>CM057458.1:1247752500-1257752500 GCA_016271365.2 Neoceratodus forsteri | reverse complement strand
TTATGATGCAGTGGGTCAACTTGACAAGTAGGTTTTTTCAGTGAATTAACATAAGAAAAGAAAGATTTACTATTATGTTTATTAGCAGTAGTTGATAAATTATATTTCCACTTGATTTTAGCTTTTCATATAGCCTTTTTACACCTCTTCTGACAAAGCAAATATGAGTTCCAATTTACAGTAGACATATCTTTTAAATACTTAGAGTATTTTTTTTCTTGTTTTTGATGTATTTCTTTAATGTTTTATTCATCCATTTTGGGGAAGGTTTGTTATTAGAAATTTTTACTTTATGAGGGATATATCTGTCTCTCAGTCCTATCAAAGTTTGATGAAATATGTCCCATCCTTCTTGAACAGACTGTGAGTTCAAAGTGCCCTTCCAATCATATTTTTCAAGTACTGAGTTAATTGAAACAATATCTGCTTTGTCATAAAAATAAACAGTTGTTTCTGAAATAGTATAATGAACTAGAGTTTTTAAAACAAAATTAATAATGTTGTGATAACTGTTGCCTGGTGGGGCCAACGCTGCTATGTTCTCCAAAATCAAATTGGCATCATGCAAAAAATATCCAAAATATTGTTACCCCAGGTAGGCTGATTTATACTTTGGATTAAATTACATTGTTGACAGAGAATGAGAAATGTTTTACTTTGACCTGATGCACATGTTAGGCTCTCCCAGGATACATCTCTAAGATTGAGATCACCCATAAGTATGATATCACCCATTGTGCAGTCTTTCTCAATCTCACATATAATGGCCTCAAGTGTATCAGAGGTAGATCAGGGGGTCGATAACAAATACCTATTATTATTGAATTTATTTTATCTAGTGCCAGTTTAATCCAAATTGATTCAGTAGTAAATTCATTTTTCTTAGTATTGGAAGAACAGTTACAGGACTGATGGGAGTTCCTAATAAAAAGAGCAACACCTCCCCCTTTCTTGTGGACTTTGTTTAATATATAGGGAGTACAGCCAGGTACTGTGTTATTCCAAATTGATCTATGGTCACCCCAAGTTTCAGTAACAGCTAGTATGTCCATGTTATCAGCTTCTAATCTTACATTTGACTTGTCCAATTTATTTGTAAGGCTTCTTGCATTAAGATATGAGAAATTCAAGCTCTGGGATATGTGTTTAGGGTACATAATTCTGCCTGTGTTCAGAGAGGAAGGAGCTTCCTTCATCTTCCCTAGATAGATTAGTTTAAATTCAAGCTTAACTATCCCAAAATATGTTTTTGCAAGTGTGGAAGAACCATGCCTAGTTAAATGAAGCCCATCTCCACAGAAGAAATCTGCCCTTTTTGAGAATTCTTCCCAGTGTGTAATACATTTTTGATTTTGTGAAAGACACCACCTCCTGAGCCTATTGTTATAATCTTTACTTTTCAAATTAGTCATATAAGATGCCCTAGGAATAGGCAAAATTTCCGAAAAACTAATACCACATCCCAACTCCACAAATATGTTAGCCACGGCAATGGTATCTTTTTTTAATATCGATAAGATCATCATGGGCTATGTTGTTAGCGCCCACATGCAAAATGACTAAAGGTTTGTACCTCTGTTTTTTAAGATGTTTGGTAACATGGCAGTGATGTCAGCAATACAAGCCCCAGGGAAACTGGATCCCATTCTGTTTACTTTATCCTGATCACAAATGTCTCTATCCAAATGTTTTATAATGGAATCCCCTAATACAAATATTTTTCTTTTGTTAATATCAGAAGTAGTATATGGGGAGTGATCCACAGGAGTATAAATTGTGTCAGTGACAATTCTAGAAGGGGTAACAGAGGGCTCCACCAAATTCAAAGTAGGAGCATTTTCGAGATTATTTGAGTCAAGAAAATTCTCAAGCACGCTAAATTTATTTTGGGTGTCTAATGAAAATGCAGCGACCTTACAACCTTTTTTATATACTATTTTGCTCTGAACATCATACCACTGATCATCAGTATTGCATTCTGGTTCCCTAGGGCATTTCCTATGGACTAAGTTTATATTTGTAGTTATAGGACAAGTAAGGTGACCCTTACTGAAATCCTGAGGTGCCACAATATTATTAACCATGGGAGAATTACCCCTGTCAACACATGTATTTAATGAGTTAAAACTATCTGAGGACTCATGTGAAGAAAACCTCACAGCCATTTGTTTTTGACTAGACTCTATGGCCAGAAGTCTCGAATCAAATAAAGGAAATCTCCAGTAGTAAAGAGGAGTTCTCAATACATTTAGAACATCTAAAACTGTTAAGGATATGGGGAACACATGCCAATGTATACATATAGCAGCTACTACATCTATACCCCACATCAACATCAAGCATCATAATAGTTAAAGCCATATTAACAAATAACAGGATTAGCACCTTTTCAGGCCTGTACAGAGTACAACAAAGAACTGGTACATGCAGCAGAGGTTTATCAACTTTAATAACACAGAACAAATACCTTAAATTAATTATGCGAACACCAACTCACTGTAGACAGATGTACAGACACGGGTTCAGTCACCAGTATGCTGCAAATCTCCAATAAGTGTGTATCAGAGGTCACAAGCTGTTAATGCCCCCACTGCCCACAATGAACATGCAGAACACACGCAGACGCATGTGTACCTGTGCGGGGCCCCGCACACGCTTTGCCCCGCCTGCAGCGTGTTTTTGTGCCACACAGACCCAGAAGTTGGTCTGCAGTTAGAAACAGCACTCAGTGAATCACCACACTGTAGCAATCACAACATTGGCCCGTATACCACAAGTTGTACAATAGTGCTGCCTGTATAATGAAGTGCCCAGCAGTTTAAGACTTGGGAAACCCGGGTCCTGCTAGAAACTACAGTATGAGGTCTAAAGGTTTAAAAGCAGTACACACAATAAAAGTATGTTTCATACACTCAACATTTAATTGCATAAAGTTTTAGGCACCACCTCTCTCCAGAGGCACGACAGTACTCCAACTCAATAATGAGCAGTATGTATAGGGAGCAAGAGAGAGAGAGACAGATATTGATTTGCTTCACTTAAATACTGATTATTAAACTTCAAACAATTTGTGCACTGCACTGCCCTATTAGTAGGAAAAAGGAACACATTGGCAATGATTTCTCATGATACAAAAGGTCAGATTTTATATTTTATAATGAAACAAGTAAAAGAACAGGTCACATTTGATAGCCACAGTTGCCAATACTGAAGTGTACAGCACTACAATTAATAATTAAGCTGTATTTAGGTATGGAGCTCACTTGTCTGCATATGTCTCCATGCCACAGAAAAAGAAATTACTCTGACTTCTGTAGTATCGAATCCCAGGTGTTCATTCTAAATAAAAATGAACATCTATGTACACAGTTCCACAGTTTCACATCACATTATGAATTACTGATACTGAGATACAGTTAATAATAAAGCTGCATTCAGATACCATGGACAGGGGGTGTGGGGGGCAGAGCCCTCCCCCCCAAGAAAAAACAAATTAATGTAAGGCACTGGCTTAAAAGAACTAGCTTTCAGTATAGGTTACCATTTCTTGTTATTGCAACTGAAATGCATTCAGTGTTCATAATAAATTCATGCTGTGGTGAACTTGGAACTGGTACATTTTTTGTGTGTTATTTTTGCATGTAATATAACCTTGAGCAAAGAAAGTATATGAACTTGTTTTGATCCATCTACCACAGCTACTCTATTTATATTTTTCAGTTTTTTTTCTGGGATTATTAAATATTAATTCCTTGATTTTCTGTACTAAACTTCTCAGTTTTTTGTCACCCCAGGCCCCTCTAGCAGAGAAGCTGCCCATTATGTACCTTATGGATTCCATTGTCAAAAATGTTGGGAGAGAATATCTTCCTGCTTTCACAAGAGAACTAGAAAACACACACACACACACACACACACACACACACACTGAAGAGCACTTATGATTACCAGTATTGCCTGGTGCATTCTTCAAGTGTGAAAACTACAAACAAAAGAAAAGGTGTCTTGGCATTAAACACATAAGAGAAACAATTGTAAAATTACATTAAAAAAGAAGAAAAGCATCCAGGTAAGTGGAACATCCCCAGTGCAAAACTTGAATGTGAGGTTAGGTGGCACACATATACATTTCAATGCTGACAGGCCAAAAGAAATGTTAACACACTTCTTGTTAAAAAACCGTTCAGTCTACAAAAATGGCCACCAAATTCAAACAAAAGCTGAAATAAAACTGCACTAGCAGCATCACCTTTAAATCTAGCAAACAAATGCTCGAATGAAAGTGATGTGGTACCACATTACATGAATTTAGCACCTTATCAATCACAATCCTGGGAGAAACAGGTAAACACATTAAGTATCAGCAAATAAAACTGTTTTTTTAATGGGAATTTGACCAATTATTGATAAATAATCTAGTTCTGCAGTGTCTTAAGATCTACATATGGTCCCATTCTCTTCACTAGCAGCTGCTCTTTTCTTTCATATTTTTAGAAGCATTTTATTACACCAAGAGCACAATTCCATGCTATTCGTCTGAAAGGTCTAGAATGGTGTTATGGATGTCCTGGAATGTTCAGGCAGTATGAGAAAGAGAACAACAACTGTTCAGGAGAATAGGATTCACAGTAGCTAACAAAGGCAACAAAATTAGATTATTTTATTAAAAAAAGGTCAACTACATATCAAAATATTGAGTAAACACTAACAGGGCAACAGGATGGCATCAAGAAATATAATTAACATAACTTTGGCAATAGTAGTTTAGAATTATAGGCCATGTTGCTTCCCATTAAGTTCTGGTTTTGATTTTAGCATAAACAGATGAAATATTAAACATATAGTTTGTTCAATGTACACAATCATGCAAAGAAAAGAAAGGCATGTATAACTTATAACAGTATTTTTTTACTTCTACAATAGAAAAAAAAAGTGACTGAAAAATATACAGTAGCACAGTAGACTATGCAGGTGGATTTTTACATTGTTTATTCCCAATATATAGAGTAGTGTATGGGTGACCATACACAACAAGGCTATGTTGCCATCGAGGGGATGTGATGATGTCATACAGACCTCGAGAGTGAAGCTTGAGAGGTCCATTTGACATCATCACATCCCCAAGATGGAAACAAAGCCTTGTTGTGTCTGGTCACCCATATACTATTTTATATAGTATATGGTTCCTAGAAATGTCTACAGTTTAATTTAAATACAAGGTTTTGTATCCTGTGTTCACACACTCCCTGCTTCCCATCGTCGCTGCAGTCCCACTCTGCCTCCGGTCCTTGCTGGTTCCACTCACCACCCCATATTTGAAAGCACCGGTTATTTAAAAAAGGAAAAAGAAAAATGCCAAACTGATAGTTTGGACACACAGAGTTGACAATGGCAGTTTGTGTCCAAACTATCTTAATGAAATGCTTGCCCCTCCACTCACTAAGCGGTGCCGCCATTTTACCCTGTTTGTTTTTTGAACACTGAGCTGCTTTAGCCAATCAGGTAACAGCTCAAGGGGGAAAAGTTGTTGCAGTATCGTTGTGACATCAGAACGATACAACAACTTTTCTTGACCTTTGAACTGTCCTATACCATCGTTTGGAAAGCCATTGCTTTTTATCCACAATAAGCCCTAACCATATACTATAAAAAGGTAACTGTGAAGAGAACTCTAACAATGAAAAAGTTTGAACTGCCTTCAGAGAGCCACATGGTTCAGCAGTAATTCACGTTCCATCATTTTCCATATGACGTTTTGATTAATAATCATGTTGCTTTTATTACTAAACCAGTTTTGATCTGCACTGATGGTTATTAATTCAGTTGTCACTGTTTATGCACCATTTGTGACCCCCCAAAATAAAAAATAAATAAAAAACATACACTGAATATTAGATTTCCCCAAAACATGCATATACCTTTTCAACACACAGACAATTGTAGTAACTGTTCTTTTTTGGGGGGAGGTGGGAAAGCAGGAAGATATCTACAAAAATGGGTTAGGATGAACTCCACTGCAAAGTCAGATTTTATAAAGCCAAACGTGCTTTTTATTTTTCCTGTAATTCACATCAGCCAAGGGTAACAGTTTCATAGCTGACGCCACTTCCTCTGGCCTATATACAGTGCTGATTTCTAAATAAAACATACAAAAAATCTTTTACCATCACTTCCATTTTTACTGTTTACATAATACACTGCTGACTTTTCCTCAACCTCAGTTCAGGATAGTTTAGCTACACCATGTGAATTTGCTGTTTAAACTTTTTACCAGATTTATGATTCAACATGCTGTTTAAACTTTTTTAACCACTTAATGCCAGTGCTCTCTAAACATCTAATACCATTATATCCCTGCAACAAGCTGCACCGTATGAGAAACTCCTGAGTTAACACACCTTCTGACTGACATACCTTTCTGCTTATCTCAGTAATGTATCACTGTTCTATGGTGTTAAACTTTTTACTTTCAGAATGGTCCTCCTATAAACATAAAGACCTGTCATCAATTTTTATATTTACAATGCTCTTTTAATCCTTTCAGAGATTGTCCTTATATACTTAACAAGCAGTTTCTATTTTCATAGAATCAAAGAAGTCTGCCAGCAGAAAAGGACCTCTTGGCCCATCTAGTCTGCCTATAACCCCCCCCCAGGAAGACCCCATCCCTCCCTTACCAGCCTGCCCTCTTCCCGCTAGGCCCATGTGCATGTATGTCACAGGTTCTTTTAAAATTGTCTACTGTATCCACCCCCACCACCCATTCTGGCAGCCTGTTTCATGGCTGTACCACCCTGTTGGTAAAGAACCTCCCCCTGATGTCCCCTCTGAATCTGCCCCCCTCTAGTTTGTAGATATGCCCTCTAGTGGAATTGTTCTTACTTAATTTGAAGATGCTGTTGACCTTCACCCTGTTTATGCCCTTCATGTATTTGAATGGCTCCACCATATTCACCCCTCTCCCTCCTCTCCTCCAGTGTATACAGGCCCAGCTCTCCCAGTCTCTCTCTTTGTATGACCACCCCTGCAGCCCCCACACCATATTGGTTGCTCTCCTCTGGACCCTTTCCAGCCTGTCCTTGTCCCCTTGGGGGTATGGCCTCTAGAACTAGACCTCCTATTCCATGTGTGGACTGACCATGGTATTGTATAGAGGCAGGATCACCTCCTTCCTCCTGCTTGTGAAACCCCTCCCTATGCATGCCAGCATTCTTAATGCCTTTCCTGCTGTTCTGTTGCACTGACTACAGTCTTTCAGCTTGTCTGAAATGGTTATTGCACTTCTTTAAACTCCTTGTAGCCCTCCCTGGGCTCTGTATGTGGCCTCCTGTCATCCCAATGTCTAGACCTTCATTCTGTTTGTGAACAAAAATACAGTACGGTCTTCTTCCTCTCATACCATTATACAATCTCTTTATATAAGCATACTTTCAAATAAACCCTGCAATGGGGAAACTGCAGTTCCTCACCTTTCTCTATTGTTCTCTTGCATGATCTCTGCGCAAAATATTTAATAGAGCGTTTCTAACAAAACGTGTGAAAAGTTTCTCTTTAGTTCACTGTTCCCTCCAGTTAACTAGTATTTCTAAATTCTTAATCAGTGACTTGCTTCATTTAGAGTTGTAAGAGAACTCCCCCAGCAACACTCATTGTCATGATTCAGCCATCTCCAAGGAGTCAGGAATGGCTGAAATCTGGCTCACGCGTGGTTTAAATACCACAAGATGGTGGGCGGAGCCGAGGTCACAGATGATGACACCACCCCACCCACACTGAGGCCTTGCCTGATTGCTCTGCTGTTTGCAGTGGAGTTCATCCTAACCCATTTTTGTAAAATGTTGGACTGCCTTTTATAGAATGACCAAAACACATGAATGATTTATATTTAAACATAGGGCAACCTGAACCCCCAGAGACAGAATTAGGAAGATATTATCTCCAAACATTTTGACAATAGAATGCAGAAGGTACATAATGGGAAGCTTCTCTGCTGGAGGGGCCTGGAGTGACAAAAAACTGAGATGTTCAGCACAGAAAATCAAGGCTTTAACATTTAACAATCCCAGAAAAAAAAACAAAAAAACTGAAGAATATAAATAAAATAGCTATGGTAGGTGGATCAGAACAAGTTCATATACCTTCTTTATTGGAGGGTACTTGATTACATGCAAAAATAATATACGCAAAAAATGTACGTGTTCCAAGTTCACCATGGCATGAATTCATTTTGCACACTGAAGGCATTTCAGTAGAAATAACAAGAAATGGTAACCTGTACCAAAAGCTATGTCTTTTAAGCCAAAGGCTTTAAAAAAAGAAGAATCTGTAACCTACCCATGCATTCATAAAATATGTGTGCCGGCTTCAGATAACTTCTGTAGTTAAGATAAACACCATGAAATAGTTCAAATTTTGTAATGCATACTAGAAAAACTACTAGATGTTTTCTGACCCTCTTTGTCAAGAACAGCTCTTGTTTATATGCCTGTGCTTTTTTGGAGTTCAAATAATCAATGAGCAAACAGAAGTTAAAGCAATAGTTTAATGTAGGATTAATAAAAATGAAGAAGTTTTTTTCCCCTCAGCCTACTCCCTCTAAAACTTCATGGAGATCTCCAGTAGTTTAACGTGTAGGAGGAAAAACTTTCCATCACCCAAATGGATAGTGTATCATGAAGTTTTTTTTTTTAACTCTACATTGATCTTATTACCAAAAGATTGCATCCCCTTTTATCTGAATCAGCTCTCTCTCTCAATGTACAGGTGGGGACTGGTGCCAGCAGATGTGAAGAAAAACAAAGACAGAGAGAAAGAGAGCACACTCCTATTCCTGGTGTTCTTGTCACTGTTAACCACTCGCTCTCTCCCTCGCACTCTCTCTCGCTCAATGTATGGGTGGGGCCCACTGCCAGCAGAAGAGAAGAAACAGAAAGAGAGAGAGAGAGAGTGCACTCCTGATTGCAATGTTTTGCTAGCAGAAGTGAAGAGAGAGTGCATATCCCCAATCCCAATTAAAAAATCTAAAGCCTTTTTTCCCTTAGCCCACTCCCTCTAAAACTTTGTGGAGACCTCCAGTAATTAAAAGTGTAGGAGGAAAAACTTCCATCGCTCAAATGGATGGTGTATTATGATGTTTTTTTAAATCGTACATTGATCTTATTACCAAAAGATTGTATCCCCTTTTATCTGAATCAACTCTCTCTCTCTGAATGTGTGGGCCAGGACCGCTGCCAGCAGAAATGAGGAACACAAAGACAGAGAGAGCATACTCCTAATGTTCTTGTCACTTTTTTCTCTCTCTGGCTGTCTCCCTTACAAGCTCTCTCTCTCAACGTAAACTGCCAGCAGAAGTGAACAAACAGAAAAAGAGAGAGATCACACTCCAAATACCAATGTTTTGCCATCAAAAGTGAATAAAGAAAGTGCACTTCCCCGATCCCGATGTTCTTTTGTCACTGTTTCTGGTACTCTCTCTCTATGTTAATGTACGACCATGGAAAAGGGAAAAAAACAAAATAGTGCTAGTATGGAGGGTTTCAAATTCGGGTCAGCCTCACCTCAATACTGGGGAAGATTATGGAATCACTACTTAAACAAAGGATTGTTGAACATTTTGAAGCCAGCAGAACACAGGATCTGAGACAGTGTGGATTCACATTGGGAAGGTCATGTAAAAAAAATCTAATTGGTTTCTTTGACTGGGTGACTATGGTCATGGATTGAGGGGTGGTGGATGTCATCTACCTGGATTTCAGTAAGGCCTTGGATACCATTCCACATAGAAGACTTGTGAACAAGCTGTGCAGCCTGGAAGTGGATCACAAGGTGGAAAACTGGGTTAGGAACTGGTTGACTGATATGAGACAGAGGGTCGTGGTAGATGGTGTTCAATCTGAGAAAAGGAAGGTGACCAGCAGGGTGCCACAGGGCTCAGTCCTGGGCCCAGTCCTGTTTAATGTCTTTATAAGTGACATTGCGGAGGGGTTGGAGGGGAAGGTGTGCCTCTTTGCAGATGACACTAAAATCTGCAACAGGGTGGACACTCTGAGAGGGGTGGAAAAAATGAGGAGGGACCTAGATAAACTGGAAGAATGGTCCAGAGTGTAGCAGCTGAGATTTAATGTAAAAAAGTGCAAAATCTTGCATTTGGGGTGTGAGTACCCAGGGGAGGATTATGCGATGGGGGGGGGGACTGATGGACACCAAACAGGAAAGGGATTTGGGGTAATCATATCTGATGACCTATAGGTGGCCAAACAAAGTACTAATGCTGTGGGGAGAGCCAGTGGGGTGTTGGGGTGCACTGGGAGAGAGATATCACCAGCAGAAAGAAGGAGGTAGTGATGGCACTGTACTGATCATTGGTCAGGCCTCACTTGGAATACGGTGTGCAGTTCTGGAGGCCGCATCTCTGTAAGAGCATAGACAGGGTGGAGGCAGTTCAAAGAAGGGCAACAAAGATGGTTCAGGGCCTGCACCAAAAGTCATATGAGGAGAGACTGGGAGACCTCAATATGTAGACAGTGGAGGAGAGGAGAGGAGAGAAGAGACAGGGGAGATATGATAGAAACCTACACATATCTAAAAAGCATAAATAGGGTACTGGAGGGTAGCATCTGTCAGAAAAGGAGATGTCCAGGAATGAGGGAGCATGATATGAGGTTGGAAGGGGGTAGACTAAGGGGCAGCATGAAGAAGTATTTCTTCAAGAATGGGTGGTAGATGCATAGAATAGACTTCCAGTGGAGGTGGGGGGCAAACACAGTGGGGGGATTCAAGCATGCATGGGACAGGCATAGGAGAACCCTAGCAATGGGAACAATGAGGTAAAGCCAGAGATCAAGTAGGGTCTGCGGCTTTTACGGTAGGCAGGGAAAATGGGCAGACTAGATGGGCCTAGTGGTCCTTATCTGATGTCAATTTCTATGTTTCCATGTTACAATGGAAACACACTAACCATACAATCAATAATGTGAGGTGCTCAAGACTGAATAGAGAACCAGGCACAGGTTTATTTAGTGGAGGTTGGAGCAAGTCACCGGGAAGGAAAGGAAAGGAAAGGGTAATTACTGTGCAGTGACAATTCCACATACTGTATCTTCCCACATCTGTCCCACAATGTCTCCTAACTGTTGCTCTAGATCTTTTGCCCTTATTTCCTAGGAGCTCCTTTCACAGTTTATGTAGTACCACCTAAATGAATTGTTGCAGACATGGATTTTGCATGCAGTCTCTAAACATAGAGGACCTCCCCAAAAAAACTACAAATTGTTGTGTAACTCCACAGCCCAATGGCCACACCACTGGTTTTCCACCTAGGTTATTGCCCCAAAACCTGTTCTAAACTAATCTGAGATGTCTGATGCCCTACCAGCCCTAGCTAGTTAGTGGGACAGAAGAAGTGTTGCAGAGTCCAAGCCTTGATCCATGTTCACAGTACTCTGTGCCAAGTGTGCATTCAGAAGCAGGCCACATTAGTGTCACTGCGGTTGACTCCCTCCTTCCTTTCTTTCTTTGCCAAATTCTGGCCTCCATATTCCTCCTTTTTTAGGCACTTCTCAAGGGAAGAAGGGTCTCTGGGGTCTGGAGCTTGCTGGGCTATTTAGCTCCCATTCCCTTGCTTCTCCAGGCCTGAGGGACCTCGCCATACCACATAGCTCCCCAAAGCCTTTACTTCACCCTCTTTGCTCTACGCCCTCAATGCAGGAATCAGTTGCATTTCTGAGTTGCACTGGAATCTACCACATGAGGGGATCTCTCTATCTCTCTCACACTGCAACCAGCAGATGTGCCCACTGTAGTACACATCCATATCCCAGCCCCACCGTCTGCCCTTGGGCTAGTAAGGCACTCCTCACTGGTGTCCAGTTCCCTCTTTGCTGACAGTAGGGGACTTGGGAAAAGGGAATGTCAGGTGGCATGCTGGCCATAAAGATCTGGCAGTTCATGAGAGCCAGGTACAGACCCCACTATGTAAAGGGGTCTTCAAAATTTTCTAGTGCACAGAAATGAAAAAGATCTGCATTTAACTCTCTTTGTAAGCATCTAATACCATTTGCTACAGTTAGTTTTATTATTTTGCAATAGTGTTACTTGAAATGGACAACAGTTTTATTAGCAGATCAGGGATCATTCCCATAGCTCCTCCTGGTCTTAATCAGAATACATCAATACACAAGAATGCTGTTTTTTCAATGGCCTGGTATAGCCCATGGACTAAGTTCCAATGCACAACTTGCTGATGCAGGGGAAATCCGCGTACAACAAAAGTGCTATTTTCTGTTGTTGTTTTTTTTTGTTTTGTATTTTTGTACATGGACATCAAATTCCTTTTTGTCCAGTTATGCAAAAATGCTGTTACAGATATTGCTGTGTGAAACAGTCTGCAAGCTGCCATGCAGTGTGGAAAAGGTCAAAAGGTAACTTAAATGGTGCAGGGTCTGCATCAAAATCCCTATGATGAGAGACTTAAGGACCTCAGAATGTACACCCTGGGGGAGAAGAGAGAGAGAGAGAGAGAGAGACCTTCAAACACCTTGTGGGGCTAAATAATTTACTGGATGGGGAGTATTTTTTTGGAAAAACAAACTCAAAAACAAGGGAAAATGCTATGAAGCTCAAGCGGGGTAGATTCAGCAGAGATGTGAGGAGGTACTTCTTCACAGAAAGAGTGCTGGATTCCTAGAACAGCCTTCCAGTGGAGGTGGTGGGGTGAAAACAGTAATGGGGTTCAAGAATGCATGGGATATGCATAAGGGAATCATAGTGGAAAAGGGGGGAATAGCTGCAGATCAGGTACAGTCTATGGTAATGGTGTAGGCAAGGAGAAATGGGCATACTGGATGGGCTAAGTGATCCTTATCTGCCATCAAATGTTATGTTTCTATGTAAAAGGGCAACCTTTTTGAAAATTGTATTCATGCAGAAAACAATTATGGTCATCCCAGAATACCTTTGCTCGTGCACCTTTTTTGCTGCACGTGAGCAGTTTTTCCTCTTTTGAAAATCAGGCACACACTATCACATGCTATTCTAACCAAACAATCAGGCACAGCAAAGATGAGAAACATTTAGAACAGAGGTGAACTCAGAACTAGAAGGTAAACACAAAAATACAGTATACAGACATGATTCTAGTATTCAAAGTTCCCCAGCAAAACAATCTGGAGGCTGTCTGGTCTAGCAGTTCAAACCCCATTAGAACCAAAGACTCCCTCTGTGACCTTGAGCAAGTTAGTTAACATCCTAGTTCTCCATTCCCACTCAGCTGTAGAAATTGGTAGAAGCAGGACACCACTGAGAATGAGATGTTTTACCTCAGCTTGGCTATACTGAGTAAATAAATTAAATATACAAGGAGAATATGTCTCTGTGGAGATGAAGCTGATTGAGTAAGGGTTGGGCAGGATCTGTTAACAAAATAAGTCATTAAATCACCTTTGTTAACATTGACGCCAATCAATAAGGCCTCTGCTCTCTGGCTGGAGTTCTCCTTGTAAATTTTATACCAGGAAACCACTGTGTGGCTGTATGGTTTATAAGCACTTTAAAGAGAGGTGTGCTGTACTGTGTCATATATGGAGTGTTGGACTCAAAATACAATTATTCAGTAGCCGGATCTGTCAGCTGCTAAGCTCAAAGCAATTGCACAGCGCAGTCCCTGTTTCTGACTTCAGGGCTAAGGATTATAACATGGACTGAAATGCAGCACAGAATTAATCACTATATATATATATATGTGTGTGTGTATATATATATATATATAAATAAATTATTTTCATGCTTGAGACCACAGACTGAGGTTTGTGGTCGCATACAGAGCTAACTCAAAGAACCAGCCTCTCGGAGCATTCAGGTAGAAAGAGGCTGCTCTGAATGCTGCTCTGTGAACGTTCCATCCTGGCATTACTACAAAAATACAGCTGGAGCTCACTCAACTGACTCTACATTCAAAATATTTAAAAAAAATTGAACATACTGTCACAATCTAGAGACCTGGGTCACAGTGAGGAAAGATCAGGGCAGTCATGCTTAAAAAAAAAACCTGGCTGTTTGAATTAGCACCGTATGTGACAACAAACCTCAGTCTAGTGTTTCAAGCATGAAAATAATTAATATATACTGATTTACAAAGCTAGTAAAAGGACCGGGCTGAAGAAGAAGAAAAAAATAAAGTATTTAAGATGCTCTCCACACGGAACAACGGAGCAGCCTACTGTCCTTAAGTGCATGCTCTGATGTACTTGCTGCAAAATGGGAGTGAGGATTTGCTCCTGAATTCCTCTTGCAAAAAAAAAATATTCTTTGGATGGATTTAACATACTTTTTAGGACTCCTAATTCCAAATACCTGATTCACCCTTTCCTTAATATACAATAAAGGCATATAAAAAAAAAGAAAAATGGAGCGGCTTCTCTAAGAAGGCGTTCGATGTTCCAGTTACTCTGTTTCAGCAGACATTTTCCTGTCTGAGCCAAATGGCTTACAAGCATCTGGCATACCGATAAATTAATTATACAAAAGATAACGAATTTGAACAGTGTCACAAAACCATAATTTTATAACCCAACTAGCACTTAAGGGAAAACAGTCTTACCAACTGTACTGTATCAAGTTTGCTAATGCACTGGACAGTTTTTCTAGGCTGTCAAGGTAGTGTCCTTGTCTGCCAGTTACCACACAACTGATAGGGGAGGGAATAGGGTGGGACAGGCTGGTAATGGCAGGGTTGTTGGAAAGTTAAAAAAAAATATATAAAATAAATTATTGCAAAATACAGTATATATAAAGGAAATGACCGCGCATGCACGGTAACAGAGGATACCCATGCATGCACAGTGGTGGTGGTGGGGAGGGGATGCGGATTTCTGCACTGGGGGATTAGGTACCCCCCAGTGCCACTGTTATGTTTGGGGGGATGGGATGTTTATGTATTTCAGCAATATTCTTTGTCACTGTTTCTGGCACTCTCTCTCTGTCAATGTATGACCGTGGAAAAAGAAAAAAACAAATAGTGCAAGTGCTGAGGGTTTCAAAGTCACGTAGGCAACTTTTTTTAACACTACACCATGTTTTTTGTTTGGAAACAGCCCTTTTCTCAATACAATAGGTCTGCAGAGCTCCGCTCACCTGCAGCCCTAAAAAGAATGGCACCACAAATGACATCACTAAGGTAGAGAAATGCTGTTTACCACAGGGAACAGCATCTAGCAGTGTGTGTGAAGCAGAGGACACAAGAAATGTATAAACATGTAATGAAATGGCAGATTTTCATATAAAACACCAGGCAGATAGTGTTTAAAAAATGAACAAATGGTGTTGCCTGTTTAATTTCTGAAAATGTCATCAAAAATGTTATGAACTGCTAGATTTTCATGGGTAAGGGGCAACAGACTTCTAGAAAAACATAAAGGGAGTGTACAAGCTCAAATGGGCAGATTGGGTGGGCCACATAGACCCTTATCTGCTGACAGTGTCTATGTATCTATGTAAAACACCAGGCAGACAGTGTTTAAAAAAATTAACAAAAGTTGTTGCCAGTTTAATTTCTGAAAATGTCATCACACATGATCTTTAAGGTAGCCATAATGTGCTGCTAAATGAAAAATAAAATGTTCTATTTAGTGTGATACCATGTCAAACTCTGCACAAGATGCAGGTATTTCCCATATTCTTGGATACCTGATGTACCTGCAGTCACTGGGTTTGAGACCAGCATCTGAAAAGGCACACCTGTCCAAAGTTGTTCATAGGCCCAAGACAAATAGAAACTCTCTACTTGCACAGCCTTATTTAATAGATTTTTAAAGGCCTGATTCATATAGCTATGCCACTAAGGAACCATGTCCCAACATGGGATTTCTGTTTAGTTATTTCAGAGTTAATATAACCTTCTTTTGATCCGATGGCTACTGCAGAGTTTAAATACATCATTTGGAAAACTCTATTCCTAGTGACTGTCAGCTCTGCAAGAAGTATACTGTAAGTGAGCTCCGTGCACTCAGCACTGAGCCAGCCTTCTTGATGTTCCATCAAAAAAGGTAGTGCTTAGAACTATTAGAAACATAAACAATGACAGCAGAGTAAAACCAAAGGTCCATCTGCTCTGCCTAGAGTTCCCTATCAGCCCCAGGACCTGTTGTCCATACAGGGTTTTAGCCCTCCTGGTAACCCCCTGCCCCCCTCCTTGCTGCTAGTGACCTGAACAACCACCAGATCCTTCGCTCTGTCCCAACCATGCTTGTAACCATTTACTGTCTTGGAGCACGCCACCTCTACAGTCAAACTGTTCCATGACTCCACCACCCTAGAACTTCCTCACATCCCTTTTAAACCTTCCCCCACTAGTTTCCACTCATGGTCTTTGGTTCTTGACACTGAATTCCTACTAAATAGTTCCCCACAGTTCACTTTGTTTATTCCCTTCAGGAACTTGAAGGTCTCTATCATACCGCTTGTCTTGCCTGTTCTCCAGTAAGTACATGTTTAGCACCTTGAGATGATCTTCATAAGATGTGGTCTGTTGGCCCTAAATCATCTTGGTCATCCTGCATTTTTCCTACTCTAGCTTATCCCTGTCCTCTCTTAGGTGAGGACTCAAGAACTAAGCACAGTATTCCGGGTTGCAGCCTAATCAGTGGCCTATACAAAGGTTGCAATACTGCCTTTTTCCTCCTGTCAGTACCCCTTCCGATCCATCCTATTAGCCTTAATATCGGCCTTGTTTCACTGGCCTGATTTTTTCTGGGAGACACTAATGATGACAGGAGGCAGTGTAGTGTAGTGGTTAAGAGCACTGAGCTATAAACCTGGAAAACTTGGTTTGAAGTTTACTGCCACCACTTTCATACTGTTCGACCATGAGCAAATTGTTTAAATTCCCTGTGCTCCTAGGATGCATCAGGAAACAAGCATCGACTCAATGTGTCTTTCCTGGCCAAAACTTGTAAAAACTAAAATAAAATGTCTCACTGGTCCCTATCCTCTGCCGTAGTGCTCAGTTTAACCACTACCATCCAGTACCCTGTCCTGTTTTTTCCCCCCAGGTGCAAAACCTTTCATTTTGTAGTACTGAATTTCAAATGCCAAACCTTAGACCACCTCTCTATTTTTGTAGATCCCTCTGCATTTCCCTGATACTTTCATTCCTATCTACCTTACCGCAGAAGTTTGTGTGAACTGTGAAGAGTCACAACCTGCCTGGATACCCTCTCCAGTGTTGCTGATTGACATATTGAAGAGGCAGGACCCAGGACAGATCCCTTAGGCACCCCATATGTGACCTTCCCCTCTCCCAATTTGACCCTGTTTACCTCCACCCTCTGCTGTCTCTCTTTCAGGGTCCCTGTTAGTTGAGCAATTGAGTTTATTTCTTAAAATCCCTGCATTTAATTAGTGTAAAAACATTGAGAAAATTGCCCCCATTCAAGCCAATGGGGCACACACATGCAGCCTTCATTTAGTGACATCACAAAATGGGTCTGCATGTGCCGGTGTGGGGCATGGCCGTAGGAGTGGAACCGGCTACTTTTTATCCCGGTGGGTTGGAGAATACATTTACGAGTAAAATTACTTTTTACAGCAACTGCAAGAAATGGAAAAATATGAACATTCTGAATCATGGCCAGGTCAGTTACCATTTACTGTACAGTATGGGGCTAATGGTAATGGTCGAAAGTTATTCTTTAAGTGAAGTAAGTCATCCTGTGATTGGTAGTTAATGAAAATTAAATAAAGTAAAAAGTTATGACAGATAGTGCATTATTTTGGGATGACTGCACACTTCAGGAAGTAAGGCAGAAGAGAACGATGAATGCTTTTGCACCAGAGAAGTGCCACTATCTAACAGATAAACACACTGTGGAGTGGCTTTTTGCATTTAAAAAAGGATTTCTTTAGTTTTTCATTTTCACACCGAGTAATGTGGTTTGCAATGTTAAACATGTCTGACATGTTATTTTAGTAGAAGAATTTACATTTCAAACAGGAATCCATCAGCAATGCATTACAAGTACCATCCCACCAGAATGTGATGCCTGTAGTTGTTGCAAATTTTTAATTCACTGGTGAAGTTGCGAATCCACATTTTTCCATGGCTGAACTGCCAACTTCACCAACGTTTAAAAAAAAAGAAAAAAAAAATCATCCCTCTCATTGTGCTGTGAATCTACCCTCTTCCCCACCCAAGAACATATAAATGATCAATATGACCTCACTGTTACCACCCTCACTGGCACACTCCTCTGCCTTTGCCCCCGTGGACATCACACTGCTGTGGTTGCCTGTGGCTATAACAAAAGTTTATCCCTCTCACTCCACATGCCACAATGCATACCATCGCCTCTGGAGGCCCTCTGTCTTTAGTGTATTCATACTGTCTTCCACCCAACTATCTTCTCTGGTCCCCACTACCCTCTTTCCCCCACTAACACCTGCAAAATCAACCAAAGAAAATGATCCCCCAGTGAAGAGCATCTGCTATGTTAAGTCCTGACTCCTGCCTCATAATTGCACAAGTGAATGAATGGTGACATCTTTGCTCCTAGTAAAAGCTGGAAAATGTGACTGGTTGAATTTTCAACCAATCATGTTTTACTAGGAGCTAAGATATCTTCATTCATTCATTCATTCATTCATTCATTAAAGCCAACAAGATAGGAGTCAGCACTGAACGGAGCAGATGCTCTGCTCCGTGGGACAATTTCCTTTATTTACAGGTTGATATTGTGGGTGCTGGAGGGTTGGGGGAAGGTTGTGGGGACAAAATGAAGGATTTGGTGGGGGACTGGTTGTAAGTATTAAAGACAGTGGGACTCAGTTGGGGGAGGTGGGGGAGTGTATTTGGCATGTATTTGGTGTGGGTGGGGGTGAAGTGATTACCTTTTGTTACAGCTACAGTCAGTCACAGCAGCATGATGCCCAAAGGGGCCTGGGGAAGAGGGAGAAAGGTGTCAGGGGAGTTGTGGGAGGGGGGACCATGTTTTACACCCAATTCACTTTAGTATTTGCCTATGAACTGGCCATATGCCCCATGGATTTGGTGAATCCACATGGCAAATAATGCAAATTGCAGTGCCCAGCTGTGCAAATTTGCTGAACTTTGTGGATTTTTTGTGTTGAAAATTTCAGTAACTTTGCACATTTCTAGTGATGCCACAGAAATAAAACTTTATGCTAATAACTAGAATTTAGAATACAGGTTCAAATTACACTGTGGTTACACTCCTCCAGCACTGTAGCATCAGATCTGCTTCTCCACTAAAGACAGCAGTCACACCAAAGTCTGCTACCATCTTTTGGTCAACAGCTCACTTTATTTATTTCAGTATTTGTTGTTTAGAAGTGTTTTCTGTTAGTTTTTGATACCCTGCATTAGTTAGAATTTTATTTTAGATTTAATTATATTTTGCATTTGTTTCACCAGTTCCTAATTGGTTCCACAAACCAGAGAAGGCTGCAGCTGCATTGTAATACAGCTGCTGCCTGAAAGAAGCTGACCATGTCAGTGTAAAAATATATTAAACCACTCTTTATGTTATTATTCAGTGGTTTTTCATTTATTTATATATGTGGTTCATACCTAAAGAAAACCGGATCACATTTGGGCTAAGTTTTTATAACCTCTTTACATTTAAAATGCATTAGCCATGTTTTACCTATGCTGACAGAAAAACTATTTAAATGTGTATTTCTGTCTGGGAACTGAACACTTGAAATGATATTTCTTTCCAGTGTTACAGGAAATGCAGTTTCACCAGTAAACCGTACCCACAATGTGTGGTTCCCCCAGGTAACTGGGGAACCTTTTAAGTGTTGCACACATCTTGAAGTGCAGTTATAACAATAATTCGGACAGTGCGAGTGTGATGCAGCACAGATTTGACATGTATATATTAATATAAGGACATACCTGTATTTGTTATGTTAGTGTTTGTTTTAGCAAAAGAAGGCTTACCCAATAAATGAATCTGGATGCAACAAGAGAGTTTTTAGTGTTATTATAAAAATGTTGTATTTGTAGCCCTGGCACCATCTACCAAGAGGGCTACTACCCCTTCCTAGGTGGCCCCTAACTAGTTTGGGCGGCTTGGGTTCCCATTTAGTTGTTACTGGGGGTTCTTTGCCAAGAATAACAATAAAATGTGCGGTGCCTCCACCCAGAGTATATTTTAAATGGGTGATATTTCACAGTACAATCCCAGGGATGCTGTACCACCTCCTCATACAGTCACCCCAGGACATAGATTTATCATAACCAAAACCCTCAAATTCAACATTTTGCATTTTTTGACTTAAGCTAATAATATGCTCACTAAATCAGGCTCTCGAGTCAGAATGGTTCCAAAACAGTTAACACCATATTTATTTACAAGGGGGGATCAGGGAGGGGAGAATGGATTAGAGATTAAGCAACATATTTAGTAAAGTTGCATTTAAAGAGTAGCATTTTCAAACCCGCCATTGCCCTTTTTGAATTCAGCCCATATTTTGATGCTTGCGGCACCAACCATCTATCTAGCTAACTGCTACAGGTATTAAATTGTCACAAACCCCAACTGGTACCAGTTTACCCCCTTTGACCACTGACTGGGTACCCAAGTGCTTGTGGCAGGCTTGTGGTGCAGCTGTTCGGCCAGCGTTGGCACACTTGCTTCAAATCAAATTAACTTTCTGTATTCCTGATAACTAACTTTAAACTCTGTACTATGCCATGGGGCATGAAGAGAAAATAATGTTATACATTCCACAGGTGCAGGGCAATTCCTGCATTTACTCACAGTTCTACAATTCAGTTTGGTGACACTATGACTGAATCTCTGAGGTTCATGGAAACAGCAGAACCTTGGAATCATTTGCTTAAAAGACTTGAGACATGGGGCAAGAATGCTGCAGCTTGGGTCTTCCACTTGCTTGAAGGTCTTGTAGCTTGTCCCCTAAAGCCTGTTCAGGCCCATTGCAGATCTTCCTCGCAAGGCCCGCCAAACCACTGAGGGCCCAGACCCAGGAGTGGCTCCACAGCCCAGCTCCCTCACAGATCATGGGTGCCCTAGCTCCCCCAGCATGCACCTGTGGTACTCTGTAGCCAGCAGACCCCACTTGGTGGGGGTTGGCAAGTTCCTCACCTGGCTCTGAATTAAGCTGAAAATCTCCTTGTATCTCTTTCATCTCAACAGAAAGCCGCTCCAATGTACAGCCAGAACAGTTCCTTCAGCTTTCCTGCTTTCCAGTGCACTGGGGCAACAGATTCTGAACTCCAATTCCACAACAACAATTTCTTTCCTCAGCTAAATTTCAACAGTATCAACAGGTCCCTGAAGCATAGGGCACCTGTCCACCTCTTTGCTTTTACAGTCTCTCCAATTCAAAACAGCAGCTACTTTTGCTCTGGCTCACCACAGTTTCCAGCCAGTCTCTTTCTCAGCTAAAGGGTTTCTCTCAGTCCCTCTGAGACAGGCAAATCCCATACCTCACCATGCAGGTGCTAAAGGGTGCAGAAGCAGCTCTCTCTTCAACCTTTTCAACAGAAAACCAGTCCCTTTTCTGTTATCCATTTTCCAAAACCAGAACCATTTCTTGAACCTTTTGTCCTTCCCTTTTCTCTTCAGAAGCTGTGTCTTACCATGGTCAGACAGAACCATTTTCTTGCACAAACCTTTCAGTCTGGTGTCTCACCACTGTGGTGTAAACAAAAATTCAGACTTTCCTTGCACCAAGGCTCTGCAGCACCCCAGAAGATCTCCATCTTCCTTGTGATTCCAGTCAACCTTTTTCCTGAAAAACCTTCACCACTGTGGTGTAGCTTCTTACCACAGCAGCCTGCAGCAGGACCCTGCAGCACTTTCTCTCTCTCTCTCTCTCTCTCTCTCTCTCAGCAGAGCTGCAAAAGCAATCTCCATTAACACTGTCCTCCACCATGGGGAAAGGCATGACCAGGCCCTGGGGGACAAGTTGCTGGCAACTCCAGGCAAGCCCTTTCCCAGCCTTGGAGCCCCATCTTCTGCATAGTGGCTGGAGCTAACCCTCCTTCTGGAGGAGCTCACGCTGAACCGACTCAGAACCAGACAGTCTTTGTATTTTGGGAGGTCTCTGGCAGCTCCCCATTGGCTGACGCCACTGTCCTTGACAAAAATTAATATGTATGAGGCTCCCTTAATGTCTGATTGGTGGTGTAAAAGGGTGCCAAGTATTTCCCCATTTTTTCCCCTAAAAGTCTTTTCAACAGTCCCATAGTCCTTTGGCAGAAAACCTGACCCTCCAGTTTGCTGGCTGAGGTCAAATGGCTGCAAAACATGGCTGCTGGCTTAAACAGATCACTGCAGTCCACGCAATGTCCCCGCTTAAAAATGTCCCTGTAGCCAAACAGTAAACTTTGATTGTAGAATAACCCCACCATTCTGTAGCAGCCCCAGTGTGCTTTTGAACCTTTCCACATTTTAACAGTTTTAACTTGCCCTTTCCCTGTCACCAGTGCCAATTCACAATTCCCCAGGTGCTAAGCAAGACTCTCTCATTACTATGCATGCCACGTAATTAATATTCATGAGGCGGCCCGATCTTGTAGCTCGATTGGTGCTCTTTTAAAAAAACATTCTTTCAGCTCCTTATGGGCCTCCTCCAGGTCTCCAGTCCTTGATTAGCCAGATTTTGGGGACGGGGACACTGGAGAAGCATTCAAATGGCCCCAAGAATGGCTGAGGAATCAGCTGTACCAGTGTGCAAAATCAGGGCGGCAGCTCCATAATTCAGTCCTCCAGACCCTTTCAGAATAAAAAAGAACAAATGTGGGTCCAGAATGGAGGATCCTGGGGCAAATGGGACTTAGGGCAAGGACCAGGGACTAGAGAGGGGAAAATGTGGCAACCTACGGGGGCTGGCCAGGAAGTAGGGACACATTGGGAAAACTTGAGCCAGGAAAGGGGAGCATTAACGGGAGGAACGGGACTGAGGCAGCCCCAAGGGGGCAAGCAAGTAAGCCCTTAACAGTGGGGTTACATATTATTTTGTATTTGTGTTAGCATTCTGTGTTCTGCTTGACAACAGTAGTAAGAGAAAATCTTGTAAATATGCCCTTTTCCCTTAAGTAACTAGGCAGTCAGTGATTGGATGGCTGCTGTGAGGCACTAAAGAGTTCAGTTAAAACAATGAATAGGTCACCAGGGAAGCTTCAGCATATGGTGGTAGGGTGATCTAATGATTAATGCACATGCACAGGAACCAGGAAACTCAGGTTCAAATCCTACTAGAGTCCATTATTCTGTAACCCTTAACAAGTGCCTTAACCACCTTAGGAACTGTGGTGGCCCCTCAGGTCCATGCCTTTAAAAGTGCCCCCCATTCCCATTATAAATCATTTGAAGTGATGTGAGATCTGCAGTAGTTCACTTTGGAGGTACTGGGGACAGCCTTTTGGCAAGCCCATCCCCCACCTTGTAATGCCATCATTTAATGGATGACATCCTTCAAAAATCAGATGCTACACCTCAGCTGTCGTGGGTAAAGAAACTAAATTAAAAGGAATAATGCTGCTGTCACCAGTGGAGGCAGTGACTGACAACCTCAGGGGATCATGGCATTACATGCAAACACACAAATTTGCCAGCAGAAAAAAATTATAATGGTCTATCTAGTCTGCTGAAGTGGGCAGCTCATTTAATTCTCCGGAGCTGTCCTCCCCTCCCCTAAATCTTCTGGAGTCCTCCACCTCCCTCCCATTCCATCCCTTCCCAGTACTTAATCCTCCTGTTCTAATTTTCTTCTTCACCCTGTGCCACTCCCCCCCCTTGAAACTGGCCACTGTCTTTGCTTGCACTACCACCTCCAGCAACTCATTCTACCTCTTCACCACCCTTTCAGTGAAAAAGTGCCTCTTCAATTCCTTTTTGAATCTACCCCAAACAGTTTCACGCTATTCCCCCTTGTTATACCTTGCTTTATTAAGTTAAAGATGCCCTCAGTACAAACCCAGTTTATGCCCTTAAGGTACTTTGAGCCTTCTATCATGCCCCCCCATCCTCCAGGGAGTACATGTTAAGCTCCTTCAGCCTTTCCTCACGTGTTCTGTCTCCCATACCATGGATCATTTTGCTTGCCCTCCACTGGACACCAGAACTGCACACAATATTCCAGGTGTAGTCTCACCAGTGACCTCTACAGTGGCACAATACAGTAATTTCCTCCCTCCTATAAGTGATTCCCCTGGCAATGCAACCCAGCATTTTATGTGCTTTGACTGCTGCCTTCTGGTATTGTGCCGTGTTTCACATTACCCCTGACCATCACCCCAGGTCCTTCTCCTCCTGCGATACCTTCACTTGTACTCCCCCCACTAGTGTCCAGCCCTTGGATTCCTGACTCCCAAATGCATGACCTTGCATTTCTTAACATTGAAACCCAACTGCCAGCTGCCCCACCATTTCTCTAGCCTAGCTAGATCCTCCCTTAAGTCCTGTGTCCCATCCACTGTGTCCACCCTCCCACAGAGCTTAGTATCATCCAAAAAAGGCAGATCTTACTTTTAACCCCCGCTGCTAAGTCACTAATAAAGATGTTGAACAGCAGCTGTCTAAGTACTGAGCCATGTGGAATCCCACTGGTTACAACTCTAGGTCTGGACAGTTCCCCCCATCACCACCTTCTGGCTCCTGTCCCTTAGTCAGCTCTTAATCCACCCCAACATTTTGTCCCCTACTCCTAGGTCCCTTAGCTTGCTAATCAGCCTCCCATGTGGTACTGAGTCGGACACCTTACTGAAATCCAGGTATAGGACATCCACCGCCTGCCCTCCATCCAATGACCTTGTAACCCAGTCGAAGAAGTCTATCATGTTGGTTTGGCAAGATCGCCTCCTGACAAACCATGTTGCCTGTCATCTGGGAGACCTTCACCTCAAGGAAGGACACTAGCCTTTCCTTTAGAATGGTCTCCATTAACTTTCCCACTATGAATGTTAGGCTAACTGGCCTATAGTTTCCCATCTCGTCCCTGGGACCACTCTTATGTAGCGGTACCACATGAGCTGTCCTCCAGTCCTGTGGCACACACCCTTCCTCCAGTGAGGTGTTAAACTGATCCAACAGTGGGGCTGCTCGTACCTCTTCCAGCTCCCTTAGTACTCTTGGATGTATGCCATTTGGACCAGGTGCCTTGTCCACCCTCAGTTCCCTTAGTCCCCTTAAGACCCTGTCTACCCCAATCTCCCCCTCATATTCCTTCCCTCCCTCACAGTTCCCTCTATCTTCCCCTGTGCCATAGGTCCATGCACTTCCCTAGTGAAGACTGAGCAAAAGTACTCATTTAATGCCTCTGCTTGGTCTTCCCCCTTTTCTGCCCATCTTCCTTCCCTCCTTATGCTACTATCCCTTCCCTCTTGCTTCCTTTGTCCTTGATGTACTGGAACAAGCCCTTCTCTACTTCCTAAATCCCCTGTGCAAGTCTTAGTTCCTTCTCAGCCTTGGCTGGCCGGACCTCTCTCCCTGCTTCTTGAGATTTTTCAGGATATACCTCTCTGTCCCCCTCCTCTGAGGTACGCTTGTACCTCAGGAAGGCCACCCACTTTTTATTCACCCTCACAGCCACCTTCCTGCTATATCAGCTAGGTCTCTTTGGTCCTGGAGTTCTTTTTGGTAGCCTTTGATTATCCCCTTCTTAATGGTGGACTATTTCTGTTTGGCATCCATCCCTGGTCAGATCTTTGCCAGGCGCTCCTCTAGTACATTCCCCATCCTAACGAAGTCCGTGTTCTTAAAATCCACCACTCTTGTTTTTGACTTGGCTGCTTCCTTCCCCATGCTGATGGAAAACCACACCATACAGTGGTCCACTACCAGCAAGGGGTTCCCTTACTTCAATTTCCTGAATCGGCTCCCTATCCATTAGCAATAGGTCTAGTAATGCCCCCTTCCTTGTTGGCTCCATGACTGCCTGTATCAGGAAACACTCCTGCATAGCATCCAGGAGGACCTGGTCTGTGCTACAGAAAGTAGCTGGGGTGCTCCAGATGACTCCAAGTAGATTGAAGTCCCCTAGTATTACTGAGCTCCATCTCCCTCCTACCTTCTTGATCTAACCCCCCCGCTCCCTATCCAACTCTATTCCCTGTGGAGGTAGTCTGTACACCACCCCCATCCAAATCCTTCTAGCTGTGTTCTGGAGCACTACCCATAGTGCTTCGGCTGTGCCCTCTTCCCCTTCCTCCTTGGGGGGCACATTAACCCTTCCCTTACACACAGTGCCACTCCACCCACCTTCCCTTTGCTCTGTCCTTCCTATGCAGTTTATTTATTTAGTTTTTGTTAACCGGGTAGGTGCACTAGCCAACAGGTGACTATTTTCAGGCACGACCCGGGAGATACAATTACAGTACAAAATAGGTCAGTTTAGTTAACATAATACAGGCAAAGGTACAATGGTACAAGTACAGACATACGATTTTCAAAGGCAGACATACGGTTTCAATAGGCAGAGGGTACTGGCGGGAGATCACATTTAGGGGGAGAGAGAGAGGAAAGGGAAGGTAAGGGGGATTTTAGGACTATAGGAGGGTGTGAAACTGATGAGGTGGAGGAATAGAACTAAAGGACGAAGATAGCAGCTAACGGCCTTGGGTGTGCTGGGAGGATACACAGCCGGGCTCACGGAACCAAGGGATGGCAGAGCAGGGGGGAGGGGATGAATGGCAAGTAGGAGGGAAGAGTGTTGCAGAAAGCAAGAGGATGAAACCAGAGGGTAAGGGGCAAGGAGGATTAGAGGGACACAGTTTCAAAGTGCAGCATTTAGTGGGAAGGCACAAAGGGATCCAATAGCAACAGAGCCAGATCAAGAAAGGCGGCTAGGTTGAGAACACATACGGCAAGGGGTGGCGTAATTATGGCTTTAGCGGGAAAAGACACTAAGAAGACCCGGGGGCTATGGAACTAAAACCCGGCTGGGCTCAGGGACTCATGCGGCGAAGTACGGCTAGTTGTGGCTTTTGCGGGAAAAGGCGCTAAAAGGACCCGGGGCTATGGAGCTAGAACTCGGCTGGGCACAGAGATGCATACGGCAAAGTATGGCTAGATAATGTCAGGTAGGGAGGAAGAGTGTTGCAGAAAGCAAGAGGATGACGCCAGAGGGTAAGGGGCAAGGAGGAGCTAAGGGACACAATTTCAAGGTGCAGCATTTTAATGGGAAGGCACAAAGGGATCCAATAGCAATGGAGCTGGATCAGGTGAGGTGGCTAGGCTGAAGGTACATATGGCAAGGAGCGGCGCGATTATGGCTTTAGCGGGAAAAGGCACTAAGAAGACCGGGCTGTGGAACTAAACTCGGGCTGGGCTCAGGGACTGTGCAAAAGTACGGCTAGTTATGGCTTTTGGATGAAAAGGGCGCTTGAAAAGAGCCGGGCTATGGAACTGAACTCGGCTGAGGCATAGAGACGACATGCGCAAAGTGCGGCTAGATACGGTTTAGGGAAAGGCGAAAGGGGTTTTGAACTGAGACCAGGTAGGACTGAGGGGGAGAGAGGGGAGAGGGGAGGGGAGAGGGAAAGCAAGAGGGACCAGTACCCATTAACAATTAGATACATCTTATGGTTTAGTACTACACAGTAGAACTGACAAAGGATAAAACAAAAGAAGGATTATGTCATAATTATACACAAAGTCAGAAGAGAATAAACAATGTTGGATATGCAGTAAAAAAGGTCAGAGTAATATACATATTACAACGTCAAGGCAATTAGGCAGCAGACATGATTGGAATAGAGGTCCATATGAGAGGTTTGTAAAGATTACATTGTGGGTGCAGACAGTCTTATAGACAGTTCATTGAAGTGCAATCAGACAAATCAGGTGACAGAGTAATTGAGGGAGGTAGGCTATTGAGTATATGGCAAAGGAGGATTGATTTAGACAGGTTACAAAGCTTATGGGATCAAAACAAGTGCAATGGTCCATAGAGTAGAAGTAATGAGCAGTCTCCACTTGAAGGCTAGGTGTGATGGAGCACTTCTCAGATCCATAGGCAGTAAGTTCCAGGCGAGAGGGGCAGTGCACCTGAAGGCACCAGCACCCTTGGAGGTACGGCAGTGGGGAACTGATAAAAAAGACTTGTCTGACGACCTCAGGTCACGTGATGGTACTACAGGTTGGAGTAGTTCAGACAATGTGGCAGGTTGCGACACTCTGATTATGGAGTCTGATAGGCTGCAAAGGTAGTATAGCCTCGTGGAGGAAGGGGATAGCCATCCTACCCTTTGTATAGTTGGCAATGGTCGTCAGACATGGTACTTTAGCTGCATATCTACAGACATTATTGTAGGTGGTGTCCCATTTCTGTAGAATGGTTTTATTTGCTGCAGGAGATAGGTGCACAATAAGACAGAGTGGGTAGTAGGATACCCCTGGCAATAGCAAGTTTGGTGGTGGTGTGGCATAAAGTCTGTCCTGTAGGCAGCACCCAGCTTACAGTTGACACTCTTACACGACTCCTGAATATGCTGCTTCAGATCAAGATTTTGGCCGCTGCTGTCCCAAGATAGCGGAAAGAACTTACAATCTCAAGGGTGGATCCATTGATATCAGGAATTGTCAGTGGAGATGTGCAGGCTCTAAGCTTATGCTTTGATCCAAAGAGCATGGCCTTAGTTTTGCTAGCATTGAGTATAAGGCGATGAGCTTCTGGGCCAGTGCTGTAAGGTGGAAGGCTGATGACAGTGTGGAATTCAGGTGAGAGATGTCAGAGTGAGCATATATAACAAGATCATCAGCATAGAGTAGTGAGTTGCCTGACATTATTACGTTGGGCAGGTTGTTGATAATAATGAGAAGAGGAGTGGACCAAGAATAGAGCCCTGTGGTACACCAATATTGATTGTGGTACTGTCAGAGATGGCTGAGTTAAGCTTACAGCTTGAGACCTGTTGGTGGAGGTAGCTACTGAACCAGGACGTTACTGGGGTGAGAAGCTAGGTTTTGAGGGTAGCAAGCAGTAGTGGATGATCAACAAGGTCAAAGGCCTTTGTAAGGTCGATGAACACAGCACCTGTTAGCTGCCCTTTGTCCATATTTGAGAGAACGTCCGATGTGAATTTAGTCAGAGCAGTTGTAGTACTGTGGTGCTTCCTGAAGCCATGCTGTGCTTCACAGAGAGCATTGGTGGAGTCAATAAATTCAGTGACCTGGGTGGCTACTATCTTTTTGAATATTTTACTCAGTACCGAGAGTATGGCAATGGGTCTGTAGTTTGACAAGTCATTTTTGCTCCCTTTTTCGAAAACTGGCGTGATTCTGGCAGCCTTCCAAATCTCAGGGACAGCACCTGTAGAGAGAGATGAGGTGAAAATCCTGGCAAGTGGGCGGGATATGAGGTGGGCAGCTATTTTCAGGAGTCGAGGTTCCAGGGTGTCAGAGCCCGGGCTAGTGTTCTCAGATATCCCCAACAGTAGTTTGCAGACTTGATTTCCAGTAACCCTTTTAAAGTAAAACAATCTTTTAGAGGCAAGTTGTGGATTGGAGCTTATCATGTTGGAGTATGGTATGAGAGTTATCAGGCAGAGATTTTAAAGAGGAGTGATAGCAGATAGGTCCGAGAATTGCTGGTTGAAGGCATTGGCAATGGTGAGGAGTCATTGCAGTGGACCTTTGTAGTAGCATGTCCGAGGGGTGAAGGATTGAGGGGTTCCGAGGAAGGTTTTATATGATTCCAAAACCTTCAAGGATCATTAGTAGAGCTGGTTAAAAGGTCTTGGCAGTTATCGCTCTTCGCAAACCTGATATGTTTCTTACATTCGCTTTATGCTGTTTGTAAGCCTGATGATCACAGGGCAGCCCGTGGATTTATAATGTTTCCAGAGTTTATCCCTGAGTTTGAGCTTGTGGAGAAGATCTTTGCTCAGCCACCTAGTTTGTTGCCCCTGACCCTTCTTTTATCTTAAGTACATGCCTCCTTTGTACCTCCCCAAACCTGCTGAGGAACACATCCAGGGCAGCCTCAGTACTTGTTGCACTGTAGATGTCGGACCAGTCAATAATAGATATGTCATTGAGAAATGCTTGTACATCAAGCGCTGCAAAGTTGGCAATGGTGATGAGGCGGGACCGAGGAGCAGGCGGCTGACAGGAACGCCAGTGACAGACCGTGGGAGAGTGGTCTGTCAGAGAGTCCGCAAGTACAGTGGTTTTGGATACATGGTCAGGCCTGTTGGTGAGAACCCAGTCTAATAGCGTTCCTGTCTGCGTGTTAGTCATTCTCGTGCATTCTGTTACAAGTTGATGAAAGTTATATTTTTGGACCATAGATGCAAGGTTGCCTTGATTCAGGCCTAGCCAGTTTAGTTGACGCCCCAACAGGATACACTCATTCAGTTTCACGGATTGAGACACATGTTGTAGTAAGATCTGAGATCTTCCAAACCCCAGTGGTGGGTGTACAAACACAGGTTGTGCAAGTGTTTGGCTCTAGGACAGTGTAGCATGTAGCGATTCACAGTGCATATGGGGGCCAGGATTTGGAACCGCTTTTAATGAGAGGTGATTTTTGTAATAAATGGCAATGCCCCCACCCCTTTTTGAGCCACTTCGATCCTGCCAAATGATGGCATACCCAAGCAGGGCGCAGTGGGCATCTAGGATATTGGGTTTGAGCCATGTTTCAGTAAGGCACAGGATGTCAGGATTAATCAGTTTTGCCCAGGCTTCAAGCTCAGCCAGGTGCCCCATAAGACTCCTTATATTCATATGAGCTAGTAATAAGCCTTTATTAGCTTTGGCTATGGTTGGTATAGAGATATTATGTGGCGGACCTGGGTTCAACTCGATGTCACCAGCTATCAGGAGCAGCCTTTGGGCTAGGAACTTGAGTAGGTTTCTAGTCAGAGTGTCACATTTTTTATGTCTAGCCCTATGCTGTAGGTAGTACAGGAGTGACAGGTAGGTACAGCCTTTCTTCAGGAGTGCATGATGTAGAGCAGGAAGGGGTGATGGTAGGAAAGGAGAAGATTAGAGAAGAAAAAGTCCTTTATAGATTCCGCTTTGTGATTAGTGACAAGCGGCACAGATAGGGAGACACTACTTAGACCATACAGGAGACACAGGCAGAAAAAAGAAGTGAAGCCGGAGCGATAGATAGTGACATAAGAAGTCATGTTAGAATGGGAAGAGAAGGTAGCAGGGGCACAGGAAAGGAGGAGTATCAGATAGAGCAGTGCCTAAGTGCAGCAAAGTGATATAGAGAGAAAATACTGGTAGGCCTGGGCAAATATTTTGGAAGGAAAAGAAAAATAGGACGCTGTGATGCAGGCCAGAAGGCGGGCTTGTTAAAAGAAATAACAGAGCCGTTAGTTTGAAAGAATAGTGAGCTGTCCCTAGTGGAGGCAGAGTATAGGAGCCAATGGAAAAGTAGACACTTAGTCATATGACCCTCTGGTGTCTATAAAGCTAAAGGTCACCAGGTGGGTGAGGTGGGGAGGGTGGGAGCCGGCGCGAAGCGCTGGCAGGAAGAGAGCTTCAGGGAGCTGTATTACTTGGCCGCAGTGGCAGTGCTCACAGTCCCTGGGGGTACAAAATAGTAGTCCAAATCCGAAAAATATAGAGTGAAAACAGCCGCTTTCTGTGGAGAGTGGTACTTGGTAAAGTCCCAAACCCAGCAGGTGAGGGCAAGCAGGATGGAGGTCGAGTTAAACGTACCTTGCGGGCTTTTGCACCTTTAGCGGCACAAGGTACCAGGGTGCGGCTGAGCTCCTGGTTCCCTTCCCTGGGTGGCTTGCTGTCGGTGCGGCCCCTGGCAACAGACTTTCTGGAGGGGTGCTTTTGTCTTCAGTGGGGGCCGCTTGTTAAGCGGGGACCCCAGAGGCATCTTTTCAGTCCAAGGCTGGTTCCTAGATCCTGGAGGAGGGTGTCCAGAGCCCCGTTGGGCTTGGAGGGATCCTGAGGGGTAGCAAGGAGAAGCAGATTAAGAAGGCAGCAGAAACAATGGTAGGGGGCATAGGTGATAGAAAGGAGCAGATTAGCAGGTAGAGGAGTAGGGTTACAGGCTTCAGTTAAGGCAGTTGAGTAGGACAGCACTTGAAATAGCTTTTACTAGAACAAAGGGAGTTTAGGAGATTCAAACAAAAAAGGCGGGAAGGCAGTACAAGGCAGCAGAGAAACAGAGAAAATTAGCTACAGCACTAAAGGCAGCAGAGAATCAGAGAACGTAGCTACAGCACTACAGAATTAATAAGCTAGGATTACAGGAGATAGTTTGTCTAGGCAGCAAAATTTAGCTTCAGGGAGCTGTATTACTTGGCCACAGTGGCAGCGCTTACAGTCCCTGGGAGTATAAAATAGTAGTCCAAATCCGAAAAATATAGAGTGAGAACAGCCGCTTTCTGTGGAGAGTGGTACTAGGTAAAGTCCCAAACCCAGCAGGAGAGGGCAAGCAGGATGGAGGTCGAGTTAAACGTACCTTGCGGGCTTTTGTGCCTTTAGCAGCACAAGGTACCAGGGTGCGGCCGAGCTCCTGGTTCCCTTCCCCGGGTAGCTTGCGGTCAGTGCGGCCCCTGGCAACAGACTTTCTGGAGGGGCGCTTTTGTCTTCAGTGGGGGCCGCTTGTTAAGCGGGGATCCCAGAGGCGTCTTTTCGGTCCAAGGCTGGTTCCTAGATCCTGAGGAGGGTGTCCAGAGCCCCGTGGGCTTGAGGGATCCTTGTGGGCTTTTTTCGCTTTTAGCGCACAAGGTACCAGGGTGCGCCGAGCTCCTGGTTCCCTTCCCGGTGGTTTATGGTCAGTGCGGGCCCTGGCAACAGACTTTCTGGAGGGGCGCTTTTGTCTTCAGTGGGGGCCGCTTGTTAAGCAGGGACCCCAGAGGCATCTTTTCGGTCCAAGGCTGGTTCCTAGATCCTGGAAGAGGGTGTCCAGAGCCCCGGTGGACTTGGAGGGATCTCAAGGTCCCAGTCATGGTACTTGGTTGCCCATGTCTCTGTGATGGCTGCAACGTCCACATCCCCCTTCCGCCATCAGTACCTGTAGGTTAGCTACCTTGTTTGCCAGGCTCCTTGCATTCAAGGACACCACCTTCCAGTGTGACCTCTGTCCCTCTTTGCTCCTGATCCTTTTGTGTCTCCCTTCCCCCTGTCCCTACTATTCCCTATCCTTGTCCTTCCCCTATATTTTGCTGCCATACTGGGGTGGAGGCCTGGTGGCCCCCCTCACCTGGTGCTGAGTGTCTTCCCTCTGCTGCCTCCCCTTCCTCAGTTTAAATTCAGCTTGTCCTTCAAATATCTCTCCAAGTTTCCTTTTAGGATCCTTGTACTCTCCCTACTTAGATGCAGCCTATCTAGTACATATAGGTCTTTGTCTTCCCATGTCCCCACTCTTCCACCAACCTGTACCCGTTTGCTGTACACCATCCCCCCAGCCATGAGCTGAATTCCTCAATCCATAGCTTTCTGACAGTACTGGCCCTTGACACTGGCAGTTCTTCAGAGAACGCTACTGACCTTCTCACCTCTCTGCAAATCTTTCCTAGCTCTGTGAGCCTTTCCTGCACCTCATTCACTTCACATCTTGCCAGTTTATTGGTGCCCAAATGAACTACAATGTGAGGTTTCCCCTGATTCTGCCACATACATTTTGGTATAATTTCCCTCAACCTCCCTACCATCATGCCTGACATGCATTCTACCTTTCTGTTGCTCTTCCTTGTGTGCTTGGTGCCCCATCGTACTCCCTTCAGAACAGAGTCACCTACTATCCCAACTGTCTCCCCTTCTTCCTGCCTCTTGCTGCCATAGTGCCTTCTCTGTTTCCCCTCCTCCATATATTTCCCTCCATTATTGCTTCCCCAGTGCACCATCTCTTTCCTGTATCCCAGGTTCCCCCTTCCCCATGCTTACCCCCTGCTTTTCCTCCCCTCTTGGTCGGGCATATTCCCCTCCCCATCGACTCCTCTCCTGAAGATGCCCTTTCCTTGTCCATGCCTCTCCCCTCCATACCCCCCACCCACTTTTGTCTCTTTCTCCCCTTCACCTGCCCAACCTGCCTCCCTGTCCCCACCTCCTTGTCCACTGTCCCACCCTTCCCCACCCCATTTACTCAGTACATCTTCTGCTAGCCCCTTCTTCCTGAACTTTTCTCCTTTCCTCTGGTCATCCATCCCCTGCAATACTGTGAACATCTTTGAGGTATTTTTCCCCTTTGTCAGCAATGCTCTCTGCTACTTTCCCCTTTCCCCCATCTTACCTCTCTGACCTGATCTGATCCCCTCTGCATCCACCCCTCACCACCATCCATTTCCCCCATTTCTTCCCCCTCTGGTCCCTGTGGTACTGGTGTTCTGTGTCCCTGATGTGTCGTCTTAGAATCCAGCCTTGGCCCACTCCCATTGCAGCCCATCTGTGCCCCCCCCTTGTCCCTCCTCTCCTGCCTGGCCACCCAACTGTCCCCCTCCTCCATCCCAGTTCCCATTTCAGCCTCTCTATTTCCTCCCTAAGCTGTCCAAGCTGCCTACATACTAGACATCTCCCTGCTTTCCACATTATCCCCAGGAAGATAGCTGCTCCATACCCATTACTTCTAACCATCCTCCCATTTCCCCATGTATACCTCATCCCTCTCCATGCCCCACCAACCTTCCTCTATATAGTTTCCCTGCCCCTTCCAGCTTTTTAGCAGTCACATCCTTCCATATATATATATTCTACGCTAGATACTCCTCCCTTGCCTCCTTTTAATCTCTCCACATTGCTGCTCTCTCACAGCATGGCCTGCAGCCTGCGGTCCTCCCTGCAGATGCTCTACAGATGCCACCAAGTCAGACACCACACTCCTGCTTCATAGCACTCTTGTGAGGGGTCACTCACGTGAGGGGTCGCTTGGCCCCCTTGGAAATACGTATGGACTCTGGCCTCCCTATTGGCCTAGCTGGGTCACGTGACTATCTTTCTCTGATTCAGTCCCTCCCTCCCTCTCCAGACTATCTCTCTCCCTCCTCCCAAATTCATGTTTGCAGCAAAAAACTACTTTTTTCACATCAATCCACATTTCTGCCCTTATAGCAGTCCTATGCACACAACATATTGAAAAATCACCTCCCCCCCTTCCCTCCCTCATTTTGCTCCACTCAAAACACCTCCTTCACTGAATGAAGTACTACTTGATGTCCTCCAAAGGCCTCCTGTGAAGCACTAAATGAACTAGTAAGATGGCCCCCCTTTATATCTCATGAACCACGGCCTCCCTATTGGCCTGTCTGGGTCACATGACTTTCTGTCTTCCTCCAATTCAGTCCCTCCCTTTCTGGCCTACCTCCTTCCTCCTGAACCCCTGTTTGCAGCAAAAAACAACTTTTTTCAAATCAGTCCACACTTTTGCTCTTATAGCACACAGTATGCACACAATATAAAAAAAATCACCTCCCTCCCTTATTTTGCTCCGTTCCAAATGCCTCATGTGCAGCCACTCCAAGGAGATGGCACTGTTTGACAGATGTAACTGCAAGATGGACTGCTGTGTAAAGAAATGGAAATGTATGTTGAAAGTTTAAAACTAAACCAGAGTGGTCCTAGTTTTCCCAGGGCTCTCTTGCCATCTGTTTTACACAGGAACTGCCGCCGTTATACAAGATCCCATAATCACAATGTGACATTATTCCTCAGTACTTCATTTTGTCTACCCAGCTTTCCAGTTCCCATAGGCTACCCCCACAAAATAAGAATCTCATAGACATAATTTCTGTAAATATGTATATTTGCAACATTTATAATTATGTACATTTGATGTACTTTATTGCTGTATATGGCTATTATTTTTGTAATGCTGTTAATTACTATTTCATTGTTTTCCTATTGCATTATCCTCCATACCTCTGCCCCAGGACACATCTGGAAATGAGCTGCTTGTGCATCATTGCATACCCTGGAAAGAACATACCATGGCTCTTTCACAATGCACAATTGTGAGTGCAGCTAATCTGCAATGTGTGTGATTGATCTTTGCTATATGCCCACCTTGGTTACATGAACATGGCTCTGCCTTCTGCCTCAGTGCATACTCATGAAAATACATACTGTGGCTTGTTCAGTATGTACAAATGAGACTGCGCTTATTCTGCAAACTTGAGTCTCACTTTGTGTGATCAGCCTCTGATATATGCTAACCTGTGTTAATAAACACACTCAGCTCTGCCTTGTGCCTCAGTATCTACCCAGATAACTGCATACCTTTGCTTGATCACCATGTACAACTGTGAGTGTAGTTATTCTTAAAATCTTCTGTCACTTTATGTGATTGGCCTTTTATGTATGCCTACCTGGGTTTTATTAAGACACTTGGCTCTGCCTCATGCATCACTGCATACTCTGGTAGGTGCAAACCATGGCTGTATCACAAGGTACAATTGTTACTTCAGTTATCCTGCAAACCTTGTGTCATTTTTCTGTGATTGGCCTCTGCTATATTCCCACCTAGGGTACTTGAACACACTTGGCTCTGCCTCATGCCTCAGTGCATAGGCTGGAAAGCACCCACCATGATTCCATCACTATGTACCAATGTTGTTGCACTTATTTTGCAAATCTTGTCTCACTTTTTGTGATCGACCTTTAATATAATATCACTTAGGTTACATGAGCACACTTGGCTCTGCCTCATGCCTCAGTGCATACCCAGGAAAGTACATTCCATGGCTCCTTCATTATGTACAAATGTGACTGCACTTATTCTGTGAACCTTGTCTCTCTTTGTGTGATCAGACTGTGACATACACTACCATGTGTTTATTGCACACACGGCTCTACCACATGCCTCAATGTCTACCAAGGTACGTTTTCTCCATCATAGTATACAACTGTTGAAAGCTAGTCCCATGAAAACCATTGTGATACAGCAGAATTGGGTCGGTGCAGCACTGCAACAATGTAAGTGACTTACCTCCACAAATACAAATGTTCCAAACAAAACGATAGTGTGCACACACACACACACACACGAAAAAGTCAAAGAAGCAGTTTGATATCCAAAATTTCTTTAGTTAGTTGGACGGTTCAAGAATAAATTGCTTTAGATTAGCAACCTTGAAAGACTTATCTCAGTAAAGGCTGTCTCCTAGTGCCTTGACTCTTGCGAGCCTTCATTGGGGGTGAGGCTTAGTAAGAAGAGTGCAACATTTATACCAAGCTCATTTCATAATTAATTCATGACATCACTTATGACTACATTTCTTTCAACTTTTTAGTACATAAAGGAGCCTAGTAAAATGCCATTTAAAGAGACTGTGTTCAAAGTCAAATCTTATTTTTTAGTTAGATCATTTCTAAATTCAGTGGCCTAAAAACTTTAAAGAATGATAGTTTTATCCCAAGAAACAGTTTTATACAAAATATCAAAATTATAAACTACAAAACAAAAACAATAACACAATATCCCTGGGTGATTGTTACCAAGGCAGATACAATCACTGCTCCAATTCTCATTTTAGGTACTGTGTCATATCCAATTCATAACATTCTTGAAAAGAGAACAAAGAAGAAAGGGAACCAAACAATAATAAGTAAAACAGAGAACTGGATAGCTGTGCAAAAAAGAGAGCATTTCAGTGTTTAGTCATTATTATTATTTCATTTTTTCTTCAAGAAGGGTTTTATGTCCCATTTCTCATTGAGGCCATTTGGCTTAACAATGTTTAATTTGAAAATCCACATGCTTTCTTTTTCAAGTAGTGTGTTTGACTGTTGTGCTGTGTAGTATCTCAAATGTCCCAAAACTCTGTAACCTTCTTGATTGAATGTCTGTACTCTGTTCACATGACATGGAGCCTTGTCTCAAAGGTTATTTTCCAAATACCAAATAAATAAATAAAATTTGGAGGTGGGTACCCACTCTAATCCCATAAATCTTAGATCATCAGGTTTTGAATCGTGAAACTGGGCAAAGTGGGTGCCCACAGGGGTTTCTTGTCTTTTATTTATGATAAACCTTATGCGTTCTTGTATACATTGTTTTTAAGGTCTCACAGGTTTACCCACATACACCAAATCACAACTACACCAGAGTACATAAATAACATACAGTAACTGGTATCACATGTATTAGTTCTCTGATGGTGACCTTACAGTCATGGGTCCTAGGGTAATCGAACTCGGAACTGGTAAATGCATATTTACATATATTGCATCTTTTTACACTTCTAAAAACCTACAGGTCTATCTGGTAGCCACGTTTGACTATCACTAAAAGTTTATTTCTGTAGTCTACTGTGGACTAATTTATCCTTTAGATAGTTAGCCCTACTGAAAGAAACTCGAGGGGGTGGCACCTACTACACTGCCTACCAATTCGTCACTAAGCAGGATGGGCCAGTTTTTGCATATACTACTACCAATCTGGCCCGCTACATTATTGTATTCTGTTACAAAAGTACATGGAATGTTCTTACTGGAGTGAGGTTAATGTTTCTTTCGAAGTTTGTTTCTAGCTAGTCACCACCTTTTTCTTTGATGACTCCAGTAGATCACCATCGTAACCTCTCATTTTGAACCTGTAATGAGCTCATTGACCCATACTTCAAAATCTTGAGTTGTACTACAGTTTCTCTTTAGACATAGCATCTGATTATATGGTATTGACCTTTTCAAACTTGGGGGGGTGGGTACTATTGAAGTGTAAAACTGAGTTGGTAGGTGTTTGTTTTCTGAAGGTTTTGGTGTTGGATCCACGACTGCTCATCGACAAAAATTTTGTCGAATGACCAGACAGCGAAACCGGCAGGTCGACCGCATTTTGCAATCGGATGCCAGTTTCTTAGAAATACAAGTGTTTTCTTTAGGGGGCTTCATGCCCTGAATCCCCCACACCCCCACACTTAGGATTCTCAACTCCAGGTCAGAGATGATTTGGGGGGGAGTGCAGCACCACCAATAGACAGTGCTGGATTCCAGCGGGTTCCCTACAGCAACGAGGTGCTGTTGTCGATGTAGGGGACCCCACTGCTGAAATGTCGCTGTCAAGTGTACATACCTTGGTGTTACTTGTGAATTCATTAACTCTTGCATTTTTGACAGATAGATTTAAATCCAGAAAATCCAGTGTTATCATGTCACTTGTGTAAGCGAATTTCAGATTCAGTGTATTCTCATTCAGCCAACTCATGAATTTGAGTATTTTATTTCTGTGTCCCTTCCAGATGCATATACTGTCATCTATAAAGTGGTACCAGTGCTTTATGTACCCATAGTATGGATTAATATCTTTGTCAAAGATGACTGTGTGTTCCCAGTAACTGATGAACAGATTGGCATAGCAGGGTACCATTGTTGCATCCATTGCAGTGCCTCTTTTTTGTTTGTAATAGGTACCTTAAAACTCAAAGAAACTGTGGGTCAAAATGAACTCTAGGGAGTTCAAAATGAATTCTGTTGGTACAGCTTATGTCCCTTGGTATTGGTTCAGAAAAAAATCTGTTTGCTGCTAAGCCCTGTTCATGATTTGTTGAGGTGTATAACGACTCTACATCTATTCCTAGCCAGCTACAGTCTCCCTCCCATTTAATGTCTTTTAGTTTTCCAAGGAGCTCCGTGGTATCTCTTATATAGGATTTCAGATTAATTACAGCTGGTTGTAAGAAAAAGTCTACAAACTTTCCTAGGTTCTGAGTTAAAGAACCTACCCCAGAAACTATTGGTCTCCCTGGAGGTATATTTTTGTTTTCGTGTATTTTGGGAAGGATGTAGAACCCAGATACAATCGGGTGCTCTTTCCGCAAAAAAAACTCATTCTCTGATATAGCTCCTTTCTCTACAGCTTGTGTTGTTAATGTGTACAACTCTTTTCTGTATTGTGGTGTAGGATCTGACAGTAGTCTGCTATAACTCTCAGCATCATTAAGCAATGTCATCGCTATTTCTCTGTATAGAGTTTTATCTAGTGTGACAATGTCTCCACCCTTATCCATGGGTTTAATGACTGCTGCATCATCTTTCATTAGTTTCTCCAGTGCTACCCTTTCACATCTAGACAAGTTCTGTTTCTGTGGTGTACCACTTTTCTGCAATAATTCGCTAACTTGTCTCAATACAATTTTTTCATATGCATAGAAAACATTATTGTAGGCTTTAGGACAGAATTCTGGAACCCATGTCTGTATCACTACTCAAACCCATTTTAGTGTCATTTACTAGGGATGTAAAAGACAAGCAAAATTCAAAAATTAAAAAATGCTTTGAAGAAGCTCCTAAAAAAACAGCACAGGCATCTGGCAAAGATCAGAAAGATAACTGAGATTGAGAAAGAAAGACCTTGTTTACAGATATTAAACTTGTCTTCCTTGGTACTGGATCCACATCAAGAGTCTGTCCTAAAGAAGGGTCTTAGCTGCATTCCCACCCCCACAGTGAATGACTTTAAAGTGTTTGTTGACCTTATCAAATTTTTCAGAAAACTGCACTTGAAACTATTTTTCCACAAATATTAAGGGACTGAAATGGGTTTGAGTACTGATGCAGACATGGGTTACATTCTGGAGAATAAAATGGTCCATCTTGAAGATTTGGATCTAATTTTACCAGAAATTGAATGGATGGGAACTGCCTCTGATACTAACATAAACATTAGTGATGAAGAAAGTGAAAATGAAGGAACTTTGGGTTCTAGCCCAACCACAGCCCCTGAAATAATGGACACTACTCTGCAGATTTTAGAGGGTTTATTTTTTGAGAATGAACATGATCTTCTTACCTCCCAGGTAAGAACAGGTAACAGTCAGTTAACAGTTAGCAAAGATTTCAAAAAATTAAGGAAAGCGCTGCTTAAACCAAACTCAGAATTCTGTCCTAAAGCCTACAATAATGTTTTCTATGCATATGCAAAAGTTGTATCGAGATAAGTTAGTGAATTATTGCAGAAAAAAGAAAAGGGATACACCACAGAAACAGAACTTGTCTAGATGTGAAAGGGTGGCACTGAAGAAACTAATGAAAGATGATACAGTAGTCATTAAACCCACAGATAAGGGTGGAAACTATAGGGGCTTTTACACATAGGTTTATGTAACGGAATAACTGTTATGGAAACAGTATTCTGTTACATCCCTTGTGTGTAAATTGCACCTGTTTCGGTCCCTAGGTGAACGTTCGTCCAAACAGCAATCTCTGTTTTTTGTGGTTTGCACCGTTGTGTTCAGTTTTGTCGGGCTGTGTAAAATAGCCATTCCAGTACAAAGGCAGAAAACAACATTTGTAGAGCAGCAAACTCTGGGGGAGCCAAAACAAATGAAGACAGGGTTGCCGGAATACTCGCAGTGTGTAGAAAGGAACCTGAATGCAACAGAGTACAACGGTGCCACACAGGTAACGCTGATTCCGTTTTAAAAACCTGTGTGTAAAAGCGCCTATTGTCATACTAGATAAAACTCTATATAGAGAAATAGCGATGAGATTGCTTAATGACACTGAGAGTTATAGCAGACTACTGTCAGACCCTACACCACAATACAGAAAAGAGTTGTACACATTTTCCATATAAGCTATAGAGAAGGGAAATATATCACTAAAGTTCATTTTGAGCTACAGTTTCTTTGAGTTTGAAGGTACCTATTACAAACAAAAAAGAGGCACTGCAGTGGGTGCAGCAATGGCACCCTCCTATGCTGATCTGTTCATCGGTTATTGGGAACACACAGTCATCTTTGACAAAGGTATTAATCCATACTATGGGTACATAAAGCACTGGTACCACCTTATCAATGACATTATATGCATTTGGAAGGGAGACAGGAATAAAATACTTGAATTCATGAGATGGCGGAATGAGAATATGCTGAACCTGAAATTCACTTACACAAGTGACATGATAGCACTGGCTTTTCTGGATTTAAATCTATTTGTAGAAAATGCAGGGGATAAAAAATTCACAATTATCACCAAAACCTTCAGAAAACAAACATCTACCAACTCGGTTTTATACTTTACTAGTGCCCACCCCCCGAGTTTGAAAAGGTCAATACCGTATAGTCTGATGCTATGTCTAAAGAGAAGTTGTAGTACAACTCAGGATTTTGAAGTACAGGTAAATTAACTCATTGGAAGGTTCAAAATGAGAGGTTACGATGGTGACCTACTGGAGTCATCAAAGAAAAAAGTGGAGACTCTAGATAGAAATGAACTTTTAAAGAAACATGAACCTCACTCCAGCAAGAACATTCCATGTACCTTTGTAACATAATACAATAATGTAGCGGGCCAGATTGGTAACATTATATGCAAAAACTGGCCCATCCTGCTTAGTGATGAATTGGTAGACAATACAGTAGGTGCCACCCCTTGAGTTTCTTTCAGTAGGGCTAACAATCTAATTAGTCCACAGTAGATGATGGAAATCAACTTTTAGTGATAGTCAAACATGGCTACCAGAAAAACCTGTAGGTTTTTACAAGTGTAAAAGAGGTAACATATGTAAATATGCATTTACCTGTTCCGAGTCCAATCACCCTAGGACCCATGACTGTAAGGTTACCGTCACAGAACTAATAACATGTGATACCAGTTATGTTGTTTATGTACTCTGGTGTAGTTGTGATTTGGTGTATGTGGGTAAAACTGTGAGACATCTAAAACAACTTATACAAGAACACATAAGGTCTATCATAAATAAAAGACAAGACACCCTTGTGGGCACCAACTTTGCCCAATTTCATGATTCAAAACTTGATGATCTAAGATTTATGGGATTAGAGTGGGTACCCTTCCCTCCAAATTAGGAGGGGATTGATCAAACACACTACTTGGAAAAGAAAGCATGTGGATTTTCAAATTAAACAGTGTTAAGCCAAATGGCCTCAATGAGAAGAATAATTAATAATAATAATTTTATTTATATAGCGCTTTTCATTTTTCAAAGTGCTGTATAACATAAAACAATACAAAATCAAATATTAAAATCAGGTATCAAACATAGATAGAGACATAGATAAAACCATCAAGTTCAGAAAACATTCAATTTTCTATACCTTTCTACCTACCTCACTCTTCCCATGTCATAGTCATTCCTTATCTATGTTTTTCCAGTTAGCAACTTGGGTTTAAGGAGCATTTGAAATGTAAAATAAGCATTTATCAATGCCGAATGTTGTCTCGCTGTTATTGGCATTGGTAGTGACGGAGTTAGAGATGCATAATAGGAATGGCAGTGAAGTGTTGAAGTGTCGCCAACCCCACCCCACCCTGTTGAGACCGACAGGCATTGGGGTGTGTCTTTGGGTCATCAGCTATAAAGCTAATGGCATTGTACCTCACCCTACCCCAGAAATGGGCATAAAACCTTTCTTGAAGAAAAAATGAAATAATAATCATTACTAAACACTGAAATGCCCTCTTTTTTTGCACAGCTATCCAGTTCTTTGTTTTACTTATTAAAGTTTCGTTTCCTTTCTTCCTTATTCTCTTTTTAGGAATGTTATGAATTGGATATGACACAGTACCTGGGATCACTCCAACCTTCCAGGAAAAAATGAGAACTGGAGCAGTGATTGTATCTGCCTTGGTAACAATCACCCCAGGGATACTGTGTTATTGTTTTTGTTTTGTAGCTTATAATTTTGAAGTTTTGTATAAAACAGTTTCTTGGGATAAAACTGTCATTCTTTAAAGCATTTAAGCCACTGGGTTTTGGAAATATCTAACTAAAAAACCAAAAAAATAAGATTTAACTTTGAACATAGTCTTTTTAAATGGCATTTTACTAGGTTCCTTTATGTACTAAAAAGTTGAAAGAAATGTAGTCATAAGTGATGTCATGAATTAATTATGCAATGAGCTTGGTATAAATGTTGCACTCTCCTTACTAAGCCTCACCCCAATGAAGGCTCACAAGAGTCGAGGTGCAAGGGGATAGCCTTTACTGAGATAAGTCTTTCAAGGTTGCTAATGTAATACAATTTATTCTTGAAGCATCCAGCTAACTAAAGAAATTTTGGATATCAAACTGCTTCTTTGAATTTCACCTGTGTGTGTACTGTGTCGTTTTGTTTGGAACATTTACAACTGTTGAAAGACAGTAAGGGAGTGCACATCAATTGCCCCAAAGGTGCTCCAGTAAAGCAGTTACAAATTGATTAAGAAAAAAGAAACTGGGCACACACCAAGGCTGAGATTTCAAAATATTGCTGCTATTTTATTGCAAACACACTGTGTTAGACATAAGTGCTAACACCCCTATGTAGAGACCCATCCTCCTGGGTCTTCTTCAGGGGGCCAGGAGCATGGGTTGCTACATTGGGGTGTTAGCACTGATGTCTATCATGCTGTTTGCAATAAAATAGCAGCAATACTTTGAAATCTTAGCCTTGGTGTGTGCCCAGTTGTCTTTTTGTTTGTTTGTTTAAGCAGTGTACAGATCTGAGTCTGCAGTTCTTCTGAAAGCCTTCTCTCACTTTCTGTGATTGACTTCTGATATATGCCCACCTGGGTTACATGAACTCACTTGGCTCTGCCCCCTGCCTCATTGGACACACTGGTATGTGTATTTCATGTCTCCATCACAATGTACAATTGTGAGTGCAATTATTCTGCAAACCTTGTGTCACTTTTGTGTGATTAACCTATGCTATATGCTCATCTCAGTTACATGAAGACACTTGGCTCTGCCTCTTGCCTCACTGCATACCCGAGAAAACGCATACCATGATTCCATCACTGTGTACAAATGTGACTGCATGTACTTTATAAATCTTGTCTCAATTGCTGTGAATGGCCTTAGATATACTCTCACCTAGGTTACATAAACACATTTGACTCTGCCTTGTGTCACAGTGAGTGCATACCATGTCTCCATCACTATGTACAAATGTGACTGCAATTATTCTGCAAACTATGTCTCACTTTGTAATCTGCCTCTGATATACGCTACCCTTTGTTAAATGAACACACTTGTCTCTGCCTCGTGCTTCAGTGTCTATCCAGGTAACTGCATACCATTGCTTGACCACTATGTACAATTGTGAGTGCACTTATTCTGAAAACCTTCTGTCACTTTGTGTGCTCAGCCTCTGATATATGCTCACCTGAGTTATGTGAACACACTTTGCTCTGTCTTGTGTCCCACTGCGTAGCCTTGTAAGTGCATACCATGGCTCCATCATCATGCACATTTGTGAGTGGAGTATTCTGGAAACCTTGTGTCACTTGGTGTGATCACCTCTGATATAAACTCACCTTGGTTACATGAACACACTGTGCTCTGCATTGTGCCTCAGTGTCCATCCAGGTAACTAAAAACCTTTGCTCGATCACTATGTACAATTTTTAGTGCAGTTATTCTGCAAACCTTGTGTGAGGTTTGTGTGATTTACCTGATATATGCTCACCTTTGTTACGTTAACACACCTTGCTCTGCCTCATGCCTCATTGTATACTCTGTTAAGCATATAATATTGCTCGATCTATGTGCAACAGTGTATATGCAGGTTTGTGAATATCACATCACCAGTACACTAGGCTAGTCTTCGATTACATACTATGATGATGACATTGATTGCGGTGTGAAGCTAAACATACCATGTGGTTTGCACAATAGTGATGTAATGATGAATCAGTAAGGAATGACACCCAGAGAGAGAGACACACACACAAAAGAGAAGTCTCATTGTTTGCAGTGCTCTGTGTTTGCCTACCTTACACTTCCCATGTCATAGTCATTCCTTCTCTTGGTTTTTCCAGTTAGCAACTTGGGTTTAAGGAGCATTTGAAATGTAAAACAAGCATTTGTCAATGCCGAATGTTTCTCACTGGCATTGGCATTGGTAGTGCTGGAGTTAGAGATGCATAATAGGAATATCAGTGAAGTATTGAAGTGATTCCAATCCCACCCCACCCTGTAGAGACCGACAGGCATTGGGGTGTGCCTTTGGGTCATTAACTATAACGCTCATAGCATTGTACCTCACCCTACCCTGTAGACACTGACAAGTGTTGTGGTGTGCTTTGGGGTCTTTGGGCATTATACTTACCACATTCCATAAGGAAATATGCTGAGGTGGGTGCAATATTGGAGAATGAGGTGAACTTTGTGGCTGTACAGTGCAAGGCACACCACAATGCCTGTCACTGGCTGCAGGGTGGGGGTGGGGGTGGAATGGTGTGAGTATTACAGCCAATGATCCCAAGTCACACCCCTGACGCCTGTCAGTCTCTATAGGGTGGGGTGCTACAGTTGGAAACCCTAATACCATAGGCATGTGTTAGTATTTTCACTCCAAATTTTCAACATGGGCTTTTTGTGAGCCCACCTCATGAAAAGCAGCACTATCAGTTTGTTAGCTGAAAGGTTGTTTTGCACAGTGGCTATGCCATTTGGCGACACAGGGATGAAAACAAATTTTGGGCAGGATGTGGAACATGACAACTGTATTGTTCATGAGGAGATGTAAAAAAATGGCAACGTTGAAAATCTGGAGTGAAAATATGAAAAAATGGTGAAGGTATGAGCATGCATAGAAACTGTGCAACACTCATCAGTAACCCAATTATTTTTGGGATTTTTTTAACCACATCTTTAACATAGGCATTTTGGGACCTCCCCTCAAGAACAGTGGCAGTGTGATTCTGTTAATGTGCCCGAAACATTGATTTTGCACAGTGACCATGCCATTGTGTGCCACACGTGCGAAAACGCATTTAGGGCAGGATGTGAAAAATGACAGCTGTACTGTTCATAAGGAGGTGTAAAAAAATGCCAGTGTTGAAAATGTGGCATGAAAATAGTGCACATTTGTGAAGTTACAAGGGTGCGTGGAAACTGCACAACACATGCTTGTAACAGTCATTTTATGGAATTTTGTCACCAAATTTTCAACATAGGCATCTTTGAACTTCTGCTCATGAAAAGTGTCACCGTCATTTCCTGAAACTGTCCCAAAAACTGATTTAGTGCAGCTACCGCGCTATTCTGCGCTGGATGTGCGAAAACACATTTTGGTCAGGATATGTAAAATGACAGCTGCACTGTTCATAAGGGGTGTGGAAAAATGCCAATTTTGAAAATCTAAAGTGAAAATATTACATATCAATCAATCAATCAATCAATCAAAATCTTTATTTATTCAGTCGAACATCATTGAGCAAAGCTCATTTACAAGATGGACCTGAGTGGTCATACAAATGAGGATACAAGTATTATTGCATAGACAAGAATAGAATAAATAGCAATACAATGGCATGAAATGATTATATACAACAATTTACATATATACAAGTAACAATAGAACCATTTAGCCTGTAGGAAAAAAGAGGACAAAGGGTATAGCAGTCCTAAAATATAAGTTATATGGTCTAACTAGTTTTAAGTGAATATAATAGGTGATTCGGAAGAAAAGAAATTGAGTTAATATAATGGATAGAAAAAGGGAGGTTTAGTTGGGTCAGATAGGTAGGGATTATGCTTTATAAAAGCAATTGCAGAGCTCTGGAAAAAGGGGAGAACAATCTTTTGAAGGATGCCAGAGGTAGTAGGCTATCTAGCTTCATGGATTTTGGAGAAAGTTCCATGCAACTGCTAAGGAATAGCTGAAAGCAGCCCTCCATACCGGGTGCAGGCATTGGGGACCTTTACTGTGATGAGTTTACTGATCCTTAAGGTGTATGGCCTGGTTGTAATTTGGGTAAAGCAATCAGTGATATAGGTCGGTAGTTTGCCTGTTAGCGCTTTGAATATCCAGATAACAGCATTCCTATTTCTTCTGTGTTGCAATGATGTCCAGTTGACTGCCATATAAAGGGAGCAATGATGGTGTTGGAGGGAAGGTCAGTAATAAATCTTATGGACCTGTGATACAGGGTGTCCAGCTTATGTAAGAGATGACTTGAACAATGGCAGTAGAAAATCAGCATAATCAATGAGGGATAGGAATGAGGCCTGAATTAACCTTTTTGGAATCACTGTTTAGGTAATGTTTTATTCTAAAAATAGTCGAGCCTCTGTCTTAGCTTTTTAAGTAACTCTTCAATATGGACAGAATAGTCAAAGCCTGTTATCTATCCAGACTCAAGGTATTTGAAGTTATCAACAAATTCAGTTTCTCTCCAAGTAAGGTGGATATATGAGGGTGTTGGATGCTGGGAGTAGTGGTAGTACAACTCTTTGTGGTAAAGAACATAGCTTTTGTTTTTGCATTTAGAAGTAGTTTTTGTCAAGTAGATTGTGCTGCAGAATGGAGAATTCGGATTGTAGAAGTTCACAGGCTTTGGAAGGTGAGGATTGCTGACATACAATACAGTATCATCAGCAAACAGATGAATGTTAGATTGAGTGAGGTTGGCATCAATATTGTTTATATAAATAGCAAAGAGGATAGGGCCAAGAATAGGCCTTGTGGTCAGCCCCTTAGCAGAGGTTTTGGGGTGGATAGGTAATTTCCATTTCTAACCAGTTCGACCTATCTGAAAGGTAATCCTTAAACCAGTTGAGTGATAGGGAATCCAGGCCTAATGAGTTAAGGAGGTGAGTAATAAGTCATGATCCACTGTGTCAAGGCTTTACTCAAATCCAGAAACACAACACAGGTAAAATTTTTTGTCCAAATTAGTCTGCCAATCGTTGGTTACCTTGGCTAAGGCAGTAATAGTGCTATGCTTTGATCTAAATCAGATTGTGCAGAATTTAGAAGGTTATTGTTATCAGATAGTCCCTTAACTGAGAGTTTACTAGTTTTTCGAGCATCTTAGATAGTACTGGTAGGATGGAGATAGGTCTGTAATTGTTGAGATCCCTAGTATCACCAGATTTGAGTAATGGAACTACTTCGCTGTTTTCCAAGTTGATGGAATGGATCCAGTAGTTAGGAAAGATTGAAGAGATGAGTAAGGGGCAGATAAGACATGTGAAGCAATTTTCAGGAAGTAGGGATCCAGGAGTCTGCACCTGCACTTTTAGTTGTGTCTAAATTAGAGAGGAGATCTTCCACTTCTTTCACGGATATTGGGATGAAGGAAAAAGTTGAAGTGGCCATTTGTCCCACAGTAGTTTGCAGGTTCAAGGAAGATCTCAGGATATTTGCAGGTGATGAGTCAAATGCTAGGCCAGCAGTGGTGAAGTGAACATTGAGGTATTTAAGATTTCTTGTTTACCTGTAATTTCTGTGTCATTTAGTAGCAATTTGGTAGTTAAGGCAGGGTAGAATTCTGGCCCAGAAGTCCTTTTATTATACCCCAGAGTCTGGATGGGTTATTGTAGGAGGCATCTAATTCAGCTGTATAGTAGGCAGTTTTGACATATTCACGAAGTTATGAGAGCGCGTGGAAACTGCGCAATGCACGCTCATAAAACAGTCATTTTTGGGATGTTTTACACCAAATTTGCAACATAGGCTTTTTGAGAGCCCACCTCATGAACACTGGCATAGTCATTTCATTAATCAGTCCCAAAAGGTGATTCTGTGTACTGACCATGAAATCACCTTTCAAGGCTGATTAACGCCATGACAGTGCCAGAATTCCTGAGGAAGGGTCCCAAAAACCCCATGTTGAAAATGTGGTGCCAAAATTTAAAAAAATGCCTCAGATATGCATCAAAGTTGAACCCCCCTATTTATTCCATTATACAGCTTACCAGCATTTCCTCAGTTTGCGGTTGGCTTTGAAGAGTGCAGACATGTTCCTGGTCCACCGAAGATCATCGCGCCGGATTCTGGAGGTAAGTATGGGGTGAAGGGGTGTGGGGAGGCAGGGTGCACAGTGGGTGGGTGTAGGTTTGCGGGAGGGGGCAGGGAGACGGCGAGTGACTGTTTTCTTTTTTCACAGGGTTTAAAAAGAAAAAACTCGCAGGATGGTTTTCATTTTTCAGGGTGATTTGGCACGATGGGGTGGGCTCCCAGCATGCCACCTAAGTGTCTTTTGGGGGGATGCTGTAGTTGGTGGGGGATTGGGCACCCCTGCAGGCAAACAATGAAAGTGGGGGGGCAAGAGCCGAGGGGGATTGGGCACCCCCCTTAGCACATTACAAATGGGGGGGTGCATTATGCCGATGGGGAGTGGGCTCCCCCATTGGCACATACATTGGGGCAGGGCATGCCAACAGGGGATTGTGTAGCCCCAAAGTCGGCAGGATGGCAGGCAGTGTACTGCCATGTTAAACTTTTCACCACCAGGAACGCACTTTTGAAGGTCCACTGCGTATGACGAGCTTTGCTCACATTGCAGCGGACCTTTCATTTGATGTGATCACCACATTAAGTATGCATGGTGTGGCACCAGCATGCAGGCTGATTGGGGAATGAGGGACAAACCTACTGATTCGTGCCCTGCATTCACCCAAAAGTAACCGCGCCTCCAAATCTGCTACTATCACAATATGTTGGCTGCGCATGTGCGAGCCAACATAAAAATGCACTGTTTTGACTAAGTGAACTAGAGTAGCTCTCCATTTTCCAGCTGCTGAAAGGAGGATGTGTATCATTTGTACAAAGGAGGCATCCAGTCTACTCCTCCCCACATGTTACAACAGTGAGAACTGAGCAGTACAAAGAAACAGATTTTTTTCCTTGTGAATGAAATAATTTTAGATGTATGGTATTTTTTGCTTTGCACAAATAAAGGCTACTAGTACTGCACACTGCGTCAGTTGCATGACTTAAGCCATTGCACACTTAAAATGAAATAAGGATAGAAAGCACTGAAAACCTTGACCCACATTTTCAAAGGAGATGTGCGGTGAAAAGTGGAGATGCACCGCACATCCCAGAAAATGAGCAGAACCTCAATATTCAAAAGGGAGAGATGCATCATGCATCTCCGGATGTGCCAGCATGCATCTACAATGTATGCAGAACATGTAGAGGGGCATTCCCATGAATGTGCCATGCATCCCTGTATTCAGCCAAAATGTGCAGTGCCTCTGCTGCACATCTCAGAGAAGAGCCGCCCAAAGTTAGGCATGGAAAAAGCATGCCTAAATGGCCAGCCACCCAAAGGCAGGCTGCAGAACTGCAGGCAAGCTGTCTAATGACAGCCCTTAGAGGTGCGTCAGGACATGCTTCAGAGACCCACACACAGCAGTCATGCAAGGATGGATAAACCCTGAGTCACAGGTGCTGTATCACCACCTGCACCATCTAGGGAGCAAGACCCCACACCACAGTCTAGACAAAAACACCCAGCAGCTACATGCCAGTGCTGTCATATGACCCCTGGGTGCACCAGCAGGGCACACAGCCACACTGCAGCACATGTACCAGGGGCCATGGCCAGCACTCAGTGGTGCCATGCACCCAGGGTGGCATCTGTGGCAATGGTGCCCATGTTGTTTAGTGGTGCTAGTGGCTGCATAGTATGGACCAGGGACTGTCCAGTGGCACACCCCCCCAGTGGTACCCCATGGGTGCACACAAGTGGGACCCACCCACCTGGGCACCTAGTCACTGTCTGCACACTGCCATCCCTTGCAGTCCCCACCTAGTGCCTTCCATACTGTCCATGTGTGGGGCACTGCAGGTGATTATATGCAGCATATGGAGCTGGTGTATCACATGCATGTGGTAGCCTGAGCAGCCTGTGTCACTCTGTGCCCACCCCTGTTGCATGTCTGGGTGGCCCCTGTGGTCACTGTCCAGGTGGGCCCCCATATACCTCTGTCAGACCCTATGCATGGCTGTAGGGTGTAGCACTGTACCCAGGCCAATGCAGTCCACTCTCTCACACACAAACATTCCATCACACCTGCTTGCTAAGCTGCAGTTCCTCCTGTTCACCTTTGTTGAGTGGTGGGGCAGCCCCTGCAAAGCTGAACTGAGCATGCCCAGGATATGCAAATGGACCAGAATACATTCCAGTAATGAGATGCAAATGTGGGAGATGGGCTTGGAATGTGCAGTGAGGTCATTTGCACATCCCAGCTGAAAACTGCAGCTTTGTGCACTGCAAAAGTGGCTTTGCATCATGTGTTTCCTCATGCTCTGCATAGGGCCCAGGTCACCTGCTACACAGCGCATCTCCCACTGCATGATTGTGCATCTTCAGGATATTCAGCCAGACATGCACAAGGGCATCTCTTGGTGCATCTTCTGAATATCTCATTTTTGTTTGGGGTGGTGCATCTCAGATACGTGTTGCAGGCACTTGTATGATTTTGTGGGGGGACTTCTGAATATAGGGGCCCTTATGCTTTCTTCTGGACTGTTGCTACAGTGACATCAAAGAATAGGAGGGGTTGTATTTTACAAGTGCCTTATCTGCATATAAATGGAGGCTTGCTTGAAACTTTACAACCTTGTGTCACAGCCTCAGGCTCTAGATACATGTTACAACAGAAACAACATCTGGTCATATCCACCACAACTGCATAATGAAGTTAGTGAGGTTGTGTGGAACTATTAAGGAGACATGGAGAAACAAAACAATGATTTTTAACTAGTAAGATTTGTTTTATTTTGCATTCTAAGGAAGGCAGACGCATTATTAGGAAATGATATGGAAGTGTAGATTCCAATAGAAGGAATGGTACGTAATATAGGTTTGACAGGTAGAATTGGTGGCAATACTACATGAAAAAGTAATGGCTGGCATATGTTCAGTCTTGGGATTATTTACACAGTTTTATAGAGAAAAACAGGGGGGTTATCCATGCAGTGATGTAAGTTATATATAAGTAATGTGTTGATGTCAGGCAGTCAGATGTAATGATGAACTTCATTAGGAGAGAATATGTGATAGTAGCTTTTATAAGGGGTAGCTGTTGATAAGGTTAAAGTAGTTATGCCTGTGATAATGGGAATATCAGGACAGTATGAGGTCTATACAGGAGTGGAGTACAAATATGCACTGTATCATTAGTATGTGTTCAGAGTGCAGGCAAATGTGATATGCAGGTTTATTTTACATATACAGTAGGTAAAAATAGGGATAGATGCAATTGATAGAAATATAGATAATTACATAGATAGACAGACAGACAGAGGGAGAAGTCATAGTCATAACAGTCTTTGGAGAGGCAACTTCCCCTAGAGTCACAGCCATGTTCACTAATTTGGGTTGAAAAACTTTTCAAGATGCACTATTTTGCTGTCAGTAATCGCCTATAGATTTAAGCATGTATTGGAATGTCTTAAAACAGTTATAGTACAGGAAAAGCAACAAAAGCAATTGTGTTATAGTTTAGCACTGAAACATACATGTAACATACATGTTGCCACCTTGCTCCAGTGAGCACCCTCCACCAAGCAGAATGCCAGTCTTAAAGAGCATATGGCGCCTTCAGGATAAGTGAAAGAAAACATAATATTTAACACAGTTCAGTTTATATTTCTCATTAGTTCTGTATTTTCCCCCCATTATTTTTTACTGAGGCCATTTGCATGAAAAGTGGACCGCTGCTCCTGAAGTGTTCATGTATTAATGGTGCTTTCTCCCTACCTGAGGTCACAATGCATGGCTTGTGACATCAAAGTTACTCACATGACTGCAGACTGTGATGTCACAACATAGCATTATGACTTGAAGTAGGGAGTAAGCTATATAGGCAGTTGAACTCTAACAGATAAAGATCATATATTCATCCATATTTCCTCTGTAACAAAAGATAGGCAAGAGAAATCCACAGAATATATTTAAAATGTAAACTGAGTTGTACCAAGTTATTAGTTTTTTCAAAGTTTTCACTGTGGCATCACCAGCTTTGATCATAAATAGGAGAGCTGAAAAAATGTGTCTCAGAGTAAGTGCAGAATAATTTTTCTTAAATCTGTTTCAAGATATTAGGCCTTTCCTCTTTTTTTTAATTTAATGATAAAAAGAAGTAGCACCTTTCTTTTGACCAGACTAATGTAAATGATGACAGTTAGTGGTTTGGGAAATGCTAAGTGTCCCCAGGAGCAAGGTGTGCTCCTTCGTTGGCTAGAGACTAGGCTGTTACAAAAGAAAAAAAAAAAAAAAAAAAAAAAAAATCGTCATTCTACCAACAAGACATGCAGGGATACAACAATTGGTGGGGGCAAGGGTTGTTTGTGACTGCAGCTTCCATTTTGAAACAGAAACAATTTCATGTTGATCTTGTCTCCTGTTCTAGTCTGAAAAGAACATTTTTTAAATGCCTGTTTTAAGTGTGTATAATGGACTGTTTTGCCATTTATTAGCCAAAGAATGAATGAATGTGTAACAGGTGACATTATGGTTACCTAACAATTGTATGCCAAACTAATGTAGGCATGTCATAATGAACTGGATCACTAGAAGGCCATTGCCAGGTTATTATACACACTGGCAGAACTTAAATTATAACTAACACATTGCTGCATAGTACTTTGAGTATGCGCAAAGTGTAAAACATCAGTTGGGAATTTTAACAGCTGGACGCTGAGCTGGTGTCTTAAACAAATATGAAAGAATTCTACATGGATGTTATTTTTTCTAGCTGCTCTTTATCATCTTGTAGTGAGACACCTATATTTTCAATAAAGAGCTGTCTTAGCACTAGTATTACAAGCTGTGCCAACAGTAATCACTGAATCCACATAATGGAAAATGAAGGAGGTCTGCTTACTCCATTGGAATGAGATGTGTGCTGTCCCATTGTGTGTCATAGCAGCATTTCTAATTTTGAACTTGGCACCACCACAACAGGGAGTTCTCTATTTCTTCAACAACAAAAATTAAAAAACACACTTTATCATCAAAGTATCTGTTTACCAAGTACTGCACCCATGATTAAAATAATTTGAACCCCCTTCCCCCAAAAATGTGCCCTGACATGAAACTGCATGTTTAGCTGTAAAGACAGTTAAACATTTATTTCTAAATGCATTACTAACACCATTGCTTCATGATTAAAATAATTTGAACCCCTTCCCCCCAGAAATGTGCCCTGACAAACTGCACTGTGGGAAGATTGCCTGGGACAAGATGTAATAAAAAACCTGAATAACAGGTTCCAAGGAGTAAATGTTAACATCCTGATTCTAGTGTTCCAGATAAAATAAAATAAAAAAAAAACAGTTGAGATTTTTTTTAATGTCAGTTCTGATCAGAATAACTTTTAAAATCACCAATTGATTTCTTGTTCAGTGTTTTCTAATACATCTCAGACTTAAAAGAAAAAATACACTGGCCCAGATATTCAAACCGTGCCCAAAATGTGCGCAATAGCAGGAGCAAGCACAAGTCCATTGGGCACATGCACGATAGACGCGATATTCAAACATGGAGCAAGGCAAATTGCGCAACCAGCCAATGTCTGAATATTGCACAACCTGTGCCGTAGAGCAACCAGGAAGGGGAAGCTGAGCAGATACGATACGCTATAGTGCAACAAGGGCAGCCCAGCTGAGCAGTCCAGAGGTGCCATAGTGCAAGCAGGGAGCCCCCCAGCAGCAGAGCAATGGAACTGCACAACCAGGGAGGTAGGCAGGGACCCACCACCCATGCCACAGATGGGCACAGGAACACACTGCAGAACTAACAATGCACCCCACACCCCAAGCACAGCATAACTGGGGAGGGACGGAATATCCACCGGCCCATGGGGACAAGCAAACAAAGCACAGCTGGGCCATGTTGCCCCAGCACACCCACTGGCAAGCTGAGACTGCCACACAAAGGGGGCAGACCACCCCAGTGTACATCAGCCCCCACTTGTGCACAGCACACCCTGCACTGTGACCCCAAGACACCACCCATGAGCAGTGACCATGACTGCAGAAATCCCCATGCATCCCCATCACACTGCAACCTCATGTACCACAGAACCATACAAGCCAGACCCACCATGAGCACCCAGCAGTGGGTGGCAGCACACGACGGCAATACCTACTGAAAGCCACTCCCACACCAGAGACACCTCCCCACACACACACACACATACCCATGACTATACCACCCCAGATGCCATGCACACCACTGCAACTGAGCACCTATAGCCAGCTGCAAATCAGAGACCACCACAGTATTCATATCATAATATATATTTCAAATATAACAAGAATAAGAAGAACAACAACTATAACTATGTACAAATATACAAAACAGGGGTGGGGGTACGGGTACAAGGTAGGGGTGGGTAAGGGGCAGGGGTGAACAACTGGGAGAGGGAAGGCAGGGTGTGAGGGATAGGTAAAGGGGGGGGGAGGTGATGGGCAGCTACTGCCTGCCAGCCTGCTCTCCTGCCGCCTGGTGCTGGTCCCGGGGCCTCCTCCTGTGCATCAGACCATGTTGCTGTAGGTCCAGCAGGATGGCGAGTGAATCCATCGCCACCTGTATCAGCTGCTGCATCAACCTTTCAATGCGGTGCAGGATCCGGACACCTAGGACGAGGGATCAGAGTCAATGGCTGTGACTGTCCATATCCCTGAAGCCCACCCATCATGCATAGCATACAGCCAAGTGCCCCACTCCTGTGATGGACTGCACCCACCCACAGTGACCGTGCACAAGACATGCTCAACCAGGCAGCAACAGCCATGTGTACCACTGCATACACACACCGCCCATGTCTAGCACAGCACAACCAAGGCTGTACAGTAACGTGGCTACGCAGTGGACAGGCAGTGCCACAGCCATGTGCCCAGTGCATGCATGGACCACCATTGATGCACTCCCACACATGCAGTGCCACTGGACAGTGCTGACTGTCACATGTCATGTGCATGGCAGTGGTGTCCATGGATGGTGGCCATGCCCTGCCCCCCACCCTGTCACACAGCATGCTATAGCATTCATGATGTCATGGCACTCACCCTCATCATGCTGCTGCTGCTGCCGTTGTGGTTCACCACCACCACCACGCTCAGCCACCATTGGCACCACTTCCTGCACCTCAGCCCTGGCCCTCCTCCACTCCACCACACCTGTGGGAAACAAAAGGAGAGAAACACATCAGTGCAATCCCAAAGCAGATTCCCCCTGCCCCAATGAGTGTGCCCACCCACCCAGCCAGACCCATACATCACATATCCTGTTAACACTGCCACAGCCAACCCTAGACCAACCCTCCCCCATGTGCTGGACACAATAGACAGTGTTACCCATATGGACCATACGGGTGCATAGACGGATCACCCACCTGGCCAAGACACCATGCCCCTTCTGGCACATGAGCGCACATGTGCCAGTAGTGCCAGCTCCCTCCTAGGTCCCGCATTCAGTTCCTGCACTGCCCGCGGACCTCCACCAGCCAGTGGCCTCCTCTAGCTCAGTGGCCACCTGCTGCCACACATGTGTCCTGGCCATGTTAAGGGGATCATTCCCAAATAGTGGGCCATCATGAGGCTCCACTCTGGCCTCCAAGTTTGCTAGCTCGAGGGAACTCCACTGGGGGGCTCTTCTGCATGCCATCCCTGGTTGTATAGTAGGCAATATGGCACTCTGCAGTGTGGCAACCCCACATGGAATTTTTGCGCAATACAACGCTGCTATTCCTTATCGTGCTGTTGGTACAGTGCCATCAGTCCCTATTGCACTGTTACCGAACAGCTCGATAGAGCTGCAGACATGACATACGTACAGTGCCAAGGGGCCAAAGGTCGGGCACAGGGTCATGGGTCTCTGGCGCATGGCCACGCACAGCGCCTTTGGACGTTTATGCATCCAGTGCGATTGGTCACCTGTGTGCCATTGCCACAGCAGACTATTGCATAGTTGTGCCACAGCGCCATGTAGTGACCGTCGCTGTAGCGCCACTGGCATAATGGTGGCCATGCCTGAATTGACTACCGCACACAGCATGTCATCAGCGCAGCAGATGCCTGCGTAAGCTACTGGGGCATGCACAGTGCGGTGTACTATGGAGTCACAGAACTGCGCCATTGGCTCAGCCCGTTCAACCGTATTGCGCAAAGTGCAACAGCGCGATATTCAGCCGTCATATGCAAATCATCTGATCAGCCATTCAAAGGTGAAGCAGCATGATTTGCAACTCATTAAAGTTGCTCCACACCTAATTTGCATGGATTGCGCTATAAAAATGCGACGCTGTTCTGCAGTGGCCATATTCAGTTACTGCAGTGGATAGGTGAGTTGCATGCTGTGTGATGTTCTGGACTATGGTCTTAGGGAATTGCTGTGTACTGCACAGTCACAGGTGATCACTCTCACCCATACAGGCTGTGATATGACCGAGCAAGGAATGGGTGAGGAGGATGATGGTGGGTGGAAGAGGAGGCCCAATTTTACAAAAGCTGAGACAGAGGCACTCTTCGAGGCCTACCTGGATGAAGAGCCACTTCTCAGTGGACTGTGGGGCACCCCTCAGGCCCGTGCTGCTGCATGGGAGGGGGTGGCACATGCCATCAACCTGCATGGCAGCCACCAGTGCTCTGTGCAGAAATGTAAAAAGAAGATGGGGACCGACAGGAGGAGGGTGAAGGAGAAGGTGGCAGCCATCAGTGTGGCACATGCTGCGACAGGCGGGGGCCAGCTAGAGGTGGTGCAGCTGACTCCGGCAGAGGACCGGCTCACTGCAAGCATGCAGTGCAGTGCCATTGAGGGCATTCCTGGAGGTGGCTTCCAGACAGGTGGTAACCCATCACTGCATGGTATGTCATGGTTGGGGGGGAGGTAGATCACATGCACTAACGTGTTCTCACTTTCTGTTACAGATCCTGTGCATCTGCAGGGGTCAGTGGTGGAGGGCCTGTCCACTGTGGACAGACATCCGGAGTTGGAGGAGGGACCATCCACCTCCGCAGGTAGCAGGCGTGCATTGCACCAGTGTGCATGCCTGGCTGCCATCTCTGATGTCGGTGAGACAGGTGTGGGGGGTGTCCTTCCTGTGTCTCAGTGGTCTGGCATGCAGGCATGCCAGCACGCTGTGGCTGTGGCTGTGGCACAGACCCGCACCATTGATGATGCAATGACCACTATGGGCATTGACATGTGTGTCAGCAGAATGGACACAGGGACAGCTCATGCCATGGACCAGGCTGGTTCCGATGTGTGTGCCAGCACGTCAGCACAGTCCCAGGCTGTGCCTGTCAGCACCAGTGGGGCAGCACCAGTGGCTGTACAGGTCACTGGCACTGTTGCAGCCACAGCAGCAGAACAACTGGTCCCTTGGGCACAGCAGGCGGAGGGGCAGCAGCAGCAGCAGTCACCCACCGGGACTGGGGGTAGAGGGTTCAGCGGTGGCATATGTGCACCACTTGTGGACTTGCCCATACCTGGTCCTAGTGAGCAGCGCACACCCTCGAGGGGTGCTGAACATCAGGCCCTTTCATAACCTGAGGGACAGGTTGCTGATGTGGCAGATGACCCCTTTGACGAGCACACCCACCTGCTGCAGGCATCAGTACAGCAGCAGATGTGGGTTGCAACGTCCATGGAGGCACTGTGTGTGGCTCTGGAGTGGCACAGTAGGGACAACGAGAGGATCCTGTCATGGATTGACCATTTGCGGATGGATGTGACCACCACCATTGACATGCAGACACAGGCATTGGTCGCTGTCGTGGCGGCATTGGGCACACAGTCAGGTGCCCCTGTGCCACTCACACCTCACAGTATGCTATCCACTCCCCATTCCTGGCGTCGTGCGACACCCACCCTGTCAATGCCGGGTTCAGCTGTGGGCATCCCGAGCACCCCTGGTGCAGGTATGTTCGATGTGCTGCGGACTCCTGTGCGAGCAAGGTCATGTTCACGCAGTGGAACCCCTGGTGGTCCATCGGTGCCACCCCATGAGGCCCGTGCTCAGCCTGACAGTGCTGCTGGGTCTTGGCGGGGCCGCCCATGCATCCGAGGTGGCCGTGGCACTGTGCCGCAAGACTGAGCTGTCTCCCAGTGTGGGCCCTGTCTGGTGCTGCCCTGTGTGCAATGTGTGTTTTGGTGGGCAGTGCACCGGTGGGTGCTCAGCCCTACACGCAGACACACGGACCACCTGCACACCCTCCCGACTGCCGTCTACAGGTGCTTGTGCATGATGATGCCTGCATTGCGCTGTACACCAAAGTGCGAAGGTGCCCAGCATCTGACACACATACAAGGACAGTCAGTGGATGTGGTGGCCTGTGGGCATGTGTGTTTTTGGTGTCTGTGTTCCGGCTGTGTTGTGCAGCTGACCCCTGTGCACGTTGTGCCTATTGTGTGTGTGTGTGTGTGTGTGTGTGTCCATCCATGTGGCATGTTTCTGTTCACCCTTCCCTGGTTGTATGTCTGTGCTTCTGTGTCCTGCCACTTCCCTTGCCATCATGCACCCCTGGTGTATTTCCCTGTGTGTATGTGGGTTGTGCCCTAGCCACTGTTGGTTGCACATGGCCCTATGACTTACCTGTGTTGGGTGAAGTGCTCCTCTGTGATGGTGTCCCGGTGCAGCTGGGCCAGCCAGATCAGTCGGGGGTCATGTCGTCCAAGGGGGGGGCTGCCCATCCCATCATCACCGGCGTCAACGTCGTCCCCATCGCTGTCCCCTCTTCAACCTGAGCGGCTATCACATGATCTTTGGCCATGTTGTGCAGGATACAACAGGCCAGGAATAGCCACAGACCTTTGAGGGGCTATACTGCTAGGGCACCGCCCGGAGGTGTCTAGTAGCGGAAGCACACCTTCAGCATCCCAAACACCCAGCTCAATGGTGTTGCGTGTGGCGGTGCCTCCTGAGCGTTGCTGCGATGGGTCGGGGCCGCCGGGTAGGTGTGAGCAGCCAGGGGTCGGAGGGGTATCCACTGTCACCTGTGTGAGACAGTGGAGGTTAGTATCTTGTTCAGGCTTATATTGCCCCTGACCCTGTGTGCCACACCCATGGCACCTGTGGCTTACCCACCCTTGGCACCAATTTGTCAGTCCTACATGCATACTCACCCACTAGATGTCCTGTGGGGATGTCCCCACTCTCAAATCAATGGTACAGTGCCGACTGGTACCATATAAATGAATCATGTGCTCCCCAGGGTGCGTGGCACAGACATTGATGATGCACCTGCTGGCATCACACACCACCTGGCAGTTGACACTGGCATAACCCTTCCGATTCATATAGGTGGCCCCATCGGGGCCAGGTGGCATGCGAATGGCCACATGGATGCAGTCTATTGCCCCTAGCACACCAGGCATACATGCTACCCTGTGGAACTCCTGTATGTTTGCTGTGCGCTCCGCCATGGTGCTGGGGAAATGGATGTACTCCGCAGCATGTGGCAGCAGTGTGCTGAGGAATTGGGTGAGGATGCATGATGTGGCTGACTGTGTTATGCCTGTGGTGTCCCCTGTTGGTCTCTGGAAGGTACCCGTGGTGAGCAGGCACATGCAGGCTGTTACCTTTGTCTCCACTGACAGAGCGTGACTCCGTCGTGAGGGTGCCTGCATCACATCACTGCACAGCTCACAGAGCTGCCTCAGTATTTCCCTGTTCAGGCGGTACCGGCCCATAATCTCGACATCTGAGTAGAGCTCAAAGCTGATGCGGGCCCGGTACTGCCTGTTGTGTGCGTACCGCCGATGGGCCCTTCCTCTGCCATGTCCCCCTGCAGCATGCCTTCTCACCCCCCTCATTACAGCTTCCATGTGGAAGCTGGCACTGTCCATGTCCCTGGCTTGTGTCCCCCCCAGCTATTGTTGCCCTGTTACCCCCGCTGTCCTGGCTGCTACCTCCACTGCACCGGATACACCTACTGGCCTCTGCACTCTGTGGCCCCGCACACCTTCCCTTGCCCCTATTCTGTCCTGTGCTCTCCCTGGCATGCACCCTTTCTCCCTCTGGCCTGGTCTGTCTCCCTGCCTCATGTGGCTTCCCTGTAGCATTCTTGCACCTCTTCCTTGAGCCTTTTTATTTTGCTCATTTCCGCTATGGCGCAACTTCTGCCTGATCCACTGTTGCGCATTGCACGAGCCTTTGAATATCGCATTGCGCACTTTATGCATGGTTCCACCCCCTTCGGGTTGCACATGCCTTAATTAGCATTGCGCTGTTGCTCAGCATGTTTTCAGTGGTGCAACTGCCTCCTGCTGAATATCGCAGAATGGCGCACTTTCAGACTTGTGCTGGCGCAACCCTATTGCGCATGGTGCAACCCTTTTTAATATCCCACCCACTTTATCATCAAAGTCTCTGTTCACCAAGTACTGAGCCCATGAATAAAATAATTTGAACCCCCTCCCCAAAACATGTGCCCTGACATGAAACTGCATGTTTAACTGTAAAGACTATTACAAAATTTATTTCTAAATGCATTACTAACACCAATGCTTTCAAAGTTTTGAAACTACTAAAACGACAAAATTATATATAAACTATATATATATATATATATATATATATGTGTGTATCTATGTAATGTTTAAGAAAAATCTGTGGCTCTTAACTGCAAATTACAATGTGTGTCTATGTCTCTTTCTGAGGCCCCAGGTGGCTCTGATAATCATTTGTTACAAAGGTTTTTTAAGTCACTTTGAAGGCATTACATAACTTCCATTCTCCTAGTTCTTAATAAAGGCATTAACTATCTTCTGTTCTCCACTGCACAGACTTATTCTGTTGCTTGATACAGGTCCCAAACTAGTGTGTCTTGTTACATCATGATAGAGCCACCTCATGCTCCTCCCACATGAATCAGAAAAAAGTTGGGGTGGATCTTTAGGAGTTTCTCAGGTGGAGGTGGGGGCGTATCTTACTCCCCCACCCCCAAAAAAAAATGCTGTCTCTCATTACTCAGGTTCCAGTTCTTGAACCATCCATTTAAGAAAGAAAGTAGTACCCTGCAAGCTTTGACTAACATGAAAGCATATTTATTTGAGGGCAGAAAACATTGCTTGGAGGAGGGTAAGGTGGAAGAGACTATTTACACCTTCAGTCAGTTCCACGGACAGAAAACATGACATCACTCCTTTTGTGCATGCAAAACGTCTGCAGGCTCTGCCTACTGCAGCCGTAAAAAACGAATGCTCTCTTATTGACATACTGCAGTAATTCATGTAATATATAAAAAATACATCAGAAATATCCACATCATAAATAAACATGAGTCTTCTTCTTTAAGTCAGTTTCAGAAATGAATACTCTATAATGTATTTGAAAAGTGCTAGGGAAAAACAGGTGGGGATAATGCTAATATGAAGTTCTAATCACTGGTCATGAAGGAGTTGGCTTAACCTATTATGACAATTTTCAACTTCTGCTTACAGTATTCACGGTTTCTCAAACCATGCAAACTGTCCTGCTAACTCTTGTTTTTAAAACTGGGGATCAAACTAACATTGTTACCTACAGGCCAGATTCTATCCCCTCACCACTGTCTATGACACTTGAAAAGATGGTTAATGACCAACTTATTTTCTATTAGGAAACTTGTAATGAATGAGAATCTTATTTTCTATTTGGAAACATGTAATGTTTTATGTGAACAGCAAGAAATTAGAAAACTACAAAGTGCTAATACTGAGTATGCCAAATATACTAAATATCTGCTTGGGGCCTTGGGCAGAGGAGACATGGTTGGAACCAATTATATTGACCTTACAAAGGCATTGGATCTCGTCAGCCACAAACATTTGCTTGAACAATTGATGCTTTTGGGAATGACCTGGGTTACTGTACACCATTTTTTGATAATTATTTAACAGATTGAATATAGAAGTCAAAATGTATGGTTCTTTAATTGTTACGATAATCTCTGTTTGAGGGCTATAATTTGGGCCTTATATTATTTAGCCTATTTGTTAACCAGCTAACAGATGTTTTTCAGTCTGTTCAAAAGGCACTCTAATATATACACCCTGACAAAAAAAAATTACAGTTTAATTTTGGATTTGTGGAACAATGGATCACAGACAATAGATTGGCACTTAACCGTATGAAAACCAAGACCACCTCATTTAATAGTGTGAACCGGGAGAAAAAAGTCTCTCCATTAGATATTTTTTTAACAATAAGTGAGTAAAGCTAGAGCAAGTAAAGACTTTTAAATACCCTGGTTTGTATTTGGATAACACATTGTCTTTTGTTTCTCATATTGCATACTTGATTAAGGAAGATAGTAGTAGACTGGGCACCTTATTTACAAACCGGAGTAATTTTACACCTGAAGCAAGATGCCTTATTGTGTCTAACTCAATACTGTTACTTCCAGAGTATGGCATAAATGTCAGTTCTGTAACAAGAGATACAGCACTGGATAATTTTAAATAAGGCCTGCAGATTTGTTCTGGATGTTAAAAAAATCACCCATAGATGTGATTTATATACCGAAATGAAGTGGCTATCATAGAACATTATAAATAGATATTAGACTTTGGCCTAAATGTCAATTCTGCAACAACTGACACAGCACAAGATAATTTTAAATAAGGCCTCCAGGTTTGTTCTGAAAGTTAACAAATTCACCCATAGTTGTGATTCATATACACAAATGAAGTGGCTACCACTGAACAGTAGACATAGATTTCAGACCTCTCTGTTGGGGGGGGGGGAGGCCCTAGAGGGACTCAATCCTCCCAATATTGAAAATAGTTTTAAGTATGTTGATAATCAGTATAATACTTGGAAGTATAAACAGAAGTAGACTAGAGAAACTTGTAGGATGACACACGGTCAGTGCTCCTTTTATTTAAGGGCTGATAATTGGTTAAATGACCTATGTTTTTTAACTTGACCAGTTTTACTCAATTTGAAGATCACTATATACACTTTTTTGGACAATGTTAAATGTTATTGAAAATAATAGGTTGTATTTATATTTCTATAGACAGGAATCCATCAATGATGCCTTATGAGAGGGCATCAGTCTGCAGGAGTGTCCTGCCTCAGAGACAGAACTTAAGAAAAATCTAGAATGTAGAATAAAGTTTAGACTCTGCACTGTGGTGACCCCCTTACTGGCTTAATGCCAGATTCCACTTGAAGAGAGCAGTCTCCTCAAAGTCATCTCAAGCCTTCTGGTCATTTACTTTAATATTTTATTACAAGCATTTGTTTGTTTTATTTAGAAGTTAGTTTTTGAATACGCTGCATTAGTTATAGTGTTTTATTTTATACTGTGGTCATTTTTAGTGATTGCTCCAGGTCCTGATCAGTTCATAGGAACCACATAAGGCCACTTTAAATGCAATTTCCACCTAAGGGAACGGATGCCAATCTGAGTAAAACAAAACAAACAAACAAAAATAACTGTTTTTATTTTTACTCATGTTAAAGCCTGTTTAAGTACTTTCAATTTAAAATGGTATTTTTCTGTTGCTTTTGTGTTTGTGAACCAAGTACATGGACATACGTTCCTATCCATGTTTGTCGTGACTGATAGGCCTAAAAATAAAACATGGCCCACAGGTTTTAAAAATTGCACTTATTGTTTTCTCCCCGTCCCCGAGGTCCACACCCCCTCAGAGTTGATTATAAAAATTCTGAGAGGTGTGGGGTGTGGAGACCCCCACAAAAGAAATAAATCCTGCTGGGTTTTTTATATGTTTTGTGTTGTTGCGGTATTCCTGTAGTCAGTGTTTTTCTGACTTTGTAATTGACACCCGATAATTTGGTTGTGACGTATTGTGCTGCAGTGTTTTCATTGGCGATGTTATCACCTAGAACTCAGGGTCCATATGATGCAATTATCTAACCAGTCAGTTTCTATATATGTAATAACACAAATTCAGGGCAGGTTTAAAAAACTCAGGCGGGTTTTATTATACCTTTTATTACTACTACAAAAACCTACTAAACTAGAAAACATAAAGTACATGAAAAAATGATTATTATAATTCTTATGAGAAAACCTCCTATAAAATGTCATGACAAACTTAGGTTGTTTCTTGCATAGCACAATCAATGTGCAAATATCTGTTATGTAAGTCTAACAGTCCTCTCCTAATAAAAATTCCTAACCTAAGAAAACAGAAGTGACCTAACTAAATCCTACAGTCTACCTAGATGACTATTCCAAACTATATCCTAAAAGCTTATTACTTAAGTGACCTGTCCTCTAAGCCTATTACCTAACAAACCTATGTCCTAACGAACTTTGCATCCCAAGAACCTCTTATCTAAGTTATATATGCAGATTCCAAAGGATTACCCAAAGATGGTCCTATTCAGAGATCTAGTCCTTGCCAATGCTATTTTGAATGTTGCCTCAGCTGACTATGCTAGAGGTAAAAAGAGCTCAGCCTTATCACTCTGCTGGAGTTGTCATGAGGTCTTAGCCGAAATACCCACCAGGGACACTCCAAACAGCTTCTCAGGAACATATTCAGAGTGTCTTCCAGAGAGACCACAACTCTGGGGTCTTATAGGCTAGTTGGAAAGGGTCTCTCCAAAAGACACCAATCACATCATAGTTACCTTATCTACTTTTGTTTTTCTCCTAAGCAGAGTGATGCTATATCCCTTTCTCTGTAGTCAGCTAAGGACAAACTAGTTTTACATAGCTGCAAAAGTGTGGTTAACTAAGGACAAACTGGTCCTACGTAGCTGGGAAAGTGTGGTTAGCTAAGGACCAATACAGTTTATTAGAAATACTTAGTAAGCTTACTTGTATCTAACTACAAGAAGGTAAGAGAGCTGTGGTTAGCTAAGAGGCAAATATGTATCAGAAATATTCAGCTAGTTTTTTGGTCTTGTCTCTATCTGTATATACAATAATTGCTGGCCCTGTTAAGCTATTCAGGCTTGTTTGTCCACTGACATTGCTTTGACCTGGGTTTATTCAGGTCCTTGTCGGCTAACTCTGCTGGGACTATTCCAGGTCAGTAGGAAATGATTGTTCTTATATTATTCAAACTACCAGCTCTATGTTACTTACTGCTAAGCCTAAATTACTGCAATGTTTTGGAGATGCTAGAATGCTTTGTGACAGGGTTAAATAAGACCCTGCCCCATTTGTTATGCAGAAAGTGTTTAAATGCAAGGATCTATTCTATCCTCTCCTTTTCTGTCTCTTCTCGGTCTGGTTGTGCAACAACATTTTGTTATAAGACCTTGGAACTGATCACTCCAATGGTTTCACAGTTCTCTGCCCCTCACTATTGCTCTGCTTTCCCTGTCTATTTCTGTCTTTTCTTCCCCCTTGCATATCTGTGGGTATAAAAATACATGTGAATCTTTATGTGGAAATGTCACTTATACTTGGATCCCTTTGTTTAAAACTGTATATAGTTATACTGTTGAAATTATTGCAAAAAGCTATTTGAAACTCAAGAGATTAACCTGAGGTACAGTTTTTTTAAGCCTTTTGCAGAGCTGTAAACAAGAAGTCAGTTCTGGGTCACTGTGTTCTTTTTGCTGCACCTACATCAAAACTAACAAGAACATTCTGCAAACACACAAGAACATTCTGTGAGAAGCAGGCTCTCTTAATGAGTTCCTAGACAAAGACTTTAAAAAAGAGCAGTGATGCTTTTGCTAGAGAGAGAGAAGGAGAGAGAGAGACTGAGAGACTGAAACTTGGAATTAAGAGATACCTTCAGTAGAACAACTTAGTTTTCTCTGTTTGTACTGCCTTTGTAAATAGTTATACTGAATAATTTTTTTTTTATTTTGCTGTTACTGAGAAAAATATAATGCTTTTTGCAAATTTTGAAACTGCTCCTGGTTTTCCTATGCTTTCTGATCTGTACCTTGATGACAGATGCTGTCAGCCTAAGTGGGATTTACACTGTGCATACTGTAAGCCAGAAGTTGTGTGCATAGGTACGCGACCTGGTATCAGGGAAGCATAGCAGAAAGGTATGGATTCTGCAGCAGTAAGTTCAGGAGTGATTACCAGAAGTGTGGCAGCCAAACTAGAAGCAGAAACAAAAGTTCAAAACTGAGACTGTTCAGCCAACACCAGTTATTGAAAAAAAAGAGCAGGCAGTGACAGAACCTGAAAGCCTGACTGCCTTTTTCAAATGGTGGGCTATACAAAAACAAGAGATGTAGAATACAGAGAAAAGAAGAGATGCAGTAATGTAGCAGTGATGGCTGGATGCCTTGCAAGCTATCAAAGCTGGAGGTTCTGGCACTGGTCCAGCAGAGCAACAAAACACAAACAACTTAAGATACATTAAATTTACAAAGTTGTGTTCACTGGATGATATTGAAGCATACCTGACACCTTTTGAAAGGGTTGCCGCAGCCTGCCAGTGGCCAAATCAGCAATGGGCAGTCCGACTAGTACCTTACCAGACAGGGAAAGCCCAGCTTATCTACAGCAATATGGACACTGCACAGTCAGAAAACTATGACCTGGTGAAAAGAGAGGTCCTTAAAAGATATGACATCTCAGGAGAGACCTACAGGCAGAGATTTCGGTCTCAGAAGTACGACTCACTCGACAGTCCTTGAGAAGCCATCACCCGACTTCGAGAACTCCTTATGAAATGGCTCCAACCATAGGGAAAAACACTCCCACAAATTACTGAAACATTTGTAATGGAGCAGTTCGTCAACATCTTAACCACAGATGTACAGCTTTGGATAAAACAATACTGACCAGAAAGTGGGGAGAATGTTGTTTCTTTGACTGAAGACTACCAAATGGCCAGACAGACACCACAGCAGTGAGGTAACAGCCAAGCACTGGTAAGACTTCCCATTTTCCCATTTAAACTCCAAGTCTGATAAGAACTCTGGTGGGGGTTACAAATCTGTGACCAAATACTTTTTTTTGTTATAACTGTAATAAACCAGGTCATATTGCAAGAAATTGCTGTAGTGAGAAGAGTGACTCAGGAGCAGATTTGTCCTTAGCAAACAGAGGCAAGTACTTGACAGATGTGAAGGTAGGAGATAAGACTGTGAAGGGACTTATTGATTTGGGAAGCAGACAGACCATAGTGCATATTAAAGTGCTGGGAAAGCAGTGTCCAAAAGGACCGAGTATTGGTTTCATCTACATCCACAGGGACACTCAATACTATCCCACCAGCCAAGTCACTCTGACTATTAATAGGGTGTTGCACCAAATGAAAGTGTGGGTAGTACCTAAGTTACCTGTATCTGTGATTATTGAAAATGACTTTCCAGGATTTACTGAGTTAATCAAAGAGGGAGTAAATCCTGATGTTTTAGCAGCTGTAGAGACAAGAGCTCAGGCAAAGAAAATCTCATATGGTGGGGACTTTTTTTCCTTTTGTTGATTTTGATTTGGACTTGTTTGAGCACAGCTCCAAGATCCGGAAGTCCAGGATAGAAAGATGATGCTTGAAGAAACAGTGGCAACAAAAGACTGATGAACATAAGGGGTTAACATATGAAAATGCTGAAACTAAACTGGTCGCTGACTGTGATTTTCTTTCAGAACAAGCTAACAATGTTTCACTCCAGGGTTATTTTAAGCAGCTGGGGGTGAGACCAAAACAGGGTGAACCTATGTTTAAAAAAATCTAATGGGCTACTGTACAGAGTTTAGGTTAAACCTTAGATACAAGAACAGATAAAACAATTTGTTATATCACAAAAGTATAGAACTGAGTTGTTACAGATAGCATTTGATTGTCTTATGGCTGGTCACTCGAGGAGGGATCACACCCTTGCCAGATTGCTGTACAGATTTTAGTGGCCTGGAATTCATGAAGATGTTGCTACCTGTTGCGATTCTTGTGCTGAGTGTCAGAAAGTAGCCCTAGTGACTAAAAAGGACAGAGTGCCCTGCTGCCCCTACCCTTAATTGATGTGCCTTTTGAGAGAATTGCAGTGGACGGTGTTGGCCCCTTAGACAAAAGTAAAAAGGGTAATTGATTCATTTTGGTAGTATGCTACTCGATACCCAGAGGCAGTTCCAGTGCCTACTGTCACAACCACAAAAGTGGCAGCAGAGCTTGCCAATATGTTTAGAAGGGTAGGCATACCTAAAGAGATTATAACTGATCAGGGTAGTAATTTTGGTGCTGCATTACTGAAGGAGATGTAACGACTACTAGGTAACATTGCCACAAGAACCTCCTTTTATCACCCTCAGGCAGACAGTCTTGCTGAGTATTTTAATCAAACCCTAAAATACATGTTAAAAAAGTTTGTAAAAGGAGACGGGAAAGACTGGGACCAGTACTTACCTTACCAGCTTTTTGCTATATATCCCTGTGTTGCACCAGCTCAACTCAGTTGTGCTGTGCCATTGACAGATGCAATTATAAATATTGGGTATAATGAGTCTTTTTTTTATTTTTTCAATTATAATCTTTGCCAGGCCAGCATTACTATCTCTATGCAAAATGTGGCAGCCATCTTTTTTTTTTTTTGAGAAAAAAATCAATAAAACATTAATAAAATACTCACCTTTTAGTGCAATTAGAAAATTGTACCACCAAATAAAACTGGAAGAAGTCTGTAATCTTTTATAGTGAAAAAAAGGTATGGTCACACTTTTTGTCCAATTTCGTTGTACTGCTGCTTTAAAAAGCATATATATGCAATAATCATCACACCTTTGAAAAACAATACAAAGGTGTATAACTTGCAATACATTACAACAATGTAGTCAGTAGAGCATATCACATTTAACAGTACAGGGTAACTAGATAGTGAAAAAAAATATTATAGGGCAGGAACCCATTTTCTTAATTTGGCAATTATGCTGAGGTAATTCACCACTCTCTGTGTGGTTCACTCATCTTTGGTATGTAACAGAATCACGGTAATTTGGGTATGATCTCCATTCTTTACAAACATTAAAAAAGGACTTAGCCAATAACTCCCGAGCTTCATGTATCAGGTATAAAGTCATATGACATGATTAAGGTATTCTGTCCCTCCTTACTGGCAGCTACAGTTATGCTCAGTGGAGGGCAGCCTATTATTTATTTATTTATTTAGCTTTTGTTGATCAGGTAAGTGCACTAGACAGATTCTGCCTATTTTCAAGCATGACCCGGGAGAGGGGGATACAAATGAATGCCAACTGATTTTGAACTAGATTAAGCTGTTGGTGGTATTTTTAGTGAATGGTTTATGTCTGACCTACCAATACTATTTTCAAATAATTCTAATTTAGCTTTTAAGAAAGTGCTTCTTGGGAGAGAATATTTCAATATGTCCACTCCAAATAGTATTTGTACGTGAAATAATAGTTATTTGCAAACTAATGTGAGTAATTAGATTCAGCAAATTTTTCCAGATCCAATTAACTGCAATAATTATATATCTTAGTTTTAATATTTTTTTGTATTTTAAAGTCAGAGTTATGTTTTTGTTCACATATCTATTTAGAAAATCCAGGTCATAATTTCCCAAACTATAATAAAGCTCTTTTAGCCAATTCCAGTATCCATAGCCCTGCTGAATCCAGACCTATGTTCTTGCAGGCACTTAATGGGAAGTCTCTTCTGTGCAAGCGTAGTAATGTGTAACCAATAATTTATCCTTATTACATCACTGTTTGCATTAAAATTAATAATACCTAATTCTGCCCTTAAGTATACCTGGGGCATGAGGGGCAACCCCTAGGGCAGATCTCAAGAGCTTATGTACTGGAATTATAAGTTTTTCTTTGAATATAAATCCCATATCTCTGAGCCATGTAATAGCTGTGAAAAATATTTAGCTTTTATTACATTCACAAGAGGCTGGATCATTAGGCCCACCATAACGATGGTTAAATTCCATAACCCCATAATAGTGTTTTTTGCTGTATCCATTATTCTTTGAATATGTTTTGTCCACATCCTGTTTGAGGAAAAAGCAAATTCTAAATATGTGGATTTGTCAATATGAGTGGTTAACTATTCCCACAAAACATTCAGTCATAGGGGCATAAATATATACAAATAATATTTACTTCCTGACAATATTTATGCAATCTGCAGGCTATCACACATATACCTAGACTATGGGAATTACAGGGTCACTACAGAAATCAAAAAGATAATGGTTTGCACACAGCAGAAGAAACAAAATAAAAAAAAAACTTCCTATCCTTTCTTGAAACTAACAGGGTAGAAAGACACTTACCACACAGGAACTTTGTAAGCTGTGGCCAACTCCAACCATACTGTAGATGATGAAAGTATGAAGCCCCGACACAGACTGACTTGTTGGTGTCTGGCAAGACCTCAAAAGCTCTCGACTGCAAGCCCCCCATGTTGTATATCAAATATGTCACTGTGACATCCTGGATTCAACACTTTATATGCCTCCTGAGGTACTACCTCTCTGGAAAGCCGGCTTAAACCAGAATCTTGGGTTTAGTGGAATCATAGACCCCTCTCATTGTTCTGAGCCATGTCTGCCCCTGCAGGTGGCAGCTACATGGGAATAACAGGTTCCTGACAAGACCTTCAGGTCTTTGAAGCTCCCTCATTAACAGACCAAGGGATCCTATCATTACAGGACAAAAATATTGTAATCACATGTCAGGACCAGCTGCTTCTTCCTGGGGCAAAAATGTAATCTAATTTTCCCAGCCTATTTCTGTCTCCTAAGCAGATAAAGTAGAAAAAAAAACCTGAAAAAAAGTAGAAAAATATTGTTACATTGGCCAAGAACTGCAAGGGAGTTTAGACATACGCTAGGCCACATGGCTTCATCCATAGCTGTGGGGTGATGGGCCAGATTCCAGAGGAGGGACATATAATACTATCTGAGAGGCTACAGGTCTCAAAGGTCATGCTCCCTTTCTCAACTGCTGCCAGTCACAAAATACTTTGCACAAGCACTGGAGTGATGGAAGAAAGAAAGCAACCTCAGAAAGGGCATTCCCTTCATCTAGCTCCCACTAATGTCCTCACAACAGATGCTTCATTCCTGGGGTGGGATGCACACTTAGAGGACCTCATGGCAAGTGGAATCTGGAACACTTAGGAGACTGAGTCAGGAGTATATAAACCACCTTGAGCTCAGTGCCATACTGCGGCCAGGCCAGTCTTCTCCTCCTCCTCCCAGTTACAGGGTTAGTCAGAACAAATATGAACAGATAATACCACAACAATCTACTACATAAACAAACAGGGATGGACAAGATCCTCAGAACTGTGCACAGAAGTTACGAAGAGCTAGAACTTAGCTTACTCACTAGACACCACAATTTCTTTATTGCAACTATCAGGCAAAGACAATGTGCTGGCAGACTTCTTTTTTTTTTAACCACTATTTTTATCCTCCTTGCATCCACAGCCCTGCTTACCACCAGCCACTGCTTCTCCTCACCACTGACCCTGAAATTGTACATGCCCAGCTGGCATATGCTACTGTACCATCGAAAGGGGCTTCCCCCATGCCCCCACACCTGGCCAGGATCCAATACTGACACACACCCCTCTGTTCAGGCATTCATCAGCCAGTGAAGCTGTGGCCATCAAGCTGCCATGGACTTTTGCTGCTATTTTTCCTCTCTTAGTGCCCCTGGAGTGTGAGCATGCAATGACATCAGGCACTACACACTGACATCTGCCACACTCCACCCCTTGCTGGCACCACTGTGGTAGTGCCCTCGGTCATCACCAGGGGCCACCACAGAGTGGTGGTTCCCTGGATCCTTCCCCAGGGATGGGAAAGTAGTCCTCCGGATGCTCAACCCCATCTCTCCCCTGCCAAATCCTGGTGACCTGGGCTCGCATCCGAACCCAGGTTACCAGCATGGCATCAGGTGTGGTTTCCAGTGCCTCAACCCTCAGAGACACTGAGCCAGCTACTGGCAGACTTCTTAAGCAGAATCAGTGGGGGAAACCATGAGTGGAACTTGAACTCACAAGTGCTGGTTTCAGTCTTTAGAAGATGAGATACTCCAGAAATAGATCTGTTTGCCTCTTGGGAGAACAATCAGCTGAAATAGAAAAAAACAGTCATTCAGATATCAACATACCACATCCAACAATAAGGTATTCCGTGAGGTGGGTGCATGGGGAAGGGCACCGTCCATAACAGTGACTCATTCCCAGTGCAGTCCCTCATGGCGATGGGAGGGTAGGGTGACTTGATGAGGGGATGGGCGAACTGGGTGACAGGATGTTGCTATGTGTACGTGTGCATGGGAGGAGAGTGAGCATGGTGAGCATGGGCTGGGAGTGGGTGGAGGAGCTGTAGGGGGGTGGCACTGCAGTGGATTGCTGAGCTGCCTCATGGTGTCAGGATTTGGCCAATGGTTGGGGTGGGTGAGTTACCGGGTTTGATCTGGGTGCTGGTGAGATTTTATTGTGCCTGGCCTGAACCTTTATTTTTTGATGCTTTCACCTCCCCTGATATGCACCCCCTGGAGTTAAGAATCCTTTAGTAAGGGGGTGTGAGGTGTGCAGCACCCCCATGAGGGGGGGGGGTGCAACCCCCCCCCACAGAAAGCATTAAAATACATGTCCCAGCACTGTTGTCCCGTTCGCCGGGGTTGTCAGAGTGCTGAAAATGTTTTCATCACTCTGACTGTGCTATAACGGTGATCGCCTTTAGGTGTTTGCCATTATAACGTAGAACCCAACAGTACAAAGCTGAAAACCAGAAAAACACATCAGCAACTACCATCAAAGTATTTCTATGCAATCTATGCAATATTTATTTTAACAATAGCAAAAAAAACACTTACTCATATTGGTGCTACAGGAGAACACCTCACACACACTCATGCTAAAGCCCCAGCCGGTTTCAGGCATGCACTCTTTGTCAAGTGGGCTGATCTGAAACCACACACTCTCAAAGTGAAAATTTTAAGTGCCAGTGCAAATCAGTGATTGCGGATAAAAAAACAACAATCAAGCTTCAAGAATTCTCAGCTACTATACAAGCATAACTATATAATATATGTAGAACATTAAATATTATATTCTAATTAATAATAGCAGTCCTTAATTCAGTATGCTTGTAAAACTGATGGTTCCACATCATCTTGATGAGCTGTTCATATTACATGACTTTCCACACCCAATATGGTATCATTTGTGAATGGATAGCTATTCAAAAATGCTCCCTAGATTTATTAAGAGCAGATACAGTGCCAATGTCCTTATGGGAGCAAGATCTTGCTTGAGTGCTATGGAAAAAAAAAGACCTATTGCAGTATAGGAATAGGACCCCTCAACAACAGTCAACATTAAATTTTAAAACTTAGAAACATAGACTTTGACGGCAGATAAGGACTGCTTGGCCCATCCAGTCTGCCCATTTCACTACCTATTGGATAAGCTGCAGATCCTAGTTAACCAACAGCTTACTTCTTCCTAGCCCCCACCAGAATTGCCTTATGTCTGTGCCATGCATTTTTGAAGTCCCCCACTATTTTTAACCCTACAGCCTCCTTACTAAGGCCATTCCATGTGTCCACCACCCTCTCCATGAAAAAATACTTCCTCACATTGCCCTTGAGCTTCCCCCCTCTGTCTTCAAATTGTGCCACCTTGTTCTTGCACATTTCTCTTCCTGAAAGATGCTACCCTCTTGGACTTTGTTGAATCCCTTGAGGTACTAGAAAGTTTCTATCATGTCCCCCATCCCTCCATTCCTCAAGAGTATACGTATTAAGCTTCTTTAGTCTTTCTTCGTATGGCTTCTGGTGCAGACCCTGCACCATTTTAGTTGCACTCCTCAGGACTCCCTTCATCCTGTCCATGTCCTTGTGGAGAGGGGGTTTCCAGAACTGCACACAGTACTTCAGATGGGGTCTCACCAACTCTCTGTACAGAGGGATAAGAGTTTCCTGTTTTCTACTGGTGATGCCTCTCCCTATACATCCCAGTATTCCCCCAGTGCCCCTTACTGCCTTCTCACATTGCTTGCCTACCTTTAGGTCATCTGATATGACAACCCCCAAGTCCCTTTCCATTATTGTTGTTATCAGTACCCCCCCCCATTGTATACTCTTCCCCAGGGTTTTTGTTTCCCAGGTGCATTACTTTGCACTTCTTTGCATTGAATTTAAGCTGCCATACTTTTGACCATTCCACCAACCTTGCCAAGTTCATTCTCATCCTTTCTACCCCACTTTGTGTATCAACCATGTTGCAGATATTTGTGTCATCTGCAAAGAGGCATACTTTTCCTTCCAGTCCCTCTGCAATGTCACTTATAAAGACATTAAAAAGGACCAGTCCCAGTACTGAATCATGTGGTACCCTGCTAGTAACCCCCGTTTCTTTTTAGTGTAGTCCATTTACTATAATTCTAGGTCATAATGGCAATTGCCAAAAGGCGACTGTCATTACGGCGAGGGTACATCAACAAAATTCAGTTTCAGCGATGTATACCCCTGGTACACAGGAAAATGGTGCTGGGGACTTAGAATTTAAATGTTAATTAATGCAGGGGGGGGCTGCGCCCCCCACACCCCCCTACTGCAGGATTCTTAACTCCAGGGAGATGCATGTTGGGGTGAGTGCAAGTCTGCAAAAATGTAAATTTCGGGCAGGGTGCACAAAAATATAGGCACGCTTGGACCTGAACCAGGAACCCTCACTTGCTTCAGGCTGCCAACCACCCACCCTGCTATGGGGCCAGCTCGGCAACCCCATGCCAACCACATCAGGACAACCCTCCCTCCCTTCTGTCATGCTCGCTACCCCCCCACGCATGTATACATATAGCAACATCCTGTCACTATATGCTCGAGGAACCCCCATCCTATCACATTCCTCACACCCTTGCCTTGTCCTACCTGCCCCGCGAGTGAGTCACCATTTTGGTAGGTGCCCACTTGTGGCTAGCCAAGTTCACAGGATACTGTTTACTGTTATACTCTGTGTCCTGTTGTAAGGTCATTTGTTTACCCAGGCTACCATCCTGGGACCCACTCCCAGGCTAGCTAACTTGTTTATTACTCTTTTTGTGTGGGACTATGTCAAATGCCTTACTAAAGTCTAGGTTTGCCATGTCCACAGCCCCTCCCTTGTCTACTACTTTGGTCACCCAATCAAAGAAATCTATTAGATTCATCTGACATGACCTTCCTACTGTGAATCCCTGCTGCCTTGGGTTCTGTGCCCCACTGGTCTCTAGGTACTCTACAGTTCTTTCTTTCAGAAGTGATTCCATCACTTTCCCTACCACTGAGGTCAAACCAACAAGTCTGTAGTTTTCTGCCTCTGCTTTGCTCCCACTTTTGTGAAGGGAAATCACATCTGCCCTTCTCCTGTCCTCAGGTACCACACCATCCTCCCATGATTTGTTAAAAAGGGTAGTCATTAGTGTCACTAGTTTTCACCTTAGTTCTTTTAGAATTATGGGGTGAATCCCATCTGGTCCCATTGCTTTGTCCACTTTTAGTTTCAGGAGTTCTTTCAGAACCTTTTCTTCTGTGAATAGACAGGTATTAACCTCCCTATCAAGAGTGATTCTATTGATTGAATTAGGTACATCCCCCTCCACTTCTTTTGTGAATACTGAACAGAATCATTCATTCAGTAGCTTTTTCACTGTCACACTCTGCCTACCCACCCTCCCCTTTATTAAGTCTCACTATCCCTCCCTTAGTCTTTCTTTACTCCCTAATGTACCTACAGTATAAAAGGTTTGATCCCCCTTCTTAATTGAGTTGGCTATCTTTTCCTCAGTTTGGGCCTTTGCTATTCTGACTGCCTTCCCTGCTTCCTTCTGCTTTAACTGGTACAGTTCTCTGTCTTGCTTCATCTGTGTTTCCTTATAGTTCCTGAATGCTATCTTTTTCTCCCTAACCTTCCCCGCCACCTCTTTTAAGAACCATAGTGGGTTTTTCCTTCATTTTGATTTGTTTATTTGCTTTACACAAAGACTTGTTGCCTCTGTGATGGCAGTTTTGATTTTTCCTCCACCCCTCTTTCTTGCCCATTTCCTAGTGCTTTTCTGAGGCCTTCTTCCATTTTGCCAAAGTCAGCCTTCCTAAAGTCCAGTACCCTCACTTTTGTATGGCTTGACTCTATACAGCTGTGTTTATCATGAACCACACTGTTTGGTGGTCGCTTGTTCCCAGATGGCTACCCATTTCTAAATCTGAGATCCTGTCTCCATCTCCTTTTGAGAGTACCAGGTCTAATATTGCTCTCTCCTGAGTGGGTTCCAACAATAGCTGTCTGAGGCATGCCCCTTGTAGGGCATCAAGAATGACCATGCTCTTGGATGAGGCTGCAGGAAAGGTGCTCCAGTTAAAATCTGGCATATTCAGGTCCTCCATCAACAATATCTCCTCTTTTTCTGCTATCCTAAGGATGCCTTCTATCATTTTCTTGTCCATTCCCCCCCGATATGGGGTCTGTATGCAACCCCCCATGCGGATCGTGGTACCATTTCCTGTCTCCAGGGTGACCCACAGTGTCTCCCCTCCTCTCTGTTTACCCTTTAGTTTCATTACTTTGATCCCTTCCCTTATGTAGAGCACTCCACCTTGTCTTCTATCCTCCCTATCCCTCCTGTAGATTGTGTACCCTGGTATGTTGACATCCCAGTCATGGTTCCCTGTGCACAGTGTTTCTGTGACTGCCATAATATCCAGGCTTCCCTCTTCCATCAAGGCCACTAGTTCAGTGAGTTTGTTACCCAGACTATGGCCGTTGGTACTCATTGCCCTTCAATGTTTGATGGTCATACCCCTATTAGCCTCGTCCCTGTCCTTACTGCCTTTATCTTTTTCTCCATTTATCCCTTCCCTTCTCCCGATCGACTTTTGTGTTTACTATGCCAACTACCCTGTTTGTGTGGGGGGGCTGGGATTTTCCTTCTCCTTTTCAGTACCACCCCCCCTTAGCTAGTTTAAATGCTTGCCAGTGAAGCATTTAAACCTCTTGCCTTGGATCCTGGTTCCCCTCCTGGACAGATGCAGACCATCATGCACGTATAGGCCTGCATCCCTCCAGGTGGACCCCCAGTCCCCAATGAAGCCAAATCCTTGAACTCTGCACCAGCTTTTCAACCACTGATTGAATTCCATGGTGTAGAGCACCCTTTCTTCACCCATGCCATAGACAGGCAGCACCTTCGAGAAGGTTACTGTGCATGCTACTTGTCTAAGGCCCCTCTCCAACTCCACAAACTCTTCCTGCACTGCTCTGATCCCTTTCTTAGCCAGGTCTTTTGTCCCTAGGTGGATGATGACATCCAGCTCCCTCCCCTGTGCAGCTGTTCCAGTGACCTGAGGATTCGCTCCCTGTCCCTCCCAGCCATGGCACCAGGCAGGCATCTTACCTCCCTCTCCCCTTCCATCCATAGTTCTACCTTCCTAACAATGGAGTTCCCCACCAAGAGTTGTTTCCTTCCCCTGTGGGGTCCCATGCCACCCTCCTGTGGGTCTCCTTTGTGGATGTTCAAAGCATCCTCCTTGGTCTGCACTGTGGGTGCCTACTTAGAGGAACCACACTTTGCCAGAATGGCATATGAATTGTGGAGCAGTACAACTGGAGGGATGTACCTCTGTTCCACCACCCTCACCCTCCCTGAGCCCACTGTGGTCCAAATGCTCCTCTTCCTTGGCAACCTCTGAGGCAAAGGCAGTGGCACTGGTGGTTCCTGGGTGGGAGAGGAGGTCCAACAAATCCTGGCCATCTCAGCCTGGAGATGAGCAACCTCCTCTCGAAGCCCAGAGAGGTGCCTGCAGATGGGACAATAATGCATCCTCCAGAATGTCTCCTAGAAAACTGCTGCTCCATAACCACTGCATTGCACCACTCCTATCATGTCTTATTTCTGGCCCCTTAACTGTTGTATGGAATACTTACTCTTTCCTCTGGTTTTTTTTTCTCCATACTTACTTACTGCCTCTGTGCCCTTTAAGCTCCTGATCTTCCTGTTCTGAGGCAAGAAGTTCCTATATTTCTCAGTAGTCTCCTTCCTTGCTCAGAGTCAGACCTCCAGCAGCTGGGGGTGGGGGGTGGAGAGCTACTCTTCCTTCTAGGATGGTGAGTCTTTGGAGGCTCTGTGATTACTTACGTCCTGCTCCCAAACAGTGAAGTTCCTATTGTCAGTCAGATCTTGTCCCTATAAAACTAGAACTGGTTTAGGGTGGGGGCGTGGGGAGGGAAGGAATGCAATATAGTCCTAGTAGAGAGGTTTAGTTATAGTAACAGCAGCTCCTTCCTCCTGGTGTCTCTGGCTGTTCTCTGGCAGAAGCTATCTAGGGCAGTGTTCAAATCTGGCTTCAACCTGGCTTCCTTCTATCTAAGCCACTTCCCCTACTTTACAAGTCTTTCTACACTTAGTTAATGACACAGATAACAATCCCCTTCAGCTACCTGAGACAAACACCTAGACAAGCACCTAGATAACTGCACAGATAACACTTCACTTCAGCCAACTCAAACAAACACACTAACTTTGTTTACCCTGTAATTGAAGGTCACAGTAGTAGAGTTCTAGTTCTTTAGTCCCAGTAGATAAGTTTAGTTATAATAACAGCAGCTCCTTCCTCCTTCGTCCTGGTGTCTCTGCCTGTTCTCTGCAAAAACTCTTGCAACTCCTCTACCCATTGTAATATGTGAGGTTCCCTATTTGGAATACATATGTTTTGCATCAGCCTATAGATAAGCCCTCTATAACCCTTGGGAATAGCAGATCATTTCCACAGTGTAATGGTTAAGTCTGTCTGAACCAGAATACCAACCCTCATGAACCTAGTAGCAAGAGCATGTCTCAGTTGTAAAAAACACCAAAAATTCTGACTAGGGAGACCAAATTCATTTTGCAACTGGGAGAAAGATTTAAGTACACCACTTTGTTGGTCAAATAAATCCCCGACCATGATAAGTCCATTTTAGGACCAAGACTGTGGAACCCCCTATTTGTAACTGCAGGGTTGTTCCAGACCAGTTCATAAGGGCCTAAAAAGGGAGAATTCCACCCTAGAAGCTTGGTCATTGTCCACCAAGCTTGTTTCATGTACCTAATAGGGCCTGCAATATGTTGTAAAACCAAACTGGAATCCTTCAGGAGGGTAGCCAAATGAAGATTCCCAGCAATGGATTACTCAGTATCATCTCACAGGTGAGTAACCTTCCTGTCTAAGTGAAGCCATTGAAGAGATTGTTTAAAACTGTTCACAAGGTGATACACCCACAGCCAAGGTATATTCCATCTGCTCTTCATAACAGGATCCCATAATGTGTTTCTACTTAAAATAGGGATTTTCCCACCCTATATGAAATTTGAAAATAATCTATCTATTTTATACCAGGTTTTAAAAGAAATTGGCAATGGTAAGTTACATAAACAGTAAAATAGTTTAGGAAAAGCCATCAATTTTGTACTGGCAACCTTCCCAGGAAGAGATTGAAATAATTTATCCCATCAATTCATATCTAAAGTTAGGTCTCCCAACAAATCCTCTATATTTTTCTCACACATCTTTTAAATTAGCTGAAATATGCATACCTAAATATCTAATCCCATTAGGGGCCCATTTTAAGACTTTCAGGTGCATCCTCACCAAAAGCAGGGTCACTTTATATAGGGGAAGGATTTCTGTGTTTGACCAGTTCACCTTCAAGTCCTGACATGGCACAAAATTTATCAAGAACCCCCCACACCAATGGGAGAGAAAGCTCCACCTTAGATAAGGTCAACAATAAATCATCAACATATAACAAAGTAAGAAAGGAGCATCCCCTCGCATCTATCCTAAAAATCTCCAGACACTGCCACAAAGCAGCATTGTGGGGCTCCATAGCCAGTAAAAACAACAATGGGCTCAAAGGGCAACCTTGCCTTGTGCCCCGGAATAATGAAAAGGAGTGTGATAGGACAGCATTAACCAGAACCCTGGTACTGGAAAGGAATACAAGCACTGAACCTGCATTATAAAGGCAGGGCCTACACCAAAAGCCAAAAGCATATAGAAAAGGTATTGCCATTTAATACAGTCAAATGCCTTTTAAGCATCTATTGTGATCAAAGCCACAAAAACTGGCACTTTAGAAGCCACCTGTATTAGATTAATAACCACTCAAATACTATCACAGCCTTGCCGACCCTTCATGAAACCAGCCTGTGATTTGTGGACAATCAATGGTAGGATTTTCTCCAACCAGAAAGCAAGGATTTTAGCTAACATTTTGCAATCAATGTTAAGTAGAGAAATGGGTCTGAAATTAGAACACACCTTGGGATCTTTATTGGGTTTTGGCAGGACAGTGATAGTACCTTTGTGCACAGAAAAAGGAAGTGCCAGAATCTTGAATAGCCAAAACAAGTTTGTGCAACCAGGAGGATAAAATGGGTTCAAAAGACTGACAAAAATCCGGTCCCAGACAATCTGGCCTTGGAGTGCTTCCCAAAGCTAAGGAAAGGATAGCATATTGAATGTCTTATAGGGTTATGTCTTGTTCCAATGTCTGAGCAACCTCCGGAGATAAATGGGGTAATTCTAAATTAGTAAAGAAGGCCTCATAAACCTCTGTATTGGGGTTACAGTTGCCTGATAAAGAGTGGAATAGTACTCCCTAAAAAGGTGTGCCATCTGGACTGGGTCTGAAATCATACAGTTATTATTACTTTTCAAAAATGGGACCAAGGTTTCCATGACTTTCTTTTTCAGCCTTTAAGTGAGAAGCTTTCCCACTTTGTCTCCCAAATCCCAATACGATTGTTTTAGGAAAAATAATGCTCTGGTGGCTTGCTGAGTATACTGTAAATAACATTTAATTTATACTTAAGGGAAGTAACCTCAGCAATTTGGGAATTTTGTGACAAGGGGAAGCTATAAATTACCTCCTCCAGAGATTTAATTTTTTTGGTAAGATCTATTATCTCTTGTTTATGCTGTTTATTAAGCCTGATGGCATATGAAATTACTCAGCCCCTCACAAAGGCCTTAAATGCCTCCCAGAGAGTAAACATCAAAATCTCAGGGGATATATTGGCATCAGAATAGAACAGCATCTTGTCCTGCATCCAGCCTCGGAAGTCCTCTGTACATAAGTGCGCAGGGTTGAAATGCCATCTAGGGGGTTTACTACAACAAAAACTAAAAAAAAAAAAATACAAAAAAAAAACATATTGCCTATTTCTAAGATTTACTGATGTATCTCTGAAAAGAAACAACATTACTGCAGCGAGTAATTTTTATGTTGGCATGCTTGCGCAGCCAACATCGTGGGACAGTGCAGCTTTTAAGTCGGGGTCGCTGTTGGGCGAATGCAGGGCATGCACCAGTAGGTGCATCCCTCATTCCCCAATCAGCCTGCATGCATAATGTGGTGAGCACATCTAAGAAAAGGTCCGCGGCAATCTGAGCAAAGCTCGTCATATGCAGCGGACCCTTCCTACATGTCCGCCGACATTATGAGCATGGTTGGCGAGCGGGTGGCCGCCCATCTACTGCCAACTTCAGGGGTGCCCAATCCCCCTGTCGGTTAACCCCCCCACTTTCTTTGTGTACTGATGAGGGAGCCCACTCACAGTCGGCATAACCCCTCCAATTGTTGAATGCCGAGGGGGGTGCCAATCCCCCTTGGCTCACCCCCCCACTTTCTTTGTGTGCCGACGGGGGTGCCCAATCCCCATCAGCATTACTTTCTCATCCCCCTGTGTTGTGTGCCAATGAGGGTGCCCAATCCTCCGTCAGCTACAGACTCCCCCAACCGGTTAGGTGGCATGTTGGGAGCCCACCCCAGCATGCCAAATCCCCTGCAAAACAAAAACTGTCCCATGTTGGGTTTTTTTTCCCCTGTAAAATGAAAATGGTCCCTCATAGTCTCAATACCCCTTCCCCCCACCCGCACCCAACCTCTGCACACCCTGCCTCCCCTCACCTCATACTTACCTGTGGAGTCCAGCGTGATGATCTTCGGTGGACCGGGAACACGTCTGCACTCTTCAAAGCTGACAGCGAACTGAAGAAATGCCGGTAAGTTGTATAATGGAGTGAATAGGGTTTTTCAACTTTAATGCATATCTCAGGCATTTTTGTGAATGTTGGCCCCAAATTTTCAACATGGGGTTTTTGGGACCCCTTCTCATGAATTATTGCACTGTCATGGCATTATTCAATCCCAAAAGGAGATTTCGCAGTCACTGCATGGAATCACCTTTTAAGACTGAGTAACGAAATGACAGTGCCACTGTTCATGAGAGGGGCTCTCAAAAAGCCTATGTTGCAAGTTTGGTGGGAAAAATCCAAAAAATTACTGTTTTATGAGTGTGTGTAGCAACTGCACAATGCACGCTTGTACTGTAGGTTAGTGCATTCGCACTATTTTCATGCCAGATTCTCAACATTGGCATTTTACCACACCTTCTTGTGAACTGTATAGCTGTCATTTTTCACATCATGGCCAAAATGTGTTTTCACACTTCTGGCACAGAATAGCACGGTTTCTGTGTGAAATCAGTGTTCAGGACACATTATGAAAAAGACAGTGACACTGTTCATAAGCAGAGGTCCTAAAATGCCTGTGTTGAAAATTTGGTGACAATACTCCATAAAATGACTGCTTTACGAGTGTACATAGCAACTGCACAACGCACGCTCATAAGTTAGCACATTTGCATTATTTTCATGCCATATTCTCAACATTGGCATTTTACCACACCTTCTTGTGAACCATACAGCTGTCATTTTTCACATCCTTGCCGAAATGTGTTTTTGCACTTCCAGCGCACAATAGCGCAGTCGCTGTACGAAATCACTGTTTGGGACATATTACGAAAATAACAGTGACACTGTTCATGAGCAGAGGTCCTAAAATGCCTGTGTTGAAAATTTGGTGACAATACTCCATAAAATGACTGTGTTACGAGCATGCATTGCGCAGTTTGCATGCACGCTCATAAGTTTGCAAACTTATATTTTCACTCCACATTTTCAACAGTGCCATTGTTCTATGCCTCCTAATGAACATTACAGCTGTCATTTTTCACATCCTGACCAAAATCTGTTTTTGCAGTTCCGGTGCACAATAGTGTGGTTGCTGTGGAAAGCCCATGTTTGAGACACATTATGAAAATGGCAGTGGCAATGTTCATTAGCAGATGTCCTAAAATGCCTATGTTGAACATTTAGGGATTAAAGTCAATAAAATGAGTGTTTTATGAGTGTGCGTTGCACAGTTTGCACGCACACTCGTGACTTTGTGAATTTGTAATACTTTCAGTCCAGCTGTTCATCACTGGCATTTTTCCATACCTCCTTATGAACAGTACAGCTGGCTGAAATATGTTTTCGCATGTCCGGTGCAGAATTGCACAGTCACTGTGTGATATCACTTTTTGGGACACTTTGAGGAAATGACGGTAACACTATTCATCAGCAGAGGTCCTAAAATGCCTATGTTGAAAATCTGGTGGCGAAAGTCCAGACAATGACTGTGTTGCAAGCGTGCACTGCGCAGTTTCCATGCACCCTTGTAACTTCATCAATCTGCAATATTTTCATGCCAAATTTTCACCACTGGCATTTCTGCACACCTCATTGTCAACAGTCCAGCTGCCATTTTCTACAGCCTGCCCAAAATGCATTTCCACAGCTCTGCCGCACAGTGGCATACTTGCTGTGCAAAATCACCTTTTGGGACACATTAACAAACTCACAGCGCTATGCCTCTCCACCTCCGCCACTGCCAATGCCAGCGCAACAACATTCGGCATTGACAAATGCTTGTTTCTTATAGCCTGCTGCAATTTCTAAGATTGTATGTACTGTATACTTTTGTACTGTTTGCTCTTTTCTGTCTGTTTTAACTGTATACAAAATAAAACATTTGAAAAAGAGCATTTGTGCTCAAAGGTACTTCTTAATAATAAAATGAAATTTATTTGTGTACAAATTAGAAATATGTTTAAGCATTAAGACTTGACTAGGAATTTTCCTATCATCTGTTAATCTAATCCAAGAGAAATCATGAGACTTGAGGTATAAGCTGTAAATTCACTGAAGACTGAAGAAAATAAGCCTTTGTAGCAGAGCGAGTGCAGCAGAGCATCCACACTGCCATTTAATATGCTCACTCCACTACTGATACCCACAACTGAGTCAGATCAAAAAAATGATCCGACATACACTTAACATGCTCCTGACAGCTTTGCAGCACATCAACCCATGCACATGGGTTAATGCACTAGGTTAATGCACTGCAAAGTTGGCAGTGTAAACACAGCTATAGTCTAGTGTTTTAGAATCCCAGGATTAGATTAAGAAGAGTAACCTAATTCCCTGGGGTGCCTTAATTGTATTAATATGCAAATGCATACTTGGTCTGTGTAAGTAAGGTAGCAGGATTTTGTAGTGTTATTAGTAGGTTTCTGCTTGTACATGAGGTGTCATTCATACAGATATCAGAGATACTGTATGAAATGCTGCCATCTTGCTTACATACAATATGAAGAGTCCGTGTCTTATTTGACTCTAACTTAGTATTTTCTGGCTTTTTGTGTTTTTATGCCCCAGTGTTATCTTAATATAGTTGTTTAAAAATAATTATTTAATTGACCGTTTTTAAATAAACATTTTTTTTTAAGTTTAAACATATTTTAATGAAGATTTTTAAAGCATGGGTAAATATAAAGAAACCAGCTTACTCTACCTTTTTTATCAATGTATTGTATGTAGGTAGCATTGATCATGCTGTTTTCTGAAAGTGACTCTAGTATTGTGAGAACTGGGCTGACTGGAGTGGCAGGTGTCAATTCTACAACCAACCATGCATGTTCTGCAAACATTGTGTTTTATTCACACCATTACCTCACTCTCTCCCTCCCTGAATATGATGTCAGACATCAACCAGAAGTAGGTTGGTGAGGAAATGAGTAGGGCAGTTTGTTAAGCAGATTGTGAGGGAGATGTGAGTGAAACATATTGAAGCTGTAGAGAGCAACAGCAGTGTGGGACAAAATGTTGTGAAGTCACAGAGACTGGTATTGGTGCAGAATGCAGTGTAGTGGAGCTGTGGAGTACAGTGCAGTAGTGGTACAGTATGAAGAGCAGTGATATCACACACAGAATCAGGTTTTACATTTGCATTGATGTAACCGGTTGAAAACTTATATTGTATGTGGTAAGTAATTGATGCAGTACAACTCTCATAGAGCTACTGTTTTAGTTTTAGTTATGGAAGAGTAGGCAGAAAACCCACCTGGATCTTGACAGCTTGGTTATGTGCATTGGATAGTGTTTTGTTGTGGTTATGAACATACCTACAAATGTATTCTTTCTATGAAAACAAATGTTTAAACAGAGGAACTGGTTTTGTTCACAGGATTTCGCAGTTTACACATTGATGACCAGATGACACTTATCCAGTATTCCTGGATGAGTATGATGGTGTTTGCATTGGGATGGAGGTCATATCAACATGCTGATGGCCAAATGCTTTATTTTGCACCTGATCTAATACTAAATGAGTAAGTATAAATAGAAAACTAACAACTGCAAACCACCAAAATTTTAGTGAAATCAGGTATCAGCTATAACAGTATATTTTTATGCCAGGTTCAGAAGTCACAAAATTCACATTTTTTTTCTGTCCAGGGTCACATAAATAAATTGGATAGGCATACTGTATATGTTGAGAGACCACATATAGAGAATAATGCATACTATGTAACTGTGTGTTATAAGATTTTTTTTACTCTCACAAGGTGTGTGGGTGGAAAAACTGTTAAGCACACAACTATATGTGATCATTTCTATAATAACTGGGGCTATTTAAAAAAAAAAAATGTTACCTCTTCCTGACCAACAGACGCTTTTTCTCTCTCAGCCAGTGTCTCAGTGAACTTGAATATTTGGAAAACTTAGCTTTTTGCCTTGTTATTTACATGACAGAGCTTTTGAACACGTTTAGTCCCTAAACCAGAGAGGGGACAACTGACTCAGAATCACAGACTGTGTAATTTAAGAGAAAAATACAGGCTGGTATAGCACTAGCTGCCTATGCTACTTGTGAAGTGTCCCAACTTTTGTTCAGTTTTGTGGGGTTCCTGCAAGCATATAGAGTTGTTTCTACCTGCCAAGGTTAGTTGTAGCACAGTTTTTGGTTTTTTGTCCAGTGCTCTCAGTTTTGTGCTACACAATGGAGCAGGAAAGTACAAGTTAACAAACACCATAATAACAGTGCATGAAATCATACCCAGTTATTATGGTGTTGGACAGAACTCAAAAACGAGTTGATATAAAGGATCACTAGTTATTATATGATTTTGGATTATCAGGATTTAGTAGATTCCATGCTGTATAAACTTACATTTTTAACCAACCACACACTGTGGCCTCATGTAGTAGCTTTATTTATTTATACAATAGTAGTGGTGATAAATGTGTACAGATACATTTATTGCATAGTTTAACCTTCAGATACATTTTTATCTTGAGGTCAGTGATGCCACAATCTTTATCCACAGCTCAGAAGCCAAATAGAGAGCAACTTGCATAATGCCAATGGCAATACAGCAGCCACATGAAGAACTGAAGCCATCAGTTAAAATCACAGAGAAACCATTAAACCTTTACATAAGCAGCATGTTTGAAATATTATGACATTTAAATGAATGCTGTAGAAATAATATACATGATAGCCTGACAAAGATACACAGTTTATCTCCACTTGAGAAGAGGAAAGGCAGTGCAGTGCAATACCTTAATCCAGTTTAAAGGAGAGTGGGGAAAATAAAAAGGAGCACTTGGAACAAAATAAAAAAAAAAAAATACAATTATGTATCAGTAATGCTCAGTGTCATGTTCCTTGTTGTCTAGTCATGTCAGTCAGCACATTTAGACAGGAGCTGGCAAGAACAGACTTAATTCTCAGATCTTATTACATAATTACTATGAGTTTCCAGCCATTATGTCTAGTCCTCACTCAGATCACCATGATAATGATGTCAGACTATGACTACACAAGAAGGAACATGACACTTAACACCACTGTACAGTATGGCTGACTAGCTAGTCACAGCTGCAGCTGATTCTAGTTACCTCACACATCTGCATTCTGTGGTCAGATCTAGAGGGGGACTTAATATATGCAGCAAGGTAGTTACACAAGATATAAATCCTCCATGAGAAAGGAGTCTGTCCCAGACAAGGCTCCCCCCCCCATATGCTGAACTGTCAGCTGCCAGACTCAGAGAGCTGCAGCTGAGGGATGGTGAAGCATACTATTTATTATAGATTGGGAGTTGGGCACCAATGACACAAAATATTTTTTTCCCTGAAAAAGGCCATGTAGAAGAGGGAGGTTGTTATGAAATATGGTATCTGGCAGAGGAGTGGGATATGACTTAGCTACCAAGATTTATCTATATTTTCTCCAATTATGTATGGCATTTGGGGGATGCTCTTGTCTTTGCCTCAACATTGTCCAAAATTGGGGATCAGGTAAAAAATGGTGAGCCAGAAAAGACATTGTCAGACAGCAGGAAGTTGCTTATAGGATGCATGGTATGGGTTTCCATGACATGTGAACCATGGAGAGGTGGGGTAGGTGATGAACAAGGGGGTGGTATGGCCATGAGACTATCTCTTAATGCCTGGTGTAGGGAAAAATATGTTTTCTATTTTTTGTACTTTTCGTCAGTACCCGGTGCATATTACATGTTATCCAGTCCTGAATAATTAATAGGCAATTGTTCATAGCATTCAGGAATTAATTTCTGTTATTCACATAGAGCTAGTAAAGATGGTATAATAGGAAGCAACAAAGTGCACCAAAGGTAAAATAATACAGATACTGATTGTCAGCAGTAACACACTTGTCTACTCTAGCATACACAATAAAGGCAGAGTGTAACATTTAGCATCCAGCAGGAAAATAGGTGGATTCATACTACAGATGAAGCCACTTAATAGGGATGGCTCCATGGATGAGCAGTCGTCCCTATTAAGCGAATGTCCCGATTAACAGGAGGCCTGTTTTATATTGCGCTCTGTAACCACGCAAGTACTGCAACATCAATAACAGAGTAAGAGAGCTAAATACAATTTATGTTTTTTATTTTGTACATATTTGTGCATACAGTCCACACCACTTATACCGTTCTCATTTTAGATGGGTAGTCAGTTTTACTGGGCATATCTGATTTACCATTTGTCATTGCCATAGACTCTAATGTTAAAAATTATGTTTATAGTGTTCCTTGCCCGCCTTCTATATTGGGCAGATTAGCTGCTAATTATTGTCAGGTCTCACGTCGGCATGCAGCCAACCTTGCCAACGTGTGAACAGACACTACTTACTGGCTAATTAGCAGCTAATCAGCCCAAATAGAAAGGGCACAGAATGTTTTTGCCACAGTCTGCAGTCTACAGTTTGTTTCCCTTCGCTGCATATTCTGCTTTGGGAAATTTGAACCTTATTCCTGAATGCGTGCAGTAGTCTCATTCTGTACTGTACCACTCAAGTGTATCCCGACTCCTTCACTGGACAGTTTTTGCTGTCCCTGGCTACATCATGAAAGAACAGCTCCCTCTGATTTCCCTCTGCATTCTCAGGGCTACCCAATGGGTGTGGAGTCTCGCAGTGCTGAACTCTCTATTTTCTGAACTCCCCACTCGCAGTGACTCACAGTGACAAATTTCAAACTCATCTGGTCTGGAGTCTCACAGCGCTGATTTCTCTAACTCTCAGTGACAAATTTCAAATGCTGAGTGAATTGAAGCTTGTGGGGAGTGCAGTAAAGTCAGTGCTATTGTTGAACTCAGTCTGCCCTGACAACATGCAGCTTCAGTACACAATGGGATCTGCCTGTGGAATGAAGGAATGAATCAGGGGAGGTTTTGTGCTTAACAGAGGCTGCAAAAGTAACCAGTACAGTACTAGTGCCTGTATTTTAATTAAAAATACTATTTTTGGTTACAGCACCCACTCCCTATAATGGGCAAAATCTGCTTGCACAGATGTGCCCGTTATAAGCAGCTTGCACTGTATATATATTTTTTAAATGTTTTTATGCTTTGCAAGTGCTCAAAAGTGATAGAGTAAAATCAAAAAAACAAACAGGTTACTTTGCAGTTGCGTCTTGCAGCATTTTAGGCAATCATTAAGTTAAGAAAAAATTGGTGAATGGGCTCTGCTTTGCATCGGAGCAGCTCTTACTAGAAAGGCAGCTCTCCACAGCTGCAAGTGCACCCCAAGATGCCATGTGTCCATGCTGCATGCACCAAGACATCAGTATAAGATCAGGAATTGGATCCTCCTCTGTGTCTGAAGATTCATGTTGTGCATCTTGTGTTTCCATGTCCAGTCTCAGACATTTAACGGCATCAAAAGTTTCTTCATCACTCATCTCTCTTTTGGTTTCAACATCAATGTCGATGAGTGTGGAGAACTCCTCTGCAATCATGTACGCAGAAGATTGAATGTCATACAGTGGATCATTATGAGCTGTTTGATCTGAGCTGGGTGCATCTGCTGGTTCATCCATGCTACCCTTAAAGCCAGCCTTTTTTAAACAATGCTGGAGTGTGGTTGGGGAGACCTATTGCCATGCTTTGGCAGCCATGTAGATGGCATCCATGATGCCAACTGCTTTAGCAATTGCAGGTACAATCGGTTTCCCTCCTTGATCAATCACATCCATGATTCTAGATGACATAAATGCATGGTAGTGACCCTTTCAATTTCTGATCACACCCAGAGCCATGACTGGTGGCATTGTGGGGGACAAAAACAATCTTAATGTGGGGGTACATCCCCACAACATTACTAGGGTGTGCAGAGCAATTGTCCAAGAACAGCAGCACATAGTGCCTTTTGTGCTTCAGCACACACTCCCACAAGCCAAGCCAGTCTATGAATATCCAGCCTGTCATCCAGGCATTCACTGAAGAGTAGTAAGTGACAGGTAGGGTTACAAGAGCTCTTGGAAAACATCTGGGTCACTTACTTTTACCAATGGCAAGCAAGAGACATTTGTCTGTCCCATCCATATTGGCTCACACCAAAGGAGAAACTCTATCTTTTGCCTTTTTTCCCCCAAATAATTCTGTCTGTTTGAGGGCATGTCCATGGTCAGGATACCCCCTGAAGTACAATCCTGTCTCATCTGCATTAAAGACACACCCAGGACTGTAGTCTTTTAGAAGAGCTGGCAACACGGCTGAGACCCAGTCTGATGCTGCACCAGTGTCTGCATCAGGTTTTTCACCATGCTCCTTTTTGTAGACAATTGAATTCCACTGTTTCCACCTTGACAGTCAGCCGTCAGTGGCCTTGAAGGTCTCAAGTCCACGTTGGATGGCAAGCTCTTTTGCTTTCTTTTTTAGCAGTGGACCTGACAGTCTGGCACCACAGCTAACAGCACCATTAAACCACAACAGGAGGGAGTCTTCCACCTCACCATCCTTGCCCTCTTGTTTGCACTTTGTTGTCAGGTTGACATTTGACTGCCACTCAGTCAGGATAGCATCTCTGTTTTGGCTAATATGGCCCACTTGGCTTTTAGAGATACCAAATTCTTTTGCCACAGAAACAAGAGAAACCTTTGGAATTTGCAACACTTCTATAACTTTCATGCACTCAGCTAGTGTCAGCTGTATGCATTTGGAGGCCATGATTGTAAATGAGTTCTACACACGAAATGCCCGATTTTAAGGAAAGAAAGTCCCAATAAAGCAGCTCAGGTGTCCCTTATAACTGGAGTGACACATAATCAAAGTTAATTGGAAAAACAGTGGTTACTGGGGAATCATCCCTATTAACCGAGCATCCCTATCAACCATGTCCCTATTAAGTGGAGTGTACTGTATAAGGTAGGTAGAAAATGTTATTGTTCGGTCCTTGACCTTTACAAAAATAAATAAAACACATAAACATACAGACATATGCAAACAGGCTCAATACAAATACAATTACATTCTGCCTATACAAATACATTCTACATGTGTAACACAAGATAATAATTTCAAAATATAAAATAAAAATCAGTCTTGTGTTAGCAGCATATTGATTTAACAAAGTTTTGAAATATTTTTAGCATTAGCAGTGCATTCAGTTCTGAAGCTTTATGATGTACTTGACCCTAATTCTGTGTACTTCTGTTAAATACCCAGCCATTTTCCTAACTATAAAATCATAATTTTTTTGTTAAAGCTATTTTTAATAACTGATTTAAATCCTGCGTCTTTATGCTGGCCCACAGTGGTGTCAACCATTTTTCCCTAGATTTTTCATGCCAGATACATTCAAGTACTGTATGACATGATACAGAGTTTCAACAACTTGATTTTTACAAGAACAAAATTTTGCTTGAGAAGAGGTTGACTTGTTATATCTGGCAAAGAGCACTGAGCTGGGGAATAACTAATCTGTATTTTGTGTATATCATTCTTGTCTCATAATCTGTTAAAATATCCAGATAGGATCTAAACCCATGTACTACATCATTCTGTGTAAGCCATGGGGAGATTTTCATTTGAGTTATACTATCCAAATCATGTGTCATGTAATGTTTTATTAGTCTATGGGTAACATACTTTTGGTACTTTAGGCTTATTTCAATACCTTTATCATGGAGATTTTCTAGAAAATCTAGATTAGTTTCTTTTATTATATTCTGAATCCTTTTCAACCAACTAGATTTCATTAGCCCAGAGGTGTGCCACAGATATGTCTCCTTCACGCAGAGATTTGTCAATCTATTGGTGCTCATCTAGAGCAGCTTAATCCAATACTTAATCTTTCTGGCTAAAAATAGGGCTTTTAAACTAGGAAGTCCCAGTTCAGTCCTGACACCTGGTGCAGGTACTGAGGTATTTAAACCCAAGCATTATTTATATAGTTTATTAAGCGGGATTTCCAATGAGTCAAATTTCTCAATGTCCCATAGTTCTGCTCCATAAAAGGCTTGAGCATGATACTTTGCTTTTGCTGCTTTAATAATTGATATTATAGTATTACCCCAATATCTCCAAGTAAATGTTGTTAGGAAACTTGCACTCTACTTTAGTTTTGTTTTTAATGAGTTGAGATGATTATTCCAACTACCATTGCAGTCCAAATGTACTCCCAAATAGTTATAGGTATTTGTAGTTTTCGGTCATCCCCCCATATACCAGCTTTTTTTAGATATTTTGTCACCAAATACCATAGGTTATGTTTTGGTGTCATTAATTTTAAAATTATAACTGGTTGCATATGACTGCAAAATATTTAACTCAGCAGAGAGACCTGATTGTGTTAGTGGCAGTAATACTAGGTCGTCTGCATACGCCAAGAAGGCACATTTTTTGGATAAGATATTTGGAGAGTCAGTTTGTGAATATTCTAACCGTAATAGTAGTTTATTTATATAAATGCAGAATAAAAGGGGGGCAAGGACACACCCCTGCCTCACCCCTTTATTCATGGAAAACCTAGCAGAGTGTTGACCACTGGTTCCCAACTGAATTTGGGACAACGTGTCTGTGTGTAACTCTGTAATTATGGCCACTAGATCAGAAGATATTCCCCATTCCAGCATCAATCCTCATAACATACTACAAGAGATTGTATCAAATGTGGAGCTAAAATCAACATAAACTGCATAAAGTTTTGGTTTTTGAAAATTAACATATTTTTCATACAGGGGTCTAATAACAAAACAATTATCTATAGTACTAAAACCAGTATGGAATCCTCCTTGTTGTTCTGAGAGTCCTCCCAAGTTATTAACTTGATTAACCAATCTAGCCAAAACAACTTTAGTAAAGATTTTTTCCATGGTATCTAGGAGTGAAATGGGTCTATTCACTTTGGGGTCATTCTTGTCTCCTATCTTGTAAATTGATATGATAGTTACACCTTTCCAAGAGGATGGAAACTCCAGTACAGAACAACATTCATTCAAATATTTTGTAAGTATCTTCATCCACACTGAAGGAGACAATAAATATATTTCTGCTGGTATTAAATCTGGTCCTGGGGTTTTCATCTTTTTTCAGTGAGCTAATTGCAATATAGATTTCAGATACCTTAATCAGACTGAAGTATGACATACTAGTCATATCCATATTTACTTGTTCTTTATTGTTAGGATCATAGAAAATGTTAGAATAGTATGTAAGCCTAGTATCCATTGAGATGTAAGTGTCTATATCATATTTGAGGTTGTTAGTTCCTTTGGCTACCATTAAACAATAAGAATGAGCACCACTTTTCCCTGTGATTTCTAACATTTTATCCCATTGTCTCAGTTGATATTCTTTTTGCTTTGATTTAAGTAAGTTTGTATATTTATTACTAAGGCAGTTTAGATTATTATATTTGGTTGTACCTTGCTTATGTTTGTAAGATCTAATAGCCTAGTTTAGTTCTTTCTTGGCTCTTGTACATTCTGTATCGAACCAGGTCTTTTCTGCCCTTGTCAGTCCAACACTTCCTGTTTCATCTCCTAATATCATTTTTAATGATTGTAAGCTTTTTGTTTATTTGTCTATGAACTATTCATTATTATTCACAATGCACACCAAAGGAGTTAAGACAACTTCACTTATTTGTTGTATGAAAGATTCTGGCAATTGTTGCCAGTTAATTCTAGTTCTGTTTCTTACTTTGAGCTGGGATAGCTGTTGTACCTGTCTAAGTTTTTATTTATTAATTTTATTGTTACTATAACTGGAAAATGATCACTCTCTTCCCTTTCTAAGTAACAGGAATCCCATTGTTTCATTTATGCGCTCCAGAATACATAATCTAAAACAGATGGGGGAAAAAAGGGGCCAAAGTTTGTAAAATTACCTTTTTGGTCACCATTAATCCTTCCATTTACAGGTGCCAGATGGTATATTTTATTTATTTTTATTAACTTGGATCCAGTTTTGTTAAGTCTTTTATCTTTTGTATATCTAGGCAATTCATACACATCCCTGTGTCACCAATTATGGCAGGGACTATCAATCTATCCATCAAATGCCCCGATTCTAGCATTAAAATTACCACAGAGGAAAATATTCTCACATGCAGATATGGTCCAACTTTGATGTATCACATCTTCTAATGGCTGCCAAATCACTTCATAATAATATTTTGTATTTTTAGGCAGTATGTATGTATTGATGAGACACAATGCAGTATTGTTCATCTGAATTATTACAGTAATAAAATTCACTTTTATACCTGATAAATCTGCTTTAAGTTTCTTATCAATCTTAACCCAGATAACCAATCCTCCTGCATATCTCCCAGTTTTAGCAGTTCTTTTTCCAGGCATCTGAAAGGCTAGATTGCCATTTCAAGTAACATCAGTTTCACTTGTATGCCAAGTTTCTTGCAAACAAATTACTGTAAATCTATTTATGTAGTCTCGAAATTCACTGTCAACCAATTTTGAAAAAAGTTCTGCTATATTCCATGATATAAATAAGATGCCATCTTTTTTGTTAGCAGCATCCTTCCTGTTCAGCAGTTAGTTATTTTGCAGATCAAGAATTTCATATTTATTGGATATAGAAACATTGTATAAAGAACTTAGATTTTGTGTCACTATTTTCTGTGCATGTCATTTTATTCACTATTGCTTCTTTATTGTAAATAGTATTTTCAGTTTCAGGGTTGTCTAGACTTACAAACAACCCATAGCATCCAAAAGCTCTGAAGTCTTCGTTATCTTCATGTATGGACTTTGATATGATGTTGTAACTTGTATCTGATCACTATCTAAGTCGAAGCCTAATCTATAAACAGCAATGGCATCTTGTTTCTCTATAGTGATATTTAGAAGCTGCTCCAGTAGATTCTGTACTATCACTTTCAGTTTTGTATTGTTTTCATTTTTTGCTCTTTTTAGTCCATATATTGAAAAAGTATTCCAGTTCCTCTCTGTCTTGTAGGACAGTTCCCCTTTATCAGTAATGGCCCTTGTTACACTACCTCTAAAAGTCTGCTATCTACAATGTGTACTCCTGCTTTGTCAAGAAGTTCAGCTTTCTGTAGTATCATTTCAGCCATACCTGGACCTTGTATTAAGACATCTACATGTCCAGTTTTAGTGTCATTTTCCCATTGATGCACATCCTCTATAGTGGTTTCTTTTACAGGAATCTTAAGCACATGTATGAAGAGATTATTTAGTACATATATAATCTTTCCTTTGGTTTCTTTTGGGATAGCTGATAGGCTGAAGATACTTATATGTCCCGCTTTGTTACTAGAACCTGAGATATATTAATTGTATCTCTCTTGATATAGTGTATTCTGCATCCATACTTTTTTTAATGCAGCATTATTGATCCATATTTGATTTGCAACTGTAGGTGTTGTGCAGAATATAAATATACAATCATTGCCTACCTCATCCTTGTCTTTCCACATTTGTGCTACATCCGATCCTTTGAAATCAGTCCCTGTTGCTGCCCTTAAAAGGTTCAAAATCTTATCTCTAACAGAGGCTGTGATAGTCATTGCCATCATGTTATAGCCATATAAACATAAAATGGCACAATCTGCTATATCAGTTAAGGTGTTCTCAATATTTTGTAGCTCACTTACATTCACCTCAGTTGAGGCTATTTTAAATTTTAAATTGTGTTCAGATTGATTATTTTTGCACCACAAACTCAATTCTTCCCTAAAGTTCCTTAGGTCAGCATCACGTTTTGTCAAATTACCTTTTATTATTTCCAACTGAGAGTTTTTCATTAAGTTATGGATACCTATAGGATTGTCTTGATCCAGATAGTCAAAATGAGACACTATACTATCTGCTTCTTCTGACACTATTGCATTGGTGTTCTGTGTATATATTGACTTCATTTTTCCCCAGTCTGCATCATTAGGTTTATTTACTACTAGTATCCTGACACTTTCATCCTTTGGAGTTTTCTTTCTCTTATTTTGTTTTCTTTTGTTTATTTTTCACCTTTTTTTCCTTACTGTGCATTTCTCATTCTTTTTAGTAGTTACCACAGGTGAGAAATCCGGACTGGTTTTGGGAGTATTTTCCAACAGAATAGAAAAAGAGCCGTCTTGTGGGATAAGCTTATGCATTTTCAGGAGTATATCATCCAATCTACACCCATTAAGTGCAATGTCTTCCTTTATTGTGTCAAGCTCATGTTTGAAATTAATGGTCTGCTCCATGATTAGCATATGTGCAACTTGCGGATTGCACATGAATTTTTTTAACTCATCTCTGAGTCCAAAAGGATAAGGGGGCAATGAATTAGACATGTTGCTTCCCTGCAGGCTTGTTTGATTCTGAGTTGTATTGTTAATTCTTGCTTCCCTTGCTGGGGAGTCAAGTTGTCTTAGCCCACTAATAGTATTTTGTAATTTGTTAGCTATATTTTTCAGTAGCATATTAAGATATAGAATCTGTCATCATACTAGTTAACGCTTCCTTAGCTTCATTAGTAGAATTCATTGATTTACCCTTCTCTACTACTTCATTTAATATTTTAGGATGATTGGGCATAGATGTGTAACTAGCCTCAAAGGCATTCGGTGTAATAGATAGCCTTTCTTGGGTTTTTGCCTGAGAATGCATGGTCTCTATATCAGTTTGTGCTTCCAGTACTGTTATTATTTCAGCAGGACTCTCTTGGAATTCTAGGGGTTCAAAATGATCTCTAGTTTTGGTCTGCTTTCCTGATCTGTTATGTTTTTTCGCAGCTGGTACACCTTGATGTTTTTGTGGGCAGGTAGGAGCTTTAGTTACCTCCATAACTTTCTTTATCTTTTCCTTTTTGCCCTTTTGACCTCTACTATGATTCAAATCAAGCTCCTGGTTAGCTTCTTTTTAATATTTTTCTTGTGTGGAGGCATTGTTTGTGATATGTCTTCATAGCACAGCACGCTATTCTCAGGTTTGCATGCTTGTCTTCTAGCTTGTGCCATGCTAGTTTAATGCCTCTCTATAAAAGCTGACACTAGAGCACTAGAACATTAAGACTGATATAATAATAAATAATACTAAAGAAAATCCAGCACTCAGCACCAAAATATAACAAAGGACACTACTCTCTGAAGATATGATTAATGCCCAAATTTATTTAAGTGCCACAATGCCACAATAAATATTACCAGTGTAAAAAAAACAAATACAGTTACATAGGCTTTATAAATTTTAAAATGATCCCTTATGTTATATATGTGACAGTAGTTCTTGTAACCCAATGCATTCCTAAGTCTATTTGGATAAAACTTATTGTTTTATCTTCTCAGATAGAATGAAATATCTGAAATGAATAAAGTACATGAAACATAAACCATTAAATGCAAAAGCTTGAAGCCGATTCCTTCTAAGACATTTAAATTGCCCCCACTGCGAGCACGTGTTAGTTGTGATTTAATGATATACCCAGCAGCACGCCTGACATACTGAGGCATGTTATTGTGGGCCAGCTAAATGCACATATTTTAGTTGGAGCCCTGTTTCACTAGTGGAAATGAGAAGAGAGCCAAGTACTGTAGTTCAGTAGTTGTGGAGACTGAACTACAACTCAGCTGTTGAGCTGTATTTTATGACATTTGGGTACTAACTCCTTTGTGCCTTACTGATAAACCAGTAAATTAAGCACAGTGGGTAAAAGTAACATCTTTATATAATATTGTTTTAGCAAGTGTTCTCGCGACCTACAGGAGCACTTCTGGGTCCTTCTAAGACATTTAAATCACCCCTGCTGTGAGCAGGACAAGCACATGCAGGGCGAGCGGTGCTGTGTGTGGAGATGCAGCAGAGACAGGCATGTCTGTGCGTGTCTGCTGTGTCTGCTGGGACTGATGGGATGTGGGCCTACTAGTGTAACCATCAAGAGTAACATATAGCCTTAAAATGCGATTGTGCATAAAATGTGAAATGTATACAGAAGGGGAGGCTTTGGAGGGATTTGTATGTGTGAGAAATGCATTTTGTTAGACACCTTACAAATCAAAATCTGTGTTTTAAAAGAAAGGGTCCAGGTACAGATTGATATCAGTAATCTTCAACACTACATTGATAGTATTACAGAGGATGATGTTAACCTCTGTGACCTGGATAATGCCTAAAATAAGACCCAGGGAAGCAATGAGGATTGGTGCTTGGTTAACCAAAACTACTAATAAAAAAGGAAGAAGAAATATAGGGGGATCATCAAATTTTCTTACTCCAAACAGATTTTCAGCTCTAAATTTGAAGTCAGCAAAAGGGGATACAATATTAAATCAGGAATCCCCCCCCCCCTTCTCCACCTACAGTAGCACCAACTCAGGTACATTTAAGTTCCATGCAGAGAGAGGAAATGTGAGCCAAGAGGACTTAAGTAAGCCCAGGGATGTTTTGGTTATAGGGGATTCTTTATTGAGACATACAGACCATATTATTTGCAAACATCATAATCAGACAACTACAGTTTCAGCACTTCCAGGGCAGGTATAAAGGACTTCAAACAATTTCTTCCTGGTTTTCAGGATAATACAGTTAAACCACTGGTCTTATTACATGTTGGAGTAAATGATATGGGTAAAAGGCGATTATTAGACAGTCAAAGGGACTATGAAGCTGTTGGGAAGACTCTTACAGAAAATGGCTGTGATCTTATTATTTCTGATATACTTCCTGTATTTAGGGCCTCTCAGGAGAAGAACAATAAAATACAGGTATTAAATGGATGGTTGGAAAGATTCTGCCTCCGGGAGGGTTTTACATATTTGGATCCAGAAGTAATCTTTTGGAACCCTGGGCTTTACACACTGGATGGTCTCCATTTAAATAAAAGGGGTACAAGAATCTTTGTGCATCAGCTTTGTCAGGTCATTGAGAAATGTTTAAACTTATCAGCGGGGGGAGGGGCAATGGGCCCACACCACATACCCCGAGTTATTGTAGGAAAAAAGACCCTGTTTTATGGAATTCCCTCCTTATTAATGCTAGGAGTTTAAAATACAAATTTAGGGACTGCAACTACATATGGTAAATCACAATATTAGTATTTGTGCCATAACTGAGACCTGGTGGAGCCCTGATGATCCTTGGGACAAACATATCCCTGGATACAATTTATATCACAGGGATAGAATAATGAAAAAAAGGGGTGGAGTGGCATTGTATATGTTCAATAGTATAGTTTCCGAAGTAGTAGATGCTCATAAATGGGACAAGATAGAAACCACATGGGTGAAAATTTCTCCCCCATACCTTGAAAATATTAACATAGGTTTAATTTATAGGCCCCCTTCAGTTACTATGGATCAGGATAACCAAATCTTAGATTTCATAAATACTTTTGGTAATACATTTAGTAACATCATTTTTGGGGATTTTAACTTACCTGGCATTAATTGGGAAACACTTCAGTTCACATCTAATATAGAGTCACGTTACCTGGAAGCATGCATGTTGGCAGGGATGAACCAACTAGTCATAGCCAATACTCATGAAAACCATATTTTGGACTTAGTTTTAAGTAATATAACAGACCATAAAATTGACTGTAATATTTTACCCCCTTTAGGGTCTAGTGACCATTCCATGGTGTACCTTCATATTTATGTTGGACAAGAAAACACTAAAAGTAGGACTGTCAAATACAACTACAGCAAAACTGACTTTGTCAGTATGAGGCACTCTTTAACTGCATGGAAGAGGGAAGAGAATTTTCAAAATAAACCACTGAATATCATGTGGGATATCCTCATGGATAAGGTATCTTCTGTAACTAAAATGTTTACCCCATTAGTTAAATGCCGTGAGGTTAGCAAAAAATCCTTGCCTAAATGGATGACTCAACTAGTGCAGAAAATGATTAAAAGAAAAAAATAAAACTTTTATTGGGGCTAAGAACTCTGGAAATAGCGAATGCTGGGCAGCCTATAAAAATGTTCTTAAGCAGACCAGAAGTTGGATTTATAATGCTAAAAGTAAATTTGAATTACGTCTTGCAACAAAAGTGCAGGACAATTATAAATCCTTTAATACTTCTATAAATAGCAAAAAGGGTACTAGTCGTGATCTTGGACCTCTCCAGGCTAGTGATGGTAGCATGGTAACTGACCAGTTTCAACTAGCCCAATATTATAATCAGTTTTTCTCATCAGTATTTAATAATAAAACATACCCTAAGTTACTACATCAAGAGTCTATGCATGATATTAGCCCTTTGATCACTAAGGAAGACATCCTTACTAGACTTTGTAATATCAATCAAAATAAATCACAGGGACCAGATGGGCTGCACCCAAGAATATTAAAGCAGATGGCAGATATCTTGGCTGACCCAGTAACTTTAATTTTTTTTAAATCACTGGACGAGGGACATGTTCTGGAGGCATGGAAGCAGGCAGTAGTGGTGCCTATTTATAAGAAGGGGAGGAGGCATGAGGTGTCGAACTACAGACTGATTAGCCTAACTTCAGTTTTGGGAAAGGTTCTCAAAGGTATTATTAAAGATCATATAAATCAGTTCCTTAAAAACTCTGATAGGATGGACCCTGTTCAACATGGATTTGTTAGTGGTAGATCATGTCAGACCAACCACTTGGAGTTCTGTGGGAAGGTTGGTATGGCACTTGATCAAAAGCAGTCAGTGGATGTGATTTACTTGGACTTCTCAAAGGCTTTTGATACAGTTCCACATGGAGAACTTATTGATGCCTTAATCGAACATGAACTTGAGGGAAAAATAACCAAATGGATAGATGCATGGCTTGACACCAGAAAACAATATGTCAGCATAGGTAGTACCTGCTCTACATGGACAGAGGTGACCAGTGGAGTGCCTCAGGGCTCCATTTTGGGACCTTGTTTATTTAACATTTACATTACCTCATTAAGGACTGATACGGGTGGATGGGTAGCAAGTTCGCAGATGATACCAGAATTGGCTATGTAGTGGATAACTTGGAAGATCATAAACACCTCCAGAGAGAAACTGGGCATTAGAAAAAAAATGAACTTTTAATATTAAAAAATGTTGTGTTATGCACTTTGGAAGACATAACGGTCATCTGAACTATACACTTGGAGGAAGCAAACTCAATGTAGTGGAGCAAAAAAGTGATCTGGGCATTATGATTGCAAACCATCTTTCCTTTAAACTACATTGCAATCGGGTAATCAAGAAGTCCTGCAGTATTCTGCACTGTATAAAAAAGCATATTACATGTAGGAATAAGGACGTTTTACTGCCCTTGTACATCTCCTTGGTTAGGCTGCATCTGGACTGCTGTGCCCAGTTTTGGTTGCCAAGAGGAAAAACTGAAATAGCAGCACTTGAAAGAGTCCAGAGGAGAGCTACTCGAGCATATTAGAAGTAAAAGGGCATGAATACCATACAAGATTAAGTATCTTGGGTCTCCATTCATTGGAATATAGACGCCTAAGGGGCGACATATGTTTGATATTTAAATCATTAATGGATCCTGGTTTGTGGGCTATCCTGGGGTTGAATTTTAGGAAATCATTTTATACCATTAGGGCCTACCCCCTACAATTAAATGCAGAGTGTCCAAGAACAGGAATAAGGAAATCCTGGCTTACCTTAAGAACAACAAATATATGGAATTAGCTTCCATTAGAAGTTGTAGCTAGTAAAAATATGAATATTTTCAAGAACAGATTAGATAGTTATCTTATTGAGAACAACATTATGGGCTACCAGGAAAGACTTTTCTATGTCACCCTGGATATGGCGAGCAAAGGGATTTCTGTCTATAAATAGCTCTGTTCTTACCTATGAGACCTACATAAATTTCATAAGGTGCTAGAAAATTTCAGTCCAGACCAAGGAAACAATTTACTATAATAGCAGGCAAGGGAACAGCTTCAGTACTTAACCTATCATCTGCTTTTTCAAAATTCCACAGTCTGTAAGGCTTTAGCTTAAATTCCTGATTCTTGCAAGCTCAATGGCACCAATTTTTGCCTTTGACCTTTGACCTCTGACTGTAGCAGCCACCAATTCTCTGTACTTTTCACCAGGATATTCACTAGTTCAGAACAAAGAAAGGCACAGATGGAACATAAGTAATACAATGAAGCATACACAGACCCAGTGTAATTTATAACTACTTTAAATGATTTTCTGTTTGACATACACAGTCTATAACCAGATTTATAGTGGCAGAGACCTAGGGCCAGATATTCAAAACTTTGCGCCGGGCAAAAACCGTTTGCGCAGGTTTAGCGTGGATTAGCGCGGGTCTGCTATATTCAAAAGGCCAAATAGCATGGGCAAACTGCATTAGCGCTGGGCAAAACTATAATGTATGCAAGGGGGAAAACCGACTTGAATACAGGTGCAATGCTATATTCAGCAACTAGGGCCGCACTAAGTGGTTTTGCACGACTTAACGCGGTGCAAATTACCGCCAAGGAAAAGCTTGTCTTAACCCTGGGCAATCAGCTTTGTAGACACTTTGGCTTTGCACGGTGTTTGTGCAGGTTTAGCGCGGGTTTTGTGTGACCCTAACAAATAAATATGACACATAGATAAAGCCAAACATAGAGGAAGTATGCTGCTAACCGATGACATCACAATGATGCCATCATCTGCCACCAGTCCCAGTCATGCCAGGCAGTAAGTGGTGACCCTGCCACCAGTGGACAGCATGACAGTGTGGCCATACAGCACACACCTGCGGACCATACATCTGTGGACACGAACAGATGCCAGCACACACATGCAGCACTGTGGGCATGGAGGATGTTGAGGGGAGCATGTATGGGTGGTGAGGCTGTGCCACAGACCAGGTGTGGCCACAAGGCTGGGACACATCATGCAGTGCACATGGGCCAGTATTGGGAATACCCCAACACTAGTGTGCCTTTCGGATAATATATGCCCCCCCCGGCCACATACCGCACAGCTGTACAACTGCTACAGCACACAAAGCCAGAAATGTACATGTCACTGTGAGCATCCCATGCCACAAGTACAGCATCTGTGGGTCACACAACAGTGTAACAGTAATGTCCACTGTCAGTAAACACCTGCAGGTTGGGCCTGTCACTGTGTAAAGTGCAGTCGTCATCACTGCCCTACACACCATAGGCAGTGCTCTGTCTCTCACACTACTGGCTCCCTTGCTACTGTAGTGTCTGCTGTGCACCGTAGCATGCCCTACAGTGTGACAGTTGCATGCAGCACCACCACCACCTGTGCCTATGCTGTCTTGTCCCCTGGGGTACAATATGCTATGCTATGCTGTACTATTTACATGTAGCCTGCAGCTATCATCGTGCACTGCCAGACTGACCTACAGGTGGAGCTACGGTTAGACCTGGTCAGCTCCTGTACTTCCAGACTGACCTACAGGTGGCTCTGTGGGACCCTGCAGTAACGCTGGGCAAACTGCATGCAAATCAGGGTATAATGAGATACTAATCTGGTTGTTTGCCCAGAGACTACCTAAGTAGGCTCATTTGCATGGCACTTTTGTATATGGCACATTTTAGCTCCGGGCAAATGTGTTTGCATCGGGCTAACTGCTTAGCTCTGCGCTAATGCAGCACGGCGCTAATGGTATGGGGAATAATATACAGTTTTGATCACTGTTCTTTCACATCTGCTGCTTCCTGCAGCTGTACTGAGTCCATGCATTTGCTGGCACACACATTGGCTACGTAGTTCGTCTGTACCTGCCCTCACATTGCTGTGCACTGTGTTGTTGTTGTGGGTTGCACTTCCTGGTTGCTTTATTCAGTGCTGTCTTATTCCTGGGCTATTTTTGCCCTGCACTCCCAGACCAGTTTGCCCGGCTTCCTTAGACTGCAATATTCAGCAGGATTAGCACCGGGCTATTTCCATTTCAATATAGCTTGCTCTGTGCTCCGGGCTAAGTTTGCCCCGCTGGGCAGTGCTAATTTAGCCCCTAGGCAAAGTTTTGAATATCTGGCCCCTAAAGTCCTATTTTTTGGTTATTCACTTAGCACTGGTAATTATATATATCTAAGAAGGAGCAGCTAAATCTCTATGAGCTGTACTATAAAATCTTGTCCTAACATATTAATAGCTAGAAGTATTATTATACAGTTTTCAGTTGGGTATTTGTATAAATTATATAAATTAGAGCTTACTCTTTGTCCCACAGTATGCCACAATAATCCATAGAATTCATTCAGGTCTGCATAAACAAGGTTGTTAGCTACCACAAGTTTTTTGTAAGAGATTTATGTAAAACACCTAGTGGTAGAGCAAGCTGAGGGCTAAATATTATCCACAACACATTCAAAAAGGCATTAGCTACCTGGCTCTAAGTCTCTGAGAGAAAAGTATATCACACACAACTTGCAAAAATGACTTACAAGATTATCTGAGCACAATAGCGGCTTAGTGTTAGCTCCTTGAGGTGTGCAGTCAGACTGAATCTGATTGTTAGGTGCCACTGCTGTGCAGTTATGGCCCTCAGCCACATTACCTGAATTTGCATATGGCTCGAATGTTTATGTTTAAATTTTAAAATATAAAATATAAAAGTCTAATACCAAAATAGTTTTGTTTTCCCAACAGCTTAATAGCTACTTATCTTAAGTATAGCACATAGCAAGTAGCACATAGGGAAGCTGGTTTTTTTGTCTACAGCTTGCCTGCACTCTCTCCGCTAAGCTTCAATAATCAATGCATTTGTGCAAAATCATGCTGATCCCAAGAACAGTTTCATGTAATGTCCAGTATTTAGCTAAAAAGAAAAGGAAAAAAAGATGAGAGAGCTATCCTTGCTGGTGGCGATAAACTCTTACATTTTTGATGCAGGTCTAGTTTGAATCTTTTACATTTGCTATCCCTGGTGTTTCTCAATCACTCTAAATGGCCATCCTCCTCTGCCAGCAATCTGACTTCATCTCAAGGATACCCTTGATTCCCCCAGTTTTGGCCTTCACCTGTCGGCAAAAAGAAAGAACACTGAGAGGACTCTGCACAACTAGCAGTCAGCAGAAAGTTGGTCTGGTAAGGAGATAACCATTATAGGCATAGGTGGCATACCTTTTGAAAATAACAATAAGCTTTATCACCCTGCTTCTCAGCCTTCCTCCCCAAGGTCTGAGAGTGTGTAGCCGGTCTGCAGTCACCTCATACCACTGTGTCAGTTCTATGACTCAGTATCTAGCCATACTAGAAAGATTTGAGCATTCTTGTGTATAAAGAGCTGCCACCCTGCTTCAGTGTTTTGCTTAGTTGTGCTCACACTGGGAATGTTGCAGAAAACAGCTCTTTACATTTCCAAGGATGACAAAAATCATATCAAACCATTTTCTTATAATATGCCTAGTCCAGCTCATGCATGACTTCTACCATCAGGAATGTGGTAGATGATGACACACTACGTGGAGCAAGTCTGCAAAAGTGCGATGCCTCATAATCTTTTCAAATTTCAAACTATTCCCTTTGCACTGTTATATTCACAAGCTCACCAGCCATCCAGTGGAACATCTTTAACTTCCACTGACAAGACTGGATCACACCTAAGTCTCCAGATTTGACTTAGCTATTTTGCGATATACAGAAACATTTAAATTAGTTAATTTTTGTTAAAATGGTTGCTTCTTAGTCCCTTAATTGTGTTTTCTCCTTATTTGTGTGATTTAACAGTTTTTTGTATTTTCATTTGAATGGATTGTGGCCTCATTGTTGTAAAAACATACTTTGAAGCCATTCATTGGTCTCTAATGACTGGGGCTAAAATTATACATTTCGGGTACATTTTGTCAATTTTCTAGCACTAAAAACCCTCAGATAACATTGATTTGCAATGATTGTGGCCAATTTAATCATATTTGCTGTTTCCAGTAAAAGCAAACATAACCAAAGACAAACATATTCTGATTTTTGCTTTTCATGGCAAGGCTGAACAAAATTTGAGAGCAAAAAAGATAACGGGCCCCACAGGCTTCAAAAAGTGAGGGTCCTGTGGTCAACGTATGCCTAAGTCAGAAAGAAATACCAAGTGTTACAAGTGTCTAGGTCCTTATCACTATTTCACAAACTGATTCATGTAAACACTGTAACTTAAGACACAAGAAAGAATAACAGAAGGAGCAGGGCAGAGAATTGTATCAGTTAAAGTAAAAGGAAGCTGGGAAGGCAGTCTGAACAGCAAAGGCCTGAACCAAGGAAAAGATAGCCAACTCAGTTAAGAAGGGGGATAAAACCTTTTATAGGTACATCAGGGAGCAAAGGAAGACCAAAGGAGGGATAGTGAGGCTTAATAAAGGGAAGGGGGTGGGCAGAAGGTGACTGTGAAAAGACAGAGATACTAAAAAAATATTTTTGCTCAGTATTTATAAATGAAGAGGGGGAGGTACCTAAAACAAACAATAGAAACATTCTGGCTACAGAAGTTGATACCAGCCCATTTACAGAAGAAAGGGTTCTGAAAGAACTCTTAAAACTGAAGGTGGACAAAGCAATGGGGCCTGATGGGATTCATCCCAGAATTCTAAAATAACTAAGGGTAGAACTAGTGACACCACTGACTACCCTCTCTAACAAATCATGGGAGGATGGGGTGGTATCTAAGGACTGGAGGAGGGCAGATGTGATTCCCCTTCACAAAAGTGGGAGCAGGGCAGAAGCAGGAAACTACAGACTTGTTAGTTTAACCTCAGTGATAGGAAAAATGATGCAATCACTTCTGAAGGAAAGAATTGTCGAGTACCTAGAGGCCAGAGGGGCACAGGACCCAAGGCAGCATGGATTCACAGCAGGAAGATCATGCCAGATGAATCTAATAGATTTCTTTGGGTGACCAAAGTAGTAGATCAAGGAAGGGCTGTGAACATGGCCTACCTACACTTTAGCAAGGCATTTGACACAGTCCCACACAAAAGATTAATATTCAAGTTAGCCAGCCTGGGAGTGGGTCCCAAGATGATAGCTTGGGTAAAGAATTGGCTGGAGAATAGGACACAGAGGGCAATAGTAAATGTAGTCCACTCTGAAGAAATGGGGGTTATTAGTGGGGTACTGCAGGGGTCAGTATTAGGACCAGTCCTCTTCAATGTCTTTATAAGCGACATTGCAGAGGGACTGCAAGGAAAAGTATGTCTCTTTGCAGATGACACAAAGATCTGCAACAGAGTTGATGCACAAGGTGGGGTGGAAAGGATGAGAAGGGACTTGGTAAGGTTAGAGGAATGGTCAAATGTATGGCAGCTTAGATTCAGTGCCATGAAATGCAAGGTAATGCACCTGGGAAACAAAAACCAAGGGGAAGGGTACACATTGGGGGGTGAGATACTAACAAAAATGGAAAGGGACCTGGGGGTAGTCATATCAGATGACCTAAAGGTGGGTAAACAATGTGAGAGGGCAGTAAGGAGGGCTGGGGGGATACTGGGATGCATAGGGAGAGGCATCACCAGTAGAAAACAGGAAGTTGTTATCCCTCTGTACAGACAGTTGGTGAGACCCCATCTGGAGTACTGCATGCAGTTCTGGAGACCCAGTCTCCACAAAGACATAGACAGGATGGAAGCTGTCCAGAGGAGGGCAACAAAAATGGTGAATGGTCTGCACCAGAAGACATATGAAGAGAGACTAAAGGAGCTTAATATGTATCGCCTCAAGGAAAAGAGGGAGAGGGGGGACATGATAGAAACGTTCAAGTACCTCAAGGGAATCAACAAAGTCCAAGATGGTAGCATCTTTCAAAAAAAGAGGTGTGCAAGAACAAGGGGGCACAATTTGAAGATGGGGGAGCAGCTTAGAGGTAATGTAAGGAAGTATTTTTTCACAGAGAGGGTTGTGGATGTATGGAACGGCCTTCCGGAGGAGGTTGTGGAGTCAAAAACAGTGGTGGAATTCAAGCATGCATGGGACAGTCTTAAGGCAATTCTAGGGGTTGGGGGTAGGAAGAAGTAGGCTGTTGGTTAACTAGGATCTGCAACTTATCCATTAGGGATGGGGTGAGCTAGAAGTTAACTCAAGACTTGGCTACCTACTTACTCTTCTAGGGCTCGCCATGCAAAAAAAAAAAACAGCACAGACCCCCACGGCAGCAAACTAGGCTTAGCAGCAGTGGTGACAGCAGTGTGGGTGGCCTTCATAGGTCTTGATCAGTGCAGTGCAGCAACAACCACAGCAGCAACCAAGCAAGAAGCAAGCAACCCAGGTTGGGTGAGTTCGGTTGGTAAAGTGACTTGGTCACAGACCATGTTGGGGATCTGTGATGGTCAGTTCTAGCATCCAGTTTGTGGCAGAAGGAGAGAGGGGGAGCAGACTGAAAACTGGGCTGGTGGCACACTGTGCAGGCTGTAAGTTCTGGCCACATGGTCGGGTAAGTTAAAGTAAATAATTTGTTTTACAGCGGGATTGAGGAAGGAGGAAGGACTGAAATATTAATGTGTTTTTCACATTTTTTCACCTTTTGGCAGCTTCATGACCCATAGGGGATGGGTATTGAATGGAATGGAGTCAGAGAGAAAAATCAGAACAAGTTCTTTTGGGGGGGGGGGCAAAATTAGCCAGGAAAAATATTGGTTAGCAACTGGGTGTGTTTAAGCCCAAATCTAATGCACTGCTCTGGGGTATATACAGATGAATCTTATACATTTTAATTTTTCCTGATTTGCATATCACTTTTCAGTCAAAAAAAATAAGTTGCACCTTTTAGAGACGTTACAGACATTCTAGAGCTGTCCCTTGCGGTCACAGACAGTTGAGCAGTATGGCATGCACAGACTATTGGATCCCAACTATAGTCAGGCTTATGCCCCCCCCCCGTGATGATGACCTCCACATCCCCACGCTCAAGCACATTATGATAAAGGTCAAAGTAGACTGCAGCATGCGTACCATTGAAATGAATGGGGGTATTTTTTTATTACAATTTTTAAGCAATAAGGCATTACCAGGGGTTATGTTAATGGTCTGTTAATCACCCTCTAGGGGCATAATGTAGCTCGAGGTGTTGCTGAGTACCACATGCCCCTAGAGGGTGATTAACTGACCATTAACATAACCCCTGGGAGTGTCTTATTGCTATTATAATAAAAATTTTTTTTTTTTTTAAACAGTGTTAAGCCTTGCTCAATATATGGTTAAGCTGTACAAGTATGTTAATAAAAGATTAACTTAAGGCTGTTAGAATGTTTACAGCCAATCAGAAAGCTTCATTTCTCAGACCCTTGTTATAATATACATAATTGATGGAGACTTGGAGATTAATGAAGGCCAATGCTTGACTAACAAGGGCATTGCTAATAGAACAGTGGCCTTCATTATTCTCCAGCTCACCATCATAATGTATAAAATAGTAATAAAAAATAACTCCATTCATTTCAAGGGGGTACACCCCAGCACTTTGAGCTGTGGACATCATCTCTTAAAGACTCCTTCCTCTGGCTGCCTAGTACTCACGTAAGAGACTTTTTACTCATATCTATACCCGGTGGGTTGTCTGTAGCAGCATGGCTGTACCCACTACAGTGTGAGTGCATGGGGGGGTGGGCCATGTGAGTGTGTGTCAAGTTATTTCTACTTTTCTGTCTGCACCTTAAAGTTTGTTTGCATGGAAGCATTCAAAACTGTGGAGAGAAAACAGTAGGAGCACAGGCCAGACAAAAGTAATTAAGTGGTTCTGTGGGTAAGTTTATATATTGGGTATAGGAAAAACCACATGTGTTTCCATTAGTATGTGTGCTACAGATCAGCAGTGAAACTGAGATGAGTAAGAGAAGAAAAAGAAAAGTGAAACGCATAACAGTGGCTACAAGCATGCCACATACCTGCAGATGTAGTCACATACAGTATGTATTGAAATACAAGCGAGCCATATGCGTACAGACAATATGGCTTAGTAGTTAAAGGCACTGAACCACAAGCCAGGAGACTTGGAGGCATGAAGACCTGGGTTTCAATCTCATCAACCCCAACTTGTGTATGGTGTGATCCTGAGCAAGTCACTTAACTTTTACGTGTGCAGATATCAGTGACCACTTGCTTTTTGTATGCATGCCACATGCATGCAGTCTTTCCCAATTTAACAAAAAAATCATGGTTTCCACTCTTGCTTGCTGCAAGCATGCCATATGCATGCACTCGGTTCCAATTTAACATTTAAATCATACTTGCAGCATGCATATCACTTGCGTAGTTTTATGTGTGCATCATGAAAACATTTCATATAATTATTTCTGTAAGGGGTTACTACAGAAGACAGTTTCAGCATCACAGTTATAGTACCCCCAGAAATTATAAGGGTGGTACAGTAGAACTGTTGCAAGGTTGCAGTCAGCTTCAGCTTCTCCTGCTTATACCAAGTCAATCCCTCACAAGCTATTGAAAACCACACAGATCTTCTTCATGTGAGAGGTCAGCATCTCACAAACTCCAGTAATGGCTAAAAATTAAAAAGAAAGGGGTGAAAGAGAAAGTGACTTAGACCTGAAAGGGACTGCAGCAAAAGCAATCACAATGAAACAATGGGAGACTGGATGGGCCAAGTGGCCCTTATCTGCCATCAGTTTCTATGTTTCTATAAAATGGGTTCTGGAGACAGCAAGAGAAGGCCTGACCTTATCATTCCAAAACTATACAACAGAAAAAATTGGAACATTTTCAAATATTTCCCAAAAATGAAAAATTAAACTTGGAAGTATTAAAACAAGTGAAAATCCAGGGGGTGGAGAGGGTCTGACGTCCCAGCTTGAGCAGGTTTTTTCTGCATTTTCATCGTAATCAGAAAGAAAATGGAGTATGGCATCAAATCGTAGATCTAGGTGTCTAAACAGGTTTATTAGAAAGAGAAATTCAAAATGGTGTCCCTATAAACAGTAATTTCATTACTTCAAGCAGAGGACTGGCCGAATCCTCTTGACCTTAAAGATGCATATTTGCATATCTCACTGAGGCCCAAGCACAGAAAAAATTAAGAGTCATAAAAGATCAGTCGTTGTATCAGTTCACAGCAATGTTCTTTAGCCTGACCTCAGCTCCAAGGTTAATCACAATAGTACTGTACCTACTGCACTTAGCAGACTTGTAATCACAGTTTATCTGTACTTACAGTAGATGACTGATTTGTCTGTAGGAAAACAATGGAACAGGCTCAAACAGACATGAATATAGCCATTAATCTTATGGGAAAATTGGTCTTCCCCTAAAATTGGAAATGTCCTACTTGGAACCCACTCATGTTCTACAGTTTAAAGCTTTAGAACTGAATACAATAGAGGAAATAGCTTATCTACAGTGAAGCCCACCACGATGAAGCTCAACTCTGCAGAATTCTGAAGTAGAGTTATGCAGCAAACAATGCAATTTTAATGGGACTTTATCCCATTTGTCATGCAGGGCACCTGCGACACTGTGCTTTGTCCTGGTGGGCTCCACTGTACCTCAAGACAGGATACAAGGACTCATTTTTTTCAACTACTACAGTCTTTTCATGGTCCACACTACAGATTAGAGCTGTACAATGGTATCTTACTACATTCTGGTGTCAGATCACTACCTTTCTCACTCAGATGGTACCAGTTCATTTAAGGCATGTCCAAGCTCTAGAATGGTCTCAGTATGTGCCAAATAATATACAGAAATGCATTCCTTTCTTAGACCCACAGAACACACTAATCCTCACCATCTCTATTAGGTTGGGGAGGACACATAGAAGAGAGGAAAATGAAAGGGGTATGGTCACATACAAAAATACTGGACTACATTACTCTGTCAGAACTCAGAGCAGTGTATGTATCCTTGAGGTCATTCTCTTCATGCAAGCAGAACCTTCAGAGAGGCTAGACAAAAGAACAACTATGTATTATATACTGTACATGAACAGGAAGGTGCCAGATCCTCAAAACCATGCTGGCAGTCCTTAAAAATTGGGATCTTGCATACAGTCTGAGTGCAGTGATATCTGCAGTTTATCTGGCAAGGAAAGTGATGTACAGTACTTGCAGACCTCCTAAGCAGAATGGGACATATGACTCATACTGTAAGTGGTAACTTAAATAGATTGCTGTGAACACCATTTTCAGGGAATGGGGATTTTCAAGAATAGACCTATTTGCATCCCAGGAGAACAGAAAATTAAATCTGTTTTGCTGCAGTTCCCCATCTTTGGGCACAATCCTAGAAGATGCTCTGGAGGAACACATGCCTATATACTTTCCACCCTTTCTTCTGAATCAGAAAGTACTTCTGGAGGAGGGAACATGCAGTCATGGTGATCATATTCCCAGATTGGCCCAGACAGTAATGTTAATTGAATCTCACTCTCAGTTTAAAGATCTTTCTATGTAAATGCTTGATGGGGAATTTTGTAAGTCAATGTTAACGTTATTCATGCCTCAGTAGAATCATATACACATAGAAAGTGACAGACAGAGAAAGACATGAACAGTCCATCTAGTCTGTCCCTACTTGGAGATGCTCTCATCTCCGTCCTTTGTCCCAGTCTCCCCTCCCTTTTCATCCCATCTGATAACTCCCTTTATATCCATCCAACTTCTTATGTACCTTACTATTGAATTTGCCTCCACAGCATTGTCCTTAAGTTTGTTCCACCCATCTACCATTATTTCTGTGAAGTAATACTGCCTAATGTCCTTTTTGAACTCCTTGCCCCCAGCTTGAATGCATGCCCCCTCATGGACATTCTGTTTCCCAGTTTGAACAAATGTGCTGTGTCAACTTTGTTGAACCATTGCATACATTCTAAAGTCTCTATTATGGCCACCCCACCCCCTTTTCTGGCCTCCCCAAAATACGAGTTGAGACTTGTCATACTCTCATTGCATGCCTTGCCCTGCTAGGTATGCATAATCTTTATAGCCAAGTGTTGCATTGTCTCTAATCTATCCATGCCATTCTTTCCATAGGTGTGGACTCTAGGACTGGACACAGTATTCCAGATGTGGTATCTGCACTGATCTACACAGAGGCAATATCACCTCCCTCCTTCTTTTAGTAATCCTTCTCCCTATGCACCCCAGCATTCTGTTAGCCCACTCTACTCCCCGCTGCACTGAGTAGACAGTTTTAGGTTATTCAGGAACAGGCTAGAAGATTGCTAGCCATGGTGTCTGTGCTTGCAAGCCCACAAGTGCAATAACTTCAATAAAATACTTAGCACTTAGTTCACATAATACCACATGCGACACTGTTGCTCAGTACTCACATACACAATTTATTCTCTCACCATATATGGCCCAAGGAGGTATCCCACAAAGTTATTGTTGATTATCACTCATTAATGTAACTTATATGTGCCATGAGTGGCTCCAAATTTACCTAAAGGTTTGTAATTTTACATTTTATATTGTTACATTTGTATGTTGCCCTTGTGGTCTGGGTCATGCCTGAAAAAGGACTCTCAATTCAGTTCTTGTGCAGTTAACAAAATATGCTCTACTTTGGTGTCTTTACATAAGAGACCAGTCTATCTCCCACTGTGTTGGGATCTACAGACAGTCTCCACAGACAAGGTTTGTCACCTAGCCCTGCAAACAGTGCACTTCAAAGCATGGCACCTGAAAAGTTTGAATTTTCAGACTCACATTATACCCGCAGGTAACAGAAATTTTACAAGTACCAAGAAAACCATCCACAGCAAAAAGGCAAGGCATCCTATCAACAAAGGCTCATGGCACATCACAGTAAACAAATCAATTAAAATAACACAATAAAACAAACTAAACATAAAACATGAAACAGTAAATAGTAAAATTCATCTAGTGGTACTGTACAAACACAAACAGTTCCCTTTCAATGTCATATGCCAACTTAAAGGGATATACTTTTGGCACCTTTTAAATGCCTCCACTGAGTTGGAACTTCTCAGATGGAATAGCAAGGAGTTCTGAATCATTAGTGCCAGCACTGACAAAACTCTATTGCCAGATTGTTTTTAGAGATATCTCAGGACAGCCAAAAATAATTCCTTAATCTAGCTGAGAGGGCAACTGGGAGTGTAGTATGTCAGGAGGTCTTTGAGATAGGACCCAAACCATGCAGGGTTTGTAAATTAACAAAGCAGCTTTAAAGGTGGTGGTACAATACTTACTTGGAAGCCAGTGCAGCTGCCACACTGAATGAGTGCTTCAGCATTGTGCATCAGCTGCAGGCAACACACCATATCAGCTAATGACCTGCTCCAATCAACACATTTACTCTTTGAGTAGCATGGGGGAGAGAACTGGCCCCTCTGGAACTCCACAGCTGACCACCACCAGCCATGATGAGAAAATTCCCATCTTGATCTGCTGCAATGTGCTGGGAAAAAAGAACTCAAACCAATTTAGCATTTTCCCAATGAGTCCCCTGTATTCTCAGACATTCCATCAACTTCCCATGATCTACAGTGTCAAATGCTGATGAGAGATCCAGGGGGGTGGCAATAGAGTGCTCCTCCTTTCCCTCACCAATAATAGATAGTCAAACACGTTGACGATTGTGTTGTCTGAAGTGTGATGAACATTGAAGGGAACACCAGATTATCCCAGCAAATACTGGACACAGTACAACTGGGCAGACCACCAAGATCCAAGTAGGATCGAGGTATGAAACACACAAGTGAGATGCAGCTCCAAGACCCACTCAAACACCTCCACCATAACCACTGGCCAAAACTCACTCCAACCCCCTGGCATGCTTTGGTGCCTCTCGCTGCAACCACTGCTGGCACTTGACAGGCCACATGTAGCAGAAAGTATGCTTCTAAATGGAAACATTTTTAATTTGGTGTCAAATGAAATCTAGGGCTACAGACAATATACTAAAATATGTCCTAAAATTTAAAATCTAATGGCTTCAGACATCCACACTTACTGTTCCCCTTGTTTTTTTATCAGCTATTAAATCAAACTCAGGCTCTAACTCAATAGGCATACCCAGTGTTTAAAATATTTTTCAAATAATAGGAGGCATTGTGGTCTAGTGGTTAGAGCACTGGCTTGGGAACCAGATGAGCACAGGTTCAAATACCGCTAGAGCCAGGTATGCACTGTGTGACCATAGGTGAATCACTTAACTTTAAGTGTTCAACCCACCCAGCAGAAGAAATGGCAGGACCTCTCTGGAAATGAAATGGTATATCTCAACTTAGCTTTCCTGGGTGGAAAAAAAGTATTCAAAGGACTGACCAGATACATTCACCTGTAAGGAAGCCAATATCTACTTTGAACTTAAATGTGGTTCTTACTCAGGTAATAAATCCCCTTTTTGAACCAATAGCCATAGCAGAACTGAAATTTTAAAAGGTGGACTATATTTCTGGTGACCATAATATCAGCTAATAGAAACAGTGAGGTGCAAGCACACAGTGGTGATCCTGCATACTTGGTTTTCTGCCAATGTAGTCCATAGAACAAATGTGTAGTTCCTACCTGAAGGAGTGTCAGGGTTTCATTTAAACCAAACAGTAACTCTGCCTGTCTACTTTCATAGACCATATTCCAAGAAAGGGAAGGGAAAATTACATTAATTGGATGTCAAGAGATCACTCAGTTTTGTAAGAGTAGAGCAGTACAGGTGAGAGGTGATAAATAACAAGCATCTGTTTATTTATGGAGAACATCCTCAGGACATCCTGCATCCAAAAGATCCATGACTAGATGAATTATAGCTTGCACTGAATTATGCATCATAACTGAATTCCTTTCTGTGGGACTTAACCTTTATGGTCAGTTTTTAATGTAACCTCCTAAATTACCAGTCATCTATTTCCACATATCATTCTAGTGATGAATTAGGTACACTATGAAACAAGTGTCATGCCAGTTAAGCATCATGATGAATGTGTGATTTGCCATGGTACAGTGTATAGCTTTTGTCCCACATGCCTTAACTAGTTGACCTGTATTGTTACAAATCACACCTATAAATATCAGGTCTATGAAATGTATGTTATTCATGTGTATTCTGTTCTTTTTAGACAGCGCATGAAAGAGTCCTCGATCTATGAATTGTGCCTGGCTATGCGTCGCATTCCACAGGAGTTTGTTAATCTTCAAGTTACTCAACAGGAATTCCTCTGTATGAAAGCCTTGTTGCTTCTTAATACAAGTAAGTGCCAAGTTAAAATGAAGTACTCTAAAGTCAGAGTGTGGCCATCTGTGGACTCTTATTATAGTGTGTCCCTTATGCGTTTTGGTTTTGGAGGAGCATCTGTTCATCTTCACCTTAATTGCCAGGGTTACACACTGAGTGTAACTGAAGCATGAAAATGGATTGTTCAGTGACTGGCACCCAGAGTAATATCCATTAGTAGAGTGCACTTTCTGACTCCCGGGCTGATGCTAGAGCAGTGACTGCTGGTGTTATTTCACAATGCCTGCAGCTCACTCCTCAGCACTGCTGCGGGACTTGGCTCTGTTTTGAAAAATCACATTAGCGACTCTTGGCGAGTGTTTTTGAATTGTTAATGCTCACGCAGCTTACACTGAATGAAATGGCTAAAGTAAGTTATTTACTAGATTCTAAACTTGTATATCTTGTGAATTTAAACTGATGCTTACCACATCTGTTTGATAAAATTATTTATGTTTCAAATCTGTAGTACCGCATCCCTTGTGAAAGCTTCAATGTATAAAGTGCAATGTTGGGAATTCTTGCTGTGCAATGTGGTGGAAAGGGTTGCTGTAAAGTCAGTATAACTAAATAAAAAAGAAGTTGAACAAAGTTGGTGACATGATACCTTTTGGACAAACAATGCATTTACTGTACACAAACTTTCAGGCTTCACAGTATCTTTTGTCAGGTGTGGCAGATGCTACATAGAAAAATGAACAAAAGAAATTGAACTAATGGCTATTGCTGTAGATGTCTATCACTGAACTATTCTTATGCTTGTTGTGCATTGTGTTATAACATGGCATGCCAATAAGTGCACTGGATAAATCCTTTTCCTACGTAAGACAGGTGCTCTACTGTTCTCTGTATAAATCTTCTAGGAAAAAAACAATTAGAAGGGGTCACACTGACCGATTCAGCAAGCATGTTGGCTTGATATAATGCTGCATCAAAGCCTTATTACTTCGGCATCAGTTCAAAACAGATGAGAGCAGCAAAATGAGTCCAACTTGATCAAACTGAAATGCTGTTAAAAACCTTTCAAGTTATGTTAGAGCATGGTAGCTTGTTGAGAAAAACAGTAAAACAAGCCACAGCTACTATATTTTCAAAAGCAGCTTCAGAGATTGATTACTACCATGGCTATTATTGGCTGGTTTGAACTGATATATTATATAAAACTGTGCTGCACCAATGAAATGAACTAAGTAGTTTGCTGAACTGGAACAAGGTACTTCTTTGTACTGTTTTATGTTTCTGTCTAATCCGTTATGAAGTTTTCCAAACAGAAGCAATAATTTAGTATATTTTTTACTCTTCAGAAAAATCTCTTAACCTAATAAATTCTCACTGCCAACTTTGATGAATGTTCTGTTTTCTTATATTATGATATAATAATTATCTGACTGACATCTTTCTTTATGTGACAAACAAAACTTTATTGCTACATTTCTGACTTTCCTTTTTGGTACAAAGACAGTTTAGACCCCCTCACAGAGTTCCTGCTCAGGTTGGTGAATTAATTGTATAAGGACAAAGAAACACAGAATTTGTCAGCAGAAAAGGTCTGCTGAGCCACCCAGTCTATCCATTTTTTCCTACTTACAGCATCACCATAGACACTACCTGATCTCTTGCTCTTTTGTCCATCCACCATTCCTTTCCTCTAATCTTCCCTTATACCTATCCCATGCATTCCTGAACCTCACCACTGTTTTACCAATGCTTTCTCAGTTGGTAGGCTGTCCCAAGAATCCACCACTCTTTCTGTGAATAACTACTTCCTCATAGCTCTCCTGAATCAAGCCTCCTCCAGCTTCATAGTATGACCCCTTGCTCTTGGGCACCTTTTTTTCCAAAAAAAATATTTCTTCCTGTACCTTATTTATTAGGTCATACCAGGAGATGAGCAACTTGTTTGTTCAGTGTACCTTACCTGATGAAACTTTTCAATAAATAAATAATATTTATCCCCAGAGGTATTTAAAGGTCTCTGTCATATTCCACTCTCCTCTCCTCTCCTCCTACAGATTGAGTTCCCTTAGTCTCTCTTCATAGGGCTTTTGATGCAGACCGCACACCATTTTAGTTTCCCTCTTCTGGACTGCCTCCACTCTGTCCATGTCCTTCTGGAGATGTGGCCTCCAGAACTGGACACAGTATTCTAGGTGAGGTCTTACCAGTGTTCTATATAGGCACATCACCACTACCATCCTTCTGCTGGTGATACCTCTCCCTATGCATCCCAGTATCCCACTAACCCTCCCCACTGCCTTGCTGGACTGCCAGGCCACCTTTAGAGCATTAGAGATTATTACTCCCATATCTCTCTCCTGCTTGGAGGTCATCAATAACACTCCCTCCATTTCGTACTCTGCAGATGGGTTTTTGTGCCCCAAATGCATTTTTTTCCTTTTTTTTGCACAGCAGCCCAGCTGCCAAACCATTTACCCCTCCTTAAGTGTTCTCAGGTCTCTGCTTATTTTATCCACCCCTTGGGGTGTCCACCTTACTACAGATTTTGGTGGCATCCACAAAGAGCCAACCCATCCCCTATAGCTCACATGCATTGTCACCTATAAAGACATTAAAGGGAACTGGTCCCAGTACTAATCCCTGAGGCACCCTACTAGTCACCATCTCCTCCTCAAAGTGAATTCTGTTTACCACCACCCTTTGTGTTCTGACCCCTTACCAGTTTCTTAACCATTTATCAACTTTGAACCTATATCTAAACTACCCAGCTTGCTTAATAGTCTCCTATATGAAACAGTGTAAAATGCCCTACTGAAATCTATGTAGGCCAGATCCACCACTCCACCCTGATTTAAGTCCTTGGTCACAGAATTACAGAAATATATCAGATTCATTTGATATGATCTTCCACCTGTGTCTCCATGCTGTCTGTAGTCTTGAAACTCATTATATTCAAGTTATTCTGCTATCCTTTCTTTCAGCAGTGATTTCATGAACTTTCCCACCACCATGTCAGACTGACTAGTTTATCATTGCCAGCCTCTTCCCTGCTACCACTTTTATGAAGTGGGAGTACATCTGTCCCTTCCTCCAGTATTCTGGAACCAGTCCTTCTTTGAGTGAACCATTAAATAAGACTGTCAGAGGTGCAGGCAATACCTCCCTTAGCTTCCTCAATACCCTAGGGTGTACCCTGTCTGGCTCCATTGCTTTGTATACTTTCTGATTAATGAGTCCCTTTAGGACTCTGTCCTCTGCAGAAGGACAAGTGTCCACCTCCCTGACAGATTAAGTATTGGCACCTTGCTATTACACAGTCACATTTTTCTCATTAATCAACCATAGTAGCTATTTGAAGGAGGTTCTTATACCAGGTACCTACTCCCCAATGAAGCTCTAGGTGAGTGAAGGACTGTGGCACCTTGTCTATGGAAGATACTCTCTTCAGTGGCACTAAACCTTCTTTACACTGTTTGTCCTGGAGCAATTGTATTCAAGCAATTGTGACTGCACAGTATTACTGCCTTGGACTGAGACTGTGTTTAGTTCCACTTCTGCCTTTATGGACCTGCATTTTAGATGAGTGCTGATTTGTTGGGGTTAGGTTCTCTGCAGGTGCACCAGCTCTCTGCACAACAAGGTCATTCATGTTTGTGATCTGTAATACCTTCTGGTAAATATTGCGGTTCCTAGGGCTCTGATTGCTCTATCATTTAACCCCACAGCCATTTGAAACTCTTGGTCCTGATATTCAATGAGGAGCAAAACGCAGTGCAAACATTGACACTGGGCCTTGTGCCTGCCCAGGTCCCCAAAGATGCTATATTCAGTGGAATAGCACACCGGTGCTATTTCAACTAAATGTAGAGTCATGTCAGCCCAGCACTAGGCAGACATGGCTCCCAAAATAGGGCACCACAATGGCTTGCACCCATGCTCAATTTCTGATATTCAAACAGGCCCATGCAAATGAGTCCATTGAGCATGTAAAGCACTAAGAGGCCATTTGTATTCCCATTATGTGCTCATGTGCATGGGGAGTGAGGCTGAATTGCTTTGCACCACCCCCTAGTTGCCCATTCTGAGAATGCTAACCCTGGTGCTAGTGGGCCCCCCCCCCGCTGATCACAGGCCCAATGTTAAAAGTAAATCTTTCCCTGGTGCTAGTGGTCCCCCCCGATAGTCAGTGGCCTGATGTTAACAGTAATTCATTCACTGGTGCTAGTGGCCCCCCCAACCAATTGCTGGCCTGATGTTGAAAGTAATTCTTTCCCTGGTGTCAGTAGCACCCCCCACCAATTGGCAGCCTGATGTTAAAAATGAATCACTCCCTGGTGCTAGTAGCCCCTACTGCCAATCAGCAGTACAGCGTTAAAAATTAATCTTTCCCTGGTGTCCAGTGGTCCCTCCACCCACCTGATCACTGTCCCCCTGTATAATAAAGTACACCCTTTCCCTGGTGTCTAGTGCACCCCCTCCTTATCACCGAACCACTGTATAATGATGTAATGCTGTTCCTTGGTGTCTAGTATACCCCCACCCTGGCAGGTAGTACCCCACCATGCTGCTCACCCATCCTGATGCCAAGCTGGAGTCTGGTAAAGCCCTCCTTTCTCCACCATGGCCAGCCACTAACCGAGCTGTAAATGAGCATGTATTGTGCAATCAGCTGTTACAGTACACACTCATTAACAGCTCAGTTGGTTACCAGTAGTAGTGGAGAGTGGAGGGCTGTGCCAGTCACTGGCTCATGGTTGGGATGGGGTGAAGCAGGTAGTGGGGCACTACCTGCTGCGGTGGGGGGCCCACTAGACACCAGGGAATGGTGTTACATCATTATACAGGGGATAGGGAGGGGCTGCACTAGGCACCAGGGAATGGGTGTACTTTATTATACAGGGGATTGAGGATCAGGTGGGGGGAGGAACCACTGGACATCAGGGAAAGATTTATGTTTAACACTGGGCCAATGATTGACAGGGGAGACCACTAGCACCAGGGAATGATTTGTGAATTCTGTTAAATCGGCCAAGAAAAGCTGGCCTTACTTGCTAAAATTTGTCTAGAGTTAAGTGTTTACAGCCCTTTCCTTGATTCAGTAACTGCAGCCCAGACTTCCAGACACCATGGAAATCACTCCATTCACTTGCTAATTTTATTTGTCATTGCTAGAGAGACCCATTGTCCTTCTCCAGCATTAATTGGCCTGTTGTTTCCTTCCCTCTTCAGCCGAGACCCACCAAGGGCTCCCTGCTCATCCGCCGCTTGACTCGCGGCCACCCGGCAGTCGGCACTCCTGAAGCCGATGCTCAAGACCACAAGCTCGGATCCAAGCCCCAGAAAAGTACGGCAAAGCCACAAACCAATCAGAGCATGAGTGCCTTTTGCCAGGCTCACTCCCTTCTACTCCTTCACTTGCTAGCAGACCAAAAAAGGTGCTATTTTTTACTGAAACCAGCATAATTTCTAATGTTTTTACTGATAGAGTTGTCTAAAATGCTTAGAAACTTGTGAATTCTGTTAAATCTGCCTAGAAAAGCTGTCTTTACTTGCTAAAATTTGTCTAGAGTTAAGTATTTACAGCCCTTTCCTTGATTCAGTAACTGCAGCCCAGACTCCCAGGTGCCAAGGAAATCACCCCTATTCACTTGCTAATTTTATTTGTCACTGCTAGAGAGACCCTTTGTCCTTCTCCAGCATTAATTGGCCTCTTCTTTCCTTCCCTCTTCAGTCTAGACCCTCCAAGGGCTGTCTACTCATCCACCGCTCGACCCACAGCCACCAGGTGGTCGACACTCCTGAAGCCGATGCCCGAGACCACAAGCTCGGATCCAAGCCCCAGAAAGGTATGGCAAAGCCGCAAATTTTCACCCACCTGCCCATCCCCCATTCATTTCTTTATAGACCTTCTTGCTCCACCCCTTGCTGCCATTGGCCCCCCCACTGACTATCTTTTTCTCTTTCTCCCATTCCCCTAGGCCCAGCATTTTGCACTATCCTTTTGAAGCATTGCCCATAACACTAGCCTAGTTTTCCAAATCCCTTCTTAAAGAACCCTGCCCATTCACTAGTTTTCCCTACCTGACCCTTTACATTTAAGCCATGGCGTTGTGGCTTCTGCTCATTAGCACCCTAAGTATACTACCGCTACTAAGGGAGCCTCAAGGCAGGACCTACCCAAGTGAGGAAATTCAATCATCTACCATCAAATGTGCATTCATTAGGCCTTTACTCAAATCCTGCAATACCTCTACACTCCTACCAAGTCGAGTGGCACATCAGTAGCACCGCAAGAAGTCAGATACCAGTGGGAAAGAATCAACCTCCTCACCACAGGGTTTATACTCTCTGGTACTTCTCTGAAAGAGTCCTATGCTATGTAATGCTAGGACATCATAGTACTAACATTAATCCCCCACAATCATTTCAGGATGCTACTTCCACCCAGCAAAGGACAAAAGTTTCCAGAATATCACTTGTTGCCTTAAGGAAATTAATCCTTCTACTACTATGCTCAGGCAATGTCAAGCTCAACCCTGGCCCTACAAAGGACATCACCTCACCCTTGGAACTCCCTAATTTAAAAGGAATTAGCTCCATGCATGTTAATGCATGTAGTCTTTTAAAAATTTTTTCTTCCATCCAGACCTGGATCACACATACCAAACCTGATGTGCTTGTTATCTCAGTGTCCTGGCTTTGGCCATCCACCCCTGATAAGAAATTGGCATACTTAACTATCTTTTATTCAGAACTGACAGACAATCTAGAGGAGGTGGAATCACCATCTACATCAAAGACAAATTTACAGTCTCTATTCTCGACTACTCCTCACTTGCCAATGCTTATGAATGCCTGTCCTTAAAAATTTATATTATTCCTGCATCAGCTATCAGAATTATTGGCTGTTACAGACCACCTTCTGCTGGACCGCAGCTTCTGTCATACCTATCTTCTATGTTGGATTCCAGTAACCTAGAAACGATAATTTTGGGAGACCTTAATTATGATTGGCCGTCCAGCACATCGCTACCACTTAAAGTCTTCTGCAACTCCCACGGTCTTTCACAACTCATCAATGAACCGACATGCATAAATAAGAAAAACCCGTTAAGTAGCACCCTCCTAGATGTCATACTTGTAAATAAACCACACTTCTTCTTCCATGCAGGTATTTTCCACGCTGATGTTAGCGACCACTGTTTTATTGCCGATGTGAGAACCAACCACATGCCCAAATCATCCTTGAAATTTTCTGTTTCGAGATCAAAACAGAACTTTGACCCGATGGCCTACATCAATGACCTCAAGACCTCTCCACTTTGGCAGAACTTCTTCCTCGCCAAATCAACAGATAATGCATACACTGTCTTCCAAGAAATTTTAACGAATGCCCTCAATACTCAAGCGCCCCTGGCTAAAACTCGCATAAAGCCTAGAACATACCGTTGGTTTACTGCAGACCTCAAAGCCGCATTATTAAAAAGGGACAAACTCTGGAAAAGTGCCCATAAATCACAACTTGCTGAAGACTGGTGTCTGTTTAGAACTGCTAGGAATTCCTGCACAAAGCCGATTAGAGAGGCCAAGTCCAATTTATATCGTACAGCGCTTTGACGCTGCCACAAAATGCCCCTCCAAATTCTGGTCCACAATAAAAGACCTCTCTGGACACTCAACAGGAAATGCACTCCCCTCAAAAGTTTTCTCCAACAATGTCTCCATCAGTGATAAAAATTAAATTCTGTAAGCTTTTAATAACCATTTTGCCTTAGCTGGATTAGCCTTCGACAATTCACCAGCTTGTAAGCAGCATGCTCAATTGAATGTATCGCCCTCTAAGCCAAATTCATCAAACGCTGTCTTCTCCTTCTCACCTACTACTCTAAAAGAAGTTGAAGAGATACTCCTACACTTGGATACTAAGAAAAGCGCTGGTGCGGACTCCTTAGATCCATACTTCATAAAGGTTGCTTGGCATGTACTAGCTGTGCCCATAACTCACCTGTTCAACTTGTCACTATCTCAGGGGTCTCTCCCTATTATATAGAAAACTGCCCACATCATTCCACTCTTCAAATCTGGTGATCCATGTGACCTAAATAACTATAGACCAATTTCGTTACTCCCTATACTATCAAAACTCCTAGAAAAAATTGTGAATTCCCAACTTCGAGATTTTCTGGAAAAGTCGGATTTTCTAAACCCCATACAATCAGGCTTCCGCACAAACCATAGTGCGGTGATGGCGTTGGCCAAGGTAACAAACGATTGGCAATATGACCTTGATAACAAAAAATTTGTCTGTGCTGTCTTTTTGGACCTCAGCAAGGCATTCGATACTGTCAACCACTCCCTACTTCTTTCCTCACTAAAAGCCTTAGGTCTAGATGCCACCTCCTTGGGCTGGTTCCAGGATTACTTACCGGAAAGGCAACAACAGGTTAAGGCAGATGGGGAGCTCTCTCCCCCAAAACCTTTACTAAGAGGTGTCCCTCAAGACTCTATCTTGAGACCAATACTTTTTACCATTTATATTAACAGCATCAACCTCTGCATCAAGGAAGCCAACATACACCTATTTGCGGATGACACAGTGCTATATCTAAGCAGAGCAACACCTGAAGCTGCCTGTAAAGATCTGCAACTCGACTTTGATATCCTCCAGCACCAGCTTCTTAGCAAAACGCTGCTCCTTAATGCCAAAAAAACCAAGGCAATGATCCTTTCACCTGGCAATCAGTTGTCTCTCTCCCTGATACTGGCACCCTACCCCCTATCACCACCCTACTGGGGGAAAACTTGGAGTTCGTCCCTAAGTTTAAATACCTGGGAGTCTGGCTCGACCATAAACTCTCCTTCGGGGAACACCTTGAGGACTTGGCAAGAAAACTGAAGCAGAGGCTGGGGCTCTTCTACCAGATAAACTGCCTCCTTACTACAGAAACAAAGAAACAGCTCGTTCAATCCACCTGCACCTCCTTATTGGACTATGCTGACTTCATCTACTGTCATTGTAACGCTGTATACCTGGGTAAGCTGGACATCTTATACCACAGAGCACTGCGCTTCATCATCGGCCTTCCCTCTTCTACCCCTCACTGCTCCCTATACTCTGCTGTGGGATGGACCTCCCTACAATATAGACGTAACAAAAACGCTGCCTTATGGACATTAAAAGCAATCATTGGAAAACTACCTCACTACATCTCTGACCTACTGCCTCTAAGTGAGGTCCAAAACTATGCACTAAGTGCTCCTTCATTTCCTTAAGAATTCCCAAGGTCCGTATGTGCATTGGAAGAGCAGCCATAGGATATTCACTACCAACCCTTTGGAGTGAGGCTCAGAAATTCCTGAAACTAAGATCTTCAACAAGCATTGCAATGTTCTAAACTCTATATGCAAAATCTATTAGAGTTATGCCACTGCTTCCATTGCCTATGATCCCCTTTGCATAGTTCTTCAACTGCCCAGCTCAGAGTATAAACTGTACTCTGCAGAAACCACATACCCCTCACCCTTGCCTCACATTTTTTCTAGTTCACTACACCTTGCTCCTATTCTGACCCTCAAGTGCCAATGACCCTATAGATATCACAATGTAGGCACTACAGGAACCTTGGTCACTGATGGTCGGCGCCCCTGTAACCGCTCTTGTGAATCATTGCTTGACTACCACCATCCCAGTACTTTGAACCCTTCAGGAACCCAGCTTAGACACTGTATATGCCTGCAGTTGCCGGATTTCCGACGCTACTGAACCATCTGCCATCGGCGGTCAGCACCCCTTTAGCCGCCTCCTGTGAACCTTTGCCTGGCCTTCACTTTCCTAGTACTGTGAACCCTACAGGGCCCCGGCTTAGACACTGCATATGTCTGTGGTTGTCAGGTCACCAGTGCTATTGAACCATCCACCACAGCCTTCTGTAAACCATTTTTTTCTCCCAATCTCCCATTACTGTGAAACCTCCTGGGTCCTGGCTTAAACGCCACATACGTCCACAATTTGCCGGGTCGCCAGCGGTATTGAACCATCCACCACCAACGGTCGGCGCCCCTGCAGCCACTTCCAGTGAATTATCGTTAGGCTCCCGCCACCCCTGTACTGTGAACCTCCAGGGTCCCGGCTTAGATGTCAGACAGGTCCGCAGTTGCTGGGTCACTGGCGTTATTGCACTATTCGCCACTGACGGTCAGCACCCCTTTTATTGCCTCCTTTTACCGCCTCCTGTGAAACATCGTTCGGCTTCCGCTGTCCCAGCCCTGTGAACTCTCCAAGGTCCAGGCTCAGACATCGCATATGTCTGCAGTCACTGGGTCCCCAGTGCTATTGAATCCACTGCCTGTATCTTCTAACCATAACCCGCTCCCTGAGAGTTGCTACCTTATCTTAACCACCACAGGTACTTAAGGAATACGGGAAAATGGTCTCCCTATAGTACCCAACCCATTAACTTCTATCAATAATCTACAAGTGGATATCCAGCCCAGGGTCACTAGTATGTCAATGTTTCATTCGTCTATGCACCCTCTCTTACTGTTGCACCCTATACTAACCCAAAGCTGAGCTCATTCTGCACTTACCTCACCTTTTACTTTATTACCTTGCACATAACCAGATTTTTTATTCTGCACCTTACTGGACCTCTGGTCCCATTGTTACTTATCTTGTATTATCTTTTTTACTCCCATGTTTTACCACATTGCCTATATTTTTATGTATTATATGTACTGCATTTGACCTTGTGTGATGCAGGTCCACCTTGTAAATGAGCTTGCTCAATGGTGTCCACCTGGATAAATAAAGATTTGATTGATTGATTGATATTTAACATCTGATGGCAGTCGGTAGGAGGAGGCCACTAGCACCAGGGAAAGAATTACTTCTAACATCAGGAAGGTGATCAGCAGAGGGGCTGCTGTACTTCCACTGCCAACCACTAGGGTTGTGCAGGAGTAAGTCAGAGTCTACATCGGCTGTATTTGTGCCACACAGGGGGTCCATGAAAACACCTCTATGTGGTGCAAATATACTGAATGTCAAATCACATTGACATTCAGGTCCCCACTCCTCCATCTGCATTGCGCCCCCCCTACAAACTTTGCCCAAGAGCCAGCCACGTTTGTGTGCACAAAATGGGCTTATGAATATTGCATTTCTGCACAAAGCCCAGTTAGTGCATGCAAGTCCAGCTTTGCATGCGGGCAAAGTTTTGAATATCTGGCCCCTGGCGTCTGATTGTATCTAAGGCTGCTTTTACATGCTATAGCACCTTATGTCCTCTCATCACAAGGCTGATTGTCACAAAAAGCAGCACAGAGCTCAGATTTCCAGAGTGCTTTCTTTTAATGTTATGTGTAACTTAGAAAAACTGCCTCTATCATAATGAAGGAGGCAGAAGAGTACAAGCTTTTATGAAGTTTAATTTTTTGGGAATATTTGTCAGGTGTTACTGTAGAAAAGGTTTTCTTTGCCATTTCACATGCAGCAGCCTGTAATAGACCTTCATGGTTAGGGTCTTGGTAAAGGTATTCTGAACTGGTCCTGGTTCCTATCTATTTTCTCTACTTTCTTATCAACTGCTATTGCTAACACAGGCAACTGAAGAATTATTTTACTCATATTTCATAAAGTGTCATGGATGGGGATACTGACTCTTTTTGTCAGGTCAGTCCCAACATGCATAGGAAATATGACTCCCCAATGTCAGGATCCAATTCCACAGTGAGTGTATTATACATACCTACCATGCCTCTCAGGAAAGCAGGATATGCTGATTAGTCCCCTATAGGATGTAAATGAGAACCTAGTGTATGACCTTATCTCATGTGACTTCAAGAGTAATCCAGTAGGCTTCTCCTCCTAAAAGTAGCATTCCTCCTTTGTGACACTGAGGCAACTGTAGGAGTCATTTTTGGTGCTTGTTCTTTCATGGTCTGGAAGAAGTGCCACATTTGTTTGAATTCCTCTATGGATGGTCATCTCAGCATCACCAGACAGAACAAAAAGTACCTGCACTCGTAGAGCAAAGAATCACCAAGCAGAGAAAGTTGACACTGCAAAATTCAGTACATTTATTAGCTAAGTACACACAAAGAGAGAGCACACACACAAAAAAAATAACTGACCCAGTGCTTCAGCTGGTACAGTCTTCTTCAGGGGGCATGTCAACTAAGTTTCAGCTCCCTCCTTTTAAAGTGAATTTATGAGTACCCCAACAATCAATTGATAAACTCATGCAAATGACAATGACAAGACATTTAAGTGCATATTTCACATCATTTAGCTTGTAGGCTACCTACTATACCATATTAAAAACAAGGCAGAAAACATGTACTGCAAAAAGGGAGGAGACAAGTAACAGAAAAATAATGAGGGGAGAAAAAGGGGGATGAAGAACAGTCAATGCTTATTTGATATCCAGTCATTTTATTGAATAACTGCCTTTTATTTTATCTAACAGGCAGAGCTGGCAGTGTAGTCCAGAGGTGATAGTAACGAGCTGTGAATGAGCTTGGTATATCCAGCAGACCGGGGTTTGAGTTTCACAACCTCCACTTGCACACTGTGTGACCCTGAGCAAGTCACTTAACCTCCATAATGCTCGCGGGTCACCCCTGAAAAGAGTCACTTGTGCCTAGTGGGCCTTACTCAGTTACCAAAGAATTAAAAAATAACAATAATCTAACAGTAATCCTTATCATAAAGAACTGTCCTATTTAAGTGATACATACATTCCTAATATCAATATTTGATAATGAATATTTTGTGTATTTAACTATACAAACATCACTTGAACATAAGGGCTTGAATAATGAATGCTATAAATACATAATTATTTAAACAGACAATTGCATGACAAAAAACACAAAATAAAAATATCTCTGTATAAAAGTCAAAGATTAATGATGTATAAACAGATACTGTGCAAAGAAGAGCAAAAGCCTGCCCCATGGAAAAGCAAACACATGAGTAATGGAATACTATACATGGAAACTGGAGACAAAACATAAAGCACAACATTAAAATGAATAAGTTATATATATGTATAGGGGATACATGATGGGCATGAGTGAGATATGGCAAATATTGTCACTCCTGCAGAGTGAGCTCTGGATATCTCACGAGTGCCGAAGCCACGAGTGAGATATCCAGAGCTCACTCTGCAGGAGTGACAATATTTGCCATAGGACACAATCTGCCCATCATGTATTCGATATTTATGCATTGCAGTGTCAGTGGTTCAGTAGGTAGCACACTCGCCTCTGAGGCCAGGAGATCAGAGGGCTGTGGGTTCAGTTCCCACATCTGGCACTTGGGTTAACAGCCCAGTACTGACACTGTAGTGCAACATGAGGGGGTGCTGCACTACTGAGGTGCCGTCTTTTGGATGAGACGTTAAACCGAGGTCTCATCTGCCTGGATTGGTGGTAGGTCAGGTGGATGTTAAAGATCCCATGGCATTTATTGAAATGTATAGGGGAATTTCCCCGGTGTCCTGGCCAAATTTCCCTCATTCACTAAAAATACCACCAACAGCTTAATCTGGTTCAAGGTCAGTTGGCATTCCTCTGTATCCCCCTCCCCCGGGTCATGCCTGAAAATAGGCAGGATTTGTCTAGTGCACTTACCCGGTCAACAAAAACTAAATAAATAAAATAAAATAAAAATATACAATAGGGCCAAGAGTTTTAGAAGTTTTGTTATACTGACTTGTGTTCTGTTCCTGTTTATGTGTTTGCTTATTCTGTGTGTGAGCTTTTCTGTATGGGCTGGCAGTGTTATAAACTCTGGGAGACACATGAGTGTGTTTTGCAATGCTAAATGAGTTAGCTTTAGGTAGGAGTGAGAAACATAATTTTGTAAGGCTGCATTGTTTAGACGTCTGGCTGCAGTGAAGCTGAGAGCATCACAGTAATTGTAATGAGCTGAGAGACAGAGTGTCAGGACAGCTGATACTGTTTTCAGTGGTAATTAAGTTAGCTGCGAGCAGAGTGCTGAGTGTTCTGTGAAATTGTGCTCTTTAGGATTCTGGCTGCAGTCAAGTTCACAGTATCACAGTAATTGTAATGGGTGAGAATCAGAGTTTGAGGAACAAGTGAGAGTGTGTTTCAGTGGTAGTTGAGTTAGCTGCAGGCAGTAGTTTAGACTATTCTGTGAAGCTGTGCTGTTTAGAATTCTGGCTGCAGTCACAGTAATGAGCTGGAAGTTGGGGGGGTAGGTGTATTTTGTAATGCTCACTGAGTTAGCTGTAGGCAGCAGTGAGACCTCTGAAGTAGTTTTGCATTTGTGTCTATGGTAACAGCACAGGTGTTTCTTGCATGTTGAGGGGAAAGCTGCCTAGAGCGATGACCTTTTGTGACCTGTGTGTTTAAATGGCTGATATCATCACAGTAGAGCAGAGGATAAAAATATCACACTGCAGTGGATGATACACTGTTTTATCTCACTCATTTACCACTCACCCCTATTGTATGTGTATGCATATATATATATATATATATATATATATTATAGTGGCATGGTAGTGCCACTATAGTTAGGGTTGAAGAGCCATTTCTATGTTAAACCTCAAAATTTTGCACCTTAATAACTTTGCAACCGTATGAAAGATTTGGGTGAAATTTGGAATACTTGATCAAGAACCATAGGCCTTGGGATCTGCCAAGTTTTGTAGTGGTCGGATATACGGCTGAGGAGTTATTAAGCGTGATCTGTGTGCGCATTTACGCTTTTCCTGGAATTCTACGGTCGCGCCTACAGGTCGTACGGTTTGCACGACCGGTCCTAAATCTTCAGGAAACATGCACCAGGGTCTCCCGATGTGCCTTTTGAAGATTTTGTGAAAAAATATTAAACGGTTCAAAAGTTATTCAAAAAACAGTTTCCCATTATAAGTCAATGGGAAAAGTTAACAAAAAGTTCAACACTTTCGCAAATGCATTTTTACTTTCGCAAATGGGCCTGTTACTTTTGCAAATCGCCATTTTGTTTTCAGTTGGTGATCAGAAAAATGGTTGGCATTTAAATTTGGGACCCTCTAGAAACCTAATTCTTTTTGTATTCACCTAGTCGGACCCTGAGGATGCTTGCCATGTCTTTATTTTGTGGTAAAACACCCCAGAAATATGTTTTCAAATTTCTGGAAAAATGCTAGCAAATTACTTTCATGCTCACGAAAGTGTCGAACTTTTTATGAGTCTCAAATATGCACAGTAATTTTCCATCTGTGGACAGTGACAGCAATTCTTTTGGCACTGCGCTGCAAAAGAACCGTTGGGAGTTTTGGGCTGAAATTTGGAGAGAACGGAGCCAACATCCCACAGATGTGCCTTTCAGTGTTGTATTGAAAAAATATTACACGGCGGCAAAGCTACGGCACTCCAAAGTTGACGTTTTTTCACATAGGATAACATTACGGCGCCCGACGCATTACAGAAATCCTTGGATCCCTGCTGCAAAATAACGGTTTGGTCTTTTTTCCTGAAATTTGGTGGAAGATAGCCAACAGCCCACAGATGTGCCTTTCAGTGGTTTGGTGAAAAAATATTACAGGGAGGCAGTTATGGCACTCTGAACTTTTCTTTTTTCCCCATAGGATAACATTACGCTTGGCCGACGACCTTTCAGGCCCGTATCTTGAAACGGTGCAGATATGGACTTTTGTCGGAAAACTTTAGCCCCCTGATGGGGCTAAGATTCAAATTGGCCAGGACAGTTGTAAATAATATGACTTTTAAATTTTTTCTCTACGTCGTATGGTTCCTGAGATATAATGTATTTAGTATTCCAAGATCTCATTTTCTGTGCCGATACTCATTATTATGCATACATTATTTGTACTCACTGTCTTTCTCTATGCAGGTTTTGGGAAAACCAGCCTGTGCACTTACATTACTGTTACTGTTGCCCTTCCGCTTGCGGTTCCAGACCCATTTCACTTACCGCGATCGCCTGTGCCACCATGTGTTATCCTTATGCTTTCATTTGCGCTTGTGTTTCTGTTATTTTTGCCATTTCTGTCTACAGTACTGTTTATCTTTCTGTTTCACTTTACATCACCATGCCCATTGACATTTCTGTTTGCAGGCACCATGTTACTATGTGACAACACATCACGTGGCAGACCGTTCCCATCTACGCCACCATGTACGTTACCCTTTCTGTTCTCATTCACGCTTGTGTTACCATGTGCACCACTGTTAGCATTTCTGTTTGCATTGCTGTCCCTGTTAGTATGCCACAAGACATCATGTGGCAGGAGAGCGGGGCCCACTATTTCTTGTTATCATTCCCAAAAAAAAAAGGGAAATTAGAGACAAAAAACTCCATTTAATGCATTAGTTAGGGTTGTTCCACAGCGACAAAAGTGAGGAAATTCGCTGTTAGGGTTGAAACCCCAGTTGGACTCCCCGCCCACCCCCAACGGCATTGGGGTGTGCATTGGATCGTGGGTCCTAACTCTCACCCCATTCTCCTATACTTCTCTTGCTTTACACATGTCATAGGGGTGAGAGTTAGGGCTGACGATCCCACGCACACCCCAATGCCACCACGTAAGGCCATCCTTTATGCTTTCATTTGTGCTTATGCTTGTTACTTTTTTTGCCATTTGTGTCTACTGTACTGTTTCTCTTTCTGTTTCACTTTGCGTCACCGTGCCCATTAACATTTCCATTTACAGGCACCATGTTACTATGTGACAAGACATCACATGGCACATCCTTCCTGTCTACGCCACCGTGTTTGTTACCCTTTCTGTTCTCATTCGCGCTTGCGTTACCTTGTGTGCCACTGTTAGCGCTTCTGTTTGCGTTGCTCTTCCTGTTACTATGCCACAAGACATCATGTGGTGGGAGTGCGGGGCCCGCTGCTGCATTACGTGCTGGGAGCGCAGGGCCCTATGTGCGTTATCCTTTGTGTTTTCATTTGCACTTGCGTTTCTGTTATTTTTTGCCATTTGTGTCTACAGTACTGTTTCTCTTTCTGTTTCACTTTGTGTCACCATGCCCATTGACATTTCTGTTTGCAGGCACCATGTTACTATGTGACAACACATCACGTGGCAGAGTGTTCCTCTATGCCACCATGTGCATTGTCCTTTCTGTTGTCATTTGCACTTGCGTTACCATGTGCGCCACTGTTAGCGCTTCTGTTTGCGTTGCTCTTCCTGTTACTATGCCACAAGACATCATGTGGCAGGAGTGCGGCGCCCTTTGGGCCCCACGCTCCTGCTGCTGCATTATGTGCTGGGAGCGCGGGGCCCTATGTGCATTATCCTTTGCATTTTCATTTGCTCACGCTTGTTGCTTTTGCCATTTGTGTGTACCGTGACTGTTTCTCTTCTGTTTCACTGCGTCACCATGCCCATTGACATTTCCATTTACAGGCACCATGTTACTATGTGACAAGACATCACGTGGCACACCATTCCGCTTCACGCCACCGACAAGTACATCCTTTCTGTTCTCATTCGCGCTTGTGTTACCATGTGTGCCACTGTTAGCATTTCTGTTTGCTTGCTTGCCCTGTTACTATTCCACAAGACATAAGGGAGCGCTGGCCCTTTGGGCTCCACGCCCGCAGCATTACATTCACTATTTCTCATTATCATTATCAAAAGAAGGGAAATTAGAGGCAAAAACTCAGTTTAATGCATTAGTTGGGTTGTTCCACAGTGACAAAGTGAGGAAATTCACTGTTAGGGTTGAAAACCCTAACTCCGAATTCACCCCCCCCAGCACCACACACACACAGACACACACACACATTCAAGTATGGGGGAGGACCAAGTCAACACAACCAATGACAGACATCCAGCAGCAGGTGACAGAAATAACAAACAATTGTCTAAATGTACTATGAGACATCCCCACCCACCTGACCAGGTACTGCATGCTCAGTGGAGATCAACAGCAAAACTGAGGCCATGTACACCAAATGTACACTTCCCTGGTTGCAGCTGCACACAATGTGCCACACTTAGTAGTTGCATGGCCTTACCTACCAATGCCCACACCACACCACAACTGGTACTGTGCCGTTATTCAATATAAATGCTGAAGGTGCATGATGACAGTTGTAGAAAGGTTTTAACACTAGTGAGTATACATTAATTAAGAGAAGCACATAAATTAACTACAAGACACTAGCATGCTCAAGATAAAAGTAGTGATACATTTAGTAGGTGATTTACATAGTAGTACATTTACTGCAATGGTTTACTCAACATAGAGAGGCTGATGTAAACGTATGGAAAAGCATTGCTTGTTCAACGCTGAAATTCATACTGCCAGTATCACATGCATTCTTACTGATGAAGGTGTACTGCTGATGTACATACATAGACCTTCAGTGTGTTTCAATACTAAAGATGCAGTAAGTATTCTTTGTAAGAAACATTGTAATTGCATGGATCAGGCCAAGCAACTTCTAAATATCATAGCACTACTGAGCCAACAATGATGTACCTGTATCGGAGATGTATAGGATAGATTTTCCTGTAGACACTTACTGAGTATGTTGTACCTGATAAAGACAATCTCATTGCAACTGTGATGACTAACTTATTCAAATAGTAATACATTTACTATTGTTGCAATGAGTAATCTGTGCCACTTATGGACACAGTGTGATTTTTTTTAACAGTTGTTTCATACTCAGGCTGTATGCCTACTGTTTGGGTTTGCCACACTTCTGTCACTGATGCTATCGAAGTGATAACTGTGTTAATTGTGGTACAACAGGAATCAAGTAGGTATGGTGTAGATATAAACAGAATGTCTTTTAGTATTGATTTAACTCACAATGGGGTAAGTGTACTAGGACAGCAGGGTTATCCTCATCACTGACTCTGTCAGTTATAATCACACTAGGGTTTCGATGACTGTAATGATCAAGTTACACTGTTCATCTTCATGATTTCATATTCACAGCCATTCTCCAGTAACTAGACAGTGTATGGTGTAACTGGGTGGGACACTATGTTGCAAAGCAGCTGCAGTGCCTAGCAGAGGGAGAGTATCTACTCATAAAGACAATTAAGCAATAAGGCATGACCAACAGTTATGTTAAATGGTCTGTTAATCACCCTGTAGGGATTTAATGTTGAATGAGGCATAGCTGAGTGCCACATTTCGCTAGATAGTGATAAACTGACCATTAACATAATACCTGGGAGTGGCTTATTGCTATCATAATAAAACTGTTTTTTAAACAACATTAAACCATGTTCATCATATGGTTAGGCTCTACATGTATGTTAATAAAACTAAACATAAGGCTGTTACAATGTTTACAGTCAATTAGAAAGCTGCATTTCTCAAACCCTTGTTATAATCAGAGATATTATACCTGTACAACTCCTTGGTTTTGCTGAACTCTATTGCTCAGGTGGCCCACCACAAGTGGTGTGGTCTGGTGTGGGGCATCGTAGGTAAGGCCATGCAACTACTAAGTGTGTGCATGCTGTGCAGCTGCAATCAGGGATGTGTACGCTTGTGTACATGGCCTCAGTTTTGCTGTTGATCTCCACTGAGCATGCAGTACCTGGTCAGGTGGTGGGGATGTCTCGTAGTACATTTAGACAATTGTTTGTTATTTCTGTCACCTGCTGCTGGATGTCTGTCATTGGTTGTGTTGACTTGGTCCTCCCCCATACTTGAATGTGTGTGTGTGGTGCTGGGGGGGGGGTGAATTCGGAGTTAGGGTTTTCAACCCTAACAGCGAATTTCCTCACTTTTGTTGCTGTGGAACAACCCTAACTAATGCATTAAACAGAGTTTTTTGCCTCTAATATATATATATATATTTATAGGCATATATACAATACTCGAGAGAGAAAGTGTGACATTCATGCTCCCAATAAAACTTTCTTTAAATGCCATAACTGTGGATTATTTTGAGAACTTATATGTGGTAGTTGTTTAATACCAAATATAAAGATAGTTCATCAATTCTAAGTTTAAGAAAATAAGATTGAAAAGTATCTGAAGAAAAAATTTAACATGGGTAACATGGTGTCCATGATAACTCATTTGCCATATTTATTATTAAAGTAAAATTGATATCACAATGCCTGGGTCTTCTACTTTGGTATAGTAGTTATCAACTTTTCATCATTTGGTCTCAAACCATACCCATCACCTTTTACTGGACCATTATTTGCTGAGCACCATTAAGTCTCAGCCCATAGTTAATCACAGTTTAGTTTTCTCTCACATGCCTTTGTTTCCCCAGACCAGCTTTGCTGAAGATATATGTGGTACTATATGCTTTAGACAGCCACCAACAATTCTTTGAAATGTGAAGCATATTTTATTTTAACACAATATTTTCTAACACATAACGTGAGTAACAAGGACACCACAACACATAACATGAGTAACAGATGTTTTATCTAACTATACCTTTACCTATCCAACACTTTATAAATATGCTTAAATGTTAAAAATATGCAAGATAAAGCTAACCCTAATATACAGTAAAAACAGTTAAACATACTCTTTAATCATCTAATTCACACAGAGTAAATTTCACCTGTGTCAGTAGTAAACAAACTGCTAATCACTACCAATCACTGCATCTTTTCCCAAAGCAGAAGAACAGAGGGAATCCATTAGGTGTACAATTTAGCTAATAGGCTAAATATTAGTGTAGTCCATGTCTGTCATGACAAACAGACCACATCAAGAGATGATATTTATTTGAAAATTAGTTTAAAACCAGACAGGGTATGGTTAAATCGAAAAAAGTCATGTTCTGGAAAGTGCAACTGTTGAGTCACTGTTGACTGTACAGGGTCATCAAATTTCCAAACAATGTCCTTTAATGGTTGTGTAGAATATTCAGCCATGTCCTCATTAGCGACACTGTAGGTGTATTTTTTTATTCTTCAGCATATATTTGATGGTGACTTGTGTATCTGAAGAAGATTCAACCTCAGCAAGGTATATAACAAGTGTGTTTTTTGTCCCAGTTGTAAACTGCACAGCCACAAAGTTTCCTTTATTAATTTTCCTAAAATAACATATAAAAACTGGGATTGAGAAAAATGGAGGACTAGATAATTCTACTACCTCATCCCATTGGGAAGGGGGGGTTTACAGATTAATGCCAACTGACAGTGAACCAGATGAAGCTTTTGATGGTATTCTTAGTGTGGTATAAGTAGTGGGATGTGCTGCTGTTCTACCACTCTCACCCTCCATGAGCCAATCATGGTCCAACCTCTCCTTCTGGGTGACCTCTGAGGCAGTGGCAGTGGCCCTGTTGGTCCCTGGGTGGGAGAGGTCCACCGTATTCTGGCCAAACTAGAGACTAAATCAGCAACCTTCTCCCTCAGCCAAGAGAAGTGCCTGCAGATGGGGTAAGACTGCATTCTCAGAATGCTTCCTGGAAGACTGCCACTCCACAGCTGCAGTGTAATGGAAATTTGGCTGGACACCAGGGCAATTCCAATACTGTTTGAGAAGTGGCATGAGATTTTTAATGTCTATCTGAAAAAAACACAGATTGGAACTCTGATTAACATCATTCACCTCCAAATGAGAGCATCTCAGGAGTACAGCATCCCCTCATGCTGCACTAGTGTCAGCATTGGGATTAACCCAATTGCCTGGTGTGGGGATAGAACCAACAGCCTTCTGACATTCTGGCCTCAGGACAGTATGCAACCTGCAGAGCCATGTCCAAAACTTAGAAAGCCCCAAGAAATGTGGGGGTTCTCATCAGGAATAAGGTCACCCTGTATTGTAATTAATGCAATCTCATGTTGTACGTAACACCTACATCCCACCCACTAGAAAATATGTTACTTACATTAATGCTGAGCTTTCCTGTTGCAAGGGCTCATCTTCACCTGAAGGAAGTTGTTGCAATTTTTGAGACCTGGATTGTCGCACTGGTATACTTGCAGACCTCTGCGGCGGTGGAGTCAAGGAACTCTGCAGTGGTGGAGTCGGGGACCTCTGCAGTGGTGGAGTCGGGGTCCTCTGCAGCGATGGAGTCAGGGACCTCGACCAAGCTGCTAGTGGTAAAGGAGATCCTATGTGTGATGTTCTGTTTGCCAACTCTGCCACAGATTTCAAACAAAAGAATCTCCAGTCTCCCGTAAACTTTGTATTGCTGCTCTGTCCTTTGTTGCTTATGCAGTATGTGCAGAAACAGCTCCTTTCTCTTGCAGAAACAACATATGGTTGAATTCCACAGACACAGTGTGTCATGCGTGTGTTTGGCAATGTCTTTACATTGATTCTTTATGAACGTTTGCGGTTCACTTGCCCCTCCTTGACAAAGAAGAATGTTCTTCTCACATGCACACGTTCATGCTCATTTTTGGGGCAGGTCAAATGTGATTTTCCATAAATAAACAAATCATGAGCATTAGTTATTATGGCTCTTCTTGCAGTTACTGCTGTAAAAGCACTCTTCTCGAGAACACCAACTTCACCGTCACATGGTCCTTTCCATGGCGATACCAAAGTAAGTTTTCACATGGAACTCCTGGTCAGACTCTCTAAAAGATGCATCCTCAAAGTTGCCTTTATTTTTGTATTGTGTTGGAGCACCATCTGAAAAATGAATCATTTTTGTCATGTTGACCCCTTGATTTTGTAGGTATTTGGTTGCCAAACATATGAAGTGCTGGACGGAATGAAAATCATGTTTTCTGTCATCACTGATGAACAGCAACGAGTTGTGCATAACCATGCTTCAGTTGGGTTGTGGACATTGGTAATATGCAACTACGGGGTGTATAGTTGCTTGATTGTATGCCCAGTGGGCACTTTGTGCTTCATCCTGATAATGGCAATTGTAGTTTTCACCAAAATCTAGGCAATAAACAACACAACCTTTGGGAACATTTTTCCGCACATCATCAAACTGCTTTGCCTGCCATCTTGCATTGAAAAGATGCTTAGAAAATGGCCCCACTTCTTCCTCCAGTTCCTCAATTAGTTTATGAATCACTCCATTCCGTTGTTTCATCCGCATCTGTTTCTGTTTTGTGACCTCATCCTTTTTTGTTGCAACATCATCCAATTGCCATCTTCTCCATGTCACAGTCGAATTCAAGTGATCCTTTAATAGTGGGAACTATTTTTTATGAATACCTTTAATGCCACAATTATCACATTGTCATTCAATGCAGCTCAATTGGGGGAAGTTACCTTGTTTTGGGCAGAGTGTAAGTGCCGATGCCTCAAATTTGTGTTTTATTGCTGTGTCTGCAATGTTATACTGGGCACACTTTGCTGCAAGGCTGTCTAATTTTAAATTAATATTAAGGCAGTATTCGCACAAGCACTGCATCATTTTATGTTTTGACATTGGGCTGATGTTTGAAGGACGCAGTTTCACAAATTTGCTGTATCCAATTTGCAAATATGGGTACTCCTCTTTGAATTGTTCATAAGTTGACTGAAGGGATGCTTCAAGTGCCTTTTTCACCATCATGTCCTTACCAATAATCTTTGTAACTGGCAGTTCTCGGGCTATATCACTCCGCTGATAAAAGTTTTGACTGCCTGAATTGTTGAGGCTGGTATGGCATCCTTTTGTGCTTTCCTTTTGCTGATATAGTCTTTATCCAAGACTGATTCAGCACAAAGGAAATTCCAGCTAAATCCAAACTGGACGGTGAAGGTCTAACTTTCTAAATTTCTTTCTGATCAGCAGGGACTGATGAAGAAGTCTTCTTGTTCTTACATCATCCTTCTTCTGAGATTTCTTTATGGCTTCAACTGTTACTTGCAAACTATTTGCTTCAAGAAAATCTAAACATTTCTTTTTAGAAGGTGTCAGTATGCATCTTTCTGAAATAGCTTGCCTTTTTCTTGGTGTGCTATTAGACAGAATTGAAGAGAGAGAACTTCTGCAAACTTTTGGGGACTATTGGGCATGGCTTTCCTTGATCTAGATATGGCCTTTCTCCTGGCAGCTTGGCTCTTAAATGGGTTCTGCACTGCAGTGGTGTTCTGTGGCGATATGAGTGGGGTCACAGGAGAAGGGGTATTCAAAACTGTGCTGGTCTCAGAATGAATATTGGATACAGTGTCTGTTTCAAGGGCTGTACTTTGTAAACACACAGTGTGCTTTTTCTGTGCATACGTTTGTTCCGCCTTTGTTCATTTATACGTCTCCTTTTTTGTGATGTCATATTTTCCCTTTGTTTTCTTTTTTGCCCTCTCCACTGTTCTCTCAGGTTCTCAGCTTCTGCTCTTGTTCTCTTCTTACTTTTGGTGGTGACTGTCTGTTCATTTTCATTGTCTCATTTTCGTTGCCTGTATTGTTGCATACAAAGCCTTGTCTTTTCCCTATACTGCACTTTTTTTCTCCTCAGACATTGTCCTCTTGTATTGCTTAACACGTTCATTTTCAGCTACATGAAAAGCTTGATACTTTTCCTTGTCTGCTTTAATCCTGGCTCTGTATTCTTTCATGCCATCTTTTGGTGCTTTCCTTTGTTTAACAACATAGCTGTGAGATCCTACTACTTCAGTACGTTCCAGAGTCTCCCCACTACCACCACCCAAATGAGGTCCTGTTGCCAATTCATCTTTCCGTGGTTGATGCTCTCGTAATCTTTTGTGCATGAATTCCATCTAAATTCAGAAACAAAAAATCCAGAAACAGTCATACATTTCAATACTTGTTGTCATGTGTTTGGTTTGTGGCCACACACTAGGTTGTTGTAGTGTTTCAATTACACTAGTTTTGCTAGACGACATTTTGAACAAGATGATGGTTTTGCAATGCTGCAAGATTGCAGACAGTACAAGAGAGAGGAACTGTTAATGTGGACAGATGTCCTAAGAAAAAAGGAAATGAGCAGCTGTGGTGAAGAACACACCATGTCATGGTTAAACCACAGGAGGACTACAGCATCCAGTGGCTAGACAAATGTACAAAGATGATGGAGTTGCAATACTGCAAGACTGCAGACAGTTCATGTTTGAAAACAGCAAGTCGAAGTTGAATCACATGAGGACTACAGTGTCTAGTACTGATTTCAGGCTCTGAAGCGAACGTTGGAAAATCATGCCACATCTGAAACCCATTAACAAGAAAAAAAAAAAAACACCCGTACCTCTTTTCACATCCACTTTCCAGATCAGCACAGCATGCTATACATTCCACAGTTCCCACCGACGCCACTTAGAATTCAAAATAAAGTGTTCTGTATGTGAGTGTGTGTGTGTGTGTAGAGGCCGTGAAGTGACAAAGCAGCAAGAAAACTTCACCTGGAGAACATGCTCATACAAAGAAACTTTAAACAGGAAAAAAACAGCCGCACCTTCCAGTGTTGATTCCACCAATACAGGAACTACTTTACCACAGCAGTTACTTTTAATAGTTTTTTTATTTATTTTTTTACATATTTTTTTGTTATTCTTCCAAGTTCTTTAAAAACTCAAATATAACCCATTTTCTAAGTGCAATAATACCCTCCAGGGTTGGCGTTAAGAGATATAATGGACCTTCCAGGGGCTATAAGTCCCTCCACCTGCATTGTCACACCTCATTATGCCCCTGAGCAGTCCATTATATCCCAATGACACCCACCCTGTTGGGTGTTTTTACTTACATATAGTACCACATCTCTGTTCAGTGAAGCTGGGCTATGAAATATAAACTAAAAACAGTAACACAATGCCTATGGTTCAGGCTGAGAAAAAATCAAAAATAGTAAGACAGGTAGTACACTACACAAAACATCAACAATACAACAAAAAATATTAAAACATAGATGTGCTCTGTAGAATGAGTATACCTGTCACACAGAGAAGGTGCATGCATGAGCACTTGCTGAACCTCTGCAGGCATGTGGGCAAACTGAGGTACACCGGTACTTATAAGGCGTGCAACTGACCGAGATAATGCTCATCACAAAGGAAGCACATGTTTTGGCATCCTTAGTAATGAACATTAATGGCAACAGCCAAACCAGCCTAAAGTGCAGCAAAATACACAAACTGGTGCAAAGTGTCTATAACTGAGGGTGACTGGGTGGCAGTCACCACCAGCATCACCCCCAGTAAGTAAACATTTCACATCATGTTTACTCCCATAAATGCCATACTGGGCTTAACGTGCAGCACATGGGACCCCAAACAATTAGAAGGATCCACAAGTAATGGCTCAGAAATGAAAGAATTAGTATACCCGTCACACAGAGAAGTGCATGCATGAGCACTTGCTGAACCTCTGCAGGCATGTGGGCAAACAGAGGTACACCGGTACTTATAGGGCGTGCGACTGACCGGGATAATGTTCATCACAAAGGAAGCATGCGTTTTGGCATCCTTTGTAATGAACATTAATGGCAACAGCCAAACCAGCCTAAAGTGCAGCAAAACACCCAAACTGGTGCAAAGTGTCTATAACCGAGGGTGACTGGGTGGTAGTCACCACCAGCATCACCCCCAGTAAGTAAACATTTCACATCATGTTTACTCCCATAAATGCCATACTGGGCTTAATGTGCAGCACACCCTCAGTTAAGAACACATTTTCCATCACATTTACTCACACTTAAGCCTTGCTGGCAGAGGTCAACCCCAGCTGCTTTTGGCACTAGCCAGCAGGACAAGTGAATTCAAAATTACAGTAGCCCACAGATAGTTGCACCAGTCCACAATTAAAATGGTACATTTGGAGTGCTTATGCAGGATAAAATGCATGCTAAGAAATACTATTATTGTGCATTAATCCAGGTCCCACACTGCTCCCTGGCCCAGTAGAAAAGAAAAGGACTGCAGTGCATACAATCACAAACAGTGTGCACCCACAGGGGGGGGTGGTGGGATTCAGTGGGCGGGTGGGGTGGGGGATCCACTGGACCACCAGGGATTTTGATGGGGTTTATTTCTTTACATAGTCCGCGATCAGATTTGCAGGTCCACTGGACCACCAGGGATGATTGGGGTTCTTTTATTTTACAAATGCCCATGATTGGGCATGGGAGGGGTGCCGCCAGGTGCAGCTGGAGCTCGGGTGGCCACCCACATGTGGCAGCTGCCGTGTTGTGCCCTGCAATGCAGCAGCTCACCTGTGGGTGGCCATCCATTGTTCCTTTTTCTGGGGGGATCAACTTTGTGCTGGCGCAGGTAGGGGTTGCATATGCATGGCTCTGCACATACCGGGCTGAATATCGGGCTGTGCAGAGTATGCATGGGCATGCCCCCCCCACCTGTGCCTGCATACATTACTGATGCGCTCCGGCGCATTGGGATTTGAGCTGCGCGATTTTCTTATCGCCATTGGCAAGACAGTAGCTGCGACAGGCAACACTGTTGCACCACGCGCAACCCTTTGAATATCTGGGCTCTATGTACTACCACAGAATCCATGTTGGGTCAATATAAGACAAATAGCAGGACAAGAGGACACAGCATGAGATTCAAGGGTAATGTGAGAAAGTTCTTTTTCACAGAAAGGGTGGTGGATGTATGGAACAGCCTACCTCAGGAAGTCGTGGATATGAATATAGTGCAGGGCTTCAAACAGGCATGGGATAAGCATAAGGGAGCAATAAAGATGAGTATGAATAGCTAGGCCATTGATAGAGCAAAGGCTGGTGGCACATCTATAAGGTAGAAAAAGAAATGGGCAGACTGGATAGGTCTTGCGGTCCTTATCCACTGTCAACTTCTATGTTTCTAAGTTTGTGCCAAGCATCATATGGCCCAGTGACTGCAACAGCCAAATGACCCCTAATGTGCACAGAAAGACCCAAAAGGTACAAAATTACTACAGCCAAGGGTTGACGCTTTTGCAGTCACCACCAACATCACAACCCCCTCCCCCCCGGTTAGAAAAAATATTCTACTTCAGGTTTTCTACCACAGAAGCTGTGTTGGGCCTACCAAGCAGCACATGGCCCAAACAATGACCTGGATTCACTGCAACAGCCTAAAGACCCCTAAAGTGCACGAAAAGACCCAAAATGTACAAAATGACAGGCACCGAGGATTATGCTTTGTAAGTCACCAGTAAAAAATAATTTTGTGTTACTGGATTGCTGTGAATCTTAGCATTTTGTTTGGGCCATGTAGGCCCAACACTGCTTCTGTGGCAGTATTGTTTTACATCTTGTGTACTGCCACAGAATCCATGTTGGGCCTACCAAGCAGCACATGGCACAATGACTGCAACAGTCAAACGAGCCCTAAATTGCACAAAAAGACCCAGAAGGTACAAAATTACTACAACCAAGGGTTGATGCTTTTGCAGTCACCACCAACATCACAACCCCCCCCGTTAGAAAAAGTATTTTACTTCAGGTTTTCTACCACAGAAGCTGTGTTGGGCCTACCAAGCAGCACATGGCCCAAACAATGACCTGGATACTCTGCAACAGCCTAAAGACCCCTAAAGTGCATGAAAAGACCCAAAATGTACAAAATGACTAGAAGCGAGGATTATGCTTTGGCAGTCACCAGTAAAAAAAACATTTTGTGTTGCTGGATTGCTGTGAATCTTAGCATTTTGTTTGGGCCATGTGCTGCATGGTAGGCCCAACACTGCTTCTGTGGCAGTATTGTTTTACATCTTGTGTACTGCCACGGAATCCATGTTGAGCCTACCAAGCAGCACATGGCACAATGACTGCAACAGCCAAACAAGCCCTAAATTGCACAAAAAGACCCAAAAGGTACAAAATTACTAGAGCCAAGGGTTGACACTTTTGCAGTCACCACCAACATCACAACCCCCTCCCCCATTTAGAAAAAATATTTTACTTCAGGTTTTCTACCACAGAAGCTGTGTTGTGCCTACCAAGCAGCACATGGCCCAAACAATTACCTGGATTCACTGCCACAGCCTAAAGACCCCTAAAGTGCACGAAAAGATACAAAATGTACAAAATGACTAGAACCGAGGATTATGCTTTGGCAGTCACCAGTAAAAAATATTTTGTCTCGCTGGATTGCTGTGAATCTTAGCATTTTGTTTGGGCCATGTGCTGCATGGTAGGCCCAACACTGCTTCTGAGAAAGACCCACAAGGTACAAAATTATTCGAACTAAGGGAGACACTTTGGCAGTCACTGCCAGCATCACAACCACCAATCCCCTGTAAGAAAAAATATTTTAAATCAGGTTTACTACCACAGAACCTGGGCTGGGCCTACCAAGCAGCACATGGCCCAAACAATGACTGCAACAGCCAAAAAATCCCTAAAGTGCAGTAAAAGACCCAAAAGATTACTAGAACCAAGGGTTGATGCAGTGCAGTCACCACCACCACCACCGTCATCTCCCCTACCCACACAATAAGAAAAAATATTTTACATCACGGAAGCCATGTTGGGCCTAACATAAAGCACACAGCCCAAACAATCACTGCAATTCACTGCCAGAAAAGATGAATGTACCCAAAAAACACCCAGGGCCAACATTCCTAGTTTTCTGATACCTTCCATACAGAGAACAGGTCCTGCTTTGGAAACTGCAGGGTATCTTTTGTCTATACCAGCTTTGAAAAGTACAGTGCACAACCTGTATTTTTCCACACAGTAACCATTCCCATCAGCTTTGCAAACTGTAGACTCCTCTTTCCCTCTTAACTCCTCAGTAACAGCAAATAAATGTGTGCCGTCTTTTCCCTGCTTGGTTTGTAAAAGTCCTCTTGACCATTCACCCCATGTGTAGCAGGCTTGCCTTCTTTTCATCCCAGTGCCAGTTTTGCAAATAAATATAATGGACTGCTTCTACACACTTTCACACACTGTTCTTCTTGCTCATTCACCCTGTGCACTGTAGACTCCTCTTGCCCTCTTAACCCCTCAGTGACAGCAAACAAATGTGTGCCCTCTTTTCCCTGCTTGGTTTGTAAAAGTCCTCTTTACCATTCACCCCCTGTGTAGCAGCTTTGCCCTCTTTCCATCCCAGTGCCACTTCTGAAAATAAATCTAAAGGACTGCTTTTACACATTTTCTCACACTGTTCTACTTGCTCATTCACCCCATGTATTTTACCAGCTCTGCAAAAAAAAAAAATCTAAATCCTGCCCTCTTTTCATCCCAGTGCCTGCTTTGCACATATAAAACAGAAAAGCAAACTTTTGCCCTCGGTGCCTGTTCACATTCAGCAGCAAACTGCAGCCCCCCCACCACCACGAGGCAAGGACCGCCAGCATTTCACAAGCCCCACCATTTCCCAACAAACAAGATACAGTACCTCAAAATTAATTCTGGAGTGTAGGACTGCAGGCAGCACTGACAAGAGGGCTCAAGAGCTAACGTGCTCAACGCCGAACTCTGAACTGGATGACGCGCACTTTCGGCAATGCAACGAGTGAAAAAAAGGAACACTGAACCCCCAGCTCTGTTAATTTAAAAAGCCAAGGGGTGATGTGGATAGGTGAGCTGCGCATTTCTGGTTCAACGCTTTCGGAACCAGTCCACGAACCGATGCAAACGTGCATCACAAACGGAAACGGCAAACAGTGGCCACACAAATATCTTCGAGTCACATTAAGAGTGACTTAAAGAAATACAAGCTTTGGACAATATATAAAATACAAATATAAGTCCCCAATCTCACTATTGTTCTGTTATCAAAATGACTGACAATAACAGAAACAGGCAGGGTAGAGAGGTGGTAAAAATGGACACAGCATGTAAGGAACGTTAAGGCAGTACAAACTGGAATAAAATAACTTAAAACTTTTATTTTGCAAAGGGAGTTCATGGGGGGAGGCTGAAATGAAGTAATTAGGCAGCAAATAAACAACAATTGGGTCTGTGGGGCACAATCAAGAGAAGTAATTAAGTAAATAAAATGGGCATGGCAGCAATGTCACAAAATGGAGGCCAACTAAACAAGGCAAAAGGGTGCTTGGGATAATGCAGAAAGAACACAGAAGAACCAAACTCTGTGATGTTATGTTTAATATCTCTCCTACTAAGGCACTACAAATGAGGGATATTATTTTAACATTTTAACAATTCAAAAAAAAGTTACAGGGTGTCAAAATGAAGTTGGTATGAGTCGCTCGAATACTGTATTTTGGCCCATATATATATATATATATATATACTGGTGAGAAATTTTTCTTAATGAACTGACCAGGTTGATGTTTGCCATAATAACTGTCTGGTTATTATGACATTCACACGCCCTGTCACTAGAACTGTGCCGCTCCCTCATTGGCTTAAGTTCCTTGTGTGGACAGACTGAACAATATAAAAATGGCGGCTCTGTCTCTTGTTATCCAAGGAGCCGCCGAGATGGAATTGCCACAACAAGACACGACTATCATTTCTTTATTTTCTTTTTTTATGTTTTCAAATTACCTTTTCCTTCCTACACACTTATATCTGATTGATCCTGCTATTCATACTTTTTGGGAAGGAGCTGCAATGCTGGTCCCAGCGGAAGTACTGAAGCCATGATCTCACCCGAAGCAAACTGTAAATAAAAATTAAAAAGCAACAGAAACAACCCGCAAAAAAAAAAGAAAAGAAAACAAAAGAACTAAGTAAAGAAATGGAGTGAGAGAGCAGGACAGAGAAGGAGTCTGAGATTGTGTGTGTGTGTGTGTGTGTGTGTGTGTGTGAGAGAGAGACATGCATACTCAAAGAAATTAGGTCAAAGAAATTGGGCTGGAAAAAAATTGATTCCCTGTATATTATATAAAATAAAAGGTGGGGATGGTGTGCACATGACACCCTCATGGTTTATCAAAGCATCCCATAATGAGGGTGTGCATTAAATTCTCATATCACACCCTTCCCCAGCCTTTATTCTATATATACTACATAAGCCATTTGCGCCCCTATAATTAGGGTTGAGTAGGGAGTTTCATGTTGAACCCACATTTTTGCTCTTCAATAACTTTACAACCATTCAACTGATTAGCATGGATGTTTGCATGCACAGTCTTGTAGGGTAGATCTCCAGATGCACCAAGATTTGTTGCAGCTGGATGTGTGGATTCTGAAATCCGGTAGTGCAAACAGTGAAATTTTCTGGTGTTTTTCTTTGCTGTTTTAGTGTGTTTTCTGTTGACACCTGTAGCGGTCAGATGGTTTGGAATTTTGGTCTGAAATTTTCAGGGTAGAAAGGGGCTAGCCTACAGATGTGCCTTTTGCTGGTTTGGTGAAAAAAGTACTACTTTGTTGCAAAGTTATTACATCTTAAAATTTTGGTTCTGAGCGTGCTCAGCAGCACTTCAAGTTAGAGGTTTGACATGAAAAAGGAATCCTTTTTTTGTTTTGACGTCATCCTTTTTCATGAGGGGAAAATCTGTTTTCATTTGCCAGCATCTTGTTTTCCATTTTTCCATAAAAATTCTAATTTTAAAAACCATAAAAATAATATTATGGATAGTGACCAACACATGTGGGTGGGACCCTTAGCTGGATTCTGCAGTTAACTGTTGCAGAAATGTCCTTTAAATGTTGTTTTTTCAAGATTATAAATCTTTTTTTGTGACTCATGATATGAAAAGAATTCATGAAAAAAATATTATTTTTGGTGAGGCATAAATCCTTTCTCTCTGGTGGCAGCCCCCAACCTTCATTTGCCTCAATGTAATAAATTCATGCTTCCCTAGTGTTTAATACCCACACTCCCATTGATGTCTCTGTAATAACACTGAATTTCCCTGGTGTCTAGTGGTCCCCCCCATCCAATTGCCATCCTCGTAATAGCAGTATATTTCCCTGGTGTCTAGTGCCCCCCGATCATCGATCCCATATTGAAATAGATTGTAATAAAGAAATCGGTCCTTTGATGTTTTTTGAAAACCTGGAAAAAAAGGTCCCTTGACAATTTGACCCCTGCACCCCGACCTCCCACTCAGCACCCAACACCACACACACTTCATTCACCCTCACTCACCTGAACAAGTCCCAGAATGAATAGCCACTCTCTAATTATAGACATGTCTTGTAAGGTAAGTGCTGTTCAATGTATTTCAATGGTGTTTTCAACTTTGGTGAATAGCTTTGGTTTTTGCATATTTTTACACCAAATTTGTAACATGGGCTTTTTGGGACCCCATCTCATGAACAATGTCAGTGGAATTATGCAAATCCGGTGCAAAAGGTGATTTCATGGTCACTTGGTGAAATCACCTTTCAGGTGAGATTTGAAAAAAATAATCACCCTTGTTCAGGAGGGAGGGTCCATAAGAAGGCTATGTTGTAAATTTGGGGTCACAATATATAACAGTGGCAAAGTTATATGCATCCATTGACTTTTTCCTGTGCTCCCTCGTAACTTCTGTAATTGAAAATATTTTGACACTAAATTTTCAACATAGCAATTTTTTACACCACCTCATGAACGCAACAGTTTTCATTTTTCAAATCCTGCCCAAAATGTGTTTTCACACCTGGCATGGAATAACATTTTGGTGGCGATTTGAAAATGTTCAGGACCGAGTTCATGAGGTGGTATAACAGGATGGCTATGCTGACAGTTTGGTTGCTGTTCTCCTAGAAATGCAAGCTTCCACTGCAACATACGTGTCGGCATCAATCTGCATCTATGGAGGGATGACAGCGCAGAGTCCAGAGGGCCTACACTCCCACAGGCAAATGAAGATGCAATTATAGTATCTCAAAAAGTAAGGAAATTCTTTTGCAAAAACTTTGTTAATGCACTGCTTAGGGCTAAAGCTACAAAAGTAGGGAAATATGGTTTTAGGGGTTCCAGCCCTTACACCCCACCCCCACTCTCCAGGCAGCAACATGAAAAAACATTACAGTTTCACCTCTACTGCACCTTCACTAATCAGGCTTGGGGAGTGCCTAGGGGTTGTCAGCCCTAACACTCATCCCATTTTCATATGCTCTACACATCTCAGCTTCTCTTGTGATCGAATAGGGTGAGCGTTAGGGCTGACAAACCCAAGGCACTCCCCATGCCTGATTAGTGAAGATGCGGTAGAGGTGAAACTGTAATGCACTCCCACTGTTAAATAGGGATACTATTATACTATCTCAAAAAGATAGGAAATAAATTGCAAAAAACATTGTTACTGCACCATTAGGGTTGAGGCATCAAAAGTAGGGGAATACAACATTACGGCTGTGAAGCTCAAGATCCCACTCACCCCCTCACCTTCCAACAATAAGAACCTACCCCTACCCTCGGCTTCCAACCCCAAGACCCCACCCTCATCCTGCATGCAGGGACAGGTGAGAGGGGTGTGCCTTGGGGTTGTGAACCCTAATGCTCACCCCATTCTTCTGTACTGTACCCATCTTACCTTACTTACTCATGGAATGGGGTGAGACAAGCTACTGTCAAATGTATATTTGCTTAGGTGCAACTTTCCCACTAACAAAGTGCACACCTAGCAAAGGCTCTTTGTGCATGATGGTTTTACAAATATCTGACAGAGAAAGGCATACAGGGACAAGAATTGCAGTTGATGTGACCCAGTGGGAAGGGTACATGACGTAATCATACCTTGACATGCATTGTTCTGTGTGGTTTGAGGTAATATATTGTTTTCCATCACAGCAGGCACAACATCATTGATAGCATAGGTAGCCATATGTGTTGTAACGACAGTCGCTTCAGTTACATGATTTCTGCCCACCTTTTCATAGCACTGGGTTAAGCAGTAAATAGTGGCATGCAGGAAAAACAGGTTGATGGACACAGGAGAAACAGACTCACCAAGCAGTGTGCCCCCATGCAGGTGTTGCCATAATGGGTCACAATGACTTCCAGTCAGTGGACTACATTTTGACAGTTAGCCATGGTGTTGGAGGGCAGGAGAGAAGTTAACAAAAAACACATCAAAATGGAGCATTTTTCCAGTGACCGCAGTGCCTCATTACAAAACTAACTGCAGGTATGTCCTCAGGATTGCACAGGCTGCAGGATTATGCAAATAAGACTTTTTTTATAGTACTGCTGCTTAAAAAAAAGGTCTGTTTCTTTGTCACTTCCTTGCAAGCAAACAATTTGTACCTGTGGGCTGAAATATATAGGGTACAAAGGGCTTGCCCCACAGATGCACATTTTGTTGGTTTGGTGAGAAAATGCTCATCTGTTCCATAATTATAAGATTTTGAAGTTTGCTCATTTCCCATAGGATAACATTGTAATGGCTGGAGTCCCTTTCAGCAACTATATAATAATAATAATCTTTATTTGTAAAGCGCAAGTCATAAATATCAAAACACTTTAACAATAGTAAACAACAAAATCTAAAATTAGAAATCGTTAAAATTCAATAATAACAACAGAATCAAAACAGATCAGTTAATGGAGAAAGCAAGGTTAAATAAATATGTCTTCAATGCTGATTTGAAGCTCCCCATTGTCTGGCACTCATGAACCTGATGAGGTAGGGCATTCCACAGGGTGGGGGCCACAAATGCAAATGTGAGGACCCCAGATGTCTGCAACTAGACCCTGGGAATCTTCAGCAGTCCCTCATGAGTGGAGTGGAGTGGTTGGGAGGGACAGTAGGGGCAAAGAAGCTCTTGCAGGTACCCCAATCCCTGTCCATGTAGAGGTATATAGGTCAGCAAGCTGACCTTGAAGGTGACTTCATTGGACTGGTAGCCAGTGCAGCTCACGCAGCACAGGTGAGATATGGCTAGTTCGAGAAAGCCCAGTCAGTAACCTTCCATCCACATTCTGCACCAGCTGCAGATGGTGGATATCAACCCCCAGTATCCCTAGGTACAGGGCATTACAGTAATCCAGACAGGAGGTCACAAAGGCATGGTCCAAAGTTGGGAGATCGTCAGGTGATAACAGGTATTTAATCCGGGTGATATTCCTCAGGTGGTAAAATGAGATCTTGACGATGGACAACACCTGAGATTTCAGGATCAGCCTCTCATCAATAATAACACTTAGACCCCATACCTGTTCAGAGGTCCTCAGCTGGCAGCCCCCGAAAACAAAGCTGGAGGCTTGCCCAGCCGAAGGCCCCTGTACCCAACTACCTTGATCGAAAACCAAAACCTCAATCTTGTCAGGATTCGGCTTCAACCAGTTGGCACTCATCCAGTCCTGGATCTTGGATAAGCAGTTATTAAATACCGAGACCACTACATCCTGTTCAGGAACAAAGGACATATACAGCTAAGTATCATCTGCATAGCAGTGAAAACTCAGACTGTACCACCTTACAATGTCCCCCAGAGGCAACATGTACACTGCAAACAACATGGGTGATAGTGCAGAGCCCTGCAGGACCCCACATGGCAGGGAGAATGCATCTGAGGAATAAATTTGAGACCTGCCAGTAAGAAAAGAGTGAAACCATCTGAAGACTGTACCTGACAGACCACAGATTAACCGCAGGCACTCTAGCAATACTCCATGATCCATGGTGTCAAATGCCACAGAGAGATCTTGGAGGACCAAAATGGTACGACTCCTCCGATCTCTCGCTATGAGGAGGTCATTGAGCACCCGAACAAGGGCAGTCTCAGTACTGTGCTTTTCCTAAATCCCAACTGGAAGGGATCATAGGTGTCATGGATGACAAGATGGTCATCCAGCTGCAGCACAACCACATTCTCAATGATGTTACCCATGAAGGGAAGGTTAGAAACAGGCCTATAGTTGGCGAGACACTCAAGGTCAAGAGAAGATTTCTTTAGGAGGGGTGTCATCACTGCCTCCTTCAGGGAGTTTGGAAACTCCACAGTCTCTAATGATCACCAGACAATCTCACCCAGGACCGGGCCAATGACTCAACACACTCCTCAAGGAGGCAGGATGGGCCAGGGTCCAAACTACAGCAGGTTGGCTGCATACTTTGGATGATCTTAATGACATCTGAGATCACCAGCTGGTTGAAAGCCAACCAACCAGACCGAGGTGCTGTGAACTCCCACCAATCACTGCCACACCCATTGGAGTGGGCTGAACAGATCTCTGATCGGATGTCAGCAATCTTATCTGCAAAGAAGTGAGCAAACTTGTCGCACTTCTCTTGTGACAAGGTTCTTCATGACTGCAGACAGGCTGGATTGCACAGTCTGTCTACAGTTCAGAAGAGCTAGGCCATTTGGTTCTGTGCAGCTATAATCTCCTTGGACAGGAACTCTGCCTTCTTACTGGGGATCACTGATTGATAGTCTGCAAAATGCACCATCAGTCTAAGCTTGTTGGCATCAAGGCCAGATTTCCTCCAGCGACACTCCAGCCTTTGCCCTGCTCTCCTCATCTCCATCAAGGTCCCATCAAACCATGGGGACAAGGGGCAAAGGGAGAGGGGCAAATGTGGACAAGAGCAATAGAGTCTAGAGCTGCCACCATGGCCCTATTATAGGCCTGCAGTAGATTCTCTGGACCTATGCTTGCACTCAGAAGTGCTGATAGGTTGAGCACTGCCATAAGACCATCTGGGGACACACCCCTTAATGGGTGGTACCAGACCAACTGCAAAGTGAAACTCAAAAATGCTTTGAAATAAACTCACTGTGACTCATAGCTTAGTACAACTTCACTGACCGGTGTCTGAAGGGCGCCTTGGGGTTGTCAGCTCTAATGCTAACCGCATTATCACATACTGTACCCATTTCAGCTTCTTTACTTATAGAATGGGGTCAGCGTTAGGACTGATGACTCCAAGGCTCACTCCCAATGCCTGTCAGTGTCTGCAGGGTGGGGGTGGAGTGTTTGGGTTGTAAATCCTAACACAGTGGTGGGCAACCTGCAGTCCACAGTGGCTTAAGCTATGGCCCCTGAGAACATTTCATCCACCACAATGGGACTGCACTACACTGCATAAAAGAGAAATAAACTGAATTTTAACTGTATTTAATACTATTTATACTGTTTTAAACTTTTAATGAGGCTACCAGTCCATTAAGTTTTTTTGCATTCAAATCTGTCACTTTTGATTAGTTTTGTGGTGCAATAGGCCCGGTCCAGGTCATGTGTGGACATGCAGCCCTTGAGAGGGTTTGAGGGCCACATATGCAGCCCTTGGGTTATTTCAGGTTGCCCACAACTGCCCTAACACCACATTTCCCTACTTTTGTCACTTTAGTAATGACCCTAACTGATGCAGTAAAGAAGTTTTTTGCAATGAATGAAAATATATATATATATATATATATATATATATATATATGTGTGTGTGTATATTATATTATGGGGGACAGTCACGCCCCTAAATTTAGGGTTGAGAAGGCACTTCTATGTTAAAGTCAAAATTTTGTGTGTTAATAACTTTGGACCCGTTCGACAGATTTACCTGAAATTTGGTATGCGTGGTGGGGCATGGTAGATATCATGATTTGCCAAATTTCATTTTGGTCGGACTTACGGTCTTTGCACACAAAAATGCTGAAAAATGCAAAATTATCCATTTTTGGAGACAGCTTTTGGGATTTTGTCCATGGCCCTGCGTGGCCATCATGTGCTATGCTACTCTGCAAGATGACTCATCTGAAAGAGTTTGACTGCCCCAACATGCCGCTTTTCGTTTAGTGAAAAAATGTTAAGGCATTCAAAACTTATGCCACTTTTAATTTCCCATTATAAGTCAACAGGAAAATTTATATGGTTGTTTTGAGAACAAAGAATGAGGTTCTGGCCATCTGTCCCACCTGGCGGTCAAAGAATTTTCAGCCTCACGGTTCAAGAATCTTTGTCCCTGAAAATTCTTTGACTGCGAGGTTCACCATCTTGTTTTTGCTTTTCCAACTGTAAAAATTCAAATATCTCGACTCAGGGGTCACTCCTGAAGTAAAACTTGGATGGGTTTTACTGGGGGGGCCTCCTTTCTATCAAGCCATGTCTTTGGTTTGATGTAAAATGGTCAAAAAATAGAGTTATAACATTTTAAATTCTTTGATTGCGGCTCGATAACGATCTTTGATCATGAGCCTGCAAATTCTTTGATCACGATCTTGCATTGCAAGGTAAAAATACATTTTTCTCAGCTCAGGGGTGGCCTAGGGACACTAATGAGGGTGGGTTTTGTTCAGGGGGCTTCGTTCTATCCAGGCATGGTGGTGGTTTTATTCAATTCTTCCCAGAAGTCAAGTTTCAGCATTTTTCTATTCTTTGAACGTGAGCATGCAATTCCTTTGATCGCGAGCCTGCATATTCTTTGATCGAGAGATTCTTGGATTGCGATCCTGCATTGCGAGGATGCGACCAGATAGCCCTTTTAAAAATTCAATTTTCTCAGCCCAGGGGTGGTCTAGGAACACAAATAAAGGTGGGTTTTGCTCAGGGGGCTTCATTCTATCAAGGCATGCTGATGGTTCCATGTAATTCTGCCTAAAACTCGAGTTTCAGCATTTTGTATTCTTTGATCGTGAGCTTGCAAATTCTTTGATCGTGAGACTGCAAATTCTTTGTTCATGAGATTCTTTGATCGCGATCTTGCATATTGCGAGGGAGGGACCAGATGACCAGATTTTATAATGCATTACATAGGGCAATTTCACCAATCTTTAACTTCAAATACCTCAGAAACTTTTTTTTAGACATTGGCTCAAACTTTAATGATCAAATCTGCTTACGAGATACAGTTTCAAGGGATTCGGATACTCTAAAGTTCTCTGTGGTACCCAGCAGTTAGTTTTGTTATTATTTCTCCGTCAGTATCAGTTGCACAACTCCTCACCACAACCCCACCAAATAAAGAAAAAAAAAATCAGTAAAGCACTCCTGTCCTATGCTTTATCAGTGCATGGTAACATTATACATTCATATATTTGCTTTGAAATAGCCTAGCATATTCATTAATATTACATAGTTTTTCAAATACGCTAGTAGGTGCATTTTGTTCACCCTATTTCAGGGACGGTTTTATAATTCAGATTTCCCTGACGTGCATTTAAATCAGCTGCATAAATACTGATTAATGTCTATTCACATTTATGGGAGTAGACACTGTCCTGAGCTGCACTGTATTTTACTATGAGTAATGAGCAGTGATGAAGCTTGGTACATCCTGCTGGCAGTAAAAACGTTCATCCCCACAATCTCCACCTGCATACGCTATAACTTTGATAATGTCACTTGCCTACCACATTGTTACTGAGTTGCAATTTATAATTTTGCATCTGTTGATGTTGGCTCATCACTGGCTGTCATAAAATAGAAAATAAGTATGTGAACAGCAAATAAAAAAACAGAAATAAAAAAAATGGAGTAGTGCACCCATTCTGTCCGCAAACCTCTTCAAACATGTAGTAATGGGTTTTACTTGTTTCAGGGGGGTAAATTTTGTCTATGGCAGTTGTACAGTGTGTTGTATCTATAATTATTATCACTGTCAATGCATAATGCCTAACTGATTGGAAATGCAAATTACGGACATGGTAACATAGCTGAGACTGGGTGAAGAGACTAGTACCCTTTCCTTTATTCTTAATTTTCTCCTACTGTATGTAATAGAATACATTGCAGTGCTGAATGATACAGTGCTGAATGGCAGCCAAAAATAGATAGCAGTTTCAGGGATGATAATGCATAATCAGGGACTGCCAGTCCACCGTTGCTGCAACATTTGGAGTTGACCAGCCTCCCACACCACCCCCCCTTAACACCCAAGCCCCCAATACCTCTTTCCCAGTCAATTCACTCACAAAATGTAATAAGTGATGTCTGATGGACCAACCTCCCCCCGAGACACACGCACATGATCATCCAATAACAAACTATTTTTAAATTGATTGGCTGCTCTTCATGGTTTCAGTGTTACTACAGCACTTGACTTCTGGCACATGTTGAACTTATGAGCTGTCATAATGCAAATCCAGTGCAGGCATTTCACGAAGCAGCATCCCACAAGGAACAGAATTGTAGAAACTCACTGTAGTCTGCATTGTACAAATGTTTGTTTAGAATACATATCCAAACCACATTCTAATCCAGATCATACTGTACGTTGACTCTGTCTAGGATCACATTAAGTGTGATTGAGACATTGCTAAATTAATTTAATTTACACACTCCTATTGTGCCTTTACTTGCTTAATAATTCTCCCACATTATTAAATTATTTATTTTTTTAGAAAATCGACTACAAATCTACATAACTGACTCTTGCGTTTATGTCAAGCTGTTACACACTGTGCAGAGCTGCCAGTAGGCCAGTACCTTAGATTATATCACACGTGCCCTGAATTACATTTTCTGGGGGGATCAAGTTACTCTAAGTCATTTCCATTTAGCATCTGCATTTCTGATTCCAGCAATCCATGGTCAACCAAATGTATTCATTTCCTGTGATTACTGGTCAGTTGGTGTAGTAAAAATATTTACTTCCATTCAGTATTATTGTTTTAGAATATTCAGTCTGTAATCCAATCACAGGTTTTGAATGCTACTAATATGACCACCTTACTTTAGCATATTATTGTGTGTTGTGTTTTCTTTGTATGCACCTCACATTTGCATTATATAGTACACTGACTAGACAGGACATATGGGGTGCAGAGAATGATTGTCTTGGAGATGAAGGAGAAGTGATAGATCACCCCCCACCCTCTGCCACCATTAGTTCATTGCACCAGCACAGAATTGCAATTGTTTTTAGAACCTAAATAAACTAATCATCAAAATAAATTAAAAAACAAATGCTACCAGTGCCATTTTTAGTCTGCACTGTCAAACTACCTGATGTCTTACTTTGCTCTGCACAGTAGAAAATATTTAGATTAAGACAAACCACCAGACGTTCAAAATACTAAGTCTTACAAGCTGCAATGGTTACAAATTGAACAGGAGCTATGTACCCATATGGGCAAAGGCAAGCTCGGTGGTATGTACCACTTCTTCCCAAGTACCCAAATAGCTCAGAGTTACCACATCTGTATGATTGGCTAGGGCAGATGATGTGAAGTATCCTTGCACCTTAATACCTGCATACTCTGGGGTTCTTTTCCTGATATATATATATATATATATATATGTAATAGATAAACCACTGTGAGGTGTGCAGTCGTGCTCTGATATATGCATGCATTGGTGTGCGTCAACTGTCCAAGGTGTGCATATATCAGAGCACGACCGCATACCTCAGAGTGGTTTATCTATATTATAAAATGGCAAAACTGTTTTTTAAGGGGGGTAAAAGTGCAGGTGTGTGGTCGCGCTCTGATATACGCATAGTCATGTGATGGCAGCCAACAAATCAGCAGAAATAATTTTTCCTACCATTTTGTAAATATACATATATATATATTATAGGGGTGCAGTCGTGCCCCTATATTTAGGGTTGAGAAGGCACTTCTAGGTTAAAGTCAAGATTTTGTAATTTAATAACTTTGGACCCATTCAACAGATTTGCCTGAAATGTGGTATGCATGGTGGGGCATAGAAGATCTCTTGATTTGCCAAATTTCATTTTGGTTGGACGTACAGTCTTTGTGTACAAAAATGCTGAAAAATGCAAAATTATCCGTTTGTGTAGGCAGCTTTTGGGATTGTGTCCATGGCCCTGCGCGGCTGTAGTATGGCATGCCTCTCTGCAAGATGGCTCATCTGAAAGAGATTGGCCGCCCCAACATGTCGCTTTTCATTTGGTGAAAAAATATTAAGGCATTCAAACATTATGCCACTTTTAAGTTTCCATTATAAGTCAATGGGAAAATTTATATGGTTGTTTTGCAAACAAAGAATGGGGTTCTGGCCATCTGGTCCCACCTGTCGGTCAAAAAATTTGCAGCCTCACGGTTCAAGAATCTTTGTCCCTGAGAATTCTTTGACCATGAGGTCAGCCATCTTGTTTTTGCTTTTCCAACTGTAAAAATTCAAATATCTTTGGCTCAGGGGTCACTCCTGAAGTAAAACTTGGATGGGTTTTACTCAAGTGGCCTCGTTCTATCAAGCCATGCCTTTGGTTTAATTTAAAATGGTAAAAAAATAGAGTTATAACATTTTAAATTCTTTGATCGCGGCTCGCTAACGATCTTTGATCGCGAGCCTGCAAATTCTTTGATCATCATCTTGCATCGCGAGGTAAAAATACATTTTTCTCAACTCAGGGGTGGCTTAGGGACACATATGAGGGTGGGTTTTGTTCAGGGGGCTTCGTTCTATCGAGGCATGGTTTTATTCAATTCTGCCTAGAAGTTGAGTGTCAGTATTTTTTATTCTTTGATCATTAGCATGAAATTTCTTTGATTGTGAGCCTGCAGATTTTTGATCACGAGATTCTTTGATCACGATCCTGCATCGTGAGGACGCAACCAGATGGCCCTTTTAAAAATTTAATTTTCTCAGCCCAGGTGTGGCCTAGGAACACAAATAAGGGTGGGTTTTGCTCAGGGACTTTGTTCTGTTGAGGCATGTAATTCTTCTTAAAAGTCGAGTTTTAGCATTGTTTATTCTTTGATCGTGAGCCTGTAATTTCTTTGATCACGAGCCTGCAAATTCTTTGATCATGAGATTCATTGATCACGATCTTGCATCGCGAGGTCACGACCAGATGGCCCTTTTTAAAATTCAGTTTTCTCAGTTTAGGGGTGGCCTAGGAACACAAATGAGGGTGGATTTTGCTCAGGGGGCTTCATTCTGTCGAGGCATGGTGGTGGTTCCATGTAATTCACCTAAAACTCAATTTCATCATTTTTTATTCTTTGATCATGAGCCTGCAAATTCTTTAATCATGAGATTCTTTGATTGTGATCTTGCATCGCGAGGGAGGGGCCAGATGGCCAGATTTTATAATGCATTACACAGGGCAATTTCATCAATCTTTGACTTTAAATATCTTGGAAACAGTTTGGACTTTTTACTTGAAATTTGGAGGGTGTTCTCCTGTCCTGTAGATGTGAATTATGATGTTTACGTGCTGGAGAAAATTTTGTTTTGTGGAGATATTGTGTGATGCAATTTACGTGTTGTGGACAGTGTTTTGCATTGTGCTGGTGGCTTGAAATGAATAGGGTACCTAGTCTTAGTGTCATGGATGTAGTTTTCAGTTGTTGTGCCTGTGAAATATTAGCAGGTGTGGAATTCTGCATCCCTGATGAATGAAAATCTCAAACTTTTACATGTTATATCTCGGACACAGATTTGTGTTTCACATTGAAATTTGGAGGGTGTTGATGGTACACATATGTTTACAAGTTGCTGTGGGTGCAGAGCCTGAAGGGCCCATGCTCCCACCAAGTTCCATAGATTGCTGGGAGCACAGGGCCCGAAGGGAGCCATTGCTCAGTAACTCGGTAGGTTGGTGGGAGACGCAGGACCTGAAGGGCCTGCACTCCCCACATTCCTCGCGTTGGTGGGAGAGGTCAGGCCTGAAGGGCCTTGCTTCCACCAACTTGCGTAAGTTATTACTTTTCTCTTCTTTCTCAAAAAGTAAGGAAATTCTAATCAAAAACTGTGTCAATGCATCATTTAGGGTTAAAGCACAAAAAGTCAGGAAATGAAAAATCTTTAGGGTTGCCCTTCCCCCCTGGACCCGCCAATCATCCCAAGATTGACAAATGATGGGGTGTGTCATTGGGGTCATGAGGCCTAAATGTCACTCCATTCTTTTTTGCTATCCCTTGTCAATTTGATTACACATGATGCATTAACACAGTTTTTTGCATAGAATATATATATATATATATATATATATATATATATATATATTAGAGGCAAAAAGCTCTGTTTAATACATTAGTTAGGAGTTGTTCCACAGCGGCGAAAAGTGAGGAAATTTGGTGTTAGGGTTGAAAACCCCCTTGGACCATGGACCCCCAACCAGCATTGGGGTGTGCATTGGGATCGTCAGCCCTAACTCTCACCCCATCACATGTGTAAAGCAGCAGAAGTATAGAATAATGGGGTGAGAGTTAAGACCGACAACGCTATTGCACACCCCAATGCCAGTTGGAGGGGTGGGCAGGGGGTCCAAGGGGGGTTTTCAGCCCTAACACTGAATTTCCTCACTTTTGTTATTGTGGAACAACCCTAACTAATGCATTAAACAGAGTTTTTTGCCTCTAATTTCCCTTCTTTTTGAGAATGATAACGAGGAATAGTGAATGTAATGCAGCAGCGGGAGCACGGGGCCCTCCGGGCCCTGCACTCCCACCACGTGATGTCTGGAGGCATAGTAACAGGAACAGCAATGCAAACAGAAGCACTAACAGTGGCGCACATGGTAACACAAGCGCAAATGAGAACAGAAAGGGTAACGCACACGGTGGCGTAGAAGGGAATGGTCTGCCACGTAATGTGTTGTCACATAGTAACATGGTGCCTGCAAATGGAAATGTCAATGGGCATGGTGATGCAAAGTGAAACAGAAAGAGAAACAGTACTGTAGACACAAATGGCAAAAAATAACAGAAACGCAAGCACAAATAAAAACGCAAAGGATAATGCACATGGTGGCATAGACGTCAATGGTAAGTGAAACGGGTATGGAACCACAAGCGGAAAGGGTAATGGTAACAGTAATGTAAGTGCACAGGCTGGTTTTCCCCAAAACTTGCATAGAGAAAGACAGTGAGTACAAAGAATGTATGCATAATAATGGGTATCGGAGCAGAAAATGAGGACTAGGAATACTAAATAGGTTATATCTCAGGAACAGTACGATGTAGAAAAAAATGTAAAAGTCATATGATTTATGACTATCCTGGCTAGTTTTGAATGGGGGCTAAGTAATTTTCTGACAAAAAGTCCGTATCTCGCACCGTTTCTGAGATACGGGCCCTGAAAGGTGCGGTGAACGTCATAATGTTATCCTATGGAAAAAAAGAGAAGTTCAGAGCACCATAACTTTGCCTCCCTGTAATATTTTTCACCAAACCACTGAAAGGCATATCTGTGGGCTGCTGGCTGTCTTCCTTCCAAATTTCAGGAAAAAAGACCAAACCGTTATTTTGCAGCAGGGTGCCAAAGGATTCCTGTAATGCGTTGGGTGCCGTAATGTTATCCTATGGGAAAAAATGTCAATTTTGGAGTGCTGTAACTTTGCTGCCATGTAATATTTTTTCAACATAACACTGAAAGGCACATCTGTGAGATGTTGGCTGCATTCCCTCCAAATTTCATCCCAAAACTCCCAACCGTTCTTTTGCAGCACAGTGCCAAAGAATTGCTGTCATTTTCCCACAGACTAGAAAACTACTGTCGCAATTTGTGAAAGTTTTCACAAAAATTTGCGACACTTTCATGAGCATGAAAGTACTTTGTGAAAGTACTTTTTCCAGAAATTTGAAAAACATATTTCTGGGGTGTTTTACCCCAAAATAAAGACATGGTTAGCATCCTCAGGGTCCGAATAGGTGAATACAAAAAGAATTAGGTTTCTAGAGGGTCCCAAATTTAAATGCCAAGCATTTTTCTGATCACTAACTGAAAACAAAATGGCGGATTTGCGAAAGTAACAGGGCCATTTGCAAAAGTAAAAATGCATTTGCGACACTGTCGAACTTTTTGTTAACTTTTCCCATTGACATATAATGGGAAATTGTTTTTTGAATAACTTTTGAACCGTTTAATATTTTTTCACCAAATCTTTGAAAGACACATCGGGGACGCTGGCCGCATGTTCCCTGAAGATTTCGGGCCGTTCGCACAAACCTTGCAACCTGTACACATGACCGTAGAATTCCAGAAAAAGCATAAACGTGTGAGCAGATCATGCTTAATAACTCCACAGCCGTATATCTGACCAGTACGAAACTTGGCAGATCCCAAGGCCTATGACTCTTGATCATGTATTCCAAATTTCAGGCAAATCTTTCAAATGGTTGCAAAGTTATTAAGGTGCAAAATTTTGGGGTTTAACATAGAAATGGCTCCTCAACCCTAACTATGGTAGCACTACCGTTCTACCATAATATTATATATATATATATATATATATATATATATATGTACTGATGCATTAACAAAGTTTTTTTGCAATGAATTTCCTGACTTTTGGAAAAAAGTGTAATCTTATCCTTTTATATTTGTGGGAGCACTCCCATCAGTCCATACTATGTTGTAGTTGCATCTCCCTCTGGGAGTACTGCCATCACACTCCCCTCACTCCATAATGGTATCCGTTCATGGGAGTGCAGGGGCAATTTATCCATAGCTATAGAGACATTGTAATAAACTATCCTCTCCCACTGCTGCATCTCCCTCTAGGAATGCAGGGCCCTCCAGTCCCTTCACTCCCATCATGCTTCCATCACTCCATAATGTTACCCATTTGTGGGAGCACAGGGCCTGATTTATCCATAGCTGTAAAGACAATGTAATTAACTCTCATCTCCCTGAGGGTGGGCCCTGCACTCCCACTACTGCATAATGAAGAGCTCTGCAGCCGCATAACTGCATGATAGTACCCATATGTGGGAGCACAGGACCCATGGGCCCTGTACTCCCATTTACCAATACGTATAGAGGCACAGTGCAGGCCTACAGACATTCCAAGTAACCCTTGTGATGTAAATGGCACTATATCTCAGTACACATAGGAACATTGGAAAAAATTTCACCACAGTTGTAATCAAGGACTGACAACCTGCACTTGTGCTTAGTATGATGTACTAAGCTATGTCTAGTGAAAAATCCATATCTCAAACTGTCTTCAAGATATAGGCACCGAAAGGTACTGCATCCACCACAATGTTATCCTATGGGAAATTTCCAAACTTCATAATTGTATAACTATGGAATCAATGTAAAGTTTATCACCAAACCAGCAAAAATCACATCTTTGGGGTAAACACTTTCTACTCTGAAAAATTCTACCCAAAATTCCAAACCGTTTCTTAGCAGTGAACTTTGAAATCCCTTTTCATGAGGTGTCAAAATCCCTTTTCACAAGTCGCTCCCTTTTCATGGGGTAGGGTAATGTGATCCTCCCCTCACAAAAAAAGGATTTGACAGTTCACGTAAAGGGATCCAAAGTGAGTCAAAAAGTGATTTTTAAACTTTAAAACTATCATATTTGAAGTAAGCTAAACTAAATCAAAGGCATGGGTTTGTAGAGGATGTCCCCCTGAGCAAAACCCATACTTGGATATCTACAGAAGACATTTCTGGAGCAAGTTATAACATTTTGTTTATGCAAAAAAAAACTGAATAACAATATGGCAGCTCACAAAAAGGGCTATTTTTCTCAAGAAGAGGGATTTAAAAATCCCTTTTCACAATCCTTTTTCATGTGCCCAAATCCCTTTGCACACTTGGCACGTCTAGAAGATTAATATTTTTTCACCAAACCAATGCTTGCTTGTTCTTTGGGTAAGCTCTTTCTAACCTGAAAATTTCAAACCAAAATTCCAAACAATGTAGCCACAGCATGATGAGGAAAAAACAGAAAAATCGGCAAATATTGACAAAAAATGCATTATATTATGATGTGCTGCACCAGATCTGCATATCCAATTAAAATGAAACTTAGCAAGTCTAGAGATCTACCACCGGGGACTGTGCATTCCAAATTTCATGCAAATCCATTGAATGGTTGCAAAGTTATTAAATTGCATAATTAGGCATTTAACATGAAATGGCCTACTCAACCCTAGCTACTGCACCAATATAATGTGTGTATATATATATATATATATATATATATATATATATATTAGAGGCAAAAAACTCCATTTAATGCATCAGTTAGGGTTGTTCCACAGCGACAAATGTAGAGAAATTTGGTGTTGGGTTGAAAACCCCTGGACCCCAGCCCACACCCCCAACCCGGCATTGGGGTGCACATTGGGGTCATCAGCCCTGACTCTCACCCCATCATATGTAAAGAAGCAGAGGTATAGGAGAATGGCGCCAGAATTAGACCGAAGACCCCAATGCGCACCCCAATGCCGGTTGGGGGGGTGGGCTCTGGGTCCAAGGGGAGTTTTCAACCTTAACACCGAATTTCCTCACTTTTGTCGCTGTGGAACAACCCTAACTGATGCATTAAACAGAGTTTTTTGCCTCTAATTTCCCTTCTTTTTGAGAATGATATCGAGAAATAGTGAATGTCATGTGGCAGCTCCCACCACGTGATGTCTTGCGACATAGTAACAGGAACAGCAATGCAAACAGAAGCACTAACAGTGGCGTACATGGTAACTCAAGTGTGAATGAGAACAGAAAGGGTAACGCACAAGGTGGCGTAGACAGGAACGGTCCGCCACATGATGTCTTGTCACATAGTAACATGGTGCCCGCAAACGCAAATGGTAATGGGTATGGTGACGCAAAGTGAAAGAGAAAGAGAAACAGTACTGTAGACAGAAATGGTAAAAAATAACAGAAACACAAGTGCAAATGAAGACGCAAAGGATAACGCACATGGTGGTGTAGACGTGAATGGTAAGTGAAATGGGTACGGAACCACAAGCAGAAAGGGCACTGGTAACAGTAATGGAAGTGCACAGGCTGGTTTTCCCCAAAAGCATCATAGAGAAAGACAGTGAGTACAAAGAATGTATGCATTATAATGGGTCTTGGAGCAGAAAATGAGGAGTTGGAATACTAAATTGCTTATATCTCAGGAACCATATGACGTGGAAAAAAAATGTAAAAGTCATATGATTTATGACTTTCCTGGCTAGTTTTGTACTCAGCTCCCAGTAAGGGGCTCAGAAATTTTCTGACAAAAAGTCCATATCTCGCACCGTTTCCGAGATACGGGCCCTGAAAGGCGCGGCAGACGCCATAATGTTATCCTATGGGAAAAAAAGAGAAGTTTGGGGTGCCATAACTTTGGCTCCCTGTAATGTTTTTTCACCAAACCACTAAAAGGCACATCTGTGGGATGTTGGCTGTCTTTCCTCCAAATTTCAGCCCAAAAGACCAAACCGTTATTTTGCAGCAGGGCGCCAAAGGATTGGTGCAGTGCGTCGGACGCTGTAATGTTATCCTATGGGAAAAAGCATCAACTTTTGAGTGCTGTCACTTTGCTACCATGTAATATTTTTTCTACAAAATACTGAAAGGCACATCTGTGAGATGATGGCTGCGTTCCTTCCAAATTTCAGTCCAAAAGACCAAACCGTTCTTTTGCAGCGGGGTGTCAAAGATTTGCTGTCATTTTCCCACAGCCTAGAAAAGTACTGTAGCAATTTGTAAAGCTTTCATAATTCGACAGTGTCACATGGTCTATGAAAGTACTTGAGAACTTTTTCCTGAAATGTGAAAAACATATTTCTGAGGTGTTTTACCCCAAAATAAAGAGATGGCTAGCATCCGCAGGGTCCGACTAGGTGAGTACAAAAAGAATTAGGTTGCTAGAGGGTCCCAAATTTAAAAGTCAAGCATTTTTCTGATCATCAACTGAAAACAAAATGGCGGATTTGCGATAGTAAAAGGGCCATTTGTGAAAGTAAAAACTGCATTTGCGACACTGTCAAACTTTTTAACTTTTCCCCTTGACTTATAATGGGAAATTGTTTTTTGAATAACTTTTGAACCGTTTAATATTTTTTCACCAAATCTTCGAAAGGCACATCAGGGACCCCGGCCACACACTCCCTGAAGATTTTGGGCCAGTCATGCAAACCGTGCTACCTGTATGCGCGACCGTAGAATTCCAGAAAAAGCATAAATGCGCGCGCAAATCATGCTCAATAACTCCACAGCCGTATATCTGACCATTACGAAACTTGGCAGATCCCAAGGCCTATGGTGTTTGATCGTGTATTCCAAATTTCAGGCAAATTCGTCAAACGGTTGCAAAGTTATTAAGGTGCAAAATTTTGGGGTTTAACATAGAAATGGCTCCTCAACCCTAACTATGGTAGCACTACCATGCTACCATAATATATATATATATATATATATATATATATATATATATATATATATGATATATATATACACATACATATATGCGGTATAAATGGTGAGTTACACATTTTGGGACACTATATTTCCATGCCCTCACATGCAACTGAAATGAAACATACAGTTTCATGAGATGTCTGCTTCATGATGGGACATGGAAAGTTTCATGCATATCACCTGAACTGTTTCAAAGTTATTGAAGCACAAACTATCAAGTTCAATGTAAAAGTGAAGAAAGAGTTTGACAACAAATGGTGATATACACATTTGGGACTGCATTTCTCCAGAGTTGCACTCCCAATCAAAAATGAAAGCTGGTGCATCAAGAGACCATAAGTTTTTGAGGGCACATGCCAAATTTCTTCCAAATTTCAAGAAAATCTGTGAGGTTATTAAAGTGTAAAGTGTGACACAATCAAAGAAAGAATATGACAAAAAATGGTGATGTTCACATTTTGGGACTGTATATCTCCAGATGTACATTGCCAATCACACTGAAACTTGGCATGTCAAGAGACTATTAGAAATTAAGGGGACTTGCCAAATTTAATGCTAATTCTAAGAAAATCTGTGAAGTTATTAAAGTGCAAAGTGTGAAGTGTGAAACAATCAAAGAAAGCATGATAACGAAAGGTGATGTACACATGTTGGGACTGCATATCTCCAGACATGCACTTTAATCAAACTGAAACTTGGTATATCAAGAGATCATTAGACTGTGAGGGCATGTGCCAAATTGCATGTAAATTGCAACAACAGCTACAAAGTTATTAATGCACAAAGTGCCACCACAGTGTTATCCCATTGGAAATTTCTCATCTTCAGAATGATGTAACTATGGAACTGATGAAAATGTTTACACCAAACCAGCATTAATCACATCTGTTGAACAACCCCTATGTGCCCTGCCAATGTCAAGCCAAAAGTCCTAACTATTTCTTTCCAATGAGCTGGCAAAAAACAGCAATCTCTAAAAATCCCTGTGCGTGAGCTGTCAAAATCCCTGTTCATGAGCCAAATCCCTATTCTTGAGCTGTCAAAATCCCTGTTTGGGAGCCGAAATCCTTGTTCAAAGCTGCACAGCAATCCAAAAGACTGAACTGAGCATACTCAGATCCCAAAATTTCAAAATTGACTAACTTTGGAATGGATTAATATTTTTTGCTAAACCAATGCTGCCTTGTTCTTTGTGGCAAGCCCTTTCTACCCCAAAAATGTCAGACCGAAATTCCAAATGGTGTACCGCAGCGTGATGAGGACAAAACAGAAAAATTGGTAAACGGTTGTGAAAAATGTGTTTTTTGACGATGTGCTGCACAAAATCTGCAAATCCAATTGAAACGAAGCTTGGCAAATCATGAGATTGGCCTCCTGGGACCTTGTATTCCAAATTTCATGCAAATCCATTGAACAGTTGCAAAGTTATTGAAGTGCAAAATGTGGGGCTTAACATTAAATCTCAAAATTCCTGCCGAGGAAGATTGCAGCTACAAATAATTGACCAGCTCAACTCTTCTGGACTGTGGACAGATTGTGCAATCCAATCTATCTTCTGTCTGGTCAAGCTTCTTCACAAGAAAAATGTAATGAGTTTGTTCGATTTTTTGCAGATAAAGTTGCCGCCATCAGGTCCGAGATCGACCAGCCTCCCTCTATGAGGTGCTGCACCGGTCAATGGGAGGTCACAGACATCTGGTTTGTTTGGATGGACTTTAGCCATCCAGAATTGATTGACATCGTGAGAGTCTTCCAGAATTTGCAGCCAACCAGCTGTAGTTTTTGATCCAGGCCCCATGTGACTCCTTGTTGGTTGTGTGGATGAAATCAGCCTGATCCTTGCCAAGATAATCTGGAGTTCATTGGAGAGGGGGATCTTTCCTGATCCCCTAAAGTAGGCAATCATGTGACCAATCCTGAAAAAAGTCTCCCTTGACCTGGACTGTCCAGCTAACAACAGACCTGTCTCTAACCTGCCTTTTGTGGGTGAGGTTATTGAGAAGGTGGTTGTGCTGCAGCTGGATGACCACCTTACCATCCACGATGTTTATGATTCTCTTCAGTCTGGATTTAGGAACCAGGTGGCCCTTGTCCTGATACTCAGTGATCTCCTAATAGCGAGAGACTGGAGAACTCATTACATTTTGGTCCTCCTTGATCTCTCTACAGTATTTGACACTGTGGACGATGGTGTGCTATTGGAGCACCTGCAGTTTATCTGTGGACTATCTGGCATAGTCCTCAGATGGTTTAGGTCTTTCCTCGAGGGTATAAAGCAGAGAGTTGTCTCTGGGATTTATTCCTCTGACACTCTCCCTCTATCCTATGGGGTGCCGCAGGGCTCCATTTTGTCACCCATGTTGTTCACAGTGTATATGCTGCCATTGGGAGACATCATTAGGCTGTACGGTTTGAGTTTTCTCTGCTATGCAGATGATACTCCACTGTACCTGTCCTTTGTACCTGGGCAGGAGGATGCAGTCTCAGTATTTAACAACTGTCTCCCTGAGATACAGGACTGTATGAGTGCCAGCTGGCTGAAGCTGAATCTGTATAGGTGTTGGTGGTGGACCCAGATCATTGAGCGGTGGGTGTGTTAGCTGGACGGTCATCTGGACTTCTGCTCAGGGATGCTCAGCTGACCACCTCACATCAGGTGCATAACCTGGGCATTATTTTTAACAATGAGCTGACTCTGAAATCTCAGGTGTCGGCTGTTGTCAAGACCTCATTTTACCATCTGAGAAAAATCACTCAGGTGAAACGCCTGGTTCCTCCTGATGATCTTTCTACCTTGGTCCATGCCTTTGTGACTATCCACCTTGAGTACTGTAATGCCCTGTACCGAGGGCTACCGGGGTTGATATCAGCTGCTTGCAGCCAGTGCAGAATGCGGCAACCAGGTTAGTGACTGGTACTTCTAGGGCCAGTCAGATTACACCTGTGCTCCACTGACTGTTTCAGTTTAGTTTATTGTTTGACAAAACAAAGTTTGTCTTTACAAATATTAAAACATTTTATATTTTAGTACAACATATTTACATACCTCACATCCAATATAAAAATGTTTTAAAATACCTTAAAGGTACAGCATTCAATTAAGAATAAACAAGTTCACATTAAGACCATTCTCAGGATCGAATCCTTTAACTTATTATATATCCTTAATTACATGTTTCTGTTTTCTCTCTGTATAATTCTACAGAATCTTGCCACTTTCTCTAACCACATCACATTTTTGGTTTTTAATAGACAATTAAATTGATAGTGGGGTTCCATATCCAAGTCTTTTAAGACATCAGCCAGTATCAAGTCCCTTTCATAATTATACAATGGACAAAAAATAAGAAGATGATTTAAATTGCCATCACTGAGGTTGCAGGAACATAAACTTGATTTTGATTTTTTATAAAAAATGTTTAATGTTTGACTACCCACGTATCCAAATCTTAACTTTCAAAAAGCCTTACTATTTTTTTGGATTTGAAATTTTGTAAAGACATTGTTCCATGCCAGTAGATCTTTTCATATTCTTGACCAACCAATAGCTAAGTTTATAATTTTTGGCCAGGTTTGCTTCCCTTTGGAAATTAATATCCCGTATTCTAATCTTAACCTTGTCCTCTATAATTTTTATTGGCATCCAGCAACATTCGGTGTTGCATTCCAAAAATCCATATGGTTTTAACAAGGAGATCTGTCCTAAATCCCACCCCCAAAAATCCCACCTGCTGAAATCATGAAAAAAAATACAGAACTCACGAAATAAAAAAAAAAGACAGAAAATCGGCAGACAGAAAAACGAAATCCCGCTGTAATACATTATAAATAAGGAAAATTGCATTGTTCATTGCAGCAGCAGCATCGAAAATTTATATGTGTGATTCGGCACAGAGTTTGCCATATTTGAGTTTCCAAAATTGGAATGAAAGTAAAAAACACAGCCTTGAGTGATAACACTGTGCACAGGCGTTGTTCAAATAATGACACACACATCCATCCACATACATTGATTTTTAAGAAATAAATGTCTGGGACAAGACCGCCATTGACTCTTATACTGTGGGACAGATTACCTGCCAACAACAAAAACATACCATGCGGGGACTCTCGTTCTCCTTTGATTGTTTTTTTCTCTTGAGCTGTAGTTTTGGACAACAATGTCATCTTGCAACTCCCAAATGAAGGACATAGATACTGACTACCAGCTCTCTGCCTTGCAATAAGACTGTTGAGAGGGTTCTGAAGTTGTCAGAGAGATCCCAGTGCAAACAGCATTGCAATAATCAAAGTAAAATTTGACAAGTGAGTTCACCCTGGTCACACAGTCAGCAGGAACTAGAAATGTTTTTATCCAGTAAATGTTTCACACACTACAGACAACAACCAAGACCTGATGTTCTAGCATCAGATCGAAATCCACTGTCAGCACCAGATTTATCAGCTAATGCACAACTCCTAGCATAATGACATTTGTCCTATGTAGACTGGATCACAGACTTGCATCTGCACTGCTTCAGCAGCTCATCAGCGCACCAGGTAACCAACACACCTGTTTACCTTTTACTTTTCTATACTTTTGAACTACCATTGCTGTTTTCAGCAGCATTACTGTATTTTGTAGGTCAGGATTACAAATGAGTTGGGGAAAATAGCAGTTAGGATCTTTTATGCAGTATTTTACATGGCAGTATTTTCTAGGACATGATTTAGTACCTAACCCTTTAACAAGTTCTCTAATGTATTCAAACTGGGAAATATAAAGTCCCTTTGATTAAAGGTCATGGTTTCCTCCGTACTTATTCTGGGCAATCTCTGGTCCTGCATATTATACACCTTTAACTAATATAAACAGAATCTTTGTTCAATACACTGTTTAATAATGGGTTGTCCTAGCTCTATTTCTGGTTAAACTAGAAGATGCTCCCGGTTGTAATCCCAGTAGCCATTTATAAAATCTATTCATGATTACTTCTAAATTATGTATTTTACCATATCCCCATATTTCAACCCCATACAATAAATGAGACTTAATTTTTGCATTTAAAACTCCTGCACAACCCTTTACATATTGTCCTCCATATTTATATGAAAATCTTTCGACTGATGGGGTGAATTGTTTAATTTTTTCTATTAAAAATGTATTGTAATCATGCCAGATTTTTTCACATGTTCTATTCTTTGAATATTACACTTAAAGGAGCATGTTTTCCCCCTACAGATTGATTTGTTGCAAACCATATGCTTTGTCTTCTTAAAATTTATCTCTAAAGATGCTTTTCTGCATCTTTCATAAAATGTGCTTATACTTCTTTGTATTCCTAGATAACTGGTTGATATGAGAACCACACCATCTGCATATGCCAGGTAGGGGCATGGCCTGGAGCCCAGCCTAGGCATGGGCAGCTCAGGATCATATAAGTCTTCCAATACTTTATTCAAAAATATATGGAACAAGATTGGTGAAAGAACACAGCCCTGCCTTAAACCTATATTAGATTGAAATTTTGCAGTATTATCACCTTCTTATTATATCTCTCCACAGTATAATTACCTTCATACAGTGTTTTCAAAATATTAAGCATTGCTGAATCCATCTCATACTCCTCCAAAACATCCCACAATTTTTTTTCTGTTAACTTTATCAAATGCTGCCTTTAAGTCTATAAAGATACAAAATAACCTTTGTTTTTTGACATGGATATATTTGTGTATCAAATGTGACAACACAAAACATTGGTTAATAGTTGAATGTTCAGGCATGAAACCTACCTGCACTTCATCTATAAACTTCCTCTTATTTATCAATGACATTATTCTCATGTGTAGTATTTTTGTAAAAAGTTTCTGAGATGTGTCCTGCAGGCTTATGTCCCTTTTCTTATAAAGAGGGATAATGATATTATCTTTCCATGTTGATGGCATTTTCCCATTCTTTAATATATAATTGTACACAATTTTCAATGTTGGGATCCACATCTCAAGGTCATATATTATTATATCCTGGGGGACTCCATCGGGGGGGTCTTGTGTCATCTTAATACCTGAATAACAGTGTTTATTTCTTGTCATAAATACATCAGACAAGACAAGCTCCAGTTAATACAGTTCAAAATCTTGCATAATTTCTACTATTCACCTCAGAAACTGGCTAAGTTGGGACTCCTTTCATCTTCCACATGTACTCATTGCCAGCAGGAGGAGGGTAACTTACTGCACATATTCTGGATATGTGCCAAGATAGCCCCCCTTTGGAATATGATTTGACAGAAGGCTGACCCTCTATTAGGCTTGTCCAACCTCTTTTCTCCCAAAATATGCATAATGGGGGATCTTTCCTCTGTCACAGTCACTAACAGAAAATTTTCACATAACCCTTATAGCTATGTCGGTCAAGAATCAAGTTTTGCATCATTGGAAAGATATGACTGACATTACCTATAGTGAGTGGTTACAGGAGTTACTGCCAAATCTGAGAATGGAAAACATGACTGCTAATTTACATGATCAGTCTCAGAAATTTCATAAGGTTTGGGGCCCACTTGGGACACTGTATTCGCTTCAATCGCCATAGAGGTTTTCTTTTTTCTTTCCAGTTGGTAGCTTATCCTTTGTGAAGGAATGGGAAAAGGGAGGGGGGATGGGGAGGGGGGAGAGTTGATCTATTATCTGATACATATCCCGGTTTTATTTGTATTTATGTAATTTTGGATCTTCTCTCTGTAACTGTATAAAAATGAATAAAGTTTGAATTGCAAAAAAAAACTGTTTATTTCATTCACTGTAATTAGATAATTAGTTGGTATCCATTCATGCATGTCTTGTTTTGCTTCTGAGTCAAAGAAAATATTTTCGTAATATGACTCCCATGTATTTGGGGTTGATATAACTTTCAATTTCTTCAAGATAATTTTCGCACTCATTTGCAACCATATACCAAAATTTTTTGTTATTTTTTTCCCCAAACTGAGTTTTCAAATTCTGCTCACAAAGTTAATCGATGTTTATCCTTTTTTAGTTTCATCATTTTTTATACTCTTTCTTCATCCTATTAAGTCTTTATTTATTCATCTTGTCAGGATCCTTCTGTGTACTTCTTGTCATTGTATTAATCTCCCTTTTACATGCATTACACTCTATATCATACCATTTACTTCCTTTTTTAGTTCTGCTGATTGATACATTGAGTATTATTGATGAAATTTTACTCATTATTCTTTCAAATACCTGACTGCATTGTTTCGCTTCTTTATTGTTTGGGATATTAATAATTCATCTCTTACTCCATAATCATGCAACATCTGTATAGACTTATAATTTTCTATTAAGTCCCATTTAATTCCCTTTTTAACTCTTATTAATTCAAAGTTGTTTTTATTCCTGCCATTATTAAGCCATACATATATGTTAATTTCCAAAGGACTATGTTCACTTTCTGCTCTACTCCCAATTTGCAAGTCTAATATCAGATGTATAATATTTACTGTGCACCAACAATGATCAATTATAGATGCCCTCCTAGGCCCCAAATAAGTATATGACCCATGAGGATCACCTTTTGTTCTTACATTAATGAGTAACATATTGTTATCTTCCATCTCTTTTACCAGCTGTTTCCCTCTTTCACATACTCTTGTATCTTTTGCTCTTCAACCCAGCCACACATGCCTGCATTATTTCTTCTGAAGGCTCCAGGCCATGTCCCACCATGGCATTCAAATCACCGACTAAAATTATTCCACACTCGGGTTCTGTTTGAATATAATTTTCTGTTAACCTCCCTAAATTCTTTACATCATCCATTCCTGTATATTTAGATCCCTTTAGGGGGAATAATACATTTATAATATATAAAACCTGATTTTTTGATAGCATTCTGACTACTAAAATGTGATCCGACTCATTGTCTACTTCGTTCTGTTCAACTTACGCCACTATTTTACACCATGTTATAAGTCCTCCAGATAATCTCCCATATTTCCTCATACTCCTGGCTTTCTTGTAAAACATTTTATACCCATTTATATTAATTTCTGTATTTACCCATGTTTCCTGTAAACAAGCATAGTTACATTGTTTTATGTACTCTAAAAAGGAGGGATCTGCCAACCTCTCTTTTATTTCTGTCACATTTCATGATATCATATTATACTTCTGCCCTTTTTCTAACATTTTTCTTGTGTAATATCCCCCTTTATTTTTCAGTCATCATTTAGATTTTGCAACATTTGATATATATTTGATGTTTTCACTAAACTCAGCCAGTTAGTGCTATATGTCTCCTTCTGAATTTTAGATTTATCTGTTTCCTCCCCATCCATATGGATGTCTATTTTATCCAATTGTCCTGCATATCACATGATATGGAGGTACTCAAGTTCATTTCCTAACCAAATTGTCAACTGTCCATCCATTTCCTATCATGTAACTGTTATAGTAATTTTATTTAAGTCCTTATCTTCCAGTAAATTCTGTAATTGATCCACTATTTTTGTCCATATATTAGTCTTAGTTTTGTTTAAGAAATTTCCAATCCAGTATATGGAAATCACATAAACATCCTCTGTATTTTTATTTACAATTGACTCCTCATAATATTCATGAAATAATATTTTAATATTTACAACATTTTTCATCACAAACTCTAAATCCCTCATTTTCTGTTTTTGATTCGCAACAATTTTAAGATCATAGCATTGATCTGAGAGTAATAATACCAGAGCTGAACTCTCTGTTGGTCTTAAAACACTTAATTTATCTAACATACTATAGTTTTTTTCTTTTTTCTTTTTGTAAAGGACGGACCTTAAAAACTGTTTTAAATGAGTATTTAACTTTATTTCTGTTTCATCCAGCATCATAGGTACATTATATAGGGGTAACACATAATTTGTGTCTAAAGCCCTTTTTACTATTGCTCTAAGTTTAGTCACTTGTTCTCTATCCTTCTTCAAGCTACACGCTATACCATGTACTCTAGTTTTTCCATCATTTCCATCTGTTATTTCTATTTTCATTGTCTTTTTTCCACTTATATTTTTAGCTCCTATTTCTTTCTTATTTATTTCATTATTCATCTTACCTTCAGATCCCTTACTCCTACCCCCTTTTTTCATATTGTTAACATCACTCCCTAATTTGCGAAGTTACTTATTATTATTTGCCTACCCTTTTTATACTTCTTTATAACTGTATCTGATACTTCAATCTGTCCTTGTCCTTTATTCCTCAGCTGTTTTTCTTGTCCCTTTCCTTTCCTAGTTTTATTGTCATTATTATCGCCATCATCTCCTTGTTTCAAGCTCTTACTTTGCTTCTTTATTCTGTTAATATTTTGGGCCATCTTCTGATCTCTGTCTTCATTTTCTTATTTATCCTTCTCTATCGGAAGGGTTTCAAAAGCTGTTTTCTCCTCAGCCTGTGAGTGTACATTTCTAAGTCCCTTCCTATCTCTTTCTTGCTGTACATCAATCTCTTCTTCTATTTCCAAATCTATTTCCTTTTCTTTTCCCTTTACCATACCCTCATCTTTCCCTTTTACTCCTAAATTAATATATTCAGTTATATTTGTTTTAACCATTCTTCCATTTGGAGTTGTTTTCCCTATGATTCCATTCTGCTTTCTCCTTGCCCTAAGTTCTTGCTGAATCCCCTTTTTCCTTAATTGTGGGTTTCTTGTACATAGTTCCTCTAGCACACTATTCTGGGCATCATAACTCTCAGGCAACATTACTAATTTAAATCAGCCAATATACTGTCTTCATTCCTTTTATCCAATACATATGACTTTTGTGTCATGGGTGTTGATGAAGTCAGTGGGTAGGATAACTCATTTATACTCCCAGGTTTCTGTCCCTTGTTTTTGGCTTTTGGTAGTCCAGTACCATAGGTTACCCCTTTTCTTCCTTTCCCTCTTTAATATTAAATCCTTGAATTCTCTTCATTATACAATCCAAATTATTGTTCTCCATACATATCTCCTTTATAAAAGAGAGATTATGCTTGAACATTAATAGTTCATATGTCATAGCATTGGCCAGCAGGGGTCCCTAAGTGCATTAGCACATTCCCTTGTTAGGGTTTCAGTTGGTGTAGTTGCTATGTCAATCTGGCTCATTAATTGTGTTTTTTCCCCCATTGTCCATGCCCACTTTATAGAGTTGTCTGTCAATGTTTTATCTGATTCACCATTTTCTTTTAAATCTAGTTGAATATCTGGAGTAAAGATAGAACTATCCCTCTTCTGTTTATATTCTTTCATTTCTTTAATCTTTTGTTCAGTTCTACTATTGGACTGTATTGTCTCCTTTATGCTCTCTACTGTTCTACTTACTTCCCTATTTACCATCTCTATTAGACCTACATCTTCAAATGTGATTTTAATTTTTCCTCTTTCCTCTACTTCCATCACAAAGACTGGAGTACTATATCCAATGACTTCCATTGAATTACATTTTCCCAAATCCCTTATTTTCCCTTTTAGTTATTTCTTATTTTTTTATCCAGTCCTGCCCAAATTAGGGGTTGAATCAGTTTTGGTGTTAACCTTGGTGTTAACTTCAATTTATCAGTCAATTGTGATCTATCACTACTCTGTTGATCTGCGATGGGTTTCATTATAACACCCATGGGCTTTAATGGGGTTTCTGACATCTATTGTGAATTCTGTTATCTCACTGTCATCTGTCTCCTTCTCTGTTTTCCAATTTCTATTAATTAAATCATCATAGTGTCAAATTGATAGTTCAGTAGTCTCTTTATTTTCATTCACTCACTTTGAGTCTCTTTTAGCAAGACTCATTTTCTGTAATTTATTATGTTTATCCATGTCATCACTTATCATATGGGTTTTACTACTTCTTGTTTCTACTGGCATATCAGTAGATTGCATGTAAGAATGCTAATCAATAACAATAATCTCTATCTCAGTTCCCCCTTAACAATTAACCAATTATGATTATTGTAACTATTCTAGTAAGATCTTAAATATTCAGATGGATCAAAAATAAGGACCCAGTACAATATTGCCTACTCTCAATTTTCAACAGGAAAAGAACTATTAACTTTATAGCCAACTTAATGACCATAGTCTAATTGTATAATATAGTAAAAAAAATCACAAATTGCCTCTTTTGTATCAAAGTGCAATCAAAGTGTGATCAAGAGAGTAATCAAAATATATAAAAATACACTAAGTTACTTCTATAATATTGTGTGATACAGCCTTAAAAGGTCTATAAGGTCTATAAATATGTACAATATGCTAGTTATTCCATAGTCCTCCACTATTCCTTGTATGATTATCACCACGTGACTTTTTCCAGTCAGTCTGTCTTGCTACCCAGGTGAGGGGTTTCTATTCTCTGATTTAAACAATTTTCATCCAGTCCGCCAAGTATTACAGGATCCCACAGGGATGTCTTCTGTTCTTTTGTCACTCCATTATCTCCCCTTTTGTTCCTCCTTAGTTGCTGGGCCCTTATCCCTTGCACTATGAATAATACAAAGAATATACAGGCTAATAGAAAATCTAAAAAGTAACTTATTCTGATTTATATAGCAATATCTTGAACTTCTATCAAGAGCTCAGTAAGAATCACATAAAACTCAAATTATAAATTAAATCAGGAAATCTTAGCTTTAGCTATTCCACCTTACACGTTCTTGTTTTCCTATCTTAATATCCCCCTTGTTTGTATCAGGAGAGGTTAACCCAAAAACAAAAAAAATCATAAAACCCAAATAAATCAATCACAACTTACTTATTGCCGAGTTTAGGTGAAGAACCAGTCTTTTGGTTGCAAGCGTCAATGCTTGATTGTTACTTGCAACCACAGGTTTCTGTACAGGCACTGCAATACTAAGGTGCTCTCAATATGGCCTGGTTGAAAAAGGAGAAGCTGAGTATAGGAGCACTATTTAAAAGCTAAAAAATACTTTGTTCTTTTAACAATGGACAGCTTATCAAACATTAGATTACGACATGCTTCCCCAAGAAACACTCTTCTTTTTCCTCTTTCTCCTTCCTCCTTCCTTCTTGAATGTGCTCTGAATCTGTTTCCAGTGTACATGCTTTAAATGCTGAGAGTCATCTTTTTTTTTTAATTTCGTTGTTTAACCAGGTATAGCACACTAAGCTGAAAGCTTTTTTACAGGAGAGACCTGGGAGCACAAGGAGGTTAAGTGACTTGCTCAGGGTCACACAGTATGCAAGTGGAAGCTGTGGGATTCAAACCCAGGTCTGGTCTGCTGGATGTCACCAGATTTGCAGCTCAGAGCCTTAGACCACTGCGCTATACTGCCTCAATCTTATTGAGTAAACCAATCAGCAGCCCCCAGACTGGGCCTAGAATTATAATTCTTTAAAACATACGCTTTATATTTATCTATATAAAACCTCTAAAACCTCCAAAAACTCCTAATGGTACTATACAGCTGCCAAGCAACTTTTGCTTACCATCTACCTATCTCTCTAATAGGTATTAATATTTTCTGTGATCTATGTATACAGCACTCAGCGCACAGTGTATTGATTTAGCCTCCTGAGCTCTAAGCATTAAATATATTGTAATATAAACATTAAACATAAAACTTAAGATAATCAAAAAACAAAACAAAAAAAACCTCAATTACAGAGAGGAGAAAAACAATCCTAAATGCGACGATGTTCCTGCTTTTCCACAATCTCCACAATCTTCGCTGTCTTTTATTCACTCTAACCCTTAAGTACTATGAACGAGCAATAGCTCTTCACTATTAGCACAAAATGTTTAGAGTTAGGAGACAAAAAGAAGAAAAACTGGATCAAATTCAGGCTTGAGTATTTAAAAACTCTTAGTGGTGTCTATATTATTGCTAATATCACTGTCTAGGACTCAGCAAGAGATGGGCAAGAATCAGGCTGATAGGCCCCTGTGAGCTTTACTGGATCTTTTCTCTCAGTGGGGGGGGCTTCTTCCACTGCTCACGAACTCCACCCTGGCAGGGAGATGTCCAGAGGCCTTGCCTTGCTTCTACTCTTGGTTACTTGCTCCTTCTGCTCCCCAGAGTGTAGATACCAAAGTTGGTCTGGAAAAGATTCGGCAAAAACACCTCCTCTTGTGAGGCAACAGTGGCATACCTGCACTAAGAAAAGTAAAAGCTTTTGCTGATTCCTGCTGCAACTATTCCTCCAAAGTGGTCCAGCAACTGTATCTCCACTCTTCCTCCTTGATGGCAGTGAGTGACTGACTGGCTGATTGTACAGTGGTGGATCGCCTTCTAGGTCAGCTTGCTGACCTACAAAGCCCTATATGAGCAAGGACCCTGCTACCTGAAAGATCTCCTTCACTCCTACTGCCCCTCCTGACCACTTTGATCCACAGATGAGGAATTGCTAGAGATTCCCAGAGTGTGTTTGAAGACATCTGGGGCACGTTGTTTTGCATATGCAGCCCCTACCCTATGGAATTCTTTACCTTGTCAGGTGAGGGAGTGCCTGACCATCCAGAGTTTTAAGTCAGCCCCCAAGACACACTTATTTAAGTTAGCTTTCTCTGAGAGTCCCAGCTGATAAAACCTTAAATTAATATTTCTGATGATTTATAGACTGGAATGTTTGATTTTATTCATTGATTTTATGTAATAATTTGTATATGTTGTTTTATCTATATGTGTTTTATTGAAATCTGTTCAGTGCTTTGGTCCTGGGAACGGTGCTTTATAAATAAAGCTTATTATTATTATATTATTATAAACTGCCTATTCAAAACTAACTATAGTAGTGCTACCACACCACTAATATATATATATATATATATATATATATACACACACACACACACAAAATGGTGATTTACACATTTTAGAACAGTATATCTCCATGCTCTCACATACAACTGAAATGAAACATACAGCTTCATGAGATGTCTACTTCATGATAGGGCATGGCAAATTTCATGCATATCACATGAACTGTTTCAAAGTTATTGAAGCACAAACTATTAAGTTAAACATAAAAGTGAAGAAAGAATTTGACAACAAATGGTGATATACACATTTTGGGGCTGCATTTCTCCAGAGTTGCAGACCCAATCAAAATTAAACTTGGCACATCAAGAGACCATTAGTTTTTGAGGGCATGTTCCAAATTTCTTTCAAATTGCAAGAAAATCTATGAGGTTATTAAAGTATGAAGCGTGAAACAATCAAAGAAAGAATATGACAAAAAATGGTGATGTACACATTTTGGGACTGCATATCTCCAGCAGTACACTGCCAATCACATTGAAACTTGGCATGTAAAGAGAACTCTAGAAATTAAGGGCACAGGCCAATTTTCATGTTAATTGCAAGAAAACCTCTGAAGTTATTAATGTGCAAAGTATGAAGTGTGAAACAATCAAAGAATTTGACAAAAAATGGTGATGCACGCATTATAGGACTGTATATCATAGACGAGAACTTCCAATCAAAATAAAAGCTTGGTATATCAAGAGACTACTGGTCTGGGAGGGCGCATGCCAGATTTCATGTAAACTGCAGGAACAGCTGTGACATTATTAATGCATAAAGTGTCACCACAATGTTATCCTATGGGAAATATCTCAACTTCAGAATGACATAACTATGGAACCAATGAAAATTTTTACACCAAACCAGCATAAGTCACATCTATGGGACAACCCCTTTGTATCCTGCAAATTTCTAGTCAAAAGTCCTAACAATTTCTTTGCAGTGAACTCACAGAGAAACAGCAACCTTTAAAAATCTCTGTTCGTGAGCTGTCAAAATCCCTGTTCATAAGCTGAAATTCTTGTTCGAAGCTGTACAGCAATCCAAATGACTGAACTGAGCATTTGCAGAACCCACAATTTCAAAACTGAATAACTTTTGAATGGATTAATATTTTTCACCAAACCAATGAAGGCTTGTTCTTTTGAACAAGATCTTTCCACTCTGAAAATTGCAGACCAAACTTCTACTCGATGTAGCCACTGCACAATGAGGAAAAAACTGGGAAAAATTCAGATTGGTGAAAAATGCTTTTATATGATGATGCACTGCACAAAATCATCAAATCTGATAGAAACAAAACTTGGCAGATGTAGAGATCTACCACCCAGAACTGTACATTCCAAATTTCATTCAAATCTGTAGTCCAGTTGCAAAGTTATTAAAGTGCAAAATTTGGGGTTTAACATTAAAATGCCTACTCAACTCTAACTATAGTGCCTATATATATATATATATATATATATATATTTGCTACCATAGTTAGGGTTAAGTAGCACTTTTAAGGTTAAAGGGTGAAATTTTGCATCTTAATAACTTTGCCACCATTCAACAGATTTGCCTGAAATTTAGTAAACATGATTGGACATGGTAGATCTTGGGATCTGCCAACTTTCATACTGGTCGGATATATGGCTACAGAGTTATTAAGTGTCAACCAAAAGTGCAATTATGTTTTTTTGCGAATTCTTTGCTCTAGCCTACAGGTTGCACGGTTTGCATGACTGGTCCGAAAACTTCAGGGAACGTGCAGCTGGGGTCTCCAATCTGCCTTTTGAAGATTTCATGAAAAAATATTGAACGGTTCAAAAGTTATTCAAAAAACAAATTCTTGTTATAAGTCAATGGGAAAAGTTAACAAAAAGTTCGACAGTGTTGCAAATGACCCTAGTAGTGTCACAAATCTGCCATTTTGTTTTCAGCTGGTGATCAGAAAGTGCTTGGAATTTAAAATTGGGACCCTCTAGGAACACAATTATTTTTGTGTTCACCAAGTTGGACCCTCAGGATGCTAGCCATGTCTTTATGTTGGGGTTAAACACCCCAGAAATATGTTTTTCAAATTTCTGGAAAAAGTAGTGTCGCAAAGTAGTGTCGCACTCACGACACTTTCATGATTTCATTTGCAAGAGTGTCGTGATTTGTGACACTATTTTGCGACACTGTACCCAAAATAACAGGAATTCTTTGCCACCCTGCTGCAAAAGAACAGTTTGGTCTATTTGGCTGAAATTTGGAGGGAAGACAGCCAATATGCTACAGATGTGCCTTTTTGTGGTTTGGTTAAAAAATAATAGAGGGCTGCAAAGTTACAGCACTCCAAAGTTGACGCTTTTTCCCCATAGGATAACATTACGGCATCCGTTGCACCTTTCGATGCCTGTATCTTGGAAACGGTGCGAGATACAGACTTTTCGTAGGCAAAATGCTTAGCCCCCTAACCAGGGACTAAGTACAAAACTAGCCAGGAATGGCAGAATTCATATGAAATTTTCTTTTTTTTTTCTACATCGTACGGTTCCTGAAATATAAGCAATTTAGTATTCCAAGTCCTCCTTTTCTGCTCCGAGGCCCATTATTACGCATACATTCTTTGTATTCACTGTCTTTTTCAATGCAGTTTTTGGGGAAAAGAAGGGTGTGCCCTTTCGTTACTGTGCCAATTAGCATTTCCAGTGACATTTCCCTTACCGTTCGTGTCACCATTACCGCGGCACGCCACCGTGCTACGGTTTGTACTTTTGTTTGCGCTTCTGTTTGCATTACTTTTGCCATTTGTGTTTCCATTACTGTTTATGTTTTCATTTTTTTTTTGTATCAGCCTGTGCATTGCCATTTGTGTTTACGGTCGACCTTCCATTTGCGTGTGTCTTTCGTTTTGCATCATCGTCACCGTTACCATTACCATTGGCGTTTCCAATTGCGTTATCATGACCATGCATGTTACAGTTTGAGTTTCCTTATGCACTTGTGTTTGCATTTCCATTTCTGTTTCCTTTGGCATTACTGTTGCTGTTACCATTACCATTTACATTTCCAATTGCAGTACCATGACCATGCGCGTTGCAGTTTGCGTTTCTGTACTCGCTTCCATTCTTCTTCTTTCCACTTCTGTTTCCTTTGGCATTATTGCTGCTGTTACCATTATCATTTGCATTTACAGTAGCGGTTCCGTGACCATGCGCATCATGGTTCGCGTTTCTGTAAGTGCCTGCATTTTGATTTCTGTTACTGTTTTCTTTGACATTATTGTTGCTGTTACCATTACCATTTGCATTTCCAATTGCGGTACTATGACCGTGCGCATTGCCAGTTGCGTTCCATAAGTGCTTGCATTTGCATCTCCGTTTCCATCACTGTTAGCTTTGGCGTCACTTTGCGCTTGCATTTCTATTACCGTTTGCGTTACCATTTATGTTTGTGTCACCATGTGCGTAACCCTTTGTGCTTGCATTTGCATTGCACTTACCATTACTATGTCACAAAAAATCATGTGGTGGGAGTGAGGGGCCCGAGAGTCCCGCACTCCCACCACCATATTACATTCACTATTTATAGTCCTCATTTCAAAGAAGGAAATTCATGGCAAAAAAACTCCATTTAGTGCATCAGTTAGTGTTGTTCCACAGTGACAAAAGTAAGGAAGTTCAATGTTGAGGTTGAAACCCCCTTTTAACTCCACCTCCAGCGGCAGCCAAGGTGTCGTTAGAGTCATTGGTCCTAACTCTCACCCCATTCTCCTATACTTCACCACCTCAGCTTGTTTACACATGGAATGAGGTGAGAGTTAGGACTGACAACCCCAACACACACCCCGATGCCGGTTGGGGGGGCGGAGTGGGGGGTGCAAGGAGTGGCTTTCAACCCTAACATCTAATTTCCTCTCTTTTGTTGCTGTGGAACAACCCTAACGGATGCATTAAACTGAGTTTTTTGCCTTGAACATATATATATATATACACACACACACACACACACACACACACACACACACAATACAAGTCACATTAAACTGTTCCTCCAATGAGTTGCTGTAGCATTTCTGACTGAGTTGCATACGTGTTGCTGGATTCAGCACAAAATCTTGCACAAACTGTTTCTTAAGAGTTAAAATGCAGCTTTGCATTGCACTGTGACTGGACAGCAGATGCATTCCAACTGAGTTGCAAAAACATACTACAAACATGTCTTTTCAGCTGGTTAAGCATTGAAAAATAATGCAATATGCATGCAATAGGTAGCACACTCGCCTCTGAGGCTGGGAGATCAGAGGGCTGTGGGTTCAGTTCCCACATCTGGCACTTGGGTTAATATCCCAATACTGACACTGTAGTGCAGCATGAGAGGGGTGCTGCACTTCTGAGGTGCCATCTTTCAGATGAGACGTTAAACCGAGGTCCCATCTGCCTGGATTGGTGGTAGTTCAGGTGGATGTTAAAGATTCCATGGCACTTATCGAAGAGTAGGGGAATTTCCCCAGTGTCCTGGCCAAATTTCCCTCATTTATCTAAAAAAAAAAAAATACCACCAACAGCTTAATCTGGTTCAAGGACAGTTGGCATTCATCTGTATCCCCCTCCCCCGGGTCGTGCCTGAAAATAGGAAGGATTTGTCTAGTGCACTTATCCAGTCAACAAAAACTAAATAAAATAAATAAATAAAAAAAACAATGCTAAACCAACTCATTGATGGTACAGTTTAATGTGACTTGTGCTGTGTGTGTGTGATATATATATATATATATATATATATATACAGATAGATATATATATATATATATATCTATATATATATCTATATATATAGATATATATATATATATTCATTGCAAAACACTCAATTAGTGCATCAGTCAGTGTTGATTCCACACCAACAACAGTGTGAAAATTCAATGTTAGGGTTACCAACCATACCCCACACCCCCCAACTTCCACAGGCCAACAGGCGTCAGGGTGTGCCTTAGGGTCGACGGCCCTAACTCTCACCCCATTCCATGTGTAAACAAGTTGAGATGGTACAGTATAGGAGAATGGGGTGAGAGTTAGGCCCAATGACCCCAAGGAAAAATCTGTATCTCAAACCATTTTCAAGATATAGGCACCGAAAGGCATTGCAGTTGCCACAATGTTATCCTATGGGAACATTTTTAATTTTGGACTACTGTAACTCTGGAAGTGGTGTAATTTTTTTTTCACCAAACCTGCAAAAGGCACATCTGTGGGGCAAGGGCTTGCCACCCTAGATATTTCAACCTAAAGTTTCTAACCATTTTCTTGTTATGAAGTGGCAAAGAAACTGCTTTTTGGGGTTGTTGAACTGTGGAAGTTTCACAAAAGTTCAGTGGAGTTTTGTAAAAGCACCATTGGTTTAGCTGAGGGAACTTTTGTGAAAATACTTCAGGACTTTTGAGAAAGTCCTTCCATTTTAAATGTGGGACTTTCACGAAAGTACCCGCTGAACTTTCACGAAAGTCAGCAGAACTTTCACAAAAGTTCCACCACTAAGACGGTGGAAAAACTGAAAAATCATATTTCCAGGCATCCTTTCAGAAAACTGATATCAAGGTCATGTCCCTAGGGCCCCAGTTAGGTAAACCCAACTGTTGGTATTTACCAAGGGGCAGGATTTTTTTGAACTACATCATTTTTTCCATGTCACTAACTGAAAACTAGATGGCAGATTTGTGAATATACCAAACCCAATTGGTAATGTAAAAAGTGATTTCGCAAAAGTAAAAAGTGCTTTCGAGGGCGACACATATTTTTTTCCCCATAGGTTATAATGGGAAACTTTAAATGTTAATAACTTTTGAACGGATTAATATTTTTTCACTAAATCTTCAATAGGAGCTCCCCAACCCAGTCCCCATTATGGGCAGAATATTTATGTGAGTATATATATATATATATATATATATATATCTTTATAGGTTACATAAAGGCCTATTTTATTTTATTTTATTTAGCTTTTGTTGACCAGGTAAGCGCACTGACAAATCATGCCTATTTTCAGGCATGGCCCGGAGGAGGGGGATACAGATGAATGCCAACTGACCTTGAACCAGATTAAGCTGTTGGTGGTATTTTTAGTGAATGAGGGAAATTTGGCCAGGACACCGGGGAAATTCCCCTACTTTTTTTGATAAGTGCCATGGGATCTTTAACATCCACCTGAACTACTACCAATCCAGGCAGATGGGACCTCAGTTTAACATCTCATCCGAAAAATGGCACCTCAGAACTCATGCTGCACTGCAGTGTCAGTACTGGGATATTAATCCAAGTGCCAGATGTGGGAACTGAACCCACAGCCCTCTGATCTCCCAGTCTCAGAAGGTGAGTGTGCTACCTACTGAGCCACTGACACTTTCCTGATGAAGTCTGTCCGTCAGGTGAAATGTTGAATTTTAAGGCCATTTAAGAAAATAAAAAGACTTGATGGAAAACAACATAAATAAGCATCTCTCCATTATTTGAGGTGTGTACCTTCCAACCCCCCATTTCTCATACAGAGAGGGTGAAACTTGTCCCCATATACCCAGAAAATGTCAGAGCAAACAGACAAATCATTTGGGCTGTAGAGATGAGCAAAGAATTTGCCAAAACTGCCCAAAAAGTGATCTTTTTCACTTCTTTGGCACTCCACAGCTCCAAAACTGCAAATCTGACTGGGACACAACTTGCCAGATCCAGAGATCTTTAGTAGCAGATGGTGAATACAAAATTCAAGGCAAATCAGACAAACTGTTGCAAAGTTAAGTGCAAAATTTGAAGCTGTAACATCAAAGTGCCTACTCAACCCTAACTATACTTGCACTGCCATGCAGGTATAATATATATATATATACTGTATGTATATATCTATATATATATATATATATATATATATATATGTATATTCTAGATATATAAAGTATGTATATTGCAAAGAAACTTTGTTACTGCTCCGGTGAGGATCAAAGTGACAAAAGTTGGGAAATGAGGTGTTAGGGTTTCCCTAACACCCTAAACTCCCAAACCAGGCAGGAGACCAGGCATGAGGTGAGCCTTGGGCTTCTCAAGCCTAACACTCACCCCATTCTATCTGTAAATAAGGTCAGATATGTAGACTTTATGAGAACAGAGTGAGCATTAGGCTTGAGAAGCCAAAGGCACATCCAACACCTGCTTTCTTGCCTGGTTTGGGAGGGTGGGGTGTTAGGGAGACTCTAACACCTCATTTCCCAATTTTTGTTACTTTAACTTTTTTTTTTAGTATTTTATGTCTGGGGAAGGTTACTTGAGGGTTACTTATGTCTTGATAGGGGATAGGAGTTTTTGGTTATTTATTTTTAATTAAGGGTTGTGGGTTTATATTTTGTCGTGATTCATGTTATTTTTATTTTATTTTTGTTCTGTTGGTTAGTTAAGAGTCATCTGATAAAGTGATTGCCAGAATGTGTCAGAGGCCTGCCCCCATGGTCGTGCGCTATTCACCCTCTGCTCTCTGTGCCCTCCATACCTTTATTCCTCCCCCCCACTGCAGTTTACAACATACCAGTGCTGTAGGGCACTGCACGCTTCATAAGGGGAGGAGGGGGGCATGAACAGTGGAGGGTGAATAAGCGGGGCCATCACATCAGGGTCGTGAGATCCAGGAGACACCCTGCGGTGAAATGGAACCAAGAACATCATTTGCCATGCCTGGTTTCCATACCCAAGGGCACTACCAATATTAGTGGGCAGGTGGTTCGGGAGGCCCTGGAGGGTCATCCAACTCGGGCAGTGCTATGCAATACCAGGTCCATTAAAAACAAGACTGCAATTATTGCATATCTTTAAGGAACGGTGGATATGGCTTGCATCACCAAGAACTGGCTGGATGAGAATTCTGGCCCTATTTTGGAGGCTTTATCTTCAGCAGGGTACTCGGTGATCCACCGCCTATGATTTGATCATGGAGGGGGGGGTGTTGCGGGAGTTTTAAGACTGAACTTAACCTCACAAGTGTACCAGTTGAGGAGACTGATTCATTCAAGTGTACCATGGTACCAGGTGTAGGTTGTAGGATCACTCTCCTCTACCACCCACCCGGAGATGAGAAGCAGTTCCTTCAGGAAGTGGTTCGTCATCAACATGGCGTTCAAGTTGCCCAGACTGATGGATCTAGGTGACTTTAACACCTTGGTTAATGAAGAATTCTCGCAGTTTGGACAATACTTCCTCCAGCTGATGTAATCTCAGGGCCTTACACAGATAGTTACCACTGCTACCCATAAATATAGTCACTCCCTTGACTTAGTCTTCCTCCTGGGGATCGAGGCCTCTGATTTGGAGGTGAAACCAGTTGGATGGTCCTACCACTACACCGTGGGGTTTAGTTTTAGTGCCCCCATTCATAGGTCTACCCCTGTGGAGATGATCAGGTATCGCCCTTTACGAGATGTTAGCTCTGAAGGCCTGGTGGCGGTACTTGACCTATTGTCCCTTCCAGTGGCAAACAGTGACCCAGAGGCCCTCATGGTTGCCTATAATACAGCTATTTCAGTGGCCCTGGATGTTGTTGCTCCTGTCCATCTTTGTTCTCTCTCCCTTCTCCCTCAGTCCCCATGGTTTGATGGGACCTTGAGGGAGATGCAGCAACTAGGACAAAGGTTAAAGCATGCTGGTAGAGATCCTCACTTGATGCCGACCACCTTAAATTAATGGAGCATTATCAAGCCTATCAATCTGAAATCACCCATAAGAAGGCAGAGTTCCTGTCCTGGGAGATTACGGCTGCTCAGAATCGACCAGCTCAGCTCTTTCACACTGTAGACAGACACTGCAACCCAGCCTGCCTACAAGTTCAAAAAGCCTTTTTGCAAGTAGAGTGCGATGAACTTGTTTGATTCTTTGCAAATAAGGTGGCTGACATCAGGGAAGCACTCCATCCAGCACACTCTATGGATGTTGCTCTGGATCAGCACATGGCTGCTGCTCCTCAGCTTTCTTGGAGTACCTTTGACTGACCGGAGTTCATGGATGTCGTGCGGATTGTCCAGAGTGCACGCTCTACATGCTGTAGTTTGGACCCTGGACCAACTTCCTTGATTTTGGGTTGTATTGATTCCATCGGTCCAGTCCTCACATGGATAGTCTGATGCTCCTTGGAAACAGGTTAGTTTCCCAGCTCCTGGAAGGAGGCGGTGGTAACACCCCTCTTGAAGAAAGCTTCTTTGGACCCTGACTGCCATGCAAACTACAGACCAATGTCAAATCTTCTGTTTTAAGGGAAGATGATTGAAAAAGTAGTGGCCGTACAGCTGGAGAACCATTTGACCATCCATGATATCTATGAACCCCTCCAGTCCAGTTTTTGAAAGAGGCATAGTACTGAGACAGCACTGGTTCAGGTGCTCAATGATCTCCTGATGGCTAGGGATTGGAAGAGTCATTCCATCTTGGTTCTTCTAGATCTCTCATCAGCATTTGAAATTGTGGACCATGGGATCCTACTTAATTGTCTGAGGTTCATCTTTGGATTATCTGGTGTAGTCCTCAGGTGGTTCACATCCTACCTCACCAGAGAACTCAGAGAGTGGTATCTTGGTTTTTTCCCTCAGACCCAGTTTCTCTGTCTTGTGGGGTTCCTCATGGTTCAGTGTTGTCCCCCATGTTGTTCGCAGTGTACATGCTGCCCCTTGGAGACATTGTAAGAAGGTATGGGCTGAGGTTTCACTGCTATGCTGATGATACCCAGCTCTACCTTTCTTTTGTACCTGACCAGGATGGGGCTCTCTTGGTCTTTAATAACTGCCTCACAGAAATCCAGGAGTGAATGGAATCAAGTTGGCTGAAGTTGAACTCAGATAAGACCAAAGTGCTCGTTGTTGATCCGACGTGCCAGATATTTATTTTATTTATTTATTTTGTTTTTGTTGACCGGGTAAATGCACTAGACAAATCCTGCCTATTTTCAGGCACGACCCGGGGAAGGGGGATACAGATGAATGCCAACTGACCTTGAACCAGATTAAGCTGTTGGTGGTATTTTTTTTAGTGAATGAGGGAAATTTGGCCAGGACACCGGGGAAATTCCCCTACTCTTTTCGATAAGTGCCATGGGATCTTTAACATCCACCTGAACTACCACCAATCCAGGCAGATGGGACCTCGGTTTAATGTCTCATCTGAAAGACGGCACCTCAGAAGTGCAGCACCCCTCTCATGCTGCACTACAGTGTCAGTACTGGGATATTAACCCAAGTGCCAGATGTGGGAACTGAACTCACAGCCCTCTGATCTCCCGGCCTCAGAGGTGAGTGTGCTACCTACTGAGCCACTGACACTGATATGGGGGCCAGGGGTTGGTTTGCCCTCTGGGCTTTACCTTGGGGGCTCATCACTCCTGACCTCTGAACAGGTGCAGAACCTGGGGGTAATTTTTGATGAAGGGCTAACTCTGCATTCACAGGTGTTTGCCATCATCAAGCCTCTTTTTATCACCTGAGGAATATCTCCAGGATCAAGCACCTTGTTCCATCCAGTGACCTTCCTACTCTGGTCCATGCCTTTGTGTCCTTGCACTTACATTATTGCAATGCCCTTTATCGAGGACTACATGGGTTGAAAATCTGCCACCTGTAGCTGGTGAAGAAAGCAGCGGCCCGGATTTTGATGGGAACTTCTCGGTCCAGTCATACTTCGCCAGTGCTGCGCGGACTGCACTGGCTGCCAGTACAGTCGTGGATCACCTTTAAAGTCGGTCTTCTGACTATTAAAGCCCTACATGGACTGGGCCTGGACAACTTGAAAGAACTCATGGGCCCAGATATTCAAACTGCGCGCCAGTGTGTGGTGCAAGCCCCTGCACCGCTCAAAATAGTTGCGCAGGGGTGTGGCCAGGGCGATATTCAACGGAGTAGCACTATGGCGCAACTGCTTTGAATAACGCCCCCTGGCCACCCCTACTGTGCATGGTGCAGTGGAACTGCTCCAGCGCAAGTGGTCAGAATGGGGCATTGAGATGCGGTGGCGCAAGTTCCATTGGTCCAGAAAGTAGATTTTTTGCAGTGACCACCAAATCACCTTCTGGGCCTAATTACTGAAATGACAGTTGCAGTGTTCATTGTGTGGGTTCCAAAAAAATGGCAAAGTTATGAACATAAGTTCAAAATGTCATTGAAATACATTATACATCACTTACCTTGATTCCTCAGTTCACAGATCAGCTTTCAAGAGTGTAGACATGTATCGGTCCACAGGAGATGACAGCCGACAATGTCTGGTGGTAAGTATAGGGTATGGAGGATGTGGGGTGGTGGGTGCTCAGTGGAAGGGTCAGAAGTGGGATGGCAGGGATGATGAGGGACTGTTTTCTTTGTTTCAGGGATAAAAACATAAAAAGGCACCGGGGGACTGTTTTCTTTTTTCCGGACTAAACTACATAAATATTTAGAGACACTGGTGGTGGGCTCCCCGGTGTCCCACTGCTGGGGGGGGGCTGTAAATGTTGACACAGGGATTGGGCCCCCCAATGTCAACTCATGAATAAAACAATGTCTGGAGGGGCATCCAGCTTCAGGGGTGGGCATCCTGGTGTCAGATGTTATAAATACATTGGATTCCGGATGTATGCACATGCTAGATACAAGCTGTTTTTGTGCATACATCTGAAATGCCATAGGATATAATGGGCCCAATAGGAATCAATAGATCACTGCTACTAGTGCAACTGTAAATTCATCGGAAACCCCACACAGCCCATAGATCCTACTGAACACAATCCTGTATAAATGCTGTTGTAGTTTCACCTGATGGCCAAAAATGGAGATCAGAGATTCAGGGTCTTTGTCCTTAGCTGACAGCTCTGATTGGGGTGTAGTCATCTTCAAAGTGTGGGGACTGGGGAATTTGGTGTCTGTGAAGCCACTCTCTGCAGTGTTGCAGCCTGCTGTTTTTCTATTGTGAGAGAGAGGTCAACTCTAATATGGGGCAGCTAAATCATAACATTCTTCCTCTTTGTCCTTAGCTATAGGCATTGTTAAGGTGCCTGTAAAGTTCCCATGGTTTTTTCCATTATCTAGCCAACTGCTCTGAGCAGTCTACATGGGATTGTGTGGTCATCAGATGCCGACTATAAAATGTGGAACAGTTAAATTGAGACATCGGGAGGAACAGCTGAGCAGTAATTATTGGGGAACAGCATTTATCTGCATCTCTGCAGAGTGGGTTTACACCTCATTTTAGTCTTTGTCCTTGGCCGACTGCTCAATCAAGAATTAATTGGAACCTATTAAACAGGTGTAATAAAATAAAGAAGGGACTAGGGGATAGCAATCAGAGGGTGGGGGGGTGCCACTAGACACCAAAGAATATATGGAGATGGTGATCGGGGAGTGAGAGATGCCACTAGACACCAGGAAAAATGAGGAATCTGATGTTACATTGCAGCTGACAGCAGGGGTTCAGCTGCAGCTACAGAAGTAAATAAAATGCACTGTTTTCATACAGAGAATGCAACAGAAGGCTCATTTCCCTAAACGGGGCACCCGGGATTTTGGGTGCCCAGAAAAAAGTATTTCTGTCCATAACTGTCAAAAAAAAAAAAACACCACCAGAATCCAGCTAAACAGAACCCATTTAGCTAGGTTCTGGTGTTTAATTTGTAAAATAACAATATTTTTATGTATTTTCCACACGTTTTAGTTCTTGGAAAAACAAAACAAGATGGTGGCTGGCAAAAAAAAAATGTTTTCTGTCATGAAAAAGGAATGGATCTCTTGAGAAAGAATCCTTTTTTGAGGGGTCAATCCTCGGTTGAACTTTATCCCTCTAATTTGGACAGGGGGATTCCCATTGAAATAATAGGAACATAAGAATGTATTAACTTTGCAACAGATTAATATATTTTTTCACCAAAACTATGCATGGCAGTTCTGTTACCCAAGCTGGTTGTGTCATAAAAAAATCAGACCAAAATTCCACACTATCTGGGTACAAGTTGATGAGGACAAAACTGAAAAAATGGCAACTTTTAAGGTTTTAGCACCATTTGGATCTCAGAATCTATATATCCAACCAGAAAGAAACTGCCACATCAGGAGACCTACAATACCCCACTGGACAGCGCATACCAAATTTTGAGCAAATCCATTGATTGGTTGCAAAATTTGAGGTTTAACATTAAACAGACTACTCAACCCTAGCTATAGGGGCACAACCGTGCCCTTATAATATATATATATATATATATATATATATATATATATATATATATATACAGTGTGTATATATATATATATATATATATACACACACACACACACAATAGGGATGAGTGCTAAATGAGTGAGATAAAACAGTCTATCATCCACTGCAGTGTGATATTTTTATCCTCTGCTGTACTGTGATGATATCAGCCATTTACACACACAGGTCACAAAAGGTCATCACTCTAGGCAGCTTTTCCCTCAGAATGCAAGAAACACCTGTGCTGTTACCATAGATGCAAATGCAGAACTACTTCCGAGGTCTCACTGCTGCCTACAGCTAACTCAGTGAGCATTACAAAACACACCTATCCCTTCCCCCACCAACTTCCAGCTCATTACTGTGACTGCAGCCAGATTTCTAAACAGCACAGCTTCACAGAACAGTCTAAACTACTGCCTGCAGCTAACTCAACTACCACTGAAACACACTCTCACTTGTTCCTCAAACTCTGATTCTCACCCATTACAATTACTGTGATACTATCAGCTTGACTACAGCCAGAATCCTAAAGAGCACAATTTCACAGAACACCCTGCACTCTGCCTGTAGCTAACTTAATTACCACTGAAAACAGTATCAGCTGTTCTGACACTCTGCCTCTCAGCTCATTACAATTACTGTGATGCTCTCAGCTTCACTGCAGCCAGACTTCTAAACAATACAGCCTCACAAAAGTATGTTTCTCACTCCTACCTAAAACTAACCCATTTAGCATTGCAAAACACACTCATATGTCTCCCAGAGTTTATAACATTGCCAGCCCATTCAGAAAAGCTCACACACAGAATGAGCAAACACATAAACAGGAACAGAACACAAGAGAGCATAACAAAACTTCTAAAACTCTTGGCCGTATTGTATATATCGAATACATGATGGTCAGATCGTGTGCTATGGCAAATATTGTCACTCCTTCATTGTGAGCTCTGGATATCTTACTCGTGCCTTCAGCACTCGTGAGATATCCAGAGCTCTCTCTGCAGGAGTGACAATATTTGCCATATCACATTTATGCCCATCACGTATCCTCTATATATATATATATATATATATATATATATATATATATATATATAGAGAGATACATATAGTGGCACAGTAGCACCACTATAATTTGGGTTGAGTAGGTACTTTAATGTTTAACCCCAATTTTTGCACTTTAATACCATTGCAACTGTTCAACAGATGAATAATAAATTTTGCATGTATGTTCTCATGAGGTAGATCTCTGGATGTGACAATTTTTCTTCCAGTCAGACGTGTGGGTTCAGAGATCTGGATAGTGCAAACAATGACATTTTTGAAATTTTTCCCATTGATTTTAATGGGTTTTCTTTGAATTTGGCTACCTCTCAGATGTTTTGGAATTTTGGTATGAAATTTCAGGATAGAAGGTAGCTGGCCCAGAGATGTTCTTTTGCTTGTTTGATGAAAACATATAAATCTGTTCCAAAGTTATTTAATTTTGAAATTTTTAAAAATTGATTCTGAGAATGCTTAGTAAGCACTTGAAATAGCTTTATGAAATGAAAACAGAATTTTTTTTCATATGGTACCAATCCTTTTTCATGACGGGAAATCATTTTTTTTTATTTGCTGCCATCTTGCTCTCTGTGTTTTCCTAAAAATTACTATTTTAAAACCCACAAAAATGACATCCTGGAGGGAGACCAAGACATCAATGTTACTCATTAGGACTTTGTTAAGTGTACTCTGCAGTTAATTGTTGGACAGATGACTCCCAAATGTGTTTTTGTTTTATATTTGAAATTCTTTTTGTGACTCGCCTCCACTTTTTTCATCTGATGTTCGTATAAAACAACAAAATCTAGCTGTTTTTTTTCTGTTTTTTTTTAAGAGCCATAGCTCCAAGACAGTTTGGAATGTTCCTCTGATATTTTCAGGGTAGAAAAGGGTGGCTCACGGATGTGCCTTTTGCAGGTTTGGTGAAAACACAGTAATCCCTTCCAAAGTTATTAAATTTTAAAATTTACGGTTCTGTGCATGGTCAGTTATCATTTGTCCACTTGTTTCGTGAACTTTTACTTTTTCCCTGGTTTCTAGTGGAGCCCCCCACCCACCCACCATGATAACCTCTTGCCATCAAACAACTGGATTAGCTAACAATTTTATTAAATGCAAGTGTTACATCCAATGTTAAATTTTGTGTTCATGTGTTGTTTATGGATGGCACAGGGAACTGGGCTTTTGCATCTTTGGTAGAAAGACAGCCTGTGTATGTGTGTGCCTATGTGTGTGTATTATTTGATAACTGAATCTGGCAAACTTATAGATTTTGCACAATTAAAGCCTAGAGTGATTTTGGTTATTTAGGTTTCATGTAGGATTCGTACCATTGTTGTTTCTGAGAAATAACTGGATTGTATATGCTGCATCCTTGAAGAGTTAAATCAGAATCTACAGGGAATCCCTCCTGAATGGATTCTGATGATTTGTTAATGTAGGTGTGAAAGTCAGCAGATATAGCTGGGAATGTTTCATGAGTGCCAAATGAGAAATAACAAAATGCAGTCAGTCTCTGTAACAGGAATAATGCAGTTCATCTCAAACTTATCAATGTCCCTGGTCCTATGCCCATCACTCCATTAATTGATTACAGCTCAAAAAGAACTAAAACATTCAGGTAAGGCACTTAACTATTAATAAAATATACAAAACTGCAACATGATAGCCCTTGTGGGACATTACTCAACTGCTTCAGAAATGGGAGACAAACAAAATGCTACTTCTGTTTTACTTAACTTGAAAATGAAACAATCATAGCACCTTCAACCCATGTGCAAAAGGCTATTTGTATACCATGCACTAAAATGTTAAAATTTAAAAACACTTTTTTCTATGAATACTAACTGTGGAGAGAATACAGTTCAGATTTACAATGGTTCTTCTAAAGCCTCCATCTATATGCAGTCTTTGTTTCTAGCATAGCTCTCAACTGCTCTGCATTTTTGCATAACGCTATGAATTTTATGCCCAATTTTATCCTTGCTTAACTGTTTTTCATAATGTTGGAGCTATTTCTGGTGATATAAACTGTGAACAATTTGAACCAATCTGATATAAAAAAAATCATAATACTAATTTAATAACATGGTGCCAACTATTATTAAACTTACTACCTTAAAACTAATTAGATTATGTTACTCACTATTGGATAGCTATGCATGGGAGTAGCAGACCCTGGGGATCCTAGCTGTGACTTATCAGTCCTATCAATCTGTCTGATGCCCTGTGAATCCTGCTAGAGCTGTGAGCTGGTGATCATCCACTCTGGGATGACATGTGGCAAAAAATGGACACAAGGGCAGTTTGTACCAAATTCTTGCTGCAGCTGTGTTTTTTTTGGGGGGATGCAGAATTTGGACATAGTCTATCTAATATAGTGTCTACCAGTTTGGATGTACAATTCTTTTTTTTTCTTTTTCTGATGGTGTGAGAATCACAGTTCCAGAAGAAAGCAGGAACTACATTTTACAAGGGATACAATATAATTTAGGTGATGGGCACTGGACTAAATATCAGTTATAAAGTAGAGATGGTAAATGCATGAGAGTAAGCATTTGGGCTTTAGGGACAAGGAATAAGTGTGCCTTCTTTATTTTATTTTGAATTTGCTTGCAATTAATTTCATACTTCAATAATACTGATATTTAAGTGGGTCATGAGGTTAACTATGAAGATCAAGTCCTGATGTAATACCAGACAGTACCAATGGTCAGTAGCCAATCAGATAGCTTGATTTTTCCCCCAGTTCTTTTATAATCTGATACATATATGTATAAACATGTAATGGAAAATAACACTTAAATTAATTACTTGGTTCAGAAAATAAGTATATAGTGTATCAGAGAGTGCTGTTTTATATAGAAATCGATGACTGGAATCAGTCTGTTTTGCATTAGTAGTGATGTCAAATTCCTGTTGTGCTTCACTGAAGACATCACTACTAATGCACAACAACATCGAATCAGTGCTCGCGATGAAATCTCCTCAGTCATGCCGACCGTTGTCAGAGCTGTCAGCTAGTAAGCAGACCTCTGAGTGGATGCCCAGAAAATAGCAACAGATAAGACCATTTTATGTGTCTCTCTCCCTAGGCTACTTGTTTATTTGAAAAAAAAAAAGCATTCTTGCTAGTCGCAATGCCGCTGTATGTGAGTGCCTTCTCATACACTATAAAAGATTGTGTATGAGCAGGCATACACAGACAAGGGTATGCTTGAAATCTTGAGGTTTCCTTGGTGACAGAAGACCTCTCAAGCTGCGCTCCCGAGGTCTACTGTCACCAAGGGAAATCTCTCGATGCAAGCATACCCTTGTTGTGTATACCTGCTCATACTCAATCCTCTATGTTGTGTAATGTGCACCTTATGAATTTCTATAGCATTTATGTGGTTTTGCCTAACAATGATAAGAATCTCTCAGACACTCCAATTATAGTAGCTAACAAGCAAGTGTTACATCCAGTGTTAAATTCTGAGTTCATGTGTTATTTATGGATGGCACAGAGAACAGGGCTTTTATGTCATTATCAGTAATTGTATAAACAAAATGAAATGGATTTGGTAGAAAAAGAGAGAGAGAGAGAGAGAGAGTGTGTGTGTGTGTGTGTGTGTGTGTGTGTGTATGTGTTATTTGTTAACTGAACCTGGCCAACTTGTAGATTTTCCACAATTAAAGCCTAAAGTGATCATAGTTATTTATGTTTAATGTAGGATTCGGAGTGCTGTTGCTGATGAAAAATTGCCATCCCCATCATTGCAAATATTTCCTTGGTGTCTAGTGGCAGCCCCCTCCCCCGATTGCTTTCCCCATCATTAAATATATTTCCTTGGTGTCTAGTGGCAGCCCCCTTCCCCGATTGCTTTCCCCATCATTAAATATATTTCCCTCGCGCTCTGAAATATCTTGGCATTATTTTGTCTATTTCAGAATCCAAAATGGTGAGACTTAACTTAGATGCCCTTAAGGTAACTATAAAGCAGGATCTGGAGAGGTGGAGCCAACTTCCGCTCTCTCTCTGGGGAAGGGTCAATATAATAAAGATGAATGTGTTGCCGAGGATTTTATACCCTTTAAATATGCTTAACGTATGGTTATCCTTAAAGTGGCATAGAGAGCTTCACTCAATTATCTCAGACTTCATCTGGGAAAAGAAAACACCCCGTACAGCTTATCACAAACTAGTGGCTCCCAGGGAGAAGGCCGGTTTAAGGCTCCCGCACTTCGGCCTATATCACTGGGCAAGTAACCTCTGTAAATATCTATGCTGGCTCCTACCCCCTAGGAATCTGGAACTCTTATCGTATGTCCCTTCTTGGGTTAAGTTGGAAGTAGACTTAATAAAGGAGGCTGGAGTGGATCCGAAGGCTCTGCTCTTTATCCCACTAAAATCTCTCCCCTCTAGCCTAGCTACCACCCCCATTAGGTTCTCTCTACGTACCCACATTCAACTATGTGCCTCTCTTCACTATTCCCCTTGTGCAGACAGTTTTCAGCCTATATGTCTTAACCCTAATATGAAGATTGGGGGGGGAATACGATAAAGGAAACCTGGCTTCCTTTTTTGGACGGGTTAAGAGTGGCAGACCTCATGCAGGGTGACAGGTGTTTAACAGTCGCAGAGGTACTAACAAAGTATAATATTGGGCCTAATCATTCCTTTAAAATATACCAACTTACCCATTTGTTAGGGAGGTTCAAATCTAAGTTAATAGCGGGAAGGATTAACGGGACATGGTTTGAACCCCTGATTCGCTGGGTCTGGGAACCGCATGCAGTCTCCAAGGTTTACAAAGTACTCTTTGAGCAGGTTTACACAGACATTGGTAATAAACCGTGGTTCTGGGTGAACTGCTTAGGGGATCAGGGCCGGAACTGGGACCGTATCTGGCACCACACATACCAGTATATTACCCAGGACAGGTTGCGTATAATGCAATTCCACTTTTTAAATAACTTGTTCTGGACCCCTGCCAAGCTATGTAGGATTGGGCGTGCCCCGGATGCCCTATGTTTCCGGTGTCATCAAGCAGCGGGTGATCTTAAGCACATTTTTTGGGATTGTCCACCGGTAAAAGACTTGTGGGATCAAATTAAGCAAAAGGCGGACTCAATATTAGGTATTGAGCTTTGCTTTACTCCCGAAATTTGTCTCATAGGGGACTATGATGATATTCCGGTTAAGTCCCGTAGATACTACATGGCTCTGATTTCGTCCTCGGTTAAGAAAATTGTGTTAAGGCACTGGCTGGAGGATTCCCCCACCCAGTTATGTGGAATGGTTACAGGAATTGCTTTTCAATTTGAGTATGGAAAAATTTGGGGCTATCAAGAGGGGCTGTCTTTCGAAATTTGATCGAGTGTGGGGCCCCCTTCAGACCCTTTACTTACTGCATTCATAGCTAGCCGTTATGGGGTTAGCAGACCCTGGCTTGTTCCCTCACGGGCAGATCTGTCTTAGTTTTTGCAACCCGGAGAGGGGGGGATAGGGAAGTTAGGGGGGTGATTGGGGAGAGGGGGGTTTTATTTGGTCGAAAAAGTATTGGTTATGTTCTAATGGTACATGTAAGTGGCATGGTGTGGTCACAGATCAGTTCATGTAATGTTTGGTTCTCATACTTGTGTGCCAATTGTGTGTCAATAAACTTGAATTTAAAAAAAAATATATATATTTCCTTGGTGTCTAGTGGTACCCCCCCCATCTGATTGCTGTCCCTGTCTGTCAAAACCCTATAAAAAAGAAAACCTTCCCTCAATGTCTTTTTTAACCTGTAAATAAGATCCCTCACCACACTGACCCCCCAGCCTGACATCTCACTGAGCACTCATCACTCTGCACTCCCTCATACTCCTTACACACCCTCACTCACCTGAACAGGTCCCAGGGTCAAAATCCACTCTCTCATCGAAGACATGTCTTGCTGCTGGAACTGCTGACTTCAATATGAGAAACTAAGTTAACTGTGGTTTAATATATTAAGTGGGGTTTTGAACTTTGATGCATAACTTTGACAATTTTTGCAGATTTTAACCTCAAATTTTCAACATGGCCTTTTTTGAACTGCACCTCATGACCAATGCTGGTGGAATTTTGTAAATCAGGACCAAAAGGTGATTTTTTTTTGGTCACTTGGTAAAATCACCTTTTGGGCATGATTTGAATATTTTGGCCAGCTTTGTTCATGCAGTGAGGTCATAAGAAGACAATGTTGAAAATTTTGGGAAAAAATATAAAAATGGCAAAGTAATGCTCATACATGATATTTTTGTATGCTCGCTCATAACTCTGCAAATTTTTTATATTTTGACACCAAGTTTTCAACATAATCATCTTTTTACACCACCTCATGAATGTGACAGCTGTCATTTTTCAAACCCTGGCCAAACTGTGTTTTCACACATGTGGCACACAATCGTGTTGCAATGCTGTGGAATTATGTTTTGGCGGGGATTTAAAAAATTTCATTACAAGGTTCATGAAGTGGGATAATAAGAAGGCTATCCTGAAACTTTTGTTCCTGTCATATATATGCATCTAAGGAGAGATAGGAGTGCAGGTCCCACAGACAAATGAGGATACAATTGTACTATCTCAAAAAATAAGGAAAGTATTTGCAAAAAAAAAAAAACATCATTAATGCACAAGCTATGGTTAAGTGACAAAAGCAGGGAAATGTGGTATTAGGTTTCCAACTCTAGCACCTCACCCCCCCACCCTGCAGGCAGCAACAGGAAAAACCCTTACAGTTTCATCTCTATTGCCTCTTTGCAAAACAGTTGTGGGGTGTGCCTTGGGATTGTCCCCCCTAACGCTCACCCCATTCTCATATACTTTACCCATGTCAATTTATTTACTGATGGAATGGAGTGAGCATTAGGGCTGACAACCCCAAGACATTCCCCACACTTCATTGTGAAGAGGTAAGAGAGGTGAAACTGTAATGGTCTTCTCTGTTGCTACCTGTAGGGTGGGGGTGTGGTGTTAGGGTTGGAAACCTAACAGCAGATTTCCCTTCTTTTGTTGCTTTATCCCTAACTAGTGCATTACTATTCCAGGTATTCTGTAATAAATGTTATACTCTATTGAAAGTTGAACCACGTGTTGAATCCAATGAAATTCCTATGTAGGCTTGAATGAAGATCAGATGGATATTAAATACAGACATGGAAATGTTGGAAGGTATTGAATCACTGAACTGTTGCAAATCTGGAAGACAGACAGTGAATGAAAATAACAAATGTTGTTGAACTTGAATTAAATACTGTAATTAGGCTTGCTGAAAGCTTATTTTACATTTGGTACTAAGACAATGACTTTGTTAAATCTAACAGGTTGAACCATATTCAATGGTACAGTCCATTTAGTTTCCTTCTATAATAACAGATTTAATCAATCTCGCCCTCTTGGGGGTGCTCCAAACCTGAAAAATGAAAAATAGACAACATGCCCTAATGTGCTTCTTCAAAGTGCCATGATATGGAACTCTTTCTGTTTATGTGCAGGGTGTCTCTCAAGTATTGCTGTCCTCTTTCCTTTAATTTCCTCACTGTGTGACCAACATAATACATGCCATATGTGCACATAAAAAATAAATTATGAAGTTTATAATACATCTGATAAAGGTCCTCAGTTCCACAATGAGGTCTCTTTTATAAAAGGACTTTCCTGGAGAGGCATGCCTGCACACAGAGCATGCACAGCACTTGTAAAACACAGGTAGTTTGCAAGGCAACCAAGTGAGGGTCCTGCATTCTGTTCACTGCTAGTGAAATGACTTGAAGCCATTATGTCACTCTAGTTATGACTTTTAAAAAAAATATACCCTGTTTCGTTTCTGGCATCATTGTTCTGGTGTTTTGATCCATTGAAGTAATGGCCAAAACCTATGAACAAGGTAAACAATTTTGCCAGCTAAATGATTACGTTCAGTGATAAATGTGGTTGGTGTCTAGTCATAACGAATGTTTTTATTACAGTTGGGTGTCAATAATTGCACCCTGTCTAATGCCAGTACCCTCTGAAGGTAGTCTTGAAGAACCCATTCAGTACTGCCCCTCCTCCTGAAGTGCTACTGTACATCATTTGATTCACCTGTACATTGAATGCTTCAGTTTTAGAACAATTGTGTTTAACCTGGAGGAGCTGTCCATACGGCATAGAATTGACCAGTTTTCTTGGATGGGAACTTGAGCAGTGAGGCACTGTGTTTGCAACTGTGGGCTTACGATAGCCCTGGGTGGCGATTACCCTGCTCAGGACACCAGTACTTCTGATGTCCAGGAAGTCAATACTCTGACTTTCCACTTTATGGGTGAATTTCAAATTTTTGCCAATTAAATTTAGGTAATCAGGGAATTCCTGAACATCATCCCCAGTCTTCCAGATGCATAATATATCATCTATAAAGTGCAGCCAGAGAACAACACTCTGGAAAAAAGGATTCAGGGCCAAACTGAGGACATGTTCTTCTTCCAACAGACCCATATATAAGTTTGTGTAAGAGTGGATGTCAGCTGCCCCCATTGCAGTACCACATTGCTGCTAATAATGAGTTCCACTGAACACAAAATAATTCTTGTATAAAATGAACTCCAGGGCCTGTAGGAGGAAGAAACCCTGAATACTGTCTCTGGTTGTGCTGCCAGAAAGTGTTCCACCACTTCAAGTCCCAACCTGGTGGAACAGAGCAGTATAAAGTGGTGACGTCAGTCATGAGCCCTTTAAAGTCACTTTCCCATACATCATTTTGCAATTTGCCAAGCAAGACCAGTGTGTCACAGATGTGGGATCCCAGAACCAGTGGATGCAGAAAGTAATCAACAAAGACTAGTTCTGGGTCAGGGCTCCCACAACAGACACAGTGGGATGACACAAAGGATACAACAGTGATTTATGGACCTTAGGTATACAGTATAGGAGTGGAACCACTGGATAAAAAAACTTTTAAATATCTCACCTCTTTAGATGTACTCCACCCTCTTAAGTGGGCTTTATCAACAATATTCAAAAGGTTTTGCTTGAAACTCCATAGTCGATCTTTTTTAAGGACTAGATAATTTATCCTGTCAGATAGTAATTCTGCTTTGGCCACATCTGACATAATCACAATATTTCCCCCCTTGTTGGAGGGCTTTATAATTATCCCAGGATGTTATTAAGTTTTAAATTATTATTTTTGCCTAGTAAGCAATGTACAAATTATCTTTAAGCTATGTATGTATGTACTATGTATGTATGTACTATGTATGTATGTACTGACATGGAGCCTTTGCAAAGGAGTCATCGACTCAAAGGATTGTAATTCCAAAATTTGAATAAATAAATAAGTTGTTTCAAAGTCTGCCACTCCAACAGGGGGAGATCTATTTTGGCTCAAGCGTTTGTTTTTTACAATGTCATTCATTTCTAATAACAGTTTTTCAAATGCATCAATAGCAGTACTTTCTATGGATGGGTAAAACATTGATTTACTTTTGAATCTAGATGATCTTAAAATAACAGGAACCTGTGGATCACAATCTGTTAAAGCATCATTATCAATTTCTAACTTTTTATCTAAATCAAAAATATCAATCAAATCCATGCAATCTTTGCATCACCAGCAGGCTGAAAAATTGTCTCATTTAACTTTTCTTTCTTAGGCACTCAAATATTGTTCTCTTTTGTTCTGTTTAAGATTGGTGTTAGAGGATGAATTCTCTGCCTGCCTTTTCTTGGAGTCCTTTTTATGTTTGCTTGTGCATGCACAGGAAACATGTTATCACACTTTATAGCATTTGAGAGGTGTGCCACTGCCGAGCCCTTTGCAGTTCCAACGGGTAGAGGCTCAGCAGTCCAGACCAATGATCACATACTGCGGTTGTTATGCCACTTGCTGCTTGCTGGGTGTAAACTTTAAATAATTGAAAGGATCAAAGCCCCTCAATTCAAAGTAGACTTTGGTCTTTTCAGTTACATGAAGCTGGTCAGCAAGCAGCTGATTGGCTTTCAACATCAGGAGCCTGAGTGATCACACCGTCCAGCTTGCTTTCAGCATCAGGAGCCTGAGCGATCATGCTATCTATCTATCTATCTATCTATCTATCTATCTATCTATCTAGTGAAGCTGAGTGCTCACCACAGCCGGTGCTTCTTTCTCCTTGTCACAAGCACGTTTCTCTCTTGCCCACCCTTTCCAGTCTTCGTAAATGTGTTAAAAATATAAGTGGACTGGGGACCTCCCCCCTCTAGATCACCTACCGTGTTCCTAACAAGCCCAACACTCGGGTGCTGAGTCCCAATGTTGAAATAGTCCTAAAATAAAGAAAACCATCCCTCAATGTTTTTCCCCCTGTTAAACAGAAAACTATCCCTCACTGATCTGCCCCTCCCACACACACATACACCAACCTCACCCCAACAGAAAACATCAGCACCAGCCTATGAGGTTTGCAAAGTGCCCCCTACTTTATTAAAGGTGCTAAAGTGCTGCAGTGCTTTAGGCTTTTTATACATCACAAAGTGCAACATCACAAACATTAGAAAAGTGGACTTTCGAGGTGGTGGCAACAAAATGTGAGAACACCCTTACCAGCGACCCAACTAAGTTCTCTAAAATGCTTCTTCAATAGCCCCCAGACACATAGCACAGAGTTTAGCAGAAGATTATGAAAATATTTTTTTTGAAACACATTTTGTTAGACATGTTAAGACTAACAATCATGATTATGTTAAATTACCTGAGATTTGTATTGGTCGTAAGTTGGGTAAATAGTTAAGAGGTGCAAGAGCATTCATGTCTAACAAAATGGTGTTAGTAAACAATTTATTTTCATAATATTTTGTTCACCTCTCTGCTACATGTATGGGACTATTGAAGAAGCTTTTTTGTGAAACTGGTTGGGCCACTGGTACAGACATTCTCATATTGTGTTGCCACTGTATGGAAAGTCCACTTTTGTACTGCCATAATTGTTTGTGATTTTGCACTTTGTAATATGTAAAAAGCCAAAGCACTGTAGCACTTTAGCACCTTTAGTAAAGTAGTGTTCCTGCCCTCCAATCTTTGTAAATATTTTAAAAATATAAGTGTGCTGGGGAGCCCACCACCATACTGCTTCTTTTGACCCCTCTCCCCTCCATGTCACCTGGCCCCATTCCCAATAAGCCCAACAATGGGGTGCCCAATCCCAGTGTTGTAAAATCCCTAAAATAAAGAAAACCATTCCTTTGTGTTTTTCCCCTGTAAAACAGAAAACCATCTCTTACCGATCTGCCCTCCCACACACACACACACACCCACCCCATCCTGATCTCCCACTCAGCATTCGCCACCCCACACCCACACACCCCCACACTCACCACACCCTCACTCACCTGAACATCTCCCAGGGTGAAGATCCACTCCCCATTTGAAGACACATCTTCCTGCTGGAACCACTGACTGCAATATGAGAAACTAAGGTAAGTGCAGTTCAATGTATTTCAATGGGGTCTTGAACTTTGATCTATAAGTTTGTAAAATTTGTATATTTTGGCTCCAGATTTTCAACATCACCTTTTTTGGGCCCCACCTCATGATCAATAGTGGTGCAATTATGCAAATTAAGCCTAAAAGATGATTTTGAGGCTGTGTTGTGAAATTACCTTTTGGGTGGGATGTGAACATTTTTACCACCCTTGTTCACAAGGTGGGGTCATAAGAAGGCTATATTAAAACTTTGGAGGTCACAATATGTAGACATGGTAAAGTTATGTGTATACACTGAAGTTTTTCTATGAACACTCGTAACTTTGATCATTTTAAATATTTTAACCCCAATTGTACAATGACAAGAAAGAATGCTGGGCTCTCATTGGTCAGTCTGGGGCTGGACCCGTATTGTTATTCCTGCACAACATCACAGATCTAGTCCCAGCACATGGATGACCACATCAAGTGTTAATGTAATCACTTCACAGGCTATGTCCACCACTCAGTATCCCACTTCAGTGATCCCTACTCAGCAGCAACCTTCAGTGTCCCCAACTCCTTTATTGTTAAATAAAATTAAAATCCTCCCTCCCAGCAAGTCTATTCCCAGGACACAAAATCTACCTATTATTGTTTCTTGTTTTCCACCCCGTACAAAAGTGAGCAAGCAGTCCGAGTGCTTCACAAAAAGGACAGTGAAGGCTGTCCATTTCCCTGCTTGCTTGCTCTAAGTGTATTAAATTGTCATTCTCACCTCATTAGAGACAAAATTAAGAAAATAATGAGAACAGACTCCTTTTTCTTCTTTTGGTACAAAAGACATGCCAACTTTCTCTCTCTGTTTTTATTTCTGTGAAAGCAGAAATATGCTGCCCCCCTCCCACTGTGTTAATTTTCTGGTGACATGCTGAGTCTGGTTGTCATTCTCCTGGTACAGTAAACATGTCTTTTGTACCAGGAAAAGAAAAGTAACTGAAGAGAACATCACAAAAAAAAGATGAGTAACTGAAGCACCATCTGCTTTTTAACACACATGCTCAGTCTGTTTGGGGTGGGCAGGGAGATCTTATACCAACTGGGGCAGAGACATCTGAATCCGATCACACTGATGGCTTCATGGCAATGTCATAGTTACTTTAGAAAAATGTGAATTAAATGTGTTCTTCTGTCAGGTTAGACAGTGAAAACTACAGCAGCGGGTTAGAGAACAACAAGTGTGAAGGAAGAAAAGTGGGTGTGGGAGGCAGAGTCAGAAATGCACTTTAACATCACAGTAGCTCCATTTATTGGACAAAGCAAATAATTAGCACTATTTCTTTTAGTAAGTATTCATACCATTTCAAAAAATTACAAAAAATGTTGTTTTAATAAATATTTTAATATTTTTCTTTTTTTAAAAAACAGCCCATTGTATAATTGGAATAATGCACTCCAAGGTGTGTGCCGTGCTGAGATAACTCAGGGTGCTGGACACACTCATCCTGCGGCCTCATGCCCAACCACCCAAGGCGTGACATTATCCCAGTATGAGGCACACCTTGTCATGTATTATTCCTTTAATTTTCAACATAATAATTTTTTCACACCACCTCATGAATGTGACAGCTGTCATTTTTCAAATCCTGGCCAAAATGTGTTTTTGTACCTGTGGTGCAGAATGAGGTTTCAGTTTCATGGAATGATGTTTTGCTGGGAATTTAAAAAATTTCATCTACCAGGTTATGAGGTGGGCTAATAAGAAGGCTGTGCTGAAAATTTGGTGTACAAATACAGTAGAATCCCTCAATGCCCAGTTTATGACTGAATGTTACACTTTTTCAACACTCACTCAAAACTTCGCTAATTTTCAATAGTTTGATTCCAGACTTTCAACATGGGCATTTTTCCACACCACCTCATAAATGTGACATGTGACATTTTTTAAATTCTGGACGAGATGTGTTTTTGCAACTCTGGTGTGAAATTACATTTTGGCCAAAATACTATAAATGGTACATGTCTTGTTTATAAGACAAATCATAAAACAAGTATCTTGAAAGTTGGGATCAAAATAATTAAAACAAATTATAATTGTTTAACAACCTTTGTGTGTAGTGTGAGTCTTTACTCCAGTGGCCATGCTTTGTGATCCTGTCCTTGTGAGTTGAGTTCAGGGTTGAGTTTAGTGATCAAGCTGGATTGGGGGGAGAAGGGTGGGGGAATGGTGCTGTTATGTGACACCCCCACAGTCACTGAAAGAAAGATGCAGGGTTGTCCTTATGGGCCTGAGTACAATATAATGAAGACAACTGTCCTTTTGGCATAAGTCTTTGCACCTCTCCACCTGTGGGTGGCAGAGTACCTTGTGCATTGACTGACAGATGCACTCTTTGCCTTTGCATCTGTATCTGTATCTGTGGCCACATAGATACATAGATGTTGTTGGCAGATAAGGACCTTGTGGCCCATCCAGTCTGCCCTATCCCTCTTTCTAATGCTTAACGTACCCTAGATGCTACAAGTCCCCCCCTTTCACCCTAGCTTAATAATTCCCATGTGCCTATCCTACACATTCTTGAATCTCTGAACCATGGCTGCCCCCACCACTTCCTAGGGGAGACTGTTCCATCTCTCCACCACCCTTTCAGTGAAGTAGAATTTCCTCAAGTTCCCTCTAAGTTTTCCCCCTTTTAGTCTCACGCTGTTCCACCTTGTTCTGCTATTTCCCTTCATGTGAAAGATGCTCCCCTCTGGTACCCTGCTGATCCCCTTTAGATACTTGAAGGTCTCTATCATGTACCCACCCATCCTCCAGGGAGTACATATTGAGAGCTCTGAGTCTCTCCTCATACGACTTATGCTGCATCCCAGACACCATTTTTGTCACCCCCCTCTGCACCATCTCCATCCTGTCTGTGTCTTTTTGGAGATGGGGCCTCCAGAACTGAACACAGTACTCCATATAAGGCCTTACTAGGGAGTTGTACAATGGTACCACCACTTCTCTCCTTCTACTTGTTATACCCCTACCTATGCACCCTAATATTCTGTTAGCCTTTCTGACTGCTTTATTGCACTGTTTAGCCACATTGAGGTTGTCTTCTATGACTACCCCTAGATCTCTTTCCTTTGTGGTGGCCTCCAGTGTTACCCCATCTAGTTCATACTTGACCCTAGGATTCCCTCTCCATAGGTGCATAATCTTGCACTTTCTTGCATTGAAACCCAACTGCCATTCCGTGGACCAGTTTTGTAGCCCCTTCAGATCTCTCTTCATTTTTCTATACCTTCCTGTGTATCTATCCTGTTACATAGCTTTGTGTCATCTGTGAACAGGCTAACCCTCCCTTCTAGACCCACTGCAGTATCGCTTATGAAGACATTGAAGAACACTGGTCCCAGCACCGATCCCTTGGGTATGCCACTTGTCCTTCCCTTCTGTGAGCTGACCCCATTTACCACCACTCTTTGTCTTGTGTTACTCAACTAGTTTCTAACCCATGTGACCACCTCTGTCCTCACCCCCAGATTTGCCACCTTGTGGATTAGTCTCCTGTGTGGGACTGTGTCAAAGGCCTTCCTGAAGTCCAGATAGGCCACATCTAACACTCTGCCCTGGTCTATTCCCCTTGTCAGCCACCCAAAGAAGTCAATCAAGTTGGCCTGGCATGACCTCCATACCATGAATCCATGTTGCCTTGGGTCCAGTAGCCCTTTATCTCTAGGTAGTCCACCGACTTTCCTTAAGCAGAGTTTCCATCATTTTACCTACTATTGAACCTACATGGATGCACAGGGACCACAGCACCCCATGCTTCGGTAGCCCACCAGACAGCCCCATGAATTTTTCACAGCCATCACTGCATGGAAGTGCATAGCCCTTGAATGGAGTCTTCCCTTGGTGCAAGGCATCTGGATTCTTGTACTATCAGTACCAAGCACCTGCACAGCACATACACGCAAGCAAACATTTAGCATTGACAAATGCTTGTTAAGTGTTTGTTCCTAAGCCAAGGATTTGTGCTCTTTTTAGTGCTTTCTTGCAGTCTCTGCTTTAGAGTGGTCTTTAGGGGAAGTGGTTAGAGTTAACATTATGGAGACGATCACAACCATTTTAGTATTGAAACACTAATTGAAGCTTGACTTGGAGGTTAGAGATGTGAAACATTGCCTTCTTCCCTGTCTCTCGTATGAGTGTTTGAACAACTTTGCAGAGATAGCTGTTTAGCAAATCTTGATCCAGGCCCCAATAATTGTAGCCCTCATACCTATCTGCCTTAGGCACAGTGATCCCAGTTTTGGTATTTTTTGAAAACTATGGGCTCAGTTAATTTTTAAACTTTTGTTTCTGTTCTGACTCAGACATGAGTCCAGAAAAGGCACTAGAGTAATAGTGCCAAACCCAATCACAGAGAGTTGATGGGCCCAATTTTCAAAGAGGCCCTAGAGCAATGCAAATTGCATCACTTTAGGGATCCAGTGAACTCTGGGTGAGTCAGGTACCCTGTGCCCCATTTTATAATGGGGCATCCCTGTGACAAAAAAACAGGAGTTACCACAGGCTGGCACCAAACATATGGTGCACCTGCAGGAATTGCCACCGGGATCTAGCCCCCACCCAGCACAGCAGTAGAGGGGCCAGGACGGTTAGGGGGGGTGGTGAAACTGCTTGCTAGGAGGGGTGTGGGGGACAGAAGGGGAATGATGGTTGCCATGGGGGCATTGAGGAGATGATGAGCATGTGAGGGAGTGATGTGTCACCTAGTGGAGATGCTGTTTATGTATCCAGAAAGTCAATGAGATGGAACCACTGGGGTGCTAGGAACAGGCAGTGCTATGGCTCCTGGTGGGCACATCCTTAGCAGCAGCCCCAGACTTGGGTCTGCTGCCAGGGCTGTGCCTACCTGGGGACATGGCACTGTCTGTTCCTGCCCCCACCACCCACAGTGGTTCCATCCCATTGACTTTCTGAGTTCTTGTTATAGGGACTGACAAAAATTTCAGTTGAGCAGTCTCTCACTACAGGCACTTACAATCTTTCCTCATTTGGACAGCTAATATCAAGTTTAGCAGGTAGCCAGTTAATAAGATTTGTCAAGTCACACAGATTTTTCATTGCTAGACCTGTCAGGCAGATGAGCTTTCATTCTCAGCACAAAGTTTGCAGTTTGTCTATTTTAGACTGCAGCGTGTATATGGGTAGTGATGTAGCTCCTCTCCTGACCACATCTTCGACTTCCACATGGCTGGCAGCAGATGACAACTTCTTTCAGTGGTAAATAGCCACTGATTACTCTTCATTAAGATGGATATAAAAAGAAAAATATGTGACTGAAATGTATCATTTTCTTTTGTGGTGGTTCACATTGAGTATTAGTTGACAGACAGACTCATTTTGAACTACAAAATGACATTATAGTTCACCTTTAAGACATTTCCAAGTTGACTTACCCCCTTGACAAACACATACACATACAGCAGAGCCAGCCACAATACAAAACAATAACTTGCAGTAGGAGACATGTAATAAAATATAGCATGAAACAAGAGTTGGCTTGGCAGAGGACACCAGAAGGAAGGAGTGCTGTGTGACTGGACTTTTCTACTGGGACTAAAGAAGTAGAAGTCTTCTACTGGGACCTTTAATTTAGGGTAAACAAACAAAAAAATTAGTGTGTTTGTCTCAGTTAGCTAAAGTGGTTATCTGAACAGTTATCTAGGTGTAAATCTCAGGTGGTTGAAGTGGCTTGATTGCTGTGCAGTTTAAATTACTTGTAGAAAGATCTAGTAAGTAGGGAGAGTGGCTTAGCTAGAAGGAAACTAGATTTAAACACTGCCTTATAAAGATTATGTCAGGGACTTGGCAGAGGACACCAGAAGGAAGGAGTGCTGTGTGACTGGACTTCTCTACTGGGACTAAAGAAGTAGAACTCTTCTACTCTCTACGCTCTTCTATAAAACTATATTGCCCACCTTCCCTCCCCTCCATGCTCCCACCCAAAGCTAGTTCTACTTTTATAGGCACAGGATTTGACTGACAACAGGAACTTCCTGTTTGGGAGCAGGAAGTGAGTGATCACAGAGCCACCCAAAGATGCACCATCCTAGAAGGGCAAGAGTAGCTCTCTGGCCCCCTCTAGCTGATGGAGGTCTGCCTCTAAGCAAATAAGGGGTCTACTGAGAAATATAGGATCTTCTTGTCTCAGAACATGACAATCAGGAGCTTAAAGGGCACAGAGGCAGCAAGTAAGTAGCGAGAGAAGGAAATAAAAAAAAACAGAGGAAAGAGTAAGGATTCCAAACAATAGTGAAGGGGCCAGAAATAAGACATTATGGGAGTGGTGCAGTGCAGTGGCTGTGGAGCAGCAATCTTCTGGAGACATTCTGGAGGATGTGATGTTGTCCCATCTGTAGGCACCTCTCTGGGCTGAGGGGGGAGGTTGCTCAACTCCAGGATGAGTTGGCCAGGATTTGTGGGACCTCCTCTTCCATACAGGGACCAACAGGGCCACTGCTGTTGCCTCAGAGGCTGCCAAGAAAGTGGAGCAGTTGGACCACAGTGGGCTCAGGGAGGGTGACAGTGGTGGAAAAGAGGCACATCCCTCCAGTTGTACCTCTCCACAATTCCTATGCCATTCTGGCAAAGTGTGGTTCCTCTATGAAGGCATTCACAGTGGAGACCAAGGAGGATGCTGGGAACCTCCACAAAGGAGACCCACAGGAAGGTGGCATGGGACCCCACAGGGGAAGGAAACAACTCCTGGTGGGGGACTCCATTGTTAGGAAGGTAGAACTGGGGGAGGAAGGGGAGAGGGAGGTAAGGTTCCTGCCTGGCACCATGGCTTGGAGGGACAGGGAGTGAATCCTCAGGATTGCTGCAGTAGCTGCACAGGGAAGGGAGCTGGATGTCATTGTCCACCTAGAGACAAATGAACTGGCTAAGAAAGGGATCAGAGCAGTGCAGGAAGAGTTTGTGGAATTGGGGAGGGGCCTTAGACAAGTAGCACCCGTGGTAACCTTCTCGGAGGTGCTGCCTGTCTATGGCATACTAGAGGCTAGGGTGCTACACATCATGGGATTCAATCAGTGGTTGAAATACTGGTGCAGAGCTCAGGGATCTGGCTTCATTGGGGACTGGAGGTCCACCTGGAGTGATGCAAGCCTATACTAGCATGATGGGCTGCATCTGTCCAGGAGGGGAACCAGGCTCCTAGGTGATAGGTTTAAATGCTTCATTGGCAAGTATTTAAACTAGCCAAGGAGGGAGGCACTGGAAAGGAGCAAGGAAATCCTTGCCCCCTTAAAAAAGTCACAGTAGGAAGTGCAGTAAACACCAACATAGAGATGTCGATAGGGAGAAGGGCAGGAGTAAATGGAGAAAGTGACAAAGGCAAGAAGGACAGGGATGGGGCAAAAAGGAGTAAGGCCATCAGGAAATGGAGGATAATGAGTACTAATGCCCATAGCCTGGGCAACAAGCTCCCTGAACTGGTGGCCTTGATGGAAGAGGGATGCCTGGATATCGTAGCAGTCACAGAAACATGGTACACAGAGAACCATGACTGGGATGTTAACATACCAGGGTACGTAACCTATAGGAGAGACAGGGAGGGGAGAAGAGGGGGAGGATTAGCTCTCTATGTAAAGGAAGGGATGAAAGCAACTGAATAAAAGAGTAAACAGGGAGGAGAGGAGGCCCTGTGGGTCACCTTGGAGACTGGAAGTGGCACCACAATCCACACAGGGGTTGTATACAGACCCCGATGTCAGGGGGAAGGGAATGGACAAGGATATGATAGAAGGCATTCTTAGGATGGCAGAGAAAGGGGAGATACTGTTGATGGGAGACCTGAATATGCCAGATGTTAACTGGAGCACACTTGCTGCAGCCACATCCAAGAGCAGGGCCGTTCTCGATGCCCTACAGGTGGCATGCCTCAGACAGCTAGTTTATGAACCCACTCATGAGGGAGCAATCTTAGACCTCATACTTTCAAATGGGGACAGTGAGAGGATCTCAGATCTAGAAGTGGGTTGCCATCTGGGAACAAGTGGCCATCAAACAGCGTGGTTCACGCTAAACTCAGCTACAGAGTCAAGCCATACAAAAGTGAGGGTACTGGACTTCAGGAGGGCTGACTTTGTCAAGATGGGAGAGTGCCTCAGAAAAGCACTGGCAAACAGGCTAGAAGGAGGGGTGGAGCAACAATGAGAATCATCAAAACTGCCATCACAGAGGCAACAAGCCTTTGTGTGAAGCAAATAAACAAATCAAAATGAAAGAAAAAGCCACTATGGTTCTCAAACGAGGTGGCAGGGAAAGTCAGGGAGAAAAAGATAGCATTCAGGAAGTATAAGGAAACACAGAAGGAGCAGGACAGACAGCTGTACCAGTTAAGGCAGAAGGAAGCAGGGAAGGAAGTTAGAATAGCAATGGCCCAAACTGAGGAAAGGATAGCCAACTCGATTAAGAAGGGGGATAAAACCTTTTATAGGTACATCAGGGAGCATAGAAAGACAAAGGGAGGGATAGTGAGACTGAATAGAATGAACGGTGGGTGGACAGAGGGGGATAGTGAAAAAGTAGGGATACTGAACGAATATTTTTGCTCAGTATTCACAAACGAGGAGGGGGAGGTGCCTAATCCAATTAGCAGAAGCACTATGGATGGGGGAGTCGATTCCAGTCCTTTTACAGAAGAAAGGGTTATGAAAGAACTCCTAAAACTGAAGTTGGACAAAGCAATGGGGCCTGATGGAATTCACCCCAGAATTCTAAAAGAATTAAGGGGAGAACTAGTGAAAACACTGACTACCCTTTTTAACAAATCATGGGAAGATGGTGTGGTACCCGAGGACTGAAGGAAGGCAGATGTGATTCCCCTTCACAAAAGTGGGACCAAGACAGAGGCAGAAAACTATAGACCTGTCAGTTTGACCTCTTTGGTAGGGAACATGATGGAATCACTTCTGAAGGAAAGAATTGTTGCGTACCTAGAGGACAGTGGGGCACAGGGCCCAAGGCAGCATGGGTTCACAGCGGAAAGGTCATGTCAGATGAATATAATTGATTTCTTTGACTGGGTGACCAAAGTAGCAGACCAGGGAGGGGCTGTGGACATGGCCTACCTAGACTTTAGCAAGGCATTTGACATAGTCCCACACAAAAGATTAACAGTCAAATTAACCAGCCTGGGAGTGGATCCCAGGGTGGTAGCCTGATAAAACATTGGCTGGACAACAGGACACAGAAGGTAATTGTAAATGGAGTCCACTCTGAAGAAAGAGGGATTACTAGTGGGGTACCGCAGGGTTCAGTACTGTGCCCAGTCCTTTTTAATGTCTTTATAAGTGACATTGCAGAGGGACTGGAAGGAAAAGAATGCCTCTTTGCAGATGACACAAAGATCTACAACAGGGTTGATACACAAGGAGGTGTGGAAAGGATGAGAAGGGACTTGGCAAGGTGGAGAAATGGTCGGAAGTATGGCAGCTAGGATTCAAAGCAAAGAAGTGCAAAATAATGCACCTGGGAATCAAAAACCCAGGGGAAGATTACACAATGGGGGGTAGTAACAAAAACAAAAAAGGAAAGGACCTGGGGGTAATCATATCAGATGACCTTAAGGTTAGCAAGCAATGTGAGAAGGCAGTAGGGAGATCTTGGGGTATACTGGGATGCATAGGGAGAGGCATCATCAGCAGAAAACAAGTAGTTGTTATCCCTCTTTACAGACAGTTGGTGAGACCCCCATCTGGAGTACTGCATCCAGTTCTGGAGAGTCCATCTCCGCAAAGACATAGATAGGATAGAGGCAGTCCAAAGGAGGGCAACTAGAATGGTGCAGGATCTGAAAGAGAAGAGAGACTAAAAGAGCTTAATATGTATACCCTTGAGGAAAGGAGGGAGAGGGGGGACATGATAGAAATGTTTAAGTACCTCAGAAAAAGAGACATGCAAGAACAAGGGGACACAATTTAAAGATAGAGGGGGTGGTTCAGGGGCAATGTGAGGAAGTATTTTTTCACAGAGAGGGTAGTGGATGCATGGAACAGCCTTCCTGAGGAGGTTGTGGGGTCTAAAACTGTGGGAGAATTCAAGAATACATGGGACAGACATAAGGCAATTCTTGTGGGGGGTAGGAGAAATAGGCTGTTGGTTAACTAGGATCTGTGGCTTATCCTGTAGATGTGGAAATGGGCAGACTAGGTGAGCCAAGCGGTCCTTATCTGCTGTCAAAGTCTATGTTTCTATATTTTTATGAGTTGGCAGGAGCCAACAACAGCTGCCTCAGAATTGTTTTGATTTGTAAGGTTTTAATTTATTGTGTTGTATTAAAGTAATGCAAGTGTCATATGCTGTAGGGAATTAAGAGTTAATATGAGAGACATAACCAGCAGTAATGTTATCTCACACCTTTCTACCAGATATCCCTCCCACACTTATATCATAATAGTACAACAAATAAAATACTGCAAATCAAGTTAGAGCAGGAGGTGCACTTTTTCTGAATTAAATTTTTATTGAATTTGAAAAAGTTGTACAAAACTAAAAAACAGAAACTAGAATGAATGAATAGAATCTAAAGCATACTGGGGGAAAAGTTGATTTCATGCCTCAAATGAGAAAACACGTTTTGGCCAGGGTTTGAAAAATGACAACTGTCACATTCATGAGGTGTTGTAAAAATGGCTTTGTTGAAAATTGGGAGTCAAAATATTTAAAATTGCCAAATTATGAATGTGTATTGAAAAATGTCAACATGCACTCATGACTTTGTTGTTTTTTAATGTTTATACCCCAAATTTTCAACATAGTCTTCATATATGCCCACATCAACACAAAGCTGTAGAAAATTTTCAAATCCAGCCCAAAAGGTGACTTCACACCTCAAGTGCAAAAAAACATTTTGGCCAGGATCTGAAAAATGACTGATGTTACATTCATTGGGTAGTGTGAAACAAATGACTGTGTTTTAAGTTTGGGGGTCAAAATATTGAAAAGTACAAAAGTTACTAGCATGAATTGAAAAACGTCAATGTATGCTCATACCTTTGTTGTTTTTTTAATATTTTCTACTCAAAATGTTAACATTGCTTTCTTATAATGCCAATTAGTCTTGTTATGACCCCACCTCATGAACAGGTGCAGAGAAAATTTTGAAATCCTGCCTGAGAGGTGATTTTGCACCACAAGTCTGAGAACATATTTTGGCCAGGATTTGAAAAATGACAGCTGCCACATTCATGAGGTGGTGTGAAAAAATAGCTATGTTGAAAATTTGGGGTCAAAATATTAAAAATTACTGAAGTTATGAGCGTGCATTGAAAAGTTTCAACATGCATTCATTACTTCTTTTTTTTTTTGCAGCTACTGCTATTAATACTCCTACAACTCTTGTCATCCCTCTTCTACTCAGCTTTGTGAGCCCCATCACCCTGGCATTCCCCAGGACTTAGCCTTACCTCTGAAGTTCCCCCAGAGATGAACCTCCTCTGGTAGGGGTGGCGGAGACTGCCTCAAACTCTGCCACGTAACAGATCCAATCTTGTGGAGGTGATGCCTGGGTAGACAGTTGCAGGGCCTGTGAGCAGCCCACATCATCCTACCAGCCAGGGTTTTTCTGCTTGTACTTTCTGTCCCCTAGTACATCAGGAGCAAGGGGCACACAAGTGCATGTATGCAAGCATGCACAGCATGGAACCTGCCAAAGTCTTTCCACTCACAAATTGCTCCTGACTGCACTGCCACTTGTGATCACCCAGATGTCAGTATAGCAGTGGAGCAGTCTGCCTTCCCTCCCCAGAGGAGGAGAGCATCTCCTGGACATTGTTCTGCCCCCAACTGGCTGGTTCCCAATGACCCAGTCTCATTCCTGCACTTGCTAGCATCATGAGTGGTAGTGCTACTGTTGCACAGACAGGCCAGCTTAACTTTGTTGTTTTTTAATATTTTTATGCCACATTTTCAACACAGCTTTCTTATGATCTCCACCTCAAAAAGAAGAGTGGAGAAAATTTTCAAATCCTGCTTGAAAAGTGATTTCGAACCGCAAGTGTGAAAACACATTTGGGCCAGGATTTGAAAACTGACAGCTGTCACATTCATGAGATGGGGTGAAAAACTGGCTAGGTTGAAAATATGGGTCAAAATGTTGAAAATTACCAAAGTTACATGTCTGTGTTGAAAAATGTCAATGTATTCTTATAACTTTGTTATTTTTTTATTGTTTTCACCCCACATTTTCAACATAGCCTTCTTATGACCCCACCTCATTAACAAGAGCAGAGAAAAATTTCAAATCCTTCCTGAAAGGTGATTTCATGTAGCAACTGTGAAATCACCTTTCAGCAGGTATTTCCATCATTTCACTACTATTGTTCATGAGGTGGGGTCCCAAAACAGCCATGTTGAAAGTCTGGGGAAAAATCTTTCAGAATGACCCATTATGAGGGCAAATTCAAAACCCATTGAAATAAATTAAACTGCATGCCTGATTTTGTCAGTTCGCAGTCCAGTGTTGAAAAGTGAAGACGTGTATCCAGTCCAAAGAGGATTATGGTGTTGGACCCCACTAGATAATTAAAGGGTGGATTGGCTTTGTTTTGTAGGGGTGCTGAGAAGAAGCCACTGATTGTGGCATTGTTTTGTATTGGGGGTTGAGAAGCAGCCCCTGATTTTGGCTTTGGAGAGGGAGCATGTACTATTTTTTTCTGTGGATGAATCCATGTTGCTACCATAGTTACTATGAGGTCACATCACAGTAACTGTGGTAGGAACATGGGTTATCCACATCATCCAGATTCTAAAAGACTGGTTATAGTAATTGCAAGAAGTCTGCCCTATGTCATGTAGCCTTAAAAACTGTTTTATTGCTATTGAATTAGATTGTTCTCTGCAGCATTTTGTGCAATACTGTAGCATTACTGAGCTACATCCTGGCTGGTGCCACTGTACATGTATTTGGATATTCATGATAATTTGTGCTGGGTTTTGGGATTTTAGTTGCATATGTAGTTACAAAAACAACACAAAGTGGAATGTACCTGCCTTTTGAATCGTTTAGAGTTACTACACATTGTTCTTTTCTCATCAGCATTTAAGTTACTAAACACAAAGGACTGGCACCAATATAAGTTGTAATCACATTTATTAATACAACATTGTAAAAATCTCACACACAGTGTACCCACAATATGCTAAAGTTGCAGCAGCAACAGGAAAAATGCATGCTGCCCCCTAACCAGTTTGGCCCCAAGACTTCATCGGGGGGGGGTTACTGTAAGCTGCTGTTGTGCCAATTAAATACAAGATCTGGTCAGTACAACTATGGCTTCTGATACATTAACTTGATAAGAATGTTTCTTGGCCTTAAATGTAAAGATGAATCACCATAGTCAACTCCATATTTAAATTTAATTTTTGGTTAAGGTAGATCATTTATCTGGTTGATCCTGTGTTTCCCATGTATTTAAATGTGAGTGGTTAGTGTGTGTTGTGCTATATCTGGAAGGAGAAAGAGAGAGAGAGAGCTCTGCACCAATGCCTTCAAGTAATGGTAGAAGGAATAGTGCCAAAAAGAAAGGTATGTCTACATTGGGGGCTGTGGGCTAAGCTAGAAGGATAAGAACCTATAATGAGGTGATGGCCTGCTTTCATCCAGGAGGCAACCACAGTCCTCAGTAGATGATTCAAAAGTTACTTCAATAGACATTTAAAGTAGATGGGGGAGGTGATGGAATTTATTTATTTATTATTTATTGAACATATCGGAATTATAAACCTTTGAATCAGAGACTCCTTTGCAAAGGCTCCACATCAAAATAGAAGTTAATTATACAATACAAATTAAAAGAACAAGTGGATACAAGAGGTACAGAGCTGTGTACAAGACATACAGAGGGTAGACAATTATACCCTGAGTCAAAACAAGCAGATAAGCAACAAACCGTATATTACATTAGGATAGTACAACAAGTAACATAGAGCAGCAATATATTTGAGAACACTCAGGAGCAGGTACAAGCCTATCATTTTAGAGATGAGAAGGACCATTCAGGAGGCATATACAGACACAGCATTTTAGAGATGGGGAGAACGTATGGAGAGGGGATGGTGGTAGATGCCTTTGGAAAAGACTTTGTCCATGAAAGCTAGTAAGGGAAAAAGAAGGGGATGTAAGGAGAGCAGGGGAAGGGGAGGAAGGTTATAAGCAATTGCAGACACAGGAGGAGAGGAGTAGCTCTCTAAGACTGGATTTGAAGAGGCCTAGTTTCATTTCTGAGGTGATATCTACAGGGAGGTCATTCATCCAGACGGGGGCCCTTCAGTAGAATTCATGTTGCCCTAAGGACATCCTGCAGTGAGGGACTAGGAGCGGGTCTTTTGTAGAGCTTCTGGTGGATCTAGCTTGAGGGGCATGCTGGATTGGATCACAGAGCCCCATAGGGAAGAGACCAGCTGAGATTTTCTTGGCTATAAGTCAGGTTTGGTATTTTAGCTGAGCCTCAAAGTTTAGCCAGTTTGTAAGCTTGTAGAGGTTACAAGTGTGGGTCCACCTATCACACCCAGAGACTAGCTGGCAGGCTTTGTTCAGCACTACCTCAATATGACTGAGAGCAGTATTATGAGCTGCATCATAGAAAGTAATCCTGTAGTCAACCAGGTAATGGACTGAGGATGACACAGCTGGGGGAGGACTGCAGGAGGCATACAATGTTTGTGTCTGTGCAGCAGGCCAATTTTTGAGTTAATGGACTTGGGTAGAAGATGGATATGATCGTGGTAGGTATAATGGGAGTATAGGGTGATACCAAGATATTTAAAGGATTTTACCAACTCAAGTGGGGCGGTTTCATAGTTAAGAATATGAAGAGGAAAGTCTTTTTGTTTGTTTTGGCAATGGGAGTAGATCATAGCCTTGTTTTTTTTTTTATAGTTAAGCATGAGTTTGTGCTCAGTGAACTAGGCTTCTGCTTCAGAAGAAATAGGGGAGGTAGAAAGTGTGCCAATACAAGCTGAGACAGAGAATAGGGAGATCCCAAAGAGAGAGAGTCCCACCAGCTGCAAGTTATTCAAAGAAGCAAGGGGTTAGCAAAGGAAGAAGGGGGAGGAACAGTCAAAGAAGAAAGGTGTGGAAGGGAGAACCATTGAAAAAAGGAGAAAGTGGCAAGAAGAGACATGAGGGCCGTCAAAATGGTGCATGGTCTGTGTGAAAAGCTGGCCTATGGTAGATGGAGAGGCAACACGCTGGGTTTAAAGTTCACAGAAGAAAATGTACTTTTATTGCTACAAATTTAAGTTATTGCTCCAGAAAAGCATAATCAGGCAGTTCAAATTCTCCAGCCTGGTCAGGTAACACAAAAGTTAACACAAAACAGTTCTTTCAGGCTGACTTGACAAAAGGAGTCTTTGAACCATCTATTTGGGCCAGCAGTTTTTCAATATACAGTCTCAAACAAAACATAAATGGTTTGTGGGCCAGCAGTTTTGAATGCACAGTTCAAATCAAACATAAATGGTTTGTGGGCCAGCAGTTTTGAATGCACAGTCTCAAATCAAACATAAAAAGTTTTCCCTTTAGCCTTATTTGCATGCTGTTATTAGCAGTACATTGCACTCACTGTTTTTGGCCCAGCTGGCTAGGCTGATCCTTTACCTCAGGACTCTCTGCTCTAGAAATTGTATCTTTCTCAACAGCAGGTTTCAACTTCTCCCCAAAGGCTCTCTCCAATAATTAGCAATTCTCCTTGGCTTTCTGCTCTGGTTCCTGTCTTACATTCCACCCTCCATCTTGCAGGGTTCCCTGCCTAGGAGTATCTCCTCCCTGCAGCAGTTTCCAGCTTCTAACTGACTCCTTGCTGGATTCTCTCTGTCTTTTAGCAATCCCTCTAATCAGAAACACCTGGGGAGGCACCCCTCCTTGCCTGTTCATGTTACATTCCCTGCATTTCCTCAGCCTCAAACAAGATGTTAACCTTTTGTTTCCCAGTATAGTGTTTACACTGTCACATACCTCCCCACTTTGTGTGAAGGCACAGTTGGTCGGCCCCTGACCATTCCCTTCCCGAGACAGGAAGTCCACATTTCCATTCTGGGTCTCAGCCCAGTGGTGCACCATAAAGGAAAATGGCTGGAGGGCCAAGTACCACCTGGTGATGCAGGGGTTGTCATCCTTCAGCACCTGTAGCCACCTCAGAGGGGCATGATCTGTGACAAGGATAAACTGCCGGCCATGCAGGTAGTAGCAGAGGGTGTCCACAGCCCACTTGATTGCGAGACACTCTTTCTCTATCACCGTATAATTTTTCTCCCAGGGAGAGAGTTTCCGACTGAGGTAGAGGATTGGATGTTCCTCCCCCCAAAACTCCTGGGAGAGCACGGCTCCTAGGCCAGCTTCAGAGGTGTCCATCTGCAGGATAAATATCCTGGTGAAATCAGGACTGTGTAACACTGGCTCTCTGCACAGTGTTGCTTTGAGTTGTATGAAGGCCTGGTCACACTCCTCTGAACATTGGACCTTACTGGGGACAGATTTCCAGGTGAGGTCTGTAAGGAGACTGGCAAGAGTGAAGAAGTGCGGTATAAACCTGCGGTAATACCCTGTCAATCCTAAGAAGGCCCTCACCTGGGTTTTTGTGCTAGGTATTGGGCACTCGGCCATGGCTTGGACCTTACTGGCCAAGGGTCTCACCTGTTCATTGCCTGTACAGTACCCTAAGTACTTCGTTTCAGCTTTGGCTAAAGCACACTTTGCTGGATTGGCCATCAGCCCTGCTTCTCATAAGGACTGTAGCACTGTTGCCACCTTGGATATATGGGACTCCCAATCAGTGCTGTGGATCACCATGTCATCTAGGTAAGTAGCTGCATAGTGGGCATGGGGTCACAGCAAGTGATTCATGAGCCTTTGAAAGATTTCAAGTGCCCCATGTAAGCCAAAAGGCATGGTACAGAACTGGTATAGCCCAAAGGGGATAGCAAATGCTGTCTTTTCCCGAGACTACAGGGTTGAAGGGATTTGCCAGTACCCTTTTGTTAGGTCCAAAGTCATGATGCACTTGCCTTTCCCTAGTCTATCCAACAGTTCATCTGCCTGAGGCATGGGGTAGGCATTGAACTTTGAGATGGCATTGACCCTGCGAAAATCAATACAGAAGCAGGTAGCCCCACCTTCTTTTGGTACTAACATTATGGGGCTACACCAATCACTGCTGAAAACCTCAATCACCCCCAACTCTAGCATGTCCTGTAACTCCTTCTTAACAGTGTCTCGTATGGCTTTTGGCAAGCAATACGGTAGCTGCCACACCTTCTCCCCTGGCTCTGTTTCTATAGGATGAGCTATCATATGGGTTGTCCCCGGGAGGAAGGAGAAAACATCCAAAAACTGGCTTACCAGCTCTCCTAGTTGCTGTTTCTGTTTGTGAGACAGCTGTTCTCTCATTGGGACTTGTATCCCCAGATTCCCATCCAGCACTTGGGGTCCCAGATCCACTATGTCTGGTTCGGGGGAAATCAATAGACTATCCCTCTGGTTCCAGAATTTCAGCAAATTGACGTGGTAGATCTAGGTCTCTTTTCACCTCTCTGGCTGGCAAACTTCATAGTCAACTGGGCCCACCCTTCGGGTAACTTCGCAAGGCCCCTTCCATTTGGCTAGAAACTGCTCGGCAACAAAACCAGCACCTGATCCCCTGGTTTATATTCCCTCAGCTGGGCTCCCTGATTATAATAGTACTCTTGTCTTTGTTGAGCCTTCACCAGATTTTCTCAGGCAAATTTCCCCACCCAATCTAAGCTTTCCTTCAATTGCAGGACATATTGCACCACATTTTCAGTCTTGGGGTCGGGTTTCTCCCACATCTCCTCTACTACATCAAGAATACCTCGTGGGTGATGCCCATGGAGGAGTTCAAAAGGAGCAAACCCTGTAGAAGCTTGAGGGACCTCCTGCATTATGAACATCAGTAAGGGAAGTAACTTGTCCCAGTCCCTGACCTCAGTGATTATGAACTTTTGAAGCATCATTTTAAGGGTTTTGCTGAATCACTCCATGAGGCCATCCATCTGGGGATGGTAGATCGAGGTCCTTATGGAGCTGATTCCCAATAAAGTACAAACCTTCTGAGTCGGGTGGGACATGAAGTTAGTTCCCTGGTCAGTCAATATTTCCTTCGGTATTCCCATATGACTAAAGACCTTTAATAGTTCCCCAGCTACAATTTTGGTTGAAATGCTTCATAATGGGATACCTCGGGGTACCAGGTAGCATTGTCTGCAATCACCAGAATTTATTGGTACCCCCTGCATGCTTTTCAAGTGGTCCCACTATATCAAACCCAATCCAGTCAAAAGGTACCTCCATAACAGGTAAGGGCACTAAAGGGGCCCTTGGACTGTTCTTTGAAGCTACTAACTGGCACTTGGGACAGGATGCACAATAATCTTTAACATGTTGATAGATGCCTGGCCAAAAGAATCGAGGCAACAGTCAGGCTAATGTATTCTCTACCCCACAGTGCACTGCCACAGGAATAGAGTGGGCAAGGCATAGTAATTCCCCCTGAAAGACTCGAGGGATTAGCAACTCATGCTGGGTATCCCCCATCTGGGCCTCCTTACTAACATGATACAGGATACTGCCTTGTAACTCAAAATGAGGATAGTGTGCTGCTCGATTCTCATCTACCCCTTCCCCTTCCCTGACAGCCAACTGGGTGTATACCCGGCTGAGAATACCATTGGCCCGTTGTTCTTTTACAATGTCTGGGCAGTGCTTTAACACATCTTGCTTTGATAGGGACAGCCCTCTGGGACTTTGATAAGGTGGGTAAGTGTTAGGGTCAGGCTGTGGGAATGGACCCACTTTTGCCTTTGCTTCACCCCCTCCTGTACACTTGCCCCTTTGGGATCCCTTTCCTTTGCTGCCCTACGTTCTCACTTAGATTTGCAGGTTCTTGTCTGGGCATTTAAATCCCTGGGTCCGGGAAAGGAAAAAATTCCCCCAGCTGCAGGTTGCTGGCCCCCCTCCCTTCATGACCCTGAAACCGTGTAATTACCAAAGATAAGTCTGCTTTCCATAAGTCATCAAACCATTTCCAATCACTCCTCTGTAACTCTGGATAGGGCAACCACGGGGCAACCCCCACCTTTATAGTCTCTGTTTGGCCCCCAAGAGTAAGTGTAACCATAGCACCAGGGTAAGCCTTTACATCCCCATGCACACATCGGATAGGGATGGGGTTCTGGTCCTGCCAGCATTGGGGGTTTACAAGGACCACCCTGACTATAGTCTGATGGATTCCTGAGTCCACCAGAGCCTCCATCTCTATCCCTTCTACCTCGACAGGGATCACAAAATCTCAGGATTCAGAGCCCCAACCCCTACTGTACAGTGAATACACATCTGTAAACATGCAGTCTATGAAGGTACAGTCCATGTGGGAGCAGTTATTTGCAAAGTGACCCTTCTGTCCACATGACAAACATGCCCCTGTGTCTTGGCTATGGGTTGAGCCTCCAGGTTCAGGCAGCGGGCCCTCAGGAAATGTCTCCCTGGGCTGCTGGGTTGTCATCTTTCCCAGAGTCTGACCCTTATTTGGCCCATAGCCCCCCCTCCCTACATGCTCAAGGTCCCTTCACAGTTCCAGCCAATATTCCTTCAGTCTAGCTTCTGGGACAATTCTCTATATTTCCAGGTGGCCTTGTAAGCTGGGTCATGGGGCAGGAGGAGAGTTCAGCATCCAACACTTGTTCTGAGATCTGCATTGCCTCTACTAGCATAGTGATCTTCTGTTTGCAGACCCAGCTCTGAATTCCCAGGGGCAGGATGTTCAGAAATTGTTCCAAGATGATTAACTCGGCCACCTCGGGGCCACTGCATCCTTTGGGTTTTAGCCAATGCCAACACAGGTCCCGTAATTGTCATCCCACTGCTCTAGGTCATGCACCTGCTGCAAATATGAAGCTCTGGAACCTCCATCGGTAACTTTCTGCATTGATGCCTAGGCAGTCCAGGATTGCTGCTTTCACCTCTGTGTACTCCCTGGCTGTGGTACTGTCCATAGCTCAATAGGGCTTGGGCTTCCCCGGTCAGACAGGGGGCAAAGGAGACAGCCCACTGGGGTTTTGGCCATCCAGCAGCTTCTGCCACTCACTCAGACGTTACCAGGATGGCCTCAGGATCATCCTCAGATGTCATTTTGGTCAGCATGGTGTTCATCCTAGAAACCTCTGGCCCCACAATAGCCGGACCAGCCTCACCAGTAGGATCTTGTTGTGGCTGTTGCACCAGGGGCTGCAGGAGCTGCTGTTTTTGTTATGCCAGCTGTATAAGAAACTGCTGTTGTGCCTCCTGTTGCACTTGTTGGGCCCGTTGTTGCACCTCCTGCTGCTGCTGAGCCAGATGCCTGAAAGCCTGTTGTTCAGCAAGGAACTTCAGCAATTTCTCCATATCCATTTTTCTAGAATGTAAGTAGCCCTGCTCACTCCAGCAGGGGTTCAAATCCCACTCTCACACCACGTGTGACAAGCTGGCCTATGGTAGATGGAGAGGCAACATGCTGGGTTTAAAGTTCACAGAAGAAAATGTACTTTTATTGCTCCAAATGTAAGTTATTGCTCCAGAAAAGCATAATCAGGCAGTTCAACTTCTCCAGCCTGGTCAGGTAACATAAAGGTTAGCACAAAACAGTTCTTTCAGACTGACTTGACAAAAGGACTCGTTGAACCACCTATGTGGGCAGCAGTTTTTCAATATACAGTCTCAAACAAAACATAAACGGGTTGTGGGCCAGCAGTTTTGAATGCACAGTCTCAAATCAAACATAAATGGTTTATGGGCCAACAGTTTTAAATGCACAATCTCAAATCAAACACAAACAGTTTTCCCTTTAGCCTTATTCACAAGCTGTTATTAGCAGTACATTGCACTCACTGTTTTTGGCCCAGCTGGCTAGGCTGATCCTTTACCTCAGGTATCTTTGCTCTAGAAATGGTCTCTTTCTCAGTAGCAGGTTTCAACTTCTCCCCAAAGGCTCTCTCCAATAATTAACCATTCTCCTTGGCTTTCTGCTCTGGTTTCTGTCTTACATTCCACCCTCCATCTTGCAGGGTTCTCTGCCTAGGATTATCTCCTCCCTGCAGCAGTTTCTAGCTTCTAACTGACTCCTTGCTGGATTCTCACTGCCTTTTAGCAATCCCTCTAATCAGCAACACCTGGGGAGGTACCCCCTTGCCTGCTCATGTTGCATTCCCTGCATTTCCTCAGCCTCAAATAAGATGTTAACTTCTTGTTTCCCAGTGTAGTGTTTACACTGTCACAGTCTGCATCAGAAGCCCTATAAAGTGAGACTGAAAGAGTTCAATATATACACCCTGGAGGAGAGGAGGGAGAGTGGGGATGTTATGGAGACCTTTAAACATCTCTTGGGGTTACTAAAGTACAGAAGGGAAATATGTTTAAGATAAAAGGTGCTGTAGAACAAGGGGTCATGATATGAAGCTGGAAGGAAGTAGATTCATGAGAGAGGAAGTAGTTCTTCACAGAAAGGGTAGTGGATTCCTGGAACAGCTTTCCATGGAATGCAGTGGGGGTGAAACCAGTAGTGGGTTTCAAAAATGCCTGCGACAGGCAGAAAGGAATCCTAAGAGGAAGGAAGGGGGTGGAAGGTGGAAGAGATGGTTGGGTCTGCAGCAAAAGTGATCATAATGTAAAATAGACAGACCATATGGGCCCAGTGATCATTATCTGCCATCAGTTTCTATGTTTATGTAACCCCTCTCCTTTGTGAGAGTACTAGTCTATTCGCCCTTCCCTGGGTTTTTGTGGCCTAATTCAACCCAGTTGGGAAAAGGGTTAATTCTTCTCAGCACTCAGGTGGAACTCCAGCAGATCGGGAGGTCACCACGGGTGCATGGGGGGGAAATAAAGCCCAGCAGTTTAGGTGGGAGGGGAAGATCTAGTTGGAGGAGTCAGTGGCAAGGGAATGAGAGTGAGTTTGGGCCAGGCAGGGGTGATTGCTCGCTCCAGCCCTTGGCTGGTGACACTTGGGGGGACACAGTGGAAGAAGTGTGAGCCAGTAGTCACAAGCTGCACAGTATCTTGGAAGGTAGCTAAAGTTGAGAGGGTAGCCAGCAGTTGCAAGTAACAGAGTGCCTTGCAGTCTGTGCCAATTTGTGTAGAGATGCAATGGGCAAGAATGTGACAGGAAGTGCAGTGTCTAGAGAGCAAGTTGCTTTAGATCTCCATGGGATGTGTCCCCCTTCTCAGTTCGGGGACAGTTGCTGCCAGTTCTGGGAAAGGATACAAGAGTCATGAAGGAGCCCACAAATACCCAAGCCACGAGGATTGTATGTTCTGAGGGGCACCCACTGAGCCAGTGCAGAGAGAGATGGGTATTGTTGAGAGTTTGGATGTCTGTGAAGAATAATGGGCTGTTTGGCACTGTGAACTGTTTTGGAACTTAGGCTGCCTTCAAACATTTGTGACCATAGCGGTCCTGAGTTAATGAGAAAATTCAGAAAAGCTTTACTGAAGCTGAGTCCATGGTGCATCTCTCATAAGTTGGTGCTTAATTGCAAAAAAAACAAAGGTCATGCTCTTCCATGGTACCCACAGCAAGCACAAAGCCAAACAACTGGTGATTAAAAACAGTGTTGGTGTTGTCCTTGATCAGACTCAATCTTTTAAATACCTAGGAGTTACTCTGGATAGTATACTCTCCTACTCCAACCATGTTGAGGATTTTGCCAAGGCAGTTAACATTCATCTATGCCTTCTACACAGGCATAAACACTGTCTTACTACCGAAACCTTCAGATTGGCTATCCAAATTTCAATTGTGTCTATTATTGACTATGGTTTGGTCATTTATGGTTCCGCTACAGATAAAACCATACATCGGCTCACCACAGCTCTGAATAAGGCATGCCGTCTACTAACTGGTGCAGTATATCATACTCACACTTGTGACATTTATGAAGAAGCAAACTGGCTTCAACTCCAGGCTCGCATTGAATATCAAGCCTGCCTTCTGCCTAAGAAGGCAGATCTTGGTCTCCTACCACCAGGTTCCCTTAAGCTTTTCAATCCCTTCCGGGTAATTGGAGCACATGAAGTTCTGTGAGCCAAACTTTTACTGTCCCTCACTGTCGAACCTCTCTCCGACAGTGATACATAGCAGTTAGAGCTGCTAATTTAATTAATTCCCTTCCTTCTGAGATTGCGATGACTGCAACCTTGGGACCATTTAAGTGGAAGCTGTGCCAATTCCTAGTTTCCAGAGCATCTTGTGACTGCTATATCTAATCTCTGCTGACAGCTAAAATGCACTGGGACCTCTGCCTTTTACCATTTGCCCCATATAGCCCTATCCTGTTGCTGCGCTATTCCACTCACAGCACTTCCTACCTTATACCTTTACCATTCCTGCCCTCTTTTCATCCTACCTCATCCCCCTTCCTTTACCCCTTCACTCCCACTTCCCCCCTCCTCTGTTTCCTCACCTTGTTCTCTCCCACTACCACGCGTCTCGTGGGTCTTTCCTGCTTAAGCTTCATTGTGGAATCTCCCTCCTTGCTCTTATTTTGCTCCTTCCACCCCCCCAATCCACCCCCTGTACTTCTCTCCTTGTAATCCCTTTCACCCCTCTTCAGACAAGGCAACTGGCTGCACATGACACAATATTTATCTTGCCATATTGTCCTTTTGTTTATGTAATTACTTTCCTCATGTTGTACAGCTTACTGAAACCATTGTAATTTGCTATTCTTGTGACTTGACGTGGTACCTGTATAAAAGAGCCCTTGGCTCAAAGGTCTTTCTGAATTGATAAATAAGTAAATAAATAAATAAATAAAATGCTGCCCTACAGAATATGCAACCTCCTCGGTCCAGGTAAAAGCTGCTATTATGGTCATACCGGCTGTGTGAAAGCTGAATGTGTTCTCCACAACTTAACTGATGTTATCTGGAGCGATGTGTGAATATGTTTAATGAATTTGGAATCCCTGTTGTTTCTTCAAGTTCCATGTAGACATTCCGTTATTGAAAGGAACTGTTGAATATGAATTAACCTGTTGTTTTCATCCAGCACCAGCAAGGAGTAGGGACCCTGTGTGCGACATCTGGGCCTGGGAAACATGGCCTCTGGAAGTGTTTCTGCTACTGTGGGTGCCCCTTTCCCACAGACATATTCCATCGATACCCCTAGACATGGGGACAGAGGGCTATATTTCTATGTATGACAGGTTACGTGATTCAAATGAATAAGGCACCCAGCTGTAACAGTTTTGCACTCAAGCAGTTGATTTACAGAGCAAGTTTAGATACAAATGTGTATGGTGGTTGTTGGGGGAGGGGTAAGAAAATGTGGGCTTCAGGATTAAACAAAACTAAAAACAAAACATATTAAATACTTGTGCCATATAGTATTATGCACTCCATCAAGCCCAGTAGTGATCAACATTACATTCATATTCTGTAGGTTATAGTCAGTGATTTCAGAAATACATCATTTTTTTTATCCAAGCCATAAGCCTCCATTCAGTGCACATAGTAAGCTTTATTTGTAAAGGGCTGGAAAATAATTTAAAAGTTTAAGTTGACAAAAAAGTCAAGGAAGTTATCACGTCTGGTTAGCTTCATCTTTAAGCATTTCCCTGTATAAGTCTGGTTCCTAGAGAAAGGGGGGGGGACAAGGAATGGTGGAGCTCTGTTTATCATTTAGTCTTAGATCGGTCCTGAAAGGGTTAACAAACCCTAGAGGCAGCAGTAAATCATTGTACACTGCCACGCACACACAGTTTGGAGAGAGAGAGAGAAAAGTGTAATCTGAATCTCTGCTGGAGCAATGCAATCTCATTATAAACTCCGTTTTGACCAACAGAAAGTGGCATAAATTGCGAAGTGTGGAGTCTCCATGAAGTATGATGTCCCCAACCCACTACACGCTGGGGATCTGGGTTCTGCCTAGGCCCCCAGAAGCTATTAGGATTTAGATGCATTCTACTGCATTGTTAAGGGTCATTTTGAAACTATTTGGCTGCTTTTAAAGATTTCTTTTACTTGTTACAAACAACCAATATCACTATCAAAATAACTACTTTTTATTTTCTTTAAAAAATAATTGTCAAAACTAAAGCAAAAAAATCCCACTCCAGCCACCCTTCAAACATCCGACTATATACTACTTCTCTTGAGCACAGCAGTTGCCCTTGTTTTGCAACCTGAACAGAAGACTCTGCCCCCCCCAACAGTGTACCATACAGTCAGACATGTAAGACAGCGAGAAGGGTACACAAAACACCAGCCTGGAGGTGCATGTGCCTGTCACACAGCAGACACGTACACATACCATCCATGCCAGAGAATCAAACTAATACACAGGACCCACTAGAGGGTCCCTCAAGGCCAAACATCAACAAAGGAGGTATACCAGGTCATGAATGCTTTATCTGCATGTACCCTGGACTGAGATGGTTGGAGCAGGGAGGGTAAGGCTCAGCAGCGACAGCTGCATGGAATACAGGACATATACAGTGACATCATAGCCCACAGACTTGACAAGCAGCAAGGATTCTGCAACCTGTGTGAGACCTTGGACAATGGCATGACCATAATTATCACTTCTCTACAGCAGGATGATGTTTCCCATTCATATCCAGTACATGGCAGCCCACCCCAAAAATCCCCATATGTCATGCACCTGAACCACAGCACCATCAAGCACTCCAGCATAACCCACACATGACAGCCAACCTACAGGGGTGCACAGACAACTGTAATTCATTTTCATTTCATTTCATTTCATTTCACTTTATTTACCAGGTGAGTACACCGAGCCAAGGCCCATTTTCAGGAATGACCCAGAGCCTCACAAAGATGCTAAGAAGCAGGTTACAAAATATAATACAAGACACACATACAATAATAACAAAAATGCAATATTTAAAAAATATTTACAAATAGCTTGGAACTGCAAATGGTTGAAAAAACATTTTTTGAAATCAGCCCGACTAGTAGTATTTTTACAGTGTTGAGACACAGAATTCCACAGTTTCATACATAAAACTAAGAAAGCCCACTCCCCCATACAGTTTGTAATTCTTGGTAGGGCCAAATGAGAAAGGGAGGAGGATTGTAATGTTCTTGCATCATCCTTTGGTTCAATCAGGGTAAATAAGGGAGACATATGTTCAAGCCTAAGTGTGTTATTAAGCAAACAACCTAGGCTGTATTGAAAATTTAATTTGGGGGGCAGCCACCCCAATTCATTATAGATGATGACCTACTGCTAAGCACATCCCGTGACATGTACACAGCCCAGTAACATGGCAAGGGCAGGGGCAATGCCATTGGTGTGCTCATCCCACCCTAAAAACCCACTCAGAAGTCATCCCAGACACCAAAGCCAAAACATACACATGACCTAATGCCTCATCTGAATGCAACACAGGCTTTAATGCTGAAGAATTGCCATTCACCATCAGATGCATGTGGATATCACTTCATGGGTTCCGTGACTGCTCACAGTTGGTGGATGGGAGGCTGGTGGAAAGGGGCATGTTTTGGAAGAGAGAGATCACTAGAGTCCGTGGACGCAGCCCAGCCCCTCACCATCAGAAAAGGCCATTCAATACAAACAAAAATATTAATATAAAATAGCACACTTACCTCACTGTTCCTTTTATGATAAAGCCAGGCTGGTTATTAATTCATATTGTTTTGTTGGCACCGATCGTCTAACTGACTTTGTCCCAGTCAGGTTCCGACTCCCGACTTGTGAAAATTAATCCCTCACAGGCTCATACAGCACAACTAGTCAGCTGCTCCATGCTCGCACTCTGCATAGTACTAACTACACCTCTTGTCACTCAGGTATAGCTAGGTGCTCGCTGTGTTAGAGGATTTCTGCAGGACATTCCCCAGATTGCAGATCTATCTTTCACATGAACAAAAAGTACCAGAGTCAAGATGAGAACAGTTATCACTGCCAGGTTATTAAGTTACTAATCCTTCATGGAGAATAAATTTAAACATGCACTGCTGCTTTGTCACATTAAATAGGTTAATTAGATAAACAGGTCCACTATACTGCTCTAGCTTGGAAAATACATAGTAAAAGCTGGACACCACTGAAAATGAAAATTGCTTCTCACTTGGGCTATCATGGGTAAATGCATTATAAAAATGGGTGAAAGGAGGACCTCAGTAAAAAAAAAGATCCTGCATCTCTGCTGTACTATCCTGGGTAAATACAGTGTAAAACCTTGGTCAGACAAAATCCCACTGCAAACAAGATATCACAACTCAACTGTGCTGTCCTGAATAAATATATTGTAAAACTATAAAAGCAGGACACTAAAGCAGAACCCCAATGAAAAGCAGATATTGCGTGTAAGCTGATCTGGCCAGGGAAAATACATTGTAAAAGCACCCAGATCACCCGTCTTGTAGCTGTCTGGTATATTCCTGGTGGTCCAGTGCCCCCCCCCCATAAGGGCATCTGATCCCATCTGGACTCACTCTCTTAGACACTCCCCCAGCCCTGGTCACATAATGCAAACTGCAGCAATAGGGATGACTGGCACAGCCCTCTGTTCACCACCTCAACTGGTTTCGATCTGTAGGTCTCTGAGCAATTGCATGTATTGTACAAATATGTCTGTCTATTGTACTCATGATCACTCACTGGCAGTCAGACGGTGGCCGGCCAAAGTGGTGAGCAGGGGGCTGTGTAGATCACTGTCGCTATTGCAATACTTCAGCTTAGGTAACCTGAGTGAGGGAAGGTTTGTGGGGAGGAGGGTCCTGAGCAGGTGGCTTGACATAGGATCAGATGCCCTTATGGGGGGAGGGATCACTAAACTACTAGGGACATTCAAGACAGCTACAGGATGGTCAGTTGAGGGTGCAGAAACCTCTATACCACCAGGAATATTCAAGACAGCTGCAGGACAGTCAGTCAGGGGATACAGGAACAGCTGCACCACCAGGAATATTTGAGAAAGCTATGGGACAGATGAATGGGGGGGACCACTAGACTACAAGGAGTATGTAAGACAGCTACAGAATGGGGGGGCATGCACACATGTTAATGGACCCTTAATAGGCATGCAAATGGGCCATAGCTCCTTCCATGCCAAAAGCAGTCATCAGCATGTTAGGGCTAAATATGGCCCACAGGAGCCCTGCCACCATCCCATTTGATCAGTGGTACCTCTGTTTTGCTCCTGTCAGCCACATTCAGTTTGGGCCTGTGTCAGCATAGCATAAAGTCACTATGCACTGCACCTACACGGCCCCATATTTAGACAGTTTGTAGACTCCAGTTGCAGTGAGCTGAGTGTCTAAATATTTCCTCCCAGGTAGGCTGTACGCAAACTACCACAGACCGCACATGGCCGGCTCTGAATTTGGGGGTCTATACTCCTTAGCTCAGTGGAACCCAAACTCCAAGAAACAGTGGCTTATGGGGGTAAGGAAGGCCTGCCTATAGCCTCAAGATACTGTTGTTCTAACTTGTAACAGCATGAAGGCAAACATGTTTTGCATTGACTTATGCTTGTTTTTTTGGACAGCAAAACATACATAGCATTACCACATCTGCCAAATGCTTCATTTAATACAAACATAATAATATCACACAACTAGATACATATGTAACCCCCCTACAAATGGGGGTTCCTAAAATGTCTTCCTGGGCTTGCCTAATGCTGACTGCCAGGCTGGTGATCTGTGTCTAACAGCTTAAAAGTGCGTGCATGTGAGTGCCCTGTTAGCCTCCGTGACTGTCTCTTTAAGAGGCATCATTTTCGTGGGTTATAATTATTCTGGGTGGGGGCCGAGTGGTTTTAGGTTCAAGTCCAGCCCGGGCTGCAATACAGCCACTTCATTCTGCCATCGCTAATTGTGCAGAGGAAGCCTTACTAGAATCTGTGATTGTTTGCTGATTATCTGCTTTAATAGTAATGATATAGTAGTTTGTCTAACCTCCCTTCCTTTGCAGCATGGACTTTCTGTTTTGCACCATCATCTTGGTTCTGGACTGCCAGTTTGGACCAGTCAGTAATTTTGGGGACCCTAAAATGGAGACTGTCCCCAGGGGTCTTGTGGGAGTGAATTTCTGTAGGAATTGTAGTTTTTACTATTTGGTGCCTAAATGGACCTGGAGTGGGAGCCTTTGCTGTGACAGTCAGATGGATCAACCAACGGAACCTTTTGGATCACTGGGAAGTCCTAGAGCTGCCTGCAGTAGTGAGTCAGTGTGTAGTTGAAGTTGAAAGTGTGAACAGCTGGAGTAATTCGAGCAACTGCTCCTGCATAGTAGCATGGGGGATTCAGCGGGAAGGCTGTGTCTGGCCTGCCTGCTACCATCTTCTTGAGTGATGAAGTCTCCGTTAATATCTCTGACTTTATCTGAATTTGCTGTGATTATGACTGGAATCCTGAATTGTGACAAAGTGAAATTCGCCAGTTGTGGACCGAAGATTTGCTTCGGTGAGATTGGCCTGTCAGGACTTGAGACAACCGAAGAGTGTACGGTTTGCGCAGAGACACTGTTGATTGCAACCGGACTGTCATCCGAACTGTGGTATTTGCCTATCCTTTACTATAATTGTGCTGAATGTGAGGTGTGGGTAGTGATTTGGTTCCCCACATTGCTTGAAAGTGTCACGCTACTGGGAAGCCGTATCCAGCACTTTACCGGACCAAATCTGAACTGTTCACCTGGTCTAGGCCTCACCATCTCGTCCTAGATTACCGTTCACACTGCAGAGAACCATCCAACGAAAGACCCGCTTGGGGATTCTGTTCCCTGCTCAACACCATCAAACAGGATTCAACCATCACGGTACATCATGTTGGCCCTGCTTCCCCTGGCAAACCAGCTAATCATCCTGAGGTCTTCATTTTGTCCATCCTGCATCCTGGTCTGGGTAGCGTGAGTAAACATCAGGGTAGCTCCCTGCAACAAAGCTCAAATCAAAGTGTGTCACCCGGTTTTTATTGTTTTGATTGATCATTACAAACTGAGCCCTCCGGCTCCAGAATACAAATTGTGGGTTAAAGTGCATGTTATGTTTTTTTCCTTTCTAAGGGCCGCAACAATAGCTGCAATGCCAGCCTACCCCAAGCAACTCTTCAGGCTAGCCTGCAGACCAACTGGGTACCAGAGTGTGTGTGACTCTGTTAGAGGGATTCTTAGAAGCATGCACGCTTAGCCTGATTAAATCTGATCCAGAATCAAGCACCAGATTACTGCCCCTCCCTTGTTCACATCCCCCAATAAATCAGGTCTAAATCTTTTTGCATTTACACTGGCTGTTGTGTACCTTTGTGGTGGGGATACTGTGTTGCTATTGCCTTTCTCCATTGCAGGTCTTGTTTTGCAGGGGGTCTCCAGGGCCAGTGCAGCTGATGCAGCCCTGGTGGTAAGGGTGCCAAGTGTGGCTATAACACTGCATTCTGGTGTTCATTGTAACTGTCTAATTGCTGACCAGTATAGGCCACTAGAGAGGTTGGGGGGTATCAGTGTCCTAGAGGGCTGTACCAAGAGCAGCTACACTATCCTTAAACCAACCCTCCAGGTAGAGGCACCCGTTCACAGAACTCAGGCCCCTCAACTTGCACTTAGTCATGCAGGCAGGGGTAGTATCCCTTGGGATAGCACCACCTAGGGGTTTCATCTTGGAGGCACCACTGGGGTTTGTGCCCTCTAGTGGTCAGGAGTGGGAATTATAACCCCAATACTTGGATTTTGTCAAGACATGGAGATGCTCACTACACCTAAACTTAAGATTGTCCCTGATTAACTGGTTATGCATCACATGATGGGGTGGAGTGAGGCTGAGGGAGTAGACCCCCAGCATGCTGTATTATTGCTTGATATCCCCTTAGGAACCAATAATGCTACTATTGTAGAGACTGTAGAACAGATAAAGAGCTTGGGGAAGGCTTGAAGTGAGGGGAAGAGACTCCGACCTGTTTGATCAGACCATGGTGGCCCTTCTGTCCTGCAGCCTCCTGATAGACCCTGAGAGAGTTCCCCCTATTGGTCTGCCCACAGAATCCCAGATGGGGTGGTGGGTCATTCATCTACACAGTGGCCCATCCACTCCTGGGGGTTCCCCAAAAGTAGAAGAGTTCAAGGACAAATTGCTCAGATTACTGGCTGAGGAGGGGTGAACTGCTAAAGACTTAGTGAAAATGTTAGACATTTCTGAAGAGACCACTCCCATACAGTCCCTTATAGCTTCTCCTGCTACTCCCAGAGCTTCCCCCAGGGTAACCTCCCCCATTGTGATACCCTCCGTACACCTGGACTGTTACCGTGGGCTCAAGCTGTTTTCAGGCACAGTCCCAGTGCCTGTGGGGGAGGATGATCTGGAAACCTGGATGGACTATGCCACCCTCCTAGTCCAGGAGTGGCAGTGCTCCATGGGAAAAAAAAGAAAGATACTTATGGAGAGCTTAAGGGACCCTGCACTGGCGGTTATCCAGTTCCTTCATTCCACTAACCCGGGGGCTACTGCAGCCGAGTACCTCTCTGCCCTGGAAGTGGTGTTCGGAAGCACTGAGTTGGGGAATGACCTGATATGGAAATTTAAATCTGCCAAAAAATGGAAAAATGAAAAACTGTCTGTGTTTGTCACCTAAATTGAGAGGGCCTTGCAGATGACTCACAGGAAAGGAGGGGTGCCTGCCCTTGACCTAAATCGAGTCCGATTAGAACATACTTTGAAATCCACCAGGTACTCTAGTGTGCTGATGTTAAAACTGAAATGACAAGATTGGAAGCTGAATCTGCCTGAGTATTGCTGGCTGATAAAAGAAATTCAGGAAGCCGAGAATGATGAAGAGGGTTGGGAGTCCTATGCTGGAGTTGCCCGAACCAGCCTGGCCTCTGACCAACCTGATGAGTGGAATGATGAGTCAGAGCTCCTACAAATGAGAGAACTACTTAAGGAGGTGAAAGAAAGAAGAACCAGTCAACAAGCTGCTGAGGTGGTTAAATGCTCACCCTCCTGTCAGATTTCCCCCTGAGATTAGAAGTGAAATTTCTCCTGGGGGGGTGGGAGTTCACGTTATTGCCCCTGAACCTCAGGTTGAAACTAAGTTGATGAAGGAAGTGAGAGAGCTGCAAGCCCTGGTGGGAGACCTCATTTGAGCCACTCAGGTAACAGATCCCTGGAGAAGACAGGAGGAGAGGGAACGTGAGCACAGACCCAAAGAGGATCCTCGGGGTTTTCCTAGTCAATCTAAAGTGAGAGATTACTACTTTTCCACTAGAAACTCAAAGGAACCAGTATTCTATTATTGCTGTGGGGAGGAAGTACACACTAGACTGAACTGCACCCTCCCTGAGAATTTGCGAAGTCACCTCCTGGTTGCTAGATCTACAGTAGTTCAGCGGAGCAACATAAGGTCCCAGACTTAGCCTGTAAAAAAAGTCCTATTCTTCTAAGACTGCTGTGGGGCGGACTGCTGAACCAACCTCACCCGATTGATCTGAAGTGGTGGGTCCTTCAATGGAGACTACTGTAACTGTGAATGGTGTTTCTGCTCAGGCTGTACTGGACAGTGGATTGCAATTAACCATTGTGTTTCAAGATTGGTACAACAAACACTTACCTGATGTGCCCTTACAACCTCTGGAAGGCTTGCATGTGTGGAGACTGAGTGAGAAGTCCTACCCCTACCTGGGGTATGTCCGGATCTGGCTGTCTTTTCTCATGGCTGTAGCTGTAGTAGATGAGCAAGTAGAGACCCATGCCTTGGTGTGTACCCCTATGGGGCAATATGATGGTGTGCCCTTACTCACTGGTACCAATGCTCACATGTTTGGAAGGTTGGCCCAGCTGTGTCAAGAGAAACAGGGGTGGCGAGCTGGACAGGCAATGTGAATTCCAGCCTTAGTGAAGCAGGCTTATGAATTACAGAGACAGAACAATGAGGTGGAGCAGGATGAGCCCGTGGGGATAGTGTGAAAGAAAGATCCTGCTCCTTGGTATTACCACCAAATGCTCAGTATACCATTCATGGTGAAGTGCGCTTCAAGAAAGATGCAAAAAAACTAAATCCTCATGCTGGATGACCCAGAAGAGGGGAAGTTGCTAGAAGGATTATTGGTCAAGCCCAGTATTTTACCTGCTTGAGCCCATGCCTGTGCCCAGCGGGTGGTAGTACAAGTCCAGAATGTGTTTGATTGAGAGGTTAGGGTCAACCGGGGATGTATCTTAGCCATGGTGCATTGTGCGGACACTGCGGTGCTGCCCAGCAAAAAGTACTCTGATGAGCAAGAAGAAGTGACCCCAGACCTGCTTGACTTTGGAGAGTCCCCACTGCCTACTGAGTGGAAGACCATGATTAGCCAGAAGCTATCCCAGAAGAACCAAGTGTTTTCACTAAAAAGAATGGGATGTGGGATGTGTCACTGGAGCTGAGCACCATATTCAGCTTCATGATGATAGATAATTTCTAGATAAGACCTGTTGTTTTGCCCCAGCTGATATAGATGATGTCTGGAGGCATTTGCAGGAGATGTTGGCAGCTGGGATTATCCAGGAGTTGAGGATCCCCTATGCTACTCTAATAGTAGTGGTACACAAAAAGAACGGATCAAAGAGAATGTGCATAGATTATTGGACTTTGAACCGGAGAACTGTACCAGACCAGTATACTATGCCTCGCATCCTGGATGATCTTGATTGCCTGAATGGGAGCCAGTGGTTTATCAGTGCTTGATTTAAGGAGTGGGTATTACCAGATCACAATGGCCCCATGGGACCGTGAGAAGATAGCATTCATTTGTCCCTTGTGGTTTTACAAGTTTCTGCCTATTCCCCAAAGCATTTCGGGTGCACCCTCCACCTTCCAGCAACTGAAGGAACGTGCCGTGGGAGACATGAACTTATTGGAATGTCTGGTGTACCTGGATAACATCATCATGTTTGGGCATACTTTGTAAGAGCATGAGGCCTGGTTATTCAAAGTGCTCTACCGTTTGGAGGATTTCGGTCTGAAACTATCTATAGACAAGTGTCAGTTCTTTCAAACATCTGTAACGTACATTGGGCATATAGTGTCGGTAGATGGGATCCAAACAGACCCCAGCAAAGTGGAGTCATTGACCACCTGGCCCCAGCCAAACAATTTGAAAGAGTTACAGCGATGCTTGAGGTTCTGTGGCTATTACCGCAGATTCATTAAAGACTACTCAAAAGTTATCCACCTTCTACTTAATCTTACCCAAAGCTATCCTCCCACTAATCAAAAGTACAAGAAGAGTCTCGTTAAAGAGGAAGAGAAAATGTATTTCAGAACCAATGAACCGTTCAGGGCCTGGTAGACCTCTGAGTGTGAGTCTGCATTCTTTGAGATCATTCATCAACTCACTCATGCACCAGTGCTCGCTTATGCCAACCCCACCAAACCCTATGTCCTACATACAGACACCAGCTTGAAAGGTCTAGGGGTTGTGTTATATCAAGAACATGAGGAGGGCCTGCGATGCATGGGTTTCACAAGTAGAAGTTTAATACCATCCGAGCACAATTACCCTGTCCATAAACTCAAATTTCTCGCCCTCAAGTGGGCTGTGGTGAACCAGTTCCATGACTATCTCTATGGGGCTAAGATTCTAGTGAAGACTGATAATCCATTGACTTACCTACAGACTTCAGCAAAATTAGATGCCACCGGGCACAGGTGGCTTTCTGCCTTGTCCACATATGTCTATGCGGTGGAGTACTAGCCTGGCTTGAACCATATAGGCGCAGATGCCCTCTCGAGATGACCAAACTCCGCTAACACCTGGGCGAGGTTGTCTGAACATTTCATCAAAGCATTATGCCAAAAATTTGTAAGGATGACTGCCCATCTGTCGACACTGTTGAATGCTTGGCGGACTGCTGTGGGACCCCAACACCTGCGTCCCTGCAGCCTATTGTTATTTTTCAGCGTTAGACCTCAGTGCCTTACCTCAGTTTGATAACAACAGTATCCAGTGGGCTCAATCCCAGGACCCAATGATCCAGCCAGCACTCAACGCTCTGCCTGCTGGAAAAGACATAACCAAACTTCGTTCTTCTGATTTAAGAACTGCTTTATTGCTCAGAGAAGGCCCCAGGCTTAAGCTACATGACCAACTATTATATAGAGAGACAGTGAAGCATCAAGGCCAACTGGACAGGCGGCAGTTAGTGTTACCCACAGTTTTCAAACAACTGGTACTCAAACCTCTTCACAATCACATGGGGCATCTTGGTTATGACCAGACACTTGACATGGTGTGCTCTCGGTTCTACTGGCTGAAAATGGGGGCTGGCGTCGAGACACATATCCGAACCTGCAGTTGTTGCCTGCAAAGGAAGGCCTTGCCTCAATATGCTGCTTCTCTAGTCAATATCTCCACCAGTGCCCCCCATGGAGTTGGACTGCATCGACTTTCTATGCCTGGAGCATGACCAGAAAAACATTGGGAATGTGCTAGTTGTAACAGACCATTTTACATATTATGCTTGGGTTTATCCCACAAAAGATCTAAAGACCTCCACCGTGGGCAAGGTGCTTGTAGAGAAATTCTTTGTCCATTATGGTGCATGCCAATGTATCCACTCTAATCAAGGAAGAGACTTTGAAAGCCAGTTGATCAAAGAGATGTTCTCCCTGTACAGAGTGCAGAAGTCTAGAACCACCCCTTACCACTCTCAGGGGGATCCTCAGCCTGAACGTTTTAACAGGACCCTCCTGAACATGTTGGGCACGCTTCACCCTAAAGATAAACATAAGTGGAGCCAGCAGATTAGCACCTTGGTACACGCCTACAATTGCACCAAAAGTGATGCTACCAGGTTTTCTCCCTATTGTCTCATGTTTGGTCAGGAAGCCCAGTTGCATGTGGATGTCTGTTTTGGAGTATCCCCAGATGGGGTCCATGCTGAAAACTGTTTGTAATATGTACAAAAACTGAAAACTCAGTTAAACAATGCATACCAACTGGTCCAAACTATGACTGCAAAAAGAAACCTCGCCAACAAAGAGAGACATGATAGGTGGGTAAAGGCTGAAGAGTTGCTGCCAGGAGACCGTGTATTGTTGCACAATTTGGGGCTGCGTGGAAAGCACAAAATTGCCGATAGATGGCACCATCTCCCACACATATTAGTCCGTAAACTGGATGACCTATCTGTGTATAGAGTGCATCCTGAAAATGACTCTCTAGCTGTTAAAACTATGCACAGGAACCACCTGCTGCCCATTGGTTAAGTGGTTATTAATGCTGACCCATCAGATGCTACCCTTCCCGGGCTGGTGACTCGTGCTGCTGCTAAAAAGAAACAGAGTAAACCTTCGCCAGTTGTTCAAGAATCAAGGCCTTCCCCTCAGCAGGCCCAAAATAACAGTGACATTCAATCTGAATCTGACAGCAGTGAGTGTAAAACTCCTTATTACCCTACTTATGAACTAAGCCAACTGTTTCAAGGTAACCCTATGTGTAATTATGGGGATGAAGCGGGGCCTTCAGGACTGCCTAACCCTCCAGCCTCCTCCCTAGAACCAATGCCTCCTGAGAGTGCAGGGCAAAGTATAACGTCTGAAGTAGCTGATTCACTGTGTTTAGTGGAGCTCTTTGAACTGCCCAAGAGGGATCCTGATACCATAAATCTTCCTGGTGACATACCAGAATCTGATGAGCAGTGTGAAAGTAATGGTCAAAGCCTGTTGTGCTGGATGACCCTAAGGTATCCTCTGGTGATGAAAGTACCACTCCAGTGCCACAAAGTACAAATGTTTCAGAGTTTTCCCTGGATGATAAACCTGGGCCTTCTGCAGAGTTCAATGATGAATTTGATGATGTGGAAACAGAATTAACAGAGCAAGGAGATGGCAATGTTCCATTACTGGCATCTTCACCCAGTGCAGAGGTACCTCTCCCTACTGGAGAAGAGACTAATGCCAGTGATGATACCGCAGAGTAGGGTTGTCAGAACAGGTTCGGTAAAGATTCGAACCCTCCTCGAACCCTGGTGTTCGAGTTCTAACTTAGAACTCGAACACTAAACGGTTCGCAAAAGGGTTCGAATCATCGCGAGATGACGTGGGGGTCGAGTAAGCTACGCGAGCCGCGGGATCTGTGGGGGTATTTAAGGAGATGCGCCATGAGGAGGAATGCCATTTGCTGAGGATCATCGGAGCAGAGGCAGCAGCAGCAGGCAGCAGCCCACTAAACTGTAGCAATTAGCGGTTAGCGCGTATACCGCTACTCTTGTCCAGTGGCCACTTCTTCTTCTCCTGTGAGACCGAGAACAAGAGAAAGGCTCAAAAAAAAAGCTGAAAATCGGGGGGGGGGGAGACTGGGAGTGGGACTAGGGGGAGGTTCAGGACAGAAGGAGGGATTAATCAAGATTGGGAAGGGACTGGGGAATAGGGAGGGATTGAGACCAATATCAGGACTGGAGGAGGACTCGGAGAGAGAATAAAAAAAAAATAAGAAGAAGACTGAAGATTAAGAACCTTTGTGAAATGTGATTATTTGAAACTGCAGCACACTGCACACTCAGCAGCTGCCAGCAACAAGCATACAAGGGGGCCAAAAAAAGGCAAATAAATCTTTCTGAACCCTAGTGTGTGTGTCACAGAGAGAAGCCCAGTGTGTGCCCATCACCCTGCTGCTGTGTGCCCTTTGACTGCACTGTACCCAGTGTGTGTGTTACAGAGAGAAGCCCAGTGGCCAGTTGTGTGGTGGCATTAACCTTACATGACAGAAACGTAGAAATATAATTCTCATTCCCTGGGTTGTGTATGTGACTCTGTCTCCTGTGGTCAGCCCATCACCCTGCTGCTGTGTGCCCCTTGATTGCACTGTACCCTACCCATTGTGTGTGTTACAGAGAGAAGCCCAGTGGCCAGTTGTGTGGTGGCATTAACCTTACATGACAGAAATGTAGAAATATAATTCTCATTCCCTGGGTTGCGTATGTGACTCCGTCTCCTGTGGTCAGCCCATCACCCTGCTGCTGTGTGCCCTTTGACTGCACTGTACCCTACAGTGTGTGTTACAGAGAAAGCCCAGTGGCCAGTTGTGTGGTGGCATTAACCTTACATGACAGAAATGTAGAAATATAATTCTCATTCCCTGGGTTGTGTATGTGACTCCATCTCCTGTGGTCAGCCCATCACCCTGCTGCTGTGCACCTTTGTTGCTATGTATGCCTATGCCCAGCAAGCCCAATCATTCTGTAAGCCTTGAACCTGGGATCCTTTAGTTGCAAACTGTCATATTCTTCAATTACTTTCAGTCCACGTATCACAGTGTCACACAACCAAAATAAAATTTTGGAGTTATAGCCAGCGATTACAGATCACATTGCTTTGTTACACAGGAATTGTTTGGGTGTTGGTGTTTTCACTGCAGTATACTGGACTGGTAGTACTGGTACTTACTGCCTGTTATGGCTGACACCAACATAGATGAAGCATTTAGTGCTGGTGTTGGAGCAGGTGTTAGTGGTAGTGGTAATCCTGGTGCTAACAGAAATAACCAAAATGTTTCATGTGATAAAAATTCAACAAACAGCAAAAGAGCAACAGTGAAGTGTGGTAAAGGGGACCTTTAAGAAAACCTGTACAGCTGCTGGGGTCACAGGAGAGGCACCATAAGGTATGCCATTCATGCCGTTAAGATCCCTGTGACTAGCAACAATAATGCAAGTGACAGTGAGTCCCTCTCTGACTCAGACAGTAGCTCTTTGTCTCAGTCCCACACTGTTGTGTCTCGCGACAAATCATTACTTCCTCAACAAAGTGAAATGAGCAAGTCTGCTGACAATGAATCAGGTAGTGCACTTGCAAATACATCCAGCACTGTTGGCAATGAAAAGGACATATCCATTGAATCCACCACTTCTGTGTTGGCCAGCAATGAAATCCATCAGAGTCTTCTGTCCACTCTTCTAGCACCAAGGAGCATGTCCCAGGTTCTGTTAGGACAGGTGAAAAGACACAAACAGTCTTTAGCTATCTTCCTAGCACTCGAACAAAATCTGTCACATCTGAGGTGTGGAATTATTTCTCAGTCAGTAAAACTGATCCATGCAGAGCAATTTGTTCCTGTGTAAACAGAGTGTAAGCCGTGGTAAAGTTGTGTCATGCCTTGGCACTACAGCTCTTAACGCCATCTGAAAAAGCATTCGGTTTTGCTTGATCATCCAAAACCCATGTCCTCCATCTTCCAGACCGCACGTGAGAAGGGTCAGGAATCTAAAATGGATACTGAATTGTCTGAACTTGATGCGGGCAGAACCACTGCCAGCCCTAGGATCACTGTTACCACCAATGCCAGCACCATTAGTACCAGTTGCACATCCAGTGATGGCACTGAATGTATAAGTCCTAGTCCACCATCTCTGCGTCCATCTGCCCATCGAAGCACAGTGTATAATAAACCAGCAGGGACATGTTGCAAACAGCTAACACTGTCTCAGGCATTTGAAAGGAAGAATACCTTTACTAGAAATCATCCAAAGACCCTTCATCTTAATCACCGAATTGGTGAACTGTTAGCGAACCCTTCTCCCATACTCTTTGGTAGATCATGAGGATTTTAGGGAGCTCATGACATTAGCAGAACCTCGTTACAATGTTCCTCATCGAAGGTACTTTTCCTATGTTGAAATACCAAACATTTATCAGGCTTTAAAAGTGACAGTGATGCTTGCACTTAAAACTGCAGAGGGTGGGGTTATTCATGTCACAACAGATATGTGGACCAGCACTCAAAACATAGATCACATGTCCCTTACCGCTCATTGGGTCACATTTTCTTGTGCTTCTTCAAAAACAAAGACACCCCAAAAGATGGCGCTGCTGCATATAAAAGTTTGGGCAAAGTCACTGCTGCAAACATCTTGCAGGAACTAAATGACCTCCTTGACGAATGGGTTTATTCTCACGGTCTAAAATGTGGCTTCATAGTAAGTGACAATGGAGCCAACATCTTAAAAGCAATACAGGATGGAGGATTTCTGCATGCTTCTTGCTTTGCACATTGCTTACACTTAATTGTCACGGGATTTCTCACAACGAAACACAAGTGGATGGTATGATTGCTGTTTGCAAAAAATTGTGACTCACTTTTCACATTCAACCAAGGCAATACGGACATTGACGAACTGCAAAAAACACAAGCTGCCCCAGCAAAAGCTGATTCAAAATGTTTCCACTCGTTGGAACTCAACGCTTTATATGCTGCAGCACCTCTTGGAGCAAAAAGCAAGCTGTACATGAGTACTGCTCCAGTTACATTATTGGAGATGGCATTATGCTGTCTGTGCTGCAGTGGAAATTAATGGAGACAGTGTGCTGTATCCTAGCTCCTTTGAGACAGCTACAAGGGACATGTCTTCTGAAGGTGCATCTGTGAGTCAAGTTATCCCACTCATAATGCTCATTTCACATCATCTTAGTGTTCTAAATCTACAAATAGAAAAAGACAGATCTGAGCGCAGACAACATGTACGCCTATATCATGGGAATCTCGTAAAGAGAATGAGCGAGTGCTTCAAAACCAATGACAAATTAGTTGCAATGACAAAATCAAGACACTACATCCTTGCAACTCTCTTAGATCCCAGGTTCAAGGCTATACATCTTCCAAAAACAGATTATATAGAGCAGTACAAATGTATGTTGCTAGATGAGCTGCAGCACTCACAGGAGTCAAACACAGACACGCACAGTACCATCAGGTTGTCATCACCACAACATGCAGGTTCATCTTCACAAAGGGATACAGAACTGGAAAAGTCACCAAACATTAACAGTAGTTGTTCCACAACTGCCACTTCTTCAGCCCTTAGTAGCAAGCTAAATCTGTGGCAAAACCTTTCCCAAATTGCTGCCATACCAGCTGCTTCTGCTGATTCCTCTTCTGAGCAGTCTCTGTCCAACATGGTAGACAGTTACCTGCAAGAACTGCCTATTCCTATTGATGCATGCCCTTTTGAATACTGGAGATCAAAAAAGTCAATTTGGACAGAGCTGTATGATGAAGCCTGTAAATATCTTGGTTGTCCTGCAACAAGTGTCTCTTCAGAACGCATGTTTAGTACAGCTGGCAATATTGTGACAGACACCAGAAATAGGTTGCTGCCAGAAAATGTACACCGTTAACTTTTATTAAAGTTAATAAGTCAAGATTTTCGTATCCCTACAAGAGTATACAAACTGATCCTGAAGTGATTGATGTTGTGGATGTTGATGGTGATGATGACAACTCAGATGGTGGTGGCTGGTAAAAATACTGTGTGGGACGGAGTCTCTCTGCACCAAAGGAAACTTTTACAGACTGTGATGACTTTGGTTGTCGTCTCTCCCTTTCTCAATCTACTACCTGGACTATATACCCCAAAAACTTTCACCATTTCATGGCAAACTGCTTTGTAGCTAGGGTCTAAACTAAAGTCAACAAGTTTTATATACGGGCAATTTTAACATCAGTGGGAACAGGCCCAAATTTGGCATAAAAGGACACTGTCCGTCAATCCTTTCTGTATCATATTATTTATAGTTAAAGTGCAAACATATATTTTGGATTTACCTTCTGTGACTTTGTGGTGCATCAGCATGGGCTGGGACAGGAGACAGTCTATTTTTCAATTTTAAAGAGGACAAAACAATGAGTTCTAATTGGTAGCTGTTTATTATTTTTCAATTACAGAAATGTTAGCCATAAGCGAAAATGGATGCTAGTACATGGGTGAGGGTTGTGGGTTGGTTTTAACATGGGTGTAAGGGTGGCATGGTGCTACTACACAGATGAGGGTGGTGGAAGAAAAGTGGAATGGGTGATGGGGTGAAAGGTGGGTGTTGTTTTAGTTCTTTCATTTACAGATTAGTGATCAGCTGGGGATGGTGAGGAAAAAATGATGACAGACCGAACCTACTGTACACATAATATATATTCTTATTAAATACATTGCAAACTGCTGCCACCTAGCACAACTGTCCTGTCCCTTTAAAAAGAATAAAGGAATCAGAAATAAAGAAAATCTGCATCAGCAGTTTCACAGAATATGACGTATCATAGTGTTTTGCTTTATAAGTAGTGATAATTTGATACATAATGGGGTTGACAGCGCTGTCCCATAAACATCACATGCCAACTGCTGCAGCTACATAAATGTTCCTTAGTATGTGGTGAGGAAACCACTGTTTTTATTTATGTGACTGAAATACAAATTTTATTGAAGTATCAGCTGCAAAATGCATCATCTTAGAATTTTTGTATGTATTACTTCAATTTGCCAACAAAAATGTTGGTATATGTATGTCATTACCTTAGAAAATTGCATGCATTTTGCTAGCAACAATGACTGGCATATTTTTTTAATAAGAACAAAAGACACAGCACCAACACTTCAAAAAATATACTGTATTGTCGTTTAACTGATAGCATCACAGTACAGAAAGCATGCATGCAGGACAAAACAGTTTAAACAGACAAAAGGACCTTTTTGTCTGTTTAAACTATTTTATCTACATCAGCATTTACTGAAGCTCTGCTCGCTACACACCTATGCATATTTCGAAGTGTTGATGCTATGTTTTTGTTTGTCTCAACTTTTCACACAGGCACAACTTAGGATTGGAGCAGCCTTCTTGTGGTTTCTGCAAATATTTTTTATTCCAATGTCTTGACTGAATATGTTATGACATAATATGTTTTGTAACAGTTCCACATGTTGCTGCTGTAGTACTTGGCTTGACTTTGTTATAAAAGCTTTCTTTAAACATAGCAACTTTTGATTCACTCATTTAAAACAGAAAGCAGCAAATAGCTGAAATTAGGTAATATCAGTTATTTTTTCTCCTAATTCATGACAATGAGTATATATAGCTGAGTACATAAATGGCTAATGTGCCTCTTTCTTTCACTAAGGAACTATGATGCAGCTGCAGCAGGAAAACTTTTAACATATGGGTGAGTGGGTGGGCCTGTTATGTATTAAGTTGCTGACTTTAGCAAACAGAAGAAACTATAGATAAACCTGTTGTATTCCTATCAATGTCACACAAGATAATTTCTCTCCCCCTTATTTTGAACAGTTTTTCCTTTACATGTATTTTATTACTATCTTCGTTACTGGCAGCACAATAAAAAAATAGGGTTCGAGTTCTAAAAAGTTCTAAAAAAGATTAGAACACTAGAACTTTTTCAAAAGTTCTAGACTAGAATTAGAACCCAGAACTTCAGAGGGTTCTGACAACCCTACCGTAGAGCCTGTGTCTGTTCCACCAAGAAATCTGGGAGAGCTGTTAAACCAGTAATACGCCTAAGCTATAACTCCCCTGGGAGGCCCATGGACCTCCCCTTAAATATTGTCCACAAAGGTGTCTATATCTCTGACAGATCACTGCCCAAGCTGAGCCTGTCTGCCACTTCCAAGCTAATTGTTCATTCTTCAGAACATGGTGCCACTGCCCCATCTAGCCCCAAGTTAGCTGATAGGTATGGGCCCCCATTTATCTTATTTAGAGTGCAGGAAACAATTACCTGAATAAGTACAGTAATGCTATTGTGTGAATCATAGTAAAAATATTAATGTATATGAAAAATGCATAACTGTTGTCATTACAGAATATCTATAGGGTATCATGAATAAGTATAGTAATGTTGTAAATTTACATTTACTGATGCATCAGTCTTATTTTTGGTCTCGTATAGTGATGAGACATATGTCTCATATAGAGTAATGTTCTATAAAGTTATTGTGAATATAGACTTGATGCGGACACCAAGTTCTTTCCAGGCAAGCAAGGGTGTAACCCCCCCCCTACAAATGGGGGTTCCTAAAATGTCTTCCTGAGCTTGCCTAATGCCCACTGCCAGGCTGGTGTTCTGTGTCTAACAGCTTAAAAGTGCTTGCATATGAGTGCCCTGTTAGACTCTGTGGCTGTCTCTTGAAGAGGCATCATTTTCGTGGGTTATAATTATTCTGGGTGGGGGCCTAGCTGTTTCAGGCTCAAGTCCTGCCCAGGCTGCAATACAGCCACTTCATTCTGCCATCACTAATTGCGAAGAGAAAGCCCTACTAGAATCTGTGATTGTTTACTGATTATCTGCTTTAATAGTAATGATATACTAGTTTGTCTAACTTGCCTTCCTTTACATCATAGACTTTCTGTTCAAACAACATGAAGTCTTGTTGCATTCTGACTATATGCAGTTAGCCCTAGGACTTGAACTGCTCTGGAGAGGAAAGGGTTAACTCTATGACAAGGTATAGAATGTTGCGCTCCAGCTCCAATTTCAAACTTCTGTCCCAGGTATTCCTTAGTGTAACCATTGGATTCTTTACTCTGCCTAACTGAGAAGTCGCTCCGGAGATCCTCTCTTTCACTTCGGTTCAGTCACAGTAAAATCGGTCGGTTTGTTTAAACCGTTTCTTTATTTTTCGGTGTTTACATCTATGTCCCGGTACTGTAAGTGTATTAGTAGGTAGTAGTGTGTTTTGTAAAGAAATTGTTTTTTCTTTTCGGTTTCTTTCCAGTCGGTCCGGTTGGGAACCAAAGTAATCTGTCTGATTTTAATTCTACCTTTAAGTTTAGTGTGGTATCTATCAGTCCCTGAAAAAACCAACAATTTCTCCATTTTTTTCAACCGACCCATGACATGGTTGGAACCTATAGGTTTTTGTAGTTGCCTGGCTTAAACGCTGGTAAGGGTAACTTTGTTTTATTGAGGCATGTCAGAGAAACCCAAAAAGAAAACCGGGCCCACTGGGTTTCAACACTGCACTGAGTGTGGAGAGGCCTTTGCCAAGGCTGATCCCCACCTCATCTGTGTTTATTGTCTGGGATTTGACCACCTCAAAGAAGACTGCCAAATCTTCAAAAACTTTCCTAATGCCACTGTGGATAAATGTTTAAGTAGGCTGAAGGAAAGGGAGGTCAAAAAATCCGCTGACGCGGATGACTAGCCTGGTTCAGTTCCGACCGAATCTGAGGGGGTGCCCACTGAACTGGGCAATACTTCCGCAGGCAAGAGGATAGCTGATTCTGCAGAATCGGTTCCTGCAAAGAGGAAACATAAGTCAGCCAGTTCGGATCCTTGTTCCCATGTTCCAACCGCTGACGAGATAGCCAAAGCAATCTCCATTGTGCAGTCGCTTCACCCGGTTCCGACCGAACCGACACCGACTCAGAAACTATTGGTTCCGTCTGACTTGTCTGCTTCTGAATATGACCCTGAAGCATTTTATGAGGGTGATTGGGAAGGAGATGAACCTGATGAAGATGAAGATTACAAGACCTAGATGAGCCTATTGAGCCTGACATCTCCCTAGACAGGCCTTCTAATGTGTCTCCTCCCAGGCTTTCTGAGTCCCCTTCCCACTTCTTGTTTTATAGGAAGGTTGTGGCTGAGACTCTTCAGCTTCCAGTGGAAGAAGCTGAACAGGATCAGGAGGAGCCTCACTATGTTGAGATGCTGGATGTTCCAGAGTCCAAAAGGGTGTCTATCCCTCTGCACAAGTCCCTGGGGAAACAGAAACAAAAAATATTACAGTTTCCAACATCCATACCTCCTGTGGATAAGAAGATGGACAGGAGGTATGCCCTGTCATGTCCTGGAATGGAATTCCTTACCAGTCATTGCAGCCATGTTGGGGTAGCCCAAGCTACAGCTTGTGACAGAGCTAATATTCCCCTGGCATCTCACCCCCCAGATAAGGATTCCAGGAAAGTGGATGCCATGGCAAAAAAACATACTTGGCATCCTCTTTGGAACTCAGGCAATCCAACTACATGGCATATACAACCAGATACCAGAAGTCTAAGTGGGATATGGTTCTGCAGCTGGCTAAAAATGCCCCTCCCCAGCTGGCCAAGGAGCTAGAGCAGGTGGCTGTGGATGGCATTGAAGCTTCAAAGTTTCATGCTGCTGTGGACAAGAATGATGTTCATTCTAGGGTCATGGCTACATCTGTTTCCATGAGGAGATTTGCCTGGCTCAGGTGTATCAACTTATCTCGGGATACCCAGACCAAGGCCATAGATTTTCCTGTCACCAGTAACTCTCTGTTTGCGGAGCAAACAGACTTACATGAAAAAGATGGGCAAATACAGGACCACATATAGGAGTGCTGCAGGCAAAGAAAATCAGACCACTTCTCAAAGGCAGCAGTCTAGAGCTGGCAGGGGCAGGCTCTTCCAAAGGCCTTTTTACCAGGCCCAGGCCTCCTCTTTTTTCAGCAGAGGGGGTTCTTTAGGGGAAGAGGTAGAAGGGGGATGACAAGGGCTGCATCCTCCTTTCAGTACAAGTCCCCTGCCAAACAGACACCCTGATGTTTCAGTCACTGTCGCCTCCCCAATCCCTGTAGGGGGCACACTGGCTCACTTTTTCCAGGCCTGGAAGTCTATCACTTCAGACAAGTGGGTCCTGGAAGTAGTGAGCCAGGAACTTGCTCTCAGCTTCAGCAGGTTCCCAAAGTTGAGGGCAAAGGCTTTCTGTCCTTCCTCTCCAGAGGAAACACAGGCTTTAGAAACAGAGGACTCCTCTCTACTGCTTCTGCAAGGTACCTCTCATTCACAGGGGAAAGAGATTGTACTCCAGGTACTTCCTTACCCTAAAAAAGACAGGGGAGTGGCGACCCATCCTAGATCTACAACACCTAAACAAACATATATTAAAGCCAAAGTTCAAGATGGTGACTCTAGGAATAATTCTTCCCTCTCTGAGACCAGAAGACTGGCTAGCCTCCTTGGATCTCTAGGATGCCTATTTCCACATACCTATCAGGCAGTCCCACAGAAAGTACCTCAGGTTCGAAGTGCCCTCAGGCCATTACCAGTTCAGAGCAATGCCTTTCAGCCTAACATCTGCTCCAAGGGTGTTCACCAAGTGTCTAGCAGTAGTGGTGGCCTTCCTCAGGAGACAAGGCATCTTACTGTTCCCTTATCTGGATGACTGGCTCATAGTAGGCCAGTCTCCAGACCAAGTCATGTCAGCTCTAGGAGTCACTCAAAACCTTCTAGACTCCCTAGGATTCATTCTAAATCTGGAAAAGTCTGTTCTGGAACCAGCTCAGCTTCTCACATTTATAGGAGTGGAGCTGGACACTGTTCAGGCCAAGGCCTTTCTTCCTCTCTCAAGGGTTCAATCCCTCATCACTCTGGATTCCTCTTTTTGTCCACCTGTGTCTCGGCCAGCCAGACACTTCTTGCAGTTGCTAGGTCACATGGCAGCCTGCACTGCAGTAGTTCAAGGGGCAAGGTTCGAGATTAGAGATATTCAATTTCATCTAAGAACCTTTTGGTCTCAGAAAAAAGATCCCCATCTCTAAATTGGTTCCAGTGTTTCTAACTCTGGTTCAGGCTTGCCAGTGGTGGCTGGAAGAGGACAATCTGAGGCAAGGGGTTCTCTTCCTCAGTCAGGTTCCCACAGTGATTCTCACCACAGATGCCTCCTTGCTGGGATGGGGAGCCCATCTGGATCAGCTTACTACTCAGGGAACTTGGGCTCATCAGGAGTCTCTTCTACACAAAAACCTTCTCAAACTCAGGGCAATCTTTCTAGCACTCCAGACATTCTCGAACATAATTCAGGGGAAAGTGGTGCAGATCAGGACAGACAACAACACCACAATCATGTGGTACAACAACAAGCAGGTGGGCACTTGGTCCTCAGCCTTGTGCACCGAGGCCATGAAAATATGGTCACTAGCCTATTCCCTGCAGGTTTCTCTGATTGCTGTGCATCTCCCAGGGAAGGACAATGTACTTGCAGATGCTCTCTGCAGGATTTCCCAAGGTCACCATGAATGGGCCCTGAATCCTCTCATTCTTCAGATCATTTTCAAGAGATGGGGCACTCCAGAGATAAATCTCTTTGCAGCCCCCAGACAATCATCAGTTCCCTCTGTTCTGCTGCTGACCCCCTCTCCAGGGGTCTGTTCCTCTAGATACCCTCCTGTTGGATTGGACCAGCAGGTTTCTCTATGCTCTTCCTCCTTTTCCTCTGATATTCAGAGTTCTGGTCAGTATCAGATCCCAACCTTGCACTGTGATTCTGGTAGCCCCAGACTGGGCCAGACAGCCTTGGTATCCTCTACTATTGTCACTGTCAGTGACAATTCCTCTATGCCTTCCCAGACAGTTCAACCTCCTCATCTCATCTCAGGGGAGGATATTGTACCCCAGTCTTGAAGAGCTAGACTATGCAGGCCTGCAACTCTCATGATCAGCTCTGGATATCCTTAAGGCTAGTAGAAAGCCTTCCACTAGAAAAACCTATAATTCTAAATGGAAGAGGTTTGGGTTCTGGTGCTTCCAGAGGCACATTCAGCCGGACTCAGCTGACATTGCCACTGCTTTGGATTATTTGGTGTATCTTAACAGTTTAGACCTTCGGCCTACCACTCTCAAGGTGCATTTGGCAGCTATTTCTGCCTTTATTTCGGCTGGGAAGGTCTCCTCTCTAGCCTCCCAACCAGTTTTCAAGAAATTTTTCAAGGGTTTGGTCCTTATCAATCCTCCCTTCAGGGATCCTACTTCTCTATGGGATTTGAATATCTGTATTGCACAGCTGATGCAGCCTCCCTTTGAACCACTTTGCTTGGCTGAGCTCAAATACCAGACTTGGAAAACTGTTCCTGGTTGCTATTACCTCTGCTAGGAGAATCAGTGAGTTACAGGCTTTATCAGTGGAACCTGATGTCATTTCATTTCACAGAGATAAGGTGGTCCTTCGTACAAACAGGAAATTCCTTCCCAAAGTGGTATCAGACTTTCAGGTGAACCAATCTATGACACTGCCTGTATTTTTCACTGACCACTCCACTGGAGAGAGGAGATTACATAGTCTCGATGTAAAAAGGGTTCTGAGTTACTACATAGAATCCACTAAACCCCATAGAAATGACTGCTCCCAGCTGTTTCTTACTTATGGGGAGGTGGGTAAAGGTAAACCTGCCACTAAGAGACTATTGCTAGGTGGATTGTCTCTTGCATACAGTTCTGTTATTCAAAATTGGGGAAAGAGCCTCCATCAGGCCTGAGGACTCACTCCACTAGAGGTACAGCTGCTTCGGTTGCAGCTGCCAGGGATATACTCTTAGTGGAAATCTGTAAAGCAGCCACCTGGAAGACTGTTCACACATTTACCAAGCATTACTCCCTTGACATCCAGTCAAGAAGTGATGCTAGGTTTGGCACATCAGTACTGCAGAGTCTGTTCCCAAAATAGGTTCTGTAGTTCACTCCTCCTTGGGGGTACTGCTTGGTAGTCTGCATATAGTCAGAATACAGCAAGACTTCATGTTGTTTGAAGAAAAAAATGACCATAGTAATGTTGTTTCTTCTAATGGAGTCTTGCTGTATTCTGACATCCCTCCCTGCCTCCCCTCCTGGAACCTAGTTTTTTCGGGATGTGGGTGGGCAGGCACAGTGTTGCACCTCAGGGGTGTACCTAGTTGCCTCTTCTTCATATGAGTTTTTTTGTTCTTATATTTTATTGTTATATACTTTATTACCTACTTGGATTCTTTTTGGGGGTCTTGACTTGAGTCTTTGGACCCTAAATTTATGTTTATTGCCTTTTGGCATGAAAATTCTAAAAACAATTTCTGGGTTGTTAGTTAGTATAGTGCTCATAAGAATTTGATGGTTACACTGAGGAGTACCTGGGACAGAGGTTTGAAAACCGAGCTTGAGCTCAACATTCTATGCCTTGGCACAGAGTTAACCTTTTCCTCTCCAGAGCAGTTCAAGTGCTGGGACTAACTACATATAGTCAGAATACAGCAAGACTCCATTAGAAGAAACCACATTAATATGGTGAGTAATTTTTTCTTTTGCACCACCATCTTAGTTCTGGACTGCCAGTTTGGACCAATCAGTACCTTTGGGGACCCTAAAATGGAGACTGTCCCCAGGGGTCTTGTAGGAGTGAATTTCTGTAGGAATTGTAGTTTTTTGGGGTTTTTTTTGGAATTATGCTTTATTCTCCCCTACTGCCTGCCAACTCTGACTCCTTCAGGGCATCAAAGGGGTCATCCTCCTGCCCCCTGCTCACCGGAACCGACCTCTCAGTCCCCCATGGAGCTTCGGTCCCCCTCCCAGTGGAGAAGAGGTTGGGCACTAACCCCATAATCCTTCATTTCATCAGGCCTTGTGGAGGTGGCCGGCGAGTGGGGGCAAATCGGAGACATGCCCCAGGAAGCCCATCATCCCAGAGCCGGCAGGTGTATTTTTCCATTTTCTCCCCGATGCAGTGAAAGCCCCTGATGTCAAGGTGCCGCACGCCAACGTCCACTGCACTTCTGACCACCCGTTCCCTCCAAACTGAGATTGTGGTCCCCCTGAGCTTCCGCCCAAGGTCACACACAAGTGGTGTGGGCATCGGCCATCTCCCAACCCCCCAGAGATGGTGAGCAGTCATGGGACACTCAAGCCATTCTCTCCCCAGCCGGCCCTCCAATGACTGGAGTCCACTCCCGAACCTGGGTCACTGGCATCGCAAGTGGAAATCCAACCGCTGCGCCGATGGGCCAGCGAATTGTGGATTTACTGTTTGGTGCCTAAATGGACCTGGAGGGGGAGCCCTTGCTGTGACAGACAGATGAATCAACTAACCAAACCTTTTGGATCACTGGGAAGTCTCAGAGTTGCTTGCAGCAGTGAGTCAGTGTGTAGCTGGAGTTGAGAGAGTGAACAACTCAAGTAATTCAAGCTGCTGCTCCTGTGTAGTAGCGCTGGGGAATCGCCGGGAAGGCTGTGTCTGCCCTGCCTGCTACCATCTTCTTGAGTGATGAAGTATGCATTAATATCTCAGACTTTATCCAAATTTGCTGTGATTGTGACTGGAATCCTGAATTGTGACAAAGTGAAATTTTCCTGGTGTGGACCGAAGATTTGCCTCAGTGCGATCAGCCTGTCAGGACTTGAGACAACTGCAGAGCGTACAGTTTGTGCAGAGACACTGTTGATTGCAATTTATACTGTCATCCGAACTGTGGTATTTGCCTATCCTTTACTATAATTGTGCTGAATGTGCAGTGTTAAGTCTGTGTGCTTTTATGGCACATTAAAATGGAGGAGAGGCACATGCATGAGGAGACCATGTGGTGGGTGAGGTGCTGGCATCATGTCCATCCGCAAGAGGGGACCTTAGGGGGCAGAAGCACCACGATCAGATGGTGCAAGGGTTGAGTTGGGTAGGGGTGCAGTTGACAAGTGGCAGTGCATTGGATGGGGTTTCATTAGGAGAAGCAGCTACATTTGGAGCCAGGTAGGAGTACATTTAGAAGTTCCCATTTTGAAAGGACACAGCTTAGTTGGTGTCTTCATCAGTGACATTGGGGATGGCATTAAGGGCAATATGAGCCTGTTCACAGATGACACCAAGCTCTGTGGGAGAGTGGACACAGCTGAAGGGATACAGGGCCTACAGGAAGATCTGGAAAAGCTGGCAAAGTGGTCCAGGATCTGGCAGCTTGGCTTCAATGCCAAGAAATGCAAAGTTATGCATATTGGAGCCAAGAATCCCAGGACAGAGTACTACCTGGGTGGAGTCTGAGTATCTGCATCAGAGGAGGAGAAGGACCTGGGAGTGATGATCACTAGTGATCTGAAGCACTCCACACAGTGCAAGAAAGCAGCAGTAAAGGCATACAAGATGCTGGGATGCATATCTAGGGGGATCTGTAGTAGGAGAGAGGAAGTTATAGTGCCCTTGTACAGGTCCCTGGTAAGGCCACATCTAGAGTATGGAGTTCAGTACTGGTGCCCACACCTCAAAAAGGACATTACCTGCTGGAGAAGGTCCAGAGGGGGGCTACAAAGATGATAGCCAGTCAGCAGGGTAAGGCATACAAGGAGAGGTTAAGGGCACTGAACATGTACTCCCTGGAAGACAGGTGAGCGAGAGAGAGAGGGGACATGATTGGGACCTTCAAGTACTTAAAGGGATAAATAAGGTTGATAAGGAGAGTCTCTTTAAGCTGAGTGGCAATGATAATACGAGGGGGCACAGTCTTAAGCTGAAGGGTGGGAGGTTTAGGATGGAGGTCAGGAAGCACTTCTTCACAGAGAGGGTGGTGGACACTTGGAATGTACTGCCAGGGAGGTGATCTCATTGAAGACAGTGGGCAGCTTTAAGAGAGGCTGGGACAGGTATAGGGGGAAGGTAAGGTTCATGGGTAGGGAGGATGGGAGGAGTGGGGAGGGAGGGCAGGGACATTAGCTCAAGCTATGGATCCTGCAGTACAAGCAGACTTGATAGACTAAATGGCCTTCTTTTGCTTTCTTCTTCATATGTTTGTATGTCTTTTGTATTACCTGAAGTTCATTAAGCCAGCTTGGTGCCCTGGTTGGAAAGAAGCATTTGGCTAGAGCTGTTTGGTTGAGTGGAAAAGCCAATGTACCAGTAGTCATGCTTCTGGTTGGGTAAGGATTTTGGGTCGGTTGTAGAATACCTTGCAGCCTTTGGGGGGATCAGGCCCCTGAGGGCTTTCATACGTAGCAGGCAGGTTTGATATTTTAATTTGTCCTGCAGGGGAAGCCAGTTTGTGAGAGAGTAAAGAGTGCAGGTGTGCACGAGTTTGTCAGCCCCAGTTACAAAGCAGCAGGCTTTGTTCAGGACTAACCAGGCCCTGTTTATCACAGTGTCTGTGGCACTCCTATAGACTGTTAGGCCATAGTCAACTATGGGAAGGATGGAACTTGTTACTGTCACTTTTTTGGCTTTTGGGGTAAGGTTGTGCCTATGTCTATATAGTGCTCCTAGTCTCCTGTTAATGTTGCAGATGATTTGGTCGACATGTGGTGCAAATGTTAGTCTGGTCAGTGGTGACCCCGAGGTATTTGAAAGTTTCTACCTGTTCTAGATGATTGTCCTTACTGTTGAGGATGTTGAGCACTTGTACCTTAGTTATCTTCTGTGCACTTGAGAAGAGCATTGTTTTGGTCTTCTTGTAGTTGAGCACAAGCTTGTTCTGCTGGAGCCAATCCTCGAGGGATGCAAAGTTGCACTGGAGGTCTCAAGTAAGTATGTCCTGGCAGGGGTTACTTGTACAGATGACTGCATCATCTGCGTAAAGTAAGACAGAGGAACTAGGAAAGGCTTCAGGAAGGTTATTGATGATGAGGCTGAACAAAAGGGGCCCCAGGATGGAGCCTTGTGGCACACCCGATGTGACAGACCTTGGATCAGAGAGCTCCCCATTTATTCTGTTGCAATCAGCCTGATAGGTAGCTTTTGAACCAGAGCACAGTGTCCGCAGAGAGACTTAATGTGGGTAGCTTTGTTAGTAGTAGCGCGTGGTTTACTAAATCAAAGGCCTTGGTGAGGTCTATGTAGATAGAGCCCACCAGGTATCCTTTGTCAAGAGCCTTGAGTAGTATGTATTTGATCAGTGCAGTGGAGGTGCTATGCATTTTATGGAAACTATGTTGTTCACACTGAACATACTGGCTGAGGTATGAGATGAGTTGGTCACATATAATTCTCTCAAGTGCTTTGGACAGTGGGGAGAGAATGGATATAGGCCTATAATTTGCAACTAATGTGCAGTCGGCACAGGGTCATAACCGTGCATGGCAAAACAGTGCAGCTAAAAATGCTGCAGCAAAACAGCACTGGACAAAAACAGAGCTGGGCAAAACACTGACCTGTTCTGCGCACTGCACCCATTGATCACAATGGGTCTTCATGTGTTTTTGTGAGGGGCTTCCAACCCCCATAAATGTAAATAACTAGCTTCCAGGGAGACCTCGGGGATGGGAAGAAACTCAGGAGGGGGGGTACTTTGTTTTTTTTTTATAAAAAAGTGACTGAAAGCTGTAGGAGGGGAGACCTGGGGGGGTACCTAAACCACAGTCCCAGGTCTCCCGACTGCACCATGTGCTGGTGCCCTAACCACTCCTCCACAGGAGTGGCCTGACCAGGTACCCAGCACACAGCAACTTGTCCAGCCTCCCAATCTGTATGCAGCGACATGGGTAACAGTATTCCCCTACTGCTATTCTACCCCTGTTGCTGTAATCCCAGGTACTCACTATACAGCACGGTTAATACCGCGCTGTCTTACATGTGTGGTATTGGCCTGGTAGGTGTGCAGTTTCCACTTTTATGGACAGGGTACCCAGAGTATTTTTCCATTCCTTGGGGAACTGTGAGAATCTGAGTGAGAGGTTAAAAAATTTAGTCAGTGGGATGGCACGCTCATCCTGGACCATGGCAGCTAGTTGTATGTCAAGTGAGTCACTTCCCATCCTTGTTTTCCCCAGTACTCACTTAACGTAGCAAACCATGTCCTTTACTGAGGCAGATTTGAAGTGGAATTGGGGCCTACATTGGTCTTTTTGTGTGTCATCATGGGATACATTTGTGGCAGTGGGTTTGTCTTCAGGGGGGAGGACGGTGCTAAGGTTGGTGAAGGCTTTATTGCATGAATTGGCCATCCCAATAGGGATAACTGTGATGCTTCCATTTGAGTTAAGCATTGTTGGTGATGTTTTATCACCCCTACCCAGGAGATCCTTTAGCAATTTCCAGAACACTTTCCCCTTTCCCCAGCAGCTAGTTTGCTGTTCTTTATAAAAGTTAGCCTTAGCCTGTCTGATATTCTTAGTACACCTATTCCTAGCTACCCTGTTTTCCTGCCAGTGTGTCTGCATGCTAGATTCCTTGGCTTTGTGCCATCGGTTGTCCCTGTCCCGCATTTGATAAAAGAGTCACGGTGTAACCCATGTGGCAGAGTCCCCCTCGGATGACCCACTTCTTGAAAGGGACAAATATATCTGCAATAGCATTAAACACAGTTATGAAGTGGTTGAGGGCTGCATCAATGTTGGTGGTGGAATCTAGCTGGCTCCAGTTTAGCTGGGCCAAGTGGGCTTTGAATGCACTCAGTGCCCCTTTGCAAAGTACCCTATTGTAGGTTTTTTGGGAGCTGGCCAGGTTAGTTTGGTGAGCCAACTACATACAATTGGTGAGTGGTTATTCAGAACATCAGACATCACAGTAACCTCCTTCAGCCTATCTGGGTGGGTAGTGAAGACCAAGTCTCTAAGGGTTGAAGTGCCTGTTTTGTAATTATATCTGGTGCTTTCTGTAACAGCTTGCAAAAGGTAAAGATTGTGTATTTGGTCTTTGTAACCTGTGCTAGATTTTGCCTTCCAATTGACATTACAATCACCCACTACTACAGTTTCTCGATTGTGGCTTACTTGCTTGTAATGCAAGGCAAAAGTGTCTAGTCCAACTTGTTGCTTTCCTGGGGGACTGTAAATGGTCATAAGGGTTAGGTTCTTCCTCCCATTCCCTAATATTAGGTGTACTGCTAGGCACTCATAGCTATCATTGGTCTCATCTAGGATGATTTTATAACCTTGCAAGCTGTTTTGAAGGTAGACTAGGCATCCACCTCCCCATTTACCTATACAGTCTAAGTTTACCTATACAGTCTAACTGGAAGTGGTTATACCTTGTACGTAGGGAGATAGAGGTGTCGGGGGGGTTAGAGTATAGCCATGTCTCAGTGAATGAGATGATGTCTGGCTGGTTTTGTCTCACCTAGTCTTCAAACTGAGCCATCTTTGGTAGGAGACTGCCAACGTTCAGGAAGGCAATTTTTAAGGTAACTTGGGGGGTCTTGGCTGAGTTCACCCCCTTGGGTGGACCAGGGTTGGGGTGGATGTTACCCCATTTTAGTAATAGGGTCTGTGGTGCCATTGCTGGTGACTTCGTTGTTTCAAGGTACGCTGCTATTGGCTAGGGCCCTCTAGGAGATTTAGCCCATATAGTGGTCATGGCAGGGGTGCTGTCCCCAGCCAATGACTTGGAAGGTCTAGTTCCTCATCCCTCTCAAAACTCGACATCCTTCTCAACTCCTTCTGTCGGTTCACCACATCCTCTCCCCCACTTACTCACCACTGCCTCCTCTACTCTTCTCTATCCTTGACCCCACTGTCGCATAGAAGGACCATCCACAGTGCCTCCCTCCTAGCTAAATACTGGCTAGGCTCCTTACCTCCCTACCTCTACTCCCACCAACCAGTTACTCTGGCTACCCGCTCCACCACAGAGGCGCATGCACTTTCCAACTCACATGCCCCCTCTCCACCTCGGGGCAGGCAGCCTTTTCCTACTGCCTCCCCCTCCTCTGGAATAATCTCCCCCCCAACCTCCATCAGGCCCCCTCCCTCACAGCTGTTAAGCTACTACTCAGGCTCCTCCCCCTCTTGCCCCAGTTGCTCTCAGGGTCCGTCCCTGACTCAGGTCTAGCCTTCTATGGCTGGCCCACATGGTAGTCTCCTGCTGCAGACAGCCCCACCTTCCGTTCTCCAAGTACTCACTGTCCTATCCCGGTACTAGTCTGTTCTATCATCTTTCCAGTCTAAAGCTGCATATACAAACTATTGATTTATGCTGATTACTTGTACTGACTTATGCTGATTACACAATTCACTAGACATGAAAGTCCCAGATGATGCATCCCTTGTCTACTCAGAAATTAACTGCACTGTCATGCACACTGCTGTTGTACTTTACATCTGTGACAAGAACTTGTTGTATTTTTTTTCTGTTTAGCTCTCAGTGTACACCTTGTACCCGGGTTGTACCTGGAAACGAGCCTCGGCTCAGTGTGCCTTTCCCAGTCACCAATTAAAAAAAAAAAATAGTTGAGTAGCAGAGGGGGCTTGTCTGTAGCTCACTTGCAATAGCAGTTCCACACCCTGTCTCCCAAGGGATAGTTTTTAATTGGGGGTTTATTTTGTTATTGTTAGATCATAGTGCCCCCTAACCCCTGTCATTCGGGGTGACAGTATAGTGAGGAGTGTCTCTACTAGGAGTTTTCCAACGTGGGCATGCATGGTAACTAATTGCTCCCTTGAAAAGTTAGGGGATGGAGAGATGTTGCAGGATAAGGCTGTGGTGGAATGCAGGGTGGGTGCCTGACTTAAATCAGAGGCAGTTTGGTGAAGTAGTACCACCTGACATTAGACAAAAAAAAAGAATGCAGGCAATTATGGTGACTCTAATAAAAATGAAAAGGTGCCTCTAATGCAAATAAGTGCAGTCATTTAATGTGACACCACAAAATCCATGCAGTTAAGTTAACTCAGAAGATCTACTAAATTGTCCCAGTCATCCAAATGAAATTAAGGCAGCATTGGTAAACAAGTAAAGATGCAGCAACAAATGGGAGAAAAACTCCGTTGCAGAGACCATCAGTTGCAGTCTGCCGACTGCTAGTCCAATCCTGTTTAAGACTGGGGACTGGAAGATTTAAAAAATGTTGCCAACCAGGTATCAACTAAATGTAATCCAAGCTCAGTGTCCTAGTTACTCTAGATGCATGTGGACTTCTCTTCATGGATTCCATGTTTGATCACAGTGGGGGGTTGGGAGGCTGGCTGCAAGGGGCAAGCATGGGGATAAAGCGAGATCACTCAAGTTGCTGGATGCAGCCTAGCCCAGCTCCACACTCTCAGATAAAGCCATTCAATACAAACACAATTATTAATACAAAATAGCACACTTACTTCACTGCTCCTTTTATGACAAAGCCAGGCTGGTTATTAATTCATATTGTTTTGTTGGCACCGACTGCCTAATTGACTTGGTCCCAGCCAAGTCCCGCCTCCCTACTTGTGAGAATTAATCCCTCACAAGCTCATACAGCATGACTAGTTGGCTGCTTCCTGCTCGCACTCCACATAGTACCAACTGCACTTCTAGTCACACAGGTACAGCTAGCTGCTCACTGAGTTAGAGGATTTCTGCAGGACATTCCCCAGATTGCAGCTCTAGCTTTCACATGAACAAAAAGTACCAGCTTCAAGATGAGAACAATTATCACTGCCAGGTTAAGTTACTAATCCTTCAAGGAGAAGACATTTAAACACGCACTACTGCTTTGCCACATTAATGTGGGGCAATGTGAGGAAGTATTTTTTCACAGAGAGGGTGGTGGATGCATGGAACAGCCTTCCTGAGGAGGTTGTGGGGTCCAAAACTGTGGGAGAATGCAAGAATATATGGGACAGACATAAGGCAATTTTTGTGGGGGGTAGGAAGAAATAGGCTGTTGGTTAAATAGGATCTGCAGCTTATCCTCAAGGTAGGGAAATGGGCAGACTAGGTGGGTCAAGCGGTCCTTATCTGCCATCAAAGTTTATGTTTCTATGTTTCTATGTAGGTTAATTAAATAAATATGTTCACTATACTGCTCTGTCCTGGAGAAATACATAGTAAAAGCTGGACCCCACTGAAAATGAGAAACTGCCTCTCACTTGGCCTATCCTGGGTAAATGCATTATAAAAAGGGGTAAAAGAGGGACCCCACTGAATAAAAAAAGATCTTGCATCTCCACTGTACTATCCTGGGTAAATACAGTGTAAAAACTGGTTTAAAAACAGAACCCCACTGCAAACAAAATATCACAACTCAGCTGGGCTATCCTGAGTAAATATATTATAAACTGTAAAACCAGGACCCTTCAACAGAACCCCACTGAAAAGCAGATGTTGCATGTAAGCCGATCTGTCCTGGGAAAACACATTGTAAAAGCATCCAGAGCATCCATCTTGTAGCTATCTGGTATATTCCTTGTGGTCTAGTGGTCCCCCCATAAGGGCATCTGACCCCCTCCCAAATCTCCCTCTCAGACAGCCCCCCCAGCCCTGGTGACGTAATGCAAACTGCAGCAATAGTGATGACTGGCATAGCCTTTTGCTCACCACCTCAACTGGTTTCAATCTGATGGTCTCTGAGCCTTTGCAAGTATTGTACAAACACCTCTGTCTATTGTACTCATGATCACTCAAAGGCAGTCAGACTGTGGCCGGCCAAGGTGGTGAGCAGAGGGCTGGGTTGGTCGTGGACATTATTGCCATACTTCAGCTTAGGTGACCTGAGGTGAGACAGTTTTCACACTCCAATTGTAGTGAGCTATTTGTCTAAATATTCCCCCCAGGCAGGCTTTGGGCAAACTGTCACAGACCACACATGGCCAGCTCTGAATATGGGGGCCTATACTCCTTTGCTCAATGGAACCCAAAGTCCAAGAAATAATGGCTCATTGAGGGGTAAGAAAGGCCATTACTATAGCCTTAAGATACTGTTGTTCTAACTTGAAACATCATGCAAACATGTTTGGCACTGGCGTATGCTTATTTGTTTGAACAGCAAACCATACATAGCATTAACACATCAGTCAAATGCTTCATTTAATACAAACATAAAAATATCACACAAGTAAATAGGTAGAAGACAATATGACACATCAAAGTAGAGCAGTGCATTCAACTCCAGAGTCCGTGCTATCATAATTGCATAATTAGGACCACTACAGGGCAGGTAACAGCTAAGTGTAATCCCAGTTCAATGTCATAGTTACTCTAGATGCATGTGGACTTCACTTCTTGGATTCAATGCTTGCTCACACCAGGGGGATGGAAGGCTGGCAGCAAGGGGCTAGTGTGGTGGAAAGAGAGATTACTCGAGTTGCTGGGCACAGCCTAGCCCAGCCCCTCACTGTCAGATAAAGCCATTCAATACAAACAAAATTATTAATAAAAAACAGCTCACTTAACTCACTGTTCCTTTTATGATAAAGCCAGGCTGGTTATTAATTCATATTGTTTTGTTTGCACCGACTGTCTAACTCACTCTGCCCTGGCAAAATTCCTGACTCCTGACTTGTGAGAATTAACCCTCACAGGCTCATATAGCATGACTATTTGGCTGCTCCCTGCTCGTGCTCCACATAATACCAGCTGCACCTCTAGTCACACAGGTACAGCTAGCCGCTCACTGGGTTAGAGAATTTTTGCAGGACATTCCCTAGATTGCAGATCTATCTTTCACATGATCAAAAAGTACCAACTTCAAGACAAGAACAAAGTTATCAATGCCAGGTTATTAAGTTACTAATCCTTCATTGAGAAGACATTTAAACACGCACTACTGCTTTGCCACATTAAATAAGTTAATGAAATAAATAAGCCTACTGTACTGCTCTGTCCTGGAAAATACATAGTGAAAGCTGGAACCCCACTGAAAATGAAAAATTGCTTCTCACTTGGGCTATCCTGGGTAAATGCATTATAAAAATGGGTAAATGGAGGGCTCCAGTAAAAAAAAGATCTTGCATCTCCGCTGTACTATCCTGGGTTATACAGTGTAAAAACTGGGTCAGACAGAACCTCACAGCAGACAAGATATCACAACTCAACTGGGCTATTCTGAGTGAATATATTATAAAACTGTAAAAGCGGGACCATTCAGCAGAACCCCACTGAAAAGCAAATGTTGCATGTACGCTGATCTGTCCTGGGAAAATACATTGTAAGAAGCATCCAGATCACTCGTTTTGCAGCTGTCTGGTATATTCCTGGTGGTCTAGTGGTTCCCCCCAATAAGGTCATCTGACCCCATCCCATCTCACCTTCTCAGGCACCCTTCCCGGCTCTGGTCTCCTAATGCAAACTGCAGCAACAGTGATGACTGGCCCAGTCCTCTGCTCACCACCTCAACTGGTTTCAATCTGATGGTCTCTGAGCAATTGTAAGTATTGTACAAATAGCTGTGTCTACTGTACTCATGATTGCTCACTGGCAATTAGACATTAGCCAGGCAAGGTGGTGAGCAGAGAGCTGTGTAGGTCACTGTCACTATTGCCATACTTCAGCTTAGGTGACCTGTGCGGGGAGGCGTTGTGGGGAGGAGGGTCCTGAGTAGGCAGTTGACAGTAGATCAGATGACCTTATGTTGAGGGGGGGAGACAACTAGACTACCAGGAATATTAAAGACAAGCACAGGATGGTCGATTGTTGGGGGTGTAGGAACAGCTAAACTCCCAGGAAAATTGGTGATAGCTACTAGACAAGTGCTCGGGAGTGGCAGACCACTAGACTACCAAGAAAATTTGTCAGCTATAGAACAGTCAGTCAGGGGTGCAGAAACCACTACACCTTCAGGAATATTTGATACAGCTGCAGGACAGGTGAATAGAGGGTTGGGAGGGACCACTACACCACAAGGAATATGTAAGACAGCTACAGAATGGGGGTGGGGGGCATGCACATGTTAATGGGACCTTAATATGCATACAAATGGGTCATAGCACTTTCCATGCCCAGAGCGGTTATTAGCATGTTAGGGCTAAATATGGTCCAGAGTAGCCCTGCCATGATCCCATTTGATCCACGCTACCTCCATTGTGCTCCTGTAAGCCATGTTCAGTCTGGGCCTGTGTTAACTTAGCGCAATGTCACTATCAATCAATCAATCAACTTGATTGCTACTTCATAGCAGTGTCAGTGGCTCAGTAGGTAGCACACTCGCCTCTGAGGCTGGGAGATCAGAGGGCTGTGGGTTCAGTTCCCACATCTGGCACTTGGGTTAATATCCCAGTACTGACACTGTAGTGCAGCATGAGAGGGGTGCTGCACTTCTGAGGTGCCATCTTTCAGATGAGACGTTAAACCGAGGTCCCACCTGCCTGGATTGGTGGTAGTTCAGATGGATGTTAAAGACCCCATGGCACTTATCAAAAAGTGTAGGGGAATTTCCCCGGTGTCCTGGCCAAATTTCCCTCATTCACTAAAAAAATACCACCAACAGCTTAATCTGGTTCAAGGTCAGTTGGAATTCATCTGTATCCCCTTCCCCCGGGTCATGCCTGAAAATAGGCAGGATTTGTCTAGTGCCCTTACCCAGACAACAAAAACTAAATAAATAAACTTTTATTTATAAAGCGCTTTCCAAAAACCAAAGCGCATATACATTGTAAGAAAAAAAAAAACAGACAAATGTTCAGTCAATAAAACATATAAAAAGGCAGCAACAGTAAAACTAAACATTATCCACAAAAGCCAAGTTGAATAAATATGTTTTTAATGAGGCTTTAAAGGTCTTGGTGGACAAACACTCTTTAATCCAACAAGGTAGAGCATTCCACAGGGTTGGGGCTACAAAAGAAAAAGCCCTAGCGCCTGATGACGGAAGATGGACCCTGGAAACCTCTAGCAATCCCTCGTCAGTGGAGCAGAGTAGATGCAGGGGGTGGTAGGGCTGAAGGAGGTCTTGCAAGTAACCTGGTCCCTGTCCATGTAGGGTCTTATAAGTCAGCAAAGCAACCTTGAAGGTGATCCTCCAATGCACTGGCAGCCAGTGCAGTTCGCATAGCACAAGCGTGGCATGGCAAGTTCTTGACAACCCTGTCAACAACCTGGCCACAGCATTCTGCACCAGTTGCAGGAGATAGAGATCCAGCCCCTGTAACCCTAGGTATAGAACATTGCAGTAATCAAGACGGGAGGGCACAAATGCGTGAACCGATATAGAAAGGTCATCGTGTGGAACAAGGTGCTCTATCTAGGCGATGTTCCTCAGATGATAAAATGAGGACTTGGCAACTGCTGACACCTGTGCTTTTAGTGTCAGTTCATTGTCAAGCACTACACCCAGATTCCACACCTGTTCAGAAGGTCTCAACTGGTTACCCCCTAACACAAGGCCAGATGGTGGCCCAGGAGTCAACTTCTCTACACTTTGACTTGGGTCCACCACCAACACCTCAGTCTTGTCCAGATTCAATCTCAACCAGTTAGCTCTCATCCAATCCTGAATCTCAGTGAGGCAGTTGTTAAAGACCGAGATCTCACTATTTTGTTCGGCTACAAAGGACATGTAGAGCTGAGTATCATCTTCATAGCAGTGAAAATTCAGCCCATACCACCTTATAATGTCTTCCAACAGCAACATGTACACCATGAACAACATGGGGGACAGCACGGAACCTTGCGGCACCCCACAAGGCAGGGCAAAGGGGGTCGAGGAAAAAATTCCTGACACCACCCTCTGAGTCCTGCCTGTTAGAAAAGAATGGAACCATTTGAGGACTGTCCTTAACAGTCCACAGAGTAGCTGCAGGTGTTCCAGTAACACCCAATGGTCCACGGTGTCAAATGCTGCAGAGAGGTCAAGGAGGACCAAGATGGAATGACTCCTCCGATCCCTCGCTATTAGAAGATCATTAAGTACTCGAACCAATGCCGTCTCAGTACTATGCCTCTTCCTGAAATGGACTGGAGAGGATCATAAACTTCATGCGTGATAAGAAAGTTCTCAACCTGTAACGCGACTACCTTCTCAATAACCTTGCCCAAAAAGGGCAGGTTAGAGACTGGTCTGTAGTTTGTAAGACAGTCTGGGTTACAGGAAGGTTTCTTTAATAGGGTTGTCACAACAGCCTCCTTCAAGGGGTCCAGAAACACTCCCCTGATCCAGCGAACACCAGACTATCTCAGCAAGGACCAGTCCAATAACATCCATACACCCCACAAGGAGACACGTTGGACCAGGGTCCAAACTACAGTAAGTCGGTCACAAGCCTCGAACAACCTTCATGAGATCCATGGTCGCTGGCTGGTTGAAGTCTGTTCAGACAGACTGGGTGCCTGTGACCTCACATCGACCACTGCCATACTCATTTGAACGCGTTAAGCAGATCTCCGAACTGATTGAGGACACCTTATCAGCAAAGAACTGAGCGAACTCATCACACTTAGATTGTGAAAAGGATCTCCAGCCCCAAAGGCAGGCTGGATTTCACAGTGTGTCCACAGTCCAGAAGAGCTGAGCTGGTCAATTCTGTGCTGCAGCTATCTTCCTGGACAGGAACTTTGCCTTCTTACGGGAGATTTCTGATTGATAGTCCGAATACTGGGTGATCAACCTAAGTCTGTCCTTCTCCAGGCTAGATTTCTGCTAACAAAGTTCCAGCCTTTGCCCTACTCTCCTCAACTTCCTCAAAGTTCCATCAAACCAGGGAGACTGAGGGCGGAGAGGGAGGGGGCAAACTCGGACAGAAGCTATGGAATCCAGGGCCCACAGCACCATATTATTATAGTGCACTACTAGGTCACCTGGATCCAAGCACTCCAATGGCCAACTCAATAGGTCCAGTACCACCAACAGACCCTCTGGGGTTACACCCCTCAAAGGGCAGTACCAGACCATCTCCAAAGGGGCTGGTCTCAAAGGGGGAACTGTGAAACTGAACCTTATAGGGTGATGGTCCAACCATCCAACTGGTTCCACCACCAAGTCAGTGACCTCTATCCCCAGGATGAACATCAGGTCCAGGGAGTGGCCCTGAATATGGATTGCAGCAGTAACTACCTGTGTGAAGCCCAACAAAATCATCAGTTGGAGGAAGTTTTGACCAAAATGTGAGAGTTCATCATCGACCCAGGCATTGAAATCCCCCAGGATGAACCACCTGGAGGATTCCAACACCATGTCAACCATGAAGTCTGCAACTGCCTGCAGATAAACTTTCTCATCACCAGGTAGATGGTAGATGAGCAGAATCTTGCTGCCCACACCTGCTGCCATGATACATTTGAAGGATCTAGTGGTCCCCACTGGAGCCTGTACAAGGCCCAGTTCCATCTTAAAACAGATGAGCATATCCCCACCCCTTAGATCCAGTCTCAGATGGTGTATCACTGAGTACCCGGCTGAAATGGCTGACTCCAATATCAGACTGGCATTCTCATCCAGCCAGGTCTCGGTGATGCAAACCAGGTCAGGTGACTCCACAAGATCAGCAGTAATTGCTGTTTTGTTCTTCATAGACCTGGCATTACATAACACTGCCCAAGTTGAATGAGAGGCCATGGAGGAGCGGACAACTTTCCCACTATCAGTGGAACCCTTGGGTATGGGTACCAGGCATGGAGGATACCTTTCCTGGACCCATTTCACCCCAGGGTACCTCCTCAACCTCACCACCCCTATCCGTCCACCCCCTCCTCCCCTCCAGGCCAAGGGGCCACCTCTGGCTACTCCATGCAATACCCAAGGTACAACAATGCCTATATACCTCAGGTTGCAATGGGGAACTATCGAAGTGGTGCAGGCCCCTCAGCCTGGAGGGGGAGTAGCACCTGCCCACCGAAGCATGATCCCAACACATGCTACCTGTTTAAAAAGCTTACTATAAATATAAATTACAACGCATCAAAATCAATTCCAATTCTCTATCAAACTAAATAATTACAAATAAATCAATATAAATCAAGCAAAATATTTAAACTATATATTTAACCCTGTTTTGGATTCTGTCCCTACTCTAACAAAATTACCAAACCAACCCCTCCCCCCACCTCTCACATAGCGAGGGAGAGTCTACAAAAATAAGAAAAAACACTCAATCATATAAACACAGTTCCTACAATTCAAGCTAGCTCTTAAATCCCATTCAGTTTAATCCAAGAAATTAAACACACAGCCCAAGTCACTTATTTTGGCCTAAGTACTACAGTAGGAAAGTCCAAGTAAAACAGTCAAATCTCTTCAAGCCTTGTAGAAGTGGTGACCATCAGAACTCTCACCTCCGAAGGATAAAACCAGATGGTATTTCAGACAAAGTCATCTCTCATTTTGACTGTGTGTGAATACATTAATTCAGTAAACAAAATGTTGGCAGAATTACAGGCACTCTCACTGCCTGGGCCAGGTCTCTACACAGGCACTCTTAATCCCCCCAATTTTTTTTAAATCCTTCCTTAGCCAGTTTTCCTTGCAGTTCAACAACAGAGTTCAGCAGTCTAACAGTTTCTCTGAGATAGGCAGGAGTTTGTATTTCAGGGAGCCACAGACAAAGTCAAACCTGCACTTACCCAGGAGGTAATCCTAACCACCTAGGCAGACCCACTACTACAGCCCCCCCCCCATATGCACTGTACTGAACTGGCCCCATATTTAGACATTTTGCACACTCCAGTTGCAGTAAGCTAATTGTCTCAAGTATTTTCCCCAGGCAGGCCAAGGCAGGCAAACTCGCCACAGAATCGCATACGACCAACTCCAAATATGGGGGGCCTATACCCTTCGATCAGTGGAACCCAAGCCCATGAAACAATGGCTCATGGGGTAAGAAAGATCTGAATATAGACTCAAGATACTGTTCTAACCTGTAACAGCATGAAAACAAACATGTTTGGCACTGACTTATGCTTGTTTGAACAGCAAAACATACATAGCATCACCACGATAGCCAAATGCTTCATTTAACACAAACTGAAAAATGTCACACAAGTAGATGCATGGGAGAAAATATGACAAGTCAAAGCAGAGCAGTGCATTCAACTCCAAGGTGTATGCTATCAGTAGTGCATAATTAGGCACCATCATAGGGCAGGTATCAGCTAAATGTAATCCCAGTTTAATATCATAGTTGCTCTATCTTACTGTTTACATGTTTGATTATAGTATTAAATAGAGAAGACTCTTGCTTACAGTATCTTGCAAGTCTCAGAGGGAAACTAGCCATTAGACACAGGTGCCAATTAAACTGTCACTTTATTGCCAATCAAGCAGTATTTCCAAATAAACTCCTTAGAAATGCAAATAAACTGTAACCACCAAAATTCTTCCACAAGATTGTCAATACAAAACCTGGACAGAGGGTTACATGATCTTTACTCACCTTAGTAGGGAAAGTAATTTTTACTTTATAAACAAACAGATTTACTTAAAAATGAGACTGCCTTTTTTCACTCAATAGGAGGCTCAAGGCAATGACTGTCTGCCTGTCACAGCCCAGTGACTCTACTGCCACAAACCAAAACCTAACCTCAAATCACCTTGTGCTCCTCTGTGAAGGAATTCAGCAGCAGAATAAAATAAAGTTCCCTTTCAGCTGTGCTTCAAGCCTGGTCAGTTGCTGATTTAAGGCTGTTGACTGGAGAACTAATTAAAACAAATATATAATTGAAGACTTTAAGAAGTATGGGAGCACTGCACCCTGCCAGTAATGCATTGTCTAGATAAAGATGTGTGAATAGAGGGTTTAGGTGTTTTTTCAGACTAAAACAAGCTGCCAAGCTATTTACACTCCACTAATTGTAATTTGAGCTGGCAGGAGAATGCTACATTTAGGAAAGGACCCCCCCCCCCCAACAGTGATTTCTGGTAGTGGATGGATCAGGGTTCAGCTCTGAAATTGTGCTTCGGAAGGAGTCTGAAGTGCCCTTTTTTCCCTAAGTGATAGAGCAACATCTGCAGGTCTCCGCCCTTGCAGCTGTTATTATCCAGTTTAAAAAGACCAAAATCCATAGTGATTATACATTAACTAGAATTCATAAGATCCTAAATCAGAAACTATAAAGTTAAAAGCACCACAGCAGTGTTTCAGTGGTATTCAGTAGTGAAGTACAATTACAGGAAACACCAGAAATAGCAAAAAAAGTTTTTAAAAGTCCATATAATCTCCAAAGTTATTTCAGGAGTGTCTGCACATTTGGCAGTCCCACATGTAGGCAAGGATCCAGCAATATGCTAATAGAAAAAGAGAAAAAAAGAACAAATATGAGTTAATTACAGAACTCTAAACATACCATACTTAATGCACATCATTTTCCTTCATTTGTCCTCCTATTTAAAGGTACATAATCAATGTTTTCATTTAAACCAGAAATAAAGAGCTCCAAGCTGCACTCTCCTCATTGCCTCCCTCCTAAGGGTCAGCGCACTAAGATCTCCTCCCCTTTTGCCCAACCTAACTGGTTCAATAATACAAAATCTAAAATGGCGAGAACTCACATTCCCTTGTGAGCTAATATGGTTAGCCAAAGCATTGCCACAATCATTCTTGTCAATACTGCAAATGTGTTCCCCAATGTGCATTTTAAAAAAAGCATGGGAAGGCTTTCCCATATAAAAAGGCTCAACATTGACATGTGGCTAAGTAAATCACATTACAAGTGTCACAATTAATAAAGGATCTAACATCAAATATTTTTGTGTAATTTACACTGGTAAAACTGGTGGATTTGACCTTAAAATAGACCAGTTATTATTACAGTGCACTCTACTTTTAAAGGACACTGTTATGATGGACAATCAGTTATAGCCGACAAAAACTGATTTCCCAAACCAGATATTTCAAATCCAGTGCATTTTTCTCTGGTTATAATGGACAGAAACATTGCTTATAACAGACACTATGAATCTTTTATGGGCATTTGTAGTGCTTTTTTTGGGGTGGTGGGGAGAGCAGAGCTGATGAGGAGATTTGGAAAATATGGAATTAAGATAGAGGGGCTGCAGAAATTGCATTTCTAACAAAATAATTCTCCACAAGCTGCATAAAATTGCCTTTAGTTGATTTATTTCATAAAAAGGAAATTATTTTGTATTTGAATAAAACCCTTACAGAGCAATTGCTTTAGTTCTTACTGTCCTGGAACCCCATCATCCAGCCACTAGAGTTACTATCATTTTATCTTCTACAATAACCTTCATTAAAAAAGTCATGTTACCTGACATTTAAATAACTTTAAATAAACACAAAGTATACATAAACATATATGCTAGGCAGGATTCTGAGTAATCTATTAAGTTTTATAATTGGTTCTCATTCCCTTGGAGGTCATGCTCACACCCACAGACACCTGTAATAATATTTAAATTTTTGGATGGAGTTTGCATACTAACATGGCATCAGTTTAAAATCTTTAAAGGAACTTTACCGAGGAGATATTTTCAGCCATCTATCAAATTTCTCTTTATATCAAGGGCAGAAACCTCGGAATCAGTGTCTGGAAGAAGTGGAGCTCTCAGTCGATACCTTTTTGTACCGGACCTGTTGCGAAAAAGGCTCCTTTCTTTACATGATGAACACAGTGCAGTCAGACCCATGCAGCAAGTTCTACCAACAGGGCCTGCTTGTTTTTTCTCTGTGAGTGGCAGGCTTGGACTGGAGACCTGCTTAGGTCCATCTACAAACTCTGGCCAGCTACGTGCACTATGGCACAGCCCTCTCTGATGCCTTCTTTCTCAAAATGGAAAATATCACTTGTATGTTGACTAGGATTCTCACCAATACCAATGAACTGAAAACCACCATTGCAAAAACCAGCAAAGATCACTCCTCCTTGGCCCTGAGGGATTTGGTTATTGAACAAGTAAGGGCTCAATAAAGCACACTGTCAGACCAGTTTGATGTTTTAAGAGAGTACCATGATAAGATGCAGTATTTACTTTACAAGGTGGATGATCTTGAAAACAGCCTGGCACAATATCAGGAATTATTGGTATCCCTGAAGGTTTGGAGCGGTCAGATATTGTCGTTAGAGATGCAGCAAATTTAAAATCCGCCGGCAAAGTGGATGCGAAGTGGCCACTTCACGTTGGCACTTCACTACGTGGAGTGCCCCATAGGAAAGGCTCATTTCGCCTTATTATTATTACTTCGCATTTTCATTCCACCTTAAACATGAAGTAAGGCAGAGTGACAACAATATTGGCAGCATCCCACCCACACAGTCATCAGAATGAATGTGCATCCCCAAAGTGCTACTGTCTTGTGTCCAGAAAACTCCCCAGTGCTGATGAAGTGAAATGAGAGTGTAACAAGAAATGCAAAGTCTCCCAGAATTAATGGCACACTCAGTCATGCGTGCAGTGGTCAGGTCACACACAGAGTCACTAGAATTAATGTGCATCCCCAAAATGCTGCTGTCTTGTGTCCAGAAAATTCCCCAGTGCTGACGAAGTGAAATGAGAGCATAACAAGAAATGCAGTCTCCCAGAATTAATGGTGCCATGCAAGCGCACAGACAGATTAAGATTGAGCTGCACACTCAAGGGATGCGTACGAAAAGGTACAGCAACACCTAACCAGTGCTCGCAAGTCACAAATCCAAATCTGGAAAGGAATACATTTTGCCAGTTGGGGGATTAGTGCATAGCAGTAACAATCCACTACCAGTAAAGATACCACAATGCAGTATAAAAACTTCATGCAGGTGCAGTGGATAGCAGGTTCACACTGCTGCAATTACTCTGTAACACAATAAAAGGTGAATTATTTAATGGCATGCATCACACACACACTCACATGCACACTCAAGAAATGCTTAGCAAATTGAAAACCTTTAGTAATATAACCAAACATTTTAAACAGACAAATTGCACACTGCTGCACCACAACAATCAGCAAAAACATTTCAAGAATTACTGAAAATATTACTGTGTGTACATTAACACAGTTATACAAGAAAAATATTACCAAAACAGAAAGACTGCCATTTTCTCCCAGGTAATCTACTTACATCACAAATATGCCCTGCCCCCAAAGCACACTTCACAGTACACAGACTGACTGTTCTAAATTAACATTCAAAATCCACACACAATAAACACTCAATGATATGAGCAGAGAAGGGTTTCCTACAATCGGGGTACTAAATTTTGAGCAAAAAATATTACTCAAAGAGGCATTTTAAACAGCTTTTAGAGGTTTTGAATTGCAGAGCTCTGAGAGCAAACTGTCTCCAGCTACCACTGCACACACACTACCCAGACCAGAACTGAGGAGGTGTGCTGAACAATTTAGAGCCCATGTGACCTGCAATCCCATGAATAACTGCAGTATTTCATTTGGAGCTCAATTACAGGGTGAAGTGAGGCGAATTACATTGATTTAAATGTACTTCACCTTAAAATTGGTGGAGAAATGGTTTAGGGAAGGTGGAATAAAACAAAGCCATTGGTTTCAATGGACTTCGTGTTCCTCATTATGAAGCAAAGTACTCTGATTCACATTGTGGAGTTCTTCTCGGATTCCGCGTTACTCAGTGAATCACTTCACGGAGCAAATTGGGGCCACTTTGCCCACCACTACTTACAGTACTGTAACTCACATGCTGTATGGGAAGGAACGTGAATGCCTATGGCTGTACTTCCCCGATGAGCTGTAGCAAAAAACTCCCCAACCTAAAAATGCTTAATAATGAGTACAATGGTGGAGTGGTGAAGCCTGGAGAGATACTAGAAAACATGCTTACAATACATCCATGTAACTAGTAAAAAAATTAATGTTGTGCTTCATCACATGATTGTGAATTATGATTTGTGACTGCATTTGTGACTGTGATGATGAACAACGTGATTCGGTGTCAACGGTGTGAGATATCCAATATAGAACTGTATTGGGAATGCGAATGCCTACAGTTTTACTTCCCCGATGAGCTGTAACACAAACTCCCCAACTTAAAAACGCTCATTAATGAATATAATGGCGGGGTGGTGAAGCCTAGAGAGATAGAACGTCACCAGGGTTAGGCATCTGGTTCTGTCTGATGACCTTCCGACTTTGGTCCACGCCTTCATGTCCTTGCACCTGGACTACTGCAACTCCCTTTATCTAGGGCTTTCAGGGGTTGAAATCTGTTGCCTGCAGCTAGTGCAGAACACAACAGCCCAGCTTTTGATGGGCTCGAGTAGATCCTGTCATATTACTCTGGTGCTGCACGAACTGCACTGGCTGCCAATACAGCGGCAGATCACCTTTAAAGTTGGTTTCTGACTTTTAAAGCCCTACACAGTCAGGGTCCAGTCTATCTGAAAGAACTTCTGGTACACTACTGCCCCAATCGATCACTCCGCTCAGCCGACGAGGGGTTGCTAGAGATTCCAATGGTGAATCTGAAATCTTCTGGTGCTAGATCTTTTTCTTATGCTGCTCCCACCCGTTGGAATTCTCTACCCCTCTGGTTATGGGAGTGCACTTCTGTGGAGGAATTTAAGAATGGTTTGAAAACTTTTCTTTGGCAGAAAGCCTTTTTGGAGAACTGAACTGTCTATTTGATTATGACTTTTGGCTGTGTCGAGTATTATTTGATTTTATAATAGTTGTTTTTAATTGTTTTATATGTAAGGTGTCTTGGAAACAGAAAGGCGCCATATAAGTAAAAATTATTATTATTATTCTACAAAACATGTTTACAATACATCCAAGTAACTAGTAAAAAAATAGTGTTGTGATTCGTGACGTGATCGTGAATCGTGATTTGTGACTGCATTTGTGACTGTGATGATGAAGAACGTGCTTTGTATCACGAATGATTCATGATGATGGTCCTGACATAAAAACACATATTAATGAGTACAATGTTCATGCAGAATTATGCACCACACCTGTCCAGTACTCTGCAGGGAAGCCAAAGGAACAACTGTGACTTAAGTTACAGATGGAGATTGGGCCCTAAAGAGATGCAAATGCACAGACAGATTAAGATTGCACTGTGCACTGAAGAGATGCAGACACAAAGGCACAACACCTAACCAGTGCTCACCATCAGAAATTCAAATCTGGAAAAGAATACCTTTGCCGGTTGGGGCGGGCTGCGGGGGGAGGGGGCAGTGTACTGCACTGCTGCAGTAACAGTCACTAGTACTAGTACCAGTAAAGGTACCACAAAGAAGTACAAAAATCATACAGCTGCAGTGGATAATGGCTTCACATTGCTGAAATTATGTCTGATTTGATGACACGCATCACACACACATACTCACAGACACACTAAGTAATGCATAGCAAATTGAAAACTTCAGTAAAATAACCACATATTTTAAACAAACTAAAATTATGCACTGCTGCACCACAACAATCAGCAAAAAAATGACAAGAATTATTGAAAATATTACTGTGTACTTTAGCACAGTTATACAAGAAAAATATCACCAAAACAGAAAGCACTGTCTTTTTCTCCAAATTAATCTACCTACACCACAGATACACCCTTCCCCCAAAGCACACTTCCACTGTCTCTCAGTACACAGACTGAATGTTGTACATTAACATTCAAAATCCACACATAAACAATAAATGCTCAATGATATGAGCACAGGAGGGTTTCCTATAATCGATGAACTAAAGTTTCAGCAAAAAATTACTCAAAAAGGCTTTAACAGCTTTTAGAAGGTTTGAATCGCAGAGAGCTCTCAGAGCAGATTGTCTCCTACAGCTTCCTACACACACTACCCCAAACTGAGGCTGTGCAGAACAATCTAGAGCCCATGTGACCTGAAATCCCATGAGTCACTGCAAAATTTGCCTTTGGAGCTTAAAAACAAGGTGAAGTGAGGCGACGTACATTGTTTTCAATGTACTTCACCTTAAGAATTGGTGGAGCAGTGGTTTTGGAAGGCAGAGTAATGCAAAGTCATTGTTTTCAATGGACTTTGTATTGCCCATTATAACGCGACGTACTCCACTTTGCGTTGTGGAGCACTTCACGAATTCGCCTTCACTCCGCGAATCACTTCGTGGAGCAAATTGGGACCACTTCGCCCATCTCTAATTGTCGTGGTTCTTTTGTTGGACTTTACCTGGCATCCTGCACATAAACACTGGTCTTCTACCTGAGATAGAATGAGGGCACCACTCATGGGCACCCAAGCCTTCCCAGGAGAAAAACCCAGGCCAATTCTTTGCAAGTTCTTATGTTACCCTTTTAAAGAATTATATCTGAAAATGACCCCAGAATGTGGCAAATTACAATGGAATGGGCATGATATTCTCATGTTCCAGGAATTCTCTCCTGATCTCTCCAGCCACCACAGGGCCAATGTAAGTGTCAAGCAGCAATTTTATAAGCTTCGTATCTCTACATCCCTGTGCTATCCAGCACTCTTATGGATTCAGGTGAATGGAGGAGTTTATCACTTTCAACTCTCCAACAGATGCTGAACAATTTCTTGTGAATTATCATCAAAATCAGTGTGCCTGATCATCAATCTCCAGAGGTTAGTGAGATAAATGAATGAATCAGGAAATGAAGATAGCCCAAGCTGATAGTCTGCCACCCACACTGCATGAAGCCATTGAATCTGCCCAGACCTCTCCCATGTAGCCTGTTACAAGGGGTAGACAGAAAAAATAAAACAAGCACCCTGACCCACAAAAGCCACTGACCCAAAAAGCCCAATCCAGGATCAGACAACAGTGCTATCTTTCATCTGATGCCAGCTGTTGTTCTCCCAGTGATACACTAATTAAGACCGGTCACCGATACTAAACTCTGTGGGAATTACTCCCGACAGCATTGAACATGTCAGGGGTGGCTGGTGAAGATGACCTACACCCTGAAATATCAGAGACAGCAGCAATAGTTTGAGCCAGAATTGTGGAGATTGCGCAGATGACATCATTGAAACTGCAGTGGAGGTCAACCAGCCACAGTCTAAAAGCCTGAGCAGAGAGAAAATCTCCTGACAGAAGACGTGCTGACTTGACTTGACAGTTGTGTTAAGGTTTTGTTTGACTACTAAATGTTATGGTAAGGTGAGGGTTAGGGTATATCCTGATGCCATCAAGAGGATTTGTTTTTGTATCTGCATGGAATCTGGCAAGTACATCTCCCACTCCCTTTCTATTGTAACACTGCAGGAGGCAACTTTTATTACTAGTGGTTCCCTGCTCATTCTTCTGTGCAAAGCAGGGATTAAAACATGTTGTTAGGATGACTTGCACTGTCAGCAGGGAGTCCTCTTCGCTGTGTATGATTTATTATAAGCCCTGTTTGGATCTGTAGGCCAACAGTCAGAGCAGTAGTCCCAATAAGGGGCAGTACTGGCAATGGATATAGTCCTGTGCCCATAGTTTATAGGGCTAACTAATTTTCAGAGGGGATTAAGCCCTTGCTGGGCTAGTTTTGTGTTGTGTAATATGTATATTTTCTTTATTTTATTTACTTATTTATTGAATTTTGGTAACCGGGTAAGCCCTCTGAGACAAGACAGTCCCTTTTTCAGGGGCGACCCGGGAAGTTCAGTACATTGATAGGTCATTCATTGATCCAAGAAATTAGACAAGGAGTAGCCATACAGTAAGAGAGTACATTAATTACATTCAGTTATGCAAAATAAGTAATGTAAAGCACGGTCAACAAAACCTTACATACAGACATCATTTACTGTTTTGTTTTTCTTGGAAAGCAGGAGATAGAGTAAAAAGTTTTGTTAGGAGAATCACACAAGGAGTGGACAGGGCTTAGGACTCAGTGGAAGCAGGAGCAAGGTGGGGTGGTTAGGTCAGATAACAGTGAACTTTGAAATCAAGAGAGGGAAGTGCAGTCCAGTATAAAAGGAGGTAGAGTGTTCCAGTAGGATACAGCAGAAAATTCAAATGATCTCTGAGCTATGGAGAGTCGTTATGTTTGGCACTGAGAGAAGGGGCAAGGAGGTAGATCTGAGGGCACGTTGAGGGAGACGATGTTGAACAATATCAGTAAGGCATGGAGGAGTGAAGCAATGAACAAGCTTATGTATAAAGCTTAGTGTGGCATAGTGTAATTTTAATTCATAGGGTAGCCATCGCAGGGCAGATAAGGCATTGCAGTGATGGTGCTGAGCACTAGCCCTGACAGCAAACCTGCCAACTCTATGGTAGGCCTGTGATAGGTGTGATAGTACAGATGCAGTAGCAGAGAATAGTAATGGAGCACCATACATGAGGAGGGGTAGGAGTATGGCATCCACAGTCTTGCGGCAGGAGGTCAATGTAAGGAATGGACGAATGCGGTAGAGGACACTGATTTTTTTTGGTTTATAGTTTTGGTGATGGCTGAACTTCCAGGGTAAGTGAGGGATCTAAGATGACTCCCAAATATTTGAAGGACCTGACCGATTCGAGTGCATCCCTAGTACATGAGAGTACAGCCAGAGGGGGGAGGGTTGGTGCGGATGAGTTGGAGAATAGCATGGTCTTTGTTTTTTTAGTATTAAGGACAAGCTGCTTCTGAAGGAACCAGTCTCAAGGGTGTGGAAATCGGAGGCTAGCATTGAATTGAGTCACCTGATATCAGGAGAAGAATGGTAGATGATAGCATCATCTGCATATAGGTGAACAAAGGCCCCACCACAATTATTAGGGACATCATTAATAGAGAAAAAAGTAATGGGCCCAATATGGAGCCCTTCGGGACACCATGGGTAATGGGCCTCAGGTCAGATAGGGAGCCAGCCCATTTTACATTTTGGGTACGGCCGTAAAGGTAACTTTGAGTACAGGTCAGGGCAGTGGCATCAAGGCCAAAGACATGCAGTTGTTGTAATAGAAGGCCATGGCTGACCAAGTCAAAAGCCTTGATCAAGTCTACGAATATTGCTCCAGTGGCACGGCCATGGTCCATTTCACAGAATACATCAGAGGTGACTTTAAACAGAGCTGTAAGTGTACTGTGGTTTTCCTAAACCCATGCTGAGAGGTTGAGGGCAGCTGATGGAGGTCAAGGTAATCCTGTAGGTGGTCATAGATTATCCACTGTTGTATTTTTGCTGGAGGGAAAAGTATTGAAATAGGCTGGAAATGTTCTACTGTCAAGTTGGGACCTCCCTTGTGGACAGAGACAACCACCATTACTTTCCATTTTTCAGGGATGATGCAAGTAAAGAAGGATCGATTAAATAAATCTCGAACAGGGTGGGCTAGGGCATCAGCTCCCAATTTAAGGAATTTAGACTCTAGAGTGTCATGGCCAGGTGAACTGTCAGCTTTTAGGTCCATGAGGAGACAGTGAACCTCCATGAGAGTTGTGAGCTTTAGATGAAAGGCAGGGCAGTCCATAGAGTCGACTGATGGCAGGAAGTCAGATGGGGGGGAGTGGATGAACTAGAAAATAGTTATGTATACCGATTCAGATTATTGAAGAACTCATTGAAGCCAGAGGCAAAGGAGGGGGAGTCACTGAGAGAGATCCCCTTGGCATCAAGGGAACTGGGGGTCTCAGAGGTGTTACCCTTTAAAAGGGAGTTAATCTATCACCAGAATTCTTTCGGATTACTAAAATGCTCAATCTGGAGTCTCTTGAAGTGGAGTCATTTTGATTTTTGGGTTGAGTTCTGGCAACTGTTCCTCAGTTGCCTACATGTCTGCCAGTTGGTAGGTAGCCAGCTATCCTTATTAGTCCTCCATGCCTTATCACGAGTGGACAAGCGCTGCCTTAATTCCTTGGTGAGCCATGGTGGTTTATTACCTTTTATCCAGCAACTCTTTAAAGGAGCGTGTTGGTCAACAATGTTAGTGAATTTTGCCACAAAATAGTCTAGTGACAAGTTAATGTCCAGCAGGGTATTAATTGGATCCCAACCAGTTTCCCGGATGGTATCCACAAAGTTGTTGGTGTCAAACATGGACATGCCCCACACAGTGATGATCTTAGGAGAGAGGTTAGGGAAGTTGTTACTCCATGCACAGATCGTCGGCGAGTAGTCGCTTATACCATCTGAGAGGACCTCCACTGATTTTATCTTCAAGGCACAGTTTGTGACCACCCAGTCAAGCAAAGTATGGTTACCCATCTTTGTATTAATATGAATAGGGTCACCAATCATTTGAACCAGATTTGAGTCAGCCAGGATGGTAATCAGTTTGGAAGAGTTAGAATGCAGTCAATCAATGTTGAAGTCACCTCCAAGTATGAGGTTATGCCACAGGAGGTTAGTAATGGAGGTTAAGAAGATGGGGAGGCCAGGGACTGCTACCTTAGGGGGCATATATACACAACCTACTATGAGTTTTTTATGGTGCCAAGGGTGAGGGAAAGGAAGATCGATTCGACAGCAGAAGGTCCAGATTCAGATACAGGTATTTCAATAGTGTCTAAGTGCTTCCTGGCATACATGAGGACACCACCACCCCTTTTCCCCAATTAGTCCTTCCTGAAACATTTGAATCTAGGCACAGCAACCTCATGTTGTTTGATGCATGGTTTCAGCCAGGTCTCAGAGATGCTCAGGATGTCAGGAGTGCATTGATTATTCCAGGCTTCTAGCTCAGACATCTTAGGTATGAAACTACGTATGTTTAAATGAGCAATGTTTAGCCCTTTCAGCATTTGATATGATGATGTTGGGGGGTTGGGGGCAGATGAAAGCACGGCGGGTCCAGGATTTGGCTCAACATCACCTTCAAGGGTTTAAAGCAGGAGAAGTAGAAGGAATGGTTGGATTGAGGAAGTAAGTAGCTGCTTTACATTTTTAGCAAAAAGTGAGGACATTTGCAGCCTTCTGGTGAGCCAGCTACCAAGGTATACAGCTCCATGTTTTGGCAGGCAAGGGACAGTGAAATACACAGACCGAGGTTCAGTATCAAGATTGTGTGGTGGGACTTCCTCACTGTGCAGCAGAGGGTGAGTTAGGGACATGGCTATGAAATAGCAATAAATAGAAAAATTAGGCAGAATGGAATGTACAGTGCTGCAAACTTGGACATGGTGTATTGGCTTACAGATTCAGATCACACCACTTATTGTTTGTTAGGATGTAGGTAATTTGCAGGGAAGTGCTGCAAAAAAAACTGAGTAGATGGGAATGGATTAGTACCGGTTAGAAGCAATGGTGCAATAGGCAGTAAAGGAGAACAGGGTGCAGGGGACAGCTATGTCCTAATCGGCTGGAGGGCAACACTGGGCTGTATCTAGTGACAGAGTTGCCTGGGTTTAGGGGTTGAGCACTTGAGGGTTTAAGTGAGGCAGGGGTCAGGGATGGGTGGGAGGAAATTCAGAGCTGAAGACTGTCCTGAGGTTGTGGCTTATGACGGATTACAGACCAAAGGCAGTCGACCCAAAGCTGTAGGTATGAAGGACCAAGGACTAGAAGTGTTAGGGGAGAGCACTGGGATGAGGATTGCAACAAGATATTTTTAATAAAGGTTCAATTCTAAAACCACACAAAAGACTGGTTAGAGTTTAATTCCGGTTTCATAGGTCTCTATTTAAAAGGGATCCTGACCAGCTGAATTATCTTCCTCCAGTTCAGGATAAGTTGGGTTTATTACTCTTTTAGGTGAACTGGCTTGTTGATGATTCAAAAGGGGAAGCTTTGGACAGGCAGTGGGAGTTTTAACAGCAGGTGTATAGTAATGCCTCTCCTCATAAATTTTATGTCTACCCTTCATAGCTGCACAATGAACAATATTTACATAGGGTTTTTGTTTTGGCTGGAATACCCATAGTGCTCATTTGCTGACTGAGGTCTAATCTCTGCATCATGTGGACTTCTTCAGCATGTGGATGGTGTCTTGGGACTTTTTCACAGCGTAATACTCCCCCTTCCCCCTTTTTTAATCATACTGCACATTTTGGTGTAGGTTTTGTGGAGGGAGAACATAATGTGGTGCCTTAGTTCTTATTGGATAATTCTCCCTGCTATTTATTGCTGACCAGAAGGCTTTTTCCTTTCATAGGATATCCACCTCCCCTCCCCACCCCCAGCCTTCCACTCAAAAGCCCTTGTAAGGTCACAGCTGCATGAAAGCCAACAGCCTGTGATTTTCTTATCTTACAAAAAATATATATTATATATCTGACTCTCCTCAGTGGTTATCCACAGGTAATGTATGTGGAATCCACCTATGTTCCTCAGTTGAGGGATGAAGCTCACAGTAGTAGTGTATTACTTTTTGGCCCCCAGAGGGGTAATCTTAGACCCATTAAAGCTACAGAGCTAATAGCTTCTTGGGTCCATTTGGGACTTCTCATGCTACAAGGTGTTACATTGTTCAGAGCAGAAGTACAGAGCTTGTGTGTGTTTTGTGCAACGCTGTTCTTCATGCATGTCTTTGCTCATTTAAAGAGCAGGTGACATGTTCAGCAGAACTTTAACAAAACCTAATATTTAGACCCAGTGCAGCTTGTATTTCCAATTAGTGCTGTATTCCTCTTCCCCATTATTTATTGGCAAGGTCATTTGTATGAAAACAGGTTCTTTGCTCCTAAAGTGTTTGCCTCTTCCCGCTGCTTTCTCCCTACCTGAGCACTACTTGTGGTATCACAGTTACTCCCATAGCAACAGATTGTGATGTCACAACAGAGGATTGTGACTTGAAGTAGGGAGTAAGCTATAGAGGAAGATAGACTCTAAAGGAACTATAATGGATAAAGATCATATAGTCATGCAAATTGTCTGAGTAATAAATAATGGGGAGGAGAACTATATAAAATATAAATGGAATGTAGGCAGAATTGTACCTAATTATTATGGGTTTTTTTTCAAGTTTTCTATGAGGTGTTAATAGTTCTTTAATGTTTGTTGTGTTGTGTTATGTTATGATGTACGCTTAAGGGATTGTAGACTCTCCGAGAATGATTGTTTCAGTTTACTTTATGCAACTATTGGGTTACAAAACATAAAAGTTAGAGACATAGGGAAACAGCAGAAAAACAGTGTAGTATATGATGTACCAAGCAATCTAAGGTTAGGGACCAAGGATATTATGTGTAGGAAGATCAGTGCAACATACGTGGGTGGATTAGTGCATCACCCTCTAGTTCCATATGGTTGCATGGTACCAGTTTTCTATTATCCTGCCCTGTTTACTTAACACTTATTATGGCTATCACCACACCAATATCATTCACATCATGGAACATGAGGGGGTTAAATTTACCTATGAAGAGAAAAAAGGTGTTGTCCCATTTGAAGCAGTTATGAACCCACATAGCATTCCTCCAAGAAACAAAGCTTTAAACGACTGAAGCCCAAAAACTGGCAAGGGAGTAGGTGGAGTGGGAAGCCCACAGCACCTCTAAGAAGGCTAAACATGGGGTTTCCATCCTGCTTCATAAGGCTATTAAATGGAAGTCTATTGAACAGAAGGCGGATATGGATGGGAGGTGGCTATTGGTTAAACTTTCTACCCCAATAGGACCGGTATTATAAGGGAATGTACTGTATATGCCCTAATGAGGACAACTCGGATTTCTTTAAGCACATTTCTCAGAAACTCATGGACATGGCATACAATAATCCTGATATAATTTTAGGTGAGGACATCAGTCTAGTTCTAGATCATTTCATAGATAGGTGAAATGCCAAACCAAAGCCCCATACTAAAGCTCTATATACCACTGGGGACCTACTTGCATTGCACTAGCTGACTGATATTTGGAGATTAAGTCATCCTTCTAGTAAGGATTTTACATATTTTTCTGAGGTCCATGTAATGACCAGTACTTTGGATTATTGGTTTACATTGTCTAGAATCACTTCTACAGTACTGGACATCACCATCACCCTGTTAGATATACATCTGACCATGCCCCTGTAGTGATGATTGTTCCCTATGATCCCGTTAAGGTTAGAGCTGCTATGTGGTGGTTGGACCGCATGCTCCTTCAAGATCAGGAGGTCCGACAATGGCTCAAAAAAGTAGTTGAGTATTTTTTAATGATAACCCTCCAGGGACGTCTTCCCTGGCCATGAATTGGGAGGTGCTTAAGGCCACCATATGAGGAAAAATTACAGGTTATGCTACACACCACCATCACACACATGAAAAGGAGGCCAAACAACTAGAGGAACAACTTAAGCAAAGAGAAAACATATATAAAAAAGATCCCAGCCAGCTGAAAAATTCAAATTTAATCTTTAGAATTAAAGCTCTAAGGATTTAGCTTAATATCTTGCCCACTAGTAAAGCTGAGCTGCAGGCTCATAGATTTAAGCACAAATATTGGGACCATGGAGAGAAGGCTAGTAAGCTGGTATATCAACTATGGAAGTAGCAGGCGGAGAGGTGTATTGCTCAGTTGAAAGATTCAAATGGGAATATACACTCTAACCCAGATTCCATAAATGCAACACTGACAGAGTTTTATAAAAACTTATATAACTCCCAAGCCTTGTTTGATAGGGATAAATTATCTCATTTATGTCAAACATCTCTCCCTCTAGATCTTCTGACTCTCAGAAGGCTGATTTAGATGTCCCTTAAACATTAATAGAAATTGAGCAAGCCATCAAAAGCATGGCCTCTCATAAATCACAGGGCAGTGTCAGCTTCCCAGCTGATTTTTATCAGCTAGTAAAAGACCAAATATTGGTACTACTGCTGCAAATGTTGCAGGAGTCATGTACTCAGTGTACTCTTTCTGCTACCCTTAATCAAGCCATTATTACTTTTCTGCCGAAAAAGGATAAGTATCCTCTTCAACCCACTAGTTACAGACCTATCTCGATAAACGTGGATGCAAAAATCTGTGCCAAAATGTTGGCCACTTGTCTGGCGAAGGTCTTACTGTCCATTATTTATCCCTCACAGGTAGGCTTTATCAAGGGTAGGGTCAGTTCAGACCACCAAAAACCCTTGTCTCCTTGCTTCAGACAGTGGCAAACATTCCCACTTCAGCTGCAGCTGTTACAGTAGATTTTAAGAACACTTTTGATTCAGTGGGGTGGGAATATTTGCATGCTACATTGATGCACTTCAAAACTGGCCCTGAATTTGGTACATGGATACAGACCTTGTATAACAGTCCTCTGGCCAGACGCCTTACTAACAGCAACTTGTCAAAAGCATTTCCCCAGCATAGAGGCACTAGGCAGGGTTGTCCACTTTCTCCCCTGTCATTTGTACTTGCTATTGAGCCTTTAGTGGCAGTAGGTGTCAGCGTGGCTCAGTTGGTAGCACATCCGCCTCTGGACCTGAAGGTCATGGGTTCTTGTTCCACACCGGGATTGGACTTGCACCTAAAAATTGCTGACATCTGAGTGCAGTATTGGGGGGTGCTGTACTGCTGGGGTGTGCTGTCCTTCAGATGAGACGTTAAATCGAGGTCCCTTCTGCCCATCCTGGTGTTGTCCTGGTGGGTGTCCAGGTGGAAGTAAAAGAACCCAGGGCACTCTTCGCAAAGAGTTGGGAATATTCCCGCGGTGTCCTGGCCAACATTCCCCTTCCCATAAACTGGTTCATGCAATTATCCAGGCTGTGTGTGGGTGATGATGTGCGATATGGCTGCCACCACACATTCAGTCACTTCACTACCAGTCTAGCATTGCTTGTAAAGCGCTTTGGATGTATGAAAAGCACTATATAAATGCTGATTCTTCTTCTTCTTCTTCTTCTTCTTCATATAACTGCACACTCAGATAGCAGGGATGTAAGTTGGACACACCCAGTACCACACTAAACTAAATGCAGATGACTACCTAATTCTCACTAGTTACATTGGGACCAGTTTTTCTCATGTTTTGGAGATTTTGGAGGTGTTTGCGCATCTCTCTGGGTTGCATATCAATAAAAGTGAGTCAGAGATTCTCCCACTTAAAAATAGAGCTATGCCTGACATGATGCAGAATACAGGTCTGGCCTGGGCCCCAAAAGAAATCAAATACTTAGGGGTTTGGATTACTCTGGATCTGAAACACTTGGTGCCAGTGAACTTTAATCCCCTTATAAAATCTCATCAGAAAGATGTGGAAAGATGGATACATTCCAGTCTTTCTCTCTCTCTCTCTGACTGGAAAGATTGCCTCGATTAAAATTATGCTTGCTTCCAAAGTTTTTTGTTTATTGGCTCATTTACCAGTGGAAATACCAACCAAGTGGATTCAAAAGCTGTATTCACTGATTTGTAATATCTTATGTGAACACTCATCCTCAAGGTATAGCAGGGTGAAACTGCTGGCCCACTGAGAGTAGAGGAGGGTGGGAGCCCCCCTCCTTTTCTGCATTATTCATATGCATTCTCAGTAGCGAAAGCATATCAAGCATTTCAGACCTCTAGACCAGACTCTCCAGTCTGGATAGAAATTGAAACTGCTGTCCTAGATGGGTCTCACCCATCTGCATTATTAGTTAACACTTAAAGCAGAACATGCTGCCTGGAGAAAACTGTGCCTACTCACTAAATCTTGTCACATATTAGGGCAAACACATATTTATGGCATAATCCTTTCCCTCGTATAGGGCAACTGCCTTTTGTGTGGAAAGTGTGGGTTACCAAGCACATTTATTACATAAAAGATTGGTTAACCTCTGATCGGGGGGCTATGGTATCATTCCTGGAGTTACAATGCAAATATTCTCTTCTAAAACTGACATTTCTGGATATATCTCCAAATCCCACATCTATATGATAACTGGCCAGGAGGGGAGTGCACTTGCTTTACTTGTCATACAATGTTCCAGGGGCAGATCAGCTGGCTTCCTATCCAGAAATTGATTAAGGCAACAATGGGTCTGGCTGGCATTATCTGGAAAGTTCCCCTGGATGCTGCTCCTGACCCTACCATTTTGGCCAAAGCAAAATGGCAGCTGTCATTGCACATTCAAATTTTGGATCAGGAATGGGCACAATGCTGGAATCTTGCACATTAGTCCTGTGTGGACCAGCGTACTTTGATAATACAAATTATACAATGGCAAGAATGAATCCTGGATTCGGACTGCTCAGTTGGCTAGCACAGTAAGGATGTTATTCTGGCATAATATCCCAGCTGATTGTTTGCATCTACATTGTTTGCATCTTCTCTTAAGAAATAAAACTGTGTTTACACACAAACAACAACATTCTTTAAAATTATTATTTTTATTCTGTATATAACAACAAGCCATTGTATAATTGGGAGTAATGCCCTCCAGGATGAGTGTTATGCTTGGATAACATCCCATCTCAGGTGTTGGATGCCCTCAGAATGTGGCCTTGGGCCCAACCACCGTAGGTGTGATGTTATCCCAGCATAACACCCACCCTGTCGGGTATTATTCCTTTAATAAAATACTGCCCCAGTGCTACCGTAATCCAGCGTAGTTAAAATGAATAGGTGTTCTAAGTTATGATAACTGCTGGAGATGTGATGCCCCCAGAGCAGATCTGTTACTTGTATTATGGAGCTATACTCTCATTAAACCTTTTTGGGGTCTGGTTAGCCAGTATAGCTCAAAAAATACTAAATTGTGCTGACCCTGTGGCACTGAGGGCAGAGGTGCTGGTCACAACATCTCACACCACACCGACGACCCGGGTTTGGGAGCGAGCACGGGTCACTGGGGGCTGGCAGGGGAGAAGAGGGATTGAGCATCTGAAGGACTGCTATCCCTCTCCGGGGAGAGGGGGGTCCATGATGGTTGGTGCCTGACTGCCCCCTGGTGGAGGCTGGGGGATGGAGATGCACATCGTACTCAGGGGAGGAGTTGGGGGCAGATGCCTGGATGGGGGCGTGTGCAGATGAGTGCGCACTCATGACCGCTGGTGTCATTACATGCCCACCAACTCAGGGGAATCTCAGAACAGGGAAAAGTGGCACCTCCTGTGGCTTGATGGCTGTCCGTGAGTGTTTGTTGGGACGCTGGCACCCAAGCTGGATCTGTTCTGGGTGGGGAGTTAGGGGGCTCCCTGCCACCACGCTGCTGGGAGTAAGCCGTAGGGGCTACAGGGTGCCAGCGGTCCTGGGGCAAGATGGATGGCAGCTGGATCCCAGCTGACAGGATGCGAGAGAACAGCTGGGGTGTAGTGAAGCAGCCACAGGAGGATAAATAAATACCACCCCCAAAAAAATACTAAACTGACCTATACCGATGGCTCCTGATATGATTTTGTTGGGTGCTCCCATGCACATGACTAACCTTAGTATTTCAATGAAACAGTGGCTTTTTCTGCCTACAATGGAAGTGAAAAGACTAATTTTGAGAAGTTGGAGATAACAGAGGTTCCTACCCTGTCGGATTGGTTATTGGCAGTGGAAAATTTAGCATCTAATGCAAGGATGTCGCATTTTTCTTCCCATACAAGTCACAAATTTCAAAAGGTGTGGACCCCTACATATGATATACCATGAGTATAGTGACTGAATATGGATGCTGCATCAAAACGGTGACTCATATTAGATGCTACACTCTTGGGCTACCCTGCTAGGGTAGCACCATACATGAACGCTAGGGTAGTGAACCACAACAGAATGGTGGGAATAATGAGGGGAAGGGGAGGGACAGGAAACGAGTTTTGAGGGACTGGTGTGCCTGTTGTTGCTGAGCTAGCCATGTGGTGTGGTGGTGTGGGTGGCTAGCTCTGGTGCAGCAGGTACAGGGTTTGGGACCAGGTGCATAGAAATTTTGCTGCTGCCTATGGCACTTAATTTTTGTGCGATATAGGATTTTGCCTCCTCCACAACATGCACCCTCCTGAAGTTGATAATCTATATTCAGGGGTAACCACCAAGGTGTGCGCAACAACACAGGTGTGGTTCAGGGGTAACCGCCAAAGTGAGCGCAAGAACATAGGCATGGTTCAGGGGGTGAGGCAACAGTAGCATGTGCAAGAAGAGCAACCACACAGCATGGCTGACTCACAGCACAAGAGCGAGGAGCACAGCAGGCCGGCATGGGTGAGTACAGCAATGGAGAGACAGTGCTCAGCGGCACCCAGAGGGCCACCAGGCAGAGGGACAGGCACTAGCAGGATGCTGCGGACACACTGCGGGCAGCCACACAGAGGGACACCAGGCCATAGCTCAGTGCAGTGGTGGCATGACCAGGATGCCTCAGCAGTGTGGTAACTGTGAGCAGGCAGCCAAGTCCCCCCCCAGTGGACCACCACACCACTCACCTGAACGGCAATGGACACAGGTACACACCATTGCAGGGTGCAGCACGTGTGAGGGCACCAGGGCACAGGCACCAAACAGGGGGCGGGGGCAGCTGGACTTACACATGATATGGAGGCCGAGCAGAAAGGGGCGGCCACGGGCTGCAGTGGGCAGGAGGCAGAGGACCACACAAATAAGGGAGCCGAGCAACAGTGAAGACAAGAATGCCATCTGAACCAGAGGATGTCTGTCCAGTACATACATAGCCAACAGGGCAAACCATTGGCTGTACACAGCAGCTACGCCTATCGCAGGGACAAGGCAGGCCCTCAGAAGGTGTATGGGGGTGCAACTGAGGCACGCAGGTACAGTTGCCTCGCCTGCCTGCACACAGTAGAGGACACTGTGGTGGCCACCATACAGGAGCACAATTATGCCCCCGATGTGGCGGACGTTGGTGTGCGCCAGGTACTGGGGACGCTAAGGGACAGACTGAGGAGGACGATGCACAACGCTGCTCAAGTGGTTGCAGCGAGCACCTCACGGATACCAGCGGCTCTTGCGGGGTGACTGCTAGGGGTACGACTACTGCGGTGGACTGTGCAGCGCATGCATCATGTGGCATGGGGGTAGCCCACAACACCTGCCACAGTCATCGACCTGGCCATACCATCCGAGTTCACCGTGACAGGGGAAGGGGGCCAGTTCCTGCTTTATGACAGTGGCCAGGAGCGGGACCGGATCATCATCTATGCAGGTGACTGGGGTCTGCAGCAGCTGGCAGACTGCCCCAACTGGTTCATGGATGGCACCTTCAGGGTATGCCCAACACTCTTTGGGCAGCTCTATACCATCCATGCCATCCAGTCAAGGGCAGTCCTGCCAGCAGTATATGCCCTCACTTGCACCAGGAGGGCACACACCTACATGCTGCTGCTGGGCCAACTATGCCTCCATCGTCCGACACTTGCCCCTGCCACCATGCTGCTCGATTTTGAGTGTGCCAGCTGGCGTGCAGTGTCCAGCACCTTCCCAAATGTCATTCTCAAGGGCTGCTTCTTCCACTATTTGCAGGCCATCTGGTGGAGGATACAACAGTGCCCTGAGGTTCTGCACCAGTACTCCACAGACCCAGACTTTGCCCTGCACCTCCGGATGCTGCTGGCATTGGCATTCATGCCACCCGCTGATGTGGCAGCGGTCTTGTAGGAGATGCAGGAGTGGGAGTACATGGTGCAGAATGAAGAGGTGTTACAGACGATCCTCGACTACTATGAGGACACCTGGGTCGGTCGCTCCAGCACCCGATATGGTTGCCATCATGTGGCATTTCCCATCAAGCAGTGGAATTGCCATGCGGCGACCATCCAGGGCCTGGCCAGGATGAATAATGCTGTGGAGGGGTGGCACCGGGCATTCAATACCAGGATCGGTGCATGCCACCCAAGTATCTGGAGGCTGCTGGACTGCCACCGTGAGGAGGAGTGACTGGCCGTGGTCCACTCAGAGCAGTTGGTATCCGCTGCTGAGGTGCCACAAGCCCGGCATCACTACAGGGACCTGAACGCCCGGGTTTCTGCTGTGGTCTCCGAGTATGACACCAGGAGCCATTTTGACTACATCCAAGGGCTGGCACACAACTTCACCTTCCATGTGTGACCAGCTGCAGACTGGTAGTGCATGTGCCCTGCCACCTGGCGATCCCCCCTGTCCCTGCACATCCATGCCTGCATGCCAGGGGAACCTGTCAGCTCCATGCCCAGCAGTCGAGTGGTGCCACCCTGTATGGGTGCCCACTACCCCTTCCCTATTCCTCAGAGTCATTCAGTTGATGCACGCTCCCCTTGCTGGTGCCTCTCACTGGGTTTGCCCTTTCTGTGTGCTCGTCCTTTCCATGTGTTCGCCCTTTCCGAGTGCTCATCCATCATGCGTTCACCCGAGGTCATCGCTTGGATGACGCTTGCCCTTAGGGAGTTGCCCACATCACATAAATCCATATTCAGGGGGGTGTTGTGGGCAAAGCCCCCCACAAGGGGGGGTGCAGAGGGGGCACAGCCCCCCTGCAAAAACACTTTTTTCCTTTCCGGATGTCAGGTCGCCTGGAAGTATATATCACTGATTTGCTTTTTGGCGATATACACTCACCATAATAGACATGGAACCCTACATACAATTCATTAAGAACTTAGCAGGGCTGGCTTGGTGCCCAATAGTAAAGATATGCTTAGACCACCCTGAATCTGTCTCTTGAGTTAGTAATTCCCCAAGGATCACTATCATACACAGTCCAGTAGAAACTCCTTGTTTTAATTAAGAGTTTCTGAAATCCATCAGTATGATATATGACACTGTGTAGTTTGACATCACTATAGGCCTCAAACTGATCAGATTGATTTTTTAAATTTCATAGCTGTTCTCACTTAGCTAATCCACATGTTATTGTTCCAGAATCTCAGGATGTAAACTATGTGCTACAATTTAAGTCCAATGTACAGTATGTAAGCATGAAACAACAAGAATTCAGAAGATGAAAAACTGTTGCATGCAATCCATATGTACTCAATAAAAAGATTAAGTACAAAAAAAAAAATCGAGTATTTTTATCCTCAAATTCCACTTTTGTGAGGCATATGGTAGTCACTCTGAATATTCCTTCATGGAGATAGAGGAGGATACTGAGGAGACAGAATTTACAGTATGAGTATGCTGGGGACTGACCTCATCTAAAATGCTCACAGTGCTCATTCATATAGCCATAAAAAAGCTATTAGGAAGATTTTGGAGCATGCAAATTCAGAGTCTGACATCGATGAAAAAATGGAAAAGAAGTATCAAGTAGAGAAGCAGGGGGTAAAATTCTTATATTCCCACCGTAATTATGAGGAAGTCAGCAGGCACTTGCATGTGAAAAATGTAAAGTGTCGCTAAGTTTCTTGCTTCCAGAAAAGGATTCCAGAAAGCTGGATTATATGGCAAAGAAAGTGGACACTTCAGCCCCCCCGCAGTTAAGGCAGGGTGCTTACATGGCATACATTGCACAGTACTCAATAGCCCTTTGGAGTTCCGTGCATGACCTAAATAAAAGGTTGGATGTGAAGCTGGCAGTGATCTAGCATAGAATGTAAAAGATGCACTGTAAGCCAACAAATATAATTTCCATATGGCTGTGGATGCAAATGACATAGCCTCAAAGGTACTAGAGCATGTAATAGCTCTGAGGAGGTTTGCCTTGCACAAGACAGCCATCCTGTCAGAAGACACAAAAACAAAGGCTATGGACTTCCCATTTGTGGGACACTCCCTCCATGGGGAATTAAACAAAAGCTTACCTGAAGAATTTGATGAATAAGCAACAACCTACAAGAATTTGACTAAAACAGAAAGTGCTTAAACGTAATTCAAGTTATATGGAAGGGGAGGTAGGTGCAGGGACTGCTGCCAGAGGCCTTACTCCTACTATGGCCATCCTCCTCAGAGGGTTACCCCAAGAAGTAAAGGCAGGAGAAGTGCAAGATAGAAGCAAACACCAGCTCCTAAACCACAATAAAAACAAAATGCCTGACTTTGTGCAACCTGCCATAGAACCCCTACCACTGGGAGGTGACCTGACTCATTACTTTCAGGAATGGAAAACCATCACCACAGAGAAGTGGGTGCTGGAAATGCTGAGTCACAGTTTAAACCTTTAGTTTACAGCATCCCAAAACTTTTCCTCCACTCCAACCTCAGGAAAAAATTCTATTGGAGCTGAGGGTAAAGAAACTGCTAAAAATAAAGGCAATAGAAAAGGTCTCTTCCACACAATGAGGAAGATGCCTCTTCTTAAGATTCTTGTGTTGCAAGAAAGACAAACTCTGGTCAGAGCCAATAAGGCTGCTGAGAGCCACAAAACCGAGTGAAAGAAAACTTGGAGCTCTCCCCATGCCAGAGTCTGCTATATCCAAGATGGCCACCATGAAAGAACTGCACATGCATGATACTGGTGCATGTGCAGTTTGATTTGGCGGCCATCTTGGGCATAGTGGCTATCACTTCTGCAGTTGCAGGATTGCCCTGCAATGTGGGTGTGTTTATGCGGCCAGTAAAGGGGAAGGGCCATTAAAACAAAATGCTGTGGAACTGTGCCACAGCACTGTGGAAGCACACTGGAGAACAGTCTAGTCATGTACTTCCACAGTGCCCTTTTACAGAATGTTAGCAACACGTCTGAGGAGCTCCACCCACGCAGCCATAACAAATGGGGATTGGTGGCCCATTCTGGATTTAAGAGTTCTGAATTGGCACATTAAAAGGAAAACATCAAAATGGTAACAGTGAAGACAGTTATACCATCCCTGCAGAAAGGGGAGTGGCTAGGATCACTGCATCTGAAAGATGCATACTCCTATATTACTGCCAGAGACTCCTGGAGAAAATACCAAAGATTCAGATTTGGAAAAGAGCAGTATCAGTTTGCCATACAGCCTCTTGGCCTAACCTCAGCTTAAAGGGTGTTCACAAACTGCATAGAACCAGTGACTGCATTTCTGAGAAGAGAAGGAATAACAGTGTATCTCTTGCTGGACAACTGCCTAGTCACAGGAAGGACAAAACAAGAGAAACTGAGCTCCATTGCAGTGGTGAGAAACACCCTGGAAAGCCTGGGCTTTCTACTGAACATATAGAAATCCCAGCTGGAACCCAACTAAGTGCTGTTTTCATAGGAGCAGTGTTATTCTACTGAGGGGAAAGCATTCTTGCCACAGGCAAGAATGGAAAGCCTGTTTTTCCTGCATAAGATCATACAAGTCATGCAAGCAAAGGCCAGCAAGTGACTTTTTGCAGCTGCTAGGGCACAGCAACAGCAACAGCTGTGGTGCTGTGGGTCCACTTACAGATGAGAGGTGTTCAGTTCAACTTAAGAAGGTACTGGCATCAAAGGTCAAACCCACTGAGCCAGCTAGTACCAGCCACACAAGCCTGGTCAGGACTATAGAGTGATGAAAGGAATTGGACAATCTCAGGTCAGGAATCCCATTCCAATCTCCATAACACCCACTCTGACAACAGATGCCTGTCTACTAGGGTGGGGGGGATCTGGGGGATTGCAAGGTGAGCAAGGTAAGTCTTTTCACAAACAACACCAAAATGGGAGCAGGGATGGATGGAGCGGGGATGGAAGCAGCTGCAGGGGGACCTAAGCAAGCTACAGGAGTAGGCAGAGAGGTGGCAGCTGGTGTTCAATGCAAAGAAGTATTAGGTTAGGCACTTTGGGGTGAAGAACCCAAGGAGAAAATACTGGCTGGGGGGAGTTAAGCTGGGGATCACTGAGGAGGAGAAGGACCTAGGGGTAATGGCAACAGGGACCATCAACAACACTGACCAGTGCAGGAGAGTGGCTGCAAAAGTGAACAAAATGCTGGGGTGAATAGCGAGTGCATTTTCATCCAGGCGAAGAGAGGTGATCTTGCCCCTCTACAGTTCACTGGTACGGCTGCATTTGGAGTATTGTGTGCAGGTTTGGAGGCCATACCTGAATCGTGAAATCAAGCTACTGGAGGGGGTGCAGAGGAGGGTAACAAAGATGATATGTGGAATGGAGAGGAGAAACTGTGAGAGCAGGCTGGGAGACCTGAATATGTGCTCCCTAGAGGATAGAAGGGATGGGGGGACATGATAGAGACATTCAAGTATCTGAGAGGAATCAGTAAGGATGGGGAAGATGGGGTCTTTAAGCTAAGGAGGGGGAGGGACACCAGGGGCAAGGGCTAAGAATAGAGGGGGGAAGATTTAGAAGGGAAATTAGGAGACACTAATTAATGGAGAGGGTGGTAGCAAAATGGAACACACTACCAGAATGGGTGGTATCATGTAAATCTGTGAACAGCTTTAAAAGGGCATGGGACAGGGAACAGGGGAGAGTGAGGGTGGGGGACGGCAGTGGGATGACAAAGGGGAGTGGGTGTGGGGCAGCTGCAAAGTAGGGGTGCTAGCTGCACACTTGAGCAGACTTAGATAAACTGGGTGGTCTGTTTCTGCTGGCACATTCGTATGTTCATATGTAAGGGGAGTCCAGTCTCCATAAGAGCAGCAGGAGCCCATCAATCTGATGGTGTCAGGGCTGTACTTCTGTCTCTATAGCACTTCTCAGACCTGGTCCAAGGCCAGCCAGTTCTGATCAGAACAGACAGTACCGCCACAATGCAAAACATGTCACCGTTCTTTGTCAAGTCATTCTCACTCCTGTACTACTGATGTCTAAGGCTGCCTCCAACTTTGAGTCCATACGTCTCCTCAGTAGCGCCACCACCCTCCTTGTTTTCCTCCCCCATCCCCACCCCTCCTTATATAATCCCTCCACACAAAATCCACTGTATATTTCTGCCACTCCATATGGTCCTGGCCTGCACCCCCTTCCTACTCCCACACCCTCCCGCCCACCATCTGCCCTTCTTACCCTGGTGCCCCTTCCCACTCTTTAATCTATCAACAATGCCTTAATTGCCTGTTACTTGTTTCTCCATTCTAACTGTACTGTTTAATTGAACTAATTACTGCTTATGCTATTGTTACTTATCTGTCTTGTCATTGTTGTTCCTATTGTTTTACATTATTTGTTGAGAATGCTGTGTATATTGTTGTTTTATTTTTATTTTGTCCATTGTTCAATATGCTGACATGGAACCTTTGTAAAAGAGCCTCTGGCTCAAAGGTCTTGTAATCCGAGACATAAGTAAATAAAATAAGCAAAGTGGCACCAGCTCCACAAAACTATACAAAGAGGCAATGAGGATCTTTAACCCAGCATACTCACTAAAAACAAAAATCAGTGCTGTACATCTGTCTGGAAAGGACAATATTCTGGTAGACTAACAAAGCAGGATAGGTCAGGGAAACCACAAGAGGTCACTGGACCACCAGGTGGTTCACACCTTATTCAGCAGATGGGGCGTAACAGAGTGGGACTTGTTTGCCTCATGGGACAGTCACAAGTTACTACTATTCTGCTGTGGGCCACCCAACAGGGGGACTTTATCCCAGGATATTCTAACTCTCAATTGTGAGGGGAAAATTCCTCTATTCACCCCCCCCCCAAAAAAAAATCCCTCTGATTCACAGAGTTATCTAGAAACTGAGGAAGGAGTTAGCAACAATGATTCTGGTGGCACCAGATTGGGTGAGATAGCCATGGTTCTCTCTCCTACTATACTGTCAGGAACCCCATCACGCTTCCCTTGAGACATGACCTGCTGACTTTGTCTTTGGGCAGGATAAAAGTCTCAAATCTCAGAACACTAAGGCTGAAGGCTTGGTTCTTATTTTCTATATAGCTTTTTACCCTCTGGACTGCTGACTGCACCATCACCATCTCCTCCAGACCAGCTACCACCTACAGTACCCTGGACATACTTCTACACAGATTCCCACATAGATCCCCCCTCCCCCCCTCCCCCCCGGTGGTGGTGGTGGGAGAGGGCTATCCTCCCCCCAACTGAACACATATCCAGAACTCACTGAGGTGCCAGGTAATGTTGCAGGTCCAGAAAGGTGTGCAGCATGCCGGATAACCCCTGGTCCTGTTTTTTCATTTTCTGCCCCGTATGAGCTGAGGCAACAGAGGCTGCACATGCACATGGAGGTGCATATGAGCTCTGGAACCTGTTGCTGTCCCCTCTCCTCTTGATGCAGATACATCTGGCACTCAGGCATTTGGTGCTGCTACCAGACCGTCACCTGGTTGCAGCCAAGAGACATGTTGGCAACCCTTCCCAGTCCAGGACAGGAAAACTGGTTTTTGGCTGCTATATCCACTCCTGGTCCACCCCACCCCAGTTCACCCTGGAAACCCTTGAGCATTTGTGAATTCAGGTCACTGTCAGGTCACTGTCATGACACAAGATAAGGTGCTCATCAGTGCCTCAGCCATCAGTGCCACTGGGCCTGAGTGAAGGCTAAGTTCTTAAATAGCTAGGATACTCTAATATGAAACTGTCAAGCAGAGTACTAAATATTCTGAAACATTTTACCAACCAGTCTACATGTAAAACCTATTCCTCAAAATGAAAAATATTTTCAATCTGGTGCTCAGGCAAGGGAGGTTTGTCCTTGGAACTGATGTAACAGTGGTTCTGGTGATCTAAAACATCTGCACACAAGTGGATTAAGGACTCATCAGTGAAAGTCCACTTGGCAGCAGCAGTGTCAGCCTTCATATCTGCAGGGAAGCCAAAATCTCCAGCCTTGCATAATGTGGGCAAGATTTTTTCCACAGGCCTCCTTTACCTGCAACCCCCAATTAGGGAACCTACTTTCACCTGGAATCTAAATATATGCATGGCACAACTACTGCATGACTCCTTTGAGTCCATGGCCTCTGTTGACTTCACATTTGTAATAAATAAAACACTGTTCCTCATAGCTATGACCTCTGCAAGACAAATCAGTAAGCTCCAAGCCCTGTGCACAGAGCCTAACTATGTTATCTTGCACAGGGACAAAGCTGTCCTGAGGACAGACAGAAAATGTCTCCCCAAAGTGACGTCAGAATTTCATCTTAATCAGTCACTTTGCCTGTACTTTTCCCATCCCATTCAAATGCAAGTGAAAAAACATTGTTTTGTTTGGGTGTCAGGGGAGACCTCATCTACTATCTTGACAGAAGAAAAGATATACAGTGGTCATTATAGAAAAGTTGAATGGCATCAAGGTATACTGGTCGGGACCTCCCCCTACAATGTATTAGGGAGCTCCCTGCAGTGCGGTAGCAATGTAATAGACAGGTTTCTGTGGCATGTTTCAGTTGCCTTTTAACTGCATTAAGTGCTGTTCCCTTATTAGCCACAGGTTGGCTACGTGATCTATCACCACAGAACTTGGCATGATTTCTGTGTGAAATATTCTGTTACCCCCCCCCCAAGTCCACAAAGTAACCTGCAGATGGAATCAGGTGTTGTTGAAGGATGGGCATACAGCTGTCTAGGCATTCTCTCTTGAAATAGACCCTCCTTGGATATCTTCTTGAAGCCTTGAGGCTCGTCAGTTCAGCACAGTTCACCTTTTTGCCCTTTCAGGAGTTGGTGCTTCAGGAAAACTGAAGTTTGATACACATGCGGTACTGTAACTATTTTAGAATTAGAGCTATGTTGTTACAATGAGCATTGTTCATAATGTGGCTTTTGAATACTACCAGCACAGAAAAGCATTCTTCTCTCACTGTATATATTCTCACAGCCAGTAAGATACAACAATTTGCTAAATTAGAGAAATGGACAAATCCCTTCAAAGCTTTATCTGACTTTTTTTCTCTGAATTACTAAAAATAAAAAAAAGAGTGAGTAAAAAATAAACAAACCCATAAATAAGTAAATGTCAAAGAGTCATTAGTCAACAAAAGATAAAGAGATGTGCAGTGAGCATAGAAAACGCAGCTGATATCAGATTCAGGGAATGGGGGAGATGAAATAGGGAGTTACTAAAGCAATAATGCACGAAAGGGTGGGTTTTATGCTGGGATAACATCCTACCTCAGATGGTTGGGCCCGGGGCCACAAGCCAAGGGCATCCAACATGCAAGTAGGGATGTTATCCCAGCATAACACCCACCCTGGTGTACATTATTCCTATTATACAATGGCTTGTGATATTTTGAAAAAAATATATAATCAATATACTTAATTTTTTTTTTTTTTTGCTGATTTAGTAGTGTGGAGGAGTATTGATACAAAAAAAGTTCCTTTTATGTTTTTCCAGCAGGTGGCGTGCTTACCGTGTGTAGGTCTGTGTTTGTCTCCTTCCCCCCCCACCACCACTGTCTCCCATTGTTGGTTTGTTATCTCAGTTATTGTGTTTCTCCCTTATCGTCTGTTAAGTTACAGAAATATGTTTTAGGGAAAAAAAGAAAACAAATAGTAGTACATTTTCCTTCGGCTTTGCCACCAAGCTGAGAGCATAGCGTTGTTGTTCCATGCATGTGCTCACATTCATGTAGTCGATTGTTTTTTTTTTTATAGTATTTGTAGTTTATGTTCTCCCGGTACAGTTTGTAGTATTTTTGATCTGTACTGGGGAAAGCTCAGGTAATGGCGAAAGTGTTTGGTGATCCTGATGACTTGAGGGAGGTTGGAGAGCAGAGGATGTGTGGGTGTGCCTGTTTCATTGAAAAGCCGCATACTGTGAAACTGGCTGAGTCGCTGACGGCATTGTATTTTATGTTCACCCAGTACAGTTTGTAGTATTTTCTAACTCCAGTAATGTTCAGGATATTCATAACTTTATGCAGTAAGCCTGGAGGGTTGGACTGCCCAGAAAGATGGAACATATGCAAATCAGTAAAATTCTTTGCACGTGAGCATCTTTCAAATACTGCCCCTACCAATTGTAGTGTTCTAACCTCTTCAGTTTTTCTCTCCGCCTGAAAGTCTGGTCACTTGGAGTGGTTGTCTTACACTTTCACGTGAAGAAGATTCAAAACCTTAAAAAAAGTAAGTATTTTCTTTTTCTTTTATTGCCTCTACTAATTGTTAGTGTAAATCTTGTTTACTGCTTAAATTACATTTATTTTCCGGTTCCTCGCGGTTTGGAATAACCATGGGGGAACCTGGTTAGTTGATTTAGTTATTGGGGTTCTCTGATTAAAGAGCCTTGCTTTTTGACTAGTATTAGTTTATTTTTTTAGTGTATTTTATTGCTTTTGTAACCGCTTTTTATCAGTTACAGAACCGCTGATTCGGTTCACCTGTCATCTCCTGGGTTCAATTCCTCCGGTTCCTATCGGTTCCAGAACCGACCGCAAAAAAAAAAGTTTAACTCTTAAATAACCACACTTTATCTTTACTTAGCGGTTAGTGTTTCTTCTCGTTTTTAGACATTTACCATGTCAGAGAATCCCAAAAAGAGAACCAGAGAACCCGGTTTCAAAAATTGTTTAAAATGCGGAGATGTATTTGCAAAAACAGACAAGCACACTTTATGTGTGGCTTGTCTGGGATTCGAACATCTGGATCAAGACTGTGAGATCTGTAAAACTTTCCCAGAAAAAAACATGGAAAAATGCTTTGAAAGGCTAAACAAAAAATTTCCTAGGGGTCCCTCTGGCTCTGACCAGCTGACACCCCAATCTGCTGTGGCTGAACCCACAAATTTGCTTACCCCTGCCCCTGATACGGGTGAAAAAGGGACAAAAAGAGGGAAAGAACTGGCTGACTCTCTGGTTCCCTCAAAGAAATTCAAGAAAACCAAGCATACAGAATCCTCCCCTGCTAAACCAGGGACTTCTGCTCAGATGCCTGCTATGCCCTTGGTTCAAGAGATAGCCCAGGCTTTTAAAATTATTCAGGCACTGCAAAACATTTTTCCCCAGCAGCCTGCCCCTATCAAGGGCCCCCAGACCAGCAGTGGGGTGTTGCCCTTTTTAGAGGAGGAGCAATATTATGAAAAGAAGGATGATACTTTTCAGAATGATGAACCAATTCCACCAGAGGTATCTCCTGAGCAAGATTTTGGTTCTCCTCCCAGGGTGTCAGAGGATTACTCCTCACATTTTACTTTTGTAAGGAGAATGGCAGATGCTCTGGATATTGCTACTACAGAGAAGATTGAGGATGAGGAGGAAACTGAATACTTGAATATGATGGGTTTGACACCCACTAAAGCCCTCCTCCTGCTAGTTTACAAATTTTTCAAAAAGGACACCATGAAGCTTCTGCAAACCCCTAATTCTGTTCCTCCTATTGATAGGAGAATAGATAAAAAGTATCAGTTAAACAGAACAGGAGCTGATTTTCTTTTCTCCCATCCTGACCATCAAGTGGTTATACAACAGGCAGTCTGTGACAAGGCCAGAGTCCCCCTGTCCTCCCACCCTCTTGACAAGGACTCCAGAAAAATGGATTGCATGGCCAAAAAAGGCTATTTATCAGCCTTTTTGGCTATGAGATGAGCTACTTTTCAAGCTTATGCTGCCCAGTATCAAAAATCCCTGTGACAGTAGGTACTGGACAAAATGCACAAAAGCCCCCTCACCCTTGTCTGAAGACCTGACTGAAACTGCCAGGTTTGGGCTGAAGGCTGCTAAGTACCAGTTCCATCTGGCTGCTGATTCCAATGACACTGCAGCCAGATGGGCGTGTCACAGAGGAGGTTTGCTTGGCTTAGGGCCACTAACCTTACTCAGGATACTCAATCCAAGGCCCTGGATTTTCCTTTAGAGGGAAACTCTCTCTTTCTGGGGAATCCACGGTTGCATACATGAAAAAAGTGGATGAATATAAGGCCACCTATAGAAGCAACTCTGCTAAAGAGCGTGCTTCACCATCCACTAGGCCCTATGGAAGGGAGGCAGAGGAAGGTCTTTTATGACCTGACCCTTTTTCCAGCCAGTAGCTGTGCCCCAATACCAGCAGTATCCACAGCAGGGATACTCTAGGGGTAGGGGTAGAAGAGAAATTGGAGGGGTTCTCAAACCCAACCTCAGCCCCAACCAAAGCAAAACCCCTGAGGATCTGGCCGCCTCCTCCCTCCCTGTCAGAGGCAGACTCTCCCACTTCTTCCAGGCTTGGCTAAGCATCACCACAGACAAGTGGGTGTTGGAGGTAGTGGGTCAGGGTTTGTCTCTGGACTTCAAATCTTTTCCTCCACAGAAAACTAGGGTTTACTGCTCACCTCCTCTAGCAGAGAGGGCATTGCTAGAAGTGGAGGTTCTGAAGTTGTTACATCTCAGAGCAGTGGAATTAGTCCCCACCATCCTGAGTGGAAGGGGTTTTTACTCCAGATACTTCCTAACAGCAAAGAAAAGTGGAAAGTAGTGGCCAATACTGGATCTTAGAGCTTTAAACAAGCATCTGTAGAAAACGAAGTTCAAAATGGTAACTTTGGTTCGAATATTGCCAACAATCCAAAAAGGGGACTGGCTGGCATCACTGGACTTGAAAGTTGCCTATTTCCACATCCCCATAAAGGAATCTGTTATGTTCTAACATTTAATCTGATCTTGTTCAACAAACTCACACTGCAACAGGAGTAGAGCAGCTTTCATTTTTATTCAGGTGCCTCTCTGGTCTCAGCAACAACACTCTCTGTCTGCTCTCTTTCTAGCTTACACATATTGGAATGCTGCCCTCAAGTGGCAAAGTAACGCAATGCATTACCATTTCACATACATAACATTTCCTCCCCACTAAATTATATTGTTACCAACTGAACAAGTATTAGCATTATTCGCTATTATTAAGATGGTTTATACTATGCTAGAGGTAGGGGGTAGACTGTCCCAGGCCTCGAACCAGTCAAGGGGATTATTCTGCCCCCAAAATTTGATCTGACTCTCTAACTACACAAAACATTTTGTTTTAAACGCCTCACGGTTCAAACGATCTGAGGTTTTGAAATTCGATGGATAACGCCGTGAGCAACCCTTGGCATGGCTGCCCTGTCTGGTACCTCCTCCAATCCTCGGTTGGTGGTTGTACAGCCTCACCATTTCTCCTCTCCACCTCCTGCTCTACATCTTCAGAAGGTGTTGGGACTTCTGTAGTGGGGCTTCTGTAAGCTACGGCAGATGGAATCCACATTTCCCGTGGGTTTTCTTCCCTGGAGGTGTCCCCATCTGTGCGCTGCTGAAGATCTAGGAGCTGTTCAGCATGACGTTTCCATTTCACTCCAGATTCAACATCAACTGTATACAACACTGGACCCATCTGAGATGTCACCACACCACGGGTCCACTTCTCCCCCTTCCGGTAATCTCAAACAAGCACCTCTTGACCAACAGTGGAACTGCCTGTCCTTTGAGCAGGCTTGCCGGCGTGGTATTTGAGATTCTTGGTTCTTCAAAACCTCTGATGCCACATCTGGCTTAAGCAAATCAAGACGGATGAAGCTTCTAACACAACATTGCTGGAGATTCCTTTGTTGTAGCATGGGGTGTATTTCGGTATGCCAGCAGGAAGTTATCCAATTTGTGTTGTAAGGTCAAAGACCCCCCCGCCGATTTCAGAGCATTCTTCATGGTTTGCACAAAATGCTCCGCTTGACCATTAGTTGAGGGGTGATATGGGGCACTTCGAATATGCCTCACACCATTGGACTTCAGAAATGCTGCAAAGTCACTAGAAATAAATTGTGGTCCATTGTCACTGACCAGCTGTTCAGGAATCCCGTAATGGCTAAATAATCCTCTCAGCACTTGAATGGTCTTACTGGTAGTAGTAGTAGTGTCCATAAGTTGAATTTCGGGCCACTTTGAGTGGGCATCTACAACAATTAAGTACATGTGTCCCTCCCACGGCCCTGCAAAATCTACATAAATGCACTGCCACGGTGCACCTGGCCACATCCAGGGATGTAGAGGTGAGGGACACGGCATTTTCTGAACACGCTGACAAGTAGTGCATGTTTTTGCTTGTTGCTCAATTTGCAAATCAATCCCTGACCACCAAATATAGCTTCTAGCTAAAGCCTTCATTCTCACTATGCCCGGGTGTCCCACATGTAGCTCTTCCAAAACACGGGTGCGTAGCTTTGAAGGGACAATCACCCGGACACCCCATATCAAGCAACCTTGCTGTACTGAAAGCTCATTATGTCTGACGTAGAATGGTGATAACTCACCGTGAATGTCCTGGTTCACAGTAAAAGTCCCTTTTGTTACTAAGTCCAAGACTTGAGACAACACAGGGTCAACTTTTGTCTCCTTTTTAATTTCAGAACTTGTAATGGGTAGTTTCTCAAGCTGATTGATGTAGAAGACATTGACAGTGTCCACCTTGTCACTGTGGGCTACCTGCAGAGGCAATCTTGAGAGCCCATCAGCATTGCCATGAAGAGCGGCCTTCTTGTATTCAATGCGGTAGTTGTGAGCTGATAACAAGAGAGCCCAGCGTTGCATTCTGGCTGCTGCCATGGAACGAATACCTTTGTGGGGGCTGAAAATGGTCATGAGGGGACGGTAATCAGTGAGGAGTGTGAATTCCTGACCATAGAGGAATTGGTGGAATTTGTGAACTCCGAACACTATTGCCAAAGCTTCTCTCTCAATTTGGGCATAGTTTTGTTCAGCTTTGCTGAGAGTTCTGGATACAAAGGCAATTGGCTTTTCATCCCCATTCGGTAGAACATGAGAAAGAACTGCTCCCACCCCATAAGGTGAGGCATCACATGCCAGTCTGATGCTCAGCTGTGGATTATAGTGAATGAGCACATCTTGAGAAACAAGCTGCTTTTTAGCCTTCTTAAATGCACTCTCGCAGTCCTTTGTCCAACACCAGGACTTCCCCTTGCACAGCAAGCCATTTAGTGGGTTGAGAATCGTAGCCAGATTAGGAATAAATCTGCCATAATAATTTAACAGGCCCAAGAACGACCGTAACTGGCTCACATTTTCCGGTGCTGGGCGTCCACAATCACTTTTTTTCTTTCTCAGGCTTGTAAGCCCGCTGCATCTATGGTATGGCCCTAAGTACTCCAATGAAGTCTTGAAAATTCACACTTCTCCTTCTGGACACGTAAGCCAAAATCTTCCAATCACTGCAGAACTGCATCCAGGTTCTTCTGGTGCTCTGCATCATTTCTTCCGGTCACCAGTATATCATCCAGATAACAGTGAACATTTGGAAGACCTCGTAAAACCTGGTCCATAGCTTGCTGAAATATGGCTGGAGCTGATGCAATGCCAAAAGGTAGGCAATTATAGCAGAAGAGATCCTTTTGGGTGGTTATTGTGAGATATTTCCTTGAGTTTTCATCGACTCTCATTTGTAGATAAGCATGTGACAAATCCAGCTTACTGAAGCGTTGTCCCTGTGCCAGCGATGCAAACAAGCCTTCAATGCATGGAATCGGATACTGTTCCACACACAGAACTGGATTAATGGTTACTTTAAAGTCTCCACATATTCGCACGGACCCATCTTTCTTTACCACTGGCACTACTGGCGTCGCCCAGTCACTGCACTGTACAGGTGACAAGACTCCAGCTTCAGTTAGGCGAGTTAATTCGGCCTCCACTTTCGGTCTGAGTGCATAAGGTACTGGGTGAGGTTGACAAAACTTTGGTTTGTGCTGTGGCTTCAAAAACACTCTTGCCTCAATGCCCTTCATTGTGCCTAGCTCCCCTTTGAATAAAGGAGCATGTTTGTGCAACACTGCTTCTAGAGTGTTGTGGTCACCCGTATTATCAGTCCTTCTCTCCTGCCAGTTGAGGTGTATTTTCTTCAGCCATTCTCAGCCTAAGAGTAAAGGGTAGTTACCTTTAACCACGTACAAAGGCAGTAGTGCTGTTTGCCCATTTATTTTCACCTGCACTTTGATGACACCTTCAGGTGAAATTGCCTTGCCAGTGTATGTCCTCAGTACGATGTCAGTCATTTGTAGGGGTAGATGTCTCAACATAATTTCATACTTGTCTGTAGAAATCAATGAAACCGCAGCCCCTATGTCCAATTCCATTTTCAGTGGTTTCCCTTCAATTTCAGGTGTTACACAGATGGTTGCCGTTTCTCCTTTAAGAGTCAGCACGTGCAATTCTAATTCAGTATCAGTGTCATCACTGCATGTTCCCTGTGTTTCCACACAATGTACTTCTTTCTTTCTACATTTCTGCTTCCCTTTGCTTCCATTGATTTCCCCTCCTTTCTTTTTCCCTCTGCACACTCGCCCAATGTGGCCTTTCTTCCCACAGTTATGACATGTCTGTTCTTTAAACCAGCAATCCTTATCACTGTGATTAGCCTTCCTACAATGACCACATTTATTAGGCTTCCTGGGAGAAGAGAAGGATAATGCATTTACTTTCAGGGAATCACTTAGGTGCTGAGCCTCCCGTGCAGCTGTTTCCATCGATACAGCGACCTCTATAGCTTTCTCGTATGTCAGCCCTGCCTCCGTTAAGAGACGCTTCTGTGTTGCTTCACTTTTCAAACTGCACAATAAATCTGTCCTGGAGGGCATCATCTAAATGGGTGCCAAACTCTCAATGCTCAGCCAATTTCTTTAAAACAGCCACATACTGAGAACAGACTCACCTTCTGCTTGATTTCGCTTGTGAAAGCGAAATCTTTCAGCAATCACCAGAGGCTTAGAGAGAAATGTGTCTGTAAGACTCCATAATACTGGCAAAAGTTTTCTCCTGGGCTTTTCTGGCTTATTAGACTTCTCAAGCAAACTGTACGCTGTGCTGCCCATGACACTCAGTAACACAGCCACTTGTTTTTCATTACTTATATCATTTGCTGTGACAAAATGTCCAAATCTCTCAATATAAGTTGTCCATTGTTCCACATTTTCATCAAAGGCATCAATATGTCCTATGGTCATGGCCATCTTTATGTGTCTCTCTCTCGGGTTCACTCGTGGGTCCAAAAGTTATGTCTCAGTAAAACCCTCACAGTTGTAGTTCATTCTGGTAAGGTACCGGAGAGTAACTAAACACCGCATCGCCAATTATGTTGTGTTCTAACATATAATCTGAGCTTGTTCAACAAACTCACACTGCAACAGGAGTAGAGCAGCTTTCATTTTTATTCAGGTGCCTCTCTGGTCTCAGCAATAACACTCTCTGTCTGCTCTCTTTCTAGCTTACACATATCGGAATGCTGCCCTCAAGTGGCAGAGTAACGCAGTGCATTACCATTTCACATACATAACAGAATCTTACAAAAAATATCTCAGATTCAGCCTCCCATCAGGCCACTATCAGTTTTCAACCCTTCTTTCGGTCTCTCCTCAGCACCAAGGGTATTCACAAAGTGCCTAGCTGCTGTAGTGGCATATCTAAGAAGACAGGGAGTGACTATTTTCCCTTATCTAGACGATTGGCTGGTGGTGGGAAACTCACCGGACCAAGTAAAGAACTCCCTAAAATCACCCAAGACCTCTTAGAGTCTCTGGGTTTCTTAATAAACCAAAAGAAATCAGTCCTAACCACTGCTCAGACTTTGCAGTTTATAGGGGCAGAAATCAAAACACTTCAGGGCAGAACCTTTTTGCCCTTAGACAGGGTACAGTCTTCAGTTAATAGCAAACTCCTTTGTCCTGAACTGCTCAAGAACTTAAAGACAGTTTCTGCAGCTACTAGGTCATATGGTTGCATCCACGGGCACAGTCCAAGGATCCAGATTCCACATGTGAGACATCTAGTTTCACCTTAGGGCTCACTGGAATCAGAAAAAAGATCCCTTTTGAAAGCTTGTACCAGTGACAATGCCATTATTAAGGGCCCTCTTGTAGTGGAAACAGGAATCCAATTTAAGGCAAAGAGTGCCTTTCCAGAGAGAAAAACCTTCTTTGGTACTCACAACAGATGCATCCCTATTGGGTTGGGGAGCCCACTTAGGAAAGTACATGACTCAGGGAATCTGGTCAGCAACAGAGTCCCTTCAGCACATAAACTTACTGGAACTAAGGGCAGTGTTACTGGCCCTAAAGGTTTTTTCTTCACTGATAATGGGCAGGGTGGTTCAGATCAGAACAGACAATACCACCACAATGTATTACATAAACAAGCAAGGAGGCACCAGGTCAGGCCTCTTTGCACAGAGTCAATGAAGATTGGAACACTGGTGTACTCTCTGAAGGTCTCTGTAAAGGCAATTCACTTGCCAGGAAAGGACAATACTCCAGCAGATGCACTGAGCTGCATCAATCAAGCCCATCACAAATGGACTCTGAATAAGCAGGTGATACAGGTTATTTTCTAAAGGTGGGTCACTCCACAGATAGACTTGTTCGCATCCCACCAGAACCACCAGCTACCTCAATATTGCTGCAGGCCACCAGCACAGGGCACAGTTCCTCTGGATGCCCTGGTTTTAGATTGGACAGGTAGGCACATGTATGCTTTTCCCCCTTTCCCTCTGGTTTTCAGGGTGTTACTGAAGCTAAAATCCCTCTCAGCATATCTGATCTTGATAGCTCCAGATTAGCCCAGGCAGCCATGGTACTCTTTTCTGCTCTCCATGTCTGTCAGCAAACCGATACAATTACCCCTCAGACACAATATCCTGACTTCCAGTCAGGGAACATTGTTGTACCCGATTCTCAAGTCCCTTCATCTCAAAGAATGGCTCTTGAGGAATTAGAATATGCAGATTTAAATCTTTTAGAAGCTGACTTAAATATTTTAAGGGGTTATAGAAAACCCTCCACACAGAAAACTTATTCTTCCAAATGTAAGAGATTCTCTCTCTGGTGTTCCAGCATGAACCTTATGCCTCAAAAAGCTGGAGTTTTGGTTATCCTGGTCTATCTCACCCATTTGCATTCACAAGGCTTGCAACCCAGTTCCCTTAAGGTTCATTTAGCATCAGTATCTGCCTACCTTTCTGTGGGCACCAAGGTGTCAGTAGCATCTGATAAACTTTTAAAAAGATTTTTTAAAGGACTGATGCATTTACACCCACCTCACAGGGCACCAGTGCCTGCTTGGGATTTGAATGAGTGTATAGCCAAGCTCCTGGGCCCTCCCTTTGAGCCCATGGCTACTGCCCACTTGAAATCTTACTTTGAAAACAGTCTTCCTAGTGGCTATTGCTTCTGCAAGGAGAATTAGCTAGCTCCAGGCTCTCTGAATTGACCAAGACTATATCTCATTTCACAGAGATAAGGTAGTCCTCAGAACTAACAGACAGTTTCTCCCAAAAGTGGTTTCAGACTTTCATCTGAACCAATCAATCACTCAACCTGTCTTTATCACAGACCATAACGGTTCTGGTGAAAGAAGATTGCACAGTCTGGATGTGAAAAGGGCTATCAGCTATTACATGACAGCCACTAAAGACCATAAGAAAAATAAGAAACAACTTTTCTTTACATATGGGGATGTAGGAAAGGGTAAACCAGCCTCAAAAAGATACATTTCTCAGTGGATAGCCCAGTATATTCAGTTCTGCTACACTAAGGCAGGTAAAGAGCCCCCGACTAGATTGAGGGTGCTTTCTACAAGAGGAACAGCTGCTACCCTTGCAACTGCCAGGGAGGGTCCCTTGGTGGACATTTGCAAAGCAGCTACCTGGAAAACAGTACACACCTTTACAAAACACTATCACCTGTATATTTTATCCTGGGGTGATGCTAGGTTTGGCACAGCAGTCCTGCAGAGTCTGTTTCCAAAATAAATTCTGTGCCCACCTCTAGTGGTACTGCTTGGTAGTCTGCATAACGTTATGAATATCCTGAGTATTACTGGGGTTAGAAGAAAAAAATACTTACCATAGTAATCTTATTTCTTCCCAGTGATGCTCAGATATTCATAACTTCCTCCTCCTCCCTTCCTCCCCTTCCTGAACTTCAGCCTCTGCACTCCGCATGCTGGTGCCACCAAGCCATATTATTTTGTTCCATTTCTCTGTTTTAATAATTTTTAAACTGGAGTTTTCAATGTTCTCCTTTTAGAGTTTTATTGATGTGGTTTTGTTAAGGTTTCCTCCCTTTGGAGGTTTATTCTAAATGTTATGCTTTAATTATGGGAAACCCCTCTTTTATAGAATATTAGTTACATTAGTTTTCCTACTGCCTGACTTCTAGGCTTCTCACAAATCTGAAGAGGTTAGAACACCACAATTGGTAGAGGCAGTATTTGAAAGATGCTCACGTGCAAAGAATTCTACTAATTTGCATGTGTTCCATCTCTCCGGGCAGTCCAACCCTCCAGGCTTACTGCATAAAGTTATGAATATCTGAGTATCACTTGGAAGAAATAAGATTACTATGGTAAGTAATTATTTCTTTTATCTGTACTGGGAGAAAGCTCAGGAGAACGGCGAAAGTGCTTGGTGACACCAATGAATAGATGGAGGTTGGGGAGCAGAGAATGTGTGACCGTGGCTGTTGCTTTCAAAAGTCACTGAGTGCAGACCTGGCTGGTGGCATGGAATGGGCAGTGGATATTGATTTTTCAAGTCATTTGGTCATCTGTGTGTTGAGACTAGATGCGGAATGTTATGTTGGGATAACATCCCAGGTCCAGTCCCAAACAAACCAATCAGGGACAAGCATTCTTTCTTGCCATTGTATAATCTGTTTTAAAACAAGAAAAAAAAACAGCAATACAACAAATGTCACTTGAAGATATACAGTAGTGCAAAGTTCAGCAGTTGATAAGATTTATTGCATGCTTCACGTTCTGTCTCAGGTAGTACCTGGTAAATCAGGTATCAGATAAACTGCTTGACTCAATAATTTTAATTTATCATTGGGGTTTTATGCAATCCAAATTTCTTCTACTGAAGGAAATGAAACCACCTAGAGCATTACAATACGTTGCCATTTCTGAGCGGTGTATGCTAACTGATGTAATTCTTCTGCCTTGATCATTACAAGATTAGAATCACTTTAGTTAAAACCTGTGCACAAGATTGCAGAAAATGTTAATGCCCGGCTATTAAAAATGTCAGAAACTTTGATCTGGACACGTTTGTATTCAGTGTACAGTGCAGTACAATTGCGCTTTCAAAATCCCATTGGGCTACATGCTGTGTTACTTTTATACAAGAAGAAGAAACCAAAAATTATTTTTCTTGTTTTCGTTTTGCACTGCGACAACTGGGTTACATAATTTGTGTGGTGTACAGTATATTTAGAGTATGCGCAAAAAAAGAAGAAATACTCAGTACATTTCATTATAACTATTATAAGTTTGGTAATTTCAAATGGTAACAAAATGGAGATCACGTGATGCAGGACCACGAGTAGCAGCACTCCAAATGTCTCCCGCTCACTCTGTGTATTAATATACATTTTAAACTGCTCTACCTGCTCCTAATATCAGAAATTAAGCTTTTTGGAGGATTAGAACCACTCTACAATACTTATCTGTGGTTTTCCTACATAGTATAGAAGTAGAGATGAGGCAAGCACTGCCGAAACACAAGCCCCCCTTCTACGCCAGAAAAGCCTAGTAGGAAAAGAAGGCCACAAGCTACTTCGGATGAAAGTACCTCCCAAATCCAAGATCAAATGTTTTAACGGTGGACCGATTCTTACTAGAGTTTAAACCGTTCCGTGAGGAACTCCGATCACTAACAGCGGAGTTTAAATCTATGACCACGGCACTGGAAAATGTCTCAACAAGGGTTGGAGACAATGAGGTACTAATCATCTCTGTAGAGAAGCACTTGGAGAGAATAGAACCAGAATTGGTAGCGAGCAGGCAGAAGCTAGCACATCTGGAATCCAAGGTAGAGGATTTAGAGGGGCGCAGTAGGCACAATAACGTGGCACTAATAGGGTTGCCAGAGAAAGAAGAAGGGACTGACACCGACCTATTCATCCAAAAGTTATTTGCAAAGTTAGCAGGCCCCTCTCCGTACAGAGCTTCTTATTACATTGAGAGGGTTCACCGATCTCTGTGCCTTATTCCAGCAGCAGATGCCCCCCCAGACCCTTAATAATTCTTTTTCTGAATTATTTGGATAAGCAGCATTTCCTGACAAAGATCTGGAGCCTCGATCAAATTAAATGGGGTCAAGTTAAAATATGGGTTACTCAAGATTAGAGATGCAGCGAATTTAAATTCCGCCGGTGAAGTGAACCTTAAGTGGGCACTGCGTTGCCACTCTGCATGCAAAAGTGCTCAATTACTTGTCATTACCACTTCAATGCTAAGGTGGAACAATGCTAATTAAGGCTAAGTCATTGTTTCTAATGGACTTCACGTTCCTCATTATGATTCTAAGTGATCCACTTGGTGTTTCAGATTTGACAGCCCCCCCCCACACATCACATGGCTTACAGTACTGTAAGTCACATGCTCATTAGCTAGGCAGGAAGAAAGTGGATCATACAAGCAGACAATTTTACTTTCTCCTGTGCAGATGGAGAGAGAGAGGAGTGTGTTTTGTGACTGCTGATACTTTGAGATCAGAATGAGGAGGAGAATTAAACTTCGATTAAGACCCAACAGCTTTTTTAAAAGCTACATTTTTTTTGTCTTTTCTGTCTGTACACTTTTTTACTTAATTTGTTCTTTCTGTAAATTTTATTTTTCTTACGTAGAGGGACATAAGTTGCAAATGATGTCCATGCTGGAACTGCTGCTGGATCACCATGGGATCCCACATTCATTTTTTTTCTTCACACCATGTGCCCCCTGACACCTTCCTTGCTGTGTTATAAAATGTATTCCTCCACCATCCCCGACCCTTGTATGTAATTATGCCCTTTTTTTGTTGTCTTCCGTATGTATACTGAGCAGTGGAAGTATACTGTGCTAAACTGCAAGGGTGCAGATTTCTTTCCAGTCTGTGTATGTACTGCAGACATTGTCCAACTCCCTGACTTAAAAGCACATTAATGAGTACAATGGTGGGGTGGTGAAGCCTGGAGAGATACTACAAAACAGGCTTACAATACATCCAAGTAACTAGTAAAAATATTAATGTTGTGATTCATGACGTAATCGTAAATCACAATTTGTGACTGCATTTGTGACCGTGATGATAAAGAAATGCAAATGCCTATGGCTGTACTTCCCCGAGCCCCGATGAGGTGTGGCATAAAACTCCCTGACTTAAAAACACTCATCATTGAGTACAATGGTGGGGTGGTGAAGCATGGAGAGATACTACAAGACAGGCTTACAATACATACGAGCAACTAGTAAAAATAATTACTGTTGTGATTCGTGACGTGATCGTAAATCGTAACTTGTGACTGCATTTGTGACTGTGATGATGAAGAATGTGATTTGTATTATGAGTGACTCCTGATGATGGTCCTGACTTAAAAACATATATTAATGAGTACAATGTTCATGCTGAATTATATACCACAACTGTCCAGTACTCTGAAGGGAAGCCAAAGAAACAACTGTGACTTAAGTTAGAGATGGAGATTGGGCCCTAAAGAGATGCAAATGTACAGACAGATTAAGATTGTGCTGTGCGCTGAAGAGATGCATATGCAAAGGCATAACACCTAACCAGTGCTCACCATCAGAAATTCAAATCTGGAAAAGAATATCTTTGCCAGTTGGGGCAGGCTGTGGGGGGGGGGGCAGTGTACTGCACTGCTGTAGTAAGAGTCACTAGTACGAGTACCAGCAAAGATACCACAAAGAAGTACAAAAAATAACACAGCTGCAGTGGATAGCAGGTTCACATTGCTGAAATTATGTGGCACAATAAAAGGTGTCTGATTTGATGACATGCATCACACACATACTCACACACACACTAAGTAATGCATAGCAAATTGAAAACTTCAGTAATATAACCACATATTTTAAACAAACTAAAATGATGCACTGCTGCACCACAACAATCAACAAAAAAATAGCAAGAATACTGAAAATATTACTGTGTGCATGTTAACACAGGTAAACAAGAAAAATATCACCAAAACAGAAAGCACTGTCTTTTTCTCCAAGTAAATCTACCTACACCACAGATACGCCACTCCCCAAAGCACACGTCCACTGTCTCTCAGTACACAGACTGAATGTTGTACAATAACATTTAAAATATACACAGAAACAATAAACACTCAATGATATGAGCGCAGGAGGGTTTCCTATAATCGATGAACTAAAGTTTCAGCAAAAAAAATGACTCAAAAAGGCTTTTTAACAGCTTTTAGAAAGTTTGAATCATAGAGAGCTCTCAGAGCAGACTGTCTCCTACAGCTTCCTACACACACTACCCCAAACTGAGGCTGTGCAGAACAATCTAGAGCCCATGTGACCTGAAATCCCATGAATCACTGCAAAATTCACCTTTGGAGCTTAAAAACAAGGCAAGGAGTAAGTGAAGTACATTGTTTTCAATGTACTCGCTTAAGGATTAGTAGAGTAGTGGTTTGGGGAAGGGAGTAACGCAGTCGTTATTTTCAATGGACTTCGCTACTCATTATCAACGCAAGTACCAACATCACGCTATGGAGCACTCCGCAATTCGCTTTACTCCACTTCGCTGAGTTGATTAGCAGCCACTCCCATCTCTCACCAAGATCTCCTGTGCAGTTCATCCAGTACAGAGCTTCATTTCGTCATCCCTGGTTAACAGATTAATTCTGGTGGAAAAATTCAGATGTTCTACCCATCTGAATTTCAAGTCTTGATTGAGGTGGGCAATGGACCAGCTTCTCGAGAATCAAGACCATGGAAGCTACCTCAGGCTGCATTTCAATTTGTTCGGGTTGATCGCTGATGCTGAAGGGACTTGAGTTAGGTATTCTCTTGTGGTGCTGTTCCCAGCTGTTAATGTTAGAAAGTACTGAGTTTGTTTGAACAAAGGATTGCTTTGGGTTTGTTAAAATGTTAAGGGTATGGATATCAAAGTGCTCTGCTTATTTTCCAAAGAACTTCTATGTTTGGTTCTTTCAACCTACAAAAGGACTAGCGATCTGAATGTTTCCCGTGAAGGGTCTGTATAAAACCTGAATCACCATAAAGCTTGTATATTATAAAAGTTTGCAGAAGTTTTTTTGTGGCCTTATGGGGCTTGAGGTTAGGCAGTTTAATTTTCAATTCCACTGTGTGTAGCTTAAGTGCAGGTCCTGTTCACTTAGGTGTAATATTTACTAAGGACACACGAGGTTGCCCTAACCCAATAATAATTTTCCTTGTTTTTTTTTTTTGTGTGTCTGCTGTTACAGATTAGGCTTGTATATGGCCAAATGGATCATTTATCTGGTAATTTCATTGCCTTTCTGACAACTTCATATTGTTAAACCAAATAAGGCTTTAGTTTTCTAGTTATTGAGTGTCCTTAGTGTACATTTTATAGTATATTTTGTTCTTAAAACAGTTTAAAGTTTAGAATTTGGGATTAATACTGGGCACTTATTAGTAACAGCACGGGTGAGCGGGAGGGTGAGGTGGCGATTGTTGTTTCTAGTTATCACGCATCTTGAAATTCTTATTTTGCTGCGGTGGGGGGTGTTTATGTTTTTCATAACATTCAAGACTATCCAAGGTTGTGGGTTTCAATGGCTTAAACAAAAGAGTTTTGGGTTTTATGTTGTACTTGGTAAAGGACTAAAGGGTTTGGGTTCAGGGAGTGAATGTGGGAAGGATGACCTCAGCATGTTATTGTGATAGGAGAACCTATTGTATTTTGACTTTTTAACTTAATCATTATGGCAACATTAAATGGTGGTAGTAGTAAAACTGCTTACTTGAATATCAGGGTGCCAGAAAGAAAGTCAAATGCTACCAGATTTTAAAACATGTAAATTATTTGAAAGGGCTGTCAAATTCCTACAAGAAACCTATTTATTAACTTCTGAAGGCTCACTTTTCAGGAGGCAATTTATAGGTAAGGTTTTTAACACAGGGGATAGTACTCAAAGTAGAGGGGCAGTCATATTATTCTCACGTAACATACCCTTTACCTGTGAGCTCTGTATACAGGATCCAGGAGATAGATACTTAATTTTGAAGGGTTTACTAGACCACACAGAAGTGGTGCTATGTTGTATATATGCCCAAATCTTGATTCTCCAGTTTTTTTTGACAAGTTACTTACGGAACTACTCACCTATGTGTCCTTCCCACTGATTTTAGGGGGGGGATTGGAACCTGTCCTTCACTCCTGACCTGGATAGGTCAGGAGCTAGAAGATCTGGTCTCTCACCAGCACAAAGAGCCCTCCGGGACTTGTCAGACCAGCTAGGATTGATCGATCCATGGAGGGCCTTATATCCCTCTCTGAAAGAGTATACATTTTGATCTCCTGTACACAGCACATCCACCAGAATTGACTACTCCCTAATTAGTCATAGTTTCTTACCGGGGTCATTGAGAGTGCCATAGAACCGGGGCTAATATCAGATCATGCAGTAGCATATGGTGCTCACTAAATTTGGCCCTAGTGTCCCCAAAGAGACCAACTTGAAGCTGAACAATCAATTACTGAGAGAGGAAAAAGTTGTCAAGGACATTTCAAAGGCAATGGACCACTATACTGAGTCTAATCTTGGCTCAACAGGTAGAATTGACCTAGAATGGTGTGCCTTAAAGTGCGTTTTAAGAGGAGAGCTGATTAAAATAGCTTCTTACAGGAAAAAGTTAAACAACAAGAAACCCTCACTTTACTAAGAAATATTCACCAAATGGAAAGGGAGCTATCACCTTCTATTCCGAATGTGATATAACTAAAACTACTTGGTTATAAGGCCAGTACAGCTCCTTTTGCTTGGTAAAGCTGAATACTTAACGTGCACTAAAATAAATTATGTGGATCGGGGAAAAAAAAGCTGTGTTGCTGGCCCCTCTGGTTGAAATCTCAAGCTTCCAGAATTATTAAGGTGTTAGATCCAGGAAAGATAATAGCATACATCTTGAACCTCAAAAGTATATAGTGCAGTGAATTCGCAAATTACTATAAAGACCTGTATGGTCCCATGTCTAACTCTACCAAGAAACAAAAACTAGATAAATATCTTGAGGCCCTTTCTTTGCCACAACTATCAGAGGCACATAAATTAATATTAGTGTCTCCCATAACTGATACAGAAGTGGAGAATACAGTTAAATCCCTTCCTTCTGATAAAGCACCCAGACCTGATGGGTTTTCTTCAAATTTTTATAAATCCTTTCAGAAACAGTTAACTCCCTGGTTAGGTCACTTGTTTAAGTGGTTCTTAGATGGGAAAGAAATGGATGACAGTTTTCTGGAAGCCCTAGTTATTGTCTTACACAAATCAGGGTGGGACCCAGAAATGGTAAATAATTATAGACCTATCTCTTTATTGAATTACTGTATGAAAATTATTGCTGAATTATTAGCAAATAGATTGGCTCTGGCTCTACTCTCCATTATTCACCCAGCTCAGGTAGGCTTTATGAAAGGTAGGAACTCTTCAGACCATTTGAGGAAACTGTCACACATTTTCTCTGCGTGCAGGGATTCTGATGCTTCAGCCAGGCTGTTATCCCTGGATGCGGAGAAAGCTTTTGACAGGGTGAATTGGGATTTTTTTTTCTCCGCAATGGAAAACTTTGGATTCCCAAAGATATTTATCGATTGGATTGCCTCTTTCTATAAAAACCCCAAAGCACGTATTTATTGTAATGGAGTTTTTTCAGAAAGATTTGTTCTCTACTCAGGAACTCGTCAAGGGTGTCCACCATCTTCACTTCTTTTTAATATATATCTGGAGCCTTTGCTCTTTAAACTGTAGTTCCTTTGATTCGCTGCTATTTCTTTGTATGGCCTCAACCTCAAAATATCGGCATATGGATGGTATTCTGCTCCACTCTACCAATCCCGCTGTTGTTTGAGGTCTTCGCTAATTATTTCAGATTTGGCACTTACTCCAATTACAAAGTGTCTGGAAGAGCATGGTCTTTCCCTAAATTATAGACTGCTAAAGAATGATATCGCTTTGCTAGGGCTTCAATGGACATCTAAATGCTTGAAATACCTGGGCATTTATCTTACTAAATCTGACTCCCTTACGAAAAAATTAAATCTGGATGGCACTCTGCATATTATTCAACAAGATTGTTCCAGATGGTCATCCCTTCCTACCTCTCTTTGGGGATGCATCAATATAGTTAAATTGAATATCCTGAGTCACGTGATGCTAGCTTGCTGAGCAACAGCAGGGGCTTGGAGCTCTCTACTCCCATCAACTTTATCTACTTTAATCGGCGATTTTGCGGAAAGCAGCTCCAGCAATTTACATCTCATCTGAAAGCCTACACTCCACCTATTGGCCTCAGGGCATTTTCTAATCATACCCTTGAGTTTCTCTTAAGGGGATGGAGGTGGAGAAAAAACGAAACCACAGTGGGCATGCCACCAGCCACTCCTGAAAGCTGCCTCAAAAACGAGGAACCAACCAGCCGAGCCTCCTGATAAAATGGTGATAAACTCCTCCGTCTAATCCTCTCACTGAGGAGAATCCTCACAGGAGTGGTTCTCCACTGAAAAGACGTGCTGCAAACCATCACTTGGACCTCAAGTCCATCCGGGGATCTCTCCTCTCACCACGAGGGTGTCTGACTCGGAGGCCAGAATCCACTCCCTAGAACAGCGGACACTAAATCAGAGTTGGATTTGATCACGCTAAATCAACAGGGTCAGAAGTTACTAGTAAAACGAAGACCTGGAAGGTCGAACTCGAGAAATAATTGAAAGCCTTATTCTGGTCTGCTAGAGCTCTATGGAGGAGCAGACCCCATCGCTTTTCTCAAAAATTCTTAGTTAAGATATGTGATCCTTCACCCTTAACTCCCATTACCACCTGGAGAGGCGACAGATCTCTGAGGCCCAGACCACCTTGGTTCTCCTCCACAACCAATAATTATGAAATTTCTTAGCTACATAGAAAGGCAAACATGTCTTTACCAAACCCGTGAGCTACAAACCATCATGTGGGGACCAGCCAAACTTCGTGATCGTCAAGATCCCCTAGAGAAACCAGGATGAAGAGATCCGGTTTCCACCCTGTCGTCCAGAAGTTAATTGCTGCGGCATTCCCTTCCATATGATGTATCCTGCTACCCTCAGGTCACCATTGGAAACAACTCCCAAAGCTGTGACTCTCGGACTTGAGCCTATAAAAGACCTCTCTCTGTTAAACTTCCCAATCTTTTTAAAACAAATGGCTGAACCTTTAAACCCCAGTTCCAGCTTTAAGGTGAGGCCTTAAGTTGTTCATCCTAGGTTTGGTGCCCTTGCTGTCTTTTGCCCCCTTTTGTACCTGTTTGTATTACCTGTGTGGCCGATTCTGAGGTTGCTATGGTGGGTGGGGGTCTCCGGCGGACCAAGCAGAGGCTGGGGTAAGCTGCGATGCTTCTGGTTCTCGCTATTCACCCGGAACCAATCTGGGGTGGTTGCAGATTTCAGCCTTGCTGTTTTCGGTGAGGGTTCAATCTGGTCCCTCCCAAAATAGCTCCCGGAAACAATCTGGTTTAGTGAGGTTTGTAATCTATCTGCTGCCCATTCTGCCGGTTCATGTTCTTTTTCCTATAGCCCAGTTCAGGAGGTGAGTAAACCCTTCGGCTTTTTTCTCTTTTGAAATAATGGGACTTTTCTGTGGTATCGCGACTCCCTGTATTAAGATCATAATTTTGTTGATGGGGGATTGCTTTTGTGTCCCTGTATTTGCCGTGAAGTTGCATTGTGAGCTTGTAGAAGGGGTCTGCAAACCCAGTCCATATATTGAGTTATCCTTATTTCATCCGTTTGGATGAGAATCACTTTTCTGTTTTGGCTTTTGGTGTCCTGGAGATCTTCTAATCTGAAGGATTCTAATAACACAGGGCTCTCTGGGTTTTCAACAGGGACCTGGTTCTCAGGCTTTTGTTGTAGTTGTCTTCCCTTATAAATGCTCAGGCCTGGAACCAGGATGTATATAGTTGGCTTGTTTTTTCAATGGTTTTAAGGGGGGTTGGGAGGGTTGACCTGTCTGCCTCTTTATATGTATGTTGCTAAACCAGTTATGTTCTGTTTGGTCATCACACTGTTACTTTTAGCATTCCCTTCATGGTAGACCATAATGGGTTGGGGTTTTGGGTTTGATTGTACCTTTTCTACTGGACTAGAGTTGGGAGTTCTAGTAACTGTTTTGTTTTTATCCTGTTTTGAAATGGCTGTAGGTACTGTCAAAATTGCATCATGGAATGTCGTGGGCTCAGGGAGGAAGGTCAAGAGGACTCAGTGTTTAACCATTAGCGTTATTTCAGACTGATATTTTACTATTGCAGAAACCCACTTAACTAACTCAGAGGCTAAATGGTTGTCTCGTTCTGGTTTCTCTCAGGTTTTCATAGCAAATGGGTCCAGCTCTAGCAGAGGCATTGCTATACTCATTAAAAAATATATTATGTTCCTGGTCAATACAACGATAACTGATCCGGAAGGCAGATTTATATTGATTAAGGGCTCCCTTAACGGTGATGATGTCGTTCTAGGCTCAGTCTATGGTCCAGTAGGGGGTAGCTCTGATTTCTTTATGTTCCTAGCAGACAAAATAAGTACCACTTCCCTCCCAACTTATACTTGGAGGTGACTGGAACGTTCACCATCTCACCTATTAGATAAAGACCCTCAATCAAACCGCCGCCTTCTCTGGTTCAAAGGTCCCTGCTAGATTTCCTGCACATATTAGGGTTATGTGACCCTTGGCGTCTCTCCAACCCTTCCTTCGGTCCTTCTTTTTTTCTCAATCCCATGGATCCTGGTCTAGAATAGACTATATCCTGATTAGTAAAACTCTTCCCTGGCCTTCTCCAATCTGGCATCGGGCCGATTGTACTCTCGATCCACGCAATTGTCTGGACAAGACTTTCCCAGACCCGGATTTCAAGGGACACAATCTGGAAGCTCAATACTCAACTCCTTAGGACCCCCATAGTGACCCACATCAAGACCCTCATTTCTGACTTCCTTGAGGACAATCTTGGATCCACCCAAGATTTGATATCATCTGGTGCTCCTAAAATGCTACCCAAGGCGAATTAATTAAATTAGCCTCCAAGCGAAAAAAGCCAGACAATCTCGTGCCTCCCTGCTAATGAACAAAATCAAGGAGCTTGAAAGCTCTCATTCCCCTTCCTCTCCTCTGTCCTCCCTCGAAACCCTCTTGGCAGTCAAAAACGAGAATACTGATCTTCTCAAAGAAAAAGCTGAATATTGCCTTTTTAAGACTCAAACCAAATATATTGAGCATGGTGAGAAAGCCGGAAGGCTTTTGGCCTTAAGACTTCGTACTTTAGAAAGTTCCAGATTAATCCCAGCCCTACAATCTCCTGCTGGCTCCATCAAAACCTCTCCTAGAGAAATTGCGCAGATTTTTGAGAATTACTATAGGAATCTTTATAGTGTACCTCCCTTTCCCGCCTCTCTCTCTGACATATCTGCCTACCTAGCAGAGCTTGATATTCCCCATCTTTTGCCTTCTCAAAAAGCAATACTGACCGCCCCCATCTCACTTCGAAATAGAAAATGCCATTGCCTCTATGGCCTCAGATAAAAGCTCCAGGTCGGATGGGTTCCCTCAAATTTCTATAAAGTTTTTCCAAGGAACTTGCCCTTTACTTCTCAAACTATACTATCACCTCTTCTCTTCTACCACCGTGGACCCATGCTTCTTGAAGCTACCATCATTCTAATTCTTAAACCGGACCAAAACCCCACTGACCCAGCGGCTATCAATCTATATATCTCCTAAACTGCGATATGAAAATTCTTTTTCAGATCTTGGCGAGCAGTTAAGAAAATCTGGACCCATCTCCTTAGTCAAGAGCAGGTTGGATTCAGTACATTCTGGGTCCCCATCCAAACACCTCGAACCCCTCTCTCATATTTCTCATCTTGCCCAATCCATCCCATCTCCCAATGGCCTGATTTTGTTAGACGCAGAGAAAGCATTTGACAGAGTTGATTGGTCTTTTCTCTGGGCTACGATGGCCAAAGATAGGCTTGATCCCTTTTCTCAAGTGGATCCAGGTTCTATACAAACCTCGGCCAAGATTTATTTTAATGTGTTTTTGCTCACTGTTTCAACTTCATACTGGTACCAGACAAGGCTGTCCTCTCTCACCTTTTTGTTCAATTTGTATCTCGAGCCTCTTCTCATCAAGCTCAAATCCTCCCCAGATATTCAAGGCTGCCGGGTGCACCAACATGAGTTAGTCCTTTCAGCTTATGCTGACGACATACTTCTACATGTTACTCACCCCGGCACTTCCCTAGGACATGCATTGCAACTAATCATTCAATATGGTAACCTCTCTCAATACAAACTGAATATGTCTAAATCTGAAATATTCCCTTTAAACACTCACACATGCAAACATGAGCTTATTAAATTTGGCATGAGATGGTCCCCTAAGTCGATTAAATACCTTGGTATTCATTTTACCTCAGACCATTCTCTACTCAGAAAACTCAATTTAGATAACCTTAAGGCCCATATCCAGCAAGATTTGCAAAGATGGACCACTCTTCCTATTTCCCTCTGGGGCAGGATTAGTATTATTAAGATGAATGTTCTCCCCGGTATCTTCTATCCTCTTAACCTGCTAGGGCTTTGGTTGCCTCTTTCTTACCTACAACAGTTTCACGTAATTTTCTTGAAGTTTGGCTGGCAAGGGAAGGCAGTTCGCCGTTCGTTTCTTAAACTATCTCTCCCCAAGAATAAAGGGGGTCTTAGACTTCCCAATCTAGTATTTTACTATTGGGCTGCCCACCTCTCTAAGCTAGGTAGATGGTTTTCAGCCCATCCTGAACCCTTCTCCCCGATTTGGCTCCAAATTGAGAAATTTCGGAGTCTAAATTGGATCCCTATGCAATTTTTTACACTCCTCCCTCGGTGCTTTCACACTGGATAACTGACCAAACAATTCTCACATCCCTTAAATCTCTTTGCCAATGTTTATACTTCCTTAAAATTTCTCCTAAAATGGACCTAGCACAGCCCACCACCGTTAACCCTAATATCAAGCTGGGCAACTTGATGATTACCCCTGAGTGGCTCCCACAAATTAAAGAAACTAACTTAGAACACTATTACGATCAAGGATCCCTCCTTTCAGCATCTGACATTTTGGCTAAATTTGGAATTCCCAGTAATAAGATTTTTAAGGTATATCAATTAAGGCATTTTATTGCTGCGAATTTGATCACAGTTTAGAAGAACCCAGGTTCAACCTCTTTCTCTCTCACATCTTTACCCTACGCTTCAAACCACAGTCCATTTCGCTAATATACTCTTTCTTGCTGGATTACAAATTTCAAACCGATCGAAGGTTCTCGCATTTGGCTTTCTTTGCTCCCAGATTCCACCCTCGACTGGGCCCATATTTGGAAAGACCTGCACAAATACCATACTCAAGACAGGCTTAGACTTACCCAATATTATATTTTGAACAATATGTATTATACCCCTAAGAAACTTTTCCGGCTTAAAAAACTAACTCTCTCCCTCTGCTCCAGGTGCTCACATAGTGATGGGAATTCCCTACACATTTTTTGGTATTGCAATAAGGTTGCCCCTTTGTGGTCTGCTACTCAACACAATCTTGATCCACTACTTGGCCTCACCAATCTTTTCACTCCTGAAATCTGCATTCTAGGTGACTACTCTGGCATAGACAATTTGAGCGCCGATATCACATTACCCTTGTGTCTATAGTGGTTAAGAGACTAGTTCTTAAACATTGGACTGATCAGCTGACCCTGACTTATTCTGAATGGTTGGCTGAGCTTTCAGCCCATCTTAACATGGAAAGGCTGATAGCCAGTTCACGTAATTGCATGGATTTGTTTCACAAAAATGGGTAAATTGTTTGCACTATATTTGCACCAATGATCTTTTGGCTTCCTCCCAGATGCCCAGGTGGTTTTCTCTTTCCTCTCCTTTCCCATTTGTCTTCTTGGATTTTGAAGGCAGGACTGAGTTGCGATATCTATGAACCTCGCTTAACTGGTCTAGGTACAAAGTTGTTTGGCACACCTCTATGGGGGGTTGGGGGGGTTTGGGGAGGTGGGGGGTTCCCCCTCCTTTTTTTTTTCCTTTTTCTTTATACCATGTATGGATACCTGGCATAAGATATGTAATGATCTTGTTTATGTTTGCTATGTTAAAATCAATAAACTTGAATTTCAAAAAATAAATTGAATATCCTGCCTAGGATCTTCTATCGGTTGCATATGCTTAATGTCTGGCTGCCCAGTAAATGGTTCAGGAAAGCCCATTCCATTATTTCTTCCTTTATATGGGCTGCCAATTCCCCGAGAAGAGCCTACCAAAAACTGACAGTAACCAAGGCTAGGGGTGGCTTGAGACTGCCACATATCGGGGGATATTACTGGGCTAGTCAGCTCTCTAAGTACTTGAAATGGATGTCTAGTGAAGAAATGCTATCCCGGCTCCCATATGTGCCACCATGGTTAACACTAGAGAGAAGACTATTAGCTACAGTTCAGTTATCCATACCCACGATATTATATAGTACATTTAAAACCTACCGGCCAATATTTCCTGTTCTCCCATAGAGGTCTTGGTAAGATCCCATTCTCAGTTCTGTGTTTTTTTTAAAATATAAACACACTCTGGATTGGAATCAGCCATTGGTGGATAATTTTAATTTTAAAATAGGAGGCAAAACGATTCCTAAACTATGGATTCCCCAGCTTCAAAATGTGAAAATAAGGGATTTCTTTGATTTGGAAGGGAAGAGTATCCCTGTGCTTACTATTAGTAATAAATATTCTCTAGGTATGGGACAGATATTTAGGATATTCCAAATATCTCATTTACTAAACCGATTAAACAGACAGTTCATCACAGAGGATAAGTTCTCTGAATTCTTTACCTCTATGGGGGAAGTAGTACATCTTCCTCACACAATAGCCCAGGTGTATAGCTCATTTTTGGAACTGACCTCTACGACTCAGGAGGGAGTCCCCAAATACTGGGTTGGGCAATTCCCAGACCCTAATATCAACTGGAGTAAAATCTGGGAAGGAACCCGCATTTACTTATCCCAAGACAGGCTGAGACTTACACAATTTCAAGTTTTGCAAAACTTGTATTGGACGCCCCTTAAGCCTTTCAAAATTGGTAAGATCACTAATCCAAATTGTAGCAGATGCAACATGGTGGAGGGTTCTCTTTGTCATATTTTCTGGGACTGTCCCCCAGTTCAGGAACTCTGGAAAGAAATTTGGGATAAAGCTGACTCGTTATTAGGGCTGGAGAATCTCTTCACTCCGGAGATATGTTTCATTGGAGATTACTCCAAGGTTAAGGTTAGGGTGCATAGATACCACATGGCGATGAGCGCAGTGATACTTAAGAAGCTGGTTTTAAGGCACTGGATTGACGCCCAAAAAATCTCCTATACAGAATGGCTTCAGGACCTCTTGTTTAATTTGTGTGTGGAACAGTTCAAGATATCTCTGGGTTGCCCTTCCTGCAGATATAAAAAGATATGGGCTGGGATGCATACTATATACATGCTCCAAGTGGGTGTCCAGTTGGCTCAATGATATTTAGTAGGTGTCGGACAGCTTCTTTTACTTGTGCCAATCCAATGCTTTTCTATGTCTAGCTCCTTGTTTTTGGTAAGACCTGGGTTAATATACATATAAGCCAAGGTGGGGAGATATGGGAGGGGGGTTGGGGGATAGTTTGGGGGTTGTGGGGGGATGGGAGTAAGTAGGGTGGGACGGGATGAGGGAAGGGGGACATGTCACTGTCTCCCTGGTTTTAGTTACCTTGTTTATATGTATAGCCTTGTTACTTTGTCTCAGTGTCATGTCATTTTGTAAGTGCTGTAAAACAATAAAATAGAAATTAAAAAAAAAATGGTAACAAAATCAGGGAAAATGTTTTCCTGTGCTTTTCAAATTTTATTTTGTTAATTTGGGATAGTTTGCTTTCAAAGGAGACCACCTGTTTTGTATGGGGAATTGCTGATGTTTATAGGTTTGTGAGATGCTAACACATACACAGCAATACAATAAATGTCACTTGAAGGTACAAATGTTTTGTTCATACCAAAACAGTCTCTGAATCTGTTTCTTTTTTTTTTTTAGGGAAATCTGCCACCCTTCTCCCTCTCTTTAAGTTTAGTATACTGTAGGAGGTGAGGTGGCAGCTAATCGAACATGCACACCATTTAGGCTGCATCATTAGGATTTTATTTTATTTTTGTGTTAAATAGACAATGTTTCATTACAGCTACAAAGCAACCATAAAGTGACATGGAGGTGACTAACTGCTTGAAACACAGCCAGGAATACTGGTGCTCTAACAACTACAGTATATCACATTGCCTCCTGTAGCAGTTAGTGGATCAGAAATATGTTATTTGCAAATGATTTCATGCATTTGTCTCTAAAGACAACAATATTACATGTTTTCTTTCTTCACCCTATACTCTGATATGCTAGCATGTCACCAGAAATTCACAAAGATGTTAGCTTATGTGGAGGCTGTCTATGCCATTTTTAAAAGTGCATGATACAGTGTCAATGTATACTATTTTATATGGATGAGTACAAAACTTGTAGCCCTTCAGAAATACCCCCCCACACTCCAATTTTAAATGGCATGACTTTTTTACAGGTTCTCCAGTCTGCAGCTCCATACAGAAACCCATCATACAATGATAAAACAAAAAAATATTTCAAAGTTACTGTACCTCCCCACAGAAAACATTGCAGGGCATTTACACAGTTGTGTAGGATTTTTTCATTTGAAAGTGATGCAGAATTATGACAACATTCTTGCTATCTGAACTCTTAATTTTTCATATGCTCAGTACCTGTACTCATCCTGTTAAGAATTTCCAGAAATCTCACTAATGAACTGAACATGACATGAGACAGCTTTGATGGTTGAAATTATGGCGATTGTAAAGATCTCTGGCCTGTTGCTGTGCCTTTTTTAGTACTTGGTGTTTTAAGGTGCCAACATGGTGATGTGAAAATGCTGAAACATTGCAAGAAACAAAAAACATAGCTGCACCTGGAAAATGTTTAGCGATCGGTAAGCCCCAAAAAATCAATAAATCAGAACTGTGCCAATGTCTAACAGATATGGCAAAAAAAAAAAAAAAGATCCTGAGTAAATGTTTTAAGGGGTTTATGACAAGCTACAATATGAAAATCCAACTTACAGCAGCAACTGGAAAAGCAACAATATTCAGTGATATTATTCTTTCTGTGGGGGCGCTCCACCCCCCACACCCCCAGGGAATAAACACAACTTCATCAGTGCACCTGGGGTATGTGGGGGGATAGAGTGTCCCCACAGAAAGACTAATATCAGTGATTATTACCAAACGTAAGAACTCTAACTTTGAGTTACAGCAACTTAAAGTAGCAATATGAAAAGCAACAATGTTCAGTGATATTATTCTTTCTGGTGGGGCGCTCAGCCCCACACACCCTGGGCATAAACACAACTTCATCGGAGCACCCAGGGTGTGTGGAGGGGAGGGCGCCCCCATGGAAAGACTAATATCACTGATTATTACAAAACATAAGAACTCTCTAACTTCGAGTGACAGCAGCTTAAAGCAGCAATATGAAAAGCAACAATGTTCAGTGATATTATTATTTCTGTGGGGGCACTCTGCCCCCCACACCCCCTGGGCATAAATACTACTTGATAGGAATACCCAGGGGGGTGGGGCTCCCCCCACAGAAAGAGTAATATTTGGAAGGCTTTAGCCTGTTGTTCAATGGGGGGGAAATAGCTCATCCCCCATTCCCTACTTAAGCAGCTGGCTGCCTCCCACTCTGCTTAGAGCATTTGGCCGGTGGCTATGTGGTGTGGTTTGGTTGGTGTTTGTGGCTGCTCTTTGTCTTCCCCTCTGTTTGCCTGTACTTCTCTTGCATTGCCCCCCCCCTCGCCCCACCTGGCTTGGCTGTCTCTGCTCATTGTCTTCTCATTTTCTCTTATTCCCCCCTCCCTTGCTGCTCCCCCTGTCCCTCTTGTGTCACTTCCAGTACCTTTCTGTCTTTTGGGGTTTCCTGCTGTGTTTGTTTAGGCCTCGCTGTGCTCCACAGCAGCCATACTGCCACTATCGCTCTCTTCTGTGCTACCTCTGTTTTCTTCTCTAAGCCCTAGGGCTTTCTTCCTTGCTATGTTACCTGTTTTTCCCTTGAGCAGCCGTTGCACAGTTTCCAGTCACCACTGAGCCGCTCACACTGGAGCCTCCAGGACTCTTCGCACTGGACGCCAGTGCAGCCGCCTACTCTGTTTCCAGATACTGCTTTCTGTGCTCCTTTGCAACGGGGTATACTTATTTGGCTGAGAATGTTGCAAACAAAGTTGAAGACAACCTGCCCATTCACCTGCCACCTTTAAAATAAGCACAATGTATTTCAGGTTGACGATTCTGCCAACCCTCTATTTTCTTAAAAGCATCACTGTCATCTGCCGGACATCCCGTCTCTATGCCTGCTCCTGGCTTCTACTGGACATTGTGCCTCCGCTCCTTGAACTGCTGCAGTTCTCCTGACCTTTAACTTTGTTTATCCTGCATCCAGCAGTAGGATCTGGTTATAGCTCTGAACCATCAAACTGCACATCCAGATTCAAATCCCACCACAGCGACAAACTTACAATCATTCTTACCAGCTGCAGTGAGTACTGGGTGCTAGAAATATGACATTGACAAGATGTTGCGTATTAGTGCTGTTGTCCTGACTAATGCAAAAGTAAAACAACCATAAATGAATGCAGGCCATAGCACTACCCATCCATGACCCATATTTCCCTGGGCTCTACCCCATCATGGACTCTCACCTCAGTTGCTTCCTCTGCTGCTTATTTGACTGACCTTGAGTTTAGAGCTATGTTTATGTTTGGACCACTCATTGTATCTGCTTCTTTCGCCTCCTTCCATTTGCAATTTTTGGCTATCCCACATTGAACTATATTAACGACTAATTTAACTTCTTATGCATTGTGGCAGAACAACACCTAAACCGTATATGTAAGTGCTGAAAATATTATAAATGTTTCCTGAATGGATATATTTTTAAAGCTATTGCATCCAGAAGCCCCATATGGTCATTTTTGAAGGCTTCTCCTGTCCTGTACTTTGTATATGCCTTACCATCCATTACTTCCTGGATACCTAATTTACTGCTTCCTTCAGATGCCAAGCTGCAATTTCTGGGATTGTTTTTGCTTCTCCTACTTAGCAGCTACAGCCCATCGCATTCAGGGGTTTCATTACAGTCCAGCCAGCCCTGTTATGCTTGCACAAAAATAGTGAGTAATGCGTATTACTGGCTTATGAGCCAATACTTCTCCGGGATCATATGACTAGACTTCCACAATTTATTCTATGCTCCTCACTTCAGCAGCTCTCCATGCATGGATGACTTTGGCTATGCCTGACCTAGTGGATTCCCTTTCCATACTGCCATCTCCCCTAAGGGGTCCTTCTCCTACCATATCTGCTACTACCCTTGCACTCAGCACCTAGGCTTCCCCTCCTTTCGTTGGACCATTCATCACTGGCTATGAAGCGGTGTATACTTAGGGCTCAATGTCACAATATTCAGTCCAGCTGGATTCTTTGAATCTTACCTCTTCCATGGCTAAGCCGAACCACATGGGGTCTTGTCTTTTCCAATCTTGTCCTGCTCATGATATGGTGATGGCAGACCACATGGGGTCCCACCATCTCTATAGCACCACCTCTATCGCACGCTACTCGATGGAAGGAAACACATTACTCAGAAGCAGCAGTGGTGGGACCATGTGGGGTCCCGCCATCTCTATCAGGCACTATTGCTTCTATAGTGAAGGTGAACCATATAGGGTTCTCGCCTTCCCCATTCATGCTCTCCCAGCAGTATGGCTATGGTGGACCATGTGGGGTCCTGCTATCCCTATCTTGCACTACTCCATGGGGCAAGGAGTACCACCTTTCATTTCTTGCACAATGTCTGCTACGCAATCTTGGGACTATAGAAGGTCCGCCTTCCCACTCACCATCTACTCTAAGGGTTTCAACTCAATGCTCCTGCAAGTCCCTGTACAGCAGATTGATTGACGTCAGATCACCCTTCTTTAAAAACATGCTTCAGTTCAACAGTCAGCAGATTCCTGCATCTGTTCCTTATTTAGCCTGTTTACAGTGATGGCAGACCATGTGAGGTCTCACCATTCCATACCTCTATCCCGGTGAAATGGCCCTGCCCTATCTTAACTATTTCTGTTCATTTCAGAGTGTTCATATGTGTGGGTTCCACCTCCCTTATCTTGGACTGCAACTCATTCTGGCTCCTGAGGGTACCTCTTGCCACCCATATCGTTCCTCCTATGGTGATGGTGGACCATGTGGGGTCCCGCCATCCCTTTTCTATGTGTCCCTCGACACTATTCTTCTTATTCCTTATCTCTCAGTCCAACTTCTGTGCCCTTTGCTTCCCTCAAAATTACCAATAGAACATTGTTGATGGGCTTATCTTGGATCTGGTTTTAATCAGTGATTCAAGTCATGCAAGTATCTCTATGAACCCCTGGTGGTCATCATCATCATCCCTCTGGAGAATTTCCCCTCAGCAGGAGGCTATCCTCTACAAAAATGGAATTCTTCTTGCACTATGGCAGACCCTACGGGGTCTCGCATCCCAGTATTGTCCACATGAGACTCAGTCACTCATTCATGACTTCTTCATTCATCAGGTCTCCATGCAAATGTCATTCCATAGCTAGCCTACCTCTGAGCCTACTATCAGCTTCACAGGTTAACGCCTAACATCCATGGTGATGGCAAACCATGTGGGGTCTCGCCATCCCATTTATGCATGCCCCACAATGGGCCTTATCTGGTACCTTGTCAGTCAACTTCAGTGACTCATCCTGTATGTTGTGCATCCCCTTCTGCTGCAATGGTGGACCACGTGGGCTCCCACAATTCTCACAAAGGCTATCGCCTTCCTATCCTTGGATTAAGCTCATACTACAATGAAAATCAACCTGCTGCATGTTCCAGCCATCCCAACAAACAGTTCCCACTATGCCAGTTTATCTAGTATCCAAAGGCTGGGCTATGGATCTACAGCAGTAATTTATCTCAGACTTAGATTAACCATTGTTCCAGCATCCGGTCATCATTCCAGCTGGATATTCCATTTGTTCGAACCTTCATCTGCAACATCATCCTCTTGCTCATCCCGACCATGAACTGATTTTACCAGCTACACCAGACTGTAGTTCTGGCCATAACTATATCTAAACCTAGCACATTTAGGATTATTTTCCTCTTAGTATGCCCAGAGGATGGGCAGGTCAGTAGTCAAGGGTCCTTGGAGGTTCCCCCCTAAGGGGGGTTTTCCTCTCCTGTGTGCTATGGACCACACTCTCCAGAGTTGGAGGAGGTAGTCAATCTCACTACTTCTTTTTGGGTCTTAAGTCTACACCTACCCACTATTCTACCCAGAGTGGGATGCAGAGATGGGCCAAAGTTCTCGTTATCAACACCAAGCATACCAGTCAGCTCATAAGTATATACAAGCACTAAGCTATTTGCCACACATTGAATTGGAAGGCTTTAGCCTGTTGTTCAATAGGGAGGCAATAGCTCCTCCCCTATTCCCTACATAAGCAGCAGGCTGCCTCCTGCTCTGCTTAGAGCATTTCAGTGGCACCCTCCATCCTCCCCTGCCTCCTCCTCCTCCTTCTCTGGCACTCCTGTCTCACCCTCTCCACTGGACCTTAAGTCTACACCTACCCACTATTCTACCCAGGGTGGGATGCGGAGAAGCGCCAAAGCTCACATTATAAACATCAAGCATACCAGTCACGCTTATAAGTAGACACAAGCACTAAGCTATTTGTCACACACTGAGCAATGATTATTAACAACAACAACAACAACAACAAAATTTTCAAGAACCGTTGCTGTCTAACTAAACTTAACATTTCAGCATTTTGCTCCCGTAGCTATAATAATTTTTTTTTCCAGCAGAGCATCCAAGAGTGCTTCTGCACTTGTGTACCACATACCATAATTCACCTAGTATGCACAACATGGGCGGAGATCTTCACAATCACCAAAATTATTGTTAGAAAGGTGGACATTAAAAGCAGAATGCTTAGAACAGATGAGTTTTACACTTTGCTGTTTTCAAAATGATTTCCTCAACAGAAAGCAGTTAATTTACCTACAGACATATTAGCTACCGAAGTGTAATAGTTTCAACCAAAAAATGTATTTATTTTACATTTCTGTTATTGTATGTTCTACCTCATGCTTCACCCTTCTGGTAAAAAAAGAAGTTTTGTTTCAAATTACATGCAGTTGCTGTAACTCAGTCATCAACAGCCAGTGTGCAGATTCTAGGGTGGATTTCATAACACCTTACCAAGTCCATTATCCCCTTCCCCTCCCCTTGCTTTACAGTACTACACTGTGACCCGTTGGTCTCTATGGCAACAAATTGCCAACAATTAAGACAATCTGGGTGCATTAACAACTTAATGGTCCACAATGCAAAATCCACTGGCCTCTTACTATGATGCTTGGACTGAAGAGAAGACTTTGTCAAAGTTGTTAAGGAATGCCAAGGTGGTGCCTATTATATACTGCACCATCCATTAATTTTGAGTGCAGAACAGCAGTGTGTTCCACAGTACATAGATTGCAACTCTTTGTTTTCTGATGTCACACATTTTCAGTCAGCAGTTGTTTTCCTTCATTTTGTTATTCTTTGGTAGCCAGGGAAGGACCACCAGGCACAAGTGCCTGTTTTCAAGGGTGCCCAAGATCACCGGGGAGGTTAAGCGACTTGCTCAGAGTCACACAGCATGTAAGTGGTGGTTGTGTGAATCAAATCCAGGACTTCTGGATATTCCAAGCTTACTCACAGCTCATTACTGTAAAATCCATGTTATTCTGCCACTTCATAACAAATGTAATAAAACACATCTTATTACAGTGTAGCCTGAAAAATTGTCACTTCTTTGGAGTGTTCTAACACCCAAGTGACTAACATCACTGAATATAAACTTAATAAATACATACTGTAGATAGATAGATAGATAGATAGATAGATAGATAGATAGATAGATAGATAGATAGATTGATTGATTACACAGAAGGACTGATTGAAATAACTAATGACTGTGTGGAAGGGGTGTAGCCAGACAATATACAAATGTACACCAGGACTATGTTTGTTGCCTCATTTGGCACAATAAATACAACTTTTATATCTCATGACAATGGTTGTTACCATGCATGGATAAATGCAAATGCCACACATTGCTCTCTAAGACACCCACATACCAGCCCAGAGCTTATAAAGTTGTATTGTCCTTGGGATGCAAAGACAGTATTATTGACCAGTCCTTCTAGTTTCAACTCCTATGAATAAAATTACAGAAAGGTTCAGCATTTTCTTTGTTTGTTTTCATGGAAAAAGGAAGCAGTTCAGAGCCTATTTGCTACCCCACTTAAATAAAATTGCACAACATGGAGTACTTGGAGTATGCCTGGCTACACCCATGCTGTGTGGTCACAAACTTATGAGAGAGCAATGGCTTCAGTCGGTTACTCTTAAGTTTACAAGAGTAGGGAGCAAAACAGGGTAGAACATGGGTTCATTCACCTTTTATACACCCCCAGTCTCTTTTCCATTCAACTCATGTAATTTTTATATGCCTTCAGTGTTTGGATAAAAAAAAAATTATTAAATCACCTTGCTTTTTATGCTATATAATAGTACAGAGATGGAATGGAGCTTTCTTTTTTTTTTATATTAATGTATCCATTATAATAATAACGCTGTCCCAGGCTTGATTCTTTACTAAGCATAAATATGCCACAGCATAAAATATGTAATTTATCAGACCAAAGAGGGATTGTTAAATTGTCCATTTACAGTTTGTTGCAATTGGGTGGATGCAGAAATGGATGGAACATGTACCCGTGTCCATTTCTACCCCCTTTGAAAACGTTGCCATAGCTGTTTCTTTGATCATCCCCTCCCCATTTGTGAGTATTTAGGCATGAAGCAGTTTCTCCAAGTGGGACTGATATGGTTGCTGGCTTATTAGCAATTATTTTTGGCATAAGCTGGATCTGGAAAGCATGCCATGCATTTTTTAAATTTATTTAATTTTATTTAAATGTTTAAATTATTTGTACCCACTCCCTGCACAGATTCTCCCAGCCACTTCACTGGCAGCTAATTTTGTTGTCATCATCCTGTGCCTCTTCTATATTTTTAATTATTTGTACCCCTCCATGTGTAAACAAATTCTCTCAGCCACTTCACTTGCAGCTAATTTTGCCCCCACCCACAAGAACTGGCAACAAGCCTGTTGTATGATTAGTTGGGTCACAAAAATAGGGAAATCAACCATGTGAATGATTAATTTGCCTACAAAACTGTCATAGTTTACTTCCATTGTTTTCCCAGAAATATTCAAGTCATCACATTTGTTAAGAGAGTGACTTTACCAGAAGTGAAGGAAGAGTAAAAACCAGCAACTGTTCAAGGTCAGATGGAGTGGGAATAAAATGAAACTGGTGAGCAATCAGGTTCAGAAACCAGTGTCAGGTTTCTTTCTAAACTGATCATACTCCGGTTTAGTTAAAAGTTTAATCAATAATATAAAACACTGTTACTCTAATGACAGCTTCTTTCAGTTTCCGGAAATGCTATCAACTGTAAGAGAACAGACCATACCCTCATTTGTGCACAGTTTCTTGTTTTCTTTTTGCACTGTGACAACCAGTTTACATAATTTGTATGGAGCACAGTATATTTAGAGTGTGTGCACAAAAAAAATGTTGTTATAACTATTAGAAGTTTTGTCATTTCAAATGGTGACAAAATCAGTGTAAATGTTTTCTAGGACTTTTACATTTTTTTTTTATTAGTTTGGGATACTTTGCTTTCAAAGGAGACCACATGTTTTGTACGGGGAATCGTTAATGTTTATAGGTTTGTGAGCTACTAACAAATACTATAAGTCAAAATGTGTTACTATTTAAATATTATGCATTGATAAAACTTATTTAAACACCAGGCTGAGCACTATTATGCAGAATAGCTATTGTTTTGCTTTTGTTCTTTAAGGAGAGGTAGCCTGATATGACCCTATAGGGCGGTTATGCAGTGGAAATCAGTTTAATACTGCTGGTGCTGCACTATCATTTTTCATCAGTGATCAAATTGATCATTTTCTTGAGGATTGGGGTAACTGCATGTAAATATCTCATATCTCTGAATCAATGTCCAAAAGATTTTTATTATTTTTTTATTTTGACTGGAGAGCTAAATATTTTTTGCATGTACCCAATACACAAGCCCCCCCCCCCAACAAATTTGAAAAGAACTGTCCCCCAAATTCTCAGTGGTCATAGAAACATAGAAACATAGAATTTGGCGGCAGATAAGGGCCACTTGGTCCACCTAGTCTGCCCATTTCCTTACCTAATGGATAAGCTGCAGATCCTAGTTAACCAACAGCCTACTTCCTCCTACCCCCGCTAGAATTGCCTTATGTCTGTCCCATGCATTCTTGAGTTCCTTCACTGTTTTTGACTCTACGACCTCCTCAGGAAGACTGTACCATGCATCTACAACTCTCTCTGTGAAGATATACTTCCTCACATTACCTCTGAGCCGCCCCCTCCATCTTCAGATTGTGCCCCCTTGTTCTTATACATCTCTTTTTCTGAAAGATGCTACCCTCTTGGACTTTGTTGATTCCCTTGAGGTATTTGAAAGTTTCTATCATGTCCCACTTCTCCCTCTTTTTCCTTGAGGCTATACATCTTAAGCTCCTTTAGTCTTTCTTCATATGTCTTCTGGTGTAGACCCTGCACCATTTTGGTTGCCCTCCTCTGGACAGCCTCCACCCTGTCTATGTTTTTGCAGAGATGGGTCTCCAGAACTGTACACAGCACTCCAGATGTGGTCTTACTAACTGTCTGTACAGAGGGCCAACAACTTCCTGTTTTTTATTGGTGATGCCTTTCCCTAGGCATCCCAGTATCCCCCCAGCTCTCCTTACTGCCTTCTCACATTGCTGGCCCACCTTTAGGTCATCTGATATGACTACCCCCACGTCCCTTTCCATTTTTGTTGTTGTCAGTATCTCACCCCCCATTGTGTACTCTTCCCCTGGGTTTTTGTTTCCCAGGTGCATTACTTTGCACTTCTTTGCATTGAATCTAAGCTGCCATACATTTGACCATTCCTCCAACCTTGCCAAGTCCCTTTTCATCCTTTCCACCCCACCTTGCATATCAACCCTGTTGCACATCTTTGTGTCATCTGCAAAGAAACATACTTTCCCTTCCAGTCCCTCTGCAAATGTCACTTATAAAGACAATAAAAAGGACCAGCCCTAGTACTGAACCCTACGGTACCCCATTAGCAACTCTCCTTTCTTCACTTTGGACTCCATTTACTATTACCCACTGTGTCCTGTTGTCCAGCCAGTGTTTTACCCAGGCTACCACCCTGGGACCCACTCCCAGGCTGGCTAATTTGTTTATTAATCTTCTGTTTGGGACTGTGTCAAATTCCTTTCTAAAGTCTATCGAGGCCATGTCCACAGCCCCTCCCTGATCTACTACTTTGGTCACCCAGTCAAAGAAATCAATTAGATTTGTCTGACATGACCTTCCTGCTGTGAATCCATGATGCCTTGGGTGCTGTGTCCCACTGGTCTCTAGGTACTCAACAGTTCTTTCCTTCATAAGTGATTCCATCATTTTCCCTACCACTGAGTTCAAACTGACAGATCTGTAGTTTCCTGTCTCTGTATTGCTACCACTTTTGTGAAGGGGAATCACATCCACCTATCTCCAGTCCTCAAGTACCACACCATCCTCCCATGATTTATTAAAAAGGGTAGTCAGTGGTGTTACTAGTTCTTCCCTTAGTTCTTTTAGAATTCTGGAGTGAATCCCATCAGGCCCCATTGCTTTATCCACCTTCAATTTTAAGGGTTCTTTCAGAACCCTTTCTTCTGTGAAAGTACTAATATCAACCCCCCTATCCAGAGTGCTTCTATTGACTGGATTAGGTATCTCCCTCTGCTTTTCCATTATGAATACTGAGCAGAAGTATTTGTTCAGTATCCCTGCTTTTTCACTGCCACTCTTTGCCCAACCACCTTCCTCTTTATTCATCCTCAGTATCCCTGTCTTAGTATTTATTTGCTCCATAATGTACCTATAAAAGGTTTTATCCCCTTCTTAACTGAGTTGGCTATCTTTTCCTTGATTTGGGCCTTTGCTATTCTGACTGCCTTCCCCGCTTCCTTCTGCTTTAATTGGTACAGTTCTCTGTCCTGCTTCTTCTGTGTTTCCTTATACTTCCTGAATGCTGTCTTTTTCTTCCTTACCTTCTCTGCCACTTCTTTTGAGAACCATATATAGGATAGTGCATGGGGAACAGTTGACAACAGGGTTATTCTTTCACCGAGTTGGCATTATGACAACGGATTACCTCAAGAGTGCAGCTCGAGAGGTAATCCGTCGTCATAGTGCCAATGAGGTGAAAGATGCCCTTGTTGTCAACTGTTCCCATGCCACTTTTCTTTATAGTGTATGGTGGAACATCGCTTTTGGGGTGGAGGGAGAATGACTACAGCATGTTTCTGCTTCAAAACATTTTTACTGGGTTACTAGAAGGAAAAAATAATTTTACATTTTGAACATTTTCATGCTAAACATTAGTACTGCCGCCGACATTGCTACTTTCGCTACGTGTACTGTCTATGGAGTAAACCCTAACTGTCAAATGCTGCTCGAGGACACAGTGTGACGTTCGCAGTGCAGTAGAAAAAAATCATTCTGTTGTACTGCGAATGTCACTAGTGTGTGACTACAAGGTTTTGACAACGATGGATTTCAGTGGAGAACGACGTTCCACCATACACTATAGTGTTTTTTTCTTTCATTTTGATTTGTTTATTTGCTTCACACAAAGGCTTGTTGTCTCTGTGATGGCAGTTTTGATGTTTCCTCATTGTTGCTCCTCTTCACCTTCTTGCCTGTTTGCTAGTGCTTTTCTGAGGCACTGTCCCACTTTGACAGAATCAGCCCTTCTGAAGTCCAGCACCCCTCACTTTTGTGTGGCTTGATTCTACAGCTAAGTTTATCGTGAACCACACTATTTATGTTCCCATTCTTTAGAAACTTGTCCAGTTTTGTTTTGAAAATGTGTTCATTACCAGACGCAAGATTTCTTCAGTCAAGGTATTCCATAATCCTACTGCCCTGTATGTGAAAAAATTTCTACCTACTGTACATCTCTTTTGACAGTGTATTTTCCTTTTTGATACTTGTGTTTATAAATGCTTTCCTAATGCATCCTGATATGCATCCTGGTATTCTATTTGTTGCCCCAACCTATGCTTAAAGTGATCTCTTGATTGTAGTTTGTTGTTAATTATGATGCCCAAGTTCCTTTCACCTTAACAGCCAGCCAGTTATTGTGGCAAGCACATGTCTGAACTCTCACTTTCAGCGGAAACCCAGTTCTCACTGCTGCAAGCTGCTGTCAATAAAGGTATTGCTCTGTGATTGTGTGAAAACGCTCACATCAGCTGATCTGGAGAGAAAAAAGTGCAACTCAATTGATATAAATTCCTTCAGCTTGGCTGGCCCAGTGGTGCTGAGGGCTGAGGCACTGGGTGCCTTATCTCACGCTACACCAGTGACACTTGTTCAGGAATGACCTTGAGTCATCAGGGTAATGGTATGTGGGGGTAGGGAGGAGCAGGATTGAGTAAGCTGGCAGTCTACTGTCCTCTCTTGGTGGTGTTGGGAGTGGGTTGCCATCCCCTCTTTAGTTCTGCTCTCACCAGGAGGAGGTCCGGTGGGTAGTATATGCGGGAGGGGGCGGCATTGTCATGGTTGGATGGAAGGGGCTGAGCTGGTGCCACGGTGTGCGTGCATGCCTCCACACATATGCACAGCCATGTGCCAGGGTCTTGAGTGGGGAAACAGGAGAAAATCCTACAAAAATACCATAAAAATCTAAATTCATTCAGCTTATCTCTCTGGGTTTATGTAGAGTCACACACCTCTGATGTGTATTAAATATAGAATAAACTATGGGGAAGTGTGAATTTCAATGTGATAATTCTGTTGAAGGATTTATTAAACATAATAATCCACTAATTGAGAATAAAAGGAAGCTAGCACTTGCTCACTGTCCAGTAAGCCCAACTGTGTGAAGGTCAGGTGAGGTGGTGAGATCCAGAGGGATCTAATGAATGAAGTGGGGGAACACTGCTTATTTTTACCAAGTAAGAAGCACTTGTTCTAAGCACTGAACAAAGCATAATCATGAACTGGTTTATCAACTTCAGGTATGTGATGCTATTGAAGGTGGTGTTTATTATTAAAAGCAATGCTTGGATAGTGAGCAGGTGCTGGTTACCTTTTACCCTCAATTACTATTTTGATTACTGTGGTACTGCTGATTCCAATAGCCCATTTTGACTGTAAACATAATAATAAACCTGGTCTCTGTCTAGGTCACTAATGTATAGATTGAAAAGTAGTGGACCTAGGACTGAACCCTGTGGCACTCCACTTGTCACATGACACTCTTGAAACTGTACCATTTAATTCTTACTTTTGGAGTTCTTCCCATCAGACATGTTTTACTGTACCCATCTAATATATTTATGATTACTGATTTTACAGTTTAATTTGTTTTTAAGATTTTTGTGCAGTACCTTATCAAAAATGTTTTTTTATCCAAGTATGTCACATTCATTGCTATGTCAGAGAAAACATTTATTGATTCTATTGTAGCAAGATAAGAAATTGGTTGTACGTAATCTTAGTTTTGTAAACCCATGTTGATTGTTATCCGGGGTACGCATTTCCATAAAAAGCCCCTGACACTGTCTGAAAAACTTTGAAAGATGTAAGATTTAGTCAAAACTCAATTATATATGATATATTGTCTGTGACTACTTGGTCCAGGTGTACAATTCATGCCTTACCCATGAAGTTTTTTTTTTCTTTTGGTTGTTTCTTGTTTGCTTCCCATTGTATTCTTGTAAAATGTAAGTCCATTATTACTGTGTATGCTGTTGTAGCATTCTTTTACATCACATTATGAATCTGAGTTCTACCATGATCCCCAGACACTGATGGTCTGTAGTATAGACCTATTTTAAATGAATTGCCCAATGTGTCATTTACCTGAAAGGGACATATTCATGTACAGTGGCAGACATAGTTTAAAAGCCTATGAAAAGTTATTTTAATTGAGGTATTGGGCATACCTGTATCTGGAAGCAGTCCAGAGATAAAGATGACTGAGTATGTGCAATGCAAATACTACATTAGAGCTATTCTTAGAACCTTGTGATGTCAGTGATGATCAAGCAGTGCTTAACTGCATTGAGTTGAGTTCCTGTCCAGGGAGATTGCTTTAAGAAAGAACAGACCGATTCTGCTCTTATTGACTGTAAACAGGTTATTGCATCTGTCCTGTCTGCAGCCAAAAAGAGCATTTTCTATCGAACATTGCAAAGAGTTTGCTTAGTTTTTTTCTGAAAGGGTTTCAATTATTAGGACAGGGATAACTCCAGTGGAGTATGATCTGACCCACAATCTCAAGCCTAAAGGAGACATCAGCACTCCTATAGCCTGGGGTGAGTTTCAGCCAGTGGAGAAGGCAGAGGTCATTGAGGTGATTTCAAAGCTGTGACCCACCTCTTGTGAACTGGACCCAGGCCCTGCACAGCTCCATGTGGGAGGTGTGAAGTCTGTTGGTCCAGTGTTCACAGAGAGTGTCTGGTGTTTGTTGATGCCTTGAAAGAGGCATTGGTGAGGCTCGTTCTGAAGAAACCATCACTTGATCCTGACATCTTGAAGAAGTATTGACCAGTCTCCAACCTCCAATTTTTGGGAAGGCTGTAGAGCAAGTGGTGGTTTTGCAGCTTGAGGCACACCTGGTGGCCTTTGACATCTACAGGCTGTTCCAGTAGGGATCTAGGAAAAAGCACAGCACAGAAACAGCATTAGTTCAGGTGAAGAATGATCTCCTCAGTGTGATGGATAGAGGAGAATAGTCAATTCTCATTCTCCTCACTCTCTCCTCAAATTTTGACACCATAGACCACGTAGTGCTATTTCATTGACTGAGAGAGCTCTGTGGACTCTTCAACCAAGTCATCAGCTGGTCTGAGTCCTTTTTATCAGGTAGGACGCAACTGGTAGTGATGGGAATTTCTTATTGCACCTGGGGTTCCTGTCCTTTGGAGTACCTCAAGGGTCAGTCTTAACCCATGTTGTTTTCAGTGTACATGCTGCCCCTGGGTGACATCATTAGGTGTTATGGTCTGAGTTTTCACTGCTATGCAGATGATACCCCAGCTGTGTATATCCTTGGCCTCTGGAACATCAAACACTGTGGATGTGTTAAACAACTGCTTAGCTGAGATCCTGGACAGAGTGTCCTCTAACTGGCTGAGGCTAAACCCAGACAAGACAGAGGTATTAATGATTGAACCAGGTCATCAGAGGGAAGTAGTCACTACCAGAACAGGAACAGGGTGAATAAGTTGTGAAATCTGGGTGTTATCCTTGATGACAATTTGACACTTGAAGCTCAGGTGTCAACTGTTGTCAGGAATGTGTTTTCCTCTTAAAGAATGCCACCCAGATTAAACCCTTAGTCCCTCTTAAGGATCTGACATCTCTAATACATGCTTTTTTTTCACCTTCAGACTCCATTACTGTAATGCTCTTTACTTCGGGGTCAGTGGGGACAATCTCTGCTGGCTGCAGCCAGGTTAATGATGGGCCTTTTGATGTCCAAATTTATAACCCCAGTTTTGGATGAACTGCCCTGACTGCTGGTCAGGTGTGTGACAGAGTGATCTCTGCAATAGTGGACACCCCTGAGATAAATTGAAACCCCTTTCCAAAGCAGTTTATATGTTTTGTATAATGTCTAACATGCTGGTTGGCTGGTTATAAATTAAGTGCTGAAGTGTTTATAAAGCTTTCTGTGCATATTAACCTAAAAACAAAACTAAAAGTACAGTTACAAAATAAGAGGGCTGTCTTAATATAAGAATAACAAAAACTTTTGTCTGCTTTTTCTAGATGTTAGCAGCCCCCTTCTAAGATATATTTTGCAGTAGACAGCATGAGGTAATTTGACCCTGCAGGAGAATTTAGGAGAGCACAGAATGTTCTGACCTAGGGTCTGACCTTTAACAATCTTGTAAACAAGTTATGTAATGTGCTCCAGGTGCTAAATAACTGTTCTCTGGTGCAACAGTGGCCCCTAGTCACTAGTTTTATATTATGTCTGCTTTTAATCAAAAGGCAGGGGAAATTGTTTTTCCAACTTCTAGTGAGCTTATAAAAAGCCCTACCTCAGTGCTGAGAGAGGAGAGCTAGATAGGAAGGTGAAAGGCCTCCTTGTAGTGTGTGCTTTCATACTGCTTGATTCTTGCTAGGCTGAAGAAGAGTGCTAGAAACTGTTGAAGCTAAGCAGTTGTCTGACTTACCATTTTATTTTCTGTATATTTTATTTGATGAAAATAAAATGGTAAATGCAACCATGTGTTTTTTATGCACCTGACTTGTGTTCTGCCTGCAATTATGTTATCCTAAACCCACACCCAGTGACATAAGGTATTAGCAGTGGGATCTGACGGAGTGCCGAGGTGGAGTCCAGCCAGTTGGTGCCAGACCTGGTACTCAGGATACATGGCAGAGGTGCATGGCACCAAGTGAGATTAGGACTGCCCCGTTGGAGATGGTGACCTGGATGAGGCACCATGGGTGGGATGAGATGGATCCAATGGCCAAATGGAGACCCTAATATGGCTTCTTTACTGGATGAGTGGGAGATGGCTGGAGGCTGATTGACACTGAAGAGAGGTGAAGTGCAGATGCCAGGAGCTACTTGAGAGGTCCCACTCAGAGGATGTCAAGGAAGAAGCGGTGGAGCAGGATCCATGGGCTCTGGAGGAAGGACCACTTAATGGAGCATTTGCTACTAATGTTTGTGGAGATTCCATTGTTGCCCATTTTTCCAGGCTGCTACTCGGTGGAGGATGGCGAATGAGAAGAGGAGACCCCAGATAAGACTTTGACTGGCAATGTATTACTGGGGGAGAGGACTTCAAGCAAGATGGAAGAAGACATTTTGGCTGAAGGGTCTTTCACATGTTTTAAACCTTCTCTAATAAAACATAATTGTTCTCCTGATTTTGAGTGAGGAAAGTTGCAGGTGGGGCATCCTGATGTAACCCAGTTAAGGAAGTATGTAAAAATCAAGGATGGATACAGGTTAATGGTGGCATGGAGGACAGGTTATAGTGGTTTGAACTTAGGAAGGAAGTTCTCTATCATATGAGACCCAAACCCCAGATGAAGCAAGTGGATGCCCAGGAACTGGTGCCCATGGCATACAGGAAAAAGGTGATGATGAATGCACACTTCAGTCACTCGGGGCATCTAAGCCATGAGAAAGTTTTGGCAAGACTCACTCCATATTTCTATTGGCCCAGCATGTATAGACAAGTGGCAGCATACTATAAGATATGTTATAGGGACAGACAGACAGATAGTGACCACTGATAATGATGTGGGAGGAGTAACCCAGAGGGTGAAGGGCAAGAGATGGCACCCTTGGAGGAGGGGGAGACTCCCACATAGAACAGAAGGAGCAAGGTGGTGGCCAGCACCTCTAGTAGTGTATACGATTTGATGCAGAAACCCAGAGATTAGGAACAGGCTGTTAGGCATAAGCATGATATGTTTCTAGCCTGCCTTTAAATGTCTAAGTGGGGATGGAGCAAGGTAGTTCTCCCCCAGAAGACAGTTATACTGGGTGCTGGATGGTTCAGCCGTTCAAGTGTATCTGGTAAGGGAAAGTCAGTAGATGGCATAAAACTGCCATTAGTAGTTCTTTCTCCTGGTACATGTAATGTTTTGTAGTTCAATAATGTAGTAAACGTGTAAGATGTCTCAAGGTAGTTGTATTGTTAAGAATAGGATACTTTACAAATTTTTTTTTTGGAAGAGACTCTGAGACAAAGCTTCAGGTGAGGGGGAGCAGAAGCTCCACACCCTTTGAGGGTGTTAGTGGAGATATAGACAACTGTAGCATTGTTGCCCTCTTATGCAGGGAGATGTGTGACCGGGTGACCCCTGTTATAGTGGACCCCCCTGGGATAACTTGAACCACCTTTCACAAGCAGTTTATATGTTTCGTATAATGTCCAGCATGCTGTTTGGCTGGTTATAAATTAAGTGCTGAAGTGCTTATAAAGCTTTCTGTGCATATTGACCTAAAAACAAAACTATGAGTACAGTTACAAAATGAGATGACTGTCTTAATATAAGAATAACAAAAACTTCTGTCTGCTTTTTCTAGATGTTAGCAGCTCCCTTCTAAGATATATTTTGCAGTAGACAGCATGAGGTAATTTGACCCTGCAGGAGAGTTTAGGAGAGAACAGAATGTTGTGACCTAGGGTCTGACCTTTAACAATGTTGTAAACAAGTCATGTAATGTCCTCCAGGTGCCAAATAACTGTTCTGTGTGGTGCAACAGTAGCCCCTAGTGGCTAGTTTTATGTTGTGTCTGCTGTTAATCAAAAGGCAGGGGAAATTGTTTTTCCAACTTCTAGTGAGCTTATAAAAAGCCCTACCTCAGTGCTGAGAGAGGAGAGAGAGAGAGAGAGAGAGATAGGAAGATGAAAGATCTTCTTGTAGTGTGTGCCTTCACACTGCTTGATTCATGCTAGGCTGAAGAAAAGCCTTAGAAACTGCTGAAGCTAAGCAGTTGTCTGACTTACCATTTTGCTTTTTGTATATTTTATTTGATAAACATAAAATTATAATGCAACCATGTGTTTTGTATGCACCTGACCTGTGTTCTGCCTGAAATTGTGTTATCCTAAACCCATGCCCTGTGACAAGGTGGAGTATTGTCTTCAAGGCAGGTTTGCTTACCTACAAGGCCCTATATGGATCAGGTCCAGGTTACCTGGCTGACGTCCTGACATTGCCCACCCAATGAGCTCCCTATGGTCATCTGCAAAGGGGTATCTAATGGTCCCAAGGGCATTATTAAAAAACAGTGGTGATCATGCCTTCAAGGTGGCTTGTCCAACTATATAGAATTCCCTTCCACACTTTCTTTAAGGGAGGCCCCCTCTATTGAAAATGTTAAAAATGGCCTGAAGGCATATCTGTTTAGGTTGGCATTTGAGGGAAGCTGAAAATAAAGATGGTGAGCTGAAATTTGATAACTCATAGTTTAGTTTTTTCTTTAAATATTTATGATGATTTTGATATTTTAATTGAATTGACCCTGATTATAACTGTGTTTATTTATTGCCCCATACTATTGTAAAGCACCCAGAGCCCCAGGGATTGGGAGCTTAAGAAATAAAGATTGACTTGACTTGACTTCAATCCAGTGGGTTACAAGACCCAAGACAGCATAATTTCACAAGGGGAGGTCATTTCAAACAAATCTGATAGATTTCTTTTACTGGGTGATCAAGGAACTGGATCAGGGTGGAGTGGTGGATGTAACCTACCTAGATTTCAGTAAGGCATTCAACACTGTTTCACACAGGAGACTAGCAAGTATGCTGGGTTGCTTAGGAGTGGGTGCAAAGGTGATAAAGTGGATAAGAAATTGGTTAGGGGATAGGTGACAGAGAGTGATGGTAAACTGAGCTCACTCTAAGAAAGGAAGAGTGACCAGTTGGGTGCCTCAAGGATCAGTGCTGGGACTGATCCTCTTTAATGTCTTTATAAGTGGCATTGCAAAGGAGCTGGGAAGAAAGATCTGCCTCTTTGTGGCTGACACCTAAATCTGCAGTAGGGTGGACACTTGGGGGGTGGAAAGGAAGAGCAGAGACCTGAGAAAACTAGAGGAGTGGTCAAGTGTATACTATCTGGGTTCCAATTCGAAAAAGTACAAAATAATGTACTTAGGGCACAGAAACCAAGGTGCAGAGTATAAAGTGGGTGGAGTGACACTGATGACCACCAAGCAAGAAAGAGACCTGGGGGTAATCATATCAGATGGCTTAAAACTGGCCTGACAATGCAACAAGGCAGTCAGGAGGGCAAGTGAGATTCTGGGGTACATAGGGAGGGGTATTCCTGGCAGAAAGAGGGTGGTGGTGTTGCCTCCGTATATATTACTGGTAAGACCCCACCTAGAGTATTTCTTTCCAGTTCTGGAGGCCACATCTCCAGAAGGACATAGAGTGGAGGTGGTCCAGATGAGGGCAACTAAAATGGTGCTGGACCTACATCAAAAGCCTATGAGGAGACACTAAAGGACCTCAATGTGTACACCTCCGGACAGAGGAGGGAGCAGGGAGATATAATGGAGACCTTTAATTACCCATGGGAGTAAATAAGGTACAGGATGGAAGTATTTTCCATAAGAAAAGGTGCTGAAAAACAAGGGGACATGTTATGAAGCTGGAGGGGGGTAGATTCAGGAGAGATGTGAGAAAGTACTTCTTCACAGAAAGTGGTGGATTCCTGGGACAGCCTTCCAGTGGAGGAGGTGGTGGCAAAAACAGTGGTGGGGTTCAAGAATGCATGGGATAAGCACAAAGGAATCATAGTAGAAAGGAAGGGAGGAGGGAGAAAAAGCTATAGTTCAGGCACAGTTTATGTAATAGCGTAGGCAGGGAGAAATGGGCACACTGAATGGGCCAAGTGGCCCTTACCTGCCATCAAATTCTATGTTTCTATTTAATGATTTATTTAAAAAAAGCACTTGAACCTAGCTAAATAGGCCATATTTAGCTAGATTCTGTTGTTTTTTTCTCTTAAATATTGCCAGACATATCTTTACTAGGCACCCCAAAATCATGGTTGCTCAGCTTTGTGAGAGGAGCTGTTCATTCAAGTTTTCTGTATAGAAACACTGGGAGTTTCTTGACATCTGCAGCTGGGAGACATGCTGTTGGCTTGTTTGGCAGCAGTGAGCCTGCAGTCAATCTCTCTCTTTCTCCCTCTTTTCATCTATCTATCTGTCTGTCTGCCCGTCTTTTTATCTATCTATCTATCCATCTGTCTGTCTGTCTGTCTATCTAGCTATCTGTCTATTTATTTTCTTTTTACATGTTTTATTCCTTTCCCTTCCCAGCTTAACCAGCTCTCCCAAATGTTTCCCTGACAATTATTAAAAGACAAATGGACTGGGTGCCCACCCCTGATTCTGATTACCAACCCCCTCCCCTTCAGGTCAGCCCTCCCCCATGTAAAGGTGGCAATTTCTGGGTGACTATCCCCAGAGCCACCATAGCTTTACGCCAACATTAGTGTGCCCAATCCCCAGGGTTGGATCCTACAATTAATTAAGTTTTAAACCTGCCAAAAAAGAAAACAGACTTTGGATGTCTTTATATTTACTCGCTTGTAAAAAAAGAAAATGGTCCCTCACCGATCTGACTCCCCTGTCACCTCCTCACCCAATTCTGACCCTCCTACTCAGCACCCACCACTCAACACCCCCTACACATCCTCAGTCACCTGAACATGTCCCACAATGTAGAACCACTATCCAGTCAAAGACATGTTTTGCTGCTGGAACCAGCAACTGCTATATGAGAAAATAAAGTAAGTCTGGTTTCATGTATTTCAATGGGATTTTAACTTTTACTCATATCTTTGTCTTTTTTTTATATTTTTGAACCAAATTGTCAACATGGCATTTTTGGAACCACACCTCATGAACAATGGAGGTGGAAGTTTTTGAAACTGTTCTTAAGGTGATAAAGCCCACTCACCCAGTAATGTATAAGTATTCTTTTATTATAGAAGGGTAGTTTCTTCTTAATTTTCTTTCAAAGACAATGTACAGTATACTGTGTCAAGCAAACATGTCAAGCAACTGCTCTTCATCAGTGTAGTACACTGTATCTGTAAATTATATATATGTGTGTGTGTATATATATATATATATATATATAGAGAGAGAGAGAGAGAGAGAGAGAGAGACAGTAAATAATATTTCATACTAGAAATATATCCACCATTCAGTTACACACTAATTTAATTAATATGACATGGCTCAGTTGGTAGCACATCCGCCTCTGGACCAGAAGGTTGTGGGTTCTCATCCCACACCGGGATAGACTTGCACCTAAAAATCGCTGGGTTCTGAGTGCAGTATTGGGGAGGTGCTGTACTGTTGGGGTGTGCTGTCCTTCGGATGAGACATTAAACCGAGGTCTCTTCTGCCCATCCTGGTGTTGTCCTGGTGGGTGTCCAGGTGGAAGTAAAAGAACCCAAGGTACTCTTTGTAAAGAGCAGGGAACACTTCCGGTATCCTGCCAACATTCCCCTTCCCATAAACTGGTTCATGCAATTATCCAGGCTGTGTGTGGGTGATGATGTGCGATATGGCTGCCACCACACATTCAGTCACTTCACTACCAGTCTAGCATTGCTTGTAAAGTGCTTTGGGATACTGTGTATGAAAAGCGCTATATAAATGCTGATTCTTCTTCTTCTTCATCTTACCAATGTCCTCCCTTATTTGGCTAATGTCTCAAACATGCCAAACCTCATATGGTTAATTTATGTCTTCTATTTACTCTGTAAAAATATTTAAACAAACATTCTTTAACATCAACTCATTTGAATGCGGCATTGATTTGGACAAAACAGAAAAAGAGGGGCTCACCCATTTATTCTTAACTAAATATCACTATATTACTGTGCTTATCATGCTACAGAACACCAAATCAAGAAATAATCCAATACAGTAATAAACTTAATCTGTATAATCCATTATACTTATTTGATGGTTTCTGCATGCTGTAGAAGCTGGAAAAATGAATCAAATAGTAAATGAGCCTATTAAACTTGTCATACCTTCCATTTTTAAATAAAACCCCAGCTGATGAACCAAAAATATTACCTTCCAATGTTACCTTACAAAGGTCATGAAACTTATAAAAAAACACATTTTTTTTATCTTTTGAGCAAGTCATCAAAACATAATTTTTTTTGTGTAATGGTTAAACAAATATACATCTCAGTTTGTTTATGCATGCAGTAACATACCTGTTTCTGGAGTGGCAATCTGTATAAAAATATTTTTCTGTAGAGAATAAATATTTTAAAATACTAATTAATCCTCTCAAGGGAACCAAAGTATTACAATGAACATTAAATTATATATAGTCTGACTTACTTAAAGTTCACATAGTATGCCCGCTGAACATAGGTTGGTGTGTATTAGTGCTCCCGAGGAGAAGATCTGAGCGTTCTGGAGTAAAAGTTTAGGCATTCTACGCACTTTTAAATAAAAAGTTCAAAATGACTTTGTTGAGAATCGGGTGCAACAATAGGTGAGAGCTGGTCACATGTGCCATACTCTCTATACCTGTGTGCCTGACCTGCTACAAAGCAGCACCTAGCCAATGCACCACAAGGTCATAAAGCCAGGTGTTTCCACAGAGAACACATATATTTAAACATATAAGGCACCACATTGGGGATACTAAAGTATCAAAGGGTATAATAAAATCTAGATTAGAATTTGAAGAGTTCTTTAATGTAGTACATGGTAAATTAGAAATCAGTATCTTGCAATCCCTCATAATACTAAGCAGTTGAATGCCAAATGATGGGGGGGGGGCAGTGCCCGGGAGGAACTAGGTACCCCCATTATGGTACCCAGAAAATAGATGGAGAAGCATTTTACTAGCAAGAGGATATCTAAGACCCCAACAGTTAAAATATAAAAGTCAAAATTATTGTTCTACCGGAGGTCAGATCAGAGGTCACAAGCATATCACTATGTAAAATGGTCTACTATCATATAGCCTATTTGTCTTGCAAAGAATATATCCCTAGAAACCTTCTTATTCAGTCAATCCATTCTCAGATACACAATCAGGGTCATGAGCATATCAGTCCTATCAAACCCAATATTCATCTACAGAATAGGTTGCCAATCATTCATGTCATTCAGCCCATAATGAGGATGTGTAGCTTTAAATTTCTCTATATAATAAACTTCCCTTTGGAGTATAAATGTCCTAAAATCTCCACCTCGGGGGTTATTTTTAACTTTTTCCAACCCAAAAAATCTATGCTGGGGTAATGCGTGTCTAGCTGTCTCAAAATGTCTAGCTACTGGTGAAGTAATATCATGTCTAAGTATATCTGATTTGTGTTCCCCAATTTGAATTTTCAGGGATCTTTCTATTTCTTCAATGTAGATCTTAACACAAGGACATTTGATAATATAAATAACCCCTTCTGTGGAGCAATTAATGAAATCTTTTATCACGATGTCTTCATTGTGAGCCAAATTTCTGATTGTTTTTATTCTGTAGGTATTATTGCAGTGCACACAGTGTACACATGGAAAATTACCTTGTATATCAATAGATGCCATAAAGTGTTTGGGGCATTTTTCTGGTATTGTATACACTGTTTTAGACAGGATGTTAGCAAGTGTCCTATTTCTTTTGGTTACTACCAAAGGTTGGGTATGAAACATGTGTGCTCCCCATTTGGTTGCTTGTAGCATATTCCAGTTAGAGATGCAGCAAATTTAAATTCCGATGGCGAAGTAAATGCGAAGTGGGCACTTTGCATTGCCACTCTGCTATGTGAAGTGGGCAATGCAAAGTGCTCACTCTGCCTTGTCATTACCACCTCGCGTTAAAGCAGCATGGCAATGCGAAGTAAGGTGAAGTCATATTTTTTAATGGACTTCGTGTTCCTCATTATGATTCTAAGTGATCCACTTGGTGTTTCAGATTTGGCAGCCCCCCACACATCACATGGCTTACAGTACTGTAAGTCACATGCTGTTTAGCTAGGCAGGAAGAAAGTAAGTCATACAAGCAGATACTTTTTCCTGTGCAGATGGAGAGAGAGTAGTGTGTTTTGTGACTGCTGATATGTTTAGATCAGAACAAGGAGGAGATCTAAAGTTTGATTTAGACCCAGCAGCTTTTTTAAAAGCTACATTTTTTTGTCTTTTCTGTACTCTTTTTTACTTAATTTGTTCTTTCTGTAAATTTTATTTTCTTACCTTTATAAGTAGTTAGTTGTTTGTGTCTGTGTGACTGTGTGTGTGTGTGTGTGTGTGTGTATGTGTGCGTTGTGTGACAGTATGAGTAGTGATTGCTTGGATTGAGGGAGCTCAGTAGGAGAGATGGACCAGGGTGAGGGAATGTCTGAGGCTGGGGCAGCTCTTGGAGAGAGTGGTAGTGGTAAGCGTCATACCATGTGCATGTGTGGAGGGCATGGGCACCCATTCCTGTTGGACTGCTCAAAACTTGTGATTGACCCCCCCCCAGAAGCAGGACCAGCACTGCTTCCTGTCCTGACTCTGAGGTAGTTGAACCACCACCACCACCACCAAGTCCAGCACCAGGTCCTCTGGAGCAGGATGTGCCTGTTCCCCTGGGCCCTGGTGTGGATCCCATCCTTGTTCAGTACCATGATGAGCTGGCTGCCAGTTCATCTGGCCATCCCCTGCCTGTGCCTGGTTCTCCCCACACCTCCATTGTTTGGCAGCTTTTTGACTGTGTTGGGGTGGACAGCAGTGTGGTCAAGTGCTGCCTATGTGAGGTGAAGGTGCACCATGGTCCCGAGGGACTCACCTGGGGATTGGAGGACTGCACACCCATATGCTCAATCACCAACAATTGGAGTATCAGGCTGCCACAGAACAGACCATGCCTGTACCTGATGGCCATTCTGTGGTTGAGGGTGCAGCTGTGCATTTCGGCATCCCTAAGAAGAGGAGGGCCACAGCAGCACCTGCTGCTCCACCAGCACCATCACCCCACCACCACCAGCAGGTCAGCCTGTAGAATGTGTGGACCCAGAGAACTGCATGTAATACAGGCTGACTTGGAAGTTCTCTGGAGTGATGTTGGGGAGAACAATGAGATGGTGAGTGCTGTGGGGCAGCGGCTGCATCACATAGAGGAACATCAGTTGCAAATTATGTCCATGCTGGAACTGCTGCTGGATCACCATGGGATCCCACATTATTTCTTTTTTCCTCACACCATGTGCCCCCACACCTTCCTTGCTGTGTTTTAAAATGTATTCCTCCACCATCTCCGACCCTTGTATGTAATTATGTCCTTTTTTTGTTGTCTTCTGTATGCATGACACTTTGTATTCTGAGCAGTGCAAGTATACTGTGCTAAACTGCATGTGTGCAGCCAGTCTTCTTTCCAGTCTGTGTATGTACTGCAGACACTGTCCAACTCCCTAACTTAAAAACAAACATTAATGAGTACAATGGTGGGGTGGTGAAGCATGGAGAGATACTGCAAAATGGGCTTACAATACATCCAAGTAGCTATTAAAAAAAATGAATTTTGTGATTCGTGACGTGATCGCAAATCGTGATTTGTGATTGCATTTGTGACCGTGATGATGAAGAAACATGAATGCCTATGGCTGTACTTCCCCAGGCCCTGATGAGCTGTAGCTTAAGACTCCCAGACTTAAAAACACATATCAGTGAGTACAATGGTGGGGGTGAAGCCTGGAGAGATACTACAAAACAGGCTTACAATACATCCAAGTAACTAGAAAAAAAATTAATGTGATTCGTAACGTGAATGATCGTGAATTGTGATTCGTGACTGCATTTGTGACATGATGATGAAGAACATGATTTGTATCACGAGTGACTCGTGATGATGGTCCTGACTTAAAAATGCATATTAATGAGTACAATGTTCATGCAGAATTAAGCACCACACCTGTCCAGTACTCTGAAGGGAAGCCAAAGAAACAACTGTGACTTAAGTTACAGATGGAGATTGGGCCCTAAAGAGATGCAAATGCCCAGACAGATTAAGATTGCGCTGTGCACTGAAGAGATGCAGACACAAAGGCAGAACACCTAACCAGTGCTCACCATCAGAAATTCAAATCTGGAAAATAATACCTTTGCTGGTTGGGGTGGGCTGTGGGGGAGCAGTGTACTGTACTGCTGTAGTAACAGTTACTAGTACTAGTGTCAGTAAATATACCACAAAGAAGTACAAAAATCACACAGCTGCACTGGATAGCAGCTTCACATTGCTGAAATTATTATGTGGCACAATAAAAGGTGTCTGAATTGATGGCACGCATCACACACATACTCACACACACACGAAGTAATGCATTGCAAATGGAAAACTTCAGTAATATAACCACATATTTTTAGCAAACTAAAATTATGCACTGCTGCACCACAACAATCAACAAAAAAATGCCAAGAAATATTGAAAATATTACTGTGTGTACATTAACACAGTTATACAAGAAAAATATCACCAAAACAGAAAGCACTGTCTTTTTCTCCAAGTTAATCTACCTACACCACAGATACACCCCTCCCCCAAAGCACACTTCTACTGTTTCTCAGTACACAGACTGAATGTTGTACATTAACATTCAAAATCCATACACAAACAATAAATGCACAATGATATGAGCACAGGAGGGTTTACTACAATTGATGAGCTAAAGTTTCAGCCAAAAAAATTACTCAAAAAGGTTTTTTTAGCAGCTTTTCGAAGGTTTGAATTGCAGAGAGCTCTCAGAGCAGATTGTCTCCTACAGCTTCCTACACACACTACCCCAAACTGAGGCTGTGCAGAACAATCTAGAGCCCATGTGACCTGAAATCCCATGAATCACTGCAAAATTCACTTTTGGATCTTAAAAACAAGGTGAAGTGAGGTGAAGTGGAAGGCGGAGTAACGCAAAGTCATTCTTTTCAATGGACTTCACGTTACCCATTATAACACGAAGTACTCTGCTTCACCTTGTGAAGCACTCCACGAATTTGCCTTCACTCCATGAATCACTTTGCAAAGCGAATTGGGGCCACGTTGCCCATCACTAATTCCAGTGTTTATGTATTATTTGTTTAATCATTCCAAAATTATCCAAGAATGTGACTACAAACACTATTTATTTCTCCTTATCGTTCTGTCCACTCCTATTTACTGTTGTATGTATTAACTGGCCTCTTTTTTTATTATATATGTTTTCTGTTGCTGTTACCAGGGTACTGTTTTTATACCCCCTTTGTTTAAATCTCTCACATATTTCTGCCTGTGCTTTCTCAAACTCTTCTGGGTCACTGCAATTACATTTTGCCCTAATCAGCTGTCCATATGGTATAGACTGAATTAGATGTCTAGGGTGAACACTGTCTGCTTTTAATAATGATTTTCTATCAGTTGGTTTACGGTATATTTTAGTCACTAATTTTCCTCCAGTTTATAAATCAGTAAATCCAGAAATGGAACTGCCTCCAGATTATGTTACATAGTAAAAATCAAATTCTCTGTTCTACTATTTAGATACTCATTTAATTTCTTACGTTCATTAACTGTTCCTGTCAAGATACAAAAAATATCATCTATAAAACAATGAAAAGTCCAGATATGGGTCAAAAATAAATTCCGCTCAGTAAATATCTAGTTTCAAAATCACTCATGTATAGATTCACATATGAAGGGGCCATCCTAGACCCCATATCTGTACCCCTCACCTGTAAATAAAAATCCTGTTCAAATCTGAAAAAGTTCTGAGTGAGTAACCAATATGCAATTAGAAATATCCAGGTCAGAGTCATTCTCTCTCTTTCTAAAAGCTGGATCACATCTGTAGAATCTTTAATATAAGTTCTAGTTTGTTCTACAAATGATCTAATGTGAAAATCAATGTAAACTGAGAGTGGTTCTAAAAGTGAATTAATCCCAGAAACAATGGGCCTACCAGGTGGATTATGCAGGACTTTATGGATTTTAGGTAAAATATAAAATTACGGAATGGTTGGTGTTTTCCTTAATAACGCATTAAATTCCCATTCTGAATTCTACCTGGATATTTCTAATTGTATATTGGTTACCTGGGACCTTAAGGACCTCTATACATCAATTCCCCATAGGGGAGGTTGTGAAGTTTTGAGTAGAGTGTTAGCAGAAAATAGAACAGAAGAGAACCCCCTAACAGTTTACTTATTAAAATGGCAGATTTAGTACTCATTCAGAACTTTTTCAAATTTGAACAGGATTTTAATTTACAGGTAAGGGGTACAGATATGGGGTCTAGGATGGCCCCATCATATGCGAATCTATACATGAGTGATTTTGAAACTAGATATGTATTTACTGAGGTGAATTTATTTTTTACCCATATCCGGACTTTCCCTCGTTATATAGATGATAATTTTTGTATCTGGACAGGAACAGTTAATGAACTTGAGAAATTCAATGAGTATCTAAATAGTAGAACAGAGAATTTGATTTTTACTATGCAACATAATCTGGAGGCAGTTCCATTTTTGGATTTACTGATTTATAAACTAGAGGGCAAATTAGTGACTTAAATATGCCATAAACCAACTGACAGGAATTCATTATTAAGAGCAGACAGTTTTCACCCTAGACATCTAATTCTGTCTACACCATATGGATAGCTGATTAGGGCAAAACGTAATTGCAGAGACTCAGAAGAGTTTGAGAAAGCAGAGGCAGAAATGTGTGAGAGATTTAAGCAAAGGGGTTATAAAGACAGTACCCTGGTAACAGCAACAGAAAAAATACAGAATAAAAAAAGAGGCTAGTTAATACACACAACAGTGAATCGGAGTGGACAGAATGATACAGAGAAAAAAATAGTGTTTGCAGTCACATTCTCAGATCATTTTGGAACATTAAACAAATAATACACAAACACTGGAATGGGCTACAAGCAACCAAATAGAGAGCACACATTTTTCATACCCAACCACTGGTAGTAGCCAAAAGGAATAAGGCACTTGCTAACATCCTATCTAAAACAATGCATACAATACCAGAAAAATGCCCAAAACACTTTATGGCATATATTGATTCACAAGGTGATTTTACGCTTGGACACTGTGCGCACTGTAATAATACTTACAGAATTAAAACAATCAGAAATTTGGCTTACAATGAGGACATTGTGATAAAAGATTTCATTAATTGCTCCACAGAAGGGGTTATTTATATTATCAAATATCCTTGTAATAAGATATACATTGGAAAAACAGAAAGAACCCTGAAAATTTGAATTGGGGAACACAAATCAGATATACGTAGACATGATATTACTTCACCAGTAGCTAGATGTTTTGAGACAGCTAGACACACATTACCCCAGCTTAGATTTTTTGGTTTGGAAAAGTTAAACATAGCCCCTGTGGTGGAGATTTTAGAACATTTATACTCCAAAGGGAAGTATATTATATAGACAAATTTAAAGCTACACATCCTCACTATGGGCTGAATGACATGATTGATTGGCAACCTATTCTGTAGGTGCATGTTGGGGTGATAGGACTGATATGCTCATGGCCCTTATTGTGTATCTGAGAATGGATTGACTGAATAAGAAGGTTTTTAGAGATATATTATTTGCAAGACAAATAAGCTATATGATAGTAGACTATTTTACATAGTGATATGCTTGTGACCTCTGATCTGACCTCCGGTAGAACAATAATTTTGACTTTTATATTTTAATTGTTGGGGTCTTAGATATCCTCTTGCTAGTGTAATGCTTCTCCCATCTATTTTCTGGGTGCCATAAAGGGGTACCTAGTTTCCCCAGGCTCTGCCCCCATCATTTGGCATGCAACTGCTTAGTATTATGAGGGATTGCTAGATACTGATTTCTAGTTTATCATGTACTACATTAAAGAACTCTTCAAATTTTAATTTATATTTTGTTATACCCTTTGATACTTAGGGTATCCCCATTGTGGTGCCTTATATGTTTAAATAGACGTATTCTCTGTGGAGACGCCTGTCTTTGGGATCTTGTTGTGCGTTAGCTAGGTGCTGCTTTGTAGCAGGTTGGGTGCACAGGTGTTGAGAGTATGGCACATGTGACCATCTCTCACCTATTGTTGTGCCTGATTCTCAACAGAGTCATTTTGAACTTTTTATTTAAAAGTGCATAGAACGCTTAAACTTTTACTCCAGAATGCACAGATCTTCTCCTCAGGAGCACTAATACACACCAACCTATGCTCAGCGGGCATACTATGTGAACTTTAAGTAAGTCAGACTATATATAATTTAATGTTCATTGTAATACTTTGGTTCCCTTGAGAGGATTAATTAGTATTTTAAAATATTTGTTCTCTACAGAAAAAGATTTTTATACAGATCACCGCTCCAGGAGCAGATATGTTCCTGTGGGCATAAACAAACTGAGATATATATTTGTTTAACCATTACACAAAAAAAAATATATATATTTTTTGATGACTTGCTCAAAAGATAAAAGAGATGTGTATTTTTATAAGTTTCATGACCGTTGTAAGGTAACATTGGAAGGTGATAGTTTTGGTTATTCAGCTGGGGGTTTATGTAAAAGTGGAAGGTATGACAAGTTTGATAGGCTCATTTACTATATGATACATTTTCCAGCTCCTACAGCACACAGAAACCCTCAAATAAATATAATGGATTATACAGATTAAGTTTATTACAGTATTGGATTATTTCTTGATTTGGCGTGCTGTAGCGTGATAAGGTTCAAGGTCAGTTGGCATTCATCTGTATCCCCCTCCCCCAGGTCATGCCTGAAAATAGGCAGGATTTGTCTAGTGCACTTACCCAGTCAACAAAAACTAAATAAAATAAATAATAAGTGCAGTAATATAGTGATATTTAGTTAAGAATAAATGAGTGAGCCCTGCGTTTCTATTTTGACCAAATTGATGCCTCATTCAAATGAGTTGATGTTAACGAATATTTGTTTAAATATTTTTGCGGAGTAAATAGAATTCATAAATTAATCATATGAGGTTTGGCGTGTTTGAGATGTTAGCCAAAATAAGGGAGGACATTGGTAAAATGAAATGCCATATTAATTAAATTAGTGTATAACTGAATGGTGGATATAGTTCTAGTATGAAATAATATCTACTATATATATATATATATATATATATACACACTCACACACACACACATACACATATATATATAATTTACAGATACAGTGTACTACACTGATGAAGAGCAGCTGCTTGACACATTTGTTTGACACAGTACTCTGTACATTGTCTTTGAAAGAAAATTAAGAAGAAACTATACTACTATAATGAAAGAAAACTTATATTTATACATTACTGGGTGAGTGGGCTTTATTGTCTACCAATTAGATTTTTTGTTCTCTAGCTGTATTGGTAGCTAGCTCCTCCCCTTAATTTTATCATTTTTTTATTTCCATCGAGATTGGCTGTGCTGGATCTTCCTTTTTCTCCATAATGTGAAATCACCATTTGGTGGGATTTGAAAATGTTCACCTGTCGGGTTCATGAGTTGGGGTCATAAGAAGGCTACACTGAAAAGTTGGTGTAAAAATATGTTAACATGACCAAGGTATGAGTAAATGTTGAAATATGTCAGTGTTCACTCATAACTTCTTTAATTTTTTAGTATTTGTCTACCGAACTTTCAGCATTGCCTTTTTGTGTCCCTCCTCGTGAACAAGACATCTTAAATTTTTCAAATAGGTGTTCAACGTTGACTTTGAAATCATTGTGTGAAGTCGAATTTTGGGCAGGATTTGAAAATGTTCACCCACCAAGTTCATGAGGTGGGATCGTAAGAAGGCTATGTTAAAAATGTGGTATAAAAATATTATAAAATTCCAAATTATGGGTGAATGTTAAAATATTTCAATGTTCACTCATAACTTCACTAATTTTCTGTATTTTAATGCCAAACTTTCAACATAGCCATTTTTTTCATGCCACCCCATCCATCATCCAGAGTGTTTTTTTACCACTTAAGAAATGTTGCAAGATGAAGAGGTGGAGGCATTGTGGGTTCAATTAAGGTCCAACAGAGGGAGAAAGGTGAGATTGTTGGTGGTTTATAGACCACCCAATCAAGTTGAGAAGAGGGACAGGGAACTGAACTCACAAATATTGGAAGCTGCGGGGAAAGGTGAGGTGGCAATTGTAGAGGACTTCAACTTGCCCAATGTGGACTGGAGCACATCATCCACAACATGTGCTAGGAGTCAGGTGATCCGGAAAGGACAACAGAGTGGTTCCTGACTCAGGGTGTCACAGAACCAACAAGAGCTGAGGCAATTCCTGATCTGGTGCTCACATATGAGGAGCATGTACAGGAAATAATGGTCAGGGAGCCACTGGGTGGAAGTGAACATTGCACAGTATGGTTCCAGTTGGATGTGGGCAGGGAAAGTATTCTAACTAAGACCAACATCTTGGATTTCAGGAGGGCAGACTTTAGGAAAATGAGCAAAGTGCTAAGGAGCCATCTGGTGGGCATCAGAGCAGATATGGGGGTGAACCAAAGGTGGTCCATCATTAAGGAAGGAATACTGGTTGCCACAGATTAGTGCATTTGGCTCAGGGGGAGGAATACAAGGGCCAAAGCATCCTGATGGTTCCATTCTGGGGTTGCCCAGGTAGTAAGGGAAAAGAGGTTGGCCTATAGAAAATTCAGGAAGACCAAGAGAGTGGTGGATAGGAAAAGTTACCTAAGGTTGGCTAGTGAAGTCTGGCAAGCAAAGGCACAGAAGGAGTTGCAGATAGCTGAAGAAATTAAGAATGAAGAGAAGGCTTTATTTTGCTATATAAGTGAGAAAAGGTACAAGAATGAAAGGATTGTTAGGCTTATGAAAAGGGAGGAGTGGGTGGAGGATAATGGTGAAAAAGCAGAGATACTAAATGAATACTTCTGTTTTGTCTTCACCAGGGAGAAGGATGGACCAGTGCCACCAGGAGGGAAAAGAGAAGTGGGGAGAGTGGAACGCAAATGTAGTGATAAAGGAGGATAGAGTGAGGGAGGGGCTGCTGGCATTGAAGGTGGACAAATCACCAGGCCTGGACAGAGTACACCCAAGAGTACTAAAGGAACTGGCTAAGGAGCTGGCAGGGCCACTGGCAGACCTATTTAATAGTTCACTAGAATCAGGCATGGTACTGCAGGACTGGAGAACAACACAAGTAATGCCCCTCCACAAATGCGGTCCCAAGAATGACCCGGGGAATTACAGACCAGTCAGTCTGATCTTAATTGTGGGCAAGCTCATGGAGACCATACTAAAAGAAAGGTTGGTGGAATATCTAGAGAAACATGGTCTCCAGGATGCGAGGCAGCATGGGTTCATGGGGGAAGAGTATGTCAAGCAAATCTGATTGACTTCTTTGACTATGTCACCAAGACAGTAGACAGAGCCAAGCGGTAGACATCTTCTATCTTGATTTCAGCAAGGCCTTTGACTCTGTGCCCCATAAAAGGTTGATCGGGAACTTGGTGGATCTCAGGATTGGGAAAAAGATGGCTAGATGGGTGGAAAACTGGCTGAGGGACAGAACCCATAGGGTAGTTGTGGGGGGAGAGTTATCCGGCACCAGAGAGGAAACCATTGGAGTCCCACAGAGCTCAGGGTTCAGGCCGATATTGTTCTTTGTCTTCACTTGTAATGTCTTTTACCTGTAATGTCCTTCTTGTAAGCTCCAGGTTGTGCCTAAAAATAGTCATTTTCATGACTAGTGCACCTTACCAGGTCAATAAAAACTAAATAAAATAAATTAGTGACATTGGGGATGACATTAAGGGGAAAATGTGCCTATTCACAGATGACACCAAGCTCTTTGGGAGAGTGAACACAGCTGAAGGGATTCAGGACCTACAGGATGATCTGGAAAAGCTGGGGAGGTGGTCCAGGATCTGTCAGCTTGGCTTCAATATCAAGAAATGCAAAGTTATGCATATTGGGGCCAAGAATCTCGGGACAGAGCACTATCCGGGTGGAGTCCAAATATCTGCATCAGAGGAGGAAAAGAACCTGGGAATGATGATCACTAGTGACCTGAAGCACTCCACGCAGTGCAAAGAAAAGTACAACAAAGGCAAACAAGATGCTGGGATGCATATCTAGGGGGATCTGTAGTAGGAGAGAGGAGGTTATACTGCCCTTGTACAGGTCCTTAATAAGGCCTCATCTAGAGTATGGGGTTCAGTACTGGTGCCCACACCTTGAAAAGGACATTAACCTGGTAGAGAAGTTCCAGAGGAGGGCTACAAAGATGATAGCATGTAAGAAGGGTAAGGTATATATATATTTTTTTTTATTATTTAGTTGTTTAACCAGGAGTAGCACACTAAGCTGAAAGCTTTTTTACAGGAGGAGATTTATATGAGGAGAGGTTGAGGACACTGAACGTGTACTCCCTGGAAGACAGAAGAGAGAGAGGGGACATGATTGGTACCTTCAAGTACTTGAAAGGGATAAATAACGTTGATAAGGAGAGTCTATTTAAACTGATTGGCAACCATATCATGAGGGGGCACAGTCTTAAGCTGGAGGGTGGGAAGTTTAGGAGGGATGTCAGGGAGCACTTCACAGAGAGGGTGGTGGACACTTGGAATGTGCTGCTGGAAGAGGTGATCTCATTGAAGACAGTGGGCAGTTTTAAGAGAGGCTGGGATAAGCATGGGAAAGGTAAGGATCATGGGTAGGGAGGATGAGAGGTGTGGGGATGGAGGGCAGGGGCAGTATCTCAAGCTGTGTACCCTGCAATATGAGCAGACCTGATAGACCAAATGGCCTTCTTCTGCTGACTTCCTTGTATGTTCGTATCTGGTGACCTACCCTCACTGGTACATGCTTTGTTACATCATGGTTAGACTACTGTAATGTTCTATACTTCAGGGTCAGTGGGGGGGGTTCTCTATGAAATGCAGCTGCCAGGTTGCTAATAGGCCTTTTGAGGATCTGCCATGTGACCCCAGCCCTGCGTGACCTGCACTGGCTGCAGGTGAGGTGGAGGATTGCCATCAAGGTGGGCTTGCTCACCTGTAAGGCCCATGGGCAGACTGGGTGGACCAAGTGGTCCTTATCTGCTGTCTAAGTCTATGTTTCTATGTTATATGGTTCAGGCCCTGGTTACCTGAGTGACCTTCTGTCCCCTGTCCACCCTGCATGCTCATTCCGTTCCTCCACTGAGGTCCTCCTAGCAGTTCCCAGGGCTAGGCTGAGAACCTTGTGAGACCAAGCATTTGAAGTGACTGGCCCAGCCCTGTGGAACTCATAACCAAGATCTTTGAGGGAGGCTCCACTGGTGGAAACTTTCAGGCAGGGTCTGAAGGCCCATCTATTTAGCAAAGCATTTGGAAACCAGCTATAGTTTATTTTACTGATCCACTGTTATTTTATTGATATTTATTTTTTGAATCTACTAGCCTGATCATGACCCGTTTATTGCTTTGTTAGTGTGTATGTGTCTTTATTTTCTTGTAAAATGCCTATAGCCCCCAGGATTGGGCACTTAATAAACACTTACTTACTTATTTATTCACCTGATGAACATGACAGCTGCCATTGTTTCAAATTCTAGACAATACGTGTTTTTGCAGTTGTGGTACAAAATGATGTTTCAGCCAATATACTATAAATGTCACATATCATGTTTATATGGGGAATCACAAAATGACTATCTTGAAAATTTGGGTTCAAAATAAAAAAAAAGTAGTAATTATTAAGAAACATTGTGTGCAGTGCCAGACTTTACCCCAGCAGGAAATGTTTTGTGATCCCATGCTAGTGAGCTCAGTTAAGGAATGAGCTCATTGGGCCACCTGGATAGGGTAAGGCTGGGGGGATGGTGCTGTTATGCAACACCCCCTCAGCCAGAAAACAAAAATTGCTGGGATGTCTGCATGGGCCCAGGTACCATATAGTAAACACAGATTGTCTCTTGAAGAAGGGCCTTGTGCATTGGCTGACAGATAGTCTCTTTACCATTTGCATCTGTGTCTGCAACCACAAGGACATGCCTTGACCCAGGAGGTCTTGCCTTTCCACAACTCCATGAATTCTTGACATCTGTCACTGCATGCAACTGCAGACCAGCAGGGCCCTGCAGTTTCGTAGGCAGACAAGAGTCTTCCCTTGACGCAGGACCCAGAGGGTCACACGTTTCTGCATTTGTTCATGTAGGACATGAATGGACCAGCATGAATGAGGATGCAATTCCACTATCTCAGCAAGAAAGGAAATTCATTAACAAACATTGTGTTGCTGCACCAGTTAGAATTCAACTTAATGCAAAATAAATAGGGAAATGTGGTGTTAGGGTTTCCAGCTCTAACTCACCACCACCACTCCCTAAATAGCAAAAAGAAGAAACATTACGGTTTTGGGTGTCCAGAGCCATGGTGAATCAGTGGTGGGGTCTTCCTTGTGGTTGTCATCCCTAGTTTGCACCCTGTCCCATCAGCAAACAAGGTTGTACATGATCTCTTTTTTTCTTGCAGGAACTGCAGTGTCCTGTGTGAAGAAAGTTGCAGCAATTTCTGTTGGCAAAATATGATGAGATATACTTCACTACCTTTGAAGAGTGTATCACTATGAGGCTCTGGGTTGGTGCTGTACCTTGTGATTCAAACAGGAGGCTATGGGCTGGTGTGGAGGGATGAGCATTAGGGTTGACAACTACAAGGAAGAACCCAACACTGATTTGCAAAGACTCTGGAGACTCAAAATGCTAATGTTTATTCCTTTTACTGTTTGGGGGGGGGGAGATGGGGTTGGAAACTGTAATGCCACAGTTCCCTACTTTTGTTGCATTAAGTTGAACACTAGCTAGTACATTAACACAGTTTTTTGCAAATAATATATATAAATCTATATAGCTGTAGAAACCACCTGTTTCTATATTGACACATGACTAATACTGTTATATGATAACAAAATTAATGACATTTCTTTTTTTTTAAATGATCTGTTTATCTCCTCTGGCCACAGCGGGGCAGGCTCCCTTCTGCCGGCACCACAACTACCCTCTCCATCCACAACCTCCCCGGTTTACTTGGTGTCTTGGTACTCCCACAGATCTTCCCCTGGGGGGGTCAGGAGAGGGATTGCTGTTTTCCCCTGAAGCATAATCCAGTCAGTGTCGCAGGCTCTGGTGATGTGGCAGATGGTGGCATATACCTGAGGTCGTGACAAGTGGTGAGCACATATGTGAGGAGGTGTGCATGTGCTTCTGGCCTACTTTCCCATCCACCCTCCCGACATTATGTTAGCTTTCCTATATCTGTGCTCTTACACCCGGCCTCCACTAGGTGAGAGCCAAGACAGGGACAGCTAGTCATCCTTCACCATAATAGGGGAGCTGCTTGGTGGCTTGCTCAATCCTTCTCCAACCCTGAGACCCCTTCCCCCACTGATCCTTGGCAGCCCAAGCTCGAGACCAAATTCGGGTTGCCGATATGACATGAAGTAAGGTGCTTGTCAGTGCCTCAGCCATCAGTACCACTGAGCTGGCCCCTAATGACAACATTTCTTAATGATTAAACTCCAAGACTGCATTTTAAAAAAAAAGTTAAATTTCTAGCCTCAGCGGTTCCAGAGTTAAACCATTCAAAAGGTATTTTATTTAAAATGTGATGAGTTTGGAATTGTTAGGGCTAGAGACTTAGTTTAGTTTTCAATGAAAGCTTGGAGTCAGCTAAGCAGAAATCTGAATAAGTTACTACTACAACAACCATATAGCGATATAAAAAAATATAAATAAACTAACTGTTCAGTAAATTTTTAAACTCCTTTAATTTTAAGAACATATTGTATCAACAAGTATACACATGTAGCAACATAGGAGAACTGTATCGCTTGGGTCTATACATGTTGATTAGACTCAAAGATTTTATTTATTATGAGATATCATATAACATCATTTTTGGAAACAGTTGGAAGATACTAGTGGTCATCTGTTTAAGAATTAACACATTCTATTCTAGTTTCTGGCAAATATCTAATTGGAAGTTAAAGGCATTACTGCTTTTAAAACAAGTAATGGCTAATGCCAGATGTGTGCTTGCTTGTATTTGTTGTGCAGTTGCTGGGCATAGATAGTGTAGGCGTTAAAATGAACAAACTAATAACACAAGTTATAATAGTGAAACTGTCATGATTGGGAAATCATGAGGTTCACACATAACATTGTTTTCTTAGATTGCAACTTGTGTGCCTTCTGACTGGGAAAGCACGTCAACGTTACAAGGAGGAGAAAAGCAGAAAGGGGGCAGTATTAGGGAGAAATTCAGTATTCTGATGCTGTGATAGGTGAAGAAGGCCCCCCCCTGAAAAAAGCCATCTCACAATTCAAACTAATACCACTTTATTCACATGCTTTAGAAGCAAACCTGCCCATTTGATTGTAGGAGTATACTGTTGGGGCTTATTTATTTATGTTGCAATGACCAAAATGCTTTTATTTAATTATTTTTTTTATTTATTTATTTAGCTTATGTTAACCAGGTAGGTATACTATACAGATACATGACTATTTTTGTGTACAACTTTGGAGAGTAGAAAAAAACAACAGCAATATTACAATTAATTAGGTCTTGCAGGTAGAGCCAGGCAGGATAAAATTACAGATACAGTATTTATTTTATTGAAAATGTTTCACCAGGAAAGGCACACTGAGCAAAAAGATGCTCATCTCCTGGTGCGACCTGGGGGGGAGGGGTTACAGAGGAGGCAGGTATGCATACAATAGTTGAGCTTAGCAACAGAGCAATACAGATAACATACAGTTGGGAGGGATTGCTTTTGAACTTGTTACATTAGGAGAACAGTACAGAACATAATCATCAAGGACATGGTATACATATCATGGGTACATAACAAGGCAATACTGTACATGCATTACATAAGTGCGAGTAACAGAACTATGGTCCTGGTTTCAGAACCAGTGTGCCAGTAGCAGGACTTGAGCTGCAGCAAGATGCACTAGTTGCCATTAGGAATTTGAGAGTGAAGTTGGGGGGTAGGAGAGGAGTGGACTAGTAAACATATGGTGTATAGGGGGAGGTTTAGGTGAGGTGGGAGGGGAGGAGAGTGGAGTTAGTAGCTGTGAGTAGGGCTGAAGAAGGTTAATTAGGAAGGAGGGGGAGAAGGGGGATGTTAGGGGAGAGAAGAGTGAGTAAGAGTGTGAGTGTAAGTGCGTAGAGTAGGATATAAGCCAGACAATTAGGTGTGGCCAAGCCACTGGTCAGACGCTAAGGGGTGAATGGGGAAAGGGAAGCTTTCGAGGGGAGAGGACGGGGCAGTTGCAATTTGGAGCAAGGAAGTTAGTGAGGGCAGAGGATAGGGATCGTTTGGATGAGGAATGGTGGATCTGGGCCAGCAGGCAGTTCCAGAGTTCAGGGAAGAGGTTAGAGAAAGCCGATTGCTGGCGGTGGTCCTTCGGTGGGGGATGACTAAAAGCCTAGTGTCAGTGGACCTGAGGGCGTGGGTGGGTGTAGGTGGGGAAGATAGGGAAGATACAAGGTAGGGCGGCAGGGAGCTGAGCCAGAAGTTGGAAGAGAATTTAATACTATGACTTTGGCGCCGGTTGCTCAGGGATGGCAGGGCCAGTGAATGGTAGAGCTTGCAGTGATGTGAGCGGGGGGCAATGAGGGCAAAGCAGCAGAGCGCATTAAAGAGGGGGTCAAGTTTGGCTAGAGTGGTATTTGAGGCAGAGCTGTAGACGACATCACAGTAGTCGGAGTTGGGTAGAATCATTTTCAGGACTAAGTCACGTCTGACAGGTAGCGGGAGACAAGTGCGGTTCCTGTAGAGGGCGCCAAGTTTTGGGCACAGTTTAGAGATGATGGCATCCACATGTGTGGAAAAGGAGAGGTGACAATCGAGCCAAACCCCTAGATACCTGAAGAAGGGCACTTCATCAAGGATGGTGTTGTTTAGAGTATGGAAGATCAGAGGAGGGGAGAGCTTGGGTAAATGCTGTCTAGTGCGGAAAGACATTGAGACAGTTTTCTTGGCATTTAGGGAGAGTTGGTTGGAATTGAACCAGTGTTGGATTTTGTTGAAGTCCGTTTGAAGTTTGGAAGTGAGTTCTTCGTGTGTCCGGCCAGAGGTAAAGAGGACCGTGTCATCTGCATACATGTGGATCACGGTAGAGGAGCAAGAATTCGGTAGATCATTTAGAAGGATGGAGAAGAGGATGGGGCCAAGAACTGAACCTTGGGGAACACTGGTGGTGATGGGGAGGGGGTGTGTGATCTGCTATTTTAGTGGATTGGGTTCTATTTAGTAGGTAGGCACTGAACCAGTGTGTGGCAGATGCTGCTAACCCTGCACCTGATAGGCGGGATAGTAGGAAAGAATGGGATACCGTGTTGAAAGCTTTAGCTAGGTCAATGAAAATAGCGGCAGTGATTAGCCCTTTATCCATCCCAGTGAGGATAGGATGATTATGTCAGGGGTGTGGTGAGCAGCTAGGACCTGAAGCTGATTGAGCTTAGGGGCTAGGCTGTGAATATTTAGATGGAGAAGGTGTAAGCCTCGGGGGAGGCAGCCTGGATGAGTGTCGGTGGTGGTCTTGACTGAGGTGTTAGGTAAGGGGTTGTCTGGGCCTGTGGTTAGGGTTGGGCTTGGGTTAGGGTGTATATCCCCTGCAGCCAGTAGGAGTAGGGTGATGGTTAGGTGGCAGCGTAGAACATGGAGAGACCGGGATTTTGCCATGCGCTGGCTGGGGGCGCCAGTAGGGTGTGCTGAGTGGAGGGAGAGAGTACGGCAGTGGGAGAGAGTGGCCAGAAGGCAGCCGGAGGAATAGGCCGAGGAGGAGAGTGGTGTGGGGAAATGGGACCAGGAGATAGCTGGGAGGGATGATGTGGACTTAATGGGGGCATATGAGGGATGGATCAGGATAGGCAGTGGGGGCTGCTGGGAAGCTGCTTGGAGAGGGAGTTAAAATGGAAAAGGACAGTAGAATGGGGGCAATCAGAAGTACAAGGGTTGTTGATGGGACCATTTTACCAGATTTGGGGGAGAGGTGCCCTGGCATGGTGCCTTGGTAGTAGCAGGGTGGTGAGTTACAAGTATCCTGGTTGCCCTTCAGATAGCGTAGATACCACTTTGGAGTAGTGGTACCATCACCAACTCTGGTGGACAGGGTACAAGGTTTGAGACCCTGTCAGGGCAGTTGGCATAGGACCTGGCTGGGAGCTGGGATCCAGGTTGTAGGTGGCTTAAAGCAGGCTGGGTTTGGACCAGAAAACAGAGTTGAAATAGTGACTCCTAGTGGTCAAATGGGGTTAGTGACAGGTTGGGTGTGAGACAGCTGATAGGGCAGAGGTTGTGAGTAGGGCTAGCAGGTGGCAGGGCTAGGGTACGGCATGGGCAGAGGCAGGGGTGGGAGTAGGGAGAGAAGTAGCCAAAACAGGTAGACAGGTTACAGGAAGCAGGAAGGGATTCTGGTGGGGAGTCTGGGGTGCCTCTAGTGACTAGCAGGTATAACCTGCAAATGGAAAAGTGGGGACTCAGTAAAAATAAAGGACAGGAAGTGAGGTCATAGGGCAACGCCTATATAGGTAGTGCCGACCCAAGGTGGGTGGGGCAGTCGACGTGCACAGCTCATTGATGGGCTAACCCTCCTCACAAGGGTGCAGCAGTAGAAGTACTGTAATTACCTCTTGTCGGCACCTATGGTGAATCCGCTCCTAGAGGGATCTCCGGTGACTGCAGGGCAGGCAGGCAGCTGAGTGGGATAGGGTGGGGAGGTAGCGAGGCCTATATTGGAGGAGGAGACAAAGGAGCTTAATTAGGATGCAGTGGGAAGACCAGGATTTGAATTACAGCTGTACAAAATGTCCCGATAGCGCTACCCAACACTTGTAGGGATGATCTGGAGTGACTAACCACAATGGCTAAGGTAAAAAAGCTTAGGCTGCTATATCAAACACACAATCTTGCTGAAATTACAGTATTAGTATCTACTGAGTTTATCATGTAGTCACTAGAGTATCCCCCCCAACTGTAGCCCAAGCATGAGAAATAAGGTAAAACCAGTTTTAACAACACCACATGGCCACGCTGAGTAAAAGTCGGTGTTTTGGCTAATTCTATGGTCACAAAGTAGCTTGAAGTTCTGTGTTGCTGGATCAAAACCCCCCCTCACAAGGTTGCAGCAGTAGAGGTACTGTAATTGCCTCTTGTCGGCACCCACATTGAATCCACTCCTGGAGGGAGCTCCGGTGACTGCAGGCAGGCAGGCAGCTGAGTGGGACAGGATGGGGAGGTAGCGAGGCCTCTTGTCGGCACCCGTGGTGAATCAGCTCCCAGAGGGAGCTCCGGTGACTGCAGGGCAGGCAGGCAGCTGAGTGGGACAGGGTGGGGAGGTAGTGAGGCCTCTTGTCGGCACCCGTGGTGAATCCACTCCTGGAGGCAGCTCCAGTGACTGCAGGACAGGCAGGCAGCTGAGTGTGAGAATATAGCATAATAAGACTCCCAGAAACAAACTAGAACACAGTAAGATTAAATTTAACAATAGGTAGCAGACAATAGGCAGTCACAAAGAGCAAGTTGCCTTAATTTCAGTGTCCAAAGCATAGGTAGGCAGAGTAACACAGCTCCATAAGTAAAGTATTAATGGCTATATGAACATGTTAAAACATGTTTAAGTTGCTTTTTACAATATATGAGAATACATTCATTCCTGGAGTTGTTGGCACTACATCATGGTTATGCAAATAATATGGACTGTATGAGAATACATTAATTCATGAGTTGTAAACACTGCATCATGGGTAGCAAACAATATGGATTGTGCAACGTCTCTACCATTCCCTGAGAAAGAAACTTCTAAAAAGTAGCCCACATGAAAATAATACACAGCAGTATACAGTATGTGGAATGAAAAGCGGAGGTAAGATATCAAGCAGGAATTACCATTTGCACATGAGAACCCTTTACCTTGCATTTTCAGCCTTGTGACTGAACAAGGACTTCAAAGAGAAAAGGAGAAGAAAGAGAGTGGGTGGAATAAGGGAAGAGATGATTTCCATTTCTTCATACTGTATACTTTACCAGCAAACATACTCACTTGTTTACTTATGTTGCAGTGAACAAACTGCTTTTAGTGTTCAAAACAAAAGTAAGCCTAGTAACATAGTTTCTTACCTAACATGATTAATATGTAAAGGAACATGTTACAACATCCAGTTTTACTTGCCTTTTACCACATATGAGATTACATTAATTCCATGAATTGTAAGCACCACATCATGGGTATACAAATGATGTGGATTGTGCAGTATCTCTGCCATTCCCAAAGAAACAAAGTTCAAAACAGAAGCACATATGAAAGTAGTAAAGAGTAGCATATGCAGAATGGAAAGTGTATCAAGCAGGAAGTATGAGTTGAACAAGAAAACTCTCTACCTTGCATTTTCCAGCCTTGTAATTTGTCGTCTTAAAAGGGAAAAGGAAGAAAAGGTGGAGAGTGTGTGGAATTAGGAAGGAGATTCAAAATTCTGGAGCTGTGCTATGTAGTGGAGGGATGCACCTCGAAAAGCCCTGTCATAGTTCAGACTTATATCGATATGCTGTCATGCTTTGCAAGCAAACATGAAAATGGAGTTACTATGAGTATAGAATATTCCAGAATACCTTGAATAGTACACTATTTATTTATCAGAATCAACATCATAATCAGTCCTGTTCTGCAGCATTCACATTTTGACTGAATCCCCCAAAAATAAATAATAATATTAAAAAAAGCAGTTTCTTCCTCTAGGTGGACAGGACTTGATCCATGGACACCCATCCCCTCAATCATCTTCTGCCTCTCTCCTCCCTGGTCCTTCCATTCATTATTTAAGATATCTGAAGATTGCCAGCCCCTTGATCCACCAGGTACCATCATTTGTAATCCATCTGCCAATCCCCAGATCTTGTATTCAGGGTGCATACTGAACCTTGACAAATATATATGTTTGAAAACTTCATATTAAAATTTATGGATGGATACACCACAAGAGACAACAAAATAAACACCACCTCTTTTCCAGATGCTAAACTGAGAGATATTGATTAGCTAATTCCTGGTATTATCAAGGAAAATGAGCAACAACCATTAGTAGTATTGCATTTAGGTACCAACAATGTAGGAAAAAAGAAGGAGTGTGAGATAGTCCAGAAATTCAAGCATATCAAAGAATCTTTGGAGAACCATAGCTATGGAATGATTATTTTTTAGAAATTCTCCCTCTACCTAGGGCTGGTTTATTTATTTTTTATTTTTTTATATAAGAGTTTCACCAAGAAGGCATACTAAGCAGAAGAGCTCATTTCTGGATGTGTCCTGCGGGGAAGGGAAGGGAGTATAACATTGAGATAGAGCATGAATACCAGTGCAACATTAAAATAGTACATGAATAACAGAGGAGACAAGTAATTGAATGGACATTATACAATACAGATCTAACCAACAGTAAGCAGTGTAGTAAAGTGCATTGTGTCGGGTACATACAAAGTGTACAACATAACAACATTACTTATTTTTTGAATTTTGATGACCGGGTAGGCCCACTGGGCCCTGGAGGTCCCTTTTTCAGGGGTGACCCGGGAGTTACAGGACTAGTAGGATACACAATTAGTACAAACATAGCTTATGGCATGCAACATGGTAACATATATATATATAGCAATGATATATTACATAGCAGGTTACATTGATTAATGAAGTGAAACAGTATATGAGGTCCAGAGCAATACCTGGGTCACAATTACCTGAGTAGAATATTCTAGGAGGAGAGCAAATAGAGAAGGGTTAGGGCTGCCAGCTCAGGTGGTAGTGATATAAGTGCTCGGGCAGGCGGGTAGTGTGTAAGTGTCAGGTAACATAGCATTGGCATTGACTCGTGGCAAGCATATGTGCCTTGAGTCTTGTTCGGAAGCTCACTGGTGATGGAGCTTCTTGAACCTCAGGAGGAAAGTTTTTCCTTAGGGAAGGGGCAGTGTGGTGATAACTAATAAAAATGGAGACAGCCAGTAAAATAGTATACATAGAGGAACTTACTACAGCAAACAGAGCAGCAGTACAATTTGTCAGGTACATCCAATAAAATGTAAACAGTATACATCATGAGTATATACAACTTAAGCATAGCCATGAGTACATAGGAGAAGCAGGCAGGATAAGTGGCTTGGTAAACAGCCAATGAGAAGTATAAGGGCTTGAGTGCATGGACTATATTGGACAGTCCAACTGGACCATGGCTAAGGGGAGCCAAAGAATAGGGTAAAAGATTAGTGGGGTGGAAGAGGGTCTATGTAGTATAGGGTACTAAAGGTTTTGACATGAGCAGGTGTGGGTTGTGAAATAATGTAGGAGGGAGGAGAGGGTTTTAAGAGATGTGGCATTGTGGATGGAGGAGGGGAGAGCATTCCTTAATTTAGGACAGTGGAAAGAGAAGACAGATTGGCCAGTAGTGGTGGTATGGTGGAAGATAGCGAAGGAGCAAAGGTCAGTGTTATGGAGTGAGTAAGAGCATTGGGAGGAGGCACAAATGGAGGAAGAAAGATAGGAGGGGAGATTGACAGTCCAGAATTAAGCCATGAAAGTGGCAATGTGGGACAGACATCTAGACTCCAGGGATGGGACAGGGCATTGTAAAGGTTGCAGTGGTGAGTATGAGGGGAGCAGGAAAGCACAAAGTGATAGAAAGAGTTGAAAAGGGTGTCCAGTCTAGCCAAGATAGTTTTAGGAGTGGCACTGTAGACTATGTCTGCATAATCAAAAGTGGGGAGGATCATTTTCTGCACAATTGAACACCAGGCAGATTGAGGAATGCAGTACTTGTTTCTGTATAAAGCACCAAGCTCGGGGTGTAAGTTCTTATGGATTGCATTCATGTGTGCCAAAACCAGAGGTGGTGGCATGGGCTACAGGAAGATCTGGCAAGGCTGGAGGCATGGTCTGATCGATGGCAGCTGGGGTTCAACATAAAAAAATGCAAGGTGCTGCACTTCGGAGCAAAAGATCCAAGGAGAACCTACCATCTGGGGGAGTGCAGCTGGAGGTAACAGAAGAGGAGAAGGATCTGGGGGTGCTCATTATGGGAGCAATGAACAGTTCCACACAATGCAGACAGGCAGCAGCAATGGCCAACAAAATGCTGGGGTGCATTGCAAGGAAAATTACCTCAAGAAGAAGGGAGGTTATTCTACCGTTGTACAGATCATTGGTTAGATCCCACCTGGAATACTGCATGCAGTACTGGTGCCCGTACCTACAAAGAGATATTAGGCTGCTGGAGGGGGTGCAGCATAGGGCAAAAATGATGATTCAGGGCCTGGGAGAATTGTCATATGAGGTCAGACAAAGAGTTAAACCTGTACACACTGGAGGAGAGGAGGAACAGGGAGGATATGATTGAGTCTTTCAAATACATGAAATGGATAATCAAAATGGACACAGGGGCCCCGAGTCTAGAAAAGTTATGCTTGGCGTAACAGCAGTTGCACCATGAAAAATGGGGAAAGTAGCAACTTACGCCAGCAGTAGCGACTTGCGCGATTCTACAAAGTGGTCTGCGACATGTCGCAGGCCGCTTGCGCTGAACAGCAGTTACGCCAGCAGTTCTGCCATAAACCCCCTGCAACATGGTGCTAGGGGTTTATGGCAGCAGTTGAGCCCCAAACCAGAAGGGCAGCAACAAAGACCCCAATGTCAGGATTCTAAAAGAACCCCTGGATGAGAACTGGCATCATAAGTTACACCTGCATTTAGCTGGTGTAACTTACATACATCCTCCGAGGGTTCTGTAGAACCTGGTCCATGTGACTCCGCATGCCCAGACTGCCCCCGTTGTTGCCCCAATGGGCACCGCACAAGCAGTTCTAGACTCGGGGCCACAATCCTACCCCATCCCCCTACTGTATATGCCCCATACAGTAATGCCCCTCAGGGCTGCCCACCCCAGCTGCCCCCCAAATCCCTGTGCTTGTAATGCCCCACAGGGCTTCCCACACCCCTAGACCCCTGAATCCTCCAATGTAACATGCCCCACAGGGCAGCACTGTCATCCATCCACCCACCTGTGCCCCAACCCCTGAGTCACTGGCTGCAAAAGCAGCAAATACCCTGCCCTGGTAGTCTAGTGGCCCCTCACCCCCCCAGCCATGCCAGCCCACCCAGCACCCTCCACCCATCCCCAGCTGGTGACTGGCACAGTCCCTCCGCACCACTACAGCCAGCCGCTGACTGAGTTCACTATGAGTGCGTACATTGAAAGATTTGCTCAGAAATTAATTTCTGAGTGCATCTTTATAGTACATGCTCATACTGGAAATCAGTTGGTGACTGACCATGGTGGTGAGAGGTGGCTGTGCCAGTCACCGACTGGGGATGGTGGGGTGCTGGGTGATGGCACAGCTGGGTAAATACCGGACCACCAGGGTAGGGTATTTGCTATTTTGTGGCCGCCACTCTGGGTCGGGCACGGCTGGAAGGATGACAGCGCCGTCTGTGGGGCATGCTACATTGGGGATTCGAGGGCTGGAGGTGGGAAGCCCTGCAGGGCATTGCATGCACAGGGATCTGGGGGCAGTTGGTGCAGGTTTCGCGGGGTGGTAAATACACAGGATTTGGGGGCAGTTGGTGGGGCAGCCCTGCAGGGCAGTTAATGTAGGTTTTTGGGGCAGGGGTGGACAGCCCTGTGGGGCACTACTTGTACACCTGGGGGGGCAATAGATGTGGACTGCACTGCGGGTGCCTATTGTGACTAGCTGGGCATGCGGGGCACATGTGATCTGCATTGCGGCTTACGACATACTCGCCAGGTGCGCCCTCTGTTCAGCATACCTGGCCGCATGTCGCAAGACACAGGACTTAGCTGCAGTGACCCTGCCCCTTCCAAAATAGGGCACAGGGTCGATGTCGCAGTTGCAGGTGGCTCAAGTTGCATTTGGCGGTGACTTGCGCCACTGTTCTAGAATCGGGCCCAGAGGATCTATTCAGGAGAAGGGTAGGGAGAGATAGTAGGGGCCATGACATGAGACTGGAGGGGGCTAGATTCAGGAGGGAGGTGTGGAGACATTTCTTTACAGAGATGGTGGTGGCAAAGTGGAATGCACTACCAGCTGAAGTGGTGGGATGTACCACAGTGGAATGCTTCAAGAAGAGGTGGGGCAGGGCAAAGGGGAGGGTAAAGGGAGGTAAGGGGAGGGGATTGGGCAATTGCTTAATAGGGAGCTAGCTGCATTCATGAGCAGTCTAGACAGACTATGATGGCCTTTTGCTGCTGGTAATTTTTGTGTGTTCACAGGTTCATAAAAAATCCAATTGGTGATCTAACCAGACCCCAAGGTATCTAAAGGTGGTGACATTTTTGATGAGGGTGTCATCCAAGGTGTGGAAGGTGGGGGGATAATTAAGTTTAGAAAGCTGCTGTTTTGTGGCGAAGGACATGTAGACTGTCTTTTTGGTGTTAAGGAATAGTGGATTGAACTGGAACCATAACTGGGCCTTGTTGAAGCCATTTTGCAATCTAGCTTCAGTATCAGAGTATGATGTGCTAGATGTATAGAGGATGGTATCATCTGCATGCATGTGAATTTGGGAAGTGGAACAGCAGAAGGGAGATCCTTGAGGAAGGTGGAGAATAATATAGGGCCAAGTAAAAAGCCCTGTGTGATGCCAGTGGTGATAGGTAGAGGAGGGGAGAAGGTGGAGGCAATCTTGACTGACTGAGTTCTGCCTGACAGAAAGGATTGAAACCACCCTGTAGCTGAGGAGTTTAACTCAGCAACTGAGAGTTTTTGGAGAAGGAGGAAGTGGGATACTGTGTCAAAGGTTTTTCCAGATCAACAAATATGGCAGAAGTATTGTGTCTCTGATCCATACTGGATAATATGGAGTCAGTGAGCCATAAGAGGGAAGTGGTAGTGGAATGGTACTTACAGAAGTCAGACTGGAAAGGGGTGAAAAATTAGGTAGGGTCAAGGTAAGGGGTGAGGTGAGTGAGGGTGTGCATTCTTGGAGCTTAGCTAGAATAGGAAGTAAAGAGACTGGGCAATAGTTCCCAGGGGTAATGGGATCACCACCTTTGGGACAGGAATGATAGTGGTATGTTTCTAGGTAGAGAGACCTGAGGATAGAGTAAAAGATAGGTTGAGAAGAGAGGCCAGGGGGAAGCTATAGCAGCGGTGGAGAGATAGAGCAGATTGGGGTCTAGGCAATTTGGCTCTTGCCCTTGCAGAGATTTAAGGAATGGAATGCCTTTAGACTTTCATTAGGCAAGATGGGAGTGAATGAGACAGGGATGGAGAAGTTAGAAGTAGATGGGGGTCTGGGGAGATAGAAGGAGTACAAGTGGGGGTTTTAGGAGGATGGAGAGGAATGAGGAAGTACAGAATGTAAAGAAAGTGTTGAAAGTAGAAAGACAGATGGAGTGTCAGAAAATGTAGCATTACCATGGATGAGGGTTGGGATTGGGGGGGAGGGAGGAGAGAAGAGAAGAGAGATTTGACAGCCTTCCAGAACTTAGAGTGATGGCTTAAATTGGTGTAGAAGTAAGTGGAGAAATGTTCAGACTTAGCGTATCTGGAGGCCTTGGTTTATGCATTTCTAAGTTGTCTGCAGGGCTGGTATCATGAGAAAGAATAAAATTAAATAAAAGAGTAAATAACTGATTATGGAGATGGACTGTTCAGGAAATTATTAAATGCCTGTCACACTGGGAGGAATTTGTAGGAAGATATGACCTATATAGGCAAGATGGACTCCACAAAAATAGAAAAGAAATCACGGTCCGAAGAAATTAAATCAATCAAGCAGTTGACAAAGCTTTAAACTAATAAATATGGGAGCTCAAAAAGAGAACACTGTAAATGAGCAGGTGATTACAGTTACAAATCACAAAACATTACCAAAAACAGGTATACTGTAAGTTGTGAGCTGAAAGTGCTTGTAAGAAATGCCAGGAGCTTAAACATAATTACAAAAACTGAATGAGAAATTTTGCTTAAGACCAATAAAGTGGACATAGCAGCAGTACCTGAAACATGGTGGACTATGGAGGTGTTATTGAGTAAGGAAATACAGGGATACAAGCTTTATAGTAAGGACAGAGAGGGAAAAATGGAGGTTGAGTTGTAACTTACTGTATGTCATAAACACTATTGAGAGCCATGAGTATACTATTAACAAAAACAATACAGACTCAGTATGGGTCAAAAGTACTACTAATAGAGAAAATAATCTTTCCACTGGGAACTGTTACTGCCACCAGATAGTAATGAAGCATATAATAAAGAAATGATTCTAACAATTAAATCCCAATGGCTGGCAAAGGGAAACTGCTGCTTGTGGGAGACTTGAACCTACCTGATATAGACAAGAAATATATGATCTTGGACTTAGCCCAGGATAAACGCTTTCTGGACTTCTTTATTCAAATGAAAGTTATACAATTAGTTGAAACACCTACAAGATGTAGTTATTAGTGATCAGACCAATTTGACAGATAATGTTAGGGTCAGGAGGACTTTGGTCACAAGCAATTATTATATAACTGAGTTTGAAATCTAAAGCAACACTAAAAAAGTAAAGAGTATAACTGAGGGCAAGAATTATGGTAGGGGAGACTTTATTAAAATAAATGAAGAACTGGGGAAATGAAACTGGAAAAGAGATTTTTCAGGACGTATCAACTGATACATGTTGGAGCATCTTCAGGAATAAACTATTGGAACTAGAAAACAGATTTATACAAAGTAAAAATACTGTATAATTAAAAAGGGGGGAAATGTGGTACACAAGTAAAATTCATAACAATCTCAAGGTCAAACATAAAGACTACAAATACATGAAAATCAGTCCCAGTGAAGAAAACATTATAAGGTATAAAACAGTAAATGCAGTAAAGCAACAAATTAGGAAGGAACAAGATAAAGTGGAATTCAAAATAGCTCATACTAAGGACAATAGGAAAGTACTATATTCATACATAAATAATAGCAAAGAAAATGATAAAACAGTTGGAACAAAACTGTTATCCAATTTAATGATCATCTTGTTCATTGAATATGGAAGAAAAAGCATGTACTGTTTCCATGAATACAAAAGAAAACTTTGAACTTTGGAATACCTTTGATAGCTTTTATGAGTTCTTTCAAAAAGGGATTTATCTGGTCTATGACATTTGACCTTGAAATGCCTTTCTTTGATAGTAGTCAGCCTGTGTTCTCTGTATGGTTTTAAGTTGAATTTTAAATATAAAGTTTTGACCAATGGGATTCTGTACAACTCTTTTGTTTGTTTTTATGTATGATCTGGGTTTTAATAGAATGTATTCTTCCAAAACAATTGGCATTAACTTCTGATGATGGATTGTGTGTTGTCCGAAAGCTTAAGCACCTGTTTTCTTTTGTAACATCTATGTTGATCCAATAAAAGATATCAAACCATCTTTTTTTCTGGATCTTTAGATAGCTTTGAAACCCTTAAACTAAAAATGAACTCAGATTTAATAAATATGCAGAGCCTGACCTCAAGCATCCAAGACTGTTCAAGGAGACAGAAGAACTGATTTTGGGGTGATTAATGTGTATTTTCAATAGTTCTTTTAATAAGGGGGAAGTACTGAAGGACTGGACATGAGCAATTGTTGTTCCCATTCACAAAAAGGGTTGCAGATCATGTATTGACAATTACAGCTCGACTAATGTCAGCACCTGGCAAATTGATGGAAAAGCTGTTAAAACATAGGATTGAGGTAAAGAAACTGGGGTTGAAAGATATTAAGCAACATGGATTTAAGAAAAAATAGATAATCTACTACTAATGTATTATCATTTTACGAAAAAGTGAGCTATAATTTTAATATCTATAGCCTGTTGATGTGATCTGCTTTGATTTTCAGAAGGCTTTTGACACTCTACCACATAATATTTTATTTGATAAATGAAAAAATAAATGATTTGAAGGTAAGATAATGACCTGGGTGAGACAGTGGCTGAGCAGCAGAGTCCAACGAGTAACAATTGGGGTAAATTGTCAAAGTAGGGAAGTGTCAGCAGTGGTGTGCTGCAGGGTTCGGTGTTGGGACCAGTGCTATTCACTCTTTTTTATCAGACATTGATATGAAAGCAGAAGGCTGGGCATCAGAGTTCGCTGATGACACTAAAATAGGGGGAAAGTTTGACACTGTAGAAAATAGGACTAAAATGTGTAAGAACATTGAAGAAATAAAAAAATGGGCTTACGAAAATAGGATGCAGTTTTGTTACAACAAATGTGTGGTGCTTCCTATGGGGAAAACAAACACACAACAAAGATACACACTAAATGGTGCAGATATTAAAACAGTTAATGCAGAAAAAGACCTAAGGATATTAATTGATGAGGAGCTTAAGTTCACATAATGCAGTAACAAAATAACTACTACTGCAAATTAGCTACTGAGAAACATTTAGGTCCTTTGTAACTAAAAGTGAACAGTGCAAACCCTAATCTACATAGCATGTCAAACCTCATCTGGATTATGGCTCACAGTTATGGAACCCATAAAAAAGGAGAATTATAGATCTGGTGGAGAGGGTGCAGAGAAGAGCCACAAGGATAGTATCAAGGTTGAATGGTTTAACATTAAAACACATCCTCATTAGTATAGTGGTTAGTATCCCCGCCTGTCACACAGGAGACTGGGGTTCAGTTCCCCAGTGGGGAGTTGTGCTTTTAGGAGGCAGTATAACACAGTGGGTTAAAGCTCTGAGCTGCAGATCTGGAGACATGGGTTTGAATCCCACAGCTGCCTAAGTGCATACTGTGTGATCCTGAGCAAGTCACTTAACATCCTTGTGCTCCCAGGTCGGATCTAGAAACAAGCTCCGGCTTAGTGTGCTACTCCTGGTTAAACAATGTTCCCTAACATAAGAGGAGAGACTAAATGAATGCAAGTTGTTTTCTCTGGAAGAGAGGAATGCAGGGAAATCTTCTGCAAATGTATAACATTGTTAATGATACAGACTTTGTAATAAAATGAAGGTAGAATTTCATCACAAGTGATTCATTCTTAGATCCCATAACCAAAATACCAGAAACAGTAAATGAGGTATGTTTTGAAGAGGGTGAGTAGACTATGGAACACCCTGCCAAAGGAAACAGTGGAATCAGATACATTACTGGACTTCAAGAATAAATTAGACCAACATATTATAAGTTGGAGGGATGGGTATTGGGCTTACTAAACAGGGGAGACAGGCTGGATGGGCTGAATGGCTCCTCCTCTCTGATCACTCAATATAAGACTCAGTACAAGACAAAGTTCTGGGCCATTAGGCTTTACTTTCAACCCCAATTCATGATTGTGAGAGGTAAAAAGGTGACCCTTCAATTGCCAGTGGGAATATGTATACATTATCTGATGTCCTGTCAGCCCCTCCCCTCCTTCACCCAGTACTGTTATAAACTGGGCCACAACCCTATAGTCCAAAGCCCAGTAATATTAAAGTACTACCATCTAACCTCAAACTAATATATGCCCTTTCTCAGTAAGCCTATGACGCAATTAGTAGATACTAAGTGGAGACATGGGACAGTATGATGTGGAGGGTTATTAGAACATTACAAAGGAGGAGGGCACAGTTTGAGAGGGCACCTTCAGTTTACATTTGAGGGACAGGTATAGGTAACTTAAAGCGAACATGGCCTCAAGGACATTTTCCTAGTGAGTACAATACGATTCCCATCATGGCTGATGCTTCGCTCTTGAGGTCCCTATGATGTTGTCAGGGTCCATCAATGGAAACACAGTTTTTCTGTGCATGTTTGCTTATCTGTTATTTTGTACAGTATATGGTTTGAAACATAAAACAAAAAATGCTGTGTTTTTTTCCCTAAGAGTTTTTCTTAATTTTTTTTATTATTAAAAAAAAAATAAAAAACATACACTCACCCATCTGCTGAAAACCCACCTGGGAAAGGGGAAGGTTTCTGTTTTACTTTGTAAAATGAAAACAATAAAAGATTTTGTGTTAGGGGAGGGTCTTGTTTCTGTTCATGAGATGAATGAAAGTAGAAGAGCAGATGGCATGAGTTTCCAATCCAATTAAAAACATTTTTGTACCAAGGAATGGTAGAACAGCATTCTTTGACTTTTGAACTGTGGTATATCAACTTTTTAGTTGGGATGGAAATACATGCTCTTCAAGGAGTATCCATATACTATAATGCAGCTAAGCAGTACTCTGGTTAGCTGAGATTGGAGTAACCGGTTCCACCATGCCACAATGATATGGAGCACAGCGGCTATCAGTTCAGTAATGCACACCACCAACTGGTGTTGTGCTATCACTGGAGTAAACTGCGTTTCTTTGCCGCCCGCATCCCCTGGACTTAAAATAACCAACTCCGAGTCAGAGTTGGTTCGGGAAGGGGGCAAACCCCCCCCCCCGGAGGCAAAAGTGTTGGGAACCCAGTGGACCACCACAGCGAACTGTCAGAAATGTCGCTGTGATGGTCTTTGCTGTATGTCCATCGCTGTTGTGATGTGATACTGGAGTAACCATGTACTATAATGCATATAAGCAGCACTCTTGTCTAGTTTGGATTAGTGCAACTATGAAACAAGATTATAGGTTTGAATTCTATCACAACCACTGACTTACTACATTATGCAATCTTTGCTAGGTCACTCAACTTCACTGTACTACTATTCTTCCACCTGTAAAACTGGATTGATGCAGGATTTTTCTGTCAAGGTACCATCATGATAAATCTAAGTTGTGCTTTCATAGGTGGAAGTAAAAAAACTACTATATATTTCTTCAGACTAAACAGGTAATAGTCAATACCATTAGCAATGGGAATTTCAGGGTTTTCTGTCTATTGGATAGTTTTAAGTCAGAACTCTGTCATCTTTTATGGCTGGCATAATTGTTTTCCTTTAAGATAGGTACGCTGTATGGTTAAATCTAATACCTCCCCCATCAAGCTTTGCTCAAAAAGGGAATAAAGGGTGTGACTCCATCTGTGAGTATTGTATCATGTTGCCCCTTATTGTGTGAGTGTGGCAAGGGTTATAAATTTATAACTGTTCTTGTGGTAAAATGACTCTTTATTCACATTTCTTTCTACTAGTTCCCTTGGAGGGTTTGAAGAGCCAAGCTCAGTTTGATGAGATGAGAACAATTTATATCAAAGAACTTGCTAAGGCAATAGGTCTGAAAGAAAAAGGAATTGTGGCTAGTTCACAACGTTTCTACCAGCTTACCAGACTCATGGATTCCATGCATGATGTAAGTATTAGTTGGCTTTCAGTACCAAGTTGTTTTCTGCAGCACCATTATTTTTTTTAAACCAAGACTACTAGTTAACCAGAACATTTTCTCCGCACATGTACCAGACTTTTGTATTTGTTGAGAGTTTAAAAAAAAATCACTATTTTGTGAATTTTCACGTTTTTTTTGGTTGCTATTTCCTTTGAATGTTAATCAAGTTTTATTGTTAGGGGTGTGGAAAAAAAAAATCTGCCAGTGGAATTCCGGCGAAAGTGCAACTTTCGCTTCTGCAAAAATTTGGAAATCTTTTTACCTTAAAATGGCAGAATAAGTGTACCAGCTGTGGGGTAATGTATTAAACTGTGGCAAAATAAATCTGCAGAACTGATCACAGTTTAATAGATTAATACACCCGTCCCTCATACACCCGCTGGTTGAGGGTCCGACTCCCATCCCATGTAAAAAAATATATTTGATGTGTCCTCTCTTGGCCCTCTCACCCACCGATCACAGGTCCCCTGTAAAAAATCTCTGATCCCTGCCATGCCCCTCCACCCCTGCCAATAGCAGATCCAATGTAAAATATATATATATATGTATACAGTATATATATATATATAAATATACATATATATAAACACTTTGACAAATCACTTGATAGTGTGAAATGTTAGGAGCTGTACTGCGATTTTGTCCTGTTTTATTTCCTCCACTGATAATAAAAACTTGTTGAACTTTGTCAGCAATTGCGGTCTTGTTATGTGTGTAGGAGTGCCATGACTTATGGTTCTGAATATTATATATATATATATATATATATATATATATATATATATATATATAATCGATCCCTGGTGTCCAGTGCCCCCCCCACTGATCGTGGCCCCAAACAGTTATAATTCAAACAACATGAAGTCTTGCTGTATTCTGACTATATGCAGTTAGCCCCAGCACTTGAACTGTCCCAGAGAGTAAAGAGTTAACTCTATGCAGAAGCATAGAACGTTGATCTCGAGCTCAGTTTTCAAACCTCTGTCTCTAGCACTCTGAAGTGTAACCGTCAGATTTTTTACTCCACCTAACTGTGAAGTTGCTCCAGAGATCCCTCCTGCATTTCTGTTCGGTATAGTTTAAATCGGTCGGTTTTGTCTAACCGCTTCTTTATTTTCGGTCTTCTTACCTCTGTCTTGATAACAATAAGTGGTAGTAGTAGTAGGCAGTTTTGTTGTAATTCTGGTGTTTCTTGTTGAAATTGTTTTGCCTTTCGTTCTTCTCTGGTCAGTCCAGTTTAGAATCGAAACCCATTATATTTGAGTTCTTTTCAAAAAATTTTACTGTGGTTTGCAGTACTCATCAGTTCCTAAACAAATTCAATTTTCTGTATTTCCTTAACTGACCCATGACACGGTTGGAACCAATTGGTTTTTAGTTGCCTGGCGTAAAAGCTGGTAAGGGTAACTGTTTTAGTTTTTCGGCATGTCTGACAAACCCAAAAAGAAAACTGGTCCCACTGGGTTTCAGCACTGTATCGAGTTTAAGGAGGCCTTTGCTAAGGCTGACCCTCACCTCATCTGTGTTTACTGTCTGGGGTTTGACCACCTCAAAGAAGACTGCCAGATTTGTAAAAACTTTCCCAAAGCCACTCTGGAAAAAAGTTTGAGTAGGCTGAGGGAGAGGGAGGCCGAGAAGCCCATTGACCCCGATGGCAAGCCCAGTTCTGTTGCAGCTGAACCTGAGGAGGTGCCCACTGACCTGGGCGATACCTCCTTGTGCAAAAGGAGAACCTATTCTGTCGAATTGGTTCCTATTAATTTATTTTCTTTATTTATGTCTAGGATTACAAAGTACCTTTGAGTCAAGGCTCTTTTACAAAGGTTCCACATCATGCTGGTTACAGGGTAACAGACACTAAAACATAAAACAGTTACAGGTACATGGTTTTAGACAGTAACTTTGCTTGACAAAATCAGACTGAGTGATAAGTAACTCAAGAAACAATAGGAGGAAGAGGGCAAGAAATGGAGAGGGCTGAGGGTAGGGGAAGGCATAGGTGTAGAGGGTCAGGGTGAGGCAGCCGAGGGGCCTTGTCAGGACAGACACAGGGCAAGTGCAAGAAGATAGGGTAGAAACTGACACCTATAAGGTCAGAAGCAGCATAGGGAATGAAGATGTTATGGGGTGCAAGCACAAATGGAGGTGCCAGTTATGAAGTGGCGGAGCTTTTTTATGAATGCTTCAAGCATTGCTGTGGATGAGGTGTCACTAGAGAGCTCTTTCAGCCAACTCGGAGCCCTGTATGCAAATGATCTTTGGCCTTGGGATGTGCAGCAGCGGGGGATTTGAAGGATTTGGAGCTTAGAGCTCATGGTATTGCAGTTGGTGATTTGGGTTTGAGGAGGGTGCTGACTCCTGGTGGTGCCTTTCCCATCATGATTGTCTTATCAGTGATGCAGGTTTGGTATTTGATTTGGTTGTTCAGTTGCAGTGAGCCTGTTTTGGAGTAGAGGTTGCAGGTGTGGGTGAGACAGTGGGAACCAGTAACGAGTCAGCAGGCTTGATTGAGGGAAGTTGAAACACACCTGAGAGATGAGGTTGTGGCAGATCCATAGATAATGAGACCGTAGTCAATAATGCTGATGATGGAGCTCTGGATAGCTATGGACAGAGCTTCTGGGGTTAGATGCTTCCTATGTTGGAATAGTAGGCCCATCCTGGTGTTGGCTACTTTTGCCACATTATTGATGTGTGGGACATAGGAGAGATTACAGTCGAGGGTGAGGCCGAGGTATTTGAAGTTATAAACTTGTTTGAGGGTGATTCCTTGCTTGGTTTTAATGGAGAGCTGATATTGTTTGTGTTTGTTTTGGGAGCTGCAGAAGATCATGGTCTTTGTTTTTTTCTGATTAAGTATAAGTCTATGTTTTGTGAACCAGTTTTTGACTGCAGAGAAGGCCTGTTGGAGGTTGCCTTGTAGATGGACTGGATCATGGTGGGATGCCAGAATGACAGCATCATCCACGTGGAGTAGGATCTGTTCAGGGCAGGATTCTGGCAGTGAGTTCAGAAAAAGGCTGAAAAGGAGGGGGCCCAAGATTGAGCCCTGTGAAACACCATACCGGACTGGTCTTTGGTCTGAGAGTGTGCCAGCAATTCTCATTCTTTGGGAGCGGTTGTCTAAGTAGCTTTTGAACCAGTTCATCGAGTTAGGTGAGAGCCCTGCTAGTCGAAGCTGGGCAAGTAGGAGATTGTGGTTGACGGTATCAAAGGCTTTAGTTAAGTTGATGACTGTGGACCCAGTAAGATGACTGTTATCGAGTGAGCGATGGATTGCACCAGTGAATTCAAGTAGCACCGTGGAGGTGCTATGACCTTTTCTAAAGCCATGTTGCTCCTTGCACAAGATGTTGTGATTGTCTAGGAAGTCGGTGAGCTGGTCTGACACAATCCGTTCTAGGGCCTTGGAGAGTGGAGGTAGGATGGAAATTGGACAGTAATTCTCAGTAGCTGTTTTGTCACCACTTTTATGAATTGGGGTTACCATGGCAGATTTCCATAAGTCAGGGAACTGGCTGAGGGAGAGGTTGAAAATCTTGGCCAGTGGTTGGAGTACTTCTTCAAGTGTGAGTGATAGCAGTCTGAGGTCGAGGGAGTCACTGCTGGCTCTGGAGTTGCAAATGGCTTTGGTAACATAGCTGCAGATTTGATGTATTTTTACTGCTTTAAAGTAGAAGGGAGGGTGGCTGGATGTGGCTGGGGTGGCAAGGGTAACTACCTCATCGAAAAAACCCTGTGGGAGTACAGCACTGAGGTCCGTGAAGGTGTAATTGAATGTATCAGCAATGAGTTTCTGGTCAAGTGTAGTTTCACCATTTATACTGAGTACTGACGGGGGTGATTTAGATTGCTTCCCGGTGACTTCTTTAATGTTATTCCAGAAGTCCCTACAGTTGCCCAATGAGTTAATGAGAGCATTATGGAAATAGGTGGTCTTCATATCCCGGATATATTTGGTGCAGTCATTTCATGCACATTTATAGTTTGCAATATCAACTTGTCTCCCAGTATTTCTAGCAATCTCCCAAAGGTGGTCTCAAGCTTTTAGTTGTCTAAGTAGGTCTCCGGTGAGCCAGGGGTTACATAGGACTTTGGCCTTGCGCTTCTTGAAGAGAGCAAATATGTTGCATGCTTGGTTGAAGATCCTGATGAAGTGTTCCAGTGCAGTGTTCACATTGGTTGCAGTGAGAATTGGAGACCAATCTTGTTGACAAAGGAAGGTTTTGAGATGAGGTAGCTTGCCTCTAGGTAGAACCCGGCTAGTAATGTTTTTTTTGGGGGGGGCTTGATGAATTTATTGGACCAGTAGCAGATGATGGAGGAGTGGTCACTAAGTGTGTCAGGGAGGACAGTGGTATTTGTGGTCCTGGTGGGATGGCTTGTTATGATCCAATCCAGAAGGGTGCTGGTACCCATTTTATAGTTTGTCCTGGTTGGGGAGCTAACCATCTGAGAAAGGTTTGCTGCCACTATCAATTCCCTGTATGCCCCTGCCTCTGCAGCAGGCCAGTTAATATTAAAGTCACTGAGGAGAATGGTTTCTGAATCAGGTGAGAGAGATTTGGTAAACTCCAGGACTGTGTTAAGCCCATTACCTTGCTCTGTCAGTGGAATGTAGACTGTGACAACTGTGATGGCTTTATTGTGTGCACCGAGAAGGATCTTGACAGGAAGAATCTGTGCAGTGGTGGTTTGGGGGGTTAAGTTGATGAGGTGCCCCTGGATCGTGTCCTTAAGGTACAGGGCTAGTAAAAGAAAACATAAATAAGCTGGTTCAGATCTGGCTTCCCATGGTCCGACCACTGAGGAGATTGCAAATGCGATCACTATTATACAGACACTCTGCCTGGGTCTGACTGAACCGGCAACAGTTCACAGAGGTTCGGTTCGGTCAGACATAGATGCTGCTGACATTGATCCAGAAGCTTTCTATGAGGGTGATTGGAATGGAGAAGAAGATTATGATGAAGAGGAAGATGAAGGCCTAGATGATCCAGTAGAGCCTGACATCTCCCCAGACAGGCCTTCCAGTGTGTCTCCTCCCAGACTTTCTGAGTCCCCCTTCCATTTCTTGTTTTACAAGAAAGTGGCTGATACTCTTCAGCTCCCTGTTGAGGAAGCTGAACAGGATCAGGAGGAACCTGACTTCATGGAAATGATGGATGTCCCAGAGTCGAAGAGAGCATCTATCCCTCTGCATAAACCCTGGGGAAACAGACACAAATAATCTTGCAGTTTCCAACTTCTATACCTCCTGTGGATAAAAAGATGGACAGGAGATATACGTTGTCAGGTCCTGGAACAGAATTCCTTCTGACTCATTACAGCCATGTTGGGGTAGTGCATGATGCAGCCTGTGACAAGGCTAATATTCCCCTGGCATCCCCCCCCAGATAAGGATTCTAGGAAAGTGGATGCCATGGCCAAGAAGCAGTACTTGGCATCCTCTTTGGGACTCAGACAAGCTAATTACATGGCATATACAGCCAGGTACCAGAAATCAAGGTGGGACACGGTTCTGGAACTGGCTAAGAGTGCACCTCCCCAGCTAGCCAAGGAGCTGGAGAAGGTGGCTGCAGATGGTATTGAGGCATCCAAAGTCCAATTTCATGCTGCTGTTGACTTGAATGATGTACATTCCAGGGTCATGGCTACATTTGTCTCCATGAGGAGATTGGCTTGGCTCAGATGTACCAACTTGTCACAGGATACCAAGACTAAGGCTATGGATTTTCCTGTTGCTGGTAACTCTCTGTTTGGGGAACAGACAGAGGCTTACATGAAGAAGAATGATGAGTACAGGACCACCTACAGGAGTGCTGCAGCAAAAGAGAAGCAGGCCACTCCTCAGAAGCAGCAGTTTAGGGCTGGCAGGGGCAAACCTTTCCACAGACCTTTTTACGAAGCCCAGGCTTCCTCTTCATTCCAGCAGAGGGGGTTCTTCAGGGGAAGAGGCAGATGAGGAATGACCAGGACCCCAGCATCCACTCAGTCCAAGCCCCCTGCCAAGCAGACACCCTAAGGTGTCAGTCAGGGTCACCTCCCCAATTCCTGTAGGGGGAAGGCTGGCTCACTACTCCCAGGCCTGGAAGTCTATTACTTCAGACAAATGGGTCCTGGAAGTAGTGAGCCAGGGACTTATTCTCAGTTTCAAAAGGTTCCCAAAAATGAGAGCAAGATCTTTCAGCCCCCTCTCCTCCTTGGAGACAAAGGCCTTAGAGACAGAAGTCTTCTCTCTTCTGCTCCTGCGAGCAGTAGAGAAGGTACCTCTTTGTCACAGGAGAAAAGGACTTTATTCCAGATACTTCCTTACCACCAAAAAAAGACAGGGGAGTGGCGACCCATCCTAGGTTTAAGGTACCTCAACAAACACCTAATAAAACCAAAGTTCAAAATGGTGACTCTGGGAGTAATTCTTTCCTCTCTGAGACCAGGAGACTGGCTAGCCCCCCTGGATCTCAAGGATGCCTATTTCCACATACCCATCAGACATTTCCACAATAAGTACCTCAGGTTCGAGTTGCCCTCAGGCCATTATCAGTTCAGAGTGTTCACCAAGTGCCTGGCAGTAGTGGTAGCATTCCTTAGGATACAAGGTATCCTTCTGTTTCCACATCTGGATGACTGGCTCCTAGTAGGTCAGTCCTCAGACCAAGTCAAGTCAGCCTTAGAGGTCACCCAAAGGCTCCTGGAGTCCTTGGGTTTCATTCTAAACCAGAAAAGTCAGTTCTGGAACCAACTCAGCTACTCACTTTCATAGGGGTGGACATAGACACTACCCAGGCAAGAGCATTCTTTCATCTTTCAAGAGTCTGGTCTCTAGTCACTCTTTTCATTCTCTAGTTTCTCATCCAGCCAGACATTTTCCACAGTTACTGGGCCACATGGCAGCATCCACAGCTATGGTCCAGGGAGCAAGGTTTCAGATGAGAGACATTCAGTTTCATCTCAGATCTTACTGGTCTCAGAAAAGGGACCCTCTCTCCAAATTGGTTCCAGTGTCTCAAACTCTAGTTCAGGCACTCCAGTGGTGGATGGAGGAGGACAATCTTTGGCAAGGTGTTCCATTCATCAGTCAGGCTCCTTCAGTGATTCTCACCACAAATGCCTCTCTCCTAGGCTGGGGGCTCACCTGGATCAGCTTGCAGCTCAGGGAACCTGGTCTCACCAGGAGTCTCTTCTTCACATAAATCTTCCAGAATTGAAAGCTGTCTTTGTAGCACTGCAGACATTCTCAACTGTGGTTCTGGGGAAAGTAGTACAAATCAGGACAGACAATACCACAACCATGTGGTATGTCAACAAGCAGGGAGACACTTGATCCTCGGCCTTGTGCACAGAAGGCCATGAAGATATGGTCTCTGGATAATTTCCTTCAGGCTTCCCTGGTGGCTGTGCACCTCCCAGGGAAGGACAACATTTTAGCAGATGCTGTCAGCAAAATTTCTCAGGGTGATCACGAATGGACTCTGAATCTTCTGATCCTTCTGGTCATCTTCAAGAGGCGGGGTACTCCAGAGATAGATCTCTTTGCAGTCCTGGACAATCATCAACTCTCTCTCTTCTGTTGCAGACCTCCTCTCCTAGGCCCTGTTCATCAAGATGCTCTACTATTGGATTGGACAAGCTGGTTCCTGTATGCATTTCCTCCTTTCCCATTGATATTCAGGGTCCTGATCAAAATCAGATCTCAGCCTTGCTTGGTGATTCTAGTGGCACCAGACTGGGCCAGACAGTCTTGGTATCCTCTACTACTGTCACTGTCAGTGACAATGCCTCTGCATCTTCCCAGGCAGTTCAATCTTTTGACATCCTCCTGGGGGAGGATACTCTACCCCAATCTTCAGGCTCTCAAGCTCAAGGCCTGGATCTTGAAGAGTTAAAATATGCAAGGCTAAACTTTTCTCAATCAGTCTTGAACATTCTAAAGGTTAACAGGAAACCTGCTACCAGAAAGATTTACAACTCCAAATGGAAAAGATTTGGTTTTTGGTGTTCCCAGAAACCTGTTCAGCCAGAGTTGGCTGACATTGCTACTGAATTGGACTATCTGGTGCATCTTAACAGCATAGGCCTCCAGCCTACTACTCTCAAGGTACATTTGGCAGCTGTGTCTGCCTTCCTTTCCACTGGTAAGGGCTCTTCCCTAGCCTCTCATCCAGTCTTCAAAAAGCTTTTCAAAGGTTACTACATGTTAATCCTCCCTTTCGAGACCTTACCCCTTCTTGGGATCTGAGCATCTGTATAGCACAGCTTATGCGGCCCCCTTTTGAGCCTCTATCTTCAGCAGAGCTGAAATACTTGACATGGAAAACTGTATTCCTGGTAGCTATTACCTCTGCCAGGAGAATTAGTGAGTTACAGGCTTTATCAGTGGAACCTGATTTCATTTAATTTCACAGGGATAAGGTGGTCCTTCGAACTAACAGAAAGTTTCTTCCCAAGGTAGTGTCAGACTTTCATCTGAACCAATCTAAGTCATTGCATATATTTTTCACTGACCATTCTTCCTCTGGGGAGAGAAGATTACACAGTCTTGATGTAAAGAGGGCCCTTAGTTATTATGTGGTGCATACTAAGGCCTATAGGAATGGTTGTTTTCAGTTATTTCTCACCTATGGAGAGGTGGGAAAGGGCAAACCAGCCACCAAGAGAACTATTGCCAGGTGGATTGTCTCCTGTATCCAGTTCTGCTATTCAAAGTTTGGGAAGGAACCTCCCTCAGGCCTGAGGGCTCATTCTACCAGAGGTACAGCTGCTTCACTCGCAGCAGCAAGAGATATGCCTTTAGTTGAAATCTGTAAAGCAGCCACCTGGAAAACTGTTCACATATTTACCAAACATTACTCTCTGGACATTCAGTCTAGAAGTGATGCTAGGCTTGGCATGGCTGTGCTGCAGATCTTGTTCCCAAAATAGGTTCTGTGACTCCCTCCTCCTGGAGGGTACTGCTTGGTAGTCTGCATATAGTCAGAATACAGCAAGACTTCATGTTGTTAGAAGAAAAAAAATTACTCACCTTAGTAATGTTGTTTCTTCTAATGGAGTCTTGCTGTATTCTGACCTCCCTCCCTGCCTCCCCTCCTGGAACCTAGTAGTTTTGGGATGTGGGAGGGCAGATACGGTGCTGCACCCCAGAGGTGTACTTGGCATGTCCTATCTTAAGGGTTTATTAGTATTATTGTTTTAATTTCACTACATACTTTATCTTATCTTTTGCTTTCTTTTGGTGTTCTTGACTTGAGTCTTTTGACCCTAAAAACAATTTGTGGTGGCCATTTGGCTTAAAAAAAAGTTTGAAACAATTTCCACCTGTTAATTTGATTAGTTAGTGCTCGTAATAATCTGACAGTTACACTTCAGCGTGTGCTAGAGACAGAGGTTTGGAAACCGAGCTCGAGCTCAACATTCTATGCTTCTGCATAGAGTTAAGTCTTTACTCTCTGGGGTAGTTCAAGTGCTGGGGCTAACTGCATATAGTCAGAATACAGCAAGACTCCATTAGAAGAAACAACATTACTAAGGTGAGTAATTTTTTCTTCCCTGCTGTCTAGTACCACCCATCCAGGATCCCCTTAATTAAAAACAAACTGCCCACAGTTTATCGGCTCTGAGTTCATCCCAATAAAATTATTTTATTCCCTGAGCCCCCCTTCCCTATCCCCAATCCCCTGAAAAAAGAGTAATGCAAATTCCTTGGTGTCTAGTCGACCCCTCACCCCACCCCACCACCCTGACTGTTAGTCCACCACCCTGTTCCCACCCTTTTACACCTCAACCCCAAATAGGCTACCAGCACTGCCCTCCTCTCACCTCCATGTCCGGTGGCCCACTGAGCTGTCAATGAATGAGCACGTGCTTGTAGAAGCATGAGTTCATTCACTGACATTTCAGTGGCTGCTGGCTGTGGAGCAGAGAGGAGAGCTGTGCCAGTGGCCTACTCAGGGTCAGAGTGTGAGGGGGTGGGATTGGAGTAGTGGACTTTCAGGGTGTGGGGTCCACTAGACAGAAGGGAATTTGCATTACTTTTTTTTAGGGGATTGGGAATAGGTAGGGGGTCCACTAGACACCAGGGAAGAATATATATATTTTTTTTTATTCAATATACTGTATTGATTTTCAGCAGCCTCTTACCATGGATAAAATATTGAAACCAGTACAGCTGCAAGAGACATTTAACAAACAGACATACACAGTAAAAACTACTAACAAGACACGATACCAACATGCAACAAGAACCACCCCCAGTCCCCCTCACTCCCCAAGCCTGTGTGGCAGGGTTACTGTGAATTAAGGGTTCTAGAAATGGTTGTCTAAGGGTGCCAGAGGGATAGTAAAGCCAGGAGGGGCTCCCATAATGATTGGTAAACATCTAGCCTATGTCGCATACTAGCATTGTGTTTCTCCAGTTGGATGGCAGCTAGGATCTCACAATATCATTCCAAGACTGAAGGCAGTGATTTGTCCTTCCAGTGCCTAAGTATAACCAGTTTGGCTGTGGCTGCCACTAGGGTTAGGTGGGCCTTCTGAGAACTAGGTGTACCCTGTGGAAATAGGATTAACAGACATAATTCTGGAGTAAATAGAGGTTCTAGGCCCAAGATAGGGTCCAGGGTATCTTTGATGGAACTCCAGAATTTTTGGGCTTTCGGACATTCCCACAACATGTGAAACAGGGATCTCAACTTTTCTCCACACCTGTGGCAAAGAGGGGATACCAGTTTTCATATAGTATGCAATCCAACAGGAGTATAGTTCAGGTTATGCATTATGTTGAATTGGGTAAGCCCCATCCTGTCCTGTTTAATAAATGTATAGATGGTTTTCCAAACTTTACCCCAGTAGACAGGGTTATCTGGGAGGGAAAGTGTTTGCGTCCAGTAATAACAGACCCCTGTAGGGAGAGCAGGGTCATGGTCTTGCAGGAATTTATATACTCCAGAGACAGCGTGTGGTTGCTTTGCTACCTTAAGCACTGTGGGTTAGTCTTCCCACGGCAGAGAGATCCAGGGTTTGGGTCCTAAGAAGGCAAGAATAGCATGTTTTATTTGCCAATACATAAAGACATCATTATTGGTTAGTTGAAATTTCTCCTGTAAGGAAGAGAATGGTAATATAGAATCCCCATTGCAGAAGTTCCCTAACACACTGTATTGGAACTGGGGGCAGAAAGATGATGGGATTGTATGATTACTTATCAGGAAGTGGGGGTTATTAAAAAGGGGTTGACTTGTTGAGTTATGCCAGTTAAAGGATAGGTGTATCTGCATCTGGGGTAACACTTAGAAGGACCAGCCAATGGGGGAATTTTTAAAGAAACTTGGGAGATGGGAGGGGAGTTGATATGCTAGCACTGATAAGGAGCAGTGGGCTCATTTCACTAAGGCCCACTCAATTTTGACCCAAGTAGGAGTGTAGAAGCTGGACTGTTGTGAAGCGGGGTCTTCTGTCCATTTAGCCAGCTTATTAATGTGCTAGGCCCCATAGTAGGTAAAGAGCGATGGGAGATCAAGGCCCACCCCCGTGCAGTTTAGGTGCAGTAAACTTAGCATACCCCCTTCTAATTCCCTTGTTTTCCATAAGAACTTATTAAACATTCTCTGGAGCTGGGCAAACCAAGATTTAGGGAGGAAGAGGCCCAACATGCCTATTGGGTACAGGACCCATGGGAGCACATTCATTTTAAGGACACTTATGCATCCCCAAAGGGAAATTGGCAAGGCACCCCACCTGTCCAGATCTGGTTTGGGCATGGAGATCAACTTGGTGAGATTCTCCTTCATCATTGAAGGTACATCTCTGGCAACTTTAATCCCTAAATAAGTCAGGGTATGAGGCATCAATGTCAAGTCCAGGCATGAAAGTTCAGCCTTAGTAAGGCGGTGATTAAGAGGGAAAATCTGGAATTTAGATAGGTTGAGCTTATAAGAGGAGACATTGGAGAAAAGACTCAATTCTTTAAGTAGAGTGGACACTGTGAAGGTGGGGTCTTCTATATGTAACAATAGGTCATCTGCATAGGCTGAAAGGAGATACTTTTCACCTCCAAGTTGGATATCAGTCAGGCTAGTAGAGCTGACTAGCCTGCGGATAAGGGGTTCCAAATAAAATTAAACAAGAGCGGAGAGTGAACAGCCCTGGTGGGTCCCACACTGTAGTTGGAATGAGACCGAGAGGTGACCATAGCACTATACTTTAGTCATAGGGCCAGAGTACAGTATCTGGACCCATTTAATAAAGTCATCAGGGATCCCAAACCTGGCAAGGTAGGCAAATAAGAAATTCCAGGAAACTCTGTCAAATACTTTCTCAGCATTGAGGGAGACCAACACAGAGGATACATTGGACTCCCTTGATGCCAAGATTAGATGCAGGAGTTTCCCCATATGGTATCCTGAGGAGTGGTCTAACATAAAACTAACCTGGTTATGCCCGATGACTTCTCTCATGAGCGGTGCAAGATGGGTAGCCAGAATTTTTGCTAATATTTTCCCATCTGAGTTGAGAAGGAAGATTGGGCTGTAATTGTCTGAATGTAAGGGGTCTTTGCCGGGTTGGGGAATCAGAGTTATCAAGGCTTCTAGGAAGAATTAATCACTTACCCCTTTATCAAACCAGAAATTGTACACCTCTACTAGGAACAGTGCCACTTGGGTACAGCAGAGTTTGTACAGGTTGTTCAGGAGACCATCCAGACCAGGGGTCTTATCTGGGGGTAGACATTTAATGGCATGTTCTACCTCTGTGACAGTGATTGGGGATCCCAGACCTTCGACCCGTTGGGGTGAAAGACTTGGCTGCGTTACCGTGTCCAAGTACTCAGATATGGTGGGGCCCTCAGGGTTGGGAGATACTTCAGCTGTGTAAAGGGTTTTGTAGTAGTTGCCAAAAACTGCTACTGTTTCTTTCAGTTCAGAAGCAATATCCTCGTCTGGGGACAGGCAGCAAAATATAAGTTTATTGGTATGGACTCAGAGCCGATGGATTGCAGGCAATCCTTTTTTTATTAAAAGGATCCTGGATGGGGGGGCTGCTAGACACCAGGGAATTATAACGTTTTGGGGGCAAACGATCTGTGGGTGGGAAGACCACTGGACACCAGGGATCAGATTTTTTTTTTTTTTAACATTGGAACCACAATCAGCTGGTGCAAGGGGCCATGGCAGGGACAGGAGTTTTTTTTAAATAGGCCCTGCAATCAGCAGGTGGGGGGGACCCACTAGACACCAGGGTATTTTATTGGACAGGGGGCCATCTGAGAGAGGTGGGGGACTGTATTACAAAGGATACAAATTACAAAATAATACCTTAAACTGCTGGATTGAATAAATTCTGCAGTTTATTTGTTTTATTCTGCAATTCATTAAAAAAGTTCATGGAACCAGGCAAAAAATCTTTGGGAGATTACAATTTCGCCAATGGCAGAAGTTCCGAAACTTTCGTGGAAGCATAATTGGTAACTTTTACCCATCCCTATTTATTGTTGTGTACATATACATTTCATCGTCTTTCGGATGAGATGTTAAACCGAGGTCCCAGCTGCCTGGATTGGTGGTAGTTCAGGTGGATGTTAAAGATCTCATGGCACTTATCGAAAAGAGTAGGGAAATATTTTATTGAAAAGAAAAACTGAACATCATACACTCAAATGATACACAACAGAAAATACAGCCAAAATACACCAATAAGAACTGAGGCACTGGTTACATAGTTAAATCCATGCACCATTATCCAATTTTATCCTTCATGAAAGGTACTTCCATCCAACGAAGTTTCCATACCCCTTCACTCATAATTCGTTTTTCAAAATAAAACTGTTTGTCCAGAGCATATTCAATACTAAGAATTACCACATCTGGATCTTGAGCAATTTGCTGTAATACCAGTTTACATCTAACCTGCCAAAGAATATATTTAATAAATGACACAATTAATCTTATCATATCCTTCTGCAAACCCAAATTTGAGAGATAAAAAACCCCTATAATTTCAGAATACGTAAGAGCTTGCCAAGCAGGTTGCTTCCATTTATCAGCTTGTACAAAAGGACACAAAAGTAAAAAATGCTGCATTGTTTCCAACTTCTCAATACACCTCTGTCGTGGACAAAAAACGTTCAGTCCATTTTTTATGCTTTTCGTTACCCTTCACGTTAAGTCTCCCATGAGTACTCAACCATGTAACATCCCATACTAAGGGAGCTATTCTGGGATCCCGTAAAACATGTATGACATAAGGCTTGAATTGAGGCTCAATATTAGGAAACTCTACCTGTAACTCTGGAATCTCTTGTTGTATAGCTTTATACAGCAATTTAGTGGATATTGAAGTAAGCACCTTAAACGACACTTTCCATATTTTCAAATTCCTCAAAACCGGCCTAAAAAAAACGCAAGGGGATTTAAACTGTGCATACAATATCTCCTGCTCCTTCCATTTTGAATAGACAGGCCCCAACCAATGATCTGCAAAAGGGAGCCACATGGCTGACTGCGGTTTTGACATGTCCAACAAATTATGATGAAGAAAAATGGTAAGCAAAAAGAGGATAGGATTAATCAGATTTAAACCTCCTTTGTCTATTGGTAAATACAAAACCTCCCTCTTTATTGGATTTAAATGACATCCCCATATAATTTGGAAAACCAACCCCAACAAACGGGATTCAAATTGGCTTGGTAACGGATATACTGCACTAAGAAATAAGAATATTGGCATTAAATATGTTTTAATTACCATAACTTTCTTCTTTTTTACCAAATTCCGCCTTTTCCATATATTAACCTTTGCCTCTGCTTCATCCAGCTTCCTTGACCAATTAAATATACAGTTGTCCTCCTTCCCATACCACACACCCAAATAATGAAAAGGCACGTTTGATACAGCAATACCATGTCACATCGTAGACCTCTGTGGGAACCTTCCTAAAGGATAGATTGTACTTTTAAGTTTATTGAGTCTTGTACCTGTGGTATCAGCAAATTCTTCCAAAATAGTTAAGACTCTCAAGCCTGATTTTTCATCTGCCACTATGATACAAATGTCATCTGCATAAGCAGTTACTCACACTTCAACACCCCCCCCCCCATGGTTGAAGACCTACCACCAGAGCATCCTGTTGAATCAATCTCAACAATTGATCTAAACACCAAACATACAGTAGGGAACTTAAGGGACATCCCTGTCTTACCCCTCTAGAAATTGTAACATATTTTCCCAAATGCCCGTTTATCAAAGGGAGTGCTTTTGCAGATGAATATAAAGTCGATATCCACTTAACAAATTGCTCAGGTACCCCATAAGATTGTAAAACTAGGGAGATGTAGGAATGCGGGACACAGTCAAAGGCCTTTTCTTTGTCCAAGGCCATTATAAACCCTTGTAAGAGGCCCTCTTTCCCCTGTTCCACTAATTCTCTTATTAATAATAGGTTGTGTTGTATACTACACCCTGGTACAGTACAGGTTTGTGCTCCTGAAAGTATATATGGTGTTAATTGCAACAAATGGGAATGTAAAATTTTCATTAAAATTTTGAAATCCGTATTCAGTAAACTTAACGAACGTCAATTATCCAAACACATTCTCTCTCCTTTTTTATACACCAGAATTTGAACTGCAATACAAAAATGAAAATCCACTTGCAACGTTGACAATACCCAATTAAATACTACAACCAATATCCGGATCAGTTCTTCTTTAAATGTCTGATAAAATTCAGTATGCAACCCATCTATACCAGGAGACGAATTTTTTTTAAGATTCATCATTATGAAATCTATCTCTTGGGCCGTGACAGGCTCTATCAATGGAGCAACCTGATCCACCATCAGTGAAGGTACTTTAATGGATGAGAGCAATTGCTCCGTCTGTTCTAAGCTCAAAAACTTTGAGGCATAAATTGTTCCAAATATTTTGTCACTGTACTTAAAATACCAGAACCATCTGAGACAATCACTCCCTGATATGAAAAAGACAGCCACCACAAAACATGCATTTGCCCTTTGGGTACTATGCTGAAAGGGGTCCCCCAATTCTGTCTTCCCTGAGTGCAGATTTTGTGTTCAAATTGCAGGGTTTTAGCCCTGTCATATTGTAATAAAAACATTTCTTTTTTAATATTAAGGGCTTGTTCAGACAAGGGGATGTGTAATAAATTTACAGTTGAGTATATTTTATTCAGCTTCATGCACATTTTAAATATTCTCTATACTGCCCCTGGCTTCTTGTAACTGAATGTTTTTGAACTATGCTTCTTAGTCCTGTTTTAGTTAATTCCCACCAACTACTTCTATTGGGTATCGACCCTGCCATTGACAAACGGGCTTTTAAATACTCCTGAATTTTAGACTGTAAATGTTGATCTAACAAAAGTGTTGTATTCAATTTCCAGTATCCCTTCCCATACTGAGGCCCATTAACAGCACCCAGGGTAATTATTAACATGGCATGATCTGAAAATTCCACTGGATACACTGAAGCTGTTTCTACCCCAATACAGTGTGTAATAAAGAAAAAATCTATTCTTGTGGACAAAGCTCCATGAAAATATGTCTGCCCTCCTTGTGGATGAACCATCCTGTAGGAATCACACAGCTGACTTTGAGCTATCAATTTCACAAGATATTTAGTATCACTAAACGCCTTTGTAGTTTTAGCTCCCCTATCTTGGACATGCACCACGCAATTAAAATCTCCCCCCCAAATTACCAACTTAGTGGTAAATAAGTAAGGTTTATTCAACCCAAATAATTCCGTCCTTCCTTTCTTAGTTAAAGGCCCATAAATGTTTATTAATCTCCAAGATAAGTCACCATATGTAAAATCAATTATCAAGGCCCTCCCAGAAAGGACCTCTATCAATCTTGAGATACAAAAAGCATCTCCCCTGAAAAGTACACCTATACCCTCACACAAATCAGTGCCATAAGAAAAAAAAGATGGGCCTCAACACCATAATTTTTTCACCATATTAGTTAAATAGATTGTGTTTAACCTTGTGTCTTGTAACAAAAAAATATCACAATCCATATCTTTTAATTTTGTTAATGCAACCAACCATCTCTTAGGATTCCTGATACTATTAACATTTATAGTTAAAATTCTCAGCCTTGGCAGGGACGGAAATAACATAGTCAATATTTAAACTCAAGGTGGCTTCTTTACTCTGGAACTCCTACACATCCGAGTTCTATGTCTAGGATCTTCACTAATTTGTGAACAGTGCTCTTGGGCTTCCTCATCCGGATCAGAAGGGAAGGGCAAGGAGGAGGCTTCTGAATCACCTTCTGGTTCCGAATCCAAAACAGTGGATTTCAGAATCTCATATTTATTTGTCAACACAATATCACCATTCGTCCCAGATGAGCCTTTGGCTATTTTAGATCAAGGTTACGTTTGTTTCAAACCTCTTTTCTTTGCCACACTTTTACCTCGAGGAGGTGGGATTGCAAAGGGAGGACTCTGGCTGAGATTCAGAACTGAATGTCCTCTAACAGACAAGACAGAGGTGCTGGTGACTGAGCCTGGTCACCAGCAGGGTGCGGGGGTGGTAGTAGAGGTGTCTGGTCTGATGCTTGGCTCTCCTCATTTGCTGCCACCACTAACGTGAAAAGTCTGGGTGTTGTTCTGGACAACAGACTGACATTTGAGGCTCAGGTGTCATCAGTTGTCTGGAGTGCTTTCTACCATCTTAGGAATATTGCCCAGATAGAAGCATTAATTCTGCCTAATGACTTGCCCTCACTAGTGTGTGCCTTTATGACCTCCAGATTTGATTATTGCAACACTCGTTACCTCAAGGTAAATGGAGGGGTGTTATGTTGTCTGTAGCTACTGCAGAATGCAGCAGCCAGGTTGCTGCTGGACCTACCTAGGTTGTGTTATGTGACTCCAGTCCTGGGTGATCTGCAGTAGCTGCTGGTGATGTGAAGAAGTACCTTCAAGATTGGGTCATTGACCTATAACGCCCTATACAGACTGGACTGTAGATACCTGAGTAACCTACTGACTCCTTATTGCATACAGCACCCTCTCTGCTCCTCTGAGGTGGACATCCCTGTGGTTCCTAGGGCCTGGCTCAAATCATCAGGTGATCGATCATTTGAAGTGGCAGGACCAGCCCTGTGGAATTCACTTCCAAGATCTTTAAGGGAGGACCCCTCACTGGAGGCCTTCAAGAGGGGCCTGAAGGCAGTTCCATGTCATAATAGCGACTGCAGAATGGTGACTGGTCAAAGCGGTGCTAAATCCACATTGCGACAACTTTAGGAAAAGTCTTTTCTTGAGGGGGGCTTCGTCTCCTGCATCCCACCTTGTGGGAATTTTTCATCCACACCCTTCTAATTATATATTCCAACTCCAGGGAGGCACACCTTGGAGATGTGGGGGAACCACCAGTAGCTGAAATATGTTGGTGCTATAATTCAGTCGCTGTTATGACCAGTTGCAGTTCCACAGTTGCTGTCTTCTCAGGTTAACCCTAAAGGCACACCTGTTTAGGGAAGCCTTTGGCATGTAGCCAAGGCTTCCTTACATTGGCTGCTGATTAATATGGCTTTAGACTGAATTTATGATTTTATCATACCATTTAATTTATAGTAATTTTTTGTTTATCAACATTTGATTTTATGTAAATATTTGTGAACACTCTCTTATGTACTGTACATATTGTCATTATCTTGTACTGTGCTCTGAGCCTCAGGGAGCAGACACTTAACAAATACAATGTTATTTACTTATTATTGTTATTATAAAATTGCTGACCGGGTTAGTATTATTTTTTTTCTAGTAGTAGACGTTTATTAGTTTGTTCACTTTCAAACCATTAGAAACATTACAAAGATAATCCAAAAGCATTTAGAAACTTCAAAGAAATTATTTTCATTATGCACATTAAGATAAGCTGCACCTCAGACAAAAGACTAACATATAACAGTAAATATAGGACCAGATTAAGTGCATCATATTGACAAAGTAGTTCCAGATAATATTAGCTTAGCCTTAGTAGAGCATTTCACGTACTTACAGAACAACTAAAAAAATATAAAATAGAAATATAGTCAGACCCCTTTTTTAGCACAGTGTCGACCTCCTGATATATTAGTTGTATTCCTGTCAACCTAGGGACTAATAAATGGATACAAGTAAATTATTATTCATATTGAATACGGCATTATTACAGAATTTAAAGAGCTGATGTACTGCCTAAAACTAATAATAGTTTTTAAAAGCAGTCAACCATTACCTTTTATAACTGAGGTACTTTTTCTTTTCCGTTTTGTTAATTAGAAGATTGTTTCAAGATACAGGAATCTCCTAGTAGTATTAAACAATACTGCAGTCAGTCCTGGGGCTAGATATTTAAAGCTTTGCGCAGGGCACAAATCTGTTGCTCTGGAATAGCGCTGAATTTGCGCCTGACTGCAACATTCAAAAGGACATTTAGCACTGATGTTAAATGATAATGTGTGCAGGGGAGGGACTGAGGGGAGGGGCCATGACTGCCAGTGCACTGTCATATTTAAAAGAGCAGTGCCACGCTACAGGTGTTTGAGTAACCCGTAGCACGGTACACATTACCAGCTGCAAAAAGCATGTGGTACTGTGGAGCTAGAAGGGGGAGGTGGATCTCCACATCCCTGACAATGTGCACAGCACACCATACCCCCCATTCCAATCCCAGACACCTGGTCTCAGTATTGCAGTCCTACCCTGGTGGTCCAGTGGCCCCCCCATCACAATTGCTGACACCTGTTAATTGTTTTTATCAGCATTTACCCTGGTAGTCTAGTGGCCCCCCATCATGATCGCTAACACCCATTAATTGTTTTTATCAGCATTTTCCCTGGTAGTCTAGTGGCCCCCCACCACCATCATGATCGCTGATGCCCATTAATTGTGTTATTCAGCTCTTACCCTGGTAGTCTAGTGGCCCCCCCATCATGATTGCTGACACTCGTTAATTGTTTTTAGCAGCATTTACCCTGGTGGTTGAGTGGCCCCCCACACGCCAAAATCACAATTGCAAATACCCGTTAATTGCATTATTCAGCTCTTACTCTGGTAGTCTAGTGGACCCCCACTCCCCATCCGGAAGTGCCAACCACCCCACTCCTCCATCCCAGAACTGAGACAGTAACTGGCTCAGCCCACTGCTCACCTCCATGGCCAGCCACCAACTGAGTTATGAATGAGTGCAAATATACAGTGTGTCCCTCATTGTCCCTCATTCCGAGTGACTGGGCCCCACTTGTCAGTGTTGCCTGGTGAAAAGTTTGCCCCAAATGAGCCTGCTGACACCCATTGCCTGCAGCTTCCTCCCTGTACTCCCAGGCTGACCTACAGGTGGAACTGTGAGCACCATGGAGTAGCACTGGGCAAACTACAGGGTAATGTATGCTAGCAGCCCATAATGAGATGCAAATGTGCAGTTTGTACATGGATTATCTAAGTAGGCTCATTTACATATGAGCTTTGAATATTGCAGATTTTTTGCCCCAGCTAATGTGTTAGCCATCGGCAAAGTGTTAGTGCTGGGCTAATGTGTCTGCTCCAGGCTAACCTGTCACTTTCGCAGCACATTTTTGCTGTGTGTGGCCTGCATTGACTGTTTTTCAAGTTTCAAGTTTATTTTTTTTATACTGGAAAGGTATGTGAGCAAAACTTCCCATTTTCACAAATGTCCAGTTTTAGAACAGTTAAAATAAATTAAAAGATACATGAACAAGGGCAATAGCTTACTATATACAGGCTGACAACAATGACACTTGCTATAGACAAAAGGGTCACATATTAGTATATACACAGGTTAAATAAGATATAGGCCAAAGAGTGCAGAAGTTTAGACACAATTGGAAGCAGAGAGACCTAGTTATCATACATTTGATACTTTTGATACATTTTAGACTTGGTGTTGTGGAACCGGATCAAGCCTTTCGTTATGTTACAGCTAGAGAGAAAGTTAGGGTGTAAGATGTACAGCCACCTTAAGAGCAGATTCAGCAGGTGTATCTGTAGTATAGAATAACTTGATGAACATGGCATCCTGACCCCCCATGGTGCTGTTGCAAGGGGTGAGTAGAGAGACCCTGGCAGATGAAGGCAAGGGAGCTGACATTGCTTTAAAGAGCCACTGACACTACTGTGACAGCTTTGAGAAAATGTAGTATTTAGCACAAGGGAGCTTATATTTCAATATTGTTTCTGTATTTCTCATTCTTCTTTATTACTAAGGACATGTGCATGTAAACAGGATCACTGCCCTATCTGTTCTTGCTGCTTGCCTACATATGACATCACAGTTCTGTTTATGACATCATAGTCTGTTGCTATGGGGATCATTACAATGCCATAAATGGGAGATGATTTAATTTATTTATTTATTTAAAGGCTGGTAACCGGGAAAAGCACCATGACCAGAAGCTCATTTCCAGGTGCAACCTGGATTATGATGATGTCTTATGTAGGACAGTAGAAAGAGCAAATAAAGTCTAAGGGACATTAAGCTTCTTTCATACAGCTGTCCTCAGTAATAAAGAAAAAAGGTAAATAACTATAGAAAATACATGAAATATAAACTGAACTGTCTAAATCTTACATTTTTTCCAAGTTTTTTTAACAGTGTCAGGGGCTTTTTAACTAGTGTATTGAGAGCAGTTGCAGGATTGTTTAGAGAGAAAGTGACTGTTGCTGTTGTGCGTCACTCCATTACTATCACTCACATTGGCATGCTACTGCAGCTATGCCTTCCTCCACCTCTGTGTCCACTGAGATGCTGTTGCTTTTTGGCCTTCCCTGGTGCTATATTCAGAGCTGTCTTATTTCCCGGGCTATTTTAGCACTGCACTCCTAGCCCTGTTTGTACTTCTTCCTTTGTATGCTACATTCGGCAGGTTTAGCCCTGGGGCTATTCCTTTGAATATAGCATGGTAATGGATCTGGGCTAATTCAGCATGCCATGCAGTGCTAATTTTGCCCTGGGGCTAAGTTTTGATTTGAATATCAGGCCTCTAACCTGCTGACTGCCCCCAGAACTTTGAATTTAGAATGTATGCAAATTAGAGAATTTGGAATGCTTACATTCAAAACTGTTGCCTCTTCTACCTAACTGCCAAATAAAATTTTTCCATTCAAGACAGCAGAACATGCCCCCAAGACTGCGCAGCAACCTTGATGCAAGACTGTTTATTTTATTGAAAAGTGGTATTTTTTCAATATTTTATTCATACTCTGCCTCGTGTAGTTATTTACTAAAGTTTAGTGTATTTGGGTATTTTCATTCATTTTTAGTGATTTCATTGCGGTTCTCAGGAACTGATTTATTTAGCCTAAAATGTAATTTGCACTTCTGACCAATAACAATTTAATTTTAAACTTTATTTTGTTTACTTAGTTAAAACTACTGTGTTTTAATCGTGATCAGTTCCCGTGTGCTCCTAGGAACCAATCGCGTTTTTGAAGGTAAACACAGTTGACTACTTATTTTCTGGGTAGTGAGTGGTTCCCATTTAATTTTAGGAACCGATCGACTATTGAATAAAACAAAAAAGTCTGTTTTAATCATGGTTCCTTTTAAACATAAGGAACTGACCACATTTGCTCTAAATTTAGTTCCGGGAGACTTTTTCACAGTCTGTTGACAGTTTGGCATGTCAGACAGATCAAAAAAGAGGACAGGACCCACAGGTTTTAAAAATTGTATAAAGTACTTTTAAATCTCTGTTAAGGCTGATCCCCATGATTTTCATTAAGGTTCACTAAGAAAACTGGAGGGACTATATGGCCATGAATACTCCTATCAGTCACCAATAATATCCAAGGGAATGGTCATGTAATAAGTAGTTGTCTAGGTGTTTTTTTGAAGATATTCTTGGATTTACTGATGCCAATATCTGTAGGTAGTGAATTCCATGGATTTATAATTCTCTGAGAGAAGAAATATCCTCTTTTTTTTATTAAAGCATTTTCTTTTTATTTGAAGTGGATGTCCTTCTATGTTACTGTTAATCTGCTTGAAATCAATGCCAATTTCAAACATTACGTTTTCATCATTTATAATATCTCTAGTGAGCATAAGGTCACCCCTGAGTCTTTTCTTTTCAAGAGACATTAATCCAAATTTGTTCAGTCTTTGTTCATAATTTAAAGACTACGCAGCATCTATATATTTTGTAATTTTTCTTTGATTTTTTTTCAATTCTTAAGATGGCTTTCTTATTGTATGGACACCATAATTGAGAAACATAATCAAATATGGGGCTAATATATAATTTATACAGTGGAAGAATAACTGATTTGTCTCTTGATTTAATATTCCATCTTAAACTCCACCAAATGAGGTTTGCTTTATTTATGTTCTCAGTTATTTGAGTATTGAATGTTACTTCATTCTGTACTGTTATTCCCAAGTCTTTTTCAGACTCCACCACTTTTAATGGTAAATTATTGAGTGAGTAGGGTGTGATAGAATTTCCAGTTCCAAAGTGCATGATTCTGCATTTATTATTGTTAAATTTGAGACCCCATGTTTTGGACCACTCAGTCAATATATTTAAGTCATTCTGTATGAAATTGATTCAGACAGTATCTTGCAAGGACCTCCAAATTTGCAGTCTTCTGTATATGTTATAATATAATTTTCTAGATTATCAGATAAATCGGTTATAAACAGTTGTAATATTAAGGGCACCAAGACTGATTCTTGGGGTACCCCACTAGTAACCGGTCTCCACTCTGAAGCATGACCGTCTATTAAAACTCTTTGGGACTGCTTTAATAACCATTTTTGTATCCATTTTATAATGCTAGTGTGCATGTTATAGAGATTCAGTTTTATTAGTAAGGCCCAATGATGCACAGAGTCAAATGCTTTTTTGAAGTCCACAGATACCATATCACATGGTGTCATGCTATCAAGATGCTTATTTACTGCTTCTTAAAAGCATGACAAGTTTGTAATACAAGATTGACCTTTACAAAAACCATGTTGTTTTGAGTCAATTTCTGATAAGTTGTTTATTATTTTGTCGTTAAGTATGCTTTCCATAATTTTACAGAGAACTGGGGTAAGGTTAATAGGCCTATAGTTACCTGTATCCCCACTATCTCCCTTTTTATATAGTGGTATGACATGTGCTTTGTTCCAGTCTGCTGGTACTCCTGTTTTCATGCTGTGATTGAATAACATTTGTAATTGTTTGGTCAGATGTGCTTGCATAATTTTGATCATATCCATGGAGATGCCGTCTGGGCCTAGGGAAGAACCAGGTTTTATAAGTTTCATTTTAGACTGAATTTCTTCCTCAGAAATAATAATATCAGATTGAACTGTATCTGGCATGGTATGGGTACTGGATGAAGGGGTATCAAGAGATTCACAGAAATGATCATTTAGCAAATTGTCCATCTTTGTTGGCTCTGATATCACATTATCTTCAAATGCTAATGGACCTACTTTACATGACTGTTTCCTTAAGGAGTTTATATAACTGTGACATTTTTTGTTGTTTCCTTTATTTGCTTCTGCCACCAATTGTAACTCTGCTGATTTTTTTGCTTTCCTGATTTCTTGTTTGCATTTATTTTGGCTATGTTTTAATGTTGCCAATCTAGATGGATTGTTTTTTATATTTATTATAAAGGTGATATTTTTTCTTAATCAATTTTTTAAGTTTTACAGTTAGCCATTTTGAGTTATTCTTAGCAGAGCAGTGTTTCCTGATTTTTGGTATGTTTGTGTTAGCTATTTGCAAGATTTTTGCATTTAGGACCGTCCATATGTCTTCCACTGATGCATTATTAAATAATTCATCCTAGTCAATGTTAGTGAGTGTTTTATTGATCATATCTAAATTAGTTTTTTATAAAAGAAAGATTTCAGAGACATTCTTAGACACTGAAATATCAGAAATGATGTCAAATGAAATCATATTGTGGCACTACATACAAGTAGTGCTTGTAGTGTACAGTTTTTATCATAATATTTTCTGAATTATCACAACATCTAATATGTTTGAACCCCTTGTTGGAGTTGTAACTGATTGTGTTAAGGATCATTCGCAACACAAATTCAAAAAAATCTTTCAAGATGCTTGATTGGGCAGTACATTTGATCCAGTCAATGTCACCCATATTTAAATCTTTCAAAAACACTGTCTCCACTTGGACTACAGCTTTTTCCACTTCATTCATAATTTCTTTCGATTTATACATAGAATGCTTTGGTTTCAGCCATATGTTCTCTAACTGCGAAGTGTGTAGTACTTATTGTATAAAAACTATTAAAAAGAGAGTCAAAAGATTAGAACAGATGGCTTCTATTTCCACCTCAGTGTCACCAAAGCAAAGTGATAAGAGTCCTTCTTCATCCCACTCCAAGACAAAGGAGAGATCTTCTAAGGACACCTCAGACCTCAAAATTACTGAAAAGGGGTCTGAGTATTCTAAGCATAAAATAACAAGTGAGCAGATGCCTGAGATTGTGCCTGCCAAAAATAAATATAAAGAGAAAAAGGTTGCTGCACCTCCTACTGAAAAAGCAATGGAGCTCCCAACAGACAAAGATAACATTCCCTCTGCAGAAGAAATTGCCAGAGCCCTGAAAGTCATTCAGGCTTTACAGACTGAAGGTTCCATATTGGGTTAACTGGTTCAAATCCCACCACTCGTTCCCATTGACCAAGGCCTGGAAGTGTACAATGAAGAGGAGGAAGAGGAGGAATCAGATCTAGGGGAACCCATTGAACCAGAGGTATCCATAGACCAGGAGATTGGTTCTCCTCCATGTGGGCATGATGATTTTTCATCCCACTTCTCTTTTGTCAAGCAAATGGCTGACACCCTGGGCCTCACCTCACAAGAATCCCTGGATGATGAAGATGCAGATTTTTTGTATGTGATGGATCTCACTCCCACAAGAAAGGTGGTCCTTCCTAACCACAATTCCATTAGGAAGGTTACTTTTAAAATTCTGCAGACACCTTCATTTGTCCTTGGATTGGACAAGAAGGTGGAAAAGAAATATCAACTGGATAGGGCTTCTGCTGATTATTTGAATGCCCATGCAGATCATGAGGGTGTTATACAGGCTACAGCCTGTGATAAAGCAAAAACCCCCCTTGCATCTCACAACCTGAACAAAGATTCCAAGAAAATTGACACAATGAGGAAGAAAGGCTATTTGAGATCTTCCCATCTCTTCCAACAGGCAGCCCACATAGCTTATGCTGCACAGTACCAGAAAGCCCTATAGAGTTCTGTGATGGCCTTAACTGATAAGGTTTCAGGAGATGTGGCACACAACATGGCAGATATTGCCAGGACAGCTATGGATGCCACAATGTGCAAGTTTCACATGGCGGTGGATACAAATGACACTGCATCCAGGTTGTTGGCCCTGTCAGTTTAATTAAGAACTTTTGCTTGGCTCAGAGCAACCAATCTTATGCCAGACACCCAACTAAAAGCCCTGGATTTTCCATGCAAAAAGAATTCCCTTTTTGGTGGCAAACCTGAGGCATACATGAACAATATCTAGCCAGAGCCAATATGACTGTGGTGAGCTTCCTCCCCTCCCATTGCATAATGATGCTTTCTTGTGGGGGTTCCCAAGTCCAGAATGGATGCAATGGGAGTTGATCAAGAACTGTAAACAAACATGTTTTGATAAACAAGCACCTGAGGTCATGAGCTGAAACTGAAAGGGGGGGGGTTAAGAGGGATATGAGTAAATTCTATTTTATGGAAAAGGTGGTGAAGTTGTAGAGCAGTCTGCCAGTGGAGGTGGTGGGTACCAAGACCATAAATGGTTTTAGGTATGACTAGGATGGAGTGAAGGGTTTGGTGTTTGCTCAGGTTAGCAGCATTAATGAGGGGAGCAGGGGGGTGACATGGGAGTGATAAAACCCTGAATGGACAATAAATAGGTCTAGGGGAAGATACCAAAGTCTAAGCAGACTAAATGGACCATTGGTATTTTTCTGATATCATTGTCTATGTAATAATATATGCATTGAGCGAGGGAGAAAAAAATAAAGGGGAACATGTGTGAAGCAATATACTACTCATAGAGTGGAGACACCATGTTAGGTACATACTGTATGAAGTTAATGTAGTATGATAGTATCCCGCTGTATACTAATGTTGAATAAACTGCAATATGGGATTTTATTTGCTGTTGTTTTATTTTTAATAATCCAGACATTATCTACACAGGAATGGTTCCATGTTATAATAGCAAATCAGCAATTGCTGTTATGGCAAGTGCTATATGCACTTCACGGTGACCACACTTCGGAAAAACTTAGTGCTTTTGCGGGAGGCTGCCCCCCCCCCGGCACACTGCTGATTTTGAATTACCAACTCCAGGGGGGTGCATGTCAAGGAGGAGGCACACGAATCAGCAGTATACATGAGTACAAGGGGTAGCAGGGCCATGTAACTCCCTTGTACTCATGTATACTTGCATATATCCTGGATTTTTGTTTAAATTTTAGTGTTACCTTATTACCTATGTATATCCACTTCTCCCTCCCCCAGGACGCACTGTGAGATGAGCAGCGTGTTGTTCAGTGTGTTTTTCTGATCAATCTCTTCAATAAATAAACAAATATCTGGCTACAAACTAGACAGCTCTCTTCTCTCTCTCTCTCTCTCTCTCTCTCTCTCTAGCATAGCCTGCAAAAAAAGTTTCTAATTACATTGTTGCAGACAGTTAAACTTTCAAAGAAGTGGTGTAATTAACTTGCCTTTGTACTTATTTGGAGACGTTAGCGAGAGACAGACAAGCTGAAAAAATAGTGTTGGAAGTGGCCTACTCAACAGAGAGAAAGTAGTATTTCATTCAACTGGTGTAGTGATTTGTACTTGTGAAAGGATACACTGAAAACTCCCCAAATGTCTGCTTCAATATCCCATTTTCCCAGCTACAGCAAGATGGCTGTGGGCGTAAAAAGGTGGAGGCATACAAAACCATCTACAGGAGTAACTCTTTGAGAGAAAGGGCCTCCTCTTCTTTTAGATGCACAGTAAGGGGAGGTAGGGGTAGGGGTAGTACTACCCCAGATCTAAGCCCATACGCAATGCCTGTTGAGTACACACAGTTTAGGGAGTATTACAGGGGTAGGGGAGGAGGTCTGCTAGATGTGCTAGCCCAGCTCCAGCTCCCAGACCACAATCTGGACAGACTTCCTGAGTGCACAGATCAAGCTGCCCCCCCCAGTAGGGGTCTTGTTGTCCCACTATTATGATACTAACATTGGGAATACACTACCACAGACAATTGGGTACTGTAGGTAGTGAGTCAGGATTTGGTCTTTGCCTGCAGTTCAAACAATTTCTGAAATTTCAGGGCTGTAGGGTTTTCTGGCCTTCAACTCTATCAGAGACCATTCTGCTGGAGTTGAAAGTAAAAAAAGCTTCTGCAAGCCAGGGCAATAGAATCAGTCCCCCTTGTCCCAAATGCGAAGGGGTTTGTACTCAAGGTACTTTCTGATGAAAAAGAAAATTGGGGATTGGCATCCAATCTTGGATCTCAGACACCTAAACAGAAAACAGACAAAGCCAAGGCTAAAAATTGTAACACTGGCAGTAGTTATCCCTTCTCTAAGGACAGGAAACTGGCTGGCATCTCTGGATGTGAAAGACACTTACTTTCACATTCCAATCAGACCTTGCCACAGAAAGCAAAGGACAGAGTGACAAACCTACTGACCCTAGAAAACTTCATTGCTTTAGGTCAGCCAAGAACTGCAAGACAGTTCCTAGCATTGTTAGGACACATGGCCTAAACTACAGCAATAGTAACAGGCTCCAGGTTTCAAATGAGGTATATCCAGTATCACCTCAGATCACATTAGCCCCAAAGAAGGATCCCATTTCAAAGTTGGTGCCAGTTACGAGAACTCTGTTACTGGCTCTGCAATGGTGGAAAGAATGAGAAAACCTTTGACAGGGTTTTCCTTTTAAGCAACAGCACCACACGGTGCTCCTAACAACAGATGCCTCCCTCCTAGGGTGGGGGTGGATATGGGTGACCTCAAAATCAGCAGAATTTGGTCACCTCAGGAGTCCAAACTGCACATCAACGTTTTAGAGTTGAGGGATGTCTTCCTTGCTCTAAAGTGCTTTGCCACCCAATTGAGGGGTCAGTCAGTCCAAGTCATAAAGACAACACAACCACCATGTGGTACATCAACAAGCAGGGGGGTAACAGATCGTCAAGGCTATGTACAGAGGCCATAACAATTTGGTCCCTAGCTTATTCCCTGGAAGTGCATCTGTCTGCCATTCATCTTCCAGGGAAGGAGAATACACTGGCAGATTCACTCAGCAGAATCAGCCAGGATCACCACAAATGAGCTCTGAAGATGCAAGTGTTGGATACAATCTTCAGGTGGCAGGGGGCCCCAGAAATAGATCTGTTTGCCTCAAAAGACAATCATCAGCTACCACTGTATTGTTGCAGACCACCATCCTTGGGCACAGTGCCCAGGCATGCACTAGCCCTGGATTGGATATGGACATTTCTCTGTGTCTTCACTCCAATTCCTCTGGTGTCAAGAGTTCTTCTCAGACTGAGGAGTCAGTCTGCAACCATGATATTGGTTGCTCCAGACTGGGCCAGACAGCTTTAGTGCCCTTTTCATCAAGCAACACATTTGTCTTCCCCATAGATTTAATCTTCTAATAGCTGTCCAGGGACAGATAGTTTTTCCAAACCTCAAGAGCCTTCACCTGAAGGCTTGGTTCTTGAAGAGTTAGAATTTTCTGAGTTTAACTCATCAGAAGAGTTACGTAAAGTACTGAAAGTATCTCAGAAAACCTCTACAATACAGACTTATGTTTCAAAATGGAAACAATTTACCATTTGGTGCAAGCCTAAGAAAATCAACCCCTTCAGGGTAGGTTTTCCCTCAGTGCACTTGCAGTCTCTAGGCCTCAGGTCTGCAACCCTTAAGGTTCACTGAGCAGCAGCATCTGCTTATTTATCTGCAGGTGCTCGGAGAACAATAGCCTCACACCCTATTTTTAAAAACAACATTTTCAAAGGGTTGGCACATGTGTTCCCTCCCGTTAGGAAACCAGGCCCTCCTTGGGACCTGAATTTGTGCATAGCCAAACTTATGGAGCCTCCTTTAGAGCCAATGGCTACATCTGAGCTAAAATATGTCACATGGAAAACTGTTTTTCTAATGGGAATTACTTCAGCAAGAAGAGTGTGTGTGCTCCAAGCTCTTTGCACTGAACCCACCTACATTATCTTCCATAAGGACAAGGTAGTCCTTAGAACCCATAGAAGGTTCATTCCAAAGGTGGTAACTGAGCTCCATTTGTATTAGTCCATCACCTTGCTAGTATTTTTCATAGCCAAATCCAGGTCAGATGAACAAAAGCTTCATAGTTTGGATGTAAAAAGGTCCCTCAGCTATTACATTACACATACTAAGGACCTTAGGGATTCCCACTCACTGCTGGTTATTACTTATGGTGAAGTGGGAAAAGGCAGGCCTGCCTCAAAGAGGTCAGTTGCACATTGGATGGTATCCAGTATCCAATTCTGCTACAGTAAGGCTGACAAAGAGCCACCACAGGGCCTGAGGGCACATTCCACTTGTGGAACTGCTGCCTCTGTGACAGCCTCAAAGGACATCCCCTTGCTGGAAATCTGCAAAGCATCTACCTGGAGTACATTCCACACATTCACAAGCACTGCTGCCTCAATGTTCAGTCCAGGACTGATGCTAGGTTTGGCACTGTAGTATTGCAGGACCTTTTTTCCTTAATAGGTTTTTATCCTCCTCCCAAGGCATTACTTGATATTCTGCAGTATTGTCTAATACTATTAGGAGATTCCTGTATCTTGAAGAACAAATTACTTACCATAGTGATATTGTTTCTTACAAGAGATCTCCTAGTAGGATTAAACCTCCCATCCCTACCTCCCCTTACATAACCTAAATAGGTTCAGCAATACTTTTATGGGAGTTTCTAATGTGGCCATTAATCATTGGTCTAACTTTTTATAATAATTAATGCACACAAGAATGGCTAGGAACACTAGCTCTCTTTTTCATGTTTTTTTCTTGCCCTGTTTGGATTCCATCCTTTGTACCAAGGGGAGGAGATTAATGTTAAGGCCATTTAATTTTTAATCATTAGTGTACTATTTTCATCTGCAAAATTGAATCTGGCAGTTAGGTAGAAGAGGCAGCAGTTTTGAATGTAAGCATTCCAAATTCTCTAATTTGCTTACATTCTAAATTCAATCTTCTGGGGGCAGTCATTAGGTAGGGACTGACTGTAGTATTGTCTAATTCTACTAGGATATCCCTTATAAGAAACAATATTACTATGGTATTTTTTTCTCTCCTGATGTTAGTATGTGTGATGTGTGGAAGAGCACTCTGCCTGGTAGCTGACATATCTAGCTCTGTTCCCTTCATTTCATATTCAGCATTGTGACCTCACTCACTGTGATACCACTGATGCTTAGTTACAGCCACTCAGTAGCTGCCAGGTCAGACAGCTCTGATGTCACTGTCAGTGACATCACAATGCTGATGATGTAGTGGGAGAGGGGAATATAGATAGATATGTCAGCTACCAGGCTGAAAGCTGTGCTACACATCTAGTACAATATTATCACCTGGAAAATGTTCAATGAGCAAAAGGAAAAAGTAAATTACTGTAGAAATGAAAAATTACAACAGACTACAGTACTTCTTAATATCATTTTCCTGTCTGTCTATCTGTTTTGGTTCCACTAGTTCTTTAAGAGAAATACATGTCAAAAAGTGAAAACTCACCCTTTGTTGTTCCATATCTAAATAAGGCTGACGTTTGTGGTTTTAGGGCAAGAATGGAAAAAAACATATTGTCAGACTGGTATTCCCAAGAATAATCACCTTAATCAAACAATATTTTTTTTCTGAGATTACCTAGGAGACCTCTATTCCATATTGTAATAAGAGACTTTACAAGGGTTCCACCAACTACAGCCACCATCTGTAAGTCAGCTAGAGCTCCAATACATTTCTCAACCCCTTTCTGTGTGGCTCTAGACAGATCCAGACCCTCTCAATCCATACTAGTTAAGAATTATTTTTCGGCCAATTAGGCTAGTCAGGTTTTTTAACAGTTCATGACCACCCACATTTTGTAGAAGGGAATCTAAATCAGCACTCCTCAGCTGGCCAGTTGCCTGGCAGCATTTTTCCTGTCCCAGCCCAGCATTTTGGCATTATAGGCTAAGAATGACTCCAAAATGTATCATACTAAATGTTCTATGCTTAAAATGGAGGAATTTATTTGAGGAGCCCTCTCTTACTTCTGGCTACTATCTAAACAAGCAACAATCACACACTTGTCACTCATGAACAGATTTAGGGACAAAATGGAGAAGCCAGTTTTCAGAAAGGTATTGCAAAAACACTCATTTTGATCAAATGGCAGAAACATTTCTGAAATTGTCTTGGGGGATCCTAGCCATACTGTATTCATATACTGTGGAAGGGTTTCACCAAAGGAAGTCACCAGCTGTCGGTCACCTAGAGGTCTAATAGATATCTCAATCTCATTCAAGGGGTACTCATCAGAACTAGACCCTAGTACTATCTCACTCTGAACTAAGTGAGGTTTCCTTTTTCACCATCATGCCAATTGGGTCTTTTAACAGTCCCTTACCAACTGCACTTTACAGGAGGGAGTCAAAATCAGTGCTCATTTGTTGTTCAGGTGCCAGGTAGCACTTGGTCCTGCCCTAACTCAGCATTCTGACACCATGGACTGAAAAATCACCTCCAGATTGTATCATACCAAATATTCTATGCTAAATACTAATGAGGTTATCTGAAAAACCCTTTCTTACTTCTGGCTTATTTCCAGATCCAAAGGAGTCACAGTCTCATATAATCACCTCATGAACAATGAATTTTAGATTTTAAATTATGCCAGACACCATGTTAAAAGTTCTGGAGTCCCAATAAACAAGTCATTAAGAGTCAAAAATTGCCCTTAATGTGGGCTGATATTTTTAAAATCTAACTGCACCTTGAGTTTTTTTCTGGTTCATTTAGTACTTGTGACATGATCCTAAGACAGATTAGGCATAATAAAACAATTATAAAACATCTGACACTTATATTAGCCAGAAACAAATATTCCAAATGATTCACTTTTAAGAAAAAGCAGTTCTAATAGTCAATAGTCACAATAAAAGGAGTACCAGCTCCATATTGCTCCATATTGTTCATCATCTGTAGAGCTCCAAGAATAAAGCCCACAGGCCTTACTTTAATTAGAAATTGAAAATCTGGAGCTTTCAATCACAGACTGAAAATGCGAATCCTGTTCAGTTAAGTGCATGGAGTCTGAAATTCCTGCATAATGTTCCAAGCACCATTAGGCAAAAACAGTAAAGAAAGAATAATAAAGAAATGCCTCAGAGTCAGTCTCCTCTTATCATCATTTAACTGCATCCAAACACCGTTAATAGGGAGAAACAATAAAGGTGCTGGCAAACAAACGAGGCTCACTACACTTGATCTGTGAGTACATTAATTTCAACAGCACTGGACTAGGTCAGTATTCCATCTAGAGTCTTTGCATGCATCTCTTCTTGTGGAGACTCCTCATCTCCCAGCTCCAATGGCTTATGCAGGCTGTCCCTCCATGCTTCCACGAAGTTGGGAATGCACTGTACCATCTGGGGAATAAAACAAAAAATTGCTTGACTGAGCATAATATATTAAATGTCTCAGCAGTAAAACAGAGACCAGCCCCAACTCCCAGGCAATGCTAGCATACTATTTAAAAAGAATGGATAGGCATATCAACACATGTAGTTCAACTGCACCCTTCACCATAGTCGTAGCTGACTTCTAGCCTTGAGAGCATAGTTTTAATTGGCAACAGATTCATTCAGCATTATAGCAAGGAAGCACTGAGTATTGTAGCTTAAAAGCATGGAAATCAGTACATGACTCTGGGCTGAAGCTGAACAATACGATATCAGTTCAAGTCTCAAAGCTCAAAACAAGACTGACAACTGTCAAGGCTCACAAATGGCTTGTGCAAGGGGCATGCAAAAAAAATGCCCTTTTTACACCATCTATAGTTATAAGTTGTAAAACAGAAACTCAGTAATCTGTTTAATAATAAAAGATCTGCACAGCGACCATACTGCAAAAGGAAAGTGTAAAATAATGCACTTTGGCCATAGAAACCCATGAGCAGAGTACAAAATGGGTTGAGTGATACTGACAAAGACCAAGCAGGAAAGAGTCCTAGGGGTAATCATACTGGATAATCTAAAGGTGGCCAGGCAGTGTGACAAGGCAGTGGAAATTACTCATGGGATGCTGAGGTGCATAAGAAAGGGTATCACCAGCAGGAAGAAGGTGGTGGTGCTGCCCCTATATGGATCTTGAGTACTATGTCCAGTTCTGGAGACCACATCTTGGGAATAACATAGACAGACTGGAGTCAGTCCAGAGGAGGGCTATTAAAATGATGCAGGGTCTGCATCAATACCCTATAAAGAGAGGCTAAAGGAGCTAAATATATACACCCTGGAGGAGAGAAGGGAAAGGGGGGATATGATAGAGACCTTTAGATACTGTACCTCAGGGGGTTAATAAGGTACAGGAGGGGGTATTTTCAGAGGAAAAATGTACTCTAGTACAAGGGTTCATACCATGAAGTTGGAGAGGAGTACATTTAGGAGGGATTTGAGGAAGTACTATATCACAGAAAGGGTGGTGGATGCCTGGAGCAGCCTTCCAGTGGAGGTAGTGGGGGTGAAAACAGCGGTGGGGTTAAAAACCGCCTGGGAGAGACACAAAGGAATCACTGGACTAAGGAAGGGAGGGAAAGGGGTGGTGCCGTAGATTAGAAGCAGATCTGTAGCAAAAAATCAAGGTTAAAAAAATGGGCAGACTGGATGGGCCCAGCAGCCCTTGCCTTCTGTCACTTTCTATGTTTCTATGTAATGCTGTTGGTTTATCTCTCCAAAGGCTCCACATGGTCAATACTACTCTCATCACCAAAGCACCCAAGAATGTTCCAAAACCTCAGTTGTAAATAATACTTAAACTAATAGGTATCAAAAGGAAGCACATTTTTCAACATTTCCTGAAGAAAAAACACTGTATCCCAGATAAAAAGGAATGTAACACAGTAGAGCAGCATAGAGGAGCAGCTATGCAGCCTTCTTGCTGTTCTGTTCCTTCTACCCGATCAGTGTAAAATTAAAAGAATGCCATAGAATAAAGTGTCCAACAAAAGACTAAGTTTAATGCCACCTTTGACTATGTTCTCAGCACTGGGGTTGTGTCATTTCTACTATGAACTTCAGAAAACTGATGGAAGGAGTGACCACAAAGGAGAGCTACAAAATGAATCCTAAGATTAAAAAGCTTTGATTATAAATCAAGATGTAAAGAGCTCAATCTTTATCCTCTAAATGTAAGGTGAACTAGAGCTGATCTGTTGCTTCTGTATAAGATACTTCAGGATGAACATCTTATGCAAGAATGTGGGATTAAAAAAGCTTCCAAACCAATTGTTCTGAGATGTAGTTCTTGACAACTGTTTGTCCCTAGAGCTATACACAACAAAAGAACATTTTCCTTCACAGAGTTACTAGATGATGGAATTAGATTACCACAATATGTAGTTGATTCAAGTACAATTAATCAGTTTAAAAGAAATCTAGATTTATATCTAAAAAGTGGGGAATACAGGTGACTATCACACATAGTGTGGGTGGTAGACTAGAGGGGTCTTATGACCTACTTCTACCATACAAAACCATATGTACCATGTGTACAACTAGCTAGCCGCCTTTCTGGTGACAGGGAAGACTAGTGAAACATCAGCTACTAGGGCTCAGAACTACAGAAAGGCAGACATTTTCAAGATGAGGGCTCTGGTAACCAGGGGTCTGGAGAAGCTGTATGAGGCCGGTAATGCAGAACACATGTAGAGTTTGTGGAAGAAAGTGTTTGAAGCAGATTCAGCTGTCTGCATAGCTTTAAATACTAAGGGGAAAAGCTGATGTGTTCCTCATGACTCAACAGGACCTAAGACAATTTATACTGCACAAAAAGTGGGTCTATATTAAAACTGCTCCAAAGAGATGGTCTCTGCCATGGGAGAGTACAGAACAGCAGGGAGGGACTGCAAGACAAGAATTAAGGAAGCTAAGGAGGGGCTTAAATCTAGGCTAAGAATAAGAGATTTTGATAATGCCAAAGCCTTCTTCAGTACATACATGGAAAGACTAAAGTGAAGGTAAGGGCTGGAACAGGTGTGAGATACAGTGGCGATGGTTGAGATGCTAAATTAATACTTTTCTCTGGTATTCATTAAAAGGCCTGGGGGGGCTTATTTGGGAGGGGGTCATGGCATTCAAGTTACCATGATACAACTTATGAATATCATGCTCACCCTGGTAGCTGACTTCCTGATAAAGATCAAACAAGGAAAAGCTCATGTAGCAGAAAAGATATACCCCAGGACAAGGTAGAACTCTTGCAGTAAACTTGCATGAGTCTGTCTTTACATGTGTTGTGCCAGAGGACTTGAAAGTATCCCTTGTGGTCCCAAACTTCAAAAACTTGACAAGGTCACACCAAGGTAGTAGGGTGGTCAGTCTGACATTGATCCTGGGTAAGGTCCTGAAATTATTAAGGAACAAACAATGGATTATTAGATTGAAGCCAATGTTCTTGTCTCCTCTTAGCATAGCTTAATGAAGGGTAGATCATGGCAAATAACCTGATTACCTTCTTTGAGGGAGTAATTTGAGAGGTGGGATAACACAAAACACACATTCTGCCTGGATTTTGGTATATGAGCAGTCTGTGTTCAAAGAACAAGCAACATCCCTCAGGGATTAGTACTGGTGTCACTGTTTTGCAACATTTATATTAATGATCTGGAAGCTGGAGTATTCAGACTGCTTGTGGTCACTGATTACACAAAGCTAACCATAGTAGTGGACTCCCTTGAAAGTAAGGAGAACCCTCTGGAAGACATAAACAAGCTGGGCCACTTGTCAGACTCTTGAAGACTTACATTCCATGTAATCAAATACAAGGTGCTATGCTTGGGGAGGAAAAGACAGAGGCAGCACCAAAAATCTTGGTGTGGCTCCTGTTGCTGTTCTGGTGGATATAAAGGAGCTAGGAGTCATAACAGACAAGGGACTAAGTAATGGCAAGCAATGCAGTGATGCTGACAAAAAGCCTGGAAGAATGCTGCGGTGAATCTAAAAGGGGAGCAATCCACAGAGGAAAAGTAATCATTGCACATTACAAGGCCCTAGTCAGTTCTCACCTGGAGTACTGCATGCAGTTTTGAGCTCCTCAGTTCAAAAAAGAAAACATGAAGCGGTCAGGAGGGTGAAACACGGGGTGACCAAAATGATCAGGGGAATGGAAGATAAAAGTTTTGAGGAGAGGAGAGAGGCCTTAATAGGTTCACCCTGGAGAAAAGGAGGCTGGGAAGGGACAAGGATTTCACTAAAAAAAAACACCAACAGCTTAATCTGGTTCAAGGTCAGTTAACATTCATCTGTATCCCTCTCCCTCGGATCGTGCCTGAAAGTAGGAAGATTTTGTCTAGTGCACTTACCCAGTCAACAAAAACTAAATAAATAAATAAAGATCTCCATCTTCTGCATATTAAAGTGTATTGATAAGATCAAATAGATTGAGGTGTTATATCTGGTGTGCTTGTGCAGAATGCATGGGCATGCCTTCAAGCTCAATCTAGATAAATTCTTGAGTAAAATTAAGAGCTACTTCTCCTACCAAAGGATGGTGAACCTCAGAGCCTACCAGTGTAGACTATGGGTATGACTACAGAACAGATCTCTATACATTTGTACATTTGTGCATACTTGTTAATCCCTGCTTATGAAGCTGGTGGTGACTTGAAAGTCATAGGGCTTGAGTCATGGAGGTGAAGGCAGTACACAGTAAATAGAGAGCTACCATTTCTGCAGTAGCACATAATTCAGGAAGCAACAGAAGCACTGCTAACAGGCTAGATCTGTTTGGAACTGATCTTCTACCAGTAGAATGACAGAGAAATGCTGATTTTGCTTCCAAGAAATTTCACAAAATGTCCATGAAAATTTCATGACAGTTCACAAAAATTGTGACTTGGGTTACTTCCATCTAGCCTAAAAAGTATCTGTCCAAATTGCACCAAAGTTGGTACACAGATTTAGCATATGCCCATACAGAAGGATAACACGTTTCAGATTTCTTGACCAAGTTATAAGCCTCCAAATATTTGGGAATTTTAAAATTACTGTAAACAACTATGTAAACTAAAGTGCTTGCCCAAATTTCACCAAATTTGGTACATTGACTTTACCAAGCCCATACATATGTGTGCCAAGTTTCAGATCTCTGTCTTTAAAGGAGACTGAGTTATACGCCTCCAAATTTTCAGAAATCTTAAAATTACATTTTGCAATTATGTAAACTGAAGAATTTTAAGCCCCAATAAGTTTAAAACTGGAGAATGAAATATCACCAATATTGTTAGGTTAGTTGACACTAAATATTAGGCTTTAAGGCAATTCTCAGAGCCCATCATTTGTCATGCTGCCATGCTGATAACCTGGGTTCAGAAGCAAGCCTGGGAAGTCATGTCGGGAGGCAGGCCTTGGCTGACACTTATAATTTATATAACAATTACTTCTCTGTGTTGCAATTTCTATGCATCTTCCAGGAAAGCATACATCTAGATTTTCAGTTATCTAGCTCCAAAGATGGTGAAGTTGTAAGCATGCAGTATAAATATTTACAGAAATTTTCACATGAATATTACATTGCCATATTTTTAGCCTCTATAACTTCTCTACCCTTCTTCCAAATGTTATGAAAATTGACATGCATGTAGGGCCAATGCCAGACAATATGCCTGCCATAGATCTCTAGCTTTAAGATGGCTGAATTATGGCCAATTAAAGAATTTCAGAAAATTTCAAAACATCCCACAAAATGTCGCAAAATTGCATGGAATTTTATGAAAATTCTATGAAAGCAAAATGTTCTAATTTTGCCCAGATCTATAACAGGAACAGTAGTTGTGTTCAGGGATCACATGGTGCAGTTTTGAAAATGGCATATCAATATTCATGAGCTCATCAGCCCATTATCTGAGCTGCAGAACATAACATCACATCACAGGCACTACTACATACAACAAACATATTCAGGGCAGCACTCAGCAAAAAATAACAAAAATATCATAGGTCAGTAAAATCCAACACTGAAAAAAAAACAATGAATCATTCAAATAAATATTATTCATATTTGTGTGTGATATCAGGTTATTATATATTTTTTAAGTCCCCTTCTACCTCAGATTCATAATTTTAAGTATAATACTCAGAATTGTTGGAGCCTCTGTTTCCCTTTTAATGTTAACAATTTTTTTTTTTTTGAATTTATGTGTATTAGTTTGGGAAATCATTGCTCATGTATGTATATTCTTTGGTGGAGCGAGACAAGTAATAATGAAATAAAAAATTAATATTTTGGCATACAGAATTTATATGGAATATAGTTTACCACTATATAAATAAATTATCCCTAATTATTGAATTCTTGATATTTTAAATACATTTTGGTAATTCAAGCTTCTTCTAAGTGAGCTTGTTCCGTCCCCTCCTTCCCCATTCTCTGTTCTGTTACTTTACTCCAGATATATGGGATTTATCTGACTACTGAGAAAATGTCAGTTACATCTTTTGTCTAAATCTAGTTTTAGCTGCTATATTCTTGTACAAATATGAATATTGTTTATTTGAATGATTTCTTTTTGCACATTTTTTGCATACATTTTGTACACTGTGGGTGTTTTTCTACGTAAAGGATTGTTAATGCCGATGTGCTTAATTTCATGACTATGTCCTGAAAGTTAATCCCATAATTAAAAATTTGACTATTTAAACAGGACTATTCTCATTTTTCAAGCCACCTTCCCCCTGACAAAGCCCCACATCTAAGAGGTGAAGTGCTTGGTTTAGTGCCATGCTCTCAAAAATAAAGTGTTGGGTTTTGCTGACCTATGCAGATTTTTGTTATTTTCTGCTGAGTGCTACCTTGAATGTGTTTGTTGCATCTTCTCTGTCAGCTGGCTGGCACCATCCCTATCATGAGTACATGGTGTTGTACTCAATAACTACTACATATGAGCCTGCAGCAGTGCAAACATCACATGATTCAGAATGGACAATGAGCATCTGCTGTCTGCCATTAAAAGTACAGTGGTCCAGTATCTCATTCTAACCCCATGTATTCTTCTCATATTCATAACTCTCTGCAGTTAACCTGCTCAGTAGAACTGCCCAGAGAATGGAACTATATGCTAATGATGGAATCATTGGCATGTAACAATATTCAAACTGCTGCCCTCATCTGCTGCACATTCTATCAATGTTTCAGATTTCTTACCCCGCCTCTCAAGTCTAGATGCCCAGGAGATCCCTCAGGTCATTGTTGGCTTATTTTGAAGTATATTTCTTAATTATACATAATTTTCTTTCTGCTGGCTTCATTTATTGTTTAATTTTACTCTAATGTCTAGTTTATATTAGTTTAGTTAGATTTAGCATGTATTTCTCAGTTCCTCACGGTTTGGTATAACCGTTGAGGAACCGAGTAGTTATTTATTAGTTGTGGACTTTTTCTGCTTTATTTTCTCTATTTTCATGTAAAAATCTTTACTGTTTAAAGTTATATGTGTTTTTGTTGAAACCTCTAATCCGGTTTCTTTTTAACCACTAACCCGGTTACTGTGAACCATTGTATCGGTTCCAAGAACTGCTGACCTGGTTCCAAATTCACTAAATTTATCAGTTCTTTTGGGGCCTAATCGGTTCCTGAACCGACCACAAAAAAAAAAAAAAGAATAACTTTTGCGGTTGATGCTTTTTCTCCTGAAAATGGAGCACTCTGAAAAACCTAAGAAAAAGACTCGTCCCCCAGATTTTAAAAACTGTGTGAAGTGTGGGGAAGTGTTTGCCAGGGCAAACAATCATGACAGTTGTGTGTTCTGCCTGGGAACTGACCATTTGAATTCTGACTATGAGATTTATAAATCTTTCACACAGAAAACTGTGGAAAAAAGGATGGAGAGGTTGAATAAAAAGTTAAGAGGTACTTCAGGCTCTAACCAGCCAACACCTTGAGCTTCTTCTTTTACCACCCATGACAAGGGTGAATCAACCACTTTAGAGAGACTGAGTAGGCTGACCGACTCTCTGGTCCCCTCCAAAAAGTCAAAGAAGACCAAGCACATCGAACCCCAGGCTAAACCTGCAGGGGATTCTTCTGTGCCTCACAGTCTGCCTACTGCTGTGGAGATTGCCTGGGCTATTAAAGTCATTGGGGCAACTCAGGGGTTTATACCTTCTCCAACCCCTACTCCTCTAAGGGTTCAGGAGATTACTCCCTGCTCGGACCTCCAGTCTCAAGAGATGGATACTGAGGAGTATGATTTAACAGAGCAAGATGAAGGTGACCCCATCGAACTGGAAATCTCACCTGAGCAGGAATTTAGCTCTCCTCCTAGGCCTGAGGATTTTTCCTCTTACTTTTCCTTTGTGAGTTAAATAGTAGATGCCCTTAACCTGGCTGCCACCGAGGTCATAGGGGATGAGGAGGAGGCAGAATACATGGAAATGATGGGGTTAACGACCACTAAAAAGATTTTTCTGCCTATCAATAAATTCTTCAAGAAGGATTTATTCACAGTCCTGCAGAACCTTAACTCTGTCATGCTTCTGGATAAGAAGGCTGACAAGAAGTACTGACTGAACAGGAAAGGGGCTGAATTCCTCTATTCTCACCCTGATCATCAGGGTATTGTCCAGCAGGCAGCCTGTGAGAAGGTGAGGGTTTCTCTATCCTGTCACCCACCTGAGAAGGAGCCAAGGAAAATGGACAGTATGTCAAAGAAAGAGTATTTAGCTACCTCTCTGGGGGTCAGACAAGCTAATTACCAGACCTATGCTGCACAGTATCAAAAGACACTGTGGCAGTCTGTTTTGGCCATGTCAGAGAAAGTTCCCTCTCCTATCTCTGATGACCTAGCAGAAACAGTCAGATTTGGACTGGAAGCATCCAAATACCAGTTCCAGGTGGCAGCAGATGCCAATGATAATGCTGCTAGGATTATAGCTCTGACTGTAGCCCTGAAAAGGTTTGCCTGGCTAAGGGCTACAAATCTAACACGACACCCAGGCTAAGGCCGTGGATTTTCCTGTTCAGGATCATTCTCTCTTTGGCAAACAGATTGAAGAGTATATGAAAAAGGTGGATGAATACAAAACTACCTATAAGAGTAATTCATCCAAGGACAGGTCTTCTATTTCTTATAGGCCTTATGGAAGGGAAGGTAGAGGAAGGTCCTATGGTAAGCCCTTCTATCAGCCTCAAGCTGTTTCACAGCTGCAGCCATACCCACAGCAGACTGGGTATTATAGGGCCAGAGGCAGGAGGGCCTCCAGGAGGGGTTCAGAATCCATCGAGGCTCAGGCCCCACCAAAACAAAATCCCTGACTCCTTTGCCAAAGCTTCCTCCCTTATACCTGAGGGGGCAGAGTGGCTCATTTATTCCAGGCCTGGCAGGCCATAACCACAGACAAGTGGGTATTGGAATTAGTGAACCAGGGACTCTCCCTGAGTTTCAAGTCCTTCCCTCCTCTGAAGTCAAGGCTATTAAAATCAGCTTCCATTCTCAAAGAACAGCTCCTGGAAAAGGAGGTTCAAACCCTGCTCAGCATAAAGGCAGTAGAGGAGGTGCCTATCTTTCAAGGGGCAGTGGGTTTTACTCCTGATATTTTCCTACCAAGAAGAAAAATGGGGAGTGTTGGACTATTCTGGACCTAAGGCATCTGAACAAATATCTGGCAAAGCCAAAATTCAGGATGGTGACCCTATCCTTAATGTTACCTGTCATTCAGCAGGGAGATTGGCTGGCATCTTTAGACTTAAAAGATGCATATTTCCACATCCCCATGAGGGAGTCTCACAAAAAATATCTCAGGTTCAGACTCCTTTCAGGTCATTACCAGTTCTCAGCTCTGCCCTTCAGTCTATCCTCAGCACCTAGGGTATTCACAAATTGCCTGGCAGTGGTAGCGGCATTCCTACAAAAACTAGGAATTATAGTTTTTTCCCTATCTCGACAACTGGCTAATACTAGGAAAGTCATTCCAGCAGGTGCAAACACACTTGGAAATAACAAAATATGTGTTACAGTCTCTGGGCTTCCTGCTAAACCAGAAAAAAAGCCATTCTCATACAGGTTCAAGTCTTGTATTTCATTAGAGCAGAACTGAATGCCTTAAAAGGAAGAGCTTTTCTTCCAGAAGACAGAGTTCAATTCACACTGCAACTGATTGCTTCATTCGAATTGGGAAAGCCATGTCCTGCAGGAAGATACTTGCAAATACTGGGACATATGGCTGCAGCAACAGGAGTGGTCTTGGGAGCAAGACTTCAAATGAGAAACATACAGTTTCTTCTACAGACACACTGGTGCCAAAGAAAGGACCATATGTCAAAACTGATCTCTGCAACAAGGTCAGTGATCCAGTCCCTGCAGTGGTGGACAGATATCCACAATCTCAGGGCAGGAGTTCCTTTCCAGAGGGAAAATCCCTCAGTGATCCGTACAACAGATGCTTCTCTGTTAGGATGGGGTGCTCATATAGGAGATCACACTACCCATGGCACTTAATCAAGCGTGGAGTCTCTCCTCCACATACATTTGCTAGAGTTCAGAGCAGTGTTTCTGACTCTAAAAAGATTTTCCCAGTTAGTACAGGGCAAGGTGGTGCAGATTAGAACAAACAACACCACTACAATGTTTTACATAAACAAGCAAGGGGGAACAAGTTTGGATCCCCTGTGCACAGAGGCCATGAAAATTTGGGAACTTGCTTACCCTCTAAAAGCTTCCTTGCAAGCCATTCATGTACCAGGCAAGGACATTACCCTGGCAGATGCGTTAAGCGGGATCAACCAGGCACATCACGAATGGTCTCTGAACAGACAGGTACTGGACTCAGTGTTCAGATGATGGGGCACTCCAGAGATAGATCTCTTTGCCTCTCACGAGAATCACATGTTGCCCCTATTCCGTTGCAGGCCACCACTCAGGGGCATAATTCCCCTGGATGCTTTGGCCTTGGACTGGTCAGGAAAGCATCTATATGCCTTTCCTCCCTTCCCTCTCATCTTCAGAGTGTTACTCAAACTAAGGTCACAGCCTGTGTCCATGATTCTGATAGCACCAGACTGGGCCAGACAGCCATGGCATCCCCTCCTGCTGTCAGTGTCACTGTCCACACCAATCCTCCTACCCAGGAGGCACAACCTATTAAATTCCCACCAAGGGAAGATCCTGTATTCAAACCTCAGGTCTCTCAGACTCAAGGCCTGGCTCTTGAGGACTTAGAGTTGGAAAATGTGCAGCTTTCCCAGGCTGTTCTGGATATCCTAAAAGGATATAGAAAACCTTCTACTAAGAGAACATAGAATGCGAAATGGAAAATGTTTTCTGTCTGGTGTGATGCCAAACATGTTTATCCTTCTCTGGCAGAGATTCCACTATTATTGGAATATCTTACTGAACTGCACTCTCAAGGCCTCAAACTTACATCCCTGAAGGTTCACTTGTCATCAATTTCAGCTTTTATCTCAGAAAGGAAAACTGTTTCCCTTGCATCTAACCCTATTTTCAAAAAAATATTGAAAGGATTAGCCCACTTACATCCTTCTATTAAAGAACCAGTCCCAGTATGGGATCTGAATATTTGCATTTCTCAGCTTATGAAACCTCCATTTGAGCCAATGTCATCAGCACATTTGCAATATGTCACATGGAAAACTGTGTTTTGGTAGCAATCACTTCTGCTAGAAAAATAGGTGAGTTGCAAGCATTATGTGTGGAAAAGGATTATTTATCTTTTCTTAATGATAAAGTATTGATTCTTACTAACAGAAGGTTTCTCCCTAAGGTGGTTTCTGAGTTCCACTTGAATCAGTCCATGACACTGCCAGTCTTCTTCACAGAACATGCCAGTTCAGGAGAGCACAGGATCCACAGTCTGGATGTTGAAAGAGCATTAAGTTATTATCTAATTCACACCAAAGATCACAGAGCTGATAAACAGCAACTTTTTTTCACTTATGGGGATGTGGGAAAGGGCACTCCAGCCTCTAAGAGATCAGTCTCTGCTGGATAGTTCAGTGCATTCAGTTTTTTTACACACAATCTGGAAAACAGGCCTCAGCAGGCCTCAGGACCCACTCTACTAGGGGCACAGTTGCTTCTATAGCAGCTTCTAGCGATATCCCCTTACTGGAGATCTGTAAAGCAGCCACCTGGAGGTCAGTTCACACCTTTACTAAACATTATAGTTTGGACTTGCAGTCCAGAAGTGATGCCAGGTTTGGCACAGCAGTCCTGCAGAGTCTCTTTCCGAAGTAGATTCTCTGCCCACCTCCAACGGTACTGATTTGAAGTCTGCAGAGAGTTATGAATATGAGAAGAATACATGGGGTTAGAAGAAAAAATTACTCACCTTAGTAATCTTGTTTCTTCCAATGTATTCTTCCATATTCATAACTCTCCCTCCCTAACTCCCCTTCCAGAACCAGAGCCTCTGAATGGTCTTCTTATTTGACAGTCCCAAACACAGGCACACTTACTTTAATCCCGTGGGGTTGTTTTTTTTTTTACTTACTTTTCTTTTTCCCAGGTGATTCTGGGTGTTTCAGTTAGGTCTGATACCTCAATCATTAGTTTCAGTGGTAGGGGTAGTGATAGTACACAGTTGTCTGTATCAAGCAGTTTTTAGCTTGAGTCACTTAGTTAGGTTGCCTTGTGGGCTTCCTAGAAATCTGAGACGTTGATAGAATGTGCAGCAGATGAAGGCAGCAGTTTGAATATTGTCACGTGCCAATGATTCCATCATTAGCATAAAGTTCCATTCTCCGGGCAGTTCTACTGAGCAGGCTAACTGCAGAGAGTTATGAATATGGAAGAATACATTGGAAGAAACAAGATTACTAAGGTGAGGAATTTTTTCTTTCTGTACACCAAAGGCTGTAGTGTCTTGGGTGGTCTCTAGATTTCCTGGCTTGGGAACTGGAAGTACACCGGTTCAAACCCTTAGAGATAAATTATCACTGTGTGACTGTGGGCAAGTCACTGTCTCTCCCAGTGCTCCAGACCACCCAGTTGTGTAAATAGGTAGAGGCAGAAATCAATATAAACAAGGTGTTCCTTCTCAATTGAGCTATTCTAGGTGAATCATTTCTTTTTCTTATCTCATCCCTATTTCAGCACCCCGCTGCGATGCCTACCAGTGGGGGCATCCAGCCACGGGCCCTGCCCATGAGAAAAGCAGCAGGCTCACTCACATGATGAGGGGGTCCGGCACGGGAGTGACAGATCTGCTGGAAGGCTCCCCCATCCCTGCCAGCTCGACCAGTGCTGAACCCCCCCAGCGCAATTCCATGACAGTCCTCCCTACATGGCAGGGTGTGGTCATCAAGCTGCATGGTCACGCCTAGCCTTTTTCCTCTTTTCTGCCCAATGGGAGCACAGACATGCAATGACATCCATGCACAAATGTGCAGATGTCCACCTTGCTTCCTCCCCCTAGGCTCCCGTGTGTCTGCAGTACCACAGAGTGTCCCCAAGGACCACCAGAACGCAGTGTAGAGACCATCATTTTCCCCAGGACTAGGAGAGCTGTCATTGGATGCTCAATCCTAGTCTTCCTCTGGTGACCCCTGATGTCTCTGACTCATTCCCAAACCTGGGTCACTAGCGTGGAGCGAGGTGTGACATCCAGTGCCTCAACCCTCAGTGTCACAGGGCTGGTTGGGTGAATCATTTCTAAATAAAAACAATTTAAATAAACCTTTGCTTCCATTTCATTTTCCTCATGGCCAGAAGCAGCAGCAGCTGCAGGGGAGGGAGAACACAGAGTTTGGAGAGCTGTATATACTTTCCCCCTTCTTCAAGGGACAGACTGCAGTTAATATTTTTTCTTTCGCCACAGCAGAAACTCACCAGGGGTTGGGACCGGCACAAAGAGAAGCCGACCAGAGAAGGGGCCACAGCAAACACTTTTAATGAATTGTTTGGCCACAGCAAAGTCTTTCCTTTGGGGATTGGGACCAGCACACGGAGAAGCCGACTAGAGAAGGGGACCAGCCAGTAGCTGAGTGGCTGGTGAAAGGGCACAAATTCAAAGTGAACTTAAGCCTCCTTTGTCCTACGGAGCTGCAGAAGCAGCAGCAGCTGCAGGGGAGGGAACACACAAGGGTCGGAGAGCTGTAAATGCTCCTCCTCTGCTTCAAGTGACTGACTACATTTAATATTGTTTCTTTGAGTGCAGCAAAGACTCCCCTGGGGTCAGGACCGGCACATGCAGAGGCTGACCAGAGAAGGGGCCACAGCAAAGACTTTTAACAATTTTTGGTTGCATCACAGTCTTTTCTTTGTGGGTTGGGACCCGCTTGCAGAAAAGCTGACCAGAGAATGGGAGCAGCAAATAGCTGAGCGGCTGGTGAGTGGGCACCAAATTCAAAATGAACTGAAGCCTTCTTTGTCCTAAGGAGCCACAAAAGCTGCAGCAGTCACAGGGGAGGGAACACACAGGGGATGGAGAGCTCTGAGCTGTAAACACTCTCCCCCTGCTTAAAAGGACAGGATGCATTTAATATTTCTTGCCTGCCTACCCTTCCCCACCCCGACACTTATTAAATACTCACTAGAGTCAGTAAGAACTGGAGGATGGGGCTGAAACAGTCCAACTATTTTAAGGGGGCGGTGGCCAAATTGAACATAGGAAAGTGTGTATCAGACATTGAAGTGACTCAATCAAAACAGCTACTGTATATGTTCAGAAAGAAATGAGTCTACTGCCTAGGGCTATAATGCGCTGCTTATATAAGCCTGTGAGGGGCTGATCCTTTGAGAATAATAACCTCAAACCTGACTACTGCATAGTACCACAGAAAGGGCTAGAGTAGGGGGAGTTGGAAGGGACCAGGGGATCAGTCATGGGGGCAGACAGGGGCTGCCACCCTTTCTTGTCATAAGTAACCAAGTGGCACGAAAGAGGGACAGGGTGCACTGGGGTGGGGTACACCCTACTGGAACTGGTTGCAGTTCAGAAAGGCCAAGCTTTATACACTTGGAGGGCTTTGGTTTTAAGAGATAGAATATTGCAACTGGCTGTATAGGAGCACAATCTGATCTTGGGAAGGTTCCTTTGATCTTGAAAATCGGCAAGCAGTATATGGTAACAATGTATTAATCAACAGTGACATAACTCAGGGCAACACATAGGAGAATGGGCTGGTCTGGGTCAGGATTGAAACCTTATTAATTTTTTCATACAGACAAGGATGTGGTATCCTAGTGACTGGTACAGGCAGGGGAGGTGAGGGGAGACATGGCAGGGGAGAGGGCCAAGAAGTCAAGGGGGGCAGGAGAGAAGTGGGAGAATAGTTGGTTGTAATGGTTGTGAGGTGGCGTTCTTCATGGACACACTGTGGAAAATTGAGGGGTGCCCAATATGTATGAAATTAGGACAGCTCATGGCAGAAACTAACTGGCTGAGGTGGGAGGTGGAGAGGCGCAGAGAGGTGGAGTAGGGTGAGAGGGAAGAAGGAAGCAAGCACCTGTAGACTGGGTAGCGAAGTGGTGGAAGGAGCAAAGTGCCAGAGAGACCGGTTGACAGACCTTGCAGTGGGGGGGGGGCAACTGCTGGGAAATAGTGAGAAGGAAGAGGGGGGTGGTACACGGGGTGAAGTAGACAAGTGGCAGTTCCATTGCACCTAAGATCGGAAGAATTACCTCAGGCGCACAATCTGATCTTGGGAAGGTTCCTTTGATCTTGAAAATCGGTAAGCAGTATATGGTTAATGTGGGATGTCATAGTGGGGGAAGGGAAAGGGTAACCCAAGAAGAGGAAGTTGGAAGACAAGAAAAAACTAGTAGGCAGCATGGGTCATGAGACCTAGCTAGGAGTGCATGGAGTGATAGGACAGGAGTTCCAGAAATGGGCCCATGGCATTAGCCAAGATGGGTAGAATGGAGAATGTCATTGTCTTTGGTGACTCCATTATAAAGCTGGGTACACTGGCTTAGAAAAAGGGATACAAATGGACAGAGGTCAGTCTTCTGTGCACCAGGTATGTAGGCAGGAAGGGAAAAGCAATTGATAAGGTAGGACATAAGGGTACTGGGAGACAAACCACATCTCTTTATTAACTTAGGTACAAATAGCTTAGTGGGTACTGAAGTAGAGGAGGTACAGAATAGGTTCAGAGAGATGGCTAAGGGCTGCAGGGAAGAGATAAGTTCACTGGCCTTCTCGGAAGTTTTGCCGGTTCCTTGTGTCAGTACCGTTAGACAGCAACAAATTGTAGAATTCAATATATGGCAGAGGGATTGGTGCAAGAGGGAGGGTTTTGCCTGCATAGGGGAGTGGGGGGACAAGTGGGTAGACAAGGTTTTATCATAAAGGACACAGTGCACATAAATGAGGTTCTGCAAGGGTACTGAGGAAAACTGAAGGAATAAATAGATAGCGTCTTGAGGAGGATTTAAACTAGAAGGGGGGAGTATGGGTTTAGGGAAGGTATGATGGACATGCCCAGAGGGCCTTGCCTTGCTGGCACTACCCCACAGGAGGGTGTGGGGGATGAGGGGAGGGGATGAAAAAGGGAGGGAAGGAGGAAACTGGTGGAATGTAATGTCCGCCAATGTGAGGAGCATGGGTAATAAACTAGCTGACTTGGAGGCCATGATGGCAGTTGAGGGGCTGGATCTGGTGGCCATAATGGAGACCTGATGGACAAAGTACCAGGACTGGGAGGTGGTTATACCAGGATATAGTCTTTTTAGGAGGGACAGGACAGCTAGGAAGGGGGGGGTAGCCACACTTTACATGAAGGATAGTATACTGGCAAAAGAAGAGCAGGAAGAACAAAGGGAGGAGGAGGAGGAGGCCCTTTGGTTTACACTGGAAAAGCATTCAGAAGCAATACTATGCCTAGGTGTGAACTACAGGCCTCCTGCACAGGGGGAGGAAGTGGACAGGGAATTCATGTAAACAGTAAAAAGGATGGCCCATAAGGGAGATCTTTTGCTGGTGGGGGACTTTAACTTCCCTGATGAAGGGAGTCAGTGCATTGGGGCAGAAGTTTGATGTCTTTGCAGAATATTTAAAATAGCAAATGGGGAGAGGGGTGCAGCGCCCCACATGTCGAATGGGAAGAACACCCTTCCCCCCTCAGCTAGTGGTCAAACAGGGATTCAGCATGTTTGCAGTTCATTTGCATCACCAGGTAAGAAAAAAGGTTTGTCTCCCCATACGACGCACAGGGGCAATGCCAAACCTCACCCAACAACTAACACACACCAAATCTGGCCAATGGAAAATCATGTACACAAATGCTCACAGCCCGGGAAATAAGATCCCAGACCTGCAGGCAATAATGTCAGGAGGCTAAACTGGACATAGTAGCAATTAGTGAGGCGTGGTTTACCAGTAACCACACTTGGGAGACTTCAGTACCTGGCTATGTATTGTTCAGAAGAGACCGAGGATGCAAGGGAGTGGCCTGTATGTCAATGAAAATATCAAAGCTACAGAAATTCAGAATACACATAATGAGCCAGAAGAACTGTGGGTCACCCTGGAAACAGGAAATGGGACAGCCATAAGAACTGTGGTTGTCTACAGGCCCCAGACCAGGGAGGACATAGACACATTACTGTTAGAAGATATACAAAACATGACAGCTAAAGGGGAGGTTCTGATAATGGGAGACTTCAACATGCAGGATACAGATTGGTCAATACCAGCAGGTACATCTGCCAGAACTAGACACATAGTGGATTCCCTGCAGCGGGAGGGCCTCAAACAACTGGTACAGCAACCCACAAAAGACAGGACTATCCTAGATCTAGTACTGACTAACAGGGAAGGGATCACAGATCTCCAGGTAGAAGGTCACCTGGGGGCTAGTGACCATCACATGGTATGGTTCAATTTCACTACCACATCTAAATCATCCCATTCCAAGGCAAAAATATGGGACTTCAGAGGAGCTGACTTTGATAAGATGGCCAACAGAGTTAGGCTAGCCCTGGCAAAAAGAAACACAGGTGAGGGGGTACAGGCAAAGTGGGCAAGCATTAAGGATGTAATACTTGAAGCAACATCCCATTGTGTTAGACAGAAAAGGAAGTGCAAAAGAAGAAGGAAACCACTTTGGTTCTCAAATACAGTAGCAGAAAAGGTCAGAGCCAAAAGCTGGCCTTCAGAAATATAAGGGAACACAGCGGATGAAGATAGGGAGGCATACCAAACTACCTAAGGAAGCAGGAAGGCAGTAATGTAGGCAAAGTCCCAAACTGAGGAACACTAGCATGAACAGTAAAAGAAGGTGACAAGACTTTCTATAGATACATTAGTGAAAGGAGAAAGTCCAGAGGGGTATTACTAAGCTTAATGGAGAAAGGGAGCATGTGAGGAGGAGGACCTGTAAAAGCATCTATCATAAATAGATACTTTTGCTCAGTATTTACTGAAGAGAAGGTAGGGCAGGGCCACAGCTCAGCATCATGGACACAGGGGAGGAGGTGAGCACTACTCCTTCACAAAGAAAGGGTCCTACAAGAGCTTGCTAGCTCAGGGTGGATAAGGCAATGGAACCTGATGGCACACATCCCAGTGTACTAAGGAGCTAAAGGTGGAACTAGCAGAGCCATTAGCAGAACTGTTTAGTGAGTCTCTGAGCACAGGAGAGGTCCCAGAAGACTGGAGAAGGGCTCATGTGATCCCGCTCCACAAGAGTGGTCGAGGGAGGAGGCAGGGAACTACAGACCAGTCAGTCTTACCTCAGTAGTGGGCAAGATTATGGAGGCACTCCTTAAGGAAAAGATAGTGCAACACCTGGAATCCATAGGAGCACAGGATCCAAGACAGCATGGGTTTGCAAAAGGAAGGTCCTGTCATACTAATCTCATAGATTTCTTTGACTGGGTAACCAGAGTGGTGGACCAAGAGGGAGCAATTGATGTCGCCTACCTTGACTTCAGCAAAGCTTTTGACACTGTTCCACATAGAAGATTGATAAATAAGCTGGGTAGGCTCAGGGTGGGTCAGAAGTTGGTCAACTGGGTGGCAAACTGGTTGACAGGCAGAAAACAGAGAGTGGTGGCAAATGGTATACAGTCAGAAGAGATGCAAGTCACAAGTGGGGTACCTCAGGATCAGTCCTGGGGCCAGTCCTCTTCAATATCTTCATTATTGACGCATGGACTAGAGGGTAGGCTTGTCTGTTTGCAGATGACACCAAGATCTGCAATAGAGTAGATGATCCAGATGGGGTGGGCAGAATGAGAAGAGATCTGGATAAACTAGCAAAATGGTCAGAAGAGTGGCAACTGGGATTTAATGCAAAGAAGTGCAAGATCATGCACATAGGGAAGAGAAACCCTGAAGCCACCTATAGGCTGGGAGGGGAGTTGCTAGCAGTCACAAAGGAAGAAAGAGACTTGGGCATCATCATCACTGGTAAGGCTAGGGGGGTGTCAGGATGTATTAGTAGGGGTATCACAAGTCGTAAGAGGGAGGTAATAATCCCTCTTTACAAGACACTGGTTAGGCCCCATCTGGAGTACTGCGTGCAGTATTGGAGGCCACACCTTCACAAGGACGTTAACCAAATTGAGGCAGTCCAGAGAAGGGCAATCCAAAATGGTGCAGGGACTGCATCAGAAGACATATGAGGACAGATTAACAGAGCTCAATATGTATATCCTTGAGCAAAGGAGGAGAGAGGTGATATGATCGAGGCATTCAAACACTTTAAGGGCATTAACAAGGTGAAAGAGTCTAACATGTTTAAATATAAGAAAAATAGCAGGACAAGAGGACACAGCATGAGATGGGGGCCAATTAAGGGGAATGTGAGGAAATCTTTTTCACAGAAAGGAGGTGGATGCATGGAATGGCTTACCTCAAGAAGTGGTGGCTATGAATACAGTGCAGGGCTTCAAACAGGCATGGGATAGGCATAAGGGAGCAATACAAATGAGTATGAATAGATAGGCCACTGACAGAGCAAAGGTCGATGGCACATTTATAAGGTAGAAAAAGAAATGGGCAGACTGGATGGGCCTTGCGGTCCTTATCTGCTGTCAACTTCTATGTTTCTATGTTTCTATGATGTGGACAGGGGCGTCCTAGCAGTGACATCATCAAGAAGTAGGGAGTTGCTGGACTCCCTGCAGGGAGCATTCCTTCAGCAGGTGGTTTTGGAACCTACTCAGGAAAGAGCGACAGTGGACTTAGTGCTGACGAAGGTGGAGAGTGTAGATGATGTTTTGGTGGGAGACAGTCAGGGGTCCAGTGACCACTGAGCTGTAAGGTTCAGAATTAGGATGGGGTGGAAGTGAGTCACACTAGCATAAGGGTACTGGACTTCAGACATGTGGACTTCAACAAAATGAGGGAGATCTTCAGGAAGGGGATAGAGGGCAAGGAGGAAATGGGGGACATTGAGGGGCTGTGGGATGTAATAAAGGGGGTATTTTGAGAGCCATGGAACATGAACATTGTATAAAGAAAATCAGCATAAGCAAAAGAAGAAGAAAGCCACTCCGGTTCTCCAGTGAGGTGGCAAGGGCAGTGAGAGAAAGGTAGCAAGCATTCATGAGGTATAAAAGAACACAGAGGAAGCAGGATGGAGAGGTATACAGTGATAAACTGAGGGTGGCAGGGCAGACAATTAGGAAGGTGAAGGCAGATACAGTAGAGAGGATAGCCAGGGGAGTCATGAGGGGGATTAAACTTTCTACAGGTATGTCAGTGAGAAAAGGAAATCCAGGCAGGGGATAGTGAGACTTAAAGGGAAGGGGGTGTTCCAGTAGAGGGTGACCTTCAGAAGTCAGACTTACTGAACAGGTACTTCTGTTCAGTTTTAACGATGGAAAGGGAGGGTAAGGGACCGGAGTTATGCAGGAGGGGCAGGAAGGGCAGGGAGGAAGACTCTCTAGCCCGTTCATGAAAGGAAGAGTACTTGAGGAATTGTGCACATTGAGGGTGGATAAGGCAATGGGTCTGGATGCCCTACAGCCTAGAGTGCTATGGGAGCTAAGGGAGGAACTGGCAGCACCACTGACAAAACTGTTCAATCTGTCACTAGACACGGGGAGGGTTCTGGGTGACTGGAAAACTGTGGATGTGGTTCCTCTCCATAAGAGAAGCAGTAGGGAGGAGACAAGCAATTATCATCTGCTCAGCCTTACCTCGGTGGCACGTAAGATTATGGGCTCACTCTTGAAGGAGAGAACTGTTGATTACCTTGTAGTCAGTGGTCTCCAAGATGACAGACAGCACGGGTTCACCCAGGGGAGTTCATGCCATATGAATCTGATCGAGTTTTTCTACTGGGTGACATGAGTGGTTGATCAGGGAGGGGCGGTGGATATGGCCTATCTGGACTTCAGCAAAGCATCTGCCACTGTCCCTCACAGGAGGCTGGTGAACAATTTAGGCAGCATAGAAGTGGGGCCGAAAATAACTAAATGAGTGGAGAGTTGGCTTTGCGGCAGATGCCAAAGGATGGTGGTAAATAGGGTTCACTCAGTAGCAGCCACAGACGCTGCCAGCTATTTCCCAAAATTTCTGTGATATTTCCAGATATATCTAATGCTTTCTCCATTTCTGCAGTAGGGGCAGCAGAGAGAAACTCTTTAGAAATGTTGTGAAATATATGGAAATAGCTGGCAATGTCTGTGGCTACTACTGTACATCTCTGATATTGCGGAGGGACTGAATGGGAAGGTGTGCCTATTCACGGATGACACAAAGATATGCAATAGAGTGGACACTCTGGGAGAGGTGAAAACAATGAAGGGGGACCTGGAAAAACAGGAAGGGTGGTCAGGAAGTTGGCAATTGAGATTTAATGCAACGAAGTGCAGAATAAGGCACATTGGGCACAAAAACCCATAGGCTATGTACACACTGGGGGGAGAAGAAGTTATGGTAATGGAACAGGGGCAGGATCTAGGGATTATCATTTCAGATGGCCTAGCACTTTTCTTCTTTCCACTTGGGGATTATTCTGCCAACTCCCACCTGTTTGTTTAACTGCATCTATTTCCACCCCTCACCAACCCTTTCCTTTGTTTTTCCCCCAACCATAAACCTTTGGTTGTTGTTCCCTCACTAACCCTACCTGCTGTCCCTCGTCTTATTGTAATATCGTGACCTTTGTCCAAATAATCCCATGTCTTGAGGGAATCCTTTATATACAGTCAATCATCAACCTGGATAGTGTTCACCATATGTACTCCCAGCCCTGATCTTACTTGTTTCTCTGTAACTGTCTTTTATTTGTGCATTGTGTATACACTGCTTATCTGGTAATTTTGCTGTAGTTGTATATGTCCTACTTGTCCAGGACCATCTTACAAATGAGCTTGCTCAAGGATGATTTTGCCTGCTTAAATGAAGTTTGATTGATTGATTGAGTGATTGACCTAAATGTAGCTAACCAGTACAATAGAGTGGTAGGTAAGGCAACTTGCATGCTGGCGTGCATAGGGAAGGGTATAACTAGCCGGAAGAGGGAGGTGCTATTGCCCCGCTATAAGTCCTTGGTGATACCCCACCTTGACTATGGGATCCAGTTCGGGAGACCTCACCTCGTAAGGATATTGACAGGGTGGAGAGAGTGCAGAAGAGGGCGTGCAAAATGGTGCAGTGTACCGGAAACCCTATGAGGAGAAGTTATAGGAGCTAGATCTGTATTCCCTGGAAATAAGGAGGGACATGATAGAGACATTTAAATATCTGAAGGGGATTAACAGGGTGAGGGAAGGGGGCATGTTTTGTTGGAAAACAAGTCCAAAGACTAGAGGGCAGAATTCAATGTTGGAAGGAGGAAAGTTCAGAGGGAACAGGAGAGGGTACTACTTCAAGGAAAGGGTGGTAGACCCATGGAACAGATTGCCGGTGGAGGTGGTGGGGGCCAAAATGATTGGTGGGTTCAAGAGGACATGGGATAAACACATGGGAATATCCAAAAACAGGAAGGGGAGGAACCTGGAAAAGGAGCAGGGACTACAGTCTACATTGGGGGGGCAGTGGAAGGGAGCAAAGGATTAGGGTCTAGGGTTACTTATGTGGTGTAATGGGCAGATTGGATGGGCCTGGAGGTTCTTTTCTGCGGTCAGATTTCTCTATTTCTATGGGCTGCTGCCAGTATGGAGGCAGCCTTTGCAATTGCCATTTTGTGGCATTGTTGCATCCTGGTGTTGCCTTGTGCTATTGAAAGGGTGCTTGACAACCCCCTTGATTAACACAGCAGGAACAGTGTGCTGTTTGCTTCGTAATACTGTGCTACAGTGTCCTGGCATGTTTCTGATATGCTAATCATGGTAACACTAGTCAAGGCAGCTCAATTTGCAGCAAATTTGTGTGCTACAGTGCCTGCATCTCTTAAGATTGCACCATGTGTAGATGTTTTGTTACTGTGCCAGCATTGCTGTGTTTTTCTTCTCTGTGACAGTGGTGTCCTGCCCTGCTATCTTTCAGGTGATGGATCTCCTGCAGTTAGCATATGTTCCTTCTACAGTGTTAGGCTGAAATACTGCTGTAGCCCTGCTAACTGCTGACTTTCCTCCCAGACCTGTTTCCTGAATCAGGAGATAGGAAACAGCTACAGTACCTAGTATATTGTACATTTACTGGAGTGGTATTTCTTTCATAAATCTAGCCCTAAGAGTCCCTTCTGACCTTAAATTACTATGTGAATTTAAAAACTAAAATATAGCTGTGTACATGCAGTGATCCAATGTTCTGTTTACATGACTGGCAGTCGACAGCAGGATCAGGACCACTAGTGAATCAGTCAGAATGTCAGATTTGCTCTTAACATTTAGTGAGCTTTATAATAGGCACACAATGGAAGGATAAAATAGATCCTCTTGGTTTGTTCCTTCATTCCAAAAGCATTGTAACAAACTTTTGTTTTATAATACAGCTGAGCAAAACACCAGACAGCGATAATTTCAGTTGTAAATCATTTTGTTTCTCAACCCAGTTTTCATGATTGCAGTAAAGCACTTCCAGGGGTTACACTTGCATCTAGTTTATCACCACCCTGGGGCATATGGTGCATGACCACACCTTATCCCACTTTACACCCCTACAGGGTGAGCACTATGTTGTTCTTGCAACTCCTGTTCATTGCTTTTCCTTTCAAGTCCAACATTGCGCTCCTAACTAGGGTATCTGCAAAGTGTCAAAAAATAACTATTACAAAGGGGAAAAAAGTTGCAAAGTTTATCTCATACAATGGATAAAAAAAGAACAACATTTTAAACAAATGACACTGCTGCTTAAGCTTTAAGAGCTTCTTTTAAGTTGTCTATAAATGTCTTACCTAAAGCTTACCCTGGATAACTTTTTTTTCCTTTTTAAACAATTAAAATTAAATCTATGTTTTTAAGACTGTCATTTTGTTGATCCCCTGCTTTTTTTTGAAATCACACTATGTGCACCTGCAGCACTGAGAACACTGGTAAGGTGACTGACAGGGTGGGTGTTAAGTGCTGTGGTAGGGAGGCAATTAGATGCCAGGGGTTATGGAATTGTGACCAACAGTACAGTGGATTAGTGGCTGGGTGAACCATTGGATGCCAGGGAAGGTTGTACATTGTCCTATGGGCAGGCGATCAGAAGGTGGGAGGACCACTGGGAAGGTTTTAGTTTTACTAAGGGTTGGCAATGGGGGGAGGGAGGGGGACCACAACCATCAGGGAGAGTTTTAGTTTTACTATGGGCTGGAGATTGGAGGTAGAGGTGGACCACTAGCACTAGGGAGGGGGTTTGTTTTCCTATAGATTGGCAATTGAAGGGAGGGGGGACCACTAGCACAAGTCAGGGTTTCAGTTTTTCCACAGGCTGACAATCAGAAGGGGGGAACCACTAGCGCCAGGTAGGTTTTATTGTTTACGACATGATGACAATTGGAGGGAGGCAAGACCACAAGCACCAAGGAAAGTTTTTAGTTTTCCTATGGGTTGGTGATTGGAGGGGTAGAACCACTAGCACCTGGGAGGGATTACATTTTTCTATGGGCTGGTGATCAGAGGGAAGGGGGACCACTAGCACCAGGGAGGGTTTTAGTTTTACTACAGGCTGGTGATCAGAGGGAGGGGGAATCACAACCACCAGGGAGGTTTTATTATGTAGTATGGGCTGGCAGTCAAGGGGGTGCCATGGACCACAGGGATCGGGTGTACTCCCCCAGCGGCCAACTGGCTAGATGGCTGCATTACCTCTGGCAGCCACTAGGGTTGAATGGAGTAAGAGGGGTTTGTTTGGCAGTATTTGCGCTATGAAAAAGGACCATGCTAAAGCCTTTTGCATGACACAAATCTGCTGCATATTGACTTGCGCTAATATTCCTGTACCAACCCCTCCATTTGCACACCCCCATCCATTGTGGTTTGCATGGGTGTGAACCCTGTTTGCTGGTGCAACTGACTCTTTCGATTATTGGGCTTCAGTGCAAAACCTGGTTTGCATGGGCAAATACTGGTTAGCACCCGCACAGACTTCTGAATATAAGGCCCCATGTCTTTTACGACTTCATGCAGTCCATTGAAGATGCTTACAGCACAGGTTGTTGCCATTAATGGAATTTAATTTATTTAATTTTAACATATTTTACTAGGTTAGCAAGCAGAGCCCTGGAAGTCTTGTTTCCAAGTGTGAGCAGGGTGGGTGGGGCGAAAAAGGAATTTACTTAAGTACTGTATGTGCAACAAGCAATTAACTCACAGTGTTAGAAACAGATTTATTTATTTATTTAGTTGGTTATTTTCAAAAGTGTCACCAGGAAAGATATACTGAGTTGACAGTAAGCTAATTTCCAGCTGCCTCCTGGGGAGAAGGGGGTGAGGGGTGTGAGAAAAAATTAGAAATACAATAAAATTCCCTACAAAGATATAGATTAAGCATTACAAAATGAGGTTCATCAGACAGGTAAAATAATAGGCAAAAAAATATTATAATTTCAAGTAAAAGGGCGGGGGTAGGGGGTTATGTCCCCAGGGTAAAGCGAGAGTACATTCCAACAGTGGTGGCACCAAAGGATAGAGCATTGTAGGACCAGAAGAAGATAGGATGGATGAAGGAAAAGTGGAACAAATGGTGGAGAAGGGACAGGGTTAAGGGGAGGTGCAAGGAGTGGGAGGATGAAGAGAGGGAAGCGGGTAGAATTGAGGAGTGGGGAAGGGCTATGGCTCAAAGGTTGGCACAGGTGGCAGTGGTATGGGCATGGAGCAGGAAGAAGAAATAGTGTTTGGAAGAGGCAGAGTGAATGGTTAGGGGGAGAGAGTTCCAGAGTTAAGGGATGTGGAAGGAGAAGGTAGCTTGACCAGTGAGAAATTTTTGAGAGGGGAGTGTGAAGGAATAATATCCAGAGTTATGGAGGGATTTTTTTTTATGTCTTTTCCCTCCGGTCGCAGCCTGTGGGGCCTGTCTTAGGCATCCTGGCCTGATCCTGCCCGCCTGAGGTCTCCCCATCCCAAGCCTCCTCTCCCCCCCTTCTGCAGCCAGTACCCCCAGCTTGACCACGCTTAGTGTTGGGCCACCTCCTTGGTGCTTTCATCGATTGTTCAAGCTGCAGTTGAGGGCCCGGGTGGAGTAACTGGAAGGCTGGGTGGGTGAGATCCAGCAGTGGGCATGGGGGCCAGGTGCCATTGCCTACCTCGCAGAGCTGGTTGTTTCCTTGTTCTGTTGTGCTCCTCCTCTCTCTCAAACATGGCATGCAATGACGTCATTGTGCATGGCAATCCTGCCAGTGTTTGCCATGCTCCCGCGCGTCTTTTTGTCCACTTCCAGCAGTGCCCCCAATCTCCTCCAGGTGTTGCTGGGATGCTGGACAACCCTGTAACCCTCTCCCCGAGAGAGGAGAACAGTCTATTGGACACTCAATCCTCTCCTTCCCATGCCAATCCCCGGTGCCCAAGCCCACTTCTGAACACAGGTCGCCAACATAACAAGAGGTGTGGCATCCAGCACCTCAACCCTGAGCACCACTCGGCTGGCTAATGGAGGGATTATGAGGAGGGAAATGGGAGGGAGAGGAGAGAAGTAAGGTAAGGGGGAAGGGAGGCCAACCAGAATTTAGAGATAAAAGAGGCACAGTGGCTTAGGCATCAATCTTCCATGAAGGGGAGGGAGAGGGAAGAGTATAAGGAGCAGTGGTGAGTACCAGGTGGGCAGTCTAAGGAGCAGTGGTGAGTGTGAGGCAGGCAATCAAAGGCAAAGCTGCAGAAGGAGTGAAAAAGGAGGTCCAGTCTGGCCAGGGTGGACTTTGTGGCAGCATTGTAGACAATGTCACCACAGTAGATAATGGGAAGGATCATCATAGCAGTTTTTATTTGTAAATAGCACGCCAATCTTGGTATGGAGTTGTTTATGTATGGCATCCACATGCTGTGAAAAGTCAAGGTGTTGGTCTAGCCAGACCCCAAGGTACTTAAATAAGGGCACATCATCAAATGTGACCCAATCAAGGATGAGGAAAGAGGGGAGGGATGGGATCCTGGAAAGCTTGTGCTTAGTGCCAAAAGTCATAAAAATCATTTTTTTGGCATTTAAGGATAGCTGATTTGACTTGACCCATCATTGGATGTTGTAGAAATCAAGCTGAAGCCTGCCCATTAGTTCAGGAGGGGAGGGTCCAGGGACAAAGAGGACCATGTCATCTGCATACATGTAGATGAGCAAGCAGAGGAAAGGTCATTTAGGAACATTGAGAAAAGTAGTGGGCCAAGGGCAGAACCTTGGGGGATGCCTGTGCAAATTGGGGGCAGGACTCTCCAATTCTAACTGATTGAGAATGGCCCACTAGATAGGAGTGGAACCAGTTAGTTATGGAGTCTAAGAGACCCACAAACTTGAGCTTGTCAAGGAGGAGATGGTGGAAAACAGTGTCAAAAGCTTCTGCCAAGTTAACAGAGTGGGAGGAGGTGAGGAAGCCCTGGTCCATGCCTGTATGGATGAAGTCAGTGAGCTGCAGAAGGTGGTGGAGTGGTGTTTACAGAAGCCAGACTGGAATGAGGTGAAAAAAGAGCAGGAAACCAAGAAGGGAGAGAGCTGAGACAACATTATGTACTCTTGGAGTTTAGTTAAAATTGGGAGCAAAGAGATAGGGAAGGGGAATGATAGCCGCATGCTTCCAGGCATCAGGAACAGAGCTCAGAGATAAGGAGAGATTAAGAAGAGGGAAGATGGGGTAGGCAGTGGCAGGAGTGGAGAAATGTAGGAGCTTGGGGCCAAAACCATCAGGGCTCTTACCTTTCATAGGGTTGAAGGCCAAGAGGGCATTGAGAGAAGTAGCAGGGGTGGCTGGCAAGATGAAGAAGAAGAAGAGTGAAGTAGGTGCAGAAGGGTGCATGAGGGGAGGTGGATGTTAGTGGGGGGGAGAGAAGGGAGGAAGCATAGGAAGTTAAGAAGGAGTTGAATTCAGAAGCCACAGAAGGAGGGTCAGAAATTAGGGTGTCACCCACTATGAGGACTGAGGAGAGTCACTGGATGGGGTGGAGAATGGGGTGAAGATGACCTTCCAGAACTTGTCAGAGTAGCTAAGAGTGTTCTGTAAGGATAAGAAAAAGTACCCTGTCTTGGCAAGCCTGGTGGCTATAGTGAAAGCATTCCTCAGGGCTCGGTACCTGGTAAGGTTGGCCGGGAAGCCAGAGGACTTGTAAGTCTTTCAGACCAGATCATGTACATGGTGGCTGGCCAAATATTTGACTGAGATCCAGGGGAGATGAGGACCTCAGTCCCTGGTTTTCCTGAGGGGAGAATGCATATCCCAGATAGATAAAAATTTGGATTTAAAGTATTCAAGTGCAGAGTTGATGTTGTTGACAGCAGAGATAGGGGACCAGTTGATGTTTACCAAGTCAGCATGTAGCAAGGACATGTCTAATGACTGGAAGAACCAGATCTGGATGATTTTAGAAGGGACTCTGAAGTGGTTAATTTTATGCATGCAGTAGACTTTACTGTGGTCACTGAGTGCATCAGGGAGGGTGCTAACATCGATGATATGGTGAGGGTAAGTGGTGAGAACCCAGTCCAGTAGTGAGTGGTTCAGGGATCTATAATTGTGGCAGGCTGAAATGGAGATGAGTTGTGTCAGATGCAGGGATGTAATGTTTTCTCAAAGTTTTGAGTGAGAGGGGAAGAACCAATTAATACTGAAGTCCCCAGGGATGAGGAGTTCACTAGAGGAGGCATGAGGAGTGATAGTGATTAGAAGTTCAGTGACAGATGAGGGGAACAACCTTGGGTTGCAGTAGACACCAGTCATGAAAGTAGGTAATAGGATAGAGAGTTTGAGGAAGAGTAGTTTGTATGCAGCAGGAGAGGTGACAGAGAGCATTGTAGTGGACTGGATAGTGGAAGAGAGGTAGATGGCAATTTCACCTCCCTTCTTTGCACAGTCTTGCTAGGTGAGGGTGTAGCCAGGGATGGTGATAGCAGAGTCAGGGATTATGGGGGAAAGCCAAGACTGAGAGATTATCAGGACTTCAGGGAGGAGGATAACTGTGAAAGGTTGGAGTAGATCAGTTTTGGGGGAGACTACGTATATTAATGCAGCCCACTTGTAGGCCCTTGGGAGAGTAGGTGGGAAGGGAGTGTGGAGGGCCAGGGTTGGGGCTCAGTATCTCCTGCTAAAATGAGCAACAGCGAAATGAGGAGCTTGTCATAATCTGAACTATGTCTGTGAGGCAAAGAGGGAGAAAAAAGAGGGGGGAGAAAAAGAAGGGAGTACAAGAGGCAGGAAGTGAGGAAGGATCTAAAGGTTTCCAGGTGGAGCCAAGAAGAAGAAGAAGAAGAGGGCAGGAGGGAGCAACCTGGGAGCCAGGGTGAATGGGAATGAGAGGTGAGGCAGGAGGATGGTAGAGTAGGAGAGGAGGTGGAGGGGAGGGAAAAGGAAGGGGGAACAGGAAAGCTGACTGGAGGAAGGGAGATCAGGGGAAAAAATGGGAAGGAGGGAAAGAGTGATTAACTACATACAAATGGCATGAACTTAGGCTCAGTGTAGAAGAAAGGAGATAGAATCTCAGGGACAATGAGGGACTCTATTTAGGGAGGGAGGATCAAGCAGCAAGAGGTAGGAGGAGTTAAGGATGAGTGACAGTACTAGCAGCAAGATAGCATAGATGGATCAGTACAGGCGCAAGTGCAGAATTTACCAAGGAGGGAGAGAGGAAGAGAGAGAGTGAGCAGAGGGGGATAAGGGAAGCAGCAGAAGGGCAGGCAGGAGCAGGAGATAGGGAAGTAAATAGTGTAAGTAGGGAATAGAAAGGGGTGGGCACCAAAAAGACACAAAGAGTGGGACTAAGAGGTTCGGAGGAATAGGATGCAGAGAAGACATCAGAAAGGTGAACCAGAACACAGTCTGGGGCACAGCAACTAAACAGGCAGAATGAAAAGGAGGTGGAGACTCAAATTGGGTAGGCAGTAACGAACAGTGCAGAATAGTCAGTCATTACATCCCACATGTAAATCACAACAGCGTAACAGTAAATTAAGTAGGCAACAGCAATGTAAAGCAGAACCATTAATTAATGATTCAATGGTGCTATGAGGCAAGCTAGGCAAAATTAGAAATGTGGCAGAGTGGTGAAAGCTAACAATAACCAACTGAGTGAGCTAGCAAAATTAAACACCCTGGCAATTTGATGTGCAGCTGTAATAACTAAGTAGTCAGGCAGGCAGGTGGCAGAGATATAAACTTGAAAACTGCAATAATCTAAGCTGTATAAACTAATATAACAAAGCATAATTAAAACAACCTGGCAGAATGCTGAAGGGTTTCAATATTACCTAGGTAGGCAGGCAGTAATAAAACTTAGAACCACAATAATGTAGGCAGTAATGATAAGTACACATGGTGAGTCTGAGCAAGGAAACAAACACTAACCATGAATGAGGCTACGATGAATATGTAGGCAAATTCTGGTAGATGGGTAGTAAACAATTAAATGAGCCATAAGCATGGTTAGAGCTAGACTGGAAAAATTTAACCCCACTAAGTCACTTGGACCGGATGACTTGCACCCAAAGCTATTTAAAGAGCTCACACTGGTCACATGTGATCCCAAGCATGCAATATTTATTAGGTCCCTCAGCAAAGGAGTAATACCAGATGATTGGCTAATTGCCAGTATAGTTATGATCCATAAAAAGGGACCGAAGTTACTTTGTTGTAATTACCAGCCAATAAGACTGTTTAGCATAATTTGTAAGATACTAGAAAGCTTCATAAAGGAAGCTACTGACAGCCATATTATAAGCAATTGTCATCTTGATATCAGCCAACATGGGTTTAGGAAGGAACTATCATGCCTAACTAACTTGCTTCATTTCTTTGGGCCTGTCAGTGAAGCATTGGATAGAGACATACCAGCGGATGTACTGTACCATCACTTTGAAAAGGCCTTTGATAGTGTTTCCCACTTTGAGTTGTTTCAGTCACTTGTGGAAATTAACCTCAATGAAAGTATTATTAGATGGGTCTCCACATGGTTGGCAAAGAGGAAACAGTGTGTGATTATCAAGAGATATACCACTAGCAGTGCCCCAGTCACTAGCGGGGTGCCACAGGGATCAGTGTTGGGACCTACCCCTTTTAACATTTTGTTGGCATCTATAGTCTGTAACAAAAAAACATGGATATCAAAATTCACAGACAATATCAAAATGGGGACATTGGTCTTAAATGAACAAGATGCTAAACTATTCCAGGAGAACATTGATACTATAGTACATATGGCAGTTAAAAAGAAATTCAGATTTAACTTTAGTAAATGTAGAGTTATGCATCTGGGTAGAAAGAATGGTAGGCATCAATATCATATAGAAGGAATTACACTAATACCCATTGATCAAGAAAAGGATCTGGGAATACAAATCAGTAGTGACCTTGGTTTTTCTAGACACTGCTCAGAGGTAACAATGAAGGGATATGGAATATTGGCATCTATCAGGAAAAATATTAAGAGCAGGGCCAGTCAGGTGGTGTTGTCACTGTGTGAGCCCTTGGTGCACCCTCATGTGGAGTATTGTGCCCAGTTTTGGGTGCCACACTTGAAGGGTGATGTGAGAAGGGTGGAGGGAGTGCAGAGATGAGCAACGAAGATGGCGGAGGGGATGCAGGGTATGACCTCTCAGGAAAGATTGTCATCATTGGCTACGAAAATATGCAGACAGTACCAAAGTTGAGGCTATTGTGAATAACACTGAAGCTGTAAACAATTTCCAAAAACAATTGAATAACATTGCAAAATGGGCAATATCACATAAGCTGGATTTTAATAAAAATAAGTGTTGGGTCATGCATTTGGGGAGTATCAATCCAAGAGCACAATATTCTATCAACAACATAATTTTAGATAGCACTGATAGTAAAAAAGAACTAGGGATGGTAATAACAAATACACTCAGCTTTGAGTCTCACAACAGAGAAACTGTGAAAAGGGCCAGTAGAGTAATGGATAATATTCTGCAGAATATAAAGAGTAGGGAGGAAGGGGTAGTGATACCTCTATATAGATCCCTAGTTAGGCCAGTACTTGAGTATGGAGCTCCCTTTTCAACTCCACAGAGCATCGGTAGTGCCAAGAGAATGGAAGGGGTACAACGAAAGTTAACAAAGAAAGTAAGATCACTAAATAAGAACTACTGTACAATGATAGGATGCAGGGTTTGCAGTTATATTCCATGACATATAGGAAGATAAGAAGGGACCTCTGTTTTGTGTAGAAAGCTTGCAGTAATGAATTATTATGGGAATCTGCTGGTCTAATAAAAAACCCATTAATGGCAGGGTCACTAGAACCCACTTACTGAAGGTACAAGGGGAATTATATAAGACTAATAGAAGGGGTAAATGATTTAGTCAGAGGGTGGTCGAAGCATGGAACGCACTACCTGCAAAAGTCATGCAGGCAACTAGTACGTTCACTTTTAAACACTTGTTGGATGAACACATGGATGAAAAGAAATGGGCTTATCTCCACTGATAAGTAGCAAGTCTTATATAGCTCTATGAGCCTCTTGACTGGAATTAACTCCTATGAAACTATCACTGGGGCTGTATTCCTTACAGTACAGAAACATAGAAACATATAGAAACATAGAAGTTGACGGCAGATAAGGACCGCAAGGCCCATCCAGTCTGCCCATTTCTTTTTCTACCTTATAAATGTGCCATCGGCCTTTGCTCTGTCAGTGACCTATCTATTCATAGTCATTTGTATTGCTCCCTTATGCCTATCCCATGCCTGTTTGAAGCCCTGCACTGTATTCATAGCCACCACTTCCTGTGGTAAGCCATTCCATGCATCTACCACCCTTTCTGTGAAAAAGAATTTCCTCACATTCCCCTTAATCGGCCTCCCTCTAATCTCATGCTGTGTCCTCTTGTCCTGCTATTTTTCTTATATTTAAACATGTTAGACTCTTTCACCTTGTTTATGCCCTTAAGGTGTTTAAATGTCTCGATCATATCACCTCTCTCCTCCTTTGCTCAAGGGTATACATATTGAGCTCCGTTAATCTGTCCTCATATGTCTTCTGATGCAGTCCCTGCACCATTTTGGTTGCCCTTCTCTGGACTGCCTCAATTTGGTTAATGTCCTTGTGAAGGTGTGGCCTCCAATACTGCACGCAGTACTCCAGATGGGGCCTAACCAATGTCTTGTACAGAGGGATTATTACCTCCCTCTTACGACTTGTGATACCCCTACTAATACACCCTAACACCCCCCTAGCCTTACCTACTGCTTTAGAGGTCTGCTTGGATGATTTTAGGTCATCAGTGATGATGATGCCCAAGTCTCTTTCTTCCTTTGTGACTGCTAGCAACTCCGCTCCCAGCCTATAAGTGGCTTCAGGGTTTCTCTTCCCTATGTGCATGATTTTGCACTTCTTTGCATTAAATCCCAGTTGCCACTCTTCTGACCATTCTGCTAGTTTATCCAGATCTCTTCTCATTCTGCCCACCCCATCTGGATCATCTACTCTGTTGCAGATCTTGGTGTCATCTGCAAACAGACAAGCCTTACCCTCTAGTCCATCTGCGAGGTCACTAATGAAGATGTTGAATAGGACTGGCCCCAGGACTGATCCCTGAGGTACCCCACTTGTGACTTGCATCTCTTCTGACTGTATACCATTTACCACCACTCTCTGTTTTCTGCCAGTCAACCAGTTTGCCACCCAGTTGACCAACTTCTGACCCACCCGAGCCTACCTAGCTTATTTATCAATCTTCTATGTGGAACAGTGTCAAAGCTTTGCTGAAGTCAAGGTAGGCGACATCAACTGCTCCCCTTGGTCCACCACTCTGGTTACCCAGTCAAAGAAATCTATGAGATTAGTTTGACAGGACCTTCCTTTGTAAACCCATGCTGTCTTGGATCCTGTGCCCCTATGGTTCAGGTGTTGCACTATCCTTTCCTTAAGGAGTGCCCCATAATCTTGCCCACTACTGAGGTAAGACTGACCGGTCTGTAGTTCCCTGCCTCCTCCCTGCTACCACTCTTGTGGGTGGGATCACATGAGCCCTTCTCCAGTCTTCTGGGACCTCTCCTGTGCTCAGAGACTCACTAAACAATTCTGCTAATGGCTCTGCTAGTTCCTCCTTTAGCTCCTTAAGTACCCTGGGATGTATGCCATCAGGTCCCATTGCCTTATCCACCCTGAGCTTAGCAAGCTCTTGTAGGACCCTTTCTTTTGTGAAGGGAGTAGTGCTCACCTCCTCCCCTGTGTCCATGATGCTGAGCTGTGGGCCCTGCCCTACCTTCTCTTCAGTAAATACTGAGCAAAAGTATCTATTTAGGATAGATGCCTTTACAGGGTCCTCCTCCTCACATGCTTCCTTTTCTCCATTAACAGCAATACCCCCTCTGGACTTTCTCCTTTCACTAATGTATCTATAGAAAGTCTTGTCACCTTCTTTTACTGTTCGTGCTAGTGTTTCCTCAGTTTGGGACTTTGCCTGCCTTACTGCCTTACCTGCTTCCCTTAGGGCAGTTTGGTATGCCTCCCTATCTTCATCCCGCTGTGTTCCCTTATATTTTCTGAAGGCCAGCCTTTTGGCTCTGACCTTTTCTGCTACTGTATTTGAGAACCAAAGTGGTTTCCTTCTTCTTTTGCACTTCCTTTTCTGTCTAACACAATGGGATGTTGCTTCAAGTATTGTATCCTTAATGCTTGCCCACTTGCCTGTACCTCCTCACCTGTGTTTCTTTTGCCAGGGCTAGCTTAACTCTGTTGGTCATCTTATCAAAGTCAGCTCCTCTGAAGTCCCATATTTTTGCTTTGGAATGGGATGATTTAGATGTAGTAGCCAAATTGAACCATACCATGTGATGGTCACTGGCCCCAGGTGACCTTCTACCTGGAGATCTGTGATCCCTTCTTTGTTAGTCAGTACTAGATCTAGGATAGCCCTGTCTCTTGTGGGTTGCTGTACCAGTTGTTTGAGGCCCTCCCCCTGCAGGGAATACACTATGAGTCTAGTTCTGGCAGATGTTCCTGCTGGTATTGACCAATCTGTATCTGGCATGTTGAAGTCTCCCATTATCAGAACCTCCCCTTTAGCTGTCATGTTTTGTATATCTTCTAACAGTAATGTGTCTATGTCCTCCCTCTGGTCTGGGGGCCTGTAGACAACCCAGTTCTTATGGCTGTCCCATTTCCTGTTTCCAGGGTGACCCACAGTTCTTCTGGCTCCTTATGTGTATTCTGAATTTCTGTAGCTTTGATATTTTCATTAACATACAGGGCCACTCCTCCCCCTTTTTGCACCTCGGTCTCTTCTGAACAATACATAGCCAGGTACTGAAGTCTCCCAAGTGTGGTTACTGGTAAACCACGTCTCACTAATTGCTACTATGTCCAGTTTAGCCTCTGACATTATTGCCTGCAGGCTCTGGGATCTTATTTCCCAGGCTGTGAGCATTTGTGTACATGATTTTCCATTGGCCAGATTTTGGTGTGTTAGTTGTTGGGTGAAGTTTGGCATTACCCCTGTATCGTATGGGGAGACAAACCTTTTTCTTACCTGGTGATGCAAATGAGCGGCAAACACGCTGAATTCCTGTTTGACCACTAGCTGAGGGGAGGGTGTTCTTCCCATTCGACGTGTGGGGTGCTGCCCCTCTCCCCATTTGCTAGTTTAAATATTCTGCAAAGGCGTCAAACTTCTGCCCCAATGCACTGACTCCTCTTTAGTCAGATGCAGTCCATCAAATTTAAAGAACTTTAGCTCCCAGAACTGTTGCCAGTTCCCACAAATCTGTGTCCTTTTTCCTGGCACCAGTCCTTGAGCCACGTGTTTAGCTCCCCTATCTCCCCTTCTCTGACCTTCCGTCCATCTGCTCCCTTCTCCCAGACTGGCAGGATCTCAGAGAAGGAGATGCCAGATGAAATAGATGATAGTTTGTCACCCAGTCTAGTCAGGTGTTCCTTGGTCTCCACAACTGACCGGCTGGCGAGATCATTAGTCCCTATGTGTACTAGGACATCAATGTTTTCTCCTGCTTTGTGAACAATTTTAGCAATGCGGTCAGTGTCTCTCCATGCTGATGTACCTGGGAGACATCTGACCATTACCCTGGCTGGAGATGGGTATCAACTCCCAATCATGGAGTCTCCTATGATCAGAAGTTTTTGGATTTCCTTTGTGCTTGTTTGTTTTGGTTCCTGATTTGGGTGAGTATTGTTGTGCTAGCTCCTGTGCAGCGGTGTCCTGCTCTGCAGTGTCTTCTGCCTCTTTATTTGATTTCAGAGATAGAGGCAGATACCTGTTTGTAGTGTTTATATGGTTTTGGAGGTAATGTGTTGGAGAGCAGAGAGTGATGGGGACCTGATTTGCTCCTCCTAACCACCTGCCAACCTCCTGGACCAACTACCCTCTGCGGTGGCGAGGTTTTCTGTTGGATGCTGGGGAAATGGCGGGTGGTTCTTATAATGTTTCCTCTTCAATATGAAATTTGAGGCGTGCAATCTCTGCCCATGCTGCCCGGAGCTGAGACCTAAGATCTCAAAGGCCCAGCATGTAGGACAGTGTCCTAAATCCTGTAAGACTGTCCTTCTGAAAATTGTTCCACAGTACCTGCAGTTAATGAAATCCATTCCAAATAAGTTGCTGGGTTTGTAACCTAGTCAGAGTAATTAGAAGGAAAAAAATGCAAGTAATGGTTTAATTGTGCTTTGTTTAACTTGTTATAACAAGTTAAATTACTAGTGCCCTGTAAATGAGATCACCTTGTGGAGGCCCTAGATCTGCCCCTTCCTGCTCTGCCACAGGAAATGTCACAACTGTGGTACCCTATAAAAGGAGTGTAGCGTGGGGTGGTTGGGGATGGGGTGGGTGGCTGGGCCCTTCCCTGCCAAAAAGAAGAACATGGACGAAAAGAACAAGGAGGTGAGAGCAGAAACAATCAGTCAACAACAAATGCAGTAACCCTGAAAGATCTCCTATACCCTTAAGAAACACTTTGCTACAGAGAAAGTAAAGCAGTAACAGAAGATATACCTGCAAAAGACAATTTGAATCAGAAGATTACAGCAGTAATCTGTTAGCACACACCTGTAGGCACACCTTATAATAATGCAGAAGAAGGTATACCAGCAACAACAATTTGAATCAGAGAAAAAATAAAGCAATGAAATGTTAGCAACAAACAGTAGCAATCCCTGTGAGTAAAAAATAAAAACACCACCACACAGTAAATCTGCTTAGCCAAACTAAGTCTTAATCCTTCCCTCTTGCTCTGGTAAGTTTCTCTACTCTGCCTTTCAAGCAGTCTTAGAAGGAAAGAGCTCAGGTGAAGCAAGGTGCCTTGGCCAGCAAACCAAGTCTTCTACCTCCAAGATATCAACTAACCTGACTTTTAACCCTTCTTTCTGTTGGAAATTGACAGTTTGCCAGCTCCACTCCACATACACACCTAATCCTTTGGAAGAGCTGTGGGAGGAAAAGCAATTAGCTCCTTCAATGTGAGAAGGAGACTGAAACACCTCTGAGACAACAAACCTTTTCAACAAACAAGAATAAAATAAAACACAGTGTCAAACAGTAATTTTGCTTAGCCCAATGATAAAAAGTCACAAAAATGTAAGCTCCACCTGTAATACAGTAATTTCAGAGAAGATATACCCTGTAAGAAACACTTTGCTCCAGAGAAAAATAAAGCAGTAACAGAAGATATAACTTGCAAAAGACAATTTGAATCAGAAGATTACAGCAGTAATCTGTTAGCACACACCTGTAGGCACACCTTGTAATAATGCAGAAGAAGGTATACCAGCAACAACAATTTGAATCAGAGAAAAATAAAGCAATTAAATGTTAGCAACAAACAGTAGCAATCCCTGTGAGTAAAAAATAAAAACACCACCACACAGTAAATCTGCTTAGCCAAACTAAGTCTTAATCCTTCTCCCTTGCTCTGGTAAGTTTCTCTACTCTGCCTTTCAAGCAGTCTTAGAAGGAAAGAGCTCAGGTGAAGCTAGGTGCCTTGGCCAGCAAACCAAGTCTTCTACCTACAGAAGGTATAGCGGGGACATGTGCCCCATATACAAGGCAGTGAGCAATAGGGAACTGTGGGAATGTGTGGGACTAAGCAGTAGACCGAATGTGGCAAAGAACAGAAGTCATAGATATCAATTGGGGGAGAACATTTTATTAAAAATAAGAGAGGGAATTGGTTTTCACAGCAAGTGGTCATAGAGTGGAATGCCCTATTACACTCTATAGCATCTAGTAACAGTATTAGCCAATTTAAGCATGCACTGGATGAATACTGTATGACACACTGTTTTGAATTTAATATATAAATGGTGCAGGTCAGAAATGGCTAAATGCTAATGACCTGTTTACATCCTATGAATTCTATGAATCCTGTGACGCAGTACTACATATGTGAAGCAACTTCCAATGTGGGATAACAGAACACTAGTTAACTTAGAGGATAAAAATATGTAGCAGTGGATCCACAAAATTGTAGCAGTATATATATATATGCATGATTAGAGTGCACAGTGTAAGCAGTAAGCACAATACAGGACTGCATTATACCTACTGAGCTATAGGCTAATGGATTAGATTAGCAGGTTATTGTATTTGACATGAACTGTATTACAACACTTACTAGCTCTCACAGGATGGGAGCTTAGGCAGAGTCTCCTATCATCATCGTGTCTTACCTCTGGTGATTTCCATCGAGGACTCTCACTCCTGCTGTGCTACTCATGCTGGGACCATTCATGCGGGACCTCCAGGGGCCAGCAGGATATGAGGAGCGCTACTCACTCTGATTGACTGTAAAAGCCAAAAAGTTCAGAAACAGCTTCTGCTGTTTATAGTGAAGTTGTGCTGCTGGTTAGTGTCAGGGTTGACTGGTGGAGCCCACAAGAGCAAAGAGACTCCCACCCCAGGACCAATGGTATCCTCCTTATGTCTGCTGCAGCACGTGAGTGAGGGATGGTAGCCAGGGACTGAGTACTTTGCCCCACCTGGCTGCGAGCACTACATGCTCTGACTGGGTGTAAAAGTCAAAAAGTTCAGAAACAGCTCCTGCTGTTTCTAATTAAGCTCTGTGGCTGGCATGTGTTGGGGTCAAACAGGAAAGCCCACAAGGACAAAGAGACTCCCACCCTGGGACCAATGGTGTCCTCCTTGTGTCTGCCATGGTGGGTGAGTGAGGATTGGTAGCCAGGGACCAAGTATTTTGTCCCACCTGGCTATGAGCACTATGCACTCTGGCTGCAAAAGTCAAAAAGTTCAGAAACAGCGCCTGCTGTTTCTAATAAAGCTATGTGGCTGGCCAGTGCTGGAGCTGACTGGGAGAGCCCACAAGGGTAAATAGCAACAATAATTCAATAATAATGCAAGCATTGAAAATAACACTGTACAAGAGTCAGAGTAATGGAAATGACAAGATTTACAAGCTGTAAAACAATCTTCGGACACCAAAAGGTAAAGATTGAAAAATGAACAACATAAGGAATCAGCATGACATACAGCTACTGGGACAACCACAGTAGTCAGAGATCAGCATAAGTGACAAGTAACACACTCAAGTGCTAGGTACAGTAGGAGAGGCCAGCTGTGGCAGGACTGTGGGGTCCTATGATACTCCTTGAGCTGGGCCTTACCTGGCCAAAACTTTGGGAAAATGGACTAGGTAATAGGTAGACCATTCTACAAGTGGGTAGTCTGCAACAAGCTTGGCCTGCATTGCATTTTCAGATAGGGGTTTGGAACCTATTTCTCAATTCTGATCTGAAGGAATAGGAAGCATTAAAGGCAGGGGTTTAGATCCAATTTAAGTGCCCTGGCAGTCTCTCTGCCCAGAATTTAGCTCCCAGGGAGGGTGTTACAAAGAGAGATGCCTTGACACAGTAGTGGCACATCCAAGTATGTTGTACATAACAGAGTGAGAGATGCAGGGGATAAGCAGTCGAGGGCAAAGCTACAAAGGGCAATGAATATTTTGTTTTTGTTTCAAATTCAGTAACCAGGTATTTCCGAAGGCATCATATGCCCTTTTTCATGGAGGGCCTGGGAAAAATAACAAATCACAAACAAAAAATACATACAATAACAACATAGAAGAAATAAAATACTAAAACAATAAATTGATCATCTTTCAGTCAATTAACGACACTTGAAACTCTCAAGACAAAAATGTTTCAGATTCTGTTTAAATGAAAAATAAGATCTTATATTGTATGGTGGAACACGACTGTAAATGGAAATTCATCCCTAGAACGTCCTTGTGCTGCAGAAGCTACATCATTTTGTTGTTGTGCTGCACTAGCTACATAGCTACTGCAGCAGAACAAGATAGAACATCTTTGCTTAACCGCACTTGACGAAGCAGCCATGGCAGTGAGATAGAACACTTTCTCAAAGGAAGCGAGTGATCGGCATGGCATTTTTTTTTTGAATCTGAAGACAGCAGACATTCATGTGGTGCGTGGAGTAAACCTGTTTAACTTCGATCGCAGAAAGATGCAGGTTTTGAACACACTACGACTCAGGCTAAGTATCTTGACAATGATAAGCACCAAGGGACGAGTCAGGTATGCCACCCCCTCCACTTCCTGTTCCTCCCTCCCATGTTACGCTGCTTAAGTGGAATCAGCCTAACTATTATTTGTTGCCCATACACTATAAATGATTGTGTATGGGCAACCATACACAGATAAGCCTGTGTCTTAATCTCAAGGTTTCTATAGAAATCAGAAGCTCAAGTGGTCTCCTGGTTACCATGGGAACCTCTTAATTAAGACACAGGCTTGTTGTGTATGGTTGACCATACACAATCCTCTATACAATATGTAGTACAGCATTGTTCTGCATAGAATTCCATCTCTTTCAAAATGCTGTTGTACCACAGTTCAGAGGTTGTGAAATGTGATTGTATCCTTTTGTGGTACAACATCATTCTGAAATCTCTAGAGGACTGCCCAAGTCAGATTCATTCTGAAAATGAAAGCACCACCACCTGCACATTTCACATAATATTATGCATCATAACAATTGCAGGATAAACAACCAGTGTGTTCTGCCACCTTGGAGTTCTGATTCCCATGGACCTCTCGAACTTCGCTGTCAAGGTCAGAGTGAATCAAAACCCCTCTGTGGCAGAACGCACCGGTTATACATAGTTGCCCCTCGAATATTCTCTGTATTCTCTAATTCTATTTATACAAGTCTCCACAGCAGCTGAACAGAGGTAGTCTATAATCAATAACAGACAAAAATGAAGGATTGTGCTAACACTTTCTTAGAACTAAATAAAAAACAACTCCTAATTCTCTAAAGCAATCCTAAATGAACATTTACAGTTTTACCAAGGAATCAGTATGAAAATTATGACAACAAATTGTCCAAATAAAAACCTAAATATTTACAACAATCTACCCTCTCAATTTCCACATTATTTTCATCCAGAATAGCCACTTGATTAGGAATAGCAGTCAACCTATTCCTATTTCCAAAAAAACACAAATTTAGTCTTAGATTCATTTAATAATAATCCATGTAAATCCAAAGTCAAATTTTCACAATTATTCCCACTAGTAAACAAAACAATATCATCTGCATAAAATAAAATCTAAGAACAAGAAGTAAAAAGGAAATTCTTAACAAAAATACTAAATAACAGGGGTCCTAGAATGGATCCATGAGGAACCCCAATATCAATTCCTACCAATGAGGATATTACACACTCGTATATTACCCTTTGTTCTAACCTCAGGAATCATGTACTTAATGTTTACACTTTTTGCAGTCAACTTGGCCAAGAGTGATGCCCTGGAGCTTGAAACTATACACATTTTAGAATTTGGACTGTAGGTTCAAGGTCTGCATCTGCACTGCACTCTGGCTGTTGCACAGAACTGTTTTTCTGCCTAAAGTAAGTAGTCACCCCCTAGTGAACTCCAGTAATAGCTAGTCCTCCAGTCAGGTTTTTATTTTATAGTTATATCAAAAATATGTCTTTTAGTCCATTTTCTTGATTATTCTGTGGATAGGTAGCTAGGATTTTTTGTAAATTTGTATTTTTCTGGTTCCCTAATTCCCAGGAAACAGAGAATATCTACTTGCCTACTTAGTCAATTTTTGAATATTTCATCTAGTAAACCACATTCCTTTATGATAATTTTAGTCATTTACTATTTCAAGTTATCCAACTTACAGAGAACAGAGCATTTTTACTTTCCATTTCTGTCTGTGCCTTTTCACCTTAATTATTTGGTTTAAGTTATAGGGGCCACAATTTGACATTTGGCACAGTTTATTTGGAACAGGAGCCATTTTTTTACTATTGGTCTCTTGTACTGCATTATTTTGGGAATTGTTTTATTTCAGAGTTCTCTCACCTTGAGGACCATCAACAAATTGCACAAATTATTTTCAGCTCTTGGCAAGGGCAGACTGTCACAATCATTATTTAAAGTGTTGAGGTCCACAACATGACTTTAAAAATTGTGTCCCATCATATTTTGTGCCCCAAATCCACATTTAAGAGGGTAAAACTTTTGAGAAAAAAGCATGCTTTCTCAGTCTGCCTCAGTGTCACCTAAAATAATAAAAACAATTCTGAGGGTGGTCCCAATGATTGTGGAAAGCATGCATCTAAAGGGTTCATCTCCTCATGTGCAGCAGCAAAATATGTAACAAGTGACAAGAAAAATAAAAAGGTAAAGCTGCACAGCCATCAGAAAGGCTTGGTAGAGATGGTTCAAATAACAGGGTATCCAAAAGGGTGAATCCTGGAAACAGTGTCTGCCAAAAAGAAACTGAAAGAAGATAATATCATGGCCACTTCTCCTGCAAGGAGAAAGGAGCACGCAGATGGAACAGCAAAAATTTCCTCATTCATCAAAAATATGGTAAATTTTCCAGTCAATCTAGAACTTGGGAGATTTGAATAAAATACTTGCCACCTCTCCTGTCTCAGGCTCTAACCTACCCTCCTGCAGTGGTGCAGGAGGAAGAAGATTATTTGCATATGGAAGAAGGTGACTTCATGGAGTTAATGGGCACAACTCAACAAGATTTTGAATCTCCTCAAAGGCAAATTGAGGACTACTAATCTAACTCCTCACATGTTAGACAGATGGTTGATGACCTCAATAATACCCCCTTCCCCGGAAACATAGGAGGATAAAAAGATGCTGGTTTTATGGACAAGCTTGGAGTAGCTGCACAAAGAAGGATGTTACTTCCCATACATAAACCACTTAGCAAGGCTACAGCAAAAATCATGCCTGCACGCGCTTCAGCTGCAGCCATCAACCAAAAATGAGAGAAAATATCAGGTGGACAAGAAGAGAATGGAATATCTGTAGGCCCATCGGAATCATCATGGGGTAGTCCAGTCTGCTGCTTGTGAGAGAGCAAAAAGCAATCTATCTGTGCAGTCCCCTGAAAAAGACTAAAGAAATGGAATACTACGCAAAAAAGTTACATACAACAGCTTCCCTGCTTATCAGGAAGGTAATTTATTCAGCACATATAGCACAGTGCCAGAAAGTACTTTGGAACACAATGCTGGCACTGACAGAGCAGATAATGGTATGACACAAGACCTGCTTGCCACAGCAATATTGATGATTGATTGATTGACTGACTGATTGATTTCAAAGCTTTTCCTATGAAAGGCATATTGAGCTGGTAATAGTGTGTTTCCATATGTGTCCTGAGAAAGGAAAATAGAGGAGAGAGAACAAATAAAATGTAGAGTTAAAATACATGTAATGGAAATATGAACAGTATATCAAAAACAAGACAAGTATTAAGAATAAAAATAGTCCAACAATAAATTGCATACAGTAAATTGTAGAACTGATGCAAGAGCAAATACATGCTAATCAACATACAGTATCTAAATACGGAGCAGAGGGAATTAGTGATGCAAGGGAAATGGGAAGTGCTGAAAAAACATAAGAGTTTCAGGAAAAAGGGGTTTCAACACAATATCAGAAACAGCTGCAGGACTGGGAAGAGAAATCATGGATTAGAGTTTTAAGATCAGGAAAGGAGAGAATAGAGCAAACAGAAAGGGGAAGAGAACTGCACAGTTTAGGGAAATGAAATGAGAAAGCAGCTTGACCAGCAGTAGATTTCATATGAGGGACAGAAACTCAGTGAGAGCAAGCACTGAGAAGAGAGTAAGAGGACAAAGGGGGAAAGGAGTGGAGAGAGAGGCAAAATATGAGGGAGAGAACAAACCAAAATTTGGAGATGAAGGAAACACAGTGGGCAAAGCACTTAGCAACAAGAGAGGGGAGAGGAAAGAACGCAAGGTACAGTGATGTGTATGCAAGGATTTATCAAGGGCAAAAGGAGTGAAAAAGAAAGTCCAGCCATTGAGGGACCGTGGAGCAGCACTATGAACAGTATCTCCATAGCCACAGCTGTCTGACTTCCTTCACTCCCCCAGCTTCTTCTTCCTGTTCCAGTGCAGTTATCAAAAACACCATTCCACCATTTCCTTCCACCTGCATGTCACTGACCACATCTGCTCTGGGATGAATCAGTGGCACATTGGTACATTACTGCATACATTTTCATCGATCTAGCCAAAGCATTTGCCTCTGTGGCCCATCCGCTTCTCTTGGATAAGTTGAGTTCTGCTAGCCTATCTGACTCTGCTATTGGGTGGTTTTCCTCATACCTCTCCGGCTGTCAACAGTCAGTGCAAGTGACATCCTGCCCCCCTCCCAATCTAGGCTGGAGTCCTACAAGGTTCTATCATGGGTCCCATCCTTTTCTCTGTTTCTCAATCACCTCCCCGCACCCTGTGTGAAGTTGCATATTCATATGTATGCAAAGAACATTGTTCCCTACACTTCAGGCCCATGAGACTGTTGAAGTCACACTCCAACATAATTTCCAAAATGTTCTACATTGGTTTCAGGCCAGCCACTTTTGAGTCAACCCAAAGAAAACAGTGTCCATGACCTTTAGCTCAAACCAAAAACTATCTAGGCTTACCTCTTGTCCTGCTTTCTCCACCCTAAGTGGTTCTCCACTTGAAGTTGTCCACTCTTTTAAGTATCTATGTGTGTGGCTCGATAGCAGGCTTGACCTCTCTGCTCAGACTAGACCCCGGAGCCACCGTCAGCCATTGAAATTGTAGATCACAATTCAAGGCAGTTGCATTTAGCTGCAATTGTCCTGAGTTGCAACCGTCATTGATTGGAGTCATACTTTTGTGAAGTTGATGACTACATTGCAACTTGCTTGCCTAGTTGACTTGCCTGGCAGTCTGCTCTGCTGCCCCATTCCCCCGAACCTGCAGACACATTTTTGTAAGTTGAGCAAGCCCAGCCCCACCCTTCACTCACTGGCCACAGCCCTCCTTCCACACCCTCCCTTCAAATGTGAAGTAGTCATGCTGCAGGCATTTTTGCTTTGTTTGTTTAAATTTGTGTGGTTGTGCGGATGGATAGCCTTAGCCACCAACCAAATTGTGATGCTGCTCTTTAACGGCCAATCCTCTTCCAAGTCCTCCAATAGTGTATGAGAGAGAGAGAGAGGGAGGAGCCAGGAGATGTGCGCGCTGCGCATGAGCTGTCGGGCAGCAGAGTGTGTAGATGAAGCAGCACCGCAGCGGGCTGCTCGATTAGAAGAACCGATGATGGATGCTGGCATGTGTCTAGGTTTGTACCATTTGTTTGCTGAACATTCGGGGTAGATGTGTCCACTTGTTGGGAGAACTGGTCAGGGGAGAAAGGAGGAAGTCATATTCGGGGATGGGAGCTGCCCGGAGACAGAGGGGAAGTCCAGACAGAGAAGAACCCTTTGGCAATCAGGTGAGAGCAGGATCAACGGGCGGTGGGTGGCTGGGCCTGGGACAAGTCATCAAGCACAGCAGCAAGCAGCCTATTTGGAGGGAGTGGGGCAGGAGAGAAGTGGGAGGGACTCAGGAGGACTAAGTGAGGCAGAGGGAGACAGCAGGCTTTACCATACTCCTGATTGCCCTGCTGTACCATAGGTGGAGGGTTGTGGCAGGCAGGGCAGGGGTGGCATCCAGTCATTGGGCCAGAAGGGTGGCAGGGAAAGAACAATGAGGCCAAGAAGGAAACCAAACATGGACAGTGGGCTGGGCCGTGGGGCCAGCATGTGGAAAAAGATAAGTTGTTGGTTCATTGGTCTAACTGAAGCAGAGACAGGCCACACCGCAGACCAGTCAGCAAGGAAGCCGGTGAGCCAACCAAAGAAGACCACAGCAAAAAGTGCACCTTGTGGGAGAGCAAGGCCAAGGTAAAAGGGACAAGTAAAAGTTTGAGAGACCGACCCAATAGGTTAGTTGAAAGTACCAGTTTGGGTTATGGTGTTAACTTGCTTTTATTAATGTGCTCTGATGTTGTGGAGTAGTCAGAAGGACTGGACATAATTAAAGCACCCCCAGGTCGGGCCCCCCCCCCCCCAGGATTGTGGAAAAATGCAAAAGTGCCTTCATTTGGGACAGCTTGGAGGAAATGGTGTGAAATTAATTCAAAGTCAAAGCACTGAAAAGGGGGCTAAAGAAACAAATACTTTGTGCTGTAAAGAAGAGAATCCAAACCCCCCATTATTAACCTCAAGTTAGTTTTACTTTTTCAAATCTCCATGGTTATACTGTATACAGTAAGAGACCATTGTTGTTGTTTTAAGCATCTGCACTGGGCTGACCACAAACCTTTAGCCAGGGCATTTGGAGTCTAAATTCATGAGTGTTCTACAGTAGCTGCTAGTGCCTCTAGTCTAAATGGTCACTTATTCCTCCGCATAATAAACTTTCAGATTGGCTTGCTGATTATGAAATGTACCACAACAGAGGTGTTACAAGATAGAACCCCAATGGAAGAGATATTGGTGTGGTGGTCTTGGTGCTAAAAAAATTAGTTTTTACAATATGGTAGCAAAACTACCGATGTTAATTTATATGGCAATGACCTAACCCATATTAAGCTGGCTATATTGCTTTCCATGGTTAGCAGCACTGGGGCATAACTAGCAAGTGCAGGAGCTTTTCCCCATGCAGCAGCAAGCATGGTGAATAATCTGTGTATCTTTTGTTGGACTGCAGAGTTTTTTTGATTGCTTATATATGTCTCAGCACATTTAGGGTTTGGTTCTTCTGCCTGGCTGCTTTCTCTTTCCTAATCAGTGGCATAGACTGGTATGGGATGCTTTTTCATCTAGTGGTGACTTGTTTTGTGTGGTGGTGGAGTGGCACAGATTTATTAAGCTAATTGTTGAGGCTGTAAATGACACCTGCCTGTAAATGGGGCATTCTAAAGATTTTGAGTCTTACTGCCACTGGTGTGCGTACTGGCTTTCAGAAATTCAGGGGGTTCTTGTCTATTTGGGAAGTGGAGCAGTGAAGTTTTTCCCAGACACTTGTTAAACTGGCTGTTATAGGAAAAAAAAACTGAATAATTACATTCATAGGAAATAATATAAGTAATATACAGTAAAATTGCCCTGGAGCTACTGGAAAATGACTGAGCTGCATCTACAAGCCCTACTTTGTACACTTTTGACACATAAATTGCTTGCAGCTATGTGTCTATGTCTGTGTGTATGTGTATGTGTATGTGTATGTTATGGGGTGACTTGACATTGGCATTTGGGCTTACATAGATACATAGATACTGTTGGCAGATAAGGGCCTATTGCCCACCCAGTCTGCCCATTTGAGCTTGTAGACCTTCTTGGAAAACCATGATGCCTCCTCTTCCTTTTCCTCTTGCTAACCTGCTTAACACATAATTCTGTTGCTCTTGTAATGACTGTTTTAAATATTGCACACTGTTCCTCCATCCCTGATTCACTCCCCATTCCCATTAGTGCCTCTTTCAAGCATCTCCCCATTTTCCCCAAGTCTGCCATCCTAGAATCCAGGGTACTGTACATGTTTTGTGGGGTTTGGTTTGGCTCCTTCTGTGATTTCAAACCACAGTGATCGGTGAGCACTGTTCCCCAGGTGCTACCCCACTGACACCTCAATCACACTGCCCCCTTTGTGAGCACCACCTCCCCTTTGTCTGCCATCCTTTGGATGGCTAGCATCAGCTCCCTATCTGTCTCTTCCTCCTAGGCTGGTGGTCTGTAGACTACCCCTGTGAGGATGGCTGACCCTGTTTTCCTTTCTAGCTTAACCCACACTATCCCCCCCCCCCCATTTTGTTCCTCTTGGATCTCTGTGGCTTTTATGCCATCTTTAACATAAAGTGCCACTCCTCCTCCCTTCCTGTCTGCTCTGTCTCTTCTTTTTCTTTTAAATTATTATTTATTCTTTTACAGCCCCCAGACCCTCCTTTCTATAAGATCCTCCAATCTACCACTCTTCCAAGTCCGCGGTGGAGTCTGCCCCTAGAGTGTGCACCCACCTCAAGTTATGCAAGTTACTCTCAGTTAACCCTCTGGGCAAGGGAAGGAAGACCCCCTCTTATGTTTCCCTGGACCTCAGGGAAGCATGCACACACAGCAGAGTCTGCCCCTTTGCATCATGGAAGCAGAGCGGGGGATCATCGCCTCGATTGCCTGGGGAATTTTTTCCTCCATTGATTTGATCCCTTGACGTCAGTGTGCAATGTGGACCAACGAGCCAGCACATGCCGATACATGAGTCTGCTCCTGTCTTCTGCCAGAGTCAGCCCTCTATGCTGTCTCAACCATGCTGGCACCTCCGGGTTCCCCCAGAAATTGGTGGTAAAGTGGTAAGACAATCTCCCCAGCCCTCCCCAGAGAAGGAGAGCAGCCGTTGGGCACTCAATTCTTCTCCCCCCTGGCCAGCCCCCCAACGGTCCTAGTCTGCACCCGAATCTGGGTCACCAGCATGGAGTGAGGTGTGGCGCCCAGTACCTCAACCCTCAGCGCCACCGGGCTGGCTGCCTCATCCCTTCTGAATATGTTGTAGCCAGCTATTGCCATCTCCTAGTTTTGGTTATCATTATACCAGGTGTCTGTGTTGGCCTTGTATACACTAGATAACTGAATGTACTGCAAAGTTTTCCCACTAACTGCACTCAAAAAGTACTACTTACAAGTACATAAATAAAATTCCATGATGGCAGAAGTTGAAAAAATTGGTTGGATTTTCTTTAGTGAGTTGCAGTCATAAATTTTAAACTGGCTGAAAAAATCAGTCATAATGTGTTGTAAGTCAGTCATAATTGGTTATTCAACTGACTCCGGGGTCTAGCTCAGACTGATGCCATTCATGCTAAACTCTGCCCAAACTTGAAGCCTGATACCATAACAAACGGCCTGTCCCTGCATGTCTGCTGGGAACTGATTACCAAAATGGTGCTACCAGTCTTTGATTATGCTGACATGGTTTACTATACTACTCCCTCCTTACCCCATGCCATACTGAACTCCATCTATAACGTCTTCATTCATTTTGCCGCAAACTCACCCCCTCGTACTCATCATTGTTCTCTCTACTTCTCCCTATCTATCCTCCCTCTTCCCTCCCATTGCTTGCAACTTTGTGTTTCTTCCATCTCTAAATACTGGTTTGAGGAACTGCCCTTGTACTTATCCACTCTCATCTCTCCCATCCCATCTGCCTTATACCTTCTTTATTCCAGGGAGCCCTGCATTTTATCTCTCCTCCACACTTGCTCCTTCGTGGGGTAATCAGCTTTCTCCTATCATCTCCCCTCCTTGTGGAACCCCCTCTCTTCTGCACTCTGTCTCTCATGCTTCCCAACCTCCATTAAGCACCAGCTTTAAACTCCTTCCACCCCACTCCTGTACTGTAAGCTGCCGCTGAGCCATCTTCTCTCCTCCCTCTTCCCTCCTCAATTCATACCATGGGTCACTAGTATGCCTCCCTTCTCTCTGCAAGGTGATTTTCCACCAGATGATTGATTTTGTCTGAGGTTGCAGATTGTGTTCTTGCTCCTTGAAGCAAATAGCTTGATAATTTTTGCAGTTTTGCAATTTGCACTACTATTGTTTTGTATCTTATTTTGACTGTAATCATCTTCATATTGGGTTGCTTGCTGTTTTTTCCCTTCCTCTCTCCACTGGGTTGCACCTGGAAACAAGTGTTGACTCAGTGTGCCTTTGCTGGTTACCAATTTTTAAGTGAGTAAATAAATAGTCAAAAGTAGGCAGAATCATCTTAGCAAGGATTTCTCTGCATGCAGGAATGAAATGTTTCTCTTATTTCTGTATAGTGCCCCAAGCCTGGGGTGGAGCTTCTTGTGTAAAGTACCCACATGAACAGAAAAATGTAGATGATGATCAAGCCAGACCCTGAGGTACTTGAAGGAAGAAACATTTTCAATTTATGATATACCATCAATGGTATGAAAGGACCAAAGGGGGAGGACTTTAGCAAGTTTCTGTCAAGTGTTTTTTTTTGGTATTAAGGGATAACTCATTATCACAGAACTAGTACTGAATAGTGTTAAAATCCAGCTGAAGTTTGTTTGTGAGGTCAGGGACAGAGGAGCCAGAGGCAAAGAAAACTATCATCTGCATACATGTGTCTGAACACAGAAGAACAGACCTTGGGGAGGTCATTTAGAAAAATGAAGAAAATAATTGAATCCAAGACAGATCCTTTGGGTATGCCTGAGCATATAGAGAGAGTAGGGGAAAGCAAGCCTCCAATGAGGACAGCTTGTGGCCTGCTTTTAAGGTGGGGGGACCACTCAGCTGAAGATACAGAGAGTCCTGCTGCCTTAAGCTTGTCCAGGGGAATGGGATGGGCTACAGTATTGAAAGATCAGCCCTTGATGCCTCAAAATATAATTTCCACACTGCGAGGACACTAATGACACTGCTGCCAGAGTTTTGGCTCATGCAGTGTCATTAAGAAGGTTTTCCTGGCTATGTAACCATCCTTTCCCAGGATACTCAAAACAAGGCCATGGATTTTTCCTTTTAGGGTGTTTCATTATTTGGTAACAAAATGGCAGCCTACATGAAAAAAGTGGATGAAAACAAAAATCACTTTCAAAGTTAACAATGACAAGGATAAGGTCTCTACCTCCTACAGGTCATACAGAATGGTAGGCAGAGAATGGGATACTTCTCAAGAGCCTATGTCTCTTACACTCCCAATGAGCACCAATCACAAAGAGATTACTAGAGGTGTAGGGGAAAGAGGGCTTCCAGGCATAGCACTGAAGCTCCAGTGCCTAATCTTGTGCCAAAACAAAACCTTTGAGGGGTGTGGCTAGCGCTCAGTCTGAATGGCAGCTTGATTTTGTTGCTCCACCACCCACCCTCATCCATAATCACCAAGAATCCACTCTTTTCTTAATAAGAATACACTCCGAGTAACCCAAATCGAATAAAGGAGACTGCTTTACAATGGTCCTTTAAAATCGAGTTCTGACTTATCTATCTTGTACTAGAAGTGACTCCAATCTTGGCCTTCTACCTGAGTGTGAGCTACTGAAAACTCCACAGTATGGCATCAGTCCTCCTGGTGGACAAAGTGGAGGTGATTGTCTCACAATTATTATTAGAACTGAAAGACATCAAGCAATAGTTCAGTTTAAATACTGAACAAATTGCCCAGCTCAACTCTCACATGGCAGCTACTGAACAAAAGACTTCCACAAATGAAATCATCTGCAATAATCTCTGGGCCCTTCTCTGAGACAAGAATCAACACTCGAAGCCATGCAAGCCAAAACCGATGACTTGGAAACAGGGTCTGATGAAATAATGTCCAATTCATTGGCTTCCCTGAACAAACTGAACTCTGCAATGATATAACTTTTCTTTAGCATGCCTTCCTGCAAGTTTGAAGCTACTCAAGGACCCCTGAATTGAAACTGAATGGGCCCACCATTCTTTGCCCCCCCTCCCCAAACAAGCAGAGAGACTCAGGCCAATCACTGCTCACTATCTCTGGTCTCCAGTTGAGGAAAATACCTTATGCAGGGCAAAGGAATTTGGATCACTTGAATAGCAGGAGCATAAAATGATGGCATTTCAGGATTTTCCTAACAACCTCATTGCCAGGAGATATGTCTTCACCCCGATCTGCAGATCACTCAGTGAACTGTCATCCCTTTCACTTTTGTATACCCTGTTCAACTCAAACTAACAAACAATGGGGTATCCATTACACTCAGCACATCAGAGGCAGCCATAAACTATATTAATAGACACTGGCTGTAAGCAGCTCAGACTGGGAACCCCAAAGCACGACTCAGAGAAAGTGCAGAATCCTGCCACATGGACACTAACCCAGACCCCGCTGCTCTCCAAACCATGACATATGCAGACCAAGGGGACACTGAGGAGGCATGAATGCAACCCCCAGAAAGTAAAAGGATGAACATGAACCAGAGGTAACCAGGTCACTACTCCAATCAACCACCCTCCCAGTACAGTAGTGGCAACCACAGTGAGGTATCAGATGATCCTAATGAGAAACCATCAACATTGCTATCCTCAAACCAATATGCCCCCCTGCTCACACTCCTCCGACCAAATAGCAACCAAGTACACCAGCTCAAACTTCAATGATGGGCTGCATATGCAAATCACCACAGAATGTTATGCTGGTTCAACTTTAAACAGAATTGCATGGTGCTGAGAGGTCTCTCATATGCAGCCCATGATGCTTTGCATTGTGTGGGCATGTGTGATTTTGTATTTTCTTGAAACCTGGCTTCCCAGCCAAATGCCCTTTGGGGTAACCATTCCCTCAGTGTTTGTGCACAGAGGTTCTTTGTCTTTTAAATAGTTTTTTTTATTTTAATGGGTTCACCACAACATAACCCAGACAGACCATCATAGGGTAGCTGGTTCATTCCACTGGGGTGTCAAACAGATGAGGCATACTGATGAGTCCTGGTAGGACAAAACATGTATCTATGTCATTTGTTAGCACCCTTTGCAAACTGTATGAGAGGCCTTTCGGCACCATGCAATTCTGCTTAAAGTTGAACCAGCATAACATTCTGTGGTGATTTGCATATGCAGACCATGATGCTTTGCATTGTGTGGGCATGTGTATTTTGTATTTTCTTGAAACTTGGCTTCCCAGCCAAATGCCCTTTGGGGTAACCGTTGCCTCAGTGTTTGCGCACAGAGGTTCTTTGTCTTTTAAATAGTGCTTTCATCAGCCTGAAAGCAACTTTAATGTTCAAGGTTCATGCATCCTACCCAAGAATCATTTTTCTGACTGACAGGGGATCTGGCATTTGTATCAGTTCCAGACCCTCCCTCAAGGTTTTTGCTGGTACTGAACTTTATTCAGCACTTAGACTATTCTATTCCCTAATAATGATGCTCAATAAGATATTGGTAACTACTGAACATGCCACCATCCCTCCATAATTAGTCTCCACTGTGTAGAATGGTATGGAAGATCTGCAACAATCAGCTTTTCAGGGAGGGTGAGGTCGATCTACTGCCTCCCTACCTCTGTATCCTTTTATTGCAGTTCTCCACCAACTAGATTTGTATTTAAATGCTAATAATAATGCAGGTAGCAACAAGTGATTGAGGATAGTAATGTAAGGTGTAGGGGCTTACCAGTTGATGGGCTGTGTATTTCAGGACTGCGAGTAAATGGAAAATGATCAATGTTTACTCCCACTGTTAAACACCGGTTGATGCTTCCTTTCCTCGAGGGCTTATTCAACAGAGGTTTGGAAACCTCCTATGACCCACAGATGTCATAAAGAACGTAATACACTTCCTGCCAATCACACCGGCTCACCCTCTTCCCCCCCACAAACTTGCTCAATGCAAGAAAGACCAAGGTTACGCCTGCTGGTAACAGTTCAACCCCCCCCCCTTGGAAGGATCAGAATGCCTCGGTACACAGGCTTTGTCCTCATTGGCACGCGTTCAGTTTGATTCCTGAGGGGGGATTTACCTTTCATGTTTGGCTATTCCAAAGCTCCAGTATCTAGGGCTCAAGTTGATTAATTCTGCACACCTTCCTATCACAACTTGCTGTCTCACAGAATCCCCCCCCCCAGCTAGCAATTACAGGGTATAAGGGCTTAACAGAAGCCAGGTTTTCATGGTAGCCAAACTCTGGTTGATGTCTGTTCCTATTGTTAATCAACTGTTAATGTTTACTTTATTCTTTCTTTCTTTGGTAGAGGATGGAGTACCTCCCTCATCCCACAGTCATAATTGATAACACAGTTCTTTTCTGACCATTTCTAATGATGTACACTCCCTGCCATACTGACAGTATGCATGGTTGTCTGGAGATTCACCTGCAGACAAAATTCAAACCTGCCCTTAGAGGACCTGAATGCATAATTCAAAAAGATTTTCCTTTGTTTGCACACACCTCATTCTTCTCCCGAGGTGACTCTATATTCACAAATCATATCCCTTAAGGGCCTGCTACACAATGCTCACAAACACTAACTAGCACTAAAGGATGTGCTGGCAATGTCTCTACTAATCCAGTTAGCATAATTTGAGATGCTAATAGAGATGTCTGCCCATCACCAAGGTCCCCCTGCTTTATCTGACTCGCTTATTGCCTCCACTTCTACCAATTTGATTAATCCACATGGAGCAGTGCATGCAGAGCATATCAGTTGATCCCAATCATAAGTAACTGTGTGCAACTACAACTGCAGCTGCACTTTGGATCCCCTGGGATGCCATTAGTTGCTTTTTGATCCCTCTACTCCCCCTGTCAGCCCTTCTCATTCCTAATACCAAAGCTCCTACACTATCTGTCACCAATCTGATGATCCACTACCCCTATTTCATAATCAACCCTCACTTCCACAAACCCCTTCCCTCACCAGGCTCATTAGTTTATAATAAAAAAAAATCTGACACAGCTACTTTTTCCCTTTGGTGCACCAAACTTGAGCTCTTTATTAGAAGGGGCATAGACCCATTTTTATACAAATGTAGACACTGGAGCCAGACCCCAGTGACAGTCCCCTCACCCATTTTATGCCTCCAGCAGACATGATATTGGGCAGCGGACCATGTTTATACCAAAACTGAGACCAATCCAATGCACAGCGTATTCTCCTTCACCCTCATTGGGTATAACTGGTTTCTCCACACATGTGGACTTATCTTATTATGGCAGCCTTCTCCATTTGGTGCAAGAACAGTTCTCCAGCACTGCCTCAGCTGGTCAACTAAATACAGAGCCACAACTCATATTATTCCTTCTACTTCCCCCTCCTTACCTTCCTCCTGTCCCCATCTATATTTCAAATAATAAAGGCAACTAGAGAGCCTAATGCAACTTCAACTTCAACATTTGCAATCCCTCAGAGTCTTTGATGACCATCCATTTTGATCAACAAGTCTACCCCAATTATTCACCCTACACATGGCCAGGATTCAGAAGGTGGTTCCCCAGTCTTTCCCACCCAACCAGGGGAAAGGATTTCATTTCCCATAATCCACTCAAACTGGTTTAGGGGTGGGGTGGAACTGAGCCACAATTGACCTGCTCTCTGCCACTATCATGAACTTATTTCCACATTGCCCTCTTACAGATCTAGCCACTCATTACACATCCTACTCAGTGGCCACCCCTGGTTGAAACTGAGAATGTGAGGTGTTTCATCACACCTGATTCATAGCTCAGTTTCCACAAAATGTCTCAGAATCTATTTCTCCCTACAGGCTGCCTTATCTTTACAAACGTTGTTGTGTTTCTGTTATGTTCTGTTTTCACTGTTCGAGTAAACTGCAATGCGATTTTGTCTCATACTTCTCAACTCGAAATTGAGTGAAGAAGTTAGAAGGCCAAGGACTGAAAAGAAGGGCCTACCCCAGGTATCTTTCAGTGTACCTGTACAACATTCTGCGACAATAACAGCACCACTTTTCCTAACTATATTGCCCAGGCCCAGCTTATTTTCCCCATAATAGAATTAAAATGGCTGATATATGATGTCATAATTGGAATGTAAAGTGGTTGAATTTCCTTATTTAGCATAGACAGTAGCTTACACATAACACAAAACTTAGCAAAGGATGAGTAGACGTAAAAGTCTACAGCTCTGCCGGGGCCAAGAAAAGAGGTATTTCAATACTAATACATAAAAAATGTGCACTAGTCTCTTCTTAAATCAAGGGTGTACCAAGAAAGTGGATGAGTTCTTGCACTGTTCGATACCACACAATGCCTCTCATGGATGGCAACCTATACACCCCCAATGTAGACTCCCTGAAATTTGTTCACACATTAGCTACTAGCATATTGAAGTTTACTGATCCACAAACACCCTGTTTATAGGAGGTGACTTCCATTTAACTTCAGACCCTTCCATGGACACAAGCCATGGGAGACCAGAGCCTCATCTGTGAGCAGTCCAAGCCATCCAGATGTGGATATCTGATCAGGCCTTAACTGATGCACTGAGACTGCACAATCCCAGAACCTGAGACTACGCATATCATTCCACTGTACATGGTTCCCTCAGCCGCTTAGACATGTGACTCATTTCCCATCACCTGACACCTCAGGTCATAACAGTGACCATTAACATCCTGCTTATATCGGACCATGCCCTGGTACAATTAGATCCATAAAATCGATGATTTGATACCTTTTATTGGACTAACATAGATGTTACAAAAGACAACAGGTGCTTAAGCTTGCAGACTACACACAGTCCTTCATCAGAAGCTAATGCTTGTTGTTTTGGAAGAATACATTCTATTAAAGATCAGATCATACATAAAAAATAGACAAAACAGTTGGAAAGAGCAACATTAATATTTTTCTGTGTAATTAAACATTCTTACAGGCCAATCTACCCCTCAATCTCCCAACTGGAGGATGGATCCCCTGCTTTTCCAAGACCCTCAGTTTAAAACTTGGCTAACAGATACCACTGCAGTATTCTTTAGGGACAGTAATACCAGAGACACCTCAGTCTCCACCCAGTGGAAAGCCTTCAAAGCAACACTCCGAAGACATGCTGTATCATTCACTGTGCTGCTCTTTATTGAAAGACCAGGGAACATGAGCTAGCATCCCTATAATGCCAACTTGCTGCCAAAGGAGCTGCCCTGAAATCCAAACACCGTATCTCCCTTAACTCTCAAATACATCTAGACATCCTGAAAATCCTTACCAATATCAACTCTCTAACAGCCTGCAAAACTGAATTGGCCATCCTCTGACTTAAACTCAGATATTAGGAAGAGGGTGAAAAAAACAGTAACCTACTGTACTTGCTTACCACCTAAAGAAACAAGAAGAGAGATAGATCACCTTGCTCTGGAACTCTGCATTCTTCGTGGATAAGGTTGTCATGATCAGATCCAATATCTGCTTAACCCTTTCTCAAGGGAGTAGCAGTGGTAGGCAGGAGATGTCGGACACCCAGTTTGTGTGGTGTGACTTCAGCCACCCCACAATCAGCAATATTGTGATGGTTATCCAGTCATTACGTCCTACCAACTGTAGTTTGGATCCAGCCCCACACACCTGCTGGTTGGTTGCATGGGTGTTATCGGCCCGGTTCTTGCTGAGATAGTCTGGTTGTCTCTGGAGAGGGGGATCTCTCCAGATCCCCTTAAAGAGCCTGTGGCTCAGTCCCTTCTTAAGAAGTCCTCCTTGGACCCCGACTGTCTAGCAAACTACAGGCCTGTCTCTAACCTGCCCTTTTTGGGTAATGTTATTGAGAAGGTGGTGGCATTATAGCTGGATGACCATTTGACCAGCCACAATGTTTATGATTCTCTCCAGTCCAGTTTTAGGAAGAGACATAGTACTGAGATAGCCATTGTTCAGGTACTAAATGACCTCCTGATAACGAGAGATTGAAGGACTCATTCCATCTTGGTTCTTCTTGATCTCTCTGCAGCATTTGACACTGTGGACCATGGTGTGCTGTTGGATCACCTGCAGTTCATCTGTGGACTCTCGGGATCTGTCCTCAGATAGTTTAGATCTTTCCTCATGTGTAGGACTCAGAGAGTGAAGTCTGTTTTTTTTTCCTCAGCTCCATTATTTCTTTCCTGTGGGGTACTGCAGGGATCCATTTTGGCACCCATGTTTGCAGTGTATATGCTGCCATTGGGAGCGATTATTAGATATCACTACTATGCAGATGACACTCAGCTACACACGTCTTTTGTGCCTGATCAGGATGATGCTGTCTCGGTGCTAAATAGCTGTCTAGCCAAAATCCAGGCGTGAATGAATGTGAGTTGGCTGCAGTTGAATCCTAAAAAAACTGAGGTGCTGGTGGTGGACCCAGGTCGTTGTGAGGTGGGTATGCTGGCAGGTTCTCCTTCGGGTCTATGGCTTGGAGGTGTCCAGCTAGCTACCTCAGACCCGGTGCTGAACCTGGGTGTTATGTTTGATGACTGTCTGACCCTAAAGTCGCAGGTGTCAGCAGTTGTTAAAACCTCTTTTTTACCATCTGAGAAATATCACCTGGGTTAAACACCTGGTTCCTCTCAATGATCTTCCAACACTGGTTCAAGCTTTCATTACCTCTCGCCTTGACTACTGCAATGCCCTTTACCTAGGGCTACCAGGAGTTGATATCTGCCACCTGCAGCTGGTGCAGACCGTGGCAGCCAGGCTATTGACTGGTACTTCTAGAACCAGTCATATAACGCCTGTGCTCCGTGGACTGCACTGGCTGCCGATACAGTGGCGGATCACCTTCAAGGTTGCATTATTAACCTATAAGGCACTACACGACCAGAGAACGGGTTACCTGAAAGATCTCCTTTGCCCCTACTGTCCCCTCCTTCCTCTCCGATCCACCGATGAGGGGATTGCTAGAGATTCCCAGGGTTCGTTTACAGACATCTGGGGCAAGGACATTTAGTTTTGTGGCCCTGACCCTGTGGAATTCTCTACATCATCAGGTACTAGATTGCCTGACCATCCAGAGTTTTAAGACTGCCTTATAAACATATCTTTTTGGTCTGGTGTTTGTTGACCATTGAAGCTGCTATTGTATTTTATGCATTTTATTCTATTTGGGATAATTATTATATAAGTTTTTATTGTACAGGTGATTTGATTTGGAAAGGTACCTTTTATAAATAAAGATGATATGATATGATGCTCCACCCCCAGCAAAATAAATGAGATTATGAAAGACTTCTATGTAAACCTTTATTCATCAGTAACATCTCCAATTGAACAACAGCTACCTTCTTAACAGTGTCGGATCTCTCTAAACTCCATTCCTCCTAAGCCACGTCTCTTGACCTCCCCATCACACAGGAGGTGATATCTGCTGTCCTACATGCCCTTAATCCCTATAAAGCCCCAGGTGGAGCTAGATTCCCAATTAAATTCTACCAATCTATTGCCCGCCAGATCTGCCCAATGCTGCATTGCTTACATGCAGGGACTAATAACTCGAGCAACTTTCCCATTACTAAGTATATGGCAATTATTCCTTTCCTCTCCAAACCGAGCAAGAACCCCTTACCTCCCACAAAACTATCGACCTATGTCCCTTATCACAGTGGATAGCAACATTTATGCTAAAATCTTTGACACAAGACTTGAATCCCTCCTAGCACACTAGTTTATCCCTCCCAAGTCAGATTCATCCAAGGCAGATTGAGCTCTGACCATATCAGAACTCTCACAGACATACTGTATTTCAAATTGCTTATAATATCCCCCTCTCACCACTGCTGTGGCTATTGACTTTGAAAAAGCCTTCTACTCAGCAGACAGGGGGTACCTCTATGCAGTTGTAGCCCATATGGGATTAAACCTCTCCTTCTTTTTTGGCAATCCAGGCTATGTACTCCTCCCCTATGACCGAGGTCCTTACTGACAATCATATCTCAAAACCCTTCCCACTTGCTCATGGGACCAGATAGAAGTGCCCGATCTCCCTCCTACTTTTTGTACTAGCTATAGAACATTTAGCAGCTGCAATACGATAATGCCCCAATATCAGCAGTATCCACACTCCACACAGGTGACCCCCTCCTACAAAACATTATTATATGCAGATGGCCTCCTGTTACTGAGGGAGGATGCCCATCAGTCCATCATCCCCTTACTCAAATTGCTTAACAATTTCATGGTCCTATCTGGCCTTAAATATAATCAAACAAAAACAGTAATCCTCCTCATGAACACCAATTGTAAGCAGACGGCATTCAATGCAAATGACCTTAGATGGTCACCAGACTCGATTAACTACTTGGGAATCAAAGTGACTCCTGATCTTAAAAAACACAGCAATGGAAACTTAAAACCACTCCTAGTCACAGTTCAAATAGAGTTAGACAAAGGCATACGCTACAATTATCAAATGCCGGAAAGATAGAAGTGATCGAATTAATTGCTGCCCGAAAGTCTTTCATATCTTCTGTCATATTCCAACCAAAATACAGCTCAGCTGGTTTGACCGCATTGATAAGATTATTGGGCAATTCCTCTGAGAGGGCAAACCACCCTACTATAGCAGAATGAAACTCTGATCACACTGGAGTAATGGAGGATGGAGACTACACTGGTTTAAAGGTTACCGCTGGACATTCTGTACCGCTCAAAAAATTAGATTGCTTCACAATACCCAAACCTCCCTTCCAGTGCCTGAGAGAGATTGCAGCGGTGGGGGTGTGGCCATCTGTTTTAGATCCAGCCTGAATTTTTCTGTATACCTAGTGGGTTATACCTCGTCGTTTGAATGTGTGGCAGAGTGTGAGGGTCCAGGTGAGGGTTGGGTTGCAGAAATATCCTGGTTTACCGCCCTCACGGGTCAGATGGAGAATTTCTGCAGGAGATTGCAGACTTCTCTACCTGGTCATAATGTTGCACACATAATAGTATACGACATTATGGCTAAACTGGTACGGCATTGTACCTGTGAGCGAATGGTGCAATACTGTGTATACTGCTTTGTGTAGTATTGCACCATTCTCACTCTCCCATGCAGAGGATAAGACCTCTACTGGGAATGGGTTCTGCTGAACAGCTGCCGTGGCTCACTGGACTGAGCCACAGCAGCAGGAACCCAGGCGCTGCATCTGGGACTGGGTTTGGTTTCCGGTCCTAGAACATTTAATTTTATTTTTTTTGTACTTTGTGCACTCCCAAGGTAAACCCTTCCCTGAACTGAGAATCTTTTGGGGGGCAGTTCAGGGGGCACAGGCCCCCATAATGAGGGGTGTGGGGGCAGAGCCCAACCCCCAGAAAAAGACTTATGCCTCGTGGCAGAAATTGTGCTGTATTGGCAGTGCTATTTTGCCATGTGTCATAATGTCTTGCAACATTATGACCCTGTGCCGCGTACTTCATTGCCTACAGGGTGTTGAGTCACCCAGATGGCTTATTCTGGGTGACTTCAACACATGGATCAATTATGATTCCTCACAACTTGGTTCTGACCTCCTCCAGCTGATGACAGTTATGTGCCTTGCACAGGCAGTTGCTTCTGTGAAACACCATCATGGCCACACCTTGGACTCAGTATTCTCACTGTGTCTTGAGGTCACTGACCTCAGAATTGATCAGGTCGCTTGGTCTGATCATTGTACGGTGAAATTCTCATTTGTGGACCCCCCCAAATTGTCCTTCCCCTTTTGAGATGATCAGCTATCGCCCTTTGAGGGGATTGTCCCCATAGGGACTGATGGTGGTAGTTGATTTTTTCCGGTGTTAGTGCTGTTTGTGCTACTGGCTTGCATGAAGCGGTGGAAGCCTATAATAAGGCTGGCTCTGGGGCACTCTATGCCATTGCACTGGTCCATATATGACCCAGGTCTTCTCACCTGAGACATCCATGGAATGATGGGGCTTTCAAGGCGATGAAGATCATGGGTCGGAGGTTGGAGCATTGCTGGCATAGGACAGGAGTGGAGATTACACTGGCTTTGAAGAATACTATGCTGATTATCAAAGAGCAATCAACTGTAAGAAGTCAGAGTTCCAGTCCAGGCAGACTGCTGCTAGATAAAAAGAACAGACCAGCTCAGCCCTTTTGGACTGTGGACAGGCTTCTTCATCCAGTCTGTCTACAGCCGCAAAGAGTCTTTTCAGTAGCACTTTGTGAAACATTTTCTTTGTTCTTCTCTAACAGGGTGTCTCCTGTTCAGGCCAGGATCTTGCCAGTGGGTCTAGATCTGTCCTGCAAGATGGGGTCTGGGTGGAGCAGGTGCACTTCTATTGTCTGTGCAGAGTTTCAGCCAGTGAAGCTGGCTGAGGTCTCTAAGCTGATTTCGAAGCTGTGACTCACTTGTTGTGAACTGGACGCTGGCCCGATGTGTCCCCTACTGGACTGCGTTGTGGCTGTTGGTCCAGTGTTTACTGGGATAGCCAGGTGTTCGCTTTTGGAGTGGATCTTCCCAATGCCTTGAAGGAGGCATTGGTGAAGCCCTTTTGGAAAAAAACATCTCTCAATCCTGATGTCCAGGTGAATTATAGACTCATCTTCAACCTCCCATTTGTAGGGAAGGTTGTTGAGAAGATAGTGGCTCCACAGCTCAAGGAACACCTGGACACCTTTAACATCTATGAGCTATTCCAGTCCAGGTTTAGGATGAGGCACAGCACAGAGTCAGCACTAGTCCAGGTACATATCGACCTACTCAGGGCAAGAGATTGAGGGATGTGGTCAATTCTCAGTTTCCTCAATCTGTCATCAGCATTTGGTACTGTGGACCACATTGTGTTGCTAGATCACCTTGGAGAGCATTGTGAACTCACTGGTACTGTCAGCAACTTTTTTGAGTCCTTTCTCTTGGGCAGGAGGCACAGGGTAATGATGGGAAATTTCTCCTCCTCCGCAGTGCCCCTGACCTGTGGAGTTCCTCAAGGTTCAATCCTGTCACCAGTGCAATTCGTGGTATATGTGCTGCCCCGGGGAGGCTCATCAGACAGTACAGTCTGGGTTTTCACTGCTCTTCAGATGATACTCAGCCATACATGTATTTTGTACCAGGGGCAAATGATGCCATTGAAGTGCTGAATAAACGCCTTGCCGAGATCCAGGATTGGATGAACTCTAACTCTGAGACTTATCCCAGACAACACAGAGGTACTAGTGATTGAGCCAGATCCTGGGCATGATGGGAGTGCCTCTGGGGTGACAACAGATCTGGTTTTGGGGTCAAACCCATTGATGGCATCCTCTAGGGTGAGAAATCTGGGTGTTGTCCTCGATGACAAGCTGACATTTGAAGCTCGGTGTCAGCTGTCATCAAAAGTGTTTTTTGCCATCTGAGGAACATCGCCTGGATTCTGCTCGAGGACCTGCCATCACTGATACATGCCTTTGTAACATTCAGACCTGACTGCTGTAATGCTCTTTACTTTGGAGTCAATGGAGGGAACCTCTGCCAGCTGCACCTTGTGCAGAATGCAGCGGCCAGGCTGCTGATAGGACTGTCAAGTTCCTGTCATGTGACCTCGGTTCTGCGGGGTCTGCACTGGCTGCCGGTCAGGTGGAGGATTCTCTTCTAGGTGGGCTTGCTCACCTACAAGGCCCTACATGGATCAGGTTCTAGCTACCTGTCAAACCTCCTTATGCCTACCATCCCGGCCCGTTCCCTTTGTTCCTCCACTGAGGTCCTCCTAGCGGTTCTGAGGACCAGGCTGAAAACCTTGGGTTATCACTCATTCGGGGTTGCTGGCCCAGTCCTCTAGAACTCACTGCCAAGATCTTTGAGGGAGGCCCCTATGGTGGAGGCATTTAGGAGGGGCCTGAATACTCACCTTTTCAGTATAGCCTTTCCTGTGAACGTTTTTAATATACAGCATGTTTTAATTATTTTAGTTCTTTATTTATTGATTGTTTATATAACTTGAATGCTTTACCACTCTGTCAGATTTTAACTGTACAGCACCCAGAGCCTCTGGTATTGGGCACCAAATAAATAAAAAGTTACTTACTTACACTATGGAGGACCATTGAAACCTATTTGTACCCAGACAATAACCCAGTGACTTAGAATTAAACCACTCGGGATGCCCCCAAATCAGCAGTCCCTTCAGTCCATACCTCCCTCTGCACTTGGACCCAGCAGCAGAAGTGGTTTGGCATAGAGTTAACCAATCTTGCCCTTACTGCATTATGAGGTAACCCCAAGCTTACAACAGGAGGGAAACCCATTCACTGGACCTTCTGGAAATCCAGGGACATTCAATCACTTCATGACCTTCTTCGCCCACACTCTACCACCTTGGAATAATTTCAAGGGTTACAAACACTATATGGACTAAATAAATCTGAATTCTGGAAATTCCTAAAGCTTCCTAGTTCCTTAACCAGGCATTTACAGATATTCTGACTAAACCCAGTTCCTCACCCCTCATACCCACTCTCGCCCTGGCTTGCTAAATCCTCTGGGAGAGCAAGAAATATATACTCTCATGTAAGAGAACAAGATACCAAACTGTTAGAGCTAAAGTCCATTGTGCCACAACCCTAGGGCACCCAATCTCAGATGAAGGCTTGCTGGCCTGCTGGAAAACTTATTGAAATGCAGTAAGGGACTCCTGTAGCAGGCTTATTCAGAATAAGATTCTACACAGCTGGTAATGAACCCCACTGATTCTACATGCAGCTCAGCTCACTCCGATTACCATAGTTGGAGATGTAACTTGCCACATACTCTGAACATGCTCCTTTGTGAAGAAGTACTGGTTGAACATCTACAGCATCCTACAGCATCTACATAGAAACATAGATACATAGATACATAGACAGTGTCGGCAGATAAGGGCCTATGGCCCACCCAGTCTGCCCATTTGAGCTTGTAAGTTCAGTTTATGTTTTCCTAGAAGTCTGTTGCCCCTTACCTCTGACCTCCAGAATTCCTTTATGTCTATCCCATGCATTCTTAAATGCCGTGATTGTTTCAGCCCCCACCACTTCCTCTGGCAGGGTGTTCCACTTCTCCACCACCCATTCTGTGAAGAAATTCTTCCTCATGTTTCCTCTGAATCGTCCTCCCTCCAACTTCATCCCATGCCCTCTAGTCCTGGTACATCTTTTTGCTTAAAAATAGTGTATTCCTGCACCCTGTTCCTCCCTCTGAGATACTTGTATGTCTCTATCATATTCCCTCTCTCCCTCCTCTCCTCCAGGGAGTACATGTTCAGTTCCTTTAACCTGTCTTCATAGGACTTGTGATGCAATCCATGCACCATCTTTGTTGCCCTCCTCTGACCCTTCTCTACCCTGTCTATGTCCTTACGTAGGTATGGTCTCCAGAACTGTACACTGTACTCCAGGTGGGCCTTACTAGTGTCTTGTATATCGGAATTATGACCTCCCTTTTCCTGCGGGTGATGCCTCTGCCTATACATCCCAGCATCCTATTTGCTTTACCTGCTGCCTTGTCACACTATTTCCCTACCTTGAGGTCATCAGAGATGATAACCCCAAGGTCCCTTTCCTGTTTGGTGCATGCTATATCCTCACCCCCAACTGATATATTGTGCCAGGGTTTTTGTGCCCCATATGCATTATCTTGCACTTCTTTGCATTGAATTTCAACTGCCAAACCCCCTGACCATTCTTCAAGTTTCTGCAGGTCCCTTCTCATTCTGTCTACACCCTCTGGTGTGTCTACTCTGTTACAGAGCTTTGTGTCATCAGTGAACAGTGAAATTCTGCCTTCTAGGTCCTGTGCAATGTCACTGATGAAGATGTTGAATAGGACCGGTCCCAGCACTGATCCCTGTGGTACCCCACTGGTCACTCTTCCCTCTGTGAAGTGACAGCCATTTACCACCACCCTCTGTGCCCTGCCACCCAGCCAGTTACCTACCCACCACACTACTGTCCTGCCCACACTCATATTCCCCAGTTTGTGTAGTAGTCTTCTATGTGGCACAGTGTCAAAGGCCTTGCTGAAGTCCAGATAGGCCATGTCCACTGCCCTCCCCTGATCCACCTCCCTAGTCATCCAGTCAAAAAATTCAACGAGGTTGGTCTGACATGACCTCCCCCCTGGTGAAACCATGCTGCTTTGGGTCCTGTAGTCCATTGACAACCAGATGTTCCACCAATCTCTTCTTCAGCAGTGCTTCCATGATGTTCCCCACTACCGAGGTGAGGCTGACTGGTCTGTAGTTCCCTGTTTCCTCTTTGTTCCCGCTTTTGTATAAGGGGACTACATCTGCTGTCCTCCAGTCTTTGGGTACCTCCCCTGTTTCCAGTGATCGGCTAAACAGGATAGCCAGAGGTTCAGCCACCACCTCTCTTAGTTCTTTAAGGACCCTGGCGTGCACCCCATCTGGCCCCATTGCTTTATCAACTCTTATTGCTTCCAGTTCCTTCAGGACCCTTTTTCGTGTAAAGGGACTTGTGTCCATTTCTGCACCATTCTCACCCCTTGTACTCCCTTCAGACCCATTACCCTCCTCTTCCTCAGTAAAGACTGAGCAGAAATACCTGATCAATATGTCAGCTTTACTGTTGTCATCCTCCACGCAGCCCCTGTCCTCCCCCTTCAGTCTCATTATCCCTCCCTTTGTCTTTCTTTTTTCACTTACGTACCTGTAAAATGTTTTGTCCTCTCTACCCATTGATTTTGCAATGTGTTCTTCTGTCTGAGCTTTGGCTTCCCTTACTGACCTCCCTGCCTCCCTTTGCTTCTCCTGGTACTTCTCCCTATCCCCTTCTGCCTGTGTCTCTTTGTATTGCCTAAATGCAATCTTTTTGGCTTTCACTTTCTTTGCTACCTCTTTGGAAAACCATAATGGTCTCCTCTTCCTTTCCTCTTACTAACCTGCTTAATGCATAATTCTGTTGTTCTTGTAATCCCCATTTTAAATACTGCCCACTGTTCCTCAACCCTGATTCCTGTCCATTCCCTTAATGCCTCTTTCAAGTATCTCCCCATTTTCCCAAAGTCTGCCCCTAAAATCCAGGATCGTGTTTTTGTGTGGTTTGGTTCTTCTCTTTCTGTGATTTCAAACCACAATGACTGGTGGTCACTGTTCCCCAGGTGCTCCCCACTGTTACCCCATCACACTGTCCCTGTTTGTGAGCACAAGATCCAGTATTGCCTTCTGCTGAGTTGGTTCCATGACCAGTTGCTTGAGGAAGGCACCCTGAAGGAGTCCAGGATAAATCTGCTCTAGTTGATGCTGCTGCTGGGATGCTCCAGTCCACATCTGGAATATTGAAGTCTCCAACCAGTACTACCTCACCCTTGTCTGCCATCCTTTGGATGGCTAGCATCAGCTCCCTATCTGTTTCTTCCTCCTGGGCTGGTGGTCTATAGACCACACCTGTGCGGATGGCTGTCCCCATTTTCCTTTCCATCTACTTAAAGACCCCATCCCATTATCATCCAGTCTGTTTCTTCTTGGGTTCAAGAATTATGTACCACACCTAGCAAAAGCTCAACTCAACATGATAATCCATGCCAGTCTAGAAGCTAAAAGACTGCTACTCTGCAAATGGCATACTACAGTCATTTCGCACACATCTGAGTTTTTAGTGCACATGACCCAATTAGCTACCTTTGATCACCTTACTGACCTAACAGCTAACACTCTGACTTGACATCATACCATGTGGGCCCGCTTCTGCACTTTCCTATGAAAAACTCCAATACAGGATCCTTCAACCTCGCAACCCACCCAAACACTTCCCTGAATGAAAATTGGCAGACCATCTCCTGATCCCCAGAGTCATATACACAAACCCTCATACCCAGACTCCTTGTACTCTTTCCCACTTCTCAGCTGCCTTAACAAGTCCAAGTAGTATCCGTCTTTTTCTAGCATTGCAGTTGTTACATATTTAGTTTTTAGGTGTTTATCTCATATAGCAGCTCATGTAAATTGACAGAGACTTCATACAATACTACATTCTCTGCCAGACCTATTAATAACTACAGTCAATTCCACTTGGGTGCTATTCCGATGTATGCCATTTCTGTTTGTATGCCATTTTTTTCTAGGTACCGACTTTTTTTCCTATGTGCTCAATGCAATTACATTCGGATATATGCCTCTGAAATTTCAGCTGTATGCCTTTTTATCTTAAGACAGCTGGCTGATGACACTTAAAATTCTGCTTGTTAGCACCTTCCTCAAGCACAGTAAGTGCAAACAGCAAAGTGTTAATGTGCTGCAAGTTAAAAAGCCTGTCAATCTAGCCCCTTCAGGATGATCCAAGCTCATAGAATCACTGTAAAACATTTAAAGATTTAAGCAGCTTTACTGATTATAGTGGTTTTAGCGGTTTGATTTGATAGCAGGAGAGAAACACCATAGACTGTATGTTCCTTCTTTTCATTCTGCACCATTTGAAATTGTTGGCTCAAATGACTTAAATGACAATGCTTCGTTCAGGATAAGTATACAGCAGCCATAGCAATTCTAGCTTTTCTGTTTATTTTGTAAGTTTTTTTTTCCCCATGTGCCACTTTGCTTTCAAATATTTTGTAATATGCACTGCACTGTACATTATACTGTGAGCATATTTACTTGTTTGAAAAGTTTTACCATGCTGACCTGGAATCAGCTCCTTTCCAGATAAATCCTGTGCACTAAATGGCTTATGGCATTATTTTAATGTATCTCAATATGCACTGAACTAACAGATGGTCATTCCCGCTTGTATGCTATTGGTTCTGGTTGTATGCACAAATTTCCCTGGTCCCGAGCTTGTGCATACAACTGGAATTGACTGTATTGATAAGATGCTAATGATCCTGGCTACCCCAGTGGTGCAGAGGGCTGAGGCACCATGAGTGTCTTACCTCATCCCATGCCAGTGTCCTGGATTTGGGAATGGACTCGGGTCACTAGGGGGTTGGCTGGGGAAGGGGTGATTAAGTGTCCAGAGGACTACTCTCCTCCCTCTGTGAGGGGGGAGGGATTCTGTGCCTCACTGCTTGCCCACCATCTGGAGGAGTCCAGATTAAAGTGCATGAGACTCAGTAAACATGGAAAGGCACACAGACAGAGTACTAGCATGTCTCCATGTAGGAAGAGTGCATGCACTGTGCTAATTGCACATATACACTGCCCACTGGGGAGAAAGCAATCTCCTCTCATGGAGCTACTTGATGCCACTGGACCACCTCCTGCACAATGCCCCAGATGCTAGCCTCATCTGGGGCCTCTTGTTGATCTGGTTTCTGCCCTGATAGTCCCTTGGAAGCCCCACCATGGGGAGCAAGCTGTGGGTCACCCCCAGCCAGGCAGCCTTTGGAGGACCAGAAAGAATGGTCTGGCGATCTGAAGGGGAGACCATCATCTCACCCATGACAGAGAGAGAAAAAGAGTCTGCTAATGATCCTGCTAAACCAAACGTACTCACTATCCAGTAAGATATATACTTGTTAAGATATAACTTCACAACAAGCTAAGGTCTTGTGCCAATACTTTACTTTGTTACTCTTTAGAATGTTTGTACCTAGCTGCCATTCATGATATCACTTTTATAAGATCATGTTGTATAGTGTCTGTTTATAAATGAAAAATCTATAAAAAGTGTAACTACACAACAAACCCCCTGGCAATTTTGCTTAGGTCACTCATCCATTGCCAGTGGGAGGAAGACTGGCACAATATGGGTGTATATATAGCATGGTACAGATACAAATGAAAACCATCCTAGGGGTGACATTAGTGGAGCGAGGGTTGGGGATAAGGGGGGTAGACAGTCAAGGATTTGACATTGTCATAAGTGTAAGAACAGAAAGATAAGTGCTAGGTTTTCCGGAGTGGAGCAACAAGAGATAGGGTGACAGGGAGGGGGAGACAGGAGGAGAGGAATGGGAGGGGGGTGAAATGGTAGTTTGGAGGTGAGAGGGGTAGAACGGTAGGTGGGGGGTGGGAGAGGGACGTGGAGTAGGAAGGGATAGAGGAGTGGAGAGAGGTGGGGAGGGTATCAAGGGAGGAGTGGAGAGAAGAGGAGGGAGAGGTGAAACAAAGCCGCAAAACTAGGCAGAGCAGTCACAACTGCTAAGGTCAGTGAGATGCTGGCGGAGTTTACATTAGAATGGGCCAAGCTTGTTTTCAGTTGCATATTCAGGGGGAAGGCTATTTACATGTTTGATTTTTTCTTCAGTATATAAGTCTGCTTTAGGTGTATGAAGTATTTCAGAGAGGGCTATTTCACAGCCTAGTTCAGAGAGAGTGTTTGTTAGTCCCACAAATTCCTCTTTAATGCACTGGATATTTTGGTGCATGATATCGGTTCCCCTGCATGTACAATAACTAGGGGTTTTTCTCCGCTTTGCTTCAGAATTTGCCTGGACATTCTTGTTATGTCTTTTATTCTAGCTCCTCTAAAACAGGACATTGTTCTATTTGTTTTGTCAGGTTCACATATACAGTAGGCCGGTCAAGTTGTTTAACCATTGAGTCACCTAGTACAAAAATCGGTTTGGACTCTGAATTAAAAGGGATATGTATGTCCATAAGGTTTCCAATACTGCATACGGTGCTTTGTAAATGAATTGGATTCTCATTTGTTTCAGGTGCTTTGGGACTAGTGCAGTTTGGAGTATAAAGTGCAGGGTTGGTTGGGGGTGGGGATACCTGTTCTTCGGATAAGTTAACAATTGGGTTAAAGCTATTGTGAGTGGATATTTGGAAATGGGCAGCTTTCCTACCCTTTTTTATAGTTTTTGTGCTTTGAATCAAGTACCAGTTGTTCTCTGAGTCCATATGGTCTTCTTCCCTTGTCCTTTTTTTATTTGCAGTCCCTAAGGGGCTAGTGCTGTTTTGACAAGATATAGATAACAGGGGATCTTTATTCTGTTGTGTTTGGGTACTAGTTTCATTGTTACATGTTCCTTGTTGTTATAAAGTAATGCAGCTTGAGAGATACGTTTTGAAGTCTCAATATGACTCTGTTCCAAGGCATTCAATCTAGTACTAAACAGAGCAATTTCCAATACCAGATCCGCATTTTGCATACATTTAAAACATTAGAACACGTTATTTATGGGAGTGACAGAATTTAGGCAGTACATTAAGCAACTGGCACATTTAATTCCCACCCTGCCATCTGATGTGATTATTTGTTCATTCATCTTCAGTTCTCTATAGCTATATTACACTTGTACAGGCCCATTATACAGTAGTGGCATTCTGCTTACTACCAAGGGTATCTGTGACAGGTAGAACTGCAGTGTAGACAAATATTATCCAAACTCCACCAAAACATGTGTAGATGCGCGTGTCTTTGCACGCATCTTCACGTGTGATGACTCACGCTCACCCTGCTCACTGCAGGCTGAATTAAAATAGCTGCAAGAACCTTGGATTCTTGATAAACCTGCAGAATATCAACCTAGCTAGAACAAGTCCAAGTACTGGACTTCATGGGAGCTAAGGTAAACACCCGACAGGAGAAGCTTTTCTCCTTCAGGCAACAGTTACAGCTTTGATAGCAACAGCAGAGTCTTTACAGTAGGCCAGCTGAGATCTGCAAGAAACTTCCTGCAGTTACTAGGGTGCATGGCCACATCCACAGCTGTGGTTCCATTGGCCAGATTCCAAATGAGAGATATCCAGTACCACTTAAGGGACAACTGATCCCAATGGTGGGATCCACTTTCAAAACTAGTGCCACTGACAAAAGCACTAGTAGAATCATTACAGTGATGGAGGGAAGAAAGCAGCCTCAGAGAGGGCATCCTCTTCCTTCAACAATAACCAGCAAGTATTCCTACTACAGAAGCCCCACTTCTGGGGCGGGGTGCCCACCAGCAAGACCTCAAAGTGAGTGGCACATGCAGTCCACAGGAGTCACTGGAACACTTAAACCTCTTGGACCTCGGAGAAGTACTGTTAACAATGCAATTTTTCTCCTCCCAGCTACAGGATCAGTCTATCCAAATCAGGACAGACAACACCACAATGTACTACATAAAAAAAACAGAGGGGAAAAGATCCTCAAAACTGTGCACAAAGGCAGTGAAGATCTGGGACCTGGCATATTCCTTAGAGGCACAAATATTTTATTTGCAGTGCACCTGCTAGGCAAAGACAATGTCCTGGCAGGTCCTTGAAGCAGACACAGCCTGAGAAATCACAAATAGTTCTTAAACCATCAGGATCTGGCCACAGTGTTCAGAAGGTAAGCAACTACCAATAGAGACCTGTTTGCATCTTGGGTGAATTTTCAACTCTCGCAGTTCTGTTGCAAACCACCAGCCAGAGGAACAGTCTCAGACAATGCCCTTGACTGGGTAGGGAAGTTTCTGTATGCCTTACCACCATTTCCATTCATTCAGAATGTACTCCTGAAATTCAGGAGGGAACTGCAATAATGATCATAATAGCTCCAGACTGAGCCACACATGCCTGGTACCTGATGCTCCTGTTCCTCCATGACAAGAATCTGATCAGCCTGCTACTCAGTCAAAATCTACTGATTTTGTCTCAGGGCAGAATAACATTTCTGAACCCCAGGACCCTACATCCGAGGGCATGGTTCTTCAGGAGTTAGAGTTTTCCTGACTGGATCTCTCAGGAGAATTCCTGGAGGTGCTTAAGGTTTCAAGGAAACCCGCTACCAGGAAAGCTTATTCCTCTAAATGGAAATTTTTTTTTACTGGTGTGTTCCCTGAAAAATGAGCCCAATACAGGCAGTATTGTCTATAATTTTATAACATTTACCACACCTCCAGTCATTGGGTCTGTGGACTTCAACTTTAGAGGTAAACTTAGAAAAGATTTTGGCCTCAAAACTCATTTTCAACATGTTTTGTAAAGGCCTAAGTCACTTGTACCCTCTTGAGAGGAACTCTGTCCAGCCCTGGGTCCTCAACAGATTTCTTGCCCAGCTTATGGAGGCACCCTTTGAGCCTATGAAAACAACTCAACTGAAGCATGTCCAAAGGAAAACCATTTTTCTGGTTGCAGTGACCTCTACTAGGAGGATAAGTGAACTACAGACCCTCTGTACAGAGCTAAATTACATAACCCTACACAAGGATAAAACAGATCTTAGAAACAACAGAAAATTTCTTCTTGACATGGTACCTGAATTCCACCTGAATCAGTCAGTGACCCTCCCTGTACTCTTTCCAGAGCATTCCAATCCTGGTGAAAAAAGTTGCATAGCATGCACCTAAAGCAAGTCCTGACTATCTAAATGGACCAGACAAAATATGTCAGGTTCCACAGTACCCTGCTTTTTCTAACTATGGTGAGGCTGGCAAAGACAAACCAGCTAATGCACTTCTTCAGACCAATTACTACTGCACTTGACCTAGGCCTCTTGGTGGATGTGGTTTACCTGGACTATGCCAATGCCTTCAACCTGGTACCTCACAAAGAGCTAATTGAAAGACATCTGGATTTTGACTTGCACATGAGAGTTGTAAAGTGGATTAAATCATGACTTGATAATAGAAAACAATGTCCATGCATTAGACGATATTACTCTTAGTGGGGAGATGTGACCATTGGCATCCCCCCATGATCAGTCTTGTGCCTTCATTATTCTGCATATATATCTATCTATATCTATCTATATATATATATATATATATATATATATATCTATATATATATCTATCTATATGTAGATATAGATATATATATATATATTTATTCATTGCAAAACTTTGTTATTGCATCAGTTAGGGTGAATACCATAGCAACAAAAGCAGGGAAATGAGGTGTTAGGGTTTCCAACCCTAACGCCCCACCCCAGGTTCCCATCCCTACATCCCACCCCCACCATCCACACACCAGCAGGCATCGGGTGTATCATGGGGTAGTCAGTACTAACTCTCACCCCATTCCATGTATAAACAATCTTACATGCTACAGTACAGCACAATTGGGTGAGAGTTAGGCCTAATGAACCCATGGCACTCCCCGATGGTACAGAAACCCAGGGTCTACATCACAGTTGGGAGGGGAAGTATTGGCAACCAACAAACAGAAAGGGACCTGTCGGTAATTATTTCTGATGACCAGAAGGTAGCCAAGCATTGTGGTAAGGCAGTGGGGAACACTAGCATGATGCTTGGATGCATAGGGAGGGTTATCACCAGTAGAAAGAAGGAGGTAATATTACTCCTATACAGATCACTGCTAAGACCCCACCTCGAGTACTGTAGCCAGTTCTGGAAGCCACTCCTCTGGAAGGACATTGATAAAAAGGAGGCAGTAGAAAAGAGGGCTACCAAAATGGTGCAGAGCCTGCATCTAAAGCCCTACTTGTAGAGATTCCAGGAACTGAATATGTACTCTCTGGAGGAGAGGAGGGAAAGGGAGGGATATGCTAGAAAGATTCATATACAGAGCAGATATTAATAAGGTACAGGAAGGTAGCATTTTCCATAGAAAAAGAAGCTGGAGGACAAGGGTTCAAGCTATGAATTTGAAGGGCTCGGCTCGGAGGAAATGTGAAGACATATGTCTTCACTAAGAGGGTGTTGGACACCTGTAACAGCCTTCCAGTCGAGGTGGTGGGTGCCAGAATGTTGACAAGATTCAAGCATACATGGGACAGATACAAACGGACCTTGGTAGTAAGGAAAGGGGAGGAGATGATTAGAGATTGAGAAGGGTCTGCGGTGGCACGGTAGGCAAGGAACACTAGTCAGACTAGGTGGGTCAAGTGGTCCTTATCTGCTGACAACTTCTATGTTTCTGTATTTTGAACATACAGTGTATGGTCTTCCATAGCAATGTCAGTATCACTCACCAAGCTGGAGCACTCCATGGCAAATATGCCAAAGCTTTCTGCATGATATGCTGGAGTAACTGCATTTGGATTACATTAGGGTACTGAAGTATTCTGCATAATATCACTGGCTGAACTGAGAAAAGTGTGCTTTATTTTTGTTGGTAGCACTTCATTTCAAAAGGAAAAAAGCGTATCTGTATGTAAAGTGCTTTGTTTTAAACATGTATTGACCCAAGGCACATTAGTTACACAGGGTCATCAGTTTCAACTAATGCTTAGTAGTTGGCTTTAGAAGTTAGAAACTGTGTAGAAAAATTGAAAAGGAAACATTATTTTTTGTTCTTAAATGCTTTTCACCTGGCTTGTGACTACTACAGATCATCACCAGCAATAAATGTTCTAATTCCATCTTTGTGTCAAGAAAACTAAAATAGGATTGTTCAGATGTACTCCAGTAAAATGCAGACTAGTTATTCTTAGGTAACAGTTCCATCTGGGGCTGCTCACATGGGCCTAGATGCTTCTATTTAGTACAGACAGTGTTGCTCTGAGACAGTATTGCTGTGCATATGTTCTTTAAATCCTGGGAGAGAAATGCAAATAGAAATGCCGTGATATGAAGTTTTCATTGAATTGTTACACTGAAAAATAATACAGTACCTCTGCTGCCAAGCTACATTATTAAAGGTACTGCCTGGGATGCTGAGAAACGCAACAAAAAACAGGTAAGAATGGAAGGGACTGTTAACATTGGGTTTAGGACAGTCACAGGTATTGTTGGCCTGAAACACAAGACCTCCTTCTCAGTCACAAAGTGCGTTCTGTAAATGCAAAAAAAAAGTAACCATCCTCTTGCAATGCTACACACAGTTCTAAACGAAGCACAGGCACAGTTCCTAAATGGGACTTTGAACTGGAGTACGCAAAAGCTTACAAGCAAATGCAAAGAGTCAATTAAATCTAGTTACTGTGTGCACAGTCAAGTGAATTATGTTCAAAGGCAAACGTGCAAATTAGGTTGCAAAAAGTTCAGTGTGCAGAGAGCAATTTGTATTGCCCTGAGCCCTCATTGCCAACTAATTGTAATCTCCCATCATATGATTGCTTGCCATTAGTATGTCAGATATCCTTACAATCATATCTAGACTTGTAGGTGGGGGAACTGTCCTCTTTATCGGGTGAAACTCTCCTATAGCGTCCAACTTACAAAGATAAGAGAGATGCAGGAACAATCATACACTTTTGTAAGAGAAGGTGGAACTGTGTTTCTGAGGGTTCTAGCATAGTTCAACCTCCGCAGCTACAAAGTGAAATACATTGATTTGATCTTGTGCACTGCTTCATTGTACATAGTAACAGTAAATCCTCAGGAAAATAGATTCACACCGCTGCTGGCTGCAATACATTTTTTAAGTAAGTCAAACTACAAAATTAGCAATGAATCTGATGTATTTCAAGAGATGAACTGGGGGTTCTTAAGACTACGTTACTGCTGCATAACTGCATGATGGAATTTATTTTCTCAGTAAAAACTCTCATATGCAAATATGGAGCTACAGGCTAGCTCTAGCACCCTCCTCCCCACCCTTCCGCCACCACACACACACATACATACACACTCACACTCACACACACACACACACACACACGCCTAAGCTGTTCTCCAGCCTGAGCTCTGTGTTTGCTCTGTTCTTCCTGTAGATTATAATGGCCCTTATCATCTTTGCATTTGTACATAAAGGTGATTTAGAACTTTTGTTTTTAGTTCTCTACTGCGGGAATACACTTGTAGTGTTCTCAATATGCTGATGGCTTTGAATATACCATTTATGACTGTCCAAACTGTGTATTCACACTCATGTTTTGAATCTTCAATCCAGATAATTTGTACATGGTTGTAATAGTTTTTCACGTGTGTCTTTGTGATTGCCTGTGTATGTCAAACGCAGCTGTATCATCATTGCAAACACCTTTGGGGGCACAAATCCTTTCTGACAGCAATAGCATATGAGAACGGGACACGAGGTACCATGTGCAACGTTGCTGACAGTATGGATATTTCATGTATTGTACTAGAAAGGATTCCAATACAGCAGTTAACTGTGAAATTAATATTCCACTGTACTCCTATCAACAAACAGATCATTGTCATGAACTGTAGTAATATGTTTCCTCTCTTGACTGTTTTTTGACAACAGCTGGTGAAGAAGCTCCATTTGTTCTGCCTGAATACCTTTGTCCAGTCTCGTTCACTGAGTGTGGAATTTCCAGAAATGATGTCAGAGGTCATCGCAGCCCAGTTGCCTAAGATCTTGGCAGGAATGGTGAAACACCTTCTGTTTCACAAAAAGTGATTCTTTCTTTTTTACTACTTTTATTTAGGACAGACTTTATAAGAACTGCTGTGTCAGAACTTTACATTATATTGTTAAATGAATGTATGATGCTAAAGCTGCAATATACAAATTTGCTATGAACAGCCAACAGAGAGGGAGGTCACAGCACAGAATATCCTGCTTGGGGAATAGGTTCAGAGTCCATGCAGTTAAGTTGCTCAGTGATATCAATGCACAGCCCAACAATAAGGAAATGTCAGACATGGTCCTCAGCTCATACCATCTGATTTAGAAAGTGGCACTGAGTTCAGTGGTAAGAGTCACGTAGCTGACCTCTGAGCCATGGTATGCTACTGGTGGTGGTCAGCACTGAAGAGTGGTGGAAAGGAGTCTGTTCACAACAGAATGTTGCCAGAGATGGCCTTACCTAATAATTTGCATGGAATATGCAAGAGCTGTGCTGGTCTGTTGCAGGACATGCAGGAATGCTAAAAGAATCGGGACTTCCTCAAACTGTCCTATAGGAATAATCCACGTACTATGGAAGGAATTATTTTTCATGTACACTCATGTTGTACAGAATATGCAAGAGAAGTGTGTGATGTGCCAGTGGCACATTTGTTTGTTTTTGTTGTGTTTTTTTTTTTTTTTTAGAAAGAAAGGCTGAAATTACTGCTTGAAAAATTTAGTATGTTCACACCACTGTAAAAGTACAATGGAAGGAGATGGGGGATTTTCTAGCGGGGGGGGGGCGGGTTTCTAACAAAACCAAAAAAACTAGCAGCTCAAGCTAGGTTGAAATATTAGACAGGCATTTTACTTGCAAAGTGGATTTTAATCTGCACAGTTAGATCATCTATGAGATGGTTTAGCAGTTTGGATGCAAAACGTGAAACATGCATCACATAAATGATGCAGTCACTATTTTGTATGACACTTGCGCCATGCTTTTGGTGCACATAATATTTTTCTGGTGTAAATTGTCACAAATCACATAATCTGTCACAAAAACTTGGTGCCCTTTGAAAATAGGACTCCTGAGTTTTGGCACAATTGGGCTGATGTGGACACAAACAGAAAATATATTTGAATCTGTCCCTCTTAATAATCCCCCACAGCTAGGTGGTATTGCATGTGTAGGTATGGGTTTCTGACATTGTGATTATTTGTACTGTATGAACCTCTAGACAGTCAGAGAAAGGTCTGATACATTTCTGTTCCTACTTTATCTTACATTGTCCTCTGATGAGACGTAGTCAGAGCTACCATATAACCAAGCTCATCTTGTTGAAATCTGTCAAAATCCAGTGTGTATGTTATCACTAAATGATATTTTTTAGATAGAAACATAAAACATAAAATTTGTCAGCAGATAAGGACCACTTGGCTGGCCCAGCCTACCCATTTTTCTCTGCCTGTACTGTCACTGCAGACCCTACCTACCCTGATAGTATAGGAAGGGAAAAATAGGCAGACTGGGTGACCCAGGGTCATCATTTAGGGAATTCATTACTTGTGAGTCTAATTCAGGTGAACACATATTATTGAATTGTAATATCTTCATGGTCATACTTTTAAATGAGTCACCAATTGTTTAAATTCATTTTCTGCTTTTTCTAGTTTTTGCAACTTGAATTTTACCTTACTACCCCCTTCCTGTGCTACCATGACTGCTACAGCAGGCATACACCCAGTCAAGCAAAACCCTTCTGATACACAAACCTGTGTGCTGCACGTGGCATCTTGGCACTGCTTAAAGCCCAGCAACAGTAAATCTTTAAGACACAAAAGGATATAGCACACTCTGGCATACAAAAGCTATGAAATTTATGTAATACATCAGACAGACACCAGACAAATCCCCAACATTTTGAGGTGCTCTATATCTTTATCAGGGTGGCCATTTGATGAAGAGGCACAGTGCCCCAGAGCACCAGGTATTTTTGTCCATTGATGTCCATTTGGTGTATAAAACAAATGTCATAGCTTTTCTATGCCAGAGTGTGCTGCACCTTTTTGTGTCTTCAGGCTAACCCCTCTCCCTGGCTAATAAGCGCCCACTGTTTTCTTAGTGTGAGATAGCATCCCCACAGTATGGAAGATCCCAGTGGTGAAACATACCCCACTGACAGTCAGGATGTGAGATGATATCAGGTGCTTATGTTGTATCGATTTAGGACAGGGCATGGGTGAACCACACAGCCCATACCAAGCTACCACCAGAAGTTGGGAGTGGGCTTGGGTAGTTTGCTACGCATGACTCTCCCCTTTTTGGGTTATGGGGAGGCAGTTACAATGGTAGGTCAGATGCCACAAACTACCTGCAGAGGCCATGTACACCCACTTCTGTCAGCTCATCTGGGATCTTGACTCTACCATTCAAGCAATTGTTTAGATAATATTTGTATCTCTCTTAAGCTGTAATAGCATAGACATGTCATGGTGGCACTGGCACATGTTTCTGATAACCAGCAGCAAAGAAGTGTTCTGGTTTACTTAGATCCAGCATGGTACAGCTCACAAGGGCTCAGATACTTTCGAACACCTCTAAGACTCTGATCTCTCCTCAGGTGTGAAATAGGGTGAAATAAAACATTTATATAATAATGATTTGGCTGGGTCTATGTCAATTCGCTCCCACGATTTCGCTCCCAGTCAGCTTGCTCCCGACGACTCGCTCCCTCGTCAGTTCGCTCCTGCAGATCTCACTCCCCAACAACCCATTCCTGCTCCTAAACCTGAAGTATGTATGCTCTATTACCAACTCCCTGCTCTGGAAAGGCAAAGAACCTTTTCCTTTTAATGCTCTGTTCACTACTCCTTTAGGGAAAATGGCTTCAGCTACCTGATCTGAGACATCCTGAAAAGTTGCTGTCTCTTGTTCAGTGTGAAGTGCTATCCTGATTGAAGCTTATGATTGCAAGAAACACTAGGAGTGGTGGATGAAATTTACCAATATAGTTCAGCCACATGCTCCCTTCTTGCTTTGAAGAGTGTGTGTGTTCTGGGATTTAGCAAGGAGCTAACATGCTCCTTTTAAAAGAAGAAAAGCAGTCTCCCTTCTCTGGGAAGGCAAAGTGGTCTGCAGTTTGTTTCTTAGAAATCAGCTGTGCTGACTGTATGATTTACTGATGTATGACAGGAATGTACTGCTGCTAACTTCATTAAATCAACAAAGGAAATGTTAACCTGAAATTATAATTAGAAGTATTATTAATTATAATTATTGTCAACACTAATATAGATAATTATAGGAGTTTAGTTCTGCATTATATGCACATCCCCATAATGCTGAAACCTGGCAGCTTATTCAGGCTGAGCCACAGGACAGTGGGGTAAATACATACAGCTTCAAAACATTAGTGGGAGTGAATTGACCAGGAGCGGAATGTCACAGGAGTGAAAAAAATGGGAGTGAATTGTCAGGAGCGCATTTTCCGGGAGCGAATTGACGTGCTCCTGATTTGGCTTATATTAAAGAGCTAGTAGTGCTGAAAGTAGTGTCCCCATACCCAAGGGTTCCGATTCTAATGGACAGGTGCCGAGGTCTTCCTCGACAGCTCATCCAACCTTGGCGGTGTTATGCAATGCCAGATCTATTAAAAACAAGACAACTATTATAGCTGATCATGTTGGATCAACTGATCTGGCTTGCATCACCGAGACCTGGCTGGATGAAAACCCAGGTCCTATATTGGCCTTGGCAGTTCCATTTGGTTTCTCGGTGATACACCGTCCAAGGTTGGATCATAGGGGCGGGGGGTGTGGCCATTATGTTTAAGACTGAGCTGGGCCTTCTGGATGTGCCAATGGGAAGTACCAGATCCATTGATTATATCCTGGGAGAGGAAGTAGGTTGTGGGATTCTCCTTGTTTACCGTCCACCAGGTGACGGTGGAGAATTCCTGCAGGAGACAGCAGACTTCATCATCGACATGGTGTTGAGGTTTCCCAGACTGATAGTTCTGGGGGACTTCAATGCCTGGATTGACGATGAACTCTCACATTTTGGTCAAAATCTCTTCCAGCTGATGATGATGCTGGGCCTAATACAGGTTAGTACCTCCTCAACCCATGTAAAAGGTCATTCATTGGATCTGATCTTCCTTTTGGGTATGGAGATCACTGATTTGGGGCTGGAACCAGTCAGCTAGTCTGACCATCACACCATAAGGTTCAGTTTCAGGACCCCCCCAATAGGTCTGCCCCTACGGAGATGGTTCGGTACCGCCCTTTAAGGGGTATAGAACCCATTGACCTAATGGCGGTACTAGACCTATTGGGCTTGTCGAGTGAATGCATGAGTCCAGATAGTCTAGTACTAGCCTATAATAAGGCTGTGGGAGATGCTCTGGACAAGATTGCTCCTCTTCGTGTTCGGCCTCTCGCCATCCATCCAAGGAACCCTTGGTTTGATGGCTCCTTGAAGGAGTTAAGGCATATTGGCCGAAGGTTGGAGAGAGTCTGGCGGAAGTCCAGAGATGATGTTGACAGGCTTAGGTTGATGGCACATTACGATGGCTATCAATCAGAAATCACCGGTAAGAAGGCAGAGTTCCTGACCAGGGAGATTTCTGCTGCACAAAACCGACCAGCTCAGCTTTTCCGGACTGTGGACAGATTGTGCAATCCAATCTGCCTCCAGCCAAGAGAAGCCTTTTGTCAGTTAAGATGTGAGGAGTTCGCTCATTTCTTTGCAGATAAGGTTGCCAGCATCGGGTCTGGCATCGGTCCAACCTCTCCAATAGGGGATTGCAGTGGTCGACGTGAAGTGACATGAACTCGGTCTGTCTGGTCAGAGTTTTGCCGGCTGGAGTTCAGTGACATTGTGAAGATCATCCAAATACTGCGACCAACCAGCTGTAATTTGGATCTGGGCCCCACACCTCTCTTAGTAGGATGTGTGGAAGTTATCTGCCCGATCCTTGCTGACATTGTCTGGAAGTCTTTGGAGATGTGGGGCTTTCCTGACTCCCTCAAGGAGGCGGTCGTTCGACCACTCCTTAAAAAATCCTCATTAGATCCAGATTGTCTAGCTAACTACTGGCCTATCTCTAACCTGCCGTTTGTTGGTAAGGTTACTGAAAAGGTGGTTGCGTTGCAATTGGATGATCAACTTATAACTCACAATGTCTATGATACTCTTCAGTCTGGTTTTAGGAAGAAGCATAGCATGGAGACTGCCCTTATCCGGGTATTGATTGACCTCCTAATGGCCAGAGATTGAAAGGCATGTACCATTCTGGTCCTTCTCGATCTCTCTGCCGCATTTGACACTGTAGACCATGGTGTGCTATTGGATTGACTGTGGGTTTATTGCGGGCTGTCTGATACAGTCCTCAAATGGTTTCATTCTTACCTCACAGACAGGTTTCAGAGAGTTGCCACTGGAATTTATTCCTCTGGCGCTCACTCCCTGCCTTGTGGGGTACCGCAGGGCTCCATTTTAGCTCCCATGTTGTTTGCAGGGTATATGCTGCCATTGGGAGAAATCATCAGGTGATACAGTTTGTGTTTTCACTGCTATGCAGATGATACCCAGCTGTATCTGTCCTTTCTGCCCGGCCAGGATGATGCACTCTCCGTGCTAAATAATTGCCTTGCTGAGATCAGACTTTGGATGAGTTCCAGCCTGCTGAGACTGAATCCAGACAAGACTGAGGTATTGGTAGTGGACCCAAGTCATCTGGGGGCGGGTTTGGGAGCTGGACAACCATCAGGCTTGTCACTTGGTTGTATGTCGCTCCCTACCTCCGATCAGGTGCGAAATCTGGGCGTTATTTTTGATGGTGGCTTGATCCTAAAATCTCAGGTGTCCGCTGTCGTCAAATCCTATTTTTACCATCTGAGGAATATCACCCGCGTAAAACACCTGGTTCCTCCGGGTGATCTTCCAGCATGGGTCCATGCCTTTGTCACTGCCCATCTTGATTACTGCAACTCCCTTTACCTAGGGCTACCTGGGATTGATATCCACCACCTGCAGCTGGTGCAGAATGTGGTGGCCAGGCTCTTGACTGGTACTTTTAGAACCAGTCATATTACACCTGTGCTCCGCGAACTGCACTGGCTGCCTGTTAGGTGGCGGATCACCTTTAAGGTTGGTTTACTAATCTTCAAAGCCCTACATGAACAGGGACCCAGTTACCTGAAAGATCTCCTGATTCCCTACTGCCCCCTCCGTCCTCTCCGCTCCACCAACGAGGGATTGCTGGAGATTCCCAGGGTTCGATTGAAGACATCAGGATCTCATGCTTTTGCTTTTGCAGCATCAACCCTGTGGAATTCTGTACCTCGTTGGTTGAGAGAATGCTTAACCGTCGATAGTTTTAAAACCAGTTTGAAAACATATTTATTTAGTTTAGTATTTCTTTAATTATGGTTATTATATTTTAATGTTGGTTTAAAAATTCTTATTAGTATGTATATGTTTTATGTAAAGCGCCTTGGTCTTGAAAGGCGCTTTAGAAATAAAGTTGACTTGACTTGACTTGAAAAATAGTAGGCCGAAAAGTTTAGCAATTTTTAGTAGTCCCTTATTATTTTTTATTTCCAAGGTGTTTTTTTTTTTCTATGTGAAACATAGAAACAGAATTTGATGGCAGATAAGAACTGCTTTGCCCACCTAGTCTGCTCATTTCTGCTACCTGTTTCATATATGGTAGATCCTAAATGATCTGCGGCTTATGCTCTCTTTCCTATCACTAGAGATCCTTTATGTCTGTCCCATGCATTTTTGAATTCCCCTACCATTTTTCTCCCTACAACCTCTGCCTGGAGGCTGTTCCATGGATCCATCACCCTTTCCGTTAAACATACTTTCTTACGTTACCCCCAAGTCTACCCCTTCTATCTTCATATCATGACCCCTTATTCTTGAACATCTTTTCTTTTTAAAGATGCTACCCTCTTGTACCAAATTTACACTCCTGAGGTATTTGAAAGTCTCTATCATATCCCCCCCCCTCTCCTCCAGGGAATACATATTGAGATCCTCCAGTCTCCCCTCATAGGACTTTTGGTGCAGCTCCTGCACCATTGTTGTCATTCTTCTCTGAACTGCTTCTATTCTGTCTATGTCATTCCAGAGATGTGGCCTCCAGAACTGGACACAGTGGTCTAGATGAGGTCTCACCAATGTTCTATACAGTGGCATCACCGCCTCCTTCCTTCTGCTGGAGGTACTGCTCCCTATGCACTCCAGCATTCCACTAGCTCTCCTCATAGCCTTCTCACATTGTTTGGTAACCTTTAGATCATCAGATATGATTGCTCCCAGGTCCTTTTCCTGTTTCATGGCTGTCAGTAGTCCCCCCTGCATCATGTACTCTTACTCTACATTTCCATGCCCCAAGTGTAGGATCTTTTTTTTTTTAATTGAAATATACCAGAATTGCAAACCTTTGAGTCAGAGACTCCTATACAAAGGCTCCACATCATATAACATAAATTGACAGAAATATATTACAACAGGAATTGGCAGAAATACACGACATTAGGAAATACAGAGTTGGGGTTACAGGCATGAGTTATACAGTGTATGAGGCATAACATGGTCAAATAGTGGGATTGCCTAGAGTTAAAACAAAGTACAAAGTGGAAGGTAAGGCAGGATAAGAATCCATTGCCAAGAGAGGAAGATGACAGGGGGTGGTAGCGGAAGGGGGCAGGGAATGTCAATGAGAGGGTGCTACGGGGTGTGGATTCTTTGGGTGGTAGGTGGTGCAGAGAACCCCAGGAGGCTAATAACAGTCACAGGTGCTAATGGAGCAGAGATGTTCCCTGAGGAAGGATTTGAAATGGCCTAGCTTACTCTCAGTAGTTAAGGCACCGGGAAGGGTGTTCATCCAGTAGCTGAAAGTTTTCTGGTATAGGGAAGTTCTGCACTGAAAAATCAAGAAGGGGGATTTAGAGGAGCTGCAGGTGGTTTTCAACACTGGTGCTTGTTGCAGGAGGGTGGAGAGTCCCAGGGGAGTAAGCCCAAGGGAGATCTTTTTGGCAAGGAGGCAAGTTTGATACTTGAGCCTTCCATCAAAATTGAGCAAGTTGGAGAGACTGTAAAGGGAGCAGGTGTGGGTAGTCCAGTCACAACTTGTGACTAGGTGGCAGGCTTTGTTAAGGGATAGTCTAATTGTATGGAGGGAGGAGTTGTCAGCCACCCCATAGACCACTATCCTATAATCAATTAGGGACAGGACTGAGGAGGAGACAGCTATACAGAGGGTCTCTGGGGTGAGACAATGCTTGTACCAGTTTAGCAAGCCAATTCTGGTGTTGACAGCAGTGCTAAGAAGATGGATGTGTTTGTGGTAGTTAAGAGTAGAGTCAAGGGTGAAGCCACTGTATTTAAAAGTATCAACCTGTTCAAGGGGTTACTTCTGGGAGTTAGTGATTTTCAGAGGAAGGCATCTGTGTTTGCTCTGGTGATGTGCAAACACCATAACTTTGATTTTCTTGTAATTTAACACTATCTGGTGCTTGGCAAACCAGGATTCAGCCTCTTTGAAGTTTTTTGGGAGGGATAGCTGGAGCATGAAGGGATCTGAGTCGGAGAAGTAAAGGATTGCATCATCAGCATAAAGGAGCAGTTGCCCAGAGCATGCTTTGTGGAGGATGTTTAGAAATAGGCTGAAAAGAAGGGGCCCTAGGATGAACCACTGAGGCACTTCTGACTTAACTAGGAGACTGGAGGAGAATGTGTTGTTTATCTTTACTTGCTGAGATCTACCAGTAAGATAGTCTGCAAACCAATTTGTGGCATCCTCTGAGAGACCAGTGACGGTGAGGACAGATAAGAGGAGAGAGTGGTTGATGGTGTTGAAGGCTTTCAATAGGTCAACAAAGACCACTCCAGCCAGACATTCTTTGTCAAGTGCAGTGTGTATAGCACTGGAAAATACCAGCAGCGTCAAGGTGGTGCTGTGGCCTTTCCGAAAACCATGTTGTTCCCTACATAGAAGATCATGTTTAGTGAGATGTTCAGTGAGTTGGTCAGAGATGATTCTCTCCAGCACCTTGGAGAGGGGAGGGAGTATAGAGATAGGGTGATAGTTACCCAAGGTGGCACGGTCACCGCTTTTGTGGATGAGAGTGATGATGGCAGCTTTCCATTTGGCCGGGAATTTGTCAAGGCATATGGAGCAGTTAAGAATGTGGGTTGGGGGGTGAGGACTTCATCTAGGGTCAGGCACAGGAGTTTAAGGTCCAGAGTGTCACTGCTGAACCGGGAACTCCCTAATGCTTTTAGTAGGTAAGGCTTAACCTCCCATGGAGCAAGCATTTTGAAGCAGAAAGGGAGTGTGGCATGGGATGCAGAGGGTAAGGATGTGGTCAGGGAATCGAAGAAGTGGGGAGGGAGCACACTGCTGAGGTCAGAGAAGGAGGAGTTTAGGGTGTCAGCAATGAGTTTGGGGTCAGTGACGATACTGCCATTGAAGTAAATTTGGAAGGGGGATACACTAATTTCCATTGAGTTCCTTAAGGTTATCACAAAACTTTCTGACTGCGCCCCAGGAGGAGGTGAGGGATGCCCTATAGTGCTCTATCTTAGCCTTTCAAATATCCCATGTACACTCTTTCCTGGTGGCATGATAGTGTTGTCTGTCAGCAGGTTTGCCTGTTTTGAGGGCTATCTGCCAGAGGGAGTCATGATGACTCATCTAGTCTAGGAGAGTTTGGGAGATCCAAGGGGATGGAATGGCCTTTGACAATGCATTTAGCAAAGGGGGCAAACATATCACATGCTGAGTTAAAAGAGCCAATGAAGTACTCAAGAATAGATTCTATGGCCAGGGCATAGTTAATGGGGGACCAGTCCCAGTGAGTAAGGTGGTGTTTTAAATGGTTTAGTTTACCAGGTTTAAGTTGGCATTGGAGAATAGTTTTTGGTGGTGGTATTTTTGCATTACTTTACCAGGTACAGAGCACAGTTGAATGGTCACTCAGGACATTGGAGAGCACTGAGACACCCATGATCCTGTTGGCTTGGTTGTTAGCACCAGGTCGAGGAGGATGACAGGCTGGGTCTTAGGATTCTGCCATGTGGGGGAAGGGACTACTTGAGAGAGATCCATAGCAGCTATAGCATCTTTATAAGGGGCAGCAGAAATAGATTGCCAATTGATGTTGAAGTCCCCTACAGCTATGCATTCTGTCTTAGGATGCAGGAGGGAAAGGTAGTTCAGCACAGAGTGAAATGCTGGTTTTTGGTTATGAGGGGAATGTAAACCGAGGTGAAGAAGAGATGGGCCATGGCCTTGCCCACAGTAATTTTCAGGGTGAGAGCTTAGGCACCATGTTCCAGTTGGGCAGGAGGGAGAGGTTGACCCCGCAGGAAGTCCCAGAGATAAATGGCACAGCCCCCACTATGTTTTCCCCATCAGTTTGCGTGGAAAATGGAATACCCAAGGACAGCCACCACCAAATCAGGGGTATCTTTAGAGAAACAGGTTTCTACAGTGGAGAGTATATCAGGTTGGTGTTGGGCCATCCACCCCTGGAGGCAATCAAATTTTTTCTGCAAGCTCCAGATGTTAATGGACACTATGTATCTTGCACTTCTTTGCATTGAATCTTAGCTGCCACACCCCTGACCATACCTTAAGCTTGCTCAGGTTATTTATCATTTTCTCTACTCCTTCAGGAGTGTCAACTCTGTTCCAGATCTTCATGTCATCTGCAAAAAGACACACATTCCCTTCCAGCACCTCTGCAATGTCACTTAAGAAGGCATTAAAGAGGACTGGTCCAAGCACTGATCCATGTGGAACTCTGCTGATCACCCCCTTCTCTTTGGATTGAACTCTGTTCAATACCATCCTCTGTATCCTATCGCTCAGCCAATATCTGATCCAGTTTATCACCCTGGGACCCACTCCCATGCTACCCAGCTTGTTTCTTCGCCTCCTATGTGGGATAATATCAAAGTCCTTGCTGAAATCCAGGTAGGCCACATCCAACACTCCTCCCTGATCCACCTTCCTAGTCATGCAGTCAAAGAAATCTATCAGATTTGTCTGGCAAGATCTTCCCACTGTGAAGCCATCCTGCCTCAGATCCTGTGCTCCGTTGAACTTGAAATATTTCACAAGACTTTCTTTTAGTAGTGATTGTATTAGTTTCCCCATAACAGAGGTCAGGCTGACTGGCCTGTAATTGCCAGCCTCCTCCCTGCTCCCATTTTTGTGGAGAGGGACTACATTTGCCCTCCTCCGGTCCATTGGTACCACACCTGTTTTCAGCAAACTGTTAAAGATGGCTGTCAGCGATGTTGCCAGCACCTCCCTGAGTCCTCTTAATACTCTGGGATGTATCCCATCTGGCCTCATTTTCTTGTTCACTTTCAGATTAGCGAGTTCCTTTAAGACTTTTTCCTCCTTAAATGGACTGGTGTCCACCTCCCTCCCAGTGGTGCTTCCATCACCTAACTTTGGTCCCTCCCGTTCCCCTTCTTCTGTGAATACTGAACAAAAATACTTGTTCAGGATTAATGCTTTTCCTTGGTCCCCCTCTGCAAACCTCCCTCCTTCCCTTTTTAGTCTCACAATCCCTCTCTTGCTCTTTTTTCTTTCACTAATGTACCAAAAAAGTTCTTGTCCCGTTTTGTTATTGCCTGGGCTATTTTTCCTTCTATTTGTGTCTTTGCACTCCTGACTGCTATCTCTGCCTCCCTCTGGTTTTCCAGATACAGTTCTCTATCTTCTTCCCTCTGTGTTTCCTTGTACTTCCTGTATGCCACCCTTTTCACCCTTACCTTCTCTGCCACTTCCTTTGAAAACCATTGTTTTTTTTCTTTCTCTTTGTTTTGCTTACTTGCCTAATGCACTGGCGTGTTTCCTCCGCTATGGCTCCCTTAAGATTCTCCCATTGTTCTTCCAATCCACTTTTTTCTCATTCTCTCATTCTCTGCCAGTGATTTCCTAAGACATTCCCCCATCTTTGTAAAGTCGGCCTGCCTGAAATTCAGGACTCTTGCTTTCGTGTGGTTTGACTCTTCTGCAGTTCTCACATTGGACCACACCGTATTGTGATTGCTTGATCCTAGATGGCTCCATGCTTTTACATCTGTAATTTGTCCCCATTAGTGAGTACCAGGTCCAAAGCTGCTCCCTCTTGGGTGGGCTCTGTCGCTAACTGTCTTAGGCATGCCCCTGCAAGTTTTCAGGATGTCTCTGTTCCTGGCTGAGGCTGCAGCTTGGTTGCTCTAGTCCATGTATGGCACATTGAAGTCTCCTACCAGTAGTACCTCCCCTTTAGCTGTCATTCTGTGCATGGCTTCTACAAGTACCCAGTCCTTCTCTGCCCCTTGTGTGGGAGGTCTGTAGATCACACCAGTGTGAATGGCAGTGCCATTTCCCATCTCCATGGTGATCCACTGTGCTTCCACCTCTTGGTGCATTCCCTGTACCTCAGTTGCCTTAATTCATTCCCTGACATAGACAGCCACTCTTCCTCCCTTTTTATCCACCCTGTCCTTCCTGCATAGAGTGTAACCTGGTATTGTCCTGGATTCCCCCCCCCTTTCCCTCCACAAAAGACGGACAACTGTGTGTTGTGCTCAGATTGGCAATTAATTTATTATATTTCACATTTATATTTTCAAATACCATCACCATTTTCCATTATTTCTTTTTCACAATTCTTTGTTTATATTACATTAATGTATCAATCTCTGATCACCCCTCCTCCTTCTTCCTCCTCTTCTTCTTCTTGCCTCCCCAGGTGCCTACTTCTCTTTTTCTTGTAGGTAATGGTGAGAACCGAGACCGCTTTTCTTTCCTTCTGTTGCTTCTTCTTATTCTTCTTCTTCTCCTCCTCATATTCCTTTATCATTCCCCCTCCCCTCCTCCCCCTCTTTTTCCTCATAGCCTGTCTCCAGCTTGCGTTGGATGACTGGCCTTCCCCCCTCTTCAGCCGCTCTTCTTCCTCTCTATCCTCCTTCTTGTCTCCTCCAAGCCTCCATAAAGCCCATCATCTCCATACTAAACACGTCTATCGCTAGATTCGACAAATGAACCCCGTCTGCTCTGTAAAAATCCTCTACCCACTCTTCCACCCCTCTCAATATTACATGCCCTCCTATACTCCTTATCAGTGTCCCCACCCTTCTATTCATCTTCCTTCTGCCCTATCCACTGCTACATGGCTGTGTTCGTGTCTCCATACCCTCCTTGGTATAATATTTGACTATGCCATGCTCACTCCCAGCCACCATTGCTTTACTTTTTTTAGATCATGTTTAATCTGTAAATATGTGTCCACCCATGGCTTCCAGCCAATATCATTACCCCCAAGGTGTATAATGATTAGGTCTGGAGTGGGCCGCTGCTCTCTCATCTCTATCAGGGTGGCGAGCAACTATGCCCGTTTCATCCCCCGAATGCCACACCATACCAGCCTACATTTTCTGACATCTTGGTACAGCTGCTTTCCCCCGGCCTTCTTCTCCACTCTCCTTTCTGCCCAGTAAATGTCGGTGTGCCCACAGATCCACACTTCTGTGATTCTCATTTTACCTATTGAATCAAGCAAAATAAATCTTAATCTCTCAACCATCTCAAATTGTTCCTTCTCCTTTTCACCCCATTCCTCTTCTTTTTTTCTTTATTATAAAATTTCTTTTTTTTTTCAATTCCTCTTCCCCCCTTCACCTTGGGTTCTGTGCCTGTAAATAAACAACACTGACAGGTTAATCACCATCCTTTAAGGCCTGAATGTACCTCTTGTAACTGGCAGATAGCCAAAGTCCCTTTTCCATCATACTGGTCACTGCCTCCCCTTTCACTGCCCATTTCGAAGTAGCCCCTATTCAAAAAGAGTGGGAAGAGTAACTAGCTGGATCTTCACCTAGAAACTCCATGCCTTTTTTGAGTATGGCTGTTACCTGGTAGCTCGTCACCTTCTTCCCGTCTCCATGTACACATAACCTCCCTTCTTTGTTACAGAGCTCTGCAGCATAAGTCACAAAGCCTTTACCGGGCACAAGGTCCCATCAGTAAGAGCCTGAATGGCTACCACACACCCCTTCCCTTCCTGATCCATCTTGGACCTTCTAATCATGAGTTGTATTTCTTGTGTCCCCCAATTTATATTCCCCCATTCCAAATCTCCCTCTTCATTCTTTTTGTTGTGTCCTACTGCCTCACTCACTCTCAAAGCCCCTGCAAACATCACTAGATAAATCGTTTGAAACAGCTGAGCCTCATCCTTGGATTTACAAATGGCTGGCAATATCTTTCCTAGTCTAACTAACCACTAATCTGCTATTGGCCTCCGCTCGTCCTTGTTCCTTTGTTTCAGGCTACTCCACCCTTGCATCATTCTAAATATCAACATTGACTTCGTAGGATCCTTTCACTTCTTTAAACTTCAAACTAGGCTGATCCCCACTAAGTACACCCCCCCATTGTGGCGTGAGCCATCCCTTTTTGCCACTTATCTACTGTGAATTTTCCTAACTGCTCTTCCATCACTGGCCCACTTATCTCCATGTGGTGCATTTCCCTGAATGTTTGCAATGCCCGCCATGCACCTTCATAGGCCCTCAAAGTCCATGATGCCCATGAATTGTGAAACAGCATTTTGGCTCCCTCTTGTCAATGTCCCAGATGTTCTTTGGGATGGTCATTTTCCGCTCCTGTGCTGTCGGTGCCAGCATACGGAAATGATCCAGCTGCAGACAGGAAAGACTATCAGCTAGGCTATTTCTCATCCCGTCTATGTGCCTGGCCCTGAAAGACATATTCAGCTGCAAACCCCTCAATACTAACTGCCTCAATACTCCCATAACCGTTTCAGACCTAGCCTCCCTGTTGTTCAGAACATCCACCACTGCCCTGTTGTCACCAAAATGTAACCTTCTGGTTCCGTAGTTCTTCCTCCCATACCAGGGTGCAAGCCCAAATTGGCATGATTTCCAACAATGTGATGTCTTTTACCTTCCCTTCTCGTACCCAGTCTACTGGCCATGGCTCCAAAAAACATTTTTCTCTCAAATATCCCCCCATTCCTAGTCCCTCTGCCACATCCTTATACAATTCCAAATCCGTGTTATAAACCCATTCCTGCTGTCAGAAGGAACACCCATTATAGTTGCTTAGAAATTCCTCCCAAACCTTGAAATCTTCCTTTACCCCTTTTGTTATGTTAACCTACTGGTGTGGTCTTACTACTCCTGCCATGGCCTGTGATAGTCTCCTTGTACATGTCCGTCCTGTCCCAATTGCCCTGCAAGCAAACTTCAAATGTCCCATAACTTGTTGCACCTGCCTTAGTTGCACCCGTCCTTCTGCTAGTATGCACTTGAATCAGCTCCCTTAGCTTCAGTACTTTGCTGTCTGGTAACCTAAACACTTCACCCAGTTCGTCTATTTCAATCCCTAGAAACTCCAGAACCCTACTGGGGCCTTCAGTTTTTCTGGAGCTAATGGCACCCCCAGCTGCCCACACAGCTCTTGAAAGCTAGCCAACATCCTTTCTGTCTGCACCTGTCCACTGCCTATTAACAAGAAATCATCCAGATAGTGTATAACCATCTTGTAACCTGTTTTTTGATGGAATATCCATTGTAGGCAGGTGCTGATTGTTTCAAACATAGCACAAGTGATGGAGCAACCCATCGGCATAGCTTTGTCAAAATAATACTGGCCCCCCACTTTGAAACCCAATAGGTCCCAATCCTCCCTCTTCACTGGGAGCAGCCGAAAGGCTGCTTCTGTGTCGGTCTTGGCCATCCAGGCATCTGGGATCACCCGAATAAGCTGTACTGCCTCTTCCAATGTGGCATAGGTGACCCAGCTGTGCTCCTTCCCAAATAAAATCATTAACCGAGTGTCCCTCTGGGAATGACAGATGGTGAATCACCCTATACTCCCCTTTTTGTTTTTTGGGGACCATCCCCAAAGGGGAAATTCTCATGTAATCTAGAGGGGGAACCAGATATGGTCCTTCAACCCTCCCTGCAGCTTTATCTTTCTTTATTTTCTGTCTCAAAATGTCCTCCTTTCCTCTGACCAACCCCAAGTTATTGGCCTCCCTTGCTTGTCTTGGGCCTTTGCACTGTAGTGGGAAACCTGTCCTAAAACCCCTCCATATGTTCTTTCCTACCCTTCTATCTGGGTGCTCATTGAGCCACTTTTTTCAAGCCTCTATTTTAATGGGGGGTTTTGCCATCTGGAATTGGTCTCTAGCCCCCATGTGCCCCCCCCCCCACTGGCCTCCCCTACCCTCCCTGGCTATTTTTTCCCTATCATTGCTTTCAATAAGCCTGGACCCCCCTACCCCCATAACTCTTGCCTCTTGACCCTCTATTCCATGACTGCCCCCTATATCCCGGACTCTCTCGAAATGGCTGGTGTTCCATCCCCTGGGTTCCCCCTGCCTGGGCCCCTGGTGTCCATGCAATCCTGCAGCTTGTTGCCGGATGAGATCCCCACATCTCAAGCAGGCATGTAGGAACTGACATTGGGGCCATGAACAAAATGCCAGATTATATCCCCAACAGCACTTCTGCGGTATCCCCCCCCTTTCTTCCCAGCTCTCCTTCTGGCGTGGATTGGTCAGTGACATAATCAGTCCACAAATCTAATTGTTTTGTGTCCCATCTCACTTCCCTATACATTGCCATCCTTTGGCGGAAAAACTTGTCATAATATATCCAACCCACCCCCCCTTTTGCTTTTGCTCTCCTTATGATCAGGGAATATGTGGTCAGTGGGATGCCTAATTCCAGTTTCTGTTCCATCACAATGGCTGAATATGTGGCAAAACCCACAAACCACCCATCCCAGGTCTTCCCTTTTGTAAACTTATCCTCCTCTTTCTTATCCAATAAGACCACGGCCACTGCCAACTCGCTTTTCCCTATATTCTCTGTTTCTTCATAGTTTGCTGCTGCCTCTCTACTGACCAGGGCAAATATGTCCACATACTCCCCTTTCCATATTTTCTCCTTTTTGGCTAGCGGCATGTGTTCCCCTATCCTCATGCCCAGGGCACCTATGTCCCTTGTTCCCTTTCCTGTCCCTTCCACCACCTTGTCTACTCCCCCTGTTGGTTCCTTATCTGACCTAATCTCAGCCAATGCAGTTTCCATTTGCCTTAGGCTGCCTGCCCCTAGGGCCACTATAATTTGCCCAAGGTACTCTTTTATACTATCTCCCACAGAACCTGATACACTACCTGTGGGCCTGTTCCCTCCGTGTGTCCTGCTGTCTCTGGGCTGAACCAGTCCGGTTTCTTGTGGTGGGGCCACTGTCTGCAGCATCAGGGTTGGAGGGCTCACCACCTCAGGGAGTTCTGGTCTGGGTTCTAGTGTCGGTACCACTTCTGGCTCCAATGGAGGTACTAATGGTTCAGGCAATAGGGGCTGCGGTGGTGCTGGACTAACCACTCAAGGTGGAACCTCTGATGGTGGCTGTGGCCTCTTTGGGCTGCTCGGCTTCCCAGTTGGTCTTTTCCCATTGCCCCTTTTCCTTTTTCTGCTTTCCACTTCTCCCCTGACCTCCCCAGTTCTGCCCCCTCCACTATTTGCCACATCATGTTGGCCTTCTCCTACAACTCAACAGTCACCTAATATGCCTCTTCCTTCGATGGCTTGTTCTTCTTTGGTACCATTCTTTCTCACAGTTATTTTCCCAGCTGCTGTGAATAAAAGCTGACAAAAAGCCTTCATTAGTCATCAGACCATTACGTCCTTTTTCTCCCCTCCTACTCCCTTTTTCCTTTTTTTTTTTTATATAGAACCCCCAGACCCTGGGGCCCTCTCCACTTGTGCCCCTTGAAGGCCATCAGCCACACAAACCCCACCATGTGCTCCCACTCTGCCCCTTCACCACCCTGTCATCTGTAGTCCCTTAGGCCCACATCACCCGGTGCAACTACCACTTCTCTCTTTTTTTAAAACTTCCCCAAATTCCATGCCTCTGCCCATGGTCCACTCACCCCACTTGCTGTCAGCTAAGATGCTAGCCCACTTCTGGCTTCTAGCATGATCCCACTGACCTCCAAGACCTTGTGGCCTTTGTTCATGTGGGCCATGTGTTGTAACGTCAGATGCCGTTCCCCACCGTGTGGCCTCCCTGGATAGGCTCCTTGTCCTTTCCACTGCTGCATGGTCAAATTCACCCTGCTGCCCCCACTTCTTCAATTCATCCCCCGAGGGTCTTGCAGTCTACCTTCAAATCCTCTAGCTGGAGCAAAACTTAAGGTGCTCCTTGCAGCTACCAGTGAGCGGTCGGCCACCTGAGAGCAGAAAGGGAGTGACTGAAGGATGTGAGTGTCAGGTTGATCCTGCTGCGCACCATCACATGTCCTCCTTTCCTGCACCAGATCTGACTAGGCCACGAGAACAGCCTCACAGCAGCACGCATGGTGCAAGGAGCCTACACGCCGCCATTCCAGCAGCAGCTTCTCCGACCAGCCACCCGTCGATCTGTCGGCTCGGCAAAAGTTCCTTCTCTGCCTCTGGAGTCCTTGGAGGGAGGGGGAAGGGTGCAGGTGGTACTCTGTGTGTTCAGCGGCAATCAGCCGCAGTGGGCAAGAAAGTGTCCTCTGGCCACCTGGCCTCCCATACCAGAAAGGGGGTGAATAATCAGCCAACAAACACTTTTTTTTCAAACTAGTGCCCTGCACTCCTGATAACCATGAAACTACGATCAATGGGAGGCTCCTTGGCTGCCTGCATATCACAGAGATCTCGCTCGCCACCCCAAATCTCTCACATAAAACCTAGCATGTAAGAACAAGCGTTTCAAACTATTTCAGAAACGGAGTCACACACAATAATGAGACAGCATCTGCCCCATCCAAAGCCAGTCCTAGTGACCTTACAACAGCTAAAACTCAATTAAAATTGCTCTCTCATAGTAAGCAATTTGTTTATGTGTTCTAATTCAATTTCAGCATTACAAAAGAAAACAGATTGTTCTACTAAACCAATTGCACTACACAGCTCTCTTTTCTATTACTTACCTTCTGTGATATCTCCTGGTATTCAAAACCTTACCAAGCTGGTGCCTAATTTTTAGCTAACAATTTCCAAATGAAATGCCAATCTGATGTGCTGTAGTTCTATGGACTCTATAACTCAACAAAACTTCAGCAAAAGAGGCTGAAATGTATCATGCAGGGCATTATATACCCTGCAACTGGCCCCTCCTATTTTCCCTTTTTTCCTATCCCTGTCTCTTCCCTTAATAACCTCCCCCCCTTCCTGTCTGCCAGTCCTTTGTCTTGGCTCCCTGTCCCCCCACCTCTGAGCAACCCATCTGTACAAAGGGGGGGGTACAGGGGTCCACCAGGACAACTTGGTCTGCCCCTTAAAGGGCAAACTCCATTGTCATATCCCAGTCATAGTTCCTCATGAACCATGTTTCGGTAACAACAACAATGTCCAGGTCTGCCTAAGCCATCAGGGTCACTAGTTTTGGGATTGTGTTTCCCAAACTGTGGGCATTTGTGCACATGTCCTTCCAATTTTTACTGTCTCCTCTCCTAATAACTCCCCCCATCCCAATCCCAATATCTTTCTTCCATACCCCTCTTGTCATTACTCACATTCTGCCTTTTCGCTGCATTTTTACCCATTTTAGTTTTAGTTATCATTGATGATTTCTTAACTTTAAGGTCCTCTCTGCAGTCTGTATCATTTCGGGGGGGGCTGTTTGCTTCACCATCATATTTCTGTCACCCCCTTGGCTCATTTAAATGCTTGCTGATGAAACATTTAAACCTCTCACAGGGGATCCTGGTTCCCTCTCTTGATAGATACAGGCCATCACCAATGTACAGGCCTGTATCCCTCCAGGTGGACCCCCAGTCCCCAGTGAAGCCAAATCCCTCTGCTCTGCACCAGTCCTTCAGCCATGCAAGAATGATTTCCTCATTAGAAGTCTTTCTACCTTATATATTATTCAGTGTGATGTAAAAAGCGTGCTTTAGCTGAAGGCAGACATCTCTAAATCTGTTCCTCCAACTGCATGACCAGTATATGACTTCATTCATTGCTACATCACAAGTCCTGCTGCCTGATTAGTAACATGTATCATAAGTTGCCAATCAAATAGCAGGAGACTGGCTCTTCTTGGTGTGCCATCACAGTCAAGTGAGGTCACAGTCCCAGTGCTGAATAATGAGATGAGGGATATAATAGTCTATCAAAGAGCTTGACATTTTGACAGTGCGGTCTCCTACAGTGACAACAGTGCCACGTCGCTGTAGGGAACCCGCTGGAACCGGGCACTGTCTGTCGGGAGTCCTGCACCACCTCCCCAAATCAGCTCTGACTCAGAGTTGAGAATCCTAAGTGGGGGGGGTGCAAGGGCACAGCCCACCACGTGGAGGATTCGGGGGGGGGGGTGAAGCCTCCCAAAGAAAACACTTGTTTTCCTATGAAACTGGCAGTAGACTGCAAAATGCGGTCGATCTGCCGGTTTCACTGTCTGGTCATTCGACAAAAAATTTGTCGACTACCAGTCATGGATCCCACGGTTCTATCTGATTTGGTCGAGTCAAAAAGAGCAAGCCCAAAATCAGCAAAGCCTAAAGACTGCAGCCACAAACGGCAAGGGGTACAACCCAGTGAATGCTGAAAGGGTGACAAAAATGTAAAGGATTCACCCCACCCTTACTAAAATAACCAACTCCAAGGGAGAAGCAACTCAGGGAGGGGGAAAAGCCATAGTCACATTTCGGCAATCACTGGGTTGTACCCCTCACCGTATGTGGCTGTGCCCTTTTGGCTTTGCTGATTTTGGGATTGCTGTATTTGACTCATCATTATTATGAGATACTGGTTGTACACAGGGATGAGTTGAGTTGAAAAAACATTGCTCTTCAGCTAAGCGTTGAAAGCAACATGTTTTTAGTTGCAAATGCATTGTCAACTTTAACAAAACAATGCAAAACCAACTCTAACATACTGTATGAGTTTAATGAAGATAGCACTGTATGCCCCAATCCCCTTGCATGCACTGAGCATCACAAGATGGAACCAGAGAGGCTATCTGTGCCTCTTCACTGATGGTTCAGGAGGTACATTATAATGGATTGTCACTGTGTTCACCACAACAGGGTCCTATTTAGCAGAAAATGCCTGAAGCAGTATGAATAGATCTCCTCCAGTTTATGATGCTCATTGTGATCAAGGGGAACAGGGAATGTAGCATTCAAGTAATAAGGCCTCATATGGCATTCAAATTAAGGACTGTATGGAAGATTTAGTGCCTGAGGTGAAGCCGTGAGTACAGTCCCTACTGCTTGTATTGGGGGTGTTGATGTTAACACAGTTTGCCCACTATGTGAGGCAGACAGTAAAACAAGTGGCTCTTTTAATAGATTTATGTGACCTTCAAAATGCCCCCAAATCACCAATAAACAAGGAAAGAAAGCATGTATGTAGATTCACAAACTTTATTAAAGCCACTCTTGTTAAAAAAAGTTAAAATAAGTAGCTTCTTATTTCATTAGAGAGTATAATTGTACTGTACAGTACTCTACTTTAGTTTACAGCAGTCCTACTTGTCTTTGGCAAAGTACTCAATAATCCACATCTGAACTGTCTTTTTTTGGCAATATGAAAGCCAAATTGTTTCCACCTTCCTTAGCGTGTCCCAGTCCAGCTCTATATTGGGATTCTCCTCCATAACATACCACAATGTTAAAACAACAGAGTGAAAATCAGTCAGTGTGACCATAACATCTTCACTGTTGTCATCTGGGTCCTGTTCTCCCTCTCCCTTGTTATCATTGTCCATGCAATTGGCTTGCATCATGTCGATCATCTCTCCCATGTCATCAGTGTCAGTTTCTGGCAGAGTGTCTTGGTCTCCAAGGTGACACAGCTGAGAGAATTCTTCCTCTGACAGCCCATCTGGTGCTGTCAAAGTGTCAGTTTCTTTGTCAATTTCTGCCACAATTTCATTCTTCTCAACCACAGAAAACCCAGCTTTCTTGAAGCAATGCTGGATTGTTTGCTGACTGAGTGAGTCCCATGCATGCTTTAACAGGCACATAACATCTAACAATGATATTTTTTTAACACACTGGGCTGCACTCAGTTCAGCATTGGAGTCCAGTTATTCAAGGACTCTCCCTCTCATTGATCTAATGCAATGTTGCTTCATGCAGTAAATTATGCTGTGGTCCAAGGCTGGATTAGACAGGTTGTGTTGGCAGGGAGGAAGTATGTTCTTCAGCCTAGAGATGTGAGGGTGTCAAGAAACATTGTTGAGAATCAGAACAATTTTGTGACCCCTCAGTTTGTGATCCCTCAAGCAAAGCCATTCTGAAAAAATGTCCCCAGTTATGCAGGAGGATCTATTTGCATGGTAAACAACAGACATGTGATAAACACCTTCAAAACAATGAGAGTTTTAAGATTTTCCATCCACAAGTAGATCACATTGTTCACTACTATCCATATTGTAGCAAACCAGCAGGACAGGGGTAAATGGAAAAATAGACAAGAGCAATAAAAGCAGGGATGGGGTAAAAAAGGATAAAGCCAACAATAAATGGAGGGCAATGAGTACCAAAGCCTGTAGTCTTGGAAACAAGCTTCCAGAGCTAGTAGCCCTGATGGAAGAGGAACACTGGGACATTGTGGCAGTCACAGAAACATGGTATACAGAGAATCATGACTGGGATGTCAACATACCAGGGTACACAATCTACAGAAGGGACAGGGAGGGTAAAAGAGGAGGTGGAGTAGCTCTCTACATAAGGGAAGGGATCAAAGCTACAGAACTAAAAAGTAAAGGGGAGGACAAGAGGCACTCTAGGTCACCTTAGAGACAGGGAATGGCATCACAATCCACACAGGGGTTGTATACAGACCCCCGTCTCAAGGGGAGAAAATGGACAAGAAAATGATAGAGGGCATTCTCAAAATGGCTGAAAAAGGGGAGATGCTGTTGATGGGGGACCTGAATATGCCAGATGTTAACTGGATGACATGGACTGCAGCCACATCCAAGAGCAGGGTCATTCTCGATGCCCTACAGGGGGCATGCCTTAGACAGCTAGAGGTGGAACCCACTCGGGAGGGAGCAATATTAGACCTGGTACTCTCAAATGGAGAAAGGATCACAAATTTAGAAGTCAGTAGACATCTGGGAACAAGCGACTACTGCACAGTGTGCTTCACAATAAACACAACCATGGAGACAAGCTATACAAAGACAAGGATACTGGACTTTAGAATGACTGACTTTGGCATAATGGGTGAATACCTGAGGAATGCATTAGCAAATGGCCAGAAAGGAGAGGTGGAAGAACAATGGAGAAAAATCAAAACTGCCATAATGGAGGCAAAAAGCCTTTGTGTAAAACAAATAAAGAAAACAAAGTGGAATAAAAAAACACTATGGTTCTGAAAAGAGGTGTCAGGGAAGGTTAAGGAGAAAAGGCTGCATTCAAAAAGTATAAGGAATCACAGAAGGAGCACGACAGGGAATTGTATCAATTAAAGCAGAAAGAAGTGGGGAAGGCAGTCAGAAAAGCAAAGGCCCAAACCAAGGAAAAGATATCCAAATCAGTTAAGAAGGGGGATAAAACCTTTTATAGGTACATTAGGGAGCATAGAAAGGTTAAGGGAGGGATAGTGAAGATTAATAAAGGAGAGGGGAGTTCGACAGAGGAAGAAAGTGAAAAGGCAGAGATACTGAATGAATACTTTTGTTCAGTATTCACAAAAGAAGAAGAGGAGGAGTTACCTAAACCAAACAGTAGAAACACTCTGGGTAGTGGGGTTGACGCCAGTCCATTTACAGAAGAAAGAGTCCTGAAAGAACTCCTAAAACTCAAGGTGAACAAAGCAATGGGGCCTGATGGGATTCACCCTAGAATCCTAAAAGAGCTAAGGGAGGACCTAGTAACGCCACTGACCACACTTTTTAACAAATCATGGGAAGATGGGGTGGCATCTGATGACTAGAGGAGGGCAGATGTGATTCCCCTTCACAAAAGTGGGAGCAAGGCAGAAGCAGGAAACTACAGACCTGTTAGTTTGACCTCAGTGATGGGGAAAATGATGGAATCACTTCTGAAAGAAAGAATTGTTCAGTACCTAGAGGCCAGCGGGGCACAAGACCCAAAGCAGCATAGATTCACAGCAGGAAGGTCATGTCAGATGAATCTAATCAATTTCTTTGACTGGGTGACCAAAGTAATAGACCAGAGAGGGGCTGTGGATATGGCCTACCTAGACTTTAGCAAGGCATTTGACACAGTCCGCACAAAGATTAATAATCAAGTTAGCCAGCCTGGGAGTGGGTCCCAGGGTGGTAGCCTGGGTAGCAAACTGGCTGCACAAGAGGACACAGAAGGTAATAGTGAATGGAACACATTCTGAAGAAAGGGGGTTACTAGTGGAGTACCTCAGGGCTCAGTACTGGGTCCAGTCCTCTTTAACATCTTTATAGGTGACATTGCAGAGGGTCTGGAAGGAAAGGTATGCCTCTTTGGAGATGACACAAAGATTTGTAGCAGAGTTGACACACGGGCAGGGGGTAGAAAGGATGAGAAGGGACTTGGCAAGGTTGGAGGAATGGTTAGACATATGGCAACTTAGATTCAATGCAAAGAAGTGCAAAGTAATGCACCTGGGAAATAAAAATCCAGGAGAAGAGTACACAATAGCAGGGGGAGGTACTAACAACAACAATAATAGAAGGGGATCTGGGTGTAATCATATCAGATGACCTAAAGGTGGGTAAGCAATGTGAGACATCAGTAATCAATCAATCAATCAATCAAGTCTTTATTTAACCAGGCATTCATCATTGAGCAGAAGCTCATTTGCAAGATGGACCTGGGTGGAGCATGAACAATTGTATATACAGGTCAACACAGGTATTTACAAGGCAATACAGATAATACTGTTTACGGAGAGAAAGAAAAAGAAGTTCATATGTACATAGAATTATACAGATATTGTACAGATTACAGGATATTTACATACATAGAAGTGTTTATAGGAAGATAAAGCAGGTTATCTAAGGTTGCAGGAGGAAGTAACGGAAGAAAAAAAATATACACCAGGTAGAGGTGAAGGTGGGGGGGGGAAGGAGGGAGGTAGGGGAAGAAAGGCTAGGAGGGCACGGTGCACAGACAGGAGTTGGTAAAACAGGATGTAGAGAAGGTAGATGGAGGAAAGGAGTATGTGTGAGCCCTGGGATTGAATGCTATAAAGTATGGGGCATGGTAAGATGTCACAACCCAGGGGTAGTCAGCTTCTATCCAAGGTTGGGAAAGGAAGGATAAGGGGGTGGATGGGCCTAGTGTTGATAAGACGGGGATAAGAGAGAGAACAATTAGACTTGTGAGTAAGGAGAGTCAGGGGGATACTGGGGATACGGGGGGATACTGAGATGCATAGGGAGGGGCATCACAAGTAGAAAAAGGGAATTGGTTATCCCTCTGTACAGACAGTTGGTGAGGCACCATCTGGAGAACTGCGTGCAGTTTTGGAGACTTCATCTACGCAAGTACATAGACAGGATGGAAGCAGTCCAAAGGAGGGCAACTAAAATGGTGCAGGGTCTACATCAGAAACCATATGAAGAGAGACTGAGAGCTTAATATGTATACCCTTGATGAAAGGAGGGACAGGGGGAAAATGATAGAAACTTTTAAGTACCTCAAGGGAATCAACAAAGTCCAGGAGGGTAGCATCTTTCAGAAAAAGAGATGTGCAAGAACAAGGGGGCACAATTTAAAGTTAGAGGGGGAACGGCTCAGGGGTAATGTGAGGAAATTATTGTTCATGGACAGAGTGGTGGACACATGGAACTGCCTTTCTGGAGAGATTGTGGGGTCTAAAAGAGTGGAGGAATTCAAACATGCATGGGACAGACATAAGGCAATTATAGTGGGGGGTTGCAGGAAGTAGGCTGTTGGTTAACTAGAATCTGCAGCTTATCCAATAGATAGGGAAATGGGCAGACTGGGTGGGCCAAGTGGTCCTCATCTGCTGTCAAAGTCTGTGTTTCTATGTTCTATGTAAACCATGATGGAAATTCTTTCCTTGGCTCTTTTTTGGCCAAGCAGAGCTTCACCTTTGAAGGTGAGTGTGCCATAACCAACATATCTATAGAAAACCCCAGTCTTGTCACAATTAAAACTGTTACAGGTTCATAACCTTGGGGTACCCAAACAACACATTTTCTAACCACTGCACTGCACCTGTGGCATCTGAATTAAGTTTTCCTCTTTGTGCATGGAGAAACTCTATGTTGTGGTGGAACTGCCACCTCTGAAGTCACCCTTCAGAGGGATTAAAATCAGACTGGCCAAGTGCGTCAGCCAACTGCTTGGTTTTTTGGGCTAGAAGGGAGCCACTGATGTGCACATTTCTTCCCACAAGCATTCTGAAACCAGAGCAGAAGTGCCTTCTTGACAACCCCATCCTTTCCCTCGTGCTTCCTTTTTCTGTCTGGGTTTGAATTTTGATGCCATTCAGAGAACAGCTGTTCATGCTGTCTCTATAAATTGGCAACAGTTGATTTAGGAAGACTGAGGTGCGGACCTAGGTCACACTTATTCATCTTTGGCAGCTCACCCATCTTGTTTAGGAGGTCAGTTTTCATGCTGAGGCTCATCACTTTTTGCTTTCCAGCCATGTTTGCTGTTGCAGTCAGTGCTGTTTCTGTGCTGTTAGTGAAACTGTAACTCGACACTAATGTGGGGATTAAGTAGTCAAGGTAATCACATCTTATTGAGGTGCAAACAGCTGTTTATTCTGCTGAGTTTGACCAAAATAGCCAGAGCATTCAATACACTATAACCAGTGCATTTGTCATTGAAGTCCATGGGAAAGGCAAATGGATAATGTTGTTTATCCAGTCTAACTGGCTGCCCGCATTAACCCTAGGTGGTATAAGTAGTGGGTACTGTACTAACATTCTACCATTCCTTATTTGACTACAAAAGTACCAAAACTGTCCTTATCTTGTTACTGTTATAGACCTCCCAAGATGTCTTAAATTAAAATAATGCTAAAAAGAATAATTTTAATTTAAAAAGTGCTTAACTGCTAAGCATGAGGAATGATCCTATTTGGTTCCATGTGATGATAGCGATCGAAAAACAGTAATCGCTATCATCGCAAATGTATATCGCTGAAAGGCATTTAGGTGATATTCAATTGTCAGCGACCCGACATCCAGTAAAATAAAGTGTTTTTGTGTGGGGTGGGTTGCACCCCCTCACAGGGGGGCTTCACTGCCTGCATGCCCCTTACTTAAGATTCTCAACTCCAGGGGGGGTGCATGTCGAGGAGGGGTCAAAATTCTGTGGTGGAAAAAAAAATACATAGCCACAAGCAGTGGCAAAACGCTATCCCCAAGCAGGTCCCGAATCCAGTGCCTACTGCACTATAGCTAGCCACCCTCACCACCACACCATAGGGCTGGCTCAATTGCAGCCGATTCGCTTCCCCTTCTGAACCCTCCCTCTATCCCTCCCCTACAGCTCCCCATCCCTCCCCTTGCAGTCACTCTAGGTGCTATACCGTTGCTACTCTTGCAGGGTAGCTGATGATGATAGTGCTATAAATGAGTCGCTGTTTCTACAGTCGCTCATTTATAATCACTATCATAACGGGCTTCCATCCTATTTATACTAGTAGTTCATTACCTTTATGATAAGGACAGCTAGGGTAGCAACCAGAACAGGGGATTCCATGCTTAGTGTTCCATGCACTTTATAATACAAAATAAGTGCATTTAATGTCCTCTGATAGTAAAAGCATGGTGGTTTACTTAAGGAGTTGATGGTTACCCCTTACCAGAAACCATCAGTGGAAACAATTCGTAGTCTAGCTGTTTAGGGGCAGGCCTGATATCTCAGTACAGTTGTGTGGAAAGCTTACTATAGGTTCAAAAATTATGTTAGCGCATACTGCTTTGTTGATCCTGTCCTTGGAACTTTAGGACTCCATTGGTTATGATGAGATAGTAAGTTTTAGGCAACATACGTACAACTTCAGGGCATTTGGACACTGCAGATTTGGCTGATGATGTTACGCTTACTGAAAAAAGGCAACAACTTTGTAAGTATTTTGACTGATGAACATGCAAGGATATATGCTAGCATATGCAAGTTATGTGCAAGTTTTTGTGTAAGTTTTTTTATGCAAGAATGATATACAAGGAATTTGTAAGAATTGTGACATATTCCATGCAAGAACAATTCCTTGCTTCATGCAAGAAAAAAATCCTTGCTGATATCATGAGATGCAAGAAAATTGTGTGTAGGGTTACTGCACTACAGTATTGATTTTACATCCTGATTTAAGGCTAGAACCCACAACCTTCTGATGCTAAAGGAGGCCATGCAATTTACTGAGCCACTAACACCATGCAGTTTAAATGTGTTGAAAAAATATATAAACAGATATCAAAACAATATTCTTGATACATTCTTACATATTTCTTGCATTTGTGAAAGGAAATGTCTTCATTCTGTTCCCAGTATTTTCAATTTGCATGAACAAGACCACACTTACAACTCTTGGAATTGTCTTCACATTAGTTTTAACATATGCCTGAGGTCATGATACTGTACTTGGGGCATCACAGTCAGTACTATGACTAATTATGATATACTGTAGCTACAGAGGAGTATACATTCAAGTGGGGGATAAGAAACAAAGATTAATTGTAGGTGATTATGACCATGTTTCATACAAATTTCCTCAGTAATGACAGGAAGAAGAGATCTAAGAAAAACATGTGCAATATTAGCTGAATAGTACCTAAATAGTAAATTAAAATGAAAAAGTGTTTACTGAGTTGCATGTAACTTTTAACAACTCATATTGGGCCCTATGCACTAACAAAATTGTTGCCTATGTGCCACGTATCCAAGGCATGTAGGCAATCTCACGAGTGAATGTCACACAGCAGGGATCACTGGCGGCATTCACTAAGGGCATGTAAGTGCAGCGTAAGGCACGTATGTGCCCGCCTCCTAACCCTCTTGGGGATGTCCATGCTGGGGGCATGGCGGGAGTGTGTCTGCACTATGCGGCATTCACTAAGCCACATAGTGCCAGTCAGAGGGGGTGCAGGTAGGCCTGCCCAGACTTGGCGTATCCCCATGCCTGCCTCCATGAATGATGACCACCAGATGCGGTGGTAATGGGAAACTGACCACTGTGCTGCACCGGCACACTGGACTGCTGGGGTGGGCTGGGACAGTGGCTTAGGTGACTGCCCGAAGGTGTGTCTATGATGCCGCTATATGCAGCTTCTCCCCTACTCCCTGTGCCCTCCGCAAGGGTGCAAGGGATCCACTCAGGGACCCAGTCCATGCATTTGATTGGATACCCTCCCAGGTCTGTGGCTCTGTCCCCGATTGCCCACACAACCATGCATGCTGTGGGGGCATGGCCACAAACAGGCACCCCGTGGGTGCTAGTGGTAGTGCATACTGCTTACTCTGCACCTGTCCGGGGCTGCGTAGGTACGCGGGTGGCATACGCACCTCAAGAGTGTATTACCCACCCTTTAGTACATCAGGCCTTACATACCTAAACATTTCTACCAGCACTATGAAGACATATATTTGTATCTGTATGTAGAGTGTACTAAGTATAGCAATCTTCCATGCACAATCCTTACAGGGTGCCATTCATCCTCAAACAGCACATTTTATGATTGTTCCACTATTCTTACAAGCATGTAATGTTAATATGAATCGTGCAAGAACAAAACACTGTGCTTAAACCAGTCAAGAAACATTCAAGTACAATTATTTAATACCACACTACATTTTAAACTCGTAGATTTCTTGACAAAAGTTAAACATTGTGAACTTGCAATAAATTTGCATTTATTCATGCAAAAAAAATGGCAGTCTGTGTATCTAATAAAATTCTTGAACAGTCATACAAAGAACTTTAGTAATTTTGACACTAGTTCACGTTCTTATGTTGTTCTTTTTACAAATCATGCAAGATCAGTCATAAACCTTACATTTTTTCAGTAAGGGTACCGATGTGGAACTGTAAAATGTTAACAGATATGATGACCTCCATAACTGAGTGTGCCCTCTGACCTAGGAATTTCTACATGGTAAGGGGGTCAAAGGCTTTGGAATGCTATTGCAAACTACAGCCAATACAGAGCTTATGCTAGCATACTGCTTGGCTGCAACTCAGTGAATGGAATGTTTTCATGTGTCTCCTCCACCCAGGTACTGGAGGAGATCCTCTACAAAAGGTCAGATGTACCATCAGTCTGGGCTCTGCGTCATAATATCTGGAAAGTGCAGCACAGAGGGAATGATTGTCAGAGTCATGACTACTAGTATGCCGTGGGTTGTGCAGGCCACTAACATTTTTTTTTTTTATTTAGTTGTTTAACCAGGTATAGCACACTGAGCTGAAAGCTTTTTTACAGGAGCGACCTGGGAGCACAAGGAGGTTAAGTGACTTGCTCAGGGTCACACAGTATGCAAGTGGAAGCTGTGGGATTCAAACCCAGGTCTGGTCTGCGGGATGTCACCAGATTTGCAGCTCAGAGCCTTAGACCACTGCGCTATACTGCCTCCGAACATTTATAATTACTGTTGTTTGATATATGAGAAGGTGAGTGTTGCTGCCTTAGAAACATAGACATTGCCAGGAGATAAAGACCAGGGGTCGACCCAGTTTGCCCAGAAAGAGATACCTATGTAACCCCCTGACCTAGAGTCTGGAAGGTGTATCTACCCCAATCTCTCCTCTTAAGTCCCCACCTCTCTAGCTCTTCCTTGTGGGACTGTTAGTCCCTTATCCCTGTCTCAGCCATATTCAAACCCTATTTATATCCTTGCCTCTACCACTTCTGCTGATCATCTGTTTCATGATCCTACCACCCTCTCAGTGAAGTAGAACTTCTTCAGGTCCCTCCTGAAGTTGCCGCTGACTAGCCTCCATTGATGTGCCCACATGAGTGTATTCCAATTTCTGTTAAATAGGTCTTCACAGGTCACACTATTAATTCATCTCAGCAACTAGTACATCTCCATCACGTAACCCCGCTTCCTTCTGGCCACCAGCAACTACACAATTAGGACCTCCAGGCATTCATCATAGGATGTGCTCTGCTGGCCAGTGATTAATTTAGTGACCATTCACTGCTTAGACCCTAGCCTACCCCTGTCCTTTTTCAGGTGCAGACTCCAGGACTGGGAACAGTAATCCAGGTGAGGCCTCTCCAGAGATGTGTATAAGGGAAATACCACCTCCTTCCCTCTACTCCCAAATTCCCATAATGTACCACAACATCCTTGTTGCCTTGCTGTAATTCTTATTGCACTATAGTAACTGGTTTGTTTAAGGGTGTCACAAATGATGACTCTCAGGTCCCTTTCCTCAGTTGCTGTGTTCAGCCAGCCCCCTGCCCCATACAGTACTCTGTTTTTGGGTCCCTCCTCTCCTGTGTCCATCTTTTTGAACTTCTAGGCATTGAATCTCAACTGCCACATTTTAGACCATTGTTTTGCATCCTCTCTAGATCTTTGTTTAACTTCCTTACCCCCTACTTCTTGTCTGTCCTGCCTCTTATTTTTTATGTTGTCTTAAAAGATGAACATTTTTACCCTCCCCTTTGTAAGTAATGAACAGCTTGAATAGGAATGGCCCCATGAATGACTCTTTCAATGCCCTGCTCATGACCTTCCAATCTTCTGAATAGACCCTGTTAACTACCACCCTCTGCTGTCTCACTCGCAACCAGTTCCATACCCACCTGTCCAGTTCTTTTCCCACTCCCAAATCTTTTAACTTCTTCAGCATTCTCCAGTGTGTTACCAAACTTGAAGGCTTTGCTGAAATCAAAATAGAGTAAATCTACCACCTGCCCTTTGTCCCTCGCCCTTGTGATGCAGTTAAAAAAGCACTATGAGGTTGTTCTAACAGGACCTCTACAAAACAGTGTTGCTTCCTGTCCTGTAGCCCTTTTAGCTCTTTCTCCTCCAAGTAGTATAGGTCACAAGGTTTTCTTTGACCAGGGTTTCCATCAGTTTACCTACAATTGAGGTAAAATTGACTGGCCTGCAGTTGCCTACGCCTTTCCTGTCCCCCCCCCCATGGGAGCAGGACCATGACTACAAGCCTCAAATTCCTTGACACCAAACCAGATTCTAGTGTGCTATTAAAAAAGCAGGGGTTTAGCCAGCTCCTTGGGCATTCTGGGGTATAAGCTATCTACACTGAGGGCCACGAGACCCTTTTTTACCCTTTCAGCTGTGATCACCACCTTCCCTTTTCCTGAATCCTCTGTGCCAATGCCTTTTCACTGGTCTCCGGCAGAGGCCCTTTATCCCCTTCCAAAAATACTGAACAAATAAATAGCTAAAACAGTCACCTTCTGCTCATCATCTCCCACTACCCACACCCTCTAATAGTCTGACAAATCCCCATGTCATCTTCCTGTTTTCCCCTTACATACCTAAATTATTACTTTTTACATCCATTAAGCTTTCAGTAGTGCACAGCTGCATGTCTGTTTTTGCTATCCTGATCCCTCTTTTTTTCCTCCTTTAGCTTGCTCTGTTATTCCCCATTCATCCTCCCCTTGCATCTCTTACACCTTGCAAATGCTCTCCTTTTGACCCTCACCACATCCCAAGCTCCTTTGGAGAACCAGATCAGATATTTGTATTTATTCCTCTTGGTGACTTTCCTCATGCAAGAGTCAGTCATTTCCAGAATGGCCCCTTTAGTTATAGTCCACTTTTCTTTAATCCCATCAACCCTATGTGCTCCCTTCCATTTCTCCCTGACCTTTTTTTCTCATCCTCACAAGATATTCCCTTCTGAGATCCAGCACCACACCCTCTAAAGAGGATCTGCAGTTATCCAGGAACGGTTCAAGCTGCATGGTATTGGGTTCACTGGACCCCAGCAGTTCTCTTACCATTACCTTTCCATCCACCTCCAAGTTGATAAGCAGCAAATCAAAAATGGCATCCTGTCTTATGAGTTCCTTGACCAATTGTGCAAGCAAGTTGTCTTGTAAAGTGTGCAGCAGTGCCTGACATCTGGTGCTTTTAGCTAATGGTGCATCCCAGTCAATTTCTAGCAGATTCAGGTCACCAGAAACCACTATTTTCCCTTTTGCTGTTCCTCTCTTAATTTCTTTCCTTATTTCCTTATCCTCTTCTTTTATCTGTCCTGGTGGCCTATAGGCCTTTACCATCCTACATATCAGGTATTATGAGTGCTTGTGACAAGTCGGGGGAGTTGGTTCTGACCTATAATAGATCTATTACTGAAGCACTCGACTCTGTCACACCTGTCTGTGTTCAGCTCCCCACTTCGCACCACAGATCCCTTTGGCTCAATGGGACTCTTAGGAAGTTGAAAATGAGCGGTCAAAAGTTCACACTGTCCTGGCGGAGGTCTGGATCTAGGGAGGATAAGCTAATGTTAATGTCTCATTATAGAGACTATCGATCAGCAATCTCCTGTAAGAAGGCAGATTTCCTGTCCAAGGAGATTACTGAAGCAACTAACAGACTAGCTCAGCTCTTCTGCACTGTTGATAGGCTGTGTAATCCTGCCTGTCCACAGTTCAGGGGAGCTTTTTCACAAGCAAGGTGTGATGAGTTTGCTCTGTTGTTTGTTGATAAGATTGTCTCCATCAGATAGGGGATCTGATCAGCTGCCTCTAATGGAGCATGCAGTGATAGGCTGGAGGTCACAGGCATTTGGTCTGGTGTAACTTTGACCAGTTAGCAGTTGAGGATGTTGTGAAGATCATACAGGAGCTGAGGCATACCTATGTAGTTTGGATCCAGGCCCAACATGCGTTTTAGTAGAGTGTGCTGATGTCATCAGCCCAATCCTGGCTAGGATAGTCCAGTGTTTTCTAGTGACAGGGGTCTTTCTGAGGCCCCTGAAGAAGGTGGTGGTATGACCACTCCTGAAGAAAGCTTCACTGGACCCAGACTGCCTGGCTAACTACAGATCTGTCTCTAATCTTCCCTTTGTGGGAAAGGTTATTGAAAAGGTGTTGGTCTTTCAAATGTAGGCCCATTTGTCAACTCACAACATCTATGACTCTCTCCAACTGGGCTTCAGGAAAATGCACATCACTGAGACTGCCCTCATTCAGGTGCTAAATGATCTGGTGGTGAGGGATCAAGAAAGGTGTTCCATTCTTATCCTCCTCAGACTCTCAGCTGCATTTGACACTGTGGACAATGGGTTGCTGTTGCAGTGCCTGCAGGTTTGTTGTGGACTGGCTGGTACAGTCCTTGACTGGTTTAAATCATTCCTCATTGGCAGGATGCAGTAGGCGGTGTCTCGAATTTTTTCCTCCGCACCTCTGCCCCTAACATATGGGGTCCGGCACAGCTCCATTTTTCCCCCATGTTGTTCATGGTGTATATGCTACTGCTAGGAGACATTATAAGATTTTATGGGCTGATTTTTCACTGCTATGCTGATGAAACTCATCTGTACCTGTCTTTTGCTCCCGACCAACAGGAGGCAGTCTCAGTGTTAAATCACTGCCTTGCTGAGATCCAAGACTGGACAAGGTGAAAGAGTCTAACATGTTTCAATATAAGAAAAATAGCAGGGCAAGAGGACACAGCATGATATTAAAGGAAGGCCAATTAAGGGGTAACAAGAGGAAGATCTTTTTCACAGAAAGGGTGGTGAATGCATGGAACAGTCTACCCCAGGAACTGATGGATATGAATAAAGTGCAGGGCTTCAAACAGTCATGGAATATGTATAAGGGAGCAATACAGAAGAGTATGAATAAATAGGCCATTGATAGAGTAAAGGCCTATGGCGCATTCATAAGGTAGAAAAAATGCACAAACTGGATGGCCTTGTGGTCCTTATCTGCCATCAACTTCTATGTTTCTGTGGATGAGGGACAACTAGTTGAGGCTGAATACAGATAAGACTGAAGAACTTGTGGTGGAATCTGGCTGCCCAGGGATGAGTGTGCAATCTGGTCGAATCTCCGGGCTTAGGCTTGGAGACTCTCATTTGCTCATTTCTTTTGGGGTGAGGAATCTTGGCATTGTCCTGGACTGTGGTCTGACACTTAAATCTCAGGTGTCGGCCTTAGTCCAGAGTGCTTTCTACCATCTGCGAAACATCACCAGGATTAAACAGCTGATACCCCTGCATGATCTGCCATCACTGGTCCATGCTTTTGTAACATTGTGACTTGATTACTACAGTGCCCTTTACCTGGGGCTATCAGGGGTTGATCTTTGCCACCTGTGGCTGGTGCAGAATGTGGCAGCTAGGTTGTTGACTGGCAAGATCATGTCACATTACACTTGTGCTGCGCTTTCTGCACTGGCTGCCTGTTAGGTGGCAGATCACCTTCAAGGTCGGTTTGCTGACCTATTAGGCCCTACACGGTCAGGGGCCTGGTTTAGCTGCAAGACCTCCTACAGCTCTACCGCCCTTCCCGCCCCCTCTGTTTGACAGACAAGGGATGGTTACAAGTTTCCAGAGTGCGCTTAAAGACATCTTGGGCCTGTGCCTTTTCTTTCATGGCACCAACTCTGTGGAACTCACTGCCTCATTCTATGAGAGAGATCTCAATGCTTGAAGCTTTTAAAAGGGAGTTGAATACATTTTTATTTCAGTAGGCCTTTCCAACTAACCAAGTTTAGCTAACCTTGATAATAATTAGTCATCACTGTTCTATTATATGTCATGTATTTTAACTGTTATGTATTTTGATGGTCTTCAAATTTTAATTACTTGTGAAAGGCCTTGAGTCAGAATGATAAAAAGTGAACTAAACAAAATATGAATGAATGAATGAATGAATGAATGAATCCTTATCCTATTTACTGCTTTTGTTTCCATTCGCACTCAGATCAACTCCAGCCTCCTTTTGATAGTACCATCTTCCATAGCCTCGGTGCCATCCTTAATGTACAGGGCTACTCCTCCTCCTCCTTAACCTTTACTCCTATCCCTCCTATACAGGATACAACCTGGGATAGTCAGAACCCAGTTATTATTCCTAGTCTCCCAAATCTCAGTCATGACCTTTGGGTCTTATCTGGTATCTGCCACTATTGCCTGGAGCTCATCACTTACCAGCCTCCCTTCCTTGTCGCCCTTTCATTACCTGTGCTGCATCCTTTATTCACATAATCTTTCCCTTCCCCTTCTATTGCTCCACCTCCCTGTTTGTTTGCCATGACCCCTTTATACTTCCATTATTTCTCCTATCTGTTTCCTGCCTGTGCAATCCATAGCTCCTGCTAGCCCTGTCTCTAATTTCTGAGGATTCCTATCTAGCCTCCCTGTCTCCTTTCCCTAACCAAGTGTTTACCTAGCATCGGTCTGCCCCATTCAGTTTAAATGCCTAGTTATGCAGACAGCCAACTTCGGCCCAAGTGTGCTAGTCCTTTCCCTCATGAGATGATGGCCATATCCTTTAATAATTCTTCTGTCCCAGAAGTCCCCCCAGTCACCCACAAAGCAATACTCTTCCTCCTGATACCACCCCTCCAGCCAGTCATTGAAATACTCTATTTTCTCCTACCACACCCTTTCCTCCACTTTGCCCCACACTGGTAGAGCCTCTGAAAAGGTCAATTAAGCCATGACACTGCAGTCAAAAGAAAGAATCTGTTTGACAGTCCAGGATGCATGCCTACCTTGTTCCTTGTCTAGCATCAGCCAGCTTAGAGAACATAGTATGAAATCACACTACCAGAGTGAGATTTGAAGAGGAGTCAAGGAGAAGGAGAGAAGGGGCATTTCTGGAGCAAAGCACTTTGAGCAGTCCCAGGTCAAGCTAAACCAAGGAGGCTAATATTGACTGACATCCACTCTGAGTATAGGTGTCTGACCCAGTTGGAGGCATTGCATGGGCCAAAGACCCCAAGGAGTAAAAGACCCAAAAGTAGAAGGCAGCATGCTTTTTTCAGGAGTATGACAAGTCTTTTGGCATTCTACAACAAATAGATAGGGATGAGAAGCGACTTCAGAGCAGCTAGCTTACACTTCTTTGACTGCATCACAATGTAGACAGTAATCTGGTCAAAAGACCTTCAGACCTAGCACCTGAATATTTGGATTTGCAAATAGTGGACCCTGTGTGTTAGCTTTTATTTCGTAGCAGAAACCTGTCAAGTGCATTATAGTAGCAACAGTACTTTGGGTTCTTTGAAGAACTGGCCCAGACCCATCACCTTGGTGAGGCACCCATTGAAAAAGGCCTTTATGGATAATGTCAGGTGCATCTGCAGTAAAACTAGGACTTGAAGTCAGTACTGGGGTGTATGGCAGGAATTATGTTTGACCTGTATAGAATGTATGTTCCCCTTAATTTCCAATTTTTTCCTATCCTTCATTTTGATTTGTGAATGGAGCTACTTGTGCCATCTGTTGTTTCTTTGTTGTATGACTGTTTGCTTTCCCATTAGCTGTGGAGCACATTGTTGTCTGACAGAGTCACAACTGTTAGGGGAATAGGGGTTATTACTTTCTGGTGTAAAGGCCCAAAGTACTAGGTCAAGTTCCCTAGAACTATCCCAAGTGGAGGCACCATGTTATTAGGAACTTTGTCACGTGTAAGCTTAGTAAGCTGAAAGTCAAGAACCATGTCTGCCCCCCTTGAGAGGTACATCTGTGCCCTGAGGACCCTGAACGGCAGCTGCATTATGCTACCCATCTTATAATAGTAAGAATGAAAATCTTTATCTGCTGCAGTTAGGTGAGCCTTTGATGGTGCTTTACATAAGAAGACATAGCAACACACATTAAACATATAAAAAATGTATGGCCACTGTATGCCAATATTGGTCTAGAAGGTGGCAAACAGTACTTAAAATGTATGAGGGACTGGTCACTTGGCATGTGAGCAGCATGAGCTCTGGTTACAAGATTATTGTAGACATGACAGTGGGAGAAATGACCAGGGATGAATGAAAAGTCTCATCCCTTTCCACTGACGCCATCTGATCATGAGTTTCTATAACAGTTATTATGTAGCACCTCTGGTATACATGTCTGAGGTCACATTGACTGTAAGGAACTGAGACTACCTTGTATGAATTAGCAAAAAGCAAATAATAACTTAAAATAAATAGAACTTCCAGTCTTTCTTGATGGTTGCTGGAAGATTGAGTGCATTTCTAATGTCAGCAGCAGATGCCACCCTCTATTCATGTGATTGTAGACTGCCAGTCTTCCAGATATATGGGTTTGGTTGATTGACATAATCAGTTGTCTGTTCACACAAGTAGTTTTATTTTATGTGTATTCATCTGAACAGAATTCAGTGTTCTGAATTAGGATAGCATCTGCTTGACAAATTGATAATTAAATACATTTTACATTAAAATACAGTTAGCATCTGTCTTATAATATAGTATTCCAAGGTGCCTTATACAGAAACTACAACCCTAAAAGCAAACCAATTGAATAACGTTATATACAGTGTTAAACAAATGCATTTGCAAAGATCTGTGTGCAAATGCTTGCGTCAAGATTTTAGGAAAACTGATCATTAGAATGGCCAAATGTGACTCAGCTAACAGTATATAATGGTTGCTGGAGCACAGTACAGTTGAATGGAGAAGGACCTGGACAACCAGGCAGTCAGATATTAACAATAGGCTCTACTCATGTAGTTGGTTGAGTTATGTGCAGTTCACACATAGCTGACCTGCATTAAAGCCTCACACTTCTGTGCAGTTTCACAATCAGGAGCTTGCAGGCAGCATTCCCAAACCTTGGCAAAGCCCTTGCACAGGTTTATATCATCAAGAGGAGAGAGAGAGAGAGAGAGATGTCAAGATCACTTACTCTAATGGGAATATGTCAGCCCATAGTCAGAATTGTTATATCAAATAGTAGAGATATATGAAGTTTTGAAAACATTACTTCACGGGCAATTGGTGACAGTCCCAATCTTTGCAGCCTTCTTTGTGTAGTTTTCACAAGCAAAGTGGATACTTTCTGGGGACAACACACAACGTAAGAGGAATTTCATGCAGCATTTCCCTTACAAAGGGGCTATTTCATGAATGAAAAACACAGCAATGTTCCATTTCACTGAGTTAAAAATAAATTACATTTAAACACCCTTCTCCTCTTCCGTCTAGCATCCCAGCCCCTACTCCTTCTCACCCAGACATAAAAGTAGTAAAACCACCCTCTTACCCCAACCAATGTCACACCCCATTCCACCCTCCTCCCACAAAGCTACTCCTGAAAATAATTAATATCCTTATCCTTCTGCCTAGCCTTATAGTTTGCTATTCTACCCTCCAACCCAGCCATGCAAGTAGTCAAAACCCCCTTCTTTCCCCAGCTAATGTAGCACTCATACCCACCAACCTCACCCCTAGCCACAACAAGAAGTATTTAAAATATTAGGGCACAGCAAAAGAAGATGAGTTGCACTTACAGTACCACAGTAGGAGGCCATATTTAAGGAAAGGTCGCTGATGACTTGAAATGCATTGGGGAGCTGTCTGCTTCTGCTTGAGCTCTGTCCAAATGGTTATGGTTAAAATGCTTGATGTTTCAATGTTTAACTAAGTAAGCAATAGCACATGACAGGGCATGCAGTTATTTTGTAGTTACTGTACCGTCTTCCCTCTAACACCATGGGTTGGAGGCATGAGGTGTTAGCCAAGTGCCCTTCAGCCACGGGGTACTGGAAGTGTGGTACTTATAACCACAAACCCTGGAGTGTGTTATTGTATTTATAAACTAGCACCAAAACAATAACACAACACTATACAAATCTTTAAATTAAGAAAAAATAAATGTTTGTCCTTGGTAAATTGATTCTTACACTAAACAGCTAGGTTTACCCATCAAATAGGTCAAATTTCTGGCAGACAAGCCATTCATGTTGTAGGTAAACCTTTTTTTTTCCCAGCTGTCACAGTTACTGAGAATTCCAAAGCAGTGTATTTCCCAAACCTGCAAGGCACTTTCCAGACCTGGGTGGTTATTGATTAATTACCACACAGGTCTGCACAGCTATTGACCAATCAGATCACTACATTTTTGTAGCCCAATTTATAATAAACAGTTTATGTATTGATATTTCAAGTATGGCTTTCTACTGTAGAATTTTGAGTATGCTAGATATCCTTTAGCAGTGCCCTGGTGTACTATATACATATGTGCTGGCAGCACCCTCTGAGCCTGAAGCACAGTTTATCATTTGTAACACGCAGAAAATAAAAACCCTTTCCCCATCTTCATAGCATCCATCCTACCCTCTTTACTCCCAGCCACACAAGTAGTCAAATCACACCGCTTCTCCCCACCCTCATAGCAAACCATTCCATCCTCCTTTTCCCCTTATGGCATCATATTATGCCATTTTGTTTAGAAATGTTCTTAAGAAAAGTTCAATGTTTGTGGACTAGCAATGAGGAGAGATGAGGTATATAGTGCCTGTGTAACTTGTAGTACTTTTTGTGGCTTTACTCTATTCCCACCCTTGAGTAGTAATTAGGTAGGGAGTAATTTGTTGGGAATAGAAGGCCCATGAGCAAGGGTGAGAATAGTGCCACAGAAGGAGGAGGAGGAGGATGGCGGTGGATGAAAACACTCCCTAAACAAGGGAGGTGTGTTAGCGGAGGGCTTATGTAGAGGTTATGGGAGGAGCTATTCCCCACTGAACCTCAGGCAAGCCCTCCCATTCAATGTTTGTGGAATAGCAATGAGAGATTAGGTATATTGTGCTTGTGTAACTTGTAGTACTTTTTGTGGCTTTACTCCTTTTCCACCCTTGAGTAGTAGGTAGGTAGCAATTTGTAGGGAATAGAAGGCCCAAACAGAAACCTCCTCCAATTCACAGAGAGTATAACCCCCTGGCACTCATGAGAGGAACCCCCCCCCAGGTGGAGTAAACCTCTGAGGACCCATAGCTGGAAGTCTGCCCATCCGTCTGGGCATACTAAATGGAGAAGGATCTAGGTTGTAGTAACCATAGCTAATTCGAGGTTGGTGAGTTGCTTGGAGAGACGATAATCCATCTTCGATCCATGGATGATGCTGATCACATAATGATCCTAAGGTTGAAGAGAAGATTCATTCTGAATGAGCAATAGACTCTTGAATATAAAGTAAATCCAAGTGAAGGAGGACGAAGGAAGTCCAGGTATCCAAGATGATGAATGATGCTTGTCCAACTGCATTGTGATAGGCAGAGGGATCTTGAGTGGATCGATAAGGTACTAAACTGGGAATGGTGGAACTGTAATGGTAGAAGAAGTCGTTAGTGAATAATCCAACTTGTGAGAGGCTCAAATGTAAGGGTATGGTCTGGAGGCTAGAAATTCTGTATTGAACAAGGAGTCACTAAAGAAACATCCATAGAGTATGATTTGTAGAAGAGTCTTTGAGTGCCATGGAGATGAAGGTTCAATCTTGATCCAAGGATGATAAGGTTTGAATGATGATCCTGAAGATGAAAGGTACATATTTCCATAAGGATGGTAAAATCCGATGTGTAAAGCAGATCCAGTTAAAGAAGAGCTAATGTAGGCCATATTTCTGAAGTGACAAAGGATGGATGTCCAATGAACTGTATGGATGTTATGAGGCAGGAGAGCAAGATGAGATTGATATAAGACTAGATGGTGCACTGTGATAGTTATGATGATTAATAAAGTTATGAGTGACTGGTCCAATTCATATAAGGTTTGATATTCAAGGTAGTTTGAAGGTAAAGAATTGAGTAGTGAATGAAAGTCACTGGGTAAGCATCCCAGAGCAAAATGAGTAGAAGAGTTTGAGTGCCTGATAAGAGTAATGCCAGAAGTGATTAGTAAAGTCTAGAAGATAATTAGCAGAGCCATCCATATGGTAACCTAGTGTATATTGGGAATGATTGGAAATGTGACATAAGGAAGTGATGGCTGCTTATGTCGTGGTGTTCATGACTTTATGCTTAATCCTTTGCTGGTACACGGCCTGAAGTATGTGTGGGTATTCCTGTGGTGTAATCATTTAGGAGATGCACTGTGGTGGCATAGGTGATTAAGTTTATGAGTAATCCTGATAATGAAGTACATGACTAAGCTCGATGCAGATGAGAGGAAGAGTCTGTAGGCTGGATTGGTAGTGAGACTGATAAATGCAGGATGCCATAGGATTTAGTGCTACACCCGATAAATACCAATTGGGATGCAAGGCTGAGTTGGTGAATTTCACTTGGCTGTTATGGATTGCCAGATAGAATTCAGGAGCACCAGTTCTCGGTGATGGTCTTTACTGTAGAAATTAATGAAGGTACTTTGAGAAGAAGAGGCTGAATGGGCCACTGGAAGAATGGTTAACCTGGTGTAAAGTACTACAGTAAGTGAACAGGTGTGGATAATAGTATAAGGAATAGCGATGTCTGGGAGTGAAATTGAAGATGTGGATGGAGTGGAGTTGGGAATCTGCTAGGTGATGATGATCCTATGATGAATATTCTGTATGGTATCTATGCAATTCCTAAAACTAGCAATGACTGTTGGGAAGTAGGAGTCGAGTAACTTGGTCATCAGAGTCATTGTTGAAATAAGAGGCGGCATAAGGTAAAATGGATAAAGTCCATAGTTGAATGGGTTATCTTGCGATTCCCGGTATCTGTAGAAGCGATGCTGATTATGAAATCTGACTAGAACAGCAAGATTTAAGTTCTTTCCATGTATGAAGATGGCTAATGAGATGAGACATCTGAGGAATGATGATGATTGGATGGACAGGAATCAGAGAGTATATCCAAAAGAGATGGAGAAGATCTTCCTATTGTCCAGGCGAATGGGATTCCATGAATGGTTATGCAGAACTGAACAGGCAGTGTGAGGTTTCAGTGATAATGTAAGAGTCTGTGGGCATGTGAGCCAAGGAATGTTTTGCTGGCAGAAGATCGAATGAGTAGTGGAAGGTACTGTTAGAAGGGCAAGAGTAGAAGTAGGGGATGGATTATATGGAGCAGATGGCTTGGTAGGAGTACTGGTCGGAAATTAGGTACAAGGCTCAAAAAGAGCCATTGCAAACAGGACAAAGCCCGGAGCCAGTTAGGCAAAGGGGAGAAGACAGCGAGTCAATTGAAAGAAAGAATGGAGTGTATCCTAAGCAACTGAAGGAATGAACAGAAGAACCTATGGGCTGGGTGAGCCAGACGACATCCAGAGTAGGAAGGAGCAGGACGATGTCAGTTCCAAGGTGAACAGCAGCGAAGTGCAGTGCAGTTGAAGCAAGGCATCAAGTGATGATCCATGGAAGGCCAAGAAGCCACGCTAAACACCATGAGCAATGGGAGTCCCACAGCTGATGAAGGTTGGAAGTGACCAGATAAATGATGGAAGGCGCTGGAGCGACGAAGGATGAGGTTGCATGTCTGCAAAAGAAATAAGTTTGTACAGCTGCTGAATGGGGGACCTGCAGCAAGGAAGTCCATGAGGCAGTCAACCTGGAATGAGAGAGGAATTGAACAAGCCAGCAGGATCCATATGATGAGGGTGATCGATGAGGTCCTAGTTCCACAGTCGAAGGTGCAGGCAGAGATAAGAGGAGGAAGGGTGGAGGAGTGAAAATGCCCCAGTCCTGAAGAGTAGCAGTGACCTGCCGTAGGGAAAGAAGCAGACAGCGGACACAGCACGGTGAGCTAGGGCCATGGACCATGCAAGGCAGACTCTGTATTACTTAAGTGGAGAGGCTGGAAGAACAACTGTGGTGAGAAGAATTGGAGACCACTCAGCAGAAAGAGATCCAAGTCCAGAAAGGCTGTGGCATCTGGTAACATGTGGAGATACACATGTGAAGCAGCAGAATGGAAGAATTGCAATCAGAAGGGATGAGCAAAGCCTAAAGATCCAGACAGAAGGTGCGTAAGAATAGAGGATGATGAGAATGAAGTTGGAGATCCAGATCTGAATAGCAATCCACATCAGTGAGGATGCAAAGATGGAGACAGTGCATGTCAGAGTCAGGCTCCTGGCTGTGGAAGGCAGCAGATAGGGCCACGAGTCTGGGCTGCAGACGATGTAAGATAGAGAAGTAAAGAAGGGCAAAGTCCTGATCCTGAAAGGACAGGCAGCTGGGCATTGGGCTGGACAGTAATAACCTGAAGCAGTATAAGCAACATGATTAAGGTATGCAGCATGAGAGTTCTGTTCCCAAACGGAAGCAGCAACTGGAAGAAGGTAGAGAAGGCATGGTATAATTCTGTAGGTTGGATATATAGCTCCCATCCCTGGAAGCTGGGCAGGCTAACCTTCACTCGATGTTATCCAGCAGAGTTAGGGATGAAGAATCTCAATGTGGAAGTACAATGAAATTCCATTCCCGAAGGGAAGCGGCAACTGATATGAGGTAGAGAAGGTATGGTAATAATTTGATTATGGTAGACATGACTCCCATCCCTGGTAGTCAGGGCAAGCTAACCTGCACTCAATGCTGCCAAGCAGAGTTAGGGATGGAGGATGTTGAGTTGGTGAGTAGGAGGCAGTTCTGTTCCTGAAGGGAAGCAGCTACTGGCATGAGGTTGAGTAGGTATGGTATGACTCAGTAGATTGTAAAGATTGCTCCTATCCTTGGTGGTAGTAGTGGAAATGGAATCACATCCCCAGTAAACAGGGGAAGCCGACCTTCACTCAGCACCTCAGACAGTGTGAAGTAGTGATGGAGTTCAGAATACTGCTGGTCTGGGTTGTCCTATGCTCAACACGGCTGCAGAGAGAGGAGACGTGGTACAGAAGCATACGAGGAATAGTGAGGTAGAGAACTGTGAGAAGGTAGATACAATGAATTGATAGTAGACAGAAACACACATCACAGTATGACTGGTAAACACATATGGCAATGGTATGAGCAGGGAAGCACTCAGAAACATAAAGCAAAGTGGGTAAGATGGGAGGCTGAATGCATGAGGTGTGGATAGAGCAATGCACCACAGGTGAACTGCGAGTGGTGTGCTGAGGTCCACTGTTGAACGTAGCCTTGGATAACTGATGTCCCTAAGTGGGGTCCGGAGAAGGTGATTGAAGAGCAGAATCTGCTATATGATGAAGTTCAGAGGTGATGCCTTGGAACGGCAGCATTGCATGCACACTGCATTGCAACCCATAATGCAGAACCTCTGCTTGAATGTGACACTTGTACTGCTACTGGCCGATCAAAATACCACAAACTAACTTCCATAAAATATACAGCTGCTAGCACAATTAGCAGGAGTCATATAGAAACCCAGAACCTGGAGAGTGGTTTGAAAACAAGCGGCACTGTAGAAGAGCCAGAGTAAGCAAGGCATGCAGATATTGTGTTGTGTAGAGCGCTGTAATATAAGTACACTGTAGGAGAGGTAGCACCACAGAAAGGGCGACAGGGGATCCAACTGGAGTGCCAGTGAGTTATCTGTGAAAGGAGAGAGGGAGAAAGAAGGTGCATGGGGAGTCAGTTTAAGGGAGCCAGAGTCAGACCAGAGTGACCTAAATCAATAGTACCAGTGGAGAGGATCCTGCCAAAAAATGGAGAGGTCTGAATAGTACGTAGGCCTGTGTGGGTGGGCGTGGTCCTAAGAACATGAAGGAAGTGGGAGGAGAAATGGCATAGAACTGAGCCAGGGAGTCTAGAAGGAGAACAAGATGCCTGTAGGAGTGAGCAGGAATGGGGCTTGCAATGGTAGAGGGGAGGCAGAAGCGCCGAATGAGAGAGGAATTGGGAATGTGGCAGGTCTAGGCAGTAGCAGGGACCAAATGTGGGCGAAAATGCCCAAAAAGAGACAGGAGGGGGAAAAACACACAGGAGCAAAAATGGCCCCAAGAAAGAAAAGCCAGAGCAAACAGCAGGAGACAAACAAACCACAGGAGAGCCGGGGGGGGGGGCAAGAAAACAAACGAAGGGCAGCAGGAGCGAACGCAGCACAGCCAGACAAGCCACGCAGGAATCCCAATAAAAACACTGACTAAGCAAGGGAGGTGTTAGTGGAGGGCATATGTAGAGGTTGTGGGAGGAGCTATTCCCCACACTGAACCTCGGGCAAGCCCTCCCAAAGGCTACCAGCCCAAACCCCTCTTCTCACCAACTCAGCAGTCTGCAACCTATTTAACGCAAGTCGCTATAGTGATACACCAGATGGTACAGTATACTGATAAAGTAGTTGTGAGATAATGACTGAAAAGCATGCAAACTGTTGTATCAACATAATGGTATAGAATGTAAGACTACTTGTGTGGCTGTGGCTGGACGTGTGCTACAATGGTTTGGGAAAGAGTAATAATTTACTCACTGATTGTTTGCTATGCATATTGGTGGAAGGCAGGTGATTTGACTACTTATGTGGCTGGGTGGGAGACAGGAGAGTTGGATGGATGCTAAAGGAAGGGGAAGGTTAATATTTTAATTAGTGGTGTGACATGGCAGGAGGAGGGTGAGGCGGCATACTGCTGTATGTGAGTTGGGCATGGGAATCATTGCACTAACTGTGTTGCTGGGCAGCAGGGAGGATCTTGGGGCATAGTGTTAAGTGGCTGAGGGGAAGCAGGGCTATTTTTTATGGTTTTACAGGTTTTTCTTTTTTACAGCTGCACAGCAGAGCTATGCAATGCATTGCTATTATGTAGAAGAAACGGGAGACTCTGGAAGCACGTAACTGGATACCTGTAAAGTGTCCTTCCACAGTAGAGATGAAGCACATGCGATACTCTCTATCAACTGCAATGCTGTTCCTCCTTCCCCCCCATGCACTATTTTCTTGCTCTGCACTCACTTCTGGGTTCAGAACTAGGTGGCACCGCACCCTGCAGTACTTCCCTAGTGTCTCGTGGCCCCTCACTCTCCAATCACCATCCTCATGTTTCCAAAATGTTCTCTGGTGTCCAATGACACCCCCACCCTCTGGTCACCATCCCCTTGTTTCTGCAATGTTTCCCTGATGTCTAGTTGCTCCCCTCTTGTTGCTGTCCCCATGTTTACATAATGTTACCCTGGTGTCCGGTTACCCCCCTCTGATCACCAGCCCCATGGTTCCCTAATGTTTTTCTGTTGTCTAGTGGCCCCCCACCCTCTGATTGCCATCCCCGTGTTTCCATAATGTTTCTCTGGTGTCTAGTTGCCCCACTGTGATTGCCATCCCCGTGTTTCTGTAATGTTCTCTAGTTTCTAGTGGCCCGCACCCTCTGATCATCATTCCCATGTTTCCATGATGTTCCCTTGTGTCTAGTGGCTCCCCCATCCTCCGATCCCCATCCCCATCTTTCCATAATTTTCCCTTTGTGCCTAATGGCTCCACCCACCCTACAATCACTGTCCTCATGTTTTTCTGATTTTCTGCAATGTTTCCCTGGTGTCTAGTTGCTCCCCTCTTGTTGCTGTCCCCATGTTTACATAATGTTACCCTGGTGTCCAGTTACCCCCCTCTGGCAGTACAATCCAGCATCCTGTTGGCCTTTGCAGCTGCCTTTCTACACTGTGCCTAGTTGTTCATTCACAAAAGAGGAGGGGGAAGTGCCTAATCCAATTAACAGAAGCATTCTTGATAGGGGGGTCGATCCCAGTCCTTTCACAGAAGAAAGGGTTCTGCAAGAACTCCTAAAACTGAAAGTGGACAAAGCAATGGGTCCTGATGGAATTCACCCCAGAATTCTAAAAGAATTAAGGGAGGAACTAGTGAAACCACTGGCTACTCTTTTTAATAAATCATGGGAGGATGGTGTGGTACCAGAGGACTGGAGGAAGGCGGATGTGATTCCCTTCACAAACGTGGGTCCAAGACAGAGGCAGGAAACTACAGAGCTGTCAGTCTGACCTCTGGTAGGGAAAGTGATGGAGTCACTGAAGGAAAGAATAGTCAGTACCTAGAGGCCAGTGGAGCACAGGACCCAAGGCAGCATGGGTTCACAGCGGAAAGTCATGTCAGATGAATCTAATAGATTTCTTTGACTGGGTGACCAAAGTAGTAGACAGGGAGGGGCTGTGGACATGGCCTACCTAGACTTCAGCAAGGCATTTGACACAGTCTCACACAAAAGATTAATAAACAAATTAGCCAGCTGGGAGTGGGACCCAGGGTGGTAGCCTGGGTAAACATTGGCTGGACAACAGGACACAGAAGGTAATTGTAAATGGAGTCCATTCTAAAGAAAGGGGGTTACCAGTGGGTACCGTAGGGTTCAGTATTGGGTCCAGTCCTTTTTAATGTCTTCATCAGTGACATTGCAGAGGGACTGGAAGGAAAAGTATGCCTTTTTGCAGATGACACAAAAATCTGCAACAGGGTTGATACACAAGGAGGCATGGAAAGGATGAAAAGGGACTTGGCAAGGTTGGAGGAATGGTCAGAAGTATGGCAGCTAGGATTCAATGCAAAGAAGTGCAAAATAATGCACCTGGGAAACAAGAACCCAGGGGAAGAATACACAATGGGTGGGGAGGTAGTAACAACACAAAAAGGAAAGGGACCTGGGGGTAATCATATCAGATGACCTTAAGGTTAGCAAGCAATGTGAGAAGGCAGTAGGGAGGGCTGGGGGTATACTGGGATGTATAGGGAGAGGCATCAGCAGCAGAAAACAGGACGTTGTTATCCCTCTGTACAGACAGTTGGTGAGATCCCATCTGAGTACTGTGTCCACTCCTGAGACCCCATCTGCAAGGACATAGACAGGATAGAGGCAGTCCAGAGGAGGGCAACTAAAATGGTGCAGGGTCTGCAAGAGAAGCCGTATGAGGAGAGACTAAAGGAGCATAATATGTATACCCTTGAGGAAAGAAGGGAGAGGGGGGACATGATAGAAACCTTTAAGTACCTCAGTGGAATCAACAAAGTCCAAGAGGGTAGCATCTTTCAGAAAAAGAGACTTGCAAGAACAAGGGGACACAATTTAAAGATAGAAGGAGGGCGGTTCAGGGGCAATGTGAGGAAGTATTATTTCACAGAGAGGGTAGTGGATGCATGGAACAGCCTTCCTGAGGAGGTTGTGGGGTCTAAAACTGTGGGAGAATTCAAGAATGCATGGGACAGACATAAGGCAATTCTTGTGGGGGGTAGGAAGAAACAGGCTGTTGGTTAACTAGGATCTGTGGCCTATCCTGTAGGTAGGGAAATGGGCAGACTAGATGGGCCTAGCGGTCCTTATCTACCATCAAAGTCTATGTTTCTATGTTCCCTGGTGTCTAGTTTCACCCACCGCCCCTCCATACATACATATGAACACATGAAATGTCCAGCAGATAAAGGCCCTATGGTCGATTAAGTCTACTTGATTGTGCAGCTAGCAGTCCTCATACTGTAGCTGCCCCTCCCTCCCCTCTCCCCTCCAGTGACCTTCCCCCTTACCCTGCCCCTTCCACTTTTGAAGCAGCCCACTGTTTTACAGGATACCACTTCCTCTGACAATGTGTTCCACCCAGACATCATCCTCTGTAAAAAAAATTGTCTCCTCATTTCCATCCTTTACCTTCCTCCTTCCAATCTCAGATCGTGCCCTCGAGTGTCCCTCCCCCTGCTTAATTTGAAAAGCTCCTCCATGCCCATCTTATTGATTCCCTTCATGTACTTGAAGGTTTCAGTCATGTCCCCCTTGTATCTCCTCTCCTCCAGGGAGCACATGTTCAACTCCCCTCAGCTTGCTCTCGTACGGTAAGTTCCCTAGCCCCTGGATCATTTTTGTTGCCCAGCACTGCACCCCCTCCAGCAACCTAATGTCCTTCTTCAGGTACAGTCACCAAAAATGCATGCAGTACTCCAGGTGTGGTCTAACCAGTGTCCTGTATAGTGGAAGGATCACTTCCTCCTCCTGGGATATGCCTCTGGCAGTACAATCCAGCATCCTGTTGGCCTTTGCAGCTGCCTTTCTACACTGTGCCTAGTTGTTCATTTCACCCATTACAATCATCCCCAGATCCTTCTCCTCTTCCACCTTGGCTAATTGAATCCCTCTAGCTGGTAGCTCCTTCTTGGTTTTTTTGCACTGAAATGTAGCACCTTGCATTTCTTGGCATTGAACCCCAGCTCCAGGAGGAAGCAGACAGGCAGCTTGGCATTCAGAAACTCATTATAGGAAAAGGGCACTTTCAGCCTGAAAAGAAGTATGCTTTTAAAAAAAAGACCACAGCAGTTTTTTGATGCTTAGCAGCTTACTTCTTTAATGGAGCAAACACTTCAAATAACTGAGTAATAAGAGGGAGGTCTTCTCTTGAGCAGGATTCAAAGGGCACTTCCTGATGAAGCTTACTTGTGTAGGTGAAACGTCGAATATGGGTCCCATGAAAAATGAATAAAACATATTAAGAGAAAAAAATTTGTGCTGTTCACCATTATTTATTGTGCCCCCAGTTCATTCTCATTTTGGCAGACCTTATTTGGATTTCTTACTCACATTTGTGAGGCAGCAGGACTCTGATCCGAAGAGTGCATTGCCCATGGAGCATTCTGGTTTTCCAGAGACATTTTCCGTATTGAACCCCAGCTGCCAAGTATCCAATCAGGCCTCTAATTTTGACAGATCATCTTGCAACCCCTGCCGCCCTTCTAAGTCTTCCAGTAATGTTCCTAATTTGGTATTGTCTGTAAACAGACTGATCATGCTCTTGATGCCAATTGAGATGTCTGCTATGAAGATCCCAAACAACACCTACCCCAGTACAGAACTCTGTGACACCCCACTTGTCACCACTCTAGGAGATGAGAGCTCCCCTCCCACCACCATCCTCTGCTGTCTCCCTTACAGCCAGTTCACTATCCACCCCACCATCTTCACACCCTCCCCTGTGCCTTCCAGCTTACTTCTTGGCCTCCCATGTGGCACCAAATCAAATGCCTCACTGAAATCCAGGTACAGGACATCCACTGCATGGCCCCTGTCTAATTGCCTGGTTACCCAGTCACAGTACTCATCCAGGTTGGTCTGACAGGATCTGCCTGAATCCAACCCATGCTGCCTGCTGTCCTGCAGCCCATTAGCCTCTAGGAGGGAAACCAGCCTCTCCTTCAGGATTGTCTCCATCAGCTTTCCCATAATGGATGGGAGGCTTACTGGTCTGTAGTTCCCTGGCTCATCCTTGGGGCTGCTCTTGTGGAGGGGTTCCATGTGTGGCATCCTCCAGTTCTGAGGTACACTCCCTGAGTCCAGGGAGGCATTGAACAGGTCTGTCAAGGGTTCTGCCAAGACTTCTACCAGCTCCTTCAGCACACTGGGGTGTATGCCATCTGACCCTGGTGCCTTGTCCACCCTCAGTGCCCTTAAGCCCTCTAGTACTCTACCCTCTGGGATTTCTCCATCTGTCACCTCCTCCAATGCCCAACCTCCCATCCCCCTTGGGTGCAGCTCCCTCTTTCTGTTTAGTAAATACTGAGCGGAAGTACTCTCTTAATGCTTCTTTCTGTTCTGCCCCTGTTTCCACACCCCCCCCCATCCTTCTTTATCCTTACTATTTGGTCCATACAACTCCTTTTCTCCCTGATGTACCTGAAGAAGTCTTTCTCCTCCTCTTTGATGACCTGTGCTAGCCTGAATTCCCTGGATGCCTTGGCTGACCTGACTGCTCTTGTCACCTCCCTCGACCCCTTCAGGTATTCCTCTCTGTTCTCCCCTCTCCCTGTTTTTTTGTACCTTCTAAAGGCAGCTGTTTTCTTCCTCACTTTTTCCATGATCCCCCCCCCCCTCCACTCACTCAGCTGGGCTTCTTGACCCTAGCCCTCTTACTCTGGACCCTTGTACATGTTAGAGTTGCCTCCTCAATTCCCAGTTTAATGACCTCCCAATTCTGGTTAGTGTCCATGTTTGGATGGCTCCTGGCCAGATGCTCCTGTACTATTTCCCTCATCCTTCTGAAGTCGGTCCTCCTGAAGTCTAACAGCCTTTTGCCCGTTCCTACTCCCCCTTTCCCCATGTTTATCATGAACCACATCGAGTGATGGTCACTCCCTGCCAGCGGTTCCTCAACCCACAGCTCTGTCACAAACTCCCCATTTGCCAGCACAAGGTCTAGAGTGTACACTAACCTGGTTGACTCATTGACCATCTCCAATAGGAAGCTGTCCTGGAAGGTGTCCAGAAGTACCTGCTCCCTCCTATTCATGAGAAGATGTCCAGAAGTACCTGCTCCCTCCTATTCATGGTGTCTGGGGTATCCCAGTCCACTTCTGGCAGGTTGTAGTCCCCCACAATTACCATGCTGCCCCTCCTACTGGACCTTCTAATCTGTCCTGCTAGATCCCTGTCTGACTCCCCAGTCTGAGAGGGTGGCCTGTACACCACTCCCATCCTGAGGGTCCTAGTTTTGGAGTTTTGTAGCTGCACCCATAATGACTCTATGCTGCCCTCCTCCCCTTCCTCCTTGACACACTTCAGTCCTTCCCTTACATACAGCACCAACCCCCCCCCCTTTTCCTTTTAACCTGTCTCTCAGAAATATTCTATAACCTGGTGCTGCCAGATTCCAGTCATGGTACTGGGTGGCCCATGTCTCGGTGATGGCCACCATATTCACCCTCCCATCTGCCATGAGAGCCTGTAACTCTGCTGTTTTGTTCCCTAAACTCCTAGCATTCAAAGTTACCACCCTCCATCCTGCTTCCTTCCTTCCTAGCTTACCCCCCTCTTCTTACTTGCTGTACCTTTTATAACATCCCCTCCTGACCTCCCCCAAGTCCTTTGCTGCTGGTATTGGGGGGGGGGGTAAGCTAGTTCAGCTTCCCTACATGTGGAAATTGCCAACCCCATGTTTTCATGATGTTCCCTGGTGTCTAGTGGCACCCCATTCTCCAATCGCTGTCTCAAATGGAACCTGTAATACACCATCCCTTGATGTCTTTTTTTCCATAAACCATCTCTGTCTCTGTATCACTTTTGAAAATGGGACCTGTAATACACCATCCCTCTATGTCTATTTTTTGTATAAACCTGTAAAAAAGAAAATGGTTCCTCATTGATCTCACCATTGCCACGCTGACCTCCCACTCAGCAGTCACCACCCCGCCCCCCACACACTCCCCTACTCACCTGAACAGGTCTCAGGGTGAAGATTCACTCTCCCATCAAAGACACGTCTTGATGCTGGAACCTGTGACTGCAGTATGAGAAACTAAGGTACAGTAAGTGCAGTTCAATGTATTTCAATGGGGTTCTGAATAATAGGCATAACTTTATTATTTTTGCATATTTTCATCCCAGATTTTCAACATGGCCTTTTTGGGACTCCACCTCATAAACAACGGCAATGGAATTATGCACATCAGGCTCAAAAGCCAATTTTGCAGTCACCTTATGGCAGGGATTTGAACACTTTCACCCAAGTGGTTCATGAGGTGGGGTAATAAGAAGGTTATTCTGCAGATTTATCACTTTATAGCCATATTGGCTCCGACCAGATTTTGTTTGTTACTGTCACTGTCGTAAACTGCAAAGTTTGGCAAAACACCAAACACTTCATAAAGCTTTGCAACTTTACTTTCAAAGTTTAAGTTCACAAAATCTCAATTCCATAGAAAAATATTTTGTCATTTTGAAAGTATAAAAAGGGATGCCTACTCCCAGCTCTTCATAATGTTGGAATGATTGAGGTAGGTGTTGTGCAGAGTTCAGAGCCACCAATTGTCCTCCTGTACATGGTAAGATGTTGCACATAAAATAAGTCCTCTGGGCATTGCATACTGTAGGCAACCTCTGGTTACTGAAGACAGACATAACTGACTGCAACATTGGTTTATGTCACCCCAACCTACAACATGCTGCTATCCTGACCACCTAAGATGTTCCAGGAAGTGATGGGTTGGTCAGAAGGCAGCCCCACATGGCTTGGGGGAGGGTTGAACATGCTACTGTGGGGCAGTCCACACCTGTAGATGACCAGAAGCAATTAGAATTTAAAGTGACTGTGTTGGGTTTTAAGCCTGGATCCTTTGGGTCTGATCCTGTTTGATAACCACTACACCATGCTACTACCTGGTGAGAAAGATGAAAATTCTAATAATACATATATTTTCATTTATTTCTGTTTGGGATTAAACACCTTTGAGTCAAGGACTCATTTTCAAAGGTTCCAAGTCAGTGTTGCACATACAAATACAATAAAACAAGGTATACAGAAAAGACACTGAGACATTTACATAGGTAAGCAAAAAAATATAGTTGAGGCTAGTATACATCATATACAGAGCCAGTAATATAATACTGAGACAAACACAACAAGATAGTCAATAATTGAACAGGAAAGAGGGGCTAGTAAGCAAGTTTGGCAAGGCTAAAGAATGGAGTTAGTTATATAGTGGGTCATCCTAGGATGGCTAGGGGTAGGGTGGTCAGTCAGAAATGACATCGTTACAGGTGAGAATGGGAGGTGGAGTAGGGTTGTCAGCCAAAAGTGGGCATCGTCTGTGAGTGAGGAGTTGTGGGGGAAGGGGATGTGTTGTGAAGCAGTATGATGTGGGAGGATGAGGTCTTGTCCCATTATCGTAAGCAGGTACATATCATTTTAGTGCCAAGAAAGAATCTGAGCCCGGATTTGAAAGTGCTGATCTTGGGCCATTGCAGTGAGGTAAGCAAGAAGCACATTGTACCATTTTGGTCCTTGGTACAGTATGGAATTCTGGGCAAGTTTCATCCTTTTGAAGGGGGTCACCAACTTGTCAGTAGCCACACTTCTAGTTGATCTTGTTAGTACTGCCAGCTTAAAGTGTCTGTCCAAAGAGGGGGAGGTGAGTCCAAGGAGCACTTTTTTTTAGTAATAGCCAGGTTTGGTGTTGCACTCTAAGATTTAGTGGGAGCCACTCAGTATCAGTGTAGAGTGAACAGGTGTGGGTATCAGGAGCAGCCCCCAGAGTTAGATGGCAGGCCTTATTGAGGAGTATGATAACACTATTAAGAGCGGCTTTTGTGCCAGCTCCATAGATCAGCAGCCCTTAGTGGGAAACATTTAACTTGATTGTAGCATGAATGCCAATGGACAGTTTTCTGTTTCGCAAAACACCCAAGTTATGAACATGTATTTTATGAGTAGCATTTCTGCCACTTAAGGGATATGTGAATGCACATTATCACTTGACTCAAGATGTATAGGCCTAGTTGTATGGACTAGTGATATGGTGGTAGTATATTATGCCCCATAATCCCTCACTGAGGCTAGTGGTGGAGGGAAATGTTTCACATTGGTGGGACACTTGAATGATGAAGGAAGGCACTTGTAGCAGTCCAACTGTCATGGTCCTGAGAACCTGAATGGCTGGAATCCCCATTCCTTAGAAGCAAAGGCAAAAAGAGTAATTGAATACTGATTTGCAAAAGTGGTGACAACTTTTATTTACAATAATGTGCAATTTCCAAATATTAGAAGATCACAGTACCATAAAATGTTGAAACTAAACCAGACACTTGATTTGACATCGTGATGTTTCATGCCAAACTGATGCTTCCAGTGGGGAATCATCTGGTTGTACCATCGGTGTTTAGCTAATATCCTACATTGTATGGTGTGGTGGTCTTTTAATGTTGGGACATTACACATTTTTGCAAATAAAAGGTTTCACCACTTTTGCAACTCACTGTGTGATGAGCCTTCTTGGGTTTGCTAGGTGGGGTCTGTGACTCCCTGGGAGGGAGAGCATGGGTGGAGCCTGACCTTGGAGTGGCATTGGCATTCAGTGTGATGACAGTCACTTGCCTGACCTTCTGACTAGAGGAGGTATGCAACCACAAAACATCCTGATTATCATGGTGCAGGACAAGAGAAAAAGGAGAGAAGAGTGGAGTAAATAGAATAATAAAAATAGGATAGTAGAGGGGAAAGCCAGTGGGAAGGCATGTTTTCAGATACTGAAGTAAATAATAGATCGGTTTATGTGGTAAATGACCACGGAGTAATAAAACTGACCAAATAACGCAGTGACTGGAGAGCTGTTTGCTATGCTGGTTACTCAGGTTCTTGCTTTGAGCTCAAGTTATTGGTGTAGATTAGCAGGAGGCCATTGTGGCATTTTCATGGATTCTCTCAGCCTTGGGGAAGGGGGGACAACAGGCAGACTTGACATGCTACAGTACTTCTGGTGGAACAATACTGCTATAGCACCTTATCATGGATGGGGGAGATTCTGACTGATTCCACAGGTGGGGTGCACTTCATGATCACCGAATATTGTCATCTGTGTGGTAGAGGGGAGGTATTTGGCAAAAATGTGCATCAAACATCAAGGTGACAGCTGCCACTCTTGGTCCACGCATCTCACTTCTACCAGTGCTGGAATTTGTTCTCCTAAGCCCCCGAACCCACCCAAAGGCCCTACCATGGGAGGCAAGTAATGGGGATGCTGCAGAATGAAGGGTGTTCTGGGTTGGTAGATGTCTGGATCTGGATGAAGTAGGCCTTTGGGAGTATAAAAAGTATGAGAACAAAATCCCAGCAAAGCTAGTACAGTAGCTCACTGTGTGACTGCTGCAGTTATTTTTTTTTTTTTTAGTACTTCTTTCTCCCCTGGGGTCCCTGGCTGGCCACTGTCCTGACCCACGCTGGTCTCCAGTGAGGGCAACCACCCAATTACCCCATGGCTTTAACCCCCCATGGTGGGGTGGTGGGGGTCGAGCAACTCCCCCACTGAACCAGATCCGCACTTGGTGGTCCCCTCTGGAGCCAGTGCAGGTACATCTTAGATGGCCATCAAGCTGCAATGACTGGGTGCTCCCCTTTTTCCTTTTTCTGCCTCGGAGGCAGGGCATTCAGTGCCAACAGGGGGTGTACCGTGCACATGTCCGCAAGCAGCACACCCACCGGCTGCCCCATCTACAGCCCCATTCTAACAGGCTGAATGTGTTAACACCCAGCCTCCGCTAGGTGTCAGGCCGCACCGGTCTCTGTGCCCCAATCCACCCTAGGAGAGGAGAGCTGTCCATTGGATGCTCCATCCTCTCCCTCCTCCAACTCCCAGTAACCCGAGCTCACTTCCGAACCCAGGTTGCTGGCATGGCTCGAAGTGCGGTGACTATTGCCTCAGCCCTCAGTGTCACCGGGCTAGCGACTGCTGCAATTATTAGCTCTGAGCTGATACTATGTACTGTAGCAGCACAAAAAAATCAGGCCCATAGACTACTGTAACAAATCAGGTAAGACTAATTTTGTAATCTAATAAATTGAATGGTTTACCAACAAATTACATTATGCTATTAAAATCTTATGGGTCTGGCCACAGTAGTTTTTCATTCCTTATTTGTAAAATGATAACACTAGATGGCTAACATTCAAACAGCAACAGAATTAAATAGCAGATTATAATCTTCACAAGTTCCTGTGTTTGTTCCCAGCTGTGAAAATAATCTTCATTAGCTGGAATAACAGCCTAGTAGCAAGCAGCTTCTCTTGTGACTCCAGGACCATTGCTGCATTTTGATTCTAGGATCCCTAATCAGGTTAACATGAGGATATATACCAGCTGTACAAATTCATGATTCCTTCTATCCCACCTGTCAGCACAGTATCGGCGATGCCCCTCACAATGCAGGTGACCCAGGTTTGGGAATGAGCACATGTCACTGGAAGACAAGTCTGGGAGGGAGGTTTGAGTGTCCAGCTGGACACTCTCCTCTTTTGGGGGGGGACAGGTTGTTGCCTCCACAGCAGCAGCACCTCCACCCAGGTGACCAAGGTAGTAGTACATACAGTGGCACAGTAGGAGTGAGGACACTCACCAGGTTTTGATTTGGCATGCTCAGCAAGCATGCACTTGAAACTCCATGTGTGTCAGTGTACTGATTGCTAGGATGCAGCCTGGAAAACCCCCAGTTTGCACAGAATGATGCAGGGTACACTTAGGCTCTACCATGATGATCTGCTTCTCGACTAAGGAGTCTTTCTTTGGGTTTTCTTTAGAAGTGCTCGCCACCACTCTAGACAGCCCTGAAACTGCCACATGGGGGCCATAGAGAATAGGAGTGCCGAAGTGTAAGTACTAAACCTCAAGGTGGCAGCACAGGCTGGTTGGGCATGGTTTTGCCCAGCCAGTATGTTTTATGGTGTCTAGAACAAGACATTTTAACTGCTTTTGACAGTAAAATAAAGACAAGGACAGGAAAAATGTTTTACTTTGCTAAACTTTACTGTTAAGAAAAGTGAAACAGAAGTCGTCCTGGTCACGGGCATTGTAAAACTCAGATAAGCACAAAAGTCATTAACATTTTGCTTAAACCTTAGTTTACATTTTACATTTACAAATTTTTGTAATGTCTGTTTAACTGCTCTTCTATAAATTTCTGCCATTCACTGCCCTACTTTGAAAAGACTGCGGCTGCCATCTCAATGATTCCATTGTGGTTTGAGTGAGATGGCAGCACAGCTCTTTTCAGCTGCAGTGAACAGCCAGGTAGACTCCTGGTCAATTTGTTTCTGTCATGGAAAGCAATTGTACCCCAGAAGGGTACAACTACATTTCATGACCTTTTCACTGTGGTACAACAAGCTTTTGCTTCAGATAGAAATCCATCTAGAACAAGGTTCCTCTACACACTATATATACTGTATTTGTGGCTCTGAGCTGCAAATCTGGAGACCTGGGTTTGAATCCCACAGCTTCCACTTGCATACTGTGTGACCCTGAGCAATTCACTTAATTTCCCTGTGCTCCCAGGTTGCACCTGTAAACAAGCTTTCAGCTTAGTGTGTCTCACCTGGTTAACCAATTGGAAAAAAAAATTGTGACTGTGCACATTGTGTATGTATGGGTGGAGGGTAGAGTAAAATGAGTTTTAAAAAGCCTGACCAAACATTTACTAGACCTGAACTTTAATTTTGTTTCATGGTGCTGGTCTTCTACAAGAGAGTTGTTATGAACTCCGTGATGGATTGTATAATATATGTTGTTGTTGTGACTTGTACATTTTATGTGTATCTGTGTTTTGTAATGGTTTGGAGGATCTCTAGCTTAGTATGTCATGTTTGTTTGAAAGCATCTGCTGTGATGTAATAAATGATTATATATAAAACCATCTGATGGTCTACTCCCATCCCAAGCATGACTCTGAAACATGCTGAGGACTGAGATTGTACTGAGGATAACAGGATTTTTCTAGGTGGATAGGGTTGTGCCTGTTTTTCCTTTTGAGACTGACTCTTTGTCCAGTGTGTGTGTGTGTATAAAGAGTATAGGGATAAAACCTTTGGAGATTGTAGAGGTAAAGCCTTGTTATGGGGACAGTTGATGAGCCCTCTAGTGGATATAAGGGCCGCATCATGGGCTTCTTCAGTTAACTCCATTTTGGCAGTACATTTGTTTTACAGCAATCCAACTACATAAGAATTCCAACGTAAAAGGGAAAGCAAACCTACTCAGAAATCTAGATTGGGTGTGCATTGTTAAGTATGTGCATGTGAATTCATAAGCTTTTTTGACATGCTGTAAATTCTGACAAAGAGAGAGAGAGATTTCAGGGTTAGTGTTAGAAAGTTGCTTATTTTAGTTAACACATGTTGTTGTTAAGAAGTAGTTTTTATCTGCAGTACTGTTTGATTTGTTGACAGTTCACATAGTACCTGGGTTTCATCAGTTACTAAGGGACAGTGAGAACAAAGCAAACTATTCTTTGCTGTTAACTGAAAAGTTTTGTGTAGGATAATTGAAGTAAAAATAATAGAATCCTGAAATACAGCAATTTGTTATGTTAAAACAAATTATAAAGAATTATTACAATAACATTCCTCAACTCTCTAACTTAAAAATGACCAATTTGGTGGGGGGATCCCAGAGCTTAGTAGAACCATACCATTGTGGTGCTGATACATATGAACATATGAAAACACCAGCAGAAACAGGCCTCATTATCGAGTCTGCTCAATTGTGCAGCTAGCCCTCAAATTGCAGATGCCCCTCCCACCCCTCACCTCACCATTACCCACCATCACTCTGTCCCATCCCCTTCCCTCTTAAAACCATCTACAATGCCATAGGCTACCACCTTCTCTGGCAGAGTATTCCACTCATCCACCACCCTCTCAGTAAAATAATGTCTCCTTACATCCCTTCTGAATCTTCTCCCCTCCAATCTCATCTGGTGCCCACTGGTGGCCCTCCCCCACCTGATCTGGAAAATCTCTTCTTTACTAGCCTTGTTAATCCCCTTTAAATATTTAAAGGTTTCGATCATGTTCCCCCTATCCAGCCTCTCCTCATAGGATTATCCCTCCAATCCCTGAACATCTTTTTCCTCCTCCGCTGTACTCCTTCCAACAATCTGATGTCCTTCTTCAAGAATGGATAACAGAACTGCATGCAATATTACAGATGCAGCTTTACCAGCGACCTGTAGAGGAGCAGGATCACCTCCCTATTTCTGGAGGAGGTTCCCCTCGCTGTACACCCCAGCATCCTGTTGGCTTTTGCTGCCACCTTCCTGCACTGAGCTGAGTTGTTCATATTCTCAGTTATAAGCACTCCTAGATCTTTTTCTTCCTGGTGCAGTCTAGCTGTACACCCCCCAGCTGATAGCACCTCCCCTGGTTGTTAGCCCCGAAGTGCAAGACCTTGCACTTTTTGGCATTAAACCCCATCTGCCATGCATCCGACCACTCCTGTAGTTTAGTCAGGTCCTCCTGCAGTCCCCTCCACCCTTCGATGTCATCTACCATGACTCCCATCTTTGTGTCATTTGTGAATAGACTGATCTTACTCCAGAATCCATGGGAGATATCCGCTATGACTATCCCAAACAACACCAGTCCCAATATTGATCCCTTCAGCACTCCGCACGTCACATGCCTCGGTGATGACAGCTCCCCCCCCACCACCACCACCCTTTGCTGCCTTCCCTTCAGTCAATTTGTGACCCAACTTACCATCTTTGTTCCCACCCCTATAAATTCCAGCATCCCCCTCCCGTGTCCCGTGTGGCACTGAATCAAAGGCCTTGCCAATGTCTAAATACAGAACATCCACCGTACGGCCTTTGTCCAGTTTCTTTGTCACTCAGTCATAAAACTCAATCAGATTTGTTTGGCAGGATCTTCCTGAGACAAACCCATGCTGCTGACTGTCCTGGAGACCATTTGTCTCCACAAAGGTCACCAGCTTCTCTTTTAGGATAGTCTCCATAAGTTTCCTCACAAGTGACGTGAGGCTTACTGGTCTGTAGTTCTCTGGTTCATCTTTAGGTCCACCATTATGAATGGATACCACATGGGCCATCCTCCAGTCCTGTGGTATGCATCCACTGTCTAAGGATGTATTAAACAGGTCAGCCAACAGTCCTACCAGGACCTCCACCAGTTTCCTAAGTACCCTAGGGTGAATGCTGTGATGATCAGGTTAAACAGAGATAGAAGGGAGGGTGAGCAAATGGACAGAGAGTGTGAGAGTGTGAGGGAGAGAGAGAGTTGAAAGCATCAGATGATGTAAATAAAAATGTCAGGTTTCTGCAGTGGAATGGAATGTTTAATAGCCGATGGGATTTTCAGTCTAACTGTTTGGGGCAACTCAGGCATGGAACTCTGAAAAAAAGTTGAACATTTTCAGGCTAGTTCAAAGGATGTTTATCAGAAAGTTTCTTTTTTTCAGGCATGCTGTTCACATTTGTGTAACAGAGTGTGTATGAGACAGATAGAGGTTGCGATAATAGTCTGAAATATCGGATGGGTTGAGTTAGACTGTATTGGACTAAACAAGTTAATTATTTTGTTTAATTATGAGAGCACAGGTGTAGAGACCAGTGCCAGACACAGATCAATAAATATTTTATTTGTTGGTGGGTTTGTGTTAGATGAAGTAGTGGGTGATGGTGATTAAAAAACATGACATTTTTATTGGCTTCTCATTTAGTTTTGTGAGTGAGAGCTCAATGGGAGTTAATATAGGCTTTCTTATTACTTTTTTATATTAAAACCAAAGTTTCATAAATTCATAAATGACACTGACAGCAAAACAGATGACTATGCTTTGCTCTTAGGTAAACATTTTTACTTTGGGTAACTGAAGTAGAAAAGTAACCAGAATTCCAAAACTGAGGAATTTGTTACATTATTAGGAATTAAAATAAATAATTAAAATCAAAACTTATTAATGCTGTAATTTAAAAATATTGATTTTGTATGTTTGTGTTGGGGGGGGTGGATCTCAGAGTTTTATACAGGATGACTGTTTTGTTGCTAGCACAAACTCTCACCACACACTTGTATATACTATATTCCCTATTTCTACACAAAACTGTACTTAAGAATACTTGCTTTGTTAGTTCAAGTTAGTTAGTTAGTTCAAGTTTATTGCAGGAAAACTCCATTGAGCAAGCTCATTCACAAGGAGGTCCTGTGACATAAACACTTAAAGTACAAACACAGATAGGTAATAACAGTATATACATGAAATGCACGTTACATGATACAGGCTGGATATACATACAAGGGTACCACGTAGGGTGACTGCAGGTGGTAAACATTGATATGAGACAGGGAAGCGACTTACAGGTTGCATACTGATAAATGAAACATGATGACTGGTGTGTGCAATACATATATTTTGGCAGCTAGAACAAACAACAGTCTACAACTCATATGGGGGGGAGGAGTGATTTGATAGAGTAGCAGTGGTGCGTAAGCATAGATAAAGCCAGGAGTAGAAGGGGAAGGGAAAGCAGTTAATATGACAAATCAATTATACCTTACCAGTGGATAAATATGACACACATGGGGAAGGAAGAGACTTAATGACAGTTACAAGTGTCTTTTATTTTGGCTGAACTTAGTGATTTGTAGAAGTTTATTGAAACTGTGCTAGTTAGTTTCAGTACGGTTTGTAATTTGTTCCAAATGGAGGGAAGGGCATATGCAATAGCACGTTTACCAAAGGAAGTCCGCGTCCTTGGTATGTCAAGCATAATAAAGTCAGATTTTCTTAACGAGTATGCACTATGTGAGATACTAATAAGGGAAGAGAGATAGCTTGGCAATTTCTGCAGGAGCAGTTTAAGAGTCCATAGCCCAGCATGGAGCAGGCGTCTAGTAGTAAGGGATGTCCAACCAACAGCTGCATATAAGTCACAGTGGTGCGAACGGTAAGGGGAGTTGGTAATGAACCATAATGCATGGTGATAAAGGATGTCCAGTTTATTTAGATTTGCAAGAGTGGTGGAGGAATAGGTTACATCGCCATAGTCGAGTAGGGGGAGAAAAGTGGCCTGTACAAGCTTGTTTCGAGTTTCAAGAGGGAAAAGGGGCCTATTTCTGTAGAAGAAACCTAACCTTGCTTTTAACCTTCTAGAGACATCTTCGACGTGGTCATTGAAAGATAATTTATTGTCGATCCAGATACCTAGATATTTAAATTTGGTTACAACTTCCAGAGGCTCGTTTAGCTGGTGACAATGAAGTCTTGGGCAAGGGTATTGGGGGGGCCTGTGGCAGCACTGCGGAGAATATCATCGCTTTAGTCTTCTTAGCATTGAGCAGAAGCTTTGCCTTTATTAGATTATGCTCAGTTGTGCGAAGTCCGCCTTGAAGCACTCCCTTGACTTCAGATAACGATGACGAAGTATAACACAGTATTATCTGCAAAAAGTGCAGATTGGACGTAGATATGTTAGCATCTAAGTCATTAATGTACAGAGGAAACAAGATAGGGCCTAAGATGGGTCCTTGAGGACTCCTCTTGCAACTGGCAAGGCAGCAGAAAAAGCCTTCCGCCTTTACTTTTGGAATCTTCCAGTTAGGTAGCTAGAGAACCACTGGGTGGTATGGTATGTGGCACCCAACTTTGCAAGGCAACTGACTAATAGCTTGTGATCAACAGTATCAAAAGCTTTGCTGAGGTCCAAAAAGACTGCACCAGTTACCTTCTTAGCATCTATAGCAGAGATCCAATCATTGGTTACTTTTGCTAGTGCAGTGATTGTGCTATGATTAGCCCGGTAGCCAGATTGAGCTGGGTTAATGAGAGAGAAGGTTTCCAAGTGAGATTTTAACTAAATATGGATCAGTTTTTTGAGAACTTTAGAAAGGATAGGCAATATGGAGATAGGCCTATAGTTGTTTACATCGCGTGGGTCACCAGATTTAAATAGAGGGAGGATATGTGCTGATTTCCAGCAGGACGGCACAGTAGCAGATGTAATGGAAAGATTGAAGATGTGGAGAATTGGGGCAGTGAGATGGGCGTAGCCTGAGCTTAGGAAAAAGGAGAATTGGGGCAGTGAGATGGGCGTAGCCTGACCTTAGGAAAAAGGGTTCCAAGCCATCGTCCCCTGCACTTTTTTTGGTGTCTAAGTTAAGAAGAGAATCTTCTACTTCTTTATAAGTTATCTCGCACAGTTGGAAGGGGCTGGGTGCAGGACTAGATGTAGGGGGAGGGGTGTATAAAACAACTAAATCATAGGAACATACTTTACTAATGTAAATTGAGTGATAATCTCATGCAATGCTCCATATACAGCAGTTGAAGCCTCTCAGTACCTTTGGTACTTTGATTTTAACTTAATGTACTTTATGCCCCATTTGCGACCCAGCCATTCCCCTTCTGCTGCTGGTTCCACCACTGCCATCAGCCTCCATCTGTGGGTTTTATATTGGCCTATCTCCTTCCTCCAAAGCTTGTTGCCAGTGGTGGGGCTGTTGGGGGTTCCCCAAGCCCCTTCAAGACATCCTGCTCAGTAAGGGCAACCCAGTGCCCTGTAAGTGGTGGTGGGTCTGCAAGGTGCCATCTGCTTCATTGTGCATGCAACTGAGTGATTATCCTCTTTTTCTTTTATTTATTTATTTATTTAAATGTTTCACCAGGAAAGCACACTGAACAACAAGTTGCTCATCTTCTGGTGTGACCTGTGGGGACAGGGTACAGAGTTCATAAACAGTTACATTCAAGGTACTCGAGACTACAGATTACAGACAGTGAGAAAAGCTGTAGGCAATTAATTACAGATTCTAGGTAAAAGAGGCAACAGTTACATACAGTGAATAAAACAGCAAATAAAATCCATTCCCCCAAATGCTCTGTGGAACAAGCTCCTGATTCAAGTATGTTTATATCTCTGCCAGGGAGCTTCCCCACCCTTTAGTGACTTCCAACTGCACCACTACCTGTGGCCACCCAGTTGGTGATAGCTTGGTGATCTCACTTCTCCTTTCTCCCTGGAGAAAAAGTGTGTCTTCTGGGATACTTGATCCTCCACCAGCCAGCCCTTGATGACTCAAGCTCACTTCCGAACCAAGGTCACTGGTATCACAACTGGTAGCGTTGCTGTTGCGTCAATGGGCCAGCTATCCAGAATCCCTTTTATCTCCAGTATCGCCTTTGAGTGGACACCATCTGGACTGTAGGATTTCCATGGTTTCACATCCACCAGATACTTACCAGTGACCAACACTGAATCCTGTTCAGTCTTCATTTTTTTCATAACTTTCACACCCAGTAGGCCTTACCCCAGTTATCCTGGATGCATAACAATCAAAGTACAATAGTTATTTGTTACCTCTGCTATTCCAGCTGTCTCACTCAATAGTTTGTCTCCTTCCTCAGTGATCAGGGGCCCTCATCATCCTTGACGTTCCTTTTGTTCTCTATATATTTAAAGCAAGATTTATTATTCCCCTTTATCCCCTGCTCAATCTTATCTTCCCAATCAGTCTTGGCCCTGTATGTCCTATTGTAATGTTCTATACTTTTCTTTTATTGCTGTATCACCAGAATCCTTCCACTTATGAAACACCCTCTTTTTTTCACATAAATTCCACTGATGTTCCTAAGACAACATGGAGGATTCTGCTTAGTCCTCTTTCCCTTACTGCTCATGGGGACACATGTAGTCACTTTCTTCTCTATATTTTGCTTCAGAGCCTCCAACAGACTATCCAGTAATCTGAATAATTTTAGTAATAAATAAGGCTTCAAACTCCAGTGGGCTAATTACAAGGGGGTAATTATAAACAGAAGGGAGTGGGTGAACTGGGAGAACATAAAGGATTTAGTAGTTCAATTTATAAAATGGGCTTCAGAGTCCTTCTGAATCCCAGTAGCCTCACTGGCCTAAACATACCACCCCGATCATTCATTAATCTCTGGTATATGCACAGTTCATAACTTACCTACTGTACCCTAATTTACCTAGTAACAGCCTAACTAAATGAAAATAAATCATTTTCCATTTGCATAATAAACTGTTTCTATTTTTTAAACACAAAACTCCATAATAGGGTACGGGTTTCTTCAAAATAAGTGCACTTCCTGGGTTCATTTAAAGGCACTCTACATTTGCTATCACACTCACATACTCTACCTAGTAACAACCTATCTACTGGAAAATAATACCTTTTTACATACAGAAGTTTTCCATTTTACTATCACAATGATCCACTCCAGGTCTTGGGTTTCTTGAACATCAATATACTTCCCAGGTGCATTAAAAGTCCCTCAGCCATTGACTTCATGCTTTCCAATTCACCTGAGGCGTGCACTAATTCTGTAGATCCCCTGTTGTGGGTTATTGTATACATAGGAACAGCAGTGCAGACTGGATGGACTTTTAGTCTTTATATTTTCCTATACCATTATTGTATCCACATATCACTTAAGCAATAATCATAATAGTGGTTATTATAATGTCCTGTTAATCACACCTCAGTGGGCTTGATGTGACAACAAAGGGAAGGTAAGCTAAAATTTATCATGGGCCCTTTTCTATAGAGGTGTTTCTTCTCTGATTCTGCCCAGCAGCGGCACTCTGACTAACATCTCCAGCCCCATCACCTGACTTCTCCAGGACTTTCCTTCATGTGTTGTCTTTGTCATAGGACCCGTGAGGGGTGTCTGATAGCGTGTATGGCGCTTGAGAGAGTATTGTCATCATCTTGCCATCGGTGAGTTTTCCAACAATTTTTTCCCAGGGCCCACAGATGTGCAGTGGGCACAATGTGTGAGCTTCACCTTCATAGAGACACCCCCCAGTGCCCTGAACACGAGGGCCCTTCCCTCTGTGTGTGGTCTCATGGGCTGCCACCTAGACACCTCCAAGTGGCAGCTAAGCAGCAAACCACAGCAGCTACCCTCCCTGAGGGAGGAGAGCAGTCCTACAGATGCTCAATCCTCCCTCCCTTGCCTGGCCTCCAAGTCACCCATATCTGTTTCTGAACCATGAGTCAACAGCCTGGTAGGAGGTGAGGTGCTGAGCACCTCAGCCCTCCTTACCACTTGACTGGCTTATTTGCCAATTCTGAGTCCTGCCGTGCTCTAATACCTGGTGGCTTGTAACATACTCCAAGAGTTGCCTTTCTGCACACCATTGATCATATAGTTCTTGGTGCAGGTTTTCTGTAGAGCCACATCTCTCCTCATTTCCTTTCTTACTTAATGCATTTCCTTCATTGATATATAGTATTCCCTCTAGGATGATGTGCTCTTATCAGTTTCTGTCAGTGATGTCCTGCAAAACCACAATGTAATCCAGTGGCAGCTATTTCAATTGGTCACACAGAAATCTGTGACTTCTTTATCACAGAGTTTTTTGTCCTGCTTGGTGGCATACTTTATTGCAACACTTTTGACCCTCTGAACTTCCCTGTTCATCTTGAAGAGACTATGCACCTCCATTTTTACATACTAGCATTTCTCATCCTTCCACCAGGTCCCTGTGAGTTCTATTAAATCAAAGCTTGCCTCTAGAATTCCAACTCAACTCAAATATCTTGTCTGTTATGCTCCTCACATTTGCCCTTATGCTGCAAAGGTTTGTGTTTCTCTCCCTCCTTGTAATTTTTAGCCTCTTGTAACTGATCTTTTTTACCTTTTTGTATCTTATTGGGACATGAATGATCACCTACATTTGCCCCTACCCACCCTCACTCTAGTTTAAGGTCCCCAGCATCACCCTATCTATCATATGTGCTAGTGCTTCTGCCCATTGTGAGCTGTGGTGAAATTTGTCCACAGCATTCTGGCTTTCCCTTTTCCAGAAGTGTTGCAGTGTGGGATGAACCTATATTCTTTCTCACTGCACCAAATCCTAAGCCATGCATTCAGCTGCCCAATCACCTGCTGCCTTCTGGGTCTGGGATAGCCACCTGTAGCATAAGTTAATATTGCCTCTGCTGTCTTATGGTATAAGAGACTCCAAGAATGAGGTTTGGGTGAGATGACTGCAAAGTGCAGCTAGGTGGTTCTGTCTGCCCAAACCTCATGGGAGGTTACCATACAGAACATCCCTTGGAGTCCCTATTATGTAAGCAATAACACACAACAAATTGTGGGTTATGCTCTGATAAACACCTGCTTGTGGGCATAGTGAGGTATGACACTGAAGACCAAGTGTCTTACTGCCCTTGAAGTGCATTTATCAGAGCATAACCCACACCACCAGTGTGTTGCTGCACTTACAAAATGGGCATATGTTGAGAAATATTGTAATTTTTAAATCAAAATAGAAATATTTAAAGTTTTCTTTTTTGAAGTAAAATAGTCCTGCCACTCAACTGTCAGTAGGGGCACTCAAGAGTGAGATGACGTTCCATGTTTTATCTGGCACCCCTTCTCTATTTATTTTGTGCAGTGTCTTTTTCTCCCACTCACCATTCCCTACCATTCATTGATTCAGAGGATACTGCTATCAATTACAATCACAGTGGGTCATTAGGCCACCAGCAAAACCAACATTTCTCTGTCATCTTGCCAGCAGCACACTTCCCTCTGTGGTTGCGTTTTTTAAAAAGTGTTGGTGGTCTCACTGTATGACATTGGCAGTGCACTGCAAGAGACCACCGGTGAGTTGGGCAAGGATCGTGCTAGTGAAAACATTATTTTGTGCAGGTCTGGACGGAAAAAAGTATGCAGATGACTGTTGTTTTCAGCAGGACAGAGGGAGGCAGAGACAGAAACAGAGCAGCTGTTTCAAGGGCTTTCGTGTTTGTGTGACACGGGGAGTTGTACAGGTACGCTCAGGAGGTATGAAACATTCTCACTATGGGTGACACAAGGATATCCTAGGTTAGTGGTGCTGGCTCTCATTTTTTACCATACTATAAGCAAAACAAAAGGCATAGCTAGCAAGGGTTGTCATCCAATCAGATTTCTTTGCTGTCTCTACTCATTTTATATCATATTATAAATCACTCCAGTTTAGCTCAAGTTATTTACAGTAAGTTTAGAGTGTTTTTTTTTTGTTGTTAATTTTATTTTTTTGTCCTCCCACTGGCACTAAGATGGAGCACTGTCTCCTAGTGTTCCTGCACAAATGCACACTGCACACAGAATAAGAGGTACAGTGTCTCTGCATGTTGATTGGCTGAAATCACATTAGTGGTTTATAATATCTCATAGAATAGTACATTGGAGGTCCTGCTCCTAAAGCTCATGCCTTGTTCCTTAATCTATATTTGCAGGGGTATTCTGTTACTAGGGCACTGTGATTAGGGCACCATAATGTGGGCACCACAACAAGGGCATGAGTGATGGGTGATCTGGATTTTAGATCATCCTGCACTCACACCCTGTTGGGCATACTCACTATTTTTCTGCTCTTCACAGCATTCCCACCCTGGAGGATGTTATATTTATGTTAAGGAGGTGTTGGGGCCAAAGCCCTCCCCCCAAAAAACCGAACTCTTTCATGGGACAGTCCATGGGTGATGTAACTTTTGGGTGCCAGAATGTCACCCGCTCTAATGCCAAGCAACATATTCCTGCACCCTAAGTTGCCTTGCCAACATTGCCCACATGCTGTTATGGGTGAACCATTTGCAGGACCTCTGGTCTGCCTCTGCCTACATCATTGTGGCCAACATAAACCATGATAAGTTGATACTTGTCCTAAAATGTATTTTTATATCCCAGCATTGACAGCATTGACCCCTTCCCTTTCAAAACTGCCTCCCTAACCCACCTAAATCCTACATGTACCCTCCCCCATAATGTATATTTATATGTATTCCTCATATTTATAGATAACATCTAAACGTACTGTAGAGTAAACATTCCGCTCCAGAAATTTAAACTACCAACCCCTGAAAAGTCCACTTGCCATATAACACCCTCTCTTACATGATCGCACACTCATGCAAAGACTGTAGCTCACAGTACACAAAAAATGAACGCGCTTGAAGAATTTTGTGATCATATCCATATCCCAAGGTTGCACAGGAATTCACTGCTGTTCTTCTTACTAACACAATAAAGAGGCTTAACTGACAGCCAGTCACAGCAAACTTGCTTTAATCATATGAGATCATTAAAGTGATCTTTTCCCAAGTAACCAAGATCAGAAAACAATTGCAGCTGCAATAGGATGGCTAGATGAAATAATAAACAGTTGATGGAAATAGAGAGTTGGTAATTTAGCTCAACTGGTAGAGCTCGGCTTAAAAAGCTAAAGGTGAGCCATTCAAATTCCAGGAATTTCAGTTCTTTCAATTAGAAGAAAAGCATTAACACACTAGAACTAGGATTAAAGCAATCAAACGTATTTTTTGTCTGCATGTTTAAAGTGAAAAATTAAACTTGTAATTGGAAAAAATATGAACTTGCACACTAATGAAAGATTTGCAGCAAACCTTGTTCACTAGTTTGCAGTGTCTATGTAAACTGACTAACAAGCTTGTTGCTTAACTCATTGCCTCCACAGGAGCTCTCTGAAGTTGCACCACGTGTCTCCTGTATACTGTTAATAGTAAATCCTGGGCCCTTCTGAGAAAAATCAAGCTATAGTCAGCATACCACAAACAAATCCTAACAGCTCAAGAACTGTAAGTGCTAGACACAAAGTATGAGTGGCAAAGTTATTCAGCACAAAATTACTTTTCCAGTGGTGGTATGCAAAGAATAATATGTAATTTCATTTGTTTATACGCTGGTTGAAACAGCCCAAAAAAAAAGGTTTTTTTTCAATAAAACAGGCAACATTAGCCATACACACCATACCATAAACAAATAAGAATAACTCCTAAAGTATACATGATAGACAAAGAATATCAGTGGCAAAGTTGTTCAGCACAAAATTACCTTTCCAACAGTGCTGTGCAGTCAAATATATATTATATTCTGTTACATTATATATTAAAATATATAAGTGACTTCTCCAGATGTTGCCAGAGCACACAGGAAGTCAGTAGCTGACTTCTGTAGGCACTGTCAGGACACACCAGTGTATTTTATTGACGCCTACAGGCGTCTGCTAGGAGACAATGAGTTATGTAAGGAGCTCTTTCAAAATCTGTCTAGTTCCTAAGAACATAAAAATTTTGGGGTATCCCATCAAGATCATAAAGAAAGACCCATGTGGTCGAAAACTGCATGGTCAAAACAGTGTGCAGGGTTCAGAGTTAGTTGATATAATTTTAGCACATTTTTTTCACTACATGCTTTTGGGGTCTCCATGTAGCACATTTTCTGACAGCATGGCTTTTGACCGGACTGAAATATGGGTGAACCTATTTTAGGGATAAATTAGGACCATGTGACTCAACAGATTCATCCCCCTGCCAGTTCAACAGGATTACCTAGAGAGTCTTCTTTTCAATTATCGAGCTATTCATGTTGATCTTAAATGCCAGCCCCCAAATACCTTCCAAAATATCCACTTATATCCCATTTTTTCACAAAACGTGTACTTCTGTATTGCATAATTTGTACCCTGTCTCGACTGTAAACATTTGCACCCTACCCACACTTTAGAAATATACACCCTAACTACTGAAATGTACACCCCAATCTTACCACAGAAAAGTTATACCACCCATTTTCAAAATGTATAACCCCTGCATCTAAATTTTACACTCTCTATTCCTGGGCCCACAATGCATGCAGATAAACAAGCACATCCACTTGAGTCAGCTGCATTGTGGGAACTCTAGGAAAAATAGAATCCAACATTTTCTTCAGTGCAGACTGAAAATAGATAACAAATTATAGACAGCATTTTAACTATAGGGTCTTCTACAGTAATGATCCAGCAGAGAAAACAAACAAACATATGAACACATGAAGTCAAGATGGAAGAAGACATGTGACATATCGAGACCATCCCCCACTTAATCAGCTGTAGTATCTGATTATATAATGGGGTAAGAAATCCAGTAACCTGATTGGTTGTTTGGGGTCTTCATTCAAGGGTAAGGCCCAGCAAAATCCATGGGTAAAGTTTTGGCTGTCCCAGTTAACCGCTGCACAAAACAAATAAAAATCGCTACCTTTTTTTTAACCTCCATTTAGTTGCCATCTAGATTTTCAAACCATGATCCCAAATCTGCCAACTATGATCTTCTGCATCCCAAAAACAACTTTTACAATCTCTTATACCTTTCAAGGCCCTTAACACAGCAAACTCATCTTATGGATGGCTGTTTTAAAATACTATACCAGAAATTTGTTGTTGACCAAAACTCCACCTGCTGAAGCCACTTAGTCTTTTTGCTTGACTTCCAATATACATGCCCATTTGAAAAACAAAACCATTCTCTCTTAGGTGTCTGCCAGTCATACTTCCATGCTTCTTTCAGGCACAGGGCACTGTGCAGCACTCAAAACCAATGCATAATACTGCACATGCAGAGCTACAACTGCTGAAAGTGAAAGCAAGCAGCGGAATGTCAGGTGGACAAACTAGCAACAGTAAGCGATTGCTTGCTTCTACTTCTCCATGCTCCTATTCGCATTGCAGCATAGACACCAGTAAGAGTACTCACCTGTCTCTTCTTTATAGCTAAAAAAATAAAATAAAACAAATCAATTATTGAGGATAGGGGGTGGGAGGAAGCATCACATAAAAGATCACAGCAAGGTGGGAGAAAATGCCTCCTCATACCATACTCTACCTAGCAACAATACACTATTTTATGTAGGGAAGAAGCATATTTTATCAATGATTAATAAAAAAAGGAAAAAAGTTAAAGTGAACATTTTAATAACTTAAAAAAAATTCTTTACTTTTTTCCAATCGAATAATCACAATAATTCACTTCAGGGAATGGGTTATGGTATTTGTCCACTGCTGGTGTGATTTAATTCACTTAATCAGCAGTATCATTACACACCACATCAGGTGTAGGTAAATCCCATCATAACCCACATCCTGTCATGGATTATTGCTTAATTACTGTGCATTTGCCCCCCTTGTGTATTTATCCAGACATCTCTTGAAAGCTTACACATTTCTAACATTAATTGAATGACCCAGTACAGCATTTCACACACCAGCTGCTCTTGTTGGTAATGCCTGAATATGTCTTCATTATTGAACTGTCAGTTCAATTTCCTTTTTTTTCTATTTTCAGCATGAATTTAATATATAAACATTATGTTCGATTTGGAGTCCATATTCTTTTGCAGTCATCCATTTTTTGACTTTGTGAAAAAAACAGCTATTGCTATAAAATGAAATACAGTCTTAGTTTTTTTTAAAGATGGACTGTGGTCACATTTCTGGCATCAATAAATTCAGAATTTGGATCAGCATAGCTCTAATGAGCCTCACTGCAAAAAATGAGCTCTCTCAGTTACTTTGTTTAAAAGTTACAAGTCATTTTACAACCCCAAATTCATTGTTGTTCTAAAAAGCCAGTTAACATTGCTTTAAAAACTCCGTGTGTTTCAGGTTTTGTAACAAAGTTGAGAAATTTGTATTTTTTCCTTTTTTGGTGCCTTTTGTTGTGGTCCTTTTATCCAGGGTTGCTGGATGCTGGTCAGAGCACACTGCTGTGAGGTTTGCAGACTAGATAACTTTGATGTGCTGAAAGGCTGTGATCATTCACACCTGTCATTGAGCTTAGGTGATTTCTCAAGATGGCACTTTAAAACAAATATTCTATCTCCCTATAAATGGAAGTGAGAGAGGTAATGCTGTTTTAAAAACTTACTATGAGTTTCAATGCTGTAGCCAGCCCAGTGTTTTCTCCCTGGCAGGCTGTTACTTGACCTACATTCAAGCTCATCTGTGTTGTACTCCACATTAACATTGTCATTTTACCATGGCTATTACTTTCACCCCTAGTAGAAATTAACACATATAGGGCCCCTATTAAAACTTATTGTAAAGCAGACACGGCAATGAAGTTACCAACATTTCAAAACTAGTAGCAATACAACTTCCTAACAGGCACAGTAGAGCAGCACCCCAAATGGTAGCAGCCTGGAGGCATGCTAACTCAACATCCAGCAACCCTGAAGAAATGGATCACACCAGAAAAAGCATTAACAAAATATAAATTTGTCAACTTTGTTACAAAACCTGAAACACAGAGTTTTTATAGCAATGTTTTTTGAATGGTGCTGCCTGTTTTACTTGTGAAAACCATTGCACATGATCTTTAAACTTTGGGGGAAAAGATCATATAAGCTTGCTGGTAGGGAGGACTAGACTGTGAGTTCAGGAGATTACATCAGCAGCCGATCTTCACTGAATTTGGGTCTTTTTGAACAGGCAGTAAAATCAGGGTTACAAAATAGCTCATAACTGTAAAATGAAGTATCATAGAAACCTAATTTTTGGTATGAGATTTATTGGGGGTATTCTTATTCTAATTCTGCAATGTACACTTTTGGCCAGAGTCCCTCTTTAAAGTAATATGTATCTCTCTGATAAAGTTTTTTGATGAAAGAGTAAATTAAAAGTCATAGTACACACCCACCCCAATTCATTCAGTACTCATAGTATGCACTACAAGATCCATGTCATGCTTCTATAATTTATAAGTGGCTGAAAGTGATTTTCTGACTTCTTGCAACAGTTTGCAGTTGGCATGAACAGAACACAGTGGCATGAAATCCCCTCTAATATTACAATGTCTGGACAATAACATGCTTTCCTAGTGAAGCCATTTGCAAGAAAACAGTCTCTTTGGCTTCTAAACTTTATCTAACCCTACTGCTTTCCACAGCTGAGTCATAATCCTCAGTTCAGTACATCATAAAAATTTCTGTGGTCATATGTTATTATGTGACAGCAGCAGATTATTCATTATTTATTTATTGTTTTAGATTTTACTCCCTGATCACCCCATGGCAGCCCCCATTGTGCTGATCCCCCCAGCCCCATCACCCAGCTTCTCTGAGATCTTACCGTAGCTGTCCATGGCTTGGAATGCCTGCCCAGCCACCAGTGCAGAACCTGCAGGGGTCAGTCACCATCCTACCACCACATGGTGTTTTCCTCCAGTTTTCTCCCTGGATCTACACATGTGCAATAGGCAGGGTGACTGCCCATGCCTCTGCATAGGCAGTCTTATGCCTTGTGAGTGGGTCCACCTCATTCTGATCAGCGCACCTGTGCTGACCCCCAGTATCTGCTGGGTAACAGTCTACAGCATGCTACATTGTCCCTCCACCCCAAAGAAGGAGAGCTGTCACTGGGCGCTCAATCCTTCCTTGCCCCAGCCGATCCCCAAATGAACTGAGTCTGTTCCTCAACCCGAGTTTCCAGCATGACATGAGGTGTAGTGTCCAGTGCCTCAACCCTCAGTGCCACCAAGCCAGCCCACAGTAAAGGATTATGACCTCAAAACAGAAAAAGCAACAGGGACGGATGACATCTAAGGGCCAAAAAGCCTGTTTTCCACCAAGTTTACTTAGTATTAAACAACAGATTTCCCTGAAATCCAATATGTTTGGAATGCTATGAGGTTTGAGAAATGTTAATGCCATATTGTATCAGTGTTTTGCGGAAAACTGGAGAATTACTTTGTTACACATCATGTTTTTTTTTGCTTTATAATACAATACAGTATGAAAGGGCCTGTGGACTGTCCAGTTCATCTGAAAACAGTAGAGCAATTAAAGCATATGATTTATTAAAAGAAAAAAAAAGTTTACTTACAGTAGCTGCAAAAATGTTGTTTCTTAGATACTGAGGGGATAAAAAAAACTCTACCGCTGTACAGTAGTTGCAAAAATCCTTGGGAATCTAAGACATACAGTACTAAGTCCTCCCATGCCTTCAGGCATAATACTACCGTTCTGCAGTATTGCCACACATAATCCTGTACCACACCTAAGTGTGATACCATGTAACTTGCAATATTATTCTCTATTAAATAATTATCCAGTTTCTCTTAAAAACATGAACACCACATTTATAGTCACCTTTCATAGTTTGTTTCAAATATTTACTATTCTTTGTCAGAAAAAGTATTTTATCATAATCCCCATTATTCTCTGTCACTTAAAACCAGCTTGTTTTATCTCTCTGCTCTGATTGCCATAACCTACACTGGTCTACATTATCAATTCACTCAAGAAGTTTTATAATAAAGCACTAAGACTCAGCCAGGGCTTGGGTTGCTGCAAGTTCAACTTGCTGTAGGGAATTGAGCTATGGGCTTGATTTTCAATAAGATCTTGTGATCGGCACATCGTGTAATGAACCCACACTTAGAATAAATTTGGGAGTTCCAAGGACCCTGTTACAGATTCTAGTGCAACTTGGGTCCTGATGACCTTCTCTACAGCTGCTGCAAGCAGAGTGGTGCACCAAACAGGTGCAACATCGAAGGGGTTTGACAGAGGCTGCCTATGCGGGGTAACAAAGCCCTGATCCAAATCATTATATTTAAATTGTAAGTTTTAGTGGTGCCTTGCTGGGCTGTTTTTTAATATCTATTGCATGACAGTTTGGTGGGAATGCCTGACCACACATCAGTGGCATGTACAGGCAACAGAATCCCATAACACGGAAGCCATACTATGCATATTACAAACTGGAAACAGAATAACCTCTTATATCACACTGAAGTCGCACAATCTGGCTGCTGTCAAAACCCCCCTATAACTGTATAGTAGTCCTGGCTGTTAGGTTTATGTGCCAGTGTGTTACATTGTACTGCAAAACTATCAGATCTGTTATGCCATCTGTGCACCCCCCTCCCCATGTGTGCTTCCATGAGTCCTGCAGTGTTGCTGTATTAAACAAAATCTGGTCAGAACCAACAGAGCTGCAAATGCATTAGCCTGTTAAAGGATATAAAATAATGTGCAACTGAGTTGTAATTTACTTGTCGTGTTATTGTGATATAAAAATTCCGCATTTACTGGACAATAGGTAAAAAGTTTATGGGATATGTATTCAGCTACCCTACACAAACTACTTGAAATGGGGTTGGGGGGTTAAGTAGCTGGCATGCAATGTAATAGATTCCTATGCAATCTATAGCATTGCATTACAACTGTGCTGTTGTGAGCACCCTGCTGACTGTCCCCTCCTCAGAGGGGTAAAAACAGCAAACCTTCACCTTTCCTGTTTTTGAACAAAATCAGCAGACTGCTAACAAAGCCTGCTTTCAGTATGAGAAATGAAAAGAATTCACCAAGGAAACCCTTTATCTAGTATCAAACATGTTGTATAACTTGAATACACAATGGCTTAAGTAACTCAGAATACACAAGAGAATGCCAATTGTGAGGAGGTAAGGCTTCCATTAACTGACTCATGACGTTATGGGCCTGCCCTTCACACTTAGACATCATTCGTATGTTTTGAGTCAGGTATAAGAGTAAACTTTTGTTGATTGTATGTTTTTTTTTCCCCCACGGGTGGGGACTAATCTACACACACCAGCCTGGCTCACTGCTAACAAAAGAGGGAGCTGGACATTTCAGGGGGGCAGCACCCTTCTCAACCCCTCTGAAAACACAGGAGCTATTTTAATTTCTTTCTAGATAGGAATCCTGTGCTCCTATGGAGTCAGGCTGAAGCCCCAGAGAATGCTGATAGACATGGTGTGATAGTGTGGACTGTGAATGGGATAGCCCAGGCTATGGGATGGCAGTATAGCCTAGAGGTTGGAGTGGTGAACTGTGAATGAGCTTGGTACATCCAGCAGACCAGACCTGGGTTTGATCCTCACAACCCCCACTTGCATACTGTGTGGCTCTGAGCAAGTCACTTAACCGCCCAGTGCTCCCAGGTCGCCCCTGAAAACAGGCACTTGTGCCAGTAGTGGGCCTTACCTGATTATCAAAGACTAAAATAAAATAAAAAAAATAAATAAAAGCAAAAATAAAATATCCCACCTGACGATGACAGCATTTCTAGTTCATCTGAATCTTGTAGTGAAGAGATCTGTAGTTCAAAGAGGGATAGAAGGGGATGTCACTGTAGGGTATGAGAGGCAAGTGCAGGAAAAAAATTATATGTTAAATGTAAGAATAAAAAGATGAAAATGAATGAAAAAAATCATATGAGAAAGGAAATGGCAGTATAGGGTTTCCTCCTGGTCCCTTGACTGTAAAAGAAATAGTTCCAGGCACCATAGTAGAAATTTATTTATTTATTGAATTATTTTACCAGGAAAGATACACTGAGCAACTCAATGCTCATCTCATGGTACATCCTGGGGGAAAGGGGACTAGGATATACAGAAGGTGCTTTCATAAATACATACATCTTTGCAGAGGAGAATACATATGTACATACATACCATATCATTGCAGCGGCATGAAGCATGGGATACATGGCAATCAATGCATATAATACATTACAAGTGGTGCACAGGTGATACGGTAGCAGCATGGGAGGAGACATAAGTATACAATGACACATTTGTAAAAACTAGGCAATAAAGGGCAGATAAGTGCTGATGAGGTAAGGGCTATAGAAGAAAGAGAGAGGAGAGAGAGAGAGAGATAGGCAAGGAGGGGTCAGAAGTAAGAGTAGTTTGGTGTTAGGTAATTGTGCAGAGCAGAAGTAAGAAAGTTTAGGGAAGAGGAGTGGCTGATTTGTGGAGGACGAGCATTCCACATTTAAGGCAGGTGCTAAGAGAAGGTGTTTTGGCCAGAGGATGTAGATCTGCTGGGGATTGAGAGGGTGTGAGTGTCAACATGGGATCTCAGGAAATATAGGGAGGGTGGAGGGGTACCAAGGGAGGAGGAGCAGTAGGAAATGAGAGATCCAAGCCAGAATTTAGAGATGAACTTAACACCATGTAGCACATGATGATTGTGAAGGGGAAGGAAGTTTAGGGAGCGGTAAAGATCACAATGATGGGTGGGGGGCATCAAGAGCAAAACAGCAGAAGGAATTGTAGAGACAGTCTAGTCTGGATAGGGAGGACTGTGGGGCAGCACCATAGACTATGTCGCAGTAGTCAAAAATAGGCATGATCATCTTCGGTACCAGCTCACACCTGGCGGCGAGTGGGATGCAGCTGCGGTTTCTGAAAAGGGCCCTGAACTTGAGCTTTAGGTTTTTTTAGAACAGCATCAATGTGTACAGAGAAGTCAAGGTATCTATCCAGCCAGATGCCACGATACCTGAATGAGGAGGAGTCCTCGAGAACAGTCCTATCAAGGGAGTAAAAGGTGAGGAGGTGACTTAGCCTTGCAAGTCTCTGCCTTGTGCCAAATGACATGGTGACTGTCTTCTTAGCATTTAGAAAAAGTTGATGAGAACTAAACCAGAGTTGGACTTTAGTAAAGTTAGACTGGAGCCTGGTAGTGACATCAGAGACAGATCTGCCAGATGTAAATAGAACTGTATCATCAGCATACACGTGGATGCTGGATGCAGAGCAAACCTGGGAGAGGTCATTTAAAAAGATGGATAACAGAATAGGGCCTAGCACTGAACCGTGGGGAACTCTAGTGGTTATAGACAAGGGGGACGAGGTAACATCATGAATTCTGAATGATTGCGACCTGCAGGACAGATAGGCACTGAACTAGCCTGTGGCAGAAGGGGAGAGTCCAGTAGCTGATAGGCTGTGCAGGAGGAGGGGGTGTGAGACAGTGTCAAAGGCTTTGGCCAGGTTGACAAAGATATCTGAGGTAATGTGGCCTTTATCAAAGCCAGTGGAGATGGTCTCTGTTAGCCTCAACAGAGAGGTGGTGGTGGAGTGGGATTTCCTGAATCCAGACTGGAAGTGTGTAAAAAATAGCAGAGTCAGAGAGGAACGAGGAGCACAAAGCACAACACACAATTGGTGAATCTTTAGTGTGGAATTTATTTTAAATTAACCCTGCAGACAACTCTCGAGCTGTATGCAGTCTGAGCAAAAAGAGTGTCAGTTGTGCTGGCAAAGTGGGACATTTTGGAACATCATTACTGATGCGGCATGCAAAGGCAAAACACCGAATTGAGTGGGGAAGGACAAGGGAGAGTGTGGTTGGTATGGACGGTAGTAGGGGTGGTGGTGACGGTGCCCATAGTGACAAAGAACTGGAAGCAGGAACTGACACTGAATTACTTGATGTGTCCTTGAAGAGTAAACTGTTATGAGGGCAACTCAAATTGAGAGATTCACTTTTGAGCGAATCAATTTGAGTGCCTATCATTTTAGCCAGTGTGAAAGGGTAGCGCAGTGTAGTTATAGAGATGGTAGAAAGGAAGAATGGCAATTGCAGAGGAGAGCAAATGGAAGAGGGAGATACAGGAAATGGATATATGGGATGGGGTTTGGTGAGGTGGTTCTCAGCTGGCCGATTGGCTTGGTGGTGAAAGTGCATGCCTGCAGAGCAGTTGGATCCAGGTTCAGGGCTGCCCAGGTATGGTAGTGTTTTTGTGTTTTGTAGGCAGTTAAATTATTTCTGTTTTTTATTTTGTTCCCTGATACGTGGTTTTTGTGATGAATGGTCCCCAACCCTCGAGTAGCCCCCTCCTGAGTTCTCTTTATTCCCCAAGTGTCAGCCCCCTGCCGGAGTTGATTATATAAAGAAATAGTGTTTAGGGGGCAAAGACCTCCACATAAAAAGAGTAATATGATATCTCATCCGTAGTGTGTATAGCAGACCGTCACTGATTTTGGGTCCGCTGTTGAGCGCATTTGCCAGTTTTGTTTTTGGCAATGTGAACTCACCAATATGGAGGTTGCTATTATTTTTTCAATGTGATGACATGGAAACTCCTTGCAGTCTTCCCAGACAAACATAGATTGTTTTCTTCTGACACCATCAAGTACAGAAAAATCACACAGTAGTATTCCAACTGAAAAAGGTGTGAAAAGTACAATCCTCCCAAAATTAAAAAGATCTCGTCACTCTCGTCAACTAACATTAAAAGAAAGTGTTTTGTGGACATCAACATTTACCCACAAGAGCCAACATGCCAGCTGTTAAATACAGCCACTGCAGAACTGTTGGTTGATTGTCAGCTTCCTTTTGATTTTATTGCCCAGAAAGGTTTCCTCAAGTTCATGAACTAAATTGAACCACTGTACACTGTTCCCTCTGAAACACATTTCTCAAAAAAGACATTTCCACAGTTGTATGACTTGGTATGTAGTGTGGTCACTAAGCAGTTGAAACTCTCTGAGGTGAATCAGGTTCACATAACCATGGACATATGGACCAGCAACCAAACAATTGACTACATGACTGTTACAGTCATTGGGCAAGTTTTCAGTCAGAAAGTAATAATTCCTGCACTATCATAAGTAGTAGGAAGCAGGCTGTATTATGTGTATCCACTTTTGAAGAAAAGCACACTGCTGTGAACATTTTGCAGGAGTTGCAAAATCAATTCCAGAAATGGCTTACTCTGTATTCCTTATTTCTAGGGTTCATAGTATGAGATAATGGTCCCAACATATTCAAGGCTGTTACACATGGCAACTACCAACACATACCTTGTTTTGCACATTGTTTAAATCTTCTCAGCCATGGTTTCATAAATGGACACAGAAATGTTGAAAACCTGTTAGTTCTTGTTAAGAAAATATGTGGGCATTCCAGCCACTCTGCGAAAGCTCAAAAAATCCTGAAAGGGCCGCAAAGGTCAAACAAGTTACCCTTGCAAACATTAAAGCAGAAAGTTCCAACCCGCTGTAATTCAACATTTTACATTTTGGCAAGACTTCTTGAACAGAACAAAGCTGCACATGACTACATCATGCACAATCAAATCAGTAAAGTAGACATCATATTTAGTTCCAGCAGCTGGACTCTGCTGGAAATTTTGTTCACCTTATAGAAGCCATTTGAGGCTGCTACATGTGATGTCAGTGCAGACAGTGCAATTCTGAGTCAAATTCTTCCTCAAATCAGATCACTTCACATTTTCCTTGATGACATAAAGAAATACTTTCCATCAAAAGACAACACCACTGCTGTTATGCTTACAGATGTTTTGAGTCTCAGACTGTTGACTGATCAGAGCATAAATGCCATGTTGAAGAATGACACCCATGTCTTGGCTACATTGCTAGAGCCCCGCTTCATTTGGAACACTGAAGCCATCCTTCCTGCATGGGAAGACATTAAGTATTGGCAAGATTTTCTGCTCACCACATGTGACATTGCCCTACAAACACCATGAACTGATGTATAACAGTCTAACCCTGCTGAACCATCACAGTGCATTTCTGGCAATAGCACATCTATTAATTCTTCATAGTCAGCGGTGTCATCAGCGAGTGAAAGGACATGTACAGCTACTTCTCAGGCATCCTGTGTTCAGGATCAGAAAGGTTAATCACTTTTGAGTCACCTGCAGCAACATGGATTGGCATCCTGCAAAGAAAGTGCAGCAGGTTCATCTGCCAGACTGGCAACTGTCTCATGCAGCACAATGATTCTGGAGTACTTTGCAGATCATACCGTGATTGGTATCTAGGAAGACCCATTACTCTGAAACAAAAGAGAACAATACGGCCAGATCTAGCAAATCTTGCAGTAATGTACCTCAGTTGTCCACCTTCAAGCATATATTCAGAATGCATATTTAGTGCAGTTGGAGGACTAGTCACTGACCACAGAACACTGCTAAGTCCTGCAAATGTGCAATGGCTTACAATTCTCAAAATGAGTGCTGACAATTTCCCAGTTGTCACAAATACTGATTTATGTGAATCTGACCCTGAAAATGAATAACAGCCTGCAAACAGTGATACTGAATATGATGACTAGGTTGCACACAAAACAAATGGAACCATCACCACTGCCACCATGCCAGTCACATGTGCCACACTAGTACTACACTCAGTTTTCCTTTGTCAGTCTTCAGTTTGTAAGTTTGATCAATGCCTACTACGGGTGTGATTTTTCAAAACAGCAGCAGGCTCACTGAGAGCACCTGTATCTTTCATACCTGCCTCCACAATGCCCACCATAGCAATAATTTTTTGAAACAGCAGCAGGCTCACTAAGAGCAGTTGCACCTTTCATACGTACCTCAACGAAGCCTGCCATGGATATACTTTTTGGAAATATCAGCAGGCTCACTCATTGCAGCTGTGCCTCTCTTACCTGCCTCAGCAATGCCCGCCATGTGTATAATTTTTGGAAACAGCAGCAGGCTTGCTAAGACAGTCTGTGCCTCTCGTACCTGCCTCAGCAATGTCTCCATGGGTATAATGGATTGGGGTGCCTAACAGACAGTATAATAGTCCCCAAAAAATAGTCTTTCCATGATTTTTGTTATGGTCATGGTTGGGTAATCAGCTAGTAGAATGGGTCAGGTAGTGACTGCCCAACCCAATCTGACTACTCAATTTCTATTTGGGGTTTTTCAAGTTACTTTTTGGGTACCTATGGGTTGTGTTGGTGGTTGGATTTTTTACTACCCACCCATCCCAAGTAAAAGGTACCTTACTTATATGAGCCAGCTGTTCAGTCAAATTTTCCAAGATCAAGTTCATCTAGTGTGACCTCTAATGAGGACAAAGAGACAGACATTTGTGTTGTACAGACTGATTGGTAAGTATTGAATATTGCTGTGACATAGTGTCAAATTTCAGTATTTCCATTTTTTTTTGGGGGGGTGAGGGGCTGGTGCTTTTAAGCATAACTGTATGACTGGGGGATGCAAAATCTTTGTATTTCAAGTGCATACCTCATATCCATACAATTTCACATTAATTATATAAAAAACATTCTTACGACTTATACATTAGGCTGTTTCAGTAATTTTTTGGTTTTTTTATTATTTCTACTGCTGCTTTTACATAGTGCATGGATATTCTTGGAAAAATATTTGCAGTTTCTGTTGGTGCTTCTCTCAAACATTATATCAGGCATGTGCTATTATTCATCTAAAGACAAGTAAAAAGCATGCAGCAATTTTGTGCAGCTTATTTTTGAGTAATACTTTAATGCCACAATTGTTATAGGCACCAAAAGCAATAGCATACAAGTTACCCTCACCCATAAATGTGATCATCAACAAATATCTTACAAACAATAAATCATTATACTACTGCCATGTCTTCAGTCATGGCACACATATTAACTTAGTAAATAACTTTTTTAATTAATTTACTTATTTTCATTATTGCTGTAATGAATTCAGCCTTGCTGGTTTCTCCCTGGCATGATCAATGCAAGCTGATCACTGAACGCATCATTCACGGTTTTCTGAATGAATAACAGGAGTGTGAATTAGCACCTTCTGGTGGATAGCTGTGGTATCCAACTCCAATCCAATCCAACTTTATTTATGTAGCGCCTTTCAAATCCAAGGCGCTGTACATAAAACATATACACAATAATAAAATTGTCATATGTTAAAATATGTCAGCCATGACTAAGTAAAAGCTAAACTGAATAAATATGTTTTTAAACCAGCCTTAAAACTATCGATGGTTGGGCATTCTCTCAACCAACGAGGTAGAGAATTCCACAGGGTTGGTGCTGAAAAAGCAAAAGCACAAGATCTTGATGTCTTTAACTGAACACAGGGAATCTCCAGCAATCCCTCATTGGCGGAACGGGGAGGACGGAGGGGGCAGTAGGGAATCAGGAGATCTTTCAGGTAACCGGGTCCCTGACTGGCTTTAAAGGTTAGTAGACCAACCTTAAAGGTGATCCACCACCAAACAGGCAGCCAGTGCAGTTTGCAGAGCACAGGCGTAATATGACTGGTTCTAGAAATCCCATTCAAAAGCCTGGCTGCCACGTTCTGCACCAGCTGGAGGCAGCGGATATCAACCAAAGGTAGCCCTAGGTAGAGCGGATTGCAGTAGTCCAGATGGGTAGTGACAAAGGCGTGGACCAATGTTGGAAGATCACCTGGAGGAACCAGGTGTTTCACCCGGGCGATATTCCTCAGATGGTAAAAAGAGGATTTGATGACAACTGACACCTGAGATTTAAGGGTCAGACCATCATCAAAAATAACACCCAGATTTTGCACCTGATCAGAGGTAGAGAGTGGTATACCACCAAGTAACAAACCTGATGGTTGTTCAGCTCCCAAACCCACCCCCGGATGACCTGGGTCCACTACCAATACCTCAGTCTTATCCGGATTGAGTCGCAGCCAGCTGGAACTCATCCAAAGTCTGATCTTTGCAAGGCAGTTATTCAGCACAGAGAGTGCATCAACCTGACCGGGGAGAAAGGACAGATACAGCTGAATATCATCTGCATAGCAGTGGAAACCCAGACTGCATTGCCTAATGTTTTCTCCCAATGGCAGCATATACACTGCAAACAGCATGGGAGCTAAAATGGAGCCCTGTGGTACCCCACAAGGCAGGAAGTGAGCGCCAAAGGAATAGATTCCAGTGACAACTCTCTGAGACCTGTCCATGAGGTAAGAATGAAACCCTTTGAGGACTGTACCAGACAGCCCACAAAAAACCCGCAGGCGCTCCAACAGCACTCCATGGTCTACAGTGTCAAATGCAGCAGAGAGATCGAGAAGGACCAGAATGGTACATGCCTTTCGATCTCTAGCCATTAGGAGGTCGCTCAATACCCGGACAAGGGCAGTCTCCGTGCTATGCCTCTTCCTAAAGCCAGACTGGAGAGTATGATAGACATTGTGAGTTATAAGATGATCATCCAGTTGCAACGCAACTGTCTTTTCAATAACCTTACCAACAAATGGCAGGTTAGAGATAGGCCGGTAGTTAGCTAGACAATCTGGATCCAAGGAGGATTTTTTAAGGAGTGGTTGAACGACCGCCTCCTTAAGGGGGTCAGGAAAGACCCCCCTCTCCAAAGACTTCCAGACAATGTCAGCAAGGATTGGGCAGATAACTTCTACACATCCTACTAAAAAAGGTGTAGGGCCCGGATCCAAACTACAACTAGTTGGTTGCATTGTTTGGATGATTTTCACAATGTCCCCGAACTCTAGCCAGCAAAAATCTGACCAGACAGACCCAGGGCATGCCACTTCTCGTCGACCACTGCAGTCCCCTATAGGAGAGGTCGGACTGATGCCGGACCTGATGCTGGCAACCTTATCTGAAAAAAACTGAGCGAACTCCTCACATCTTAGCTGAGAAAAGGCTTCTCTGGGCTGAAGACAGATTGGATTGCACAGTCTGTCCACAGTCCAGAAAAGCTGAGCCAGTCGATTTTGTGCAGCAGAAATCTCTCTGGACAGGAACTCTGCCTTCTTACGGGTGATTTCTGATTGGTAACCATCATAATGTGTCATCAACCTAGGCCTGTCAGCATCAAGGCCCAACTTCCGCCGGGCTCTCTCCAGCCTTTGTCCAACTCGCCTTAACTCCTTCAAGGAGCCATCAAACCAAGGGCTCCTTGGACGGAGGGCGATAAGCCGAACACAAACAGGAGCAATTTTGTCCAGAGCATCTCCCGCAGCCTTATTATAGGCTAGTACAAGATCATCTGGACTCATGCATTCACCCGACAAGCTCGATAGATCCAGTACGGCCGTTAGGTCACTGGGGTTAATAGCCCTTAAAGGGCGGTACCGAACCATCTCCGTAGGGGCAGACCTATTGGGGGGGGCCCTGAAACTGAACCTTATGGAGTGATGGTCAGACCAGCTGACAGGTTCCACCCCCAAGTCAGTGAGTCATCCTCCTGCCTCCCACTCCATTAATACCTACCTCCCAGCCCCATGGAGCTGCAGCTTACCCCAAAACATAGAAATTTATTGGCAGATAACGAGTCCATGGCCCATCCAGTCTGCCCAAATTCCCCTTTCTAGGAACACTTTCACCCTCCATTTCCTGCCTATCCCCTGTTGCTTAGGCCCATGTAGGTATCACAAGCTCTTTTAAATGTGTCCACTGAATCTACCCCCACCACCCATTCCGGCAGTCTGTTCCATGGCCCCATGACCCTCTCAGTAAGCAACATCCACCTGATGTCACCTCTAAAGCTACCCCCTCCAGTTTGAATGCATGCTCCCTACTGGATTTGTTCTCACTCATTCTGAAGATGCTGTCAATCCTCACCCTGTTTATACCATTCAAGTACTTGAAGGTTTCAACCATATCCCGTTTCCCACCTCTTTTCCAGTGTGTGCAGGGCTTGCTCCCCCAGTCTTTCCTCATATGACTTCTCATTCAACCCTTTCACTATTTTGGTTACTCTTCTCTGGACCCTCTCCAACCTGTCCTTGTCCCCTTGTAAGTATGGCCTCCAGAACTGGACCCCATATTCCAGGTGTGGTCTGATCATTGCTTTGTATAGTGGCATTATCACCTCCCTTCTTCTGCTTGCAAAGCACCTTCCTATGCATGCCAACATTCGAACTGCTTTCCTTGCTGCCTTGTCGCACTGACTCTGAACTTTCAAGTTGTCTGTAATTGTGATCCCCAGGCCCTTTCCTGATCTGGTTCTCCCCCCCAAGTTAGTATTTTGCCCTTCGGTTTTTACACGCTATGTGCATAATTCTGTATTTTTATTGCATTGAATTTTAGCTGCCACTTTTCTGACCACACATCCATCCTGACCAGATTCTCCCTCATACTTTCCACCCCCACCAGAATATCAACCCTATTACAGACCTACATGTCATCTAAAAACAGACACACCTTCCCATGTAGACCCTCTGAAATGTCCCCAATATATATGTTGAAAAGTATGGGTTCCAGCATAGACCCCTGGAGAACCCCACTCATCACCTTTTCTTCTTTTGAGTGCACCCCATTTAACACAATCCTGTGTCTTCCCCTCTAACCAATGTTCTACCCAGTTTGTGAGCTTGTACCACACTCCTAAACTGCCCAATTTGCTTACCAGCCTCCTGTGGGGGACAGTGTCAAAGGTCTTCCCGAAGTCCAGGTAGGCCACTCCCACCACTGCTCCCTGGTCCCATATCCGCAAAATAGTCCAGGAGCCAGGTACATTTATCTATGTGTCTAGGTCCAAAAGGTTTGATGATTGTTACTTATGTAAAAAAGTGTATAGAATCCAGATTTACAACTCATAAACACTCATCGTTGAATGTTTTCTTGGAAAATGCACTTCTTCAATGGAAAAATGAACTGTCAGTGAAAATTGTGTATAATTTATTTAATGGTTCCTTCTTTAATTTCAATTCTATAAGCTATTATTAAAATACTACAGCATTGTAACAAACAGCAACATATGTATCAAAGGCTTAATATTAACGTTATTTATTATTTCTATATTTAACTTGAAACAATCAACTTTTTAGGACGGTTTATGAACCTAAGTACAACAATCAGTATTCTCGTTTACTGTCTTCATTATCTGACATGTTAAGCAAATCTATCTCATCAATATCGACATCATATTCACTGCCATCATCTTCATTTGGATTGTTGTCATGTTCATTCAATTGTTCACTTAAGGCTGGTGGTACAACTTCACATGTGAACCATGTTGGCTTGCATTTGCCATCCTCATAGGTCCAGCCATTGTCCTCTGGCTTCAGTAGTGTCATTTCTGGTTTGTCTGTGATTTTCCATAACAATGAAATGTAATTTGCATGGCAGATGTGTTGTGTCCGAGTTGATCTGCATGGTGGCAGCAAGCTTGCGTCTGCTCCTTTGATCTTTTCTAAGGATGTGTCTTTGTCACTTGGTCTATACTTGATGTTGAACATACTTTACTGGGCTGTGTTGACACTCTTTACTTTCTCTCCATACAAGGTACACACAAAGCTCTCTTTTGTATCCTCAGTTTCTTTAAACAAGTGTGAACATCCCAATTTTCCTAATGCCTGTGTGTACTCTCTATTCTTTTCCATAATTGTTAGAGATCACACCTTCCCCTTGCCTTTGAACACTGGTGAATAGTCACACCCTGTCAGCGCATAGAGACCTGGTAGAGCTGCACACACAGGTCTGCCTAACTGCTGACAAGCAGGTTACATCTATGAATCTTCTTGTGTTATTCCCTGAATGGCCAATGTCCATGTGAAGTTTCAGATTATCATTTAGACTTGCATGATATAGCAGAATGACCAGAATATCAGTAACATCTGCCCTGACCACTACATGCGCATCTTCACCCTCATTTTGACTGCAAATGTAGTGTACATGTTGCACGATTCTTGTGTGTGCTTCTAAGTCTTTGCTTTTTAGGACTTTGCACTCTAATCTGAGCATATGTCCAGCTTCCATGTTGTATGAGTAACAAGTTTCTCCTACTGAATACATGAGCTTTTTAACACCTAGAATTTCACAGTACACATCAGAATTCCATGCTGTTGCTAGAAAACCTAGAAGTGCCATCTTGAATGAAGATGAAGACAGGGATCCAGCAAAGTCTCTTGGGTGGCTTTGGTCAGGATCATTTATGAGGTAGGAGAGTGAAGCAATGCTATGCTTTCCTCGCTTCTCTGGTTCAAGACCTTTGATTGATAGTGACTTGTAACAGTCGCTGACAAGGTGGACTTCATTTGTTCAAAATAGTTAAAACTTTCTTACTGCCTGTCATACCCATGCCCAACAAGAGGTGTTTTTGTGGTTTAATTATTCCCCTTGACACTGCATATACCGTGTCATCTGCAATAGATTGAACTACCCTCTCCTGTTGTTCATTGCCCACTTCTGATGAACCCATGAGTACAGTACATAGGAAAGTCTTAAAAATGGATGGCAATTTTACATTTTGTTCTATTAAGTCTTCAACTTTAAGTTTGGTTTTATTATGAGGCTGTACCTTTAAGAGTTCCAACAACTTTTCTCTTATGTGTTGAGCTGCTTGTGCTGCTTGTGCTTCCCTCCAGTCAGGTTGTTTCTTAGCAGACCTGATAATTGTACCCGCTTTTCTATTTTTGGTATCAAATGTGATACAGTGCAGCCCATTTTATCGGACCCATCCATGCATACGGATTTTATGCGGTAAAACTGAGTTCCAATGTATCCTTTTTGCAGTTTGGAGGCATTTTTTTTTCAGTATTTTTTTTGTGTGATTTTTGTATGCTTCAGTGAGACAGTAACATGGAGCTTGTGTTTGTGTTTGGCGCTTTTCATAGATTGGGATTGGGGTTATTTATTCATGTGGAGATAGTCTGTTATTGTGGCTTGATGAGATTGGGTATGTGTGTACAGTGACCATTCTCTCTCCATTCTTTGGATGAGGTTCCAATCGGGGGGCAAGTCCGCTCACTGTTCCATCGCTCTCCGTAGGGTAATCAAAGCATCCCATATATCCTTTGTTGTGACTGCTGGCTCTTCAGCTTGCTCACCTTCCTCCCCTTCATCTTTGTCTTCTGCTACTGCTTCAATAGACAAGGTTGAGACTGCAGCTGCAATGTTATCTTCTTCTGTGAGAATCTCTGGGTTGTCGCTGAGATGGCAGAGTTGTTCAAACTGATCAACGGTGAGTCCCGGGGGTGGCTTCTCAATGTCACTAACCTCTTCCTTGATATTTTCAATTTGTGGTGAAGGGGTAATAAACCCTCCTTTTACAAAGCAGCTCTTGATAGTTTCCGGGGTCACTGCATCCCAAGCGGTCTTCATCATGCGCACCGCATCAAGAATGTTAATTTTTTTTATGCAGACCATGGCAGACAAGTCAGTCGATGCTGTGTCTAACATTTCAAGAACTCGACTCCTCATAGCCCAAATGTAATGCCTTTTAAAGGCATAAATGATTCCCTGAACAAGGGGTTGTCTGAGGCAAGTCGTGTTTGCTGGCAGAAATATAAGTTTTATGTTCCTTAGGTTTTCTACAGGGGAATGACTGGAGAAATTGTCTAGCAGCAACAGAACTTTCCTCCCCCTAAGTTTTTGGTCCCACTGCCTTAGCCACTCAGTGAAAATTAAGCCAGTCATCCAGGCAGAACTGTTGGAGCGGTAGTTGACCGGTAGATGTCAGACATCCCTGAAGCACCTTGGCTGGGCTGACTTATCGATCAGAAGCAGATCAGTTTTGTCAACTCCAGTCATATTACAGCAACACAACACACTTAAACACTCCTTTGCCTTTTTAGAACCTACAGACAGTTCATTTTTAAAAGTTAGGGTCCCAGAACCAATGTGTCTGAAGAAGAAGCCTGTTTCATCACACTTGTAGATGTTACAGGGGTCATAGCCAGTTAGCATGCCAGGAAGCACTTCAGCTAACCACTGCTCAGTGCCTGCAAAATCGGCATTTTGCTTCTCGCCATGAGTACTGCGATACCCAATGTTGTTTCTAACCTTCCACCTGTGTAACCATCCCATAGAAGGCACAAAGTCATTTTTGCCAAGAGCGGTAGCAATCTGACTTGCCTTCTCAATTAGAAGGGGGCAGCTAATCAGGGCATCCCTACCATGAGCACTTGTAAACCAGCGAAGCAATGCTTCTTCTGTCTCACTGTCCTTTCCTGTTCTTTTGCATTTCCTCTCAGGATTCTGATTTGTATGCCACAACACAAGCACTTTCTCTCTGTCCCTCTGTAGGTTGGATAGGGTAGATTTTGCCATTCCAAAATGCAATGAAAGCTCCCGAAGAGTACACCCAGGCATTGAGTCTATCTGTGTAAGGATTTCAACCTTATGAGCAAGGGAAAGCGCGGTTCGCTTAGGGGCCATTGTGCATGATCTGCTGAGCTGAGCACTATCTGATCTTCTGATGCTTGTTTATTAAGTGGAACTCCATGAAGGAATGTAGTCTCCACGGAGCAATGAGCTGCTAATTGGAGTTGCAAAACCATGAGTAAACCGAAGGTGTGAATGGGTGATAATTGGTGCTAATGGTCTACAATGCTTGGGAAGGATGACCGCTAAATACAGGTTGCTTAGTTCACTATAAACAAAATGAATTGCTTTGCATTACATGCGTATGGGTTTTGGCAACGGTGATTGATCCGTTAAAAACGAAATTCCGAGCTAAACAGATCTGATATATGTGGGCTGCACTGTTTCATCTTTGAAGTGATCCACCAGTTTTGAGTGCAAGCTCTGTGGGTCATAATTTGTTTCACACCCACTACATTTCATAAGAATGTCCATGTTCCTTTTGTGTAGAGATAGCAATGATTATTCTTGCATTCCATTAACAATGATGCACAGCACATACTTAACAAGTCTGGAAAAGGCAACCTGTTGACTGTCCCTCAACTGACTGTGTTCACATTTTGTACCTGTGCCCTTTATTTGTTCTGCCTTTTTTACATACTTGTTGTTACAGCTGTTGTGGTACTCCATTTATTTGGCTATGAGATCAATACTGTCTACCATCATATCCATTTGTCAATCATCCATTTCTTTTGCTACGTTTTTTATGCTGTCTGCTGCCCCATAAGTTACACATGTTATAGGATATTCAAAAGCCTCCTTTGACCCCTTAGGATTCCTTTTCTTGTATGATTTGCAAAATATACATTCATTTGGGAATATGCCTGATGTAGATGCTGCAGATTCAGATACAGCACTATGAACTTGGGAGCAAAGCAATTTTGCTGGATAACTCTTTACAATGCCCTTTTTAAAGTTTCATGAGGTGCAAGTTTACTGGAACTCTTATTTGCAGTGAAGTTCTTGTAGCAGATGTAATGATACTCATGGCTGCTGGAGTAACGTTCAGGCAATTCAAGGCACACCGTGTTGTACTTTGACAGTGTTTGACTAGAACGCCTTTCCTACACATCAACTACTTTCTCCCAATGAGTATCATCAAATGGTAGTGAGTCTCCATGGTCTGTGCTAACTCCTGCATCAGTGTGTAGGATGCATCACCTCTGCTGTTTGTGAGAAGTCTTGCTAGTCATATCTGAAACATTAAATAAATTATATTAATAATTAAGTAAACTGAGTCTATTAAATACATTAGATAAAGTAAATAAATAACTAAGCAAACCACATCTATTACATAAATGTAAAACTTTTAGTTACTCTTAAGAAAGTGCATTTTCCAAGAAAATGCAAAACTATGGGTGAATAAGAGTTGTAAATCTGAATTCTACCCACTTTTTTACATGAGAAACCATTATAAAACCTTTTAGACCCAGATACATAGATAAATGTATCTGGCTGCTGCTCTATAACTCTGTCAAAGAATTCAATCAGGTTGGTCTGGCAGGACCTTGCACCTGTAAATCCATGCTGCTTGTCATCCAGGAGGCCCTCCTCCTCCAGGTATTTTATCAGCCTTTCCTTAATAAGTGTTTCTATTAGTTTCCTTTTAACAGAGATAAGGCTAACTGGGTGGTAGTTTCCCAGTTTCTCCTTCCCTTCCTCCCCCTTTATGCAATGGTACCACCTCAGACCTTTTCCAGTCCCCAGAAATCCTCCCCATACCAAGTGACAAATTAAATAACCTCTTGAGTGGCGCCACCAGCTCATGTTTTAACTCTTTGAGTGCCCTTGAGTAAATCTTATCTGGGCTTATTGCTTTATACATCTGCAGTTTTTCTAGTTCTTCCAATACCCTATCCTCTATGAAGGGACGTGAGTCCATCTCCACCCACCTTCCCGTGCTTTTCAGCTCTGGCCCTTTCCCATTCTCCACCATGAAAACTGATGTGAAGTAGTCATTCAGAATATTAGCCTTTTCCATGTACCCCTCAACCAGTGCTCACACTTCCCCCTTGAGCTTCATAATCTCCAGCTTCCCCTTCCTTCTGTCACTCACATATCTGAAAAACTTCTTATTCCCCCTTTTCAATTCCCTTGCTATATTCTCCTCCATTTCTGCCTTCTCCCTTCTGATTATTTTCCCTTGCTTCCCTCAGTTTCACCTTATAAACCTCCCTGTCTGTCTCCCTCTGAGAGGCTTTATATGGCCAGAACACCCTCCTTTTATCCCTAACTGCTTTTCTCACTGCTATTGTGAACCAAAGTATTTTCCACCCCCTCTTATTCTTGCTCACCTCCATAATGTATAGTTCTGTCACCTTCGATATTCCTTTTTTAATTTCTCCACACAGCTCCTCTATGTCATCCAAGTTCTCCTTCCCTTCTTGCTCCTTTCATACAATTTCTTTCATCCTCCTAAAATCTGCCTTCCTAAAGTCTAGCACCTTAGTGGTGGAACTGCTCTTAACCATTCTCTTTCTAAGTCTAAATCTTACCATCCTATGGTCACTGTAACCCACATTTTTACCAACCTACACCTCCATGACACCATCTCCATTCATCATAACCATTTCTAGTATGCCCTCCTCCAGTTGGTTCTGTGACCAACTGGTGAATGAACTCTTCCTGCACGGCTTCCAACAGCTCACAACTCCTTTCTGTGGTTGCTGCTAGGATTTCCTTGTCCATGTCTGATAGATTTAGATTGTCCACCACCACAATTTCCCCTTTGCTGGTCATCCCCTGTATTTCCCTAACTATCTCTCTGTCCACTTCCTCCCCTTGATTTGGTGGTCTGCAGACCACTCCTACCCTTACTGCTTCCCCCATTTTGCTTAATGTGACCCATAGTGTCTCTGCTGATCCCTGCTCACCCCTGTTCATCACCACCCAAATCCACTCCTTCACATACAGAACAACCCCTTCCCCCCCTTTTTCCTGTTCTATCCCACCTGTAGAGTTCATACCCTGGTATTTCCACCTCCCAACTGTGGTTGTCTGTCCATCAGGTCTCCATAACTACAATGAGATCTAGGCCAACCACTGCCTGCAGGTCTCCCATCTTTTTTCCTAGACTCCTAGCATTTGTAGCAATCCCTTCCACCAGCCCCGCTTTCCTCCATTTTCCTCCTCCCCCCAGTGCCTCCTGCCCCCAGCTGTGGGGGAGTGTGAGTTAGGTAAGTTTCACCAGCCATTTTCCCTGGACCAGCCCTAGCTTTGTACGCCCCCTCTCCTAGTTTAGAAATAAGCAGCATTTTCAAAGTACTTACTTGAGATTTCTTAGAAACATGGAGAACACATGTAAGATGATAACATTATTGTGAAAAACTGAACTATTTGCCCATGATCTTTAATATGATGTTATACATGGGTTGGCAGGAAAATAGTGTGGTAGGAAGGGGAAAAGAAGGAAACACATTTTAGAGAATGACAGCACGTGGACAGATTTGCAGGAAGTTATGCTTCAACTCCACTCCTCCATAACAATATAGCTGTGCTGCTTTAGAAATTCTGGTCAGACCCCTTCTTCTGATAGCAATAGATCAGCATAGCTCTGATGCAATGCAGCTGTAAAAAGGCATGCTTAATCTGTAATTCCATAAGCTGGGTTCATACCTGTAACAAAAATAAAAACTGCAAAAGAAAGACTAATACATATACATGAATGGGGAACCTCCATTTGGTTTACCATACTGTACAGTGTTTGATAAAGCCTATTTGCTTGTGTGGTAGTTTCATGCAGTACAAACCCACATATCATAATAAGGGTGTGACTACGATTAAGGGTACCAATGTAACAAGACATACTGCTGCAATATTTTAAAGCTGTGTAAGAGTATCTACAGAATTGTATGTGGTGCTCTATAATACAACATGAGAATATTACAACGGTACATCTTCTTTCATTGGTGCATAATTATGGAACACATAGCCACCTGACTGGTTCTTTACAGTAAAAAAAAATACTCTAATCCTTTGTTATTAAGCCATTTCTGGAAACCAGATGAAGTATAGGATTTATACTTCAATTTGGTCTGCTTTGTCAATACGTTGTTCTCCCACCCAATTGTATTTAAAATACCCAGCCTTGTTATTTTGTCTGTTCTATTTTTTAGCCTCCTAGTTATTATAATTCTATGTTTTGTGATTATGTGTTTTTATTTATGAACTATTGTGTTTAAAAGATGTTTAGTGATTGTATAGAGATAGTATGTATGTGTTATTCTCTGCAACTTACTTCTTAGCATTTTGTAGATATAATGATTGACTAAATGGTTACAGCTGAATCCAATTCAGGATACCAAAGTATGCAGGCTTTATAAGGCCATGGATTTTTTTTTTCATTTTATTGATTCTGCCATTGATAAAGGGTCTGGTTTAGGACCACAAACACCTTAGTCGCCTTTTAATATGGAATAAATGTTTTTTTTTTATTTCATTTTGGTGTGCAGTGTAATATGTGGTAGAGTGCCCAAACTTTTTTGGTGTTATCTTCTGTTGGCCTGTGAGCACCTGGACCTTGTGCTCCCCTTTTTCTGTTTTTTTTTTTGATTTTGTTAATATACACGCAGAGCTATATGACACAAAAACATGAAACAACTCTCTGAATTCAAAGTTAAATCATTTTTTTCTCACATCAGTTTTCATAATAGTAGTAAGGCACTCCCTGGACTTATATTAACAGACCATTAATCACCCCCCCCCCAGGACATGTTGTAAAACAGCCCATGAGGGTAGTTAATAGATTGGAAATGTAGCCTTTGCTGATACCTTTAATATATAAATAACTTAACATTTCCTATTAGCTACTGTACATAGACCTAGATGTTTCCTTTCTATGCATACCCCTTTTTATGCTTGACTATTGTTGCTACCCATTATTGCACAAGTTTTAGAGCACCATCATTAGGCATTTTGCTGCTGGCCAATCAGAGCACTACTTTCCTCTGCACATGAGTACCCTTATTCTGTGAAGAGTGTCTCATGTGCAGCTGCCCTGGAAATGGGCCCATTCAGGACAGTTTGTTTTTCAATTTTAATATATTATAGATCAGTCTCAATCAATAATATATTACAGTTATAAGACTGATCTCACTTACATCCTTGGGTTATCAGAACTACTCATCATCAGTTTATAGTTCTCATACTGTACCTTATGAATATGTGTGAGACCACTGTTGCAACTTTAAGTGTAACCTTGGTGGTGGTGGTATTAACATACAACAGTGAACCAGCCATGTCATTCACATGCATCAACTGTAGAGATAATAGATTCCCATTTTTATATATTCTTGATAATTGTAACTTATTCAGTAAAAGTCAGTGAGGTAATCTGCAAAAAGTTTCTAAACTCTATGTGGTAGTAGACTATAGCATACTATACAGCATGTAGCATTTAGATGCCTAAGGAGAACTCAGGTTTTTATTAATTAAATTGTATCATCTGTCATTCTACAGTGTCTAGTAATGACATTTGTGAGACCTGCAGTCCATTTTGATGAAAACAATATGCCTTTTAACCAGTTTAGTGCCTGCCTATTCTGATCACCCATATAAAAGTTCTAAGTGCAGCACATTTGACTTGAATACTGTACCCTGTTAAGTGCTATGCATCACCTTTTAAATAGGTGTTTATATCATCATGAAGCATTTGCTTATAAATTACTTTCTGTTCATTTTACTGCAGTGTGTTTTTTGACATTGATATCTATTTGGGTTAAATACAGTAATTGCAAGCAACAGAAATAAACTGCCAGGAAACAAACTGCAGCAGTAAGAAGTACTTTATTATTAAGGCAGAAGCTGTATTGTGAAAAGTAAAGCTTTGTATAATGCAAGAGCAACACGGGTTTCCCATTGTACTGCAAGAAGATATTAGAAAATATAAAACATGTTGGTGCCTTAAATTTGGTTTCTTGTTCAGATTTGGCAGCATTCCTTGATAGATACTTTTGTTTATCTGAGTTTCATTGTAACATGTCTGCCACAGAATTCAAAAATTGTATGGAAGTATAGTTCTTGACTTGATTTGACTTAATTACCTGATGTGCATGAAGTAAGATTAGATCTTAATTTCCTTCACTGCCCTTTTTTCAGAAGAATAAAATAAACCAAGAGACTACAGTGGTTAAGCTTTTCTGTAATATATTTCAGCTTTAGCAGTTAAAACTTCTTGAATGGTTTCATCTGTATATATTTTTCCAAATAATTATAACCTTTTTTTTTTTAGAAATGTGGTTTAAACTGAAATCAGTACATGAAAGTAGTTTGCACTGCTAATAATGTTTGCTAAATTTCATGAGAGCAAGTAATTCGTAGGGAAAAAATATAAACTGTCATAGATGCTTAATTCATAGAAAACTAACATGTCAAGTGTTCAATGTCTGTAATTGATTAAACATTGCATGTACAACATGTCTGACAGTTTGTAATATGTATTTTCATGCCTGTATAAAACAATAAATGAGTATTCAGCATCGTGATGGCCTCAGTGTCTTTTTTCTTTAATAAGAAAAATCAATAGTCACTGTGCTTTGTCTGTTATTTCAGTCCAGACTAAATATTAAAAATGAAGTTGCTTAAAGGGAAACTAAAGTCAAAATTTGCACAAAAAAAATACTTTGCAAAGTGTTATGATTTATAGTTGTACTCCTAGTAAATCCTTCTCTTTGCTGAAGGAAGATTTTTTTTTTTAATTTGCATGCTGGATTTATGGCCCCTGTGGATCTCCATGTTTACATTTTATATGGCTCATCTTGTTCCTACCGGGCCTCCTGTCCTATGTGACAGTAATGCATTTAAAACCATTAATTCAACAAGAGCTGTCCAGGGAGTGCTAGGAAGGCTACATTTACAAATGGCAAATACCTGAAGGATACTTGAGTGGGCTACTATGTAAGGACACAGTGCAGTCTTCACAAATTATAGCATTTGTGACCTTAGATGATGTGTGTGCCTTTTAATGGTTGTGTGTAGTCTGATGAAACAAAAAAAGCTTTAAAAACAAACATTCAATTCTGCTGGCTAGACTAAGACAAATACCTAGAAATCAGAAGTTTGAATTAAACAGAGTTATGCAGTTGCAGACAGAATATTAGGCTTCTTACAGTGGATTGTTGCAGCAGCAGTTATTAGTCTCTGAATCAATGGTCCTGAAGGCATCATTTAGATGGGACAATCGGCATTGTAGGAGCAAGTATAGCCACACAAAATGAGAACATGGAGATCCCCAGGGATAATAATTTAGAAAAAAAATCCTTCCAAAAAACAAATTGGAACACTTACTAGGAGTACACCTACAAATCAAAACACTCTGCACAACATTTATTTTGTAAATTTTCATTTTTTTTCCCCTTTAAGAGTAGTACGCAATAGGTTGTAGATATAGTAGTGGTTACATAATCATCTGTAATGGTGCTAAAAGTGTTTTTTTTTTTCTTTTGGTTCAGGACATTGGAAGAAAGGTTCAGGGCATGGTAGTGTATACCTTATATCAAATCCAGTACACTACATAGCAAAATGGTGATCTTAGGCTGACAGCATATTGTTTATCAGTTTCATGATACAAACACCAGTAGCCAGGGCTCTTGCAAACAAATGAAAAAACTCCTGAAGCAGTTGAGTTAGGGATCACCTATACGTTGTGTTACTATGAAACACCTTCTTATGTTTTTATAAGCAACCTATTGAGTTGCAACATGGTTACCAAGGCACTGAGTGATTGCTAGTACTGTTAGAAATGGACTCAGAATAACTTCCAAACCTAGATGCAGAAGAACTGCAAAGTCACAGTCTTACCAAAATATGTAAAAAATATCTGTGAATCAGCTGCATATCATAAAATGGAATATAATGCAAGAAACATGAAGGTCATTAAACATGAACCAACTAAATGCATATTTATAATAATATTGCATTAGGAATTGGAAAGGGCTTGCAATACATTATTACAACATGGCTGACTCATGAAAAGAAAAAAAAAGAAGAAATAAATTGAGTGCAGTCCTACTGAGCATTCAGAAGAAACAAACACAGACACTACTGCAGCAAGATGCTAACCACCCTCCTCAAGGAACACATACAGTATAGTAATGCTCTACACAATATGCTCAAAAATGTTCTAAGACTGCTTAATAAATTGTAAAATCATTTAGTGTTGAAGCAGAAGGGTACACAGATGATGTATTGTACAAGAAAAAATATCTGAGGTCACATTTGAAATGTTTCTAATTGAATAGTGACAGTGTGATAATTATTGTTGGGCAGGAATGTAAACAAATGGAACAGCAATGGTATTGCATGGCTAAAATTGGCATGGTAAAAACATTAGAAAGTAGAAATGATTCTGGTTAAAAAAACTGCTTAAATCCTTCAAATTAATCTTCTGAAATGGAACACAAATGTTCAGGCAAAGTAACATAGAAGAGGTGGACAGATACAAAAATGTGATCCCACTGTGATGAACAAATGGACAAATGCTGGAAATGCTCATTTTGAGAATTCAAAGGCAAGTTTGTCTTGAGTATTTTTTTTTGTCAAGACCTCATTAAGGTGACCTTCAAGGAAGACAACAAGATTACAAAACCAAGACTTTACCACCATATCAAAACTTAAGGACAGATTACTAAAGCAAGACTTTTCAGTAATTGTAGAATGTCATTATGCTGCAATATGAGGGGAAAAAGATACAACCCTCAGTGACATGACATTTCTTGGAAAACATCTAAGAAGCAAAACGAAACAGAAGAGCAATGAATAATTCAAATTATTATGTTTCCCATGCTGGCAATTTTTCAGAAGGAATGAAAGTCATCCAAGAATGGCTTATGCAAAGAGGTTATCTTGAAAATTAAGTTACAAGCAATTTTTCAGCCATTAGGTTTTCCAGGTCTTCTTTCATAATGGTCTACTGTATCAAGAAAAATATAAGTACAGAAGAGTCAATAAAGCACAAAGAAATTATGTTCAATCTAGATGTGTTCTAAATGCCAATAAGGGGCAGATGTCACTGCATATATGTGTGTGTGTGTGTGTGTGTGTGTGTGTGTGTACTTATGGTTGAGCAGAGGTTTCTATGTTAAACCTCAAACTTTACACTTTAAATATCTTTGCAGCCATTCAATGGATTTGCACAAAATTGTGCATGTGAGGTCTTGGGGGTTGATCTCTTGACCTGCCAAGTTTTATTTCAATTGAATGTGTGGATTCTGAGATCCAGATAGCAAAAAAAGTTTTAAAAAATGCTGATTTTTGTCATCACTTAGCGTCCAGATGATTTGGAATTTTTATCTGAAATTCTTAGGGTAGAAAGGATTTCACCCACAGATGTGCCTTTCATTGGTTTGGTGACAAAATTTAATCTGTTCCAATGTTATTACATTTTACAATTTCAGTTCTGAGCATGCTCAGTACAGTCTTTTGGATAGTGGCTTGGAATGAAAAAAGAACTTGGTCTATATGAAAAAATATTGTTTTTGTATGAGGTTAATCTTTTTTTGTGAGGAAAAATCTTTTTTGTACAGCTGCCATCTTGTTTCCATTTTTTATTGTACTTTATGTTTATTGCATTTTTAATAAAAAATACAAAAACCAGTACAACATACAGTGGCATCCCCCAGGATGAAACCTAATTCTGCAGTATTTTGCAGCACTCTGCTGAATGCTGCAGCAGACCTACTGAATAAAGCAAAGTATTTTCAATGACAATTAGTCCCTATTCTCAGTCAGGAAAATGTGACACTGCCAGGATAAAGTGAATGCCACATTTTCTTGCATGACAAAGGGGACTAATTGCCATTGAAATGGTATTGCTTTATTCAGGTCTGCTGCAGCATACTACAGAGTGCTTTAAAACTGGGGTTCATCCTGGGGGAATGCTTCTGTATGTCAGACATCAGAAATAATTCACAGGATCCATCCAAAGGATTAGTAAAAGTTAGTCTTACATACAAGAAACCCACAAAAATAACATCTTTCACACACACCAAGACATGTATCATGCTAACTGGGACCAAGTTAGGTGGATTCTGCACTTAGCTGTCTCCTAATGTCTTACACATTTCCCTGGTATTTAGTGGCACCCACCCACCCTCCGATCACCACCCTGCATGTTTTGTAAATTTCCCTGGTGTCTAGTGGCACCCCAACCCTCCAGTCTCTGACCCCTCAGTTATCATATGTTTGCCTAGTGTCTAGTGGCATCCCCACCCTCTGATTGCCATCTCCTAATTGTATGTTTTTTCACCTGTTGTCTAGTAGGGCCCCCACCCTCCAGTCACCATCCCCTCAGTTATTGTATGTTTCTCTGGTGTCTAGTGAATCCTCCACCCCCATCACCATCTCCTCATATTTTGTACATTTCTGTGGTATCTAGTGGTGACCTCCACCCTATGACCACTATTCTCTAATGCTTTATATGTTTCCCTGGTGTCTAGTGGTGCCCCCACACTCTGATCACCATCCCTGCATGTTTTGTACATTTCCCTGGTATCTCATGGTACCCTCCCTCTGATCACCATCCCCACATTTTGTGCATTCCCTCGTATCTAGCGGCACCGCCAACCTCATATCACTGTCTCCTTATGTTTTGTACATTTCTCTGCTGTCTAGTGGCACCCCCACCCTCCAATCACCATTTGCTAAGTTATTATTATTATTATTATATGCTTTTCTGGTAACTGGTGGCACCTCCCACCCTTCAATCACCATCTCATCATGTTCAGTATGTTTCAAAGGTGTCTAGTGGCACCCCCCAATCACTGTCCTTCATTATTAGCTGTAGTAAATAAAACCAGCACTTGATGATTTTATAAACCTGTAAAAAAGAAAACAGACCCTTGGCAGATCCACACACACCCAACCCAACCTTCCACAGAGCAATCTCCCCCCTCCATACCCACATTCACCTGAACAGATCCTAGGGCAATTGTCCACTCCCCGATTGAAGACACATTTTGCTGCTGGAACCGGTGACTGCAATATGAGAAATTAAAGTAAGTGCGTTTCAATGTATTTCAGCTGGATTTTCAAGCTTGATGCGTAACTTTGTCAGTTTTGCATATTTTGACCTCACATTTTCAACATGGCCTTCTTGGGACCCCATGTTATGACCAATGGCAGTGGAATGATGCAAAGTAAGGCCTGAAAGGTGATCTTGTGGTTGTTTAGCAAAATTACCTTTTGGACAGGATTTGAACATTTTCAGTACTTTTGTGCATGAGGTGGGATAATAAGAAGGCTGCATTAAAAAATTGGGGTAAAAATATTTAAAAATGACAAATTTATGAGCGACATTGACATTTTGCAACACACACTTATCACTTTGCTAATTTTACATATTCTGACCCCAAATTTTAAATATTGCCATATTTTCCCATCGCCTCATGTACGTAAAAACTGTAATTTTTCAAATACTGGCCAACATTTGTTTTTGCTCCTATGATGCAGAATGACATTGTCAATGCACAAATTTGCCTTTTGGGCAGGTTTTGAAAATGTTCTCCACCCTTGTTAATGAGGTAGGGTGATAAGAAGGCTATGTTAAAGATTTTCGACACAAATATACAAAATAACAAAAGTTAAGTGGGTACATTGAAATTTTACAACGTGCACACACAACTTTGGTAAATTTAAATATTTTCAACCCAAATTTTCAACATTGCCATTTAATTCAAATCTCCTGATGAACGTAACAACTATCATTTTTCAAAGCCTGACCAAAATGTGTTTTCACATCTGTACTCAGAATGTTTTGACTAAGATTTGACAATTTTCACATGCCAGGTTCATGAAGTAGGTTGGTAGCAAGGTTATGTTAAAATTTTGTAGTCAAAATATTAAAAAACAACTCAGTCCTGATGGTACACTACACTGACTTTTTTCTATACACTTTCATAAATTTGGTAATTTTTGAGATCCAACACTGCATGGGATGGCAGGATCAGCAGAGCCCTACATGTCTGCGCCTGTTCACGCAGGTCCTGAAGGGATCTACGTGAATGAGGATATGATTCCAATATCTCAAAAAGAAGGGGAATTCTTTGAAAAAATACATTGTTAACGCACCAATTATAGCAACTTAATACCACAAAAGTGGGGAAATGTGGCATTAGGGTTTTCAACCTTAACTCCCCAGCCTCACCCCCCAAGCAGCAAAAGGAAATGCCTTAAGGTTTTTTGTCAGCGGAGTCTTGGTGAATCAATGGAGGGATCTTCCTTGGGGTTGTCAACCTTAATTCTCAACCCTCCACCCATCCCGTAGTGTCCAATCTGAAGCACAAGATATAGCTCCAAGCCACTGCCTCATAATGATGCACTCTTCAAAGGTAGAGAAATATGTCTTCAAACAGGTTGCCAACACAGTTTGTTGTAACTTTCTTCATGCAGGACCCCATGGACCCTGCATGAAGAGAGAAGACCAGGGGTAGAATTTACAAAAAAAATGCAATGTGCACACAAAGGTTTGTGCAGCACCTCATGGTTGTGCTGATTGAGAAAATGAAAAAGGCAGTTAAGGACAAGGATGGGGCAAAAAGGGGTAAGGCCATCAAGAAATGGAGGGTAATGAGTACCAAAGCCCGTAGTCTGGGCAACAAGCTCCCTGAACTGGTGGCCTTGATGGAAGAGGGATGCCTGGATATCGTAGCAGTCACAGAAACATGGTACATAGAGAACCATGAAAGGGATGTTAACACACCAGGGTACACAACCTACAGAAGAGAGACAGGGAGGGTAGAAAAGGGGGAGGAGTAGCTCTCTGTCTAAAGAAAGGGATAAAAGCAATGGAACAAAACAGTAAACAGGGAGAGGAGGAGAGGAGGCACTGTGGGTCACCTTAGAGACTGGAAATGGCACCACAAACTACCCTGGCGTTGCATACAGACCCCCATGTCAGTGGGAGGGAATGAACAAGGATATGACAGAAGGCATCCTTAGGATGGCAGAGAAAGGGGAGATACTGTTGATGGGGGACCTGAATATGCCAGATGTTAACTGGAACACCTTTGCTGCAGCCACATCCAAGAGTAGGGCCATTCTTGATGCCCTATAGGTGGCATGCCTCAGACAGCTAGCTTTGGAACCCACTCGTGAGGGAGCAATCTTAGACCTCGTACTCTCAAATGGGGACAGTGAGAGGATCTGAGATCTAGAAGTGGGTAGCCATCTGGGAACAAGTGACCACCAAACAGTGTGGTTCACAATAAACTCAGCTACAGAGTCAAGCCATACAAAAATGAGGATGCTGAACTTCAGGAGGGCTGACTCTGGCAAGATGGGAGAGTGCCTTAGAAAAGCACTAGCAAACAGGCTAGAAGGAGAGGTGGAGCAACTATGAGGCAACATCAAAACTGCCATCACAGAGGCAAAAAGCCTTTGTGTAAAGCAAATGAACAAATCAAAATGAAAGCAAAAGCCACTATGGTTCTCAAAAGTGGTGGCAGGGAAGGTTAGGGAGAAAAATATAGCATTTAGAAAGTATAAGGAAACACAGAAGGAGCAGGACAGAGAACTGTACCAGTTAAGGCAGAAGGAAGCAGGGAGGGAAGCCAGAATAGCAAAGGCCTAAACTGAGGAAAAGACAGCCAACTTGGTTAAGAAGGTAAAACCTTTTATAGGTACATCAGGGAGCGTAGAAAGACAAAGGGAAGGATAGTGAGGCTGAATAGAATGGATGGTGGGTGGGCAGAGAGGGACAGTGAAAAAGCAGGGATATTGAACAAATACTTCTGCTCAGTATTCACAAAAGAGGAGTAGGAGGTGCCTAATCCAATTAACAGAAGCACTCTGGATAATGGGGCTGATCCCAGTCCTTTCACAGAAGAAAAGGTTCTGAAAGAACTCCTAAAACTGAAGGTGGACAAAGCAATGGGGCCTGACAGAATTCCCCCCCAGAATTCTAAAAGAATTAAGGGGAGAACTAGTGACACCACTGACTAACCTTTTTAACAAATCATGGGAGGATGGTGTGGTACCTGAGGACTGGAGGAAGGTGGATGTGATTCCCCTTCACAAAAGTGGGAGCAAGACAGAGACAGGAAACTACAGACCTGTCAGTTTGACCTCTGTGGTAGGGAAAGTGATGGAATCACTTCTGAAGGAAAGAATTGTTGAGTACCTGGAGGCCAGTGGGGCACAGGAGCCAAGGTAGCATGGGTTCACTGTGGGAAGGTCATGTCAGACAAATCTAATTGATTTCTTTGACTGTGTGACCAAAGTAGTAGACCAGGGAGGGGCTGTGGACATGGCCTACTGAGACTTTAGCAAGGCATTTGACATAGTCCCACACAAAAGATTAATAATCAGATTAACCAGCCTGGGAGTGGGTCCCAGGGTGGTAGTCTGGGTAAAACATTGGCTGGACAATTGGACACAGAAGGTAATTGTAAATGGACTCCACTCTGAAGAAAGAGGGGTTACTAGTGGGTTACCACAAGGTTCAGTACTGGGTCCAGTCCTTTTTAAAGTCTTTTTAAGTGACATTACAGAGGGTCTGGAAGGAAAAGTATGCCTCTTTGCAGATGACACAAAGATCTGTAACAGGGTTGATACACAAGGAGGCATGAAAAGGATGACAAGGGACTTGGCAAGGTTGGAGGAATGGTCAGAAGTATGGCAGCTTGGATTCAATTGAAAGAAGTGCAAAATAATGCACCTGGGAAACAAAAACCCAGGGGAAGATTGGGGGGGTAGTAACAACAACAAAAATGGAAAGGGACCTGGGGGTAATCATATCAGATGATCTTAAGGTTAGTAAGCAATGTGAGAAGGCAGTAGGGAGGGCTGGGGGGATACTGGAATGTATAGGAAGAGGCATTACCAGCAGAAAACAGGAAGTTGTTATCCCGCTGTACAGATAGTTGGTGAGACCCCATCTGGAGTACTACATCCAGTTCTGGAGACCCCATCTCCACGAGGACATACACAGGATGGAGGCAGTCCAGAGGAGGACAACTAAAATGGTGCAGTGGTGCAGGGTCTGCAAGAGAAGCCATATGAGGAGAGACTAAAGGAGCTTAATATGTATACCCTTGAGGAAAGGAGAGAGAGGGGGGACATGATAGAAACTTTTGAGTACCTCAGTGGAATCAACAAAGTCCAAGAGGGTAGCATCTTTCAGAAAAAGAGATGTGCGAGAACAAGGGGACATAATTTGAAGATAAGAGGGGGGACGACTCTGGGGCAATGTGAGGAAGTATTTGTTCACAGAGAGGGTGGTTGATGCATGGAACAGCCTTCCTGAAGTGGTTGTGGGTTCTAAAACTGTGGGAGAATTCAAGAATGCATGGGAAAGACATAAGACAATTCTTGTGTGGGGTAGGAAGAAATAGGCTGTTGGTTAACTAGGATCTGCAGCTTTTCCTGTAGGTAGGGAAATGGGCAGACTAGGTCAGCCAAGCAGTCCTTTTATCTGCCGTCAAAGTCTCTGTTTCTATGTAATTATGTTATTCACAGCTGAATAGCACTGTGTGCTATCCAACTGTGAATAGGGGCTGGTGGGGGCAGTGCTAACCCAGGAAAAGCATTGTGATACCCAGTAGTGCTGCCCCCGCAGCCAACCAAGACATAGGCCCTGCAGCCAATAGCGCTCAAGTGCTAAGGTGCTGTTCATGAAAGTAGCCATGCAAATGAGTCCATTGGGTACACAAGACACTAGTGGCCATTAGCATGTTCATTATGGGCTCATACGCATGGCATTAGTGTGGTGTGGCCCACTGCACCAGCCCATGCCCCATGTAGCTGCACTCCACAAGTGTAGTGCCCCCCACATTCTCTGATCGCCATCCCCAGAGAGATGCCGTATACCCTGGCAGTCTAGGGTCCCTCCCTCCTCCCCAATCTCCCACCCGATATGTCTCAATCATTTTTCTGTAATGTAGTGTCCCTCCCTGGTCCCCAGTCTCCCACTCGAGTGTAATAAATCCCTTCTCCATAGTGTTGTATCCCACCACCTCCTTCCTGATCTCCCACCCAACTTTAATAAATTCCTTTTCCATAGTATAGTGTCCCACTGCCCGTCCTCAGTCACTGATTGCTATCCACTAATGTGCCAAACCTATTCTCTCGTAGTAGTCTAGGTTCTCTCCCCCCACCTGTCCAGTGTGACTCAACACCTCACTCCCCCATCCCAATCTTCGGTCAGTGATCAGCACTGCCCACATCTCACCACTGAAGCTGGCTGCTGACTGAGCCCACTTGGGGCATGTACTGTATACAGTACAGCTTCTTGACTGTGACTGACCAATCACAGTCAAGGAGCCATACTGTATACAGTACATGGGGCTGTGGATGGGAGTGACTAAATTTTGCCCCTGTCAGCGGCTCCCAGACTTAAATTTATTTTTGCAGCTGAATTTTTACCCCTTCCCTGACATGCAATCCCTTGGAGTTAGGAATCCTTATTCAGGGGGTGTGGGGGGGGAGGCAAAGCTCAGCACAAGCAGGGGCATGGGTGGTCGACAACTCTCCCTCAAAAACATTTTAGGTTGCCGAGTTTTGGTTCGCCGGTAAGAATATATCGCCGATTTGCTTTTCGGCTATATACACTTGCCATAATAACAGTCACTGTTTGGCAATCACTGTTATCACATAGAACCTCAGCCACCTAGCTGAACAGAATCAAGAGCCCCTGAAAGGGTGCTGCAGCCAGAAACGGCTGTGCCCAGTTCCGTGGGATGCAGCGTTTCACCCTGCCTCAATCTCCTCTGCGCCCATCGGCCACCTAGCTGAACAGGTACTCCTATCAATCCCTCACCGCACCAGCTTTCAGCTCCAACGCTGGATCCTCCATGATTGGCTAAGCGAGCAGACAAAGAGCTTCCAATCGGTCCTCTTGTGGGACTCTGTGCCGTGACTGGCCAAGTGCTACAAGCCTGGCCAGGATCTTCTAGCTTGTCTCTGCTGCTTCTCCAAGAGCGAGTCTGGCTCCTATTATTTGTAACTGCATATTTTGTCACACTCACCCTCCCTAGCCCCGACCTCTATTAAATACTGCAAAGCTCCTCCCTCATCTAGTTTCCCTGCTCCCTTTGGCCATTCTACAAGATCCATACAGTCCTATAAGCCATCATACCCTTTTATCTTAGTACTCAGCAGCCCTATCCCCAAAGGCACTAAGGTCCCTAACATTGGTAGCTAATAAGGTCCCTGACTCAGGGACTGCAATAAACATGGCATGTAGTGTTATAGTGGCCACCTTCAATGCAACCTGCTAAATGGCCCTTCATTCTGGAAGTATAAGGAAACACAGAAGGAGCAGGACAGAGAGCTGTACCAGTTAAGGCAGAAGGAAGCAGGGAGGGAAGTCAGAATAGCAAAGGCCCAAACTGAGGAAAAGATAGCCAACTCAGTTAAGAAGAGGGATAAAACCTTTTATAGGTTCATCAGTGAGCATAGAAAGACAAAGGGAGGGATAGTGAGGCTGAATAGAATGAACGGTGGGTGGGCAGAGGGGGACAGTGAAAAAGCAGGGATACTGAATGAATATTTCTGCTCAGTATTCACAAAAGATGAGGGGGAAGTGCCTAATCCAATTAACAGAAGCACTTTTGATAGGGGGGTCGATCCCAGTCCTTTCATGGAAGAAGGGGTTCTGCAAGAACTCCTAAAACTGAAGGTGGACAAAGCAATGGGTCCTGATGGAATTCACCCCAGAATTCTAAAAGAATTAAGGGAGGAACTAGTGAAACCACTGGCTACTCTTTTTAATAAATCATGGGAGGATGGTGTGGTACCCGAGGACTGGAGGATGGTGGATGTAATTCCCCTTCATAAAAGTGGGACCAAGACAGAGTCAGGAAACTACAGACCTGTCAGTCTGACCTCTGTGGTAGGGAAAGTGATGGAGTCACTTCTGAAGGAAAGAATTGTTGAGTACCTAGAGGCCAGTGGAGCACAGGACCCAAGGCAGCATGGGTTCACAGGAAGGTCGTGTCAGACGAATCTAATAGATTTCTTTGACTGGGTGACCAAAGTAGTAGACCAGGAGGGGCTGTGGACATGGCCTACCTAGACTTTAGCAAGACATTTGACACAGTCCCACACAAAGATTAATAGTCAAGTTAACCAGCCTGGGAGTGGGTCCCAGGGTGGTAGCCTTAAAACATTGGCTGCACAACAGGACACAGAAGGTAATTGTAAATGGAGTCTACTCTGAAGAAAGAGGGTTACTAGTGGGTACCGAGGGTTCAGTATTGGGTCCAGTCCTTTAATGTCTTTATCAGTGACATTGCAGAGGGACTGGAAGGAAAAGTATGCCTTTTACAGATGACACAAAGATCTGCAACAGGGTTGATACACAAGGAGGCGTGGAAAGGATGAAAAGGACTTGGCAAGGTTGGAGGAATGGTCAGAAGTATGGCAGCTAGATTCAATGCAAAGAAGTGCAAATAATGCACCTGGGAAACAAGAACCCAGGGAAGAATACACAATGGGTGGAGAGGTAGTAACAACAACAAAAAGGAAAGGGACCTGGGGTAATCATATCAGATGACCTTAAGGTTAGCAAGCAATGTGAGAAGGCAGTAGGGAGGGCTGGGGTATACTGGGATGTATAGGGAGAGGCATCAGCAGCAGAAAACAGGAAGTTGTTATCCCTCTGTACAGACAGTTGGTGAGACCATCTGGAGTACTGTGTCCAGTTCTGGAGACCCCATCTCTGCAAGGACATAGACAGGATAGAGGTAGTCCAGAGGAGAGCAACTAAATTGTGCAGGGTCTGCAAGAGAAGTCATATGAGGACAGACTAAAGGAGCTTAATATGTATACCCTTGAGGAAAGAAGGGAGAGGGGGGACATGATAGAAACTTTTAAGTACCTCAGTGGAATCAACAAAGTCCAAGAGGGTAGCATCTTTCAGAAAAGAGACTTGCAAGAACAGGGGTACACAATTTAAAGATAGAAGGAGGCGGTTCAGGGCAATGTGAGGAAGTATTATTTCACAGAGAGGGTAGTGGATGCATGGAATAGCCTTCCTGAGGAGGTTGTGGGGTCTAAAACTGTGGGAGAATTCAAGAATGCACGGGATAGACATAAGGCAATTCTTGTGGGGGTGGTAGGAAGAAATAGGCTGTTGGTTAACTAGGATCTGTGGCCTATCCTGTAGGTAGGGAAATGGGCAGACTAGATGGGCCAAGTGGTCCTTTTCTGCCATCAAAGTCTATGTTTCTATGTTTATGGCTTTCTGCTGCTGCCTACAGCTTTTCTGGCACAGCCTACTGGTTGCCTTTCTCTGCTGCATTAGTTCTTTTTTTATCACAGGGATACCACCTGCAATCAAAATATCTCCTAAAATGAACCCATGCGTGACGCTCCTTATGCTGGCCTCTATGACCACATTGCTGCTGATGACTGATGCCTGTGCATCAATATTAGCTGCTGACCAGCAAAACTTAAGCTCCTCCCAAACCCCACCCACAAACTCATATACCCTGATCATTGAGGATGGACATGAACTTACCCTCACAAGTGCAGTTCTCCTGGCACTAATGTCTAATTATGAACGCCAGTTGCTTGGCCTATTTGTGCATTCCCTCATCCTTCAGTCGCCCCATTGGCTTCCTCCTATCTGCCCTCTACTTACACTGATTCTCCTCTCTGGTGATGTAGAGAGTAATCTTGGCCCCATAAAAACCCACATCTACCATGCAGACACCACCTGGACAAGTCACCTCAAATTAAAAATTGCCCACATATATATCTGCAGCCTTGCATTGAAGTTCCATGAGCTTGAGGCGTGGGTATCTCTTTACAAGCCACAGGTATTAGGTCTCACTGACTTCTGGTTGAAATCCGATACCCTGACTCCTCATTTCACCTACATGGTTACTCACTTCTATGCCTGGACAGACCAGGATTAAAGAAGGGCAGGGGAGTGGTGCTATATGTGCAAGACAGCATCACTGCCAACATCATCAACTGCTCAACTTCCACCTCCCAGAGTGAGTGGCTCCTCACTGAAATAATCCTAAGTACATCCAAGAAACTTTACCTAGATTGCTGTTACAGCTCCCCCCCAACTGGAGGTGTCCCATGCATATTGAACTTCTTTGATGGCATAGGGAGTACAACACCCTCAAGAGACACAATTGTGCTTGGAGGCTTCAGCCTCAATTGGCTGGATGCCCCTGCACCTGATTATGCAAATGTTCTGAAAGACCACAACCTAGAGCAAATTATCTCCTCCCCTATCAGACACAATGCTCGCACACATAACCACTCCCTTATTGACTGGGTCATCACCAACCAGAGGGACTTGGTCCTCCAGGTAGGCGTTACGTCCGATTCTATAGGCGACCACACCATAACCTATGCTATACTGTCCACCAAATCAAGCCATACCCCCCCAAAACTCCTGTCTTTCAGGAAGTTTGAGTGCATGGATCCCAAACCTGTCTTCAGTGACATGAGGCAATAAATTGGTCGGCCCTCTACCATCTCAGCAACATCTCAGATGCAGTTGCTTTCTTTACAACCACACTCTCCCACCTACAGGACATGCATTTCCCCATCACAACCAGAAGGGTAAGAGGGGGATGTACCCACTGGCTATCCAGAGAACTACTGGCACTTATAAAAGTTAAGGACAACAAATGGAAGGTGTACCAGGTGTCACCCTCTCCCCAACTCTGGAATGCCTACAGACAACTACGCAACACCTGCAAACAGACTGCATAATCACTGAAGCACAAATTCTACATTAACCAACAAAGCAATGACCTTGGAAATCCACGCAACTTCTGGGTCTCCTTTGGGTCTCTCCTAAGCCTCAAGACCAACAGGCAAATAACAATGCTTGCATCCCCCTATTGCATCCTATTTCTGACCCTACTGAGATTGCAAATGCTTTCAACATGAAGTTCACAGACTTATCCCCTATCTGAGCAAACTCCCCACCCCAGGCATCCTCAGTCCTGAACCACCAGCCTTCCACCCCCCTCCTTAACTACCACCCTGCCCCCACCTTTTCATTTTGGAGCTATTGGGCAAAAAGTCACAATTAAGCTACTGAAGTCTCTCCCAGCCTAAGGAAGCCTGGTCAGTGATGGACTATACCCCACATTCCTAAAACTCATCTCCCCCACAATTATTAAACCCCTCACCTTCCTCTTCAATCTTGCCCTTACTGCATCTACTGTTCCTGACTCTTGGAAACATGCAAATGTGGTACCAATCTTCACAGCTGGTGACCCACTCACTCCTGACAACTACAGGCCCATCTCCCTTCTCTACCACCTAAATAAACTGCTTGAAAAAATTGTACACTTTCAGCTATCAGATTATCTAGACAAATACAACCTTCTATGTCCCCTCCAGCATGACTTCTGCAAGCACCACAGCACCTCCTCTGCTTTGGCCCTTTTTTCTGATCATGTGCTAAGAAACATGGACCAAGACAAAACCACAGGTTCTTAGATCTGTCAAAAGCATTTGACCTTGTCGACCACCACCTCCTCCACTCAACCCTGCTTCTTTTCGGCTGCCCCACCAGAACTGTTGCATGGTTCTGCAGCTATCTGTCCAATAGGTCTCAGTCCATCGTGATTGGTAATGCATCCTCTGTTGCCCTCCCTGTATACACTGGAGTCTCCCAGGGCTCCATACTCAGACCCCTGCTGTTCTCCATATTCATTAATGCACTCCTCAGGGGTAGCTTCAGCTGTAAAGCACTCCTCTACACAGATGATCTGGTTCTCTACCACTGTGATAAATCAGTTGAGTCCATCTCCTCCACTCTCACACATAACTATGGTTCTGCCCATAAAAGGTTCCTCTCCAACAAGCTCCAAGTCAATGAAAATAAGAATAAGTCCATGCTCTTAGGCTGTAAACCTTTCCTCACCAAAGTTGCCAAATCCAACTCATCCCTCCTAGTACTCACTCCAGCAGCCACCCCTCCTTGAAAATGTCCTGTCCTTCAAATACTTAGGCGTTAACCTTAACCCCTCCCTCTCTTTCTCTGAGCATGTCAACAATACTGTGTGGAGAATTCACCAGAAATTAGGTGCTGCATTGAGACTCAAACATTTTTTGTCTACTGAAGCATGCCTTGCCATTGCACGTGGTAACCTACTGCCCCTCCTTGACTACTGCTCCCCTATCTTCTCCTTCGTATCCCCCACCTTGCACTCATGATTAAACACTACATAGAACTCTATCTGTTAATTTGTCCTTCAAGCTCTTCACCGTACCCACAACTGCACACTCTACTAGTCTCTAGGTTGGCTCCCTTTATAAGGTCACTTTGATTATGCTATGGGCTAACTAGTGGACAACTCACTTAGAAGCCAACACCTATCCCCTTACTCACTTCTCCTGACAGATAGAGTGGCTTCTAGGACTCTTAGGGCATCCTCAGTTGCCCCACTGGAAGTACCCCATGTCTCCACTGCAATGGAAAGTAGAGCCTTCTCCATCTCAGCTCCCGCCATCCATTTGCTTGTCCCCTACCCACCTGACTTTCAAACAGAATCTGAAAGCCTGGCTCCTGACTGCTGCTGTCACTGCACCCAATAATAACATTAGGTCACCATAGCACCCATGTCTATAAAATGAGTAGGCATCCTCTACCTCTGCCTCCAATCTACTCCTTTCTCATCTCTGTCTCCTCGTTGAACCTCTGATCCCTAATTGAAGAAAATATATGACTATCTGTATCTGTGTAGCCTTTATTGCTGGCCCTGTACTGAACTGGATTCATGTTATCTTATATTGTCATGTATGTTTTATGCATCATGTGCTTGACAGATCCTGCACAGCCTTGTTGCACCTGTACTGTAAGGGACTCATGCTATATCATGCTGCTATGCATTTGTTTTGTTTTTTTGTTTTTTTTGCACTATGTGTTTTGTCACACTTGGCCATAGCCCAACTCTGCTGCCATTGTGTAATACAGCCCTCCAATGTTCATTTCTTTTTTGAAATTATATTTCTTTATTATTTTATATAAAGGTAACATACCTGAGAGAACAGTACAGGGATTGCACATTATGACCAATGACATAAACTGTATAGCAGCTGCAGAGTGACAATATACAACATTTTACAGAAATCCCTGAATCTGGAAAAACAATGAGAAATACCCCCCTACCTGCCTCACCCAGATCCCCAGGCCCCCATCCCCCCTCCCCCAGGATGTGCCTTCGATAAAGGAAAAAGAAAAAGGAAAAAAGAGAAGAAAAAGGAAGAAAGGGAACTGATCCTGATACATATGAGATGCATAAAGGTATATCAGCTGCCAAGGTAGCTAGAGATGTACCCAACAGGACATTACTTCAAATAAAGAGCATATAATTTTCCCCATTTCCACTCAAATGAAACCAGACAATTCTGAGAACTTGCTATTAACCTTTCAGTCCGAAAGCAGAGAGAAATTTCACTGATCCATTCTGCATATGAGATAACCAATTGGTCCATCCAATGCCTAAGGACCAATCTTTTGATGACCATCGAGATTAAAGCCATGTGGAATCTATGCTCCATCACTTGTATATTGGAAAGCCTCCCTAGGATACAAACTTCTATAGTGAATAAATCATCAAGGCCCAAAAGAGGGTCTAAGTTAGATTGGATGGACTGCCATAAGGGAGCCACCTTCTCACAATACCAGAAAATGTGTACCAGGTTCCCTTCCACTGTGCCACACCTTGTGCATAGAGTTGAAGATAATCTATTTAATTTAACCAGTTTAACTGGGGTATAATACATGTTGTTCAATATATGGTATTGAGTGAGTCTATATCTGTCTTAAGAGAGATACCGATATGTATCTACCCAAATTAGTTCCCAATCTAAAAGGGTGTCTGGCAGAAGAGAAGACCAGCATTTGGAACCAGTCAGAGAGTCCTGGAATTTAGTGTCCAATTTAGTGTCCAGTAGGAAAGAATAGAGCTTAGAAATACTATGGGCGTTAGTTGCCTTTCCTGAATCTGGTTTAGGAAGGGTTTAATTTGAGACGGTATGGGATTGGAGCCGAAGCTGGAAGCCACTAGGTGTCATAACTGAAAAACTTTAAAAATGTGCTTCTGAGGAATGTTATACTTGGTCAGAACCTCCCTGGAGGGTAGAAGAGAGTTATTCAGGAATAGATCATCGACACAGCAATCTCTCAGCTGAGGAAGCCAGTCTAGAGAAAGTGGGAGATCCCCGATCCTAATATTTAAATTAAGGGTAAGAGGTTGGGAAGTGTCTTTCCTGGGAGAGAGATTGAAAAAATGCCAGCATTGATTCAACACCTTGATAGAAGTACCAATGACACTCCCCTGTAAAAGTGGAGGCAAAGTGGATAGGTTATAATAGAGGAGTCTGGATGGAAGAAGGCCAAACTCGGTTAGAATCTTTTTCTCAAGTTGTACCCAAATTGGTAGAAACTCGTCCACCCTCTGATCTTACCACCTCTCAGTTTTCACCATGTGGCTTGCCCAGTAATAGAGCATAAAGTTGGGAAGACCGAGCCCTCCCTTCTCTTTGGGTTAATTAAGTTTTAAGAAGGCTTTCCTGGGCTGTTTACCCTGCCAAATAAATTTTGAAATGGACCTGTGAAAGTGATGAAAATAAGACATCGGCAAGAAAATGTTCATTAGGCTAAGTGGGTAGAAGACCCAAGGCAACACATTCATCTTAACAATATTAATACGACCCCACAGCGATAAAGGGATGGCAGACTATCTCTGAAGATCTTGTTGAATTTTAATCAATAGATTGCCTAGGTTAAGCTTTCTGAAGAGTTCAAGGTCTTTAGTAAGGAAAATGCCTAAATATTTGAGAGAGGAGGGGGCCCATTTCATACCAAACTGGGAAAAGTTAGCCTGAAGCGTGTTAACGTTCAATGGAAATATGATTGCTTTAGCTAAATTCAACTTGTAATTAGTCACTTGGCCAAACTGGGCTATAAGGTGTAGTATATGTGTTAGAGACACTTCGGGGTTAGTCAAGTGCAAGAGAATATCATCAGCATAGGCCAAGAGAACCAGAGACTGCTGCTGAATGAAACATCCCGTGACCAGTGGAAAGTTTTTGATACTGAGAAGGAGAGGCTCCAGATATAGATTAAACAGGAAAGGTGACAGGGGGCAGCCCTGCTGGGTGCCTGTAAATAGCTAAAATTGAGAAGAAAAAACCCCATTACAATAAATTCTGGCAGTAGGGGAATGGTAGACCAATTTAATCCATTGAATAAAGACCTCCAGGAAGCCCATTCTCTTTAATATAATCCAGAGAAATTCCCAATGGACTCTATCAAAGGCTTTCTCTGTATCTAATGACATCAGAGCCATAGAGATTTGAGAGTCCTGGGCGACTTGAAAAATATGTGTGAGAGTACGCAGGTGGTCTATAGAGGACCTGCCCTGCACAAACCTTACTTGTTCGGGACTCAACAAGTTAAGCCAGACCCATTTGAGTCTAAGGGATAGGATTTTCGTTAGGATTTTAATGTCGTAATTAAGAAGTGAGATTGGGCGGTAACTAGCAGGATCAGTCTGGGATTTGTCTGGTTTCAGTATCAGAACAATAGTGGCTTCCAGCAGGGAAGGGTCCAGAGTGGTAGCGTTAAACATGTATTCAAATAATTTTGTTAGGAGACGGGCAAGTTCCTTCCCAAATGTTTTGTAGAAATTGGAGGGGAAGCCGTCAGGTCCTGGAGCTTTGTCCAGAGCAAATTCCTTGATCACCTCCTCCACTTCCGTTGCCGTGATAGGAGTAGTCAGAGCTTCTCCTAAGTGAGTTTGGAGGGTAGGAAGGGGCAGGCCCTCCAGAAACTGGTCCACAAGGGAATAAGAGAGGTGGAAGGCACCACTGCCTTAAAGTTCCTTACAAAATGACTCAAAAATTTGTGAAATATCCCTTGGGGAAGTTTTATGGGAACCATCGGGAGATAATAATGAAGGAATCCATCTCGATCCCTCAATTTCCCTCAAACGTAGAGCTAGCATTTCACCCGATTTCTCCCCTTGATCAAGATAGAAGGCCTTTGTTTTCAGGAGAGCATACTCTGCCTTGTCTCTAATCCAATCTGAGTACTCATTTCTGAGTTTTATTAGGGTTTCTATATCAGCTTGGGAAGAGGAGGAGGATAACTTATTCTCTGCCAACCTAATTTGGTTCAACAATAACATGATCTTGGCCTCCCTCTGTTTTTTCCTTCTAGATGCGAGTTTAATAAATTGGCCCCGATGAAGCATTTAAGGGAGTACCAAAACAGATCCTCCCTCTCTATTGAACCTGTGTTGGTCTCAACAAATGAGGTGATTAGGGATCTAATATGGGAGACTATGCCCTTGTCCTTTAAAAGCTGGGTGTTTAGTTTCCAGGTGGTGTCTCTTTGCACCTGCGGGTTTGGGGAGACCAAAATCCAAGCCACTGAGTGATCTGACACAACTATGGGCTCAATACCAGACTGGAGTACTCCCGATAGAAGGTTATTGCTGACTAGTATTAGGTCAATTCTGGACCACGTCTTGTGTACTTGATAATAATAAGAGAAGAGTTGTCTTGTGGGATTAAGTAAGCGCCAAGGGTCATACAGGCCCAGTAGGTCCATAAAATTCCTCAAGGCTAGCTGTGAAGAGGAGAGTGGTTTCAGGGGTCTATAAGATTTATCCAAATCTTGTGAGGGAGCGATATCCCAGTCCCCCCCGATTATTAACATTGAGGGTAAGAGTCCACTCAACTTTTCAGCCCAGGTCATGAGGAAGTCTGTCCCTCACTGGGGCGAATCGCCCTAATGTTATCTTCGTGATTATAGAGCCTAACCTTCACAATAATGAATCTACCTTCATGGTCCGATAAAGCTCTTCTGCCAGAAAGGGAATGTGCTTCTTAACCAGAATGGCACCCCTACTAGAGCACTGACCCCACTGAGGCAAAACCTGAGCGTAACCTTGACGGCGAAGCCCATTGACTTCTGATGAGAGCAAATGGGTTTCTTGCATCAAGAGAATATCGACATTCAGTAAAGCACAGTTTTTGAAAACCTGGTACCTTTTAGTTAGGTCTCTGACACCTCTTACATTCCACATAGCAATTTTAAGCGCTGTAACACTCATTATCAAATATACAGTGCAGCAGTGGATTATGAAAACATGGAAAAGCAGACCACCCTAGAAGGCACATCCTGCCCTCCCCCCTCCCCCCAAAAACCAACCACCGACCAGATCCCACCCCTCCACCCCTCAAACCAGTAAAGAAAAACTGAAGCAGTGTAAATTTCAGACATGGTATTACAGCCTTTACCAAATCATGAACTAAGAAAGAGAGACCCCTTCCCTCCCTTCCCCCCTCCTCGTCCCTGAAACTATATACAACTGTTCTCCCGACTGCTTCCTGAGGAAAACTGAAAGTTATATTGCTTGGTTCGGGGAACAAAGCCCCAAAAGCCACCACCAGATGGGTGTAACGGGAGGTAATCGTGGACCGGTACCCTGAGGAAATGTCGGCTAATAAGTAGAGAGTAATTCCCTCATAAGTACTGAGAACTTCCTGGCAGAAGAAACCCCCATCTGGGCTGCTCTCCCCCCCTCTCCTTGGTGTGTTTAGCAGTCCCACCAGGGCTGACCCTCCCACGGAGCCTCCCCCCCCAGACAGATAAATCAGAATAAGCCTATAAAAAGACTGGGAAAGTTGAGAACCTGACCAAAATCTGGGGGTTATTCAGAGAAAGCCCCATTAACCTGGGTTCGATACAACCAGAACTCACTAGAGAATGAGAGCCCACCAGGGTCCCCTGGATTCCAGTCTTCGCCATGAGAAAATAGCCCCTGATTAAATTGCAGACCGACTGGTTCATCACCTGCCTCCAACCTCCCAACTGCCATCTGAACTCCTTAACCCTCAAGAGAGAGAACCGAACTACATTACCCATATAGGTTTCAAACTAAATAGGGTAGGGGATAATAACCCTGAGACCCCAATGGTAGTGCTAAGTATCGGAGTTAGCCCCTCCAGCCCAGGGGGCCAACTTCGGGCTTCGCCACCATCAAAACCGTCAGCGGTAAAAAATTATGTTCCCAAATATAGGAGTGTGTTAGGGCACAAGCAGGGTCAGACTGACATGTTGCTAACCCCCCTCCAAAATATTCACCATAACGACAACAATCCTTGTTGCCTAATATCGGCCCAGCTCATCCCTTTTCTCAAAAAGCCTCCCCAACCCACCAACCACACCTGATGAATACCCCAGGATATCCTAGTGACCGCTTCTGTCCAACTTGCTGTAAAATTAAGCAAGCCTAATTACCTGAGCTGGGGAAGCACAGAAGGAACCGGGGGAGCAATAGTTACTAGGGAGACCAAAAGGTCCCTCTGGTCCCACGTCATGTAGAAACCACCTCTACACTCCAAGTTCCCACCCCACCCAGCAAGCAGGCCCCATTAACCACTGCACAAACCGAGCCCACTCAACCCTCTAACAGACTGCTCCAAAGCTGTTCCCCCCCTCCACCAGAGAATCCAGACGAGACAGAAGAGAAAAGCCAAAAACAAAAGGTGAGAGTCCAAAAATGCAGCATGTAGCAAGAGGTAACTTCTTGGTGCTGTCTCAGCGATTCGGCCCGGTTTAAACAGGTTAGGTGACTTGATTGAGAGATCTGCAACAGAGAGTCCAGACGAGAGAGAATAAAGGAATCAAAAACCAAAAGTGAGAGTCCAAAAATGCAGCATGTAGTAAGAGGTAACTTCTTGGCTCTGCCTCAGCCATTCAGCCCAGTTTAAAGAGGTTAGGCAACTTGATTGAGAGATCTGATGCCGCTTTGTCTGGGGATTCGTAGGAGAGCCAAGAACCATCGATGGCAACTTGTAGCTTAGCAGGGTAGTTCATTTTGTAGCGAATGCCCACTGCGATCAGCTTGCTGACTGTAGAATGGAACGCTGAGCGTTTTTGCCTCGTCTCGTAGGGAAGATCCTGAGTAATACGTAGCTTGGAACCACTCCATAGAATTGCTTGTAATTCTCTTGCCTTTGATAATACATGTTGTTTTTCCAAGAAGCTTAGAAATTTAATAATGATAGGTCTTGGCGGGGGTCCAACGGCAGGTTTCAGTCTAAGAGAGCGGTGAGCACGTTCAATATGATATTGTGGATTAAGAGGGGAAGGCCCAATGACTTTGTTTAGAAACTTCTGGAGAAAGAGATTAATATCAGGGCCCTCCTCCAACTCGGGGAGGCCCAGGATCACCAAGTTGTTTCTTCGGCTCCTTCCTTCTAAGTCTTCCATTTTGAGTTGCAGTTTACTGATCTATTGTCTGAGATGAATGATTTCTGGGTCTATCTTTTCCTTCCAGGTCTCCAAGGAGGAAGTTCTGGCTTCCAAATCTCCCATTCTGGTTGTTAGGGCACTGAGATCTCCCCTTAATGATTTCAGCTCAGAAGAGATATCATCCAATGTTTCCTTAAAAGGTATTAGCTCTTGTAAGAAATGGTCCTCGGTAAGAGGAGTTGGAGAAGTATTGGAACGGGGTGATTTTACTGCAGGCCCCGAATTCTGGTTTTCAGATTTTTTTGAAGATTTCTCCGGCGTAGATAGTGGAGTGTGCTTCATGCCAGCAGGCCTCATCTCCGCTTCCATCTCAATCTGCCTCCAAGTGCATTAATATGCACAACGCAAGATGCTGCCAAGTACCGAAGGGTGTTATCTATACTCTAAATGTAGAATAGAACTTTAAATATCAAATCTGTAGGCTGAAAATAGTTAAGAGATGGGTGGGTAACGGGACCTCCGTGAAAACACTGCCTCTAGCTGCACTGCATCATGTGACCGTCCCAATGTTCATTTCTTATTTTCCACACCACCTCATGCTTGAGGTGTATATTACCACACCCTGTATGTGCTGCTGTGATCTGTGTTGTTTGCCACTTTGTGGCCTGGGTCATAACTGAAAATGGTCCTTTGGATCAGTGCACCTACCTGGTTAACAAAGACATAAATAAATAGATTTTGCAGATACAGAACAACAGAGAACACAACTCTTTAGCAGATACAGAACTTGTTATGAGTACATTTTCTTTCAAGCTTCCATCCCCCTGTTTTGAGGCAAATGGACACAGGGGGCATCAGTGATACCCATGACTACTTAGGTGCCTATCAATGGGCAGTTCCAAAGCACTTATTTAGAGAGCACAGACCATGGACCCCACAGAGTCCTGAAAGTTTCCTGTGGGCATACAAGCTCAACCTGGTGGGAGCACTCTGTTACCTCTCATATTAACTTTCACAAAGACTGGGTGAACTAAGTTACCACCCTAAAACTTGTAAGCACATTGGGTCCCTCTGCAACCTGGATTGAATGGTCAGGTATCCAGTGATTAGGGCATCTGCTATTGAGTGCTTACAAAAAGGGTGACTCAATAGCGGCACCTGTTCACAGGGCTACTGGACAGGGGGAGAATATGGGTAAAGTGACATCCTGCTGCTCTATGTATATGCACGTGTGGGGGGGCAAGCATGCCATGTGACAGGCAGAAGGGGAGAGAGGGTTTTTGAGGTGTAGAGTGATGGTGGGTTGCCAAGCTGACTGTGGGGCATGATGGGTTTGTGGCAGGCTAGGGTTGGGAGGGTGCCAGGTTCAGTGATGAGCACGTCGGGATTTTTGTGCCTGTCCGTGTAAATGTTTCTTTTTTTTTGTTTTCACCCCCTCCTACATGCACCCCCCCTAGAGTTGAGAATCCTTTAGTGGGTGGTGTGGGTGGCACAGCCCCCTGCAAAATCCAAAAAAAACTATCTTTTCGGTGCCCTTTTGCTTTACGCCGTGAGTGTACATTGGCAAAATTGATTTTCACCAATGTACATTTGTCCTAACTGCGATCGCCTTTCCACAGTCGATGTTATCACATAGAACCGAGTGGTCAGCTCAATTTAGTCAAAGCCAGACTTCCTCTGAAATTACAATATTTGCAGATTCTTCAGGCACTGCTGGCCTCTGAAGACATTCCAAATACACCTTTTGTGCTGGGCACCAGTAAACCCACACTTAAACATTTGTTTTGTTAGTTTGCTAGGTACCAGGGAACCCACACGAACATGCTGTTACGGTCCCTCAGAAACTAACATTTCTCACAACACTGCAGGGGTCCTCTTCCATGGAACTCATCCACAATAAAACAACAGGAAAAATCACTTACGTTACACACAGGAGCCCCAAGCTGTAGGCTTTCTGAAGTACTGTACTCCAAGAGACAGGAATCTCTGATAGTTAACTTTTACAAGGCTAAAGCTTCGATGTAAAACACACAAAGTCTATTCTGGGCAGCACTTTTAGGAGAAGTGACATTATGTGGGGGATTGCCCCAATAGCTACTCCCTGATACCAATCCAGAATGACACCTTTGTGAAGAAATTCACCCCTCGAGGCATCTGCAACAGACGGTCGTCACCACGACCTGGCACACAGACCACTTACTGACACACTAGCATGAGAAAAAAAATCAAGAGGGGCTCACCATCTGGAAGTTAGGCTGCCAGCAGGCAGGGCACCAACTGCTCTGCACAAACTCCAAACTCTGTCTCCAACAGACTACTGAGTCAAAAACTGCAGCTTTTATAACAAGGTGGTTATGCTGCTGCGAGAGTTCAACATCTTAAACAGCATGCCCTGGCTCAGCAGAGATGGACCAGAAGATTCTTAAAGGAACATTACAGGGATATCACCCTGCCTAAAGTACTGTATATTAAAGGGGTTCTAGTAACCTCAGGGGAACCCAAGTGTTATATATGAAAAAAGTCTACCTGTCATTCCTGCTATTTTTCTGGGAGAGCTCTTTGAACACACAGGTTAACAATTAATTGCAATTAACTTAAAATCTATTTTTTTACCCCAAACCCCCAAAAGACCTATTCCCATATGACACCTACAAGACCTGTATGTTTCATACTTCAGCTCTTTATCAGTTTATAGCTATCTGAGTTCAAAAATGAAGGTAGCAAATCAGGCAAAAATACATAATTTCAGCCTTGATATCTCAAGACCTACCAAAGCAATCTTCATAAAATGTGAAGGATTCAGTGATCTGAGGACTGAGAAGGAGCACACCAGTGTTTGATGTCCTAGGGTTTAACACAGCTGAGATATAATGCTCTGAAAACTGACAATTCTTTTCTTGATAATCTGTTTATCCCCCTGCACTGACTGGCCCCCATTCTCTGGTCTCCCCAACCCTGTTACCCCAGCGTCTTCCAAGACTTACCTTGTCTGGTGTTTTCCCTTAGGGCTTACAGCCCTGGTGAAGTCAGCATGGTCTTCCAGACCCCACTGCAGACAGGATTCCGGTGACATGGATATGCTGTGCCTGCGGGAGTTCAGTGTCATGCTGCTGGTCTTTCATTTTCTGCCCCTTATGAAGTGCATACATGCAATGCCATCATGATATATGCTGCATGCTCTTGTGCACCATGCATCAACAGACACCACCTGTGCTTTTTGGCAGCCCAGCATACCTGACTCCTGGTCTCCACTAGGTGTCAGGAAGTACCGGAATCCATGCCCCCCCCAAAGGAGAAGGAGGAGGAGAGCAGCCACTTGGATGCTCAGTCCTCTTCCTTTGGCCAGTTGTCTGACTCCTGTGCTCACTGCTAGACTTGAGTCATCTGCATCACAAGCAGTAGTGCTAATACTGCACCGGTGGGCTGGCCTGAAAGTGACCATTTTAAATTAACCCCCAGTGCAATCCAAATATACTGGTGTTACTGTGCCTGTATAATGTCATTGTTGGTGTGGTAGCTCAGTATTGTACATTTATATTGGCATTGAGCTAGTGTTTGAGTCAGGCCCCCCATTTTGGGCAGCATATACTGTATATTTCAGCTGATATATGACCTATGGTTATTAAAATTTGAAGGGAAGGCAAGGCAATTTTATGTGTATGGTGCCTAATCCCAGGGGCTCTGAGAGCCTCACAGAAATGAACAATTTGATAAAACATAATACAGTCAAAACAACAACTAACACTCAGGGAGTAAATAAGCACAGCAGAATATTTAACACCAGCATCATACGCCACAGCACATGGTGAACAAGTGAGTTTTCAGAATGGATTTAACAATGGTTAGGGAAGGGCACTTCTTAACTGTCCCCCGAGGACTTTAGGCAAGATCTTGGAACAGATAAAAGTCCTGCATCTGCTGACTGAAGGGAATGGCCAGGAGCTTATGGGGTCAGGAAGTCTTTTAGGTATCCCAGATCCAAACCATGCAGGGTCTTGTAAGTTAACAAGTACCCTCTGAAGTTGATGACCACTGCCAATGGACCGTTAACCAGTGCAGAGCATGGAGAACTAGGCAAGGCAAGACAAGGCAAAATTTATTCAAGAAACACCCATCCCAGAGGCTCTGGGTGCCGAACATACTAAAATTTCATCATACAAATCATAATAGACACATAAACAGCATACTATAAGCATAAAATACAATATTCCACTGAAAAAAGATTTTATAAATACTACACTCAGCAACAGCAACTAGACTCAAAAGAGTCAAGGGTTGATTTAAATCTAAAATTCTGAGACCAGGTAAAGGCTATAAAATGCAGTCCAGAAAGGCTTGATTATACAGGAAGGCCTTGAGGCGGGCTTTGAATACATCAGTAGAAGGAGCCTCCCTAACCATTGAAGAAAGCAAATTCCACAGGATGGGGGTGGCAACACTAAATGCTCTGTCACCTGCTGTTTTTAGCCTCGTCCTAGGAATTGCAAGGAGGCCCCTGGAGGAAGAGCGGAGGGAACAGACCGAGACAGCAGGTGTAAGAAGGTCCTTCAGGCAACCAGGGCTCAGGACGTGTAGGGCCTTAAAGGTGAGCAAACCTACTTTAAAGAGGACCCTCCACCTAACCGGCAGCCAGTGCAGTTGATGCAGCACTGGAGTGATGTGATAATACTTAAACTGTCTTGTCAACAGCCAAGCTGCTGCATTCTCCACCAGCTGCAGTCAGCGCAGTGTACCCCCCAGAGATCCTGAGATAGAGCACATTACAGTAGTCAAGCCTGGACATCATGAAGGCATAAACCAAGGTGGGGAGGGCCAGTGGCAGAACTAGGGGCTTTATCCTGGCGATATTCCTCAGATGATGAAAACTAGTATGGACAACAGATGCCATCTGAGACTCAAGTGTCAATCCACTGTCAAGAATAACGCCAAGATCATGCATCCTAGAGGAGGCCTTCAATGGTACAGAGCCAAGAAAAAGCCCTGTCTCTGTGCCAGAGGCCAACCTATCATGCCCTCTGTTCAACTCTACCACCGGTACCTCTGTCTTATTGGGGTTCAGTCGCAACCAGCTGGAGGCTATCCAGTCATTGATCTCAGTGAGGTAGCTGTTAAGCACTTCCACCGCACAAGACCTTCCAGGGCCAAAAGAAAGATACAGATGGGTGCCATCAGCATAGCAATGAAAACCCAGGCTGTACTTCCTAATGAGCTCTCCCAGGGGCAGCATATACACAGCAAACAACATCGGTGACAGGACTGAATCCTGGGGAACTCCGCACAACAGGAGGCCAGAGGAGGGGAAATTCTCCATCACTACTCTCTGCCTCCTGTTAGATAGAAAAGACTCAAATCAGCAGATAACAGTGCCTGCGAGTCCACAGAATTCCCTTATACAGTCCAATAACACTCGATGGTCAACTGTGTCAAATGTTGAAGAGAGATCGAGGAGAACAAGAATTGTCCCCTTCCCTCAATCTCTAGCCCTAAGGAGGTCATTATGCACCCGAACAAGTGTGATATGCTCTAACCAGGAGGTACTAGCAACCTTCCAGGCTGCTGCATTGTGGACCGGCTGCAAGTGATACAGCAACTTTGTGGATAATCCCAGATACAGACTGTTACAGTAATCCAGTCTTGACGGACAAGTGTATGCATTCATGTTGCTAGGTCTGATGGCTCAAGAAAGGGCTTGATCCAGGAGAAGTCACAAAGATGGTAAAAGCCACTGTGGACAACAGGTGATATTGCCATATAGCCTCTTTGTCCTAAAAGCTAAGTGCATGGTTCAAGTTCATTTGACATTGTTCCAGAATTGTGCTTTCCATTTTTTTTTTTTACAATAAAAAATGTCAAATTAAAAAGTTATGTGTTTTAAAATTGCCAGAGTGCACTTACATGCAAATAAAAAAAAAAGTACCAAAAACATATATGATAAAACACGAGCTTTTAGTTTCATTCTTGATTGAATAATCTGCAAGTCAGTCATGAATAAAAGCCAATAAAGGCTCATATGTTTTCAAGCAACTGAACCATTTTTCCCATTGAGTTTTCCAGCACTGGGAGCACCATCCTAGTGCCTGATAACCCCACCACCTTCCTCACACTGAGTGCCCAACTCAGTTGTTGGGTGTATTCTGTTTTTTTTTTATTTGTACGAACCTTTTGCAGCCACTGTGGCCCGGCCCTGGTGACTCACTAACACAACCCCACAAGTTAAACTTGACCCTCACCCACCCTCTGGTACACCTGACACTCTTCTTCCCCCACTGTCAAGTAGATCCATCCCCACCAACTCTGCAAAACATCTTCCTACCCTTCCCAATCCTGAACAATTGACCCCTCAACCCACACCTAACCTTTGGCATCCATGCTACCCCTCTCTGACCACCCTGATAAGTAAAACACTTGGAAGAGTGCTCCAAACTGTGCAGCCAGCAAAGACCCCCACTGTCACTGTATCTGCTTCTGCCCCACACCATCAGTCAGAAACCTAAAGTAAAAAAACAAGCATTTACCAGTGCCAAATATTTGCCTGCATGCTATTATTGTTGGTTCTGCAGTACTTATATGTGTTTTTGCTATATATATTACCCAAGACAGACTAGAGGAGATGTAATATATAATTTGCAATGGGGTTCTGATATTGCAGATTGTTATACTAAATTTGCCTAGGATAGTAGAGGTGAGATGCAATATTTCTCGTTTAGTGGGGTCCTGCTTTTATAATGTATTTTCTAGGACAGATCATCTTAGATGTAACATTTCTCTTTCACTGGTCTTCTGCTGTATGGTCCTGTTTTTACACTGTTTTGCAATATATTTACCCAGGATAACCCAGCTGAGATGCAATACCTCATTTTCAGTTGAGTTCTGTTTTGACACATTTAATATTAGAAACATTGAAACATAGAAGTTGATGGTAGATAAGGACCACAAGGTCCATCCAGTCTGCCCATTTATTTTTCTACCTTATAAATGTGCCATCGGCCTTTGCTCTGTCAATGACCTATCTATTCATACTCATCTGTATTGCTCCCTTATGCCTATCCCATTCCTGTTTGAAGCCCTGCACTGTATTCATAGCCACCACTTCCAGAGGTAGGCCATTCCATGCATCCACCACCCTTTCTGTGAAAAAGAACTTCCTCACGTTACCCCTTAATCGGCCTCCCTCTAATCTCATGCTGTGTCCTCTTGTCCTGCTATTTTTCTTATATTGAAACATGTTAGACTATTTCACCTTGTTTATGCCCTTAAGGTATTTGAATGTTTCAATCATACCACCTCTCTCCCTCCTTTGCTCTAAGGTATACATATTGAGCTCTGTTAATCTGTCCTCATATGTTTTCTGATGCAGTCCCTGCACCATTGTGTTTGCCCTTCTCTGGACTGCCTCAATTTGGTTAAAGTCCTTGTGAAGGTGTGGCATTCAGTACTGCATGCAGTACCCCAGATGGGGCCTAACCAGTGTCTTGTAAACAGGGATTATTACCTCTCTCTTCCAACTTGTGATACCCCTACTTATACACCCTAACATCCCCTTAGCCTTACCTACTGCTTTAGTGGTCTGCTTGGACGATTTCAGGCCATCAGTGATGATGAGGCCCAAGTCTCTTTTTTTTCCTTGTGACTGCCAGCAACTCCTCTCCCAGCCTATAGGTGGCTTCAGGGTTTCTCTTCCCTATGTGCATGAGTTTGCACTTCTTTGCATTAAACCCCAGTTGCCACTCTTCTGGCCATTTTGCTAGTTTATCCAGATCTCTTCTCATTCTGCCCACCCCATCTGGATCATCTACTGTGTTGCAGATCTTGGTGTCATCTGCAAACAAACAAACCTTACCCTCCAGTCTATCTGCAATGTCACTGATGAAGATATTGAAGAGGACTGGCCCCAGCATTGATCCCTGAGGTACCCCACTTGTGTCTTGCATCTCTTCTGACTGTATACCATTTACCACCACTCTCTGTTTTCTGCCCGTCAACCAGTTTGCCACCCAGTTGACCACCTTCTGACCCACCCTGAGCCTACCCAGCTTATTAGTCAATCTTCTATGTGGAACAGTATAGAAAGCTTTGCTGAAGTTAAGGTAGGCGACATCGACTGCTCCCCTTTGGTCCACCACTCTGGTTACCCCATCAAAGAAATCTATGAAATTAGTTTGACAGGACCTTCCTTTTGTAAACTCATGCTGTCTTGGATCCTGTCCTCCTATGGATTCCAGTTGTTGCACTGTCCTTTCCTTAAGGAGTGCCTCCATAATCTTGCCCACTACTGAGGTAAGATTAACTGGTCTATAGTTCCCTGCCTCCTCCTCCCTGCTATCACTCTTGTGGAGCGGGATCACATGAGCCCTTCTCCAGTCTTCTGGGACCTCTCTTGTGCTCAGAGACTCACTAAACAGTTCTGATAATGGCTCTGCTAATTCCATCCTTAGCTCCTTTAGTACCCTGGGATGTATGCCATCAGGTCCCATTGCCTTGTCCACTCTGAGCTTATCGAGCTCTTGTAGGACCCTTCCTTTTGTGAAGGGACTAGTGCTTACCTCCCTCCCCCTGTGTCCATGGTGTTGAACTGTGGGCCCTGCCCTATCTTCTCTTCAGTAAATACTGAGCAGAAATATCTGTTTAGAATACATGCTTTTACATGGTCCTCCTCCTCATACGCCCCCTTATCGCCTTTGATCTTAGTAATACCCCCTCTGGACGTTCTCCTTTCACTAATGTATCTATAGAAAGTCTTGTCACCTTCTTTTACTGTCTGTACTAGTGTTTCCTTGGTTTGGGCCTTTGCCTGCCTTACTGCCTTCCCTGCTTCCCTTAGGGAAGTTTGGTATGCCTCTCAGTCTTCATTCCGCTGCGTTCCCTTATATTTTCTGAAGGCCAGCCTTTTGGCTCTGACCTTTTCTACTACTGTTTTTGAAAATCAAAGTGGTTTCCTTCTTCTTTTGCACTTCCTTTTCTCTCTAACACAATTGGATGTTGCTTCAAGTATTGCATCCTTAATGCTTGCCCACTTTGTCTGTACCCCCTCTCCTGTATTTCTTTTTGCCAGGTCTAGCTTAACTCTGTTGGCCATCTTATCAAATTCAGCTCCTCTGAAGTCCCATATTTTTGCCTTGGAATGGGATGATTTATTTGTAGTGGCAAACTGAACCATACCATGTGATGGTCACTGGCCCCCAGGTGACCCTCTACCTGGAGATCTGTGATCCTTTCCCTCTTAGTCAGTACTAGATCTAGGATAGCCCTGTCTCTTCTGGGTTGTTGTATCAGTTGTTTGAGGCCCTCCCCTTGCAGGGAATCCACCATATGTCTAGTTCTGGCAGATGTTCCTGCTGGTATTAACCAATCTGTATCTGGCATGTTGAAGTCTCCCATTATCAGAACCTCCCCTTTAGCTGTCATGTTTTATATATCTTCTAACAGTACTCTGTCTATGTCCTCCCACTGGTCTGGGGGCCTGTAGACAATCCCAGTTCTTATGGCTACCTGATTTCCTGTTTCCAGGGTGACCCACAGTTCTTATGGCTCCTTATGTGTATTCTGAATTTCTGTAGCTTTGATATTTTCATTGACATACAGGGCCACTCCCCCCCCCCTTTTTGCAACTAGGTCTCTTCCAAACAGTACATAGCCAGGCACTGAAGTCTCCCAAGTGTGTTTTTGGGTAAACCATGTCTCACTAATTGCTACTATGTCCAGTTTAGCCTCTGTCATTATTACCTGCAGGTCTGGGATCTTGTTTCCCAGACTGCGAGCATTTGTGTACATGATTTTCCATTGGTCAGATTTCGGTGTGTTAGTTTTTGGGTGAGGTCTGGCGTTTCCCCTGTGCATCGTATGGGGAGCTGGACCTTTTTCCTTACTTACATTTACTTAGGATAGCACAGCTGCAGTGCTATTTTGTTTTCAGTGGGCTCTGTTTTTCCTCATTTTCACACTGTACTTACTCAGGATACTACAGCTGAGATGCAATATTTCATTTCTGATTGGTCCCTGCTTTACCCACTTTTATAATATATTTACCAAGGATAGTCCAGCTGAAAGGTTAGTTACTGTTTCAGTGGGTTACAGCTTTTACCATGTATTTTCCCAGGACAGAGCAGTGCAGATGCACAGTTTGATGATGGCTCTGTTTACTGGGGTACTGCTTTTACACATTTTTACTATACATTTACTCAGCATAAACCAGATGGCATGCAATATCTCATTTTCAGTGGTGATCTGCTTATAAGCATTTTTAGATTGCATTTATCCAGGACAGACCAGCTGAGAGACAATATTTAATTTTCAGTGAGCTTCATATTTTGATCCAAAATCTCCAACATAGGCCTTTCATGAGCTGATGTTATGAAATGACAGGTTGAATTTGTTAAACCCCATCCGAAAGGTGATTTTGTGGTGTGACTGTTTCAGAGGGGATTTTAAAAATGACACCTATCATGTCCATGATATGGGGTAACACAAGGGATGTGTTAAATATTAGCAGCCAAAATCTGCAAAAAATAAAAGTTATGAGTATGCATTGGAACAATTCAATGACTTTTCATACATTAGCTGTTCTTTCACATTTTGACGCAACATTTTCAAAATGGTCTCTTTATGACCCCATGTAATGATTAATACACAGTGAAGCCCGCCAGGATGAAGCGCAGCATCACAGGTTTCCTGCATGATGAAAGAAATTAACTCCCATTGAAACTGTATTGTTTGCTGCAGTAACTCTACTGCAGAGTTGGGCTTCAGCCAGTAGGTGGATTTCTTTAAATCCTGTCCAAAAGTGGTTGCAACAGGACTTCAAAAATATGGGTTACACTTTCAGTGTCACAACTATACTGTGGTTACAGTGTAACTACACTGCAGGATATGAAAAATAACACCTGTTGTGTTCATCAGGTGGGGCAAGAAAAAGGCTATGTGCACATTTTGAGGCAAAATCTGCAACAATCACAAAGTTATGAATAACCATTGAAAACGTCAACATTTCCTCATAACTTTGCTGCCTTTTAACATTTTGACCCTAAATTTTCAACAATGTCTTTTTATGATACCACCTTATGATCATGGCAGGTGGAATGTTTTCAATCCTGTTTTAAAGGTAACTTCACAGAGCAAATGTGAAAATGTGTTTCAGAGAAGATTTGAAAAATTTCACCTGTAATGTTCATTAGGGGGTAACAACAGGACTATGCTGAAAATTGGAGACCAGAATCAGCACATGTGGCAGTTTTATGAGTAAACATTGACAAATGCAGCATTTCTTCATAACTTCATTGTTTTGTGACATTTGAACCCCAAATTTTCAAAATAGTATTTTTATGACCTCACTTTCTGAATGAAAGGTGTCATAAAATGCTGGCCAAAATGTCATTTCATGCCACTAGTGTGGAAAAAAAGACACATTTTGTTGCAGATTTGAAAAACAACACATATCATGTTAAAAAGGTGGTGTGAAAAAATGGCTAGGTTGAAAATTTGTGGTCAAAATATTGAAAATTACTAGATGTTGTGACTAGTCATGAAACACTTTGGTAATATTCAATATTTTAATCTTACATTTTCAATGCTGTGACACACCTTTGAAATGCCATTTTGTTTGTAATACAGTGCTTGCTGTACACTCATGCACAAACAAACAGAAAAATGGTAAAAAAAAATTCTACTGCACATGCTGAGAATGCAGGTTTTTTTTTTCAAAACTGTGGTTTGAATTTTTGTGTCCCTAAAGATGGATTACAGGAACAATTTCAAGCTCCAAAACTGCAAGGTCTTGAGGGTGGTTGGTGGTAAGCACCCTGAGCCTCACGTATGTAAATAAAATGTTACGGTCAAAAAAAAAAGAAAAATTCCCTAAAGAAGACTACATTCTGATGAACATGAACTGTGCATACAGTGGAACTTAGACTTTTCTCACTATTTTTCCCCTTACCATTAACATCAACATTTTTGACATTTTTGTTTCATATAGCTCTTTGTCTCACTGGTCGGTGTGGGTGGGCTGTCAGCCCTGTCCCTGCCTACTCTCACCTGGCACTTATCTCTCTCCTAGATTCTGAGCCCTAGATCCCCCATGGACTACCCCCCATGGTGGGGCCAGGAAGGGGAGAGCTGTCCTCCCCCCCACCCAGAGACACACATCCAGATTGTTGGACTGGAGACTGGGTGACACTGCTGAGACAGAGGTATGTGGACAGTGCTTCATATAGCCTGTGCAAACCTATTTTCCTTTTTCTCCCCTTAATCCCTCCCAGCCATGGCATCACACATGCATATATGTAAGGAGGTGTGCACATGCCATATAATCATGGGCCTTCCTGACGTGCCACTTGAACTGCCAGTGCTACATCCAGACCTCCACCTGGGGCAGCCATGGGCTGAGCTGAAAAACCTCCCCATCCTGTGAAAGAAAGGCTGTCCTATGGATGCTCAGTCATCTCCCCCAGTTCTATGTGATAACGGTGAAAGCCTAAAGGCGATCGCTGTTATTAAAAGTCAGGAGTGCCAAAATTTGTTTTGGCACTGACACCAACACACAACAAAACAGTGCCGGACTTACTTTTTTAATGTTTTATGTGAAGTTGACGGACCCCCTCAGGGAGCTCCCCCGCACTCCCTACTAAAGGATTCTCAACTCCAGGGGGGTACACGTCGGGGGGGTGAAAATGTTAAAAAAATAAAAGGTTCAGACCAGGCACAACAAAAATGCACCAGCACCTGGACCCAAACCCAGTACCCTGCCGACCGGTGCCAGCAACCCAACCATCACACCATGTGGCCGGATCGGCAACCCACCATGGCACAACCCCTCACATCCTCTCTTGCCTCTGACTGTGCATGCTCGCTCCCCCACCAGTGCATGTATCTATAGCGACATCCCATCGCTATATTTGCTGACCCCCCCATATGGCCGCCTTATCCTACTATAGCCCTCGAGGGATGCATTGGGGAGTGGGTTGAGGTTACTGTTGGCGCCTGTTCCCCTGTGTCCTCATCATGGTATACCCCTCCCATGGCCAACCCCCAACAACCCAAGCTCATTCCCGATCCCAGGTCACTGGCATGGTAAGAGTTAAGTCACTAGGCACCTCAGCCCTCTACACCACAAGGCCAGCCACTTTTAACATTTTAAGCCCATATTTTGAGATGATCTATTTATCACCCATCATCCTCATTACAAGCCAAGTAAAAAATTTCATACCTTCATGCTATATTAATTAAAACAGATAGGCACACTGTAGTATCATCTCCCATTGCATAATGGTACCCCCGAACTCTGAGCATGTTTTTTACATTAAGTTTCTCTCTCTCTCTCGCTGTCTCTCTCTGTGCTGGTCTTTCACTACCAGCCTATACCTAAGAGATCTCTAGTTTCTGATAAAGAGAGCAGGTGAGAGGACAGTGTTTCTGCAATTCTCAACAGCTACATTTTTTCAAAATAGTTTATTCCTTTATTTCTAGTTTAAGTTATTTATCTCTAATTCTTCTCTCTGTCCTGTGTTTTAGTGCCATTTTTCATATTAAAACTGTCTTTTTTTTATAGTTCTCTTCAGTTCCAGGGAACTGTAAAATAGGGTATGGTTTAACTCTGTTGACAAAGACTGTGCTAGAGTAGAAGTTCACTTTATAAAGCCTTGTGGTTGCCATTTCCAGATTCTGTTTCAATTTTAAACTATTTGCTCCTTTAGTTTGACCATAAAATTAGGGTCTGAGGCTGTTAAAAAATGTATTTATCTATTTAAAATTTAGTAACTTGGAAAGGCACAATGATCCAAGGCTTATTTGCAGGTGACACTTGGGGTGAGGGTAAGTTCACAGTAAAACTATAACAGCTGGAACCGAGCAATATGATACAAGTAAAGTGCAAACATAGTAAAGGCACATCATAGCTGCAGCTTACTGGGGCATGATACAATAACCATTCATAGATGCAAAGAACAGGGGATTGAAACACATAGTTCAAAGAACATTACCAGAAGTGAGCTCAACCCCAGGGAAGGGGTAAAAGCAAGTCAAATGGGGAGTTGACATATGCAGGGAGGGGAGAGCATGTGTTTAAGCTTAAGGGAAGTTGTGGATGAAGAAAACTGGGGCTGACTCACAGTGCCTGTGGTTAGTATAAAGAGTTTCTTCCAAAATTTACCCAGCACTCCTCACCACTCTGGTGACAAAAAAACAAAAGTAACCAATAGTCGTACAATGACTGTGGTTGATCATTGAACCAGGTCTCAAAGACAGAGGTCACATTACCTGCCATGGTGCCCCTTTTCATCTCATGCCTGAGTCAGAAAACCCTAAACAGAAAACTGGGCCCATTGTTTTTAAAAAAGTGTCAACAGTTTGGCACCAGTTTGCTTAGGGCAGCTAGGCACATAGAGTGTTGCAAGGCACAGTATGTGACTGGCAGAACTGTGACATACTGTATGCAACATTTTTGTCCTACAGTAAGACGCAGAAAAGGAGACGGGGTGAAATGCATTCTCTGTTAGCACCAGTGTCTCTGTTAATTCCAAAGAGTATTCCCCTTTAAAGGCTGGGGACCATGTGTACATTATGTCAACTGAGTCAGCATCACCAAAGGACATACAGTAGCCAATAAGGCAGAATCCACAAAAAATACAGCAAAAGAGCATAAATCCATGACTGAGGAACATTAAAAAAAAAAAAAGACATAGATAAAAAAGACTAAAAAAATGGCATGCTGAATCAGCACCATCTTCTAGTCTGAAAAATCTCAGGAAAGAGAAACATGTTGAACCTGAGAAACAAAAAGCACCTATTGTGTCTCCTGTTATGTCCTCTATTGATGAATTTAAACAAATGTGGGAATTATTCAGGAACAAGCCACAAATCTGTCACATTCGGCCACACCTAGTCCTGCAGAACAGCACTGGGGTTAGGAAGATGGGCAGGATCCCTTGGTACCCGATCAAAACCCTGGCCGCACATACACATAATCAAAAAACACATGGGCATAAATGTGTGTGTGGTCTCAGAGTTTGTTTATATAATCTAGAGTAGTTTCAGACCATGCTAGATTACATGGACCATGCAACGTGGTTTTTGCCCACACTATTTTTTGTTGCAGGGTTTTGACATGGTGCCAGATCCCTTAAGCCCTGACATCACTGGTGATGAGCAAAGTAGGTTAATTCCCAGGGCACTGAATGATTGCACGTCATATTCAGCCTTTTTAAGAGAAATGGCTGACATGATCACCATACAGTACCCACAACTGAGGCAGAGGTAGATGCAGGTGAATCAGACTCCCTAAGCATATTAGGGCTGACATCAATTAAGAGGATGAGCCTTCCCCTACATGGAACTTTTAAGAAAATGACTAATAAAAAATTATAACTGCCTGCCATTGAAATGGTTATTGATAAATAAAAGTTGACACATGGTATCAGGTTACTAGAGCAGTGTCTGAGAACCCGTACAAGCATCCACATCAAGAGTGCATAATATAGGCAGCTGCTTGTGACAAAATCAAAACAATCTTTTTCCTCTCCTCCAGATAAGGACTCAATGAAAACTTTACTCTTGGAAAGCATTTATACTCATTTGAATCGCTCCTATTGAGACAAGCTGCCTCTCTGAGCTATAAAGCTGTCTATCAAGAAGATCTAACTGGAAAAGCCTGGTTTAGATACAGGAAAACACAGCTGCAGATGGCTGTTGACATTAATGACACAGCCACAAGAGACCTAGCAAATGCAGAGGCCACCAGGAGATACACATGTCTCAGAACCACTGGCTTATCTCTGGACCTTCAGAACAAAGCTGCTGACTTTCCATTCAGAATTACATTACTCTTTTGAGATCAGAGTGCTATATGAACAATGTTGATAAAAATAAAAAAACAACCTTTAAAAATGTAGTAGCTAAAGATAGGAAATTCAGAGGGTACTATTGACATCATGAGAATGGGATTATTTTCACAGGCAGCAGGACCCACAGCCATACAATACACAGGGGAGCTTCAGCAGAGGTTGGAGTTACAGAAGCAGGAAACAAGCTGACACTGCAATCTCCAGTAATTAAAATCACATCCTTGAATAGTTTCCGTTGGCCAAAGAAAGCAATTAGGGGAGTGGTGACCTATTTTCAACCTGAGATATCTGATCAGGCATCTAAAAAAAGAGAAGTTCAGAATGGTCATCTCCAGGTAAGGATACAGTCTTTACATAAAAGAGAGTGTCTCTCCTTACTGGACCTAAAGGATGTCTACTTCCACATTCCAGTATGAAAGTCATACAGGAAATACCTGAAATTCAGAGTTGGACAACAGCAGTGCCAGCTAAGGGGAATACCCTTTTCTAAAACCTCATCAGCAAGGGTATTCACAAAGTGCATTACTGTAGCAGAAGCAGCTCTGAGAAAAGATAGCATAACAGTCTATCCATACTTATGTGACTGGTTAGTACAGTATGTGTGAAAACAGAAAGAGAGAGAGAGAGAGAGAAACAGAAACAGAATTTGGAAAGTCAGGGAAATGATACTAAAGATAGCATTTCTGGTAAACCTCAAAAATTCCACACAAAAAACAGTAAAGACCCTAAGGTTCATAGGTGGTGAGCTGGACACTGTGCAGTCAAGAGCTTTTCAGCCATGGGAAAAGATTCACTACCTGCTGTCTTATGCAGCCACAGTTCAAAGGGGGACAAACAAGTCTTCTCTAAATGTTTTCAGGTTGCTGGGTTTCATGTCTGCAACAATGTCAGTAGTACCTTGGTCAGGAAAGCACATGAGGGACATACAGTGGTACCTAAAAAAGTATTGATCCCCGTTACAATAGCCACTATTCACACTACATCCAGTACAAGAGGTTCTGGTAAACTCATTGCAGTAGTGGAAAAATGTGAATCACTTGATATAGCGAATACCTTTTCAGAGGAAACCACATACTATGGTCCTGACAACAAAGGCCTCCCTACAGATAAGACAAGGCAAGGCGATACCTAATCCCAGAGGCTCTTGGGGCCTTACAATCATAAAAGAGTACAGAGGAATCATAAAACATTTCAAGTATGTTAAAATATTGAGATATTAAAGCACATCACCGCTCAAGCTAAGTAGATGGGTTTTCGAATAAATTTGGAAAACTTTAGCAGAGCTGGCTCCTCACACTTCAGGGGGAAGGGCATAGCATACCAATAGGGTGGCAACCCCGGATGCTCAATGCCCTGAAGACTTCAACCAGGATCTGCACACTAAGAGGAGACTTGCCTATGATGAAAGAATTCATTTGGAGTAAAGTCCCAGCACAAACACCCACCAAATGACTGTACATGCTTGTGGGATCATAAATACCATTAGTTTCCCAAGTCCATATCCTTTCTATGTTTTATGTTACAGGAAATTTCATCAGTTGGTAAGGCCATTTTGGAATCTCTGCTTCAATCCCTGTGGGTTGAATGTGACCACTGGAAGACATTAAACCTCTCCTTGGTGGAAAGATGAAGGCTATCTGTATGGGCACTGCTGACAAAACTTCCATAGTAATCTGTACACCCCAGTACTTAATCCCTCTCTGGGACCAGGCAAGGCCCTCCACAATGAAGGGGGTTATGGGCAGAACTCAGTAAAGGGGAGAAACTGAGTCTTGGAAGTGCTAATAGTGAGACCAGAGACCTCTAAGAAGGACTGAAGTGTGTGCATCAAAACTGGGATGGAAGCCTCAGGGGAGGACAAAAGCACCCGGAGGTCATCCACGTATAATAATATGGGGAACTCCTGGGTGCTGATCTGAATGCCATGGATGTCAGGATGCAAATGGATCATGACAGCCTGAGGCTCAATGGCCAACAGAAATAGCAGAGGCAAGAGAAGATAGCCCTGTTGGGTACCCTTCTGTTGTGGTAATGGAGAAGACAAGAGGTTATTATGTGGTCGCCCAAGTGACTTGGTTAGTATACAATACCTAGATCCATTTCTGAAAGGTGTTACCACATTCAAAGTGAGAAAGTACCCTACCCCTATGAGGTAAGGCCATTGGACTGAAACAAAGGCCTTCTTGAAATCTATTGAAACCACTGCTGAGGGGAACCTAGATGCTTGAGCAGAGGCCATGACAGTAAGCAAGAACCTTAAATGTCTGAGTCCAGTCTTGTTTCTATGAAGCCCACCCGGGAATGGTGGACTAGCTAGGAAATTACCTTCTCTAGGTGGGCTGCCGTGACCTTTGCAAGAACCTTACATTCAGTACTGATGAGAAAGCTAGGCCAGTAGTTTGTCCACAACAGTGGATCCTTATCATTTTGGAGTATCACGGTAATGGTGGCTCCCCGCGGGGGAGTTCACCAATGGGCATGGCTAAATATGGCCACCATAGCAGGAGCCATGAAAGTTGGAATAAGCTGATACAGGTCAGCCAGAATACCATCATCTCTAGGAGCTGCAAGGGGGAAAGACCCTTGATGGCCACAATCCCCCCCCCGATACTGCAATTGGCCAATCCAGAGAGCATCACTCTGGAAGGCAGGGAAGAGTGATGGCCAACAGAAAAGAAGGTGATTATCTGGGGGCACCGAGGCACTATAAGGGTCCTGGTAGAAGTCCTTCATGACTTCACTGATGCCCTTTGGAGTATAATGAACCCTGACCTTGAACCTAGATTTCAGCAAAGCCTTCAACACCATCCCAAATAGAAGGCTTATTAATAAGATGGGTAGTCTGGGCATGGGAGACAAGGTGGTGAACTGGGTTAGGAACTGGTTAACAGACAGGAGACCGAGGGTGGTGGTAAATAGGGTACAATCTGGGGGGGGGGTGACCAGTGGGGTACCACAGAGATCAGTACTAGGACCAGTCATGTTCAATGTCTTCATTAGTGACATTGCAGAGGGGCTGAAAGGAAAGGTCTGCCTGTTTGCAGATGACACCAAGATCTGCAATAGGGTGGATACTTCAGAAGGGAGTGCAGAAAATGAAGAGGGACCTGGAGAAGCTTGAAAAATGGTCAGAGATGTGGCAACTGAGGTTCAATGCAAAGAGTACAAAATAATGCACCTGGGTAGAGGGAACCCTGGGAGAGCTGCAGGTTGGGGGGAGGAGCTGACTGTCACCAAAGAGGAAAGGGACCTAGGGGTTATCATCTCTGATGACCTTAAGGTATCAAAGCAGTGAACAAAGGCAGCAGGGAGGGTCCGTGGCATCCTGGGCTGCATATTTAAGGGGTATCACTAGCAGGAGGAGGGAGGAGGTGATGCCATTGTATAAAACATTGGTAAGGCCTCACCTAGAGTACTGTGTGCAGTTCTGGAGGTCACGCCTGTGCAAGGATATAGATAAGGTGGAAACTATCCAGAGAAGGACAACAAAGATGGTGCAGGGCTTGCACCACAAAACATATGAGGAGAGACTAGGGACCTCAATATGTACTCCCTAGAGGAAAGGAGACAGTGGGGGGCATGGTTAAAACTTTCAAGTACCTCAAGGACATAAACAAGGTGCAGGTGGGGGACCTTTTTCAAGGTAGAAAAAGTACTAGAACAAGGGGGCATAATATGAAATTGGAAGGGGGCAGATTAAGAGATAATGTGAGGAAGGTTTTCTACACAGAAAGGGTAGTCAATGCTTGGAACAGTCTGCCACAGGATGTAGTGGGGGAAAGCACAGTGGAGGGGTTTAAGCATGCCTGGGACAGGCACAAGGGAAGCTTGAGAAGGCAGGGAGTGATGAAAAGCCATAGATTACATAGAGTCAGTGACCACATACAATGTATAGGGCCTACGGGCAGACTGGATGGGCCTAGCAGTCCTTATCTGCTGACAATTTGTATGTTTTCTATCTTCTATGTTTCTATGACCCCTTTATCATAAAGTACGAGAACATGTTTAGAAGCCTGCTGCATATGGAGGTGGTAGAAAAGCAGTTTTCCCACCCACTGCCCGCCTTCCCAACAATGATGGTTAAGGTGGACCTGAGCCAGTTCTGCCTGTCTAGACAGGAAAGTATTTTCAACTGAGGCGGGTCATATCAGCGAGGTTCAGGCAAAAGTATCCAACCCATCCTTAAAGGCAGATTCTTTCTGCTATAACTGAACTTGTAGCTGCATTTCCTCTTACATCCTCTGCTTCCTGCGATATGCAGCATAACTAATGATGGCCCCTCTCGGGTAAGCTTTAGACATCTTTCATATCGATGCAGAGGATACTTTGGAAGACACATTAATTTTTGAAGTGTGTTGTGGATTCCCTCACAACATGCTTATGAAAATGGGGATCTGACAGGAGCAGTGGGTCAAGTCACCAACCATGGGACTTCTGCTGAGCCGGCTCCAGTTGCAATGACACTGAGACCACAGCATGGTCCGAGAGGACTATACTACCAATTGAAGTAGATGTCAGTGCCTGCATGAAGTACTGGGATACCAATGAATAATCGGTGTGGCTGTTGATCTTATGAACAGCTGAGAAGAAGGGGTAGTCTCTGGCTGTTGAGTTCAACAAGCATCACACATCAGCCAGGGTATGTTCCTGCAGTAGCAGATGAACTTTAAGTGTCTCACTAGGAGACAAAACATTAGGAGAGCTTCTACCCAAGATCGTGTCCTGGGAAGATTAAAGTCTCCTCCTAGAAGAAGAGGGTATTTCTGCTGATGAAAGTCAGCTAGGATTTGCACTACCTCATGAAAAAAAACAGGATTAGAGTCATTGGGGCCATAAATGGTGCCCAGAAGCAACATCAAATGCAGAGCTTTCAGCAAAGTCAAAACCCATCTACCATTTCGGTCAGACCTATGATCCAAGATAGCCCAAGAGAGATGTTCATGAATAAGAATCAAAACCTCTCCCCCTCTCTCTAGTGGAGTAAGTGGAATGAAGCTTGGTCAGCACCCATTCCCTTTTTAGTTTAACTACCTTCTGTCTAGTAGGGTGGGTTTCTTGTAATAAGGCCACTGATGCCCCTGGTTTTTTAGCTGGGTCAGGATTACCTTCTGTTTGGCCAGATAATGCAGCCCCTTGACATTCCAGCAAATAAACATTGAACCCCAGTTTACCCATGACATCTAGTCACCAAACTACTGTCTGGATAAAGGGAATAGGCTACAAAGTTGAAACTGAGTGTTCCCCCTTCTGCTTATTAACGTCCAATGTGCATGCCCAACAAATGGCAGAAAATCAAGCGTGTACACTCTTACTGTTAATAAATAAATAAAAACCAAAAAACTTGAATATAGCAACAAAGCTTATGAAAACTGTAATATTTATCAGCAAAACACAATAAAAGCAAAACAACCCCCCTCCCCCTTTGTAGAAACCAATAGCTGATACCCCCATGCCACAAAGTCAAGGTACAAAACAAAACAAAACTACAAAACCAGAAAACACTCCAAGTGGCCAGAGGACAGTAGCATGGGGTGAGCAATGAGTCAACTTTAAAAAAAAAAACAATACCATACCCCTCCAACACATTGTATATCCTTATTCCGAGCAGAGTATACCACCTTTCCAAACTAGAGTCTACATGCTCCCATTAGGCGCCCAGAAACTAATCCCCACCCCGCCATCCTCAAATGCATTCCACGAGAATAGACATAAAGGACTCACCAACATTCATTGGAAAAGGAATGGGCTCTACCTCCACAGGCATGGTGACGTACACAAAGGAGGGAAACAATGACCACTGGAAACAGCGACCACTGGAAACAGCTCAACAACAGTGATTTTATGAATGAAAGAGGGATAAGTCCTCAGAGAATGGTACAGGAGGAGAGAGGAAAGACAAACAGAGTTAATGGTAATGGTAATGCTTAAAGAGGCTGATCACAGCCAACAAATATAACTTCAATATTTACCCCAGAGACTGCCCCCAGGTATGCTACCCTCAATAAAATAACAGTGTGACAGCACCTATGTTACCTGTTCTTGTGACCTGTCAGGGAGGGAAAGACCAACAGACACAGACGGCCACATTATCCTTTCATACATTGAGGCCATGATATGTTATGCCTGAACCCCTCAGCCCCATTCCATTACCCCTGCCAGGTAATAGAAACACCCACTTGATGGCTGGGGTGGGGGGGTGCATCCTTCTGACTAAGAAATATATCTACCCAGCCTTATAAAAAAAAGTAGAAACAAGCTTGGGAAGAAAAAACCCTGAAGGAGCAGGTCCCAGAGAAAGAATGCTGCACTATACCTTGTACGGTGAGCTGCTGATCCCAGACAGTTCTTTGAGATGCATGGGGCCCATAAACATCTTTAGCTATCCAAATACACCCTGACTGAGTACCCTAGCCTATATTCCTATCACAGGGAAAGAACAGAAAAGCTCTGCTCAGTGCCCAGAAACCATAAACAACTAGCCTGGTGAAAGTTTCACATCACAGGTTGTAGCGAGTGAGCAAACAGGAGTGCCACCTCAGCCTGGCACTGTGAATCCAGTAGATTAAAAAGGTTGCAATAGCTAGGGTAACTGCTGAGTGTTACTCTCTGATCAAACTTTCAGAGAGCAGCACAAATGTATGAAAGAGAGGTAGTGACACATCAAAAAACCCAATGGTGGGAATGGTGCAGGCTGCGGGGAATGGGAAAACGTGCAGAGAGAGGAGTACACTGTACCATATGTCCACACACAGGGCACAAAAACTCACTACTTGTGCCCACAAGGCTCCCCAAACTCCCCAGTAATGAGCATCACAATATGGTAAACAAGAACTGAATATGGTGTGCAATAAAGGCAGCCAGTCTAACAATTCGGGAGCCCCACACACAAAAATCTGTCCACCCTGTACTCCCGCCCTAAAGACCCCTGCAACTGAAATGCACAGGAGGGAAAGATGCTGAGGAGAAGCCCTGATCAAAGCATCAATATACTGTACATTTAAGCAATATACCCCAACAGGGAGTGGATATATGGGTGGATTTACCATGCCTGGTGTAGTTTGGTCATGAGGCGCAGCTGAGTGACTTTACCACACCAGAAGTGGTAACTCCACCCATATACCCACTCCCTGGAGGGGGTATATTGCTATTATACAAGGGTGTTATTTTTTTGTGTTAAAAAATAAAGAAAAGAATAGCTTTTGTTTGAGTTTTGTGTTATTTTTATTAAATTTAGTGTTGCACGTCAAAAAATAGTCCTTGGTTGGTGGGGCACAGTTGTGCTTGCATTGTTTTCCGACAAGCGGTCCCTATGGTTTGTCTGGAGTCGGGGAAATGTTTTTTTCTGTCTCTAATGTCATGAGTTGAGTGTGTTCAGCCTCCATTTTTTTCTGTTAGGAGGTTGGATAGCTTTAATTAGTTGTTATGCAGCCGATTTTATTTACGGAGGACTGCTTCCATAGTTGATGGATTGTGCGAATGCGTGGGATCGTATTTCAGTACCACAGTTTTTGAAATTGTTCCCAGCAATTTTCTGCTTTTGGGTACAGTAATGAGAGAAAATCTTTGGTGATGTTTTTTTTTTTTGGGTGCTATGTGTCTCGCCCATTAAAGTAGTAGAGCCTGTCAAGGTCGGGTAGTGCGAAGCGGGAACGGCCAGAATTTGGAAGTGTGGAGTCTGCGACAGCTCTACCAGTCCCTATCTTCAGTAGTCGTGGGACCGGAGGGTGAAGATTTTGGGAGACAGCTATGTTGAAATGCGATTAGGTGAGTGCCGAATTTGGGGTTGGGGGGGTGTAGTACAGTAATTTGATGGGACATCTGTGTGTTGAGTGTCAGCATGTTCTACATTTACAGAGCCAGAGTTAAAAGAATGCATTTTACCACTATTATGTTCTGGTAGGAGTTCTATGTGATGAATGGCACTGGGTTTGCAGTGCTCATTTTGATATGATTTGAATGATTAGAAAGAGGGTTCTGCTGCAGTTGACTGGTGGCTGGCACCTTTTCCAGTGGATACACTGGAGGATTTACCATGCTGAAAAGGTGACAGTCAACCAATCAGGATGCAGGATTTGAGTGATTTAATTTACCCCATTGAACAGGGAAGGGCAAAGCCTCGTGGGTATTACGTCAAAACAGCTATACAATTACAGCAACGTCAATTGGGCAACTATTATAGCGCCAACACACTATGGGCGACTGCCTGTGTTGGGTGAGAAGTAAATGGAGCAACACGTCATTGATAGCACCTCTGCCCTATGGGCGATGGTGCGAATTGGGCAAACATTCAGCTATCTAAACAGAGAACAGGAACATACTCACCTTTGATGACAGTGGCTTACCCCCACAATCCAGGTGCAACGTGGTCTGGTAATCCTCAACATTGGGGGTCGGGGGTAACTTACTCACATGGGGTACAGAGGGTGGCGTATAGAAACATAGAAGTTGAGGGCAGATAAGGACCGCAAGGCCCATCCAGTCTGCCCATTTATTTTTCTACCTAATAAATGAGCCATCGGCCTTTGCTCTGTCAATGGCCTATTCATACTCATCTGTGTTGCTCCCTTATGCCTATTCCATGCCTGTTTGAAGCCCTGCACTGTATTCATAGCCACCACTTCCTGAGGTAGGCCGTTCCATGCATCCACCACCCTTTCTGTGAAAAAGAACTTCCTCACATTACCCCTTAATTGGCCTCCCTCTAATCTCATGCTGTGTCCTCTTGTCCTGCTATTTTTCTTATATTGAAACATGTTAGAATCTTTCACCTTGTTAATGCCCTTAAGGTGTTTGAAAGTTTCAATCATATCACCGCTCTTCCTCCTTTGCACTAGGGTATACATATTGAGCTCCGTTAATCTGTCCTCATATGTTTCTGATGCAGTTCCTGCACCATTATGGTTGCCCTTCTCTGGACTACTTCAATTTGGTTAATGTCCTTGTGAAGGTGTGGCCTTCAGTACTGCACACAGTACTCCAGATGGGGCCTAACCAGTGTCTTGCAAAGAGGGATTATTACCTCCCTCTTCTGACTTGTGATACCCCTACTAATACACCCTAACATCCCCCTAGCCTTACCTACTGCTTTAGTGATCTGCTTGGATGATTTCAGGTCATCTGTGATGATGATGCCCAAGTCTCGTTCTTCCCTTGGGACTGCCAGCAACTCCCCTCCCAGCCTATAGGTGGCTTCAGGGTTTCTTTTCCCTATGTGCATGAGTTTGCACTTCTTTGCATTAAACCCCAGTTGCCACTCTTCCGACCATTTTACTAGTTTATCCAGATCTCTTCTCATTCTGCCCACCCCATCTGGATCATCTACTCTGTTGCAGATCTTGGTGTCATCTACAAACAGACAAACCTTACCCTCCAGTCCATCTGCAATGTCACTGATGAAGATATTGAAGAGGACTGGCCCAGGACTGATCCCTGAGGTATCCCACTTGTGATTTGCATCTCTTCTGACTGTATACAGTTTACCACCACTCTCCATTTTCTACCCGCCAACCAGTTTGCCACCCAGTTGATCAACTGCTGACCCACCCCGCACCTACCCAGCCTATTAATCAATCTTCTATGTGGAACAGTATCGAAAGCTTTGCTGAAGTCAAGGTAGGTGACATCAACTGCTCCCCCTTGGTCCACCACTCTGGTTACCCAGTCAAAGAAATCTATGAGATTAGTTTGACAGGACCTTCCTTTTGTAAACCCATGCTGTCTTGGATCCTGTGCCCCTATGGATTCCAGGTGTTGCACTGTTCTTTCCTTAAGCATGGCAGGTACACGATGGGTATGGCTGAATGCATATTCTGTAGGTGAGGCTTAGTGATGGCCGCTTCAGGTAGTGTAGATGATGTCTGTGGAGTTTATTCAGAGCCAGAGGGGAATGCCCCTACTGGTGTATGGTGGGTTCATGTTCTGCAGAGAAAAGGAGGTGCGGCAGAAGGTCTATTGGAGATGTGGTGAATATCACCGGTAACAGTGTCCCGCATGGCTCCACACAGTAGCTGATGCCGATCTGTACAAAGGAAGATCCCATAATCATGCTCCTGATGCCGCTTATGTGAGAGTGTGGCATGTGCTCATAGATTTCAGGGAGAGGGCCAGGACATCTACCAGGAGTATGGCTCAAGTTGTGGTGGAAAGTACCTCCGGTGCTTTAGAGGTGGTATCTGGGATACTGCCTGATGTCGATTTGCTGCATCAGACTGTGCAGCGCATCCGTCAGTCCAAAAGGATGTGCCCTGTCTCATCTAGGACAGCAGGTGAGCTTGTTTTGCCTCATGCATATACAAGAATGATGCAGGGGGAGAGGTTTCTGTTGTGGGACAATGGTTTCGGGACTGCAAGGATCTTGTTGTTTGCTTCTGATAGAGCCCTGAGTCTTCTATCGAACAGCGGTGAGTTGTTCAAAGACGGCACATTTCGTGCCTGTTCTCTGATTTTTAGCCAGCTGTATACAATACACAGAGTGGGTGGAGGGGGGGCTGTGTAATCCCTTGCGGTCTTTGTATTAATGACCTGCCATCACTCAGGTACCTATGAACAGGTACTGTCTCATGTGAAGGGCTGGTTTTCTGAAATGGGCCCTGTATCTGTCACGATAGATTTTGAGCGCACTGCAATTCGGGCTGTTTCAGCTGTTTTCATGACTGCTGCTATTAAGGGTTGTTATTTTCATTCTTCGCAATGTGTCCGGCAGTGTCCTGAGGTGTTTGCATGTTATGGTGAGGACGCTGACTATGATCTAAATATTAGATTGCTACTCGCATTAGCATTTGTTCCTGTTGCCGATGTCATTGATTCATTTGAAGAGGTCTGCGCATGTCCTTTTTATGAGGAGCATGAGGAGTCATTGAATCAACTGGTGGATTATTTCGAGGAGAAGTGGCTTGGGAGATTGATCAGTAGGTCCAGGAGGAGGTGATCCATGTATGACATAGCCATGTGGAATTGTCATGAGTCTGTCATCTTGTGGCATGCCCGTATGAATAATACAGTAGAGGGATGGCATCACGGGTTCAATACCCACCTGGGGCATGTCATCCTGACATATAGCATTTCCTGGACTGTATTTGTGAGTAGGAGAGGATGTCCATTGAGAGAATGGAGCAGGTCATCTTGGGTACGGCAGACGGGTCCAGCCATAGATGGTATCGGGACCTCACGGCGCGAATGGTCCAGGTTGTGAGTGAATACAGCTCCCGACTCCACCTGGAGTATCTATGTGGTGTAGCCTACAATATGCATATCAGTGTATAATATGGTACATAATCGCTCACAGGGATAGTGAGCTGTTAACGGTATTGCTGTTATTGGCATTCATCGGTATCGGTCGCCACCGTAATGTGTTGCTCTATGCAATATTTGTTTAAATTGTAAAGTGCTGTGTAATTTGCACTGTGTTGACATGGAGCCAGCCTTGTGTGACTAAAAGCCATTACTGAAGCAACCAACATCTTGGTAATCCGCACCTTCCCCACCAAATGCCCAGACCCTCCTCTATTACAAAAAAAAGACATGCAGTTGCCATAAAATATTTACAAATAACCTTAAACAAAGTTAGTGGTGGTCTAGATTGCGGCAGCCCGTAATGAGGAAAACCTTGATTCCACAGTATTAAGAGCCTGGTAACAGTCATGCTACAGACAGAGCTTTGCAGACCCTGGGTGATGGATTGCAGCTGAACTAACCTGAGCCGCTGAAGACTGAGAGACATCCAGGCCTAATGAGGAGGTTCGTGGCAGGAGGGCCATTGCAGCAAATGCCACCCACAAAACTTCAGGCTGCTGCTAAGAAGGAAGATATGCCATGGTTGGTGAAAGTGGGGAAACAGCCTGCATGCTAGGGAAAGGGTGACGAACCACTGCCAACTTCTCCGATGAGTTTATTAAAGGAGGGGGAGTTCTTGGAAGACTTCGGGGATTCCTTGCTGTGGCTTCTGCTGTGTCCAGGACAAAGCTTACATTGATTCTTCTGTTTCTTTTGGCTCCATCTTCAGACTACTGTACGCCATCTATTTTTAGGCTGAAGGTTCAAATCCTGGTGGGTGGTTATTTGGTCCTCGGGTGTAGGTGATGGAAGAGCACAATCCATTGAGTCTGAACAGTCTGTGGTGGCAGACAAGCAGAAGAGGGCTATCAACTGCTGGCTGCTGTCGGGGGGGGGTCAGCACTGGTGGACAAACTCCTCTGCTGCTTCAGGGGACTGAAAGTCTAGCTTAAGCCCATTGTCGAGAATCCATAAAATCACAGGATAGTGCAGGCTGTACACAACTCTCTTCACTGCCAGCATTTGCTGGATATCTGTGAATGCTTTTCTCCTGAAGGACAGTTCTGAAGAGAAATCCTGAAAGATTTGCATGTGATACCCCTTCCAGGGTAGGGGACTGTTCTCCAGTTCAGGCTCAAGATCTGATCTTTATTAATGTATCTCAAGAAACAGGCAAGAATCGGACATGGCAGAGTCACGTGATGCGTATGTAGCTGACTGTGATTATGAGCTCACACCGTACTTTCGATTTTATCCTCTTCGACCCGTTGATCAGCTGTTTAGCGGAGCATTTTTGTGAAATCCAGCGGTCGCAAGCTACGGACAGGCTGTTGGTACCGGCATATGGAGGCGGAAATGAAAAAAGCGCCGCCTAAACATACCCCCCCGACTACTCCCGAGAAGGCCGCAAAAAAATCCAAGGCCTCAGTGCTGCAGTTACAACAGAGCTCAGGGGAAGTGCAGGGGGCAGAGGAGCCTTAACTCTAGCCAAGTTCTTAGCAGAATTCAGACCTTTCAGGGCCACTTTGGATGATATGGCCTGTGAAATTAAATCCCTGTCGACAACGATGGAAGATCTAAATAGGAAAATATCAGACAACTTTGCCAGAATCAAGTCCTTGGAAACAGCAAAGGAGCAGATGGAAGCCAGTATAAATGCCTTGCAGCAAAAAATGGTTAAGATGGATTCAAAACTTGAAGATTTAGAGGGGAGAAGCCGTCGCAACAATGTTGTGATTATTGGCTTGCCCGAGAAGGTTGAAGGTTCGGATCCCATTAAGTTCATACAAAAGCTAATTCTGAAAGTGGCTGGGCCTTCATCCTTTGGCTCCTCATACATTATTGAACGAACACAATGAGCCCTACGCCCGTTGCCCCCCGGGTGGACCACCGAGATCATTTATTTTTCGGTTCCTGAATTTTCAGGAGCGACAACTGTTTGTCACCAAGGTCAAGGACAATAAAGAATTATATTGGGAGGGGGCGAAGCTTAGAGTGGTGCAGGATCTCCCATTCTCCGTAAGGCAAAGGAGGGCTGTGTTTCATATGGTGGTCAAGAAGTTGATAGCAGCTGAAGTTAAATTCTGAATGGCCTACCCTGCAAGGCTGCAGGTGAAGATCCAAGATGAGTGGAAAACATTCGAGTCGCCAGAACTAGCGAAAGAAACTCTACAGAAAAGTCTGCCTGCCCTATTTAAGGATCCGTGAAGACCTGTATCACCATGGACTTTTTCGTAGTTACAGGGGGAGTTGTAGGTATTTTCTGGACTGACAACTTTATTAGCAAGTCTTAATGCCTAATGGACTTTTGGGTGAATCTGGACTCTCAAGAGACTGAAATGTGCTAGTCAACATTATGGCGAGGCTAATGTCCCTGTAGCCTGGTCTTACTCTATGTCCGACCTTATGGCTTGAGAACATGGCTGGTCCAACATTGTTTAACCGGACTGGGCCTTATATTGAGGGTCAGAACACGCTAGAGGGCCTGCAGGCTTAAGTTTAGTAGTTGTCTTACGATTGCTATAGATTATTCATGTTCTTCTTCTCCTTTTTGTGTTATGAGTTATGCAAGATTACCTTTGAGAAGGGATATTTGATGGTAATACTTTGTTATTGATTGTTCGGGAGGGCGGGCGGGGGAGCAAGCTGGGTGTCCTGGAATCATGGACCAAGCGGTGTATTGGTTGGGGTTGGGTTGTTGGGGTCTCGGTAACTTTCCTTGGGATAGGGATCGGGGAGGGTGGGGATTATTTTTCAGAAGGCACTACGTGATTTAGAATTATGGTCAGCAGTTCTTAGTTCCTATTGTTATGGCTGGCACGAGGATTTGTTAACTACCTAGCATTTCTGAAGCTAATATGGATACTTTGATAAGCACTAAGTTTCTTACTTGGAATGTTAAAGGAGCTCGACTTAGAGATAAACAATATAAAATTCTAAAGCACATAGACCTTATTGGGGCGGAAGTGATATTTCTGCAAGAAACGCATTTGTTGTTATCTGAAGCAAATACTATGAGAAGGTTACAAGTGAGCCAGGTTTTTGCCTCTCAGGGTAGTACACAGAGCAGGGGGGTCATGTTGCTTTTGTGCCATTCTCTGCCATTTAGACCATTGCAAGTTATTCCGGATACAGAGGGGAGGTATGTCCTTGTCAGAGGAAAATTATTAAATATGGAAATATTACTGGGATCCATATATGGCCCTAACGTAGACACCCAGGACTTCTTTGTGGGCCTGCTTAAGGTGTTGCTGCCCTTTTTCCATCTTCCAATAGTTCTGGGGGGTGACTTTAATTTGACTTTGGACCCCTTTCTGGATAGGTCTAGCAAATCCCAGGTTTACTTAACCCCGGCAACCCGGGCATTGTCGGGATTGCTAGATCAACTCGGGCTGGCTGATATTTGGCGGGTTCTCCACCCGGATTCCAGGGAATTTACTTTTACATCCACGGTCCACGGGACTTCTTCCCATCTGGACTATATCTTTCTTTCCAGGTCTCTTCTTAGAGGTGTTCTCAAATCTGAAATTCTGCCTGGGCCCATCTCAGATCATGCAGCCTTAATGGCTACTATCTCATTGTTGTCCCTCACGAGGAAAGGAAATAGGTGGAAATTTAATAATCAAATACTTAGGGTTCCAAGTGTGACTAAATTTATAACTGAACAGATTGAGGAATTCACACGGAACAATTTGGGTAATGAGGTTCATCCAGATATTTTCTGGGGGGCCCTTAAGTCCTATTTACGGGGGGTATTGATCATCCTAGCAGTGAGTAGAAAAAGAGAAAAGAATAGAGTCATGAAGGATTTACTGGTACGCATAAGGGCTTTAGAGGTGGAATGTACCAACTACTCTGATAGAAACAAAGAAGAAGAGCTAATTAAGACCAGAGATGCCTATCTTAGGTTGCTTGGGGAATAATCAGAATTGGCCCTGATTAAAACGAAGGCCAATTATATCGATCAGGGTGAAAAGCCTGGGAAATTATTGGCGAGACGTCTCTCTCAGTTGGAATCTTCTAGACTAATCGAGGGAATTGTCTCTGGGGAAGATGGAGCAGTTAGAACATCCCCAATTGAAATTGCCCAACTTTTCGCCACTATTTTGGGAACCTAAACAAGGAAATGGTGACTCCACCTCAAAATGTCATATGACTGACTTTTTCAAGGATCTTGATTTACCGTACTTACCGAGCAGGAAAGTAGTGCCTTACTGAAGACATTACCTTGACTGAGGTCGAATCGTGCCATTAAAATTTGGCTTTAGATAAGACCCCAGGCCCGGACGGGTATTCGTCCAATTTCTACAGGAAATTTTCTTCCTTGTTGGCTCCCTACCTTCTCAAACTGTTCCGATACATATGTGCCGGGAATGAGATTAAGAAAGTGTTTTTTGAAGCTCTCATTGTTTTACTCCCTAAACCCAATAGGCCCGCTACTGACCCGGCCAGTTATAGACCCATATCGTTGTTAAATTCTGATTTAAAGATCTTAGCCAAAATATTGGCAGATCGTATTAACAAGATACTGCCTAAATTAATAGGAAGCGAGCAGGTGGGTTTTATGAAGGGCAGATCATCGATTGATCACTTTAGAACTCTGGCTCATGTCTTCTCGGCTTCCTAGGAGGCCAACCTTCCAATGGCGTTGGTCTCCTTGGATGCCAAGAAGGCTTTCGATAGGGTCTACTGGGATTTCTTATTTGAGACCATGCGAAGGTTCGGGTTCCCTGAAAAATTTTTAGGATGGCTAAGAGCATTATATTCCAATTCATCAGCTAGAATTAGTTGTAATGGCGTTATCTCCAAACCTTTTTCACTGCGTGTGGGTACTAGGCAGGGATGTCCCCTATCTCCCTATTATTTAATTTGTATTTAGAGCCCTTAATACAGAGGATACTCTATAAGCAGGCGATAGAGCCTATTAAGATATTGGGATTGCCTATCAAGGATTTTCTGCATTATGCAGGCGACGCGATATCACGATGTCGAGACCGGGTAAATCTATTCCTAAATTGTTGGATCTGCTTAGGCGATTTAGCCAAGTCTCCAACTATAAGCTAAATTTAGACAAAACTGTGGTCTACCCTCTTAACAACAGGATACTTAAGAGAGAAATAACAGAGCTTGGATTAAAATGGAGTTCAGACTCTCTTAAATACTTGGGTTTGGTTCTAACTCGAGGTATGGGACGTCTCCGTCAATTAAATTTGGACTCTCTTATTCATACTATCAAACTTGATCTCAAGAGATGGACTCAACTCCCTTTGTCCCTATGGGGTAGAATTAGTATAGTGAAAATGAACATATTTCCTAGGCTTTTTTATCCTATCAGTAGATTGGATTTTTTCCTTTCGTTATCTTGGTTCAAGAATTTACATGCTATAATTGCAGATTTTATATGGAAACATAAAAAATCAGGAATGGCTTACTACAAATTGGCTGCTCCCAAAACGCTTGGGGGTTTAAGGTTACCCCATTTCGGCCTTTACTGGTGGGCGGCTCAACTGAGTAAATATAGTAGATGGGCTCTGCTTGATAATACAGCTAACTCACTCGAATATGTTCCTTTATGGGTCAAATTGGAAAAAGCGCTAATTATTAGATATGGGATTAACCCATGCACTTTTTTCTATCTCCTAGAACATTGCCATTAGCCTTGAAATGATCTCCCATTGGAGAGGCAGTTAGGTCTCACCATCAGTTATGTAGATTCTTAAGTATGACCATTTGATGGACAGGGGCAGCGGTCTGGGGAATACACGTTTCTTGATTGGTAATAAAATGATTAATCCGGGATGGCTGGAGAAGTTAAGGGACTGCTCCTTGGGGGACTTTCTTGATGCAAATGGGGGTATAATTCCGGCTCAGGCATTAATTGAACGGTTCAACTTGACTAGCAAGGACATCTTTAAAGTGCTACAGCTTAGGCACGTGTTGTTACAGCAAGTGGGTACAGGTAAAGAGCACATACCCTCCATTGGATTTTTGGAGGCTGTATGCCCATTGGTGGGCGTGTCACGCAGTCGATCCAAGATGTATGCGGTCTTGTTTCAATGGGCCTACTCAGTGAATCTTGCACCATGTATTATTGGAATCAGGTGTTTCAGAGGCCATTTGGACTGGACTGGAATTTGGACAGCTTGTCATAGATATCTTAAGCATGACCAACTAAGGCTTATACAATTAAGGTCATACATAATATTTATTACTCACCTCGAAGTTGAAAGATCTAGGCCTATTAGGAGACCCTAAATGTTATAGATGTGAAGCGGGTTCAAGCGACCTTTTGCATATTTTTGGAACTGTCCTTGGTAGTTCCATTATGGGTTGAGATTCAAAATAACCTGAACCGCTTTTGGGTCTGGAAGATATGTTTAGACTGGAGGTTTGTGTATTGGGTGAAATGACAGCTGTTCCCATCAGGAATAGGAAGTTTTATATTTTCTTGATTGCCATCTCAGTTAAGAAACTTGTGCTTAGACACTGGAAGGATAAGTTTTGTCCTTCTTATAATGAGTGGTTAAATGAGCTCCTGACTTTTTTGAGGTTGGAAAGAATGATTGCCATTACTCACAATAATTTACGTCATTTTGAAAGGATCTGGGGACTGTTTGAAACCTGTTATACCAAATAGATCCTGACGCTAGTAACCAATATTATCTCATTACGTGTGCCTGGGGTGGGGGGAGGGAGGGGGTTCTTTGGGATGTGTTGGTTAGGTTGATATCGGTGTGGGGGGGTAGTAGTGGGACGGTTTTATTGGATTTTGTAATTAGTGGGGTTAAGTTGGAGGATAAGGGCAGAGTAACTTTTAATTGTTTGTGTTAGGACATTTTTTCCTGGTGGTGAATATTTACACTGTATGTCCTGGTTGATAATTGCTCTGCTGAAAACTAATAAATTTTAAATGGAAAAAAAAAAGAATCGGACATGGCTGCTCCCTTTCCTGGGTGCAAGGAGCCAGGGAACTGTGAGCCCGATAAAGTTCATACACCATGGTGCCTTGAATGTGTAGCAGGCTGGGAAGGACACACTGAAGCAAAGCTATACAGTCACTTCCTTTGGACCCCACAGAGAAGCCAAAAAACCACAGGTTATTTTGGCAGCTCTGATTTTCCAGATCTTCAGCCTGCTTCCAGAGGGTCTGAAGGAGTCAGGCTTGAGTGTAGAGCTGAGCTCTCAGTTCTTACACTTCAGAGTCAGTCTTTTGGACTCTCCCTTCAATAGTGGAATGTCTTGCAGCCAAGCTAGACAATCCTGAGTTAGTGTGAGCACGGGTAGAATTTTGGCCATTTCAAGTATTATGCTGGGAAGCTTCTTTTTAATGCAGGTGAATCCATTGCCGGCGGGTGAGGTGGGAGCGGGAACCTTCGCCATACTGAGTGAAGGAGATAGCATTTTCATCAGGCCCTGAGGATTATAAATGGTGTAAGTCCGTGGTTTACTGATAGAAACACAAAATTAGGGATGGGAGAACCTCAAAAGGTTCTGAGGTTCTGAAAGGTTCTGATAAGCAAAAAAAAGGTTTGGATGCTTCTCCAAACCTTATTCAAACCTTTTAAAACCTTTATGGTTTTATGGTAACTGAAAAAATCATTTTAAACAGCTTTTAATCAACATATCTATAGAAAAAAGCAATTGAACTGAACCACTGTTTAGTATAGTACGAAAGAGGATGACTGTTGAAATGAGATGAAGGGTGAATAAAGTGACTGTGGATGTGCCTACTGGAAGATGGTGATGATTTGGCTAAAAGGCAGGCACGTCCCAGATCTCTATATTTTTTTAACCATTATCCCAAGTCTGATTCTTTGTAGAAGGGGCTATGTTTCACACCACTTTTGTTTAACAATGGCTCTCAGTCTGGAACACGACGTGAAGCAACATGACAAAAAAAGACAGCACCAGGCAGTCCGAAAATCACCATTTCACTATTGCTACTACCATTACTATCAGGGTGAAAAACAGAGCTCAGCAACATTTTTTATTTTAACCAACCTGGTTAAAGCGTATTTACCTAAATGATCTCCTCATAATGAGAAAGTGACATCACGGACTTGTCTGCCACAGTTGCTACCAGTACAATCATGTCATGCATTAGCTGCACCTCCCACCCACCCCCAGGATGACGATGATATAATCAAAAGGCAGGCAAGTCCCAGATCTCTGTTTTGTTTTTTAAACCAGTCTCCTGATACTGAGTCTGACTTTTTGTAAACGAGGACAACGTTTTTCTAATGTATGTCACCAATTATGTTCAGCAATGGCTCTCAGTGTGGAACACAACAGGTAGGGCATTCTGCAGAACGTGAATACTAACAGAAGCATCATACTGGACCAAGGCTTGTGAGTGACATGACATGATAACTGGGTGTCCTGATTCATGATGAAACCAAAGATAAAAAAAAAAAAAGTTCAGGGTTGCACCAAAAAAAGTTGAAGTGATGTGATTCGCAATGCCTTGGAATATGATTCGTCGTGATGTGATTCATGATGACCGTGAACGTGATTCATTGTGACGTGACAATGTTCGCTCTGAGATTATATCTACTGGATTAACTACAGCCGGCTTGTGAGGACAAAGATTTGGCTCCATCTGCTAATAGGGAATCCTGCAGAACGTGAACACTAGCAGAAGCATCATACTGGACCAAGGCTCGTGAGTGACATAACATGATAACTGAGTGTCCTGATTCATGTTGAAACTGAAGATTAAAAAAACAAAAACAGGGTTACACCAAAAAAAAGTTGAAGCGGTGTGATTTATGATGACCTTGAAGAACGTGATTCATTGTGACGTGATGTGAGTCATGAACTTAGTACTAGCAGCACTTCTCAGAGTACCAGAGACTAGGTAGAAATGAGTTTCCACAAACAATTACCATTGAAAATTTAAAACACCTACGGGTGTACTTCCCTGGTGACAGATGACTGACTTCTTGAAGGGGTGGTCACACAGACATGCAAGAAGTGGCACTGGTGCACTGATGACTAGCGTGCAGATTTTATTTCACACACTCACACAGAATTTATATTTCACACACCACCTACTCTAAGAGCGATGCTACAGGCACTGCTGCTACCCACACAGATGTGGGGACCCTGCCTGGCCTAACCCTCTCTGACTCAGTACTTTTTCCCCTTCAATGATATTTTTTTTATTTATTCCATGTGATGTGATGGAATGCCCTGCCCACTAAGCCAACACTTATACCCCATTTAGTGAGCACAGGGAGGACAATGACAGTTGACTGACTTCTTGTTGGGGAGTACACAGTATGCAATAAGTGGCACTGGTGTACTGATGACTATCTAGCAGATTTTATTACACACACACACACACAATTATTTCACACACCATCTACACTAAGGGTGATGCTACAGGTGCTGCTGCAACCCATACAGATTTGGGGACTCTGCCTGGCCTAATCCTTTCTGACACAGTACCTTTTCCCTGAAAGAATTTTTTTTTTCATTTATTCCACATGATGTGACAGAATGCCCTGCCCACTGAGCCAAAAGCTTATACCCCACAATGCAAGCACAGGGAGGAAGATGACAGATGATTGACTTCTTGGCGGGGGTGGGGGTCACACAGTATGCAACAAGATGCACTGGTGCACTGATGACTATCTAACAGATTTTATTTCACACAGAAACACAAAGACTTATTTCACACACTACCTCCGCTAAGGGTAATGCTGCAGGTGCTGCTACTACCCACACAGATGCAGGGACCCTGCTTGGCCTAACCCTCTGTGACACAGTACTTTTTTCCTTCAGGGATTTTTTTATTTATTTGTTCCACATGATGTGACATCATGCCCTGCCTACTGAGTGAGCACAGGGTAGATGACGGATGACTGACTTCTTGGGGGGGGGGGTCACACAGTGTGCAAAAAGTGGCAGTGGTGCACTGACAACTATCTGGCAGATTTTATTACACACAAACACACACACACACACACATATGCACTTTTTTTCACATACCACCTATGCTAAGTGCGATGCTATAGTCACTGCTGCTAGTATACCCACTGAGATTCTGAGGGACCCTACCTTGCCTAACTCTCGTTGACACAGTATGTTTCCCCTTCAAGGATTTTTTTTCCTTTTTTCCACATGATGGGATGGAATGTCCTTCCCACTGAGCCAAAGCTTATATCCCACTGAGCGAGCACAGGGAGGAAGATGATAGAGGAATGACTCCTTGGGGAAGGGGTTCACACAGTATGCAAGAAGTGGCACTGGTGCACTGATGACTGGCTGGCAGATTTTATTTCAAACACAGAATTTATTTCACACACCACCTATGCTAAGTGTTAATAATTTTAACAGACCGGTGCAAAAATCCTTATGGGCCCAGCACTGAACCTGGCACCCTCCCAACTATAGCCTACCATGAACCCACCATGCCACATGGCCAGCTCGGCAATCCACTGTCGCGCTACACCTCACAAACCCTTCCTCCCCTTCCACCTGTCGCATGGCATACTCACTCCCCCACATGCGCGCATATACATATAGCGACAGGATGTTGCTATTACCTACATTCACCCCCCCCGTCCACTAGCCCTGAGAACAGGCACCTCTACTGAATCACCCTTTTTGTGGGCGCTCAATAGCGATCACCTTTTCTCATGGGATACCCACAGACAGTATGCAAAAAGTGGCACTGGTGCACTGATGACTGGCTGGCAGATTTTATTTCACATAGAGAATTTATTTCACACACCACCTATGCTATGGGAGATGATGCTGGCACTGCTGCAAGTATACTCACAGAAATTCTAGGGAACCCTGCCTGGCCTAACCCTCTCTGACACAGTACTTTACCCCTTCAAGGATTTTTTTAAATTTTATTCCACGTGATGTGATGGAATGCCCTGCCCACTGAACCAAAGCTTATACACCGGTGAGCAAGCACTTGGAGGAAGATGACAGATGACTGACTTCTTTGAGGGGGGTCACAAAGACAGTATACAAGAAGTGGCACTGGTGCACTAACGACTGGCTGGCAGATTTTATTTCACACACAGAATTTATTTCACACATCACCTATGCTAAGGGCGATGCTGCAGGCACTGCTGCCAGTATACCCACAGAGATTCTGGGGGACCCTACCTGGCCTAACCCTCTCTGACATGGGTGGCAGTCACATAGACAAAATGCAAGGAGTGGCTCTAGTGCATTGACAACTGCCTGGCAGATTGTATTCATACACACACACCACTCTAGTTCTCTTCAGTCTCCAAGTTCCACCCTGACTCATGTCATCCTTCATGCTCCCCTATCCAAGTCTCTACTCCCATAATATAGCACTCCCCAGTCCCCACCCCAGTCCCCAACTCTCGAGTCCCACACCCAGTCCATGCTCGCTCAATCCCATCCCAAGACCCTGACTCCCAGTCCCCAACTCCCCACCCCCAACTTCCCCAAGTTTTCCTATTCACTTTTTTTTATATAGAAAAAAAGAACTAAATTTGTCTTTGGTTTTTTTTTAGAGTCAACTGCTTCTCTTGCTCAAGGGACAAAAAACACAAGCAGCATAAGTACAGAAACAGAATGCACATGGAGTAGCCTATAGAACCTGCTGCTCCTCTGTCCTGATTCTTCTGCTAGAGCAGCTACCCCATCAGATGCCACCTTAGAGGGATGGGCAGCTCGGCCATCCAATGAAGGACCAGAGTCTTGTCTCTGGTCCCTCCTATGGGTTCCTCCTGCTCTGGCAGTTGTCATGCTGCAGTTCCCACAGTAGAAGCTGTCCGAACCAATCCAAACAACTGAAAGTGTTCAGAAGCCATTTGTTTACAAACACTTTGGCCTGTTCGGGTTGGTTCAATCGCCCATCCCTACACAAAAGAAACAGTTTGGGTGTATTAACATGATGCCCACAGTGTCATGAAAGACTAAGGGGATGTTAGCACTGTCTCAGGAGGTGGACAATGAAGGATAATGAAAGTGGTGAGGGAGAAAGGGCAAATTAGGCAGCCAGCTTCCTTGGCATCAAAGCCATGCCCCTCATGAGCAGCTTCTCCTTAAACAAGGATTCAAAGCACTGTTTTCTCTGATTTATAATTGTGCCTTCCTGCTATTATGGGAGGGCTTTAAGCCTGAGATTCAATGGGCGGAGCAACAATGTCACTCCCCCATTGAGCTTAAAAGGTTACTACATCCTGGGCCTCACCAGGATTCTTTTTCGCTCGGGTCAGAGGCGCTGCAACTTTGTTCCTCATTCCCCTAGCGGGTTCGTATGCTTGCTTGTTTTTTCCTATGGGTGTGCCTTCTTTGCAGCCTCCCTGCCTCTTTCCCCAGGATTCAATCATGTTTTTCTTTTATTTTACCTACCTTCCGTATACTCCTGTGGTTTCTTATCCCGTGGTCGCCTCCAGCCACCTGTTTGCTTCCTCACTATCTTGGCGCCATTTCTGCTGCTTTGTCCCTGGTGTCCGCCCTGCATTCTGCTGCTTTCAGCACCGGCATTAGTACTCACTGTGATGAGAGGCTTTGGTCCCTCCTCAAACCTGCTGTTCATTCTCCTGCATGCATCTCCTTTGCTCCAGCCGGTGTTGCGCATTTCTTTCCATTTTTCAGCCTTGACTCTGCTGCCATCTCAGCAGCCCTTCAGCTTTCTGCCCCCCCCCACGCCCCAGGTGTGCTGTCTTGTGCCCTTCCCCTCCATGCTATCAGAATGCTGGGGCCTTCCTTTGCTCCTTTTCAGCCAGTCCCACTTCTGTTGGACCCCTCGTTCCTTCTGTCTGTCAGTATCCCATCTCCTCAGTTTCCAGCACTCTACCACTATGCTTCTCGGCACCAGAGCAGATGCATCCTCAGTGCACGTTGACTTAATCAATGCAGCTCTGCCAAAAGGTCTAATTTTCTAATGCTCTTATTTTTATACACTTGATTCATAAGGCAAGCATTGAAGGCTGTGAGTTGTTTCTTACTGTTTTTCATTTTTATTTTGGGACATACCATTTAGCAACCACTGGCTGTTCATAGACAATGGTAGGTGACAAGAGTAAAACTCTGCAAATAAAGTTCAGCTCTGCTACTGTACTTGTCTATGGGGAGGTAATAACTAACGATGGTGGTGTGCTACAGCATTTTAGTTTTTTCCATCATTTGCCATGCTGGTCTGTGGTATCTACTTGATCATGCTATCTCCACTCTTTCCTTTGCTAATCTACTTTGATCAGCTCTGTCCTTGCACCCGACACTAGCTACGTTCCTCTGTGTTTTCAGCTTTTGAACCATCCACCTCTGCTGTTAGTTGGTGCTCTAGTGCCCCTGCAGACTCCCTCTCTACCTGGCCTGCCTATCTCCTGAGCCATTGCTGTTGTCCTATCATGCCTTGGCAGAAGGCACCAGGAGAAAGGACTGCTGTGTGAGTAATAGCTTGGCAGAAGGCACCAGGAGAAAGGACTGCTGTGTGACTGAACTTCTCTGCTGGGGCTAAAGTAGAAGAACTTTTGTATTTGACCTTTCATTTAGGGTAAAAAAACTAACATACAAAAAAAAAGTGTGTATTTGGGTTAACTGAACTGAATGGGTATCTGCAGAGTTATCTAGGTGTAAATCTCAGGTGACTGAAAGGACTTAACTGCTGTGAGGTTTAAATTACTTGTAGAAAGATCTGGTAAGTAGGGGGAGTGGCTTAGCTAGAAGGAAGCTACATTTAAAGACTGCCTTAGAAAGTTTCAGCTAATAGCTTGGCAGAAGGCACCAGGAGAAAGGACTGCTGTGTGATTGAACTTCTCTACTGGGACTATATTGCTCTCCTTCCCTCCCCTCCACCCCCCCACCCAAACCTAGTTCTATTTTTATAGGCACAGGATTTGACTGACAACAGGAACTTCCTGTTTAGGGGCAGGAAGTGAGTGATCACAGAACCACCAAGGACCCACCATCCTAGAAGGACAAGAGTAGCTCTCTGGCCCCCTCTAGCTGCTGGAGGTCTGCCTCTGAGCAAGTAAGTGGTCTACTGCGAAATATAGGATATTCTTGTCTCAGAACAGGACAATCAGGAGCTTAAAGGGCACACAGGCAGAAAGTAAGGAGAGAGAAAAAAACAGAGGAAAGAGTAAGGATTGCAAACAGTTAAGGGGACAGAAATAAGACATGATTGGAGTGGTGCAGTGCAGTGGCTGTGGAGCAGCAGTCTTCGGGAGATGTTCTGGAGGATGCGGTGTTGTCCCATCTGCAGGCACCTCTCTGGGCTGAGGGAGGAGGTTGCTCATCTCCAGGCTGAGTTGGCCAGGATTTGTGGGACCTCCTTCCATCCAGGGACCACCAGTGCCACTGCCGTTGCCTCAGAGGTTGCCAAGAAGAGGGCGGGGTTGGACCACAGTGGGCTCAGGGAGGGTGAGGGTGGTGGAACAGAGGTGCATCCCTCCAGTTGTACCTCTCCGCAATTCCTATGCCATTCTGGCAAAGTGTGGTTCCTCTATGGAGGCACCCACAGTGGAGACCAAGGAGGATGCTGGGAACCTCCACAAAGGAGACCCACAGGAGGGTGGCAGGGGACCCTGCAGGGGAAGAAAACAACTCCTGGTGGGGGACTCCATTGTTAGGAAGGTAGAACTGGGGGAGGAAGGGGAGAGGGAGGTAAGGTGCCTGCCTGGCACCATGGCTTGGAGGGACAGGGAGCGAATCCTCAGGATTGCCAGAGCAGCTGCACAGGGGAGGGAGCTGGATGTCATTGTCCACCTAGGGACAAATGACCTGGCTAAGAAAGGGATTAAAGAAGTGCAGGAAGAGTTTGTGGAATTGGGGAGGGGCCTTAGTCAAGTAGCACGCACGGTAACCTTCTCGGAGGTGCTACCCATCTATGGCATTGGAGATGCTAGGGTGTTCTGCACCATGGGATTCAATCAGTGGTTGAAAAACTGGTGTGGAGCTCAGGGGTTTGGCTTCATTGGGGACTGGGGGTCCACCTGGAGTGATGCCATCCTATACTGGCATGATGAGCTGCATCTGTCCGGGAGGGGAACCAGGATCCTAGGTGATAGGTTTAAATGCTTCATTGGCAAGCTTTTAAACTAGCCAAGGGGGGAGGCACTGGAAAGGAGCAGGAAAATCCTAGCCCCCCCCAAATAATCACGGTAGTAAGTGCGGCAAACACCAACATAGTGGTGTCGATAGGGAGAAGGGCAGGGGTAAATGGAGAAAGTGACAAAGGCAAGAAGGACAGGGATGGGGCAAAAGGGAGTAAGGCCATCAGGAAATAGAGGGTAATGAGTACCAATGCCTGTAGTCTGGGCAACAAGCTCCCTGAGCTGATGGCCTTAATGGAAGAGGGATGCCTGGATATCGTAGCAGTCACAGAAACATGGTACACAGAGAACCATGACTGGGATGTTAACATACCAGGGTAACATAACCTACAGGAGAGACAGGCAGGGGAGAAGAGGGGGAGGAGTAGCTCTCTATGTAAAGGAAGGGATAAAAGCAACTGAACAAAAGAGTAAACAGGGAGAGGAGGCACTGTGGGTCACCTTGGAGACTGGAAAGGGCACCACAATCCGCACAGGGGTTGTGTACAGACCCCCATGTCAGGGGGAAGGAATGGACAAAGATATGATAGAAGGCATTCTTAGAATGGCAGAGAAAGGGGAGATACTGTTGATGGGAGACCTGAATATGCCAGATGTTAACTGGAGCACATTTGCTGCAGCCACATCCAAGAGCAGGGCCATTCTTGATGCCCTACAGGTGGCAGGCATTAGACAGCTAGTTTTGAAACCCACTCGTGAGGGAGCAATCTTAGACCTCATACTCTCAAACGGGGGCAGTGAGAGGATCTCAGATCTAGAAGTGGGTTGCCATCTGGGGACAAGTGACCATCAAACAGTGTGGTTCACGTTAAACTCAGCTACAGAGTCAAGCCATACAAAAGTGAGGGTACTGGACTTTAGGAGGGCTGACTTTGGCAAGATGGGAGAGTGCCTCAGAAAAGCACTAGCAAACAGGCTAGAAGGAGGTGTGGAGCAACAATGGGGAATTATCAAAACTGCCATCACAGAGGCAACAAGCCTTTGTGTGAAGCAAATAAACAAATCAAAATGAAAAAAAAAGCCACTATGGTTCTCAAAAGAGATGGCTGTGAAAGTCAGGAAGAAAAGATAGCATTCCAGAAGTATAAGAAACACAGAAGGAGCAGGACAGAGAGCTGTACCAGTTAAGGCAGAAGGAAGCAGGGAGGGAAGTCAGAATAGCAAAGGCCCAAACTGAGGAAAGATAGCCAACTCAGTTAAGAAGAGGATAAAACCTTTTATAGGTACATCAGCGGCGTAAGAAAGACAAAGGGAAGGATAGTGAGGCTGAATAGAATGAACGGTGGGTGGACAGAGGGGACAGTGAAAAAGCAGAATACTAAATGAATATTTCTGCTCAGTATTCAAAAGAGGAGGAAGTGCCTAATCCAATTAACAGAAGCACTCTTGATAGGGGGTCGATCCCAGTCCTTTCACAGAAGAAAGGGTTCTGCAAGAACTCCTAAAACTGAAGGCGGACAAAGCAATGGGTCCTGATGGAATTCACCTAGAATTCTAAAAGAATTAAGGGAGGAACTAGTGAAACCACTGGCTATTCTTTTAATAAATCATGGGAGGATGGTGTGGTACCCGAGGATTGGAGGAAGGCGGATGTGATTCCCTTCACAAAGTGGGTCCAAGACAGAGGCAGGAAACTACAGACCTGTCAGTCTGACCTCTGTGGTAGGGAAAGTGATGGAGTCACTTCTGAAGGAAAGAATAGTCAGTACGTAGAGGCCAGTGGAGCACAGGACCCAAGGCAGCATGGATTCACAGCGGAAGGTCATGTCAGACAATCTAATAGATTTCTTTGACTGGGTGACCAAAGTAGTAGACCAGGGAGGGGCTGTGGACATGGCCTACCTAGACTTTAGCAAGACATTTGACACAGTCCCACACAAAAGATTAATAGTCAAATTAACCAGCCTGGGAGTGGGACCTAGGGTGATAGCCTGGGTAAAACATTGGCTGGACAACAGGACACAGAAGGTAATTGTAAATGGAGTCCACTCTGAAGAAAGGGGGGTTACTAGTGGGGTACCGCAGGGTTCAGTATTGGGTCCAGTCCTTTTTAATGTCTTCATCAGTGACATTGCAGAGGGACTGGAAGGAAAAGTATGCCTTTTGCAGATGACCGAAAGATCTGCAACAGAGTTGATACACAAGGCGTGGAAAGGATGAAAAGGGACTTGGCAAGGTTGGAGGAATGGTCAGAAGTATGGCAGCTAGATTCAAATCAAAGAAGTGCAAATAATGCACCTGGGAAACAAGAACCCAGGGGAAGAATACACAATGGGTGTGGAGGTAGTAACAACAACAAAAAAGGAAAGGGACCTGGGGGTAATCATATCAGATGACCTTAAGGTTAGCAAGCAATGTGAGAAGGCAGTAGGGAGGGCTGGGGGTATACTGGGATGTATAGGGAAAGGCATCATCAGCAGAAAACAGGAAGTTGTTATCCCTCTGTACAGACAGTTGGTGAGACCCCATCTGGAGTACTGTGTCCAGTTCTGGAAACCCAATCTCTGCAAGGACATAGGCAGGATAGAGGCAGTCCAGAGGAGGGCAACTAAAATGGTGCAGGGTCTGCAAGAGAAGCCGTATGAGGAGAGACTAAAGGAGCTTAATATGTATACCCTTGAGGAAAAAAGGGAGAGGGGGGACATGATAGAAACTTTTAAGTACCTCAGTGGAATCAACAAAGTCCAAGAGGGTAGCATCTTTCAGAAAAAGAGACTTGCAAGAACAAGGGGACACAATTTAAAGATAGAAGGAGAGCGGTTCAGGGGCAATGTGAGGAAGTATTATTTCACAGAGAGGGTAGTGGATGCATGGAACAGCCTTCCTGAGGAGTTGTGGGGTCTAAAACTGTGGGAGAATTCAAGAATGCATGGGACAGACATAAGGCAATTCTTGTGGGGGGTAGGAAGAAATAGGCAGTTGATTAACTAGGATCTGCGACCTATCCTGTAGGTAGGGAAATGGGCAGACTAGATGGGCCTAGCAGTCCTTATCAGCCATCAAAGTCTATGTTTCTATGTTTCTATGCTCTCATGCCTTTTGTATGTCTTTTGTTTGACTATAAGCAGTCCAGTAGGTGGCGCCATTTGCCCATCCACGGTCAGCTTTGGACGCTTCCTGTCTGGTTTTCGGTCTGGTATTTCATAAGCTTTACTGATTTCAGCCTTCTGGCTTTCCACCATCATTGTACCTTGTCCGTTCCTCTTTTGCCTTCTCTTACTAGCCCTCGAGGATTCCATCCACTCATAGTTTTGCTTTCACCATCTGGGTCTGAGCCTGTCTTCTTGGCCTCCATGTCTGCTTCCTCACTTCTGTCCATCTTCTCACATCAATTGATCAAGTTCCTAACTACTGTCTTCTCACCAGTTCTCATGGCTTCCCTCCAAGGCCTGCTCTCAATACTTCTTTCGGGCATACCTATTGTAGATCATGGACCACCTAATTTGACTCTCTCTACTGTACCTCCTATAGGTCTCTTCCTGTGCATCACCTACTCATGCTTCAGCATGCCTTAGTTCTGCTCCCTCTCCTCTGCCCTTTCATCAAACTCCTGTCCTAACTCCTCACCCTCGACATCAGGGTCTAATTCTCATCGTGGCATGCGTTCGATATTTCCTTTGGGCATAGCTGTCCTTACTCACATGCCCACCTCATCAACCTGCGGCACTCCCACCACATGTATCTGGTTCCTGATTCCTTCTATCTTCCCCCGCCAAGGATTCCCTCCAGTCCTGGCTTCTATATCTCATCATGCCATGTTTTTTTTTTCTATTAGCTTGCTATGAAATTCACATTGTTGGGCCATCTATGGCTGACTCCTTCTGGCCTTCCATCGAACCTGGCCTGTGTGCTACCTTTGGTTTGTCTTATCAGCATTTGTTGTTCCTATATTTCTCTGTTCTGAGCTATGAACACCTGACTATGTTTGCTTTCTGTGATGTTATTCCTCTGTTCTGAGCTTCTATAACTTGACTGTGTGTGCTTTCTACAGTTTTATTACTTAATTCCAGTCTATGTCCTGTGCCAGTTTCCTTCCTGCTGTTTCTGTACTGAGTGCATAATTATTCCTGCACCCTTCTCCTGGCAGACTACTACTTCAGCTTCTATCCCTTGCTTATCCGACCTTTTCCTTCCTGCTCCTCTAGGTCAGCTATCATGCAACCTCTCCTTGCCTCCACTGCCCTGCCTTCTCTCAAGGTTTTCCTACGTTGCCCTGTCTCTGACTTATTCCAGTTCATTTAGCCCTGTCAGCTCCTCGATGCTTCACATTGACCTTCTCAGTTTTTTCCATCAATCCATATGTCTGCCTTTGCTGACCTTTCAGCCCCTTCAGAGTCTTCCTCCTTTCCATCCTCGATCCCTCCATCAGAGATCCTTCGACTCCGTAACCCTCTCAGATCCATGATAGACTCCATCTGGCCTGCATTCGATGTTTATTTTGGGCTTGCCTATCTTTACTCATATGCCGCCTCATTGACTCATGGCTCTCCGGCCACCTGTATCCGGTTCCGGACTCTGGTCATCATTCAACACTTCGCACCAGTCATCCCGGATTCAGACGTTCTTCTCCTGTATCAACAGGGTCCTATGCTACCCCTTTGACCTCCCTCCATCCTTTGCCCTTTCATACTTCACTTCCTGTGCCAGCCTGCATGGTTTCACTCCCTCTTTGTACCTCATCCATTTCCTAATTTTACCTTCCTCATCCTAGTGCCTTTTCTAGTCACAGTCATCATGGCTTTGCTCCGCTCTTGGCTTCGCTCCTCTCATACATCATTTAATTTTGCTCCGTCCTCATCATACCTCATCAAGTTTTTCCTCGATCGCTCAATTTGAGTTGCCTCCCTCCTTTTGAGGAGCCTACTTCCTTTTCCTTCCTTCATACACGTTCATTTTCAAGTTCATTCATGTCTCCTCTTCCAATTCCCTCTCCTCATCTCTCTCAACAAATTCTGACTTCCAGAATTCCATCCAGTCATGGCTTCTATCTCCTCATTCCACGAATTATCTATTCATTTGCTCTGCCATTCCTATCATTGGGCCATCCATGGCCGACTCCATCCGACCTTCCATCGAACCAAGCCTAAGTGCCACCTCATCCAGCTCGCCCTCCTAGCCCCCTTGCAGAGCCTTCCTTCTTCACGGAGTCTACTTGCTTCATGTCATCCGTCATCGCTCCCTTCATTGGAGATCCTTCGACTCCTTAGCTCCCTCAGCTCCATGATGCCTGGCCTCGACCTGCTCATCTGCTTCAGTCCCACTCTCAGTATGCCTTGGCATGGTTCGCTGCCATGTCTGAGCTATTCCCTTGCTCTGTCTGGCCATACCTATCATGGTTCATGTAATGCCTAATCCGACTTGCCCCCGTGTAGCTCTCCTCCTGTAGTGGGTGGGTCCTCTGCTACTCTATTGACCTCCCTACCATCCTTCGTCCTTTCCAACCTCGCTTTCCAGTACCTACCCTCATGATGTCAATCCCTCATTATACTCATCCATTCCAGTTGCCTTCCTTAGCCTATTTCTTATTCTTGTTCTGACCATAATGGATTTTTTCCACTCCTAGCTTCCCTCCTCATTGTACGTCATCTGTATTGTCTCCCCTTGATCACCGTCCTGTGCTTACCTTCTGATTTGCATACCCTCTGGTTCCTGTCATGCCTTCTTGGCCTTGAAGTCTGCCTGCTTTCGAGGAGCATCTTTGTTTGTGTCGTTCCATGGAGCACGTTACCTTCATTCTGGTTCTTTTCTTGTTCATTCCCTTCTCTTCTTCCCATTCTGTACCGGCTTTTCCGGATTCATTCCACGAGTGGCCTACTGTCGATATTTCTTTTTGGGCATACCTACCACGACTCCTATGCCACTTATCAACAGTGGCCATCCTGTCGTATGTATAGAGTTCATAATTCTAGTCATATCGATTTCATAAATCCAGTCATCATTCACTCATCATTACCTCAAAGTTTATCTATTTAAATGGCTTACTCTAACACTCCTACCATTGAATTCCATACTACCTTATCGACTACAACCTCAGGGTCTAATCGTTCAGGGTCTAATCGTTTACATCGCATAGTCAAGCATGCCTCTTCAACCTCGGGTCTGCTCACTCGCATTGCTCAATCAAGCGCACCACTTAATCAAGCCAGTCTGCAGTATTTATCTCCTCATCAGCACATCTAGAATATCCTCACAAGCACATCTGGATACCCCTTGCTCCTCTGAGTTTTACATGGATTTACCCTCTCCCATCCTTGCACCCCTGATCTACTATCTGTCATCGACTACTCGCGCATACCCTCCTTGGGTCCAGCAAGGTTTATCTAGTTACTTAGTTCCCTCAAGCATTCCATCATTGACTCCAATGCTACTCATTGACCACAACATCAGGATCTAATTGTTCACATCGCATAATCATGCCTTATCGACCTCAATGTCTAAATCCTCTCCTCACTCAATTGATCATACCTCTCATCAGATGTTATGCTACCTCATCGACCTGCCGACCTCCTGCAGTGATCATCACCATCAGTATTCATTGTTGCCTCGTGTTCCTTATTCGATATGCACACAGCCTCCTGTTCCCTCTTTGATTTGTACTTTCTTTTGGAGATTTTCCCTATTCCATCATAATCCTCCTGTTCTCGTATCCCTCTAGTTACTGAACCCTTCTTTTAATGATATACATCCTCAAATCAAATGTTGTCAGCCTGGAAGGAAGGTGACCTAGGCCTTGGATGCCCAGAGGTTTCCTCCTCAAAGGGGGTTTTTCCTCTCCTCCGTGCCAATGGTCATAATATTAGTTAGAGTTAGTGCTATCTACAGTTAATTGGTTAGGTTCATTGGTGCTTTCTTCAGTTAGTTAGTTAGGTTCCGCTGTTGGATGGAGGTGGATGGTGGCCTCGGCTTTCCCCTCTCTCCTTGGGAAATCAGCCCTTCCCTTCTCAGGATTCATTCATCATCCTTGCCTCTTTGAAGCTCAACATCTTTGGGTATTCTTTTTGGGCTTCTTCCTAACCTACCTTTAGCCAACGCATTCATTTCCGGCACCTCTAAGGAGGGGGGCCCTCCTCTAAGGTTCCTTGTTGCGTACCCCTACAGGGTGGTATATCCCACAGATAAAGAGGTGGAAAGTCAAAAACCAAATCAAGTTACACAAGCATCTCATTATCTCATCCAGTTGCGTAAGCACATTGAATGGGAGGGCTTTAATCCCAAGGTCCGATGGGTGGAGCAACAACGTCACTCCCCCATCGAGCTTAAAAAGGTTAGTACATCCTAGGCCTCACCAGGATTCTTTTTCGTTGCCCACCATCCACCCCTCCTCCTCCATTGGCTCTTCTCTTTTACCTGTGGGCTTCTTCCTAGCCTACCTTTAGCCGACACATTCATTTATGGCACCTGTGGGGGGGACCCTCCTCTAGGGTTCCTTGCATCGTACCCCTACAGGGTGGTATATCCCATGGATAAAGAGGCAGAAAGCCACAAACCAAATCAAGTTACATAAGCATCTCATTATCTCATCCAGTTGCGTAAGCACATCAAACTGTTATTTAAATGTGCAACCCACATAAGTTCCCAGCTACCCAGCCTTAGTACCTAAATTGCCACTGTGCAGTGTTCAATCTGTCAGGCATATATTGATATGGAGTTGCTAGAGACCCAAATTAAGAGCAACCTGTGACAGCTCTGCATATAATTTATGCCATGCTTCATAAATGATTTTTCCCATTACTCCAACATCACAGAGATGGTGCTATATGGCAATGCTTGCGAGAGTGGGTCTCTACCACCTTGAGTAAGGAGCTGCTAACAGCAACACTGTGTGTGTATACAAGAGGTTGACTACAACAAGGAGCATAATGGGCACATGAAGGTATATTCTCTTTCTCTCTCTCTCTCTCTCTCCCTCCCAAAATCAGCCGTTCATGGCAAACTGGTACGATGCACTGAGCTTACAAACACAGGCTTGTATATACACCAAGATATGCCTAACTTTAGTACTACTTTTAATAGGACAGCCTGAACTCTAATACTTTAACAGCATAAGCAGCTAACAGATTGATCTCTTATGTAATATTATGACAGATGACAGTTATAGATTTCAACTGTATGCACACCTGTAGGGTCTGGCTGACACCACACCTCTCTAAGCCACACAGTGAGTTTTCTCCCTTTCCTCCTAAAGCAAGGTTTTCAATCTCCTCACCACATCATGGAGCCCAGGGAGCAGCTTGAGTGTACTTACCACTGTTAGCCTCTTGTAATTGGAGGCTTGGAGTCGATGAGGTGCTGAGGTGAAGGGGCTACTAGGTCACATCACCTGCAGGGAGGTGGGGGCAACAAGAGAGTGAGAGTTCTGATGTCTGGCTAAACCTGCTAGGTAGACCATGGATAACTGGTGAGCCTGCCCCTCATCTGCCTTTCCCCTCTTGCAGCCAGATTATCCAGTCCTTAAAGGGACAACAAGAAACTGCTTGGAAATTCCACACTTGCTCTGCAATGCTAACAGTGCAGAGTAAGGTAATCCCTCTGTAATTGTGCCATGGGGGCTTCAATAACCATCTTCTTCGCATACTTTCTTGAAGGCAATCACAGAGGCTGAAGTGGGAGAGCTTGTTAAACAATGGCGAAATAGAGGGGAATGATGATCAAGGTCAAGGATGTGAGATCCCCTTCCACAGAAGCCTCTAACCTCTTGCGATTAGTTCATGTTGTTCCCCCCATGCATCCCACTGTCAACACTGAATGCATAGTCTGTCATGGTCATGAGGTAGGTCAAGTGAGTTTCAGCATGAGCCAATAAAGACCAGCTCAGAATAGCCCCTCCTTTACCAGAGCAGAAGTAAAAGAGTGCAATAATTGATGATGCCTATATGATCATGTAGTTTGGGCAATTTATTGGCCCATTCAAGACACTGGCCCAGCAGTTTAGACAGTTTTGGTACAGTACTGGCCAGTGCTGGCAGTATAGCCTAAAGGTTAGAATATGAACTGTGAATGAGCTTGGTACATCTAGGAGACCTGGGTTTGACTACCACAGTCTGAGCCAGTCATTTAACCTCCCCCATGCTCCCAGGATACCTTTGAAAACAGGCACTTGTGCCTAGTTACCAAAGAATAATAATAAAAAACAACACTCCCCCAACCCTCTCACCCCTATCAGTGCTGGTGCTGGGTACCACGGGCCTGACATCACTGAAGCCCTACCCAACCCCACTTTCCTCTTCCTTGCTCTGATTTGCTCGCAGGTGGACAAACACCTACATTGGGGTGGGTAAGTTTCCACAACACAGAGGGATGAGCATGCTATGTGCACAGTCAAGGGAATGGTTCGATCGGTGGTTTCCACCACCATATAGATAACATACCCAGATCATAAAAGCTATATTATGTTGGGCTGCCAGGTTCTAATACAGTATTTCAGTGCCTAATTTAATAACTGAAGCACATGTGCTTGAGAAACAGTCTACTTTTACATGGTACATTCATTGGAAGTGTTCAGTATTTACAGCCCTCTCCTTGGTGATTGGTTCAGATACTATCCTCATCTCTTCTGGAACTTCACCTCATGGCTAGCTAACCATTAAAATTGGTGTCATGGAATGTCAAGGGTATCCATATATCCCATTAAACAAAACATTTTGGCCACCTCAAAAGAATGGGGTTGGGGCAGAAGTTACTTTTAGGTAAGAGACCAGTTTGTCACACATAGAGGCATAACAACTGAAAATGAGATTGGTGGCCCAGGTATGTAGCAGTACCTACAATATGATGAACAGGGGCATAGTGATCCTTATGTACAGGGATGTTGCCTTCATGGTGTGTACAACAATAGCTGACACAGGGGGAGATATGTGATAGTAAGGGGGAACTTATATGGGCATAAAATTACCCTTTGCAACATATATGCCCTGAACCAGCAGGATACTTCCTTCTGTCTGTCAGTCACACAAATGCTTGCCAAATAGCAGCAAGGTCAACTAATGGGGGAAGGGAGGGCTCAGGAATGCAGTCTTAGACTACTTCCTGGACAGAAGCAAAGCCCCACTGTCACTCACTCTCCAGCTTCCGTGACCCTAGTAGATTTATTTTTTTAAAACGTCTTTATTTAAATGGTCATTTCCACATTACCTACATTGCAGGGTAAATACCACATCACCCTTAATCTTAATTGGTTAAGGCAATGATATTACAGTTATATATGTGTGCCTTCACAGTCAGATACCACAAGTGGGAAAGTAAAAACTACAACATTACCTTTAGATGTCTATAGTAATTCTACTACAGTAAAGATATTCTGTATAAGCAAACTGCTCTATGTCCTGCTGTATGATATGTAACATATGCCTTAGACCATAATTATCTTATTTGGCACATATGAAGTAGAACAACAATTAATAAACAATAACAAACAATTAAAGACCTGCAGGAGATTCAGTTGGGTTGTTAACATTCAAACGTAAGTAACATTTTCCACAAGATATAATTCCAGGTAGGGGATCTCAGGTCAGTCAGGAGCCCCATGCCTGCTGAGAGAGAACTGAGTTTCCTTCATGCCTCTCAATGAAGACCATGAAGGGATAAAAGGCATCCTGAAATTTCTCCATTTACAAACGAAGGTCAGCCCTAAATTTTTCCATACGACAGATAGTTTTTATGTTACTCACCCAATCTTGCAGTGAGGTGGAGTCAGGAAGCAGCCATCTCTTTCTGATGGCCTTACATGCCACTGATAGCAGGATACCCAAAAAAGATTTTTGATAATTTGATCTCTTCACTTTGGGGAGCAAACCCCAAATCATATGTTCAAACCCCATGTTTTCTTGAATCCCTGTCATTTGCTGGTGTTCTGCTCCTACCTTTTCCTAAAAGGGCTGTAGTGTCAGACATCCTCAGAATATGTAGTATGAGGTGCCTTCCTCCCCACAATTATGCCAGCATCTATCTGACTGATACCTCATGTAGTATTTTGTTCTATTGGGAGTCAGAAAGAACTGACTGATAAGTTTCCATCCAAACTCCCTCCAATTGTTGGAGGCCTTTGCATGAAATAGCCCATTCCAGATTCTGTGCCAGTGTTGGGAAGTCAGGTTAAGACCCAACTCTTCCTCCCAAGTTAATTGATACTGGGGTGGGGTTTGTACCGTATGTTAGTTTGCACATATGTTTGGACTAGTGTTGAGATATGCTTTTTAGTTATCCATCCCTCTGCTGCTTACATGAGCAACAAGCATATAGGGTGAGGTTCTTTTTGGGCATCCATTAAATGGGAGCCTGATCTAAGAAAGGATACCACTTGTAGATATCTAAAGAAATCCTGCCTTTGTATTTGATACTCTCTCTCTCTGCATATCTGCAAATTTACCCCCCCAGGTAAATTGGGAAAAAAGATTCAGACCCAGTCTCCTCCATCCATGAAAGGTGTTATCCATCCATGGATGAAGAAACAGAACGCATTGACTTAATTAAGTGAGGGATGTCAGAGACTCCCTTATTCACAAATACATTTTAACTGCCCCCCCCCACACTTTATAGAGTTGTTGTGTCCAGGGATTGGTCACTACTAATTTTGTTGCTTGTTCTGCTGAGCCATTGAAATGGATTATGACATTCAAACCTAAATTACTTCCTATCTCTTATGATACCCAGACATTAGCTGGGTCATTTCATACATATGCAATACAAGGGAATAACTGATCCATCTAAAAATATAATTTTAAATTTGGCAGCCCAACTCCCCCTTGTTCCTTAGGTCTATGATGGTCTGACCACCTAAATTCAGGCTCTGTGACCTCCCCATACAAAATTATGTAAAACCTTATTAATCTTAAGCCAGTCCCTTTGGGGAATTTCTAAGGGAAGTTTCTCAAAAAGAAATAAAAAACTGGGTAAAATGTTCATACGAATAGCATATACTTTACCAAGGAAAGAGAGGGGGAGTATCTCCCATCTCTTGAGATTAGTTGGCACCTCTGTAATAAGTTTCGCGTAGTTCACATGATATAAATATTTGAAATAAACTAGAAGAAACACCCCAAAATACCTAATCTCTGTGGTAACCCATTTAAAGGGTATCAATTGTTCAAGAGTGGGTGTCATGGAGCCACTAATGAGAATAACTTCCATTTTATCCATATTTATTTTAAAGCCTGATACCTGCCCATATTTCTGAAGGATATCTAACAAGATTGGGAAGGTGTGTATTGGGTTCCATAAATAAAGCATTGTGTCATCCACATATAGGGAGATTCTAATTTTCTTCCCCATCTATTTGTATTCCTTTCAAATCTGGATGTGACTGAATCAATTCAGCCATAGGTTCAATGCTCAGAGCAAAAATCATAGTACAGAGGGGGCAACCCTGCCTTGTCCCTTGCACTATAGGCACCAAATAAGACACAGTGCCAATAACCCTCACCTGTGCTAATGAAGCATGATACAAAGCCCACATCCAACTACATACCTGGTGACCAAAGCCGTATTTAGTTAATACAGCAAAGAGAAAAATCCCAATCAAGGTGGTCAAAAGCCTTCTTGGCATCAATAGTAATAGCTAATTGTTGGATCCCTGCCTTCCTTCCTGTGTACAGAATATTCAGACATGTCCTAACTCTATGCATATGTATACCTTGTATACCCAGGTGCCCAGATTAGTCATCTATTGTGCCTATATATATATAATTATTTTTGCAAATGTGTATACTATTTACGCTGCATTATACTGCCTCTGTCGCTCTGCACCTTGTACATGTGTGCTACTCCAAATATGTATCTTGTTTGTATATTTACCTTGATATATATTGTTCTACTTTGGTTCACCCAGATGTTTTCAATGTTCTGCTACACTGACTGTTGTATAACTCTTTACCATCTCCCCCATGTCACACCTGGAAAGATCCTTGGCTCAGTGTACCTTTCCCGGTTACCACATTTTAAATAAATTGGTCAGGATATATAAGCTTTCCCAAAACCCCAGTCACCCAGTTAGCCAGCACCTTGTTAAAGATTTTGGAATCCATATTTAGTAACAAGATGGGACAGTATGAATCACATTTGTCCACCGGTTTCCCTGATTTATAAATTAGTGATATAAATTTAGATTGCCATGACAGGGGCAGATCTCCAGGAACTACACAGGAATTAAAAATCTTAGCAAGTAAGGGAGTTATTGAAATTTTGAAAAAACTCCACATTAATGCCATTAGGGCCAGGTGATTTACTCACATTCATATTGTCAATTGCCTGAGATATTTCCTCCAGTGTATATAATTATTTTTGCAAATGTGTATATTGTTTATGTTGCATTATACTGCCTATTGCACTCTGCACCTTGTAAATGTATGCTACTCCAAATATGTTCCTTGTTTGTATATTTGCCTTGATATATATTGTTCTACTTTGGTTCACCCAGATGTTTTCAATGTTCTGCTACACTGACTGTTGCATAACTCTTTACTATCTCCCCCATGTCATACCTGGAAATGAGCCTTGGCTCAGTGTACCTTTCCCAGTTACCACATTTTAAATAAATAAATAAATTGGTCTGGATGAATAAGCTTTCCCAAAACCCCAGTCACCCAGTTAGCCAGCACCTTGTTAAAGATTTTGGAATCCATATTTAGCAATGAGATGGGACAGTATGAATCAAATTTGTCCATTGGTTTCCCTGATTTATAAATTAGTGATATAAATGCAGATTGCCATGAAAGGGCAGCTCTTCAGGATCTATGCAGGAATTAAAAACCTTAGCAAGTAAGGAAGTTATTGAAGTTTTGATAAAACTCCACATTAATGCCATTAGTGCCAGGTGATTTACCCACATTCATATTGTCAATTGCCTGAGATATTTCCTCCAGTGTAATAGGAGCATCTATCATGTGTTGCTCTAATTCAGTTTGTCAAGGGAGTACTACCTGTCCAAGAAAGTCTGAAATTCTGTCTACCCTGGGAGATTAACCACTTTCTGGGCTACAGAGAGTACAATAATATTTTTGAAAAGCAGCCGTCATATCCTTGTGGGTGCATACCTTCCATCCATTCCCCTGCAGACCTATCTCAATCTTTTTAATGTACCTGTCAACTTGGGCATTTCGTACAGTACTGTAGGTGGAATCCTAACAGGTAACCTGCATAGTTGCCATGCTTATAATATTTCTGATTTAAGTACCTTAGAAAGCCTTCAATCTTAACAATCCATAGCTCCTGTAATTCCTGTATAATTTGCTGCATATGTTTATATAAGGCTAGTGAGCCAGATTGTTTGTGTTGCTGTTCTAAATCTTTCATATGTTCCTCTAATTTAGTCTGGTGTTCTTCCCTTTGCTTTTTTAATCTACAGGCATAAAGGATAATAACCCCCCTAAGTGTGGCCTTTAATGCATCCCACTGCCACATAGCTTTAATCCCCGGGTCTCGAATGGCCTCCAAATAGTTATTGCATCTTGAACTAATTTTTGGAAGTCTTCTTTAGCTAGGAGTGAAGTATTAAATCTCCAAAAAGATGCCTTTATCCAGTGTCCCAATTGAAGCTGCAGCCCAACTGCTGAATGGTCAGAGTGCAGCCTAGGCTGTATAACACATGATGTTATCTTATAAAAATCAGGTTGACACATCAGAAAACAGTCCAGTCTAGAGTACAAATTATGTAGATATGAACAAAATGTATAGTCCTTCACCTGTTTATTAAATTCCATCCAAATGTTCAATAACGCCAGCTCTTTCATGCCAGCCTGAACTGTCTTTCCCATAAATTTGTTAGTTGTGACCGATTATAAAGACTGGCCTCAATTGGGGTCCTGAACACAATTAAAGTCTCCCCCCAACAAGATCATGCCTTTTCCCAATCCTCTGTCCTAGACAAAATTCTTCTATAGAAGTCTGTGGAGTCATTGTTAGGTGCATAAATACTAATAAGGTGGAGTTTTTGAGACAATATCTCCCCTGAAGTAATCACTACTTTCCCATGCTCCACTGTCTCTGATCAGATAACTTCAAAGGATATGTCCCTTTGCAGCAAAATAGCCACCCTGGCCCCCTTACCTGAGGAATGTGACACTGATATCACCTGCCCCACCCACTGTCAGAATAAGTTAGAGTGTTCTCCCTTCATCAGCCTGGTATACTGTAAAAACTCAATATCTGTTCCCAAGCATTTCAAATGACTTAAAATATTTGTCCTCCTGGCCAGGGAGTTACTACCCTATACATTCAGGGCAGTTACCTTTATGGATCTCATATTTCTTAAGGAGTTCCATTCACCTGAAAAGGTCCTTCTTATGCATCCAACAATCCACAAGTTGCTGTCTTTTACCTGTGCCCCCACCCAGCACATCTCCAGGAAAACACTCCATAGGTCTACTAGTATTAAAAACAGTGAAAATAGAGTAATGTATGGGCACAATTGGTTCAACAATAACAGCATGTAGATATAACATCCTAAACGATATACTCTAAGTTTCCAAGGTGGAAAAAAATCATCTCTGTATTTACAGGGAGGTGGTAGTATGTACTACTTGTGCTTGCACACAAAAGCAAGCCTAACCAGTAAGAATACTAATTAGACTGAGTCCCACAACTGGGGCCAGAGATGGAATGGTCACATGGACTGGTGATCACCTGAAAAAACTAAGTAAGAAAAAAAAGGGTGAGGTACATGAGCCCTAAAGTCTAGGGCTATGGACAACCCTGTCAATTGATCAACTTTTCAGATCATTGCCCTATCTCCAACAGAAATATACTTTAATTAAGGAGTATCCCCCTTAACCAACATGTGCAATCCTACTGTATGTTAGTAGCGCCCTTTAATTCATGACTGGATAGATAGAAAAAAAAACAGGGATTCTTAACTGAGGGATTGGATATGGGGAAAAGCCTACATTATGGGACACCAACTAGGCATCCTAGTGCAGCAAATCAGCATACCCTAGAACCTTAATACACGGGGGGGGGGGTCATGTTCTACTGCTGAAAAGAAAAGAAAAAAAAGAAAAAACATTTTACAGCACAGTCTGAGCATTTTACATTAACTCCTATAATAGCTGGAGTTATGACTGCTTTTATTTCCAATAGAAACAAATATATGCAGCTTGTAAACTGAAGTCTATACCTATGAAAGGGAACATCCCCTAAAGGGGAATTGTTTTCATATTGCCATGCAGTCATACAATGTAAGTGGTGACCCGAAACACAACATAGACAGTCTTAAGAAGGCATACTCAACAGACTAGTATTATCACCGAGCCTGATCACTCACAGGATTCTCTTTCTTTCCCTGTTTCTTTCTTTCTTTCTTTCTTTCTTTCTTTCTTTCTTTCTTTCTTTCTTTCTTTCTTTCTTTCTTTCTTTCTTTCTTTCTTTCGGAGTCGGGTGATCCTGGAAGGACTGCAGAGTGGGTTCCTGACTCAGAGCATCACTGAACCAACAAGACCGGAGGCAATTCTTGATCTGGTGCTCACAAATGGGGATCATGTACAAGAAATAATGGTCAGGGAGCCCTGGGAGAAAGTGACCGTTGCACAGTGTGGTTCCTGTTGGATATGGGCAGGAAAAGCATCCTGACCAAAATCTTGGATTTCAGGAGGGCGGACTTCTGGAAAATGGGCAAAGTGCTAAGGAGCCATCTGGTGGGTATCAGAGTAGATATGGGGGTGGACCAAAGGTGGTCCATCATTAAGGAAGGAATACTGGTTGCCACAGATGAGTGCATTAGGCTCAGGAGTAAGAACACAAGGGCCAAAGCGCCCAGCTGGTTCAGTTCTGGGGTTGCCCAGGTAGTAAGGGAAAAGAGGTTGGCCTATAGAAAATTGAGGAAGACCAAGAGAGAGGTGGATAGGGAAAATTACCTAAGGTTGGCTAGTGAGGCAAGTAAGAAAGTAGGGTGAGCAAAGGCACAGAAGGAGCTGCAGATAGCTGAAGGAATTAAGAAGGGGAAAAAGGATTTCTTTCACTATATAAGAGAGCAAAGGGTCAAGAAGGAAGGGATTGTTAGGCTTAAGAAAGGGGTGAAGTGGGTGGAGGATAATGGGGGAAAGCAGAGATACTAAATGAATACTTCTGTTCCGTCTTCTCCAGGGAGAAGGACGGACCAATGCCTTCAGGAGGGAAAAGAGGAGTGGGGCAGGGGAACACAGATGTAGTGATAGAGGAGGATAGAGTGAGGGAGGGACTGCTGGCATTGAAGGTGGACAAATCACCAGGCCCGGATGGAGTACATCAAGGGGTACTACAGGAACTGTCTGAGGAGCTGGCAGAGACATTGGCAGACCTATTTAATAGTTCACTAGAGGCAGACGTAGTACAGCAGGACTGGAGAACAGCATGTGTAATGTTGCTCCACAAAAGCAGTCCCAAGGATGACCCAGGGAATTACAGACCAGTAAGTCTTACCTCCATTGTGGGAAAGCTCATGGAGACCATACTAAAGGAAAGGTGGGTGGAATATCTAGAGGATCATGGTCTCCAGGATGCAAGGCAGCATGGATTCTTGGGGGAGGGTCGTGTCAAACAAATCTGATTGACTTTTTGACTGTCACTAAGACAGTATACATGGGCCAAGTGCTAGACATCCTCTATCTTGATTTCAGCAAGGCCTTTGACTCTGTGCCCCACAAAAGGTTGATCAGAAAGTTGGTGGATCTCAGGGTTGGGGAAAAGATGGCCAGATGGGTGGAAAACTGGCCGAAGGACAGAACACAGAGGGTGGTTGTGGAGGGAGAGTTATCTGGCACAAGACAGGTAACCAGTGGGGCCCCACAGGGCTCGGTGCTGGGGCCGGTGTTGTTCAATGTCTTCATCAGTGACACTGGAGATGGTATTAAGGGCAAAATGGGCCTATTCATGGATGACACCAAGCTCTGTGGGAGAATGGACACAGCTGAAGGGATACAGGACATACAGAAAGATATGGAAAAGCTAGGGAGGTGGTCCATGATCTGGTAGCTTGGCTTCAATGCTGAGTATTGCAAAGTTATGCATATTGGAGGCAAGAATCCTAAGACAGAGTACTACCTGGGTGAAGTCTGATTATCTGCATCAGAGGAGGAGAAGGACCTAGGAGTGATGATCACTAGTGACCTGAAGCACTCCATGCAGTGCAAGAAAGCAGCAGCAAAGACAAAAAAGATGCTGGGATGCATATCTAGGGGAATCAGTAGTAGGAGAGAGGAGGTTATACTGCCCTTGTACAAGTCACTAGTAAGGTTGCATCTAGAGTATGGAGTTCAGTACTGGTGCCCACACCTCAAATAGGACATTAACCTGCTGGAGAAGGTCCAGAGGAGGGCTACAAAGATAATAACTAGTCAGCAGGGTAAGGCATCTGAGGAGAGGTTGAGGGCACTGAATGTACTCCCTGGAAGACAGAAGAACGAGAGGGGACGTGATTGGGATTTTCATGTACTTGAAAGGGATAAATAAGGTTGATAAGGAGCGTCTCTTTATGCTGAGTGGCAACCATAACACGAGGGGGCACATTCTTAAGCTGGAGGGTGGGAGGTTTAGGAGGGAGGTCAGGAAGCACTTCTTCACAATGAGGGTGCTGGACACTTGGAATGCAATGCCAGAAGAGTTAATCTCATTGAAGACAGTGGGCGGCTTTAAGAGAGGCTGGCACAGGTATAGGGGGAGGGTAAGGGTCATGGGTAGGGAGGATGGGAGGAGTGGGGAGAGGGGGCACGGACAGTAGCTCAAGTTGTGGACCCTGCAACATGAGCAGACTTGATAGACTGAATGGCCTTCTTCTGTTGCCTTCTTCATATGTCTGTATGTATTTTCTTTCTTTCTTTCTTTCTTTCTTTCTTTCTTTCTTTCTTTCTTTCTTTCTTTCTTTCTTTCCTCTTTTGTAAGTGTTTTCAGTCTTATGCCATGAGCCAACTATAAAAAAGAAGAATATGCTACACCATTAACTGATCTGAAATCAGAGCTAGACATCCATAGTAGTAATCAGGCAACCCTTAAAGAGGGTGAGTGAGAAGTAAAGTCAGCGTGCCTGCAGTGTTACCAGATGGATAATGCGCAGTTCAGGAGTTGCTACTGAAGTCAGACCAAGGGTTCTGAAATGGAAGTTATAAGCTAAACCTGGAACAGTAATAAAATGTAAGTGTAGAGCTGGATCTCCAACTCCCTTCAGGTTGAAACACCCACTTCTCAGATCTCCATTGGTGTAATCAGCTCCTGATCCAAGAAATTCTTAAATTCCTTATTGAGATATGGTTGCCAGGTTGCTGAGTTAGGTTTACCCTTTTTGATCTGCCTGCATGGTGCCACTCTGCGAGCAGTAAATAATGTTAGAAACTTTCCATTTCCAACTCTGAACATTTTAAGCTGAGCTTTTGAAGAGTAGAAGGAACTTCCCTTAGATCTTCAAAAGACTGGGACCCAGTGTCTGTAAAGATTTAGCGATGAGACGGGTAGTTGAGTTGGATTTTAATATTCTTGTCTTTCGCCTGTTTGATCAGTTCCTTGACTCTTCTTTGCTTTTCATTCAAAAGATCAGAGAAATTCTGGTCAAAATAAATCTTTCTCCCATCCAGGTTTAAGTCTTTCTGGTACCATGGCATTTGTAAGATAAGTTGCCATTTTGGAAATTTGAGCTTATTAACTGTGACAGATAGAGATGCAGCAAATTTAAAATCCGCAGGCGAAGTGAAAGTGAAGTGGCTGCTTCGTGTTAGTATAATGCTATGCGAAGTGGCCATTGAGGAGTGCTCACTTCGCCTTGTGATTATGACTTGACTTTGCGTTGTTATTCCACCTTAATGCGAAGTAAGGTGGAATGACAACAATAAGCACTTTAGGCAGTCCCCCCACACACATCACATGGCTAACAGTACTGTAAGTCACATGCTTTAGCCAGACAGGAAGGAAGTGAGCCATACCATCAGATACTTTCACTTTCTCCTTTGCAGAGGTAGAAGGAGGAAGGATAGTGTAGGAGAGGAGTGTTTATTTGTTGCTTCTTAAACTTAATAAAAACCAACAGCTTTTTTAAAAGCTAATTCTTCAGTTTTTGTTGTACTGTTTTGTGAGTTATTTTTTGTGACTGATTTATTTGTTTTATAAGTTTTGTTTTGTGTAAGTGTGTGTGGGTCTGTGTTTGACTCTGTGTGTGTGTGTGTGTGTGTGTGTGAGAGACTGTCTGTGACTGTGTGAGAAGTCGATCGTCATCGCATGACGCGTCGGAGTGGAGAGGGAAGGAGAGTTTTGTTGGGTTATGGACCAATGACAGTCTGTGGCCCGTGGTAGCCAGAGGGGAGTGCGGACACATGGAGGTCAGCGTAAGCGGGTATCGCTGGACCGCTCCCGATTATTTGTTCCTGCTCTCCCCAGAAGCAGCAGCACCACCAGTGCCACCGCCACATCCAGCAAGTCCACCACCACCAGTACCAGCTGCAGGAGCTTCAACAGCACCACCTCCCACTCCATAGCAGCAGGTTGAGTCCCCCCAGGTGCATGACAATGCTGCTGGCAATACATCTGCCCCTGTTGTGCCTGGTCCCTCCCACAGCTCGATAGTCTGGCAGTTTTTCAACTGTGTCGGGGGGACAGGAGCATTGTGGTGTGCCTGCTTTGTGATGTGCAGGTGTGCTGTGGCCCCTAGGGGACACATCTGGGAACTGGGGGCCAGAGGACACACATGCTTAACCACCACAAGGTGAAGTAGCAGGCTGCCACAGAATGGGCCAGGCCTCCACCTGCTGGCCTTTCTGTGGCAGTGGCAGGAGGTGCTGCTGCTGTGCATCACCAGCGCAGGAGGAGGGCCACAGCAGCAGCTGCTGCTCCACCACTACCCCCACCACAGCCACCAGCACAATCCTCACTGCCACCACTACCTGACCTTCCTCCCACAGCAGTGAACCCCAGTACAATGCCTGCAACTCAGGCAGATATAGCACTGCTGTGGGCTGTGATGGAGGAAAGCAATCAGAGGATGGGTGCTGTCTAGCAGCAGATGGAGTGGATCGAGCAAGCTGCAAATAGTGTTGATGCTTCATCTGCTGTTGGAACATCATGGGATCGAGAATTAGGTTTTGTTTTATGCACACCTCCCCCCCCCACTGCTGTACTGTTTTAGGTTTTGTTTGTTTAATACCAGACAGAGGGAAGGCCACAGTATTAGATTAAAGGGAAGCAGTCAGCAACAGGAGCGCCTGCATTCTGCCCTGCAAGAATTACCCTTTGGTTAAGCCTTTTAAGTATGCTGCAGCATTTTTCTCACTCCGCAACATACTTCATTATATTAAAGAACTGTCAGTGACCCTTAAGTATGGCGGATGCTATAGGGCTCGATTATGTGTAAAGGTGCAACAGCGATGCACCATGCGCTTCAAAACAAAAGTATTTGAAGTGCATTGGTGCATCTCAGCCGCATCTTTCCTTTACACATAATGGGGCCCCCATAGCATCTGCCATCCTTCTGGGTCACTGACCGTTCTTTATTAAAATAAAGTATGTTGTGGCATGAGAAAAATGCTGCAACGTACTTAGAAGGCTTAACCGGAGGGTAAGCCTTGCACTGGGCAGGACACAGGAGTTCCTGTTGCTGACTGCTTCCCTTTAAATATATACATGCACATACAGTCATACATGCTCCTTATATGGGTACCTTACCTCCAGGGTAATCATTCTTGCTCCACATGTCCCTACATTCCATAGTGCAATACTTTTCTGGCAAAAACACTAGTAATTTCGGTAAACTGGGTCCCAGAGGACTTCCCGTTCTGAAGAACCACCCAAGTTCTTCCACCACGCTCAGCAATGTTATGATGTGATGCCAGAGAGAACACGGGGGCGTGCACCATTATAGTGAATGGCTGGCAGATTTCCGAATGTTTCTTTGTGTTATAATGATCAGTCTGTGGTGAAACGTGGGCACGTTTCCACTAACAAGGCTCTTCTTAGTCAAAACATGCCCATGTTTCTCCACAGCGTTGCTGAGCACGGGGGGAGGAACTTGGGTGGCTCTTCAGAACGGAAAGTCCTCCGGGACCTGGTTTACCAAAATTACGAATGTTTTTGCCAGAAAATTATTGCACTATTTAAGGACATGTGGTGCAAGAAAGATTCCCCTGGAGGTTAGGCACCAATATATTGGGTGCAATACCATCCATAACTATGTAACTTGGTGAATCTCTTTAAAGCAGCAGTGCAATAGTCTGTTGAAAATTTTGACCTATACTTTTTTAAGCTATTTTACATTGCCACTTTACTTACTGTACATCCTGACTTGTATGATACTATTCTTTCCAGTATTTGAGTCTGCTTTAGTACTTTTTTTCATGTCTGAGATAATAAAAGGAGCACTCCTTTTAATATGGTGCAGACCAGGCCTTCGTCAGTATTTTGCACTGTTTTTGTCAATCAGTTGTCATATACTACTTCTGTTGTCAAATTAATAATTATGCAGCAGGCAGTGTTTTATGACCTGACAGAACAATAGTTGTTCACAAACAGCTGCAAATAGTGATAAGAACCTGGTCAGAACAATATTAAATGGCGTGCTCCTTTTTTATTTTCAGACATGAGAAAAAGTAGTAAAGCAGACACAAATTGTGAAAAGAAGGGTATCATACAAGTTAGGATGTAACTAGTGGCTGGCAAGGTAAAATAGCATAAAAGAGTACAGATAAAATTGCCAGCACATTGTTGCAATGCTGCTTTAATTTATAATTTAAGTATAACGTTATGTGCTCACAATCACAACACACAAATTGCATCTGTCTTCTGTCCAGAAAATTGACAAGTGCGAAGGAAACGAAATGGAATCGTCACAGTACATGCAATGTCTCCCAGAATTTATTGCGCAGACACTCATGCACGCAGTGGTCACAAAGAGTCCCCAGATTTTTTCTGCATGCCCAAAATGCATCCGCCTTGTGTCCAGAAAATTGACAAGTGCTAAAGAAGTAAAATGGGATCATTATGCCACATGCAAAGTCCCCCAGAATTTATTGTGCAGTCACTCATGCATGCAGTGCCCCAGAATAAAATGATGACTGTGAGCGAACTGTTGCTGGTCCAATGTGTGCTGTGATTCGAGCAAATGCAATGTGATCATCTCAGCTGGATAGAAGGGTGCCCTTTGTCTGTACACTAATAGTAGCCTTGGTGAGTTGATATATATATAGATATATATTTCTGTATTTTGTAGGTGAGGGGGGTTGACATGGATATATACTCATGGTATAGTTCTGTATCACAGGTCACAGACACTGTTGATGTGCACATTCCAGTGCACAATGAGAACTTTTTGCATAGAAATTTGCAATGGATAACTCTCAAGCACATGAAGGTAAGTATCTATTTTTTTGGGGTGGGGGGAAGCATATTTTCAGGTTTGTCTGTAATGGTTTCTTATTTTGTTACTTCTTCACAGATTTCATCTGCATCTTTCTCGAGTCTGGTTGTTAATGATGGTCATGGTCATCTAATGAAACGACTTCTGCATGTTGTATATGTGCTCCAGCCCGGGGGGGGCTGATGTTGAAGAACTTGTTTGGATAAGGCCACTTTGACAGAACAACAAAGCATCTGGAAGTTTCCTAAAAAAAGAAATGAATGACTTCTTACAATTAAATTGTTATGTGTCCCTCCCTGATTCTCAGATCTCAATCCCTAAAGTCAAGTAAACATTTCAAACCCACATCTTGTCAACTAACACAACCTGTGTGCAATATTTGCTGCAGTCTTTACAAAACAATGAAACGGATGAAATAAAATCTTCATACTAACCAGAATGAATTTCATGTGGATATTACATTGCTTCCTCTCTGTACGGTACAGCTACAGTACCATTCCCAATGAGTTTTAGCAATGGAACCTTTTTTTTCTTACCCCGTAAAAGAAACAAAAGAAGTGTACTGTATGTGTTTGACCATTGTGGCTCTGAAAAGCTACAGAAAACAAAACATACAACTAAAGGAAGTGAAGCAGCATAACAAACATGAGTACACATACTCACTTTATGGTTTAAATATTAAGAAGCTTTGTGTCTCTGGCTGGTGGATGTGGTGGTCCGGACAGACTCAAGCTCAGTGGTGGCAGTGGCTAACATCAGTCCTGGTGGTGGTGGTCTGGGGGACAGGCAGACTCATGGTTGCAGTGGCTAACATCAGTCCCAGTGGTGGTGGTCCGGGGGCAGACAGACTCATGGTGACAGTGGCTAACATCAGTCCCAGTGGCGGTGGTCTGGGGGCAGACAGACTCATGGTGGCAGTGGCTAACATCAGTCCCGATGGTGGTGGTCTGGGGGTCAGATAGACTCATGGTGGAAGTGGCTAACATCAGTCCCGGCGGTGGTGGTGGTTCGGGGGGTAGACAGACTCATGGTGGCGGTGGTTAACATCAGTCCTGTGGTGGTGGTCTGGGGGGCAGACAGACTCATGGTGGCAGTGGTTAATAGTCCTGTGGTGGTGGTGGTGGTGGTCTGGGGGGCAGACAGACTCATGGTGGCAGTGGCTAACATCAGTCCCAGTGGCAGTGGTCTGGGGGCAGACAGACTCATGGTGGCAGTGGCTAACATCAGTCCCAGTGGTGGTGGTGGTTCGGGTCAGACAGACTCATGGTGGCAGTGGCAAACATCAGTCCCGGTGGTGGTTTGGGGGCAGACAGACTCATGGTGGCAGTGGCTAACATCAGTCCCAGTGGTGGTGGTGGTTCGGGTCAGACAGACTCATGGTGGCAGTGGCAAACATCAGTCCCGGTGGTGGTTTGGGGGCAGACAGACTCATGGTGGCAGTGGCTAACATCAGTCCAGGTGGTGGTAGTGGTGGTGGTTCAGGGGGCAAACAGACTCACGGTGACAATGGTGGCAGTGGCTAACATCAGTTCCAGTGGTGGTGGTCTGGGGCACAGACAGACTCATGGTGGCAGTGGCTAACAACATTCCCGGTGGTGGTGGTCTGGGGGGCAGACAGACTCATGGTGGCAGTGGTTAACATCAGTCCTGTGGTGGTGGTCGTGGTGGTCTGGGGCAGACAGACTCATGGTGGCAGTTGCTAACATCAGTCTTGGTGGTGGTTGTGGTGGTGGTTCGGGGGCAGACAGACTCATGGTGGCAGTGGTGGCAGTGGCTAACATCAGTCCCAGTGGTGGTGGTCTGGGGGCAGACAGACTCATTGTGGTAGTGGCTAACATCAGTCCCGGTGGTGGTGGTTCGGGGGGCAGACAGAATCATGGTGGCAGTGGCTAACATCAGTCCTGGTGGTGGTGGTCCGGGGGGCAGACAGACTCATGGTGGCAGTGGCTAACATCATTCCAGGTGGTGGTGGTGGTGGTTTGGGGGGCAGACAATCTCATGGTGGCAGTGGCTAACATCAGTCCCGGGGGGGTCAGACAGACTCATGGTGGCAGTGGCTAACATCTGTCCTGGTGGTGGCGGTGGTTCAGGGGTCAGACAGACTCATGGTGGCAGTGGTGGCAGTAGCTAACATCAGTCCCAGTGGTGGTGGATTTGGGGGGCATACAGACTCATGGTGGCAGTTGCTAACATCAGTCCTGGTGGTGGTGGTGGTTCGGGGGGAAGACAGACTCGTGGTGGCAGTGGCTAACATCAGTCCCGGTGGTGGTGGTCCAGGGGCAAACAGATTCATGGTGGCAGTGGCTAACTTCAGTCCTGGTGGTGGTGGTGGTCTGGGGGGCAGCCAGACTCTTGGTGGCAGTGGCTAACATCAGTCTCGGTGGTGGTGATCTGTTGGGCAGACAGACTCCTGGTGGCAGTGGCTAACATCAGTCCCAGTGGTGGTGGTGATTCGAGGGGCAGACAGATTCATGATGGCAGTGGTGGCAGTGGCTAACATCAGTTCCGGTAGTAGTGGTCCGGGGGGCAGTCAGACTCATGGTGGCAGTGGCTAACATCAGTCCTGGTGGTGGCGGTCTGGTGGGCAGACAGACTCCTGGTGACAGTGGCTAACATCAGTCCCGGTGGTGGTGGTGGTTCAGGGGGGCAGACAGACTCATGGTGACAGTGATGGCAGTGGCTAACATCAGTTCCGGTGGTGGTCTGGGAGGCAGACAGACTCATGGTGGCAATGGCTAACATAAGTCCCGGTGGTGGTGGTGGTGGTTCGGGGGGCAGTCAGACTCATGATGGCAGTGGTGGCAGTGGCTATCATCAGTCCCGGTGGTGGTGGTCCAGGAGTCAGACAGACTTATGGTGGCAGTGGCTAATATCAATCCCGGTGGTGGTGGTCCGGGGGGGATGACAGACTTATGGTGGCAGTGGCTAACATCAGTCCCAGTGGTGGTCCGGGGAGGCACACTGCTTTTTAAAAACTTCAGTTAAAACCTACCAACATTAACCACATCATCATCCTCATAAAGAAAGCTGCCCTCAGTCATCGATGTCTGAAGCCTGATCACTGGGAAATTCTTTCTCCATTGTGTTGTCATCTACATCAGTGGTGGGCTGTTTCAGGCAGCCACTACCAGTGCCACCAGGATGCTCCATTTCCACATCAGCAAGACCACCATGACTAGGCCGGGGTATGAATACTGAGGTTACAGTCTGTACTGTTATGTGCCTCTCATTCATTTTAATGAATGTTAGCAAACTAACATTTGCAGGAGACAAGTTTGTCTGATGATCCCTGGCTATTGCACATGCTGAGCTGAATACCCTCTCAGCACTTACACTGGAGGGTGGGAATGTGAGGTACTTCAGTGCCACTGCAGTCAGCTCTGGCCATTCAGTGACCTTTCCACTCCAGTACAAAAGAGGATCTTCAGTTATTGTCAGATGCCTGTTTTCAGACAAATATGACTCAACCATTCTCTGTGCTGCACCAAGTCCAATTGTTGATGCATCATCCTGTTCTCCTGAATCATTTATTTCACAAATACCTACTTGGGACAAAGTCTCCCAAAGTGGGTTGATGCCAGCCACTTTGGATGACAGACCAGCTGGAACTGCAGTCCACTTCCCCTGGCAGGATATGCTTGATGGTTCTCCAGGTACACCTTCAGCCAGATTATGCTGCTGAGGTGTGCTGACCTTGGCACGTGACTTCTGTGCCCCATGAACCAAATGCACCAGTTGACCACTGATATTTTTTACCTGTTCAGGTCCACCCTCCAGTACTGATGCAATTCCACGTTTGTATCGTGGGTCCAGCATTGTTGTTATGGCAAAGTTGTCACTACACTGAATGCTCACAATGTGACGATTCTGGTCGAATACTGTGAGCATTTGTTGCAGCAACATACTGCTATCACCATCTCCGGCAACATCAAGGCTATGCTGTACATTCACCAATGTGTGCCTCAGCACCCACAGCAGTGGAATTAATTGGCAGACTCGCCACTCACTGCCTGTGTGGCATATTCAAATGCTGCAAAATTGTTATTACAGAGTCCATGAGGTGCCACTGTTTAGTTGTCATAGACATGGAGGCGCCGGAACTGCCATGGCTAGTGTGCATAACAAGATATTCTGAAATGGCTTTGTATTGTTCATGCAACTTCTCTGCCATGTATAAAGTGGAGTTCCATCTGGTGACAACTTCCAGCTTCAAGCGGTGCTGAGGCAGGCTATTTTGAATTTGCAGCTGCCACAGTTGGTCATGGGCCTTTCCAGATCTTGAAAAGTGAGAGCAGATACATCGTGCCACGGTCAGCATTTCCTTTATATCAGGGTGCTTCAGAAACTCCTGAACCGCAAGATTTAAACAGTGGGTCATTCATGGAACACGCAAAAAAACACCATTCGTGATGCATTTCGCCACATTTGACCTATTGTCACTTGCTATGAACCCAGCTCTCAGGGACAGAGCATTTAGCCATCTGCCAATTTCAGTCAGTACCATGTCCAACATGTTCTCACCAGTGTGTGAACAGGTCACACTGTGCATAGCAATCGTTGCATGCTGTCGAATTCCTGGAAGATTGCTACCGCAACAATCCACCTTACTGCACTGATTATTCACACTACCAACATCACAAACAACCCCCGGCACCTGCGCCCAGTGTGCAGTTATACACATATATGAACTCCCCACTGTTTTGCCACTTGTCCACATATTCATACTTAAATGGATGAATGGAGAGGAGGAATGTTGAAGGGCATGTCTTACTGAGTCGGACACAGTGTGAAACAACTCGGGGACAGTACGGGTAGAGAAATATGTCCTGGATGGGACTTTCCATTTTGGACAGGCACTTGTAGCAAACCACCAGAACCCAGAATTCTGTGCAAAGGAGAAGGGCAAAAGATCAATTGCCAGTATTTCCGCTACAGCAGCATTGAGTTCACATGACACTGTATGATTCGGGGGGTACTTCAGCTTAAGTGTAAAAACACTCCATAACGTGGGCTGATTTACACATTTTACACAGGGTGTGTTGACCACAAATGGTTGTGCTCTGTGATGAATGGCATTGGCAGGGTGTGGAGTGTGGACATTTGATGAAGATGGTTGCACAGGTGATGATGACAAACCCAGAAATGCTGTTATTTTGCCAGATTTGCCAACCGGGGTTGATGTACCACTTGCACTAGACGTACTGCATTCACCATGTTGAGAGGTCTAAACCTCACCTTCAGATTCTTGACGATATTGGGAATGCAAGTAATCACAAACGAGTTGCATTTAAGTAATAAACGAGTTCATTACTACAAAAGGGATAAATCACAGTTGCTCTAAGCAGTTCTTACCAATACGAACCGGGAGCCAGTGCTAAGCATTACCTATACCTCGAGGTTTCTCTATAGTCTCTTGGGATCTCTCGGGTGTCCGAGGTGTAAAGCCTGTGCATTACATTATATACCTATGATAATTACTATGGTTACTAAAAGATAGAAACATTTCTAGTTACAGAGATGAGCCCTATTGGCTAAATTAGAGGTGGCTCCATGGTCCAAGATAACATTATACAATTCCGTAAAGTCATCAGTTTTAGAACAAAGAAGTTCTTATACAGAGTCTTGCATAACCAAGTGTAGTGGTGCACATCACCAAAGGATGGCAATGTTGCCTTACATATTATAATTATTTCAAGGACAGGTGTCTTGGCACCTAACAAGTAAGAAATAAACAGAAAATACATGGTATAATATGTGTGCATTAGCAAGCAAAGTGGATTACAACAATATGCATTCATATCCTGACATCTACTCTTATACGATAGATGCCCTTAGACCTAAGTATTAGTGTAACCTATACATAAGCAATAGCTGTCTACGGTGTACCTCTGAGGGTATCAATTAGGGTGTAGGGACCTCATGTAACAATTCCCCCCCTTGTTGCCTCTAAGGGCAACATAGGCAAAGTCTAGGGAAAGGACAGGAGCAGTGGTCATTTACAATCCCGATGCACGAGCCTTGTAAATGAACTCGAGCTGCTCACAGTGTTGGTGTAGTGTACGTCAAGGGCAGCAGAGCATAATAATCAAAGTGAATATCAAAAATGCTTGTATAATAACAAAAACCTTTTAAAGTAATCTCTAACCAGGTGTTAGTTAAGGCATTATTCATATCTCCATCATTAATCAGGTCAAGAACAGCTTCGTTGGCTTTGGTAATATTATTGCTGATGTGGATGAGGTGTGCGTCCTTCCTGTCTAAAAGTGATTTCAGTGTAAGTGTAAGTGGGTCTATGTGTACGTTAAAGTATGGCAAGTATTCTGAGAGTGTGAGTAGATAATCTGGGTTACCATCAATAATGTCTGCATCCATAAGGGGGACAGGGGTTATAACAATATGTCCAATAACAGTCATCTGATGGGGAATGAAACAGAAGTTGAGGTAATCAATAGCACAAGCAACAGAACCATATGTATAAGTCTTGTGATTGGTGATGACGCAATACTCGCCATCTGAGTTGTACTGTGAATGCACAGTAGGCAGTCTCCACTTTTGCAACTGGACAGGGCATGTGTAAGTCGTCTTTGAAATCCATGTTGACAGGCGATGAGCTTCCTCACGATAGGATCGGTAGAGCTGATCCGGAGACAAAGTTGAGTCGAAAGAGTTGGTACAGTTCTCAGTGATGTCATCATCCGTAGTGAAAGTCCAATCAATGCTGTCTGGAGAGTAGCCACAAACAGGGCGTATAACATCAAAGACATCACATCGGCACAGGAAGGTGTATTGCTTTTTCGCACAGCAGTCCATGTGCGGAGCTACCCAGGCATCCAAGAAAGAATGGTAGACCAGTAGAGGTGGTAGATCCAGGTGTTCTCTGTAGATGTCTTCATCCAAATGCCCAATGGAATGTGCCAGTGCAAGCCTGTCGAACAAAGCTGTAGTGGGATCAAAACGTGGTAAGGAGACAGTGAAAGAAACAAACATGGTATCCTGTATGGAACATTTCTTAGTAGTGAAACAAGGACCAGTATTAGGGTGTCTGGTCACAAACCCCAAATTCCTAGCTGTGGAGAAAGGAATAGACAAAGTCTGTTGCATACACATGGAAACACAACTAGAAGTTTTAAATCTTGGACAGTACCATTTGGAAATGCGTCTATCATGTATGATGTCAGGAATTCTTCCAGATTCTAAATCACTGAAGAGGTTGTTGATGGTAGTGATAATGTATGAGCCATAAGCAGAGCAGAGTATTTCCCTAGCAAAGTATTGTTTATCTGCTTCTCTATTGTTCTGTTGTATGAGTGCATCAATCTTATCTTTTGAATCCGTGAATGCTTTAGCGAAGTCGTGCATGTTATATACAGTGTATCTTTCTTCCTGACTAAGGCCATCCACACCATGCAATAAAGGAGGTAAAACATTGTTGACCAAGCCAGTGGAGAACTTGGCAGAATGACTTTTGATAGCAGCAATGTCTGCTTTATTCCAGGTAGACATGGCAGTACCAAAAAGACCTGTAGCAGTACTTGTAGCACCTGTAACATCAGAACTGTCAACTTCATATTTGTTACATTTATGATTCAAACTACCAGGAGGGGTCTTCTTCCTAAAATTACCTCTATGTTCAGTAGAATAGACCCCAATAAAGGGATCCTGTGTACGAATCTGAAATGCAGCTAAATTATCAAGCAATAATGTACTATAAAATGCAGATGTATTAGCATTGTGACACATACCAAACTCTTTCGTATTCCAGTAAGTAAGATTAAACAAAACAGGTATATGCATAAACTGTAAATTATTAATCAAAGAACCTGGGAGGGCAGTGGCTGTGAGGCCACTACGGGGACCAGGGTTGTGCTTTGGACATTCCAAAAGCTGTTTATCAGTAGGCGGTAAGACAGAGAGATACATGGCAGCTGAAGTCATGTGGTGTATAGCACAAAATCTGCGAGCGGAATCTTTGGATAGAGAATTACAGTAAGAAGGATCTATTAAGGCAGTAATATTGTACAAACCAGAATGTCTTAATGCAGTTTGTAACAAGGACAATGAACCATTTGGGGATAATTTAGCATTGGGCCAACCCTGAAAAGTTCCTTTGGAGAGTTTGGCCATGGGAAGAATTTGTCCTTGTGATGTGGTTTGCCACTCAATTTGAAGGGTAGATTTGTCAGGATCAATGACCGAGGCAGTGAGGCAAGCATTGGAACCTTCCTGGACAGCGATCATGGTATCTGGTATTTTGATGGAAACTCCTTCTGAAGGAGGTGCTGGAGGATCCAGTTGTCGGAGGAAGTCTGGTACCATGCCTTGGATGCAGGGGATCACTCCTGAAAGGAGGAAATGTAGGAACAAGATAGCCATTGTGTCAGTGTATCTGAAAAGGAAGATCAAAGATTAGTGTATTAGTACAATTCCACCCAATGGGGTTAGGGAAAGTAAGTTAAGCTCCTTTGTACAGTTTCAACTGGTTTGCATGCAACCATTAGTCAGTCAGTTTGATGTTGTGCAGGAGTCTAACTTGATAGACTGCTGGACTAAGCTTGTTGACAATGGGGTATGGGCCTTCCCATTTGTTGGAGAAGGAGTGGGTGGGATGTGCAAATCGAAGTACCATTACCTGATCTCCAACTTGCCAATCCACTTCTTGTGCATGTTTGTCAAATTGTATTTTGGATTGTTGCTGGGCTTTGCCCATGCAGTTTGCAGCATACAAGTGTGTGTATATGTGGTTGTTTCTGAGTTTTTCCACATACTGGTCCACAGACACGCGGTCTGCAGTGGGGGTGTGCAGGTAAAACAGCAAGTGTTCAGGTAATCTCATCTGTCTACCAGTCATCACCTCAAAGGGTGTCAGCTGGGTAGTGGCTGAGGGTGTGCCCCTGACTGCCATAAGGAGTAAAGGCAACAGGGAATCTCAGGTCTTGGGACTGTCCTCAATGAATTTGGAAAGCATTTGCTTAATCCATCTGTTGGCTCTTTCTACTTGAGCTGAGGATTGAGGATGATAAGGTATGTGGAACTTTTGTTGAACTCCAAGGAGTTCAAGGGACTCTTTCATTAACTCGCTTGTAAAACAAGTTCCTTTGTCGGAATCTACCTTAACAGGCAGGCCCCACCTGGAGAAGATCTGTTCCACCAGGATTTTGGCAGTTGTCTTTGCTGTGCATGTCTTAGTGGGGAAAGCCTCTACCCACTAAGAGAATAGGTCAGTTACCACAAGAGCATACTTATTGTTTCTACTGGTATTGGTCAGAGGGCCAATAAAATCAATTTGGATGGCATGCCAAGGGCCAGAATGTCTTTGTGGTAAAAGTTTGGCATTTCGTTTTGTAGGTATGGGATTGTTTTGTGCACAAACAAGGCAATTGTTGATGTATTGTTTAACATCTTTGGTAATGCCAGGCCACCAGGCGGTGGTCTTGAGTCGTTGGAGGGTGTTTTCTGCTCCCTGGTGCCCACCAGTAGGAGTATCGTGTACTTGGTGCAAAAATTCAGATCTTAGGTGTCTGGGGACTACCCACAACTTGGTGGTAGTGCCATCTGGTTGGAACCAAATGAGCTTGTCATCAGGGGATAAGCAGAACTTACCTTCATGCCTTCGGTAGGGGTTATGTGTAGGTAGTTTTTCTTCAGTACCCTTATCAAGGAATCTGAACACCTCTCTGAGTTCAGTGTCCAGATGTTGGGCTGTTGAGAGGTCCAAGGTGGCAAAAGACTCAGATTTCTTCTTGAGGGCTGCAACATGCACAGCTGCATTAGCTTCTGGATGGTCCATCATCCAGACGTCCCCCCCTCGGGCCCCTTCCTTAGCAAGGGTGCCTGCGGTATCATTGAAAGCATGATAGGGGTCATGAAGAGAGTGGGCTTTGGCCTTGTGAACATAAAGTTTGTGTGTGAATTTCTGTGCCACTGCATGTATGTATATTACCAGTTCTTTGTATTTCACTGGGCTGCCGTCAGAAAAGAGGAAGGAATTCTTCTGCCAGAAAGGAAGAAATTCTGTAAGGGAACAACAAACCCAGTTAGATTCTGTAAAGATGATAGTATTCTGAGTTCCATGTTGGATGAACTCAAGGGCACAGGCCACCACTGCCATCTCTGCATACTGTGATGAAGCTACACTACAGTGTTTAGATATCTTGATGGTGTTTCCATAAGGGTAGATTACCAAAATGCCTATCCCTGCAATCTGTTCTCCCTGATAGTAGGATGCTGAACCATCAGTAAAAATACGGCATAAAGAGGTACTCGTGAGTACTTGTGGCGTGGCAGGAAGGAACGGACCTGGATCTGGGAGATCAGGTGACTGTAGTGTACAGTGATGGGGTTCTCCCTGAAAAAGGAGGCCATGAGCTAGCAGAGATGGAACTTTGGTCAGGTGGACCTGGATATCTCTATCCTGGAGGAGAAGTGACCAATGTGTCATCCTAGTGTTACAGACTGACCCATCCTTCACTCTATCTGAGAGCAAAAAGGTAGTTGGCGTGTGGTTAGTGTTAACGATCAATGGTGAGTACCCAATGATATACAAAAAGTGCCTGACAGGCCAGTAGGTGGTCAGAAGGTTCCTTTCACAAAGGCCATACTTCTGCTCCACTGGGGTCAAGAGTTGTGATGCATATGCAATGGGTCCCAAGGTACCTTGCACCTTCTGGACCAGCATTGCTGCCATGGCAATGTCAGAGGTGGCACACTCAAGATGGAATGGTAGTGCTGGATTGGGATTAACCAGTGCTGGGGTGGAGGCCAGAGCCTGCTTCAGTGACGTCACAGCCTGGGTGTGAATAGGGCCCCAAGTCCATGGTACATCCTTTTTGAGTAATTCATACAGAGGAGCGGCTTTCTGAACAAAATCACAAATGAAATCTCTCGAGTAGTTTACCATACCTAGAAACCTTCGAAGAGTTGCCACACTAGTAGGCAATGGCAAGTCTTGTAATCCCTGTACCTTCTTCCAGGTAGGGCTTCGACCTTGGTCAGTTATTTTTAGACCCAAAAAGAATACTTCCTTCTGACACAATTGTGCTTTTGCCGGATGACATTTCAGGCCTGCTCTCTGGATGAGAGTTAGTAGTTCATCCAAGAGATTCAGATGTTGTTCCTGCATGGCCGTAGCCAGCAGCAAGTCGTCCACAAACTGTAAGAAACATTGGGGGGTAGAGAAACTCTGGAGGGCGTCCATCATGTGAAGATGGAAGAGGGATGGACTGTTATGGAATCCTTGTGGCAAGCAAGTCCATGTGTACTGTCGTCCTTCAAAGGTGAAGGCAAACTTTTATTGACTCTTGAGGGCCAATGGCAATGACCAAAAACCATTGAAAATGTCCAGGGCACTGAACCATTTCTGATCAGGTGTTAGAAGTTGGAGCACACCTGATGCCGATGCAACAGTTGGGGAACAACTGGGAGTGACCTGATTCAGTTTCCTGTAGTTAATAGTAAGTCCCCAGGCGCCTGTGGGTTTCTTCACGGGCCATACTGGGGGAGTTGGCAGTAAAATACACAAGTTCTGATTACTCCTTGTTTAAGGAGTGACATGATCATTTCTCTAAGGGAAGGCAAGGCCTCAGTTGGAAAAGGGTATTGTGTTTGCCTTTCATGTGCCGGGCCGGGCACCTCAATGACGGTGTGCATTCTACCACAGTCATGCTTGTTAACTGCAAACGCTTCCAAATGTTGTTGCAGAATGGATAAGAGTTTTGGAAAAAGTTCATGATTCTTGAACAAATCTATGACGTCATACTCTTCGTCATTGACAGATATCGTTGCCACAACATGTGAGTCGGGAATCAGGATGGTATGGTATTGACCCTGAATCTGTATCAACAGCATGTTAGCTAGGTCCACCACATAGCCGTGTGGTGCAAGGAAATTGATTCCTATGACACTAGGATGATCATGCAATACCATCAGTTGGAAAGTATATGAGAGGCCTTCAAGTGGCTAGCTCTACGTAAGGGTAGAGAACGGTATGCAGGCAGCCTGGTACCATCGACTCCTGTCATATAGGTCTTCCGTCCGGTAGACCAAGGGGATGTCCGGGTGTTCGTCATGTAGCACAGATACAGCTGCACCTGTATCTAGTAAGACTACTAGTCGCCCCCGACTTCGCCTCAGTGCAGGGCCTTCCGTTTGTATCCAAGACCAGCTTGTTTACAATATGGACTGGGGCCTGTAATTGTCAATCCGTATTGCCAGAAGCATGCAGAGGTTGGGCCTGAGTTGCGTGAATGCCTTCACAGAATTGTATTGATGCTATATAGGGAGGAGCTTCTGGGTTCAGGCCTGTGTGGACCTGTGGGCTTGTACTTCCGGCATCTCCCTGGCCGGTTGTGGCCTGGACAGTCGGTTGCACTGCAGCAAGGGTCTGTGCGGGAACAGCATCTGCTACAGAGCGCACTTGTCCCAGGAGCTCTCAGAATTTTCTTCAGCTATCTCCCTATATGAAGGACCCATTCTCTGTGATGGTTTACCTCTGCCCTTATGCCTCCTGTTCTTAGGCCAATTCTGGTTCCCACCCCACTGCTGTTGTTGTTGTTGTTGTTGGGCCTGTTGGTTACCAGCTGGAGGGGCTGACGGATGTTTGGTCTGCTGGTGTTGGGCTTGTCCTTCCACTGTATAATGTGTCATGGTCCCGGGGGTGGGTTCCATGGCACCTACCTACTTGGAACCGGAACCCAAATCACGGATGTACAGTTGAGACACCATCTCGGTTTTCCGAAGGATATCGGCAAACCTATCCGTATTTGGGTAAGTGGTTGGCTCTACCTTTTCTCTTACTGCTGGAATCATGTTCCTAAGGAACAGGGTCTTATATTCAATAAGATCTACATCTGCAGCTTCTTGCGCCAGGTGTTTTCCTGTTCGGTAGGCCATCCAGAGTCTCTGGTGGTAGGTCGTTGGGCTTTCTTTTGCATTTTGCTTTTACGGAGTATGCCAGCATCACTCCTACTACACCTGAGCTGTGAGCGGAATTGAGTTCAGCTGCAACCTCATCAAAGGTAGCGTTCCCATCCTGGGGAACTGCTTCGGGGAGTTTGGCCCATAAACCAGGATCGATGGTCTGGCATAGTATTTGGACCTGATATTCTGCAGTGAGGCTGAGCATCTTGCATTTAGAATGCACCTTTTCCAAGTGACAGCTGAAGTTGTCGGACGGACTCATACGACCGATACTGTCAGTGATTTGCTGAACAGAGTAGGCCATTTGTAGGGGATTAGTAGGTGGTCGATCAGGCAAAGGTAAAGTGTCTTGCGCACCATCCAAGGCTGCGCGAGCTGCAGCTTCAGCTGCAGTGTGAACAACACCTTCCTGAGTGCCAGCTTCTTGGAAAATCTGTGAAATCTGACTTTTAATAGCTTTCATACTCCTTTCAGGAAGAGGAACATTGCCTAATGCTGTATCAATCATGGTTTCTATCTCTTGCCTGTCTTCCACACTAATAACAGCTACCGGAGGCATCGTTGGGACCAGGCTTGAGCCTGCTCCTCCCCTGTCATGGGCGCCGCCATGTTGGCATTTCCCGTGATGAGCATCACAACGTCATTGACGTGTGACCTGGGGAGTTGGGGGTGGGGACCCGCCATGCTGTGGATGGCTGGGAGAGGATTCTGGGCCATAGTAGGGGCATGACTGGGTGTTGTACTGTGAGACATCATCATCAGATAACTCCCCTTCTGATGATGAGTTAAAGGCAGGGGCTACGCCTCCTATTGCCTTAACATGGCCAGCCAGAACCTCTCACTGGTGGCGCAGTGTTGCCATCTTAGCTCTACATTCATCATGATTCACACTTGCAACATCCATATCAACCTGATCCTGCTTCTGTTTTTGAAAAACTCAGTACGCGGCGCTCAATTCGCGATTGTTCCTATAGGCTATTTCTAAATCATTACATACCTGGTTGATCTGGTCCTGAAGCTCACCCATTTCATCACTCAACTGAGCATTCGCAGCACTCAGCAATTCATTAATTTGCACAACCTGACTCTTATCCTGTCTCAAACTTTCACACTCCTGCTTCAAGGTACACATTTCTTGTTCACCAGCCTGTTCTGAATGATGCAATAGTGAATCCTTTTCATTTCACAGAGTTTGGAGCTCAGACACCAAGTTCTGCTGCAGTCTAATACATTCTGTTTCCTGTAAACCCATCTCTTGCTTAAGGGATGCGATCTGCAGATCAAGGGTTTGAAACCTCACTTTGGAGGCTTCCAAAGCAGCGAAAAGAGTGGCGACATTCAACCCTTTAGCGTGACGCTTATTGGTTGACTGTCACGTCTCTGCGTACTGGGTTGAAATCCCCAGTACAGGGTTTTTGGATTGACTTGCGTCCCGCGCGAAGTCAGCCCATCCTCCATGGGAGGCAAGGAAGTTAGAGACATCGAGTCTCAGTTCTGCGCAGATATCTGATACTGTGGCCATTGTGTGGGAGGGAATGAAAATTCAAACTGTGAAAAAGACAGCATGTTGCATATCGATCCACAACACAAGTACTTTAAACACCGCCAGGCTACTGTATAAGTTGCAGGCATGCAATTCAAAGCTGCTATGAAGCGGGTTGAGATGGTATCGACCACACCTGAAAAGTCAGCCAGACTTTGCAAGTGGCTACAAACTGGTCTTTTTTTTTTTTTTTAAAATGGGAGAGGTGGTATGGGAACGTACACCTACAGTCCCCGTGGGAAGGGAAAAGTTTAAGCAACAAGTGAAAACTTACAAATACCAAATATCGCCTGCACACGGTCGCCAATTTGTTGAGAGGTCTAAACCTCACCTTCAGATTCTTGACAATATTGGGAATGCAAGTAATCACAAACAAGTTGCATTTAAGTAATAAACTAGTTCATTACTACAAAAGGGATAAATCACAGTTGCCCTAAGCAGTTCTTACCAATATGAACCAGGAGCCAGTGCTAAGCGTTCCCTACACCTTGAGGTTTCTCTGTAGTCTCTTGGGATCTCTCGGGTCTCCGAGGTATAAAGCCTGTGTATTACATTATATACCTATGATAATTACTATGGTTACTAAAAGATAGAAACATTTCTAGTTACAGAGATGAGCCCTATTGGCTAAATTAGAGGTGGCTCCATGGTCCAAGATAACATTATACAATTCTGTAAAGTCATCAGTTTTAGAACAAAGAAGTTCTTATACAGAGTCCTACATAACCAAGTGCAGTGGTGCACATCACCAAAGGATGGCAATGTTGCCTTACATATTATAATTATTTCAAGGACAGGTGTCTTGGCATCTGACAAGTAAGAAATAAACAGAAAATACATGGTATAATATGTGTGCATTAGCAAGCAAAGTGGATTACAACAATATGCATTCATATCCTGACATCTACTCTTATACAATAGATGCCCTTAGCCCTAAGTATTAGTGTAACCTATACATAAGCATTAGCTGTCTATGGTGTACCTCTGAGGGTATCAGTTAGGGTGTAGGGACCTTGTGTAACAACTACCACCACAAAAACTGCTACTCTCAACAGCACTGGACAACATTTCTAAGTCATTATGGTCGTCCACCTCATCAAGCCTGTAGTAATCCTCTGCTCTTATTACAGCACTACTGCACACATTTAATTTCCTACTGGGCTTAATGGTCATGGAAGGGGATAACATGCTGGCTATGGTTGCCGGTGACATGGGTGAATGCCCCACTGTGGTATTAGCTGCCAGCTTGTTCTGGGTCCACAGTGCCAAGTATCTATTCTTAAGATGCATATTCTGTCCTCCTGTGCCCAGATGACTCCCCTTTTTACCTCGACTCTCACGCACATGGCAAACCTGGCATATTGCAACTGAATCATCATTTGCATCTTGAACAAAAAAATCCCAAACAAGGGATTGTGATGCTCTGCTTTTAACATGTCCATGATGTGGCTTATTTAAGCCCATTATTTTAAGCACTGAAGTGGGGGGGGCATGATGTTTCAGGCACTGCACACCTGGACTGCAACTGACCACCACGACTACCTATCATATTGATTATTGAGCCATCATCATCATCAACTAAAACCAGTAGATCACAAGTTTTTACAGGGGGGGATTCCTGCAAACAGACTCAGACACAGCCACTTTTAATTTATTTTTCTCCAGTTCCCAACTGGGGTCAATTACATCATCATCATATTCATCAATGTCACACACATCCACATCTTCTGCTTGGATGCTAGTGTGTGGGCTGCATGTTGCAACAACAGCAACATCTTCATCATCATCATCATCAGCATCTACACCACCATCACCTAATATTTTTTCATCACACTGTGAATCACTGCATGGAAAATGCATGACGTTAAGTGCCATGGTGGCCAGAATATCACATTGTATGCTATCATTGACGTGATCATCAGAATCCTCAGGTTCAGTTAATGGGATGTTACTGGGAAGTATGACATCATCTACGCTGTCACTCACTTGCAGTGCTTCTCACTCAATATTTTTGGATACGGTACACTGGTCGGAATTAGAACTTGATGCAACAATACTAATGCTACCTCCACCACCACTAACACCAGTAACACTAACACCATCGGCTGGGAAAATATCATCTTCTCCAACTATGAGTGAAGATACTGATTGGGCTGTAAAAAACATTGCAGGAGAAATACCTTTCCTCACATCAGCAATGCACTTCTGTGTCTGCGTACTACTACCATACCCACAGACCATTTTACTGCCAACATTGACATGATGAGAAACAGCTTTGCTTGCACATCTCTTTGTAGGCATTTTGGGGGATCAACCACAAATATTATAACCAAATTCAGATTTTGATACGTTCACTCTCTGATTGGAGGGACGCTGGATGTGCAGCCAAATAAACAACATACCTTTTGAACATGGGGTTGGGGGGGAGCACTGAATGCAGACAGTGCTGATTTTTATAGCACTACAAGCAGCAAAACTAAGAACAGATACCACGATCACAGTACAAAATCAGGCAGCTGCAGTGGATTGCAGGTTCACACTGCTGCGCTTGCAATTACACTTGTCTGTGGCACAATAAAAGGTGTATTATTTGATGCACACAATACTGCACACAAACACTCACACACAGAACAGTTTGTGTACAATGCTGAATGAGGAATGCGTCGCAAATGCAAAAGTTCAGTACTATGCGACGTTACGTATTGTAAATTTGTAATGTAAATAACCTGAACTTATGAAGTGCTGCACCACATCCACACAATAAACAGCAAGAACATTTCTACTATTACTGACAATATTACTGTGTGTACATTAACAGTCAGTTATATAACAAAAATATAACCAAAAAACAAAGAAATCACTATTTCTCCAACTTAAATCTACCTACACCACAGATACGCCTCTCCCCAAAGCACACTTTCACTGTCTTTCACCACACACACTCAGTGTTGTAAATTAACATTCAAAATCCACAGAAAAACAAAAACACTCGATGATATGAGAACAGGAGGGTTTCCTACAATCAATGAACTAAAGTTGGATCCCCCTCAAAAAAGCAAAAATGCTTTTTGAACAGCTTTTACAAGACTCCTATCACAGACAGCTATCAGAGCACACTGTCTCCTACTCCTTGCTACTCATACTACCCCAAACTGAGGCTGTGCAGATCAATTTAGAACCCATGTGACCTGAAATCCCATGAATCACTGCAATATTCGCCTTTGGAGCTCAAAAACAAAGCGAAGTGAGGCAAAGTGCACTGTCTGCAATGTACTTCGCCTTAAATTTGGCAGAGTAGTGGCCTGAGGAGGTGGAGTAATGTGAAGTCATTGCTTCCAATGGACTTTATGTTCCTCTTTATAATGTGAAGTACTCTGCTACACATTGCAGATCACTTTGCAAATCCGTCCTTGCTCTGCAAATCGCTTCGCAGAGCGGATTGAGCCCAGTTTGCCCACCACTAATGACAAAGCATGGTCTGGCTTTTTGATTTTTCTGAAGGAGAGACTTGTGAGCCTGCTCAATGGGTAAAGACATCTCATCTGGAATTTTTAATACCAATGTATATGCGTAATAAAATCTTCTATACTGTTAAATGATTCTTCCATATCTTCCAGGATACCATGTATTCTAAAATTATTCCATCGAGTTCGATTTTCTTGATCATTTAGTTTATTCTGCAGTTCTCTTTGTTGAGTGAGCAAGTAAAGAATGGCTCAGTTGTGGCAGCCAACAGAGTCTGTGACTGATCCTAAAGTTTGCTCTGTAGCTGTTGTTATTTTCTCCATTGCTTTGAGATCTTCCTGCAAATCGGCGCCAGATGATTTTACCCAGTGGATAGCTTTGATTATACCATCTAACTTGGTAAGTACTAATCCTTAGTCTGAGGATTGCTGCCAATCTTCCAAGACCCCCAAACTTGGTGTTAGGGATGCAGGGCGACTGTGCTCCACTGGGCCCTGATAGTCATTGCCCTCCATCAAAGCCTTTAACTTTGCTGATTAAGTTTGATTGCCTTTAGATTTTCTAGATACCATCGTTAGTCGGTTCCATCAAGTTGTGGTGAATGAAATTTCACCGACATCCCCCACAGTGACACATTGCTGTCGACATCCTTGACATCGCCAGATATCAATCACCACTGAGGAACAGATCGACACCTTCTTTGCAGTAATGCTGGGGGGCTGCACCCCTCCACACCCACCCCATGTGGGGGTCTGTGCCCCCTCTCTCCCTGGACTTATGGATTCTCAACCCCTGGGGAGGGGATTAAGGGGGACAGCGGCTAACGGTGAAGTACTGCATCCATTCATCATTGCAACAACTGGTTTGACACTGTGGTTGTTGAATGGGTTGTTGTCAATGTAATGGATATCTCCTTCCTGTCATCTGTGCACTGGCGGTAGTGCACCTGTCATTAGGGCACCACTTAGTGGAATTTGCCTCCCCCTCCCTGAGGTCTGCCCCCCCCCCCGGAGTTAGAATATTTTGAAAGGGAGGCCACGGGGGGGTGCAACCCACCCCACAAAAAGAGGGGTTGTTGACATCGGGATGTGGCGGCCTAATGACCAAGTCCAAAGTCAACAGAAAAATTCCTTGCTCAACCCACACAATAATTCCATTTAAAGTTTCAGTTCATTATAGTTTCTTTTTTGTTTTCTTTTTTCCTTTTTTCACATTTGCTCTGCTATTTTTTGTAATGTTTCAGAACTTCAGAGGTTCCTTCATCAGACAATGAGCTTTACAAAGTTTATATTGCTTCATTAGTTGCGACTATTCTGTAAAAATAAATCAAATGGAATCCATATTAAACACTGTCCCATATTTTTTAAATTCATTTCATATAGTTATGTATTTTGCTTCTCTATAATGACTTAAAAGTCTTAATTTTAATATTACAAAATTGCAGGAGGAACAAACCTGCTAATCAGGCACATTTCTTTTCTCTGCTGTGTACATGTTTTCTTGGTATATGATGGTGGAAGTGGGGGAGTCTTGAGTCATGCTATGGTCTCATTTAGTCCGTAAGTAAGAATAAGACACAGTGGGGTATGCATAGAACATATATTACCGCATGCCCAGGGGCGTTGTAAGGCACGAGGCCAAAGGCTGAGTGTCTTCATCCACTGGAAGTGTGGTAATATCTGTTCTACGCACACACCAGAGTGTCTTATTGCGCTTATAAAATGGGTTTCTATTTTTTTAAATATTTTTCTCACCCTAAAAAAGACTACTAAACTGAAAAAAACTGAAATCTTTGTGTTAATTTGACATAAAATAGTCCTTCTGCCTATTAGGTGATGACATCATTTCCTCTTGCATTTGTACTGTTGTGGCATCCATGCCAGCCCCCCACATCCTGATGGAGAGAACAATGTAGCTGAGCTGTGTGGTTTAAAGGAAAGGTTTGTGTCCTTTTAAAAGAGCAATTGAAAGAAATTAGTGATACGTATGTAGATACTTTTTGTTTGACTGTGGGAATAGTGAAGTAGCTCCTCCACTCCCATGACAGTCTGAGCACCAGAATGGAGTGAGTGGAAATAACAGAGTCTCCCCAACAGGTTGTGCTAGTTTTGCAACAAAAAAAAAGAATAAGGAATGCAGATTTTTGTTTGTTTTTTTAGTTAAATGTAGTGGACAGAAGTGCGATTTGGTACAAGACAGTGGAGGTGGCATGGTGCGGGATCATGAATGGGAACAGGCAAGCCCTGGAAGCAGCTCCATGATTACTGCATCTAAACCAGTCAGTAATTGTTTTTTTTATTTTTGTTTATTTAATGGTTACATGTGTAGGATTCAGTTAGTAAGTGGCACCAAGGTTTCCCTGATCTGCCACATGTCCGAGATAAGCTGCAGTTAGCGGGGAAAAAAACAAAGTAAGAATTTCAAATGCAAACGTTCTAATTGCACATTGATTTACTTGCCAGTACTTTTTTTACAACGTCTAAAACAAGTTTGACACGTCCTTTTCAGCCAATCAGAATGTTCAATTATCCTTAACCATTTTATAAAATTATACAAAACAGGGTTTTAGCCTGCTGTATTCCAATGCCTAATATTTTCAAAAAAAAACTTCCAAAAACTTCATATTTTTCAAGTTAAAATAATTTACCTTGAGCACTTTGCTTTTTAGGAGATTCTTTCAGAAAATTATTCAGGTTGAAATTTCACTGTAAGGGGTTCATTATTTTAGTGGTATACCTCGTTAGTGTTCCCCTGAAGGGTTTTACAAGCCAATAGGTGAGGGAATGGGCTAGCTTTATTTGAATATATGTCCATGGCTCCTGGAGCTTCCTATTCAATCCACTATCAGCCTTGTGATGTCACCGGATGTCCAATCCTAGCAGATTTAACCCAAGAGCTGAGACTGGTAGGCATTTGGAGACTGGACCACTGAACTGGGAGTGATTACTCCTTCTTCTATAATCCCCACCAAACCTTACCCAGAATTGACCTGTGACTGATTCTGGACACCTGGATATCAGATTTCCAGGAATAGACATAGATGTGGTGATCATCTCAAACTATGTTCACTTTCCGTCATATGGTTTACAAATGGGGCATACCTTTCTGCAAGAGTTCATTGGCACATCAGCATGCAACTCTTAAAGACCCAAAGTACTGTAAAACATTAGCGAAGGGAAAATATATTTCTTGAGCATTATATGCCACGGACGTGATGGCATCTGTTGAGGAATTATATGCTTTCAGAACCCATCTGCCCTGCCAAAACTCACCCCACAAGTAAGAAAGCAGCTGGGATGGCCTTTCAAGTATCATGAGTTAGAGGCAGCAATGGTAATCATCCTGGCAGGCAAAGAACCAGGAAGTGATGGGCTGCCAGTGTAATTCCTACACATCTTCAAACACATAGTAGTGGACCCCTCAGACAGATGCCTTATGAAAGCCATGCCAGACTGAGTTCTTAGCTGCCTCAATGCAGAGAGCTCAGTAGATGTTACAGGCCCATCACACTTATAACAGTGGACTGCAAGGTCTCTGCTAAGATAATGGTCTCCAGGGTGAAAGAAGTCTTCTTGACTTTAATGGATAAGGACTAAGTGGGATTCATTTCTGTGCAAAAGGGAACAGACAACACCAGATATCCAATAAAGCTTGTATGGAGAGCATCACTTCCAGCTCCCAATTGTTCTGCTCTCACTGGACACAGAGAAATAATCCAACCAGGTAGAGTGGAGGTTTCTCTTCAGCATCCTAGGTAACTTTATATTTGTTCAGGCTTTCATTACTTGGGTCAAAACGTTATACAAGGGGGGGGGGGTTCTGCTGAGGTTGTTACCAAAGAATTGGAATCAGCAGCCTTCCTCTCAGGCAGGGGCAATAGACAAGGCTGCCCCCCTCTCACCACTGCTCTTCATTTTAACCTTAGAGCCCCTCCTGCAAGCCAGCAGGCTGTACGTGAGCATACACAGCATCTGGATAGGAAGAGAACACCTAAGCAGATGATATCATTCTGACTCTAGAACACCCTGATAAGTTAGTGTGAGTTATTTTAAACTTGATACAACAGTATGGCCAGCTGTCAGATCTGAGGTCAATGTTGCAATATCGTTGCTTCTGGAACCTTGCATGAGTAAGGAACCTGCAGTCCTTTCTATGGGGTCTACATTGTGCCTCCTCCCATCTTAAATGCCTTGGAGTACCTTGGGATCTTACCAAGATGAGCAAAATTAACATTGGCCATCTGCTGGAGGACTTGGAAAAGGAACTGTGAGGTTGAGGCATCTACACCTCTCACATTTGGGGAGGGTGCAGGCTTTAATGATAGCTGCCCCTAAAATTCAATATAAATTAGACAACCTAGCCATAGCATTAGGGTGATTAAAACCATACATACTGAAATGTTTTTATTCTTTTGGGGGCAAAAGGTCTAAGAGATCCTGTTTTGTTAAACTGGCATAGGACATCTAAAGAGGGGATCACAAACTGCCAAATATTGCTCTCCGAAGCACTGCTTAGCTCATTCTACAGTTGGCACAGTCTTCATTAGAGACTCCGGTAGAGGAACAAATGAAATGGGTGGGTTGTGAGGCAGCAATCCTGGGAGAATATATAGTGTTAATCATACAGTCTGGCCAAATCCCAGCTAGTGTCTGAAGCCAACTCACCCTGGTAATGTCAGATATTGACTGGCAAACCGGAAAGAAGCACATGGGCATACTCAAATCATTTGGTCAACTACAAGTAGAGTTCTTCCACCTGACTAGACATCACTGACGAAGGGACTTGCTGTCATCCCAAAATGCCAGTGTTCATCTGTACCTTCCGCTCATGACATTGAATAAACCCTCAGTTTATGGCAACATTTTTGACTGTTTGATGTTCTCTCTGGTTTGAGTTTTTGTTTGTTGCTGATTTATTGAGATATCACCAGCTGTACTGCATTGTGTACATGATTTGTTGTGTGTTCTAACATCACTGGAGATATCTTCAGATCTGTCATGCTCTGGCACCACTCCTAGGCCCAGGTTACCACATGTAGGGGCTGTAAGCACTAGATTCAAGCAACATAAGTCCAATAGTAATGCTATACAAAAAACTGTATCATCTCCACTCTGAGATGTTGCCTCAAAGTTTAGAACTATGCAGTGGAATCAGAATTCCAATCAAATGTTGCTGTATGGTGGTGCTCCTTCTAATGTTCTGACATTTGATTTGTTTTCTCTGCTGAAGAGAGCAGTCACCTTGGAACCCTTGCCAAGTCTATATGTTAAGTCCTTTATTTATTTATTTTAAAATCTCTGATAATTTCCTCTGTTTAGTTTTCAAGATTTGTGTTAGAGAAGCTATTTGAGCTAACTTTTCCTGAAACCAGAGAAAAGTTACATGTGGCAACAATTATTCTGGCTAAACCTCTGAGGACCCTGTTTAATCTATCACTGGATATGGGGGATGTTCTGGGAGGTTGGAGGAAGGCAGTTGTGATCCCACTACACAAAAGTAGGAATGCAGAAGAGATAGGTAACTACTGACCAGTAAGTCTGACCTCAATGGTGGGCAAGGTCATGGAAACACTGCTTAAAGAAAGGATATGGGAATACCTCAATGCTAGTGGATTGTAGGATCCGAGGCAGCATGGATTCATGGGGGGGATCTTGCTGAACTAGCCTCATAGAGTTTTTTGACTGAGCCACCAGGGTGGTGGATCAGAGAGGAGCAGTGGATGTAGCCTACCTGGATTTCAATAAGGCATTCAACACAGCTTCACATAAAAGACTGGTAAACAAATTAGAAAGCCTGGGAGTGGGTCCAAAGATAATAATATTGGTGCACATTTGGCTAAGTAACAGAACTCAGAAGGTGGTAGTAAATGGTATTCACTCAGAAGACAATAAAGTAACCAGCGGGGTGTCACATGGGTGAGTACTGGAACCAGTCCTCTTCAATGTCTTTATTAGTAGCATCGCAGAGCAGCTGGAAGGAAAGGTATTCCTGTTTGTGGATAACACAAAAATCTGCAACAGAGTGGACAATCCGAGGGGGGTGGATGAAGGAAGATTTAAAAAGGCTGTTAGGCTTGTCAAGAGTTTGGTAACTGGGATTCAATGCCAAGAATTGTAAAATTATGCTAATCGGGCACAGTAATCCAAGGGCATTGTATCAGTTGGTATGGGGGGATGTTAATGATCACAAATCAGGAAAGGGATCTGGGGATTATCATATCTGATGACCTGAAGGTAGCAAAGCAGTGTGATAGGGCAGTGGGAAAGGCTAGCTTGATGCTAGGATGCATGGACAGGAGTATCACCAGCAGGAAACAGGAGGTAGTTTTACCCCTATATAGAGGGTTCCATGTTATAATATCAAAAATAAAATAGCGATTGCCATTATAATGAGTATATAATGGCGACCACATAATGAGTGACTGTACAAAATGCAGAAAGTGAAAATAGCGATCACTGCATTGACACATTGCTACATTAATGATGCACAGTGCAAATGCCAAAATTGAAAATAGCATGGCTGCAGTGCTACATTTTTAACTGTGCATTTATGCATGAATACATGACCAGAGCACATTGCAAATGTTGATACTCCTCAGGAATCATGGCACTCAGTTGATACTGCTGATCAGGCTGCCAGTGAACTCAAAAAGTTCTTGCCTCACCTCTTCAAAGAGCATTGACTTTTTTTTTACTCCTGGGATTTGCCAGTGCTGTTTACCACCCTCCACTTTAAGACCTGGTGACTGAAGTGGGAGCCTGCTTCGATGTGAGATCGTGTTTCGATTGGATACACCCAGCTCAGGGAGCTCTCGGGTAAGCCTGCATATCTGGAGAACTGTCATTTTGTCTGGAGTTCAAACAAGGAGCAGTAGTTTATGGCTGAAAGTTGTGTTTTCATTTCATTCTGCCCTGGTGCAAGTGAGATGTTTGTTGGATTGCATTTTAAACTTAAAATTTAAACTGAATACTTCATTTCATTTTGCCCTGGTGCAAGTGAGGGGTTTGCTGGATTGCATTTTAAAATGTAAATGTAAACCGAGCACTTGTTGAGCATTGTTGGTGCAGTTAGCTGATTGTGATTTCAAGCATTGCTGTTTTTGCACATAGAGATTCGCTAATATAACCAAGCGCTGTTATTTACTAGTCGCCTATTCAGTTTTTGCTATAATTAACATACTAATTGCCAGCTGATTAGACCCTACGGTCTATCGAGTCTGCTTGTGCTAATTTTATGCACAATTTTTTATTTGCTATTATTGCATCATGATTATCACAGGATACCATATAGAGCTATGGTGAGACACCACCTGGAGTACTGTGTCAAGATCTGGAAGCCCCATCTCAAAAAGGACATAGAGTGGGTGGAGGCAGTGCAGAGAAGAGCAACCATGAAGGTGCATGACCATAACAGAAAACAGGAAGTTATTGTCCCTCTGTACAGACAGTTGGTAAGACCACATCTGGAGTACTGTGTACAGTTCTGGAGACCCAATCTCTGCAAAGACATAGAAAGGGTGGAGGCTGTCCAGAGGAGGGCAACCAAAATGATGTAGGGTCTGCATCAGAAGACAAATGAAGAAAGACTAAAGGAACTAAAGATGAATAGCCTCGAGGAATGGAGGGAGAGGGGAGACATGATAGAAACTTTCAAATACCTCAAGGGAATCAACAAAGTTCAAGAGGGTAGCATCTTTCAGAAAAAGAGATGTGCAAAAATAAGGGGGCACAATTTGAAGATAGAGGGGGGATGGCAAAGAGATAATGTGAGGAAGTATTTCTTCACCGAGAGGGTAGTGGATACATTGAACAACCTTCCTGAGGAGGTTGTAGAATCAAAAACAGTGGGGGAATTCAAGAATGCATGGGACAGACATAAGGCAATTCTAGTAGGGTGTAGGAGGAAGTAGGCTGCTGGTTAACTACGATCTGCAGCTTATCTGTTAGGTAGGGAAATGGGCAGACTAGGTGGGCCAAGCGGTCCTTATCTGCCGTCAAAATCTGTTTCTTTGTTTCTATGGAAGCCAGATGAGGAAAGATTTTAGGAATTAAATATGTACTTAATGGAGGCAAGTATAGAAAGGGGAGATACGACAGAAACATTCAAATACCTCAGATGTATCAATAAGGTACAGGAGGGTGGCATATTGCACAGAAAGAGATGTTTAAGAACAAGAGGGCATGATATGAAGCTGGAAAGGGGGAGACTTAAAAGGGTTGTAAATAAATATTTCTTTACAGAAAGAGTAGTAGACTCCTGGAACAGACTCCCAACAGAGGTGGTGGGTATCAAAATGGTAGAGGGTTTCAAATGTGCTTGGGATAGGAACAGGGGGGTCTTAGTAACAGGGTTGAGGGCAGTGGTAAGGCCGTAGATCATTTAGGGTCTATGGTGGCACATTAGTAGGGACTTTAGGGCAGACTAAGTGCGCCAGCAGATCCTTTTCTGCTGGCAGATTCTATATTTCTATGTAAATATATAAAAAGAGCCTCTTAATTTACAGTTTTTACTTAGTGGTTTACAAATTTTGTTGTTGAAGGAACCACCAACAATGCTTTTTGTCCATGTCAAGTCAATTGATATTACTGAGAAGCCTGAGAAATAGATAGGGCCTACGTGAGTAATAAATTGTGAATCATGTCAAAAAATGTTGGCAGAGGCTGACCCCCACAATCTGTGTTTTGAATGTTTGGGCACTGATTATGAATATTTAAATTACAGTTTGTGTAAACTTTTTTGCCATAAAACACAGGAGAAAAGGTCAAAACTTAGACAGTCATAATCTGCCACTGAATCACCTAGCAGCTCTCCTAAATGGAAAATGCAAGAAGTACCTCAAATGGCAGAATGCACATATCTTCATGAACCTCTACTCAAAGCAAATGTAACGTGACAGAAAAGCAGCAGTGTCTGATCAAAGCTGCCAAGGCATCATGCAACTCACAGAAAGAGAACAAACATAGGGGGCTCAATGTCACCACTATATAGTAATAACAATTGCACCCATCCATGGTGGTATAGTGAACCCCACTCCCTGATCCCCAATGTCACTCCTATTTAGAAATAACAACTACACCCCATCCATGGTGGTCTAGTGAACCCCCCATCCCAGATTTCTCTGGTATATGAAAATAATAAATAACACACATCCCTGGTGGTCTAGTGAACCCCCCCAATCCCAGATTTCTCTGGTATATGAAAATAATAAATAACACCCATCCCTGGTGGTCTAGTGGACCCCCACCCCAGCAAGTAGTGCCCACCACACTGCATCCCCAGTCCTAAACCCTGAGCTGGCAACTGGCACAACCCACTTTTCACCACAACAGCCAGCTGCCAGCTGACCTGTCACTGAGCACGTGGTTTAGGATAGTGGAATGAGGAGTGGTGGGCACTTCCTACCGGGGTAGGGGGGGTGGTCCACTAGACCACATGGGATAGGTGTTATGTATTATTTACATATACATGCGAAAGCAGGGATTGGGGATGGGGGTTCACTATACCACCATGGATGGGGTACGGTTGTTATTTCTATATAAGGGTGACATTGGGGATCAAGGAAGGGGGTTTCCGGCACCACAAGTGATATATTTAAATAATGGGGGATTGGGCTTGGGGGGCTGTCTTGGATTGGTGCAGGGCTGCTTCACAGCTTGTGGCGACCTTCCAAATGCACCGCATGTTTGGCGCACAGTCAGGGTTGCAGCAAGACGAGGGACTTTGCTGCCAGGACCCTGCCCAATAGAAAATCAGGTGCAGCATCCCTGGTGCACCAGGCATTGACGCAGGCTGCCATTTGCCACAGCTTGCGTCAGTCTAAGGCCTCTTTGAGTATCAAGCCCAGGGTGTCTGATAGGGAGAACACTGATGCTGAGGATGGCAAAAAGAATAACGCTATTGATGCTCTGGTGGTACCAACACCAGTTAAGAAAAAACAAACAGATAAGCAGCTAATGTCTGCACCGGCCCCCAAAAAGGAATCAGGAGCCAGCAGTAGAACAGAGAGCTATGCCCTCAGCAGAGGACATTGCAAAAAAATGGAAGTTTTTCCAGACCTGTCAAACCATGGGAACCTTGTCACAATTCCTCTCCCTCCCCATATCAGCATTTTTGAACCGGTGCTGGAGGAGGAGGAGGAGGAAGAAGAGGATGAAAGGGAACTAAAAGAACCAGGGACAACCCCATAACATGACTTTGGTTCACCACAAAGTCAGTGAGGATTTTATCTCAGTTTCTTCTTTTGTACGGCATATGGTTGAGACTCTGGATACCCCTTCCACTGAGCCTGAAGAGGCTATGGAAAAGGCAACATTTATGAGCGTGCTGCGGCAGACCTCATCTAAATGGCTTACAGTTCCTATTTAAAAATCCTTCCGAAAAATAAGTCACTACCAAGATTTTGGGGCATCCAAATTTAGCTCCTTGCATCAAGAAAAAAGGTGGAAAAGATATCAAGCAGAGAAGCAGGGGTAGAATTCTTCAGTTCCCACCCTGATTATGAGGGAGCTGTGCAAGCAGCTGCTGGTGAAAAATCTAAAGTGTCACTCGCTTCCAAGCCTCCAGGAAGCTGGATTATATGGCAATGTAAGGGCACACTACAGCCACACTGCAGTTAAGGCAGGTTGCTTACATGGCATACACTGCACAGTATCAAACGGCCCTGTGGGTTACTGTGCACACCCTAAGAGAAAAGTTGGGCTGTGAAATTGGCAGTGACCTAGCAGAAAACTGCAAAAGATGCACTGAAAGCCACCAAGTAAAAGATCCACATGCCTATGGATCCAAATGACTCAGCCTCAAGGGTACTAGCAGATACAGTAGCTCTAAGCAGGTTTGCCTGGTTCGAGTCAGCCATCATGTCAGAGGACACAAAAACAGCGGCTGTGGACTTTTCATTCGAGGAACCCTTGCTTCTTGGGGATAAAACAGAAGCTTGAATAAAAAGGTTGGTGAACAGAAAACAGCCTAAAAGAATTTAACTCAGAAGGAGAGAGCTTCTACTTCCTTCAGCCAAATGGAAGGGGAGGTAGGGTCAGGGCATACTATCAAAGGCCTTATTCCTACTATGACTACCCTCCTAAGAGGGGTGCTGCAAGAGGCAGAGGCAGGAGAAGCAAAAGGCAGAACCAAGCACCAGCTCCTAATCCACAAGAAAAAGAAAGTGTCTGACTCTGTGCAGTCTGCCATAGAATCACTGCCAGTCTTTGTGGGGGTGGGGGCACATGTCTCATGACTTTCAGGAGTGGAAAACAATGGCCACATACAAGTGAGTGCTGGAAGTGATAAGTCAGGGTAAAGCCCTTCAGTTTATGTACTTCCTGAAATGAAACTATAGAGTCCACAGACGTTTTCACTACTCCAAGATCAGGCGAAATTTTACAGGTAACAAAGGATAAAGAACAGTATAGGCGAAAATCATGCTAAAGATGGAGGTAAAGAAATTGCTAAAGATAAAACGCATAGCACAGGTCCCTTCTTCACAGTGTGGAAGAGACCTCTTCTCAAGGCACTTTCTCATAGGTAAGCACAGTGGGGTTTGGCAGCCCATTCTGCATTTCATAATCTTGGAAAGACACATAAAGGACAAATCAGAATGGTAACCCTGGGCACAGTTACACCATCCCTACAGAAAGGGAAGTGGCTGGGATCACTGGATTTGAAAAATGCATGCTTTCACATCCCTGTAGACACTCCCACAGAAAATACTTAAGATTCAGATCAGTAGAAGAGCAATATCAGTGTACCTGCACTGCCTTTTGGCCTATCCTCAGCTCCAAGGGAGTTCACAAAATGTCTAGCAGCAGTGGCTTGATCTTCTAAGAAGGCATGTGATAAGATTATCATTTCAAACATTCTAGTATTAAAATGCAGATTAGAGCAGGAGCCTTAAAGATATTTAATAGAATGTTTGGCAGCCTGTCAGTGGTGCCAGTGTTGAAAGCCATTAATGACAAACTCATAAATCAAGGACTCAGTGCTGTGGAAGTATGGGGAAAATCAGATGGACGTCTCTTGAACAAAATTCCTTATAAAAGTAAATGTTAAAGTTGCCTAATGGCAGAGCTGGCATTAGGTTTTTGTGGGCTTTGGGCAATAGACCTCCAGTGGACCCCCCAATCAGACTTGTCCATCCATGTAGAAAAAAAAAATACAATCAAAGCAGCACTGACATGGCATAGAGAGATTCAGGCTGCCTGCTCCCCATCCAAGGCATTTGGCACACACAGCTTCCATGCAAGCTGAATTAAAAATCTTGCAACCAACCTCCCCCAAGCAGCCAGCGCACCAATGGTAATGACTCCAAAGTTGCTCCACTCATCAAAAAGCCTCACAGCAAAGACAAATACAGTGTCAGCACCGGTCAGAAATGATTATCTCCTCCAAAACACAGGCAACACACAAGGAAGCAATAACACCACAAACAGGATTTTTTTTGTTTATTTATTTATTTAAGCCTCAGAAATTACACACCTTTGAGTCAGAGACTCATCTACAAAGGCTCCACGTCAAGTGAACAAATTTTACAGGTAACAAAGGATAAAGAACAGTATAGGTAACAATTATTCAAAAAACATCAGTATACAAAAAATGAGAACAGCAAGTTACAGACAGTGAGCATCGCTCAAAAAAATGCAGTTAAGTAACAGACAAAAAACAGGTAACAGTCAATAGAAATAGTCGTGAGGGACATACAGGGCAGGATATGGGTGGGGGATTATGATGAATAAATTAAACAATCTCTCTCCAGTTCACATGATGCACTCTCAGTGCTGCCTACCCTTAGCCTTGACCTTCTCACAAAATAAAGAAGATGCATGTTTTATTTTTTATTTCAAAAACAAATACAAGTGCAATGTCTTGCATTTGATACTTTTTACCCTTTTACTACATGAGTGAGCGGACAAGAGAATACACAAAAAAATACGTCCTTTCAGGCTACTACACTGAACCCTTTCAAAGCCCGATAGTACATTGTTGTTCTGTTCATGATATTAACACTGAATTCCTCTTCCTTGTGTGACGCTGCCAGCCTGTGCACAGCAGCTGCTGTCACTGCTCACACACAGCTTAAGTCTTCTCATCATCCACAGTATAAGCACGGCACACAGATAAAAATATACTCAAAATAGGCACAGTTTGGCAGAGCACAGTATTAATTACACCTTCTTTACCTTCAGATTTCCAGCTCCAGCTCCACCAACCTGGTTCACACCTGTGAAATATAGACATCAGAGATACAATCACAGGGTGGGCACTCACATCCAGGCTGTCATTGTCAAGGAGGTTGTCAGTGCTGTGGGCATTTTAGAGCTCCCAAGTCCTCCCCCATGCTGAAGCACAACTGGCTCACTCTCTCCTCTCACTTGTGGCTCTCTCTCTCTACACCACTCTGCCAGACTCCCTTTGTAACAACAGCTAAAATGGCTGCTGTGCCACTCAGGCCCCAAGCCCCCCCACCACCACCACACATACTCTCCAGTCATTGTCCTGCACATTCACAGCCTGCCCCTCAGTGTGCTCCCTAGATGTTACAAATGGATCGGGGCCCTGCCGGTCAACAAGGGCTCACCCTTTGTTTTTTTTGGGGGGGGGCAGGGGAATCCTGGGTGATAGTTTTATTTTCCACTCAGTGGGCTCAGCTGAGTTAACTTGATTTGTCACCAGCAAGCAGTCAGAGGTGGAATGGAACCTGAGCAGCATAGCAGGGCAGCTGTCAAATAAATTGAGCCCCCCCCCGGTGTTGGGGGCATGGGCAGTTTCCTGGATTGCCAAGGTGCTGATGCTAGCCTTGCCTAATGGAACACCTAATTCTTTGACTAGAACACAGTTAGGACAGATAAGTATAAACTGTATCATTCATATAAGATGCATTCATTTTGGAATCAAAAAGTTATCACAGCCTTTAGGAACAATACTGTCGAGACTGCATTACAATGGAAACAAAAATATTTATTCATAAGATTTGCCAGATGTTTGGTTAAATAACATCTATGAACTATTAGACTTACAAAGTATTACATACCCCAACATTTTAATGGAACAGGTAATAATGATAAATCAGTCTTACACAAAATTCATTACCAAACTAATTCAACAAGAAGCTAAAAGAAGTTTGGTCAGAGCTGATAGAGCTGCAGGCAAGGAATTTGGAGTAAAACTATTGAAAACTACCAAAGTTATGAGCGTGCATTAGCAAGCTGCAATGTAGGCTCATAAATTTGTGTTTTTTAAATGTTTTTACACCAAATGTTCCACATAGCCTTGTTATGACCCTGCCTCATGAAAAAGGGCAGAGAAAATTTTCATCTCCTGGCCTAAAAGTGATTTCGTACAGAGACTGTGAAATCAATGTTTCAGGATGTATAAAACACATTTTGGGCAGGAGTTAAAAAATGACAGCTGTCACATTCGTGACGAGCTGTAAAGAAATGGCTATCTTGAAAAATTACCAAACTTACGAGCCTGCATTTGTAAAATTCAACATGGCCTCTTAATTTTTTTTTTTTTAATATGTTCACACCAAATTTATAACATAGCCTTCTTATGACTAGTGGTGATGAAGTGGCCCCAATTCGCTCAAGGAAGTATCCGTGGAATGCTATACAATGCAAAATGAGTGCTTCAGTTATTGGGTAATGCAAAGTTCATTGAAAATAAGACTTTGCATTACCGCTTTCCCAAACCAATACTCCACCAATTTAAGGTGAAGAATGTGAAACAATGTACCCTACCACTTTGCCTTGTTTTTGAGCTCTAAAGGTGAATTTTGCAGTGATTCATGGGATTTCAAGTCACATGGGCTCTAGATTGTTCTGCGCAGCCTCAGTTTGGGGGAGTGTGTGTATGAAGCTGTAGGAGACAATCTGCTCTGAGAGCTCTGTGATTTAAACCTTCTAAAAGCTGTTAAAAAAGCCTTTTGGGGTCATTTGTTTTGCTGAAACTTTAGTTCTTTGATTATAGGAAACCCTCCTGTGCTTATATCATTGAGCGTTTATTGTGTGTGGATTTTGAATGTTAATGTACAATATTCAGTCTGTGTACTGAGAGACAGTGGAAATGTGCTTTGGGGAGGGGCATATCTGTGGTGTAGGTAGATTAACTTGGAGAAAAAGACAGAGCTTTCTGTTTTGGTGATATTTTTCTTGTATAACTGTGTTAATGTACACACAGTAATATTTTCAATAATTCTTGCCATTTTTTTGCTGATTGTTGTGGTGCAGCAGTGCATAATTTTAGTTTGTTTAAAATATGTGGTTATATTACTGAAGTTTTCAAATTGCTATGCATTACTTAGTGTGCGTGTGAGTATGTGTGTGATGCATGTCATCAAATCAGACACCTTTTATTGTGCCACATAATTTCAGCAATGTGAACCTGCTATCCACTGCAGCTGTGTAATTTTTGTACTTCTTTGTGGTATCTTTACTGGTGCTGGTATTAGTGACTGTTACTGCGGCAGTGCAGTACACTGCGCCCCCACGGCCCACCCCAACCGGCAAAGGAATTATTTTCCAGATTTTTGAATTTCTGATGGTGAGCACTGGTTAGGTGTTGTGCCTTTGCATCTGCATCTCTTCAGTGCGCAGCACAATCTTAATCTGTTGTGCATTTGCATCTCTTTAGGGCCCAATCTCCATCTCTAACTTAAGTCACAGTTGTTTCTTTGGCTTCCTTTCAGAGTACTGGACAGGTGTGGTGCATAATTCTGCATGAATATTGTACTCATTAATATGCATTTTTAAGTCAGGAGGACCATCATCATGAGTCACTCGGTCATGATACAAATCACGTTCTTCATCATCATGGTCACAAATGCAGTCACAAACCACAATTTATGATCACCGTCACAAATCACAACATTAATCTTTTTTAATAGATACTTGGATGTATTGTAAGTCTGTTTTGTAGTATCTCTCCATGCTTCACCACCCCACCATTGTACTCATTAATGAGTGTTTTTAAGTCGGGGAGTTTTGTGCCACACCTCATTGGGGCCTGGGGAAGTACAGCTGTAGGCATTCGCATTTCTTCATCATCATGGTCACAAATGCAGTCACAAATCATGATTTACAATTACATCACAAATCACAACATTAATTTTTTTACTAGTTACTTGGATGTATTGTAAGCCTGTTTTGTAGTATCTCTTCAGGCTTCACTATCCTACCATTGTACTCATTAATAAGTGTTTTTAAATCAGGGATTTGGACAGTGTCTGCAGTACATACACAGACTGGAAAGAAGACTGACTGTACACATGCAGTTTAGCACAGCATACTTGCACTGCTCAGAATACAAAGTGTCACACATACGTAAGACAACAAAAAAGGGCATAATTACATACAAGGGTCAGGGATGGTGGAGGAATACATTTTATGACACAGCAAGGAAGGTGTGAGGGGGCACATGGTGTGAAGAAAAAAAAAACTAATGTGGAATCCCATGGTGATCCAGCAGCAGTTCCAGCATGGACATAATTTGGAACTGATGTCCCTCTATGTGATCCTGGTGGAGCAGTAGGTGCTGCTATGGCTCTCTCTCTCTTCTTAGGGATGCCACCATGCACAGCTGCACCCTCTGCCACAGAATGGCCAGCAAGTGCTGGCATGGTCTGTTCTGTGGCAGCCTGCCACTTCAACTGGTGGTGATTGAGCATATGGGTGTGCTGGCCCCTAGTCCCCAGGTGAGTCCTCCGGGGGCCACAGTGCACCTTCACCTCACATAGGCAGCACTTGATCACACTGCTGTCCCCCCGGACACAGTCAAAAAATTGTCAAACAATGGAGGTGCAGGGGGGACCAGGAACAGGCAGGAGAGGGTCACATGAACTGGCAGCTGACTGGTCATGGTGCTGAACAGGGATGGGATCCACACCTGGGCCCAGGGGAACAGGCAGATCCTGCTCCAGAGGACCTGGTGCTGGACTTGGTGGTGGTGGTGGTGGTTCAACTGCCTCAGAGTCAGGACAGGAGGTGGTGCTGCTTCTGCTTCTGGGGAGGGGGGACAAACAACCAACTACTTATAAAGGTAAGAAAAATAAAATTCACAGAAAGAACAAATTAAGTAAAAAAGAGTACTGGGAAGACAAAAAAATGTAGCTTTTAAAAAAGCTGTTGGGTCTAAATCAAAGTTTAAATCTCTTCCTCGCTCTGATCTCAAAGTATCAGCAGTCACAAAACACACTCCCCTCTCTCCGTCTGCACAGGAAAAAGTAAAAGTGTCTGTTTGTATGACTCACTTCCTTCCTGCCTAGCTAAAGAGCATGTGACTTACAGTACTGTAAGCCATGTGATGTGTGGGGGGCTGCCAAATCTGAAACACCAAGTGGATCACTTAGAATCATAATGAGGAATGCGAAGTCCATCAAAAACAATGACTTCGCCTTACTTCACATTGCCATTCTGCCTTAACGCGAAGTGGTAATGACAAGGCGGAGTGAGCACTTTGCATTGCGTGGAGTGGCAATGCAAAGTGCCCACTTCACATTCTCTTTACCGGCAGAATTTAAATTTGCTGCATCTCTGCTTATGAAACCCCTCATGAACAAGGGCAGAGACAATTTTCAACTCCTGTCTGAAAGGTAATTTCATACAGGGACTGTGAATTGGGATATAAAAAAAACATTTTGGCCAGGATTTGAAAAATGACAGCTGTAACATTCATGCGGTGCTGTAAAGATACTGTATAGCAACAGTATGTTGTGAATTAGGGGTGAAAATATTGAAAATTACCAAAGTTACAAGCTGGCATTAGCAAAATTCAATGTAGGCTCATAACTTTTTTAAAAAATATTTTTAAATCAAATGTTCAACTTAGCCTTTTTATTACCCCCACCTCATGAAGAAGGGCAGAGAAAATTTTTGATTCATGCCCAAAAGGTGATTTCATACATGGACTGTGAAATCACCTTTCAGGACAGATCTACCTAATGCCAGTTCAATTGTTCATGAGGTAGGGTTCCAAAGAAGGTATGTTGAAAATTTAGGCCAAAATATGCAAAAATGCCCAAGTAATGCCACTATGTTCAAAACCCCATTGAAATACATTGAACCACATGCCTGTTCCCCCAGTTTGTGGTCTGGCTTTGAAGAGTGAAATGTGTTTGCGGTCTAGAGAGAATTATATGTTGGACCCCCTATGGGTAAGTATGGGCTTTAGTGAGTTGGAGTGGTGGGTGCTGAGTTGGCAGGTCGGGTGGGGGGATGGTAACTACACAAAAGACATCAATGGACATTTTTCTTTTTACATGGCAAACAACAACAAAAAAAGGACAGAGGAATCCCCATCACAACACTTGGGGACTGGACACCTCAGTGTCACTGTTATGTTTCTGGGGTGTGGAGAAGTGCAGAGAAGGAGGTCTGGGTATGGGACTTATATATATATATATATATATATATATATACAGTATTTAGATATAAAGAAACCAACAAGTAACCATGCATGCGCAGTAGCGGAGGGGGGTTAAAAAATGATGATCAGGACACTGGGGGTTTGGGCATCCCATGTCACTTTTGTGTTTCTGGGGAGGTGGGGTGGTGGATGCTAAGAGGCACAGGCAGGTTGGGGGAGGAAAAAAATAAATACTAAAAAAAGCACACACAAATAAGTAACCGCGCATGCGTGATAGTGGATGGAAGAAACAAAAAATAGAGGATTGCTGATCGGGGCACTGGGGGTTTGTGCACCTCCAGTATCACTGGTTGTGTTTTTGAGGGTGAGATGGGAAAGTGGGTGCTGAGAGGGTGGGTCTGGTGGGAAAAACAAGACTGTCTGACTGCTAATAGGCAGTGTGGAGTGCTTCACAGACACAGAGGTGACTGTGATGAAACTCCACACTGTTAGGTCAGAAGTCTCCCTTTTTTGTAGCAAGAGGTCTGCAGTGCTTCACACACTGCAGCCGTAAAAAGAGGATCTGGTTCAAATTACAAATTTTAAACTCTCAAAGTGGCTAGTAAAAATATTAAGGATTATTCATTGACATTTTACCTAAACACAATACTCAGCCGGAAGTACAGGGACATTCTTACTGTATTCAGATTTGAGGCATTTCCTAGCAAACTTATAAATCACAGATACAGAAAGGAAGATGTTTTATCCTCAAATTGTAATTGTGGTTTACAAGATGTTGAGGATTTACTGCATGTCATATTGCTCTGTCATTGGTATACTTAAATCAGAAATAAATGTCTAGGTAACATAATAGGAATATTATATGTACCAGCAAGATTTATATAGGATCTATTGTTCAATGCAGAAAATATGGGTATTCTGGAAAAATTGCCATGCTCCTTTTGGAAGCTGTAAAGAATAGGAATCAGGCTTTTAAGGCAACAAACTTGCTGAAACATACAAGCTATAATTTCTAAAATAACTTACATGAGCCACATAACTGAATCTTTTTTTAAAGTCATATTGGACATTTATCTGTCCCTTTCTAGGATATAGCAATTACAAGCGACAAAATATTTTAGGGTGTGTAGGTATCCAGACCCCAAACCCTACAATGACCTGTTAAAATGTATTAAGAGCAGTAGTTCTGCTCTAAGATGAATTCGCTAAAAACCTTTGGACATATTGCTTATTTGACTGTCACTGGTGTTACATGTGAATAGCAACTCTTTATCTGGTTCCTGTTTATTATTGCAAGAAAAACAATCTGATGGGGATATATTGGGAGAACTACAGACTGTCTCCAGAATCTTTGCACTGTGAAAATCATTTGTATTAATATACTACTGGAATATGAATCTATTTATGTAGGTAAGAAACAAAACTACTCTGCTGATTTGATTTTGATGATGATTGTCTCTAAATAATAATAATGTACTTTTTTAATTTAACATGTAATGACCAAATGATCAATCAATACAGCTTATTGACATAACAATGTATAATTACCTGGACGACTGGCTGGTCACAAAAAAGACAAAACAACAGGCACTTTGCTCCACTGCAATGCTGAGAACCACTTCATAAAGTCTGGGCTTTGTACTAAACATAGAAAAGTCCATGCTAGAACCAAGCTCAGTACTGGTTTTCATAGGAGCAAAGTTGGACACTACTCAGGGGAAAGCATTTTTGCCACAGGCAAGAGTGGAAAGTCTGTAAGTCCTGTAAGTCCTTTGGAAGACCTTACAAGGCAGACAAGCCATGGTCAGCCAGCGACTTCTTGCATTTGCTTGGGCATATATCAGCAGCAACAGCTGTGCTGCCTTGGGCCCACTTACAGATGAGAGATGTTCAGTACAATGTAAAGCATCACTGGCATCAAAGGTCAAACATACCGAGCCAGACAGTTCCAGTCACAGCAAGCCTGGTTAGGGCTCTAAAGTGGTGGAATGAAGTGGACAGTCTTGGGGAAGAAATTAATTTCAAACCATGCCCTCAACACTAACGCTAACAACAGATTCTCTCTGGCAACAGATGCCAATTACCAATGAGCTGGGGAGGAGCCAGCAGGTTTAAATCTTGGAACTTGATGGATAAGCAGCAGTGCTTAGAGTGGCAGTGGGTGGAGAGGCATTGCAGAGGAGTTGAGTGAAGCAATGTATGTCTGAGAACTATACTGTAACTCCCTCCCTGCCACCTCTGTTTTTACACCCATTTGGCTTCATCTAGCCTGACTACAGTGTCATCATAGGAACCACTGGTGACTGTGCTGCAGTGTAGGTCCCCTAACAGGCTGTTTCCTGTCTGCCCATTTCTCAATGTGGTCTTGGAGAGCACCAATTACCAGTGAACTGGGGAGGAACCAGCAGGTTTCAATCTCAGCACTCGACCAGTATGCGGCAGTGGGCAGAGAGGCATGGCAGAGATGTGTGTCTGCCATGTCCACCGGGAACACTTGAACTTGGGCAGTCCACCTTGTCTCACAGTTTCTTGAACATTCAATAAGTATACAGTTTCTTTTACTATACTAATTCCAAATGTGTTTTGAGAAGCGTTGGGAGTTAGTCTGATATAATGTTTTAGCTTGTATGCACTACCATCTGATAGTATGGTGCACATTTTAATGTCAACATACATAATTGCAATTATCATAGGTTTTTGATGAAGGTCTACAACTGTATATAAAACTTAGCAGAGAGCATGTATTTGAATTTGTGGATAATTGATATGCTGATTTTCAGTATACCAGTTTTGTCAACTGGCAGTGATATTTTGTTTTTGTATTTTTATATCAGATCTGATATTTATTTTTTTATACTGCACATGTTGAGACTGATATTATTATTGGGGTTTGACTGCTTTGCTGGACTGTATCTTGGTTCATATGGGCCCAAAAGTGTGACCAGTGATACCTTTCTCAACCAGTGGTGCCTGAGTAGGGACATAAATGTTTCTCCCCTAACATTTAGAAACAGATGAAATGTCTTTACTAGGAAATGGACAAGATACCATCAAGCAAACCAGCTGGTAACTGATAATTTTGATGGTCCCCTGACAGCTCTGAATAATTGCACTTTGTGGGAATAAATCCGTTCTCACCAGAAGATAACACAAGGCAACTGCAAATTCTGCATCATAATGCACATAGTGCGGTGTGTAAATGCAGATAGTGTAGTGTATAAAATATACATGCTTTTAACCCTGATCCATGAACAGGATCCTGACAAGCTTGGGTTGTCTGAAATCTGGTTGACTAATAGGATTGAGAACAAGGAAGATATGCTCCCAGGTTATCAAATGTTCAGGTCTGACAGGTGTAAAAGAGGTGGTGGGGTTTATATGCATATAACACACTTGTTAGGTCTTGTTGAGACCTTGTTATTTGAAATCAATGAGAATATTCAACAAAACCAAAAAAAACTGTTAGTCTTTGCACTTATAACATGAGTCTGTTACTACATATTGTTCTTGTGACTGTACTGTCATTTGCTGAATATTTTGTATAGTTGTACTGTGCCGGTTCAAGCCTGCTCCTGTACTGAACCATACTCTTGACTATTCTTTGTATATACTGTTCTCTACCTGCCCTCTGTTGTAATCTCACAGGTCATACCTGAAAATAGGCTGCCATGCTATCTAGTGTACCTACCCAGTCAACAAAAGCTAAATAAATAAATATTTAGTAGTTTAATTAACTTCAAATTGGCAGTTGGTGTGGTGTATTCTCCACCTAAAATTAACTTAGCCAGATTGGAAATGCTAGTGAACGAAATCTCTGAATGCCTGGGGGATAGGTTTCTTATTGAAATGGGTGACCTAAACTCAGCTTGGTGTCAACCTAGAGGGAGACAATTAAAGGAGTTTGTTTCAGTTGTGGGACTTAAGCAACATGTCAGTGTGCCTACCAGAGATACTGTCTCTAACCAAGTTTCTGTTCTGGATATAGTATTTACTTCTCCAAATATTAAGGTAACAGATACAGGGATTTTACCACCATACTTAGGGGATCACAACCCAATTTGGATCACTGTTGAGCAGGAAGTTACAAGACAATTTTCATAATTATTACTGGATTAGGGACATGCAAAAATTTTCCCCTGAAAAGATTTTAAGAACATTGTGAGAAATGAGAACTGGGAATGACATACACTAATTCCAGAAATGGATTGTGCTATAGAGTATTTTTGTGGGGAATTTTGGCGAGTTGTGTGATTTGCATGTACTGTACCTAGATGTAAAATTATGACAAAGCCAACTAGGGTTCCCTGGATAAATTAGATAATTTTGAAATTAATCAGGATATAAAATAGAATATGGAGACCGGCTAAGAAAACAAAATTGAAGAGCAGTTGGGAATTTTTTAAACATAAGTGGAAAAAGTGCAAAGAACAGATAAAGAAAACTAAAGCAAAATGTTATGGACCCAAATTGGACAAAAATAAAGATCCTTGTAAATTTTGGCAGACAATCAACCAGTTAACTAATCCCAATTGTATTGGCTCTGCTAAGCCCATGCAATTGATGCATGAAGGAACACTGGTAACTAATCCTTGTATAATCTTTGAGATCTGCAATGCTTATTTCAACAATTCACCATGTCTGAAAAATCTCTCCCATCCCCTTTTTGGAGGATTGAGTGAAGAAAATGTTGATAATGTAACCTAAAGCACCCATTGTTTCAACTGAGGAAATTGATTATCTGGGAGGTTCATAAAAATGTATACAGTCTCAGTGTACACAAATCTCCTGGGCCCAATGGTATTGAAGGTCAGTTTTTAAAACTTAAGGCAGAGGAAGTAGCACAGGTTATTACATTTCTTTTTTTTTTATTTTAATTGGAGTCTATGTCAATGTACATTTTCCAACAATATGAAAAGAAAGTAAGGTAATACTTATTTTTAAGGGTGGTGATGCTTCTGACCCTGGAAAGTACCGACCAATAGCACTCCCATCTTTGCTGTCTTAATGTTTTGAATACCATGTACACTCACAATTGGTTGAATATTTGCACAAACATACTCTTTTGACACCCTTCCAGTTTGAGTTCAGGAAATGGCACTCAAAAATAACTGCTTTAGGCTGGCCCGGTGGCGCTGAGGATTGAGGCGCTGGACGCCACACCTCGCGCCATGCCGGCAACCCGGGTTCGGGAACAGACTCGGGTTGCCGGGGGTCGGAGGGGAGAAGGAGGATCAAGGGTCCCAATGGATGCTGTCCTCCTCCAGGGTTGGGTTCCTGGGGTGCTGTACGCACTCGACGCTCCGGGCCGGTGGAAGCACGGGCACCAGGGCACAGGCGGCCAAGAGCCAGGGAGGGGAGGATGTCTGGGCACTTGACAAAGGCGTGCGTCAGCACGCTGTCTGTCTGTACATCAGTCTGCATGCCGATGTCCTCAGTGGGTAGAGGGAGAAAACAGAAAAAAAAAATCTCAGTGGTCCTAGATGAAGACGGCTCCTCCCAAGACCACCGAACTCAGAACAGACCCCAATGTGCAGAGAAGGAGAGAGGAGAGAGGCACTCTAGGGGCAGATCCTGGGTGAGGGGCATAAAGGGGATGAGCAGTCGGAAGGAGTGGACACCGAGGTAGGAAAGGGGTATAAATAAGATAGTTAAAAAAAAATAAATAACTAAATAACTGCTTTACTGGAGTTTAATGATTTAGCGTTCTCTTCTTTGGATTCCAGACTGGAGACAACTGTCATTTTATAGATTTAACTAAGGCTTTTAACCTCGTGGGCCACCCTCTGCTGTTGGGTAAAAATAGCAGCCCTAGGGATAAGAGATGGTCCATGGGACTGAATGAAGCCCTACCTAGAGAACTGCTGCCAGAGGGAGCCCATCTGTCTGTCATGCTCTCTCACCTAGGAAAAGTGTTGTTAGAGGGGTGCCCCTGGGTTCTATCCTGGGTACCTTCTTGATTTTGTTTTTTAATAATTACCTCCCTCAGGTTATTAACCATTCCTTGTTGAGATTGTATGAGGAGAACACTGCCCTCATTGCTACTTGTAGGGACATAACAAATCTTATGGAAAAACTCTAGGCTGACTTTCTCAGCATGCATGTGTGGTTCACCAGGTCAAGGCTTATAATGAACCTTAAAAAAACTAAACTGGTTAATTTTAGATTAACAAAATAAACCTCAGTTACAGATTTTGACAAGTGATGGTCAGGGACACTGGTTTACCGGGATTGAAAAAGGGCATATTCCATTTTGCACATTGTAAAAATGGTATTGTCACCGGTGTCTGCTAAGCCAAAATCCGGTTTTACCGGTGTTTGGTTTTTGTGTACTTTATTTAACAATTTTTAACTCTGCTAACATGCATCTTAGCAATGTTGACCTCCACTATTACACATCCTTCCATCCTTGTACCAATTTAAAGTTATTTTAAGTACAAGATGTGATGGCAGCAGCAACACTACAGACTCCATCCCTAAGGTGTGATGGAAGCAGCACTGCGGCCCCATCCCTCAGGTGCGATGGCAGCACCAACAGCACTATGGTCCCATCCCCTCTGGTGTGATGGTAGTAGCAACAGCACTATGACCTCCCTCCCTCAGGTGTGACAGAAGTAGCAGCACTGTGGCCTCCATCCCTTAAGGTGTGATGGCAGCAGTACTACGTTCACCATTCCTTGGGTGTGATGGCAGTATCAGCACTATGGCCCCCATCTGTCAGGTGGGATGACAGCAGTAATACATTCCCCATCCACCAGTGGTGATGGCAGAAGCACTACAGCCCCCACCCCTTCAGTGTGATGGAAGTAGCACAATGCAGTCCACATCCCTCAGAAGCGATGGCAGTAGTGACAGCACTATGATCCCCTTTCTTCAACACCCACACCCCACATGCACAAGTTACAAATGACTTAGTCTCTTTGCTTGTTAGAACTCAGCTGTGAGTTAATCTGAACCATCACCGCTAAGGTGGACTACCTTTGTTTTTCCCTATCTATAATTTAACTGCCTGAATTGGATTTCTGCCTGTGACACTGCTGACCAGGTTTAGGGAACAGACTTGGGTGTTGGAGGGCTAGCTGGTGAGTGAAGGCTTGAGAGTCCAATGATCACTCACCTTCACCTGGGAGGCAGGGTGGGTTCATGGCTCAGCATTTGCTGACCTCTGGTTGAGGCCAGAGGCACAACAGCATGTCAGCCCTCACTGCAGGAGGGAGCATGATGGACACCGGCTTGTGCCTTGACATCATTGTGGCCTGTCACACTCCCAAAAATGGGAAAGCACCCGCTGACTAACCGAAGGATGGCTGTTGGTCTCTCCGTAGCTGAAAGCCCCAGACATTTGTCCGTTCTGACCCTGTGATGCCCAGGATACACAGGAAGCTCTTTGGGGCAATTCTCCTCCCTGGCAGCCACCCACACGTGTGTCGGGCCACTCAATGAAGGGTTACTTTGGGTACCTCATGGCACAGCAGTGAGGCAGTGGATGGTGGTCAGGATGCAGCAGTGGTGGTAGGGGCCTCTGGCAGGCCTGAAGGAGTGGATGACCAGGAAGTAGGAGGAGCAAAAAAAAAAAACTGCTTGAATTTGCTTCTTTGAAATAAAGTTTCTTCACGAAAAAATCCACAAGTGATTAGTGGAGGACCTTCAAATGGATTCATGCAACTCCTAGACATGTGGATGCCTTTTTTACTTGGTGTCCATGAAAAGGGTGTCTCCCAGTTTTCATGTTTCTGTTCAGATGTGGATTGAGCACTACTCTGCCCACCAGCATCATACAGCCCCTGGGTCTTACCTTCTGTATTTCATTGACTGTGCTTTCAAAACCACTGACCAAACATAAGTACACTTAAATAATTAACATTTGCTTTTGTTGAAGCAGTCTATCAGAAAACTTTTTGTTGTCACAAAGACTGAAACAGCAGGTGGAGAAAAGGTGCACATGATCCAATTCACCTAAATAGGTGCCAACTGTGAAGTCTTTTTAATAAGTAGTAATGAGTTTCTTCTTTGTGAACATACTTTCATTCAGACTACTTTTCATTCAAACAACTGAGGATTTTGGATGGCCCTACTGATTATAAACTTTAATAAGCTAGTTGGTAACAGTAATCCTGCATTTAGCAATCTACAACCTAGATGTTCATATGCAAAGAATACAATAAAAACCTAACTAAAATCTAAAAACAAGCTTATAAAACACACAAAATGTATCTGAACATTTATCTTTACCTATACAAAATCATTGCAGCCCAAGTAAAACTCAGACAAATTACGTAGTACCCTAGCTACTATTCTATGATGTAGTAAACATATATTGGTATTTTTTTATATTCTTGTAAAGCAGGTAAGGCCCACTAGGCAGAACTGCCTGTTTTCAGGAGTGACCTAGAAGCACTGGGGAGGTTAAGTGACTTGCTTGGAGTCACACAGTATGCAAGTGGAGGTTGTGGAATCAAACCCAGGTCTGCTGGATGTACCCAGTTCATTCACTGTTTGTTACTGTAACCACTAGGCATGGGTGGTTAAACTGAATGGCTGATTACAACAAAGCAGTACGGTGGTTTCCTTACTGACTCTATATGCAGCAGAACAGAAAGAATGCAAAGCACAGCAACATTCATTTTAAGATGCTGAAATCTGTTGGCCCACTGGCAGTGGTAGCAGTATTGCTTGCAATGCCAGTGACCCAGGGTCAGAAGCGAACTCGGGTTGTTGGAGGTCTGGCTGGAAGATCGAGCACCGGGACCGCTCTTCTCCAGGGAGGGTGGACTGCAGGTCCTGCTGCTTTACCACCACCTGTGTGGTCATGGGTGGTGGTGCAATGGTGCTGCAGAGTGATCAGGAGGGGAGAATGCTAGCCAGGATCTGGAGCAGTGGCATGTCTCTATGTAACCTACCTCCTTGGATCTCCTCTAGTGCTGGTGCCCTCAGGGACAGAGACCAGAAAACCAGGAACAATCACCCCACATTGGCCACTGGCAGAACCCAGGTGCCCCAGACTTCATAACCAGGCTCCATGAGGGACTGACTGAGCTGCCCGACACACACTAAGGGAGTGTGGAGGGGTGACCTGGGGTCCCTTCCCTTCCCACCTGGGGGTACAATCCAGGCAGGATAGGGGCAGGCCCACAGGGAGCTCCTGGGGTGAAACTATAGGATATGCAACCTAGGGATCTCTGAAAAGTAGAGACTGATGCTGTGAGAAGGGACATAGAAAAGAAAATAAAAAAGCGTTAAAAGATACTGAAATCTTAGAGATTCTGTGCAGTGACATGCAATTTCCGTGAGGCACCGGTACAAGAATTCAAAATCCGCATACCAAGCAGAATTCCGTGATTGTTACCGGTGTTACCGGTAAAAATGGAAAACCAGGGTCCCTGGTGATGGTGAGCAGATTGCCTCAGTTAGTGAATACAGATATTTGGGTGTGTTTTTTTTACTCTGAACTACCCTTTATAGGACATATTGCATCAGTTGTTAATGTCAACAAGATGTTAGGGGCACTGAAACATACTACTGTGTGTCTAGATTTGCTAGAAAAATAATTACTGAGCAATTAATTTTACCACTATGGGAATACAGTAATTTGATATACCCACTGAACTGCCGCAAAAGGGTTGTTAGTTAAGTCAGAAAAGTTACATTACAAACTGGTTCAGTATGTGCTGGATTATAGTTTTACTGCTCATCATTGTGTAATTTTTGAAATGTTGAATTGTCAGTCTTTGGGCACAAGAAATGCTAACACTTGATTGGAATTACTGCATAAGAACTTGTTACTACAACCAGATCATTTACATTACTTGTACTGAATTTAACAAAAAAAAAAGAGGATTTAGCCTGTGAACTAAACAGATCTGTGCATGTCTTTTTTTTGTGTATGTATTTGTTTGTGTGTCCCCACTGCCTGGGGCTTTGTGGCGGGTGCACCCACAGATCCTGTTCTCCACCTGGGGTTCCTTCATTGGTGGCAGTGTTATTTTTTCCATTGTGGTTCCCCCTCTCCCCAGTCCTGAGCACAGCCACGGTACTGTGCAATGATGCCAATGGCTGAGCAGCATCCACTGCATGCCAGGCGTCTGCTGCACTCCTGATGTGCAAGACCAGCAGGCCAATACCCAGCCACTGCTAGGTGTCAGACAAATGCTGGACACCTATCCCACTCCTCCATAGGAGAGGAGAGCTGTCCTCCTGATGCTCAATCCTCTCTCTCCCTGGCCGACCCCCAGTGACCAGCTCGCACTGTGAAAATGGGTCGCCAGCATGGCAGGAAGTAAGGCATCAATGCCTCAGCCCTCCATGCCACCAGGCTGACATATCTGTACATGTTAAGAAATTTGGCTTTGTCAGGTGCAGTTCTAGATTTGGTGAAATGATGTTATGTTTTCTAGCTGCTTTACATTAAAATAAATTACCCTGTTCCATTCATACTTTGACACAGCATTTGTTTTTGTAAATGAATTGTAAGTGTGCTTCTCTAATGTTTTTAAATATTATTTATGAAATATATTTTTTGTTGTTGCTTTTTTAGTAACTGATACATTTACACACAAGACTATCTTGTAAACAGGGATACTTATTCCCTAATGACATGATCCTGTATAAAAATAAAGATTTTATCTATCTATCTATCTAGTTATCTATCTATCTATCTCTCTGTCTATCTATCTATCTATTGGTTTACACATTACTAGGATTATTAGGAAAAGTCAGACATAAGGGGGCACAAGACCCATCATGAATGTCTCCCATATAAGTGGGCCATTTATACCAACAGTTGTTTAAAGTAGTAAAACCCATATAAAGTAATTTTAAAGTTGTTGAAGCTGGTACTATCTATGACTGCTTGTGGAAGCCTATTCCATTAATTTGGAGCTCAGACGGTATAGACATGATCTCTCTCTTCTGTTAAGGCTGGCTGTATAGACGTTTTTTTATTGTGAGATCTTAAGTTACATCTGGCATAACTACAGTGGTAGCCATAGACATTGCAAGCTATTTCCAGATATTTCACGAAATTTCTGAAGAGTTTCTCTCTGCTGCCTCTACTGTTTAAATGCAAAAAGCTTCAGATATTTCTGGAAATATTACAGAAATTTTGGGAAATAGCTTGCAGTGTCTGTGGCTACTACTGTATAATTTAGATCACAATCAAACATCATTTCTTGATTCTGAAGTAATTTATATAGTAATAGCAGGTCTCCCCTTTGTCTCATAGCTCCTAAATAGTGTAATCCTGTTTCCAACAATCTACTTTGAAAGGTATAATGTTTAAGCCTTGATATGTACTTAGAGTTCTTTGTACTCCTTCAACTAATTTGATGTCTTTAACTAAATACAGGGATCAAACCTGAGATCCATAGTCTAATAAGGGGCGAATATAGCTTTTATAAATTGGAATAATGAGCTGTTCAGATTTGTTCCTAAAGGAGCATTTAATTCTAGTGATCATATTTCTGGAGGCTCTAGTAACTGTCATACAATGGTCCGAAGAGGACAGGGAGTTATTTATTGTTATTCACAGTCTTTTACTTTGTTGGAGGATTTAAGTATAGTTTGATTTAAAATATACGAGTAGTTTGGATTATTTTTCCCCAGGTGTAATACAACACATTTATCCGTTTTTAGGATCATACCATTTTGACTTGCCCAAATCTCAAGTTTTCTTAGATCACTAATTAGTGTTAGATGTTTACTAAGGGTATCAACCTCACCACATAATTTAGTGTCATCAGCGAACTTTACAATCAAATTGTTGATATTTGTATCCATGTCATGTATATATGTTAAAAAGTGTAGGCCCGAGTACTGATCCCTAAGGAACATCACTACTCACGGAACCCTCACTAGAAATGGTATTATTAATATGGACAGATTGGACCCTATTGTTTAGCTAGTTCTGGATCTATCTAGTTAAATTCATATGTACACCCAGATTTATCAATTTGTTTATGATATTACAGTGGGATACTTTATCAAGTGCTTTAGAAAAATTGAGTAAAATTACATCAGATGGAATTCCTTTGTCAAGACTTTAAGGCCCTGGACACGCTACAGAACTGTTTTTGAAAACCATTTTTAAAACCAGTTTAGCTAAACCATTTCAGTGCAGCCACACTACTCAGTAACCATTTTTGATAATGGTTTAGTGTAGCCACACTGCTAGTGTTAAACCTGTTCTCCTTGTAACTATTTTGTGTCAAGTCCAACACACGTAGTGTGCTTGCCTGGACACACTGCAGCTAGAACTGTTTTAGTTAAACCATTACATCTTAAAACACTTTTACTCCTGGACAGACCTGTAAGTAAAACCATGCCAGCTCCAAAACGTTTTTAAAACTGGTTTTAAGACTAGGTATCTAGCAGGGTTTAAAAACACTTTTGTTAAAACGTTTTAAGGGGCTTGCAGTCTGTCTGCAAACAGTGCTAAGGGGATTTAAACCATTTTAAGGCACTTAAACCATTTTAAGTTCCCCAGTGTCTCCAGGGCCTTACTAATTTTGTTATAAAATGCAATTAAGTTGGTAGAACATGACCTTCCCTTTTTAAAGCCATGCTGCTTTCTATCATCAAGGCCAGAAAGTTCTAGGTGAAGTTCAAGTCTAGTTTTAATTAAGCATTCCTTAAGTTTACAGCAGTGAGAGATCAGACTTATAGGCCTATGATTTTCAATACATCCCCTATTTCCCTTTCTGTAAACTGGTATAACTGTAGCACATTTCCAATCATGTGGAACAGTACCTTCTTTCAGTAAATAATTAAAAATGATAGAAAGGGGGTGTGCCAGTGCTGGGGCAGCTTTTTTTTTTTAAACATCGAGTTTATGTTGTCTGGCCCTAGGCTGGAGGAACTATTTATTTGGGCAAGTACTGTATACACATCTTCAGTGGAGAAAGGGGGTTCAATGAATTCTGGCAGATTATTGTGAAGTGCTGGGGTATAAACAGAACAGAAGTAATCATTGAATTTATCAGCAACTAGTTTGTCATTGTCTATTGCTTTATTATTTTCCAGCATGGGTCCTACAATTTTAACTGAGTCCCTACACTTAGAATTTATATAGAAATATAATAATTTGCTATTTTTAGAATGTGCAATTTTAAATTCAAGACCTGATTTTACCTTTCTAATTAAGTATTTTAAGTATTTTTGTGACTTCAAATAATTAAGTTTATTAATTTATGTTTTGCTTTTCTTGTACCTAGCATAGGTCTTATGCTTTGCTTGAATTTGTTTTTTAACTTTATGGTTTAACCAAATTGGCACCCTTCTTTTATTGTTATACTTTTTCTTGATTGGGATATAAATATTTTCAAATTCAGAAAGTATGTCTTTAAACGTTGCCCAGGCACTGTCAATTGTCTTATTTTCTAGGATGGTATCCCACTTGATCCTAGAGAGGCTTTTGAGTATGCCATCAAAATCACCCCTATAGTAGTTCTTAATGTTAGTATTACATATGGTTTTAGGTCTCCCATTGGTTAACTGGCAAGTGACAATAATATGATCACTGTTACCAAGAGCTCCCATAGTGCTGATGTTGGAGATTTAATTTTCCATATTAGTTATTATTCAGTCTAAAATATTGTTTTTCCTTGTGGGATAAGATACAAGTTGATCAAGTCCATTATTTGCACAGACTTCTGTAAAGTATTTTTTTGTGGGGTTTTTACCTGAGCAATATATCCAATCAATCCCTGGGAAATTAAAGTCTCCCAGTATGATAACATCTCTTAAGTCTGACATGGCTGCTATCTCGTTAAGTAATGCTGTGTTATATTGTTTAGTGGCCAATGGAGGTCTACAACAATGTCCAATTAGTACTGATGTTTGCCCATTGAATACTAACTTAACCCAAATAGTTTCAAGTTTTGCTTCTTTCTCAGAAGGAGGCTGGATTATGTATGAAAAGATAGAATTATGTGTGTAAAGACATACCCCACCTCCAAGTTTATCAACTTTATCACATTTATAGAGTTTATACCCCTGAATATCCATCATCTAGTCAAACATGGAATCCCACCATGTTTCTGTAATGGCAGCAATGTGTATATTATTTTGTACCAGCAATGCCTCAAGTTCTAATTTTTTATCTTTGTTAAAACTTCTGGCATTTGTTGTTAAGCTATTACACCCCATTGCATGGCTTCTATGTAATGATTTGTTAATATTAGGACTGGAGATATGGTGGCCATTTTTATTTACCTCCCTCCCAGCAATTAGTTTAAATGGTTGGAGATAACTTTTTCAGTTTTTCTTCTCAATAAATTACTGCCCCTTTTACTCAAATGTAATCTAGCCCAGGAAAATAAATGAGGTATTTCTTGAAAGTGTTCCCAGTGAGTGATACATCTAAAGCCTTTTTTTCTAGCACCAGAGACATAACCAGCTGTTTAATATTTTTATTTTTGTAGTCATAACTTCAGTGGCTCTGGGTACTGGTAGTTCAGAAAGACATACTTCACAATTTTTGGCTAACAATAATTCACCCAGGATACTATAATCCCGTTGTATATCTGCCACACTTGACCTGTTGATGTTATTTGTCCCCACATGTAAAATGAAGAGGGGCTAATTATGACAGTTGTTTAGAATTTTATTAGACATTATTGTGATGTCAGGAATAACTGCTCCCCTATAACTACTACAGGTTCTGTTGGCCTTATTGGGATTACAAACAAGTCTATCAATATGTTTAATAATTGAATCACCTAGCACAAAAATCTGATGGTCTGAAGCATGTTCAATTTCAGGGTTATCGGAGTGGCCCAGATTTGGTTCATGCTGACTGTTTATAGTAATTGGGGAGTCATCATTTACATTAATGTTCTCAGTTTGACAATGTGCTACCTCTAAGTTATCAGGATTTAAATTGCCTTGTGATTTATCCATGCTATTTGAAGCACTTTCCAAGTTTACTGTAACACTAGAAGGTTGATCAGTTTGTAAGTGAGTGTATATACAGAGTCACAAGGAGTGTCAGCTGTTATCTGATCTTCACCATTCATATCTTCTGTTTCACCATCGGGAACATGCAGTGGTGAGAAATGATTTGAAACAGGGAGACTAAATTCCATCGCTCTTCTCCCTCTTTTGGTAGAATTTCCATTTACTATAGTCCACTCATCATTATCATTCTCTGGGTGTTCAATTTCCCTGTCTCACCTTTTCTGATCACCATTTCCTGCAGCTGTCTGTAATAAATTTACAGCAGTTTGGGAGTTGGAACCAAAGAAACCACAGTCAATAGAACCTGATAGACCAGAGGCTGAGGGAACTGGTGTATCACTAATATTTGTAATCATTGTTTGTATTTCGTTTTGATTTTCCATGATGACTTTACATTTATTCTGTAGATTACATAGTTCTTGCTCCAGATTAATAATATGCAAGCATTTGTTACATACAGAGCTTGGCTCTGGTGAGTCTTCCACTAAGAGTGTATATATAGCACATGTCTGACATTTAACTGCCCAGTCACTGTCTAACATTCTAATTTTGTTATCCATAGTATTATGCTCTAGGTGACTATAGCTTCAGTTCAGTAAATATTATGCAATGGGTTAGTATACAACTGTCCAACTGTGATAATGCTTTATTTAAAAACAATGGTAGACAGTGTTTCCCAGTTGCAGATCCTCTTTCTATAAGGACTTTGATGGTTTTATCCATACCTTCTAGTGGTGTCCCCTGCGGACACTGCAGACATGCGCGCAGATGCACTGCACATGTCTTAGTGTGTGTCTTCATGCACAGCAGCCAAGCTTGCCCCACTTGCTTGGGGCTTGCAGTTTATCCCCTGCTAACCCAGAAGTATAGAGTGGTCATATGACCTGACTGCCTAGCGCTCGCACCCAGCGGTGCAAAAGGCCTCTCTTAAAATACTAAAAACATGTTCTTGTAGCACTTTGTGGAGTCCTGCAGTTCCTAAAGACTGCAAATACAGCACACTATCAGGGAATTCATGAAACAAGTACCCTCCCTGTCACAGGAAGATTGTAGTCCTGTACTCTCTCAGAAACTATACTCCCCCAGATGCCTTAGCATTTACCCCACAAATATCATGTCAGTGCAATATATGGCAGGGTGACTGTCATTAGGGTGACAGCATGATGTAAATGGCAATTGCACCACCAGGCATTGTGCTGCCTGACCCAGAGTGCATGAAACACAATGGGGCACATCAGTTGTCTTTGCGGGAGGCTGTGTCCTCCTCACTCCCCGTGTGGTTGGCTTTTCCCCCTGCAACCCCTGAAACTTATAATAATCACCTCCACAGTGAGGTTTCATCAGGGAGAGGGTGCAACACTCATGCACTGCTCTCCCTGCATGGTGCTCCAACTACCAGTTCACCACTGTGACAGGTGAACTGGTTGTGTCACCCTCATTTCATTGCTCCTTCGACAGGATACCCTGTCTATCTACCTATGTACCTACCTACTACCAATCTATTAGGATGAGGAGGGCACTTGGATGATCACACAGTATGTGGAGTTTGATCTCCACAAGAGCATCAAGGGCAGCTAAACCTACTGCAGCCCACAGTTGTATTCCTGTCACTACAGCACTTCTCAGACCTGGTCCAAAACCAGTCTGTCACAGTCAAAATGGACAATACCACCTCAGTGTACTAAATAAACAAGAAAGGTAGCATCAGGTTCATAACCAATAACACTATACACAGAGGTAATGAGGTTCTAGAACCTGCCATGCTCCCTAAACACATAAATCACTATTGTACATCTACCAGGACTGGATAATGTCCTGGCAGATTCAATGAGCAGGATAGGTGAGGGAAACCATAAGTGGTCACTGGACCATTAGGTGTTTCAAACCTTATTCATCAAATGGAGCATATCAGAAGTGGACTTGTTTGCCTTATGGGACAATCACAAGTTACCACTGTTCTGCTGCAGGCCACCATACATATAGACTGTGCCCAGGATGCTCTGACTCTCCACTGGGAGGGAAAACTTCTCTGTGCATTTCCCTATTCCCACAAATTCACAGAGTGTTCTGAAAATTGAGGACAGGATCAGCAACAATGATTCTGGTGGCTCCAGATTAGGTAAGACAGCCAAGTTTCTCTCTCCTACTGTCCCTGTCAGACAGCAGTGACATCTTTCTCCCCATGAGGCATGACCTTCTGACTATGTTTCATGGCAGTGTGAAATTTCCAATCCTCAAAATACTGAGGCTGAAGGCTTGGTTCTTGGAGACATAGAATACTGTAGCATGATCTGTCAACCCGAGAGTACTAAATATTCTGAGATTTCAAGGAAATAATCCAGAAGAAAATCCTATTCCTCAAAATGGAATAGACTTTCAATTTGGTGCTCAAGTTAAGGCAGTTTCATGCCTGGCAACTGATTTGACAGTTGATCTGTATCATTTAGAATACCTGGATACAAGTGGATTGAGGACTTAGTCACTGAAAGTCCACTTGGCAGCAGTATCAGCCTTCCTAGCTTCAGGGCAGCCAAAATATCTAGCCTCACACCCAGTGTTCAAGAGATTTTCAAAGACCCCCTTCACCTCCAACCCCCAGTTAGGGAACCTGCTCCCATGGACCAAAATGCACAGTATTTCTGTGACAACTACTGCTTGCCCCCTTTGAGCCCATGGCCTCTGTGGGCCTTAAGTTTGTGAGATTGAAGAAATGCTTCCTTATAGCTTAGACCTCTACTAGGAGAGTCAATGAACGCCAAGCCATTTGCACAGAGCCAAACTACATTATTATGCACATTGACAAAGTTGTCCTGAAAATAAACAGAACATTTCTCCCTACAGTAATGTCAGAATTTCACCGTAACCAGTCACTGTACCTGTGCATTTTTCCAATACCATTCAAGTGCTGGTGAACAAAAACTGCATTCTTTGGATAACAGGATAGCACTCAGTTACTATTTTGACAGAACAGAATATATTGTATCAGATCTGACAACAGCGAGCTATCTGTCACCTGTGGGAAAGTTGGCAAAGGCAAGCCTGACGCAAGAAACATTTTTTCTAGGTGGGTGATCTGTAACATACAATTCTGCTATGAACAAGCAGGTAAGCAGCCCCTTTTTTAACCCCAGCAATCCCTGAATTACATGTTTACACCTTAAGCAGTCACCCTGGAGATAGAACCTTTGCAAATTTGAGAGTTTGGAATTTAGTTTCAAACTCTGAATCTGTGTTCCACTCTGGCCATTGCTTAGATCTGTTTCTCCACCTAAAGAAAGCAGTTGCTCTGCAGTAAACTCCAGTAATGGCTAGTTCCCCAGTCAAGTTTTTATTTTGTACAGTAATTACAGTATATCAAAAAGTGTATTTTAGACAGTTTTCGCAATTACATTGCATTTAGCTAGGATTTTCTGTAAATTAAGGTTTCTCCAGTTCCTGCCTGATTCCCAGGAGCAGAAGAATATCCTACTTGGCTATCGTTTCTGTTTTTGACTACTTGGGCTAGTAAACCACCTTCCTTTTTTGCTAAATGTAATGATTTAATATTTTTAAGTATCAAATTTGCAGAAAACAGTGTGTTTTCACTTTCCCTTTCTGTCTGTGCCCTTTCACCTCAATTAACTGGCTCCTTTTACAGGAGCTGAGATTTTACCTTGGCACAGTTTCTTCAGTACAAGAGCCATTTTTTATGTTTGCTTGAGCACATGTGCAAGAAACATTATGCGACAGCTCAGGAGAGAAGCGGGCTGTGGAGATGTGGCACTGTGGCAGCCAATGGAGGCACTGCATTTGGGGGCCTGGCACTGGTGGACCAATGGAGGCACAGTGTGCCAATGACATGGGTCTCCAAAAGTGCCACCAAGTACAAACGTTTTCACCGCAGGAATCAGGGGCCACCTCATCATTTCTGCATCAGTCAGTCCGCTGCAATGAAGGAGCGATCTGTCATTGCAGAGCGGAATGTTACCTAGCATAATACTGTTTATGAACATGGCGGACGGCTTGCCACCGCATTCATAAACAGTATTATTTAGCCCCCACTGCCAAGGTGGTGCCCAATCCCCCTCGGCAGAATGCACCCCCAAAAAAACAGTCTTTGTTTGCCGATGGGGGCCCCAATCCTCATCAGCTTCAGTCCCTGTCCAAGTTTGATTTGCTGATGGGGGAGCCCACTCCCCATCGGCATAATGTCCCCCCCACAAAAGTAGGTTTGTACTGAGGGGGGGTACCCAATCCTACTTGGCTACTGCACCCCCCCGTACATGCTGATGGGTTGCCCAATCCCTCATCAGCTACAGTTGCCCCCTAAACAAACACTAGGTTGGCACACTGGGAGCCCATCCCTGCATGCCACATGTCCCCATAAAAGGTCCCTGTTACAAAAGAAAAAGTCCTGCAATATTTTTTTTTTCTTCTTTTGTACCTGTAAATCAGAAAACGGTCCCTCGTTGAGTCCGGTCACCCCACCCCCCAACAGCACCCACCCTCTGTTCACCCTGCCTCCCCACAATCCCCCCCTCACCCCATACTTACCTCTGGAGTCTGGCGCGATGATCTTCGGTGGACCGGGAACACGTCTGCATTCTTGAATGCCAACCGTGAACTGAAGAAATGCCGGTAAACTGTATAATGGCATAAATAGTTTTTTTTCAATTTTGGTGCATATCTCAGGCATTTTGGGGAATTTTTTCACCAAATTTTTAACATGGGTTATTGGGACCCCTCCTTATGAATTCATCTACTGTCATGGCATTATTCAGTCCCAAAAGGTGATTTTTTTTCGTCACTGCACTGAATCACCTTTTTGGGACTGAGTAATGAAATGACAGTGCTATTGTTCATGAGGGGGGCTCTCAAAAAGCATATGTTGCAAATTTGGTGAAAAAATTCAAAAAAATGGCTGTTTTACGAGAGTACGTTGCACAGTTGCTATGCACACTCGTAACTTTGCAAATTTGCAATATTTTTACTCCAGATTTTCAACATTGCCATTTTTACAGCCCTCCTTATGAACAGTACAGTTGTCATTATTCACATCCTGGCCAAAATGTGTTTTTGCACTTCCGGCGCAGAATAGTGCAGTTGCTGTGGGAAATCAGTGTTCAGGACACATTAAGAAAATCACAGTGACAGCATTCATTAGCAGAGGTCTTAGAATACCTATGTGTTGAAACTTTGGTGATGAAACTCTGTAAAATGACTGTGTAACATGAATGCCTTGCGCAGTTTCCACGTATGCTCAGACGTGTGAGCATTTTTAATATTACCACTTCAGATTTTCAACATTGTCATCTCTTCACACCTCCCTATGGATGGTACAGCTGTCATTCTTCACATCCTGCCCAATCTGTTTTTTTAGTACATGTGGGGCAGAATGGAACTGTTGCTGTTGGACGTCAATGTTCAGGACACATTGACAAAATCACACTGCCACTCTTCATGAGAAGAGGTCCCAAATGTTTTCATGAGGTGGGGCCACAAAAAAGCCATTTTGGAAATTTGTAGTGTAAATACAACAAACGCCAGAGTCATTAGGGTTTCTAACCATAATGTCCTACCCTGTACAGACTGACAGGCATCGGGGTGTGCTTTGGATTGCCAACTGCACTGCTCACGCCATCCCACCCCACCTCCAGCCACTGACAGGCATCAAGGTGTACCTTGGACTCTTCAGCCCCAGACTTCACCCCATTCTCCTATGCTGCACCCATTTCAGCAAATGTCCATATGGAATGGGGTGACTGTAAAGCCAAACACCCTAAGGCACACCTCAACATGTGTCAGTGTCTGCAGAATAGGGTGAGGTGACATGGCATGACCATCATGGGCAATGACCCAAACACTTACACCAATGCCTGTCCATCTCTACAGGATGGAGGTGGGGTTGGCGTGAAGTTCAATACTTTACTGCCATTCCTATTCTGCATGTGTCTCACTCCTGCATTTCCAATGCTAATATCGGCAAGCAAACATTCGGCATTTACAAATGCTTGTTTACTATTGGGCTATTACACTGCATCATTATTTGGGAATCATTTTGATTATTTCAAGGTTCTCTCTAACTGAATGTCAGAAAGACCTCGTGGACCTTCAAAAAATTGTACAGATTGTTTTCTGCTCCTGAAAAAGGCAGACTGTCAGGAGTTTTGTTTAAAGTGTTTAGATCCCCAACATAACTTTATAAATGGTTAGTCCTATCGTATTTTTTGCCCCAAAGCCTCATTTAACAGAGAAAACATTTTAAAAAGAAACATGTCTTCTCAGTCTGCCTCTGTGTCACCTAAAAATAATAAAAAAGGCTTTGAGGTTGGTCCCAACAATGGTGGAAAGCACACATCTCAAGGGTCCCACTCCTCATGTACAGCAGCAAATAATGCAAAAGGCGACAAGAAAAAAAGGAAAAAATAAAGCTTCATAGCCATCAGAAAGGCTTGGTAAAGAAGGTTCAGATAACAGGGTGTCCAAAAGGAGAAACCCTGAATCCAGTGATGGCAAGAATAAAAATAAAAGATCCTTACAGCAGGTACTAGAAATGGTGTCTGCCAAAAAAGAAACCCCCAAAAAATAGTGCCACTGCCAGTCCTCCTGCAAGGAGAAAGAAGCAGGCAGATGGTACAGAAAAAATGCCCTCATCAGAGGACATATCAAAAATATAGCAATTTTTTCTGGTGATCTAGGTGATGGGAAATTTTGCTAGGATACCTCACACTCACCCTCCCCAGGCTCAGGCTGCAACCTATCTGCCTGAGGAAGAGGAATACTATTATGTGCATATGGAGGAAGGTAACCACATGGAATTAAAAGGCCATAGCAAAAATCATGGCTGCCCTCCTTCAGCTGCAGCCATCAACAACAACAAACTGACAGAAAACATCAGATGACCAAACAGGGAGTGGAATATCTGTATGCCCATCCTGATCATCATAGGGTAGTCTATGCTGTTGCTTGTAAAAGAGCAAAAATCCCTCTATCAATGCAGCCCCCTGGGAAAGACTCTAAAATTGGATACTGTGGCACACATGGTGTGTGCAACAGCTTCTCTGCTTATCATGCAGACAGCTTATTCAGCATATATAGCACAGTACCAGAAAGCACTATGGAGTATAATTCTGGCACTGGCAGAAAGAACAGATGATGGTTTGGCACAGGACCTGTTTGCTACAGCAGGATCAGCCATGGATGCCACAAAATATAATTGCCACACTGTGGTGGACACTAATGATATTGCTGCCAGAGTTTGAGCTCATGCAGTGTCAGCAACTTTTCCCAGGATTCCAGAAACAATGCCATGTATTTCTCCTTTGAGGAAGATTCATTTTTGGTGACAAAAAGATGCCTACATGAAAAATATGGATGAATACAAAATCACTTTCAAAAGTAACAACAAGAAGGAAAAAGCCTCTACCTCCTTCAGTCATATGGAAATGGAGGCAGGGTATACTTCCCAAGATCATATGTCTCTTATGCCCTTACGATTACCAATCACAAAGAAGCTACTATAGGGGAAGGGGAGAAAAGTGCTTCCAGGCATAATGCTGCATCTCCAGCTCGTTAATGCCAGCCCAAAAAAAAAATAAAATAAAATTTTGCCCAGGTCTCCCAAACATTGCTAGTGGGAGGAAGACTGGTGCACTACTTTCAGGAATGGGTGAACATTACCACAAACAAGTGGGTTCTAGAAGTAGTGGGTTGGGGGATGTCTACAGTTCAAACACTCCAAGCCTGCAGAAACACAGTTTTACCGATTTCTCTCCCACAGAAAAAGTCTGCTAGAACAGGAAGTAAAACAAACCTGTTAATATTAAAAGCTATAGAAAAGGTTTTTTTTCTGACCCACAAGATAAATGAGGAGTGGCAACCCATTTTAGACCACAGGTTTCTGCACACACATTTTAAAAAAAAGAACATTTCATGATGGTTACACTAAGAACACTGATACCATCTTTGCAGAAAAATGGTATTGGCTGGGGTTCCTGGATTCAGAAGATACCTATTTTCATATCCCAGTCAGGCAGTCTCACAGAAAATATCTCAGATTAAAGCTGAGGAACTGCCAGAACCAGTTCACAACTCTTCCTGTGGTCTCACCTCAGCTCCAGTGGTTTTCACAAAGTGCCTGGCAGTAGTTGCAACACATCTGAGAAAAGGCATAGTGCTTTTCCCCTACTTGGATGATTAGCATGTCTCAGGGAAAGCTGAATGTGAGGAAAGGTGCTCAGTTCAGTTGGTATAAAACACCTTGCACAAGCTGAGATTCTTGATAAGCCTGCAGAAGTCCCAGCTAGAGCCTATTCAAGTACTGGACTTCATGGGACCAGAGATAAATACCCCACAGAGTAAATCTTTCCTCCAGCAGGCCACACTTATAGCTTTAATAGCAATGCAGAATCTTTCAGAGTAGGTCAGCCAAGACCTTCAAGATAACTTCCTACAGTTACTGTGTCACATGGCTATATCTACAGCATGTTTCATGGGCCAGGTTGCAAACCAGAAATACCCAGTACCACATGAAGGAAAACTGGTCCCAAAGATAGGATAGACATTCAAAGCTAGTGCCAGCAACAAAATCATTACAGCGGTGGAAGGAAGAAAGCAACCTCAGAGAGGGAATCATTACAGTGGTGGAAGGAAGAAAGCAACCTCAGAGAGGACATTCCTTTCCTCAACAATCACCAACAAGTATTTCTACTACAGATGCCTCACTCCTGTGGTCACTCTCAATCTGTTGACCTTGTCCAAAGGCATAATAACATTCCCAAATCCCAGGACACTGTGCCTGATGGCATGGTTCTTGATGGGTTAAAATGTTCCCAATTGGGCCTTTCAGAAGTACTAAAGCTGCTACAGGTTTCTAGGCAACTCACTACTAGGAAAGCTTATTTCTCTAAATACTGTAGAAAAGGTTTTCTTACTAGTATGTGACTTACAAAAATAAACCCAAAAAGAGGCAGGGTTGCCTATAATTCTGCAATACCTAGCACACCAACAGTTGTTAGGTCAAGGGCTTTAAATTTTTTTTTTCCATTTAAAGTTTATTGAGTTTTTTCTTTTTATAACACAACAAAACAAACAAAAAACATACATACAATAAAATGAGAAAGGGTCCAGCAGAGCATTGCAAGTGACGCAATAGTACGGGTACCTTAGACAGGAGCCATTCTCATATCCCCCCACCACCCCCCCATTAACATGTCCCAAACACAAAAAGCCCCCCTCCCCCCGCAACACAGTTCGATCATATAGATAAATACAGAATATCTTAGAATGAAAACAATGTATGCAGTGATTCCCATCTTTTCTTGTATATCTCAGGCTTATTATTAAGACTGGCAATGGTTTTCTCCGTCCTCAGATTAGCAAGGAGTTCTTTAAGCCATTCAGAGTAAGCAATGTCCTCACTATCTTTCCAATGCCGTAAAATTACTTTCTTAACAGTCATGGAGATGAGGGCCATATGGTATCGTCTGATAGGCATGGTCATTTTACTGTTATCTTCTAATACACAAATTTCGGGAGTAAATAAGTCATTAAGACCTAACAAAGGGTCCCTTTGTTGCTTAATATTGGTCCACAGAACTGTAGCTTTAGGGCAAGTCCAGAAAATATGATATAGAAAGCCTTCTTTTTTACAGCATCGGCTATAAGTAGGAGCAGCTAAGAGGCCAAATTTAAATAGTTTTTGTGGGGTATAGTATAAATTATGTAATATATGAAATTGAGTAAGATGTACTCTATCTTGGGAGACATGTTTATGGCAATCCTTCCATAGAGTTTCCCATTGTAACTCTTGCGTAGGGAAAAAGGAAGTCCAATAATCTGAAGGAGCAAAACATTTTGGATAAGCTCAATTGTATAAAATTTTATAACATTTAGAGACCATTTGTTGAGAGCCAATTAAGATACCCAGTTCACTCCTAAAAGCTATTGAGTGTGTTTGAGGGGGATAAATACCAAATATCTTTACAATAAGATGTCTTAATTGATAAATTTTAAAGATACATTTTATAGGTAACTTCAGCATGGATAATATATCAGTGGAAGAGAGCCAAGTTTGCTCTTTTGAAATCAAGGAAGCGGGAAATAACTCATTGATCGGCGCCACCCATTTAGTAGAGAGTAGGTTATTATTTATTTTCAAATCGGGATTGCTCCCAATCGGTTGCATTAAGTCCTGTGTATGATTGTATTTAAGAAAGTTGCATAACTGTGAGTGAACTTTAATGGATGTTACTGTACTGGTAATGAGCTAACCTTGATGTGAAAAAGTGCTTCAGGAGTTAATCCATGAGCAGCAATAAGGGATAATTCAATTTTAAGCCAAAGAGGGGCAAATAAAGATGAAAAAACTTTTTCCCCTAGGTAAAAGCCAGCGCAGGTATTTGGAAACGTGCCCAGCCTAATAATAAAAAGTAAGATGTGGAAGGCGTAAACCTCCCTTGTCTTTGGGAGCAGCCAGTTTGAAATAAGCCAATCTAGATTGCTTATTAAGCCATATAAATTTGGTAATAACTTCATGTACTTTACAGAACCAAGAGAGAGGTAACCAGATGTTAAGTAGATTAAGGGGGTAGAAAAGCCTTGGGAAGACATTCATTTTAATTAAGTTAATTCTCCCCCACAAAGAAATAGGTAGTTTAGACCATCTGTCAAGGTCTGTTTCAATAATTCTAACTAAGGAGTCCAGATTCAGCTTCTGTAGAAGGACCAGATTTCTAGAAATAGTAATGCCTAAGTATTTTAAAGTTTCTTGTTCCTAGGATAAACCAAAAACCTTAACCGAACTTTTGAGAACTTTATGATTATGGGAAATATAACAGTCTTCGCGACGTTTAATTTATAGTTGGATAGATGACTATATTCTTCAATCATAGTAAGCATAGGAGGAATCGAGTTCTCTGGGTGGGATAATTGTAACAGAAGATCATCAGCATATGCCAAGACTTTGATTTCTTGATTATGAACTGGAATGCCTTTAATCCGTGAGCACCCTATTAAACGGCGAATCAGAGGTTCTAGATATAAATTGAAAAGTAGGGGAGATAGGGGGCATCTTAGTCTGGTACCAGATTCTAGTGGAAAAAGGGATGACAACACACCATTAGCAGTAATTCATGCAGAGGGAGCATGGTATGGAGTCTTTATCCAGTGTTGAAACATAAGAGGGAAATTATAAGCCTTAAGAGTACAAAACAGGAAATTCCAGTCCACCCTATCAAAAGCTTTCTCTGTGTCCAGAGAGATAAGAACTGCCGGGAAATGAGCGTCCCTTGAAACAGATAAAACATGCGAAAGTGTTCGAAGATGATCCACAGACGAGCTTCCTTTCATGAAGCCTACTTGCTCTGGTCCAATAAGGGACAGCAATACCGTATTAAGATGTGTAGCTATTAACTTAGTCAAGATTTTAATATCCTGATTCAACAAAGAGATAGGGTGGTAGCTAGTAGTTAATTCTGGGTTATGACCGGTTTTAAGTAATACAACAATCAAAGCCTCGAACAGCATAGAATATACCTCGGCCCCTCTTTAGAATGTATTGAAACAGTGTCAACAATAAAGGGACTAATTGTTTCTGAAATTGTTTGTAAAAATTAGCAGAAAACCCCTCTGGACCTGGTGACTTATCGGGGGATAAGCTGTCAATTGCCCTTACTATCTCTTCAGAGGAAATAGAAACAATAAGCGTCTGTTGCTGTATGCTAGAAAGGGTTGGTAAATTGGCAGACATTAGGTAAGAATCCACCTCTTGGAGAGGAGGTGAATTCAACCTTGAGCTATATAGTTTGGAATAAAAGGTCTTAAATTCTGAAATCATATCAGACGGTGATGTTTTTAGCACACCATCTTTCAGAGATAGAATAGAGGGAATACATCTAGCAGACTCCTGTTGTTTGATTCTGAGTGCTAAAAGGCGCTCTGCTTTTTCCCCCTGATCTGCGTAAGAAGCTTTAGTCTTTAATATAGTGAATTCTGCCTTTTCCCTTAGCATTTCCAAATAACTGTCTTTTAATTTAGATAGTTTTAGTCTTATTTCTTCCGAAGAGGAAGGAGTCAATTGAGCTTCCAATAGACGTATTTGTGTAAGCAGGGTACCTGAGTCCTGTTCATTTTCCTTTTTCCTTTGAGAGGAGAGACTAATCAGAACCCCTCTCATGTAGGCTTTAAATGAACACCATACCAAATCAAACCTAGTTATAAATCCAATATTAAATTATATAAACTGCTCAATGTATTTAGTACTAGTGCTGACCATTGCTTTATCTTTCAACAGCTGATTGTTAAATTTCCACTGTGTCATTCTACCTGGAGTGACGGCTATAGACAAGTGGCAAGTAACCAATGAGTGTTCTGAAGGAGGGCCTGGCTGAATAGATGTCTCTAAAACTCTGCCCAAAAGTATTTTAGAGATAAATATATAGTCTATTCGTGAAGATGTCTTGTGGACCAGGGAGGTAAAGGTATAACCCTTATCAACAGGATTAAGGACTCGCCATACATCACACAGACCTAAATTATCAACAAATTCTCGGAAGGCCCTTTGTGCTGGTGAGAGTCCTCTTTTGTGTCCCGAAGTACGGTCCATCATGGGATCAAATACTATGTTCATATCCCCTCCCAGAATCATGGGTAATGATAAAAATGGAGATAAAACATTAACCAGTTGCATAAAAAATCCTGGGGAATCACTGTTAGGTCCATACATACTTCCTAACATTAGTTCAATAGAATATAAACGACAATGAATGAAAACATATCTGCCCTGTGGATCATTAAGTATTTGAATAAGTGTAAAAGAAATCTTTCTAGATATCAATATTAGGACTCCACAGCTTTGAGTCATGCCTCCAGAGGAGAAAACATGATTTATTTGTTGTCTCCACATACGGAGAGCCTCAGAGTCCATTAGGTGAGATTCTTGGATAAACATAATTTCAGAGGCTAATAGTGCCACATGTTTAAGAACTTTATACTGTTTCAATTGTTGCCTCAGTCCTTTCACATTCCAAGAGGCAAACTTAATTGTGCCCATCAGGGTGGTTCAGCCTGAGTAGAGTCAGATGAAGTGTATGGGGATATCTTAAATATCCATATCACTGTGTTGCAGTTAGCCCGCCCCAATCCTCCCACCCCCTTACCCACCTTGTCCTTACAATACCAGTAACTATTTGAAAAGAAACATTTACTTGTAATCCAACTTTTTGCAGTCCCAACCCACCCACCCTCCTTACTATTACAGCCCTGGCCAACAGCTAACTAAGCAGCAACTATCCCCCCCAACCAATTCAACCACCCAACTATATTTGTGATCCTAATTTAGATACCCAGAATATAATATAGTATCATTAGAACTCAAAATTTAACCCGAATCCTGGTATCTATATCTATATCCTACATTAAGAATGAGAGGCAAGCAGACCCCACCGTTATGCTAGTATTTTAATGACTTACCAAAAGAAACCCCCACGAAGGTAATTTAATTTAAAGTTGGAACTTCCCAGTTATCTTAGAAGTGAGCATCCTGTTATATAGGCTCTCCATATGGTAAAAAGTGATAAGAAGTGGGTATAATAAGAGATAGAAATGTACACGGTTAAGCCTGGGTTCCCCGTTGAACTGCGATTCTACATCCAGAACCCTATTATGAGCTACCATATGTAAAGTGACTTGAGAGACCCTAGAATTACCTAGTACATCTCTTACGAGCAAGAAATAACAATCTGCAGTTATAAATTCTAGTCCCAAATGCAATTTATATATATATAAAACAACGATAGAGAATGTCCATATACCAGTCTATGGTTCCCTCTAGTGGTCAAAGGTGGGATTCACAGCTATCGCTCTCCTTTTGGTTTTTCCCGATCAAGAAGGCAAATTCCTTTGTTCAATGTCTCCTTAACAAGGGTGTTGGCCACTAGAGCATCAAAGGCCACCATAACAGATATTTAGATGGGAATTATTGCAGTTCTCCAAGCTTGTAGCTAGGGTAAGTATTCCCTCCAAACATATGGATCTTCTGGGCCAGCAAAGAAATGTCTCCTTTTGACCATGAATAAAGCATTTGCGACCATTAGGTACTGATATACGAATTAACCATTAACTCAGATGAGTCCTTAGCTTTCCCACATCATTGAAAACCCCTTCCTCCAGGGTATTAACAGAGATAGTCAGTGATCATGGAATAACTCTGGAAAATAACTTTTTAAATTAGTTGCAGCAGACTCCGCATCCTCGAAAGTGGTCCAGCTCCCGGCTATTAGGACCTGAAATCTCGATGGGTAGCCCATCCGGAATTTAATTCCAGCAGCAATTAGTTTAGTCACCGGCTGTTGAAATGAAGCTCTTCTTTGTCTCACTGAAAGTGGCAAGTCCTGGGCCACTCGGACTTTTGTGTCAGCCCATCTGATCTCTTGAAGCCCTTTTACCTTAACAATAAAGTGCTGAAGTTGAGGAAATGAAAAATAAATGTACGAGGAGGGGACCCCAGAGGTGGTGGTGGTGGGCAAAAGGCTCGGTGGGCACATTCAATGATATATTTATCTCCAAAAGGAGATGGCCCAGCAACCGATTCAATAAATTTTTGGGCAAAGCCGATGGCATCCAGACCTTGCTCCTTCTCTGGCAACCCAATTAAAACGGCATTATTGCGCCAACTTCAGCCCTCCAAGTCCTCCACTTTGTTTTCCAAACTTTTTATTCGTTGTCATGTAGAAATCAATTCTGTTTCCATTTTTTGTTGTTTTCGTTCAGTTGAGGACAGTCAGGCTTCATTATCCGAAGTACGAGTAGCCACATCTTCTAGAGCCTGGGACATCTATTTTGTTTCCTCTGAAATCAGCCGGAGCTCCGATCGGGAAGGCTTAAATTCTTCCAAAAATTGGGATAGAGTGAGCAGTTCCGTTTCAGGATCCGCATGTATAGCACTCGCTAAGCTGGCCATTCCAGTGGCCCTTGACTTCTTGGCAGCCTTTTCTGGGGTGGATGGCGGCATATGCTTAAGTGCTGATTTCTTCATTCCTTCTTCCATCCAATAATATGTCATACGATATCCAGGAGGAGATAATATTTAGATAAGCAAAAATGGTCAGTTGCACTCAAATAAATACGATTTTGGGAGTTTTTAAACCATAATAGGTGGTCCAATGGCTGGAGCAAGCTCGGGAGGCTGCTACTCAGATAGCTGCATCACGTGGTCTCCCCAGGGCTTTAAAATTTAAAGTTCCACTTAGCAGCAGTATCAGCATATGTATTAGCTATCAAGGGAAAGTCTATGGCCTCATAACCAATTTTAAAAAGTTTTTAGGGCACTTGTCATTAGGATTGGCAACCTTATCCCCTGTTTCTTTCTCCTTGCATGAATGTGGGTTAATAGCTTTGCATTGGCCCTCACCTTTTCTCCCCTGGTGTGTCTACTGCCCCTTCCTGTCAGCTGTTCCTATTCATAAATTCGATGACCTTTTACAGTATGTCTTTGAATTTTCAGCTCCTAGTTTTTTCCTTGTGCTGCTTCTAGTTCTCTGTTGTTCTTATTGTAATTTGTTGAGACTTTTTTCAGTTGAGAATATATTCACGATATGGTATTCTACTTTACTTTTTGTACATGTTAACTCTTTCAATGTTTAACTTTATGGCTTTGTTTATGGATTCCTTTGCTTATATTGTTTATGCATTTGGCATTTTATCCCCTTCGATTTGCATGTTTTGCTGTTTGCTGTATTTTGTTCTGTTTGTGTTTTGAAAATGTGTAATAAATAATTTAATTAAAAAAAATACTTTTTTTAAAGGACTGAATAACTTTTACCCATGAGTAAGGGACCCTGCCCTACCCAGTGACCTCAACATATGCCTTGCCCAGCTTTTGGAGGCTCCTTTTGATCCTGTGGAAACTGATGACCTGAAGGGTATCACAAGGAATACCCTGTTTCTGGTTACAATTAGTTCTACTAGGAGGGAAAGTGAACTGCCAGCCCTCACACAGAACCAAGTTACAGAATTCCCCACAGGGATACAGTAGTTCTTAAAACCAGTAGAAAATTGTTTCCTAAAATGGTATCTGAATTCCATCTGAATCAGTCAGTGGCCCTCCTTGTACTCTATCCAGAGCATTCTAGTCCAGGTGAGGAAATGTTGCACAGCCTGGACATAGGGTGAGTCCTGACTATTTACATGGGTCAGGCAAATAATTTCAGGTCCCATAGCACCCAGCTTTTTGTTACATATGGTGAGGATGGCAAAGGCAAACCAGCTACAAAGAGATTTTTCTCTCACTTGATAGTGTCTTGCATTCAGTTATGTAATGAAAAAGCTGGAAAGATGCCACCAAGAGGCTTGGGGCACATATCACAAGGGGTACTTCTGCCTCTATTGCATCCTCAAGGGGCATTCCACTGTTAGACATCTGCAAAGTAGCTATCTGGAAAAAAGTACACACCTTCACAAAAAGCTACTGTTTGGACATACAGTCCAGAAGAGATGTCAGCTTTGAAATTGCTGTCTTGCAGAACTTTCTTTCCTAACTAGGTGCTGAACCCAGCTTCCCAAGGTACAGCTACTGAGTCTGAAAAAAGCATAAGCATTTAAGTGAGGGATTCCTGGGGTTAGAAGAAAAAAAAAATACTGACCGTAGTAATGTTGTTTCTTCTTAAGGGATCCCTTACTATGTTTACACTCCCTTACCCTTCCTCCCCTTCCAGAACCTAAAATAGGTTCACCCAAGAATAAGTTATTTTTTGAGGTTGATTGAGCATTACTATTGCAGTTCCTACACTTATAAGTTTGTTCATATTGTTGATATGATATTTTCCCCACGTCTGCTTCAGTCTGCTATTTTTAAAGACTGTAAAAATGTTTCTCAAATTTTTGGTAGCCTTTTAGCTAGTTTCATTAACCACTGCTCCACTCTGGCTTGGAAACAGATCTTAGCAATGACCAGAGAGGAGCTTGGATGTAGAATTTGAACCTACATTTCAAATTCTTAAACTTTCATAGGATGTATCTCTGGGGCATCACTCTTGGCCGAGATGTCTACATAATGTGTAAACATAGTGAGGGATCTCTTAAGAAGAAAAAAAACATTACTATGCTGATTAATTTTGTCTTAGGGTTCAAGAGCATTCACAATGGGGCTCTGATTATATGGAACTGCTCACCTTTCTGTCTGAGTAGTTCCTCCTCAGTGGAGACATTTAAAAGAGGATTGAAAGTTATTTGTTTGACCAAGCCTTTGGGGCTGATCCTTCATTTTATTTATCAGTACCTCTGATTTTAGTTGCATTTATTTTGTGGATTTTTATTTGATGTGCTTATGCAACTGAATGAGATAATATGAGATGATGCTTGTGTAACTTGATTTGCTTTGTGACTTTCCACCTCTCTATCCATGGGATATGCCACCCTGTAGGGGTACAATGCAAGGAACCCTAGAGGAGGGTTCCCCCCTACAGGTGCCAGGAATGAATGCATTGGCTAAAGGTAGGTTAGGAAGAAGCCCACGGGGAAGAGAGACGAGCAGCTGGAAGAGGAGGGGAGGAGTGGATGGTGGGCAATGAAAAAGAATCCTGGTGAGGCCCAGGATGTTTGTGACCTTTTAAGCTCGATGAGGGAGTGATGTTGTTGCTCTGCCCATCGAACCACAGGCTTAAAGCCCTCCCATTAGATGTGCTTATGCAATTGGATGAGATAATATGAGATGATGCTTGTGTAACTTGATTTGCTTTGTGGCTTTCTGCCTCTCTATCCGTGGGATTTACCACCTAGTAGGGGTATGATGCAAGGAAACCTAGAGGAGGGTTTCCCCCTACAGGTGCCAGGAATTAATGCATTGGCTAAAGGTAGGTTCGGAAGAAGCTGAAAAAGAATACCCAAGATGTCAAGCTTTGAAGAGGCGAAGATGAATGAATTCTGTGAAGAGAAGGGCTAACTTCCTAATGAGAGGAGGGAAAGCCGGGGTTACCATCCGCCTCCATCCAACAGCGGAACCTAACTAACATAAAGAAAACACTAACTCTAATTAATATTATGACCACTGGCATGGAGGAGATGAAAAAAAACCTTTGAGGAGGAAACCTCTGGGGATCCAAGGCCTAGATCGCCTTCCCTCCAGGCTGAAAATGTTTGATTTGAGGACATATGTCGATAAAGATAATGGTTCATGAATGAGGGATATAAGTAGGGAGAAGTAATGAAAAGGACATGAGTAGGGAGGATTATGATGAAATAGGGAAACTTCCCAAAAGAAAGCACAGCTTGAAAATGGAACATGAGGCTGTGCATGGATCAAAGGAACAGGAGGCAAAGATGAATACTGATGGTAAGGATAGCCAGAAGAGGATGGCAGGTCAATGAGGTAGCATAGAATCTAATGAGAGGTATGCCTGATAGAGCAAGATCCAGAAGCAAATGATTTGATACATTTTAATGGACCAACATAGATGTTACAACAAGAACAAAGTGCTATAGCTTTCGGACCAACCAGTCCTTCTTCAGTAGCCTAATGGCAGTTGTTTAGAAAAAACAATACTTTTAACAGCTAGATCATGCAGAAGAAACAGAAAAAATCCCCAATGGTTTAAAATACTCATTTAAAAAATACAGACGATAATGTCAGAGAAATTTAACAGTACCATATTACCTTCAGCCACGAGGGTCCCAGGGTCAAAGGTGCTTGGTGCAAAACACATACAAAGAATTCCACTGCATATAAATGTAATTGACATAAGATAACACTGCTGGAGCAGATGACTCTTAAATCAAGCTATGAGTGTCACAGTGTGTATAAGGATGTGATTATTGAAAAGCAACCCCCACCCAGATTAAAGACATACTGAGTTGTTACCCCTCTCTAAAATACTCTAACGTATTGTTGCCAACCAACTTGTGGACTACCTTGATAGATACTCCCTACCGTGTGAACAACAACATGGCTTTGGAAAGGGCACAGCACCACCACTCCACCCTTAGAATTCACCAGCTATGTCCAGCAATCTATTGACCAAGGCAGTCTTGTGGGTGCAGTCTTTATAGACTTAAACAAGGTCTTTGACATGGTTAATCACTGACTCCTCCTTAAAAAACTCTCACTAACTGGTCTCTCCCCTGATATACTGCCCTGGTTTAGAAGCTATCTTGGGGACAGATCTCAATGTGTGAAGATTTCCAATGCTATCTCTTACCAGAAGCCTGTTCAGTCCGGGGTACCCCAGGGCTCAATCCTGGGTCCACTCCTTTTCAGCATCTTCCTTAACAATCTACCGACTGCCTACCACCAGTGAACACTGCTCTACGCAGATGATGCTGTCATTTTTGCAAGCCACCCTGACCCTTACCTCCTTGAAAGTAACCTTCAAAAGAGCTTGACGGAAGTTGAGCACTGGTTCCGCAACTATAAACTAGTACTAAACAACTACAAGAAGACAAAAGTCCTGTTATTTTCCTCAGCCCACAGTCGACATAAAGAGCATGCTGTTACCATCCAAAATTCCCAAGGTGACCCCCTTGAACAAATACAGCACTTCAAGTACCTAGGGGTTATCCTTGATAGACACTTCACCTATTCACTGCACATCGAAAATGTTGCCAGAGCCATCAATACCAGGACTGGGCTCCTCTATCGACTGAGAAAGTCTCTAACACTTGAAGCCCTAAATCTTGCTGTCCATAGCTCGGTGCTCTCCTTAATCGACTATGGCCTTGTCATTTACAGAACTGCTTCCACCACTGCACTCAAAAGGCTCATGTGGCACGAAACAAGGCCTGTAGACTCCTAATTGGTGCACCATGCCTCACCCACACCTGCGATGTCTATATGCAGGCTGGGTGGCTCAGCTTGCATGGGAGAATTAAATACCACACCTGCTTACTTGCCAAAAAGATTCTTCTTGGACTCATGCCTTCGGGATTAAGATGCTTACTTCACAAATCCTCCAAGACCCAACATATGTACACCTCATCTTCTGGACTCCTACTAGTCCCGATGCGCCAGACCACCCAATACCAATGCTCTTTTTGTCTCAGGGTTCCATATTGGTTAGGTGGCCTCCACAATGGTTTGGCTAAGCTTACTAGTCACAGTGAATTCAAACTCAAACTCCGTCAGCACATCCTAACTGAAAACTCCTGTGATTGCGCCACTTAACATCCTTGTCCCTCTTCCCAGGACCTCACCCCCCCCCACCGTTCTTCCAATGTTCTCTCTACTTGTCTTTCCCTCTCACTCTCCTCTCCCTTTCTGCCCTCCCATCTCCCCCTCTTTTTCTGCCCCCCCACTGTCTTCCTTGCTTTTCGTCCCTTACTATCCAAGCTCCTACTTGACAATGCAGCCTGGTTGCTCTCCCCTTCCTTAATCTGGCTCCCCTCCTAATTCCCTCCTCTTCTCACTCCCTGCCTTGAATCACATGCTGAACTAATGTGTATTTATTTGCTGTTCTCTTATTCTGTATTTTGTAATACAAATTGCTTAATTGTTTGTGAAATCAGTCTGTTTTCCATTATGGATCTGTACCCCCCCCCACTGTCATGGAACCTTCGTAAATGAGCTGCTTGGCGCTCAAAGGTACTTGTAATTCTAGATTGAATAAATAAATAAAATAAAAATAAATAAATAAGATTGTCTTAGGACTCCAAGAAGTTTCAATGCATGCATTATAGACAAGAAATTACCAGTAAAGTTGTCTTAAAAACGTCAGTGCACACTGTATGATGTGTAAAACTTAGCTGGACCTATCTCCCAGTTATACTCTCCAGCTAGATTTCATGCCCCATAAACTTCAAAAACCTCTAGTGCAGTGACAGGACTTTATAAATGATAATTTAAATTTAAACTGACAGTGTTAGTGTCAAACAAAAAACTCTTGTCGAGGACCACCAAGGAATTAAGACCATGTAGGCTGATATGTACTGATGTCTATATACACTGAGAATTTAACAACTTGATGTACCAGAAGTGTCTAAGGAACCTGAAAAAGAGATAAAAATTTAATTTCTCTCCTCTTCCTCACACAAACAATGCACCCTACCCCACCCCACATCCCCATAATGTGTGGGGTAACTAGCTTTAAGGAGATACTCACACACACACACACACACACACACTCTCTCTCTCTCTCTCTCTCTCTCTCTCCCTAAAGAACCTTTATTCACATCAGTCACTGCAATTGTTCCCCAAAGGAATTCAACTTGTCATGAAATCCCAAGTAAAAGGGCTCATGTACCCTAATACCTACAGAGCAAAAATGTGACACTATTTAACCGTACTCCTATCTGCATAGTAACATTTCCAAGGATTCTGGATAGAACTACAATGAAATAAAACTGCCACCCTCCCCAGGATAAGGTAACTAGAAGTAAATATCAAGTATGTGTGTAAGACCAGAGGTCTAACATACCTACATTTCCACAAATCACTACAATATTAGCCTAATGTAAAAAGATCTGTCCAGCACCCCCATGCAAATGAGAACTCACACTCCAATATGTACAGAGTTTAAAAGATATGTGTCAGTCTGTGATAACACTCCTATATGTACAGTAACAGGCTAGGTAATCTGAATATGGTGCAATGGAATCAACCCCACTCCTGGGCGAAGATAAAAAGTAAGGAGGAATGAATATTCATTATGTGTGTGAAGTAAGAGTAGTAACACACTGTAACTCCATGTATCTAAATAGAGGCCTACCTCAATGTGACAGCAAGGCCCACACCTGTTATATCGCGTACCTCACAACACATACCCACACACATACATACACACATGCACCCATATCCCACACATGCTGAAGTCCTATAATATGCCAGTCTGAAGAAGAGGAAGAGTCTGTGGATGTCAGTTTCTGTAATGTCCCATGAAACCCAGATCAACGTTCATCCCATATGCTACCATACTGAGATGTAAAATAAGTTTAATCTCAAAAGCTTGTCTCTCGTCTCTGTTGTGTGTTTTCAAGATTTCCTTTTAAGACCATTACTGACATGTCCAAAACTGAGTGGTCAGGCTGGGAAACTGGTGCCCCACTGTTTTTTTCAGTTTGCTTTGTTTTAATAGTATGTCTGTGCGAGTTCATCCTAGTACAGAGCTGTTGGTGTTTCTCTCCAGCATAACCTGTTTGTGGACATCTCTTGCACTGAATGAAATAAACAACATGTTGTGATGTGCATGTATAACTCCCATGCACCTTGAATTGTCTGTTTTGTGATGTAACCACACAGTCTGAGGTGGAAATGAGCTCACAAGTCTTGCAGGTGCGTTGATTGCAGGATTGTGTGCCATTGTGTGACATGGTATTCTGTTCTGGTGAAAGCTTCCTCCTAATAATTAGGCTGGCTAAATTTGGTGGTTGTTTAAAAGATAGTAGACAAGGTGAGGAAGTAGACATTGAGGCTGATAAGGCATGAACATGTGATGTGAATGATTAGACTCTGATGTTGTGGGTGATGAGATATCATACGATTCAACAGAGTGATGCAAGTAATGAGGCTTCTTGAAAGGAGATATACTCCGAGGCCAAGAAGGCATGTCTGGAACCAGAGGGAATGCGAACTACAGGGGTGATATGCCTGATAGAGCAATGTGACTAAGAAGACTCCTCAAAAGTAGGTAGACTCGGAAATGAATAGAGTGATGAGGTAGATTTGGAAAGGAATGTGAAAGGAACTTGAATAATGGTGGAGAGCCTCCAGCCAGCCCTTAGCAAAGGGCAACGGACAGGAAGGCATGGCTCTTGAGTGGAGGTAGAATCAAATCGGGGTAGCAGGGATGGATAAGGAGTGAAGCTACGAGTGGAGTGAATCTCTAATGGCTGGCATGAAGTGGTGAGTGATGACCAGAGTCTTGAACCTGATACAGGCAGCTGGAGAGCAGCAGGTCAATGAGGTGGCATATGAGTAATGATAGATATGCCCAAAAGAAATATTGAATGCATACCAGAGGGAGGTTAAGCTCAGGATGGCGATCAAGAGGAGTCAAATTGGATGATGGAAGATGAGGAGGGAAGCCAGGAGTGGGAAGGATCCAAGACAGTCAGGATGAGAATAAGCACTAGGCTGAGAAAGGTAACAGGAATGGAAGAGGTACGATGAAGAATTGATGCCAGGAAGGCAGGTACTGGAAAGCAAGGTATAAAAGGACGAAGGATGGTAGGAAGGTCAATAGGGTAGCATAAAACCCAGCCGGCATTAGACAGCATAGGACCCAGCTGGCACGGGATGAGAACTGCAATAGGGAGAGTTGGATGAGGCTGGATGGAGCTAGGCAGAGCAGATGATTAGGGATAGGATGGCCAAGCTGGTGAAGGCTTAAGTGCACTAGGGGCACTAAGTGGACAATGATGGAGAGAAGCCATGAAAGCTGGAATGGGTAAATATTGATTGTAGGCCTGGAGTGGAGGGAATCGTGGAGAACTGGTGAGAAGACGGTAGTCAGGAACTTGAAAAGGGCTAGATCCATGATCAGTATTGGGCACACTGGGAGACTACATGGAGGCCCCAGGATGCCAGAGACACCAGGGCAGGAGGAGGAGGAGGGGGAGGGCACGAATAGGGAGGGTGATGTCAGAATAGGGAAAACCTCAAAGAAAACATGGAGAAGCTCACCATAGGAGCAGAGGGACATGAATTCAACCAAGCAGCGAGCACTTGAAAACTGATCACATCACTCAGGGCTAGCAAAGAAGGACACTGAAGAAGAAGAAGAAGAAGACAACTGAGAAGAGATGGAAATGATAACTTGAGAACTGCTGAGCAGTTGGAGCATGCAGCACACTTCAGAAAGCAATCCAGCAAGAACACGGTGGCTCAGGTGACCAGGTGATCCAGGATTCAGAACCCAGATGTGCCCAGACAGGCCAGCTCATGGAAAAGCAGACCTAACGCCCCACTGGGAGAGAGAATGGAAAATATGGAACTGTAGGAAGAGAAACACATGAGCTGGATACAGACCACACAACTGCTATGAATTTGACACAATGCAATGATTGACACGCACAAATCCACCTGTGCACTGCATAGGCATACTGATGTCTCACATAAAGACATAGCAAAATTGGGATGCATGAACCAGGAAATAATAAAATGAAGCAGATGTGAACAGCCATTAGCACCAATAAAAAGGGGCCCACCAGCAGGTAACGTAGGAAGCTGAAATAAATAAGCGCTACAGTACGGCCATGAGCTATGATAGGCGAAGGGCAGGGCTAATGTTTGATTGTGCAGAGGAGGTGGTTGACTGTCAGAAACAGAAAACAGCCTCCGTTGTTCAGACTCCCCTGCTTTTACTACCAGCAGTGGCAAAGGCTTGATTGAGCGATGCGCTTGATTGACCAATGCGAGTGAGCAGACACTGAGATTGAAAAGGCATGCTTGATTATGTGATGTAAATGATTAGACTCTGAACTATTAGGCCCTGAGATTGCAGTCTGAGGTAGTATGGAATTCAATAATGGAATGCTCGAGTAAGCAATGTAAATAGATAAACCTTGAGGTAATACTGAGTGAATGATGACTGGATTTATGAACATGAAATGTCTGGAGTTATGAACTTGATACATATGGCAGGTTGGCCATGGTTGATAGGTGGCAAAGGAGTTTTGGTAGGTACGCCCAAAAAGAATATCGATAGCAGGCCATGAGTGTGGAGTGAATCCTGGATGGCCAGTACAGAATTTGGAAGAGGAGGAGACAGGAATTAACTTGTACAATGGAAGTAAAATGAAGTAGGCTCCTTGAAAGGAGGTAGACTCCGAGGCCAAGAAAGGAGATCTGGAACCAGCGGCAGCTCAGGTTGCGCGAATGAGGATAAAAACTGGACTAGGTATGATGAGGAGTGAAACTAAGAGTGGAGTGAAGCCATGATGGCTGGTACTAGAAACGGCACTAGGAGAAGGAAGGTAAATTTAGGAAATGGATGAGGTACAATGAGGGAGAGAAGCCATGGAGGCTGGTACAGGAAAAGTGAGGTATGAAAGGACAAAGGACGGAGGGAGGTCAACAGGGTAGCATAGGATCCAGCCAACATAGGATGAGAATGGCAGTAGAGTGAGATGGATGAAGTGGCATGCAGGCCAGGTTCAATGGAAGGTTAGATAGAGTCAGCCATAGATGGTCCAATGAAGAACTGCATGGGGGTGAGTCGGATTAGGTGGTACATAATCCATGATAGGAATGCCGAAAGAATATCAATAGCAGGCCACATGGAGCAAGTGAATAGTGCAGACTTGGCAGCGAACAACTCCAAGGCAGAATGATAGAGGGATGGAATTAGAGGGAGTGAATTAGATGAGCACAGGATGACCAAGCCAAGTAGCTGCTGAGGGAACAAGAGCCACACAAAATACTGGAGATATGCAAATTAGGAAGCCCAGGAAAGAGAAGGGTGAGGAGAAACATGATCATAATATTCCAAATACGACAAGGAATAGACAGGGTGAAGTATACATACCTGTTGAAGCTGGTGAATGTAAGTAGAACTACAATGCAGGTCCCCAAATTGGGGGGGGGAGGAGAAAGGTTAAATATCAGTAAGCACTAAGTTATACAGAGGGCAACAATTAGCATATGGAGCAGTCTACCAGGTGAAAGAGTGAAAACTAGTAAGGGTAGACATTCAGGGCAGAAGTAGACAGAGTCCCAAGGGAGACTAGCACTGAGGAGAACACAGAAGGATGCAGTGGTTAGCATTCCCAAAATCCACTTGAGAGGCATTACACAGAGCTTGAAATACGGAATGGAACGAGAATTCACCATATTTACCAAAGAAGCAGGTGGAGCCATCTGATACAGAATCTGCGGCGGTGGGGTTGGGATTTCCCCTGGACAGTGCACAAGACAGAGATATGGGCTCCAATTCATAACTAGCCAGATTGTGACAATGCAGTGATTGAGGTAATAGAATGAGTCGATTGAGTGAGTGACCGATTCGATATCTGGGATAGCATACTGAGCCAAACGTCCAATTTCAGGCGCAGCCCAGAGCTGCAAACATGCAGCTACAAGAGAAACTCAGCAAAAGAGAGATGACACTTGCAATGCAAAAATCAGTTAAAAAAAATATGAAATAAAATACACAACGCAATGGAAACCCACAGAACAGCGGGAGACAGACAGTAGCAAGGATATACAGACCAAGAAAGTAAACACTGTTGCAGTCGAGAGGTTTGAAAATTACACAAATTCTGGCAGGATGTAATGGGAAGAGCAGTTGACTGTGGAAGCAAAAAAACTGAGAATGCATGCTGACCCCGTAAAGAAATCACCTTATGTTGGCAAGAAGTCTGCTACAGCGAGGATACAGACGGCCAAAAATGGCCCGAGCGGGTGGAACGGGACCCCATGGGAGACAGGGCCAACAGAATGGGAGGAGCTGGCCACCAAAGTGGCACACAAGAGGGGAGAAAGAGGACACTAGGGAAGGTAGGAACGAGGGAGGGAGAGATGGCAAGCCGTGGTGCAAGTGGCTAAATGAAAGGAAGAGCGAGGGAAGAAGATGCTGCAAACCCACTGGAAGGACAATCAGTAGGGAAAACAAGAGAGAAGGCAGATGGAGCACCACCTGAGCAAGGGGGGAAGAGAAGGAGAGGGACGTAGTGCAAAAGGAGGACGCACAGGCGAGAAGTCACTGCGAGGGCAGCCGGGGCTAAAAGAGAGGACTGGGAGCAAACAGAAAAATGACAAGGGAGCAGCTGACGAAGCCATCGGCCTTGTCAACAAAAAAGAATCCTGGAGAGGCACAGGATGTTTGTGACCTTTTAAACTCGATGGGGGAGTGACATTGTTGCTCCACCCATCGAACCACGGCCTAAAGCTCTCCCATTATGTAATACATTTTATTAGTTGATGATGTATTTTTGTAAAGCGTTCTGAACCTTGGAATAGGGTGTCCTACAAATAAAATTGCCTTGCTTTGCCTTTGAGCATGTTCCACAGGGTGCACTGAAACATGAGTCACAGCATCAAGAAGCACCCTCTGGTAGATATTTGCAAAGTACCTACCTGGAAAACTGTATTAATTTTCCCCACAAGTGATGCTAGGTTTGGGACAATAGTTTTACAGAAACTGTTTTCCTACATAGGTTTCAGACTTCCCAGCCTCCCAAGGAACTGCTATGTAGTCTGCAGGTTTTTTTTTTATTGTATAACTATTGGATTCATGTTGTTAGAAGAAAACAATTCCCACTGTAGTAATGATGTTTCTTCCATAGGGTCTAATACTGAACCAATGTAATGCCATCCCTAGCTCCCCTTTTAAACCTTAATCAGAAAAACATTTCAGAATATAATATGGATTAAAATACTTTTTTCTTCCAGAGTATTTGAATAAGTTAATACACTTAATATTTTAACTATGTCTTTTAAAATATTTATAGTATATTTATTTAAAGGGGACAGGAAATTTGTGCTGCTTGGCAGCTGTTTTATAAAGTTATTATCCTCATAAATTATATGCATTCTCCCAAAATATCCATATTTAACTGTACCTGAATAAAAAGTCGTACGTAAAACTGTAGTTTGAATTGTTGTGTTTTTTATGGGCAGCATTCTGCTGTGGTTTACTTCATGGAACCACTTATGTAGAGTTTCACTATGTCACAATTTGTGTACAGAATGCTAATTATGAGCTGCTGACCTATCAGAACCCTGCTTAGAGTTCTGTGCACAAACCATGACATAGTTAAAACATAGAAACATAGACTTTGAAGGCAGATAAGGACCGCTTGGCCCATCTAGTCTGCCCATTTCCCTATCTACAGGATAGGCCGCAGATCCTAGTTAACCAACAACCTATTTCTTCCTACCCCCCACAAGAATTGCCTTATGTCTGTCCCATGCATTTTTGAATTCTCCCACAGTTTTAGACCCCACAACCTCCCCAGGAAGGCTGTTCCACGCATCCACTACCCTCTCTGTGAAATAATACTTCCTCACATTGCACCTGAACATCCTCCCCTCTATCTTTAAATTGTGTCCCCTTGTTCTTGCAGGTCTCTTTTTCTGAAAGATGCTACCCTCTTGGACTTTGTTGATTCCACTGAGGTACTTAAAAGTTTCTATCATGTCCCCCCTCTCCCTTCTTTCCTCAAGGTTATACATATTAAGCTCCTTTAGTCTCACCTCGTATGGCTTCTCTTGCAGACCCTGCACCATTTTAGTTGCCCTCCTCTGACTGCCTCTATCCTATGTCCCTATGGAGATGGGGTCTCCAGAACTGGATGCAGTAATCAGATGGGTCTCACCAATTGTCTGTACAGAGGGATAACAACTTCCTGTTTTCTGCTGCTGATGCCTCTCCCTATGCATCCCAGTATACCCCCAGCCCTCCCTACCGCCTTCTCACATCATTGCTAACCTTAAGGTCATCTGATATGATTACCCCCAGGTCACTTTCCTTTTTTGTTGTTGTTACTACCTCCCCCTCCATTGTGTATTCTTCCCCTGGGTTCTTGTTTCCCAGGTGCATTATTTTGCACTTCTTTGCATTGAATCCAAGCTGCCATACTTCTGACCATTCCTCCAACCTTGCCAAGTCCCTTCTCATCCTTCCCACACCTCCTTGTGTATCAACCCTGTTGCAGATCTTTGTGTCATCTGCAAAGAGGCATACTTTTCCTTCCAGTCCCTCTGCAATGTCACTTATGAAGACATGAAAAAGGACTGGACCCAGTACTGAACCCTGCGGTACCCCACTAGTAACCCCTCTTTCTTCACAGTGGACTCCATTTACAATTACCTTCTGTGTCCTGTTGTCCAGCCAATGTTTTACCCAGGCTACCACCCTGGGACCCACTCCCAGGCTGGTTACTTTGACTATTAATCTTTTGTGTGGGACTGTGTCAAATGCCTTGCTAAAGTCTAGGTAGGCCATGTCCACAGCCCCTCCCTGGTCTACTACTTTGGTCACCCAGTCAAAGAAATCTATTAGATTCATCTGACATGACCTTCCCGCTGTGAACCCATGCTGCCTTGGGTCCTGTGCCCCACTGACCTCTAGGTACTCAGCAATTCTTTCCTTCAGAAGTGACTCCATCACTTTCCCTACCACAGAGGTCAAACTGACAGGTCTGTAGTTTCCTGCCTCTGTCTTGGTCCCACCTTTATGAAGGGGAATCACATCTGCCTTCCTCCAGTCCTCAGGTACCACACCATCCTCCCATGATTTATTAAAAAGAGTAGCCAGTGGTTTCACTAGTTCGCTCCTTAATTCTTTTAGAATTCTGGGGTGTATTCCAACAGGCCCCATTGCTTTGTCCACCTTCAGTTTTAGGAGTTCTTGCAGAACCCTTTCTTCTGTGAAAGGACTGGGATCGACCCCCCCCCCATCAAGAGTGCTTCTGTTAATTGGATTAGGCACTTCCACCTCCTCTTTTATGAATACTGAGCAGAAATATTCATTCAGTATCCCTGCTTTTTCACTGTCCCCCTCTGCCCACCCACTGTTCATTCTATTCAGCCTCACTATCCCTCCCTTTGTCTTTCTACGCTCTCTGATGTACCTATAAAAGGTTTTATCCCCCTTCTTAACCGAGTTGGCTATCTTTTCCTCAGTTTGGGCCTTTGCTATTCTTACTTCCCTCCCTGCTTCCTTCTGCCTTAACTGGTACAGCTCTCTGTCCTGCTCCTTCTGTGTTTCCTTATACTTCTGGAATGCTATCTTTTTCTTCCTGACTTTCACAGCCACCTCTTTTGAGAACCATAGTGGCTTTTTCTTTTGTTTTGATTTGTTTATTTGCTTCAAACAAAGGCTTGTTGCCTCTGTGATGGCAGTTTTGATGATTCCCCATAGTTGCTCCACACCTTCTTCTAGCCTGTTCACTAGTGTTTTTCTGAGGCTCTCTCCCATCTTGCCAAAGTCAGCCCTCCTGAAGTCCAGTACCCTCACTTTTGTATGGCTTGACTCTGTAGCTGAGTTTAACATGAACCACACTGTTTGATGGTCACTTGTTCCCAGATAGCAACCCACGTCTAGATCTGAGATCCTTTCACTGCCCCCGTTTGAGAGTATGAGGTCTAAGATTGCTCCCTCACGAGTGGGTTCTGAAACTAGCTGTCTGAGGCCTGCCACCTGTAGGGCATCAAGAATGGCCCTGCTCTTGGATGTGGCTGCAGCAAATGTGCTCCAGTTAACATCTGCCATATTCAGGTCTCCCATCAACAGTATCTCCCCTTTCTCTGCCATCCTAAGAATGCCTTCTATCATATCCTTGTCCATTCCTCCTCCTGACATGGGGGTCTGTACACAACCCCTGCAGTAAATTGGTGCCTTTCCAGTCTCCAAGGTGACCCACAGTGCCTCCTCTCCTGCCTGTTTACTCTTTTGTTCAGTTGCTTTTATCCCTTCCTTTACATAGAGAGCTACTCCTCCCCCTCTTCTTCCCTGCCTGTCTCTCCTGTAGGTTATGTACCCTGGTATATTAATATCCCAGTCATGGTTCTCTGTGTACCATGTTTCTGTGACTGCTACAATATCCAAGCATCCCTCTTCCATCAAGGCCACCAGCTCAGGGAGCTTGTTGCCCAGACTACGGGCATTGGTACTCATTACCCTCCATTTCTTGATGGCCTTACCCCTTTTTGACCCATCCCTGTTCTCATTACGTTTGTCACTTTCTCCATTTACCCTTGCGTTTCTCTGTATTGACATCTCTATGTTGGTGTTTACCTCAATTACTACCAAGACTTTTTTGGGGGGGGCTAGGATTTCCCTGCTCCTTTCCAGTGCCTCCCCCCTTGGCTAGTTTAAATGCTTGCCAATGAAGCATTTAAACCTATCACCGAGGATCCTGGTTCCCCTCCTGGACAGAAGCAGCCCATCATGCCAGTATATGCTTGCATCACTCCAGGTGGACCCCCAGTCCCCAATGAAGCCAAATCCATGAGCTCCACACCAGTTTTTCAACCACTGATTGAATCCCATGGTGTGGAACACCCTAGCCTCTCCTACGCCATAGATGGGCAGCACCTCCGAGAAGGTTACTGTGCATGCTACTTGTCTAAGGCCCCTCCCCAATTCCACAAACTCTTCCTGCACTTCTCTAATCCCTTTCTTGGCCAGGTCATTTGTCCCTAGGTGGACAATGACATCCAGCTCCCTCCCCTGTGCAGCTGCTCCAGCAATCCTGAGGATTCACTCCCTGTCCCTCCAAGCCATGGCACCAGGTAGGGCACCTTACCTCCCTCTCCCCTTCTTCCCCCAGTTCTACCTTCCTAATGATGGACTTCCCCACCAGGAGTTGTTTCTTCCCCCTATGGGGTCCTCTGCCACCCTCCTGTGGGTCTCCTTTGTGAAGGTTCCCAGCATCCTCCTTGGTCTCCACTGTGGGTGCCTCCATAGAGGAATCACACTTTGCCAGAATGGCATAGGAATTGTGAGAGGTACAACTGGAGGGATGTTCCTCTGTTCCACCACCCTCATCCTCCCTGAGCCCACTGTGGTCCAACCGCTCCTCTTTCTTGGCAACCCCTGAGGCAACGGCAGTGGCACTGGTGGTCCCTGGATGGAAGAGGAGGTCCCACAAATCCTGGCCAACTCAGCCTGGAGATGAGCTACCTCCTCCCTCAGCCCAGAGAGGTGCCTGCAGATGGGACAATACCGCATTCTTCAGAACGTCTCCCGGAAGACTGCTGCTCCACAGCCACTGCACTGCACCACTCCCATCATGTCTTATTTCTGGCCCCTTAACTGTTTGCAATCCTTACTCTTTCCTCTGTTTTTTTTTTCTTTCTCTCTTTATTTTATACCTGTGTGCCCTTTAAGCTCCTGATTGTCCTGTTCTGAGACAAGAATATCCTATATTTCTCAGTAGACCCCTTACTTGCTCAGAGGCAGGCCTCCAGCAGCTAGAGGGGCCAGAGAGCTACTCTTGCCCTTCTAGGATGGAGGGTCTTTGGTGGATCTGTGATCACTCACTTCCTGCTCCCAAACAGGAAGTTCCTGTTGTCAGTCAAATCCTGTGCCTATAAAAGTAGAACTAGCTTTGGGTGGGAGGGAAGGAGGGTAATGTAGTCCCAGTAGAGAAGTCCAGTCGCACAGCAGTCCTTCCTCCTGGTGTCTTCTGCCAAGCTAGTAGCAGAATCTTTCTAAGGCAGTCCTTAAATTTAGCTTTCTTCTAGCTAAGCCACTCCCCCTACTTACTAGATCTTTGTGCAAGTAATTTATACCTCACAGCTATCAAATCCTTTCAATCACCTGAGATTTACACCTAGAAAACTGTTCAGATAACCATTCAGTTCAGTTAACTCAGACAAACACACACTTTTTTTTGTTTGTTGTATTATTTTTTTTCCCTAAATTAAAGGTCCAAGTACAAGAGTTCTACTTCTTTAGTCCCAGTAGAGAAGTCCAGTCACACAGCAGTCCTTCCTCCTGGTGTCTTCTGCCAAGCTAGTAAAACTAAAAGCTAGCTAGAAAACTCCAAATGATTGGTTCCATGAAGAGAACTGTAACAAAATGCTGCCCATAAAAACAAGACAATGCAAAATACAGCTTTTTATATCACTTTTTATTCAGGTACAGTTAAATATGGATACAGTAGGTGAATACATATTATATCTGAGAATAAGAACTTTAATAACAGCTGCCAGTTAGAAAGATTTCCTGTCCTCTTTAATAATATCTACATTTTAAAATGCTTATTTTTCTACTTAGCATATTATAGGCGTTGAAGTTTACCTAATTAGCCCTGCTCTTTTCTGCCCTTCGGCACATATCTGACATTAGAACACTAGAGGGAGCATCACCACACAGCAACATTTGAATGAAGTTCTGATTCCACAGCATCATTCTAAACTCCAAAGCAATGTCTCAGAGTGGAGATGATTCAGTTTTTGTGTTGGCACCCTGTTGGATCCTTTAGAAAAAAATATAATTACAATGGTGATGTCTTTTTCCTTTGTCCTCCAAAAGAAGAGAGGAAGCCTACCAAAAAGTACACTGATTTCCCAGGCACTGCTCATTTTCAGTCAGGACTCAATGGGGAAAGTTGCACACTATTGTAGCAATGAACTGGGTACAGAGATCACCCCTACCCTATTGCGGTAGAGTAAGAGTGATTCAAATGAGCATGAAAGACACCAAGAACCACTTCACACAATTTAGAATATTGCACAGATGGCACAGAACCCATCAGAAGCTCCAAGAATGGGGCCTCTCCCCTCCTTCAGATAAGTGTTGGAGGTGTGCTCAAAATACTGGCCTCCATAATACCCTCCATTCTGTGGAAATGCCCTAAACTACAGGCATGCAGCAAAACTATGCAGGAAGGAAGCCAGAACCTTGTCTCATCTAATATGCACCTCTCCCCAGTGTCAGCTAGGCTAGGTATTCCACAGTATACAAGTGTGAACAATAGTTTTTTTCCCTGTTGCCAGAAGATGGCTAGTAGGAGCTTTTATAATAACCAGTAGAGTCCTGTTGGTGTACTAAAGGGACAAGTATTCACCTGATGTGGCAGAATCGCTCTCAGAGCTGGGGAAGATGGCCAGCTATAAAGAGATATATTTTGCAACTATGCGTAGGCTTGAAGACTACACTGACACTTGAGTGAGGTATTTTGGCTCAACACATTGCAGCATACCAGCAGGTCACTTCCTTCACAGCCACCTCACAAATATAGAGACAACACAACCAGGGTAAATATAGCTCAACAGACATGAAATATGCTGTCAAAGGTTAAACATGGTCAGATAAAAGAAGTAAGCACACCACAGAGCTACCATCCCAGGAGAACTCTAAGGGTGCAGACTGTGGACCAGTGTTGTTCAGAGCCTTGCTCGCATATAGTGGCTAAGCCAGTAGGACCAAGAAAGGATGATAGAGTCAGAATAGCCAGACCAATAACCAAGTGGACCTTATCCAGTCAGTTATTGACATGTTACACAGTTTCATTTATTGGTAATAAATTACCTATAAAGCAAATTTCCAGCATCAAGTGTCACATGTATTACTTTTATGAGTGTTTACTTCACCTTTATTTTCTAATATACCTTGGTATTGTACATCCAAAGGGGCGTGCCTGGTCAGGACTGTTATGCTTGACTGTTTTTTTTTCTGATTGTTTCTTTGTGTAAACCAATAAAGTGCAAATTACAAAAACAAACTAATGATAGTAACTTGGTTTGTGCACGGCTTTTCAAGACTGGGATCTTCATTATGCAGTGGCATTTGATTGGGTGGAGTTCACGGAGATGGTGCGTGGGCGTGAGGTACATTAGGATTTGAAAAATCCCTGACAACAGATTTCCCTACTTCTGGTGTTTCAAAACCCTAACTGATGCCTTAATTTACCTTGTTTGCCATGAATATACTGTATACTATAGAGGCATAGTTGTGCTTGTATATTAGGGTTGGATAAGCACTTTAATGTTAAACCAAAGTATTTGCACCTTAATAACATTACCCCCATTCAACCAATTTCCATGAAATTTAGAATGTCAAGAGATGGTCCCAGAATATCTGAATCCTGAAACATTTGTGGCAATCAGTCCTTTAGGGACAAAGTTAAAGAGAGTCAAAACCTTCATCAACTATAACTAAAAAAGTAGAAGGATTTGAAACCTGAAACTTGCAGGTTTCATAGAGTTTGACCCAGGGTTTGTGCTTTTGTGCTTTTATCTCCCAAACTTTTAGTATGTACTTTTAAAAATATATAAGAAAAAAAGTATTCCATTTGTGAGCATGCACAGTTCATAACATCAACATTCTAAATATAACTGAATTTTTGCAACATGAAGTCATGTCATCATATTGTAGAACTGCTCTCATTTATCAGGTGGTAGGCTGTTACCCTGCTTGTATATGCCCTGCTGCTGTTTTTGTTCAGCAGAGGCAGGGCTATCTTTCAGCATATAGCCCCGCTCCTACTTAGTGTGCTGTGCCTGTGCCTGTGTTTTATCTTGTGGTACTGTATCTGCCATTAGCTGCATGAGGAGCTTTATTTATTTATTTGAACTGGACTCAGGGGTGTATAATCCCTGGTGCAAGATTAATTAATAATAACTGGTCAGCAATTTTTTGCTAGGATTGACCAAGTTATAATTTGCTGTTATAACCCACAGGTTATAACAGCAAGCATGCGCCAAGTCACTCGAACACAACCACTCCCTGATTGGCTAGTCACTTCCTTCTGGGCAGGCTAAATGGTTTCACAAACATGGCGGCTCCTCATTTGCATAGAAAGGAGCTGCAAGACTGAAAGTCCTCATCACTTTACTTTTTTAAAACAAAAAATAACACACACAGTAAGCATAAAATAAATCTATCTGATTGATCCTATAATTCGGAAACTGCCACGGAGAACTGCCACAGAGAACGTCTCCGACTCTCGCTCACTGAGATAAGATCATAAGATCAAACTCTACAAAAAGTAAAAGTATATGTACCGTAAAACAACTGTACAAAGAAAAATGTAAAACAGAAAGAAAGACTGCCTCGGAAAGACAGACTGTGTGTGAAAAACTGTCTCAGAAAGACAGACTCTGTGTGTGTGTGTGTGTGTGTGTGTGTGTGTGTGTGTGTGTGTATGTGTGTGTGTGTGTTTGTGTGTGTGTGCCCATCCCAGTAAAGCCAGTGTGGCAAAAAATTGCTGACCAGCAATTAAAACAAATAAAAGTTGGGGAAGTGTGCTTCAATTCAAATTTAATGGTTGCCCTCAGTGTGGGATGCTTTCATAAACCCTTAAGGCTTCGCCCTCGGGGTGTATGTAGCATCCCACACCTTGGGCAACCATTAAATTCTCATTACGCACACTTCCCCATCCATTATTGTATATTTAATAAGCTACTCTGACACTGGGGTGCCCACCCCCACGAGTGCTGGTTCATTCCTCTGGCCCTCCATAAGGTCCCCTCTCAAAGCCTGTAATTTCAAGTTGCTGATACCGGGGTGTCATATCTAGTGGTGGGCAAAGTTCCTAAAATGCGTTATGCATAGTATTTTGTGTAGAATCCAAATTTTGCTTACTACTCCGCAAAGCAAAGTGAATAACTACGGATCTCGAAGTAATGCAAAGTTCTCATTGTTCTGTATGGGCTTGCATTACTTCACCATGTTTTCTATTGACTTTGTGTTACTTCACCTTATTTTTGTGCCCTTTAAGGTGAATTTTCAGTGAATCATGGGATGTGAGTCACATGGGTTCTTGTCTTGCACAGCTTCAGTTCATCGTAATGAGTGTAGTTGAAACCATGAGACAGTTTACTGTCAGAGCTCTGAGATTCAAACCATCTAAAAACCATTAAAAACACATTTTTGCCACAGACTTTGGTGCCAAAATTTAGTAGCTCAATTGTACTAAACCCTGATGTGGTTATATCATTGAGCATTTATTGATGTTTTATGAATATTGAATGTTAATTTAGCTGATTCAGTCTCTGTACTGAGAGACACTGTAGAAGTGTGCTTTGGGGGAGGGGCTGATCTGTGGTGTAAAAGGGAGGGCAGTGAGAAAGGCATTTTTTCCAACCATTGTTGGCTATTGTTTTATTATGTTGGTGTTCAGGTAAACACAGTACAACTTCACTGAAATATTTATAAATGTTTTCTGTTTGCTGGGCAGTTTTTCAGTCTTTTTACAGGACTGTCTGTGTTGTACTGTACTGAACAGTTAAAGTTTCTGTGCCTGACCTCTAATCTGTGTGTGTGCTGTCAATTGATATGCATTTCACTGCAGCACTGCAATAGCAGTACTCTGAATTTCTAAGCCAGTCTGCAGTTTATTTCCCTGCTTCTGTGTAGCTAGTTACTGAGTCCCCCCCCCAATCAAAACAAGGTATTGCTTTTTGACTGTTGGCTTTTTTTTAAGATTGGTTAAGGATTCAAGGACAGGTATTGTGTTGTGCCTGTCTGGCTGCATTTAGGGTTTTGCTTCCCAGTCATCCAAAAGTGCCAAAATATCAAGTTGTTGTAAATTGTCTGTTTCTTCTGAAAAAATGCCCATGAAGAGATGGTCAGGTAAAGGAGTCTCTGACTGTGGTGCTGCTGCCAAGAAGACTATTAGCAGTGGAAGTTGTTGTGAAGATGAGTCAGGTTCATCAGGGGCTACCAATGGTAGCAGTGTTAAGAGTGGTCATGACTGTGGTAGTGTGCAGCAGAAGGGGAATGATACTAGTTGGTGCAAGTAAAGGGATAATGATTCTGGTGACCCCATTTGGGAACCGGGAAAATAGAAAGTGAAGGTGGCTGTTTGTAAACAATCTGTTAGTCAATCACCCCTTCCTCAAAGTTCTGCCGTAACTGTGTCTGTTGATGATGATCCTGAATTAATAGTTATAGATTGTGATGTTCAATCAAAGTCCAATTGTGCACAATAGCAGAAATCATGAATTACACCCCCCATTTCATTGCTAGCAAAAGTATAGTTACATATGCAGCAGCAGCACTAGCAGCAACATGTGAAGCATAGGGCATCCTAGTTTGGCATTTTTTTGTACACGATAGCAACAATGAAAAAGTGGCAATCTGCCAGCTTTGCCCAGTGTGTGTGAAGCATAGTAAAAAGGCTAGCCATTTGGGCACTGGGGCCAGCATGCTCATCTGAAGAGCAGGCACAAGGCACTGTGGATGTGGCACAAGAGGGGAGCTAATGCCGTAATTGGGCATTCACCCTCAGCCACCTTAGTGAGCATGGTATCCTCTACCATTAGTGTAAGTAGCCATGTCGGTAAAAGTGGTGAAATAACACCAGAGGATTGCTACAGGCAAGAGGAGAAGGATGATTTGGAATGTTCAAGCAGTGATCAGAGTGTCAATGGCGGTCAATGTAGTAATTCTACTACATCAACCCCTATGCTTAAAACAAAGAAAATAACCACATGTATTGGCCTGTCACCTGTGTACCCACCATCATACATCCGAGGTACCTCATCCATGTCAATTAGTAGAGTAGAGTCATTTGGCATGCCACGTGTAAAGCAACGAACAATGCAATCCACATTGCACAGCCTTTCTGCGTGCAGCACTAAATACCCCCCCAATCGTGCAGATGCACATGAACTCAATGCTGCCATAGTGGAAATGCTATCAATTGACCTTTTGCCATTTTCCTTTGTGGAGAATGCAGGCTTCTAATGCTTTGCAGCATGCGCATGTCATAAATGGAAGATTCTGTCCTGGACCTACTCTTCCACCCATGCTGTCCCCGAGTTATATCGGATGGTGACAGAGTCTGTAAGACATGCCCTTCAACATTCTGCATCACCTTACATTCACTTAAGCATGGACATATGGACAACTGGCAAAATGACAGGCATTTCTATTTGTGTATTACTGCACATTGGGCACAGCTACCTAGGGTTGTCTGTAATGATGGGATGGGAAAGCAGTATAATTAGTCAGACTGTGGTGGTGGTAGCAACCTTCATGGCATTAGACAGCATGCCATGCTTGCAATATGTAGTGTAGCAGGGTCGCATACAAACGCATGCTAGACTTGCTACCGACAGAAACTGATGAGTGGCTGCACCCCGTCCCTAAAAGCTGGCTTCATAGCTAGTGATAATGGATCAAACATTGTGAAATGTATCAGCAGTGGTGGCTTTGTGTGGGTTCCCTGTATGGCCCACTGTTTAAACCTGGTGGCACAGGAGTTTCTGCACTACGCTAAAATAAAGCAAATGCTGACTGCTGCAAGCTGCATTTATGCCCACTTTGAACTCTGAACATTGACTTCCTGCCTCTTTAACTGCCTTCCTGAACCATGTGACCTGCAGACCTGCAGAGACAGTCAGACATTTGATCAGTGGCCTGTTTTTTAATGACTTTGCCTTGTCAAACTGTAACTTGAAATGAACTCGAAGTGGACGATGCAAAGTAAGGCAAATTTCAAGGTTTTAGTGGACAGTTTGCGTAGTGCTATGCAAATTTGAAGTGGACCACTTTGGGTTCACTTCACTTGAAAATTAAAACTTTGCTGCATCTCTAGTCATATCCCCACTGTTGGCATGCACATCCTCCCTCCCCTGGACCTTGCAGTCTGGTACACTGGGGTGAACTCCCCCGGTGCCCTGAGTATCGTGCCAAAACTGGGGTGCTCAATCCCCAGTGTCAGAAGTAGTGTTAGTATACCTGAAATTTAAGAAAAATCCCACATGACTTTTTTCCTATTTTGTTTTTTAAGTTTTAACCCTGAAATAAAGAAAATGATCCCTCATTATCTGCCATCATCCCCTCCACCACCCCAATCCCCCTACTCAGCACCCACCACCACCACCACCAGCCCCTTACCATGTACTTAACCAACCAAGGTCCAATGCCGTAAGCCTCTCTAGACTGGAGACATAACTTCACTCTGCAATGCCTGACCAGGAACTGAGCAAAACAATAAGTGCTGTATAATGTAATTCAATGCATTTTGAACTTTTCTTCATAACTTTCATATTTTTTTTCATCAGATTTTTAACATGGCCTTTTTGGGACCCCATCTCATGAACAAATGCTGTGAAATTATATAAATCAAGCAAAAAAAAAAAGATTTTGCAATCACTGTGTGAAATAAACTTTCAGGTCAGATTTCAATAATTTCACCACCCTAGTTCATGAGGCTAAGTCCCAAAAAGGCCATGTTGAAAATGTGAGCAACAGTTATGTAAAGATGACCAAGTTACGAACATACATTGAAATTACACTTGCTCATATCGTGGGCAGTTTTAAATGTTTTGACCCCAAATTTTCAACATAGCCAATGTTTTGCACCACATCATGAATGTTATAGCTGTCATTTTTCAAATTCTGGCCAAAACATGTATTTGCACCTGAGGTGCGAAATTATGTTTTGGTAAGGATTTGAACATTTTCAACTACCAGATTCATGAGAGGGGGTCATCTGAATACTATGTTGAAAATGTGAGGTCAGAATATTAGAAAATAAAGTTATGAAGGTGTGTTTTAATTTTTCTACACATGCTCATAACTTTGGTAATTTTCAATATTTAAACCCACTTTTTCAACATAGCCATTTGTCACACCACCTCATGAATGTGACAACGGCTGTTTTTCAAATACAGGCCAACATGTGATTTTGTACTGCTGGGTCGAAATTACGTTTTGTCCTGTATGTTATTAAAGAGCACCTGTCATGTTCAGAAGAAGGGATCATAAAAAGACTCCATTGAAATGTCGGGGTCAAAATGTTACAAAAGAATAAATAATGTTGTTTAAAGAACATTCGTTGGCCCAGTGGGGACCACATTGCTTTCCCATGCCTGTGACCTGAGTTCAGTTGTGAGCTCAGTGAGATGGTTTAAAGGGCCAAGGCTGGAGGGGAAGGTGTTGCAGAGTACAGCACCAGCCCCAGCATGGGGAGGGATGGTGCAGTATTTTAGCACACACAGGAGATCTTGTAGTGGGGCAGGGAGCCTTCCCTCACAAGGTATTGACATGCATATCAAGGTCTGGTGGGCCCATGCACTGGGTCAGAACCATCTCCAGTACTGTATTTATTTAATTTTGTTCAGGTCCCACAGGGACCTGTACAAATGAGGATACCTCTTGCAAAAAATAATTCTTATTAGTGAGGCCAAATCCTGTGTCGGACCTTTTACCTCTATCCTGGGGAGTGATCTTAACCATAGGAAATAATGGGAACTTAAAAGCTGAATAACTTTGCTACAGATTAAAATGTTTTCACCAAACAAAGCATGGCAGTTCTGTTTCCCAAGCTGGTTTTACCATAAACAAATCACACCAAAATTTCACACTGTCTGGGAGCAAGGCGATGAGGAAAAAACTTCAAAAAGTAGTGACTTTTAAGGTTTTTGTACTATCTGGATCTCAGAATCTGCACAGCCAATCAAAATTAAACTTCAAAATGGGACAGCGCATGCTAAGTTTTGTGCAAATCCATTAATTGGTTGCAAGGTTACCAAATTTTGAGGTTTAATATTAAATGGGCTGCTCAACCCTTACTATAGGGGCACAACCGTGCCCCTATAATAGAAATAGAGAGAGAGAGAGAGACAGAGACAGAGACAGAGAGAGAGAGAGAGAGACAGAGAGAGACAGAGAGTAAAACAGAGAGAGACAAAGCATGCTGGTGATTGTTAAATGTAACAACAATGAATAAAAACAATGTTCTGCAGATAGGGGCCAGTTTAGCAAACATGTCTTCTACACAATGCATTGAAGCTCACTTTTCCTCAGGAATCTCTCTAGTTTCAGTATTAGTTTCATTTAACTCTTTTCTTTTCCCATTTACTCTCCACCCACTAGAATTTTGCAGTTTGTTACTCAGCATAATTATGGTTTGTCAGTGCATCTCTGCCTGTTTTTAACAGAAGCATTGTAGCTACTGTACAGAAAGTTAACATATTTTTAACAGAGTAATCCCTGTATTGTTAATCTCAAAGTGCACTAAAATATCCCCTCTGATGCATTTAAAGCTAACTTGCTTATGCCATGCCCCCTTTTTGTTCTTACAGATATATGCTGTCCACAGCTGAAATCAAAGAGCTGTAGTGGAATGAAAGAAGAAGTCTTGTTTCTGGCAGCAGTTCAGCCTACAGAAATATTAGTTCATCTGCTTCAATAACTTGCCTTCTACTGCCTGTAGTGCATTGCTCTGTGAACTTCTTTACAAGGCTATGTTTCCTGTGTGCCTACTGGAATGTAATATTGGTCTAGAATGTAGAAACCAAGTTCACTCCACTTCTACCATTTCACTGACTAAATAAAACCAGAATTCTGCATTATATGCTTTTTTAGAAAAAAAAATGTTTGTATGTACTGTATATTCTGTAGTATAATTGGACTAATGCAGCTTAAGAATTCTTAACTAACCTCTAGATGCACAAACTAGGTGATTTTATACCTTTTTATGGACCAACAGAGGTTTACAAAGAATCCTTAAGCTTTCGGACCTACATGGTCCTTTCTCAAAAGAAAAATGGCAGTTATCTTAGAAAGAGATTTTCTTGAAATTACCTAGTACTAACACATTTTACACAAGAAAGCCACCAATCAGTAAAGTAATTATATAAGAAGTACAACTAGAGATAAGAAATCAATCTTTAACAGTCTAGTTCTGTGTAAGTCAAATGTCACAGAAGGAATGTTCTATAGAAGTGGGTCTAATAATTTTCTCATGCCAAATGTCTAACTAAGGAGAAGCTAGAGACAGTGGGGGGATTCACAAAGCAATCTGAAGGTGCAAAACCTTCCCTAAGTCCTCAAAATTTCTGTAACTGTGGAAAAAAAGGGGAACTTACTCTGAGTGCTATACACAAAGGTCTGGATTCACAAAGATAGTTAAAACTCCTACAGCTGCAGGAAAAAGGCCTGAAGCCCAGTGGAAACACTGGTGTGGGATTTTCTGAAAGAAAAATTCTGCTTGTGCGGAAATCCATTAAAAAAAAAACAGCACCTGTGGAAATTCCACAAGTGCTGAAAATCTGCAACTGCGAATCTGCAGCTGCTGAAAATGTTTAGGAAGCACAACAGGAGGTAATCAATATTAGCTGGAGCAGCAGACTTTGACAGTCTTGCCATAGATGTAGCTGAAAGTACTCACAGAGAGAACAACTATTCCCTCAAATGGGACCACTGCAGCACCACTGGTACCAGCAAAACCATGCACCACAGTGGCTGTCTGTAAATGATGGTCATGTCTCTCCCTGGAGTGTTTCTGTTGCCTGCTGCAGCAGTACTCACTGCAGACTGTTCAACCTCTACTGCCTGTGGGGCTCCTTCATGGGCTGCACTGGGTCTGGTGGTTGTTTGTTGTCTTTCAGTGACAATGTGTGCTAGTGTTGCTGTAGCAACTGCCACTGATACACTGTACACTCATTCATTTGCTATTACTTGTGCCTGACCTACACTATAATTGTATTTCAACTGTTGAGGCACTGCATTTTGCTCAGGGAGTGTTACACCTCACTCTCATGTGTGCAATATTTTTTTCCACAACTGTGGAAAAACACTGAGAATAGCCTTTAAGGGGATGTGTCATACTTATTAATGACTTTTTTCCCCTCAGGAACTTCCGCAGCTGCACTTTTTTCCACAGTCTATAGTGTATTTTTTCCGCAGCTGCAGAAGCTTTGCGTGTTGCACTCAGAGCAATGTCCCTTTTTTTCCACAGCTAAGGAACTTTTGTGGACTATGGGAAGGTTTTGCACCTTCAGATCATTTTGTGAACCCCCAAACATCCGCAGCTGTGGAAGAAAATGCACTGAGGACTGTGGAAAAAAGTGCAGCTATGGAAGTTCCTGAGGCAAAAAAGTCATTGGGCAGAATTCACAACGAGATTTTTTTCAAGTTCCCCTCTGCAACTGCTGCTGCGGACTGGAATCGCCCACAGCTTTGGCGGTTGCAATTCACAGCTGCAGCAGTTGCGGAGGGTGTTATGGCTACCTCCATCAGCCATAGCCCATTCCAGCTGCTGCGGCCATCTCCCCGGCAACACCCCCCACAAGCAGCCATAGATCGTGGAGCCAGTCATAATCTGGCTCCAGCTTTGTGAATACCTGCTGCTGCAGGTAACCTGTGGATCCGCAAGTCGCAACCAACTTGCGCCGAGGTTTACCTGCAGCTGCGGGTACTCCACGAGCTTCGTGAATCCTGCCCATTGAAAAGTATGGCATAACCCCTTAGAGGCTATTCACAGCCAGTGTTTTTTCACAGTTGGGGAAAAAATGTTGCACACATGCTGCACACAAAGAGTGAGGCATAACTCTCCCTGAGGAAAGTGCAGTGTACCAACAATTGAGATACAATTACAGTGGAGATGCAGGTACATGTAATAGCAAACGTATAGTAGTGTCAGTTGTTACAACAAAAATAGCACACTTTTTCATTGAAATACAACAAACTACAACCACTAGACCCAGTGCAGCCCATAAAGGAGACCCACAGACAGTAGAGGCAGAGCTGGTAAAAGTCTGCAGTGAGTGCTACTGAAGCATACAATATAAACACTCAAGGGAGTAACACAACCCTCAGTTCCACCAACAGTTACAGACAGCCACTGTGGTGCATGGCCCTGCTGGTACCAGTGGTGCTGGAGGGGTCTCAATTGAGGGACTGGCCTCTGGTCTCTCTGGGAGTACTTACTGCTGAATCTGTGGCAAGACTGTCAAAGTCTGCTGCCCCAGTTAATATGGATCACCTGCTGTGTCTGCTTAGCTTTTTCCTCAGCTAAGGAAAGAATGTTAGGGAGATTTCAGCACTTGTGGACTTCTGTGATTTGCCTGTCTTATGGACTTCTGCAACTGCATAAATGTTCTTTGTGAATATGGTGCAACTAGATCTTGTCAGTGCTACAAGCCATTTTTCCAAAGCTATGGAAATTGTGACTCTCTTTGTGAATCCTGCCCAGTGTGTGTGTGTACTGTATGTCTGTGTGTCTGTGTGCTCGACACTTAAATGAGTAATTCTGCATGTGTAAATCTAAAGGCCATGTAATCATGACCCACCAGTTAAAAACAAATTTATAAATACACAGTTATATAGATTAAATAGAACCATTTTAAATATAAGCATTTTATTACCATGTAAAACAAATATCTGTACATGTGTTGATCTGAAACAAGAATTAGAAGGAGCACTTTAACTTTAAGCTTTCTGTAAAATACCAAGTACTAACACATTTTATACATGAATGCCACAGGTCAGTTAACTAATTGTATAAGAAACACAGCTAGAGATTAGAAAAAAAATCTGTAAAAGTCTAGTTCTGTGTAGGTTAAATGTCACAGATGGAATGTTCTGTGGAATTGGGTCTTTATTTTCTGATGCCAAATGTCTAACTAAAGAGAAGCTAGAGACAGAGTGTGTGTGTGTGTGTGTGTGTTTGTGTATCTATGTCTGTGTGCTTGTCATTTAAATTAGTAATTCTGCATGTGTGACTCTGAAGGCCATATAATTACCACCCACCAGTTAAAATCAATCAATCAATCAATCAAATCTTTATTTATCCAGGTGAACATCATTGAGCACAGCTCATTTACAAGATGGACCTGGTTAGCACAGGAACACAGGAAATACAATATATGAACAGTCACAACATAACATCTCAGTAATATTCTACAGTACAGACACACAATAGTTAAACGTAGTCATAAGTGGAGAACAGTTTGGAAACAGTGGTGTAATTCCTTCGTGGGGTGTAATGTGTCTAGTAACAGTAGCTGGAAGTACTAACAAGGACAATTGTTAGGTAATGGTATATTACATACAATGCCATAAGAAACAAGACAGACAGTGAGCTAAAAATTAAAAAATAAACAGTGTAACAGGGAAGAAGGGGGTTGTGGTAGGCGAGGTGATATAGGGTACAGGCAGGGTGGACGGGGATAGACGAAGGACAGATAAAGCCTTGGAGAGAACACAGGACAGGAAGGTGGGGAGAACAATTAGGTATTATAGAAATGTGAAGGAGAGGCCACAAGGCCAGCCATAACAGAGAGGACAACGCAATCACGGCATGCCATAAGTGCAGGGAAGTTTAGGATTGGGGGAAGCAGTTGCAAATTTACTTGACCAAATGGTCATATAGTGTCTTGAAGGAAAATAGACAGACTAAGCTTTAGCAATTTTTTTATTTTGTTCCATAGAGACAGCAGTGCAAAGCTTATAACCGTTCTCCCAAAGCGTGTTTTTGGCTTAGGTACCTTTAAAGAAATAAAAGAGTAGCTTCTCAGTACATAGTTCCCAAGCTTGCATAGCGGAAGACAATCAAAGATATATAGGGGTAGTTTTTTGATAATAGCTCTAAACATCCAGAGTACAGCATTTCTGTTTCTCCTCCACTGAAGGGAGGGTCACCCAATGGCAGCATAGAGGGCACAGTGATGAGTGGAAAAAAGTAGGCCAATAATGAATCTCAGAGCCCTGTGATACAACGTATCCAACTTAGCAAGATGAGAGACAGGGCAGTGACCATAAAGAAAGTCAGCATAGTCAACCAAGGAGAGAAATGTTGTTTGTACCAGCCACTGCTTGGCATCACTAGTAAGGAAGTTATTAATCCTGAAAAAGAGTCCAAGCCTCTGCCTCAATGTCTTTAGCAGATCTTCAATATGGTCCATAAAGCAAAGTCTATGGTCATGCCACACTCCCAAGTACTTGAATTTATTGACAAAGTCTAAGTTTACTCCCAGGATTGTGGTGATCTGTGTAATGGAACCAGCACTGGTCAGGTTTTAGAAGTTGGCTCTGAAGTGGATTGAATTTGGATTGTAGGTCTCCACAGGCAGCTTCTGGCGAAGGACGACTTAGATAAAGAACCATGTCATCTGCGAACAGTTGGATATTGGACTTAGTTATGTTGGCGTCAGTGTTGTTTATGTAAATTGCAAACAGTAGGGGACCAAGAATCGATCCCTTGGGGACCCCTCTTTGCAGAGGTTTAAGGGGAGAAAGTTCACCTTCTGCCTTGACTTGCTGCCATCGGTCAGAGAGGTAGTCAGCAAACTAATGCAAGGATAGTAAGTCCAGCCCTATTGCCCTCAGGGAGGAAAGGAGCAGGCCATGATCGACGGTGTTGAAAGTCTTGCTTAAGTCTAAGAACACTGGACAGATGAAGTTTCAGTTCTCCAGGTCTCGCTGCAATCATTGGTCATTTTGGCTAGGGCCGTAATGGTGCTATTCTGTGCTCTAAAGCCAGATTGCATTGAGTTTAGAAGATTTATGGTTTCTACATAGGTTCTTAACTGCTTGCTTACAATTTTTTCCAACAGTTTGGACAATATAGGGAGTAGAGACATTGTTCTGTAGTTGTTAAGATCACTGGGGTACCCTGATTTAAACAGAGGGATAACATGAGCTGTTTTCCATAATGGTAGAAGGATTCTGTGGGACAGTGAGAGATTGAATAGGTGGGTAATTGGTACAGCTAAAGCACAGTAGGCAACCTTTTGAAAATATGGGTCTAGAGAGTCAGCACCTGCACTTTTTTGGTATCCAACTGTAACAGAAGTTCTTTGACATCTTTCAATGAAGTAGGCTGGAGAGAAAATACTGAGTTGGTAAAAAGAGGTTCAGAGTTTTGTGCACCCAGCTGGGAGTGTAAAAAACATGCAGGGGAGTTGTCAAATGCTAGCCCTGCGGTGGCAAAGTGGCTGTTAAATGCATCCAGGATCTCCATTTTGTTACAGATAGTGGCACTGCCAGAGGTAATCATTGTAGGCAGGGAGTTCCCCAGGGTATGTCCAGATATATTCTTAATGGACTTCCAAACTTTAGAGGAGCTTCTGGCAGCAGAATCCAGTTCCGAATGATTAAAGGAGGCCTTAGCATCTCTTATCAACTTGGTGCTTGTATTGCTTGCTTTCAGGAAGTGACACCAGTCCATCGGGACCTTAGTTGTTTGTGCTTTTTTCCAAAGTTTGTCTGTCCAGCAGTGCTCTTTTGAGTTCTGAAGAGAACCAGTGACAGGTTCTACTCCTTACCCTAACTTTTACAAGAGGGGCATACTTATGTAATGCCCCAGTCACAATTTCAGAAAAGATGTCATATGCCAAGTGGACCGAGTTAGCTAGGTAAAAGTCCTGCCAATGCAGCGAGTATTTTAGCTCATCAAGGTAGGCAGACTGATCAAAGTTACATCTGGACCTCTTAGTAGAGAACTTTGATGAGGATACTGGATTCTGGACCAATCTTACACAGACAATGATGCTATGGTTACTAACATCAGAGAAGAAGGTTACAGCATGGAAGAACTGGTGCAGTTTACTTACTAAGATAAGGGTTCTTCTTATTAGGATGCATAGGCTTGCAAATAAGTTGCATCAGCCAGTGGGCATCACAGAACTCCTTAAGAGGTGCAGCGGTCTTGGACATCCAATCAAGGTTAAGATCCCCAAGGATAACTGTTTCAAGGGAGCCATGCCCCATAATAGTAGTTAGATGGGTGAGGATTTGAGAGCTAGCAGATGGGGGTCTATAGCAACCTAAGACACAAAGCACAGTGGAGGAGGATATCTCAACCTTTAGTGCTAGGCATTCAAATTGGTTTGCAGTGGATAAGTAGTCTAGGCATGAAACCGAGTATTTATCCTTGACCTAGATGGCCACTCCTCCACCCCTAGTGGGCCTGTCAACTCTAAATAATGAAAAGTCTGGGATGTTAATTTCCCTGTCAGGTGTAGAGGGTCTGAGCCATGATTCGGAGATCACCAAAACATCCGGTGCAGTATGATTGACCCAGGCCTAGATCAAGGTAAGCTTTTTTAACAGTTTGCATGCATTCATATGCATAAAGCACATTACTTTTAGTTTTGCTAGCTCTGATGGGGAAGTAAAAACTTTAGCTGGGCCAGGGTTAAGCTCAATGTCTCCTGAGCACAACAGAAGGAAACATAAGAGCTTCCTTAGCACAGCAATAGTCATTTTGTAATCCCTTGCCCATGTTCATCTACAAGGGGTGCCGGACCAAGTAAATAGAACCCCATATTTAAATCTGGTCTGTCCTAAGATAGCATTTACCAAAACCCTGGCTGTGAGATGTAAAGAGAGGTAAGTGCACAGTAGAGTGATGGATATGCCCTGTGGTGGGCAGTTTGGCCCAAGTCCCTCCACTAATAGTAGTTTGAACAAGGGTCTGCAGGTGGGGGGAGTCTAAGAGTACAGAGATAAATATAGGATGAGTTACAGTGCATATGACAGCCCACCAGAAGGCTATGTTCCCCCCGGCTAGAAGATTGGGAGGGCTTGTGTACTGTACATGGCACAAGGAAAAGAAGGAACAGAAATGGAGCCAGTGGGGCACCCACATGGTGATGCCTTGCATAAAGCAGACACAGTTGATCTGTCTGGTTCTTGCAGCCTATGGATTGAATTAGCAACCTACGCCACTGCCTAAAATTCGTAAATGTGTAGATGTAAAATACCATCGGCTGCTGCCTATTCATAGCACCACAGATTTTCTTCCTAAGTAAGACTGGTGCTTGTAACCAATTAAATGAATTAGCAGCCTAAGCCACTGTCACAGTGTATGAAAGTGTGTCAAAGTGGTATACCATCAACTGCTGCCTATTCACCACTCCGCAGATCTTCTTCCTAAGTAAGCTGAACAGAGCCAGGATACCTTCTGAGCTAATGAGTCAGGGGCAAAATTAGCACACTTGGGTGCTTCAAAGCCTCAGTGATGTGGGGGGGGAGCTACTGAACCTGCTGTAATGAAAGAGAGGCTGAGTGGCGTGGGTATACAGTAGGGTGGGGTAAAACATATTTAATAAGTGGCAGTGTGGGGAGGGAGGGTGGGTAAAAAGCAGCTTTTGCCATACTTGGCGCCCATCAATCTGGGGTCCAGGTAACACAATCAAAAGAGGGCCGTGAACACTCTTAAAATTTAGCTCTGTATATCACAAAAGAACAGAGAATGTACAGTAGGCTAATCAGCAGTTGCTAACAGATAACATTAACAGTAGTGCAAAATCATCAGTTACAGTCCTTTTCAGCAGGTTTTAAAGATAGAAAAGGGAAAATCAGGCAATGGACCAATCGGAGCGAGGCTGCAAAAGGTGCTTGTGTTCCAGTAGGCTGGCGGCTTTTGCTGTACCTTTGTGAGGAGAGTGTCCGGTCTTGTGGTCTCGGGCGGCGGCTGTGGAAGTGCCATCCGCCCAGTGGCCAAGTTTCCCTCGGCACACACAGCTAAATTGATTAAGGAGAACCATTTTATATATAAACATTAAGCAACATGTAAAACTAATATTTGCCCATGTCTTGTACCTGAAACCAGAAATGACAGGAGGAGTTTTACAAATTTAATGGGACATGAAACTACTGTCTACACTCATGCCATCCTGTACCATATTCAAAAGAAAAATCAGTCTGACCTCAAATGCTTATCTCTGTTGTTTTTTTTTTAAATAGTATTTGAGAACAAGGACATATAGTTCAAAGATGGAGTGATTGGACAGTGAGAAATGTTGTCCTATAGGTTTTTCAGTCTTCTTCATTTTAATATAATGTCTAACCTCATACAGCTATAAAGAGGTTGTCCAGTCCCCCCCCCCCCATAACCTGTTTGTGGACATTTCTTGCACCGAGTGTAATAAACAACATTCTGAGTTACACATGTGTAATTTCCCATGTCCCTATATATGTATAAGTGCCTGACCATATAAGTCCATAAGCTAAAGGTTTTTTTTGTAAATGTCTGTTGTTCCATTAAAAGGTATCAAATCGCATAGTTTGTGTATCTTGTTGTACATGGACCAATATGGCTACACATAATTTTAATTGACATCAAGTAAGGTAAACTTTTAAAGGTATACTCTCTTGACTCAGAAACCTAATTAAAGCATTTATGCTGTATCATAGTTACATTAAGATCAGTTGAAGTGCTTTTAAAATGCTTTAATAATTTTTATTATCTCATCATCAGAATAACTAGTCTATATATATATATATATATATATATATATATATATATATATATATATATATATATATATATATATATATAGCAAGTAAAGTGCAGGAATTGTCATTTCTCATGTCCAGATGTTGTTTTACTGCCTGTCTTATTTGATGGTTTCAGAGAAAATCGTTCAGACATTTTCAGACCAGCTGGTGGAATCATAGGTGAGTGCTGATGTCATTCAAGCAGCAATGACATAATTTTCCTCAAGGTTCTAGCTGCTCAGTACACACAGGGTGGGATTTTCAAAGAGTCCCTGAATTGCCACAAATATGTGGCCATCTAGGGTTGTGGTGAACCCTGACTGCATCAGGGACCCTGCACCACATTCAGAAAAACAGGGTCCCTGCGCCACATATTGGGGTGTTGCAGCATCGGTGGACATGTGCCAAACCAGTGGGCACACATATGGGGCCTGCTGCAGGGATCCATCTGCCCCCCCACCTGGTGCAACAGCAGAGGTGCCAGGATGAATGTGGGATGGGGCACACACCTGGGATAGAGGAGCAGCATGCCCTCTTGGGGCCATGACACTGTGTGTCTCCCTCCTCCCTCCCATGTTTCATGCCATTTGTGGTATTGTGCTCAGTGCGGCACCCCTGCCAGGTGCAACTACACCATCATGCATGCCCATGCCTTCTCCATCCTCACTATGGCACCCTCTGCCCATGCTGCTCCCATTCACATATGGCAGGGCCCCCCTAAATATGTGGCCACAGCATCTGCCAGTGGCACAGGGGGCTTAGAGCAGCTCATTGCTGGTCTGTCTGAAGCACCTTGCTGCTGCCATGATGGGGCTTCTTGAATCCCAGGAAAGAGGATGTTGCAGCCCCACCATTGTGCAAGCCTCCTTGTGATGTGTCACACTCACATTCATGTCACAAACGAGGAGGGGTGGCACTTTGCCAATTTGCCGCAGCTTGTCCTGATTCGGACACAAGCCACGTGTTTGAATCTGGACCACTGAATCATTTGCCACAAGGTAAAAGATACATTGGCACTCTTTGCCGCAAGCACCTTGCAACACTCATATTGCTTTGAAAATCTGGCCCGCAGAGTATATCAGATTATGACATACAAAAATCAGTCTTTGCTTCCAATTTTCTAATCGGGTCCTTTATTAATCAAATTATTCCAGTAAAACACCATCAGTAAATACCTGTCAATTTCCCTGAGTTTATCACCAGCGTTTTGTGCTCAGTATCACCCCCCACCAACAACAAAAAACTGACAGGCTCCAAACATGTTCATTTTTGTTTTCTTTATTCTCTTCCAGCCTTGAATGCATTGTCCACAGCTCCCTACTTATTTCAAACTCATCCTGTTTGTGGAGGTTCCACAACACTGACAAAAAAGTTACCACTAGCCCTGTACTCTACCCCAAATGTATGATCCCACAAAAATAAACTAATCTCTGCCCACCCTTTCAGCTATTCAGAATGTCCACACACCTCATCCAAGTTTTTAACCATACCTTGTACCACTCCTCTAATTTCCCTTCTCTCACATAACTCATTGAACTTGTACAATACGTAGCATTTTACCCTTCCTAAAATTTGTACCCACCTTTCTTTTAATGTGCACCCTTACTCTTGAAGCCCCCACATAATTTATATACTTGCTTTGCAGCTCTACCAGAATTTAAACAACACTCCCAGAGGTTATACCCCTACTCCTTCCTTCAATCTGTGTACCTATCACCACTCCTGCAATGTCTGTGTCCTTTTCACATATCACCAATTTATACCCCATTACACCTCCCCTTAAAAAATTTGTACCCCGACCTCACACAACTCCTGAAATATGTGCCTCCTGCAACACTACTTATTCAATGGTTAATTTGTGACATTTACTATTTATCTGTAATGTTGTACTGATAAAATTCAATAGGCAACAGTCCTCAGACAATTGAAAGTAGACATGAGTTTTTGCCATTTTACAATCTGATGTACAGTGGTGTGTGTGTGTGTGTGTGTGTGTGTGTGTATGTGGTGTGTACTGAGCTGCTAGCACCTTGAAGAAAAAGATGTCACTGTTGCCTCTATGACATTAGCACTCACCCAAGATTTCACCAGCTGGTCTAAAAATTTCTGAGTTTTTTTTTTTTTTTTTTTGTGACACCATTAAATAAGAGAGCATTGAAATAGTATTTGTACATGACTAATGGCAATTTCTTCATATGTAATAAATAAGTCCTGGTTGCCCTTATATTATGAAAAAAGAGTAAGGTTTATAATATGTTTATAATATATCTGCAATTGATCTTTTAGGTTCTTTATTAACTTTTGCAAGACAAAAAGATTTGAGAAATATGTTGTATTGAGGCATGTACTGCATTTAAAGTAGCATTTCATGCCCTTTTCCCAATTTTCAATCAGCATTAAAAATTTTTTCAATTAAAAATAAATGAAATACTCCTTGTAATACGTCTATTAAAAGATTTTCATCTGTATCCTCTGCTGTATTTGAACATGCATTGCCCCATAAGGCCAGGAAGAGTGCATGCCAGGTCACTTCAGTCACAGGAATAGTGATGTTAAACAATAGGGAATCAAAACCAACAGGCAATACTGATGAATACCTAGGGTCAGCTGTGTTAAAAGTAGAAGCAACCTTTTTTTCATTTCAAAACTACAGAATGCTAAAGCATACTAAAAATGGGGGGATCTTACAAGATAGGAAGAAAGAGGCAACCTAAAATGGAAAAAGCATTTTTCAATGCCGGATGTTCACCGCTGCTATTGCTATTGTATAGAGATGTTGCAACATTTTATTTTGCTAGTGAAAGTGCAGCGAAATCAGCAGTTTTGCTGTGCTATTATGCAAAATTGTGAAATTTCACCTGCAATTTTGCCTGTCAATTATTATCTTTCATTTTTAATTTTTTAGATCTCCTTGGTGTCCAGTGGCCTCCACCCCATGGACTGATCACCAGCCAGAATTAAGTAAAATGCCTCTGGTGTCTAGTGGTCCCCCCACTGATCACCAGCCAAATTCAAGACCCCCCGAGTTATTTCCCCAACTACCATGACCCCCCAAATCTTAAAAAATAATCCCCTCCTTTCCTGTTGTCTAGTGAACCCCAACTCTGTCACCACTGTTAAACAGCACCCACCCCGCTTCCCCCAAGTACTTCAGTCAGGCCACCAGTACAGCCCTCCACTCACCTCCATGGCTGGCGGACAGACTGAGCTCTTCAGTGAATGAGTGCATGCTTATACAAGCATGCGCTCATTCATTGAAGGGCTCAGTCAGGCCACCAGCTGTGGAGGTGAGTAAAGGGCTGTGCTGGTGGCCCAATCAGGGTAATGGGGAGGAGAGGGATGGGCACTATTTAACAGTGGTGATAGGGTGGGGTTTCTACTAGACACCAGGGAGAGGGAAGGGGATTTGTTTTAAAAGATTGGTGGGTCATGGTGGCTGGGGAAATAATTTGGGGAAGGGGGTTCTTGATTTTGGCTGGTGATCAGCTGTGGGATTTAATTCCAGCCAGTGGGCGATCAGCCAGTGGGGGGAGCACTAGACACCAGGAATATTGTATGGGCCAGAAGCAGCTGGGGGGTCCACTAGACACCAGGGAGTCCTAAAATAGAAGATAAATTGTGAAATTTCACCCATGGGTGGCAAAAGTTCGCCCACAAGTGGTGAATTTTGCCAGTTCATGGGTGCAATTTTGCATGCTCCATGGGTGAAAATTTGCATTTCACTCTGCAAAATATTTCGTGAAATGTGCGAATTACACAAAATATTTCACCGGGTGAAATTTTTCAGTTTCGCACAACACTACTGTTGTACTGGATCTAAGATGCAGATCCCCATGCCAGAAGACTAATATGGGCTGTGCTTGGGGGGAGAGCAATTACAGCATGGCAGCAGCAGACATTGATGGACATTTTTATTTTTACAGCATTTATTTTAAAAAATTTAACTACAAGTGAGGGTTTTCTTTATTTCAGGTGGAGACACTGGGGGATTTGGTACCCCATTGTCAGTGTTAAAAGCAGCCCCCAGAAGCTCTCGGGTTTTACCTGCTCTGTGGTACATTTTAAGGCTTGCATGGAAGATACTGCAAAGTTTTGTTAGGTCTCGCTCCACCCGTAACTCCAAGGAAGAAATATAATTTTATGGCTGGCCTCAGATACCTAGAGAGTGCAGCTGGGTCTGGTTGGGAACAGGACCATTTCCATGATTTTATCTAGGGATCTGTTTTTTTTTTTTCTTCCTTTAAACAGAGAATATGAGAGCCCTCCCCAAGAAATTGTTTAAATGGTAAGTGTTCAAATTTGCAAGTTGTTGCACTTTGAAGGGGTAAACTAAACTCCAATTTTATAGGCAACCATTATTTAAAAATCAATGCCAGCCACAGTTTGTTTCATTGTTGGATCTACCCTATACTAATGTGAACTGGTCACTAATTTACTACCCTAGTAGCCAAGTGACTATTACTGTACTTAAATGTTCCATTTTCTACTCTATCAGCAGCTTACTATAGCATGTGTTACCTGACTCGTGTGTGCATGTGCGTGTGTGTGTGTGTGTGTGTGTGTGTGTGTGTAGCCAGGGCGAGAGAGACACACGCATTAGCAAAGTGAGCAGTTTCAGGTTTCAGTTTCAGTCCTTGGAATGTTACATGAAAGATAAGCTAAGTTCTATTACGTCTCACCACACCCCTGATTCCAAGGAAAATATATCATTCTATGACTGGCCTCAGGTACCTAGAGACTGCAGCTGGACCTGTATAACCAGAATGTGTGTGTGTGTGTGTGTGTGTGTGTGTGTGTGTGTATGTAAAATGCTCGGGGGAGGAGCAGGCAGGCTGAGAGCACATGTTAAGATCAGCTATGCTTGTTGAAAGAGCTGATTTATGAATGTGTCTGTTGGCAAATTGTTTTGAAGTCCACGCGCATTTATGTCTGAACAGTGTCATGGTGAGACTTGCTGATTATTGGTCAAGCCTTTTGTAGAATCTCCAGGATTGGAGCACAATGACACACCTCTCGAAACCCTGTACAGAACAAAATGATCGACTTGCGCTAGCGGGCATGGTGACCATAATAAAAGGAATAGGCTTAACATTTTCATTGTATCATGCACTACTGTGTAACCAGCAACCATATGCTATTTTGTCAAAATTGTTTTGAAATACTGCTTTACTTTACATTCTGGTGTTACAGTTGCAGCCAAAGAAATGGCCAGAGATTTCCAGAAACTTTGCAATACTGTGCATGCCACTTACACTGTCCATGATCCTCTGTCCTCTTCCTCGATATCAAGACCTCCCTCCCCAAGGGAGGGATTGAGTCATCCATGGGGATTTCAACCTAAACTGGCTGTCCCCTCACTGTGCCTCCACCAATGAATCCATACTTGGTCTTGGCCTACACCAGTTCATCACTGAACCTACCAGAACCAACTACAAAACTGTATCTCAGTCCCTCATCAATTGGGTCCTGGTCTCACACCCCTCCCATGTTACCACCTCCAGCATTCTTCCCGACCCAGTCAGTGACCACTGTGCTGTTTTCTGCCGATGATCCACAACCCCCCCACCCACACAAATTCATTCAAATCTGGCAGTTGAAGAAGCTTGATGCCTCAGAGTTTTCCAAAGTCACCCTAGCCCAAGACTGGTCCTTCACTGAAAACATTTCTAACATTTGCAAAGTGCTTGAAGCCTTTAGCAATAAGTTCCTAGCCCTCTGCAGCCATTTCATCCTGCTTAAAACAAATCTGGGTTAAGGGTTCTAGCCAAAAATGGGTCATCCCAAAACTTTGCAAACTAATGAGGAATAGGGACCAAGCCTGGAAGTTATACAGAAAACACAACCCCCCCCCAACTCCTTCAAGACTTCAAAACCCTCAGTAACAGGTGAAAATCTTCCACAAGATCTGCTAAATCCTCCTACATCCTGGAAAAGCAACGTGCTGCCCAGGAGAAATCTAGGAGGACCTGGAACATTCTTAACAACCTTATTGGTAAGGCAATTTCTGAAGATCATATTTGTTTTACCTCTGAAAGGACAACCACCACCGAGCCAAGCAAAATAGCATCCCTTTTCAATAAATACTTCTGTGACCTTGACCAGTACAAGCTCAGCTCCACTCCTACCTCATTTACCCCTGCATTCCTCCCAGTCTCCCACCCTAAGTTCCATTTCAGGTACCTAACCCCTGGTGAAGTGGTCAAGTTAAACAAAACAAATGACCCAATACCACCCAAGGGTGCCAACAACATTGACTTCAGAGTTCTCCGTCTTGTCTGTGATGCCCTGGCCATCCCTCTTACTAACATCCTCAACCACTTCCTCTGCACTAGGTTCTTCCTGAAAGCTTGGAAGTGTGCCATTATTAAACCTCTTCACAAATCTTGTTCCAAGGATCTAGTATCCAACTACCATCCCATCTCCCTCCTTCCCCCTTTCTTCAGAATTTTAGAGAAAGTGGTCCACGGTCAAACTTCAGAATTTCTCTCCAAATACAACCTGATCACAGAAGCCCAGCATGGGTTCTGTGCTTGACACAATACCAAAACTGCCCTCATCAATTTCACCCACTCCATAGACAAAGATAACAACAAAGGCCTCTACACTGGTGCTGCATTCATAGATCTTACCAAAGCCTTCCACCTCATTGATCATGAAGTCCACCTCTGTACCCTGGCTGGCCTCCATTTCTCACCTGAGGTCTGCCTCTGGTTCTAGCATTACCTAACGGGCAGCTCCCATCACACCATTTTGGCAATATTCTCTCTGAATCCTGCCCTATCAAATACAGTGTACCCCAAGGGTCCATCCTGGGCCCTCTTCTCTTATCTCTGGTCATTAACTCCCTGCCTGACATTTGCATCACCTCAGAACTCATTCTCTATGCTGATGATGCAGCCCTTAACTGTCAGGGCAAAAACCCCAACACTCTCATTAACAAACTCCAATTTGATTTCAGCAGACTTCACATCTGGTTCACGTCCAAAGGTCTTGTACTCAACTCCAAGAAAACTAAGCTCATGGTTTTCTCCAGCTCTCACAAACCTCTTGGCTTTGACCTCTCCCTCTATGACAACCTTGTTAATGCCATTGAAAGAGTCAGTGAATTCAAATACCTTGGCTTACTCCTGGATAGCCACCTCAACTTTGATGCTCACACTAGCCTCATAATCAAAAAAGCCCGCCAATGACTCCATATCCTCCACAGAACCTAACATTTCCTTAACAGGGAATCCAAATCCCTCTTAGTCTCCAGCTTCCTCCTTCCTGTCTTTGACTGTGGTTCACTTGTCTCCCTCCCCTGCCTCTCCATCAAAAATTACTCCAGACTTCAAAGATTGTACCACAACACTATCCACTTTGCCTCTGAGCTCCCTAAACTCACACACCACTGTGACCTTTTGTAAGCTCACCAGTCAGCCCTCCCTTGAGGCCCACCTCAACTGCAAGATGGCCACCTTCTTCTTCAAACTCTCCCCTGGACTGCTCCATGATTGCCTCACTTCTTCTTCCAAACAGCCACCGGCACCACCAGAACTACTAGACTGTCCTCCACTCTCTCTCTTTCACTGTTCCTTTTTGCTGGACCACTCAAGGCCAGAAAACACTCACTTTTATGGGACCCAAGCTCTTCAACTCTCTCCCTCTGGAACTAAAACTCTGTCCTTCCACAAATGCCTTTAAACACAATATCAGGAGACATTTCTCTCCCACCTGCACCTGCTCGTAGCACTAATCTGGCTCCCATTCTACACTTTTTTCCCCTCATTCTCTGATTATCCACCTCAGGCACTTCCCCTCTCTTTCTAGCACTTGTAGTATTGTTAATCCACTTAGGCTAGTTTTTAGATTGCACTTAAATCTTTTTTGTTTCCCACTATTATATTATATTATTGTTAAACCCTCACTGAATGCTTAATGTCATCTTGTATTTGTTAATTCACCAAGGCTAGTTCATGGTTTGCCATTTAGTCTACATTATCCTAAATTTATGTACCATCGTATTAAACCTTGCTCTTAGTTAAATGTTTAAGCCTATGTCATGTCTCATGATCATTGTATGTAACTGGATGCTTGTGTAAATGGGCAGCACTGCTCACATGCCTTTCCAGTATAACCAATAAAAATGAAATGGAATGAAAATGAAATGCTTTGTACTGACAGCCACTTAGCACAGATGAAATCAGACCCCCCCCATAGACTGCCCATTATAAATACTCTGGATAGTCCAAGCTATACAGGCTGCCTGTAGCAGATGCCAGTAGCACCTAACAAGGTGGTTCACTTGCCAGACCCAGACTACAAGTGATGAGGTGTTGGAGACAGTGATAGATACATCCAAGATTCATTTCCAGACAGGGGTGAGAAATCACATGGAGCACTGCCCAACTTGAGGTTGTTGTGGAGTGAAATATAAATTAGTTTGATGGGACAGGTACTGTTTATTTTTAATGCTAACTAAACAGAAGTAAATGAAAGTATTTTTTAAGATTTGCTTGTGGCTTTCTCAATGCAGTTTCTCAGTGATGTGGCTGGTCTCTTTAGTGAAGGTGCAACATGGTGCTAGAATCTCCAGAGTCAGAGATGTGGCTCAAGCCACAGCATGGGAGGCTTACTGTAAAGATTACTGGAGAATATTGAATTAAGTTATGTGGTTCAGTGATAAGCTAACCTAATAAAACTACATGTGTGATGTGTGTCCAGTTTGCAGGTGGGCTGGAAAAAGACGGAGCTTACAAAACTTGTAAGTAAACTAAGCTATTAAATAAGAAGAAAATTGATAGCTTGGGGAAAGTAGCAGCAAACTCTGCTCTAAACCGCTCCTCTGTGCCTGAATAGAAAGTCAACTGAAATGAAAAGCAAATCCAGCGCCAGAGAATAAAGCTCATAAAGGGCTTTATTAAATAAATGCCAACAGCTCGAGCAACAACACTCCTCGACCAGTTTTGCTATTAAGAGCGTCCTCAGGAGGGTATTCCCTCCTGAATTCGCTTTTAGTAGTGAAACCAGTAGAGAGGTGTTGTGGCTCAAGCTGTTGGCATTTATTTAATAAAGCTCTTTATACACTTTATTCTGTGGTGCTCGATTTACATTTCATTTTAGTTTGGAGAGAGCATGTTCAGTAGACTACAACATGTTATATGCTAAACAGTAGTTTGATAGTGCTATGTATTAAGTGTACTGAGCTGCGGTGGGTAAAATGCCTGTTAGAATTTGTTTTGGTTACATTGGACACCACTTATAATAGACAAAAGTGCTGTGCACATAGTTGTCTGATATAATATGTGTGCACTGTATTTCTAAAGTGATTCTGTCTAGTGGCCCCTTGTGGAACTGCAGATAGGCAGGTAACTTCCCTAGTGGTATCACAGAAATTTCTGGAAATATCTGTAACCATGTCTTAGGCAGCAGTGATATTCTATGTTTACTGGCATTTTAGTAAATTTGTTGGTATTTCCCATTTACACACTGATGGTACAGCCTATCTGAAAATTATATTATCCAGTTTATCATTGTTCGGCTCTTACTCTGTCAAAATAGCACTGGCTGGTATATTAGAGGCATGTTAGCACTCTATAAAGAGGTTAGCAACTTGTTAAAGAGGGTAGCACCACACTAACACTACTTAGTACTCCAAAGGCATGGAATTAGAGAGAAGGGACATATTAGATGGTATGGTTTGCAAGATTTTGACCTGCTTACAAGAAGCCCTAAAATATGCCAGTGCAACTTGCAAGGCAGAGTATTGCACCTGCATACACTGTAGGTGCACTAGCATATAGCAAGTAAGCATCTTTATTGATTGACTAACAAGCATTTACTAATTCTAAAACATTCACAAGGTAATAAAAACAGATAAATTACATATGCGAATAATACAGTGCATAAGCTTTACAGATGTAAGACCACCATTTAGGGTTCTTAGACATCCCCACAGGACTTCAGATATTTTTATACTTTGTCTTTCCCATTGAGAGATGTACAACCCTCAGGCATATGCACTCATCTCAGTTTTGTGAATGAAGCCATGTTTAAGGATATAGTGATTCTATTAAGTCTCATGGCAACATTTACATATTATCTTAATTCCCTATCATATTTTGATTTTCTGCTTCCAAATTCTTCTAATATGGAAGAAAAAAATTTGTCAATTTGTTAAAAATCTGGTTGTCTTCTATAAGCAGACAAATGCTAGTTAACTTGTTTTTGTTAGTTCACCCCAGTAGCCTAAATACTGACCAAGTCAAGATTGCCTGGTCCCTATATACCAGGAGCAAGTCCATAAATGTGTATTACATTTTCCTTTTCATCAGTTGCACATGAGCAGAATTGCACTTTGGGAGGAAGACTATTGTATCTGGCTGTGAAAAGATTGCTTGCAGCTCTTTCAAATTTATATTGTATAAATGTTTTCCTTAAACATGGTTCTAGTACAACATCCAGGTAATATTTATATGCATGGAACCTGTTAAAAGCAGCAAACCAGGGGAAATGTAGAGGATTGCGTGTGAGCAGTCATACACAACTGGGTTATTCTTGTATCAAGCCATTTCCCTAGTAACAGTAGACCTCAAAAGTGAAGCTCGAGAGGTCTCCTATTGCCAGGGAAATGGCGAGGTTCAAGAATAACCCGGTATGTATATGACTGCTCATACACAATCTTTTATAGTGCATAGGCAGTCATGCTCATGATTAGAGTACAAGGAAAACACATTTTAAAATGGGTTTACAAAATGCTTTACTCTGTTTTTTTTTAGTACATGTATTTTCTTGCTCCTGGATAAATCGTACATGGTCAGATTATGGCTGGTTGGTGGATGCGGATGTCATTTTTATGTTGGCTTGCTGCTCCTGCGCACAAGTCAACATCTTGTGGTAGTGCAGATTTGGAGGTGTGGGTGCTGTTGGGTGAATGCAGAGCACACATCAGTAGGTGCTTCCCTCATTCCCCAATCAGCCTGCATGCCGGTGCCACACCATGCATACTAATGTGACGAGCACATCTAAGGAAAGGACCACTGCAATCCGAGCAAAGCTCATCAGACACAGTGGTCCTTTTCTTGCCATGATCACCGCCATTATGTGCATGGCGGGACACGGTCGTAGAACTGATGACTTCAGGGATGCCCAATCCCCCTGTCAGCTGCCCCTGTCCCCTGTCAATGTGCCGACAGGGGAGCCCATTCCCGGTCAGCATAAAGCACCCCCGCAATTGTGTAATGCCAAGGGGGTGCCCAATCCCCCTCAGCTGTTACCCCGCCCCCTTTTCCTTGTATGCTGATGGGGGGCCCACTTCCATCGGCAGAAATAACCCCCCCAATTGTTTAATGCCTAGGGGTGCCCAATCCCTCCTTGGCTCTGTGTCCCCCTTCTTTGTGTACCGATGGTGGTGCCCAATCCCTGTTGGCATAAATTTGGCTCCCCATACTGTTTGCCAATGGGGGTGCTTCAATCCCCGTCGGCTACAGACGCCCCCCCAAAACAGTTAGGTGGCATGCTGTGAGCCCACCCCAGCATGCCAAATCCCCATAAAAAAAACTGTCCCACAATGTTTTCTTTTCATCTTACTACCAGTAAAAGGAAAATGGTCCCTCGTAGTCTCCGTGCCCCCTGCCCCCACCCGCAGTCACCCACTGCACACCATGCCTCCCCACACCCTCCCATACCCCATACTTACCTCTGGAGCTTGGCGCGATGATCATCGGTGGACCGGAAACATGTCTGCACTCTTCAAAGCCGACCGCTAACTGAGGAAATGCCGGTAAGCTGTATAAAGGGATAGATAGGGTTTTTTCAACTTTAGTACATATCTCAGACATTTTTGTGAATTTTGGCCCCAAACTTTCAGCATGGGGTTTTTGGGACCCCTTCTCATGAATTCTTGCACTGTCATGACATTATTCATCCTGAAAGGTGATTTCGCAGTCACTGCACAGAATTACCTTTCAGGACCATGCAAGGAGATGACAGTGCCACTGTTCATGAGGGGGGCTCTCAAAAACCCTATGTTGAAAATTTGGTGGGAAAAATCCAAAACATGACTGTTTTACGAGCGTGCGTAGCAACTGTGCAATGCACACTCATAAGTTAGCGAATTCACAATATTTTCATGCCAGATTCTCAACATTGGCATTTTACCACACCTTCTTGTGAACTGTGCAGCTGTCATTTTTCACATCCTGGCTGAAATGTGTTTTCGCACTTCCTGTGCAGAATAGTGCGGTCATGGTGCGAAATCAGTGTTCGGGACACATTAAAAAAATTACAGTGGCACTGTTCATGAGCAGAGATCCTAAAATGCCTGTGTTGAGAATTTGGTGACAATACTCCATAAAGTGACTGTTTTACAATCATGCATAGCAACTGCACAACACACACTCGTATGTTGGTGCATTTGCACTATTTGCATGTCAGATTCTCAACACTGGCATTTTACCACACCTTCTTGTGAACTGTATAGCTGTCATTTTTCACATCCTGGCTGAAATGTGTTTTCGCACTTCCGGCGCAGAATAGTGCAGTTGCTGTGTGAAATCAGTGTTCAGGACACATTACAAAAATGGCAGTGATACTATTCATGAACAGAGGTCCTAAAATGCCTGTGTTGAAAATTTGGTGACAATACTCCATAAAGTGACTGTTTTACAATCATGCATAGCAACTGCACAACACACACTCGTATGTTGGTGCATTTGCACTATTTGCATGCCAGATTCTCAACACTGGCATTTTACCACACCTTCTTGTGAACTGTATAGCTGTCATTTTTCACATCCTGGCTGAAATGTGTTTTCGCACTTCCGGTGCAGAATAGTGCAGTTGCTGTGTGAAATCAGTGTTCAGGACACATTACAAAAATGGCAGTGATACTGTTCATGAACAGAGGTCCTAAAATGCCTGTGTTGAAAATTTGGTGACAATACTCCATACAATGACTGTTTTACGAGGTGCATAGCAACTGCACAATGCATGCTCATAACTTAACGCATTCACAATAATCAGTATGGAATGCTTTACTAAACCCCTGGGGTTTGCCCTCGGGGTTTATGTAGCATCCCACACCTCAGGTGTGTGTAAAATTCTCATTACACATGCCACCCCATGCATTATTCTGTATGTAATATGATTTGAAATAAGGGCATCCTCCACACAATGCTTGCAGCTGCTCCACTCTTGCAAAGAAGGTGGACAGTTGCAGAGACCCCCATGCACAGGATGTGCACATTTGGGGCACCCACAGCATCCAGAGCCATTGTTGTATGCTTACTCCATGCCCAAATCATGGTGACAGGACCCATCTCTGCGGCGGGCTGGGGGCAGGCAAGGGGACAGACATGATCCTGCACATTGCCAGGGAAGCAAGTGCAGCTGGCACAGAGGGCATCTACTTTGGGGCTGTCATACCACCTATGTGCCCCTCTCTGACTGGTTGTCCAGTTCATACCGGGGCAAGTACAGCCCATTCTCCACTGGCCCCCAGTCCTGGGTGAAAAGGTATGGGCTGGGGGCATCACTGGCACTGGTCTGATATTATGGCAGATTTCTGGCTTGTTTTGAAGGGGGAATGGCAGCCTCTGGTGGACTGGCATGGGCTGCCATATCCTGTGGACCCCACCTCTGGTTTCACCCACTGGCCCTGCACAGTAAGGCCCGAAGACCCCAAGACACACCACAACACTTGTCGGTGTCTGCAGGGTAGGGTGAGGTGAAATGGCATGAGCGCTATGGCCGACGATCCAAAGGCACATCCCAGTTCCTGTCAGTCTCTGCAGGGTGGGGGTGGAGTTGGCATCAGTTCAATACTTCACTGCCATTTCTATTATGCATCTCTCTAACTTCTGCACTACTACTGTCAATGCCAGCAAGACAACATTCGGCATTGACAAATGCTTGTTTTATTTATTGCTTTGCAGATGTTCTTTGCTTGATATTATTTTTTAAAAAGCCCCTTTACGATGTTGTCTGCTGCTGCTGTATCCTCATAAAGTCATGAGGTGACAAGGCAGGCAACCATTGCTGCTTCTTAAAGGCTTTGAAGCATGAGACAGCATTCCATATTGTTGTGCTGCACTACTGATGTACTGAGTGCAGCACAACAGCCAGTATGACAGAGTGAGTGAAGCACAACAACACTATTGCAGGCATGGATTTTCATGCTGAATAATGTTCCACCATACACTATTTTGAGAATTGTTAATATCTTCAAGATGTTGGTTGATCCAAAAATTGTTAATTTTTGTTTTTATGCATTGCTTGTATTTCCAGCTAAAACTGATGTTCCTCTCTATATAGCAATGTAAATAGAACAAATCATATTTCCTTAGGCTCCCTTGAATATTTTTGTACCACTTAGAGTCATGATATTCTCTTACTGACCAGTCCATTTTTTCCTGAAGACACTTAAATGGTAATCTGTTTTGAGATAATCTGGTAATATTACCCAACAGTTGATTTTCCTAGGATCAATGATGGAATTTATATTAGCTAAGCCCAATTCCAAACTGATGTCAGGCAAAGGGCGATAGTGTCCTAACCCTAATGTTTTCCTAAGAAGTTTAAATAATGGTACGGTTAGTTTATCCATATTTTTAGAATCCCATATATCTAACCCATTAAATAGTTGGGATTGGCATTTGGCTTTGAGTGCCACTAATAAATAGAATAATAGATAGAGGACTATATATTATAAGGCAGTAAGACCATCAAGAGGTTTTGGGGACTCGGAACCTCGAGAACAAAGCTCAAGAGGTTCCCAAAGTTCCCAAAACCTCAAGATGGTCTGACTGCCTTATAATACATAGTCCTTTATTTGTTATTTTTTGTAATATATGGACCCCATTGCGAACATTCCTTTTTCTCATGTGTTTTTGTGAAACAGGCTGGCTGGCCACCGCACTCAGCACGCGCTGTCTCTGAGCTGCCCGCAGCACTAACGAGTGTCCCATCACTCATTTCAAATAAAATTTTGTTTATGTTAATTTAGTGGGCAGTCCTACCTTTCAGCTTTTTTGTCGTTAGGCAAATGCAGGATGAGTGACATAGTCCATTATTTGTTCAAAAAAATGTAACGACGAACTGAACAGATTCCTCTCACTAAGCAAGACGAAAAAGATGCCATGTTTTTCATGCTGTTGTGCCCGCCTACTAGAGAAAAGCTGCCAATGGAGATGCACACCGTCAGTACGGTTGTGCAGGAAGGGAAGTGTGAGCATGGCAACTGGGTTTGTTGGCAGGAAGATCTGGACATGCACTCAGTGATTGTAGTGATAATACTATCATTGAGAGCTGAAACTATAGTAGTATCAGCTCTGAACAATAGTATTATCAGGAAGGAACAAGGGTATTATCACTTTGGACAGTGTTGTATTACAGGGATTTTTTTGTATGGGACAGGATGGTATTATTTGACCATGTCCATATATTACAATGGCTTAATGGATAAAAAAAAATATATAGGTACTTGAATTTACTAAGATGCTGTATTGTTTTATTTGTGGTTTCTATATATGTTTTTTATAATATGTATATGCCACATAGTATTAGAGGCATAAGCCAGCCTAGATAATTGTAATTTGTTACATTTATCAGCTTATGATTAACAATTGCCCAGCACTCTTTGGCTCTATTATTGCCCATTATCACAGTTTGGGTTTTAGTATACTTAATGTATAATTTTAGCTCTTTGCCTTTAGTTTCCAAAATGTTTAGCTCATTTTGTAAGACACTTTTTGAAATAGCAATGAGTATCTGGTAAACAGTGTACACTAATGCTAAGAATAACATGTCTTTTATTTTTGGTGCCTCTGCACCTAAAGTAATAAAATCACTCACCAATTCATCAGTACACAAACAAAATAGTGTTAGCTCCAGAATGCAACCTAGTCTGACTCCTTTGGTTAAAGGAATTGCTCTTGAGAGATGGCCCTCAGTAACCAATCTTAGTCTTGTCCATGTATGCAAGTAGAGATTTCAGATTATATGAATTAATGATGGCTCAGTTCCTCAATTTAACATTTGAATCCATAGAAGCTCTTGGAAAATAGAATCCAACACAGATGAAAAAGCCAAATAAAGTTTATGATTCCTTAAATGTATGTATTTTTCTATGAGTTGACAAAGGGTGAAACAATTATCTAAAGTGGAATAATTGTTTATAAAACCATTTTGTAGGTCACACAGACCACCAGTATACTCAATTTGGGCTCTTAATCTTTCTAGGATGATTTTAGTAAAGATTTTTGAATTTATGGTAAGAAGACATATGGTTCTGTACATGGAGGGGTCAGCAGTGCTACTTTTTTGTGCACAGGGATTATTTCTGCTCCCTTCCATGAACAGGGTACAAAGCTGTCCTGAATACATTTATTATATAAAATTACTACATAGTTACACTAGTTAAACACATTGCACTTATATACTTCCATTGCCATTTTGTCAGGACCAGGGTCCTTTTTGAGTTTCAGTTGATTGCAAGGTACATCTCTTTATGTGTAATTGATGGAGATGAGTTGATTGTGATAATATCCTATGCTGAAACTTTCTCCACCTTTGAATTATAAAAAAACTTAAGAAAAAAACTGGCCCATTGTGGTTCAGAGATATAAGAATCCATAGAATCCTTAAGGCATCCAGTACCTCTTGCCACAAGATACCAAAAGACTTTACTAATTTTTTTTCATTAATTGCTCTTAGCATTTTTCCCCATTGCGCATGGTGATATTTTTCCTTTTTATCTTTTAAAAAGAGGTTGTATTTTTTCCATTCTTGGTTTATTTCCTTCCATAAATGCATATCTTTCTTTTTCTTCACTACCCTGATTTTGGTTCTCCTAAAGTATCTGTAATTTTGGCAAACTCTGTCATACCACCCAACCGGTTTATTTTATTTATTTATTGAAATTTTGGATAACACCTTTGAGAACAAGCTCATTTCATAGGTTCCACATCAGACGAATGGTACATATTGGAAAAGTATGAGATGGAGAACAAACAAAACAAGGAATTATACAAGACATTATGACAGTATATAACTAGAGAAGTTTCAATACATGTGGCATTGTACAGTGCATGCCAAGGTACATATTTGATTAAAACCTGGAATTCAAAGGGTCATATTATAGGGGGTGGGGTCTTATGAAATGACCCTTTACAGGAAAATGAGAACAGACTCAGCCTAGTATCTATGAATTAACAAGGCAAGGGATGACATCAGCCTAGGGGCCTCATCAGAGGTGAGAAGGTATGGGACAAAGCATTTTAAAGTGAGCAAGGGAGCTCAGGAGATATAACGGGGAAGGGAAATGGGGCTAAAGCCTAGAGGGGTGAGGGGAAAGAGTGGAAGGGATCAAGAGGAAATGTGAAAGGAGAATGATTAGCAACTTAGAACAGTTATTTACATGCCAGTTCTGGAGCTGTCCAGACCAGAGAAAAAGATCTAAAAAAGAGTAGTCTGTGCCCTTAATATAAGTTCCCTTCTGCAGTGTCACCCTTAAATCTGACTGTGTCTTATATTTATTGATTTTATATCATTGTTCCCTAATTGTATTGAATAAAGTGAAACATTTTTCCAAAGCCAAGGTGGCATTCAATTTATCTAAAGAGCTTCTGTTCCGTTCCAGGACATAAGTGTCAATGGTATATCTTATTTGATCTTCTAGGCTAATATTCCAGTTTATTCTTTTAATTGTTCTAATTTCAGTAAAACATATGTCAAGATTATCCTTTGTTATAGTGCTAGTGATTAGGTCTCTCAAAAACAGAGGGAAGTGGTCATTCTCAGATCTCATAGGGATCTGTAGACTATCCTAGTTCTGGAGCTGTCCAGACCAGAGAAAAAGGTCTACAAAAGAGTAGTCAGTGCCCTTAATATAAGAGAAGTCCCGTTCTGCAGTAAGTCACCCTTAAATCTGTCATTTAATGGATATAGATTATATACAGATACAATTTTAATAAGTTATTTACTGGATTTATTGTAGCCTTTTGTCTTGTATATTTATTTTATGTGTATTTAAACACGTGTTAGTTTGGCACAAAATAGAGTTGTCTAGTAGCCCATCAAACTCTCCAGTCCTTGCATTCAAGTCATGCAGGACTGGAATTTCACTTTCTGGGAACTCCCACATGAATGACTCTATCAGCTGTTTTAAAACCACCCATATATCATTATTAAAAAATACAGAGCCTGTTTGGGAAATATTACTATTTAATAAGACAACTTTGTAATACTGGGTTTCTCAAAGAGTAGCAATAAAATTAGCAGAAATATGTACTTTTTTGTGTTTAAATAAAACTCCTGCTTTAATAAAGATTGTCAAACCACCAGCAATTCTACCATACCTGCTACATTTCTTGCCTCCATTTAAGAGGGTATTTGTCTCTTTATTGAGCCATGTTTCTTGTAAACAGGTTATGCCCCTGCAGTTACTGTTTGCTTCCATTCATGATCTGTGTATCTATGTTCATACCCAGCAGTAGTCCAGGAGATAAATAATAATTTCCCATTCTTGCCTTCATGTTTATCTACTTCCCCAATTATTAAAAATTAATTACAAATTAACAAGTCTTCAGAAGGGGGAGAAAGTCCATCCCCATATCCTGCTAGAACCATTTACTTATTTGTACGTGCTAAAGACTCAGTGTTATAATTATTTATTTTATTTATTTATTGAAAAGTTTCACCAGGAAGGGCGCATTGAACAATAAATTGCTCATCTCATGGTGCATTCTGGGGAAGGGGAACAGTGGGGGAAAGATCGCACAAATAAACTACAATATTTATAATCAAGTGACATAAATCAATTTGGACAGTACAGTATTATGAGTATCTGTAGCTTGAGAAAACTTAACTTTGCTTTTGAGAAGATTAGAATCAATCAAATACAGACTCATCCTGCCCAATAAATCAGTTTTCTGCAAAATTGTGTCTGCTATTTTTCTGTTTTTGATTTTAGTGCCTATTAGGCTTCTTTCTATACTTAAAGTTCCATCATTATCCACAGACACTTGCAGAAAATTACAGATAAAATTTTTAATTGAATTAGATAATTTGTATTTATTTTCTTTATCAAGATAAGGCATGCCAAACAGGCTAAGGAACATCGGACTCATGAAGAGGTCAGTTTCATTTTCCTTTAGTTTATATATTCATCTCTAGGGAAATAAATGGAGTGATTCCTGTTACTTTTAGAGGAACCATTAAGACAGATATAATAAGCCACTCAAGGAGTAGAAGAGGGCATCTAGTATAGTACCACAATCATCCATGATTTTCTTTACGTCCTTTATAGCTTCAGTAGAAATTTATGTCTCTAATTCTGCAGTAATTAGGTCTGTCACTTGATGTTTGAGGTCTCTCGATCCTACTTTCCTTAAACCATCTAGTAGGTCCCAGAAATCTCTTTATTGGCCATTAAAGCTCAATATTTTCTTGAAGAATATCAGACTTATTTGATTCAATTTGCTGGTTTGCTGTCCAGTTAGTTTCTTGATCAATATTGCAGTCTTCAGTTGGTTTTGCCTTATCATAATATGTAGCTATTTGTGAAACAGCAATATGATTATTTGTTATTTTGTGTGACTGTGTGAGAGAGTTGAGACATCACTTGACATTGTTTGCTGAGTAAATCAACTTCCTTCTCTAAAGTATCAAGTTGGTTTCCCGGTTAATTTTGCAGAGAATGTTGAGCCAAATGATGCTCTCCCATTGTATTACCTTTAATTCCATTTATAATTTGGATTCATATGGCCTGAGATTGACTAGGGCTTAGCTCTTCTGTAATTAATGACTTATCCTCCATTAAGCTCCTTTGATTTTTTTTGTTCCCTTACATTTTTTCTTCTGTTTTTTTTCCCTTTAATATTTATTCTGTATTGTTAAACTTTCTTTAAATTTAATAGGTGAGAAGTCTGGTCTTTTTGGCCTTTCAAGAATACCCAGTGAAAAAGGAACTGTTAAAGTTTGAAATTAACAAAGATTTTGTAAGGTGGACAACAAATTGACTGGCTAACATAAGGCAAACAGTGGCAATAAATGGGTATTTATCAAGGAAGGGAAAGGTGACATATGGGGTTCTGCAGTGGTCAGTCCTGGGCCCTATAATTTTTCAGTTTATCCCAGACCTCAGAAAAGATGCACAAAACACAATTTTAAAATACATGGAAGATATTAAGGTTGGAGGTCTTTGTACTACCCCTGAACAAATTAACCCTTAAGCTGCTTATAGAATTAGAACGCATAGGAATTTTGGACTGATATATCAGTCTGTGGCCCTGCAAGGATTAAAACAATTCAGTCTGACCTGGATACAGTCACTGAATGGGAGTGTACTTAAGACATGACTTTCAGTCTGAAAAAAAAGCTGTGTAATACATATAGGAAAGAACATCATAGAACATAACTACTTCTTAAACAATACACCTATGCACGTGATAGACACATATAAAGACCTTGGAATATATACAGATACCAGTATGAATTTCAAGGACCAGTGTACATCTGCTGTTGCAAAAGCTAATCAAATTATGGGATGTATTAGAAGGAACATAAAAAGTCATAAAACTGAGATTCTAATGCCCCTATACACCGCATATGTTAGACCACAGTTGGATTTTGTGGGGCAATTATGGTGTCCATATAAAAAGATCCTGAAATAACAAGAGTGGCAAAAGCCCAACACAAAATGACAAAATTAATTAAAGATCTGGAACATCTCCAATACAATGAGAGACTTAAATTAAAAGTGCACTCACTGGCGGTCAGGAGAAAACAAGGGTACCTTATACTACTTTGTGATGTACTACAAGAAAATGAATTCAGAAACAATCTTAACTTGAAATTTAAATGCACAAATTCAATCTCAAGAGGGCATCACTACAACTGCAAGCAACACACTTTAGGTCAACCACTAGGAAACACTTTTTTACTCAGAGGGTGACCAGCCTACAGAACAGACTGCCCTGTGAAATTACAGGTAGCACAACAAAGGACATGTTTAAAAATAGGCTTGATAAATTCTTTGAACAAGGTGGCAACATGAATTACTATTTGTAGATATGAGGAGCTACTTGTGGGTAAATAGCGAACTAGCCCTTTCAGAACCTCTGCATCATTTAGTGACAAAAGAGGAGCTAGAGGGAATTATCTTAGATGCACATAATTTATCCAGTTTCCAATTAATGTTATACATTCTTGCTCCATTTATCACTATATCTTCCCTAGCAGAGTCCAAGAAACTTTTAACAATGATACACTGCTCCATTAGAATTTAATTTGTCAGAAACTGATCTTTTAAATGGTGGATCAGGTCATCACTTAATGATGAGGGATGGAAGAAGTTTCTAGTTCCTTGAGCCCCTTCATTCCCAAGCATATCTCCTTCTGTCATGTAATTATCTTGTATTTCACCAGCCACTTCTAAATTAGTAGATCCCTCACGGCCTTCTAATTCTCTAAGCCCAGTAGTAGTATGTTGCAATTCAAATAGTACTTCCTTCATGGTAGATTTAGGGATCAGAAGTGTCACAATGTGTTCAGTAATAATAGATGACTCCTAAGCTAAGAGGAGATCCAAAGCTTGACTCTATACCATCAAATGTGGGCTCTCTCTTGTCATTAATAGTACTGTATTTCCATATCAGACATAGGTACAGGGAGGTCATGGTAAGATGAAAATGAAAAGTTAGGAGATGTTTCAAGTCCATTTGTTGCACCTAGTCCTGTGTTTAAAATAGGTGGTAGTGATGTACTAGTTTATAATTTAGTTTAGTTTTTAATATGGGGTTGATGACCATTCCTTATTCTGATAATTAGTTGGTCACAGATGGTCTGTAAGGTTAGTTTGGATAATATTACTAGTTAAGCTATGCTTCTATTTCCTTTTACTATCCTGTGCAAGCTCAGTGACCAAAGGGGAACATTCATTATTATGAACCGGCGATCGTAATTCGAGCAATCTGATTGGCCGACATCTCTTTAAAGCCGTGATGATATCGGGCTACATCATCACGGCTTTAAAAAAGCTCCGGTGCCACCAGCCTCCTTACTAAGCTACATTAACAAACTCCTCCGACTCTAAACGCCGCCACATCGTGCCTTTGTAGATTTTTTCAAATGTAGAAATGCTGAACATCCGTTTACTCAGGACCACATTAAGTCATTCACGAAAGCCTCAAAACAATATCCAGCTATTTTAAAAGTAACCGGGACCAGCGAACATGTTTCTCACCTCCTGAAGCACGCGCTCATTTCAAAACGGCAGCGGCAGCGCTTCTACACTGACTAAACTCATCCTTTCTCCCGTTACTTCCGAATCCTCATTTATTGATCACCAACTTAATTTTTATTTCATTTACTAAAGCTCACCATGCCTGAGTCCATCGCTCACTACCACATTTATCGGCAAACCTGGCACCACGGACGACTGAAAATACCCTGGCAGATTAGCAGCTTCACACACTAACACAGCTCAGTCACCATGTAGCAGCAGCACCATCTGCTGGACAAAGTAGAAACTGTGCACTTTTTAATTAAAAGGTATACTTCCACATCACAAATACAATAACAAAAAAGTATTTAAACACATTTTTTTTAAATAAATGAACTGAAACTTTAAGCCGTTCATAAGCAATAAGTCACCCAGGGTGTGATATACTGGATATCGTCACTGATGGTTGGACGCACTTGGCCTGCGGCCTCGTGCCCAACCACCTGAGGCGTGATGATATCCCACGATATACCACACCCTGTCGTGCCTTATTGCTTAATTATACAATGGCAAGAAAGAATACTGATATCTGATTGGTCCCTCTGGGTCCAGACCTGGGATGTTATCCCAGCATAACATCCTGATTCTAGTCCCAGCAGACTCAAGACTGCAGCAAATGTTTGAAAAAAAATCACTGAACAGCCTTCACTGCCATAACTTTAGTTTTGCCTGCTGTGCTCAAAATGCATTTCTCATCGCCATCACAACAGTCTAAATTTCTCTGTCCCACAGCAGAGAAATCTACCAAAACAGACCTCACAACCCTCACGCATTCCCCCTCAAATTCTACAAAGTTTATTTTCCATTTTGAAAAAAATTAACTGAAACCCATTATGACTCGGTTCACCCACTGAACGCTCCCAGAGACAAGAATGAACAAATGAGCAAGTGCGTCTTTTAACAGTCAACACGCGGCTCTTTTTGTAATGCCTGCTTGCTTTCTCAAGTCATCTTCTGACTTTATTTGTTTTTTAATTGAATAATTTAAAAACATCCAGAAACATTCTCCCTACCACCTGCCTCTTACATACCATATACCTACACAGAAGCGCCGTAGGGCAGTCAGTTGAAGGAACAAAGGGACGTTACCTCAGATTCTCACTTTCCAACAGCATGAAGAGCCAGTCACACAAACACTAAGAAAAAGAAAAAAAAAACATAAAAGTACCACAAAATAAGGTATATTCTCCCTACCTCCTTCCTTTTTGATACCAAACATCCTTACAGAAGCCGGTGGTTGACAAATCAGGTGGAGAGGGGTGCAATCTCCATTTTTTTATTTGCAGTAGCAATATCAAGAGTGAGTCATGGAAAGTCAAAGAGAAGTGCAAGAAACAGACACTCCAAAAGAAAACACCAGCAGCAATAAAATAGGAGAGTTTAACAAAAACTGGCAGCAACACTGACAATACTTCCTGTGAGGTCTGCACAGCCACACAAAAAGACATAGCAGCTCCACCTGTTTGCTTAAGCAATACATCAGCACTATTGTTTTATAAAGTATGCCTACTCATTCAAAAAAAATCACAAAGAACTACTTCAAACATATTGTTTCATCTTGTTTTTATTTCTTTTACAAATGAGTCATTGTATAATAGCAATAATGTCCTCCAGGGTGGGTGTTATTCTGGGATAACATCCCTTCTTGGGTGTTGGATGCCCTCAGCCTGTGGCCTCAGCCCAATCACCCAAGGTGGGATATTATCCCAGTATAACACCCACCCTATCGGGCATTATTCATTTATTATTCAGCCTTTGAAACCTTGTTTTTATCATTGTGGTAACCTTTGTAAAAAGTTATTTGGGGAGTAGATTCCGCTCACTAGTTTCAATCCCCAAATCCCTATTAGCAGTACAGCCCAGCAAGTAAATAACAAAGTGCAGTAAAGTGCAGTACTGAGGTATACCTCGGTATACTGAGATAGAATCACATTACAGTCAATGCAATTTGTAACTTGAGTGCCTCAGTGGTACCTCGAGGTAGTCAACTTTTAGATAACTACCACTTGTAGTTTTACTTATTAACCTATTTCAATGGTGTTTCATTAATCACCCATGTGTATCTTAAACTCTTAGGTTTATTAACAATTCTAACCTTTGACTTATCTACTGTATATTTATTTTAAACTGCAGTTCAGTTAAGGTGTTCACTACTGAGTCTGGAGCAAGTTGGTGTCCTTTAGCTGAATTTGAAATTAGAACTGCATCATCAAGCTTAACACAGATCTTAGTCTGAATTTTGACCAGCCCTTTACCCTCAACAAATTTGAAGAAGCTCTTAATTCCATGCCCACAGGTAAAGCACCAGGCAACAAACAACAAAATGCTAGCACTCAGAGCCAGGAGTTAGTGGGTAACCCCAATGAAGGTACTGGGTGAGTACCTGCATTGGGGTTACCTACTAACTCCTGGCTCTGGAGTGCTGGTGCATTTTGTTGTTTGTTGTACTTGTAAGGGTGGAAGCCCTGCACCAGCACCATGCCCTGGTCCGGTGAAGTGCAGCACCATTCATTGTTTAAAGCCCCAGGCAACAGTGCCATACCACTGACATTTGACTGCCACTTTAAAGACTACCTTTTACCTCCTCTCATGGATGCCCTTAATGAAGCCACACAGATAGGAACACTCCTGGCCTTAATGCACATGGCCCTGATCACATTATTGCCCAAACCTGGTAAGGACCACCTACACTGCAGAAACTACAGACCAATATCATTTATCACTGCAGATTGCAAAGTATTCACTTAGTTGTTGGCTGCTGGAATTAAGAATGTTCTGCCCACCCTAATAGATGATCACCAAGTGGGCTTTATACCTGGCAGGAGGGGCACAGATAATACTCACAGACTGATCAACTTCATTTGGCAGGCAATGCATTTCCACCCCTCAACTGTTCTCTCTGTCTATGCTGAAAAGGCATTCAACAGAGTTGAGTGGCCTTACTTCTTTCATGTGGTACAAAACTCCAGCTTTTGGGAAATTTTCATATGATATATACATATCCTATATAATGGGGCCTCTGCCTCAGTCCTCACTAATTCAACAGGCTCCCCTCATTTCCTCCTAGAAAAAGGCACGAGGCAGGGCTGCTCACTCTCTTCTATACTATTTGTCCTTGCTCTAGGACCCCTTTTGTGGGCAATCAGGCAACACCCAAGCATATATGGCATCTAATGGGTGGGGTATATAAAGTTATGGAATATGCAGATGACATAATCTTGTCACTCACGGACCCAGAAACATCTGTCCCTGCAGTGCTAGCTTTACTATAGTACTTCAGCTCTTTATCCGGTTATAGGACCAATGTGACTAAATCGCTGATTATGCCACAAAGAACAGCACTCCATCCCCAGCCTGGCTTCTCCTGTGGGCTATAAGTTGCTCAAGGATCCATAAAATATTTAGGCCTAAACTTTGCATGGAATTTGTGCTCACTAGACAAACTAAATCTATCTCTTCTGATTACTTCTCTATCCCAGGACCTAGCAAGATGGAGCTGTCTGCTTTTCTCCATGTGGGGCAAAGCCCACACATACAAAATGATGCCAGCAACTAGAATACAATATATACTAGATAATCTCTCCAAAAATCTAAACCGCATTTTTTCCGGAAAATACATAAGCAAACGCTAGACTTCATCTGGGGATCAGGAACAAATCATATCAGCTGCAAAAAAATTATACTTCCATTGGAAATGGACAGACTCAGCCTCACAAATTTTGAGCTCAGGCATATTTCACACAACTCTTATCTCAACTTTCATACACCTCACCCTTAAGGGCTTCCTCAAACTGACCAAAATGAACTCTCTGTGAAACATACCTTCTGGGACGTTTCACTAGGTAAATGAGGAACAAAAAAGGCCAAGGCCATATTGTTGTTCCTAGTCAGTAAGAGTAAAGAATTCCATATTTCATTTTGTGTTTATATAATTATCAAGATTCATTTTGAGTGTATCTTTGTACTAGAAATCATTGATGAGGGGAGCTTATTCCAGAGGTTTGCTGCTCTTATTATATAGAAGTACTTTCTTCTGTTCATTCTAAATATATTTTTAATTGTAATAGGTGATCCCTAGCTTCTATTTGATCACTTTCGTATTCTATTTTCAGTTCAGTCATTAAGCAATCATTGTTACAATATCATCACATAGTAACATATCACCCCATGTCTTCTTATTTCTAGACTATGTAAGACTAGCTTATCTAATGTTTCCTGATATGTTAAATGTACAAGTGAGTATATTGACTTAGCATATCTTTGTTGAACTTTCTTAAGTTTATTTATACTTGTTTTTAAATATGGACTCCATAACCGACTACTAAAATCCAGCATTAGTCTGACATATGACATATATAATGGTATGAGAACATCTGCCTGTCTACTTTTAATATTTCTTTTTATTGCAAAGATCATTATATTTGCTTTGGTGATTACTGAGATACATTGCTCTTTGAAAGATAAATTATTATCTATTTGTATCCCAGGGTCTTTTTCATTTGCCTTCTGTGTCATAGCAGTACATTCTAAGGAATACTGATGCTTTTGATTTTTCTTACCCATATCTATAACACAGCATTTGTTATTTAGTTTCATATCCCATCTTTTTGTCCATTCTAGTGTAATGTTGTTATCTTTTTGTATTGATACTATTTGTTCCATTGAACTACTGGGGCCACATAGCTTTGTATCATCAGCGTATTTTGTAATATTATTGGTTATACCATCATCCAGAGATGTGATAAACATTTTAAAGATAAGTGGATCCATTACTGAGCCTTGAGGTACACTGCTTGTAACTGCCCCCTCTACTGAGAAATAACCTCGAATGGATACTCACTGAACCCTATTTGTTAATCAATTTACTATCCATTTAATAACATTTATATCTACTCTATATTTATTTAGTTTTTATGCTATTGGCCAATGTGGTACCCTGTTGAAAGCTTTATTAAAATCAAAAAGAACAGTGTCTACAGGCATTCCTTGATCCAATAATCTGCTTACCTCATTATAAAAAACATATCAAATTGGTTGTACAAGAGTACCCTTTTCTGAACCGAAGCTGATTATTATCAAATGTTTCTCTCTATGTTTTTCTACAATTCTGTTTTTTATCAATGTTTCCCGGATTTTACATGGAATGGAGGTTAAACTAATAGGTCTGTAATTACAGATGTTTGTTTTATTTCTGCTCCTAAAGATAGGGATTACCTGTGATTTTTCCAGTCTTGTGGGATTACAGCAGAATGCAGTGATTTTTTTATACAGTATTTTAAGAGGATAGAAAATATGGGGTTTTATTATTTTTAACATTGATAGAGTAATATTATCTAGTCCTGGTACACTGTGTTCTCTTAATTTATTTATTTATTGTTCAATTTCTTCCTTTGAGATAGCGTGTTTCCATTTAGTAGAGTCTACAATTTGTGTAGAATTTATTGTTGCTTGTTTGGAATAAATAGAACAAAAATATTAATTAAAGATGTTAGTGATACAAGATGGATCTCGTACACATTCCCTATTTATATTGATTGTACTTAATTCCTCATGTCCCTTTTTTAATTAATTTGTATAGCAAAATAATTGTTTATGATTATATTTTGTTTCATTTTCTGCTAAATTAAGCTCAAAACTTCTTTGCTTTATGTATTCCATTTCTGCATTTGCGCTTTGCTATTTAGAGAAAAAAATAGGTTGCAGGTGATACCTTTTATTGGACTAACAAAATTATTTCTAAGACCAGCTTTCGAAAGATAAAACCCTCTTCCTCATGTCAAAATGGAAACAACTGAGCAGAATGATAGATATAAAGGTAGGATGTGGATTCAAAACAGAGACTAGCAGTTTACAGATCAAAGCTAAGCAGTCAATTTGCACCCCTTACAAACAGGAAGATTAATTTTCACTGAAGTGTGTCTGTTGGAGAGATCAACTTGTAAGATCATAGGGCTGCTTAATTTTACTCTGACTCTGGACCATCAATTACATTTCTAAAAAGTCAAGGCAGAAAAAAATACATACCATTGTCTTAAGAAGGTACCTGTTAAAAGAGCCAGAGGGTGCTGATGTGAGGGATTAAAAAGAAACTCCGAAGCAAAGCTTTAAGCATAATCACTGGTAGTGTATTAAAAAAATCTTTATTAAGTCCTTTTTCTTTAGTGTCAAAATAATGTATCATTTTTATTTCAAATGTTTGTCATTCCTGGCTGTTCTTGAAGTTACCTTTTAACACTGTGACAGTAAAATCACTGGTGGAATGATCTGGTCTTGAAAAATGTTCCCCTACTGGTGTATTTTCATTTTTATGGGTAACTAAATCTGTGGTGATTCATTCTTGTTTTGAGTTCCTGTCCAGTTTCACCAATATAGCAGCCTTCCTCACATGTTCTACATGGTATCATGTATATTATGTCTCTAGAAGAACTGGTATATGAGTTTTGGATTGTAAATATTTTCCTTTATGGCTGACACATGACTCAGAAGAGAGATGTGTACATAGTTTGCAGTGAGGTGCGTTGCATGGTTTTGTACCTTTGTCACCTAGTTGGAGCTCAGAGGGAAAGCTGGGTGCCTCTCTAGGCTGTGTTGTATTGGAAGCAGTCCACAGGAAGGTAAGGTCATCAGTTTCTATGTCACTGTCATTGTGAGACATGAAACCATCATGCTCCTTCTGTAGGAGAATCTGTAGTTCCCTTTGTTTCCTTTCAATTGCAGCTTGTTGTTCACTGATGTAGAGGCACTGGAGTTCCTTTTCTAATTCTTCTGTTCTTGTTCTATTTTGCTGTTGTAGGTTTTAGAATATAATAGACATAGAAACTGAGGGTCTTTCCTTCCTGTGGACTGCTTCCAATACATAGCCTAGAGAGGAGCCCAGCTCACAGTGCACACAATCAGTCAGCCTCAGAGGGAATCTTAGACATTCAACTTCTTGAAATTAAAATTATACAGCACACTGAGGACTCTATCTTGCAACACACCAATTGCCAAATGGAATTGAACATACACCCCAGATATGGGTCTGCAACGAACACTGAATCAGACCTCACTATGACTGGCAATTGGATGACCAAGTCCAATGGAATAATTAACCTCTCCAGCCATTGGCTATCATAGCCAGAAATGTCAGTTCTCTCTAAAGGTCTGACATTCTGTCCCTCTTCAAAACTTGATGAAATACAACTGTATTCAGACCTAGAGGAATTCTTTAGAAGGTTATGACTGAAAGAATTCTTTCATGATCAAGAGATCTCATCTAATAGAAGTTATAATCACAAAAAGAAGCACTCCCCCTGAGTGGATGTAACCCTAAATTGGACAACTATACAGGCAGCTTTAGACACAGGGTACAATCAAAAATCTCCAGCAAACAGAGGAATATTCTATACAACCTCTCACCTTTGGAAAGAAAAGCAATTGATAGCCTACAAAACAATAGAAGCATCACAATTAAACCTGCTGATAAGGGGTGTGCAGTTGTGATCATGGATACAACCAACTACATACAGGAAGGCTACAGACAACTTTCAGACAACAACTACTACAGGAAGCTGACCTCAGACCCCACAAAGAAATTAATGAAAGAATTGAAAGAACTAATCAGCACATTTCCAGAACATATACATAAGGGACTAGAAAATCTGATACCAACAATGTCAGCACTTGGAACATTCTACACATTACCATAAATTCACAAATCTGTAAACCCTGGCAGACCAATTATATTTGGAATTGACACATTAACTGAGGGGATTTCTGGACTCAAAGAAGGTATACTCAAACCCCTGGTGCAAAACATGAACAGCTTCATACAGTATACTAAAGACTTTCTAAACAAACTGCACAGTATAGACCAGTTACCTCCTGACACTGTTTTGATCGCAATGGATGTTGAATTCTTATACAGCAACATTCCTCACAGAGATGGCATAATGGCATGCTATGAATACCTGCAAAAAGCCACCACAGAGAGCAAATATCCACCAGATGTGATAGCCAAACTTATGGAATACATCCTTTTATACAATTATTTCAACTTCAACACAGACATTTACCTTCAAAATATGGGAATGGCTATGGGAACCAGGATGACACCAGAGTACACCAATCTGTTCATGGCAGATCTAGAAGAAAAAATTCTTCAGCACACAACATCATAAACCATTAAAATACTATTGATATAGTGATATCTTTATCATATGGACAGCAGGAAAGGAAAACTTTAAAACATATTTTGACAACTTCAATAACTTCCATCATTCCAGTAAATTCCAAATAAACTACTCTAAGTGTGTGCATTTCCTGCATACCACAGTCACACACACACAAAATGGAATACTGTAAACATCTGTGTACAGGAAACATACAGACAGATGCAGTTATCTGCACAGCTTGAGCTACCATCCCTCTCATACGAAAACATTCATTATACGCAGCCAGGCTATCCAGTACCACCGCATTTGCTCAAACCAAGATGACAAGGACAGACACCTTACTATACTAAAAGGAGATTTCAGACAGAAGGGATCTAAAACCAGTACCATTGACAGAAATATCCATTCTGCACTCCGTAGGCCTAGGGAAGAACTACTATGGTACAAGCCACAGAGAACATCTCATCGCACACCTCTGGTAGTAACTTACAACCCAGAACTGGAAAATCTATGGAAAATAATTAAAGATCTACAGCCACTACTATCTGAAGATGAAACTCTAAAAAAATATATTTCCCACTCCACTACTGCTTGCCTTCTGCCAGACAACAAACCTGAAGCAGAAACTGGTGCGAAGCAAATTTCTCTCTGAGCTCCAACTAGGTGACAAAGGTACAAAACCATGCAAAGCACCTCACTGCAAACTATGTACACATTTGTCTCCTGAGACATGTGTCAGTCATAATGGAAAAACATTTGCAATCTAAAACTCGTATATCAGTTCTTCTGGCAACGTAGTATACATGATACAAAATAGAAAATATGAGGAAGGCTGCTATATTGGTGAAACTGGACAGGAACTCAAAACAAGAATGAATCACCACAGTTTCGCAGTTACACCATAAAAATGAAAATACACCAGTAGGGGAACATTTTTCAAGACGAGATCACTCCACCGGTGATTTTACTGTCAGAGTGTTGAAAGGTAACTTTAAAAACAGCCAGGAATGGCATACATTTGAAATAAAAATGATACAATATTGTGACACTAAATAAAAAAAATAAAAAAACTTAATAAAGATGTTGTTTTTTAATACACTACCAGTTATTATGCTTGAAGTGGTGCTTCAGAGTTTCTTTTTAAACCCTCACATCAGCACCCTCTGGCTCTTTTAACAGGTACCTTCTTAAGACAATGGTATGTATTTTTTTTTTCTGTCTTGACTTTTTAGAAATGTTAATTGAGGAGTCACGTGATGCGCTCGAAGGTCTAGCAGCTAGCTCAAGGGGCTCTCCTCTCTCCGTTTAAAAACGCCGATTTTTCCCCACATTTTTTGCAGTTTATTTTTGCGATAACTCTACCCCAAAGTAGTGAATTGACAGAAGGCTTACTTTTTGGTTAAACAGGCGAAGATGGAAGAACCGACGCAGGAACTGGAGGCGAAACGTCCTCGGTGCAGCTCTTCCCCGACGGCTCAGCAAGATGAACTTATGCCTTCTCGGGTACACAGAACTGTCTACAATTAAGGATGCCTTGTTTAAACTTATCGAGGAGGTTGCCGACTTCAAGCCCGCATTAACGCAACTGGCCCGTCGGGTCACAGACACAGAAGCTCGAATTTCTTCACTAGAGCGGAGTTCAGAGAAGCAGGTCCCAGCTATGGTCAAGTATAAGAGGTCATTGGCTAAATTAGAAGATCGTCTAGACGACCTTGAAGGAAGGAATCGGCGAAATAATCTTGTATTGCTGGGGCTCCCGGAGGGTGAAGAAGGCCCCAACACAATTTCCTTCCTGCAAAAGTTTCTCGGGAAGATGGTAGGGCCTTCGCCTAATGGGCCCAAATATATTATTGAAAGGGGCCATCGGGCCTTAAGGGCAAAGCCTTCTCCCTCAGATCCTCCAAGGCCTATAATTTTCAAGCTCTTAAATTATCTTGATCGAGAGCATATATTGAAGGAGGCGAGGAAATTCTCAGCCATTCTCTGGGAGGGCAAGAAATTACGTGGGTGCCAGACTTAACTTTGAAAAATCGGATGGCCCTAGCTAGTTTCCGTCCCATCACTTCAAAACTCTGGGTTGCTGGTGTGAAACATCGTATGTTGTACCCAGCCAGGTTGGAAGTCACCCTCAAGGGTGGGAAAAAACTCTTTGAGTCAGCAGACCAGGCTCTAAAGACATTAAAAGAGTCATTACCGGACTTATTCCTCAAAGGCTGAGAGGGGTTGACCTCGCGGAAGCTCTCCGGAATGCAGAAGACATCCTGGACTGGTTTATTTAATCTCAAACTGCAAAGTCTTCACTGAATTTGTAGAGTGTTGGGGTCCCCTATAGCCCCTGTCTATTTGTTTTTGTTTTTTTTTATGCTTTTTTTTTTCTCACAAGTCTATTACTGGGGCATTAGACTTGCTGCTACCTGGAGCTTTATTTTATGTACTCGACTACTTGTGGGGAGGGGGATCTCTCGACCTTTGTTTTGGTAGCCGGTAGAGGCTCCTATAAGGGGTATCAGGAGTATGGTTGTTGTAGAGTTGCTCCAGTAAGCTTCCATCTTGTCTTATGGGGGATATCCCCTCCATATGATATGATCAGCTCCTGGTATGTCACCACTTTGGGCGGAGTATGTTTAGAGCTCCCCAAGAGCTAGGGCGGGTGCTTGGCCCTGCCGAAGTTTCGTTATCTACCTACCTAATTAGTCACAACTGCAGTCTGGCTCTTTGCTTGGCTTTCCCCCTCTTATCCTTGTTTTGGGTTTGGTCCTGTTATTCAAACTACCTATTAACTAATAAGCTGGATGTTACCAGTGGGGTTCTAGAATAATGTTTTAGCCCATTTGCTCTAGGGTTTTTGTACTTTCTGGGCTGAGTTACTGGGGAAGTGTGAGCGTTGGCATATGGCTATATGGGACTTTTCTTTCTCTCCCTTTGGCTTCCACGGGACCACCTCTTGTTCACCCACTGTTAGGTTTTCTCTATTGTTCAGGTCATATAGGGAATGTAGCTGTTGGTTATCCTTTAGCATTCAATAATGTTACATTTTTGGACTTTATACAGGAGATGGGATAGGGTTAAACTAATTGAAACCGTGAATAGGGTAGAATAGGAACGGTTGCCTATAGCCTTACAAGGCTTGTTAAGTTTGTGAGGATATGGAAAACAGGCTCTTCTTTCTAAGAGGGAGGGGCCCCACCTTCAGAGCGCACCATGGGCCAACAGATTTGGAGTCGGCCTGGGGCCGGGAGGCTTGGTTTCAGTGGGGCTTGGGGAAAGGGTGGGGGCTCTTTTGAGGGAGGGACTTTTCCTTTCTTAAGTTTTAGGTATTTGAGGGGTTGTTGGGGAGGGAGATGGCAGCTTACCAGTTGGAGGTGTATCCTGTATAGAGCTATTTTATGGCTTCCAATCTAAATATTGTCTCATAGAACATTAAGGGGGGGTAGAGATAATAAGAAGAAATATATTATTTTAAATCATTTGGCGCACTTCGATCCATCGATAGTATTTCTCCAAGAAACTCACATGCTCCCTGACCAGCTCAACTTTCTGAAAAAAAGATGGGTTGGTCAGGTTTTTGGGGTGGGTTTCTCTACAAGTAAAAGAGGGGTAGCCGTTCTAGTGGCTAAAAAGGTTCCCTTTTTTCCTTTGGAAGTTGTTTCTGATCCTAATGGCAGATTTGTTATTGTGGTAGGGAAGCTGGGGGGTGCAAGTTTAGTGTTGGGATCTATTTATGGGCCTAACCAGGAGTCACCGGCCTTTTTCACGCAGCTGGCGGTACTTATAGCACCCTTTGCTGATAAGCCCATAATCTTAGGAGGGTATTGGAATTTGGTACAGTCCAACCGCTTGGATCGTTCGTGGTCCAAAGGTCTCCACCTATCCCCGGCCCAGAGAGCAATGGCAGAATTTGTCTCCTCATTAGGCCTAATCGATCCATGGAGACTAACCAACCCAACTGCCAGAGAGTTTACCTTTTACTCCCCTGTTCATAGAAGTTACTCCCATATTGATTTTTTTTTAGTTAGCCACCAGGTTCTTACTCTGATCCAAGAGGTCACTATTTCCAGTCGGGTAATCTCTGATCACCCCCATTAGTTTTCGTGTCAGCCACTTTCTGTCCCACCAAGATCTTACTCGTGGTCTTTAAACAATAGTTTACTTAAGGATCCCCCCTTATTAGATCGTCTTCGGTCATTCATATCTCATTCCATCAATTCCAATTGGGGATCAATACAGGCAGTCGATCGGGTGTGGGTGGCTTTAAAGGCCACATGGAGGGGTGAGTTGATTAGGTTGGCATCAACTCATAAAAAGAAAACTGCATGTTTGATATCTAATTGTTTAGAGAAAATTAAGGCCCTGTATGCTATAGGTGAGGCTTCGAGGTGCTACGACCAAGAGCATGAGTTAGCTACTCTCTCAGGGCTTGGTATGAAAGGACCATGAAAGAGCGGGTTGAGAGCTCAGCCTCTAGATTGAGGGCTTCCTACATAGGGCAAGGTAGTAAAGCGGGGAAAATTTTAGCATGGCAGTTGAAACAACGGGCCGCGGCTAAGTGGGTGGCAGCACTGAGGCACCCGCAGACGAGTGACCTGATTTCGGATCCAGAGGGCATACTGAATATTTTTTTTGATTTTTATAAAAACCTATATTCTAGTGTGCCACTGTCGCCAGAGGCGGCTACTAAAATGAGGGAATTTCTGGCAAATATTCCCCTTCCTAAACTCTCCCAGGATTTCAGTCAGATGCTAGAAGCTCCTCTTTCATATGAAGAGATTTCCCAAACTATCGATGCTTTAAAGCTGGACAAGGCACCAGGGCCAGATGGGTTTACAGCTTTATTTTACAAGACTTTCAAAGAACACCTGGTACCGCTGTTGCAGCAACTATATACCTTTTGGTACGAGCAGGGGATAGAAGACCAATCCCTCTTTGAGGCGAGAATAATTCTCCTGCCCAAACCCGACAAATCCTTAGACTTAGTAAGTAACTATAGACCAATATCTTTACTAAATATCGATATTAAGATCTTTGCTAAGATTCTGGCCACTAGAATGAAGACAGCGTGGCTAGGGCTGTTGAGCCCTGAGCAGGTCAGGTTTGTGGAAGGTCGCTCGTCTGCGGACCACTTTAGAAAGTTGTTTTATTTAATTTCTGGGTCTGTGAGCCCAGACATGGAAGCATCTCTGGTCTCACTAGACGCAGAAAAGGCATTCGATAGGGTGGAATGGGAGTTTATGTTTGAGGTATTGTCTAAATTTGGCTTCCCGGATAAGTTTTTGAACTATATTCGAATACTTTACACATGTCCCACAGCGAGAATTCTCTGCAATAATTTGATTTCAGCACCCTTTTCGTTGTTGCGGGGCACCCGTCAAGGATGCCCTCTTTCCCCGTTTCTATTTAATTTATATTTAGAACCCCTTATTAGGGCCATTAAGATGGACAATAAAGTTCATAGGGTCTGTATAGGGGAGTCCGAGTTTAAATTGTCTGCCTTTGCAGATGACCTGTTAATCCATATCTGGCATAGCCAAGATTCGCTTCCGCACCTGTTTTCAATTATTTCATGTTTCAGCGAATTCTCGGGATATAAGTTGAACAAGAGTAAAACTACGGTTTACCCACTATCCCCTCAATTGCAACGGAGTTGGTGTTCATCTTGGGCTCTGATGCAATCAAAATCTTTACCCCATTTAGGCATCCAGATTTCTAAAGACTTGGCTGAGTTGCGGATCTAAATTTTAAGCCCTTGCTCAAATCCATCAAAGAGGATTTGGAAAGATGGACCAAGCTTCTCTATCCTTTTGGGGAGATCTAATACGATTAAAATGATGATTTTACTGAGAATTTTTACCTTCTCTTCAATCTCAACGTTATCTTCCCAAGTCCTTTTTAACCTTTGTCATAAATACTGTACGGACTTTTATGGAATGGCAAACCCCTTGTAGGGCTTATGGAAACTTACCCGACTGAGGAAGGAAGGGGCTTGCAGTTACCGGATTTCTATATCTACTACTTGGCCAGCCATGTGGCAAGATCGGCCTGTGGGCGCCAGAGACGGCAACGACTCTGTAGGTGGTATGTTAGACCGCTCAATGGCCCAGTGTGTCAACTTAGACGTGAGTCCTTTCTATTTACCCCTTGGTCCAAAGTTCCCTAAGGTCAAAGATACCGCTCTGGGGACGCCAGAGCCCTGCACCAGCTCTATTCATTTTTGATATCCTCTTATACAAGAGACCTGATGCAACCCCTTATTAGGAACCCTAACCTTCTGATTGGTAACCAGCCGATAAAAGATGTGTAGGCAACCTTTCCCACAAACCTAGGGTAGTGGATTTTGTCTTAGATGGTTCTGCTACCTCACCCTCCGTTTTGATGGAGAAATTCATGATTGATCCGAACGGTTGCAGCTGTACCAAATTCGAAGGTGTATTCGCTCCTCCTGGTGGATGGATCAAAAGTAGGAGGCTGGAAAGTTAATAAGAAAGATAAAAGACTTGGCACTATCTAATAATGCAATCTCGAAAATTTATAAGTTTATTTTAGCAAAGAGAGACTCTGATGCCTCCCCTGTTCCTCATTATTGGGAGGTGAATTTATCCCTGAATTGGTCGGAAGAGATCTGGACAAAGGTTTGGTTGGATTTATATGCTTGTGTCAAACAAGATAGATTGAGGGGTCTTCAATTTAACATCTTGCACAATCTGTATCTCTCTCCGGCTAAACTTTCTCGTATATATAGACTTAGTTCCCAAGAGTGTAAGGATTGTATGACCCTATGGCCACTATTTTGCACAAACTTTGGGAGTGTCCCAAAGTGGTTAAGCTTTGGGATTCGGTCAGGTTATGGATAGGCCCCCTTTGTGATATTTCACCTTATTTTAATGTTGACGCCTGCATTCTTGGTAGGTTCACCCATATTCCTTCAGCAGTTCAAAAGTGCCAAGTAGCCTTGGTTACTTTAGTGACAAAGCTGTTACTCCTCCTCTATTGGCGGAGTGATGGGACTCCCTCCTGCAAGGAATGGTGGGATACATTTCTGGAAGCCTTGAATGCGGAGAGGACCGTAGCTAAGGTCTTTAAATCTAGTGAGAAATTTGGTAGATGTTGGGGCAATTTTTATCAGTGCTTGAAGGACAAATTTGGCTATTAGCGCAGTCGAGAATAGCTAATGTCTCTGTTACTTTCCTAGAGGCTAGCGTACCAACCTTCTCTCCTATGCCATTCTCATGGAATAGATTGGTTGTTTCTATACACTCTATCCCCTTTCATTTCTTACTTCCTTTTTTTCTTAACCACGCTCTAAATGGGTTTAACAGGACACTCATGAATAGGATACAGTTTATCAGTATAGTATTTTGATACTCAAGTCACCTGGTTTTTGCCTTTCTTCTTATTTTGAATAGCTGCCGGGTTAGGAGGGGTGGTTCGAATTGGGGTAGGGTGGGTTTTGGGTTTGTTTTGTTTATTGTGTTTTATCATATCTTACTGTACCAACGTTGTACTGGGGTTTATTGGTATGGGGGGTTGTTTTGTTCATGTTTTGGTGTTTGATATAAAATAAAGTTATTTGCCAAAAAAAAAAAAATGTTAATTGATGGTCCAGAGTCAGAGTAAAATTAAGCAGCCCTTTGATCTTACAAGCTGATCTCTCCAATAGACACACTCCAGTGAAAATTAGTCTTCCTGTTTGTAAGGGATGTAAATTGACTGCAGTGCTTTGATCTGTAAACCGCTAGTCTATGTTTTGAATCCACATCCAACCCTTATATCTGTCATTCTGCTCAGCTGTTTCTACTTTGACCTGAGGAAGAGGATTTTATCTCTCGAAAGCTAGTCTTAGAAATAATTTTGTTAGTCCAATAAAAGGTATCACATGCAACATATTTGTTGTTTTTTTCTCTACATTGTTGACTGGACTAACACGGCTACCACATTTCTTTTTTTTCAAACGCTGTGCTATTTAAAATTTTGACCAATTTAACTCAGTCTTATTCTTTGAGTAAACACCAAATTTTTTTTTATTAGTTTTAAAACCTTTTTGTTTAATCACTTTGGTTTATACCCTTTGATACCATATTTACTTATGCTTTTAACATGTTTTTCTATTGTGCTATGTATTATTGTTTTAATGAACATCCATGCTTTCTTCAACTGATTTTCCCTCAGATTCTTTCATCCAGTTAATATTACTAAGATCACTGTTAATTCCTTCCCTGTTTGCAGTGTTATAAAGAAAAACCTTTGTGCATCCAAATGTTTTTTCTATATTTTGTTGTACAGTAAAATACACTGTTAAATAATTACTGTTCCCAACAGAAGCCATGGGTGAACAACTGGAGACATTAACATCTTCTGATGTAATAACTAGATCCAGATTATTATCTAATCTAGTCAGTTTCATTACTTTTTTTGTGTTAAACTGTTTTCCACACATATGTCATATACTCTATATACAATGTTACTATATGGTCAGCTCCTGCACAATATGTGTATGCACCTCACCATCGTGCACATGGCTAAAGTTTGGTGCAAGCTGGCTAAACAATCTAACCGGTCATCTAAAGCTTCTCTCTCATTTCCTATCTGTAACAACCCTCTCCTTACCATAGGTGGTTCCCCAGTGCATAGGAAGCCTTGAGCCACTAAGGGCATACTATAGCTTTCTAATTTAACAAACAGAGCTACTGATTACTTGAAGTCCTTCTGTCAGTTACAAACTGAGTTTGGTTTAGAAAAGTTCAGACACTGGCAAGGCCTCCAGCTTTGCTCTGCTTTATCCATACTCGTAGGCCCCAAACTCCAAATGTCCTCACAGACAGGCATTGATCAGCTGATATCTCCAAAAGAAGATAATATACCAGGGGTCAGTCAAGCATACACACAACTGAATCTCCTCAACAACACATCCATGGAGTCCTTATAGGACAAGTGGAACATAGAACTTGGTACTCAAATGGATCAACGTACTTGGGAGTCCTGTTGTTGAAACTTAAAATGTGCACTAAGAGATACACATAGTCACATTACACAGTTTAAAATTCTACACCTGTGGTATATAACACCAGTAAAGCTATAGAAGTGGGGTCTTTCACCAACAGACAAATTTTGAAAATGACTCTCTGAGTCAGGTAGCTTATCACATATCTTCTGGCATTGCTCCCTGCTACACGCCTACAGGAAGAATGTTCAAAAAGTACGAAGAACTGTAACAGGATCTGCTATTGTCCTCTCTCCCACAATGACAATACTAGAGCTCCTACCCGAAAATGCAGATAACTTTCCTAAAACCTCTCCCACTAAACTTTGGATCCTACATGCCTTAGTCATAGCCTAGAGAATAATACTCAGACACTGAAAGGATATCACCTCCCCTACACTGTCTGAATGGCTGATCAAACTAGGGAAAATTGCCTGCTTTGAAAAGGTCCACTATTCTATCACAAGTAGGCTAGACCTTCATGACAGGATCTGGCATCCCTTCCTATCCTCATTTTTTCCTTTTTTCTGTTACGGTCTTGGATTACACTATTGAGCAGATGCTCATTTATAGGTTCCACATCAGTTACAGAGACAATACAATACAGATGACAGGGTTACATATGATACAGATAAGTTATAGGGTTCAACAGCATTAAACAGCTTAGGCAGTATAGCAGCTAGTCGGCATCACAGGTTAACTCCTTACTTCAAAGCTCTCCGAGGTGAGAAGAAGAAGGGGGTTGCAAATGTGGGTTGATGGAGTAAGGAAGTTGGGAGCATCTGAGGGGGCAGGGAAGTGGGAGCAATATCATGATTGGAGGGGTAGGTGTAACCTAATGTACTGGGATATGGATCCCTCAACCCAATGAGTTGTCGGGGGTAAGTGCAGGTAGTTGGTTAATGCTCCAGGAAGGTGCTAATTGTAGCAGTAACATTTACTAGATTTTACTAGGTGCTGCCGGAGTCTATATTTGAATGATCCAATAGATGTGGCATTGATAACATCAGGAGGTAATACATTGATCCATAGTGGAGCATGATAGTAAAAGGAATGTTTTGCCAGGGTTGTGCAGCATCTGAGAACTTTGTAGGTCTAAGTGGAGGAGTTCTTTCTGGGTCGGGTGCTTGAGTGTGGAGTTAGGAGGTTCTGGACCCCTGTGGGTAGTAGGTTGAGGGAGCATTTCTTGATGACGAGGCAGGTTTGGTAGTTTATTCTGTCCTTGAGTTGTAGCCAACCTGCCCAGGTGTAGATCTCAGAGGTGTGCTTTAGTCTTTCCACACCAGTGAGTAGTTGGTCTGCCTTTAGTGAGTGCTTGGCTGTGTCTGTCAATGACCCATAGATTGCCAGTCCATAATCAATGAGGGAGACTGTCAAGCTCTTCATGGCCAGGTCAAATGCCTCATTTGTTAGGCAGTGTAGATGCCTGTATAGGATCCCTTTCTGCACTATCTCTCAAGGTTGCTTCACATCACAAAAATCTCATAGACTTATTTTGAGCAGTAAGCCAAGTAGCATGACCCTCCTTCTTTTCATGAGCAGATATACCCCCTGCACCTTCTCCCCTCAAGGCATAGTCCATCCACATATTTCTTACCCCAGACCCCTCTACCCACTCATCACCTCACCTGCTAGCTTGCTTGCTTACCGTCTGCTCTGCTCTTTGCTTCAGCTGCTCAGCCATGCTGCCTTGAGATCTTTTCAATGCCATGCTGCCTTCTGATCCAAATCCACACAAAGCCTGTGCCATAGATCCTATGCGGCACCACCATACACCACTTGCCAAGAATGATTTGGGGGGTTCTAACCTAACTTCTTTAAATTGTAGCCATCAGCCAATTCCTCCATCATCCTGTCCTGGCTGCTGGACTGCATGGGGGTTACCTAACCACCAGACTCATCGACTGGACTACTGAGCTGTTGCTGGGCTGGCAGTGGCAGGCATCTCTATGTCTCTGTGGGCTGGGCACTGGGCTGTGCTAGGACTGGCAGTGCTGGGCTGGCTGTTGGACTCAACAGTGGCAGGTGGAATCTCTCTCTTTTATGGAGGCAACAGAAGAGGTGGACTCTCTCTCTCTCTCTCTCTCTCGACCGCCCTGGGCCTGGGTCCCCGATAGTTATTTATTTAAATTTTCAAATTCAGGCAGCAAGTCACAGTCAACACACACACTCACATGTGCCAGCCACCTGGGAGAGAAGAGGACAGAGGAGACAGAGAGAGGACTCAGAGGAGACACCTGGTCAGACCATCACCTGAAAAAGAAAATGCCTTCCTGGTGGCTGCTGCACCGTGCCTCATCATCATTGATTGCTGCTTAGGTGACAGTTGAGGTCAGTCAGTTAGTTCATCAGGACTTTGGTGGACTGGTGGTGGTACTATTACTGTAGGGTAAAGACCCAGGCTGGACAAGTCACGGACCTCTTCTTGACAGGTCAGCCAGTCTGGATGTCAGAACTTTGGTGGACAGGTGGGTGGTGGTACTTACTGTAGGCAGGGTAATGGACAGGTAATGGACCTTTTCTTCTGAGGGGCCTAGTGTGCCTTATTTTATTTGTCTCATCATTGTCTGCTAACTGCTGGGTGGGAAGGGGTCTTCTGCCTATAAAAAACATAGCACTTGTATTTTACATAACAAGTTACAGTGCATTTATTTACTTGAAAATTGACATAAAGCTTATCTGAATGAATTAATTGTGATCAATGATCAGTTCAGTGAAAATAATTCATTACTCAAATCAAAGATTCAGCACAGCACAGAGACACTGAACAGGCAGCAGCTTTATTGCAATTTTTAAGTAAAAAAAAATAAAATGACAACACAGTCAGTGTACTGATTGGGAGCTGAGCTGCTGCAGTCAAGTCTGGGAGTTGAGTCGGAAGGGAGATTTCAATGTGCTATAATTATCTCTTGGGTCAGGTCATGACATAATTGACTGGGGTCAGGTCAGGTCAGATCAGGTCATGGCATGCCTCATAGTCTCCACTTGCTCCGCTAGTCTGCTCACTCGCTCAGTCAAATTTGACTCTTGATGCCTGGTTATTGACTTGTGTTGTTGCATTGTGCTGCACTGCTCTCAGTAACCACTCTGCTCTGCCATTATTTTTTTGCATCTGCCAGCTGTCAGTCCATTCTCTGCTGGTCTCTCTCTCTTTCTCTCTCTCTTTTACCCTCAGCTGCTGACCCAACCTTGCACCTTGCACATATTGGCTCATGCTAGTGGTGTGGTCTTGAGTTGGTGGCCGGTAGATCAAGCTGAAAGTCTGCTGCTCTGCCATACTGTCATCAAAATCATGTGTGTGGAGTGCTGCTGTAGCCTGTGGATGCTGTGGACCAGACCATGTGGACTGGATGTGATTTTGGTTCAGGCACCCCACCTGGTTCTTATTGTACTGTACATTAACAGGTAACTGTCTCATTCTATGTAACTTGTGATTGTGTGGTGGTGGAATAATTCAATACAAATTTATCACCATAAATCAGGATCTCAAAAGCAGAAAGAAAAAAGGAAACAGGAAAAGTAGGAAAAGGAACTGAGAAAGAAGAAACCAATATTAAAATATTTTAATGAGCCTACTCACCAGGAGGACAATGGACAGGAGGAGTAGGAGGAGGAGGAGGTTCTTCAAATGACAACTCTGTCTCTGTGTACAGAGAAGGAGGAAGTGGTAGAGCCAGAGCAAGAATCTCTTAAAAAAAATTAGACGGATGACCTGAGGAGGAACAAGAGCAAAATTTGATTACCAAACCTCTATTGAGAAAAATTCTGACAGTGATTTCAATGTGGAAGAAGTGCAGGGAACAGAAGAAGAAGAGAATAAAAGCAGAGTTACTACTACTAGTTCTGATCCTAATTTCAGTAAAGACATCTACAAAGATACAGATATGTGGCCAGAAATATTAAGAGACATTGACAGACAGTTTATAGTGTGTGGTGGTTTAAAAACTGAAAGAATTAAGGGAAATGATTAAATGCATGCCCTGATTGTGAAGCATGCTCATTTCCCAAATTTTGACTCTGTTCCAAATTGTCTAATGGGCGTGAAACATTTCTGAGGGATTGACTTGCATGGAGCCCTAGCAAAGGTGTGTTACACTGTGTTATATGCCTTATGTTTTCTTATGACAATCAAATCAAAGTGTGCAATTTACTCCACAAAAAAGAGTTATTTGACTCTTTAAAAAACAAATGGCATAAGTTATACAACAGACTTCCTGAACATGAAAAGAGTAGTATACACAAACGATGCTACTGGAGCTGGAGAAACCTTCAGATGGCTCTTGGGAAACATGGTGTGGACAATGAAATTTAAAGGAATTTTAAGTCAGACAAATTTGGTCTGCTACAGTGATTACTTGATGTGACCTTGTTTTTGACATTAAGAAACTTAGCATTCTGGGGACATTCTCAAAAAATTAGAGATCCACACAATGGGAATTTTTGTGGTGTACTGGAGTTGATTTCTCATTATGATCCGTTATTGTGAGAACACATAGAGAAAGTGATGAAGAGTCAAGAGAAAAAAAAAGACTACAGGCTCATTATTTATCTTGGGGAAACTCAAATACATTTATTTCTTTGTGTGGAAAATGTGTATTAGACACCATACTCTCTCAAAAAAAGAGGCAATTCATTTCTCAGTAATATGTGATGCCACACCTGATGTGTCGCACACAAAACAGAATGCTCTTATTTTATGATACATTCACAGAGACTCATTAATTAATGAGTGGATTATTCAGGAGAGGTTCATTGAATTCTTTGACTTTTGTCATAAGAATGGTGAGGAGATAGCAGATATGTCACTAACAAGATTTCACGAGCACAGCATTGATATTGAAAATTGCAAGGGTCAAGGACACGATAATGGAGCCAACATGCCAGGCTAAATTAAATGAGTTGGGGCCTGCATACAGGAAAATAATTCAACTGCTTCTTTTTTCCCCTTGTGCTTCCCACTCCATGAATCTTGTGGGCATACTGTACATGCAGCATCATGATGTCCAGACTTGATTACTTTCTTTGGTAGTGTGAATTGCTTATATATTCTCTTCATCATTAGTCCTGAAAGATGGAGTATATTGAGTCAGAAAACTCTGCACAGTCTGTTATATGAGTGGGTCTCAAACACTATTTTTTATTCTTCAAAGCCATTTTTCTCACTACTTTCTGGATGAAGGTTTTGTAAAGTTTTGAAGCTAGGAAACTTGATTTTGAGATCAAGATCCATTCCACTAAAAATTGCATTGGTGGATATTAAAGGCCTTTCAATGGAAATGCAATCTCTTAGAAACCAGTGGCTAGCTATTCTTTCTGAGACCAAACTTGTTGCTAGTGCATTGGACATACCAGATGAGTTCAACATGTAGCCACATTGCCAGAAGAATGCAAAGCGGATAAATGAATCAGAAGACACAAATGAATCTCAAGATGCAGAGACAGCATTCAAGAGAAATGTTTTCCTTGTAGTACTGGATTCCATAATTTGTGAGCTGAATCAACAATTTCATGCCTTGAAAGATATCTATAGCTGATTTGCTCCCATTTTAAGATTTAGAAATAATAGTGAGGAACAAATGTTGACATCATTGAAAACATTGGTTGCCAGATACCCTGAAGACCTTACATGTTCCCTAGAAAGTTAGATCCTCCATCTTAAAAAGGTTTATGATCCCACCTTTAAGGAAAGCATCTCAGATCCTCTTGAACTATTGGCTGTTATTTATAAGTTACAACTTGAAGGAATATTTGGAGAAATATGCATCACACTCAGGATCTTGTGTACTCGTCCTGTGTCCATGGCCGAGGGAGAAAGAACATTCAGCAAGCTTTCAATAATAAAAAACTACACAAAACTACATGTGCTCAACAATGAGTTAAGAGTAGAGATGCAGCAAAGTTAAATTCTACCTTCGAAATAGACACAAAGTAACCCACTTTGTGTTATTTTCAGACTATGCGAAATGCCCATTAAACAATGCTACTTTGCCACTTTGCCTTGTAATGCTGATAATGACTCTGTGTTGCTCACTCCACCTTACTTCACTTTAAAGACAGAGTGAGAATTTACAGACAGCCCGCACACATCACAGGGCTTAGCAGTCTAGGTCACCCCGGCCCCAACTGTGCAGCAGCAATCCCTGGCTCCAACAACACCTGGGGCCCCCTGCCTGTGCCTGGTCCTCCCAACACCTCATTAGTGTGGTAGTTCTTTACTACACTGCCTTGGGACAGCAGTTTTGTGAAATGTAATCTGTGTGGTGTGGAGGTGCGCCATGGCCCCAAAGGAACTCACCTTGGCACAGGTGGTCAGCGCACCCACTTGTACAACCAACACCATGTACAGTGGCAGGCCAAGGTTGCAGAACAGGGCAGTAATGCACCTGCTGGGGAAGAGGGGGCAACATGGCATCCACCTGTGTGTGGTGGTGTGAAGCAGGGGAGGGCCATGGATCTACCGGCTGCTCCACCACCACAACCTGCAGCAGGTGATGGTGGCAACCCTGTCCAACTACCTGCCACACAGACCAATTTGGGTCTGATGTGAAGTGATTTGGAGGCTGTTACCCACCATCTTGACAATGTTGAGTACCAGTTGGAGTAAAATGAGGGGCACCAGCTGCAAATTATGGGGATACTTCAACTGCTGCTGTCCCATCAGAATGTTGATCATTAGTTTTAGTTTGTCCTTGCACCCACCACCCTCTGTATGAAAAAAATAGCTACTGATGTTGCTCCTGCTCAGCCCCCCCCATCTTCAAATTTTGGGCCCTTCTTCACGCACATCTCTTTTTCTGGATGATGCTACCCTCTTGCACATCGTTGATTACCTTTCTGTACTTGATAGTTTCTATCATGCCCCCCCTTGCCTTTATATGTAATGTCCTTTAGTGTCTCTTCTTCTGGCTTCATTTTGGTGCATACCTTTCAACATTTTAGTTGCCCTCCTTTATTCAGCCTTCATCCTCTGTATATCCTTGAAGAGATATGCTCTCATCACTGCACGTTGCACCTAAGATGAGATCTTACCAAATATATGTACATAGGGATAAGAACTTCCATTTTTGGACTTCATTTTAATATGATGGCTCCTAATGCATCCCAATATACCTCCAGACCTTCTTACTGCCTTCTCGCATTTCTTGCATTCCTTTAGGTCATCTGACACAGGTCACTATCCATTTTTATTGTTGTTAGTCTGCCTCCCATGGTGCACTGTTATGTGTATAATTTTAAGTATGTGTTCTTTCTTTTGCATAACCTTGTTTAGCTCCCAGAAATGATAAGAACTATGCCCCAAAACAGCTGAAATAAAATGAAGTATAAATGTGGTCCTACTTAACAAAACCAGAAAGCCAGCACTCCAAATGAATAAATGCCAAGTAAAATTGTTCACTGTTAGTACAAATTTATTGATGGCAACACAAGCCACACAAATGACCCCTGTGCTTTGGCAGTTAGGCCTTAATTGTGGGGGGCCTCTAAAATGGTTAATAGGTCAGAAGTGGAACTTGGGGTAGAAATACTCATGACAGAAGCAATTGCACTAACACCACCAGTAGGGACAACATCATCTCCTCCAACTATCAGTAAAGCAACAGATTGCACTGTAAAAAACACTGAAGGAGAATCCCTTTACTAACATCAGCTATGCACTTCTGCATACTACCATGCCCATGGCTGATCTTGCCACTGGCAGCAGTGCCATGGCCAGAGACAGCTTTGCTTGCACATCTCTTTGCAGGCATTTTTGGGGATCACCAAGAAAATTCTAAACAAATTTTGATTTTTGAACTTTCAGTCTGGGCAGGTGGATGGGAAGCCAGAAAACACCAGCTGTGGCTTGCGGATGGAGATTGGGCACTAAATAGATGCAAACGCACAGACAGATTAAGACTGCACTGTGCACTCAAGAGATGCAGACGTGAAGGCACAACAACACCTTAACCAGTACTTCTAAGTCACAAATCCAAATCTGGAAAAGAATATCTTTTGCCGGGGGGGGGGGCAGGGCACTATAGTAACAGTCCACTACCTAGATACCAGAAAGCAGTACAAATTAATGCAGACAGATAGCAGGTTCACAGTGCTGCAATTACTGTGTGGCACAATAAAATGCATCTGATTTGATGGCACACATCGCACACACACTCATACATACTCAGGTAATGCGCAGCAAATTGAAAATTTCAGTAATATAACCAAATCTGTTAAACAAACTAAAATTATGCATTGCGCCACAACAATCAGCAAAAAAATTTCAAAAATTATGGAAAATATTACTGTGTGTACATGAACACAGGCATACAAGAAAAATATAACCAGAACAGAAAGACTACCTTTCTCCCAGTTAATCTACCTCCACCACAGATACACCCATCCCCCAAGCACACTTCAAGTGTCTGTCAGTATACAGACTGAATGTTCTAAATTAACATTCAAAATCCACACACAAACAATAAACACTTGATGATATTAGCACGGGAGTGTTTCCTACAATTGATGTAATAAATTTTGAGCAAAACAAATGGCTCAAAAAGGCTTTATGAATGGTTTTTAGAGGGTTTGAATCTCAGAGCTCTGAGAGCAAACTGTTTCCAGCTACCACTGTATTCACACACACTACACAGAACTGAGGCTGTGCAGAACAATCTAGAGCCCATGTGACCTGCCGTCCCATGAATCACTGCAAAATTCACCTTGCAGCTCACCAACAAGGAGAAGTGAAGTGAAATACATTGATTTCAATGTACTTTGCATTAAAATTGGTGTAGAAGTGGTTGTGTAAAGGTGGAGTAATCCAAAGCCATTGTTTCCAATGGACCTCGCAATCCTAATTGTAATGTGAAGTACTCCGCTTTGTGTTGTGGATTACTTTGTGGATTCCACCTTAATATGCAAATTGCTTTGCGTAGCGGATTTTGGCCACTTTGCCCACCTGTAGTTAAAAGTGCCTCAACAATCTTGCAATTCTGTCCATTGAGCATGAACTTGCTCAAACACTCGATTTCAGTGATATTATCATTTTGTAAAAAGAGATTCTAGCCATATTCAGCCTTGGAAAGCAGGAGATGATGAAAGGTTTGATACCTTTTATTGGACTAACAAGTGTCTTGTACAAAGGTGAAATTATACAGAAGCTTTCGGGACCTCACAAGTCCCTTCTTTGTCAATATGAAAGTGAGGAGGTGGTCTTCATCTTTAGATTGAGGGTGTACATTGGAACATGCCTATGAAATAAGTAAAAAGTACTAATTTTGTTATTTTTTAGTCTTTTTTAAGCATTATTTTATTTAGATATCAATTTACACATTTATTGATTTATATGTCTTAAGAGTGGATGGTAGGGGGCCCCTTTATAAAGGTGTCCTAGACCCAGAAATTTCCATCAGCGTCCCTGACTGTGGGATATGTACATATCAACTGAGCTAATCAGAATTAAAAATGTTGATCACATGACTCGAAACCTGAAAAATCTGATCATTTAAAAAAAATACGTTTATCCAGAAATACTATAAAATATGAAACGATAAGAAAAAATCCAATGGTAGACTATTTGGTAGCTTAAAAGCTATGTTTGATCTGTTTGCCAAAGTACTGAAATCAGAGTGCATTCATAAATATGTAAATTTTATGTAAATTGTATTTTTTCCACCTTATAAAATTAGTTTAAAACAGAGGTGGATACAAATAAAACCGACTTCAGATCAATGAAAAGCAAATAATAGAATTAAAAAATTAGTGCAGTGAATAAAATCATTTTAAAATAAGAACGTTTGCCACAGTTCTTCACATTTTGTGCAGTCCCCGTTACTTTAACTAAAGCCCTAAATTTCTTTAAAGACAACAATGATACTGGCTTAATGGTGTAGAGAGTTGAGGCACTGGCACCTTACCTCGACCCACACCAGTGACCCGTGTTTGGGAACGGACTCGGGGCACTGGGGGTCTGCAGGGGAAAAAGAGGATTGAGCATCTGGTGTACTACTGTCCCCTTTAGGGGTGGGGGAACTGGGTTGCCTCGCTCAGCAGCGGCTCCAGGTGGAGACTGGGAGGCACTACATGAGCGGCGCAAAGGTGGGATCACAAGAGACCAGAAAACAGCTCTGGTGTCTGCCGGATGATGACTCCCCTGCTCTATGACATTGCTGGAACCTCCAAGGGACCTCCTCTACCTCAGCAGTGCTTCCAAGGGGCCTAATGAATTGTGTGCTGGGTATCCGCTACCCCAGGTGCTTTCCCCCTTGGAGGAGAGGGACCCGTCCGGTCAAGGGATACACTAGGATACCCTTTGGGAGTCAGCTGTAATATGGGGATAGGAAGAAGGTTCAGAAGAGGATGGCCAATAGGCTGTGGGAGCACTGTGGAGCCTGAAGGAGTGGGGGACACAGGGACGTGAGGCTGATAAAGACGATAATGCAAAAAAAGACAACAATGCATCACCACTTTCCAGGTTTCCCAAACTTCTCCTTCAGATTTCTCCCTGTTCTTTCTTCTTCTTTCAAGACCAAATACACCAATTAAATACACCTAGTACACCATCAAACTCCATCAAGCTCTAGCCACTATCACAGCGGTTCTTTCTCCTTTTCTCCCCATGTCCTCATCTCCCCCTCTCTCTTTCTCTCCTTCCTCTTCCAAGCTGTCACAGCCTCATGGTCTCTGGTAAGCGGCAATACTGTCCTGGCTGAAATGGAATAATGCTCATGGCATTACTCTGCTCTCTTTTAAAAAATCAACAAGAATTACATTTAAAAAGTAGGGCAATGGTGGCATACCTTTTCATACTAAAAAGAGACATAAAAATTCTCACTGCTTCGTGCTGCTCCCCAACAGTTCAGCAGTCTGCTATCTCATCCACCATCTCCTTGGCAATTTTGACACTATAGCCCCTATCACTGTTCCTGGACTGCCATGTTAGCATTGGATATGTGCCATAGCAGTGTAGAATGTGGAATTCCACCTGCAGAATTCAGAAAGAATGGCAAGTCTGCTTTTGAATTGCTATTCGGAATGTTTCACTAAATGCAACAACATTCTGAAATTCTTTTCATGTAAACTGTAGATATTTATGTGGCTTTATTAAAGTTTTGACTATTTTCCTGCAGTTTGTGGAACATAATCCACAGTTTATATAATCAGCGGAACACTTTGGAGGCAGTATAGCGCAGTGGTCTAAGGCTCTGAGCTGCAAATCTGGTGACATCCAGCAGACCAGACCTGGGTTTGAATCCCACAGCTTCCACTTGCATACTGTGTGACTCTGAGCAAGTTACTTAACCTCCTTGTGCTCCCAGGTCACTCCTGTAAAAAAGCTTTCAGCTTAGTGTGCTATACCTGGTTAAACAACTAAATAAAAAAAAAAAAAAAACACTTATCTGCAGTTTGTGTAAACCACAAGTTACCAATCTGCAGTTTGAATACCACTATCAGCTGTATGCAGCCCATAGGGAATTACAGAGAACAGCTGCACCCTCAAATGTGATAGCAACAGGAGCTCTTGGCACAGTATTCACCCTACAACATGCAAATGAACCCATTGGGCATGCAAGGTACTAGTGGCCACATACATCCCCATTATGGGGCCATTTGTATTGAATGCAGGTGAAGATTTGCACCCATCCTGTGGCCACCTGCCACATCACACATGGTGGCAGGTGCACCCCTACAACCCGTATGCCCATCCTCGCAAGGGACACATCCACTCTGGTGAAGAGTGGCACCCCGCTGCCCTCTGATTACTACCCCCACCAATGTATTGTTATTCCCTGATTTTTAGTGGCACCCCATCCTCTGATCTCCATCCCCTTACAGCCCAACCCTCTGATCCTTGTCCTCCTCAATGTATAATTTTTCCCTGAAGCCTAGAGGCACCCCCACCTCCAATCCCCATCCACATCCTTGGTTACATAGTCCTTGGTGTCAAGTAGCATCCTCACCCACTGATCAACCACCATAACACTGAGGATGTCCCAGGTGTCCAGTGGACCCTCCCACCATCTGATCAGCCACTGCCACCTCCACAAGGTATTCCTTGGTGTCTAGTGGAATTCCTCGCCACTGAGCACTCATCCCAGAAGAGAGCATATATTCTCTAACATCTAGTGCCCCCCCCACACTGGCTGCATTGGGCTTCTTATACTGTTGATAGTATTTCCACTTCCTGTCATTGCATATGGTGGCTGGCCAAGGTGGTGAGAGGAGGGCTGTGCTGGTCCCTGTATTTGAGCCATGTGACACTGGCAACTGAGGTAAGGAGGTGTGAAAGGGTGTTGTGCACAGTGCAGTCAGTATGATGGGAGCCACTAGACACTGGGGAACATAGATTCTCTTCTGGGATGGGTGCTCAGGGGCAGGGACCTCTACTGGACACCAGGAAATACCTTGTGGAGATGGCAGCAGTCGATTGGAGGCAGGGGAACCACTGGACACCAGGCACTTCCTCAGTATTATGGAAGGTGGTAATCGGTAGGTGGGGATGCCACTGCACACCAGGAACCATGTAAACAAAGACAGGGATGGGGGTTGGAGGGTGGTTGGTGCCACTACTCACCAGGGCATAATCATACAGTGCCAGGAACAGGAATTGGATGGTGGGGTTGCCACTAGACACCAGGAAATTTTTGATTATTACAGCAGAGGGTGGTCAGAGGGCAGAGGCACCACTGGACACCAGGGTTGTCATTGTTTCAATGGACTGAGGGGTGGCTGTAGTCCCTTTGCCCATCACCAGGGCCCTGCACCCTGTTAAGTCAGGGTTTGCAATGGTGGTAACCTGTACCCATTCATGTGGTATTTACTACCTGTTGAAACCTCTCAATGTCCTGCTTTGCCTGTATGCAGGGAAGAACATTCGATTTACATGGTTGCAGCAGTAACTTAGTGCTTGGGTGCTAACGGATTTTGCCCATGCTGTGTGGGTGTCTGAACATAAACCCCACCCACAAATCATGAGCAAATCCCAATTAATTTGGGCAAACACCCCCTTAATGCCTTGGCTAAGTTTTAAATATTTGGCCCTCAGTGTTTGTCTGAGTCTCCCACCCAACTGCAGACCAAGTTTTCTCTGATCTCTGTCAGAATCAGTTTTCAAGGTGGTAAGGCTATAGGCTGAAAATTTATAGAACTCATTTTGGTGTGTGTGTAACCACTAGGCGGCACTACTCCTAGAGTTACACCCCTGCCTACTACCTACGAACTAGGCTGAGGGGGATATTTGTAAAACTCATATCAAGTTTAAAACAGTTGTGCAGTGCCTCCACTCAGAGTTTACCTTCACATGGGCTAGTTGTTACCTGGTATAACCCCCTGAGATATTTTACCACCCACAAATAGCATTTGCCACTCCCAGATGTGACCCAATACACATTTCCCCACATTTAAGACATTTTGGTAATTAATGGGTCTCTCTAATAATATGCTCATGCATGATGATTTGCAAAAACAGTAATAACCAGATTTATTTGGGGGACATAGGAGTGATGATGGGGAAACAGGAGGAGTAGAAGTTAAACTGATCGCTATATACAAATGTACACAGATTTTGGCTTGTGCTGGTGAACCCTCCAACTAGGGGATATTAAATTAACAGAAAAGGCAATCACAATTCTAAGACCAGACAATGATACCCAGAGCCCTGGCTATCTAAGCTGCTGACTAAATCAAATGTTACATGATAATTGTCAGTCACCACTGGTACCAATCCCAGATACAGATAAAACCCTGCAATCTCATACTGTACCCTGCGTACCTAGATAGCAAAGTTCTGGATATTGCAGGCCTGGTTGATGTTGCAGTTGGTCGAGTTGGCTGGCTTTGATTTGACAGGAAGGGGCTAACAGTGAAGACAAATTAAAACAACAATGGCTGTAGATCCTTGTCAGAGGTGCAGGGGTTGGCCTGCTTGTCGCAGTAGAGCAGGGATTGCCCTGCAGGTTGCAGAACTGAACATTTCAGAACAGGCAACTGTCCGGGTTAGTTGTCTAGACCTTGGATTAGCACATTGATGCAATGTTGGTGTGCTGTTTTGGTGCCTAGACTTAGATCCCTGTAAGTCCCCATGAGCACTTGGCATTTACCCATTGGTAAATGTCCCACAATCCCTGGCTCTGTGTTTCTGACTTTCCAATCGGCTGTAGCTGCTTACAATGGCTGCTTAACCCAATGTCCTTTTGGCAGATTGAGCACATTCCTGAAAAATGTCCTGGTGCAGCCAGAGATAAACAAATATTTGCCCCAATGCCCCACAGTTCTGTAGCTCTGGTTAAGTGCTTGTTGTCACTGCACAGATAAGCTGAATTGCTCAGACAATTTTTCTGTCACTGCTGCCAATGTTTAAGGATGCCTTGCAGCAGCAGCAGACAGGCTGACCCTCTGAGTCCCAAATATTTTACTAGTTGCAGCCAGGAAGAAGTATTTATTTATTTTAACACTTTTCCCCTTCTGAAATATTCTCCCCAACATAAATAGCAAGTTACATTTAAAAAAAAGATATTTTTTTCTTTTTGGCCGCAGCCAAGATATAGCTGCCCTGAGGGCAGACAGGCTTTCATGAATATTCATTACTGATCAGGGCTGCTGCTCATGAATATTAACGAGCCCCAATCAGATCACCTCATGGAAGTCCCTTACTTTTCCAGGAAGTAGCCTCTCAGCAGCATGTCTGTGATCACTGGGTCACTTAGGTGATGAGGATCCCAGGACTCATGGAACATTCTCCAGAACAACCGCAAATCCCTGTGGTTAAAGATCAAAGACTCCGGTCACGCCTACATGATCCCCACTGCCCCGAGGCCAGAACAACATAGCGGGTGATCGTGGTTGACCTTTCGAGCCCCATGGGGCTGGGTTAAAGCTTTGGGCTGCTTGGCAGGGGCACCAAAGGCAGGAAAAGAACCTGGGGTACTAAAAGGAAAAAACACAGGCAGGTCCTGGAGGCTCTTGTGAGAGCAGAGAGAGAGAGACAGAGCCATAGGGTGGCAGGTAAGCCCAAGAAGACATTATAGGCACCATTATTTGTTCGGTGGGTTACACTCTCCTGTGGCAACAGACCTTGGCATTCGCACCAAGGGTGTGTCAAGCCAGTCACACTGGGGTACCATGTACGTAATAAATATTAAACATTTGAAAACACTTTATCTCATCTTAGGCATATGGTTTCCTAGCTAGTATTTGTCACCAAAACATCCTACCCTAGACAAAAGCTTCTTGTTCTAAACAGCAGAACATTTCCTTTAATCAATGTGAGCATTAAACAGATGCTACATTTTAAAAGGGCCCTTAATGAAACAAGATTTTAAACTGCAAAAAATATTTTCAGTGCAATTCTACTTGTGGCCATGAGGGGGCACGTTCCCTTAACTTGTCACTGACCAAGCAGTTAGCAAACAGCTTTCAGCTGTTTTGGTGCAAAAATACATCTCCAGCAGCTAGGTGGTCGCAGCCATTTCAAGGGTCCCAATACATACAAAATGGGGGGTTCCATGCGGGATGGCACATGGTGTACAGTACTATCCCAGTGGTGCCTCCATTGTGTAACCCCTAGGTGGCACTACTCCTAGAATAACACCCCTGCCTACTATCTACGAGCTAGGCTGAGGGGGGGTGGGTTCGTAAAACTTATATTGTTTAAAACAATTGCACAGAGCCTCTGCTCAGAATTTACCTTCATGTGGGTTGTTACCTGGTGTAACCCCCTGAGATGTTATACCACCCACAAATACAATTTGCCATCCCCAGACATGGCCCAATAGACATTTCCCCACATTTAAGACATTTTGTTAATTAATGACTCTCCCTAATAATATGCCCATGCACAATAATTTACAAAAACAGTAATAACAAGATTTATTTGGGGGACATAGGAGTTAGGATGGGAAACAGGAGGAGTAAAAGTTATACTGATCACTATATACAAATGTACATAGATTTTGGTTTGTGCTGGTGAACCTTCCAGCTGGGCGGCTATTAAATTAACAGAAAAGGCAATCATGATTCTACAACCAGGCAATGATACCCAGAGCCCTGGCTATCTAAGCTGCTGACTAAATCAGATGTTACATGACAATTATATCCCACCACTGGTACCAGTCTGAGATACAGATGAAACCCCGCAATCTCACACTATACCCTGGGTACCCAGATACCAAAATCCTGGATGTTGCAGGCCTGGTGGATGTCGCAGCTGGTCGAGTTGGCTAGCTTTGATTTTACAGGAAGGGGCAAACTTGGAAAACAAATTAAAACAACAATGGCTGTAGATCCTTGTCAAAGGTGCAGGGGTTGCCCTGCATGTCACAGTACAGCAGGGATTGCCCTGCAGGTTGCAGAATTGCACATTTCAGAACAGACAACTGTCCGAGTTAGTTGTCTAGACCATGGATTCACAAATCCTGACTATTCAGCACAAATCTACTGTGGTCACAACCAGTACATTTATATACCAATGCATCTTTATTGCATCTATATTCTTAGACATAATTTAACAAGGTGTAAATCTGTCATTTCCAGGTTCTGAGCATATCTCAAATCGATCCTCGGGTCTCATGTCCCTTGAAGTGGCAAGGCACTATGGCTGGCAGCTCCACAGGACAATCTTTACCGAATACGGGGCACCAATGAATATCAGCACATTTATACGATTTTACCTAAATGTAAGTTTTCTGGGCTGTCTTGGGTGCCGCCACCAACAGCTGCAGTTGGCATAGCACAGTCTCAAAGATACACCTACACTGGGCCAGCAGGGTAGCAGACAAGGTGTGAACTGAAGAACAAACAGTCAATTTGGCAGAGCGGCCTACTCTCTTGTTTTCTCAGAACTATAGATACAGGGCATGTTGGCCCATAGTTACTTATCTTTCTTGGCATTAACAGTTACAAGAGCATAAAGGCCCATAAGTTAGCTTGCAGCATTTCTCCCTTGCACCGGGGCATACAAGGGTACTCACTCAGGTCCTCCACAGATGATCTCCACTATAGAGGGCATCTTGGTGTCTTCAGTCCTCTCATGACTGAGGTTTTTGGTCAGCACTCTCACCACTGCTTGATGTCATCAGGTGTTTGGTCCACATTTATCCCTGATGTGGGAGGGAGGGCTAACACCTGGAGGACAATCTGGCAACCTCCAGACTAGCAGTTTTAAAATAAACGAAATTACTTTAACATTAAATAATAAAGCTGCAAACCTCTCCAGGCTGGAGAGATCAACTTGAACTCCAGGCTTGCAGCATGACCCGAGCCTGCCCCCCACCGGAGGGAGTCCTGCTCAAATCTGGATCTCTCAATCTAGCTCTCAATCTGTAGGCTGGAATCTGGCAAATGCTGGAAAACACAGTCTCTTATAAGACTTTCCTGAAGTTCCTGATTGGTTGTGGTAATGGGGTGATTGGCCTCCAATTGACTGGAGGACCTATCAGTCACAGAAATGAATAATTCATGAACCTCCCTCGATGCACTGTTGGTCTGCTGTCTTGTCACCTAGACCTAGGTCCCTGTAATTCTCCATGAGCACTTGGCATATACCCATGAGATTTGGTGAATGTCCCACAAGTCCTGGCTTTGCATCTCTGACTTTCCAATTAGCTGTCGCTGCTTGCAATGGCTGCTTAACAGCCTGTTCTTTGGGCAGATTGAGCACAGTCCTGAATAATGTCCTGATGCAGCTAGAGATAAACAAATATTTTCCCCCAGTGCCCCACCATTCTGTAGTCCAAGTTAAGTACTTGCTGTCACTGCACAAATAAACTGAATTGCTCAGTCTGTTTTCCTGTCACTGCTGCCAGTGTTTAAGGATGCCTTGCAACAGCAGACAGACTGACCCTCTGAGTCCCAAATATTTTACTGGCTACAGCCAGGAAGAAGTATTTATTTATTTTAACACTTTTCCCCTTCTGAAATACTCTCCCCAACATACATTGCAAGTTACATTTAAAAAAACATTTCTTTTTTCCTTTTTGGCCTCAGCTAAGATACAGCTGCCCCGGGGGCAGACAGGCCATCATGAATATCCATTACTGATCGGAGTTCCTGCTCATGAACATTAAATATCCCTGATCAGACCACCTGGTGGAACTCCCTTACTTTTCCAGGGAGTGGCCTCTCAGCAGCCTGTCTGTGATCACCGGGTCCCACTTAGATGATGGGGATCCCAGGACCCATGGAACACTCCCTGGAACAACTGCAAATCTGTGCAGTTAAAGATCAAAGGCGCCGGTCATGTCTACATGATCCCCACTGCCCCAAGGGCAGACCAACATAGCAGGTGATAGTGGTGGACCTTTCGATTCCCATGGGGCTGGATTAAAGCTTTGGGCTTCTTGGCAGGGGCACCAAGGGCAGGAAAAGAACCTGGGGGACTAAAAATAATGCAGACAGGTCCTGGAGGCTCTCATGAGAGCACAGAAAGACAGAGCTATAGGGTGGCAGGTAAGTCCAGGAAGACATTATATGAGCCCCTATTTGTAGGGAGGTTACATGTGCAACATAGGAACATTTTTATCTGGAAAAAAATAAAAGCAACAAGGGCATTGATCACAAAATGATTAATCACTGAAATTCTTTAAGACCTAATGTGCTCTGTTGCAAGTAATCTTTCATTTTAGTAAGACCAAATTCCTGGATGCTTGTTTTATGTCTAGACTAATACATAATGCAAAAACATAAACATTGAAACAGTTGGACTGCTTTATCCCTAGAGACTACATTTTGGCACAACATAAACTAACAGACAGATAGTAAAACTGTAGGAGGGTCATATGGAGAAGCAGTCATAACTGATATCATTCAGAAAGCAGACCCCCACACTGGTTCAGCCACATACCATAGTTAGAATGACAAAAGATAATTTAAAGGTAATAAACAGTTACAAATAGAAACACAGTTGTTTAAGGTCAAAAGCGACACTAGGTCAATTATGCCCTGCCATTTCATAAAGATAGATACAATGATGCATAGTTGGTTAAGGACAGAAAAAAACATCATTGTTTACGAGCAAGAATAAAAAAAATTATTCTGTGAAAAAATCTGCATATTCATAAGGGTTCCCTAACCACTGTACTGTGTGGGTTACCTGTTAATTTCTTGGAAAGCAGAATTTTTTTCCAGACTTGAATTGCTGGCCTGTAACGTCTTCATATCTACTCTCTCCACTGGTAGACTTTTCAACTGGTGCACTACTGAGAGATAAGAATGCCTCCTAATATTACCCATGATGTTTCCACCTCTGAGCTTCAGTGTGTGTCTACATGTCCTATAGGAGGACACCAGGACGGTGGGTGGGCAGAGAGGGACAGTGAAAAAGCAGGGATATTGAGCAAATATTTCTGCTCAGTAGTCACAAAAGAGGATGAGGGGGATGTGCCTAATCCAATTAATAGAAGCACTCTTGATAGGGGGGTCAATCCCAGTCCTTTCACAGAAGAAAGGGTTCTGAAAGAACTCCTAAAACTGAAGGTGGACAAAGCAATGGGGCCTGATGGAATTCACCCCAGAATTCTAAAAGAATTAAGGGGAGAACTAGTGAAACCACTGACTACCCTTTTTAACAAATCATGGGAGGATGGTGTCGTACCTGAGGACTGGAGGAAGGTGGATGTGATTCCCCTTCACAAAAGTGGGACCAAGACAGAGGCAGGAAACTACAGACCTGTCAGTTTGACCTCAGTAATAGGGAAAGTGATGGAATCACTTCTGAAGGAAAGAATTATTGAGTACCTAGAGGCCAGTGGGGCACAGGACCCAAGGCAGCATGGGTTCACAGCAGGAAGGCCATGTCAGATGAATCTAATTGATTTCTTTGACTGGGTGACCAAAGTAGTAGACCAGGGAGGGGGTGTGGACATTGGCTACCTAGACTTTAGCAAGGCATTTGACACAGTCCCACACAAAAGATTGTCAAATTAACCAGCCTGGGAGTGGGTCCCAGGGTGGTAGCCTGGGCAAAACATTGGCTGGACAACAGGAAACAGAAGGTAATTGTAAATGGAGTCCACTCTGAAAAAAGAGGGGTTACTAGTGGGGTACTGTAGGGTTCAATACTGGGTCCAGTCCCTTTTAATGTCTTTATAAGTGACATTGCAGAGGGACTGGAAGGGAAAGTATGCCTCTCTGCAGATGACACTAAGATCTGCAACATGGTTGATACACAAGGAGGCTTGGAAAGGATGATAAGGGACTTGGTAAGGTTGGAGGAATGATCAGAAGCATGGCAGCTTGGATTCAATGCAAAGAAGTGCAAAATAATGCACCTGGGAAAAAAAAAACCCAGGGGAAGATTACACAATGTTGGGGAGTAATAACAACAACAAAAATGGAAAGAGACCTTGGGGTAATCATGTCAGATGACCTTAAGATTAGCAAGCAATGTGAGAAGGCAGTAGGGAGGGCTGGGGTATACTGGGATGTATAGGGAGAGGCATTAGCAGCAGAAAACAGGAAGTTGTTATCCCTCTGTACAGACAGTTGGTGAGACCCCATCTGGAGTACTGCATCCAATTCTGGAGACCACATCTCCGCAAGGACATAGACAGGATAGAGGCAGTCCAGAGGAGGGCAAATAAAATGGTGCAGGGTCTGCAAGAGAAGCCATAAGAAGAGAGACTAAAGGAGCTTAATATGTATACCCTTGAGGAAAGAAGGGGGGGGGACATGATAGAAATTTTTAAGTACCTCAGTGGAATCAACAAAGTCCAAGAGGGTAGCATCTTTCAGAAAAAGAGATGTTCGAGAACAAGGGACACAATTTAAAGATGGGAAGGGGGGGTGGTTCAGGGGCAATGTGAGGAAGTATTTTTTTCACAGAGAGGGTGGTGGGTGCATGAACAGCCTTCCCGAGGAGGTTGTGGGGGGTAAGAAGAAATAGGCTGTTGGTTAACTAGGATCTGCAGTTTACCATGTAGGTAGGTAGGGAAATTGGCAGACTAGGTGGGCCAAGCGGTCCTTATCTGCCATCAAAGTCTGTGTTTCTATATCAAACATCTTTGTATTGTACTGTATGTCAGATCTTTTTGATAATCTTAAATATGCAGATGATTGAGATCATGCTGCCTCTCAACATGTTTTTCTCCAGAGTGAACATGTTAGGGGGCCCTAGTCCTCCAGTCTAAGATTTTGTTCCCCATACAGTAGACCTGATCGTTTTTTGGCCCGACATGTGTTCCTTTCAACTGCTTTATGACCCATTTGTATTGAGTAAGCAAGAACTGCCCATAGTACTGCAGATGGGATGTTACCAGGGCCTTGTAAAGTAGCAAGATTGCTTCTCCTGGTTAGCTGCTTACCCCTTTGTTGATGCACCCCACTATTTTGCAGCCTCTTTTGACAGCCAAAACATGCTGCTCATTCTGCTTCATACCCTTACCCATTTTGACCCCCAGGTACTTTTCCTCCTCCACTGTAGCAATCCTACACAGTGTGTAGCTGAAAGCTGACTTTTTCCTCCCCAAATGTAGCAGATTGCATTTAGCTACATTGACACAGAAGCTCCAAGACCAATCAACAAACTTGTTCAGGTCCTCCTGAATTTGTCCCCATCCTCAAGGGAGTCTACCACCCTTGCCAACTTAGTGTCATCAGCGAACATAAGCAACCTACTGGAGAACCCATTTTACAGATTAAACACAGTGTTAAACAGGGATGCCCAGCACTGATCCCTCCGGACTGCCAAGGAGTACACTTCACTCAGTGTAGTGCCTGTCCACCACCACTCTTTTTTTCCTGTCCCCAAGCTGAAAAGTAATCCAGCTTGAGATTATCTCATGTATACTGAACTTTTGTACCTTGCTTAGAAGCCTGTTATGTGCCACAGTATCAATGATTTGCTTACGTCCAGATGGACTACTTCCTCAGCCCTTCCCCTGTTCACATCCCTGCTCACCAACTTGGTGAAGAAGGTAATCAGATAGAATTGGCCAAAACTATACCACAAAAAGCCATGCTGTAAGGAGGCAAGAACATTGACTTTATTCAAGGGCTCCATCATTCTGTCTTTGATAATGACTTGCAGGACCTTGCTAAGAACTGTCAGGCTGTCTGGCCTGTAGTTATCTGTATTTAACCTTGCCCCCTTTATGAAGATGGAAACCACACTGACCATGTTCCAGTCATAGAATCATAGAATCATAATCATAGAAGCTTGTCAGCAGAAAAGGACCATACCGACCCATCTAGTCTGCACTTTTTTTCCCCTACACCTCTCCCTCCCTGCCAGCCCCTGCCCTCACCCCGATACTCAGCCTCATATGCTTGTCCCATGCCATCTTGAATTCTTCCACCAATTTAGCCTCCACCACTTGGTCTAGTAGTCTGTTCCAGGGCTCCACCACCCTCTCCATGAAGAAACGCCCTCTCACATTGCCCCTGTATCTTTTTCCTTTCAGTCTGAGGCTGTGCCCTCTAGTTTTGACCCCCTCCTTTCTCTTAAGTAAACCCTCTTCTCCCACTTTATTGAGCCCTTTTACATTTTTAAAAGTTTCAAACATGTCTTACCTTTCCCTCCTTGTCTCCAGTGTGTACAGATCCAGCTCCTTACACCACTGCTCGTATGACTTGCACTGCATACCTTGCACCATCTTTGTTGCCCTTCTCTGAGCCCTCTCCAGTGCATCTATATCTTTGCGAAGATGTGGCCTCTAGAACTGAACCCCATGCTCCAGGTGCAGCCTCACCATGGTTTTGTAAAGAGGCATTATTACCTCCCTCTTTCTGCTAGTAATGCCCCTGCCTATGCATGCCAACATTCCATTGGCCTTTCCTGCTGCCCTGCTACATTAGATTCTTACCTTAAGGTTCAATGAGACTATGATCCCCAGATCCCTCTCCTGTTCTGTTACTTTAATTTCCTCCTCGCCTAGGATGTAACCTGCTCTTCTGTTCCTACTCCCCAAGTGCATCACAGAGCACTTCTCGGCATTAAATTTCAGCTGCCACATCCCAGACCATTTTCAAACATCTTTAAGTCTTCCCTCATGTCCTCCATCCCCACTTTGGTGCCCAGCATATTGCATGTTTTCATATCATCAGCAAATAGGCACACCTTCCCCCTCAAACCCTCAGCAATGTCACTGATGTAGATATTGACGCGAAGCAGACCCAAAACTGACCCCTGTGGCACTCCATTCTTCACTCTCACTGTCCTGGAGTGCAGCCCATTTAGCACCACACTCTGAGTTCTTCCTGACAGCCAGGCCTCCACCTAGCTTGTTATTTTCCCACCTAACCCCAGGCTTTACATCTTGCTCACCAGCCTCCTATGGGGGATGGTGTCAAAGGCCTTATCAAAGTCCAGATAGGCCACGTCCACCCCCCGGTCAATCACCTGAGTCACCCAATCAAAGAACTGAATTAAGTTTGTCTGGCAAGACTTTCCCTTCATGAAGCCATGCTATCTGCTGTCCTGCAAGCCACTCTCCTCCAGATAATCAACCACCCTCTCCTTGATTAATGCCTCCATTACCTTCCCCACCACTTATGTGAGGCTGACAGGTCAGTAGTTCCCCTTTACTTCACTACCTTCCTTGTGTAAAGGCACTACATCTGCCCTCTTCCAGTCCTCTGGCACTCTCCCCGTATCCAGGGACAAGTTGAAGAGCCTTGTCAAGGGTGCAGCCAACTCCTCCTTCAATTCCCTGATCACTGTGGGATGTAACCCATCAGACCCCATTGCCATGTCTACCCTCAGTCTATCTAGCTCTGCCCTAACCCTATACACAGTGAATGAGCTCAGATCCACCCATTTGCCCTCCTTCCCATTAGACTTTAGAGAAGGTCCCCCACCATCCTCCTTCTCCTTGAATACTGAGCTAAAGTACTTATTTAATAACTCCTTTTTCACAGTCCCTTTCCAATTTTATTTCTCCCTCCCCCCCATCAGCCTAGTAATCCCATGCCTTGCCCTTCTCTTCTCCCTCATATATCTGAAAAAAGTTTTATTCCCCCTTTTGGACTATTTTGCAATTTTCTCCTGAGTATCTGCTTTTGCCCTTCTGATCTTTTTCCATGCCATACTCCTCTTTTCCTATACTCTTCCTTATCTTCCTCGCTGAGTGTCCTCTTAAATTTTCTGAAAGCCTTCCTCCTTTCCTCGACTGCCCCCGCAACCACCTTTGTAAACCAAAGTGGTCTCCTCCCACTTTTGCTCTTCCTAACCTTTTTATACACATTTCCACAGCTTTCAGTACCCCTCCCTTGATAGCTTGCAATACTGTAACTCCTCCACTGCTCCTATATTCTCTGTACTATCTTATTGTCTCCCTTACAATCCTTCTCACCTTGTCAAAGTCTGTGAGACTGAAATCCATGACTGTAGTACTGGTTTTACTTGTCTCCCTCCCTGCCCTGACCCTGAACATTACCGTGATGTGGCCACTCTTGCCCAAGGCTTCTTCCACCTGCATCTCCTCCACACTGTCCCCATTTGTCAGGACCACATCCAGCAGGTTGTTGCCCCTTGTCGGTTCCCTGACTAGCTGTTAAAGGAATTCTCCCTGAAGCACAGCTAGTATCTCCCTGCTCCTTGATGATGCTGCATCCAGGATTTCCCAGTCTACATCTGGGAGATTTAGGTCCCCTACCAGCAGTAGCTCTCCTTTTAGGGCAGCCTTGTGACTGCCTAAATTAACTGTTGATCACCCTCCTCCCCTTTTGTAGGTGGCCTGTATACCACCCCCAGTCACAAGGATTCTCCCGTCCTCTGCCTAGTGTTACCCACAGTAGCTCAGTCTCCCCATCATCCTCTTGTCCTTCAGTTACACTTATGCCTTTCCTGGTGTATAAAGCAACTCCTCACCCCTTCTTACCCTCTCTATCCCTTCTGAACAGTCAGTAACCTGGGATAGTCATTTCCCAGGTGTGTAGCTCTGTCCACCAGGTCTCTCTTATAGCTACTATATCTAGTCCTTCATCCCCCATGATGGCCTCCAAGTCCACCATCTTATTTGCTAAGCTCCTGGCATTGGCTGCTAAGCCCTCCCACCAGGTTCCCTCACCACGCCGCCCCCATTCTCTGTCATGCCAAGTATTTTAGCACTATCCTGGGTTGGGGGGGGTGGCTGGTAGCCCCTCATTTCTCCTGCTTGTGGTGCAGATTTTTCTACCCTCCTCACAAGCTAGTTTAAATTATAGGTTTCTTCTATGAACTCTCCTAATTTGCTTTTTAGCACTGCCACACCCTCCCTATTCAGGTGCAGTCTGTCTGGAGCAAATAGACTGTCATCCCCCCACCGTTCATCCCCAGTCCCCTACTAACCCATACCCAATTTGCTTGCACCACCCCAACAGCCACTCATTGAACTCCTTAATCCTCAGCCACCTATTAGTACTTACCTTTGGTACTGGCAACACCTCAGAGAAAGCCACTGATTTAAACCCCAGACTGCTGCAGTATCTAGCAAGTGCTCTAAATCTTACCTATACCTCCAATAAGCTTTTTTCCATCATTTGTTCCCAGGTGGAACATCAGGTGTGGTTTCTCATCCTGCTGCTTCCCCCTTAAGGGGATATAGTGAATGACCTCTGCCACCATCATGCCTCGCAGACACTCAACCCATACTGTGCTACTCTTGCCCCCCCACCCCATCTAATTCCTTTTATTATAGAGCCCCCAACAAGTAGGACCCTGTTCTCCATCACCTTCTGTTTGTATTTCCCTTCTAGCCTTCTCCCAGCCCCTTCCATTTCATTTTCCACCCTATTCTCACTATCCCCTTTGCCCATTTCATCTCCCGGTGTACTGTTTTTCCCCTGTGCTTCCCTAGCTCCATGCTCCCCGCAGGTGTTTACTGCTAGGCTACCCGCCTCTGCCCAACTATCTGTAAGCTTTTTCCTTCCCCTTTGATTTGCCCTTAGCCATGCCTTGCTTGAATTCTCCAGAGAACTTTCCCCTTTCCTAGCCCTTTTGAACCTGAGCTCCCTGCCTCCTCCACCTTTTGGGTTTACCCTTTCTGGGGTGTGTTCACCCCTGTGCCCCATCCCTATGTTTACTACCCTCCTTGTTCTTTCCCGAAAAGGTACCCCCCTTTTCCAATTTTCTTTCATTTTCCTTCATGCTTGCTTCTCCTATGTCCCCTGGATACTCCTCAACTCCACTTTCCTAATTCTCTCCCCCATTTAGTGTCCCTAATGGAGCATATCTGTCTTTCTGCTTCAAGCCCACTGTCTGTATCCAGCTGGCTGGGGCTCCACCCCTTTCTTCCTCCTCCTCCCTTGCCCTCTGTGCAGGCTTTGGCCCTTTATACTTAACCTCCTGCCATTCCCTCTGGTTTCTCTTGTGTCCCTTGCCACCTCTATCTGGGATTCCTGTAGACCCACTAGAGCCATCCTCTAGCCCTTCTATCCTGCTTCCATACTCCTTTGTTTTCCTCCACTCCCCATGGCATCCTCCCCTGCCTATTTCTGTATTTTCTCCTTGTACCCTTATAGCTCCCCTTTTAACTGTTCTTTGTCTCCCCACAGCTCCCCTTCTAATCTCTATTGCTTCCTCAGTAGAGCCCATCCTGTCATCCATTATACTCCTCTCCCTTTCTCAGTTTACTGTCCATCTCAGCCATCTCACCTCCTCCCTCAGCTGCTCCAGCTGCCTTCATACTATGCAACCCCCCATTTTCCAAACTATATCCAGTACCATGGCCGACCCACAACCAGTGCGCCCCACCATCCTCCCAAAGATTCCCCCAGCCATTTTAGTCTGGGGACCATGCCTCAGACCTGCCCCAACCCTGCTCCATTGAGCCCTCCAATTTGTACGCCCCTCCATTTTCCCTATGGCTTATCACAAGCTTTAGTTTTCAGGCCCTAGTGTGAAAATTCCCCCCACTCGAAATATCAGTATCCGGCTCCTGTGACTTTAGATTCCAGACCCTGAAACTCCTGCGGCTAGGATTTCAGGCCCGGAAGCAACTTCCAAGTTCTATGTACTGCAGAACCAAATAAAACAGTACCCTAAAAACACATTGCTTTGAGCTTTTTAGATCCCAGACCCAGAGATACCCTTATAAACAGTGCCCTAAAAACACAGTACTTGAGCTTTAGATTTCAGAAATTCCCACGATTTTCCCCTGGTTTCTCAGAACCATTTATAGCCATAGAAGCCCCATAAATGTCACATGACCTTAGTTTTTGAGGATTATGAGCACTAAAGAAGTTCCAGTTATACCACAGTATGCCAGTTTTTCTCCAAGAATGCCACAGTACTTTAATTCTGAAGTTTTGAACAGTTCCACAAAATATGCCCAGTACCATAGCACAGCAGAAATTTAGCTCTGGAAAGACAAATATGCCACAGTACCTTTGCACAGAAGAAATTTAGCTCTGGAAGAAATCCAAAGTGTCATAGCTCTTTTGCAGATGTCTCCATGCCACCTGCTAACAACAGAGATGCCTCTTTCCCAGCCTCCTTGTCTACCCCTTTTTGTTTCTTTCCTTCTTATTTACTGTTTACTTTACAGCTTTGTACTGTCAATAGACTTTAGTGGTATAATGTATCAATATTTGCATCAGGATGTGGTGTATGGCCATGTTGTGTGCTGAAATATGATGGCTAACAGTATTGTATAAAGTTAGCTGGTACCATATGATGTCACAGGCTATGGGTATAAAGGAAATGGTGCACTAGGGGTGGGCCACTCCAGACCTCCAGAAACAATCAGACTGGTATAAAATTAATGTCAGAGAATGTAGAATCCCAGCTCCAGGTTCATGAACAAACACTGATGATCCACACAGAAGCAGGCTGTAATTCCTTGATTTAGTGTTCTCAGGTGCCCCAGATGACACAGGCTCTTGTGAGAGAGATCACTTTATACCAGGAATGCAAAGTCAGGTTAGTTCTTCCCCTCTCTCAGACACAGGGACAACTGATCTGTTTAGAGACACAATAACACTGGTAGAAAACCGATGTCACAGTGTAGTGCCCCAGGGAAATTGAGGTCACCACAGAAAATAGGGGATCCTCAGAGATATGAGGGGTCAGACAGTTATGGGGACCCTGGCAGCTTAATGGGAAACCCTTGAAAAGCTTTGGTGACCCTCTGAAACATGGAAAAGGCCCAACTCCAGCAGACAGTCCTAGCAGTCTAAATTCAGGGTTTTAAAGGAAAACCATTTTTTTTCTTTCTTCTCCCTTCCTTGGTTCTCCCTTCCCCCTGCTCAAGACTGACACCTAGCCAGCCAAAGCTAAACCAGTTGGGCCACATTCCTATCCAACAGTGGAGAAGGAAGCCAGGCTGAGCTCTTTCAGCCAATCCCTGTGGCCAGGTTAGATTCAAATTTGAAGACTTTTTTTTTAAGCCACTGACCCAGGTTCAGGAGGCTGACATCTGGATGAAGGAGACAATTCCCTGGCAGGTAGCCAGGGCTGCCCCAGGAGGAGGCTCTGCATAAGTTGGAGAGGGGAGAAAGAGTTTCACCAGGGAGGCTGAAGGACAGAATGGCAATGGATGTCAGCTTCCCTGTTAGGAGGTTGAAGCAAATCCCCTGGGTCCCTTCTGTGTAACTCCCTTCAGAAGATCCCCAGTAGCAGCCTTGGTCATTTTTTTGCAGAAATCTGCTGTCTAGTCGGGTCCCCCAGTGCATCAAGTCAGTTCATTTGGCCAGGAAACAGACCCAATGAACCTTTCATGCAGCAGTCTCCAGGAGAAGAGGCCTTATCACTCCTTTGTGGTTGTGCATTCCCCAGAGTACAGAAATCCTTGTTGAACTCCAGGGGTGAGTAGGCTGGTTGGCCAGCATTTCCTTTATTAATTAGTCCTAGCTAGACCTGCTCCAGTCAGGGGAAGGACTGTTTGTTTAGCAATTGTATTGTTGCAGTGTGTAATTATTGTTTAGAATTGTTAAATTGCTTCCATTGTACCCCCCCCCCCGGGAGGAGGAAAGTTGCTACCTTGTCCAATTGTATAGAGACAGAGAGAGAGAGAGAGAGAGAGATATGAGAACCAAGAAGGCAGAAGCTAGAAGGGTTCAAACCAAATAACTGTTGGACCAAGATTAAAGGTGTTTGTGAACTCCTCTCTTGAAGTAGTCTGCTAGTTTAATTTATTTCTAGGAAGTCTGTGCTCCAAATAGAGAGACTAGGACACTCTCTCTCAGCCAGGAGACCAAAGAAGTGCTATGTAAAGCCAGCTCAAAGTATTACTGGTAAAAAGGGAAATATTCAGGCTAAATTTTCAATTGTTTAGCTGTAAAAAGCTAATTACTAAAGGCCTGGCAGAGCCTTAGTGCATTCTTCTCTCAGAGTTCTAGGGTAATCTAAGCCCTAGTAATGGGAAAAACATAGTCCTTTGTCCATGTAGTAGAAGAGCATGGTAGCCCATAATTGGTACAAAGAGACTAGGTACCCTAGCCTTCATATTCAGAAGGCACCCAGAGCTGATCCATATTAACAAAGGGGGAGGGTCATCAAACTGTTTCAATGCCCATGAAACAAACTGTTTTTTCTTTATCTGCCTGCAATCTCCTGCTGCTTGCCTACCTCTCAGCTGTTCCTGATTTTCAGGGATGCCCCTGATTTTGCCTCAGAAATTTCTTCTGCCCCTCCTAAGTCTGGCATTTCTGGCACTAAAGAGTAGGGACTGGGATCACAGAACAATGCCAGCCATTGATGTTATAGTCTAGTTATCATTAAGAAAATGCTATTCACACTAAGAAACATGTTGTATACAGCTCCGGGGACTAATATTACTATTTTATCTGATGTGTTCCTTATTTTGGTAATTTGTCACTGATGTGTGATGAGGGAGGTTGAGAGGTATGGTTGCCTGGATCCACTGCTTGCTGTGTCTGAACCGCTGTATTCAGTCAAACTGTTTTAAGTTGTTGAACTGCTTTCTGTGACTGAACTGCTATAGTCAATTGAAGAGTTTAAGTGACTGAACTACCTTATTCCTGGGGTATCATGTCTGCACTTCCTTATTTTCTCAATTGTCCTGTGTGACTGCACTGCTCTGAGGGCATTGATTGCTGCACTTGCCTACTGCTACTTCCTCTGAAGACATTTGGGGCCACCCCATCCCAAATGGTAGGGCTGTCAGTCATACAAGAAGGGGGGAATTGCCTTTCAGGTTTTTAATTTTTGTTCTGTTCCAGGCTCCTGCACACACCTTACATGTCATCTAGAATTCCTCCAGTGCCTCTTCTTTGATCCAGGGAGGGTCCTGGGGAAGCCCAGTATCATCTGCACCCACTTCCAATAACCTCCACCAACTCCAAGTGTTCGCCACGACGCCCAAGGTTCAAGTTGATGGTCATAAGTGGTAACCAGCTGGTAGCTAGGGCCCACCAAAGTGAGTCAGGTTAGGGGCCACCCTGGTTCTATCTTGAGGGACTGTGTTCCACTGAGATGTTTGGGAGCCTGTATTATCCCCCACAGGGTACCTCCTCTGCCCCTTTCCCCCAACCTTTTTCCAGAGAGACTCTGTGACACTGTTCACTGCATGATGTCCTTTTTGTCCACCATAGTGACTCTCACCTTGACAAAGAGAGCTACTTCACTGCCTTTACTGCCAGGTCTATCCCTTCAGATTAGACTGTAACCTTTTGACTTATATCCCTGTCATTTTCTCCATTCTAACAGGCCTCAGTGAGTACCAATAAGTCATGATCTTCAAAATGCATCAGACCCCCAAGCTTTCTGATTTTGCTTCAGATTAGTCTGTAACCTTTTAATTTGTATCCCTGTCATTTATTCCTTGCTAACAGGCCTCAGTGAGTACTAATAAGTCGTGACCTTCAAAGTGCATCAGACCCCCCAAGCTTTCTGATTTTGCTGGGTGGGGTCCTCATAGTGTCCTGTATGCAAATTAGGCCATTTACCCCCTCAGCTTCCTCGACTCCCCCCATGGTATCCTCTTGACTTTCTCCCCTGGTTTGCTATATTTCCCTGGGTATTCCCCTAATTCTGTCTCTTGCCCTTGGAGGTCCAGGGCACCTGCCCTAGCATTCTCTAGTTGTAATCCTCCATGACTGCCCTGCCCATTCTCTTAGCCAGTACCTCAGCTTCCTCAAATTGCAGGCGCAGTCCATCTTGGACATGCAAGCATACCTTGCCCAGTAGGCCCTGAAGCTGGCTAAATAAAATAGTCTCTTCCTCTTGCACCAGATCACTAGCCAAATTCTGCTCTTCTAGTGGATCATTGCTGCTACTAAATCGGCCACAGGACCTAAAGGATCTCAACAGTTATAACCCTGTATACATTTACCTCCAGAAACATCCTTAGTCCAGTGAATAGCCTCCTCATGTTCTTAAGATCAATGGTCCACAAATCATTCATGCCAGCATGGATGATAACATTCTGCTCCTCTCCCAGTTGCATTGCTAGGCCTTGGTAGCACTCAATCAACCTACAGTACAGCAGAGCCAACCACACCACAATGCCATAACTTGCAGTAAATGACATGTCACAAAATACTGTAGTAAAAAATAACTTAATTTAAATTGAATTGCACTGTTCCCTGCAGCATACTGCAGTATTTTGTGATATACTGGAGCATTACTGCATTGCATCCCTATTGGTGCTGCTATATTTTCCAGGCAGGCAAGCCAGCTTGCCCAAGATCCTGCTTCAGCAATGCCCTGTCTATTTCACCCTTCCTAATTGTGGAGTTTCCTATGACTTCTACTATCCCCTCCAAGCCTTTCCATCCTCTGCCTTGTCAGGTCATGTGTCCAGGTGCCTGGACTGCCCTGACCTGACCCAGTCAGCTATTGACACCTATTAACCTGGCCAGCAAGAGTCAGATGATTGCTGCTGGTGTCAGTTGGCAATGACACTACCTTGTGACCATGCCTACTCCCTGCCTGCTCCACCCTGATCCATCCCCTATCCCTAAAACCAGAGGTCACAAACCTGCCACCCTTGTTGACACCTTATCTGTCCCTTGCAGTGACCCTCCAGTCTAGTGCCTGTGTCCTGTAAGGGTACCAAATCCCTCATCAGGTTCTTGGTGGAACTAAGCAATAGAGAAGAGATGACAGACAAGTGGTACTCATGTAATAAATGAAATTTATTACAGGTGGATAATACAGACTTATTACCAGTACAGTGTAAACACTGGGGAAATAAGTTTCCTTACCTAGGTAAAGCAGAAAGGTTCTCTCTCTATCTCAGAACTACATGTTACAAAGGATCTTATACCCTGATAATCAGTATAGTAACTACTAAGGAAAATACATACAATGAATATAATTGGACAAAAACAGGTGGTGTGAGTAACTGTCCTATCTAGTGTAAAAAGCTACATTGCTAGCAGATGACAGTACAAAGAAGGTACTCCTCTCCCAGGTCAGTTGCAGTGATGCCCAAATACTAAAGATGGCACTGTTGCCTTACATATAGGAATGCAGTAAAAACAGAGCAAAAAGCATTTCTCATTCCTAAATATCAGTAAAGCATAGTAGAACACAAATCCTGGCACTTATGCTTATGTGATAAGTGACTTTGCCCTATGATTATATATATATATATATATATATATATATATGTGTATATATATATATATATATATATATATATATATATATTATGGTAGCACGGTAGTGCTACCATAGTTAGGGTTAAGGAGCATTTACATGTTAAACCCAAAATTTTGCACCTTAATAACTTTGAAACTGGTGGACTGATTTGCCTGAAAGTTGGAATAAACGATCAAGACCCATATGCCTTAGGATCTGCCAAGTTTCGTACCAGTCAGATACATGGCTGCGGAGTTATTAAACGTGATCTGCAGTGCGTTTACACTTTTTCTGGAATTCTACGGTCGTACCTACAGGTTGCATGGTTTGCACAACTGGCCCGAAATCTTCAGGGAACGTGTGTCCAGGTTCCCCAATGTGCCTTTCGAAGATTTCTTGAAAAAATATTAAACAGTTCAAAAGTTATTCAAAAAACAATTTCCCATTATAAGTCAACAGGAAAAGTTAACAAAAAGTTCGACAGTGTCACAAATGCACTTTTTACTGTTGAAAATGGCCCTTTTACTGTCGCAAATCCACCATTTTGTTTTCAGTTAGTGATCAGAAAAATGCTTGGCATTTAAAATTGAGACCCTCTAGCAACCTAATTCTTTTTGTATTCACCTAGTAGGGCCCTGAGGATGATAGCCATGTCTTTATTTTGGGGTAAAACACCCCAGAAATATGTTTTTCAAAGTGTTGCAAATTTTTGCGAAAGCTTTCGCAAATCACGACACTACTTTGCAACACTTTGCCCAAAATAACAGTAATTCTTTGGCACCAAGCTGCAAAAGAACGGTTTGGAGTTTTGGGCTGAAATTTGAAGGGAACACAGCCGATATCTCACAGATGTGCCTTTCAGTATTTTGTTGAAAGAATATTACATGGCGGCAAAGTTACGATACTCCAAAGTTGATGCTTTTTCCATAGGATAACATTACTGCGTACGACGCATTGCAGCAATCATTTGGCACCCTGCTGCAAAATAACGGTTTGGTCTTTTGGGCTGAAATTTGCAGGGAACACAGCCAACATCCCACAGATGTGCCTTTCAGTGGTTTGGTGAAAAACTATTACAGGGAGGCAAAGTTATGGCAGTCCGAACTTCTGTTTTTTTCCCATAGGATAACATTACGGCATTTCCCGCGCCTTTCAGGGCCCGTATCTCGAAAACAGTGCAAGATAAGGACTTTTTGTCAAAAAATTTGTTAGCCCCTAAAGTACAAAACTAACCAGGAAAGCGATAATACATAAGACTTTTAAATTTTTTTCTATGTCATACGGTTACTGAGATATAAGCAATTTACTATTCTGAGTCCTCATTTTTGTGTTCCGAGAGTCATTATTTTGCATACATTCTTTCTACTCGCTGTCTTTCTTTTTACAGCATTTGGGTAAAACCAGCCTGTGCACTTACATTACTGTTACCATTACCGTTTCTGCTTGCGGTTCCGTACCCGTTTCACTTATCGTTCATGTTTACGCCACCATGTGCGTTACCCTTTGCATTTTCATTTGCAGTTGCGTTTGAGTTGTTTTTAACATTTCTGTCTACAGTACTGTTTCTCTTTCTGTTTCACTTTGCGTCACCATGCGCATTATGATTTGCGTTTTCGGGCACAATCTTACTATGTGACAAGACATCACGTGGCGGGAGCGCCGGGACCTTCCGCCACCACATTACATTCACTCTTTCTCATTATCATTCTCAAAAAGAAGGTAAATTAGAGGCAAAAAACTCTGTTTAATGCATCAGTTAGGGTTGTTCCACAGCAACAAAAGTGAGGAAATTTGATGTTAGGGTTGAAACCCCCTTTGCACCCCTCCAGACCACCCCCCCCAACTGGAAACAGGGTGTGCATTGGGGTCATCGGTCCTAACTGTCACCCCATTCTCCTATTCCTCAGCTTCTTTCCACATGTGATGGGGTGACACTTAGAGCCAATGACCCCAATGCACACTCTGACTCCAGTTGGGGTGGTGGGCTGGAGGGGTGCAAAGGGGATTTCTACCCTAACATCGAATTTCCTCACTTTTGTCACTGTGGAACAACCCTAACTGATGCATTAAATGGAGTTTTTTGCCTCTAATATAAATATATATTATACTATAGTTAGGGTTGAGTAGCCATTTACATGTTAAACCCAAAATTTTGCACCTTAATAACTTTGCAACCATCTGATGGATTTGCCTGACATTTGGAATACACAATCAAGACCCATACACCTTGGGATCTGCCAAGTTTTGTACTTGTTGGATACATGGCTGTGGAGTTATTAGGCATGATCTGCGCGTGCGTTTACGCTTTTTCTGGAATCCTACGGTCGCGCATACAGGTCGCATAGTTTGTGCGACCGGCCCAAAATCTTCAGGGAACGTGCGGCCAGGGTCCCCGATGTACCTTTTGAAGATTTCGTGAAAAAATATTAAACGGTTCAATAGTTATTCAAAAAACAATTTCCATTATAAGTTAATGGGAAAAGTAAAAAGTTCAACAGTGTCACAAATGCACTTTTACTGTCGCAAATGGCCCTTTACTGTCACAATCCACCATTTTGTTTTCAGTTGGTAATCAGAAAAATGCTTGGTATTTAAAATTGAGACCCTCTAGCAACCTAATTCTTTTTGTATTCACCTAGTCGGGCCCTGAGGATGATAGCCATGTCTTTATTTTGGGGTAAAACACCCCAGAAATATGTTTTTCATATTTCTGGAAAAAGTACTTTCGCAAAGTAGTGTCACACTCACGAAAGTGTCGCAAATTTTTGAGAAAGTTTTCGCAAATCACGACACTACTTTGCGACACTATGCCCAAAATATCAGTAATTCTTTGGTACCCCGCTGCAAAAGAACAGTTTGGAATTTGGGGCTGAAATTTGAAGGGAACACAGCCAACATCCCACAGATGTGCCTTTCAGAGGTCTGGTGACAAAATATTACAGGGAGACAAAGTTACGGCAGTCCAAACTTCTGGTTTTTTTCCCATAGGATAACATTACGGTGTTCGCCGCGCCTTTCAGGGCCTGTATCTTGAAAACGGTACAAGATACAGACTTACTGTCAAAAAATTCTTATAAAACTAGCCAGGAAAGTAATAATTCATATGACTTTTAAATTTTTTTTCTATGTCATACGGTTACTGAGATATAAGCAATTTACTATTCCAAGTCCTCATTTTTGTGTTCCGAGAGTCATTATTTTGCATACATTCTTTGTACTCATTGTCTTTCTATATACAGCTTTTGGGGAAAACCAGCCTGTGCGCTTACATTACTGTTATCATTACCATTTCTGCTTGCGGTTCCGTACCCGTTTCACTTACTGTTCACGTTTTCGCCACCACATGTGTTACCCTTTGCGTTTTCTTTTGTGGTTGCGTTTGCGTTGTTTTTAACATTTCTGTCTACAGTACTGTTTCTCTTTCTGTTTCACTTTGAGTCACCATGCATTCTGATTTAAGTTTGGGCCCCGCGCTCCAGCCGCTGCATGACATTCACTATTTCTAATTATCATTCTCAAAAAGAAGGGAAATTAGAGGCAAAAAACTCTATTTAATGCATCAGTTAGGGTTGTTCCACAGTGACAAAAGTGAGGAAATTTGATGTTAGGGTTCAAACCCCTTTTGCCTCAGCCCCACCCCAGCTGGAATCAGGTTGCGCATTGGGGTCATCAGTCCTAACTATCACCCCATTCTCCTATTCCTCAGCTTCTTTCCATGTGTGATGGGGTGACAGTTATGGCCGACGACCCCAATGCACACCCTGATTCCAGTTGGGGGGGTGGGCTGGAGGGGTGCAAAGGGGGTTTCAACCCTAACATCGAATTTGCTCGCTTTTGTCACTGTGGAACAACCCTAACTGATGCATTAAAAGGAGTGTTTTGCCTCTAATATATATATATATTATAGTGGCACGGTAGTGCCACTATAGTTAGGGTTGAGGAGCCATTTCTATGTTAAACCCCAAAACTTTGCACCTTAATAACTTTGCAACTGTTTCATGGATTTGGCTGAAATTTGGGATACATGATCAAGAACCATATGCCTTGGGATCTGCCAAGTTTCATACTGGTCAGATATACGGCTGTGGAGTTATTAAGTGTGATCTGTGCACGCGTTTACACTTTTTCTGGAATTCTACGGTCGCGCCTACAGGTTGTATGGTTTGCGCGACTGGCCCAAAATCTTCAGGGAACGTGCAGCCGGGGTTCCCGATGTGCCTTTCAAAGATTTCATGAAAAAGTATTAAACGGTTCAAAAGTTATTCAAAAAACAGTTTCCCATTATAAGTCAATGGGAAAAGTTAACAAAAAGTTCAACACTTTCGCAAATGCATTTGTACTTTCGCAAATGGGCCTGTTACTTTCACAAATCGGCCATTTTGTTTTCAGTTGGTGATCAGAAAAATGGTTGGCATTTAAATTTGGGACCTTCTAGCAACCTAATTATTTTGTATTCACCTAGTCGGACCCTGAGGATGCTTGCCATGTCTTTATTTTGTGGTAAAGACCCAGAAATATGTCTTTCAAATTTCTGAAAAGTACTTTTCGCAAATTACTTTCATGCCTGCCAAAAGTGTCGAACTTTTTGTGAAAGTCATAAATTGCCAGTAGTTTTCCATCTGTGGGAGTAACAGCGATTCTTTGGCACTGCGCTGCAAAAGAACCGCTGGGAGTTTTGGGCTGAAATTTGAGGAACGGAGCCGACATTCACAGATGTGCCGTTCAGTTATTGTATTGAAAATATTACATGGCGCAAGGTTACGGCACTCCAAAGTTGACAGTTTTTCCCATAGGATAACATTACGGCGCCCGACGCATTACAGAAATCCTTTGGATCCCTGCTGCAAAATAACGGTTTGGTCTTTTTTCCTGAAATTTGAAGGGAAGACAGCCAACAGCCCACGGATGTGCCTTTCAGTGGTTTGGTTAAAAAATATTACACAGCGGCAAAGTTACGGCACTCCAAAGTTGACATTTTGTCCCATAGGATAACATTACGGTGCCCGACGCATTACAGAAATCCTTTGGATCCCTGCTGCAAAATAACGGTTTGGTCTTTTTTCCTGAAATTTGAGGAAGACAGCCAACAGCCCACAGATGTGCCTTTCAGTGGTTTGGTGAAAAACATTACAGGGAGGGAAAGTTATGGTGTCTCTAACTTTTCTTTTTCCATAGGATAACATTACGGGTTCGCCACAAGATTTCAGGGCCCGATCTCGGAAATGGTGCGAGATACGGACTTTTCACAGAAAAATCACCAGCCCCTAGTGGGAGTAAGGACCAAATTAGCCAGGACAGTTGTAAATAATATAACTTTTAAATTTTTTTTCTATGTCGTACGGTTCCTGAGATATAACATATTTAGTATTCCAAGTTCTCATTTTCTGCACCGATACTCATTATTATGCTTACATTATTTGTACTCACTGTCTTTCTCTATGCAGGTTTTGGGGAAAACCAGCCTGTCCTGCCTTACATTACTCATTGTTGCCCTTTCCGCTTGCGGTTCCGTGTCTGCTTTACTCTCATCAGGACGCTTCACGCCACCATAGTGCTATCCTTATGCTTTCATTTGCGCTTGCATTTCTTGTTATATTTTGCCATTTCTGTCTATAGTACTGTTTATCTTTCTGTTTCACTTTACATCACCATGCCCATTGACATTTCTGTTTGCAGGCACCATGTTACTATGTGACAACACATCACGTGGCAGACCGTCCGCCTCGCCACCATGTGCATTACCCTTTCTGTTCTCATTCTCGCTACCAGTTACCAAGGCGCATCACAGCATTTCTGTTTATAAGGTTGCGGCCCAGAGGGCCCAGCGCCTCCCCGCCTGCATTACATTCATACTATTTCGTTATCATTCCCAAAAGAAGGGAAATTAGAGGCAAAACTCCATTTAATGCATTAGTTAGGGTTGTTCCACAGCGACAAAAGTGAGGAAATTGGCTGTTAGGGTTGAAAACCTTGGTCCCCTCGCACACCCCCAACCGGCATTGGGGTGTATTGGGATTAGGGTCCTAACTCTCACCCCATTCTCCTACACTTCTGCTGCTTTACACATGTCATGGGGTGAGAGTTAGGCTGACGATCCCAATGCCACCACGCAAGGCCATCCTTTGCGCTTTACTGCGCCGTATTTCTGGGTTATTTTTGCCATTTGTGCCTACAGTACTGTTTCTCTTCTGTTTCACTTTGCGCCACCATGCCCAATGACATTTCCATTTGCCGCACCATGTTACTATGTGAGAACACATCACGTGGCAGACTGTTCCGTCTATGCCACCGTGTGCATTGCCTTTCTGTTGTCATTTGCGCTTGTGTTACCATGTATCTCTCACTGTTAGCCTTTCTGTTTGCGTTGCTTTTCCTGTTACTATGCCACAAGACATCATGTGGGGAGGACCCTTTGGGCCCTGACCGTCATACAAGACAGGCTCACTATTTCTTGTTATCATTCTCAAAAAGAAGGGAAATTAGAGGCAAAACCCATTTAATGCATTAGTTAGGGTTGTTCCACAGTGACAAAGTGAATTCGCTGTTAGGGTTGAAACCCTAACTCCGAATCCACTCCCCCAGCACCACACACACACATTCAAGTATGGGGAGGACCATCAACACAACCAATGACAGACATCCAGCAGCAGGTGACAGAAATAAACAATTGTCTAAATGTACTACTTGACATCCTCACCTCACCTGACCAGGTACTGCATGCTCAGTGGAGATCAACAGCAAAACTGAGGCCATGTACACCAAACGTCACATCCCTGATTGCAGCTGCACACAACGTACCACACTTAGTAGTTGCATGGCTTACCTACCGATGCCCCACATCACACCACAACTGGTACTGTGCCGTTAGTCAATATAAATGCTGAAGGTGCATGATGACAGTTGTAGAAAGGTTTTAACACTAGTGAGTATACATTAATTTAGAGAAGCACATAAATTAAGTACAAGACACTACCATGCTCAAGATAAAAGTAGTGTTACATTTAGTATGTGATTTACATAGTAGTACATTTACTGCAGTGGTTTACTCAAGATAGAGAGGCTGATGTAAACGTATGGAAAAGCATTGCCTGTTCAACGCTGTGAAATTCGCTGCCAGTATCAGATGCATTCTTACTGATGAAGGTGTACTGCTGATGTACATACATAGACCTTCAGTGTGTTTCAATACTAAAGATGCAGTAAGTATTCTTGTAAGAAACATTGTAATTGCATGGATCAGGCCAAGCAACTTCTAAATATCATAGCACTACTGAGCCAACAATGACGTACCTGTATGGAGATGTATATAGGATAGATTTACTGTAGGCACTTACTGAGTATGTTGACCTGATAAAGACAATCTCATTGCATCTGTGATGACTAACTTATTCAAATAGTAATACATTTACTATTGTTGACAGAGTGATCTATGCCACTTATGGACACAGTGTCATTTTTTTTAACAGTTGTTTCATACTCAGGCTGTATGCCTAGTGTTTGGGTTTGCCACACTTCTATCACTGATGCTATCAAAGTGATAACTATGTTAATTGTGGTACAACAGGAATCAAGTAGGTATGGTGTAGATATAAACAGATTGTCTTTTAGTATTGATTTAACTCACAATGGGGTAAGTATACTAGGACAGCAGGGGTTATTCTCTATCACTGACTCTGTCAGTTATAATCACACTAAGGTTTCGATGACTGTAATGATCAAGTTACACTGTTCATCTTCATGAGTTCATATTCACAGCCATTCTCCAGTAACTAGACAGTGTATGGTGTAACTGGGTGGGACACTGTGTTGCAAAGCTGCTGCAGTGCCTAGCAGAGGAGAGTATCTACTCATAAAGACAATTAAGCAATAAGGCATGACCAACAGTTATGTTAAATGGTCTGTTAATCACCCTGTAGGGTTTAATGTTGAATGAGGCATAGCCGAGTGCCACATGTCGCTAGACAGTGATAAACTGACCATTAACATAATACCTGGGAGTGGCTTATTGCTATCATAATAAAACTGTTTTTTAAACAACATTAAACCATGTTCATCATATGGTTAGGCTCTACATGTACTGTATGTTAATAAAAACTAAACATAAGGCTGTTACAGTGTTTACTGTCAATTAGAAAGCTGCATTTCTCAAACCCTTATTATAATCAGAGATATTATACCTGTACAACTCCTTGGTTTTGCTGAACTCTATTGCTCAGGTGGCCCACCACATGTGGTGTGGTCTGGTGTGGGACATCGGTAGGTAAGGCCATGCAACTACTAAGTGTGGTACTTTGTGTGCAGCTGCAATCAGGGATGTGTACATTTGGTGTACATGGCCTCAGTTTTGCTGTTGATCTCCACTGAGCATGCAGTACCTGGTCAGGTGGGTGGGGATGTCTCGTAGTACATTTACACAATTGTTTGTTATTTCTGTCACCTGCTGCTGGATGTCTGTCATTGGTTGTGTTGACTTGGTCCTCCCCCATACTTGAATGTGTGTGTGTGTGTGTGCCTGTGTGTGTGTGGTGCTGGGTGGGTGAATTCGGAGTTAGGGTTTTCAACCCTAACAGCAAATTTCCTCACTTTTGTCGCTGTGGAACAACCCTAACTAATGCATTAAACGGAGTTTTTTGCCTCTAATATATAGATAGATAGATAGATAGATAGATAGATAGATAGATAGATAGATAGATAGATAGATACCGTGCTACCATAGTTAGGGTTGAAGAGCCATTTCTATGTTAAACCCCAAAATTTTGCACCTTAATAACTTCGCAACTGTTTGACGGATGTGCCTGAAATTTGGAATACTTGATCAAGAACCATAGGCCTTGGCATTTGCCAAGTTTTGTACTGGTCAGATACACGGCTGCAGAGTTATTAAGCGTGATTTGCGTGCATGTTTACGCTTTTTCTGGAATTCTATGGTCGCGCATACAGGTTGCACGGTTTGCGAGACTGGCCAGAAATCTGCAGGGAATGTGCAGCCGGGGTCCCCAATTTGCCTTTCAAAGATTTGGTGAAAAAATATTAAATGGCTCAAAAGTTATTCAAAAAATAATTTCCCATTATAAGTCAATGGGAAAAGTTAACAAAAGGTTCAACACTTTCGCAAATGCATTTTTACTTTCACAAATGGGCCTGTTACTTTTGCAAATCTGCCATTTTGTTTTCAGTTGGTGATCAGAAAAATGCTTGGCATTTAAATTTGGGACCCTCTAGCAACCTAATTCTTTTTGTATTCGCCTAGTCGGACCCTGAGGATGCTAGCCATGTCTTTATTTTGGGGTAAAACACCCCAGAAAAATGTTTTTCAAATTTCTGGAAAAGTGTTTTTGCAAATTACTTCTGTTACGTTAAAGTGTCAGTAATTTTTGTGAAAGCTTTCTACAAATTGCGACAGTAGTTTTCTAGTCTGTGGGAAAATGACAGCAATTCTTTGGCACTGCACTGCAAAAAAACGGTTGGGAGTTTTGGGCTGAAATTTGGAGGGAACACAGCCGACATCTCACAGATGTAGATGTACCTTTCAGTGTTGTATTGAAAATATATAACATGGCGGCAAAGTTATGGCACCCCAAAGCTGATGGTTTTTCCCATAGGATAACATTACGGCACTCAACGCATTACAGGAATCCTTTGGCACCCTGCTGCAAAATAACGGTTTGGTCTTTTTTCCTGAAATTTGGAGGGAAGACAGCCAACAGCCCACAGATGTGCCTTTCAGTGGTTTGGTGAAAAAATATTACAGGGAGGCAAAGTTATGGTGCTCCGAACTTCTCTTTTTTTCCCATAGGATAACATTACGGCGTTCGTCGCACCTTTCAGGGCCTGAGTCTTGGAAACGGTGCAAGATAAGGACTTTTTGTCAGAAAAATGCTTAGCTTCCTAATGGGGGCTAAGTACAAAACTAGCCAGGAGAGTCATAAATCATATGACTTTTAAATTTTTCTCTACGTCGTACGGTTCCTGAGATATAACCTATTTAGTATTCCAAGTCCTCATTTTTTGCTGCTATACCCATTATTATGCATATATTCTTTGTACTCACTGTCTTTCTCTATGCAGCTTTTGGGGAAAACCAGCCTGTGCGCTTACATTACTGTTACCGTTGCCCTTTCTGCTTGCGGTTCCGTGCCCGTTTCACTTTCCGTTGACGTCTACGCCACCATGTGCGTTATCCTTTGCGTTTTCATTTGCGCTTGCTTTTCTGTTATTTTTTGCCGTTTGTGTCTACAGTACTGTTTCCCTTTCTGTTTCACTTTGCGTCACCATGCCCATTGACATTTCCGTTTGCAGGCACCATGTTTCTATGTGATAACACATCACGTGGCAGATGGTTCCCGTCTACGCCACCGTGTGCGTTACCCTTTCTGTTCTCATTTGCGCTTGCGTTACCTTGTGCGCCACTGTTAGCGCTTCTGTTTGCATTACTGTTCCTGTTACTATGCCACAAGACATCACGTGGTGGGAGCGCAGCCAGCCGCCGCATTACATGGCGTTAGCGCGGGACTCTAGGTGCGTTATCCTTTGCATTTTCATTTGTGCTTGCATTTCAGTTATTTTTTGCCATTTGTGTCTACAGTACTGTTTCTCTTTCTGTTTCACTTTGCGTCACCATGCCCATTGACATTTCCGTTTGCAGGCACCATGTTACTATGTGACAACACATCACGTGGCAGACTGTTCCCGTCTACGCCACCGTGTGCGTTACCCTTTCTGTTCTCATTCGCGCTTGCATTACCATGTGCGCCACTGTTAGCTCTTGTTTTTGCGTTGCTGTTCCTGTTACTATGCCACAAGACATCATGTGGTGGGAGCTGGGCCCTGCGCTCCCGCTGCTGCATTACATTCGCTATTTCTCGTTATCATTCTCAAAAAGAAGGGAAATTAGAGGCAAAAAACTCCATTTAATGCATTAGTTAGGGTTGTTCCACAGTGACAAAAGTGAGGAAATTTGCTGTTAGGTTTGAAAACCCTAACTCCGAATTCATCCCACCCAGCACCACATACACACACAGACACACACACACACACATGCAAGTATGGGGAGGACCATGTCAACACAATCAATGACAGACATCCAGCAGCAGGTGACAGAAATAACAAACAATTGTCTAAATGTACTATGAGACATCCCCACCCACCTGACCAGGTACTGCATGCTCAGTGGAGATCAACAGCAAAACTGAGGCCATGTACACCAAACGTACACATCCCTGACTGCAGCTGCACACAACATACCACACTTAGTAGTTTCATGGCCTTACCTACCGATGCCCCACACCAGACCACACCACATGTGATGGGCCACCTGAACAATAGAGTTGAGCAAAACCAAGGAGCTGTACAGGTATAATATCTCTGATTATAACAAGGGTTTGAGAAATGCAGCTTTCTAATTGACAGTAAACACTGTAACAGCCTTATGTTTAGTTTTTATTAAGATACATGTAGAGCCTAACCATATGATGAACATGATTTAATGTTAAAAAACAGTTTTATTATGATAGCAATAAGCCACTCCCAGGTATTATGTTAATGGTCAGTTTATCACTGTCTAGCGACATGTGGCACTCAGCTATGCCTCATTCAACATTAAACCCCTACAGGATGATTAATAGACCATTTAACATAACTGTTGGTCATGCCTTATTGCTTAATTGTCTTTATGAGTAGATACTCTCCCTCTGCTAGGCACTGCAGCAGCTTTGCAACACAGTGTCCCACCCAGTTACACCATACACTGTCTAGTTACTGGAGAATGGCTGTGAATATGAACTCATGAAGATGAACAGTGTAACTTGATCATTACAGTCATCGAAACCTTAGTGTGATTATAACTGACAGAGTCAGTGATAGAGAATAACCCCTGCTGTCCTAGTACACTTATCCCATTGTGAGTTAAATCAATACTAAAAGACATTCTGTTTATATCTACACCATACCTACTTGATTCCTGTTGTACCACAATTAACATAGTTATCATTTTGATAGCATCAGTGACAGAAGTGTGGCAAACCCAAACACTAGGCATACAGCCTGAGTATGAAACAACTGTTAAAAAAATGACACTGTGTCCATAAGTGGCATAGATCACTCATTGCAACAATAGTAAATGTATCACTATTTGAATAAGTTAGTCATCACAGATGCAATGAGATTGTCTTTTTCAGGTACAACTTACTCAGTAAGTGCCTACAGGAAAATCTATCCTATAGACATCTCCGATACAGGTACGTCATTGTTGGCTCAGTAGTGCTATGATATTTAGAAGTTGCTTGGCCTGATCCATGCAATTACACTGTTTCTTACAAAGAATACTTACTGCATCTTTAGTATTGAAACACACTGAAGGTCTATGTATGTACATCAGCAGTACACCTTCATCAGTAAGAATGCATCTGATACTGGCAGTACAAATTTCACAGCGTTGAACAGGCAATGCTTTTCCATACGTTTAAATCAGCCTCTCTATCTTGAGTAAACAGTTGCAGTAAATGTACTACTATGTAAATCACATACTAAATGTAACACTACTTTTATCTCGAGCATGCTAGTGTCTTGTAGTTAATTTATGTACTTCTCTTAATTAATGTATACTCACTAGTGTTAAAACCTTTCTACAACTGTCATCGTGCACCTTCAGCATTTATATTGACTAACGGCACAGTACCAGTTGTGGTGTGGTGTGGGGCATCGGTAGGTAAGGCCATGCAATTACTAAGTGTAGTACGCTGTGTGCAGCTGCAATCAGGAATGTGTACATTTGGTGTACATGGCCTCAGTTTTGCTGTTGATCTCCACTGAGCATGCAGTACCTGGTCAGGTGGGTGGGGATGTCTCGTAGTACATTTAGACAATTGTTTGTTATTTCTGTCACCTGCTGCTGGATGTCTGTCATTGGTTGTGTTGACTTGGTCCTCCCCATACTTGCATATGTGTGTGTGTGTGTCTGTGTGTGTGTGGTGCTGGGGTGACTGGAGTTAGGGTTTTCAACCCTAACAGAGAATTTCCTCACTTTTGTCGCTGTGGAAAAACCCTAACTAATGCATTAAATGGAGTTTTTTTCTCTAATATATATATATATATATTATATATATAGATAGATATATAGATATCTATATATCTATTTTATATATATATATATATATACACACACACACAAAGGTGCTGGTCCATGGATAACAATCCCTAGCAACATTTCTTACTATTTTCCTCAGCAACCTACTTCTTCCCTGCATTGCCATAATGCTTTAACTGCCACTACTGCCACGCCACTACAGCCTGGCAATGTACATATTGAGAGAATCAGACACCCTACAGTGCTACAGATGTATCCTCCATCCTTCATTTGAAGGATGGTTTACATCACATATCCCTGAAAGCACATGAGGTACTTCTCTTCCAGTGTCCTGGACCCTAGCACCCTTGCCCCACCCTATCTAAGTTTCACCCAGCTACCAACCCACATCCCCATGCCCTCACAACACAACCAATTGCCATTGCAGACTAGCAACATGCCTCCCCAGAGCATCAATGAGTTTTCAGTGGCTGCAGATACACCCACACTTGTCACCCAAGGCAGGATGGCATACAGCTAATATGCTTAGCAAAGCATACACTGTTCTGCCACCCTCCCTGTTAATCTACCTAACTATATCTATCTACTTTATCTGTCTGTGCTCTTCTTCAGGATGGTGAGGGTAGCATTCCAGGTTACTTAGTCCTCCTAACCAGAACACTGGATGGGCTTGGTCTCCTCACCTGGCCTCTTAGCTAGACAAAATCACTTGGTTTACTAGCATAAGAGGCTAACTGTCCACTCCAGCCCACTGTACCTTGTCCACCACTAACACAAGGTGCTTCTCTTGCAAGATGCTACTTGTAGGTCTGAGGTCTAAATGCAGAAACCAGCTCAGAGTTCTGGCTCAGCCATTACTCCATTCACCACCTTACCCCAGATTTCAGATAAGTGCAATATTCACCTACTATTCCTTGACCTCACGACCACACACAGCTCTTGCAGTATTTCTTCTTAACTGTAGGCTGTGTTGGCCAGTACCAGTTTAACTTACAGACATTAATCTATATTTTAAAAGATTTGTGATGGACACAACAGCAAGTTGCACCACTTTTCCATCACATGTCGCACCTGTGTCTCTATTAGAATGATGCACTACCATTAGAAGATGGTTGCACCACAATCTGCTGTGCCTGTGCTTATTAGCAATGCAAAAATGACACATAAGTGATGCAGTTATGATGCAAACTACAAATATGGCACAATTGTGATGTAAGTATATGTCTCATTTTGTTGCAGCAATGAAGATATGGTGCAATTATATGTCACATCCGCATGATTTTAATTGTGTGACTTGATACAACTGTATCATTTTTTTTAAACTTTTGACAAATACCACCCTCTGTATTTACAGTTGTACTGTAATGATACTACACACCCTTCTAGTTAAATTTCAGAATTTATATGCCTCTTTTTAAGATAAGCTCGGTGCTCTATTAGATGGCCATATGTTTAAAGGGAGTGTAAAAGGTCAATGCAGATTATACATAAGATAATGAATCAATGCAGAAATAGGCAATCAGATTAGAAAATGACAACAGTGGTAACATATTTCTGAAAAGATACCCTCTGATGGGGCTCAATGTTAGGACTAAATGAATGCTTGAGTAAAAAATACAAAAGAACAAACATTATGTGCCAACTCTGCCAGTTCGCCCCAGAGGACCCTTTAAAAAAACATCTGGGATGGAATTTCATCTGGTTCTAATGACACCCCACACTCTGACACCAAAATGCCACAAACTCTTGGAGCTGCTATTGTTCTGCTGCAAGCACCTGAATTTCAAAGACTCTCAGCATGTATCAGAAACCAGGCACAGGTCTACCATCTCCCAGTGTCACAGTTAATTAAAGCAATTGTGCATACCAGGTAGCTGAATGTACCAACATCTACTGTCATGGGATCCATACAAAATCCTAACACTGGCATTCCCAACTCCAATTTCCCATGAGGTATGTTATCCCGACTGACTAGTGGCCAACTTGCGAAATCCCGTAAAGTTATAAATCAAGGTAAACTCTCTCCTCCAGAGGAGCATGTTCTGTGATAAAAAATAAGAATAAAAAAGAAAAAAAGAAGGCAAGGTAACTGACAAGGCTGGAATCTGATAATTTTACTTTGAGAGCAATTGTAATAATCTTGACTTTTACTGAGAAGTTATCAATTTATAATTACTCACATTTATGAAAGGCTGCTGCAAGGAATGATAAGGGCCCATTTTATTTTGAATTTATTTTACTGACAGTCCATCCACTTAAGAAAACTCTATGCTTCTTTTCATGGTGCCCAAGGGAGCATTACGGGAGTGGTACAGGTTCATAGGGTCATAGGTAGTACAAGTTCGAGGGCAGACCCATATGATCTCATCACCGTAACACCTAACGGCGGAGTAGAAATTTTTTTGTCTCCCATACACAGATCAAGTCTTCTTTGGAATAATGCAATATTTTCACCTGTAACAATCTCCACTTGTAGTGTATTCCATATTGGTGGAAGTCTTTGTGTAAAAAATTTTTTTCCTACATGACGTTTTACACAGTTTGGTATATAACCTCAAATTATGTGATGTTGTACACACCAGGGGTGTCTGTCTAATTATACAATTTAATTAAAATAGGGTTTGGTCCCTAAATGCATTATAGGCCCAGCAAAGTTCTCCTCTTATAATTCGATAATCTATGGAATACAGCCCTAGATTTTTCAGTCTACCTTCATATCCCACTGATTGCTGATTTTGAATGTTTTTAGTTAATTTACGTTGGACAGATTCATGTGTTGTTTTATCCCTAATTGATTTAGGGGAGCAAAAAGGGGCACAGTACTCCAAATCTTTTCATACTAAACTGGTATATAATGGAATTATGACATCAGAGTTACACTTTTTAATGTGTTTAAAAATACAATTTAGAATCCCATGGCATTTTTTTTGCTGTTTGATTAGTATAGGTACTAAATTTTAAATTATTTGTAATGGTTACCCCAAGATGTTGTTCCGATTTTGTGACCTGCAAAGTTATATTATTTATTGTATAATTTGCCTGTTTATTATTTTTTCCAAAATGCATCACCTTACACTTAGATATGTTAAAGGTCATTTTGTTTTCTACTGCCCAGGTGTAAAGGTTAGCAAGGTTTTCCTGCAGTGCATTAACAGCAGAATCATTATTTACAATGCAGCCTAACTTGCTGTCATCTGCATATTTTTGTATCCATACTCCGTTGTTTGTTTGCTTACCAGCAATCATAACATTAAACAGAGTTGGGCCCAGCACAGATCCCTGAGGCACTCCACTGGTGACATCTCCCCACTCTGACTTGTACCCCTTAAGGATAACCATCTATTGTCGCTTTTCCAGCCATGAGTTTATCCATCTTATAATTAAGGGGTGGAAATCTAGTTTTATAAGTTGTTCAATTAGGATCTTATGGGACACGGAATCAAATGCCATCTCATAATCAGGAAAGATACCAGCCAGGTGGTGCTGAGGGTTGAGGCACTGGACGCCACACTTCTCACCTCGCTGGTGACCCAAGTTCGGGATCAAGCTCGGGCACCGGGGGTCATCAGGGGAGGGAGAGAATTGAGCACCCGCCGGGCTGCTATCCTCTCCTGGGGGGGTGGGTTAGGGACTGTCCGGCATTCCAGCAGCCTCTGTTGGAGACCTGGGGCACTGCAGAATGTGGACTACACATGTAGCGCGGCTGACGTTGGCAGAGTTGCCATGCGCCAAGGCATCAGGACGTGCCCATGCAAGGAGGGAGGGTGGAGGGAACGAGCAATCTCTACAAGGGGAAAAAGACCCCTCTGGCCTGGATAGACAATGGCTCTGCAGTGTCCACCTGCCACACGCCCAATGCTGGACCTCTTCCTCCGCCCCTTCGATTACCTGTGGGGCTTGACCTCCTGGCTCTGTGGGAGAAAGTAATGTCTCTGAGGTAGGTGGAGGTCACAGCAGGTGGTAGAGTGGGGGACGAGTCAGGCCTGAGAGAGTTCTGGTGTATGGGGGAGAAAAATAGAAGTGAAAAAAAAAACTATTCAGAAAAGTTCACATCCACTGGAAAATTATTATCCAGAACCTTACTGACCGGTTCAAAGAAAGTAATTAAATTACTCATGCAAGACATTCCCTGAGTAAACCCATGCTGAGATATGTCATAGTTTCCTGTACTGTTTAGGTGAGAGATGATTTTGTTTTGTAGTAATCTCTCCATTGTTTTACCAGTAGAGGATGTCAGACTTATAGGTCTGTAATTATCAACATTCTGTTTTGATCCTTTTTTATGCATAGATGTGAGTTGTAACTCCTGTAACAGCCAAAATTAACTTTTGAATTATTAGAGTTTGACAGTCCAAAGGTCAGGATCATGAACACCACTGGTATGATCTGCAATGCATTTGTATCAAGTCTACTAAATACAGATAAAATGGAGCTATTGTTGAGATACAAATGAATAACTCACCTAAAACTGCATTCATGAGGGAAAATTGGATCATTTACCAGGGAGCAGGATTGCAGTCATCGGGAGAGATACTAAACACAACTGAGACAACTGACAAATCTGCGGACAAAATCCTAAACTGAACTGATAAGTTTGACAAGAGGTTCAAAGCCCTGCCATCATAGTCGACTTTATGCAAAGAGAGGCCACTAACACAAAGGAAACAATTGTCAAGCTGGATAAAAAAGTTGAACTGAACTCTGTAGAATGTGCAAATCTTCAGAATAAAATACAAGATGTGGAAGTTACAGTAAATAGTCCCTTGAACTGCAGGATTGAAAGCTCAGAATATTATGTGGTAGCAGCGACAATTCAGAAGGATTTGCTCAGTCGTCCCACCTACTTGGATAACTGTGCATGCAACTATTTATTTGATTCCCACAGGGGATGACATGGTGGGATTTTGGGCTGTCGGCAAACCATACCAGATGGTAAAATGAGCATCAGGATTTTGACATTGGGAATACGAGAGTCTGGATTTTTCACATTGGGAAATCATACCAGAAACACTGCTCATGATCCATGTCCCAGAAAAATTCTGTTTTCTTTGGGATAGCTGGCAACAACTCTCCTGTGGTGCAGCCCACATAATATTTTTCATGTGGTGTATAGAAAGTTACTGACATGACATTGTATGCAGTGGTAAAGGAGGTGGTTGGACCCAACAAATACTTTATGTCTAAGCCTACTGTAGGATGGGATAGTATGAAAGCAGAGGTGAAATCTTTTAGGTGACTGGAATGGATCATGTTGACTCATGTGTGTGTGTGTGCATTGGAGTGTGTGTGTGTGTGTGTGTGTGTGTATGTGGTCTGGGAAAAAACATTAGAACTGCAAATAGAGCACATTTTTCACATTGGGAAAGACCTGCACCATGTCCCTACCACATCCACAAATCTCAGTTCACTGAAAATTACTGGTGATCTCATTAACTTGCATAGAAAGGACAGTTTGGATTGTCTTTTGTCTCCACTAGAGGACTATGGGTCAAGGTGAAGAAAAAACTAACAATGGGAATACTTTGTCCTATATACAAAAATTTGACCACCAGGGTAAGCGAAATATTAGACAGGGCTTTGTTAAACGGAATATTTCAGGGGGCATTGCTGACAGCCCATAGATTGTATGGAAAAAGACATCACATTTTCCAAGTCACTTCTTACCTAATATCAGGACAATAAAAGAACAATATTATATGCTTAGAACTGAAGTTCCTGCAGAGGTACTGTAGATCTGAGCATGTAGTAGTATTTTCCTTACTCCAAAACAGGTGAAAAGGAACCTTGAAAAGTAAATCATTTCCATGTGGTATAGCCCGATGTTTTACTGGATTGTGTCTCATTGTGCTCCCTGGATTGCTCATGCAAGTGATTGGGATGCCTTTCTACTACTGGTATAAGTCAGTTTATATGTTCATAGGAGCATTGACATGCCCTCTTATGGATATGATAACTCATGACATCATTTAGATTATCAGGATTATATATTTATAAATATTCTAGGTACTCTTACATGTTTTTATTGAGGCATGTACAGTTACAGTGTCTCTTATGGTTATGTATGCCTTCACTGGTTGTTTGGCTCTGAGAACAGAGAAGCAAAGATGAACAGGTCTGGCACATAAAGGACTTGAGAAAACACTCTTGAAACCATAAGAGACAATGTAAGTAGCACATAAACATATTATAAATCATGTTAAAGAGTTGTGTTTTAAAATGGAACTTGAATTTAAAATTAAAAATGTTCACGTTGTAGAAACCCCTATGTACAGTAGGAAATTATGACAAATGAACATAGAACTAAAACAGAGACCCTCTTATGGAAAGAGTGCCTGGAATGTTTAAAACAGAGGTCTGGCCTAAAAGCAGGAAAATATTGGCAACAGGTGGCAGTTGCTATTAATGACACTGCAACAAAGTCAATAGCACATTCCATTACTACTATTAGATAAGGATAACTTAATTTAGTCCCCTACCCCAGGTCACACCTGGAAATGAGCCTCAGCTCAGTGTGCCTTTCCCAGTCACTGGTTTTCAAATGAATAAATAAATAAAAACATGGGCGCTTATCTGTAGATTTGCAGAACAAAGCATAAGACTTCCCATTTGAAGGAACCCCCATCTTTGGAGAGATAAAATGATGGATTACATGAAAAAGCTCATACTAACTAACAAAATAACTTTTAGAAATTTAGTAGATAAAGAGATATGTAGAAAATTCTAAGGACCCAATAAAAGGGGGAGGTAGGGGAACTGTCCATTACAGCAGGCAGTGGGCTCAATTTTCAAAGCATCTGGAATGACACAAGGTGCTTGCATCAACGTGAAATGACATAAGGGTATCATTGTGCTGCACCTTGCATCATTCCTGATTTTATAAGGTGGGCTGCACCAGTTGGGGGATCACATGCACCAGCCGGGCTTACGCCACCCTTGTGATGGATGCATTGGTGTGCTATGGTAGAAGGGGACTTGCACTAGGGCAGTGCTGCAGCATCCCCTTAAATGGGATTCTGTAACCCCTCCAAAAGGGCACACAAACTGCCAGAGTTAGACCAGCCAAGATTTGATCAAATGCCCCATGTACTGCATCTGACTAAAGCTGCTGGGCAGCCAGTGGTACTGGCAGTCACCATGTTCACCCCTTGCCCATGGTGCCAATGTATCCAGGAGGGTTGATGATATATGGGATGCCCAGAAGTAGGCATACAGCTAGTCAGGCAGGTATAGGATGTACCTGGAGATGGGTGTATGAGAGGTGATGCCTCTGCCCATGTGCCTTGCTCTGATCAGGGACTGGTGGAGGCAGATGTGCCATTGGGTGCCAGAGTGTGCCACTGTGCCCCAAAGCAGGATGGGGCCACAGTCATGGCATGGCTGCTCTGAGCCACAGGGACAGACAGGGAGTTCGAGGAGCACTGTGGGTTGCAGGGGCTTTACAAGAATGGGCACACAGACATTCAGTGTCCCACAGACAGCCATGTGGGGCAGCCTCCATCAATCTCCTTTGGTGCACCATCTGTTTGGAACATCAGACCACATGTGGCAACCTTGTGGACTTTGGTGCCAGGACCCCAAGTCTTACAAAATCTGGCACAGGGTCCCTGGCACACCTGAGTTAGCCTTAACTGGATGTGTGCTGCAGGTTGCATCACTCCAATAGGGGCTTTGAAAACTGAGCCCAGTATGTACAGCATTATTATGATAGGCATAAAGGAACTGCAAGAGGAGAAGGCATGAGGGGAGCAAAACAACAATCTGTCTCAGCCCCTTCCCTGTACAGTTAAAGTCTAATCTCTAACTATTGCAGTATGTCGCTGTTGCTGCAGAACTTTTATTGGTTGGTTGCTGCCTCAGTTACTATCTTACATACGAACACATGAATATGCCATCACATAAAGGCATTGCAGGCTATCTAGTACAGTATGCTCCACTGTGCAGCTTCTAGTGAATTTTCAAAAAGTACTGCCCCCTCCCCATTTCCCTTTTGACCTCCCTCCACTTCCTTCTCTCTCATGCCACTTTCTCCTCTTTTACTTATAATTTTTCCCCTCACTTTGTCCCAACCCCTCTTGAAGTTGGCTACCATTTTTAGGTCTACCACCTCCTCTGGCAGCTCATTTCACTTGGCCACCACCCTCTTGGTTAAAAAGTGCCTCCTCATCTCCCTCGTGAACCTTTCCCCCATCAGCTTTAGGTGGAGCCCTCTAGTGGTCTTGTTACTGCTAAGGCTGAAGGGGCCATCAGTGCTCACCCTGCTAATATCCTTCAGCTATTCGAATGTCTTCATCATACTGTATCTTCGCTCTCCGTTCTTTCCTCATGCAAGTACAAGTTGAGCTTCCTGAGCCTCTTATCATAGATATTGCCCTGCTGGCCCTGGATCATCTTGATTACCTTCTCTGGACTGTTTTCATCAAGTTACCATCATTCTTAAGATTTGGGCAACAAAACTGCACACTGTACTCCAGGTGTAGTCTTACCACTGGCCTGTACAGTGGCAGAATGAGCTCTGCCTTCCTGGTAGAAATTCCCAAGGCTATGCAGCCCAGAATCTGATTTGCTTTGACTGCTGGGTTCTTGCAGTATGCAGTGTTTCAGGTCACTTGTGATTATTCATCCCAGGTCCCTTTCCTTTCCTGACCTGGTTACCTGTACTCCACCCAGACAGTATTTGGTCCCCAGATTATTCACCGCCAAGAGTATAACTTTGCACTTTTGAGCTTTGAACCCCAGCTGCCAAATGCCAGATCAGTTCTCTAGCCTAAGCAGGTCCTACCTGTGTTCCTGTCTTCCCTCATCAGTGTCCACCCTCTCAAAGAGCTTGGCATCATCTGCAAACAGGTAAATTTTACCATTGATCTCATCCATTATGTCACTTATGAAGCTGTTAAATAGAACTGTGCCAAGCACCAAGTCCTGTGGGACCCTACTGGTTACAGGCCTCATTTCAGGGAATTCTCCCCTGACTACCACCCTTTGGCTTCTATCCTGCTTTTGACTTCAGTAATGGTAGAAAAAAAAACAATAGACAAAAGGATCCTGGAGATAGTAAGAGAGTGACTGACAGTCTTTCAAAACCTTTTCAAACTGCAAAACTGCATTGACAGAAGAAAAAAATGACTGAAATGGGAAGCTCAAAATCTACTCAGTTTGCAAGCTGTGGAAAAGTTCCAGTCCCCCAAATAGGGTAAGAGTTTTTCTTCATGCACTTCCTAAGTTTAAAGAAAAATCAGGAGTGGTAATCAATCCTTTATCTCAGATTCTCAAAAGTCTTATAAAAAAGGAACATTTCTGAATGATGTCATTTCAGAGTAATTTCATATCTTCAGAAAAGGAGTGGATTTGGGAACTGAACCTTAAAGATGCATACTTTCACATCCCTATCAGGACCAGTCACAGAAAATACCTACACATTAGAGCAGGTCTTTCACAGGATCAGTTCACAGCAATGTCTTTTCTGCTGACATCAGTCCCAAGGGTGTTTACATAATTCTTTTCAGTGGTTGCAAAATCACTTCAGACAGGGAATAACAGTCTATCTCCAACTAGATGACTGCCTAGTGTGTAAAAGTCCAAAAACAGGTACAATCACATGTGTATGTTTCAATCATGTCTCCCCATTCCTGCCGGACCCTCATTGAATACATGTTTAAGGCCTCCTGTTCTTCCTCTAAGGATCTTCCCTGCTTACCATGGGTCATCTTTGTGACCCTTTGCTGTACTGAGTCTAGTCTGTTGATATTATTCCTCAGGTGAGGGCTCCAGAACGAGGCACAGTGCTCCAAATGAGGCCTCAGCAGGGATCTGTACAGTAGCAGAATCACCTCACCTCACCTCTCATACTGTCGGAACTCCTCCCTATACAACCCAGCATCCTCATTGGCTTGCTGTATGTTTTTTTGCATTGACTTGTTTGGTTGAGAGAGTCTCTGACTAGTAGGGTACCTCATTGATCAGTGCTGGGACCAGTTCTCTTTAATGTCTTGATAAGTGGCATGGCAGAAGAACTGGAAGTGAAGAACTGCCTCTTTGCAGATGACACCAAGATCTGCAACAGATCAGACACTCCAAGGGGGTAGAAAGGATGGCCAGGGATCTGAAAAGACTGGAAGAGTTGTCAGAGGTATAACAGCTGGGTTTTAATGCAAAAAAATGCAAACTAATGCACTTGGGACATAGAAACCTGGAAGCGTAGTACAATATGGATGGAGTGATATTGCCAACATCAAGCAAGAAAGAGACCTTGGTGTAATTATATTGAATGACCTAAATATGGCCAGACAATGTGACAAGGTATTCGAAAGACCTATTGGGATGGTGGGGTGCATAGGAACAGATATTGCCAGCAGGAAGAGGGAGGTGATGCTGCCCCTATATAGATCACTGGTAAGACTCCACCTTGACTACTGTGTCCAGTTCTGGAGATCACATCTCAAGAAGGACACAGACAGAGTAGAGGTGGTCAAGAGGAGGGCTACCAAAATGGTGCAGTGTCTACATCACAAGCTCTATGAGGAAAGGCTAAAGGAGCTACATATGTACACCCTGGAAGAGAGGAAGGAAGGAGGGAGGAAGGGAGGGAGGGATATGACAGAGACCTTTTAAATATCTCTTAGGAGCTAATAAGGTACAGGAGGGGTGTTTTGTAGTGGAAGAATATGCTTTATAACCAAGGGACATGCTATGAAGCTGGAGGGGGCAGATACAGGATGGTTGTGAGAAAGTACGTCTTCACAGAAAAGGTGGTTGATACCAGGGTCAGCTTTCTAGTTGAGGTAGTGGGGGTGAAAACAGTGGTGCGGTTCCAAAATGCCTGTGGCAGGCACAAGGGAATTGTAGGGGGGAAGGATGGGGGAAGAGATTGTGCTGTACATGAAGTAGGATCTGCATAAAAAATAAGGTTAAAAAAAAAAATGGGCATATTGGTTGGGCCCAGTGGCCCTTATCTGCCATCACATTCTATGTTTCTATGATTATGACTCCCAGATCTCTCTCCTCTGTTGAAGTGGCTAGCCTGACTGCTCCCAGCCAGTATTCTGTATGCGGATTATGTCCACCTAAGGGAATTGCTTTGAATTTATTGGCACAGAACCTCAAATACCACACTTCAAACTATTTGTGTCATTTCCCTGGGTGCTTCTGGAGCTCCTCCATCCTGACATATAGCTTTGTGTCATCAGCAAAGAGACACAATTTTCCCTGAGTACCATCAGCAATGTCACTTATGAACATATTAAATAAGACTGGTCCCAGCACTAGTTCCTTTGGCACTCCACGCGTGACCTCTCTGTCTACTGATTTAGCCCATTAACTACTACTCTCCGTTTCCCCCTTAGCCGATTTCCTACCCACCTAACAAAACCAGATTACATTCCTAAATACTCTTACTTCTTCATCAGCCTCCTTGGTTCTATGTCATAACAGTGAAAGCCTAAAGGCAATCACCATTATGCAGAAGTCAAGAGTGCCGGAAATTTATTTTGGCACTCTGACACCCCAGCACACAGCAAAAGGGTGCTGGGGACTTAGTTTTTTAATGTTTTCTGCAGGGGGCTGTGTCCCCCGCACCCTCCTACTAAAGGATTCTCAACTTCAGAGGGGTGCATGTCGGGGGCGGGGGATGAAAATATTAATAAAAAAAAGGTTTGGGCCGGGCACAAAAAAAATGCACCAGAGCCCAAACCCGAACCCAATACCCTGCCGACCAACACTGGAAACCCACCCACCACATCACAGGGTTGGCTCAGCAACCCACCGCAGCACTACCCCTCACATCCCTTGCTGTGCATGCCTGCTCACACCCCCCCATGAGCATATGTATAACAACATCCTGTCGCTATAGTCACCCACCCCCCCATCCAGCCACCCTACCCTCCCATAGCCATCCCTGAAATGTGCTGGGGAGTCAGTCTCCATTATTGTAGGCACCCATTTCCCAGCGCTCTCATCGTGGGATACTGCCGCCTGTGTGCTACTGAATAGAAGGCTTTGCCAATGTCAAAGTAGAGCATATCTACTGCCGGTCCCATGTCTATCACCTTGGTGACACAATCAAAAAACAGCATCAAGTTTGTCTGGCAAGACCTCCCTGACACAAACACATGCTGTTTTTCATCCTGTAGTCCATAGTCCTCCAGTTAGGTCAACGGACTCTCCTTCCCTATGGTATTCATCAGCTTACTTATAATGGAAGTAAGGCTGACAGGCCTATAGTTGCCTGGATCCTCCCTATCACCCCCGTGGACTGGTACTATATTGGCAGATCTCCAATTCACTGGTGCCATTCCAGACTGCAGGAAGTCATTGAATAGATGGGTTAAGGGCACTTCCAATAATGCAGTCAGTTCCCTTAAAGAGCTAATATACTGCCTAAAACTAATATTAGTTTTTAAAAACAGTCAACCATTACCTTTTATATCTGAGGTAATTTTTCTTTTCCCTTTGTTTAATTAGAAAATTGTTTACCAGATGTTAGTAGGTGTGCTGCGTGGAACAGCACTTTGTCTGGCAGCTGACATATCTAGCTCTTCTTCCCCCCACTACATCACCAGCATTGTTACTTCACTGACTGTGACATCACTGCTACCTAAGAACAGCAGTTCAGTGACTGCCAGGTCATTCACATGTGATGTCAGTGAGATCAAAAAACTGATGATGCAATGGGGGACAATAGAGCCAAATATGTCAGTTGGCAGACTAGGAGCTGTTTCACAGATCTAGCACAATATTATCACATGGAAGACTTTCTGATGAGCAAAAGGAAAAAGAAAAATATTTCAGATATAAAAAGTTACAACTGACTCCTTAAACTTTGTATTATTTTCCTGCCTGCCTCTTTTGGGTCCACTAGCTCTTTAGCAATCAGGTGTACAAACCATCCAGTCCTGTTGCCTTGTCTACCCTGAGAGCATCTAGTCCCTTTTGGACTCTATTCACAAAAATCTGTACTGTGCCCCTTTTCTGAACCCCCTTATGGTGGTCCTGATACCACTTTCCAACAGAGAACCATTGTCCTGTACCACAAATACAGATTAGAAGTAATTGTTTGGTACATTTTCCTGCTGCTGATCATCCTTCACAACCCTCCCGAGCTAGCCTAACAATCTCACTTCATGTTTTCTTCTTCCCTTACATACTTGATTTGGCTTCTCCTGGTATAGATGTCAAATGAGCATCAAAAGTCACTTATTTGGATTTTGGCGAGATCATCAGACAATAAGATAACACCAACAAAGTTCTACAGCAGCAGTAGATTTTTCCACCATTCCAACTGGTTGCAGAAAAGGATTTCCTCATGGATAGCAAGGTTCTTCTTGGTAACTGGATTTTATGACTGTTTCTGATTTTAAATTAATTTCCACTTGCCCAGGAGCTTGGACTCATATGTTGTCACACAGCTCTGCAGATTTGCATTGGCTGATAGATTTAACAGCTAGTCTCTAACCATGCTTGACTTTAGAAGAGGTTTCGAAACATCACTTTAGTCAAGATGTCCAGTACTTAAACCACACTCTTTGCTCCATCCAATATTGGAAAAAGTTCTTTTTGTAACAAGCTGTTCTTGTAGCTGGACCTTGTTGCAATTTTGTGTCAGCTTTTAGGATTGACCTCAGCACCACTGGTGGACACATCAGTGGCTTAACCAAAACTGATCTAAGACATCCAATGCAGGCATGGCTTCAGGCTTTTGACCTGGTAGAAGTCTGAAACAACATGATTACTCAGTCCAACTGGCATAGGTCCTTACAGTTCTAAAATTTCAGAGATTCTGGGCTGAAACAGTAGGATTTGGGTATATCTTTCAGACTCAGACTGACATCATTGCCAGTTCTGATTGGTTCTTGTGGAAGATGGAGGTGTGGTTCTACACTCATCCCAAGAACTATTTTTCTCAGAAAGTCACTGAGCTTAGAACAAAACGTTTGTTTAAAACCATTTCTCCCTCTTGCATCCAGAGGCATTTTGACACAAACATGAAACTTACATTTTCATGTCCACCTGGAAGCCTGGGTTAATTAGATATCAAATATGGTAGATATACAGTATCCCCAATATAACGTCCATAGTTTACAGAATATTTCATAAAATCTTTTTTATATAGATGTCTTAAAAATGCTTACATATGCTCAGTCTATATTTCTTACAGTTCAAGAGGATATGCCTTTTTCTTATCTGCCATTTTCACAAAGTTTATAAAATTGAAGAACTTCCTTCTGAGGATGAATTCCTTTGTCTGAAGTCAATCAAGCATGAAGTCAGATTGTTTGTAGCTTGAGGCAAGAACCTTCACTCAAAGTGACAACTCATTGCTTTTAGGCACCAAATAAAGAGTCATACAGTATATATGGACTGGTCATGGCCATATCTTTCATTTAAGACTATACAACTTTGTTTATATATGGTAGGTTTAATACCACAATGTTTTACAAAAAACTTGGCTGGCATAGATGCTGCAGTCTTGAACTATAGTCATTTTACAGATTCCTAGATCCCCTATCAGGTGGTGCAGTTTGGTTTATGTAGGATTTAATACCACTTTGCAATGAATAAAAGTTTCTTACTTCCATTGTAGTGAATGTACTTTTCAAAATCAGTCTGCACTTTTTTTTTTTGCCATAGTAGCTAGTAAAAGATACAGCCTGTCATGAGCCCCTGGCCCCCAAACCTCGGGCAGCCTGGTAGAACCTCCTCTTTGCAGAGAGGATCCCTCATCTTAAGAACTGGTGAACAGGAGTAAGGATTTCTGGAAAACTTATCAACCTTTCTTTTCCCATTGGGAGGGTGGATTCTGTAGTTTTGAGTTCCCTTGACTCTGCACTACTTTCAGTATTTGAATCCCACCATGGCCACTGGCTATGTCTTGCCTAAGTAGTTTTACATGATAGCCAAGTGGTACTATCTTTCAGACACACAGTCTTTTCAAAAGCCTTCTGTCAAAATGTTAAATCATATAATCAGATCCCAGGCATAGTTGATAAGAAAATCATAAATGTTTACTTAAAATAAAAGCAATACAGAAAATTCTACAGTTTGGAAGAATTTTTAAATGCAGACAATATCAAAATCAAAACTGGATGGCTTACAGAAAACACTAGGTACTGCTAGTCTAAACTATACCTTGTTTTGACATTAGAGTCCAGTAAGATTAAACATTCTTGTAGAGATGAGTTCTTAAGAAACAGTTGTGTAGCAAGCGCGTGTTCCAAGTCAGTTCTCTGAAATGTCCTTTTTTTAAAAAAAGTGTCCAGGCACTTCCTTAGTGCAAAGCCTTGGTTTCCAAAATTCTGGCTTAAAATCAGAATTTTCTGTTCAGTATGTGAGGAGTCAAACTTCCACACACTCAGGTCTGGTTTTAGAGATTTTTCAAGGTCTACACATATGCTTCTGGTCTGTAAGTATATGCCAGCTGGGATAGACTACCTAACTTCCAGCTAAACTGTTTTTCAATTGCTCTGAATTCAAAATGTATGTCTGATAAATACATGGTGGTTCATTTTCCTGGACACACCCACCTTTTTTCCCCTCTGGGGTGGGATTAAATGGTCCTAAGACAATACAGATAGTAGGGTGCAACAGTCTGCCTTTTCCTGCAGGTGTCACTGTGGTTTCATGTCAACCCTGGTGAGAGTTTTGAGGGGTGATAAGGGAGGAATGTAGTGATTGTTTCAGTATTGTTATGTATATGAAATAATTTTTTACAGTTGTATATTTTAATGTATAGGCAACAAGTTACTAACAGGACAGCATTGTAAACTAGGCCTTTTGGCCTAAAGATTTGTTTTCCTGTATAAAAATAAAGGGCCAGATTCAGAGAAGCCAATGCAGGATGCAAGGCAACTTGCATTGGAAAAGAAGGTGCAAGTCACATTTACGTCCTGCATTGCGTCCCGCAGGATTCACATAGGCAGCCTGTGACATGCGGCAGGCTGCCTGTGCCCAACAGCACCTATGCACCTGAAACCCTCTTGCGACATGGCAGAAGGGGGCTTCTGGCAGCATTTGTACCCTATTCAGGTAGGGTGACCACTACATGCACTGATGGGATTCAGAGACAACCACCAGTGAACATCTGTCAAAGACCAGTTATGCCAACAAAAAGGTGGTCTAACTGGTCTTTGCTGTTCATTGTAGGTTGCCACTGTACCCCAGCCCCCACAACCCCTGTGGGTTATGGATCCCCCATGGGCTCTGGGTCCCAGGCATGGCATGCAAGGTGCCAGGCAAGGTGTATGGCACACCCCCAATGCCCAGACCCACACACACACATTGCGAGACCCCCCATGCTCTGGGGCACAATCCCCCACCATCCCCATAACCCCCTGGTAGTGTAGTGGCCCCCACACCCCACCTCACAGTGCAAGCCCCCCCAGTACCCCACCAGTGATTGGCACAGCCTTCCCTCACCACCAGAGCCAGTCGCCAATGCACCCACCAGGTGTGTCTGTTGGGGGGGTGGGGGACCACTGGGCCACCAGGGCAGGTATGGGTCCATGTTCTTGGGGGGTCCATGGCAAGGGGGCTTGGGGCTGGCACCCACACTGTACAGGGCCTCAGAGGTGGGCATGGGGGTTTCACGGTGGCCCTCACCCATCACAACTGCTGTCCTGTGACCTGCGGCATTGCCGGTGCTGTGCCCTATCTTGTGCAGCTACAGCAAGTCGCAGGACACAGACCGCTACACCTGCTCTGATCCTGAATTGGGTGCACAGGGCAGGGCGCAGGGCAGGTCCCCACAAGCTGCCATTGCCACAGCTTGCGGCAGACCTCTCTGAATCCAGCTCAAAGTTTTTACTACTACTACAATGACTCATGGTCCATGCATTTGGCTTAACTCCTGACCTCTTTCTGTCATGGAAAGCTAGATACCCAGTTTTCGCTAAGAGTTATGATTTCCTGGGTTCATAAACCTGTTGTCCTTATCTGAAGATGTACCAGATCCACCCTAGCCATTAGAACAATTAAGGCTATTTTTGCAAGTTCATTCCTAAAATCTTTTAAAGAGACAGTGTCTGTATTCTAAAGTACCTTACAGCATATACAGTATTAACCCACATAAATGGATATAGGTCAATCATGCGAAACAGCCCAGCACAGAAAAAAATATGTGATACATCACCTGTCAAGTTTCCATAACAACTATCTTCTTATCTGTAGCTTCAGAAAAGTGAAACTTATTTCCTTAAATGGCAGGAATGCAATGTCCCTTTTCAGTTAGAATGCACTAAAAAAAAGTTGAAAGCAGACCTTTTTTCCTTCCTCTGAGGCTGTTCATCACCTTCAGAGCTCACTTCAGCAATTTTTCCTTAAAGCTTAGGTAAACAAGAATGATGACCAGATGTTTATAGTGTGCCACCCTCAACTTAATAAGTAAGCATTTGTGAAGACTATAGAATAGCAATTAAAAATAATGTCAAATAATAATAATACAATATAATAAAATATTTTAATAACTAATTTTGTTCCTACATTCCCCCTCTTGAATTAAAAATGCACCCAAAAATGCATCTTGTAATTCAAAACTGCAATACTACTATATGGGTATATAGCTTAAGCATTATAGGGAAAACAAAACACAGAACATAAAGTTGCACCGTCATATGGTAACTTATTACATCACCAGTGCATGACATCATCACATGTGACATCAATGGGTGTGATATCATAAGATGTGACATCACTAGATGACATCATTAACATCATTGGAGAGGTACTTTCTGGCATAGAAATATATGCAATACCACAAGAATAAACGTGATTTCAATTATGTACATTTTTCTTTAACTGCTTTAACAATTTCCTTTTACATTATTTTAAACATTTTACAAATACAAGAGATTATCTTTGTTCATCACTTTCAGAGATCAGTATTACAACTAACATTTCAACTTGACTCTTGTTCATTATCTCCATTTTTAAATTCACTTGAAATAATTTGCACTGTCTTGTTGCATTCACGATATTGCCTTAAATGATTAATGTGAACCCCTTTAGGTACCACTTCAATGTTTTTCTTTTTGAGTTCAATTTGGTATGCTACAGGTGAGACTTTATTAATGATCACAAATGGTCCTTGTCAGCTTGGAAGGAACTTTCTGACCTTAGATTTATCCCTACCACAGTTAAAGTGAAACACCTTGTCTCCAATTTGGTACTCTTCTGGATTGTTTTTTTTGGTCATAATATGACTTAGAGGCCTCAACACTTTTCTCTAAGTTCTTTTGAGCAAATGCAAAGGTTTCTTTTTTTTCTTAAACTTATTTTTCCCTTTCGGTCACTGCTCCGCTGAGACTCCCTCAGGCATCCAGGCTTTTTCCTGCCTGTCTGAGGCACCCCCATTCCTGAATCTCCCCTGTGGTACTCCAAACCTCCTCACCTACCTTGCAGTGAGAGAACTCCTTGACTTGTACCCCCCAAGGTGTGGCCACCTATTCTTCTTTGGTGCTTCTTGAAGTCACGACTCTAGCTGCAGGCAGGTCTTGGGGTGGAGAGAATCGGAAGATTAGGCGGGCAGGATTTGGCTGTGGGCATGGAGGCCAGGTGCTGTTGTCGTCTCAATGATGCAGGGCTTTTCCTTGTTCATGCTTGTAAGCCTCCCCACCCAGAGGCTTGGACGTGTAATGATGTCCAAGCATGGCCAGGCGCACTCCCGCACCCACCCACAGGACGTCCACTGACAGCTCACCCCATCAATTATGTTGTCCCAGGCTGCAATACACCCAGTCTCCACTGGGCATCGCTAGCACCAGGGAGTCACACTCCACCCTACCCCCAGGAGAGGACAGCTGTTGTCGGATGCTCAATCTTCTTCTTCTCGGCCGACCCCTGGCAACCCAAGCTGTCTTCCAAACTTGGGTTGCCGGTGTGGTGCGAGGTGTGGCGTCCAGCGCCTCAACCCTTAGCGCCACCGGGCCAGCCCCAATGCAAAGGTTTCTTGCAAGTGCTGTTTCAAATAGATTACATATTGATGGACTGTAGTAGCACGTGCTGAATTTACATTTCCTGTAGTATACAGGAGATGTAAAGGTAACACCATTTGTCTTCCCGTCATCGTTTCAAAAGGAGATACACCTGTAGACTTACTAGGAGTAGCCCGTATGGCCATTAATACTAGTGGCAACTTTACATCCCAATCTTTTCCTGAAGAACTAAGATATTTCTTCAGTATATACATGATTGTTTGATTAGCATGTTCCACCTGCCCGGATGACTGTGGATGGTGGGACACATGTAGTTTTCTCTGGACCCCTTTTCTATAACCTCCCCAATGAAATGAGGACCTCTATCAGATTCTGCTCTTAATGGTAATCCCCAGTGACTAAACACTTGATTTAGTAATAAGAAAGCTGTGGTCTCAGCTGTGTTATTTGGAGCAGGTAGACACTCAACCTGTAAAAATTCTTTTTCCCCACCTTTTACTCCCTCACCAATCTGCAGCTCCAGGTCTGCCTTTGCCCCCTAATCTATATCCTTGCCACTTTGAGTTTATCCTGATACTTCTGCTAGCCCCCCCACATTCATCTTGTAATCAGTGAAGGTCCATCTTCCTTACCCTCACTGCTTACCTCATGCCCTTTGAGAACCAGACTGGCATTTTGTGGTTGCTTCTTTAGGTGACCTTCTTTGTACAAGCTTCTGTCACCTCAAGAAGTGTCCCCTTGATCATGCTCCATTGTTCTGCCACCTCCTTTGCCTTGTCTACACCTTCTGATCTTCCCCAACTAGTTCCTTCATCTTTCCAAAATCCATCTGCTTGTGTAGTACCTTAAAAAGCCTTGGTGTCAGTCAACTGCCACACTAACCCAAAATGTTCTGTGCCTTCAAAGTTGGTACAAACCCTAAACTAATGGCATGGGATAGATCACCTCAGAGTAGGCATCCTGTAATTGCAGCATTCAATAATGATTACTATAGATGTCACCCTTTTGAGGTTGGCAGGCACTTAAGAGATAAACCAATGAGCAGGAAAATGACCACTAGCAGAATGGTAGGAGCATATCAACTTTCTTGAGCTGCTGCAGGAGCTGTATTTATGTTCCTGAAGTCCCTTTCTTCCTTGGCTAAGGACTAAGTTGTACAGATGAGGACGGACAATGCAACCATTATATGTTACATAAACAAACAGGGAGGTGCCAGATCATACAACCTTTACAGGTAAACACTGAAGATTTGGAAACTGATATGCAGTTTGAATAAAGGGACATCTGTAATACTCCTGGATGGGAAGGGCAATGTACTGCAAGTTTCACTTAGCAGGATAAGTCATGTGACCCATGAATGGTTTCTGCAACAGGTAGATCAGAACTCCATCTTTAAAGGATGGGGAGTCCCAGAAGTGTTTCTGTCTGCATCACACGAGAACATGAATTTACCTCTTTTCTGTTATAGACTTCCATGTCTGGGATCAAAGTAAATGCTGCTCTCATCTATCCCCCACTTTCCCTTGATTCTGAAAGTTCTCAACAGCTGAAAAGGAAACAAGCAACCATTATTCTAAGAGCTCCAGATTGGGCCAGACTGCAATGGTACTCATTAATACTGAGACTGTCTCTGAAGCATCCAATCAGTGTCCCAGTGGCTCAGGATGTGCTAAAAGTCTTCACGGGCAGGGTGCATCATTCAGACCTAAAGTCACTGCACCTAAAGAATGTTATCTGAATAGCTAAAATTTTCAGAGCTAAATACAGTATACCACCCCCCCCGCTGACTGTCTGCCACAATCCACCCACCCCCTTGTCTCAAAAAGCCTATAATAACCCTTTCCTTTTCCTTCCTCCCATCCAGGGACCCTGTGTCTGAAGCAGCGCCTCCGTTTCTGAGTGGCCGTTCTCTGGGCCGCCACTGGCCACCACTGCCCAACCACAGCTCCAGTCCCTGGCCGCCGCCACGGTCCCAAAACCCGGATCCATAACTCAGGTACTGCCGCTATTAGAAAATTTGGAGCCAAGACCTCCAATTGGTGTGGCGAACTGCAGTCAGCTTCTCATTGGCCTGCACACCCGCTTAAGTCTTCCCTGATTGGAGTGCCTTTCCGCATTGACTTTGCATAGGTTTTAGCTAATAGATACCTAGTCTACTGTTGCACTCTGCACTACACTGAACCCTTCATGGATTTTTCACCCACCCACCCCCACCACCCCTCCCAGGCCTCCTGTTGAATGCAGTAATAGCCCTGCCTATTACAGCCAGCCTTAACCGTATTGGTACCTTACTGTTAACTGAGCATATCCTGGGAGACTTCTGCCCACCTTTGGATGCCCTTGAATTCCTATACTCTCTAGCACTGACTATCTGCAATAGCTCCATATTACAGCTTCCCTCCACTACTCTCAGTATATTCCCTTTCTCTAACTCTCCATTCACAGAAAGATACAGTAGCAGCATTAACTACTATTCTCACTTACACGTCGCTACAGCTATCTGCACCTGCCTGCACTTCCCCTTTCCTTACTTAAAGCCCTGGCTACATTAAGTTTTACCCACCCCAATAAATTGACCTAGCAGACCTGTAGGATCCTATCCTAGATAACTGGCACTATACTCGTTGTTAAGCCATCAGAGGAATAGGAACCTGAGTATTTGTGCTAGTGCATTCTCATTCTTATAGGGGAAATAAATTGGCTCTAACATGCCACACAGCAGCCATTACTATTTTAGTTATGGCCTGCCTCATCTTTAATATCCTGATCTTAATAAGCAACATATCCGTTGTATCTATCCTGAATGAAAAGTTTGGCCTTAGTTCAACTCAGGAGCTTACTATCCTTTCCCATGCTACCCCCGGCCACTGTACCTCCACCCATTTAGTTCACCCTCCTCCCCTTGTCCACTCTTGTCACATCTCCCCCCTTTACTTCTCACTCCCCTCATCTATGTCAATTTGAGCACTGACCCTTATCACTGTCAACTGGCATTTCAACATATCCCTCACTAACAATAAATCATTATCTTGGTAGGGTGGTGGAAAGTAAACATCAAATCCTCGAAGAACTTAACTCCCACTTTGTCACTGCGGGACTAGCCTTCAACTCTTCACCATATGCAAGCAGTCACACCCATCAAACTAACCATCTTACTACCCCCCAACCACAACTTGTCCCTTTCAGCTCCTCCCATTTAATTATAAAGAAGTTGAAAACTTGCTCATCAACCTAGACACCAAGAAAAGTGCCGTTGACGATGGTCTCAAACCTTTTTTCTTAAAATTAGGCTACTTACATCTCACTGCCTCCATTCTGCATATATTCAATCTCTCTATTAACACAGCCACAGTTCCCTCTAACTGGAAATCCGCCCATATCCTTCCCCTATTTAAATTAGGGGAACCATGGAACCAAAACAATTATAGGCCTATCTCAGTCTTACCCGTTCTTTCTAAAGTCCTTGAGAAACTGATTCATGCTCAATTAAAACACCATATCAAAACATCCTCACTTCTTAATTCTGCACAATCTGGCTTTCATACCAATCATAGCACTATCTCTGAGTTGGCAAAAGTCACCAACGATTGAGTATCTGCTATGAACTCTAAGAAGATCACTGGTGCAGTATTCCTTGACCTCAGTAAAGCATTTGATACCATTGATCATAAACTACTAGTTACTAGCCTTACTAAACTAGGTGCCACTCCCTCCACTGCTCAGTGGTTCACCAGCTATCTCTCAGGAAGGACACAGAAAATCAAAGCAGATGGCCTATTCTCAACCCCCCAGCCAATTACCAGGGGAGTCCTGCAAGGCTCCATCCTTGGCCCTATCCTATTCTCCCTGTATATAAATGATCTGGACTTATATACCCAACTCCAAGCTACACTTCTCTGCAGATGACACAGTACTGTATGCCTCTGGCAGATCAGTGCTGGAGTTAAGGAATGTGCTTCAAGCTGACTTTGCTCAATTTGAACATAATCTTATTAATGCTAAACTCCTTTTCAATGCCAAGAAAACCAAAGCAATGATCTCCACTCTTAATACCACCCCATCCACCCCCCGACTTACCCAAAGACTTTATCATCACATCCTTAGGTGAACCATTGGTAGTCACCTCCAAATTTAAGTATCTTGGCCTTTGGGTCGACAATAAGCTCTCCTTTAATGACCATATTGATGACCTTTCCAGAAGACTAAAAATCAGGTTAGACTTTTTCTTCTGAAACAGGGCCCACTTTCCGATAGAGACTAGAACTAGGCTGGTCCAAGCCACATTCCTTCCTCTACTTGACTATGGGGACCTAATTTACATGTCAGCTGCAACCTCAAGCCTAAATAAATTGAATGTCCTTTACCACTGTGCTCTACAGTTCATTATAAACTCTCCATACTGAATCCATCATTGTGACCTGCATGCCGCCTTAGGTTGGATGTCACTTACCTCTCAACACCTGATGCATGCTGGTGTCTGGACAATGAAAATACTTCTGAACAAGCTCCCATGCTATATTACATCTCTTATTCAAATCTCCCACAATGTGTACTCACTCAGGAAATCCAATTATATTGCCCTTGAAGTGCCTAGGACTCGCACTACCTTTGGCAAATAGGCGATATCATATGTTCTCCCATCCATTTGGAATCAGCTTCAAGCCACTCTGAAACTATCTACTGTAGTACTGCCTCTGTTAGCTTTTATAAAAAAACTAACTGCATCTAAATTTAGAGATAGTTTTAACTGCTATTAAGACTCTTCCTTTATCTATATGTCTCTCTATGCCCTCCCTATGTACTGGTATCTGCCATGATCCTATTGAGCAATATCTTACCTCCCTACTCCATTCTTTCCCTTTTCTATTCACTTTTCTATTTACTTGGCTGCTTTATTACTCTTCCCCGTTCTAATCTAACCCTCGACTATTAATGTTCACAAGTTATTTTAAGTTATTTTGTGTTTGTATTTCTTTTTCCTTTTTGTTTGGGTAGGTGTAGGGAGTATTTATTTGATTTTATAGTTTTCTTTTTTATTGTTTATTTGGATTTAGATTTAGGCTGAATTTGCAAATTGCGATTGTTACCTGGATTTAGTTAGCGCAGTAGATATGTTTTGGGATGGTATTAGGATGGTCAGGTATTAGTCCCCCTCCAGGCTCAGAGTCCTCTGTCCATTTTTTTTGTCCTCCCCTGTCACCAGAGGTATATAGATGGTGTAGGGCTCTGGGGATTACCAGGAAAAAGAGGAGGATGAGGGCTGAGCTTGGAGAGGGATTGGAGAGGAGTGGGTGGATAGGGATAGTGGGGACAAGGAGACATCCTGGGGCAAAAAAGGGTCCTGGAAATGGGTTCCTCCTGGCTGGTTTCCATACCCAAGGGTTCTGCTGGTAGTCAGCAGGTAGCACGGTCATCCTCGGATGCTCATCCTACTCAGGTGGTGTTATGTAAAGCCAGGTCCATTGAAAACAAGACCGCTATTATAGCAGATTTTGTTGGAACATCTGACCTGGCGTGCATCACCGAGACCTGGCTGGATGAAAATGCTGGCCCAGTTTTGGTTTCAGCAATTCCAGCCGGGTACTTGGTGATACACCACCCTAGGATGGATCGTAGGGGCGGGGATGTTGCCATCTGTTTTAGATCAGAACTGGCCCTAGTGGAAGTACCAGTGGGTACTACCAATTCCTTTGAATGTATTATGGGTGAGGGTGTGGGGCGCAGGATTCTTCTTGTCTACTGTCCACCAGGTGATGGGAATGTTTTCCTGCAGGAAGTCTCAGACTTCATTGTCGACCTGACATTGGGATCCCCCAGATGGTTAGTTCTGGAGGATTTCAATGCCTGGGTCAACAATGAACTCTCGCAGTTTGGTCAAGACTTCCGCCAGTTAATGACTTCACTGGGCTTCACACAGGTTATTTCCTCCCTGACCCATATTGGAAGTCATTCATTGGACTTGGTGTTCCTACTGGGGATGGAGATATCCTATTTGGTGATGGAACCAGTCGGATGGTCTGACCATCATTCCATTGGGTTCAGTTTTGAGGCCACCCCTAATAGGCCAGCCCCTATGGAGATGGTCCAGTACCGCCCTTTGAGGGGTGTTTCCCCAGATGGCCTGATGGTGGTGCTGGACCTATCAGGTTTTCCGAGTGATTGCATGGATCCAGGGGACTTGGTACTTGCCTATAATAAGGCAGTGACAGGGGCCCTGGATTCCATTGCACCTGTTCGTGTACATCCTCTCACTCTTCGTCCTAGGTCTCCTTGGTTTGATGAGACTCTAAGGGAGTTGAGGAGAGCTGGATGAAGATTAGAGAGATGTTGGTGGAGGTCGGGCTTGGATTGTGACAGACTTAGATTGATGGACCATTATGTGGTCTATCAATCAGCAATCTCTTGTAAGAAGGCAGAATTCCTGTCCAGAAAGATTGCTGCTGCTCAGAATAGACCAGCTCAGCTTTTCCGGACCGTGGACAGATTGTGCAATCCAATCTGTCTTCAGCCCAGAAGAGCTTTTTCTCAAGAATGGTGTGAGGAGCTTGCTCAATTCTTTTCAGATAAGATTGCCAAAATCAGGTCCAACGTCCGCCTGACCCTCTCTAGTGGGAGTAGTGATGGTTGACAGGAGATGTCGGACACCGGTTTTGTGTGGTTCAACTTCAGCCTTCCCACAATCAATGATATTATGATGGTCATCCGATTATTGCGTCCGACGAACTGTGGTCTGGATCCGGGCCCTACATGTCTCCTAGTGGGCTGTGTAGATAAAATCGGCCCGGTTTTGGCTGAGATAGTCTGGAGGTCTTTGGAGAGGGGGATTTTTCCAAATCCTTTGAAGGAGGCTTTGGTTCAGTCCCTTCTTAAGAAGCCCTCCTTGGACCCGGACTGTCTGGCTAATTACAGACCCGTCTCTAACCTACCCTTTGTGGGAAAGGTTATTGAGAAGATGGTTGCGTCACAGTTGGATGATCATTTAACCAGCCACGATGTCTATGATTCTCTCCAGTCCAGATTTAGGAAGAGACATAGTACCGAGACGGCTCTGGTCCGGGTACTAAATGATCTCCTGATAGCGAGAGATCGAAGGACCTGTTCTATCTTGGTCCTTCTTGATCACTCTGTGGCATTTGACACAGTGGACCATGGTGTGCTGTTGGAATGCCTGCAGTTTATCTGTGGACTGTCTGGTACGGTCCTCAGTTGGTTTCGATCTTTCCTTGAGGGTAGGACTCAGAGGGTGGTGTCTGGGATTTTTTCCTCAACATCATTCTTCCTATCCTGCGGAGTACCACAGGGCTCCATTTTGGCACCCATGTTGTTTGCTGTGTACATGCTGCCATTGGGATAGATCATTGGGTGGTACGGTTTGAGTTTTCACTGCTATGCAGATGATACCCAACTGTATATGTCCTTTGTACCTGGCCAAGATGCCTTTCTCTCAGTTTTTAATAACTGTCTTGCTGAAATCCAGGACTGGATGAATGTGAGTTGGCTGCAGTTGAATCCAAGAAAAACTGAGGTGTTGGTCATGGACCCAGGTCACCGGGAGGCAGGTTTGTCGGCTGGATGTCTCTCAGGCTTATGGCTCGGGGGTGTCCGGCTAACTACCTCAGACTGGGTGCGAAATCTGAGTGTTGTTTTTGACAGCTGTTTGACACTTAAATCACAGCTGTTGACAGTTGTCAAAGCCTCTTTTTACCACCTGAGGAACATTGCCCGGGTGAAGCACCTGGTTCCTCCCGACGATCTCCCTACTTTGGTCCACGCCTTCGTTACCTCCTATCTTGACTACTGCAATTCCCTTTATCTTGGGCTACCAGAGGTTGATATTCACCACTTGCAGCTAGTGCAGAACACAGCAGCCAGACTATTGACTGGTTCTTCTAGGACCAGTCATATGACGCCTGTGCTTCGCGGACTGCACTGGCTGCCAATATGGTGGTGTATCACCGTCAAGGTCGTTTGCTGACCTATAAGCCCCTACATGATCAGGGACCTAGCTACCTGAAAGATCTTCTTCATCCCTACTGTCCCCCCCGCTCTCTCCGATCCACTGATGAGGGATTGCTAGAGATTCCCAGGGTTCGTTTGAAGGCCTCTGGGGCCAGATCTTTTAGTTTTGTGGCCCCGACCCTGTGGAATTCTCTACCTTGTCAGGTATGAGATTGCCCGACTGTCGAAACTTTTAAGGGAGCACTTAAAACATATCTTTTTAAACAAGCGCATAATGATTTTTAAGTATTATTAGTGTGGTTAATTTTATTGTTTTATTATGTGATGTATAGGCACCTTGGTTTTCAGAAAGGCGCCTTTTTATAAATAAAGTTTTGATTGATTGATTGACACGAAAATGTAGTTTCCATCTACCATGTTTTGCCCTAAGTTGAGCAGGTTGTACCATATGAACCTAAAATTGTATTTATTTTTTTTCAACCTACTGTGATGCTCTTTTTTTGTATCCTATGTATTGATGTCCTTGTCTGTATATGTACCAGGAACTCCCTGTGAATGAGCTTGCTCAATGGAGTTTTCCTGCAATGAACTTGAACTTGAATTATCTAGCCATGCTGTGGAAGTGTTCAAAGTTGTAAGGAAACATTACTTTTTACCATCTGAGGAACATCGCCTGGGTGAAGCACCTGGTTCCTCCTGACAATCTTCCTACTTTGGTCCACGCCTTCGTTACCTCCCGCCTTGACTACTGCAATGCCCTTTATCTTGGGCTACCGGGGGTTGATATGCGCCACTTGCAGCTGGTGCAGAATGCAGCAGCCAGGCTATTGACTGGTTCCTCTAGGTCCAGCCATATAATGCCTGTGCTCTGCGGACTGCACTGGTTGCCAATATGCTGGCGAATCACCTTCAAGGTCGGTTTGCTGACCCATAAGGCCCTACACAATCAGGGACCTGGCTACATGAAAGATCTCCTTTGTCCCTACTGTCCCTCCTGCTCTCTCTGATCCACTGATGAGGGATTGCTAGAGATTTCCAGGGTTCGCTTAAAGACCTCTGGGGCCAGATCTTTTAGTTTTATGGCCCCAACCCTGTGGAATTCTCTACCTCATCAGGTGCGGGATTGCCCAACTGTCCAAAGCTTTAAGGGGGCATTAAAAACCCATTTGTTTAGCCTTGCATACAATGATGTTTAAATGTAGTTGCCTTAGATTAATTTTAATACTGTTTTAATTATGTATTGATTTTATTATGTTATGTACAGGTGCCTTGGTTTCAGAAAGGCACCTTTTATAAATAAAGTTTGTTTTGCTTTTGCTTTGCTTTGCTTTACATTACACAAGAAAAACATATAGTTAGTCAGGCCATCTGCACAGCAGAAGCAGTACCACTCACAGTGCTGGTGATCACCATTTGAGAGCAAGCTTGATCACTGGGACTGGCTGAGGGAAGGAGGACTGAGTGTCCCGTGGATGTCACTCCTCCTTTGGAGAGAGTAGGAGCTGTACATTATCACAAAACTACCACCTAGAAAAGGCTAGGTGGTATTGCCACTGTGGACAACAGACATAGAGGGACACCACCAGACACTGGCACATTGCATGTCTCAGTGTGCAGATGCCTGTCATTGCCAGACTGGATCTCTAGGGGTAAAAACTGGAGGGAAAAAAACATAGTCTACCAAGGGTGATGCCAGTGCTTCTGCAGGCTCATGTACTACTGACCTGGTACTCCAACCTGCACTGCAGTGGTCAGGGCAAGAACTTTATTTATTTAGTTGTTTTTGGTAACCAGGTAAGTGCGCTAGACATTGAAAATGCCTATTTTCAGGCAGACCTGGGACAGCACAACAAAATACAGTTACAGTACAGTCAAATACAGGGTAGTAACAGAACACTGAATACAAAATCAATGAGTAGAAAAAGGAGAAGCAAACAATCAATCATAATCTGCAAGGCACATGTGGAAATGTACAAACATCTCAGAAATGAGTACATCAAACAGTATGGTACAAATAGTGATTGAAACAAATGTACAATATTACAGTGATAGTAAAATATGAATCAAAGGTACAACACTACAATGATAGTATATACATAAATCAAACTTATAAAATTGGTAGAAAATGTGTCATTTTCTAATTGGCTAAGAGCCACACTTTGGTGTGCTCTTATCCAGCTATAATCTGGCAACTGGTCCTAGTTATGCTATCAAGGATGCTGCACAACCAGAGAGATCCATACCTGTTACCCAGCTTTACAACAACAAAAAAAATTCATACCTGCAGCCTAACCATCATTCACCCATGCCCCCAGCAGCTGAGCAGTAAACCCCCCAGACATACAGGCACACTAATACATGATGAAAATACAGAGCCAGTTCCCTCTATCACTTTTTTCCTGAAGTCTGACCTGGTCTACTGTTTTACAAGCTGACCACAATCAACTGACCAAAGCGCATGCAGACAGACCTGCTCCTCTGTTGCTGATCCAGCGAACATGGAAGCAGCTTCCAAATAAAACTGCTATGACCTTATTCACCTGAAGCAAAGCAACTTTATTGTTAAAAAAGCAGGTTGTACCTCTGTTTTCACTGCTGTTCCTTCAATTATCTCGGCTCCTCCTCTGTCATTCCTCTGGTCTCCCGTCCTCCTTCCTCCAAGTGGCAAGCTCCCCCTTTACAGACATAACAATTGAGTGATTAGGGCAATGAATAAAACTGTAATGAAACAACCTCCCCCTAAAGAAACCATAGTGATTGGGAAACTGGTAGGTTGAGAAGCATGAAGTAGAAACCACTCAGTATAGTCGCTGCTGAGGGACACGCTCGCTTGACATCAAACCAGTCCCTGGCATGCAGTCACTGGAAGCTGATCTATACAATGATTAAAAAAAAAAACTACAGTGAAACAACTTCCATAAAAAAGCATAATAAAATAAACAAATTCATCTGACTTTGTGTGTGTGTAATCATTAACTACAGCACCTAACATGGGACACACTCGCTTCCGCTCCTCTCGCTACAACTCAGTGCATTTTCTCATCGTCATAAAACACAGCTAAAATAAGAGATATGAAAAACTTAATTAATTAAAGAAAAAACTTATTCAAAAGGATTTTGTGTAGGCGGGGGGAGACACAGAGATACCACAGCCCTCAAGTGTGATGTCAATTACAATACAATGACAAGGACTACTTTTTTTATTTTTTCTTCAATGAAATTATCATAATTTTTACTCTTTATGTACACTTTTTGTGTGTATTTTTTTCATTAACTTTTTTACTGAGGGACACATTTTATAAGTGGAATAAGACACTCCGAGATGTGGTTTATGACCTGATAAGAGCACTTCCCAGGTGCTAAAGGCACTCAGCACAAGCACCTCCTGCCTCATTATACACCTGGGGTGTGCCCTTATCAGGCCATAAACCACACCTTGTCATGTCTTATTCCTTACATAACTAGTTTAAAATACAGTATCCTAGGTCAGACCTGTAGAGATACATGCAGGGCACATTGGCTAATGAGCCACCTAGTAGAAAGAGAAAAGTACAAGCAGTACTTCAGGGATGGGGAGAGGGGTATAGTTAAGACTATGAGAGTAAGAAATAGATAAAGACCAATACAAGGCAGTAGGCAGTAAGTGCATGGGGGTGGGATCTCACATTACATAGATCATTCTGCTTCTCATTCTCATTCTGCTTTCTGCTGGGAGAGTTAGGAGTGTAAGTCTGAAACTTTTCCAGAAGGCATTTTGTCTCTGAGATATTTTTGTTTTTATCTCTGAGATTTTTTGTGAGTTTGAATCTTTCTTCAACTGTCCAGGAGGCATTTTGTCTGGTGGAGGATTAGCTTGAATCTTTCTTTAACTGTTTAACTGTTGCTGGCTGCTGGGGAGGGGATTCTTTGCCCAGAAACAGATGAGCCAATCAAGTAGGAGTTGCTAGTTTGAATTGCTCTTTAACTGTTCAAGGAGGAATTTTGTCTGTTCATTCTGCTTGCTGCTGGAGAGAGCTAGGAGTGTGAGTCCGAATCTGTCCAGGAGGAATTTTGCCTCTGAGATTTTTTGCCCTCACACCCACTCCCACCTCCACACATTATTAAATGCTTAGTTAGCTGGGAGGAGCATATAGGCTCTGCCCAGGTTCCGGCTGATAGCTAAAGAGCAAAAAAAAAAAAAGGAGGAGGTGCCGCTGATTATATCACACAAGTGGACATTTGCACATTTAAATTGCATGATCTTGTCAATTTCACTCTGTTAGGAATAGGATAAGTTTGACAGGGGCACAGACAGAAAGGAGCAAGGCCTGCAGAAACATATCAGGGTCATAAACAAAGAAACTCTGTAAAAGGGAGAGAAACTATAAAAAAACACTAAAAGAGGGTAGAAGCATATTTAAGGAGTATGTAGGATGGCACAAGGAGTGGTGCAGTGCAGTGAGTGCAAAGCAAAGGTTTTCAGAAGAACTTTCTGGGAACTGTGGTGCTACCCAATTTAGAAACACCACTCTGGGCTGAGAGAGGAGGCTGCCAGGCTTTGAACACAGTTGGCAAGAGTACTGGGGACCTTTGCCCCCACCCAGCAACCACTATACCACCAGCCACTGCCACAGAGGGTACTCAGTCAGAGGCCTGGATGGACTACAGCGGGCTCAGAGAGGTTGGGAAAGGTGGAGCTCAAGCACCCCCCCCCCACACAGTACAACTAAAGAACAAATATGATGTTCTTACGGAAAGGGAGAGCCCTGAAAGGGAACCCAAGGTTGTGACCAGGGGTGAAGGGCAGACCCACCAGGAGGGAGCACATAGGATGGAGCCAGAGAATCCCAGGGGAGAAAGAAACTTCTCCTAGTGTGGGACTCAGTAGTTCAGGGTATGGAGATAGGATCAGGCATCAGGAGGGAGAGGGAGGTTATGTGTCTATCAGGAGACACAGCTCTGAGAGGGGGAGCAGATCCCAGTTAAGGGGAAAAAAGGGTCCAGTTGTGGGGATGGATGTGGAGGTTACAGTATGGGGGGGGATGAAAGGGGAGGTTCAGGGTGAAGGACAAGGATGGCATTGAGGATGAGGGAGCTCCAAGTGGGAAGGGGGACAAGTCAGGTGCAGAAAGTGTTAGGGGAAGGGGCAGGACTGGGGAGGTGGCTAGGGGTGGAGTTGAGGGTACAGTTAGGGATGCAAATGTGCAGGGCAGGGTGGACTCTCGGGACAGACACAAGAAAAGAGAGTTTGGGGGAGGGATGAGAAATGAGGAAGGGAACATGCTAGTGCTAGGTGATTCCATACTAAAAGGGGTCAGATGGGGGAGTAAAGTGGAAAGACATAGTCACATATGGGTAGAGTCTGTACCTGGGTTGACGGCAGATAAAGCAGAAAAGGTTATTCTCAAGTGTGCAAAGAGGGAAGGCATAAACCATATGTGGTGCACGTGGGTACAAATGACTTGGCAGGGGAAATGGTAGAGGAGGTTAGGGAGAGGTTCATGGAACTGGGTAAGTTAAGGGAGGAGGTAGAGAGCTCAGTGGCCTTCTTTGTGGTACACCTGGTGCCCAGGACAAGTACTGCAAGGAAGGGTAGGATGGATGAATTCAAGTGCTGGCTGAGAAATTGGTGTTGATCCAAGGGATATGGTTTAGTGAGAGCCTGGGGGCAGAGTCTGGGACAATAGGGATCTGTATGCAGGGGACAGATTACATTTGAGCAAGGAGAGGAAGAGGGTGCTAAAACAGAGGCTAGAAAAATACATAGAAAAAAGGTTAATTTAAACTAGGCGGGGGAGTGAGTGAGTGGGTTGCTGAGGAGAAGGCTCTCTGGAAAGGGGAGACAAATGAGCCTACCCCTCCCCATACAAACTGGGTTGGAAACAGGGAGGGATCAAAGGGTGGTGCTGAGAAGGGTGGGAAATGGGGTAAAGAGTGTAAGGGAACATCTTGGAAGGTTGTATCCTTGAATGCAAGGAGTCTGGGGAACAAAACCACAGAACTACAGGCTATGTTGGCAGATGGGATGGTGGACATAGTGGCCATCACAAAAACATGGTCCAACCAATACCAGGACTGGGACCTGATGATCCCAGCATATAGGATTTACAGAAAGGATAGGGGCAAAGGAAAACGGGGAGGGGTAGCGATGTACATAAGGGAAGGGATAAAGTGTGCAAAGTAAGAGGGGGAGGAGGGTAGGACAGAGGCCTTGTGGATGCAATTTCAGGATGCAAAGAATAGGATTCTCAGAATGGTGGTGGTATACAAGCCACTGGCTCAAGGGGAAGACCTGGACAGGGTGCTGCCTGAGCAAATTAGGAAGGTATGTGTAAAAGGTAACACAATGATTGTGGAGGACTTCAATCTACCAGGAGTGGATTGGGGTACCCCAGCCACCTCGAGTGCTAGGGAGCAACTACTCCTGGATGCCTTACAGGACAGCTTCCTGGCACAGATGGTCACTGAGCTCACTAGGTTGGGGAATACACTGGATCTAGTTCTGGCCAACGGGGAGGCTATAAGGGAGGTGGGGGGGAGGACCCACTCACTGGGAGTGACCACCACTTAGTGTGCTTCACACTTAATATGAGCAGAGAAGCAGTGGGCACAGGGACCAGGGTGGGTGATGTCAGACAGACTGACTTTGGTAGGATGGGTGAAATCTTAAGGGGGTATCTTGAAGGAATACAGTCACACTGGGATGCGAATAAGACATGGGGAAAATCAAATTGGGGATATTGGAGGCTACTGAGACATGTACCAGATTGCACAGCAAAAAGGGAAGGGCTAAAAATCTGAGCTGGTTAAGTAGAGGGGTCTTAGAAATGGTGAGGGCTAAAAAAGCAGAGTTCAAGAAATACAAGAAATACGGGAAGGGGGAGGATAGGGAGGAGTATGTGAAGAGGTCCAAGGAAGTTACCAAGGGAGTTAGAGCAGCTAAGGCCTCCAGGGAATTGAGGCTGGCACAGGGCATCAGGGATGGGGAAAAGGACTTCTTCAGATACATATGGGAGAGAAGAAACTGCAAGGACCAGATAGTGAGGATCAGGAAGGACGGGAGGGTGGGCAGAGAAAGGGGTGGATCAGGTAGAAGCACTGAATGAGTACTTCTGTTCAGTATTCATGAAGGAGAAAGGAGGACAGCTACCACAGGGATTGGGCAGATTGGGCAGGAGGGAGAGGAGATAATGGATGGGGTGATCACTGAGGGTAGAGTATTGGAGGGGTTAAGGGCTCTGAAGTTGGATAAGGCACCAGGACTGGAGGGCTGGCAGAACTATTCAATACCTCCCTAGATGCAGGGAGTGTACAGCATGACTGGAGGATGGCCCACGTGGTACCCATCCATAAAAGTGGACCAAAAGATGAGCCTGGTAATTACAGGCCAGTAAACGCAACTCCCATCATGAGGAAGCTGATGGAGACAATACTTAAGGAAAAGCTGCTGACCTTTATGGAAGACAGTGGGCTCCAGACAGTCACCAGCAGGGGCTTGTGTCCAGAAAATCCTGCCAGATGAATCTAGTTGAGTATTATGACTGGGTCATGCGGGAACTGGACAAAGGTCATGCGGTGGATGTCATATACTTGGACTTCAGTAAGGCCTTTGATTCTGTGTTACATTTAAGGTAGGGAGGGAAGTTGAGATACATGGAGGTGGGGACTAAGATGGTTGAATGGATTGAGAATTGCCTGCAGGGGAGACAGCAGAGGGTAGAGGTGGTGGGGGACTCTCATCTTCAAGGGCTGTGATGAGCTGGGTGTCACAGGGATTGGTACTGGGGCCAGTGCTGTTTGGAATATTCGTAGTGGACATCTTGTATGGCATCAAGAATATGATCAGTCTATTTGCTGATGATACCAAAGTAGGGGTAGTGGTGGATGATATAGCAGGTTGGCAGGGGCTACAAGATGATCTGACTAAACTGAAGGAGTGATCAGAAGCATGGCAATTTGGATTCAATGCAAAAAAGTGCAAAATCCTGCCCTTTGGAGCAAAGAACCCAGAGAGGGAGTTACCAGCTGGGAGGGGTGCAGCTAGGTTCCACAAAATAGGAGAAGGATCTAGGGGTGGTTGTAATGGGGAAGATGAACAATACAGAGCAGTGTGGGGGGGGTGGGTGGTGAAAACCAACAGGATGCTGGATTGTATCGCAAGGAGGATCTCCTCCAGGAGCAGTGAGATGATCCTACCTCTCTACAGGGCACTGATCAAGCTGCACCTGGAGTACTGTGTGCAATTCTTGTGTCCATATCTGAAGAAGGATGTGAAACTGCTGGATGGGGTACAACACAGGGCAACAAGGATGATACAGGGATTGGAGGACAGACCATACGAGGAGAGGCTGAGAGAGTTGAACATGTACTCCTTGGAGGAGAGACCGGGGGCATATGATTGAGATCTTAAAGTACATAAAGGGGACAAACTAGGCAGGCACTGAAGGGATACTCAGGCTGATGAGGGAGAGAGACATGAGAGGGCACAGCCTTAGATTGGAGGGTTGAAGATTAAGGACTGAAATGAGGAGACACTTTTTCACAGAGAGGGTAGTGGCAGAATGGATTGCTCTACCGGAGGAGGTGGTAGCCTGTAAGACAGTGGGTAGTTTCAAAAGGGGATGGAACAAGGTGATGGGGAGGTAATTAGGAAGGAGAGGGGGTGGGGCAGCTTCAAGGTGATGGTGCTAGCTGCACACTTGAGCACACTTGATAGACCAGGTGGCCTTTTTCTGCTGGCAAATTCATATGTTCCTATCATTCGTGATCATTTAATTGACTGCATAAGACCAAGAAAACATAAATCATTCAACACTACTGCATGTGAATCCTTCTACACAATAAAGTTAGTTAGAGAATGGAACAGTCTACTCACAGAAGTGGGCACTGCACTTTAAATCAAGGCCTGATACTTTTATTTATTTGTTTTGGATTGGGTGATGAGGGAAATAGATAGGGGCCACACTGTGGATTTACTCTATTTCAGCTTCAGCAAGGATTTCAACTCGGTGTGCCAAAGGACACAATAAACTGGGTATGAAACTGATGAAAGATAGGCAGCAGAAGGTTGTGGTGAATGGGGTCAAATCAGAGGAGAGTGAGGTCACGGGGGGGGGGGCACAGGGATCTGTCTTGGGCCCAGTTCTCTTCAATATGTTCATCAACAACATTGAAGAAGGTATCTATGGCAGATCGTGTCTCTTTGCAAATGGCAATAAATTATGTGGGAGGAATGCAGAGATACTTACAAGTCTGGCAGTTGAGATTCATTGCCAAAAAATGAAAAGTAATGCATCTGGGGAATAAGAACCCCAGGACAGAGTACTGGATGTGTGGGGTGAGACTTATCACTATGGCTGAGGAATGTGACCCAGGAGTTACCATCCATGACACCCTCAAACAATCAAGCCAGTGCAACAAGGCTTATAGTAAGGCGAGTAGGATTCTACATAGAAACATAGAAACTGACAGCAGACAAGGACCACTTGGCCCACCTAGTCTACCATTTGTCCTACCCTACAGCAATACTGCAGACCCTACTTGATCTCTATCTTTATCCACCATTTGTTAACCACTATGGTTCCCTTATGCCTATCCCATGCATTTTTGATTTTTGTTAACATTTTGGCCCCCATCACCTCCAATGGTAGGCTGTTCCATGCGCCCACCACCCTTTCAGTGAAGAAGCACTTTCTCACGTTTCCCCTGAGTCTACCCCCTCCAGCTTCATAGGATGACCCCTCGTTCTTCCTTTTTCTGTGAAAAAATGCTTCTCTCCTGTACCTTATTTACACCCTGGGGTGTACAGGGAGAGTACTGATATCAGGAGGAAAGAGGTAATACTACCAATTTATAGATCATTAGTGAAGCCACACCTGGCATACTGCACACAGTTCTGGAGCCCTCACCACAGCAAGGACAGGGACAGGATGGAGACAGTGCAGTGCACAGTCTTTTCCACTGGTAACATGTAGGTCTGCATAAATGCAGAGACTCTTAATTGTACACTTTTCCTGTGTGAAAGGGATGTTATTTAAGAGGGCTGCACCGTAGTACATAATAGATTTTCTTGTGGTTATGCTTGATCATGCATACAATTGCTCATCTTTTTTAGCTTTCTTTTTTATGCCCTCTGGTCTCCAGCTGGCCCTTCCTTCCTGCTGTCCCCCAGCTCTGTCTCCCACCTTCTCTGGGATTTACCTATCTTTTTCCATGCCTCTGGTGGAGCTCTGTCATCTGGGTGTGGGGAACCCCTCTCACTTCAGTCAGTTTGTATGGAGTCAGTGGTGTGCAAATGAAAAATTCTTCAGTATCACTTAAATGCGTGACCCAAGAATTTGCAGCTTGTGACACAAGATTCAACCATCTAGCTATGCTGACAATGAAAGAACTTTTTTTTTATATTTTGACCACGCATCATAAACTTGGAGACTAGAATGTGTTGAATGTAACCAGAAGGTGACCTCACAGAGTGACTGTGATAGCACCTTTTGACCTGTATTTGAGAATTGCCACCATCCTTGTCCATGTGGTACAGTAGGGTCATGTGAACAGTATAAAAGTCAACATTTGGAGCTAAAATATTGTAAAAGGCCAAGTTATGAGTAAAGGTATGTGAGACACAAGATAAGTCACATTTTTATGTCACAAGCTAGTATTGCACCACTGTTCTTAATGTGCGACCTAAAAATTCTAATCGCACATACAAATATTCAGCTCCACAACCACCCAGTGAGATCATAGAAACATGGAAACATAGAAAGTGATGGCAGAAGGAGACTATCTAGTCTGCCCTTGTTCCTACCCCCTCCCTTAACTGCTATTCAGTGTTATGGTGCCCTTATATCTGTCCCAAGCATTTTTGAAAGTTCTCACTGTTTTCACCTCCACCACTCCCCGTGGAAGGCCATTCCATGCATCTACCACCCTCTCTGTAAAGAGGAACTTGTGTGTGTTGCCCCTGAATTTGCCCCCCTCCAGCCTTATATTGTGCCCCCTGGCTCTGGTGTGATTCTTCTGAAACAAGTCCTGAACCTGTACCTTGTTTATTCCATTTAGGAATTTGAAGGCCTCTATCATATTCCCATCTCCCTTTATTGCTCCAAGTAATACATGTTTAGGTCCCACAGCCGTTCATCATAAGTTTTGCTGTGCATTCCTGTATCATTTTTGTTGCTCTCCTTTGCACTGTTTACAGCCTGTGTATATCCTTTTTAAGGTGCAGCCTCCAGAACTGGATGCTGTACTCTATGTGTGGCCTCACTAGTGATCTACAGAATAGCAGGATAGCAGGATGACCTCTCTTTTTCTGATGCTAATCCCCCTTCCTATGCAGCCCAGCATGCTATTTGCCCTCAGTGCTGTTTTTTCACATTGCTTGGACATTTTCAGGTAATCCATTATAATTATTCTTAGATCGTTTTTCTGCTTAGAGAATTCCAGTTTTACTCCTCCTAGGTAGTATTCTTTTCCAGGGTTTCATCTTCCAATGTGCATTGTCTTGTATTTTCTTTGCATTGAAGTTTAGTTGCCATGTTTTTGACTATAATTCCAGAGTCCTTAGGTCAGCCTTCATCTTTTTCTCTCCTTCTGGAGTGTCTACCCTAGTGTCCATTTTCGTATCATCTGCAAACAAACTCACCTTATCTTCCAGGCCTTCAGATATGTCACTAATAAAAATATTAAAGTGTACCAGACCAAGCACTGACAGCTGTGGCACTCCACTATCTACCCCCCTTTCTTCTGATTGGGAGCCATTTACTAGTACCCCCTGGGTTCTTCCACTAAGCCAGTTCCGTATCCAGTTTACCACTTGATGCCCTACCCCATGCTGTCTAACTTATTCAGTAGCCTTCTATATGAGATCGAGTTGAAGGCTTTGCTGAAGTCCAGGTATACTATATCTACTGCACCACCCTGATCCACTGTTTTGGTTACCCAGTTGAAAAAGTCCATTAGAGTAGTTTGGCATGATCTACCTATGGTAAGGCCATGCTGTTATGTGTCTATTTTGCTGTTTTCTTTGAGAAAGAATGGAATCCTCTCCTTTAGAAGAGTTTACATTATTTTGCCCACAACTAAGGTGAGGCTTACTGGTCTGTAGTTGCTTGCACTCTCCTTGCTCTCAATTTTATATAGAGAAACAACCGTGGCCTTTTTCCAATCCTGTGGGACCTTGCCCAGTTCAAGTGATAAGTTAAAAAGGTCAGCCAGGGGAGTCGCTAGTTCCTCTCTTAACTCTTTCATCAGCCTCAGGTGTACTTCATCCAGTCCCATGGCCTTATTTACTGTACATTGAGTTTCTCCAGTTCCTTTAGGACTCTTTCCTTTTTAAGAGGTCCTAAGTATACTCCACTGCTGTCTGTGATGCCCCTTGTAAGGAACGGCCTACAACCTTCCTCCTCCTCCTTTGTAAAAACAGAGCAGAAATACCCGTTGAGGATTTCTGCTTTGTCCTCACCGCTCTCTGTGTCCCCCCATCATCCTTCGCTAGTCTGACAGTACCTCCTCTTGTCTTTCTCTTCTAACTGATATATCTATAGATTTTGTCACCCTTCTTGACTTCCTTGGCTATCTTCTCCTCAGTTCCTTTTGTCATCCTGATTTTTTTTGCTTGATTCCTTTAGTTTCTCCTTGTAGTCATCCCTGTCCTTGTCAGATCTGGTTTTCTTGTATTATTTAAAAGCCGTCCTTTTTTCCATGACCTTGGTGGCTACTTCCTTAACAAACCAGAGTGGTTTTATGTTCTTCTTTGCTTTGCTTACTCTCTTTATGCAACGATTTGTGGTTTGTAGTAGAGCTGTTTTGATGATGTGTCCAGTATTCTTCAGCATCCTTCCCTTGTTCAGTATTTGCAAGGGTTTTCTTGAGATCTTCTTTCATTTTAGTGAAATCTGCTTGTCTAAACTCCATGACTTTAGTCTTTGAGTGCTTAGTTTCCTTTCTTGTCTTAACTTGAAACCATAGTATGCAGTGGTCGCTGGTCCCCAATTCAACTCACAAGTTCTACCTCTGAGATATTGTCCCTGTTTGTGCGCACCAAGTCAAGGACCAGTTCTCCCCTTGTTGCATCCCTCACAAGCTGTTTTAGAACTGATATGCACAGAGCCTCAAGAAAGTCTTTGCTTCTGGTTGATCTTGCTGTGTGGGTATCTCAGTTTATGTCAGGTAAATTGAAGTCACCCACCACTATTACTTTTCCTTAACCACTCATTTTCTGTATTGTTTCTATGATTTTCTTTGTCCCCTTCCAACCCTGTCACCAGGGGTCTATAACATACTCCTACTCCAGTTACTGCTCTGTTGCCAGCCTCCAGAGTTACCCAAAGTGACTCAGTTTCTATATTGTCACCTTGGGTCATAGTGGCTTTCATACCCTCCTTTACATACATAGCCACCCCCCACCTTTCCACCAGTTCTGCACTTCCAGAAAAGACAGTATCCTGGAATAGTTGTTTCCCAGTCACGGTTATTGTTGAACCAGGTCTCGGTGATGGCAGTCCAGTCCAGATCTGCTTCTGTGATAATAGTAGTGAGGTCTGCTAATTTATTAGTTAGACTCCTTTTGTTTGTGAACATAGCTTTCCAGGATTGGCTTTCCCCATTTTTGGTGCCATGTTCTATGTTCGATTTTTTTGTTGTTTTGGACTCTGGTCCTTTTTTTACTTGGTGTTTTCTCTTTTGTATAGTTATTCCCCTGATTTGGTGGGGTTTTGGGGGAGAGGCATCAGGTCCCTTTGGTGCTGCCTTCCTCTCCCTAGTGCTTAGTTTAAATGGGCAACAGTGATGTCCAACTTCTGCCCTAGTACTCTCACACCTACCCTAGTTAGGTGTAGACCATCATATTTGAACATACCTCTGTCCCAGAAGTCCCACCAGTTCCCTATGACGAGGTTCCCCCTTTCTTGGCACCAGCTCTGGAATCAAGTGTTTAACTCCTCTATTTGCTCCTTGCAGATCCTTTGCATACTGCCTCCTCTTCCCCACACTGAGAGGAGCTCTGAGAAGGCAAAGATTGGTGAGTGAGAGGTTAATGTATCTCCTAATTGAGATATGTGTTTTTTGGTCTCCTGGAATGTCCTTTCCACCAGATCGTTAGTTCCTATATGGACAAAAATGCCTGCGCATTTACCCTCCTGTTGTATTAATTTGTTTATAAGGTTGGCATCTCTTTTTGCAAAGGCCCTGGGAAGGCATTTGACTACCACCTCCGTTTGAGGCCCCTGATTTATGTGTGATTCCACCACTTGGATCATAGAATCACTTACAATCAGAATTTTCCTGTTTTGTTTGCTATTTGGTTTATTTGATGTGAGAAATTGGCATATTTTTGTTGCATTACCTGGTCGGTTGGCAGTGTTTAGAATTAGCATTGTACCCCTTATCCTGCTCCTCAGTGAGAGGTGTGAATCTATTTGTCATTTGTACTGGTTTCTCCTGATTTGAAGGCTGCTGCTGGAACCTTTGAGACTTTCTTCTGGCCCTTCTTACTACCTCTTATTCTCCTGGACCAGGGATGGTTAGCCAGCACAAGATGCTCCCCTGTTGGAGATGGTGTGGTGTACAGGGGGTAAGAGGATTTATGGTTGCCAAGCAAGCTGTAGAGATGTGTGATTTGATCCCAGGCCTTCCTGAGTTGGGTTTTTAGTTCTCCTATTGTTTAGCATGTTGGACAGTGCCCTATTGCCTGTATGCATGCCCTTTGAATGGATGCATCACACCACTGGCAGTTGATGATGTCAATATTCTACCAGGAGTTTAGCGAGAATGAAAGATAAGGAAAAAAGTAAGCAAAATACATTTTTTATATATCCTATATGTTTGTGCTTTCCCCACCTCTTCCTGTTCCTAGGCAGGAAGTGGGAGTGTGATCTGGCAGCTATAAAGTGTGAGTAGCTGGGGAAGGGTGGGATTTGGGGGAGGGATGGTGGGTGCTTTCCCTGCTAGGAGGAAAGGTACAAAAAAAAAATCACCTAACTTCTTTATGCAGCCCTTGAGATCTTCAGGCAATGCTGAAAACTGTTATTTAAGGTCACCTAAGGTCACTCACCTACAATCAATCACTAAGTGAGGTTTCAGCCACTCCCACTTAGAAACAGCCACTTAGCAGCTTCTAGAATACTGAAATAGCTGATTTGTGAAACAGCAAATCTTCTGAAGCAACTGGCTGAAGTTCTGAAAACACACGTAGCTACTTAAAGTCACTCACAAGCAGTCAGTCACCAAGTGAGGTTTCAGCCACTCCCACTTAGAAACAACCACTTAGCAGCTCCTAGAAGAACAGAAATAGCTGCTATGTGAAACAACCAAGCTTCTGAATAAACTGGCTGAAGTTCTGAAAACACACACAGCTATGTAAGGTCACTCACCAGCAATCAGTCACAAAGTGAAATCCATTCCCATGCGGTGATAGCAGCACCGGGAACACCGCAATTGGGTGTTCCAATTGGATAGGATAACACCAGAGATCCGGACCACGAATGGGAGGGGGGCCACAAGCTCAAATGCTGACAGCATGCAGTCACATGTAAGTGCAAAACAAAAGAGAAATCAAGCAGCCATGACACAGGCTGAAACAGTCATAGGGATGTAGGGACGTATGGACTCAGGGACACAAGAACCCCCCCCCAGCCCATAGAAAAGGAATGTTTATTTTAGTTTATTAAGTTTATTGTTCGACCTATTAGGTCATTACCATTTAGAAATAAATTTGCATAAAATATAGAATAAATATACAATGATATAAATATATAGCAGAGTTTATCAGTACATAGCACCAGCATAAGGACTAACATCATCAATTGAATAATATAAATCCCTAGCTAAGCAGATTCTAACAAATGCATAAAAAATACTATTGATTCAATAAGGCTTAAGTTAGTTTGCATTAATTTTCCCTTTGCATGTTATTTCTAAATTTTTAATGCTACCACTCCAATTAACCTCTTAACTATAGTTTTCTCAATATCAAAGACACATACAACAAGTTAGAAAAAACTCTTAGCAAAGAATGAAATGATTAAATCAAGACCATTTCTCAGAAAAACCCCATGGGGTTACCATAAATATTCCTTTGTGGTAGTTATATTTATAGCATATCATTTTCCTGTATAGCTGCATAGCTGTAAGAGTCACTTTAATTAATAGCAGCTTGTGAAAAAATCCTTAAGTGATGCTAAAACCAATAAGGATGCTAGACATGATGTGCAGTCTTTAAACTGAAATCACCATACATTTATTTTAGGTTAAGAGAACACCACCTTAGTTTGATATGGCATACAGTAAAATACAGAAAACAAGAGATAAAACACAATGGGCGGTATGCACAATGCCAATGCACCTGCTTAAACCAGGAACTTTTGCATCGTGAGCGTGAATGTCACAGAGTGGTGGCCGCATGGCATTCATGACATGGGCATGGAGGTGTTACATGCTCAATACCCCCAGCCGCACCAAAAGCAACATGCTGGGGGTGGGCAGGGGCATTCCATAGACGGGTCATGGGTGGGCCAGCACTACGCGGCATGCACGAACTTGCGTAGTGCTGGCCACATAGGTGCAGAGCAGGGCACAGGTTATGGCAGATGAGACCCTGCCATAACTCACTATGCACCCCCTTGGACACAGGCCACCAGTCACCAGGGGACTGGGATAGGGCTCTCCATGCTGTTCCTAACTGCTGAGCAGCTGGTGGTGGCAGGGGCAGCTAAAAGGGCGAGTGCCCATCACTGGGTGGAAGCGGCAGCACCAGAGGGATGGTTCTGTGTGGGTCTGGGTGCATGTAATTGGCATGCACAGTCCCGGAGCCATGCCTCCCTATGTCAGGGATCCACTGTAGGGCCCAGTGGAGCATCCCATTGGATGCCCACCTGGGAATCAACACCTCCCCCAGCTGCCCTGCAGAATCCTGTGCACTGGGGAGATGAGCTGCAGACAGGTAGCAAGCATTTGTGACTGCCGGTATGGGTGCACCTGTCCACAGGTGTGAAGTGCCACAGACAGGGTATGCAACTTTTCCTCGTACCCCCTCTCACTTAGTGCATAGTGCCAATTATGAGGTGGATTAAATGATTCTGTTCCACCTTGTTTCACACACCATCAGAATCACTGACCATGCTAAAGTCAATCCCAGTGACCACAGAGAAGATTTGGCCCCATTTTTAAAAGAAGAAGTAGCTCGGGGAACCAAAAAGTGTGAAGTTCAAGTACTTACTTCAGAATAAATATATATGTGAATAGAGCATCATCCAGATGAAGACCTTTCTAGTAATATGAGGTTTATACTGCCATAAAATCCTTTTTCCATTAAAAAATCAACAACATCACAGTAATCCAACAGGTTCAACCATGTTAGGGCACTGGCCATCCTGCACCCGGTCATTACAGCGCAACTGTCAATTTCACTGACCTCTCTTTTTGTGGGGGGCTATGCCCCCATGCCCCCCACATCCCCCTTAATAATTATTCTTACTCTGGGGGGGAGCAGACCTTGGGGAGGTGGCAGCAGGACCAGAAATCTGCACTATGGAGTCCCAGCACTGAAAAACTGGCTCCCTAATGCCCTGTAAGGAATCCAACAGTTTAAACTGGAATTAGTGTTCGGAGAGTATCACAGTCAGCTGCCTATAATGATCAATTTAAATAGAGCTGATGGAGTAATTTGCTCATTTACAAATCAGAGATGCAGGTTGAAGTTACAGGCAAACCAACAAAGTATTTTAGTTATTTGTTGCACCACAAAACTTCAGAAACATACAATTTTAGCATGCAAAGAACCATAAAAGTGAGTAGGCTGTATTTATATTTGCGCTCAAGGCATCTGCATGATATAAATGAATCATTTTTTTAACATGAAATATTTTATTAGGTTTTCATTATCATGAAGTACCAGTACAGTACATGCCATGCAAGTTAAAGATATAGAACAGTAGGTAGCACCATAACAAATACTGATGTGCAATACAGGTTGAAAGGATAAACCATACATTATATTGCATTCCTGTTTCTTAGAGGAGGGAGAAATGCCTTCCTTGTGATACAGTAAGGGCAATATGCAGAGATAACGTACCTTTAATAACATGGAGCAGCTAGGAACAGAGAAAGAAAAAAGAGGGGAAAAGCTTAGTCTTATCCTGCCAGGCGACTTGGTCATCCTACCATGGGCTGAAATTCTAGGCAATCTTCTGATTAAGCATTAAAGTCAGCTAACATTGGTTCTAGGGGGTAAAGGTAAGAGATCCAGTGGAGATTCCATATCACAATACAGTCAGGTTGGTGGGTTGCATGGTTGGGAGGAGGCACAGAGTACAAGTGTAAGTGGAGGTATGCATCCCATTTTTGATAGTATTTAGTACCCTTATGAGAGTTAAAAGAAAGTCATTTCAGGATAGACAGTTGTGTTATTGCCACATGCTAAGCTAGTAGGGATGGAGGGTTGGTTTATCTCCACTTCATGAATAGGGCATGCTTAGCCTCCATCAAAACTGATGCAACCCATTGTTTCAATTGTGCTGTAAGGGGATCTAGTGTGGAGGTGTCCCCAAGCAGAACAAGAGGGGAGGAGGTGTCAACGTGACATTCTGCCCAGTCACTTTGTAACAGTCATCCTGTATCCCCACCCAGAATTTGGTTATCCTTGAAGATTGCCAGAGGACATGGAGAAAGTGGGCATGGTCTTGCTGGCATTGCCAGCATTGTGCATTAGGAATGAGACCCATCCGATGCAACTGTGCTGGACTGCGGTACCACCGATGCAGAATTTGCAGTTGTATCAGTTGGCTTCTTGAGTGCCTGTAGCTGAGGCAAACATGTTTAAGGCAGTGGGTCCAAAGTTCAGGAGAGATTGTGGTGTTTAGGTCTTGTTGCCAAAGAGACCTGCAGTGGTCCACGTTAAGTGGACATGCATTCTGTAAAACCTTATAGAAAGCCCCAGTGAGGCCCTTTTGTTTCCCTGGTGTCAATAGCCACTAAGCCACTCCCCTGGTTACAGCTGTAGACTGCAGGAGAGATTTCAGAGCATCTTGAAGTTGCAAGAATCTCCAAAATTCTTGCTTAAGCAGGGAATAGTATTCTTGGATCTGTTGAAAGCACATTAGTACCTCAGAGGAGAGTGCGCAAAGGTTGCCCACAGCTGATATTCCTTTCCCTTCCCAGGAGGGCCAGTGAAGTGGTGCCCTTCCAATTAATAGGGTGGCATTGTCCCATAATCTAATGTACCTGAAGGGTGGAGACCAAGTTCCTTTTGGGATGTTGGAAATTGACAGATCAGACTGCCATGCTCTCCAGGTCTCAGTAACAATGGGACCACTTGTAACATTTGGGGGCATTGGGACCTGCAACAATGCTCCCAGTCAAAGGCCACCTGCAAGGTCAGTCTTCATCGGCACCCAGAGGGATATGCAGTTTCCAGGTGGCAGAAGTCACTTGATGGCCTGTGCCATCCTGTAAGCTAGTGAGTATCCTAAGAACCAGGGCAGCCCTAGACCCCCTTTAGTTCAGTGTGCCCTGTGCTTCAATTTCCCCAATCTGGGAGACTTCCCTTCCCAGAAAAGAGTAGATATAAGCTTGTCTATTATTGTAGAAACTTTGGGAGGGACTCTCATTGGGAGATTAAGAAAAAGATAGGAGAGTTTGGGAAGGATGAACATTCTAATGGCTTCCACCTTGCCTCTCAGGGAGAGTTTCAATCTTTTCCACCATTGAAACTTGGCATTAATAGAACCCAGCAGGGGGCTAAAATTTGCCTTCACCAGGTCTTTCCATGAGGCTGGAATCATCACCCCGAGATATGTGAAGCCCTGAGGCACCCAGGAAAGCTCTGAGCAAATCACTCAATCCTTAGTGGAAGCCAGATTGAGGGGGGGTAGAGTGGTTTTCTTTTGGTTAACTTGGAGGCCTGAGAAGGATGCAAACTGCATAAGAGTTGTCATAATCAGGGGTAGTGTTTTGCCTGGATTGGTGATGGTGAGGAGTAAGTCATCTGTGTAGACACTGACTAGGTAAGATTTCTTACCCACCTCGATAAAATTAACCATTTTTAATATTTCCATCGCAGTTCAGTTGCCTCAGCCTCTTTCCTCTTAATGAATTTAGTGACTTCTTAATTTTGGCAATACGTCTAAATGAGTCAGCCAGTTTAACTCTTGATGAAGAGTTACATGCCCCAGTCATTTTTCTCTTGGTAAATTAGCTGCATTTTTAAATAAGTTCTAAAGAGTACCTCTAGAAAAATGTCTTCACGAAGAAGTCACCATACTCGAAAGCACCAGGTGCTCAAGTATCTAAGTTGACGATGGGGGTAAAGATGTGGCAGAGCTCCAGGACATATAGCAATGTTCACTCGTGAGAGAGAGTTTTGGCACAAAGTATACTGAGCTTCTTTGCCCCCAAAAAGTCAGTTTGCTGCATTCTGCAAAATATCTTATCCTATACTCTCTCATAAGGAATCTCCAAGCCATCAGGAACTTTTGCCTGAAATTAAAACAGAAATAGGGCTCCACTAACAATAACTCAGGTATCATAAAACTTGGCAGAGGCCCCATCACAGGCAACAATGGCATACCTTTAGTAAAATGAAGAGCAGCTCTTCAACATAACTCAGTGTGGCTCTGACTTCCTCTCACACTGTCTGGAAGCACCCTGGGTTTGGGCAGGAAGGAGACCATCTATATTCCATCTAAATAGCTTGTTCAGTTATTCAAGGCCTCACTTGACTAGTGGCATTTAGACTCCAAGTTGATCATCTTATTAAGGCAGATGGACACCTGCATTGGCTGCTGAAACAAAATGTGGCTAAGCAAGCACAGTCAAACCTGACATTGTGGGGAGCAGTGCAGCACCGCAGCCATCCTGCTGCTCTGCCCCCTCCCACTCTGGTGTTTGGAGTTGCTGCTCTGCTCCAGTAGCCACTAATGATGGGAATCATGCATCGGGACATTGCTGAAAAGGAAAGTAATACAGAACACAAACAGGAGTGCAGGAAAAACAGCAAACACAGCTAGACGAATTGTCAACCCAAGGAACCAGCATAGATCAGACATGTAGTGCCCTATGAAAGAAATGGACGGATATGCACGAGGTCTACACAACATATAGAATAGTTTCATAGGTTCACAGATATCTACAAGTTTGAGGGCGAACTCATTTAGAACTCGCCAGCACTAAATCTAATGGCGGAAAAAAATGTTCTATTACCCATGTACTGATCTAGTCTGGTTTTAAACTGTTCTAAATTATCACTTGATACCACATCCATTGGTATGGAATTCCATATAGGTGGCACTCTTTGAGTTATACGTCTGCTTCTTTTGACTGTTTCAGTAATACCGGTTTTTAACTTTAATTTGTGTGATCTTGTGTTGTTATTGATTACATGCCTCTCAAAACAAATAGTTTTGAACAGGGCAGGATCCCTGGAGGCCCTGTATACTAGACAGAGGTCACCTCTCAGCGATCTGTATTCAAGTGAATATAGCCCCAAGGTCATAAGTCTCTCTTCATATTCAACATTTTTAAGGTTATTTATATTTCTGGTAATTCTCCTCTGTACTTTTTCAACTATGGCTTTACCTCCCACTGAGGTGGGTGCACAGAATGAGGCACAAAATTCAATATGAGATCTGGCCAAACTGGTGTATAAAGGAACAAGGACCTCAGGTTCTCGACATTCAAAATGTTTGAGAATACATGCTATTGCACCATGACATTTTTTAACCATTTTATTTATATGTGTATTAAATTTTAAATTATTTGTATTGGTAATACCTACATCTCTTTCTGAGGTAACCACCTGTAATTGAATGTTGTTCAATGTATATTTAGCCAACCTACTGTTTTTGTCAAGGTACATTACCTTACATTTGGTGGTGTTAAATATAATTGTATTATCTGTGGCCTAGCATGCCAGACTGTCCAAATTTGTTTGAAGTGATTTTATGTCGAAATAGCACAAATGAAGTAGCACGGCTTACCCAGTGAAAGAACCACAAAAGGCATGGGGAATGTCCAGACTGTCCTGAAGTATGCAGGGAACACCCAACATGTACAAAGCAGTACCATGCAACCCACAATGGCTTGTGCAATTAAACTGTATAGACAAACAATGAGCCAGGCAAATAGCAAGGTGATGTATCAACATCCCAGCAAACAGTGTACAGTACAAAACGCGATTACATGAAGGGGAGACCTTGCACCTACTGGAACATAGAAACACAAATAAGTGCAACCAAATGCATTGGTAAATGACACATGACAGCAACAGCAATAATGGAAAGGGCAGCAGTGGTTATAGCAGAGGGTACTGGGACCCACAGGTGTATTCTGATGACAAACAGATTTAGCACCAATGAAACATTAATTGGAGACAGGAAGGCTAATAAGTACCAATTGGGGTGCTGCTAGATCACACTGGAATATCCCTCATAGTACCCTGCTGTCTCCTCCTTTGATCAACCTAGTGATTGAATGATAGTCCAGGCTACTGTCCACAGACTCGCTTGCCCCAGTTGCAATGGGGCGCAGTGCCACTTGACAGCCAGAGATCACCAGTGCATCTGTTCTGCAATGATGCCTGTTTCCCCCTTACACAGTACTGTGACATAACGACTAGGAAGGAGAATGCCTAATGTCATGAGAGTGTAGTATTGGTAACTGTTCTGGAGCTCACAGACAGTACTTCATAAGGTTTGTACAAGGCAACCAGGCTTGCTGAATCCTATCAGTGGGGTGTAGCCTCTACCAGGTGTTACCACTAAGAGTGAGACATAGGGATGATATAATTCAAGTGGTGTGCAGACTCACAATGTAGGATAATGAGTGGGAGCTGATGCTAGGTGATCAGTCCAGTAAAATGAATCCCACCCTGTCCATCATGTGTATGTCAGATACAGATGTCCACTATCATGTGTAGGTAATGACCTGATTATGGCAAATGATCCTCATAGTCATGAGATGAAGTGCAGTCACGTCTCCCCACTGATACTGGAATTAAACTAACTATAATGAGAACAGTGATGTTGTACCGAGTGGTTGTCAGCTCCAGCTGTAGGTGATAGGCAACTAAATGGGTTCTGTAGGTGATAGCAAGGCAATTACAAAACTGGTGTGCACAGGTCCCACAATGGTATGGGAGGTGCAGGGGATTATAAAGGGTTTTGGGGCCATGGAGGTGAGTGTGGACTGTTGCAGGAGGCGAGTAAGTTAGTTATGCCATTGCACTTCATTACAAGCCAGTGGCACCATCAGCTTCTGCTACATGAGGGTTTTCTGTACTGTAGGGAGCGTGAATGTAATGAGAAGCAGTGCTGGAAATGTGCCGCATACGATAAACTTAAATGCCCTGTCAGATGCCATACAGTGGAGGAGGCACTTGTAGTTGTGCTGAGGGAACATAACCATGTGGAGGACATGGGGGATGTTGCCACACAACAGGTCATGGAAGAGATGAAGGAGAAAGAAGTGGTGACCATGGGCATGACCCACCAAATAGTGGCATCCACAATGAATAACATCTCTGCCACAGTAGCTGAGCAGCTGCCATCTGTATCATCACTGAAATGGATGGTGCAGCAGGTGCAAAAGGCAACCAGTGATACCATGCCACACCAACCTCACTGACTGAGCTTGTGATACCCAGATAGTATACATTGACGAACAGTTCCTGCTGTATGACAGTGATGCATCTAGTGACAGGTTCCTGATATTCAGAACACTCTGTAACCTGGCTATCATGGAAAAGTGTCCACACTGGTTTGCAGATGGGACATTTAAAGTCACCCCACCTCTGTTTATTCAGATCTATATGGTACATGCTGTTGCATATAGTGCAGTGATACCAAGTGTGTACATCCTGATACTCAATCGGACCATGTCTGCCTACACACATGTCCAAACAGAGCTCAAGAATCTGAGACTGAACCTGTGACCCTAGTCCATAATGATGGATTATGAACAGGCTGCCACAAAGGGGTTCCAGAGTGTGTTCCTGGGGAACTGTGAGCAGGGGATTCTTCTTCCATCTATGCCAGACCATCCAGCGAAAGGTCCAGGAGATGCTGGACCTACACCACTGGTGTGTAAATGAGGAGGACTTTGCCTTACACATATCGATGTTGCCTGCCTTAACATATGAACCACCGATGGATGTTGTGCCAGTGTACGAGGCATTGTATTCTTTTGAATTCTTTATACAGAATGAGGATGTTCTGGAGCCATTACTTGGCTACTTTGAGGAAACCTGGGTTGGCTGTCCAGTGGGCCAGGGAAGTTGCCGCTGTCCACTGTATGCCGCAGACTTCTGGAACTGTTACAATGCCATTGCATCTGGCATGCTACATACCATAAACTCCATGGAAGGATGACACCACAACTTTAATACCTTCATGGGTGTGAGCCATCCCTTCATTTGGAAGCTGATCGATGGTCTATGTGCAGAGCAAGGGTTGAATGAGGCAAAGATTGAGCAACTTGTGTCTGGACAGGAGCCACCCCCACCAAGAAAGAAATACAGGGACACAGCCAAAGGTATCACTGCTGTGGTGATGGGGTATGGCAAGCACTCTGAATATGATTATTTATGTGGTGTAGCCCATAACTTTCAACTGCAGGTCTGATTTGTGGATGACTTGTGCATTAAAGTGTTTGCAGCTCTCACCTTGGCATTGTACTGCAGTTCATTTCCATATATGCAGGGGTGGTTGACAGTGGGCTTTTCCTCGCAAATTTCATGTCTGTTACAGAACATCCACCTGTGGTGGCTTGGACACCCTCTGAGCTGTCTGTGGATGATATCGCTCTGTTCTGCTCATCTGGATGTGAGCAACAGCAGACCACAGTCACCTGTGCTGCCCGGTGCCCCCCCAAGCTCTGCCCAGCATAACTTTAAGACCTCCTAGTGGCTAGCAATCTAGCCTCCCATCACCCACCCCACATAAAGGTAACCATGCCCCCATACACCCCTGTGGTGAGTGTTCCCCAGTCACCCACCCCACATAAAGTGCACCTTGCCCCCATACACCACAGTGGCTAGTGCTGCTCCAATCACTGACCCTGCATAGAGTGCACCATGCCCCCATAAATCCTGATGGCTAGTGGTCCCCACAATCACCTGCATGTCCAGTCCAGCACAACATGCCCTATCAATCCAACCCCCCATCACATGCTGTACAGGGGACATGCCATCATGGTACAACAAAACAGTACCCCACTGGTGGTTATGTGACTGACACACATCACTCCCAGTGGTCCCCACCCCCCAAAGAGGAATGCCCCTCCCATGCCTCCCATTCCAAAGCTGAGTGTGGATGATCAGCACAGCCCTATGCACTCCTCCATGGCCAGAAGCCAACTGAGCTAGCAATGAATGACTGCATGCTTGTCATGCACATGCTCATTCATTGCTAGCTCAGTGGACTGCTGGCCATGAAGGTGCACAGAGGGCTGTGCCAGTTGCCTGCTCTTGGCTTTGGGATGAGAGTGAGATGGGGAGACATTCCTCCACAAGGATGGGTGGGGGCAACTGGACCACTGGGATTCTCATTTGCCAGTCACGGGTTGGGGATAGGGTGATCACATGACCATCAGTAGGGTACTGTTGTGTTGATCCATGATTTCTCTTGCCCTGTAAGGTGTGTGATGGGGGGACTGCTAGGGCATGTTGTGCTGGACTAGATGTGCAGGTGACTGAGGAGAGAACACTGGCCACCGGGGCTTATGGGGGCATGGTGCACTCTATTTGAGGCAGGTGGGGGGCCACAGCTGACTACTAGGGGAGTCCTTTTGTCTGTATTGGGTATCAGTGCAAGGGGGACAACATTCCACATTTGTCTGGTACTGGTCTTCACTGTTCTTCTGCCAGTAAATTTTGCACACCTCTACTTTGGTGTGTGCAGCATGTTGTCATCCACCATTGGCCATCAGCTGTGCTCACCTTTCTTTGCAGCTGTTTTCCATTTGGCCTGTTTCCTCAGTGCGCTACTGCTGGCCACTGCTTTTCCTGCATGCCTTTGACCCATGCTGCTCTTTTATGCTGTTGTCAGAACAATAGACTGGAATACCAATTTTTTATTATGGGCACTTAGCTAAGCCTTTAGCCCCGTGTCACAAAATTTACATAAAACTATATAAACAATGTAAGACTGGCTCAAATCTTACTCTACCACCTATTGTGTGCAGTTCTAGATAAAGGCAAATATTTTTTTGTGTCACACCCTCATGCAATATGTAAGAAAATCTATTTTATTTGTTTCTGTACAATTTAATTAAGTACTAATAATTTTTGCATAGATAATACAACCTTGTAAACATAATGAAAAGAAATGTAAACATAAACAACAAAGGTTTCAGAAAATAAACAAAACAACAAAGAAAAATTAGCAAAATTCAAAAGCAATGAATAACATCAGCTGTTTACCATGCCTTCAGCATGCTTTTGTGTATACCATTACTTTTTTGCATGAGAACTTGCAAACCCTTTGCATTAGTGTCTTGGACTATTTTTCTGTATACAAATTGTTTAAATATTTTATAGCATGAAAAATGTTCATATATTTTAGAATCAGCATAAGATGTACCATATACCCATGCTTCTGTATTAAATAAATTATTCTCCTTATGCAACCTCCCCAGTTACGCCAAATTAGACTATTATAAAAAATAATTAAAATAATACTCAGACGTGGTTATTTGCAGAGGCCTGAATTTTCTTTCTTTTTAACTTTAAAATCTTTGTGAGTTCTCCTCCTCTTGGATGATAAAAAGTTATTTCAGTGACTGGACCTTGTTGTAGTGCCTATTCTCATTCCTCACACACATTCAAGGCCGAGATCATGGTCTCTTTTGGCATCAAAACAGCAGTGCAGGCTTGTTTCTCCTGGTTTAGATAGCACTAAAAATCACAGTTCCTATGTTCTGGTTTTGGTGGGAACATCAAATAGAACTTATAATAACTCAATTGGGAGCAGACTGGCCAGTTCCTCTTGTGACCTATCTTTTATTACCTCTGGTCCAGAGTGACATCACTTTCTGACTAGGTCACTATTGCCTTCATACAACAGTTCAAATGGGTAATGGTGTCGGAAATCCTTTAAGAAGAGCTCCTTAGAAGGCGTCCAATAATCATCCAAAAAACCAAAGCTGGGAGCTCAGATATTCATTTAAATGCTTTCACTCATTCATTGATTGTTGCAATTTTCTTTTATTTTAATTAAAATCCCCTACGTTTTGCTCCTTTGAGCTTGTTCACGGGGCATTCAAAATCTGTGTTAAACACAAAAATATAATCACTTTTTCATACTGCAATTACGTTTTCATCACATCTCTTTTTACTGAATTTTTAATAATTTAAAGGACACATTTAACTTATTTACCATTAGGGTTTTCTATACTTTTTGTTCTAGCTGTACAATGGTATCTATTATCATAGTACTCTCTGTAAAATAAAACATATAAAAACATTTTTTTAAACACTTTTACACAACATTCTGCACAGTCCATAATATCAGTTCCTGCTTGTGACTTCAAACTTAAACTTAAATCCCCCATAGCTCACATGCCTTTAGAGCCACTGCTTTATTTTATCAAATTAAATGTCCAACTATCATAGAAACTGGAGCCAATGGCATTTCTCCTTATAAGTTTCCAGCTCTTTTTGTGCTCATGTTGTATTACATAATGCATTTCTTAAGTTCAAAATAAGCTTTTATTTTAAATTTATACTGAAAATGTAGTCAGATACTAAAAAAATGACATTCGAGTTCCTTAAATTTCACCATACCTCTTAAACTTGTAAATTTAATTTAATTTATTTATTTTTTTAACCAGGTATAGCACACTAAGCTGAAAGCTTTTTTACAGGAGCGACCTGGGAGCACAAGGAGGTTAAGTGACTTGCTCAGGGTCACACAGTATGCAAGTGGAAGCTGTGGGATTCAAACCCAGGTCTGGTCTGCTGGATGTCACCAAATTTGCAGCTCAGAGCCTTAGACCACTGCGCTATACTGCCTCCTATTTTAAGCTCTGTTCTGTCGAAAGCTGCCAAACTGAATCCAATCACTTTCACCCTACAGTATAAACCAAAATAATCATTTAAATTGCTTTTAAATTTTTAAACATTGCAAAGTTATTTATATGGTGATTCACAAATGCGGGTTACCTTTCTTTCACTGAGCTGTTATTTTTTGTTTGCTTCTAAGGATTATTAGCTCCAAACAGTAATGACGTTTCTAAGATGCTACACGGCTCTAGCGATGTGTCTTCCTCTTGAGCCCACTTGGATTTGCCGCCAGAGTGACGTATCACTCTTTGTACTTCTCTCAATATGCAAGTGTTGAATGCCCATGAATAAGCCCAAAGGAGCGAAACATAGGGGATTTTAATTAAAATAAAAGAAAATTGCAACAACCAACGGATGAGTGAAAGCATTTAAAAGAATATCTGAGCTCCCAGCTTTTTTTTTTGGATGATGATAGGTCACTATTGCACCAGTCCTGATTGGTCCTTGCAAATGAGGGGGAGTAGTTAGCTTTTTCTTTGCAGTCTCCACCTCTTATTTAGAAAGCACAATTTTAAGGCCACAATTATCTTTCTTTAAGACTTTTGAATGCAACAAAATACCATTTTCAAACAAACACTTCTGGATTCAGCATAAATTCTGGAGTCTTTTAAAATGTTTCTCATGTTTGTAGGACTAGTATTTCCTGAGATAAGTTAATAATGACTATAACTTTAATTCTCAGTAAAAGCTTTAAAACATGAAATAGTCATTCTGTTCTCCAGGTCTCAGGCTCCAAAATGAGGTAAGTTTTTTCCTAGGTAGCACTTTAAAAAAATTAATGAAAAGGCAACAAATTATTCTTGAGGATAGCTTCCTTTGTTTGTAAGCAGTGAACCATGAAGTCATGCTTTCTGCAACTGTTCGAGAAATCTTCCAGTCAGTGTGACACCATTCTGCTGCCATACACTCATCCAAAAGTTTTATTTTTGGATTTGTCATGACTCCAGCATTCATGTAAGATCAAACTTAGGTATTTTCCCTTATAGGTTTTTGATACAAAATAAATCATTAAATAACTCATTTATTTTTTCAAGTTGCATATCTCAAATCCAGCCAGTTAACAGGTAAAGATAGACTTTATCCACTGTAAAAGTTTCATTCTAGCAGCATTAAAATAGTTTCGCAAGAAACAAAAGTTATTTTCAATGGTTAAAACATATAGAACTAAGCATGTTTTTTCTTGAAGACAGCTGCTTTTGGAGTAAGGTACTAAAGCTATAACTCTTGTTGAAATGTCATTGAGGCATGTGGTTACCAGGCAATGTTATAAGTGAAGTTCTTCCTTTGCAGCTACTTGAGATGCAAGAAAATCCTTTAATATTGCTGTATTAATGAGGTTAGTTTAGGGCGTAGTTTATTTTACAAAGAAAGAGTCATAGATGCCATGTCCCCTTAAGTTTACTTAGGCAAGATGAACTTGGGAAAATAAAAGTGTTTTTCATTTCTGTTTGCAGACAGCTTTTCTTCTTGCTTAAGGAACTTACATGGACATGAATTTAAACCAATTGTCTCTAGATTATACCCCCATTACCTTAAGTAATAATTAAGCATTTATAAATAATGGAAAATGGTAATTAAAATTATACAAACCATAAAATTATAATAAAATGTTTTTATAACTAGGTTTTGCTCTCACAGTGTCATTGATCTCAGATATTCAACCATTCAAAATACAAGAATTTTAAAATTCCATGAAAAATGTATTGGGTCACACTTAATATACAACCAATGAATTATTCATCTGCATATCAAAATCTCCATCTTGCCCCAAAATTGTTTCTTTTAGATTACACAAAAAATATTGGGTCACAATTAAATGTGCAACCAGAGAAGCAGTCTGGCAGAAAAACAAGCATTTTTCACGCACATGAAAAACATTATTTGGTTGCATTTCAATATGTGACCCAAGAATTCCATTTCTGCAGTGCTCAGATTAAATGTGCTACCCAAAAATTCATTGCTCAGCACACTTGAATTGGTCATCTTGCTAAGCTGAAGGCCAAATAACTTTTTGTATGCATTTTGACTCAACATTATGAACATGGTCTCTAGAATGTGTTAAACCCTGCCAAAAGGGGGTTTTGAAGAATGACTAAAAAATCCTATTACATATATTTGAAAATTCCTACCATCATTGTTCATGTGGTAGTGTTATGTTAACAGTATATTCAAAATGTGGGTCTAAAATATTGTAAAACTGGCAAGTTATGTATAAAAGCATCTGAGACAAGACATTTTTGATGTGCACCAAAAACTGGACATTCTGTGTCACATGACACAAGAATTGGCCATCTCGATAAGCTAACTACCAGAGTAAAAAAAATTCTGCCCATTTTTAGAAACAAACACAAGAATCAAGCTTAATGGGTCCTGTTTAGCATGATTCAAGTTTTTTTTTTAAATAACACATTGTTTATGTATTTTCTATTTTTTATTACCCCCTCCAAAACAAAACAAGGTGGCAAGCTGTCACGACCTAAAAAATGTTTCTCATTACCCAAAAGCACAACTAGTCACAACCTAAAAATGCATGTTAAAGATGAATGTTTGGGTCACATCAGAGGGTTATCTCAAAAACCTTACTGCACATTCTCAGAAGCCTCATTTCAAAACTTAATAACTCTGCAAAAGTTTAATATTTTTTTCGCTAAACCTTCGAAAGGAGCATCATTAGCACAAGTCCCTTCAACCCTGACAGTTTCAGAACAAAATTCCATACTGGCTTGGCTGTATGTGAGAGCAAAAAAAATGGCCAAAAAGTGGAATTTTTTATGTATTTTGATGTTTCTAGATCACAGAATCAGGTTATACAGCCATCACATAAATTATCCTGTCTCAAGAACTTGCCACCCAGATTGCACATATCAAATTCTGTGCAATTTTATAAAATACCACCACAGTTATTAAGGTCCAAAGACTGGGGCACTGCTCAACCCTAACTATACTTGCAGTATAATTTCTAAATGTATTATATGGGTCAGATATTCAAAAGGGTTGCGCTATGAGCAATAGGGTTGCGCCTGCGTAAGTCCGAACTTGTGCCATTCTGTGATATTCAGCAGGAGGCAGTTGCACCACAAAAAACAGGCTGAGCAACAGCGCAATGCAAATGAATGCATGCTGAACTGGAGGGGGAGGAACCATGCATAAACTGCACAGCCTGATATTCAGATGGGCTGAGCAGAGTTGTGCAGGCACAACCCCCAACCTGCACCTGCACAACTTTGAGCCAAAAAAAAAAGGCTTAAGTCGAGGGCCACCCACAGGTGAGCTGCTGCATTGCAGGGCACAACACAGCAGCTGCCACCTGTGGCTGGCCCTCAACCCATGCCCTGTGCCCCCCCTGCAGTGTGATTGTCAGCAGATAACTGTAAATCCCCACCACCACCCCCCACTGGCCCGATCGCAGGCATAGTTTAATCCCCCCAACCAGCCTGATCGCGGGCAGTAGTGGCTTAAAACAACCCCTCCTTCCTCCCGAATTCATCCCTGGTGGTCCAGTGGACCAAAAATTCTGATCGTGGGCAGTAGTGTGTAATAAACCCCCTTCCCGAATTCATCCCTGGTGGTCCAGTGGACCAAAAAGCCTGATCGTGGGCAGTAGTGTGTAATAAACCCCCCCTCCCAAATTCATCCCTGGTGGTCCAGTGGACTGAAAAGCCCGATCGCGGGCAGTAATGTGTAATAACCCCCCCTCCCGAATCCATCCCTGGTGGTCCAGTGGACCGAAAAGCCCGATCGCAGGCAGTAGTGTGTAATAACCTTCCCAACTCATCCCTGGTGGTCAGTGGCACATCGATCGCGTGATGTATAAGTTGAACAAACCCACCCCAGACATAGCCCTGGTGGCTAGTGTCCCCCACCCCACCCACAAAGCCCCACCACCCCACTCTCCCCCACAGCCAGCTGGACTGTCATGTACAGTATGGGCTGCACGCCCGATGGCTCTTTCTCTGCACCAATGGGCGTGCAGCCCCAGGCTGATCAGTCGGGGGTGGCGGGTGGCAGGTGGGTGGGATGCTGCCGCCCACCGGCTGTGGGGCGGGTGGTGGGGCTTCGTGGGTGGGTGGGGGACACTAGCCACCAGGGCTATGTTTGGGGGTTTGTTCAACTTATACATCCCACGATCGGATGTGCCACTGGACCACCAGGGATGAGTTCGGAGGGGGTTTATTACACACTACTGCTCATGACTGGCCGGGTCCACTGGACCACCAGGGATGAATTCGGGAGGGGTGGTTTATTACACACTACCGCTGCCGGGATCAGGCTTTTCGGTCCACTGGACCACCAGGGATATGTTCGGGGTTGGGGGGAGCCACATTGCTGCCCGCGATCGGGCTGGTGGGGGGGATTATACTATGCCCACGATCGGGCCAGTGGGGGGTGGTGGTGGGGATTGTACACTGTTTCGCCAGCGATTGGGCTGCAGGGGGCATAGGTCCCCGACGGCAGCTGCCTGGCAGGGTGCCAGGCGTAAGTCCTCGGGGATCGGCGCACTTGCATGCTAATGGCATGCAAATGGGGCCATAATCAGATGCAAATGGCCCCCTCTGCACCTTGCATGAATTATGGCCCCATTTGCATGTCACCTTTTGAATATGGGGATTTGCACATAAGCGCTGATGGTACTTGCGCCACGCAAGATTAGATCCTCCCACTCTGACAACTTGTGGTGGCGCAAGTTCCCTGCACTATGCACAGTGGCTGTGCCCAGGGGGTGATATTCAAAGGAGTTGCTCAAGGGTGCAACTCCTTTGAATATCACTCTGGACACACCCCTGCACAACTATTTTGTGCAGCGCAAGGGCTTGCACCACAAAATAGCGCAGTTTGAATATCCGACCCTATGTATACAATGAGATGGAAATTACTTCTGGAAGATAAAAGATGTTATTTTCACTAAAGAGGTATGTATCATGCAAATAACATCTGGAATCTTGCTATTTGTACAGTACTGTTATTTGCACAGTAGAATACATTCTAAAGCATTAGTGTCTGAACTGGTCACTTTCAGTGTGACAGTAAAAGATCACATTAACCATAGGCAGCAGGAATACCTTGCTGGTAGAAACCCCAAATGAACAAACAAAGAACCCAAACTGTGTTTAATTTTTATAGTTTCTTGCATTGTAATAAAACTTCGGACCAATCCTGTTTTTCACTGAGTCTGCAGCACTACAGAAAGTTGCAGTTGGCTATACAGGTTTTGTGACAGCTGTTGCTGTCTGTCAGTAAAACATAAAATGGCAATACAATTAACACTGATTACTAACGTACCATATTCCCCCACCCAAGCTGTTCACCATTATTACTCCTGTCATATGCTAGGCACAGTAACCCTCAGAGTACTCAAGACACAGTCCTCTTCTCTTGTTGCTTTAATTGTAAGTGAATGATTAACATACAGCTGTTCTGAGACCACTCAGTGCAATATTGGGGGCTACTAACTTTATGTAACTTAACAATTTCTTCTTAGTTTTCAAAATAAGTATCCTAAGTACTGTTTCACACTCCCACTGCACTTCACACTTGCTAGCACTCCCTATCATGCTGCACAAGGTCATAGATTAAATGACATCAGGGGCCTGATATTGAAATCTGGGCAAAAAAGAGGGCACAACTTTGTGCTGTCCTCTGCAGATGCCCAGGTGTTTAAAACTGATATCTTCAGTGGAATAATGCATCTGCACTATTCTACTGAATATAGATCCAGTGAGACCTAGTGCTAAGCCACCTAGTACAGGGCAGACAAGGCCCCCATAAGAGAGTGGCACAATGGCTTGCGCCCTAGACAAAAATCCTCATATTCAAAGGAACCTCTGCAAATGAGCCCATTAGGCATGCAAGGCACTAAAGGGCCATTTGCATGGCCATTATGGTCTCTTTTGCATAGGGACCAAGGCTGTACTGCATGGCACTGACCCCCGATTGCTCATTTTCCTAACTCTATCAATGGTGCTAGTGGCACCCCCTCTTAATCACCGTCCCTTTAAAAAAACAACACATCTCCCTGGTAGTCTAGTGGTCCCTCCCCTCTTGCTCATCACTATCCCACTGATAAAAAAGTACATCTCAATGGTAGTCTAGTGGTCCCTCCCCCTTCTCCAATCACCAGTTGCCATCCCTTTGTAATAATAATTATGCCCTGGTAGTCCAGTGGTCCCTCCCTCCCTCCTCTCCAATTGCAAATCACCATCCTGTTAATAAAACAATACAGCTCCCTGGTAGTCTAGTGGTTCCTCCCCCATCCTTGTTCTCCAATTGCCATCCACATATAGAAAAGTAAATTCCCTGGTAGTCAAGTGGCCCTTCCCCCATCACCGAGCACAGTCCCTGTAGAGAAAAATGAATTCCCTGGTAGTCCAGTGGTTTCTCCCCCCTCCCCAATCACCATCCAATTATGTTTTGCTGAAAATGTCCCAGGTAGTCCAGTGGTGCCTTCCCATCCCCCGATTGCCATCCTGTGAATTACTAATGAACATATCCCTGGTGGTCTAGTGGACCCCACACCTTCCAACCCTAGCAGCTAGTACCCCACCACCCTGCTTCCCCACCTCCTAAAACTAAGATGGTGACTGGCACAGCCCTCCTCTCATCACCAGTCAGCCACTGACTGAGCTGTCCTGGAGTACATATTGTCTACAGCAGGGGTTCTCAAATGGTGAGGCCAGCCTCCTTGGGGAGGCCCCAACCTGTTCAAGGGGAGGCTCAAGGAAGTCTTGAAAAAGTATTATATTTCAATTTTGAACTGTATAGATTTTACGTGAAGGGATTAGGCAAACTGAAAGAGGATAATAGTAGGTGAAGTTATGTATTTAGTCACAAGTCTGTGACCAGGGAAGGTACTGTACACTGAGCAATGGCTTATTTCAGGTGTACCCATGAAAGGGTAGTGAGAGAATACAATTCAAAATGTAACTGCAAAACACTCAAGAAAATACAAAATGAATAAAAGTACAAACAAATTCAGAACAATAAACTAACAATGCGAGGAACAGTTGATCAATTAGACTGGCAGCAGAACTGTCTAAAAACAAGAGTTAACCATACAGGTACTAGGAATAAGAGCAGGAGGGAACAAAATGATCCCTGAAAGTTGCTTAAGAGCAGGGTGAGCGGGAGAGGCAGAGGTCAGCAGGAAGGTTATTCCAGTTAGAAACAGAAAAAGCAGTCTGACCCATGAAGGTATGACAGTAAGGGAAACAATGGTTCGAGAGTCAAATATTGGAGCAAGTAGGTTGTCCTGTTTGGGGGTTACAATAAGCTTAATAACATGAGAGCCAGCTATGCAAAGAGGTTTCAATTTATTCCTGATGTACTGTGAAAAGTAGGCTATTTTTCTATGGGGAGGCCCAAAAATATTTCAGTATTTTGGGGGAGGCTCAAGATCTTTCCCATGGCTTAGGGGAGGCTCACTATGACAAAGTTTGAGAACTGTTGGTCTACAGTATGTGCCCATTGATTGACAGTAGGGGCAACCCTAGTGGCTGCCAGAGATAATGCAGCCAACTAGCCAATGGCTGTTACAGGAGCACACCCATCCCCCATCGTCCATGGCACTCCTCCCTCTGATTGCCAGCCCACTGTAGGAATAAACCCCTCCTTGGTGCTAGTGATCCCCCACTCTGCTCACCAGCTCATTATAAGAATAAAACCCTCCATGCTGCTAGTGGTCCCCCCTCCCTTCTCTTGCCAGCCTGTTGTAAGAATAAAATCCTGCCTTGTGCTATTGTTTCCCCCTCCCATACTTGCCAGCCTCTTGTAAGAATAAAACCCTCCCTAATGCTAGTGGTCCTCCCTCCCTCCTATTGACAGCCCATTGTAAGAATAAAACCCTTCATGCTACTACTGGTCACCCCACTCACCATCCAGTTGTAAGAATAAAACCCTCCCTTGTGCTAGTTGGCTCTCCCTCCACTTACCAGCCAGTTGTAAGGGGATGAAGCCTCTCTGGTGCTTGTGGTCCCCCTCCCACTCACCAGCCCACAGTAGTAATAAACCTTTCATGGTGCTGAGTGGTCCCCACTGACCACTAGCACAGAAAGCATTCTTACAACAGGCACAACCGGTGGAAGAGCCCTGCTTTCAGTGATATTTTTCTTACAATGGCCTCAGGATTTGAGGGTGGGCTACTACACCAGGGATAGTTTAATCTACAGTCAGCTGGTGATGGGGGGGCACTAGCAACAGGGAGTATTTTTTTCTTACAACAGCCTTTCGATCAGAGGTGAGGACCAATAGCACCAGGGATATCTACACATGTCTGAGACTGGGAAATTGGGGGGTGCCACACTTACCTGCCTCACTACCCATGTAAATGAGCCTATAATTGGCATATAAATGGGCCTTTAGTACCTTGCAAGCCCAATGGACTCATTTGCATAGGTCCCTTTGAATATTGCAGATAGCACTCTGACACTTTCCACTTTGATGGCAATCTTCAGTATCCATGTCTGGACAGCACTACTTGACTTAGCACTGCACCAACATGGCCCTATACTTAGTCAAATATTGTGGACTGAATATAACATCCTCAGGCTCCTGGGCAATCGCAAGGTTCAGCACAAAGTTTTGTACTCCATTTTGTGCTATTTTTAATATCAGGCCCATGCCTCTTGGATGTACCAACCTCATTCACAGTTCATTACTCCAACATCTAGGCTAGACTGCCAGCCCCCAAAAAATTATCACACAGAACCTCTTTACTAAGGTTTATAAAATCTATACAGTTTTCAAAAGCTATGTGCTGTGAGCAGCTTTCAAAATGTACAGTACGTGTAACTCCCCCTCCCTTTTTTACTGTGGCTCTCCCTTTGGTCCCCTCTCTTCTTTCCCTGTTCATTCAACTGGAGGATAACACCATATAATGACACTCTCTTGGCATCACGCACAGACTAGAGGTGTGCATAGCAACAAGGTGATCCTCCATGTCAAGGGTAGGTCCTAACTGCTGACCAGTTTCAGTCAAATGCACTCAACCTCTAGCTATTTCCTTCACCTTCCCTTCCCTTCCCTTCCCTTCCCTTCCCTTCCCATTCATTAGTTGATGAGCTTTGTTCTGTGGCCCTATGTTATGTCAGATATAAATCACTCTGTTGCATGATGGGTTGTTGTCATGTTTACTAACATATTTACAGTTACACACATGGAAGTATGCCACCAAACATTGCTACTCTTGTCAATACTGCAAAACAGGCTCTATTCTGACCCTGGCCATAAGTCAAAACCTTAAGGTACCTTTAATAAGTATCCATTCAGACATATCTTAAAGGAACCCCATTACTCCAATTATGTCTTGCAATTAATCAGTGGGTGAGGTTTTATCTCAGCACAGAGCCATTTCTGTGCTGCCTTCTGAATCTGCCAGAGCTCCCACCTTGCTATACATTTTGGTTCACTCATTAAGTTTGCCGCACCTCCATGCTGCAAACTAATTGCTACGAGTGGCCAGTGTGAAAACATGAAAAGAAAAAGCCACTGAACAGATGATCTCTGTTCAGTCATGAAAGAAATATGTGTGGAATGTAGCTGATTCCACCACCGCATCTGAGCATGTGCGGAATTGAACAGTGTGGAGGCATGCTGCATAGAGTTTAATGGGGGGCACTTTTTAAAAGCTTATTTTTATACTTTCCAGTGATAATTTTGTCAAAGAAGGCAGTTGCTTACCTAACAAGGTCCTTGTTAGTTAAGTGACTACATTCCTTTGACAAAGGCATCACTGGAAAATATAAAAACAACCTTTTAAACATTGCCTCCATTAAACTCTATGGAGTGCATCCCCGTGCTGTTCATTAAAATGTGGCAAACTTTCAGCATTGACAAATGTTTGTTTTTCATTTACTATCATGACATTGTAGCATTAGTTTATCTGGTGTGAAAGAGGCAGCACCACTTTAGCAACATCTACTCTAGCACTCCTGGCTAATATTGGCACATCACAATAACCGGTTCTTTACTCTCACCAAACAGAGTACTGGGCAACAGTGCACCAGTATGCACCTCTGCCTGCCCTTAGGCAGTGGCTGGCAACCTTCTCAGGCTCTCTGACAGAGGTGATTTCTCCAATATTGATATCAGCTTGGGATTCCCCATAAAAATCATCTTTTACCTGTTTCAGTAGCTCAGTCTTTGGCAACATATATCTCACCATCATCTGCACAGCTGACTGCCTCTCTTTGTCATAGACATGACCACAATTTCACTCTTCAGAGTGAAAACATCCACTTTGGCAAAACACTCTGTGTATCACAAGGCCACCAGGGAGTTCCCTTGAAGGTAGCCCCTTAAGATCATTACTTCTGGCGATCTCTTACACTCCTAACAGAGTTAATGGTGATCTACTCTAAATAGCTTTCAGAATCCAAGTTCCAACAGTTATCACTGATGTTCTGGTGTCTGTCTTTGGAGGCTACCAGATGACTAGACAATGAGTTCTGCTGTTTTCACACACTGCAGGATCCTACACGAATAAAGTTAGGGCTGATGCAAAGAATCCAAAATACTCTGTGTATCTTGCCCTGCACAGAGAAAGTTAGGAGGCATAAAGAAAGCTATGCATAACCTCCTTCTTTGCACATGGTCTCAAGGGCCTTGCACCATTCAAGCTACTTCTCTACTGTCTCAAAAAACATGGATATTATGTTAATGTAGATTACGATTCCTACTGCACAAAAAAATCTAACTCTCTAAGTTTGGTAATGTGTTATTGTCTTTATCAACCCAATACCCATAACATTTGGAAATGTACTTTTAGAGTTTTCAGGCCCAACTCCTGCCCCTACTCCCATCCTTCCACATTTTACCTAAGACTAAGCTATAAGTATGGAGCTATGACTTAATGGTGTGGTGCCTCATACAGGGCCACCATATTCAAATTTTGTAAATAGCAATGCTAATCCCCACCCTATCCCCCACCCCTTGTCACTCAAGGCTAAGCTATACATCCAACTCTATGTTACACAGCTATGCTGGTTCATGTGAGCCTCTTTTGGTCAAATGCTAAGTTACATGGTTACCACACAGTTGTAGGTTGATGGTATAAGGCCTTGAAAGCATGAATCATGACTGTGTGATTCAGGCTTTCTGATTGACTTCTTCTGGGTGTTTTCAGAAGCTAGTATGATGGATTATTTTTCAGGATACTCAAGTGAAAAGTGGAACGCTGATGCTGGAGATCAGCAGCAGTTGTCATGTTGTTTGTATGACACTGGTAGAAGAACAGTTTGACTTAACATTTACAGATGGACCATTTTTCTCTCTGGTAGTTGAAGTGAACTAAAACTGGAACTGGCAGCATTTGACAAAACAGGAGGAATCCATTGTGTGTCTGAATTTCTCAAGTTGGAGTCATTATCAGTGGCACTGGATGACCTGGGAAGACTGCATGTATTGGAAGCGAAACAAGATGACTCTGTTTTTTTTCTTTTCTTTAAAATTTAACTTAATTGTATTTGTTATTTTATTCATTGTCACCTAGCCACACCCAAGTTGTCCCAACTCCTGAGTCCTGACCCAGCTGAAAGCTAGCCATTCCGAGACACTATGAGACATAATATATTTCTTTACATTTTATGAATGACACAAAAAATGACACTTCAAATATTAAGCAACCTGTGAAGAGGAATTATGATAGCTCACTGCTCTAGTCCTTGAAGATATTTAGACACCCATATGATGTGTGACTCATGAAGAAAGGGAAAAGGGAATCAAGGTGCAATTTGTGAGGAAGGACTTGGGAGCAGGAGCAGACAAGGAGTAACAGTACAACAATGTGGTCACACCCCATTGTCAACCTGAGCATCAGCATCACCCCATTAAGAGACCTAAGATGTTTAGCAGTGATTTAAAGCAGTTGTGCAATGAAACTGGGCAAAAATGTCATCCTCCCTTTTTCACTATAAAAGATTCCAGGGCATCTTCCAGTTTAATTTGGTAGTATAATTTTCTAATTCCACCAACATTTGAATATTTTATAAATGTTTTAATTGAAAATTTTCTCAAGAAAAAAAGATGGCCACTGCATTTTCCATAGAAATAACACTGTAGACCTGGAAAGGGTTAGGACAGAAAAAAAAATAGTGGTGCACAGAATAAGAGTTATCTAGACAAGTTACATTTGACAGGTATTCTTTCTTAATTGTAGCTGAAGCTAGCTTTTTTGGAAAATCATTTTTCATTGCAATGCTGTTTTATTGAACTACATAATGTTTTTCCTGCTGTGTTTCCCTCAATTAACACAACAATATGTGAGGCCTTACTTTATTGTTCTGCATCTGTGAGGCTCTCTGCTTCACCATAACTCCTGCAGTGGATGCAGCCTGGGATCGGGTCCAAAGATAGTAAAATGGGTATGAAATTGGCTAAGTAACAGAACTCAGAGGGTGGTAGTAAATGGAATTCAGTTGGAAGAGGGTAAGGTAACCTGTAGGGTGCCTCAAAAGTTGATACTGTGACCGGTCTTCTTCAATGTTTTTATAAACAACATCACAGAGGGTAGGAAGGGAAGGTGTGCATGGATGTGAATGACACAAAATCTGCAACAGAGTAGACACATGGGGGGAGGGGGAATGAGGGAAGATTGGAAAAAGGTGTAAAGTTATGTACATAGAGCACAGAAACCCAAAGGCAACATATAATTTTTTTGGGGGGGTTAGTAACCACAAAACAGTAAAGGGATCTGGGGATCATAATGTCTGATGACCTGAAGGTTGCAAAGCAGTGTGATAAAGCAGTAAGAAAGGCTAGTATAATGATTGGGTGCATAGGGAGGGTTATCACCAGCATTAACAGGGAGGTAGTGATATCTCTGGCCTGTATAGATCAATGGTGAGGCCCCACCTGGAATACTATGGCCAGTTCTGGAGGCCACATTTCAGAAAATACATTGACTGGGTGGAGGCAGTGCAAAGAAGGGTTAACAAAAATGGTGCATGGCCTGCACCACAAGCCCTATGAGGAAAGCGTCAAGGAGTTAAATATGCACTCTCTAGATGAATGGAGGGAAAGGGGAAGACATGATAGAAACAGCCAAATACCTCAAAGGTATCAATAATGTACAGGAAGGTGGCATTTGGCACAGAAAGAGATGCTTAAGGACAAGGGAGCATGACAAAGCTGAAAGGGGGAGTCTTACAGGGGCTGTGAGGAAATACTTCTTTATGGAGTGTCATATGTGGGGTTGTACTTCTGGTTGGCAATGATCAGTGACCATGATTGACCCTTGTTGTGCCCCATGCCTGTACTCAACCTCTAGCATGTCATAAGCCTCATCCTTTCCCTGACTGCCTGCACACTGATGGTGTCAGCCATGGTGCTCTCCATCTACATGGGCACAGGATACCCCACTAGACTGCTTTTGTCCAGTGCCAGCTGTGCCTACTGCCTGGACAACATTCCTCTCCACTGCACCCTGCAAGTAACAGCACTTGTGCTTCAATGCAATGCTTGCAATGGCATGTCCCATGCTGTGTTCATGGCATCATAGATGCTGACTCATATCACCTGTTTGTAGGTCAGAGTAACCTTCTGTGCCTTGACTCTATACAGGGTGGTATTAGTCAACCTCTCATTTGTGGCCAGGGTGGCAGTCTACTTTGACATGCTATTCAGTGTCCATAGCTTGGTTTGTTTGCCATAGTCATGTTGGTTACAATCCATCCCCTCCCATGGCCATGCAGTAGCCAGTCTGGGGCACCCTTCTGTAGGCAACCATGCCATGGTGGCTTTACAGCAGGTGCCTATGTGCCATGGCACTGGACCGATGGCATCCACAGCAAAATGTTCCACATAATGGACTGCATGGGCTAGGCATAGCTATTTATTGTGGGGTCACAGGGCCTTCCATGGGCATTTGCAGCACTGCACAACTTCCTACATGTCTGTGTCCTATTCTGCATCTGTTATCAATGCCACTGAGCTATTTGGATTACACCACATGTGTATGTGAGTAGGGAGGTATCTCCTTTTTTCTTCAGGCCCTAGATCAGTCACAGCTTATTGAAAGCCCTGAGGCTGTGATGATTTTGTACAGCAACACACTAACCTCAGGTCTGTACCAATGGTTCCATGTCAAAACATTGTAGATAAAACCATGAAGATGAAAATAGCAGCTCAAAAATAGCACATCTACAAACAGCAACTGCAAATAATAGCAATTACTGTCAATAGTGAAGACAGTGCCACAGTGACTTTCTGCAGGGGGCCACCCCTTTCCCCTTTTAAGGGGGCTTCACCCCCCATTAAAATAAATAACCATCACTGTGGGGGAAGCAACTCAGGGATGGGAAGAAACTCGGGAGGGGTACATTCTGCAGGGAGACTGGACTCCGGGAGGGGGAGAAAGTCAGAAGGGGGACAGATAAATTATTCCCACTCCGGGAGGATGCAACTTAGGGAGGGGGACACATTTGGGGAGGGCAGATTAAATATTATCGCCCTGGGGGATGCAAATTTAGGGAGGGGGACAAGGTTGGGACAGGGAGTGTGATGGCAACCCAAAGAAAACCATGCTGCAGTGAGACTTAAACCTGAGTCAGCTACACATACCAGTGCCATTCATGGACTGTCACTCTAACCTCTAGACCTCACTGCCAGGATGATGAAGCAGCACACATTCATGAATTTACAGTGTTTGGCCTTACTGAAGACTACTACCTATATCACTCACATTCTGTAATCTTGCATGCAATGCTACAGCAAAAATCAAATTTGTTTGATTTTGGATTTCATCATAGTTCATCCATTATTTATCCAGCTACCGCTGTCAGAATTTATCCAGCTACCGCTGTCAGCATGGGGTTATTTTTGATCAGTCACTGCATTTGGAGTCTCATGTAAGCCATACTGTCTGTTCTGTGTTCTGTCACCTTTGTGCCATTATCATTCCCTCTCAGGATTAATGTAATTCCCTCCTATCTGGTCTGCCAGTTTGCACCCACTGTAACATCTCCTGCTTGTTCAAAATGCTACTGTGCATATCCTTACAGTACAGGTCCAATGAAGTATGATCGCCTCTTTCCTTTGCTGGCTAAACTCTACTCACTTTCAATTGAATACAGAATCAACCACAAAATACTCTTGCTTATTTTCAAATGTCATGATGAAATAGCACCCTGATACATATCCAATCTACTTCATCAACACCGTCTGTCTCCCTCATTTATTGTTTAACAGTATTGTGTTGTTCACAAGCTTGTAACCCATGTTAGCAGCTCTGTTCATCCAAGGGCATACCTGAAAATTGGCAATTTGTTGCCTCGTGTAATTACTTGGTCATCAAAAGCTAAATAAATAAATAGATTTGCTGACTAATTTTTTCTGATAGAGGTCCCAATGAGGAAAGATAAAACAGTGGACACAGTGGCAGCAGTTTTGGACTAGATGAATCTTTGGTCTTTTTCTGCCTTCATTGTCTTGTACTGTATCTATGCTTCTGTTGACTTTTTAATGTGTCTGCCACCAGACTGATCACATTCAGCAACAGAGCCTTCTTGGTTTGTGGCCCTCATCACTAGAATAGACTTCCACTGGTACAGTAATATGTGCATGCACTGACCTCAGTTGATTTAAAAGTAAACTTAAGACCCATCTCTTTCAATTAGTTTTTAATATCCCTTGATAATTTTTTACTTGTGTCTTGACTTTGTTCAGTGCCTTAACATTTTTAAAGGTACTATAGAAATTGTACTTATTATTATTATTACAGTGTAACTTACTTTGGCAGGAATATGCAGGTGTGCAGGGTGCAGAGTATATTGTTTAACCCATGGAGTGCTGTTTGTGTGGTATTTTATTACTAAGCAGGATAGTCCAATCAACAAAGCAGCATTACTACTCAGTTGGGGAAGGTGACCAGACTTGGCATGAGTGTCTGCAACTACAGTGCAGATTAAAGAGAGGAGACCCTTTGTTGCTTCCTCATTGGCTCCAATTTGCCTTTATAAAGGCAGATGATAATAACCCCTTGGTAGGATTTTTGATATTTAAAAGGGTGCTATTGCACCAGACATTTGCCTGACCCCCACTTCCAGTCCCAGCACTTTGTATTTGGTGCCTCTGTGAGGAGTGTTTGGTGTAGGCAAAAAGTGTATTGTTTAGCCCAGGGAGTGCTGTTTTGGGGCTATTTAATTGTTGTCTGCTAAGCAGGCCTGTCTGATCAACAAAGCAGCATTACTACTTAGCTGAGGAAGATGACCAGACTTGGCACTAGTGTCTGCAACTACAGTGCAGATTAGAGAGAGGAGACCTTTCATTGTTTCCACTGGACCTCCAATTTGCCTGTCTACAGGCAGATTATAACCCCTTGGTAAGGTTTGTAATATTTAAAAAGGTGCTATTTCACCAGACATTCCCTTGACCCCCATTTCCAGTCCCAGCAATTTATATTCAGCACCTCAGCAAGGGGTGTACTGTTTAACCCAGGGAGTGCTGTTTGTTGGCTATTTTATTATTTTTTTTTTACTAAGCAGGGCAGTCTGATAAACAAAGCAGCATTACTACTCAGATAGGGAAGGTAACTAGGCTTGGCATGAGCATCTGCAACTACATGGCAGATTAAACAAAGGAGACCCTTTGTTGTTTCCTCAGTGGCTCCAATTTGCCTTTTTAACTCCTTCGGTCCCAAAGCCAACATATGGCATTGGAACCATCCATTGCTGAGCTGACCCAAAATGGCCACCAGGAGAGAATGAGTTGAAGGCACATTATAACCTCTTGGTAGAGTTTGTACTGGTCATTTCCCTGACCCCCACTTCCATTCCCAGCACTTGATATTCTGTGCATCTGCAAGTGGTGGCTAGTGCAAAGTGGAGGCAATGCACAGGCAGAGAAAAGTGCATCTGCTGGTGTCAGTCATAGAAGATGAGGGAGGGAGGCATAACCATTTACATTTAGCATTTAATAGGTAACTACTTCTAGCAAAAGCTCACTTTACTTAACATTAATGCAGTTCCCTATTAGTAATACCAACCCAACTAATCTGATGGATCCCACATGTGAAATTGTGACTCTCATGTGTTGACAGGGATCAATATTACTAATACATAGAGTAAGGGGTGTCTCTTACAGTATAAGAAGGTTATCTTGTGCTGGTTTGGGCGAGAGGACCATGAAGCAAAGCTGAGCAGTTCTGTCAGCCCAAACAGGTCACAAGATAACCCTCTTATCCTGTAAGAGATACTCCTTACTCTACGTATTAATATATTATGAAGCAGTGGAACTACCTCCAGCACAAAAACAGCACAAAAAGCACAGTTTTCTGATAATCTTCATTTTATTTGTACCTTATTGCTAATCTCCCCCCCACTGTTTCTTATGGTAGTGGTGCATTCTACAAATGGACAGCTGTTACGTGGTGTGTAATGGTGGTAGCAGGGGTAACTGTGGCTAAAACATCTTTATCTGAAACTTTTGCCAACTGTCCTTCTTGATTAGAAGTCCATTTATATCTATCTCTTTGTGTCAGCAGTGTTTGGATGGGTTTCACTGCTTAACCCTGCCTGTTTCTTGGGAACTCCTACCAGTTTATAGGACTCCGCTTGTACTCTCTCCGGTATCAGTTCTTGGATTCTGCCAGCACTGAGCTTCCACACTCACTGTGCCCTGACAGTAGCCTGTAGCTCATACAGCCATTGCATGAGTACAGCCTTGAAGATACTGCTTTTTTAAACTTCTACTCTACCCTTAGTGGGAATTTAGGACAAGACCAAGGTAATACAATACTCTATAATTTTAAAAAAGCTGACTTCTCGGGTATGACATCAGAATTTGCATCTTAGGACTGGCAATATTCCTTTTTAGATCATTCACTACCTGAAATTTGGCAAATTCTAATCAGCCAGTTAACTTTATTAACAAATAAATATATTCCTATTATCAAAAAATGGATAAAACTAACATGAAAAGGCTTTGGATAAACAAATCTGTTCAAAAACATAACAAATATAAAAATAGGGCATATAAAAGAGCTAAGTCTTGCAGAACCAAGCAAAGTTGGGATATCTTTAAATTCCAGTTAAAGGTGACTAAATATAGTATTAAAAATGCTAAAAGGGACTTTGAGGTATTACTAGCTAGTAATGTGGGGGATAATTACAAATCCTTTTATAAATATATTAATAATAAAAGGGGCGGTACTCCCACTATTGGCCCACTAAAAAATATCTCTGGAGATTTAGTAGTGGATAAGACACATATGGCTATTATGTGCAACAAACAATTTTCATCGGTATTTAATACTAAAACTGATTCCAAAAAGAAACATAATGATCACATTGTGAGCTGGTATTTTACAATAGACACCAGTACTGTACTTAAACTACTTCAAAATTTGGAACCCTACAAGTCAGCAGGGTCAGATGGTCTATATCCCCGCATCCTTAAAGAACTAGCAATTCCCTTATCGAGTCCTGTTACTGCTTTATTTAACAAATCCATTCAGGATGGCCAGGCTATCGATGCCTGGAGACAGGCAACTGCGGTTCCGATCTTTAAAAAAGGCTCTAGGCAAGAAGTGTCAAACTATAGACCCATCAGCTTGACATCCATTTTGGGAAAAATATTAGAAGGAATTATAAAAGAACATCTATGTACCATGGCAGAACCTGATCCTACTCAGCATGGTTTTGTTAAGGCCAGATCATGCCAGACAAACCTGTTGAATTTCTACAATGGAGTGAGTATGGCATTGGACAGGGGTGAGGCTGTGGATGTCATTTTTCTGGATTTTTCCAAGGCCTTTGATAAGGTCCCTCATGGCCAGATTATCGAGGATAAGATAAACCTTGGCATAGGTAGGAATATATCAAGATAGGTCAAATCATGTCTCAAAGGACGCTCTCTGCGAGTGTGCATTAAAGGCTTTTTTTCAGACTGGGATGAAGTAACTAGCGGTGTGCCACAAGGTTCAGTTCTGGGCCCATGTCTGTTCAATTTATACATAGCATTATTAAAAACTAGGACAGATGTTTGGTTAACAAAGTTTGCCGATGACACACGTATAGGTTACCCTATTATCAATACTGGTGATAGTCAAGGCCCCTAGAATTCTGCGGCCACAGAATTTTGCACAGAACTTGCAATCTACCGCAGAACTTCTGCAGTGCCGCAGAATTCACTCTTCTTGGTGATTTTTTATTAATATTTCTGTTTATCCATAGAATCTGGCTCCCATCCCCTCTTTTTATATCCAAACCCCCTATATGCTCAGAATGTGATGTTATCATTGCCATAACATCATACATTAGCTAATGAAATGACTGCATTCTGCAACAGAAATGAACTGTCACTTATCTACCACAGCTCCCACTGCCAGAGATGGTGGCACAGCACATCATGCATGGTGATATTTGCTCAACCTGCACCACAGCCTAATACAATTTTCAGTCTTAAATTATTGCACTAGGGTCAACTTAAACAAAACCTTGTCAATAGCACAGACCTGTTAAGTCCATACCTCACTTTGTACAAACCTATTTGTACCTTTAAGGTGTAGAGATGCCATCTGAAATGAATAACTGGTAAAATGAATTTAACTGTCATTTTTAAGAAAAATAAAGTAATTATGTCCCGAAAAGCATAATATAATAATGTGTAGACCTGTTGAAAGAATAGACCTGTTAAATAAATAATTGCCCTGTACACATTTTTGCAGGGTTATTGATTACATATTGTCATTGGTTGATAGAATCACCTAAAAGTTATGGAGAAATGTTGTGTTCAGGGACAGCTGTTGGGCCAGAGGGTAGCATGCTGTGTTTCTGTGCCAGCAACTCAGGTTCAGAGATTAGCTCTGGGAGCTGGCTGGGTAGCACAAGGATTGGTGGAACACATCACTGCTTCAGAGCCTGGGAAGGTATGGTGCAGTGTTCTGTCACATGGTGGACACATTGTGATGGGCTGGAGAGCTCTATCTCACAATCGGTTCACATGCATGTCATGGCCTGATGGTGTTTCGCAGTGTGTCAGGGAAAGCAGGTTGACATGAAAAATTAGTTTTGCAATAACTCCTCTATTCCATTTCCAATGGGACCTGTATGAATGAGTATGTAAGTATATGGAAATAAACAAAATTATATATATATATGTATACACACACACAGTATCTCTGTCCCTCTCACCACACACACACACATATATTTGTATGTATGTTACACATTGCATATAAATATATAAGTGATACACAGTGGGGAACCTCATGAGTGGTATAGAAAGCACATACAAATATATAAGTGATAGGCAGTGGAGACCTCATTAGTGAGATAGATAGTATGCATATAGAAATACCTTATTTATCACATAAGTTCCCCACTGCATATATCATTTATGCAACAGGCTAGGACCTTAAGGGAGAGACATTTGTTTTGCTTTTTTAGACATAAAATTATTTTTATAAGTCTGTTATTTTTTGAACTAGTGTTACTGTGCTTTCCACCATCCTGATTGCTATAACCACTGCCATGAAAGTGAAGTAAGGATGACAAGCTGACACTGTGATGTGGCAGTTTGTTAGTGCCGCAGAACTTCCGCAGAAATTACAAACCACCACCGCAGAAGTTCTGCGGCAAATGGTAGTCTTGCTGCAGAACTTGGTCCCACTGTGCCGCAGAAAAGTAGGGGCCCTGGTGATAGTAATGCCCTCCAGCATGCCCTAAATGAGCTACATGAGTGGGTCACCTTAAAAAAATTGCCCTTTAATATAGACAAATGTGTTGTAATGCATCTTGGAAGAAAAAAACATACAATCCAAATACCTTCTTGGTGGAAAAACCCTTAAATCTGTAAGAGATGAGCGTGATCTGGGTATTAGAATCTCTAGTGATCTCAGCCCTAAACTCCACTGCCATGCTGTTATTAAAAAGGCAGCCGGAGTGTTGCATTGTATAAATAAACATATCAGCAGCAAAAGTTGTGATGTCTTGCTTTCATTGTACTCATCATTGGTGAGGCCCCATCTGGAGTACTGTGCCCAGTTTTGGGCACCTGGGGATGAAGGCACTATTAAATCAATGGAGAAAATTCAACAGAGAGCAACCAAAAAGATTCTAGAAGTTAGAGGTCTAGAATACCACGCTAGACTTGACAAACTAGGATTGTTTACCTTGGAGTATCATAGAATGAGGGGTGATTTATGTCTGGTATTTAAGGCAATGCATGGCAATAACTTGTGTGAGTTATTAGGATTAGAATTAAGGGACAAAATATATTTAACCAGGGCACACCCACTGCAATTAAAGGTAGAACAGTGTAAATCAAAAAAAAGAAGTAATTTGTTCACAATAAGAGTTTGCAAAATTTGGAATAGTTTACCTGTGGAAATAGTGTCATGTAATAATATTGATACTTTTAAAAAACACTTGGACACCTATTTGAAACAAAACTGTATAGTAGGATATAATTAATTCTGGCGAGCATTATGGACTACGGTCTTCTAGCTCTGTATAACCAATGATACCTATGATACTCCTGTCACAACTGATTGCACCATGGTGACTTTGACAGGAATCACTGCAGAGAAATCAGCTGTGTGGAGGAGTGTGAGGCAGCTACTCTACGTGAAACAAGAGATGCAGTAGTGCTGTCCTCTGATTGGTGGATGCAGTTCCACTGATTTATAATTAAGTGTACAAAATGTAAAATGCATGCTGAAAAATCAGCAAAAGATGTTGTTTACAGCTTTCTCTTTATAAAATGTCTAGTAAGTGATTCTTTATTAAATGAGTTAAATACTGCTAAAATTGAACTACAAAAAACCCACTGGTGTGAACCAAATTGAAACATTTGTAAGGACAATAGAAGTTGAGAATAAGCTATTGCACTAGCAGGGTGGCAATTCTGAGACTGAAAGAACTGACAGAATCTAAACACAACAAGCATTTTTCAATGCCGATTGGTAATTGTGTTGGTCCGTTGAGCTCGTTCACTGCCCCTCTGTCACTCACTTGTTCTGTTTCTCCAAGTGCTGCAGGGCTGCTCTTTTATACTGGGCTCCTGCTTGCATTAGCACCTTTTTCTGCCCACAAAGAAATCCGCAGCTGTCCTGACAGGGCTCTGTTGAGGTGGCTCTCTCCTCATCTGTCACTCGCTTGTTCTGTTTCTCCAGGTGCTGCAGGCTGCTCTTTTGTACTGGGCTCCTGCCTGCATTGGGACCTTTTTCTGCCCACAAAGAAATCTGCAGCAGTCCCGACACAGGTCCGTTGAGCTTGCTCACTCCCCCTCTCTCACTCGCTCATTCCGTTTCTGCCAGTGCTGCAGGCTGCCCTTTTATACTGGGCCCCTGCGTGCATTGCTGCCTTTTTCTGCCCACAAAGAAATCCGCAGCAGTCCCAACACAGCTCTGTTGAGCTGACTCACTCCCCCTCCCTCACTCACTGATTCTGTGTCTCTCGGTGCTGTAGGCTGCCCATTTGTACTGGACTTTTGCCTGCATTGGCGCCTTTTTCTACCCACAAAGAAAGCCACAGTAGTCCCGACAGAGTTCAGTTGAGCTTGGTCACTCCCCCTCTCTCACTTGTTTGATCCTAATCTGTCCCAAACACTGATTTCCGACAGTGACTGCAGTATCCTGTGCTGGAAGCATGAAAACATATTTCAGCCAGGATGTGAAAAATGACAGCTGCACTGTTCATAAGGTGTGATGAAATGCCAGTGTTGAAAATCTGGCATGAAAATACAAGTGTGCATGGAAACTGCACAACAAACAATCATAACATAGTCATTTTATGGAGTTTCATCACAAAATTTTCAACATAGGCATTTTAGGATCTCTGCTCCTGAACAGCATCACTGTGATTTTCTTAATTCATCCCAAACACTAGTTTCCCACAGCGCCCACGCTATTCTGCGCCAGAACTGTGAAAACACATTTTGGCCAGGATGTGAAAAATTACAGCTGCACTGTTCATAAAGAGGTGCAAAAAAAATGTCAATGTTGAAAATCTGGAGTTAAAATATTGCAAAGTTGCAAAGTTACGAGCGTGCGTGGAACCTGTGCAATGCAAGCTCAGAACACACTCATTTTATGGACTTTCATCACAAAATTTTCAACATAGGCATTTTAGAACCTCTGCTCATGAACAGTGTCACTGTCATTTTCTTAATGTGTCCTGAACACTGATTTCCCACAGTGACTGCGCTATTCTGCGCTGGGACAATGAAAACTCATTTCAGCCAGGATGTGAAAAATGACAGCTGTACTGTTCATGAGGAGGTGCATAAAAATGGCAATATTGAAAATCTGGAGTGAAAATATTGCAAATTGGTGAAGTTACAAGCATGCGTAGCAACTGCACAACACCCTCTCGTAAAGCAGTCATTTTTTTTATTTTTCCCAACAAATTTACAATATTGGCTTTTTGAGAGCCCACCTCATGAACACTGGCACTGTCATTTTGAAAATCAGTCCTGAAAGGTGATTCCACGCACTGACTGCGAAATTACCTGTCAGGAATGATTAACGCCATGATAGTGCCTGAAATAATGAGGAGGGGGCCCAACAACCCCATGTTAAAAATTTGGTGTCAAAATTTCCCAAACATGCCTGAGATATGCAAAAAAGTTAAAAAAGCCCTATTTAAGCCATTATACAGCTTACCTGCATTTCCTCAGTTCGCAATCAGCTTTGAAGAGAGCAGATGTGTCCCCGGTCCACCAAAGATCATCGCACCAGACTCCACATGTAAGTATGGGGTGAGGGGTGTGTTGGAAGGCAGGGTGTGCACAGGGTGGGTGTGGGTTGTGGGAGATGGCATGGAGACAGTGAGGGACCATTTTCTTTTTTTGCAGGTTAATAAAAAAAAAACATTGTGGCCCTTTTTTTGTACCGGGCCATTTGGCACACTGGGGTGGGCTCCCAGAGTGCCAACAGAGTGTTTTTTTGGAGAGTCAGCTGTAGCTGACCAGAGATTGAGCACCCTTGTCAACACAAAAGGGTGGGCACAAGAGTCGAGGGGGATTGGGCACCCCTTTGGCACAACTGTACTGCTTCTTGGGGGAGGCATTATGCCGATGGGGAGTGAGCTCCCCATCAGCAAATGAAACTGGGAGGGGGAGCATAATGCAGATGGGGAGTGGACTTCCTGTCGGCAACATGAACATGCATGGCCACTGAAGCTGACAGGGATTGGGGCCCCCATCGGCAAACAAAAACTGTTCTGGGGGGGTGCATGCTACTGAGGGGGATTGGGCACCCCCTCGGCAGTGAAGGTTAATTAATATTGTTTGTGAACATGGCGGCAAGCTGCAGCCATGTTCATAAAAAATATTACACTTAGCAACATTCCACCCAGCAATGACAGGTCGCTCCCTCATTGCAGTGGAATGCTGATACTGCAATGATGAGGTGGCCCCTGATTGCAGTGGCTGAAATGTTTCAAGATGGTGGCACACTGGCTGAACTAGTGTCAGCAGCAGCATGCCATGGCATTGAGGAAAGTGGGCCAAGCCTTTAAAGGCTGTGGAGGCATTGGCCACAACAGTGATGTGCCTCCTCATCCTGCTTCTGGCAAGTTGCTGCAATATGTTTCTTGCACATGCACACAATCAACATAAAAAGGAGAAGGCTGAAGGCCCCTCAGATAATGAATAGTGAGTTGTTCACAACACAAAAAATATAAGAACAGCTTGAGAGCAGTGTTCTTTAAACCACAACTATAATAATAGATTTGTTCCTGCCACATCTGCTGATGATAGCATAATTCAATTATAATCTATGACAACGCCAAGTGAAAGAACAAGATCTAAGTCAGTAATAGGAGATTCCATAATTAAACTTTGTGACAATACAATTTGTAAAAACTACAAACTAAATACTATGGGAACAAGCTTGTCAGAAGATAAAATACAGGACATTAAGACCATACTTCCCTGTATCCTCAAAAATGTTGGTCAAAGTCCTATTGTTGCACTACATGTTGGAACCAATAATGTTGGTAGAGATGATGAGAAGGACATTTGGCATGAATTGATGGATATGGGCTAGGGTTTAAAGAATGTAGAGTACAAAGTACTTGTAAGTAGTATTCTGCCAGTACACCGTGCACTACACAAAAAAAAAATAAGACAATACAGAGAATAAACTGCCAACTATCAGACTGTTGTGCTAAAAAGAATATTCAGTTTATCAACACATGGGTTGTATTCTCAGGTCAACATCATCTATATTCACATGATGGGCTCCATCTAAACAAAAGAGAAGCTGATAAGCTTGGCACCATAATTAGTTCTAATATGGATGCACTCAATTGAAACTAATTAGGAAGGCAGGAAGCATGAAATTCAACATATTTACACTAAATCTTATGTGATTCATACTAATGAACAAAATAAACACTCTCAAACAAAGCCAATAATGGGAATGAATTGGAATTTGTTATTTAATGCCAGAAGCCTGAATGATAACAAAAAACTGAGCTGGAGATTTTGTACTCTGTAAGGATCACTGACCCTATATTTATTACAGAGAATTAGTGGGGAGAGGATGATGCCTAGCATAGGAATATACCAGGGTACAACTTGTTTCATAGAGACAAGTATAAAAAGGGAGGAGGCATAGCCATATATAGATCAGATAAACTAACATCAGTTGGTATCTCATCTACCCTAAAAAGTCAGAATTCCAAAACAAAATTATTATGGATTAAAATAGTATCAGTTCAGAGAAAATAAGCTGCACTCAAATTACCATGCCAATATTTTATTTAAAGGATACTGCTCAAAGCATTCAGGCACTGTAAATGTCAGCATACAGAGTCTCACAAAAACTACCCCAGCGCTTCGACTCAGACATGAGTCTTTCATGCCTGAATGCTTTGAACAGCATGCTTTAAATAAAATATTGGCATGGTACTTTGAGTGCCGCTTATTTTCTCTGAACTAATTCTATTAGAGGTGAGCCACCTTCTTTAAGCGTTGTACCGACCTGCAGGATCCAGCTCGCACATACACCTGTTCTGGAATGGATTAAAATAGTGGATGCAAAGCAAACTGGACAAATATTTGGTTTGTATTATAGACCTTCAAATACAGATAGAATTACTGCTACAGAAATGGCCCTGGAATGTGAAAGGACATGTCAGAAACTTTAACCTGTCCGATATCAATTGAATTTCAAACAACACAAGAAATAGTCCTGCAAAGGAATTTTTGGATAATTGATTGCAGTTAAATTTACACTCAATGGTTAGTGAGGGTACTAGAAAAATCTACTTGTTTGACTTAGTTCTTAAATCTGACAATATAAATATATAAAAAATGTTCTTTGAAAGAACCAGTACTGAAACTGAACTGATCACAGTACTATACATTTCATCTTTAAATCTTCCATAGCTAGATTGTCAGGCAAAGCTGAGGTATATTTATATCATACTGCAAACGACTAATTCAGGATACAATGAAGGGTATTTATTGGGAAAATTAACTAAACAACTTATAGCTGAAGAAACGTGGTATAAGATAAAGGCACATTTTATCAAAATCTGTAGTCAATACAATACCAAGGTTAAGAAATATAATAGTAAAGGACTTAAACCTAAATGGTTCAATAAAAAATATCAGACAAATGATTAAAAAAAGGAAAATGACTATATTACAAACATTTAAAATCCAAGTCAAATAGAGACTGGAAGGAGTATAAAGTACTACATAAATGTTGTAAAAATGTAATCATTAAGTCAAACAAGCATTTGTCAATGCTGGAGTTCGTCGTTGAGAGTGCTGTTGGTACACACCAATTGGCAGGACTACAGTTCCAAGCAGAAAGAACAGGTTATGCCACCAAGTTCACATTCCTGTTGAAATACAGTGAAGTGCATACATGTTTCTTTAATTCATGATCTGGCTTTGAAGAGTGACAGTGTGTCTACGGTTCAGAGAAGATAAGGACACTGGAGCCCCACCATGGGTTGTGGGGGGCGTTATGGTTAGAAACCCTAATGCCCTGATGTTTGTTGGTATTTGCACTACAAATTTTTAACATGGCCTTTTGTGACCCCCACCTCATGAAAACATTTGGGACCTTTGCTCATGCACAGTAGCACTGTAATTTTGTTAATCTGTCCCGAATGTTGCTTTCTCACAGTGACCGCACCATTCTGCACCAGATGTGTGAAAACACAGTTCAGGCAGGATGTGAAAAATGACAGCTGTACTGTTCATAAGTAGGTGTGAAGAGAAAGGCCAATGTTGACAATCTGGAGTGAAAATATTAAAAATTCATGAAGTTTTGTGTGTGCATGGAAACTGTGCAACACATGCTCATAACACAGTCATTTTATGGACTTTTGTCACCAAATTTTCAACATAGGTATTTTGAGACCTCCGCTCATGAACAGTGTCACTGTGATTTTTGTAATCTGTCCTGAACACTGATTTCCCACAGCAACTGTGCTATTCTGTGCTGGAAGTGTGAAAATGCATTTTGGCCATGATGTTGAAAATGACAGCTATACTGTTCATGAGGAGATGTGAAAAAATACCAATGTTGAAAATCTGGAGTGAAAATATTACATATTTGTGATGTTACAAGTGTGCTTTGACACTGTGCAATGCACACTCGTAACACAGTCATTTGTTGGAATTTGGTCACCAGAGGAGGTCACGTGATGCCTGCCTGAATAGACACACTTTACTGAGCTCCCCCCCACACTCCTATCCTTTAAAAATGAATTTCTACTAACTGAGCATTGGTCGTTGACAGTCTCACAAAACCTGATCACCCAATACTATCGGTAGTGGTTTTATGCTGGTATGGAAGCTGAAATGAAGATTTCTCCACTGCGGCATTCCCCGCCGACAACACTGACGTGGGATAAAGCAGCCAAGTGGGCCAAAACACAGCACACTGGCACAACTACCCACTCGAGCTCCCTGGATGCCCTCATTGAAGAAAAGTTTCTTGAGGGTTTGAATCCACTAAAAAAAATGCTGAGCGGTCTGGCAACTGATGTAAAATCTATGCAGCTTTCTCTCTCAAACAGCTTTCCTGTTGCACTGGAGACAATGAGGCTTGGATTTCCTCTCTTGATGATTGGAGAGCCCATATAGATCCAGAAATGTCAGCAATGTGGCACAGGATGAAGAAAATGGAAGAAAAACTAGAGGACCTGGAGGGTCGCTCCCACAGGAATAACCTTGTTATTTTGGGGCTACCAGAAGGGGAGGAGGGCCCAACAGCAACTATATTCATACAGAAGCTGTGTGAAAAAATAGCTGGCCCCTCTCCAAGTGGGCCTGCATATATCATTGAGAGAGCCCACAGGTCACTGCGTCCAGTGCCGCCTGAGGGGGCTCCTCCCACACCCCTAATAGTCTGACTTCTCAACTTTCTGGACAAGCAATATATTTTGTCTAAAATACAGGAATTGAAAGAAGTAAAGTGGGAGCAGAAAAAAATCAGAATTGCCCATGATCTTCCATACTCTGATCGACAGAAGAGATCTGCAATGCACCCGACAGTGTCCAAGCTAATTGCTGCAAGTATCAAGTATAGAGTAAAATATCCTGCTATGCTGCAGATTTATTATTGGGATAGCTGGCATAGTTTCAAAGAACTAGAGAAAACCCAAGTTTCCCTGAAAAGCTGGTTTCCCGATCTGTTCAAATGAAGAGCACCTTGGTGTAAGTCAGGCACAGTTGCTTTATTGTGACTGATTTTCTTATTAATGTAGAGTGAGCTTTTTCAGCCATCAGTCAACAGCCATGGAGGTCCATCTGTCTTATTTAATCTTACACTGTGTATGTCTGGTCTCGAAGTGCACAGGATGGCTACTAAGTTTGCCTTCTATTTGACAGGTTGCCCTGTATTATTGTGGATTTAACTCTGCAGTTAGTGCACAGCTCTTCTGGAAGTGGATTGCAGTGATAGTGCTACAGCGCAACGTGGACTCCTTATTGGCACTCCTGTTGATTGTATTTTGTTGGACATGATCCCATTATGGGACATCCTTTTTCTTTTCAAAAGGGCAATAGCTTTAAGTTTATATATTAGTGTACTTTTGAGTACCTACTAATAATAACTAAGTGTCTTAATTGACTTATGGTTTCATGTTTGAAGAGTAAGATTTATCGTGATGTAGCTAAATAGCGCCATCTAGTGACTCTATCATTTTAGATTTTCTCTCTCTAGGTAATTAACACAGAAGAACATCAGTAACATGTGTTACTTGCTAGTATCCTGCATTAACTGATTTGGTTAGTAATAAGTAGAGATATGTGAGCCCTGCAGAAACAAAGTGCTACTTTTCTTTTTAAGTGCAGTTTGAACTGGTAGGAGAGTGTGTGTTTCTTCTCTCTCACACACTTTGGACATTTAAGATGGTGGTGCGGGAGAGAGTGTCTGATTCAGGTGGAATTAATAATCATCATGACCCAGAAGGGTATGGGAATTTAGTCGTTAGAACTGAGGTTGGTAATTTTATTGTGATGGTTGATTAAAATTTTTCAGTTTTATATACTTAGTTATGTGTTTGTTGGGAGAGGATTTGGGGAAGGGGGGTGGATAGGGAGCAAAACCTCAGAGAAATAATCGCTCTTTTTGAGTTATATGGTCCATATCCAAGAGTTAGATGGCTTCGGTTACCAAAGTATCTTTTTTTCCTACTCTGCTATATTAGTTTATGGTGGCTATGAAATTTATTACCTGGAATATTAGAGGAGCCTGCTCCAAAGTGAAGAAGAAGAAGAAGAAGAAGAAGCATCAGCATTTGTATAGCGCTTTTCATACATCCAAAGCGCTTTACAAGCAATGCTAGACTGGTAGTGAAGTGACTGAATGTGTGGTGGCGGCCATATCGCACATCATCACCTACACACAGCCTGGATAATTGTATGAACTGGTTTATGGGAAGGGGAATGTTGGCCAGGACACCGGGAATGTTCCCTACTCTTTGCGAAGAGTGCCCTGGGTTCTTTTACTTCCACCTGGACACCCACCAGGACAACACCAGGATGGGCAGAAGGGACCTCGGTTTAACGTCTCATCCGAAGGACAGCACACCCCAGCAGTACAGCACCCCCCAATACTGCACTCGGATGCCAGAGATTTTTAGGTGCAAGTCCAATCCCAGTGTGGGACGAGAACCCATGACCTTCTGGTCCAGAGGCGGATGTGCTACCAACTGAGCCACGCTGACACCTTTACCATTACCAAATCCTGAGACATCTACAATTTTTACAATGCCATGTTGCCTTTCTACAAGAAACACACCTTCTCTCTATGGAGGAGCTTCTCTTTCATTGAAAGATGGTTGGACAAGTTTTTTCTGCAGAAGACTCATTGAACCAAAGAGGAGTGATGATTCTAATTTTTAAAGGAACTAATCTCACGCTATTACAAAGTATAGAGGATCCCCATGGCCAACACCTGATGGTGAGGGGTATACTGGATAAATCTTAAATTGTTCTGGGTTGCATATATGGTCCTACTATAGACTCCCCAGACTTTTTTCAGGCTTACTGACATGGCCCAGTTTACCCGTCTCCCTATTATTTTAGCTGGAGACTGGAATCTTACATTATACCCAACCTTGGATAAGATGAGTAGAAGAGCATCTGGGCTGTCTCCTGCCCAATTATCCCTCCAGGAATTAATAAACATGGGTGGTCTTTGTGACCCCTGGAGGGTCCTTAATTCCTCTAAATGGGCATACATCTTTTGCTCACCAGTCCATAAATCTTTCTCTCGATTAGGTTATTTTTTAATTAGCAGGACCATATTGTCAGTAGTCTCGCAATGAGGGATATTTGCCAGGATGATCTCAGACCACTCTCCTACATGGTTGCAGTGTACTCTGTCTCCCAATATGCCCACACACAAAATTTAGAAACTTAATAACCAACTTTTAAAAGATGACCTGTTATGTTCAGGGCTTAAAACATTCATCTCCAAGTATATGGAAATTAATGAGGGCTCTATATCAGATTATGATAGACTATGGTGCTCTCAAAAATGTACTCTCAGAGGGAAGCTTATTAGGCTGGCTTCCAGATGGAAAAGGCAATGAGACCTCCCTTTGTCTACTTTCTGAGCGTATTGAAGTGCTTGAGAATACTACCTCCTTCAATTTTCCAGAGAGGTAAATGGAACAATTGGCAGTTCTGTGACATCAATTTGCAGAGAATATGAGGGAACGGGTTGAATACTCCATGTTAGAAACCCACTCAACATATATAAACCATGGTGACAAGGCCGGACATCTCCTTCCTCTTAGATTGAGGAATCAACAGGCTTCCTGGCTAGTACTGTCCATAACATCACAGCTAGATAATTCTCAGAAAACCATCCCTAGGGAAATTGTTAGTGAATTTGCCTTATACTACAGACAGTTATATAGCCCTTTGGGTAATTCTCCCTCAATGCCCAAAATCCAGGAATATCTATCTCATATATCGCTCCCTCAATTAACCTAGGACCAGCAACATTTTCTGGCGGCTTCTATAACCTGTCAGGAAGTCCAAACAGCCAAAAGTACCCTCCCTTCAGATAAATCTCCAGGCCCAGATGGTTTTACTCCCAATTTTTATAAAATTTTCACTGCTGAACTTACCTCTATCCTTCACAAACTGTTTTTGTCCCTCTGCGAGAGGGGTGTTTCAGATGTCTCATTAATGAAGCATTAATAATAGTTATACCTAAACCAGGTAAGGCCCCTGATAAAGTTAACAATTACCGGCCCATATCTCTTATGAATTATGATGCTAAGCTCTTCACTAAAATACTGGCCAATAGAACCCAACAGGTATGGGAAGGTCTAATTGGGCCAGAACAGGTGGGTTTTATGAAGGGCTGATCATCAGTTGATCACTTAAGAAAGCTGTCACATGTCTTTTCTGCTTCCAGGGAGACCAATTTAACCATGGCCTTGGTCTCTCTGGATGCAGAGAAGCCTTTTGATAGAGTGAACTGGTATTTTTTGTTTGCAGTCCTGGCCATATTTGGCTTCCATAGCACTTTTATTAAATGGATCAGAAAAATTGAATTCCTGCCCCAGTGTGATGATTTACTGTAATGCAACATGTTTGGAAAGGATTGAGCAACATTCTGGTACTTGCCAACGTTGCCCACTTTCCCCCTTACAGTTTAATCTCTACTTGGAGCCTTTACTTACCTTTTTAGAACTTCCCCTTTCATACAAGGGATTCCCATTGTGCTACTCAATCTGAGAATCTCTGCTTAAGCAGATGACATCCTGCTGCACCTTTCTAATCCTGTAACATCAGTGCAGGCAGCCCTTCATATCATAAAGGAATTCGGCCCGTATTCCAACTATAAACTAAATTTAGACAAATCAGTAATAATGCTCTTGAATCCTTTGGTTAATAGTAATGATTTGATCCAACTAAGGGCTGGTGTGGTCCACCAAACTTAAATATTTAGGTATTACTCTTGTACAATCTTGGGGTCTAATGAAAACATTGAATTTAGATGTACTGGTCGCTACATTTCATCAGGATCTAAAAAGATGGGTCAATCTCCCTGTATCTCTACAGGGCAGTGTTAATATTATCAACATGAATGTCTTACCCCTATTGTTCTACCCTTTGAACATGTAAAATTTATTGTTTCCTCTTAGTTGGTTTAAAAAAGTGCATAGTATTATCTCACCCTTTCTTTGGAAGGGTAAAACTCCATGTCAAGCCTATTACCGTCTTGGACTCCCTAAAGATAAAGGTGGTCTTAAGTTGCCTAATTTTCTTGTTTTGTTATTTCACAAGTCATATAGCAAAATATGCTAAATGGCCTAGGGGAGATGGATTAACAAACAATGCTCAATATGTTCCCCTATGGATTCAAATTGAGAGAGTGCTGATTGAGAGATCTGGAATTTCTTTAGATAGTTTGCTTTTTATACCACCTAAACACTTGCCCAGAACACTCTGGGAGTTGGTTATATTTACATCACTGAAAGTGCATACTCAGCTTTGTAAACTGTTACAAGTGCCCAATACACTAGATATTTCCCAACCAATTAGAGTAAACCCAAATCTTAGATTGGGGGCTATATGTTGAATTCTAGAACTTGACCCCATTTTATCGGGAAAGACCATCTTGGACCTTCTTACCAATGGAAGTATCACTCAGAGTCAGGAAATGATTACCCGTTTTAATATGCCAGCCCAATCCATCTTTAGAGTATTCCAGACCCAGCATCTGCTGATTGCGTGGTTTGGAGTGGCACCTTTGACTAACTGCCAGAGGGAGCTTTTCCAGCTGTTTCAGATGCTGGCCTGGCAGCCCCACTCAGTCTCCCAACTGAATAATGTCATACTTCTTAAACTATCACCTGAATAGTTGGAACCCTATAGATATTGGTCCTTTGCCGTCCCAGATTCTAATTTTGACTGGAAACGTATCTGGATTGACCTTTATCATGTGCTATCCAATGACAGGCTCTGTCTCACCCAATTCTACATTCTCAATAACATTTACTATACACCTTTCTGACTGGCAAATATGGGGAAACTTCCTTCTCCAATGTGTACAAGATGTGGACAAGCAGATGCGACCCTTAGGCATATCTATTGGGATTGTCCATTGATATTCTCCTCTATGGAGAAAGATCAAGCAGAAACTAAACCCACTTTTGGGGTTGGAGGAACTTTTTCTCCCTGAAATATGTCTGATAGGGGATTATGACAGGGTGAATATTAAAGAAAGGAGATATTGGATAGCCTTGATTTCTCTATCAGTTAAAAAGGTTCTATAATGTCACTGGAAAGACCAGACAGAGCTCTCATACTCAGAATGGCTTAATGAGCTATTACATAATTTAAAAGTTGAGAAATGATAGCTAGCCTCCATAATTGAATATCAGTATACCAGAAAAAGTGGGAAAAACTACATACATTGGTCATGGTCTCATCCTCTACTTGAATATGGCAACTATGAGTGTTGATTTCTTCTTTTATCATTTTGATAATTAGGATTACTTGGCTTCATGTTGCCATCGCTAGCATCACAAATAGGAAGGACTATAAACTTGATGCATATCACAGCTGAGGAACTGGAAGTGGGGTGGGGGATTGGCATAGTGATATGTTAGATTTGGAGTTGTGAATTTTATTTTTTATTTGTTTATATTGTGTTGATGGTTTATTTTGTGTGACATAATATGTAAACTTCAATAAAGCACATTAAATTTATAAAAAAAAGGAATTTGGTCACCAAATATTCAACATAGGCTTTTTGGGAGCCCACCTCATGGACAGTTACACTGTCATTTTGTTAATTGGTCCCAAAAGGTGATTCCATTCAGTGATGGCAAAATCACCTCTCTGCACCAAATAACCTTATGATAGTGACTGAATTAATGAGGTGGGATCCCAAGAACCCACTGTTGAAAATTTGGTGCCAAAAGTCACAAAAATGGCCAAGATATGCACCAAAGTTGAACAAAAAAAACATACATGCCATTATACAGTTTACCAGCATTTCTTCAGTTCGCAGTCAGCTTTGAAGAGTGTAGACGAGTTCCCAGTCCACCGAAGATCATCGTGCCATGCTCAGGAGATAAGTATGGGGTGAGAGTGTGTGTGTGTGAAGGTGGGGTGCACAGTGGGGGTGATGGTTGGGGGAGGGGCAAGAGACTCAACAAGGGACTGTTTACTGTTTTCTAGTTTACAGGTTTAAAAAAAATGTAAACACGTCGGGGGAAGGTTTTCTTATTTACAGGGTATTTTGGCATGCTGGGGTGGGCTCCCAGCATGCCACCTGAGTGTTTTTTTGGGGGGTAGCCAACAGGGATCGGGCACCCCTGTTGGCATATACTGAGTGGGGGTGCAAGAGCTGAGGGGGATTGGGCACCACCTTGGCACACAACAAATTGGGGGAGCATTATGCTGATGGGAATGGGCTCCCCATCAGCAAATGAACTGGGAGGGGGCATGCCAACAGGGGGATTGGGCACTCTCATCAGTTTGTTTAATTCTACTTTGACACAGCCACACAAAACAAATTGTGGGGGAGACATTATGACGATGGGGAGTTGGCTCCCCCATTGGCAAATGAACTGGGAGGGGGCATGCTGACGGGGGATTGGACACTCCCATCATTTTTTTTTTGTAACTGTGATGGGGGCATGCGGAAGGCCTGGGCTCAGTGCATTCACACTGCTGTAAGCTACAGCAGTGTGAATGTGCAGCCAGGAATGCAATGCAGGAATGCACTGGCCAAAATATGCAAAAGTTGAAAAAAAAACATTTTTGCTATTATACAGCTTACCGGCAGTTCTTCAGTTCACAGTAGGCTTTGAAGAGTGCAGACATGTTCCCGGTCCACCCAAGATCATTCGCTTCCAAACCTGCCTCCTAGTAAAAAAGAGTCTGCTCAGACTCCCCCCCCAAGTGTTTCTGCCTTCCTAAACTGGGCCTTCCCCTCAGTATCCACCTGCAGCACTGTCAAGACTTCACTTCTAGTCCCCAGAGCCAGGCCATCTCTTGCCCAGATATCTACGGCTACAGAGCACCCACCTGGTTCAACTCCTTCCCAGCCAACATAGCTGATTCCAGTAAGCTAGGTCCTTTCAAGGCCACCCTCAGAGGCCACCTGCTTGTCTCCTGCTGCTGCAAATGTACACAATCCCCCCGAGACAGTCATCCACTGTCATGACATGGTCCTCTGACCACTTGTAGCCCTCATGAGAACATTCTGGGCTACCCTGTGATGCCTGATGTTTATTGTTTTTATCTATTATATATTGTTGAACTGCTTTGGTCTCTCCTGACATGGTGCCTGCGTGCCTAAACTATGTTTTGTATAACTACTGCTACCAACGTATTTCCAGTGAATGATTGTTGTAACTGTCTGCTCTCTGAGCTATTGTTTTTTGTGACCTGTTAACTGTATTGTCTTGTCTTAGTCTCAATGAGGTGCATTTGCAAATGAGTCCCTGACTCAAAGGTCTGTACATCTGATATTTTTAAATAAATAAATGTAACTTCAAAGGACTGAGCTACATCACTATTGGTGTGGCTCCATCCTTTGAAAAGTTGTCCGACTCAGCCCAAACAGCTGAAAGTAAGTCATAACCAGCCTGCCAACTGATTCGCCTGTCACTGACCTGCTCCTAGAAATGGAGCTCTCCATTGGACACACCCCTGTAGAGCACCTTAAAACAATAAGTTTGTCTGCACCTATGTGTCACAACCAACTCAAAAAGAAAGCTGAACCTGCCCTCACTAAGCAAGCAAATAAAGGTAACTCAAAATAATCTTACAGGTATATAAACTCACTAAAAAAGGAAGGGAATGCAATTGGTCCAATCAACATGGATTCTGTCAGATCCCAACCATCTAGCTGAAGTGTTCAATCATTATTTTTGCACAACATTTACAAAATGCTATGGACAGTTATCCAGTATAAATAACATTCCTGATGAACCCATTTTTATTCAGGAGAAGGAAATTGAAGAAACAATTAGCACACATCATAGCTCTCCAGGCCCAGCAAGGTCTCAACTAATATGCTCAAACTATTAGCAAAAGTGTATTAAAACCCTTGGCAATACTGTTCAACAAATCTATTAACAATGGAGAAGTACCACATGACTGATCTGCAGAAGTAATTCACATGTTTAAAAATGGCAACAAATAAAATATTAGAAATTATTGTCCCATACGCCTGACCTCGTACCTTACACAGGACAGTCTTGTTAACAGGGATTCCTTATCCCTAATTACTTGTATTGCCTGTATAAAAATACATTTTAATCTATCTTATCTATCTATCGCTCTATTGATCTGTCTACCTGTCTGTCTGTCTTTCTGTTTATCTATCTCTGTCCCTGGGAAAATTAAGGAATCTAATTTATCAGATGCAATAAAAATGTATCTAAATAACACAGACAGAGAGAACACTGAACTTCATAGATTTAAAACTGAGAGATTATGCCTAATCAACTTACTTTGCTTCGATGAAAATGTCAGCAGTGCTCTTGATTATTGTATCCCTGTGGACATCATTTACATCAGATTTATAAGGCATTTGATAACGCACTACTTTTGGCCATTATAGATAAAATCGTACTACTCAAAATTAATAAAAACAAAATAATTAACTGGGTCTTACATTGGCTAAAGGCAATGGAACTCAAGCATTATCAATAAATGGACAGTACTCTACTAGTGGGGATGTTACTAGTGGGGTTCCACAGGGATCAGAGCTGGGCCAAAAAATATTTTCTCTGTTTATCTCGAATATGAATTTGGAGGTACATAATTGGACACCTAAATATGTAGTGATAGTAAACTTGGTGGACCCTGTAGTAACAACATGGAAAATCATTCCTTACAAGAATATCTGAGCAGAATTACAGCTTAGGCCTACAGATGGGTAATGAAATTTACTCTTAAAAGTGTTGAATGTGAGAGGGACCTTGGTATCTTGGTTACCAATGATTTATCATTTAGACAACATGCCTTTGGAACAGTCCATAGAGTCAACAGAATGCTCCATTGCATCCTGCATAATATAAGAAGCAGAGACAGATTCATGCTGCTTCCCCTATACACAGCATTAGTTAGGCCTATAATGGAGCACGGTGTGCAATTCTGGAGCCCCAGTCACAAATCTGATGTAATGAACCTTGAGATAGTTCAGAGGAGGGCAACAAAGAAGATACACACTATAGCTTCCTTGTCCTATGAGGACAGGTTGGGAGAGCTGGATATGTATACTCTGGAATTTTGTAGGCTTAGAGGGAACCTTTGCTTAGTATATTCAGCCCACAGGAACAAGGACTTGTGGGAGAGTACGGTTCTACATAGTAGAGATCCTTCTAAATGTACATGAACACATGGGTACCAGTTGAAAGAGGAAATGTATAAATCTAATAAGAGTGGGGCTTGGGTAAACCAGACAGTGGTGTCCCCTTGGAATAGACTCCCATCCGATGTAGTAGAAAGCAATACCATGCTTAGATTTAAGACTAAATTAGACAATTACTGTAGAAGTCTATGGAAAATTTAAGGGTATATAAAATACAATATACTAGTTACAGGACCCTTTGGCAAAAGCTATTGCCCCACTATGAACTTATGAAACTTAAATAAGTACAGCGTAATGCACCTCAGTAAAAATAACCACAGTCAAAATTACATCTTGAGCAATACTACTTTAAGAGTAACATGGTGAAGGAAGCTGCTCACTCCCTGCCCACTCCCCCCCTCCAATGAAAGTGGCTATGTGATGGAGGGGACCATTTTGAGTACTGTACAAAAATTCCTAATGAGCATTTTAAATGACTCATTCTCCCATCAGAAATGAGGCATAAAAGTTGTGTGTTAAGTATGGTTCATTTCATACTGATCCCATAAACAATTCTACCACTTCCTTTCAATCCACTTCAAGCAGTTGTTTTGCTGGATAGGGCCCTTCATTTCTTGACATATCCTTGGTATGCTAACAATATGTTTTACTGAACCTCTTTTTCTAAAAACGACTGTTCATCTGATGACTATTTGGCTAATGTACTTTACATGCTTTCCTAAACACTATTATTTTATATATGTTTTTTTTTTTGAACATAGGGAATTTTAACTGATTCTATTTTTTATTTAAAGCTAATTTCTACATGTGGTATACTTGGAGATTATTACTGTAGTTCTATCTATACCTGCAGTATTTAATTAATTAATTTATTTCTTTTGTTTCATTTTCACAGGTTCTATTCTCCTCTGCTGCAAAGGAAGTGATGAAGAAGCAATGTCATAGCGTACAAGATCATGAAGAAGGCAACAAGATGAGGACCTGCACATTAATAGTATACTCTCTAAGGTTAAGCACATTTAATGAAACACCAGCCTGTCCACACAAATGTGTAGAAAAACTACTGGATGGTTACAGCCACATGGGAAACAAAACTAACTTAAAGAAGCAAATAAAAAAAGTAATAAATTGTTTTAGAAAATGACCTATGATTTTACACAACATTAATTGCAATGATTTCAAAATATGCTTTACACCGTCATTCTTCCAAATTTAAATATTGCATTTTTTAGATAATCAAAATTGCCGTATAAAAATGTAACAGGTATCTCAAAAAAACAAGTATTTGCCAATAATGAAATTCCTGGACAGTTACACAGAAATGTATAAATGTTTAATGTTCTGTTCTTGGCTAACATAAAGCAATCCTAATAATATTAGGACTTTTTGATTTCAAAGATACAAATATCAATTAGTGGTCAATTGTAGTACTGTGTAGGATATAATACCTAAACATCCTTCTGGCATCAATTCTTTTAATATCAGCTCTTCTGATATGCACAACAAGTACTAGTGCATCACCTTGCTAAGTAATTGTGCTCACAGAAACACCTACAATGCAGACTGGAAAAATATGGCCTACTCATCAGATGTTGAAAGTAAATATTTTATTTACCAAAATAAATAACACGTAGTTTTTCTTGGATCCAAACACACCCAACATTTTGGGAACTATATCCCCTTCTTAGGGTGTCCAATGTATACCTGCAAGTAACATTATGCACCATTTTATTATAAATTATATATATTGAAAATATTATAATAGCTGAATAGTATATAATGTGTCCTACACTTTCATCAGAGCCATCTTTTTTTAATTTTTCTTGTAATAGTTTAAAGCTCACAGAAACACACCACAGTGTCTGCTTAGTGCTTGCCCTACAAAATTTCTTTCAGAAGAAAGCAGCTGAACACAGATAACATCTGCATCTATGAAGTTTAAAATCCACAGGCCCAAAAGGGACTTCAGAAAACCTATAGTCAAAATTTACTCACTGCAGGAAGACTGGACTATACTCTGAATAATTTAAGTTATTTCCAGTGCTGCCTTACATTTCAGCACACCAGTATATTTATATCTTGACGCGATGTGCCACTATTTTAGTTTAAAGTTTTACTTCTTTCCCTATTGTTTTTTTACTCTTTAGTCACCCTGTCTCACACCTCTATATTTGGGTTGTCTTTGATGCACCCTCCTGTCAGGTGGTAGGCAGGCAGCTGCCTTCACAGCACATAGTACTGCCACTCCTTGGTACCCCATCAGACAGGAAAATGCTGAGTGACCTGTGTTCACTCTCTCTGACAGCTAAGCACCTCATGAAGTATCTGGCAGCCAGCCTCAGAGTAGTCTGCTAAGGCGTGCATGTGAACTGTTGTCTCTCATGTGGCAGCATGATAAGTTCTTACCACATCACTTAGCTTTGTTACTGTTTTGAACCTACAACTTAGTAGTGAGCCTTGGTCAAGTATATTTAAGTAATAAGGCCAGAGTTCGGGGGCCATTCAAGGAGGACCTCCCAAATGGCATTATTCTCATAGGAAGGCTCAAAAACATGTTTCTTTTTTCTATTATAAAATTATTGTATTTTAAACTAGTTTGTTCCCATAGATTCCATATGGCATCAGAACCATCCATTGCTGGAATGGACCCAGACTGGCCACCGGGAGCAAATTAATTAAATTGTCCAAAACATTTAAAACCTTTGTAGATATTGCAGGTTATTTGTTATAAGTATGGCAACTGACAGAATGATGTTTGTTGGACTATTCTTGTGGTATTTAATAGCTGATAATACATGTTTGCTTCACTAACCAGCACACAGCTTTTAGCAGATGGCACTGATAAAATATTGCAATTGTTTATAATCTACTTTCCCTGGAATCCTCATCATCAAAATGAGGTATTGCATCTAACAGGGATTTTCCAGTGTAAATATTTTCAAATAAATAAATGAATAAAATGATGGGGCTATGATTGATGTACAGACCCATTTTGAAAGGGGATATGAGTCTTGCCTTTTTGTTGTTTTATATAATTGATATGTGGACATGCATCAGTTCATTTGTTTGTAAGTTAATATGTCCTTGGTGGCCACTCCTACAGTTGTAAGTGTGACCTTATGCCGATTCTTATGGTATGAGAACTGTTGCCAAAGTGAGACCACTATTAAAAAAATAACAGTGGTTTCAAATGACATATTAGTATATCATTGATCAAGGGTGATCAATTATATATATATATATATATATATATATATATATATATATATATATATACACACATATACATACACACACACACATATATATATATATATATATATATATATATATATATATATAAACAAATACTCCCCTCACCATGTCTGTGTCGAAGGCACCTGCATGTGAGACAGTTTACCTGATTAGAGTGTCTCCACACTGGGGAAAGGAGCACCTCATTTGGTTGAGAAAACTGCCTGAGTTTGTTTTGAAATTACTCCAATTTTTCCTTATTTGGGTTTCTTGTTAATGTTGCCTTATCCCTACAAATATTAATTTTTAATTACTTTTCAGTTTCAGAACCTTGTGACAACAGTTAAGCAGAACCATAGAATGAAACGTTCATTGCAGGGGTTTCACTCAACTGATGTCAACATAGAGAACACTACACTGGTGGCATTAAACATTCCATACACATGACCCAATTATATCAACAAACAACAATATTTTTGCCCCCATTAATACATTTTATTGTCACTGAATCGCTCTTGTCTTATCTGTCTTCATTGTTTACTGCTGCCCTTGTGTGCCTCCTGGGCATTTGATGATATTAGTTATACTGTTATAGTATATGGTTGCCCTTTGTAATGGATAAAAATCAGCCTGCTCAAAATCCTTGTTAAGCACATTCTAAACTGTTATGCACATTCCAAAGTGCTGTTATACACATTCTGAACAGTTGTTATGCACAGTTCAAAGGTCATACAATTCATTTATTCTACACATAGTTACTTACTAACCACTGGCATGCATTTCCTCTTGGGGTTGAGATGACAGCATGGCCCTCTCAAGCTTTGATCTTGTGGTTATATGCTGTCATCTCAACCCCTCGATGGAAACACAGCCTTGTTCTGTATGGTTGCCCATACATTATTCTCTATTTACTGTTCATTACTATTCATAGAGCAACATGGAACAGTGAAAACTAGAATTTAGAATGTCCAGGAGGCAGAACTGAATAGCTGTAGATAATGAAGAGGACATACCCGAGGTACTGTAGCCTCATTGCCAGTAAAAAAGCAATACTTTGCTTAATAAAAAAGTGCCAAATGTTTATCAAAACTGATGATATAATTTAAGATGATGACAGGTAGATGAGACTGCCCTGTGTTACACCATGCTACACTACAGATTTGACATGTACCGTAGCTGAAAGTTGTCATAAAAAGTATAAGCAGGGTTTGTAAAAAAAGCTTTAAAAAACAAGATTCACTGTTCACATTTTGTTGTTCATACTGATGGAGAGTGATATCACTTTTTAGGGAAAAAAATATTAATTGCGGTTTCAGTGAATTTCAACAACATATAACTGTTGTTTATAAGTGGCTTGTATCTTTTTGACTTTGAGCAATACTTTTGATTAATATTTGATAAAAGTACAATAATGTGAATAAAATCACAAAATATTGTTTTGTTCATGAACTTAAATGAATAGGAACAAACAAAAGATAAATGTCAGTTTTTAAAGCTTTTCTACATAAGAAATAATGAGACATATAAATACTTCAAATGTGTTGTGAAGCACAACATATATCCAAGTACTTTCAACTACTGGACATGTCTGTATATCTAGCACAAAGAAGTACCCTAAAGTATGTTATTCATCTTAACAAATAGTCCACAAAATTAAGAAAACAAACAAAAATTGGCTGAGTAATAGAACACAGCTTGTGAGATTAATAGGTGAAATGTCAAAATCAATCAAAATGGAGAGTGGAGTCCCACAGGGATCTGTGTTGTGACCCATTTTGTTATCTCTATATATTAGTGACTTACATCAAGGAATAACAAATCAAATTGCAAAATTTGCTGATGACATTAAGTAAGGAGGACAAGTAGAAACATTAGAACAACAGGAAGGACTAAATGAGGATTTAAAAAAATTGAGAGGTGGGCAGAACAAAATGGGATGAAGTTTAACACAGACAAATCAGTAGTAATGCATTTAGGAAAAAAGATAGAAAGAAAAATAAGTATCTACTAAATGATAAGAAAATTAAAAAAGTAGATGAAGAAAAGACTGTGGGATAGTGATTGATAATAAATTAGATTTTATTAAACATCGAAAAATGGCTATACAGAAAGCTAATAAGATGGTGAGGAATATAAAAAGAAGCTTTATTAATAAATCTTTAGCAGTTATGGTACCAGTATATAGGTCTTATGTTAGGCCATACTTGGATTATGGGTCACAATTGTGGAACCATATAAGAAGATGGAACTTAAAAGAATTGAAGGAGTACAAAGAAGATATACATAGATGATTGGAAATTTGGGGAGATATGGGTATAAGGAGAGACTAAGACGAATGGGTCTGTGGAGTTTAGAGAAAATGAGAGAAAGAGGAGATTTAATGATGTAATTTAAGATAATAAATGATGAAGAATTGAAAAGTGAGATGAATTTAGAATTACAAGAAAAACCAAATGGATTAGGAAGATGTGTAAATCAGATTAGGTTGAGAATGGTCAAAAAATAGTGTATACTATTCTTTTATAAATAGAACTGGAAGATTGTGGATGAAGTTACCAGTTGATATAGTAAAAAGTCAAACATTTGCACAGCTTAAAAGAAAAATTGATGAATATATAATAGAAAGTAGAGTAAAGTGCTCCCACTGATGTGGGGAACAGTTTATATGGACATTGAGTCTTCTACTGTTCTAAATACCTAGTATGAGAATCTAGTATTTAATGTAGTTGTATTAATTTATTTCACCAGGAAAATGCTCCATTGAGCAAGCTCATTTACAAGGAAGTCCTGGGCAGGACAGCATACTATGATAAAAGGCAGAGATACAGCATTCAGAAGTATACAAGACAAGGGAATAATACATAGTTGAAGTAAGGTTATAGAAATTAAAACACTGACAGTTATACTGTATATATGTATAAAGTATACAGAGTATAGACAGGTATACAAAACAGTAGTCAGTTCAACAGTTGTCAGGATCACAGTGAGTGACTACTATCCAATGTAATTGCATCAACACCATATAACATCATAGGTAGACTAAGTGTAGCTTAGCCACAAGAAAAATCCCCAGTGCATAATTTTTCAATGAGGGTTTTAAAGATACTATGTCTGACCAGTGAGGTAAGTTTTAGTGCGGCTTGTATTGAGTTCCATACTACTGTATGTGGATGAAGAAACAGATTGCAGATTTTCCTGCCTGCACAGTGTGTTTAAGAACATCCAGAAGTATATAACTATTCTTTCTAAGGGGATAGTTGCTGTGTGATTTGTGGAATAGCTCAGTGATATAACTTGGGAGAACAATCTGCCATGATCTCCAAGGTATCAAGTTGTGCTTGATAACCAGACAGTCTCATGATGCTCATGACCAATACGACTGCTATGATTTCTTCACTTGTTATATACAGGTATATTGTTCTTTGTTTAAAATTTGGTCATCAGCAAAGGCACCCTGAGCCAAGGCCCATTTCCAGGTGCAACCTGTGGGAGAAGGAAGGTAGGCATAAAGAAAGAATTAACGTTTTAAAATAATCACAAACATGATAATTTTATAAAGTATCAGGTTGCCATTTTGTGACACATAGTCATTTAACATTGCAAACAACTGTTGGTACAGCATACTTACCCCCTGCCTGATATGAACACATATTAGTTACATATAAAACTCAGTAGTGAAACATGGTATAGCATATTGTGGTGCAAACTACATGTAAACTCCATCAATAAAAGAAAGAAACAACAGTGTTTATAAAGGTACGCACTTTTAAAATATTTTATCACCTTTAAAGCAGAAGTGCCTTAAATTTTCAAGTCTGTGCCTTCTGTAGAGGCTACTTTTCAAACATTGGTTTGCATTCTGTTATTAGGGCCTTTTAGCAAATGTATGATATGTATCTGATTTACAGACTGGTAGCAAAAACCATTTGAAATGTATTATGTAGTTTATGTCCTCGTTAAGCTTGTACATGATTGGTGCAATGTGTTAGGATTTTATCATAAAGCACTATGGTTGAGAGATACATAAAATACCTCATAAAGACTAAAGGAGCTTAATATGTATACCCTTGAGGAAAGAAGGGAGAGAGAGGACACAATAGAAACTTTCAAGTACCTCAAGGGAATCAACAAAGTCCAAGAGGGTAGCATCTTTCAGAAAAAGAGATGTGAAAGAACAAGGGGGCACAATTTGAAGATAGAGGGGGGATGTCTCAGAGGTAATGTGAGGAAGTATTTTTTCACAGAGAGGGTTGTGGATGCATGGAATAGCCTCCCTGAGGAGGTTGTGGAGTCAGGAACAGTGGGAGAATTCAAGAATGCATGGGACAGACATAAGGCAGTCCTAGTGGGGGGTAGGAGGAAGTAAGCTGTTGGTTAACTAGGATCTGCAGCTTATCTGTTAGGTTGGACAATGGGCAGACTAGGTGGGCCAAGCGGTCCTTATCTGCCATCACATTCTGTTTCTATGTTTCTATAAAGTTATAAAATGGCACTCATTTCCACTGTTTAACTCAAAAACACTCACCAAGTTAACAAAATGACTAATAAAGGCACAACAATAAAAGAAGAGGAAACAATATTTATAAAACAGCTTCTAAAGGACAAAGTACTTCCAGATTCAGTGTAGTACTCCTTCAATGCAGCTCCAGTGCTTTTGGGCTAAACCATTAATGCATGTCTGAGCTCTTGCAGCTTGAAATCCTGAAATGATCTAGGGTTCAGAAAAGGTTAAAACACATAAATTCAGCAAGGGGTTTTACTAAGTTTGGACAAGTCCTAAAAATGGATCTGGTAGTCTGAACCAATTCATGTCAATAGCCTTCTGACCTTGTCAAAGTGAAGAGGTTAAAAGGTCTTGCAGATACATGAATACATTAGAAGAGTGCCCCTAGAAAAATGCTGTAATTGTGCAATTAAATGTCAGATCCTGACAGCTTTTTTACTCATTGTTTAGGCTTTTGGACCATTACTGTATGCAAAGACCCATGGTACCTGCTCACACCGAGTCGATTTGCTGTTTAGACATACTGTACTGTTGTATGTGAAAAATGACAATCCATAAAGTGTACATAATACTGTATTATTGTAATAGTGTCTGCTTGGAATTAAAGGATGTCAACAGGCATGTATTGGACTGGTCTCTTTTCCTGATGCTGACCCTACATATTTAGCTCTATACAGCAATTAGGTTTGAATATAAGTGTGTGCATCCAGATTCATGACTTGTTTTTTTGCAGTGGCTTGAGTAAATCCTTAGAACTGGCCAAACTGTATGAGTAGTAGTAGCTTGAATTGCTATTCGTTTTAAGGAGAAGAGCCATCCTTGAATCCCAAAAAGGGGCTTCTTTCAGGCAGCTAGTCAAATAACCCACTAGGGATGGGGCAGTGCTGGACCTGGTGTTTACAAACAGGAACAGCTTTGAAGATATCACAGATGATAGTCCCCTAGGTACCAGTGATCACTGCACAATGTGGTTTAACATTAAGGCAGGAACAGAGGCAAAGCACACAAAGACAAGAGTTCTGGACTTTAGGAGGGTGGATTTTAAAGAAATGGAAGACTGCCTCAGAAACTGCCTCACAGATGAGGACTGCAAGGGGAGGGGCAGAGGCACAGAGGGAAAAATACGGAAGAGCGTAATTAAGGTCACTACCCTCTGCATGAAGAAAGTGAGCAAAAGTAGAAGGAAAAAGAGACTGTCATGGTTCTCTAGGGAAGTGACCAAGGTGGCAAGGATAAAAATGGTGGCAATCAGGAGGTTTAATAAAACGCAAAGGGAGGAAGACAGTGAGGTATACCAGGTAAAACAGTGAAAAGCAGGAAAGGCAGTGAGGAGAACAGTGGTGCAGAGGAAAGGATAGCCAAACAGGTGGCTAAAGGGGATAAGACTTTTCTTCAGGTGCATACTGTAACTGAGAAGTAAAAAACAAGGGGAGGGATAATGAGGACAAGAAGGGTGGGGGACACTGCCCAGAAGAAGTATAAGACAAAGCTGGCATCCTGAACATGTACTTCTTTCTCAGTCTTCACACAGTGGTAGGAGGAGGTGACAGATCACCAGGGAGCAGCAGGAACAAAGGAAGGAAGCTGGACACAAGTCCATTTTCAGAAGAAGAAGTCCTGAAGGGACTTGCTGTTCTGAAAGTGGACAGGGCTATGGGATCAGATGGATTACAACTAATGGTACTAAAGGAACTCAGGCAGGTGATAGCTGCCCCACTGCTGTCCTTATTCAACAGCTCACTAGAAACAGACATAGTTCCAGAGGACTGGAACAAAGCAGATGTGGTCCCACTCCAGAAAAGCAGCAGAAGCAGGGAGGAGTCTAGCAACAATAGGCCTGTCAGTCTCACATCAATGGTGGAGAAAATAATGGAAACCTTGCTAAAACAAAGGTTGGTAGAGTATCTTGAATCCAGTGGGCTGCAAGACTAAAGGTAGCAGGGATTCACATGTGGGTAGATTATCCCAGATGAATATGATTGATTTCTTTGACTGGATGATGAGGGAACTAGATCAGGGGAGTACAGTAGATGTGGTCTATCTGCACTTTAGCGAGGCCGTTGACACTATGCCACACAGGAGACTGATAAAAAAATTTAGCATCCTACTGGTGGGATCCAAAGTGGCAAAATGGGTAAGGACCTGATTAATAGGTACATGACAAATAGTGGTGGTTTACGGCACTCACTCTAAGGAGGTGAGAGTGACCATCATGGTGCCACAGGGCTTAGTACTCTGAGTGTTCCTCTTCATTGTCTTCATAAGTGACATTGCAGAAGAACTGGAAGGGAAGGTATGCCTTTTTGCAGATGAAACCAAAATCTGTAATAGGGTGGACACTCAGCAGGGGCTGGGCAGAATATGTAGTGAGCTTGGGAAACTTGAGGAGTGGTCAAGAGCATGGCACTTGGGGTTCAATGCCAAAAATGCAAAATCATGCACCTAAGGCATAAGACCCAAGGAGCTGCATATAGGATCATGGAGGGTACTGACAGTCAATAAGCAGGAAAGAGACCTTGGGGTTATCATATCTAATGATCTCAAAGTGGCAGGCACTGTGACAAAGCAGTGGGTAGGGCCAGTGGGATGCTGGGGAGCATAAGGAGAGGTATCTCCAGTAGGAGTAGAGAAGTGGTATTGCTGCTTAATCACTCACTTGTAAGACCCCACTGGGAGTATTTTTGTCCAGTTCTGGAGGCCACACCTCAGAAAGGATCTAGACAGGGAAGAGAAAGTCCAAGGAGGGCAACTAAAATAGTGCAGTGGTTCCATCAAAAGCCCTACCAGGAGAGACTGAGGGATCACATCATGTACAGCTTGGAAGAGAGGAGAGTAAGACAGGACATGATAGAGATCTACCAGTACCTCACATGGATGAACAGAGTGCAGGACGGGAGTCTCTTTCAAATGAGAGAAGAGATTCCCTTGTGCTTATCGGAAGCAACAATGCATGGTACAAACACAAGGGAATCATAGTGGAAAGTAAAGGGGGGAGAGAGAAAGAGCTATAGATCAGGCACAGCCTGCAGTAATAGTGTAGATAGTGAAAAATGGGCTGACTGGAATGGCAAAGTGGTCGTTATCTGCTGTCAAATTCTGTGTTTCTATGTTTCTAAAGAGCACCAGGATCAGAAGGCATGCAATGAAGCTGGAGGGAAGAAGTTTAATAGGGATGTGAGGAAGTAGTACTTCACTGAAAGAATGTTGAACACATGCAACCTACTGCCAGGGGAAGTGGTGAACATAGGTGTAGAGTTGGGGGGCTTCCAGGCTTGGGCCACCCCCTGGGAAAACTGATCCCCCCCCCGGATAGGGTAGTCTATAAATAGGTTTAATGTTTAGGCCAATAGTTTTGAGCCTGAGAGCACCCCCCCTGGGAAAATCTTAACTCTACACCCATGGTGGTGAAGGCAGAAACAGTAGGGGTCTTCAAGCATGCATGGGCTAGACATAGGGGGACATTAATAAATACGCATGGAGAAGGAAAGGTTGCCAGAGACTTGTTAGGGTCTACACAGACACTCTAGGCAGGAACCATCTGGGCATACTGAGTGGGCAAGCAGTCCTTTTCTGCCACAAGGTTCTATGTTTCTGCATAAACAGACCAAGTTTTAAAACATGGTGAATAATAAGCTCAAAATAAAATGTACTTTTAAGGCAAATGAGTCTCCTTCCTGTTCTTGTTGTGAAGGTCATTGAATATGTTGATGTATCTCTCTGTTTACATCCAAAAGTACACTGTGATCTTGGCAAGAGCACCATATAGAGAGTGGCTAGGTTCCCTGCTTTGTACTGTAAAGGACTAATATAAATCTCCCTATCAGCCTCTCCTTTACTTATAATTTGATGCAACATTCTCAGCATTCCATAAAAATGTGTTTTAATTGTGTACTAATAGCTAGAGATGGGCATGTCAGTTCTGCTCTAGTTTGGATTCTGTCTCTCATCTTTCTCAAGATTAGATTTACAACTGCTAGGTCAGGCTGTTTTTAATAGGAGAAATACTTATTTTCAAAATATAGTATAGCTTTTTACTTTCTCTCTTTATTTTTGATGTACCCCAGACCCCAGCCAAATTCTCTCATTCATTGTTTTTTTTCTCATTCTGCTCTTCCTCTCTCTCTCTCTCTCTCTCTGCTGTGTTTTTCCAGCTGTATGTCACTTTCAGAGCTTTTGCATGTCAGTCTCTCTTTCTCCTTCATGCTCTCTCTTTCTCTCTGACACTATCTGTCTCTACCATTTTTCAACTCTCTTGCTTCAAGATCTCAATCTTTTGTCCCTGAAATGTGGGACATACTCAGGATATGGATTATGTAAGACACTCATCTATGTTCTAAAATGCCTTCCATTCCTCAGAGTTTACATGTCAGCTTTGATATCAGTGGTAGTATTTATCACTGTGTAACAGTAGCATGGTCTGGCCAGCACAGCTTTGAGATTTGCACCAAGACAGCAACTTTATTGAAGTTAAACTATGTTGGAACAAATCTCCCAGGGTCACACTGACCTGGTTGTATAAGTGGGGTGTGTCTTGGAAAGAAGTAATTTGCCCTTACCATTAGCTAAACATGTTTCAAATATTCTAAAATGACCTTTTACAGTATATCAAGCACATGGTGGCAGGCAGTGCCTGGAATGGATCAAGCTCAAATCCATTTAAAATTAATTAAGACATTTATGAAAGATGCCTCCACCCATTCTTTCTGTCTATGAAACAACACTTATCTGGTGTTGAATAGGAGCAAATTGTTGCAACAAAGAGCAATCATCTCTTACTTATTAATAGTGTCTTCAAAACTAAATCACTATATAGGAAGATAGCCAGCACCACTTTCATGCTAATCTAGTGCCTTGTAGAGACACATGCTTAAACCTCCCTTGCAGGTTATCTGTATGCAATGTTTTCAGAGATTTCCAAATTAAAGAAAGATAATTATCTATCTATCTATCTATCTATCTATCTATCTATCTATCTATCTATCTATCTATCTATCTAGCTATCTCTTGTGTCTGTCTGTCTGCCTATCTGCTGTTTGTCTGTCTGTCTGTCTGTCTATCTATCTATCTATCTATCTATCTATCTATCTATCTATCTATCAATCTTTGTTGCAAAAACCCAATTAATGCATCAGTTAGGGTTCATATTACAGTGACAAAAGTATGGAAATGTGGTGTTAGGGTTTCCAACCCTAACACCCCACCTCCCCCCCACACAACCCTACCATCCATACATCAACAGGTGTCAGGGTGTGCCTTGTGGTCATCGGCCGTAATGCTCACCCCCATTCCATTTGTAAGGAAGGTAAGATTGAATGGTATATAAGAATGGGGTGAGCGTTAGGGCCGATGACATCAAGGCACACCCTGACACCTGTTGGTGTGTGGATGGTGGGGGTGAGGTGGATGGTAGGGTTGTGGGGAGGTGAGGGTAAAAGGGGTTGGGGCAAACCCTAACACCACATTGCGGTACTTTTGGCACTGTAATATGAACCCTAACTGATGCATTATCAGAGATTTTTTTTTACAATGAATTTCCTTACTTTTGTGAAATCATCATCATAGCCATAGTTGTTTATGGGAGCACAGGGCCCAGAGGGACCTGCACTACTATGTATCCATAAAGTTAGAAACATTGGGATGGATATTCGGACTGCACCGGGAAATGGCGCAAGACTGGGCGCAGCGCAACTGGGCAGTGCCGGGGCCAGAACCAAGCGATATTCAACAGTGATGAGCCATGGCTCAGCACAATTCAATATGGGAAGGTCGGCATGGCGCAGTGGCACTGCACCAGTGCAAGCCACAGAGAGGGAGCAAGGGGATGCATCAGCACAAGTGAAGTTGCCCTAGGTGCGTCACCTGCAGTATTCAGTCAGGGGCATGCAAATGAGGCCATAATATATGCAAGGTGCAAGTGGGGCCATTTGCATGTCATTATGGCCCCATTTGCATGCATTGAGCAGGGGGGCTCCATGGAATGTGCCTGGCACCTGAACTAGCAGCTGATGTAGGGGGTGGGTCTCTGGTGGGTGAATGTACCCCTTCCCCTCCTGGACGCCCGATCATGGGCTGCTGTAAAAATAGAGAATTACCTGGTGGTCTAGTGGTATCCCCCTGTACACCCGATCGCAGGCTGTTGTAAAAATAGTGATTTACCTGGTGGCTAGCAGTACCCCCCCATACAACAATCATAGGCTGATGTGAAAATAGTGATTTACCTGGTGGCTAGTGGTACCCTCCCTGTATGACCAATCGTGGGCTGTTGTAAAAATAGTGATTTACCTGGAGGCTATCGGTACCCCCATATGTCCGATCGCGGGCTGTTGTACAAATAAAGAATTACCTGGTGGTCCAGTGGTACCACCCTCCCACCCACCCACAGATGGCCCCAGCCACCCAGCACCCCCCCATCATTGGTGGGTGGCAGCACCCCACCCGCATACTGCCCAGCCACCCACCGAATTACAGTGTACAGTATGATCTATATGCCTATTGATCCACAGTGTGGACCAATGCGCTTGCAGACCATACTGTACTACACAGCACCAGATATAATGAACAATGGGGGGTACCGCTAGAGCCAGTTAAACCACTATTTTTACAACAGCCCACAATCGGGCATATGGGGGGGTTACCACTAGTTTACCAGGTAAATCATTATATTTACAACAGCCCACGATTGGGCATATGGGGGGGCCCTAGACTACCAGAGAAGGTCCTGGTGCTTGTGGACGGTGTTCCTGCTAGGCGGGTGGCCACTCATGGCTGGTGGCTGTTGTGTTGCACCATGGGTGGCCAGCATTTGAGCCTGATTTCTTTGGCTCAACTTTGAGCACCAGTGTGCAGCTCATGTAGGGGTTGCGCCATCATATGCACCGCATATCCCAGGCTGAATATCAGGATGTGCCACAAATGCATGGTAATGCTCCCTGCATCTGCGCCGCATACATTACCATTGCACCCTGGTGCATCAGGGGTTGCGCCGCGCATCCTGCCCCTTTGAATATTGTGCCGGGGTGCATTTGGGGTTTGCGCATGGTGCAACCCTGTTGTGCCAGGTGCAACCCCTTTGAATATCCCGGCCATTGTATTTAACCTTCATTCCCCTGTTGACATGACTTCCCTTATTTTATTGTGGGAGCGCAGGGTCCTTTGGACACTGTGTATCCATCCCTCAGTACATGCATGAGCAAATTATCACCACAGCCATCTGATTACCTCAGGACATGTACCTGGTACAGAAAAATGTTCAAACCCTGCCAAAACATAATTCTGTGCAATTGTGATGCCATTCCATCCCACAGGTGTGAAAACACATTTTCTCCAGGATTTGAAAAAGTACAGCTGTGACATACATGAGGTGGGGTAATAAGAAGGCTGTGTTGAAAATGTGGGGTCAAAATATTGAAAATTTCTGTAGTTACAAGTGGGCATACTGAAATTACAATGAATGGTCATAGCTTTGAAATGTTTTCAGATTTTGAGCCCAAATTTGCAACATACTTATCACACCACCTCATAAACCCCATAGATGAACATTTTTAAATCCAAGGTAAAATGCCATTCTGCACCACATGTGCAAAAACACATTTCAGCCGGGATGCGAAAAATGGCAGCTGTACTGTTCATGAAGTTGTGTGAAAAAAATGGCAATGTTGAAAATTTTGACTCAAAATATTACAAATTACCTAGGTTACACGCATGAGTAGAAAAATGTCAATGACCATGCATAATTTGGCCATTTTTATGTATTTTGTTTTCACCAAATTTTCAACATGGGGTTTTTGGGACCCTGTGACAGAAAAGGGGACCTAAGCCATGTATTCCTTTGATTCATTTATTCTTTACTAAATATGCATCTGCTTCAGGTATGAGATGGTAACCAGATCACATGATCAAGTAGTATATGACAGCTTATGGTTCTTGTATGATTGCCTGACATCCTTGTGCCTGTCGCACACTTTCCAGACTTCAATTTGACCAAGCAGCACAATTTACCAATCAGTTACTTCTCGACTTGAAGTGACTCGGTGACCCTCATGTGCCAGGTGTAACATCTGCAAGTTCGCATGGAATGGAGGTATTTCTTAACATCCTGCTAGCACTAACACCAGTGTTGAGAGTAACCAAAAAGACAGCTTTATGCACTCAGAGCTTTCTGTTTCTGAGTATAAGTCTGGCAGAAAATGAATTTTGAATATTCATGACATTGTGGTACAAGTGCTCAGATTCGAAGCGTGGGAACGAGTGGCGTAGCAGTGTATCTGCCCCAGTGGAGTCTGTGATAGCCCATAGTAGATTTACTATTTTCAAAAAATTGTATCACTGCAATTTGTAGATTAAATACTTTGCACAGGCTATCTGATCCGGCTATCAGTTCTGTACCTTCCTAAGAATGCTACGGAGCCTTGGAGTCTGTGTTTTGCCACTAACTGGCCCTTTACTGGTAGCACTGGTGCAGCACCACATGTGTCTTAGCCCCCACATATGGATACTCATTGCGTTCAACTGGCAGTCCAGAGATGTGGCCCAGAGGGGACAGGTGAAAACAAATTCTGGTCAGAGCTGATGTGGCTGTGAAGAGCTTTTGGGATGCTTTTACCCATTGTTTCTAATGACTTGCACAGTGCAGATCTGTGGAGAGGCAGTTTCAATGTGGTCTTTCTTTTAAACATTTTTACAATGTGTTTTCCTGGAGTATGCTTGCTGATTGCTATATATTTAGCCTGGATAGTTCACAGAAGAAATGGTACCTTATTTTCACTGGGCCTCTACATCTACACAATATTATGCTGCATTGTGTAAAATCAGAATTCACTAAAAACAATATTTTACATCTGAGGGATATATTAAGTGCCAGATCGATGCATGAGCAGAAAGATGTGTTGCACAAAGAGAGTGCACGATTTGGCACTGATACAATATTCAAAGAGAATGTGTTACTGGTTCAGGCTGTCCATACAGTGAAGCCTACCAGAATAAAGTGCAGCACTGCAGAATTATGCAGTAGAGTTACTGCAGCAAACAATGCAGTTTCAAAGGGAGTTAATCCCTTTTGTCATGCAGTAAACCTGTAACACTGTGCTTCATCCTGGTGGGCTTCATCGTTTCTGTTAAGAATGTGACCCTGAACAGGAGTCGCAGTGCAGGTGGCCACCAAGTTAGGTGCATCCAGGGTGACCCAGACGGAATACTTTCCAGGGGGAATGAATGGCACATACTGGTATGCACCACAGCCCCCATGGATGATATTCAGCCCTGGAATGCAAATAAATTAATTGAGCATGCAGGATGCAAAGGGGCCTTATGCATGCTCATTATCAGCTTATTTGCATGTTGACATGGGGATGAATACACCGGAGCAGCTCTTGCCCCCAAGCCTCAACCCTGATTGCTCCCATGTGGGACACACCCTGAAGTCTCTTGTGGTATAGTGGCACCCCCCCCAACCATTCCACCAGCCCCAATTGTACTGGAGTCCAGGCTCTATCAGTTCCATATTGTAGGGACCCCAGTGCTATCCCTAATTGCACCTGAATACGCCTACAGTCCAAGTCCATAGTGTAATGGCCCCTGCTCCCCCTCAATGGTGCACAGACACCCCCCTCCCTGCCCCCTGCCCTTCCCATTGCGATGACTGGCTCTGTAATCTGATCATACCACTCTATCAGCGGGTGGCGGAGCACTTGCAGTAGGATACTGGAATGTGCTATACATATACATGAGCTGTGTGTGGGTGATAACACCCAGAAGCCATACTCCTCAGGCACTGGCAGGCAGATCCATCATCCCAGTGCCATTGCACTGCTCAGTGCGGATGATGGCTGATGCTGCACCCTCTCACACAGGTCCCAAAACAGACATGTTACAGCTGGCCTCCCATTTATTTGTAAAACTGGGGAACTGCAAATGAACTATCTACAGCCTGAAGTGCACACTGCAAATGGCATTACTGGATACCGCACCTCATGGCACCCGGGATACTTCAGCAGTCCGGAGGGTGGCATGTTACACAGAGAAACAAGGGACAGTGTGGACTTGCAGCAATGTATGACAGCAGGAAGATACAGTATCGGCAAGACATACATTGTAGATATGTAAATTCCCTCTTCAGTTTGTCAGGGATGTACACACAGCTGAATGCACTGGTGGATCCACAGCTAACATGGTGCCCCAATGCACGAGACAGCCAGTTGATTCATTCCAGAGTGCAGGTCCCCAGCCTGTGTTCAGTGTAGCCAATGGCTGGCCATGGTAGGGTGTGAAGGGCTGTGAGAGTCTTTGCAACAGATTGGGTATGGGGAGAGTGAGGGTGTCTGTGTACAGGGGCAGTGGGTGGGAGTCCTCTAGACTATGGATATGGACCATGGTTTCCTCTTGTGAAATTGGGTCTGGGGGGGCCCTTACACTATGGAACTCTTCAGGGATTGAGTAGGCAAGATTGGAGATGGAAAGGGTGTACCTCTAGTCCACCAGGGCTGCTGTGAACCTGGATGCACATCTGCAGCCTGCCTGTGGGTGGCTGGCTGGGTTAGACCAGCTATTCATGGCTTAACTGTGGGCTGTGGTGCTCTGAACTGTGAGGGGCACATTCCCACTGAATACGCTGTAGCATGGCATATGCATGGGATTGCCCCCTCACTTGAATGGCATACCATTTATGTGTGCCCTGACCCATTCCCTTGTGGCCTGTGCATCCCGCATGTTTGAATATTGTGCTGCTGTGCACTGTTGGAGTTGTGTGGCACATCTACCTTTTCCACTGGGATGCACTGTGTATCTCCTTTGAATACAGGGGCTCTGGACTAGGTTGCCTGAATAAATACATTATAAAAATGGTAAAATCATGACCCCACTGAAAACAAGTTATTGCATCTAATCTGGGACAGTCTGAGTAAATACAGTGCAAAATGTGTAAATGAACATCCCTGTGACAATGAGATGTAGCATCTTCCCTGCCCTATTCAGGATACAAAACATAGGATAAGAAATATTCAGTACTCCCAGATCCAAATATTTATTTATTTATTGAATCAGAATTACAAACCTTTGAGTCAGAGACTCATTTCCAAAGGCTCCTCGTCATACAACAATAGGACAGGGTACAAAGTAAAAACAATGAGGAATAGCTAAATACAGTTCATTGTACATACAGCAAATAGATTACATAAAGAGGAAAACCCGTCCACATAGGCCAGAATAGCCAGTGGGTTAACAGTAATGAGAAGTAACTTTATTATATACACGAGAAGTATAAATGTTTTTTTTTATATACAGGGATATTTACAATGTGGGTTGATCAGGACAAAGGGAAACTTATATAAAGACATAAGTAAATAAATTGAAAAATCCTCACAGGTAGTGAGAGAAGCCATACAATACAGATGGCAAAAAGATCCTTGAGGTTGGGCTAGCCCAGACAAGGCAGGCAGATTTAGGTGTAGGTACAGTTGTTGGAGGCAACAAGATGGTTTCAGAGGGCCATTTTAAACAGAAAAATATTTTGTTCAGATATTATGTTAGGAGGAAGAAGGTTGAACCATGAGGGGGCTCTGTGATGAAAAGACCTCTGTGCCAGGGACGTCTTGACCCTGGGCACAAGATGTGAGATCTTGGTTGAGCTGCGGGTGGAGACAGCAGGGAGGGAAGGGCTGAGTATCATGGTCAGGCCAGGTGGGGCCAGTCCTAGGATAATTTTTTGGGTGAGAAGACAGTGTAGCATATCTTCTCATCAAAGGAGAGAATGTTAGACAGGGAGTATAGAGTACAGGTGTGGGTGAGCCTGCCAGCACTGATGAGTAGCCAACAGGCTTTGTTGATAGAGAGCTTGATTTTGCTCAGTTCAGTGTTGTCAGCAGCACTGTAGACCAGAAGTCCACAGTCCACCAGGGAAAGGACTGAAGAGTTGATGGCTAGTCTCAGAACTTCCTGGGGAAAACAGCACCTGTGGTGCTATAGTAAGCCAATGCGTGTGTTGACTGAGCAGAGGGTGTGGATATGATCTTTAAAAATAAAAACAGAGTCAAAGGCTATGCCAAGGTATTTGAAGGTAGCAACCTGTTCTAGGGGGTGGAGTAAGCTGGACAGGACTGGCAGTGCAGAGCCTTTGTGCTTGTTTTGGTTGTGAGTAAAAAGTAAAGTCTCATTTTTTTTTTTCAGATTGAGTATGAGTCTGCGGTCTAGGAACCACCATTCAGCTAGGGTATATGAGTTTTGTAGTGCATGTTGGAAGTGGTCAGGGTCTGGGTGCGATGCAAAAAGGACCATGTCATCTGCATATAGGAGTATGCTGTTAGGGCAAGAGTTGGGCAGTGTATTCAGATACAGACTAAACAGTAGTGGCCCAAGGATGGAGCCTTGGGGGACTCCTGAGCAAACCTGATGGAGATTAGAGAGGGTGTTATTGATTCTGACACATTGCATCCGAGCTGTGAGGTAGTTGGTAAGCCAGTTAATTGGGTCTGAGGAGAAACTGAGTTGTGCAAGGGTAGCAATGAGAAGAAGAAGGCAGACCATGTAGAAAACTTTTGACAGGTCAATAAAGACTACTCCTGCAAGGTGTCCTTTGTCAAGTGCAGAATGTATGAACATGGAGAACTCAAGGAGGGCAGTGGTGGTACTGAAGCCCTGGTAGAAGCCATGCTGCTCCACACAGAGGTGGTTGTGGGTGGTGAGGTAGTCAGTTATTTGATCAGCGACTATTTTTTCCAAGGCCTTGGGGAAGGGGGGAGGATAGATATTAGTCTGTAGTTTCCAGGGCAGGTACAATAACCACCCATGTGTAGTGGTGTGGTAACTGCGGTTTTGCAGACACGGGGGAAACTGTCCTAGGCAAAGAGAGCGATTGAGAAGGTTAGTGGGGGGGGGGACTACTTCTAATGTGAGGCGCAGTAGTAATAACCATTACTCTGTAGTAGTAATGACCATTACTCTGTAAGAAACCTTCATTTTCCCTGGGTTTTCCCCACAAAGGTAGATTCAAATCCCTGTATAAATCCCTGTAGATTTTTCCATAAGCCACTGGTTCCTTATTTATGACTTTGTTCTTTATTTTATTATATCAGCAGCCTTTTATTAGGAAAAGAGCTGTGATTTGCTGCTCAGTATTAATATTGTATGTCACAATGGCCTTAGAACAATTTAGATTTATATGCTATTCATAAGGCATAATGTGGAACTATATGAAATAACAAATATCAAGCTCATTATTTCATGAACTATACCCAAAATTAGTAATCACAAGTTAGACAATCTTTCAAAAGATGCTAGTAATGCCTGTAAACAAATTTATATATATATATATATATACATATACCCTACAGCTTGCATATATCAGAGCATGACCGCACACTGTAGAGTGGGTTATCTATCTGATAAAATGGCAAAATTATTTTTAGGGGGGTAAAAGTGCAGGTGTGCGGTCGCACTGTGATATATGCAGTCATGTGATGGGATCCAACAAATCAGCAGACATAATTTTTCCTACCCTTTTTATAAATATATATATATATCTATATATATATATATATGGTAGCATGGTAGTGCTACCATAGTTAGGGTTGAGTGGCCCTTTTAAGGTTAAAGGGTGAAATTTTGCACCTCAATAACTTTGCCACCATTTAACAGATTTGCCTGACGTTTGGCAGGCACAGACTGGCAGCATAGATCTTGGGATATGAAAACTTTCATAGTGGTAGGATATACGGCTGCGGACTTATTAAGCGACATTCGTATGCGCAATTACATTTTTTTGTGCATTCTTTGCTCGCACCTACAAGTCGCACGGTTTGTGTGACTGGTCTGAAAACCTCAGGGAACATGCCCCGGGCTCCCAATGTGCCTTTTGAAGATTTTGTGAAAAAATATTAAACGGTTCAAAAGTTATTCAAAAAACAAGTTCCCATTATAAGTCAATGGGAAAAGTTAACAAAAAGTTTGAAAGTGTCGCAAATGCACTTTTTAGTGTCGCAAATAGCCCTAGTAATGTTGCAAATCCACCATTTTGTTTTCAGTTACTGATCACAGAAATGCTTGGCATTTAAAATTGGGACCATCTAGGGACGTAATTCTTTTACTGTTTACCTATTTGAGCCCTGAGGATGTTAGCTAGCCATGTCTTTATTTTGGGGTTAAACAACCCAGCAATATGTTTTTCAAATTTCTGGGAAAAGTAGTGTCGCAAAGTAGTGTACTTTTGCAAATTTTTGCAAAAGATGTCGCAAATTGCGACACTGATTTTCCAGGCTATAGCCAAAATGGCAGGAGTTCTTCGCCATCCTGCCGCAAAAGAACGGTTTGGTCTTTTGGGATGAAATTTGGAGGGAAGGCAGCGATCATCTCACAGATGTGCCTTTTTGTGATTTGGTGAAAAAATATTGCATGGATGCAAAGTTACAATACTCCAAAGTTGACATTTGTTCCCATAAACTAACATGGTGGCGTCCGCCATGCCTTTCGGGGCTCGTATCTCGGAAACAGTGCGAGATACGGAATTTTCATTATGACAATGCATAGTCCTATTGGCTACAAATTCAGTGAAAACCTAGCCAGGAAACTGATAAATCATGAAATAAAATTTTTTTCTACATTGCACGGTTCCTGAGATATAAGCAAATTAGTATTCCAACAGCTCATTTTCTGCTCTGAGGCCTATTATTATGCATACATTCTTTGTACACATGGGCCCAGATATTCAAACTGCACCCAAAAAGTGTGCAACAGCAGGATCAAGCACAAGACCACTGTGCAGGTCAAGATGCGCCTGCGGCACAAGACTGAATATCGCGCCACCTGTGCCATAGCGCAACCAGGGATGTGCAGTTGTGCAGTTTCGATGCACCATAGCGCAACAAGGGATGCTCGGTGGAGCAGGGCAGCAGTGCAACAGCACAACCAGGGATGCGCAGGGACAGGATGCAGGGGCCCACCACCCATGCCACAGATGGGCAGAGGAGCACACAGCAGAACAAACACCGCCCCCCACACCCCATGCACTGCCCAACCGGTGGAGAGCCAGAATAACCACTGGCCCATGGATACCAGCAACAAACCCACAGCCAGGGCATGGTGCCCCAGCATAACCCCCGGCAAGCTGTGACCAGCACACAAGGAGGGCCGACCACTCCGTGCCACACCATCACACCAATGCAGAGCACACCCTGCACCATGACCCCCAGACACCCTGCCCAGGAGCAGCATCCACCAGTGCAGGATACCCCATGCATGCCACCACCCTCACTGTGACAATGCAACTCTGTGCACCACAGAACCATGCAAGGCAGCCTCACCATGAACAACCATCAGCGGGTGGCAGCACACAGCGATGCAATGACTGCATACACAGTGCCACCATGCACGTCCCCCCCGAGGTACAGCTGAGAGACCAACCATGCGCTGGCACACAAGGTACCCCACACGTGACAGGGCATGCTCTGGACCCCACCACCAGTGGTACAGCACCCTGCACACCCTCCCAAGGACACACCCCAACCCAGCACTGACTGCAACAGCCAGAACAGACACCCACAGTGGTGCATGGAAGCATGCACCACACAGGATGCAACACAGTGCATGGACAAACACCCATCCATACCCAAGGGCACACCAACACAGGGACACAGCAGTGGGGCAACCAAGCCCCCAGCGTGTGGCCATGGAAACCGTGTACACACGGCCAGCATCCCTCCATGGCACAGGAGTGCCAGCCACCCTGCGCAGGCACCATGGAGCTGTACGCCACCAGCATTTTCCCGCAGCACAAGTGACAGACAGTGGTGCACATCCCCTGCAACACACACAAACAACAGCATGGAGGTGGGACAACAACAGCGGAGGCCACAGTGTCACCCAAGGTGACATGCACCACACCAGTGACAGGAGGCAACCCAGCATTATGCCGGGTACAGTGGCTGTTCTGCATGGACAGCCACCACTGACATGCCAGTGGACTGTGCAGGTCATAGACATGCAAGGGTGTCAGCTGCACAATCTATGGACAGTCTGACAGGTGTGCCATGGACACAGAGCATGCACCATGGACCACTGCACACAGTCATCCAGTGCACAGGGAACAACACACATACCACAGACAGTGACTGATAGCCACTCCCACAACATACTCACTTCCCCATGGATACAGACACATGCACATGACTGCACCACCCCTGACGCCATGCACACCACTGCAGCTGAGCACCTATAGCCCACTGCAAATCAGAGACCACCACAGTAGGCACATCAAAGGAAATGTATTTAAAAACAGCAAACAAAACTATATACAAGTATTTACAACGGTTTGAGGAAGGGCCACAAACAAGGTGGGGGTGGGTAAGGGGCAGGGGTTAATAAATGGTAGAGGGAAGGAGGGGTGCGAGGGTGTGTCCAGGGGGAAGGGGAAATCAGGGGCATTTCCAAGCTCAGTGGGAGCCCTGCTTCCCGCTCCAGCTTCTCCTTCTGCCATGACACCTTCAGACACCGAGCCTGTTGATGTGTTCAAGTATCTCCAGTGATGCCCTGACTACCTGGAGAATCTCCTGCAGCGTCACCCTGATCTCCTGCAGCTGCCGTCCACCTAGGACAAGCGAGCAGAGTCAATAGGTGTGAATGCACAGCCCCATACAGCCCATCCACTGTGCATGGCATACAGCTGTGGGACATGCCTCTGTGATGGTGTGTGACCATCCACAGTGATTGCATCTACAAGACCTGCCCACCCAGGCACACACAGCCATGTGGACTGCTGCACGCACCCACTGGCCAAATCCTACACAGCACCACCGTGGCTATTCAGTGACATGGCTATGCAGTGCGAAGGCAGTGGCACAGCCATGTACCCGGTGCATGCATGGACCACCATTGATGCACTCCCAGACATGCAGTGCCACTGGACAGTGCTGACTGTACCAAGTTGCATGCATGGCACTGGTGTCAATGGATGGTGGCCATGCCCCACTGCCTGCCCTGTTACACAGCATGCAATAGTTATCATGGATGTAAGGCACTCACCATCATCAGGCTGGTCCCTGCACCTGTCTTGTCCAGCAGCCCTCCAGGCCTGCTGTTCATCTCAGCGCAGCCTCCCCTCCCTTGCCCGCCGGCACTCCTCTGGGCCTAGGATGCAAACATGGAGAGAGGAACATCAGTACAATCCGGTAGCAAAGTCCCCCTTCCTCCGTGTGTGTGCAATCCCACACAGCCATAACCATCCTCCCCCCACCCTGATACCACCACCATGGCCAACACTGGATGGCCCCCCCCATGTGCTGGACACATGCCACCGTGATAACCGTATGGACGTTAACCGTGTATGGATGAGGCACCTACCTGGCCATGGCACCGTGCCCCTCACAGAATGTGCCCACAGGCAGGCAAGCCTGTCTGGGTCCAGCCGCTGCAGGTCACATTGCGGTGACAGAACTGCTCCACCATCCTCTCCATGCCTGTGGCCTCCTCCAGGGCCACTGCCACCTCCTCCCACACCGCACTCCTGGCCCTGTCCAGGGGTGCCTCCCCAAATAGGGCAGTGGTATGGGGCTCCACCAACTGGACCAGATTTGCCAGTTCAAGTTGGCGCCAGATGGGCGCCCTTCTCCTTGCCATCCTGTACAGTTTTGGTTTCAAAATGGTGCTCTGTAGTGCATGTTCGCCACATGTGAATACTGCACGGTACTGTGCTGTCATTCCTCATCATGCTGTCACTGAACAGGGTGATAGAGGTGCACCCATTTGGATGCATGGTGCCTAGGGGCAAAGGTTGGCACAGAGTCAGGGGTCTCTTGCGCACGGACCGCCACAGCGGGATTGGTACTTACCACGTGTAACGCGGTAGGGTGCCTGTGTGCCACTTCCTTTAGCAGCCTACCACACTGTGGTCCCAGTGCACCTACGGCACCCAAGTGCCAGAGCGCCATCCATGTGAACAGCGCAGTAGTGCCACTGGCACAGTGGTGGCCGTGCCCTGCATTGCCTCCCGTGCACAGCATGTCATCTGCATGGCAGGCATAGGCATCATCACCCCGGACATGCGCCATTCGGTGTGCACTGCACATGTCACAGAAATGCACCCTTGCCTGAGCACATTCAACACAATTGCGCACTGTGCAACAGCGTGACATTCAGCTGGCATATGCAAATCATCTAATCAGCCATTCGATGGTGTAGATACTGCATTTGCATCCACTTATAATTGTGCCTCACCTCATGTGCATGCATTGTGCTATAAAAATGTGACATTGGGCTGCAGTGGCTATAGTCTGTTGTTACAGTCTATTGTGGTGAGTTACATGCTGTTTGGGAGTGTGAACTGTGGTGTGTGGGACATGCATGGGACTGCACAGTCACAGGTAACACCTGTCATTCTCACAGGATAAAGAATGAGCGATCCTGAGGAGGAGGAAGAGGAACAGAGATGTGGGAGGAAAAGGAGGCCTAACTTCACCAAGGCAGAAACAGATGCCCTGTTTGAGGCCTGCCTCGACCAGGAGCCGCTGCTCAGCAGACAGCGGGGAACACCACAGGCCCATGCTGCTGCATGAGAAGAGGTGGTGCATGCCATCATCCTGCATGGCAGCCACCAGCGGTCCATGCAGGAGTGCAAAAAAAGAAGATGGGCACAGACAGGCAGAGGATTAAGGACAAGGTGGCTGCCATCAGGGCAGCACGGACTCCGACCAGTGGGGGACAGCTGGCTGTGCAACACCTGACCCCACAAGAATAGCGGGTTGCTGGCAGCATGCAGCGTTGTGCCATCAAGGGTGTTCCAGGTGGTGGATTACAGAGGGGTGGTAGCCTGTCACTACATGGTAGGTCCTGATCTGTCAATGGGGGGGAGACAGGGTAGGGCAGATACATTAATGCTACTGTGTTCCTTACAGCTCCTGAGCATCTACATGGGTCAGCAGTGGTGGACTTGCCCACTGAGGGCTACACCGTGGACATAGAGGAGGGTCCGTCCACCTCCACAGGTGTCCGAGGATCAGGGCGACAGTGGGCTCACCTGGATGTCCTGACTGATGTTGGTGAAGCAGGTACAGAGGAGGCCCTGCCCATGTCCCAGTGTGCCAGCGTCCATGGATGCCAGCATGCTGAGACTCGGGCTGGTGCCGGATCCATCACTGATGATGATGGGGCTCACTTCATGGACAGTGATACATGTGTGTGCCGCAGGATGGCCACACAGCAGGTGACATCACGGGCATGGGCATGGGTGCTGCCACCGTGGAGGCCTGTGTGACATCACAGTCCCAGCCTGTGCCTGTCTGCACCAGTGGGGCAGCACTGGTGTGTGTCCAGGACAGCCAGGCTGTTGCGGCCACTGCAGTGGCACCATTGAGCCCTGGAGAGTGGCAGCCGGAGGGGCAGTGTCAGCAGTCAGCCAATGGCCATGGGAGTACAGTGTCGGGAGGTGGCATCAGTGCACCACCTGTGGACATGCCCAGGCCTGGCCCTGGTGTGCAGCTCCCACCCTCAAGGGGTGCTGCCTATCAGGGCCGTGAACACCGTCAAGGGCAGCATGCCGATCAGGCAGATGATCTCTTAGAAGAGCACACCCGCATACTCCAAGAATCAGTCAATCAGCAGTTGCGGCTTGTGACGGCGGTGGATGCACTGAGTGTGGCTCTGCGCCAAGCAGAGGAGCAGCGCAGCAGGGACACCGCTCTGCTCCTGGCAGGGATGGACCAGATGCGGGAGGATGTGACTGTTGCCATTGACAGGCTGACACAGACAATCACAGCTGCCATGGCCACAGTGGGCACACAGTTATTTGCCCATGCATCACAGACACTGTGCAGTGCAATGTCCACCCCTCATTCCCGGCGTCATGTGACACCCTCCTTGTTGACACCGGGTTCAGCTGTGGGCATCCCGAGACACCTGGCACAGGCATGTTCGGTGTGCTGCAGACCCCGGCGTGAGCACAGTCACGTTCACGCAGTGGAACCCCTGGGGGACTGTCAGTGCCACCCCATGAGGCCATTGATCAGCCTGTCACTGCTGGCGGGTCTCGGTGGGGCTCCCATGCATCCATGGCAGCTGTGGCACATGACTGACCTGTCTCCCACCATGGCTACTGTCTGATGCTGCCCTGTGTGCATTGTGTTGTTCAATGTGCAATGCACGGGTGGGGTACCCGGCCCTGCACACACACACACACACACACATTCCATCTGCACACCCTCCCAGCTGCTGTCCACTGTGGCATGTGCACGCTGATGCCTGCTTTGCACTGTCCACCACTGTGCAATGGTGCCCAGTGTCTGACACATGCACAATGTCAGGCACTGGGCGTGGTGGTCAGTGGATGTGTGTGTGTGGCTAGGAGTGGCAGTTGGGGTCAGCGTGCCTCCTTCCCTTTGTGCATGTCTTGTGGGGTGTGTGTGTGTGCGTATGACCGCGTGTTAAACTTTGCCCATCCCTGATGGCATGTGCGGTTCCATGCTTGGCCAATTCCCTTAACAACATGCACCCCTGGGGTTTGTCCATGCATGTTTGTGGGTTGTGCCCTTGCCATTGGTGGTTGCACATGGCCCCATGACTTACCTGGGTTGGTTGAAGTGCTGCTCTGTGATGGTGTCCTGGTGCAGCTGTGCCATCCGGATCAGTCGGGGGTCCCTTCAACCAAGGGGGGGCTGCCCATCACCAACTTCACCAGTGTCCTCATCGTCCCCATCGCTGTCCCCCTCTTCGACATGTACGGCTATCCCACAGTCATTGGCCATGTCATACAGGATGCCACAGGCCAGGAATAGCCCACAGGCCTTTGAGGGGCTGTACTGTAGGGCACCGCCAGACGTGTCCAGGCAACGGAAACGTGCCTTCAGCATCCTGAACACCCACTCAATGACATTGCATGTGGTGGCATGTGCCTCATTGTAGCGTTGCTGCGATGGGGTCGTGGGCCGCCGGTATGGTGTGAGCAGCCAGGGACAGAGTGGGTATCTACTGTCACCTGTGTGTAGAGGGTAGACATTAGTTTGGTGATCAGCATCGCCCTGCCATGGGCCATCTAGGCCAGTACCCATGTCACCTCTGACTATGCCCCTCCCAAGCTCCATGTCTTTTTGTGTGATTTGCATACTCACCCACTAGGTGGCCAGTGGGGATGTCCCCACTCTCAAACCTGTGGCACAGTGCAGACTGGTGCCAGATGACGGCATCATGTGCTCCCCCAGTGTGCATGGCACAGGCATTGATTATGCACCCCCTGGCATCACATACCACCTGGCAGTTGATGCTTGCATACCCCTTCTGATTCATGAATGTGGCCCCTTTGGGGCCAGGTGGTGTGCAGATAGCCACATGGGAGCAGTCTATTGCCCTAAGCATGCCAGGCATATGTGCTACCCTGTGGAACTCCTGTATGTCTGCTGTGCACTCTGCCAGTGTGCTGGGGAAATGGATGTACTCCGCAGCATGTGGCAGCAGTGCACTGAAGAATTGGGTGACGAAGCAGCCGACTGGGTTATGCCTGTCGTGTCCCCTGTTAGTCTCTGGAAGGTACCTGTGGCAAGCAGGCACATGACAGCTGTCACTTTGGTCTCCACTGATAGAGCATGGCTCCGTTGTGTGGGTGCCTGCATCACATCAATGCACAGCTCACAAAGCAGCCTCAGGATCGCTTGGTTCGGGCGGTACCGGCCCACGATCTCAGTATCAGTGTACAGCTTGAAGCTGGTGTGGGCTCAGTACTGCCCGTTGGGGGCATACCACCAACAGGCCCTTCCATGGCCACGCCCCACTGCTGCCTGCCTTCTGACCCCCTCATAACTGCCTCCATCTGGATGGTGGCACTGGCCATGTCCCTGGCTTGTGTAACCCCCCAGCAGCTGTTTTACTGTTCTCCCCACTGTCCTTGCAGCTACTCTCCCTGCAATGGGAACACCTCCCTGTAGTGGCCGTACTGCCCACTATATGTGCCCTCAGTGCTGTGTGGCACTTCCCCCTTTTGTTCTGCACTGTGTCACAGGCTCCCCTCACCTTCCCTGTTGCTGGTGGTTCCAGGTGCTCTGTCCTGCTCCTGCCCTGCCATGCTCCCAGTTTCTGTGTGCCTGTGTGGCTGCCTGCAGTTCACCAACATGTGGCTTCCCTGTAGTGTTCTTGTGCCTCTCTCTTGTTCCTTTTTATTTTGGATCATTTCTGCTATCGCTCAACTTCCGTTTGCTCCCCTATTGGGCATGGCGCATGTTGTTGAATATCGCACTGCACCATTTATGCATGGTTCCTCCCCCTTCAGTTGTGCATGCATTCCTTACCATTGTGCTCTTGTGCATTGTGATTTTTGGGGGGGGCGCATCTGCCTCCTGCTGAATATCGCAGAATGGCGCAGCATTTCAGACTTACGTTGGTGCATCCTGTTGCACATGGCCTTATGCCTGAATATCTGGGCCACTGTGTTTCTCTATGCAGCTGTCGGGCAAAAACAGGGTTCGCGCTTCTGTTACTGTTACAATTAGCATTTCCACCTGTGTTTCCACGACTGTTTCCGTTACCTTTCCCATTTACGCCACCGTGTGTGTTACCATTTGCATTCCCGTTTGCATACATGCTTGCATTCGCATTTCTGTTTCTGTTTCCTTTGATGTTATTTCTGCTGTTAACATTACCATTTGTGTTTCCAATTGCGGTACCATCACCATGTGTGTCATGGTTTTCGTTTCCTTATACACTTGCGTCTCCTTTTGTGTCACTGCTCGCTTTGGCGTCACTTTGCACTTGTGTTTCTACTAACGTTTGCTTTTCTATTTACATTTCAGCCACCATGTGCACAACCATTAGCAGTTGCATTTGCCTTGCACTTACCATTACTATGTTACAAAACATCACGTGGTGGGAAGGCCCCGCACTCCCACCACCACATTCCATTCACTATTTCTACTGCACATTCACAAAAAGAAGGGAAATTAGAGGCAAAAAACTCAGTTCAATGCATCAGTTAGGGTTATTCCACAGTGACAAAAGCAAGGAAATTCAGTGTTAGGGTTGAAGGCCCCCCTTGCACCCCCCAGCCCGCCTCCACAACCGGCAACAGGGTGTGCATTGGGGTTGTCAGTCCTAACTCTCACCCCATTCTCCTATACCTCAGCTTGTTTACACATGGCAGAGGGGAGAGTTAAGAGCGACCCAATGCAAACCCCATTGGCAGTTGGGTGGCAGGCTTGGGTGCAGGGGGCTTTCAACCTTAACACCGACTTCCTCACGGTTAAGCGTCGAACAACCCCAACTGATGTATTAATGAGTTTTTTGGCCATATATATATATATATATATATATACACACACACACACACACACACACACACACACACACACACGAACATTCAAACATATGAATGTGTCAGCAGAAACAGACCACACAGTCTAAGTCTGCTCAAATGTGCAGCTAGCATCCCTAGTTTGCAGCTGCCCCACTCCCTCTCCTGTGTCATCACACTGCCATCCTCAACCTTCCCCATCCTCACTCTCCCCTGTTCCCTGTCCCATGCCCTTTTGAAGCTGTTCACAGATTTACATGATACCACCAATGCTGGTAGTGCATTCCATTTTGCTACTACCCTCTCTGTGAAGTAGTGTCTCTTCATTTCCCTCCTAAATCTTGTCCCCTCTATTCTTAGCTGGTGACTCCTGGTGTCCCTCCCTCCTTAGCTTAAAGACCCTGTCTGCTCCTATCCTTATTAATTCTCATATACTTGAATGTCTCTATCATTTTCCCCCTGTCCCTTCTATCCTCCAGGGTGTACATACTGTGGTCTCCCAGCCTGCTGTCATGGTCTTTCCCCTCTATTCCACATATCATCTTTGTTGCTGTCCTCTGCACCCCTCTAGTAGCCTGATATCATGCTCTTAGGTATGGACTTCAAAAGGCCCACAATACTCTAAGTGTGGCCTTAACAGTGACCTGTAGAGGGCAAGATCACCTCTCTTGCCTGGAGGAAAGCCCTCCGCTATGCACCCCAGCATTTTGTTCACTTTTGTAGCCACTCTCCTGCACTGGGCAGTGTTGTTCATGGTCTCTGTTATCATTACCCCAGGTCCTTAAAACTTCAGTGATCCCAGCTTAACACCCCCAGCAATTATTATCTCCTTGGGTTCTTTACCCAAAGTGCATAACCTTACACTTTGCATTGAACCCCAGCTGCCACATCTCTGACCACCTCTAGCTTGCTTAGGTCCTCCTGCTGTTTCTTCCATCCCTCCTCTCCATCCACCACTGCTCCGATTTTGGTGTTGTCCAGCAAACAGACTTACCTTGCTCCACCACCCCATATGCAATGTCTGATATGAAGAGCCCAAATAATACTGGCCCCAACACAGAGCCCTGTGGCACCCCACTTGTCACAGGCCTTGGAGTTGAGAGCTCCCCTCTCACCACCACCCATTGCAGCCTCCCACTCAGCCAGCTTGTACTCCAGTTCATCATTTTTGCCCCTACCCCTACACCAGTTAGCTTCCCCCCAGCTGCCCATGAGGCACAGAATAGAAGGCCTTGCTGAAGTCCAAGTAAAGAAGATCCACTGCATGACCCTTATCCAGCTCACCTGTCACCCAGTCATAATACTGTATCAGGTTGGTTTGACAAGACTTCCCTGAAATGAACCCATGTGCCTCACCTCCTGTATGCCATTGTCCTCCAGGTATGACACCAGTCTTTCCTTTAGTATCATTTCCATGAGTTTGCACACTATGGAGGTGAGACTTACTGGATGATAATTACCAGGTTCATCCCTTGGTCTGCTGTTGTGTACTGGTTCTACAAGTGCCATCCTCCAGTCCAGTGGCACACATCCTGACTCCAGTGAGGTGCTGTACAGATCCACCAGTGGCTCCACAAACACCTCCACCATCTCCCTCAGCATCCTGTGGTGGATACCATCTGGCCCTTGTGCCTTGTCTACCTTCAGTGCCCTCAATCCCTCGAGGACTCTACTTGCCTCAATTCTTCCATCTGTCACCTCCTCTCCCCTTGTCCCCACCCTCCCAGCCCATGTTGGTAGTGGTCCCCCCTTTTCTTCCATGAACACTGAGCAAAGTATTCATTCAGTGCTTCTGACTGTTCGTCCCCCTTTTCTGTCCACTCCCCACTTCTTTTTATCCTCACTATTGTCTCTTTGCACTCCCTTTTCTCCCTGATGTATCTGAAAAAGTCTTTCTCCTCCCCACCCCACTCCCGTTAATTTCCTGCACTAATCCCAGCTCCCTCTGGGCCTTGTCTTCTATCACTTTTCTGGTCACCTCCCTGGACCATCTTGCATGCTCCTCTCTGTCCCCTTCCTTCCCCATCCTCCTATACCTCTGGTGTGCCTCTCGTGTTGCTCTTACCACTTCCAATACCTCACTGTTCAACCAGCATGGTTTTCTTGCTCTGCTCCTCTTACTCTGTGGCATGGTGCAGGTTTCTGTTGCCTCTGTAATCCCCATTTAATAATATCCCATTTCTGCTCCACATCCATCTCCTGCCTTATGCCCTCCAGTTTCCCTTTCAGTACTTCCTGCATCCTCCCAAAGTCTGCCCTCCTGAAGTTTAACACCCGAGTAACTGATTTCTCTGGCTCCCCGCACATCATGATATTAAACCATACCATTTAGTGATCGCTGTCTGCTAGTGGGTCCTCCACCTTTATTTCCTTTACTGCCTCCCATTCGACAATACCAGATCTAAAGTGTTCTTAAGTCTAGTAGGTACATTAACCAACTGTGTCAGGAGACTCTCCTGGATCATGTCCAGGAGCACTTGCCTCTAGCACTGAGGTGACTGGAATATACATACACAAATGCTATTTTTACATCTTATAGTTGTTAGTTTTCAGACAAATTATTTTAGACTTTTTCTGTCCACCTGATGGAATCTTGAATGAGTTAAGTAAATGTTGTTATTTTATCAAGGCCCTGATCCAGCAACTCAGTAAATACACACTCAGTATATCATATTATAAAATGACAGCAAAGTCTTCTGTTTGCAGTTCTTTGATCAGGAAATTTATAAATGTTATTAGTTATTTTTATTACATCAGTGTTGGTCCAATAAAAGGTATGAAATCATTTGCTTCTGTATCACTCATGGTTTGTCAGCAGTTAATTCATTAGATGAGGTCTCCCTTGCCAGAGTTTGACTGTTTCTCCACCCCTCCCCCAAACACACACACACACACACACACACACACACACACGCTCTCTCTCTTACTATAAGACATCTCAGTAGCTCTTATCTGTTATGTTTGGGAAGCAGGCTGTAGCCCTTTCTGTCTTTTTATCTATCTATCTATCTATCTATCTATCTATCTATCTATCTATCTATCTATCTCACATTATTCCACTTAAACTTACACAGACCTTTACTTTAAAGGATGGGCATAAATACTTTAGTTCTTCAGTGAGCCTTTGATTTTGTTAGTTTCTGGTTATCTACATGTTGACTTCTCCCCTTAGCACTCTGTGTGTGTGTGTGTGTGTATGTATGTCTGTGTGTGTATGTGTTGTGTGTGTGTGTGTGGTATGTGTGTGTTTGTGTTTTGTGTGTGTTGTTTGAGTGTGTTTTTTGTGTGTGTGTTGTTGGCGTTTGTTGTGTGTGTGTTGTGTTTGTGTGTTGGTGTATACGTGTTCATGTGGTGTGTGTGTGCCCACATGTATGTGTGGGGGAGTGTGGCATGGGGCAATTTTATGTGGGTGTTGGGGTGATTTTTGTGGGTATAGTAGGTGTGGTTATTGTGGTGATGTTTAGTTAGGCTTTTATTCAAACATATAACAGTGATATTACAGTGGCTAGGACTCTTACTTCTCATATATAGTGAACATTTACTTCTTTCTACTAGTTGTCAGTGTTTGGATTACATGCTGTCACATTTTTAAATCTGTTCATATTAAGATGCATATCTCCTTTACTTGGGGGTTCATAAAAGGTTAAATTCCTTTGAGTAAATTTTGCAAAAATTGGTGTGAATGATGATGTCTTAGGACTCTTGTACATATATTTCATTCCTACTGGTTATCTTTCCCAGGGACGGAAGGGGGGGATTTTATTCCTAGAAGTTTTTATTGAGATTCCTTAGATTGATTCTGTACATGTTTGTTATACACTGACACTGTGTTGAAATTTGTACATACAGGCTCATGGTTTCATTTTCTTGGGGGTCCTTGACAAGTAGTATTGTTTTGTTTTTTTTTATTTGGCACTTATACTTTCAACTGATATTAACATGATTTAAATCCTGTTACAACACTGAAGGCTTTAAAGTTTATGCAATACAGTATATTAACTGTTTGAGAGTATAGTTGGGAAAATGTCTCAAGCTAAGTTTTGTATTGCATTTTGTGTGGAACATTTGCTCACTTTGTGTAAACCCTCTGTATGCCACATACTGTATGTATGTGTGTATATGTATGAATTTATATATATATATATATTATGGTAGCACGGTAGTGCTACCATAGTTAGGGATGAGTAGCACTTTTAAGGTTAAAGGGTCAACATTTGCACCTTAATAACTTTGCCACCATTCAATGGATTTGCCTGAAATTTGACAAGCTCAATTGGACATGGTAGGTCTTGGGATCTTCCAAGTTTTGTACCAGTTGGATATGCAGTTGTGGAGTTATTAAGCAACAACCAATTGCACAATTACACTTTTTTGAAATTTATTTGCTGTCACCTACAGGTTGCACTGTTTGTGTGACTGGTCAGAAAACTTCAAGGAACGTGCAGCTGGGTTCCCCAATGTGCCTTTTGAAGACTTCATGAAAAAATATAGAATGGTTCAAAAGTTATTCAAAAGACAAGTTCCCATTATAAGTCAATGAGAAAAGTTAACAAAATAGTCAACACTTTCGCAAATGCACTTTTTAGTGTCGCAAATGGCCCTAGTTGTGTCACAAATCTGCCATTTTGTTTTCAATTGGTGATCAGAAAAATGCTTGCCGTTTAAATTTGGGACCCTCTAGGGACACAATTCTTTTTGTGTTCACCTAGTCGGACCTTGAGGATGCTAGCCGTGTCTTTATTTTGGGGTTAAACACCCCAGAAATATGTTTTTCCAATTTCTGGAAACAGTAGTGTCCCGAAGTAGTGTCGCATGCATGACACTTTTGCATATTTTTGTGAAAAGGGTCGTAAATTGCGACACTACTTTTCAGGCAATGGCCAAAATGACAGGAATTCTTTGTCACCCTGCTGCAAACAAACGGTTTGGTCTTTTGGGCTGACATTTGAAGGGGATGTAGCCAACATCTCACAGATGTCCTTTTGGTGGTTTGGTGAAAAAATATTGCACAGCTGACAAGTTATGGTATTCTGAAGTTGATGTTTTTTCCCTATAGACTAACATGGTGGCATCCGTTGCACCTTTCCAGGCTCATATCTCAGAAATGGTGCGGGATATGTAATTTTTGTTGCGACAATGCATAGTCTATGGCTACGCACTCAGAAAAACACAGGCAGGAAAATCATGAATCATGGGAATTTTTTTTTCTACTTCATACGGTTCCTGAGATATAAGCAACTTAGTCTTCCAACAGCTCATTTGCTGCTCTGAGGCCCATTATTATGCATACATTCTTTATACACACTGTGTTTCTCTATGCAGCTGTTGGGCAAAAACAGGGTGTGCCCTTATGTTACTGTTACACTTAACATTACCACTAGTGTTTCTGTTCCTGTTTGTGTTACTATTCCCGTGTGCATTATGCTTTGCGCTCTCGTTTGCATTCGTGCTTGCATTTGTGTTTCCATTTCTGTTTCATTTGACATTCTTTCTGATGTTAACATTACTGTTTGCACTTCTAGTTGCCATGCTGTGACCGGGCACATCACAGTTTGCATTTCCATACGTGCTCGCATTTCCTTTTACGTTTCTGTTTCCTTTGGCGTTATTGTTGCTGTTGCTGTTACTGTTACTATTTACATTTACAATTGTGGTAACATGCCCATGCATGTTATGGTTTGTGTTTCCATAAGTGCTTGCATTCCCATTTCCATTTCTGTTTTCTTTGGTGTTATTGTTCATGTTAACTTTACCATTTGCATTTACAATTGTGGTACCGTGCCCGTGCGCGTTACGGTTTGCATTTCCATACGCAGTTCTGTTCCTGTTTCTGTTTCCTTTGGCATTATTCTTCATGTTAACTTTACCATTTGCGTTTATGATTGCGGTACTATGCCCATGTGCTTTACAGTTTGCTTTTATGTGCGTGCTTGCGTTAGTGTTTCTGTTTCTGTTCTCTTTGGTGTTCTTTTTGCTGTAACTCTTAACATTTGCATTTCAAATACCAGTGCCATTACTGTGCACATTACCCGTTGTGTTTTCGCATGCGCTTGTGTCTCTGTTTCTCTCATTGTTCACTTCAGCGTCACTTTGCACTTTTGTTTCTGTTAATGTTTGCTTTACTATTTACATTTGCGTTACCATGTGTGTAACTCTTGCCACTTGCGTTTGCATTGCTGTTCCTGTTACCATGTGACAAGACATCACATGGTGGCCCTGCGCTCCTGCCACCACATTCTCATCACTATTTATCATCCTCATTCTCAAAAAGAAGGGAAATTAGAGGCAAAAACTCAATTTAATGCATCAGTTAGGGTTGTTCCACAGTGACAAAAGTGAGAAAGTTTGGTGTTTGGGTTGAAAGCCCCCCTTGGACCCCCCAGCCCACCCCACCAACTGGCATTGGGGTGCACAATGGGGTTGTCAGTCCTAACTCTCAACCCATTTTCCTATACTTCTGCTTCTTTACACATGTGATGGGGTGAGAGTTAGGACAGATCCTATCACCCACCCCAGTGCAGTTGGGGGTGGGTTGGGGGTTCCAAGGGGGGTTTTCAACCCTAACACTGAATTTCCTCACTTTTGTTGCTGTGGAACAACCCTAACTGATGCATTAAACAGTTTTTGCCTCTAATATATATATATGTGTGTGTGTGTGTGTATATATGTGTGTATGTATGTATCCATGTGTATATGTGTGTATGTTTAATTTGGGGCTTGTTTTCAGCTTGCAGTTAGGCCTCATTTCAGCATTTTGCCTTTCATTGACTGTTCTTTAAAATGCAAGGACACTTGCAATAAAAGTTGTAAGCTTGTCTTACATGTATTAGGGAGAATAGTATTCCAAGGTTTTGTTATCAGCAGAATGCTTCCTTGAAAGGTACTGAGATATTTTATAATTTATGTGAGAAGAACTCTCTGCTTGCTGATATTTCTTGATAACCTTTGACCTTCAGGGGCTTCTTAGCTAAACGCAGGCTGGTGTTAATTAGCTTCTCTGACATAATCTTCTGTTATGTTTTAAATGTATATGTTAATCCAGTGAAAATTATTTCTCTTTTTATGCATTATCTGTGTGTTAATAGTATGGGATTTTCTACATAATTGTCACAAAGCTTCTGAAGAAGGACCTGGTTGGTCCAAAAGCTAGAGCACTTTTTTTGTGTGTATGTAACATCTATGTTGGTCCAATAAAAGGTATCAAATCATTTGCTTCTGGATCTTTTCTGTCAAATAAAAAATGTATGTATTTAGTCTGTATAGTTCACTGAAGACCTTGCATTTTATCAGCTAGGCCTTGAGAGGTTATAAACAGTATAAATCTTTACAAAATTTGCTGGACAAGGGTAACATTTGTGAGGTATGAATCTTTCTTGAAAGATATTCATCCCTAACTGAAGTTAGTAGTACAAATGTTTAAATGCTAATCATTTAAATGTGCAAGCTGTTGCATTTCAAAAGGGTAAATAAATAGGCAACCAATATTTAACAAGCTGTTTCAGTTTCCTAATAGCCATCATATAAGCAGCTTGGAGTTATGTTTCCAACATTCTAAACAGAAAGAAAGGATTAATTTATTTTAGTTGTCATAGTGATTTGTAGATGTGGAAGGATTCATGGAAAAGTCCAAAAAAATGTGTTTTACGAATCTGCATTTTCAAGCTAAAGATAGCAAAATGACTGTAGGCTCCGCTCACAGCCATAAAAAAGGAAGAAAAAAACAGGACACTTCAGGTTAGTGTAGCAATCTATTCTTTACTTTTGGACATGATCTAAAGGCCTGTGTGTAAGCAAGGGGTGAGCATTTTGCAGGAACAGGTTAAATGCATTCAGTAAAACAGTTCATTACTTGCCTGGATTCACTTTGGGGTTGCTTTCTGCATCTGTCAGGAATTTTTGTAGTCTAGCAATTAAATGTTGGGAAAGTGTCCCCAAGGGGAAGTTCGTGTTGGTAAAACAATTGTCTGGCAGAGTCATGTCGGGCAGTCAGACTGATCACTAGCTAATGCCAGCCAGGGTGGTTGGTCTGATGTTCTCATGGGAAAGTTAACAGGAAAGTTACAGAGGAGGCAATAGAGCAATAAACCCAGTGGGGAGTCCTTCCTGGAGATGTTCCCATGTTTAACAAATGATCCAGGTGGACGTCATAGTGTTAGCAAGGAGGTGCTGAAGGATGGGTGCACGCGCGCACTCACACACACACACACACACACACACACATATACACACTCTCAAAGAGGGCTGGGACAACATGGAACTGTCACTCAAAGTGAGTGAGACCCCTCCCCATACTGAGGGAGGAATTTATTGAGGGGCTGTAAGCGGCTCACTCTCTTAGGCTTGGAACATCTGACAATGCCAGAGCCCTGCTTCTAGATGTCTGGTAAGACAAGATTGATTAGGGAACAGTGTTTTCTTCAGACAGCAGCAGGTAAAGACATAGGTTAAAGTGAGGACAGCTCAGATTTCTTCTGTTTGCAACCTGTCTTGTATAACTTCCATTTATTTTAATTTCTAGTAAACTGTAATCCTTCTGTATGACTGTACATACATCCATAGAAACACAGAAACATAGGCTTTGACGGCAGATAAGGACCACTAGGCCCATCTAGTCTGCCCATTTCCCTACCTACAGGATAGGCCTCAGATCCTAGTTAACCAACAGCCTTTATCTTCCTGCCCCCCAACAAGAATTGCCTTATGTCTGTCCCATGCATTCTTGAATTCTCCCACAGTTTTAGACCCCACAACTTCCTCAGGAAGGCTGTTCCATGCATCCACAATCCTCTCTGTGAAATAATACTTCCTCACATTGCCCCTGAACCGCCCTCCTTCTATCTTTAAATTGTGTCCCCTTGTTCTTGCAAGTCTCTTTTTCTGAAAGATGCTACCCTCTTGGACTTTGTTGATTCCCTTGAGGTACTTGAAAGTTTCTATCATGTCCCCATCCCTTCTTTCCTCAAGGGTATACATATTAAGCTCCTTTAGTCTCTCCTCATCGGCTTCTCTTGCAGACCCTGCACCATTTTAGTTGCCCCTCTGGACTGCCTCTATCCTGTCTATGTCCTTGGGAGATGGGGTCTCCAGAACTGGACACAGTATTCAGATGGGGTCTCACCAACTGTCTGTACAGAGGGATAACAACTTCCTGTTTTCTGCTGCTGATGCCTCTCCCTATACATCCCAGTATACCCCAGCCCTCCCTACTGCCTTCTCACATTGCTTGCTAACCTTAAGGTCATCTGATATGATTACCCCGGGTCCCTTTCCTTTTTTTTGCTGTTACTAGCTCCCACCCATTGTGTATTCTTCCCTGGGTTCTTGTTTCCCAGGTGCATTATTTGCACTTTTTGCATTGAATCCTAGCTGCCATACATCTGACCATTCCTCCAACCTTGCTAAGTCCTTTTCATCCTTTCCACGCCTCTTGTGTATCAACCCTGTTGCAGATCTTTGTGTCATCTGCAAAAGGCATACTTTTCCTTCCAGTCCCTCTGCAATGTCACTGATGAAGACATTAAAAATGACTGGACCCAGTACTGAACCCTGCGGTACCCCACTAGTAACCGCCCTTTCTTCAGAGTGGACTCCATTTACAATTACCTTCTGTGTCCTGTTGTCCAGCCAGTGTTTTACCCAGGCTACCACCCTGAGACCCACTCCCAGGCTGGTTAATTTAACTATCAATCTTTTGTGTGGGACTGTGTCAAATGCCTTGCTAAAGTCTAGGTAGGCCATGTCCACAGCCCCTCCTGGTTACTACTTTGGTCACCCAGTCAAAGATCTATTAGATTCATCTGACATGACCTTCCGCTGTGAACCCATGCTGCCTTGGATCCTGTGCTCCACTGACCTCTAGGTACTCAACTATTCTTTCCTTCAGAAGTGACTCCATCACTTTCCCTACCACAGAGGTCAGAATGACAGGTCTGTAGTTTCCTGCTCTGTCTTGGTCCCACTTTTGTGAAGGGGAATCACATCTGCCTTCCTCCAGTCCTCGGGTACCACACCATCCTCCCATGATTTATTAAAAAGAGTAGCCAGTGGTTTCACTAGTTCCTTCCTTAATTCTTTTAGAATTCTGGGGTGAATTCCATCAGGACCCATTACTTTGTCCGCCTTCAGTTTTAGGAGTTCTTGCAGAACCCTTTCTTCTGTGAAAGGACTGGGATCGACCCCCCTATCAAGAGTACTTCTGTTAATTGGATTAGGCACTTCCCCCTCCTCTTTTGTGAATACTGAGCAGAAATATTCGTTCAGTATTCCTGCTTTTTCACTGTCCCCCTCTGCCCACCCACCGTTCATTCTATTCAGCCTCACTATCCCTCCCTTTGTCTTTCTATGCTCGCTGATGTACCTATAAAAGGTTTTATCCCCCTTCTTAACTGAGTTGGCTATCTTTTCCTCAATTTGGGCCTTTGCTAGTCTGACTTCCCTCCCTGCTTCTTTCTGCCTTAACTGGTACAGCTCTCTGTCCTGCTCCTTCTGTGTTTCCTTATACTTCCGGAATGCTATCTTTTTCTTCCTGACTTTCACAGCCACCTCTCTTGAGAACCATAGTGGCTTTTTCTTTTGTTTTGATTTGTTTATTTGCTTTCACACAAAGGCTTGTTGCGTCTGTGATGGCAGTTTGATAATTCCCCATTGTTGCTCCACACCTCCTTCTAGCCTGTTTGCTGAGTGCTTTTCTGAGGCACTCTCATCTTGCCAAAGTCAGCCCTCCTAAAGTCCAGTACCCTCACTTTTTGTAGAGCTTGACTCTGTAGCTGAGTTCACGTGAACCACACTGTTTGATGTCACTTGTCCCCAGATGGCAACCTACTTCTAGATCTCCGATCCTCTCACTGCCCCCTGTTGAGAGCACGAGGTCTAAGATTGCCCTCACGAGTGGGTTCCGAAACTAGCTGTCTAATGCCTGCCACCTGTAGGGCATCAAGAATGGCCCTGCTCTTGGATGTGGCTGCAGCAAATGTGCTCCAGTTAACATCTGGCATATTCAGGTCTCCCATCAACAGTATCTCCCCTTTCTCTGACATTCTAAGAATGCCTTCCATCATATCCTTGTCCATTCCTTCCCCCTGACATGGGGGTCTGTACACAACCCCTGTGCGGATTGTGGTGCCCTTTCCAGTCTCCAAGGTGACCCACAGTGCCTCCTCTCCTCCCTGTTTACTCATTTGTTCAGTTGCTTTTATCCCTTCCTTTACATAGAGAGCTACTCCTCCCCCTCTTCTCCCTTGCCTGTATCTCCTGTAGGTTATGTACCCTGGTATGTTAACATCCCAGTCATGGTTCTCTGTGTACCATGTTTCTGTGACTGCTACGATATCCAGGCATCCTGTTGTAAATACTTATAATAGTTTAGGAAAGGTTTTATTTTTATAGAATCAGTGACTGCCTGTTTTATTTTAAAAGATTCATTTTACTATTTCTGCTGGACTCTGCTTATAGTCCATCTCTGAAGGGGCATTCTACCCACAATCATTGTGTTGACCTTTCTGACCTTGAGCAAGGAGAAGGTAAAAAACAGGTTTCCTGTTCCTGTCGGTAAAAACCATCTGGTGGCAGTGATCTTGAAGTCCCTGATGAGAGGTATTTTTCATTTCATTGGTGGTAGAAGTGGGATCTGTGTGGCAACTGGTACTAGTACAGTGCAGAGCAGAGGACAGTGTGTATTCCTGTGAGGCAGGCACTCTGAGGAGAGAGAGAGAGAGAGAGAGATAGCACTCTGGTAATGGAGTGCCAGCAGAAATATACCTTTACAGTCATGAAACAGGATTTCAAATAAGCCTAACGTTGGTTACAGGCAAATACTTGAAAGAGTTATTCAGCAGAGAATACTGGTTCATATGGCAAAAGAAGGATTAATGGATAGTTCACAACATGGGTTTACCAAGGGGAGAGCATGTCTTATAAATCTGATGTCTTTCTTTGAACAAGTAAGTGCAGCCTTGGAGAAGGGGGTACTGGTAGATGTCATATACTGGACTTTGCCAAGGCCTTTGACAAAGTATCCTATAAAACAATAATTAAACACCTATATAAGGTAAAATTGGATAATAACATTGTAAACTGGATAATATCCTGGTTGAAGAACAGGAGACAGAAAGTTGTAATCAAGGGATATCAGTCAGAATGAGGAGAAGTGACAAGTGGGGTACCTCAGGGCTCAGTTCTGGGACCCACACTATTCAACATCTTGGTTAGTAACTTATAGACAACTGATAATGCATGGCTAACTAAATACACAGATGATTGCAAACTAGGAGCCTTGGCACAATCTCCATCTGATGGACAAAAACTTCAGGATACTCTAGACAAAGTAAATTGGACCAAGGTAAACTAAATGCAGTTTAACATCTTTAAGTGCAAAGAGATGCACTTTGGTACTAGCAATCCTGACTTCAGATACAACATAGAAAATCAGGAATTAGAAACCACTACCAAAGAAAGAGATCTAGGAATAGTGATTACTAATAAATTAGCAACAGAAGTTCACACCAGAATAACTGTTAAAAAATATCATAAACTTCTGAGCTGCATATTATCCAATATTAAGAGTAGAGAATCCAAAATCTTGATACCTTTATATACAAGTCTGATCAGACCAAATATGGAATATTGTTCTCAGTTTACAGCAGCAAACACTGTTAAAGGAAGAAAACTAAAAGAGAGAGTTCAAAGGAAATTAACAAAAAAAAATAAGGGGGCTACAACAACTCCCATACAATGATTGATTAAAAAACTAGACCTGTACTCAATCGAATACTGACAACTAAGAGGTGACGTGCCTAATATTCAGGGCAATAAATGATGAGTGCTTATTGGAAAGCATAACTGTTAGTAGGAGCCAGGAACCAAACAAAAAAACAAGGTCCCATGGACTTAGCCTTAGAAGTGAAAACAATACAACAAGGAAACAAATTTCTTTATGCACAGAATAATACAAAGTTGGAACACACTACCATCACATATTGTTGAGAGTAGTAATATCAAAACATTTGAAAATAGATTGGACCAGCATATGGGGGATAAAAGATACATGTTCCACCTATAAGACTACTGGTGCCAAGTTCACAAAGGACAAATTGTCCAAAGAACTCATAATAAGCTATGAAACTAGACATTGTTTACTACTGATTTATTTATTTCTAGACAGCTCAGGGCAGCATAGCTATACAATATGAGCTCCTCAGGCTACAGTATGTCAAATTTCATATTCAGCAGTTTCATGAGCTGTGTGCAGGCAGGGGGATTGCCCATGAGGGCATGACAAAGAATGCATTCATTGAAGCCCTGTTGGTACATGACCAGCTGTAGGAGGGGAAGATGGTCTCACATGAGCATGGCCCAATACCTGGTCAGCAGGTGGTTGCTGAGGACAGTGACCCAGGTAGAGAGACTGAGGTCCCAGTGGCTGAGCAAGGGGGTAACCTTGTGGCACAAGCTGGGGAAGCTGGGCAGCCCAATCAACCTTGGTTTGAGATCCTAAAGGCAGAGCTTGTGCTGAGGGATGCTGAACTGCAGAGGTCAAGGCTGGAGGCTGAGGAAAGAGAGAGGGCTTGGCAGCATGAAATCTGGATGCAGGAGGAGAGAGCAAGGATGGAGGCAGAGGAAAGGGATAGGATTCACCAGCATGAGATCCTTATGTGAGAAGAAAGGGAGAAGATTTGCCAGTATGAGATCCTTATGCAAGAAGAAAGGGAGAAAGAACAATGGCACAAGATTGAGATGGAGAAACTGTAACAGCAAACAGCACAGCAAACCATAAGTAATGGCAAAGGGGGTCCAACCCACGAAGCCACCATTAATTCTAAAAATGTTCTCCAAATACCGGTAAGGGGATGATCTGGATTTGTTTTTTAAATCATTTGAGAGGGTTTGTGGGCAATTTAAAGTAGACAAGTCTTTGTGGATGATCCACTTGACTCCATTACTTACTGGCCGTGACTTGCCTGCATTTTTTTGAATGGACAATAATGATTGCATGGACTATGATAAAGTTATGAAAATGTTATTAAAACATTTTGAACTGACTCCTGAGGCTTATAGATGAAATTTAGAGAGTTAAGAAAGGCCCCGGGAGACAGCTATGTAGAACTGCATGTCCAAATGTGTGCTTATTTAGACCATTGGGTAGATGGGGCAAAGGCAAGGACTGTGGAGGAAATTAAAGATTTAATTGTAAGGGAACAGTTTCTTAAAATTGTACTTGATGACCTGCATATTTGGCTGCTGGACCAGGCATGCAACTCTGCAAAGGAGGCAGCAGAAAGTGTTGATTTGTATGTGGCCAGCAGACCACATTTGCAGCATAAGAACTATGGGGGTGAGGCAGCACATGGTTTTAAGGGGACCCAGGGAGGACAGCCTAAAGGGAACCAGCTTGCACCAAAGCCTAAAACAGAACCCATCAGTTCTAAGGGGAACAAGGAGCCTGGGGAAAAGGAATGCTGGGTTTGACAGAAAGTGGGGCATCTGTCCTATGACTGCCCTAAAAACAGGAGTAAAGGTCAAATGCCTGGGGGAGGGAGTGACCAAGATAGTACACTGCAGTTGGTAAGCTGTGCATACACTGCAGTACTACCAAACTCCACCAAGCATATGTACTCTATTTTAGTCAATGGGATGGTAATACAGGGATTGAGAGAAACTGGTGCCTCTATCTCCATGGTAAGGCAAGATCTGATCCAGGCAGGGCAGATTCTGCCAGGGCACTTCTCCAAGATTCAGGGAGTCATGGGTTCAGTAATTCAAATGCCAATGGCTTGGGTCTTCCTGATCTGGGAGGGCAGCCAAGGGGTACAGGAGATGAGAGTTGTACCTGCTCACTCTGTAGATGTGATCATGGGGAATGGGATTCAAATTCAAATGGCTCAGGTCTTCCTGAGCTGGGAGGGCAGCCATGGGGTACAGAAAGTGGGAGCTGTACCTGATCTTTCTGTGGATGTGATCATGTGGAATGGGGAACTCCCCCTGCTCCAATCCACTAAAAGACCTATGCGACACTTATGGCCTATCTCAGCTTACCCCCAACATTACCCACCTTAACATCACAAATCCCACACATAGCTCCCTTCTTAATCTAATTCTAGTCAATAATACCCATAATATCTCACATTCAGGGATATTCCACAATGATATCAGTGACTATAGGGTCATAGCATGCGTAAGCTACATACCTAAGTTAAGTTCTGTCTCCTGATTCAGACTGAAAAGGAACCTCCAAAAATTCAATTGTCAAAATTTCCTTGCCAACCAACAGTATGCCACATTAGATGGCAAGATGTCTATCTAGCCACCTCAGTCTTTAAGGCTTACTCTATATTACAGAACTTTGTTTTGAAGGTGATAGATAAGCATGCCCCCATTGATAAAATTAAAACAAGGAAAAGGTCCTGTCTTTGGTTCATCAATGCACTCAAATCAGCCCTATATGACAGAGACTTGTTATGGACAAGAGCAAAGAAAACTAAGTTAGCACAAGATTGGACAGACTTCAGAAAATCCAGAAACATTTGTACCAAGCACATAAGGGCTGAAAAAGCAAAATATTTTCAATTAGCTCTTGCCTCATCCATTAGCAATGCTTCGACATTTTGGCAAATTCATAGAAAGATAGAAAGACACAGTCCTGCCTCATCCCTGCCAACCAAGATTATCAATGGTAATGACACCTACACAAGCAAATTGTATATTTCAGAACAACTCAATAATCACTTTGCCACTACCGATCTATCCTTCGAATCCTCTCCAGTAAGTAAACTCTTCTCCCAACCCAGTGTTAATGACTTCTCATGTCCCTTTGCCAAGCCTGCCTATCACCCAGGTAATTGTAGCTTCAGCTCAATATCTTTCAAGCAAGTAGAAGATCTGTTAAATGAACTGGACACCAAAAAAAATGTTGGCACTGACCAGATTGAACCTCTCTTTTTAAAACTAGGCTCTAACTTCCTGACTTCTCCCATCATGCACCTTTTCATTCTTTCCCTCTCTCAGGATGAACTCCCTGATGTCTGGAAAAATAGCTTACGTAATCCCTCTCTTCAAATCTGGAGACCCATGTGACCTCAAAACCTATCATCCTATTTCCCCATTACCTATCTTGTTAAAACTGTTAGAAAAAACAGTCAACTCTCAACTAAGATATTATCTTGAAACCCAAATATGCTTAAGCCAGTACAGTCTGACTTCAGTCCTAAACACAGCACAGTCTCTGCTCTTACTAAGGTCACAAATGATTGGCAGATTTCTCTTGACTCTAAGAATTATGTCTGAGCCCTTTTCTTAGACCTAAGCAAGGGGTTTGACACTGTCACTCACAGTCTACTGTTGTCAAGTTTGAAAAATTTTGATCTGAATGACACTGCTTTGAAATGGTTCTCATGGTCAGGAAACAGCAGGTAAAAGCCCAAGGAGAATTATCCCCCCTTAAAACACTTCTGAGATGGTACCATAAGGTTCAATCTTGGGACTCCTTCTATTTGCAGTTTATATAAATGATATTGACCTCAAGATCAGTACTGCAAATATTCATCTATTTGCTGATGACACAGAACTGTATGTTGCAAGGCCCACCCTTGAGCTTGCATGTATGGAGCTCCAGAATTAATTCAATATCCTGGGGAGTCAAGTGATGTGTCGATTGGCTTAGGAGGTTTCTCCAGGAGCTCTGCTAACCCCCATCCAATTTATCTTTATTTTTTCACTTCAGGAGGCTGTATTTTCTTAATTTTTTTATATAGCTCGGCTCTACTCACCTTTTGGCATTGAGTGGGACTGACTGTTTTTCTGGAGATGGCTATAGAGAAGAAAACTGGGGGGATACATTATACTCCCTCCCCCCCAACCCCTGAGTGAGAGAAATCTGCAAAGCAAGGCAAGGCCCAACCATTTGCTTTCACCAAGTCTTTGGAATCCTCATCTGCACTCACCAAAGCCTGAGTCTTAGAGGAAATGACTCCTTTGAAGACAGCTATCGAGGCACTCACATCAGAGCTAAGAAATATTAATAATGTGGCAGAAAAACTGACCAGCAATTGGGTGATCTGAAAGCCAGGGTGAGATCCCTGGATGACTGGCGGGCCTGAATGGAACCAGAAACTGCATCCCTCTGGCAGTGCTGTCATAAGCTTGGAAAAAAAATTGGAGGACTTGGACAGAGTAAAAGAAATAATAGTAATTATCAGGCTGATAGAGGGGTCAGAAGGCTCTTCTGCTATCACCTTCTTCCAAAAGTTTCTAGAAAAGCTTGCGGGCCTCTTTCCATACAGTCCCAGGTACATTATCGAGCATGCTCATCACATTCTGTGACCACCACCTCCAGCTAGCTCAGTGCCCAGACCCTTAATCCTAAAACTTTTGAATTTTCTTGACAAGACCCATTTATTAAATAAAGTCAATGAGTCAGAAGAGATTTTGTGGGAAGGGCATCAGCTAAGAATTGTTCAAGACCTTCCGAAGTCAGTGCATTTGAAACATGCAGCCTATGGCTCGATAGTTTCAAATTACTAGCTGCTCATATTAAATTTAAAATGTTGTATCTAGCTAGACTTCAATTTAGCTACAAAGACACAGCTAAAACCTTTGATTCTGCAGAAATGGCAAAAAAATATCTGCCAAGCGTGTTCCTGGACCTGTTTACTGGTTTTACATGAGACATTGTCTCTTCCTGCACCTTTCCTGACTTGACTACTTTTATTCACTGGTTGGTTTGATATTCAATATCTTCCAGCACAACCTGTTCCAGCTAAAACTACTGTTCAATGCCAAAAAAAACTAAGGCTATGTATCACTCTCCTCATGTTCAAGCAATGTCTGCAAACTCTTCCTGCACCAATCAGCAGATACTGACCATTCTGAGGGAACCACTCGAAATAGTGGATAAATTCAAGTACCTGTGGTTTTAGCTCAATTGTAAGCTATCATTTATGTCTCATATTGAGGAATTAAACAAAAAACTAAGACAAAGACTAGGCCTATTTTACTGCATCAAATACCTACATAACTACGAGGAAAAATTAAGATTGGTCCGGGGGCAGAGTTTGCAGCCCGGGCGTCTAGACGTGTGTCACATCGGCTCCCACTTACTTCTTTTATTTTATTTAAAAAACATAGTTTAAGAGCTCTGTTTGTGCTACAATTCCCTACAGGGACTGAAAAGTATTCCATGGCAAACCTGACTGAGTTTCAGCTCAATCCAACTGTAGCAAAGCCTAAATCTGTGTCGAGCAGTTCCCAGGACTTCTTCAAACTGAAGTCGCAAGCCGAAGAGACAGAGAAATCAACAGCGGAGGGCCCCAACAAAACAGTAACTTTGCAGGCATTAAATCGAACAATGCAGCAAATGCATAAATCTCTAGAGCTGCTAAATACTAAATTTAACTCTTTCACTAATTGACTGCAAACAGTCGAACAGAAGGTGGAGTGCTAGGTCTTGGAGGTTATGGAGGCAAAGAGTACCACAGGCAAGGCCCTCTTTGTCTCAGCTGGCCTTTTTAAAGAGCAGCAACTCGTATATTCTCGGCTGGAACATGCTGAAAATTTACTTCAAGGGATAATGTCTGGAACAGAGGCTCATCCCTCCAATTGTACCTCTCCACAATTTCTATGCCGTTCTGGAAAAGTGTGTTTCCTCTATGGAGGCACCCACAGTGGAGACCAAGAAGGATCCTGGGAACCTCCACAAAGGAGACCCTAAGGAGGGTGGCATGGGACCCCACAGGGGAAGGAAACAACTCCTGGTGGGGGACTCCATTGTTAGGAAGGTAGAACTTGGGGAGGAAGGGGAGAGGGAGGTAAGGTGCCTGCCTGGCGCCATGGCTTGGAGAGACAGGGAAAGAATCCTCAAGATCACAGGAGCAGCTGCACAGGGAAGGGAGCTGGATGTCATTGTCCACCTAGGGACAAATGACCTGGCTAACAAAGGGATCAGAGCAGTGCAAGAAGCATTTGTGGAGATGGGGAGGGGCCTTAGACAAATAGCACACACGGTAACCTTCTCGGAGGTGCTGCCTGTCTATGGCATGGGTGAGGCTAGGATGCTCCACACCATGAGATTCAATCTAGTGGTTGAAAAACTGGTGTAGAGCCTCAGGGATTTGGCTTCATTGGAGACTGGGGGTCCACCTGGAGGGATGCAGGCCTATACTGGCATGATGGTCTGCATCTGTCCAGGAGGGGAACCAGGATCCTATGTGATAGGTTTAAATACTTCATTGACAAGTATTTAAACTAGCCAAGGGAGGAGGTACTGGAAAGGAGCAGGGAAATCCTAGCCCCCTCTAAAAAATATCAGGGTATTTAGTGAGGTAGACACCAACATAGAGATGTCAATAGGGAGAAGTGCAGGGGTAAATGGAGAAAGTGACAAATGCAATAAGGACAGGGATGGGGCAAAAAGGGGTAAGGCCATCAAGAAATGGAGGGTAATGAGTACCAACACCTGTAGTCTGGGCAACAAGCTCCCTGAACTGGTGGCCTTGATGGAAGAGGGATGCCTGGATATTGTAGCAGTCACAGAAACATGGTACGCAGAGAACCATGACTGGGATGTTAACATACCAGGGTACACAACCTACAGGAGAGACAGGGAGGGCGGGGGGGAGTAGCTCTCTATGTAAGGGAAGGGATAAAAGCAACTGAACAAAAGAGTAAACAGGGAGGAGAGGAGGCACTGTGGGTCACCTTAGAGACTGGAAATGGCACCACAATCTGCACAGTGGTTGTATATAGACCCCCATGTCAGGGGAAGGGAATGGACAAGAATATGATAGAAGGCATACTTAGGATGGCAGAGAAAGGGGAGATACTGTTGATGGGGGACCTTAACATGCCAGATGTTAACTGGAGCACCTTTGCGGCAGTCACATCCAAAAGCAGGGCCATTCTTGATGCCCTTCAGGTAGCATGCCTCAAACAGCTAGTTTTGGAACCCACTTGTGAGGGAGCAGTCTTGGACCTCGTACTCTCAAATGGGGACAGTGAGAGGATCTCAGATCTAGAAGTGAGTAGCCATTTGGGAACAAGTGACCACCAAACAGTGTGGTTCATGATAAACTGTGCTACAGAGTCAAGCCATACAAAAGTGAGGGTTCTGGACTCCAGGAGGGCTGACTGGCAAGATGGGAGAGTACCATAGAAAAGCACTAGCAAACAGGCTAAAAGGAGGGATGGAGCAACAATGGGCAAATATCAAAACTGCCATCACAGAGGAAACAAGCCTTTGTGTGAAGCAAATAAACAAATCAAAATGAAATAAAAAAACACTATGGTTCTCAAAAGAGGTGACGGTGAAGGTTAGGGAGAAAAAGATAGCATTTAGGAAGTATAAGAAAACACAGAAGGAGCAGGACAGAGAACTGTACCAGTTAAGGCAGAAGAAAGCAGGGATGGTAGTCAGAATAGCAAAGGTACAAACTGAGGAAAAGATAGCTAATTCGGTTAAGAAGGGGGATAAAACCTTTTACAGGTATATCAGAGAGCGTAGAAAGACAAAGGGAGGGATAGTGAGGCTGAATAGAATGGATGGTGGGTGGGCAGAGAATGACAGTGATAAAGCAGGGATACTGAATAAATACTTCTGTTCAGTATTCACAAAAGAGGAAGTGAGGGAGGTGCCTAATCCAATTAACAGAAGCACTCTGGAGAGGGGGGTTGATCCCAGTCCTTTCACAGAAAAAAGGGTTCTGAAAGAACTCCTAAAACTGAAGGTGGACAACGCAATGGGGCCAGATGGAATTCACCCCAGAATTCTAAAAGAATTAAGCAGAGAACTAGTGACACCACTGACTACGCTTTTAACAAATCTTGGGAGGATGGTGTGGTACCTAAGGACTGGAAGAAGGCGGATGTGATTCCCCTTCACAAAGTGTGGGACCAAGATGGAGGCAGAAACTACAGACCTGTCAGTTTGACCTCTGTGGTAGGGAAAGTGATGGAATCACTTGAAAGAAAGAATTGTTGTGTACCTAGAGGCCAGTGGGGCACAGGACCCAAGGCAGCATGGGTTCACAGCAGGAAGGTCATGTCAGACGAATCTAATTGATTTCTTTGACTGGGTGACCAAAGTAGTAGACCAGGGAGGAGCTGTGGACATGGCCTACCTAGACTTTAGCAAGGCATTTGACACAGTCCCACACAAAAGATTAGTAGTCAAATTAACCAGCCTGGGAGTGGGTCCCAAGATGATAGCTTGGGTAAAACATTGGCTGAACAACAGGACACAGAAGGTAATTGTAAATGGAGTCCACTCTGAAGAAAGAGGGGTTACTAGTGGGGTACCGCAGGGTTCAGTACTGGGTCCAGTCCTTTTTAATGTCTTTGTAAGTGACATTGCAGAGGGACTGGAAGGAAAAGTATGCCTCTTTGCAGATGACACAAAGATCTGCAACAGGGTTGATACACAAGGAGGTGTGGAAAGGATGAGAAGGGACTTGGCAAGGTTGGAGGAATGGTCAGAAGTATGGCAGCTTGGATTCATTGCAAAGAAGTGCAAAGTAATGCACCTGGGAAACAAAAACCCAGGGGAAGATTATACAATGGGAGGGGAGGTAGTAACAACAACAAAAATGGAAAGAGACCTAGGGGTAATCATATCAGATGACCTTAAGGTTGGCAAGCAACGTGAGAAGGTGGTAAGGAGGGCTGGGGGGATACTGGGATGTATAGGGAGAGGTATCACCAGCAGAAAACAGGAAGTTGTTATCCCCCTGTACAGACAGTTGGTGAGACCCCATCTGGAGTACTGCATCCAGTTCTGGAGACCCCATCTCTGCAAGGACATAGACAGGATGGAGGCAGCTCAGAGGAGGGCAACTAAAATGGTGCAGGGTCTACAAGAGAAGCCATACGAGGAGAGGCTAAAGGAGCTTAATATGTATACCCTTGAGGAAAGGAGGGAGAGGGGGGACATGATAGAAACATTTAAGTACCTCAGTGGAATCAACAAAGTCCAAGAGGGTAGCATCTTTCAGAAAAAGAGATGTGCAAGAACAAGGGTCACAATTTGAAGACAGAGGATGGATGGCTCAGGGGCAATGTGAAGAAGTATTTTTTCACAGAGAGGGTGGTGGACGCATGGAACAGCCTTCCTGAGGAGGTTGTGGGGTCTAAAACTGTAGGAGAATTAAAGAATGCATGGGACAGACATAAGGCAATTTTTGTGGGAGGGTAGGAAGAAATAGGCTGTTGGTTAAATAGGATCTGCAGCTTATCCTCTAGGTAGGGAAATGGGCAGACTAGGTGGGCCAAGCGGCCTTATCTGCCGTCAAAGTCTATGTTTCTATGTTTCTATGTTTCTATGTAATCAGTGGCCTAAGAGAGGGGTTTGAAGAGACTCCTCTGTAGAAACTTTAATTGCCTGGAAGGGAGAAGCACTCTGTCTCCAGTCACTAGTCCGTCAACTGCAAGTGGTCAAATGCTATTGTATCACACCACGGAAGAGGGCCGATGATGATACTCCTCACATGCTATTATTAAAAACCTTCTCAGTTTCTCAGAGGGACCTCAATCTTAACATAGCACGCTGAATTAAGATCATTGAACTTGATGGCCAAAGAGTTCTTTTCTATCGTGATCTCTGCTACTCTATTCAGGAGCAGCAAAAGAGTTTCGATAGTAGCAAAAGGAAACTTTGGGACCTCAGTATTGTCTACCCTTCCAAACTTCAAGTTCAGTATGCTGGGCACACCTATATTTTTGGAGAGCCAAAAGACTTGGATGGACTGCTGGCTAAAATTACAAACGACAGCCCCAGGTGCACAGCAGAGGATCAGGACTCAAATCCTTGAACTTTGTAAATGCAAATAATGACATTCTCCTGGGCTAGATTTATGGCAAAAATGGAGGTTGGATCATTTATATCTGAACTGCATCAGGGGTTTAAGATGTGTTTTCCCTCATTGCTGTTTTGAGGCACTGGACATTTTATATATTGAAAGATATGTCCTCCCTCCACAATGGCATTTTTCTTATAAATATACAAACAATGTTTTCTCTTTTTGTGCCAAGTGGGGGATGCTTTACTTAATTTTTATTATGGCTATTTATAGCTCTGTATTACCCTACAGTAATTATATGGAGCTTTGGGAAGACAAGATACGGCACCATAGTGAGTGTTAGGTGGGCTTAAGTCTACAACATGTTTATGGCTTGTAAGTGGGAGCCTTACATTTTTAATCTTGAATTGCTACCTGTTATTAGGTACAATAGGAGTTTCCTTGCAGATAATCGCTGGCTGCACTACGTTGAAAAGTTTGATATATTCATGATTTACTAAACTGGAACCCAGCCCATTAGCAGCTTTAAAGCTCATTTTGTAGATCAAGTTTGTTGTTAAAATGTAGGCAGTAGTGCTTGTCACTGCAGTCTCTGATTTTCTTCCAAGGATGTAATGAAAAGATTGTAAGTACATTTTCTGCTGTAACTGCTCAAATAAGTAATTGATTACATTGCTATCTTGCAATGAAATTGTGCTGTATTGTACAAACTCATAAATAAAAAGTTAAAAAAAAGTAAGATTGGTCCAAATCACTTTCCTCCCTCTCATTGACTATGTTGACCTTCTATATAGCCACTGCCCTAAAACAGACTTAACAGAGCAATAATATTCATCACAAATGCTCCTTATAATACCCACCACTGCCCTCTATACAAGCAGTTAGGCTGTACCTCATCTACCACCGGGAGATGGAGAAATGCCTCTCTCTGGATCTACAGAGCCCTTACAGATTAACTCCCCCAATACATCACTGAAATCTTAAAATGCACTCCTGGGGCCTACTCTCTTTGCAGATATTCTTATATCTTATTTGACATCCCTAAGACAAAAACAAGCTATGGTACCACCACCATAAGCCATGCCCTCCCCTTGCTATGGAATAACCTTCAGAAATTTTTAAAGCTTACTCAAATAATTGGCACATTCACCTTTAAATCTCTGCTAAACCATGCTTTGAAAGAAACATGCAACTGGTACTCCTAAAACCAGCTCAGTTGTTAAATAACTGTACTATACTCCTTCAGCATTTAACCCTAACCTGACTGTTGCTATAGTGAGCCTTCCTTACACCTCTAAATTATCTCCTTCACTCACTCCTCCTCTCTGCTCTATAATTCCTCCCCCGATCACTAATGTTATCCTTGCTGACACTCCTATTCTTAACCCTGATGTCTTATTATTTTCCTATAAATCTGGTACTGTCTGGATGGATTAATTTCAAGAATTATGTACTCAGTTGCTTACTGTGTAATTTTATGCATTATGTTCCTTGCGCAAAGTACCTTGGTAACTGTTGATTCTATGATCCCCTGTATTGCTGATGTATGTATTGTTGAATTATATGATTTCTTGTTTTTGTATTTTTGTTCCTAACCTGGCCTCCTAGGACCACTTTGTAAATGAGCTTGCTCAATGGTGTTTTCCTGGTGAAATAAAGATTGATTGATTGATTTTGACCACAGGGGAAAACCTAGTATGTGTTACTATCCATAGCCAGGAAAAGGGCAAGCTTCTGAGGGTGAGGAACATAAGAACATAAGACTATAAGAATGGTGTCAGCAGATGGGTACCATTTGATTCATCTAGTCTGCCCAAGGTGGGGCTACCCCCTCTCCTCCTTTAATTGCTCAAGCCAAGCTGTCCACACTGTCTGTCCCACGCTAGTTTAAATTCTCTTACCATCTTAACCCCCACCAGCTGTGCTGGCAGGCTGTCCCATGGGTCTATCACCCTCTCTGTGAAGAAGTGATTTTTATAGTTGCTTCTGAACTTGCCTCCCCCCAGTCGCAAGTTGTGCCCCCGTGTCCAAGTTCCTTTGTTCACTTGGAAGAGATTCTCCATCTTGTTTATTCCCTTGATGTATTTGGACATTTCTATCATGTCTCCTCTATTTCTTCTCTGTTCTTGTGAGTACAAGTTTAGTACCTTGAGCCTAGTTTCATATGTCTCATGGTGCAGCCCTTGCACCAGTTTACTAGCCCTTCTCTGCACTGTCTCTAATCTGTCTCTGGACTTTTTCAGATGTGGCCTCCAGAACTGGACACAGCACTGCAGGTGTGGCCCTTACCAAAAATCTGTACAGTGTCATGATTACCCTTGCTTTCTGCTTGTAATGCCCATACCTATACATCTGAGGTTGCCACTTGCTCTCTGCACAGCTTTTTTGCACTGTTTTGTGACTTTGAAGACATTGGTGATGAGTACATTCAGGTCCTTTTCCATCTTTGTCACTTACAATTGGTGCCCATCCAGTGTATACTTTACCTCAGGGTTTCACTTTCTCAGGTGCATGACCTTACATTTCTTGCCATTAAATTTTAACTGCCAGTATTTTAACCATTACTCTACTTTCCTGAGGTCAGCTACCATACCTGTACCCTCTCCTGTGTATCCACCCTGTTGAAGAGCCTTGTATCATCTGTGAACAGGCACACCCTCCCCTCCAATTCTTCTGTGAAGTCACTGATGAGTTGTTGAAGAGGATTGGTCCCAGCACCAAACCCTGTGGTACGCTGCTGGTCACTTCCCTCTCTTGTGACTAAGCCCCATTGACCAAGACTCTCTGCTTCCTATAGCGTAGCCACTTCCTAACCCAGTTAACTATTTTATGCCTAACTCTGCTCTAGTTTGTTTCCCAGTCTCCTGTGGGGGATGGTGTCAAATGCTTGGCTGAAGTCTAGGTACATTATGTCCACTGCACCACCCTGGTCTATTGTTTTGGTAACCCAGTCAAAGAAATGAGTCAAGTTTGTTTGCATGATCGACCTGCCATGAAGTCATGTTGCTTGGGGTCTAGTTTTCCATTTTCCCTCAGGTATTCCACTATTCTGTCTTTTAGTAGTGCCTCTATAATATTTCCCAATATAGAGGTTAGGCTGACTGAGTGATAGTTTCCAGTATCCTCTCTGCTTCCTCCCTTGTGCAAGGGCACTACTGTTGCTGTTCTCCAGTCCTGAGGTACTGTGCCACTCTCCAGTGATTTACTGAATAGTTCTGCTATTGGTGCTGCGATTTCTTCCCATAGCTCCTTCAACACCTTTGGGTGAATACCATCCAGTCCTATTGCATTATCAACCCTAAGTTTGTTTAGTTCTTCTAGGACTATTCCCCTTGTGAAGGGGCTAGTGTCAGCCTCCTTGTTATTGTGCTCTGTCTGCTTTAGTGGAGGTCCTTTACCACTATCTTCTATTGTGAATACGGAACAGAAGAATTTGTTCAACACATCTGCTCTGAGTTTTTCTTCTTTTACCATCTGGCCATCTTGTGCTGCTAATCTGACTATTATTCCCTTACTCTCTCTTTTACCTCATGCACATATAGAAGATTGTATCTCCCTTCTTGACTCCCTGTGCTATCCTTTCCTCTGTTTGTGCTTTGGCACTTTGAATGACCATTCCTGCCTCCCTGAGTTTGTTCCTGTAATTGTCCATGCCAACCTCCTTCTGAGGAGGGGGTGACACAGCCTGTGAAGACCAATCCCTCATCAGTTGAGAAAGTAGCTAGTGTGGGTGAAGGGCTAGTTAGGAGCAGCAGCCCTGAGCCCCAGCTGTAAGAAGAGGAGGTCAGCACCAAGGACAGCTTTCCTTCTGAAGGGGAACTAGGGAAGGTCAGATGTGAGAAGCTGGGCAGGGCACAGTGTGCTGATCCTACCATCCAAAAACTGACAGAGCTAACAGATAGTGCTGAGGCCTCTCAAGGGAGTAATAAGTTAGTTTATTGGGAGAATGGGCTGTTGCACAGGGAGTGTACACCACAAAGGGGGCTAGAGGGTGAGGTACTCCAGCAGCTGGTAGTTCCCCATGACAACTGGAAGCAGCTTCTGGCCCTGGCCATGACTTTCCTTTTTCAGGCCACCTGGGTAATAACCCCATGAAAAAGCAGCTTGACAACAATTTATTTTGGCCAAGCATGAACACAGACTTGGAAAACTGCTATCAGACTTGCCCACCAGTGCCAGTGGGTTGGAAAGGTTGGAGACAAGGCTAAGGCAACTTTGGTGCCCCTGCCTATTATTGATGAACCCTTCAAGATGGTAGGCATGGACACAGTGGGGCCCCTGAGTACCCCAAGTCACATGGGCAAATGATACATACTGATTGTTGTGGACTACACAACCAGGTACCCTGAGGCAATGGCCATGTCATCCATTGAGGCAGAAAAGGTGGCTGATGTGATCCTTGGAATCTTTAGCTGAGTGGAATTTCTCCACGAGATTTTATCAGACCAGGGGGGAAATTTCATGTCATCCTTAATGACCAGTTTGTGGGAGAAGTGCAGGGTGAAACAGCTTCATGCTTCACCCTAGCACCCTGAGACAAATGGCCTGGTTAAGCAATTCAATGGGACCCTCAAAACTATGCTCCAGGCATTTGCTGACCTGCACAAAAAGGAGTGGGGCAAATATTTGCCCCATCTCCTGCTTGCATAAAGGGAAGTCCCACAGGAGTTCACAGGGTTCTTACCCTTCATGCTCCTGTTTGGTCACAGAGTGAGGGGTCCCTAGATTTAGTCAGGGATGAATGGAAAGGTAATCATGCCACCCAAGGAGACTCTGTTGTGGAGTATATTCTAAATTTCAGGGCCAGGCTAAAGGAGCTCATGGGGCTAGCCAAGGAGCACTTAGCCACTGTACAACAGCAACAGAAAGCCTGGAGTGACCATGGGGCCAGAGCCCGAGAGTATGAAGTTGGACAGTGAGTGATGGTACTTGTTCCAGTCCAACACAATAAACTGCAGGCAGCATGGGAGGGCCCATTCTCCATAATCAGGAAGCTAAGTGATGTTAACTAGATAGTAGGACTGCCTGACAGAAGGTGCAGGTAGAGTGTATATCATGTGAAAATGATAAAGCCCTACTATGATAGGGAGGAAATGATCTTCGCTGTGTGCAGTGCACCAGAGGAGGGAAATGAGGCTGATTCCCTGGTGGACCTCCCTGGGGAAGCCACAGAGGGATCCTCAGTGAATAATCTCACCCTCTTAGGGCAGCTGACACCAGCCCAGGCCAAGGAGATGAGGGGGTGCTGCAAGAATTTGAGGACATGTTCATGGGAAATCTAGGGTACACCACAATGGCTGAACACCATGTGGACACTGGGGCCCAGGTTCTGCTGAGGCAGCCCCCCTACAGGGTACCTGGGGGGGTTAAGAAGACCATGCTAGAGGAACTCAGGGAGATGCTAGCCCTTGGAGTGATCCAGGAGTCCAGTAGCCCTTGGGCTTCGCCTGTGGTCCTTATCTCCAAGAAGGACGGTACCACACAATTCTGCATCGACTACTGGAGGCTCAACAGCAGTAAAAAATAGCAAAAAAAACAGGTTTTCTGGTTCCTGTTGGTAAAAACCATGTGGTGGCAGTGATCTTGAAGTCCCTGATGAGAGGAATTTTTCCTTTACAGACCCCACCTCATGAACACTGTCACGGTTTTTTTATCACTTTCTCTCCTGAAAAGTGATTTCGTGCAGTGACAGCGAAATCTACTTATGGGCCCGTGTTGAATATTTGGTGAAAAAAATATCAAAAAATGGCTGAGATAGCACCATAAGTTCAAAATGCCATTGAAAGTCATTATACATCACTTACCTTTATTTTTCAGTTCGTGGTTTAGCTTTGAAGAGTGCAGACGTGTCCCGGTCCACAGAAGATGACAGACAACAGCATCTAGTTGTAAATATAGGACAAGGGGGGATAATAATAATAATTAATAATAATAATAATTTATTTATTGAAAATATTGGATTACAACCTTTGAGTCGGGGACTCATTTCCAAAGGCTCCATGTCAGTGTACAAAACATATCAGTTAAAAGTAGAGGGAAAAACAGTTATGAACAATACAAATCAAATAGCAGGCATTATACAATATTATAGTGAAAGTAGGAAAAGACAACAATGGGGTTAATATAGTACTGTCGGTCCTATGCAGTTGGGTAGCTATACATGCCCTGGGGTAGGCTTGTTAACATCAGAGAGCAGTACAATCAATATTAAGGTGAGGCCTATACTCTAGCAGGTGGTGCGAGCAGTCAGGATACCAACATTGTCATCAACACACAGTAACATCAGTGGGATAAAGAGAAACTCTAACCCCAAAAATATCACCATATGTAGGCAGCTTCCTATACCTAGTAGGAGCATTGGCAGAGTCAGGAGGAGATTATGTGGTTTTTGAGGTCTATTTTGAAGGGGCCTAGCCTGGAGATAGAGGTAATGGCCAGGGGGAGCTCACTGTACCAGGTTGGAGCTCTGTAGGAAAAGGACCTTTGTGCCAGGGTAGTTGAGACCCTAGGAACAGCCCACATTAATTTATCTGCCATGTGGGTGTTTGCTGAGGTATGGGCTGTACAGAGAGAGGCAGAAACTCCAGTGGGGGTAAGGCCTAATTGGATTTTCTTGGTAAGGAGACATGTTTGATAATGTACTCTTTCGCCTAGGGTAAGGATTTTTGTTAGCATGTACAGGGTGCAAATGTGGGTACGCATATCCACTCCAGCAAGGAGCCTACAGGCTTTGTTGCTGGCTAGGTGGATTTTATTTAGTGCAGTGCAGTCAGTGGCAGAGTAGACGGCTAGCCCATAGTCTAAAAGGGAGAGGACAGAGGAGGTAATAGCAATGTTTAGGGCCTCAGGAGGTAAGCAGGCTTTGTGCCGATACAGTAGTCCTGTTCGTATAATTATGGCAGCAGAAAGGTTATTGATGTGTGGGTGGAATGACAGGTTCGGATCGAAAGTAAGGCCCAGATATTTATAGGTGTACACCTATTCCAATGGGAAGAGGGTTTTTGAAAAGATTGTTAGCAAGGCATTGTAGTCCTTGCTCTGGTGGTGCGCAAAGAACATAGATTTAGTCTTTTTTACATTGACCATGAGTCTGTGGTCAGTAAACCAGCTTTCAACATGGTTGAAGGCAAGTTGTAGGGAAGAGTGAAGGATTGTGGGGTCCGAGTAGGAGGCATACATTACTGCGTCGTCTGCATAGATCAGAAGGTTACATGGACAGGATTTAGGCAGGGTATTCAGGAAGATGCTGAATAGTAGTGGACCCAGGATGGAGCCCTGGTGGACCCCCGAGTGGACTGGTAGAGAGGGTGAGGGGGTGCTGTTTATTTTCATACATTGGGTCCTACCTGTGAGATAGCTTGTGAACCAAGTGATGGGTCCAGGGGACAGGCCAATGTTGCGAAGAGTATTTAGGACCAGGGTGTGGGAGACTGTGTCGAATGCTTTTGACAGGTCTATGAAAACAGCTCCTGTTAGCAGTTTCTTATCTAGGGCATTGTGCAGCAAGTTGGAGAACTCTTTGAGGGCAGTAGTTGTGCTGTGTCCAGCTCTAAAACCTTGTCATTCCCGACATAAGATGTCATGCACAAACAGGTAGTCTGTGAGTTGGGTTGCAACTATTTTTTCTAAGGCTTTTGAGAGGGATGGAGAATGGAGATGGGCCTGTAATTGTTGGGTACGGTGGGGTCCCCACTCTTTAGTATCAGTGTGACGGTGGCCACCTTTCAGTCAGTTGAGAACTGCCCTAAGTATAGGGAGAGGTTAAGGAGATCAGTCAGGGGAGAGAGCACCGAGTCAGGTACCAAATTCAGGATTTTCATGTCGAAGGAGTCTTTACGGTAGTTAGAGCCTCCTAGGGATTTTTTAAGGTAAGATCTTGCTTCATTCATAGTAATAGCCCTAAGGTAGAATGGGGTGTAATTATTGTTTGGTTCTATGGTCACAGGGGAGGGGTCAAAGAAGTTGTTTGGCAAGACTGTGCTTAGATCTGAAAAGGCTGCGTTTAGGCCACTGGGCCATAATAATAATTTTATTTCGTAGAAGCACCTTTCAAATACCAAGGCACTTTACAAAAGAATTAAAAAAGATAGTAAAACAATAAATACAGTATAAAACAAGTAAAATACAACAGAGTTTATTTACTAAGTACCATCATAGGCCTTGCACCATAAGTAAGTTTTCAGTGCTTGCTTAAAGCCTCCCACTGTCGTGTACTCCTGCAGTCAATGGGGTAGAGTATTCCACAGGATAGGTGCAGCGTACATAAATGCATGCACCCCAGATGACTTCAGAAACACCATCGTGACCTCTAGCAACCCCTCACCAGCCAAATGGAGCTGTCACTGGGGGTGATAGGGAATCAGAAGCTCTTTCAAGTAGTCAGGGCCAAGTCCATGTAGGGCTTTGTAGGTCAGTAAACCAAGAAAGGTGATCCGCCACTAAATCAGCAGCCAGTGCAGACTGCGCAGAACTGGGGTAATATGAGATGTTCAAGAAACCCCCATCAACAAGCATGTTGCCACATTCTGCGCTAGCTGCAAGTGGCGGATATTGACCCCAGGAAGCCCTAAATATAGGGAGTTGCAGTAATCAAGGCATGAGGTCACAAAGGCGTGGACAAGTGTAGGCAGGTCTCCTGATAGAACAAGGTGCTTGATCCTAGTGATGTTCCTAAGATGGTAAAAGGAAGACTTGATGACTGCTGACACCTGAGATCATAAGGTCAGCCCATCATCAAGCACTACCCCCAGGTCCCGCACTTGTTCAGAGGTAAGAATCTGGGCTCCCTCTAGATAAATTCCAGAGGGCTGACCGGGCATCAACCACTCTATCCGGTGACCCAGCTCCACCACCATCACCTCTGTCTTTCCCACGTTCAACTTTAGCAAGCTCGAATTCATCCAGTCCTGGATTTCCACAAGGCATTTGTTAAATACAGAGAGCACTATCCTGGTCGGGTGCAAAAGACAGGCAGAGCTGGGTATCATCAGCATAGCAGTGACACCTCAGCCCATACCAACTACAATGTCTCCAAGGGCAGCATATACACTGCAAACAACATTAGGGAAGCACTGAGCCCTGAGGTACCCCACAAAACAGAGAGAATGGGTCTGAGGAAAAAACCTTGGACACCACTCTCTGGGTTCTGCCAGTGAGAAAAGATGTAAACCACCCAAAAACCATATGTGTCAGGCCACAGATGGACCTCAGATGCCCAAGCAATACCCCATGGTCCACAGTGTCAAAAGCTGAGGAGAGATCAAGGAGCACCAGAATAATGCGGCCTCTCCGATCTCTCGCCATCAGGAGATCACTGAGCACCCAAACCAGCACAGTCTCGGTACTATGCCTCTTCCAAAAAATGGACTGGAGAGGTTCATAGATGTTATGGATGGTCATGTGTTTCTACAGTTGTACCACCACTACTTTCTCAAAAACCTTCCTTATAAAAGGGAGGTTAGAGATTGGTCCGTAGTTAGCCAGAGAGTCAGGGTTCAAAGAAGCTTTCTTCAGGAGGGGTGTTACCACCGCCTCCTTCAGGGAGCTTGGGAACTCACCCGAATCAAGGGAGCACCGGACTATCTGAACCAGGATCAGGCCAATGATGTCACAACATCCCATAATCAGGGAGGAAGGACCCGGACCCAAACTATAGCATGTAGGGCTCATACTCTGGACAATCCTCAAGACATCCATGAACTCAAGCAGGTCAAAGGAACTCCAGGAAACACAAGGTGAGGCAACCATGCACCTAACAATGGTATCCTCCATAGAGTGAGTCATGAGCCTCTCTGACCTGATGTTGGCCACCTTATTCTCAAAGAATCGAGCAAGCTCAATGCTAAGGATGTAAGTTTGTCATGGATTAGGTTTTTATAACTCATTGGTTGTTCATGAAATCATTAGTAAACTTTGTGGCACTGTCATCATTACTACATTTTGAGGACAGCAGTGAAAGTCATGGAAGTCCTGAATAAAGACCAAACCTTGTGGAATTCATGATGTGTATGACTGCCATGACAAATTTACAGCCCTACTCATCACACTCCTCTTGCGAAAAAGGTGCTCAGAACTGTAGACAGGTTGGGTTGTACAACCTGTCCACAGTCTGGAAGAGCTGAACTGGTTGGTTCTGAGCTACAGCAATCTCTCCTGATAGGAATTCTGCCTTCTTATGGGAGATCGCTGATTGGTAGATCTGATAGTGTTCTACCAATCTAAGGTGGTCAACCTCCAGGTCAGATTTCTGCCAACGTCACTCTAACCTACATCCAAGTCACCGCAACTCCCTCAAGGACCCATCAAACCAAGAGGCCAGAGGATGAAGGGGGAGAGGACGAACACAGACAGGTGCAATTAGGTCCAGGGCCATGGAAATGACCTCATTATAGGCCAACACCAAGGCCTCAGGACTCATGTTACCCACAGGAAACTCTTAGAGGTCAATCACTGCTGCCAGGCCTTCGGAGCTCACCTCCCATAAAGGGCAGTAACTGAACATCTCCACAGGGGGAGGCCTATGAAGGGGGACACAAAAGTTGAATCTCACGGTGTAATGATTGGACCATCTGACGAGTTCCACCCCAGCATCGGAGGCCTCCATCCCCAGAAGGAAAACCAAGTCAAGAGAGTGATCATGCCAATGGGTGGCAGAGGTAACAATCTGTGTAAGGCCCAGTGATGTTATCAACTGAAGGAAGTGCTGTCCAAATTGCGAGAGTTCATCATCAACCCAGGCATTAAAGTCACCCAGAACCATCAATCTGGGTGACTCCAGTGCCATGTTGATAATGAAATCCACTACTTCCTGCAGGAGTCACTTCTCGTCCCCTGGTGGATGGTAGACAAGCGCTATCATGCAACCCATACCTGCCATTATGGTACACTCAAAAGATTCGCCCTCCTCAAATGGTACATTCGTAAGGCCTAACTTGGTCCTAAAACAAACCACTACCCTTCCCCCCCCCGTGGTCCAGTCTTGAGCAGTGAATCACCGAATACCTGGCTGGAATTGCAGCTTCCAATATGGGGCCAGTATTTTCATCCAGCCAAGTCTCAGTGATGCAAGCCAGAGCAGTAGTCCCAACTAGATCTGCAATAATTGAGGTTTTGTTCTTAACCGATCTGGCATTGCATAACACTGCTTGAGTTGGACAGGTTTCAGGGGCTGCTCCGGCTGCTTCCCCACCAAAAATGATGGTGCCCTTGGATATGAGGACTAGACATGGCGTACCATGTTCCAGGCTCCATTTTGTCCCAGGGCGTCTTCTAGACCTAACTATGCAGATCTGAGAGCCCCACTTATTCCTCCTGTGATGTCCACTCCCCCCACCACCCCGCCCACGAGCAATACCCAGTGCCCGACAGCACTGGTAAGTTGACGGCATCAATGGAGGGGGATAAAAAGGATGGAGGGAATGGAGGGCAGAGGACGAATAATGCATGACCAAAAAGGGAGGCTTACACATCCTACAAGCAAAACATAGGCAAATTACGCAATACCAGATACCTAATCCAATGAACCACAACAAAACAAATAATAAAATCCAAAACTTTCCCCAGAACAAACAAAATGCTGTAAAATTATAACCTACCCTTACACAGAAGGATACCCAAACCCAAAGCTCAGCACATGAAAAACATAAACCGAAAAAAATAAATGATTATAAATCAACCAAAGAATAATAAAAACTGCCACAGACCCCTCTCACTGGAATGCAGCACACAGAATGAACCCCCCCACCACCTCCAGGTCCTCTCACAACCTGGAAATTACAGAAGTCTGCCCACTCTGGTTACCCAGAGTTAGATGGTCCAAAGTCAGAGTAAAAATCCCAAACAGAAAAGTCTTCTTTAAGCTTAAATAAAAAATCAATGAAATGTGGATGCCTAGGTCCTCTCACCAATGGGGAGACGACAGAAGGACACTCTCCCTGTCCAAACAGAAAAATGATTTAAATGAGTCCAGGCTAAGTCATGTAGAAAGTCAAGGGAGAGCAGGTAATCCACAGAAGATCCAGATACCATGCCAGATGAGCCAAAAAGAATCCAGTCAGCTGCAAGCAGCAAGCACTGGCTCACCAGGCTCTGTTCCCAATGGCCACAACTTGAAATAAATACTAGAACACCTCAACACCCAGGGAATCGCTAGGCTATAACCAAAACCCAGGAATCTAGGGGGGCCAATAGACTTGATGGCCAGTTCCCTGGCCGATCTAGGGCCCAGTCCCCTGTGTCACAGCAAATCTTTCTATTGGACGCCAACAGCATCAGGCCCACCCACGCTGCTAGCAGCCAACCCAGCAGAAAAAATATGAATCTCCACACACAGTCTGCATCAACATTCAAGAAGAAAGATTTATCATGCAGCACAATAATCCAATTTTGCTAGTTCATCCGGATCAGTCATCAGAAGTATTCACTGTAGGGCAGAGTAAGTATCATAGCTTCACACCAACTGTTCTCACTCCCTCTCCTTAAAGAATCCAGGCCACTTCAGTAAAGGCATGCTACACAGTACAAATGGCCAAATTTGGCCAGTCCATCCAAAACCTCAACCAAGGAGGTCTGCTACAAGGCGGAGTATGCACCGCCATCACAGACCGCAACTTCAATCAGCTGTTTTTGTTCCCTTTCGCTCCCTTTCCTTGGTAATCCAGGTAATCAATTCTCCATCATAAAGTCAAACACTGCTTTACCTGCTTCAAAAGAACAGGCCAGGGAGGCAGCCAGATAATTTAAGAAATATCCCCAAAAGACGACAAGCAGTAGCAGGCCACCTACAATCTGTAGGGAGCACTGTAAAGCCGTGCTGAAAAAATCCTGATAGTAAATAGTCAGGCCAGGTACCTTGCTTGAATGCCCTGAGCTGTAAGTGTATTCGAACTAAATAAATAAACCAAAAAAGTAAAAATAAATACAAGTAAAAAATAAAACAATAAAATAAATCAGGCACATATAATGAAAATGGCCAGGAACGATCAAACAATTTGAAATTCGAAAGCTAAAACTTAAAAAGCTTAAGGAGCTTAAAAAGCAGCACCCAGCTTTCCCAGCCCAACAGCCATCATGGATGGGTGCTCAGTGGGAGGGTCAGGATGCAGGAGAGGGACAGTTGAGATGATGAGGGATGTTTTCTTTTTTTTCAGGATTAAAAAAAAATGACGTTGGGAGACTTTTCTTTTTTTACAGGTACACTTGAAGAAATATTTCAGGACACTGGGGTGGGCTTCCCTCCATCCCAGAATGGCCGGGGGGGTTGAAGTGCCAACATGGGGGCTGGGCACCCCAATGTTGGCAAAAACATTTTTTTACAAATAAATATTTTAGGACACTGGAAGTGGGCTACACAGTGTCCCACACTGGTGGGGGGCATCTTGGTTTACTAGCAATGGGCTCCTCAGTGTCCCACACTGGCAGGGGTTGGGGTGGCTTCTATCTGGGATACTGGAAGTGAAACATAGAACCATACACTGACAGCAGATAAGGACTGCTTGGCCCACCTAGTCTGCCAATTTCCATACTTATTGGATAAGCTGCAGATCCTAGTTAACCAACAGCCTACTTCTTCCTACCCCCCACCAGGATTGCCTTATGTCTGTCCCATGCATTCTTGAATTCCCCCACTGTTTTTGACCCCACAGCCTTCTCAGGAAGGTCATTCCATGTATCCACTACCCTCTCTGTAAAAAAGTACTTCCTCACATTGCCCCTGAACCGTCCCCCCTCTATCTTCAAATTGTGCCCCCTGGTTCTTGCACATCTCTTTTTCTGAAAGTTGCTACCCTCTTGGACTTTGTTGATTCCCTTGAGGTATTTAAAAGTTTCTATCATGTCCCTCCTCTCCCTCCTTTCCTCGAGGGTATCCATATTAAGCTTCTTTAGCATCTTTTCATATGGATTCTATTACAGATCCTGCACCATTTTAGTTGCCCTCCTCTGGACTGCCTCCATCCTATGTCCTTGCAGAAATGGGGTCTCCAGAACTGCACACAGTACTCTAAATGAGGTCTCACCAACTGTACAGAAGGATAACAGCTTCCTGTTTTCTACTCGTGATGCCTCTCCTATACATCCCAGTATCCCCCCAGCCTTCCTTACTGCCTTCTCACATTGCTTGCTTATCTTTAGGTCATCTGATATGACTACCCCAGGTCCCTTTCCATTTTTGTTGTTGTTAATACTTCCTCCCCCCATTGAGTACTCTTCCTCTGGGTTTTTGTTTCCCAGGTGCATTACTTTGCACTTCTTTGCATTGAATCTAAGCTGCCATATTTTTGACCATTCCTTCAACCTTGCCAAGTCCCTTCTCATACTTTCCACCCCCCTTGTGTATCAACCCTGTTACAGATCTTTGCGTCATCTGCAAAAAGGCATATTTTTCCTTCCACTCTCTGTGCAGTATCACTTAGAAAGACATTAAAAGGACCGGACCCAGTACTGAACCCTGTGGTACCCCTCTAGTAACCCCTCTTTTTTTGGAGTAAGTTCTGTTTACTATTGCCCTCTGTGTCCTGTTGTCCAGCCAGTTTTTTTTTTCAAAGGCTACCACCCTGGGACCCACTCCCAAGCTGTCTAATTTGTTTATTAATCTTTTGTGTGAGACTGTGTCAAATACCTTGCTAAAGTCTAGGTAGGCCATGTCCACAGTCCCTGCCTGGTCTACTACTTTGGTCACCCAGTCAAAGAAATCTATTAGATTCATCTGACATGACCTTTCTGCTGTGAATCCATGCTGCCTTGGGTCCTGTGCCCCGCTGGCCTCTAGGTACTGAACAATTCTTTCTTTCAGATGTGATTCCATCATTTTCCCTACCACTGAGGTCAAGCTAACAGGTCTGTAGTTTCATACCTTTGCCTTGTTCCCACTTTTGTAAAGGGGAATCACATCTGCCCTCCTTCATTCATTAGGTGCCACACTATCCTCCAGTGATTTGTTAAAAAGGGTAGTCAGTGGTGTCACTAGTTCTCCCCTTAGTTCTTTTAGAATTCTGGGGTGAAGCCCATCAGGTCCCATTGCTTTGTCCACCTTCAGTTTTAGGAGTTCTTTCAGAACCCTTTCTTCGGTAAAGAGACTGGTATCAACCCCCTATCCAGAGTGCTTCTATTGACTGGATTAGCTACCTCCCCCTCCTCTTCTTTTGTGAATACTGAGCAGAAGTATTCATTCAGTATCACTACTTTTTCACTGTCAGTCTCTGCTCACCCACTCTCTCCTTTATTAAGCCTCATTATCCCTCCCTTGGTCTTTCTTCCCTCCCTAATGTACCTATAAAAGGTTTTATACCCCTTCTTAACTGAGTTGGCTATCTTTTCCTCAGTTTGGGCCTTTGCAATTCTGACTGCCTTCCCCGCTTCCTTCTGCTTTAAAAGGTACAGTTCTCTGTCTTGCTCCTTCTGTGTTTCCTTACACTTCCTGAATGCTATCTTTTTCTCCCTAACCTTCCCCACCCCCTCTTTTGAAAACCATAGTGTTTTTTTCTTTCATTTTTGTTTGTTTATTTGCTTCACTGAAATGCTTGTTGCCTCTGTGATGGCAGTTTTGATGTTTCCCCATTGTTCTTTCACCCCTCCTTCTTGCCTGTTTGCTAGTGCTTTTCTGAGGCACTCTCCCATTTTGACAAAGACAGCCCCCTAAAGTCCAGTACCATCACTTTTGTATGGCTTGACTCTGTGGCTATGTTTATCATGAACCACATTGTTTGGTGGTCATTTGTTCCCAGATGGCTACCCACTTTTAGATCTCAGATCCTCTCTCCATACCCATTTGAGAATACCAGGTCTAAGATTGCTCCCCTCCGAGTGGGTTCCAACACTAGCTGTCTGAGGCATGTCCCCTGTAGGGCATCAAGAATCACCCTGCTCTTGGATGTGGCTGCAGAAAAGGTGCTCCAGTTAACATCTGGCATATTCAGGTCACCCAACAATATCTCCCCTTTTCTGCCATCCTAAGGATGTCTTTTATCATTTCCTTGTCCATTTCCTCCCCCTGAGATGGGGGTCTATATACAACCCTGTGTGGATTGTGGTGCCATTTCCAGTCTCCAGGGTGACCCACATAGCCTCCTCTCCCCCCTGTTTACCCTTTAGTTCCATTGCTTTGATCACTTCCTTTATGTAGAGAGCTACTCCTCCTCCTCTTCTACCATCTCTGTCCCTCCTGTAGATTGTGTACCCTGGTATGTTGAATCCCAGTCATGGTTATCTGTGTACCATGTTTCTGTGACTGCCACAATATGCAGGCATCCCTCTTCCATCAAGGCCACCAGTTCAGGGAGCTTGTTACCCAGACTGTGGGCACTGGTACTCATTGCCCTCCATTTTGTGATGGCCTTACCCCTTTTAGTCCATCCCTGTTCTTACTGCCTTTGCCTTTTTCTCCATTTACCCCTGCCCTTCTCCCTATCGACTTCTCTATCTTGGTTTTAACCCCACTAACTACCATGATTTTTTTGGGGGGGAGAGCTAGGATTTCCCTGCTCCTTTTCAGTGCCTCCCCCTTCACTAGTTTAAGTGCTTGCCAATGAAGCATTTAAACCTATTACCTAGGATCCTGGTTCCCATCCTGGACAGATGCAGGCTATTGTGCCAGTATAGGCCTGTATCCCTTCAGGTGGACCCCAAGTCCCCAGTGAAGCCAAAAACCCTGAGATCTGCACCAGTTTTTCAACCACTGATTGAATCCCATGGTGCGGAGCACCCTAGCCTCATCCATGCTATAGACAGGCAGCACCTCTAAGAAGATTACATTGTGTGCTACTTGTCTAAAGCCTCTCCCCAACTTTACAAACTCCTCCTGCACTGCTGTGATCCCTTTCCCAGCCAGGTCATTTGTCCAAAGGTGGACAATGACATCCAGCTCCCTTCCCCATGCAGCTGCTCCCATGATCCTGATTATTCGCTCCCTGTCCCTCCAAGCCCTGGTGCCAAGCAGGCACCTTACTTCCCCCTCCCACTCCCCCAGTTCTATCCCCCTAACAATTGAGTCCCCACCAGGAGTTGTTTCCTTCCCCTGTGGGGTCCCATGCCATCCTCCTGTAGGTCTCCTTTGTGGAGGTTGCCAGCATCCTCCTTGGTCTCCACTGCAGTTGTCTCCATAGAGGAAACACTCTCTGCTTGAATGGTGTATGAATTGTGGCGAGGTACAACTGGAGGGATGCACCTCTGTTGTACCATCCTCACCTTCCCTGAGCCCACTTTGATCCAACTGCTCCTCCTTCTTGGCAACCTCTGAGGCAGTGGCGGTGGGCCCGGTGGGTCCTGGGTGGGAGAGGAGGTGCCCCTAATCCTGGCCAACTGAGCCTGAAAATGAGCAACCTCCTCCCTCAGCCCAGAGAGGTGTCTGCAGATCGGACAACACCGTATCCTCCAGAATGTCTCCCAGAAGACTGCTGCTCCACAGAAAATGCACTGCACCATTCCCATCATGTCTTATTTGTCGCCCTTCAGCTGTTGTTTTGTATGCTTACTCTTTTCTCTCTCTGGGCTCCCTAGTGTTCCACACTGGCGGGGGGTGCTTATACTGCTGACATGCAGATTGGGCACCCCGATGTTGACAAAACATTTTTTAAAATAAAACATGCCTCAGCCCCCTTGTAGGCAGTAAAAGAATAAAAAATCCTTTTATTAGGTAAACACCAACAGGTGTTTACCAAACTGGAGGCTGAGAAATAGGTTTATGTGGTTAGTTGGTCTGAAAAATGGCCACAAAAGGTTTTGGGGTTTTTCAGAATCCAATTTTTTTTTTAAAGTAATGCCTCAAAGTGCAGAAACTGTAGCAAAATTTGTGAAAGCTTTTACAGAATAGTGCCACAATTTGCAGCATTACTGAAGTACTTTTGCAGAACTGTGCCACAATTTGCAGCAGTTTCGTAAGAGTAGTGTTACAAATTTGCAACACTACCAACGCCCAATTTAAATAAGCATATTTCCTGACATAATTTTTAAAATCTAACCACAGAATCGTGTTCCTCGGGCCCTGATTAGGTAAACTCAGCTGTTGGTGTTTACCAAGGGGCAGTATTTTTTCAATGACAGTGTTTTTTGCCCCATTGCTAAATGAAAACAAGATGGCAGAAGCATGGCACTACTTATCCATTTGATAAAGCAAAAAGAGCTTTTGCAAATGCAAAACCTGCTTTCACACGGTACATATAATTTTTCCCGTAGGCTATAATGGGAAACATAAAAGTTTAATAATATTTGAATGGATTAATATTTTTTCACTATCCCTACAAAAGGCACATCTGCGACTAGAGATGGGTGAAATGGTCTCAATTTGCTCCGTGGAGTGATTCGCGGAGTGAAGGTGGATTTACAGAGTACTCTGCAATGTGAAGCGGAGTACTTCACATCATGATAGGTAACATAAAGTCCATTGAAGACAATGACTTTGCATTACTCCGCCTTCCCAAACCACTACTCCACCAAATCTTAAGGCGAAGTACATTGAGAACAATGTACTTCACCTCACTTCGCCTTGTTTTAAGGCTCCAAAGGTGAATTTTGCAGAGATTCCTGGGATTTCAGGTCATATGGGCTCTAGATTGTTCTGCACAGCCTCAGTTCGGGGTAGTGTGTGTAGGAAGCTGTAGGAGACAGTCTGCTCTGAGAGCTCTTTGTGATTCAAACCTTCTAAAAGCTGTTAAAAAGTCTTTTTGAGTCATTTTCTTTTGCTGAAACTTTAGTCCATCGATTGCAGGAAACCCTCCTGTGCTCATACTGTATCATCGAGCGTTTATTGTTTGTGTATGGATTTTGAATGTTAATGTACATCATTCAGTCTGTGTACTGAAAGGCAGTTTAAGTGTGCTTTGGGTGAGGGGCGTATCTGGTGTAGGTAGATATAAGTTGGAGAAATAGGGAGTTCTTTGTTTTTGGTTATATTGTTCTTGTATAACTGACTGTGTTATTGTACACACAGTAATATTTTCAGTAATTGTTGAAATTTTTTTGCAGATTATGTGTTGTGGTCTGTAGGGAACTGGTACAGCATTGAGGTTGTTTGAAATACTTTGTATTTTACTGAAGTTTTAAATTTGGTACGCATTACTTGTAGACAAATTCTGTGTGTGTGTGTGTGTGTGAGTGTGTGTGTGTGGTGCATGACGTGACATCAAATAATAATACCGTTTATTGTGCCACAGTGTAATTGCAGGCACATCAGTGTGAACCTGCTATCCACTGCAGCTGCATGATTTTGTACTGCCTTGTGGAATCTTTTCTTGTTTTTGTACTGCAGTAATCTGTAGTCAGTGCTCCCCCTCCCCACCGGCAAAAGTTATTCTTTTCAGGATTGGATTGTTTGTGACTTGAGAACACCACTGGTTAGTTAAGGTGTTGTTGAACTTATTGTGACTTTGCATCTGTATCTGTTTTTGAAGCCACAGTTGTTTTTTTGGCTTCACATCCAGCATCACCCCCCCCCGGCCCCCACCTAGAGTGAATGTTCCAAAATCTGAATTTATTTAGAATATTCCTATTGATCCCCCAAAATGCCCATAAAGAGACATGCAAGCAAAGCTGTTTCTTGCCATGGCACTGCTGCCAGTGTTAAGATTGTCTGTGGGCGTGGTAGTACGCAGTCACAGAAGTGCATTGCTGATGTGAGGAAAGGTATTTCTCATTCAATGTTTTTTACAGCGCAATCTGTAGCTTCACTCATAGTTGGAGGAGATGATGTTGTCCCAGCTGGTGGTGTAGTGCAGTTGCTGGTGGTGGTATGAGTTTTGCTGCCTTAAGTTCCAGTTCTGACCAGTTTATCATGTCCAAAAATATAGTGGAGTGTGAAGCAGTGGCAGTAAGTAATAGTGCAGATGACGTCATACTCCTCAGTAACATCCCAGTAACTGAACATAAGATTCTGATCATCATGTCAACGATAGCACACAAAGTGACATTTCTTCCATTGTGGTTCAGGTCTTGCATTTGCCATGCAGTGATTCACAGTGTGGTGAAAAAATTTCAGGTAATGGTAGTGCTGCTGCTGCTGATGATGTTGCTGTGGTTGCAACATGCAGTCCATATGCCAGCATCCAAGCAGAAGCTGTGGATGATATTGATGAACATGATGATGATGTCAGTGACCCCTGTTGGGAACCGAAGAAAAAGAAACTCAAGGTGGATGTGTCTGGGACTGTTTGCATTTCCCCTCTCCCATAAAAAGTTGTGATTTACCAGTCTCAGTTGATGATGATGATGACCCAGTAATAATGATAGGTAGTCATGGTGGTCAGTTGCAGTCCAAGTGTGTCCTGCCTGAAAAATCAGGTAGCACACTCCCAACTTCTTGGCTTAAAAAAACGGAGTCCAGTAAGCAGCATGGGGGGGGGGCATGTTAAAACTAGAGCATCAAAATCCCTTGTTTGGGATTTTTTTCTGGAATATGCAAATGATGAGTCAGTTGCAATCTGCCAGGCTTGCCAGGTGCATGTGAGTCGAGGTAAAAAGGGGAGCCATCTGGTCACGGGGGGACAGCATACACATCTTAAGAATAGCCACATGGCACTGTGGACACAGTACAAAATGGCAGCTAACATCAGTACCACAGTGGGGCATTCACCCTCGTAATAAACCATAACGAGCATGTTATCCCCTTGCATGACTGTAGCATCAAGTAGAAAATTAAATGCTTGCAGTAGTGATGAAACAAGAGCAGAGGATTACTACAGGCATGATGAGGTGGAAGAGCAGAATGATTTTCAAAGTCTTGTCCAGTGGTGGTGAGAGTAGCAGTTTTGGTGGTAGTGGTGGTCAATGCAGTATGTCTAGTGCAAATAGTGCATCAACCTCTGTTGGTAAATGAGGGAAAATAACTGCATTTCTGGGTTTGTCATCACCTGTGCAACCATCTTCATCAGACGTCCACACCCCACCCCCTGCCATTCACAGGGCAGAACCATTTGTCATCACATCCCGTGTAAAACATTTAAGTCACCCCACATTACAGTGTTATTGCACATAAGCTGAAGTACCCACCAAATCATACAGTGTCACATGAATTCAATGCTGCTGTAGCTGAAATGCTGGCAATTGATCTTTTGCCCTTCTCCTTTGTGGAAAATTCTGGGTTCCAGCGGTTTGCTGCATGTGCTTGTCCAAAATGGAAAGTCCGATCCAGGACATACTTTTCGACCCATGCTGTCCCCGAGTTGTATTGTACTGTGTCTGACTCAGTAAGACATGCCCTTCAACAATCCTCTTCCCCATTCATCCATTTAAGTATGGATATGTGGACAAGTGGCAAAACAGCAGGGAGTTCATATCCATGTATAACTGCACACAGGGCGCAGGTGCCGGGGGTTGTTTGTGCTGTTTGTAGTGTGAATAATCAGTGTAGTAAGGTGGAGTGTCGTGGTAGCAATCTTCCAGGAATTCAAAAGCATGCAACAATTGCTATGCACAATGTGACCTGTTCACACACTGGTGAAAACATGTTGGACATGGTACTTACTGAAATTGACAAGTGGCTGAACTCACTGTCCCTGAGAGCTGGGTTCATAGCAAGTGACAATGGGTCAAATGTGATGAAATGCATTATGAATGGTGGCTTTTTTCGGGTTCCATGCATGGCCCACTGTTTAAATCTTGTGGTGCAGGAGTTTCTGCAGCACCCTGATACAAAGGAAATGCTGACAGTTGTACGCCGTATCTGTTCTCACTTTTCACGCTCTGCAAAGGCCCATAACCAACTGTGGCAGTTGCAGATCCGAAGCAGCCTCCTGCAGCACCGCTTGAAGCTGGAAGTTGTCACCTTGTGGAACTCCACCTCATACATGGCAGAGAGGTTGTATGAACAATGCAAAGCCATCTCAGAATATCTTGTCATGCACACTAGCCATGACAATTCCAGGGCCTACATGTCTATGATGACTGAACAGTGGCACCTCATGGATTCTGTAATAAGAATCTTGAGGCCTTTTCAACATGCCGCACAGGTAGTGAGTGGTGAGTCGGCCTCCATTAGCCAATAAATTCCACTGCTGTGGGTGCTGAGGCAGACATTGGTGAATGTACAGTATAGCCTCGATGTTGCCGGAGACAGTGCCAGCAGTGTGTTGCTAAAACACATGCTGACAATATTCGACCAGAATCGTCACATCTTGAGCATTCAGCATAGTGATAACTTTGCAATAGCAACAATGCTGAACCCATGATACAAATGTGGAATTGCCTCAGTACTGGAGGGCGGGCCTGAACAGGTAAAAAATGTCAGTGGGGAAATGGTGTGCTTGGTGCATGGGGCACAGAAGTCACATGCCAAGGTCAGGAAACCTGAGCAGCATAATCAGGCTGAAGGTGAACCTGGAGGAGTAGTATCAAGCATATCCTGTAAGGGGAAGGGGACTGTGGTTCCAGGTGGTCTATCATCAAAAGCGACTGGCATTAATCCACTTTGGGATGCTTTGTCCAAAGTGGGGATTTGTGACATAAATGATTCCGGAGAAGCGGATGATGCATCAACCACTGGACTTAGAGCAGCACAGAGAATGGTTGAGTCATATGTGTCTGAAAACAGGCATCTATCAATCACTGATGTTCTTCTTTTATACTGGAGTGGAAAGGTCAGTGAATTGCCAGAGCTGACTGCTGTAGCACTGAAGTTCCTGATATGCCCACCCTCCAGTGTGAGTGTCGAGAGGGTATTCAGCTCAGCTGATGCAATAGCTCAGGATCATCGTACAAACCTCTCTCCTGCAAATGTCAATTTGCTGACATTCATAAAAATGAATGAGAGGCACATACCAACTCAGACTGCAACCTCGGTATTCATACCCCGGCATACTCATGATTTTGCTGATGTTGAAGAAAAGGACCATGCTGGTGGCAGTGACAGCATGAAGCAGCCTACCACTGATGTAGATGATAACACACTGGAGAAAGAATTTCCCCATGGTCCAAATTCAGACATAGAAGACTGCGAGGGCAGCTTTCATTCAGAGGATGATGATGAAGATGATGAGATTAATGTTGACAGGTTTTAACTTAAATGGTTAAAAGGCTGTCACATGTCTTGTATGATACATGTTCTCTTTTTCATAAAGTTAAATCACTGCCCCACTCATACTGACTCAAATTCCATATGTCACATCATCACATTTATAACACGGAGCACAGTACTGTATATGCTGGCCCCCTAACTACCACCACCATAAGACTGCTGTTCTCCACTGCCACCATTGGGAATGTGACCGTGTGTCCCCCGGGACTACCACCACCATAAGACCACTGTTCACCACTACCTTCACCACCAGATGCAGGAAGATGTGAGAGGGAATGTCATCATGTGCTGCAGCTATGACCACCAGCACCCACCACCAGTGTCATTGTGACAATGTTTTTCCATTGCATTGACCATCCCAAGGCAGAGAGAGTTGAACAGGAGACCACATCCATCAGCCACAAGCACAAAGCTTCTTGCTATTAAAACTATAAAGTGAGTATGTGTACTAATGTTTTTTTAAGCTATTCAGCTTCCTTTAGCTGTGTGTTTTGTTTTCTGTTGCTTTTCTGAGCTGCAATGGTCAAACACATATGGTCAACTTATTTTATTTTTTTACAGGTTAACAACAAATGACTCTCCTTCGCTGAAGGTCTGTATCAATGGTAGAGCAGCAGTACTGTCTACAGGAACCTATGGAATATCCATTTCCAATCCACACTGGTAAGTATATCAATTTTATTTCTTCTGTTCCTTTTTTTCATAAGAGTGCAGCAAATCCGACTGAGGATTCATAAACTAGGTGACATATGCATCACAAAAAATATTTCTGCAACATATCTTGCACTGTATTCCAAATTTGCAGCTGTGCAGCCATGACAGTGTTGAAAAAGTTAGACCCAGGTTGTGTTACTTGACAAGATGTGGGTCTGAAATGTAACTTGAGTTGACACGCAGGAACACTGACACAGTGTATTTGTTACACAGCCTGGTACTAAATTAAGTTTTGGTCTGATGATTGTGGTGGGACAGCTTGCTATCTGTGTTAATCCAGATACCCATGGAACAGCCATGGCTTAAACATAATGTCTTACTGCTGCAATCAAGTTGTAATAAGTCCTTCATTTCTTTTTTTAGAAAACTTCCAGATGCTTTGTTGTGTCATAGTTGCCTTATCCAAAGGACTTCTTCAACATCAGCCCCCCCCCGGGCTGGGGCAGACATGCAACACACAGAAGTCATTTCAATCAATGACAATGACCATCATTACCAGATTGGAGAAGGATACAGATGAAATCTGTGAAGAAGTAACCAAATAATAAACTATTAATGAGACCTACTCGCAAATATGCCCCCCCATTTCCAATTTCAAAGCCAAAATTTCTCATCAAGCACTAGAATGTGCACACCAACAGTATGTGACCTGTGATATAAAACAATACAATGAGTACATGTCTATATGTCAACCCCCACCTAGAAAATATATATATATATATATATATATATATATATATATATATATATTTCTATATGTATATCAACTCTGGTTTAGGTGATCGCAATGCATTCATGGGAATCACAGCACACTTTGGACCAGCAACAGTTCTCTCACAGTCATAATTTCTGACAGAACACTGAATGGATTCATGTCATGTTATCCCTCCTTCACACGGTTTGGCAAGACGTTGTGCATTATGACATCATCATCACAGAGTATGTAAACCTTCTGGGCACAAGACAGTTGCATTTTGGGAATGCAGAAAATGTCTGGGGACTCTGTGTGACCACTGCATGCATGACTGACTGCACAATACATCCTGGTGGACTTTGCATGTGGTGTAATGCTCCCATTTCACTTCCTCAGCACTTAGGAATTTTCTGCACATAAGACAGATGCATTTTGGGGATGCAGAAAAATTCTGGGGACTCTGTGTGACGACTGCACACATCAGTGACTGCACAATAAATTCTGGGGTACTTTGCATGTGGTATAATGCTCCCATTTCACTTCCTCAGCACTTGGGAATTTTCTGAACACAAGACAGATGCATTTTGGGGATGCAGAAAAATTCTGGCGACTCTGTGTGAACACTGCATGCATGAGTGACTGTGCAATACATTCTGGGGGACTTTGCATGTGGTGTAACACTCCCATTTCACTTCCTCAGAACTTGTGAATTTTCTGAACATAAGACAGATGCATTTTGGGGATGCAGAAAAATTTTGGGGACTCTGTGTGACCACTGCGTACATGAGTGATTGCGCAATAAATTCTGGTGGACTTTGCATGTGGTGTAAGGCTCCCATTTCACTTTCTCTGCACTTGGGAATTTTCTGGACACAAGACAGATGCATTTTGGGGATGCAGAACAATTCTGGTGACTCTGTGACCACTGCGTGCATGAGTGACTGTGCAATAAATTCTGGTGGACTTTGCATGTGGTGTAACGCTCTCATTTCACTTCCTCAGCACTTGGGAATTTTCTGAACATAAGACAGATGCATTTTGGGGATGTAAAACAATTCTTGTGACTCTGTGTGACCACTGCATGCATGATTGACTGTGCAATACATTCTGGGGGACTTTGCATGTGGTGTAACACTTTCATTTCACTTCCTCAGCACTTGGGAATTTTCTGGACACAAGACAATTGCATTTTTTGTGTTGTGATTGTGAGCACATAATGTCATACTTAAATTATAAATTAAAGCAGCACTGCAACAATGTGGTGAAAATGTTAATCTATACTTTTTTATGCTATCTTACATTGCCAGCCACTAGTTACCTCCTGACTTGTATGATACCCTTCTTTTCACAATTTGTGTCTGCTTTACTATTTTTTCTCACATCTGAAAAAAAAAGGCACACACCTTTTAATATAAGTCTTTCATCACTATTTGCAGCTGTTTTTGAATAAATATTTTTCTATGAGGTCATAAAACAATACCTGCTGCATAAATGTTGATTTTGCAACAGAAGTAATATATAACAACTGATAGAGAAAAACAGCGTAAAATACTGATGAAGACCTGGTCTGCACCGTATTAAAAGGAGTGCTCCTTTTATTATTTCAGACATGAAAAAAAGTACTGAAGCAGACTCAAAAACTGGAAAGAATGGTATCATACAAGTCAGGAGGTAAGTAAAGTGGCAAAGTAAAATAGCATAAAAAAGTATAGGTCAAGATTTGGACCAGATTGTTGCACTGCTGCTTTAATGTCTATTTCAAAAAATAAATATTTCTGGAGCCTCAGTAATGTTTACTTTGTGTTAGAACTCATGATTCAAAATGTTCCACAAAAAGCATGACTGATCAGTGCAAGTATGTTGTACTAAACTACATGTGTGCCATCAGTGTTCTTTCCTGTGTGTGCAGACATTGTCCAGCTTCGTGTAAACATATATGTGGTGTGACTTGTTGCAGTATGTCAAGAATAAAGATAAGAAAGAATATATGACATATATTTTATTTGTACCATCAACACAAGCGGAATAAGTGATATGATATTTTTTAAGAGGTATCAGATCACTGTGCACCTCAGTCACTCACCGTGCACACATGACTTTGCAGAGATCATAGCACAAAAAACACATGCTCTCCTAAAAGTCATGTGTGCATTATGTGACTAAGGTGCACTCTGGCCAGACACCTCTGAAAAAATATTGTATCACTTAGTGTGATGATGAAGATAAAATATACGTTATTGTTATCACTATTCTTTATACTATAAACACTGCAACAAGTCAGCAATATATGTTTGCAAGAAGCTGCACAATGTCTGATGTCATGCACACACACACACACACACACACACGAAACAATACTGACTGCACACATGCAATTTAACACATCATACTTGCACTGCTCACACCAGCTTTTCCACAACCACTCCACATCAGAAAGTAAACATTACTGAGGCACTGGATTGTAACAGGGCAATAAAGAGCATGTATGTCTGTATGTGTACATACATATTTAAAGGGAAGCAGTCAGCAACAGGAGGTCCTGCCCCCTGCAAGGCTTACCCTCCAGTTAAGCCTTTTAAGTATGTTGCAGCACTTTTCTCACACTGCAACATATTTTATTTTAATAAAGAAAAGTCAGTGACCCAGAAGTATGGTGGATGCTATGGGGGCTCCATTATGTGTAAATGAAAGGTGCAGTGGAGATGGACCATGTGCTTCAATACTTTTGGCGGCATTTAAACAAACCGCTCCTCACTAGTCACTCTTCCTACCAGAAATGGTAGCCAATCACAGACATACTGCACATGGCAACTACACCCGCGGACCTGACTGAAACATGCAGTTACAAGGTCTGCAGAGCACACACCCCCACAGAAAGCTTGAATAGGATGTAAGCAATAACCCATGATAGGGCGTGAGTTTATTGGGGATTGATCAACACCCCGGGTGCGTTGTGAGGCATGAGGCTGCAGGCTGAGTGTCCTCACAGCACCCAGGGTGTTGATTAATACCCAATAAATGCACACCCTGGAGTGGGTTATTGCACTTATAACATGGGCCAGATATCAACAGAAATCGACAAAAACGTATGGATTAATAGGAGAAAAACTGTGGGGACTACTTAGTGTTCCTACACTATTTTTGGCCGGTGTACCACATCCATGTGTGTTCTGCCACAGGAAAATAGTGCTTCTTACAGAAGTTTGTGGTAAACAGGCTAACATACTAGTATCAAGGGGCACACTCATGTGTCTTTGCTACTTCTCATTTATACATAGATACATAGACAGTGTCGGCAGATAAGGGCCTATGGCCCACCCAGTCTGCCCATTTAAGTTTGTAAGTTCAGTTTATGTTTTCCAGGAAGTCTGTTGCCCCTTACCCCTGACCTCCAGAATTCCTTTATGTCTATCCCATGCATTCTTAAATCCCGTGATTGTTTCAGCCCCCACCACTTCCTCTGGCAGGGTGTTCCATTTGTCCACCACCTGTTCTGTGAAGAAATTCTTCCTCACGTTCTCTCTGAATCATCCTCCTCCAACTTCATCCCATGCCCTCTAGTCCTGGAACATCTTTTTGCTTAAAAATAGTGCATTCCTGCACCCTGTTCCTCCCTGTATGATACTTGTATGTCTCTATCATATCCCCTCTCTCCCTCCTCTCCTCCAGGGAGTACATGTTCAGTGCCTTCAACCTGTCCTCATAGGACTTGTGATGCAATCCATGCACCATCTTTGTTGCCCTCCTCTGAACCTTCTCCACCCTGTCTATGTCTTTACGTAGGTAAGGTCTCCAGAACTGCACAGTGTACTCCAAGTGCGGCCTCACTAGTGTCTTGTATAGTGGAATTATGACCTCCCTTTTCCTGCTGGTGATGCCCCTTTGTTACATATCTTGCAGATGCACTGTTTAGTAGTACAGGTGAAGGGTGACAGACAGACAGATACAGAGCTGTAGCATGCAGTGTCTCTGTTTTCCATATACTGTACCATATGCTTCTGTTTTCAGTAGTTTCTTGCTGGCTGTGGGTACTTACTTCATTAAGTATTGCATTGTTTCACGAGGTAGTGTGCCTTTCTGAGATAGCACACACACATAATGCACTCTGATTACACTCCATAATAGATGTCAGGTATTGTACTGTGCACCTGATGTGGCTCACCACTCGCATGACTCGCACAACATAGTACTTGTCCACAGAGAAACATAGATTTCTGTCTTGTACAATTGACTCCCTCGCTGTTTTCCTGTCATTATGCGATCGCTTGCAGAGGTAGTCAACAGACCATGAACAGCTCTTCTGACATCTAGTCAAGGTTATCGGCTTCCTAATTACTGCAGATAGTATGCGGCTCAGTGATTCCGTCAGAACTTTGATCACCTCCATGGCAATATCACCTTACACCCAATAGACAGGCAGGTACCTTCCGCTAAACACTACATGCATGTCCTTATCACTCTTCTGAATGGATTGCTGCAGGCAAGGGAACCAGGGCATGGTATGACCAAGTGCTCATGTGAATACTGAGTGGAGAGGAGGAAAATGGTGACTTTCTCTTCCTCAGTTAGGCGGCTTTTGCAAAGCGGCACTTGTATGTTTGGGCTCAGTACTTCTGTGTCTCTCTGCCAGCACAGACTGCTGCAGCCACAGGAATGTGGACATGCAGCTACTTTTCTCCACTTTGCACTATCTATGAAGTCGGATTGTGAGGAAACTTTTCTTGTGGTGCAATCAGTGTTTGTTTGTCGCTCTTAACGAGGATATGCTAGGATCTTCAAGGTCCATTGGGTAGGTGGGTGGGTACAATCACTTAGCAGAACAAAAAAATGGCTGTGTTTCACAGTCTTGCAACTGCAGCACAATTAATTTGGTCACTTGTATTATTTTTCTCCTCTGCGACTTCTCACTACATCCACTTTCTGTAAGATTACTACTAATTAATGAACGGTCACCTGACCCATTTCATCTAATGATGTTTCACAAACATAGATGCCCATGTTATAAGTAACCAATAACCCATGACAGGGTGTGTGGTTATTGGGAGATTAATCAACACCCCGGGTGCATTGTGAGGCATGAGGCCACAGGCCAAGTGTCATAATGGCACTGGGGGTGCTGATTAATCCCCAATAACTGCACATCCTGGAGTGGGTTATTGCGCTTATACCATGGGCCACATGTGAAGAGAAATGGACAAAAACCAGTGGAATAACAAGTCAGAAAAGTGAGAACTAGTTTGTGTTCCTCCACTGGTTATGGCTGGAATACCACACTTTTCTGTGTTCTGCCACACCAAAAACAGTACCAGACACATAAGTTTGTGGTAAACAGGCCTGTAGAATAGAATCAAGGAGCTGCCTGAACTTCATGCATACACTGTGCTTTGTCTATCATTTTGTAAGACAGATTGTCTGGGGAAAGGAACTGAGCAGTGTGTGTGTGTCTCCCTATCATTGCACACACTGTCACTCTGACACTGCCTGTCTGTCTCTACACTGAACCAGGAAGGCAGTGTCTCACACTGTGTCTTCGGTTCTCTGAATGCGACAAAAAAAACAATGTTGAGGGTATTTTAACATTCACACTGCACTTTTAAACCCAGTTTTGCGATACGCACACTGCACCTCCCACTCACCTGCCATAGTCTGCTTGCGCTATCGGCGGGCTCACAAACCAACATGAAGATGCTAACATTCAGTTGGCCACTGATACTACTGCTGCGTATTGCTGTCCCGGTCTCTCTATAGTACTGCAGGTCAAACAGGGGGAAATAGGAGATCCACGGTGTGGGTTTGAAATCTGGTAGCGAGTTACATGTCATACCGTGGTGTGACTTAGTCTGCAAGTCAAGATCGGAGAAATGGGGATGTCACTGCAGAGAAGCTGACTTTTTCTGTGACATACAGATGCAGTGACCAGAGGAAAGGGAGTGAAGAACGTAGCTTCAGCACGGGAGCTCTCAGATGACTGCCTGATAGGACTGCCGTTGATGGTGACTCTCCCCCCTGATACTACGTTCACCGGGAAGCATGGAGTTCCACTGGGTGGGTGGGTGGAAAGAGTGTGTACTGTCTTCGCACACATTTAATAACAGAGATGACACTGCAGGATTTTCACTTCCAGCACCGAGTGGAAACACGCAGGGATGTCAGTCTGTGTAGCGGTCTCGGTATCATGGCAATGATGAACTGAGTCTCTGTTTTATACAGATGTGAACCAGGTAGGTAACTAGGGGGAGTATTATGGGGACATGTGAATATTACCGGGAAATGTGCACTGAGTCTCGGAATTTACAACTGACGACGGGAGCATTGCCACCACGGACATTCTGTGCTAAACACTATGCCTTGCTTAGTGAGATATTTCAATAGCTGCCACTGAGATATGAAGTGGCTGACAAATAATGAGTGTAGCTCTGCTCCAGAATTTGGCAAGGGTGCCTGAGTACCACAAACTGTAAAGTTAACAGAAATTAATGTATGGTCACCTGATGGCTCTCTGCCAATCAGGTGATAGCATTTTTTTTTTGCCCATGTATTAAAATAATACAACCATAGACACAGAATAGCTGTAAATCTAAAATTAGAAGGAAATCCAGGAAGCCACTGCCATGGCTCAACAGAACAAAGCCCCCTGAGCAAAACCCACCCTCATTTGTCTTCCTAGAACACCCTGGGCTGAGAAATTAGATTTTTTTAATTCAGACATCTCGTCCCTCGCTCACGATGCACGCAATCAAAGAAAGTCATGATCAAAGAATCTGCAGGCTCGCAATCAAAGAATTTGCAGGCTCACAATCAAAGAATTTGCAGGCTCACGATCAAAGAATAAAAACTGCTGTAAATCAAAAAATACAAGGAATTGCGGTAAACCACTGCCATGGTTTTCACAGAACAAGCCCCCCTGAGCAAAACCCACCCACATTTGACTTCCTAGGGCACCCCTGAGCTGAGAAACTTTATTTTTTAATTCGGCCATCTCGTCCCTCGCTCGTGATGCACGATCATGATCAAAGAATCTTGTGATTAAAGAATTTGCAGGCTCACGATCAAAGAAATTGCATGCTCATGACCAAAGAATTAAAAATAGTGAAATGTGATTTTTTTGAGCGATTTAAACCAAACCAGCGCCATGCCTCCATAGAACGAAGCCGGCTGAGCAAAACCCACCCTCATTTGTGTCCCTAGCCCACCCCTGAGCTGAGATAATTGTGTTTTTAGCTCCCAATGCAAGATCACATTCAAAGAATCTCGCAATCAAAGAATTTGCAGGCTCGCGATCAAAGATCATTAGTGAGCCACGATCAAAGATTTTAAAAACTTATAACTCTATTTTTTGACCAATTTGGATGAAACCAAAGGCATGGCTCAATAGATCGGAGCCCCCTGAGTAAAACCCATCCAAGTTTTACTTCAGGAGTGACTCCGGAGCCAAGGTATTTGTGTTTTTACGATCGGAGATCTAAAAACAAGATGGCGGACTTCGCGATCAATGAATTCTCAGGGACAAAGATTCTTGAACTGTGAGGCTGAAAATTCTTTGACCACTAGGTGGGATGAGATGGCCAGAACCCCATTCTTTGTTCCCAAAATATACATATAAATTTTCACATTGACTTATAATGGGAACTTAAAAGTGGCATAACTTTTGAATGCCTTAATATTTTTTCACCAAATGAAAAGCGGCATGTTTGGCCACCAAAGCTCTTTCAAATGAGCCATCTCACAGAGTGGCACACCACATGGCAGTCACACAGGGCCACATCTAAAATCCCAAAAGCTGCCTCCAAAAATGGATAATTTCAAATTTTTCAGCATTTTCGTGCGCAAAGACCGTAAGTCCAACCAAAACAGGCCTGTAGAATAGAATCAAGGAGCTGCCTGATCTTCATGCATACACTGTGCTTCGTCTATCATTTTGTAAGACAGATTGTCTGGGGAAAGGAACTGAGCAGTGTGTGTGTGTGTGTCTCCCTATCACTGCACACACTGTCACTCTGACACCGCCTGCCTGTCTCTACACTGAACCAGGAAATCAAGGTCTCACACTGTGTCTTCGGTTCTCTGAATGTGACAAAAAAAAAATGTTGAGGGTATTTTAACATTTACACTGCACTTTTAAACCCAGTTTTGCGATACGCACACTGCACCTCCCACTCACCTGCCATAGTCTGCTTGCGCTATCGGCGGGCTCACAAACCAGCATGAAGATGCTGACATTCAGTCGGCCACAGATATTACTGCTGAGTACTGCTGTCCCGGTCTCTCTATGGTACTGCAGGTCAAGCAGGGGGAAATAGGAGATCCACGGTGTGGGTTTGAAACCTGGTAGCGAGTTACATGTCATACCGTGATGTGACTTAGTCTGCAAGTCAAGATCGGAGAAATGGGGATGTCACTGCAGAGAAGCTGACTTTTTCTGTGACATACAGATGCAGTGACCAGAGGAAAGGGGGTGATGAGCGGCGTAAGCTTCCAGCACGGGAGCTCTCAGATATGACTGCCTGATAGGATTTGCGTTGATGGTGACTCTCCCCCCTGATACTACGTTCACCGGGAAGCATGGAGTTCCACTGGGTGGGTGGGTGAGAAGAGTGTGTACTGTCTTCACACACGTTTAATAACAGAGATGACACTGCAGGATTTTCAGTTCCAGCACTGAGTGGAAACACGCAGGGATGTCAGTCTGTGTAGCAGTCTCAGTATCATGGCAATGATGAACTGAGTCTCTGTTTTATACAGATGTGAACCAGGTAGGTAACTAGGGGGAGTATTATGGGGACATGTGAATATTACCGGGAAATGTGCACTGAGTCTCGGAATTTACAACTGACGACGGGAGCATTGCCACTCACGGACATTCTGTGCTAAACACTATGCCTCGCTTAGTGAGACATTTCAATAGCTGCCACTGAGATATGAAGTGGCTGACAAATAATGAGTGTAGCTCTGCTCCAGAATTTGGCAAGGGTGCCTGAGTACCACAAACTGTAAAGTTAACAGAAATTAATGTATGGTCACCTGGTGGCTCTCTGCCAATCAGGTGATAGCATTTTTTTTTGCCCATGTTATAAAATAATACAACCATAGACACGGAACAGCTGTAAATCTAAAATTAGAAGGAAATCCAGGAAGCCACTGGCATGGCTCAACAGAACAAAGCCCCCTGAGCAAAACCCACCCTCATTTGTCTTCCTAGAACACCCCTGGGCTGAGATAATTGTTTTTTTAGCTCATGATGCAAGATCACATTCAAAGAATCTCGCAATCAAAGAATTTGCAGGCTCGCGATCAAAGATCGTTAGTGAGCCGCAATCAAAGTTTTTAAAACCTTATAACTCTATTTTTTGACCAATTTGGATGAAACCAAAGGCATGGCTCGATAGATCAGAGCCCCCTGAGTAAAATCCATCCAAGTTTTACTTCAGGAGTGACCCCTGAGCCGAGGTATTTGTGTTTTTACGATCGGAAATCTAAAAACAAGATGGCGGACTTCACGATCAATGAATTCTTGGGGACAAAGATTCTTGAACCGTGAGGCTGAAAATTATTTGACCACTAGGTTGGATGAGATGGCCAGAACCCCATTCTTTGTTCCCAAAATATACATATAAATTTTCACATTGACTTATAATGGGAACTTAAAAGTGGCATAACTTTTGAATGCCTTAATATTTTTTCACCAAATGAAAAGTGGCATGTTTGGCACACCAAATGACAGCCACACAGGGCCACATCTAAAATCCCAAAAGCTGCCTCCAAAAATGGATAATTTTACATTTTCCAGTGTTTTTGTGCGCAAAGACCGTAACTCTGACCAAAACAAAATTTGGCATATCAAGAGATCTGCCATGCCCCACTGTGCATACCAAATTTCAGGCAAATCTGGTGAACGGGTCCAAAGTTATTAGCGCACAAAATTTTGACTTTAACACAGAAGTAACATCTCAACCAGAAATATAGTGGAGTGACTGCGCCACTATTATATATACATATATATATATATATATATATACACATATATAAATATATATATGTGTATATATATTATAATGGCACGGTAGTGCCAGTATAGTTAGGGTTGAGTACCACATTTAAGGTTAAAGTGTGAAATTTGTCAGGTTAATATCTTTTCCACCATATGACTGATTTGCCTGCAATTTGGAAGGTGTAGAGGAGTACCATAGATCTCTGGATCTGCCAAGTTTCTTACCAGTTAGATATACGATTACGGAGTTATAAAGCATTGTTCCGTGTCACATTTATGCTTTTTTGTGCATTCTTTGTTCATGCCTACAGGTCACACGGTTTTATGCGACCAGTCTGAAACCTTCAGGAAACATGCAGCCAGGGTCCCTGATGTGCCTTTTAAAGATTTCCTGAAAAAATATTAAACGGTTCAAAAGTTATTCAAAAAAACAAGTTTTCCATTATAGTCAATGGTAAAAGTTAACAAAATATTCGACAGTGTCGCAAATGCAGTTTTTAGTGTCACAAATGACCCCATGCAGTGTTTTTGTGAAAGTGTTGCAAATCAAGTCACTACTTTGTGACACTATGGCCAAAATGACAGGAATTCTTTGCCACCCTGCTGCAAAAGATTGGTTTGGTCTTTTGGACTGAAATTTGAAGGGAAGAAAGCCAACATCCCACAGATATGTCCTTTTGTGGTTTGGTGACAATATATTGCAGAGGTGCAAAGTTATGGTACTCCAAAGTTGATGATTTTTCCCATAGACTAACGTTGCGGCGTCCCCCGCACCTTTCGGGGCCAGTATCTCGGAAATGCTTCAAGATACAGACTTTTCATCGGAAAACTACTTAGCCCCCAGTAGGGGGCTAAGTGAAAAACTAGCCAGGAAAGTCATAAATCATATGAAATTTAATTTTTTTTTTCTGTGTCGTACAGTTCCTAAGATATAAGTAATTTATTATTCTAAGTGCTCATTTTCTGCTCCGAGGCCTATTATTATGCATGCATTCTTTGTACTCACTGTGTTTCTCTATTCAGCTCTTGGGGAAAAATGGGTGTGCACTTCTGTTACTGTTACACTTAGTGTTTCCACTTGTGTTTCCATATCCGTTTGCGTTAGTGTTCCCATGTACACCACCATGTGCGTTTCTCTTTGCGTTTTCATTTGCGCTTGCATTTGTGTTACTGTTACCATTTGCGTTTCCACTACTGTTTCTGTTTGCATTTCATTTTGCGTGACCATGTGCATTACCATTTGCATTTGCGTTCGAACTTCCGTTTTACATTTGTCTTTCCTTTGGCATCATCGTTGCTGTTACTGTAACCATTTGCATTTCCAATTGCATTACCATGACCATGTGCATTACGGTTTGTGTTTCCGTACCCGCTTGCATTTCTATTTCTGTTTCCATTACCATTTGCGCTTGCATTTCTATTATTGTTTGTGTTCTTATTAACATTTGCATCACCATGTGCGTTAGGATTTGTGTTTGCATTTACGTGGCCGTTACTTCACTATTTATAGTGCACATTCTCAAAAAGAAGAGAAATTCATTGCAAAAAATTCCATTTAATGCATCAGTTAGGGTTGTTCCACAGTGATAAAAGTGAGGAAATTCGATGTTAGGGTTCCCACCCCCCTTGCACACCATCCCCACCACACCCCCACCAACAGGCATCAGGGTGTGAGTTGGGGTCATCGGTCCTAACTCTCACCCCATTCTTCTATACTGTACCACCTCAGCTTGTTTACACATGGGATGGGGTGAGAGTTAGGACTGATCTAGTGCTAATAGTAAAGGAAAGGGAGCAGTGCTGACCTCATGGAGTATGGGGTAGGCAGCCTGAGCCCTGGGAGAATTTGAGTCCCCATTGGGACAAATGGAAATTTTTAAATGAACAGTCTCTGCTCATTGGTCAAGGCCAGGCAGTAACGAGATAGGTGTGGGGACAGAGGATGTGAAGCAGGATATAAAGTTGTAAGGAACAAGAGGCAAGTCCCTTTGTTTCCAGCTCTAAGGAACAGCCACTGCAGGATGACCACAGCATTGGAGGACAGGAAGATGGCTCTAAGAAAGCAAGCAGCAGCCCAACAGAAACAGAATTTTTAGGAAGCCCACACAGTAATCCAGTAGCTTCAATAGATGATGGAAGTAGCAAAGGCAGAAAAGAAGAAAATCTAAGAAGGAAAAAAAGTTGAAAGGCAGCAACAAGAAATCATGAGATAGAAAGACAACAAGCCACTGAGGGATGGGCCAGCCATGTCATGGTACAAGGAACAGAAACAAAAGGAGAAGATGGTGGAGGAGCAGCCCAAGGAAAAGGCTTGTGAGCATGTAGAGGAGGCAATAATAAAAATTGATAGTAATACCAGTTATGTGTTATAGAGAACAATATGGGAAGGAGATAGAGGCAGGAGCTATAAAGATGGGCTATGACAGGCTTTCTGGGTCCTTTCACACCTAGGCTAGGGGAGAGAAGTGAGGCTAATGGGCCAAGACAAGTGTACCCTACAAACATGATGGAGAGTGGAAAATAACAGAAGATAATGCTTGGAGCATAGCAACAAGGATATGAGATGGTGTACCATTTGAGTATGGCAATATAAGATTTGGAAGGAGGAGTATTTTTTTTAATAATTTTTATTTAAGTTTTGACACAGCATACGAACATCTACAGCAATTGTGTTCATGGTACATACAACACAATAAAAGGGCAACAGCATCTGATTGGTTGATTGAGTGATTGACTGTTTGATTAAATTTTGATGACCAGGTAAGTCTACTGAGACTGAAAGCCCCTTTTTCAGGGACAACCCAGAATAAATTCCTTGAAACACTGAATAACAAAGCAACATATATGGTCAGGCGAGCAGTATAATTGGTAATAATTATAAACCTGATCACAAGGTTAGAGTTACCAACATTGGAATAAACACAAAATGTGAATGCAAGAGAGAGGTCTCTGTTTACAAAGTAGCAGATTCAACAAGCAGGTTCAAATCATCTACTACAGTACAGAGAATGTGTTCAAGGACCTAATGTACAAGATGCATAGTATTATAGTATTTATAACAACGTTTGATCTAGATGGCAGCAAGGAAAACAACATGAAGCTCCAGATAGAGACCCAGGCAAACTCAAAACATTTCATTTCCCTAAAGCAACAAAGGTGCCTATAAGCCCAGACCGAAAGATGCATAGCAAAAATAGAAATATCCCTCCCTCGGGACTCAATGCCTTGATTACCCACATAACACAGAGGCCACCAATTCCAGAACTCAATGTACAAGAAACACATTATTCTCTAATTCATCACTGTCCCCAGTGAGATGCCACACTTCAGCATCTCCATCCAACTACCTATTCATGACCACTTCCATAACTGCCTGGACCTCTACCAAAAAGGGAAGCATCTTTGGACATGAAATCACCATATGGAGAAAGGTCCCTTCTGCATATAAACATTTTGGACAGATTGCGGATACACTGGGCTTCAAGTGAAGTCAGTGGGGGTAAAAATAGGAATGATAAAAAAAATTCAATGTGCTTATGCAACTGGATATGATATGATAATGCTTGTGTAACTTGAGTAACTTGAATTTTTTAAGTGGCTTTCCGCCTCTCTATCCGTGGGATATACCTCTTGTTGGGGTATGACTCAAGGAACCCTAGTGAGGGTTCCTCCCCTACAGGTGCCGGAAATGAATGAGTCAGCTAAAGGTAGGTTAGGAAGAAGCCCATGGGTAAGAGAGGCTAGCCACTGGAGGAGGAGGGGTGGATGGTGGGCAATGAAACGAAACCTTGAGGGCGTTCAGGAAAAGTGACACATTTGAGCTCAATGGGGGAGTTGCGTTGTTGCTCTGCCCATTGAATCTTGGGCTTAAAGCCCTCCCATTAAACTGTGTGTGCCATATCTTGTTACTTTTTGAGCCAGTATGCAAAAACTTTATAGAACTTTACTAGTAAGAAGAAGACAACACTACCACCCAAAATCCCATTCCCAAGAGCTCTTTACCCCTTGATGTTATCTCCATCCACTGCATTTATATTTCTCTAATAAAAGGAAAGAGGTCCCTACCACTGACAATGCATGACTAAGCTGCTCTAAAATGGATGTAGAAGGCAGTGAGCCTCCAGGGAGCATGCATTGTTTGAACTACCAAATAAACAAAAAAGTTCTGGACAGGAAGATTGCACTGCACCCTAAGGTCCTGGAAGTATCAAAGGGTCCCCCTGCAAATAGAGAACCCAGTGAATCCAAACCTAAACCAACTCACTCAGAACATCAATCACCATCACAGGTCTGGGCACCTCCCCCAACAAGGCTACATAAGTTGATGCATGTGGAGAAAACTAAGGTCCCCAGCGCAGGAGCATGTGTGAGGTAGGCCATACAATTTTGAACATCCCCCATGCTATAAGGAGTGAATAATGCACTCAGTTCTTCCAGATTTAAACAAATACCTCCTAACATTCTAATTCTGAAAGGGGGAGTTTGTTGATGGTTTTACTTTGCTGGGTAAGGCTACAATTAAAGGAGAACTCCAGTTAGCTAAAGCTTCCCACCCCTCAAAGCCTCATCACACAGTTAGGTTTTTCACAACAGAAAAAAAATGAAGTGCCTGCACTTACTTGATGTTACGATCGTAAACTCCACTGGCTGGCAACATGGTGGGTGCTGTTTCATGCCATCTCATGTTAGAGTGTGGTGCCACACTGCTCACTTGTATGCTTTCAATACAAGCGAGCAGTGTGGTGCTGCACTCTAACATGAAATGGCACGGTCCCTACAAGTGGAGTTTATGAGCATAACATCAAGTAAGTGCAGGTACTTCATTTTTTTTTCTGTTGTGAAAAGCCTAATCACGTGGAGAGGCTTCGAGGGGTGGGGAGCTTTGGGTAACTGGATTTCTCCTTTAACAGGGCAGAAGAAAAATAAAAAACAGGCACAGTTAAGCACACTTAAACACATGCCTGTTAAATGCATAAAATCTCAGAGTTATAGGGTTTTTTTGTATACAGACAATGTTAAACATCCTGTTTAAGTGCATAATGAATCCCATTCTAATGCATACTTCACAGAAGCTTTCACAGGCACTTCCAGGAGTTGAACAAGAGCTACTAGCAGTCTGTTGTGACACTGATCTGGCTGTGATGTAACCCAGTCTCTTACAGAGTAATTGCTAGGTGATTAGTGTTTTAATCTTGATTGCTGCTAGGGGATTCCAGTCTAAGTGTTGATTACTGCTGCTGTTTTAAGCACAAGTGTTAATGTCCTCACAATCACCTACAATGGTGTCTGTCTCAACTCCTGTCTCTCTGGTTCATCATAATGTACCCCCACTACCGTTTCTGTTTCTCTCTGGTCTCTCCTGCTCTCAAAAAATCCCTTGCTACCCCTCTCACCACTCCTGTGTCTCTTGTGTCTTCCCCTATGAGAAAGGAGCTAGCCTACACTGAGAAAATAGCCATGCTGAATGGTCTTTCAGTTCCTGGGGTCTCACAGACAGACATTGCCCAGCACTGGGAGATTTATCAATTGCAAGTAAGCAGGCTTAAAAAAATAAGGAATCAATTTAATTTCATTGCAACTGCAATATGACTAGTAAAAGAAAATAGGATGGTAAGGACACCTCCATGGATGTGGCTTTATTGTGCTGGTTTGAAAATACTTATGGAGCTGACATGCCAGTCTCAGGTCCCCCAATGCAGCACTGGTTACTAAATGGGTGAATGAATTTGACAGAGAAATGGGTCAGAAAAGGAGAAAAGTGTGCCTTCTCCTGGATAACTGCAGTGCCCACCCTCCAATGAAGCTCAGAAACATCTGTTTTTTTTTCTTCTGCCCAGTATGACTTTGTTAATTCAGCCCAAGGACATAGGCATAATTAAGAATCTGAAAAGCCTCTACAGATGAAGGATTGTGGACAAGATGTTAACATCCTTTGAGAGCAGAACCACTCCCAACCCCAATGAGCTTGCTATGAAAATAAGCATACTGGATGCTATACATATGCTGGTTCAGGCCTGGGGAAAAATTAAGGCTGAGATTATTGTTACCGAAAGGCAGGCTCTCACAAAGAAACCACACTGATTCATATTGATCCCCCACCCCAGCCCCTTTCCCGAGAGCATGACACAAGAAGTGTTTGAGGCATTTGTTAGCCTTGATAGTGGAGCCCCATGCTTTGTTGACATCAGATAGGAAGAGATCGCCAAACAAATCGTGAAAGTGGAAGAGGATCTATAAGATCCCAAAGGGGATGAACCAGACAAAGATGTGTCATCTTATACTGAAGCCCTGGAACGCCTACGAAAACTGCGGTGGTATGTAGAGCATAATGCTGTGTGTGATGATAACTACACAGCAGTCTACAAACTAGAGGACTTCTGCACTGCTGCTGCTGCCACAAGAAAGATACAGCAGAGTACAAAAACAGAAATGTTTCAGTCCAAAGCTGATTGATTTTCAATAGATAAAGAGTAAAACGTTTTAACTGTTAGTGCACAAAGCACAAGTTAAATTAAAAAGCACAAAATGTTCCCCTATCTTCACAAAGTGTAGGTTAATTTAAGAAGTACAACACTTCTCCCAGTCCCCAAACCCCCAACAACAGCAAACTTCACATCATGGGGCATAGATCAAATTTAGATAAAGCACAAAGAAAAAGTTAAACTAAAAAGCCTAAAATCAAAGTAAGGAGCCATGTACTATTCATTAATACCTTTACTGCTATCCCATCCCATTAACATCCTTTTCCTGAGCCACTGCTGTACTACTAGGGGTCCAGCACAGTGCCGCAATACAAAATATAAAGGATCGGTTTAGTGCATAGCCTTCATAAATGTATACTTTTCTTTGGTCCAGAAGGTATACATTTAAGCGGGATGCACTGTATAATAGATCTAACCACAATGTTAACACTGTTACATGCTGTAGGTGACTAGATAATAAGAATTTTAAAGAAAAATCTTGGATCAGTGGGTAACAGGTTTTACAGTATATAGTGTGTTACATGACAATTGTGTTTGAGACCCCACCTGATCAAGCACATCCCATGCTGGCATATATTGTAACCACTAAAAAAATGATCAAACATTTGGGGGGGGGGGGTATCGTAGCTGCAATACAATAAAATGTTCAGGCAGTGCATGGTAACCCATAGTGACATTATATGAGATTTAAGGTACACGGATTGCTGGTTAGAGACCATGAATTACCTGTCAAGAAATGGGTCCTATGAAGTGGGTCACGACAGGATGGCAAATGAGGCAGGGGGTGTTAGGCAAGACATATTGCTTCTGTTTTAATAATGAGGCCTGTACTAACTTGGGGTGGAGGTTCACACATATCTGCTCCAGGTGTGTCAGTTTTTTTTCAGTTCTACCTTCAACGAGAGACAAGATATGTCTGTCTGGTACTCCATCCAAGGGCTTGACAGGGAGAGGTATGCATGAGCACAGATGTGACTAAGACCATGGTGTTTACCCTGGGCAGGTCTTCTTTAAAAATGGAAATTCCTAACAGTGCAACAAGAAGGATGCTACACTCCCAAACATCGGTTTTAGGGAAGGGTTTCATATAGCCTATGAAGGGTCCAGAGCTCACAGGGAGGCAGGGAATTTCAAATCCATAAAAGAAAATGTGGAAGCAGCAAGTGAAATGGTAGAAAAAGGCCCATGGACTGTGAGGCTGGAGGATGGTGTAGATGGGGAGGGGAAAAGGAGGCAGGGCAGTCACAAGGTGGTTGCCTAAACCCAAAAAATCCTGAAAGCAAATCACTGTGCACATATGCAGGAGATACAGGTGCCTGACTCTGTCAGAGGGGACTGTGAGGTAGTCAGGAAGAGAGGGCAGGATGATTTCGTGGTGGCTGGAGGTCAGAGGAGGAGGAGGAAGTAAGCAAGGAGTATCTTAGTCATAGGAGACACATTGATCAGAGGGATGCAGTGGTTGGAGGGGGAAGGGAAGAGGTGGTGTTCAGTTGCCACCCTGGGGCATTGGCCACCTGGAATATGGCTAGGATAGAGAGGATGGTAGAGGAGAGTGTGGGGGGCTGGAGGTGCTGGTACATTTGGGTACCAGTGATCTGGTAAACCAGCCTATGGAGGTATTGAACAGTAACTTCTGAAAGCTGGGAACAGACTGAAGCATAATCAGCTTCCATGGTGTTTTCCAAGGTCCTCCCTGTGTGGGGTAGGGAGAATAGGAAAGACAGAATGAGAAAGGAGGAGTTTGAGGAGTTTGATGTGTGGTTAAAGGGATGGTGTCAGGAAAAGGGCACCACTTTGTACGGGACTGAAGGGACTTCTGGGACAGGAAGCTCTTCAAAGCTGATGGCCTTCACCTAACAAGAGAGGAGAGCAGCACTCTGGGGCTGAAGTTTGATGTCAGTTTTGGGGGACACTTAAACTGATTGCAGTGAAAGTTTAGACTTGGGAAACCAACAAGAAGGGAGTGGAAGCAGGGAACCTAGCTTGGGTTTCTCCTGAACTGGGGGCTGGAAACACTGGGGAGGGAAGTGGCAAGGCATGAGTTCATTGAAGGGTAGTGTTACATGAAGTCCCTGCATCCTAAATGGTACCCCCAGAGGTACACTGCAGACAGCTAGCATTTAGGCATATGTTATACTAGCATATAGGGCTAAGGGCATCTACTGTATAAGAATAGATATCAGGATATGTATGCACATAATTGCTATACACTTTACTTTCCAATATACACATGTATTTCTTGCTTACAAGATGTTAGGACACCTGTGTCCTTGTAATGGTTATGATATGTAAGTTGGCATTGCCATCTTCTGATGATTTGTATTACTACACGGCTATGTACAAACTTACCTCTTTGTTTCCACAAAGTGATGATTATAACAAAATTGTATAATGTTATCTTGGACTAAGAAGCCACCTCTAATTTAGCCAATAGGGCTCATCTCTGTAACTAGAAATGTTTATATCTTACAGTAACCATGGTAATTATCTAAGGTATATAATGTAAGACATTGCGTCTTCTACCTCGGAGACCCCAGGAGACACGGAGATTCTTCGAGGTATAGGGAACGCTTAGCATTGGCTCCCAGTTCCTAATGGTAAGAACTGCTTAGGGCAACTATGATTTTCCTTTGGTAGTAATAAACAAACTTTATTACTCTTATGCAACATATCTGTTATTCCTTGCATGCCCATTATTGCCAAGAACCTGAGAGTGTGGTTTAGACCTCCTGACAATTGACGACTGCGTGCAGGCAATATTTGGAGTTTGCAAAGTTTTCACTTGTTGCTGCAACTTTCTTTTCCCAACGGGGGCAGTAGGTGTGCATTCCCGCACCACCTCTCCTGTTTTTCACCCACTTTGTAATCACTTGCAAAGTCTGGCTGCTTATTGGGTCTGGTTGATGCCAACTCACCTCACCCTACGGCATTTTTGAATTGCAAGCTTACAAGTGCACAGTAGCCCGCCTGTGAAGTAGTGCACCTGTTGTGGATCAATACACAACACGGCACCTTTTCACAGTTTGATTTTTTGTTCTTTCCCACACAATGGCCACCATATCAAATATCTACGCAGAATGGACACTCGATCTCTTGAACTTCCTTGCCTCCCATGGAGGATGGGCTGACTTTGCACGGGATGCAAGTCAATTCCGAAAACCCCGTACTGGGGATTTCAACCCAGTACTCAAGAGATGAGACAAACAGCCAGAAAGTGAGAAGTTAAAAGGCTGTTGGTCATTGCTCTCTACACTGCTTTGGAAGCCTCTGAAGTGAGGTTTCAAACCCTTGAACTGCTGATATCATCTCTTAAGCAGGAGATGGGACTGCAGGAAACTGAATGTGCAAGGTGAGAGCAGGATTTGGAGTCTGAGCTCCAAACTCTGTGGAATGAAAAGGATTCCCTTTTGCATCATTCTGTACAGGCAAATGAGCAGGAACTTTGTATGTTGAAGCAGGAGTGTGAAAGTTTGAGACAGGATAAGGGGCAGGCTTTGCAAATGAATGACTTATTAAGTAGAATGAATGATTAGATGAGTGAGGAGTTGGAAGAGTTGGGAGAGGACAAGATAAATCAGATACGTAATGACTTGGGAGTAGCTACTAGGGACAATCACGAATTGAGTGCCCCATATAGAGTGTTACAGAAGCAGATGCAGGATGATGTGGATCAGAATGCTGCAAAAGTGAGTCCTGAGGATTGTGAATACAAAATGGTGAAACTGTGCAATCAGCAAGAGAAGCTGGCTGGTCATGTCAAGGCGATGGGAGGCATGGTCCCCACCTGATTGACATCATCTGAAGAGGAGGAGTCAGATGATGACATCTCCCAGTACAACACCCAGTCATGCCCTTACCATGGCCCAGCAACCCCACCCCGCCATCTGCAACATGGCAGACCCACGTCATGTGACACCACATCCCTACATCATCAACGGCATGACGACTATCATGGGTGATGCCACCATGGCGACCCCCATGATGGGGGGAGCAGGCCCAGGCCTAGTCCCAACGGCACCACTGATCACTGTTAACAATGTGGACAACAAACTGGAGATATAGAAAATGATTGCGACTGCCTTAAACAATTTGAACATCCCAAGAGAAACAAACGAGCTCTCTGGACCCAGATTAAGCAGCTGCTACAGGATGCTGGTGCTAAAGAGGGAATGGTCCATACTGCAGCTGAAGCCACAGCTCAGGCAGTCCTGCAGGGTGCCTGAGGTAATCTACCTCCAATCGATCATCCTAATAATCCCCTACAAATGGCCCACTCTGTTCAGCAATCAGCTTACTGCATTGGTCAGATGAGCCCATCCGACAGCCTCAGTTGCCACTTGGAGAAGGTGCATGCTAAATGTGAAATGCTTAGTTTCACTACAGACTGCCAGGTCCAGATCTTACACCAGACCATCGATCCTGGCCTGTGGGTGAAACTCCCTGATGCTATCCATCAGGACAGCCACGCCACCTTTGATGAAGTAGCATCTGAACTCATCACTGCACACAACCCATGTGTGGTAGGAGTGATGCTCACATACCCTGTGAAACAGAATGTGAAGAAAAGTCCAGTGACCTTCCACCATAGGCTTTGGAAGGTCTACTGAGCAGGGAAGCACCTCACAGGAGAAGCCGCAGATGCAGACCTCATTGAATACAAAAACCTGTTCCTTTGGAACATGATCCCTGCAGTGTGAGAAAAAGTAGAGCCAATCACCTACCCCAACGTGGAGAGGTTTGCCGATATTCTTTGGAAAACAGAGAGAGTTTATCAAATCTACATCCATGACTCAGGCACTGGATCCAAGAATATAGCTGCTGTGGAAGCCATTCCGGAGGCCATGATGCACTACATGGTGGAGGGGCAGGCCCAAGGAAATAGCCCAACCCCATGGATAACCAACATCCCCAGGAGGCCCAACAACAACAATCCTGGGGCGGGAACCAGAACTACCACAAAAATAAGAAACACCACAAAAACAATAATGGTAAACAACAGAGACTAGGCCCTTCATATAGGGAAATAGATGATGAGAACCAAAATCTCCGAGATCTCCTTGAGAAAGTGCGCTCCGTACCAGATGCCGTTCCAGTACGGGCCCCTACTGCAATACAACCAGGAGAGCAGGCCTCCATAGGCCACGGGGATACGGGAAGTCCAGGCTCTCAGGTCATAACAGGCTTAAACCAGGAAGTGACTTCCTATATAGCATCAGTACAGCATGGTGAGATGGTTCACAGGAACTAGGCCCAGACCCTTTTTCAAGAGCTTCCCCATGCTTCCATTGGTACAGATTGACAATTACAGGCCCCAGTCCATATTGTAAACAAGCTGGTCTTGGATACAAACAGAAGGCCCTGCACAGAGGCTGAGGTTGGGGGCCACCTACTGACAGAACTGCTGGATACAGGTGCTACTGTGTCTGTATTACAGGATGACAACCCAGACACATCACCTTAGTCTACCGGACAAAGGACCAATATGTCTGGTGTAGATGGAACTAGGCTACCTGCATACTGCTCCTTGACATTACCTGTGGCACTGGGACACCTGAAGGCATATCACACCTTTCAGCTGATGGTACTGCATGATCACCATAGTATAATCGGAATTAACTTCTTGGCACTGCACGGCTGTGTTGACCTAGCCAACATGTTACTCATACAAATTCAGGGACAATATCACACCATCATGATCCCTGACTCACATGTCATTGCAACAATTTCTGCAAATAACAAAGAGTATGACATCATAGATTTGTTTAAGAACCATGAGCTTTTTCCAAAGCTCCTCCCCATTGTACAAAGGCATCTGGAGGCATTTGCCACCAACAAGCATGATTGTGGTAGGATGCACACTGTCATTGAAGTGACAGGCCCAGCACATGAGAGGAAATTGCAATATCCCTTTCCACCTGAGGCCTTGCCTTCTCTTAGGGAAACAATTAAATCACTCCTCAAGCAAGGTGTAATCAGGACATGTGTTTCCACTGTGAATTCCCCAGTGTGGCCTGTGAAAAAAACCATGAGACTTATTATTTACTACAGGAGACTAAACCAGGTCACCCCCAGTTGTGCCCCAACTGTGACATCAGTACCACATGTGCTACGGCTACTGACCCCTGACCAACAATGGTTTAGTGCCCTGGACATCTCCAATGGTTCCGGTCATTGCCATCGGCTCCCAAAATTCAATATAAGATTGCCTTCCCCTTTGAGGACCAGCAGTACATGTGGACCTGCTTACCACAGGGGTTCCATAACAGCCCCTCCCTCTTCCATCTACACATGATGGATGCCCTTGAGGGTTTCTCTACACCCCAGTGTCTCTTGCAGTATGTGGATGGCCTGTTGTTGGCCACAGCCACACAGGAACAACATCTGGATCTCTTGGACGAAATACTGACCCTCATCCCGAGGGCAGGCCTCAAATGTAACCCAGCAAAATCACAACTATGTCAGAAAGAGGTACTCTTTCTGGGCCTGAGGATAACAGATCAAGGCTGAAGTCCTACCTGGAAGAAGATACATGGATTGCAATATCTGCCACTGCCCACCAGCGTGGCCACCCTTAGGAGGTTTCTAGGTATGGTAAATTATTCTAGAGATTTTATTTGTGATTTTGCTCAGAAGGCTACCCCTTTCTATGAACTACTGAAAAAGGATGTCCCCTGGACTTGGGGCCCCATTCACACCAAAGCTGTGATGTCACTGAAGCAGGCCCTGGCCTCAGCTCCAGCTTTGGTTAACCCCAGTCCAGCCTTGCCATTCCATCTGGAATCCACCACCTCTGAAATTGCTGTCTGCAGTGCTGGCCCAGAGGGTCCACAGCACCATGAGACCCACTGCATATGCATCACAACTCTTGACCCCAGTGGAACAGATGTACAGCCTTTGTGAAAGGGACCTTCTGGCTATCTACTGGGCTGTCAAGCACTTTCTATATATCATTGGGTACTCCCCCCGATCATTAACACAAACCACACCCCAACAACCTTTTTGCTATCAGATAGATTAAAGGATGGGTCAGTCTCTGATGCCAGACAGACACACTGGTCCCTCCTTCTCCAGGACAGAGACATTAAGGTCCACCCAACCAAAATGCCATCAATGCTGGCACATGATCTCCTTTTCCAGGAAGAACCCCATGACTGTACACTGCAGCCACCTGATCTATCAGATCCAGGTCCTTTCCTTCCTGCTACACCACAACTACTTGAGAACACCTCACTGTGTCATGTCTTCACAGATGGATCAGCTTCCTATTATCAGGGAGAACAGATAGCAGGAATGGGCGTATTGGTAGTTTACCCTTTTGTTAACACTGTTAAGATTTCTAAACGTTGCAGTGTGGCATCATCACAGTATGTGGAGATGGCATCGGTGGCCTGTGCCCTCGAGTTCATCCAGCATGGAACTGAGGATACCATCATTTTCATAGACTCTAACTGGGTTTGTTGTTGTTCCCTTATAGAATTCCTCCCTCTCTGGCAGAAGAACTCCTTTACCTCTTCTGATGGCACCCCAGTGAAACACAAGGAACTGGTAATATACATTCATTCACTGGCATAGAAATTTGCACACAAACTCTATGTACATAAGGTTAAGGCCCACTCCATTAATGACCCCTACCATGCCATCAATGACACTGCTGACACCCTTGTCAAGGAAGGGGCCCAAGGGGGGACATCTGAATGATGGACCATCCAGAGGCCAGAGCGGCCATACACATTGCAGCAGTCAGGAAAAACCTGAACCTTTCTCCCCCTTGGACTTGTCAGAAGCCCAGCATGCTGACTCTGAACTCAGAGATGTGTTCAGATTCCTGGACAGAGGTACTGAGTATAATTTACCTACCCACAATCCATACCAAAGGCATGATGGTAAGTTACACCTGTCCCCAGATGACAAGCTCATTTGGTACCAACCAGATGACACCCCCACCAAATTGTGGGTGGTCCCTCATCATCTCAGATCTGAGTTTTTGCACCAAGTGCATGATACTCCCACTGGTGGACAGCAGGGAGTGGAAAACACACGCCAAAGGCTTAAGACCACTGCCTAGTGGCCTGGTGTTCCCAAAGATGTCAAACAGTACCTAAACAACTGCCTTGTTTGTGTACAAAACAACCCCATCCCTACCAAATGAAATGCCAAACTACTACCACAAGGGCATTCTGGTCCTTGGCATGCCTTACAGATTGATTTTATTGGTCACCTAACCAATACCAGCAGAAACAATAAATATGCCCTTGTGGTAACTGATATTTTCTCTAAGTGGGTTGAAGCTTTCCCCACTAAGACATGCTCTGCAAAAACCACTGCCAAAATCCTGGTGGAACAGATTTTCTCTAGGTGGGGCCTACCTCTCAAGGTAGACTCTGACAAAGGAACCAGTTTTACAGGTGAGATGATGAAAGAAGCCCTTGAACTCCTTGGAGTTCATCAGAAGTTCCACATAGCATACCACCCATGATCATCAGGTCAAGCAGAGATGGCCAACATATGGATTAAGCAAATGCTTTCCAAATTCACTGAGGACAATTCTAATGATTGGGATTCCACTTCTTGTGCGTGTTTGTCAAACTGAATTTTGGACTGTTGACAAACACGCACAAGAAGTGGATTAGCAAGTTGGAGATCAGGTAATGATTCTCAGATTTGTGCATCCAACACATTCTTTCTCTAATAAGTGTGAAGGACCCTACCCAATTGTCAACAAGCTCAGTCCAGCAGTCTGTCAGGTTAGACTCATGCAGAACACCAAACTGACTGACAAATGGTTACATGCAAACCAGTTGAAACTGTATAAAGAAGTATAATTACTTTTCCTCACCCCATTGGGCAGAACAGTACTAATTTGCTAATGTTTGATTTTCCTTTTCAAATACACTGGCAAGATGGCTATCTTGTTCCATTTTCTCCTCATCTCGGGAGTTATACCCTGCATCCAAGGCATGGTAAAGCGCCTCTTTCCTCAGCTTGATCCACCTGCAACTACCCCAGAGGGAGTCTCCATCAATATTCCTGACAATTTGATTACTGTTCAGGAAGGTTCAGATGCCTACCTCACTGCCTCAAGTGTTGCTCCTGATAAATCTACCCTACAAATTGAGTGGCAAACCAAGTCTCAAGGACAAATACTCCCTGTGGCCAAACTCTCCAAGGGAACTTTCCATGGATGGCCCAATGCAAAATTATCCCCAAATGGTACATTGTCCTTGCACCAAACCTCTCTTAGACATTCAGGTTTATATAATATTACTGCCTTAATTGACCCCTCATATTGTGATTCACTGTCTAAAGACTCTGCCAGGAAATTTTGTGCGGTACACAACATGACCTCAGCTACCGTGTATTTATCTGTGTTACCCCCCACTGAAAAACAACTTTTGGAATGCCCAAAACAAACCCCTGATCCTCGTGGTGGTCTCACAGCCACTGCTTTACCTGGCTCACTGATTAACAATTTACAATATATGTATGTACCTGTTTTGTTTAATTTGACTTACTGGAATATGAAAGAATTTGGTATGCGTCATACTACTAACACATCATTGTTTTATAGTACTTTGTTACTTAACACCTTAGTAGCCTTTCAGATTCGTAACCAAGACCCTATTGCTGGGGTGCATACCACCAGGCATAGAGGTAATTTTAGAAGAAAACCTCAACCAGATGATCAAAGTCACAAAAGAAATACATGTGACATATCTGATGTTACTGGTGCCACAGGTACCCTCACTGGTGTCTTTGGTACTGCAATGTCTATCTGGAATAAAGTGGACATTGCTACTATCAAAGCGCACTCGAAAAAATGTTAAACTGGTATGATCAATGACACCATACCCCCGTTACTGCATGGTGTGGATGGCCTTAGTCAGGAAGAGAGATACACTGTATATAATATTCACAAAATTGCTAAGGCATTTACAGATTCTAAAGATAAGATTAATGCCCTTATTGCACAGAACAATAAGGAAGCAGATAAGCAATACATTGCCCGTGAAATATTGTGCTCAGCCTATGGATCATATATTATCACTACCATCAACAACCTCTTCTGTGATCTGGAATCTGGAAGAATCCCAGATATCATATATGACAGATGCATTTCTAAATGATATTATCTTCACTGCAAATCCCCTAACTGTGTTGCCATGTGTATATTACAGCCTCTTACCATTCCTATCGCTGCTTCTAGGAATTAAGGATTTGTGACCAGGCATCCTAATACCAGGCCTTGCTTTACTTCTAAGAAATGTTCTATTAAGGATACTATGTTTGTTTCTTTTACTGTGTCTTTACCATGTTTTGATCCTACTACAGCTATATTTGATAAACTAGCATCTGTACACTCCATTGAGCACCTTGATGATGACATCTACAGAGAACGCCTTGACTTGCCTCCTCTGCTGGTCTTGCATCCTTATCTGGACCCAAGGGTCGCTCTGCACATGGACTGCTGTGTGAAGAAAGGGTATATTTATTTGTGCCGATGTGACATATTTGATGTTATTAAACCTGTATGTGGATATTCCCCAGATAGTATCGATTGGTCCTTCTCCACGGACAATGACATCACCACCAATGGCATAGAATACCAGGACTCAACATCTGCTCCAGATGACTCTCAATTGTACCATTCTTATCGGAAGGAGGTTCACTGCCTGTCAACAAGGATTTCAAAACAGACTTATACTTGTCCAGTACAACTACAAAAATGGAAACAGCCTACTGTTAAAATGCAATATAATTTGGATGGTGAATTTTGTGTGGTAACTAATTTTAAACAGTTCACATATGGAGAAAAGACATGTTCTATTAACAATTCAAATTTTAGTTTCATTCTGCATCAGACTACTATTATTGGAAGCACAGTTATAACCCCTGTTCCCCTTGTGGAACCTGATATAATTGATGGTAACCCTGATTATCTGCTTACTCTTTCAGAGTACTTACCCTATTTTAATGTACACATTGATATCTTAACTTTGACATTAAAATCCCTTTTAGACAGGAAGTACACCCATCTCATCCACATCAGCAATAATATCTCCAAATCTAATGAAGCAGTATATGACCTAATTAATGATAGTGATTTGAATATTGCACTTACTAACACCTGGTTAGAGATTACCTTTAAAGGTTTTATTATACAAGCATTTTTGATATTTTTCCTCATTATTATTCTTTTCTGCCTACGGAGCACACTATGCCAACACCGTGAGCAGCTGGAGTTCCTTTACAAGGCTCGTGCATTGGGTCTGTAAATGACACCTGCTCTCTCTCTCTCTCTCTTTCTCTCTCTCCACTTCCTTACTCTTGCTTGTGTTGCCCCTTTTGAGGCAACAAGGGAGGGAATGTTGTACAAGGTCCCTGCACCCTAATTGGTACCCCCAGAGGTACACTGCAGACAGCTAGCATTTAGGCATATGATATACTAATATATATGGCTAAGGGCATCTACTGTACAAGAGTAGATGTCAGGATATGAATGCACATAATTGTTATACACTTTACTTTCCAATATACACATGTATTTCTTGCTTACAAGATGTTAGGACATCTGTGTCCATGTAATGATTATGATATATAAGTTGGTATTATCTTGTGATGATTTGTATTACTACATGGCTATGTACAAACTGTACTTCTTTGTTTCCACAAAGTGATGATTATAACAAAATTGTATAATGTTATCTTGGACTAAGGAGCCACTTCTAATTTAGCCAATAGGGCTCATCTCTGCAACTAGAAATGTTTATATCTTACAGTAACCATGGTAATTATCTAAGGTATATAATGTAAGACATTATGTCTTCTACCTCGGAGACCCCAGGAGACATGGAGGTTCCTTGAGGTATAGGGAATGCTTAACATTGGCTCCCAGTTCCTAATGGTAAGAACTGCTTAGGGCAACTGTGATTTTCCCTTTGGTAGTAATAAACAAGCTTTATTACTCTTATGCAACATGTCTGTGATTCCTTGCATTCCCATTATTGCCAAGAACCTGACAGTTAGGTTTAGACCTCCTGACAGTAGGGATAGATGCCGATGGGGGCACTAAGCCTGCAAAAATATGGGAAAAGCAAAAAATTAAGGATGCTAGGGAAAAATGAAGAGAGAGGACCTATAAAAAGCTAAAGGGTTTGGGGCACAAAATGGAAAGTGGTCTTCCTTAATGGTAGGAGCCTGGGAAACAAAATCAGTGAGTTCCAGGTGATGGTAGCTGACGCATGGCCAGACCTTGTAACCATTACAGAAACTTTGAACACAGAGAATAATGACTGACACCTGTTCATCTCAGGTTACACCACATATAGTTAAGACAGAGGGAAAGGTAAAGGTGGTTATGGGGTAGTCCTATATGTCAAGGAAGGCATTGAGGCAGTGGAGGATGGCTCCATCAGGGTCTAATAGGGAAATAGAATTACTATTGGTTCAGCTCACAGTGGCATCAGGTAACATGGCATGTGGGTGGTCTATAGGACACAGGGCAGGGTGACAAGAGTGAAAAAGAACTAGGTGTGGAACTAGAGACGGGGTTGCCAAGTGGAGGTGGTAGCAGTTCAGATCTCAACCTGCCAGACATTGACTGGGGCATTGCAGAAGCTAGGAGCACCAGCAGTCAGGCCCTGCTAGATATATAACAGGACTGCATGATGGTGCAACTGGTTAAGGAACCCACAAGAAAAGCTGCCATTCTCAATATGGTGTTTACCAACTCAGAACTGGAAGGCTGAGTGTAGTTTGGGGAACATCTGGTGTCCAGTGACCATAACATCATATGGTACAAGCTGGCCCTTGGTACCAGAAAGACCTCATCAAAGGCTGAAGTTCTGGATTTCAGAAGGGCAGACTTCAACCAGATGAAGGAATTAGTCTGGGACAGATTAATTGGAGTGGACAGTATCAAGGAGTGGAGGAAATATGGGGAAATAAGAAAGGGCAATTCTAGAGTCAACAAAGTCATGCCATGCTTGAGAACAGTTACCAAATTAAACAGTTACAAGAGAACAATTTGGTACCCTGAATAGGTCAGGAAGGCAGTGAGGGCCAAAAAGACAGCCTTCCATTAGGTACAAGAAGAAGCAGGAGTATGAAGAATGGAGGAGTACCAATTAAGAACTAGAGAGGCCAAGTGGGCAGTTAGGGATGCAAACACAGACATGGTGCAGCGCATTGCAAAGGAGGTCAAGGGAGGAGAAAACAGTTGTTCAGGTATATAAGGGAAAAAAAAAACACAGGAAGGGGAATTGTTAGGTTAACAGAGGGAGGGAGGCAAGGTAATACATGAGGATGAGCAGAAAACACCCATTCTGAATGACTGCTTCTACGCAATATTTACTAGGGAGAACACGGGGCCTATGCAACAGAGTGGCATAAAAGCTGATGAACAGGGGAATCCCATAAGTGAGGCAGCAGGTATTTACTAGTGAAAAGGTTAGGAAAGGCCTAGCAGCCCTGAAGATTGATAAGGCCCTGGGGCCAGATGAGATGCTTCCAAGGGCACTTAGGGAACTGGCACGGAAATTAGCTACACCCCAGGTAGGGCTGTTCAATGGTATCTCATCAATACCATGCAAATATTTCAGTGCTGTAATTACAGCACATCCATCTTAGTGCAATCTGATTAAGCACACACAACATTGTAGCGCATGCTAAGTGCATTTTATTAAGCATTTAGCTGAGGCCACATTTCATTCGTTTCAGCAATATCTTTTAGTAAGCAGTATTTCAAAGGAACTTGAAAATGGGAAATAAGGGTTCTTACCTGTCTCCATTATATCTCCATTTTATCCAGTTACCTGTACCTTTCACCTCCATCCTGGCAATGTCGTCATGATGTCAATTTCATACACATCAGAATGTCTACCACCAAATCCAAACTTTATTTAGAAAAAAGTATTTTATTTAGAAAAAGTTGATTTTTAAAAAAAAGAGTTTTAAAAACAATATGCAGGTGTTACTAGGATTAAACCTGCAATTGGAAATTGTATGCAACGCCACACAAGTACTTTAAATTCCCAATGGTGCCTTAACTTTTCACCAGTGCGGTAATCCATTTTGATGTATCTTGGTTCTTTTTGCATGGAGGTGGCAGCTGAATTCCTGCAATGTGTTGTTCCATTTTCAATAAATTTAGATGCTGTTCAGCATTGAGGGCTTTTATAAATTTCCATAAGGTGGGCTGGCTGGCTCCTAGAAGATTATTAAAGAACGATGCCAGCCTTCAACTGAGTTATTTGTTCTGGGCAGTCGATCTTTTACAGCTGCATGGCAGTTCCAGAATTCAATACTAAACAGTGGCTGCCATCAACCATGATGACCAGCTGGCCTCCCTATCCAAGTGTCTTCAAGGTAATCGATCAGGGGGGCCAGTTGGTCACCATGCATTGTATTAAAGTCACCTGAACATAAGTTTTCAAACAGCACATCTGCAGTTTTGATACATAAGCTAGAGCTGGAAGCATTCTTATTTGGAGTTCAAACTCCTCATGTACCATATAATTCTTATGTACATCTGATATTTCTTGGGACTGGCACAAATGAAAAAAATATCCCCTCTGACTGGTCACTGGAAATTCAAATTTAAATGCCTTTGACACAACTATTTCAAAGTCTGTCATGACAGACAGTTGGGTCAGTTCAGTGCATAACTTCTTTTAACTCAACAAACATATGCACATAACTGCCATAACTGCAATCTGACATTAATACAAATACACTGGGCATTACTACAGACTGGCGAACACCATGAATCATAACTGTGAGAAAAGTGGTGGGGTTGCCTTAAATGTCCCATCTGTGTATCAGTGTCCCATAGATGACATATATTGCAGATTTTTGAGTGTTGTGAAAATGATAAACCTTTCAGGGTCTAAGCTGCCACTGTCATGCATCATGAACTGTTCACCATGATCAATTTGGGTATATTGAGGCAGTATTTGCAACTCTGCTAATGTGCTTGGCTAACAAGGAGCAACAAAAGCAGTTGCCTTGCTCATTGACTTATCCTTTTTTGACATGAAATGGAAGGTAGTTTTACACTTGAAGCCTGGCTCAGAGTATTGGTTGCACTTGCTACCAGCTGCTGTGTGGACTCCTGTGAACATATAGCCCTCTCCCTGATTTCATCAACAACCTTCCTGACTTCAGCTGCAGAGGCATCAGGAACATGATTATGTTCATTGATAAATAGCAAGATTTCGGTATCAGACATGTGATACCAGGCCTTACAGTCGAAAGCATCTTATTGAAGGCATTTTCAATATGTCTTTCCACCATATGAATGCTCTTTTTACAGAAAACCATTGTTGGATAGGAGCTGCTACCCTCTGCTACTAACAACAAACTAAAGTGGCATGTCAGCAAGGGAGAGGAACGTAATGCAGCCACACTGTTAATGAAGGATTCCAACTGTACAGGTGATTGCTTAATTGGCTGCATATCATTATATAGTGTGTATGATTGTAACCTCAGCACATCAGCGTGCTGTCATGCAATGCTCTGATTTTGTTATGCGCTGTCTTTATTTGCGGCGAAATGACCGCGCTTAGAAGTAGTGTAGCAAGGTGCCTTGCACTGAGTTAACATGTAACCCTGTTCAATAGCCCTATTCAGACAGGAGTGGTTCTGAAAGACTTGAGGGTAGTGGACATAGTTCCACTTCACAAGGGTGGGGACAAAAAGCAGCCTTGTTACTACAGACCTGTCACTTTTACCTCTGTTGTGGGTAAACTGGTGGAGACACTAGTCAAAGAGGACCTACTGGACTAACTAAGGAAAAGCATGCTTCAGGATAGCAAACAACATGAGTTTGTGGTGGGGGGCTCTTCTCAGTCCAGCATGCTAGTATTCCTTACCTAGGCAGCTAGGACTCTGGATAGGGGTTGTGCAGTGGATTTACTCTACTTCAGCTTCAGCAAGACATTCTACTTGGTGCCTCACAGAAGGTTGTTGAAGAAGCTAGAGGATCTGGATGCAGTAAATGACATTGATGGGTGGCAGTTGGCTGGAGGTTAGATAGCAGAGAGTAGTGTTAAACGGATTCCGATCCAAGGAGAGGGAGGTCGCAAGTGGGGTGCTACAGAGATCAGTTCTGGGTCCAGTCCTCTTCAATATATTCATCACCAATATAGGAGAAGGAATTCAGGGCAAGATGTGTCCTCTGCACAGATGATAATAAATAATCTCTGTGGTAGGGTACACAGTGAGGTGGAAGCAATTACCTTACAACTTCTAACAATGATAACCAATCAATTTCTTCATTGAGATCATGTGCACCATCTAAGGTGCCAAATATCTAAGTCCAGTATGCCTCTCTTATTAAAGGTTTTTGATCTCTGTTTCCACATCTGTTGTGTGGTTCTACCATTTCCATTCCCAGGTATTTCAGAGATGTCACCTGATGGTTACCTCATTGAAGAGTCTAGCTAAACTAGATGATGCATCCCTTCTTCTTACCAAGGAATTGTGTTCAGAGGTTCCCAGTCTCAGTTCATGGTTAATCTGAGCTACATAAAGTTTATCACAGTTGCATTTGACCAAATGCATCACATAGGTGGATCTGCAGGTTATCAGTGTCTAATTTCAATCTGTTCATCCCTATGGGGGATTATACATTTCCAAGATATTGCGTGTTACTATACTTGGCTCAGTGTCCACAAAGGCAGTTCCCTCATGGTGTTGGGCCAAATTAAGAACTGTTTTCAGTTCTTGTTGTGGAATATAGTCTGAATGTACAAGTTTATCTTTTGAAGTTTCTCTTCTTTTGGCCACAATCAAAGGTGGGTCCATAACTGTTCACCTTTCTCTGTAGTTTTCAGGACATGAAAATTTCATTCTCTCATATTTCTGATTTGTCCAAACACAATGTTATAGGCAGTATGAAAACAATACCTGATGCTGTGTTGTTTTTGAAGGAAGGCTGTAAAAGTTGTTCTTGTGGGACTTCTGCAGCTCTATTCTTAGCTAAGCAAATTGTGGCTCTATCATATCCTTTCACTGAAATCCTATGCTCTTGATCTGTTAATGCTTTTTCATAGTTTGAGTGGTTGGAACAATTTCTTTTAATTCTTAAAAATTGTCCGTACAGTATATTTCTAATGAGGCTCTTGGAGTGGTGACTGTCTGATCTCAGAAATGTATTTTTATCCCAAGGCTTCCTGTAAAGTCTATTTTCTAACTGTGAGCCCTCGTTGTAAATCTCCAAATCAGGGAAGTGACTGCATTTCTCATCAAACTGTATGTATATTTGGACTCAGTTTATTCAAATAAGTATAAAACAGCTGCAGTTCTACAGCAGTACCTTTCCCTACAAAAACCAAAAGATGTACAGTGGTGTCTTCCAGGATGAAATCCAATTCTGCAGCATTTTGAAGCACTCTGCAGAATGCTGCAGCAGACCTACTGAATAAAGTAACGTAATTTAAATGGCAATTAGTCCCTTTTGTTAATCAGGAAAATGTGACACTGCCAAGATGAAGTGAATGCCACAGTTTCCTGCATGACAAAAGGAACTAATTGGAATTAAAATTACATGGCTTTATTCAGTAGGTCTGCTGAAGCATATGGCAGAGTGCTTTAAAAGTGGGTTTCATCCTGGGGGACACCACTGTATATATCACCTCTGTATAACAATGTTATGCCTATATGGGTTGTTGTCATTGCTTATGAAATCCATTTCAAACTCATTCATGAAAGGTTGCCAAATGATGAGGCCATTATTAACCTCATTGTCATTCCTCCTTTCTGAAAGTAAAATTATGAGATTGTTAGAGTAATTAAATAAAGATATGGAAAACTCTGAAAATTCTCTATCAGTCAGGATGGACGTGATGGATTTATATGAACTTGGGAACATATGAAGAAGCCAGTAGAATAAGGCCATTTGGTCTCTCTAGTCAGCTTGTACTACAGGGTCCACAGATTAAATTACTGATCCTGCCCTCTCCCCAATCCTTCCATCCTTTCCATCCTCCCTTCCCATGACCTTTACTTTCTCCTTATGTCTGTCCCAAACTCTCTTGAAGCTGCCCACTGTCTTCAACAAGACCACCTCTTCCAGCAGCATATTCAAACTGGCCACCACCCTCTCTGTGAAGAAATGCTTCCTAACCTCCTTCCTAACCCCCCAACATAAGACTGTGCCTTCTCATGTTTCAGTTGCCACTTAGTATAAAGAGACCCTGCTTTTCCACCCAGTATATTCCTTTCAAGTACTTGAATGTTTTAATCATGTCCCCTCTTCATCTCATCTCCTCTCCTCTCCTCTCCTCTCCTCTCCTCTCCTCTCTCTCAGGAATACATGTTCAGGGTCCCTAACCTCTCCTTATAAGCTTTACCCTGCTAGCCCATTAACATCTTTGTTGCCCTCCTTTGGACCATCTCCAGCAGGTTAATGTTCTTTTTAAGATGTGGGCACCAGTGCCGTACTCCATACTCTAGATGTGGCCTCACCAGTGACCTGTACAAGGGTAGTATAACCTTTGCTCACCTACTGCTGAGCCCACTGGTTATGCAGTCCAACATCTTATTTGTCCTTGCTGTTGTTTTCCTGCATTGTGTAGAGTGCTTCAGGTTGCTAATGATCATCACTCCCCCAGATCCTACTCCTCCTCTGTTGCAGATACCCAGACCCCTCCCATGCAGTTCTCTATTATGGGATTCTTGGTTCCAGTGTGCATAACTTTGCATTTCTTGGTATTGAAGCCAGGCTGCCAAATCTTGGACCATCTCTCAAGCTTTTTCAGATCCTCCTTTAGGTCCTGTATCCCTCTATCCTGTCCAGCCTTCCACAGAGCTTGGTGTTATCTGTGAAAATGCACATTTTGCCCTTTACACATCCCCAATGTCATTAATGAAGACAGTGAACAACACTGGCCCTATAACTAAGCCATGCAGGACCCCACTGGTGATCTCCCTGGTGTTAGATAACTCTCCCCCACTACTACATTCTGGGTCCTGTTCCACAGCCAGTTTTCCACCCATCTGGTCATGTTCTATCCAACCCTGAGATCCTCCAACTTCCTGATCAACCTTTTGTGGGGTATGGAGTCAGATGCCTTCCTGAAATCCAAGTAGAAGACATCCACTGCTTGGCCCCTGTCTACTGTTTTGGTGATCCAGTCAAAGAAGTCAATCAGATTCATTTGATATGACATCCCTTCCATAAACCCATGCTGGCTTGTACCCTGAAGACCATGATCCTCTAAATACTCAACCAACATTTCCTTAAGTATGTGTTCCATGACCCTGCACATGACTGAAGTCAAACTGACTGGTCTATAATCCCATGGGTCATCTTTGGGACCTCTCTTGTGGACAGGCACTACATGTGCTGTTTTCCAGTCATGTGGTATGGATCCATGATGCCGCATTGACAATTGCATGTCGATGCAATGTTTCCCCGACACCACTACATTGACCGCAACTGCAGTCAGGATGGTGCCGCTGTAATAAAACTTCCTTTTTTTGTAGAGGGGCTGCACCCTCAACCAAATGCAGGGGGCTATGCCCCCGCACCCCACTATTTAACATTCCCACCTCTGAGACAGAACTGAGTTGGGGATGGGGTGCAGGACCTCGGGGAAGGATGCCAGGGTCCTAAGTGAATTTTACAGTGACATGTCAATGTTATCGGTATTGCCCTCATCACTGTAAAGTTGTAAATGTAGCAACAGTATACTATGTGGTACCACATCTGACTCCAGAGAACTATTGAAAAGGCCTGCCAGTGGCTCTGCAAGCTCCTCTGCCAGTTCCCTCAGTACGCTTGGGTGTACTCCATATGGACCTGGTGATCTGTCCACCTTCAATGCTAGCAGCCCTTTCTTCACTCTATCCCCCTCTACCACCACATCTGTGCTCCCCTCTCATATGCTCCTTTTCTCCCCCTCTGTTTGCAGCAGTCCATCTTTCTCCCGGGTGGAACTGGAATAGAAGTATTCATTTAGTACCTCTGCTTTCCCCCCATTCTGCTACACCCACCCATCCTCCTTCTGAAGCATAACAATCCTGTCTCTCTTCTCCCCTTTCTTGCTTATATGGTGAAAAAAGCCTTCACCACCTTCCTAATTCTCTCCACTAATTGCAGTTCCTTCAGAGCCTTAGTCCTCCAGACTATATTACTTGTTTCACTAGCCATCTTTAGGTAATTCTCCCTGTCCTCCTCTCTCTTGCTTTTCCTGATTTTCCTATAGGATAACCTCTTGTCCCTTATTACCTGGGAAACCGCAGAACTAAATCAGCTGGGTGCTTTGGCCCTTGAGTTCTTCCCCCTGAACCTAATGCACTTCTCTGCTGCAGCCATTATTACCTCCTTAATGATGGACAACCTTTGGTCCACCCCCATATCTTCCCTGATGCCTGCCATTGTATACTTAACAATTTGCCCATCTTCCTAAAGTCCACCCTCCTAAAGTCCAGGATTTTGTGCTTAGTGAAGATGTTTTCCCTCCCCATATCCAACCAAAACCACTCTGTGCAATGATCAGTTCCACCCAGAGGCTCTGTGACTGTTATATCTTGCATATGCTCCCCATTTGTGAGAACCAGATCAAGGACTGCCCACTCCCATATGGTTCTGTGACTTCCTTGGTGAGGAATCCATACTGAAGTGCTTCCAGGATCCCTTGACTCCTGCTGCATGACATGTTGGTATGTTCCAGTATACTTTGGGCAGGTTGAAGCCCCACTATTACCAGCTCTCCCTTCCCTGTAGCATTCAGTATTTGTGAGTTCAGTTCTCTGTCCATTTCCTCTTCCTGGTTGGGTGGTCTGTAAACCACCCCTAACTTCACCTTCCTGTCTATTGGTCGGTAACTGAACTCACACTACTCCCACCCTCCCCTCCTTCAACTCCCTCTTATATGTTCTACCCTCCCTGATGTAGACCATCACCACCACCCCTTCTGTACTGCCCTTTCCTTCCTTTATAATTTTTTCTCCACGATTGAGAGGTCACATTCATGGTTTGGTGTGGTCCAAGTCTCAGTGAATGCTGTGATGTCCAACCCCTCTTCTGTTAGCAGCACCAGCAGATTGTCTATCTTGTTATTGAGACTTCATGCATTCAGGAACACCACCCTTCCACTAGAAACTGAGTCTCCTTCTCTTCTATCACTTTTTCCTTCTCTGTGTGCTCCCCCCACCTGCTGTTGTTACTGCTTTGCTCCCTCTCTACCCCCAGACCCCTTCTGCTGCTAATGGGGGGATCTGTTGACCTACTCCTCCTGGATGATTCTTTGGGCCTGTAGGCCTGTCTGCTCCCCCCCAGTAGTTGAAATTAATTTTATGGGTCATGTTCCCTGCCCTAGTTTGTCCCTAAGTACCCTCGAGCCCTCTCTACTGAGGTGTACTTTGCCTGGTGCATAAAGTGTTTTATTTGACAAGGTCTCCACCCAATCCCCAATATAGACAAACCCTTCCTCCTTGCACCATCCCTTCAGCCAGACACTGCACTTCTCTACCCTTTTCTTCTTGACCATGCTGGTCTTTGGCACTGATAACATCTTTGAGATTGGCAGCAATCTTATTACCTCCCTGCAGGTCCTCACTAACTCCCTGAATCTAGTTTGTACTATCTCCACCTCCTCCTCCTCAGCTAAGTCATTGGTACCAAGCTGTATAACTAAATTTGGTTCCCCGAAATCCCTCTTACCATTTCCTTGATTCTTGGGCACACCTTCCCTGCAGTCATCCCTTGCATGCAAACCACCTTCCTTCTTGTAGTTGGGTCCCCCTTCCTCTCCCAATGAATACCATTAATTATGGAGCCCCTAGGGTTACCTCCCTTCTGTCCCCTCCATTTATGCCCCCTCCCTTCCTTAATTCCTCAAATAATGTATGAGCTACTCCCCCAACCTAATTGCTCCCCCTCCACCCTGGTTAATGTCCCATCGCTGCCTTTACGTATCCCTCCAACTTACTCACCATTCCCCCTATGCCCTTCCCATTCTGGCTAGCTATGCTTGCTTCCACTTTCCCCTCTTTTCCTTCTACCCTCCCTCTACCCACTGCTTATCTTTGTTTTTTTCTTCCCTGCCCACCTTGACTACGCTACCATAGATTGAACTGCTTGCTCAGATAGTAAAGGCCATGTGAACAATATGGGAGAGGTCACTTGGGGTCAAGGTATTGTGGCCTGCCATTATGTCCTAAATGGTGTAGAGGATCACAGGCAATCCTAAAGTTCTGTATTTATTGCAAAAGTATTGCAAGGAATGATATCCTGACCTGGTAACAGTTCATTTCCAGATGTGACCAGGTGGGGGGTGGGTACAGTATAATTCAGAACAATTAGTTACAATAAAATAAATGACAGGCAACATTTGCTGTGCAAAATGTCAATATAAAATACAAAAAAAATCCTCAGTGTCATAACTAATGGAACAGATTCACAGATTCACAAAAATAGCACTAGAACAAAGTGCAAGATCCAGTGGCTAAGCTGCTAAAATAGGAGGGTGATAACAGAGGGCCTTAGGGTGCAATTTGCAGGGTCGGGGCAATTACAGGAGTGTGCTGTGATGTCATGAAGGAGGGATTTAAGGGAATAGCCTGATGAAGTGGAACATATAGCTGGGGGAGAGAATTCAAGAGCTCAGGGAAATAGATAGAGAAAGCATCTTGACCTGCAGTGGATTTCATGGGAGGAAGGGAGAGGGAGTGAAGGTCAGTGATACAAAGGGAGTACATGGGGCATATGGGCATGAAAGGAGGAAGGTAAGGGGTGGGAATTTGGGGATGAAGGAAACACAGTGAGAGAAGTGCCTGGCATCAAGGGAGGGGAAATAGGAGAAGTAGAGGGAACAGTGGTGGCTATGATACAAGTGTGACAGTCCAGTGCAAAGCAGCAGAACAACTAGGTCTACTCTGGCCAGTATGGACTTGGGAGCCATGGATTTGAAAAAGTCTCAACAGGCAAGCCAAAGGGATGGCACTGCCAGAAATTTTATTTTACTGAGAATACAGAGGTTACAGTTGACTGCCCAGGAATGTTCCAGACAGATGGGGAACACATGTTGGAGGTGGGTCTCAATATATTTAATTCCAAGATGGGGAGGCAACAGGTCAAGCTTTAGGGTGAAAGGTAGTGAAGGGGTGACAAAATGAAGGGAGAGATCACCATCCCTTGCAACAGCTAGAGGTAGCCACTCCAAAAAGAAAAAGACTGAATGGAATAGAGGCAGGGACTCAAGTACACAGGGTAGCCCACTAGCAGGATATGATGCAATTTGCATTGGGTATGGAGGCATGGCTTGATTTACATTGGATATGGCCTGAATAACATGAACAAATTTGGGCAACCAAGACCTGTTTTACAATAAGCATGCAAGAAGGTGATAACCTGTCAAGATGGCAAGAAATAAAATGTGCAAATATGAATGAACCACTTTTCTGTTTCTGAGGAATTAGAGTTATAAGAAAGAGAAAAATTAAGAAATATATAACATGATGAAAATGCAGGCAACCACAAGTATTAAGTATTTGTTGGAAAAGTGGGAGGGAGATTTTATGACAATTACATTTAACAAGCCAAATATATGCCATGTAGGCTCCCAAGACTACCAATAAAACTTATAATGCAACAAATTACATTTATATGCCATTTAGTTTATTTCAGCAGATAGGGCTGACCAGCATTTTGAGAAATATGCCCAAGTACTGTAGTAATTGGGCTGTATTCATGAAGCCTACACACCCATATAGGTAGTGCATGGGCTTCCTTACTACATGATGCATGACCCCTGTACATTCACACTGGGTTCTGCTCCATATCTGCACACTCACCCTGCACCGGGCACCTGGCTATGCATGCAGTCTGGTGGGGAGATTGACTGGGATGTTGCATGGCTATGCACCACACAAGAAACAAAATTCCCATGTTCAGGGTGACAGTGGAGGGAGCTCCACCTATCCTGGCAGGGAACTTGCCATAGCCACTTATTCATCCTTTCTCAATTAGAGATGCAGTGAATTTAAAATCCACCTGAGAAGTGAATGCGAAGTGGTCACTTTGCGCTGGGACTTTGCTACTCGGAGTGCCACATAGGAAAAGCTCACTTTGCCTTGTTATATTATTACTTCGCGTTGTCATTCCACTTTAAACGTAAAGTAAGGCAGAGTGACAACAATATTGGCAGCACCCCACCCACACATTCACCAGAATAAATGTGCATCCCCAAAGTGCTACTGTCTTGTGTCAAGAAAACTCCCCAGTGCTCACGAAGTGAAATGAGAGCATAACAAGAAATGCAAAGTCTCCCAGAATTAATGGCACACTCGTCATGGTCACACACAGAGTCACCAGAATTAATGTGCATCTTCAAAATGGTACTGTCTTATGTCCAGAAAATTCCCCAGTGCTGACGAAGTGAAATGACAACATAACAAGAAATGCAGTGTCCCAGAATTAATGGTGCACTGCAAATGCACAGACAGATTAAGATTGCGCTGCGCACTCAAAGGATGCATATGAAAAGGCACAACAACACCTAACCAGTGCTCACAAGTCACAAATCCAAATCTGGAAAGGAAAACATTTTGCCAGTTGGGGGATTAGTGCACGGCAGTAACAATCCACTACCAGTAAAGATACCATAAAGCAGTATAAAAAATTCATGCAGGTGCAGTGGATAGCAGTTTCACATTGCTGCAATTACTCTATAGCATAATAAAAGGTGTCTGATTTAATGGCACACATCGCACACACACTCACACACACACTACGAGTAATGTGTAGCAAATTGAAAACCTTTAGTAATATAACCAAATGTTTTAAACAGACAAATTATACACTGCTGCACCACAACAATCAGCAAAAAAATTTCAAGAATTGCTGAAAATATTATTGTGTGCACATTAACACAGTTATACAAGAAAAATATAACCAAAACAGAAAGACTACCTATTTCTCCCAGTTAATGTACCTACACCACAAATGCGCCCCTCCCCCAAAGCACACTTCACAGTACACAGACTGACTGTTCTAACTTAACATTCAAAATCCACACACAACAATAATTACTCAATGACATGAGCAAGAAGGGTTTCCTAGTAAATTCTGAGCAAAATAAATGACTCAAAAAGTCATTTTAAACAGCTTTTAGAGGTTTTGAATCACAAAGCTCTGACAGCAAACTGTCTCCAGCTACCACTACACACACTACCAGGCCAGAACTGATGCTGTGCAGAACAATCAACAGCCCATGTGACCTGCAATCCCATGAATCACTACTATGGCTGTACTTCCCCGATGAGCTGCAGCACAAAACTCCCCAACTTAAAAACACGTATTAAAGAGTACAATGATGGGGTGGTAAAGCCCGGAGAGATAATGCAAAACAGGCTTACAATACATCTAAGTAACTAGAAAAAAAAATCAATGTTGTGATTCATGACGTGATCATGGATTGTGATCTGTGACTGCATTTGTGACCGTGATAATAAAGAATGTGATTCGGTGTCAATGGTGCGAGATAACCAATATGAAACTGTATTGGGAATGCAAATGCCTATGGCTGTACTTCCCCGATGAGCTGTAGCTTAAAACTCCCCGATTTAAAAACACGTATCAATGAGTACAGTGGTGGGGTGGTGAAGCCTGGAGAGATAATACAAAACAGGCTTACAATACATCCAAGTAACTAGAAAAAAATTAGTGTTGTGATTCATGATGTGATCGTGAATCATGATTTGTGACTGCATTTGTGACCATGATGATGAAGAACATGATTTGTATCACGAGTGACTCATGATGATGGTCCTGACTTAAAAATGCATATTAATGAGTACAATATTCATGCAGAATTATGCACCACACCTGTCAGGTACTCTGAAGGGAAGCCAAAGAAACAACTGTGACTTAAGTTGCAGATGGAGAATGGACCCTAAAGAAATGCAAATGCACAGACAGATTAAGATTGGGCTGTGCACTGAAGAGATACAGACACAAAGGCACAACACTTAACCAGTGCTCACCATCAGAAATTCAAATCTAGAAAAGAATACCTTTGCCGGTTGGGGTGGGCCACGGGGGGGGAGCAGTGTACTGCACTGCTGCAGTAACAGTCACTAGTACTAGTACCAGTAAAGATACCACAAAGAAGTACAAAAATCACACAGCTGCAGTGGATAGCAGCTTCACATTGCTGAAATTATTATGTGGCACAATAAAAGGTGTCTGATTTGATGACACACGTCACACACATACTCACACACACACACACACTAAATAATGCATAGCAAATTGAAAACTTCAGTAATATAACCACATATTTTAAACAAACTAAAATTATGCACTGATGCACCACAACAATCAGCAAAAAAATGGCAAGAATTATTGAAAATATTACTGTGTGCATTAACACAGCTATAAGAAAAGTATCACTAAAACAGAAATAACTATCTTTTTCTCCAAGTTAATCTACCTACACCACAGATACGCCCCTCCCCCAAAGCACACTTCTACTGTCTCTCAGTACACAGACTGAATGTTGTACATTAACGTTCAAAATCCACACACAAACAATAAATGCTCAATGATATGAGCACAGGGGGGTTTCTTACAGTCGATGAACTAAAGTTTCAGCAAAAAAAAAGACTCAAAAAGTTGTTTTTAACAGCTTTTAGAAGGTTTGAATTGCAGAGAGCTCTCAGACCAGACTGTCTCCTACAGCTTCCTACATACACTACCCCGAACTGAGGCTGTGCAGAACAATCTAGAGCCCATGTGACCTAAAATCCCGTGAATTACTGCAAACTTCGCCTTTGGAGCTTAAAAACAAGGTGAAGTGAGGTGAAGTACAATGTTTTCAATGTACTTCATCTTAAGAATTGGTGGAGTAGTGTTTTGGAAAGGTAGAGTAATGCGAAGTCATTGTTTTCAATGGACTTCGCGTTACCCATCATAATGCGAAGTACACCACATCGCGTTGCGGAGCACTTCACAAATTCCCCTTCACTCTGCAAATCACTTCACAGAATGAATTGGGGCCACTTCACCCATCTCTACTCTCAGTGTCCATGCAGGGTGGCAGACAGCGCTGTCCCTCCCACCACTACACTTGACTCTCAAAGCATACCAGGAGGCCTAGGGGTTTGACCATGCACAAATGCTGAACAGTCCATCATTTTAATGGATACACTGGTCCCAGGAGTGCCAGCCATATCCCACAATTGCCCCACACCATGCAGAGCGGGGATCTGTTCTTATGCCAGCTGAGCCATCTGACTGGATGGCCACAGTCAATCACTATGCTGCACCCACCACACCACAGCATTGCTACGCAGCCAGTGGGTGGCACTGAAGATGTGGGCTTGAGTACCTGAATACTGCCCACTGTGTGCTACAAAATTGGTGTGGTGTACCACAGCATAGGTGTGCTCCTTTGGAGCTTACTGTATCTGCACCTCAGACATGAATAGACACCCAATATGGGGTTAACACATGACAGGCAGTGCATCACAGAAAAAAAATCATTATTCAGAGGTATAATGTACAGTCCTGGTGCCAAGAATGTATGCGCTGCAGCCAAATGCCTTTGCATCCCAGACTGGGCATTATATCCAAGGTAGTGCATTATTCAAAGTGATGCATAGCACTGACTATGTTAATCCAATTGTAAACTGTGTTACAAGCAGAAAGAAATAGGGCTGTGATCTATTCTATTTTCTGTAAGTTGCTGTACCTTTGAGCAGAGCATACCTAGTTGCCATTAACAACTGAAGCTACAATTCTCACAGCTGTTTTAATGTTGCTCAAAATTAAAATTTCTCCAGCAGAATTATAGCCAAAGTCAGAATTTCAATTCCACTAAATTTTGGAATGGACTTCAGACTGTTTTTCATAAAATTCTGACTTAGAATAGCAGAAAGAATCTATGAATTGTGTATTGATGTATTAAACTGCAGAAAGGTGTTCAGCAGAACCGATCACTGAATTGCACAATGAGTGCATGTATTGAGGATTAATGTAATACAATGAGGAATGGAATTCTGCAGAACTGACTTTCCATAGTTCATGTGTATCATTCTATGATACTGCCAGAAAATGTAATTGAAAGAGACACATATTTGCCAAATATTTGAAAGTTTCCGATTTTTCCAAAGTGAGAACTTTAGAAAATTTCACAAAATTTGGAATTTGCAGTTTCTGCCCAGAACTACATTTGAGCATGATAATTACTTGGGCTGTGAGTCTAAGTGTTAAACATTTTTAGAAATTTGTGATAACAGGAAATCATGTATCCTTTTCAGATAGTTTACCAGTAGAAATGTCATTATGCATGAAAACTTTAATATCATTTTGAGTGTGAAATGTTTACCTTAGTATATTATTGCTGACTAAGAAATTTTATATGTGGTTATGTAGGGTTGGGGGTTAGTGCACAGTGATGTGCAGTATTATTTCATGATCCTGAATGCACAGTATTAATAATCAATGATGGTACAGTATTTATTTAAAAGTGTTTCTTAAAGGGACAGTAATCATTGCAGGTGTCACTCAAATTGTGAAAGCCCATAAAAAGATCTTTTAAATGAGGTACTGGGCTTACCTGTAGGTGTCAGGAGTCCTGAGTTGTGAATACCTAAATCATCTAGGTAGGGGAATTTCCCAGGTGTCCTTGCCAAATTTCCCTCATTCACTAAAAATACCACCAACAGCTCAATCTGGTTCAAGGTCAGTTGGCATTCATCTGTATCCCCCTCCCCCGGGTCGTGCCTGAAAATAGGCAGGATTTGTCTAGTGTACTTACCCGGTCAACAAAAGCTTAATAATAATAATAATAATAATAATAATAATAATAATAATAATCTATAAATCAAAACAAGGCAGCAGGCATTTCATTGAACCTTGAGACCAATAGTGATGTCACTGAGGGGCAAGCTATAATTAGCATGCAGCTTGCCCCTCACTAACACCACTTACTGTTTTAAAATGGCTGCTGCCTTGTGTTGATGTACAGATTAATTAGATAATCATATTTCAGGACTCCTGACATGTACAAGGAAGTCCAGTGCCTTGTTTGAAATATCTTTTCATGGGCTTTCACAATTTGAGTGACCCCTGCAATGTTTACTGTCCCTTTAAAAGTTGCTGGAAATCAATCAGTCAATCATTTTTATTTTACCAGAAATAGCACAATTGAGCAAGCTCATTTTCAAGGTGGTCCTGGATGGGCACAATCAGTAAATACATTGGTACAATGAGCATAACATTACACAATATAACCGGATAAGATCCTAAATAGAATGACAGAGGATGCAAAGCAGCGGATGACTACATAGGAAGATTCTATATAGCATGTCTACTTGATGAGAATAAATACATTAAGGACAGCAATCAAATAGGTACAAAGTTATAAGTGCTAAATCAGAGTGGTAACATACTGTAGTTATACTTGGGGCAGTGTGTTAAATGTACTCAGAAACATTTGTGTTTGCAAACTTATATTGCCCTTGTATAGCCCTGCTTGAAAATGGACAATAGGTGGTGCAGTTTTCAAAAACTGTTTTTAAAAGTTACTTTTGAATTCTGAGTGGTAACATTTTAGGGTAACATTTTCAGTGCGGGTAATGTACTTTCATTTATTTATTTATTTATTTATACTTCTCTTTCTTTTGAAAGTAGCAGGGGAAGTGATGAGGAAAAGATCTGTAAGCAGTGGTTGGAGCACTTTGAAACTTGACTGGGTTACTTTGAAATTTGAGTTTTAAATTGTAACAGGTGGTGTGGGGGAAGCTAGATCAGAAACATAATCTTGGGGAGAGTAGATTCAGGAAGCCCTGTGAATAAGGTGTTTAATTGGGGGGGGGGGGTAGAGCTGAGGGAGACTTAGTGCCTTCTAAAAATGAATTACAACATGGTGTTTGGCAAGTAGCAGCAAAGGGACATGAGGGGAAGAGGACACACACACACACCATCCCATCCACCCACACACCCCTCCCTCCCATTCACCCACCTGGGGCTAACTCGACATCTGTAGGCTTGGGGGGGATTAACAGCAGATAGATACTTCCTGTGGATGCAGGAAGTGAGGGTTAACTGGAACACATAGAAATAGCTACATAGCACAAAGGCAACTAAGCACGGGTATTTCTCTACAGAAGGAAAGTAAAGAAGGGAGAAAGAGGAAGAGAGAGACAGAGAGAAAATAACCTAAAGCAGGAAGGACACTTATAGGCATGATAGGAGTGGTGCAGTGCAGCGGCTGTGGGGTAGTAGTCTTCAGGGAGACTTTCTGGAGGCTGTGATGCTGTCCCATCTACAAGCACCTCTTTGTGCTGAAGGCAGAGGTTGCTCATCTCCAGGCCAAATTGGTCAGGACTCAGGGGACGTCTTCCCCTGCCCAGGGACCACCAACTCTGCCCCTGCTGCCGCAACCGTTACCAAGAAAGAGGAGTGGCTGGACTACGGTGGGCTCTGGAAGGGTGAGGGCAGTGGGAAAGAGACACATCCATCCTATGGTTCCACTCCATAACTCCTATGCTGCTCTGGCAAGATGGGACTGTCCCAGAGAGGCACTCACATTGGTAACCAAGAGATATGGGGGTCCTCCATGGTGAAGCCCTTGGGGGGGAGGCAGAGGACCCTGGAGGAGGATGAAGTAACTCCTTGTGGAGGACTCTATCGTCAGAGGGGTAGACTTGGGGTGAGGAAATGAGGGACTGTGGGAGGCCAAGTGCCTACTTGGTACAACAGCATGGATGGATGGACAGCGCATCCTAAGGATTGCTGGGGCAGCAGGATGGGAGGGTGAGCTAGATGTCATTGTCCACCTGGGGACAAATGATCTGGCAAGTGGTGATGCTAGGGTAGTGCAGGAGCAGTTCAGGGAGTTGGGCAGGGGTCATACACAGGTGGCATGCTTTGTAACCTTTTCAGAGGTGTTACCCATTGAGGGCAAGGGGGAGAACAGGGTACTCCACACCAAGTGACTCAATGCATGGCTGAAGGACTGGTGTGAGCAGAGGGATTTGGCTTCATTTGGGGATTGGGGATCCACAGGGAGTGATGCAGGCTGGTACAGGGGTGATGGCCTGCATCTATTCAGGTGGACCAGGCTCCTCAGTGAGAGGTTGAAATGTTTTATCAGCAAGCATTTAAACTAGTCAAGGGGGGTGGCAGAAATAAGCTGGGTGAAACAAACACCTCCCCCATAAAATGATACAGACAGCAGAGAGGACCCCAAGGTTGAGAAATCACCAATGATAACTAAAACCAAAACAGATAAAAATGCAGAGAAAAGTCAGAATGGGAGTAAGAGCAAGAGGGGTATGGAAGAAAGACATGCTGATAGGAGGGGAGTTATTAGGAGAGGAGGCAGTGAAAATTGGAAGGCCACATGCACAAATGCCCGCAGTCTGGGAAACAAAATTCCAGGCCTAGTGGCCCTGATTGCTGAGGTGGACCTGGATATTGTCACTATTACTGAGACATGGTTCATGGGGAACCATGACTGGGATATGACAATACCAGGTTACACTCTATTCAGGAGGAACAGGGTGGGTAAACAGGGAAGAAGGAGGAACGGCTTTCTACATCAGGGAAAGAATTAAGGCAACTGAGTTACAGAAAATGCAGGGAGAGGCTGAGGCACTGTGGATAATCCTGGAGACAGGAAATGGTATTGCCATTTGCACTGGTGTGATCTACAGACCTCCCACACAAGGGGAAGAGCGGGACAGGGTACTTGTAAAAGCCATCCATAGAATGACAGCTAAAGGGTAGGTGCTGCTGGTAGAAGACTTCAGTCTGCCAGATGTGGATTGGAACAAAAAGGCTGCAGCTTCAGCCAGGAACAGAGACATGCTGGACACCCTGCAGGGGGTATGCAGCTAGTGATGGAACCCACCCGAGAGGGAGCGTCTTTGGACCTGGTACTCACCAATGGTGACAGAAATACAGATGTAAAATTGGGGAGTCATCTGGGATCAAGTGATCACAGTATGGTGAGGTTCAATGTGAGAATAACAGAAGAGTCAAACCACACGAAAACAAGGCTCCTGTATTTCAGGCAGCCTGACTTTGCAAAGATGGGGGAATGCCTTTGGAAATCACTAGCAAGGAAGGAGAAAAGAAGAGAGGTGGAGGAGCAATGGGAGCATCTTAAGGGAACCTTATAGGAGGCAACATATCATTGCATTAGGCAAATAAGCAAAATAAAGAGAATTAAAAAAAATTAAAAAAACACTATGTTTCTCAAAGGAAGAAGCCAAGGAGGTAAGGACGAAAAGGGTGGCATTCAGAGGTACAAGGAAACCCAGAGGGAATAAGACAGGGAACTGTATCTGGAAAATCAGAGGGAGGTGGGGAAAGCAGTCAGGAGTGCAAAGGTGCAAACAGAAGAAAAAATATCCGAGGCAATAACAAAAAGGGACAAGAACTTTTTCAGGTAACGTTAGTGAAAGAAAAAAAGACTAAGTGTGGGACTGTGAGACTAAAAAGGGATATCTGATGACCTAAAGGTAGCTAGACAATGTGACAAGGCAGTGTGAAAAGCTAGTGGAATGCTCAGATGCATAGGGAGAGGTATCACCAGCAGGAGGAGGGAGGTAATATTGCCCCTGTATAGATTACTGGTGAGACCCTACCTTGAGCACTGTGTTCATTTCTGGAGGCCCCATCTCTGGAAAGACATAGATAGGGTGGAGACAGTACAAAGGAGGGCAACCAAAATGGTGCAGGGCCTACACGAAAAGCCCTATGAAGAGATACTGAAGGATCTGAACACGTACGCCTGGAAGATAGGAGGAAATGGGGGGGATATGATAGAGACATTCAAGTACCTAATAGGCATAAACACAGTACAGGAAGGGAGCATTTTCCAAAGAAAAAGATGCTCAAGGACAAGGAGACACAATCTAACGTTGGAGGTGGAGAGGCTCAGGGGGAACATGAGGAAGTACTTCTTCATGAAGAGAGTGGTGAACATTTGGAACAATCTTCCAGAAAAAGTGGTGGGAGGGGCTAAAACAGTCACAGGATTTAAAAATGCATGGGATAGACACAAGGGAATCCTAGAGACAAAAGGGGGGTGTATGCCAGAGTCCAATTAGGGTCTCAGGTTGAACCATAGGTAGGAAATTTTGGGCAGAATAGGTGGGCCAAGTGGTTCTTATCTGCCGACAACTTCTATGTTACCATTTTTCCATGTTAGTGTGCAGAGAGGGACCAAGAAAAAGCAGAAGTCCTGAACAAGTATTTTTGTTCAATATTCACAGAAGAATAAGAAGGGGAAGAGACCAAAGTTAGGTGACAGAAGCACCACTGGAAGGGAAGTGGACACCAGCCCATATAAGAAGAAGAGAGTCTTAAAGAAACTCACTAATCTGAAAGTGGACAATGCAATGGAGCCAGATGAGATGCATCCCAGAGTATTAAGAGAACTAAGGGAGGTGCTGACAGTGCCACTGACAGACTGTTCAACAGTTCACTGGAAACAGGTGTGGTGCCAAAGGACTGGAGGAAGGCAGATGTAGTACCTCTCCACAAAAGTGGGAGCAGGGAGGAGGCTGTCAATTACAGGACAGTCAGTCTGATCTTGGTGGCAGGAAAACTAATGGAATCACTACTAAACGAAAGGACTGTGTGATATATCTCAAATCCAGTGAAGCATAGGATCTGAGGCAGCATGGATTAACAGTGGGAAGATCCTGTCAAACAAATCTGATAAAATTTCTTTGACTGATGACAAGGGAAGTGGATCAGGGAGGGGTGTTGGATGTGGCCTACCTGAATTTCAGCAATGCCATCAACACCATCCCACATAGGAGGCTAGTAAACAAGCTGGGCAGCCTGGGAATGGGTCCCAGGGTGGTTAACTGGGTCAAAAATTGATTGCACAATAGGACACAGAGGGTGGTAGTGAATGGAGTTAAATTCAAAGAGGGGCAGGACCAGTGGGGTCCCACAGGGATCAGTGCTTGGACCAGTCCTCTTTAATGTCTTCATAAGTGACATTGTAGAGGGTCTGGAAGGGAAGGTGCATCTCTTTGCAGACAACACAAAGGTCTGCAATATGGTTGACACTCCAGGAGGAGTAGAGAAAATGAGAAGGGACCTAAGCAAGCTTGAGGAGTGGTCAAGAGTGTGACAGCTTAGATTCAAAGCAAAGAAGTGCAAAATAATGCACTTAGAGCATAGAAATGCGGGGGGGGGATGGAGGGTGGTACTGACGACAACCAAACAGGAAAGGGACCTGGGAATAATCAAATCTGATTATCTGAAGGTTACCAAACAATGGGCCCTATGCACTAATGGGGCAGAGTGGCTATGCGTGTGCATCTGGGGCACGCAGTCACTCCACATCCTACATCCTCCCCACGCGGGATGCTCCAAGGAGGGCAAGCAGCACATACTCCCCTGATCCCCTGGCTGTGAGAAGAACAATTTGTAGAGTGAGGGGCAGGCTGGCACTATGTGCCATGCACTAAGGCATGTAGTACTCACCACAGGGGTGCACAGAGGGTTGCAGAGTATGCCAGGGAAGACCCTGCCATAAACTCCCTATGCACCCCACACACACCACAGGACCCACAAGGCTACAAGGCACATAGCCCATCCACCCATCAGGGCCTCTACATAGGGCCACCCATTGCCTCCCACCCACCCCAGTATACAGTGGTGTGCAGCAGCACAATGCCACCTGGTGCAACCCCTCCATCCACACAAGGTGCACACTGATGCAACCCCCAGCCACCTGCCCACAGATGCAACCCCTGGTTCCCCCTCAATGGCCTGCCAGTTGTTGCAGCCCCACGCATCCCACTGCACTGATTGGTGCCATCGGAGGGCTGATGGCATTGCCCTCCCTCACCTGCCACAGCCACCAGCGGTCAGATATCTGTGGGGTGTGCTGCCAACACACAGCCTGCCACACAAGGGATCTAGTGTGGAACCCATTCCGGACATCCAATTGAATGCCAAGCCAGACCAGTGACCCCGCCTCCAGCCACCTTGCGGAGTCCTGCATGCTGGGGGGGTAGGGCCGCAGACAGGTGACCGGTGGTTGTGAATGCTGCCGGTGTGCACCTGTCCGTGGGTGCGCAGCTACATGGGTGGGGTATGCACATGTCACACGTACCTACAACCAATTCATGCATAGGGCCCAATGTGAGAAGGCTGTGAGGAGAGCCAGTGGAATACTGAGGTGCATAGGGAAAGATATCTCCAACAGAAGGAAGGAGTAGGTGATGCCACTGTATAGAACATTGGTGAGACCTCATGTAGAGTATTGTGTCCAGTTCTGGAGGCCACATCTCTGGAAGGACATACTGTAGACAGGGTACTTGCAGTTCAAAGAAGGGTTACACAAATTGTGCAGCGGCTGCATCACAAGTCATTTGAGGGGAGACTGGAAGATCTCAATATGTATTCCCTGGAGAAGAGGAGAGAGAGAGAGGAGGGATATGACACAGACTTTCAAACATCTGAAGGGTGTAAATAAGGTACAAGAGGGTAGCATCTTTGAAAAAAAGATGTTCAAGAAAAAAGGGGCATGATATGAAAATAGAGGGGGGTAGACTTAGGGGTAACATGAGAAAGTATTTTTCACTGAAAGGGAGGTAGATCCATGGAACAGCCTCCCAGCAGAAATTGTAGGGGCAAAAATGGTAGGGGAATTCAAAAATACATGAGACAGACCTAAAAGAACTCTAGCAATAGGAAAGAGAGGACAACCCACAAATCATTTAGGATCTGCAGTATATGGAACAGTTAGAGAAAATGGGCAGACTAGGTGAGCCAAGCAGTCCTTATCTGCCATCAAACGTTATGTTTCTGTGTTCTATGTTTCTACTTGTCTGGCTGACCATTACATCTTTTAGGAAATTTCTGGCAGTTTACTGAGAGCTAAGTAACTGTCAGGTAGTGCGACTGAACTAATGAGGTGGCTATACAATATTTTTAACAACAGTTCAAATTAGGCAGAGACATAAAACAATTTAAATAAGACACTTTTTTGTAATAGACTGCCACATGCCACTTAATAAATTGTTTGTCTTTATGTTTGGTATATTGAGCAAATGAATGGAACTGGGTTCATTTCCAATTTAGGCCACACGATTTATTTTCCATCACAACTATAAACCCTCCAGTGGCTAATGTCATACAGTACCAAAAATGGACTTTTAGCAAGGTATTACAGTAGACCAAGACAAGTGATATCTGGGTTGCTGCTATGTCTTATGCTGCACAAATGTAGACAACTCAACTGATGACATGGATTTATTTATTTTATTTTATTTTATTTATTTAGGGATCCGGATCACACCTTTGAGCTCAGAGCTCTTTTACAAAGGTTCCATGTCAAACAGTGACAATGACAACAATAACAAACAGTTTATATACAATACACGAATAGTAGGCAGCTAGTATACAGTAAGGTTACAGTGTCATTCATAGTACCAATGGTGATAGTACAGTGTCAAGAGCACTCAACTAGGGTAAAGAACAGTGTTTATATGTAGCGAAGGAGATAAGGAGGTGTGACACCCAGTGTAAGAGTCCAAGGAGCAATCAAGGTGAGAGGAGGGAAACGGGAGGGAGGTGGGCAGCCAAAAGAAGTGGCTTTGTCTAAGAGGTTGGGAGGTAGAGGTAGTAGGCTGGTTTTAAGGTTTGAAGGATAATTGTGAATAATAGTCTAAAGCCCAACATGAAATGTGATGTCATTGTCAAGAGGGCAAAGCCAGCATGAGGGAAGTGAGAAGCATGTCAAGCTAGGTGATTGTTCCACTGTGTGGGCCTTGGTTGAACCATACTCAGAGTATGAGTATGGTTCCAGGTGTGGCAACTGCTGTCAAAAAGGACGATGAACAAATCAAGATGATACAGCATAGGACCACTAAACTGATTGGAATTGAAGGAAACACAAGCTATGAGGAGACATTGGATATAAATAATTTAGCATAGAGAAGACTGAGAGATGGATTAATCAAGAGATAGAGTGGTCGGTGTATACACACATTTGAGCAGGTAAGTGTAAGCAGTACTGGAGGGCATGCACTCAATCTGAGGGGACAGGAAAAAGAGAAGCCTTAGAAATCATTACTTCACACAGATGGAGGTTAACATGTGTGACCTGGTTAGCTTATAGAATCTAGAAGTTAGCCATGATCAGGTTTTCAGGATAGGACCAGAAAGATTTCTGAGGGAGAATATTACCGAGGGTTGCACAATATGAGTGGAGGTAGCATTCTAGCCAATAAAGTATTTCATGTTCAGATAAGGTAATGTCCCTGTCCTTCAGCAGGATGGCAGGCAAGATGGACCCTAGGTTTCTTATTATAACAATACTGTATTACTAGGTATTTCAAATTTTCTAGCTGCAGAATTTGTGGCATGAGAATGTTTTCATAGCCATGGAAATGTCAGGCTAGCCAGTGAGGCAAGTGGTAACCAAGCTAGTTAAAGCAGTTGAATTGACATTAACATGCTTCAGTTTAATGTTCCATTGTCATATCTTTCTTCCTTCCTTCCTTCCTGTTTCCAGTGAACAGCTGTGGATAATACCATTCCCCCATACTCCTTACCCTTTAGTGAGCAGGTGCAAGCCTGTCATTAAGATTCCATTTTCTGCTCATTTGAAGTACACTGGGTTATGAAGTCAGCTTCTGCACTGTTCAACTTATAATAGGAATTTAATTAACCTAGAGCACATTGACTGAAGAGTCATAGCTTTAAGGCTAACCTATTCTTCAGAGGCTTGCAATCAGATTGATTCTATCTCAAGTGGATCTGAGACACAGAATTCTAAAAGAGATCCATTTCAGAGCATGTGACCAAAATAGTTTTCCATTACCTGAGAGAACAGGATGCCCGAGTCCTTCTACTGCCATGTTAGGATTATTATGAAGGTATATAGTATGGTTTCCCCATTATCCTGCATACTGTATCATATGGTCAAGCACTCTGTAGGGCAACAGATCAATACTATTGGGACTGTATAAAGAGTAATATATATATATATATATATAGTTGGTAAAAAAACTCATTAATACATCAGTTAGGGTTAAAGCAACAAAAGTAGAGAAATGTGGTGTTAGGGTTTCCAACCCCAACACCCCATTTCCCACACTGCACAGAGGGGAAGGAGCTGTCTTGAGGCTGTGAATCCTACCTCTCACCCCATTCCATTGCAAAATTAGGTGACATGGCTACAGCATAGGAGAACGGGATGAGCGTTAGGGTTCAATGCCCCAAGACAGCCCCCTCCTCCCCACCTGTGGGTCTGTGCAGGGTGGAGAATGGGGTGTGAATGGCGGAAACCCTAACACCACATTTCCCTACTTTTGTCACTTTAACCCTAACTAATACATTAACAAAGTTTTTTACAATTTATTTCCTTACTTTTTGAGATAGCATAATCGTATCCTTATTTTACTGTTGGAGCCCCTGCACTCCCATCCCTCCATAGATGTGTATATGTATCTAGCTGTGGAAGCTCAGGGATGTCTGATCCCTGCACTTCCAGTTACAGTACAAAAGTCACCAAAGTGTCACCATAGCCATGTTATTACCCCAGCTCATGTTCCCGGTGCAGAAACTTTTTCAGTCCCCACCAAAATGTAACTCCGCACAATGCCAATCTGCAGTGAAGGTGCAAAAACACATTTTGGACAGGATTAGAAAAATGACAGCTGTGACACACATGAGGTGGTGTAATAAAAAGGCTATGCGGAAAATTTGGGCTCAAAATATTTAAAATTCCCAAAGTTACGAGCAGGTGTAGAGAAATTGTGACAAATAGTCATAACTGTCCCATCCTACATAATTTTGACCCAAAATTGTCAACATATCCTTCTTATGACCTCACTGCATGTATTCAGTACAATACATTTGCAGATCCCTGCCAAAATGTAATTGCGCGCAACTGCTATGCCATTCTGCGTCACAGGTGTGAAAACACATTTTGGACAGGATTTGGAAAAGGACAGCTGTGTCACACATGAGGTGTGGTAATAAGAAGACTATGTTGAAAATATGGAGGGAAAACATTGAAAATGTCCAAAGTTACGAGCACGTGTAGTGAGATTGTAATAAATGCTCATAACGCAGCCATTTTTTGAAATTTTGACCCCAGATGTTCAACATAGACTTCTTATGACCCCACCTCACAAACAATATGACTGTCATTACACAAATTCAACTGGAAAGGTGATTTTGCGAATCGACCATGAAATCACCTTTCCAGAAGGAGCTGCCAAATGATAGTCATATTGTTCGTGAGGTGGAGTCCCCAAAAGCCATATTGAAAATTGAGACCAAAATCATGAAAAACAGATGAGTTATGGTTAAAAGCTGAACCCCCTCATTGAAATACATTGAAGAGCATTTACCTTAATTCATATTGCATTAGGCAGTTCCAGCAGCAAGAAGTGTCTTCAATCAGTGGAGCAGGTCTTGAACCTGGGACCACCCTAGGTGAGTGGCAGTCTGTTGGGATGTCACGGGGGGGGAGGTGGGTGAACAGTAGGTGGTCAGGTAGAGGGTGCAGGAGTGATTGACGAAGGCCTTTTTTTTATAAGTAAAACAAACAAAAAAAAGACAACAAGGGATGTTTTTTACCTTTGCAGGTTAAAATTAACCATGGAGGGTGGGGGGATGCCACTGACCACCAACAAAAGAAAACAAAATCAGAGAGTGGTGGGGAAGGGGGGATACCAGTAGACACCATGGATTAAAGGCAAATAAGTGGCAGAACACCACTATATAAATAAAATAAAAGATAAAAACAAAACAAAACAAAAAAAAAGTATGGGGATTGAGGGTGGGGAGTGCCACTAGACACCAGGGCTTGTTAGGGGATGGCAAGAAAAAATTATAGATTTTTCAGAATCAGATGGTCCCACAGCATTTTTTTGGGGAAGGGGGGACAAGATGGCCAGAAAACAATCCTTTTTCACCATCTCATTTCCTTATTCAAAACACAAGTGAGTCCCATGCTCAAGAAATGGAACGGGTGCCAAACCAAAACTAATAATATAAAGAAACACATATAAATATACATTCTTTTACTTGTTAAGATGTTTTTTTGCAGTTTTGGAGCAAATTTAATTAATTTTTCACTGTGTCTTTAATGATTTCAAATAAATGAGTGTCCTGGGTACCAAGACCCCGCCTTCTGACAAAGTGTTCCAGATAGGACACGAAGCACTGGGGTAATGTGCTGCAGGTTCCTCGTCCCACTCTCAGCAGTGTCTGTTATTTATGGCATGAATGCGACCTTGTCTGTGTTTCTTCATTTCCTTATTCACCGGCCTTTTCCATCACTGGCAAACAAGGAAATTGGCTGGCGTACAAGGATTCCTGATCTGACCATCTCATCATAAAATTTTCATGGCCAGACTGAAACCCTTTTTTTCCAGCTGATATCATTATTCGCTATTCCTTTTTCATCTGGCAAACAAGAAAATTGGCTGGCGAGCAAGAATTCCCTAAGTTTTCATGACCAGATGGCCAGACTGGGAATCCTTGTTCACCAGACGATTTCCTTGTTCGCCAGTGATGAAAAAGGAACAGTGAACAAGGAACTTATCGAGTAGCAAAAAAGGATTTAAAAAGTTAAAAAGACATCATTCTAGAGGCATAGAAATGCCACAGACCACACGGGACATCTCATCAACTCCTGATGACCAAGAAACATACTTGGATGCCTTAAACAGACATCCCTGGGCAGAGTTATAATGGTTTGTTTGTGGCAAAAACGAAAAACAAGACGGCAGCTCTTGAAAAAGGATTTTTTTCTGGTGAAAAAGGATTGGAGCTTCAAGAAAAAATATCCTTTTTCTTTCCATTCCCGTATCCAAAAGACTGAACTGAGCATGCTCAGAACCCAAAATTGTAAAATTAAATAACTTTGGAATGGATTAATATTTTTTTCACCAAACTAATACTGACATGCTCTTTGGGTCAAATACTTTCTACACTGAACATTGCAGACCAAAATTCCAAACCATTTGAATGCAGCATGATGATGAAAAAACTGCTAAAAAAAGCAGATTTTCAAATGTTTTCATAATGTGCAGCGCAAAATCCACCAATCCGACTGACACATAACTTGGCACGTCAAAAGATCTACATCAGGAGACTGGACATGCAAACTTTTGTGCACATCCTCTGAATGGTTTCAAAGTTATTAAAGTGCAAAATGTGAGGTTTAACATTGAAGTGCCTACGCAACCCTAACTATAGTGGCACCACTATAATATATACAGAATGCAATTTAGTATGTGTATGTTTGGAATTTTTGTTATGCCCACATGGGGATTTACTTAGTATTAGACACAGAGGGCCTAGTTCTAGAATGATGGCACAAGTCACCGCCAAAGGCGACTTGAGCCTAACACGGCTGCACCAGGGATCCTGCACCAGATTATCTATCAGACAGGGTCCTCGCTGGCAAGTTAAATGACTTGTGCCAACAGTACTGGTACACCAAATGGAGGGTGTATTGGAGTGGTTGGCCGCAAGCCTGTGGCTTGCCCAAGTGCAGGGTGCAAGAGCCCCCCCACACACACTCTACTGCCCCACAGGGCTAGTGGACCCCAACCCCCACCAATGCCCCGAACCCCCCAGAAAAACACCACTCAGGGACAGCACCCCCTCCATGCCTGATCCCCTGAATATATGCCCTATGCCCATCTGGGCTATCACCTCCCACCATGCCCAATCCCTGCATTAATAGTAAATGCCCCACAGAGCCAGTGCCTCCACTCGCCAATCCCCAGAATTGCAATATGCCAAGAATAAATAATTTACAAAGCCCCTGATGACCCTGGTAGTCTAGTGGTTCCCCACCCGGCAGTGCCAGTCCACCCCCCTCACACCTCCACCAGTTCCCAGCCAGTGACTGCAGCAGCCCACCTCTCACCGCCACAGCCAGACACTGACTGAGCTCTGTATGAATGTGTACTACTGTAAATAGTGCCTGCTCAAGTGAATAACAGCTCATTCATTGAGCGCATACTGTTTGCAGTAGTACACACTCATATGGAGCTCAGTCAGTGGCTGGTCATGTGGTGAGAGGTGAGCTGTCCCATCGGCTGGTGATGGGTGAGGGTGTGTGGGGTAGACTGGCACTGCCAGGTGGGGGTGGGGGGCCACTAGACCACCATGGAGATTGGGGCCTTATAAATTATTTTTCTCTAACATATCATAGTCTGGGATGTAGCGTGAGGCGCTTGCTGCAGGGCATTTCTGTGCACAGTATTGCAGAAAGGGAGACAATGGGGTCCCATAGCCCTGCAGGGCATTATTGTGCACTGTATTGCGGGATAGGGCAGGGGGGTTGATAGCCCTGCGGGGCATTTGCTATTGGTATGGGTATGGGGCTGGGGGTCGCATATACTGGGGGATTGGGGCTGGTGGCACATTTGTGCAACCCCCGGTGGATGCAAAGTACACATATACTAGCTATTTGCTGGTGTAACTGTACTTTGATGGATGTCCTCCAGGGGTTGTTTTAGAATAGCGAATTCGGGGACTTGGAGGCTGTCCTTCCAGAATAGGATGCAACAACTGCTGTAAACTGCCTAGCACCATGTCGTAGGGGGTTTATGGTGGAACTGGTGGCATATGTCCACTTTGGCACAAGCAGCCTGTGACATGTCACAGGCTGCTTTGCAGAATACAGCACGTCGCAACTGCTGGTGTAACTTGTTACTTGCACCATTTATTTTGGCACAAGTCAAGTTACATCAGGCAAAAGCTTTTGAGAATCGGGCCCAGAGTACTTAAAATTTTTAATCACTTACATAACTTCAGCCAACAGCTCAGAGAGTCACTGTACCTTTTATCCTGTGTACAGTGGTTTCTTGTTTAGGAACATTAGGAGTGGAGTGTTCCACTTCACAGCTTAGGTGGAAGGCAGCTTCATTTAACTTTTGAAATAAAAAATATTTAAAACTTACTGTAAATAACTCTAGCTAACTCAACTGATTTATACTAAGTTCAGTTTAATTCCTGTCTTTGCTTCATAGTCCTGTCACCCAGACCTCATGCTCAGAGTCAAGACATCCTGCCGAGAACCAATTAACTTATAAAAATCACCTTGACATACAGTACATGCCGATTCCAAGCTGCCAATTAGATTTGTGGGATGGGATTCAAGTTTTAGATACGTGCAGAAATCAACATCATAAATGCATATATGAACATATACTTACAAACATACAAAGAAGCCAGCACAAGGCCATTTGGTCTATCTGTTCTACTCATATCACAGGGACCACAGCTTGAGCTCTTGACCCTCCACCCCCCACTCCTCCAACTCCTCCGATCCTCCCAACCCATAATCCTTACCTTCCCCCATGCCTATACCAGCCTCTCTTGAAGCTGCCCACTGTCTTCAATGAGACAACCTCTTCCAGCAATGCATTCCAAGTGTCCACCACCCTCTTCGTGAAGAAGTGCTTTCTGACCTCCCTCCTATACCTCCCCCTTACAGCTTAAGACTGTGCCCCCTCGTGTTATTGTTGCCATTTAGCTTAAAGAGACCCTCCTGATCCACCATATTTATCCCTGTCAAGTACTTGAAGGTCTCAATCATGTCCTCCTCTCTCTCTCTTCTGTCCTCCAGAACATACATGTTCAGTCCCTCAACCTCTCCTCATATGCCTTACCCTGCTGACCTGCTATAATTTTTGTAGCCCTCCTCTGGACCTTATCCAACAAGTTAATGTCCTTTTTGAGGTGTGAGCACCAGTACTGAAATCCATACTCTAGATGTGGCCTCACCAGGGACCTGTAAAAGGGCAGTATAACCTCCTTTCTCCTACTACTGACCCCCCAGCTATGCATCCCAGCATCTTGTTTGCCCTTGCTGCTGCTTTCTTGCAGTGCATAGAGTGTTTTAGGTCACTAGTGATCATCACTCCCAGGTTCTTCTACTCCTCTGTTGCAGATACCTGGACTCCACCCAGGTAGTACTCTGTCCTGGGATTCTTGACTCCAAAATGTGTAACTTTGCATTTCTTGGCATTGAAGCCAAGCTGACAGATCCTGGACCACCTCCCCAGCTTTTTGTCATCCTGTAGGTCCTTTACCCCTTAGGCTGTGTCCACTCTCCTGCAGAGCTTGGTGTCATCCCCAAATAGACAAATTTTGCTCTTAGTGCTGTCCCCAATGGCAATGTAACATTCCCTTTTGCAGTGAAGCAAATGCCACCATCTTTACACTGAGCACGCTCATTTATTTCATCTGTATTATTTGACAGATAGCATGTTTTTAATAATCTGAAATCAATATACTGTACACCAATTCCTGTTCTATGTGCTTGCCCATATGCTTTCCCCAGACAAAATAATAAAAAAAAAAAAGTTGGGGCGTGGTTTAGTGCTCAATGAAGATTGCTGCTTGAATTGCGCGTTCTGTTTCAGTGCTGAACAAAGGTGGCAAAAGTGAGAGAAATGTTGGCGTAATGTAAAAAAAAAACTTTCCGTACCTGTGTCAGAGGTTGGCAGCAACCCATTGAGCCACTTTTGGTAACAATATGAGCAAGTGAGTCCATGTGAATGACTGATGAACAGATCTGGGCTGACCATGAGGGAGCGCCCCCATGCACTGACCTGTAGTAATGAGTTGGAGACTGGTGGAAATTTAAATCCGGGGAGTAAACAGATGGCAGCTTGACAGCTAGTACAGTATAACCAGAACACCAGAGGAGCACTATTCGACTGCCCTGCACTCAGCTTTACACATTGGGAACCCGTTACACTTGAAACTGCTGTCTTGTTCAAACAGGTGGACTTACTGGCACAATCCCTTATAGCAGTGAGACATGGCAGAACCAGAGATCAAAGTTCCGGGCTGCCAGATGGCAGATCAACTGGGATATATGTAGTATATGGAACCACGAACAGTAAATTCTTTGGGAAAATGTCTGTTACATATAATTCTATTCTCAGATTTATGCTTTCAGCTCCATTCAGAACCCATCACTGTTTATTATTTAAACTTTCTTCTTGTTTATCTTTAATTAATAGAATTCAGTTTAAAATGTATCTTTTTTTTGTTTAAGATTAAATTTGGTTTACTACCAAATTCACTTAGTATTTATTTTTCTAAGTATGTTAATCCCGTCTGTACCAGAACTCAATCTAAGTTCACCTTTTCTATTCCATTTTTCAAGAAATCATCTGGCCAACGTTCTCTGTTATACAGAGGTCCTTCTTATTTTAACTCCCTCCCTTGTGATATTATGAATTGTAAGTCTGCGTCATCTTTCATGTCAATGTTAAAAAGGCATGTACAAACCTCCCAGGAATGTACATGTTAAAGAACACCTTTCATGGTCCTTTTGACTTTCATGCATAAATTACCCCTTCTTGCATTGATTCTGGAATAGTATTTCATTACTGCCTGCTGCAGTTAGTTTTTGCATTCTGAGGTGCTAAAAACTGCAGGTGTACCAGAGCTTCTATAGCAAGCCTGGTGATGCTCTGGGCCCAGGGTTGTACTGCTGACATCACTATGGGGAAAAGTCAATGTAACAAAAAAGAAAGATACTAACAAGGCATTTAGATTTTGGCATAATGCATTGCTTGGGGAAGGTGGAACACAGTATTTACACTGACTACTAGTAGTTTTCCCTTGCAACAATGTTGCAACTGCATGGTACTCCACAGTATGAGTCACTCCTGTGCCACCCAGTGATGTCATATTAGGAGCCAACAGCCCAGCAGCTGAACAGCAAAGGCAAGCGCTGCAGGGCTCTAAAACAAATCCAAATTATGGAAGGCAGACTAAACCTTGGCCAAAAATAACAAATGCATACACCCTTTCAGGTCTAGTTCTGCATATAATGACTAAAAGCTGACACTTTTTGGACCATCATGAAAGGTGCTATTTAAAGCAATATATTCTAAGTCATAATTTATTGTATTTGTTATGTATCTTGTTTTTATGTTAATTGCATGCTTGTTGTCTGTGAAAACGGGCAATTTGCTCATCAGACCTACAAGGGTAAAAAATAAAAAAATAAAAAATGAATTGAAAATATAACACATATGCTGGAGTTACTGATGTCAGACATGGCCATAGTCAAAATGGCTATGGCAGGGACAACCGAGGACATCAGGCAGCTGCAGGATAGAATGACCATCTTGTAACAATGTACGGATGAGCTTGAAATCCAGCAGCATGTCATACTAAGAGAACAAGAGAACAAGACTTAAAGATGCAAAGATTATGGGGCAGGGCAGAGAACTAGGAGAACTGTTGATGGCGGAACAATATAAGAATACTGGGCATCCTCAAAGGCAAGGATGGGGTAAGCATTGAGAACTTCCTAAATGATTTTATACCACAGCTAATGGGGCCCAGATGGAGGGGACCGGTTGAAGTTGACAGAGCACACAAAACTAGGAGGCAAGTAGCCATATGGGCCCCCTCTTCCCCCTGCCCAACTATTGCTTATATCTTGAGATTATCTGTAAAAGAAAAAATACTGAGGACAGCAAGAGAGTTGGGGGAGATGTCCTGGAATGGGGAAAAAATATTGATGTACATTGACTCTTCCCAGGAGGTGGCTGCAAAACATAAAGTATATGGCCCAATTAAAGTCTCCCTGTGGGACATAGGGTTCTGGTATCATTTCAAGGGTCTGACCAGTTTATGGGTGGCAAAAGATGGCAAGAAGTATGTGGGGGACTCACCCCAAGACACCAGCAAATGGTTGACAGCACACGGGCCAAGGCGCTCCCAGGGCACTACATCACCCAGAAGACTCTGGGACCCATGTGAGTGCAATGGATGGCACAGGATTGGACAATCAGAAGCACAGCAAATGGTGGCTAATAATCAAAACAAAGCAGCCGTACACAAAATGGCCCCTGCTGTCATGGAGCACTCATGAATCAAGTAAGAATCTCTGGCCCCCATTCAATCTCGACCTGAGAATAAGGAGCAGAGTTCCCTAGCATCTCAGGAGAAGGTCCGGAGTCCTCGCCCCCAACGTTCAAAACACCAATCCTGAAGCAGAGAAAAGAGTGGGAGAGAGCTGTACCAACCTACTTCACCACCAGCCAAGCTTTCTTGCCATGACTCCAGCAGCAGCAGTGGAGAAGAACTAATGGAACAGCAACCTGCAGCACTGGAGGAATGCTCCAACACACCCCTGAATGGAGCTTGGGCTGATGAATCTGAAGAGGAAGGAGAAGCACTCAAGGACAGGAATATTGCAGCAGCATCAATGATCGCGCATCCAGGGAATAGAATCTTTGCCGAGGTGGCTGCAATCAGAAAGGGATGACCAGCTCAGGCTCATACCAGGACTTTGCATGGCTCACCGAAACCAGGAAATGCCATGATGCCACACGCTATCAGGATGGTTGTAACTGGTAAAATGTATACTGCAAAGGGAAAACAAGGTTGATTTTTTTTTGTTTCTTTTTCTTTGCATTTATTGTTATAAGGCAGTGTCTCAATAGGAAAAAATTTTGGCTGGGCGCAACTGGGACAGGGAGGGGGAAACAGACTAAAGGCGGCAGGGGGAGAGCACACATTTCCTTAAAGCACCCTATCACCTGTGTAGACATCAATGTAAAAACTGTGAATGTCAATATAAGCAGTCTTCAGGTGAGCACCTCTCTCACAGCCCCCCCCCACTATGGGAGGGGTGGCATCACAGACATCTGACCAATGCTAGAGGGGTAGGAACAAGGAGTTAGTGTGTATAGTGCCCCCCTACAGGTGTACTTAACGGGCACAGAATGTGAGACACTATATGGCAAGGGTGAAAGGATAGGGACAACTAGATGGATTGAGGTTTACACGAGGGCGATAATGTAAAGTGGAGGCGAGCATGGATGAATGGACTAGGACATAGGAATGGTGAGGGAACAGCTGCTCACATCCCTTGCTACCCACAGGGAGCATTCCCACACATGCAGATGAGTGAGAGAAGCCCCCCCTTTCAGGCTTAGCTCATGGTACAACACTATAGCCCCTAGGAAAAGTGAGGAACGTGAATGGTGGGTCCCATCCTCCCCTAGCAGCCCACTTAATTTTGTTCCTGACCTTCCAAGAACCTGGACCAACTAGCCAACAATAATATTGGGTCTTTCAAACCCAAGTCGCGACAACTTCTGCTGAAACTCAGCAGCTGTGACTGCCTCATCTAAATCCTTCCCTCCCCCCTCTTATTCTTTTCTTTCTCATACCCCACCTATTTCTCTAATCTGCTTTACTCCACCTCTCCATTCTACCCCATTCATAGCCACCCTCTGCTATCCCTGCACTGTACAGTGCACTGCCCTTGGACTCTCCTCCCTTTCTCTTCTCCCTGTACTCCTCTGCTACCCCCCACCTGAACTCTCCCTCTACTCTCCCTCCTGTATGCCCCACCCCCTTTCAACACTCAGACTATGACTTTTTTGACAAGGTCTCTTACTCAGACTGCTACTACAAAATAAACTGTAAATGCCTTGTACCTGTAATCATGTTACTATTGTAGCACTTATAATGTACCTTTGTGTTTTTTGTACTCTTTACCCACCTTCAACTGTTGTACAATTATTTACCTTTTTTGTATGACCTGCTGTCACTTACATTTTTGACATGGAGTCTTTGTAAATGAGCCTCTGGCTCAAAGGTTTTTGTAATTCTGAGACTTAAATAAATAAATAAAATGGACCAAGGGAAGATAACTTTGCAGAATGAGGCACAGGAGCACTCCTGCAGCCCTTCTCCTCCCCCACTCCCCACACACATTAAGCACCCCAGGACATAGCATCCATCATGTGGAAAAAGACACCTGCCCATAACCCGCAGGTATGAGGGAGAGATAGTTTAAATGAACAGGTCCCTAGGTGCTCCCTCTCCCCACTCTGCACCACAGATAAAATTGTAGGACTGACCCCAATGGGAGTTATTATCAAGGGTCAGGATGGTGTGGGGGAGGAGGGGAGGAACACATCTTAGCCAGATCAGAATGGACATGCCTGTCCTAAAAGGACCGACGTAAGCAAGCAGACACAGTCTGCATCATTCACTTGAGGAAGACAGGAATGGATCTGGTAAAACAGAGGACAGAGCAGTATATAGCATGTCAGGAGAGTTCAGGCTGAAACAGATGCACCATTTCACAGAAAGCTAATCTCCACATGTGGCACCTTGGAGGTGAGGCATCATCCAAAAAGAATCTCTTTTTGGGACACTCCAGGGGCACTCTCTCTAACTTCAAGGGTGCCTTAGTGGAATCACCCATTTGCCATTAATACTGTACTGTTAGAAAGAGGTTTTTATAGAACAGATTGTTTGTGTTAAGTTTCAAGTAGGGTTACACAATTATCGTACTAAAGCTTTCTACACCTAGGATAACTAGAAGGTTCAAAAGCCAGGAGGGGGAATCAGATGGGGCACCAATTTGTCATTGTATATTACTTGTATATAACCTGTGTCCCCCTCCTTGCTCTTCATCCTGTATAGGTCAGTGGAAGATGCCTCTTGGAAAACTGGGAGCATCCCCTTACCAGGCGATCAGTCATGCTAGACTGGATAATGGAAGCACCAGAGGGTGGGAATCAGTACTTGCTAGACTGAAAGAGGTAAGTGGCATTGGGGTGTCAGCAGCTGGGGAAATGCCTAACACCATGGAAAAGGGGGTGAGGTGTGTCTCCTGGAATGTGAATGGGGTTAACCACCCTGTCAAGCACATTAAAGTACTGCAGCATCTCAAGTCGATGAAAGCAGACATTACCTTGATCCAGGAGACACCTCACGGCCAGGGTGGTTCAGTGGTTTAAAAAGATGTGGGTAGGCAAAGTAATTCACAGCTCAGCCATAACCAAAACCAAGGGGGTAGCTATACTACTACACAAAGCTTGTCCATGGGTGGAAGAATGGTCAAAAACAGACAAGCAGGGTAGATGGGTGGTAAAAAGGCTTTCCTTTCCAGGGGGTAAAATGATACTGGTGAATTTGTATGCACCAAATCAAGACAGACAGGATTTTTTTCACAGATAGGGCAGGCGATTGCTGAGGCAAAAGAGGGAGTGGAGGATGCCCCCAATCATAATAGGAGGGGACTTCAACCTAAGGAAGATATTTTTGGAAAAATCAAAACCCACACCAGACTCACATCCCAGAGCCAAGGAGACACTATTGGGCAGGATAATTGAATGGGGGTTAACAGACCCCTGACATATGGAAAAACCCAGTCATAGATTTCTCATTTTACTCATCAGTCCACAACACACACAGCAGAACAGATTTCTGGTTGGTGGACAGAGTTACTGCCCCAGGGGTACATGATGTAGCCATTGACCCAATAATAATCTTGGACCATGCCCCTATTGGGATGAGCTTCCATGCAGAGAGGGCATAACCTGCTTCCACTAGGTGGTGCTTCAGTTTAATGCTGCTTAAAGACCCTGTATTTGGACCTTGGCTATACGAGCAGGACAAATGTTACTTTAGCATAAATGCCAATGGAGAAGTGGGACCAGACACAGTATGGGAGGCTTTCAAAGCCTAACTGAGAGGGTGTATTTTATCATACATGGCCTCTAGCAATAAAAAATGGAGAGCAGAGCTGGCTGGGCTCAACCAAAGGCTTGTGGCACTGGAACTTCAGTTCGAGCATGCCAGCACTCCATCTCCCAAGCTCATAGCACAGATTGCATGGCTAAAATATCGGAAAAACACTATAGCAGAAAGGAAGGCCAAGTGGCATCTGTTTAGATCTAAACACAAGTTTTGGGAGGCAGGGGACAAAGGGGGAAAACTATTGGCTTACCACCTCATGAAACAGAAATCACAATCACAGATTTTGGCCCTCCAATCATCGAATGGCCAAATAGTGACTAAATCCTCTGAGGTGAACGAGGTGATGCAGCACATCTATCAAAAATTGTATGCCACTAATCTCCCACAGGGGGAGCCCCCCTCACAATGGGACACTCCTCCCCCCCCTTTCTGGAACAGGTATTCCTTCCCCCAGCTCAGCCCAGCTGCAGTAGAGGCCCTGGATGAGCAGATAACACTAGAAGATGTCAGGACTACACTGACAGGCCTAGCTACAGAAAAAAGCACCTGGGCAAATGGCATGCCAGTAGAGCTTTACCAGCTTCTAAGGGAGGAGGTGATAGCCCCACTATCAGAAGCCCTCCACTGTGCTAATAGCCAGGGGTGCATACCTCCGGCAATGAGGGAGGCCATTATTACTGTTGTCCCCAAAAAGTTCCAAGACATTCTCAATTGTTCAAATGTTTGTCCCATCTCCCTAATCTTGGTAGATATGAAAATTACAGCCAAAATAAGCTATCTAGCTAGTGTTAGCAGAGGTAATACATACATCACAGGTGGGCCTCAGTAAAGGCAGGATGGGTGCGCACAACATAGGCACTGTGCTAAACCTTAAGTGGATAGCCTTGCACTCCTCTGTCCCCATGGCTGCTCTCACAGTAGATTTCTGCAAGGCTTTTGATTCCGTGGAGTGGGGCTATCTACACTCAGCCCTTGCAGCCAATGGGTTCAGACCATACTTCAGGGGATGGATACGCATCCTATACAATGCCCCCATGGCTAGAGTTCTGACCAACTGGAACATCTCAGTTTCCCTTGTACTACAAAAAGGGACACAGCAGGGATGTCCTCTGTCCCTCCTGTTATTTCTACTGGCACTGGACCCGCTAACTTGGAAAATCCTGCAGTCTCAGGAGATTCAAGGCATAGGGGTCCACGGGAAACAATATGTAGTAAATACCTACACTGATTACCTGTGTGTAACGATATCTGACCCGAGCAAGACCCCCCACACTTGATATCCTTGGGGAGTTCATCAGCAACTCGGATTTATGAGTGAACCAAAAGAAAACTACCATATCCCCCCTAAATTTAGCACACACCAAGGAGAATGTACAGGACATCCTGGTAGTCTGGGCTCCCAGTGGGTTCACATACATGGGGATAAAGATCTCGACCAACTAGAGAGACGTGATAGAAGAAAATTACTCCCCACCATCTCTGCTGTATGAGCAGAAATGCAGAGGTGGCTCACCCTCTGGTTATCCCTTAAAGGGAAGGTGGAGGCCTTGATTATGTTTACACTCCCCAAAGTAGCATACTGTACTTTTTCTGCAACCTCCCAACAGCCACCCTACTGAAAATGTTGAAAGCATTGGACAGACTAATTGTGGGTTTTCTTTGGGAAGGGAAACTCCCAAGATTCAGCAAGGTGAAACTCAGGGCCCACTGGTCAGCAGGGTGACTGGGCCACCCCTGGGTTCAAGAATATTGGCTGACCTATAGAATGGCACAGGCAGTCAGGTGGTTTCTACCTCCATCTTGACTCACCCCAGCTTGGGTAAGCCTAGAAGCAGATATGTCAGGAATTAACTGGTTGGGGACTTTGCTGAGGCATATGGTAAAGCCTACATGGTCTGACTGCCCCATCATATGGGAATCCTGGAGAGCCTGGCAGCAGAGAATGGCACCCATACACATGCCTAAAAAATATAATATCCCTCCATTGCAGTACTCTAAACTATGGAATAGCACAGACATTGCCATAGGAAATAAACCCATCACCTGGCCAACATGGATTGCGAGGGGTATTTTCACCATAGCAGACTCTCGGTTCCAGGCAAAGAAGTTATGATGTCATTCCAACAATTGCAGGCTACATACCAACTTCCCAAAATAGATTTATGGAGGTTCCTCCAACTTAGGGGAGCCATGAACATTTTAAAACTGAAAAGGGAGGAAGGGGGTGACTGGAGATGGCTTGGACATCTTTACAGACCAGGCAAACTAAAGGGGATTGCAGGTGAAATATACAGGTCAATCCAAAATGCTCAACCAACTCACATAGACAAACGTAGAGGTCAATAAGCTTGGGATCTGCAATATGAAATCTTTACATCAGACTAGGAACAGTGTATGAAAAGAGCACATCTGGCATACAAAGATGCTAAAGGGCAATTCATGCAACTTAAAATACTGCTGAGGTGGTACTGCATGCCAGCAGCATTGCTCAGTATGGGAGTATTACCACACTCCAACTGCTGGAGATGCCAGACACCACAGCCCATTCTAGTACACATATTGTGGCAATGTCCTACCCTAAAACATTTTTGGGCTGGTGTGTTAGTTGACTTCTCCAAGGTATTAGGCAGAACAGTAGCCCCGAACCCCACACTCATAGTGTTGGATGACATCTCTAAGATGACCACAGGTTCCATCCATCAGAAGAATTGTTTGGCTGCTATTTTGATAGAAGCAAAAAGGGTGTCAGGTAACTCCCCCGTCCCTCCTCACATGGCATATTGCAATAGCAAAACTTGCAGTTTTTGAGTGACTTTCATTCTCCGAGGCCAACAAACTTTCTTTATACCACAAAAAAAGTGGCATATACTGTACCTACACTCCCACCTCTGCTTGGTACCCACACCGCATCCTGGCAACCCTCCTGTAGGAAAAATAAAAACTCTTTTACCATTGCCTATTCACTGTAGTATACATCCTCCTAATGAGAGGCATAGGATAAGATAGACTGGGTTTCAGGGAATGGTGTCAGAAAGCACCCAGAACAATAGAACTTGTAGTTGTAGTATGATCTAATCTGCCTGGCTTTTAGGAGGACCACAAAAAAAGGTGTACCCCACCATGCTAGTTAGAGTCTGTTACCAAAGAAAGATGCAGATCACCTGAACAGGTGACACAAAACCTTGGATGCACTTTTGGTACTGTAACACTAAGGTATGATCATTAGAAGTTAAATAAGTAATAGTTGACTACTGTTTATGTTTTATGTTTATGCTTCTTTTGTTTTCTTCTCTTACAAGAATTTGACATGTAAATAATTTGCACATGTATGTGAAATTCACTAATAAACTTTTCTAGGACAAAAAGCAAAGTTGCATCTTTGAAATGTGTTGTAGGCACTAAATGCATTAAACATAAGATATTCTATTTGGAAAACTATACTATACCAAGGGCCTTATCTACCCACTTGGAGTGGGAGACAGTCAAGATGGGCATATGGCCTTCTTTTGTCAGATATGCCAAGTAAAACCAAATAAAACCCTTGAATTTGTGGAAAGTGATCCTTATAGTCATCAAGATTTGTAGAAAATCTCTGAAAATTGGAGGTTTCTGTTTGGTGTACTGCAGAATTTAAATTGAGCAGGGACCCATGGGAACTCAGCTTCCCCACCTCTTACAAAACTGTTTGAGAGTTCCTGCATCTGTAATGTTTCTCCATGGTATATTGTGGAAGAGTTCCACCACCTACTGAAGAGATAACAGCTCCACCATCTGTAAATCTAAAGGTGAGATTTCTCCAATGTAAGCATCTCCAGTTTAATCACTGGTGAATTGCACTGTGATGTCAATCAAACAGAAGGTGAGATACAGAGTGTCCTTCACTTAGAAAGGAAACTGAAGCAGCCAGCAGCATGTAACTAGGCAAAATGGGTCAAGATATTTATCTGGGTGTTTTTGCTAACACAAATCGGGGGTGGGGTGGGGCTAAATGAAATGCAGACAAGATTAACCAGTAGCATATGTCTATTAATTATATCCAATACAATAAATACTCCAGGTTCAACATGAGCATTAAATAAAAATCTCTCCTTAAGTATTTTTTTGTTATCTATAAACTCCATCAAAGCATGATTCAGTTAATTCATGTGGACAAATCAAACCTAGTTTTACAGTCGAGCAAGAGCAGAGGAATCCACCAGGCAAAAATATCAGCATATAAACATGTCTTACATATGGCCTAGCAGTGTGTCCTGTTCTCTTCCCCCCTTTATGACATCCCTTCTTAAATCAGCAATTCATGTTACATGTAAAATAGTTTCTATCTACTGTATACATTTTTATTCTATTCCAGTTTGCACTGCTACTCCCATCTTGAAATGTGCCCTCCCTCTATTTTTACAGCTGTAGTAGGCATAGCCTGCAGACTTTTTGCTGAGAAAAGAACTCCCTGCATAAATTACCTTCAGTGGAACACAATAGTTGAGTCCACCATTATTGTGATCCCACCCTGAAATCAACGCAAGCCTATGTTTAGCATGGATCTCAATGTTGGCACAGGCTTATTTTGTTAGGCCCGTGGGAAGGAAGAGAGCTGGGACTTTTTATGTGGGAGGGAGCAGTACCAGCAATGTAAGGGTTGTGGGAGGGGAAAGAGGTGGGACTGTGTGGCATGGGAGGTAGCGTTCCTCCCATGGGGGAGGAGAAAGTGAAGCATGCATTGCCAACAGTGTTAGAGCTAACTATCACCTTTACAGTGCTGTCAAGTATATCACACTCATAAAATGCAAAAAAAAAAATAAAAAAAAATAATGGTGTTTCTTTTTACAGCAAGGAGCTCTGGCAATGATTTTTTCATATGTCAGTGGAGTTCTACTGTCTCACAACAATGTTCCTGTTGACAGGAGAAAAAATATCTCCCTGGTTTAAATAGCAGCCCAAACAGATCATCCAAACAAGCACAGCTCAAAGATGTATCACCATCTCCAGTAACATGCCATTCACTCTGAGTCACACTCTATTTACAGCTCTCCAAGCTAATGACCCAAGCTCATTTAAAAGTTCTATTTTGCTTGAATTGAGGGTAGATGTTGATACTTTATAGGCTTTTGTAACCAAAAAAAGCTTACTTTTATGTCTGAATTCAGCTTACAAAGTATAATAAAAAGAGTTTGTTTGTATGTTGATATTCCTTTTGTTATTCAGGAAAACTGAGCTCAGCCTCACCCCCAGAGGTCTCCTGTGATGTCACACTGGCCTGAATCATTGGCTCATGCTGTGCATGGCTGTATTAAAAAAAAGCTCAGTTCACAAAGCTTTCAGTGTGCCTGTGATCAATATCTACAATGTTCCAAAATGAAGAATTTGGAAATGTGGAGGACATTGATCTAAACTTTGATACTGGTATCCAACAATACCAATTTGAGCCTCTAGTATCTAGTGATATTTCTAGGGAGGGTTCACAAACTGCCTCTGATTCAGATATTGACAATGACAGCTCCAATCAGTTCTGTTTTCAGTCCCTTTTAATGTCTTCAATGGTGACATTGCAGAAGGGTTCGAAGGGAATATTTGCCTGTTGAGTCCCCCCATTGAGAGATGACATCAGCACTCATGCATGCAGACTGATGGGGTCACTCTAGCATGTGAAGTGCACCCATCCCCCACCCATACTCACCAAGCCATCCTCCTCGCACTCAAACACACATCAAGGTAGCCTGCCTGAAAGAGGTCCTTTCACACTAGCATTCATGCATACAATCTTATTGGGCCACTACTGCCTGTGAAGCACACCAACCACCCCACCCATACACACTCAGCCACCCCCCCACACACACACAAACAGTGCCAGCCACTCACCCCCCTGACACTCACACACACACAACCAGCCAACACACACACACACACACACACACACACACACACAAACATAAACACAGGCCAGTAACTCACTCCAACCCTGCCCCCCTACACAGAGCCAGCCAACACAAACCTAGCCACCACACACACACACACACACACACACAGCCAACATGAAACTAGCCACCATACATACACACACACACACACATGAACAAACACATATCACACCAAGCCCCCCGACAAAAATACAATCAGCCAACACAGATAAGAACACATATATTTGTGTTGTAAATAATTATTTTTTTTTCAATTGTTTTGGTTTCCATTTGTCTACATTGTGCACCAGTAATACTTTTTTATTGTGAGTACAACTTACAGACAACTGTTATTGGATTTCTTATATGGAGATAGAGATAGGGAAAAAAGCATCTACTGGACTGTGGATTATTCTTGCAGCTGGACTGTCCAATGGAAATTTGTTTACTGCCTTTTTGCATGCTCTGCTATACACACACCTAAGTGTTTGTTACATTACATCATGTGGAGACACACGTTCGCAGGCATGGGCAGTTAGTCAGAGATTTTTAAACTGTTCATGATTCGTTAGTGTAAAATTCCATTTGCATAATAAATCTATAATCATTTCAGTATTTGGCACTGCCTGCTTTCCCTCGAACAAGTGAAAGTCACAACAACACGCACAGCATTGGAATGAATGCACACTGCCATTGTGTCAAGTGTACATTCACTTTGAGCTATGGTTAGTCACAGTATATATTGTTTCCATTTCTCCACAGATGCAATTGGAAAATTAATTTCCACATTGTATTCCATAATGTGTACATTACAGATATGGTTTTGGACACCTTTGGACAGCTCTTGACTGCTGTATTTTTGCACCTGTAATATGTTGGAATTCTGTCACTATAACAGTGAAAAAGACACCCTTGGAATGCTCTGCTTGTTTTCATGTGGGAAATGTGTAGCCCCCACTATCCTGCGGCTGATAGCGAGTGATCACTAGCAACTGTGCCCCTAATAATAAAGAAATTATCATAGTTTCAGGCATAAGAAAGTGCAAAGGGCATCTGTGAAGGCATAAACAGCACTGTCACTGGCAAGGGACTAACAACAAGTGACAGCATTGGGTACACTAGCTCTGGCATGTGCAGTTAGTCCAAGGTTTTGGATCCTCTCAAGATTCAGTTGAGACACATTACATTTTACAACATTGCATTTATAAACTCATACCAGCCTCAATCCATCAGCCATCAGAGAGAGACACTATTTATGCAAAGAAAGTGATAGTAATGACAGCTAATGAAAATAATATGTATTCTTGCAGGGATAATATGTTGGCATTATGTCACCACAGTGATGTGAAAGACATCTTTGGACTGCTCTGCTTATTTTTATTTATTTTTATGTGACAGCTTGCAATTGTGTGGATTTTTCTAAAGAATAGAAATTTATTTTCTAGCATAAGAAAGTGCAAAGGATATGATAATGCGATTGTTGTGAACTCATAAGCTTTGATCTGCCACTATCAAGTGACTAACAACAAGTAACAACAGGATCAGGTACAGGATTTCAATCAAAAGTCCATCTCCGGAGTGAAAGGCCAGTTTGACAACACTTTTGGGCCAAGATTCCTGTGAGTAAGCGCTGAGGAGAGGACCATGAACACCGAAACAAGGAAGTCAAGTGCACAAAAGGAACAAAATAAAAGGAAAAATTTAAAACAGCAGAGTGGACAAAACTGGATGAAAATTCACAGGCAGGCTAACTGGGGGGTACACTAACCAACATGTTTGCTGAAAATTTTAAAAACTTGCTATTTAACATGTGATTCTGTAGAAGCAAAACTAACAACCACAAAGAGTATACATAACATTGATGGCCTATGCATAATGGGTGTACGCCATGCAAAGATCATGCAGGGGCAGAGCAAGGATGGGTACAGGCCATTTGCACACCAGACACCCCTTTGCAGCATGCAAAACATGCTCACAGGACACTGTGTAGGGCTGTAACTTGCAGCCATGAAGACTTACCACACACATGTACTGTATGTGGGGGCATGCCATGAAGCGGCATTCATATACCACCACTGCACACATGCATGAAGCCACGTATGATGGCTATGCATGATGCGCATGGCACAGTCACCTATGTGAGCCAGAGGACTGCCATAAGTGTACGTGCCCAGTAGCCAAACCACATGCAACAAGGCACAGCAGAGGCTTGTGGCTGTAGAATGACCACCACATGACCGTGATCACACCACAGTGCAGCCAAGGGTACAGCAGAGCACACAGCAGTTGCTGAGCTCCATCTGCCATAATGAACAAAGGGGCCACACCGTGATGCACCGGTGCCCACCATGGTGGTGATTGCCCACAGTACAGATGGCAATAACGGGTCTATCTGGACCACAAAGCACCATTATGGAGGCATGTGGCACAGGCCATGAGCCATGGCTATGTGCCAGCATGCCGTGGATGCACCACCGCACAGCACACAGGCCACTCTGCACACACCCAGTGCCCCCCAAGATAGCAGGTAGGACTGCCATATGGGCCACAAAGGGTCCTGCCATGGTGCTATATGTAATCATGGACAGGCACACAGAGGCCAGACTCCCCACATAATGGCACACCCATGCTTGCCCCCATGCCAGCAAGCCGATGCCTACCTCCCCTTGATGGCACACCTGTGCCTGGTCTCCATGATGGCACACCTATGCCTACCCCACCTATTATGGCACACCTGTGCCTGCTACCCCGTGACAGCACACCCATGCCTGTCCCCATGTCAGCACACCCATGCCTGCTACCCATGACTGCACACCCATACCTGCCCCACCTCCACACCCAGGAGACAAGAAAAGCACACATGGATGGCATGGGAAAGCTTTATTGGACACAGCCCTTGAAGCCACATGGAAACAGCAGAATGTAACATAGAATGCAACACCCCCACAGACATCCATGCAGAGTTGTGGCACATCACTACCGGTGGCAAGGGGCTATTACTAAGGGTGTAAGTTCATCACAGAGCTCACAGAGGTCACGTGAACCATGATTTTCCAGTGCCTCCGTGACTTTTGACATTTTCCCAGTTTTCCCTTTCATGCATACGCAGTAGCACTCTGTCCCTTTAAATCCACCATTTTGTGAAGGCAGAGTGCTGAAATGCAAATGCACGAGTGATGTGACACTCTGGATCCTCGAAGAAAGGCCCTTCATGCAGGAGCTCACAAATTGTGGTGCCATCTTCATCTGGGCTCATGGCTACTCTCATCAGTGGCACAGTGGATATCGGGGGTTTCTCTGGTGGCAAAAATTGAAGAATGCAATTGGCAGGTTGTTCTGATCCCAAGACTGCTGACATTTCAGGGCTGACTGTTGGAGGCATGGCAGGTGAGGTAAAAGAGCCACAGGCAGGTGCAGTGTAAATGTTGGACTGGGGAGGGAACATGAAACTGGTGGCTAACTAAGGGGATTGAAAATAAAAGATTTGCTCCTCAGAAGGATCTGGCTACATGGAGGACTGACTTGCTGGAGGATTGAAGGGGGAAGTAGCAACACAGTCATAGGCAGCATGCTGCTGCATTGAAAGTGTACAGCTAGACTGTTTGGTCTAGGGAGGGGAAGCCCTTCAAAGAATAAAGCTCTGGAAAACAAGTCAGTGCACAATTGTTTGCAGGCCTGGGGACATCATTTGAAAGCAACTACAGTGCTTGAAGAGAGATCTCAGAGGCATTGGATCATTAATTTATTTGGGGAAGTCCCTTTTTAACATATTCTCTGCAAATTAACTGAAATGCAGAAAAATGAGCATATGGATGAACAAATATAGAAATAAATAAAAAATAATTTTATTGGAGCAGTCTTTGTTAAGGTAGTGCTGTGCAACTTATTTTTTTCTATGTCTGTCAGAAATGAATTATGGAGCCATTATGTACAGGGAAGAAAGAGGAATTGGTAATGTACAGCGTAGCAATCAGAGGTACTCAAGACCAATCTCCTATCACAAATCCTGTATATGAGCAAGCAGCAAGAAAAGGCTTGAATGGCTGCTGCAACTGAATACGTCAAGTAACTGTACTTTGTTGTGTTCATTTTGTCACCTGCCAACTCATGGAATATACCCTCAGTTTCATAGCAGGTATAAATGCAGTTTACAGTATATTTTTTTGAGAGTGAAGAAGATGGAGGTTACCTGTTGTTCCATGTCATAACGTTGAATTTTGGTCACTGCAGACAGCTTGGCCTACCATTCATATGATCTGAAAATATAGCTATACAAATATGGATGGAATTGGTAATGCACACCTGGCAAATGTTAGTTTACCTGATACTGAAATTTAGTATCCTGAATAAAAAAGTATATGAGAAAATGTGAGTAAATAAATAAATGAAACTTTCTACTGTCTACCCTGCTGTCCACATATCCAGGGCCTCTGATTTCAGGGTCAATGGCAGAGACACCTTGCTGTCTCAATGAGTGCAACTCATGTAAGGGGATGTGGTTTAACATGTTATTGTTAGCTAAGGTCAGTTTTTATATTATTTTATTTTCGATATTACAATGCCCAATAAGATTAACATGGCATGTAACTGTTATTGTTTGTGTTCCTACTGACACTTGACAACTCATGGGATTTCATAGAATGGAGACACAAGTGTGACCTGTGAAGCACAGGTTTGAGTCCTACCAATGCCATTTTAAAGGGACAATGTCAATACCATTTGGCCTCAAAGTGTCCCTAATTTAAAATATATATTTTATGATTGTTCTCATTCTATAGAGACTGCTGATATAGCTGGTTGTTTGATACAGACTCCTTTTTCCTTTTAAAAGGTAAAAAACTGAGTATCAAACAGACTGGTGTTACCACACCAAAACAAGTTTATTTACATTTCTTGACTAACTACAACTGCATCTTTCCTGGACTCAGGAACACCCCCAACACTATCTAGCTACCTATTGTACAGTGGGGAGTAGATGAGACTATTGTATCATAAGTGACTGTACTGCTTGAGGGTGTTTCTAATATTCAGGAGGTATGCAGTAAACTTAGGTAAACAATTTGGAACAAAAGTGGGACCAAGACAGAGGCAGGAAACTACAGACCTGTCAGTTTGACATCTGTGGTAGGGAAAGTGATGGAGTCACTTCTGAAAGAAAGACTAGTTGAGTACCTAGAGGCTAGTGGGGCACAGGACCCAAGGCAGCAAGGGTTCACAGCAGGAAGGTCATGTCAGACAAATCTAATAGATTTCTTTGACTGGGTGACCAAAGTAGTAGACCAGGGAGGGGCTGTGGACATGGCCTACCTAGACTTTAGCAAGGCATTTGACACAGTCCCACGCAAAAGATTAATAGTCAAATTAACCAGCCTGGGAGTGGGTCCCAGGGTGGTAGTCTGGGGAAAACATTGGCTGGACAACAGGACACAAAAGGTAATTGTAAATGGAGTCCACTCTGAAGAAAGAGGGGTTACTAGTGGGGTACTGCAGGGTTCAGTATTGGGTCCAGTCCTTTTTAATGTCTTCATAAGTGACATTGCAGAGGGACTGGAAGGAAAAGTATGCCTCTTTGCAGATGACACAAAGATCTGCAACAGGGTTGATACACAAGGAGGTGTGGAAAGGATGAGAAGGGACTTGGCAAGGTTGGAGGAATGGTCAGAAGTATGGCAGCTCAGATTCAATGCAAAGACGCGCAAAATAATACACCTGGGAAACAAGAACCCAGGGTAAGAATACACAATGTGGGGGATGTAGTAACAACAACAAAAAAGGAAAGGGACCTGGGGGTAATCATATCAGATGACCTTAAGGTTAGCAAGCAATGTGAGAAGGAAGTAGGGAGGGCAGGGGTATACTGGGATGCACAGGGAGAGGCATCAGCAGCAGAAAACAGGAAGTTGTTATCCCTCTGTACAGACAGTTGCTGAGACCCCATCTAGAATACTGCATCCAGTTCGGGAGACCCCATCTCCGCAAGGACATAGACAGGATAGAGGCAGTCCATAGGAGGGCAACTATAATGGTGCAGGGTCTGCAAGAGAAGCTGTATGAGGAGAGACTAAAGGAACTTAATATGTATACCCTTGAGGAAAGAAGGGAGAGGGGGGACATGATAGAAACTTTTAAGTACCTCAGTGGAATCAACAAAGTCCAAGAGGGTAGCATCTTTCAGAAAAAGAGATGTGCAAGAACAAGGGGACACAATTTAAAGATAGAAGAAGGGCAGTTCAGGGGCAATGTGAGGAAGTATTATTTCACAGAGAGGGTAGTGGATGCATGGAACAGCCTTCCTGAGGAAGTTGTGGGGTCTAAAACTGTGGGAGAATTCAAGAATGCATGGGACAGACATAAGGCAATTCTTGTGGGGGTAGGAAGAAATAGGCTGTTGGTTAACTAGGATCTGCGGCCTATCCTGTAGGTAGGGAAATGGGCAGACTAGATGGGCCAAGCGGTCCTTATCTGTCGTCAAAGTCTATGTTTCTGTGTTTCTAAAACAAAGCTGTGTATAACTATACATTTCCATGCATTTCAGTTGTAATAAGCAAGGCGGCAGATTAAACAACCAGCAACGTTAATGAATTTTAGAAAAGGTAAGCAGTCATAAAACGTTTTTTACCTTGAAATTATATGTTGCAAAAAAGATTGACAGTGTCCCTTTAACCTTGTGTAGCTTAAACAAGTCAATTAAACTCCTTCTGTCCAGTCTCCCCCATCCATCCCCAGCACTGTTTGCTCTTACCTGTAGCTGTCACTAATTGCTCTGTGTATGCAGTATGACTGCTGCAAATGATTCCTGGAAAATTGTTTGGGACAGGGGATGTGTGTGGAAAACACACATCAAATTGGTTCTGAAAGGTTTTAAAAAAACTGTTTAAAAGGTATACAAGAAAGTTTACACAACGGTCTTTTTAAGGGGTGCCATGCACATTTTTTCCTGTGTCTGCCAAAAATGAATTACGGATCATTATTCCTGGGGAAGAAGAAGGAATTGTTAATTTACAGTGTAGCATACGGAGGTCCTCAACATCAGTCTCCCAGCACAAATCCTGTGCATGTCCACATTTCAAGAAAAGGCTTGGTGGAATGAATACAGTACTGTGATCTTGGGAACACAGGTTTAAATCCCACCACTACAATGTTTTGTGCTGTTTAGCCTTGAGCAAGCCTGTTGACATCCTTGTGCCCAAACCCCTCCCCAACCCCCAGCCATTGTTTGGTCTTATGGTTAGTGTTCAAAATGGTATTATGAAAATACTGTAGATATATAAAACCAAACACATTTTATGTTCTGAAGTGAACCTCATCTGTCATAAATATGAATGAAAGGAAGCTGAGTCAATTTCTAAGTATCTTTTGTATTTTTTCTGTAAAATTTGTTTACCCATGAGAATTGAACTGAGCTGCAGCATCTCATTTTCAGTGATGTCATACAGTTGTGAGGCTTGAAGCATGGGGAGATCGATTTTCTTGCCCAAGGTCACACTGTGAGCAAGTGGATCTTATGGAATTTGAGCCTGTGTCTCCCGGTCCTCAAGACTGTGCTGTGTCCACTGTGTCAATCTGCCTTACCTTTCTGTCCACATCTTGAGGCCCTATGCTTTCAGTGTCAAGGGCAGAAGCACTTTGCTGTCTCAGTGAGGCCAACTCACTGAAGGGCACTTTTTTAAGACTTTTATTGTAAACTAAGGTCATTGGTTTTATTTTTATTTTTTAATTTTTGCTGTAACAGTGTCCAGTAAAAATAAAATGGTATGCAACTGTAGGCGTTTGTGTTCCTATTGACACCTTACAACTCATAGCATTTCCTAGAATGGATACAGCATTGTGACCTGTGGAGCACAAGTTTGAGTCCCACCAGTGACAGTTGTACCCTGTGTAAACTTGAATAAGCCAATTAACCTCCTTTTGTCCAACTCTTCCTACCCCCCCCATCCTTTCATTGTTTGGTCTTACCTGTAGCTGTCAGTAATTGCTCTGTGTATGTAGTATGACTGATTCAAATGATTATCGGAAAATGTGTTGGAACAGGGTGTATATAGAAAACACACATCAAATTGCTTCAGACAGTTTTTAAAACCTGAATAAATGGTATACAAGGAAGAAGACATAGCAGTCTTTGTTATGGTGGTGCTGTGCAACTTATTTTTTTTTCCGTGTTTGTCAGAAATGAATTATGGAGCTATTATGTACAGGGAAGAAGGAGGAATTGGCAATGTACAGTGTAGCAATCAGAGGTACTCAAGACCAGTCTCCTATCACAAATCCTATGTATGTTCAAGCAGCAAGAAACAGCTTGCTAGAATAAATACACTAGTGTGATCTTGGGAACATAGGTTTGAATCCCACCACTACAATTTTTGTGCTGTGTAACCGTGAGCAAGTCAATTGACTGTGTTGTGCCTAAATCCCCCCCCCAACCTGTAATCATTGTTTAGTCTTATGTTTAGCTTCCAACAGGGTATGTATGAAAAGGGCTATAAGAAAAAACTTAATTGTCTTTTCTAAAATGAACCACAACCTGCGGTAAACATGAATGAAAGGAAAGTGTGTCGATTTCCAAGCAGCCTTTGTTTTGTTTTGTTTTTGTGTGTGTGTGTGTTTCTTTTGTGGTTTTAATTTTGCTAAATTTCTATACCCAGGAGAACTCAATTGAGCTGCAGCATCTCCTTTTCAGTGAAGTCATGCATTTGGGAGGTTTGAAGCACTGGGAGGTTGATTTACTTGTTTGGGGTAACACCGTGAGCAAGTGGAGCTTATGGACTGTGAACCTGTCCTTCGGTCCTCGAGACTGTGCTGTTCCCACTTTGCCATAATGCCTCCACTTCTTTCTTCATCTCCAGGCCTTCTGGTTTCAGGGTCATGGGCAGATGCATATAGCTATTTCAGTGAGGCTAACTCACTTAAGAGTCATTTTTCTAAATTATATTGTATAATACGGTCATTTTTTTTTTTACTTCTCCTTTTACAATGTCCAACATAATAAAATGTGTTGTAGCTTTAGTTGTTTGTGTTCCTGTTGACACCTGCCAACTCATGAAATTCACCACCATTTTTATAACAGTTTTAAATGTAGTTTTAATTACCTTACTTTGCGAGTGTTGACGATGACAGTTAAATGTTGCCCAGTAAAGTAACATCACAGATACCCCCCCAACCAGTATTGCAGAGCAACACAGTTTCATATGAATAAGAGTGAAAGAAAGTGGTTATGGTCTAAACTGGTCTGAAAGTGCCTAAAGAGGGTGCCACACAGTATGACCAATTTTGTCTCTTACAGTTAATAAGCAGTGTTCCCTCCCCCCACCCCCACAAGTAATAACTGCATGTATGCCAAGCAAAGCAGCACCACATATTTGGCTACCTAAAAAAGTATTGAGTTGAATTTTAAAAATAAATGATATTGAAGTAGTCTGGTTTGAAACCAGTCCCATTTTTGTTGGGCTCATGATTTCAAGTCTTTGCACACCAGTCATCAGCCATATAAGCTGTTCAAAATTTGTAAGCCTGTAACATAGATGTGTCTGACCTAACCTGAATGTTACTGCACCCTTGAAATATCACAATCATGGGCATATGCAGTCATTTCCCTCCTAATTTGGCAAGGTCTCTGAAATGAGGCTATGATCTTGTGAAATACATTGACAGTGCTGAGAGCTGACTATAAAAAGTAAGAGATATACACCTAAAAATGTTTTGCAAAGAAAAAACAGTATAAAAGTTATAAAATGAAGTATACACAGCAGTCTTCTGTAACGTGGTGCCATGCATCTTATATTTTTTTTCCTGCATTTTCCACAAATGACAAATCTAATATGTCAGGCAAAGAAGGAAGAATTGCTCATTTACTCTGTAACAATTGGAGGGCATCAACCACAATTGCTGAAATGAACTTCTGATTTTCCTACTGTAGAAAAACTTAATGCACTGTTTATGTACTAATAAAATGGAGAGAGACATACATAACATTGTTTTTGAAAGGTTAAAAATAAACTGAATAAAAGGTAATAAATGGATGTATACAGAGAAGTTTTCTTTAAGGCGAGGCAGTGCAAATGCATGTTTTTCCTCCAGCTGCCACAAATGATATATGGGGCTAATATTTATGTGAAAGAAGTAGAAATTGTTCATTTGCATTGCAGCACATCGTTGTCGGCAGTAGTATCCTAGTATAGTTATTGTGTATGTGCATGCACCAAGAAAAAAATCAGGCAACAATGGATACATTAATGTCATCATTGGAGCATATGTTTGAATCTCACTACTACCATTTTTTATGCTGCGTAACCTTGATCAAGTCACTTGAACTCCTTGTACCTAAGCCATCACCCCTCTCCTTTCATTGTTTGGTGTTATCATTATGATTTCTTAATTGGTCTGTGTATGCACTATGGCTAATGTAAATGAGGACATCTTGGACAGGGTTTTGGAACAGGGTATGTTTGAAAAGGGCCACATGAAAGAAAAGTAATTTTCTTTCCTAAAGTGAACCTCACATTCTGTTAAACATAAAGGGAAGGAAGTGGAGTCCAGTTCCAATACCCCCTTTTTTTCCCTACATTTATTTACCCAGGAGAACTCAACTGAGTTGCAGCATCTCAGTTTAATTGAAGTCATGCATTTGGGAGGTTTGAAGCACTGGGAGGTTGATTTACTTGCTCTGGGTCGCACTGTGAGAAAGTGGTTCTTATAAAAGTTGAACATGGATCTCCCAGTCCCCAGGAATGTGCTGTTCCCACTTTGACATACTGCCTCTCCCAATTTCCAAGTCCTAATTTTTTTTTCTAAGTGTATTTACCCAGGAGAACTCAACTGAGCAGCAACATCTCATTGACAGTGAAGTCATGCAGCTGAGAAGTGTGAAGCACTGGGAGGTCAATTTATTTGCTCACGGTCATACTGTGAGCAACTGGCTGTTATGGAATTTGAACCTGGCTCTCCAGATCCTCAAGAATGTGCTTTTGCCCCTTTATTTCTGAAGTGAACCTCACCTTCTGTTAAAAGTGAAGGAAAGGAAGTAGATTCAAATCCAAGGTTCAGTTTTTCCCCCCCAACATTTATTTATACAAGACAACTAAATTGAGCAGCAGCATCTGATTTTCAATGAAGATATGCAGCTTGGAGGTTTGAAGCACTTGGAGGTCACTTTGCTTGCTCAGGGTCACAATGTGAGCTAATGGCTCTTATGGAATTTGGCATTGGGTCTCCCGGTAATCAAAACTGTGCTGTTCCCACTTTGCCATAATGCCTCCCCAGCTTTCCAATTCTAAAGCTCCATTTTTTAAACTAAATGTATGTACACAAGAGAATTCAACAGAACTACAGCATCTTATTTACTCTGAAGTCATGCTGCTGGGAGGTTTGAAGGCTGGGGTGGTTGATTTAGTTTCTCAGGGTCACAGTGTCAGCAAGTGACTGTTATGGAATTTGAATCTAGGTTTTCCAGTCCTCAAGACTGTGTTCTTCCCACTTTGCCATACTGCTTCCTCCTCTTTGCACTTCTCCATGCCCTCTGCTGTCAGGGTCATGGGCAGATGCACTTAGCTGTGTCAGTGATGCCAGCTCAGTTTAGGATACATGTTGTAACTGTATATTGTAAATCATGCATCACTGACTACAAAATCAATTCCATGACAATTATCAAAGACCTAGTTCAGAACTTCCTCCTTCTAACAAGAGACTTAAAAAAATGCATTTCCGGCAGCCTTCCAATAACACGCAGTGACTGTACAACATTCTTACATTATTAATCAGTCATATTGCGTATGAGGACATAAGCAAAATTCACAGTGATTACTTCTCTGAGCCTGAACAAAATATACCACAACCACCAACTACTAAAGCATCTACCCAAAAAACCAAGAGGAGAAAACTACAATGATGTCCAATTAAACATACTAGCAACAACTTTGAAACAAACTGCACTACTATTAACACATTTTGTATTACTGCAAAACCCAGGCAGCACCTCATGGACAAACCAAAAATGTGGACTAGTCAATGTTTTACAAACTCAAGAGACTGGATATACGATGATCATTCACTGCTTTTCCACACAAACCCAATCTGTCTCTACTATATGTATTGATTACCTTAATATTATTTGCATTGCACAATTTATAACATGCTTTTTTTCTAACACTTTTCCTCCATATTCACTAATAAACATAGATCATCACTACTTGCAATTCATTGTGTTGCTTCTCCACAACTACTCAATACTTCCGCACACCATCATTACTATCATTATGCAGCCATATTGGCTCTGACAAGAGTTTGTTGAATCAGCAACAGCACTTATTTACAAGTTTGAAATAATTAAGGAGCACTGCTTTTTGCTGATAACTGTACAGTACCTATATATTATTTTTCCTCCAACTTACAATAAGTGTGCACAACACTGAAGTCATGCTGCATACTCAGGAAAGTGGCAGGCACAGGGCATATCTAGAATATGAATTCCAGCACACAGACTCATCAAGGCCTTGTAGGGGTGATGAAGAGGAACATTGGTGATATGGATGTCATACCTGTTGAGGGGCTGGCTTTAGTGTTGTACACACACCCCTCATATGAAAATGTTTTAAAATGTATTACTAAAAACATTAGGGTCCAGCCAAGTCATCACTTCTAGGCCATAGGTTTTGTTAACACGTCCTTTTGGTACCAGAATCAAGGGACAGTGGATGATATGTGGGAGCCAAACCACAGTAGTAGCACTCCACTAAGCCTAAGCGAAGGCTCATCATTTGTATTCCCCAGAGCTTCCCATAGTCCTTTGCAGTTTTAAAGGGACACACATACACAATGCAATACATCACATACAGAAACATGAACATATATGCTCTTTAAGAAAACCAATTTTCTAGAAAAGGCTTTGACATTTCTTAAGTTATAACCCTTTACTCCCAATTTGTTAAAGCCTTCTTGCCTTCACAAGGCATTTCCAGTAAGGCATTACTCTAGTCCACTTAGCATTTAGTGGCCTTGGCCTTACCTGAGACCTGGACAAGAAAACAATTCTCTATTTGGAAAATCCCAGATTTGTAAGTACATTCTTCACATTACTGTTACTGTACATTTCATCCACTCCATCATGCCAGAGTTAATTGCATGCCCTAGGTTATTATCTGCACCTCCCACTGTTAGATAAACCTTCCGTTCACCTGCAGGATAAAAAACAAACATCTTGACCCAGTTTGAATGTTAGTGTGAAACAAAAAGCCTTTATATTTTTACTTTCCTCCTTTATCTAAGGGAAATCAATTACTTTTGCCCATTTCCTGAATGCAACATACTGCAGTCCATTATCTTTATTTTTATTTTAGATGTTAAATAACTGGGATATTTTGGCCATATCCTGGGTGTGGGGGGCAAGCTCTGAGGAAGGATTATCCCAGAAGTAAGAAAAGAGGGAAGGCTGAATAGGGTTGCTGACCAGTAACAGAAAAGGAAAGAAGAAACAATTAAAAAAAGGAACCCTCTTACAGTAAGAATGACCACACCCAGCCAAAGACAACAAAAGGGAAGTTATTTACTTTATGCAGTATACTTATCAACACCATGGCCATTAACATTTAATTTGACTCAACAAGCATTTCTATGACTAGGTTAGATGTGCATTTAATTTAAAAGTGACAATGGGACATTTGTTTAAACAATATCATTTTGGCCTCCCAATGTTCAAATGGTAAGACGTGCAGTTTACCATAATGATAACTCATGTTTGAGGCCTGAGACTGTGATGTTTCACTTTGGACAACAGAGGCAGTGCAGAGCTTCCTGCCTCAGGGACAACAGGTGGCTTCTCCCCACTGGTTGTTCAAATGGTTTGGAATCACATGGGCTGGAAAGCACAGCTCCAGAAAGGGAGATGCCCCATCCCTGTCGTGAAACAGGATACTGATATTGGATATGATGACATCAGATATTCAGTCCTCTGCCAAGGCATGTCAGTCAGAGTGTGATGAGTGGGCTATGTCGGTCTGACTGGCCAGGAAGGTCTCCTGTCTCAAGCTATGCCCCCAGGGAGGTGAGGGTATATTATGATGGAATTAAAAATAGGTGAAAAGAATTTGACACTCAGGTGAATTATGCCAAAATACTCTCCCCACCCAGTTGTGTACTTAACCTATTGGGCCCTCTGCTCAGACACACACACATACATTCACTCACTCACTCACTCATGCACACTGGTTGGGAGAACTTCAGGCAGTTCCCCTCCCAGTCAGTTGCCTTATCCAGAATATTATGTCTGGGGTATAGTAACAAGTCATGGGTATCTGTGGGCCAGTGGTAATCATTTCAGTTGATCTGGGATCCAGGTCTTTTGAAAGGACTGAATGAGAGCCTGGAGAGCCTGGCCCATCACACTGGGTGAGGGTGAGTGGGATAGGGGATAGAGGGTAGTGTTCTGGCTAGTTAACGCATACAGTTGCAACTTCCCTATTCTAACCCCTTCCCCATCACCCTCAGTTCTCATGCACCAAAGTTTATTATTATCTTCCAGTGCTTTTACAGGCAATGCATAAAAAAGCAAAGAAGATTAGGGTTTTTCTATGGGGTAAGTGAATTGTTTGCAAATACAAACAGCAATGAACTCCATATTTAGGCATATCACCTATTTTGTAAGTGGTCTCTGTGGGACTGTTACAGCAGCATGGTATTAGCTAACATTTCAAAACTAATAAAGTGAACAAGGCACATAAATACAATATGACAGCCATGATATGAAGCTCTTGTCACAGTTTCTACCCGTAACATACTGTGGAATACTTCAGAAACACAATATAATACAAGTGCAACTACTCAGTCTTGTCTCAAATGAAAGTGTGGCATGCTTATCACAAAGAACTGCATAATGGCTGACTCTGCTGTATTTATACTAACACAGTTATGCAGTAAGGAGCAGATAGTAAAGACAAGGGGATAGAGAGGGAATTAAGAGGATGGAGATTTAGACAGGGTGGCTAGTAATTGAGGCTGCACAAGCATGGGTGGTCTATCCATGACAGAAGACAAGAAGATGGGGATACAAGTCTTACCTGAAGCCTTGGGTAGTAGCAGTGGCCTTTATATCATTAGAGAGGGACTTCCTGATACTGTAGATGGGGTGGTAACAAAAGGGGGGATTGATGCAAATTGATTTATGAGCATTGGGTATATGAAGGAGATCCTTAGCCTGAGATCTGAGCACATATGGTTGGGAAGGCTTAATTAGCAGCCTGTAGAGGTACTGTAGGTAGGGTACTGTCTGAGCACACACATATGTATCAAGGTAGCCCACTTAAGTTCTCAGTTCTTGTTCAAAGGTAGAAATTCAAGACCACTGTGCATCAAGCACTGGTGGGATTTTTTATGACACCCCATGACAAATCTGTACCTATTGTTGTTTTGTCACTATTTCTTTACACAGTGAAGTAATGGGTTCAGATCTGTAAACTTCATTTCCTTTTCCAGAATAGGCCAGAAAGATTGTCATAGAATTTAGCTTCTAATGTAAGGCTGAGGCAGTTTTGTCCCTGGTATAGTACCCCAAGCTTATCATTGGAACATTCACCATTCTAGTTAAGTGCTCAGTAAGGCTTTGCTGAGGATTCAACTAAAAGCCTAGGTATTTGAAGAGTTGGGCTATTTTGAAGGGAACCCAGAACATGGAAGTTTCTGTAGCAGGTAGGGGCAGCAGCCTTGCTGTTGAATGACATTATTTTGGTGTTGGTGTTGTTAAGAATGAGTTTTTTTGCATCTATCCTTATTTGTAGCATACTGAAGGTAGTCTGTAATATATTGGTGAGGTCAACTGGGTAGTTGTATTTGGCATTGATCATGGCATCATTTGCATAAAGTTGGTTGGGATGTAGAAATACAGGCACTGTACAACAAAGGTATAACTGATTAATAATGGTACAGATAATCCTGAAATACATAGGCAGAAATGGAACCAAATAAAAAAAAAGTTTAAAAATGTATTCCTAAAAATTGTACTTTTTATGTCAGTATATGAAAGACGCACAGTTGCATCCACTGACATTGTCAGATATTTCCTAAAATTTGTGTGATGTCACTAGAGAAATTCTATGCCTGCTTGCAGTACCACTAAAGGGCCACCAGAGAGAACCTCTTCAGAAATATCACAAAACATCTGGAGATATCTGACTGTTTGTTTGTTTTTTTTGCATTAACAACACAATATACTGTAGCAATACAAAAGTGTTGCATGGATGGGAAAGTTGTACACAATAGGGTGATAAAAATGATAATAATATTACATGAGAGTCTCAAAATTATTTATTTATTTTGAGTTTTATCCAAGATATTGCAGCATGCTGAACTGATAGCAGTTCCTTATCAGATGAATCATGGGTAAGAGGGGAACTAAATAAAACATGGTGATATGAATTAGTGCCCAGAATAGAAATTCTAACATGATCAGATGTGCAAAACAGTGCAATGTAGAAAACAACAGGTATGCAGAAATATAGGCTGGAAGGTCTGTTATGACATTTACAGCTGATAATTCTGCAATTATGAAGTTCATTTATAGGAGATTGGTTAAAGCAGGCAGCAAGAAAACAAGAACATTTTGTTAACTAGGACATGGATTAACAATTCTGGGAAAGTAATTGATACAAGCCATAGGACAAGTTGCTGAAATTTGCTTTGTGCTAATATTCATAAATCTGAGGAACTTCTGATCCCCAACCACAAGTCATGCTGATATTTGCCCAGCAAATTTGTCAAATGCATGGCAAATCTGCACAAGTGGACAATTTGCAGGCAAATTAGGCAATTTGCATAGGTCACTGTGCAAATTTGGCCCATTTGCCAACCAAAACACTTTGTGAACTGCATTTCTAGCTACACTCCTATATGACTATTACCCCCTCCCACATCCCAAAAATGTTCTATTCATGATGTACATCACTTCCATTCTTTGCTGGCATCCTCCTCCTCCTCCCCCCTGCCCAGGTGAACTGCAGCAAAGTTATCAAGTCAAGTTGGAGTCGGACAACTCCGAGGCATCTGGTGTGAGTTGAAGTTCAATCAGCACCATACCCTTCAAACACCCATACATGAAACACAATCCCTTCACTAGATCAACTGTCTTAGAGTCATTTGATTCCTACTTTATTTTCAGTACTTTCCTGCAATTCACCAAGGCAGGGAGGAGGAGGAAGGAGGGTGAGAGTGGGGATGGGAGGGAGTTATATCATCAATAGCACATTTTTGGGAGGATTACAGCACAGTGGGTGGGGAGGTTTTTTATGTTTCAGGATTTTTTTTTAAATGTTAAATTGTATGGTGAAGTTGCTGCCTCTGCCACAAAATTTGCAAAATATGTGAAGTGCAAATTTCTGCAAATTTGCAACAACCTTGCTAACCAATTACATTTTCACAACATCTTGAACTGATACCTAGATCTGGAAAGGAAAGAAATTTGGAGGGAGTTGGAATGAGATGTAGGGTTTCGGGAGTAGGGGGGAGGTGGGGTTGAAATTGTAGTACAGGCGCAAGAAATGTCATCATAGAGAAAAGACTTCAGGACAGAGGCAAAACAGATTGATGGAGGAGGCCAGACAAAAGCCTTAGGGGCTAACAGAATAAAGTAAGATGATAGGAGGCATAGTGCATATCTATACCACTAAAGATGCCAGCAGCCAAACAACAACATAACAAAAGAAAGAGCTGTGCACACACCAGGCTCCGTTTTTGCTAGATAGAATTTTATTAGGCCGCAAACATGAAGGCAGATGCTGGCTAACACTCCTATGAATCACCTTGGTAAGAGGCTTCTTCAGTGGCCTATAGGAGAAAGCAGACTTAGCATGTGGAAGAGTGAAACACATGTTGAAGTTTCTGTGGGGGTAGGAGGTAGGAAGGAAACAGAAATAACAGGAGCTGAGGTAGCAAGGGAGGGAACCAAACCAGTAGCTGGAGATTAGGCAGTTGCAGAGAACAATTCATCTGCCCTCGAGTAAAAGGAGAAAAAGGTAGGAGTATGAAGAACAGGGGAGGCAGTCAAGGGCAAAACAAAAGAAGTTGCAAAGAGAATTTCGTTCATGAGGGATGGATTTGGAGGCCATGCTGTAGTAGTCACTACACCCAGATAGTCAAATGCCAAGAGGGCGAGGAGGGGGATACCAGCTTTGTTCTTGTAAGACACTCCAAGCATTGAGAGGAGTTTCTTTTGAATGACATCAATATGGATGGAGCATTCAAGATGCTGGTCTAGTCAGAAACTTAGATATTTAAAGAGAAACATTCCACAACAAGGAATGTTATGTAAAATTATTGATATAGTAGAATTGTGGTAGGAAGACATTATTGGCTTTTCCTTTAAGAACAAATACACCCTATTTTAGTTGTTTATAAAGAGAAACAACATGGGCAGTCCTGAAACTTCAGCCCCCCCCCATGCATACATATATACAGTACATGCATACATATTTTGATACACACATACTCACAGTGCAGTCAGCCATGATGCAACACAGTAGCTTGCAGTAAGTGACATATCACAAAATATTGCATGACACAAGGGCTTAACTGCCATTGAATTACATTTTTCCCAACAGTATACTGCAGCATTACTGCATTACATCCTGGCTGGGGCTGCTGTACAAACATACATACATACATACATATATACTATACATACAGTTTAAAGTAGAAAAGAACATCATTGATCCATCAAGCAGAAGCTCCTCGCTCCTTCCTCCTTCCCCCATCCTTCCTTTCATTTGACCAGCTCCTTAGAAATATCTAGTCACTCCTTTTTCTTCAAAACAAGTGTCTAGTCTGAGCTTAAAGGTCACTGCAGTATAAATAGATTTTAACTGGGTAGGTGTACTGAGATATGTCTCTTTTTCACTAGCAATCTGGCTTAATTGCATACAGTATACAAATTAGATGTTGTACCAAGGTTCAGAGCATAGCAATGAATATTTTATGAAACAAATAAGTAGCAACAATGCTAGTATTAAATTCATACATTCAAAACAGAAAATCAGAGTACAATATGCATGATCTGTTTGCACAGTACAGCTCAGAAGACAGAATGAGATGGAGCTCATGGACAACATATGTTGATTTAAAGCAACATAAAGTGGTAATAATTTAACAGGGATCAATGTAGGCAGGTACAGCTATTTTTAGGAAGGAGATGCTCTTTGAGTTGCCTTTTGATGGTCAAAAATCACATGCTTTCCTGGATGGGAAGAGGGAGCTTGTTCCAGAGCTCAGGTGCTCTGTGTGAGAAGGAGCAGTGGCCTGTTGTAAATCCTGATTTCAGATCTCCTACAAATCTATTTAAAAATGTGACTCTCATAACAGACATGTATGGTACCCCACTGGTCATTTATTCCATGTCAAAAAGTTCTAATTTATGACCCTGTGTTTTCTATCCTGAAAATGTGTTTGAGTCAATTTCATCATACTCTCCAGGTATAACCAGGTTCTGTAGCTTACGAATTGGCACCCTAAGTTGTACAGTATAACATGCTTCACTAAAGGCCATACATCCATAGGCTTTCTCATATCTGGGTCCTTGATCACATTTTTAAAAAATGCAGTGACATTTGTTTGGCATGACTTCATTTTCCAGAAGCTGTATGGGTCACTGAATTTAAGTTGTTTGTATGTGAAGAACAGTTTTGTTTTATATGGCATGGCTTTCTTGAGCAGTTTCCCTGTTATTAATGTCATTCTGACTGGCCTATATTAAACTGATTCTGTCCTGGAGCCTTTTTGAAATATTTGATATCAGGGAGGATATTCTCCAATCAAGCACATACACTTTTCTGATGGACATAGTGAATATAATTTCCAATGGTACAGATATTTCTTTAGCTAGCTCCTACATCATTATAGGGTGTATTCTGTCAGGCACCCATTCACTTGTTAACATTTACCATCTTTAGTAATTTGCCAACTCCTTCAGGTGATACTTCTACGTCCTACAGAGTATCTTTCTACTGCCTCTTGTATAACATGTCTGGTATCACTCTGTCTCTTTCCTCTACGAATACTGATGCAAAATATTTATTGAGGTATTTTGCCATCTGTCCACTCTTTGTAATTGTACCACTGCTTTTCCTGACTCTTTACTAGGATGACATTTTTCTTTTATGTTTTGCTTCTCTCATTTACAGCACATGCCTTAATAATTCTTCATTTTTGGATAATGCCTCCAATGATATATGTCCCCATCCACTAGTTTTGCCCTTCTAATCTACTTTAGCTTGCTATGGGTTTGTCTCTGTACTTCTGATCACTGATTTCTCACAATATACTCATCATATATGTATTGCAAGTTATTGTAGAATGTCCAGTTTATTTCTGGCCTTGAGATATTACTGTAATTATGTATAAATTAAGTATTGACATATTTGACATAATGTAATCTGTTCATATTTTTATTACAGCAGTGTGAATGAATGGCCTGGACCCCATTATAAATGAGTTTCAGCTCAATTTGGTAATCCTATTCTTGGTTTTAGAATAAACTATTTTACTTCTACTACTTATTTACTACTATTTTCCTCTTCCTGATTAATAAAAAATACATACAAAGTGCCTGATCTAAAAGTTGTTAGAATCCCAGAATCTTTCAGATACTAATGGAATCAAATTGTTGGCTGCTTAGACTATAATTAGAACTGTTGTGTCCATCCCAGATTTGAAGCACTCCAGAAGTGGCCAAAAGTTATGGGACAATGAGGAGTAAGAGGATGTTTGTTGGTAATGGACCGTTCCACATACAATACCTGTATGGGAATGGCAGTGTATTTTGCACAAACATATTTGTGTGGGTTTTGTATGCAGTTATTGTGCATAAACCATGTTTGCACAGAACAGTTGGATGCTATTTTCATCTTTCATCTGCCCCAGAGGGTCTCTTCCCCACAAGGCAGATACTCCCTTCACAGCTTAACATTTTTCTGTGCCAGCACAATAGGGCATTGTTTCCACCATTTCCCAGAGTATAAAACTGTGCCTGATATTTAAGACACCAGAGTCCAGAATCTTTAACAGAAAATCAAAGGAATGAGCAGTGGAATGAAAAACTTGCAACTAGGCAGGTATGCCATCACTTCAGACACACAAGCTGTCAAAACAATAACCAGAGAAAATAAGAATAATGAGAGACAAGTCAAAGTCTCCTTAATACAGTGGTGCTCAGTGTCCGGTTCCTTCTTGTCTAGTAATGTTGTAATATTATTGTCACGATGCCTGGTTCTGTCCATGCTTGCTAGTTTATATACAAAGGTGCTGATTGACATGACTAGACAAGAAGGAACCTGTCACTAAGCACCATATTATCTGGTAAGGGAAAGGCTAGGCAATTTTATTTATATGGCACAGCAAAAAGCTGATTTGAACAAGGTAAGCCACAACATAGTTCTCCAGCATAATGTCTCTACTCTTCAAAAATAGCAACTGATGGGGGGGGGGGACATTATTTAACTAGGAAAGGCACACTAAGTCAAAGCTTGTTTCCAGGTGTGACCTGGAAGGACATGGAAGCTAAGTAACATGCTCAGGGTCACACAGTATGCAAGTGGGGGCTGGTGGGATTCAAACCCAGCTCTCCAGGATTGCAGCTCAGTGCCCTTAATTACTATGCTATACTGCCTTCAGGTAGCTTTCAGGATTCCTCTGCCCCAGCTGGGGCTTGACTTCAGTTCATGTTAGAAGAGTTTTTCCAAGGCAGATAACCAAATCAAGTGTAAGCAAAATCTGGTCAGAGCCAATACAGCAGTGGAGTGCTTTTAGGAGCAGCAAGAGCATTGAAAAGAATATGCAGTGCTCTCATGCACCAGAGTCTGCCATACCTGAAACTGCAGCAATTACATTATTGTGCATGCAAGATACTTGTGCAAGCACAGTTTGCCTCATAGTCAGCTATGCGCAACATGGTGGTGCTGGCATGACTACATATGCACGATACTTGCTCATGAGCAGTTTATGTCAGCTCCGCCATGTTGCACACAGCAGCCATCACTTCTGCAATTGTGGAAAGGAAAAGTAGTGCACCAGGAAGGAAGTGTGTTTATGTGGCCTACAGAGGGGAAGGGCTGCATAAACAGAATCATTGGGAAACTATTCCAGAGCACTGTGGCAGCACACCAGACAGCAGTCTGGTCATGTGCTTCCACAGGGCTCATATACAAATCTAATGATGGCATAATGTCTGCGGAGCTTAGCCCACACAGTCATAATAATCAGACTCAGGAGGAGACTTAACAAACTAGAGCTGTGGTCTTGGACTTGCTCGTTATCACAGTCACTTTCTCGTTCTTTTCTAAGCAGTACTTTTTGGTAAATGTGCCTTGACCATATTGATCTCTGTGATGGTAAACTACTTCTGGTTTTCCCCTGAATGCTGTCAGAGTTTCATGGTTTGCACTGGTGCTTTAAGTTTAACTACTAAGCTGTAAGGGCTGGTCAAAGTTTTATGATTTGCCTGCCTTTGGACAAAATCATCATCGTTATCATCTTAGAGGTCGATGACGGTTGAACATATTACAGCACTGGCACTTCCAGTAAGCTCATCCATCGTCTCACCATTCCCTCCTTCTCATCTCATTTCACTAATCATGCTGTTTAGTACTACAAAACAGTGATTTAATTGTGTTGTTCTACAGATATGTTGATTAAAAGCTGTTTAAAATATTTTTTTTTAACATACACTTACCATAAAGCAATGAAAGGTATAAAAGGTTTGGATAAGGTTCAGATAAGGATCTGAACCTTTGTTTGCCTATCAGAATTTTTACTTTACTAGAAATTTGGGAGGGAGTATAGCGCAGTGGTTTAAGGCTCTGAGCTGCAAATCTGGAAACCTGGGTTTGAATCCCACAGTTCCCACTTGCATACTGTGTGATCCTGAGCAAGCCACTTAACTTTCCTGTGCTCCCAGGTTGCACGTGTAAACAAGCTTTCAGCTTAGTGTGCCACTCCTGGTTAAACAATTGGAAGAACCTTTTGGAACCTCAGAACCTTTTGACGTTCTCCCATCCCTGTTGCTCAGTCACCTTAGGGAAATAGGTAGCAATAAGGAGTGCATGTCTTCAGACAAGGTAACAATAGCAAGACTACAAGTTGGGGCTACTGGTAACTCCCAAAGGTGTGTACCTCCCCAGCCCGAAAAGGCTTCACCTGTGATGCAAGCCTTAACCTGCTCTGCTTTCACAATTTCTTTTTTTACTGGACTACACAAACCAAAAATGGTCTTGTAGCTGCATAGGAAAAGGCTGGTGAAACTGTAGACAGGAGGCTACTAAGCAACAGCCAAAGGGCTGCCGTCTCCCTCCACAATGGGTTCACATATAACACAAATCTTTACTGGCTCTGCTTTCACAGTTTGTTTTTTATTGGACTGCACAAAACAAAAATGGTCCTGTGCTTGTATGGGAAATGATTGATGATGCTGAAGACAGGGGCTATTATGCAACTGCCAAAAGGCTGTCCCTATCCCCCAAAAGGTTTCACACTTGAAACAATCCTTTACCAGCTCTGCTTTCACAGTATTTTTTTTTTGTTTGTTTACTAGAGTACACAAAACAAAAATGGCCCCGTACTTCTGTGGGAAATTGTTGGTGATGCTAAAGATGGGGGCTACTATTCAATTGCCAAAGAGATATTCCCCCTTCCCCCTCCAAAAAAAAAGGCTTCACATATGATACCAGCCTTTACTGGCTCTGCTTTTACAACTTATTTTTTATTGGACTACACAAACCAAAAATATCTGCATACGTGGGAAATGGCTAGTGATGCTGCAGACAGGGGCTACAGTGCAACTGCCAAAGGGCTGCCCCTCCTCACAAAACAGGATTCACCCCCCCACCCACACATACACACACACACACACACACACACAATGTGCAAACACACACACACACACACACACACACACACACACACACACACACACAGTCTCTGTTAAATAAAATGTTAACTTTTTTCTTTTCTTTTCTTACTTTTTTTTTCTGTAAAATGGTACAGTCTATATTCTTTTCTTGTTTAAAGCCTCTTCTTATTTTCTGTAAGCATTTTCTTGCTAAAAAAATTTTGTTTCCAATTTTTATTTTCTGTAGTTGTGCATTGTAAAGAAAATATAGTACTACTGTTTGTGATGTGCACTTGTGTTCACACTGACAACACAGCCTCTACTCTGAGCAGATATCCCCATCTCCCTCTTGCTATTTCCACACTTTCTTTTTTTACTTTTAAATGTTCTTCAAATTCTCTTCTGCTCTGTGCTTTTCTGCATGCTGGAAAGTGAGTGCCCCCGATATACAGTCTCTTTGACATAGTCTCTCTTTAATTTTTTCTCTATTCTTCTTTACTGTTCTTAATTTGCTTTCATAATCATTATTTTTCTCAAACTCTTTAATTTTCTTCTGCAAATCTGCAGACTGTAAGTGTTCTGGCCTCTGCCCATACAGCATAGAAACATAGACTTTGACGGCAGATAAGGACCGCTTGGCCCAACTAATCTGCCTATTTCCCTCCCTACAGGATAAGCTGCAGATCCTAGTTAACCAACAGCCTATTTCTTCCTACCACACCACACAGAAATTGTCTTATGTCTGTCCCATGCATTCTTGAATTCTCCCACAGTTTTAGACCCCACAACCTCTTCAGGAAGGCTGTTCCATGCATCCACCACCCTCTCTGTGAAAAAATACTTCCTCACATTGCCCCTGATCCGCCCCCTCCTCTATCTTCAAATTGTGTCCCCTTGTGCTTGCACATCTCTTTCTCTGAAAGATGCTACCCTCTTGGACTTTGTTGATTCCACTGAGGTACTTAAAAGTTTCTATCATGTCCCCCTCTCCCTCCTTTCCTCAAGGGTATACATATTAAGCTCCTTTAGTCTCTCCTCGTATGGCTTCTCTTGCAGACCCTGCACCATTTTAGTTGCCCTCCTATGGACTGCCTCAATCCTGTCTATGTCCTTACGGAGATGGGGTCTCCAGAACTGGACACAGTATTCCAGATGGGGTCTCACCAACAGTTTGTACAGAGGGATAACAACTTCCTGTTTTCTGCTGGTGATGCCTCTCCCTATGCATCCCAGTATCCCTCCAGCCCTCCTTACTGCCTTCTCACATTGCTTGCCCACCTTTAGGTCATCTGATATGGTTATCCCCAGGTCCCTTTCAATTTTTGTTGGTGTTACTACCCCCCCCCCATTGTGTAATCTTCCCCTGGGTTTTTGTTTCCCAGATGCATTATTTTGCACTTCTTTGCATTGAATCCAAGCTGCCATACTTCTGACCATTCCACCAACCTTGCCAAGTCCCTTCTCATCCTTTCCACGCCTCCTTAGATTACATAGATTAGATATATAATACTGAGCATTTAAAGACATTTGTCCATTAGCTCGCCATTTATATATTAAGAATATTCTTGAGAATCCCTACTTATAAGATATTTGTCAAGCTTTGTCTTAAATTCTAGCATTGTCTTACTTTCCACAACCTCACAGGGTAGGGTGTTCCAAATCTCAGTCACTCTAATATTAAACCAATATTTCCTTTTATTGGTTCTTAATCTATCTTTTGACCAGCTGAAAGGGATGGGCTCTGGTATTATATAGTTGATCCCTTAGCACCAGTCCCAATAGATCCCACAGATGTATGTCAGTCAAAGCCCTGTAAATCAGACACATCTCTCCTCTCAGTCTATGAAATTCCAAGGAATACATATCCAAAGATTGCAGCTTTTGCTCATAGCTCTGTCCTACAGTACCCTTAATCCCCTTGGTAGCCCTCCTCTAGACCCTCTCCAAAGCTTTATTATCCCCTTTTTAATGTGGACCCCAGAACTGCACACAGTACTTCACATGGGGGTGCACCAGTGCTGTGTACAAGGGAATCATGACCTCTCTATCCCTACATTTTATATGCTTCTGAATGCAGTACATTATGCTGCTTGCCTTATTGACAGTTTTACTGCACTGCATACTACTGATACATACGCCCAAATCTTTTTCATCTTAAACAGCTCTGAGTGCACTACCCCCCAGGATATATTTAAATTGTTTATTATTACCAAGATGCATGACCGTACACTTTTCAATATTAAAAATAGATTTTTTCTCTAAGGCCCAAGTCTCCAGGTTGTTCAGGGCTGTTTGTAGATGAGCTGATGTTCCTCATTATTTATTGGACAACCGAGTTGAGTATCATCTGCAAATTTTGAGAGCCAGACCCCTGACTAAACCTGCATTGATGAAATATATATATTAAAAAGACAAGGTTCCAAGACAGAGCCCTGGGGTATCCTACTAGTCACTCTGACATGGCCAGAGTATTCACCCCTTATACAAACCCTCTGGCTTCTTCCATTTAACCATGCCTACACCCACTGGGAAACCCAGACAGGGAGACCTAAATCAATTAAGGCCTTGACCAACTCCTTGTGAGGGACTTTGTCAAACGCTTTAGCAAAATCCAAGAAAACGATGTCCACAGAGTTGTCTGTATCCATGGATTTGCTAACCTTACTATAAAATTCCAGAAGGTTTGTTTGACATGACTTGTGTATCAACCCTGTTGCAGATCTGTGTGTCATCTGCAGAGAGGCATACTTTTCTTTCCAGTCTCTCTGCAATGTCTCTTATAAAGACATTAAAAAGGACTGGACCCAGTACTGAACCCTGCAGTAACCCAATAGTAACCCCTCTTTCTTCAGAGTGGACTCCATTTACAATTACCTTCTGTGTCCTGTTGTCCAGCCAAAGTTTTAACCAGGCTACCACCCTGGGACCCACTTCCAGGCTAATTAATTTGACCCCCAACATACATAGTTTCCTCTCAAGTCAGTGTTTTGTTATCTTTTCTTTGCTATTTTGCAAAGTTTTCATTTTTGTCTTTTTAGTTAAAAAGAGTTTTTCTCCTCCAGTCCTGTCTGTCTCCACTTCCTCTCTCCTTTGTTCTCCTTGCCTTGGCCTACTGAGTGCTTCTACAGGTGAATAGCAGCAACCAGAAAATTCAGCTCCTTCCCCACTGCTTATTGAGCTGGAATGGTGTTGAGGCATAGGTGCAGGAACCTATGGGTTCAGGGGTGCTGCAACTGTCCACTTTTGCCCATGAGCACTAAAAGTGCCCTTTTGCTTGCAAACACTACCTTTTTACCCTGAACCCTTTTGAACATCAGCACCCCCACTTTTCCCCATGTTCCAGCACCCATTTATCAAGGTCACACTCACATGGCTATATATACTCCCCCAAGGCACCTCTTCACCTCTTCTCAGCCTCCTAAGCCTGTCACAGGACATGCACTCAAGCTGGGAGGCTGGGGGAGGTACAAAAAATAAATGCACCAAGATCTGACCTGGCAAGATTCAATTTAGGTCTCATGAAAACCAAGCAGCGTGCATTCAGATTGGCTAAGTTTTCTTCAGAGAGGTTCTGCGCCTCACTATTTATAACTAGTACTTTAATATTTAACTTATGATTCATCATGTTTATTATTATTTATTTATTTATTTATTTATTTATTTATTTCAGATTCAGATTAACACCTTTGAGCCAGAAGGCTCTTTTACAAAGGTTCCAAGTCAATTAAGTACAAGGTACAAGACGATAGGTACATAACATAAAAAACAATGTGCAGAGTTGCAAGTTTAACAGGTAATTATATAACAAATGTAGATTAACAGAAGTGCAATGCCTAGTAACAGCAACCTCTTAGAGTGCACACAGTGGACACTGGCAATGAGGAACACCTAGTGTACAGGAGTTTCTTAAGTGCCAATACTTTGAAGAAATGTAGTAGCCTGAGTAGGCTTTGTCAAGATAAGGGAGAGAGAGATGGTGAAAAAAGGAGTGTGTCAAGGAGGAGGGAAGTAGGGCTGGTCAACATGAGAAAAGATTACAGGGAACACTCGAACAGGTGGGGCAGTCACAAAAGATTTGCCTGTGCTCCTGTGTCAGGCAAAAGATAAGTAACAGCCTGAGTAGCCATTGTCAGGAAAAGGGGGGGAGAGAGAGAGGGGAGAAGAAGGAGCATGGAGTGGGAGAGGGAAGTGGGGTGGACAATGAGAGGAAAACATCACAGGGAAACACTCATTCAGGCAGGGCAGTCTCAATGATTTGCCCATGTTAAGAGTCAGGGGTCTTTTTTCAAAGGAACAATCTTATCACAATCTGTCTGGGGGATTGGGAGGTCATTAAAATATTGAGGCCCTGGAAAAAGTAGAGCTCACTGGGCAAAGGCGGTACACCTAAATGATACATGGAGTACACCCTTAGTGGATCTTCTAGTCATTTTAGTGGATTGGGAGATTGGAAAATGCTAGCTGTTAGGGCAGGGGTTAGTCCAAGTTGGGCCTTTTTACTGATTAGGCAGGCCTGATACTTGACCCTTGAGCAGGGGGAGTCACCCTGTCTCAGAGTACAGAGTACAGGTGTGTGTAAAGTGACCTGCCTTTGGACAAGCCTGCAGGCTGTGTTTAGGAGGGTCCTAACTCATTTTAGATCTGTGTCCATAGTGGTGCTGTAGATGTTAGGTCCATAGTCTATTGTGGACAAGATAGAACCCCTAGTTACCAGGTTCAAGATCTCAGGAGTCATAGCCTGCCTATGTCAACAGAGGATCCCAAGTTTGGTGTCCACTGTTTAATAATGTGGTCAATGTGGCCAGTGAAGGATGGGGTATCATCAAGGTGTATGCCAAGGTATTTGAAGGAGTGGACTTGTTCTAGAGTGTCTCCGTTTAGGCTATGGATGTGCAGGGGCAATTTGTTTTCTTATTATGGGGGAGTGTGAAGAGCATAACTTTTGTTTTTTTTATAATTGAACAGGAGTTTGTTATGAGAAAACCAACTGTGTAGTTCCCTGACACTATCTTGGAGGGCTATAACAATTTCAGTCATTTGGGATCCAGGCACAGAGATAACAGCATCATCCATGTATAACAAAATGTTTGCAGGGCATGCTGAAAGTAATGAATTTGTGAATAGACAAAATAGCATAGGGCTGAGTATAGACCCTTGTGGAACCCCCAGGGTCACATCCCTAGGGTTGGATGCTATTCCTCTAATTTTCACACATTGAGTCCTGTGGGATAGGTAACTGGTGAACCAGTTTACTGTATCGTATGACAGGCCAATAGACAGGAGGTTGTTGTGTAGGATCTGATGGTTCACAGTATCAAAAGCTTTTCTGAGGTCCATAAATATAAATTCTACCAACTTTCCATTGTCAAGAACATCATACAGGTATATGGTATATTCAATAAGTGCAGTGATAGTGCTATGTTTTTTTTTTAAACCATGCTGTTGAGCACACAGCAGGTTGTGTTTCTTTGGATAATCATTACTTAATCAGTTACAATTCACTTGGGGGCTTTTGAGAGTGGTGGTAGTATTGAAACTGGTCTACAGTTTACCAGGCATGTTCTTGCTCCACTTTTAAAAACTGTGGTGACATGCGCAGTCTTCCATTTATCTGGGAAGATCCCTGTCCTTAGTGGTAAATTGAATAATTTTGCCTAGTACACTTCTAACATATTTAATGGTCAGCACTTTAGAAATTTGTTTGAAATAAAATAGCGGTTGTCCAGGGTTCCGGGTTGGGAGTGAGTTGTTACAGGTGGACTTACATGGGGGTTGGTCTGTTAGGTACTCCAAATGCAATACCACACTTAGGTTTGTAAATGCAATGTTGAAGGCATTTGCCATGGAAGGCATTTCTATTATTATGGAAAAATTGCTGAACCTGCATTTGTGAACAGGTCTCAATTTGAGCATTTGAATTTTGCCTTAGGCGATGAAGGAATTCAGTGAATCACCTCTTCTTAATTAGATGCACAATCAGAATGCCTAGTAGTTTGGATTCCTGGTTTTACCTCAACAGCAGAGGTTCGACTCCTGTTATGGGAAAAATGCCTGGATGGTAGTGTTGTTTTGAGAGGGCACTGGGGAGTGAATGAGGAGATCCCAGGTTTAAATCCCTTCACAGCCACTCACTACTCATGAGGTCATATGTGTGCCATGTGACTTCCTTGCACATCATTCCATCCAGAAGTAAAATGGGTTGACAGCAGGCCTACACTATAAAAAGAAATGTTACTCCAGCCTGTTGGCATAGTGGTAGCACTACTGCTTGCGACTCCAGTGACACAAGTTCAGGAATGGACTCTAGTCATCAGGGACCAGCTGAAAGAAATAGGTCAGAGCTTTCAGTAAGCAGCTGTTCTCCTTCAGTGGGGGAGGCATGCTGGATCCACCACTTGGCTGCCACCTGCCGAAGGATGAGTCATAGCATGGCTGAAGCAGCTACAGCAATGGAAGATGGGGATGCTATTGATATCAGCATGACTATCTGCTGCATTGTTATATGCCCTCTGTGTGATTTATGGCTGCTTCCTAGGGAAGGGAACAAAAAAGGGCAAAATCAGCAGTGAGTAGTTATATGAAGGCCTGCCTGCCCCCCACGTCCATCTTGGACTCCTTTTCTTGACCACTGTAGGAACTTTCAGGTTTTGCTTCCTGTGTTGGTGGCTGTAAACTGTGGGGAGAAACCTGCCAGGCTGCTGAAGTCAGATGCAGCATCAGGAAACAAGTCAAGGGGGCAATGAAGTGGTGTGTTGCAAATGTCTCGTGGTATCACAGTGGATCAAGAAAAGGGAGCCTCAAAGGACAGGAGGAGACACTGGCAGCAGATGAAAAGATGTCCTATCCAGAAGGCTAGGCAGCATAAAGAGAACTGGAAAAAATAAAGAGATGTTGCATCTCAACTGGGATTATAAATAAATAAAGAAAAACAAATATTACTAATATTATAAATCATTTAAGGGATTTAAGCCAATCAGCAATCAGAGCCACATGCCCTCTCATAGATAGACAGTCAGACAGACAGACAGACAGACAGATAGATAGATAGATAGATAGATAGATAGATAGATAGATAGATAGATAGATAGATAGATACTTTATTTATATAGCGCTCCTTCCCTGGAGATCGGAGCTTTTAACAATCATAAAATAATATATACATAATATCAAAAAACAAGCTCAATAACACACAGCAAAGCATACAACTATGCAGCAAAATTCTATCTATCATTACAAATATTACTATAAAAACAAATGTTAAATAACAGACAGTTCTGTTCTCAACCGTCAAAAGCCTGATTAAACAAGAATGTTTTAATCCTTTTTTGAAGGTTTCCACCTAGGGTGCCTCTCTTAGACGTCCAGATAGTGAGTTCCATAGGGTTGTTGCAGCAACTGCAAATGCTTGATCACTGAACTGTCTAAGCCTAATCCTGGGAATAGCAAGGAGGCAACCCTCGGAAGAACGGAGAGTCTGGGATAGGCAGTGGGGAACAAGAAAGTCTTGCAGGTAGACTGGTCCCCCTTTGTTCAGGGCTTGATTGGTTAGCAATCTGACTTTGAAGGCAATCCTCCACCTAACTGGCAGACAGTGCAGTCCATGGAAGACAGGTGTAATTTGTTCCGATCTATAAACGCCTGTCAATAACCAAGCCGCTGTGTTCTGCACCAACTGCAGTCAGTGGAGGTTGCCTCCAGATAGCTCCAGGTATAAGGCATTGGAATAGTCCAGTCTAGATGTGACAAAGTCATGCACCAGGGTGCTCGGGTCCTCAGCTGGAACAAAGGCCCGGTTCAGAGTGATATTCCTCATATGGTAAAAAACACTTTTAACGATGGCAAACACCTGAGCATTAAGTGTCAGACTATCACCAAGGATCACACCCAGATCCCTAAGCCAAACAGAGGTGGTCAAGGAAACACCCCCCAAGCATAAGCCAGGTGGATCTCCAAGTCCCCCCCTCATTTCTACGATGACCCAGATCCACCACCAGTACCTCCATCTTGTCAGTGTTGAGTCATAACCAATTATAAGTCATCCAATTCTGGATTTCCTCCAGGCAGGTGTTAAACACAGGTGCACAGGACAGGTATAGCTGAGTATTCTTGGCATAGCAATAAAAACCCAGTCCATACCACCTGACAGTGTCTTCCAATGGCAGCATATTCACCATGAACAACAAGGGCAACAGGACTGACCCCTGGGGCACTCCACAACATAGGGGCATCGGGTTAGATGAGGCTAACCCCATCACCACCATCTGCACTCTGCCCATGAGGTAGGACCTAAATCAGTTGATGACATAACCAGTTAGTCCACACCAGTACTGCAGGTGATCCAGCAACACCTTATGATCCATTGATCCATGGTGTCAAATGTTGCTGGGAGCTCAGAGAAAACTAAGATGGTACGTTATCTTCTGTCTCCCGCCATTAGGAGATCATTAAGCGCCCTAACCAGGTCAGTCTCCATGCTATGCCTGGGCCTAAACCCAGATTGGAAAAACTCGTAAGTGGTGGAGGAGGAAAGATGCCTCTCGAGCTGAATGGCCACCACTTTCTCTCAAACCTTCTCTAAGAATGGAAGGTTTGAGATAGGTCTGTAGTTGTTGAGACACTCCAGGTCCATTGAGGGTTTCTTCCATAGGGGTTTAACCAAGGCCTCCTTCAATGCCGTAGAAAAGACCCCACTCACCAAGGAACTCTAGACAATCTCAGCCACCATAGATCTTATCAGGTCCTCACATCCAACCAAAAGTCAGGTTGGACATGGATCAAGATCACTATGTGTTGGCCATAGCCTCGAGAATATCTCAGCCACCTTCTCCACCCCAGCAGGATCAAACTCAGCCCATACAAGAGGGGTGCCCAGACATGGCTCAGACTGAACCCCATAAGTCTTTTGAATAACACTGGAGGAGATCTCCACCCTGATAGAGAACACTTTGTTGGCAAAGAACAGAACACACTCTATGCATCTTGTGCTTGAACCTGCTCCCCCTATTTGGGGACAGGCTGGGTGTAATAGCCTGTCTACCATAAGAAAGAGCTGAGCAGGTCTGCTCCTTGCTGAAGCAATCTCCCTTGACAAAAAATCTGCCTTCTTTTGGGAGATTGCCCCCTGATAGTCACTGTAATGTGACTTCAGAGCCAGTTTGTCATTCATCAGTCCAGACCTCCTCCAATGCCATTCCAACCTCTGACCATTTAACTTTAACTCCCTGAGCTCCCCATCACACCAATGGGGCCTCCAGTGAGTAGATAAGGGTCAGACATGAAAGGGCATGATTGAATCGAAGGTGGCACCAACGGCTATATTATAGGCCACCAGTACCTCATCCGGCCAAGTCGCACATGCAGCCCCAGCACTCGATAGGTCAAGCACAACCAATAGTCCTGTTGGGGATAATCCCCATAAAGGGCTGTACCAGACCATCTTCATAGAGGAAGGACCTTCGGGAGGGCTCAAACAAGAACCTCATGGTACTATGATCTAACCAAATGACCAGATCAATCCTGAGGTCTTTGACCCAAAAACCCAGTGTGAACACTAGGTCCAATCTGTGGCCATGTGAGTGGGTCACTGATGTAACAACCTGCAACAGGCCCAGAGCTTCCATAATCTGTAGGAGGTGACATCCAAAAGATAAGAGTCCATCATTGACCCAGGCATTGAAGTACCCCAGAATTAACCATCTGTGGGACTCCAACACCAGGCTGGTGATGAAGTTTCCAACCTTCTGCAGGAATTCTCTCTCACCACCCGGAGGTCAGTAAAGAAGAAGAATCCTGTAACCCATGCCAGGACCCCTTCCCCCAACATGGTATCTCTCTCATATAACCCAGTAGAGCCCACTGGTAGCACTGTAAGGCCCAGGCTGGTTTTATAACAAATGGCCACTCCCTTCCTCTGCAAACCTTCCTTGGGGTGAATATCACAGAGTGTCCAGCCAGTTCAGTGCCTCAAGAATGGGGGCAGCATTCTCATCCAGCCAGGTCTCCGTGATGCCAGCCAGATCTACTGAGGACACCAAATCTGCTGTTACAGCAGTCTTGTTCCTTTTCAACCTGACATTGCATAACACAGCTTGAGTAGGATGAGGTGAGACTGCTGGATCAGTCACCTTTCCACCTCTTATAGCAGAGCCCTTGGGTATGGGAATCAAGCAGGGCAGGCCCTTCTCATTCTCCCATTGCACCCCAGGGTGCCTCCTTGTCCCTATCACCTAAATCCATGACTCCCCAGCACCCTCTTGAGCAGCCCATTAACCTGACACCCTCACTTGCTATCCCCAATGCCCTGCATCTTCTATATGTTTCTGTAGGGAGCAAGGGTAGCTCAGAGGAGTGCAGGTCATGGAGGTAGGCTGAGTAGCTGCACCTTCAAGGCTTACATCCCAGGCACATCCTGACTGTATAGGACTCATTAATCTATATTGCCTTATTTTAAACCCCTCAAAACAGTTTTTAAAAGATCCCAATAAATTGCCAAACACACACTCACTCACTCACCCAGTCACCCAGTCATACTAATAACAAACCCCCAACCCTTCCCAATACAAAAGAAGCAGTCCTTAAATATATATAGGGAGTTCTTAGATAATGTTCTCAAGTATGTACTGCAAAAATCCTAATCATTATTCTGTTCTTTACTTGATAGCAATGGGACTGTCACTTCCTATACCACAATAAACTCAGATCAGCTCCAGGGACTCTCACTTCCCAGCAGCCAATGTATATAGCAAATGTACTTGGAAATGATAGAAGGCATCCTTGGGATGGCAGAGAAAGGGGAGATATTGCTTATGGGGGACCTGCATATGCCAGATGTTGACTGGAGCACCTTTGCTGCAACCACATCCAAGAGCAGGGCCATTCTTGATGCCCTACAGGGGGCATGCCTCAGACAGCTAGTTTTGGAACCCACTCAGGAGAGAGCAATCTTAGACCTGGTACTCTCAAATGGGGATGGAGAGAGGATCTCTGATCTTGAAGTGGGTAGCCATCTGGGAACAAGCGACCACCAAACAGTGTGGTTCACAATAAACTTAGCTGTAGAGTCAAGCCACAGAAAAGTGAAGGTACTGTACTTAAGGAGGGCTAATTTTGTCAAAATGGGAGAGTGCTTCAGAAAAGCACTAGCAAACAGGCAAGAAGGTGGTGTGGAGCAACAATGGAGAAACATCAAAACCATCATCACAGAGGCAGCAAGCCTTCATGTGAAGCAAATACACAAATCAAAATGAAAGAAAAAAACACTATGGTTCTCAAAAGAAGTGGCGGGGAAGGTAAGGAAGAAAAAGATAGCATTCAGGAAGTATAAGGAAACACAGAAGGATCAGGACAGAGAATTGTACCAGTTAAAACAGAAGAAAGCGGATAAGAAAGTCAGAATAGCAAAGTGCCAAACTGAGGAAAAGATAGCCAACTCGGTTAAGAAGGGGGATAAAACCTTTTATAGGTACATTAGGGAGCAAAGAAAGAATAAGGCAGGGAAACTGAGGCTGAACAAAGAGGAAGGTGGTTGGGCAGAGAGCAACAGTGAAAAAGCAGGGATACTGAATGAATACTTCTGCTCAGTATTCACAATGGAAAAGCAGGGGGAAATACCTAATCCGGTCAATAGAAGCACTCTGGATAGGGGGGTTGATATTAGACCTTTCACAGAAGAAAGGGTTCTGAAAGAATTCTTTAAACTGAAGGTGGATAAAGCAATGGGGCCTGATGGGATTCCCCCCAGAATTCTAAAAGAACTAAGGGAAGAACTAGTAACACCACTGACTACCCTTTTTAATAAATCATGGGAGGATGGTGTGGTACCTGAGGACTGGAGGAGGAGGATGTGATTCCCCTTCACAAAAGTGGGAACAAGACAGAGGCAGAAAACTACAGACCTGTCAGTTTGACCTCAGTGGTAGGGAAAATGATGGAATCACTTCTGAAGGAAAGAATTGTTGAGTACCTAGAGGTCAGTGGGGCACAGGACCCAAGGCAGCATGGATTCACAGCGGGAAGGCCATGTCAGACAAATCTAATTGATTTCTTTGACTGGGTGACCAAAGCAGTAGACCAGGGAGGGGCTGTGGACATGGTCTACCAAGACTTTAGCAAGGCATTTGACACAGTCCCGCACAAAAGATTAATAAACAAATTATCCAGCATGGGAGTGGGTCCCAGGGTGGTAGCCTAGGTAAAACACTGGTTGGACAACAGGACACAGCGGGTAATAGTAAATGGAGTCCACAGTGAAGAAAGAAAGGTTACTAGTGGGGTACCGCAGGGTTCAGCACTAGGGACGGTCCTTTTTAATGTCTTTATATGTGACATTGCAGAGGGACTGGAAGGGAAAGTTTGTCTCTTTGCAGATGACACAAAGATCTGCAACAGGGTTGATAAACAAGGTAGAGAGGAAAGAATGAAAAGGGACTTGGCAAGGTTGGAGGAATGGTAAAATGTATGGCAGCTTAGATTTAATGCAAAGAAGTGCAAAGTAATGCACCTGGGAAACAAAAACCCAGGGGAAGAGTACACAATGGGTGGTGAGATACTGACAACAACAAAAAGGAAAGGAGCCTGGGGGTAGTCATATCAGACAACCCAAAGGTGGGCCAGCAATGTAAGAAGGCAGTAAGGAGGGCTGGGGGATACTGGGATGCATAGGGAGAGGCATCACCAGTAGAAAACAGGAAGTTGTTGGCCCTCTGTACAGACAGTTGGTAAGACCACATCTGGAGTACTGTGTACAGTTCTGGAGACCCCATCTCTGCAAAGACATAGACAGGGTGGAGGCTGTCCAAAGGAGGGCAACCAAAATGATGCAGGGTCTGCATCAGAAGACATATGAAGAAAGACTAAAGGAACTAAAGATGTATAGCCTTGAGGAAAGGAGGGCAAGAGGGGACATGATAGAAACTTTCAAATATCTCAAGGGAATCAACAAAGTCCAAGAGGGTAGCATCTTTCAGAAAAAGAGATGTGCAAAAACAAGGGGGCACAATTTGAAGATAGAGGGGGGACAGATCAGAGATAATGTGAGGAAGCATTTCTTCACATAGAGGGTTGTGGATACATGGAACAGACCTCCTGAGGAGGTCATAGAGTAAAAAACAGTGGGGAACTTCAAGAATGCATGGGACAGACATAAGGCAATTCTAGTGGGGGGTAGGAGGAAGTAGGCTATTGGTTAACTAGGATCTGCAGCTTATCCATTAGGTAGGGTAATGGGCAGACTAGGTGGGCCAAGCAGTCCTTATCTGCCATAAAATTCAATGTTTCTATGTAGTCCTTTTGTACTTCAGCTCTCTCACAGCCAATTCAGTAAAGTTAAACAGTATATTCTTAAGTCCTATAAGTGTCCCATTGTCAAGGGCTTTTTAACCAAAAATATATTGTAGCATTGGTGGAATAGTGGCATGTACTCACAATCCCCCGGCTTCCGATCAACTCTTAAAACTTTTATCTATGGTACTCCTGGTGTCCAATTTTATGCTGCAGGTCTAGCCCTGATGACGTCCAATCCCGAGATCCATTCAATGCCAAAGAGAACAGCTGATCTTAACTCAGTCCACCACAAACAAAGCTGATTAGCAGCGACAATCTCCCATTCCCAAGTCCAGTCAGCTTCTCCCTCCAGCTTTGACAATAATCATGAGGCTGTCTCACCACCCGCTGATGCCATAACAGCTGACTTGAGAAGCACAGCATCCAGCCAAATTGCTGCAGCACCAAATATCCCTATGCTTAGATCCCGGTCACAAGTTCACAGATCTTAACAGTCAATATCATCCCCTGGGAGAACAGGCACATAGTGGTACCAGACACTGCTGAATTGGCTGCAAAAGCAGCCTTGCTGTCTTACTGCCTAATGCAAACTTCAGAGCTGCTGCAGCCACACACAAATGCAAAACTTCCCCATCGGCAGCAGCCCCATATCGGGCAACAATTCAGCAGCGGCACCTCTGTGGTCCACCGATTTCTTTCTCCTTCCTCTCTCCACTCAGGATCATCAGGCAGGGCTAACACCAGGGTAAGTCCATCCACCACTGCTACAAGCTACAGATTACAAGATATATATGCACCACATTACTTCCCTATCTAAACATAATAAAACTACCTCCTATCCTACACTTACTTAAGCAATAAAGCATGACCTGGGGTTATGTTAATGGTCTGTTAATCACACTCTAGGGTTGTGATGTGACACGAGGCATAGTCAAGTGCCGCATGCCCCTAGAGGGCAATTAACTGACCATTAACATAACCCCTGGGAGTGCCTCATTACTATTATAATAAAAATGTTTTTTAAATTGTGTTAAACCTTGTTCTGCATATGATTAAGCTCTGCATGTATGTTAATAAAAGATTAACATAAGGCTGTTAGAATGTTTACAGCCAATCAGAAAGCTTCATTTCTCAGACATTTTCTATAATTCTCATTAATCTATTCTATAGTCTCTAAACCTACACTCTAACTAATGTGACTAGGATCTGCTGAAAATAATGATAAAACAATCTTAAAATAAATTTAAAAACACTAGTTACATCCAGAGTTCACAGACAGAAGCCCAGCATGGCCGCCATCTTAGACAAATGCATACATACAGTTGTCATTTCATGCTCAGAATGTAAAAGTAGAGTGATACATGAGGCAGAGGTGGGAGGAGGGCCAGCACTAAATGTCCCTTTTAAATTAGATGAAAAAAAACAGCCTAGAAAATGTATCATACATCACTCAAGACAAGTTGAATGACTTTTAAGTTAACAGGTGTTGCAAGGGATGTATTTTGTAGTTAACAAGATATCAGCTCACTTTGGTTTTGGTAGATACAGCTGCTCAGCTTTTCTGCATGGTCCTCTTGCCTAAATAAAACTAGCTATATTAATAATAGCAGGTTTTCATACAGAAGCAATATTCATATGCCTCTGACTGCTCTGTGTTTGTATCATAAATCCCCCACCCATGCCTTAACCAGCATGCCTCTCACACCTGGCTGCCACAGGCCTCACCTGTGTTAGCCCCTTACCATTTCCTGTGCCCACACCCAGCCCTCTCAGAAAATGGCATGCCCTGGACTTCTGCATAGTTGAAACCCAGTCATTAGTCCCCTACAAGAAGCCGAGGATGACTGCTCAAACCCTAGGTGAAATGTGGGTCTGGTTTTATAAAATGTTATTCTACTCACTTCCCTGTATCAAGAAGGATTAACTTTTCTTCAGTTAATTAAAATAAAGTAACAAGTCTCTTTTTGGAACACAGATACTTCATGAGACTTACAATATCTCTTGTTAAACAGTGAGGGATTGGATATTATGGACCTAGAGTCCTTTACAACATTTAATTACTATGTTACAGCGAGGGGTTGGACTTGATGGATGTAGAGTTCCTTACAACATTAAATTATTATATTGCAGTGAGATGCTGGACATGATGGACCTAGAGTCCCTTTCAACATTAAATTACTATGTTACAGTGAAGGGTTGGACAAGATGGACTTAGTGTCCCTTACAACATTATATTATTATGTTACAGTGAGGGGTCAGACATGATGGATCTAGAGTTCCTTAAAACATTAAATTACTATGTTTCAGTAAGGGGTTGGACATGACAGACCCAAAGTTCCTTACAACAGTAAATGACTATGTTATAGTGAGGGGTTGGACATGAGGGACCCAAAGTCCCTTACAAGATTAAATTACTATGTTACAGTGAGGAGCGGGACATGATGGGCCCAGAGTCCTCTACAACAGTAAATTACTATGTCACAGTGAGGGGTCAGACATGATGGACCTAGAGTCCGTTAAACATTAAATTACTATGTTTCAGTAAGGGGTTGGACATGACAGACCCAAAGTTCCTTACAACAGTAAATGACTATGTTATAGTGAGGGGTTGGACATGAGGGACCCAAAGTCCCTTACAAGATTAAATTACTATGTTACAGTGAGGAGTGGGACATGATGGGCCCAGAGTCCTCTACAACAGTAAATTACTATGTTACTGTGAGGGGTTGGACATGATGGACCTAAAGTCCCTTACAACATTAAATTACTCTATAGCAGGGAGTAATGCTGCAATAGATTAGTGCAAAAAACAACTAACATTCCTTTCTAAAACATCACTGGAGTTGGGCTCACAGTATCTGCTTACTTTTTTTATTGACTCTTGGACCTGTGGTCTGGGCACCTGGTGTCAGAATTGGGGGTTGTTACCACACACCCAGCTCTCTCAGTGAAAGTGGCATGTCCTGGATTCCTGGAAAGTTGAAGCCCAGTCATCAGTCCCAGGGGTCGACAAATCTTAAAATCAATAGCTTGTTTAGGACAAGTGGTTGCACCAAAAGTAGTAGTGCCAGTTTTCACACTGGCAGTCCAATGATGAACAGGCATTAGAGAAAATTGATTATTCATCTGAATGTAAGAAATATTTTTTTCCCACAGAATTTCTATGTTTCTGGAAAAAATCAGGAGGTAGAAATGGCAGTAGCAATAGTACAATTAAGGTGCTGCTTTAGAGCGATATTGGAGGTTACATGTAATCAATAAGCAAGATTAGCAGACTCTGTACTACTTTAGATGATTGCCGCTGCTGGGAGGTATGCTGAATAGCACTCACAGGGACACCCTTGATCTTGCAGTATATGCAGACACACACTGAATCCACACCATGTTGGTATACTTAAGTCTTAAGGGGAAGGGAGGTGTGCACTAGTCCCTTCACAAAAGAAAGGGTCCTACTAGAGCCCAATAGTCTGAGGGTGGACAAGGCAATGGGACCTGATGGCATACATCCTAGGGTACTATAGGGGCTAAGGGTGGAACTAGCAGAGCCATTATCAGAACTGTTTAGTGAGTCTCTGAGCATGGGAAAGGTCCCAGAAGACTGGAGAAAGGCTCATGTGATCCTGATCCACAAGAGTGGTAGCAGGGAGGAGGCAGGGAACTACAGACCAGTCAGTCTTACCTCAGTAGTGGGCAAGATTATGGAGGCACTCCTTAAGGAAAAGATAGTGCAACACCTGCAATCCATAGGAGCACAGGATTCAAGACAGCATGGGCTTACAACAGGAAGGTCCTGTCAAACTAATCTCATAGATTTCTTTGACTGGGTAACCAGAGTTGTGGACCAAGGGGGAGCAGTTGATGTCGCCTACCTTGACTTCAGAAAAGGTTTTGATACTGTTCTACATAGAAGATTGATTCATAATCTGGGTAGGATTAAGGATCAGTCCTGGAGCCAGTCCTCTTCAATATCTTCATCAGTGACATTGCAGATGGACTGGAGGGTAAGGTTTATCTGTTTGCAGATGACACCAAGATCTGCAACAGAGTAGATGATCCATATAGGGTGGGCAGAATGAGAAGAGATCTGGATGAACTGGCAAAATGGTCAGAAGAGTGGCAACTGGGGTTTAATGCAAAGAAGTGCAAGATCATGCACATACGAAAAAGAAACCCCAAAGTCACCTATAGGCTGGGAGGGGAGTTGCTGGAAGTCACAAGGAAAAAAAGAGTCTTGGGCATCATCATCACAGAAGACCTGAAATCAGCCAAGCAGACCAGTGAGCCAGTATGTAAGGCTAGGGGTATGTTGGGGCATATTCGTAGGGGTATCACACGTCAAAAGAGGGAGGTAATAATCCCTCTTTACAAGACACTGGTTAGGCCCCATCTGGAGTACTGCATGCAGTACTGGAGGCCACACCTTCACAAGGACATTAACCAGACTGAGGCAGTCCAGAGAAGGCAACCAAAATAGTGCAGGAACTGCATCAGAAAACATATGAGGACAGATCAATGGAGCTCAATATGTATACCCTAGAGCACGGGGGGTGGAGGTGATATGATTGAAACATTCAAACACCTTAAGGGCATTAACAAGGTAAAAGAGTCTAACACGTTTCAGTACAAGAAAAATAGCAGGACAAGAAGACACAGCATGAGATTATGGGGGGGTGGATTAAGGGGTAATGTGAGGAAGTTCTTTTTCACAGAAAGGGTGGTGGATATATGGATTGGCCTACCTCAGAAAGTGATGGATATGAATACAGTGCAGGGATTCAAACAGGCATGGGATAGGCATTAAGGAGCAATACAGATGAGTATGAACAGATAGGCCACTGACAGAGCAAAAGCCAATGGAAAATTCAATAAGGTAGACAAAGAAATGGGCAAACTGGATGGGCCTTGCGGTCCTTATCTGATGTTAACATCTATTTTTCTATGTTTTTATGTTAACGTTTTCTAAAAAGATTGTACAGGTATTTTAGCAACTTAGAGGATGAGCTGAAAAACTGTACCACTTGCTGCAGTGTATAAACTTTAATGTCACTATTCATTGTTAAGCTGGGAGTACCATTATTTGCATGTATGTCTTATAATCTGCACTTTGCAGTGATTCTGAATGGAAGTGCAGTTGTTTTCCTCTCCTTCCCATTTTGTTTCCAACTGACCTGCTTATTTCTCAACAGCAGTTTGTACTTTACTAACATACTAACATACTACAATGCCGGTAGAATAGGCCTAACGGTCTTTCGCATCTGCTTGTTTGGTCAGTCCCCACCGTGGGGGCTGACATTGCTGCCCTCTGGCTTCTCCTTTCCCAGTTCTAGATACTCTCACTGCATTGGATTTTGCTTCCAGAACCCTTCCCCTGTACCTGTCCCACCCCCCTGAACCTCTCCACTGTCTCTGCCTCCACCAGCCCCCTAGGCAGCACATTCCATGGCTCCACCACCCTTTCAGTGAAGTAGCACCTCCTCCTTTCTCCCCTGAATCTCCCCCCCTCAAGCTTCCACCCATGCCCTCTAGTGGCCCTCTCTTCCTTCCTTCAAAGTACCCTGACTGCTCCTCCCCTATTTACCCTCTTCATGTACCTGAAGACCTCTATCATGTCCCCACGGGTCCCTTCTATCTTCCAATGTGTACATATTTAGCTCTTTGAGCCTCTTCTCATAGGTCCTGTTCCCCAAGCCCCAAATCATTTTGGTTGCCCTCCTCCAGACCCTCTCCAGGAGTTTAATGTCCCTCTTTAAGTGTGGCCTCCAAAACTGCACTCAGTACTTGAGGTGCGGCCTCATTAAGCAGTTATACAGAGGGAGTATCACATTCCTTCTTCTGGCAGTGATCCCCCTAGCGATGCATCCCAGCATCCTGTTGGTCTTGGCTGCTGCCATCCTACAAGTCTCCAAGTTGTTCATCTTGACATACACCACTACCCCAAGGTCCCTCTCAGCCATCGAGACTTGTAGCATTCCCCACCCCGGGTGTACACTTGGCCTGTGTTTCTGGCCCCCAGGTGCAGTACCTTGCATTTCCCTGCATTGAACCTCAGCTTCCACTTTCTAGACCATCTTTCCAGAACCTTCATGTCCCCCTATAGGGCAACCCTCCCCTCCTCTCCATCCACCACCGCCCCAGTTTTTAGTCATCCGCAAAGAGACTCATCTCACTCCTCATACCTGTCCTTATGTCAGAGATGTAGGCATTGAACAGGAGGGGTCCAAGGACTGATCCTTATGGGACCTCACTAATGACCATCCTTGGGGATGAGACTATCCCGCCAACTACAACCCTCTGGGTCCAGTCCTGGAGCCAATTGCCTATCCATCTGATCATCTGGTTCCCCACGCCCATTTCTCCCAGTTAATCAAACAGGCACTCATGAGGTACAGAGTCAAATGCCTTGCTGAAGTCTAGAAAGAGGATGTCCACTGGTCTACCCAGGTCCAAGGCACTCATCACCCAGTCATAGAACTCCACAAGGTTTGTCTGACATGATTTCCCAGGGATGAATCCATGATGTCTATCGTCCAGGCACCCTGACTTTTCCAGGTTCCCCCAGCCTCTCCTTGACAATGCCCTCAATCACCTTGCCCAACACCGATGTCAGGCTGACAGGCCTGTAGTTCCCTGCCACTTCCCTTGATCCCCTCCTTGTGGATAGGCACTATATGCACCACCTTCCAGTCCTGGGGTACCCACCCTGTCCTCAGAGAGATGGTGAAAAGCTCCACCAGGGGTTTCACCAGGACGTCTGCAACTTCCTTCAGCACTCTGGGATGTAATGTATCCGGCCCCGGTGCTTTCTCCATCTTAAAAGACCTGAGGGCTTCCCTCACTCTCTCTGCTGTGATTTCCACTTCCGCTACCTCTTCTCCCTGCTTAGCCTTCCCCAGTACTGCCAGTGATGCCTCCCCCTTTCCCCAGACCCGCAGACCAGTAAGGGTCCCCCCTCCTCAGTATCACTGTCTTCTCCCATGTATGATGCAGCACCCCCATTTTCCTTGGTGAAAACTGAGGTGAAGTACTCATTTAGTACCTCAGCCTGCTCCCCCAGATTTTGTGCCCATCTCTCCCCTGTTTTAATCCTGCTAATCTGCCTTTTCACCCTTTGTTTTTCCCCAATGTATCTAAAGAACCCCTTGTTCCCTCTCTTAATTTCTCTGGCCAGGTTCTGCTCCTTTCTTGCCTTAGCCGCCCTCACCACCCTAGTGGCCCTTCTAGCCATCGGCTCATACTTCCCTCGATCCCTTTCACTCCTTGAGCACTTTAATTGCCTATAGGCTGCCTTCTTTCCCCGCACCACCTCCTGGACCTCCCTGGTCCACCAGCAGGGTTTTCGGGCCGTACTGCATTTTCATCTTACTCTTGCACAGGTGCTGGTAGCATCCAGCACCCCTGTCCTGATGATTTCCCACCTACTATCAGCGTCCATGTCTGACCCAATCACATCCAAATGCTCCTTAAGGATTCTTCCCATTTCCTTAAAATCTGCCCCCTTGAAGTCAGTTACCTCCATCTTTGTGCAGCCTTCTACCCCTCCTAGGTCCAGGCAGAACCAGACCATGGCATGATCACTCCCCACCAACGGGTCCCTTACCTCCAGGTCCCCAATCTGGTCACTCTCTGCCAGGACTACATCCAGTACCAGCACTTCCCTGGTCAGTTCCCCCACCTGCTGAGTTAGGAACGCATCTTGAAAAACATCCAACAACCTCTGTTTCCTGGCCACCGAGGATGTCATAGTCTCCCAGTCTGTTCCTGGCGTGTTTAAGTCCCCCAGCACAACCACCCTTCCCCTCCTCAATCTGCAGTGTCTCCTAACATCTGCCACCAGACAGTCCTCCAGCTCCTCCACCAGTGCAGGGGGTCTATACACCACCCTATTTTTACTCTCCTGCCCCCCGTTATCAAGATGACCCAAATCATCTCCACGGTTCCTTCTGCCTCCTCTACTCCCCCTATGCCAATGCAGTTTTTGACTATCATTGCTACCCCTCCTCCCATTCCCTCCCTCCCTGTCCTTCCTGAACATAGTGTAACCCTCCGGTTCAGGTCCCAGTCTGGTCCTGCAGTGGCCCAGGTCTCAGTGACCACTGCCATCCACACCATCCTTCAGTTAGCATTGCCTGAGCTCAGGCATTTTATTGCCCAAGCTCCTGGCATTTAGCAGGACTACCTTCCACCCTTTCCCTATGCTTCCATTTCCCCTGCTCGTGTTCCCATGGGGATTCTGTTTTCCCCTGATCTGCACTTTACCAGTCGGCCTTTTCCCACATTCCTCCAGCTCCCTCCCGGGGGGGTGGAGACAGAGTCCCTCCTTTATCAGATCCCCCTCGACAGCCTTTTCTCCCATCCCTCCCCCTTCACAAGTTTAAACCCCACTTTTCACCAATGAATCCCTCTATTTTCAACTTAAGGATTCCCTTCCCCTCCAAATTGAGATGGATCCTATCTCTAGCATACAGCTCCTTATCCTCCCAGGTCTCACCCCAATCCCCCATCAACCCATACCCTCTGGCCTCACACCACTCCCTGAGCCACTGGTATTTTTTTGAGAATAGCCAGAAGCAGCAGTTGTAGGACTGCAAAGCAGCCAAAACTGAATGCTATACTGCATTTTAACTGCTATCACTTTTCTACATTAAAGTAATATGTTACAATGAGGTGTTGGACATGATGGACCCAGACTCCCTTACAACAGTAAATTACTAGGCTATAGTGAGATGTTGGACACGATGGACCTAGAGTCCTTTACAAGATTAAATGACTATGTTTCACTGAGAGATGGGGCATGATGGGCCCAGAGTCCTTTACAACATTAAATTACTATGTTACAGTGAGGGGGGTGGATCTAGAGTCCCTTATGACATTAAATTACTATAGCAGGGAGCAATGTCACAATAGATTAGTGCTAAAAAACATCTAACATTTCTTTCTAAAACATCACTGGATTTGGGCTCCCAGTGTCTGCTTACTTTTTTCATCGACTTTTGGACCTGGGGGCTGGGCACCTGGTGTCATAATGGGGGGTTGGTAGCACCAGGGTTTGGCTGTCATTGTCCACTTACTTTTTTATTTTCTGTCTGACTCTGGGGTTGGGCAGTTGGTTTCAGAATGGGGGGGGGTTGTTGGTGCCTCCAGGGTTGGGCAGCAAGTGAATACTTGCTTTTCATTTTATTATACCATCTAATCCCAAAATTGGACACCAAGTGTAGTTTAGCAACTTAGAGGATGAGCTGAAAGACTGTACTGCTTGCTGCAGTATATAAACTTTAATGTTACTATTCATTGTTAACCTGGGAGTACCATAATTTGCATGTATGGCTTATAATCTGCACTTTGCAGTGATTCTGAATGGAAGCACAATTGTTTTCCTCTCCTTTCCATTTTATTTCCAACTGAGCTGCTTATCTCTCAACAGCAATATGTAGTTTAATCTTATTTTTCAGAAAATAGCATGAACCAGCTGTTGTAGGACTGCAATGGAAGAACAATGGGGAATAATAAAAACTGCCATCACAGAGGTAACAAGCCTTTGTGTGAAGCAAATAAACAAAATGAAGTGAGGTAAGAAACCACTATGGTTCTCAAAGGAAGTGGCAGTGAAGGTTCAGGAGAAAAAGAAAGCATTCAGGAAGTACAAGGAATCACAGAAGGAGCAGGACAGAGAACTGTATCAGTTAAAGCAAAAGGAAGCTGGGAAGGCAGTCAGAACAGCAAAGGCCCAAACTGAGGAAAAGATAGCCAACTCAGTAAAGAAGGGGATAAAACCTTTATAGGTACATCGGGAGCAAAGGAAGACCAAGGGAGGGATAGTGAGGCTTAATAAAGGGGAGGGAGGTGGGCAGAGGGTGACTGTGAAAAGGCAGAGATACTAAACAAATATTTTTGCTCAGTATTTACAAAGGAAGAGGAGGAGGTACCTAAAACAATCAGTAGAAACATTCTGGATACAGAAGTTGATACCAGTCCATTTACAGAAGTAAGGGTTCTGAAAGAACTCTTAAAACCGAAGGTGGACAAAGCAATGGGGGCTGATGGGATTCATCCCAGAATTCTAAAAGAACTAAGGGTAGAACTAGTGACACCACTGACTATCCTCTTTAACAAATCATGGGAGGATGGGGTGGTACCCAAGGACTGGAGGAGGGCAGATGTGATTCCCCTTCACAAAAGTGGGAGCAAGGCAGAAGCAGGAAACTATAGACCTGTTAGCTTAACCTAAGTGGTAGGGAAAATGATGGAATCACTTCTGAAGGAAAGAATTGTCAAGTATCTAGATGCCAGAGGGGCACAGGACCCAAGGCAGCATGGATTCACAGTGGGAAGGTCATGCCAGACAAATCTGATAGATTTCTTTGACTGGGTGACCAAAGTAGTTGATCAGGGAGGGGCTGTGGACATGGCCTACCTAGACTTTAGCAAGGCATTTGACACAGTCCCACATAAAAGACTAATATACATGTTAGCCAGCCTGGGAGTGGGTCCCAAGATTACAGCCTGGGTAAAAGAATGGCTGGAGAATAGGACAGAGAGTAATAGTAAATGGAGTCCACTCTGAAAAAAGGGGGGTTACTAGTGGGTACCACAAGGTTCAGTATTAGACGGTCCTCTTCAATGTCTTTATAAGTAACATTGCAGAGGGACTGGAAGGAAAGAATGTCTCTTTGCAGATGACACAAAGATCTGCAACAGAGTTGTGAACAAGGTGGGGTGAAAAGGATGAGAAGGGACTTGGCAAGGTTAGAGGAATGGTCAAATGTATGGCAGCTTAGATTCAATGCTAAGAAGTGCAAGGTAATGCACCTGGGAAACAAAACCCAGGGAAGAGTACACAATGGGGGTGAGATACTAACAACAACAAAATGGAAAGGGACCTGGGGATAGTCATATCAGATGACCTAAAGGTGGGCAAGCAATGTGAGAGGGCAGCAAGGAGGGTTGGGGATACTGGGATGCATACGGAGAGGCATCACCAGTAGAAAACAGGAAGTTATCTCTCTGTACAGACAGCTGGTGAGACCACATCTGAGTACTGATTGCAGTTCTGAGACCCAATCCCACGCAAAGACATAGACAGGATGGAAGCTGTCCAGAGGAGAACCTTCACAAATGGTGCAGGTCTGCGCAGGAAACTATAGAAGAGAGACTTAAGGAGCTTAATATATATAGCCTTGAGGAAAGGAGGGAGAGGAGGGACATGATAGAAACTTTCAAGTACCTCAAGGGAATCAACAAAGTCCAAGAGGGTAGCATCTTTCAAAAAAATAGGTGTGCAAGAACAAGGGGACACAATTTGAAGATAGAGGGGGTGGCTCAGAGGAAATTTAAGGAAGCATTTTTTTACAGAGAGGGTTGTGGACGTATGGAACAGCCTTCCAGAGGAGGTTGTGGAGTCAAAAACAGTGGTGGAATTCAAGCATGCATGGGACAGTCATAAGGCAGTTCTAGGGGTTGGGGGTAGGAAGAAGTAGGCTGCTGGTTAACTAGGATCTGCAGCTTATCCATCAGGTAGGGAAATGGGCAGACTGGGTGGGCCAAGCGGTCCTTATCTGCCATCAAATTCTATGTTTCTATGTTTCTATGCAATGCTGAATGTTATGCTGCAGTTTAACTACTATCAGTTTTCATCACTTTAGCTTTCCCTACTCTTTCTCACCTCATAAATATCTGAGAGTTTCCTGTCTTCAATTTTCCAGTCAGTGATATATTTACAGCCTAAATCAAGATGCAGCTGCTAGTCAGCGCTGTCTTTCCCTGTTGTACTTTTGTTTTTTATAGCCATCTTTTCAGACAGGATTAGAATGGATAGGGATTTTGGAAAGATACATCTGTCTGCAGCACAGTAAGAGTGAATCTGCTGATTACTGGTTCACAAGGTTCTGGTCCCTGGACAGAAAAAAAAATCCATTTTCTTTTTTTTTTCTCTTGTTGCAGCTTTCTTCACTCATCACAGCTCCAAGATGCCTGCTGAATTATTGCTGTGCTGGTTGTCAGTCGGACAACTAGCAGCATGCTGCAATAAGGCTTTTTTGACACTAGTGAGCAAAAAAAGTTTCTAGTTGCACTGTTACAGACAATTAAACTACTTCAAAGAAGTGGTGTAAGTAACTTGCCTTTGTGCCTACTCCAAGGCGCTAGCTGTCAGGTCACTTAAAGCAGGCATGATGAGAGAGAGACAAGCAAGCTGAAAAATAGTGTTGGAACAGGTCTTCTCAACAAAGAGAAAGGAGTATTTCATTCAACTGACATCGTGATTTGCATTTGTGGAAAGATACACTGAAAACTCCTAAAATGTGTGCTTCGGTAACCCATTTTTCATTTTCAGCAAGATGGCTGTAGACTCCACTCACTGCAATAGAAAGTGAAAACTCAACTGTATTAAAATATGTTATCAAGCATTTCACTCAGCCAGAAGCCAGTTGCCCCCAGCATACAGCAAACTTCACTACCGAAAACAAAAACAGGTCCTATGGTATGAACAATATATGTAAGGCACACGGGGAGTGTATGCTAGCCAAAAAAAGAATGTACTGTATGTTTCACCCAGGAAACATTCCTTGACAGCTTTTGAGTGTCTAAAAAACTACAGATGATACCACCATGCCTGAAGAAGTGATACTTAGATCACAAAACAGCCAAACTGATGTAAGAAAAATATATATTGAAAAAAGATTTTAGGAATTTGAATTTCTATCTTTTTTGCACTACTCTCAGAAAATTTAGTGACGTCTACAATGATGGTAAGTAACATACAAATGGAGAGAAACAGTAGAACTCCCAAATGAGCATCCAAAGATAAGAAACACTTTAAAAGACTGAACCATACTGAACATTGTAATGTGATCACAGTAATATTTAATCATAAGTTTCAGTGCTGCAACAGACCCCTAGGGACTGCAAACCTGAAACAATAGATTTTAAATTTAGTGAAGAAGCTGTAGACTGAAGGTAGGAAGTGGAAACATCCATATGAAGAAGCAAAGAGCACAGAAGATGGGAAGATACCAGACAAGACATCAACTACTTAGCACATAAATAAATTCCCTTTAGCATATACTGTACATGCAATATACAGATATATGTGTATTCTGATAGGGTAGTGTGTGTTCTTCTGAAAGCTTCTCACTGTATTCTTTAGTAATTATAACTTGCTGTGACTTCACATAATGTTCAGATGAGGGATTGTTGAAAAAAGTGTTCAAGCCAGCTACGGAAGTCTATAACCCTGTAAGCAGTAAGGCAAAAGGGCCAAGAATTAACTCCTGGCACTACTTACTGCAGTATCAAGAGGAGGTTGTTTTGTCAGGGTGTACCATCCTTCAGACAAGATGTTAAACCAAGGCCTTCTCTGCATTTTCTGGTGGTGTTCAGGTGGACATTAAAGATCCCATGACACTTCTGGAAAAGAATTGCTGAATTTCCCAGGAGTCCTGGCCAGATTCCCCCAGTCCCGTAAATACCACCAACAGCTTCATCTAGTTAAATTTCAGCTGGTTTGCATCTGTATTTCTAATACCCCACACCCCCACCCCACCCCTGGGATGAGAGTGGAAGTAGGTAGTGATGTCTAATCCTCTGGTCCTGGTCAACAGAAACTAAAACAGATAAAAATAAAAACAAAAGTTTCAACAACCAGAATAAAAAAATAAGGCAGTGGGGCATATGCAAGCCCTTATACAAACTGCCATATCCCATGATTCCCTACTCTTGGGGAGTAGGAGATCTACAGTTGGACAAAAATTACATAAAATGTATTTTTCTAATATTACCTTGTGGTACTGGAAGAAAAGACTGAAACATGGATATATAATAGTCTGCTGTTATTTATATTTATTCTTTTTGACAACTGACCCAGACTGCAAGGTGAGAAGGCCCACCCATGGTGACAAAATGAAGTAATTCCTTGGTGGATCATATAGCATTGACTTAGCATGGAGAGAACGTGTTCACCTTTGTCTCATTCTAAGTGGTGCTTGTTTGGTGGAGCAATCAACATTTCTACTACATTGCCCCCTCATCCCCTGCCTATCATAAACATTGAATATGGTTCATCCGTGTTGATGTACCATCTGACAATTAGATGGTGGACTCCTGAGGCTGGGAATGAACCTGGATCCCTCCCATGGCAGCAGAGATCGTAGCCAGCACATCCAGTCAACTCACCATCACACCCAACGGTTCTGCTTGTTAGCATGGAGAGCATAACAGCCACTAGTCACACCACAGGAGATCTGAAGTAGTATTTCATTTGATTACGCTCTAGTTAATGCCTTCATGGTTTCCTGGCACTTCCAGAATGCGTCATGGTAGTGGTGATGGTCAAAACGCAGATGGTGTATTAGAATATGTTTGCGAAATAATGTGTCCTGTATTAAATGCTACTGTGTCAGTCATCATTTTATTCTAGAGCTCCTTTCTCTTCACTTTGAGTACTTGTGGAGGCAGTCATGAAGATAGGAACATAGGATGGTAAGACAAAAGAAGGTGAATTTCCAACCAGTTGTCCACAGCTATCTCAGTGATTTATGCCCTTTAGTGTCCCTATCAGTAATAATCTGATGTAATTTATCTTTTAACTTGTAAACATCTAACTTCAAACCACCTCCTGCAGAAGTGCCTTCAAAGTTGCTGGTACCCCTTGTGAAAAGAAATACTCCTTTTTTCAAGTTCTAAAGTACCCCTTCTTAACTGGGGTTTATTACCATGAGCATCTAATAGTGTATGTCTGATGCAAAGAGTTAAAGAAGTTATCAACACCAGATTCTTGTATGCCTTATACACCTATATTGGATCCTCTCACATCTTGCTCCTCTCCTATTTATGAAGTCAAAGTTCCCTTATTTTCTCATCATATACCTTCATTAACAGCCCCCCCCCCCATCATCCTGGTTGCCATACTCTGCACCCCTGCCAAATTTGCCACATCACCTCAAAGAGATCATAATAAACACTAGAGGGTGGATTGTCATTCTGACAGCGTATATTGGGTGGTTCCAAGGCTTTACCATCTTGGGTCTGAAAATAAGTAAGGCACATGCAGAAGTGTAACAGACTGCATCCCCTGATGTGCTCTGGTAATTACAATTTAGTTGTTTTCTGCTGGAATAACTGTAGCAAGTACACTAATAAATTAAAATGTATCAACACCTTGCTTATGTGACTAGTCAGCATGTCTATGACTTATGAGGTAACAATAAATGTAACTAATTTTGAGGTTGATATTTCTGCTATTAGTAGTAGTAGTAGTAGAAGTAGTAATAGTAGTAGTACATTATTTGTATGATACCCTTTCCTAGAGGCTCATGGGGACCTCACATAAAATAAATGCAGTTCAACATTGCAAGGCCAAATACAGAAATTTAAAAACAAGAGTCAACTAAATAAATGGTGCTGTCTTCTATTTCAAAAGCCCTTACCTTACCTTGACAGCCTCACCACACTCTCCAAAGTAACTTCAGGTCATTAGAAAGCTGTTTCTCCAACAACAAACTGATATTCAATTACAAAAAAAAAAAGACCATTATTATCTCTAGCCTCCCACAGAAGAAGAAAGTTTCACCCTTTGTCATCTGAAATGGCCATGGACAAAACCTTGAAAAGGTGGAAATCATCAAATACCTTGAAGTAACTGTAGATGATCCCTTATCTTTTGCCCCTCATGTTGACAATCTGGTGGCCATAGCTAATAGAAGACTGGGTGCCCTGTACCATAATCAGAACAATCTCACTGGGGATGCTAAATGCCTTATTGTGGCCAGATCCATTCTATCAATAATAGATTATGGTCTCCCTGTCTACACAGCTGCCTGTGCTTGCATGAGGTCACCTCAGGGCCTGTGTGATTGGTGTACACAGGAGGCATGTTCCCACACTGTGGGGGACATGGCCACATGTCCCTTGTTGATATCCTCTGCCTGTTCACTGTGCCACCTCCCATTCACTGTGTGGCTCTGTGTTCCGGCATGTTGCTGGTGTGTTCTGTGCATGGTGGGTTGAAGGCCCACTGCATGGGGCCGGCCAGCATCAGGCATGCACATCCAGGCAATTGGGGGAGGCTACATCTGTGTGGGCTGCGGCACTGTGTATGTGTTCTCTGTTTCCCAACATAGGTCATCCAGCTGCTGCAATGATAAGGAGGCCGAGGATGATGGGGGTGGGAGAATGGTCGACTCACAATATATTCTGATGGCCATATTCCAGAGGCAGGGGCCCCACCTGACCTATCTAGGCACCAAAAGTGCTCCGCCACCTCTGTTCTGGGTCAGTGGATAGGGGTGAGGAGCCAGGGCCTCAGTGGATATGCTGCATCACCTGTGGGGGGAGAGGTGGCTGTTAGTCCACTGGCCTCATTTGCAGCATGGCCTGGCCCTTCCCACTCCATGTTGCACTGCTGTGTGTGCTGTGCATCCACCACTGCCAGTGCCTGGCCATACCCTGCCATCCTGCTCCCACCAGCCTTCTTTTTCTGACTGTGCCTACTGCTGTGCTTGGCCCCAGGCCACCTATGCCAATGGTGTCACGCATACCACATACACCATTGTCCTGCCCAGTGTGCAGTGCAGCACTACCCATTGTCTGCATGTGTTGTGCCTGTACCTGTCACTCATGGTGCTGTTCCCCATCATTCAGTCTGTTCCTGTGTGCCACCCTGTTACAGATGGTGTATGACTGTGTCTTCATGCACCCTCTGCTGTCCTACATCTTCTGCACACTCTGCAGTTTGTGCATTGTGCTCTCTGCCCTCCTGGCCCACCTTCCCATCTTGTGCCATTGTGCTCTGTTGTGCAGTTGGCCGCCATAGTCCACGCACCTGGTAAATGGCCACTCAGTATGTCCCCTGCCTCAAACCTGTGGCAGATGGCTGATTGATGCCAAATGAAGGCATCATGTGTGCTCCCAGAATGTGTGGCACAAACATTGCTGATGCATCCTGTGGCACTGCACACCACCTGGCAGTTGATGGAGTGGTATCCCTTTCTGTCAATGTAGACAATGGCATCATCACCAGGTGGTGCACGGATGGCCACATGGGTGCAATCAATGGCCCCTATGATGTCTGGCATGCATGACACCCTGTGGAACTCCTGAATGGCTTCTATCTGCTCTGCCTGTGTGCTAGGGATTTTGATATATTTTGAATCATGTGGTAGCAGTGCAGTGAGGAACTGTGTGAGGAGACAGACAGTGGAGGCCTGCAAAAGGCCAGTGGATTCCCCACTAGGTCTCTGGAAGGTTCCCATGGTGAGCAAGCACATTACTGTTGTCACCTTGGTCTCCACAGATATGGTATGACCATATCCAGTGGGTGCCTGCATTTCCTCATGGCACATCTCATAGAGCTGCCTCAGAATGGCCCTGTTCAGGTGGTACCAGCCTACTGTCTCCACATCCATGAGCTGCTCAAAAAGACAGCCTTGAACAGTACCGCCATGGAGCTGGCCACCTATGGTGCCTTCTGCCTCCCTGTCTCCTCATCCTCATTATCATTCCAGCCATGATGAGAGGTATTGCTTCCATGCTGCTTCTGCTCTCTATGCTCCTCCACTCTGTAATGTGGTGTGGGTGCTGCTGTACTGTCACTGTCCTGCTAGTGGCTTGCACTTAAGTCTTTTATACTTATCTTTCTTTTCATGGTGCATTTGGCTGTGCTCTGTCTTTGTGCCTTCATTTTGCACCGCGAATCGCTTTGCGCTGTATATGCATGTATATGCCCCCTCTATATGTGCCGCATAGCATTATAATGCGTCTACGGCGCATCTCGTGCGGCATAACGCATCTGTGATACACCGGTGCATCCACCCTGTCTGTGAATTGCTGTGTGTTGCATTTTGGAGATGCACCCGCACATCTCAATTATGCCTGGCACATCTCTTTTGTGAATCCTGACCTCAGTCTCAATGAATAAGCTATTGAGGAAGACACTTGAACAAGGTCATTCTAGCTTATATAAGATCTGAGCTAGGTTTGTCAAATAAATCTTCCTGGAATTAATAATACTATATTTGCCAAACCTAATTCAGATCTTATATAAGCTGCAAAATGAAAAAGCATAGATACAGTACACCTACATCATAAACTGGCCAAGAATGTGTCTTCCTACAGATATTTCAGCTATACTGTTTGTCTTATTTCTAAAACTCTTCAGCATGATTAGTCTTACTACTTCATTAGACATAGTCACCGCCATGATTTTGTGATGCTGCTTTAGATAGCCTAGTAAGGGTCTGAATACTTGGAAAGATAGTTTAGGCCTTTTAAAAATTTTATGTGGGCTTTACAAGTTTTTAATACAACATATGTAATATGTATCATGATAGATATAGTCACCACTATGATTATGTGATGTTGCTTTAGATAGACTGTGGTAGTTGTTAATGTTTGTAAAGATATTTTTTGATTTTCTGGCCTTAGTTAAAGTTGTATGTGGGCTTTTAAGATTTTAATACAGCATATTTATATAACTGTATTGTATGAAGATTGGAAAACTTACACAACATGGGGAAAGTTTATGCACAGTACTTGAACCCTTTCCATGACTGCAATAAACCAATATGTTTATAGGTTCTGTAATAATTTGTACTTTGTTGACTGCTATGTGTTTTTTTTTTCATCATGTGTGTTATGTATTTCTGGAACTGTAAAGACTTTGTATAGTCAATCAATAAACTGCTACTTACACTGCTTTATAATATTATGAGATAACGGCATGACAAATAGGTGCTGGTGGTGCTTGCAACCCAGCTTCTGTTTCTGGTGTATACATGTGAAGGTACCTGGTTTGTAGCACTTGAGCCAGCTTGTCAGCCAGCCATGCCAGTGATGTAAATTGTTACCACCACTACTGCACATCTGTCACACATGGGAAAGCTGCTACATCAGAATAAGCTGTCTCAAATTGAAGTCTCTTAAATTATAAATGCTTAAACACCTTATTTTTCAAATTTATAGAGAATTAAAATAATACAGATTTATTCATTTGATCTGAACGTGGACTTCACTAGGTAGCCCATGACAATGGTGACCGTGATTGAGCACTTTCAAAAAGGGCGACTCAATTGTGGCACCTGTCCACAGGGCTAGCAGACAAGGAGGGTGGCTGGATGGGGGCATTCCAGAATATAGTACCCAGCACCCTTTTGCTGTGCACCGGGAGTGTACATTGCCAAAATTGATTTTTGGTGATGTACACTCGCCCTAATGGTGCTCGCCTTTCCGAGATCACTATTATCACATGGAACCCTTTACTACAGTATGTAATGGAAGCAAGTGTCTAATTTTCATCTTGATCAAATAGCAAATTTTCTTGTCTGTGCAAATCATTGATATTGTCTTAGCCTTGCTGGGCCATTGAACTGATTTCTTTTATCTTTTGTCTAATTACATTGATGCACAAATTCTTCTGAGCTTGTATTTTCATGGCTGATGATATACCCCACATTATGAGGGCCAGTAGACAAACATTTCTCACATTCTAAGTGCCAGAATCCCATAGTTCAGTGTTACTGGCCAGTCCACAAATGTCCTCAGGATATGCTCAAATAGAACTTATCCTGGCTGTGACACTGTGCCCCAAATGCCAGTCCATACCAGATTTCATACTCCTCCCCTGCCTTCAGTGTTCCACTAGTGCAGAGCCATGTGGTGAGATAGGAGGAGTCAAAAATGAGAATAGCTGATCTTGACCACTGTCATCCAACTGGATTCCGTAGTGGTCCATGAGTGGATTCCCTACCTGCACTTGGACCAGGGCATCCTGGGATATGGCTGTCTTTCAGGACTTCCATATCCCCATGAAATAAAATTCTATTTTTAAATACAGCCAGTGGAATGCCCAATTGACAGTAGTGAATAACCCCTCTACCAGCCCTACATACCACAGAATTTTCAGGATAGGGTGCATAGTCAGCTGTAACCTATGACCTGTCCCATCCGACCTGCCTGAGTAGACTGGCACTTGGGTCAGGGATCTGGTGCAGAGAAGATATGTGTATCACTCTGGATGTCTTGGAGTGCCCAGTATGGTGCCCATCCTACATGTAAGAGAGCACTCCACGTTTTTTCCCGGCCATCCACATGTGCAAATGGGCCAGGAACTTTTTGTGAATCAAGACTTTGGTATGTACTATAGAACACTCGCCTCATGATGGAAGATTGGATGGTTCTGTGTTGTTGTCCCACACCAAGAACATGGACTAACACACAATGCTTCACCACTGCAGGCAGGTAACACATGCTGTTCCCAGGATAGAAATATACTTTATTGTTAAAAAACACAGCAGTGCAAATATAGGACACCCCTCCTGAAAGAATGCCAAATGTTTTCATGCTTGCCACTAATGCTTTCTCAAGGCAGATGGGACAGTGGTAGACAGATGTGTTTTAAAGCTCTAAGTTAAAGTGACAGTGCAATAATTCATGCAATATGGATTTCAAATAACAACAGTTACTACCACAATAAAACAGGCATAACCAATTGAGCAGTGTATATAAGTATATTCAAAAAATGAATGAAAAAACATATATGAATGCTGAAAATTACATAGACAACCACAAAAAAGGGATGCTGTACGTACATGCCTACGAACTGTGAGTACAAATTTGTTTGGCTCCTTCCTGGATGTTTTGTAGCTGCCTTTTCATTTTGTTTCCTATGTTTTGTTGTTTGGCATGCACAGCATACCATTTGCAGACTTTTGATTTAACATGTCAGCTTCTTACATTATTATAGCTACTACCAGAGGGACACCCCTCCCGTGCAGGCATTTACTAGTAATTTTGTAGACTCTATTCTTTTGCGAGGGTGAAGTAAGCCCTCTGCTGGGTAACACACAGACTGCCACTAATGCCTCCCAAACTGTTCACACCCTGAAGTTACCAATGTTCCTCTAAATATCAAGACTGCCTTCATTCAACTAAAGTGTGTACCTTTGAAAGCCCGTTGTATGTACTCACAAAGCATACTCTAACTTTATCTGCTTACCTTGCAGTTAACAGAGATCCATGAGGACATAGATTTGTCAAACAACCTTCTTTGGTCAAGAGTGTGATTTTTTTGGTTGGATGGCAAATACATTTATTAAATGCTACTGCCAGTCTCATTCAGTATATTTTAAAGGATACAGAGACTCTTGAAAAAGAGTCAAAAATGAACTTATTGGTTAAAGAACGGGCAGTGCAAACCTTTTCAAATCGTATGGAATATGTCAACTATCACCTGCTACTGAAGGAACCCATCCATAAACAAGATGCAGGTACTGAAAAATTAAAAAGGAGTAAGTCTGAAAGGGAGTGCAGAGATTATGCAGAGGGATGTATTTTTAACTAGAAAAATGAATTGCACTATGCAAGAAGATCAATTCTTAAGAAGCATCAGTCCACTGTTCCCCCTCATGTTGGTGATGTATACACCAGTGGATCAGAGATGGATAATCCTTTTTTAGACAGTAGCCAGAAGGGTCTTCCTCTGTTCCCATCCAACCAGGAAGTGCTTGTAACGATACACACACACCCCAAGCAACACAAGCTACCCTGGATGTCACCGTACCCAAACATACCCCCATACTCACAATAACAACAATGGCAGTACAATACCTTGCATTACAACTCCTAGAGAGATCTCTGAGATGCAGCCCAAGAATTGTTCAGTTTAGGATAGACATAACAGATAAGGTATGAGGGGAAGGGGAGGTGGATGAAGGGGAAACAGAAGGGGGAATAACCAATACAGATGAATGAGGGGGAACAATTACCACAGATGGGGATAACAGAACTTGAGAGCATTGAAAATATCATTGTCAGTATCTCTGATTACCAATTGGCAGATACTGAATATCATGTCCTACAAAAGGGGATTTCTTTCATACCAACTAAAGATATTAATATTTTTGACATCATTGTGGGTTTCCATAAATTTACACCTTAAGGCAATCTTTTTTAGTGAAAATGAGACTAACTCTGTGCCTATTTGAGATTCTAACACTCAAGACATATCTCACAGTATGCAGTTGGGAGACTGGAACCACAATGCCTTCAAAGTAAAGTACACCTTCATCCCTCCACCGAATACTGCTGTTTCAGTGTTTGAACGAGCATGTTTACAAGAGCTTGAAAATCTAAATATACAAGCAGCTCAATATTACAACTGCACCGGTGAAGAAATATGTGCAATTGGAAGTTTAAGGAACAACAAAAACATCATATTGAAACTTGCTGATAAAGGTGGATCTATCGTAGTTTGGAATAGAGTGGACTATAAGCAAAAAATGCTACACCAATTATCCAACACTGAGTACTATACACCCCTTTCTGCTGACCCCACAGAGCAGCATAAAAAAATCTGATATTCTTTTCTATGAAGCATTGTGCAATGGCATTATCAACCAGGATGCTTATGATTTTTTTTTACAAATGCCATATCCTATCTGGGCTGTCCTGTATGGCCTTCACAAGATTCACAAGATTCTTATTAAACCCCCTGCATGGTGAATTGTGGTGAGCTTGGGATCTGTCATTGAACCACTGGCACATTTTGTGGGTCAACATAGTAAATCAGTAGCACAGAACACCCGTTCATATTTGAAAGATACTACAGATTTGATAAACATGCTTCAAGATATAGAAATGGAAAATGAATGGTATCTTATCACTGTGGATGTAAGATCTTTATATATGAGCATTCCCAACTCAGAAGGTCTGGAAGCTTTCAGATTTTTCCTGTCAACACAAATGGATTACACAACAGCAACTGTAGAGTTTATCTTGTCCCTCACTGCAAACGTACTAACTTGCAATACATGTGTGTTTAAATGTATGCTGTATTTACAATGAAAGGGCAGGGCCATATGGGTTGCCATGGCCCCAAACTATGCCATATTTTATATGACAAGGTGGGAAAATGAATATACACATACATATATATATATATATATATACACATATACACACACATGTATCTCTAATAATCCTTTCCTTGATATGATTGACTTCTATAAATGCTACGTTGATTACCTATTTTTTTTTATCTGGAAGGGGTATCCCTCCGAGCTGCATGATTTAATTTCCTATCTTGAACATACCAATAGAAATCTTAAGTTTTAATTAAATTTTGACCTACAGCAAGTGAACTTTTTGGATCTAACAGTTTCTAAAGGATTTGATAGCAACATTATCACACAGTTGTTGCATTTCAGGAGTTGCCATCTGTCACATGTGACTGAAAATATTCCGTTTAGACAATGTCTGTGTATCAAGCACAATTGCTCTAATGAAATGGATTGCTAACACTATGCAAATAATCTTATACATAGGTTTTGGGAAAGCAGCTACAGTAAAGATGTTATAGCAAGAGCTAAAAACAAGGTTGATACTATAGACAGGAACAATTTTCTAATTCACAGTGAAAGAAGTAACAGTGTGAATGGTATTCACAAGGGCTCAGTGGGCCTACCCGGTTACCAAAACTGAATGAATAAATACATAAATAATAAATAAATAAATAATATCCAGAATCCTGTCTTTGTCACCACTTTTAGCCCACACTCATATTTGGTGAAGGATGTTATTTTGAGAAACTGGCACACTCTTGGCACAGATAACAAATTGCAATATGTAGCTAGGAACACTCCTCAGTCAGTTAATAATTAGGGTACTAACTCAAGAAACTTCCTGGTACAGAGCTTATATTGAGAGAACCTAAGTACAAAACAATCCTGTCCCAGTGATTTAGTGGGAACTTTCAAGTGTGGAAACTGTATATTTTGTAAATACATTCAGGTTGGAAAAACTTTTAAAAATCTGGTTACGGGGAAGTGTATGAAACAAGACTTTTGTACATGTAATACGAACAATGTTGTCTGTTTAGCCTCATGCATTAAATGTTCTTCATTTTATATAGGCAAGACAATGCAGAAGTTTAAGGAAAGAATAGGACAACATATTCATAGTATTGCCAAATTGGTTGGTATTTGTGCATTGGCATTGCATGTATGTGAGAAGGGAAGTGAGCATCAGTTCCATTTTCAAATGATGGAAAAGATACATGAACATACTGTATAAGTGGTGGGGACTTGAATAACCATCTTTGTAAAAGGGAGACCTTTTGGAAGTATAAGTTTAAATCCTATATTCCACCAGTTTGGAACAAATTTTTTCAGCTGTCCCCATATTTACAACTCAATAAGTGGATACAGTTATCTATGAAGTTATTATGGAAGTTATAATGAGTCCACTTTCTAAATATGAATTAATTGGAATAATCTATATCCTGTAACTTTAGTGAACAATCACAGTATTTTACGTTTAAGCCTTTATCCTTTATTAAGGGTTCCTTTTCCCACTCCCTTCCTTCCCTTCCTTCACACATTTCTTCCATCCCCTCTTTTTGGTTTTTGTTTTATTGCTGTCTATGTAATTTTCAGCATTGGTACACGTTTTTTCATTCATTTTTTGCAGATATTTATATACATTGATCAATGGGTTATGCCTGTTTTATTGTGGTAGTAATTGTTGAGATTTGAAGTCGATATTGAATGAATTGTCACTTTAACTTAGATCTTTAAAACACACCTATCTACCACTGGCCTATCAGCCTTGAGAAAGAGCTAGTTTCAAGCATAAAAACATTTGGTGTTCTTTCAGGAGGGGTGTCCTATATTTGCATTGCTGTTTTTTTTAACAATAAAGTATATTTTTTATCCTGGGAACATCGTGTGTTACCTCCCTGCAGTGGTGAAGTGATGCCGAACTTACATGCCCATGAACTGTGAGTACAAATTTGTTTGGCTCCTTGCTGGATGTTCTTGTAGCTGCCGTTTTGTTTTGTTAACATACAATACTGACAATGTAGTGCAACACAAGTGAGGAATTCCATGCCATAATGGTGACTGCTAATCAGTGACTGCCGTCACGGTGAGTGTACATTGCTGAAAATCAAAAATGGTGGTGCATACTCCACCAAACACAAGCACAGCTACAAAAACTTAGATTTTATACAGCACATAAGTTTTACCTACTGCCAATGAAGGGGGCTGTGCCCTCCGCACCCCGTATATTTAAGAAACTACTCCAGGGGGTGCATGTCAGGAAGGGGGAGAAACTCAACGAGGGACATATCTCAGGGAGGAAGGGGGACAACATTGGGGGCAACCTGTGGCATGTAGGGCAACCATATTAGGGGAATAGTCCATCTCATATTGTAAAAAAAAAAATATGCAAACCCCCAAATATAACAAAATAATAAAGTCCATGCCCAGATCTAAACATGGGTCCAGAAATACTCCAAGCCGTGATCCTACCCACTACGTCATATAAGCAGCTTTTTAATATCTCCTCCAACAAACCCTCTTCACTGAACCTACCTAATACTTCCTAGCTATCTACTCGCTATCCATTTGCTGTTTTCTCACTATTTCCTCACCCTTCACCCTCTCTATGCTCTCACGGTCGCTATGCTTACAGGCACTCAAACTGAGTCACTCAAAATTGAGTCACTCAATTTCAGTTGCCCACATCACTGGATACCCAAGTGGGGTACTGCACTGCTGAGATACTGTGCTGTTTGCTGAAGTTCACTGTTTGTTAATTTTTTTATTAATGAGGAACACGCAGTACATACAACATCATAACAGTACCTTACAATAAGCACACTGTGAGAAGTTTTACCTCAGTCTGGCTAAGTGACTTGAGTTGCCAGACACTGGTGTCTTTGAAGATAAGTCCTGCAATCACAAGAATACCCACTATCTATGAAGCTGAAGCTATAATCATCCATTAATTCCATCCATCCATCCATCACTGTGAACCCACTGTCCCTTTTAAAAGTAGAAGACTGATGTTTTCATCTGTCGTAAGTCTTTAAGTCAAATATCCTCTGTCACTATCTTTTTCTCTCTCTCCCTCTCTCAACTACTACACCTACAAGCTGCTACTAACTACACTCCTGTTCACTTGCAGTAGTCTCCACTATAATGTGCTTTACTGCCATAATCAACATAGGTCAAGTCTTGGGCCACTGAATATATTCTTTGTAGCCAGAGCCTTCATCCAAATGTTTTTGTCAGCCTTATAGTCCCAGAAGGATGGTTATGAATGAATTGAATGGACACCTGTGGAATGTAAATAGGTGGTCTAGTATTTGCCAACTGAAATTCAATGCAAAAAATATACAACAGGACTTGGGTGGTGGGCATACGAAGATCAAATATTAGATGATGGTTGAGATGGAGGGGGATGAAGAAGGCCACAGAAGAAAAGGATCTGGTTGCTATGAAAGCAATAGCACATGACAGGGTGTGCAGTAATCCTAAATTACCACATGCCCAGGTGGGTTGTGAGGAACAAGGTGCAGACGAGTGTCTTCAATGGCCTAGGAAGTGCAGCAATTTATGGCATTATCACACACCCTGGAGTGTATTATTGATCATATAAAATGTTTTTTAACATGCAGGTAGGGGCAGATTAAGGTGTATTTGAAAATATTGACTCAGTTAGGGTATGTTTGAAATACTGAACTCAGGACCCATAACAAATCAGAACACCTGTTTGACTGAAACATCAAGAACAGGCACAAATCACATTATTTTTCTCTATTCTGACAGAAAGATCCTTCCAAACTTAACTAGGTCTGGCTTTTGCAAACTCTTTTACTGGTACTGGCCATTTAGCTCTTGGAATGGTGAAGGAATTGCTAGTACCTTGAATAGCAGATCCGAAATGTACAGAACTAGTACAACCTAGAACTACCATTGTGTTTGAAGACAGAAAATAGTGCAGTTGGTACCTGTTACACACATTTCTGGATTGTTTTACTTTTTTTCATCCAGTTTTTTCTTGTCCCTATCCCAGTCTTGAAAAAGCCACATCATCGACCTCCTCATTGACTTACTAGTTATCCAGCGCTTACCAAGAACCATGACAGTGGTAGGTGGCCTGCCACATCGGTCAAAAGTGGGCCTGCAGGAGTTCAGGTATAACAGTGGATCAGGGAGTTTTCCTCCAGCTCCTGATTTGCTCAGCAAGTGTGCTGTCATTCAGTGACTTGCATAAATGTATGCTTAGCATCTGTGGAGCTGCACCTCATCCTGACTAGGTTCTACCGCAGCTTTGCTACCTGGTCTCCACCAGGTGGCAGTCAAGTAGGGAGAGGCAGCACCCTCCATCCTTGATGAGAGAGAGAGAGAGCTGTCCTTGGAACATTCAGTTCTCATTCCCATGCCAGCCGATGACCAACCTAAATCTGTTCCAGAACCCCGGAAGCCAGCCTAGCAAGTGGGATCAGTATCGCTGCTCTATCTGTCAGGGATGTTCCAGTTTTCCTGGTCCAACTTTTATAGCATTTCTGTATTTTACCTAACCACCTTCCAACAGAGGATGGCTAATATCTGAAACAGCCTGCTGGCACTGTTTTCTTATATCCTGGTATGGGGTTGGTTGATCCATAGCACCTAGAGATATACCAGCTTAAAAGCCAGGTATATTAGGACTTGGTCCTTATAAGCTTTATGACTCATCCTTGAATGCAGAGGCCAAGAAACACAGCCATGGAATGCCTCTAGGTGCAGGATACACTCCACTGTGGCACTTTGTGATATCCGCAGTGGGGGATGTATGCCCCATCTGCAACCAATAATGGCTTGTGGGCCTTGATATGTCAGTGGGAATAGATGGGCTGGGGGCATATGCTGGTATTTACTCCTTTCCCAACAGAAGCTGCTCAATTCAGAAGGCCGGCTAAGGGGGAGGCTACTATGCTTGCCTAGATACAGCAGCAGCAGTTAGGCACCCACATATGCCTAGTCACAGAGCATGATTCTGGGCATGATTGGCCCTCCCTCCTTCCTTCAGCATCAACTATAAGAGTATCCACAGTGGCTTGGGGCATCATCTGCACCAGCCTGTTTGTGTTTGAAAATATATATATTGCACAGTGAGAATAAGACAGCCCTGAAGGACTATATCACAGGATGCCTGCTATCTGTGCATGCAGAAATCCACTTGCTGACTGGCACAGTCATCCAATGATACACCCTTGCCCCAATTCATGGTTCTGCAGCAGTAGAGTTCAGAAACAAGAAAATGCAGTCTGACACAGATGGGCATCATGGGGCACAGGGCTATTGCAGGGACTCACTTGATTCAAGCATACTCCAGCAATCAATTTGGATCATGTGCATATTCCTCACACTCATTCACCCATTCAGCCTCTTACCCACACACACTGGTCTTAGGACAAGAAATTGAGTTTCCCTGCCCCCATCCAATGTTCTTGGGCAAAACCTAGTCTCCCTTAATATGCCTCCAAACCTTTTTTCACTGAAATGTGGGAACCCAACAATCATAATGTTGGACAATGGAACTCCTAATGTGGAACACATCATTAAGCATGGAAATGTAAGTTCAGTACCTTATAGAAACTAGTGTTTTACGTGAACAAACTTTAGTTTTGATTTAGCATATTATAAGATAATGAAATGCTGCTTTTAAAGTCTGAGGATATAGCACTTTCCCAGCATAGGCAGCACCTTTTCCATGTGGCATAGAGCAATTTTTAAAGTGTCCTCCTAATGTGGGTCACTTTAGACGTATGCCCCAATCTCAATACCACAGGCCATCTTCCCAAACAATGCATACTTTGTAATTATTTCTTCACACATTTCTGTGATTCCACATCTAGTGAAGATACAATATGAGCCAGCTGCACATATGACTGCCATCACAAAAATCACTGTCCCTGTACAAAAAAATAATTCATTTGAAACTCCCGCTCTTACTCTCTCCCCCTCCCAAGCTGTCACTTAGCAAGAAAGATACTTTTTTCTACTTCTGTGCTGAGATTTGCCATAGTTTCTGCCCCTGCATATTTCTGTCTGACCCCCCCCCCCCTTGGTGGTTGGGTGAGACTATGCTGAGAGGCAGACTTCCACCTCTACTGTTTTATATTACAATGTCAGTGCATGACCCATAAAACGAGGGAACCATAATAAAGATTGAAAGAACCCATTTTGCTAGATCCTGCTATTTATTTTTTTTTAAATGTGCCAGAGATACCTTCTTTTGGCACGCCAAAATCCATGGTGCCCAGCTTAGAAAGAGGAGCCATTAACCAGTGTTCTCTGTATGAGAACTGTGAGACTTTCTTAAGTTCTGCAGCTGCAGTTGTAAGTCAGTGAGAGAAGTGAGCCGCCAACCTCCTGTTTTGTCTGTTTGTCTCTGGCTCTCGATCACTCTTTCTCTGTCTGTCTGTCCATCTGTCTGTCTGTCCATCTATCTATCTATCTAGCTATCTATCTATCTATCTACTTACCTACATACTTATGTACAGTGGTAGTTATCTAAAAGTTTCCTACCTTGAGACACCCTCGAGGTACTGCTGAGGTACCAGTGAGGCAATTTGGATAGACTGTAATGTGATCCTGCCTTATTCTGCCTCAGTAAACCCAAGTATACCTCAGTACTGAGAAACTTTTCTATGACTACCATTGTACGTTTCTATTTATTAAGTGGACTGGGGTGCCCACCCCCAATACTGCTTCTTTCTCCCCACTTCCCTCCAGGTCACCTGCTTGCCTGCCTTTCCAAAGTTTATATCTATCTATATATATATATATATATATATATATATATATATATATATATATATATGTGGTCACAGCCCTATGGTTAGGGTTGAGTAGGTAATTCAATATTAAACTCAATATTTTGCTCTTTAATAATGTTGGAACTGTTGAACACATTTACATATAATTTGGTGTGTTCCTTCCTGATGGGTAGATCTTTTGGTATGGGAAGTTTTGTTCTGGTCAGCTATGTGGTCTCTGAGTTACAGAGAGGTGAAGAAACATGTTTTTACACATTGACATTGCTGGTATTTTTCTTGAACTTTCCTACAGCCCAGAGGGTTAGGTTGTTTGGCATGAAATATGTAGGGTAGAAAGGGACTAACCCACAGATGTGCCTTTTGCTAGTCGGGTGTGAAAAGAATAAGTACTTTTTGAGTTATTGCAATTTAAACATTTAAAAAAATTGTTTCTGAGCATGCTCAGTAGGGACTTCAAGATAGCTGGTAGGTATGAAAGAGGAATCCAGCATTGTATGAGAAAATTCCTCTTTTGTATGGCTGCCATCTTGTTTTCAGTTTGTCTGAAATTCAAATTTGGAAACCTCACAAAATGATATTGTGGGGAAGAACCAATACATGTAGCTTGTTTATTGTGACCCCTTAGGTGCATTCTACACTTTACTGTTTGGAAAATGTCCTTAAAATGTGAGTTATTTAACATTTAAATTCTTTATTTGTATCGGCGTCAGATGACGTTGGATCTTGGTTCATATGATGAGATACAAACTAGGATCCTACTTCGTATAACTGTGATGCAAACAAAGAATTTAAATGTAGATATCTCAGCTATGTTTTGGTATTTTCTCACCAAATTTTCAACATAGGCATTTTGGGACCCCACCTCATGAACAATGTCACTGTCATCTTGTTACTCAGTCGCAAAAGGTGGTTTAGTGATCACTGCACATAATCACCTTTGGGCCTGATTAACGAAATGCCAGTGACATTGTTCTAACGATGCAAAATGCCTATGAAAATTAAACAAAAAGAATAACTGAGATATCCACATTAAATTTTTATTTGTATCAGAGTCATATAAGCAGGATCCTAGTTCATTCTCATTATACTTAATCTAAAACTTACATCTTATGGCTCTGATACAAACAAAGAATTTAAATGTGAATATCTCAGCCATTTTTTGGTATTTACTCACCAAATTTTTAGCATAGGCATTTTGGGACCCACGTCATGAACAGTGTGACTGGCATCACATTACTCAGTCCCAAAAAGTGATTTCACAGTCACTGCCAAGGTAACACACCAGAGGGGATTAAGAGTACTTGCAATTAACACTCTGTTGAAAACCTTTTAGCACCTCCACCTGAGCTCAATGAAAAATGGATAAAGGAGGTCACAGTCAATAGGAATTAATTTGACTAGTTAAAGACAAATGCGAAAGGATTCAGATTCTCAGTTTTATGTAATAAAGAGGTAATTAACATGAGAAAAAGTCATCTCATTCAGGAAGTCAGACTTACAAACTAATGAGGTATGGATAAACCAGGTCTGCCTGTATGCCCATACTTATGTGTAAGTGGGAGTGCAGTACCCAGAGGGCCCACACTCCCACTTATGCATATCATTATGCAACAATGGGTAGTGTGAGGGGAGCACAGGTCCCACGCCAGTAGCATAGCAAATTCCCAGAGGGCCTGGGTGCAAGGCGATGTTATAGGGCCCCTCTCCAGTTTTGAATAAACATCAAAATAATGATTTGGCCCCTCAAACCTTGTAGGCCCGGGTGCCACTGCATCCCTTGCACCCTTGTAGCTACGCCCCTGGCCCACGCTCCCACAACCACATACCAGTTATATTACACTTTCTCAAAAAGAATGGAAATTCATTGCAAGAAAAGTATGTTAATGCATCAGTTAGAGTTTTTAATAAAGCATAAAAAGCTGGGAAATTTGACTTTAGTGTTACCAGTCCTACCACCTCACCCTCACCCTCCACACACCAATAGGTGTCGGGTTGTGCTTTGGAGTCCTTGGGACTAACTCTTATATGATTCTCTTATACTGAACCATCTCATCTTGTACAAATGGCATGGGGTGAGAGTTGGGGCCAACAACTCCAATGTCTAACGTTAAACCAATCAGTGGATTTGCACAAAATTTGGTATGTGCTGTCCTGAGGGGTAGATCTCTTGATTTGGCAACTTTCGTTCCAGTCGGATGTGCGTATTCTGAGATCCAGACAGTGAAATAAAGTAAAAAGTCTTCCTTTTTTGCAGTTTTTTCCTCCTCAGCTCATGTCCAGATGGTGTGGAATTTTGTTGTGATCTTTTTTATGGTAGAAAGAATTTGGGTAGCAGAACTACCACTTCTAGTTTGGTGCAAAAATATTATACTGTTGCAAAGTTATTAACTTTTTAAGTTCTATTATATCCTATGGGAAGTTTGTTTTTCAGGATTGATGTCTAAAGTTTGACAAAGGATTTGTTCTTGTGAAAAAGGATTGAGTCTCAGGAGAGTGTTCCATTTTTCACTAGAACAAAATCCTTTTCAGTGAGGAAAAAATCCTTTTCCAGGAGTCGCAATCTCATTTTTTTTTCAGCAATCAAAAAGTCAGGAAAATACATACAAATTTTGTCATTTTAAAAATCAAGCACCAGAACCTAGCTAAACAGGCCCAGTTTAGCCAGAGTCTGATGTTGTTTTTTTTTACAGTTATGGTCAGAAATACTTTTTTTCTGGGCACCCAAACTCCTAGGTGCCCAGCTTAGCAAGAAGAGTGCTTCCCTTGCTTCCTGGGGGGGCCTCTGATCTAACCAGTCACCACTACATACTTGTGATCTTTCTTTTTTTTCTTGTCATGCAGTTCAAGAAGACTGCCATGCCAGGGAAAATGCATTTTTTCCAGGAGGAAGTAGTGAATACTGCCACTGCTCATTGATGCAGATTTCCAGCTCCACATCACATCCAGGACTGCTGGTGTTTGAATTAAACTTCTGTTTACAGGTGGTTGCTCTGCTGTCAGTCAACATTGGTTCCTGCTCCTTAATGGTTCCTCTCCCTTCCCCATGCGCATTCTGGGCTGTCTGTCTTTGTGGGTCTCCAGGCTGGCTCTCATGGCAATGGGAAACACATGTTCTAATGCACTCATTTTGTTGGCTGCTGTCACCAAAGAAGTGTGAGTGACAGTGCTAAGAATGCCTTGCTGTTTACTTAACTGCTGCTCCAGAGCCAGCCCTCCCATCTCCTTGGTGAGCATAGCACTGAGCATCTGCCACCAGGAACACATAAGGTGGTACAGTGAGGAGCGAGAATTATTTACTTGCTATCTATCAGCTGCCATAGATAAAGTGCTCGAGATTGGTCACCACAGTTGCCTCCTTGCCTGATCAGAGTCAGTGAGTGTCGTATGAGATGAGTAATTTTATTAGCTATAGTCTGACCATTTAGATTAAGTAGCGGAGCTACCATTTACACTCATAATAGATAAGGCATCAGTGTTCCTCACTTTGCAAAGTTTAAGAGCATGTATTCACTACTGTATGTTTATTTTTTTTTTCTTACAGGGATTTTTACATGTTTGTGGAATAAAGTTTATTGTGGCAGTCTGCATTGGTGTCATTTTTTACTAGCTGGCAGTGCTGATTCAGTACTTACAGAACAGGATGACTCCCTGTTGTTTGTTTGTAAAGACAGAGCTATCAGTGCAAAAAAAAACATGAAAGTGCAGAACCCAGAAGCCCAAGTCTGTGTGACAACAATTAAAAACAAGCATTTGTCAATGCCGAATGTTTGCTTGCTGGCATTGGCAGTGGTAGTGTAGAAGTTACAGAGCTGCGTAATAGGAATGGCAGTGAAGTATTGAACTGAAGCCAACCCCATCACCACCCTGCAGAGAGTGACAGTCATTGGGGTGTGCATTTGGGTCGTCAGGCATAACGGCCACGCCATTTCACCACACCCCACTCTGCAGAGACTGACAAGTGATCACGTGTTCCTTGGGGTCTTTGGCCCTTATGGCACCCATTTCATTAGGAAATACAGTGAGATGGAGTGCGATATAGGAAGAATTAGAGGCGGTTGGGCGAAGAGTCCAAGGCATACCTCGATGCCTCTCAGTGACTGCAGGGTGTGGAATGGTATAAGCATCACAGGCAAGAATCCCAAGTCACACCCCTGATTCCTGTCATTCTTTATGAGGGTTGGGCGATTTAGTTGAAAAGCCTAATACCTCAGGCATTCGTTGGTATTTTCACTCAAATTTTCAACATGTTTGTTTGTGACCCCACCTCATGAGCAGGGGAATATCAGTTTAGTAGCCAAAAGCTGCTTATGCTGAGTGACTATGGCATTTAGCACCACAGGTGCAAAAATATTCGAACAGGATGTAAAAATGACAGCTGTACTCTTTCATGGGGAGGTGTAAAATGGCTATGTTGCAAATGTGTAGTAAAATATTTAAAAAATGGTGAAGTCACGGCTACATATAGAAACTGTGCAGCGCACCGTTATATAATTAGGTTGGAGGATTTTTTATAGCAGATTGTCAACTCAGGCATTTTGGTGCCTCGATCATGACCAGTGTCACTGTGATTTTCTTTATCTGTGCCGAACAATGATTTTCCACAGCGACCATGCATCTCTGCACTGAAAGTGTGAAAACACACTTCGGCCATGTTGTGAAAAATGGCAGCTGTACTGTTCATAAGGAAGTGTTGAAAAATGCCACTAGTGAAAATCTGTACTGAAAATATTACAAAGTCATGAACTAACGAGGATGCGTAGAAACTGCACAATGCTCACTCATAACACAGTCATTTTATGGACTTTTGTCACCAGATTTTCAACATAGCCATTTTAAGACCTCTGCTCATGAACAGTGTAACTGTGATTTTCTTAATCTGTCCTAAACATTGCTTTCACATTCAACAGCACCATTGTATGCTACCATGGCGGAAACACGTTTGGGCAGGATGTGAAAATGACAGCTGTACTGCTCATAAGGAGGTGTGGAAAAATGGCAATGTTGGAATCTGGAGTGGAAATATTGAAAATTCGCAAACCTACGAGCGTGCGTGGGAACTGTGCAACGCACACTCGTAAAACAGTCATTTTTAGGAATTCTGTCACCAAATTTTCGACATTGCCATTTTAAGATCTCTGCTCATGAACAGTGACACTGTAATTTTCTTAATGTGTCCCATACACTGAGTTCGCACAACGACTGCGCCATTGTGCGCTACATGGGCGGAAACACGTTTTGGGTGAGATGTGAAAAATGACAGCTGTACTACTCATAAGAAGGTGTGGAAAAATGGCAATGTTGAAAATCTGGAGTGGAAATATTGAAAATTCGCAAACCTATGAGCGTGCGTAGGAACTGCTTAACACGCTGAAATAAAACAGTCTCATTTTAGGAATTTTGTCACCAAATTTTCAACATAGCCATTTTCAAGACCTCTGCTCATGAACAGTGTCACTGTGATTTTCTTAATTTGTCCCGTCATTGATTTCGCACACTGACTGCGCCATTCTGTGCTACATGGGCAGAAACACATTTTGGGTGAGATGTGAAAAATGACAGCTATACTACTCATAAGAAGGTCTGGTGAAATGGCAATATTGAAAATCTGGAATGAAAATATTGAAATTTCGCGAACTTACGAGCCTGCGTAGGAACTGCGCAATGCACGCTCGTTAAACAGTCATTTTTTTGAATTTTGGCACCAAATTTTCAACATGGGGGTTTTGGACCCCCTTCTCATGAATGATGTCACTGTCATGGTGGTATTGAGGCCCAAAGGGTGATTTTGCAGTCACAGCACAGTCACTGCGTGAAATCACCCTTCGGGCCTGAATACCGCCATGACAGTGACATCATTCATGAGAAGGGGTCCCAAAAACCCCATGTTGAAAATTTGGTGCAAAAATTCCCAAAAATGGCTGAGATATGCAATAAAGTTGAAACCCCCCCATCTAGCCCATTACACAGCTTACTGGCATTTCCTCAGTTCGCGGTCGGCTTTGAAGAGTGCAGACGTGTTCCCGGTCCACCGAAGATCGTCGCGCCGGAGTCCGGAGGTAAGTATGGGGTGGGGGTGTGGGGAGGCTGGGTGCGCAGTGGGTGGGTGCGGGTTGTGGGAGGGGCGCGGAGGCACATACCGCTGGACCGTTTTTCTTTCAGGAAAAAAAAAAAAAGGCGTCGATGGACCGTTTGCCTACGCTGGGGTGGGCTCCAGCATGGCACAAGGACTTTGGGGGCGTTCAGCCCGGCGGGGATTGGGCACCCCGTCAGCAAAAAAATTTAAAAAATAGTGGGACCCGTTGCCACGCTAGGGTGAGCTCCCAAGCGTGCTAAGGCAGCGTTCAGCCCGACGGGGAATTGGACACCCCGTCGGCAAAATGACTGATTACCATGCTGGGGTGGGCTCCCAGTGTGGCATCAACTACTGGGGAGGAGACAGATGCAGCTCAGCCCGCGAGGATTGGGCACCCGTCGGCTAGCCACTGCGTGCAGGGGGGAGCCACGCCTACGGCTGGGGGGCTGCACGTGAGCAGCTTCTTATCGCTGCTCACTCAAGCATAGCTCCCCCTTTCAACTGTATGCCACTGCATTTTGGAGCGTGTCATAGACGGCTCCAAAATGCATTGGCTTACAGGGGCCGCGCCTGCCAGCACACTGCCTGAATTGGAGGAGGAGGTGACACACCTCCGAAATCTCCGATGATGGCACTATGTTTCTTGCACATGCGTGCAAGCAAACATAAAAAATTGGCTTCTCATGCAGACATTTCACACTCCAAAAGATGCCCAAAGGATCAGATAAGGGCCTTTCTATTTACCTACAGCCTGGTTCCCAGGAACTCAGTTTAGTGGATATAAACATTGGCTCCCAGATCCATAAATGGTGTTCTTTTACTATAGAGTAAAGCTCCTGTAACTCATCTCCTAAGAAGACCTGCATTTGTCTATTACCCTGTAAAAATCAGTATTATTAGTCTTTATTTGCCATTTCCACATAAACTGCTCCACTTTCACAAGTTACAAGAATCATCATAGACTGGACCCCTCAGTACATCCTGCTACCATAAATCATGGACAGTGCTTACAAAATTGGGGACAAATACATGACTCGTACCTGAGGCATGGCCTTTGAAAAAAAAAATAAAAATATCAGACAATAACAGATGCAACCAGACACAATGTTTTGACAAAGGATTTAGTAAAATTAGACTGTAACCCTAACGTCTATGATTTGCCGTTTCAAATCCATATTCTTCAGTGAAAGAGATTACACTTAAGAGAGACCGGGGATGTTTTTGGTATCAAAATCAAGGGCATGCCCCATAATCAGGAAGTGTTGAGAGGTACTTTGTGGTGCTGCTCTGGGAGCCCTCAACTTTTATATTGCAAAGCAAGTGGACAGTACAGCCTGCCATACAAACTAGTAATGTGATAGAGAGCTGCTGGTAGTAGTCTCATCCCTTTCCTCCTCCTCAGAGCTCAGCCATTCCACAGCCACCTAATGCACTCACTGCTGCTGTTCCCCAGTTCTAGCCACAGAGTCCAGCTGTGCACAGACCTCACCACCATGGTTAGAAACCCCAGCAGTACCCCCTAGTAAGAGTCAGGCTCCTTCACTAGCCACCCAAAGGCCATCGTCTGCCCCTCTAGTACAGAACTTGATAATATTGGTGCTCAGTTTTGCTGCACACAAAATTAAGTCTAAAAGGATCATTGGGCAAACATTTTTCCATATAAGTACCCAGCTATTTTTAATTGTGTGTTTTCTTATCTTTACCCTCTGAAGTGCACCAGGGAGTAGAGGAAAAGAATGGGGGGTGGAGGAACCAACTCTCAAATATCACCAAGACACTGCTAGTGGTCTAAAATCTTGAATAAATATTTGTATGGAACAACAAAGAAGTAGAAGTCTCCCAAGCTGAATCCATTCACTTTAAAGCAGTCAGCAACTCTGTGTCCATATTGAAAGACAAAAGAGAATAAGTTCAGTTCTGTTGCTGGGCAGACAAGTGGTGTTTGAAAAAAAACATGTATTTCTTTGCTTATACCACATGCTCAGGAGTTGAACGCCATGTGTCGTTTTGTTTCACTTGGATACTTTTTAAATGTATTTATTTATTACAATTGTTTCACCAGGAAAGGCACACTGAGCAACAAGATGCTTGTCTCCCGGTGTGACTGGGGGGGGGGGGACTCATGGATATGATAACATGCAGGTTATCAAGTGAACAGTTAACAGAAGCAAATAAAAAACAGCGTAAGGATGTATGATTGCATGAATATACAAGCAGCGCACATTGAATGCTTAGGATATAATAGTATCAAATAAAAATGTTTGTGACAAGAAGCAACAGACAAGGAATATTAGCACAGTAGTAACAGCTATAAACAACAGAGGATGTATATCACAGTTATACAGTTATACAAAGTACATAGGGCAAAATAGGCCCAGGATATAAATGCAAGGTTGGGGTTATATGCCAGCTTCTGTAGCAAAGTTAAGGCCAGAGGTCAGGCATTAGGGAGGGAATAGTGGGGCATGGCGGGTTCAGGGACAGGAGCAATTTGTAGTAAGAAAGTTTGCTAGGATGGTAGACAGAGAGTAGGAAGAAGAGGAGTGCTGAATTTGTGGTGGGAAGGCATTCCAGAGCTTGGGTAGCCGGTGTGAGAAGGCAGTTTGACCGGAAGAGGTCTTCTACCTAGGGACTGAAAGTTGGTGAGAGTCACTGGATCTAAGATGATGGGAGGTGGGTGGGGCATCTGTGAGCATGGTGGCAAGGTAGGAGGGGACGGACTCGAGCCATAGGTTGAAGACAAATTTAGCACAGTGAGAGATGCTGCGGTTTTCAAGGGACAGTAGTGCCAAGGCTCAGTAGATGTAGCAGTGGTTGGTGAGGGGAGAGGCATCGAGAGCAAAGTGGCAGAAGGCATTATAAAATGTGTTTGGTTTAGATAGGGTGGACTTAGGGGTTGCACTGTATACAATGTCACAGTAGTCGATGGAGGGCAGTATCATCTTCAGAACCAGTTCATGTCGGACTCAGGGAGGAAGGCTGCTGCAATTCCTATATAGTGCACTGAACATGGGGCATAATTTTTTTGAGAGAGCATCGTTGTGGTCAGAGAAGGAGAGATGGCTGTCGAGCCAGACCCCCAAGTAACAGAACGAGGACACAAGAGGTGTAGTGTTGGGCAGGGAAGAGAGGATTGTGGCAGCACAAGTGGAGAAGTACACATTGAACTCAGTGGTCACTGCTGTGGGCACTTATAGGAGAGAATTATTAATATTTAGCATTGGAGTGGGATTGGCAGCCGGTGGGGTGAAAAGGGAGTAAATGACCTTCCAGAATTTTGAGGGTTTATTTAGGTTTGACGGGAGGGAGCTGCTGAAGTACTCTGCTTTTGCAAGATGAGTGGCTCTGGTGCACTAGTTACAGAGCATGCGATATGTGGAGAGATGTTGTGGGAAGCATGAGGATTTATGCATTTTCCAGGCTTTGTCCCATGCTATTTGACATGCAATCAGTTCTTGGGTGATCCAAGGTAGGTGGTTTTCTTGTCTTCTTGTACAACGCAGTGAGGCGTGTGTATTCCAGATGCTGAGGAATGTGTTTTTAAAATGTAGGAATGCATCATCATAGAGATCATAGGAGGGGCAGGGGCCGAGTTTGCTTGCACAAGGTCATCTAATACAGGGGCAAGATTGAGGGATTTATAGGAGCGTTGGACTACAAATTTAATGTGGAGTTTTGAGTGGTGAATTTTATGCACTAAGAAGGTTACGTGGTGGTCACTGAAGGAGTCAGGAAGAATACCAGCTTGTTTGACCCAGTTGGGGTGTGTGGTAAGGACCCAGCCGATGAGCGAGCGGTTACCAGATTTTAGGTTAAGCCGGGTGGGCTCAGTAATGATTTGTGAGAGGTTTAGGGTGGAGATTTCAGTCCTGGTTTTGTTGAGGGCAGGAGCTAGCCAATAGTGGTTAAGATCGCCCATAATGTAGAGTTCCCCTGTCGTGGTTAGGCAGGAGATTTACTTGAGGAGGTCGGTGACAACAGAAGCTGGAGTACCAGGTCGGCAGTAAATCCCAGCAATGTAGACCGGTAACAAGAAGGGATAGACAAGCTGAATTAGTATTACTTCAAGGACTTTTGGTTTGGACTTGGTCAGGACCACTGAATAGTGCAAGTCCAAGTTTATGTAGACAGCTATTCCGCCACCTTTAGAGACTCCGTCCTGGCGGGCCATAGTGTAGCCTGAGATAGCGACAGAGGAGTCGTTGATGTTTTTGTTGAGCCAGGCTTTGGACAGGGTGAGGATATCTGGAGTATAGTGGATGGCAAGAACCTGAAGGGAGTCAAGCTTGTGAACAAGGCTTCTTATATTTAGGTGCAGGAGGCGCAGGCCACATGGGAGAAGGTCCCCAGAGTGAGGTGAATAAGAGGCTGATTTTGGAGGGGGCATGAGGGGGGTAGTATTGGGGCTGGGGTTAGGGTGGATGTCACCTGCTGCAAGGAGCAGGAGAGCAAGAGTTACGTAGTGAGCGAATAGCTGTATATGACTGACTGTGGGCAGAAGTCTCTTAGATTGATGGCGTGTATGAGCTGGGCATAGGCGAATATGTTGAAAAATGACCTAGGGGAGTGATGGGTTGAAAAGAAATGGGCTGGAATGTGTGGCAGAGTGTGTCCATGCTCGAGTGAAAGGGGAGGTGGATGCCGGGTTGGAAGGGTGGGACAGCTCAATGAGGTTAGTCAGGATTTGGGAGGGGTGCATGGGAGAGGTGAGTGGCATGTTGGAAAGGAAGGGAGGAAGGGAAGGAGAAGAGAATAGGGATGAGCAGGGTCAGGTGGCCCGGTAGAAGGATTATGGTGCTAATCAGTTGCTAGGAGGTCCCTACTGCTATGGTTACTTAGCGGGGAAGGTAGGTGCCATAGTTACTTAGCGGAGAAGGTGGAGGGCTGGGATGCAGGGGCAGGGAAATGATAGGGACCTGTAAGGACTAGGAACCAATGGCGGAACAGAGGGAATGAGGGTTTGGACAATTGCACACTCATTTGGAATTAATGGATGTGTGTGTGTGTGTGTGTTTAATATAAATACTCTAATATAGGAAGCAGGCACTATGCACCAAACTATGTCTCAGACCATACATATGGATCTGATATGAGGATAAGCATGCAAGATATTCCAGATTGTCCTGCCATACTTGTGGGAATTTCACTGTAAGAGCAGCCATATTATTTCTGAATATTTCCAGTGTTGTCATAGTAAAATAGTTGCATTGGTGGTGTGTCAGAGCAATTTGCAAATGAAAAACAGTTAAATGAAACTGTAAATGATCAAAGAATACTGCAAATTAGTAGCAGCAAATATGAAAAGTTATTCCTGCATGCAATCTGAGCTTATGCTGTCCTTTGTGTGATGTTATAGGGGCCAAGGGGTGTGTGTGTGTGTGTGTGTGTGTGTGTGTAGCTTGGGGGATGGGCACTGTCAGGTTACGAATGTTGCTAGTATTTTTCTAACTATATTTCGTAAACAAGGCACTGTAAATTGAACTTCTTCAGGAGCCATAAATATGCTTTAGGTAGAATTAAAAATATGTGCAAGCAAAGGATCCAGAACATTTGGAATGCAGATGCAGATTTAACTAAGCAAAGTAACAACTGTTAAGATTTGTAGGTGCTGACTGTAATAAACCACCAACTAATATGAATGAGCTTATGAAAAAACAAATACATAGCAGTCAGTAAGGGGCAGCAGCATAAAATGATAGTTCCAAGGCTAGTGAATGTTTCCCCAGAACATTGTCAAAAATGGACTTGTGTCTCCATGCTAAAATATTGAAACTTGTATTTTGACAGTAATATAATGATATACAGTTAATTTACCTGTTTTTAAAACTAGAAAGTCATAGTTTTGCATAAAGCCATGATCGGCAGTGGCTGTAGTTCCCCTGCCCCAACCCCATCCCCCATTGTCCCAAATGATTCAGTGAAGATGTGAGTCATTTACGAGGGAAGACAACACTACAACACAGCCCAGGGAGACAGCCCTGTTAGTAATGACTTGAAAAAAGAGAGGAAAATGCTGTTGTCAGACTAATCCTCTACAACAAACAGGCAGACATTATGCTAACTCACAAAAATGAGTTATGGCAACAGTAACAACACTTTAAGTCATGCAGAGAGTTCTTTTATAAGTATGTTTGTGTGAGTTGGGGAAGGGGTTTGTAAAAACTGAGAGTTTGCCTCTACAGTAACTGAACTGACAGTTTGCCTCTACAATTGCTGAATTCTATATGCAGGAGTTAAGGACATCAGGCGTAAGGAGTGTTCCCTTATTACACAGCCCACATGGTGCTGTGTGTCTGCATCTGTTCATGCAGGTCCCAAAGGGATCTGTGTGAATGACAATGAGTCCACTATCTCAACAAAAGGGAAATTCAAACTTTGTTAATGCACCAGTTAAGGCAACTTAGTGCCCCCAAAGTAGGAAAATGTGATATTAGGATTTCCAATCCTAACTCCCCATCCCAACCCCAAGCAGCAAATGGAAAAAACATTAGGTTTGGGGTCTCTGGAGTCTTTGCAAATCAGCGGTGAGGTTTCCCTTGTGGTTGTCCACCATAATGTTCAACCCTCCCCTCAGCCCATAGACTCCAGTCTGAAGTACAAGTTACAGTTCCAATCCACTGCCTCATAGTGATAAACTCTTCATAGGTAGAGAAGTATGTCTCACCACATATTGCCAACATAATTTGTTGTAGCTTTTTTCACACAGGGCCCATAAGACATCATGTGTGACTTTTGCACAGGCAACGGAAAAGGGCATTAGGCTTCCCATCCCCAAGGAAGACCCCACCCCTGATTCACCAAGACTCCAGAAACCCAAAACCCTATTGTTTTTCCCTTTTGCTGCTTGGGGGGTGGCAATGAGGAGTTTTTTTGTTTGTTTGTTTTTTAAACTTTGTTTATGCACCACTTGCCTGGAACTCTCTCTGGCTGCCCCTACACACCACCTGCTCTACCGCTTGTCTGATCCTTCATCCGCTCAGAGGGTAAGCTGTTCTCCACTGACCTCCGACCAGGAGACCCCCAGCTCTGAGCCCTCTGAGGTAGGGCTGCCATGACTCTGGCACTCTATCTATAATCCAATATCCTGGCTGAGGAGATGGAAGGACAGAGTGGGGTGGAGACGAAGTCCAGCAAAGAGTATGTGGCAGGGTGGCCCTAACTGGAACCATCACCCATCCAGGAGTGGGGATTTTTTCATTTTGAGTCCCCCAGGATTCGGACGTGCAATGACATCTGCATGGAGGAGCCATGGATGTCTGCTGCGCTCCTTCTCCCCTTGTGATGCTCCACGCTTGCTGTGCCCCCCAGGATCTACTGGGAGTCCCCAGAGCTGCAGAGATACCCTGGATTCCTCCCAAGGGAGAGAAGAGCAGTCATCGGACACTCTATCCTCTCCCTCCCCAGCCGATCCCCAGCACCCAAGCTCATTCCCAAACTCGGGTCGCCAGTGTGGCATGAGGTGTAGCATCCATTGCCTCAACCCTCAGTGCCACTAGGCAGTCGGCAATGGGGAGTTAGGGTAGAAAATGCTAATGCCACATTTCCCTACTTTTGTGGTGTTGTTACACTAACTGGTTCACTGTGGTAACTGGTGTGAGGTGCAGGATAGATCTCATTTACCGTCCACCAGGTGATGAGAAGCTTTTCCTGCAGGAAGTAGCAGACTTTACTGCTGACATGACATTGGAGTCGCCCAGACTGATGGTTCTGGGTTACTTCAGTGCTTGGGTCGATGACGAGTCCTCGCTTTTTGGACAACACTTCCTCCAGGTGATGACATCCCTGGGCTTCACACAGGTTGTTTCCTCAGTTACTCACAAGGGTGGTCACTCTCTTGATTTGGTCTTCCTCCTGGGGATCAAGACCTCTGACTTGGTGATGGAACCTGTCGGTTGGTCTGATCACTGCACCGTTGGGTTCAATTTCTCAGCCCCCCTGGGTAGGTCAGCCCCTGTGGAGATGGTCAGCCACTGCCCTTTGTGGGATATTGTGCCTGAAGACCTGATGACAGTGATTGACCTCTTGTCGATTGGTGAGTTTAGCATGGATCCTGAGCTATTAGTCTCAGCCTATAATAGGTCTATTTCTTTAGCTCTTGATCTGATTGCTCCTTTTTGTGTTCATACCCTTCCGCTTTGCCCTGGGGCCCCATGGTTCAATGGGGCTCTGAGGGAGCTACGGAGGCAGGAGCATAGGTTAGAGCATCGCCGGCGGAGGACTGCCTTGGATGCCAACCACCTTATTTTGTTAGAGCATTATAAACTCTATCAAACAGAAATTTCCCATAAGTAGTCAGAAATCCTGTCCAGGGAAATAGCTATTGCACGGAATCGACCGGCTCAAATCTTCCAAACTGCTGACAGGCTGTACATCCCAGCCTGTCAGCAGTTCCATTGAATGTTTTCACAAAGTGAGTGTGATGAGATCACTCATTTCTTTGCAAATAAGGTGGCCGATATCAGGTAGGAGTGCCATCAGCTTCACTCTATGGGGGACGCTGTTGGTCGGCGCTTGGTCGCAGACCCCGGGGTTTCATGGAGTACTTTTGATCTGCCGGAATTCGTGGACATTATGAGGCTTGTCCAGGGGATGCATCTCACTTGCTGTAGTTTAGATCCGGACCCTACTTCCCTGATTTTGGGTTGTAGTGATATCATTGGTCCAGTCTTAGCTCAGATTTTCCAGTGCTCTTTGGATTCGGGTGAGTTTCCCAGCTCCCTGAAGGAGGCAGTGGTGACACTCCTCCCAAAGAAAGCTTCTTTAAACCCGGAGAACCTTGTGAACTACAGGTCTATCTCTAACCTTCCTTTTGTGGGAAAGGTTATTGAGAAAGTTGAGGCAGCTCAACTGGAAGACCATTTAACCATCCATAATTTATATGAACCTCTCCAATTGGGTTTTCGTAAGAGGCATAGTACTGAGACTGCTATGGTTCTGGTGCTCAATGATCTTCTGATGACGAGAGATATGAGAAACTGTTCCATCTTGGTAATCCTTGATTTGTCATCAGCTTTTGACACTGTAGATCATGGGATTCTGCTCAAGCATTTGAGGTTCATGAGTGGGCTGTCAGGGACAGTTCTCAGATGGTTTGCATCTTTCCTCATGGTAGATCTCAGAGAGCCATCTTGGGAATATTTCTTCAGAGTCTTTCTCTCTGCCTTGCAGGGTACCTCAGGGCTCAGTGCTGTCACCCATGTTATTTGCAGTGGATATACTGCCCCTTGGAGACATTGTAAGACAGTATGTGCTGAGGTTTCACTGCTATGCTGATGATACCCTGCTCTACCTTTCTTTTGCCCCATATCAGGTTAATGCTATCTCAGTACTGAACAGCTGCCTCATAGAAATCCAAGATTGGATGAGTTCCAGTGGTTTAAAGTTGAACCCAGTAAAGACTGAAGTTCTGGTTGTGGACCCAGGTCGTAGGACAGAGGGGTTGAGGACTGATCTCCCCTCTGGTTTAGTCCTGGGGGGCGAGATTCTTACCTCTGAGCGGGTGCATGACCTGAGACTGGTGCTTGATGATGGTCTGACCCTTTGACATCAGGTGTCAGCAGTCATCAAGCTGGCCTTTTACCATCTTAGGAACATTGCCAAGATCAAGCACCTTGTTCCGTCCAGTGTTCTGACTGTTTTGGTCCACACCTTTGTGACATCATGCCTTGACTACTGCAACTCCCTTTACCTAGGGCTTCCTGGGGCTGATATCTACTACTTGCAGCTAGTGCAGAATGCTGCGGCATGTTTATTGACTGGGGTATCAAGGAGAACACATATTACCCCAGTGCTGTGCGATCTGCACTGGCTGCCTGTTCAGTGGTGGTCACCTTTAAGGTAGGTTTATTAACCTACAAAGTCCTATATGGACAGGGTCCTGACTACCTGAAAGAGATCCTGGTTCCTTACACCCCATTGCGGCAGCTCCACTTGGCTGATGAGGGGTTGCTGGGGATCTCAAGGATCTGTTTAAAGTCATCTGGTGTTCGTGCCTTTGGGTTTGTTGCCCCTACCCTCTGGAATTCTCTGCCACGTCAGCTACATGAGTGTGGGACAGTGAGGTGCTTTAAGCAGGCGCTGAAGACCTTTCTGTGGGGTGAAGCATTCCTCTAACTGCTGTGATTTTACCTGTTATTATTGTTTTGTTTTATATGATTGTGCAGCACCTTGATTTATGAAAGGCGCTGTATTAAATAAAATGTATTATTATCATTATTATTATTATTTCTAAATAATTTAAATCACATCTTTGTCAATTTTGCCCAGTAAGCCTGGTTATCCAAAACCCTCTACATGGCCATGATATATCTTCTTCAGAGTCAGCAATTTGACCCAGTTTGGAAACATCAGCAAATATGATAATCCAGCCCCATTTGTACCTCACATATCAATAATAATCAAATTATGTATAGGACCAAGTAATAAACCCTGAGGGTCTCTCTTGTAGCTTTACTCCAGTCCTCCAAATAAAACCCTCAACACTGTATCTTTGCCTTCCTGTTGTACAGCCAGCCTCTAATCCATTTGATTATGTCCTGACAAATCCCATGTTGTTTAATTTGTGGATCAAATCCTTGTCAATGTCACAAGATTTGTTCAAATCCAAGTAAACCAGTTTCACTGCTTTTTCTTCCTAAAGTGCCTTGCTGACTGGTTCAAAAAAGGTAATCTAACTGGTTAAATAGGACCTGTCGCTTCTGAATCCAGAATGGGGTGAGAGTTAGGGCCAACGACTCCAACGTCTAATGTTAAACCAATCAGTGGATTTCCACAAAATTTGGTATGTGCTGTCCTGGTGGGTAGATCTCTTGATTTGGCAAGTTTCGTTCCAGTCAGATGTGCGTATTCTGAGATCCAGATAGTGAAATATAGTAAAAAGTCTTCCTTTTTTGCAGTTTTTTCCTCCTCAGCTTGTGTCCAGATGGTGTGGAATTTTTTTTTGATCTTTTTATGGTAGAAAGCATTTGGGTAGCAGAACTACCACTTCTAGTTTGGTGCAAAAATATTACACTGTTGCAAAGTTATTAAGTTTTTAAGTTCTATTATATCGTATGGGGAGTTTGTTTTTCAGGATTGATGTCTAAAGTTTGACAAAGGATTTGTTCTTCTGAAAAAGGATTGAGTCTCAGGAGAGTGTTCCTTTTTCACTAGAACAAAATCCTTTTCAGTGAGGAAAAAATCCTTTTCCAGGAGTCTCAATCTCATTTTTATTTCAGCAATCAAAAAGTCAGGAAAATACATAAAAATGTTTTAAAAATCAAGCATGAGAACCTAGCTAAACAGGCCCAGTTTAGCTAGATTCTGATGTTGTTTTTTTTACAGTTATGGTCAGAAATACTTTTTTTTCTGGGCACTAAACTCCTGGGTGCCCAGCTTAGCAAGAGGAGTGCTTCTCCTGCTTCCTTGGGAGGCCTCTGATCTAATCAGTCACCACTACATGCTTGTGACCTTTCTTTTTTTCTTGCCATGCAGTTCAAGAAGACTGCCATGCCAGGGAAAATGCATTTTTTCCAGGAGGAAGTAGTGAATACTGCCACTGCTCACTGATGCAGATTTCCAGCTCCACATTGCATCCGGGGCTGCCGGTGTTTGAATTAAACTTTTGTTTACAGGTGGTTGCTCTGCTGTCAGTCAGCATTGGTTCCTGCTCCTTAGTGGTTCCTCTCCCTTCCTCAGTGAGCATTCTGGGCTGTCTGTCTTTGTGGGTCTCCAGGCTGACTGTCATGGCAATGGGAAACGCATGTTCCAATGCACTCATTTTGTTGGTTGCTGACCATTTAGATTAAGTAGCGGCGCTACCATTTACACTCATAATAGATAAGGCATCAGTGTTCTTCACTTCGCAAAGTTTAAGAGCATGTATTCACTACTGTATGTTTATTTTTTTTTTCTTACAGGGATTTTTACATGTCTGTAGAATAAAGTTTATTGTGGCAGTCTGCATTGGTGTCAGTTTTTACTAGCTGACAGTGCTGATTCAGTACTTACAGAACAGGATGACTCCCTGTTGTTTATTTGTAAAGACAGAGCTGTCAGTGCAAAAAAAACATGAAAGTGCAGAACCCAGAAGCCCAAGTCTGTGTGACAACAATTAAAAAAAAAAAAATTGGCTTCTCATGCAGACATTTCACACTCCAAAAGATGCCCAAAGGATCAGATAAGGGCCTTTCTATTTACCTCCAGCCTGGTTCCCAGGAATTCAGTTTAGTGGATATAAACAGGGGCTCCCAGATCCACAAATGGTGTTCTTTTACTATAGGGTAAAGCTCCTGTAACTCATCTCTTAAGGAGACCTGCATTTGTCTATTACCCTGTAAAAATCAGTATTATTACTCTTTACTTGCCATTTCCACATAAACTGCTCCATTTTCATAAGTTACAAGAATCATCATAGACCAGACCCATCAGTACATCCTGCTACCATAAATCATGGACAGTGCTTACAAAATTGGGGGCAAATACATGACTCGTACCTGAGGCATGGCCTTTGAAAAAAAAATATAAATATCAGACAATAACAGATGCAACCAGACACAATGTCTTGACAAAGGATTTAGTAAAATTAGACTGTAACCCTAACATCTATGATTTGGTGTTTCAAATCCATATTCTTCAGTGAACGAGATTACACTTAAAAGAGACCTGGTATGTTTTTGGTATCAAAATCAAGGGCATGCCCCATAATCAGAAATTGTTGAGAGGTACTTTGTGGTGCTGCTCTGGGAGCCCTCAACTTATATATTGCAAAGCAAGTGGACAGTACAGCCTGCCATACAAACTAGTAATGTGACAGAGAGCTGCTCTCAATATTCTCATCCCCTTCCTTCTCCTCCTCAGAGCTCAGCCACTCCACAGCCACCTGATGCACTCACTGCTGCTGTTCCCCAGTTCTAGACATGTAGTCCAGCTGTGCACAGACCTCACCACCATGATTAGAAACCCCAGCAGTACCCCCTGGTAAGAGTCAGGCTCCTTCACTAGCTACCCAAAGGCCATCGTCTGCCCCTCTAGTACAGAACTTGATAATATTGGTGCTCAGTTTTGCTGCACACAAAATTAAGTCTAAAAGGATCATTGAGCAAAGAATTTTCCCAATAAGTACTCAGCTATGTTTAAAAGTGTGTTTTCTTATCTTTACCCTTTGAAGTACACCAGGGAGCAGAGGAAAAGAATGGGTGGTGGAGGAACCAGCACTTAAATACCCACCAAGACCCTGCTAGCAGTCTAAAATCTTGAATAAATATTTGTATGGAACAACAAAGAAAGAGAAGACTCCCAAGCTGAATCCATTCACTTTAAAGCAGTCAGCAACTCTGTGTCCATATTGAAAGACAATAGAGAATAAGTACTTGTTCAGTTCTGTTGCTGGATAGACAAGTGGTGTCTGAAAATAATATCTATTTCTTTGCTTATACCACATGCTCAGGAGTTCAATGCCATGCGTTGTTTTGTTTTACTTGGATACTTTTTAAATTTATTTATTTATTACAATTGTTTTACCGGGAAAGGTACACTGAGCAACAAGATGCTCGTCTCCCGGTGCAACTGAGGGAGAGGAGGACTCATGGATATGATAACATGCTGGTTATCAAGTGAACAGTTAAAAGGAAGCAAATAAAAAACAGCATAAGGATATATGATTGCATGAACATACAAGCAGCGCACATTGAATGCTTAGGCTATTGTAGTATCAAATAACAATTTTTGTGACAAGAAGCAACAGACAAGGAAAATTAGTACAGTAGTAACAGCTGTAAACAACAGAGGATGTATATCTCAGTTATACAGTTATACACACTACATAGGGCAAAATAGGCCCAGGACATAAATGCAAGGTTGGGGTTATATGCCAGCTTCTGTAGCAAAGTTAAGGCCAGGTCAGGCATAGGGAAGGGGAAAGTGGGGCATAGCAGGTTCAGGGACAGGAGCAATTTGTAGTAAGAAAGTTTGCTAGGGTGGTAGACAGAGAGTAGGAAGAGGAGGAGTGCCAAATTTGCATTGGGAGGGCATTCCAGAATTTGGGTAGCTGGTGTGAAAAGGCAGCTTGACCGGCAGAGATCTTCTGCCTAGGGGCTGAAAGTTGGTGAGAGTCACTTTATCTAAGATGATAGAAGGTGGGTGGGGCATCCGTGAGCATGGTGGCAAGGTAGGAGAGGATGGCCCCAAGCCATAGGTTGAAGACAAATTTAGCACAGTGAAAGATGTGGCGGTTTTCGAGGGACAGTAGTGCCAAGGCTCAGTAGATGTAGCAGTGGTGGGTGAGGTGAAGGGAGAGTCATCAAGAGCAAAGTGGCAGAAGGCATTATAAAATGTGTCTGGTTTAGATAGCGTGGACTTAGGGGCTGCTCTGTATACAGTGTCGCAGTAGTCGATGGAGGGCAGTATCATCTTCAGGACCAGTTCACGTTGGACTCAAGCAGGGAGGCTGCTGTGGTTCCTATATAGGGCACTGAACATGGGGCATCATTTTTTTGAGATAGCATCGTTGTGGTCAGAGAAGGATAGATGGCTGTCGAGCCAGACCCCCAAGTAACGGAATGAGGACATCAAGTTTTTGGCCATCCAGGGTGGCAAAGTAGGGAAGGGAGGGGAGTCTGGCCAGGCTTTGTCATGTGTCGAAGGTCATAGTGACAGGTTTTTTTTTTGCATTTAGGGAGAGCTGATGCTAGCTAAACCAATGCTGTACCTTGTTGAAGTCAGCTTGGAGGTTTGATTGTACCACATCAGAAGTGGAGCCCTAGTAGTAGAGTACAGTATCATCTGCATACATGTGGATTGAGGAAGTAGAGCAGATGAGTGGCAGGTTGTTTAGGAATATAGAGAACAGAATGGGACCAAGAACCAACCCCTGTGGGACACCGTTAGTTAAGGGAAGGGGGTGGAAATCACATTTGAGACTAACAGACTGAGTTCTATCAGAGACGTATGATCTGAACCAGTCTGTGGCTGCGACAGAGAGGCCTGATTCAGCGAGACTCAAGAGCAATATGGGGTGGGAGATGGTGTTGAAGGCTTTTGCAAGGTCGACAAAAACGGCTGAGGTGATCAGTCCACTGTACATGCCTATCAGGATAGTGTCTGTAAGCCTTTTCAGGGAGGAGGTGGTGGAGTGTCCATTCCTAAAGCCAGACTGGAATGGCGTGAAGAATTTAGAGTCAGTGAGGAAGGAAGTAAGTTGGGTGAGCACAAGGTGCTCTTGTAGTTTTGCTAGGGCTGGGAGAAGGGAGATAGGTTGGTAGTTAGAGGGAGAAGTAGGGGCACCTCATTTCGGCAGAAGGATGACAATGGCGTGCTTCCATGCACGGGGGACAGTAGCAGTAGCAAAGGATTGGTTTAGGAGTTTGGCAAGCGGAGTTGCTATAACGTGGGCAGAGAGGTATAGAAGTTTGGGGTGTAATCCATCTGGGGATTTGCCTTTTGAAGGGTTGAGAGAAAGTAATGCATCTAGGGCCTCAGTTGCAGAGATGTCTTTGAAGAAAAAGGAGTGAGGCATAGTCTGGGACTTTATGTCTGTAGGTGGTGCAAGAGGTGTAGTGTTGGGCAGGGAAGAGGGGACGGTGGCAGCACAAGTGAAGTATACATTGAACTCAGTGGTCACTGCTGTGGGTTCTTATAGGAGAGAATTATTAATATTTAGCATTGGAGTGGGATTGGCAGCCAGTGGGGTGAAAAGGGAGTAAATGACCTTCCAGAATTTTGAGGGTTTATTTAGGTTTGACTGGAGGGAGCTGCTGAAGTACTCTGCTTTTGCAAGGTGAGTGGCTGTGGTGCACTTGTTACAGAGCATGCGGTATGTGGAGAGATGTTGTGGGAGACATGAGGATTTATGCTTTTTCCAGGCTTTGTCCCGTGCGATTTGACATGCAATCAGTTCTTGGGTGATCCAAGGTAGGTGGTTTCCTCGTACTCTTGTATGACACAGTGTGGCATGTGCGTTCCAGACACAGAGGAATGTGTTTTTGAAGTGTAGGAAGGCATCATCATGGAGATCATAGGAGGGGCAGGGGCCCAGTTTGCTTGCACAAGGTCATCTAATGCAGCGGCTAGATTGAGGGATATATAGGAGCATTGGACTACAAATTTAATGGGGGATTTGGGGTGGTGGATTTTATGCACTAAGTAGGTTACGTGGTGGTCACTGAGGGAGTCAGGAAGAATACCAGCTTGTTTGACCCAGTTGGCGTGTGTGGTAAGGACCCAGTTGATGAGCAAGTGGTTACCAGATTTTAGGTTAACCCGGGTGGGCTCAGTAATGATTTGTGAGAGGTTTAGGGTGGAGATTTCAGTCCTGGTTTTGTTGAGGGCAGGAGCGAGCCAATTGTGGTTAAGATCACCCATAATGTAGAGTTCTCCTGTCGTGGTTAGGCAGGAGATTTGCTTGAGGAGGTCACTGGCAACAGAAGCTGGTGTACCAGGTCGGCAGAATATCCCAGCAATGTAGATTGGTAGTGAGAAGGGAAGGACAAGCTGAATTAGTATTACTTCAAGGACTTTTGGTTCTGACTTGGTCAGGACCACTGAATAGTGCAAGTTCAAGTTTACTTAGATGGCTATTCCACCACCTTTAGAGACTCTATCCTGGCAGGTCATAGTGTAGCCTGGGATAGCGACAGAGGAGTCATTGATGTTTTTGCTGAGCCAAGTTTTGGACAGGGTGAGGATATCTGGAGTATAGTGGATGGCAAGAACCTGAAGGGAGTCAAGCTTGTGAACAAGGCTTCTTATATTTAGGTGCAGGAGGCGCGGGCCACATGGGAGAAGGTCCCCAGAGTGAGGTGAAGAAGAGGGCAATGTTGGAGAGGGGCATTAGGGAGGTAGTATTGGGGCTGGGATTAGGGTGGATGTCACCTGCTGCAAGGAGCAGGAGAGCAAGAGTTACGTAGTGAGCGAATAGCTGTATATGACTGACTGTGGGCAGATGTGTCTTAGATTGATGGCGTGTATGAACTGGGCATAGGCGAATATGTTGAAAAATGACCTAGGGGAGTGATGGGTTGAAAAGAAATGGGCTGGAATGTGTGGCAGAGTGTGTCCATGCTTGGGTGAAAGGGGAGGTGGATGCCGGGTTGGAGGGGTGGAAGAGCTTAGTGAGGTTTGTCAGGATTTGGGAGGGATGCATGGGAGAGGTGAGTGGCATGTTGGAAAGGAAGGGAGGAGGGAGGGATGGAAGAGAGAAGAGAATAGGGATGAGCAGGGTCAGGTGGCCTGGTAGAAGGATCATGGTGCTGATCAGTTGCTAGGAGGTCCCTACTACTATGGTTACTTAGCGGGGAAGGTAGGTGCCATAGTTACTTAGCGGAGAAGGTGGAGGGCTGGTATGCAGGGGAAGGGAAATGATAGGGACCTGTAAGAACTAGGAACCAATGGGGGAACAGAGGGAATGAGGGTTTGGACAATTGCACACTCATTTGGAATTAATGGATGTGTGTGTGTGTGTGTGTGTGTGTGTGTGTGTGTGTATTTAATATAAATACTCTAATACTGGAAGCAGGCACTATGCACTGAACTATGTCTTGGACCATACATATGGATCTGATATTAGGATAAGCATGCAAGATATTCCAGATTGTCCTGCCATACTTGTGGGAATTTCACTGTAAGAGCAGCCATAATATTTCTGAATATTTTCAGTGTTGTCATAGTAAAATAGTTGCATTGGTGGTGTGTCAGAGCAATTTGCAAATGAAAAACAGTTAAATGAAACTGTAAATGATCAAAGAATACTGCAAATTAGTAGCAGCAAATATGAAAAGTTATTCCTGCATGCAATCTGAGTTTGTGCTGTCCTTTGTGTGATGTTATAGGGCCAAGGGGTGTGTGTGTGTGTGTGTGTGTGTGTGTGTGTGTGTGTGTGTAGCTTGGGGGTCGGGCACTGTTTGGTTAAGAATGTTGCTAGTATTTTTTTTAACTATATTTCATAAACAAGGCACTGTAAATTGAACTTCTTCAGGAGCCATAAATATGCTTTAGGTAGAATTGAAAATATGTGCAAGCAAAGGATCCAGAACTTTTGGAATTGCAGATGCAGTTTTAACTAAGCAAATTAACAACTGTTAAGATTTGTAGGTGCTGTCTGTAATAAACCACCAACTAATATATGAATGAGCTTATGAAAAAACAAATACATAGCAGTCAGTAAGGGGTAGCAGCATAAAATTATAGTTCCAAGGCTACTGAATGTTTCCCCAGAACATTGTCAAAAATGGACTTGTGTCTCCATGCTAAAATATTGAAACTTGTATTTTGACAGCAATATAATGATATACAGTTAATTTACCTGTTTTTAAAAATTGAGAGTAATAGTTTTGCATCAAGCCATGATCGGCAGTGGCTGTAGTTCCCCTGCCCCAACCCCATCCCCCATTGTCCCAAATGATTCAGTGAAGATGTGAGTCATTTACGAGGGAAGACAACACTACAACACAGCCCAGGGAGACAGCCCTGTTAGTAATAACTGGAAAAAAGAGAGTAAAATGCTGTTACATAGATACATAGACAGTGTCGGCAGATAAGGGCCTATTGCCCTCCCAGTCTGCCCATTTGAGATTGTAAGTTCAGTTTATATTTTCCTAGAAGTCTGTTGCCCCTTACCACTGACCTCCAGAATTCCTTTATGTCTATCCCATGCATTCTTAAATCCCGTGACTATTGTCAGACTAATCCTTTACAACAAACAGGCAGACATTATGCTAACACAAAAATGAGTTACGGTTACAGTAACAATACTTTAAGTCATGCAGAGAGTGCTTTTATAAGTATGTTTGTGTGTGTTGGGGAAGGGGTTTGTAAAAACTGAGAGTGTGATTCTATAGTAACTGAATTGACAATTTGCCTCTACAGTTGCTGAATTCTACATGCAGGAGTTAAGGACATCAGGCGGAAGGAGTCATGTTCCCTTATTACACAGCCCACATGGCCCTGTGTGTTTGCATCTGTTCATGCAGGTCCCAAAGGGATCTGTGAGAATGAGGATGAGTCCACTATCTCACAAAAAGGGAAATTCAAACTTTGTTAATGCACCAGTTAAGGCAACTTAATGCCCCCAAAGTAGGGAAATGTGACATTAGAGTTTCCAACCCTAACTCCCAACCCCCACCCCAAGCAGCAAATGGAAAAAAACATTAGGTATGGGGTCTCTGGCATCTTTGCAAATCAGCGGTGAGGTCTTCCTTGGGGTTGTCCACCATAATGTTCAATCCTCCCCTCAGCCCGTAAATTCCAGTCTGAAGTACAAGTTACAGTTCCAATCCACTGTCTCATACTGATAAACTCTTCATAGGTAGAGAAGTATGTCTCACCACATATTGCCAACACAATTTGTTGTAGCTTTTTTCAAACAGGGCCCATAGGACATCATGTGTGACTTTTGCACGGGCAATGGAAAAGGGCATTAGGATTCACATCCCCAAGGAAGACCCCACCCCTGGCTCACCAAGACTCCAGAAACCCCAAACCCTATTGTTTTTCCCTTTTGCTGCTTGGGGGTTTGAAATGGAAAGGTTTCTTTTTTTTGTTTTTTAAACTTTGTTTATGCACCACTTGCCTGGAACTCTCTCTGGCTTCACTTACATACCACCTGCTCTACCTCTTGCTTGATCCTTCATCCCCTCAGAGGGTAAGCTGTCCTCCACTGACCTCTGACCAGGAGACCCCCAGGCCTGACCCCCGAGGCAGGGCCGCCATGACTCCAGCACTCTATCTATAATCCAATATCCTAGCCAAGGAGAAGGAAGGACAGAGGGGGTGGAGACAAAGTCCGGCATAGAGCATGTGGCAGGGCGGGCCTGACTGGAGCCGTCGTCTATCCAGGAGTGGGGATTTTTTCATTTTGGGTCCCCCAGGAGCCGGACATGCAATGACATCTGTATGGAGGAGCTGTGGATGTCTGCTGTGCTCCTTTCCCCCTTGTGATGCTCCACCAAGCTGTGCCACCAGTATCCACTGGGAGTCCCCAGAGCTACAGAGATACCCTGGATCCCTCCCCTGGGAGAGGAGAGCAGTTATCGGATGCTCTATCCTCTCCCTCCCCCTGCCAACCCTCAGTGACCAAGCTTGTTACTGAACTCAGGTCACCGGTGTGGCACAAGGTGTGGCTACCAGTGCCTCAACCCTCAGTGCCATCAAGCCAGTTGGCAATGGGGAGTTAGGGTAGAAAACCCTAATGCCACATTTCTCTACTTTTGTGGTGTTGTTACACTAACTGGTGCATTGTGGTAACTGGTGTGGGGTGCAGGATAGATCTCATTTACCATTCACCAGGTGATGAGAAGCTGTTCCTGCAATTAGTAGCAGACTTCACCACTGACATGGCATTGGAATCACCCAGACTGATGGTTCTGGGTGACTTCAGTGCCTAGATCGACGAAGAATCCTTGCTTTTTTGGACAACACTTCCTCCAGGTGATGACATCCCTGAGCTTCACACAGGTTGTTTCCTCAGTTACTCACAAGGGTGGTCACTCCCTTGATTTGGTCTTGCTCCTGGGGATCAAGGCCTCTGACTTGGTGATGAAACCTGTCGGTTGGTCCAATCACTATACCGTTGGGTTCAAGTTCTCAGTCCCCCCAGGTAGGTCAGCCCCTGTGGAGATGGTCAATTACTGCCCTTTGCAGAATGTGGTCCTTGGAGACCTGATGGCAGTGACTGACCTCTCATCGATTGGCGAGTTTAGCACGGATCCTGAGCTTTTAGTCTCAGCCTATAATAGGTCTATTTCTTTAGCTCTCGATCTGATTGCTGCTGTGCATGTTCGCCCCCTTCCACTTCGTCCCGGGGCCCTATGGTTCAATGGCGCTCTGATGGAGCTGTGGAGGCACAGGCATAGGTTAGAGCATCGCTGGGGGAAGACTGCCTTGGATGGCGACCACCTTATTTTGTTAGAGCATTATAAACTCTATCAAACAGAAATTTCCCATAAGAAGGCAGAATTCCTGTCCAGGGAAATAGCTGTTGCACGGAATTGACTGGCTCAACTCTTCTGAACTGTGGACAGGCTGTGCATCCCAGCCTGTCAGCAGTTCCATCGAGCATTTTCACAATGTGAGTGTGATGAGATTGCTCATTTCTTTGCTAATATGGTGGCCGACATCAGGTAGGAGTGCCATCAGCTTCACTCTATGGGGGACGCTGTTGGTCAGTGCTTGGTTGCAGATCCCGGAGTTTCCTGGAGTACCTTTGATCTGTCGGAGTTCGTGGACATTATGAGGCTTGTCCAGGGGATGCATCCCACTTGCTGTAGTTTAGATCCGGGCCCTACTTTCCTGATTTTGGGTTGTACTGATATCATCAGCCTGGTCTTCACTCAGTTTGTCAGGTGCTCTTTGGATTTGGGTAAGTTTCCCAGCTCCCTGAAGGAGGCAGTGGTGACACCCTTCCCAAAGAAAGCTCCCTTAGACCTAGAGAACCTTGCAAACTTCAGGCCTATCTCTAGCCTTCCTTTTGTGGGAAACGTCATTGAGAAAGTTGTGGAAGCTCAACTGGTAGACCATTTAACAATCCATAATTTGTACGAACCTCTCCAATCGGGTTTTTGTAAGAGGCATAGTACTAAGACTGCTATGGTTCGGGTGCTCAATGATCTCCTCGTGACAAGAGATCTGAGAAACCGTTCCATCTTGGTACTCCTTGATTTGTCATCAGCTTTTGACACTGTAGATAATGGGGTTCTACTCAAGCATTTGAGGTTTATCTGTGGGCTGTCGGTAACAGTTCTCAGATGGTTTACATTTTTCCTTGTGGTAGATCTCAGAGAGTCATCTCGGGAATATTTTCTTCAGAGTCTTTCTCCCTGCCTTGCAGGGTTCCTCAGGGCTCAGTACTGTCAACCCTGTTATTAGAAGTGTATATGCTGCCCCTTGGAGACATTGTAAGACAGTATGGGCTGAGGTTTCACTGCCATGCTGATGATACCCAGCTCTACCTATCTTTTGCCCCTGATCAGGTTAATGCTATCTCAGTACAGAACAGCTGCCTTGTAGAAATCGAAGATTGGATGAGTTCCAGCGGTTTAAAGTTGAACCCAGGAAAGACTGAGGTTTTGGTTGTGGACCCAGGTCGTAGGACAGAGGGGTTGAGGACTGATCTCCCCTCTGGTTTAGTCCTGGAGGGGCCCAGATTCTTACCTCTGAGTGGGTGCATGACCTGGGAGTGGTGCTTGATGATGGTCTGACCCTTTGACATCAGGTGTCGTCAGTCATCAAGCTGGCCTTTTACCATCTTGAGAACATCGCCAGGATGAAGCACCTTGTTCCGTTCAGCGATCTGACTGTTTTGGTCCATGCCTTTTTGACATCACGCCTTGACTACTGCAACTCCCATTACCTAGGGCTTCATGGGATTGATATCCACCACTTGCAGCTAGTGCTGAATGCTACAGCACGTTTATTGACTGGGGTATCAAGGAGGACACATATTACCCCAGTGCTGCACGATCTGCACTGGCTGCCTGTTCAGTGGTGGATCACCTTTAAAGTAGGTTTATTAACTTACACAGTCCTACACGGACAAGGTCCTGACTACCTGAAAGAGCTTCTGGTTCCTTACACCCATTGTGGCAGCTCCGTTCAGCTGACGAGGGGATGCTGGAGATCCTGAGGGTCTATTTAAAGTCATCTGGTGCTCTTGCCTTTGGGTGTGTTGCCCCCACCCTCTGTAATTCTTTGCCCCGACACCTATGTGAGAGCGGGACAGTGAGGTGCTTTAAGCAGGCACTGAAGACCTTTCTGTGGGGTAAAGAGTTCCCCGAACTTCTGTGATTTTACCTGCTCTTATTGTTTTGTTTTATGTGATTGTGCAGCACCTTGATTTATGAAAGGTGCTATATTAAATAAAATTTATTATTATTATTTCTAAATAATTTAAATCACATCTTTGTCAATTTTGCCCAGTAAGCCTGGCTATCCGAAACCCTCTCCATGGCTATGATATCTACTTCAGAGTCAACAATTTGACCCAGTTTGGAAACATCAGCAAATATGATAATCCAGCCCCATGTGTACATTACATATCAATAATAATCAAATTATGTATAGGACCAAGTAATAAACCCTGAGGGATCTCTCTTGTAGCTTTACTCCAGTCCTCCAAATAAAACCCTCAACACTGTGTCTTTACCTTTTGTTGTACAGCCAACCTCTAATCCATTTGATTATGTCCTGACAAATCCCATGTTGTTTAATTTGTGGATCAACTCCTTGTTAGGATAAATGTCATAAGATTTGTTCAAATCCAAGTAAACCAATTTCACTGCTTTTTCTTCCTAAAGTGCCTTGCTGACTGGTTCAAAAAAGGTAATCTAATTGGTTAAACAGGGCTTGTCACTTCTGAATCCATGCTGGTTTGATCTGATTTGTTGTTTACCATGACAAATGAACCAATTTCTTCCCTAAAAATAGTATCTTTCACCGTACCATTCAACTGACTAGTCCGTAGTTTGCATGCACGCTTTTCCCCCTTTCTTGCTAATTGGGACAACTAATGCATCCCTTAAGTCATTAGGTATACTGCCTTCCTCTGGCCATTTATTAAACATTGATCACTTGATTGATTAAGTTTCACCAGAAAGACATACTGCGCTGCTAATAACTTGTTTCCAGATGCATCCTGGGGGAAGGGGATGGGAAAATCATATAAAGCATTTACAAAAAATATAAAGAGAATACAACAATAATATTTAAATGAAGAACTACTAAAAATGTAAATAAGAATCTGAATGGCATATGTCTAGGTAAGGGGAAGACAGATAGACAGGGTGAAGCTAGTGAAGTGGGGAAGGTAGAGGGTCAAGTCATGAAGAAGAGACTTCCAAAGAGGCAGAGTGAATTCAGAAGGGAAGGGAAGGGAGGACCAAAGTTTAGGAAATCGATAGAAGGAAATGCAAGGGAATGAGAAACAATACTACATAAAAGATAGCAGGAAGCTGAGGGAGAGGATAAGAGGGAAGTATGGTAGAAAGGAAGGGAACTAAATCAGAATTTAGATATAAAGGAGGCACAGTGAGAAAGGTACCTGGCATCAAGAGAGGGGAGAGAAAGCAGAGTAGAGTAAACAGTGGTGAGTATGTGGAGACCAGTCTAAAGCAGATCAACAAAAAGAGCTGAAAAATGGTCAAGTCTGGCAAGGGCTGATTTGGAAGCACCACATAAACTATATCACCATAATCACAGATAGTGAGGATCCTGTATAAAAAAAAATCATGGCATATAGGAAGCAGGGTGCTCAATTTATTTCTATAAAGTGCACCAAGCTTGGGGTGAAACTTTTAGTGTATGGCATCTATATGAAAAGAGAAATCAAGATGACAGTCGAGCCAGACATCAAGGTTCTTAAACAGGAACCATCCTCAATAATAGCACCATCAATGGTGTGAAAAGGGAGAAAAGCAAGTCTAGAAAGCCTCTAATGGGTACCAAAAGTCATGGAGACAGTGTTTTTGCAGTGACAGAAAGTTGGTTAGATATAAACCAGTGCTGAACATTGTCAAAGTCCAGCTGAAGCAGTGATGTTAGCTCATGAGAGGAGGAGCCAGTTGCCTAAATAACTGGATCTGCCCTGAGCCTGGACATCAGAAGTGGAATCTGGCAGGGAGGGAGTTATGAGCATACTATGGACGCTACCCTTCCATGGGGGTGGGATGGTTCTGGACCACTTGTTAGGTGGCTCCTGGTGGTCGCTTGTGGCTGGCGTTCATGGCAGCATGAAGCCTCAACATGTCACTGAACACCCCCCCAGGATGCTGCCACAGTTGGACCAATACTTGGGAGGGGGGTTGGAAAGGAAAATGGGAAAAACACAGCCAATCAGCTGATTGGATGATAATGGCCAGTCTCCACTCACCACTAAGCCTGGAAGTGTCTGTGCCAATCCCCCCCACCATGTGTCTGGCATAGAAGGAAGCCTTTGGGAAAGTCTCCTCTCCTGGTTCCCCTGCCCCAGGAGAGGGACCCCTGCAAAGGGATACATCAGGATAACCAAGCCCGCAGCAGCGATGAGGGTGGCAGGATGGTGACAGGGTCTAACAGTGGGGCCATAGGCTGCTTTAAAGAGTGGTCAGCCAAGGGCTCGGTGGAGACTAAAGAAATATCAATCAATCAATCAATCACTTTATTTAACCAGGCATAAACACCATTGAGCAAGATCATTTTCAAGGTGGCCCTGGAACAGACAGAGGGAAGGAAATGCAAGAATATGGAAAAAAGAATAAGACCAAGGACACCTTTGAGTCTGGGGGCACCTGAGCAGATAAGAAGAGGTGAAGAGGTAGAAAAGCCTATCTGGACAGATTTTTAATTTTTTATTTATTTATTGAGTGTTCAGAAAATACCTTTGAGTCAAAGACTCTTTTTCAAAGGTTCCACATCAGTACAGGTAAACACAATAGGAGAAAGGTACAGATCAGGTATAGCAGCAAAACACAAGTAGGCAGGCACTAAACTATAGATACATTAAATAATCCGACATTTAGATCTTGGAAATACTTTGTGCTCGTCACAGTTTTAGAATCAAATACAGAAGTAGTAATACAAACAGGCAGGCAGAAAAATACAATACATTAAATCGGCTAACATTTAGATCCTAGAGACACTTTGTGCTAGCCACAGAGGCCAGTGAGCATTTGAAAACTCCAGAGTGTGGCTACCTATGGGGGAATCTTGGAGTTTGTGGGGCAACTAATCTCCTACAAGTGGAAAAGTGGGAGGAGGGCCGGTTCTGTGGCAATCACAGAAATTCATAGACTGTAGGTGGTTCCTAAGGAGAGTTTTATAGGGATCAAGTCTATGCAAGTTAGTGAGGGCGTTAGGCAGGCTATTGACCCTAGATGGGGCCCAGTAGCTAAAGGACCTTTGGGACTGGGAGGTGCAGCATCGGGGAACCACGAGGAGTTGTCTGATAGTGCTACGGGTGTTCTGCTGGGAAGAGACCCTTTGTAGTATGGGGGAGAGACCAATGGGGGCAAGACCAAGAGAAATCTTTTTGGCCATGAGACAGGTGTGAAACCTGATTCTGTTATCTAGGTTAAGCCAGTTAGTAGCATTGTACAGGGAACATGTGAGGGTTAGACGATCACAGCCCAAGGTGAAGCCACAGGCTTTGTTGAGGGTGATCCAAAGTCTTGATAAGGCTGAGGGGCTGGCAGCACTTTAGATGAGAATGCCATAGTCTAGAAGGGAGAGGATCAAGGAGGTGATTGCTAGGCGAATGGCATTGGGGGTGAGACAGTGTTTAAACCAGTAGAGGATGCCGAGCCAGATGTTTAGAGTCATAGTCAGTAGGTGAATGTGGTGATGGAAGCTGAGGGCTGGGTCAAGAGTAATGCCCAGGTATTTAAAGGAATCCACTTGTTCTAGTGGGGTCAGGCTGGCTGTTATAAGAGGCAGACATTTGTCCTTCTTGGAACTTAGAAGGTATGAGAAGTACATTACTTTAGTCTTTTTATAGTTTAGAATGAGGCGCCGTGAGGTGAACCACTTTTCAGTATCACTGAAGGAGGATTGGAGAGAGAGGTGGAGTTGAGTAGGGTCATGATGGGAGGAGTAGAGGACAGCATCGTCCATGTAGAGTAGGATGTTACCTGAGCAGGACTGGGGGAGGGAGTTGTGAAAGAGGCTTAATAATAAAGGTCCAAGGATAGACCCCTGCGGGACACCAGAGCAGACAGGCACCTTGCCGGATAGGGTGGTTCCAATTTTAACTTGCTGTGAACAGTCTGCGAGATAGTCCGTGAACCAGCAGAGCATGTCATGAGAGGGACCAAGTTTGTAAAGGGTAGTTGGTAGGAGGGGGTGGCTGACAGTGTCAAATTCTTTTGTGAAGTCAAGGAAGACTGCACCAGCGAGCTGGCCTTTGTAAATGGAAGTGTTGAGGTAGGTGGTGAACTCAAGCAGGGCGGTAGTCATGCTGTGTCCCTCGCAGAAACCATGCTGTCAGTAGCAGAGTAGTTTATGTTTGTTCAGGTGGTCTGTGAGCTGATCAGAGATGATATGCTCTAGGGCCTTAGATGGGGATGGGGGATTGATATAGAACGATAGTAGTTGGTGGATGTACGGTCTCCATTTTTATATATGGCTGTGACGGAGGCAGATTTCCAGTGAGAGGGGAATTCCCCTAGATGTAGGGATCATTGATAGTATGTGAAGGGGAGTGAGCACCTCGGTAAGAGTGAGTGGAAGAAGTTTCAGGTCTAAGGAGTCACTACTGTAATAGGAGTTGCTTATGGTCTTTTGAGGTGGGGCTCCGCAGACTTAGGGAGATGCAATGTAGGTGAAAAGGAGGGTGCAGTGGTTAGGTTAAGGAGGCAGGGGGTGGTACTGGGGGTGGGTTGAAGAAGTGGTGGGGGAGGACGTGGCTGAGGTCAGTGAAAGCATGGTTAAATGCAGAGGCAATCCGGGTGGGATTGGACGTAAGTCCTTCCTCAACCAGGATTTGGGTGGGGGCGGGGTTGTTGTTTTTTCTGCAGATGTCCTTTGCATTTTCCCAGAATTTGCGACCCATACCCCAGGTGATGGTTAGGGCAGATTTGTAGAACTCGGCTTTGGATTTGTGTATTGCCCATGTACATTGGTTATGGGCCTCACGGTACTTTTGTCTGTCGTTAGGCAGGCCAGTCTCATTGATACGATGCCATAGGGAATCTCTGGAATGCATCAGGACCTAAAAATGATTCAATATCCATGGTGCTGAGTTTCCTTTGGCCATCCTTTTGGTCGGGGGGGAACATGTCACAGATAGTGTTATAGGAGTGAATGAAAAGGTCGAGGGCTTTATCCGGTTCAAGGGTGTTGGTTATGAATAACCAAACCATCACACTAAGATGGGCTTTCAGGAGAGTTAGTTTACCTGGGCCAAGTTTGCGTTGGAGGATCAATTTCAGTGGAGATCTAGGGGCCTTGCATGTCCATGAGCAGAGGTCCTGGGAGTGGTCACTAATTGCATCAGGGAGAACGGTAGTGCTAGAGATCTTGTGAGGGCAGTTTGTGAAAAGTAGGTCAAGCAGAGAGGATGATCCGGTGTGTTGGTGTAGTCTGGTGGGAGACTGGACTATTTGGGTGAGGTCATGGACTGAGGCTGCATCTATGAAAGGGGTGGCCACCTTGGATAGCCAGTTAATATTGCAATCCCCCAGAATGATTTTTTCATTTTGAGAGGGTAAGGTGTCAAGATAGAACAGGAGGGAAAGGAAGGCCACTTTTTGTTCCCTGGGGGGAATGTATATTGCAGTGATGAGCAAGGGGGTTAGGGAGTGTCCTATGGTAAGTTTGAGGGTGAGTGCCTGTGGTCTGGGAGGAAGGTGGGGAGGGGGAAGGAGGTGAACATTTAGAGAGTCTTTGGTGTATAAGGTGCATCCCCCCCTCTTCGACTCTGTCTGTCTGCCCGGAAGATATTATATCCAGGGAGGGAGACTGAAGAGTCTGGGATACAGGATGAGAGCCAGGTTTCACCCACAGCTATGATATCTGGTTGATGCTGCATGACCCAACCCTGGAAGGAGTCCAATTTTTTTAGAAGGCTGCAGATGTTAAGGGAGACAATACATAGTCCACCTTCAGGGGTTTGATATGGTGTGGAGGTAACGAGAGGCAATGGGATTGGGTGTATATTACCTATTATAAGAAGTAGGAGGAGGAGAGATCTGATGACGGGATTCCTGGTCAACTTTTTTGTGTGATACAACTTGAAAGCTTGGGACCCTTTGGTGCCAGTGTGCGTAGGAATGGGGAGTGTAAGAATGTAAGGGGATACCTGGATAAGACATTATAGAGAGGTATGTGGTGACTGGATCAAAGGAGGAGGTATGGGTGTCAGGGGGATGCAGGGATTTGGGCACCCTCTAATTGTGGAGGCCAAGTAGTGGGGGAAGAGGTTTCCAGCCCAGTAAATATCTTGCTTGGTTTTAGGATAGACGTCCTCTATATGTGAGGTGGGACAGTTAGTGTGTGGTGTTCGATAGTCGGACAGTAAGTCATTTTTGGCATATTTAGTGGGGGTTCTGGAAAGATAAAGGGGGGGGGGATCAGTACCGGGAAGAGCAGGGTGAGTATGTGGAGGACTGAGAGAAACATTTTTTTTAACCTAGAGTAGGAAGGAGAATCAGAGTGCTGTCAAAAGCCTGCTCCTACTAGTAAGCATGTATAACCTGCAGATGGTGAAGTGGGCTGATTGGTTTAGAGCCACCACATTCCTCCCTTTGCCACATTCCTCCCTTTAAAGAGAAAGTCAACCAAGGGTGGTGGTGGGGAGCCAATGCATAGTGTCAGTGGGATAAACTTCAGGAGAGGTGCTCCAACGACTGAGTTCCTGTGCATGGTGATTCCAGTACCTGATTGCTTCATTGGTGGCTTCAGTTGGGGGGGAGAGCAACCGTTCTTGTGGCCCTCATGACCAAAGCAGGATCCACGATCCAACCGCTTCTGTGGAGGAAGGGAGAGTCAGGTAAGAAATTATATTATTGGGGAGGGGTTCCAGTCACGTAGTCTAACAGACTGAAAGTAGATTGTGATCTACACCCCACAGATAAGAGCTAAACTAGTTGACAACAGAGTCAAGAAGATCCACTGCTTTTAGTTTACCAAGAAGGAAGTGATGTGACACTGTGTCAAAAGCTTTAGCAAAATAAAAAAAATGGCAGGTGTGATCAGACCCTGATCCATACTAGTAAGGATGGAATGCGTGAGCCGTAGGAGAGAAGTAGAGATGTAGTGGGATTTTCTAAAACCAGACTGAAAGGGAGCGAAGAAGGATGAGTAGTCAAAAAAGGTAGAAAATTGTGATAGAACAAGGTGTTCCTGTACAGTAGTAGCCACATACACTGCGAGCTATTTCCTGAAATTTCTGTGATATTTCCAGAAATATCTGATGCTTTTTGCATTTAAACAGTAGGGGCAGCAGAGAGAAACTCGTCAGAAATTTCACGAAATATCTGAAAATAGCTTGCAATGTCTCTGGCTACCACTGTAACTTAACTAGGATAGAAAGGAAAGAGGTGGGATTATAGTTACCTGGAGATGAAGGATCACCACCTTTAGGGATAGGAATGACTGTAGTCTGTTTCCAAGTATCAGGAACAATTGCAGAGGAAAAGATTGAAGAGAAAGGTAACTGGTAAGCCAATGGCAGGGGCAGAGAGAAGTAGAAGCTTGGGATCAAGGCCATCAGGGCTACTAATTTTGTGAAGATTAAGAGCAAACAATGACTTATGTATAGCTGCAAAAGTGGTAGTAGAGATGAAAAGAGAGAGATTAGCAGGAGAAGAAGATAGGGGAAGGAAGGAATGGGGATGAGGAAGAAGTGATGAGAAATGGTACAACTAGTAAAGTAGGAGTCAAAGGTAGGGCAACAATAGAGGGGTCAGAGATGAGAGTCATCAAACTTGAGAGTAAGAGGGGGAAGACTGGTTTGGAGGAGTGAACAAGGAGTAGGTAACCTTCCAGAACTAAGAGGGATGATTAATTTTGTTTTGGAGTGTGGATTCAAAGTACTTTAGATGTTGCAAGTCTTATGGTTTTGGTATAGGCCTTACAAAGTTGACAATAGCTTGTCAAAGCAGCCAGAGAACCTGTGATCTTAAAGGAACACCAGGTAAGATCTGTAGTACGTAGGCATATCATAAACTCTGCTGTAGCCCAGGAAAGGTGACAGCCCCAGACTCTGTTTTTCCTCAGAGGAGAATGATGATTCCAAATAGTCAAGAATTTGGATTTAATGTATTCCAGAGCCAGATTTATATTATTGGCAGAAGAGAGCAGGAACAAATCAGCTGACTGTAAGTCAACAAGGAGAGAGTGCAAGTCTAAAGACCTAAAGGATCTGAGATGAATAAATTTTTTTGAGTGGCCATTAGGCTGATGTGTATTTTGCACACACATTAAACTATATGGTGATCACTGAGAGTATCAGGAAGGATTCCAGCATCCACAGTACAATGGGGATTAATAGAGAAGACCCAGTCTAGCAATGAGTGATTTAAGGATCTATAGTTCAGGTGAGTGAGTTCAGAGATCATTTGAGTGAAATGTAGTGACTTAACATTTTGAATAATTTTCTTAGTGCTGGGAGAAAGTCAATTTATGTTAAAGTCACCAAAAATATACAGTTCACCTTTGGAAGAGTCAGAACAGATAGCAGAAAAGAGCTCAGTAAGTGAAGCAGAGGAAGTACAAGGACAACAATAAACATGAACAATAAAAATGGGGACAGAAAAAGGAAAAGAAAGTTAGAGAAGAAGTAGCTCATGGGAAGGGGGAGAAGTGACAGCAAGAACTGTAACAAATTGGATACTGGTGGAAATATAGACAGCAACACCACCGCCCCTCTTAGTGTGATCTTGCCTGACAACAGTGTAACCAGAGATAGTTACAGCAAAATTCAGAATCTTAGGAGAGAGCCAAGATTCTGACAGTACAGTATGTGCTGCTTGTAACGGACTACTTTATCCGAGGGTATTTTATCTGTTACATGCAGCCTCCGCTACATCATTTAAAAGAAAAGTTCACAATTTCCGGGAGCAAGTGGCAGTGAGTGGTGGAGTGAAAAAAGTAGCCACAAAGAACAACAATGATTAATGAGCACAAACATGAATCATTAAACAGACATTGCTGTCTTAGTGATTACAGTGATTATAGCTCTTTTATGAAAAGTTGCTTTCTTGCAAAAAACAAGTTTAAATAACTTCACTTTTATTGAAAACGTAAAACTCAAAAATGCAAAACAAATAAAATAATGTGCTATGTATTGCACTTTACAGCTCCTGTTGAGATAGGTATTCCATGATTAGGGTCTGTTTCTTCGATGCAGTTGTGTACCTTCTGCAGTATACCTCCATACTGACCAGCTGATCTCAATGAGGAATGAGGTCAATCTCTGCTCGACTGCTCTCTGTAGTGCAAGGAGTGCCTTCACTATAGCATGGACATAGATTGCTAACTGCTTAAGCTGAATTTGTTTCAAAGCATACCATTTAATTGCACCCGGCTGCCTCCTACTTAACAGCCTATCAAGGTGTTAAATACTGATAACTCTGCTGTTTGTGTGCATCCTGGCAGCAGCTATATGCAGAGTTACAGGTCTGCCTAAACACTGCAGAGAGCATTTGGCAGTTGGAAATGGTACTTTGTCCAATAGAAGCGAACGTCTGGTTAAATTGCATCCGTTACATTTGGAGTATACTGTACTAGGACATCCAAGCAAAGGTTAAGCATGGTAGGCTGCAACAGGTCAAGCTTTGGGAGAAGACTACAGATGTTTAAAAGGGTTACTCTCAAACTTTTAAGAAGATGCAAGGATTTTTATTTATTTAGCTTTTTGTTGACCGGGTAAGTGCACTAGACAAATCCTGCCTATTTTCAGGCATGACCCGGGGCAGGGGGATACAGATGAATGCCAACTGACCTTGAACCAGATTAAGCTGTTGGTGGTATTTTTAGTGAATGAGGGAAATTTGGCCAGGACACCGGGGAAATTCCCCTACTCTTTTCGATAAGTGCCATGGGATCTTTAACATCCACCTGAACTACCACCAATCCAGGCAGATGATGGAGTGGCTGGACCAGGATTAAGATCATTTATGTCACTGGGTCTGCTAATTCTGTTGATAATTCCTTAAGTACCTTTGAATGCAATTCATCTGGCCTTTTCTCTACAGTTGTGTTCATTCCCTGCAAGTGTGGGCTTCAAGTAATCTGGCAACTTCCCTCATTCTTCCTAGTTGCTCAAGATCACATAATTCATACCTATTGAACACTGAATAGAAAAACCTACTAAATGATTCCTTTATGGCATGCTCACTATTGATTGTTATGTTACCCTCCATTAAAGGCTCTACAATACTTGTAACTGATTTATTTGTCCTCACATACTTATAGAAGTCCTTGTGCTGTCTTTTTTTTTCATGATGAAACATGAATTTCCACAGTAATCTCAAACAGTGGAGTACCTATCATGTGCTTCTATTTATTCATTGGCAGAAAAAATAGGGATACGTGGGTCAGTCATTTTCCATATTGCTTTGGCACTTTCACTTCACAGGCAAAATCTGTGATATATATCAGATCACAATAGAAGGAGGGGCCAAATTATCAGTCAAAAGTGACTGAAGCAAAATCAGTGCAAAATGAGCAGTCTCTTGCTTGTGATCCTCTACAGCTATGCTCAGAGGGGGACAGGGGGACCTTCATATACAGTACAGTACCAGTGCACATCAAAAAGGATTAGTGCACTGAAGCAGAAAGGGCTCATCATGCAAATGGCGTGCATTTTGTCAATTCTGAAGATAGAAAGATGTGTAAAAGGGTTGGCTTTTATACATGCAGACACTGTACCATTTGTACATTTGCAGGCAGTGTCTCTCTTTACAAACATCCTTTGTCAGGAACTGAATATAATTTAAATACTATGTGGACTGCCATACTCAGTTCACTGTATTTGCTGCGTAGTGCTTTTGCAATCTTATCTATGCTGTTGTCTTTATAATTATAGACCTTTGGTCAGTTAAATTATTTTGAGAACTTCCACTAGGTGCCTCAGGTGATGACTCCAACCCACCTCCACTACCCTTCCTCCCATTCCTTTATACTGTTCCTCTCCCTGAGTTTTCTTTTTCCCATCCTTCCCTGCCCTATCTCCCCATTTGACCCCTTCTTCAGTACCACACTTTAGAGTCTACTCCCAGCATATTTTGGATATCCTTTTAGCATTTTTGATTATTCAGTATGTATGTATGAAATAGGCTTATAACCCAAATTTACAATTTATTAAATCTTAATGTCTTCAAATTGATGATGCAACCTGTTGGGCTATTGTAACTGGTCATAGAAATAAATTAATGTAGCTTTAAGGTTTAAAACAATTGAAACACTAGAATTTTAACTCACTTAGTGTATTTATGGTGAAACTGATTAAAGATATAATGTTTATTAATATTCATAAGTAATTGTAACGTAAGTGAGGGGGTAGGAGTATTTAGACACTGTAACACCTTGAACAATGCACCTGAGGAAGCCTCAAAAACAGGGTGCTATGTAAGGGTTGTTTGGCTCCACCTTACCTTTATGGCATAAATAAATGTTAAAAAAAATGCTGCTGTGTGTGCTGTCTTCTTTCTTTACTATTAAATGAGACACAGTGCTGTACACAAGTGGCATGCTGACCCCACACTGACTAGTCACATCATTATGATGGATCATGCCTGTAGGTCTATTACATGCAGGTGGTAGGATTACTACATAATTGCAGTCAGAATCCAAGATATGATATTGTATGGAGATTGCAATGGACCAGAGCAACAAATGATGCTTAAGAAAGGATGGGGCTAGTACCAGCCCAGTGGTGTAGAGGGCTGAGGTGCAAGGTGCTTCAACTCCTGTCACACTAGTGACCTGAGGTCAGGAACGGACTCGGATTGCTCAGCGGCCAGCAGGAGGTGGGGGGAGAATGGAGCATCCATAGACAGCTCTCCTTTCTCAGGGAAGGGGGTTGGAGAGCCCTGCTGCTTGCCTGATACCCAACAGAGGCTGGGTGACAGTACATGCGTGCCACCAAGTATGGGAAGGGACCCCATGTTCAGGACTCTGGGGCCATCTCTGTGGAGGGAGAGTGCATCAACTGCACATCCATGGGCCCGGGGAGAAAACAGGAGGATCCCTACCAAGGCAGCAGGACCATGACCCCCCCCCCCGTAGGCTCTGCACTGGTGGCTGGGCACAACCGTAAAGTCCTGTGGCAGAGGACAAAAGATGTAGGTAAGTCCCAGGGGAGTTGGGTGATGGAGCTGGTGGGTGTTGTTTAGATGGGGGCTGCCAATGGTGAAGTAGGAGACAAAAATGTATATAGAAAATAAAATAAAGGAAGGGGCTAGGGAGGAAGGTTCCACTTGAGTACCAGGGATATGCAATGGGCTGCAGTTAGGCAGGGGGACCACTGGACTATCAGCTAAGGGACAGAACTGGAGATGGCCATGAAGGGCCAGAGGAGCCCTGCAGGTACATAGTGGGGCAGAGGGATGGTTTTCTGTGATGTACCAGCACATTCAATACATGTACGAGCATGGCACTGTATAGTGCTCATGCGTGTAATGTATGTGGTGGTACTAAGCACCATTACTGTGCACAAATCACATTTGGGCACAGCAACATCTGGGGTCCCTAATTTAAATGCTAGTATCTGCATAGATCTAGAGTTCTCAGCATAGCATTTTTTTAATTTGTGGAATGGGGCACACATTTTGCCCAATTTCTTGATGTAAACAATTGTGACTAGGAATTTGGCCCACATTGTACTATACATTCCCCTAAATAAAATAGTTGTAAGAAAGGTGTACCTTTAATAAGTCATAAATATGATTGTCTGGCTTAGCAGCTGTTCTCAGCACTATAACCTGTATGAATTACTTTGAATCTGTGCAGCATGATTGAAAGCAAAAAAAAAGGTGGTTCCCTTGAGCAGAAATCCTCATGCCTTTTCCAAACCACCAATGTCCCATACTTTGTCCTTAAGAAAGTAATTATAACATTTTGCAAATCAGAGTTTAGAAATGTACGTATTCCATATGTTTCAGATTTCCCATTGTTTTATTTGTGTAACTCTAATAAGAATATCAGAAAAAAGGTGTTGTTCTCCTTGTATTCAGTGTGTGCACATGCACATACCTGTAGCATCACCAAGGCCAGCATTGCAGATGAAATCTGCTGGAATACTACTTGTATTGTCAACATACTTGACATCAGCTATTTAGGGAATTTTCAGTTTCCACTGTCAACATTATTTGCAATAAATTGATAAAGTAGAACTGTCCCAACAGACTGTATCTACAGTATATTAACCTGACTCCAAATGTTCATTAAAAAAAATTTTCTGGCCCTAATGGTTCCAAAGTTATTGATACTGTACACGTATGTGTTTAATCTGTATCAATATACTTTAAAACTGTACTAACTATACTGAAACTCTATTGATATTATTTCAGTATAGGGTAATACATGAAAACTATAGTATATTTATAGGTCTTATCAATGTTGACCTCACTCTAAGCTCTCATTAAAAGAAAATAAATTTCTAGACCTTACAGTTCCAAAGTTAAGCTTTTCTAAATATATTTTGTTTGAAAAGGGTAAACTTTTGAACCAATAGGGCTAGAAACGTCATTTTTATGTTGGCTCGCACTTGCGCACCAGCCATTGCAGTAGTAGCAGATTTGGAGGTGTGGCCACTGTGGGCGAATGCAGGGCAATCATCAGTAGGTGCGTCCCTCATTCTACAATAAGGCAGCATGCAGGCACCACACCAGCAACACGTAATGTGTTGAGCACATCTAATAAAAGGTCTGCTGCAATGAGAGCCAAGCTCATCATACAGCAGCGCCTCCGGACGTGCCCTTCCTGGTGAAGCATTCTAGTCTACATGGTGGCAGTGACTGCTGCCACAGCCTGCCACAATGCTGACTTTGGGGGTGCCCAATCCCTCTGTTGGCATGCCCTGACCCAGTTCATGTGCTGAATGGGGAGCCCACTCCCCATAGGCATAAAGCCCCACCCCCATTTGTTGTGTGCTGATGGGGGTGCCCTATCCCCCATTGGTTAGCCCCCCCCAAATACTCAGGTGGCATGCTGGGAGCCCACCTCAGCATGCCAAATGCCCCTGTAAAATAAAAAAAAGTCCTGCCGTATTTTTTTGTTTTTTAACCTGTAAAGAAGAAAATGGTCCCTCGCAATCTGTCCTGCTACTTCCCCCAACCCACACCCACCCTTTGCACCCTGCCTCCCAACACACCCCCACCCCATACTTACCTCCAGAAATGATCGTCTGTGGACAGATAACATGTCTGCACTCTTTAAAGCTGACCGTGAACTGAAGAAATGGCAGTAAGCTGTATAATTGCATGAATAGGGTTTTTTTTCAACTTTGGTGTATATCGCGGGCATTTTTTTGAATTTTTGCACCAGATTTTCAACATTGGGTTATTGGGGCCCCTCCTCATGATCTCAGTCACTGTCATGGTGTTATTCTGTCCCGAAAGGTGATTTTGCGGTCACTGCACAGAAGTACCTTTAGGGACCAATTAACAAAATGAATGTGCCACTGTTCATGAGGTGGGCTCTCAAAAAGCCTATGTTGCAAATTTGGTGAAAAAAATCCAAAAAATGACAGTTTTACAAGCATGCATTATGCAGTTTCCACACATGCTCATAACTTCGTCAATTTGTAATATTTCACTCCATATTTTCAACATTAGCATTTTCCATACCTCCTTATGAACAGTACAGCTGTCATTTTAGATATCCTGGCTGAAATGTGTTTTCGCTCTTCTGGCACAGAATAGAGTGGTCGCTGTATGAACTCAGTTTTCGGGACAGTTTGAGAAAATAACAGTGACACTGTTCATGAGTAGAGGTCCTAAAATGCATATGTTGAAAATCTGGTGATGAAAGTCCATAAAATGATTGTGTTACAAGCATGCATTGTGCAGTTTCCATGCACCCTTGTAACTTCACAAATTTGCAATATTTTCATGCCAAATTTTCAACACTGCCATTTTTTCATACCTCCTTATGAACAGTACAGCTGTCATTTTTCACATCCTGCCCAAAATGTGTTTTTGCACCTGTGGCACTGAATGGCGTGGTCGCTGTGGGAAATCAACCTGTGGGACAGATTAACAAAATCACAGTGCCACTGTTCATGAGGGGAGGTCCCAAAATGCCTATGTTGAAAATGTGTCTCTTCAGGGTGGGGGTGAGGCTGGCATGACTTCAATACTTCACTGCCATTCCTATTATGCATCTCTAACTCCTGCACTACCAATGCCAATGCCAGTGAGACAACAATCGGCATTGACAAATGCTTGTTTAATGACAGTTTAGAGCCAAGCTGACATTGATAAGATAGACCAAGGTTTTTTTTAAAAGAATTGTTTTAAATTTTTAGTTTCAACTTTGAAGCTTTTCAAACCTCCCTTACCTATGCTGGGGTCATTTCAAAATATTGTCCACATTTTTCATCCTGAGGCATTCAGGAGAGAGCAGAAGAGATTATAATTTGACCCTGATGAAGCAGCCAGCCAATACCTTCCACTTTTCACAGGTTGGCCCTGCCACCATGTTGAGATATGCCATGATGTCTACCAAGAAACAGTGCTGGGACACACTAAATATAAATAAATGGACTGTTTTTCTTCACTTTTTTTTAAGTGTTAGGCCATCATTTAGCTTAAATTAAAGCCATAACTCAACAAACAAGAGTCTTGGAAGGGCACAGTTTTCTTCTTCAAAGCTTGCCTAAACATAAAGGAGCCATGCAGTCAAAGTCTGAAAAGCTGCTTGAAGTCATCTGTCTGATATAATTCCTGTGAGAGGTAGCTCTTAAAAACAAGTTCCATTTTTTTTTTTCATTTTATAAAACTTTGTTTTACAAAATTAGTGAAAAACATGTGTATTGCATGCCTCCATTTGTACAGATGTATATATTGTCAGTTTCTAGAAGATGATCCCTTGCCAGCTACCTTGACTGCATTGATATGCAAAAAGTAATAGAAACAGAAAGGTGTTAGCAGAAAAAGACATACAGTGCATTATTTCTTCCTATTTCCCTACCTGAGTTGTACCTATAAACTGTTTCATAGATTACTAGGAAGCCAAACAAGCAGATAAATATGAATATTATTTCATATTCAAAACAACGTAGAAGTGCCATTCAGCATGCATAGGTGATTAGAAGAACAAGTAGCTACTAACATAAAATGATAAAAGCAATGTGTTTGAGTCACTAATGGTGTCAGCAAACATGCATTTCAAAAGCTGCCAGAATGTGAAGCTTTGCAGTGTGATGTCATGGTTCATGCTTAGTGATGATGGTATTTTCTGACACTGCCCACCATATATTCTTATGAAGAGCACAGCAAAGGGAGCAGTTGCAGCTGGGAAGGAGGAACAGAAAGCCTGGTTAAGCCACACAGTAGATCCCCTGCTCTGCATCTGCAGGAGGTCCTGGTATATGAAAAAAAATATATAAACCCAGACCACACTCACAATACCAACATTGTGGGGTGCCCCACTAGCACAGTGGCAGATCTACCAGTTATGATACCAGTGACCACTGTTTAGGAACAAGCCTTGGTCTCTGGGAGGGGGTAAGCCGGGGGGAGGACTGAGTATCACAAAGAATGCTCCTTCTGTCCAGGAAGGGAAGCTGTGCTATGCCACTGTTCAAGTGCCACAAGGGTGACCTCAGGTGGTATTACAGGAAGAGGAACCACTTGGGGTAGGGGGTCACTGGTTGATGACATGCTGCCACACATTAAGTGTGTGCACATGCACATAGCATCACCAAGGACAGCATTGCAAAGAGAAGAGACAAAAAAACAGAACATGGCCTTGATGTGTGTGTAGATGACAGACTCTGGTGTACAGTATCTGAGTCCTATATCTCCACTACACCACTGCCCAATGACAAGAACACTGTCAGGGTTACATACTCTATTCCCTGACTCCTTGAGGGAGGCATTTTCAAGGGTAGAAGAAGGCAGGAGAGTTTGGGGCCGGAATGTCTAGGAGATTGAGGTGTGCCATGGGTCTCCTGAGAGAGGAAGGTAGCAAGGACATGAGGGAGTAACACAAAAAGTCTGGATACCAAACTCAGGTGTACTGGTCACAAAACAACAAGTAGGGAACACAGAAAGATGACACTCTCAGAATAAAGGTAGGGTGTGCCAAGCAGTCCTTATCACCATCAAAGTTTATGTTTCTAAAGTTTTTAAACCCAGATTTACTAAGAGCATATAGAACAAGCATACAAGTTCTCAGCAGTGTTACAAGAATTGACCCTGGTGCTTTGTGTAACACTTGGCCAGCTGGTTATGATTGCTCTAAGATTTTCTTTTTAAAATAAAAATGTAGTGTGATTGTCTGCCTTGAGATATCCTGTGATCCTGGGATGACCCCCCCCCCTTCCCCAGGTTTCAGTTCAAAGGACAAGATATCTTAAACAGCAGATCTCTGTAATGTGAGTAACTTCCAAAAAAAGTTGCATTTTATGGCCTTGTTGTTGAGCTGTGCTTCTTTGAAGCCAGGAACTAAAATATCCATTTTATGACATCTTCAGAGGAAAGTAGTTAATTTCAACTGGAGCTAAAAGAAGCTATATGACAGCTAAGTGAGAAAAACTGCAAAGTTGTAAAATTCCTGTGATGTTTTGGGAAGCAGGAAACCACACTAGATCAAAGGAAAGACTCAAGACCAAAGAGTTATATTGAGAAATGAGTTTTTGCTGATGTCACTTTATTTAATTTACCTCCTGAGTTATAAGACATCCTGGTTGTATAATTTTTAATATTCTAGAAGGAGGAGCTAGGTGGCATCATAGAAGGGGTGGAGACACATGGTTTAAACTGTATTCTGTATTTCCACTTACTGACGCATTCCTGTTGGACTCTGAAGAAACAACATCTACTTGTAGCACTGTTAGAAGATGTACATTAGACAGACACGTCTAATTGTATGGTGGTAGGAATCTGTTTGCACTTTTTTTGACCTTGTTCTTTTAAGTGATTGTTTGCATTCTGTGGTTACATTTTACATATTTTATTCACTCTTCATTCTAAGTAAAAACCTCTTATTTTAAAGAGACTGCCTGTGTCTTCCAAATCCTTCCTTTTTTTCCTGTGATGCATGGATGATTAAAGGATACCTAAACAAGCAGTTTTTTTAAAACTGCAAACTCCAAAATCTGGCTTCATTGCGAGGTAAAGTAAAGGCTACTGTTTACATTTATGCTAAAACTGTATTTATGTAAATAACATAAATGCAGTTTCATAGCTTTGGAAAAATGTAAACATCAGCCTTTCACTTACAAAAAACAGCCTTGCCTTCTCCCTAAGATGTCTGCCAACTGTGCTAAGTGATAAGTCATGATGACATCATCGGAGCCAGAGCCAGAGACCAATATAGATTCCTATAGGCTAACAAGTTCTTCTTTCCCTCTTTGTTTTGAATTGTTTTACCATGTGTTAACATGTGGATTATTTTGATCAGTACACGTTAGGCTATAATTTTTTTCATTTTATTTACTTTAACTTGCTGAAAATGTTTTGCAATCTAGCTGACTTTCTCTTTGGCAAACTGCAGAACAGTACAACACTTCAAAAACCTGATGATCTAGTGGTTATGTGATGCACTGATTTTTTTTTGTATTAACCAGGAGAGACACACTATGCTGAAATCTTGTTTACAGATGTGGCCTGGCAGCACAAGAATGTTAAGTGACTTGCTCAGGATCATACAGTGAAGTACCGGTCTGGTACAATTCCAAAGCTCATGCATTCTTGTTAATCCACAAAAAAAAAAGCTTCTCTTGTATTCCTTTTCCAAGTGAACCCCCTGCACCTAGCCAGGCTTCTGTTGAACACTCCACCATCCATACCGTATCCTTAGTTCTCCCTGGGACTGCATATGAGCTTGCGGTCTCGTGAAGAGACTTATCACACCTCAGACTGTAATTGTATACCTCAGAGAGTTGTGCATACCTACACCGATATGGATCATCAGTTGGCACTGTTTAAAAATACCTCCCAAATCACACTTAAGTCCACTTTTTCAATGTTTGACTTCTGCTCCCACAGTAAACATTGAGAGGATCACTACCCTTCTGCACAGTGAAGGAAGTATGTAGAGTTCCCTGTTGTGATTTTGTCCTACCTCATTAACCAACAATTGGGTCTTCGTGGAGAGCCAAGCAATAAACCTCAGGACTCACTAGGAAAAACTGCTGTTCATGCCCTCATAAGGGCTGTACTTACTATGGATAACAATATTACTAGCAGGAGAGGCATACTAATGCCTTGAGTGAATCCACCCGACTTCCAGTGTCAGTTTACTCCTTTATCTGTAATCTGCAGAACGGCTTCATAAAAATTTAAAAAAAGTGTAAATCAAGTATGCACACACTCCCAGAACCCCCCCCCCCATTGTAGCATCCTGGATCCACCATAACCACTAGACCACCAGGTTATTCAAGATTTGTACTGCACCGTGGTTTGCCAACGAGAAAGTTGGTTGGATTAAAACACAATTTCAACATGTTAAAGTAAACAAAATGAACAGAACCTTGGCCTAACATGTGTATTGATCTAAATAATGCACATGGTTTTGACAATTTTGGTGAAACAATTCTATACAAAGGGAAAAAAGAACTAGTCAGCACTATAGAGAGCAATATAGCTCTCTGACTTTGGCTCTGATGATGTCATCACTTAACACATTTGGTGGCCATTTTAAGAAGCAGGTAAGGCAGTTTTTTTGAAATTGGAAGGCTGATTTTACAGTTTTCAAATGCTTTGGAACCACATTTAGGTGACATATATAAATGTAGTTTTAGCATTAACGAATTCAGCAGTCTTTTCTTTAGTCCTGTTTGAGGTCAGTTTTTTGAATAGTTTGTTGTCAAAATGTTGTTTAGGTATCCTTTAAGATTTTGACAACACTGTTCATAAGCTTAATGGTATACCAAACTGGGAAAAGGTAAGAATTTTCCTAAGGTCTTTCATAGAGATTTTAAGAGTTTGTATACCTGGTTAGGTGCCCTTGGCAAAAGATATCAGACATTCCCCGAAGAGCATAATTATCTGAGCCTGTACATTTGGGTATGCTAGCATAAGGTTCACAGTTTGAATCCCTCCAGAACTTGAAACCAGAGGTGATTTGGACCCACAAAACAGACAGGAGGGTTACCCTGCTCTGTTAACTGTCCACAATACTGCATTTGGAGGTTGGCACTGTGGGAGCAGAGGGTCTGACCTGCTGAGTGGGGCTGTGACAGACTGGTTGACAGCGGTGCAGATAATTTTGGTACACAAGCTTTTAACTGTTCAGTGTTTCAGCTTAATACTGTCAGCTAACTCACAAAACAAGGCAGTGATTTATTTTTTAAAAGGAAGCACAACTATATCACTTGGCTTACAGTCAAGTTCCTACCTGTTTATTTATTTTTTTATAAAGAGCAAGTTAGAGTAGCTGTGGTTAGGGAAGAAGATGGCTTCCAACTACAGTGGGCACACTGTAGACTACTTAAAGCAGTTGTGCAGGGACAGAGGAGTCCTGTATGAGGTGAAAGCCACCAAGCAGAATCTCATGGATTCCCTGATGGTAGCAGATACCCAGAACATCGAGTCACAGACAGTGACTGTAAGGGACCAATCCTTGAGTGTGGAAGGGCTAGCGGCCAGTGCAGTGTCCAGATCTGATGTGGAGGGCAGCAAGGCCAGTGCCAGTGAAGAGCCACAGCAGCAGGGGAAGGTCACCAGCATTCTGGAGCCAGAAGTACTCAGGCTGCAGATTGAGTTGTGCAGAATGAAGCTGGAGTTCCAGAGAGAGAAGAGAAGTGAGAACAGCGAGCTTCAGAGGAGAAGAGGGAGTGTGAACAGTGAGCTGCAGAGGAGAAGAGGGGCTGTGAACAGTGAGAGGCAGACCATGAGGAGCATGAGCACCAGAGGTAACATGAACTGGAGATGCTACAGCTCCAACCACCAGCACCGGAACAGGTAAGAGGCTTGGGTTTAACTGAAACTACAGGACTGGGTTACAAATTGAATTCCAAATTGATAGTTGAATTTAAAGAGGGAGAGGATATGGATACCTTTTTAAATTCTTTGAAAAAGTTTGTATTAAGGCTAAAATTTCTAGGGAGTCCTGCAGCTTCCAGTTGTTCCCGCTACTTACCAGGAAAGCTCAGGATGCATTGGGTCAAATACACAATGAGGACAGTAACGATTACAGCAAACTAAAGGCTGCACTGTCAAAAAAATTTGAATTAACTGCTGAATCATACGGAGCTAAATTCCATAAGCTCAGGAGAAGCCCTGATATGAGCTATGACGAGCTAGCCATGAAACAATGTCAGTTTTTAAAATGTTAGTGGGAAGGAATTGAAGCAAACTCTGTAGATAAAATTGAAAATGTGATTCTGTTAGAACAGTTTTTCTGGACATGCCCAGCAGAGCAGAAAACCTGGCAGGCGGACCGAGATCCCAAAACAGTGCAAGTGGCTGCTGAACTCTTGGACTGCTATGCCAAGAGCAGACCTGCTGTGAGAGTGAATAGGGCAGGTGTGGCAGTGCAGAAAGGGAAAATCGTGCCTTCAGGGCAGCTAAAACCCTCACTGCCTCCACCAAAACCAGTTAGCCCCAGGTTTCAGAGAAAAAATTTCTCTGAGAAAAGAAATGAATGTTGGTTGTGTAAAGAAACTGGGCATATTGCCAGACAGTGTCCCAAAGGGTGAGCAATACACAACCGGGGGCTAGGAAAGAAGTGAGTTATTTTTGTGTCCCTAGAAGCATGCCTGTGAACATGAGGGAACACATGAACCCAGTCATGGTGAATGGTGTACAGATGCAAGGGTTTAGGGACACAGGGGCATCCCTGACATTGGTAAAAGGGGATGTGGTACAGCCTGGTCATCTTATACCCTATAAATATGTCACTGTACAAGACTTTACTGGTGGGGAGAAAACATTGCCCCTCACTAGTGTTCTTCTAGACTGGGGTGAAACGGGGGAACTGTGCAACAGGTGGCTGTAGCCAAAACGTTAGCAGTGGACGTCATCCTTGGCAACAATCTCAACAGAGGATGGTGTGTGCAGTTACCCATAGCCAAGCGGCAAGGGAACATTGTAGTTCCTTGAACCCCACAGAAGCCATTGTGGAAACCACTGAGAGGCTGGTTCCCCAGCCTGTGTCTACTGATATGGACACTAATGAAAAGGGGGTAGAAATTTCCCCAGTAGCAGTTAACCACACAGCTACAGAGGGTTACTCTGAAGAGGGAGGGGTGACCTATTGTTAGAGGGTTAGGAATGATGTGATCCTGAGTACCCTGATGCTAGTGCTAGGGACCCTAGTTTAGAGACTGAAGGGGATCTGTCCCATGTCTAGGGAACGTGTGAGGAGTTTGCAGCTGCTCAAAGAAGTGACACTAGTCTAGAGAAGCTGAGTGCTAGGGCAGACTCTGACAGAGCACAAGGAGGTGACAGTAAACATAAGGTTTGTTGAGAAAATGGACTGATGTATACTCAGGCTCTGCAGACAGAGAGAGGGGTGCTAGGCAGGCAGCTTGTCATTCCCCAGGGTTATTGTGAGCAGTTGCACAAGACTGCATATGATATTCCCTTGTCTGGTCATCTGAGAATTGTGCACACTATGCAGTGGTTGGCCCAGACTTTCTATTGGCCCAACTTCACCCAGCAGGTGAAGGAGTATTTCAGGTCTTGTCACTGGTGCCAAGAAATAGGGAAGGCAGGCAAGAAAACCCAAGTTGCCCTAATTTCATTTTCCATAGTGGAGGAGCCATTCCAGAGGGTGTGAATGAATATTGTGAGGCCTTTAAATACCCCCAGCTCCTCAGGAAAGAGATTCATTCTGACTGTGGTGGATTATGCCACCCAGTACCCAGAGGCAGTTGCCCTATCCTCACTGAGGACAGACAAAGTGGCAGATGCCTTACTTGGGATTTTCTCCCATGTTGGATTTCCACAGGAGGTTATCACCGATTGAGGGGGTTCCTTCATGTTGGACCTGATGAAATGTTTGTGAGAGAAGTGTGGGATGGTGCAGAAATGCATGACACCATATCACCCACAAGCCAATGGGCTTGTGAAAAGATTTAATGGTACCCTGAAGTTAATGCTCTGGGCATTTGCTGAACAGCATGGTAGGGACTTGGAGAAATACCTTTCCCACCTGTTTGCATACAGGGAGATGCCCCAAGAGTCGACAGGATTTTCCCCCTTCAAACTCTTATATGGACACCGGGTATGTGGGCCCCTAGAATTGATTCGATAGGACTGGGAAGGCAAGCTCTCCACCAGGGAACTCCCATAGTGGATTATGTCCTTAGGTTTAGGGAAAGGCTTAAGGAGCTTATGAGGACGGCCCAGAGCAACCTGGCAGCTGCCTAACAGAAACAAAAAGTGTGGTATGACCACAGAGCCAGAGCTCGCTCATACATGGTGGGTGAAGAAGCCATGGTCCTTATTCTGGTCCAGAAAGACAAGCTGCAGGCTGAGTGGGCAGGATAGTACAAAGTAGTTAGGAAGGTAAATGATGTGATCTATATTATAGAGTTACCTGACAGAAGACAGACAGAAATGATGTACCATGTCAACATGATGAAGCCATATGCAAAAAGGGCTGATATGGTGTTTGCAGTGTGTAGTCCTGGGAAGGGGATGGATGAAGGAGACCCCCTTCTGGACTTGCTGGAAGAGAGCAAGTGGGAGTCCTCTGTAGAGGCAGTAAAATTGTCTCCCCAGCTGGCCCCAGACAAGATCCAGGAAGTAAGAGACGTTTTAGCAGACTTTGCCCCGCCTGTTTAGCATCAAGCCTGGACTAACCCACTTAGCGACGCATGATGTGGAGACAGGGATACAGACGCCCATACGGCAGACAGCATATCAGGTGTCAGAGGCTGTCCAAAAGGACATTAGGATGGAAGTAGAGGAGATGCTGGATTTAGGGGTAATCCAGAGATCCTGCAGCCCCTGGGCCAGACCTGTAGTCCTTCTGCCCAAGCCAGATGGCTCTGCTCATTTCTGTGTGGACTATCACGGACTGAATGCAGTCACAAAGTCAGTTGCCCACCCGATGCCCCAGTCAGATGAACTCCTGGACAAGTTGGGAGGGACGACGTACCTTACGACCATTGACCTGACCAAGGGGTATTGGCAGGTACAGTTAACAGACAGAGCTAGACAGAGGACAGCCTTCATCAATCTGATAGGCTTATTTGAATTTAAAGTAATGCTTTTTGGAATGAAGAATGCCCCGGCGACTTTCCAAAGGTTGGTGAACCAGGTGTTAAATGGTGCTGAGGAGTATGCCGTGACATATCTGGATGACATTGCCATCATTAGTGCCAGCTGGGAGGAACATCTGTCCCACCTTAGGGAAGTGCTGGGAAGGATATAGAGGGCTGGGCTCACTGTCAAAACTGAGAAGTGCCAGGTGGCCATGAGAGATGTGGCATACCTCGGGCATGTGGTAGGCTGGGGACAGCTCCATCCTAACCAAATAAAAATAGAGGTGATCCAGGTGTGGACCAGACCAGAAATGCAGAAGCAAGTCAGTAGTTTTTTAGGGACAACAGGGTACTATAGGAAATTTGTACCAAATTACAGTGCCCTGGCTGCTCCCCCATCTGACCTGGTAAAGAAAAGGATGCCAAAGAAAATTACCTGGGCTCCAGCCTGTGAGGAAACCTTTACCAGACTGAAGGAGGCCCTATGCAGTGCTTCTGTATTGACAAGTCCTAAATATAGCAAACCCTTTATAGTTCAGACTGACACCTCAGACATGGGTATTGGGGCAGTACTGAGTCAGACATCCAACCAAGGGAAAGATCACCTGGTAGTGTACCTGAGTAAAAAGTTACTTCCCAGGGAGCAGGCATACTCTACTGCAGAAAATGAGTGTATTGCCATAGTGTGGGCCCTAAGGAAATTGGAGCCATACCTATATGGGCAGCATTTTGTGGTACAAACTGACCACAACCCCCCGGTTTGGCTGACACAAATGGGAAAAACTAATGGTAAATTTTTAAGATGGAGACTTGCTTTGCAGGGGTATGACATGACCATCTTACATAGGGCTGGAGCGACCAATCAGAACTCAGATGGCTTGTCTCATGTCTATGAGGAGTGAACTGATTTGGGAAACTCATCCCATGCAGGGGATAGAGCCCCCAAATTCAGTCTAGGTGGGGAGGATTGTGACACTTGGCCAGCTGGTTATGATTGCTGCATGATTTTTTTTAAAATAAAAATGTAGTGTGATTGTCTGTCTTGAGACATCCTGTGATCCTGGGATGACTCCCCCCCCCCCGGGTCTCAGTTCAAAGAACAGGATATGTTAAACAGCAGATCTCTGTAATGTGAGTAACTTCCAAAAAATTTGCATTTTATGGCCTTGTTGTTGAGCTGTGCTTCTTTGAAGCCAGTAGCTAAAATATCCATTTTATGACGTCTTCAGAGGAAAGAACAGTTAATTTCATCTGGTGCTAAAAGAAGCTATATGACAGCTAAGTGAGAAAAACTGCAGAGCTGTAAAATTCCTGTGATGTTTTGGGAAGCAGGAAACCACACTAGATCAAAGGAAAGACTCAAGACCAAAGAGTCATATTGAGAAATGAGTTTTGCTGATGTCACCTTATTTAATTTACCTCCTGAGTGATAAGATATCCTGGTTGTATAATTGTTAATATTCTAGAAGGAGGAGCTAGGTGTCATCATAGAAGGGGTGGAGACACATGGTTTAAACTGTATTCTATATTTCCACTTACTGACAGATTCCTGTTGGACTCTGAAGAATCAACATCTACTTGAAGCACTGTTAGAAGATATTCATTAGATAGACAAGTCTAATTGAATGGTGGTAGGAATTTGTTTGCACTTTTTTGACCTTGTTCTTTTAAGTGATTGTATGCATTGTGATACATTGTTCTGTAGTTACATTTTACATATTTTATTCATTTTAAGTAAAAGCCTCTTATTTTAAAGAGACTGCCTGTGTCTTCCAAGTCCTTCCTTTTTGCCTGTGATGCATGGATGGTTAAGATTTTGACAACACTGTTCATAAGTTTAATGGTACACCAAACTGGGAAAAGGTAAGAATTTTCCTAAGGTCTTTCATAGAGTTTTTAAGGGTTCATTTTGTATACCTGGTTAGGTGCCCTTGGCAAAAGATATCTGGCATTCCCCAAAGAGCAGAATTATCTGAGCGTGTGCATTTGGGTACGCTAGCATAAGGTTCACAGTTTGAATCCTTCCAGAACTTGAGACCAAATGTGATTTGGAGCCACAAAACAGACAGGAGGGTTACCCTGTTCTGTCAACTGTCCACAATACTGTGCTCAGAGGTTGGCACTGTGAGAGCAGAGGGCCTGACCTGCTGAGTGGGGTTGTGACACTTTGCACCTTCAATCCTTCATTGAGGGAATAGTCAGCAATATCCATTTATCCTTTTACACCTTTTTTGAGATCGTATACCAAAATCCATAAGAGCAGAATGCTAATTCACAAACACAACTGTTTCATTATTACAAAAAGAAAGAAACAACTAAATACTTCACTATTTTAGAAATGTGAAAAACTTAACATAAGGGGAACAATGAAATAAAAAAAATGATGAAATTGTATAAGGCTGATTAAAATGGGAACTAATAAACATAACCTAATAAATCAATTATTTTATAAACTTAATGGACTAATAAAGTTTTAAAAAGCAGAAAAGGCAGGAGGAGGAGAAAAGGAAAAAAAAGTAATGAAAAATGTATACCAAAATGAAACCAAAAAAGATATATAATAAACATATGGAAACGAATTATCCCAAAATAACAACATTTTCAATGAAACAATAGTGTTTAGGAAATCTGTGTGGATTCCAGCACACAATAAAAACAGCAGCTTTTGTTTCAAAGGCTTTCAATGTTTCAAGACATAAGTGACAAGTAACAAATTCATTACTGAATGCAGAAGACTATTACAGTAGAACACGATATACTGATAGTACTAAAGTATCAATAAAAGAAAAATTGCAAACATCTATATATTTAATGAGAAATAAAAGGCAAGAAAAGCAACATAAAAACTGCCTGAAATTAAAATAAAATCATAATACTGACTGCAACAATCTCAAAGAGGGTGTGTCTGTCTTTTTAAATCTATTGTATAAAAGGAATGTGTGGATATTGCTGACCACACACCCTGATGAAGCATGAGAGACGTGAAGTATCAGGGTCAGTTAATGCCACAGTGCTGTAAGCTTCTACATTTGGGCTATATGCCCTCATTAAATCTGAGTGTAAAAGCTTTATTTTGAGCTCTTTTTTTGTGCTCTTGGTCCATATGGTGGGTGTGGAGGGGACTCCTGTATCTTATTTGGAGAAAATAAAATAAACATGTAATATGTATGTATTTATTTATTTCAAAAGTTTCACTAGGAAGGACACACTGAGCTACAAACAGCTTTTATACGGAGACTGGAAATGGCACCACAATCTGCACAGGGGGTTGTATACCGACCCCATGTCAGGTGGGGGGGAATGGACAAGGATATGATAGAAGGCATCCTTAGGATGGCAGAGAAAGGGGAGATACTGTTGATGGGTGACCTGAATATGCCAGATGTTAACTAGAGCACCTTTGCTGCAGCCACATCCAAAAGCAGGGCCGTTCTCAATGCCCTACAAGTGGCATGCCTCAGGCAGTTAGTTTTGGAACCCACTCATGAGGGAGCAATCTTAGACCTTGTACTCTTAAATGGGGACAGTGAGAGGATCTCAGATCTAGAAGTGGGTAGCCATCTGGGAACAAGTGACCACCAAACAGTGTGGTTCATGATAAACTCAGCTATAGAGTTAAGCAATACAAAAGTGAGGGTACTGGACTTCAGGATGGCTGACTTTGGCAAGATGGGAGAGTGCCTTAGAAAAGCACTAGCAAACAGAATAGAAGGAGGGGTGGAGCAACAATGAGAAAACATCAAAACTGCCATCACAGAAGCAAAAAGCCGTTGTATGAAGCAAATAAACAAATCAAAATGAAAGTAGGTTCTCAAAAGAGGTGACAGGGAAGGTTAGGGAGAAAAAGATAGCATTTAGGAAGTATAAGGAAACACAGAAGGAGCAGGACAGAGAACTGTACCAGTTAAGGCAGAAGGAAGCAGGGAGGGAAGTCAAAATAGCAAAGTCCCAAACTGAGGAAAAGATAGCCAACTCGGTTAAGAAGGGGATAAAACCTTTTTAGGTACATCAGGGAGCGTAGAAAGACAAAGGGAGGGATAGTGAGGCTGAATAGAATGGACGGTGGATGGGCAAAGAGGGACAGTGAAAAAGCAGGGATACTGAATGAATACTTCTGCCCAGTATTCACAAAAGTGGAGAAGGGGGAGGTGCCTAATCCAATTAACAGAAGCACTCTGTATAAGGGGGTTGATCCCAGTCCTTTCACAGAAAAAAGGATTCTGAAAGAACTCCTAAAACTGAAGGTGGACAAACAATGGGGACTGACAGAATTCATCCCAGAATTCTAAAGGAATTAAGGGGAGAATTAGTGACACCACTGACTTCCCTTTCTTACAAATCATGGGAGGATGGTGTGGTACCTGAGGACTGGAGGAAGGTGGATGTGATTCCCCTTCACAAAAGTGAGAGCAAGACAGATGCAGAAAACTACAGACCTGTCAGTTTGACCTTTGTAGTAGGGAAGGTGATGGAATCTCTTCTGAAGGAAAGAATTGTTGAATACCTAGAGGCCAGTGGGGCACAGGACCCAAGGCAGCATGGGTTCACAGCAGGAAGATCATGTCAAATGAATCTAATTGACTTCTTTGACGGAGTGACCAAAGTAATAGACCAGGAAGGGGCTGTGGACATGGTCTACCTAGACTTTAGCAAGGCATTTGACACAGTCCCGCACAAAAGATTGGTAGTCAAATTAACCAGCCTTGGAGTGGGTCCCAGGGTGGTAGCCTGGGTAAAACATTGGCTGAACAACAGGACACAGAAGGTAATTGTAAATGGAGTCCACTCTGAAGAAAGAGAGATTACTAGTGGGGTACCAGAGGGTTCGATCACTGGGTCCAGTCCTTTTAATGCCTTTATAAGTGACATTGCAGAGTGACTGGAAGGAAAAGTATGCCTCTTGCAGATGACACAAAGATCTACAACAGGGTTGATACACAAGGAGGCATGGAAAGGATGAGAAGGGACTTGGCAAGGTTGGAGGAATGGCTGAAGTATGGCAGCTTGTATTCAATGCAAAGAAGTGCAAGTAATGCACCTGGGAAACAAAAACCCAGGGAGGATTACACAATGGGGGAAGGTAGTAATAACAACAAAATGGAAAGGGACCTGGGGTAATCATATCAGATGACCTTAAGGTTAGCAAGTAATGTGAGAGGCAGTAGGGATGGAGGGCTGAGGGGATACTGGGATATATAGGGAGAGGCATCATCAGCAGAAAACAGGAAGTTGTTATCCCTCTGTATAGACAGTTGCTGAGACCCCATCTGGAGTACTGCATTCAGTTCTGGAGACCCCATCTCCGCAAGGACATAGGCAGGATGGAGGCAGTCCAAAGGAGGGCAACTAAAATGGTGCAGGGTCTGCAAGAGAAGCCATATGAGGAAAGACTAAAGGAGCTTAATATGTATACCCTTGAGGAAAGGAGGGAGAGGGGGGACAAGATAGAAACTTTTAAGTACCTAAAGGGAATCAACAAAGTCCAAGAGGGTAGCATCTTTCAGAAAAAGAGATGTGCAAGAACAAGGGGACACAATCTGAAGACAGAGGGAGGACGGCTCAGGGACAATGTGAGGAAGTATTATTTCACAGAGAGGGTGGTGGACACATGGAACAGCCTTCCTGAGGAGGTTGTGGGGTCTAAAACTGTGGGAGAATTCAAGAATGCATGGGACAGACATGAAGCAATTCTTGTGGGGAGTAGGAAGAAATAGGTTGTTGGTTAACTAGGATCTGCAGCTTATCTTGGTGATAGGGGAAATGGGCAGACTAGGTGGGCCAAGCAGTCCTTATCTGCCATCAAAGTCTATGTTTCTATGTTTCTATGTGTCCTGGGGAAGGAGGGTAGAGGAGGACAATGAAAAACAATCAAAAGGGAATAATTACATGTCAAAAAAAAAATTAAGCATCAATATACAAAGCTATAATCAATATGTATTTTTGCAATAATAGGCACAGAATGTAATCTAAAGGATAACAAATAGAATATATAGAACAGTGTGTATTACAAGTGAGTAAAATCATTGAGAGGTTCGAGGACATGGGGACCTCGAGAGGGAAGCTCAAGAGGTTCCCATGTTTCCAGAACTTTGAGATGGTATTATTCCCTTGTGATGCACACTCTACTATTTATTATTTTTTTTTGTAATATATGGATCCAATTCAAAATACCACAGCTCTGAATTTTTTCTGCCATTCTCTGACCCCCCCCCACCAGTCTCTGTTGTGAATTTCTGTTCATTCCACACTGCCTGTTGTCATGAGGTTTGGTAGCCACTCCTACCTGTTAGTGGTTTTTAGAGCTACATGAGCACAGAATCAACCAGAAAATACTTTACATGTAAAAAAAAAAATTGTACCAGTGAAAGTACAAAGGGTACGAATTACTCTCAATAAGAGAGACAGCCACTATGTTTTGTAAGCTGTCCTGCCCTCCTGTAGAGAAAAATCAGTCCACTGCAAAGCATGCTTTGAAAATGTCACATCATGACTCTAGTGACTGCACTTGGCAGCATAGCAACCATCTCCACAGTGTGAGAGAGTAGTGCGCTTGTGCTGTTCTGTTTAGCTGAAAATACTATCATTCAGAGCTCCCAACAATAGTATTACAGTATGATAGTATTACGGGCTCTGAATGATAGTATTACGGCAAAGAATTGATGGTATCACCATGTTTAAACAGTGGTATTACTGGGATTTTTTTGTATGCTTTAGGAACATATTATTTTCATGTATCCATACATTACAAGGAAATATATTACAAAGTGTAAATTGCAATTTGTGCAAGAAGAGATGCAGGGAATGATATTTAGTGGGATTCAAGGAACTATAATAATTCTAAGTGCTGAGGTATTGGGGAAATCAACAGTAGGAGCTAGGGCTTGTTACTAAAGAGGGGAGAGAAAAATAGGGGAGACGAGAGGAGGTCAGGAGGAAAGGGAGAGTAGTGGGTGTGTAGAGAGCAGTGAGTAGTGGAACAGGAAAGTGGAACCAGGTGCAATTGCAGGATTGAGATGTGAAATCATGGAGAAGCGATGAGAGTGAGCATTGGTAGGTGGTAGAGCAGATAGTTAGGGTGAGACAATCCATAGTTTGTGGAAATGATAGGAGAAAGCTGCCTGGCCAGCCAAAGAATTTCTTAATGGGAGTGCAAGGGAGCAAAAGCCAGACTTACAAATGGCATAAGAGGTGTGGGGGGGGGCAGTATGGTAAGAGGAGAGGGAGCCAAGCCAGTATTTCAAGATAAAGGACGTGAAATGAGTGAAGTGTCTGGCTTCGATGGAGGGAAGGAAGAGGAAGGAATATAGACAGCAATGGTGGGTGTGAGGTGGAGAGTCCAAACCAAAGTGACAGAAGGAGTGAAAGAGTCAGTCCAGTCTGACCCATGTGATTTTTTTTTATTTTTGTAAATATAACCTTTATTTATATTTTTGAAGTCAGCAACAGCCATGAAACAATATTTAGGAATACATATAGGACAGTGTGATTACACAATAGTGATGGAATTATATACAGGCCAAGCCAATGGAACACAGTGCAATTACAGTAAATCCTCCCCCTCCTTAGTGACAGTGCAGAGGGTAGGAGTTAATGACTACTGTGTAAAAATGTATACAAGAAGACAGATATGATCCAAGCATTGTCCTATCCACTGAAATACTGTGCATAGTGGAGTGATGGGGGGCACAAGAACCGGCTTGTGGCACTCAAATGTGCCTGGGTTCAGGAATTCATGAGGTAGTTATGGATGGAATTAAATCCGAATTGCATGTTGAGCCCCTATTGAGTATATAGTGATTTTCTGGGAGAGCATTCTAACCCCAAGCACATGGTTGACTGTGGTTAGGCTCCCATTTCCCTTAAGGGTCAAAGTCCGGGTCCTTGTGCATTACATGTAAAATCCATACATTCCATCTGGATGTGCAAATTCTCTTTTGTTGTTAAGCATGTGAGTTATTCTCTCCATTTTCTATATCAGATTGACTATAGTCCTCCAGCTGGCCAGGGTGAGAACCTGTTGTATGAGTCAAGCCTTGGTGATTGCCTCTTTGGCCACCAGAAGCAATATGCCAAGCAGACATCGCACATTTATATCAAGAAACTCTGGTGGCATTATACAGAACAAAAACAATTCTGCAGTTAGCGGTACTGGCCTGCAGTATAATTCTTCAAGTTCCACCTGGAGGGACCAAAGGAAAGGGCATAACTTTGGGCATGTCCACAATGTGTGAGTATGATGGGCATTATTATTTCCACATTACCTCCAGCAAGAAGCACCTCCCATTGTGTGATAGTGAGCCATTATTGCAGGGGTTTGAAAGTATCGTATTTGATGTTTCCAGTAAAACTTCCTCCATTGATGTGAACTTCTAATTTTCAAAATTAGTCAGCATGAAATGTGCCATTGCTCTAAAGTGAAGTGTTTTTCAAGTTCCTTATTCCATCTCTTTGGTACATACTCAGATGAGCTGCCTGTGGTGCCTAGTAAGGCCCTATAAAAAAGAAAAATCCAGTGCTCTAAGTTAGAAGTGCATAGTATGAAGATGAAGATAGTTAGGATGATAGGATGAGATTCTGGTTGCCACACTCTGAGGGAAAGGTTGTCATAGAAATGTTGCACTTGCAAATATCTATAAAAGTGACTTTGCTTAAGGTTATATTCCTGTTTTACTTCTGCAAAGGATTTAAAGGTTGGCCCAATTGTTAACTGAAAAAGGTAATATAGTGAGGAATGTTCCCATCTATCGAATGCAAGATCATTCCAGGATGGCAGCAAGTGTTTTAACAATGCAATTGGGCAAAGTAAACATAGGAAAGGGAACAGATGCATCACCTTGCAGAGTGCGATCCAAGCTAGAAGTTGATACATCTAGACTGTGGGTCAAGATGATACGTAGCTCTGATAAAATCAAGGGTTAGGAAGATAGTCTCCTCAACTTCCCCCCACCTGGTTCGTGTGGCCCCTATGTGCCTGTGTATGATAAACACAAGGTGAGGTGCCCAGTAGTATAGTTTGAGATTGGGGAGGGCTAGATTCCTCTCTCCTTTGGGAGAGATAGGGTTGACAGCTTTATCTGGGGACATTACCCAGCCCATATGAATCAAGTTATTGTTTTATTCCAATTTTAATCTTGTTGAGGGTTAATGACAAAAGGACATTTTGAAACAGGTAGAGGGCAGGAGGCAGGGTCACCATTCTGATAATTTCTGTTCAGTGAGTATGGCTCAGGGTAAAAGATTCCATCTTGCCAAGTCCTGTGGTTAGTGTTGTCTTGGGAGCAGTACTGTAGACAAGTCACCATAGTCAAAGATGTGGAGAGATATTTTCTGGATAATAGCTTGGTGAGCAGGAGAAGGAATGCAACCCCTATTACTGTATAACACTCTGAGTTTAGGGTGAAGTTTGTTGTGTATTGCATACACATGCTCAGAAAAATCAATGTGTTGATTGAGCCAGACCCCAAGGTACTTACATGATGAAACATCATTGATTGTGGCCCCATCAAAGATGTGGAAGGAGGGGAGGGTGGTAAGCTGAGTGAGCTTCTGTCTAGTGCCAAAGGTCATGGAAACCATCTTTTTGGCATTTAGGGATAACTGATTTGACCAGAACCAGAGCTGAATGTTGCTGAAGTGCAGCTGAAGCCTGACCATCAGATCAGAGGAAGATGAACCAGAGGCAGATAATACAGCATCATCTGCATACATGTGGAAGGACTCAGAGGAGAAGGAAGCAGGGAGGACATTTAAAAAGACTGAGAAGAGCATTGGGCCAAGGACAGACTCTTGTGGGACACCAGTGCTGATTGGAAGTGGAGGGGATATGGCATCATCAATTTGAACAGACTGAGACCTACCCTCAAGATAAGAACAGAACCCATTGGTTGAGGAATCAGAGAGCCCCACTGCCTTAAGCTTGTCAATGAGAAGGGGGTGTGCTACAGTGTCGAAGGCTTTGGCCCAGTTGGCAAAAATGGCAGAGGTGATAAGGCCCTGCTCCACTTCTGAGAGAATGGATTTCTTAACCTGGATGAGGGAGGAGGAGGAGGAGATGGAGTGGAATTTATGGAAGCCACATTAGAAAGGGGTGAAGAAAGAGGAAGACTCTAGGAAGGGGGAGAGCTGGACCAGCACCAGGTGTTCTTGCAGTTTAGCTAAAGAGGGGAGCAGGGAGACTGGGTGGTAGTTGCCAGGAATGGAGGAATCACCTCCTTTCAAAAAGGGAATGACAGTGGCCTGTTTCCAAGAATCAGAGATAGAGGCAAGGGAAAAAAAGAGGTTGAGAAAAGAGAAGGTAGGTGGAGCAATGGTAGGGGTGGAGATAGAAACATAGAAAGATAGACTTTGATGGCAGATAAGGACTGCTTGGCCCACCTAGTCTGCCCATTTATGGAAGCCAGATTATGGAAGAGTTTGGGGTCAAGGCCATCAGGGCTCCTGCCCTTGAGGGGGTTAAGAGCCAAGAGAGCCTTGAGGAAGGCAGCAGAAGTGATAGGAGAGGAGAAGGGGAGGGTTGGTGCGGTGGTATGGGAGAGAGGGGGTAGGTGAGAGAGAAAAGAGAAGGGTGGAGGCACAGAAGGTGAAAATGAGTTGAACTCTGAGGCAACAGAGAGGGGGTCAGATATGCGATGTCTCCCACTTAGTGAACAGGGCAGGAAGACTGGATTGGAAGGGGAAAGAGGGTGTGGATAACCTTCCAGAAATTGGAGGGATGGTTAAGGTTGTTCTGGAAGGTGGAGGCAAAGTACACATCCTTGATAAGCCAAGTGGCTCTAATACACGCATTTCAAATGGTTCAGTACTTGATTAAGTCAGCAGGGGAACCAGAGGACTTATGAATCATCCAGGCAAGATCTCATGCACATAGGCAGGCCAGTAGTTCTGCTGAGATCCAAGGGAGGTGCGAGCCATGGACTCTGGTTTTCCTGAGGGGGCATGCAGATCCCAGATAGACAGGAATTTGACATTGAAATAGTTGAGGACAGAACTGATGCCACTGGCAGAAGAAATGGGGACCAGTTGGTAGCTAACAAGTCAGCAAGTAGAGATGACAACTCCAGCAACCAGAAAGGATGGATCTGGAGGAGTTTGGTCCATGCTTACAGCCCCATTGCAAGGATCTGTACTGGGTATGGGCTGGTATTTTATAGCAAGGGCTTTACTGGCACCTGGAAAACAAGGCAGCTGAGAGTGTGGAGGCACTTAAAGCAGGGGTTCACCCTTTATAAGTTATGCACCACCATGTCCAAACACAGCCACACATATCTGAGTTCTTGAATGCTATGTTAGAACATTATTTTTGCCTGGCATACTCCCCAGCCCATCTACTTGTATTGCTCTGCAACATAGCTGGGATCAGGTTGGTGGGCATGCTACAGCTGCAGGGCAGAAGCGCATACCATGTGGGACCTCTCTGGTACCCTTTCATGTGGCATTTAACACTTAACAGTGACTATACACTGTCCATTATTGTCACATAAGCTTAGTAAATTAAGATGACTGATGCTTACAAGAATTATGCATAACACTAATGTTTTATTTATTTATTTACTTTTTCCTGGTATTAATCCACTATAAATTTCAGATAATGCAGTACTTAATTCACTGTCTGCGACTTTGACTACCACCTAACTGACCTCAAAATCACTTTTTTGACATCAAAGTTGTCATGGTAATGCTATGATGTCATAAACTGACACAGTATGAGGTGTGTTGCCAACAGTCAAGTGATTTTATACACACTTGATAGTTTAACAAAATGTGTCATAAATCCTTGAAAGAAGAAAATGAAAATAAAAAATATATATATATAATACATATGCTGTATTTTCCAGTGAACTATAACAAAGGTTAGCTGAAATTTTTAGTGTGGTTCAGTAATTAGAGTAAAGGCATAGAAATCAGAAGATCAAAGGTTGATAGTCTGCTAAAGCCAAATGCTTAGTGAGTGACATTGGGAAAGCTACAAAATTTCTCAGTGCTCCAATCCACTGAGCTGCAGAAATAGCTAGAAGTAGGATCTCACTGGACATGAGATGTTGCTACTCAGCTGGACTATACTGAATAAATAAATTGTAACAAAAGAACAAAACAAAACAAAAGAAGAAGAGTGCTTATGAAAGTACAAGTGCAGAGCTGAACTTCAAGGCCAGTTCATCCTGCGGATTAGGTACAGTTTTGGCAGCACTTTTGATTTGATATTCTTTGCAAAAAACTACAATAAGGCACTAGTTAGGGTGTCTTAATGCCAAAAAAGTCAAGAAATGGGGTGTTAGGGTTTCCATCCCTAACTGCCCCCCACCACCCTGCAGGCAGCAACAGGAAAAACCATTACAGTTTCATCTCTCTGGCATCTTTGCAAATCAGGCGCAGGGTGTGTCTTGGGGTTGTCAACCCTAACACTCACCACATTGCATCAGTAAATAAGCTGAGATGGGTACAGTATATGAGAATTGGGTGAGGGTTAAGGCTGACAACCCCAAGACACACCCCATGCCTGATTTCCGGAGATGCAAGAGCAGTGAAACTGTTGTTATTTTTCCTGTTGCTGCCTGCAGGGTGTGGGGGAGTTAGGGTTGGAACCCCATACTCCCCATTTCCAGACTTTTTTTGGCATTAAGCCACCCTAACTGGTGCCTTGACATAAATTTTTGCAAAGAATTTCCATTCTTTTTGAGATAGTGCAATCGTATCTTCATGCTACTATGTTCACTAGGTAAATGCAGGGTAGAACATGGAGGGGAAGGGGGTCAAGTGAAGCAGTACCAAGGGGGGGGCACCCAATCTTCTTATATATTAAGAAAAGTTATGTGAAAGATTGGGATCAGCAGGCAGGGGACCTCTAGGGGAGGGGGGAGAAAGAAACATTATTGTGTGTGGGCACCCCAGTTTGCTTATGAAGAAATTAAATTAGCCAGGGGGGGCAGTAAATAGACTGGATAGATAGACAGATAGATAGATAGATAGATAGATAGATAGATAGATAGATAGATAGATAGATAGATAGAAGAAAGAAAGAAAGAAAGAAAGAAAGAAAGAAAGAAAGAAAGAAAGAAAGAAAGAGTGGTAGTTGAGCAAAAGTTGACCATTAGCATGGTATAGCATGGTATGTGTAGTAACACAATACAGGTTATTCAGTGGCTACCACACTAATGCATTGTGCGGTATACCACGCTAATGGTCAACTTTTGCATGACTGCCACTGTAGATAGGCAGATAGATAGATATAGAGATAGATAACCTGGCAGAAAGATAGATAGAGACATACCATATCAGGTAGCCATAAAAAGGATAGGTCACTATTAATAAAGACACCCAAGGCAGCAAACCTGAAACTGGCACAGATGAAGCCAGTGCTGAGACTCTCCTTGCAAGGCTGTGACACTGACTCACTATATTAGGATAAATTACGATATTCATCAGTGACACTAACTACATAATGTGAGAAAATGTCTGGCATTATAAGCCTCTGCTTGTTTATGTATGCCCCATTTATACTGTAAGCACAATAAGACACCTCATGGTTGCTCAATTATGTAGCATGGTCACTCTTCATAAGGAGTGCAGCTCTTGGTACATTATGCAGCTTGGTGTGTCTTATTACATACTTAGCAGACTACAAGCCACCACATACACCCTGTTTATATACAGTGTGCTGAGTTTAAATGGTTCTGCACTGTATGTCTCATTGATTTTGAAGTACATTCCTTCTGACTGTTTATAGTGTTCACCCTTGCTTTACTTTCAAACTGATAATGTGGTTATCCCCAGGTCTTCATCAGTATTCCCGGTTGTATTTGAACACCCATTGTTTAACGTTATTTTTCCTGTGACTATGATAAACTAGCATGCAACACACAGACTCTGCTCCCTGGCCTTATACAGTGGTCAAAAACCAGCTGCAGAAACCGATGGAACTCAGGGGAAAGCCAAAGCAAAAGAAACACTTGTTTAATTAAGTCAAAAACATTGAAACAGGATGCAAAACCGCGGAAGAGGGGAAGGGGAGGGGGTTGCATCTTACAAGAGAAAATGGTAATAAAAAGACTTGATCAAAATGTTCACCATATCATGCACTCCTGCTTTAACTGAAATATGTCAAAATTAGTTGAATAATGAAAATCAGTAATTAAGCACCAAAACCTAATAAGGAAAAGAGCCTTGGATTTGATTACCTGTCCTATCTGAAGAGATAAAATCTACTGGACTATTTAAAATTATAAAATGTCTTGGAGGACATGTGCTCATACCTCTCAACTGTCCCTGATTTTCAGGGACGTCCCTGATTCTGCCACAAGATTTTACTCTGTCCCTCCTAAAATATGTGTTTCCGTGGCTAAACAGTGGAAATTATAAGCAAAAAATAATGTCAAGCATTAAAGTTACAGACTTGTTCTTGCTTAGAAATTACATTTTACACTAAGCCCCTATATTCTACCAGCTTTCTGGGTGGATATCTCTAATTTTGAAGATGTGTCCCTGATTTTGGTCCTTTGTCCCTGATTTTTTTAAGCCTTGTCCCTGATTTGTGAGGCAGAAGGTTGAGAGGTATGCATGTGCTGTTTATTTGCTATGAATTGGGCGCCCCCAAATCCCAAATCTTATTGTTGACAAGGGTTATTCTACATCAATCTGACAACGCGCTAAGCATATATCCAGACTCAAACTGCTATAGGCATTATTAACCACTATTTCATTCTATTGACGGTAAACAGGTCAACAGTTGACAATGGTATCCAATGTAATGATAGATGGGCTGCTTGGGAAGACAATACTGCAATGACCTGAATGAAAACATCACTAACTCATCTCAAGTGTCACACAGCAGCATTTAACCTTACCTCTTGTCCCCTGTAAAATGTTATTTATTCACTAAGCTGATGCAATAAGCCAGCGCCAGCTTGCACTCCAAGTAGCAGACTGTGCTGTTGACGAAAGCAGCCAGGATGGCAATCAGAAGCCACTTCACCAGCTTAATGATGAAGCTCCTTGGTGTCTCCTCCACCATCATCTTCACAATTTTACTGTCCAGACCATTGACATAAATGGACAAGAATGTCCTGGAGAGCAGCATGAATGACCGCAAGGAGAGCAGCCCAAGGTCTTTAGTGACTAGCGGGTGGAAAAGCACTTTGCCAAGTTCCAACACAGCTAATTGAAAAATGTGACGTTCAGTGTGGGGGAGGTTCCTTTGATCGACATCCCACTTCCACTGCATTTCAAGGTCCTGTTTTTTTTCTTCAGCTCTGGGAGTGCTGCTATGGGTGTCCAATTTGTTCCCCTTTGATGATGACAGGTGCTTACTCCATAGCTGTTTACACATGAGGGGATACAGTGTTTTCAGACTGTAGGCTGTGAGTACAAGGCAATCCATTATCTTGCCTGCTACTGACTTGATCCATTTCATTTCACCTCACATGTAGTTTGCTTTAAAGTTGTTATGGTCAATCCACTCTGATTGTCCTCTGGTCGCCTGGCTGCTGACATCCTGCTGCTCAATCTTACAACCACAAAACCACAAACATGAGCAGAAGACACCAGAAACTATGGTCGATGGAATGTTTGAGAACCCCACAAAAATTCACCCTCATGACCTTAGCCAATCACAGTCATGCTTGCTGGGAACTTATTTCACACTCCAGCCATCTCTGTACCCCCCCCCACCGCTTGGTCACATCACCATTCTCCCCACATAGCCATTGGAAATGTCTAGTTAAAGGCAGTATGGCAAGAAGGACTACTGCATCACAATGGGAACTGGGAAATGGCATAATAAAACAATAAGACATTGTTCAACTTGTTACTGCTGGTGGGAAAATTTGTATGCATTGGTATACACTGTGTACAGAGATTTAATCTGCTTCTTTTGCTGCTAATAGGTGGCTGCAGCTGAAGGGGGAGGTTGCTGAAATTATAAATCATTTCAATTGGTTTATCGTGTAACCATAACTGCATCTGCAAAACAGTAAGACACTCAGGAGGCAGTGCTGCGTTGGATCCATTAAAGTTTGTCCTTTTGAGAAAAGCTTTCTTTGTTGATTTTTCCTGCTTCATTTAACTGTCTCATAACTTCTTCAGTCGTAGGACACAGTTCAATCACAGTCTAATAATAGCCTGCTGCCTGCTGTATTATGTAGAAGCATTGCACAGTGACAGCAGCACATGGTATGGGGAAACGAGGAGAGAAAGATAGAAATTCGGCTTGTCAGGAATGTCGAGCATGCACTCCATAGCAGATCTGTGGACAAAATTAAGCAGTCTCTTCTCTCTCTCTGGTCCCTCTCATACTGGGCCCACAAATTATTTTTTTTTAAAGATTTAATAGTTTGTTCAGTAGAGGACAGCAACAATTTGAAAAAAGGCAAGGGTCATTGTGGAGAACTGCTGAACTGCCTGTCCTGACAGCCTGTCCTGACGTTCACTTTCCTGATCTACAGTCAACAGCATTAAAGCTGTTCTGCACGTGTAGTACATTATCTCCAAGCCTGATTGCAAGCAGATGGGGAAATGGTAAAAGCACAGATTTTTCAAAAGCAAACAGCTTAAAAACTACAAAACTCCCAAACATCAAACACCCCTAGGAAATCCTTCCCCATCAACCTACACAATCCTACAAAATTTCACATTTTAAGAATCTGTAGTTTTTCTGTCAAGATGAGAGCAAAAATAAAAAAAAGTCAATGAGAAAAATATATTTTTTCACACTTTATTATCGCTAAAAAAACTTAACTCATTCTATTTTGTGTGTCCATTTTGAGTCAGGTTAAGCAATGGATGATTCCAACTCACCAGACACTCTAACTATAGGGGTGCTACCACACCCCTATATAGGTTCATAGGTGAGTACGAGATCGAGGGACTAGCCCATTTTGAGCATAGATACATAGATACATAGACAGTGTCGGCAGATAAGGGCCTATGGCCCACCTAGTCTGCCCATTTGAGCTTGTAAGTTCAGTTTGTTTTCCTAGAAGTCTATTTCCCCTTACCCCTGACCTCTAGAATTCCTTTATGTCTATCCCATGCATTCTTAAATCCCGTGATTGTTTCAGCCCCCACCACTTCCTCTGGCAGGGTGTTCCACTTGTCCACCACCCGTTCTGTGAAGAAATTCTTTCTCATGTTTCCTCTGAAACTCCATCATACCACCCTTACCTTGGGTGGAAATAGTATTTAGATTCAGCTATATATGAATCTAATTTTTGTTTAAATTGGAGTAAGTTTGCACTTTGCACTACCTCTTGTGGAAGGGAATTCCAAATTGGAACTACCCTGTGAGTGAAAAAACTGTTTCTCTTAGAAGTCTTGTTTATATTTGCCCTTAACTTCATATTATGAGATCGAGTTCTATAAACTGAAGGGTGCCAATCCATACATATTATTCACTATCATATTTATGCTGTGATTAAAAGTGTATTGGTTTACTTTAGGAGTCTCAAAAAGTACTTCAAGATTGCTGTGATACCATTTGATGTACCATAATGTCATGAGTTATATATTTAATCACCTACATTCAGAAGGAGTGGAGCATTGGCAAAGAAAATTGACAAGACAGATTTGGGGGATTTAAACTAGATGACAGGGGAATGAGGAGTGGGCTAGTGCAGGGAATCACAATGGAAAGATTTCAGATGGATGGGACCATAAAAAGGGAAGGACAGGGCAACAACTGAGCACAAGGAAAGGAGTCCTTCTGGAGAGTCAAGGCAGTATGGAGGGGCAACAATACTCACTTGCATGCAAACCCACATAAAGAGCACACTCAGCAAAATTGATGAGTTCACAGGCATAATGCATATTGAAGGCCATGACACATTGGGCATCACAGAGACTAGGTGTGGAAGTAAATGTCTAGGACACCAGGATAAAAGAATACAGACTATGACAGAGGGACAGATCTGATGGTAAGGGTTCTACCAACCTGCAGCAACATACATTTTGTCGATGCCGATTTTGGCACCAGCAAAATGTTGCCAAGCACTGCAGTACCAGGAATTTGGTCTCCCGGGAGGTACAGCACCAAAGTGCCCTCCCAGGAAACAATCAGCTTTTGAGGGGGGCTTTGCCCCCCCACCCCCCCAGAATTAAATATAACCTCCTCCAGATTGAGCATACCCTGGAGGGGGTAGAAACTTAGTGGGGGAAAAGGGTGAAAGGTGTGAGGGGCAATCTAAAATCAAGGTTGTCCCTTTTACTGTCGCCCTTGTTGCAGTGCTATAATTGCAGCGGCCAAATGTAGTTGTCAGCTTGACAGACTATGGATGGTAAGGGAGTGTCACTCTTCATAAGAGAAGGAATCACTGCAGATAAAAAGAAGAACATTAAGGGTCAAAAACTGTTACTCCATCTGGGTTGAGCTACAGGAAGGAGGGAAAAAAAGATTCATCCTTGGAGGGGGGGGGCACTATAGGTCCCCAAATAACTCAGTCAAGAATGATGCCAAGCTGGTCAGAAATATTATAAGAGCCACCAAATTAGATGCAGTACTAATCCCAGGTAACTTCAATCTCCCAGGCATAAACAGGCATCTTGAGAGAGTTAATAGCAAGGCTGAGACTGAATTTCTACTTATCTTCAAGAACTGATTCCTAGAGCAGCATGTTCAATAGAGTACTAGTTTGAGACCACTCTTGACCTTGCACTTATTAATAAAGATGGGGTAATCTCAAGTGCAAAACATAAAGGAGTCGGTGGGAGGCAGTGACCATAACCAGGCCACATTCAGCCTAACATTGGTGCTTGGCAACATCTTGGAGGCCATCATTATTATAAAGGACAGACTAATAGAGCACTTGGTTAAGGCCAATGTTTTTGCCCTTTTCAGTGGCTTTATGAGGGGCAGATCCAAACTAACCTGATCCCCATCTTTCAAGGACTGACCAGGAAGTTGTGCAGGGACAGGACCTTGGACATTGTTTATCTGTACTTCAGCGAGACCTTTGATACAGTGTAAGTTTCTGGGCAAAGTAAACCAGTGCAGTACACACAAGACATTCCCAAGATGGATCACTAACTGGCTTGGGGGAAGGAGGCAGAAGGTAGAGGTTGATGGGCACTGCTTTGAGTGAAGAGACTTCCTCTGCAGTGTCCCTCAATGATAAGCGATTCAGCTACTGCTCTTTAACATTTTCATCAATAAGCTTGAAGCTGGGGTCACCAGCAGGCTGCTTAAGTTCATAGATGAGAATAAAATAGCCAAAGTGGTGGACTCATTTGACGATGGAGACAATCATCAGAAGGACCTGAACCAGTTGATGATTAGTAGGACCTTTGGAGCCTCAGAGTCACTGTAGCCAAACTCATGGTTCTAAACATGGGGAGAAAGGAACAGAGTTTGGACATACTCACTCCGTGGGGCACCTCTTGCTGTAGTCAAAGAGAACAAGGATTTGGAGGTCATAATAGAGAAGGGGCTAAGGTAGGACAAGCATTGCATGGCATCTATCAAGAGGGTCTGCAGAAGGTTGCGATACATAAAGAGGGGATCAGAAAAGCAGGCAAAATAATGTCACCACTTTGCAAAGCCTTGGGCAGGCACTATGTGAAGTAGTTTGTGCAGTTTTGGTTTTCTTAACACGTAAAGAAAATGTTGGCAGTCGAGAGGGTGCAAAACAGGGCCACCAAAATAATCATCAGAAGGAGAGGTAAAAGCTATGAGGAGAAGCTAGAGGCCCTTAACATGTTCCGTCTGGAGGAAAGAAGGCTCAGAGGGGCATGTTCTCAGTCTTTTGCATATGTATGTGTGTCACCAAGATTGAACAGGTGAAGTGTTTAATCTCATTTCTTGCTGCAGGACACGGACATGTTTTAAGGCCCAGGAGTGGTAATACCCAAAGTCAATATTAGGAAACAGTTTTTTCTCCCAGAGGGTGATGAACTTATGGAAGAGTATACCAGTGGAGACAGTGGACATGAAGACAATATATGCCTTTCAAGAGCAACTCTCTATTATAATTAAAAGCTTAAGATCACTAGATTTAGACAAATTATATTCTAACTTTGTTGTATAGGTTTTTGTTACTGTTTTACTTTTCCCTATTGTTGTTACACTAAATAGTGCAGATAACGCAGTATGGAATTCACTGAGCCTTTCAAAATGTAGCTGACTCTCCCCAGCGGAACTCAGAGTTGCTGTTTGTGACATCACAGTCTATTGTCATGGTGAGTCCTGTAATGTAATAAATAATAGCACCGTTAAGTTAACTTGGGGGAGGCAACTGCTTTTTTATTCAGACCTTTGGACAGAATACCAGGAAGTGCTGTAAACAGTGGAGAGGAGCATTAAAAATGAAACAAAAAGCATTCTTCTGTAAATTGTAATAGCTAAAATGTCATATTTATAAAAGTACATGCTGGATTGCAGAGCTGCTTGTTAAGGTCAGCCTGGAAAATGTTTTGCTTACAAAGAGAATTACCAGGTGCCCTGGGTAGTAGAGTTGGTAATGAATCCCTATAAACTAGTACCTGTTTGCATAACATATTTATTTAATCTCTGGAGGTGGACATCATGAACCTAGAGAGGCCCTTAAAATCTTAAATTACAGTGTTACTGTTTATTGATCTGCTACACAGTGTAGGTCTATGATTAGCTATAAGCCTCTTCTAGACTGGGCAAGTAATATAGTAACTTATAGTGCTGGATCAAGCCTTAAAAGGACATAAACATGAGAAATGTGTTATACTGTATCTTCTTAAATGATTAATTAATTTATTTCAAAGGTCTTACCAGGAAAAGCATACTGAGATGGTAACAGCTAATTTCAGATGTATCACAGTGCTGGGGGGACATTATAGAAGTTGTAAAATCAATACAGTAATGGTATTTAAGCCCCATCCTGATTTCTAGTAGTATTCCAGGTGGTGAAAATGGGAAGGGAGCACTCCAAAACACAGCAAAACTGTCCAAAAGAATAAAAGTTCATATCTGGGTGCAGATGGTGCCATCGAGCAAGCAACTTTTGGGGGGGGGGAGATGAAGTGGTGATGGTTGTCTTTGTCTCACAGAACAGAAGGGTGCAAATAGGTCCTGCAGGAGCTAGGGGACAAGCTGGTTAACTACTAAAATAAATCACTGTCCAGACGCAGATGAAGAATAGCAACAATTGAGTTAATTAATAAACAAGGCAATACAGCTCTATGAAGCAGGTGGGTATAGCTTCTGTGCAGACAAAATAGATCTCCCACGGCACAATTTCTTTAAACATATTTCTTGGGAGTCATGACTCCCTCTCCTGATGGCAGTTGCAACAAGGTTCCTAATTCACTCTACAGCCTACCTTCCTGTGCCACTCAAGTGCAGTCCCTAAATGGCTTCACGAATGTGTGAGGTGCTCCTGCTCTCTCTCTCTCTCTCTCTCTCACCAGGTCTGGCCATCCCACTCCCATTTAAATTCTCAAGAAATGGTGACCCCAAGGATGGCAGCGCCCCCACAGTAGCCCCAACTACTGGCCCAGAGGCCTGGGGGTAAGTCATGCTTTGCCCCTCAATAATACTGCACTGGACAGCTGGATATGGGCTAGTGCAAGGTCCTCAGGGGTAGGCTACCACCACTGCCCCACACCACACCTGACCTGTAGCAACCAATGGCCAGCACAGGACTCTACCTGGGTGCTGGGGATCACAAGGTAGGCTGCACATTACGACTCTCGGTCCCAGCACCCATCTACTCCTACCGGGCAGGCACCCTATTCATGGCAGCCTGAAATGACAACACACCCAACCACTTCACTACACCCAACAGGCTGAAAAATGAGACAGGGGAAGACTGGGATGGCAAATGGTCCAACCCAGCCCTGCAGCCAAACCTGTACCCCTTCCAGCCCAGCAGTCCTTCCTCCTGCTCCTGGGCCCTTGCCTCCCCCAAAGCACACCAAACCACACCTTATAAGGGGGACTCCCAGCTGCAACTCTACCCGCCAGTAGGTGAACATAAGCACTGGCCAGCCTCAGATTAAAGTGCCATCGAACAGTAAGCTCCCAAAGGGAGCTTATAGGTATATAGTAAATTATACAATGGACTGTGTTTTTCCATGAATCTGATGGCTAATTAGGGGCTTTACCTGTGGGTAAATACTACAATAACCCATGGATAAAGATCCAGTAGCCAGAACAACCTGAAAAACAAACAAAGCAAGCAAACAAAAAGAAAATCACTCCCTCCAGTTTTTCAGTCCAATGTCATCACCATCTTGATTCTAGCTTAGCAAAAACTCCCAGTGTAACACTTAGTGTAAAAAGTAAAATAAGTTTATGAAACACTTCTGAAACCCATATCAGTTGGCCAAAACAGTTTGTTTTTTTCAAGTTATTCCCCATTACCACTTGCATCTGCCTCGCCTGCCAACTTTTTCTACTCTTGGCTCTGCTCAGCTTCATTCGCAGATTCCCCACAGCATTATCAGCTGCCAAGTCTAAACTGTATGCATCTTCATGATAATAACTGCCCCAGTGTCCTCCATAAAATACACTGCCTTCCCAATCACAACCAGAGAAAACAAATTCTACCTGCTCAAAGCATTACTTTCCACTGTAGCTGCCAAAGTCAAACCAGAAGCAGACCCTGAGGTACAGCAGCCCATCAGCAGTTGCATCACACCGTCTCCGCAAACCTTGAAAAGTCCCCATCAATGCTTGTACCACACTGTCTCAGAATCCCTGAAAACTACATAGCCACTCACAATAACACCATTCTGTCTCTTATAAAAAGGATGCCAGCAACTTTGTGTCTCTGTTTATGTGTGGGGAGATAGAAGGGTGACTACTTCACCTATAATCTTCCTAGCAACAAGGGACTATATAATAGGAAGGAATGATAATCAATTAAAAAAGCTTTAAAAATAAAAATATTTTAGCTAACTTTTTAAAAAGTATTTTATTAGAAGACATTGTACAATTAAAGAAGGGGGACAGGATCAGATCTACAGTACAGTAGCTTCTTCTTGTTGTTTTTACATTGTTTCTTGTGGATTCTACTTGGTAGAAGGTTATTTCTTTCCTTTCTTACTACTAAGGGGCTAGCAGGGTATTATTTGGGGCTGTTGGAATTCTGAAACCTGTTTTGGTAGCTATAAGTGAGATCATTTGATTGATGATTCACTGTGTGGCAGACTGCATTTGTGGAGGCCTATTTCTTCTGTTTTAAAATATAATTGGTGTGATTTAACTGGATCTGTTTCTTTCAATTGGAGACCTATATCTTCTAATTCCAAGCCTATTTTGATGTGTTGCTGGTGAAGCTGTTTGAATTGGAGTCCTGTTTCTTTGGGTAGCAAACCTATTTGGGGGGCTTTGAGTAGAATTGTGATTCATTGTTGCTAGCTTCACTAGCTGCAAAGTTTTAGTGCAGAGTGGGGGAAGGGTGCTAATGGTCTGACCAGAGGCCTCAGCTACCTGATTGTTTCTGAAGACTTGGGCTGGTCCCACCCCCAAACCCTTCACCCACCACCCTGGTCCATGATTTCCTTTTATACCAAGGGTTCTGACATCATTTCCTCAAACAGGCAAAGGATATGCACCTGTCATAGCAGAAGCAGACATCCAGGAAAGGAACAGCAGCAAGTGAAGAGGTGACTGCTATCTCAGTGGAAGGGAAGTAAATGCAAATCTAGGAGCTTTCTTTATTACTTCTTCGCATTGATATTGCATTGGGGAAAAGAGGAGTAGCAGTTTGAAGAAGGTTGTGCAATAGCTACTTAAAGTCTCTTTTTGAGTGTGGATAGGAAAGATAGGAATATAAAAAGCAGTTGCTCAATATATCTAAATGTGTACAACAAAGGAGGTAAGGGAAATAAAGAAAAGAATGTTTTGCACTGATAGAGGGGGGAGAGGGGAGACTTGGGGGAGTGTTTGGCATCCTGCATCTGCCAGAGTGGGGGATCATTGGTGGACAATGATAGCAATGGGCATGGGTGGTAGGCTGCAACTACTGTGGTGCACCAATCTTTCTAAAAATTGCCTGGAGTGTGGGAGGATGTTTAGTGTGCAACCACATACAAAAACTTAGAAAGGAGATTGAGGGTCTGCAGGAGGAAATAACACAGGCAAGGCAGATTGGGGGTGGGTTTAGCCCAATACTGGAGGGAGGAAGAAGAGGAGATGAGGGAGGGTGATTTAAGCCAACAGTGTTGAGGAGAGGGTCAGAAGAAGGGAAGCAGAGACAAAGGGGCCCAGGCCAGGAAGAATGATTGCCGGGGGAAACCAGGTCAGGAGACAAAAGACAAATGGAAGGAGAAGATAGGGACTTGTGAGGGGAGGCAAAGAAGTGGCAAAAGTCATGGAGTGGAAAGGAGAGAACAGGTTACTATGAAGAAAGAGGGAGCCGGCATTTGTGAAGGGTCTTCAGAAAATAGTTTTGCACTGCTAGAGAGGAAGATGGTGGAGGAGGGAAATGATGAAATAAGAGGAGTAATTGATAAATGCCTGGACCAAACTGGAGCACGGGGAAATTCTGCTCAGAGAATTGCAACAGGGGTAAAAGGGGGAAATAACATGCAGGAGGAAGAATAGGAGCTGGAAATGAGAGAGGGAGATGAATGAAAGCAAGCAGGGAGTAAGAGGGGTAGAATCTTAGTGCTGGGGGACTCAATACTAGGAGGAGTCAGGTGGGGTAGCAAGGGGTAGAGGCATAGTCGCATTTGGGTGGAGGCCATGCCAGGAATGACAGTGGAAAGGGTGGGACAATCTGTTCTGAAATATGCTAGAAGGGGTAGGGACTAGCCTCATTTAATTATATATCTTTGAACAAATGACCTGGCTGACAAGACAGTAGACATAGTCCAGAGGAGGTTTGAGGAACTAGCACAATTATGTGAGGGGGGCAGGAAGATCAGTAACTTTTTCAGAGATACTTCCAGTGCCAAAGGCAAGCACAACAAGAAAGCTGAGAATAGAGGAATTTAACGGATGGCTAAGAACCTGGTGTTGTGCTAAAGGATATGGGCTTTTGGTGGGGGAGGGACCTGGGGACAGTAGTCTCTATGCCAAGGACAGACTACACTTGAGTGAGGAGGGAAAGAAACTGTTGAAACAGAGGATGGAGAAGTACATAGAGAAAGTTGGGAATTTAAACTAGGAGTGGGGGGTGGCAATTGGGAAGAGATATGCAGAGCCAACAGGTTGGGAAATCATATGAGCTTACCTCCCATAACAGTGACAAAGGACAAATGGCAAGTACTATTGGTGATGCTAGGAAAGGGGGGGCAGGATGTGAGGGGGGAAAGGTGGAAGGTGGTTACCCTTAATGCTAGGAGACTTGGGAGGAAAACTGCAGAGTTACAGGTTCTCATGGTAGAGGAAGAGGTGGACATTGCAGCCATCACAGAAACATGGGCCACCCAATGGAATGACTGGGACCTGTCTGTACCAGGGTACAGGTTATTTCGTAGGGACAGGGTGATTGGGAAAGGAGGGGGGTGGCACTATATGTGAAGGAAGGACTGAAGTGTGTAAAGGAGGAAGGGGAGGAGGACAGTATGGAGTCATTTTGGATGCAAATCCAGGATTCCAAGAATAGGATTCTTAGAATGGGAGTGGTGTACAGGCCACCATCTCAGATGGAGGAGTTAGACAGGGAACTAGCGGGACAGATCAGCAGAACCTGCGAGAAGGGTAGTGTGGTGATTGTGGGGGACTTCAACATGCCAGGGGTGGACTGGAGTACCCCAACAACCAGGAACAGTAGAGAGCAGGTACTGCTGGATGCCTTCCAGGACAGCTCCTTGCTGCAAATGGTCAGTGAACCAAGCAGGTTAGGGAATACCCTTGACCTTGTGCTGGCAAATGGGGACTTTGTGAGAGAACTTATAGTGGAGGAACCGCTGTCAGGGAGTGACCACCACTCAGTATGGCTCACATTGGATATGGGCAAGGAAGGAGTGGAATCTGGCACAAGAGTGCTGGACTTCAGGAGGGCCAACTTTGGGAGGATGGGGGAAGTGGTAAAAGGTACCTGGTCAGAATTCAATCTAGTATGGACACTAACCAGAGGAGGAGCTCATAAAAGCTGGGATAATGGAGGCAACCAAAACCTGCTGCAAAGCCCAGAGCAAGAAGGCTAGGGCTAAGAAACTGAGCTGGTTGAGCAAGGATGTCATGGAAAAGGTAAGGAAGAAAACAGCTGCCTTTAGGAAGTACAAGAAAACAGGGAGGAGGAGAACAGGGAGGAGTACTTGACAGAATCGAAGCAGGTGACAAGGCCAGTAAGGGGAGTCAAAGCATCTATGGAACTCAGGCTGGCACAAGGCATTAAGAAGGGGGAGAAGGACTTCTTTAAGTACATCAGGGAGAAAAGGAACTGTAAGAGCCACATGGTAAGGATTAGGAAGGAGGGGTGTTGGGTGGAAGCAGGCTGCGATAAGGCAGAAGCACTAAATGAGTACTTTTGTTCAGTATTTACTAAAGAGAAGGGGGGTGACACCCAAGGTGGGAGAAATGGCAGAAACAGGGGGAGAATGGGTGACAGATGGGGAAATCATGGAAGGCAGAGTTCGAGAGGGTTTGAAGGCACTGAAGGTGGACAAGACACCAGGCCCAGATGGAATCCACCCCAGGGTACTGAAGAAGCTGGCAGAGGTCCTTGCAGGACCTTTGGCAGACCTGCTTAATGCCTCACTACATTCGGGGTGTGTACCTCAGGACTGGAGGATGGCTCATGTGGTGCATCTCCACAAGAGTGGCCCCAAGGATGAACCGGGAACTACAGACCAGTGAGCCTCACATCCATTGTGGGTAAGCTAATGGAGACTATACTGAAGGAGAGGCTGGTGGACCTCCTAGAGGCCAAAGGACTACAGCACAGCAGACAGCATGGCTTCATACATGGCAGATCTTGCTAAACCAACCTGGTGGAGTTCTATGACTGGGTAACTAGTCAACTGGACAGGGGCCATGCAATGGATGTCCTGTACCTGGACTTCAGTAAGGCATTCGACTCTGTGCCACATGGAAGACTGGGAAGGAAGTTAGTAGGCACAGGGGCGGGTGCAAAGCTGGTGAGATGGGTAGGAAACTGGCTTCAGGGAAGGCAACAGAGGGTGGTGGTGGGTGGGGAACTCTCACACCCAAGGTCAGTGACGAGCGGTGTTCCACAGGGCTCAGTGTTGGAACCAGTGTTGTTTGGGATATTCATTGCAGACATATCATGGGACATCAAGAGCAAGATCAGTCTGTTTGCTGATGATACCAAGGTAGGCACAGTGGTGGATGATCTAGGGGGATGGCAGGGGATGCAGGATGATCTGGCAAAGCTTGAAACTTGGTCAGACACCTGGCAACTGGGGTTTAATGCCAAAAAGTGCAAGTTGCTGCATTTTGGGATGAAGAACCCAAGGAGGAGTTGCCAGTTGGGGGAGTGCAGCTTGCCCAGACAGAGGAGGAGAAGGATCTGGGTGTGCTCATTACAGGGTCAATGAACAACTCGGCACAATGTAGGAAGGCAGCTGCAAAGGCCAACAAAATGCTGGGTTGTATTGCAAGGGGTATATCCTCGAGGAGGGAGGAGGTGATTCTGCCACTGTATAGGTTATTAGTTAGACCACACCTGGAGTATTGCATGCAGTACTGGTGCCCGTATCTGAAGAGGGACATTAAGTTACTGGAGGGAGTGCAGCGCAGGGTGACAAAGATGATCAAGGGGCTGGGGGACTTATCATGCGAGAGGAGGTTGAAGGAGTTGAACATGTACTCACTGGAAGAGAGGAGAGACAGGAGTGACATGATTGAAACCTTTAAATACATGAAAGGAATAAACAAGATGGGTGCATAGGGGCTGTTCAAAGTAAGGGAGGGGAGGGCCACCAGGGGCCATGATATGAGACTGGAGGGAGGAAGGTTCAGGAGGGAGATGAGGAGACACTTTTTACAGAGAGGGTGGTGGCTGGGTGGAATGTGCTACCTGCAGAAATGGTATCCAGTAGAACAGTGGACTGCTTCAAAAGTGGATGGGACAGGACAAGGGGTAGGGTTAATGAAGGGGAAGGGTGGAAAGGAGGGGCAGCTGCAGAATAAGGGGTGCTAGCTGCACATTCGAGCAGACTTGATAGACCTCTAGGCCTTTATCTGCTGGCAAATTTCATATGTTCATATGTTCGTATTCCAGGGTGTGGATTATGGTGGGATTTACCCATTTCTGGTGTGGTTTACTCATTCAGCCTGCAGCCTTGTGACCAAACCCCAAAAGGTTTGGGTAAATCCCACCATAACCCTCACTCTGTTGTGGATTATTGCTTAATTGCAACTAAAACTAAAACAGAAGCAGTGAAAAAAAGTACAGAAGTTAATTACCAATCAGTGGAGAACAATGCAACTACAAATAAAAACAAATTCTAGCCAGAGCCAATAGGGCTGTGAAAAGCTACCAAATGATGAAAGTTATTTTCTTGTTGGTGCTACTTAGTACTGTTTAATCACAATCATCAATAACTGGCATGCTGCTAATTCAGTCCTCTTGAATTTATTTAGTCAGAGTACATGCTGCTGCTGTGTGTGTGTGTGTGTGTGTGTGTGTGTGTGTGTGTGCGCGTGTGTGTGTGAGTGTGTGAGCATGCAACCTGTCGTGCCCAAAGGAATGAGTTAGCTAACACAGCTGCACTGTCTGTAATCTGACACTGTAGTCTGACTTTCAGAGTTTCAGTAAATTCAAGAACAACATACAATGAGTTAATCCCTAGGTTGCTGAAAAAAATAGAATACATCTATTAAAATGAGCTGCACAGATGATAGAAACATCAGTTTAAAAGGTTTTTTCTTTGTTAATATCCTGAGACGTTCTGAGGTACAATACAGTAGCATCCCCTTCCCTTCAGATGCCTTTAACATACAACAGCAAATATAAAAATCAGAGGGGGGTGCACTATTTTGCAGCTGTGGAGGAATACTTTCAAAAGTCCAAAAAGGGAGTTCCACGATCAGCCATTTTAGAGATACTATCTGATTCCCAAAAAGGCTGTAGGCTCTGCTCACAGCCCTAAAAAAGGTGCAGCACATTACACTTCCAATAGAGGCGAGAAAGAAACTATAAATAAAAAGTATGCAGAAATCCAGGAACAGCAAGTAATAAACAAAATGTTAAATTTACTAAGTGCAGTAGGAAGCCTGCAGTTGTAATGCATATAATATGAATAAGTAGTCACATTGGGCAACCCTGTACATAATTTGGGATTCAGAGTGTTTAGCTGATTTAAGGAGACTAATGGAGATGTATACCAGTAAGAGACAGTTGCCGAAATGGATATTACGGTCATGGAGGAGGGTTTTTTAGCGGAAGGAGAATAATTAGAGCAGATAGCATGGGGGAGGGTTGGGCCAGAGTTGAGAGAATATAAAGGAAAAACACATATTGACCTGCATTTAATTTTGTGCAGGGGTGGGAGAGAAAGTGAGTATCAGATTTGTGGAGGGAGTAAGGGGAGAGAGGGGCAGGTGAGTAGGAAGATAAAGGTGGGGGGAGTCCTCCAAACCGGAATTCTGAGATAAAACCGGCATAATGGGTGAGGTGCCAAACTTCAAAAGAAGGGGTAAGAGTGAGATATAGAGGGAGCAGTGGAGTTGTGAAAGGGGCAGTCAAGGGTGACGTGGCTGAAGGAGTGAAAAATGGGTCCAGTCTGGCAAGGGTGGAGTTGGATGCCATACTATCCACAATATCCCATAATCAAAAAAATGGGAGGATCATCTTAATGATTATCCATCTATGGCTGGGAAGTGAGATACATGCTTTGTTCCTGTAGAACATACCAAGCCTAGGTGTTGTTTTTGATGACTGGCAAAGAAAAAGGTTAAGGTGATGTACTAACCACACCCCAAGGTACCCAAAAGAAGCAACCTACTTAATCTCTGTGCAATCCTGGATCTTGAAAGCAGTGTGGGACTGAGTGCTGACCAGATACTGCCTAGTTACAAAAGTCATTGTGGCAATTTTCTTGGCACTAAGTGAGAGATGACTGGAGTGGAATGAGTGTTAGAGGTTTTTAAAATCCTGCTGAAGCCAAACTGCCAGATCAGAGGCAGGAGAGCCAGAGGCAAAATATACAGTGTCATCTGTGAATGTATGCATGTGCAAACAGACATGTGCTTTGGGGAGGTTAATGAGAAACATTAAGAACAGGATAGGACAAGAGACAGAATCTTGTGGTAGTCCTGAATAAATTAGGAGTGAGTGGAAAGGGTTGTACCTATGTGGACTGCTTAAGAACTACCATTTAGGTAAGCACTAAGCCATCTGTCTTCATGTGTTAAGTCTCTTTTCCTTGACTCACTGAAATATCTCCTCTACTGGTTCACTACTCACTCCTGCAGTTGCCCCGACACTAGGCCCAAGGCTTTTATCCATTGCCTTCAAACCCCTGCACCCCCATCACCCTGCACTTGTACTAGTGCAGTCCATTGTTATCCCCTCTGAATCTTTAATCAGTCCCCTCATCCAGAGTTCAGCACAGTACTGCATTGTTACACACTGCATTGTGTTCTTCTTTTCCACTCTGTTATATTGCATATTTATTGCACAGAAGCATTGCCTGCACAATTGTTCATATTGTTGGTGCTACTTACATAATATTGTATTTTATTGTTCATACACAGATTGGATCAGTAACTTTGATAAAAAAAAAACTGCTCCTTAGAGAAGCATACTATGTAGATAGATTTGAGTCTACAAATCCAAAATATGGCTTAAATGAGGGTATTGCCTGGACTCCTATTCTTTGACTAGGAGCAGAATAGTTTTTTTTTATTTAGTGGTGAATACATTTTCTCTAACCCCCCAACCTAGTAGTTTTTTCACATTCTGGATTTGAGTATTCCAGTTCATCAGCACTATAGTTAATAGGATTGCCCTTACTGGGATTCTGTTATCCTTGTCAATGGACCTCACTAGTTTAGCTCTAGGGCACTTTGTGTGTTATACTTATTAACTTCTATAATGGGGCACAGAGCTTGCAGTGTAAATTTAGACATTTTGCACCCAACAGGAGCTAGGAACAAGACTAAAAAAAAAGATTGTTGATACTTGTTTTCTTGGTTTTCTGACTGACAAGTGACCTTTGAGTTAGTAAGTCAGGCAGTTTGAAATAAACAGGGTGTAAATTAACTCTAATTGAGGTATTTGTGTGGATGAGCATCAGGTTTAGAACCACTAACCCTATATAAAGAGCAACCAGTATCCCACTCCTCACTCTCTGTAAAGCGGCAGGTGCAAGAGCCAGGCGGGACCTCTTGAATAGAATTGGTAAGTGAGCTTTGACAGGGAGAGAGACTGTTAGAAAGGCATTTTGTAGCAAAGGAGAAATAAAAAAGAATTATACTTTTCGGGGAGATCAAGACAAGGTCCCTTCTTGATATGTTGAATATCTAAATATGTAAGTGTTTTTACATGCTGTTATCATTAGTAAAATACTTCAGTGAAATTCCTGACATGGAACTTTTGTAAAAGAGCCTTGGCTCAAAGGTAATTATAAGCCTAGACTCTAATAAATCAAATAAAACAAATAAATAAATAAATGTATGGCTGAAATGGGCATGGGTGTATTTTTAGAGTCAATATATGATCCGGAGCACAGTTCTGTATAAATGAATTAAGAAACATGGTTTATGTTTTACGTATTTTGAAGGAAACACATTTCAGAAATAAGAAGTACTTAACATGTAATAGAGTGCTGGTGGATTACTTTCACAGTTATCTAGATAAATATGTTACATCTAATGTGTTAGCATTTTTATATACTGTATAATTAAGTTTTAAATGTGAAATAATCTGATTTATAAAAATGGGATATTTGATTTATTTATTTGCAGAAATAAGAAAAAATGAACTAAAGTGTCTATGCATCTCTGCTTACTCATAAAGTGAGTGTAGGTTACTTTCATGGCTACTGAATTTACCTAGTTGCTAATATTATTATAATTTTAAGCCATAAAAAAAATATGTTATAGATTGATATCTGAGCCAGTATTCCCTGATGACGGGATTATCCCTGAAACATTGAAATAATTTTGGAGTAACTTCTGGTCAGAATAACACCTATATTAATAAAATCTGCTTTGAAATAAACGTTTTGGTGAGTGAGCATTATTGATCTAGTGTGTGTGTGTGTGTGTCTATGTGTGTGTGTGTGTGTGTGTGTGTGTGTGTGTGTGCAGTGTGTGGGCTTGATTTGGTCTAGCACCTCTTTCATTATATGTTTGTATTCGTGCCAAGGACAGCTGGGCTATAATTTCTTCATTGATCTATTTTATTTTTCTTGTATTTTTGTACTTTGTATTCATTGCACTATCCCCCTCTCCCAAGGGCACATCTGGAAATGAGCTGTTAATGGCTTAGTATGTCTTGTGTAGTGAAACTTGTGAAACGAATGAATGCATGAGTATGAATAAATAAATCAATCAATTCATCTACAGTAACTGACAGATCAGAGGTTCCCACACTCTTAAAGATGTCTAGGAGAATGGAATGGGCAGCAGTGTCAAAGACTTTGGCCAGGTCAGCTATGGCAGAGGTGATCAGGCCCTGATCCTTCCCCTTCAAAATGAATTACTAAGTTAGATGAAGGAGGAGCCAATGGAATGAGTCTTCCTGAAACCAAACTGGTACAGGGGAAAGAAGGAAGAAGAATCCAGAATGTGGGAGAGTTGGAAGAGAACTAGATGTTCCTGGAGTTTGGCAATACACTCATAGAACAGAGATAGGGTAATTGCATTGAGGGATGCATGGGTAATCTCCTTTTGGAAGTAGGACTGTAGTAGCCCTCTTCCATGCCTCAGGGGCAGCACCCAAGAAGAAAGAAATATTGACAATGTAAGAGAAGGGGATTTGAACAGCAGGGGAGGATAGATACAGAAGTTTGGGGTCAATTCTATGAGGGTGACGTTTGTGAGGATTAGGAGCTGCTAGAGCTTTTAAGGAGGTAATTGGAGAGGTGCGAGCACAAGAGAATGACTTGCCTTGAGACAATCTAGTGTGGGTTTAAGCTCCTGCACAAAGGATGCTGAAAGGATTTTTTTGCATCCTCATGAGTATCTTATAACACTTATAGAATGTTTTTTGTAGTTAAAAATAAATTTGGTTATGTTTGTATTGATGTTGCAGTGTGATCTATAGATTGTGAATAGAAATGCCACTTTTTTGTTTTGAAAAGGAAAACAAATTAGGACATAATTTATTCTATGAAAAGCAAAATAATAATAAGCTCATCGAAACATAGAAAAATAGACTTTTTCAGCAGAAATGGACTGCTTGGCCAACCCAGTCTATCTAGATGGCCTCTGCCTGATCTGTCTCCACAGATCAAACTGGTCTCCAGCATCCCTCCATCCTCTCTCTATCCATTTCCTAGTATTCCCCTATATTTACCCCGTGCATTTTTGAAGCCCGCTACTGTTTTTGCCGCCACCACTTCTGATGGTCCTGATATGGTTCAAGCTGATCCAGCCTTTGAGAAATCTGAGCTGGGATCAATGGATCAGTTGAAGGAGGACTGCCTCTAGCCTGATTGCCAAAACCTTTGCCAGAATTTTGGCACTGGCATTGATAAAGAATATGCCCCGATATCTACCTGGAGAATCAGGTCTTTATCTTTTTTAGGTAGAACCTCTGTCATCAACTAGGGCATGATCCCTTTGACCAGGAAGTCCTGGAACACTCTATGAAGGAAGGGACAAACATCCTCCTTGGGTGCTTGGTAAAAGTCAGTTGGACATCTGTCACCGTCCCCCCCCCATGAGAATCTATGAGGATTCATGGCTTTGATCACCTTACTGACCTCTTCTCAGGAGACTGGCTTGTCCAAAGCAGCAGTTTGTATAGGGGTGAGGGTAGGAATGGGGAGGGTTGACAGGAAGGTTCCAATGACAAAGGGAGTGGGTGCAGAGGAAAGGCATACAGCTTTTTGTAAAATTGTTTCATTAACATGTTGATCTCCTCCTTCTTGGTTTTAGGGGAGTTAGAAGAGTCTTTCAATCTCATAATGGCTCTGGCAGCCTGTTCACATTTGAGCCTATAGGCTAGCAATTTACTGAATCCCCCTCCCTTCCAGAAGGAGCGGTGAAGTCTCAGGAGAGCCAGTTTGGCATTGCTGGACAGAAGGTCATTTAGTTTAGTGCAGGTACTAATGAGCTGAGCAAAGAGGTTGGCTGGGGGTGCTGAGGGCTACACTTTTTGTAGCATCTTTCCAGGTGTTTTAGCTCCCCCTCCAGTTGAGCCTGCTCTTCTTCCCAGCCCCTTCACCTGTGGGATGCATATGTTATTATTTTCCCAAGCATTGTCACCTTAAAGGCCTCCCATAAAGTAGAATCCGACATTAGCTCCATGAATTCTCTGGCAGCTTGTTTGCACTATTCAGTACAGCCTTTATCTTCCAGCAATAAGGGATATAACCACCAGGATGAGGTTTTTGCCTGTGGAGGCCCCCATAAGTGTCTGATCTCTAGCAGCATGTGGTCTGAGAAGATACTGGGGTGGATGGTGGTTTGTATCGGCTGTGTTAACATACCAGTTCTACTGAAGGTGCCATGAGGAGCAGAGAAGCAGGTGAAATCCCTGATGCTCAGACAGTGAGACCTCCATGGCATCAATCAGTAAGTGCTCCTGCAAAAAGGGTATTGACCACCTTCACTACCCTGGTATGTGACTCTGGAGCTCTGACACTCTGGTCCATCTGGGAATTAAGAGTCAGATTAAAAATCATGGCCCAACAGTAAAGGGGGTTGATACACATCCAATTCCATCAGCTCCTGTTTGAGTTGATGAAAAAAGTGGGGTCATCTATTTTAGGTGGATACAAATTAGCCAGGACCATCCTTGCCTCAGGTGTGGATACCAATGCCGTGATCCAGTGGCCCTCCCTGTCTGATTTGGAGTTTAAGATATTCCACCCCAAATCCTTGTGGAGTAGTACAGATACTCCTCTTTTTTTGGAGGGGGAGTACTATGTAGCTTGTCTCCTACCCACCCTCTTTTATGTTTAGCCACCTCAAAAGCAGAGTCTAGTCTCCTGAAGGAAGACTATGTGTAGTCTAAGCTTCTTTATGTGGAACAATGCCTTTTTCCTCTTGATGGGCCAGATAAGGCCATGAACATTCCAGCGAACCATATTCATTTCCATCTTATAGCCATAGTTACCCATCAAGCCCAGTAATCACTGCAGATTTAACCCCCCTTAATTAAAGAGACAGGTATATGGTGTCCCCCCCCCCTTTTTAACAGTATGCTACCCCCATATCACAACTCTCCTGCATAGCAGGCCCAAACCTGGCATGAACATAACAAATCATAAGCAAATACCTTTAAAAAGGAAGAGTAAAAAAAAAAACATATTAAACAGTACCCAATAGCCATTCCCTTGTACCCATCCCCTACCTCCTCCCCCCAGCCGCCCTAATACCAGTCTGAGAATCTGCCATCTTGTGCATAGGCCTCCCTGCAACCAATATGCTGGTAGCATCCTCTGGAGAAGACAAGGTTGGCATTATCACTGAGACTGTCAGAACCCTACCCCTTGTTCATGCACCTCGGAGTATAGCTTAGAGGTTAGATTAATGAGCTGTGAATGAGCTTAGTAAATCCAGCAGACCAGTGTTTGATTCCCACACCCTCAACATACATACTCTATGACTCTGAGCAAGTCACTTAACCACCCCAAGGCTCCCAGATCACCCCTGAAAACAGCCACTTGTGCTTAGTGGGCTTTACCAGGTTAAAAAAAAAAAGAATACACCTCCAGCCTGTCTTCCCTGTTGTCATGGCTAGAGCAGCCACCAGAAGGGCTGGGGGGGGGATCAGTCAGTCTTTAACACCAAACTCATCCAGAGGGTACTTCCCTTTGTGGTGCAACAATCTAATGTGTTCTGATTTCATGCCATAGTGCGGTGTTTTGTGCAGAGTTGGACAAAAAAACAGAAGATGCACACCCAAATGCTGTTGTAGTATAATACACTCTCCCTGCCTTCCTCCCCCTGCACAGCCAAATTTATTACAGAGCCTCCTACACATTCTATTGTATTTGGATACTCAAACAAAACCATTGATGGTGTCTGGGTAACCCCCCAGTAATCATCAAAACAATGTCACTCCCCCTCACTTGAACCCGAGTGTCCAGATCCACCCCTCAGTGCAGACATCCACTGGGGACACATGTGAGCTGGTGAGGAAATAAAAAAATATACAGTGTGTACTATGAGCAGGAAGCTGTGCAGAATCATGACAGAACGAGCCAAGAGATGGCCATCTCAGTGCAGCTAATCAAATTGACTTACCACTATTGCGTGGATGTGCTCACAGGTCCCTGTCATGGCAGTTAGTCCAAAGGACTCTGGAAGAGCATGCATCTGCAGAAGTGTCTGGAGAAGGTGTTTGGAGGCAGTATAGCGCAGTGGTTTAAGATTCTGAGCTGCAAATTTGGTGACATCCAGCAGACCAGACCTGGGTTTGAATCCCACAGCTTCCACTTGCATACTGTGTGACCCTGAGCAAGTCACTTAACCTCCTTGTGCTCCCAGGTCGCGCCTGTAAAAAAGCTTTCAGCTTAGTGTGCTATACCTGATTAAACAACTAAATAAAAAAAAAAAAAAAGGAAGGGGAAGGCAGTCACACCAAATAAGGAGGAAAAAAAAGCAAGCAGAATACAAGTTTGCATGCAAGATGCATTGAAAAATGGGGCATCCGAGTTAGGAAGTGTACCCTCCTCCAACCAGTATAGTCTTATGGAGCATTGGGAAGCCCACAGTGCATTGTTAAGTGGGCACTGACCTGACCCAATTAATAACAGTGATCCCTAGGTACCTAATAATGCTTGCCCCTTCAAGGTAACAGTGATCTCTGAGTACCTAAAAATGCTTGCCCCTTTAAGGCCCTGGCAGCCCAGATAGGGCTGAGTGGGGGTGACAAGTACCTGCAACATCAGTCCAGGAGCAAGATGGAGGAACTGATGAAGGAGTAGTCGGAGGAGGAGCGGGAGCTGGCAGGGGCAGAGGAAAGTCTTCTGGTAAGTCCTCTAGGGGTACAAATTTGTTTCTTCCGTTGTCAGCTCTGGCTGAGCCAGAGGAGTCCTTCAACTCAGCTATGCAGTGTCTGCTTCAGGATCAGATATGAGGAAAGTGGTTCAGCGCCTGCCCCCTTCCACCTTTTTCTTTTTGTTTTTTGCACCTGGATTTGGGTACCAGGAGCCAGAGGTCATCATCCTTTGTGGGGAAGCAGAGTACCTGGGCACTAGGACATGGGAGTGTTAGCATCTGGAGGAGGTGTCATGTCTCTGTCCAGCAGTTTACCCCCTCCCCCAGCTTGCAGAGATGCAATCTGTATTTGTCCATGTGTACCTGAGGAATGTGCTTAGAAAGAAAATCCTCTGCTGTCTCAGCTGAATCCAATGACAGTGAGACCCATTACTTGTAATGCATAGAGTCCCTGGGTACTGTAGTGAATACTGGAGCCATCTTGAAGGACAGGCTCCTCTCTGAGAGCTCTGAATAGAAATCTGCAAAGATTTGGGTTTTTTGACCTGCCAAGTGATGCGCTGCTTCTCTTTGGCCACCAGCATGATTTCCTCCTGGTCCATGAAGTGGAGAAAGCAGTCTAGAATTGGCAATGGTTTGGAGCCTTGAGGTGGCTTCGGTGGTAGAGAGTGGTGGACCCTATCTGTCTCAATATGGTCTGCCCACTTGTGGTCTAGGAGCTTGGGTAGCACTCTCTGGAGGAACCAGATAATGTTGAGGCCCCTCACAGCCCTCAAGAAAGCCCACAAATTGGAATTTTTCCTCCAACTGTGCTTCTCAAGGTCCTCAACCCTTTCTCATAGCAACCAGATCATGCAGCCTTGGTCTTTCAGGTAATTAAAGATTTTGCCATTTTGGACTGCAGAATCCATGATCCGCTTCTCCATTATGTTGGTTAGGTGAGGTTATTGGATGATGTCTTCTAACATATGTTGGGCTTTTAGTTCAAGTTTGCTTAGCTGGGGCATCATCTGGATGAACATGTCTTTTATTTCTTGCAGACTGGTATCTGCTGTTGAAGGTGATGCAGTCACCATGGCTGAGGCGGTTTCCGGTATGGCAAGGCCTAAGTTCTGTGAAAACAGTGCACTGATGATAACTCAACTGAATAGTGGCGCAGGAGGACCAGACAAACACTGGGTGTACTGCAGGTGAGTGGCAAACATCTGAAGAGTGGAGGACAGGTTAGGATGACCAGAGCAGTAGGATGTTGAAGGACACAGCATGGGTGAGTTCAGAGCTACGAAATCAGGCTGCCTTCTTGTGGCCAGCCAAGCCATACCTCCCGAAGATTTCGATTTTAGACCTGTTGTCAAATAACTGGGTTCAGAAGAGTATTGTAAGATATGCTGCTTAGTAATATATTTTTGTTTTGACCTTTTGACCCTTAACAATTTATTTTCTTTCTTTCAGTAGCCATTACTCAGATGTGTTTATTATTATGGACTTGTGCAGATTCAAGATTGCTGGACCTCTCTCTACACTGGACTTTGTTTGCTCTCTCTTTTTATGTTTGTATCTTTGTGGACGATGTGAAAAACACTAAAACAATAGCTATCTTTATCATCTATTACTTTTGTCATTCACCAGCTTGACAAACAGCATTCATATATTGTGTGATAATTTTACTGTCTTCTTTCCTATGGAGCCTATGTGTTTCAGAACAAATTTTGTTAAACAATGAACTACTTAAACCTTTACTTATTAATTAAAGCATTAAGAGTTCTGAATGCTATATAATCTAGGGAAATTGATAGTTACTGTTTTTTTTTGCATCTTTATTACTTTTGCAGTATGACGTTTTGATTAGAATATACTATATGTCAGGGCTTGTTGCAATGTGAATAGTATTCAGTTATGTCACTGTGACTATACGCTATATAGAAAAAGTCATTGTATGATTAGTATTCTCAGTTCATTAGTGCTCTTACTTTTCTATTACCAAATGTATGTACCCTTTCTTTTTTTATTTACTGATTTGTTTGGATCTATGTAGAAGTGACTCTGGGAGCTCAGTTTTCCAAACCTAGGTAGAGTGATGCAAGATGCACCAAACCTCACTTGCAGCAATGCAAGGTGTGCCAGGGACCCTACACCAGCTTTTGGTACATGACAGGTCTCAGTGCCAAAGTCTCTATGGTTGCCACAAGCAGAGGCATGTGCCAAACAGGAGGCGCAAGGGCGGGGATTGATAGAGGACCCAGGCTATCCTTGGCCACTGACACACTGCCCCGTCACTACGGATGGACAATGAAGTGGGCTGGCATACAGAAGGTTCAGAATCAATCAGTCAATTAATCAATCACAATTTATTTGTTAAGCACAATTAGAAAAAAGATCAAAGCACTGTACAAAACATCATGTTTTATAAAAGCATCAGTGGTTTAAGGCTCTGAGCTGCAAATCTGGTGACATCCAGCAGACCAGATATGGGTTTGAATCTCACAGCTTCCACTTGCATACTGTGTGACCCTGAGCAAGTCACTTAACTTCCCTGTGCTCCCAGGTTGCTCCTGTAAAAAAGCTTTCAGTTTAGTGTGCTACTCCTGGTTAAACAACTTAAAAAAAATGTAAAAAATAAAACCCTAATAATTAACAATAATCAGATATTAGATCTCAGATGGAAACACCTTGTTAAAAAGAAAGGTCTTCAATTGAGATTTGAAACTCTCAGTGGTCTGGCATTCTCTTATCCGATGAGGTAGAGAGTTCCACAGGGTCTGTGCTGCATAGGCAAAAGAACAAGATCCCGATGTCTTCAAATGGACCCTGGGAGCCTCTAGCATCACCTGACAGTTGCTTGAGAGAGGGTCCACACCGGCAATGCTGGCTACACAGATATGTGGAAAAGCACCAAGCTAGACATGAAAACAACTTGGGGTGCTCTTTCATCGGTGAGAGCCTGCCCAGTGGTACAGAAGCTGTGTAGCTGGGTACCAGCTTAGCAGGTATAGCCTATCCCAAGCAACAGTAGCCTTGGAGCAGTGTACCAACTCACCAGTGATGGTCAGGTCAAGGCAACAGTTCCTATGTAGGTGGGTAGCACTTCCAGCTACGTATGTTGTGTTATGGCATCCTAACATTTACATTGGTGTCGGGTATGATCACTGCACTGTCAGCTCTGTGGAGTGCCACAGTCCCCTCCAGCACTATGTTTCCTCCCCAACACTGCACAGTAACATCTCCCAGTAGGCAATACTGACATGCATACCTGTGCTCAGAGGACAAACCGGGAGGAGTGGCACCTTGGTACAGTAATGCCTAGTCTGTAGCAGAACAGGTGGCAGTCATAGCGCTACATGATGTGCACCACAGGCAGACCCAAATGTACCAATATATGGGCAACGATGTAAATGGCAGCACCACCATGTGTGACCATTCACAGTAGGGAACACACAACCCCAGACCAAGTCACATGGGACTGGCATTATGTGTCCAACATGCACACCCACCCCTCTCCAGACACTGGCACTCCAATGTACCAGACCCAGGGTCACACAACATGTCAGTGTGTCACACAGCATGCTGCCACCATTTGGATGGGAGTAATGCTAAGACTGTTGCAGTGATGACTCTGCATGGCAATGAACCACCACTGTGGCACTGGCTTCTGACACTGCCTTGACATCCCTGCACATGTCATGTACTATGTCATGCTCTGGGGATGGTTGTGCAGCTAGTCCCTACCACCCCTGTGCCCTGTACAACACACAACTACTGCTGGGCCACACAGTGTCCCACTACTGACATCCACAACTCCCCACTCTCCTGAGTTCCTGTCCTTGTAGCTGGCATCACATCTGTGCCCCATCCTATGATGGAGAGGTGTCCTGTGGACATCCTACCTATCTTGGAGTACAGCATCCATCCTGGAGTTGCCCCAGGCTACCACAGGTGGCCATTCACCACTTCTGGGTCCTCTCACTGCTGCACATCTCCAAGCTGTGGTAGTGCACAGGGTCATTAGAACAGCTGTGGCTGGTCTAACTGCATCCAGGTCCTGCAGCATTACAAAAACCCACAGAAGGGGATGGTGCATCGTGGAGCTGGTGCACATCCCAGACCACCATGGCAAGGCCTGTGGGTGGTGCAGGCATGGCACCTGACCATATGGCATTGGTGGTCCCCCTGTTGGTGCAAGCACCATCTGAAAATTGGGACTGAAGCATGATGTGATTCAGGGAGCCTTGTGCATCGGTACCTTTTGGTACAGGCATCATGTATCAGTCCCAGGGCTTTGAAAATCAAAAAAAGGAAAGATAGCAAATTGAAATTCAGTTCAACTAAAGATCTATTCAGCTTGCTTTGCCATATGTTGGACCACACTGGAACTGGTCTGAAAGTCATTGTGCGTCAGGTGCTCTGGTGCTTCACCGGGTAAGGCTTCTTCGGGGTCGGCTACCTGAACAATGGCCGTTCCTTTTATATCGACATTTGATGACATCACTAAGTGACACAAATCATTCTTGAATTACATCAGATTCATTCAACTAAATATACAATATGTATTTGTATAATTTACAGGCTTGGATCAAGTTAGAATTGATAAAAGAGGTGGGGATAGGACAGATAGACTTGGACAAAGAGAAAGCTTTTGGATATTTAGTTTGAATGCTTTAATTCCTGAGGGCTTAAACCATGATTGGGATTCAAAACCCTACTTATAAAATTAATGTTTGATTTACCTGTTGTACCCTTGGATCCCAGCTGATAAAACATATAGAAATTTAATTTATTAAACCTCTGACCCCCTTCCCCGTAGTTTCGGTATATGATAAGAAAAAAATGACCTCATTTTTTCTGCATACTATTTTTTTTTCCTCACAGTTGTCAAGACTATGAGTTGTATTGTTTTGTTTTGATACTCTGTGATGAAATTTTTTACATAAGTGTTGGATTATTGGAATTTATTATATGTATAATTCATAATTTATTTTCTTTCTTCTTTCCCTTTTACAGCCAGAAGGGACTTGAAGAGCACAGAAATCCTTGTTTTACACTCAGTTATGCCGCTGAGGATTTTTTTTTGTGGTTTTGACTCCCGACTCCATGACTGCTTCTTGCTCTAACATTTTTGTTTATTTAAAATAAGTGAATAGCAAATAAAAACATCTAATGAAAATGTTTGGTTAATAAATGAAATGGTCAGCAAAGAGTTTCAAAGGATAAGTTAAAATAGTCTTTGGTTGTTGCTTCTCTTCTCCTTTTGGTTACATATGTTTTTATTTATTTGTATTGAATATGATTTTTTTGAGAAACTGTTCAATTCATCACTGACTGATTTAAGGACAAGACAAAAAATAATGTTTTTTCCTTATTTATATTTGAGTTCAACAAGTATTTATTAACTTTTTTGTGTTTGTTATGATTATTATACAAATGCATATCATATATTTAGTTGAATGAATCTGATGTAAGTCAAGAATTATATACATCAGCTAGCGATATTATCAAATGTAGATATAAAAGGAGGGGTCATTGTTCAGGTAGACTCCCCTTAATGAAGCTTTACATGGCGAAGTGTCAGGGCACCTAACACACTTTCAGATCAGTTCTGGTGAGATCCAACATATGGCTAAGTAAGCTGAATAAATCTTTATTTGAATTGAATTTTAATTTACTATTTTTCTATTTTGGTTCACACCCCAATTCTGGAGTGTGAGTTCTGTTTGTTTTTGAGATTGGATACTGGGGTGGTAACCCCATACTTACACCCTGCCTGGTCTTGGAGTGCACAACAAACCTTTGTCTTTCCAGTTTTACTGAACATATCTGTTGCAACATGGGCACTGCTTATTGCAGCGCAGTGGCTAGAGGCAAGGGAACCATGAACTGGCTGAAAAAACTGGGCACAGGTGTTTTTGGGTGAGAGCAGAGGTAGTTTTGCAACTAAGGAATGAATATGGAAAACAATGAAGAAGGGGATACTGCAGACCCATGACCTGTTTGCTTCACTGAGATGGACAACACATCCAAAAGGAAAGCATCAGCCAAACAAAAACTTGCAGGAGCAAGTGCTTCAAAAAACAACAGAGAGCTCAAAACACTTTTTTCAACTCTTAAAAAGCAATTATTTATGGAAATGAATCTTACATACAACATCAGTAGCTGTGAGGAATACGTGGAGAAAGGGATGGCACCGAGAGGCTTGAGGGTGACAATTACTCCATCTGAACTTTACTACTCTACTGGAATAGAGAACTAGAACTCTACTACTGGGAACTTCAATTTAGGGTTAAAACCAAAAAAAAAACAAATAAAAGAGTGTGTTTGTCTGAGTTGGGTAAAGGAACTGCTGTCTGTGCAGTTAGGTAGGTGAAGAAAGAAACTGTGAATTAGGGGGAGTGGCGTAGACAGAAAGAAGCCAGGTGTTTGCATTTAAAAACTGACCTAGATAGCTTGTGGCTAAGAACAGCAAGAGGAAGGAGCTGCTGTTAGAATTTTACTGGGACTATATTGCCCTCCATCCCTCCACCCCAGCCAGTTCTACTTTTATAGGCACAGGATTTGACTGACAACAGGAAATTCCTGTTTGGAAGCAGGAAAGGAGTGGTCATAGAGGCACAAAAAACTCACCATCCTAGAAGGAAAAGAGTTGCTCTCCATCCCCCTCAGCTGCTGGAGGTCTGCTCTGAGTAATTAAGAAGGAGACTACTGAGGAATTTAGGAATTTACTGTCCCAGAACAGGAATACCATTCAAAGCTTTAAATCAACATTGAAAACGCATTTATTTAGCCTGGTGTATCCGGATTTTTAAAGCACATTTCATAAACCAATTTTAGGATGTTGTTTTAACTTTATGTATTTGTTTTATTTACTGTTAAAGTGCCTTGGTTTTGGAAAGGCGCTCCTAAAAATAAAGTTTTGATTGATTGCTTGATTCAATATCAGGAGCTTTAAGGGCATAGAGGCAGTAGAAAAGTAGGGAGAAAAAAAATTATATATATAAAAAAAAAATAAACAGATAGAGGAAAGAGTAAGTATACAAAACAACAGTTAAGGGGCCACAAATAAAACATGATGGGAGTGGTGCAGTGCTGTGGCTATGGAGCAGCAGTCTTCCAGGAGACATTCTGGAGGATGCGGTGTTGTCCCATCTGCAGGCACCTCACTGGGTTGAGTGAGGAGGTTGCTCATCTCCAGGCTGAGTTGGCCAGGATTTGGGGGACCTCCTTTCCTACCCAGGGACCACCAGGGCTACCAATGCTGCCTGAGAGGTTGCCAAGAAAGAGGAGTGGTTGGACCACAGTGGGCTCAGGGAGGGTGAGAGTGGTGGAACAGAGGTGCATCCTTCTAGTTGTACCTCGCCACAATTCCTATGCCATTTTGGCAGAGTGTGATTCCTCTATGGAGGCACCCACTGTGGAGACCAAGGAGGATGCTGGGAACCTCCACAAAGGAGACCCACAGGAGGGTGGCATGGGATCCCACAGGGGAAGGAAACAACTCCTGGTGGAGGTTTCCATTGTTAGGAGGGTAGAACTGGGGAAGGGAATGGTGAGTGAGGTAAGGTGCCTGCCTGGTGCCATTGCTTGGAGGGACAGGGAGCGAATCCTCAGGATCAAGGGAGCAGCTGCATGGGAGAGGGAGCTGGATATCATTGTCCACCTAGGGACAAATGACCTGATTGGAAAAGGGATCAAAGCAGTGCAGGAGAAGTTTGTAGAGTTGGGGAGGGGCCTTAGACAAGCAGCATGCATGACAACCTTCTCGGAGGTGCTGCCAGTCTATGGTATGGGTGAATCTGGGGTGCTCTGCACCTTGGTATTCAATCAGTGGTTGAAAAACTGGTGCAGAGCTCAGGGTTTTGGCTTCATTGGGGACTGGGAGTCCATGTGGAGAGATACAGGTCTATACTGGCATGAAAGTCTGCATCTGTATAGGAGGGGAACCAGGATCCTAGGTGATAGGTTTAAATGCTTCATTGGCAAGCATTTAAACTAGCCAAGGGGGGAGGCACTGTAAAGGATAAGGGGAAATCCTAGCCCACCCCCCAAAAAAAATCAGGGTAGTTAGTGAGGTAAACACCAAGATAGAGAAGTCGATAGGGAGAAAGGCAGGGGTAAATGGAGAAAAAGACAAAGGCAGTAATGACAGGAAAGGGGCAAAAAGGGGTAAGGCCATCAAAAAATGGAGGGTAATGAGTACTAATGCACATAGTCTAGTTAACAAGCTTTCTGAACTGATGGCCTTGATGGAAGAGGGATGCCTGGATATCATGGCAGTCACAGAAATATGGTACACAGAGAACCATGACTGGGGCGTCATCATACCAGGGTACACATCTGCAGGAGGGACAGGGAGGGTAGAAGAGGAGGAGGAGGAGTAGCTGTCTATGTAAGGGAAGAGATCAAAGCAACAGAACTAAAGGGCAAACAGGGAGGAGAGGAGGCACTGTGGGTCACACTGGAGATTGGAAATGGCACCACAATCCGTACAAGAGTTGTATAAAGACCCCCATCTCGGGGGGAGGAAATGGACAAAGAAATGATAGAAGGCATCCTTAGGATGGCAGAGAAAGGGAAGATATTGCTGATGAGGTACCTGAATATGCCATATGTTAACTGGAGCACCTTTGCTGCAGCCACATCCACGAGCAGAGCCATTCTTGATGCCCTACAGGGGGCATGCCTCAGACAGCTAGTGTTAGAACCCACTCAGGAGGAAGCAATCTTAGACCTGGTACTCTCACATGGGGATGGAGAGAGGATCTCAGACCTAGAAGTGGGTAGCCATACGGGAACAAGTGACCACCAAACAGTGTGGTTCATGATAAACTCAGCTGTAGAGTCAAGCCATACAAAAGTGAAGGTACTGGACTTCAGGGGGGCCATAATTTTGTCAAAATGGGAGAGTGCCTCGAAAAAGCACTAGCAAACAGGCAAGAAGGAGGGGTGGAGCAACAATGGGGAAACATCAAAACTGCCATTGTAGAGACAACAACCCTTTGTGTGAAGCAAATAAACAAATCAAAATGAAAGAAAAAAACACTATGGTTCTCAAAAGAGGTGGCAGGGAAGGTTAGGGAAAAAAAAGATAGCATTCAGGAAGTATAAGAAAACACAGAAGGAGCAGGACAGACAACTGTACCAGTTAAAGCAGAAGGAAGTGGGGAAGGCTGCCAGAACAGCAAAGGCCCAAACTGAAGAAAAGATAGCCAACTCTGTTAAGAAAGGGGGATAAAATCTTTTATAGGTATATTAGGAAGAAGAAGACAAAGGGAGGGATAATGAGACTGAATAAAGAGGAGGGAGGGTGGGTGGGCAGAGAGGGACCGTGAAAAAGCAGGGATACTGAATGAATACTTCTGCTCAGTATTCACAAAGGAAAAGGAGGTGGAGGTACCTAATCCAATCAATAGAAGCACTCTGGATAGGGTGGTCGATATCAGTCCTTTCACAGAAGAAAGGGTTCTGAAAGAACTCCTAAAACTGAAGGTGGACAAAGCAATGGGGCCTGATGGGATTCACCCCAGAATTTTAAAAGAACTAAGGGGAAAACTAGTAACACCACTGACTACTCTTTTTAACAAATCATGGGAGGATGGCATAGTACCTGAGTATTGGAGGAGACTGGATGTGATTCCCCTTCACAAAAGTGGGAACAAGACAGAGGCAGGAAACTACATACCTGTCAGTTTGACCTCAATGGTAGGGAAAATGATGGAACCACTTCTAAAGGAAAGAATTGTTGAGTACCTAGAGGCCAGTGGGGCACAGGACCCAAGGCAGCATGGATTCACTGTGGGAAGGTCTTGTCAGATGACTCTAATCAATTTCTTTGACTGGGTGACCAAAGTAGCAGCCCAGGGAGGGGCTGTGGACATCGCCTAACTAGACGTTAGCAAGGCACTTGACACAGTCCCACACAAAAGATTAATAAACAAATTAGTCAGCCTGGGAGTGGGTCCCAGGGTGGTAGCCTGGGTAAACCATTAGCTGGACAACAGGATGCAGAAGGTAATAATAAACGGGGTCCACAGTGAAGAAAGGGGGGGGTTGCTAGTGGGGTACCACAGGGTTCAGTACTGTGGCCGGTTCTTTTTATTGTCTTTGTAAGTTTGTAAGTGACATTGCAGAGGGACTGGAAGGAAAAGTATGTCTCTTTGCAGACGACACAAAGATCTGTAACAGGGTTAATACACAAGGTAGGGTAAAAAGGATGAGAAGGGACTTGACAAGGTTGGAGGAATGGTCAAATGTATGGCAGCTTGGATTCAAAGCAAAGAAGTGCAAAGTAATGCACCTGGGAAACAAAAACCAGGGGAAGAGTAAACAATGGGGGATGAGTTACTGACAACTACAAAAATGGAAAGGCACCTGGGGGTAGTTATAACAGATGACCTAAAGGTGGACAAGCAATATGAGAAAGCAGTAAGGAGGGCTGGGGGGATACTGGGATGCATAGGAAGAGGCATCACCAATAGAAAATAGGAAGTTGTTATCCCTCTTTACAGATAGTTGGTGTAACCCCATCTGGAGTACTGCATGCAGTTCTGGAGACCCCATCTCCACAAAGATGTAGACAGTGTGGAGGCTGTCCAGAAGACATACGAAGGGAGTCTAAAGAAACTTAATATGTCCACACTTGAGGAAAGGAGGAAGAGGGGGAACATGATAGCAACTTTCAAGTACCTCAAGGGAATCAATAAAGTCCAAGAGGGTAGCATCTTTCAGAAAAAGAGATGTGCAAGAACAAGGGGGCACAATTTGAAGATAGAGGGGGGATAGCTCAGAGGTAATGTGAGGAAGTATTTTTTCATGGAGAGGGTTATGGATGCATGGAATAGCCTTTCTGAGGAGGTTGTGGAGTCAAAAACAGTAAGGGAATTCAAGAATTCATGGGACAGACATAAGGCAATTCTGGTGGGTGGGGGGTAGGAAGAAGTAGGCTGTTGGTTATCTATGATCTGCAGCTTATTCATTAGGTAGGGAAATGGGCAGATTAGGTGGGCCAAGCAGTCCTTATCTGCCATCAAATTCTATGTTTCTATGTTTCTATGTAATGGTTTTGATGAATTTGATTTAACTGAGGATTGGAAACAGGTTGCTAATGAGTGCTCTCTTACATTTGTAAGGTTAATTATCAAAAATGACACTAACAAATATCAAAAGCTAGGCAAAGAAATAAATGAAAATAAAAAATCATTAAAGAAGTTTGCTAGTCATACACAATTTATTGATCTAGATACAACTTTACAACAAAACTGAGCAAACATGAATTGGATACAGTCCTACATAAGCAAACAGAACTTCAAAGAGACTTAATTGATTATCAAGAGGGCAAACAATTTTATTGGTCATGTTTCATTGAAAACCACTCACAATCAAGAGGAATACCACATTCCGGATACCGTTCTAAAAATAGGGGCACACAGAACAGATGTAAAATCACTAACACGGCTACTGAAGCTACACCCTCTACACCTCAAGAACAGCATACTGTGAGTTTTGAAAATAGCAGTACAACACAAACCTCAAGAATGGAGCAGTCAAGAAACAGAGGAAGAAAAAAACAAGGAGGGGTAAAACATAGAAACACAGAAACATAGAAACATAGACTTTGACGGCGGATAAGGACCACTTGGCCCACCCAGTCTGCCCATTTCCCTACCTACTGGATAAGCTGCAGATTCTAGTTAACCAACAGCCTACTTCCTGCAAGCCCCCACTATAATTACCTTGTGTCTGTCCCATGCATGTTTGAATTCCCCCACTGTTTTAGACCCAACAACCTCCTCAGGAAAACTGTTCCATGTATCCACCACTCTCTCCATAAAAAAAAATTCCTCGCATTACCCCTGAGCCGTACCCCCTTTATCTTTAAATTTTGCCCCCTTGTTCTTACACATCTCTTTTTCTGAAAAATGCTACCCTCCTGGACTTTGTTGATTCCCTTGAGGTACTTGAATGTTTCTATCATGTCCCCGTCCCTCCTTTCATCAAGAGTATACATATTAAGCTCTCTCAGTCTCTCTTCATATGGTTTCTGCTGCAGACCCTGCACCATTTTAGTTGCCCTCCTCTGGACTGCTTCCATCCTGTCTATGTCCTTGCGTAGATGAGGTCTCCAAAACTGCACACAGTACTCCAGATGGTGTCTCACCAACTTTCTGTACAGAGGGATAACCACTTCCCTTTTTCTACTTGTGATGCCCCTTCCTATCCATCCCAGTATCCCCCTGGCTCTCCTTACAAACTTTTCATATTGCTTACCCACCTTTAGGTTATCTGATATGACTATCCCCAGGTCCCTTTCCATTTTTGTTGTTGTTAGTACCTCCCCTGCTATTGCGTACTCTTCTCCTGGGTTTTTGTTTCCCAGGTGCATTACTTTGCACTTCTTTGCATTGAATCTAAGTTGCCATATGTCTGACCATTCCTCCAACCTTACCAAGTCCCTTCTCATCTTTTCTACCTCCCCTTGTTTATCAACTCTGTTACAGATCTTTGTGTCATCTGCAAAGAGGCATACCTTTCCCTTCAGACCCTCTGCAATGTCACCTATAAAGATGTTAAAGAGGACTGGATCCAGTACTGAGCCCTGAGGTACTCCACTAGTAACCCCCCTTTCTTTGGAATGTGTTCCATTCACTATTACCTTCTGTGTCCTGTTGTGCAGCCAGTTTACTACCCAGGCTACCACCCTGGGACCCATTTCCAGGCTGGCTAACTTGATTATTAATCTTTTGTGCGGGACTGTGTCAAATGCCTTGCTAAAGTCTAGGTAGACCATATCCACAGCCCCTCCCTGGTCTATTACTTTGGTCACCCAGTCAAAGAAATCAATTAGATTCATCCGACATGACCTTCCTGCTGTAAATCCATGCTGCTTTGAGTCCTGTGCCCCGCTGGCCTCTAGGTACTCAACAATTCTTTCTTTTAGAAATGATTCCATCATTTTCCCTACCACTGAGGTCAAACTTACGGGTCTGTAGTTTCCTGCTTCTGCCTTGCTCCCACTTTTGTGAAGGGGAATCACATCTGCCCTCCTCCAGTCCTCAGGTACCACCCCATCCTGCTGGTGCAAACAAAATACAACCAAGGAGTGGCAAGTCATAAATCTATCTGACCAGAAATTAACTGAAAACCAACTCAGACTGTTATCAAAAGGATTATCATTTGTACCTTGTTCAGGACCTCAGGAATTTTAAGTACTTGTGGACCCTGAGAAATTTTTAAGGCACATACAATTGAAAGAATACTTTGGGAGAAACCCACTGAGAACTGACACAATGGGATACCTGAATGTGGATACAGTGGAACATTCCACAGAAATTAATAGGGAAATTGATCTGTCTACTTAGACTTTTCTTATTCAGTAATAAGTTTGGGTTTTGAAAGGGACATGGTGGACTATGAGAATTTGGTTACTCTGGATGCTTTGTATCTTGAGGGGTTACCCCAAAGGTCTAACAATTTAAATACACAATTATATGGTATAAACAGTCGTAGCTTTAATGAAATGAGGGGAAAAAAAAGATTGTTTGTATCTAACTTTTGCCAAAGACTTTCAATCCAGTTATCACTGCATATAAAAAAAGTTTTAAATGAACTGCAAAAAACAGTGAATGAAAACAAATATAAGCATTATGATAACCTGACTAAAGTCAAGAGGTCTGCTTTATCAGATTTAATCATATACCGATTTGGTGATAAAGTTACTGAATTTCAATTCTTTGTCCATTTCAATACTATAGTCCCTTTTGGTTTTCACTTTCTTAATAACTTTAGCATTTACATGATAATCCTGATGTGCATTATTTTTCCCAAGGTGCAGAATGGAACATTTTTCAACAATGAACATTTTATTGTTTATGGCCCATTGTTCTACCCTGTATAAGTCATCACTTTGTTTACTTCTATCTTGGGCAATGTTTACAGGGGCCACCTAGCTTGATATGATCAGCGAATTTAACTACCCAACTGATGGTGTTAGTATGAAGGTCACTGACAAATATTGAAAAAAGTACTGAACCCAGCACACAGCCATGTGGCACTCTGCTTGTGATACCACAATCTCTAAATAGAACTCCCCATATTTTTACTTTCTATGTCCTCTCACTCAGCCAGTTCTGCATCCAATTAATTATTCTTTAATCTAATTCTTAATTCTTTAATTTTCCTAATAAGATGGATTGTGGGACTTTGTCAAAGGCCTCTTGGAAATCCAAAAAGACAATGTTAACAGGCATACTTTCGTTTATGGTTTTATTCACCTTTTTGTAGAAGCACAATAGATTGGTGCTGCATGCCCTGTTCTATTTAAAGCCATGTTGTGTACTATCGTCAAATCTGATTTGCATACAGCAGAAACATAGAAGTTGATGGCAGATAAGGACTACAAGGTCTGCCCATTTCTTTTTTTTATAAGTTCTTCCTCTAATTTCCTTTTAATCAGTCTCTCACTGATTTTACACAGTACTGTGGTCAAACTAATAGCAGCTATACCCCCTCCCAAAACCAAAAAACATAAAATAATTAGGTACCCCTTTTGGGTTACAGGTGCTCTTATTTTGGATTGGATTTTCTGGTTGTAGCAGCTCTCCTGGCACAGCCATGCAGGAGTTACAGATGTTGGAGTACAGAGAGGGGTTATTAACATACTGTAGCATAAAGGCTATGCTAGTTACTTTGGTCTGTGGTCCTCCAATAATCTAGCTACTAGTAAGTTATGCTGCAGAAATATATCTGGGGAAAAAAGTTGCACTGCGCAGCAGGTCATGCAGTCACCGGTATTTGGTTGCCGTAGATACGTGTTGTCTGCTACCGCTTTACCGGCGACCACATGTCATTTCAATTTTTTGTCAGCTGCATTTTGAACGTGGCAATTTATATGTCGACGAAACGACCATATGTCCTATAATTGGCTACTACTGCTCTGTCTTCCTTTTTGAATACGGACATTACTATTGCCCTCCTTCCAATCTTTAGGTATTTCTCCTGTGTTAAATGATGTATTGTAAAGGTGAGTTAAAGGGTCTGCAATGATTTCCCAAGTTCTCTCAACAATTTTGGATGCAGCATGTCTGGTCCCGGAGATTTGTTAGATTTTTAACTGGGATAACAGTTTTAATGCCTCCAATGAGTTAATTGCTTAATGAACAAGGGGACCTTCAATATGTTGAGTTGTCTTAGTTATTTAAGTGCCCTTATTGACTACCATACAAAAGTATTCTTTAAAAGTGTTTGCCTAATCAAGCGGGTATTTAATTTCTTTCCCCCTTATGTTTCTTGGTTTTCTGGACATATCTGAAGCTCTCATATTGTTTACGTAAGCATAGAAATTCTTGCCATTATCTTTTGTATGTGAGATGCAGAATTCTAGTTTCTGCATTTCTATTTAAATTCTTTTTTTTTTTTAGTTCTGACTTATAAGAAGGTATATTGTAGTTGTTCTGATTTCTTTTCATTGTCTTATATGCCATTTTCTTGTTTCAGATTTGTTTCAATATTTTCTGTGTGCACCACATTGGTATTTTACCCTTTTTTTGTTCATGCAACTGTTAGGTACATATTCGTTTCTAAGTCTAGCAGCTTGTTTTTTAATATAGTCCACATTTCGTCCACTCCTTTGTTTTGGAATTTCTTTTGCCAATCCTATTTCATGAGTTCACTCTTAATTTTAGAGAAATTAGCTCAATTGTAGTTTTCAATAATTGTCTTCACTATATTCTTTTCTAATATTAGATTTGATAAACAAAAACTCAGTAATGTTGTAGTTGTGATTGTTTCTATTTTATTGTGAAAAAAAAAAACAAGAAAAGTCAGACCCATTCAAAAGGGCTGCTGCAAGTTCTGATGCATCACAATACCTCCACATATCAGGTTTTGAGAAAACATCAAACTAACTTGAAGGAAGGCTCCAATGTTGCAGACAGATGCTTATAAAAAAAAGTCAGAACTCATAAGAATCCTGAGGATTTCTTTGATCTGTCTTTTGTTACAGCTCCTAGAGAAGCTCAGGCATTTCAGATGGTGGAAATCCTTGAACTCCAAGTTTTTCTCAGCTTTTCTGAATTTTTAATGCTCAAGAACAAATATTTTTCTGGAAAACTTTGGTCTTTCAATGTGAGACAGGTGGGATTAGCAAGGTAAATGTGTAGTAAATACTGTAATTTACACTTCTCACCCTATGAAATTTACTGTGAAGTACTTAAAAAAAGAAAAGACTACAGGGATACAAAAATATGTGTGAGTTCATAGGCAATGAGATGTACTGTAAAATGTACATTTTGGGTGGTGACTGAGAAAATTTGTTTTATAACATAAAGTTGCAGCCAAAGACATGGCCAGATATTTCCTGAAATTTCTGTGATATCTCTGAAGAAGTTCCCTGCCTACCAGCAGCACTATTGTGAGCCACCTGGAAGAATCTCTTCAGAAATATCTTGTGACATATGCAGAAATATCTGCCTGTATTGTTGGCTGCAACTTTATAGTCAGTCTCAGGGCCCTGCATTATACATATCTTATTATATCTGTATGTTTTCTGGTTGATATCACACATACTTTAAAATCAAGAATCTAAGGGCCTGATTTTAAAAGCGAGAACTTTGGGCTGGCCCACAGGTGCAGTGGTAGCACTGCCACTGGTGACACCAATGACCTGGGTTCAGAAGCGAGCCTGAGGCATTGGAGAGCCACCCAGATGGAGGAGGATTGAGTGACTGCAGGACCACTCTCCTCTGGGGTAGAGGGTGGGCAAGAGCTCAGTGCTTGACTGACCCCTGGTAGAGGCCAGGGAGATGCAGTCCAAGCTACAGCAGTGGGGGAAATGTGGCAGATGTCAGTGAATATGCTTTGACATCAGTGCACGTCGCATCTCCCTGGGAGACACTAGGGAAAAATCTCTTGGTCTTGTCAGAAGACTGCCGGCCTCCACAGGCCCCGCACCCAGCAACTCAGCACCTCCCAGAATCTGGAACTGGTTTTGACAGGTCAAGAAACCGCAGGTGATACAGGAGAGGTAGGTCCTGGGAGAAGCCAGGGTGACAGGGCTGTGAGGGCCAATGGGAAGGAAAGCTGGCAGGGATAAGGTGAGAAAAAAAAGTGGAAACTTTGATGCAAAGTGCCTGCACCAAATGGCTGTGATGCAAGTGGCATCTTGCACAAAAAGTTTGCAGCAATCACAATTTTTGAATGCAGGCTGCATCAAAACCAGGATGCCTTGTGCCAAAGCTACCCTTGCATCAGAAGTGCCTTTGCACCAGGTTACAAGAGTGTCTGTGCTATAGTGGGGCTGCACCATCCCTCTTTTTTGGAATTTTTGAAGCCCCACCATGGTCACAAGAGGGAGCTGAGTTGTTTTTTTTTCTGCCACCTTCCCTCTGGGGACCAGAGGATCTAGTCTCCCCACTCACCACCCCACTAACCCCAGGTTTACCACCTTGGGTAAGGCCACCGGGTGGGCACCCCCTCCCCAAGGATCTTGGTCACTTGCCCTGGTTTTCTCCCCAGAGTGGGGCCATGGGAGTGGATCCCCCCGGCTACCTAGGTCTACAGCAGGAGTGGTGGTGGAGATTGGGAGCCATCACTAGCAGACCGGCATTTTTTGTGGAGTTTGGCCCCCCCAGGGGTGGGGATGTGCAATAACAGCAGTGTCAGCCCCATCCCTCTGACATGTGGTGCCAGCCACAAAGGTACCCCCAGCCTCCACCAGAGTTCCGCATTGCTCTGGATACTCTTCCCCCTTACCCCTGGAGAAGGAGAGCAGTCTCTTGGATGCTCAGTCCTCCCCCATCAGGCCAGCCCACCAACTCCCGAGTCCATCACCAAACCCGGGATGTCGGCACTGCAAGTAGATGCCTTGTCACTGCACTGGCAGGCCAGCACAGGGGGAGCAGAGTTTTGATGAGCCAGAAGCTAGTCTAAGGGACCTAGACCACCTCCAGGCAGGGAGGTGAGTGGAGGAGGTGGAGCCTGGATTGTTGGGGCCGGGGGCAGAGGTCGCAGTAGTAGTAGTAAATCATTTTATTCATTATAATGAACAGGGATATATACACTTCATTGAGCCACAGGCTCATTTACAATGAGGTCCCTTAACATGCTCCAAAGCAAGTTGACAACATTTGCACTAATCATTTAGTTACACAGTATACTGAACACAAGTTAAAATATAAAAATAAATACATACACAGACGCCTGTCCAGACAAAGGAGCTCCTGCCAGGAACAAGGAACAACGCAAGTGCCTTAAGAGGTAAAGCCTACCTCTTCACTCTAGAAGCATCTTTGTGTGTGGTGTTAACCTGCCCCAACCACCCTCCCACCCAAGCTTGGCCCTTAATTTATGGTCCCCTTTCTATGACATCACTTCCTGCTAGGTCTAATTCTAAGTCCCCACTTTCCCATTTGTGGGTTATACCTGCTAGTCACTAGAGGGACCTTCTGCCTGTCTCTCTATTCTCTACCTGAACTTCTTTTCCTCCTACTACCTAGGAACCCCTCTATCCACCTCCGCTACTCCTCTCTCCCTCACTCTCATCCTTGCTTTGCCCACACCTCACTCTTCCCTGCCCAACTCTCTGACTGGCCCTACCCATTGACCCCCCCTGCCCAATCCATGGACCCCCACCTAGGCCCTTTCCTTAACCTCAGTGACCACTAGGAGTCACTATTTCCACCCCAATCAGCCTCTAACCCAGCCTTTTCTAGCCCCCCCCCAGCATCTGGAACCCCATCTCACCCAGGTCCTAGGTCACCTGCCCCAATGGGGTCTTGCACCTCTCACTCTGTGCACCAAAGTCCGTGGCCCTACCACTATTCCAAAGTGGTATCCGCCCTTTCTTACAGGCAGCCTAGATACTTATACCATCTGCCTCCGCTGCTACCTTAGGCATCATGTATGTTCACCTCCTCCTCAAATGTCTCCTCGTCATAACCATACTGGGCTCACCTCCCATCAGCCAGACCTCACCCCCTGCCCACTTGGAACTGCACTTCTGTCTCTCTCTCCAGCTTAGCTCAGCCCCCCTTACACTGTCCATGTACTCTGGATCCCAGCACACACCCCATAGCTGCCATCCCACTGCCCACCCTGGCTCCCCTTGGATCCACCTCCTCTTTGCCATCCCAACCCTTTGAACTTGTCCATCCCTTATTCCCCTATGGTCTCCTCCTCATCTCAATGTACTCCCAAAAAGTTAACATACTGCCACCCCATGGTCAGAACCTTGGTTCTTCTATTACTCCTCTCTGGTAATATCCACCCTAACCCAGGCACTGTCCCCATCAGTCCACCAACTAGGTCCACTGGCCTTCACATTGCCTCATTGAACATATGCAGCCTGCTGAAAAAATTTGCTGCCCTTCAGTGCTGGGTCATTCTACACCAACCAGACATCATAGCCCTAGTAGAAACCTCGCTATCCAAGTCCACCCCTGTCTCCTTTGTCTCTCTTCCGGTCTACACCTTATACCAGGAGGATTGAGTGGGTAAATGCAGGGGTGGTTGTGCGATTTATACTTGTGACACCATCATTGGCCATGCACTCCCTGCCCCCAAGTTTGTAAGTGATGCCCAGGCCCTTACCCTCAAATTCACCCCAGGCCCCTCCAGGGGCTTGATCTATCTCACGGTCTCTTACGTTCCCCCAAGGAACCTGAACCTGGTGATAACGTCTCTCACTGATTATCTTGCCACCTTCCCCCATAAAGCTGAACAAGTCCTTGTGGGGGACCTCAATGTGAAATGGCTCAGTCCCTCCACTTCTACAATAAGAGACACCTTCGCTGCCCAAGACCTGACACAACTCATCTCCCAGCCCACTAGACTTAACCCAGCTAGAGGAACTTGCACCCTCCTGGATGTCATTGTCACCAACCGCCCCCAAAAAATTCAGGACATTCAGGTCTTCCCTGACTCCTTAAGTGACCACTCCTCTATCCCATTCCTATGGTCTGCCCCACCCCCAAACTTGCAGCCCAAACCACACTCCATAGGTGCCTTCACCCGGGTGGGCTGATTAAACTCAAACAGTACCTCGCTCAGATTAATTGGTCCCCCATCCACTCAACATTGATACTGCCCTCGACCTCTTCTCACAAGCCTTTAACAAGGCCTGTGATCTCTTTGCACCCTTCACCAAATTCCGTTCCAAAAAGTAAAATGCACCTTGGGTTACCCCCTTCCCTACTCCAAAACCACAGAAATAGGGATAACCTCTGGCACCTAGCAACAGAGACTGGCCAGACGGCTGACAGACAAGCCTACAATGCTGCATGGAACAGGTGCACATGGGCCATCCATAAAGCCAAGGCAGACCACTACCAGGCCACCCTCACCTCCTCATGGGGGTATGCCTTGACCTTCTGGGACACTATTTAAGAGCTAAATGGGAAATCTCGCTCCCCTCCCATCCCAGCGTACTATTGATGGCTCTACTTCTACTGACCCAGCTAGCATTGCCAACTGCCTTAACTCCTCCTTTACGGATCTTAGCTCTGTCCTCCCCAGTGCCTTTTTCGATCCAGCCTTCGACCTACTGCCCCCAGTCCTTCAACGCCCCTGGTTCTACTTACGCAAAGTATCTGTCCAGGAAGCCAGTCTTCTCCTGCTTAAAGCATTAAATAGCATTATACCATACACATAAATAATCAGCCAATCACATAAGCAGACTGGCACCTTAGCCCTGTTGTAAATTCTATGATAATCACTGGCAAAGGTGCCAGCCTGCCACATCCTCCTGCTACCCTGTAAAAAAATCACTCTGACCCCCCTCCAACGTTTCAAAGCCGCCATCTTTCCTCTCGCTAACATTCACCGGTACGCCTAATATTTAAAAAAACGAAAACAATAAAATGGATGCCTCCTTTGACCTTATCGATGAAAGTGAACTCGATGATTTTCAAAACCCTCCTAAGTAAAAGCACAGATTTAGACCAGACAAACGTACCTCAAGAAGCCAGAGACATCCCGTACATGACTCTCTCCACGGCCAAGGCCCGATGCGATCGCACATACAGCCGAGCACATCACCTCGACCCTCCGCTGCTGCCAGCTAGACTCGGCGCCTCTCTGCGTCTGCGCGGCGGCCAGTCACCAGCGGGGAACAAATTGGCTGCGTGGTTTCAGGCGCTGATTCAAGCAGTTCTGGTGATGATAACTGGTGTCTTGTTTCATGTCAGTGTGCCGGTGAAAGGCATGCAGACCTCTGAATGCGTTTCCATCTTGATCTAAATCTGTGCTTTCATTGGAAGGAGTTTATATATACCTCACAAGGCTGATAAAGAATACATTAATTACCATGCACTATTTTCTTTCATGGAAGGATATTTCTTACAAAAATCATTTTTTAAGACATAAATAAATAAAATAAAACCATTTAAACTTATATCCATCACAGAATGTAATGGCATAATCACAATAAAGCCATAGGGTGTAGGTTATCGGAAATTTATGGCTGGGATTTGCCCACTCGGCAAACGCCTGCCATGGTAAATCCCCAATAACCCCACACCCCTCGTGGCTTATTGCTTTAACAGTCCTAGCAGTGACTCCCTGGACCCCAAAATACTCCATCTGGTCCTGGATGACATCCTTGTCCCACCCACCAGCCTACTAAACTGGTACCTCTGTCTTGGACAATTCCCCATTGCATGGAAAACAGCTATAGTCACGCCTATTCATAAAGGGGGTGACAGGTCCTCCCCCTGCAGCTATCAACCAATCTCCATCCTTCCCCTCCAAAGCCTTAGAAAAAGTGGTGGCCAATCAATTCACTGAATATCTGGCTAAGCACGATACCCTGTGCCCGGAGCATCATGGTTTCTGTGCTGGACACAGCACTGGTATAGCATTAATGGAGTTCTCCAACTTCCTGCACTCCTTCCTTGATGCCAGCTCCCTAGCTGGTGCAGTGTTTGTTGACCTCTCTAGGCCTTCAACACTATCTCCCACTCTGTCCTACTAGATACCCTCTATTGCAAAAGTTTCTCTGCTGGCCCCCTCGCCTGTTGCTCGAGCTACCTATCAGCTTGCCCACAGTGTGCCAAAATCAATGGGACACTCTTGGAAACATAGAAACATAAAAACATATATACATAGACTTTGACGGCAGAAAAGGACCACTTGGCCCACCCAGTCTGCCCATTTCCCTACCTACTGGATAAGCTGCAGATTCTAGTTAACCAACAGCCTGCTTCCTGCAACCCCGCACTATAATTGCTTTGTGTCTGTCCCAAGCATGTTTGAATTCCCCCACTGTTTTAGACCCAATGACCTCCCCAGGAAGGCTGTTCCATGTATCCACCACTCTCTCCGTGAAAAAGAATTTCCTCACATTACCCCTGAGCCATCCCCCCTCTATCTTTAAACTGTGCCCCCTTGTTCTTACACATCTCTTTTTCTGAAAGATGCTACCCTCCTGGACTTTGTTGATTCCCTTGAGGTACTTGAACGTTTCTATCATGTCCCCCCTGTCCCTCCTTTCATCAAGGGTATACATATTAAGCTCTCTCAGTCTCTCTTCATATGGTTTCTGATTCATATGGTTTCTGATCTGAAACCCATCCTATCCACTCTGGGGTTCCCCAGGGCTCCATCCTGGGCCCCCTACTTTTTAGTCTGTATCTAAACACCCTGCCTAGTGCCTGCTCCTGCAATATTCTTACGTATGCCGATGATGCTGTCATTTTTTCCCCCCACCGAAATCCTACCTCCTTCCAGAACTCTCTCCAACACTCCTTCAATGATGCCGAAAACTGATTTAAGGAGTGCAGACTCATCATTAATCTGAAAAAAAACAAGTCTATGCTCTTCGCCCACCACCAAAACAAAGTTAGCAACAACCCACTCCCTATCCTCCCTAGCACCTTACAACTGCTTGAACAAGTCTACTTCTACAAATACCTTGGGGTCACCTTTGACTCAGCCCTCACCTTTCACACCCACATTAATGCCCTCACATCTGACACAAACACCCCACTTGGCGTCCTCTACTACCACAGGGACTGCCTCCCACCCGATGCTGTCCGACTTGCCATTACATCCTCAGTACTGTCCCTTGTGGATTATGGCCTGTCGGTATATGGTGCTGCTGACACCACTGCCCACAACAAGATTCGCCTCACCCTAAACAAGGCTTGCAGACTAATAACCGGTGCCCCCAGGCTCACTCACACATGTCAACTCTATGACATGACCAATCTCCTTAACCTCGATGAACGACTCAGCTACCAAACCTGCCTTCTAACTAAGAAAATTCTGATTGGGCTCTCCCCACCTGGGGTGACTGCCTCCATCCATCATACCCCCTCCACAGTCTCTACCAGAACCGCTGACAAGGCCACCCTTCTAGTTCCCAGAACTAGGACCACCCAGGCACAGAGGTTGTTCTGCTACAGAGCCCCATCCTGGTTTAACTCTCTCCCTGCAACCATCTCCAATGCTCCCAAAATTGCCTCCTTCAAAACTGCCCTTTGGAGCCTACTGTTTAACACCCTCAGTTGCACCTGTCTCTAACTGATGCTCCGCTACTCTCGCTATGCACCTGTCAAAGCCTTCTGGGCAGAACCCCCCCACCTCACCCCCCCACTCCCTCCTGGCTTCCCACCCCTCTGTTGTTATATGCATGTATTAAATCTGTCACTTTGAAATGTTTCAAATTGCTTATTGTATGGAACAACTTTGTAATTCTGTGTCACTCTGTGTGTTTGAATTCTGTAAATATGTTACACTGTATGTCCTCTCTGTGATGAGGAACCTTTGTAAACGAGCCCCTGGCTCAAAGGTTGTAAATCCGATTGTACAAGTAAATAAATAAATATATGTGACAGATAAAATGCCACAAATTGAAAGTAAATTTTATATGTAGTATCTACTGGCTAACTACTGGCAGCAAGGAAGTTTTTACGGCTGCAGGGGTGGAGCCCTGAAGGCATTTTGGCATCACTAGAAGAGAGAAAGAGAGGGGACTGACAGGACTTGATGACTGTGTTATTCACCTGAGCGCTTTGGAGTGGACGTACGTCAGTGCTTCAGTCCAGGTTATCTCATTTAAAGCTGCGGTCTGTTTTTGTCTGCATTTCCTGTCAGCCTTGCCTGCGCTACATCTGGTATCTTATCTCTCTGAGCATTCTGAGTCATTTTGGGTGCGTATGGGATAAATAGCTTTATGCATAGTACTAACTCCACTGATTTTCACAATATAAGTGTTTTCTAAAAACGAGGACTGTTTTGTAAAGAAACCTGCTTTTGAAGACAGTGTAGCGTGAAACAGAACTGCCCACTACAAAGTGAATTGCATTTTTGGAAGTTGTAACATATGCTGTCTATCTTGATTAGTCTTGTCTGCAGCTAACCTTTGCAGTTCTGGTCTCAGCTCTGAATGGATACTGTAAGAAGTCCTTTGTCAGCTGCTCTTGCTTAGTGCTTTTGTAAACCTCTTTTTAATGCACACTGAGCTGTCTTTGGAAAAAAAAGATACCAGTGCAATAGCCAGAGAAAGTGTTGCCTGATTTCTTAAAAGTGAGATTTCTTATCTGCTCCCCTCCAACTTATTTTGCATCTTATGAACTGGCATAAGCCCAGTCTGGGAGCAGTACAGGGGAAGGAGATTGGCTTTGTCCCAATGTGGGGACCCCCTCTGCCTCTGCACCTAATAGACACATCTGGAGGAAGTTTTTTTTTTCTGTGGGTTTCCCCCTGCACCAACTAGAAGCATTGGGAGGAAGATTTACTAGAAATATTTGGAAGAAGTCCACACAAATGAGACTTTGCAGAGCAGGTAAATGGGGATTTGTCAGAAAAGGTAAGGAGGAGGAGCACAGCGCTGTAGAGTGTGAAAAGTCAATGACAATTACTGAGACAATGCTCACAGCTACTGGTCAATGTACCTCTGTTTTTGGGTTAATGTCACTGGTGGGTCTTGATCTGTACTGTTCAAGGCTGTTAACCTAAAGTTTTAAGTGTTTTTATATACACTGTATTAGAATTCTGCTTTTGAGTTACAGTCAAAGGAGTATTAATATGGGATGCTTAAAGAGCAGCTGACACCTTTGGGAAAACTTTGAAAAACTTAAAAGTTGGACAAAATTCAGCTTGTATTTCATCTATCTTTTATATATTTTTCTTCTCCATTTTTTATTACTGATGAAATTCCTGCCGAAAAAAAGATCTTTATTCCTCAGAGTTCATCTGCCTTTACAGCTTACTCCCTACTTGAAAGCATAATGCTCAGTTGCGACATCACAGTCTGTTGCCATGGGTATAACTGTGATGTCACAAGCAGAGTATTATGACATCAGGCTGGGAAGAAGCAATAGGAGCTGATGAACCCTCAGGGAACAACATTCATGCTTTCATGCATATGACCTCAGTAATAAAACAATGGGGAAAAGAAATACAGAGCTAATGAGAAATATAAGCTGCTTTGTGGGCAAGTATTATGTTTTTCAAAATTCTTCTCAAGGTGTTGGTGGCTCTTTAATAATGTAAATGTTGGACTTTAAGTAGTTTATGTGTGCTGTATTTGGAATACTGAGTTGAGTTGGGTCATTGTTGAGGGGGTGAAGGAGCAGATTGGGTTAAAACTGCAGTGCTCAATGAAGAATAATCGGGCTTTAACTGTTAATCTGTAAAACTATACACTGATAACTTGCTGCATTAAGTGTTCTAATTGCATCAGCATTTGGAGTCTGCAAGTTGGGGGCTGTTACAGATTCTTGATTTAGGGTTGTGTTCTAAAGTGTATTGAGGGGTCTACTTAAATGTATTGAAGGGCCTATTAGTTGTTTAGTACAACGTCCTAAATGGTTCTGCCACTCTGGTCAGCTGAAATGAGTACACACAGAGGAATGGCCATCTGCTGGTGAGTCACTTTGTATTATCTATTTTAGTGCATTGTTCTGTGACTTGTGATCAATACTTCTTACTCATTTTTTAGTTTAGCGTGTTATTTCATTTTTGCAGAGTTATATTAATTACTCCACCACTGTGTATTTAAACTGTTGCTGAACTCTTTTTATTTTTACCTTCTGTCTCCTTTTAATCCATTTCATCTGCTCTCCTCATCATGTCTCCTTTCCTTGCTATTTGTATACATATATTTCCCTTATCCTACCTCCCTCTATCTCCACCTTGTTACCTCCTTACTGTCTATCTCTGCTCCATCACCTTGCCCCTCACATTATGTTCCTCCTTATCCTCAATATCTCCCCCCCATTATTTAACCTTACTTCCTTCCCTCCAACATCCCTTCCTGCCTTGTCAACGTCTCCCTCCTTTCTTCATTCCTCCTCCCCTCTCTTCCATCCTCTTGTCTCCTCCCCCTTCTTCACTCTCCATGATGCCCAGGCCCTTCCATCCTCCACTCACCTTGTATCCACTTAGCCTCCATTCGATCCATACTGTCCACACATCAACACTCCCCTGCTCTGGTATGCCATCTGAACAGAGACAATTGCAGAGCGAATGACATTACCATGGCAATTCACTGTTGTTGCTGTAATGTACCCGCAGGACCCTGGCACTGCTTTGACTGGGTATTGCACCCAACCCCACATCAACTCCGACCCAGAGTTGATAATCTTAAAGGACGGGGGGTGCGGGTGGCAAAGACAGTTTACTTGAGGGATTTATGCCAACCACAAATTATGGTCAATATAAATCCAACACTGTGATGTCGGTCGACATAATTTTTGTTGAACCGGTGTCCTTGATCCACCTGCTCCTACCCTCTTCTCTTTATCTTTTATAACCTCCCTCTCTCAGAGGCGTACATCTGTCCCCTCCAAGTTGCTTATCATTCTACTACTCCTTTCTGTGGGTGATACTGAACCGAACCCAGGGTAATCCCATCTCCCCCCCAGTGATTTCCCTAAGTGATTAAAGGTACTCCTTCTTAATATCAGGAGCCTTCTCCCTAAGATGGATCTACTTCAGCCTGTTATAGTTAGCATAAAACCAATTGTGATGATCATCACTGAATCATGGATCTCACACAAAATCCCAGATTCTTCCATCTCTATCCTTGGCTACTCCCTCATTCGGCAGGGCCAGTCAACCAGGGGTGGAGGAGTAGCCATATACATTGCACCATCCATCCAATATTCCCTTTGCCTCTCTATTACCTCCTCATCTGCCTATGAGCTTCTGCTGCTAAAACGTTCCTTCCCCTGCTCCCTTCCTATCTTTGTAGGGGGTATCTACTGCTGCCTTAACCTCCTCTCCTCTGTTCCTCCATTTCAGACAAGATCATTAATCTCACTACCCGTTCTTCTTCTGGTGAACTCCTCATCTTCAGAGATCTCAATATAAATTGGCTTTCCAGCACACAATCCAAACTTCATAACCACATCTCCTCCCTGAATCTCACTCAATTGATCTCTGACCCAACCCACTAAAACCAAAAATCAAGTAAGCACTCTCTAATTGACTGGGTGCTATAACCTCAGCCCCACTGGGTAGTTACATCAGGAATCCAGCCAGATGCACTTAGTGACCATCACATGGTCTACTGCATGCGTAAAATCCATCACCCCAAAGCACCACCAAATATCCTCCACCTTTGCTCTTTTAGGTCATTTGATTTGACACCTGTCCATGAGGAAATTGTCAGTATTGACTGGTCTCCAATAGCAAATGACTCCTCTGTTGACTCAGCTTTGGCCTACTTCAAAACCCAGTTCTTGGCCGGCCCGGCGGCACTGATGGTTGAGGTGCTGGATGCCACACCTCATGCCATGCCAGCGACCCGGGTTCAGGAACGAGCCCTGGTCATTGGGGGTTGGCAGGGAGGGTGAAGGATTGAGTGTCCCTAGGACTGCTCTCCTTCCCCAGAAAGCGGGGTTATCCACCAGCCGATGCACTGGTGACCTCTAGCAGAGGCTGGAGGCACTACAGTGCTCTGCTGCAAGATGCTGGGGATTGGAGGGAGCTGGACATCATTGCACATCTGAGCACTGGGGTTCTCAAGAAAACAGAGGAAAACAACAGCACCATGGATAGGTGATGGCACCAGTCCCCCATGCCCTTTGCTGGGCCATCCCCATCTGACTTTCCAGGTCCTCCACCTAGGGCCCACCCTGCAGCCAGAGTCTGAATATAAGAGCACCCAAGAGGTGGAGGATGACCCACCCTGGAAGGGCTGGACCAGGGGTGCTGGCTGCAGGGAGGGGGAGAGGAGGTTCAGTTCGGGAGGGCCTCTGGCAGGCAGGATAAGGACTCAGTTGCCTGAGAGAGTTCCATGGGGCTGTGTCCGGAGGGAAATAAAGTTAAAAAAAAAACAGTTCTTGAACATTTGGGATCAGCATGATCCAATAAGAAAAAACAGAGTCCGAGGCTCCCATCTCCTGTGGCTGACAGCTGAACTTCTGGCCTGTCAGCATGCTCATGAACAAGCGTGGCAGACTTACAAGGCCTCTGGCATTCCTGTTGATTTGCCAAAATATCACTCTTTCTGGAATTCCTGCACTAAAGCTATCAGACTTGCCAAAAATAATATTTCCTCCTCCTCCTTCCAGGAGAACCTTAACAACCCCTCCAGATTTTGGAAGGTGGTTCATGCCCTTTCCTCCTCACCTGCCCAATCTCTTACCGCATCACACTTCAACAACAAAACCTGCCAAAGTAGATTATACCACCTAAGGCATTGTATTTTTTGAAGGAATTCTGTAACAAAACAAAAAAAAAAAACTAAAACTTTGTTTCATGTTAATGCACAGCAGCTGTGTTGGCTCTGACCAGAGTTTGTTTACTAAAGTGATGTGTGAACCATTTTTTTATTTCCCCTAAATAGAGATTACAATCCTCCAGTCTTAAAGTGAAAGTCCACTTAGCCTTTTATTCAGTTTCCTTGTGTAGTTTTAGGCACGAATAATGATTGCCTCTAATGCACCCTCCTAATTTTGTCAGGATTTAAATGTAAATGAAGGTACTTAAGTTTGGTGTGAAAAACTGCTTGACTCCATTGCAAAGGTTATGAGCTGTCTCATGTAAGGCATCCTGGAATTTTATGGTGTTTTAGTGCTAAAGCCTGTAGTAGTTACACTGTATAAGTCAATGCTATTGCTAGGCGCTACAGTCCCTATGTCCTTGTCTTTTGTTGGGCATTACATTTTTCAAGCATAACAAGTTCCCTGCTGTTTTCTTTGTATCAGAGTTAGAAAAAAAATGTTTTAAGAGAATACAAGGACTTCACAAAACATTTAACAGAACTGAATGAGAGTATAACTTCTGCTGGCTTGTGCATGTATGCATCATCAAATCCCATGATGCCTTGCTAGAGTGGGGTCATAACCTTTGAAATGGAGACAAACAGATTTTCATCACCAGTGCCAAACAGAGTGAAGCAGCCTCATTTATATTTAAATTAGGGTGACATTAGAGGGATGCAAGACAGGGAACCAATATTCTTGTCTACAAACTACACATGCATACAGAAAATAGGCTGAGCAGACTTTCCCTTTAAAGTTTTAAGGAATTGTATTCCATAAATTTGTTCCTCTATAATACAGATAAGCCCTACCCACTTCTAAATTACATTTAGGCACTAGGAATGCCAAGGCCTGAGCAATTCTTAAATTACCCATTTGTGGTCTTTCTATTATGTTTTCCACAATATATTGTGGGAATTTCCCACTGTGGATCCTAAACATAAATGTAAAAATATATATATTTCTTTGATCATTCAGTCATAGGTCCACATATAAGTTACAGTGGCATGTATTCTGAGGGGCGTCAAGGATAAAGAGGTAAGTTTATTGTAGATAATATACAACTTGGCTAGCTCTCTCTCTCTGAAACCCCCGCATACAGCACATCATCATAGTTCAAGACTGGTTAACACCATTGTGCTTACAATATATGTCCTAACCTCCCTAGAAAAGCAAGATTTCAGTCTGTATAACATACCCAGCATCTTTCAATATTACTCACAATTTTGTCATATGAGCCCACATTCCTAAGTATTTATATGAATTCACTTGCTGCAAGACTGTTCCCTTGAGTGTGAGAATCTTCAGGGTTTCATTTGCATTAATCTTTTTGTTCCTACTAATTAAGAGTATGTGGATATTCTTTTTTTCAGATTAAGCACTAATTTATGTTCCTTTAAAAAATACTGAAGCTGATGAAATGCTTTCCGAAGTATAGACTGGATCTGTTCTACTGAATTACAGCCTACATATATGATGATATCAGCTGCATAAAAATTATATTTGATTGTCGGATTGCTAAAGCCAATGTCATTGACATAAATATTAAACAAAAGTAATCCCAAAATTGAACCATGTGGGATACCAGTAGTTATGGGAATCAGGCATGACTCAAAATTGCCCAGTATTAGCCTCTGTTGTTGTTCCTTTGGGTATAAGAATTGAACCACCTAAAAGTAGAATCGTTTAGACCTATGAAAGTCAGCCTGGATAGGAAGACATTATGGTCAAGCGTGTTGAGTGCTTTCAACAAATCAACAAAAATTGCCCCCAGTGATGTCCTCCTATCCAGGCCAAGCTGCATGCATTCTCCACCTTAGTCAAGGTTGAAAGTGTACTGCAGTAGGATCTAAAACCAGATAGAAAATAATTCAGTTTCTTGTGGGTGTCCAGGAATATTTTAAGTTGTTTAATAACTAATTTTGCAATAATTTTGGGCACCTCCGGGAGCAGCAAAATGGGTCTATAGTTTTCAACTTCTGATTTAGGAGAGGATTTATGGATTGGTATAACTTCCATGCTTTTCTAAGTATTTGGGAAATCTCCTATTTTAAGAGACAGAATAAATATACATGTTAGTGGGAAAGCAGTCCTCAGAGCTACATATTTTAACAGCCACATGGGAGTGCTATCTAATCCCAGGGCTTTAGAGGTATTCAATTTCAATAGTTCATCTACCTCTATATTAGTGAATTCAAATTATGGCTGACTTGAAGTAAAATTTTTAGGGGGAAGTTGATAGTGCATATACCGATGATTCCTCAACAACTTTACTGCAACCGACACTACAGCATTAACAGTGCCAGGTTGCTGTAGTGTCAACACAGGACCCTGGCATTGCTTTCTGGGAGTATTATACCCCCTTCCCAAAGCAACTCTGACTTGGAGTTGATTATCTAAGTAGTGAGCGTGCAGGTAGCAGAGACCTCCACATGGGGTGTTTGGGAGTATCCCATTATGAGGGCGCTGGGTGAAGGGTGCCGACAATAACGGCAACTCTCTCCCCATCGCATTTGGGAATGGCTACAGGAGGATACAGTGGCCAGATGGGGAAGGGGTTCATGACTATAGCAACAGCCTGCCGCTATACGTATGCATGTGTGGGGGGGAAGCAGGCACGCACAGCGAGGGATGTGGGGGTGGTACCATGGTCAGTTGCTGTCCCAACCCCATGGCATAGTGGGTGGGTTGCCAGTGTCGGTCGGCACGGTACTGGGTTCAGGTCCAGGCGCTGGTGTGTTTTTATTGTGTCTGGCCTGAACCTTTATTTTTTTATGTTTTCACCCCCCCTGACATGCACCCACCCTGGAGTTGAGAATCCTTTATTGGGGGGGTGGAGGGCACAGCCCCCCACAGAAAACATTAAAAAAAGAAAGTCACTGGTGCTATTTTGCTGTGTGCCAGGGTGTCAGAGTGCCAAAAAAAAATTCTGCCACTTTGACTTCGTGATAACAGCAATCACCTTTAGGCTTTTGCCATTATCCCATAGAACCGTTTCAGGGGCTTTGCCCCCCCCAAGAAAACAAAGTTTGATGTGACTCCCTTTATGCCAACCACAAATGTGGTCGACATAAACAAGTCACTGTAATGTTGGTCAACAAAGAAATTGTTGACTGACTGTCATAGATCTGTTGATAATGTATTCCACCATGAGAATCATTTACAGTATTCTCCAAAGCATCCAGTCCCATCCTTGCAAAGTAGTTATTAAATGTTTCTACTACCTCCACACTCATTGATATGACTTGTCCCTCAATTTAGAAAGTATTCATTACATTGTTCTTTGTCTTTATGAGACCTGTCATTGCTTTCCAAAAATCTTTATGATCACATTTATATCTACCATCAAACTTTTGTTAATAATATTTCTGCTTTGCTAATATTATTTCATAAGTATATTCATTACCAGCCTACCTATAACTGCCCCAATTTCTGTGTAAATTAGTTTTTTTGGCTCTGATCAACATCTTATCTCTATTTATCTTGAACTTTTTTAAAGTAATGTTGTACCAGTTAGCATTATTACTTTAATTGTTTTTACTTTTAATAGGCAAATGTCTATCACAGACTTCCATAAACTCCTGAACAAAGTAGGTCCATGCATCTTCAACTGTTGGGATTAACTCAATTCTGTCCCATACTATCCCCTCCAGATCCATCATAAACACAATTTAATCAAATTTTTTGAAACATCTCCACTTAATGCAGCTTACCTTATTATGTATCAACATTTTTTCTTTTAAGAAAAGGATAACCTGATGGTCAGAAAATGCATCTGGAAGAACTTTTGCTGTTGTGTAAGAGTAGGGAAAATTGGTGAAGGTCGAGTCAAAAACAGCTGAAGCTTTGGGGTTTCTTAGGTTAATCCTGGTTGAACCTTGAAACAGCTAAGTTAGACCCTAGCTTTCCTGCTGATCTATTAACTTATGTCCTTTATCTATAGCATACCAGTCTACATTAAAGTCACTCATCACTAAGATTTTATATTTCTCTCTAAAACTAGAGGCTGCATCAAAATCAGGATGCCTTGCACCAAGCCTCCCTGCACCACCCTTGCAGCAGAAGCACCCTTGCGTTAGGTTGCAAGGGGTATTACACCATGCTGGGGCTGCACCTTCCCCTTTTTTATAAATTTTAGAAGCCCTGACATGGTCCCAATAGGGAGCTGAGTTTAGACCATCCAGGAGATAGTGTAAGGGACCTGCACCACTGCCAGGTCTGGAGGCAAGTGGGGGGGGCTGGATGGTCAGGGTCAAGGGCAAAGGGAGCAGTAGGGGTGCCATAGGGGTGGCAGGGGTATGGCAGCAGTGTCAGGTTGCTGAGATGGCACCCAGCAGGGGTGCCATGTGTAGTGGGACAGAGCTGATTGGCCAGGGCAGAGGGGTGTTGGCATGGATGGACCTTGACCGTGAACCCAGCTGGCAAAAACCCTGGCACCAACCCCAGAGGTGATACAGTCCACTATATGCTGTGTGTAGCAGTGGCTGCAGGTTGCGGGGTGCAGTAAGTGGAGGGGAATGTTCTCCAGGCAAAACAACATTCCCCTGGTACTCAGCCCCCTGCATGGTGGCAGGCATATGCCCGACTACACCACTGGAGACTGTGGCTCCACTGGGGTAGGTGCCAGGTCTGTTGCCACCTTGGGTCTGGGTCGTTGTCCCTTAATGCCAGCCCCCTCTACCGAGGCCAATCAGCTGTGTCTCATGGAGCATAGCACCTCTGCTGGTTGCCACCTCAGAACACTAATACTGCTGCTGTGCCCCCATCACCCCCCTTATGGCACCCCCACTGCTCTCTCTGCCCCAGTCCCCACCTTCTAGGCATATTAACTCCCCCCACCTTCATGGCTACTCTAGATTTGCACCAGGCGGTGGAGGGAGGGGGCTTGACAGGACCTTCCACTATACCCCTCAAGTGCACCAAATGTTTTGCACAACTCTGCAGCTGCAGCAACTCTCAGGACTTTGATGCAGGGACCACCTGTTTTCTAGGGTGCAGGGTCCCTAACACACCCAGATTTTTTTCATACATTTTTTTCATTTTTATTTTATTACCTAGGTTAGGGCACTGGAACAAGTCCATTTTCAGGCCTGTCCCGACACAAAGATACAAATGAGAACAATAAGACAAAACGAAAGTTTGCTGCAGCTGTAGTTCAGTGCACCTTGTGCTGATCTAAGGGCTGGTTGAAAATCGAGCCCTAAGTCTTTATAAATTCTCTCCCTGTGGATTTAGAACACTGCATAAGCCCTTCTTACATTCTGCAACTTTGGCATACCTCTTTTGGAAGCATGCACAACATAGTCAGTTCTGTTGTACAGTTCATAATCACTGAATAATTGTTTACTTATTATCTGAAATGCCTTTTGAGTGTGCTTTCATGGATTTTATATTTCAGATGTAATGGTTGCTTTTATGTAAATTAAATTGTTGTAATTTTGATGTACCGTAGAATGACATTGAATTTGAAACTAAGCCCTGAATCAATGGCCATTTCCAACTCCTGATGCAAATAAACTTTATTATCATTATTATTACTATTATCATCATTATTAGTAGTGTTAATAATAAAATATATTATTTAATTTGTGGCATATAGTTTACCGTGAACTCATTCGGGAAGAGGTCCTTAAAAATACGTTCCATATATTTTAAAATGAGATGTGGTTTCATCTTGTGTAGTAACTTTTGGACATTCATGTTGCTATGCATCAGATAATGAACTGAAACTTTTTCTATCTTTCTAAACACTGCTTTTCTCCCTCACACTTGTAAAATATCCCAGATTCTACTGGTCTGCCCTTAAAATGTGTGTTTTAACTTCTGTTTCAGTACATACGGCGACGTGCTTAAAGCTGAAGAAACTACAAAACTGCCTCCAAAATGTATTTATTTATTTAGATTTTGATAATTGGGTAAGTTCACTGAGACCAGAGGTCCCTTATTCAGGAGCAACCCGGATTAGTTACAGACAAAAATTACATATGTTGGCAGGAGTACACAGTAGTACATACATTGTTAGGAGTACACACTAGCTGTAGCATACATTGGATAGAGTATAGAGTACATTACAGTGCATGTCAGTTACATACACATAATAACAGAGAAAATTAAATCAGACATATGACATCTTAACCAACAATGCTTTAGGGGAGAGGTGGTAACTGCAATACTTAGGATGTATTGCCATCCCGTAGGCTGACTGCCATGGGACAAGCAAGTTTCAGCCACCAAGACTAAGTTCTGAGCTAGCAGTTACAGCCACAGAGGCTAAGCTCTAGCAGGTATACTTTCAGACATGACTTAAAACTCTAAATAGTACAACAATTAGCCAAGTCAACAGGGAGAAGGTTTCATAAATGTGGGGCAGCGTACCTAAAGGAGCTCTTGCCATAGTTATTTCAGACACGAGGTATGTCTAGGGCATGGCCAGTGGAGGATCTCAGGCCTGGCCCTGGACTTTGGGATTTAGCAGCCCACGCAGGTGAGGAGGAGGGCAAACAGTGGTAAATTTGAAGGTCAGGGTCAAAGAGGCGTTGGCTAGTTTTTGTCACATAGAATGCCAGTGGAGATCAACGAGGACCTCGCAGTGGTGCCTTTTTGGGGGGGAGTTGGTGGTGAAATGAGCCCCCTGTGGTATAGCATAGTAAGCTTTCTTTGTTCACCCTCCCTTAGGGAATGCAGCAGGGGGAGCCCCATAGAGGAGGGAGGGGAGTAGAGTGCAGTTAGATATGGCACAATGAGCCTCTAGAGAAAGAGAGTCACCCAACCTATAGAGAAGTCCTAACTTCTGGTGGGTGGACTTAACAACGGAGTCAGTATGAGGCTGGAAGGTCATCGCCTGATCAAGCAGGACTCCGAGGTACTTGATCTTGTCTGTGACCTCTGTTCTCTTCCCTTGGGCAGTATGAAGCTGAAAGATGTCACGGCAATCTGAGCCAAGGCATCTGGACCCGAACAGGATTGCATTTGTTTTTTCTTTGTTCATTACAAGTGAGTTTGAGGAGAACCAGGCTTTCAGTGCAGCTAGACTGGCCTGGAGGTTGGCACTGATTACACTAGGAAGTGGATCACTGCAGTAGATGACAGTGTCATCTGCATAAAGGATAAGATTGTTCCTCCCGCCAGCCCCCTCTATATCATTGACAAAAAGGGCAAATAACAGGGGACCAAGGATCGAGCCCTGGGGTACCCCAGAGATTACCAGTTTAGCACTAGACTGGGTTCCTCTCCATAGGACTTTTTGGGTTCAGTTGAACAGATAGCTCTTGAACCATGTAACAGAGAGCCCGTCCAGTCCAAGTAGGTGAAGTTTAGTGAGGAGAAGCTCATAGCTGACTAAGTCAAATGCCTTGGGTAAATCAATGAATAGAGCCCCCATTGGGGAACCTTGGTCTATTGCATCAAGGATGTCCGATGTGAGCCGGATAAGGGTTGTATCAGTGCCATGGCCTTTCCTAAAGCTGTGTTGAATGTCAGCTAGGAGTAGGTGCCTTTCGAGGTAGTCCTGTATTTGACTGTAGACCAATCTGACTGAGGCTGCCAATTGGAAACACTCAGAAAAGCGGGGATGAACAGTGGAAGATGTGCAGTTATAAACTACTCTGGCTGAATGGTACAGAGGGTATAAGCATAGATATGTACATTAATAGATTGTAGTTTCAAATCTTAACATGGACACAGCACGGGGTAAACTGAGGTCATGTTAACTGCAGTAAATTACTGCCTTAGCTCAATGAGGCTTAGACTGACACTTACAAATGATTTAACCTTTTCCTAGAAAATCTGATCGCTGGTACAGTTGTGCTTTTCCTTCTATTGGAGGTCAAGGAAAAAACATCACATCTACTAGAAATTCTAAACACTTCCAAGCCAAGCCCTTCCTTGTAGTAGTAAGGATTTCCCATGTTCAAGTGATGTTGGCATTGGCAGGACTCAAATCGCATTTCATTCCACAAATAAATGTAACATTTAGTACATTTCATTCTTTATTGCTAAGGAGATTTAAATGCAACCTGGCTCTTTGCCCTTTAGACTTTGGGCAGGATATTGGAAGGCAAATTGTGAGCTCTAACAGAGTTAGTGACTCACTAACAGTGTTTAGCATCCCAAAAGCAGGTGACTCATGAAATATCCCATATTAAAAGGCACAATTATTGAGGCACTAAACCTTGTCGTTAGTAGCATTAAAGTGTGCCATTGTGCCTATGCCATCACCTGACTGCAGTTGCAAATTGGGGCTCTGGCATACTCACAGCTTGTGGAGGGGGTAAATAGCCATTTGTGTAACATTATTTAATGCCTCCATTAACCTGGTCTTACCCCCTCCATGCTACGCCTTGAACTCATTACCAGTTCAAGTGTTAAAATAATCCCCCTAGTATTCTAGTGGTCCCCTGATTGCTAGTGTGAGCAGTTTTTTACACCCCAAATTACTGGGTTGGGCAATCTAACAAACAAGCTTATAGCCTATTGATATTTCCTTTCCCGATCATCTGTTTAGGCAGTAGTAAATAAAAACACTCCCATTCACCAGTTTGGGCAGTTGACAAACCCCACTGGTAGTCTACTGGTGCCCCCACTTGCCCACTTGTCAATCTGAGCAGTTGAATACCCTCTGGTAGTCTAGTAGTTCTCCCACCTCACAAATTATCTGTTAGGACAGTTGCAAAACCTCCATCTCCACAATTGCCAGTTTGGGTAGTTAAACAATTCCCCCTGGTAGTCTAGTGGTCCCATCACAACCCCCCAAAAGATGGTTTGTGCAGTTGTAAACCCACCCATAACCCTGATCATTAGTTAGGGCACATGAACAAACCCACTTGGTAGTCTAATGGCCCACTCCCCCCCCACATTGTCATATCGGGTAGTGATCCCTACCCCACTGGTAGTCCAGTGGATCCTCTTCAAAACTGGCAAGGCAACCTCACAGGCAGGAGTTGGTACTCCACCACGACTCACTGCCATAGAGAAAACCAAAATAACAACTCCTTATGCCTTTTCACTGCAAAAGATGCAGCCATTATTATATTTTATTTTATTTATATGCATAACCTCCTTTAATACTGTTTCTTTTTAAAACAACCCAACCTGAGTAACATTTCAAGTTGTTAACCTGCTAATGACATGTTTGTCATGAACGGAGGGCATTGTATTTGTTGTATGATACATAAAATCTATTACTGTTGGGTACTCTTTACTGTTTTTCATAAATGGGAAGTACTTCAGCTTTATTTTTTTTTAGAACGTACATTTTCTCCCACTGCCGGTATGGCTCAGTGGCAGTTACACTGACCATCAATGCTTTGTCCCTCCTCCAATTGTCTGGGGTCATGTTGCACAGCAGAGGGGCTCAGTTGTTCAATTTTTTTTCTGTTGCTGCTTCCCCAAAACCTCACCCCTGATGTTGCCGGCACAGGGATGTGAATCCAGGCTGCAGATGTGCCAGTGCATATCTCTGCAAAGAGCCTAATGGCATCCTTCACTACCCACACCATGAGTCCCATGCTGCCACCCGTGCATTCACAGGCAGTGGTAATGGAGCGATGTGATAACCCTCCCCCCCTCAGAGCAGGAGAGCATCCTATGGGATGCTTAGACCTCTTCCTCCAGGCTGGCCCTTGACAATCCAGGCTTGTCCCTGAACCTGGGCTGCCAGTGTCGCGGGCAGTAGCACTACTGCCTCACTGACTGGCTGGCTCATTGTAGCCTTATCTTTGTATACTGTACTTGATTCATTATAACTATGAAGGTGTCTTATTCATGTAGATGTGTAATGTTTTCAATTTGGAAGCCAAATACATGGTGTATATGTGATTAATTATTGATGTGAAGGTGTCTCATTTGTGTTGGTGTGCATGTTTTCAATTTGTATACCCCATAAACATTGTATATGTGAGTCATTATGATTATTAAGGTGCCTGTTATACAAACAGTAGATGTGTAGATTCCCATTTAAAACCTCAGTAAACAAAATGTAAAAAAAATAATTCTATCTTATTTGAAGAGATCTCTTTCAGCAAGCCATACCTTTGGAATGAGTCACAAGCAGTACCAAAGGAAGGACAGTCCAGTTGGCTAGAAGCAACAGGCCCACAAAAGGAGGCCCTGTAGCCCTGCTAGGCCGAAGCTTGCCTGTCTTCTAGAGGCAATGTCCAGACTGTAGTGTATAGTAAAGGTGTTAACAGTACTCCAGGTAGCAGCTTCCCAAATCTAAGCAGCTGAGACATTCCTAACACATGCAGCCAAAGCAGCCATGCCTCAGATTGAATAGCCATGCACAGGCCCAGGAAGCTCCTTACCGTACTTCCTGTAACAAAAGGTAATGCAGATGGCCAACCATTTGTACAAGCACTACTTTGAAACTGGGATGTCCTCTTTGCCATGGGGGAAATAAAAACCAGCAGCTACAAGGACTTCCTAATGACCATTGTATGGTGAACAGAATACCAGCGTATTCTATGTAAATCTAAGGTAAAAAGCAATGCTTCCCCCGTATTGGCATATTCAGTATATCTGCCTTCTCTAGGTCTCCATCGTCACACCATCCTTCATCCCATTTGAGCCGTGTTATCAATCCCCTTGTTTCTTTCCTTTTGCAGATGTACCTATACAATTGATAGTCTACTTTCTTCACTGTGTGCACTAATCCCTCCTTAATCTGTGCCTTTGTGCTTCTAACAGCCTTCCCCACATCCCTTAGACACTCTAGGTATACCTCCTTGTCTTCCTCTCTTTGGGACTTCTTATACTCCATGAAACTAACCCTTTTAGCCTTAACTTTGCCAGCTACATCTTTTGATAATGATAGTGTCCTCCTCCTCTTCCATTTGGACACCAACCTGATCCATTGCTTTTGTGACTTCCACTATGGTACACTTTATTTGCCCCCACTGGTCCTCACCACCCCTCTTACTTTATTGTTCTCCATGGCTACTCAGATAATGCTACCCATTCCAGTGAAGTACGCCCTTCTGAAATCTGATACCTTTCACCTTGTGTGACTAGCTTTTGTATACATCCCCATACTGAACCACACAATGTGGTGGTCACTTGATCCCAGCTGACCCTCCATCTGTACATCTGTGACTCTCAACCCATTGGTCAGCATGATGTCCAGAATTGCCTTGTCCATGGTGTGATTCCCTCACTAACACTTTGAGGCCTAGCACCCACCCCCACCAGCGAATCCTGGATTTCATGGCTCCTGGATGAAGCAGCAAGTAGAACTGTGCAATCCACATCTGGGATATTGAAATCAACCATCAGTAATACTTTACCCTTTTCTGTCATCTCATGTGATTGACCTAATAGATGCCTATACCCTTCCTACCCCTGAGCTTGAGGCCTATAGATCAACCCTGTGTGGAGTGCTGTGCCATTGTCTGGCTCAAGGGTGACCCACAGTGCCTCTGATTCATCCTGTCTACCCTGCACCTCTGTTTCTTTTATGCCTTCTATAATGACACCTTTGAATTACATTGTGTGGTCGGTGACCATCAGTGTCAGCACAGGCTGCTGTGTATACAGGGTCTGCGGTTAATCAGTTTTACATTCTGTGCGTTACATGTGTCTCTGCTCACTTGTTTTGCTTACAAACCATAATATAAACAAGACTCACAATTACTGCTTTATGTTTGAAGACAGGTGTATTATCACAAAATAAGAACTGTTACATCTGTAAATACATGAACAAGCAACGGGCATAATAAAGAAGTAACAGTGATTGCCACTTTAAGATTGTACAACGCACATTAAACAGTAAGAATGCACAAGAACAACTGAATTGTACAACAGTTTCACCGCTGAACACTACTGCAATGTATTTTTCTTGTTCTTTGCTGCATTTACATTTCAATAAAGTCAGCATAAAAGGAAGGCAAAGGGAAGGATGTTGAGGCTTGGGGTGATCTCCTACAAGACATTGAGCACCGCAAACAGTTGTCACACAATAATAACAGTGATGATGCATCTAAGACTTGGACTTCAAGATGGGAGGACTTTGGGAGGATGAAGGAAATACTGAGGGCACCTTGAGGGGATTAGGTCAGAGATGGGTGTTCATCAGAAGTGGGATATCTTAAAGTCTGGGCTGAGGGAGGCTACTGTAGCATGGTCCAGGACTCTGAGCAAGACATCCAGGGCTAAGGTGCTATGCTGGATAACCAGGAGTGTGTTGGAGAGGATGGGGGCCAAGAAAGCTGCTTTTAGGAGACTGAAAAGAATCTGGAGGGGAGAGGACAAGGAGTTGAATGCAAAGAGGTCCAAGGAAGTAACCAAGTTAGTAAGAGAGGCTGCCAAGGAGCTAAGGCTGGCTCAGGGCATAAGAGAGGGGAAGAAGGATTTCTATAACTATGTGAGGGAAAAAAGGAACTGTAGGGATCAGATAATTTGGATTAGGAAGGGCGGGGTTTGGTGCAGAAGGAGGAGGAACAGGCAGAAGTACTGAATGAATACTTCTATTCTGTGTTCACTAGGGAGGTAGGAGGTCTGCTACCTCCTTAGACTGGAAGGGTGAGAAAGAGTGTGGGAAGGAGGTGACTGACACAGTAATTCTAGAAAGCAGGGTATTGGAAGGTCTGAAGACACTTAGGGTGGATAAGGCACCAGGTCCTGATGGCATTCACCCTAGGGTGTTGAGGGAGATGGTGGAGGTGTTGGCTGGGCCTCTGACTGACCTCTTCAACACCTCCCTGGACATGGGGTGCATGTCGCAGGACTGGAGGTTGGCTCATGTGGTGCCTATCCACAAGAGTGGCCCAAAGGATGAGCCAGGTAACTACAGACTTGTCAGTCTCACTTCCATGGTGGGAAAACTTATGGAAGCAATCCTGAAGGAGAGACTGGTAACCTTCCTGGAGGTCAGTGATCTCCAGGATGGGCAGCAACACAGGTTTGTCTCTGGAAGATCATGCCAGATCAACCAAATAGAATTATATGACTAGGTGACAAGGGAGTTGGTCAAGGGCCATGCAGTGGATGTCCTATATTTGGATTTCAGCAATGCCTTTGATTTGGTATCTCATGGGTGACTGGGGGCAAAGCTGGAACATGTAGGGGTGGGGGCTAAGATGGCTAGCTGGATCAGGAATTGGCTTGGAGATAGACTGCAATGGGTGGTTCTGGCGGGACTTTCATCTCCCAAGCCAGTGACCAGTCGTGTGCCACAGGGCTCTGTGCTTGGGCCAGTGTTGTTTGGACTGTTCATATTGGATATTGCACACAGGGTTGGGAGCAGTATTAGTCTGTTTGTCGGTGCCACCAAGATGGGAGACATTGTGGATGACATAGAGGGGTGGCAGAAGCTACAGGGTGACCTAACCAGACTTGAGGAGTGGTCAGCGAGGTGGCAATTGGGTTTTAAAGCTAAGAAGTGCAAACTTATGCATTGGGGTGAAGAACCAGAGGAGGGAATATTGGTTCAGTGGGATGCGGTTAGGGGTCACTAAGGAGGAGAAGGATCTGAGGGTCATAGTAACGTTGAGCATGAACAACTCTGCTAAATGCAGGAGGGCTGCAGCTAGGGCCAATAGGATGCTGGGGTGCATTGTGTGGGGTTTCTCGTCCAGGCACAAGAAGGTGATCCTGCCCCTGTATAGGTCCTTGGTCAGGCTGAAGTTGGAGTACTGCATACAGTATTGGTATCCATAGCTAAGGAAGGATATCAAGCTACTCGAGGCAGTGCAGTTTAGGGCAACAAAAATGATACAGGGGATGGAAGGCAGAACCTATGAAGAAAGGCTGAGTCACTTGAGTTTGTTCACTCTGGAGGAGCGAAGGGATCGGGGGACATGATTGAAACTTTCAAATACTTGAGGTGGATCAAAAAATCTGGCACAGAGGGGCTGTTTACACTGAGAAAGGAAAGGAACATGAGGGGGCATGGGCTAAGATTGGAGGGAGGCAGGTTCAGGAGGGAGATGAGGAGGTGTTAATTTGCTGAGAGGGTGATGTCAAAATGGAACGCTCTGCCAGAGGAGGTGTTGGCATGCAGGATGGTGGGGAGTTTCAAAAGGGCATGGGACAATGCAAGGAGGGGGGCTGGGTAAATGACACTGAGCAGCTCCAGGAGGTGAATGGGGGGTTGGGGGGGGGCAGCTGCAATATAAGGGTGTTAGCTGCACATACAAGCAGACTTGATAAACCATGAGGCCTGTTTCTGCTGGCAAGTTTCATATGTTCATAAGAAACAAACAACTGTGCTATCTTTCCAGACTGCTGACTTTGCTATACTGTGTGTCATGATGTGGGAGCACTTCTCTGAAACCTCAGTTTGCACATGCATGCATGGCAATTGTGCAGTCAGCAAGATGTGGCCATTATCATTCATCAACAACTGCACAGTCCTCCCTACTAAAACTCAAGGTATCGCAGACACTGCAGGTATGACACAAGGGTATAGGCAGGCATACTCGCTGTACACATTTGTGTACATTTTTTTTATTACCTGTCCCAAACCATATGCTTTTTTGTTACCATATCATTCCAATATGGTGTAATTGAGTCAGTGTAGGCCTCTGAGTAATGTCTCTGTTTAAATGTCTAGGACACAGATATGTGTACAGCCTATTTAGAGATTAGATGAGACATATGACAACAATCTGTTTTGTTTTGTACTTGGGGGGAGCAACAGTTCCAGAGAGTGTGTACATTTGTTTTAAATAGGGACAGCAGTTGGATGGAGTGTGTACAAAACATAAATCTCTGGCTACACCACTGGTATGACAGAATGGTCACCCAGAGGGGTACACCACAGCTGTGAAACTTCAGAAACTGCATGTGTGCCATGATGCAGCAGGACACACAGGCTCTGGCACTTACATTGTGATGGGTGCACAGAGACTGTCGAATAACTGTGTGTTTAACTTGACCTTCAGAGTGTGAAACTTCCAGAACAGCATTGTAAGGATAATAGTATTGAACATCCTTCACTGACATGGTCTTCATGATGCCAAGCAGTATGATCTTGTCACGTGGATATGTCATCAAAGCCACATGATTGACTTCTTTTACTGGGTTACAGTACACCTGAACAGAGGACAGGCAGATGACAAGCTGCATGAATAATTCAGAAAGCTCCCTAACTCATTGCTCCACTGCACATTCATCTGCAGGACCAATGAAATGGGAATATGCTCCATGTGGGTATTGTGGGTCAGAAAGTGGCATCAGGATATGTCTTTTACACTGTTGTTCATTGTGGAACTATGTAAACCTAAGCCTGGGACCATCTTGTTTAACATAAGCTGACTGGTTCAGCCGGTAGTTATCAACATGTTCACTGATTACAAAGCAAACAGACTGTGTCAAAGCTAGGGTCTGCCTTTTTTATGTTGCAAGCAATTTATCCTGGAGGTTGCGAACTGCTTAGGGAGGAAGTGGTGTAGTAGAGGATATGGTTAGGCTACTGAGAGTGTTATGCATGTGGACATTCAAACTAAGTGCATAGTCATGCAAGGCTATATGCCCAGTTTCCATCAAGTCAGAGATGGCAGAGTGGTGGGGTTGGGGGGGGGAGTTAGCTGTAAGGCAGCATGAAAAGAACCTTAGGTTGAGTGTCACAGAAATGACATGAAACATGGTATATGTTGTCTACATGTAGTTCACCAAGGACTTGTGCTTGGTTTCACACCGAGGGGATGGTAAACAAGGCAGACCACACAGGGGATGGACTGGAACTAGTACAATGGCTACACAGGACAGAGAGAAGTTTACAGGAGGGTAACCAGCAGGGAAGAAGGTGAACAACAAAAAAACTAATTGGACACACGTACTAATGGAGTACTAGGAAGTGACATGGTTGAGGGTGGATGTGACTGCCAGAAATTAATTACTCGGGGTCCAGTAACAAGGCATGGGACAACAGCATTTATCACAGAGAAGGTGATGCTGCCACTAAAGGGACCATGGTGTGACAGTACATGATTTCAGGCTCAGAGTGAACGTGAGGAAGTACCTCTTCACTGAGAGGGTGGAGGACAGATTGAACAACATGCAAGATCAGGCAGTACAGTCATAATCAACCATAGTATCTCATAGTAACTGATGCCAGGATCATGGGATACTGGCATACTGGTGTTGGGGGGGGGAGAGAGGGAACATACAATTTCTAGGGAAGGTTGAAAAAGAACAATTTCAGTAATGAGTGCACCCTCCTTTGAAATCTAGAGTAGGCAGAATAGGGGCAAGATGGCGGCTGCATGCTATGCATGCTGAGGAGGAGCTGCAGAAGCAGGGCTAGAGTTTTTGTTCATTTTATATTATAAACAGATACGTCACCATTGCCTGAAAACTTAGCCTTATCAGACTTCCTTGTGCTTGATCATCGTGCTGTGGTGTGCTCCCCATGTTTTCTGCTTTCTCTTTGTAGGAGGAAGACACCATGGCAGCGGAGGTTGTTGGAATGACAGTGGAGGTTGTTGGACCAGGAGAGGAGTGGAGGCTGTTCAGATGAGCTTATGGCCCAGGAGAGGCATGCTAAGAGACGAAGCATTCTAGGAGAGCAAAAGAAGCTGTGGCTGTCAAGCAATTTGATTAAAGGTTCTGGAAAATGGAGAGATGCTGGAGAGACTCACTGCTAACCTTTCAGGAGAGTCTGTTATACAAACGGTCTTTGTGGCTGGACTGCTGCAAGACATTGTGTGGATAGTCTGCTGGGAAACTAGTTGGGGAAGTTGCTCTGAATCACAGATTTACCCATAATGATACACTGCATATTGTGAACTTTTAATGGTGGTGCAGTCTACAATTATTTTGCTATTTTGTCACCGAGACTCTGGGGCCTTAAGATGTTAGGATTTTAAATAGTTCATATGTGGTGTTTATTCCTACCATGATTTTAGCGTTTTAGCTTGTTTCTATAGCAGTCATATTGCTAAATCTCATTCATAGAGGTGTCAATGCATCAGTGCCAATTTTGGCTTTTATTTTTTGTATTTGTTTTAGCTAGTGTTTATCTAACAACTGATGCAGATGTTATTGTGCAACTGAGAGAGTATAGCAGATAAATAGCAGAAAAATAATATAGGTATGATATAAATAAAACAAAATATGATCTGGAGTAGAAATTCATGCCGGTTGGACCACATGACTGGGGGAGTTTTGATAAGAGTGCATGCACTGGTGTTTCTTGTCAAATTTGCCTTGTAGCCATGGAAGTCAGATGTGCCTCCAGGTTAATCCTTCTAGGATTTTTTTTCTTAGGATTATTTTTGTGTCCTTTTGTTCTAGCTAGAGCTAGAGGGGTTTGCGTCTCCCAAACGTGGTGTTTTCTAGCTGAGGTGTGGTGGCACAGTTTTATTGACGCTATCAACTGTGTGTGAAGTTTTGGCTAGATATTTTAAAAAAATATCTTGCAAGTGACAACGATAAATGAAAGCATAGCTTCAACAGAAAATAAATAAATAAATAAGTTATTTAGTTCCTTTTTTTAGAATTTTTTAATTGATAATTTTGTTAAAAATTGGGAAACACTGGGAAACTTAAAAATTAAAGCTAAAAAGTCCAATTAATGAGATTAATTAATCCTAATAGCCTAATAGTCAGTGAGTGGAGTTGTGAAAAATATTTGTGAAAAATATGTTAAATTAATTGATGGAGAACTAAAATTAAGGGAAGGCTCAATTGCTAAATTAGTAGAGTACCAATTTGAAGTAATTATTGTGTTAATCATTATGCGGTACCTATACTTGCTTTATGGTTTTATGTTTAAAGTAGCATTTTTGTCATGCACTGTTAGATATTGTATTGGTTCTGTCTTCTTTCTTTGTAGTGTCTGCTCTGGGGTCTGTACCTGGTGAATGTCTGGACTTCAATTTAACTCTGACTTTGACTACTGAATTCTTGCAGCTGAAGGGCTTCATTGATGGGCAAGAGGGCAATAGGCTTGGGCTGAAGGATGTTTTTGACCTCTTAACCCAAAAATTACATCTATGGAAAAATAGAGCTTATGAGTCTAACCTTTTTGGATGGTAATATTTTACCAGTTTCTTTTGGTGTCCTTTGTTGGACTTTTAGAAATGTCTGGACCTGGATATTTGAACATTTATAATTTGTAAGGAAGGGCAAATTTGCTCTAGTAGCATAGTGATTGCACCTTCTTGCACTTTATTGTATCTTAATGCACTCTACTTATGGAATTGTACATTCTTAAAAAATTGAATGTAATTTTTCTCCTAAATGATTGAATGTCATTTTTCTCCTGTTTTTCATTAATTTCTTTTGTTTCTGATAGCCATTATCTAGTGGTAAAATGGATAATCTATATGGTCTTAGCAATATTGTTACAAATTATATAATTAATGTATATTGTAGTTGCACTAGTTTGCACTTTAGTTTTGCTCTTTTATTGGAGTTCTGATATATGATATTATCCTCCTAGTGATGGAAAATGAGAACTAGAAGTAAAAAAAATAGTAAGGAGGAAATGTATACTAGGAAAGACTCTGATATTGATGTTATTGTGCCCAAAGAGATACAAACAAGGGTGGAATAAGACAAAGATAAATAAAAAAGTGAATCAAAATCTTGAAACAAACTTAATAGAAACCAATAAAGTAAACAGAGTAGGGCAAGCACTGATTACAGAACATATGAAAAAAGTTATAAAATCTGGCAAGATTATATTGCCTAATTCTGAGGAAATAGTAGATTTAGTAACTCAGGCTTCATTGGAATGCTCACCTAAATTAGACTGGGAAGATAATTTAAATACAGAATGGGAGAACACAGAATTGACCTCCCTGGGGATGGGGAATTCACAGAATTCAATGATTGCAATGGATCTGTCTAATAGTAAACAAATTAATTGGGAAGTAACGATTTGTGGAGAGAATGAGAACAAAGTGTCAGATCTAGCTCAAATAATATCAGGGATGCAGGAGACCCTACAAGGTCTGGAAGATTGGGTAGAAAGAGAACATATTACAGAAGAAAAAGTATTTATTTATTTATTCAATCACAGATTACAATACCTTAGAGTGCAAGGCACTCATTTACAAGGATTACATGTCAGTGAGAGGAGTGAACAAACATACAGAGGTGGTAATACAAAGACTAGTTTTAAAAAAACAGTAAAGTACATACATACTTTAATTATCTAGAATTAATAACTTTAGTAGTGGAGAAGACAGAAGTGGGGGGGGGGTAATAAGAGAGAAGAAGAGGGGTAAGCAACCAGAAGGCCTTGTCAAGCATATTACATATACATCATTTAGAAGTAGTAAAGCATATTACATATACACAATTTATGGATTCTAATTTAATTGATGCAATACAGGATCCACATGTAGCCAGTGTGGCTATAATGGAGCAATTAATCATGCTAAGAAGTGAAATGAATCAATTAAGAGGGGAAGTGGTGGCTAATACTGTACGATTAGAGGAAATGCTGTCTGTTTATCGAGGGAAGGAAAAGAGACAGGTAATATATGTTTCAAAATCAATGGAAAGTAAAGGAATGGATAATTCCCCTATCCACAGCTTAAAGAAGGAGATTCTACCGAAAGGGGGCTCTGAGTATAAAGTAGACACCCAAAAGGGAAAAATGGGAGAAACACAAGTGAAGGAAAGTTTATTAGAAGCCTCTAGAACCATTAAAGTTGGAAAAGTTAGTGAAGCTGATGAAACCAAAAAGGGAAAAGATAATAAGCAATCAACAAAGTGGAAAACAAGATCCAAAATCAATAAACAGGAGCAGGGGTTCAATGAATAGAGAGAATGTAGGAGGGGCACAGAGGAGCTCTGAAGTTGTAGATGTAAATGTGAAAAACAATAGAAGTCTCAGAACTGATGAAAATATTAAACACTGGAAAGAACAGGATATTATAGATGTAAATATAGACCAAACCAGTATTGTTAGAAGTAAGGGATATAGCAATCTAGGCAAAGACCAGGATTCTGGTGATTCAGAAATTGATTTATTGGAGAAAGACCAATCAGTGATTATTAATAGAGGACTAAAAGTGGATGTGAATGACAGTAAGATGGTACTGAGAATATTGGGACATTTGATTTGTACTGACATTTTAAATGTGGATGTACTGCTGGAGGATATATTGGATACTAGAGGAATTGTTAATGGGAAGCTGGGTTATGTACTGCAACTATTTTTTAAGCAACCAAGAGTGCCCAGAATGTATGGAGGAATTCAATCACATTGGAGGAACCTAATTTGTATATGGAACCACCTATATTAATTAGTGATGTGATTGATCTGGGGATTAAAACTAAGGGTGAATTGGAAGTGTATTTAGACCAACAGGGGGATTTGCAACAGATGTTTGACAAACAATGTGAGAAAGAAATTCCTTCATACATAACTCTCTCCACTTTTGGAATTTTGTATGTGGGCATGGACTCTAGAGTTAAATTAAGGACAATGATTACACATCTTATAGGAAATGAATTAGGTGTAGAATTGTTCGAAGATTATATTATTCAGGTTCAGAGAGCACATAGGTATTGGTGTTATGGGGATCAAATAGACTTAACGTTGTATAATTGGAACCTAGCTAGAAATACTTTAGAAGTAAGTCCAAAGTTGGATAAGTTAGGGCTTTTAATAGTTGACTTTGAATCTATCATGGATGCTAGGGTTGTGCCAAGAAGTACAACTTGTGGAAGTGGTGCAAGATGAACAACTACTTGAAAATAATGTGGAGACATATAACATATTTCAGATGTTACAGGAGGATCAGGTGTGACTTGAAAGGGATATAGAACTAAAGAAAGGGGGTGTTTAAATGTGATTGAATGTAAGCACTACTCAGTTTATTGAAAGAAATAAGGAGTTCAATTAGGTAATTATGTCATGGAATATTGCTGGGTTACAGAATAAGTTTGTAGATTCAGAATTTAGGGACTTTTTCAGGGGATGGACATGCTATTGTTACAAGAAACATGGCATGATGAAGAACAGGTAGATAGAATAACAATTAATGGTTACAGCATGATTCAATCTCCAGCTATAAAACAAAAGAAAGTCAGACGATTTATGGATGGAATGGCAACTTATATCAGAATAGATGAGACAATAAAAGTTCCAGAACAGTTAGTTGGACAAAATTATATCTTGGTAAAGATTCAGATAGAAAATAAACCATTGATCTTGATAAATGTTTATAACCCTCCAGTAAAATCACCCCATATGATAAAGCATTATCTAATAAAAGTGTGCAAGATGTTAAAAAAATATCTAGAAAAGAATGAACTAGTAGGAATCTTAATATTGGGGGATTTAAATATGAGCTATGGGAAAAAAGAGAAGTTAGGCCTAAATGATCCAATATATCAGGCTCTAGATATTCCAAATAGAAGCTCTAGGGATAAAAAGAATAGAGATACTAATAAGCAATTGGACTATATAATAGAGACATTGCAATTCATTATACTTAATGTGAGGTTGCCATCAGATAGTTTGGGAAATATGACCTGCACAAGTGCAAAGGGGGCAACAATAATTGATTACACCATTATGTCTATATTTGAATATCATAACTCTAGTGATTTGAAAGTAGTAAATAGAATACAAAGTGATCATTGCCCCTTAGTAGCTTATAAAAAGAGAGCAACATGGAATATTACAGTAAGAGAAGATAATATTAAAATTGTGAATAAAAGAATTAGACGGGATCCAGAAAAAATAGCTATGATAAGAAACTGAGTGATCAAATTGTACAAGTTTTTGAGTATTAATATCCAGAAGATGTGGGACCCAGAGGAAATATATAAACAAATTAGTGATATCTTCCAGTTGCTAGTTAACGAACCAATAAGGGAAAAAAAATAATAAAGACAAGATATACTATCATGGTTGGTTCTATAAAAACTGTAGATTTGAAAAGAGGAAGCTAGCTAAATTAGTAAGGGAAACAAAAAAGTATCCAAACAAAAAGAATCTTAAAGAATTGAACTTAGCTAGGAGAAATGACAAGAAATATGTAAATGTCTATAGAACACAACATCAAAGTGAACTATGAGATATAATGATTAAGGCCACAGTAGAAAGGGATGATAGGACATTCTGGTCCTTAGTAGCCAGAGGAACCAGCAATTATAAGACTCATATTGGTACATATATTGAGCCATTAACCTGGGAAAAATATTTCCTAGAGATATTTCAAAATATAAATCCAAGTAAGGAAGAGGAGTTAGGGGAACTAAATGAGGATTTTGGATGGTTTACAGTATCTGAGGTCAAGGAAGTGATAGAATCATTCAAAAATAATAAAGTGCCAGGACCAAATAGCATCTCAATTGATTTTTACAAACTTAATATACAGTAGGCTGGTGGTCAATCACAGTGTCTGATTTCTATGACAAAGCAGCAATGCAGGTCTTTGTACTTAACTCATGGCTGGGAAGTTTCATAATTCCTATCTATAAAAAGGGATCTAGGCTAGATCTGACTAGTTATAGACCAATTAGCCTTTTAGATGTGATGGAAAAAATCTATGCAAAGGTCTTATTAAATAGATTGTTAAATATAATAAATTAACATCATATAATATCAGAGTTTCAAGCAAGTTTCAAATAGAGTACTGGTAAAAGGAATCAGGTCTTTATCCTTTCTCATATAATAGAAAAATATTGTAAAATTAAGAACCAAGGACTATTTGTGGCCTTTGTCGATTTCTCATTGACATTTGATACAATTGTGAGAACACTATTATGGCAAAAGATGGAAGGAATGGGTATAGATAACAATTTAATAATCCTAATAAGAAGATGGTATACAAAAACATGGACCAGAGTAAAATATTCAAAAATGGGAGATTTAACACAAAAAATTGAAACCAAAATTGGTGTGAGACAGAGCTGTGTTCTTCCCCCAATGTTGTTTAATTTATATATTAATGAGATTTTGCAACAATTAAATAATCCTGTACATCATTGTCCTACTATTTTACAGAAAAGGATCCCAATCCTAGCATATGCCAATGATTTGGCAGTCTTATCTACTTCAAGGCTTGTTTTGCAAAGAGCATTGAACAGACTAGATACTCTTTCTAAAACACATAGGGCCAGATATTCAAAAATTTGCCCAGGGGCTAAATTAGCACTGCTCGGCAGGCAAACTTAGCCCAGAGCACAGATCAAGCTGTATTGAAATGGAAATAGCCCGGTGCTAATCCTGCTGAATATTGCAGGCTAAGGAAGCCGGGCAAACTGGTCTGGGAGTGCAGGGCAAAAATAGCCCGGGAATAAGACAGCACTGAATAAAGCAACCAGGAAGTGCAACTCACAACAACAACACAGTGCACAGCAATGTAAGGGCAGGTACAGATGAACTACATGGCCAATGTGTGTGCCAGCACATGCATAGACTCAGTACAGCTGCAGGAAGCAGCAGATGTGAAAGAACAGTGATCAAAACTTACATGCTGCTTGCTTCAGCTATCTGATTAAAGCTGTTTTAACTACATTTCCAGCATTGGATGTATGTTTTATCGATAACCGGGTAGCCGTTCTGTGTTTTTTCCTGCAATTTTCGGTGTTTGGCTCCGGTCTTGTCCGTTGGTGGCTGCCTTCTGTACATATAGTGATCAAAACTGTATATTATTCCCCGTACCATTAGCGCTGCGCTAACACATTAGCGCAGCATTAGCACGGAGCTAAGCAGTTAGCCCGGGGCAAACACGTTTTCCCGGAGCTAAAATGTGCCATATTCAAAAGTGACATGCAAATGAGCCTACTTAGGTAGTCACTGGGCAAACAACCAGATTAGTATCTCATTATACCCTGATTTGCATGCAGTTTGACCAACATTACTGCAGAGTCCCACAGAGCCACCTGTAGGTCAGTCTGGAAGTACAGGGGCTGACCAGGTTCAACCGCAGCTCCACCTGTAGGTCAGTCTGGCAGTGCATGATGATAGCTGCAGGCTACATGTAAACAGTACAGCATAACATAGCATATTGTACCCCAGGAGACAAGACAGCATAGGTACAGGTGGTGGTGGTGCTGCATGCAACTGTCACACTGTAGGGCATGCTACAGTGCACAGCAGACACTACAGTAGCAAGGGGCCAGTAGTGTGAAGGACAGAGCACTGCCTATGGTGTGTAGGGCAGTGATGATGACTGCACTGTACACAGTGACAGGCCCAACCTGCAGGTGTTTACTGACAGCGGACATTACTGTTACACTGTTGTGTGACCTACAGATGCCATACCTGTGGCATGGGATGCTCACAGTGACATGTACATTTCTGGCTTGTGTGCTGTGGCAGTTGTACAACTCTGCAATATGTGTCCGGGGGGCATATATTATCCGAAAGGCACACTAGTGTTGGGGGTATTCCCAATACTGGCTCATGTGCACTGCATGATGTGTCCAAGCCTTGTGGCCACACCTGGTCTGTGGCACAGCCTCGCCACCACCATACACGCTCCCTCAACATCCTCCCATTCCCACAGTGCTGCATCGTGTGCTGGCATCTGTTTGTGTCAACAGATGTGTGGTCCGCCAGGTATGTGCTGTATTACACTGCCCGTGCTGTCCCGTGGCGGCAGGATCACCACTTACTGCCTGGCATGGCTGGGACTGGTGGCAGATGATGGCATCATTGTGATGCCATCAGTTAGCTGCATGCTTCCTCTATGTTTAACTTTATCTATGTGTCATATTTATTAGTTAGGTTCACGCAAAACCCACGCTAAACCCGCGCAAACACCGCGCAAAGCCAAAGTGTCATGCAAAGCTGATTGTCCAGGGTTAAGACAAGCTTTTCCTGGGTGGTAATTTGCACTGCGCTAAGTGTCGCGCTAAGTCGCACAAAACCACTTAGCGCGGCGCTAGTCGCTGAATATAGCATTGCACCTGTATTCATGTCAGTTTGCCCCTTGCATACATTATAATCTTGCCCGGTGCTAATGCAGTTTGCCCACGCTATTTGGCCTTTTGAATATAGCAGACCCGCGCTAATCCCATGCTAAACCTGCGCAAATGGTTTTGGCCCGGTGCAAAGTTTTGAATATCTGGCCCATAATCTGAAACCAAATGCCAATAAAACTAAAGTCATGGTACTGGGGTCCAATAAGGAATACAGAAAGCTAATGTTGGCACAAATTAAATTGGATCTTGTTTCAGAATTTCTATATTTAGGGGTGTTAATGAGTAGTAATTGTAGATGGATCAAACATGTGGTATGGACAAGAAAAAAACAGAGCAAACGGTTAAAGCTCTTAAAAGATTCAACAACATATATGGGGGTTTGACGTTATTTCCAATGTTAAAGGCTATTAATGGGAAAGTCATTAGTCAGGCTACATATTTGTTTGTCAGAGGTGTGGGGTACAGAGGAGGTGAGTAAATTAGAGATGTTTTTAGATAAAACTTATAAACAAATTTTGAGACTACCAGTAGAAACACAAAATACATTAGTACGAACAGAAATAGGACAAACAATATTTGAACATATAATAAATGTTAGGATGATAAATTTTTGGATTAAATTAACTTCGGAAAAGAAAGACTCAATTATTGGTAAAACTATAAGGGAATGGGCTGGCCCACCGGTGCAGGGGTTGGATTTCCATCTGGGATGCCAGCCACCCGGGTTCAGGAATGGACTTGAGTCATCGGAAGGCCAGCCGGGGGAGAAGGATTGAATGTCCCTTGGACTGCTGTCCTTCTCCGGGAGGGAGGGTGGTTGAGTGTCTGGTACACTCATGACACCCAGTGGAGGCTGGGTGCATCGCTCATGCATGAGATGCCACTGCAACGCAGGGGCGGGGTGGACGCTGGTCATCACTGCATGTCCCTGCCCCTGCTTATAGGGAAAAAAAGAATCTCCACCTGGATCATCTCCTTGAAGCCCTCCCCCAGGGCTTCAATCAGCCTCCAGTGCCATGATACCCTGATCAGCACCAGTAGTGCAGCGCCATTCAGGGGAGACAGTGGTGCAACCCAACCCCCTGGGGGGCAAGCCTGGGGTAACCATGGGAATCACCATCAGTCACTGGAGGTGGAGTATAGGGGGGCCATGACCTGGGCTGAGCCTTGATGGCCCAAGGGCACAAAAAGTACAGTAAATTGAAAAAAAAAACTATAAGGGAAAAGGAAAATCAGTTACTATTTTATAATATAGGATGGCTATCATTTGTGTACGGCCTGTTTATATATATATATATATATATATATATATATATATATATATATATATATATAAGTTAAGCTATCTGAGAATGTGGACTGGAATAAATATACATCTGAATCCAACTTATTGTAAAAAAATTAAAAAACATATATACTGTATATAAACATTCAAAGGAAAAAGATCTGGAGGGAAACAAAAACCTTAAGGTCGCTAGGCGGCTAGTTAAAAATACAAAGAAACATAGCTTGACATTCTATTTTATAATAATAATAATCTTTATTTTTATTGCGCCTTTCAAAAAATCAAGGCGCAGAACAGGCTTTAAAATACATCCAAATAACATATCATAAAATTCAATAAAATAAGTAATGACATCCACATAATAAATAATAAAATCAGATCTACTCAATATCCTCCCCAAATGCTTTTCTCCACAAAAAAGATTTCAAAGCTTTTTTAAAGCCCCCCACCATCGTGCACTCTCTAATCCAACAGGGTAGAGAATTGCAAAGGGTCGGTGCTGCGAATACAAAAGCCCGAGCACCGAGAAGATTTCAAAACTACCCTTGAAATCTCTAGAAATCCCTCGTTGGCTGAGCGGAGCAGTCGCTCCGGGATGTAAGGCACCAGAAGCTCTTTCAGGTAGTCAGGGCCCAGACCGTGCAGGGCTTTATAAGTCAGCAAGCCGACTTTAAAGGAGATTTTAATGCTATTCAACAGCCAGACCTCAGATTCATACTAACTAAGATTAGATTTGAGGCTTTTCATAGAAACATAGAATTTGACGGCAGATAAGGACCACTTGGCCCACCCAGTCTGCCCATTTCCCTACCTACTGGATAAACTGCAGATCCTAGTTAACCAGCAGCCTACTTCTTCCTACCCCCACCCCCCAGAATTGCCTTATGACTATCCCATGCATGCTTGAATTCCACCACTGATTTTGACTCCACAACCTCCTCCGGAAGGCCATTCCATGCATCCACAACCCTCTCTGTGAAAAAATACTTCCTTAAATTACCTCTGAGCTGCCCCCTCTATCTTCAAATTGTGCCCTCTTGTTCTTGCACACCTCTTTTTTGAAAGATGCTACCCTCTTGGACTTTGTTGATTCCTTGAGGTACTGAAAGTTTCTATCATGTCCCCCTCTCCTCCTTTCCTCGAGGCTATACATATTAAGCTCCTTAAGTCTCTCTTCATATGTCCTCCGGTGCAGACCCTGCACCATTTTAGTTGCCCTCCTCTGGACAGCTTCCATCCTGTCTATGTCTTTGCAGAGATTGGGTCTCCAGAACTGCACACAGTACTCAGATGGGGCCTCACCAGCTGTCTGTACAGAGGATAATAACTTCCTGTTTTCTACTGGTGATGCCTCTCCTATCATCCCAGTATCCCCACAACCCTCCTTGCTGCCTTCTCACATTGCTTGCCCACCTTTAGGTCATCTGATATGACTACCCCAGGTCCCTTTCCATTTTTGTTGTTGTTAGTATCTCACCCCCATTGGTACTCTTCCCTGGGTTTTGTTTCCCAGGTGCATTACCTTGCACTTCTTAGCATTGAATCTAAGCTGCCATACATTTGACCATTCCTCTAACCTTGCCAAGTCCCTTCTCATCCTTTCCACCCCACCCTGTGCATCAACTCTGTTGCAGATCTTAGTGTCATCTGCAAAGAGACATACTTTTCCTTCCAGTCCTTCTGCAATGTCGCTTATAAAGACATTTTTATATCAGAGTAATATAACTGAAAAAAAGATATAAAAAAGTGCAATCAGAACTGATTGTTTCTGTCACTTGAAAGAAGATGAAGATCTGATGCACGTTATACTTAGGTGTCCTTGGTACAATGACATGAGACATAAATACTTGGGGCAATATTTTAGGGGGATGAATTTCCCAGCTAGGTATATTTTGGATCTACTATTTAACTCAGAAAGTAATGAGGTCTTGAATAAACCTAGCGGTATTCCTTACAAAAACAGTTAGCATTAGAAAGAAATGTGTACGACGGTATCTTCCTCTTGAATAGAGGATGAGGTCCTGAGTAGTGTTTAATGGCCACAAAATCAAGTTGTTGGATAAGTGAAATGTAAGTACTTCACTTCCAATTGGGCAGTTGCGGAGAGAATGGGGCTACTCTTGGGAGAGTTGTAGTTATTGTGGATATAGTGAAATGAATTTAAAGGGGATCTACAGTATTTATGTACATGGATATATTTATGTATTATAGTGGTTATCATCATTTTGCAATTTTGTATCCTTATTCCTACAGCATGTGTATGGATATATTTATGTAGAATTATGGTATGAACATTTTGAAATGTTGTATTATGACTGCTATAATGTTTTAATGGTTTTTATTTGTAATGACAACTTGTTTTGTCGAACAATAAATTTTGGATTGGATTGCAATTACAGTAACAAATGGGCACAATACTTGCTCGAAATACACTTATGTAACATTCATATTTGAGTTTCTGGGCATCTACATAACATGAATTAAACTGAGGTGCTCAGTACATGTACACACAGCAGATAGTGCCTCACTGCACATCCATTACGTGAACAGGAAGCATTTCTACAAAACACTACTGCCGAAGACCATTGCTCATTTGGAATATTCATTTGGAAAAACAGGAGTAATGCTTTTTCAGCAATTCATCCTTTTCTGGGCGTGGAACAGGCACAATATTTGGAGGCAGTAAGGGTCTTGGTATGGGTGGAACATCTTTTAACTCTTCACTTTTTAGTCGCAAGACATCAACCATCATTGGCGTCCAGAAATCTGTTGGTCTTTTGTTCATACACAGGGCACGAAATCCATTGCTTTGTGAGCTTCGAAAACAGAAATGTATTTTCTCGCTGTGCCCTTCTTTGACCCAGATAAGTTTCTTGCTTGTGGGCGATTGCTGTTTTCGGTGTAGTCAAGCATCACGACCTGTATGAGGGCCGCCATGCCTAACTAGGAAAAATGCTGTTGTTTTGGGCAATATTTGGTCAGAAGGAAATGAAAGACTTCCAGTTGGCCTGTGTGACAAAATGCAGTCACATTACACATGTCATTAAGAAGTCTGGTGTCCATAATGATAGTCTTCAAGGCATCATGTGCCAGTTTCCCTTTCTCTAGCCAGCATGTTTCCCTATCTGTGCCCTCATCAATTGCTTGGTGTTCGCACAACCAAAATAGGAGTCTCACAATCCGGGTATGTCTATTATTGGTGTGCTTGAGCACTTAAATCCACTTTTCCCACATAATTGCTGTGCTGCCACCACACGTGGATGCGGACCACCAAAAGTGGTTAATGATAGATCTAGTCCATGGCAGGAGTTCTTCACAGTGACGCTGTTTTCCTTTTGCTACAGTCTTCTTTATTATTGATTTTGCTACGTGCCACTCATTGAATTGGTGATTTATGCCGGGAAACATGACTCCCCTGGACATTACTGCTGAAATCTGCAGGTGCCAGTCTGTGGTGACTGTGGATATGTGCACCCCACTTTCCATTAAGTTCTGCAGTATGCGTATAAAGCCCTCCTTTTCCATCGCATTAGAATTAGCAACTTCTGTCACCTGCAGCAGTTGGGACTGCAGAATTACGCTGGACTCCATATCCATGACAGTGTATCTGCAATACTTTGCACTGTGCCCAAGGGAGTTACAGTGGCCATCACCTATTGCAGTCAGTGACTTCCCCATTACCTGCTGAATGTTTAACTTATTACACTTCACCCAGTGGAAATTCGTCATCGAAAATAGGTACTCTCATTGCAGTCGATGAAATTGCTATTCTGACATGAAAGGGATATGTAGGCACTAGAAAAACTCAGAAATGTGTCAAAAAGTGTTTCCAGTGAATAACATGGCAGAGCTGTATAGCAAGGTTCCAGTGCTCATTTTCCTTAACATCAGTTGAGACTGCCAGATGTAGTCATGTGACTTCGGGTAGCAGACTTCAACCACCACCATGGTGGCCCGCACAAAGGATCTGGTGACCATGAGGGGAAGGTGACAGATGTTACACACCAATAATTGAAGTAGTAGGAAAAGCTGTGAGTGGAATACTATGAATTTCTCCTCTGTTGCAATGTTATCATTGGTGCTGTGCTCTTTGTCAGTATCCATATCACTGCTGTCTGTGTCACTAAGGATTTCACTACCCAGTGTAAATAGCGAATATTCAGTTTCCTGAAATTCACTCTGTTCAGATGACATGAGAGATGCATTGTGACCTTCAGACTCGATATTTCTGAGACACACCTTCATAGGCATTCATTTCTGAAGCAGCCATATAGGTATGCTGAGAGAGATTTCAGAGCTTGAATGTGGAGATGGTGTTGTGTCAGCCGTGGAGCTACCTTTTCTGTCAGAGGTGGTTGCAACATGTGGTTTGGCATAATGGTGGTCCTTGAAAATACTGTCTGTGGGTTCAGGCCACAGGCAGGCAAAGTCAGATGTCACCAGCTGACATTGTGTGCTGACAGAAGAGTTCTCACTGAAGGTGAAATTAAAAGTGTTACTGTCCCCTGGCAGACTTTCCGTGTTGATGAATATAGCCTCAACAACCTCCATGGCACCATGGTGACTTTCTGCCAAATGGCAAGATGAACTTGAGGCACACAAGGATGGAAACCGTATTGAAGCCAATTCCTCATCAGCGCAAGACACCTGCATATGGAGACAGAGAACAAGACCATATCATTGGTGGTCCACATATTGAGTTGAAGACATACTACATCCCTTACCTGTCAGAAATGTACAGATAGACAGCAACTGTAATAATTTCAATGACATGAAGGCACAAACAGCCAAACATATATATAACTCATGTGTGACTGCTGCCACATTACATACCTGTGGGATTGTGGACATGCTTTTTGGAGTGTAACACTTTCAATAGCTAAAGTATAATGATGTCCCATTCCTATTATATGAGTGCCATGCCAGCCCCTACCTTTGACTGATTACTCTGCTATGTGGTCATGCATATATAACCTGGTCATGTACATAAAGTCATGGGTGAATCATGCAAGCTGATGCAGTGCCCGTCAGGGGATGATGCCTGCTTCTCCTACATCGGAACCTGTGACCACAGACTGCAGACACCTTACATTTGTCCCGCACACAGTTTGTCATTGCTGTATGGCATACCATGAATGTACAGACCATGCCATGAAGGTGGTCTGGCTGGTACTGTGTCATTGAGACACAAGTCATCTAAGTGCATACTATCAATGTAGTCAGTAATCAGGGATGGGGGTGGGTATGACATTGCAAATCCCTGTATAACTGTTACACGTTGTTCATTATGAAATGGGTATCAAAATTGAGGCAAATTGGTTGGGCAATACCCGTGTGATAATGTGTCTTACACACAGGAAGAAGGACCTGTGAGCACTGATTCTAGTAAAGATGCCACTTAGAACATTGGCAAACTGAAAATCAGCCATCTTCTTTTCGCCAACTGCGAGTGATATGCCAGGCTGTATTTTCAGTATGCCAACTAAATACATCTGACCTTCTGTTCACATTGCCTCAGTCTGTGAAATCCGTGGATGTAGCATGAAGGGAAAAGCTGCAATCTCTCTCACAGTCACAGCCCACCCGCTCGGTAATATATAAAACAAACCAAAACAGAACAGCTGCGCTCTCTCCACCAGCCCAGCCACTCGCACTTTAAGATCCATCTCTGAATTGTAATAAAAAAGCAAACGAACAGCCACGATATCTCTCTTAGCCTGCCCGCTCATTCATCTATTTTAAAAAAAAAAAAACAGAACAACTGCAATCTCTCTACTGGCCCACCCACCAGAGCTCACTCTATGTCTCTACCTGCCCACCCGCTCGCTCTGTCTCTGTTTCTGTGCCAGCATCCCACTCGCTCTTGAAGTTTAAACTTTTAATCTCGCTATCCGTGTGAATTGAAAACCACTCCCACTCCCAGCCCACTCACTCCGATTGCAGATTACAGCCCATGCTCGCTCGCTATCCCTCCGAATTGAAAAGTGCTCCATCATGCTCAGTACTGCACTGTCGTTTACATCATGGCTACTTACTCAGAAAAATGGCCACATTGTGCATTCTCTCTCATGTCTCTCTATCTATGTCATGCTTTCTTTAAATAACAAAACAGCACCATATTGTGCAACTGACTACAAAAGTGTGATGGACTCCATGACAAGGGGAGGTGGGGGTGAATACTGTCATGACAACCATATGTAACTACAGAAGCCTTTGTAGGACAACATTTCTTAAGTCAAAAAAAAAACAGTAGGCTGAGGAACTATTTTATTTAAAACCAAGACAAACATTAAACTTTTTCCCTTTTAAATACTATGCATTTTAGCTATCACATACATCTGTATTTTTGATAGCCATTTCATAAGTGCAATAAGCCACTCCAGGGTCTGTGCGTTAGACACTTTAACACATGGCTAGGAGGCTGGACGCACTCGGCCAGTGGCCTCGTGCCTCACTACGCCTCCTAACCGTGTGTTAAAGTGTCTAACGCATACCCTGTCATGTCTTCTTGCTTACTTACAACATTGGTATCTGTGTGCAACAATATTTACTGTGTCTCATAGGTTTATATAACAGCCATGTAAGTTATGGTGAGCACTGCACATCAGTGTCACTGGGCATGAGCAATTTTGGGGTGACTTTCATGAATATGGAGTTCAATGATGTTTTACAGTGTAGGACATGGCTAAGTCATTGGTGCTTGGACATGGATTTATCAAGTGCAAACAGGTTCACCTATCCTATGGACTGCCCATGATCCATGGTCTTGGTGACAGTCAACTGCAAGTACAATACTTGTGCTGTTACACACTGAATGGCATGGTTTCATCCATGTGTGTAAGCACTGTATGTACATCGTATTGCCTCTGTGACATTCCTGTGCATTCACATTTTGACATGCCAAACCAACTGTCAGTATTTTACCAGGCAGAAAGGCAGAGAACAGCCAATCAAATATGTTCATTCCAATGTTTCATCATGTTACTGTGCTATGTTCATGATGCATACCCCACTTACCTTTTTAAGTTTCATGTTGGATGTCATTTGTGATACATCCACACGTGGAAGACAGACAGATAACACTGCATCCAGTTCTGGTTTTCTGAACTCCTTCTGACCACCTGGAAGGGAGCAAGAGAGACCTAGTGGTCAGTGACCAGAGATTGTGCAAACAGTGTTACAAAGATAAAATTATAGTGCTGGAAATGACATGCCTACTGTAAAAATAGAAATTTGCACTAAAATAAATGTGCGATAATTAGTGATATTTACCCTTTTTTTCCATTATAGTGAATGTGGCACTAATGCCTTTGTGCTAAGTTAAATTTATGCAATTATAGTTGCATTTGGCTTTGAGCTAAAAGTACTTTGCATGAAAATAAATAATTTTACAGTATGATACTCACATGTGCAAGTGTGGCAGTGTAATGGGAATGGATGAAAAAGGGGAGGAGCAGGCAGAAGCACTGAATGAATACTTTTGCTCAGTGTTCACAGAGGAAAGAGGGGACTGCTACCACCATGGGCTGGGAGGGTGGGGACAGGGAGAGGAGGCGATAGCTGGAAGAATTGAGGCAAGTACAGTCCTAGAGGGACTGAGGCCACTGAAGGTAGACAAGGCAACAGGGCTGGTTGGTATCCACCCCAGGGTGCTGAGGGAGATGGGAGAGGTGTTGGTAGAGCCACTGGTGGATCTGTACAAAACCTCACTGGAGTCGGGATGTATGCCACTGGACTGGAGGATGGTACATGTAGTACCATTACACAAGAGCGGACCAAGGGATGAACTGGGTAATTATCATTTGGTAAGTTTCACCTCCATAGTGTGCAAACTCATGGAAATGATACTAAAGGAAAGACTGGTGTCATACCTGTAGGACAATGGCCTCCAAGATGTGAGGCAGCATGGGTTCATTTCAGGGAAGTCTTGTCAAACAAACCTGATTCAATATTATGACTGGGTGACAGGTGAGCTTGATAAGGGTCATGCAGTATATGTTCTTTACTTGGACTTCAGCAAGGCCTTCGATTCTGTGTCTCATGGGTGGCTTGGGGGAAACTAACTGGTGTAGGGGTAGGGGCAAAAATGATGAACTGAATTGCAAGCTGACTGAGCGGGAGGCTGCAATGGGTGATGGTAAGTGGGGAGCTCTAAACTCCAAGGACAGTGATGAGTGGGGTGCCACAGGGCTCTGTGTTGGGGCATGTATTATTTGGGCTCTTCATATCAGATATTGCACATGGGGTGGTGAGCAGGGCAAGTCTGTTCACTGACAACACCAAAATCAGAGCAGTGGCGGATCGATGGGAGGGATGGAAGCAGCTGCAGGGGGACCTAAGCAAGCTGAGGAGTGGCCAGAGAGATGGCAGCTGGGGTTCAATGCAAAGAAGTGTAAGGTTATGCACTTTGAGGTGAAGAACCCAAGGAGAGAATACTGGCTGGGGGGGTGTTAAGCTGAGGATCACCAAGGAAGAGAAGGACTTAGGGGTAATGATAACAGTGACCATGTACAACACTGCCCAGTGCAGGAGAGCCACTGCAAAAGTGAAAAAAATGCTGGGGTGCATAGCAAGGGGGTTTTCATCCAGGCTAAGAGAGGTGATCTTGCCCCTCTATAGGTCACTGGTATGACCACACTTAGACTATTGTGTGCAGTTTTGGAAGCCATACCTAAAGCGTGATATCAGGTTACAAGAGGGGGTGCAGAGGAGTGCAACAAAGATGATATGTGGAATGGAGGGGAGAGACTATAAGAGCAGGCTGGGAGACCTGAATATGTACAACCTGGAGGATAGAAGGGACAGGGGGGACATGATAGAGACATTCAAGTATCCGAGGGGAATAAATAATGATGGGGCAGATGGGGTCTTTAAGTTAAGGAAGGGAAGGGTCACCAGGGGGCACGGGCTAAGAATAGAGAGGGGAAGATTTAGGAAGGAAATGAGGAGACACTATTTCACAGCAAGGGTGGTAGCAAAATGGAAGGCCCTACTAGTATGGGTGGTATCATGTAAATCTGTGAACAGCTTCAAAAGAGTGTGGGACAGGGAACAGGGGAGAGAGGGTGGGGAAGGGGGGTGGCATTCGGATGACAAAGGGGGGGTGGGACAGCTGCAAACTAGGGGTGCGAGCTGCACATTCGAGCAGAGTTAGATAAACTGGGTGGTCTGTTTCTGCTGGCACATTCATATGTTCATACGTATGTTCATAATGTGGAGAAGCATGCATTCATGTGCCATGACCTTATATATGCATCCATGCAGACAGTGACTTGCATGTGTGTCATTCAATGTGAAACAATAGCAATATCTTTATTGAAGTGTCACTAGTGAAGCATTACAAAAAATGTGTAGCTGTATGCAGAGTGGGATGAACACAAGGCTTGTGGCAATGTGAAAGACAGATATAATTACATGTTGGGATGGTAATACACATTACGCAGAGAGTTACACAGGCACATGAGTTCAGTGTAATGAAAAAGCAAGTAAGAAGAATCAAAGGCACATGGTATTATGTCCTCTAACTAACGCATATGTTACATGGATTGTATGTGAAAGAAGAAATTTGCCGTTACCTGCAGACCATGGCCATGCTGCTGTACCACTGAGTAATGAGTTACTGATGTGTCCACATCAACTGTGTTCAAGCGTGGTCCTCTGACAATGTATGAGGTATAGAAACTTAGTTGACTGTATCAATTTTCTGTGGTTGACATTTCAGTTCATTAAGATCCATCTATTAACATATGAACATGCGCATGTGACATGACCAGGTGATATTGTGCGGTGTGGCATGAAAGTACGGATTCAGAGAGTTTGCATTGTTAAGGACACATGACATGGACAGACATGACAGGAAACATCCACAAGGGGGGAAACAGAATGAAACAGAAGTACATGTGCTGAGACACACAGAGACAGAGGAACAGACATCCACACATGCGTGCATGTATACACACAGTCACACACACACACACACACACACACACGCACTCCCTCACACAGACTAACCATCTGGTACATATGTGACACATAACAGAGAGGCATCAGTCCACATGCCTCTAGCATTTCTAACTCGTAACCTCTTGCGTGCAATAACAGATGCAAGGCATATGCACAGAGAAGAGACACAATAAGAGACCGACATTGGACACATTGCATGCACATCACATGCGCTGAAAGCACAGCGACAGACAGATCGTAAAACCTGAAATTAGTCTTGGTGACCCTGGGCATGACAGTGATTACAAATGAATGTTAGAAATGAGTAATGCATTCTATTAGGCATGCACGGATGGAGAAGAATGCCATCTAAAGATTTGGTCTGGACATTACATGGCTTGGCCATGTTAAGGTGGACAGTGAGGTTATGCCATGATTCGAACCATGGTAGTGGATGCAGGTGGTAACTGCAAATGTACTTTGTGTACAACAGTGGTAAGGCTCGGTTTTAAAGTGGTACTGTTAATTGTGTATGCAGGCTGTTGTGTGAGGTGACTAAAAATACATGTGCCAAGCCATTGTGAATGTGGAAGGCCCCACATGACGATGTCATGCTAACAACTAAAGACCGAAAGATATTTTGACGAGCAGAACAACTACATAGTTTGTGTGGTTGTATTTCTGTGTCTGTCTGTTCCAGGTGTGACATTTGTTGTGTGGACAGTGTGGCTGGGTGGGTAGATGTCAGGACCAATCAGTGTGCAAGCAAGTGCAATGAGAAGCATGCCACAGCATGCAATTTGGCATCCAACAGACAGTATGCTGAAATGATGACCTCAAACTGAGCCTCAATGTTGTATGGTGGGTTACTATATACAGATCATTGCAACTGCATAAAAGAGATACAGGAATAAGTAACATGAAGCAGAACTTCTGATGATTGGATTGCTTGACATAATACAGCGCAGGCAGTATTATGGAGTGGACATTGATTGCCAACAAGGGCTGACATAGCATTACAGCTGGTGTACACAATTATGAAATGGGAGACGAGGCACACATGTAAACATGCGTACACACCACTCCACTCTTACCAATTTTCTGTGTAGTGGTTTCTTGCCATCAAATATGTGTGATGATGTTCTTTGCTGACATTGTACGAGACAAAATGAAAAGGGTAAAGGTGGTGTGGTTTCTTTGGTGAATGAACTTGCATGGATGTGAAAGTCAGGACATGATGTAACAGTGCAAAGACTGTGGTAGGCTACAATTAATATGATATAAAGCAAGAAATTCCCAGTCTTCCTCCACAAAACAGGGTAGTTAGTGAGGAAAACACCAAGGTACAGGGGCAGGTAGGGAGTAGGGCAAGGGTTAATTGGAGAAAGAGGCAAAGGCAGGGATGGAGCAAAAAAAGGTAAGGCCATCATAAAATGGAGAGCAATGAGTGCCAATGGCCATAGTCTGGGTAAAAAGCTTCCAGAGCTAGTGGTCTTGATGGAGGAGTGACACCAGGATATCCTGGCAGTGACAGAAACATGGCACTTAGAGAACCATGAGTGGGATATCAGCACACCAGGGTACACAATCTAGAGGAGGGACAGGGAAGGTAAAAGAGGAGGAGGAGGAGTAGCTCTTGCTGTAAGGGAATGGATAAAAGCAACGGAACTAATGGGTAAATGGGGAGGAGAGGAGGCATTGTGGGTCTCCTTGGAGACAGGTGGTGGCACCACAGTTGGCACAGGGGTTGTATACAGACCCCCATCTTGGGGGGGATGGATGGAAATGATAGAAGGCATCCTCAGAATGACAGAAAAAGGGGAGCTATTGTTGATGGGGGACCTGAATATGCCGGATGTTAACTGGAGCACATTTACTACAACCACATCCAAGAGTAGGGTCATCCTCGATGCCCTACAGGGAGCATGCCTCAGACAGCTAGTGTTGGAACCCACTCAAGAGGGAGCAGTCTTAGACTTGGCACTGTCAAACCAGGATGGAAAAAGGATCACTGATTTGCAAGTGGGTAGCCATCTGGGAATAAGCGACCACCACACAGTGTGCTTCACGATAAACACAACCTTGGAGTCAAGCCATACAAAGTGAAGGTACTGGACTTTAGAAGTGCTGACTTTGGCAAAATGTGGGAATTCCTAAGGAATGCACTAGCAAATGGGCAGTAAGGAGGGGTGGAAGAACAATGGGGAAAAATCAAACTGCCATCATAGAGGCAATAAGCCTTTGTGTGAAACAAATAAAGAAAGCAAAATGAAATAGAAAACCACTATGGTTCTCAAAAGAGGTGGCAAGGAAGGTTAGGGAGAAAAAGATAGCATTCTTGAAGTATAATAAATCAAAGAAGGAGCAGGACAGAGATCTGTATCAGTTAATGAAGAGGGAAGTGGGGAAGGCAATCAGGAGAACAAAGGACCAAACCGAGGAAAAGATAGCCAGCTCAGTTAAGAAGGGGGATTAAACCTTTTATACATACATTAGGCAGTGAAGAAAGACCATGGGAGGGATAGTGAGGCTTAATAAAGGGAAGGGGGCAGAGAAAGACAGTGAGAAGGCAGAGATACTGAACAAACAGTTTTTCTCAGTATTCACTAAAGAAGAAGAGGTGGAGGTACCTAAACCAAACAAGAGAAGCACTCTGGGCAGGGGGCTTGATACCAATCCATTCACAGAAGACAGTCCTGAATGAACTCTCAAAATTTAAGGTGGATAAGGCAATGGGACCTGATGGGATTCACCCCAGAATTCTAAAAGAACTAAGGGGAGACCTAGTGGCACCACTGACTACCCTTTTTTACAAATCATGGGAGAATAGTGTGGTACCCGATGACTGGAGGAAGGTGGATGTGAGCCCCCATCACAAAAGTGGGAGCAAAGCCGAGGCAGGAAACTACGGACCTCTTAGTTTGACCTCAGTGGTAGGGAAAATGATGGAATCACTTCTGAATGAAAGAATTGTCGACTTCCTAGAGGTCAGAGGGGCACAGGACCCAAGGCCGCATGGATTCACAGTGGGAAGGTTATGTCAGACAAATCTAATAGATTTCCTTGACTGGGTGACCAAAGTAGTAGACCAAGGAGGGGCTGTAGGTGTGGCCTACTTAGATTTTAGCAAGGCATTTGACACTGTACCACACAAAAGATTAATAAACAAGTTAGCCAGCCTGGGAGTGGGTCCCAGGGCGGTAGCTTGGGTGACAAATTGGTTGGACAACAAGATGTAGAGGGTAATAGTAAACAGAGCACGTTCGTGAGAAAGGGGAGTTACTAGTGGGGTACCTCAGGGTTCAGTACTGGGACTGCTACTCTTTAATGTCTTTATAAGTGACATTGTGGAGGTCTGGAAGGAAAAGTATCTCTTTTTGCAGAAGACACAAAGATCTGCAGCAAGGTTGATACACAAGGGGGGGTGGAAAGGATGAGAAGGGACTTGGCAAGGTTGGAGCAATGGTCAAAAGTATGGCAGCTTAGTTTCAATGCAAAGAAGTGCAAAGTAATACACCTGGGAAACAAAAACCCAGGGGAAGAGTACACAGTGGGGGGAGGGTAATAACAACAACAAAAATGGAAAGAGACCTGGGGTACTCATATCAGATGACTTTAAGGTAGGCAAGCAATGTGAGAAGGCAGTAAGGAAGGCTGGGGGGATTCTGTGATGCATAGGGAGAGGCATCACCAGTAGAAAGCAGGAAGTTGTTAGCCCTCTGTACAGACAATTGGTGAGACTCCATCTGGAGTACTGCATGCAGTTCTGGGGACCCTATCTCCACAAGGACATAGACAGGATGGAGGCAGTACAGAGGAGGGAAACCAAAATGTTGCAAGGTCTGCACCAGAAGCCATATGAAAAGAGACTAAAAGAGCTTAATATGTATACACTTGAGGAAAGGAGGGAGAGTGGGGACATGATAGAAACTTTCAAAAACCTCAAAGGAATCAACAAAGTCCAAGAGGGTAGCATATTTCAGAAAAAGAGATGCACAAGAACAAGGGGGCACAATTTGAAAATAGAAGGGGAACAGCTCAGGGGTAACAAGAAAAAGTATTTTTTCATGGAGAGGGTGGTGGATGTATGGAACAGCCTTCCTGAGGAGGTTGTGGGGTCAAAAACAGTGGGGGAATTCAAGAATGCATGGGACCAACATAAAGCAATTTTGGGGGGGGGTAGGAGGAAGTAGGCTGCTGGTTTTCTAGGATCTGCAGCTTATCCAATGGGTAGGGAAATAGGCAGACTAGGTGGGCCAAGCGTTCCCTATCTGCCAACAAAGTCTATGAACTTGATTCTAAAAGTGGCTGCGATCACAGCAGGGGACTTGCAGCAGGCTGTTCAATGCAAGTGCTGGCTTGCATCAACTGTGGTATTCTAGAAGCCAGTGCCGTAAGTCCCTGATATTGCAAAGTTAGACCATCTCCCCAATGGTCTAACTTTGCATCCCTTAGGGTACCCTTACTACAGGACTTGCACCAATCATTTGACACAAGCTGCATAAAGTGAGGAAATTGTTGCAACTGCGTCAACCATTCTGGAATGGTGCAGAGTTGCATCAAAGGGCTTTGATGCAGGTGCATCCAAGTTTGCGGTGGATGCAGTGCTTGGCTCAAGCCCTGCGCCCACCTTCTGGAATCAGGCCCCATGTTTCTATGTTTTTATTAAAATGTTAAAGTCATGCAGTCACCTTGCATTTGGACAGTGCAGTTCTATAGGCCGGGATTACACCCTGTGCATGCATGGGGTATGGTTAACCATGACATGGGCGTGCCTGGCCAGGAGGTTGAAAGGTGGGGTGAGGGTTGGTAATGCCTTGATTACTCATTGTTGGTAAATTCTCAGTAGTCAGGAATGGCATGGTCTTGGAGGAGCAGGTGAACTTCAAGTGGCTGGGCAGAGATTCAGACACTGGAGGTGGCCGAAGTCTGCAAAGATGATTTAGAAGGTGCGGCATAGTTGCTGTGAACAGGAACAGTGTCCGACGTGTCTTGTACTGTGTGACATGGAGGCCGTCAGCCCAGTGTTCTCAAGAATAGCTTGGTATCTGCTTGTTAAGGTGAGCTTCATGGATGCCTTGAAGGTTATGCATCAGCATATGACAACCTGTCTGATCTCCTTCGTACTGTCATCCAAGCCTGCTCCATTTGTTCATACACCAAGGTCCTCCAGGTGCTTCCAAGACCATCATGGTAGAACTCAGGTGACTGTTCATTTGGGTAGGTCAGACAGCTCATCTGGATCTCTCTACCAACAACCTAGAGAGAGGCCCATATGATGCAGGCATTTTTTGGGGGAACACCTACTCATCTTTTCAGCCTATCTTTTCTTGTAAATGTTGTGCACGGTATGTAACAGCCCAGTTTTCTGGGGTTATTAGAATCACATCAGTGTTAGCCCTTGGAAGGTGGAGGGGCAGCTGGTTGTGGTCTTATTGGAAGCTGTTTACATAATGACTTCATCGTTTGCTCAGCTAGGCTGAAAGGAAAATGGATTATGTAATTTAGAACTGTCACTGCAGCTTGAGCCACAATGGAATCAGCTATAGGGGGACAGTTTAGAATGTTGTGTTTGAGCAGCACCAGTCTGACATTGGTAGCCCAGCAGAGTGGAGCTCTCAGAGTGAGAGGTGCCTGCCAATCTGTCCAGTGACTGGGTGAAGGCCTTCTGGTCATTTTTCTCACCCTAGTGAGTGAAACAACAGCACTCCCTTAGGAAATGGCATAGATCATTGATTCCAGGACACTACTCTGTCAGTTCTGACAGAAAGTAACATGGTGCTGCAGTTATGTGTGTATAAGGTCAATCCCCTAATAGACCAGAATAATATCAGCTGCCCTGTGAGGAAACAGGAGAGTGTTGCCAGCCTGAAAGGTGTGGAAGAGCTAACTGCAAGTGTTTGCTTCTGTCACATGTCTGTTTGGTAAAGTTACACAAAACTGTGAGTACAAAGACACAGTAACAATTTTTGTGATGCTGTCTGTTGATATATGTGCCCTAGATAAGGCTACAATACACCAGTCAGAGCCCCAGCCTTACCAACACTCTGTGATGAATATTTAAATAGTTGAGGATGACTCCAGCCCTCTGGAGAGGGTGGAGGGTCATTTTGTGTAACCCCAAAGGGATGAAGTGGCTGGCAGGGGCTAGGGTGGGCAGGTCCTCAACTGACATTCCCCTCAGGGGTAACTGGTCAATGGAAGGGCACAAGTATTCCCTGAAAATGCATTGAGCAGAATGATGTTTTCAGTGTGTGGCAACACACCACAGTATAGACACCATGAAAAAGTACTGTCAGAGGTACAGTACCCCTAGGAAAGAGGGGTGGCCTGTCAAAGGGAGTAGAGAAGTAATGTCCTTGAGATCCTTTAACAAAGGGATGGACGTGTTTGAATTCTTTGTTTTAGAGAAATTAGAATGCCATTGTTCTGTGGAGAAAGGGAGTTTTCACCTGCCTCACCTGTATGCAGTGACAAACTGGAGAGGTGTGGGGGGGGGCACCCTGTTCTGTTTGACCATCCTGTGTCTCAATAAAACCATACTTCACAATCCCATTGCCAGAACTGGATATGTAATGCATGCTTCCAGTGTGAATTGTAATGGGGCCCCCTCAGATAGGAGACCTAGCATAGGCCTAGCAGCTCTCTACCAGAAGTCTGTGTACATAGAAATGTTAGTTTTGTGCCCTAATCCCCCGGCCCTAGATGTCAAGCTGGGTACATGCACCAATGCCAGGGATGTTGCCTATTTAATGCAACCATGTGGTTTGATGCATTTCTTTTGTGCAAGTTGAGGTGGTCCTGGTTTTCATAACTGCAGTCTTGGGGGAGAGGTACGTGGGTTACAGGTAAGCAAACGTGCTACTTTTTTATGTCTCTATCAGTAATTGCTTATGAGATCTGACTGGTTGAACTTTGTACTTGAAATTCTTTTACAGTAATGCTCCCAGAGACTCCTGGATTGTGCACCAAGTAAATCAAACATTACTTACTGACTTACTTACCTAAACATGAAGGGGACAGGCACACCAGAGAAGCAAAGAGATACAGTGGCGGTTGTTTGGGGGATGGGGAGCACACAATGCACATAGGGATGAGAATGGTCGAGCAACAGCATTGTCAGCAGGTCAGGGTGCCATGACAGGACATTGCACATTGTCTGGCAGCAGCAAGTAAGGAACATAGGGACATACAGCACATAATGAGACATGTAGTGTAGGCCACAATGGGATACCATGCATGCATGGGTGAAGGACAAACATGACATTAGTGAGCCAGTTTGTGGGGGGTGCGGTTGTTGAGGTTAATGTATCCTTCATGTGGAGGGGACATGCCTACCCTATCGCAAACTAGATACATTGTCAGTTGTTCTAGAAGTGGGGTGCAGACTGTGCATACGTGGCAGAGGGTTGTGGAGCGAAACCATTGCTAGCAGGTGATTGGGGGGGAGTGGGAAATACCATGGCATTGTACTGTGTAGTACAACAGCAGGTAGGGAACATAGGTACATACAGCACATTACATGACCTGCAATGTAGTCCACAGTGGAAGGGAACATAGAGCACATAATGTGACATGCAGTGTAGGCCACAAGTACACATGGTGCATGTATGGTTGAGGGAGAAATATGCAGTGTTTCATTTGGGGGGGGTGAATGTATCCTCAACATGGAGGGGACAAGTGCATCAGAGCAGGAAATATACAGTGGCAGTTCTTTAGGGACCAGGGTGCTGACTATGCACACATGATTGAGGGTGTTCAACCAACAGCAATGCCAGCAGGTGGGGTGCTGGCCATGCCATGACATTGAACTGTGTTGGACATCAGTAGGCATGAACCACAGGAACCTGCAGCACAGAATGTTACACGCAGTTTAGGCCATGATTACATAATCTGCATGCATGGGCAGGGAAAAACATGACATTGCTGTTACATGGCGGGGGGGGGGGTTGACATCAGTGAATAGTCGATTAAATGCATGGTGCATGGGTTTGGATGTTGGGCATACAGGGGGGAGGGACAGCATATTACTTTGCCAACACTGAGTAGGGAGGAAGGTATGAGCACACATACTAAAGCACAGTGTAAAAAGGCATACAGTGCCTGTGACTGTGCAAGGCACCAAGTGAATTGCACCAGTCAAAGTCTGAGTGTGTTGTGAACATGTCAATGGTGCATGACATACACCACATATATGGCATGGCACACTAGACAGCATTACATGGAATGTATGAACCATCCAGATATATGAACTGGGGGAGGGAGCAGCTGCAGGGCTGGAGGCCATAGCATCACTCAGCACAGAAAGTGTATACCATGAGTAGTGCAGGGACAACTACAATTCACATGGCACAAATCACAATCACAAAGTTAAGGCACAACATCACGACAGTCTGTGGGCATTGGATAAGTCAGAGAATGATCCATAAAATGATGCCTAATGAAAAAACAGATGCATTTTGACAATTCAGAAACTCACTGTACAATATCTATAACAAGAGGAATAAGTCTAAGGGCAAGGCTGACTATTACAAATTGATAATTACCTTTGCAGAAGTACTCACTCATTGTGAAATGGTCTGAGCAGATAACATGGTGTTTTTGTGGCTCAAACTGCTCTATATTAATCTCTGTATGATTTAAAAATAAAAGCCATTGCCTTTTCAGATAGGGATCTGATGGCACACGGTGGAAATGGATGGGATGTTCAGACTTAGCTTTACCAGATGTATTAGCACACCCCATGACCATACAGTAGGCATGTTTGTATAAAAAAATTATTTGCTCACAGTAAAGAAAAAAATAAGGTACAACCTATGGACAGACAAATAAAAGTAGTTATTCGGATGATTGATGCACTGCTGAGCTGGGTATGAAGGACACTGTGAGGAATAAGGCGGGAGAAGTGACAGCTACTCCCTGTGACTGAGCACGCACAGAAAAGAGCAGGTGCGAGAGAACCAGCATGCACGGTGCGAAAGAACTGGCATACACGCAGGCTGACTGAGCGTGACAAGGAAGTAAGCTGGTGCGTGTGCTCCCCTCAATCTTCTGGTGCGGTCGATGTCCTAAATGACAAAGATGAGAAGTGTAGGAGCCAGCTGCCGATGGAGGAAAACTGACTGAAAAATAAAAGTAAAAGTTAGTGTAAAAAATATTTCAACTAGGTCAGGGGTTCTCAAATGGTGAGGCCAGCCTCCCTGGGGAGGCCCCAACCTGTTCCAGGGGAGGCTCAAGCAAGTCTGAAAAAGTACTGTATTTACATTTTGAGTTTTATGTATTTTGTGTGAAGAGATGATACAAACTGAAAGAGAATAATAGCAGTTGAATTTAATGTACTTATTTACTAATAGGTGACAAGGGAAGCTGAATGAGCCAAGGCTCATTTCAGGTGTACCCAGGGAAGGGTAGGGAGTGAATACATTTCAAAAGGTAACTGCAAAACAATTAAGAAATAGACAATGAACAACAGTGCAGACAAATATGAATAATAAACTAATAATGAGTGGTGATAATTGATCAATTTGTAGCCTGATGGCAGAACAACCCAAATACAAGGGTTGAGCATAGAGGTGCTAAGATCAATAGCAGGAAGGAGTAAAGTAATCCCAGAGAAGTTGCTTAGGAGCAGGGAAGGAGGGAGATGCAAAGTATGTAGGAAGGTTATTTCATATAGAGAGGAAAGAGAAAGCAGTCTGACCCATGAAGGTACTGCAACAAGGGGTAGCAATGGTTCAAGAATGAAAATAGCAGAGTACACAGGTTGGCCTGTGGGGGGGTACAGTAAGTTGAATGATGATATGTTTATTTATTTATTATTCAGATAACACCTTTGAGCACAGGAGCTCTTTTTTCAAAGGTTCCACATCAGTATAAGACACAGTACTGAATGTGAGCCAAGTACTCAAAGGGGTTTCAATTTCTTCATGGTGTACTGCTCAAAGTACAGTATGTTATTTTTCTTTGAGGAGGCCCAAGATTATTTCAGTTTTTGGGGAAGGCTCAAAATCTTTTCCATGGATTTGGGGAGGCTCACTGTGACAAAGTCTGAGAACTATTGATAGGTGAATCGGATAATCAGAGGTTCCCAACACTACCACAGTGCTTTCGCGAGTTTTGGACATCTTTTCTTTAAAACAATTAGGCTTTTATTTCTTCAAGCATGATTTTTTCCTTTCAGTCAACTGCTATATATTTAGGTAAGTATATGCTTTATGCTCATATGACTGACATTTTAGTAAAGTTATTCTGAAATCAAGCAAGATCATAAATACCCTAATTAGACCATCTAATTATATTACAGCTCCACCCATGTACATATGTTTCTGGATTGCATAATGTAAAACAGCCTGAGTAAGGGGCAATTCAGCCTTTATGCAAGCTGGATTTGCTTGGTGCAGGTAAGTTTGAGAGCCACCATGTTTTAATTATGTTTTTATTTTCATTGCTTCAGGTTTTGCAGTCAATAAATCCTTTTTGTAAAACAGTCTGTGTCTTTACTTATAGCTAAGCAATGCTACACATATATACATAGTGAGCTATACAAGAAATGTAAACACTTTTATGTCAGCTTTGCTGCTGTCTTTACATTTTATACGAACACTGAGCAGGGAAAAACCACCACTCAGGCCTCAGGACAGCAGCGCTCCTCTGTTCTGGGCTAAGAGTATCTGTCTTTTTTTGGGTAACTGCCACCCCTTTTCCATTTGTGAGGCTCCACATTCTGGCTGGCCTGTTAAATGAATGGCAGTTACAGTCACTCCCTTGTGAAGCTTGATGGAGGGCAGAATGCCAACCAGGAGCACATAGCTCCCTTCAACTTTCCCTTCCAGCTGCCCTACATACTGCTCTGGCATAGACAGATTGAGGAAATAAGATTTCTATTTTTGTTTTATTTAATTGCATGCATCAGTCCCTTTTCAGCTAATATTATGGCCCCAAGAAGTTAAGCACAATTCTGGCAGCCTTTCACCTGCCTGCTGCTGATTTATGTGAGGCAGCATGGATAGTTTAGTATCCCAAAGTTAAGGTCCATTCCCATTCTCATACCCTACTGGCTACCTGGACTTGGGTGTGCACCAAGCTGGTAGGCCAATGGGACACCTTTGTTTTAAAATTTAAAAGTAAGTCTCTGAGGCATACTGTATGTGTCATCTCCTATCTCTCTCTCTCTCTCTCTTGTCTCACTGCTGCCACTAGCAATGCAGGTGGGGAGTAGGAGAGAGCACAGTGTACCATATTTTATTTTATTCTTCCAGTAGGGAGACCATATTTAAATAATCCAATAACTTCTGCAAGGCCATTTCAGTGGCCACAAGGGCAGGGGCTCCCCAGACCACTTGTCTGTTCCTAGGCGAGGGAGAACTCAGAAAGAAAGAAAAGAGAAGACAACAGGAGAGGACAGGAAAGTGAAATGGAAGACCAATAAGTACAGGGGGATAGACAGAGGACAGAACAGAATATTTGTACATTTTCAATTGGGATCATTGGGGGGGGGGGGCCCTTTATATGGCGATCCCATTTATCACCAACCACTCCCAATTCATAACCTGTGATAGGTGCATCCTCACCTTATCACAGGGATGAAAAAAGGTTCAGCCCTGGATGACCCCATCTGTCAAATAGGTTGTTGGCCACTGAGGTCAGCAGCTTCCACTCATGTGTCCTGGACTGTGACCTACTTAATCTGTCTGCCAGGATATTTTGGATGCCTGGAACATGGACTGCCGACAGCTCTCAACTGCAAGCTAGAGCCTCATACCAGACCCTCATCACTTCCTAATACTGAGGATATGAAGAAGTCACCCCTTGTTTGTGATGTAGTGCACTGTACTGATGTCCATCTGCACCAACAGATAGCCATGGGACAGATGGGTCTGGAGGGCTTGTAAAGCATACAGAACAGCCTTTGCTCCCAGGATGCCTATGTGGAGGGAAACCACCATTCTAGTCCGTGTGTCTATCAAGGCCCCAGGTGTGTCCCCCAGCTGAGCTCTGAAGGATATGATGTAAGAATCTGCTGAGGGGAGGAAATGAGGAGGGAATCCCTTTCAGCAAATAGCAGGGATCCATCCATTACTATAGCACATCTTGGAAAGAAGAAGTGACTAGAGCCTGCTGTTCTAGAGCATTGGTGCGCTGCTCCCACTGAACTCCTAATGTCCACCGAGGGATCTGCATGCTCAGCCTGGCTGACGGTACCAAGGCACTGGCTGCCAGTAGCAGGCGCAACAGTCTCAGGAATATCCTGGTGTGACATACCTGTTGTGGCAAAGCAACTGGGTCTGTGCCGTGAGGTGCTCTGTCCTGTTCTGGGGCAGGAAGGCTAAGCCATGAGCAGAATCCAGTACTTCCCATATGTACCGGAGATGTCAACAAGGGGTCAAGACTAACACAGGCAGATTGACTGTGATCCCAAGGGTTTGGAACAGTTGTCTGAAACACGCTAGGGCATGAGACTGTTGCTTCTTGGGCTGAGCTTTGAGCAACCACATATCTAGATAGAGGAAGACCTACAGACTATCTCTCCTGAGAGCTGCTGTCACAACTGCCAAGCATTTGGTAAATAGCTATGGCACAGATGCCAACCCAAAGGGCAATATCCTGAATTAGTAGTGTCCCCCCTACTGGCAGAGAAACCTGAGGTACTTGCTGTAGGGTGGGCACATTGTGATTTGCAGGAAAGCATCCTCCAGATCCAGAGAGCATATCCAGTCCACTGTGTGCAGGATGAGCAGCAGGCTTTGCAGAGTGACCATCTTGGACCTCCTGTACGGAATATAGAAGTGCAGATTCCTCTGGTCCATAATGGACCTCAAATCCCCTGTGGATTTGGGGACTGGAAAGAAATGAGACTAGAATCCCCTGTTCCTTCATTCCCAGGGAACTGGTTCTATGGCACTCTTCCACAACAGTGAATGTACTTCCTTTAGTAGCACTGGTATGTGGTCTGGAAGATAAGTTGAGGGAATTGGAAGAAGGTCTGGAGGTAACCCCAGAAATTCTAGAGCATGGCCCTGTTCTATGAACTGCAGGACTCAAGAATCTGTTGTAACCCCCCTCCACTGGCCAGATGGAGGGAAAGGAAATCCCCCTACCACACCTTCCAAATCTGGAGCTAGAGGGTGGGGTTCTAAGATGCAATCATGATAAGGCAGATCTGGTGCCTACAGGTGCACCTCCACTCACGGCTTTGGGGTGGGCACCAGTGGAGGAGGAAGAGACAAGTAAAGGTGCTCTGCTTTTGCACTAATGCCTGGCCCCTGACCTAGATCTATTGGTAGCCCTATGAAGGGGTACTCTCTGTCTACTTTACAGTTGAGTCTGGTAGACAGAATGGACTGATCTTAGACTCCTTCCTGAGGCTTGCAAGTCAGAAAGGATAACCACACATCTGCCTCAAAGAGCCTGTATTCACTGGAAGGAGCAGTCAAGAGTGGATTGCTGGGCATCACTAGCAAATCAAAATACCAATAATGCCTTCTCACTCAGGGGCCAACAGCAGCAGCTCTGGCTGAAGCACCTGAAATGATGTAGGTAGATATCAAGAGGAGCTTACCCATGTCAGCCCCAGCATGGAGGACCGTGGGCATCTCCCACTGCTGGGGACCTTCGGGAGGGGATTACAATAGGTAGCTGCCAAAACTTTTTTCCTTAGCAGGTAATATGGTGTTTGACCATATGGGACTGATAATTTGCTAGGCTGAGGCCCAGTGTGGCAGAAGCAAGAATTCTCTTTCCCGAGAGGACCAGTTCTCTCCACCCTTAACCTTGAGAGGCGGGAACAGAGACTTTAAAGCACCTTAGGCCAGTCATGGGTTGCTATATCACAGCAGAAGCAGCAGCAGGTTTGTCCACAAAAAAGGGCTTTCCTGAAGGAACCTAGTACAGCTTGTCTGCCTTTTTGGGCATAGTAGGGAAAATGTTTGGGCAGCGCCCGGCAGCCAGGGCAGTGTCCTCTAGTACCAAATGAGGAGAAAGGCCTAGAGGTGGAGAATCTGGAAGCTCTCAAAATCCTACCAAGAGTCTCCCTGTGACGTACTGTTAGCATCAACCCCCATCACAGTGTGCCACTGCTTCCTCATAGAGATGAAAGAGGGGCTGCAGGAGGGGACCTCAGAGTATGCAATGTGGGATCCTCACTCCATGTGGAAATGGGGGAACCAAACCTGTCAGACAGGTTCCCAACAATATTTGCCTACTCCTGTACCTCCTCATGTAAAAGGAGGTCAGAATAAATACCTGAGCCTCATCGACAGGCTCTGAATGCTTCAAGAAAGGAATCGAGGATGACAATGCTCTGGAGCGGGATAGGTGTTGACTTGTGGGTCCAGCTTGGAGACACCTGATTCGTACACATCAGCGATGGCCTGCAGCACAACAATGCATAGTGACATCGACAGGAGTGACTGGAGTCCCAGCGTTAATGAACCAGCACCAGTCGGGGGGAGCAGATTTCTGAGCCTCAGTACTTGTGACATCGAAGGGGGATGCAGCAGTCCTGACATCGATGGGATCTGTCCGATTGTGCTGCCACAGCCCACTCCATGGAGAGCAGGGGGCATCAATGGTGGCTTGCAAAACGTGGTGCCATGCATCATCGATGGGGGAGCCAGAGTCCTGGCATCAACAGGCTGATGCTGGCCATCGAAGGTCCAATGAAAGTCATTGTGGAAGCAGATCTGTGATACATGAGGTCTGAGCTGCAGGACGTTGTTTATAGCCCCAGCGTCGAAGGGCCAACACTGACTGAGAAAGGTCTGGCAGGAGGCTGTATTAGGCCAGTCACATTGGCTATTCTGTTTATGGGCAATCACCGGCTGTAGAAAGGCCAGTGGAGAACAGTGCCAGAGATGTACCTTGTGGGAAAGAAGGTGTTGGATGGCAGGAGATGTCGTCACTAAAGCAGATGATGACACAGCCTCAGTCAGCACCAAGAGGTGCAGCTATCAGCAGAGAGTACCAGCTTAGAGGATCCCCCACCTGGGAGAAGATAGAGGTCTGAAGTCATCCAGTGGGCTCTGTAGGTCCTGGGGAGCCTGCAGAAAGAATTGGCAACATGGTGGGGCTCTTCCATTGGATTCCGCCCTGCCAAGGGGTGACCCATGACACAGACATTTTCCGAGCTGATTGCTGAAGTCACTAGGGAGATAGACTGAACATCAGGCCCAAATAGCTGATCTAATGATCATAGGCCCCGGGGAAGTCCACTGCTCTAAAGGAAATGTAAGAGGCAGCAGACGATAACAACAGTGAAGGAAGAAGAAAACGAAAAGCACGTTTTAAAACATAAACTGATTTTAGAAAAGAAAATCGAAGATTTTCTACCCAAGATGCACAGTGGTTTAATGAACTCCCTGAATCCATAGTGGAACTCCTCAAACTTGCACCATTTAAAAATTCCCTAAGAAAGGAACTTGCCCTGAAATCTGCTTGCCGTTGTTTTTTATGACCACTTACCTCTCTGTATAATGATGCGGCTTGATTGCCCTCTGTCAGATCTCTATGCTGATATACCTTGTTTGCAACCCCAATGTCTGTACTTGAGTTGGTGAAATCTTGTAGTATATACCTTATCTATGCCAATGTATCTATTTGTCACTAATGTGGTTTATGTGTCTCAGTGTTTTGTATACATGTTTGTAACTGATGTGTAACCTTTGGAAAAGAGCATTTGTGCTCAAAGGAGTTATCCAATCCTCAAATAAATAAATAAATTTGGCAGCCGACTGAAGCAGCGATGTCTCAGTGGAGTCCGATGTGAGATGGTTGATGGCAGGAAAAGAACTAAAGAGGGCATGGGACCACCCACGTATATGTAGGAGTGCTGATGTTGGCTGATGTCATTGACGTGGGTGGCCCATTGTAAACTGCTAGCTAGAAAGGTTTCTGTGTGGTCCTAGTGCCTGATGGCCATAGTTCCAAAGGTGTGGCTTGCTGCAAGAGATATCATCGAAGAAGGTCTTGGCTTTATTGCCAGTACCCTTCTCAGGTAACCCTTGCCTTAGTGTTTTTGGGCTGAGGCTCTTTGTCTTTCACATTGCTTTCCTATTTTGGATGCACCATCACCCAAAACCATAAGAACATCCTACGAATGGTTCATTCTTCCCCTGCTTAAGATACAGATGAGACATACTGATGATCCTGAGGAGAAGAAAACACATGCTTGTGTCTTTTGTTCTCAGCCTTTGCAGATTGAGTGAGAGGACATCTGCACTATACACTCCTGCTTAAAGTAGAACAAGCCTAAATTCTTTCACGGTAATTTTCATATACCTCCCATAATGCACTGCATTACTTGGGTATGAGTAATGTTGTGTTCTTTAGAAACCTGGGTTTATTGCCAATACCATTCCAGGGTAAACTTTGCCTCAGTGCTCTTGTGCTACAGTTCTTTGCCTTTATATTGCTTTGCTATTTTGTGCTCACCATGACCCAAACCTGTAAAACCATCAGAGGACTCATTTGTCCTTCCCCTGGCTTGACAAACTTTCCATGATGCTTTGTATTACATCACATTAATATCGATCTTTGAGTGAAGTCTGGTGTTCTTAAAATGCAGCAGTTTTTGTCTTAATCTTTGTCCAGAACTCTTCTTAAAACAAAGACATTTTATGTGTTTTTTTAACCCCAGCTGACTTAAATACAGTACCAAATTGTAAAGGTTTGTAGCCCCTGTCAAACTACTGTGTTTAATGTCAAAGGCTAAAAGGCAGGAAATATTTGAAAGGGCAAATACTGGCCTTTTCACAAGTAAGTAGAGACACCTCCTACCCAACTCCCACAGCATACTACTAGGACCTTTGAGAGGACTTGTGTGGGGGAGGCAAACAGACAGCTGGGAGTGGGAGGGGGTGAGCAGTTCTCATGTAAAAACCATGAACTTTATCAAGCCCTTGGTTGTAGCAAATCTCACTGGCACCCAAGGGAGGACTCATAAACTGGCTCTGCTTGGACAAGGTCTACAGTGAATGAAAGCATTGGGAGGTAGAGTAGTGCACTTTTGATTCCCAAAGGTGCTGCTGTATGTTACAAGTAAGGAAAACAAAAAATAAGCAGTGCAGACACCCAGCTCAAAACAAACTGTGCTTTACTGGTACAAGTCAATAACCTGTATGTGTTGCCTCTGTACAGTATGAGGCTTCCTCAGGTAGGCCTACAGTGAATAAGGTTGAGATGGGGGCTTCCTAGTGGTAGGAGTTGTAGAAGAAGGGTATCTTTAATTAAGGACTCTATAGTTAGAAGGATAGAGAAGGTGGTTTGCATCAATTATCCAGCGGTGAGGATTGTACACTACTGCTTTGGAATGAGAGCAGGCAGGATCATTCCAATGGTAAAGGAACTTATCAGAGGGGGTATAGGGAGGCAAGACATGGCTGTACACCTATGAACAAATTATCTGGTCAACTACAGCACATATAGTGCAAAGGAGAGTTTCCACTTGATAGGCAGTGGGCAAAAGTTGCAGAAATAGTAATCTTTTTTAGGTCCTACCAGTCCCAAGCAAGGAAGGCAACAAAAGTTTAAGGTTCACCTTTTAAATGCTTGGCAAAAAGAGCTGGTTTGTGGAGGAGGACTTTCATTCCTTGGTGTTTGGGAACACTTAAGGAAAGGTTACTATTCAAAAGAGATGGCCTGTATTCTAACAAAAGATAGAATTGTTTACCAATAAGCACTGAAACTGGGAGGGGCACAGTCTGCTTCTACACCCCCATTTCAGTATGGTACACAGGTAGCCAGTGACAGTGGCAGTAGAAAGCATGAAAAACAGTGATGACTTGGCCGACAGTCTGTGTGAGTGCGAGGAGCCTGGCTAACAAGATGAAAGAGCTGCAGTATTAGCAGTTGGACTAGATGTTCTGTCCATCACTGAAATCTGGACAACACAAAATCACAGCTGGGACCTCTTTATACCTGATTATAATCAGGGAATCAACAAAGTCCAAGAGGGTAGCATCTTTCAGACAAAGAGATGTGCAAGAAAAAGAGGGCACAATTTGAAGATAGAGGGGCACGGCTCAGAGGTAATGTGAGGAAGTATTTTTTCATGGAGAGGGTTGTGGATGCATGGAACAGCCTCCCTGAGGAGGTCGTGGAGTCAAGAACAGTGGGGGAATTCAAGAATGCATGGGACAGACATAAGGCAGTCCTAGTGGGGGGTAGGAGGAAGTAAGCTGTTGGTTAACTAGGATCTGCAGCTTATCTGTTAGGTAGGAAAATGGGCAGACTAGGTGGGCCAAGCAGTCCTTATCTACCGTCAAATTCTATGTTTCTATATTTAGGGGAGACAGAGGGACAGTTAAGGAATGGGGTAGCAATATATGTTAAAAACTCAATTAAAGGAGTAGAGAACAGACCAATGAGAGGAGAGAGATACTGAATAGCTAGGGCTAAAATTGGTGGAAGAGGGTAAGTATGAGGATGGGTGTGGTCTACAGGCCACTGAGTCAGTAAGGTAAGGCAGATAAATTGCTTTTAGAGGATATCGGCAAGGCAGAAGAATCAGGAACAACAGTCACTAGGAGGAATATAATCTGTCTGATATGGATTGGGAAAAAACAGAGATAAGGAGTAACAGAAGTCTGGGGTTCATCAAGGTCTATCAGGACTGCTTTCCCCAGAAGTGGGTGTGGAATGTTACACTGGGGAGGGCAACCTTGGACCATCTATTGTGAAAGAAGGACTTTATATGTAGCCTAAGGGTAAAGGACTGCTTGGAAACAAGGGACCACAACAATGTGTGCTTTGACGTACTGCAACTCTGGGGACACAATAACCCTCCTCAAATGTGCTGGATCCAGACTTTAGGAGGTTAGAGTTTGGTAGGATGGGGGAAACCTCCAGGACAGACTGAATGGACTACGGAAAGTTGAAGGATGGAGGACTTTGTAAGTTATGTAAACAGGCAAGACAGACAGAAGGTGATCTGCTATAGTTCACTAAAGAGGTAAATGAAGCAGTCAGATGGAAAAAAAAAAGATACTTTACAAAATATAAAAAAGACCAGATGGAGGAAAGCAGGGAGCAGTATTTATTTATTTATGTATAGAGATTCAGCAAAGTTTTACTTTGCCTGTGAATTGTCCGTGAAATCACAAAATTTGCCTCCACGGATCAATTCGCAAAGTTGCCACCTTGAATGCCAATTCGCCATTCATAACTTTGCCTTGCATTTGTTTTTTTTTTAAGTGCAAATTGCACTTAAAATAAACTCAAATGAAGAAGACGTTACAATTTGCAACTCCCCCAAGTCCCTGGTGTGTAGTGCCCTTCCCCCCCCCGCTGATCACCGGCCCCATGTAAAAAAATATTTATTAAATCCCATGTCTAGTGGTCCCCCTCCTGCTGATCACCGACCCCAATGTCAAAAAATTATCTAAAATCCCTGGTATCTAGTGGTCCCCCTCCCACCTAAGGCCCCAGTGACAAAAAGGGTCGACCAGCGCAACCTTCCACTCTCCACCATGGCTGACCACCCGACTGACAAAGAATAAATGAGCTTGTGCCTAACCTAAATAGACTTCATACTTGTGCATTTTTATTTTAATTTTAATTTGTGTACACATAATGAAAGGTCACCCATTCAGCTTAGATAGACTTAAACACTTCTTGAGAGCTGGATACATAGTTGGAACTACTAAAGACAATGAAGTTTTCGGTTTTCAAAAATCTGAATATTGGAAACAATAATTCTTTCAAGCTGTTTTCCTGCAAACATGGAGGATGAAGCAGGGTTTGTGATGGCTTTTTTTTCTTACCGAGTGCATCTTGAAATACTGGAAAGAGACAGGGATAGAAATTGAATGCCCAGAATAGTGAAAATAGCCTGAGGCAGAAGAAAGTTCAGCTCCAATTCTCCGTGAGGAGAGAGAAATTGGCAAAGAAAAGCACTGGTCCACTTGTGGACTCCAACAGTTCCTTTTGTCATAGATTTGCATGCTTGTACAAAAATTGTAGTGAAAAATCAATGAAATCCCTGGTGTCTACTGGAACCCCCACCCTTTACAAGCATGCGCTCATTCATACTTTGTCATTGGGTAGTCAGCTATGGTGAAGAGGGGAGGGCTTTGCTGGTCCCCCCTTCGGGTGCTGGGTGGTGGGATCCACTAGACACCAGGGATTTTATTGATTTTTTTTATTACATTGGAGCCAGCAATTAGTGGTGGGGGGGGGCTCTAGACACCAGGGATTTTATATCAATTTTTTGACATTGAGATCAGCAATCGGTGGAGGGGGGACCACTAGACAACAGAGATTTAATAAATATTATTTTACATTGGGGCGGGTGCGATTGGTGGGAAGGGGGGCCACTAGACACCAGGGATTCAATAATTATTATTTTACATTGGGGCCGGTGATCGGTTGGGGGGGACCACTAGACATCTGGGATTTAATTTATATATCTGTTTTACACTGAGGTTGGTGATTGGCTGGGGGGGGCAATCAGTAGACAGTACAGTAGTTTTTGCATGAAGTGAGAGAGGGGATATGATAGAGACATACAAGTATCTTACAGGGAGGAACAGGGTGCAGGAAAACACTATTTTTAAGCGAAAAAGATGTTTCAGGACTAGAGGGCATGGGATGAAGTTGGAGGGAGGACGATTCAGAGGAAACATGAGAAAGAATCTTCACAGAACGGGTGGTGGACAAGTGGAACACCCTGCCAGAGGAAGTGGTGGGGGCTGAAACAATCACGGGATTTAAGAATGCATGGGATAGACATAAAGGAATTCTAGAGGTCAGGGATAAGGGGAAATAGACTTCTAGGAAAACAAACTGAACTTACAAGCTCAAATGGGCAGACTAGGTGGGCCATAGGCCCTTATCTGCCGACACTGTCTATGTATCTATGTATCTATGTAAGTGTGGAATTTCACCCATGAAATTCCACACTTCATGGCCGATCTGCGCTCTGCGAATATCCGAATTTTGCAAATTGCACTTCACGAATTGAGTGCAATTCGCAAAATATTTCACGGAGTGAATTTAATGGACTTCACACATCACCATTTATGTATTTATTTATTTAGATATCGATTGATTTATGTATTTATTTGTTTATTTATTTAGTTATTTATTTATTTGTTTAAAAGTTTAACCAAGAAAGTCATACTGAACTACTAACAGTTCATTTCAAGATGTGACCTGGGGAAGAGAGTAGAAGGAGAAAGCTAAACAGTAGGACTATTAAAAATATAGAAAGAAGTAACAAACAATGCTGTAGTACTATAAGAAGCATAATAATAATACATATTCAGAGGCAAATTGTAAATAGATACACACTGAAAAGTATGGGAGCAAGCTTGAACGTGCAATAAATGTGATCAGGGAAACCAAAGCAAATATGGATCTGAAAACTGCAGAAAGAGTCAAGGCAAATGATGAGCCATGCTTTAGGTACAAAAGAGGAAAAAGACTAGGAAGGATACTGGAAAGTTAAACAAGGATGGAGTAAGTGCAGAGAAGGACACATAGAAGGCTAACATTCTGACTGAGTACTTTAATTTAGTCTTCATAAGGAGATACGGCGGCTATTGCCAGACAGGGGGAAATAGTTTAACGGCCCCCCAAGAGAGAGATTGGAAATTACAATAGGCAAGGTTTTCAAGGCTGTATGATTTGAAGGTAAACTAATCACTGGGCCCAGATAGTATTCACCCCAGAATACTTAAGAAAAGTGGGCAGGCTCTGTTGGAACCATTAGTGGAGCTCTTCAACTGCTCCTTAACAAAAGGGGCAGTGCCATCGGAGTGAAGGGTGGAAGATGATTTTCTGCTGCACAAGAGAAAGGATAGGGAGCATCATAGACATTACAGACCAGTTCGTCTGACCTCTGTTCTGGGCAAACTCCTAGAGACGGTAATTAAAGAAAAGTTAATAGAATTCCTAAAAAAGTTGGGGTTAAATGATAATGGACACAATGGATTTGTAAGAGGTAGGTTGTGTCAGACAAATGTGAGACTGATTCCACAAACAAATCAGTGGGCAAGGATCAGGTGACTGATATCATATGCCTTGATTCTGGGAAGGCCTTCCACTATGTGCCACGTGGCAGACTAATCAAGAAGGTGGGGGATTTGGGGAGGGAGGAATACCTGACTAGGTAAATAAGCAACTGGATATTTGGGAGGACTTGGAGGGTGGTCCTAAATGGGACATTCTCTGACGTCAGGGACATCACTAGTGGGGCTGGCGGGGATCTGTCAGGGATCAGTCATGGTATCCACACTTTAATATATACTGTACATCATTCAGTTATATAGAGGAGGGTTTGCCTCTTTGAAGAGGATACTTATCTCTTCGGGAGGGTAGATACTTCAGAAGTGATTACCAGTATACAGCAAGATGTGAAAAGATTAGAGAAATGGTCATGCAAATGGCAGTTGAAATTCAGTGCTAAGAAATGCAAGGCACAAACATAGAAACAGATTTTGTCAGCATAAAACTACCTTCCGGCCCATCCAGTCTTCCTCTTGTCCCTGCCTATTTTGTCACCACTGAACCTAGTCGATCATAGCTGTCACCCCCCCATTCCTCTACCTAATAAGCCCCTTTGCTTATCCCTTGCATGCTTGAAACACCCCACAGTGTTTGCCCCCACTACCTCTTCTGGTAGGCTGTTCCAGCCATCAACCACATGAAGTATTCCCATACATCTCTTCTGCACTTTCCCCTCTAGCTTCATTGCCTGCCCCCTTCTTCTACTGCCTTCCTTTCTCTGAAATAAACCCTCTGATTGCACCTTGTTCACTCATGTGAGGTATTAATAGGTTTCAGTCATGTTCCCTCTTGCTCTCCTCTCTTCCAGGAAGTACATATTGTGTTGCTGCAGCCTTACTTGAATGACTTTTTAATGCAATCCTTCACCATTTTGGTTGCCCTCCTTTGTGTTGCCTCCACCCTTTCAATGTCCTTGTGGAAGAACGGCCTCCAGAACTGGACATAGTACACCAGGTGGTGTCTCACCAGTGAGTGATACAACGGCAGCACCACCTTTCTTCTCCTGCTAGAAATTCCTCTCCCAATGCACCCCAGCATCTTGCTAGCCTTTCCCACTGCTTTGTTACAGTGCCCAGCCACCTTCAAGTCATCAGATATGATGACCTCTAGGTCTTTTTCTTGCTTGGAGACTGTAAGCTGCACACTTCCCATCATCTACACAGTCCCAGGGTTCTGCAGCCCTAAATTCTAAACCTTGCACTTTTGAGTATTGTAAACAACCTGCTAACCCCTAGATCATTCCTTACAGAAGGTAGTGCACATAGCGGACAAGAATCATAAGAAAGTCTACTGGGTTGACACAGTGAGGTTGGGAATAAACTACGGAAGAAAGATTTGAAAGTTGTCATTAATGATATTCTAAATTACACCTCACAGTGTTGTAAGGCTTATAGGAAAGACAGCAGAATGTTTGGGTGTATGGAGTTAGGGGGTTTACCAACAGGAGAAAGGAGGGACCCCCTTCTCTGTATAGGTCACTGAGGAGGCCACACAAGGAGTACTCAGGGCTGTGTGAGTAATGAATATCATGCCCCCAAATACCACGAATAATGCACTATTCATTATTCGGATTCCAAATAACAAACAGCGCACTATTCATCCGGTATTCGGGAAGAACCCCCCCACAATGATAGAGAGAATCACCATTCACCCCACCCTACAATAGCACCCAAACCCTCTTCTACCCCCCACCAACCATATTTCACTTAAAGTTGTAGTTTTAAAGAACACATAGTGCTGCAAAAAAGTGCAAATTCAATGGGCGACTGGCACAACCCACCTGCCACCACGGCAGGCCACCAAGTTTCAATACTGTGGTCTTGGTCTGGTCCTCCCCCTCCACACACACACACACCCACCTTGGTAGCCAGCAGCAGCCCTTCACACCCTTCACCTAAAGATAAATGTAACAAAATGGTAGCCGGCGCAGCCCACCCTCCTCTATGGCCGGATGCCATCTTGTGAATTAAACTCACTTGCTTGTGTTTATATAGTAGAATGAGCTGATTATGTGATCAGCTCATTGTACTATATAAGTGTAAGCAATTGAGTTTCATTCACAAGACGCCAGCTAGCAGTGGAAGAGGGCGGACTGAGCCGGCTTGCCTTTTTGTTAAATTTATCTTTAGGTGCAGGGTGCGGGGGGCTGCTGCTGGCTACTGGTGTGTGTGTGTGTGTGTGTGTGTGTGTGTGTGTGTGTGGAGGAACCAGACCAGGACCAATGTACTGAAACTTGGCATCCAGCTATGGAGGCAGCTGTGTTGTGCCGGTCTCCCATTGAATTTGCATTTTGCAGCACTGTGTGTTCTTTAAAATATGTAACTTTGTGTGAAATGTGGTTGGGGAGGAGGGGTTTGGGAAAAGGCTGGAGGTAGGGGGAAGGGGAGTTCTCTCCATCCTGCCAGATCTGGGCTAGAGAGGAAGGTGGGTGGGCCATTAGCTTTTTTTTTTAATACAGAAAATTGTTCCCAAATACCGAATATTCAGCATGTGCTCCAAATACTGAATATTCAGCTGAATATTCAGCTGAATATTCAAAAAAAGGTATTCGCACAGCCCTAGAGTACTGTGTTTTATTCTGGAGCTCACATTTGAGGAAGTACCGGGCAGTCGTGAGACAGTCCAAAGGGGGTGACTAAAAAGATACAGGGACAGCAAATACACCTACACCAGAAAAAGGCTGCAAAACCTAAACATGCATTCCTTGAAAGCCAGACTGTAGAAACCATCAAGTTTAACAAAGGGATCAATAGAGTGGACTCCTCTAAGCTGTTTACAAGATGTGAGAGCTTTTACACCAGGGACTACAAGTTGGTGGGGCAGTTTCAGGAGGAAAGTGAGGAAGAACTTCTTCACTGAGAAAATTGTGACCAGATGGGACAGTTTGCCTAGCTATATTGTCAGTGCTAAAACTGCATCCAGATTGACAGATTCACTGGGCAGTTAGTGGTGATGAGGGGGGCATACTGCAAAGGAACTAAGACTGCAAGTTTGTTTCTACCAGAGTCAACCACCTCAGACTTCAGGTGTTCAATTGTTGGGAATGGTGGCAAACATTCCCCAGAAACTGGCGGACATTAGGTTCAACTGGTTCGACCTGGCCTGAATGGTGTAACCCAGTCAAACTGTGAACTATGCTTTCCATCTGAAACTGTTAACTGACTACAGCACTGACAGGGCCCAGTGTGAGTGACAGGCCCCAGCCCCATTTTGGGGCTGCTTGACTCTGCTCAGTCACATGAGTCCGAGGGATACTCATGCGTGCACTTGTCATCAGACTGTCAAATAGCTCATGCAGGGTTGTGTGATTGATTAGTTAGATTAGCTAGAAAATTGTTCACACATGAAAAAGATGTGTCTTGAATCAAATGTTTGACCTTTTAGCAGGGTTGCTGAAAGGGTATATTAGGGGAAAAGTATAAAAAGAATGAAAAGGTTGGCCGATCAGCAGCAGTGCTGCAGGCTTGCAGTGGGCTTCTGGGACCAGGGGTTTGCCTGAGAGGGAAGGGGGACAAAGACTGTACACTGGAGGACTGGAGGATGGAGTGTGCGTGGGTCTGGGCAGTGGGGTGATGGGGCATGAAGTTGCAGTCTGCTGGTGTCCACTCATTGCCTTAAATAATTTAATTTCAGCAGTGCAGCACCTAATTTTTAATACAGAATTGGCCTTTTAGTAGGGCAAATTAAAAAAAATCTTTTCCCTTAAAAAAAAAAAAATTTCTTTCACATTTCTTTTTGTGGGAGTTTAAAACTCTCAGTACATATGCCCAATTTGCAGACTTGCTTGCAGGCTGCAGCAGTTATTTGTTTCCTTCTCCTCCCGAGTCCTGAAGCAACCTTCTGCAGTGTGATCTGGGCAGTAGCCAGGTCAGCAAGTGTGTGCCGGCTGACAGCATCCTGATGCCCAGCCCCTGTTAGTTGGCACCTTGGTTGCATCCCATAAAATAAATAATTTCCTTTTTGTGGCAGTTTTTAATTGAAAACTCTTAGTCTTCACCTTCTGCCAAGTTACAGTAATTCCTTCCTCCTCCTTCCTCCGTCTGTGTCATCCTGAACTGCACTGTTGCAGTGTGGTCTGGTAAGTGGGCAGGGCAGCAAGTGTGTGCCAGCTGGCAACTTGCCAGTGCCTGACCACTGGTAGTAGGCACCTTAGTGGCATTCCATAAAAAAATATACATTTTTTTCCTTTTTGTGGCAGTTTTCAAATTGAATTTCTTAGTCTTCATATGTTCCCCCAAGTTACAGCGGTTCATTCCTCCTGAAGAGGGGTGTGTGTGTGTGTGTGTGTGTGTGTGATCCTTAGTTGTGCTGTTGCAGTGTGATCTGAGCAGTGGGCAGGTCAGTAACTCTGTGCCAGCTGGTAGCATGCCAGTGCCCGGTTCCTGGTAGTTGGCACCTTGGTGGCATCCCATAAAATAAAAATAAAAATTCTCCACATTCCCTCAAGTTACTGATGTTCCTTCTTCCTCCTCCTCCTCCTCCTCCTCCTCCTGGTTCCTGAAGTGTCCTGTGTGTGTCATCTTGACTTTGAGCTGTGCAGTTGCTGTGTGATCTGGTATTGGGCAGGTCTGCAACTCTGTGCCAGCACGCAGTGTGCCAGTGCCTGGCCACTGGTAGTTGTCACCTTGGTGGCATCCTATAAAAAAAATAAATTAAATAAATAAAAACAAAATTCTCCATGTTCCCTCAAGTTGATGAAGTTTCTTACACCTCTTCCTCCTCCTGAGTCCTGAAGTAGCCTGTTTGTGTTGTCTGGAGCTATGCCATTGCAGTGTAATTTGGGCAGTGATCAGTAAGGGTGTGGCAGCTGACTGCAAGTTGGTGCCTGGCCTCTGGTAATCCTTGGTGGCATCCATTGATAAAATAAAAATAAAATAAATAAAATAAATACATTAAAATAAAAAATAAAATTACAATAAATAAATGAAAAACTAAAGTAAAAAAAAAAACAGTAATAAAAAATAACATGAAAAATTAAATAAAAGAAAGTCTGACTCTTCATCATTCATCAACCAAGTGGCTGAGTGGTGTTGCAGCATTAGGAAATGGAACAACAGACGGGCCAAGGAGATGGTGGCATGGGATCGTTCAGTCACAAAGAAAAGCAAAAGTACAGTGGGCTTGATCATAGACCCTCTGCCTTAGTGGAAACTACAAGTGCAGATGAAGATGACAGTAGTGGTCAAACAGTCCATAACATATCTCATATTGTAGGAACCACTGACCATGGCACTACAAGGATTGCAACATGAGCAATCGTAGAAAAAAGGAATAAGAAAGGAGCGGGTCAGGTACTGACACAGGTGGAGGAGGAGATCCACAGTGATTTGGCAGAGCTTGGGGACAGAGATACAGATTGTGATTAACAGTATATACCTGATAAATATGATAGCAGCAGCAACAGTTCTGAGGAGAAGGAAGATGAATAGCTGGCAATTCGACTTGGGGCAGGTGCACGTAAGAGATCAATAAAGACCAAAAGTGGTGGTACAACAACAATAACTACATAAAAATAAGAAAGATCACAAAACAACAAGGGGAAAACAGAACAAGAAGCATGTGAAATGATGGCACATAAAGAAGAAACAGGTAAAACTGGTGGCCCTGGTCCAACAGCATGGATGCTCAGGATCTCAAGCACCCACAAAGTTAAACTGTGCACCAGCAAAAACCAGACCGTTTATATTCTCAGAGAATATGAACGGCCCGGTTTTAATTCCATTCTACAATGTCAACTGTAAAACTGACTGTGTCCACTCCAGACTGTCACTTTCATCCACTGATGGATGTTTTTTTTTTTTTTTGCACCTGACAGGTTGGAGAAGGATTCAGAACTTGTGTTTTCCATGAGTGTATTTTTGGAGCCAGGGTGGGGGGGTGGAGGGCGGTAGAATACATCCGTACATTTGGCATCATTCTAAAAGCTTGCAGTCGAGGAGTAATCCAGAGACTGGAGGGAGCGTTCATCGTGTGTGGACTCGGAGGAGTGGGACCGAACTGGAGGGCCAGTGACTTGAGTAGAGAGGAAGTGAGCAGCAGGAGCTTAGTTTTAGAGCTCTCGTCGTTTTTTTTTATCTGTTCATGCAAGGTAGAGCTGTGTGGAAACCACGGTGACAGATGTCTGGGGGTAGGGGTAGACTCAGCGTTGGCGATGACAGGGCTTGGGAGCAAGCAAGTGCTGTTTTCTGTTTTTCTGGATATTCAAGGACAAAGGGGAGAACCACAGCCACATCAATTGGGACAGAGGCTGGAGCACAGCACACAAGTCCAACTTCCAGGATTCAGACTGAATTTAAGGTAAGGGCCCAGACCAGGTGTAGAGTAACTGTACTAAACTCTTTCAGGGTGCATTTCAGCCCTGTCATTTGTCAGTTTTTATTTGCATTTCAGCTAAGCAGACAGGTTAAATTGGACAGGAACTCAGTGTGGAACTCAGTTCAACCTCCTCTGACTGTAACACCTTTCTCCATTGAATACTATTAGAGTGGACTGAGAAAGAGATTTGCAGTGTTTTAATATATATTTAATAGTACCCCTCTCACTGTCAGTGAAAATAACCCTTATGTGCATATGCCAGATCTTTCTCTTTCTCATTACCACAGCCATAACTCGCTCCTTAGACACCGTACAGTGTCAATTCTGATCTGATTTCACACTGTCTGGGGCATTATGTTGATGGGTGATGATTATAGTGAATATTCAGTAACAGGCATGTCATGCACTGACAAGTACTATCTCTGTACTCTGTCATAAACCAGTACTCTGCCATAAAAGTTGCAGTTTAAATCTAGACAACAATATTTACATTGGTGGCTCAATAAAGCTTTGTCTGAAGTAGAAAGGGATTAAATGTCCATTTTATTTGCTCTGTCCTGTCCCACAAAAAACATATTGTCTGAAGCAGCAGAAAAGAAAAATAATGACAGTACCTGTGTTATCCAATTTTTTTGGGGAAAAAAACTTCAGTAATAAAGCACATAGATAAATTTGATTTATCAAGATAGTTTCAGCTCTTTAAACATTCATAGTTTTTTTGTAACCACTTTTCAATAATTGTATAACCTGTAGCTGAATAGTTCTTACCTGCTATCCAGTGTGGCACATTATTGCCAAGAACCCAGCTATCCTACAGCTGGACAAATTCCGATGTGCTTTGCAGCTCAGCAGGCAGTACTGCTGGCAGGGCCGAACTCGGCGAATCCCATCTTAGCACCTTGCCAGATGTCAAGAACCCCCAATGGCACCCTTGCTTCTTCTGCAGTGGAGTACTGTTGGTGGTGCATACACATTCTAAAATGTGTCAAAATACCCCTCAAAATGCAGCACGAAGCACAAAAACATCCTATAGCTTTTTGTCATTGGCCTGAGCACACACAATTTTTTTTCAAAAGTTGTCACCCCTGGCTCTGGACACATGGTAGAGAAAGAACAATTCCCTGACCCTGGAGAGCTGGCATGGGAAGAGGAGGAGGATGCTAATGGGCAAGCAGCCCACAGTAGCCCACCCATTAGGCAACAGCCAAGTGTCAGAAGGAAAGCCCAAACCGGTGACGATGGTGGTGTGGGACTCCTTTAGACTGGAGAATGATCATGGACACATGTTGCATGTCCTTTATGTAAAGACAGGCTGAGCCAGGGTAAGGCGGGAAAGGTGCTGGGGACATGTACCATGAAAAAGCATTTGTTGAAGTCCCACAGGTTTCAGTATGAGAAGGCATGCCAATGCACAGCGTCAGCAACAGCACCACCAGGTAGTGAATCTGATGATGATGATGATGACGATGATGATGGCCAGGTGGAAGAGAACATCAAAAGACCAGGTAGAGAGGAAGAGGAAGAAAGTCTCTGAAGAGGTAGCCAATGCACAACTCCAACATCTTCCATTTATCAGTTCTTTAGCCCACTGACTCCCACACCTCGAAGAAGCTGCAGATCCCTAGCTACTTTCCTCCCCAGGAGTGGCAAAAATAGTAGCCAACTGTCACACCCATGGGAAAAAAAGCACTCAACTCTCACTGGTCCAGTTCCTGGAATGAGCATGAAATATAAAGCAAACAGTCACAAGGCAAAAAATGTAAGAGCAATTGTGGAAATGCTAAGCACCGACTTGCTGCCATTTTCCTTTGTAAGCAACACTCGATTTCTATCTCTGATACAAGTTTCTGTGTCAAAGTAACAAGTGCCCAACCATACCTATTTTTCCACAGTGACTTTTCCTGATTTGTGTGACAGGATCTTCAAGACTGTGTCGTATGCCCTGAAAGCATCATTTCATCCTGCCATTCACATCACCACTGACATGTGGACCAGTGGTCACACTACTGATTACAAAAAGTGACTGCTCATTGGGTCAGTTTCCACTCTTTGTTCCCTTCCTCTTCCTCCTCTAGGTTAAGTGCCAGTGGCAGTAACAGCAGCAGTAGCTGCAAGTGACTGCTGCTCCACAACCTCTGCAAGGAGGCAAATTCATGTGTTGCAGGCTTTGACAATGATTATCGTGCAAAAAGACTGCTGCACTTCCATCAGCTTGCTACACTTCCTTCAACTTGGTACACTTCCTTCAGCAGATGCTTGATGAGTGGCTTACACCACACTTATTAACAATACCATGTTTTATACTATCAGAAAATGTGAAGAACATTATAAAGGCAGCTGAGGATGGGGATTATGCACATGTTCTATATTTTGCTCACTGTGTAAATCTGGTAGTTCTGGGCTTCCTGGATGAGGAAAGCACCACTTTTCAGAAAAGTGTAGGTCTGGCCAAAAGAGTTTGTGGTCATTTTAGCCATTCTGTAAAGGCATGGAAGCTATTACAAAACATTTAACAGTGGAACCACCTTTCCCTCTACCACCTGAAACAAGATGTGGCAACAGGACAAAATTCCACCTATTGCATGAACAGCTGCTAGAATAACAGAAGTCTATTCACCAGTATACTGTAGATGATGGTAATGGCAAAGCAGACATAAACATCAACCTAAATCAGTGGTGACTAATGAAGACCATCTCCACTGTGCTGAAACCCTTTGAGGAGGCCACAAGGATGGTAAGTGTTGATGCAGCTCATCTGAGCCAGGTACTCCTCCTATTTGCCCTCATTAAGCTGCAACTTCTTTGTATGAAAACTTAATGGGCCCTATTCACAAACAAATCTTGTGGCTATGAGCTGTATAACTCGGGCACATAGCTACCACGCAGTTGTCTGCACTCACTGTGCCCCCTCCACCTTATGCATGACACTGATGCGCCCCCTATGCACCTGATTCCCCGGCCGATCGCGGAGCGCCGCAAGGCAGTGGGACTGTAGGCAGTGCTGGGCGGGCCAGCACTCCAAGCATTCACAACACTGCAGAGTGCTGTGCATGGGGACTGCCAGCTCCATGTCTGGATGGCGGCCGTAAACCACCGGGGCTAGTTACGTGCCCCTCTGGGGAAGCTGCTGTTGGATGCAGTAGACATGGTGGGGGGTAACGGCCCCCCACAGCAATGCTGCCTCTGCCATCAGTGCACTTCAGGAGGATGGGAGTCAGGCAGAGGGGGTACCCTACCCACATCGGCATGGTTGGTGCTCTGCATGCCGGCTGACAACATGGTGCCCGTTGGGCACAAGTGATCCACTGCGGTTCCCTGCTTGGGCAGCCAATTGGATGCCTGCCCAGATCCACAGATCCACACCCACCTGCCCCCCATGGACCTGTGCGCCAGGGGGGCAGGGCCACATATGAGAGCCAGGTGGGACCGGTATTCATGAATGCGGGCCCCGTGTGGAAATCCCATGGGTGCGGAGCTGCGCATCCTGATACACACCTTATGTGCATCTTTTGGTGAATCGTCCCTATTATGAGGAAAAGTAGGCTACCACTGCTCTGAATCTAGTAGAAAGGTTAAGACCACATTTCTGGAATGACACAAGCATTTTCTCTCTCTTTGACCCTCAGTTAAATGACACATTTGAGACATTCTTTGATACACAAGAATGCGGTAAGGATCGGCAGTCTTGTAAAGCCTTGCTTATACATCTGGTCTCTGTACATATGGCACAAAACAAGAAGGAACACAAACAGAGCAGAAGAGCAGCGCTCATCATCCCTTGTTGCAATCTCACAGACAGGCCAGATGAAGAAGAGGGAAGAAGGACAGCTGCTACTAATTATATCACAGGAGTCACTCATTTTTGTCTACGAGTCAACCTGCTACTAGTGCTACTGCTGCTTCACCCCCCAGAAAGACAACAATTAATGATAAACCTACAGGGGCAACCATTTGACTATGAAACATAGAAACATAGAAGGTGTAGGCAGATGAGGGCCTTATGGCCCACCTAGTCTGCCCTTTATTTCTCTTTTATCCTAATGTGACACTGTAGAGCCTACTCTGCCTCTGCCCTACCCCTTTTTTAATTCCAAGATCCCCTTGTGCCTATCCCATGCTTTCTTGAATCCTGTAACTGTTTCTGACCCCACCACCTCTGCTGGTAGGCTGTTCCAGTCATCTACCACTCTTTCAGTGAAGAAGTGCTTCCTCACATTCCCTCTGAACCTCTGCCCTTCTAATTTCATAGCATGACCCCTCGTCCGTGTGCATCTTTTCCATTGAAAAATGCTGCCTTCCTGTACCTTGTTTTTCCCGTGCGGTATTTGTATGTTTCTATCATATCCCCTCTCCTCCTCTTATCCACCAATGAGTACATATTTAATTCCCTAAGCCTTTCCTCTTAGGTCTTCTGATGCATTCCCTGTATCATTTTGGTTGCCCTTCTCTGAACAGCCTTCACCCTAACTATGTCCATCTGAAGATAGGGCCTCCAGAAATGGAGACAGTATTCAAGGTGTGGTCTCACCAGTGATCTGTACAGGGGTATTATTACCTCCCCCCTTCTGCTGGTGGTACCCTTGCCAATGCATCCTAGCATCTGGTTAGCCTTTCCACTGCCTTGTCACACTGTTTTGCAACCTTTAAGTCATCTGTGATGGTCATCCCCAGGTCCCTTTCCTGATCTGTGTCTGTCAGTGCCTTGCTCCCTAGTTTGTATGTTTCCCTTGGGTTTTTTGTGCCCCATATGCATTATTTTGCACTTTTTTGTGTTGAAACCCAGCTGCCAATTTCTTGACCATTCCTCCCATTTTTTAGATTCCCCCTCATTCTATCCCCCCTTCCCCCAGTGTGTCTACTCTGTTACAGAGTTTTGTGTCATCTGCGAAGAGGCATATCTTTCCCTCCAGTTTTTCAGCAATGTCACTAATAAAGACATTGAAGAGGACCGGGCCTAGTATTGATCCCTGTGGTACCCCACTGGTCACTTTACATATTCCAGAGTGTGACCCATTTATAAACACCCTCTGAATCCTATTGCTCAGCCAACTCTCAACCCATTTAATGACCTTAGTACCCACTCGTAGTCTCCCCAGCTTATTTATTAATCTTCTACGTGACATGGAGGCGGTGGACCTAGCCGTCGAACATGGTAGCAGCCTGATTCACCTAGTCAGTTCAGACAAATGGGAATTCAGTGCCATCCGCCTAAGACAGCTGGAATTTTGTTCAACTTTGGACTGCACCAGGTAGCTGACACTGCAGGCAACTGGATTACAGCAAAATTCTTTAGTTTGCTGTTGAAACCAACCCGAAATCAAAGGATTACCTTTGGACCATATTTTTACATCAGACGGGCAGAGCAGACTCCATCCTTCAGCACCTACCCATTAACTGGCTAAAGTATATGGTACACATACTGTCACTCAAGATGGGCACTACAACTGCAGATAGCTCTATGGACGTGTCTAATATTACAGCCATACTTACACAGATTCTTAGGACACCACCAAACTAAAGACCACCGTGCAGCAGATCAAGAAGTACTTGGCGGCACTGGCAGTATGGGTCTCGGCCACCAAAAAGTTATTGAAATCACAGCAGGACACCACTAACTTGCAGCAAGGGACACTCAACATACATCACCAAAAAATTCAGTATTTGCTTGATAAGGTGGATGAGTTGGAAAATAGAGCAGGCAGAAATAGTATCAGAATTGTGGGCATTCCAGAGGGCACGGAAGGCCGCGATATGATAGCCTTCTTACATACTGCCATCCTGATCATCCTGTACACTCCCAACTGCTCTCCTCTAGACATCAAGCAGACTCACTGATCTCTTACCTCCAGACCAAAACCTGGAGAGAAAAAACACAATCTATTTTATATAAATTGTTCCATTATCTGGTGAAGGAGGCTATCCTATGAATTGCTAGGGGAAGAGGATATCTACGATGGGAAGGGTACCCTGTGTAATTTTTCCAGGACTTTTTCCCAGAACTGCGTCACAGAAGAAGGGCATATTCATGGGTGTGGCAGAGGTTCTTTCAACACAACATTGCAACCTCTCTGTGATACCCAGCCATTTTACGAATCCAGGTAAACAGAGTCTTTGTCACATTTCAGTCACTGGGGGCAGCTGAACATTATTTGAACATGGCAGGCTTTGAAAATGCCTCTTCTCCGCAGCCACCATCAAAACCACATGGCACTGAGGTACTGCCCATGAATCTGTCAGCACCATAAGGGGAGATTACCTCCCATGCCACTCATTTAACTAATGGTGCCCACCAAGCTGAGCAATGGCACCAGGTAAACGGGGGTCGACAAAAGAAAAGGAACAGTAACAATGGGGGCTGGAGACCTCTGCCTCCTAGGACCCGCTGCAAGAGTCATCAGAGAATCACCGCAGCTTTAGATACCAGCAGCAGGTCCCCTTTCACCACATCCATGAAGACAACCAACAGATGTGAGCCGCTATGAGACCTGACACCTTCCTCCCTAGCTATGCCAGCAGACACCCAGCAAACCAGCACTTCATTGGACTTACCTCAGGTACCAACTATCGAAGGAGATGCAGCTGTCCCAGGCCCCTCACATTAACCCCTACTGTGAAGCGCCGAGGTGCACATTACTCCTCCTTAAGATCCTAACTCTGAGCTTGCAGGTTTGTTAATTCTACAGTAAGTGGGGTACGTATGATCAGTTAAGCACAAATTCTGTGAGAACATTAGCCTAATGTACCATACCATTGCAGTGGAGGTCATGAACTGAGAACTATCTGCCTAACTCAACCGATGCACAGTACTACCATCACTTCTCATTCTAGCCAAAGAGGATTCCCTAGCTAGTTCTGGAACCCATTACACCTAAATACCTTCAGTAGTCCTATCATGGTACCCTGCTATAGCTAACTCATATCGTTCCTTGCTACCATTGCCTCCTACTCCCTCACTCTACCCCTCTCTCCCATCCCTTGTCCCCCCCGGGTCTCTTTTGTCCCCACCCATACCTCCCATAGCTTCATCTCCCATAGACCCTCACTACCCCTGTGCTTCTGGTGTCTCCCTCATGTCCCATCACTGTCCTCTGTTAGCCTTAGCCAGGCCTTCACTGCCACCTACCCATCTGCCCTATAATTCTGTCCGTCAACATCTCTGTGCCCAAAAGAAGTGCATTGTCTCGCTTACACAGTATCTACTAGCCCTTTTACTGTTGTTTGCAGTTTACATTGACTTAAGCCCTAGCTCTACATCCCTCCTCACCCCTCAACTCCCACACAGACTGCAAATCGCACACCTAAATATTAGAAGCCCATTGCCAAGATTGATCAGATCCAACCCCAAGCTGTGTCGCTCCAATCTGACATTCTTATTTTGACTGAATCCTGGTTAAGCCCAAACATTCCAAATGAATCTGTCTCCATCCCCAGCTATACCTCCATTGAACAGGACCAAGCCAAGAGAGGTGGTGGGGTAGTCATCTACCTTAAATCCTTTATACACATCACAACAATCCTGGCCTCCTCCACCCCTTCCAGGTATCATCAATTACTCCTAAAGATCTCTCCTCCCTCCAGCCTCCCTATCTTTACAGCTGGCATCTACTGCTGTCCCTTCCTTCCAACTCTATCATGACCTATTGACATCCCTAACAGTCCTCACATCTTTAGAAAATCTAATAGTCCTGGGTGACTTCAACATGAACTGGCTTGCCTCAACTCACTCATCTGCCTGCTCTGAAATCTCCACCCTAAATTTAACACAGCTTATTACAGAACCAACACATCTCAATAACAGGTTACTCAAACATTCCTACATTGATTGGGTCCTGGCCTTGCAACCTCACTGAAGTATAAATGCTGGTATCTTACCAGTCTCACTCAACGACCATCACATCACCTACTGTGTTTGTAAAATCTGCTCCCCCCCCGAGCCCCCTCTAAATTCCTTCACATTTGCTCCTTCAAATCACTCAAGCTCACACCCTACTTAATGAAATGGACAGGGTTGACTGGTCACCCATTACCACAGCCAACTCAATTGACAAGGTTCTCCATTATTTCAAAACTACCTTCCTTAACAGCTGGAATCACTATGCTCCAAATAGCTGCATCAGCATTCATGGATCTCATCTCCCTTGGGTTATATCTGACCTCATGGACTTGAGACCTAGCATGGAAGGCCCATAAACAGTCACCCTCCCCCACTGCTTACCAGAAATACTGCCAATGCCATAAGTCATGTACCAGACTAGTGCATCAAGCTAAAGCTGCTTACTTCTCTAGTACCTTCCAGTCTAATATAAATCACCCATCAAAATTCTGGAAGGTGGTGCATGCTCTTTTCTCTCCCCCACCCAACCCCCTGTCCCCACCGATGTAATGGTGGACACTAACCTACAGTAGCTGACCCTCCACCAGTAGCTGAAGCATTTAATAGCTTCTTTACCTTCCATGCCTCATCCCTTTCTCCACACTTCCCACATCACCTCCCCCATCCCCACCCCCAGTAACACCTGAGCCCTCCTTTCTCTTCTCCCCTGTCACTCCCTTAGATGCTCTCATGGCACTAAACCCATCTAAAGGCAAAAGCCCTGACAACCTTGATGCAAAACTATTATACCTGTCTGCCCCTTCCATCGCTAATCTACTAAACCACTTGTTAAACTTGCCTCTGTCCCTGCCACCTGGAAGCAGGCTGCTGTCATGCCCCTCCACAAATGGGGTGACCCTTCAGCAACATGTAACTACTGTCCAATCTCCCTTCTGCCTATTCTTGCCAAAGTGCAAGAACATGTAGTACTCTTTCAATTCTCTCCCTTCGTTGATACCTCCTCTTTCTTCACCCCTTCCAGTCTGGTTTCCAGAAGAACCATTCCACATCTACCTCCCTCCTCTGGCTCATTAACTCCATCTATACTGGCATGTATCAGGAACTAATCATCTCCACCATCTTAGTTGACCTTGTTAAGGCCTTTCAACACTGTCTCCCACTCTCTCCTGCTGGATAAACTCTCAAAAGCTGGGCTGTCTACCTCAGCTACCAACTGGTTCAAATCCTACCTAGTAGGTAGAACCCAATCAGTCAGCATTGGGGACTCTGTCCCTCTCCACCACTCCCCATCCACACAGGAGTCCCACAAGGCTCAGTTCTTGGCCCGATCCTCTTCTCCAATTTCCTTAGTGATCTCCCCTCGGTCTGCCAAACTATATCCATTCACATCTATGTGGATGACACTGTTCTGTATGCATCTGGTCCCTCCGCCAACATAGTGACATCCACACTCCAGCTGGACTTTAATAATGTCCAGCAGTGGCTATGCATTAACCAGCTATTTTTAAACATCAAGAAGACAGTCTCCATGAACTTTGGCACAAGGCTTAGACTCTCTGGGCTCCCCATTACCTCCTCCTTCCACACACTTGATGGAACCACATTGGAAGATACTTCCTTCTTCAGATACCTAGGAGTCTGGCTTGATAAATATCTTGACTTTTCTAGTCATGTGGATGCAATTCACAAGAAACTGCTCCCTCAGCTGTGTTCCCTTTACTGGAATCATGAATGCGTCCCCCTATCGACCCACAGAGAAATTCTACTGAGAATGATACTTCCAACATTTGACTATGGTGATGTAGTCTACAGTGCCGCCCCCAAATCCACCCTAGCCAGACTGGACACCCTCTACCGTTCCTTCTACCAATTTTCCCCTGACTGCACACTCTGAACTCACCACTGATCCTTAAATTAATACCTGGCACTCCTCTACCTCATTGATCACCGCCTGACTTATTGCATAAATTTTATTGCCAAGTTTTGACTTGGTATGCTCCCTCCTTATTTAGCAGCCTCACTCTCCCTCCTGTCTGCCTCTTGCTGTCTAAAGAGTAGCTCTGCCCGCACCCTCACCATCACCACCAGATCCACTGCTGCTGGTCAGGCATCCTACTCCTACTGCTTGCCCAAGCTTTGGAACTCCCTTCCCATCAACATTCATAATGCTCCTTTATCCCATGTCCTCTCCTCACTCCTGTGCTCTCACACATTACCTCCATATGCAACTGCACCTAATCTCCTGTGCTTGCTCACTACCCCTGCACCTAACTTGTCTGCCTACTCCCTTCTCTTTTTGTACATCTTGAACATCCTTCCCTTACCCTGTGCCAATGTACCAGTCAGCTACTGTATGTTAAGTGAATATAATACCTATGATTTAGCACTTATGTTGTATATTAACTCTGCAATCCATATAGTAGCACTTGTCATGCTTTGCCTATTGTACCAAATTGTTGCTTTTCTCTGTATTTCCCATTCTTCCCATCCCCCAAGGACGCATCTGGAAATGAGCAATATTGCTCAGTATGTCTTCCTGGTGAAAAATTTCAATAAATAAATAAATAAAGTATCCAGAGGAACAACCACAGGCTGCCATATGACATCCCCCATGCCAGTTCAGTCTTTATTCTGTACAGATTTTTATTATTGCTATATTTTAAGTGGATTCACTACGTAAGACTGAAATGCAAAATTCTGAGAGTCTGGAGCCCACAATCACTTTCCCAACACTCTGTATCCCAACACTCAGGATTTGCTCGCAGCAGAGGGTTTTTTAATGTTTCAGGGGCTTCGCCTTCTGCACCTCCCCTTATTTATGATTACAAACTCCACCAAGGGCAAATCCCAAGTGTTGTGATACCAAGTGTCAGTCAATCAGTTTCGGGTTCCAGACACTCAGGATTTTTCATTTCAGTCTTTTGTAATACTCCCTTTCAAACCATAGCTTACCCCATCATAGTTACCACTTGGAATGTGAGGGGGCTTAACTCGCCCAAAAAGTGAAAAAAAAAATATTGGCCCACCTAAAGAAACTGCTAACACAGGTAGCCTTTCTCCAAAAAATGAAATTAGAACATAAAGAAGCACAAAAACTCAAAAGGGAGTGGGTAGTGTCGGAAACATATAGCTCTTCTAAATCCTCCAAGTATGGGGTTTCCATTTTGTTACACAAGAACATAAAATGGCCCCCAATCACTCAATCAAGTGACTCTGATGGGAGATGGGTACTCACCAAAATGAAAACTCCTAAGGGCCCAGCTTTCCTAGGGAATCTGTATGCTCCCAACACAGATGACCCTACATTTTTTGATAGCCTATCTCAGGCACTCCTGGACATGTCCTTTGACAACCTGAAGGTGCTGCTAGGGGGAGACTTAAATATGGTAATGGATTATTGCCTGGATAGGTCTAGCAGCAAACCGGAACCTCGTGCCAGGGTCCTCCAGACCATGCAGGAATTAATTTCCTTGCATCAACTGATGGACACCTTGAGATTACTTAACCCATCCAGTAGGGACTACACATATTTTTCTGAATTTCACCAAATGTTTAGCAGGATTAACTTCTGGCTTGCCTCCTCAGTATTACGCCCAAGGTTTCATCCATAGGCATTGAACCTATCTCTGTCTCAGCCCATGTCCCTGTGACCATGACCTTTATGCTGGACCCCACCCCGGGAAAATCCCAGAGCTGGGTTTTAGACCCCTGTTATGTCAGAACAAAGAGTTTCAGCAGTGGCTTAAAAAAGAAACCTTAATGTACTTCCAAGACAATCCTCCCAGATCCTCGACTCCCACTCTAATTTGGAAAGCCTTTACGGCCAAGATCAGGGGGAAGATTATAAGCTTTGCTGCCCACAGAAAATAAGTCTCAAAATAAAGAATTTCAGAGGCTGTTATCACTCCTTAGAGATAAAGAGGGCCTGTACAAAAGGAACCCCAGAATTGGGGAGTCACATGATGTGCTGCTTGAGCTGACAGCTTTCCTGATCTCTCCTGTCCTCTCATCAAAAATTTCATTTATTATGCTACTTTAACTTGCCAGATTTGGTGGCTAGTATTTATTGGAGCTACTCCATTTCAGAACTCATCAGAACTGACAATTTCAGGGAAATATGGATGTAGAGATGAAAATTGTCCCACCACGTTATACTCTACCAGCCACTCTGGAGTGTGATAAGGCCTCCAAGCAGAATCAAAGCCCAGATGTCAGCTGCTGCTTGAAGTACTCCTTCTCTAGCTTCTCCTCACAGAGGACTGTTTTCTCCAAGGATTAGAAACCCTAAAAGATGCCCTGCAGGGGTTCAGATGAGATTAAAGGCCTTCGCTCCATTATGGACTCTTTATCCACATGGGTTGGGGACAATGAAGTGAGCACCAGTTCCTTAGAAGACTGGCGGCAGAAGACTAAGCCAGAGATGACCTTGCTAAGACAGAAAGCTCATTGACAGGAAGCCCGTCTTGAGGATCTCAAAGGATAAAGCGGAAGAAATAATGTAGTAATCCTTAGACTTCCTGAATGGGTGGAGGGTCCCAATGTACTATTTTTCATTCAAAAACTGTGTGAGAAACTTGTGGGACCCTCTTGGAACAAACCCTCTTATGTTATTCAAAGGGCTCATAGATCACTCAGACCACCCTTACAGAAATAATTATATGAAATGCTTTCATGCTGCACACATTAAACTACCCAAGTGATATGCATGCTGTAAGTATGATTTAAATATTAAATTGGAACTGATTGCATGCATATTGCATGTGTGTAGCAAGCAAGTGTGGAAATCATGATTTTTATGTTAAACTGGGAAAGACTGCATGCATGTGGCATGCGTGCAAAAAGCAAGTGGTCACTAATAACTGCACACGTATAAGTTAAGTGACTTGTTAAGGATCACACCATACACAAGTGGGGGTTGATGAGATTCAAACCCAAGTCTTCATGCCTCCAAGTCTCCTGGTTTGCAGTTCAGTGCCTTTAACCACTAAGCCATGCTGTCTGCACACTTATGGTGTGCTTGTACTTCAATACATACTGTATCTGATTACATCTGCATGCATGCAGAATGCTTGTAGCCACTGTGATGCTTTTCAGTTTTCTTTTTCTTCTCTAACTCATCTCAGTTTCACAGTTGAACTGTAGCACATATACCAATGGAAACACATATGGTTTTCCCCCACCTCCAATACACAAACTTACCCACAAAACCACTTAATTACTTCTGTCTGGCCTGTACTCCTACTATTTTGTCTCAGTAGTTTTGAATGCTTCAATGTAAACAGACTTTAAGGTGCAAACACAAAAGTAGCAATCACTTGACAGACACCCACATGGCCAGTCCCCCCTCCCCCACCCTTGCACACACTCTGTAGTGAGTATGGCCATGTTATTGCAAACAACCGACCAAGTATAGGTATAAGTAAAATGTCTCTTACTTGAGTACTAGGAAGCCAGAGGAAGGAGTCTTTAAGAGATGATGTCAATAGGTCAGAGTGCTGGGGTTTACCGCTTTGAAATGAATGGAGTTATTTATTGTTGCTATTTTATACATTATGATGGTGAGCTAGAGAATAATAAATGCCACTGTTCTACTAACAGGGCCCTTGTTAGTCGAGCTGTGGCCTTTATTAATCGCCAGCTTTCCATGAATAATGTATAAAATAGTAATAAAAAAATACCCCCATTCATTTCAATGGTGCACACCCCTGCAGTCCCCTGTACCCTTTGTTATAATGTGCCTGAGCTTGGGGATGTGGAGGTCAGCTTCACTGGGGGGGCATAACCCTGTCTATAGTTGGACTCCAATATTCTGTGCATACCATACCACTCAACATTCTGTGAATGCAACAGACAGCTCTAAAATGTCTGTAACATCTCTAAAAGGTACAACTTATTTGTTTTGACTGAAAAGTGATATGCAAATCAGGAAAAGCTCAAATGTATAAGATTCATCTGTATATACCACAGAGCAGTGCATCATATTTGGGCTTAAACCCACCCAGTTACTAACCAATTTGTTTTCCTGGCTGTAGTTCTGCCCCCCTCCAAAAAGAGTTTTGTCCTGAATTTTCTCCTCAACTCCATTCCATTCAATACCCATCCCCTCTGGGTCATGAAGTCACCCAAAAGTGAGAAAACATGAAAAACACATTAATATTTCAGTCCTTCCTCCTTCCTCAATCCTCTGTAAAAAAATGCTTTTACTTACCCAACCATGTGGCCAGAACCTGCAGCCTGACACAGTGTGCCATCAGCTCAGGTTTTAATCTGCTTCCCCTCTCTCCTTCCACCAAAAGTTGGATGCTAAAACTGATCATCACATGTCCCCAATGTGGTCTGCAACCAAGTCACCTCACCAACTGAACCCACTCAACCTGGGTTGCTTGGTTCTTGCTTGGTTGCTGCTGTGGTTGCTGTTGCATTGCACTGATCAAGGCCTATGAAGGCCACCCACATCACTGTCACCACTGCTGCTAAGCCTAGCTTGCTGCCATGGGGGTCTGTGCTGTTTTCTTTTTTTTTTTTGCATGGCGAGCCTAGTAGAGTAAGTAGGTAGCCTAGTTTTGAGTTAGCTTCTAGCTCACCCTCTGCCCCTTCAGCCACCAGGGGAGGTGGAGGCTCACTAAGAGCAGACCAACAAAAATATGCTGCCACAACACTGCTATTATGAGTTCAGTGCTCACTGACTCCTCCAAAGCTGTAGTGTGCAGTCTGTCTACTCTGTGGCTGGAAAGACAGTGTCACACTTGCAAGACTCATGCGCTCTTTCTTGGCTGGAGCTCATCCACATTACATGTGACTGTGCCAGCACTAATATGTGGAGAGAGTGGACAACACAGTACAGACACAGTCAAGTCTGGAGAGTGCCTGCAGCGTGAGCATACACAGGTCAGGTGGGCACTTACTGTGCAAAATATTAAATCCAAATTTAATGCCAATATTGCCACACCATAAGAACAACCTAGGCACACATATGGGGGAGGGGGACAACTGCCTCTGCCCTACTTAAATGGTACCACTGCTTAATGGTAAAAATTTTTTCCCAGGTGCTAATTCAATGGTTTCCACTGTGTTCTGAGGTACTGCATCTCCATGTTTCATGATGTGTCTGTTTATCATGGGGGTTAGTGTTTCTCATTGTGCCTCATTTTGAGTGTCCATGTCCCTCATTTCAGTGACAAATTGTGAGGTATGGTGCATGCTTCCAAGACCCTACTCAGCACAAAGAGTGATGAGCATGGCCATAGTGTATATGCTCAATACAGAATGACAAATGGAAAGTAAGTGAGATGATACAGTCATTGAGAAACACATTTGTAGTACTAAATATGCATACGGGATTTGCATAGTCCAAAACAAAATGGATAGGCTTCACAACACAGAGGCCCCCCTCATACATCTGGAATGGAGGATATTGACTGGCTATATCCTAGGCATTTAATGCAGTAAGCAAACAATACTCCATTTAAAAGTATAATTTTCTCCCACACCAGCCGCTCCAACCCTGGTCTCTATTACATATGCCTTTGACTCCACCCATCGCCTTCTCATTGGCTAGTTACTGTCTCACTAGCACTTCTAATACTGCTGTCACCCCTGTTTAAACCAGAATTCACCCTTCACTGCTGCGTTCTACTCCTGGATTATTCTCTATCCCTCCCTCCCTCTCTAAGCCTATCATTTGTCACTACATCATCTCTTATCTCTCTTTCTCGCTTGTTGCTTGTGGTCCCATAAACCCTTGCTGGATCTGTCCACCCTGTCTGCTCTGGACTATCCCTCTTCATCGGACTCTCAGCAAGAAAGGTACAGCAAAAGCTGCTAATTTTGTACCCTTCCACCCTCAACACTGTCAATTTATTAAATACACCCTCATCCTGCCCCCTTATAAGGAATGCCCATAGTGACAGTTGCCATCCAATCTAGGCAAAACTCTGCTTCTCTTTGTTTACTACTGAAAAAAAGATTCCCCTAAGTGTTTTGACCACAACTCTATCCCCTGAGACTGTAGGATCTCTACTGTTCTGGAAACTGGGTTCCTGAAAGGGGCAGATTCTTTACCATTGCTGGAAACTGGTTCCTCTAAAGGGGGACATGCCTTAGGTTAACCTGGATGATGCATCACCATTGATACTATAGGCCTTCTCCTGTTATTAGAAGCTGGTACTCCAGGGGGGGCTATTGCCCTAGGTTTTTTCCTGGCAGTACTCCTAGTCTGTCAGAAGTTCTAGTAGACTGGAGAATGTATGCCTATGTAAGCCCTGCCATGTGGGGAATCCCTGTGCTCTTTCTTCTGACTATCCTCTCACTTGTACTGGGGGCACCTTATTGGCCTAAACTGCCTTCTCAATCTGGGGAATATGACACTCAACTAGAATGCCTTCTGCAAAATAATTTCTCTTATAGATACCTTTGTGTCTTTATGCCCCCTCAACTGCAAGCATACACTCAGGGAACTGTCTGTGGATGCACCAGTGCTGAGACGACTTCTCCAGCTATCCCTCCCTCAGGCTGTGGTACTTGTCATTCTTTGTATTTCACTACCAGATTATTGATCTTCATCGCTTTAGGTCAATACACCCCTAGGACTAGTGATAGGCATACCCTAATTGAGAAACCACAAAGATATGCTAGAGCTAGAATACTCAGATTAGCTATTGCTGCCCTGTCAAAGATCATAGTATTTCTCCTGTTATGCTCTGGTAATATTGAGCTGAATCCTGCTCCTCCTGCATCCCTTACATCTCCCTCTAATAATGCCAGGCTGAAAGGCATAGGTTTTTGGCATGTTAATGTCTGTAGCCTAATGAAAATATTTACTCTGATCCAGGCATGAATTAGCTATACTTTGCTGGATGTTTTGGTGATCTCTGAATCCTGGCTCAGGTCAGTCACCTTGGAAAGTGAGATCAACATCCCTACTTATACGCTGTTCAGAACTGACAGACTGACTAGAGGAGGAGGAGTGTCAATCTATGTTAAGGATAAGTAATCCACATCTTGTCTTGATTCAATTACAGTATAAAATGAATTTGAATGTCTGGCTGTTAAGACTGAGTTATCCACCTCTCTCATGCTTGTGTAATAGGTTGCTATAGACCACCATCTGCTGGGCTACAGCTCCTTATGCATCTTGGCTCTTTATTAGGAAAAGGGAACTTTGAAACAATTATTCTAGGAGATCTCAACTTCAACTGGCTAGCCAAGCCTTCTACTCCTCTTAATACCTTCTGTGATTCCCTTGGGCTGACACAATTAATTGATCAACCAAATAATAGGAAACCAAGCAACAGGACCTTGCTAGATGTTATACTAGTTAATAAGCCCCACCTATTTTCTCATGCTGGTACCTTCTTCTCGGATGTTAGCGACCATTGTTTTATTGCTGGCCTCAGATCGCTACATAATACAGTACCTGCAGCTAAATTTAATGCTTAAAGGTCCCGTCGGAACTTTGATCTGTTTGCCTACATTAATGACCTGAAACATTCACTGTGCTGGCAGGATCTCTACTTAGCCAACACGGTTAACATGGCCTATGATATTTTCTATGAAATATTGGTGGGGGCACTAAACAAGTATGCCTCTATGGTAAAAATTTGTGTGAGGAACAAAGCCTGTCACTGGTTCTCTACTGAACTGAAGGCTGTTTTGCCGTCAAGAGACCTTTATCCAGCAGGCCTTTTTGGCTGGGTACTTCATTTCAAAGCTAATGCTTGCTGCAATTAACTTTGTAACTATTGGGTAAAAGTCTGTCTGTTTTTGTCTAACAGTGGTGGGGAGATCATGGACAACTCTCAGGTAGGCCCTTTCCCATGTCAACTCTTTTAATTCCCACACACATGTAAGTAGGAGTTGGCGGTCCAAATATTTGAGACATTTAAAAATTAATGGATGTGGAGGTGAGCCTTCTGTCAGCATTGCCCTTACAGAAATATAGGTGCTGTGTACATGCAGAATACATGCCACATGCTTAATTGTGCAATGTTTACATGCAGCTCACATACACAAAGGGATCCTAAGCAAACCAGGTCTAAAAATCAAATTGGGTTCATGTGCTGCAAGCTTGACATGTGCGCAGCAGGTAAGCAGGTAAGTGGGTGTGAACATCTTCTAAAATTTACATCAGGTTTGCGTGTTGCATGCTTGACATGAGTGCAGCTGTTAAGCTGGTGTGAGCATTTCAACTTCACATCAGGTTCACATGCTGCATGCTTGCCATGTGTGCAGCAGATAAGCTGGTACAAATCTCATCTAAAAAACACATCATTTTCTATTTCTTATACTACTGCTTGCAATTAGAGTCAATAAAAAAAAACATTTGTATTTGGATTCCCATAATAATTTGGTAAACTCATTAATTCTGATCATTTTGCAAGTTGTTTAATGGCTTTTGATTTTTGTCATTAAAGTGCCATTAATTCAATCAATCAATCAATCAAAGCTTTATTTATCCAGGCAATCATAATTGAGCAAGCTCATTTGCAAGATGGACCTGGTTATCACTGTGTCAAAATACATTACAAAGAATTTTTTTACAGTCACAGTGACAATAATGTCATCATAACAACAAATAAATACAAATAGGGTGCATAATACAGTATCAGCTACGATACAGAGATAGGCACACAACAGTACAGAGGATAACTGTGGCATATATGTGAAATTTGGGATGCCAAGTTGGCTTCAGGGAAAATGACAATGGTTCAGCCAGATAACAGACTGGTGAGCAAAGTAGCAACTACAATACCTAGCCCTGGCTAGGGATGTACAGCTAGGTTGAGGGAATGTATAGAGTTCCCAGAAAAACTGAAGCAGAGGAACAGAGAAGGGGCAGTACAGCGGGGGTGGGAGGGAAGATGTGGGTAAGAAACAAGTTAAGGAGAAGGAGAGCAGTGGCCTGAGCTATATGCATGGAAAAAGGGTGCCTGAGGAAGAGGGGAAGCAATTATAGAATTCCCACAGTTTCATGATATGTGGCCTTGGGATGAGATCAGAGTAATGGGGGCACATGAAGCCAGCATTATACTATGGTATAATCTCCAAGGAGCTGAAGCCTATAATTCAGGGTAGGTTAGTGACGAGGGAAGCAATTACAGGGTTCCCTCATCTTATTTATTTAGCTTTTGTTGACCGGGTAAGTGCACTAGACAAATCCTGCCTATTTTCAGGCACGACCCGGGGGAGGGGGATACAGATGAATGCCAACTAACCTTGAACCAGATTAAGCTGTTGGTGGTATTTTTAGTGAATGAGGGAAATTTGGCCAGGACACCGGGGAAATTCCCCTACTCTGTGTGGAGAGAGTGCTGCTGGGTAATCCGGAGGGGTTGCTCAGTAGGCTCTTGGTCAGGCATGGAATCGGATGCTGTGTTGCCTGGCTCAGTGGAGCCTACTATGGAACGGAGACCAGAGCAAAATCCCTTACCTCGAGAACCGGGAGAAGTGCTTAATATCCAGGAGAAGCCTCAGACTGAATCGCGGTCTGAATCGGGAGCTGCAACTAATTTATTTTCGATATCCAAGTTTTCTGTACCTGTGGAAATTGCGATGTCGGCCGGCCAGGTGACTGATTCCAGTCGGGCCCTTTTTGCAGACGCATCACAGGAAATACAGGAAGGGACTCATTTTGAAGCGCACCAGACAATGGAAGCTGCATTGGACCTGGGAATACTACCGCTGGACCCTTGTTCTACACCTATGGCCTCACAGATTCTAAAACAACAATTTGGCTTGCATAATAGAAAATCATCCTACCCTACTATGGACTGGTCATCGGAGGAGGTTTTAAAAGATGCTGGATGGACAAAATCACAAACAGACATATGGATCCCAGACCCTACATGGACGGACAGTTCTCAGTCTTCCACCATGCATGCCAAAGTTTCTACAAACCTGAGCTCAGGTATGGACATTCAGACTTCTGGGAAGAAACTATTAATGATAATCAGAGCTTTGAAATCTGGCCTGCCATACCTGGGCCGAGTTCTGGGGGGGTAGGGACTTGTACAGGATTTAGCTCAGACAGGGGCAGAGGCTGGCTTGCAAAACCCAGAGCAGTAATGTCTGACTTGTTTAAAACAAATTAGAACAGGCACCTAGAAAACGCTGTCCGTTTACGTTATAGGGTGGCCTTCAAACCCACCGGATAGATATTATATTGCTAACTCGCTTTTGAAAGGTTCCATGAATTTTCTTCCTGTTGATATTTTTGCATTAATTCACATCTCAGGGGAGGATTCTTATGATATTAGTTTTAAATCCTTTAAAGGCTTAGAGAAATTTTGGGATAGATACTCCATTTTGAAAAATACCCCTTTGTGGGTTCCATTTTATGCTATCCCCCTTACTAAACCAGTGTTTCGTTACATTACAATCACATTTAGGAATGAAGGTGTCAGCGTAGGTAATATTTACCAATGGTTGCAAAATAAATGTGAGGTGATGGGACCCCCTGAAGCTATCTTAGACCTAGAAGGTATTTGGACAGGGAGCTGGAAATTTAAAGTGAAGTTACCCCAAATAAATGGTGAAATTATCCATTTACCGAACAGCTTCTTTCTAGGGAAAGATAGAGGGGTCTATTTTTATAGTGGTCAGCCTCGGGCCTGTTATAAATGTGGAGCCCGTACTCATTTAAGTAGCTCCTGTGACCTTTTAAAATGTCCACTGTGTCAGAGGGTTTGGGCATGTAGCAGAAAGATGTCAAAACATCTTTCAGTGTAATCTCTGTGGTGATAACAGCCATGCCTTTCACCAATGCCCACGGGCCTCTCATAACAAAGCTGGAGGCTGGGATTCTGATGCCCTAATTAACAAGGCTCAGGGGAAAACAGTGATTGATCCTGGATCCCTTCACACATCAGGTAGTCAGGCTGATCCTTCACCCCTCTTGGTGGACAAGCCTTCCTCCTCAGAGACTGAGGTGACTCCTTTGGTTGCAGATGTATCTATTTCATCTTCTCCACCCGATATCTCTGACTCTCAACAGGCCTCTTCTTCCATGCCCCCTTTGAGATAGTGAAACCCTCAGAGGTTTCACTAGAGCTTCTAATAAAGCTTCCTCTACTACTCCCACTCCAGTAGAAAACTTTTTTCCCTTTCCAACTGGAAGGTAGGACTCAGATTTAGAATCTGATACTTCACCTATCGGAATTGATTTCGGAAGAGGAAGATAGCAAAGCCACAGACTTAGCAAAAGAAAAAGGGAAAGAAAGGAAGAAGAGGAAACTAGCCATTCCCAGAAGTCTGGAACTTAATGGTACTATCTCTGCATCATGGCGACCCTGAAAATAGCCTCCTATAATGTCTGCAGTATAAAGAACTTTAAGAAGAGACTTGCTGTCCTTTCCTTTCTTAGTACTTTAAATGTAGACATTATTCTTTTACAGGAAACTAGGCTATCCTCCCTGGCTGAAATCAAACAAACACAGAAAAGATGGGTGTGGGGGCCTTCCTTTTGGACTTTTGGGCCTGGACGAGCTGATGGGATTGGGGTTCTCTTTACTTCCACGGCCTTTAGAGTTCTTAAATTGGTCGACATCTGTCCAGGACGTGCCCTGCTCCTAGATTTTTCCTGGCATGATTTTGATTATAGATTATTAAACATTTATGCCCCTCAAGTTAAAACTGCACGTATTAAATTATTTGAGGATGTTAAGCCCTTTCTATATACTCAAAGACACGTTATCTGAGGAGGGGATTTTAACTGTGATATAGATACTTAATTTAAAGGGGAAGTCCAGAAAAAAAAATATTGTGATTCTTTAGCTTTAAAACAGATTATTAAAAATGCTGGACTATTGGACGTTTATAGGTCATTACATAGTACAGGTGGTTCTTCATATCACAGGAACATATTTTCTTCACGTATTGACTATCTTTTTGTCTCTGTTTCTAAAACCTTCCCTTACATATATTAAACCAACTGAGTTCTCAGACCTTCACCTTTTAATTGGGGTTTTTAGTCTAGCAGATATTCCCCCTAAACTATATTCAGCTAGCCCCAGATGGCGTCTAAATGTGTCCTCCTTGGAGGACAGTGATTGTATTTCGGAATTACAAAATCTATTTTTTGCCCGTCATTCTACACTTTGTTGTTATGAGAACCTTTTTTTCTGGTGGAGAGACACTAAAATAGAGATTAAATCCCTTTTAAGTTCTAAGGGGAAACACAAGGCCAATTCACGATATCTTCAATACCTACATTATCGGATCAATTTTACAAACTGATGTCACTACCATCGAGTGACAAACTCCTTTGTTGTCTCAAATCTCAGAATTAAAAAACAGATGGTTGAATATCAGTACAGTAGAGCTGTATCACTAGACATGGAATTTAGATTTGGGGTACATGCCCAACCAACTTCAGATCCCTATTTGGCGTGTAAGAAACGCTTGACCGGACTTTAATGTCTAAATTAACCTCTTCCAAGGTAAAATAGTAACCTCCAGAAAGATATGATGTCTGTTGTACAGCAATTTGTTTCGGATACCTTTGGGGAGAACCCGAGCTTAGTGGAATTTGCCTGAGGACTTTTTGCCTTATCTTCCAGTGATGGACACCACATTTCAAGCTCAATTATTGAAACCCATTTCTCCATTGGAAGTGGAAAAGTTATCCTATCCCTTAAACTTAAAACATCCCTGGTTTGGATGGCATTCCAAATGAATTTTATAAAACCTTCATTTCGTACATGTGTCTTTTCTTCCTCTTGTGTTCATTTTATCTTAACCTCCACCTCAGGTTTCCAGAATTTAATGTGACCTTATTGAAATTTATTTTTAAAAAAGGGGATTCCTCCTTACTTACTAACTGGAGGCCGATAAGTATCCTTAATAGTGACTATAAGATCTTTGCTAAAATCCTCACAAATAGATTGTCCTCAATTTCTGAGTCCCTTATTCATCCCGCTCAATCCTGTGCAGTACCACATAGGAAGATACAACATAGTTTATATTTGTTAAGAGACTTATTTGACAACCGTGATAGGGGAAAAGGGTCGGGTTTTATTATTGCTTTGGATTAGGTTAAGGCCTTCGACAAAGTGTGTCACTCTTACTTATTTAATATACTATTAACCTACAAAATTCCTAAACTCTTTGTATACTGGATTTCAATTTTATACTCGGAAGCAGTGATACATCCTTTAGTGAATGGAAGAATGGGGCCTCAGGTTCCTGTAGTTAGGGAGTTCGGCAGGGTTGTCCCTGAGCCCTCTATTGTATGTGTTTGTTTGGACCCTATTGATATATTCAGGGGCATTCGAGATTATGGGTTTGACCCCTGATGTATCCTTGCCAAGGTTAAAATAACCGCCTATGCAGATGATATTACACTTTACGTTCAGGATAAGCCTTCCTTCAGAAAGCCTTGCATTGTTTTCAGATTTGGGAAAAATCTCTGTATCTGAACTTAACGTTTCAAAAGTTTTATTTTTTCTTACATCCTGAACAGGATACTCTTTGATACTGGGGTATTCCATTCTCATCACAACCTAATAAAATTCTGGGAATTTGGTTTGGGTTAGGTGATATGGCTACTTTTAACTGGGAAAAGCAGTTAAAAATAGGGGAATCTAAAGTGAATGTCTGGAAACAATGGAAATTTGGGAAATGGAAAAGGGTTTCTATTGTTAAGCAATTTTTGATTCCCATATTTTTATACCTTAGTTATTTATACCCACCACCTGTTTCATTAGAAACACAATTGTACAGCGTCTTTTTTCAGATGATTTGGGGGAATCGTTTAAATCCAGTTCGCAGGGATTTCCTTTACTTACCAGTTAAGAAAGGTGGATTGTCCATGATAAATCCAATTGTTTTTTTTCATTCCATTTTTTTGTTTAATTCTTTTAGTTTCCTTTGGAATCACACCGGTTCCCTTTGGCATTCGTGGTCTTATTTTCTATGGAGTCCTTACTTCCAGAAATGGACAACGTACCCCCCTAAATTGTTAAAACAAAATCATTTGCCCCTGTATGGAATGCCTTTCTTAAAAAATGTAGGCAGTGGAATTTATTATTTATTGACCTTATTTCACATACTAGGAAATCTTTCTATAACTATATTGTTTTTACTGTACAAGGCTCCATTTGCTTTTTCCAGACTGTGTGCCAACCAAAATGTCTTTTGCTTTGCGTAAATTAACTGACTATAGAATACCATCTTCTATATGGGACATTGTGTGGATATCTTTACATGGGAAATTGGGGGTGCGGGGGAGTCTTAAATACAAACCGACAACTGAAAGATACTGTTTAAGGTCTTCTTGTAACTCTATTGAAGAAAGTTTATCTCACTTTCTTATTGATTGTCAGTTCGCAAAAGAATTTTGGTGTAAGGTATCTGATCATTGGGGGGGTTCCGATGCTGCAGCAGATAACATATAATGCTTTGGTCTTAGGGATTATACAGGTATATGGCAGTCTTATCATCCCAGCACCTTGAATGTTTTTTTTGCCTTTATTCAATTTTATCTTTGGCAGGCCAGATGTCACTTTATTTTTCAGCAACAATGAGTTCCTATTTCTATAATTTTGTCACAAGTGGAGACTGGTTTATCCTCTGTTAAAGTCAAAGATAAGCAAAAATGTTCTGCTGTTAAATTTGCTTCTTTTTGGAAATCTTTTTTTGTTTGACATGTATATTTCTGTGTACAATTTTTGTATTGTTGTGTAAATATGTTTAACTGGTGATGTTATGTTCTTTTCAATAAAAACTTCCCCTACTCTTTTCGATAAGTGCCATGGGATCTTTAACATCAACCTGAGCTACCACCAATCCAGGCAGATGGGACCTCGGTTTAACGTCTCATGCGAAAGACGGCACCTCAGAAGTGCAGCACCCCTCTCATGCTGCATTACAGTGTCAGTACTGGGATATTAACCCAAGTGCCAGATGTGGGAACTGAACCCACAGCCCTCTGATCTCCCGGCCTCAGAGGCAAGTGTGCTACCTACTGAGCCACTGACGCTGCAAGATGACACTGACATCTTCCGAGCACATAGGGTCTTGAAGGATTCCAAACTGATGAGAGTACTCAATTTCAACAGTGGTGGAGCCTGGAGGAGCTTTGATTTTATGGAGCAAGCTGCAATGGAGTTTAAAAATCTCTACCCTGACCTATTTAAGCACTCCTGAGGTACCCGGGATCTCTTGAGTTCTATCTGCTGTGAGTGCTTTATGGGAGTCATACTCATAAGGGTTCAGATGGTTTTGGGCTTCATTGGTGTCCCCAGGTTTTAATTACAACTCTGTTTGTTGGATTCGCTTACTGCCTACATCTCTAGAAGATGCACAATGATTCTATTCATGGATTCTAGCTCATTTTGTGGTAAGGTGGTACTGTTTCATCGAGATTGTTCTGTCAGACTCTTAGTATGGCAGCTGGATGGACTCTGTTCCTGATGTAGAAGCTTGTGGCTTTTTGCAAACAGGATATCAGGTATAAAATGTTTTCCTATGTGCATAGGAAGGATCACACTTCTTTGCTAGCCCAGTGCTATGAACAATTTTTACAATTATCTGGGACTCAGTCAGATTGTACATAGTTGTCATGTTCAAATGGAACTTATTCATTAAACAGGAGTTTCTTAGTAATTCAAATCGGGTTCACACATGAGCATTGAATAATCTGTGGTTGTTTCAGGGCCAAAACAGCTTTGTGTTATTGTTCTCTCATTGAACTGCTAGCTGTGTGGATATTTTTATTTACTGTTTGATTTTTTTTTTTGTTCTTACCTCTGATTTGTTATTTTATGGCCTTTATACCTTAGCTACAAGTATTCCTTTCTAGGGGCTATAGGAATTTTACCTCTCTAATTTAGGTAGGAGTTAATATTGTGCTGGTAACTGTTTGTTACCTTAACTAGATAGATACCATGCCCCTAGGTTGTTGCTGTTTGTTAGGATTGTTTACCATGTTAGTTCTTTTAATCAGTGCAAGAAGACTCACAAATAAAATGGATGAACTACAATTTACATTGCATGCCTCTAACATACACATATGTGCCATTACCAAAACCTGGTGGAAAGAGGAGAACACTTGGGATAAAAACATCCCAGGTTATACCCTATACAATAAAGATAGGATTCAGTCCGGGGCGGGGGTGTTGTATTTTATATATCTGTTAATATAACCTCAGAACATACAGATACCCCTAGATGGGAGAATTCTGAAATATTATGAATGAAGATATCCCCACCACACAAAGCAAAATATAGTATAGGACTTGTGTATAGACCGCCATCTACTGCTGCCCTAGAGGATTCCCTATTACAAGATTTTATTAGTAAGTTAACATTAGTGGAGAATGTCATACTATTAGGATACCTAACTCTCCCTGGGATCAACTGGGATACACAAAAGGCTGATACCCCACTAGAGACCAATTATTTGGATGCATTTAATTTGGTAAGGTTGGAACAGTTTGTATTAAATAATACCGGGGTACCCATATTTTGGACCTGGTCCTGAGCAACCTAAATAACAATATTCAAAACTGCACTGTTTTGGCCCCGTTGGGTTCTAGTGACCATTCTATGGTCAGTTTTAACTACTTGGGTTCACTGGGTAGGGATACTGGTAGCACAATAACTTACAAGTATGACAAAGTGAATTTTGACTTAATGAGAGGTGAGATAGCAGACTGAAATTGGCAAACAGATTTTAACAATCAAATATTACAAAGTATGTGGGATAAGTTAAATAGTATAATTAGCACAATGGTCCAAAAGTATGTACCTACCATTAACAAATATAATGAGTCTAAGAAACCCTTCCCCCCATGGATGACTTCACCAGTCAGGACATTAATCAAAAATAAGAATAAAGCATACAAAAAGGCCAAATTGAGTAGAGACAGATCATGCTGGGAACACTACAAAAAATGCCTAAAAGTCACCAAAAAGAGCATAGCACTAGCTAAAACTAAATATGAGTATAAATTAGCAACCAAGGTACAGGACAACTATAAATCCTTTTAATCATATATTAACAGCAAGACGGGTGGTAATGGAACAACTGGCCCTTAAAAGACCCTGATGGAAATCTTATATCAGAAAACCAAGGGATGGCCCTGATGGTATGCGCCCGAGAGTGATTAAGGAGTTGGCAGAGTTTTTGGCAGGACCAGTCACATGCCTTTTCCAGAAATCACTAGATGTGGGTGAGGTTCTGGAGGACTAGAGAAAGGCAGTGGTTGTTCCCATTCATAACAAGCATTTGTCAATGCTGAATGTTGGTTTGCTGGCATTGGCATTGGTAGTGCAGGAGTTAGAGAGAGATGCATTATAGGAATGGCAGTGAAGTATTGAACTGATGCCAACCCACCCCCAAGCTGCAGAGACTGACAGGCATTGGGGTTTCCCTTTGGGTGTTGGCCATAGTGCTCATGCCATTTCACCTCGCCTTATCCTGCAGACACTGACAAGTGTCGCTGTGTGCATTGGGGTCTTTGGGCTTTATGCTCACCCCATTCCATAAGGAAATACACTGAGATGGGTGCAGTATAGGACAGTGGGGTGAACTTTGGAGCCAAAGTGTCCAAGGTACATCTTGATGATTGTCACTGGCTACAGGGTGGGGGCGGGGGTGGAATGGCATGAACATTACGTCCAACAATCCCAAATCACACCCCTGACACCTGTCAGTCTCTACAGGGCAGGGCACTATGGTTGAAAACCCTAACGCCCCGAGGGATTTTCACTCCAATATTTCAACATGGACTTCTTGTGACCCTACCTCATGAACAGTGGAACTATCAGTTCGTTAGCCAAAAGATGATTTTTGCACAGTGACTGTGCCATTTGGCGCCACAGGTGCGAAAACACATTTTGCACAGAATGTGAAAAATGACAGCTGTACTTTTCATAGGGAGGTACAAAAAAATGGCAATGTTGAAAATCTGGAGTGAAAATATGAAAAATTGGTGAAGTCATGAGCGTGCATAGAAACTGGGCAACGCACGCCTGTAATGCAATTATTTTGGGGATTTTTTAACCAAATTTTCAGCATAGGCATTTTGGGATCTCTGCTCATAAACAATGGCACTGCAATTTTGTTAATCTGTCCCAAAAGGTGATTCCCCAAAGTGACTGAGCCATTGTGCACCAGATGTGTGAAAACACAGTTCGGGCAGGATGTGAAAAATGACAGCTGTACAGTTCATAAGGAGGTGTAAAAAAAATGCCAATGTTGAAAATGTGGCATGTAAATATATCAAATTTACAAAGTCACAAGGGTACATGGGAAATATGCAATGCACGCTTGGAACACTGCCATTTTATGGGCGTTCAGCACCAAATTTTCAACATAGGCATTTTAGCACCTCTGCTCATGTACAGTGTCACTGTTATTTCCTCAAAGTGTCCCAAGAAGTGATTTCGCACAGTGACCATTCTATTCTGTGCTGGAAGTGCAAAAACACATTTTGGGCAGGATATGTGAAATGACGGCTGTACTGTTCATCAAGAGGTGTGGAAAAATGGCAATGGTGAAAATCCAGAGTGAAAATATCACAAATGCACGACAGTACAAGCATGCATACAATCTGCCAATGCACGCTTGTAACACAGTCATTTTATGGAGTATCATCACCAAATTTTCAACATAGGCATTTTAGGACCTCTGCTCATGAATTGTGTCACTGTCATTTTCATAATCTGGCCCAAACACTGATTTCCCACAGCCACTGTGCTATTGTGCGCCGGAAGTGTGGAAACACATTTCGGGCAGGATATGGAATATGACATCTGTACTGTTCACAAGGAGGTGTACAAAAATGACAATGCTGAAAATCCGGCATTAAAATATTGCAAATGCATGAAGTTATGAGCCTGCGTAGCAACTGCACAACACACCTTCATAAAACAGGCATTTGTTGGATTTTTTCTACCAAATTTGCAACATAGGCTTTTTGAGAGGCCACCTCGTGAACACTTGCACTGTCATTTTGTTAATGGGTCCCGAAAGGTGATTTCTCACAGTGACTGCGAAATCACCTTTCGAGGCTGATTAATGCCATGACAGTGATGGAATTCATGAGGAGGGGCCCCAAAAACCCCATGTTGAAAATTTGGTGCCAAAATTCCAATAAATGCCTGAGATATGCAGCAAAGTTGAAAAAATCATATTCATTTCATTATACAGCTTACCGGCATTTCCTCAGTTTGTGGTCGGCTTTGAAGAGTGCAGACATGTTCCTGGTCCACCGAAGATCGTTGCACTGGAGTTCGGAGGTAAGTATGGGATGGGGGGTTGTGGGGGAGGCACGGTGCGCAGTGGGTGGGCACCGTGGGGGGCCACTGAGACCACGAGGGACCTTTTTTTTCTTTCAGAGACTTTTTTTTTTAAGGAGGATGACACAGGACGTTTGCCATGCTAGGGTGGGCTCCCAGGGTGGCATCAGGAAGGCTGCTTGGGGGGGCTGGAGCCAATGGGGGATTGGGCACCCTTGTCGGCAGACAATGGGAGGGGTGAATTTATGCCGATGGGGATTGGGCACCCCCGTCGGCACACAGTGACAGCTGGGGGGGCTAGAGCTGAGGGGGATTGGGCACCCCCCCTTGACATATACAAAATGTGGGAGGACTGCTGTATGCCAACGGGGAGTGGGCTCCCCATCGGCAAATTTCTGCGGCCACAGAAAGCCGGCTGGGGGATTGGGCACCCCCGAAGTCGGCCACTAGGCAGCCACCTGCCATGCTGCTAATGTGGCAGCACACAGGAAGGGTCCGCTGCGTCTGATGAGCTTTGCTCGGATTGCAGTGGACCTTTTCTTAGATATGCTCGCCAAATTAGCATGCATGATGTGGTGCAACCATGCAGCCTGATTGGGGAATGAGAGACACACCTACTGATGCATGCCCTGCATTCACCCAACAGCGGCCACGCCTCCAAATCTGCACTCTCCCAAGATGTTGACTTGCACACAAGCATGGCAAGCCAACATAAAAAGGCTTCTAGGCAGGAGGTTGAGAATTATAGGCCTATCAGTTTGACTTCGGTCTTGGGAAAAATTCTTGAGGGTATCATTAAGGAATACATCACAGACTCTCTAATTGTGTTAGGGGATATTGATATCACGCAGCATGGGTTCACCAAGGGAAGGTCATGCAAAACAAAACTTAGAATTTTATGGTAGGGTTAGTAAAGCTCTGGACATGGGTAACTCTATTGACATTATCTTTCTGGACTTCGCCAAAGCTTTTGATAAGGTTCCACATGGTGAACTGGTAAATGCCCTAATTGAACTGGGACTCCATGTTAAAATATCCCAGTGGAGTGAGGCATGGTTAATGGGAAGGAGGCAGAGGGTATGTATAAAGGGAGAATACTCTGGGTAGGTAGATGTGACCAGTGGGATCCCTCAGGGTTCCGTGTTGGGTCCCTGTCTCTTTAAACAATATATTTCTTCAATGAGCATCCAGTCAGGTATGTGACTTTCTAAATTTGCTGATGATACAAGCATTGGCTATTCAGTAAACAACTTAGTAGATGCAAACACCCTACAAGCAGCCCTGGTGGAATTGGAAACATGGGCTTCAGATAAGAAATCAACATTTAACATTGAGAAATGTACAGTGATGCATCTAGGGAAACATAATATGCAGCTCAAATATAGGTTAGGAGGTAGGGTACTTAGGGTGGTCCATGACAAGAGAGATCTCGATATAAGAGTCAGTAATTATCTCAAGTTTTAGGATGCAGTGTAGCCAGGTTGTTAAAAAAGCAAGTAGTATTCAGTACTGCATTCATAAACACATAAATAGTAGAAATAAGGAGGTCTTGCTCCCCCTTTATACCTCACTGGTGCACCCCCATATGGAGTATTGTGCACAGTTCTGGGCATCTGTGAGTAAAGGTAATATCAAAGCCTTGGAGAAGGTGCAGAGGAGGGCAACATGTAAAATAAAGGAAGTCCAGGGTCAGTATTATGAACAGCGGTTACAAAATCTGGGAATGTATTTATTGGAGTTTTGTAGATTGCAGGGAGACATGTGTCTGATCTTTAGGGCCCTCACCGATGTACAAATCTGGGAGCAACTGGGCTTGGTACTGAAGAAACAGATATATAGCACCAGAGCCCACCCATTTCAGCTATATAAAGATAAATTTAATACAAGTAAGAGACAGCAGTGGTTTACCGTGAGGATAACTAGGATCTGGAATGTGCTCCAAAGTGAGGTTGTGGCCAGTAAGACAATGAATGAATCTAAATCTAAGTTTGACACTTACCTAATTAGTAAGGGTATCCTTGGGTACTCCTAAAACTAAGTTTAGCAAGCTAAATGGACATGTGTCTTTAAAGCTCAGTACTAACCTATGAAACCTATTATAAACCGCTTTATGATATACAGCTGTGCAAGCATGGAGTTAGATCCTATATTAATATTGTTAAATGGGGGGTTTCTAATTGGGCAGTTGATGACTAACATCATGGTCCAGGGCGTTCTGGAGATATGGACACTTGGACTGGGTTGGTAGGATTTATTGGGGGTTATTTTAATTTGGGATTGTTTTGTGGGGGTTTTGAGTCACTGGGGGATATTTCTCTGTACAAATTGTCCTTCAGATTTTCATTACCAGAGGGTTATATGGATAGTATGGGTGGGAGTGTGTCTGTCTTTTTTGGAGGGAGTATTGGTCATAGTTTTCGATCAAGGGAGAAGAGAAGTGGCCTAGAACACACTCATACTTTCAGGATGGCTACTGTTATAATTTTACTTTTCTTCCTATATCTGTGGCTTGTTGTCATCCTGACTTCTTTAATAATCAAATCAAATCAAATCAAAATTTATTTATAAAGCGCTTTTCAATAAATCAGTAGCTCTAGTGATGAGTAGTAATTATACCTTTGTCACATGGTATGTAAATGAAGCCCAGGAAAAGTGTAAATGGTACATAGTCTTGCGTCATCATAAAAAGTTACAAGTAGGCATTGCTTTTTTGCAGGAAACTCACCTGAGCTGAGAGGATATTTCTTATTTCCAGAAGGAATGCATAGGTCAGGTCTACAGTGCTGGCAATAGTAACAAAAGAGGGGGGTGGCCATCTTTCTGTCCCACTGGCTGTCTTTCCAGCTCATCCAGGAATTGTGGGACCCAGAGGGCAGGTACTTTTCTGTACATGGCCATTTGGGATTAGTAGAAGTATTGCTTTGGTCAGTGTATGGCGCCAATATGGATTCATCAGCCTTTTTTGCAGAGTTAGTTTCACACCTTGCTCCATTTGCCCACTTGCCCATAATTCTCAGAGGGGATTGGAATCTAGTCTACCAGCCAGATTTGGATCGGTCTGGTCCATCTTGTAAAGGCCTATCCCCAGTGCAACGTAATTGCTGAAAGAGTTACTGGATACTCTTGGTCTGATCGACCTATGGCATCTTCTTCATCCCTTGGACAGGCATTACACATTTTATTCAGGTCCCCATGGGTCACTTTCCAGATTAGACAATTTCTTTATTAGTCACGAATCGCTCCCCAACCCCATTTCCTGTGGTATTCAACTTTTGGTTATTTTGGACCATGCACCAGTCACCATAACACATTCTGTCCAGGGACAAGTAGATTAGGACAGAGTGTGGCATCTCAACTCTCAACACCTATGAGACCCTGCCACATTGCAGAACATACTTGATTATCTATAGTCTTTTTTTTTCAGTCAGTGATCTCTCCGTATCAGCTTTAGATGTATTGTGGGGGGCAGCCAAATGCGTGCTCCGAGGGGAATGCTTCTGGCTGGCTTCAAAATGAAATTGAGCTTGTAACACTCAGATCAACTGTTATGGGATATTCAGAAGTTAGAGATCCACTTCTCTTCAAACACACAGCTTTCAGATTAGTTATATCTTAATTCTCTCCGAGCACGATACGTTGGTCTTCTAGCAGAGAAGGAGGAATTAGCTTTAATGCTTACAAAAACTCAGTATTTAGAACCTGGTGAGCAGGCAAGTAAGTTGCTAGCTCTCTGGCTCTGACAATTTGAGTCCTCTATGATTATCCCTAGTATCCAAATTAGGGCTGATAGTGAGACAGTGACACAGCCCTGTGCAATCGCTGAAGTTTTTCGGATGTACCACAGTACATTGTATCAGCCACAACCTCCCAATTTTATTCCTCTTGATCAGATCAAAATGATCCCCTGCAGCTCCCAACATTGACTCAATGACAATGAGATTTCACTAAGGGGCCTATTAAATTACCAGAGGTCCACAGATCCATTCAGCAACTTCCACTGGACAAAGCCCCTGGTCCGGATGGATTTACCAGCAACTTTTATAAGGTCCTGACAGATGATTTAGCCTGCTTCTTAACCCACCTCTTTAACTATTATTTACATCCGGCCTTACTGACTTTACTTTTACTCAAGCATGGATTATCCTTTTGCAGAAGCCCAGAAAAGACAAATTATCCCCAAACAGTTATAGACCGATTTCACTACTTAATTCCAATATTAAAATTTTGGCCAAGGTTTTAGCTAATTGGCTTCAAGCAGTATGGGATGAGTTGGTAAGCCCAATACAGGTAGGTTTCATGGCTTGTTGCCTGCAAAGTGACTATCTTGGCAAACTTCATTACCTAATGTCTGTGTCCAGAGAGGTAGGACCTTTGCGGTCCTGGTATCCCTGGATGCAGAAAAGGCCTTCAATTGGGTCTCTTGCTCTTCTGATTTTGTGTTTTAGAGAAATGTGGTTCCCTCCCCAGAGTTTATTTCTTGGGTTACAGTGCTATACAGTAACCCCATGGCACACATTTTGTGTAATGGCATTTTGTCTGCCCTCTTTTCCTTGTAGCATGGAACTAGGCAGGGATGTTCATTGTTGCTGCTCCCTTTTAGTCTCTATTTAGAACCTTTGATTTACTATATTCAGGCTAACCAGGCAGTGAGAGGAATAGTGGTGGGAGGTTTCCATTGTAAAATGTCAGTGTATTCAGATGATCTCTTACTGCAAATTGTGGAGCCCTTCTCCTCTATTCCTGCTGCCATTTCTAAGATGCAACATTTTTCTGCTCTCTCCGGATACAAATTAAATTTTGAGAAAACTAGGGTTTTGCCTCCAAATTCTTATGTTCATAAGCAGGATATTTTAAAAATGTTAACTTATTTAGGTACAGCATATTCATCTCACTAAATTCCCCTCGGCTTTAATCAAAGAAAATTTTACTCCCCTTTTGCAACAGATTAAACTGTCTCTACAGTGCTGGGCATCCCTGCCAGTTTCCCTCTGGGAGAGAGTTAGTATAGTCAAAATGACTCTTCATCCATGTATTTTATATCATCTTGGCATATTGTGCCCTTATCTTCCCAGGGCCTGGTTTTCCCACCTCCAGCAGTGCATTAATGTTTTTTGTGGAAGAGGAAAGCTGTCTGACAAGCTTATTTTAAGCTCATGATCCATAAGGATGGGGGGGGGGGCATGCGACATCCAATTTTTTTATTATTATTGCGCTTGCACAGAAGAAAGCTTTTCAAATGCGGCCAAGTTTTGTAAGCAGAAGAGAAGGCCTCTGTCAGCAGGCTGGTATCCACTTAAATAATCTATCTTATACCGTCTGACCTACCTACCTACCTACTCAGCTCAAAGCCTTGCCACTTTTATGGCCTTTAAAAGCTTTACGACAGCTATGTACCTATATGGGCTTTGATTGGTTGAATGCCCCAACTCAGCCCATTCTGGGTAACCCTTATATTCATATTGCTCATCATCCAATACCACTCGTTTTTGTTCTCAACGCCAATATACTTTCATGGAGGGTACAATGGAGGAGGGCAGACCTCTCCTGATTTCTGTCCTTCAGGAATGTTTTTTCTTTGCCCCAAGTCTTTGATTTTTAAATATTATCAGTTGAAGCAAGCAATTCTTTCCTACCTGGGTCCCACTACTTGGTCTAGTCCTTATTCCCTAAATGTTCAATCGTAAGTATCTACTGTGGAGCAGCCTCATTCAGAATCAAAACTTTATGGGCTTTTTCTAGCTCAGGATTCAAATAGTCCTACAGGGATTTGTTAGGCCCTGGCCATTGCTGCAGACCTAGGGCTCTGGCAGATAGTGTGGCAGCTTCTCTATCAATTTGTTAAACAGGATAGGCATTGTTTACCCAATTTCAGATTCTACAGAATTTATACTATACTCCATTACAATTGCATAAAATAGGGCAGCTTCCTTTTCCAGATTGTACCAGATGTGGAATGGCGAAAGGTCCTCTCAAATACATGCTCTGGGATTACATAAAGATATCTCCTTTTTGGCATACTATTAAAATTTCCTTGGATCCTTTCCTGAGACTGGGCTCCTATGTATTTCACACCCAAGGTGTGCTTGGTTGACCTTTATCCAGCAGGCCTTTTTGGTCCTCAAAAGGCGTATATGGCATTGATAGCGATTACGGCCAAGTTGATTATACTGCACATTGGTTAAATGATTCCATACCCACTTAGATGAATGGAATCAGGAGACCCTCCAAGCATTGTTGGTAGAGAAACAAACTGGCTATACACAAGGCAAGGTGGAGTTATTCTGCTCTAGGTGAAACCACTCTATGCTTTATCACTTTTTTGTTTTTCCACCTAAATTTCCAGTCCTAGGTAATTGTGCTCTTGGTGCCGCGGTGTCGTTTTTTTTTTTTTAAGGTTCTAGATTATTGTTATTATATTTGGTTTGTTGAATTTCATTGTTATTATTGGATTGTTCATTGTGGTTTGATGGACATGATTGTTCTGTATTTTAAAATGTTCAATAAAGTATATTCAATTAAAAAAAGGAACCCCCAGAGTTTATAAAACAAAAGGCTATTACACAAAATATCCTCCCTCAGGATTCAACTGAACCTATAGGCCACAAGAATGGCAGATCTGCAAATTATCTGAACCAAGCATAAATATTTGGTGCAGGGTGAGAAAGAAGGCAAATTGCTGTCCTTCTGCCTTTGCAAACAACAGGCAGAAAGATTCATTTCCCATCTCAAGGACAAGGCAGAGCACCTGTAGATATCTCTGAAAGTGAATAATGAAATTATGAAACAGCTTTATCAAACTGTGTATCAATCACAAACTAATCTAAAAGTATAGGACCTTGGTGACTTCACATGGCACCTATCTCTGCCAAAATTTCACCAGCACAGAAGGAAGTGTTGGAGGCTCCTATCACCACTGCTGAAATATCCAAGGCTATCAAAACTATGGCTTCCCACAAAGCCCTAATGGCCTTCCAATAGATTTTTACCAAATAATGAGTGAGGAACTAGCCCTACCTTTGCTGCACATGATGCATGACTCCCACAACAACTCTGCTCTCCCAGACACCCTCAGGAAAGCAGTCATTACTGTGCTACCCAAAGAAGGAAAAGACCCCTCCCTCCCAGTTTTTACCCTACATCCTTAATAAATTCAGATGCAAATATTATTGCCAAAACCCTTGCCCTCTTCCTGGAAAACATTCTACCGGACATTATACATCCATCCCAGGTGGACTTCATTAAAGGCAGAATAAGCTCAGATCACTTAAGGGCCTTGGTCTCTATCCTCCAGGTTGCGGCCAGCCTTTCCACCCCCGCAACAGCAATTACCATCGACTCTGAGAGAGCATTTGATTCGGTGGAGTGAGACTATATGATAGCAGTTCTCAGTCTCTTTAACTTTGGTCCTTACTTTACTAACTGGGTCCAGACCCTTTATAATAACCCCACAGTCCAAATTCTCACCAATAACACTCTTTCCAGCCCTTTTCCCCTCTTCAGATGGATGCAGCCAGGCTGCCCCCTCTCCCCACTTTCATTTGTCACAGCCATTGAACCCCTGGCACCTGCATTTCACCTTCATCCTGACCTGAGCAGAATTAAAGAGTTAGACCCCAGGATTTCAGAACTAAATTGTATGCTAATGACTGCTTGGTGTTCTGTGAGAATGTCGCCCAAGTGTTCCTAGAGTTACTTTCTCTTTTAGACTCCTGTACAGCCCTTTCAGGGCTTTGTATTGACATCTCCAAATCTGAGATCCTTCCTCTCAACTCTAATATAGCACCCCAGCTGACAGCAGGACATGGGCTGGCATGGGTTCCAAGCCAAATCAAATACCTGGACATTTGTATTACACCAGATATTTCATGCTTGGTTGCAGTCAACCATCAGCCTGTGGCAAATAAACTCCACTCTGAACTACTGAGCTGGAGATACCTGAAGCTGTCCCTCGTAGGGAAAATCAATGCAATCAAAATGGCTCCTGCCCTAGGATCTTTCATATGCTCTCTAATCTTCCTATCTCCAGCAAACACACCTGGTTTCAAAAGATACACAAGTCTTATTGGGGGTTTTCTGTAGGAAGGGTCCCCCCTGCCCAGTATAGCTCAGCCAAACTTTGTCCCCTCTGGTCTAATTAAGGATAAGGGTTAACTCAGTTTTGAAATCACTGTTACACTTTCCTGGCCACAAAAACATGCATGTTGTTCATTCATCCTGGGGCTCAGTCTCCTGCCTGGATTGGTATTGAAACTGAACTGTTGGGTGAGGGCTCAACCTTCACTATACCAGGACATAGCTTTGCGTAAAACATTCCGCAAATGGCACACAATTTCAGCAGCACATGAGGTATGGAGGAAAGTGGCAGTCTTCATCAAACACTGTACCTGTATAGGGTCCCACACTCCTCTCTGGAACAAACCCTCCTGTAGTATTGGCCTACAACCAATTAACTGGCTCACATGGAGTGAGAGGCATGTGCACTTCTGGGTGGACATCTTCCTTTCCAACACCAACACGATGGATGCTTTCCAGGCCCAGCAACAGAGATTTAGTATCCCCAACTCTGACCTGTGAAGGTACTTCTAGCTAAGAAGTCTACACACTAGTTGGGTATGGCAGTTCTCTGTTTGTTCCTCATGCACTGGCATGTTGGAGGAGTTTTGCCTAAACTACCCATTCAGACACTGCTCTGAGCAAAATCAGGCCTAGGAGGCACTATTTGTAAGGCCCACAGAGATGCCATGCTAGACCACTTACTCCAGCCCAAGCAGAAATTGGAGCAGGCACTACAGACAATTTCAGATGAAGTTTGACAAGCTCCTGGAGGGTCATCCATCAGGCTCGTCTAGACCCATGAAGTATGCTGCTCCAAAACAAGGTTAGGCATTACTGGTTCTGGACTCCTGCCCAGCTTAATTCATTGGGTCTCCTGTCTCATGACACCTGTTGGAGGTGCAAGTCATCTGCAGCAGACTTGCTCCACATGCTTTGGTCTTGCAACTCAGTTCAAGACTAGTGGAAAAGGATTCTGGGTCATTGTTCCAAAATTCTTCATGCTTATATCCCTCCATCCCCAGGATTGATCTAGCTGGGAATCCCTGATCCCCACTCAAAGCTTTCAGTTCCTCAGAGAACATGGCTCGTGTTAGCCTCTACTGAAGCTATATGTCACCTGCTTCAGAGGTAGAGGTCCACAGATATACCATCCTTTCATGAATGGGAGTCAGCACTGGTCACACTCTCCTCCAATTCCAGCATGACCCAATTCCTTTTGCATAAGCTAAAGAAATTCCCAAAAATATGTGCCCCATTTTTTCAATTCTTACAGGTTTTGTCTATCCCCTCACTTAACAGCAGGCGTAAGGACCTACTACATCCTCCCTCAAGTTTTGGGATTATAAAATATTTGACCCTCCAGTGTTATCACCCCTTAACTGAGGATCTAAGGTTATAGACTTCTGTGCCTTCCATAACTTAGGCTTATGGATTGCAGTAACTAACTGAGATGTGCAAAATAATAAAGCTATCTTCAATTTAGTAATGATAGTTATGGAGCTCACTTTTCTATCAATTGTTTAACAACACATTAGATATGGTTACCTTGTCATAATTGCCATGTATGTTGTGCATTGTTATCCTTTAGTTCTGTATGCAGTTTGTTGTATAAGATTGTGATTATGCTGTTGCTCACAAACTCAATAAAGAAATTAACTACAAATCTTTTTCGTACAACAGTGTCAAAGACCTTTCTGAAATCTAGGTAGGTCATGTCCATTGCCCCCTCCTGATCCACTTGCCTGGTTACCCAGTCAAAGAACTCGATCATGTTAATCTGGCATGACCTCCCTTCCCCTCCCATGAAGCCATGTTGCCTCGGATCCTGAAGCCCACTGGTGACAAAGTAATCACTAATCCTTTTCTTTAACAGTGATTCCATTACCTTACCCACTACTGATGTCAAACTGACTGGCCTGTAGTTTCTTGCCCCCTCCCTATTCCCACTCTTGTGTAGAGGGACCACATATGCCCTCCTCCAGTCCCCCGGCACCAACCCTGTTTCAAATGACAGGTTGAACAGGATGTCAAAGGTGCTGCTAGCTCCTGAGTTCCCTCAATATCTTGGATTTCACCCCGTCTGGCCTCATTGCCTTGTCCACCTTTAGCATTGTTAATTTCCTAAGGACCCTTTCCACTGTAAAAGGACTTGTGTTCACCTTGCTGACCCTAGTGCCCCTGTCCTTTAACCTTGACCTGTCCCCTGCCTCCTCTTCTTTGAACAATGAATAGAAGTAACTGTTTAATATGTTCACCTTTTGGTGATCCTCATCTACACTCCCTCCTTCATCCTTCAGCCTTACTATCCCCCATTTTGTCTTTCTCTTTTCACTTATGTACCCAAAAAAAGGTTATCCCCTCTTTTCACTGATCTTGCAATCTTTTCCTCTGTCTGGGCCTTTGCACTCCTGTCTGCCTTCCTTCCCTGCCTCTCTTTGCTTCTCCTGGTAACTTTCCCTGTCCCCTCTGTCTGCATTAGTTTGTATCTTCTAAATGCCAGTTTTTTTTTTGCTTTTACTTTCTCTGCTACCTCCTTGGAGAACCTTTTGCCCTTGGTAACCTGCCTGACACAGATTTGTGTAACCTTCTCAATGACCTCCTGTATGTTTGCCCACTGCTCATTTACCCTCCCTCTATTTTCTCTAACCCTGCCAGGTTGCCCCTCAGGCATTCACCCACTTTCTTGAAGTTGGCCCTCCTGAAGTCCAGGACCCTCATCCTTATGTGATTTGATTCTGATCAAGTTTTCCTATCAAACCATGCCAAACGGTGATCACTATTCCCCAGGTGGTCCCCCTGTGACTCCCATGATACTGTCCCTGTTTGACAGTGCCAGATCCAGTAATGCCTCCTTTTGAGTGGTTTCCACTACTAGTTGGTTGAGGACTGTCCCTGTAGGGAGTCTAGGATGTTTCTGTTCCTGAGCGATGCTGCAGCAGGGAGGCTCCAATCCACATCTGGTAGACTGAAGTCCCCTACTAACAATACCTCTCCCTGCAAGCCATTTTTTTGATTGCTAGCATCATATCATTATCTACCTCCTCTCACTGAGCTGGAGACCTGTAGATCACTTCTATGTGGTTAGCTGCCTTATTCCTCCTCTCCAGCATGACCCACAGTGCCTCCTCCCCCCAGTCCACCTGCATTTCCGTGGTTTTTATGTTGTCCCTTACATAAAGAGCCACTCCTCCCCTCTTTCTACCTACCCTGTCCCTCCTACTGTAAACAGGATATACCCTGGAATGATCATTTCCCAGTCCCGAGTTTCTTACTGAAAAAGCATGGCAAGTCACTTTCTGACACAGTGATGTCTGAGATGCTGGCAAACAAAATGGTGCAGGATTATTTGGTTAAGAAAGTGCCAATAGCAGAAGGAGATGAGCCTGTATTGTACTGGTCCCCAAAAAGACCTCTTTGACACAAGTAGCTGATGAACACCTCAGTTGTCCACCTGCAAGTAGATGTTCAGAGAGGATTTTCAGTGCTACAGGCAATATTGTTACCAACAGGAGAACATGCCTTTTGACTCACAGTGTAGGGCTCACTTTTTTAATAATTAACCTGCCTATTTTTCCCAGTGCCCTTATTGCCAAGGTTTATGGATGATGACTCACCTACACTTCCAACTGGGCTGACAGAGGAGGATGAGGAGCTGGATTTCGATGAGGAGTGCTTCTTATGTCCATTAGTTGTTTTTTCTGGGGGCGGACAACCACATACTGTGGGATGCCGAATTAAATAATGTTTGGTGCAATGTTGCCTAGAAACCAGTGTGTACAGCAGTTAGCCATGGCATAAACAGAAGCCTTATCCATGTGTGGCACTGTCCCAATAGGTATCCAATTTTTGGAACCAGTAGCCCCCACTGTGGGATGCTGTACTGTTGTCTTCACCCAGTCTTCAGATTAATGTTTTGTGAATTTTGCCAGGCCTGCACAGGCTGAATAAATAATTTTTTGGGGCAATGTTACCCATGAAACCAGTGTACAAAACGTAGTCACGGCACAACTGGAAGCCTTATCTACACATGGCACTGTCCCAATGGGCACACCGTTTTTGGAAACAGTAACCTATACTGTGGGATGTTATACTGATAATTTTAAAGGCATATAGGTCTTACAGTTACAACCATTTTATTTTTTATTTGAACATTTTTCCTTAGCCACATACTCTTTATTACTACTAGCATTGTTCATGTTAGACAGTGGCTAAATGGACATCATTTTTGGAACCAACACCAGTCACTTTGACCCATTGCATTATCCTGCTATTTTGGGTGCTACATCAGCCCAGTGCATTAAGTTATTTCATTGTGTCCCTTTTCCTATTGCTTTTTAATGGTCAAATCAGTGCAAACTAATTTGCTATTAAGAGAATTTGTTTAACTTTGTGCTGTCTGACAGTCAAGGTTCACATGGCCGAACTTCGGGAGGTTTGCACCACCCTAGAAGGAATGCAACCTTCTGATGTGGGCATGCTCCACTTACTTCACCTAGACAGGCATCTTACTCCTGCTAGCTAGGCTAGTCAAGCAAACTGGATGGACCACAGTTCTTTTTCTACCTATAAATTTCTACATTTCTAGGTTTACTACCAGAACATATTTTTATCCCTTGTAGTGCAACTACACTGTTGTAACATGGGAATCTGTGTTCAACAAATGTACAAAAAACACCCCAGCTATGGAAACAAATGACCCGATTTCTTTTCTAGAAAACACTCACGTTACTTACTGTTTTTCTTTTATATTTTATTTCCCCAGGATAGACTAACTGAAATACAGCATCTCATTTGGAATGTGGGATCATACTTCTATACATTTTGCAGCAAGATAGACAGATGTGTTGGGAAGTACAATGATTTGCTCAAGGTCACACAGTCTTCCAAAGTCCATGGTGGAATATGAATCTATGAGCTCCCATTTCACAGTTTAGGGCTTTAACCCCTGGACTGCACTGCCTTACTGGTGTCCATAAGATCAGTGGAAGCCAATGTAATGTATGTATGTGTGTGTATATGCATATGTACATTTATGCTGAGGGATGTGTACTAAAGATGTCATTAAACACAACATGGTACAAATCAAATATATGGCAGAGGGAACCCTGACATCAAGTCTCCTGATGCTGAGCTTTTAGGGACTGGAAGTGGCCCCACTGGAGGAAACTGGCCTGATTGTTTACATTTTTTGGTAGTTTTAAAAGCGGTCCTCCCCCTCCTCATAAAGGGATTAGGCAAATCTGTCTGCAGAAAAGGAGGCAACATGGTCTACTGGTAGAGAATCATATACCGTAGGCAGTGTGAAAATCAGTTGTGAGTCAAATACTCACTGCATGACTGTGATCAAAATCACTTAACCTTCTAGTGCTTCAGTCCCCCCCAGCTGTAGAAATGGGTAGCATCAGGGCCACCACAAAAAAATTATTTGGGCTATTATTGGTAAATTGTGCCATAATCCCCTACTGATGTAAAGCAGGGGATCCACTATACAACTGGACCACTGCTACCATAGCTGTCTCTATTCCCTTTATTGTGCTCTGCATGAGCCTCTTGGGTTGGCTGGGGGTATGTGAATGCTGAGTACATTACAGTGGTTTCAATGTATAGAGTTCTGTGAACTAGTAATTCACGAAACATGCATATCCTTGTAAAATAGGGCACATGACAGGCTTTTATGGAATAAGAAACATGTCTGACTTCTTAAGTAGTAAATGCAAATAAGCAGTATGTGGTGCAATGTGGCACAAAAAAAAGCTTTATTTTGAGTGAGCAGACTAAATTCCAGTGCTTTGGGTCCAATATGACTCTTCCTTCTGGAGCATGGCTTCTACATGGAGAACGTCTGTCCTCTTGTAGTGCAAAAATGAAAAGGACATACACATAGTGTGTTGCTGTAATAGGTGAGAATGGCCCCAAACAAAAAAAACAGCAATATGTGAAACATATCATAAAACACCCCAAAATGAATTAACAACACTGCAAGAGAATAGAATACATTGAACACATTATAGAAAGTCAAAGCTAACTCAGTAAGTTAGAGTGAGAGGCTAGCACCATAATAAACAGCAAAAAATAATCATATAGTGAATATTGATATGCTATCACTGATGTCAGAAAGGCTGGCCTGGTGGCACTGAGGGTTGAGGCACTGGATGCCACACCTCATGCCACGCTGGTTACCCAGGTTCAGGAATGGACCTGGGTCATTAGGGGTCAGTAGGGGTGGGAGAGGATGGAGTATCTGGGGACTGCTCTCCTCTCCTGGGGTGGGTTGTAGGGGGTTTCTGGTACTGTAGTGACCTCTGCTGGAGACTGGGGGTAGCACAAGTGTGTGGGACATGGAAGGAGGTGGGATGATGGCGGCTCCAGGCACAGAGGTGTAGAGGATATGCTGCATAGGAGCCATTGCATGCCATATCCTGAGGGGGAAACAGTAAGGAAGAAAACCCCCTGGATAAGCAATGTGATGCCAATGATGGGGACCTCCCCCCACAGCCAGACAAAGCCCAAAGTAAGCCAGGGTGAGGATCCAAGTGTGGTCTCTCTCCCTGGTCCTGCTGCCACTGGGGGGGGCCCTTGGTGGAGGGTAAGCCACGGTCCTCCCCAACTCTGCTTCCAAGGTAGAGGCTGGCTGATGGGGTAGAGCTGATCTCCCGCAGATAAGGGATCAGGTCTGCCCCCTGCCGTACAGAGGAGCATAAACAGAAATTACACAATAAAAAACTGATGTCAGAAAGAACTACTTAGGGACAAGCACTTTTTTTTAAAGTAACAATGCTCAGTACAAAATTGCACACTGAAAAGGAAAATTCCTGACCTACTGTAAATGTAAGTTAAATTCAAATAAGGATAGGATAAAATAGAAACATCAACAGACACACAAAACTCTAAACAAACTAAAAAAATACATATTAGATGCAGCAAGTACCTATAAAAAGAAAGATACAAAAAATTGCATTTACAGTAAATGCAGTTTTATGGTTTCAAAAAGGGAATGATGTTTAAGCAGTCATTGCGGCCATGAGGCAATAAAGTATTGAGATTAAAAATCCATCTCGATTCTTTTTGTAACAAAGTCCTTTCCCTATCTCCTCCCCTTGAATGGACTTTAACATATTTAATTCAAGTGAAATGTAATGTACTATGGTCACCACTGTGATAAAATTGAAAATGTGTACCAAGAGGGGTATTTGGATTTTCAGTCTAAATGGAAGAGATACATTGTTGTATTCTCTTCTGTAACAGATGGCTAGTCTAGCCTATGTTACTGTATGTCTTGTGTTCTCAAGTAATAGCACAGACTACATTAGGGGCGGAACAATTAAACTGTTTGATGACTGTTTTTCTGTTATTAGTTGGATTAATGAATTATTGACCCATTGCACTAAATTCTACAAACACTGCAGTGGCCACAATTATAGAAACCTTGTGGAGGTGGAGGCAACTCATTTTGTCACACATGAGTGGATGTATCTCTAAAAAAACTATTGGTAACTAGGTCTCCAATGTTTTTACCTCTTGAGAATGAGATACGCAGTTGTGTCCCTAATGCTCTGGGTAGTTTCTCACCTCCTTCCAACATATGCCAGTGTTCCTTAATGATGCATGTCACATTATGTGACAGATGATTAAATTATATCACAAATGTGACTGAAGTTGAAAAATAATTTTGGTTTGGTTTTGGCTGGAGCAGTGTCTGGAGATCTATGATTTATGCCTTTTCCCATGCCCTTTGAATAACATGGTTACTGTAGCCTCTATGCAGAAATATATCACCTAGCTCTTCTGTTTGAATGCCAAATGTTTTTTAATCAGAGCAATTTCTATGGTTTCTAGTAAATGGCCCAGTAGAACCGGTTTTGGTCAAACAGCTTTTAATTATGCTGGTTTATGTGCATCTAATAACTTGCTTTTGTTTGTAAAATGTTGCAATTCCATGTTCCTTGTTAAGAAACAGTTATTTAAAGGAAAGTGATTATTATCAGTAAGTCCCCACCCCCAAAAGCTTTATCCCCCCAACCGATTAGGCTTTTCACCTGAAAAATATATATATTTTTTTACATGTTTTTAATCATTTTTTTTACTTTAAAGTCCAGGATTCACACATATGGCGGACACCACACAATTCCATTTCATCAGAAAGTGTGGCACCACACCACTCACTTCAATACATTTGTATTGAGGTGAGCAGTATAGCGCCATACTTTCAGATGAAATGGAACTGTGCGGCATCCACCATGTTTGTGAATCCTGGACTTTTACAAACATAAAAAACTGAGTAAAAACATGTAAAAAAACCTTTTTGTTCAGGTGAAAAGCCTAATTGGGGGTAAAGTTTTGGGGATGGGGACTTAGTTATAATGATCACTTTCCTTTAAGACTCTTAGAAACTAATCCCATTGCAATTGTGATTAACTTATTTCTACTGAAGTGTGTTTTTTTTCAACTTGTTATTGTTATTGTTTCAAATGCTGGTTACACTTGAAAGTGGGCAACTATCTCAAAGTGCTCTTCCAGGGAAAATAATATAATTAGATGAAATGAAATATGGGGTATGAGTGTTCAAACACACTGCAATTTGGGGAGCTTGTTAACTCTTACAATTTGGATGCTTTGCGCCAACATTGGAAGTGCTGAGCAAGGAAATAAACTACATCATACAGTCCTAAAATGGTACCTATCACCTTTCTGTAATGCAGAAACACTTATTAGGATAATTACAATGTGTAGTTATGGAACAGTAACTGAACTTGAACCAGTTTTTAGAAATCGGTTTCTATGGGGAAAAATAATTTACAGGTACAGTACAGTTCTCCTTTGAGTATCTGAGTGAAACAGCAAGGTTTCCTTCCTCTTTAAAGAAAAACATAAAATTTATTCGTATCCACAACATGACTCTTTGCTTGTATGAGCAGGCCGCATTCATAATTCTTGCCACAAAATACAATAAACATCATTCACAGCTCTTTCCACAATATACAATAAACATCATTTTTTATATCAGCTATTATCCCCTTCACTAGACCATGCACCACAGAATGAAAAAGTCTCAGAACACTGAAATTCATAAATGGATTAAATAAAATATTTTTAATATGATATATAGTCATATTTATCATAATCTATAAAAATCTGCAACCTGTATATTTAATTTCAAAATTTGGCTACAGAGAGTACCATATAATTTGACATAAAATTCATATACATAATATACACAGATTTTTTTTCTAAACATACATGGTTACATTGGCACATGTAAAAGTCCTGTTAAAAAAAGAGTGGGATATATACAAAAGAGTAAGAAACAGAGGTCAGCCAGGCTGATGATATAATCTCTTCTTCTGCTGAAGGTAAAGGAAATTATTTTAGGCACATTATTTTCTTCAAACTTTGCAAGAGTTCACAATTTAAAAACTGTTCAATGTACATAATTTCTGGGCTCAATTTATCCTCTGCAATCACAGCTTTCAGTTGTTGGTACACACAGTTGATGTCATGTAAGTTTTACACATGGTTCTTGAAAAGCAGTACAAAACTATAAAAGACACCAGGGAGGACCAGCCTCCTATTTATCTTGATTTACCATGAGTTAGTACAGAGCAAGGAGTCATTGAACATTTCCAATACAGAGTCCTAGTTTCTAAATTTGTTATGATGATCAACTGGTAACTAATGCAGATAATTGAAAATAAGACAGGTAACAGGAGTAAAGATGTGCGAAGTTGGAAAACTTCAGTTCTCAAAATAAACTGTGAAGGTTTTTAGCAGGCAAAGTGCTGACTTTGAAAGGTTTTTGGCAGGTGAAGTTGCACTTTTTCAGGAGACGTTATGCAAATTTGCTGGTGAAGTTGGAACTTCGCCTAAAAAAGTGCAATTTTTTTTAAGAAAAACTCAATGCAAAGTGGCAAAGAAGTGAAAGCAATTTGTGAAGTTATTTAGCGATGGTGAATTTTGAAAGTTCACTGTAACTTTGCCAATGAAGTAAAGCTTCACAACATCTCTAAACAGTAGACACATGTTTTTCACTTTAGAATGTTTTGATAATGGGTCATGTAGGCCTGAAAGCTTGTGTACTGAAAATTTCTCATTGATCTAATAAAACATATCAAATCATCAGAACTGGGTCTGTAACGCTCAAATACAAAGTCACCTTCTAGGTTGGAAAGATCTTGCAATCTGGCAATGCATGGATGTAATGCAGATAATACGGAGGGCAGTGTTCAGTTGGTTGCTTGTAAAAAATCATTCTTTCTTCTGTTGATGACATAATAGCTCCACATCATAGTCTGTCCCAATGGTAAGTGTAGCATTTGATGTTCCAAGTGCAACAAACTCCAGTTTGATACCTCAGGCTACAGAGTAGCTTTAGTACAGAAATGCGTGCTTTGATTTATTATGCTGTTTTCATTGAATGAGACAGTTGTTTTAAATAAACTGTGCACAACTTATTGTAAATAACAGTACATGACAGTCATTCAATGACCAAGAATATTTTTCAGTTGAACCTTAATAAGATCTCCTACTGCAGAATGGATAGAATTATGATCCAGCTTAGTTTTCCACTAATTGTCCCTGCCTTTTTTTTTTCAGATGCTTGATCACATTTTAGTACTTAGAAGAGCTGTTAATCTGCAGTTTATTTACTCAGGTTCATTCAATTGAGGCACCAAATGTATTTTTCAGTGGGGTCCTGCTTCTGCCCAGTTTAACAGGTGGGACTGGGAGGTGCTGAAGCACTGGGATGGAGGTCACGCTTGAGGTCATTTAATGAGTCAGTGGCTGCAATGGAATTTAGCCCCAGGGTGTCAAGGTCCACAGTTCTATACTCTATGCACTGGATCACACTTCCCTCCAGAGTAGCAGCAGAGGAAACATACAAATATGTGTAATGCAAACCCAAACAATGGAGCCCCTATACATGCTACTATGCTTGCAGAGTAGTCTCACTGATAGATACCAACACAGTAACACCTCTGCTGCTGAGGAACTCACAGCATTCTGAAATGTCTCCCCCCACACAAAAAAAACAAACAAACAAAAAAAAAAACAACAATATAAAAGGCTAGGGCAACACTGGTAAAGGAAATGTGAAAATAGCAGTTAGAAATGGTGATAAACAGAATTAACATTTCTCATGACAAATAAGATGGAAAGGGTCAATGAGCATATACAAAGCAGAGTAAAGGCAAGTTGGGTATGATTTCAAAATTAAGTTGAATGGAAAGTGATTACATTTGTTGTGAATTTCACCTTTTTTTCATCAAAACTGGTGATATTTTACAATTGTCTTTGCAAAATTGTCAAATGAAATCTTCTGATATTTTAACATGCTTCATTTTATCAGTATTGCAATAACTGAAAATCTGACACTACTTTCCAAGGTTTATGCTTTCATGTTTAATGTAGTTCATGTGCATGTAGCCTGTCAATGCAGTCGCTCAAAGGAAAGCTACCAGTTACGATCAACTGGTTAACCTCCATACAAACTGTGCCTGGTAAATATTGTAATTCTGTAACCATGGATACCATGAAGATTCTGCAGTCCTCAAAATGTTATCAGAGATAGATAACGTAATTTTCTGGAATTAGTCCTGTTTTGCCTTCATATGTTGCTTGCAGCCAGCCTGGTTCCACAGATGGGTACACTGTATTAAAATGTAAAAAGTTTAATGTAAAGCACTTGTAATCATGCGGGGACTACACTGTAATATATGCCATAAAACACATCTAGCATGTAAATTCATGTAAATTCACATTCTGCTTGTTTTGCGATGCTACCAACATGTGGATCTTGTGTTCAGAGCAGCATGTAGTGTATTATAGTGGGGTGTGTGTTTTAGAGGGAGTGCTATACTCTTGTTCTTGCAGAGCAAGCCATATGAAATAGGCTCTTTTTGTTCCATAGTCTGTACATGGAACCCACTACATGAACTATAGTGAGAACTGGTATAGCATTTTTTGTGGTATACAAGGGTGAATTTTTCTTTGACTCTGTCAAATACAAATCACACTTCAACACAGCAGTGGACACAGATTGAAAGGAACTCCTCAGTGGGGGGAAAAAAAAACACTTGCTTACCATTACTGTGAATCCAACACTGGTGTTTTATTCTGGAATGGTGCCAGAATAGAACACCAATGTCATTGGTAGGTAAGAGTTTGTTTTTTTTATTCACAGAATGCCTGCCAATCTGTGTCTGGCACCATGTGGACATGTGTTTTTCATATTAGAAATATAGGACCCTAGAAAAGTGATGGACAGAAAAGAAAACTCTGAACAGTTCAAAGTTGGAGAGCACCAATGGAGTGCACTTCACTAGCAGAAATAGATACCAAAAATAAAAATCACACACACACACACACACCAGGCTCTGGATGAAGTTCAAAATATTTTATGGTCATGTGAAGCTCGAGAATGCTTGGGTAACAACCCTTACATATCACCTCTGGATGAGGTTTCTTCAAGGGTATTTAACTAGTATGTCCCAAGATTCCCTGCTTGGAGCCACTTTAGTATCTAACCACCCTCTCAGTCTTCCTGTCTCCTCTCTCATCTTTCCATTTAAGAACTTCTTTATATGTATCCCACTGCCTTTGAACTTTGCTACTGTCCTCACCACTAAAACCGTGTCAGGAAATTTGATCCACCCATCCACCACACTTCATGGGAAGCAGCACTTTGCTGTACTTTCTAATCCTAATGTCCTTTTTGAATGTTCCATTCTCCGGCTTGAGCACATGCCCCTGGTGGAGGCAGTGTTTCTTAATTTGAGCAAACTTTCTGTGTCCACACTTTTGAACCCTTTTATGAATTTGAAAGCCTCTTTCCTGCCCAACCCCCATCTATCCTTTAGAGAATACACACTGAGACTTTTCAGTCTCTCACCATATGCCTTGCCCTGCTGGTTATGGATCATCCTTGTGGCCTTTTGTTATATGAAGTCTCAAATCTACTCCTGTCAGTCCTTAGGTGTAGACCCTAGAACAGGACACAGCACTGCAGTTGTGGTCCGATCAGTGATCTTTACAGAGTCAATAACACCTTCATTCTCCTGCTCATAATCTTTCTCCATATTGCATTAAAGCATTCTGATAGCTCTCTCATATAATCTGCTGCAATAAGCAGCCAACAATAGGTTTTTACTAATCACCACCACCAGGTCCCTATTCTCCTCTGTGCACTCTACCTGTGTCTCATGAATGGAAGACACTGTTCCCAGATTTTTCCCTCCAATGCACATTACATTGGACATTTTGGCATTGAATTTCAACTGCCAAATACAGGACCACTTCTCCAGTCACTTCATATCCTGTCTCATACGGTTAATCCCCTCTTCATTGTTGACTCTGCCACAGAACTTGGCACCATCTATGAACAAGCACAACTTGTCTGGCTACCCCACCCTATGTCACATATACACTGGTAAATCAGGAGGGTGCTCATGACTGGCCCCTGCAGTATCCTACTTGTCAGTACCCTGTCCTGAAGAGAATTCACCATTTATGACCACCATCTGGGGTCTATCAATCATGCAGTTTTTAATCCAACCAGTTCTTTATTTCCCCAGCTTCAAGTCACTCACCTTCACAACCAGTCTCCTACATGGTACCAAATGGAAGACCTTGCTAAAATCCAGGTGCAACAAAACCACTGCCTGGCCATCTTTCTGAGATTTGTGACACTACTGTACATTATAAAGTCTATTGAGTTAATCTGACATGAGTGGCCCTTGGTGAAACTATACTGGTCCCTGTCCATTGAGCCCTTTCCATCTAAGAAAGTGACTATCCCATCCTTAATTGTCTCTAGAAGTATTCCCACTATCAATGCAAGGCTCAGTGGCCTATAGTTTCCTAGTTCCTCTCTTGTTTGGGGAATGACACCTGCCAATCCTCAGGTACCACACCTATTACTACTGATTTTCCATAGAGTACTACCAGTAACTCTTCTGGTACCTGCCTTGTTTCCTTTGGCACTTTAGATTGAATCCCATCTGACACTGGTGGTATACTTGCTTTTAAAGGGGACAGGAAAGCAATAACAGAGGTAAAATATTCACGTTTTGAATGATCCATATGTCAATAAAATATTAAGAACCAGTAATATTGTGTCACGTCTTTAATTTTGTCCTTTTTTCTGTTTTACCTTGCTCATGCTGACTTGCTGTTACTCAGTGTTCTGATTAAACTCAAGCTGGTTGTTGTGCTCTGTCATCATCTGATGATGTCATTGTTTGAGTGGATTTTATGAACCAGTGGTTCTCTATGTTGCCGATTGAGTCACCAGTGCACATCAACTTTAGAGTGACAGAGATGGCTAGTGGATGAGAGACAGACTAACTTTCTTTAGTTGCTTACACAGTCTCTTCATCCATGGCTCCACCACACCAATTGTAATGCATTTTGACCCTCCACGAGCAGGCAGCAGTTCAAGAGAGAGCACGTACAGGAGCACTTACAAAATAATACAGTCGTTCCTGTCTCTGACACGCATGGGCATCCGCCAGAATAAATGCAGTTGAAAACATTTTTTAAAGCAGCAGCATTTACTTACAGGGCAAAAAAAAAATGATGCATTCTTTCACTCCCCCTCCCCCACCCCCCACAAGGCTATTCCTGTAAAGAACCCCAACTGATTTCATGCAACTAGCACCCTCCCCATGACCTGACAACTGTTAGAATGCCAGTATGGGAGGTGCACAGTAAACTTGTTATACTGACTGCAGTGGTGCTAACGTTTGTTTGCTGATCCTCTTGTTGTTTTCCTGAGAGCACAATAACCTGGGACACTATCTGTGGTGGAGCTGTTTTTGTCCGGTAGTCTGAGTCACGGAAGCACCAAGACATGAACTAGGGTTATGCAGACAGACCCCGCTGAACTGATCTGAATTCAAACACCAAGCAGATTGAATATTGTGAATCATTTTAACGAATAAATCTAAGTGCCCAAATGAAATTTCATCCAGCTTACTACTATTCAAACTGCCCCAACATCCATCAGGCTATGACTCAGACTGCAATAATTTCATTTGGGCACCTGGATTTATTCATTGAAAGCATTCACAAATTCAATCAACTTGGTGTGTTTTGTTACGGTGGAGTGCAGCATTCTTAGTGTGTATCTACATTGAATAGCTACCCGACAAGCCAACCAGGGAACAAATAAGTTCCTTTACACATTCATTTGTACATGGTATAGTATTGTATATTTCTTACTGTCATTTAAACTAAAAGTGGCTCTGTGGGCAACTAAATGGTGTGCAGTTAGGTGAGGGAGGCAGGGAAGAGCCAAGACATGCAGGCTATCTGGTACTAGTCATGGGGAAAAAAATTGTGAACACTGCTCTTTATTTACTCGCCTCCAAGTGACTGTCTGCTGAGAGTGAGTGAGTGAATGAGTGCTCAGTGCACAGGACATAAAAATCAGCATATCATAAGAAAAACAGCATGCTCAGTTTTCATATCTAAAAACCAGAAAGCAAGATTAATTGGCTCCAGTGTCAGCCATATTGACACAATTAGTTCAATTACAAATAAAAAAAATTGAATAAATCATATACTGATGTTTGTTACTTGTAACTACACTCATGTTTTTGTAAGAAAGGCAGAACACATTTGTTGGTTCAAAATTCATGTTTTATTTCCTGTCCTCTTTAAGTTCTCCATTCTCTTTGAAACTCATTCCTTTGTAATCCTCCTCATCTTAAATATATCTCCTGCTTTACCGCTAAATTGTCTCCTGCTGTCTGGAAGTGGGTCAGCCCCTTGCCTGTAAACACCATACAAATTATTAATTTGGTATGCCTTCTTCCAGTTTGCCAACTTTTCTCAGATTATTTCCTAGCTCTCTGAACCTTCCTTTAACCTGGTCATCACTGAAGTGCTATATAAATCACATCAGACATTGCCACGCCAACCCTGGTAAACTCAAGCAATGGAATTACTCCCCTTTAGCAGTGAGCATCAGTTTCATTTTATATTTTTAAAGAGATGGGGGACTGTTTGTGCAAACCCTGTCAACGCACTCCTCAACTTTGTGTCTTGCTGCTAGACAATAAAAAATATGTTTAACAATAACTGAAAAAAAGTCTTTTAAAAGACTTAATTTGGAATGGAGGCAGTATAGCGCAGTGGTTTAAGGCTCTGAGCTGCAAACCTGGAGACCTAGGTCGGAATCTCACAGCCCCCACTTGCATACTGTTTGACCCTGAGCAAGTCACCTAACTTCCTTGTGCTCCCAGGTCACACCTGTAAACAAGCTTTCAGCTTAGTGTCTCTCTCCTGGTTAAAAAAAAAAAAAGACAATTTGGAATGTATGTAATATTCTTGAAAAGGTGAATATGGTGGATTGACAGTGGAGAGATTTATTATTAAATAATGTCTGGTACATAAGCAATAAGCCACAATGGGGTGTGCATTAGACAGTTCTAAAGCATGGCTTGGGGCCATAGTGAGGCATAAGGCTGCAGGCCATGTGCATCCTGCACCATAGCGGTGCATTAGAACTGCCTAATGTACACCTGAAAATGGCTTATTGTGCTTATAAAATGGGGCTATGTATTTTACATGGATTTAAAAATTTAAGTTTATATGTTTTACTATTAAAAAAATGAAATGTCTGATGTGTTTTTAAGTAAAATAGTTCCACCGTCTTAACAAAATTTGATTTGCCCTTAAGTGTTTTGACCTATAGTGGCCACCATAGTTATGCTTGCAGCTAGTTATCATGGTCCCATGACCACCCATACACATAAACACACACACACACACACACACACACACACACTGAAGCTGCTGAGCATTAAATATGTTTCTGTTTACTTTAAAAAAATACATTAACAGTTCATGAGAGATCCCACTACAGAAGGGAATGGACCAGTGAGCAGGCAGAAGGATGAGCTCCAAGATTAAGAAGAATGAGTGGTTACCACTTTACTATTGGTGGCAGCTGTTACGGTGGTAGTAAGAGAATCTGGCAAAGAAAATTTCTGACATTTACTGTACTTTTCCCCCCATTTCACCTGGACAACCCACAGTGTTTTTTTGCCTTTTTTTCCCCGTTACCATGAGTGAGATGGGATTGAAGCGGGAGACCAGAAGTGGAGTTGGTGGGCTGGCGGCTGGGTCACTGATTTTTTTACTGATACACAGACAAGTGAGGTAAGGGTGTTTCATGTTTTTTAATGTCAGAGTGTGTGTTCAGAGTTATTTTTCTTGTGTTTATATGTTCTTGTGAGTTAGTTATGTGGAGTGATCGAGTAATGAGGTGGAGCTGCCGGCCCATACAGCAGCGGTTTGGAATTGCGGCTGTGATAGTGATGACACTAGGATTTCTAATATGCAGGGTTTTAAATAATTGATTAGCAGTTTTTTTCTTGGGACTATACTAACTGTACAGAAAGTATTTATATAAATTTTCTAGAAGCGCTGTGTTTGTTAAACACAGTGAGGCAACAGCTATGCATTTTCACAAAGATTTAGCACTTTTACGAGCAAAACGCTAATCAATTTTTAGAGTTAAATAAATCCCTGATATGTAATGTATCCTATTTGGTAGGACTAGACTTAGCTGTGTGTCAAACACTTCAAACGTATGGCTGACAACCAGTCAGGTTGCTCAAACTCCTTTGCCCATTTTATAAAGGTTTTATAAAGATTTATATGGTATTGACTAGAGTACAGGATGCCACTCAAATAAGATCTACAATATCATGTTTTCAGAATGGGGGCATAACACTGTCTACATTGGCTTTTGAAAGGAGAATTAAATCTAACCAATTTAATGTTTGTAGCATCTTTTGTGTGCAGCATTCTCTCAAAATATCAATGCAAAAAAGTGTGGCATGTCAGTTACTTCCTACTTAATGATTTTCCATTTTTTTGCAAATCACTGACAGCTGGCATTGACAAGACTCAGATTTCATGACAATCGCCAAAACATTTGAATTTCAGCACATTCCCTTCTTAATTATCAAAGATCTTCACATGAACCAAGGCAATTTACTCCTAAGACTTCCTCTGTTCTGCTGATGTTCCTGCTTGAAGCCACAGTCCTATTCTGTGACATCACAACGTTGCCAAAGAAGCAATTCTGATGTCACAAGCAGAGAATTTGGAATTCAAAGCAGAGGAATAGAAGTAGAAGCAAAGGAAGTTTAAAAGACTGAGAGCTTGTTCCCATGCAAGCTGCCTTCAGTAAGAAGAAAATATAAAGTTCAGAAATTCCTATTTTTTAAGGGGAATTTCTGTGCAACCGAGTACTATTGATGTTACTTGTTAAGTTATTTGTCCAAAATAAGAAAACAGCTTTAAATAAATAACACATGCCATACAAAGCAAGAGACAGGCAGCACCATGTTACCACCAGAGAGGCCATGTCATATGTAAAAAAAAAGTCCTGGATAAAACCAGGATGGGCAGTGATGGCATTGACATAAAATTGGTCTCCCTTGACCTGGATGAGCTAATTGTCCCCATTGTGAAACTCTTCAATAAATCACGCACCCTGGCCAAATTCCCCTCAAACTGGAAACAAGATCTAGTAACCCCTGTACACAAGAGTGGGAACAGGTCCTGCATTGCCAACTATAGGCCCATATCAATCCTATCTCCCCCTATCCAAAGCATTGGAGAGAATAGTCATGGATCAAATTACTGACTACCTTCAGAAATACCAATTGCAGTGCCCACAACAACATGGTTTCAGAAAGAACCATAGCATGGCGATAACCATGGTGGAGTATACTGACTATGTTCATAAGGCCTTGGTTGAAGGTAAATTGGTGGGGTCTTGCTTCATCGACTTAAAGAGCTTTGATACGGTCAACCACTCCCTCCTCCTGGGTCAACTACAGATCCTGGGGGTGGCTCCCAATGCTGTATGCTGGTTTCAGGACTACCTGTCACACAGGATGCAGAGAGACAAAGTTGGCCAAGCTATCTCAGAGTCCAGAGAGGTATCTCTTGGTGTTCCCCAAGGGTCAATTCTTGGATCTTTGCTTTTCAGTCTTTTCCTGAATGCACAACTAAAGCCCTGTAACAGCAAAATAATCCTGTACGCTGACAACGCTGTCATTCTCAGCAGCACCATCAACACTGAGGCACTATAGAGTGACCTGAAATCCACCTTCTAACAGCTTGAGGACTGGTTCGGCATGCACAAGCTCTTACTTAATTATAAAAAATAAACAAAACCATACTCCTCTCCAGCCCTCAACTCGAGAGGAGATATCCCACACTTGCTGTCCACAACAATGCATTCACCCCCCTGGAACAGGTTCACTCCTTCAAGTACCTGGGCGTTACCATCAATGACACCCTCTCATTCATGCAGCATATTGATTTGCTAGGAAAGGCCATTAATACCAAACTTGGAGTTCTCTACCGACAGATGAAAAACCTCACGCCATCTGCTCTTCATCTCCAGTTCTATACTATTCACAATAGATTATGGACTGGTAGTTTACTGTGCAGCTACAGACACAGTGCTTAAATTGGTGGCCATTGCCCTTAACAAGGCCTGCAGGCTTACCCTTGCTGCTGACCGTTATGCGCACATCTACACACTTTATGAACGTACAAACTGGCTATCCTTGGGGAATAGAATTAATTTCTAAACCAGTCTCCTACAAAGAAAGCCCTTCTTGGCAAATCTCTCCCCAGCATTACAGGTATCTTCTCAGTTGCCAGTACTAATTATGACACCAGAGGAAGATTACAGAGCCCTCTCTCTGTTCCTTTTTGAAGAACAGCACTTAGACAACAGACATTCTCCTACAGGGTCCCCCTTTGGTTCAATGAGGTCTCAACATTATCACTCAATACAAGTAGTCGCAAGTCCTTTAAGTCTGACCGGAAACAGTACTTCACCCTCAGGAGTGAGTGTGCCTGTCTGTTGGGCACCCAATGCCACATTACTGCTCACCAGACCCCCAGAAGGGTGCCTGCATTACTCCATTGCTTGCTCCCCTCCCTCTACCTTTGCCCACTCCAATCATTATCACCCCACCCTGTTCCCCTTCCCTTACTCCTTGACCCTTCCTTGTAGTCTAACTACTTTATTTCCTCACTCATACCCCCCATACCTTTGGCCTCACTGTTCACCTAGACACCCTGCTCTGGTGCTCCTTCTCTTCCCTTCTCCAAGGTTACATCCTACTTCCATCACTCCCTTATCCTCTTGCCCAGTTCCCTCCTCACTCAGCCCTGCCTCTCACTTCATGGTAGCTGATCCCCACTGTTCTTTGCCCTCCTGTTTCTGGATCCCTTGCCTTCCTTAATCTACCTTTTCCCTTGTCCTCTACCCCCACCTTCCTTCTTTTAATGACAAGGCCCTCCTCTTAGTGGGGCTGCTCCCCTATTCCTTCTGGATTTCTCCCTTGACAAACTTGCTATACTGATACCTAGCCTCTGCAATCTTGCTCTAAATTTTTTTCATTGTCTGCCAATTAGAGCTGTCTGTTGAAATGTTATTCTGTAATTATTTTGTTTATTCAATGTATGTATTTACTGGAATTTGTGTTTCTTGTATGTATTACTGATTTTGTGTACTTGATGTGGAACCTTTGTAAAAGAGCTTCAGGTAAAAGTTTGTATCCGAATTCTCAAATAAAAATAAATAAACATGCACTATATAGTGTATATATACAGATCAATCATTAGGCATTCATAACATCCAGACTGCTCATACTTGCAAAGGAAGTTGGTGCAAAATGGGGTGGGCATTATGTCCCTCCACTGTGCTACCTATCTTTTATGCTATAATATAGACACATCTCAGTGACAGTTATGGTGGGGAGGGTCCTCCCTGCTTCGGAAACAATTCACATGAGTTATTCAAATGTCAGTACCCTTCATTGGAGTTTGTGCACCCACTTACATTCTGAGCAGTCACCATGAAAGAGTCTTAGTATGAGATAGTGGCAGTCACATGGCACTATGCCACGCTGTAAGTCTCTCTATATAATCAGTATGCTACCCAGAATCCCACCTTCCTAGCCCTCCCTTAGTTTATGCCCCAGTGGCCCAGTAAGCACAATTATTCATTGCCCAAAAGCCACTGTTCATTGCAGTCCCATGGACCCCACACCCACTTCCCAATCACAATACTGCTCCCTGGCATCCTGTGCACTACACCCCTCTCCATAGTGCCAGTCAATAGCAACTGCCACAGTGATGCATCATTTCCCCAAAAAATGCTTCATCCAACCGCCCTCAGTTACTGGTCACAGCACTGCAACCTGCTCCTCCTCACTTACCACATGTCTGCAGTAATTCAGCTGGGATGGAATTGCAGGAGGCTGCTTCCAGCTATTATGGGCCCACTGGTGTCAGTCATTACCATGGTGGGCCTCACTCCCACTTAGGTGTGGTCGCAAACAATTTGGAGACCCTGCTGGAATAGTTTCCCATCTCTACAGAGTACAGCTCAATGGGGTTAAAAAGTCATCTGTGGCGCTAAGTGGTCAGAGCGTCTAGCGAGTGCCAAGAATGACTATGAACAGGTCCCCCATAGTTCGATTATGGATGAGAGAATAAGAAAATGTTCTGATATCCCATGAGAACTTCTAAGAGTTATTCAAGCCTTATCTGGGCTTTCAGAACCTTTTCATATAGATTACAAATACTGTTTAACCATCATTTGCCACCCTATTGTCAGTGATTGAAAAGCAACCTAAAACAACTTGTACTGGTTCTATGGCAAATGTAACTAGTGCCATATAACTTGTTGGTATCCCTTGTGTAACATTACTGTGATTATGACCCCTTAATAAAGATCTGGCTTCCTTGGTTGTTACTCGACCTCCAGCATTCTTTCTGGGTCTTTCCACCACCATTTTTCTTTCTAGATAAAGACTTGCTGGGGAGTATATTAAAGAGAAAGTCCCCTCAGCCTTTTACTCTGTATTCTTCTTCGGTTTGTAGGCATGCACAATGATTGCCTCTACTGCACCCAATTATTCATTGCCCAAAAGCCATTGTTCATTACAGACCCCCACACCCCCCTTCCCAATCACAATACTGCTCCCTTGCATCCTATGCACTGTAACCCTCTCCATAGTCCTAGTGAATACAAACTGCCACAGTAATGCATCATTTCCCCAAAAATTACTTCACCCGACATCCCTCAGTTACTGGTCACAGCACTGCAACCTGATGCTCCTCGCTTACCACATGTCTGCAATAAGTCAGCTGAGATGAGATTGTAGGAGGCTGCTTCCAGCTATTATGGGCCCACATGTGTCAATCATTACCATGGTGGGCCTCACCCCCACATAGGTACAGACATAAACAATTTGGGGACCCTGCTGGAATAGTTTGCCACCCTCAAACAGTACAGCTCGATGGGGTTAAAAAGTCATCTGTGGTGTCAAGTGGTCATAGCATCTAGTGAGTGTCCAGGACAACAACTATGAACAGGTCCCCCACAGTTTGATAATAGATGGGAGAAACAGAAAAGGTTCTGATAAACCATGAAAAGTTCTGAGAGTTATTCAAGCCTTATCTGGGCTTTCAGAACCTTTTCATATAGAGTACAAGTACTGTTTAACCATCATTTGCCACCCTATTGTCAGTGATTGAAAAGTAACCTAAATCAACTTGTATTGGTTCTGTGGCAAATGTAACTAGTGCCATATAACTTGTTGGTACCCCTTGTGTAACATTACTGTGATTATGACTCCTTAATAAAGATCTGGCTTCCTTGGTTGTTACTCTACCTCCAACTTTCTTTCTGGGTCTTTCTACCACCATTTCTCTTTCTAAATGAAGACTTGTTGGGGAGTATATTAAAGGGAAAGTCCCCTCAGCCTTTTATTCTGAATCCCTGTGCAGTTTGTAGGTATGCACAATGTTTGCCTCTACTGAGCCCTCCTTATTTCATCACCATTTAAAGGAAGGTACTTAAATCTAGTGTGAAAAGCTGCTTGACTCCATTACAAGGGTCATGCCCTGACTCATGTAAGGCATCCTGGAATTTTATGATGTTTTGGTGCTAAAGCCTACAGTAGTTATACTGTATTGGTCAGTGCCGTTGCTGTTCTCTGCAGTCCCTATGTTATTGCCTTATGCTGGCCATGAAACATTTCAAGGCACAGTAAGTGCCCTGCTGTTTTCTGTAGTTTATAGTGTATCTGAGTTAGAAAAAAAATGCTTTTAGAGAATATAAGGTCTTAACAAGACATGTAACAGAACTGAATGAGAGTATAACTTCTGCTGGCTTGTGCATGTACGCATCATCAACTCCCATAATGCCTAGCATGAGTGGTGTCCTGACTTTTGGAATGGAGACAAACAGGATTTCACACCAGGGTAACACAGAGTGAAGCAACCTCAGTTATATTTAAATTAGGACGAGATTAAGAAGATGCAAGAGAGGGAATCATTGTTTGTGTGTACAAACTACACAGGTATACAGAAAATAGGCTTGGGGGACTTTCCCTTTAAGCTAAAAAAAGTCAATGTTTTAAAAGTTATCAGAATTTGAAAAAAATTCTAATAAGATTATTTTCCAGAAATTGGCATAGGTTCTGGATGGCTCTGTACTTATCCAAACTGGTTCTCCTATCCCTAACTTAGTTACAGACAGCTGGATTGTACCCTGTTTTACTGAGAGAGAATGTTGGCCAGCAACTGGGTTTATCCCTTACTTTTTCTAATGACACAGAGGGCTGGAGTTTCACAAAGGGATGTTTTTGGCAACAATGCAGAAAAATCTTATGGTCCACAAGGTTTTTCTGCATGCACTGTACAGTATTTTCTATCACGGAGCCATTTTTGACCGGCTGTATGAGTTACAGCAGCTTGTGGCCATTTTTTGGTGCAGCTATGCCAAAATGTAATGCCTAGTAGTACCAGGTGTAGCTTTCCTATACGACTGGAGTGAGTACCATGAGTGGTCTTGACCTGCGCCGGCCCCCCCCCGCTCCTCCACCCAGGAACAGAAGGAAACCTATAAGTAGGTATACCCACAGCACAGGCTACACAATGCCAAATGGGGTTGTCTGCAGTCCTCCTGGACAACTCAGGTTTGTTGCCCAGCCAGCAGTGCCGCAGCCTGTTAAGCAAATTAGAAGTGCCACCCATGTGGTGATTTTTTTCTGCACTGGTGGCTGCAGCATGGGACTTAATCCCTATACATTCTGAAAATTTGTCAGGGGCCTCAGACTTCAGCTTGGATAGCAAGTGATTTAGCAGAATGGACTGTATGGTAGCAGAACACTTCAGTGGAAGGAAGGTACTCCCAAAAATACAGCAATCCCCACCCATTTCACAGTACTGCACAGCAATGACATCATTAAAAGGCCCCGACATCCCCCGCCCCACCCCCAAAAAACTTGACAAAACACATTTTTAGCCACATTTCAGTTAAAATGATACATAGTCTCTGTAATTAGTCCCATCCCCTTTTCTTCATAACCACACATTAACATGATAACAGGATCAATGTCTGCTAGACTTCATCTGCCCTGGCAGCTTGCCTACACATGACATCAATATCCTTAGTTTATGACATCAAAATAATTTCCACAGCAGCAGACTATGATGTCACAAGCAGAAGATTATGATGTCAGGTATAAACAGAGTATAATAACTGGGGAGTGCTTTCTCCCATAGGGAAACCAGGTTATAATTTCACAATTATAACCAGCTGGTTATAACAGTGAAGACACGCTGGGTTTCCCTTCTGTGCATACGCCAGTCACTGCTTTTCCCCTTCCTCTGTCTGGCTGTCAGTCCTCAGCACTGCAGTTATCACTGCCACTCCGAGTCAGCGGTAAGTTAAAAAACATAACGATAACGTGGCTAAAAAAAGAGTTTTGAGAGGGGGCTGCTTTAAAAAAATCAAATTAAAACAGTAAATGTTTCATTTTCTCCATGAGCTGCTATGGACCATTCTAAAACCCGACCAATCTATGGCTCCATGGAGAAGTCTGTTTATTTTATATAACTGCTGTGGCAAAAAAAACATCCCCAGCAATTATATAAAATAAAGGATGGGTAGGCGGTCAAAATCTGGATTTTTACACATGCTCTTGGTGTGGGATGCCTTAATAAACCCCTTGAGCTTTCCTTTCTAGGTTTATGTGGCATCCCACACCTTGGGGGTTGTAAAATCCTTGTTATAACCAGCTATCCATCCATTATTCTCTATATTGTAGCCAGAGCTAAGTACAGGCAAGAGTGCCATCACAGAGCCACATGAACACACATATATTACAGAATAGCTGGGAATTTGCACTGGAAGCTAAGACAGTATGAATTTATGGGACACCTCCTTTTGGGCATCAGCACGTTACAAAATATGGAGAATTTTTCTAACTTGAAATTAGTTTTTGAGAATTTAAAAAGCAAATTTGGGGGGCGTGGCTAAGCACCAAACCAAGATGGACATCTGAGTGCTTAGCTCTACACTTCACCACAAACAACATCCAAAATTACCTGTTCTAAACAGCATTGCAGCAGTATTAAAGGACATCTTTTAATTATCAGCATATTACAGCTTTACCTGGCCAAATTTGAAGTACCTTAGAGCAGCCAGCAGCCAGAAGCATGACGATCATGTCCCAGGCAGACCCTAGCCACAGCATGGTGGCAGATGACAAAGGCAGCATGGACCCTGGGAATGTGCAAGCCATATTTTTCAAATTAATGCTTAAAATGGATCAGGTCATGGCCATGATGCACCAAACTAATATCGCCTTCCAGAACACTGATAGCAGACTGTTCCAGATGGAATGGAGGGTCAGAACTCATGAGGCGGCCATCCAGATGATGAACGAGGGGGCCACAGAACATCACCAGGCAATCCAGCTGCTCATCTCCAAAGTCAAGGACCTTAAGAACCAGAGCTGCAGAAATAATCTCTGATTCCTAAGTTTCCTGGAAGAAGCCAAACAGAATGCTGCCACCAGCATCCTCCAGAGCATCCTGCCTCAGCTCTTCCTACTATGCACACAGGCCCTGCTACAGATTGAAAGGGCCCACTGAACTCTAGCTCCGAGGCCAAGAGAAGGAGAGTGGCCTAGACCACTGCTCGTGAGGTTCCTGGACAATAGACAAAAGGATTCTATCCTGGTGGCTGCCAGAAATACTGGACCCCTTCTTTGGTGAAACTGCAGAATATCTATATTTCAAGATTACTCCAAAGATTTGGCGGAGAGGTGGAAGGCATACACCGAGGCCTGGAATAATCTGCATCTGTTAGTGGTCTCTTTCTCACTAAGGTACCTCGTGGTCACATGGGTTATATACAATGGTAACTCACTGACCTTTGAGACCCCCAGACCACATCATGGACTTTCTCTACATGACATGACCTCTTGAAATGTGGCAGCCTGACTCTCCCAAACACGAGGGGATGGCCATCAGAAGCACTGAGTTAAAGCCCAGAGCAGATGGGGACCAGAGAACAGCAGCACAGCACCCATCAGAAGCAGAGCAGGTCTGGGCCTTACCACTGAGGAATTGAAAAAGGCAAGCTCCAGTGCAGCACCAATGAAGTGAGCACCCGACCAGTAGATACAGCTCCAGGAGTCCAAGGAGAGATGACTCCCACCTTCAATCCAGCAATGAGGAAGAAGCCTTGCTTGGCAACAACAGATATGCAGCATTGAGGCCCATCTCCCCAGAAATCCAGGGCATGTCATCCTACTCTACCCCCCTCCCACTCTTGCTTCCTGCTCTCCCTCTCCTCTCTTCATCCCTATGTGTCTTACTGGGCTCCTGGTACTCCTCTTTTGTGCTAGGCACCCTGTCACTGGACATCTAACAATACAGTATGATGCATATGGACATTTCTGTGGGCCTGCCAAGCAGACCCACTATGTTGTTGTGCTTATGATCGCTCCTTAAATGCCAATTTCATGGTGAGGAGATCGGAGATTGTTTTGGGTTCCCCCTTGCTGAAGTGCATGGTACTCCTTAAATATTCTGGTGATTTCCCCATAATGGAGCCTCATGGTGGGAGGGGAGGGATACCCTCCCCCTTACTATTCATGGAACACTACATATAGTGGCTGAGGAACCCCGACCTCTCAGTGCTCTCTCTGTACTCAAGGGGATGACCCCTCCCCTTCCCTGGATGTTTCCCTGCCATACCTTACTCATATCCCCCTCTCACTAACAAGCATGGGGCATTAGAGGGAGATACCAGTGCCCATAGGGACAGTTGTAGGATATGGGATCCCACCTATGCAATAGGCATGGCAGATAGCCATGTTGGGGTAAACATCCTTGAGCAATGCATGCCTGACCACCCACGAGGTATCAAAATAAAAAAAAAGAATCTAAAGAACACAGTCCTCCCCCATGCACCCAACAAGCATGTAGGCATACCCCCCTCCCACTCTTGCTTCCTGCCCCCCTCCCTTTGTCCTCTTGTGCTGCATGGACCCAAACTTAAGCTGTCACCATAGGTGGTGTAAGAGTGCAATGATGCCCCCCCATATCTTACACCCCTATCGAGCAGCGAATAGCAAATACCCTGCGGGTAAAGCAAACATGCAGCAAGGGATAGTTAGTAGAAGTTATACACCACCCCCATGGAGATAGGTGATGGGCTCCTGGTGGCTGCGGCAGCTGGGCCAAAATTCCTTCTGATACAAGTTGCTCCAGGCCTTGGCCTGTGTATATAGTTTTGGTTGTGGTTACGTAGTTTGTAGTAATGTTCAAATGTTATTAGTGATGATGTCAAATGAAGCAACCAAATGAGTGCATGCCTACTGGAAAGGATAGCTATGATACAGAGCATGTGTGATATGGATGGTATGGATATGACCCAGATCCATGGTGGAAAGATCGGTCTGACCTTGAGCCCCCTCGTCCCATCAGCATCCACTATTATTAAGCCCCCTAGGACTGAATATGGGTGAACCCACGTACACCACGTGGAATGGGAGAGGTCTCTACACCCCTGTCAAAAGGAAACAGGTCCTCTCACATCTCAAAAGCTATGGTCAGATCTCACCTTCCTGCAAGAGACTAAATTAACCCAGACAGACCATGACAGGTTGGCTAGGGAATGGGGGGGGCAAGTTTCCACTTCGTGGCCCCCACATGCAAGAGAGGAGTCACCACACTGGTCCATAAGAAGCTAAGGTAGTCCCCGGTGACCATGAAGAATGACCCTCAGGGGCACTAGGTTCTGGTCCTGATGGACACAGAGCAGGGGCAGGTACTCCTGGGGAATGTATATGGAATGTATATGGCCCTAATAATGATGACCTGGGATTCTTCCATGATCTGGCCCAGAACATTGAATCCCTTGCCCCAGCATCATTCCAAATCATTATGGGGGGGGGGGGAATTTTAATCTTACGTTTGATCCCATTATGGATAGGAGTCCCAGCTGGGTGGAAGCGCTTAGCATGGGGACAGCTGCCCTCTTGCAGCTCATGGGGGATGCTGACCTCACGGACATAAGGCAGACCTTCCACCCCCCCCCGAGATCATGACTACTCTTATTTCTCCCAGTTGCATGGTTCCCACAGCAAGCTGGACTATTGGTTAGTCTCCGCTCAAGTGGCCCAAACCTCTTTGGGATCAGATATAACCCCCATGGTGGTGGTGTCCAACCATGTCTCCATCCAATTAAATCTGTTATGGTGTCTGCCCCTGCAGGCACCCTTCCCCTAGAGATTGGACCCACTTCTCTTTAGGGATCCAGACTTTCAGGCATGGACAACAGCAGTCTCCACCCTCTTCTTTCAAGAAAACCTGATGGGAGACACCACAGCCAGAACCACCTGGGAGGCTTACAAGGCCATGCTTTGGGGTGGGATAATGGGATTAGCAGTGGCTAAGAGGAGGAAGAGAGAAAAGCAGTTATCAGATCTAGAAGGGAAACTGAAAACAGCTGAAATGGCCTTTAAAATGACCCCTGAAGTATGCATACACTCCCACCTGGGATGTACGATTCTAGGGTTAAGGATGGAGATTAATGATATTCTGACCCATAAAGCAGAGATAGCCATACTAAGACTGACACTTAAATACTGGGAGGCAGAGGAGAAGGGGGTTCTGGCCTATAGATTAAGGAAACAGCAGGCCAAGAGATTCATAGCAGGCCTCAAAAATGACAGTGGACATATCCACACCAATGCTAAGGAGGTAAATGCTATAATTAAGTCATGTTATGGTGCCCTTTACTCACCATCCTGGCCCTCTATCCCCACAGAGATACATAACTTTCTGTCTAGCCTAAACCTCCCTCACCTCACAGCACAGTAGGCTGACCAACTGGACACACCCATCACAGAACAGGAGGTGAGTGAAGCACTGCAAACTCTGAAGCTGAGTAAAGCCCAAGGGGGGCTTCTCTGCAGAGCTATGGAAATACCTCACCCCAGTGATAGCAACTCCATTAAGTTGGCTATACATGGAAGCCCTAGCACTGGGACAATTTCCACCAACACTTAGGGAGGCAGTGATAACAGTCCTCCCCAAGAAAGGAAAGGACGTCACATTGCCAGCAAGCTATAGACCCATATCTCTGATCAATGTGGACAGCAAAGTATTCACCAAAATACTGGCTCTTAGACTCGCTCCTCTCCTGCCTGAGCTAATCCACCCTTCACAAGTGGGTTTCATCACTGGACGATACAGCATAGACCACATATGATCCCTGGTAAATATAGCCATAGCCACTAAGTCCCTACCCACACTGGTGGCAGCACTGGCTGCAGATTTAGAAAAAGTTTTTGATTCTGTAACCCCTATATGGCACTATCCCAGGGGCTACTACCCCTGCCTGATTTGCCACTAACAGGTTGAGGGGCCTGGATCCAATGGCGGGTGCCTCCACCCAGAGGTCAGGGTTTGCAATAGTTAAACTAACTTGGTCACAGCCCTCTGGGACACTGCAACCCCCCTTTCTTCCCACTAGTGGCCCACACAATATATCAGAATTACCTTCACAGTATACACTTACCCCCAGGTCTGGTCTCGGCACTGGGACCTCCTGTGAAATGAGATACAGTGCAACAATCACAGTACAGTACTTTAACATAGACAAATACCTCAGGCAGTATAACTTTGCTGAAACAAGCAGCTCTGATTTATTTAGGGGATATAACAAGGACAGGGGAAATCAGGTTAATTAGCTTATCACCTAATAATTCACTCATGGCTCTGTAAGCGAGGCCTATCCCTATCAGTTACTGTCCCTGGGTACCCAAGCCCTAGTGGCTAGTCCAAACCGTGGCAGCTGGTAGGGGCCCTTTCACACAGAGAAAAGGAGAATTAAACAGTCAGCAGTACAGTAATTCCATTTGGATTTAATGTGGCAATTCAACAGGAGCGACCCTGAATTAGTACTCACGACCTCCAAATAAGATAGGGTCCTTCAATGTCAGCAGGGCTCACTTGAGGTACACAAACCTCTTCACACATCCATATAAAAGAAAGCACTATACCAGGCAGGCTGCATCTGTATCCCGATCGCAATTACTGCACAATACCCGGGAGAACACACAGCAGATTCAGTTCCTGACAGACCGAAGTGCAATTTTCAGCAATTCCTCCAGTCTTCTACAGGGTGAGCCTGGTTTCTACCTTCAGAGATCCTTTGATTCTTTTCACAGGACGGATTCAGTCCTAACAAGCTGTTACACAAGCTGCAGACCGGAACTCTGGGCCTTACACAAGTTTTTGACTAAAACTGCACACTGAAAAAGCACAGGGCTCTTCTCTTCACTGCCAAAGCTCAACTGAAACTCCAACCGACAAAACCGGCACTTCCTTTGAGTTCTCCCAGTTCTTGACTGGATTGGCTGTCACCACAATAGACTGCTGCTGTTGGTCCAAAAAGGCACTGAAGTCTAAACTACATCTCCCAGAGTCACTGCCCATACAATCCTCTTGTGGCTGGCTCAGATTATGAGTCCAAGTTCTGATTCGTCTAAGGCACCATTTTAGAGCTAGCTTACCCCACACTGATTGGTCCAGTTCAGCAGTTCAAAACTAGAATGGGGAACTAGCAGACACAGTTCTGACTGCAAAGAAAGCAGGTTAGACAAACTGTAATTTCATTATTACTCTAAATAATTTCTGGCAAACAGTTACATCTTTCAGATAGGTTCCTTTGCACCCTAGTGACTGCAAAATGAAGTGAATTGGCAGCAGCTTGAGTGGTACTCAGAGAAGCACACAGTCCCCCATAATAACTAATTATGTCTGCAAGCAGACAGCTCTTAAAGAGACAGTACCAGAGGCTCTAAAAACACTCACTGATAAATGGCTTAAATGCCAAACACCATTCAGGCTTGAGCATTCAAGCAAGCTCCTGGAAGTCTTTTGGGAACCCCATTTGTAGGGGGTTACACCTTCCTGGCCTGGGAAAGCTTGGCGTCAGCGTCAAGCAAGTACTCATAAGTTTCAACTGCAACCATATACATTTGCATTAGGCTCGCATGTAATCATCAGTCAATATATCATTTTACCAAGAACACATTTCTGAAACATTGCAGTACGTCACTCTTTACACAGTATTACATACACATTGTACCATAACTCAAGTTATTACCTCTTGTACATGAAACCTGAAGAGGGGCCCTTCCCATCAGTTACCTTGGGGCTGGACGGGGCAAGGGCACCATACTTAGAGGGCAACACAAGTAACTTGGAGTTAGCACTGATGCTCAGTTTGGGCAATGAGCTCGGGGACACATACACTCCTTTATGGACAACATTGAGAGGCAAGTCCACAGGCCTCCCAAGTGAATCATAACTGAGGTGCACCACAGGCTTTACAGCTCGACCAGTCTTTCTAGGGGAACTGTTACAGTCTCTCTCACTGAGCTCATTTTCAGCATTGTCCTCACTTGTCAGGAGTCTCCCCTGGGGTAGAGAGGCTAGAACTTGGGGCACTTTCAGCTCCAGGAGTTACAGTTTCTGGAGTCCCAACATTTGGCTCGCATGGAGAGCTTTCAGACACTGGCAGTGGACTGTCAGGGCACTCAAAATACTCTTCTTGTTCGGTGTATCACCAGTCTGCCCTAATCTATCATTTTCCTCCCTGAAAGCTCAAACAGTTCAACCATGCACAATGATTCCATTTCATCTGATCTGATGCTTTGCACTTCACTTTCTGGGAGCATTGGCTCCAGGGATGAAGCTGGGGCTTAGACAGTCCAGAAGGCCCAGCTTTGTCTCCAGTATTGACTAGGGATTGCCTCAAACAATTGACTCAGTTCGTAAGAAGGATAGTATTCAAAGTCACTCTCACTTTCTTCCGATATGGACTGACAGTCATGCTCAACTGGGACTTGTGGAGGGAACACTTTAACTTTGCTCTGTAGGTGCAGACTTTCTTGATCTTTTCTTAGCAGCAGCTCTAGTCACTGGTCCAGAGGGGCATCTTCTAGGGGCTCAGACTCAATTAAGATTTGTCCAATGGGCAGTAAATGATTTCTATGCATTGTTTTTACATCTTTGAATTATTCTCAGGTCTTACTTTGTACACTGGCAGATCATCTAGTTTGCCCACTACAATGTGAGGGAGATGGTGCCATCTGTCAGCAATCTTGTGCTTGCCATGCAGTCCCAGATTTCTTAGCAATACCCGATCTCCCTCCTGGAATTCCTGTGCTTTCACCTTTTTATCATACCTTTCTTTGTTGGCCAGATTTCTTTTGGCAGCCATGGTTTGAGCCAGTTGGTACGCATGAGTTAGCTGGGCCTTTAACTTTTGCACATACTGTAAATAGTTGTCAGCTTGAACCCCATCAGGAGAGACCCCAAAACACACATCTACTGGTAGTCGAGCTTCTCTTCCAAACATCAGGCGGTAGGGGAGAATCCAGTGGCATCACTTTGGTGCAGTTATAAGCATGTACCAGGGTGCTAATTTGTTGGCTCCATCTAGGCTTGTCCTTTGGGTGCAGGGTGCCTAGCATATCTAGCAAAGTGCGGTTGAAACGTTCAGGCTGTGGGTCCCCTGGGGTGGTAAGGAGTGGTTCTGGACTTTCGCACTCCACAGAGAAAGCATCTCTTTGATCAGATGACTCTCAAAGTCTCTCCCTTGATCAGAATGGATTCTTTGTGGAGCCCATAGTGAACAAAAAGTTTTCTACAAGTACTTTGGCCACAGTGGATGCTTTCTGGTCTTGGTGGGAAAGCTTGGGCATATCTCGTGAAATGGTCAGTGACCACCAGCACATTACTGATATTTCTTTGATCTGACTCCAAACTCAGAAAATCAATACAGACCAGCTCCAAGGGTGCACTGGTGGTGATGTTAACAAGGGGGGCAGCCCTCTGGGGCAAAGCTTTCCTCTGTAAGCAGCGACTACAAGTTCAAATGTGTTGCTCCACATCAGCCCCCATCTTAGGCCAATAGAATCTGGATCTCACCAAGTCAAGTGTTCTGTCTATACCAAGGTGCCCCATGTGGTTGTGCAAGGACCTCAGTACTGAGTCTCGAAAGGCAGTGGGCAGCACTAGTTGTTGTTTGTCTACTTGTCCCCCTCTGTCTACTGTTTCTCTGTATAACAGTTTATTGATCAGTTTCAACTTAGGACCTTCTTTGTATAACAGTGCAGTTCTCAAATCAGTGGGCGTAATTTGGCACATCTTTTCCTGCATAGGGGCTTCTAAAGCTGCTTTGATCATGGGATCGCGGGATTGAGCCCGCCGAATACTGTCATTGTCCAGCTGAGGCAGTGCACCAATGTCTATTGCAGAAAAGTGGCAATAAGCAGCAGGTATGCAATTCTCAGAGGCTCCCAAGCAATCCACCATGCAGTCCACTGCGTCCGTGGACATTTGTTCCTCCCTGTCAAACTTCCGGCAGAGTGCCCGAATGTCAGGTTCTGCCAATCGGACCCAATCATTCTGGGGAACAGGCCGCTGGGAGAGAGCATCAGCATCTATGTGGTTCAGACCTGCTCAGTATTCGAGAGCATAGTCATATGTAGATAATGCAGAAAGCCACCTATGGCCAGTGGCATCCAACTTAGCTGAGGTCTGCACATAGGTCAAAGGATTATTGTCAGTTTTTACTAGTATTTTAGCCCCATACAAGTACTCATGGAATTGGTCAACAATAGCCCACTTCAAAGCTAGAACTCTAACTTATGTACAGGATAGTTCTTTTCGGATGGGGTCAGGCTTCTACTGGCAAAGGCCACTGGTCTCAGGCCATTCTCGTGCTCTTGGTACAACACAGCCCCAACCCTTGCAAGCTAGCATCAGTGTGCAGGCGTAAGGTTTTCTTGGATCGGCATAGGCCAGCACTGGAGCATGGGTAAGTTGATATATGATCTCATGAAAAGCAGTCTCACAATCAGAGTCCAACGGGCCCCAAATACTTCACTCGGATGAAAATACACTCTTTCAGTCTTGAGGGACGCTGACTTTTGGTATTTTTGTGGGTTGGGGATACCTTGAGTAAGGTTAAGTAAAGGCGGATCACTCTTGAATAGTCCTTGATGAAGCTCCGATAATAACCACAGAATCCCAGGAATCTTTGCAGTTCTTTTAGATTTTGGGCTGTGGCCAGGTGGTCAAGGCCTCAACTTTACTTGGGTCGGTCTCTATTCCCCGGTGGATACTATGTGTCCCACATACTTTACTGATGTTTGAAAGAACTGACACTTATCAATGGACAGTTTAAGGCCAAAGTCCTCCAGTCGGTTCAATACCTTAAATAATCTGCTCTCATGTTCCTCCAGTGAGCTGCCAAACACAATAACATCATCTAGGTATACCAGGCACTCTAGTAAGTTCATGTCCCCACTGCACGCCCATCAATCGTTGAAAAGTGGCTGGGGCACCTGAAATCCTTGAGGCATCCTCATGAATCTTAGAAGCCAAACGGACAGATAAAGGCCGCTTCTCACGGTCCTCTGGGGCCATCGGGATCTGGTAGTACCCACTGCGGAGATCCAGCACAGAGAACCACTTGCTTCTCGCTTAGGCAGTCCAAAGCATCCTGAATGCGGGCATTGTGTACTGATCAGGGATAGTCCACGGTTTAAGGTGCGATAATCCACACACATCCTTACTGTTCCATTCTTTTTCCTCACTACCACAATGGGGAAGCATAAGGGCTTCTGGATTCTTGTATTACACCAGCAGCTAACATCTTTGCAGATGCCGCTCACATCATCTATGTCAGCAGGTGCCAGGCGCCGAGACCTCTCACGAAATGGTCTTTCGTCATGCAGCCGGATATTGTGCTCAGCTCCTTGCACGCATCCTACATCCCATTCCTTTAAAGAAAACACCTGGTCTCTCTGGGCAAGCTTCTCACTGATCCTCACTTTCCATTCAGCTGGCAGCGGGGAGTCGCAGAAATCAAACAAGTCAGGCGTTACTCTGTCATTCTTCCTTGAACTCTTGCTGCTGGGTAGCATTGCAGTGTCTGCACAATGCACATTAGCCAGGATGCAACCTCTGTTTACTCGAATGTCTCTTTCAGACACATTATGAACTTGGACCATTACCCTTCTGGCATAAGCATGGGCTCTAGCGGGCAAAATACTAGGCTTGACCAGCAGTCCCTCTGGCAATTTTCCATCGCCTGGTGCATCCAACATTAATATTTTATTCTTAACATCCTTTCTGATACGGACCTCTCCTGTAAGGTACACTGGGCATTTGGCGCCAGGATCAGAGACTCAGGATCCTTCTTCCATACAATTCCAACCGGTTCCTCTGGTTCTATTTTTCAGCATCTCTCTGCCTCATAGGCCTTCTTAATTAAAGCCGAACTCTTACAGCTCTACTAGTCTTTGACCCCTGTTTTCATAACACAACTGTGCCAGCCTTCCGAACATATGAGCATTTGTTCCAATCAACAAAGGACACCATCATACAGTCCAGTGGGGGACACACTAAGGCTAGGGTCTCTACTTGTTTGGCCACTCCAGCCACGGAGGTGGGGAAAGACAGCCAAATTCGGATATACCCGAATAGGGGTAGGCCTTCTCACTTAACCCCCATACATGCAGTCCTTCTAATGGTTGTGGTGCACGTCTGACAAACGCTTCTGATACCAATCCTGGAACATAATTGTCACTTCGAGCCACTGTCTATACAGCTCTTGTAGACACTCCATTCACCTTTACAGTGGTCTCCATGGAGGACCCACTATTCTGGACCAGTCTGGAGAGGCGGTGGGGCCTGGGCAACTGACCTTGCCACAAAGGATGTGAATTAGCATTTTGGTGCCCTCACTGGGATCATGTGGTGCACCTCTTAACCACTGATTTCCTCTCCGAAGCTCTCCTTGTAGCCTATATGCAACTTTGTCAGTGTCTTTTGGGGACTGGCATTCCCTTTTCATGTGCCCATCTTTCCCACAATTATAGCAAAACATACTTTCTGTAGTTTGAGCTGGCCGAGGCGCTACACTGGGAGCCAGGGCGGGGGTATTACTAACTGGAAACCTGGGTGTCATCTCTGTCTGCGGCGTGATAAGCATTTGGAGACATCTTGTCAGTTTCTCCACTTCCATGGTCAAGGAATTGAGTTTGGAGCTGTTATCAGCAGAGATACATGGGTGGGTACCCCACCCCATAGCAGATGCAGTCGGATATAGGTCAGGGCCTGTATTTGCAGGCGTGGCCTTCATAAAGGGACTGTTTTTGAATTCCGGATCTCTCTCAACAGTTCGCCCCATTGTGGCATATCTTTTCCTTGTCAGAGCACTCATTGACTGTCAACCTCTGCCCCTGAACTTCACTTGATGGGTCACCCTCAGTCACTGGTCGTAGCCACAGCTGTTGGTGCAGGTACCTCCCGAGGCCTTTCTCAACTCCTCAATTTCTCTCATTAACTCATCATAGGAGGGTGGGGATTCCAGTCGATTTTCCAGGTGTAACTGAAGCAACAGCAGTTCTGAGAAGGGGCAGACTTAAGGATTCTGTCCAGTCTGGTTCGGTCCAGTTCAATCGCTGGCAAACTACCCTTTCTGAGGCATTCTTGCAACAATTTTTCCAGCCGAGACATACACAGACAACAACTCCCTTGGTACTGTTGTGCATTTCTTACTCTCCACCATAGGTCCTCATCAGAATCTGGGCTCCCATACACATTCTCCAAGGCCTCAAGATAGGCCTGTGCAGTCGCTTCAGGGCTACTGGCCCGTTTAGCACGGATGGTAGCCAGGGCAGGACCTCGGAGGCTCTCACTAACCCTCTTTCGCTTTTCGCCTTCCGAGCATTGCCATTCTAGCACTTGGGGGGCAACATAGTTATCCAGGTCTCCCAGTCATCCTCCCTTGGGGGTGGGGAGGGTGCCAGAGAAGATCCTCAACCTTCGGTAAGAGTCGTGACTAATGGCAGGTGCAGAAATAGGAGTCTGCATTGGTTCAGCCACCATTACGGGCACTGGAGCAGGAGAGGGTGTTGGGGAGGCACACCCCAGGTGGCAAGAATAGTTTCTTCAAGTCCTCCACAGTTTTCCCTCTCCCAGCAACCATTCAGCAAATTTCTCCTCAAAGTTTCAGATAGTGGTGGGGCTGATTCCCCCGGTCTTTAGTGTCCTTAGTTATCACTCTCCAAGCAGTGAGGGCTCCTCTGGGGTAATGGTCTGTGGCACTTTGGAGCTATCTATGGGATCCTTAAACTCTACTAGGGCCAGGAAAGTGTGGGTGAGCAGATTAGCATGCCGACCCACCACCATAGGGTTTTGTAAACCTTCCACCTTGGAAAGTACTCCCTGCACAGTGTCCGTATTGATACCCAGGGGGATGTCCAGGATAAGCATAGCATTTTGGGGGTCGATCTCCTCCCCAGTACACCACTCCACCAGCCGGTGCACAGCCACTTCTGTTGGGGTACCCATTTTTTTCTTAACAGTGGTTCGTAAATATGGCCACTAGAGGACACACAATCCCAGCAGTGAGCCTCCAAGATGTAACCCCGATATGGCACTATCCCAGGGGCTACTACCCCTGCCTGATTTGCCACTAACAGGTTGAGGGGCCTGCATCCAATGGCGGGTGCCTCCACCCAGAGGTCAGGGTTTGCAATAGTTAACCTAACTTGGTCACAGCCCTCTGGGACACTGCAACCCCCCTTTCTTCCCACTAGTGGCCCACACAATATATCAGAATTACCTTCACAGTATACACTTACCCCAGGTCTGGTTCCGCACTGGGACCTCCTGTGAAATGAGATACAGTGCAACAATCACAGTACAGTACTTTAACATAGACAAATACCTCAGGCAGTATAACTTTGCTGAAACAAGCAGCTCTGATTTATTTAGGGGATATAACAAGGACAGGGGAAATCAGGTTAATTAGCTTATCACTCTAATAATCTACCATGGCTCTGTGCACAGGCCTATCCCTATCAGTTACTGTCCCTGGGTACCCAAGCCCTAGTGGCTAGTCCAAACCGTGGCAGCTGGTAGGGCCCTTTACACAGAGAAAAGGAGAATTAAACAGTCAGCAGTACAGTAATTCCATTTGGATTTAATGTGGCAATTCAACAGGAGCGACCCTGAATTAGTACTCACGACCTCCAAATAAGATAGGGTCCTTCAATGTCAGCAGGGCTCACTTGAGGTACACAAACCTCTTCACACATCCATATAAAGAAAGCACTATACCAGGCAGGCTGCATCTGTATCCCGATCGCAATTACTGCACAATACCCGGAGAACACACAGCAGATTCAGTTCCTGACAGACCGAGTGCAATTTTCAGCAATTCCTCCAGTCTTCTACAGGGTGAGCCTGGTTTCTACTCTTCAGAGATCCTTTGATTCTTTCACAGGACGGATTCAGTCCTAACAAGCTGTTACACAAGCTGCAGACCGGAACTCTGGGCCTTACACACGTTTTTTAACTAAAACTGCACACTGAAAAAGCACAGGGCTCCTTCCTTCTTCACTGCCAAAGCTCAACTGAAACTCCAACCGACAAAACCGGCACTTCCTTTGAGTTCCTCCCAGTTCTTGACTGGATTGGCTGTCACTCACAATAGACTGCTGCTGTTGGTCCAAAAGGCACTGAAGTCTAAACTACATCTCCCAGAGTCACTGCCCATACAATCCTCTTGTGGCTGGCTCAGATTATGAGTCCAAGTTCTGATTCATCCAAGGCACCATTTTAGAGCTAGCTTACCCCACACTGATTGGTCCAGTTCAGCAGTTCAAAACTAGAATGGGGAACTAGCAGACACAGTTCTGACTGCAAAGAAAGCAGGTTAGACAAACTGTAATTTCATTATTACTCTAAATAATTTCTGGCAAACAGTTACATCTTTCAGATAGGTTCCCTTTGCACTCCTAGTGACTGCAAAATGAAGTGAATTGGCAGCAGCTTGTGGTACTCAGAGAAGCACACAGTCCCCCATACAACTAATTATGTCTGCAAGCAGACAGCTCTTAAAGAGACAGTACCAGAGGCTCTAAAAACACTCACTGATAAATGGCTTAAATGCCAAACACCATTCAGGCTTGGAGCATTCAAGCAAGCTCCTGGAAGTCTTTTGGGAACCCCCATTTGTAGGGGGGTTACAATTCCATAGACTAGGACTATATACAGTCAGTGCTGGTGCACATGGGGTTTGGAGGGACTTTCATAGCATGGACCAGAGCCATATATACAGACTCCACCGCAAACATCATAACCAGCTCCTTCCTATCAGACCCCTTCCGCTAGGCAGGGGAACATGGCAAGGCTTCCCCCTTTCCCCACTGCTGTTCATCCTTGCAGTGGAACCCCTGGCGCGGCCAGACAGTACCCCTGATACAGGGCATTGAGGTGTGGACCAATCCATACACCACCATGATCTATGCAGATCACCTCCTAGTCCCCCTTACAGATATTAATAAGTCCAGCAGCCCCCTGTTGGACCTGCTGGGCAACTTTGCCCATCTCTCAGGCCTCAAGATCAGTCAGAATAAGACAGAGGTGATGCCCTTCAATGGGACTTGCAAGGAGGGGCCGGTACCACCACATGGCCTAAGATGGCTCTGAATGGAATCACCTATCTTGGCATTTGTTTCAGTCGAGCTATCCCTCACTTGGGACCTAAATCTCAAACCCCTCTTGGCTGAGATTAACACCAAGTTTGCAAAGTGGAAATGGCTTCAGCTCATCATGGTGGGTAAGACTGCAGCCAATAAGATGAGTGTATCCCAAAAACTGTTGTACATTATCTCCCACCCAGGAATATATCTCTCCCCCCGATGGTACATACATATAGACAGGAATACTGGTCACTTTTTCTGGGAGGTGAAGAAGCCTAGGTATAATAAGAATAAACTGAGGGCACACTGGAAGGAAGGTGGGTGGAATCTGCCATGTTTTGAGGAGTACTCATTGACCTATTGGGCCACACAAATGCTGAGATGGTTCAGCCCCCACTCTGATGCCTCCCCACAATGGCTCCAGATGGTGGAAGCCCAGAAAGGTACCCCTGTCTTATCTTCATTGTTATACAGTACCCCTGTTACCCCTTTTAAGGCACATCTGACAATTGGAGCCTCCATCAGATATTGGTCAGTGATCCATCGCAAACTAGGAACTAATCCCACTCCATTAAAATATACCCCCATTTGGGGCAATCAGGCCATATGCATAGGAGATGGCCCTCTCTTTTGGCCACTCTGGTTGGAAAAAGGAATATCTCAGATCCAACACATACTGGACACACTGACCAGACAAATCACACAATTTTGAACTCTCCAGGCAAAGTATGACATCTCCCAATCAGACTTCTGGAGATACCTGCAGCTGAGAAGTGCAGCCCAAACATGCCTCCACAGATATCCTAAGCCTCTAGTGCCTTGCAGCGTACAAGGATGGCTGGCAGTCAAAAGGGGGGTAGCAAGCAGGATATACTTGGACGTTAGAGACCACATCCCTAGCCAAGCACAAGAATCAAAGAAGAAATGGGAGATCACCTTGAGAGTAATGATCAATGACAAACAGTGGCTAGCCGGCTGGAAGGAGGCACATAAATTTTACCCAGACCCCAGGAGCCAGCAGATACAAAACAAAATCCTACATTTTTTGGTACCCCCCCCCCAAAGTACTATATAAAGCTAAGCTCCTTACAAACAATACGTGTTGAAGATGTGGAACTGGTACCGGAGACCTTCTCCACATCTTGTGGCCCTGTCCTGTCATACAGCCCTTCTGGACCCAGTTAAGGGCATTGGCTGAGGATGTCACACACAAACCAATCCCTAACACTGCAGAATTCTGGTCATTAGGGCTCCCTCCAGTGGCCACCCCAATTGCGGGATCAGAAAAGAGATGGCTAGCTTTGATGGGATGCAGGACAAACAATTACTGCTATGCAAATGGAGATCCACAGATACCCCTACCCTCACAGAACTCCTGAACTCCCCTTACAGGGATAGCATCCTTAGAATCTCCCACAAGGTGGGTGACAACATGGTTCTTTTTTATGAGTGCTGGACTCCACACATGGCATACACAGAATCCAAGAAAGGTGTGGGCTGAGCCCCCTCCCATGTTTCTCTTGATTAATATACCTCAACAACCAAGGTCCTGATAGGAAGGCCCTTTATATCCATTGAAGACCCTTTACCAGCAGGTGGAATGTTGTACAGACATCACACAGGTTGGCTACAATGATACTTTGTGGTCCCCCATGTTCTTTTTCAGAGCAGAGGAATGGAGCATCACCCCAGGGCACCTCCTTCAAACCGTGTCAGTCACTGCTTAAAGGATGAGTGCAGACAGGCCCCTCTTCTCACAACCGGTAGGTCAATATCAGGTATCCTTGACGGCATAATGTTTCTAAGAAGCAAATGTGCTATCTTTCTAATGAAGCCAAAACAACAGTGAGTACAGGCTATGCTCCATGTGGTTAACTGCAACCTAATTAGTAACATATGCAAGATGATGCATGTAACTGTTTCATCCTCTGTAGCATGGTTTTGTTTTTGTGTTGTGTCTTCATGTGTTTTATGTTGGAAAACAATTAAAATGTTCAAAAAAAAGCAAATTTGAATTATGAACCAGAGCTAAACCACATATCAGATATATTTCACAAGGATATTTTATGAAAATAGAGCCCTAATGTATTCATAGTATTTAAAAAAAGCCCTAATGTTCCAATCCAATGTATAAATTAAGAAAAATAACTACAAGTAGGGGAGAACAACTGTATATTAGAGTTTGATTTTTATAGTAGCATGGTGTAAATCAGAGTATTTATGTATTTGAAATTGGCCGTTATACCTAAACAGTCTGAATATTATATTACACTTTTACAAATTAAAGTGCACATCACACTGAGCTGAAAACTCTTGTAATAAAAACTGAAAGCTTACCATTAGTAAATATCGCCCCTTGGGGGAAGGAGAGTTCATGACTATGTTCAGCCTTGCAGGAATACATGGCTTTTGCATGGCTATAATAGACAAAAACAAATCATAAAGCTATTGAAAAAGGTAAGATAAATGAATAAAATCAGCTGAAAAAAGAGGGCAAATAGAACTGTGATATAAAATAAATGTTAAAGAAAAACACTATTTCAAAGTTTCTGTGATAAAGTGACATGGTACTTACAAACTGATACAATTCCTAAAACATTTCTTTCAAAATGTATTTATCAATTTATTTCTTTATTTTAAAATAGGTAACCAAGAATGGCATGCTGAGCCAGAGCTTGTTTCCAAGAATGACCCAGGGGAGGGAACAAATGGATACAAAGTATGAACAGAGAAGAAACAAGGTACAATTCTTGCAAGATACAGTAAATAAGTCAATGAATTGCTGGTACTGTACATTAGCTAATAAAACATGTACAATACATAGACTATAAAACAACTGTGGAGCATAAGTGACTATTGCACTAGGAGCAGTTTTAAAACTGAAGCTGTACCATTAGGTGGCGGTCAGTTAAAATAAGATAACCTAAAATAAGGGTAAGGCAAGGCAAAGGAAAATGTATTTAAAAGACGCCCAATCCCAGAGGCTCTGGGTGCCATACAAATAAGTAGACACATATTCAGAAACAGATCAATAAAAACACAGAGATAAATATAAACATACAAATAATAACGCTTCAAATAAACATTACTCATAGATAATAAACTAAACATCCGATTACCAGCGGCTTTAATCAAATCAGATCTGTAAATTAATAACTTAATCCAGAAAGACCTGAGCGAATAGGAGGGCCTTAATGTGGGCCTTGAATACCTCCATAGTAGGGGTCCCCTTAACCCCAAGGGGCAGCGAATTCTACAGGACAGGAGTGGCGACACTAAAGGCCCTGTCGCCAGCCAATTTCATCCTCATGCTGGGAATCGCCAGGAGGCCTCCACAGGAGGAACAGAGCGGGCAAAATGAGAGAGCAGGTACAAGAAGGTCTAACAGATAAGCAGGTCCCTGACCATGTAGGGCCTTATAGGTGAGAAGACCCACCTTAAAGAGGATCCTCCACCTGACCGGCAGCCAGTGCAGCTCACGCAACATCGGTGTAATGTAGCTGAATTTTGTCTGCCCAGTAAGGAACAGGGTAGCTGCGTTCTGCACTAGCTGCAGTCTGCGGAGGGATCCTCCCTCGACCCTGAGGTAGAGCACATTAAAGTAGTCAAGCCTTGGTGTAACTAAGGCATGCATCAAAGTGGGGAGGTCCAGAGGTGGAACAAGGGGCTTTATCCTGGCAACATTTCTGAGATGGGAAAAACAGGATTGGAAGGTGGAAGATATCTGCACCTCCATCATCAGACTCCTATCCAGAATGACACCAAGATTTCACAACCTAGAGGAGGCCTTCAATGGAACAGATCCCAGAACAAGTCCAGTCTCTGATCCAGAGGCCATCCTATCACACACTCTGTTCCATTTTACCACCAATACCGTCATCTTATCGGGATTCAGCCACAACCAGCTAGAGGCCATCCAGTCGTTGATCTCAGCAAGCAGCTGTTTAGCACATCTACAGCGTTGGATGTTCCTGGGGCAAAGGATAAGTATAGCTGGGTATCATCAGCATAGCAATGAAAACCCAAGCCATACTTCATAATGATCCCTTCCAGAGGTAGCATGTATACTGTGAACAACACTGGGGCGAACACCGACCCCTGAGGTACTCGGCAAGATAGGGGGCTAGGGGTGGAGGAGAAATACCCCCATCACAACCCATTGCCTTCTGTTGGTTAAAAAGAACTTAGACCAGCCAACGACAGTGCTGGTGAGTCTGCAGAGTTCCCTGAGGTGGTCAAGCAGCACACAATGATCCACAGTGTCAAATGCTGAAGAGAGAGATCAAGGAGAACAAGAATTGTTTTTTCTCCTCGATTTCTAGCCCTGAGGACATCATTCTGCACCCAAACAAGCATGGTTTCTGTGCTATGTCTCGCCCAAAACCCCGACTGGAAGTGTTAGTACAACTCATGGGTCATGAGGTGCTCCTCCAGCTGAAGCACCACTACCTTGTCCACAATCTTCACTAAAATGAGAAGATTGGAGATAGGTCAGTAATTTGCCCTAACCTCCGGGTCCAAGGATGATTTCTTTAGGAGTGGTCTCACCAATGCCTCCTTCAAGGCATCAGGGAAGACCCCCCTCAGATAAGGGACACTGGAAAATCAGAGCAAACACCGGACCAATGGTGTCGATGCATCTCATCAAGAAATGAGTCGGCACTGAATCCAGTTCGCAAAAAGTGTGCTTCAGATTGGTCGCCACCCCGATGACCTCACTTACCTCCACTGGTCTAAACTCCCTCCAACAAGGTGGAGTGCACTGAGAAAACTTTTGGCAACCACTGCCAGCTATAGTACTGCTGACTGGTGAAACTCCCTGTCAGATACAGGACTGTCTGTCCGAGAAGAACCGAGCAAACTCTTCACATTCAGCATTAGAAAAAACCTTCTTCGGCTGTAGACAAGCTGGACAAAGTAGCCTGTCCACAGTCTGAAAAAGTATAGCTGGTCAGTTCTTCCTGGCAGCAATCTCCCTGGACAGGAACACTGCCTTCGTATGGTTGATTACCCCCTGGTATGCATTATAATGCACTCGCAGGACCAGTTTGTCCTCCTCCAGGCCGGACTTCCTCCAGCAGTGCTCCAGCCTCTGACCCTTTCTCTTCATCTCCCCGAGGTCCCCATCAAACCATGGGGACCTCAGGTAGGAAGATTTGTGTCATACACGGAAAGGTACGAGGGAGTCAATGGAGTCGGATATCACTCTGTTATAAGAGCCCACCATGGCACCAACACCTCCAGTGCATGCATTACCCACATTAGATAGATCAGTTGCCACCAGAAAACCCTCCAGGGTCAGTTCCCACAAAGGATGACAGCTTATCATCTCTGTAGGGGGAGGGCATCTGGTGGGAACCCCGAACATGAACCACAACATGCAGTAATCAGACCATATCACCCGATCAATCTTGAGATTATTTATCTCAAGCTCCAGTGAGAACACCAGGTCCAATGCATGCCCTTCCTGGTGTATTGCAGCAGAAACAACTTGCAACAGGCCCAGTGATGACAAAATCTGGAGGAGGTTATGATCAAGCTGAGAGAATTTGTTGTCAACCTAAACATTGAATTCCCCAAGGACAATACATCTGGAGGCTTCCAATGTTTCGCCGACAATGAATTCAGCAACCTCCTGCAGGAAATTCCCTGCCATCCCAGGGAGGCAGTAAATAAGGAGAATTCTGCAGTCTGTGCTCGGACCCCCATGAATGGCTACACATTCAAAAGAACCTGGGGTTACCACCGGGTGCACAGTGAAGCACAAGTTGGATCTAAAACAAATGACTACCCCAATGCCCCTATGTTCCTCTCTAGGGCAGTGCACCACAGTATACCAGGGGGGATGGCAGCCTCAAAAACTGGCCAGCATCATCCCCTACCCAGGTCTCAATGATACAAGCCAGATCGATCAGAGAACTCAAGTCTGCAATAATTGTGGTCTTGTTCCTGATTAATCTGGCATTGCATAGCACTGCCCTCAGGGGCTTGGTGGGCAAAGCAACCCCTCGGGTTACCTGGCCACTCAGTCTGGTGGGCTCCCTGGGGACAGGCACCAAACATGTCTGACCTCTCTCTTGTGCCCGCCATAATCCAGGGCACCTTTTGGACCTAACAATTTCTATCCTACCACCCTCCACTGTGCACGGGGCTCCCCACTGCCCAAGATCACCCTAGCCCCTTCAGATCCCCACCTCCTGGCAACGTCTTACAGTAGTATAAGAAACCAAGAGGCAGGTGAAGGATTATAAGTCACTCAGAAAGGATGCCTTGTACACTATCCTGCCCCTGCCCCAAACAACCCTGGGACATCAATAGTTTAAAAGATTTTAGTTGCTAAAATGCACTTAATACAGTTTAAAAACTCCTACCTTTAGCACACAAGTAGGTCTGTACAACCTATATCCAATTTGTAATGTGACTATCTATATATTAGCCTATTTCCAGATTATAATATATGGCTATCTTTATATATATAACCATTCCTAACATTATCAAAACATTTTACTATTTGTATTTCTATTTTATTTCCTACTATGAGTGGCGCTCGCGCTTGCAAGTGGTGTGAGAATTTAAGCAGCACAGTCCCCACCTAAAAAGTAAATTAATTAAACAATATAATAAACAAGCCAGCCAGGGAGGCCAGGAGTCCCATATGGAAGACAGACAGAAAGAGCAGGCTAAAATGGACCTCAAGGACAGAGTAGTGACCAGGGACAGGAGCAGGAGGGGGGACAGCAACTTTGGCAGCAAGGATTGAAGAGATGGCAAGAAGTAGGAGAGGCGAAGGGAGAGATTGGGAGTTTGTTCCAAAGAGCAGGGTGAGGAAAGGAGAAAGCTGATTGTCTACAGGTAGTCTGAATGTCAGGGACACAAAAGGTATGAGAATCAGAAGAGTGAAGGGAGTAACTGGACGGAGGCAGAGGAGAAAAAGATTGCTGAGATGGGGGGGTAGAGACGGGATACTCTGCAAGGAGATACAATGAGGCAGACACGGAGACTCAAGAGAAGAGAGGGAAAGGGACTGATAAAGGAGACAGTGATGTGTGTGTGTGTGTGTGTGTGTGTGTGTGTGTGTGTGTGCGCGTGTGCATGTTGGGGGGATTCAGTGCAAAATGGCAGAAGGAGTGACAGCCTGGCAAGGGTGGATTTAGAAGCAGCACTGTAAACCACATTTGTGTTGTCAGACACCAGCAGGATTACAGAATTTTAAGAATGATCTTGCGGCAGACAGAGGGTGGTATGCAACTCTTGCTGCTGTAAAGGGCTCAGAGTTCAGTGCACAGCTTCTTGTGGATCATTATTCTTACTTTGTTTTCAATTATTTAAAAAAATAAATAAGCTGCTTTGTCAATTATGTTCAATTAAGTATTGCTCAATAATTTTACATATGCTGAACAGACTATATTAGTGGCTGTGATTAGCCTCCCACGATGTGCCAAGGGGCCATTTTCGGTTGACAGATTCTATGTCCCTGTGTTTCCCATTCTTCTGCAATGAAATCTTAGTATTATGGAGAATACTCGGGGCTTGAGTCTCAATGGTTTACATGGGCATCAAGTGGCTGTAAAAACTATTGTATCTGTGCCTCATAAGAAGGGTGTAATATGTTCTGGGCACCTCAAAAGGATTTGCTAGCATCCGTGAAAAGGGGTGTGATGTTGCAATGCTAATGGTCTGCAGGGTCATTAATAAAGTATTCCAGATCCTTGTTACCTGGGTCCCTGGTGAATTTTAGGTAAATTATGTACCTGTTATCTTTTATTGTTATTTAATATGTTTGTGTTTTATTTTAGCTGTAAAGTGCCTTGGTTTTGGAAAGACGCTATACAAATAAAGATATACTTACTTTACTTACACTGCAGTGATTCTCAGGTAATAAATAAGCCAGTGTGGGGAAAGGGGCAATAATGGGGGGTGGGTGGGGAGAAGATGGGGGAAACCACTGGATGTCAGGAATGTGATGGAGTAGAGTCCAGGGTTTGCACTGGTATGCAGTAGATTTGAATTGGTTCCAGGGTTGTTTTTTAAGCTGCATGGACATGGACTGGATGAATTGCATCATGAATATCAGTAGGACTTTAAGAGGTGAGGAATTCCTTGGGTAACAGGAGAGATGGCATAATTAACAGGGGGACTGACTCAGTAATGGGAAGTTTCAAAGTGGTAGCAAGACTGGCTGCATAGCATGATCAGGAAGACCACTAGGCACACGTGAAAGTGATAGTATTGGTCAGGGGTATAGAAATTAGGGTCAGGGATACCACTCAAGACGAGTGTGCTTTGAACTGAACAGGGAAAAAGACAGAGCACTACAGAACACCAAGGAGTGCTTAGAATGGAGTAATGAGATGGAGAGGTTCCACTGGACACCAGGGAGTACTCGTTAAAGGGATGGGTGACCTGGTAATGCAGAACATCTTTACAGTTTATAGCATTACATATTATGGGCACATGCAAGACTACTTAGTCACCATGTTAGAGGGTGCTATTCCCCAGCTATAGCACTGCCGATCATCTGGCTTGGCCATCGACAAAACTTTGTAGACAAGTGTAGGGCTTATAGGCAGACTGGATGGGCTTTGCAGTTCTTATCTGCAAACAATTTCTATGTTTCTATGTTTCTTGTGGGAAGGGGGGTGCTTCTTTTCCCTGTTGTTCAAGATTAAATTCAAGATTTCAAATGGGCAGACTAGATGGACCTAGCTGTCTCCTTCAGCCGTCAACTTCTATGTTTCTATTATGTCTGTGTACATCACAAAAGGGTTGTGGGACAATGGAACAACTGCAAAGTGCCCATTTGTCCTTGCCCCTGACTGCCAATAAGAATTATAGCTCTGTTCTTGATCACCATGTGACCCCTGCCTTATGGACACTCTAGGAATGAGAGGCCTGAGTCATTACTCTCATTGGGGAATCTACTCTGGTGATAAGAAATTTACATAGTGCCTTCACTTGGGGTGATGATTAGTAAACATGAGCACCAGCTGCTATTGCCCCAGGGTATTAATAATAAAACAGTTTTACTCCACAGGTCAACCCATCAAATAACCCAGAAATAGAATTAAACAAAAATGCAATCAGTAAAAGTAAAGTATGCACAAGAAGGAATGGATGATCAAGATAAAAGAATCTGGGGAGGAAAGGGCTGAGGTTAGGCAGTATCAAATAATAATACAATTAATAATAAGAAGAATAATGAATGAACAGGTACTGTACCTCTCCCTCCACCCTCTCACACATCCCACACTGTACAGGCTCAACAACCAACACTCACTGATACCAGTATATACCCTTATCTTTTTACATTGCACCCTGTGAGTCACTGAGTATCCAGTCATCAAATTGTTGTAGGCCTGTCAACAGTTATGTTGCATGTGTGATGACTGGTGAAGTAATACAAGTTAAAAATAACTCAGATTTGTATCTGTGGCCAGATAAGACTAAATCACAATTCCCCCACTGGATGGGTGTTTAACTAAATTAGTCCAAATTCTCAAAGAAACTAAAGAAGCTGTATCTACTGAGGTTGCAGAACCAAAGCCCTGTTTAGGTAATCATGGTTCCCAGCAAAGAAGATCTGAAATGATAAAAGTGTCTCTGGCTGCATTCACTGGATCAGCTCCTCTCATTGGTTCACCTCAACACAACTCTGCCAGTTCAACACAGTTCAGGTGTCTCTCTGTTGCTTGGACACTCGGTTTGAGCACAGTGTGGCACTGAAGAGAACCCATCCCCTCCTAGACCAGTGCAACTGTATGGAAACTCCCAGCACTGAGTGTCATTCACTAGGCTGTAGTGACTGTGGTTCATCTCCCTAGAGGGGCGCTAGTGGGTTCACAGGTTGCATACCCATGTCTGTTTTAGGCAAAGTCTCTCAGTTAGCACTGAAAAGCATAGCTATAGGGTGGCTTACCTTAACAGACTGCATCCCTCTGATTGGATTGAGCTTGTCCCTTTTCTGTGTTTTTATCCCCACCTTCATTGTGTTCAAGCACATGTATATGTCCAAGTTGAAGTGATACACAGACTGACTCTCACATAAGAACCTTCTGCAGATTGCCAAGCAATCCAGTCCTTTTACTGGTTCAATCAAAAGCCAGTCACTTGGGGGAGAGAACATCCCCATTCACTCAATGTTACATTCTCTACATTCTCACGAGCAAAATCAGGACAGTGCTTCTGGTGCCCATGCTGCTTTACATTACTTCTGCAGACTTCAATTGCCCAATTGGCAGTTTAGCTAACCCTTGACCCTGGTGCCATGTCTCCAGGGTTACAAAGATGGTGACCTCTATTTTGTCATGGGCAAAGGCCCACACAGTTGTTATTTTAAGCGGGCTCCTGCCCCCAATAAACAGATCTGTAACCTAGTACGTGATTTCCACAACAGCCACTGCTTTCCAGCATTATGGAAAGAGCCCAGTCTTTGAGCACAGTCTGGTTTCCATTCTCATTAGTGGCAGCCAGCTGCAGAGGTGCAGACCTCTGCAACAGAGCCACATAGCATGCCATGGCACTGAGTGCCAAAAAAAAATCAGCACCCTCCTCCTGTCCGCTTCAGTTACTGCAGCAGCTGAGCAGTGAGCCTGATTACGAAGAGTGGAGTTACACATATCTTTTTCAAGAAAAACAAGAAACTAACAGCAGACCCCAGTTTTGTGTAATATACTTTATGGACCAGAGAAAATATTTTCACAACTGAGTAATTAATCAGCACAATGAGAGCACATTTTAGTGCTAACCTTTTAGACAAATACTCTATTTGCACAGTGATGTTTCCATTAACTCAAATGATTTCTGATCAAAGTAAGTTTATAACTATGTGTGTTGCTTTTTGAAGATTATTTTATGTAGTTGGTGATTTTTACTGCATTTTAAGTAGATTACATACAAATGCAAAAATACAAGAAAAGGCATGACATCAGGTAAAGAAAGCACCCCTCAAATAATAGTCTAGTTGTAAGCATGCCCCTTTCATTAGAAGAATTTTTTTTAAGAGTGAAGAAATACATATTAGAATGGTGCATCTGCCAGGTTTAAAATGCTTCTATAGTACATTTTCTTCACCTATGCCTCTCAAGCATTGCAAAACCAGTATGTTTTATATGTTACTGAAATCATTGACGATCCTGTAATTTTAGCCTGGATCCACTGAGGGTCATGTTTAGCTTTTGTGACCTTCAATAAAACCAATGAATTTGACTGCCCATACTCAGTGTACTGATTTCTTTTCCAGATCTCCTTATTTTATTGCAATTCTCAGTACTAGAAGTCCATGGTCATTTGTAAAACGAAACAGTAAATGTTCATATCTAGATTGTTAAAAACTGTACTTTACAAGGTTTAGCCCTACTGTGTGGACTGGGAATTTTGTGCAGAATTTCCAGAGGGACTGTGTGAGCAAAACTGCCAACACAGTCAGCCCTTCTTTGCAATTTGTGTCCCACTCTATGTATACTTCTTATCCAAGGGAATAGCACAGCTTTGAACATTAGCATGCCCCAGAACCAGTCCTACTAACATTCAATTTCTTGCCTGAAGACTATCCGTTGCTCAACAGAGCCAGCCTTATCATTGTCCACAGGCCCCACTGAGATTAGTCATAGGTCACCCACCCAATCCATTTCTGCCACTTTATTTTACTCTATCCTAAATGCTCTATCTTTATTTTCATTTTGTTCTCTACGCTCTCCACTGGTGCAGCCTCCGTCTCTAGTCAGGCCCAGTTCCAGCCTCCCAGGTCCCTAGCACTTTCCTTCTTCTTGCCCTCCCCCTCCCCACAGGGGGACCTCAAAACCCATGGTGGAGTGGTGGCTAGTGCCTGGATGTGGTGTGGTGTGGTTCATCCAGCATGCAGCAGGAATACTCAGGGCTGTATGTAGTGGTTAAGACTCTGAAACCTTTTGTTTTTTTGTAACAAATTTTATTATATACAAATACCGCCATGATAGTCACATAACCTGGTAGCCTAGCCAACATTTTGTGGCCTTGTGGCCACTTCCTCAGGGTCTGCAGCAGTCTCAAAATTGATATCTTAATTAGTACTCCCTATAGGGTACCAGTCATAATTAGTCAACCTTATAAAATATAAATAATGACTGCGTGCTACTCACTTTCTGTGCTACCACCAAATATGAGTAGTGCACAGTCATTACCCATTTAATCTAGCAGTAACAGCAAGACTACATATCTATAAAAAAGTATGCATTTGCCAGCCCATCACTGTAGTGGTAGCGCTTCCACTCAAAATGCCGGTGACCCAGATTCAGAAGCGAGCCCAGGTCATCAGAGGCCATCCAGGGGGAGGAGAATCAAGTGTCCCAGAGGACGTTCTCCTCCTCCGGGGGGGGGCTGCCTTCACTGCATTGTTGTCACCTAGGTGACCATGGGTGGTGGCACAACAGAAACAAGCAGGTTTTGGATATGGACAATACCCAGCTTGTGCACCATGTGCATCATAGCTCTAGCCTGCTGTCATCCAGAGGGGTAGAAATGAGAAAAAGGAAGGTAGCCCTGGAACCTGGAGGTGAGGGATCCTGGTACATTGAGGTCCTCCTGGTGTTTGTCACACTAAGCCACCTGACAAACCTGTGAGGATTCAGGGGGGTTCCCCTGCCACCCCTGACCTTGCCATAGAGGGTAAACTGCGGCTCCATGGAGGGGCAAAGCATGGATTTGCATTGTGTAGCAATCTGGTAAAGTGCCTTGGGATCCCCGAAAGAGTTGGGCACTAGAGTTCTGAGGGGGAATAAAGTAAACATTAAGAAAAAAAAACAAAAGAAAGCATGCACTTATGGAAATGGTGATGCCACTATGAAAGCCCATAAAAAACATAAAGCTGACTAATTCTGAAACCATATGACTGCTGCCCTATAAGGATTATTATTTATGATACAATCTTTGAGACCACTGCAGGCCCTGAGGAACTGGTTTCACAAGTATTCAAGGAGCATTCTCCAAATGTAGAGTCACATGTTCTCCTCCTCCACCTCCCTCACTTCCAGGATTGGCCATCTTGCCTAGCAGCTAGACAGCCACAGCCCCCAAAGAGTAGGGTAATTGTATTGCAAAAAAAAAACCTTCAACTAAAACAGTAATTAATAGTAAAACAAATAACACCATTAACCAAAGAACAATAATTAGCCCTCACAAATTAATAGATATCCCACATAAAGAAAAGAAAATGGGTGACAAAAAAAAAAAATATTATCCTTCACTCATGAAGAAATCAAGAAAAGAAAATGAGAAACTTGCCTTTCCAAACCCAAACCACTGTCAATTCCTAATTCCCAAAATAAATATATCTTGTCTCCCCATTACTAGCTCTTTTCCCCTCCCTTTGTACCTTACACCTCATCCCCATAGGCAACTTCCAGTGACCATGTTCTATACCATATAGCCAGGTAAATATATCCAATCCCATAAATCAGTCAGTTCCAATCTAAGTACCCTAGTGCCAGAAACATAGAAACATAGAATTTGATGGCCGATAAAGACTGCTTGGCCAACCCAGTCTTCCCATGTATGCAACCTACTGTAACATGACAGAGCCTACTTGATCTCCAGCCTTCCCTCCCCGTTCCTTACCACTAAGGTTACCTTACGCCTATCCCATGCCTTCCTCAATCCCATTACTGTTTCTGCCCCCAGCACCTCCTCTGGGAGACTGTTCCATGTATCCAGCACTCTTTCTGCACAGAAATACTTCTTCACATCTCCCTGAGTGTACCCCCCTCCAACTTCATTGCATACCTCCTTGTTCCTGATGTATGCCTTTATGGTACACTTCTAACAAAGCAGTTTCACACAGTCTATCTAAAGAGGAGTAGGACAGCCTCAGTTGTCGTAGCACCAGTTAACATCTTGCCAGTCACAGATAGAACTTGAGGCAGGCAAACAGAACCATTGAGGTGCTATTATTGTATTTTCTCAGTTGCATTGGTAAGTTTCCTAAAATTAGACATTCATATGTTAACCTTTTGAACCACAGAAGCTTCCATTTCTGAGATAAAAATTTCCAGAAACCAACAGTGAAATTACTTTAAAAAAAAAGTTGTACATTGGATCCAAGTTTGCAGATTAATCTGGGAATGGACACAATTTGTCTTCTAGTGCTTTGTGCTTATTGTTACACCTAACATTAAAGGAGAAGTCTATTAAAATGCAATACAAAGAGCGATTGTTTCAATAAAACTGATTTTGGATACCTTGTAGTGTTTTTTTTTTTTTAAGTACTGTATGCTGCCCAGTCTCACTCCATGCAGAAAAGCATAGTTTGTTCCATAAAAAATATTTGTGCTGACAGATTATTTTGAAGCCCCTGTCATCTTGAGAGAACACATGTGCATTAAGGCTGGTTTCTACACACACAACACATCATCACTGCAACAGTAGGAGCAACATCTGAGAGGAGCTCCATTCATGTTCGGCGTGGATAGTGGATTGCCGCTACCGGAAAACATGTCAGGCACGTCATAAAGATATTTTATTACTTTTATTATATAATGTACAATAATTTATTGTATTTATTTGTTATAAGATGCCTACCCCCTGTGGCCAGCCACTTGCACGTGTCTCTGAATACTTAACGCGCTGACGATCCAGGGCACTCATGCATGTGATCTGTTACTGAATTATCTACACCTTGTCAGTTATATATATCATTAAACTCTACCTTGCCCATTGATCTCAGCAAAGTAAGCATTTTTCCAAAGTGAGGGGTATTTCTTATAAAAACAGTGTTTTTAAAAGTAAAGCCGTGACAATGAGAAGGCATTAGCTGTCATTACAGTTTAATGATATACATAACTGTGCTGCTGTGTGGACCTCGGAGCCTGCAGATATAGCAGGATGCTAATTGTTTCAGAGGGGCCTCCAGCAGTACATGAATGCAACAGTGCTTGGTGCCACAGTGTGGACCTCAGAGCCTGCAGACTGAGCAGGCTGCTAATTGTTTCAGAGGGGCCTCCAGCAGTACATGAATGCAACAGTGCTTGGTGCCACAGTGTGGACCTCAGAGCCTGCAGACTGAGCAGGCTGCTAATTGTTTCAGAGGGGACTTCATCAGTATGGGAAAGCGGTGGAGCTTGGTGCCGAAGTGTGGACCTCGGATCCTGCAGACTGAGCAGGCTGCTAATTGTTTCATGGGAGCCTCCAGTAGTATGGGAACATGGTGGAGCTCACCGCTGCAGTGTGGACCTCGGAGCTTGCAGACTTAGCAGGTATATCCTCAGCCAGGGCTTTCTGTGAAAGATTATGTATCAGACGGATACCACAGATTGATTTTATTTTGAACATTCTGCAGCTATGAACTACGCTAATGTGGGCTGTCTTGAATGTTGCTTTAAGGCATGTGGATGGAAGGGGTATTTTTTATTGATTATTTATTTTAAATTGTGTCCCAGGATACTGTAATTGTTTTCCGCCCTTCCCCCCGGTTAACATCCCGTTCCCTGCCTTACCTCAGCACTTTCTTATTTAGGGCACTTTATTTAATCAGTGTATTTTTCATTTGTAGGTTGCTAATTGTTTCAGAGGGGCCTCCAGCAGTACAGGAACACGGCGGAGCTCAGTGCACGTGTAGACATTGGAGCCTGCAGACTTAGCAGGTATACTGTAAGCTGATACTTCTGTGCAAGATTATGTATCAGAGGGACACCACAGATTGATTTTATTTTGAACATTCTGCTGCTATGAACTATGTTATTGTGGGCTGTCCTGAATGTTGCTTTAAGGCATGTGGATGTAAAGGGTATTTTTTTATTGACTATTTAATTTACATTGTGTCTTGGGATAGTGTAATTGTTTGCTCACCTTACTGCAGTGGTTTCTTATTTAGGGCACTTTACTTAACCAGTTTCCTTTTCCTTTTTAGGCTGCTAACTGTTTCAGAGGCACTTCTAGCAGTATGGAAATGCAGCAGAGCTCAGTGCCGCAGTGTGGACCTCGGAGCCTGCAGACTTAGCAGGTATACCCTCAGCCAGTGCAGCCCACTACCGCTATTGAGGCAGCTGCTCACCCAACCCACACCCTTCCACCCTGGGCATGCATTCCTTTAATACAGTGGTGGGGTCACGTGACCTAACTCCCCATAATCCCATTAGTGGCCTATACTTCTTGATCACTAGTGGTCACTGTTGTTCTTCCCCAAGGTCCTAATAGAAATTGTTATTTTATCTTATCTAGTCTAGTTGTCAGAATTTAAGGATTTTCATTTCATTGGATAAATCAGCCTAGTATTTTTTCCCTCACATGTTAACAGCTGGCCATTTTGTACCTACATTACATGGTATGGGATTCAATACCCAGACAGGGATTCCTTGTCTACACAGAGCCTGCAGCCCTACCTAGTAGACCACATGAAAGGTAACTGTTGTTGGCAGGTGGGTTCCATTAGTATTCCACCCCGGCTCTTGGCATACACCCACAATCTGCAGGAGTAATTCATTGACCCTCCCTCCCATTCTTGGTATATCCCATTATCTCATGCAATCACTAGATAATCTAGTTGACTGATAGGAAATTCACTGTGGGCAGGGTGATCCAATGGAACTTACTTTATAGAAATTGTTTTACATCAAACAGTATTTTGGATTCCTGTACTTTATTTGGTGTATATTTCTGTTTTCTTTTAATCAGCAATGTTACCCAGACCCCTCTTATAATGGCCATACAAGGTTTATGCTTGGGATCACTGTACATTGTCTATTTGATTCTGTCTGATACATTGCTAGCTCAGTTAGCCTACTAACCATCATAATATGAGTGGGAAACAGAAGGCATTAGTACTCCCATAGTTGCCAGTTATTGTCTTAACATCATCCATTTACTGTGCATTCATCGTAAGACTTTGGCATATAACATAGGCTTTTCTACAAGAAAATCCACTCACATCTGCACAGGAATAATACTTTACCTTACACCCCAGCTTTCATCTTTACGTTACCTATGCTAGCAGGGGACATAGAACTGAACCCAGTACCTACGGCTGATACTTCTGATTCTAACACACTTATTTTTTTTGACAGTAAAAGGAGACCTTAAAATCATTTATTTTAATACAAGAAGCATTGCCTCCAAGTTACACAAAACAGAGACTTGGGTTAATTACTACAAGCCAGATATTCTTGCAATATCTGAAACATGGTTTTGTCCCACAATTTCTGACAATGAATTGGCTTTATCTGAATACCAAATTTACAGAAAGGACAGGGAGACAGGCAAAGTGTGGGGGACATGTTTTATATTTAAAATTCTTTGCTAGCAGAACCCCTTACTCATGATGAGTTAACTAATCATTGCCTTGAGCACTTAGAGCTTGTAGTCAGTCTGGGAGCATTTAAAAAGTTATATATATATTGTATCTAAAATCCTCCCAAAAATAATAATTTTGGGGTTTCAGGACTTTGTTGAATTATTGGCTGCTTATGTCAAAAGGGAACTATTGGTAGTAGGTGATTTTAATTTAAACTGGATGGGCAAAGACTGTTTCAAGTATAAGACTGCACTTCTGGATTCTGGACTGCAGCAACAAATAATTAATCCTACTCACCTTAACCTATAATCAAATAGACACACTCTCCTAGATTGGTTTTTAACCAATAGAAAGGGGCATATTGTTGCTAGTGGCCTTATACCAGAGTCCATCTTTTGGAATTTGGAAAGGAGGATGAATGCAAAAGCCATTCCGTAGATGCATTGAAATTAGAAATTACAACAAATTAGATGTTACCAATTGTTTAAGTAGGTTATTTAATATTTTATTTTATTTATTTAGTTTTTGTTGACCAGGTAAGTGCACTAGACAAATCCTGCCTATTTTCAGGCATGACCCGGGGGAGGGGGATACAGATGAATGCCAACTGACCTTGAACCAGATTAAGCTGTTGGTGGTATTTTTAGTGAATGAGGAAAATTTGGCCAGGACACCGGGGAAATTCCCCTACTCTGAGGCGTTGCTGCGTCTTGGTCAGTAGGGGAGCTGCTGAACTAGGTGATGGCTGCGCGGCCAGATGCACTGCGGAGTGCGGGAGCTCCATCTAGTGAAACGGAGATTGGGAGAATGGAAGCCGAGGAGGAGGAGGTGTAGGTACAGGAAGTTGAGCTGCAGATGGAGTGTCTATCAGAAATTATACAGGCGAGGCCTGTATCGGAGCTTACCTCTGTGAAGTCTGTGATGGAGGTGAGGGCCCAGGGAAGCCCATCGGGAGACAGCCCGAAAATTGCAGCAGCAGGATCACCATTGGAGAAAGAGAGTGGGATGGCGAGTCGTCCTGGAGAAGAGGCGCTTCCCGGTGAGGATCAGAGCGGAGGCGCCATGGATCAGCATAAGCCCAGCAGTAAGGAGGAAGTTCCGGGTATCACGAGGGCTGCTATTCGTTTGGAGGAAGGAACTGAGTCGGCCGCGTTTGAATGTAGGACCGGAGGTACAGGCCTGGAAACGGGTCCGAGTACTGTCTGGTAGGAAGAAGCGGCCTTGTCACAAGCAGGATGGATTCGGCAGGCGGATGGAAGATGGGTGCCAGACTCGGAATGGATGTCGTTTTCCCCAGTAGCAACGGAAGCATCTCAAAGAACTCTGGAGGCGGGTGAGTTGTTGGCCCCAGTTGGACAATCTAAACAGGACCAGGCTCCAGGCCAGGCAGGAATATTGGACAAGCAGGGGAAGGGGGGGATTTCACCAGCTGATAGTATGCCTGAACTGGGGCCAGAAGAGCAGGAAGCAAGGAGGGGCCCACGCTTTTCGGATCTTTTTAAAGAAATAAGGTGGAGCAAGCCCCAAGAAGAAATGCAGAAGTGTTAAGGTATAGAGGGGCCTTCCTGAGCATCCTGACCGGGTCTATGTAGCAAGAAATTATTGATGGATTCTATGAACTTTTACCTTCTGACATTTATGCTTTAATTAATATTCGTGGGGAGGATACTTTGACGAAGCTTTAAACAAATGGCTAGTCTGGAGAAATTTTGGCATAAATATGACAGTTGCAAGTTATTGCCTTTATGGGTACCTTTTTTAGCAATTCCAATCACAAAACCGGTTTTTAAAACAGTTAATGTGATGTTCAGGAATGAGGGAGTGAATGTGGGTGACATTGTTTTCTGGTTGAAACAAAAATGTGAGGTTCTAGGCCCACTGGAGCCTATTTTGGACTCAGAGAATATTTGGACTGGGGCATGGAAATTTAAAGTTAAACTGTTTGTGGTGAATAATGAAGTACAACATGTCCCAAACAGCTTCTTTTTGGGGAGAGATCGTGGGGTTTGCTTTTACCCAGGACAGCCAAAAGCGTGTTATAGATGTGGTAGTCGTAGGCACCTGAGTAGTGCATGTGATAAAGTGAAATGTGCCTTATGCAGTGAATTAGATCATGACAGTGAGGTGTGTAGGAATGAGTTTAAATGTAATCTATGTGATGACTTAGGTCATGCCTATCACCAGTGTCCATGGGCGGAGCAGAATAGACAAGGGGGATTAAATAAGGAGGACCTGATTTCTCAGGCCCAGTGTAGGGGGGAGCCTACCCAGTCCCGTTTAAGTAAAGGGAACATGGTGAGAGTGGAAAATGAAAGAGTGATGACTCCAGAGGTGTCAGCTGCTTCTCTTAATGAAAAAGATCCACTGTGTCAATTCCACAACAGATTCTGGTCCCCCCCATTTCTGTGGCAGAATCTTGGCTAAACCTACGGATGACCCTGCCAGGGAGTCTGAGATGGAAATTCCCTTTCAGACCCCTCGGAGGGTTACTAGAGCAAGTAGTCATACGGGAGGGGTGTGTTTGACTCAGAATTCCTTTGCAGCTCTAGAAGACTTAGAGGGGGAGGGGGTTTCTGATTTGTTAAAATCAGATGAGAGTCTGAGTATGGAAATTGAAGAAGAGGGTGGGTTGGAAGTTTTAGAAGGGAAAAAGAAAAAGGGGAGGAAAAAGGAAACAGGATAAATCATGAGTAGATGAACAATGGTCGATATGGCCTGTTTAAAGATTATATCGCTCAGTTGCTGTAGCTTAAAGAGCTACAAGAGGCGGCTTATTGCTTTACAGCATTGTAGAGAATTGAGCAGATGTGATTTTTACAAGAGACACATTTTCTTCTTTGTTAGAAGTGTCTCAGGCAAAAAACTATGGTGGGAGGGTCCGTCCTTTGGTCGCTTGGGAAGATGTGTCGGACGGGTAGGGATATTGTTTTCTAACTCTGCAGTTCAGGTGACAAGGCTGGTTGATGTCCTGCCGGGTAGAGTATTGATCTTAGATTGTTTGTTGTATGGTGTTTGTTTTAGATTAATTAATACTTATGCTCCACAAGTTAAAACAGCAAGGATAGCTTTGTTTAATCTGACTGCTCATACCTGTTTACATCTAAGAATATAGTTTGGGAAGGGGACATGAATTGTAGTTTAGATGTTCGGTTAAAAGACGGAGTCCAGCAAAAAACTTATTGTGACTCGCATGCCCTTTCTCAAACAATAGAGGTAGCAAAGTTAAAGGATGCCTTTAGAGAATTGCATTCATCGGGGGGTTATACTTGTAAGAGAGCTACTTTCCAGACAAGAATAGATTATTTTTTTCTGTCTAATTATTTAATCCCAGTGGTGTGTTCAGTGATTCCATATGATTTTTCTGATCATAATGTGTTATGTAGTGTTGTAGGTCTATAGCAGATTCCAGCCTCTTTTCCAGCATTTCAGGGCAGATGGATGTTAAATGCTCGACTACTGTCAGAAGTGGGGTTTTTGGCTCAGTTAAAAGACTTTATGGTTTTTCGTAAATCAGTGGCAGTATTTTTTTCAGATTGGATTTCTTGGTGGTCAGATACCAAGTTGGCTTTAAAGGATTTTTTTATAGCTTATGGGAAACAGAAAGGTTCGGGGGAGTATTTACAGTACTTAGATTTCCGAAACCAATATTATAAATTACAGTCAAACTCCAGAAGCAAAGATGCAGAGATTCAGTCCCAGATTACATGGGTAAAAAAGAACATGTTGAATTATCAATTTCAGAGGGCTGCAACCATTTATGCCAGTTTAAAATTTGATACACAACAACAACCTTTTCAAGATCCGTATAAGGCATGTAAAAATAAGATTGAGAAGAGAGTGATGTCAGGGCTACGAAATTCTGTTGGGGATTTAAAACGCCTGTGATGGAACATGTTAGCAATAGCAGAGGAGAAGGTTGCTTCTCAATTTGGAGACAGGTTTGTTTCCTCCTCGTGTGGGAAGATGTTTTGTTTTTCAATTCGACTATTTCTCAGGTAGATGTTGAGCTTGCAAGGGCCTATAGCTTTGCAGGAGGTACAGCGGCGTATAGGCGCTTTAAGGGTAGGGGTATCACCTGGGATAGATGGGTTAACCAATGAATTTTACAAAACTTTTTCGGATGACCTGAGCGGCATACTGACAGAGGTTTTTAATGATATTCTACAGTATGGGTTTGGAGATACGAAGTTTAATTTAGCTATTTTAACATTTATTTTTAAGACAGGGGACATTACAGATCTGGGTAATTGGAGACCAATTAGTCTTCTGAATACGGACTACTAGATACTCTCTTCTATTTTATGTAAAAGACTACAGGAAGTGGCTAAAGGGGTGCTTCACCCAGCACAAACATGTGCTATTCCCCATCGATCGATTCAGCAGAATTTAAAATTATTAAGAGACATATGTGAATTTGGATGCCAAGAAAAATTGTCAGGGTTTATTATGGCATTAGACCAGGCTAGAGCCTTTGATTCTGTGTCCCATGACTTTCTTTTTCTGGTGTTAGTAAGGTATGGGTTTCCGAAAATATTTGTTAAGTATATTTATACTTTATATTACAATGCAAGTTCTTGTGTATGCATTAATAAGGCGGCAGGCTCTGAAATTCAGATGAATTGCGGCGTCAGGCAAGGTTGTCCGATTAGCCCGTTGTTATATGCTTTTGTATTGGACCCACTGTTGAGAGAAATTGAGCATAATAGGTCAATACAGGGGTTATCGCCCTCTTGTAATTTACCGGCCCAGAAAATCTCTGCATATGCAGATGACATGTGTCTGTTGGTAGCAGATGTCCAGTCAGGTGTTCAGGCTATTAAAGTGATTAAAGGATTGGCAGAACTAAATGGTACTAGACTAAATTTAGAGAAATGTAAATGCCTGGCGATTGGGGATACTCCGGTTTGTCAGAACATTGGGGGCATCATAGTTAAGGATTATATTACTGTTTTAGGTCTTAATTTTGGTGAAGGAGACCTAGCATTATTAAACTGGGAAAAAGCTTTGGTTATTGCAGAAAAAAAGGTACAGCAATGGAAATCCTGGGGTTTTTCCAAAAAGAAGCGGGTTTTGATTATTAAAAAATTTCTATTACCTATTTTTTACATGTTCGCTATTTTTCCGTTCCGGTTTCATTAGAAACTAGATTGTATAGTTTATTTTTCAAATGGTGTGGGGCAGTCAAAATCTGATTAAAAGAGCTTTTACTTATTTAAAGTTGAATCAAGGGTTTAGGGATGATAAATCCGGTGGTATTTTTTCATTCCTTCTTTATGATTGCAGCCTTTCAATCAAGGGTTAAACCTCAGGATCATCCATGGTCGGCTTGGACACAATTGCATTTTTTTTCTTTTATGTCATCTTGGGATGGAGGGGGTGTTCCCATTAGAAGTAAGGTGGCTTTGGCCCTGTCCTATGCGGATTCCTCAGTAAGCAAATTACGGGTATGGAAACTAGGAAAGGCTCAATTACAGGATATACCTAGGAAGGATTTTTATGCAGAAATTATGTTAATTTTTTACGTTCAAGTGGATTTTCCTTGTGTACCTTTATAGAGTCTGTTCAAAGCCTTGCGGCTTTTGATGGACCATAGGATACCCCCTAGTATGTGGGATGTGTTGTGGCTCTGTTGTCATGGGAGGTTGGGAGTCAGGGGTAATTTAAAACACAAACAGATCTTGGACCGGATGTGCATTAGACCTGGGTGTACAGATCAAATTGAAACATTGGAACATTTTTTACTTCTCTGCCCATATGTTAAGTCTTTTTGGTATGAGTTGGCGAAGCGGTGGGAATGGGGATTTTTGACACATATAACTTATCAGAGTCTTGTTCTGGGGGATTATTCAGGTTTTTTTGAAGATACCACCCAAGTACCTTAAATCTGATATTTGCATGCATTAAATATCACCTATGGCAAGCTAGGTGTCAGTTTTCTCTACAACATACCCTTCTTCCCTATAATGTTCTTTTTAGCCGAATTGAATTAGCAGTTGGTAAACAGAAAACGTATGAGCAGCGCACACTAGATCAAAATGTCTTTCAGGATTTTTGGAAACACATTGTGTGGTTGAAGTGAAATGGGTGAAAACTGTCTGTGGTGTATAGGGGTTCAGTTTGATTTTTGTATATTGTTTTTCAAATATTGTATTGGATTTTCTTTGGGGTAGTTATAGAAGGGTGTATTTAGCTTTTTTTCCCCTTTGTATAAATCATGCAAATAGGTGTGTTTGACAAATGTTAAAGAGGATTGTGTCATATTGTTATTGTTTTGTCTTTCTCAATAAAAATTCCCCTACTCTTTTCAATAAGTGCCATGGGACCTTTAACATCCACCTGAACTACCACAATCCAGGCAGATGGGACCTTGGTTTAACGTCTCATCCAAAAGACGATACCTCAGAAATGCAGCAGCCCTCTCATGCTGCACTACAGTGTCAGTACTGGGATATTAACCCAAGTGCCAGATGTGGGGAACTGAACCTACAGCCCTCTGATCTCCTGGCCTCAGAGGCAAGTGTGCTACCTACTGACCAACTGACACTGCTTAAAATGATAATTTTGGGGTTTCAGGACTTTGTTGAATTATTGACTGCTTATGTCAAAAGGAAACTATTGGTAGTAGGTGATTTTAATTTAAACTGGATGGGCAAAGACTGCAGATATAGATTGGTTTTACCTGAAAGCTGATCTTAGCGTGCACATTTGACTATTTCATTAACATTTTTATAGAGATAGTAGATAAATGTGCACCAATGACTAGGAAGAGATGTTGTGGAAGGAAAACTAATTGGCTTAACAAAAACCTTTTCAAATTGATGAAAGACAAGGATTCAGCTTGGCTTAAATACAAAAAAGTAATACTACCTTTGACTTAAATGATTATAGGAAAAAAATGAACTGCAAAAATGAAATTAGAGCAGCCAAAGTAATTTTTTAAGCAACGACAAATGGAAAATGTGTCTACCCCCCCAAAAAAAGTGTGAGTTCTATTAGATTCATATTAACCCCATTTAATGAAGCCAGACCTAGTATGCAAATGGATGGTGAATTGTTGACTGACCCTACTTCAATTGCTGACAAATTTTATTTACAATTCCTAACTTGGATAAATATTGGAAAGGTCAGTAGGAACAAGATATTACTTTTTTAATTTATTTTTATTGAAATTTCAGATAACACCTTTGAGAAGAATCTCATTTCATAGGTTCCACATCAGAAGAACAATACATATTGGAAAAAGTATGAGATGGAAAACAAACAAAACAAGGAATTATACAAGACATTACAATAGCGTATAACTAGAGAAGTTCTAATACATGTGGCATTGTACAATGTATGCCATGATGCATATTTGATTAAAACCTGAACTTCAAAGGGTCATACTAGAGGGGGTGGGGTCTTATGAAATGACCCTTTATAGGAAAATGAGAACAGACTCAGCCTAATATCTAATAATCAACAAGGTAAGGGATGGCATCAGCCCAGGGGCCTCATTAGAGACGAGAAGGTATGGGACAAAGCATTTTAAAGTGAGCAAGGGAGCTCAGGAGATATAACAGGGGGAGGGGGGATGGGAGAAAGCCATAGAGGGGGTGAAGGGAAAGAGTGGAAGGAATCAAGAGGAAATGTGAAGGACAATGATTAGCAACTTAGAACAGTTATTTACATGCTGTGAACAGTTATGCATAAGGTTAGGGCTAGCATAAGGTTAGAATAAAGTGCTCATCACAAGAAGGAAGGCTATTGGAATCAGCCACAACTGGCATCAGCAACTAGCTGTTGCTTAAGTTTTACCTTGAAGGAGCCCAAGGTGGATGTTGAAGTGATGTCATGGTGCAGCGAGTTCATCCCAGAGAAGTGTGACAGCGGGGTATATTACAATATCTGGCTAGTAGAGCTTCTGGTGCAATGACAATTGATAGTGGAGGTAATAAGCTTTTGCACTACTGGGGGTATTTTGCCTAAGCTTACTTTTTTGGACAGTAAACATGTTTGGTACAGAGTCTACCTTTGAATTGGAGCCAGTTAGCCAGAGTGTACATGTCGCAGGTATGGGACAGATGGGCTGAGCTGGCATGCTTTGCTGAGTGCAACTATGATGCGGTGAAGAGTTGTTTCAGTAGCTGATCCATAGATTGGTAAGCCATAATCAATAAGTGAGACAAGAGAGCTTTGAATGGCCAGGTTAACAGCCTCTGGGGTCAAACATTGCTTATGCCTATAAAGTAGCCCAATGTGGGTGTTAATAGCCTTAGCAATGTTGTCAATGAGATAGGCATAGGTCATCGTACTGTCAATAGTAATCACCAGATATTTAAAGAGCTAAACTAGCTCCAGGGGAGAGCCCTCTTTGTTGGTGATAGAAAAAGGGCAAATGTTGTGCCTATTTTGGGAGCTGGAGAACAGCATAGTTTAAAGTTAAACTAACTAGGCCAAGTTTTCATCTAAAAACTGTTAAAAGTGTGGAAGTAGTAAAACTGCTCAAGAAGTTAAAAATTCATAAGGCACATGTCTGTGATGAACTAAACTTCTAGCACTTGCTGCATCCAAAATTGCTTATTCCCTCAGCCTAAGTTTCAATTTATCATTTCAAATAAGACAAATACCCAACCTGTGGAAAAAGCCTTACATGATACCTATACATAAAACAGGGTCCCAGTCAAAGTTTAGTAACTTTCGTCCCATATCAATTCTGTCAGCAATTTCAAACATAAAGGAAAAAATAGTATTCTCACAGTTTAAAGACAACTGTCTGGGACTGGTGAAGTATTGTTGTTTCAATTGTGCCTCTTGGTCCTCTGGCTTTTGCCAGGTGTTTTCTCTGTGGGGATTTACTGCCCCATGGGGGGCTTCATGGTGTTACCCAGCTGGGGAGTCAGCTGGGGTATCTTGCTCCCTTAGACCCTTGGAAATGGCTGCAATTGTGGCCTTTCTTGGGATCTTTTGGTGTTGGGTTGTTTTTCTTCTGAGAGCTCCCTGCAGTAAGTACAGGGGTTGTTACGAAGGAGTTTTTTCCAGCAATTGGAAAAACTGTATTCCGATTCAGCCTTTGGACTTCTGGTGGCTCCTGGTTTCAGATGTATTTAATTCTGGGCCTGGATTGAAAGAGACTGCTGACTTCCTCCTTTTTTGTGGATTATTTAGTTTTTCTGTCTGGGGTGGTGAGAGGACCCTGCGTCCATGTACTTTATTTATTTTTATTTTGTTGAAATTTATAGTTCCTTTCCTTGTCAGTGAAGAAGATTGTAATTTTCCCTCTCACCATTTATGAGAGATTTTGGGGAGGGGGGGTTATAGTTTTATTTCTCACTTACTTGGACTGGAATAATTCAGTTTTGTTTTCATTTGTTGTTATATTATTATAATTTGGTTTAACCGTCTGGCAGTCAGAGTGCCTTTCTATCCTCTTTTCCCAGTGGTGAGAGGACTGGGGGGGACAAATTATTCATTGTTTCTTGTTATATTATGTGTTGGGTCAGGGGTTGAGAGTCCCTAAGCTTTGTTTGTTGTCTATTTGTTTTTGTGGGTTATTTTGTATTAATGGGGGGTTGTCACGGTCTCTAATTTCAGACTCTGAATTGATGTTAGCTAACCTGGGAGCTGGGTGGGGTTTTTAAATAGTTTTAAGGGGGCATTATTAGTTTATTAGTTTTATTTTAGGTTTTGTTTATTGTATCTTTATTCTGCAGTCTAGCTTACAGCATGTGCTGGCCATCAGCCCCCACAGTTGTGCACTACTCATCCTCCTCTCTTCATGCCCTACACTCTTTTTACTCTCCCCCTCTTGAGTTTGAGATCTACCAGCATTGTATAGTGCTGGGTATTGTGCATAGGAGGGGAGAAGGGTGGGCTTGCAACAGGGGAGGATGATCGAGGGGGGTCATCGTATTGGGGTGGTTGGTACCAGAAGGCGCCCTGGGGCGAAATGGAATCCTGATCATGGTTTTCCATGTCTGGTGCCCATACCCAAGGGCACCACCAATTATAGTGGGCAGATGGCCTGTATGGCACACAAGGTTCGTCCAACTTGGTCAGTGTTGTGCAATGCCAGGTCCATTAAAAACAAGACCGCAATTATTGCTGATCTTGTTGCTACGGTGGACCTGGCTTGCACTACTGAGACCTGGTTGGATGATAATTCTGGCCCCATTTTGGAGGCTATGACTCTAGTTGGGTACTTGGTGTTACAGGGCCCAAGACTGGATCATGGGGGGGAGGAGTCGTGGTCAATATCAAGACCGAACTCGGCCTCACGGAGGTCCTAGTGGGGATGGGTTGAGTCCTTTGAGTGTATAGTTGTAGCAGGTGTAGGCTTTCGAATCACCCTCATTTACCGTCCACCTGGTGATGAGAAGCGATTCCTTCAGGAAGTGGCGGACTTCGTCATCGATATGGCATTCGAGTTGCCCAGATTGATGGTTCTGGGTGATTTCAATGCCTGGGTCAGTGATGAACTCTCACAATTTGGTCAGCACTTCCTCCAGTTAATGACAATGCTGGGTCTTACACAGGTGGTTTCCTCTGCTACACATAAATGTGGACACTCTTTGGACCTAATCTTCCTTCTAGGGGTCGAGGCATCCGATGTGGGGGTGGAACCTGTCAGGTGGTCAGACCATTACACCGTGGAGTTTAGTTTTTGCACCCTTCTAGAAGGCCAGCCCATATGGAGTTGGTTAGGTACCGCCCTTTGCGGGATATAGATCCCCAAGACCTTGTGGCAGTGCTTGACCTCTCATCCCCCACATTGGCAAGCAGTGATCCCGAGACACTCGTGTCAGCCTACAACACAGCCATTGTGGGGGCTCTGGATTTCATTGCTCCAGTTCATGTTCGCCCCCTCTCCCTTCACCCCAGGTCCCCTTGGTTTGATGGGAAATTGAGGGAAATGCGGAGACAGGGGCAAAGGTTAGAGCGTTGCTGGCGAACGTCCGCCCTTGATGCCGACCACCTTAGATTGATGGATCATTATTTGGTCTATCAATCTGCAATCACCCATAAGAAGGCAGAGTTCCTGTCCAGGGAGATTGTGGTTGCTCAGAATCGACCAGCTCAGCTGTTTTGAACTGTGGACAGACTGTGTAACCCAGCCTGTCTGCAAGTTCAGAAAGTTTTTTCGCAATTGGAGTGTGACAAGCTTGCTCGGTTCTTCATAAATAAGGTGGCCGACATTAGGGCCGAACTGCTGCCATCACACTCTAGGGGGTTGCCGTGAACTGGTGTGAGATCATGGTGCCTCGGTTTTTCTGGAGTTCCTTCGGTCAGCTGGAGTTCATTGATGTCATGAGGATCATCCAGCATATGCACCCTATGTGTTGTAGTTTGGACCCTGGACCAACTTCCCTAATTTTGGGTTGTATTGACATCATTGGTCCAGTCCTTGTGTAGATAGTCAGGTGCTCCCTGGAATCTGGTGAGTTTCCCAGCTCCCTGAAAGAGGCGGTGGTGACACCCCTCTTGAAGAAAGTTACCTTGGACCCTGACTGTCTTGAAAACTACAGGTCCATCTCTAACCTTCCCTTTGTTGGGAAGGTGATTGAGAAAGTAGTAGCTGCACAACTGGAGGACTATTTGATCATCCATGATATTTATGAATCCTTCCAGTCTGGTTTTTGTAAAAGACATAGTACCGAGACAGCACTGGTTCGGGTGCTCAATGATCTCTTGATGGCCAGAGATCAGAAGAGTCATTCCATTTTGGTTCCTCTTGACCTTTCTTCAGTGTTTGACACCATAGATCATATAGTGCTGATAGAATGCCTGAGGCTGTTTTGTGGAATATCTGGAACCATCTTAAGATGGTTCACATCATTCCTCACTGGGAGATCACAAAGAGTCGTGTCCGGGGTTTTTTCCTCAGATTCAATGGCTTTGTTGTCTGGGGTGCTACAGAGTTCAGTACTGTCACCCATGTTATGTGCGGTGTATATGCTACCCATCGGAGACATTGTAAGGAGGTATGGGCTGAGGTTTCACTGTTATGCAGATAATACCCAGCTCTGCCTTTCTTTGCCTCCGACCAGGAGGGAGCCTTCTCAGTCTTTACTAGCTGTCTAAAAGAAATCCAGGAGTGGATGAATTCTAGCTGGCTGAGGTTGAATTCTGATAAGACTGAGGTACTGGTTGTGGACCCAGGTCGACAAATAGGGGGGTCAGGTGATGGTGCATCTTCCGGAATTTTTCTTGGAGACATTTCTCTCCCGACCTCTGAACGGGTGCGGAACCTGGGGGTAGTTCTTGATGACGGGCTGACACTGCATTTGCAGGTGTCAACAGTCATCAAGACTTCCTTTTGTCATCTTAGGAACATCGCCAGGATTCGGCATCTTGTTCCATCTGCCGATCTGCCAATGTTAGTCCATGCTTTCATGTCCTCATGCTTGGATTATTGCAACTCCCTTTATCTATGGCCTTTTGGGGTTGAAATACGTTGCCTGCAGCTAGTGCAGAACGCTGCAGCCCAGCTTTTGACAGGTTCTAGTAGATCTTGTTACATTATTCCGTTGCTGCACAAACTGCACTGGCTGCCAATTCAGTGGTGGATCACCTTTAAATTAGGATTGCTGACTTTTAAAGCCCTACACAATCTGGGCCCATTCCATCTGAAAGAACTTCTGGTTCCTTATCGCCCTAATGGATCACTCCGCTCGGCCGATCAGGGATTGCTAGAGGTTCCAAGGGTGAATTTGAAATCTTCGGGCACTCGGGCTTTTGTGTATGTGGCCCCCACCCTTTGGAACTCTCTACCCCATCGGTTGTGGGAGTGCACTTCTGTGGAGGGCTTCAAGAGAAGTTTGAAGACTTTTTTGTGGGAAACTGCATTTTTAGAATATTGATTGAATTAATTGTTCTGATCCAGCTGAATTTCTTTTAACGATTTTTATTGTTTTATCTGTTATTTATGTACGGTGCCTTGGCAATTAAAAGGCAGCTTATAAATAAAATTATTATTATTATTATCAGGACCTATGACTTAATCTCCACTAACCAGCATGGTTTTGGGGGGGGGGGAACAGAACAGAGACTGCTTTGATTGGGTTCACAGACACTGTCCATAGGGTTACCAAGACCAGTGACCTTACAGGGGCAGTGTTTGTGGACCTAACCAATGCATTCAATCCAGTAGCTCATACCATCTTATTGAAATGTCTTGAGCATGTGGGACTTGGAAACCATGCTTTTAGTTGGTTCAGGGACTATCTTGACAATAGGCTCCAGTGTGTTAAATTTAATGTTTTTTTCTGCATTCCATAGGGTCCAGTGTGGAGTTCATCAAGACTCCATATTGGGCCTCCTACTTTTCACTCTTTTCATTGACCCTATCACACAAACACCACACAATTGTGCCTTAATATTTTACGCAGATGATGTAGCATTGTTGTTCCATAGTACAGCTGTTTTAGAAGTCAACTCTACATTACACCGGGAGTTTATTAAAATTCAGAATTGGTTTTGTCAGAATAACTTGGTCTTAAACAAAATGAAGACAAAAGCTATGTTGTTTGTATTGGATGTTAAAATAAAAAAATAGTCAAGTGACTTTACAGCTTCCTCCTTGGGGGAAGTCGAATTAAGACTGTGGACTCATTTAAATATCTAGGTATTACATTGGACCCATCCTTAAAATGTAATGTTCATATGTCACTTCCAATTTACATATGAAAATAGTAACACTATACTGATTATGAAATTACCTAACAAAAGATACATGTATCGCCATTGCTCAACAAAATCTCCTTCCAATATTGAATTATGCTTCATTGGTCACTGAGTCTACTCCTGCCTGTACTGTATCTAGAAAATAAACAATATTACAAAAAACAGGGAAGTTTGCACTTCTGTCTCTCACTGTACACATCACTGCCAAATATTAAATCAACTTAATTGGCTTTCTATACAGAATAACTACAGGCTTTAAATGTCTCATTTTACATTCAAAACTATAAATACAGGGGTTCCAGTTACTTTACGAAATTCACTAGTCAATTATTCCTGCACTTACAAGTTATGATCATCTACAAAGTCTCAATTGGTCTTGCCCCTTGTATGAATTAATGCAGGCAAAATAACTTTTGCTTACTGTGCTTCTTCTGTTTGGAATACCTTTCCCATCAATGTTAAGAAATTTACCTTTACTAATACCTTTAATACGGCAGCTTTTAACTATTTTAGAAGTCTGAATTAATGCATATGTAAAATAATTGTACTGTATTTCTGACATTTTTGTAGTTTTTTGTCAGTATGTGAATACTTATATGTTGTACTTTTACCCGACTTCAGGTCATAACTGAAAATGGAATGTAAATTCCAGTGTACTTATCTGCAATATCAAAATAAATTAAATGAAAACTCAAAAGGTGTAGATAATTCAGTAACTGATCACATACAATCTGAAAGGGTCCTGCTTTGAAAGGTCCCATTTGCCACTGAAGTCATTAATGAGTCAATTTACTTCTGGTGCAGCATGGTCATAAGCATATAGCGAGTACAGAACATCCTCCAAAATCTTGTTTTAACAATATTTAGTACTCGAATGCTAAATTACATACACAGATACAACCTAGGTAGGGGAGTGAAAAAATAGCACCAAGACTCTGATCATGAAAAACAATGATAAGAATGCAAATTTCATCACTCCACTGGCACAGCTGTATCTCTACCATTTTCAGTGCTGATGACCTGTGATTGGGATTGAGCATGGTGGGGCAGGGGGTCAGAGGGTCAGCTGGGGAGAGATACAATGAGCAACACATGGACAGCTCTCTTCCTCCAAGGGGGAGAGTTGTGGTTTCCCTGGCACTCAGCGGCTGGGAGACAATGACGGAGATATGTGGGACAGGTGCAGGAGCATGTCTGCCCCACGCTGACATCATTGTATGTCCACGTCACCAGGGGACATTTAAAGGGAACCCCTCTCTGGGCCAAACACTGTGATGCCCCCAGACTGCCAACTGAATGATGACCCAGGCTGTAGTCATGGCTGTGGTCTCTGGTGGATTTTGGACTCTCCACCTCCATCCTACTCTAGGGGGGCCCCACCATGGGGGGGCAAACTGTGGGCCTCCTCTAACTGGGCTGGCTTGGGGTGGGATGCCAGGTGCAGAGAAGGAGCTCATCCTCACTGACTTGGGTGAAGAAATAAAGTTAGGAGAAAAAAAGAATGCAAATTTCTATAAGGAATCACTGTATGTGCATCAAAAGTTTAAATGTCTAATGTTATATCTACAAATAGGAAAGAGAGTTAAAAGTAGCCCATGCCTGGACATACCCAACTTGGCAAGCACTGCTGGGAGGAGGGTGTGTTTCTCACTGGTCCCAACAGCATGACAAGAGCATAAAAAGAGCAAGCTGGTGGACCTCGCTAAGGCACCTTTGCATATGGTGCTTAAATCCAGCATGTAGCAAACATAGATATAAATGTCGCTCTTGCACTCAATCCAAGATATGGCACTACCTAGGGCTACATCTTGTATAGGAGTGGCTCTTCAGGCATTGACTTCTTTACGCTTACTACAAACCTTTATCCATCACCATGAGATGATAGACAATGGCACGCCATTTAATTTTAGGACAGAGCCTTCATCCATATTGAGCCCTGTGCAAAAATGGGTGGGAACTATGCACCAGAGGTGCATATCCCACCTGTATAGCTCCACAGCCCCATACAGGTTCAGGGTGCACTGCCACATGCATCCATGGGGCACCTGTCAGTGGCCCCACCCCCTGACTCACAGGACTGTGTGGGGTGGCCATGGATGGAGTAGCGGACCCGGGTGGGCATCCAATTGGATGCCCATCCTGGGTCCCAGAATGTATCACTTATGCAGTTAGGCATGGGTCCAGGTGTATGAATAGCTCCCGCCAGCAACTGGACCCACACAGCCATGCCACTGTGTCAAGCAGTCCTGTGAGGTGCCCCCCTCCCACCAGACAGCCATTCCCCATCTGTATCAAAGTGAATGAACCTCCCTCACATACATCCATGCCCCATCCCCAGTAAAGCAAATGCATGCCCCATGCCCCAACACATGTCTGCCCCTTCCCTAGTATAACAACGGTGTACCCTCTGCCCCCAGTACACACAGGTGCCCTGGTACCCAGTGATGATCCAGAACTGCCACACACACACATACATATACACACACACAAAGATACCCAAATCTCCATCCCCTGATCCCGGCCCTTTGGGTGATTATTGGTGTTCAGTGGTCCCTCCGCCTCTTGCGGCACTGACATTACAAACCTCCTCCTCCCATCCCCTGTACCTGCCCATCAGTGCCATGGCTCTGGACTGCCAGTTGCACAGCTCTCCTCACACTTTCTCAGCCACCAGCTGTCCAAGTGATGCTGGGAGCATGCTGCCCATATATAGCGGTGTGCTTCCAGCATCACTTGGACAGTTGGTGGCTGAGGAGGTGTGAACAGGGCTGTGCCCGCTGGCTGCACAGAGCTGCGGCACTGATGGGCAGGTACAGGGACTGGGGGGAGGGGGTTGGTATCATCAGTGCCATTGTGGACCACTAAACACCAATGATTGACTGAAGGGGCTGGGATTGGGGGTCGGGGGATGGGGATTTGGGCACCTGTGTGCATGTATTTGTGTGTGGGGTTCTTGATCATCACTGGGGCACCTGTGTGTGCTTGGGGGGTTATGCTGTCACTATACTGGGAAGGGATAGTCATGTAGGGGTGGGGGTGCTTTTGCTATACTGGGTACAGGGCTCAGATGTGTGTGGGGGTTGTCTGTATGCTGACAGGGCAGGCTCAGATGTGTTGGGGGTTATCATTCAGCACAGTGTGTTAGGGCACTGCTGTGAGTGTGAGGGGCTGGCATGTGGGATGGGGGCAGAAGTTCTTTTGGGGGATGTTCACTGCCATCTGAACCAGGTGGGTGGTCTGTGTGCATGTGGTGTGTACAGCAGGTAAGGCAGGGTCCCCATGCCATAACATGCTCACCACTATGCCCCTCTTGCAAGCTCCACTACGTGCCTTTGTGAATGATGCGTAGTGCTGGCACACCCCTCACCAACCCCTGGCATATTGCTGTCTTCCTAGCCAGGGTATCAGGTGCATACAGGATGCATGCCACTTTGGTGCATCATGCACAGATGCGCAATGGGTGCAGGGTGGCTATACGCCACAGATACACGGCGCTTAGGCACTTCACCCATTCGTGTATAGGGCCCATTATGTTTTAAATCTTCTGCTTAAGCATTTGATAATAAAGAGTAGAATACGTTCTTCATTCAGTTTTTTAAGAAAGTGAGATCCCAAAAAATGAAACCTCAGATTTTCTTTTTGACTTGCTACAGTGGACTTTAATGCCATTCTAGGAAATGTATCAATTTCTAAAGACACAATTCAACTTAAGAAAGAGAAATGAATAAAAATGTTCTTGTCTAACTTCACAGTATCATAATGCCAGCACACCATCCCAGAATTATGTTGCTGGTTTTGTCTACCTACACTAATCCAAGACTATTACATGTTAGGGTGTTGAGTAGATACCTATTAAACTTTGATTTAAATGTAGATGTTTATAAAATAAATGGTGAGCTTACACAATTTAGTGATTGATGGAGAAAGCAATAGGATTTTGGATAGGGCATTCAGTGGGGTAGGGGGCAGTAATGGCTTGGATAAATACTCTAGGTAGTGGTAGGAGATGTGTTAGTTGGCATAGAGTCATTGGTAAAACAGTACTGTATATGAAGAAATCAGGATTGAGATGTCGGTAGGGTTTTAGAGATCAGGGTGCCAGTACAGATGTGTGTAGAGCTGTCAGAATCATGCATTTAGATGTGTGTGACACTTAAAAGGTTCCCCCCATTACTTATGGGGAACCAAAAGTCACAGGTGCAGTTTACAGGTGGGCCACATTTAGTGTAACACCACCATCAGGTCTGATGATGACTTGCTCATCCAGGAAGCTGGATAGAGAAACAGAGGACAGACAAAGAGAACTTCTTGGGGCTACAATTTACTGCCTAGGTGTATACATTGTGATCCTGAGCAAGTCACTTAACTTCCTTGTGCTCCCGGGTCGCATCTGGAAACAAGCTTTGGCTTAGTGTGCTACTCCTGGTTAAACAATATTCCCTTTATTTACAAACCAGATCTGGACAGAAATAGGACTGCTGGCAACAGAAGGAAGCACACAACACTTACACATAAGGAGGTAGGAAAATACTGCTGTGAATAAATGTGAGACTTCCCCCTTTAAGTCTGCCATAAGCACAAAGCCAGACTACATCCTACATCTACTGTAGTACCTCGCCTATGCTGTTTAAAGTCCAGAATCTGTGGACAACCTTTGTCTAATACATGCATATATATATATCTTTCTCTCTCTCTCTCTCTCTCTCTTATATATATATATATATATATACTTCCTTGAGAGAGACATCACCTGATCATTTGACAGTTTCCACTTCCATACTCAGGCAAGTTGCAGCATTGGCCCCCACCCTCTGCCCGGAGAAGGCAAGATGTCGTGGGACACTCAAGCCATTCTCCCCCAGTCAGCCCTCCAGTTACCAGAGTCCACTCCTGAACCCAGGTCACCGGTGACGCAAGCAGAAATCCAACCGCTGTGCCGATGGGCCAGCGTAAGTCCTGTTTTTTTGTTGGACCTTAGGGTAAGGATCCAAACATTTTCCCTTTGTAGAAACAGGTTGTCAAAATCACTGCCCCTATGATGTCTGCATACCTTATCAATGGCCGTGAAATTAAAAACATGTGGGACATCAGACATTTCCATAACATGGAGGGCAGTTGCATATGTAATATTCCTTCTCTGAATTGCACTCAAATGCTCACCCACTCTTATTTTGAAGCTCCAGGCAGTCTTTCCAGTATAAAATGCCTGGCAGGTACATGTTGCCAGGTAAATGACACCCTCACTGTTGCAAGTAACAAACTGTCTGATGTTATAATTCTTATCAGCTATACAACTAGTAAAATCTTTTCCATGTATAGCATAATCACATTACATGCATCTTTTTCATCTAAAATGGCCCTGGATCTGATTAAGCCATGAGTTTGTCTTGCTGTCTTTGTAATGGCTGTGAACAAGCAGGTCCCTTAGTGTGGGTGCCCTCTTGTTACACATGCATAGTGGCTGTGTTGTTATTTCTCTTAAACCAGGATCTGCACTTAAAACATGTCTGTGCAGAATAATCTCTTGTTCTCTGGACTGAGCTGTATAATCAGTGACAAAATTAAACCTGTTAGGTTCCCTTTCCTGTGTATCAGTAATCAGTAGAGACTCCCTATCTGTTGTCTGCACTCTTATATATGCTCTGCCAATAACCTCTGTACCATATCCTGTTTGGGTTAATCTATCCCTCAAGGTGACTGCTCCTGTTTCAAACCCTTCTTGGGTGAAGCAATTTTGTCTCGTCTGGAGGAATTGACCCACAGGAATGTTAATGTGTCATGTGGTGGGTGACAGCTATTCGAAGAAGGATGGTATTTCCATCAACTTCATTGCAATAAATCTCTGTTTGTGTGCCTCCATTTGCACCCCCCAATAAGTTTCAAATCCAAATACTCAATGTCCGATTTACTGGTCCTACACACAAACTTAAGATTAGAATTAGTAGAATGTAAAAATTCTAAACACACATGTAAACTCAAGACATCCCCTTTCCATAAAACAAATGCATCATCTATATAGCATTTTCATAGCAACAGTCTATCCTGTTAATGATTGGCAGTCTCTGAATAGATGGTTTCTTCCTCTCATTTGCCAGCATACAGTTCGCTATAGATGTGGCACAAGATGCTCCCATAGCCATCCCCTTAATTTGATGGAACATTGCATTACTGAAAACAAAAACATTAAACTTAAGTACACATTCCAAGAGCTTAATTATCATTTCTATTGGGGAAGGGGACTGCCAGGCACCTTGTTCAGGAAATAGGCTGCCGCATCCAATGCCCCTTCATGCAGGACACTGGTGTACAAGGATTCGATGTTGAGAGTTGTTCATAAGAACATCCTTGCCGAGTTTGATGTTTTTAACCAGATTTAGGACTTCCTTAGTGTCCTGCATGTACGATGGTAGTTTCTGTGCACCACTTCCCAGTGCGCACTCATTCTGGTTCTGCATCTGTAGGGCATAGATCATGTTTGCAATAGGCTGATCAAAAATGTAGCAAACCTTCCCAAGAATGCTGCAAGAATCTTGGTGAGGATCTTGTAGTCTGCATTCAGAAGACTCAAAAGGTCACCAGTTATGAAGGTTACACTTATCCCATTGCTTAAAACTGTAAACAAGAATAGCTTGAGACATGGATGCAGGGAAAACACCCTGATTCAGGCAGTCATTACACAGGGCGGCTATCATGGGTGCCAAAGGCTCCTTAAAACATTTATAAAACCTGGGACTCAGACCATCCATGCCAGGGGCCATGTTCATCTTTAGGGAGGAAATACTCCAGAGTAAGTACCTCATTGGCAGTAATGGGGGCCACCAGGGACTGGGCCTCAGCTTCTGGTAAGGCTGGTAAAACTAAGCGTGAAAGAAAAGCCCAATCTGACTTAGTCTGGGGAACTGTAGAAAAGGTAGTCTTCATTAAATCTGAAGCCACACATAAAATGTATCTACCCATATGAACAATATGTCCAGTACGATCATACAAGGACCTCATAGACCTGCTGTCCACTCAGTGCCTACAATCCTTAAAGGGGCTAAAAGTTTGGGAGGAACATTGCATGCCAATATGCATCTCTTGCTGCAGTGACTGTGCATGATCATATTGCAACCTCTTCCTGTCTGCCTGAAAGAAATGAATTTGGGAGCTGTAGTCCAGTCCTGAGAGCTCAGCCGCAGAAAATAACTTCTGCAACTGATCTAGTAGAGAAAGTACAAAATACCCACCAGTTGCCTTGTGACCATTATAGTTTTTAAACAGAGCTCTGAAGTCAGTCTTACTATCAATCCATGAATCATACAGACATAGTATGATGGTGTAAGATAACAACAGGGAAGTCCAATTAGCTATCAAAAGTGGGTCGTGTAAAATAGCTGTATTCAGCCTCGAGAAGCCTTTACCATGTGTTGGGGCATCAATCCAGGCAAGAATGCAAGATAGTAGCTTATGATCAGAAAATTCCGTCCCACTAGAGTGTGCAACTACAACCGTCAAAAGCTGTGAGACAAAAAGTTAATCAATTTGGGTAGACAATGAACCATGAAAATAAGTCTGCCCCTCCCCAGTAAAGAGTTGAGCTCTATATGCATCTGTAAGGGATTAGGTTCATCTTTTAGAAGGAAATACTCCAGAGTACCTCATCAGCAGTACTGGGGGCCACCAGGGACTGGGCCTCAGCTTCTGGCAAGGGTAGAAAAACTAAGAGGGAAAGAAAAGACCAATCCAACTTAGTTTGAGGAACTGAGGAAAAGGTAATCTTCATAAATTCTGAAGCCACCTGTAAAATGTCTCTACCCATATGAACAACATATCCAGTACAGTCATATAAGGACCTCATAGATCTACTGTCCACTCGGTGCCTGCATTCCTTAAAGAGGATAAAAGTTTGTCACTAACTCACCTGGATCTCCACTTTTTCCCTTTTAGGGGGACCAGAACAGAATCATCTGAAATGGGAAGTGGGGGCATGGTTGGCATAGGCTCAGGAGAGGGTGAAGGAATAAGACAGGCAATTCTTCCACCAGACAAAGTGCTGGTATAGCTGTACCAGGGTTCCCAGAGGATGTACCAGGACCAGTATCCTCAGGGGGGCAGGGGGACCATCATCCTGTACTGGGGGAGAAGAAGCAAAGGGAGAATTCACAAGGGGAACCTCCAATGGACTATGATGCACCAATTCCTGGTCACCAGCCAAGTCGGGGTTAAGTGCTGCTACTGCTGAGCTTGAGAGACAGTCATCCTGTGAGAGAGTAGACCCCTTACTGTTGGATGCCCAGGGACATTTAGCATAAGAATGTCCCTGCATGTTATGTAAATTACAGCAAAAACCAAGCAGGCAATTTTTAGCAAGATGACCAAAGACGAGGCAATGGCTACACTGAACATTGTCTCAGACATTACTGAAATGGATGTGAGATCCACATTTAAAGATCAGCTACAACAATTCCCCTAACTATATAGTGTGATCTAACTATATGCAATATACTACCTATTTCTTCCTCTGTAGCCATCATTTTTTGCTCACCAAAGTGTGTAAATGATTAGAGTTACCTTATTATTTTTCATTGTACATGTCCGTCATGCTCCTGTTTTCATCCTTTTCTGGCCACCAAACTGAGTGTGAGCGTGAGCGTGCTGTGCGATGAAGTGATAAGGTGGTTAGGGGTGATCCCCTGCAGTCACCACAGTGACAGTATTCAGCAATTGCAGCTTCCAATTCAGTACACATTAATGTCGGATCCAGCAATGTCATCAGATGAGGAGACAAGCAACCTTGAGGCTTTATCCTGCCATTCATACTGAATTATAGTGCCCTATTGTTTTTAACCACTGGCATCTGCCAATGGTACCCCTAATATCAGATCGTGGGATTGCAACTATTTGAGCAGCCCTGACAGCAGTGAAGTGAAGGACAGCACCACTGAAATTTCCACTGATGAATGGTATATTTCTGCATATCGGGGCATAGCCCAAATGTATGTTGTATCTCCTGTTACAGCAGCATAATCACATCAGTGTTACACCATAGATTAGTTTTATTTTTCCTTTTGGGTTGTGTAGGTTTGCTGTGGTGCTTTATTTCATTCCCCACACTGGCAATGCACCATATATATAGTTCATGATTTGATATGCCCTTTGCCATGAATCCCAATGCCACTTACTGGTGCAGCCCCTTACTTCTTTTAGGTCAGTGTTCTCCATCAGTGGTGATCAGTGGCAATTATAAAACTGCCACGTTGGTGTATCCAGTATCCATCCATAGACCCTGTTTGTAGTCCCTGTCCCACATCATCCTCACAGGTGGGTGAAGCTGGCAGCAGGACAGTACAACTTGTTTTCCAACTTCACCTGCAGTCCAGTAATATCAATGTTACCCTTACAGGTTCCAGTAGCTTGTTTGGAAGTGGATTATTCATGTTTCAAAAGTTTGTGTAGCATTTGAGGGGTACAACTGTATTAATGGCAGATTACTATAGCTGTCATGACAGTCCCAGCTGCAAAGTAAGACTGCCCTGCTGTACTAGACATCAAAAACAAAGACTACACAGCAGACAAACGAGTTGTGAGCAAAACAAAAGAGTACAGTTACAATGGACTTAATAAATAATAGCTGGTTAACTATGTGATGTATAATTCTTAATTTTGCATGGCAGCAAGACTTCACAGTATGCGGTGGGTGATTTTAGTACAGGCCGTCAATACGGTACAAAGATAACCACCTAATTACGTTAGCGCATAGGGAACAACGTGACCACCAGGCAGTGCGGTATCAAAACAAGCAGTTAGCTTTGTGGAGAAACAAAACAAAATAGTGTAGGTAAATAAAATACTTTATATTGATTTGTTAGAGATAAAAAATAGGCAGTCATACTCGGGGGGGGGCTATTTTATCGAAACACTTTGGCACTGTTACAAAAAAAATGTTGCAGTTAATCTTTAAAGCAAGGTTTGGGCTGGCCTTGATAGAATAATGTACCCCTGTGCATGCCCAAGTAAAAGAAGCAAGGTAAATACAAAACCCCAAGCTCAGACTACATCAATTTAACTTGGATCCGCCAGCCCCCAGTCCAAATCTGTTTTGAGTACAAGGTTCCAGGAGATCCAGGATCTCACACTGTCTGCGCAACCAGCTCAAAATATCCTCATTGTTAAGTCCATCATTGTGAAAAAACACTGTAATTGTTCGAACAGTAGGCTGAGTCAAAGGAATTGCCAAGAAGGGAGTCCACAAGCTCAAAGTTTTATACGTGTTGGAATGGGCCCAGAATTTTCAGAAACATAGACTGTGATGGCAGATAAGGATCTCTTGGGCAACCTAGTCTGCCCATTTCCCTACCTACTGGATAAGCTGCAGATCCTAGTTAACCAACAGCCTAGTTATCCAGCCCAGAAATATTTAAAGCTGACATTGTAGCAGGAATCCCTCACATTAATGAAAGCATTTATGTCTGATGCTTTAAACAAGCAAGAGTCTCTCAGCAGCTTCTTGGCCACATAAACCCCGGTCAAGGGGAAAGGTCCAAGCCTCCTTTATAGACTTGACAAACTGCATTTTGACGCAGGCCCAATTCCCCATGAGCCTGGAATAGGTCGCAAATTTTCATGGCTGGGCAGGGGAACATGGGTAGTGGTGGGAGATGCCTAAGTAACAGAATCAGAAACCATAGAGGCAGTGCCATCCAATAAAGCAGGGGCCACAGAGTTATCGACCACCAGATAAACAGGGAGGGGCAGCAGATGTCTGGATTAGAGGATGTGAAAACAAAGGGGGCAGGGTAGGCTGAGGAAAAGACAAGGGCTGGCACACAAGTCCAGATCGTGAGGCTGAAGTAGCCATGGGGAAGTCTAACAACCACCAAGTAGGAAGCATAGAAGAAACAGGCTGGCAGGCAGTTGTGCTTAAAGAGAAACTGCAGGCAAGGCAGCAACAGCATTGTGGTACTGCTGCACCACTGGGTCAGAGGCATCCAGGACCAAAGTCCCATCGTCAGTTGGCCACTAGCCGGTGTCCATGAGGGCTCTCTCCAGAGTCCAGGGCTCCCTACCTGCAGTGTGATCAGCAGAGGAAGATTTCAAGGGTGTACAAGCACTCAGAGCACAAGATGCACCCTAGGCAAAACCTGATTCAGCAGCAACTGCTGCCACATAAACAACATCAGCAATTCCACTGACCAGGAGACAGGCATCATGCGTGAAGGTGAAGTAGTTGTTAAACAGTTTACCTCTCAAGCAAAGCAAAGTTCCTCCACACAAAGCTATGCCAAGAAGGCTTTTATCCTGGTGATGTGCTGCACATGCAGCTACCATTCAGCCTCCGGTACACAAGACGCACTTGCACTTCCAGCAGATGTCGGTGCTTCTGAACCATACAGGGCAAAATTAGACTCCATATCAGTTGCCAAACACACAGAGGCCTCTGAAGAAGCAGCAGCTGGGAAGAAGGCAAAATCCCCAATTGCCTGAAGAGGAGCAGCCACAGCCCCAACGTCCATGTTGGATCCCCAGTCAAGAGGTCCCCCTACCAGTAAGTAGGAGAATTTCCAAGACATCATGGCCAACATTCCACGATTAACAAAACAGGTTTATGTAAGCCACCCCTTAGGACACACCTGGAAACAATCTGTCACAGCTTAGTGTGACTATCCTGGTCAAAAACTACAAATAAATAATAAAACTACATTTAAAAAAAAATGTAAATGCCACATTAGATGGCTCTTCTTAGCCAATTGGCACCCTTAAATGTTGTTTTCTAAGAAACTATTTGAAGAAATTAAAATCAATTAAAAAATTATGAGTTTCCTTGTGTCTGGATACCTTCTTGATTCCAGGGGATCAGTGCAACTGCAAGGATCACTGGTGCCTAAGACCAGCTATGTTGCATGACTTCCAACCATTTAGCCTTCCATAGCTTCCACTATACTGTAGCTGGGCCTCACTTGTAGCATCTATGGAGCATGCTACCCCAAATCCAGTTCAGTGGTTGGAGAAAGATGAGTTGGCCCAGAGCCTAGGGGTCACCTCACCGAGGATCTGGGACACAGGAATGTTCTCTGCAAATTGTCCCACCACATTTTTGACATCTTTCTCCCTGCACACCTGACCCACCCAATTAATTCATGAAGTGCACTGCTGCTACTACTACTTCTGCTGCTACTACAATTGTTAACAAGAGGTGGATGAGGGTCTTCTCTCTATTTGGAAACACCGTATACACCTTCAGTTCTTGCTGGAAATAAAAAAAACAGTGACTTTGAGTTCCAAAGGCAGCAGCTGTAACCATTCAACTATAGGAAAATTCCAACTAGCTTGCAGGTTAGGGAACATCTTTGATCTTTTATTTTCTTGCTGCCCATTGGACCAACCCTAGATTGCTCCATTGCTTTTGACTGTTTTCTCTCATTTCAGTACTAGATGGCACCGCTTTGCTTAGAAGATTGTTTCCCATATATAGCAGAACGCACCCTACATTCCTCCCTGGAGGAGAAGGATGTTCTCTGGCATACATCACTGATCTGCAGTACCATTAAGCGCTTGGGAAGTGAATCCAGTACATCAGCATGGCAATAGCTTTTTCAGCTGCTGTACCTCTGCACTGACACTGCATCTCTGATTATCTAAAGATAATCTTCATAAACTGCTCTGCCTTTGATGTACCTGGAAATAAGTTTCAGCTCAGAATCCCAGGTATAACACTTGAAATAAATAAGTAACTACGTAACTACATAACTAAATAAATGCAAGCAGAGTTTTTTTTTTTTTTTTTTAAGTTAGAAGGCTCAAGTTTCCAACATACAACTTAGCAAGTTTATTTAAATAAAATGAATATTGGAAAATGTGTTGTACAGCAAATAACTGCTATTACTCGGGGGTCATTCTTTATAATCAAATGAAAACAAAACTAAAATATGTTAAAAAACAAAAGAGTTTAACAAGACTGTTCCAGAGTAGCCAAGGCATATGTACTGCAAATGGCTCTGTGCCCCATTTGTATTTGTGAAACCATGGATGTCGAAGGTTTTCTGTGACCACAGTCACTGACCCATCTATGGTTTCCATGTGCTCTGTAAAATTTATCTTTATTGCTGTTTGAAGCTGGAACCATATAATATTTCAAATAGAGATGAAACCCTGACTCATCTGAAATAGCCAGCTTTGCAGAAATTTTATGAGCAATTCTGAAAGCTGTGGGTTTGCCATCTTTTTTTAAACAAGGTTATCTGTTGTTGTTCAGGACTGAAATCTTTAACTCTTTAGGGAAAACAATACATTTTAAAGGATGTGAGGTTGTTTAAAGCTTATCTTTTGGGAAAAGCTATCTAGATTTATGTAGTTTTTGGTTATCGAGTACTAACATGATGGAATGCTATAAAATTTACTCTGTATACAGTAGTAGTATAAATTATTTTGATCTACAAAGTTGGGTCATGAAAGACCACAAAGCCAATAAGGCTCATTGTTTGGGGGTGGGGGAGGCAGAGAGAGAGAGAGCAAAACTACAAGATTTATACAGAAGCTACAGCAGAGAACAGGTACAAAATAAAATTCAACTGCAATCAAGTTATGTACAAGTACAGTAAATGCAAAGGCAAGTAATTGGTACAGGATAAAACTAAAATACAAGCAAGTACAGTGCACAAAATAAAGAATATATGTTTTCTATGAAAGGATATGTGAAAACAATATATTTAGCAATGGGTGGTTGGCCACACTTGGCAGTAAAGGGGTTGGGGGTTGTAGGGTGCAAATAGAGAGGGAGAAGGGGAGTGTCAGCCCATAGGAGACAGGGTTATGTATTAGAAGGAAGTAGCATAATAAAGCTTTATAAATATGGAACATTTTGGTTTACTGACTTGAGAGATCAGTTTCTTACCAAAAGGGGAAGATGTAATAATGAATTAATGCATGTGCTACACTGCCACCCTGTGGTAGTGTTTGATAAATGTTTAGGATTCTTTTATGTGACTGCACTGATTTTCTTGTGTGTGGTGCTTCAAAAAGGACACAGTTGCTGTTCATTACTAAGACTAGGGAACTGTGTGTTACTCTTACAAGTGGTAAATGTGCAAAACAGGGATATAAGGGAGGAAAAAGAGTGGCTATGGAAAGAAATGTTATTACAGAGGAGGGAAAAGCAGTAGGAGAAGGCATTCTGCTGAAGACTTGCCATATGGTAGGAGGAACGGACATAAAACAGAGTAACAGGAGGAGGGGAGGGAGGAAAGGAAGGAAGGAAAGAGAACAGAAGAGTGCTAGCCGGTGCAGGAGAATGCCAAAAATTATGAGTTAAGAGAGGTGCAGTGGGAAAGGTGCCTCCCCTTGAGGAAGGAGAATGACAGGTAAGTGTAAAGGGAATAGTATTGAGTATGGGGATGGCAGCTTATAGCAAAATGACAGAAAGAATTTAAGAGGTAATCCAGCCAGCCAAGTGAGGATTTGGAGCAGCACAGTAGACCCTATCCATGTGGTCAGGCACTGGGAAGATCAGTTTCAGAATGATCTCCCTACAGATAGGGAGGGTGAGGCAGGATTTGTTGTGGGACAATGCTCTACACCTTTTATAAATGGCATCAATGCTCAATGCAGTAAGAGAAATCCAGGTGACAAGTCACACAACCAGATAGCTGAAAAAAGAGATTTTCTTAAGCGGGAAAGACAACCAGTCTTGATGACTGGGGTACAGTGAAACCTAACAAGTTGATGACTGCTACTAATGGCACTGGAGATGATTTGTTTAGCATTAGTTCTAAACCACGGTAGGATGCTATCAAAATCACACTGGTAAAGATTTCAACTCAGTTGCAGAGGGACACACAGTATCATCAGTATACTGTGCATAGGTAACCAGAGACAGGCAGACAGGAGGTCACTAAGGAAGACTTAGAACATTACAGGGCCCAGGACAAACATCTGGGGGACTACTTACTTGACTTGGAGGGATGGTGAGAAGTATTCCCCTATGAAGACATGTTGCTGGTAAGCGAGTAGGAGCAGAAACATCTGACTGAAAATTAGCTAGGCTAGCACCGGCAAGTTTATCCAGTTGGATGCGGTGTGGGACTGTGCCAAAGGACTTGGGCAGTGGTGATCAGGCCCTGTAATTTGCCTTCAGGACTGAATCAGTAAGCCAGAGAAAACAAGGCCCCCCATAGTTTGCATAAATTGGTGAGGTAACAGGAGCCAGGAAGCGATGGCAGAGGAACACATATCAGACCAGGAGGCAAGGACTACCAGGGTATCATAGGAGTTGCTTCTTGGGCAACTTCAGTCATCCAGAATCAGCAATTATCACCTACCGTATTGGAGTGGACATTTACAGATTATTTTAGTTAGCTATATATTTATCTAAATGTTATATTATGAAAGGCCTACTGAGCTGTGGAACATCTTGTTTCCAGAGGTGTGGCTCCTACGAGGAGGGTACAAGGGGAAAGCAATCACGGGTGTTAACTACAAGGAGGAGTGTGATAAATTACAGTAGCACCTGGCTACAATGGGTTGTTGGTCTGACAGATGGCAGATGCAGTTCAGTGTGGATAAGGGTCAGATGAAACAAAGAGACAAAAAAACAGTAACTGATCTTCCAGGCTAAATGCCACTGTAGGTACCTGAATGTAACAGGTGTCAGGGAATAATTAGTTAACTGTAACTAATAACTATAGTATACTAACTGGATAGCCTTTATTATACACTGAAGTCAGTGTGTGAAATTCTCCATTAGACACTCACGTGATGCCATACTCATTGTTAACAGAGTGGCAAATGGGTGCAGCCCATCAACTGATGACAGACTGCTTTCTGTCCCTTTAAAAAAACAACAAATGTAACATAGAAACATGGAGATTATGGCAATTTGTTTTTTTTAATACTCTTAGTGTGTGTGATGCCTGGCTAGACCTCTTGAGCTTCACCCTTGTGATTTGTGTGGCATCACACAACTCAAGTGTGTGAAAACACTCATTACACACTACTCCCCATGTATTTCATTATTCTTTATGTTGCAACTTTTATAATTATTTAGAAAATCGCAATGTATTACTTGGAAGAAAATGTAATAGAGGGAAGTAACAGATTTCTTGCCAAGTAATGTCACTTTTGGGGGGTTATTTTAGTTATGTAACAATGGATGTACAAGTGTTCATTGAGGCAGGGGTAACAATTCTAATTTTAAGGCGTCCTATGGGGAGTCTCACTCTTTAGAATTGACCTCTACCCCATAACCTACCCAGCTCTTAAAACACAGAAGCTGCTCCAAAAAACAGAGAAATATATCTGACCAGCTCTTCGGTTCTCCTTGAAGTTTACTCTTCCTCCCACACTGAACATAAAAAATTATTGGGCACAGCCAATTACAGTAGTTTACTGCCTGAGTGCTATGCTACAGAGTTTTACTATAATTCCTGCAAAAATTAGAGGCCACCAGGGAAGACAATGACAATTTGGGGGACCCCAAAATCCTCCTTATATTTAATTATTGCTATATATAATGTATTCTGTGCACTTCAAATTGTTATGTATCCTTTTCTAGGACACTACTGAAAAAAAAATCATTTCTCCAAGCAACTGCACTGTCCCCCAGCACATTCAACTAAATTTGGTTATACTATAAACTGTTGTTCAAATGGCTTTATTCCAAAATATATTTTACTACTAAAGAGTAAGCGCAGAAATCAGATACCCTTTACAGGAACTGGGGGCATAAAAGGAAGAGTTGCTGCCAAGGATTTCTGTTGAAGCTCCCACTCCTCACCATAAATATGAGCAATAAAAAAAGTAAAGTATCCTGCTATTACAGTTTTAAGGTCCCCTTTGGGGGTGCCCACCCAGATGTAGTGGGGACTCGGGTCAACATTACCTCATAGCACCACTGATTTGCCATAGATGTTACAGTGGTTCCTGGGATCATTTTCCATTTGCTTAGTGGTGGTGGGGGTGGTATATCCAAATAGTAAAAATAGTGCAGTGATGCCACCCAGAGAAAGACTTATGTGGGTCTGGCACCAAATCAGTACAACCCCCTGGGATGTTGTACCTTCACACCTCCTCACCCTGGTCACCCCTCTTGTGAACCCCCACAAGACTAGACAGTTTGTTAATTAGCTTGCACTTAGTGCTAGACAGATTATAGCAGACAAATGAATATAAACAACAAATACTTTTATTTGGACTGAAAAACTCTGATGAGTGAAAAAGGAGTTATTTAGCAGTGTGAGATACAGTAGTTGTCTGTTAGAGGCTGGTCTTCAATTGCCCTGCTAAGTAAAAGTGGCAACTGTCCCTATGCCATGTGCAGGTGCAACCAAATAAAAACAAAAAAAAAACTTTCTCAGGCTGTCTTGAAAAGGCCCTTTTAGGTACAGTGCTGCCTCTCATCCCACCCCCACACCATAGTACAAAATACAGTACATGATGCATTCCAGTACCAGAGGCATAATTCTTTTTTCTCTTGGCACCAGTATATGTTACCCTTTTAAGCAAATAGGGAGCTCCCAACAAGTAAATGGGTGCTCAGTGGTTGAATGGGTATAGGCCCATAAATAAGGCTATAATAGTTACACGGCAAAAAATTGTTTTTTTCATGGCTCCTGCATGGAGGCAATACAAATTTTTCACGGAAAGAACGAGGCCAATGTTGAATGCAAAACGTAATGGTTTTAATCATTAAAACCAGGTATAATGAAGTGACACCTTTCTGTTTTCCTAGAGAACTGGTTTGCTGAAAAGAGAACCTGAACTGTTACCTGACATTGCGATGTCTTTCACAGGTCACCTTTAATTTGTTGTCTACGGGAACAATAGTGTTAATGGTTTTGTTACTGCAAGAGCTCAGCAAGTGAAAAACAATATTGGCAGACTAATAGCAGGAGAAAAGAGGCATACTCTGTGTCATTTCTGTGTCTAATCTTTGTCAGTTCCAAAAAAACATTGCAAAAAGGGGAAAATTCACTCACATTCTGTATTACTGTAAAATTCACAGTAACAGTGTGTTTCACAGAAATCGTGAATTCCGTGCGTGCCGTGAATTTATTACAGCCTTACCCATAAATGGTGTAGCTGGCTGGCCAGTGGTCATGCATTTCAACGTAGCCAGTAGCAATACACAGGAAATAAAGTTATACCCCAAATGAAGTCACATAATTGCAAAAATGGCAAAACCTCAAACCAAGGTATTTGCAACCTCCTGGCCAGAAGGCCATATGAATGTAAATGGTTCCCAATATTTTATACACAGTCCCAGTTGCAGGGTTGAGACTTGAATCTACTCATGGTTTCAATATATGCAGTACTTTCCCCTTGTGATGCAAGGTTCTGTATTCACAGCTTGCAAGGATGCTCTTGACTGGGCAGTCAGTCGATCATTTCTGTACTTCCTTCCTCTGATTCTCTCACTGGTGTCTTTGATGGCACTTCAGTGTGGAGGTGCACCTTTCCCCTAATTGACCTGACTGCTGTAGATTCATACTGACCCTAACATCCATGCCACTGAACCCTCCAGTGTGGTACCCGCTGCTGGATTCTACAGCAGACACAGGTGGCAATTCACATCTCTCACTCTTTCCTGGCTCCATGCTGGTAATACTTAAAGTAAATGGTGTATTGACTTGAACAGGAATACCTCCCTTTGGAGTCAGCAGGGACTCTGTTAGCAACTGCTTTCAGTTTGTCTGCAGATGTCTGTCACAGCACAGCATGGACACTCACGGTGATCCCACTCTGAAAAGATCACAGGCAGATCTGCCTGCAGGTCAACTTAGCAACTGTTCGCTAAGAATTATGGTAAATCCACTGGACCCTGAGGGCTGTCTGTCATTACAGACAGTCCTGGAAGCAAGTTCCTTAACAGGTGACTAGCAAGTGAAAAGGTACCTGACTTATTTAGGTTCATGAGCCACTGTTGCTCCAGAGTTAGCAAACAATCCTCATTGCTGGGCTCCATGCCCCTCAACCCCGTTGCCATGGCAGGTCAGGTCAAAGGGTAGCAACACGGCTGCCATTCTGTAGTTCCAAAGGCATTTTCCACTAATGTCTTGATCTACACAACACACACTGTCTGACCACTGCAACTCACATCGAGCCAGTCCCATACAGGTGAACAATCCTCTACAGTGTAGTTAGTAGGTGGATCCAATGACTCATGATCTAGTTGCTGCCACGGCAATGTCAGCTCCACTGGCAGTCGCAAATGCAAAAAGAGTCTTAAAAGCATAGTGACCCACGGGGGTAGTATTACATTTACAAATTTTTATTAAGAAGTAGCAAGTATATTTTAGTTACATTTTCTAATTAATATATTACTTTTTTAAAGTAACTTGATAAGTCACAAGAGGGCCTAAGGGTTATAATGTAAGTAAGTAAGTAAGTAAGAATTTATTTAGTTAGGCACTTATAGTTAGGCACCCAATCCCAGGGGCTCTGGGCATCATACAGTATTATAGTTTCATAGTTTAAATACAAGTTTTGATGTCAGTGAAGTGCATCCTGTGCATTGTTGACTATAGAACCAAGCTTGCTGTCATCAGTGTACAAATACAGGCACTGTGTGATACCTGCATGTCTAACACATATGCATTGTACAATAGGGGCCCCCAACATAGACCTCTGGGGTACTCCACTCATGATGGAACTCCAGTCTGAAATATGGCCCCTAACACTCACCCTCTGCCTCCTATTATCTAGCCACGAGTCAATCCATGGGATTAAATTAGGATGGAGATTAATGGTTACCAGTTTTTCCACTAACTCTCTATGGGGCACAGAATCAAAAGCCCTAGAAAAATCTAGATGTATAATAACATCAACTTATAATACTATCTAGCATTGAGCTACCTGGTTCAAAGAATGCAAGTAAATTAGACAGGCAAGATCTCCCTTTACTAAATCCGTGCTGGGTCGAGTCAACAAAACTGTGATCCTCAATGTGATAAATTACCCATTCTTTAATCATACTCTCAAGGATCTTTCCTAACACTGACATGAGACTTACTGGTCTATAGTTAGATATGTCATTTTTATTGCCCCCCTTTGTAAATAGGTGACACTGTACATAGAATTTGAATCTGACAGCAGATAAGGACCGCTTGGCCCACCCAGTCTGCCTATTTCCCTACCTGATGGATAAGCTGCAGATTCTAGTTACTCAATAGCTTACTTCCTCCTGCCCCCCCCAATAGAATTGCCTTATGCCTGTCCCATGCATTCTTGAATTCTCCACTGTTCCTGACTCCATAGCCTCCTCAGGAAGGCTGTTCCATGCATCCACAACTCTCCCTGTAAAGAAAATACTTTCTAACATTACCTCTGAGCCATCCCCCCTCTGTCTTCAAATTGTGCCCCCTTGTTCTTGTTCTTGCACATCTCTTCTTCTGAAAGATACTACCCTCTTGTACCTTGCTAATTCCCTTGAGATACTTGATAGTTTCTATCATGTCCCCCCTCTCCCTTCTTTCCTCAAGGGTATACATATTAAGCTGCTTTAGTCTCTCCTCGTATGTCTTCTGGTGCAGATCTTGCACCATTTTGGTTGCCCTCCTCTGAACAGCCTCCACTCTGTCTATGTCTTTGCAGAGATGGGGTCTCCAGAATTGCACTCAGTACTCCAGATGGGGTCTCACTAACTGCCTGTAGAGAGGGATAACAACTTCCTATTTTCTACTGTTGATGCCTCTCCCTATGCATCCCAGTATCCCCCCAGCCCTCCTTACTGCCTTCTCACATTGCTTGCCCACCTTTAGGTCATCTGATATAATTACTCTTAGGTCTCTTTTGATTTTTGTTGTTGTTATTAATTCACCCCCCATTGTGTACTCTTCCCCTGTGTTTTTGTTTCCCAGATGCATTACCTTGCACTTCTTTGCATTGAATCTGAGCTGCCATGTATTTGACCATTCCTCCAACCTTGCCAAGTCCCTTTTCATTCTTTCTACCCCACCTCATGTATCAACCCTGTTGCAGATCTTTGTGTCATCTGCAAAGAGGCATACCTTTCCTTCCAGGTGCTCTCCAATGTCACTTATAAAGATATTAAAGAGGACCGGTCCCAGTACCGAACCCTGCAGTACCCAGCTAGTTACCCTCCTTTCTTCACTGTGGACTCTGTTTACTATTACGCTTTGCATCCTGTTGTCCAGCCAGTTTTTCATCCAGGCTACCACCTTGGGACCCACTCCAAGGCTGACTAACTTGTATATTAATCTTTTGTGTGAGACTGTGTCGAATGCCTTGCTAAAATCTAGGTAGGCCATATCCACAGCCCCTCCCTGGTCTACGACTTTGGTCACCCAGTCAAAGAAATCTATTAGGTTCTTCTGACATGACCTTCCTGCTGTGAAACCATGCTGCCTTGGGTCCTGTGCCCCACTGGCCTCTAGGTACTCAACAATTCTTTCCTTCAGAAGTGACCTCCTTCCATTTAGACAACACTCATCCATTCCTCAGTGAGTTATTAAAGAGGACAGTCAGAGGACCCACCAACTTATTAGCCAGATTTTGTAGCAATTGAGGGTGTATCAGGTCTGGACCCACAGATTTATTTGTTTTTATATTTTTTAGGGACTTTAATACTTCTGTTTTGGATATCTCAATAACCCTAATGTCATGTTTCAGTGATTCTGTACAATCATTACTACTCTCTTTGTTCTGAAATTTGGACAAAAAATAGGCACTAAATGTATTAGCCATATCAGATCCTTCCTCTAAGTACTTATTATCTACTACTATAGGCCCAACAACTTTCTGGTTTCCCTTTAATGAACTTACATAATTATAAAGTTTTTTGCTGAGTGTGCCAGCTGATGCTCCATATTCATTTTTGCCTTTCTTATAAGTCTCTTACATTCGTTGTTCAGGCTTTTATATTTAGTTAGATGCAATTCCATATGGTACTTTTTATATTTATAGTATGCATTTTTTTTGATTTATCACTTTTTTAATATTTTTATTTAACCAGGTTGGTAACCTCCCATTCTTATTATATTTCTGAATGACAGGAACATACCTTATTACACAATAATCAATCATATTCCTATTCTCCACTGAGTATCTAAATCTTTATGCATCAAATCAAATCATATTTTATTTCTAAAGCACTTTTCTTAAATCAAAGCGCAAATACAAATTAAAACAACCAATAAACAGTTAAAACACAAAGATTTAAAAGACAGCATACATATGACTACATATCCTCCCCAAATGCTAGACCAAATAAATATTTTTTTAAAGAGGATTTAAACATCTCAGTAGACAGGCAATCTCTAATCCGATGAGGTAGAGAGTTCCACAGGGCCCGGGCTATAAAAGCAAAAGCCCTAGCACCTGATGTCTGTAAACGGACCCTGGGAACCTCTAGCAATCCCTTGTCAGCAGAACAGAGAGGGCGGAGGGGGTGGTAAGGTCAAAGGAGGTCTTGCTAGTAACCAGGTCCCTGTCCATGTAGGGTCTTATAGGTCAACAATGCGATCTTGAAGGTGATCCTCCACCACACCGGCAGCCAGTGCAATTCGTGCAGCACAGGCGCGACATGACAAGATCTTCACTGCCCTGTCAACAACCTGGCTGCTGCATTCTGCACCAGTGGCAGGTGATGGAGATCCACCCCCAGTAACCCTAGGTATAGAGCATTGCAGTAGTCAAGATGAGAGGACACAAAGGTGTGAACTAACACAGGAAGGTCATTGGGCAGAACAAGGTGCTTTATCCGGGCGATGTTTCTCAGATGGAAAAATGAGGACTTGACAGCTGCTGACACCTGTGCTTTAAGCATCAGTTCATTGTCAAGCACAACCCCCAGATTCCGCACCTTCTCAGAAGGTCTCAACTGGTCACCCCCCAGCACCAGGCCAGTGTCTAATACAATTGTTTAACCTACTAATGGCTTTGTTAACATTAAAAATGACCCAAGGGATTGGCAAGATCTCTGAGATGATAACATCACAATTCATGTCAATAAGCCTAGCATATAACTCCTTAGACAGTTTAACAGGGTACTAGAACATCACAATTTAGATAATCAGCAAAAATATAAATTATATAGAATATTAAATAACATTAAAACACTTTTAAAATACATCTGCAGGATAAGCTGGATTATAAAGGTGAGTCTTTAGGCCCTTCCAGAACATCCTTTAAGTCTGAAAGTTGTGCTTAGTAGAAATCAGATAGGCAAAAGAAGTACTAGGTTGTACAGCATTAGGAAGAAGATGAACAATGGGGGAAAAGAGGCAGTAATTCCATTTACATAGGCATTGTTTAGACTAAGCCCGCAGTACTGCATGTAATCATGGCCTGTGCATTACAAAAAAGATGTAAAGAAACACAGAAAAGGTACAGAACTGAGCTACAAATGGGATGAAGTGTTGCATATGAAAACGTCCTAGTTAATTATGTTATAACAATTATTTTTAGAGGGCTGCCACATCATAGCCCATCGCTTATAATCACTGTAAGTTTCCCCCCAAAAAATGAGGGTAACTGAAAGAAACTATTCAATGCAGACCTATCTTTAAAATGGAAATCAAAAGCTTTGAAAGGAAGATCATTATAGTGGTCTCTACTCATCCTGGGCAAGGATGGCTCAGTCATTTCACTTCCAGCTGTGTCCAGAAGCAGAACTTCACAGCAAAAGTATACAGATCACCCACTTCCACCCTCTGTTCTATAACACTGACCCTTTTTCTCTTTACCTATTCTCCCAACCCCACCCTCCATTCCTGGGCCATATTGCTTGTAATAACCCTCTGTTCCATCTGCATGTTCTTCACCTCCCCTCCATGACCCCGAGTTCCTGGCCCCTGATCCCATTTGATAACCTTCTTGCTCACACTCTCTGCATGTCCACCCACCCCTATCCTCATTCTCTATTCCCAGACTCTGATCATACTAGGTAACCCTCTCAATTGTGCACTCTGCTTGTTCGCCCACAGCAGCCTCATCCTCTATTCCTTTCTACTGGTCTAAAGCCAACCTGCTCCCTCCCTCTCAGTGTTCACGCCCACCATCTCCATGCCACACCAGTATCATCACTATAGGAAGCATCCAGCTTGCTCCAAATGAACATCCATCCCTCCTGCCAATGGCAGAGGTTTTAATTGTACCCAACCTGGCCTGTACCATTGCCACTGGTCATGGCTGTGTTCAGGCCTCCATAATTATCCCCGATGGCAGAGGCATACAATTGGTCCCAATCAGGGCTTCTTCAGTACATTGGGAGCTCATTTATTGCCACAAATGGTGGCAATATTCAGTGGGCTATGCCCCTATTGGGCATCCAGCAGTGCTCGCATCCTACTTCATTACCACTTATTGGTGTGCAGTCAGCCAGCAATGTGTTAAGGCCTCCTTTACTGCCTCCAGTGGTGGTGGCATTGTTCTGACTGCTCCTCCATTGCCATCAAAATCAAAACAGAAGAGAGCCAAGGGAAAACTGAAAGAATGATTTAGGTGTCCCACTAAAAAGCATCGTTACTCTTCTGATTTTAAGCATCAGATTGAACAAAAGAGAATGAGATAAGTAATGAAATGCATTTTTAATTTTTTGTCTTCATTTTAAGAGTGATATTTAAGTTTCAAAGAGTAAATCTTGGTTTCCCCCAAGGGAAGCCTGTCACACTTCAATGCTGGCAACCTTGGTTTAGGAACAAAACTGGAACAGGAATGCAAGTGGCAAAGCCAGAGGAAGAACGCAAACAAATGGCAGCATGTCCCAACCAGGGGAAGGAAGGAGGCATGTTCTGGTGCTGAAGAAAGCCTGGGGTGCATGCCCTTCCAAGGGAACACACAGCATGCATCTGACACACACACACACACACACACACACATATACATATATGCACATTTACTATGTGTGTACTCTGGGGATGGGAACACAAACCTTGGTGGAAAAAAAACAACTAGCATAGCAGGATGTTCTGCCCCCATAGGTCTAAAATTATGGCTTCTGCCTCCTTTGGATCCCTAAAATACTCATCGGAGGCGTTATGGAAAATCAAAAGGGAGCAATGGGCGACAGAGGATTAGATAAGTGTCTGGAAAAGGAGAGAGATAAGGTATGGGAGCAGACCAGATGGGGACAGGTGGGCGAATGAGCATAAACACATTCAACAGCAAATGGCCTCTTTCAGTGCCACCTCTCATTGCAGCATACAAAGGGCCTCCTCCTGTGCATGGCTCCTTTGCTACCTCATATGGTAGTGTTCTATGGGCCCTGACCAGACCTCCTTGATTTATCACCCCCCACAGTAAAAATATGAAATATGTTCATGCTGTTTCATGCATTATAGTGTGTGATCACCTGCTGTGCATTACTGATTATGTTTTTTAACTGTATATTGTTTCATGTTTGCTAATTAGGAATCTTACCGTCCAGGAGAAACTGGTTTTGATAAACTGGCATTTTCAAACATCTGAGCTCTTGCTGCAACCCTGAAAAATACATGTAAAAGTTATATATTGTTGCTCTGATAACTTTTTTTTTTTTATTAAGTACAAGCTTCACCATTCATCATTTTTTAAACAATTGATTTACCCTGTATAGCCCAGTTGAGATGCAATATCTTGTTTCTAGTGGGGTCCTACTTCTACCCATTTTTGCAAATTGGGTAGACTGGAGCACTGAGATGTTAAGTGACTTGTCCAAGGTCACACAGTGAGTATTTGACTCTAGTGGGCATTCAACCTGTAATCTTCCTGTTCCTAAGCTGGAGCTCTAACCAGTACATCACACTGCCCTTACATGACTTAATTATAAGAGAGCACACCCTTTGATGTTACCCACATCAGCACATGACTACATTAAATGAAGCTACTATGTATAAAATAGTTAGCCATAAACATAGATTTCCAGGGTCCTCAGGGTTGCCGTTAAAGTGGCAATATCTCAAGAACTGATTAGACAAGACTGTACAGCAAGGGGTCAAGACCACTGCAAATACGGTCACCAAGCTAGGGGTAAAGTCTTTTTCTGGTTTTGTTTTGTTTTATAATCCTTCTCTCCACTTTAAAAATATGCTACAATATGAGCAGAAGAAACAGGAGCTTGAGTATGGACATTAAAGGGTGAAGAGTCTAAGTACAGATATCAGTGGTAATGTGCTTCAATATGGACATTAGAGGAAATAGCTTGAGCAAGAACATTAGTGGTAAAGATCCTGGGTAAAGACATTAGTAGAAAAGGTTCCATGTGATAATGGCGATCACAGAATAGTGATTGCCATTTGGGTGAGTGTTCATCGCTGATGTACACTAGCAACAAACTACAAGAGGACGCCTGATGTCGATGTTATGTGTGGCTTCACCCCCCGCACCCCCCCCCCCACTAAAGAATTCTCAACTCCAGGGGAGTGAATGTTGGGGGAGGTGCAAAACTTAAAAAAAAAAAAAAAAAATGACCTGGCGCAAAAACACGATCATGCCCTGAACAGAACCCAGCACCATCCCAACCCCAACCTGCCACCTACCCACCATGCTACATGGCCAGTTCGGCAGCCCATCACCACACTACACCCCACAAACCCTCCCTCCCCTTCCGCCCACTGCATGGTGTGGTCCCCCCTGCACTCATGTATACATAGCGACATCCCATTGCTATATTCACCTACCCCTCCCCAATCTGGTTGCTACCCTACCAGGTAATCCTGTGCACAGGCGCCATGATTGAGTTCACCTTTTTGAAAGTGCTCATTCGTGGTTGCCTTGTACATTGGATACCAGTGAAAAACTAGAATATGCACATAAGGGGTAAAGAGCTTAATACAGACATTAATTGTAAAGAGCTTTAGTACAGACACTAGGGCCTATATATTCAGAGCAGCTGCACATGGCCGGTGCAACTACAGGCTTGAGCTGCTGAGTGATATTCAAACACTGCAGCTGTGCAGTGCAAGTCACACGTGCCATGGCTCAAAAGTATTGTATGCAGCGCAAGTGCGGGGGGGGGTTCCCATGAATAAGCAGCGCAATGGCATATTCAGCCTGAAACCATGGCACAAGTCCGGAGCAAAACACAAGATGTGCCGGACAGACTTGAGACTATAAAAAAATGGCTCAAACACACAGATAGCAGATGCACAACCCTGTGCAAGCAGCCTGCCAAGATGGACAGTGCAACATTTCTGATAGATGGGGTTATGAGGGGCATGAGGAGGATGGAGGAACATCAATGTGGCCGATGAAGGGACCGTCAGCAGTATGCCCAACACAGGTGGTACCGTGCCCACATCACATCTGAGAACTACAGTGATGCTGAGATTGTGGGCCAGTACCACCTGAACAGGGCCATTCTGAGTCAGCTCTGTGAGCTGAGCAGTGAGGAGATGCAGGCATCCACCAGACATAGTCATGCCATGTCAATGGAGACTAAGGTGACCGCCGTGATGTGCCTGCTCCCCACAGGCACCTTTGAAAGATCAGCAGGTGACACCATGGGCATCACCCAGTCGGCCACATCCCACCTCCTCATGCAGTTCCTCAATGCTCTGCTGCCACACACTTTGGAGCACATGTGTTTCCCAAGCACACAGGCAGAGCATACAGCAAACATGCAGGACTTCCACAGGATGGCACACATGCTAGGTATGATTTGGGCCATAGACTGCACCCATGTTGGGCATTCGCAGACCACCTAGCTTTGAGGGGCCAACATACATAAATTGTAAAGGGTACACATCCATCAATGAGATGCCATGGGACGAATAATCAATATCTGCTCCACACACCCCAGGAATGGACACGATGTATTCATCTGGCACAGTTCTATACTGTGCCAGGGATTTGAATGTGGGGAGATCCCCATGAGCCACTTGGTGGGTGTGTATGACATGGGCCAAGGGGCAGGCACAGTATGGCTGTGGGAGGAGGGAAGGCAGACAGGGTGGATGTGGTGGAGTGGGCAGTGGGTGACTGGGACAGGGTGGTCGCCACAACAGAGTGCATTGCTAACTATGCTCTACCCCACACAGGTGACAGCGCATACTCACTCAGACTTTGGCCGATCACCCCCTACCGGTGACCGTCATCCCCCTCAGAGGAGAGATATATTGAGGCACATGCCAGCATCTGCAGTATCATCGAGCATGTCTTTGGCATGCTTAAAATGTGATTCCATTGCCTAGACAGGTCAGGTGGTGCCCTACGAAACAGCCCATCGAATGCCTGTGTCCTGTTTCTGGCCTGCTTCAGTCTGTACAACATGGCCATTGACCATGGGAATAGCTGTCCAGGTGGATGAGGGTGACAGCAGCAAGGATGATGGTGACAATGGGCCGGAGGGTGGTGGGCAGCACCAATGGGGAGGCGGGACCCTTGTGTAGCAGTGGAGGCAAGGAGGCATCAGGACACGATAGCACAGGAGCATTATGGAGAATGCAGGTAAGTCCACCAACACACACGCATGGGCCACACAGACCACCACACCAAACAAAGGCCTGGACATGCACTGTGGGATGCATACAGGGTATGGGGCACACAGCAGGCATATTGGAGGCAGTGACACACAGACACAGCACAGGCATGGACACACACAGGCTGAAGAACTTGGCATGGATCAGAAGCATGGCACCAGTGCACAAGCACAACTGGTGTGGAGCTGCCCTCATCACACCCATACCATGTGGCTCAGCAGCCTGGACAGCACTCATGGGGGGGGCACGTGCCACAACACATATGCACACCACCACATGCATGCGGCACCACCACCACCCATGCGTGCACGGGGCAGCAGCAGTGGACAGCTGGTAAGAGCAACACACACATCAGGTCAACTGCATGGTCCCTCAGCCACCACAGCCACATAGGCAGCTGCATTGAGGCTAGTCAGTGGCCACAGTCTGCGCATCTGCCAAGAGGGGTGTGTCTAATGCACCCCCAGGGGTTGAAGTCTTGGACCGCGACCGTGTCCTCGCTGGGGTGAAGTGGCAGCTGAACAGAACAGTACCAGGGGGTGTCAGGGATGCCAACATCAGAGCCCAGCATCTGCTGTGAGGGTTTCGCCAGATGCCATGACCATGGGATGGACAGAGCACTGTGGGGGGGGTCCTCTGCACATGGCCGAGCCCAATGGCTGCCACCAACATAAGCCTGGCCACAATGGCATCAGTTGTGCAGTCCATTGCTGCATTCATGGCCTCCGCATCTGGCAGAGCTCATAAATAAGCCATGCAGTACCCCTGTCCTGTTGCTCGGCCAGTGGATGCACCTCTGCCCACAGTGCACGCACCTCTGTGGCAAGCAGCGCCTGGTGTGCACGGATGCCTGCAACAACCAGGAGTGCTCTGCCAGCCATTCAGCATCCTGCACCTCCTGGGCAAGATGCCTGGCTGTTGGGGGTGACACGGCATGCTGTCCAGCATCCCGCTCAGGTGGACACTGCACAGGGGGCTGTACTGGGCACACAGTGTCCTTGGGCACACCAGCAGTGGACCCCATGATACACTGCCTGGTGGTATCTGCATCCTGCTGCCACTGCCTGACCATCTGATGGGCAGTGCCCTGCGCTGCTGCATCCGCAACAGCACACCACCCAACACCACCATGCTGGCAGGGGTGGGTGGCAGCTGTGCAGCCACAGGTGCAGCACTGGGCCCTGCTGTTGCCTGTGATACTCCCAGGGGCATGTTAGACACCATGGCCCTATGCTGTCCAAAATCAGTGTCAGGATCCCAGCTGAGTCTCAGCGCACAGCACAGGCAGGCTAGCATCCCACAGGAACTCAGCCAAGGCATCATCCGACCTCAGGTCAAGGACATCCACATGCCCTGCACTGCTGAGCTGCAGCCGTCCCTGCCACGAATGCTGGTGGAGGTGGATGGTCCATCATCCATGACTGTGGCTGTGGCTGCCTCCACTCTGTCTTCCCCATGGAGGCATGATGCTGCTGCAAGAAAGAAACACAGTGTTAGTGGTGCTGTAGCGCCCATACACATGGCCCCCTGGTGTGCATGTTTCCATTGCCACTGTCCAATGGGGTGTCATGACCAGCAGCAGCTGCTTACGCATGTGGCATGTAGCATGGCAGCATGCACACCTACATGTCTAATACCACACCTGCCAGACATGCATGTGGAATGCATACTCACCATGCAGTGAGATGCTGCCACCCATCTGGAAGCCACCACCAGGCATACCCTTGACCACTGTGCAGCTGATGGTGGCTGCCACCAGCTCCTCTGTGGTTGACAGGGTGGGAGGCAGTGGATGGGCCCCCGTCAGTTCTGCTGGGTGACGCCTGTATGGCTGCCACCTTCTCCTTTATCCTCTGTTTGTCAGTGCCTACCTTCTTGCGACACTCCTGCACACTGCACTGCTGCCTGCCGTGAGTGTTCACATAAGTGGCCATGGCCTCTCACCCTGCCAACCGTTCCTGAGGGGTGCCCATGGTATCACTAAGCAGGTCCTCCCTGTCCAGGTACGCTTCGAACAGGGCATTCTGCTCCTCCCTGGTAAAGTTGGGCCTGCGTTTGTGGGCAGGCTCATGCTCCTCCTCACCATCATTACCAGACGTGTGGCTAGCTGTGAACAGTGACAGCACAGTGGGTCAATGTCAGCATGGCTGAGAGCATTACTCCATTGCAGTGTTGTTGTAGGCCTCTGGATCCCTGCGTTAGCATCCACTTACCTAAAAGGTTGCAATAACAGTCCATGTCCTGTGCTGTTCAGTGGCGCTTATAAGGTGAATCACATTCAAATGAGCTTGTGCACTATGGTAATGATATGCTAATTCACCATACTGCACCGCACATTGGCTGGTGAGGTGATTTGCATATGGCGGCTGAATATCACGTAAATGCACTGGGGTGCAATTGAGTTGTGCCAGAGCATTCCTGTTACACAATTCTGGTGCATGCGCATTGCGTGTGCCCACAATGCACATGTGCACAGACCGTAGCACATGTCTAAGGTGCAACTGGCGCACCATGCACAATGGTGTGTCATTGTGCATGCGGTGCAGGTGGGCCATTGCACATGCGAGCATCATGGCACTGCTCATACTGTGCGGCTGCGCACTGTGCATGATGTGGCATGTAGTGACTGCTGGGCACATGCATGCTCCCATATGGGGTCACACCCTGTGCCACCAGGGTCGTGTACATGACCTTGTGCAACCGCCAGTCCATGGCATTATGCACATGCGTGGCACTGCACTATACATGCACACTGCTCATTGCGATCGTGCATCCACATGCTGCATGATTGCTTTGTACTATTTGTGATTGTACATTGTACACATGCAACCCCACGTGTGGGGTTTGTTGTCTATTTTCCATGGCATAGCCTGACTGCTGTATGACATGGAGGAACAGGAAACATCTAGAAGGGCCAGCAATTGGTCAGATGTGGAACTCAAATCTGGAGGCAGTGGCACAGCCCTGTAAGTGCCAGCTGTATGAGCTGGCACCCCTGCAACAGCCGCACAGTCATGTGTGGCAGCGGGTGGCCACCGATATGGAGCAGAGGACAGGCATTCCCAGGACAGTGAAGCAATGCCACCACCACTATGGGGACCTGCAGTGGAGGGACCCAGTCCAGCTGCATCAGATGCAGACCTGTGTTCAGCACGGTGCAGTGCCACAGCCAGGTTGCTATGTGCAAGCAGCACGCACGCACAGAGCTCATCTGTAGTGGGTTTCGGCTGCATGGCACAGTCCACTGCAGGGGGCTATCATGGTCCTGGTGGTTGCTGTGTGTCATTCATGGCTGCTGTGCATGTTGCAGTCATGCAGAAATGGGGGCCACATGATGGACGGGGACACGCCCTGCACCATATGGGCTGTGTGGTGGTGGGAGGGATGTCAGTGCGTGCTTGTGTACTCATCTCCTCCTCTCTTCCTTTCATCCACATCTCCAGAGGATTGCAGGAGGGTGAGGGTGGCAGCAGCAGGGGCACAGAGCCGTGCTAGGGTGCCATGGGCTGGACTGGCTGGATGGCGCAGGGCAGGTAAGCACTGTCATATTGCTGTTCCGTGTCTCTGTGGAATACCAGTGTGGACATGGCCCAGCCATAGTCACCCCAGCCATGTGTCTGCATGGTCATGGTGGGCACTATGTCCATTGAGCGTGCCAGTGTTGCATGGCCTTTGGTGACCTTGTACCACCAGGGGGCCCTTCACATGGCATCCACCATGTGTGCTGCAATGGGTGTCCTCGATCCATGCCATGTGCCAATACCCATGCGCACATGTGCCCAGTGCACCACAGTCACTGCCTGTCAGCTCCATTGTGGTGTGCTGCGTGGATGGCTAGTGTAGCCATCTGGGCATGGGTCCATTGCATTCCCCCAGCGGTGTCTGCCCCCGCTGTCCACTGCATGGTGTGGATGGGCAGGGGTTCATTGAGGCATTTCGCTAATTTCCTGTCCTGTCCCTTCCCCAGGTGTCCCCAGGATGGTGGTGCAGAAGGGTCCCAGGTCAATCCTCTTGGCCCTCAGAAGGGTGTTTGCAAATCAGCAGAGGCTGTTGTCGGTGACCAGGTGGCACCAGTGGGAGATGGTCACCATGCGGGGGGGGGGTCCTGGAATGACTGGTGGTGGAGGACCAAGGACAGCGCTAAGTCCTGCACAGCTATAGCCCCCTTTACCCTCACCTACCTTGTCTCCCTGCAGTACACCTTTCCCTTTGTTTAGCCCCTGGTTCCTGTCCCCATCCTCCTCTTACCCTCCCCCACCCCTAACCCTGTTGTTTATTCTTGTACATAGTTGTATTTATCTATAAAACATTTTTCTTGCTACATCTCTCTGTGTCTACTTTGCAGGAGGCATGTGGAGCCATGCTGCAGGTGTCTGTTCCTCTGTGCTTTGCCGTGTCTCTGGTGTACCTCCATTTGTCCCCTTGGGCCATTGCTCCTGTGATCACTGGCCGGGTGGACCTTTACCCAGTCCTGTGTATGGCCCTGTGTCATGTGTCCCATGGTGGCCCATGCCTGCCTCTGCACCTTGTACACTTGTCTGCCTTGCCTATCAGTTGCTTGTGGTGCTGCACGTCTCCACTTTGGGCAGCACTGCGGTGCCCCTCCCCACTCCAGCTGGTGCCCTGTGTGGCCTGTGCCTCACTCACCCATGGTTGCCTGCTGTATGTGTTTCCCTCATAACCTGGCCCCTTGCTCATGGCACCCTGCGGCCCTGCCTGGTGGGTGTCTGTTGCATGGCCCTGCCATCGGCATGACGGTGGTGGCGGGGTTTTGACAGGGTTCTTCTTCACTGGTTGGTGGACTGGGGATTGTCTGTGCACCATCTCCTGGTGCCCTGTTTTGCCTCCAGGTCAGTGCATCTGTGTACCCGGGTGTGCCCTGCTGGAGGGGTCCTGTGCCCCTTGCCCCTATGCTTCCTTGGTTATGTGCCCCTGCAGCCTGTTGCTCCTGCTCTGCTCACTGGGTTTGTGCTCAGATCTTCTCCACGCATCCCTGGTTGTGCTGGCGTATCTATGAATGGGCCGTGGCACATCTTTGTTTTATTCGGCCGGCTTGCGGAGGAACATTTCAGGAGGCACATCTTCTGAATATGGCTCCCGTTACACCATGGCACATCTGACTTGCCCTGCGTCGGACTTGCCCCGCCTTTGGCACATTTCAGAATATCCAGCCGTACGGGTAAAGAGCCTGAGTACTGTCATTATTGTTAAAGAGCTTAAGTACACACAGAAGGGGTAAACAGCTTAATATGCACACAAGGAGGTAAAGCCTGTGTATGAATACCAGGTATAAAGAGCCTGAGTATGAACATTAGTGTCAAAGAGTTTGAGTACTGTCACTAGGGGTAAAGAGCTGGAAAACTGCACATAAGGGGGTAAAAAGCTTAAGCACAGGCATTACTGGTAAAGTGTTTGAAAACAGACATAATTGGTAAAGAGCTTGAGTACAGACACTATGGGTAAATAGTTTAAGTACAGACATGAGTAGTTACAGTTTGAATACATATATTAAAAGGCTTGAGCACAGGGTCTTGGGGTAAAGAGGTACAATACAGGCATTGGGGTAAAGAGCTTGAGTATAGATACTAGTGATAAAGAGCTAGAATACTGGTGCTGGAGAAAAGAGCTTGGTTACCGACACTGGGGGTAAAGAGCTTGTGCACAGGCAGTGGTGGCAAATATCTTGAGTATAGATATTAGTGGTAAACAGCCTGAGTAAAGACACTAGGGGTAAGGAGATTTTGCCACAATTTTCACTACTCAGCAGAAGGGGGTCAGCACTAACTAAAAAAGAGATCAGCCTTACTAATACAGCGTAATTTAATTTTTTTTCAATTTGTGCAATGTAGAAAGATGTGCAAAACAGCAGTGCAAGCTGCATTGCTAAAACTGTTCCTTGTCTCTTTTTATGTTGCTTGCATGCATGTGCAGGAAACATAGTGCCATCATCCGAGTTTTCGGAGGTGTGGCACCCGTCTTCCAATGCAGTCAGTGTATTTGCAGGTGCGGCCCCAGTTCCCCAGTCACTGCTGCAGCTGTCTATGACAGCAGTTGAAAATGCAGTGGTCGTACAGTTGAAAGGGAAAGTTCCGCTTCAGTGAGCAGAGCTCCCCCCTCCACACACACATGCATGCACGCATGCACACTGCGTGCTCATGCACCTTCCCGCTCCCCCCCACACTGTACGGCCGACGGGGTGCCCAATCCCCCGTTGGCTGCACGATCCCCCAAAGCATCCAGGTGCCACGCTGGGAGCCCACCCCAGCGTGGCAAAATGATGTTATGACCGATGGAGGTGCCCAATTCCTGTCAGCTCCAGCCCCCAAGCAGCTTTCAGCTGCCACGCTGGGAGCCCACCCCAGCATGGCAAACATCCTCATAGTCTTATTGAAAAAAAACTGTAAATACAAAAACTGTCCTCGGCGCCTCCTGCCCCTCCCACAACCCACACCTCCCACTGCGCACCCTGCCTCCCCACACCCCCACCCCATACTTATCTCCGGACCTTGGCGCGACGATCTTGGTGGACCAGGAACACGCTCTGCACTCTTCAAAGCCGACCGCGAACTGAGGAAATGCCAGTAAGCTGTATAATGGGATAGATAGGGTTTTTTAAACTTTGCTGCATATCGCAGGCATTTTGGGGAATTTTGACACCAAATTTTCAACACTGGGTTTTTGGGACCCCTCCTCATGAATTTTGTCACTGTCATGGCGTTAATCAGGCCCGAAGGGTGATTTCGCAGTCATTGCACAAAATCACCTTTTGGGACCGATTAACAAAACAACAGTACCAGTGTTCATAAGATGGGCTCTCCAAAAGCCTATGTTGAAAATTTGGTGAAAAAATTCCTAAAAATGACTGTTTTACTAGCGTGCATTGCCCAGTTCCTACGCATGCTCGTAAGTTCGCGAATTTTTAATATTTGCACTCCAGATTTTCAACATTGCCATTTTACCACACCTCCTTATGAGCAGTACAGCTGTAATTTTTCACGTCACCCAAAATGTGTTTCCATGCATGTAGCGCACAATGGCATAGTTGGTGGGTGCAATCAATGTTTGGGACAGATTAAGAAAATCACAGTGACACTGTTCATGAGCAGAGGGCTTAAAATGGCTATGTTGAAAATTTGGTGAAAAAATTCGTAAAAATGACTATTAGGAGCATTTGGTGCGCTGATCCTACGCATGCTCGTAAGTTCGTGAATTTTCAATATTTTCAAAATTGCCATTTTACCACACCTCCTTATGAGCAGTACAGCTGTAATTTTTCACATCTCGCCTAAAACATGTTTCCGCCCATGTAGCGCACAATGGCGTAGTTGGTGTGCGAAATCAATGTATGGGACACATTAAGAAGATCACAGTGACACTGTTCATGAGCAGAGGTCTAAAATGGCTATTTTGAAAATTTGGTGAAATAATTCCTAAAAATGACTGTTTTACGAACATGCATTGCGCAGTTCCTACGCACACTTGTAAGTTTGCAAATTTTTAATAATTGCACTCCAGATTTTCAACATTGCCATTTTATCACACCTCCTTATGAGCAGTACAGCTGCCATTTTCACGCCACCCAAAATGTGTTTCCATGCATGTAGCGCACAATGGCGCATTGTATGCGCAATCAATGTTTGGGACAGATTAAGAAAATCACAGTGACACTGTTCATGAGCAGAGGTCTTAAAATGGCTATGTTGAAAATTTGGTGAAAAATTCTTCAGACATTCTGCAATGTTACTAATGAAGACATTGAACAGGACTGGCCCCAGGACCGATCCCTGCAGCACCCCACTGGTCACCCCCTCTCCCTAGACTGCACCACATTTACCACCACTCTCTGCCTCCTGTCTGTTAGCCAATTTCTAACCCAGTTTACCATCCTTTCCCCCATACCCAGCCTACCCAGCTAGTTTATCAGCCTCCTATGTGGGATGGTGTCAAAGGCTTTGCTGAACTCAAGGTAAGCATTGTCCACTGCCCCACCCTGATTCACTTCCTATGTCACCCAGTCAAAAAAATCAACCAGATTTGTCCGACATGATGTCCCCACTGTGAATCCATGTTATCTATGGTCCTGGGCTCCAATGGCTTCTACATGCCCCACTATCCTTTCTTTAAGCAATGTCTCCATGATCTTCCCCACTACTGAGGTGTGGCTGAACGGCCTATTGTTCCCTGCCTCCTCCCTGCTGCCGGACTTCTGTACAGGGACCACATGTTCCCTCCTCCAATTCACTCATGTTGAATGACTCAGTGAACATGGCTGCCAGAGGTACTGCTATCTCCCTTCGCAGTTCTCTTAATATCCTTGGGTGTATGCCATCTGGTTCCATCGCTTTGTCCACCTTCAGTTTAGTGAGCTCCTGCAGGACTCTTTTGCCTTTGCATGGATTATTGTCCACCTCTTCACCCCCTTGGCAACTGCTGTACTGTTGTGGCCCTTGCCCTTCCCACTCTTCTGTGAATACTGAACGGAAAGACACAGTGGATGTCTTAGGAGGAAAGCATGGAACTATCACTTCCAAATACATAAACAGCACATACAAGCAAGCAACATTTGGCATTGACAAATGCTTGTTTTGAATAGTGCTGACCTAACTCTACTAAGTGATGCAACTTGTGTCAAATGTTTAGATGGACTGTAGAGTAAGGAGCACTTCAAAACCATAGGAGCTGGTAATGCTGTTATCCTACTAGGGGTAAAGAGCTTGAGTACAGACATTAGTGGTAAAGAGCTTGAGTACAGACATTAGTGGCAAAGAACTTCAATACAGACATTAGTGGCAAAGAGCTTGAGTACAGACATTAGTGGTAAACAGCTTGAGTGCAGACATTAGTAGAAAAAGGATCTTGTGTATGCGTTTGAGTAAAGCACTAGAATACAGACATTAATGATAAAGAGCTTTTGAATGTACATTAGAAGTAAATAGCTTGACTACAGACATTAACGGTAAACTGCTTAAGTACTCATATTAGGGATATAGTGTTTGAGTACAGAGATTAGTGGCAAAGAGCTTGAGTAGCCATTAGTGGTAAAGAGGTTGAGTACAGACATTAGTGGAAAAGAGCTTGAGTATGCACATGAGTAAAGACCTGGAATACAGACATTAATGGTAAAGAGCTTTTGAATGTACATCAGAAGTAAAGAGATTAAATACAGACATTAGAGATAAACAGCTTAAGAACCCATATTAGGGATACAGTGTTTGAGTATAGACATAAGGGGTAAAGAGGCCAGCCCAGTGGTGCTGATGGTCAAGGCACCGGATGCTACACCTCATGCCATGCCAGCATCCCAGGTTTGGGAATGAACCTGGCTCATCAGGGGATAGAGAAGACTGGGTGTCCAGAGGACTGCTCTCTTCTCCTCGGATGGCTCTAAGGATTTCCCTGCTCAGTGGTGGCTCTTGGCAGAGGGTGAAACATAACATAGAAACATAGAATTTGACGGCAGATAAGGACCGCTTGGCCCACCAAGTGGGGGTGAAAAACCTGGGTCATGCACAGCCAATGGGATCTGCACTGACACTATTGCACATCCACGACAGGGGGTGGAACAAGGAAAAACAGCCCTTCCTCCCAGTGGGTGAAGGGGGGTTTGGGGCCAGCCAACCATGTCCTGTGCCAAGTCTCTTTATCCAAGTCCTCCTCTGGCTTTCTTCCCTGCCTGGTCACTCTGCTAGGTTACAGACTGAGTGCCAGGAGGAGTAGATGGTCCCACCTCAGCGGACTCAGAGCTGGGGGTTATACAATCAGGTAGTGGAGGAGAGGCAGCTACCGGAGGAGGGATGGAGAACTTCAGGCAGGTGGGATCATAGTCGTAGCCATGCAACTCCCTGGAGAGAGTCTGGTTAAGGCAGTGTGTAGGAGCATTAAGAAAGCTGACAAAAAAAAATAAAAATAAGGGGTAAAGAGATATTAGGGATAAACAGCCTGAGTATGCATATTAAAGGTAAAGTGCTTGAGTGACGACATTGGGATAAAGTGCTTGAATATAGACATTAGTGGTAAGGAGCTAGAGTTCAGACACTAGTGGTAAAGAGCCTGAGTACAGACACTAGGGGCTTGATTTTATAATGACTTGTGTCTGCCCCAAGTCCCTGGTGCACCTAACATACGGTGCAGAGGGCTTGTGGCAGACACATGGTGCCAATTACAATTTTGGATTGGGTGCTCCCAATGCAGTAAGTTAAACCAGCTCCGCCCTGGTCTAACTTTGCATCACTGTAGGGTCCATTTTATGGGGCTTTTGCCAAACCTTTGGCACAAGCTGCCATAAAGTGAGTAAAATGTCACACCGTCACCAAAGTTTATAAATTGGGGTGCAGTTTTGGTTGATGCATCTCCCACACCTACATCAAACTTCCAGGTTGATGCAGGACTTGACACAAGCCCTGTGCCAACCTTTTAAAATGGGGCCCTAGGTGTAAACATCTCCATTAGAGACATTAGTAGTAAAGAACTTGAGTATGGACAGTAGGATTAAACAGGCTGTGTACAGGCACCAATGACAAATAGCCTGAGTGCATACATAAAGGATAAAGAGCTTGTGTATGCAAAGAACAGGCAAAGAGACTGAGTATGGACATTAAGAGTAAAACAAATTGGGTGAAGACATCAGGGTGCTATGGAAAATCTTAAGTTTAAACTTTGACATCCAGTTAGGAATATTATAATCTTTGGGAAGATTAAGAACCTGATTTGTATTCATAAAAAAACTGATGGATATACAAGGATGGTTGAGAGCTGGGATTACTGGTAGTATAAATTCAAAATGTGAAGAACAGAGGAATGTTGAGGGACTTATATCTTCAAAACATCACATCACCCTTGTGAAATGCAATGAACCTCCCTCTAATGACTGCCTGTGAATTGGTAGGGCAACCTCACATAGATACCCAAGAATTCAATGTTCCACATTGAATGAAGGAAACATTCTTGCAGGATGGATGTGCTCCCCCTATAGAGTCTGACTTCACTGCATCTGCAGTGCATGCTCTTGGCACCTACAACTTGAAAGGAGAATTGGGTTTGTGATATGAACATAGATCTCTCACATGGTAATGCAACATGCTACTACCAGTGCCTTTGAGCTGGGTGGCCTATTATTTTTAAAGGGGTCTAAAACAGTGGAGGAATTTGGGGTCTAAAACAGTGGGGGAATTCAAACATGCATGGGACAGACATAAGGCAATTATAGTGGGAGGTTGCAGGAAGTAGGCTGTTGGTTAACTAGAATCTGCAGCTTATCCAGTAGGTAGGGAAATGGGCAGACTGGGTGGGCCAAGTGGTCCTTATCTGCCATCAAAATCTATGTTTCTATGTTAAAGAGATGTCTGCAAAAACAGAAATTATATGACACCGCATGGTACCAGCGTAAGTTTGTTGGCACTCCAGAGAACACATTGCGGTAAAGTAACTCCACAATGTCACTACCAAGGTCAATAGTGAACCCAAATCCTGCTACACTTCTAACTTTCAGAACAGCCTCAATGCCCCATTAAAATTCCGAAAGGTCATTCACTCTGTCTTCAACCCTCCCTCCTATGTACCATCCCTGTACCAGAGATCAAGAACTCATAAACCTCAGATCCCACTTCTGTTGTCTCCACAGTTAACCAATATTTCACATTCTGAACTGTCTACCTCCTCCTCTATGCAACCACCACACATTCCTCTCTCACCTCCTCTTTCTCTTTTGTGCACATATTCCTCAGATAATGTTCTCTATATCATGCTCTCCCTCAACCCTTTGAAGGGTAACAGCTTAGGCAGACTAGATGCCAAACTCCTCCAGTTTCCACTCCTATTTCCCTCTTCATCTACTCCCTCCTTAATCTCACCTTCTGCCTAGTTCAAGTTCCTGTGGCTTGCATACAATCTATTGTCCTCCCCATACAAAGGAGGTGACCCTTCCTGACCTAGCAACTCCCATTGTATATCCTTCCTCGCTTGAGCTTGCAAAAGTGCCAGAAAAAATGTCCTCTGCTTTCCTCAACATCTTCCCCGTCAACCCCTTCTAATCCGGCTTCCTCAACTGTACTGATCTTCCCTTCTTAGACTCAGTGACTCCATCCTGAGGGGGATGAACAAGGGCTGCATTTTTTGTTGATCTAGTCAATGTGTTCCACACTGTGTTCCAACATCTCCTACTTGCCAAACTTGCAGGTGTGGATCCATCTGAACTCTTTGTCAGCTGGTTCCAGTCCGATTTAGCTGGTGGGTCTCAAGCTATTTGAGTAGGTGATGCCATCTCCCCCTCCTTCACATCACTTCTGGTGTTTTTGGTGGTGGCAACTAGCAAGTCAGGTATTAGAATAGATGCTACTCACCACTCATTACAATTCAGATTCTGAAGAGTGAAGACACTCACTCAGCTGCGGGACAGCTTTCTCTGCAAGAGTGGGGGAAAGGAGGGGGTTTCTAGAAGAAAACTACTGTGACAGGGTGTGGGAAAGTGGAGGGAACTTGGTTTTTCAGGTAGTGGGAAGGGCAATGCCAGGATTGCAAAACTGATTTTTATTAAACTTCACAGAGCACGGGGAGAGATGGAAGTAGGGGTACAGAGGGGGATGCGTGGGGCTCTCTTTACAATCCATATGATATTGTGTAAAGTGGGTGGGTGTTAGTAACCTATAGGATAGGGAATTTTTTTTTTGCTTCTTAAAAGTCAATTTTTAATACAAAAAAAAAACATGCTGGCAAAGTCCATGCAAGATCAGGGAACACTACAAATTTCACCTAGTTTCTTCACTTTGCACCAGCTGTACCAGTAATTTAAAAATTTGCAACATCTCCGCCACTAACCTACTTATGTTTGTTACATTAGTTACTATTTGAAAATGAGATGGTGACAACTCACTAGTTTATTTGTTTTGCTGTAACAGTTATTATAACAGTAGAAAGTATGACACCATAACTGATAAAATAATTTATTGCATATTTAACATGTGTGAACATATAGGGACAGATTTTTAAAGACATATAAATCTGTGCATAGGTGGCAAAAAATAATGTGCAAAAGGGTGCTTTCCTTGCCCACTCAAGTTTTGCACCATGCACAGTATTTTTGTATGTGGAGCCAGCGTGTGACCTGCTCTGTGAATTCAGGCAGCTTGAAGCCTTTTTTGTGTGCAGCTGCACCAAAATGGCATGCCTGGTATTACCAGGCATAACATTCCTTCACATCTATGCCTGCCAGCTGGAGTTAAAACATGATGTCTGCCAGTGCAGAGCATTTTTCTCCACACCAGCAGGTTTGGTGTGGGACTTAGTCTCTAGGCCATCTTCGGATCCTTGAAAATCCAGCCCCTGTTCTTCAAGCCCAGCCAATCCTCTGATTACATAACTTCCTTTCTCAGTTTAACATTACATGGCTGCTACCTTGCTTTAATTTGTGACTGATTTACATATGAATATCTCTGGATTTCTAAAACCTACAGATGAGTACAATATCTCATTGGGAATAGCTTTCACGGACTTTCAGTTCTCTCATGGTCGTGCAAACATTTCTTCTCATTTAACAGCAGGAACTGAAATAGTAAATTATTAGCAATATATGCCAAAAAGGAAACAAAATTATCCAGTTATGACAGAGACAGTGAAGTTGGTGTGAAGTCAAGAACTTTGCACTAAATGTAGCCTGCCAAAGTTTCCCAGCTTTACCCCAACTTCATGCAGTTAAGTTTATGAACCAAAATTACAAATAACATTTCAAAGCAGACTGCCCACCATCCTTCCATGTAGTTATATTATTGCACCTACTTCCACCATCCCTGACCACTAAAAAGTAAAGTCCCCCAGTCCACCTCTTGGCACTCATACCTCTCTCCCTCCAAGTCTCAGAAATGCCGCACTGTACTGTGTACTAAAAGAAGATACTATTTAACTTACACAAGTCCCTTCCCCCTATCTGCCACTTTTGTAACAGTTGCTGCTGTCACCCACCTCCCCCACCCCATCCCTGACACATAAGCATAATAGCACCCATACCATCCACCCTCTGGCATCCCACCAGTGTAAATTATTTTATGTCATAATGCAGTACTTTGTGAAGACTGGGGGAGGGGGCTAGGTGCTATGGGGGGGCACTATACTTCCAGTGGTTGGGGCTGAAGGGAGAATATAGCTATGTGGGTGTTTTTGTTTTGCATAAAAACATTTTTTTTTAAAAAGTGGCACACACACCAATAAAGTGTCTTCTTTGCCCATTGAAGAAACAGGTGTAGTGACACTTCACCACCAAAGTGCAAGTAACTAAGCAGCACAGTGTTCACTGAAAGGACAGAAAGTGCCACTACTCATAGTGCAAAGTCAGGAAACTTTGAAAATAGTTTCACTAAGCAAAATCTCCTGACTTTATACATCATTAGTTATGACCATGTGGTTAGTGCACAGAAATGAATACCAGACAATCCATGTTCAAATTCAACCTCAGTCTATGACTCACTATACACTCTTAGGAGAGTCAGTCAAAGGTCAGCTGCCCATTCAACTGTAAAATTGTTTTTTAGCAAGACCCCACTTAAAACAAGATTTTGCATCTTAGTTGGGCACTTCTGTGTATGCAGAGAGAAGCAAGCCATACCTCTGTTCAATCAGCAAATTTTAATTACACTTAAAGAGTCCTGCATTTTCAAGGGGTATGCTACTGGTTTGTTGCCTATATTTAAATATTTACCCAAGTCCATAGCACTCACCTCCCTTCTGTGTACGTACATTGTTATATAAAATCCATAGGATTGACATAATGTATTTTACTAGCTTCTACTGTAGCTAACATATTCAGAGAACATAATCAATGACTGTAACTGGATTAGGAATGGAAAGGAATTTGGTTTTCTAGAGTGGCTTTCATACAAGTGGAACTCTTGCCAAAGTGGGGTTACTATAAAGGTGCCAAAACAAGAATTAGAAGTATTTTTATTAGAGTTGCCCCTAGCAAAGGAGTGGCATTAACTGTGCAGAAAAGCAGAGATCCATAAGGTTCTAGCTTGAGTACATTCTAAAATTAATGAAGCTTAAAGCAGCTGTACCAGGCTCTGAATGCACTTAGCAGGGGTGTACCTGCTGGGTCTGGAATGGTATCAGTGCTCGTGCTCTGGGATACAGCACAGGACACCTGCTGGGTTCAGTCTCCAGTAGGGATGTGCAAGTAACAAATAGTATTTCTTGAATACCACGAATTGCAGGGAGTATTTGAAAGCTCTTCCTGTATAAGGGGCTATTCATATTTGGGAAGTACTATCCCCACCCCTCCTTTTTTTTTTTTAAACGTCCCCTCTCCCCAAACACTATTACTCCTGTCCCCTCACCTGCTGTCTACACCCTGATCACACCCTTGTCCCCCAACTTTCCACAGTATTGTGTAATAAATTAAGTTTATTCGCATAGCAGATGACCGGCACAACCCACCCACTTCCAAGGCCGGCTGCCATCTTTTGAAAGTAAACACACTCATTTGAGTAATCCCTATGGTTCCCTCATTAAAGCAATGGAAAGGGCAATCTAAAAATCTGTGCTCTTCCATGTCTGGCCACCCTTATATAAATGAAGATTGTATTTTACTATAATAGTAATTATAGATCATGGGAACATCATGTGATGCTCCTCGACCAATCACAGTGCTTCCTTCAGTTGTGCATGAGATACTCTTATTGCTGTAAGAGTAGCTCACAGGCTTACACTGTAATGGGCTTCCTGTTAACCACTGTGAGCACCAGAGAAATGGACCCCCAAAAAATATTTAACTTTTTTTAAATGGTGCCACAATCTATAATAAGTTTATAGGAGTGCTAGAAGGACCTCTTATGAATGTGAGAGTGTTGCCTCCTGTTTCCATAGAGCACCAGAACTGCTCACTTTAGGTTCACAGTTCTCTTGCCTTAAGAATGCGCAAGGTGACACTCTTATATCCATAAGAGGACCCTGTAGTGCCCTTATAAACCAGCTGATCACGTGATCAGCTAGGGTTACTATTACAGCCCAAGCTTGAACTTCATTCATATAGAAGGGGTGGCCAGCTTTAGATGATGATGGGTTGTGCCAGAAGCCCTTTCCTTTACTGGTACTGCTAAATTGGGTGTGAGGGTGGGAGGAGGAGGCTGGAATAAGGGTGCTGCTGCCATTGTGGGGGGGATAGTGGAAATAATTGGGGATTAGCACAAACAAGTGCTTTGACATTCATTAGACTGCATCTGGCTGGTTGTCCACTATGGAGCTAAATTTATTGTACAGTACTGTGGATGCTGGGGGGAGGAGTGACAGAGCAGAATGTATACAAATGGTGGGGAATGGGGAGTAACAATCATTCAGTTTGGGAAGGGTGGGACATGTAAAAAATAAGCATGGATGTGGAGAGTATTATTTTTTTTTATCAAAAATGAATACCAAATAGCTGAATACTAAATACCAAAATATTTGGGGACAAGAATATTGTATTTGGCCCAAATATTTGGGAGAAGGTATGTGCACATCCCAAGTCTTCAGAGGTTCATAGAAAGCAAGCCAGAGAGTGAGATCCCAAGACAGAACAACTGAGCAGAAAGACTTCAGGAGAAAAGAAGTACTTGGGGTAGAGTCTGTAGGTCCACTGATGATGGGTTATATACTACCTTAATTTTGCTATCGTCCAGGAGTTCCAGTTGGACAGTTATGGTAATGGCAGCAACTTGAAGAGCTCCATGGCAAGCCGCCTCAAACTTTCTTATTTTTGCAGTTAATTAAACTCTCCTGTTAAAATTTTTGCCATGTTTCTGGATTTATTATAATAATTCTTTCTGCAGAAACACAGCTTATTTAAATATGCATTGGCAGAGCTGGATCCTGGAAAGAAGGGAGTAACGATGGCTTTATTTCATAGATACATAGACAGTGTCAGCAGATGAGGGCCTATGGCTCACCCAGTCTGCCCATTTGAGCTCGTAAGTTCAGTTTATGTTTTCTTAGAAGTCTGTTGCCCCTTACCCCTGACCTCCAGACTTCCTTTATGTCTATCCCATGCATTCTTAAATCCTATGATTGTTTCAGCCCCCACCACTTCCTCTGGCAGGGTGTTCCACTTGTCCACCACCCGTTCTGTGAAGAAATTCTTCCTCATGTTTCCTCTGAATCGTCCTCCTCCAACTTCATCCCATGCCTCTAGTCCTGGAACATCTTTTTCGCTTAAAAATAGTGTATTCCTGCACCCTGTTCCTCCCTGTAAGATACTTGTATGTCTCTATCATGTCACCTCTCTCCCTCCTCTCCTCCAGCGAGTACATGTTCAGTTCCTTCAACCTGTCTTCATAGGACTTGTGATGCAATCCATGCACCATCTTTGTTGCCCTCCTTTGAACCTTCTCTACCCTGTCTATGTCCTTACGTAGGTATGGTCTCCAGAACTGTACACTGTACTCCAGGTGGGGCCTCACTAGTGTCTTGTATAGTGGAATTATGACTTCCTTTTCCTGCTGGTGATGCCCTGCCTATACATCCCAGCATCCTATTTGCTTTACCTGCTGCCTTGTCACACTGTTTCCTACCTTGAGGTCATCAGAGATGATAACCCCAAGATCCCTTTTCCTGCTTGGTGCATGCTATATCCTCACCCCCAACTGATATATTGTGCCAGGGTTTTGTACCCCATATGCATTATCTTGCACTTCCTTGCACTGAATTTCAATTGCCAAACCCCTGACCATTCTTCAAGTTTCTGCAGGTCCTTCTCATTCTGTCTACACCCTCTGGTGTGTCTACTCTGTTACAGAGCTTTGTGTCATCAGTGAACAGTGAAATTCTGCCTTCTAGATCATGCAATGTCACTGATGAAGATGTTGAATAGGACCGGTCCTAGCACTGATCCCTGTGGTACTCCACTGGTCACTCTTCCCTCTGTGGAGGACAGCCATTTACCACCACCCTCTGTGTCCTACCACCCAGCCAGTTACCTACCCACCACACTACTGTCCTGCCCACACCCATATTCCCAGTTTGTGTAATTAGTCTTTATGTGGCACAGTGTCAAAGGCCATGCTGAAGTCCAGATAGGCCATGTCCACTGCCCCCCTGATCCACCTCCCAGTCACCCAGTCAAAAATTCAATGAGGTTCGTCTGACATGACCTCCCCTGGTGAAACCATGCTGCCTTGGGTCCTGTAGTCCATTGACAACCAGATATTCCACCAATCTCTCCTTCAGTAGTGCTCCATGATCTTCCCACTACCGAGGTGAGGCTGACTGGTCTGTAGTTCCCCGCTTCCTCTTTGTTCCCACTTTTGTATAAGGGGACTACATCTGCTGTCCTCCAGTCTTTGGGTACCTCCCCTGTTTCCAGTGATCGGCTAAATAGGGTAGCCAGAGGTTCAGCCACCATGTCTCTTAGTTCTTTAAGGACCCTGGGGTGCACCCCATCTGGCCCCATTGCTTTATCAACTCTTATTACTTCCAGTTCCTTCAGGACCCTTTCTCATGTAAAGGGACGTGTGTCCATTTCTGCACCATTCTCACCCCTTGTATTCCCTTCACACCCATTACCCTCCTTTTCCTCAGTAAAGACTGAGCAGAAATACCTGTTCAATATGTCAGTTTTACTGTTGCCATCCTCCATGTGGCCCCCATCCTCCCCCTTCAGTCTCACTATCCCTCCCTTTGTCTTTCTTTTTTCACTTATGTACCTGTAAAAGGTTTTGTCCCCTCTACCCACTGAATTTGCAATGTGTTCTTCTGTCTGAGCTTTGGCTTCCTCACTGACCCCTGCCTCCCTTTGCTTCTCCTGGTACTCTTCCTATCCCATTCTGCCTGTGTCTTTTTGTATTGCCTGAATGCAATCTTTTGGCTTTCACTTTCTTTGCTACCTCTTTGGAAAACCATAATGGTCTCCTCTTCCTTTTCCTCTCAACCTGCTTAATGCATAATTCTGTTGTTCTTGTAATCCCCATTTTAAATACTGCCCACTGTTCCTCAACCCCTGATTCCTGTGCCATTCTTAATGCCTCTTTCAAGTATCTACCCATTTTCCAAAGTCTGCCCCCTAAAATCCAGGATACGTGTTTTGTATGGTTTGGTTCTGCTCTTTCTGTGATTTCAAACCACAATGACTGGTGGTCACTGTTCCCCAGGTGCTCCCCACTGTTACCCCATCACACTGTCCCTGTTTGTAGAGCACAAGGTTCAGTATTGCCTTCTGCCGAGTTGGTTCCATGACCAGTTGCTTGAGGAAGGCACCCTGAAGGGAGTCCAGGATAAATCTGCTCCTAGTTGATGCTGCTGCTGGGATGCTCCAGTACACATCTGGAATATTGAAGTCTCCAACCAGTACTACCTCACCCTTGTCTGCCATCCTTTGGATGGCTAGCATCAGCTCCCTATCTGTTTCTTCCTCCTGGGCTGGTGGTCTATAGACCACACCTGCGTGGATGGCTGTCCCCATTTTCCTTTCCAGCTTAACCCACAGTATCTCTCCCCCATTTTGTTTCTCCTGGATCTCTGTGGCCCTTATGTCATTTTTCACATACAGTGCCACTCCTCCTCCCTTCCTGCCTGCTATGTCCCTTCTGAATATGTTGTAGCCAGGTATGGCCATCTCCCAGTCATGGTTATCATTACACCAGGTTTCAGTGATGGCCACAATGTCCAGGTCTGACTGCACCATGACAGCCTCCAGATCTTCCATCTTGTTGCTAAGGCTCCTGGCATTTGCATACATGGCTTTCCATGATTTGACCTCCCTAGACTGTTTCACTGTTCTACCAGCCCTTCCTTGGTTGTCCTTTATCCCTGGTTCTCCTTGCTGTCTGCCCTTCTGCTGAATTTTGCCCTTTTCTGCCTATCCACCTCTTGGGCACTAATCTCCATCTTTGCACACTGCTTTGCAGAGATAGCCACTCCTCTGGTTCACTGGTTCCACTGCTAGCTGTGGGGTGAGCAAGTAGGTACCCTCCTTGCTGGCCTGCCAGCCACCTTTGCTAGTTTAAATGCTTGTCAGTGTAGCATTTAAACTTATCATTGAGTGCTTGGATTCCCCTCCAGGATGGATGCAGGCTGTCAGGCTTGAACAAACCTCCATCCCTCCAGGTGGGTCCCCAGTCACCAATGAATCCAAACCCTTCCTCACAGCACCAGTTCTTCAACCATGAGTTAAAGTTCCTGGTGCATGCACTCCTATGCTCTCCCTTGCCTCTCGCAGGAAGTACTTTTGAGAAAGTGGCAGAAGTAGCTACTTGCTTGAGATACCTCCACAATTTCCTAAACTCTTCCTGAACTTCCTTTGGCTCCCCATTTGCCAGGTCATTAGTACTAGGTGGATAATGACATCCCGCTCACCCTCCCGTCTTGCCTTCCCAGTGTTTCCCAGGATCTTCCTTCCATCCCTCCATGCCGTGGCACCTGGTAGGCACCTCACCTCCCTGTCCTCCCCCTCCTGTGTTCCTAGCTGGATCCCTCTTATGATGGAGTCCCCCACCAGGATTCGCTTCCTCCTCCTCTGGGGTCCACTGCTTTCCCCGCTGAGGTCACCTCCTTGGCTAACCTCCACATCCTTTCCTTCCACTTCTCTGGGTACCACTATTTGGATGTCCAGTGCGGCATATGAGTTCTTGAGTGGAATAGGATCTGGGATGTGCCTCTGCCTGACCTCTCTAACCCTCTCTGAGCCCACTGTCATCCAAGTGCTCCTCGTTCTCAGCATCCTTTGAGGCAGTTGCATTGGACTGGGTGGTCTCTGGATAGGGGCGATGGTACTCCTGACCCAGTTTACTTCCACTCTGAGTCTGGCAACCACATCCTGCAGTCCAGAGAGATACATGCAGATAGGGCAGCACCTCAGTGTCCAGAAGGTCTGCCTGAATATGGCTGCCCCACAGCCACTGCATAGCACCACTCCCCGCATTATACTGCAATTATACTGCTATTCCACTACTTGTCTGCTACTGAAGCTCTCCTAGTTCCCTTTTTATTAATTTACTGTCCTAAAAATCCTGCCACTGATCCTCAGATAATTTTCTTAAAAAAAAAAAAATTAAAGACAGCACAGAATTACACCACCACTACGTTTTAAATTTTCAACAGCCCAAAAACAATTCTAAGTAAAGACAACAAAGAAAGTACAGTGTCACTAAAAGCCCACAATCTAAGTTTAAAAGAAAAATAGCAATTACCAGTTACTCTAAAGCACTGAATTGAATATGTTTCCTTCCTTCCCCTTCTGGCTTCTTCTGAGCTTCTGAGCTTCAGAGCCTGGATCAGCAAAAAACATCCAAACACTACAGCATCGGAAACCAAAATAAATACTTCCTCTACTACTAATGAAGCTACAAAAGAAAAAGAACACGAATCCTATATGGCAGAATTTAATTCCATTAGAGCAATACTTACTGAATTGGTATCAGATGTCAAGTCCATTAGATCGTTGTTGGATTCTCTAACACAATGAGTTACCGATGCAGAAACTCAAGTAAGTTCTATTGAGGATATTGTACAGAAGGAGAACAAAGAAACTATTTCTTTAAGATGAAGAATGCAAAAAATGGAAGAAAAAATTGTGACCTAGTAAATAGGTCACGTAGGAACAACCTATTAGTTATAGGAATATCAGATGGTGCAGAACATCCTGATAGAATTACATTTATGAATCCTTGTTTGGTCAAATAGCCAGTCTACCAGAATCAGGTCAGTTTTACCCAACTGAGAGATCACATATGGCCCTCCGGCCCAAGCCTAAACATGAGGAGAGATCTACAGCACTGATATGTAGACTACTGAATTTTTAAGATAAAATTAAAAATCAACATGCTGCAAGAGCTCAACCAGCTTTATACTGCCAGCAACACAGATTTTACATTTTTAATGATGTGAGTCAGTCAGTATGGGATAAACAGAAAGCTTATAGTGATATCAAAAAGAAGTTGCATTGTGGGGAAATGAGATTTAGAATGCAGTTCCTGGCAAAACTAATAATTTCTTTACCATATGGCAATTTCACTTTCCAATCAGCTGAGTCTGCCAACCAACATTTACTGAGTCTGCTGCTGGACTAATTAAAGAAACAATCCCAGAGGGTTTAGTTTCTGAAGTAATGGATCACTGGCTATGAAGAATAATATTAAGGCTTCTTCAGTTAACATTAACATAGAAGAATTTGATAAAAGGGACTCTCTTCAATAAATTGATGTACAGCTGACTGTGGCTTAAAAAACATTGGCAATTCTGAATTCTGGTTATAGAAGGATGTTATTACCCATATAATTTATAGACAATATAGAGTAGGTTACAGCTTTGCTAGAGTTCACTAAACCAGTAGCATAGTCTTTTCTCTCTTGTTTTTGATAAAACAATTATTAGTTAATAGTTTATTTAAATTTAGGATTATAAAGTGTAACTAGAAGGTGCAGCAACTACAGCACATTAAGTGCTGTGCAATCAATTACTTCTTGCACGTTCAAGCAGATGTCAGGAAAAGGTATCATTCAGAAGTATTGCTCTTATAAATAAGTCTTTGTGTTTTCTCCTTATTTAATTTTATATGATATCTAGTTTTATTCTGAGTTTACTTTTTACAGAGGTAATTTGGTGACTGTTTCGTACAAGACCTGTACACTTTTTGTTTATATAATTTACGTTAGTTATGTGTATTTGGTTTGGGGAAGTAATGCTAAGGATTTAGTGTGGCTTTGCATTTTTGGGAATATTGTTTAGTGGGTGTTTAAAAATCATCTTTGTAATGTTGAAACATGCCATAGTGTAGGGCTGTACAGTTTGTGTGTGTATTATAAGAGTTTTTCAAGGGACTGCAGGTTATTTTCAAGTTTATAGAAGTTTTGTTGAGATTGTAGTAGCACATTTGTTTTTTCTGTTCTGTTACCTAAATAGCATTTGTAGTACCGGTTTGTGAAGCTGAACAATATCCAAGTTCCATTTGTGTATTACCTCAGTTTATATGGACTTAGTTGTTCTGAAGAATGAGAAGTGTGTTTGCTGTTTTTATCAGGCTGATTTGTCCTTTGAATATAATCTGGTACTGGGCTATGACGATGACCAAGATGGAGTACCTGGGTTAGCATAAAATTTATAGATTGTCTTTGCAATAGTTTTTCTAGATAGTGTGATATCTCAGCATACTAAGTTTTACTTGCTAAGATTTATTCATAGTGCTGTGATCTATGTGATACTAAACTAATCTTGGCAGCTACAATACAGCAGATGACTTTTTCACAGCCACACAATAAATAATGGGCTTTGATAGTTTTATTAATGTTAATATTAGTAGAAATTAAGATTAGGACAAGGAATGGAGAGGTTAGGATATATTTGTAAAGGGGTTGACTTAGCCAAGCTCTCCTTGCAAGACCTCAGAATAACAGCAATCTGGTCATGAGGTAGAGTAGGTGGGGGGGTTTGAATCATGACTAATTTTGTTTTTGAACTGCTTACTAGGGGTACTATTGGAATAGTTTGCAGGTCTCCCTTCCTTGAACTTAAATTTCTTACTAGAATAACACAAAAAATATTGGGGAATATAACTTTGATTTTTTTTTTATATTATTACAGGGGTAGATGGCTTTGGTAATTTAATTATATTACACATGTTTGTCATTTTTTTCAGTCTGGATATTGATTTTCAAATTTAATCCATTATTGGTATTTTTGTAAAAGACCCACATTCTTACATCAGATATGTTTTACTCAAGCATATGTGGGTTGGTCAAGTATGTGGAACAGGTATAGACAAAAAAGAGCAGGGGTGGCTATTCTGCTTGACAACTGAATTGATGTTAAAGCATTTAAAATAATTACTGATCACAACTCCAGATATACAGGTATAATAAGTTTTGAAATATTACAGTGTACAGAAATTTAATTAGCTTCTTTTTATGGCCTTAATAAGGATGATCCACTGATATACACAATTTTTTCACTACACTTAGTAAAGTGTGTAGGTGTTCTATGTATTTTAGCAGGGGATTTGAATACTATACTGCATATGAACATGGATAAATCAAGATCAAACTTTTTAAGCAATCCTAATCAATTAGCTTTGTTTGAAATGATGGATTCCCATACTTTGGTAGATTCATGGAGGATGTTACATCCTTCTTCATGGGAATATACTTTTTATTCCAATCCCCACAAAACCTACCCAAGAATGGATTTCTTCCTTTAAGTCACACTTTATTACTGGACCACTCTCTGATCCAACTAAAAGTAAAATTAGAAATAAACACACAGGTGGATAAAGTCTGGAGAATGAATGATAGTCTTTTAAATGATACACAAATAAAATATAACTTTAAAATATTTATTTCACACCCTTTTTACAAGAAAATGTGGGTTTAGTAGATAAACAAGTGACTATTTGGTTAGCCTATAAGTGTAAAATTAGAGGAGAAACTATTCTTATGGCATCCAAAATTAAAAAGAGAAAAACAATGCAAACCTCAGGAACTTCTCAACTCTATAAGGTTTTTAGAATCCCAACTGGTTATGAAATATTTGACACAATTAGCATAACAATTGACAGCGGTTTGTGAATAATATCATGAACTAAACCGATCTCAGGCTGAGTTAGGAATGTTAAAATCTAAATCTAAGTATGTTTTAATGGGTGAGAACGCAGACAAACTATTAGCATGGTGTATTAAGCAACAAGAATCATCCCACACTATAAAGCATCTCTACAGTGCAGATGTTCAACATTTATTACACATCCAAGAGAAATGGCAGATGAATTTGGTAAATTTTATAGGAACCTATATGGGATTGGTGATAAAAACACCAGTTCTGCTTTAATAGATGAATACATAAACAGTTGTCCCTTACCTACATTAACACAAGCAGATAAGTAATTTTTTAGCAAAACCTCTGACTTTAACAGAGTTGCAACAGGCTTTGCAACAGATGGCAAATGATAAGGCACCAGGTCTAGATGGACTTACTGTTAGATTTTATAAAACTGCTGCCCAAGAGACACTACCCCAATTACTACAAGTTTAAGTGCAAGCATATAAACAAGGATATTTAAATGACTCTTTACAAGAGGCCTTTATTTCCATATCGGCCAAACCTGGTAAGGACCCTATAAAAGTATCAAATTATAGACCTATTTCTTTATTAAATGTTGATATAAAAATATCAATCAATTAGAGTTTTAGCTAATGGATTTCAACAGGATTGGTCAGTACTGATCGACTCTGAACAGGTCAGATTTATGTCTGGCAGACATTCAGCTAATCACTTACAGAAACTCCAGCATATTATTGCTGCATCTGGTGTGGCCAAACACCCAGTGGTGTTGGCCTCCCTAGACACAGAAAAGGCATTTGATAGGGTTTCATGGATAAATTTATTTAAAATGCTTAAAAAAGATGACTTTCCTGGATAATTTATTCATTGGCTACACTTAATATACTCTCACCCAACAGTTAGGGGGGAATGCAACAAAGTTCTCTCATCCCCTTTTTTCCTTACATAATGGTACACAGCAAAGTTGTCCACTTTCCCCTTTTTTTATTCAATTTACATTTAGAACCCCTAATTAAGTCGTATTAATCATCCCTCAAATTTTGACATTCAGTTAGGATGCAAACAATTTAAAATATCAGAATATGCTGATGGTATCTTCCTCCACTTAAGTAGACCCAGTGCTTCCTTAAAGGCAGCACTTGAAGAAATTAAAGAATTTGGTTCAATTTCTCACTACCAACTTAACATAGGAAAAATGCAAATGTTACCATTGAATCACCATGTTAGAAAATCTGATTTTCTGGGATAGGGGTTTTACTTGGATAACCAAGCACCTGATTTGCTTATGTAGTAAAGATAAGATATCTATTAATAAAATTATTCAATGTAATTTCTTAGATCCAATACATTCATTAAAAGCAGATTTAGAAAGGTGGCATAATTTACCTTTATTTCCTCAGGGAATGGATTAATTCAATAAAAATGTATCTCTTACTGAGAATATTATACTGTACCTAATGGTAATCTTATCAGTTAAATTACCTATTAGCTGGTTTAAAAATTTGCAGAGACTTCTCTCAAACTTTATTTGGTGAGGTCATAAACCCTTAAGTTGTTCACATTTGATGGTTCAAAAAATTCATGGAGGTCTTGGTGATCCTGGTTTCCTTGCGTATCACCATGCAGCACAGGCTGCCAGATATCTTAGATGGCTGTCATTTGAAAAACATAGTGGAGCAGTGTTGTATATCTCTTAATGGCTTATTACAGAACATGAACTGTGCATTTTAAGCAACGTCTCTTTGAGGGCTTATTATATATTAAATTTAAAGTTTTGCCTAACTCTCTGAAGAACACTCCTATTGGTATATCTTTATTAATATTTAGCCAATTCAAAACATATATGGAGAGTGTGCTTGTCAACCCATGGGAATAACCAATTTGATTCAACCCAAACTTTAAAATACAAGGTAAAATAATATTTAATTCTATATCATCAAATAAGATAATTGTAACTCCACTTCAGTTTGTGCAAGATGGATCCCATTCTTAGTCTTTTGTCAAGTCTACAATTTAAGCAAGAAGGACTACTTGACATATCTTCAGATCCAATATTTAGTACTTTCAAAATTAGGGAATCCCACACCTAAACCTTCTCAACCCAACCTTTTAGAGATCTTAGGGGAATTGAGCATGGAACATCAGGCTATATCAAAAAAGCATTAAATAATCCAGCAAGAATGAGTTTATAAATAAAGACCATTATCTAATTATTGGTCTAAAATTTTGGACCAATCAATTACAGAGATCCAGTGGAAATGAATTTGGCAAAATACTTATCAATATATTTCTTCTGATGCTTATAAATATACTCAGCTTTTTTTGTTCCAGCATTCCTCCCCACAGGGGTATTCTGGTCCCCCCCTCATCTCACCCCCATCCCCTGCCTGACTCCCCTAGGTGGAGCCATATGGCAGGTGCCCCTCCCAAGAAACACAAGTCTCTAGCCCTGGCTTTCCCCCCCAAGGTGGGGTCGTGGGAATGGGACCCCCTAGTGGACCACTGTCTGAGTGGGAGTGGCAGTGGAAGTGGGGGCCATCATTAGCAGATGGCATTTTGTTTGCTACAATTTTCTCTGGGGGCAGGGATGTGCAATGATGCCAGCATCCATCCTGCCCTCCTGATGTGTGATGTTGGCCATGGAGGTATCCCCAGCATCTGCCAGAGGTCTGCATTGCACCGGACACTCTTTCCCCCTCCCCCAGGAGAAGGAGAGCAGTCTCTTAGATGCTTAATCCTTCTCCCCCCATTGGCCCTCTGACTCCCAAGTCCGTCATCACACCCTAGATGTTGGCACTGCAGACAGATGTTTTGCCACTGCACTAGCGGCTGGCCCAAATATACCCAATTTAAAATAAAACATGCAGTTTAGAATACACCTGAACCATTATATAAGTGGGGACTTTTAAGTTCACAAACTTGCACTAGATGTAACTGAAGTAGGATCATTTACATATGTTATGGGAGTGTCCAAAAGCCCAATCATTATGGAATATATAAACTAGTAATCTACATCTGCCTTTATGGCTTTCTGCTGTTTTTATGGTTAAAAATTGTATTTTACGGATGGACATCCAAGATTTGAAAGGAAATTCTTGATATTATTTTAGTTTAATATCTATGGTAACTAAAAAGATAATTTTGTGACATTGGTTTCATCAAAATACTCCATCATTAACTGAATGGTATAAACAAAAATACCTCAAATATTACATATTTCACATATGTTAGCAGCAACTCAAAATTATTTCACACTTTACCATCAGAGATGGAGTACTTTAGAAACTTGGCTGTCCAACCTTTCTACCTAATAATCATGTATATATTATTTATGGCAATTTCTATACATTTTCTTTGCTATTACCATTGTATTTATTGATTATTAATTTGTAATAAACTATTTATGGGAAGGGATGAGAGGGGAGGGGGCTCATGGGTTGACATAGGGTAAGGATTATTAAAAGTTTTTGTATTTGCTTATACAGTAGCAGCCAGAGACACTACCTATTTCCCAAAATTTCTGTAATATTTCCAGAAATATCTCCTGCTATCTGCATTTCCACAGTAGGTGCAGCAGAGAGAAACTCTTCTGAAATTTCACGAAATATCTGGAAACAGCTGGCAATGTCTGTGGCTACTACAATAGAAGTTTTTGTTGGATATTATTATTATAATCATTGAAATGCCAATAAAATATATTTAAGTTAAAAAAAGAAAAAAGTGTGCTGCCACCCACACAGGAAAATAAATACAGATAAGAAACTGAGCTTAAGAAGGATGAGAGCTGGAGACAAAGAATAAATGCACTCAGTAATGATATCAGAAAAGGGCTGTGGTACAGATTCAGAATGTTAGTTCCATTGCTTAGGAAACAATAATGATAGTGCCAGATAATGATCTGCCATGGGGTTGACAAAGTATAGTAACCGACATTACAAATGAGAGCTAATTTATAATGAGGACACCATTCTGGATCCTCCCAAATATAGGTAGAAACAGAGCCCAGAGAATAAAGCCCAGTTTGATACCAGATGAATGGAGGGGATGTTCTAGAGAAAGAGAATGGCCATGCAGATGAGAGTCCAGAAGAAATCCTCCATCATGCAATTAACCAAGTGTTCAAGTAAGTGTGTGTGTGTGTGTGTGTGTGTGTGTGTGTGTGTGTGTGTGTGTGTAGCTGGCACACCGGTGCAGTGGCAAGTGTCTGCAATGCCGAAATCTCAGATCTCAGGCTCAGTAACAGACCTGGGAGTTGAAGGACTGGCTCGGTGGAGAAGCATTAAGCACCTGAGTGGTGGCTCTCCTTTTCTGGGGGTGGTGAGCACCCACTAAATTAGTGGCCCCTGGGAGAGGCTGGGGGCTCTGTAGAGACCAGTGCCGCATGAAACAGGAGGTGGTACAGACATTGGGCATGCCCATTGACGTCACTGCATGTCTTGCCCCCAGGGTAAAGCAGCACATAAAAAAAACTGGCCCTGCTCAAGATGCCCCTGCCTCCACTGCTACTCCCACTGAGACTCATGTCCACCAGATGGGTCCCACTCCCATGGCCCTGTCCTGAGGGGTAAGCCTGGGCTAGAAGACAGTGTTCCTTGGAGAGGAGGTGCCTGCCTGGTGGCCCTACCCCAGGGGGTAAGCCTGGGCATGGGGGTGGCATGTGAGGCAGGGGGCCCAAACCTCAACCTAGTGCAGGCAGGGTGAGGGGTACTGGCCAAAAACATTTTTTTTAAAGTGTGTTTTGGGGGGGGACACACATGTGTGCTGAGATCCATACAATGAAACTATTTATTTCTTCCTGTCAGTCTGTGCTTACGTGTTGCAGCTCTACTGTCACTGAGAATGCCAGAGAAAGAGCAAGACCCAGATCTGCAAGGACTGGCTGCAGCAGAGGATTCTGTTTCTGTGCTTCACCCAACACAGGCATTGATAGGTATGTGGACCCCAATTCATACAGCTGGCTAATAATGAGGAAAGAAAGTACTACTATTAATAAAAAGACTGTAGGCCTGTTATTCAGTTGGGTTGGGGAGAGGTCAGATAGTGAGGAAAGTCAGTGACTGTGCAAAAAGAAAACAAATCTTCCCTCTTATATGTTCTAAAAGAGCACAGCCAGCAAGCCAGGTGTTAGTAAAGTATATACCACCCTCAATGCTCAGCTGTTGCAGTAAATTCTTGTAGTGAACAGGTGTTAAGAGAACAAAAGGCCTCTGGCTTAAGTTGCTGCTTGGTTGGTAATAGTGTGGTAACCGCCTCTCCCATGAAGTCCCTAGGGGCATTAACAAACTTTCCTGGGCTCAATGAAGAGATATGCTCAGTAGCAGTGAGGCAAATGGGAACACTTTAGAAACACTAAAAGTCCCATTTCAAAAAGGAGAACAGAGAAAATTCTAGCAGGAATGAAAAAAAAATACAAACACAGACCAAAATGGCGTGCTGAATGAAAAAAACAAAATGTTGCACAGGTACAGGAGGCTCCTTGGCAAAGGACTTTGGGGATACACCACCCCTGTAAACAATTAGACAGTCCCTTCATGTGCAGTGTCGTAATATCACCAATACCGTATGCCTCCAGTGCCAGGTTTGGGTGATCAGGAGTGCTCAAAATCTTCAGGAGTGCTCAAAATCCAATCAATTTTGTTCTACCTATTATAAAAAGTACAACATGAATTTCATAACTAGAGTTCCTCTGCCTTTAATGGTCAGAAGTAGTAGGGTGGCAATGGCCAGCTACCTCTATAAAGGGTGGCTGCTGAATGGTTCTAGGTGCTGGAAGTGTTTGGTTCTTGCTGGGGCAGCAAGACATTCAGAGGCAGGATAGTGTAAACCCTATGCCAAAGAGGGATTACTAAAAAGGCACCAGAGTATTAAAGGTTAAAAGTGTAACTGTAAGAGGTGCCCCAATAATGGGAGCTGGGTGGCTCAGCCATATGAAATGGGAAGACATTAACAATGCAGAAAATCAGAGATCTAGAATGTTCTAGTTAGTATGGAGTAGAGTCTAAAAGGAGTGCAGCTAAGAGCAGTTGTTCCAACCTGGAACCAGGCCATTGTACAGACTGGATCATTGTGTATAATACCTGCTGGGTCAGAACTGGAGTGGTTGCAATATTTCACATCTAGGATCTAGGATGTAGCTTATGTCAGATGTCAAGTTTAGTCTCCGGAGGATCAGAAGAAGCAAGCCAGGAAGAATGCAACCCTAATGTGGAGCTACTGAGCACAGAGGCTCTCAGAGTAAGGTCGGTCACAGTTTTGGGGCACTTTCATCCTTCAGCAAATTGATAAAAAAAAACACAAAAAAAAAAACCTCTAGCCCTTTCTAGGTGGCTAGGTCTAGTCCTGTTGTCATCCATCATTACCCCAGTTATTTACGACCTTCCACCCCTTCATCCAAGCATGCACTCATTCATTCGGCTCAGTTGATGGCCAGCCAAGGAGAAGAGAGGAGAGAGGAAGGCTGTGCTGGTCGCCCACTTGGGGTTGGGATGGGGGAGCGGGGTGGTGATGGAGTACCTGCCATGGTGGGGGGTTCACTAGACATCAGGGAAGAATGAGGGAAAATTTTTAAAAAGGGATCAGGTATTGGTAGGGTGGTCCACTAGACACCAGGGAGAGGAAACATTTTTTTTTCTACATTGGGCACACAATAAGCAGGTGGGTGGGGCAGAGCCACTAGACATCAAGTATTTCTTTTATTTCTATGGGGCCAGCAATCGGCAGGTGGGGGGACCACTAGACACCAGGGATTTTATTTTTATATGGCACAGTGATCAGCGGGCCGGGGGCACTAGACACCAACTATTTTTTTTTTATGGGGCTGGCAATCAGCAGGTTGGGGGGACCACTAGACACCATGGATAGATTCCATATGGGGCTGGTGATTGATGTAGGGGGTACTAGACACTAGGGGCCAGCGAATGGCGGGGGGGGGTGCATATCAGGAAATAATACATTAAACTGCGGATGAAATAAATTCCACAGTTTAATGTATTAAAGAGTGAAAGTCCACAGAACATGGTTGGAAGATTCTGATCTTGCCATAGGTGAAAGTGTGAAAAATTTAACATAATTTCCGAAATTTTGCAAATATTCCTCTAAGGTGGAATTCTCAACTTTTGCCCACCCCTAGCCCAAATCAAAGCTGAACCAAATTTGCCAATTGCCAAAACTTCTGTCACCCTTACTGTATACCAGAAGAATGAAGTATCGAGTTTGGCTATGTAGGTCACTTATTGATGGGTGCTGGAGTCCTAGAGCATTCCACCTGGTACAGGGAAAGAAGTACGGGTAAGCAAGCAAGCTTGAGAGGGATGAGAGCTAAAGGTAAAGAATAAATGCACTTGGTAAATACATTAAGAGAAACTTCCTGACTTCTGGTAACGTCATGGAGCCGACTGCAGCTTAGAGATTTGAGCTACCAACTCGCTCTACATAAAACACCACTCCTAACAAGCTAACTTGCGATTTGAAGTTGTTATTAATGTCTTGGAAAGGAACAAGAGATACAAGATCCACAAGTGCCAAAGGAAAACAGCTAAAAACACCTTCTAAAATGATGGAAATGCCAGAGCAGGAACCCACCCGAAGCCACAGTATTTTACCTGCCAGTTCCGCAGGCCATGAGGAGGATACTATAATGAAACAAACAAGCTTACTAAAAATAGATTTAAGCAAATCCTTCAGGAAATAAAAGCATCATACCAAGAAAATAAAAAGGAATCTAAAAACTCAGTACCCAACTCACAGGTGTTGAAGCATGGATATCTGAAGCTGAACAACGTGACTCAGTGGTCGATGACTTGGTCTTACATCTGGGATAAGCAGTACAGGCCCTAATGACCTATGCAGACACATTACAGGCTAAATAGATGGACCTCAAGGCAAGATCGTGGTGAGACAACCTCAGAATGTCCGGGCTCTCCAAGGGAGCAGAGACCGGACACGTGTGATTTCCTTGCTGATCTGTTAAGGGCTGTCTTGGAGCTTCCCCCCAATATGGAACTCAAAATTTAAAGAGAGTATAGAGCATTATACCATGAGCCAGCTGACCTTTCTGCTCTCCCCAGGCAAATAATTATGAAGTTCAATAGTTACTGCATCAAGGAGGAAGTTATCCATAAGGCTTGGTCATTGAAGGAGGTGAAATAAAGTGGGAGCCGTCTCTTCTACGATCATGACTATCTGTCTGAAGTACAGCAACATCTTTGATAGACACCTATCATCAGGGCTTTGAGAGAAAAACAAATACAATTTCAAACCTCGTATCCCGCTAAAATCTGCATCATCTGGGAAGAGAGCACTAAAGTCTACTTCATGCCAGAAGAAGCAGCTGCAGCCCTAAAGGAAAAGGGGATACAGATTCAAGGAAAAGAAGAATCATCCAGAGGAGACCCAATGCAAAGACCACAATGGATGGAATGGGTGCAGACCCAAATGGGCGTCATGAGACAGCGAGGTCAAGCAGCAGCAGGACCCATGATGGAGGACATCAAGAACATTTTAAATAACCTCCCACGAGTTGAGAATGTTGCCGTTGAGTCACACCCACAAACCTGAACACACAGAATTTAAAAAGGTACTGTTTAATTCTTTCTAGTTTTTACTAGGGCGACTAGGTGCTTACAGGTTTCCCCCTCCCCTATGTAAATTCAGGTTTAAGGTAATCATAGCCATAAGAACCAAGTCCTACAAATACCAACCTTGTGCCCACATGTTTTAGGGCACAGAGAAATTGCAAGGTCTCCTTTAATGCACAGAGAGGATTACCAATGCTCTGTGTGCTCAGACTTACCACACAATCATGGCTAAATGCTGACAAGGGGATAATCAACCCCCAGCCGACCAGCGAGTCGCTGAACTTATCTAACAGTGCTCTGAATATGGGGTGAACTAACTTGTTGTTTTATTTTTTTAGCTCCTACTGTCAATGTTACACAGCACAAGGTCGACCCGAGAAGGCTGGGTTGTGGAGTGTAGTATATAAGATCCTCCCTGTATGGGAGACCATAAATAAAAGGGCTCATTATTTGAAGTCATTTGGGGGAGGTGTGACCAGGAGCACACGTGGCCTGTCAATAATGTCAGACCTGCAGAGAATCGTAGGGGGCATGATGGCATAAGCCCCCACCAATACACCAGATATCCTTAAAAAAGGGCCAAATGATTAACACCTATAATGTATCTGGGCTAGGGCTAGCAAGCTTAAAAGGGACCCCTGATTTAAGCTCACAGAGGGGGCATGGGACATCGGAACTCACATAGCTCCTGCCCCATGTGAAATATTTTAACCCCATAGATAAATGGGCTGCAGTGGGTTCCCCCAGAGAGAATAGAGCCAAAGACTCAGTAACTAGCACCCTGAACCAAATGATCACTGTTTGTAAATTAATCAGAATAGCTAGAAGAGCCAGACTCATTTTGTTCTCACTGGGAGATTCTTGATAAAGGAGTTAATGATTCAGACGGCCACAGACAAGAAGTCCCAAAGGCTTTGTTACTCTGCCCTCATTTCTAAAGGTTTTGAGAAACACCTGGGGGGCTCCCCAGAAAAATCAACAGCCCCCCATTAATGGAGATGCGCAGCCCAGTAAGGTGAGGTGCCACCTTGAATGGATTAATGTATAGGGTTTAGGAGGTAACCAGTCACAAATGGCTAAAGTTGTTGTCACATTTTTTATAGAACTCACTTCATCTAGTTCACACTGTAAGGTACCTCAAAACTGTTGAAGTAAAATATAGGATGCTCTGGTGACAGGCCAGAAGTGACCCTGCTACAGATCTAATCCTCACCACTGTGGAGGTATTAATGTAGAGATGGTACCTCAAAGTTTACCCAAGGCAAAACACTGCTCCCCCTCTGATACGGACTATTGTATTAATTACATACAGGACCTCCAGACCCAAAGGGAGAAGTCATCTATGAGCAAGACAAATGCAGTGCTGATCTCTCGAGGGGGTAAATGTATACTACCTGTAAGATACTGGGCAATGACAGACATATAAGGAACAGCAGTACAGAACTGCAGTGGGGGGAGTTTATGAGACAGTATCCCCCTAGACAAACCTCCATTCCCAGGGCGACCCTGCCACCTCCCATGTGGGACAGAACAGACCTTACTGCTCTAAACTAGGTCTGTGACAAATAACACAAAAATGATAGTCATAAGCCTGGAGAGCATTGTCCATACTCATGTCAGTGCACTGGCAGGATTACACCCAGATATCACCACATGGCCACACACATCATGGCATACCATGACGGGGGACCAGATAAGTGATAAGATCTAACAGCACAATGGTCCCCCCTCACTCACAAAAGATGCAGGTACAAACAAGGATAAAAGAGAAGAGCAGATGGGGTGCATATAATGATGAGTCCAATAGTAATGGCGGCAGATTGTGGAGAGGGGGTACTTGGACAGGGAAGCCAAGCGATATACGAGACCCAGTTTGGGTGGATCACCCTTCATCCCTTGTGTCCCCACCGTCCCTTCCCCTCCTTCTCACCATTGTCAGGCTATGGTTTGGGCTCCTGTGGTCGGGGGGGATATTAAAGGAGATGCACAGAGACATAGGACCCCAAACTGGGGCAACGGGGCATGGTTAAGGGGCAGGAGTTGGCTATGGCTCAACAATAACTTCGATTTACAATGGGAAGCAGTTAGAATCTCATTTTTAAGGACCTATTGGATGTCCAGTATCAGATAGAGGATAGAGGGGGATTGGGACTGTTCTAAGGTTATTGTAGTTGCCTAAGGCTCTGCACATTCCAAAACTGCATTCCTAATGTGGGCGGTTTCCTTAGTGGATTAAACCAGATAGTGATCTCTTATAAATAGGAGAACAGAACACACTATCAACTCAGCTGTAAGAGGCTCAGGTTTCCCCTTTTCCTTCTAACACCAAGTCTAGAAGGTGCTCAACTGCATCTTCCACACATGGAAGTGTAAAGTTCATAATGTCATAATGTTGTTTAAATTATTTCAGGTTCGGGCCCAGCTGGCCCAGTTTATTTGGTTTCAGGAATGATTATGTTTAGAAGAGGCGCTAGCAATCAGTAATAACAATGGCAACCACAAATGGGCACCAGAGCATATAATTACATCCCAACAAATTGAAAAGTTTTATCACCCACCACCATGGATGCAGCAACAGTTAAAGTCATGACTTACAATTTAAATGGTCTTACACACCCTATTAAAAGGGGGAAAATGATGGCACTCAAAAAGAGAAATGCAGCTGATGTGGTTGTTACAGGAAACACATTTGTTGGATCTAGAGCATCAAAAGCTTGAGGGCAAAATAAATGCTTTGGAAATACAACAACACTGAATAGACAGGAGATGGGGGTCAGAATTAACTAAATTAAAGAAGGAATTAAATCAGATATTAGACTACAAAGTAGAGCAAAACCTCCATTACCTCCATCAAAGATATTATGAAAGTGGCCTTGGGGCAATACTACTCTTGGCATGTAGGATTAGGGCCCAGAGAAATAGAGCATAGGTTAGTAAAATACTGCACCCAGGAAAAAGGCGATAAGGTTGTTCAGACACACAAAATTATGGAAGGCTTTAAACATTACAAGGATTTATATACCACTAACTTTACCACATCTACGCAAGAGATAGACACCTTTGTTACTTCCCTCTCTCTTTTCTACAAGTAACGCAAGATCAAAACAACACTCTAGGGGCCTCGATATCTTCCCAAGAAAGTCTTCCGGAAATAAAATGTAGTAAAATAGGTAAATGTCCAGAAACAGATGGATTCCCAGCAGAATTTTATAAAACATTTCCCAACTTAGTGATCCCACTCCTGCAAAGAGCATATGTAGTGGCCATGACAGAGGAGAGGAGAGGATAGTATCCTAGCCCAGTCATGGAACCTGGCTATAATTTTGGTGATCCCCAAAACAGGCAAGGGCCCTTCCCTATGCCCTTCATAATCATACTATCCCATATCCATATTTAATGTGGATTATAAACTTTACACCCCAGTCCCAACCTGGAGGCTGGAAACTATATTCCTGGAGATAATAAATACAATATAGATCATACAGGGTTTGTGTTGGGCAGGCAAGCCCAGGATAATATAAGAAGGATGCTGCACATTACAGACCATCTTAATGAGCAAAAAATCCCAACACTCCTTAAGAGTATGAACGCCAAGAAGGCTTTTGATAAACTGGACTGGGCATATCTGAATAGGGTCCCTGTGGGCTTTGGCGTCTCCACTAAATTTCAGAGATATATGCAGACACTATATTCTTCCCCTATGGCATACGTACAAGCTAATGGCCACCTCTCAGACAGATTCCCCTTACAACATGGAACACATCAAGGCTGCCCACTGTCGCCTTTGCTTTTTGCAATCTGTATTGAGTCCCTCGCCCAGCTAATAAGAACGGCCCAACAGATAACAGCTGTAACACTATGATACATGGAGCATAAACTAGACCTATTCACAGATGATCTGCTGGTATACCTCACGGATCCATTTAAATCCCTGCCTAGTTAATGGAACAGGTACTACAATTCTCAGCCCCATTAGGATACACCTTAAACACTGACAAGACAGAAATTCTAGCCATAGCATATGAGCCAACCCCATGTTTCCAAAAGCAATATCCTATGTGCTGGGGCCTTCTTAAGCTTAAATACTTTGGAGTCTACCTTTGAGCGGTCAACTCATATCTCTATGAAGATAACTTTATCCCACTAATTGCAACAATTAATACAGATCTTAGGAGGTGGTCCCTCCTCCAAATACTGATGCATAATACGATACAGTCTATCAAAATTAATATATTACCTAGACACCTATATCTCTTTCAGTATACACAGATCCAGGTCACATCTGTAAATGAGTCTTGGCTCAGTGGGCTTTTCCGGGTAACCAAATGTTTAAATAAATAGATACAAATTTAAGTAAATTCTGGTTCAGACAATGGAAGAGACAAATATATTTTGACAGATGCCAGACCTAGAATAAGAAGTAGGATTCTCCTTGCAAAGAAAGAATGGGGTTAATGAGCACTGCCAGACCTGGAAGCCTATTGGAAAACAGCCCAAGTTAAAAATACCTTATTATGGACTGATCCCAGATATCAAGCCCACTGGGAATCAATTGAACTAGACCTCATTGAGTTAGCCCCTTTAAAAACTTATTGTTGGATTCAAAACTAACTGGACTGGAAACACACAGTGCATACACAGCACTACAGGTCACCTCAAGGGCATGGGAGCAGTTCTGTAAAAGTCCTGTGGTGTCGCATGATCTGTGGCAATATAGATGTATAAAATGGGACTCCGCTTTTACTCCAGTGACCTTTAACACATAGTATAAAAGACTATCCACAGGAGGCCTAAAATTCCTGAATCAAATATACCTGACTTCAGCAAAATAACATTGGATGAATACAGGGCAAAATTTGGATGGGCAGTATCAGACCGGTTCCTCTATTTCCAACTTTGAAATTTTGTACAAACACAGTGTAGGATGATAGCGGTATGGACATGGGGAACCCACAGAAAGATTTGACCCTGACCACAGTGCTAAAAAAATTTTAGCGAAAGGGAGCCATAATGTTGTTATATCACTTGCTTCTCCTTCCCCTTAAGTCCCAAACCAAATATATAATTAACAAATGGCATACAGAAGATCAGATCCATTTGTCACCAAAGGGATTGAGAGCAAATTTGGGTAAGAACAACACACACACATGGAGGGAATATGCCTAGAAAATTAAAACCAGGTATTTTATAACCCCCATAGAGCAGTCAAAGTGGAACATAATCATATACCAAGAATGCTGATGAAACTGTGGAAAGAAAAGTTACCCATCATCACATTTTTGGGGCTTCCCCATGTTGCAGCCTTATTGGAAGGCAGTAACAGACCACTTAAACAGCCTTTTTGGGCTTACTGAACTTCTAGAATTCTCACACTTGGTTCTGGGACTCCAACCACAAGACCTGAGGGGCAAAGTGATTCTATATCTGTGGGATATATGTGTGGTGGCTGCAGCAATGGTCATCACTAGAAGATGGCTTCAGATAGTACCACCGGGGTAACTAGATTGGATCGAGACAGTGGGACAGATTGCAGATATGGAACTATTAACATTTTTGATACAGGACAGGATGCAGGCATACCTCTCCCATTGGATTAGATGGGAACTGACCCAAGAGTAGAGACTCTTCAAGAAACAATTTAGGGAAATCAACGAAGACTAAGAACAGCCAAATAAAGCAAGACATCTTACACCATGGAACAGTGTCCATCTGACAATAGTCTACAGGTGGGATGTCATGCAAAGGTGCCCTCCAAACAAACTGTGTAACTTGCTAGAGAAGAGGCAAGAGTTCATTTAATATAAGTTGCGAATAAATTAAACATCTGATCAACTAAATTTCATTTTAAACTGTTTATGTTGCTACATTTTTAAGTTAGAAAGGTAATTCTGTATTATAAAAATAAAAGGTAGTGTGTATGTTAGACAATTAAGCAATAAGGCATGACAGGGTGTGGTATATCATGGGATATCATCACGCCTTGAGTGGTTGGGCATGAGGCCACAGGAAGAGTGCATCCAATGACCCGGGAAGTGATGATATCCCATGATATACCACACCCTGGAGTGACTTATTGCTATTATGAACTGAGTCTGAATTTTCATAAATAAAAAAAATAAAACAAACAGGTTTTTAAATGTTTTATGAACAAGTTTTTGGGTGATGTAGGAGTACATTTTGAAAAAAAAGTTCTCAGACACAACAGAGCAAGGAGGCTGGTGGCACCAGAAATTTTTGAAGCCGTGATGATGTAGCCCAATATCATCATGGCTTCAAAGAGCTCTCTGCCAATCAGATTCCTCTATTTACGCTCCTCAGTTCATAATACCAAGTATATAACTATATGCCAGTGTTGAATCAAACTTCCTAACAAAGTTTTAAAAAAGAGAGAAACTTCCTGAGGATTAAGATACAGATACATAAAGTAGGTTCCATTACCTTAGACACAGTAAAAAGACACTGCAAAGATCTCTCATGGGGCTGACAGAGTAAAACATTATCAATAACAAAAAATGTGATGGAGAAATGTATTGATATATGAAATACAAGCTGATCTGTGTCTATACATATTATGTTTTCAAAGTTTTCCTGAGGCATCAACAGCTTCTTAAACACTAGTAAATTTGGGTATGGCAAGCTGACAACTGGGGATTAGGAGTGGACCTAGCCCTGGACCATTGGGGTTTGGTGGGAGGAGGAGGATCAAGCATCCTAGGGGTGACTGTCCTCTCCGAAGGATGAAGGCAGCATGACACCAGCACAGCAGCCCCACCAGTGTGCCCAAAGGGTGGGGAGATGCTGGCAGATGATAAGCAGTATCACAGCTGGCGTATATGTCTACACATGGCATCACTAATGCAGGTGCCTTGAGGGCTGGGACAAAAAGCAAGGGGAAAATGGTCCTAATGCTCAGAATGATGGATTCCAGTATATCTGGGGCCCCCACACCTCCACTGCACTACTGTTTGATAAGCATCCATTGTCAGAGTTACACTCCCTCACCACAGCTGGGGCACACCATAGCTCTGTGGAGGTAGATAGGTATGACTGGCTGGTAATGGTGGAACTAGGTTAGGTCAGTTGGCATTCATCTGTATCCCCCTCCCCTGGGTCATGCCTAAAAATAGGCAGAATCTGTCTAGTGCACTTACCCGGTTAACAAAAACGAAATAAATAAATAACTATACTCTTGGAGCTCCTGAGTGAGTTGAGCATCAGGGGTGAAGGAGAAAAAAGTGCAGATTGAAAAATTAAAAGTTTGGGTATGGCACAAGAAATTACATTAAAAAAATGCCTGGATCAGGACCGCCGGTGCAGCAGTTGGATTTCTGTCTATGACACCAGTGACACGGGTTCAGTAATGGACTTGGATTGCTGGAGGGCCAGCCAGGGGGAGAAGACTGGAGCATCCAGTGATGGCTCACCTTCTCTGGGGGAGGGTGGGATTGCGGCCCAGCACTTGCTTGCCCCTAGTGGAGGCTGGGAGCATGATGCGACATCAGGCCTTGATGTCTAGGGGGAATGGTGGACATCGGCGCGAGCCATGATGTCCATGGCACGCCACTCCTCAGGGAGAAAATGGGGGAAAAATGGCACCTTGGTTGGGCTGGATGACGGCCTCCCAGACCGTCACCACAGAACTCCCATACCCCTATCGCCACCTCAGCAGCACCCAGAAGCATTTGGACGGCCGTACAGGCTCTTCCCCTGTGAAGTTAAGGGACCCACCCAATGAAGGGATACATCGGTGTGACCTGGGCTGGTTGTGATATGAGGTGGTGGGGTCGGGGTTGCCGACTGGGTTACAAGTGGGGCCTGAAGGAGAGACCAGGCCAAGGTGCGGGGAGAGCAAAAAGAAATAATGCAAAAAAAAAAAAAAGAAAAAAGGTCTGAAACCTTTCAAGCTACATTCTTCATTTATTTTATTGTAGTGATGCTCTGACTTTCTTAGGATGGAAAACAGTATATCGTCTGGCTTTGTGTAGTGTAATCACATCTACACTAGGTAAAATCATGGAAGAATTTGTAAAAGAAGGAATAGAAGGTAATTTAGCACAGTTGAGATTGGTTGATGTCACACAGCATGTTTTTATGGAGGGGAGGTCTTGTGTAACCAATCTGCTCAGTTTCTTTTAATCAGTAAGCCAGACTCTTGATGGTAGACTGCCAGTGGATGTCATATACCTTGACTACTCCAAGGTATTTGACTCAGTATCACACAATAGGTTGGTGACTACCCATATGGGACTGGGTGTGGATGCAGGACTGACAAATTGGATTAGGGCTTTATTGACTGGCAGAGCACAAAGGGTAGGCATAAGAGGGCAGTGGTCAGACTGGGGAGGAGTGGAGAGTGGGGTGCCTCAGGGGTCAATATTGGGGAATGTGCTCTTTAGAGTGTTTATATCTACTATGCAGGTTCAGGGAGGGGCATGGCTATGCAAATATGCAGATGATGCCAAAGTGGAAGCCATAGTTAACAATGAAGTTACTATTCAAAATTTTAGGACACAACTGGGCAGGCTAGAAGATTGGGCAGCAGAAAATAAGTTAACATTTAATAACAACAAATGTAAGGTTATGCATTTTGGAAACAATCAAAGAGCTACATATGCCTTGAATAACTCAATAATGAACACAGTAGATAGTGAAAAAGATTTCTGAGTGTGGGTTACAGAAACTCTAAGTTTTAAGAAACACAATAAGGAATGTGTAAAAAGGGCGAATAAGGTATTAGGTAATATACGTAGAAATATAAAATGGAGGGATGAGAAGGTGTTAATTCCACTTTATTGTTCTCTGGTTAGAACGCTGCTTGAGTATGGTTCCCCTTTAAGTACCGCACAGGATGTTGGAAGCTCGGTGGCAGTGGAGAAAGTGCAATGGAGGCTAACTAGAAAAGTTAGGAGTGTGAGGGGGCTATCTTATAGGGGTAGGCTTGAGAAGCTTGGTGTGTATTCAATGGAATATCATAAACTGAAAGGTGATTTATGCTATGTATACAAAGCTTTTGAAGTTGAGAGTATTTGGGAAATATCAGGCCTCTCAGAAAGAGAAGTACCCTATAGAGGAATATGGAGACATTGTTATCAATTGAAAGGGGAACTGTATAAGACCTCAAGGAAAGGGAAGTGGTTTAACCAGAAGGTTGTGGAAGTGTGGAATTCATTACCAGATGTGATGGTGGGTGCCCCTCGTCTGGCATCCTTCAAAAACCAACTAGATTACTATATGGGGAATACTAAATTAGAATGCATCCACTGTTAGTGGCAAGTCAACCTATGGCTATTTTATCTGCAAAGACTTGAACAATTACCCATGAACCTATGCATGTAAACAACTGGGTTAGGTAAGTCTTACCAAGGTGTTGCCTGCCCAAGCTAAATTTGCTAGGATCTGAATGTTTTTATACAGTACAAAAAAAACTGCACCTTAAATACTCACCTTGCAGCTTCCGTGTAAGAGCCAAGTGGCCACTGAGTGCTGCTAATCCACCTCTAAACAAAGATTTATGATGATGTGGAGTAGGGAACTGGGCTGCAAGTTCTGTATGTAAATATCAATAGGTTCGGGGAGTGGGGTCTGTCTAAATGTACTTACATTATTTTTGTAAGCAGTTCTATATGTATGGAGCTATAATATATATTAGTTCACCTCTCCCAATCCTGTCAATATCTGCATAGAGCACATACAGCCCTGTCCCCTACTCCACATCATCATAAAGCTTATTTTAGAGGAGGGGCTGCAACACTCAATGACTGTTCAGCTCATTCACAAAATTTACAAGCCAGGTATATTAAGGTACAGATTTCTTTTTAAAGAAGCAATTTGACATTCAGATGTTCCAGCGTAACAAATTCTGACACTTTTATTGATAACTCTTGCTCCAACAAGATACTGATTAATGTGTTAATGTCATACCAGCCTGACCAGCTGTATTTGCAGTACGTACTCTCTACATATGTTACTTACACTGATCCTGGTCTCTGGTAGCCGTTACTGGATCTTGTGTCTAGTCTTGGCCTTCGGTTCACTTTAGGTGGTAGTTCAGGATTAGAAGGCACCTCGGGTGCATCATTCAGCTCTGTAGAATTTAGGTTTTGAACAGACCCACTGCAACTTTTAGTGCCTAAAAATAATTGCAAACACCATACAAGGAGTGAGGATTCAGAAGCACTGCTGCACAGTGTTGTGAAAGTTAATGAGCAATAACCCATGACAGAGTATGGGTTGTGCAGAATTAAAGTGCACCCTGTCTGCACCACAAGGCATGAACCAGCAGGCTGTCATTAGGCAGCCAGCTATTGCATTTATTCTGCACAACACCACGCCCTAAACTGGGTTATTGTGCATATAGAACGGGTTATATAATGATAAAATAGTAAAAACATAAATGTTTTTCGACTGCTGAAAAAAATGAAGAAATTCATTGCATATACATCCCTTTTGCAGTATTTATTTATTTATACTGGATAATAGAAGAGGGTGAATAGCCTATAGTGTCTGTCTACTCACATTAGCGGGTCCAACGCTTCTTATCTAATCTAAATTTAAACACTGTATTGTCACTTTGTGTTAAATCCTGGGGTAAGATATTCCACAACCTGCCCCCTCGCTGTGAGAAGGTGTTTAGTCTTCCATTCCTTGTTGTATGTTCCAGTTTCATTTGTTGTTTGTGTGATCTAAGTTCAAAGAGTTTGTTCTGAAACTCAAATCCCATTTCTTCCATTAGTTACTTATCATTCACTATTTTGTACATCAGATCACCTCTTTATCTTCTGGTCTCAAGGCTATATAGCCCCAGGTATTCCAATCTATCCTCATAAGATGTATTTTTCAACCCTGAAATCAATGTTGTTGTTCTTCTCTGAACCTTTTCCGCACTATCAATATTCCTCTTCATGTGGTGGGCTCCAAAGCAGTGTACAATAATATATTTGTGGTCTGACAAAAGCTTTGTACAGAGTTAACATGCATTGTGTACTTCTGCTTCCAGGTACAAGGTCACCTGGGAGCCAGTGACCATCACATGGTATGGTTCGATTTGGCCACTTGAAGTAAATCATCCCATTTCAAGGCACAAATATGGGACTTCAGAGGAGCTGACTTTGATAAGATGGCCAACAGAGTTAAGCTAGCCCTGGCAAAAAGAAATACAGGTGAGGGGGTACAGGCAAAGTGGGCAAGCATTAAGGATGCAATACTTGAAGCAACATCCCATTGTGTTAGAGAGAAAAGGAAGTGCAAAAGAAGAAGGAAACCACTTTGGTTCTCAAAAGCAGTAGCAGAAAACGGAATGCAGCAGGATGAAGATTGGGAGGCATACCGAACTCCCCTAAGGGAAACAGGGAAGGCAGTAAGGCAGGCAAAGATCCAAACTGAGGAAACACTAGCACAAACAGTAAAACAAGGTGACAAGACTTTCTATAGATGCATTAGTGAAAGCAGAAAGTCCAGAGAGGGTATTGCTAAGTTCAAAGGGGATAAGGGGGCATGTGAGGAGGAGGACCATGTAAAAGCATATATCCTAAATAGATACTTCTGCTCAGTATTTACTGAAGAGAAGGTAGGGCAGGACTAACAGCGCAGCACCATGGACATGGGATGGGTACTAAAGGAGCTAAGGGTGAAACTAGCACAGCCATTATCAGAACTGTTTAGCGAGTCTCTGAGCACAAGGGAGGTCCCAGAAGTCGGAAGAGGGAGGTAATAATCCCTGCCCCCTCTTCATCCACCACTCTGGTTATCCAGTCAAAGAAATCTATGAGGTTAGTTTGACAGGACCTTCCTTTTGTAAACCCATGATTTCTTGGATCCTGTGCTCCTATGGATTCCAGGTGTTGCACTATCATTTCCTTAAGGAGTGCCTCCATAATCTTGCCCACTACTGAGGTAAGACTGACTGGTCTGTAGTTCCCTGCCTCCTCCCTGCTACCACTCTTGTGGAGCGGGATCACATGAGCCCTTCTCCAGTCTTCTGGGACCTCTCCTGTGCCCAGAGACTCACTAAACAGTTCTGATAATGGCTCTGCTAGTTTCACCCTTATCTCCTTTAGTACCCTGGGATGTATACCATCAGGTCATATTGCCTTGTCCACCCTGAGCTTATCGAGCTCTTGTAGGACCCTTTTTTTTGTGAAGGGACTAGTGCACACCTCCCTCCCCCAATGTCCATGGTGCTGAGCTCTGGGCCCTGCCCTACCTTGTCTTCATTAAATGCTGAGCAGAAGTATCTATTTAGGATAGATGCTTTTACATGGTCCTCCTCCTCACATGCCCCCTTATCCCCTTTAATCTTCGCAATACCCCCTCTGGACTTTTTTCTTTCACTAATGTATCTATAGAGAATCTTGTCACTTTCTTTTACTGTTTGTGCTAGTGTTTCCTCAGTTTGGGCCTTTGCCTGCCCTACTGCCTTCCTAGCTTCCCTTAGGGAAGTTTGGCATGTCTCCCTATCTTCATCCTGCTACGTTCTTATATTTCCTGAATGTCAGCCTTTTGGCTCTGACCTTTTCTGCTGCTGTTTTGAGAACCAAAGTGGTTTCCTTCTTCATTTGCACTTCCTTTTCTCTCTAACAAAATTGGATGTTGCTTCAACTATTGCATCCTTAATGCCTGCCCACTTTGCCTGTACCCCCTTACCTGTATTTCTTTTTGCCAGGGCTAGCTTAACTCTGTTGGTCACCTTATCAAAGTCAGCTCCTCTGAAGTCCCATATTTTTGCCTTGGAATGGGATGATTTAGTTCTAGTGGCCAAATTGAACCATACCACGTGGTGGTCACTGGTCCCCAGTACTGGGTACAGTACTGGAGGCTACACCTTCACGAGGACATTAACCAAACTGAGACAGTCCAGAGAAGGGCAACCAAAATGGTGCAGAGACTGCATCAGAAAACATTTTCGGACAGATTAACGAAGCTCAATATGTATACCCTAGAGCAAAGGAGGGAGAGAGGTGATATGATCAAAACATTCAAACACCTTAAGGGCATTAACAAGGTGAAAGTGTCTAACATGTGTCAGTATAAGAAAAATAGCAGGACAAGAGGACATAGCATGAGATTAGAGGGAGGTCGATTAAGGGTAATGGGAGGAAGTTCTTTTTCACAGAGAGGGTGGTGGATGCGTGGAATGGCCTACCTCAGGAAGTGGTGGATATGAATATAGTGCAGGGCTTCAAACAGGCATGGGATAGGCATAAGGGAGAAATACAGGTGAGTATGAATAGATAGGCCATTGACAGAGCAAAGGCCGATGGCACATTCATAAGGTAGAAAAAGAAATTGGCAGACTGGATGGGCCTTTCTGTCCTTATCTGCCCTCAACTTCTATGTTTCTATGTTACTTAAAAAGGCTGTTTTATACATTTCTGAATATGATTAGATTTTTGGACCAGTTTAGTACAATGAGTACCGAGGTCATACTGTGTTAACTTTATATGTTTCTGAAAGACTAAACATGTTAAATTATTGAAAAGTAGAGACATTTACTATATATAAAATAAAATAAGTAACATTTATTATAAAGAAAACAAAATGAAGCTTACATCACCTCTTTCATTACTTGCTTAGGTTTTTCTTTCTCTGTATATTTCTACCTAGGTTGATTTTCCTTCCTTGCCTCTCTTTCCCTAGAGCTCTGGCAGAGTCCTTTCTCTTTTACTTTTCCTTTTGAGGACAGCCTTCCCCAGGTCCAAGCAGACAGTCTCTCTTACTTTGCCTGCTTTGCTGTGCATCAGCTTGCAGTGTTCTCAACCTCACACTGCCATTTCACACCCCCAGCTCTGTAGAGTATGTGCTTTGCAGTTGTCACTTGCCAATGATCCCCACTCCCTAGCAGGCTGTCTGATCAATAACTGAGTTGGGCTGCACCGTGCACAGGTTGTATGTAGCTCAACTAATTAATACCTTTTGTCAGTGAGAGCCAGCAACCTGATTTGGTAATGGAATGATGAATGAATATAGTTTTGATTTAGAGAGTGTAGTGATTTTATGTTTTGCTATGCAGTGTCACTACAACCTTTAGAGTGTAGTTCAGCATCCAAACTGTTGATTAAATAGCACAGTTATTCAATGGTTAGGTCTTTCTCCACAGATCCATACCCCCCTCCCCCAAGGAGCTGGATGGTCACGAGGGCTGCACTAGAAGTGCCTTCCCTGGATCCTGAAACCACCACCAGGATACCCCCACCCCCCGAGGAGCGGAGCCGTTGGTCGCGAGGGCAAAGCTGAACTGCCCTCCCTGCAGACTTCTACCTGCCGCCAGGACACCCCACCCCCGAGGAGCCGTTTGGTCACAGAGGGGTCAGTGAAGGTAAACTATTGCCTAGGAATTCTTTACGTGGGAATCAAAGTAAAGAAAATAGAAAACACATCGCGACAGTCAGTGAGCCAGCCGCCAGCCTACATGTGGACTTCTGCTCTGCTTTTTGAATCGCAGCTTTGGCACCTTTTTTCCACTCGGCTCGCGTCACCCTCTGTCCCTCTGCAGTCGGTGCACTAGTAAAAACCCCGCCGCCCCCACCACCACCCTTGCTCGGCTCTCCCTTATGTAGTGTACTTTTCTGTGTCACATGAGGCGCAAAAACCAATCAGCCTACTTTTCCATTTGCTGGTTATATCATTCCAGCACTAGAGGGAGCCTGCCCTCCCTTCCTGCTCTATACTGGGAAATGTCTCACCCAAGCATAGTCCTTGCCATGCTGGCCCTCCTCCTGTTTCAGCACCCTATGCTCTCTCTGTGCCCCTCTGTATCCCCCATAAACCAGCCCCCACCCAAAGCACACTGCCCCCACTCGCAATCCCCTGCCCCACCATCGGATTACCCCACATCTACCCCTCTATTCATCCCCGAATCCTCCCTGTACCCTGAACTTCTGTGCCACCCCACTCCACCAGCCACTCTACGTGGTACACTCAGTATTGTGTTTCCTTTCGCGGGACCTCACCGGCTAGCGCCTCAGTTGTTCTCTCTCCTACCTATCCCTGCTCCTCCCAGTCGAGGTCCCGTGCGGCCACATATGCACCCCACCACCAGCTTCAAACATCATGCGAGGCGCTAATTCTCCTGCTACTCCTGCTCTCCGCAACGTGAACCCAATCCCGGGCCGTTGTCCCAGCAATGCCCCGCCCACAGATGGCAAAGGCCTTCGAGTCGCCTTCATTAATATATGCAGTCTCCCTAAGAAAACTGCAGCCCTTCTATGTTGGGTCACCCAACACTCCCCGGACATTCTCCTGCTTGCTGAAACCTGGCTCTCCTCCCGCACGCCTGACTCTGCCATCTCCCTTCCTGGCTTTACCATTTTCAGGGCCGATAGGATGGGCAGGCGTGGTGGGGGGTGTGCTATCTACTTGTGCAACTCGGTCCTTGGGCTCGCACTCCCCAATCACAGGCTAAACCATGGGCGCAAGCCATCACCTTAAAAAATCTCACCCCTACCCTGGGCCGTGGCCCTCTATCTAACTGCGGCTTATCTGCCCCGGGTTCTCACAAGACTCTGGCCACCTCTCTCCTAGACTACCTGGCGACCTTCCCCCAGCTGAACAATTAATCATGGGTGACTTAAATTCCAATTGGCTCAGCCCGTCGGGCTGATAACTTGAAGAATGAGCTTGCTGCCCTTGACCTGTCCCAAATGGTCACTCAGCCCACTAGACTTAACAAAGTCACAAGAACTAGCTCTCTCCTGGATGTTATCCTCTCTAACCGGCCTCATAAAATAGTCTCCGTTGAAGTCCTTGCGGACTCACTCAGTGACCACTCCCCTGTCATCTGCTTCTGGTCCTCCCCCACCCTCTGCCCTGGGTACAGTAGGATCCCTCGCCCGCTTTTCTCCCGGAGGTCTGCCAACCTCAAACGCCACCTCGCCCATACCGACTGGTCCCCATTGGACAGCGCTCCTGACGTTAACTCTGCCCCTAACCTACCTCTCACTGCCTTCAACCTCGCCTGTGACCTGTATGCACCCCTCAGCTCTCCTAGGACAAAAAAACGGACTGCTGCTTGGATAACTCCTGCACTGATCCAACAACTAAAAAAGAGAGATAACCTCTGGCACTTAGCCAACGACTCTGGTAGGCCTGCTGACAGACTAGCCTACAGGACAGCCCGCAATCAATGCACCTGGTCAATCAAGCAGGCTAAAGCTAAATTCTATCAGGCTGCATTGACATCTTCCTGGGGCTCGTCCAGAGCCTTCTGGGACAACATTAAAGATTTAAATGGTAAGACCCGCTCCCCCCCTCCATCCCAGATTGTCATAAATGGGACTGTCTCGACTGACCCCACCTGTATCGCTGACTGCCTTAACAAAACCTTCACTGACTTAAGTGCTGTCCTCCCGGCCCACTTTTCAGACCCAGTTGCACAACCCACCCACGCCCCTATTTCCAGGTCACAATTCCACTTCCGTATGATCTCACCCCACGATGCCAAACCTTTCTTAATAAAATCCCTCGCCTCTCAGAACCCTATCAATGACCCTCTTGACTCCAGGATACTTCGCCTCGTGCTGGATGTCATGCTTACCCCGCTGACGCTTATCATTAACAAATCCCTCTGCCTCGGCCAATTCCCTAAGGTCTGGAAGCGCTGAAGTAACTCTATCCATAAATCTGGGGAACGACTCTGCCTAATAACTACAGGCCCATCTCCATCCTTCCCCCCCTATCCAAAGCCTTAGAAAAAATAGTGAACACACAGCTCTCTGAATATCTTACTAACTACAACCTCCTTTGTCCAGAGCAACATGGTTTCCGCCCTGGCCATAGCACGTCCACTGCCCTTCTGGAATTCTCCCACCACATTCACTCAGCACTTGACAAAGGTCATCTCGCAGGGGCAGTCTTTATAGACCTGTCCAAGGCCTTCGACACGGTGTGCCACCCCCTGCTACTAAACTCCCTTAGCTGCATTGGTCTCTGCAGCCGCCCCCCTGAAGTGGTTCACAAGCTCACCTACACAACAGGTCCCAGAGAGTCAAGCTAAATGGGACCCTCCCTCACCTTCCTGTACACTCGGGGTCCCCAAGGCTCCATCCTTGGCCCGACCCTTTTCAGCCTATTCCTGAACACCCTCCCCAGCTCCTGTTCCAGTAAAATTTTACTCTATGCTGATGATGCTGTTATCCTTGCATCACACCCTGACCCACTCCCACTCCAAGACATGCTGCAAAGCGCCTTCCTCCAAACCGAAAACTGGTTCAATAAGCACCGCCTAGTCCTGAACCTAAAGAAAACTAAGTCCATGCTGTTCTCTCATCGGCAAAACAATGCCAGGGAATTTCCCCTCCACATCTCCACCAGCATGGCCCTCCCTCTTGAGCAAGTCTCGTCCTACAAGTACCTGGGCATCACCTTTGACACCGGCCTAACTTTCCACGCCCACCTTAAAGCTTTGGCATCTGCAATGAACTCCAGGATCGGTCTTCTCTACCGCCACAAAGACTGTCTCCCCGAACCCGCCTTAAAACTTGCCATCACCTCTTCGGTATTATCACTGGCTGACTACGGACTCCCAGTTTACACAGCTGCTGATGCCTCTGCCTTATCTAAAATCCAGACCTCCATCAACAAAGCCTGTAGACTCCTTACCGGTGCCACAGCAGAACCCACACCTGTCTGCTATACTCCCATACAAAAATACTCACTCTTGAGGAAAGACTGAAATATCAAACCTGCCTACTGGCCAAAAAATCCATGGCAGGTCTCTGCCCTCCTGGGGTCTCTGGACCTCTGCAGCGGGCTGCTAAATCCCTGCCAACCCGGTACGCCGCTGCAGCCACTTTCATCATTCCCAGAGCAAGGACCTCCCGCTACCAAAGATCTTTCCACCACCTTGCCCCGTCCTGGTTCAACTCCCTTCCTGAAACCATCTCCAAGATCCCAGGCATTGGCCGTTTCAAAATTGCCCTCCACCAGCATATTATTAACAACCGATGCTGTAAATGTCTGTAGCTGCACTGTGCCAGTCCTTCCTAATACTTTCCAAGCACCTTGCCGGCCCGGTCCTCTTTTTACTCTACATATTATTTGCGACATGTTGTTAATTGAATAACGTACCTCCTGTTGTTTTACCAATGTTAGCACCTTACACGAGTTGCTCCAGTACAGCTCGCTGTCTGCACTCTCCAAATGTATATTTTATGTATCTAACCTGTCTGTCATCCCTGTCCTAACACCACTCTATTTGTCGTCTCCCCCACCTTTCTTGATGAGGTACCTTTGTAAACGAGTCTTTGACTCAAAGGTTGTAAAACTGATCTTGCAATAAATAAATAAATAAAAATGATATTTGACCAATGACATCTCTTACATTCTTTTACCCATTTCATAATTTATTATCAAGGAGCAGGCATACAGTAGAAAAGCTGCTTCTACTGTAGGCACGTTTTCAGATACTATAGCTCATATGGCTACTGGTCATGGAGGTGAGAGGTGGGCCGTGCCAGCCATCATATCAACCTGAGAGAAACACTGGTCACTGGGGGTGAGGGGGTGTGGGGAGGTAGGACATCAGTGAGTGGGTCAGGTGGGGGTCTGTTTTGTGGCACCAAACCACCAGAGATTCATTTTAAATCATGTAAAGGGGTGATGTGGGGAGGGGGTGAGAGGACCAATATGCCATCAAGCTATATTTGAGCTCTGAGGAGTGACTGTGGGGGGGGGGCACTAACATTACTACACCTAACCATCTTCTTTTTCTTGTGTTGCCTTTTGAACAAGCAACAAGGACGGGACTGTTATGCCTGGGTCCCCGCACCATCTACTGACCCATGTGTTCATACCATAAGTAACCTTGTTTATTTTCACTGTAATATTGCTATATTGTCACTAACATATAAAAATAGGTATCTATCATACAAGCATGGGTACTAGGACTATGCTTGCCACTAATATTTGCTGCTGTATATTATGTTTACATCATTTTATGGTTATATACTGTACGTTTTATGTTTATTACACCTGACATGCATGTATTTTATTTATTGTGTTTACCTAGGTTATGTGTGTTCCTTTTATTTTCTGATATAACCATGCGTAATTTGTGTCTTATATCAACGTATCATACCCTGTGCATTTCTGCTCATGCTGCATTCATAACATACAGCTGACAATGCATTTTCTTTGTTCTGAGAGTCTTACTTACCTTGCAACTTTGTTTCCTATGTAATTGCCCAAGGAAGCCACCTTGTTTACATGCCTTATCCAATGCTGTATGATTTTCATATCTGTAACTGCACTGTTATCAGTCATATATAATTGCTTGGACACCAGCTCCTCAGAGAGAAAGAGATCTTACTAGAGGAATGGTGGAAAAAAGGATCCTTTATGATTGCTTTGCCACATGTCTAATGTTAGTATTTGTAATAAAACTGCTTTTTATTACATACTGCTTGTGGTGTAATCTTTGGACAGCCAATCCAACATAGAACAATCTGATGGTAATCTGAATTTACCGTGACACCTGTTATTGATGTTTTCTGTGTAGAAGCTGTACTTTTTAAAAAGTGATTACTATTCTGTTATGGCTCCATCTTTACTGGCCTTTCTCTAAACATAGCTTGTGGTTTTGATTCACACACTGGTGGTAAGCACAGTTTTAGAACTGCATGATGTCTTGTCCCCTTTAGCCATAGGGTTCTATAGTAGAACATGGATGCATTTTGTCAACAATGGAAAGGGCTAAGCAGAGACATAAACTACATCATGCAGTTCCAAAACAGTACTCACCATCTTTGTGTAAATCAGAAACTCCCACTGGAGTTACTAAAAGGCCAGCAATGATGGGACAATGCCAGAATATGAAGTAGCATATGAAAGTCAGCTTATACAGAAAACACAGGCTTATAGGTCAAATGTATTTCTATTTTAAAGGCATTATTTTACTGCAGCAACTAGCGTAAGTTTGCTGGATGGCTATAAAGAAGGTAAAGTGAAATTTGTAGGTGCCTCACTGGAGGATCTTACAACCAGTGTAAGGAACTCACCATCTGCGGCAGGGATGGATCTTAGTGAGGACTGGGAAGTTGCTGATCTCTTCAATCCAGATCCATAAGGTCCTTTTTTGGTTATATTTAATGGTGGTGATACATCCCCCGGAAGGGTGGCGGAAGACAGGCTCTGACTGTCTGAATCCCCATCTGTTTTTACTGTGTCTTCTTTAGAACTTGATTCAGGGCTGGTAGTCCAAAGAACTGAACTTTTCTGTCCATTTGAGGATGGAGTAGATATCCAAGGAACTCCACCTACTTTCTCTCTTTGATGGGATAAACTAGTTTTGGCCGAACTGTTTTGTTCTGATGAATGAGAAGACAGTGATTCTATGCTACCCATCGGTGTGCTGTCTGGGGTACTGCTGAAGGAATCACCTGAAAGGAAAAAGGAATTAGTGCAAGCTCTTTGCATCAACTAAGCACTGCGCATATGTTTTCCTACCCTTTAAAAAGTTAGAAATGTGCTTGTAAGCCCCATCACCATGTGATTTTTCAGTGTGTTGTTTAGTACCTATCCAAAAATGACAAGCTAATCTGTCGTTAATGAGGTTACACCCAGATAAAGAGCAAAAAAAAAAGAATCAGGGTGCTGTGTCAGTGTGTTGGGGGCTGCAAATAAAACAAGAAGGTTATAATATATAATAATAATAAGTTTAATATATACTGTAACAAAAACCAGAATGTATTATCATAACAAGGATAGCTTTAAAAAGCTGAGCTCTAAGTTAGTGTTCGTTATCATTGAAAAAAATCATTGTTATTTTGAATAATCTTCCTTAGAATTGATTTTTTTAAAACTTAGTAGAATGATTTGCACTTTCAATGTACACTATATATGCTGTATTCATGGTGTCATATTATTATAGCAATATGTGGGAAGAATGGTTTTGAAAAATGAATGGAGGGCTGCAAGTTCAGTTCTACTGAAGAATCAAACACCTCAAATGTCAGGTTTTTGATTCTAGCAAACTGTGGTGAACTTTCTGCTGAAATCAGTGGACTTTGGGTTTGACTGGTACGCCCTGGTCTGAATGGTGTGGACCAGTCAAACTGCAAATTACAGTTCACCCCTGAAAGAGTTAAGAGTCAGTACTGCAGAGCTCAGTGTGATGTCAGGCTCCAGCCTTGTTTTGGAGCTATCCGACTCAGTCTGCATGCATCACATGACTCAGAGAGGAAGCTCACTCGCACGTTTGTTGTTGGGCTCTTAGGTAGCAGAGGCAGGGGCTATGAAATGCAGATTCATTAGATTAGCTAGGAAATTGTTCCAAGAACATGTAGAAATTTTACATACTGTTTGAAAAACTCTGACCTAGTAGCAGGGCTGTTGAAGGGGAGAGGAAAAGGAAGACAACAAAGGCAGACTTAGGAGCAGCAGCACTGCAGGCTTGCAGCAGGCCACGCCCCCATGACAAAGAGGCAGCATGCCTTGAAGTGTCATGGTTATGGTGCAGTCATAATCCTCTGTGGATGCACCAGAAATATAATCATTTTTCAAGTGTAAATGTAGTTTGTATGCACTGGTTTTCTTTTTGCAGTCTCTGTGGGACCAGGGGTTTGCCTGGAAGGGGAGAGGGGAGAAAGGTTGTACTCTCTTGGGAATTGGGGGACTGGAGGAAGAGGGAGTGTGCTTGGGTCTGGGCTGTGGGCAAATAGGGCATGAGGTGGCAATGTGCCAGTGCCCACTTAACTTGCCAAAAAAATTTAGTCTCAGCAGTGCAGCACCCTATTTTTTTATTTAGTTGCAGAACTAGCCTTTTACCAGGGCAGTAGAAAAAATAAGAACCTTTTTGAAGTCCCTGGCAAAAGTCTGATATTACTTTATCTTTTTTGGAGGGGAGGGAGTAGAAATCAAATTTTACTCAAGTAAAGTGTATGACAGCTGGCATTAGGACAGTTCCTGGCCTTGAGGATGGCACCTCGGTGGCATCCTATAAAAAATATCATTTTCTCTGTGGCAGTTTTCAAATGGAAACAGTCCTCATATTCTTCTAAGTTGCTGCAGTTCTTCCTTCTGAGTCCTGAAGTACCCTGTGTGTATGTCATCCTGAGCTGTACTGCTGCAGTGTGATCTGGGCAGTGGGGTCAACTGGCAGTTAGTCAAAGCCTGGCCACTAGTACTTGGCACCATGATGGCATCCCATAAAAAAAATATATATATACTTTTTTTTGTGGCAGTTTGAAAATGGAAACTTAGCGTTCACGTTCCCCCAAGTTGCAGCACTTCCTTCCTCCTGAGTCCTGATGCAGAATTCTTGTACATTGTCCTGAGCTGTGTTGTTGCAGTGTGATCTTGGCAGTGGGCAGCATGCCAATGCCTATTCCCTAGTAGTTGGCACCTTGGAGGCATCACATTAAAATGATATATATATATATATATATATATATATATATATATATATAATTTTTTTTATTGCAATTCTCAAATCGCAACTCTTATTCTTCCCATTTCCTCAAGCTGCAGTAGTTCCTTCCTTCTGAGTCTTGAAGCAGGGTGTGTGTGTGTGTGTGTGTGTGTGTATGTGTGTGTGTGTGTGTGTGTGTATACTTGTGTGTTCCTGACTTGTTGTGCAGTTGAAGTGTGACTTGGGCAGTGGGTAGTGCAGCAAGTGTGTGCTTGCTGGCAGAATGTTGGTGCCTGACCCCCCGGTAGTTGGCACCTTGATGGCATCACATTAAAAAAAGTAACAAAAAATGCTCCACATTCCTTCACGTTGATGAAGTTTCTTCCTCTTCCTCTTCCTCCTCCTCTTCCTTCCCTTAAGCAGCGTGTGTGTGTGTGTGTGTGTGTGTGTGTGTGTGTGTCTCATCATGAGCTGTGCGGTTGCAATGTGCTCTGGACTGTAGGCAGCAAGTGTATGCCAGCTGGCAGCATGCCAGTGCCTGGCCCTTAGTAACTGGCACCTTGGTAGCATCTCATTAAAAAATAAAAACAAAATTCTCTGCATTCCCTCAAGTAACTGAAGTTCCTTCTTCCTCCTCCTGAGTCCTGAAGCAGCCTTGGTGTGCCATCCTGAACTGTGCTGTTGCAGTGTGATCTGGGTAGTAGGGAGCAAGTGTGTGGCAGCAGGCAGCAGACCAGTGCCTGGCCATTAGCAGTTGGCACCTTGGTGGCATCCCATTAAAAAAGTAAAAAAAAATACAAAAACAAAACATCTTTTTCTACATTACTTCTCCTCCTGAGTTCTGAAACAGCCTTTGTGTGCCATCCTGAACTGTTCTGTTGCAATGTGACCTGGGTAGTGGGGAGCAAGTGTGTACCAGCAGACAGCATGCCAGTGCCTGGCTACTAGCAGCGGGCACCTTGGTCACATCCTATTTAAAAAAGTAGGGGAAAAAATACAAAAACAACATTTTCCACATTCTGTCAAGTTACTGAAGTTCCTTCATCCTCCTCCTTTTGTTTTCTTTTTGTGACAGTTTTCAAATCAAAACTCTTAGTCTTAGCTGGCCCACCAGTGCAGCGGTAGAGCTACTGCTTGTCATGCCAGTGACCCAGGTTCGGAAGCGAGCCCGAGTTGCTGGAGGGCCTACTGAGGAAGGTGGATTGAGTGCCCAAGGGGCTCAATCCACCTCCCCCAGCAGGGCTGCTCTCCACTTCTGAAAAGGGAGGGCTGTGGGTCCTGACGCTATACCACCACCTGGTGACCATGGATGATAGTGCAGTGGGACTGCAGATTAGATTGGGAGGGGAGGATGCTGGCCGACATCTCGGTATGCCATGTCTTCTAGGATCTCCCATCATGCTGACATTCTTGGGGGTCAGGCACAGAACAAAGGAAAACCCCCACAGGCAGCACCAGTAGAAGGGCTGTGGCTCCCAGGCTCCACAACCATGCTTCTAGGAGAGGCCAAACGGATCACCCAACACACACTCGTGGAATGGGGAGGATGTCCCGGGATCCTTTCCCTCTCTGCCTGGGGGGTCAACTGCAGCAGGATGGGGGTGAAGTCTGTCAGTCCCTCTGGGAGTTACCTAGGGTGGAGCTATAGGTAAGCCTAGATGCTTGGAAGAGTGGGGCTGCCTGTGGAGAGAAGGGGGCACAGAAGAAAAAACTCTTAGTCTTCACATCCTCCAGTTTGCAGTGGTTCCTTCATCCTCACTCCTGAAGCAGCCTATGAGAGTGTCACTCTGAGCTGTGCTACTGCTGTGTGATCTGTGCAGTGGGTAGCAAGTGTGTGCCAGCTAGCAATGAGTTATTATTGGGCCAATGGTAATCCTTGGTGGTATCCCACTGATAAACTAAAGATAAAAAAGTGAATACAATGGAAACAAAAGTAAATACAATAGAAAAATTGGAAAAAAAAAACTAAAAATACAAAACAAAAGTTAAAAAGGAAAATAAAACAAGTATAAAAAATGAAACCAAGTCTTATTCTTCATAATTTACCACCCAGGTGGCTCAGTGGTGTTAGAAAATGGAGCAAAAAGTGTAGTAGGCATAATAATAGACCCTTTGCCTTAGTGGGAACTACAAGTGTAGAGGAAGATGACAGTAGTGCTTGGAGAGTCTGTAAGGTATTTCACATTGTAGTAACTACTCACAGTGGCACTGCAAGGATTGCAACATGAGCAGCCATTGTAGAAAAAAGGAATAAAAAAGGAGTGCATCAGGTAATGACACAGGAGGAAGAGCAAAGTGATTTGGTGGCAGAGATACAGATTGTAATTATACCCCCAATAAACATAATAGCAGCAGCAGCAGTTCCAGGGAGGACAAGGAGGTGGAAAAGGTGGAAGTTTGACTTGGGGCAGGTGCACATAAGAGGTAAAACAAAATAACCAAACTGGTGGTACAATAAAAGAAAGGCCACAAAACAGCACGAGGACACACAACAAGAAGCATCTGAATTGACGGCAGATAAAGACACCTGCAAAATTGGTGTCCCAGGACATTTGGTAGAGGAAGAAGAACCACTCCCTAACCCTGGAGAACTAGCAGAAGAGGAGATGGAGGGTAACAATATGGAAGCAGTCTATAGTAGCCTGCCCATTAGGCAACTGCTGAGAGTGCCAGCAGGAAAGACCAAACTGGTGATGTTGATGGTGTGGGATTTCTGCAGAGTGGACAAAAATTCAGCCACATATAGTGTGTCTTTTCTGTAAAGACAGACTGAATCAGGGTAAGGAGGGGAACAAGGCTGAGAACACCTAACATGGAAAGGCATTTGCTAAATGTCCCCAGATGTCAAAATGAGAAGGCATGCCAACACATGGTGTCAGTAGCAACAGCACCAGTAAGTGAAGCTGCTGCTGCTGCTGATGATGATAATGATGTTGGCCAGGGGCAGGAGAACATTAGGAAACCTGATGAAGAAGAGGAGAAAGAAAGGCTTTCAAGTGGTAGCTGATGCACAACTCCAGCATCTTTCATTCATCAGTTCTTTAGGCCATCGACTTCCACACCTCCGAGAGGCTGCAAATCCCCAGCCATGTTCATCCCCAGGGGCAGTAAAAATAGCCAACTGTCACATCCAGGGAGGTAAAGCATTCAACTCTCACTGGACCATTCCCTGAAATTGGGTGAGAAATATAAAGTAAACAGACCTGAGGCAAAAAAGGTAACAAGAGCAATTGTGGAAATGCTAGACACTGACTTGCTGCCATTCTCCATTATGAGTAATGCTGGTTTTCTATTACTAATGCAAGTTGCAGTGCCAAGGTATCAAGTGTCCAGCGGTACCTACTTTTCCACAGTGGCTCTTCTTGATTTGTATCATAGTACCTACAAGACTGTCACATGCCCGGAAAGCATAATTTGTTCCAGCCGTTCACATCACCACTGACGTGGACAAGCGGTCAGACTACTGACTATGTGGCAATCAATGCCCATTGGGTTACTTTTCCCTCTTTGTTCCCCTCCTCTTCCTCCTCCTCTTCTCTGGGTTAAGTGCAAATTGCTACAGCAGCAGTAGCCATAAGTCAGTGGAGACCCCCCCCAACCTCTGCAAGTAGGCAGCTTTATGTATTGCTGGCTTTGACAATGACCATCATACAGAAAACTTGTTTCAGGAAGTTTGATGAGTGGCTGATAATCCAAAGAACATTGTAAAAGCAGCTGAGGAGAATTATACACATGTTCTGTGTTTTGTTGACAGTATAAATCTGGCAGTTCAGGGATTCCTAGATGAGGAAGGCACCTCCATGCTGACATGTGCGGACAAATGTAGGTCTGGCCAAAAAATCTGTTATCATTTTAACTATTCTGTAAAGGCACAGAAGCTATTATGAAACACTCAGCAGCAGAACTGCAAGCTGCGATAATGGCAGCTTGCGCCAAGTGCCGCTGCATCCAGGACCTTGTGCCAAAATTTCCATTGGACAGGGTCCCTGTGCTTAACTCCCACAGTGAGCAGTAAGGGTGGCAGTGCGTCCAACAGATGGCGCACCCATGAGGTGTACTCAAAAACTTTGGTGTGGTGGGGTGCCAGCTGCACCCATGGCCACAAGAGTGCAGTAGTGGCTATCACCCCCCCCACCACCAGCACCACCACCGATCTGCTAACCATCAGTACCCTGATGACCTAGTGGCTGCCACCCTCAATACCAGATATTCACCAATGTACATTAGTAGGGACACCCGTTATTCCCCAGTGATCTATTCCCCAACCCCCCCCAGCCTCCATATGCCTGTAATACATGCCACTGTCCATGCCCCCAGCCCGATATGCCTGCTTTTGGATACTTATTTTATTTTATTTCATTTATTTATTGGCCTACAATATCCCTCCTGGTGGTCTAGTGCCCCCACCCCTTCCCTTCCAGGTGGTACCCACCCCCAGCTCCCCATCCCGACCCCAGATCCAGCGCGCTTCAGCCCTCCTCACACCACCACCATGGCGGCTGCCATGAATGAACTGTCAGAGTATGTACTGTATATAGAACACGCTCTGACAGTTAATTCTGTGGCACACTGGGCTGTGTCAGTCACCGGATCTGGGGTCAGGATGGGGGGAAGTGGGGTGGTGAGCACTACCTACCAGGGTGGGGGCCACTAGACCACCAGGAGGGGATACTGTAGGCCAATAACTAAATGAAATTGTGACAGTCCCTGCCACTGAATTGGACCATTTTTTTATTTTTGAAATACTCTGGTTGCAACCATTCTTCCCTTTCCCTTTGCTATATTTTCTAGTCCAGAAGGCAGGCCACCTTTGGGTGAACATTTCTCTCTCTGAATCTATCCCTTTCTCTATATTTCCATTTCCCCTTTGGTCCAGCTTATGGGAGGTCAACTGCAACATGACCTCCAGAGTAGAAATAAGCAGAATTGACTCTAGCAGTGCCTGGGGCTGCTTGTTTGTGAATAAAGAAGTAATGACAGCTCTTGGAGCTATGCAGCTGGCTGAATAATAAAACAAAATGTTCCCCTATTTTTCTTTCCATGTGTCCTCTTTTTGTTTAATGCAAGTAGTTCATTATTATTATGGTAATAAATTAGTAGAGAAGACAGGATCATCATCATTTTCCCTTTCTGTTCTCTTCCCTTGCTCCTGCCTGTTTTACTGGCACACTAAAGTAAAATGCCTGAAGAAAGTGGCTAGAGTAAGGTATTAATTATTATTATTATTATTATTATGTATTCCCTGCCATGGGGGTAAGTAAAGGGAGCCCAGTGCTTTAAAATAGCTCCTTATTCTCCCCCTCCCCCAATCTGGTAATAAATGGCTTTCTGCCACAAAGAAATAAAGAGAATGAAGAGGAGAGGTTTGCTGGAGAAGCACTGTATATACCATTCCCTCTCACGCCAAAGGTCCCATATATTAAAGTAGAGGTATGGCAGATTGGCAAAGGAAAATAAACTGTAAAAACCCAGACTGCCCCTGCCCCTACAATACATTGTGTTGAGGTAGATCAAAATGCACGGGTCTCTCTTCAGGTAGCTTCCTGAGGGTTACCTGTGTCACTAAAGAAACTGCCCTTGGCAAAAGGCCAGAATGAAAAGAGGATCCGAGGGCTAAACCTTTTCAACTGCAGGCAACATAGATTTCAGCTGTTCCAATAATAAAATAAATGAGGAACAGCACATAAAGCAGCTTGTAGCTGCTCTTTTAGAAACAAGCCTTTTTTGTTGTCAGCATTGTTAGCTATACTTCTAAGGTATGGTACCCTAAAGGAAGGCTTCAAACATATGTAGCTGGTCTTCTTTATCATAAAGTTGGTTAAATAATGCTTTTTACAGGGAATATTGCCCCTGTAACAACTAACCATAGCCTGTAGATATATGAGACTAGTAATGCTGGAGACATAAAAAGCCTGTCTTACCTGCAGCAGTGAAGGCCAGTTCTAGTGCTCCTGAAGACAGCAGCAGCCCTTAGTGGTCCATATTTATATTAACGGAACTGTCAATCACAGATAGTGAAAATCTATTTTCTTTCTGGGCTCATTTATTCACTTTAGATCTCATGCCTGTATGCAGGGTATCTTTAGTTAGCCCCCAGCTATAAAATAGATTAAAAAGAGGGCTAAATAAAAAGATTGTATTTGTTGATGATGCTGAGGTCACCTAAATACAGGGGGTGGATATAAAGAGCCCTCCTGTTCTACCAAATGGGAGATAGGTGTCAGTTGCTACTGATTGCGCAGGCGATGACTGGGTGAGTCTACTGCTGCACCAGTGGGTGTGGAAACGAAGCTAGTTTGCTACATATAGCCTTGAAGAATTGTTTGTTACCTTATTGCTTTATTAGAATGAATTCTTTATTTTCCTGAGCAAAAAGTATTGCAAAGTTTAGTTTATGATTCTGTTGTGGAAAAAAATAAACACCCTGCAAGAACAAGTGGGTTGCACCTAAAAACTATTGTTGTGTCTATCTGTTATCCTGCACCTTCACAGAAATAATATAAATATCCATTATCAGGCATATTGGGCTGGGGTGTGGACAGTAGCATATATTACCGGCATACGGAGGCGGGGGGATTAAATCATCAGGGAGTAATGGGTTATCCCTACTAATGTATGTTAGGGGCATATTGGGTATTGGCTAGGGGAGCACTAGATCACCAGGGTCTGTTTTTTGCATTGATGTTCATTACTGACAGATCGGGGCTGGGGGAAGGGGACAGAACAAAGTGGTGTATGGTGCATAACCCTCCCAGAGGCTGTCTGAGTACCGTTAGACCAGCTCCTGGCTGGTCTAATGTTACTTGGACCTTTGTCCTTGGAGAAGAGGTTGAAATCCAACTTTAGGGGCTATGGCAACCTGCATCTGCCACAAGCCCCCTAGTGCCATGCTGCAGCCACTTTTGTGGCAGTAGGCTGGTGCAAGCCCCCTTTGGTGCATGCTGTCTGCAGTTTTTAATGCAGGCTGCATTGGAAAATAGCTTGGTGCACATCCATTGGTGCAAGGTGCCTGTTGTGTCAGACGTGTTTGATGCAAGCACTGTGCGTCATTCTTAGGGCTTTGAAAATCCTGCCCCCGGTCTCTGTATGTATGGCACAAAACAAGAACAGGAATACAAACGGAGCAGAACAACAATACTCATCATCCCTTGTTGCAATTATACTGACAGGCCAGGTAGAGCAGAGAGAAGAAGGAAGATCCCAATGTGCTTCTACTGCTACTGAACATCACAGGAGTCACTCAGTTTTGTCTTCAAGTCACCCTGCTACTAGTGCTGCTCCTGCACCCCCCCAGAAAGAAAGCAATGGGTGATAAACCACTATGGAAACAACTGTCTGACTATAGCTTGATGAAAAAACTCTTTCTGATACAGTGATACCTGAGATGCCAGCAAACAAAATGGGGCAGGATTATCTGGATGAGAATGTATCATTAGCAGAAACAGATGTGTCTCTATAATGCTGGTACCAAAAAAAAGACAATTTGGCCCTCTTTAACACAGGTAGCTGTTGAATACCTCAGTTGCCCATCTGCAAGTGTGTACTCAGAGAGGATTTTCAGCGCCACAGGCCATATTGTCACCAACAGAATGCAGCCCAAAATGTAGCAATGCTCACCTTTTAAAAAAAATGTATCTGTTCTGTATTCATTTTTGCCACAGTTTATGGATGATGAATCTCCTACACTTACAGCTGGGCTAACGGAAGAGGATTATGAAGTGGACGGGGAGGGATTCTATGTCCATTGTTTTTTTTTTTTTGTTTTGTTTGAACCAGTAGCCTAAACACACACTATGGGATGCTGCACTGTTGTCTTCACTCTGTCTTGTTCGGATTAATGTTTGCTCAATTTTTGCTGTGCCTGAACAGGCTGAAGTAATAATTTCTGGGATAATGCTGCCCATGAAACCAGTGTGTACAACATGTAGCTATGGCATAACAGGAGGCATTGTCTATGTGTGGCACTGTCCCAATGGGAACACAATTTTTGGAACCAGTAGCTCCCACTGTGAGATGCTGCACTGTTGTCTTCACGCAGTCTTGTTCAGATTAAGGGTTGCTCAATTTTTGCCAGGCCTGCACAGTCTCAATTAATAATTTTTGGGGCAATGCTGGCATGAAACCAATTCGTACAGCACTCAGCCGTGGTATAACCGAAAGCCAACATTTGGAACCAGTAGCACTAAATGTGGCCCACTGCATCATCCTTCTGTTTTGGGTGCTTTATCAGCACAGTGCATTACATTATTCATATTATTCCATTTCCTAATGCTTTTCAATGGTTGAATCAGCACAAACTAGTTCACCGTTAGAACTTTGGTGAACTTTACACGGTTCATCAGCCAGAATTCGCAAGGTTGAACTTTGGAAAGGTTCGCAGAGCCCTAGATGAAAGCATTTCAGTATATAATTTCTGAATAATAAATTAGCTTCCTTAGAGGGGATAGGAATAGTACTTTTACTTAACACATTGATTCTAGGAGGAAGAAGCTCTGTATTGGCAAATATAGCCTATTTTAAAACAAAGGAAGTCACATGCTGCTAAATTTCCTCCCACTTAACCCTCCCCATTCTTCCCAAAATGAGTGATATGAAGACAGTGCACTCTCACTGGTTTTCAGAGCTATATATTTGGTTTTATTTTTTAATATGTCACTGTTGCACTATGTTTCCTACTTTCTCTCATTGCATGATCTCTGTGTGGCTTTAAGTTGTCATTTGCATATTAAACAAACCATGTCACTTTAGAGCTATTTAAATCAAATGTATGCATCTATAATCATGCTCCCTGGTTAACCCTAAGTAATAGGCACTTCATAGGGGTGGTTACCCATGTATGAGACTAAATCATCACTTGCCAGGACAGTGGTGTGTGTGCTTTATTTTTTATTCTCTGAGTATAGCTGGTTCTCTGATAGTAAGTGGCATTAGTAAGTGGCACCTTTGGGAGCTGTCAGTGTGCATGGCTTCCCAGTACAGTTCATTCACAAGAGATGGGGATTGCCCTGATTGTCCCAGACAGCATTCCCATTCACAAAAATAAAATGGTTTGGGAACTTGTCCAAGGCTGCATGTGGGTGGGTGTTGATATGTGAAATGGCTGCCTCTACATGTTTTCTGTCACTTCACTACCAGTGTATAATTGCTTGTAAGGAAATCCAGGTGGTGGATGTAGTAAAAGGAAAAGATGGCTGATCAAATTTGGCTTTTTACTGCTGGGATTTGTGTTTGTGGCTAGCTGCAGACCTTAATCTAACCAAGAAAAGAACAATGCTAGCAGTGAAACATCAGCAGCATCAGAACCTAGATAGTGGCAGATCCTTGGTTTTCCTGCAGCAAAACGTAGAGAATACTGGCTGAGCAATCATGCTGAACCAGTGTGTTCAGCCACAGAGGGGTTTATGATTCCATGCGACCTCAAGAGCAAAGCTTGAGAGGTCCCATGGAATCATAAAGCCCAAAGTGGCTGAACTCACACTGGTTCAGCGAGATTGAGAAGCCAGTATTGTATATAGTATATGGTGACCCAGGCGAACACAGTACATAAAACGTGGAAGCAGTTAGAAAGAAATTTAAGAATAAAGCCAGCACAACACACTAGAAATTTACAATGTTACGGTATTTTTAAAAAAAACGAAAACAGTAGAACAACAGGACTGTACCCAGAACATGAAAGTCAGCAGTTCAAACAGCAAGAAGTTTCGAATGTGACAGCATTTTCAGATAAATTACAACAGCCTACAGTCTTACTTGTTAGATGCTGATGACAGGTGTCACAGAGTGGCTCTGTGAGGTTTGAAATTCCAAGGTTAGAAATATGGGGCTAGAGAATTGTTTTTCCTTTTCCTAGCACATATGGGAGTTTCCCCTTTAAGAGAGGAGATTAAATAAAACTTTGAGGCTGGAGAGAGTAATTCTGGGATTTTTAGGGTTTAATTCCTTAGAGTGTACTTTGGGGTTAGTCCTGAAAAGGTCTTTGTTGTTGGGACTCAGTGATTTGGAGTTTTAGGATAAGCGGTTTGAAGCGATCGGCGGTAAGGCTTCTGCGTCGTTGCGATTGTGCGAACGTTCGTGCAGTCCAAATTAATATTCTGGGTTTTGGATTTGTCAGTGATAGCTTTATATTGGTGTTTTGGAGGATGGATTCGTTTCTGAAATCGTAGACTCGAATGTCTGGAATATTTTGTGTGGAGCCAGGCATGCGGTGCTTTGACTGGGAGCCTGGTAAAATAATAAAGGTAAAAGAAAACACTATTTAGAAATATTGAAAGCCTGAGTAGCTTTACAATCTTTTTATTCATTTGAGAGTGTTGTTTGGATGTTTCTAAGGACAACGTGGATAGCTGTCCAGATGCTGCTGGGGGCGCTTGTCCTGATTATACTGAGTAGGATAGGAGAAAAGTGAGATCCCCGTTAGCAAATGCAGTAGCGCTTTTCTACTACATTTAGAGTTATGGTGGAGACTTAGGTGGGAAATTATGTTTGAGGAGTAAATGGTTGTAAAAGCTGTTTTTAGGCTAGGTGGGTGTTTTAGCAGCTGTTAGTACTTTGTTCTGGGCTGCTTTAACAGAGTACATTGCTGACTATGCAAGATGGCTGTGAAGGCATTTAGCCTTCTAATACTGTTTAAATGGAATGGCTTTATTCTAAAATTATGGGGACAGCTCTGAATATCCTCCGGAGTGGAGGTTGCTTAATTTTGAGTATTTCTGAGATTTTCTTAGAGTGAGGGAGTTATGGCGTTTTGGGCATTTTGGAGCCCTGAAATCTAATTACTTGCAGTTGCAGCTCACTATTAAGTGAAGGCTGGCCACAAGTGGTATTTTTGGTCATTATTAGGGGAAATAGGTGATTCTAGTTACTCTGAGTTAGTACAATTAGTACTTGCACTGTTGTGAGGACATATAGTTATTAGCTTTTAAAACTTTAAGCTTTAGACATTTAGAAGGAGATTTATTTCTGCTTACCTATTGAAGATGAATTTCCTTTGTTTGTTTGGCTTTGAAACATGGGGTTTTGGCGTTTATGGAGCTTTAGGTTGTTGTGCTTTCAACTGGCGTCATATTTTGTTCTAGAGCCAGTTGACTATGCACGTCTTCTTAAGTATTGTTAGGAAGGGGTGGTGCTTTCTTGTTTTGGGAAAAGGAGTTTAAAATGTTTAGAACAGAAGTAACTCATTTTTGAGTGAGGGAATAAGTTAGTAAATGAGTTTAAAATACATAAGCTCTTTGGAATAAAATAAAGGATTAGAATATAAGATAAAGTAATTAAAAGATATAAGTGAAGGTGGAGTTTGAAGGTCACATGACTCTAGTTGGATATAAAAGGGTGAACCTTTGACTCAGTAGTGGAGATTGTCAGCACAGATGGCTAGAGGTGAGATTCGTCAGAGCAGTGTAAACAGGTGGAGACTTAAATCCTGTTGTGGTGAGCCTAGAGGTGTGCTCTAGATGCTGCTGAAAAGTGCTTTATGGAGTTATTTGAAAAAAACTGTTTTGATTCAAGTTTCGAATGGAAGATTTAAAACTGCCAGAATATCTTGTGTGAGGTTTATGCCTTTATATTGTCTCACCTAAAGACTTACAAATATGAGATGATGCCAGATGTTTTAATGTCTTTTGACGAAATGGAAGTGATAAATGAGAAAAATATTGTGCCATTCTGCTGTTATCCTGATATGAGTGATGTTTGAAAGAAGAATCAATTAAAATTGAAGAAAATTGCAAAAAGTGGTGAGACATTTTTTCTGTGACTGCCCACATAAACCTGCGCCCCACTACAACAGGCAACACTTTTTTCCTGAGAGGGCTTTCATAAGCAGCTCAAGCTTCCCATTGTAAATGAATGGAATGCTGTTCTTTACGTATGGTCAGTACAGCGTTCCATTCATTGTTGAGTGTATGGCTGAATGCAGATTTAATTTAGTGGGAAATCGCGTTAGTACAGTGTTCCACCATATACTATAAAGGTTTATTTACAGAGTAGCTCACATACTGTAAGTATCTTAAATGAAAGCCATACTATTTAACTGACCCTTTCAATGGGGTGTTATTTATTGTATTTAGTACTTGATGTGATTTCATGCAAATGACAGTCTATTTATTGCAGACTAAAAATGGGAATTACAGATTGAGGAAAGCAGCCACAAAGGTATTCCAGTAACTCTTCCACTTACTGTCAGCATCTGCAAGACACAACTTTGGAGGATAGAGCCCTTTGGGTTTCCTTGAGCCTGTTGACAGACATATAGCTCTCGTTTTCCTGGAGCTTGACCTGGGTTCTGGTTGGGGTAGGGGGACATTGGGATCTGGTGCAGAGTGAAATATCTGAAAATGTAAAAAATGCATAAAAAAATACAAAATAATCCAAAGATACTGCAAATAGTAGATGCAACATATCCTTTTCCTAATTTTCTTTGACAAATAAATTTGTCATGGAAGAATACACTCTTATCTTGTATGTAAAAATGTTTATTCCTCTTCATAGTTGCTCAATGGGTTCAGTATCGAGAAATATTTGCAGATATGTAGACCAGAATCTTCTTCAGTGATGTGTGACTTCACAGCACTACATAGGCAATAATCCACAACAGGGTGTCCAGTAAGACAGACCTCACTGCATGTCCCAGCTGGATTGTGAAGCACAAGGTGCCACCAAGTGCTTTCAGCCGCCTGGGAAGTGCAGTAAGTTTTGCCTCACTATACACCCTGGAGTGGGTTAATGTGCTGATAAAATGGCTTGATTAAAGCAGAAACAAATGTCTGAAAGAGACATTTGAATGACAGTCAGCCATGTAGTAAGGCAAATCTTACTGCATAGTCACATGATGTGTCTCAGCCAATAGCATTCTTCTTCTCACTGACATTTTATATAGAGAATACTGGTTGGGCAACCATACTCAACCAGCCTGTGCTGCCACAGAGGGGTTCTGATGTAATCAGAAGCTGGAGGTGACAGTTCAGGCTGGCTGAGCATGTGGTTGCCCAAGCAATATTTTATATAGTGCATACATATTTCATTTTTTTTCTTTTTTTTTTAGTTTTTATTTAAAAATAAAGAATAAATGAAAGTGTTTTCACAGCAGTCTGGTGCAGATTGGCACTTTCAGTTCAGAACTTGAACTAATTCCCTGTGTGCCTGGCAGCATTGTGAAAAATACCAGCTGTCTCCAGGATTTCTGATCAGCTGGAACCTTGTTGTACCACAGAAGAGTACAACCATGTTCCATGACCTTTGAACTGTGGTACAACAAGGTTTCAGTTGGCATGGAAATCCATGGAGAACAAACCCTCATTATAGTCTGTAATGAAACAGTATATCACAGTACACAACATTGGGAAGTAGTATTGTGGTATGCTGTAGTACCACTCCTTGCAAACTACTAACTCATTCCAAGGTACATTGCAGCATTGTCACGATACCTCATGAAGCAAAAGATAGATGGGCTCCTGAAGAGGAAGAGCATCACAGCAATCAGATATTATGAGTGCAGGAGGGATGGAGTTAATGGGCCATTGGTCTCCATTGTAAAACACCTTTCTACTGTACTGTATCTCATGAAACACTCTGATGGACACATTTGCACTGTAGGTTCTGTTTTTTGGTATGTTCATGCCAGTTCTTGTGAAGTCCATGTGCTGCTTTGTAGCATGCAGTTTTTAATGATGTAGAAGTGCACAGCTGGCTTTGTGGTGTGTAAGGTTGAGGTGTTAAATGCCTTACCTCCTACCACACCAGTAACCTGTGTTCAGGAATGAGCACAGGTTGCCGGCAGTCACTGGGGTGGGAAAGGATTGAGCATCCCAGGGACTGCTCTCCTTTCCTGGGGTGGGGTGGCCAGTTGTCTCAGCCTCTGATTGCCACTGGGTGAAGGCCTGGTAGTAGTGCAGGTAGCAAGTGGTTCGATGGATGGAGCCACAGCTCTGTACGATGTGTGCACCTCTATGCACACACAGCAATGTACCTCTGTGGCAGGGGTCAAAGGGGAGAACAAGGAAGAAGTGGAAGGATGAAATTAGAGAAGCCCTGCCTATTCCCTCACTGTCCATGCCACTGCTCAACTCCTGGGGGGGGAGGGGACTGGATATGCTGACATGGGAGGATGATGGCCCTCCCGCTCCTAGCCCTGCCATGGAGGGGGAACTGAAGGAGACTTGTCCCTCTTGCTCAACAGAGGTGAGTGCTGGTCATGGAAGGTGGGGGCAGGCTGGTAGAGCCTACCTGCTCTCCCTGAAGGAAAAAAGCTGTATAGTGTAAAAAAAAAAATGATCGCAAAAGGAAAGTGAAGCTTACTGGTTAAAGAAACAAACTGTAAGTCCAGCCCTTTGGCACAGCAGCAGTAATGTCACTTGTAATGTAACTGAACTGGGTTTGGGAATGAGTTTGGATCATAACAGTGCCAGCAGTGGAAGGAAGATCAAGTGTCCTCCCTTTGACATACTGCCACCCGAGTTACCAAAAGTGATGGTCACCTGGAAGTAAGTGCTTATTTAGGTTGCGAGAGCACCTGGATGTGGGTGAATCAAGCCAGCACCCAATGACAGCATGACATGCACTCTCTGGGTTGGGCTGAAAATGGGGAAAACAGTCAATGATTAGTTGAATAACATGTGTCCTGCCGTCCATGATCACATCAGCCCTCAATTCCTCACCACTTAGAATGCTATTATGACACCTCTGCCTGTTGACTGCTGGCTAGATACTGAAACAGTACCTGCCATGGCACCGAATGTAAAGTCTTACCCTGAAGCGTAATTGAGGGGGGTACCAGGGCCACATTAGCATGGGTCCCAGGGGAAGAAGTGTTCAGAGAGCAGTCCTGCAGTTTGGCAGGAGGTTTCTGACTGTGACTGAAGGAGATACAGCAAGAAACCAAAAGTATATTAAAACAAAACAAAAAACAAAAACAGTGACTCTGTAGAAGCAGTGCATTAATAAGTAAATGAATTCATACATCAACCAGTTTTTGGCCTTTGAGCCCTGACAGTAAGGGAATGACCAATTCAGTGACAAAGGCTTTAGCATTGGCTGATAAATAACTGTATTTTGGCAGTATATGTAAATGATCAAATGATCCTGATGACCAGGACTTACCTATTTGAGAAAGACTACAGAGAGCCTAACATTAGAATCCTTGAGACAACAGAGGGGTCAGATGAGAATAATCCTCTGAACATTATGGATCATGGGATCTTGAAGACCCTGAGCCGGGATCTCACAGTCCATCTTGTGAAGGCATATTACATTGTGCCTTGCTGAGCTAAGAGGACAACAAAGGCACTCCACACCATGTTGCTGGTCACTACTTCCTCTGTGATCAGCGATAGGGTGCTATGAACTGCAGGACTGCAGCACGTTCAGTATGGAGAATTTAAGAATCCTTTGTTTCCTGAACTGCTCCTTTGACATTTGAATGAATGGTCACATGTCTGAGAGCATCAACAGGAAACAGAGACATGGAGGCACCTTGGAGCTTGTTCTAGCATGTTCAACTTCTTTTTCTTTTTGGCAACAGGAGTTACATGTTTACCACTCCTAAGGAGGCATGTACTTTTGTTTATAAACTGGAGACCATGCTGGCCCAGTAGCTTGGCAGCAGCACTATCACCTGTCATGCCAGCGACCCAAGTTCCAGAGAAGGTTCAGGGCACTGGGGATCAGCCAGGGGTGGGAAGATGATCAAATATCCCAAGAACTGTTTTCGTTTCCCAGGAGAGGTAGTAAGCAAGCTTGGCCTTAGTCTGCCAGCAGGTGGAGGCCTAGTGGTAGTGCAGGTTGCGAGCGACTCATAGGGAAGGGCCACAGTTCTATGGTATGTGCATTCCTCCACATGCATGTACCACCATGGCACGGTGTTGGGAGAAAATCAAAAATGAAGCCAGGTGGGCTTAATGAAGCACCATCTGCCTCTCTCTCTCTCTCTCTCTCTCTATTTCTCTCAGTTCACACTGCCTTCTGATCCTCATGCACTTCTGGATATGTACACCAGAGATGGGCTGACCCTCCCTCTTTTGCCTTGCCGTGGGGGACATGGCCTGGTGAACAGGGGTAGGCATACGTCAGTCAGGAGGAACAGAGACAGGGCTGACAGCACATATGCTTGACTCCAAGAGAAAAAAACTTTATGGAAAAAAATCAAATAGACTGGATGCCACTAGAGAAACAGACGCTGACATTACTTCTGACAAATAAGGTGAATAACCTTCAAATTCTGACACCGTTCCCAGGCAAGTGTTATACTTGGATCTAGTAGCAGTATATTTTATTACAGTCTTCACTTTCTTGAGACCTAAAGTGATTTTTCAAGTTCTAAAAAAATATGTAACTGTTGGCATCTGCTGGACTCAAATGTAATAAGATTCCAAAAAAAAGTTTGACTTCCCAGATGTTCCATTCTTAATAACTGAAGACATTTATATGAAAAAAAGGCAATTTACCCCATGGATTTTATCTGACTGCTGTTCATCCTGCTTTCAAGTTATTATCCTCTTTGGGACACCAGAATCCTTTACAGGCTGTGATGTCACAAGCAGAGGATTGTTTGGTCTCTGTGCATCTCTAAACTATGCAGACAATCTAAAGTCTCAGTCGCAGTGCTAGGCATCATGGGTAAGCAAATCTTTACAAGTCAGGCTAACAAGACTTCACCAGAATGGGCATCACCTTATACACAGGTTTGTACATCTGAAGCAGTATAGACTGACAATGACAATGTACAGACATGTTTCATCCTCTTGGAAATCCTCAGTGTACTGCAGTCCTTGTCATAGCCAGCTTCCAAGTCAGAACCCCAGTGATTTCACAGCTAGAATAAACAGCTGAAACAGATGATGTCTTAAGGTACAATATCTTGCTTTGATAAAAATGGCTTCAGTAAGGAATTGTGTGATGTGAACGCCTCCTGTAGGGCGCGTCCTGAAATGGGGATCGCCGCATGGGCGACAGGGGATATGGATGACAGACAATGTGAGAGACAGCAGCAGGAGATGGTTGGAAGGGCGAATCATACACGGTGACCACAGCCATGCAGAAGAGGCACTGGGTGTAGCAGCAAGAGCACCAAGGGACAGGCCATGTGGACAGGGCAACTGCCAGTGGCTGGGATGCACACAGTGAGTGAACATGGGTGGTGGGCATGCAGCATGCCCCAGGAGGGCTATGCACCTGCAGCACCCACAGCAGTGGCACAGCATGGTCCACAGGAAAAACCCACTGCAGGGTGCCCAGGGATGGTGACAGCAACCGCAGCCGTGATGGGCTAGGCATATCTGGGTCAAAAAGTCAACTGCAGGGGATGCAGTGAAGGAGCAGACACCAATGGCAGGGTGGCACCACAATAAGCAGGGAAGGAGGGACTGCTCACTGTACTCTGTGTGGGCTGAGGGGTGGGGCTGTCTATCTCTCTCTTGCCCCTCTGTTGGCCATGTCTGGTGGGCCATTGGCCGGCCATGCCTCCCCTTGCTTGTGCTCCCCTTCAGTGCTGCCACCTCTCCTGGCTCTCCCTGGTGCCCACGGCCTCTGCTTGCTAGTGCCTGAGCTGCCTGGCTTTGCCATTCCTGTCATAGTCATCCTGTGTGCAGGCTGTTTCTAGATCTCACCACCCCTGTGCATGGCCAGGTGGAGCTCCCGGTCCTGCTGGTTGCTGGTGTGGGGCACGCTCTTGCAGGGAATGAGCAGTTCTCGCTCTTCCACTGTCATTCTGTGTTTCTGGGCACTTGCTCTTTCTACTGCCGCACCTTTGGCATCACCCACAGGCACAGAGCTCTTGCAGTTGTGCTCTACTTGACGGCTACTCTTCAGTAATAAAAAATGGGAGGTACTTATATTCACATTTGAGGGACATTCTGTGTAGCTGAGGTCTGCAGATGCCAACTTTGAATTTGTTGCTGGAAACTGAAAAAAACTCTTTAAGTACAGTACATAAATGCTGGCATGCCCAACAGCACTATTTTCAGGTTATTTTTAATTATTTGCTGTTGGACTGTTGCCTATAATTAGTTGGTTCAAAACTTTGAAACTATATGCAATGTTTAAATCATTTTCTTTTTTCTCTTCGGTGTGTACAGGAGGTTTTTCGTGGATGAAGGCATTTTGTTCACAAAATGTTGCTTTGAGATGAACATAAAACGCAACCCATGAAAATTTGGAAAACTGATGCCCAGTAGAGTGATAACATCAATGAGGTGGAGCAACCTTCTTCTCTCTGTGGTCAAAGACTCAACAGAAATTTGAACATGTCCTTAACCGGACTTCCGGTGCAGTGTCCGACCACATGACAGTGCTTTAGCGGAGCTCCATACCTCCCATGCCTAAAAGTTCTCAGTTTAGCCATTTTTTTTGCTATAATTTGAGTGAACTAAGAGAGTTAAGATATGGCTAATCACCAACTAAAAGCGGGTTCAAATCGTTTCACAAGTTTACTGGTCGACCCAGAGTCGAGCACATCCACGCACTCGCGCCCCACTGGTACGGCTATCTCTGCAAAGAAATCAGGGAAACCTAAATGGAAACCTAAATTAGATATGGATGACAAACTTGATAAAATATGGGTGAAATAAATGAAATCAGATTACACTTTAGAGAATTAAAAAGGGAACAGGAGCAAGCGAGGGCAGATATTATAGAACTACAACAAAAAGTCGGAGTACTCGAGGAGATACAAACAGGATATATTGCAGCAATGGAGGGTTGCCAGGCCACAAAATTGCAGCTTGTAGACATATGCCATGCTTTGGGGGAGAGACAAGAAGATGCAGAAAATAGACATAGGAAGAGAAACATCAGAATACATGGGCTGGCTGAGGGAAGTGAAGGAGATAATATGGAACAATTTATTGCAGGACTACTACGGGAGATACTGAACTTGGATACAAATTTTGACTTGGAAATAGAACAAGCACATAGGGCCTTTGGGCCGTAAGCCTACTCAGCAGGGAGCATGCCCTCATTCAGTCATTGTCCAATTTTTGCACTACACCACAAAAGAAACTATCCTTAGAAAAGCATGGGCTATAGGCAAAATGTTCTATCATAATGTGAGACTATTCCTGGACAACAACTATGCATCTGCTAAATGCAACAATGCAGAGAGTATATCCCCTTATTCCCAGTTCTAAGAAGGTTAAAACTAAAGTTTAGGACACTGTACCCAGCCAAATTGGTCATTCAGTTCCCAAATGGTCAAGAGAGTTACGATACTGCAGTTAAGGCCTGGTCAGATTTGAAATGTAGAGAGTATGAATTGCCCACAAGAATGCTTTTGCCACAGATATTTGACCCAGCAGGGGTCCCATCATGTAGATCTAGCACAAAGGACATAGAATCGCAACAGGTGACTTTGAACTCCATCAAGCAGCTCATCAGGCAATTTGTAAGGGGCAATTCATAAAGGCATAATTCGGAGAGTCATCAGTAAGCCATAAAGCAGTAAGGTAGGGGATGAGGGGGGTTCTGGTGGGGGGGACTGTGCGTGGGAGCTCTGAAGGTTGCCTGGGGTGGGGGCTCTGGGCCTTGCTGGAGTGTAAGGATGGCATCCTAACCCTATGGAGACCCTAAAATTTAGTTTTCGACCTTGAGGGTGAGCTGGCTCACTCGGGTGGGGGGATTTCCTGCTCAACATATTTTATTGGATTGATTTGGAGCTAATATAGGCTGCAGGGCATAGAACAAAATGGTGGACCCCCACACGGTACTGATTGATAGGTTGGTGCTCAGCAGAATGGTTACCCTTACAAATGAGGTGGGGGGCCACAGTTCAGGGGAAATCAATCTTCCCTGGCTGGGGCCCTCACAACTCTGAATTTTAGAATATCCTAGCCCATGCCTAGGCCCAAGGAGACACATACTATTGCTGCATAGTTGAGCTAATGGCTTGAAATTGTCCAGATAATGTTGGTTGTCAAATGGACAACAGTTTTAAATGTGGAAGATGGGCTCCCCTTTCAATGGGTGGCTGGCTTTGAACCCAGGTCCAGTTTGGAGTATTATGGCCCTCTCGGGGTTAGTGGGGTGCTCCTTGATGGGTGATGGGCGTGTGTTCCTGTGCTTGGGGAGGGGTCTGGCATGGGTCCCCACTCTCGGTGGCGGGGGAGCCGCAGGCATGGTACCCTTCCCTGGTGAGGACCCCCTGATTATCCTGGCTGGAGGGGCATTTGGCTTGATTCCCTGCTTGTTGATTCAGCATATTGGAATGACAATAGCTATACGATCGAAAGGCACATCAGCAGTAAGAAGTTTGGACTATTTGTGACTGAGATGGTACCCATGATTTGAAGTAGCCACAGAAATCTATAACTCCAAGAACTCTTGAACAGGCAGGCCAGGAGTTGTTTAAAGGACATCAATGAACTGTACTCAGACTGCACCATTCAATTTATGTTCAAACAGCCATTTACTATCTATGTTGTCTTAGGAAGGTTCTTCCAAACATTTTTCTTTCAAAATGTAGGGGTGCTCTATACCCCGGCTAGCAAATTATTTTTTGAGCTGCAATTCCCAGGACAGCCCCAGAGGAAAGGACAGAGATCCGGGTGGTTAACCTGGATGGTGGAAGTCAATTTTGTAATGTACAGTATACAGTTTATGATATCTCAAAATTATTCCTCATGAAAATATTATAAGAAGCTCTGCTGATAGTTATACAATATTTAAAATTCAGGTCCATATAGGAATATGTCAGAGAGAGACACGTATATGGAGTCAGCTCAGGGGAGGCGGGACGGAAGACACTTGGGAGGAAAAGTTTGATTTCAGTTGGGAGCAATTCACTGTGAGTGATGATAATCAGCACTTATGGCCCACCGCCAAGATATTAGGATAATTTCCCAGAATGTAAGTGGCTTAAGTGGTCCAATTAAGAGAGGGAAAATAATGTTGTAGCTAAAAAAGTTCCATCTTCAAAGGATATTACTACAGGAGACCCACATAAATTCCGCAGAACATCAAAAACTAATTAAATTTGGTATGGCTATGGTTGTAGCTAACTCCCATATATCAGGCAGAAGGAGGGGCACTGCCATCTTAATCCTGAGGTACTCAGTATTTCAGCTGCAGGATTCCTTTTCAAACAGAGAAGGCACTCTGGTAATGGTACAGGGGACATGGTGGGGGTTGCCATACACAGTAACTAGCCTTTATATCCCACCGGGGGCTGAGCCTGCACAGGTACAAAGTTTATTTGAGAACATTATACAATTCAAGCTGGGGACCCTATTGGTGGGAGGAGACTTGAATTTATTAATGGACCCAGGCAGAGATAGTTCAAAGGCAAACCCCCCAAGTTCTACAAAAGGCCAGAAACATGGCAGAAAATTAGAACGAGACCTGGGGCTCACTGATATCTGGAGGTAGCAACATGGGAGAAATAGATATTATACCCATTATTCAGCAGCACATGGTTCATATTCAAAGACTGATTATTTTTTGTTCTCAGCGGAACTCAGGGACCAGGTGAAAGAGATTCAGATACTACCAATTATTTTATCAGATCATACACCTATCCTTTTAGATATACAAACAGAAGTAGATAAGGGTCCTGGTTAATGGCACTTTAATACATCTCTCTTTAAACATAAAGATTATATTACTTTAATTAAGCAATGGATACCGGACATAATTAGCCAGAAGAGAACATCTGAGGTTGCCCCTGGTATATTATGGGATACTCTGAAAGCAGTAATAAGAGGGGACACTATTAAGTTTGCTTCTCAACTTAAGAAAAAGTGAGAACAACAGCAGCTCGAGCTGGAGAAGGAACTTCAATTCTGGCAGGCTACACATATGCAGGGAGATAAGTCAGCTCAGTTCCAGATAAGCTCTATTAAAGCTAAACTCCAGGAGGTTTTACAATATAAAACAGAACAAGTTTTATTATATTTAAAACAGAGATACTGTGAAGGAGGGGCTAAGGTCTCTAAAGTGATAGCCTTCAGGTTAGGGCTCAGAGAAACAGGGGAAATATTAAGCAACTACGATATCTACAAAGTAGACAAATTCTGTCCAGGACAAAAGACTTCTTGGAAGGCTTTAAGAGTTTCTATGAAACGCTGTATTCTCAGGAGACTAAGCCAGAAGAGGAGAGGAGAGATATTTAATTTTTTTCCAAGTCATTACCCTCCCCCATCTTACCACATAACAGAGAGCTAGACTATTACAACCAATTACCTCACAAGAAATAAAAGTAGTTATTAAGAAAGCTAAAACAGGTAAGAGTCCTGCTATGGATGGGTTGCCCTCTGAATTTTATAAAGCATCTATGAAGGAGCTTATTACTCCACTATGCTCAACTTTTCAAGCTCATCAGTCTGATGATACCCCTCCCTTGGCAATATGGAAATATCTCCACCATTTTAAAACCTGATAAGGATCCTCTAAATTGTGAATCTTACAAACCTATTTCAGTACTTAATCAGGACTATAAATTATTTGCAAGTATATTGGCCCATTGATTGGAAACTATATTGCCAATTTTAATCAATAAGGATCAAACAGGCTTCATTTCAAACCACAGAACTACAGATAATATTAAAAGAACTCTATACCTATTGGAGAAAGTAGCTGACTCCACTTTGCCTTTTATTTTGTTAAGTATGGACACCCAAAAAGCATCTGACCATGTTTCTTGGAAGTTTCTACATCATGTTATTAGAAAATTTGGCTTCCCTCAGAATTTGACAAGCTAACTGAAGTTCTATATACTACCCCCAGGCAGTAGTGAAAGCCAACGGTTCCTTCTCTAATCACTTTGCTCTAGCCAGAGGCACAAGGCAAGGCTACCCACTTTCCCCCTTCTATTTTCTCTCTATGTGGAACCTACAGCACAGTTAATGAGGACTGATGAGAAAATAACAGGTTTAGAAATAGATGGTATAGTTCATAAGACAGCTTTTTATGCGGATGATTTGCTTATATACCTAACAAATTCTACTACCTCTTTGCCCAGACTTTTTGATAGGTTAACAGAAATAGAGGCCCTGTTGGGCTATAAGCTGAATACATCTAAGACAGAAGTCCTCAGATGGCAATTTGAACCCTCAGAGGATCTAACAGATAGTCGCCCTCTAAAACAGAACATTAAAAAGCTCAGATATCTGGGTATCCAAATCCCTAAGAACCTAGGGAGATCTTTATGAGGTGAATTTCCACGCTATAACTAAGCAATTGAAAATAGAGCTACAGAGGTGGCAATGCCTCTCTTTTCCTCTATTTCAAATGATAGATTCTATAAAAATGACAATTCTTCCGCATTTCCTATATTTATTTATGAATCTCCCAATCTCAATCCCGAATAAAGAGTTTAAAAAATGGGATAAAATAATTTCAGCCTATCTGTAGCAAGGAAAAAGACCTAGGAAGGTCTTTGGGCTCCTACAGTTAGCTAAAATTAAGGGAGGTTCAGCTCTGCCACATCTAAAATTATACTATCCGGTGGCCCATCTTGCCCATGCCCTACAGTAGTGGGACTCCAACACAGATACACATTGGAAGAGGATGGAGCTTCTGCAGAATGGACAGGGAACTGAATTTATACTAGCCCCCCCCCACCAGAAGGAATAGGATTAGTGAAGAAATATATTCCAGATTCACAGATCAGATTTTACAGATATGTATTTTAAAATTAGAAGACTCTCAAGTAACAGATTCAGCAGTGGTTTTGATGATCCCAGCACTAGATAGTCTCTTCTTCCCAGCCCAGCAGGACCATACATTTGAAAGATGGAGGAAGAAAGGCCTAAGCCATGTATTTCAATGGTTTAGTGAAGGAATGTTTGTTCCCTTCCTGCAAATCCAGCAGGCATACTCCTTGGAGAAGTCTGATTTCTTTCAGTTCTTTCAGATCTGACATTATATACAACAGAAATGTGGCTTGCATTGGCAGGTGGCAGAAGCGAACCCTCTAGTTCAAATAATGATAGAAACCAAGACTAGACACATGCCTGAGCACATAGTTTCGGCTTTATAGAAAACCATATGACCTGCTCAAAATAAATTATTAATAAAAATCCAGAAATCCTGGGAGATGGACTTGGGAGAGGAAATTTCAGAGTCTGATTGGGCTAGGATATTTACTATTTTTCATAGATCCACCTCCTCTTATATGTGGAAAGAGTACGGATATAAATGTCTGATGAAGTTTTTTAGAACTCCACATATTACAGCAAAATATGACAAGCTAGGTAAGGGGGAGTGCTGGAGGAAGTGTAGAGAAAGTTCAGCTACACAGTCATGTATTCTGGACATGCCCAGTGCTCAGGGAATTTTGGAGTTCAGTGGAGATATCGGTGAGAGAGAGATGTTCCTTGAGCTAACACAACTCCAAATGGCTTTGTCACTTTTACACCGATTCCCTCCAGAGATAAAGAGTAGGCATTCTAGAAGACTACTAACTATACTCCTTTTAGCTGCTAAAAAAAAAACTATATCTAGAAAGTGGCTTACCCCGATCCCCCTCGTAGAAAGGAGTGGGAGGATCTGATTTATCAGATATATGAGATGGAGAAAATTATAGCCAAAATTAATCCCAGGAAACAGAGAGCCAGAGAATTTTGGAATAAATGGCTATCGTGGGTAATGTAATACAGACAGAATACTGTCCCTTAGGAATTTGATGATTTATATCTACTGTTTGCTGGGGGTGTGGGGAGCTAGGGATGGTATTAAAATCTTTTATCTTTTCTTTTGTTTACCCCATATTGTATAACTCGCTATAATGATCTTCCATTGTACTGCCTCTGTAGTGAAGCTGTATAGATTTTAATGACTGAAATCATGTGTCTTCAAAATATGGATTATGTATGTATTATGGAACTCCAAATAAAAACTAGAATTAAAAAAAGAAACTTGAACATGTCCTTAACCATTAAATGATAGGTTGCTTTTACATATTTTCCTCCTAGACACAACAATAACAGTGCTACTGACAAATTATTACTCTAGAAATGATTCCATAATACCAGCTAATAATTACACTTGTTTACTGTTATATATTGTACTTGGTATTTGACACACCAGGGAGCTGAATTAGAAGTTAATACCTAAATGTTTAGTTGTAGAATAGGCAGGGTGGCCAGGACATGCAGTATTATGCTAGATTTCAACGTACAAGTAAGTTGTGGTGTAGACTGAATCAAGGCTTCATGTTGCTCACTGATGTTAACAGAATTATGTTTTTTTCCATTAATATCTTGGAGTCAGTGCAATATGACTTATCCATGTTGATATATGTTCTACAGTATGTACTGATAAGCAATCACTACATTGCAATGCATACATTGGGAAGTGTATAAAGTATAGCCAAGTAGCACTTACTCATAGCTTTGAATAAAAAAAAAATTATGTTGTTAGCACTAATTGTTCTGTTAGCCCATTAAAAAAAAGATCTTTCAACAGTTATAATTTTTTTAAATGTAAAAGTTAAAATTGAATTTTTTAACAGTTAGGGCTAGGAACTTCATTTTTTTAAAACTGAATACCTGGAGTCAGTGCTACATTTTTAAGTTATGTCAATACACTTTGCATGTATTGATTTGCATTAAAACATATCAGTATATATACTGATGCAAAGTATATCAATACTTTTTAATGCATAGCAGTACAAAAAAAGTGTAACCATTAGGGCTACAAACAATTTCTTTTTGAAAATGACATCTTCTCTGAATCACCTCAAAACTAATCAGGAATACTCATATCCAGTTACAGATTACATGTGAAGAACTGCAAGTATACACTAACCAATAAGCATTTAAGGAAACAGTTGAACCATATCCCAGCCAGCACAATGCATCCACAACCTAACTCCTGCTGCATTTCAAATGTATGCTAATCCCTGAAAAGTACCCATTGAATGACACAGCACTGGACTGCTACGCTACTGAGGTGCTAACCAAATAAACATTACTAAACATTTTATAAGTAGTGTAAGACATTTCTCAAGTGGGAATTATGTTTTCATCAATATACCACCTGGTGATTTAAGTCCTTGGCTTTGTATCATACTCAGATCCACCAGTCAGTACAAAACATAGCATAATCCTTCCTCTGACACATCTTATCCTCTACTTAATGTACACCGTGGCATGTTACTGCACTTATACATCAGCTTGCATAACAGATTTAGGTGTCTTTGCTATTTCAACACTGTGTAGCAATTCAAGATGCATAAATGTATAGTCAAGTGACTGAATGATTCCACTTACAAGACAAGATTTCTCTTTACAGTTTTGATATGCAGCATTAATAAACAGTTCATGAACCAAAGATTTGAACATGAAAAACTGCAGAACATGTCAACAAAATGCATCATTTTCTCCTGACAAAATATACAATATGTGCAAGTAAATAAAGTCTTGCTACTCCAAAATAAAAAATATAAATGATGTATTACAATTTTTAAGTGCAGACATACAGTAAACAAATACGTTTACAATTCAAGTACAACACAAAATGGATTTGCACTCAAAATTTCTGATAGTTCCTGTTTTATGACACAGACCTGTATTCATGAACATTATCTTCCATGTTAGCACTACTTTACAGCTGCAGCCAAAGACATGGTCAGATATTTCCAGAAATTTCTGATCTCTCTATAAAAAGACTTCCTGGTTGCTCATTGCAACACCAGAAAGGAATGCATGTGTGATTCACATGGGAATACTCAGGGGCCTTAATTGACTGAACTCTCATAGCTCAGTTGGTTAAGAGCTAAAGCACAGATTGTTGAGGTCCTGAGTTCAAATCCCAGTGAGAGTCACACTTTTCCTATCATTTCTACAATTGGATTTTTAAATTTGCCTCACAGTGGCATATACTGCACTTGGGAGAGAGTGAGGAGGAGTTATATGAGTCTATAAAAAGACTTCCTGGTTGTTCATTGCAACACCAGAGAAGAATGTATGTGTGATTGACATGGGAAAACTCAGGGGCCTTAACTGACTGAACTTAATCAACAGCTTAATCTGGTTCAAGGTCGGTTGGCATTCATCTGTATCCCCCTCCCCCGGGTCGTGCCTGAAAATAGGCAGGATTTGTCTAGTGCACTTACCCGGTCAACAAAAGCTAAATAAATAAATAAATAAAAAACTCTCATAGCTCAATTGGTTAAGAGCTAAAGCACAGATTGCTGAGGTCCTGGGTTCAAATACTAGTGAGAGTTACACTTTTCCTTTCATTTCTACAACTTGATCTCTCTATAGAAATTCCTTGCCAGCCTGCAGTACCACTGTAGCCCACCAGAGAGAATCTTGTTATTTATATCATGAAATATCTGAAAATATCTGGAAGTATCTTGGGCTGCAACTCTACTTTGCCTTTACTAACCCAATTTAGCAATCTCCCGTGTTGTTCAATGACACATTGCTAAATCAAGGTGGAAATAGTTAAGTAAAGTGGTACTAATGCTGGAAGTAATTCTCGTGAATATAGGCCACTGTCTCTGCCACATAGGAATGTAGTAAGATAATTAAATACATTGTTATCATGGCATCATATATAACTTAAAATGCAGCCAGGTGCAATGATATACTACATAGAAAAGCTTGCAGCTTAGTGAAAAATATACCGTTTCATAATTTTCTATCAGAATCTCAACAACAATATTCTGGAACTTGATGTTCATCATGGCGGCAACAGTCTCTTCTTGTGATCTCATTAGGGTTGGTCCAAAGATAACTCCCAGATTTGACACTGTCATGAGGTTCTGTTGGCTGTGTAGTGACACCCTGTAATTATAATGAAGATAATATTATAAAGCATGTAGTGCTCTAATAAAACAGAAAGACAACTTTTCACATTCCTTACAAGGGCAGAAAATGTATGTTAACTTGCAGCTGTTTGTATTATTACTTTTTATATTAATTTATCCTCCTTAATTATCTATATTGAACTGTACCTAAGTAAACAGTGATATGAAAAAACTGTATGTGTTACGGACAACATTTTACAGTTCTCTTCATAGAACTATTAATTTGGAGGTTTTACTACAGAAAGTCACGTATCTGAAAGAATTCTAAGCATAAAATGTTGACCTGTCAAAACAGTATTCAGAGTTGTGTACACAAACCATGACATAGCAATACTCCATATTACTGGTTCCATGAAGAGAACTACAGTATATAGAATGTTGTCCACAGAAAAAAATACAGTTTTTCAAATAAACTTTCATTTGGGTTAAGTTAAATATGACTCATGTGTGATATGAATATCATTTCTAAAAATAGGAACATTACAAACTGCTGACAACTTGAGCTTATCTGTGGTAAAGTGGTACCAAAAGGCAAGAAGCCACTATGAGCACCAGATAGCAGCTACGGTGGAAAAAAAAAGTTTGCGATACAATGATTTAAAAATATACTGATGAGAAAAGTAAAGCAAAGGACAGCTTGGGCTACTAGTCAATGAACAGAGAATCACAATTCAATTTTTTCCATCTTTATATTCATTCAGGGAAAGGACAGCAGTAACAAATGGAGTTGCTAACACTACAATACCCTTGGAAGGGAAAATAGATGACTATGGAACTCGACATCAGTAAATGCAACAGCGGGCACTTAGGAAGCAATAATAACTCATTCAAGTATAATACGGTACAAAGGACAACTAGTGGAAAAAAGAGAAAGGAAAGGATTAAGGCATAACAATCATTCAATATCTCAAGCTGACAAAACATTAGAAGGTCGTGGCTGCAAAACCTATCTTTTTAGTAAAGCTTATAATGATTTTTGAATATTTTAATGTTGTTTTAATTACTTATTGTTTTATGTTATATTGTAAAGGCACCTTGGTTTAAGAAAGATGCCTTATATAAATAAAGAATGATTTGATTTGCTTTGGAAAGCAAGCAGAAAAATAGGCTAAATTAAATGCCATTTTTCATCAAGATATAAATCAGTAATTTTTCCTTTCTATAGGAACTTAGTTAAACCACATCTAGAGTACTGCTCCATAGTATGGAATTCCTAGCACAAAAAAGACAAGGTTATACTAGAGAGGGTACAGAAAAGGGCATCCAGAAGAATTTCAGACTTCAAAGAATTGTCATATCCTGAGAGCCTACTTAACTTGGGGCTCATGACCCCTATAAAAAAAAAACAGGGACCTCTTACTAATGTTCAACATTACGTACAACCAAATTCTAATGAACAGTCTTGGGTTTGAAGTTAAAAATTACCTAAGGAATAGTAGGCAACATAACATACAGATCAAAATTAATTAATTAAATTAATTAAAATGTAAAACTACTGCAAGGCAATATTTAACACATAGTATCAAAGAAATATGAAATATTCTTCCTCAGGACCTGACTCATAGTCCTACCAAATGGATTTAGAAAAACTAAATTAATAAACTGGTATTAGAGAGACCACAGTTTGATTATTATTATAGTAGACCCTCACTATAATGAACCTTGTTACATGTTATAATGAATGGTTCCCATGGCTCCCGACTATAGTTTGCTGTTTCTAACTGCAGAAATCTTCCCATATAAACACAATTGAAACCTGACTGCCTAATTGCTGTTGGTTCTGAGTCCAGTCCCCAGTCCCTAGCTACCAATGTTGTCAGCACCTAATGTTCACTATCTCCACTGTGGCTTGCTGAACCAGCTCCCTCGCTCTAAAATGCTAAAAGATGAGTGCTGACAGTTTTTTTAATCAGGTAAAAAATGGCAGACTGTCAGAGAAGTGGGTGGAGAAGTGGGTGAAAGGACTCATGGTGATCCCTCTCTTACCAGCTGCCTGCACATTAACAGTGTAAACAGATTATACAAAACACATAAATAGTTTCAGTTTCAGTTTATTGATTCAGAAACAATCTTTGAGGTAGAAGCTCATTTACAAAGATTCCACATCATAGTTGAGCATACAGTTCAACACATAGCAAGGTCACAATAAATCAGATGCCAAGATTACATTAGCAAGGTTCAAAATTCATACAATAATTACATACAGTTACAGAATTAAAAATACGTCTAGTATAATGAGCTAAGACCTTAAAGGGTTAGAGTTTAGCCTACTTAAAGTGCACTAGGGAAATTGTGAAAGAAGAGAAAGACTTATAGAGATGGTAAGAGAGCCCAATGCTGCAAGAGGTAGACTTTGTCAGAACTAAGCAGTAAGATAACTAGGTGGGAAGGGGAAGGGGGGAGTCTTTGGAGGGTTGGGGGGGACAGGACATGGAAAACGTGGAGGGGGTGTTGGGGAGAGGTGTAGGGAGGAACAGTCTAACCAGCACAATTTTGTGAAGCGTTTGACAGCCTAACAAGTGTATTTTGTGAGGCCTTTGGATAGAATGAGAGGGGGCCCTCATACACAAGTAAGGACGGGGAAGGGGGAAGAGCATCCCATGGCTGGTGTGGTGTGTGAAGGCAATTTATTAAGAAATGAATGTCAGAGGTAGGAGGCTAGTGCTGTTCATAAGTGAGGGAAATGGAACCATCATATGGTAGTCAGTTTACGTGAGGCAGTTGCAGGTGGATAAGTTGGTGAGCTGCTATAACAGCAGTGTTTTAAAGATCTTCAGGCTTTCAACACCAGTTAGGAGAACTTGGAGAGCATTCATCCATTGCAGAGTCTTATACAGTAGGAGAAGAAATGTTGCCTTAGGGATGTTCTTCTGAAGGGTGCCTTAAGTGAGCAACATGATGTCCTCCTGGGTATTGTGCTGGGAGCACATACTGTCATGAAAACAGATTAAATTGGTGAGTCAATTAGTGGTCTGATCAGCAGATCATTTGAGAGTGCTTGGGGGGGGGGCAGCAGTTACGAGGTCACAGACCAGACAACCAAGTGAGGGAGCAGACAGAAGATTATGAGGTCACAGGGATGCTGTGTGGCTTGATCACATTTTGCAAGCAGTGCCAGTTAGTAGCAGGTCAGTATGCTGAGGATGGGAGAAATAAATGCGTAGGAGAGCAATGCCCTTACTATGTAAAGAGTAAAAATGCATACCAGACAACCGAGTGAGTGGTCAGCAGGCAAGGTGTCTTTTGCAGACAACAATTTTCACAATTATTGCATTATTTATATTTATTATAATTTCCAACTGTTTTGGCTCTTTTCATCTTGTATCTTTTTTAACCTGGAGCAGTTTAGGAGTGAAGGGGTGAACAGTGAACAATACTATGTGAGTGAACTGCTTGTTTCCTTAACTTCCCTTGATTTAATGAACAGGGAGCTATAATGAGCATACATTATGGCTCTAATTCTGATTGTGTGTGTAGGAGACTACTGTATAATGCTTAGTACAGGCAGCCTAGAAGGAACTCATGGTCTATTTCTGCCTCCAAATGAAGTATAAACAAAAGTACTGTCCAAAATGAAGGTGCTGTGGTCTGGCAAGGCACCAGGTCTGGACAGGATACATCAAAGGATTTTGATGGAACTAAAACATATTACTAAAACACCACTAAAGGAGATCTTCAGTGATCCTATTACCAGAGCATAGTGCCAGAGGACTTACGGGACCAAAAACATGACACCACTATACAAAAAGCGTTCCATGGCAAACTAGTGGAATGGTAGGGCTATAAGCCTAACCTCCATACTTGGGGAAATTACTAAAACACCACTCATGGAGATCTTCAGTGAATCTATGGCTACAGCATAGGGCCAGAGGATTTACAGAGCAGCCACCATAACACCACTATTCAAGAAGAGTTCTATGTAGAAAACATTAGGTCTATAAGCCTACCTTCCGTACCTGGGAACATACTGGAATCAATAAACATAGGCAAAATAGTGTAGGGCTAGGCAATGTATTTTTTTTTTGTGTGTGTGTGCAAAAATGGGACAAGAACAGCTATCCTAGAAGTTGAGGGCTTTGTCCATTTTAACGCATAGGTGTAAAATGCCATGGGCCAGATATTCAAAACTTTGTTCTAGGTGCAAATCGTTTGCACAGGGTTAGTGTCAGGTTAGTGTGGGTCCGCTATATTCAAAAGGTCAAATACTGCATTAGCACCGGTCAAAATTATAATGTATGCAATATTCAGCAATAGCACTGCGCAAAGTGTTTTTGTGTGACTTAGCACAACACTTTGCTCAGTGCAAATTACCGCCCAGGAAAAGGTAGTCTTAACTCTGGGCAAACCAGCTTTGCATGACTTTGTAGTTTTGCGTGGCTTTGCGTGACTTTTGCATGGCTTTGCATGACTCTAACCAGTAAGTATGACACATAGAAATAAGCCAGACATAGAGGAAACATGCAGCTCACTGACGGCAACTCTTTGATGCCATCATCTGCTACCAGTCCCAGCCATGCCAGGCAGTAAGTGGTGACCTGGCTCCCAGTGGACACTATGGAAGTACGGCTATACAGCACACACCTGCAGACCACCCTTCAGTGGACACCAACAGACAACAGCACACACATACAGCACTATGGGCATGGAGGATGTTGAGAGGAGGGTGTACAAGTGGCCAGGCTGCACCACAGACTGGATGTGGCCACAAGGCTGGGACAAACCATGCAGTGCACATGGGCCAGTGTTGGGAATACCCCAACACCAGTGTGCCTGTCTGATGGCATGTGCCCCCCCATCCACTTTCCACACATCTGTATAGACACCACAGCACACACAGCTAGCCATGTATATGTCACTGTAAGCATCCCATGCAGTGGTGCAGCATCTGTGGATTGTATAACAGCATAACAGTAATGTCCACTGTCAGTAAACACCTGCAAGTTGGGCCTGTCACTGCGTACAGTGCAGTGGTTACCACTGCCCTACACACTACAGGCATTGCTGTGTCCCTCACCCTACTGGCCCCCTTGCTGCTGTAGTGTCTGCTGTGCACTGTAGCATGTACTACAGTTTGACAATTGCATGCAGCAGCACCAGCACCTGTGCCTGTGCTGTGTAGTCCCCTGGTACACAATATTCTATACTGTACTGTACAAATGTATCCTGTAGCTACCACCAAACATTGCTAGACTAACCTACAGGTGGAGCGGTGGGCAGACCTTGCCAGCCCCTGTACTCCCAGAGTGACCTACAGGTGGAGCTGTGGGACCCTGCAATAGCACTGAGCAAACTGCAAGCAAATCACATCATAATGAGATGCTAATCTGGATGTCTGCCCACAGACTACCTGAGTAGGCTCATTTGCATGTCACTTTTGAATATAGCAAAGATTTTCCCAAGGCAAATGTGCTTGCACCAGGCAAATGGATTAGCTGTATGCTAAACCTGTGCAAATGTGCTTGCGCCGCTCAAATGTTTCGGAAATATTGTACATATTTGCACAATGTAATTTCACATGCGCTGCTGCTTGCAGCTTTACTGACTCCATTCCTTTGCTAGCACACACATTGGCAACATAGTTCACCTCTACTTTCCTTCATGCCGTTGTGAACTGGGATGCTGTTGCAGTTTGCACTTCCTGGTTGCTATATTCAGAGCTGTCTTATTCCCATGCTATTTTTGCACTGCAGTCCCAGACCAGTTTGCCCAGCTTCTTTAGCATGCTATATTCAGCAGGTTTAGCACCGGGGCTATCCCTTTTGAATATAGTGGGCTATTGGATCTGGGATAATTTAGCCTACGGGACAGTGCTAATTTAGCCCCAAGGCAAAATTTTGAATATCTGGTCCCATGTTTGCACACAATTGTCATTTTTGTGGGAAACTTAGCATGGAAATCTGAATTTTCATCAGAATGTTTTCTCATGCAAATCCACAAGTTTTAATTTTTTTTCAGTAAATCTCTACATAAATGAGCTAGTCAGTTTTGCCAAACCATGCAATAGTGGAATACCTTGACAGGAATGTAATTATCAGACATGGTATTGCTGAAATCCTGATAGCCAAACCTGATCAACTTCCGTGACATAAACACAAGCAAACTGGATGTAGGAAACTGCATGAACATTATTCATAGTATCTGGATTTCACTACTGGAAGTTGGCCACCTAGCAAGAGAAACATGACACACAGGGAAAACACTTAACTGGGCAGTTAAAGCAGCAGTGCATTTTGCAGTGAAACTTTTTTTTTTATTGTATTTTAAATTGCCCCCTATCTACTGTCTTGTAAGATACTCCTGTGATACCTTTTTTCCCATATGTTGAGTCTGCTTTTCACTTTTTTCACATGTAAAATAATAAAAAGAGTGTTTCTCCCAGTCCAGGTGTTCTAAAACAGCATAGAATACTAATGAAAATCTGGGGATAGCAGTGTAAAAGGAAGACTCTCTTTATTATTTCAAATGAAAAAAAGTGCCAAGCACAATTAAAATGAGGAAAAGGTTGTAATAAAAGACAGCAACTACAGAGCAATCTAAAACAAAATAAAAAAGCAGAGGTTAAAATTTTCACTGCTAACATGCCAGCAGGCTCTGGCACAACATTCAAACAGAATGCACGATCGGAACAGACCACACAATCTGTTTGAATATCGGGCCCTGGATGCGAAGCACACAGCAAGCAGCCACCATATATGGTGCAGCACATCCAAGGTGCAGGGCTAAAGAATGCCCTTAGGGGAATGTGTGGCACATATGTGTATATGCCACAGCACATATGGGCAATATTCAGCCCAAATATGCAGTTGAGTCCATTGGGCATGCATGGCACAATGGGGTCATTTACATGTCCATAATGGGCTCATCTGCATGTCTGCACCATTGTGTTTTATGCCAGACCAGCACTCCCCGGCTCTGATCACTGTTCAAGCAACACAAAAGCCCAAGCACCATTTCTATAGTGCAGTGCCCTCCCAGCCCCAATCACTGTAAAATTAAAAAACCTCCCCAATCCCCGTTTCCATAGTGTAGTGTATCCCCCAGCCCCAATCTCTGTTCAAGCAACATAACACCCAAGAGTTCTTTCTCCATAATGTAGTGCCCCCTCAGCCCTGATCACTGTAAAAATTAAAACACCTCCCTGATCCCTGGTTCCATAGTGTAGTGTCCCTCGTCTGCAGCCCGATCACTGTAAAAAATAGAGCACCTCCCCATCTCCATTTCCATAGTGTAATGTCCCCCCAGCCCTGATCACTGTTCAAGCAACATAACACCCAAGAGCCCTGTTTCCATAGAGTAGTGCCCCCCCAGCCCCAATCACTGTTATGATAATGAACTCCCCAAGCCCTGATCACAGTTAAAATAATGACTTCCCCTCTCTCTGAGCCCCAAACCATCTAACATTACAACCGTCCCTTCCCCTGGCAGTCAAAAGGTCCCCCTCCCATTAGGCAATTACCCACCACCCCACTCCACCCCATCCCAACCCATACTGGTGACTGGCACAGCCCTCCTCACCGTGCCATGGCCAGTTGCCAACTGATTGGTATCGAAACATGTACAGTAAATAGTACGCTCTCACTGGTTGACCAGTGAGTGCATACTATTTAGTATATGCACTCTGATACCAATCAGTCAGCAGCTGGCTGTGGCAGGGTGTGGAGGGCTTTGCCAGTCGCCAGCATGGGTTGTGTTGAGGTGGGTGGGCAGGGTGGTAGGTCATTGCCTATTGGGGTGGGGGACCTTTGACTACCAGGGAGGAGATGGTTGTATTATATAGTTTGAGCTCGTGGATGGGGGGATTCATTATTTTAACTGTGATTGGGGCTGGAGGGTTTCATTATCATAACAGTGATCAGGTGGGGGGCACTACACTATGAAAATGGGTCTCTTGAGTGTACTGTTGCTTGAACAGTGATTGGGGTTGGAGGGGACACTACACTACAGAAGATGGGATTGGGGAGGTGTTTGAATTTTTACAGTGATCGGAGCTGAAGGGCAGGGCACTACACTATGGAAATGGGGATCAGGGAGCTATAATACATTTTACAGTGATTGAGGCCGGGGGGGGGCTGTGTACCAGGCCCTAGACTGTGCGCGGGGCACCAACCTACCCTGCGCATAGTTAAAGTAGGAGTTCAAAAGCATAACTATGCATCAGCACAGCCAGCAATTTTTATGCTTCAGGGGGTTTCAATACTGTGATGTGTGGTTTATGCATGGCATACCCCTTATTTGCGTAGATGCATCACAATATTGTGCATGGCGGTACAGTCGGGGGTGCATGGCACATCAGTGGCCTTTGAATATGGCTGCACCTGCAATGGCCCATGCAAGTCCAGAGATGTGTGGCACATCCAGGCATGTGCCATGCATCTCATCTGAATATATGGGCCTTGCTGCTGAAAAAGAGTGGCCAGGATAGTCAAAGGGGTTGCGCATGATGCAACAGAGTTGCACTGGTGTAACCCCGCATTGTGCCCCGGTGGGATATTGAAAGGGCAGCCAGGTGCAGTGCAACTCCCAATGCACTGGGACACAATGTAATTGTATGCTGCGCAGATGCAGGGGGCGTGCTCATGCATATATGGCACATCTCGATATTCAGCCCGGGATGTGCGGTGCATATGCTGGCACAACCCTGCAGTGCGCCACATAGGGGGACTCAAAGTTGAGCCCTAGAAAAGATGGCACAGCTCCTGGCCACCCACAGGTGGGCTGCAGTACTGCAGGGTGCAACACAGCAGCCCAGCTGTGGGTGGCCACCCACCCACTCAGAACACCGTTGACAAGCACACACATCCCTGGTAGTCCAGTGCCCCCCCCCCCGAGTCCTCAACACCTCAAATATTGTTATGACAGCCCATCACTCATAGTGAAGTGGACCCTCTCCCACCCGAGTCCCCGAGTAATGGAATAAGACCATCCCTGGTGGTCTAGTGGACCCCTACCTGCCCCTAGCTGCGATCACGGTAATCTGCCATATGGATAAGTCATGGTCATATAGTGGCACCCCCCACCCCTTTCACCCATTCCCCTCCATTAGCAGTGGGCTGCTGCAACCCACCTACATACAGCCTGGCCACCCACCAACTGACATGTACAGTATGGGCTGTAAGCCCATTGGTTCCCAGTGAGGACCTATAGGCTTGCAGGGCATACTGTACCAGACAGTCCCAATTATGTGAATGACTTCATTCACATCTATGAGGCTGTCTGGTACAGTATGCCCTGCAAGCTAATCACACACTGAGGACCAATGGGCTTATCTACCTGTACCTATCGAGTCGGAGGGTGGGTCAGGCAGTATGTGGGTGGGGTTACAGCCTCCTGCTGCTGATGGGGGAGGAAAGTGGGCAAGGGTGCAGTGTGGGTGGGAGGGTGGGGGGTGCCACTGGATCAGCAGGGCATATCCATACGGCAGATTACTGCAATCATGGCTAGGGATGGAGGGGTTACACTAGACCACCAGGGATGGTCTTATTACTTCACTCAGGGACTCAAGTGGGAGGGAGACCATTTGACCACCAGGGATGGGCTGTCATTAAATTATTCAGGGATTCGGGGACTTGGGGGGCCACTAGACTACCAGGGTTTGGTTTTGGTACATTGCAGCAATCGCATCTTCATGCAGGGGATGCCCTGGGATCCCCACTGCACACGGCATGCTGTGCAGGGCACCACAAGCGCAAGTCGCCAGGCTGCCCTGTGCAAGGCATGCAAATGGGACCATAATGACATGAAAATGGCCCCATTTGCACCTTGCATATCTTATGGCCTCATTTGCATGCTCCCTTCTAAATATCATGGGTGATGTGCCTAGCACAACTGCACTTACACTGGTGCATCCCCGTGCTCCATCCCTGTGGCTTGCGCCAGCACAGTGCCACTGTGCCATGTGCAGTTTGTGCACTGACCTTGCCATATTCAATGGTGCTGCACCATCGTGCATCACCGTTGAATATCGCCTGGTCCTGGCCCCGGCGCAGCCCAGTTGTGCTGTACCCAGGCTTGCGCCACTGCCTGGTGCAGTCTGAATATCTGGGCCAGTGTTTTTTTAACTTATGCAACAAGAATTTGTCAAATGTTTGCCACTTGAATTGATTTTGCACCAGGTTGTGCTTGTTCACATTTTTAATTTATATTTACACAAAATAGACCAGATAAGATGTAATATGTCATTTGCAATAGGATCTTGATTTCACACAGTTTTATACTGCGTTTACCCAGGACAGTAGAGGTGAGAAGAGATATTTCATTTTTAGTGTGGTCATGCTTTTATAATGTATTTTTCTAGGACAGATCATTCTAGATGCAACATCTCCTTTTCAGTGGGGTTCTACTGTAGAGTCCAGTTTTTACACAGTTTTGCAATAGATTTACACAAGATAACCCTCGTGAGTTGCAGCATCTCATTTTCAGTGTGTTCCCACTTTAACACATCTTTGCATTTACCCAGGACAGCACAGCTCAAATGCTGTCTTATTTTCAGTGGGATACTGCTTTTTCCAATAAAGGGGTCCTTTTACCCATTTTTATAATGTATTTACAGTACCCAGGATAACCAAGCTGAAAGGCAGGTTACATTTTCAGTGGTGTCCAGCTTTTACAATGTATTTTTCCCAAGATAGAACAGCATAGATGTACAGTTCAGTGGGGGCTCTGCTGTAATGGGATCCTGCTTTTAGACATTTTTGCTAAATATTCACCCAGGGCAGACCACATAAGATGCAATATCTAATTTTCAGAGGTGTCCTGCTTTTACGCATTTTTAGACTGCATTTACCCAGGGTAGGTCAGATGAGAGACAAAAAAACAAAGAATATTTAATTTTCAATGGACTCCCACATTTTCACCCCAAATATCCAACAATCAAGTTAGGACTGATGTTATGATCAAGACAGGTGGAATTTTTTTTTAATTCCACCCAAAAGGTGATTTTGCAGTGTGACTGTAAAAACAGGTTTCAAAGGGGATTTGAAAAATGATACCTATCATGTTCAGGAGGTGGGGTAACACTAGAGATATGTTCAAAATTAGTGGCCAAAATGTGCAAAAATGAAGTTATGAGTAAACTTTTGAACAATTCAATGTTTCTTTATAACTTAGTTGTTTTTTTCACATTCTGACCGCCAGTTTTCAACATAGTCTTTTTATGCCCCCCACCACACTGAACAGGACAGGTATCATTTATAAAATACTGTCCAAAATATCATTTTGCGCCACAAGTACGAAAACACATTTTTGCCAACATTTGTAAAACAACAGCTGTCATGTCCATGTTGAAAATTTTGGGTCAAAATATTAAAAATTACCAAAGTTACGAGTATGTGTTGAAAAATGTCAGTGTGCTCTCATCATCTCGGTACCAGTACTCTGATTACGCTCATCCTTACTAATCATTCTGAGAGACTCCATAATATCACAGTTTTACCTGACTCACTAAGAGACCACTCTCCTGTTCTCTGTAGTTGGTCAAACCGTTCCCCAAAACCCTCTCCTAAGATTTCTTATCAGCGCTCTCTCAAAAAAGGTTCCCTAATGCACTTAAAGGCCTACCTCCTTAACTGTGACTGGACCCCTCTAGACACTGCCTCAAATGTAGACAGTGCCCTATCCTTTTTTATCTTCACTGTTAACTACACCTGTGACATTTTCACCCCATACTCTAAGCGTATGAGGAAAGACCCAGAAACCTCTTGGATTACACTGGCTCTCCTAGAAATTATGCACACCTGTGACATTCTCCGGCAGCAAGCACGGGCAACTGGTCTCCCAGTGGACTGGCAACACTACAGGACTGCCAGAAATACTTGTACCCAAGAAATTCACTGTGCTAAGTCTGCCCACTTCCAAGCCAGCCTCTCGTCTAGTTGGGGTCTGGGGAGGAAGTTCTGGGATAACATGAAGGACCTGACTGGTAAACCCAACTCATCCCTCCCCTCTTGCTGAATATCAATGGTGTCTTTACACAGGACTCACAGCTCATTGCGAATCCTTCAAAACAGCATTCTCTGAGCTTAGTGGGGTTCTCCCCCAAACTTCTTCAACAACACTTCCACTGCCTCCCCAGTCTCCTCTCCCCCAAGGTATCCCCTCTTTCCATTTCCCAGACAGTCTCCCCTCATGAAGCTAAATCCTACCTTACCAAGGTTCTGGCTGAATATAGATTTAGTGGGTACTCCCTGGACTTGAAGCTTCTGCTATTAGCCCTCGATGCTGTCTTATCCCCGTGTACTAAAATTCTCAATCTCTCCCTCTGCCTAGGCCAATTCCCTTCACAGTGGAAGGCAGCAGCGGTTACACCTCTACTTAACAGTGGTGATAGACATTCCCATAGTTACTATCACCCAATCTGTATCCTCCCCCATCTCCAAAGCCCTTGAAAGGATAGTATCTGATCAATTCTCCAACTACCTCTCAAAATACACCTCCTTTGTCATCAGCAACAAGGGTTTAGGAAGGGCCACAGTGCTACCACTGCCCTCTTGGAATATACTGATTTCATCCATAAAGACCTAGACTCTGGTCACTTAGTTGGGTCTGTGTACATAGACCTAACAAAAGCCTTCAACACGGTCAATCACACACTCCTTCTGGACTCTCTTCTATCCCTGGGCCTCTTGTATGATGTCACATCCTGGTTTGCCATCTACCTCAGTGGAAGATCTCAGTGGGCAAAAATCAATGATACTCTCTCCTCCAGTCTACCGGTTCTTTCAGGGTCCCCCAAGGTTCTCAATTCTTGGCCTGCTCCTGTTCAGTCTTTTTCTCAGCACCTTCCCCATTGCCTGTTCTGAGCAGATGATACTTTATGCAGATGATGCAGTAATCTTTTGTAGCTATCCCAATCACACACCACTTTAGAGTACTCTCCAAAGGTTATTTTCAAAATACAAATCATGGTTCTCCCATCATAAACTTATTTTAAACTACAAAAAAATTAAAGTGATGGTGTTTGCAATCCCTCAAAACAAATTTAAAGGCTCTCCTCTAACCATCCTCAACTGTCAGCATGTGCCTCTGGAACACATACATAGTTTCAAATATCTCAGCATCACTCTGGACTCCACCCTCTCTTTCCATGAGCACAGAAACTTGGTCTGTAAGGTGGTAAACACCAGGATTGGCCTTCTGTTCAGACACAGGTCATGTATGCCAGTTGATGTGCTTTGCCTGGCTGTAACCAGTTCGGTCCTGTCCATAGTCGATTATGGCATTGTTACCTATGGGTCGGTGGCTGATAGCTTTAAGCAGGATTAAGGTTGTATTGAACAAAGGGCATTGGCTTGTGACTGGTTGTGATCATTTCATGCACACCTGTGACCTGTACAAACATGCTAGTTGGTTAAACTTTGATGGAAGGCTTGTGTACCAGACCAGCCTGCTAGCTAGAAAGATAGCCATTGGTCTCTCTCTCTCTCTCTCTCTCTCTCCTCCTACTGCCCAACATCTCTTAACTCCTGCCTCTATTACTTGGACTACAAGAAGCTCCTCTAAAGCCACCTTCCTTATCCCATTTTGTAGGACGTCCATGGGGCAGAGTGCTTTCATGTGCAGGGTTCTGCACTGGTTGAATGACCTGCCCTCTGAGGTTTCTTCCGTAAATAAATTAGGCCCTTTCAGACATAAACTATGGCAGCACCTCCTTGCCTCCTTCCACGGTGATTGTTACTAACCCTTCTGTTTGTGCTCCCTCCTCTTCTGCCCCTCCCCCATCCTCAGACTATTATGACAATGTCACTTCAACTGCTCCAAGTACTATTCCCCCCTCCTCAACCCCTGTCTCCTTCTCCCTTTCCCCTGTCTTCTGTTCTATCTCCCCTACTCTCCTGCTTTACTGCTTTCTTAAGCCTGCCTAGCATTTAATTTTTCTGCCTTGTAGTTGTCATTTGTATGACCTGTTAACTTACTGCTACATTGTTTATTTTATGTATACTTCATATATTTTAAGTATTCTGTTCCTGCACTTTGTATGCTTGTCTTGCACCACTGTATTTTTCAGTGAACCATCTGACATGGAGCTTTTGTAAAGGAGTCTCTGACTCAAAGGTTGTAATTCCAATAATTTCAATAAAATAAAAAATAAATAAATAAATCACTTTGCTTTCTTTATAGCCCATATTTTCAATATAGTCTTCTTATAACCCCACCTCATAAATAAGGGCAGAAAACAGCTTTAAAGCCTGCCTCAAAGGTTATTTTACACCACAAGTGTGAAAACACATTTGGGCAGGATTTTATAAAGTGACAGCTATCACGCTCATGAGGTGGTATGAAGAAAAGGCTATGTTGAACAATTGGGGTCAAAATATTGAAAATTACCAAAGTTACAAGTGTAGATTGAAAAATTTCAATGCACATTCTTAGCTTGTTGTTTTTTCATATTTTTACCCCAAATTGTTAACATTGTCTTTTTATTACCCCGCCTCATAAACAAGGGTGTGGAACATTTTCAAATCCTGCCCGAAACAGGATTTCATGCAGCGACCATGTAATCACCTTTTGGGATGACTTTAAATAATTTCACTGTCCTTATTCACAAGGTGGGGTCCCAAAAAGGCCATGTTAAAAATCTGGGGTACAAATATTTAAAAAATGACATTATGAGCCAAGTTCAAAACCATTTGAAATACATTGAACCGCATACCTCATTTCTTCATTTCCCAGTCCAGTACTGAAGAGTAAAGATGTGGCTCTGCTCCAGACAGGATTACTGCATTGGACTGCTGGTAGGTAAGGGTTGGGGGGTGGGGGGTGCTGAGAGGGAGAGTCAGGTAGGGGGAGGAGAACGACGGCAGTGGCCAGTGGTGGCAAAACACATTGATGGCTGTTTTTCTTTTTACAGGGTATATAGAAATAAACAAACAAAAAAACTACAAGGACAGTTTTCTTTACTTCAGGTACCAGCACTGGGGATTGGGTACCCCAGTGTTGGTTTAACCTCTGGGGGCAAGAGGAGTGATGTGGTGGTGGGAGGGATACTTGGCAAAGGTTGGGATTACAGGACATTAAAAAGAAAGACTATGAGAACAGTTTTCTGTATTTTAGGTACTGACTCTGGAGAGTGGGTACCCTGGTATCAGCATTATGGCTGGTGCCAGTGGGGGTGGGTTTCCCAGTGTCACACAGTGAAAATGGGTGGGGAGGGAGGTACTAGCTGGCAGCTGGGATATGGCACCCCAGTGTCAGAAAATTAAGAAGGAAGGGGAAAGCAACAGGAGGTGGGAAGGATACTTGGCAGAGAGAGGGTGGGATTGTTTTTACATTTGGTGGGAGGACCACAGCAGGCTGATCAGCTCTGTTTGCTGGGTTTTAGGCAGAGCAAAGGAACGAGCTGCCCAATGATTCAGGCAGCTGTTTTCTTTGAAGTACACCAAGTGTCTGCCCAGCAAGCCCAGAAAAGTGTCATGGTCAGCCTGACTTATGATTGGTCTGAAACTTTCAAGTTCCTTGCAGACAGCCCTGCATTGGACAGACAGGGTCATACCTCTCAAAATCCACTATCATACCAACATGTTCACTTTGTACATGGGCAGAAATAAAAATGACCTAGAAGCTGGAGCTGACAGTCACATGGCAAAGTATGTAGAAATTAGTTTGTGCTGAAAACCCCAAGGAACAATGTATTAAGCTGAACCTCAATAATTAATGAGTATGAGACACTAGGATGTAGGCAGGAACCAAAAAAGATACCACAGCCTAAATGAGCAGATACATCAGAAATCCATGCAGGGAAGAAGTGAAGAATAATAGCCAAGATTTGCAATGCATAGCAATGGCAAAGAAAGCAAAAACAAAAACAAAAAAATGTTGTGATGCATATGCATGCGGAGAAAAATAAGTAAATAAGCCACTTTATAATGCCCTGGTGAGCCCACACCTGGAATGCAGCAGGCACGGTTGGACACACCATTAAAAGAATGGTAGGGCTGAACAGGAGAAGGTTCACATTAAGAGCAAGAGAAGTGGTCAAAGCAGGCTAACTGATGTCTTCTGATGTCAAGCTAGGGGAACTGAACCTATTCTTACTTGAGAAAAGAAGCCTGAGAGGAGACTTGCTAGAGACATATAAAACAATCAGGGGTAAGGGATCCAATAAAGAACCAGGACATTAAATACCAAGGTTCTGGTTGCCATTCACTTGTATTTCCTATGTAATTCCATTTAAAAAATCCATTCAATATTACATTTAAACATACACTAATGAATTAAAGTACCTTTTTCTTGCTACCGGAATGGTGTCCTAAACCAAATTATTTATGTTTTGAACTGTGGCATAGCAGTTAATAAATGTATTACAATAACTATTTAATGTCTTGCAGTTTATAAGTTGGTGTCTTATATTATGTAATGACAAGGGGACTGTCTTCAGAGCTTATTTCTTGTTTACAGTTTTTTTAAATGTAAATGATTTCATTTTAACAACATCCTTTTTGTAACATAAAAGTAATATAGTCAATAAGTACTTATTTAGGTATTATCATTTTTTCTGTATCACTTCTGTTAATACTTAATTTTTGAGAGTCCTTCTCTTAGTCACACTAATCTATTCACTAGACATATTAATAAAAGCATGTTAGCCCTATTCACAGGAGTTTAGTCCATTACATAACTAGTTAGTGGAAAACCTGAAGTGCAATTTCATCTCTGCACTCCAAAGCACACTGGATATAAACTACAAAAACACTTGAATTAGGCTACAGTAGGTACCAATAAAACATTTTTTTAACTAGGCATAAGATGCAATATTTATTGTTACACTATGGCTAATTGATAAAACAAAATCAGGGAAATTAGCCAGTGGATTATAATACAAATAACATTCAACTTACTTGACCAAGTGCTTGATTAGGATATCCAACATCTCTTTGTTTTTCTCAGGTAATTTGTGTACAAGAGCATGTACTGCTCTTACCCTGTACTGCTGGTCATCTGACTCTGGAAAATACAAGTAAATACAAAAGTTAAACTTTGATTTGTATAAATGTTAAACCTCCTCACTCCCACATTCAATCTCTGCACTTAAGCTCCCTAAACTTCCTTTAACCTCCCCATAATCATGCACTTATTCCTTCTTTGTGTGCAGACTGGTTGCTGCCAAGTGCTCATGGCTAGTAAGGTGCTATAGGATACATGGTATATAACAGGTCCTACAGTATATAAAACCTAATTTATTTCATTTCATTGGATATCACAATATCATACCAATATAAAAATGAATAATGGCAAGCACATTAGGCTAACTCTTTAGTGTGGTAATCTGTTGGCAAGAGCTGAATAACTACTGAAGTTGTCATTATGTAAAAATTCACCGGTTAATCACTACAAAAAACAAGCATTTCATCAGCATCACAAAATCTCATGAGTCCTAGTAAGGTACTGAACAGTTCTGAAATTTAAATGAAATGGCACTAAGAGCAAAACTTGTATTTCCCTTTTCCCATTAATGGACTATTGTGCACAATTTGTTTTCAATTGCTGCTCTGATGCAATGGAACAGATTGACAGCCACCATTAGAACTTCCCAGTCTCTGAAGGTATCTGAATCTCATTTATAAGCCTACTTCTTTCATAAGGTTTTTACTACTTTATTGTAAGTAAATGATTTAGAGATGTCATATTTATTTTGTTAACCAGATAAGAGCATTGGAATGACAGTCCGTCTTCCAGGCTTGACCCAGGCATAGCAATTATGCATTGATGTTATATAATGTCATGTGTTTTATTGTATGTCTTGCATGGCGGCTTTGTTATTCCGATTGTGAGGCAAATAGATAAGTGCATTATTTGAATAAAAAAGCATCATCATTCGTCATCACAAGATTAAAGAGCAAATGCTTAGTAAGGATGTATATCTTAAAGAATGACGGTTTGGGGCCTCTAGATGCCTCTGCAATCATTCAGTTCATTTTTATTTGTTTCTATACTTACAGTACCTTTTCATCTAACTGCTAGTAAACAAAAAAATAGGAATTCAACAGAATTCTTGCACCGTGAAGTCAGAAATCCTTTACTGGCAAGGCTGGAAGTGTATTTCAATGAGAAAATGCAAACCTGTTTTCAGAATTGTATGGAGGAATAACACTTTGTACCACCCAAATATTATATATATATATATGTATATATAATTAATAAAAATGTGGGATTTTTGATAACCTGTAATCTTTGATTGTCATTTAGTAGGTGACATTTTCTTGATAACCAGATTTTACTTGGAAAGAAGAAAAGAGAAGTCATTTTTTTAAATGGTAAATCAAAAGATGTATCTATTTCTTTTGAAAAAGAAAAATATACTTAGTTTCTCATTGAAATACACTGAGCTTCTAAGTAGCTAGCAGTTTCTAGCATCACAATGCCAGAATTCTATTGATTTTCTTTATTTGTTTGTTTTGCTTTGTGTATTTTTTTTACTGGCTGAATGAAAAGCAAAGATGAGCACACACTTGTTTCACAGCATTAATAAATATGTCATGATAAAAATAGAAAGTAATTACTAACACATCTAAATTCAATAAATAAAACAGTCATTTTTCTAGTTATTATCATCCAGTGCTTTCACAGTCAAAGGCTGCAAAAGCAAAGAAGAATTGGTACTGCTGGGGAGGAGAATCAAATGTTAGCCACACAATTTAAGGTATAAGATGAATGTTTATGGGTATTACACACACACACACACACACACACACACACACACACACATATATATATTAGAGGCAAAAAAAACTCAGTTTAATGCATCAGTTAGGGTTGTTCCACAGTGACAAAAGTGAGGAAATTTGATGTTAGGGTTGAAACCCCCTTTGCACCCCTCCAGCCCACCCCCCAACTGGAATCGGGGTTAGCATTAGAATCATCAGCCCTAATTCTCACCATCACATGTGGAAAGAAGTTGAGGAATAGGAGAATGGGGTGAGAATTAGGACTGATGACCTCAATGCACTTTGATCAGCTGGGGTGGTGGGCTGAGGGGTGCCAAGGGGTTTCAACCTAACATTGAATTCCCTCACCCTTGTCGCTGTGGAACAACCCTAACCGATGCATTAAACAGAGTTTTTGCCTCTAATTTCCCTTCTTTTTGAGAATAATGAGAAATAGTGAATGTAATGCAGCGGCGGGAGCACTGGACCTGAACCATGCTCCCGCCATGTGATGTCTTGTCACATAGTAACACTGTGCCTGCAAACGCAAATCGTAATGCGCAAGGTGACACAAAGTGAAACAGAAAGAGAAACAGTTCTGTAGACAGAAATGTTAAAAACAACGCAAATGCAACCACAAATGAAAATGCAAAGGGTAACGCACATGGTGTCGTAAACATGAACGGTAAGTGAAACGGGTACAGAACCGCAAGTGGAAATGGTAATGGTAACAGTAATGTAAGCACACAGGCTGGTTTTCTCCAAAAGTTGTATAGAGAAAAACAATGAGTACAAAGACTGTATGCAAAATAATGACTCTCAGAACAGAAAAATGAGGACCTGGAATAGTAAATTGCTCATATCTCAGGAACTGTAAGACATAGAAAAAAAATGTAAAAGTCGTATGAATTATCACTTTTCTGGCTAGTTTTGTACCTAGCCCCCAACAAGGGGCTAAGCATTTTTTTGACGAAAAGTCCGTATCTCGCACTGTTTCTGAGATACGGGCCCTGAAAGACGCGGCGAACGCCGTAATGTTATCCTACGTGAAAAAAACAGAAGTTCGGAGTGCCATAACTTTGCCTCCCTGTAATATTTTTTCACCAAACCATTGAAAGGCACATCTGTGGTATGTTGGCTATATTCCCTGCAAATTTTAGCCCAAAAGACCAGACTGTTATTTTGCAGCAGGGCGCCAATGATTGCTGCAATGCGTCATACGCCGTAAAGTTATCCTATGGGAAAAACTGTCAACTTTGGAGTACCGTAACTTTGCTGCCATGTAATATTTCTTCAACAAAACACTGAAGGGCACATCTGTGAGATGTCAGTTCCAGTCCCTCTAAATTTCAGCCCAAAACTCCAAACCGTTCTTTTACAGCAGTGTGCCAAAGAATTGCTGTCATTTTCCCACAGCCTAGAAAAGTACTGTCGCAATTTGCGAAAGCTTTCACAAAAATTTGTGACACTTTCATGAGTGCAACACTACTTTGTGAAAGTACTTTTTCCAGAAATCGGAAAAACATATTTCTGGGGTGTTTTACCCCAAAATAAAGACATGGCTAGCATCCTCAGGGTCCGACTAGGTGAATACAAAAAGAATTAGGTTGCTAGAGGGTCCCAAATTTAAATGCCAAGCATTTTCTGATCACCAACTGAAAACAAAATGGCATATTTACGACAGTAAAAGGGCCATTTGTGAAAGTAAAACTGCATTTATGAAAGTGTTGAACTTTTGTTAACTTTTCCCATTGACTTATAATGGGAACTTGTTTTTTAAATAACTTTTGAACCATTTAATATTTTTTCATAAAATCTTCAAAAGGCACATCGGGCATGCCGGCTGCACGTTCCCTGAAGATTTCAGACCAGTCGCGCAAACCGTGCGACCTGTAGGCGCGACTGTAGAATTCCAAAAAAAGCGTAAACGCACACGCAGATCATGCTTAATAACTCTGCAGCCGTATATCCAACCTGTACAAAGCTTGGCAGATCCCAAGGCGTATGGGTCTTAATTCTGTATTCTAAATTTCAGGCAAATCTGTTGAACAGTTGCAAAGTTATTAAGGTACAAAATTTTGGGTTTAACATGTAAATGGCTCCTCAACCCTAACTATGGTAGCACTACTGTGCTACCATAGTATATAATTATATATATATATATATATATATATATACACACACACATACACACACACATATACATACACAAGATTATGGAGATTAATACCAAACTTCAGAAAAAGTGCATACAAGTATTTTTTTAAATTTTTTTTAAACGATCATGAAATTTTCCACATCAATATACTTTATCATTTTGGAACAAGACTATTAATAATATTTATTTTACAAAAAAAAAAACAGTTCTGGCCTGTAAATATGTATATTGATATAGATAGAGAAAACTGCCTGTTTTAAATATTGATAACATAACTATTATTGTTACATAAAAATGATAAAATAATGATACCACTTCTTAGTGGCTGGACTCTAGGCTTTCAGTTAAAATAAATAAGGGTTTTAGCCACAATGGTTCCAGAGTTAAACCTTTCAAAAGATATTTTCTTTTAAATGGGACAATTCTGAGAACCTTTAGAGTATAGATTTTAAATGATTTTTAACATGTAGTTATATCATTAATATATTACTTCATTGACCATATATCAATATTAACAACAACAAAAAAGTTCACTGCATTTTTAAAGTCCTGTCATTTTTACCACATTAAATTGACATGTCTATACATGTAGCAACAGAGGAGAACTGTATTAACTGTACAAATGTTACAGCTTTCAAGATGTTGTTTCAGGCGTTACAAAATATTCATTGCAAAAACGTTGTTAATGCTCCAGTTAGGGTTAAACTGAAAAAAAGTAGGAAAATGTGGTGTTAGGGTTTCCATTACCATAACACCCCACCCCTACCCTGAAGCAGCAAAATGAAATAACTTTACAGTTTTGGCTGCCCTGAGTCTTGGCAAATCAGACCTGGGGTCTTCCTTGGGGTTATCATCCCATTCCATCAGCAAATAAGATCAGATGTACAAACTATATGAAAATGGGGTGAGCATTAGGGTTGATAACCCCCAGAAATACCTCAGGCTTGATCTGCCAAGACTCAGGACAGCCAAAACCATACATGGTAGCTTTTTTTTCTTTTTGCTGCTTGCAGTTTGGGGGTGGGGTTTTGGGTTGGAAATTCTAACACCACATTTCCCTACTTTTGTCAGTTTAACCCTAACTGGTACATTAATGAAGGTTTTTGCAATGAATGTCCTTACTTTTTGAGTTAGTACAATTGCACGAGCACATCCCTGTGATTATGGACATGCAAGGCCCTCTGGGACCATCACTTCCATGCCTCCATTTATCCACATGTGCAAGTTGGTGTGGTGGGCCCAGTGCTTCCATTCCTCCAGAAAATGAATTTATGTGCTTCTTTGTATATTTTTTTTTTTGTTGAGATGGACCATTTTCAGTTCTTACTTCTTAGGGCCTTCATGTTATACTAGTCATTAAGACGTTTCTATTGATATATATATACGTTGTCCATTAACTCCAAAGATTGTCAGCATTTCAGCTTGTTAAAGTTGCAGGGTTATTCTATAGGAATTGTATATTTTTTTAATGTGGATAGCTTTCTATATGGCCCCTAATTGTTTTCTTTCCCCCTTGGGGGGCTGTTATGTGTGTTAGTGTTGTAGTATTCATTAAGAACTTTATTCTGATATGTAGATCATCCCACAACTGCATACATTGATGGAGTTATGGCTTGTTAAAGTTAAACTGTTGTTGAAATCTGGAAGAAAAATGAAGTCCAATTTTTTTTTTGTACAAAGGGATCTTTTTTCGATAGGTTGTGTCACTGATACAAAAAAAGATGTGAAAAAAGAACTAAGTCCAAATTCTTTTTTCATCAGAATGGGATAATTTTTCATGAGGTTGTGCCGTTCATAGGAAAAAGGATCCCTTAACATGAAAAAGAATGTGAAAAAAATGGTATCCTGTCAAGACTGCAGATCAGAAAAAGGATAGTGAGAAAAAATGTGCCGTGATAATTGCGCAAGAAGAAACCGTGAAAGTGCTGCTATACAACCTAGCACATTTTCATTACTTTATTATCAGAACATATATGTTGGACTTATGGAGTGCAAACTATATATTTTGATAATAGGGTAAAGGAAGTGTGGTACGTTATATATTTATGATGGTGTGGTTACTGACCATGATTTTTTGTACAGCACAGATGGCAGGTTTTTTGACCACATTATTTTGGATAGCATGGTTTTGATGTGGAACTAAAAAAAATATGTCTAAACTCCTTTTTGTATGATGGGATCTTTTTTGTGAAGTTGTGTCATTCATATGAAAAATATTGGTTCATATGAAAAAGAATATGAAAAAAAAACTAAGTCCAAATTCTTTTTCCACATAAAGGGATCTTTTTTTGTGGGGTTGTGTTTCGCATATGAAAAAAGATTCCTTCATATGAAAAATGAATCTGAAAAAATTTTTTTTTTCATATGCAGAGAATCTTTTTTCATGTGGTCCTGTTCTTTTTTCTTATGGCCATATGAAAAAAGAAATTTGTGTCATGAAATAAGATGTTAAAATGTGTTAAAAATACATTTATGGGTGATTGTTCAAAAAACTAAGTGCAGAATCCACCTAAGGGGCCCTGATTAGTAAGATACATGTGTTGGTGTCTCTGCAGGATATTATTTTTATGGCTTTTCAAAAAAATTTACAAAAAAATGGAAACAAGATGGCGGCCATACGAAGAAAGAATTATTTCACACAAAAAAGGATTACCCACAAACAAAACAGAATCTTTTTTTATAGGTCAAATTCTGCTTTTGTATGAAACAGCTATCCAAAAGACCTTACTGAGCATGCTCAGAACCGAAAATTCTAATCCATATAACTCTGGAACGTATTAATATTTTTTCACCAAACCACTGAAAGGCACCACTGTACCCACTCACTTTTTACTCTGAAAACTTCAGAGTAAAATTCTAAACTGTCTGGGCGCTAGGCGATGATAAAAAACATAGCAAACCCCCCATATTTTTTTCACTTTTTTCACTATCCAGATCTCAGAATCCACACAGCCCACAGAGCAAAACTTGGAAAATCAAGAAACCTTATCTCCAAGATGGCACATTCAGAATTTTGTACAAATCTGTTGAACACTGGTGAAGTTATTAAAGTGCAGAATTATGGGTTTAACATTAAACAGCCTACTCAACCATAACTATAGTGGTGCTATCACACCACTATATTATGAGATTTTTTCTGGAAATGGTTGGAAGATAATAGTTCTTCTATGTAAGAATAAACAAAATATTTTCTAATTAGAACTAAACATATGCTCTTTAAAGAGCTAGTATACTACCTGAAATTAATATTAAACTTTATGAGTAGTGAAATGATCCTTTTTATATCTGAAGTACTCTTTCTGTTCGCTTTCCTACCTCACAGTACATAGATACATAGACAATGTCTGCAGATAAGGGCCTATAGCCCACCCAGTCTGCCCATTTGAGCTCGTAAGTTCACTTTATGTTTTCCTAGAAGTCTGTTGCCCCTTACCCCTGACCTCCAGAAATCCTTTATTTCTATCCCATGCATTCTTAAATCCTGTGATTGTTTCAGACCCCACCACTTCCTCTGGCAGGGTGTTCCACTTGTCCACCACCCATTCTGTGAAGAAATTCTTCCTCATGTTTCTTCTGAATCATCTTCCCTCCAACTTCATCCCATGCCCTCTAGTCCTGGAACATCTTTTTGGCTTAAGAATAAATAGTGTATTCGTGCACCCTATTCTTCCCTGTAAGATACTTGTATGTCTGTATCATATACACTCTCTCCCTCCTCTCCTCCAGGGAGTACATATTCAAGTCCTTAAACCTGTCCTAATGGGACTTGGAAGCAATCCATGTGCCATCTTTTTTGCCCTCTTCTGAACCTTCTCTACCCTGTCTATGTCCTTTCGTTGGTAAGGTCTCCAGAACTGTACAATGTACTCCAGGTGGGGCCTCACTAGTGTCTTATATAGTGGAATTATGACCTCCCTTTTCCTGCTGGTGATGCCCCTGCCTATGCATCCCAGCATCCTATTTGCTTTACCTGCTGCCTTGTCACACTGTTAAATAGTAAATAGTACACAGTAATAGGTGTGATGTTAGGAGTGGTCTTCCATCAAGCAGCTGACATACCTGGTTCATTTCTCATTCATTCTTACCTCATCAGTATTGTAACCTCATTGACTGTGACTTCATAATTGCACAAAAAAAGCCATTTACCTGCTACCAGATTATTCACTAGGGAAGTCATGATGAATGAGATTGTACAATGCTTATGAGATTTGAAGTGATATGGAATCAGACATAACAGCCTTCACGTAAAAGACTGCTCCTCATATCACACCTACCACTATTAGATAAAAAAAACTTTCTAATTAGCAAGAGGAAAATAAGAATACTTTAAAAATATAAATTAACATTAAGCTGCTTTATAAACAAAAACTGGCCAGAGCAAATAGGGATGCAGGTGAGGAATTTGGGGTAAAAATATTGAAAATTACCAATGTTGTGAGCCTACATTAGCAAAATGTAATGTAGGCTCATAAATTTGTTGTTTTGTAATATTTTTACACCAAACTTTCAGCATAGTATTGTTATGATCCTGCCTCATGAAGAGGAACAGAACAAATGTTAAACTCCTGTCTGAAAGGTGATTTGGTGCCGGGACTGCAAAATCAACTTTCAGGATGCAAAAACACATTTTGGGCAGGAGCTGAAAAATGACAGCTATCACATTCATGAGATGCTATAAAGAAATGACTATGTTGAAAATCTGTGGTAAAAATATTGATCATCACCATACTTATAAGCCTGTGTTCACAAAATTCAATGTAGTCTCATAACTTTAGATATATATTTACACCAAGAACGAACGTTTCACAATTAGTTTTCTCAAAGGCTGATGTATAGCAGTACAAACTACCTTTTAAATGTGTTTCTTATTTGTTTGAGAAAGCTAATTGTGAAATTCGTCACGTGATGTGGGTGTGATATGGATGTGTTCCTCAGCTGCTGCAGAAGTAACTTTGCCGGCCTGCTACACAGACTTGTTTTGTTTTTAACCAGTGATTTATAGACTTTATATGGACTTTTGTGGATATCTTATGGACTTCCATGGACATTTTATGCATATGTGGAAGGTGGTATGTTGATGTTATTGGTGAATGTGCCATTTTGAAGTGCTTCTTCTACGAATAAAAAAAGATTAAAGGAGTACATTGAGCCTGCATTCCTTCAGCCTAGTCCAGGAGCTAACACTTGGTTAAGTGTTCTTTTTAAGTAAGTGCTGGTATTTCTTCTTGGTGTTTTAATGATTCTAACAGAGCACTGCGTTATGCCAGGTGCAGTCAGACTCTTTTGACATCATATATATTTACACCAAATTTTCAACATCACCTTCTCATGACCCCACTTCATGAATATAGGCAGAGAAAACTTTCAACTCCTTCCCAAAATGTGATTTGGCACAGGGACCACAAAATCATCTTTCGGGATGTAAAACAACTTTTGGCCAGGATTTGAAAAATGACAGATGCCAGATTCATGAGGTGCTGTAAAGATATGGCTATGTTGTAAATCTGGGGTAACAATGTTGAAAAATGCTAAAGTTATGTGGCTGCATTTGCAACGTTTAATGTAGGCTCATAACTTGGTTTTTTTTTACTGTAAATATTTTTACACCAAACTTTTAACATAGCCTTCTTATGACCCCATCTCGTGAACAAGGGCTGAGAATATGTTCAGCTCTTGCCCAAAAGGGTGATTTCATGCAGGGACTGGAAATCACCTTTCAGGACAGATTTGCCTAATGACAGTTCAGTAGTTCATGAGGTAGGGTCCCAATAAAGGCATGTTGAACATCTGGTTGAAAAATATGCAAAAATGCCCAAGTTATGCCAGTAAGTTCAAACTACTATTGAAATACATTGAACTGCATACCTGTTTCTTCAGTTTGTGGTCCAGCTTTGAAGAGTGAATATGTGTTGTCTGCATTCCAGAGAGGAGTACAGCATTGACCCCCGATGGGTAAGGAAGGGCTTGGGGTAGGGTGGGATGGTTGGTGCTGAACTGGAGGGTCAGAAGGGGGGTTATGAATGGCCACAAAAGACATTAATGGATGTTTTTTCTTTTTACAGGTACCAAAAAAAAAAAAGACCAATGATTCCCGATCGTGACACTGGGGGACTGGGCACCCCTAGTGTCACTGCTATGTTTCTGGGGGGGTGGTGCTGAGAGGGAGGGCAGACTCTCCAACATTTCCCAGATCAAAATAGGTGCACTTTTGTGCTGCAGTGAGCAGCCCTGTCACCAATGAGTTTATTTCAGGGAGCAATTCAACATTTTAAAATACTGGATGAAGCATACAGTTATGAATCAAAGGAAAGTTTATTTCTTATTTAACATCTTAACCTAGGGTAGTATGAATTTAGCTTAAAATGTGAATGAATTTACAGCACATTCTCTAAGTAGACAACACCACCTCAGAGAAGATTGGATAAGGGCAGGGCAACTGTACGTAATTTGTTCTTGTTGTTCCTTGATGGTCAGCTGGACACAGATTAACACAGCTAGTGCACTCGCATTTCTTGTTGTTATTACAGCTCCTTAGCAAATAGTCCTCAGTGACAGAACCCCCCTGGCTGCTCTTTAGAAAACCATCCTGCTTGGCAGAAGTTAGAACAAGAACCCCCCCAGCCCCAAAAACATTGTAAAAGAACCCATGCCCCCAAGTGTCAACCCAACCGCCCAGCAGAGCATCAGCAATCAGCATCACTTGACACTATTCAACCTCAACCCAGCCCATGGCAGAATAATTTCTCATACCCTGCTGACCTCATCCCTCCGAGTCCCACCACCTGCAGATAGATGAACCCGTTAGGAGAGATATTGTGTAGTGGGTTGATTGACAGTCACTCCACTCCTCTGCTCCCCAAGTGATGAAGATGCTCAACTCACTGCTGCTCTGAAGACTGACAGCACCAGATTGGTGACCCGACTGGCAGTTCAAGCGGTTTTAATTTAATTTGTGACAGGACACAATCACCCCACTCTGGCTCACTCCTAGCACTCTGCCACGACTGTCACTCAGGCTGGCCTGGACCTGGATCTCCTCAGAACTGGCACTAGGTCCCATGGCTGAGCTTCCAGCCACCAGCCCAGGGTAGAGAAAGTCAAAGGGCAAGGCTGCGCCACAGCACAAATTGCACTGACAGCTGCAGTGCTTCCGGAGGTAAGCGAGCTGAGCATTGAGAAGCCCTCTGCTGGCAGCACCACAGGGAAGCATTTTGGTGGTTACCATGGGGACACCGGGATACTCCCTGCCTCAGACTGTGCCAGCTGAGCAAAAACGTAAAGATTTGGGAAAATAAAAATTATTTATAGGATGGCAGGTGGCAAATTCAGTACACAGTATGATCCAGGCAGGATCCATACCACTCTCAAACATATGGTATTGTACCGGCAAAAATGGTACAGTTGGAGGGTATGGGAGGTTTGGGTGGGTGGAGAAAAAATATATATAAAAAAGGGACCATCACAGGGAACAGCATCATGACATTGGGGGACTGGGTATGTTTCTGAGGGAGAGGGGTGCTGAGAGGGATGGTTGGGTGGGGGGGGATACTTATAATAAAAAAAAGAGCAGAATACAGTACAGTCTGCCATGACCAAGATGGCTGCTGCACACTACTGTGCATGCGCAATCACTAGAGCATGCACATTAGGGTGTGGTGGCCATCTTGGACACAGCAGAGTGTGCCATGATCGCTGACAGAAATAAAACAGTGCAGTGCTATTTCCAATACCAACAACGAGTGGAGCACTTTACGTATGTGAAGGCGACTGTGGTGCAACTTCAACATGTTGTTCGGTCAGAAGAAATACACCGAGTCCTTTTCTCTTAGCAAGAGGACTCTAGGGCTCCACCCACTATAGCCCTAAACATTAATAACATTTTCAGTGTACTATTTGTGTTGCTACTTGTTCTTCATGGATGCAGGCGTTTACGGCTGTGTAGCTATGCAAGATATGATACGAATGATCAGATACTAATACTTGAATCTGCAACATCACTCAAGGGGAATAGTATTATCAAAACTAGTTTTCAGCAAGATGCTGTGCCCCCTCCCGACCCAGACTCTGTTAAAGAAATGCAACTGTATCACTTGTTTAATTTTGCCATGTACATTATGAACAGAAATGATGTATCAAACATGAAAACAGAAATGCTTCCTTAGCTTGAAGCATCTGCATTTTTGAATTATGTACAGTACATTTTCCATTCTTCTCAGAACTTACCATTTCTATAAGGCAAATGTCAACTGTCAGTTTTGCAAATTATAATATCACAAGTTAACGTAATACAGTAGGGTGTGTGTCAGATTCTGCAGTTCTTCCAGGTCACATTGGCAAATCAGAACCAGAACCACAGACACAGCCAAATGTGTAGCATATAGTAATTATTCGTGGTACAATCAACAGGAAAATAAAAACATAAGACTGATATTACACAGCAGGTTAGGATCTGCTGCACTGAAAAGGCTAGTGTGAACCAAATACATTATTTCTTCCTCTATCTGTTCCATCCCACCCACCCTGCCTCACTGGCGCAGTCTCATGTACATGTTCTATAATATTGGCCAGGTCACTGCAACAGATTTTTGTACTACAAGGGAGAAATGGAAGACACATTGGCTCCATTAGTTTCCCCACTGCCGTTATCAGATTGACCAGCCCAAAGTTGCCAGCTTCTTCCCTGCTACTGCTCTTATGCTGCAGGAGTACATCTGCCCTTCTCCAGTTCTCTTGGACCACTCCTGTATCTAGTGGCTTATTGAATAGTGCTATCAGAGGAGCAGCCAGTACCTCCCTGAGCTCCTTCCATATCCTTGGACCTACCCTGTCTGGCTACATAGCCTTGTCCACTCTCAGATTTTCAAGTCCCTTCAGGACTCTTTCTTCTCTGAATGTACTTGTATCTACCTTCCTTCCTCCCTCCAATGGTTCTGTAACTCTATATATGGCTCACCCCTTGCTCTTCCACTGTGATGACAGAACTGAAGTATCTGTTCAAGATATCTGCTTTTTTCTGATCGTCCTCTGCAGTCTCCCTCTGCATCCCAATGCCACACAGTTTCTCTCCCCAGTCTTTCTTGTTTTCCCTAATATGCCTAAAAACGGTCTTGTCCCCTTTGATACCCCCATGGCAATTCTTTTTCTCAGTTTGTACCTAAGTGGCCCTCACTGCCTTCCATGTTTTCCAGTGTTTTTGCCGATACATTTCCGTCATCTTCCCTCTGCATCACCTTGCATCTCCTGAATGCTGCCCTTTTTTCCTTTACCCTTGCTGCTACCTCTCTTGAGAACCATAATGGTATCATTTTCCTCCTACTTTTGCACACCTCTTTTGCACAGAGGCTTGTTGCCTTCACTATTCCATCTCTTAATCTGGCCCACTGGCCCTGCACTTCATCATGGTGATCCCCCTTGCAAGATCATCTCTGAGACATTTACCCATTTTGTTTTTTTTAAATTTGCCTGCCTGAACTCTAGGACCCTCATCCTCATGTGGTTCACCTCCGCTGCCATCCTAATGTTAAACCACACTGTCTGGTGATCACTGGTCTGCATCTGGCATCCCACCCTAACTTCCATAACACTGTCCCTATTCACAAGCACCATGTCCAGTATTACCCGATCACAAGTTGGTTCATTGACCAGTTGTCTCAGAAACACCCCCTGCAGGGAGTCTAGGATGACCCTGCTGTTAACCAAGACTATGACCAGAAGGCTTCAATCAATATCTGTCAGGTAGGAGCCCCCATTACCAGTACCATCGCTTTAACTGCCATCTTGCTAATGGCCTGCCCCCTTTCCTTGTCTAGATCTTCCCCACGTGCTGGAGGTCTGTAGCTCATTCCAGTGCAAATGGAGGCTCTAGCTGCTGTCTCTAGAGTAATCCACAGTACCTTCAGACACTTCTAACCCCCTTGGATTTCTGTTGCCTTGGTATCTTCCCTGACATATAACACACACATCCACCTTTACTTCCCTCCCTATACTTCCTGAACTGCGTGTGTCCTGGTATAGCAATGTCCCATTCATGGTTTCCTGTATACTGTGACTCAGTCCTGGTCACTATGTTCAGGTCTGCCTCTGCCATAATAGCCTCAAGATATGGATTTTTATTTCCAAGACTTCTTACATTTGCACACATGGCTTTACACATCTTTCTCCCACCCTGCTTGCAACCCCCCTTTGGTCCTACTTAATTTTTTTCCTCTGTATTACTATGTTTGTTCCTTGCCCCTTTGTCTCCAGTTCCCCTTCTTTTACCTTATTCCTATTCCCTGGGGGAGGTTTCTCCCCTCAGGTTCTTCTTCTCTCCTGCATCATTTTGTGAGGGGGTAGTATATACCTCCCTCTGTCCTTCCACTAACCCTTTCAGCTGGTTTAAATGCTGGCCAAACATTTAAACTGTCCATTGAGGATTGCAGTGCATCTCCTAGGTGGATGAAGGCCATAAACTTTGTTTATAAAATGGTGAGGGAAAATCCTGAAACCTGATTGGCTGTTATTCATGTAGCAATTATGTTCCATGCATAAAAATTAAAAAGTGCTGCCAAATGTGCACTGATCACCAATGGAATCATTAAGCTAATAGAATGTTAAGAATTCAACTGGCAGCCATCATTTCTGCCCTGTAACCATATGCATCACATTTACTTGCACTGTGACCTAAAAATAAAACTACATTATATACAAAATAAAACAGATTAATTAAATTGTGTTCCCCTGATCATCACATTCTCCTTACACACATAAACAAATTAAAAACATTAAGTATTGTTTATAGTTTTCATTACAACTGTTTCTTTGCTGACAATGAAAAATCCCCCTTCTATCTTTACCTGCTCATAAGGGAAATATCTTCTCTTTGCCCTGACACAGATAATTGAGTCTCTGGCTGTAACACAGCCCTTTGTTGTTTGTATAATATGTTAGGAGAGTAACATTCTAGCAGTGGAACTGAGCAGAATTTTGAATCCATGCATTCTATGGTAAACATTTCATGACAGACATTCCATATCTTAAATGTGGGGAAAAAGAGAAGAAAAAAAACAGGAAAAAGAAAGTAGGCAACAACACAATGACATCATCAATGACATCATTTGTAGTGAGCGGAAGGCCTATTTTATAACAAATGCACACAAGTAAATCAGTTGTTTCTACATATAAACATGCTTTTCCCAACTGTAAAAAGTTTTAAAAAAAGGAGCCCATTTTATAAGCACAATAAGGCACTCTTGGATGTGCGCAGAACACATTTTACCTCATGGCCAGCAGCCAAAGTCACTTGGCCTTCGGCCTCATGCCTTAGTACGCCCCTGGCAGTGTGGTAAAAGGTGTTCCATACACACACAATCATGCCTTGTCCAGTGAGCTAAGGAACAGAAGGAGCAGCAGATAGCTAAAGGAATTAAAAAGGGGAACAAGGATTTATTTCGCTATATAAGTGAGAAAAGGGACAAGAAGGACAGGATTGTTAGGCTTAAGAAAGAGGAAGAGTTGGTGGAAGATAACGAGGGAAAAGCAGAGATACTAAATGAATACTTCTGTTCCACCTTCATTAGAGAAAAGAGGAGCAGGGGGGACACAGATGTAGTGACAAAGGAGGATACAGTGAGGGAGGGGGCTGCTAGCATTGAAGGTGGACAAATCACCAGGTCCAGACAGAGTACATCCAAGGGTATTAAGGGAACTGACTGAGGAACTGGCAAAGCAACTGACAGGCCTATTTATTACTTCTCTAGAGTCTGGCATGGTACCACAGGACTGGAGAACAGCATATGTGGTACACCTCCACAAAAGCGGTCCCAAGGATGATGCAGAGAATTACAGACCAGTCAGTCTGACCTCAATCATGTGCAAGCTCATGGAGACCATACTTAAGGAAAGGTTGGTAGAATATCTAGAGGAACATGGGCTCCAAGATGCAAGGCAGCATGGGTTCATGGGGGGATGGACCATATTAAATGAATCTGATTGACATCTTTGACTGGGTCACTAAGACAGAAGACAGGGTCAAGCAGTAGACATCCTCTATCTATATTTCAGCAAGGTCTCTGACTCTGTGCCCCACAAAAAGTTGATCAGGAAGTTGGTGGATCTCGGGGCTACAGATAAGATGTCCAGATGGGTGGAAAACTGACCAATAGACAGAATCCAGAAGGTGGTTTTTGGAGGGAGAGTTATCTGGCACCAGAGAGGTTACCAGTGGGGTCCCAAGCTGTGAGGCTTAATAAAGGGGAAGGGGGTGGGCAGAGGGTGATGGTGAAAAGGCAGAGATACTAAACAAATATTTTTGCTCAGTATTTACAAATGAAGAGGGGGAGGTACCTAAAATAAACAATAGAAACGCTCTGGATACAGAAGTTGATACCAGCCCATTTACAGAAGAAAGGGTTCTGAAAGAACTCTTAAAACTGAAGGTGGACAAAGCAATGGGGCCTGATGGGATTCATCCCAGAATTCTAAAAGAACTAAGGGTAGAACTAGTGACACCACTGACTACCCTCTTTAACAAATCATGGGAGGATGGGGTGGTACCTGAGGACTGAAGAAGGGCAGATGTGATTCTCACTTCACAAAAGTGGGAGCAGGGCAGAAGCAGGAAACTACAGACCTGTTAGTTTAACCTCAGTGATAGGGAAAATAATGGAATCACTTCTGAAGGAAAGAACTGTCGAGTACCTAGAGGCCAGAGGGGTACAGGACCCAAGGCAGCATGGATTCACAGCGGGAAGGTCATGCCAGACGAATCTAATAGATTTCTTTGACTGGATGACCAAAGTAGTAGATCAGGGAGGGGCTGTGGACATGCCTACCCAGACTTTAGCAAGGCATTTGACTCCACACAAAAGATTAATATACAAGTTAGCCAGCCTGGGAGTGGGTCCCAAGATGATAGCCTGGGTAAAGAATTGGCTGGAGAATAGGACACAGAGGGTAATAGTAAATGGAGTCCACTCTGAAGAAAGAGGGGTTACTAGTGGGGTACCGCAGGGTTCAGTATTAGGACCGGTCCACTTCAATGTCTTTATAAGCAACATTGCAGAGGGACTGGAAGGAAAAGTATGTCTCTTTGCAGATGACACAAAGATCTGCAACAGAGTTGATGCACAAGGTGGGGTGGAAAGGATGAGAAGGGACACTGCAAGGTTAGAGGAATGGTCAAATGTATGGCAGCTTAGATTCAATGCTAAGAATGCAAGGTAATGCACCTGGGAAACAAAAACCCAGGGGAAGAGTACACAATGGGAGTGAGATACTAACAACAACAAAAATAGAAAGAGATCTGCGGGTAGTCATATCAGATGACTTAAAGGTGGGAAAGCAATGTGAGAGGGCAGTAAGGAGGGCTGGGGTGATACTGGGATGCATAGGGAGAGGCATCACCAGTAGAAAACAGGAAGTTGTTATCCCTCTGTACAGACAGCTGGTGAGACCCCATCTGGAGTACTGTGTGCAGTTCTGGAGACCTGATCTCCGCAAGGACATAGACAAGAGGGAAGCAGTCCAGAGGAGGGCAGCTAAAATGGTGCAGGGTCTGCACCAGAAGACATATGAAGAGAGACCAAAGGAGCTTAATATGTATAGCCTCGATGAAAGGAGGGAGAGGGAGGACATGATAGAAACTTTGAAGTACCTCAAGGGAATCAACAAAGTCCAAGAGGGTAGCATCTTTCAGAAAAAGAGGTGTGCAAGAACAAGGGGGCACAATTTGAAGATGGGGGGAAGCTCAGAGGTAATGTGAGGAAGTATTTTTTCACAGAGAGGGTTGTGGATGCATGGAACGGCCTTCCGGAGGAGGTTGTGGAGTCAAAAACAGTGGTTGAATTCAAGCATGCATGGGACAGTCATATGGCAATTCTAGGGAGTGGGGCTAGAAAGAAGTAGGCTGCTGGCTAACTAGGATCTGCAGCTTATCCATTAGGTAGGGAAATGGGCAGACTGGGTGGGCCAAGTGGTCCTTATCTGCCATCAAATTCTATGTTTCTATGTTTCTGTGTTGCTGGGGCTGATGTTGTTCAACGTCTTGATCAGTGACATTGGGGATGGCATTAAGGGTGAAATGTGCCAATTCATGGATGACATGAAGCTCTGTGAGAGTGTGGACACAGCTGAAGGGATACAGGACCTACAGGATGATCAGGAAAAGCTGGGGAGGTGGTCCAGGATCTGGCAGCTTGGCTTCAATGCCAAGAAATGCAAAGTTATGCACATTGGAGCCAAGAATCCCAGGACAGAGTACTACCCGGGTAGAGTCTGGTATCTGCATCAGAGGAGGAGAAGGACCTGGGAGTGATGATCACTAGTGACCCAAAGCACTCCATGCAGTGCAAGAAATCGGCAGCAAGGGCAAACAAGATGCTGAGATGCATAGCAAGGGGGATCAGTAGTAGGAGAGAGGAGGTTATACCACCCTTGTACAGGTCACTGGTGAGGTCACATATAGAGTATGGAGTTCATTACTGGTAACCACACCTCAAAAAGGACATTAACCTGCTTGAGAAGGTCCAGAGGAGGGCTACAAAGATGATAGCAGGTCAGCAGGGTAAGGCATACAAGGAGAGGTTGAGGGTACTGATCATGTACTCACTGGAGGAAAGGGGAGAGGGGACATGATTGAGACCTTCAAGTACTTGAAAGGAATAAATAAGGTGGATAGGGAGGGTCTCTTTTAGCTGAGTGGCAACCATAACACAAGAGGGCACAGTCTTAAGCTGGGGGGGGGGTTAAGAGGCACTTCTTCACAGAGAGGGTGAGTGACACTTGGAATACTCTGCCAGAAGAGGTGGTCTCGTTTAAGACATTGCGAAGCTTCAAGAGAGGCTGGGATAGACATAGGAGGAAGGTAAGGATCATGGGTAGGGAGGATGGGAGGAGTGGGGGGGCAAGGACAGTAGCTCAAGCTCTAGACCCTACAATACGATCAGACTAGATAGACCAAATGGCCTTCTTATGCTGGCTTCTTTATGTGTTCATATATACAGGCCTTTGTATAAGCACACATCCTCTCAGGTTGGTCCCCAGTCCATAATGTACAGTAGCTCTCTGCACCATTCCTTCAACCATGAGTTGAAGTTCCTGATGTGGAGTTCCCTGTCATCCCCCTGGCCACTGATAGGTAGCACCCTGGTGAAGGCCACTGTGTGTGCTACCTGTTTTTGGCCCCTCCCCAGATCTCTGAACTCCCCTTGAACAATCCCAGCTGCACGTTTAGCTAGGTTATTGATCCCCATATGGACAATGACATCCAGCTCCCTCCCCAGCCATGCCACCCTTGTGATTCTTAGGATCTGCTGACCATCCCTCTTAGCCAAGGTGCCAGAGAGGCAACTTACCTCCCTTTCCATCTCCTCTCTGTCCTCAAATCTATCCCCCAATGACTGGGTCCCCCACCAGAAGCTGCTGCTGTTTCTTCTGCTGGGGTCTTTTGCCATCCACCTTGAGTTCACCCCTTTGGGGGACACCCATATCCTCCACTGCCATTACTACAGGTGCCACCTCCTTGCAGTCCCATCCTGCCAGAATGGCAAAGGAGTTGCATAGTGGCACTGGTGGAGGAACATACCCCTGCCCTGCCACGCCCCTTGTCCAGAGCCTACTACTGTCCAGCTGTCCCTCTTTCCTCTAGGTATCCTCTGGGACAGTGGTGGTGAACTTGGTGGCCCTATGGTGAGAGACAAGGCCATCTGGATCCTGTTCATCTTGAGCTAGGGTCTAGTGACCTCCTCCCCCAGCCCAGAGAGGTGCATGCATATGGGGTAGCACCTCAGTCTTTAGGATGCCTCCCTGAAGACTTCTGGTCCACACCCACTGCACTGCACCACTCCCATTTCTGGCTATATTTTCTTCTTCCTGCTCTTTACTGCACCCTGTCCCTCCATTTGGATCTACCTCCTTCAACCTCCTAGCAGTCTTTCCTATGTCACCCTACCCCAGACAGGATGTCTCCTGTCTTTCCATTTTATCCTTGCTTTCCCATTTATGTCCTTCTTTAAATTCCTCCCTGCTCCTCTCTGCATCTTTGCTACTTTTAGATCTTTCCTCTTAGTGCCTCACTAGAAACCTTATTTCACCTTACTCTAGATATGGTTTCCCTCCTGTTATCACTAGTAGCATGCCTTCCACCCTTTACCCTTTCCCTTCAGTGAGTGTAACAACAGAAGTGACCAGGTACCTTCCCTCAGTCGACTGGCAGAGTCCCCTGCTTCCCTACTTCCTCCTGCAGATGCCGGTGATGTCTAAGACACCAGGGGCCTGATATTGTGATTGCCTGGCTGCCCGAATACACTATAGTCAGTTGACAGTGGACTGGAGCTATTCAACTGAATATAGGGCTATGTTGACCCAGCGCTAACCCCAATTAGTGCTGCCCTGACAGGACTCCTGAAGTACACCACCAGAATGGATAGTGCCAGAGTGCTACTTGGAATATTCATAGTAACCCATGCAAATGAGCCCATAGGGCATGCAGGGTGCTAAGGGGCCATTTGCATACCCATGATGGGGTCATTTACATGGGGAGTGAGGCAGGTTAGCTTGGCACCACCCCCCCCCCATTTGCCCAGTCTCAGATGTGTAGATATCCCTGGTGCTAGTGGTCCCCACTCCCACTGATCAAATGCCCATTCTGTATAAAATAATGTCTCTGGTTCTAGTGCTACCCCCCTCCAATCACCAGCCTGTTCTGTATAAAATAATAATATAAGCTAATATCCCAGGTGCTAGTGCCCTCCCAACTGTCAGCCCATTCTGTAAAAAAACTATATCCCTGGTACCAGTGGTCACCCCCCTCCTGATCACCAGCTCTGACATAAACATTATTATTCCTGGTGCTAGTGATCCCCAACCCACCACTTGCCAGCCCCAACATAAAACTTATTATACTTAGTGGTACTGGCCCTCCTTCCCTCTGATCATCAGCCCCGATGAGCAAATTATATTCCCTGGTGCTAGTGGTCCCCCCTACCTCCGAATGTCAGCCTGTCCATGACAACAGGAGAATCCTGAGTTCCAGTGGTCCCCTCCTGATGACTGCCAGCCTAGAAGTACAAAAAACCCCTCCCTGGCATTCAATGATTCCCTCCTGTGGCACCGGGCATACCTCCCCTCACCTTAGCATTATCTACAGTGCCGTGGGAGCATGCGGCGACTGGCACAGCCCTCTTCACACCTTCTCAGCCTGCCGCTGCATGTACAGGCAGGGAGGTGCATCACCCTGTCCTATAAATAAGAGACACACTCCCTGCCTGTACATATGGCAGCCGGCTGAGAAGGTGTGAGGAGGGCTGTGTTGGTCCCCATATGCTTCCATGGCCCTACAGATAATGCTAAGGTGAGTGTGGGGGGGTATTCCCTGTGCAGAAAGGGGGGGAGCACTGCATCCCAGGGAAGTTTTTTTTAATAGAAACATAGACTTTGATGGCAGATAAGGACTGCTTGGCCAACCTAGTCGGCCCATTTCCCTACCTAGAGGATAAGCTGCAGATCCTATTTAACCAACAGCCTATTTCTTCCTACCCCCCACAAAAATTGCCTTATGTCTGTCCCATGCATTCTTGAATTCTCCCACAGTTTTAGACCCCACAACCTCCTCGGAAGACTGTCCCATGTGTCCACCACCCTCTCTGTGAAAAAATACTTCCTCACATTGGCCATCCCCTCTATCTTCAGATTGTGTCCCCTTGTTCTTGCACATCTCTTTTTCTGAAAGATGCTGCCCTCTTGGACTTTGTTGATTCTGCTGAGATACTTAAATGTTTCTATCATGTCCCCCCTTCCCTCCTTTCCTCAAGGGTATACATATTAAGCTCCTTTAGTCTCTCCTCATATGGCTTCTCTTACAGACCCTGCACCATTTTAGTTGCCCTCCTCTGAACTGCCTCCATCCTGTCTATGTCCTTGCGGAGACGGGGTCTCCAGAACTGGACACAGTACTCCAGATAGGGTCTCACCAACAGTCTGTACAGGGGGATAATAACTTCCTGTTTTCTGCTGGTGATACCTCTCCCTATACATCCCAGTATCCTCCCTAGCCCTCCCTACCGCCTTCTCACATTGTTTGCCAACCTTAAGGTCATCTGTTGTGATTACCCCCAGGTCCCTTTCCATTTTTGTTGTTGTTACTACCTCCCCGTCCCATTGTGTAATCTTCCCCTGGGTTTTTGCTTCCCAGGTGCATTACTTTGCACTTCTTTGCATTGAATCCAAGCTGCCATACTTCTGACCATTCCTCCAACCTTGCCAAGTCCCTTCTCATCCTTTCCACACCTCCTTGTGTATCAACCCTGTTGCAGACCTTTGTGTCATCTGCAAAGAGGCATACTTTTCCTTCCAGTCCCTCTGCAATGTAACTTATAAAGACATTAAAAAGGACAGAACCCAGTACTGAACCCTGCAGTACCCCACTAGTAACCCCCCTTTCTTCAGAGTGGACTCCATTTACAATTACCTTCTCTGTCCTGTTGTTCAGCCAATGTTTTACCCAGGCTACTACCCTGGGACCCACTCCCAGACTGGTTAATTTGACTACTAATCTTTTGTGTGGGACTGTGTCAAATGCCTTGCTAAAGTCTAGGTAGACCATGTCCACAGCCCCTCCCTGGTCTACTACTTTGGTCACCCAGTCAAAGTAATCAATTAGATTTGTCTGACATGACCTTCCCGCTGTGAACCCATGCTGTCTTGGGTCCTGTGCCCCACTGGCCTCTAGGTACTCAACAATTCTTTCCTTCAGAAGTGATTCCATCACTTTCCCTACCACAGATGTCAAACTGACAGGTCTGTAGTTTCCTGCCTCTGTCTTGGTCCCACTTTTGTGAAGGGGAATCACATCCACCTTCTTCCAGTCCTCGGGTACCACACCATCCTCCCATGATTTGTTAAAAAGGGTAGTCAGTGGTGTCACTAGTTCACTGCGTAATTCTTTTAGAATTCTGGGGTGAATTACATCTGGCCCCATTGCTTTGTCCACCTTCAATTTTAGGAGTTCTTTCAGAACCCTTTCCTCTGTGAAAGGACTGGGATCGACCCCTTCCCCCCTCTCCAGAGTGCTTCTGTTAATTGGATTTGGCACCTCCCCCACTTCCTCTTTTGTGAATACTGAACAGAAGTATTCATTCAGTATCCCTGCTTTTTCACTGTCACTCTCTGCCCACCCACCATCCATTCTATTCAGCCTCACTATCCCTCCCTTTGTCTTTCTACGCTCCCTGATATACCTATAAAAGGTTTTATCCCCCTTTTTAACTGAGTTAGCTATCTTTTCCTCAGTTTGTGCTTTTGCTAGTCAGACTATCCTCCCTGCTTCCTTCTGCCTTAATTGGTACAGTTCTCTGTCCTGCTCTTTCTGTGTTTTCTTATACTTCCTAAATGCTATCTTTTTCTCCCTAACCTTCACCGCCACCTCTTCTGAGAACCATAGTGGCTTTTTCTTTCATTTTGATTTGTTTATTTGCTTCACACAAAGGCTTGTTGCCTCTGTTATGGCAGTTTTGATATTTCCTCATTGTTGCTCCACCCATCCTTCTAGTCTGTTTGCTAGTGCTTTTCTAAGGCACTCTCCCATCTTGCCAAAGTTAGCCCTCCTGAAGTCCAGAACCCTCAGTTTTGTATGGCTTGTCTCTGTAGCTGAGTTTATCGTGAACCACACTGTTTGGTGGTCACTTGTTCCCAAATGGCTACCCACTTCTAAATCTGAGATCCTCTCACTGTCCCCATTTGAGAGTACAAGGTCTAAGATTGCTCCCTCATGAGTAGGTTCCAAAACTAGCTGTCTGAGACATGCCACCTGAAGGGCATCAAGAATGGCCCTGCTTTTGGATGTGGCTGCCGCAAAGGTGCTCCAGTTAACGTCTGGCATATTAAGGTCCCCCATCAACAGTATCTCCCCTTTCTCTGCCATCCTAAATATGCCTTCTATCATATCTTTGTCCATTCCTTCCCCCTGACATAGGGGTCTATATACAACCCCTGTGAGGACTGTGGTGCCATTTCCAGTCTCTAAGGTGACCCATAGTACCTCCTGTCCTCCCTGTTTACTCTTTTGTTTGGTTGCTTTTATTCCTTACCTTACATAGAGAGCTACTCCCCCCCCTTCTGCCCTGCCTGTCTCTCCTGTAGGTTGTGTACCCTGGTATGTTAACATCCCAGACATGGTTCTCTGTGTACCATGTTTCTGTGACTGTTACAATATCCAGGCATCCCTCTTCCATCAAGGCCACCAGTTCAGGGAGCTTGTTGCCCAGACTATGGGCATTGGTACTCATTACTCTCCTTTGGGCTGGTGATCAGTGGGACGGGGGGACCACTGGCACCAGGGATTCTCTTGTTGTCATGGAAGGGCTGGCAATCAAATGGGGGGACCACTAGTGCCAGAGAATATAATTTGCATGTCAGGGCTGGTGATTGGGGGAGCACTACCACCAGTGCTTAAATGCATTGAAAAGTGGTCTGTTTGTATTTCTGATATGTTCCTACATTGCAGGATTACGCAACACACTTGAGAAAGGAATTTGTGTGGATTTTAAGGAAAGACCTGAGGCCTGCTAGCCATGTGAGCCCATAGCTTGATGGTTAGAGCACTGGAACAGCATACCAGGGGTCTGAGGTTCAATTCCCAATGGGTCACACTTTTTCTTTCTCATTTCCATCCTTGATTTAAAATATGCCTGGCAGGGGCTTAACTGCACTGAGAAGTGGACTGTTTGTATTTCTGATATGTTCCTACATTGCAGGATTATGCAACACACTTGAGAAAGGAATTTGTGTGAATTTCAGGAAAGACCTGAGGCCTGTTAGCCATGTGAGCCCATAACTTAAGAGTTACAGCACTGGAACGGCATACCAGGGGTCTGAGGTTCAATTTCCAGTGGGCCATACTTTTTCTTTCTTGTTTCTATCCTTGATTTTAGATATATTTGAGTCACTTGTTCATCTATTAGCAGTATAATGTGAACAGACAGGGCAACTCTATGAAGATATACAAGGAGTTGTAGCAGTTGTAATGAATGTTACAAAGTGCTCCTTCCTGATGTAAATCCTTACACTAATGCTGTATGTATGTTAAATATCATAGACTGTAATATTTTAATGTTGTATCTCTGATTGTTTCAACTGTTGTCCATATTGTACAGTAATGTTCTTTCTTTCTTTCTCTGCAAACAGTACAACACGGTATATACTGAAGGCTTGTCCAGGGACCCATATTCAGAGCAGAGCAAAATCACAGAGCAGCCATTTGTGCTGCATTTATGATTGTGCTCGATCGACACAGAGTGATATTTAGATGCATAACACTTGCCAATGGAGTAGTGCTATCCAACTGAATATTGGGCCATGTTGTCATAGCACTACATGGATCTGTGCCATACAGATATGGGCCAGGGCTGCATATGACATACAAGAGTGTGAAACTGTTGTGCAGTTTCTGGAGTTGGCAAGTCTCTGGAGAGAGACAGGTACCCTTTTATTACTGAGATCTTTTTTAAAAATAAACAATGTATTGTGTACTGTATGTGAGGAGGTACTGGCTGGAGAGTACCTTCTGATTTCACTACTCTTTCTTGGTGTAGGGAGCACTGTGGGATACTGGTGGTATCCACAGCCCAGGTAACTTACTAAAACCTACTCACTAATAGGACACCTTGAGTGAAACATGTCTCTGATGTGCAAGAGAGGTTAAGGGCAATATGCATGAGTGGAACCCTATAATAGCATTAATTTACAGCTTTCTGGTGCTACATTGTAATGCTAGTCCGGAAGCAGGAAGCAATCTGACTTCCAGTTCTAGTGCTACCAAAGGAGCCACAGAGCTAGCGGGGAATGAGTGTGAAACTGTTGTACAGTTTCTGAAGTTGGCAAGTCTCTGGAGAGAGACAGGTACCCTTTTATTGCTGAGATCTTTTTTAAAAATAAACAATTTATTGTGTACTGTATGTGAGGAGGTACTGGCTGGAGAATACCTTCTGATTTCACTACTCTTCCTTGGTGTAGAGAGCACTGTGGTATACTGGTGGTATCCACAGCCTGGGTGACTTACTAAAACCTACTCCCTAATAGGACACCTTGAGTGAAACACATCCCTAATGTGCAAGGGAGGTTAAGGGCACTGCGCATGAGTGGAGCCCAAAAATAACATTCATTTATAGCTTTCTGGTGCTACGTTGCAATGTTAGTCTGGAAGCACGAAGCAATCTGACTTCCTGTTCTAGCGCTACTTAAGGATTTGCAGAGCAGGTGGAGTGAGCATGCGTGGGGCCACACACGGAGACACGTGCAGAGATGTGCATTTCTGCATGTGTCTGCTGTGTCCACTGTGGACAACTGGGGAGACTGACAGGTAACTCTCTTTCAAAAGACCTGAATATACTTGTGGATATAACAGCTAATTAGCTATGAACATCAATGAGGGCATTGTAACCCTTAGTACTGAGGAGGTGGCTATATGACGTGTATCTTATGCAATCATTTTTGTCTTGAGACTACTACCAGCTTTGAGGGTTTGAAGTGTTTACAATGTATTGAGAATTAAACTTTAAAAGTCAAAATTAAAGAACTGGAAAAAGAAATAAGGCAATTACAACAAGTACTGAACCAAAAAAAAGCAAAAACTAATGTGTCATGTTCATCTGCAGATAATAATCCTATGGGCCCTAACAAATCAAATGAGTACTCTCTTAAGAGGCCACCCTCCCCTCCTCCACATCCACCACCACCCCCAGTTTTGAGTCATCCACAAAGAGACTCATCTCACTCCTGATACCCTTACTTATGTCAGAGATGTAGGTGTTGAACAGGAGGGGCCCAAGGACCAATCCCTGAGGGACCCCACTAATGACCCTCCTTGGGGATGAGACTATCCTGCCAACCACGACCCTCTGGGTCCGGTTCTGGAGCCAATTTTCTATCCATCTGATCCCCCACCCCCATTTCTCCCAGCTTATCAAACAGGCCCCCATGAGGAACAGAGTCAAACGCCTTGCTGAAGTCAAGAAAGAGGATGTCCACCGGTCTACCCAGGTCCAAGGCACTTGTCACCCAGTCATAGAAATCCACAAGGTTTGTCTGACACGATTTCCAAGGGATAAATCCATGCTGCCTATCATTCTGGCACCCTGACTTTTCCAGGTCCCCCCCCCCAGCCTCTCCTTGACAATGCTCTCCATCACCTTGCTCACCACCGATGTCAAGCTGACGGGCCTATAGTTCCCTGCCACCTCCCTTGATCCCCCCTTGTGGATAGGCACTATATGTGCCACCTTCCAGTCCTGGGGCACCCACCCTGTCCTCAGAGAGATGCTGAAAGGCTCCGCCAGGGGGTTTGCCATGACATCCACCAGTTCCTTCAGCACTCTGGGATGTAATTTATCCGGCCCCGGTGCTTTTTCTGTCTTAAGGGACCTGAGGGCTTCCTTCACTCTCTCTGCCATGATTTCCACCTCCGCTACCTCGTCCTCCTGCTTTGCCTTCCCCCCACCGCCGGTGATGGCTCCCCTCTCCCCAGACCCACCAATCGGTAAGGGTCCCCCCTCTTCAGTTTCACCATCTCCTCCCGTGTATGATGCAGCCCCCCTCATTTTTCCTTTGTGAAAACTGAGGTGAAGTATTCAATTAGTACCTCAGCCTGCTCCCCCAGGTCTTGTGCCCATCCCGCCCCTGTTTTAATCCTGCTAATCTGCCCCTTCACCCTCCATTTTTCCCCAATGTATCTAAAGAACCCCTTGTTTCCTCTCCTAATTTCCCTGGCCAGGTTCTGCTCCTTCCTTGCCTTAGCTGCCCTCACCACCCTAGTAGCCCTTCTGGCCATCTGCTCGTATTCCCCTCGATCCATTTTACTCCTTGAGCACTTGAAATGCCTATAAGCCACCTTCTTTCCCCTCACCACCTCCTGAACCTCCCTGGTCCACCAGCATGGTTTACGGGCCCTACCGCATTTTTGTCTTACTCTTGTACAGGTGCTGGTAGCATCCTGCACCCCCCTTCTGATGATTTCCCACCTACTGTCAGAGTCTATGTCTGGCCCAATCCCATCCATATGCTACTCAAGGATCCTTCCTATTTCCTTGAAATCCACCCCCCCTGAAGTCAGTTACCTCCATCTTTGTGCAGCCTTCTACCCCTCCTAGGTCCAGGCAGAACCAGACCGTGGCATGGTCACTCCCCGCCAATGGGTTCCTTACCGCCAGGCCCCCAATCTGGTCACTGTCTGCCAGGACCACATCCAGTATCCATGCCTCCCTGGTCGGTTCCCCCACCTGCTGAGTTAGGAACGCATCCTGAAAGTCATCCAACAACCTCTGTTCCCTGGCCACCGAGGATGTCATAGTCTCCCAGTCCATTCCTGGCATGTTTAAGTCCCCCAACACCACTACTCTTCCCCTGCCCAAACTGCAGTGTCTCCCCACATCTGCCACTAGACTCTTCTCCAGCTCCTCCACCAGTGTGGGTGGTCTATACACTGCTCCTATTTTCACTCTCTTGCCCCCCCATTATCAAGGTGACCAAAATCACCTCCACAGTTCCCTCTGCTTCCTCTACTCCTCCTATGCCAATGCAGTTATTGACTATTATTGCTACCCCTCCTCCATTTCCCTCCCCCCCCCGTCCTTACTGAACATGGTGTAACCCTCCAGGTTCAGGTCCCAGTCGTGCCCTGTGGTGGCCCAGGTCTCAGTGACTGCTGCCACATCCACCTCCCCCTCAGTTAGCATTGCCTGGAGCTCAGGCATTTTATTGCCCAAGCTCCGGGCATTTAGCAGGACTACCTTCCACCCTTTCCATATACTTCCATTTCCTCTGCTCACATTCCCATGGGGATTCTGTCTTCCCCCGGTCAGCACCTTACCAGTCAGTCTTTTCACACATTCCTCCAGCTCCCCAGGGGAGTGGAGACAGATTCTCTCCTTTATCGGACCCCCCACAACAGCCTTTTCTCTCATCCCTCCCCCCTTCACAAGTTTACAGGGTATATCTTCTGTGAAATTATTACAGGTGGTGCTTTACAGGTTTTACAGTTTTATCTATCATTAGGGTAAGCTTTCAGGGCTACTGCATTTGTTGCTGGCTGATTGCTTCTTCTCTTACCTCCATGCTTCTTTCATAGAAACATAGAAACATAGACTTTGATGGCAGATAAGGACCGCTAGGCCCATCTAGTCTGCCCATTTCCCTACCTACAGGATAGGCCGCAGATCCTAGTTAACCAACAGCCTATATCTTCCTGCCCCCCACAAGAATTGCCTTATGTCTGTCCCATGCATTCTTGAATTCTCCCACAGTTTTAGACCCCACAACTTCCTCAGGAAGGCTGTTCCATTCATCCACTACCCTCTGTGAAATAATACTTCTCACATTGCCCCTGAACCGCCTCCTTCTATCTTTAAATTGTGTCCTCTTGTTCTTGCAAGTCTCTTTTTCTGGAAGATGCTACCTCTTGGACTTTGTTGATTCCCTTGAGGTACTTGAAAGTTTCTATCATGTCCCCCCTCTCCCTTCTTTCCTCAAGCGTATACATATTAAGCTCCTTTAATCTCTCCTCATATGGCTTCTCTTGCAGACCCTGCACCATTTTAGTTGCCCTCCTCTGGACTGCCTCTATCCTGTCTATGTCCTTGTGGAGATGGGGTCTCCAGAACTGGACACAGTATTCCAGATGGGGTCTCACCAACTGTCTGTACAAAGGGATAACAACTTCCTGTTTTCTGCTGCTGCTGATGCCACTCCCTATACATCCCAGTATACCCCCGGCCCTCCCTACTGCCTTCTCACATTGCTTGCTAACCTTAAGGTCATCTGATATGATTACCCCCAGGTCCCTTTCCTGTTTTGTTGTTGTTACTACCTCCCCACCCATTGTGTATTCTTCCCCTGGGTTCTTGTTTCCCAGGTGCATTATTTTGCACTTTTTTGCATTGATTCCTAGCTGCCAATCGTCCTGACCATTCCTCCAACCTGCCAAGTCCTTTTCATCCTTTCCACGCCTCCTTGTGTATCAACCCTGTTGCAGATCTTTGTGTCATCTGCAAAAGGCATACTTTTCCTTCCAGTCCCTCTGCAATGTCACTGATGAAGACATTAAAAGGACTGGACCCAATACTAAACCCCGCGGTACCCACTAGTAACCGCCTTTTCTTCAGAGTGGACCCATTTACAATTACCTTCTATGTCCTGTTGTCCAGCCAATGTTTTATTTAGGCTACCACCCTGGGACCCACTCCAGGCTGGTTAATTTGACTAATAATCTTGTGTGGGACTGTGTCAAATGCCTTGCTAAAGTCTAGGTAGGCCATGTCCACAGCCCTCCCTGGTCTACTACTTTGGTCACCCAGTCAAAGAAATCTATTAGATTTGTCTGACATGACCTTCCCTGTCAGAACCCATGCTGCCTTGGATCCTGTGCCCCACTGACCTCTAGGTACTCAACTATTCTTTCCTTCAGAAGTGACTCCATCACTTTCCCTACCACAGAGGTCAGACTGACAGGTCTGTAGTTTCCTGCCTCTGTCTTGGTCCCACTTTGTGAAGGGGAATCACATCTGCCTTCCTCCAGTCCTTGGGTACCACACCATCCTCCCATGATTTATTAAAAAGAGTAGCCAGTGGTTTCACTAGTTCCTTCCTTAATTCTTTTAGAATTCTGGGATGAATTCCATCAGGACCCATTGCTTTGTCCACCTTCAGTTTTAGGAGTTCTTGCAGAACCCTTTCTTCTGTGAAAGGACTGGGATCAACCCCCCTATCAAGAGTGCTTCTGTTAATTGGATTAGGCACTTCCCCCTCATCTTTTATGAATACTGAGCAGAAATATTCGTTCAGTATTCCTGCTTTTTCACTGTCCCCCTCTGCCCACCCACCGTTCATTCTATTCAGCCTCACTATCCCTCCCTTTGTCTTTCTAGCCGCTGATGTACCTATAAAAGGTTTTATCCCTTCTAACTGAGTTGGCTATCTTTTCCTCAGTTTGGGCCTTTGCTATTCTGACTTCCTCCTGCTTCTTTCTGCCTTAACTGGTACAGCTCTTGTCCTGCTCCTTCTGTGTTTCCTATACTCCGGAATGCTATCTTTTTCTTCTTGACTTTCACAGCCACCTCTCTTGAGAACCATAGTGGCTTTTTTCTTTCATTTGTTTATTTGTTTCACACAAAGGCTTGTTGCCTCTGTGATGGCAGTTTTGATAATTCCCCATTGTTGCTCCACACCTCCTTCTAGCCTGTTTGCTAGTGCTTTTCTGAGGCACTCTCCCATCTTGCAAAGTCAGCCCTCCTAAAGTCCAGTACCCTCACTTTTGTATGGCTTGACTCTGTAGCTGAGTTTAATGTGAACCACACTGTTTGATGGTCACTTGTCCCAGATGGCAACCCACTTCTAGATCTGAGATCCTCTCACTGCCCCATTTGAGAGTACGAGGTCTAAGATTGCTCCCTCACGAGTGGGTTCCAAACTAGCTGTCTAATGCCTGCCACCTGTAGGGCATCAAGAATGGCCCTGCTGTTGGATGTGGCTGCAGCAAATGGGCTCCAGTTAACATCTGGCATATTCAGGTCTCCCATCAACAGTATCTCCCCTTTCTCTGCCATTCTAAGAATGCCTTCCATCATATCCTTGTCCATTCCTTCCCCCTGACATGGGGGTCTGTACACAACCCCTGTGCGGATTGTGGTGCCCTTTCCAGTCTCCAAGGTGACCCACAGTGCCTCCTCTCCTCCCTGTTTACTCTTTTGTTCAGTTGCTTTTATCCCTTCCTTTACATAGAGAGCGCTACTCCTCCCCCTCTTCTCCTCTGCCTGTCTTTCCTGTAGGTTATGTACCCTGGTATGTTAACATCCCAGTCATGGTTCTCTGTGTACCATGTTTCTGTGACTGCTACGATATCCAGGCATCCCTCTTCCATTAAGGCCACCAGCTCAGGGAGCTTGTTGCCCAGACTACGGGCATTGGTACTCATTACCCTCCATTTCCTGATGGCCTTACCCCCTTTTTCCCCATCCCTGTCCTTCTTGCCTTTATCACTTTCTCCATTTACCCCTGCCCTTCTCCCTATCGACACCTCCATGTTGGTGTTTGCCACACTTACTACCGTGATTGTTTGGGGGGGGTAGGATTTTCCTGCTCCTTTCTGGTGCTTCCCCCCTTGGCTAGTTTAAAAGCTTGCCAATGAAGCATTTAAACCTATCACCTAGGATCCTGGTTCCCTCCCGGACAGATGCAGCCCATCATGCCAGTATAGGCTTGCATCACCCAGGTGGACCCCAGTCCCCAATGAAGCCAAATCCCTGAGCTCCACACCAGTTTTCAACCACTGATTGAATCCCATGGTACAAGCACCTAGCCTCTCCTATGCCATAGATGGGTAGCACCTCCGAGAAGGTTACCGTGCGTGCTACTTGACTAAGGCCCTTCCCCAATTCCACAAACTCTTCCTGCACTTCTCTAATCCCTTTCTTAGCCAGGTCATTTGTCCCTAGGTGGACAATGACATCCAGCTCCCTCCCCTGTGCAGCTGCTCCGGCAATCCTGAGGATTCGCTCCCTGCCCCTCCAAGCCATGGCGCCAGGCAGGCACCTTACCTCCCTCTCCCCTTCCTTGCCCAGTTCTACCTTCCTAACAATGGAGTCCCCCACCAGGAGTTGTTTCCTTCCCCTGCAGGGTCCCCTGCCACCCTCCTGTGGGTCTCCTTTGTGGAGGTTCCCAGCATCCTCCTTGGTCTCCACTGTGGGTGCCTCCATAGAGGAACCACACTTTGCCAGAATGGCATAGGAATTGTGGAGAGGTACAACTGGAGGGATCGCCTCTGTTCCACCACCCTCACCCTCCCTGAGCCCACTGTGGTCCAACCGCTCCTCTTTCTTGGCAACCTCTGAGGCAATGGCAGTGGCACTGGTGGTCACTGGATGGAAGAGGAGGTCCCACAAATCCTGGCCAACTCAGCCTGGAGATGAGCAACCTCCTCCCTCAGCCCAGAGAGGTGCCTGCAGATGGGACAACACCGCATCCTCCAGAACATCTCCCGGAAGACTGCTGCTCCACAGCCACTGCACTGCACCACTCCAATCATGTCTTATTTCTGGTCCCTTAACTGTTTGCAATCCTTACTCTTTCCTTTGTTTTGTTTTTTTCACTCTCTCCTTACTTTCTGCCTGTGTGCCCTTTAAGCTCCTGATTGTCCTGTTCTGAGACAAGAATATCCTATATTTCTCAGTAGACCACTTGTTCAGAGGCAGACCTCCAGCAGCTAGAGGGGGCCGGAGAGCTACTCTTGCCCTTCTAGGATGGTGGGTCCTTGGTGGTTCTGTGATCACTCACTTCCTGCCCCTAAACAGAAAGTTCCTGTTGTCAGTCAAATCCTGTGCCTATAAAAATAGAACTAGCTTTGGGTGGGGGTGGAGGGAGGGAAGGAGGGCAATATAGTCCCAGCAGAGAAGTTCAGTCACACAGCAGTCCTTTCTCCTGGTGTCTTCTGCCAAGCTATTAGCAGAATCTTTCTAAGGCAGTCTTTAAATGTAGCTTCCTTCTAGCTAAGCCACTCCCCCTACTTACCAGATCTTTCTACAAGTAATTTAAACCTCACAGCAGTTAAGTCCTTTCAGTCACCTGAGATTTACACCTAGATGACTTTTCAGTTACCCATTCAGTTCAGTTAACCCAAACACACACACTTTTTTTTGTTTTGTATGTTAGTTTTTTACCCTAAATTAAAGGTCCAAATACAAAAGTTCTTCTACTTTAGTCCCAGCAGAGAAGTTCAGTCACACAGCAGTCCTTTCTCCTGGTGTCTTCTGCCAAGCTATTAGCAGAATCTTTCTAAGGCAGTCTTTAAATGTAGTGTCCTTCTAGCTAAGCCACTCCCCCTACTTACCAGATCTTTCTACAAGTAATTTAAACCTCACAGCAGTTAAGTCCTTTCAGTCACCTGAGATTTACACCTAGATGACTTTTCAGTTACCCATTCAGTTCAGTTAACCCAAACACACACTTTTTTGTTTTTTTGTTTTGTATGTTAGTTTTTTTACCCTGAATTAAAGGTCCAAATACAAAAGTTCTTCTACTTTAGTCCCAGCAGAGAAGTTCAGTCACACAGCAGTCCTTTCTCCTGGTGTCTTCTGCCAAGCTATTAGCAGAATCTTTCTAAGGCAGTCTTTAAATGTAGCGTCCTTCTAGCTAAGCCACTCCCCCTACTTACCAGATCTTTCTACAAGTAATCTAAACCTCACAGCAGTTAAGTCCTTTCAGTCACCTGAGATTTACACCTAGATGACTTTTCAGTTACCCATTCAGTTCAGTTAACCCAAACACACACTTTTTTGTTTTTGTTTTGTATGTTAGTTTTTTTACCCTAAATTAAAGGTCCAAATACAAAAGTTCTTCTACTTTAGTCCCAGCAGAGAAGTTCAGTCACACAGCAGTCCTTTCTCCTGGTGTCTTCTGCCAAGCTATTAGCAGAATCTTTCTGAGGCAGTCTTTAAATGTAGCTTCCTTCTAGCTAAGCCACTCCCCCTACTTACCAGATCTTTCTACATCTTTCATCCGTGGTTCTTCTTTTTCAGCAGGGGAAGGGCCCAGCCACCTACCCCCATCCCAACCACCCCACATTACACTCCTTTTATAGGACAGCACAATCATGCCATTTCCTGTAGCAAAGTAGGAAGGGGTGGATCAGAGGGGTATCCACACAGTGACCTCATTTACAGGGGCACTAGTAATTTAACTTGTTGTAACAAGTTATATAAAACCAAAAAAACTAAACACAAATTTAAACTTTTAATTTCATTTTCTTCCTTCTAATTACTCTGACAAGGTTATAAACCCAGCAATGTATCTGGAATGGATATCATTAACTGCAGGTACTGTGAAACACTTTTCAGAAGGGCAGTTTTACAAGATTTAGGACACTGTCCTACATGTTGGGCCACTGGAGATCTAAGGGCTCAGCTCCTGGCAGCATGGACAGAGATTGCGTTCCTCAAATTGTGTATTCAAGAGGAAATATATTATAAGAACCCCTCTCAACTAGTGGTCAAACAGGAGTTCAGCATGTTTGTAGTTCATTTGCATCACCAGGTAAGGAAAAAGATCCGTCTCCCCATATGACGCACAGGGGAAACGCCAGACCTCGCCCAACATTTAACATACTGAAATCTGACCAATGGAAAATAATGTACACAAATGCTTGCAGTCTGGGAAACAAGATCCCAGACCTGCAGGCAATAATGACAGAGGCTAAACTGGACATAGTAGCCATTAGCGAGACATGGTTTACCAGTAACCACACTTGGGAGACTTCAGTGCCTGGCCATGTACTGTTCAGAAGAGACCAAGGTGCGAAAAGGGGGGGTGGGTCACCCTGGAAACAGGATAGCTATATGAACTGGAGTTGTGTACAGGCCTCCAGACTAGGGGAGGACATAGACACATTACGGTTAGAAGATATACAAAACATGACAGCTAAAGGGGAGGTTCTGATAATGGGAGACTTCAACATGCTAGATACAGATTGGTCAATACCAGCAGGAACATCTGCCAAAACTAGACACATGGTGGATTCCCTGTGGGGGGAGGGCTTCAAACAACTGGTACAACAACCCACAAGAGACAGGGCTATCCTAGATCTAGTACTGACTAACAGGGAAAGGATCTCAGATGTCCAGGTAGAAGGTCACCTGGGGGCCAGTGACCATCACATGGTATGGTTCAATTTGGTCACTAAAACTAAATCATCCCATTCCAAGGCAAAAATATGGGACTTCAGAGGAGCTGACTTTGATAAGATGGCCAACAGAGTTAAGCTAGCTCTGGCAAAAAGAAATACAGGTGAGGGTGTACAGGCAAAGTGGGCAAGCATTAAGGATGCAATACTTGAAGCAACATCCCATTGTGTTAGAGAGAAAAGGAAGTGCAAAGGAAGAAGGAAACCACTTTGGTTCTCAAAAACAGTAGCAGAAAAGGTCAAAGCCAAAAGGCTGGCCTTCAGGAAATATAAGGGAATGCAGCAGGATGAAGATAGGGAGGCATACCAAACTTCCCTAAGGGAAGCAGGGAAGGTAGCAAGCCAGGCAAAGGCTCAAACTGAGGAAACACTAGCACAAACAGTAAAAGAAGGTGACAAGACATTAGTGAAAGGAGATAGTCCAGAGGGGGTATTACTAAGATCAAAGGGGATAAGGGGGCATGTGAGGAGGAGGACAATGTAAAAGCGTCTATCCTAAATAGATACTTCTTCTCAGTATTTACTGAAGAGAAGTTAGGGCAGGGCCCACAGCTCAACACCATGGACACAGGAGGAAGGAGGTGTGCACTAGTCCCTTCACAAAAGAAAGGGTACTACAAGAGCTTGGTAAGCTCAGGGTGGACAAGGCAATGGGACCTGATGGCATACATCCCAGGGTACTAAAGGAGCTAAGGGTGGAACTAGCAGAGCCATTATCAGAACTGTTTAGTGAGTCTCTGAGCACAGGAGAGGTCCCAGAAGACAGGAGATGTCTCATGTGATCCCACTCCACAAGACTGGTAGCAGGGAGCAGGCAGGGAACTACAGACCAGTCAGTCTTACCTCAGTAGTGGGCAAGATTATGGAGCCACTCCTTAAGGAAAGGATAGTGCAATACCTGGAATCCACAGGATCGCAGGATCCAAGACAGCATGGGTTTACAAAAGGAAGGTCCTGTCAAACTAATCCCATAGATTTTTTTGACTGGGTAACCAGAGTGATGGACCAAGGGGGAGCAGTTGATGTCATCTACCTTGACTTCAGCAAAGCTTTCAATACTGTTCCACATAGAAGATTGATTAATAAGCTGGGTAGGCTCGGGGTAGGTCAGATGTTGGTCAACTGGGAGGCAAACTGGTTGACGGGCAGAAAACAGAGAGTGGTGGTAAACGGTATGCAGTCAGAAGAGATGCAAGTCACAAGTGTGGTACCTCAGGATCAGTCCTGGAGCCAGTCCTCTTCAATATCTTCATCAATGACATTGCAGAGGGACTGGAGGGTAAGGTTTGTCTGTCTGCAGACGACACCAAGATCTGTAACAGAGTAGATGATCCAAATGGGGTGGGCAGAACAAGAAGATATCTGGATAAACTACCAAAATGGTCGGAACAGTGGCAACTGGGGTTTAATGCAAAGAAGTGCAAGATCATGCACATAAGGAAGAGAAACCCGAAGCCACCTATAGGCTGGGAGGGGAGTTGCTGGCAGTCACAAGGGAAGAAAGAGACTTGGGCATCATCATCACCAATGACCTGAAATCATCCAAGCAGACCACTAAAGCAGTAGATAAGGCTAGGGGGATGTTGGGGTGCATTAGTAGGGGTATCACAAGTCAGAAGAGGGAGGTAATAATCCCTCTTTACAAGACACTGGTTAGGCCCCATCCAGAGTACTGCATGCAGTACTGGAGGCCACACCTTCACAAGGACATTAACCAAACTGAGGCAGTCCAAAGAAGGGCAACCAAAATGGTGCAGGGACTGCATCAGAAAACATATGAGGGCAGATTAACGGAGTTCTATAGGTATACCCTACAGGCAAAGGAGGGAGACAGGTGATATGATTGAAACATTCAAACACCTTGGGGCATTAACAAGGTGAAAGGGTCTAACATGTTTTAATAAAAGAAAAATAGCAGAGGGCACAGCATGAGATTAGAGGGAGGCTGATTAAGGGGTAATGTGAGAAAGTTCTTTTTCATAGAAAGGGTGGTGGATGCATGGAATGGCCTACCTCAGGAAGTGGTGGATATGAATACAGTGCAGGGCTTCAAACAGGCATGGGATAGGCATAAGGGAGCAATACAGATGAGTATGAATAGATAGGCCATTGACAGAGCAAAGGCTGATGGCACATTCATACGGCAGAAAAAGAAATGGGCAGACTGGCTGGGCCTTGCGGTCCTTATTTGCTGTCAACTTCTATTTTTCTATGTTCTATGTTTCAATTCTACTATTAATGTAAAATCTAGCAAACCAACCATGTCAAGCATTGCTCAGGTCCATCTAAGTGAGACCAGTTAAGTTTTAATACCTGACTCTAGTACTGTAACACCAACAGAGGATAATTAACCAGTAGGCGTGTCAGAGGCTGGGACTAACAATAAGAAAGAACATAATATCCCTATAAAAACAGAGCTAGCAACTGAAGAAATTCAGGAAATGGACTGCGAACAAACAAATCCCACTAATACATCAGTTACTGATAGGTTATAGTCTTAGGTGGCTCAGGTATGAAGTACATCGATGGGACTGTCTGTAGGAATGATAAGCAGAACAGGCACCTGCTCAAGTTTCAGAGGAGCATGGATAAGGGTCATATAAAGAGAGGTACCCAATATACTAACAAATGCCAGGACCAACCCTTTAGTTATTATATATGTAGGGACAAGTGACATCACTAAGTTCACCATTGAGGATATTAAAACAGCTACATAGCCCTAGTAGAATCCCTTAATAATACAGGATGTGAGATTTGTATCTCTGAAATTCTCCCAGTACGCCGTGCAACAGCACATTGTAATCAAAAGATTAAAAGGGTAAATGAATGGTTGAGAAAGTAGTGCCTTAAAAGGAAAATAAAGTGTATCACTCATTGGGAGCAGTTTCAACATGACCATTCTTTGTATTGCTGGGATGGAGTTCAACTAAGTAAATGAGAAATCATGCTTTGGTAAAGAGTTTCATCACAGAAATAAATAAGCATTTAAACTGACAAATGGGGGAAACAGGGACAGTCTCTGTGTATTCTCTTTTACAAAGGGATGGTTTAAAATTCCTGATGGGGAATGCTCACAGCTTAAACATAATTAAAGTAAGTGAATTAGTAGGATCAATGTACCAGCACAATACTGATGTGGTGGCCATCACAGAGACATGGTGGGATAGCACTTCCACCTGGCATATTGCCATTCCAGGATTACAGATTATATAAAACAAATAGAACATCAAAAAGAGGTGGGAAGGTATATATATATATATATATATATATTATTATATATATGTAGTCATTAAAATCTGTTGAGGTAATAGTCCCAAAAATTACAACTGATAATATATACAGACCACCAGCAGTGGACATGGCTTATGATCTAATAGTAATAACGCTATAATATACATGGCACAGAAAAAGGATCTTATATTACTCAGAGATTTCAACTTACCAGGGATAGACCGGAGCAACCAGATTGCATCATCTCATACAGAAACATCATATTTAGATAGATTTCTTGCCCTGGGTCAAGAACAAATGGTGACTGAACCAACAAGGGAAAATAATATCTTAGATTTAGTTCTCACCAGTATGCCACTTGATGTCTCTGAGCTAACTGTTACTGGGCCTATAGGGGGATAGTGATCAGAATTCTATTCACTTTAAAGTACACAAAAAAGTAATACTCACTAGCAATATTACATATAATCACAACTACGCAAAGGGTGATTATCAGAAAATAAATAGGGCTCTCCAAAGCTATGACTGGGAAATTATAATGTCTGAACTATCTACAAATGAAAGTTGGACCTTACTTAAAGACATAATTCAAGAATTGGTATCTAATCATATTCCTCAAAAAAAACCTAGTAATCATAAAGGAAAATTGCCTGTGTGGCTGACGCAAAGTATTCTTAGACATATCAGGGAAAAACAATGAGCATTCAGGAAATTAAAAAAACATAAATTCCACTGAAGATTTACAGATATATAAATCAGAGTTTGGGCAACTGAATTTGAACATGATATTATAGCACTCTCAGAAACATGGCTTCATGATGGAATAGGGAATGATGAAATACAACTAGCAAATTACAGTGTAATTAAGAAAGACAGAGGAAAGAGGGGCGGGGGTACTATTTTACATTAAAAACCATTTAGGCCCTTACCAGACTATATTAACAATTAGTCATGAGGGAGTAGATGGACTAATGATTAACATCTGCTCCACAAAGCTAATTATATGGGTATTTTATGCACCTCTGAAGACAAAAGCTAAGACATTTGATTTTTTGGCAGAGATAATACTGGACAAGATAGGAAATCACCATGTTTTAATAACAGGGGATTTCAATGCATGGTTACAATCTAGAGGTAAAAAATGAAAGAGTAGTTTTGCAACTTTGGGACTAGAGCAGATAATAAAAAACTACAAGAATTACAAATAATGAAGCTTCAGGTTCCATACAGGACTTAATATTTGTTTCACAAGATATAGAGATTTTGAATCAGAGGATATTACAGTTGAATCTAAGTTATCTTAACCCATTAACGTGCTCAGTTGCTTTGAGAACATGGTTAAAAACAACAGTAACTTCTCACTGGGTGAGAGATTATACTAGGTTTAATGAAATAAACTTTAAAAATAGCTTGGAAAATTGTAATTGGGAAAGGGGTTTCCTTATTCCTGATACTGAATTGGCAGTTCAACAATTTAATTAGTTATTTTTATCATGCATGCAACAGCATGCTCCAAAAATAAAAAAAAAGACAATAAGGATAAAGGAATTACCATGGGTAACAGAAAAAAAAATAAGAATTAGAGATAGGGTGTGGAAAAAAGCACGGAAAAATAAAGATCCTGAGACTTGCGAAAAGTTCAAAACCTGGAGAAATAAATGTAAAAGAGATATTAAAAAAGCAAAAACTCAACATCACTTAACAAGATTGAATAATGTGCAAGATTTAAGGAAGTTTTGGAGCTGTATTTCAGATCTAAAAACTCCTATAAGATCAATGCAGAGCATTAGTTTAAGAGAAGGGGAAAAAAATATAGACGATCAGAAAGAGGTAGTAAAAAATGTAACTCATACTTTTTGGATCTGCCAGATTTAAACAAAATTAAACCAAAAGACTTCAAATATCTCTATAAGTGAAATTGAAAGAAATTTTACAGGGAAACTGAAATTTAAATTTGGATTTAATACAATTATAATAAATGAAGTTGAAAAGGAATTAAAGCAGTTAAATATTTCAAAATCGGGGGACTGGATGGAATTGAAGCCAGGTTTTTGAGGAGTGGTGCTGAGATTATTGCTCCTGTGGTGATTTACCTTTTTAATTGGAGCATTCAATGTTCAACATTTCCACAGATTTGGAAGATGAGTAAAATTATTCCCATTTTCAAGGGGGGAGATACTGCAGTTGATTCTAATTACAGACCAACAGCCCTACTATCAATTCTATCCAAAACAATGGAAAAGCTTGGTCATACACAGTTAAGCCTGTATCTGGATATATTTCAGCTATTGACTAAATTTTAGTATGGATTTCAGAAAGGTAGATCCATAAACACAGCCCTATTAGACTTCAATAACTTGATAAAAACATCTCTGAATCAAGGAAGAACTACAGGGGCAGTGTTCATGGATCTCAGTAAGGCATTTGACTTGGTCCAGCATAGAACTTTATGGAACGATTATAAAAATTAGGTATACAAGAAGGACCTCTTAGATGGATAAAGTCCTACTTGTCAGATTAAAAACAATGTGTGGCACTGGGGGAAATGACTTCAGATCAGGGAGAAGTCTATCATGGGGTCCCACAAGGATCAATTTTTGGGTCCCCTCATGTTCAACGTTTATGTCAATAACCTACCGAATCAAATAAAATACTGTAATATCAGAATGTATGCTCATGACATGGTTAAAGTGGCATCAGCTGACAATCTTGAATAATTGACCTACAAACTGCAACAGGATATAAATTCAATGGAATTATGGTTTAAAAATCCTGGTTTACTTTTAAATTCAAAAAAGACACAAAGTATAACTTTTAAGGGATGTCAAGCGGGGGGGGGGGATCCAAAATTGCACATAACATTAGGGACAAATATTCAGATAGAAAATGTTGGTACATACAAGTACTTAGGCATTCCGGTGGACTCTGGCTTAACTTATGTGGGGCATATTTCTTCACAAGTTAAAAAAGTGACTCAAAGATTAGGCATGTTAAGAACTTTATCACAAAATACAAGGGAAAAGTGGTAGGACAGTTATTGGTCCCAGTTTTAGAATATGGATCAGTAATGTATATGCATACTAATAACACAGTATTAAGTAAAATAAATAAGGTTTATTATAAAATGAGCAAATTTATAACTGGTAGTAAACATGGTGTGCATCATTGTGAGCTGTATAAAAAAAATTGGGTTGGTTAAATCCAAAAGAAAAAAAGCGATTATATTTGGTATGTACATTGTCATCAAATTTTAAAGGGGAACACCAAAATATTGTTTGAAGGATTATATTACAATTAATCATAATAATGAATTACAAATTCACACACAATCTTTTAGTCAGAAAATTCCATTAAACAGATCACAAAACAAATTTGGTGACATTGTGTTATAGAATACTGTAGCATCTTTTTGGAATGATTTGCCTTATAAACTGAAGTCCATTGATAGTTTATTAACATTTAAGAAGAAATTGTGGGAAGATTTGAACTTGGCTTGTACTTGTTTTAACTATTTGATATACAGAATGTTTTGTTTAATGTGTCATGTATACTATTGTATTGTTATTTTGTTAAGATCACAGGACTTTGTCTTAAATGGGACTTTGTCCCAACAAACGTATTTCCTGTATAAAAATAAATTTTATAAAATTAAAAAAATTAAAGAAAACAAAATCAATGATTAAAAATGAAAGAAGGAAAACAGAATTTGTTAGCAGTTACAAAAGGTAATACTAAGGTGTTCTTTTCTAATATAAATTTGAATAAAGACAGGGATAATTCAATTAATACTATTATCCAGAATGATACAGATATCTCATCTAGAAAGGAAATAGCAAATGCATTTAATTCTTATTTTGGGTCAGTATTCTCAAAAAAAGACCAAAATATGCACTTTGGAAACACTGGAATTATTACAGATCACTACTGTGAAATCAAACCAGAAGAAATAAAAGTGGCAGTATTATCACTTAAAAATAACTCTGCCCCAGGCCCTGATGAAATAAACACAACATTCCTTAAAAATACATTAGAACATATAGTAATTCCCTTAACAATAATTTTAAACAAATCATACAGTAGTGGATATGTTCCAGAGGATTGGCGTAAAGCTATAATAATACCCAAACACAAAAATGGAAATAAAAAGATCACTGAGAATTATAGACCTATAAGCTTGACCTCTATAATATGTAAGATCATGGAAAAGGTATTAAAAAATAGGACTGATAGTGAGATCTATCAAAAAGGACTAAAAGATAACACTTAGCATGGCTTTTGTAAGGGAAGATCATGTGTTACTAACCTTGTATCTTTTTATGAGTGTGTAACTTCTAGTCTGGATAGAAACATACATGTGGACATCATTTATCTAGACTTCAAAAAAGCTTTTGATTTAGTCAATCACTACTTATTGGTCTGTAAAACAGGAGAACTTGGATTTAATCAGTAAACTGTAAACTGAATTACATCACGGCTCCGTGAGCATACACAGACTGTTAAAATCACAGATGTAACATCAGAGGAAAAAGGAATAAGTAGTGGGGTCCCCCAGGGATCCATGCAGTGTCTGATCCTCTTTGGTGTATATATATATATATATATACTATATATACTGTATATATATATATAGAGAGAGATAGATATAGATATAAATATACATATACATATGCATATATATATCTATATATGACATGCAAGAAGGTGTGTACAACAGGGTCAGTAAATTTGCGGATGATACTAAAATCTGCTAGGAGGTGGATACAAATGAAAAGATAAATATATTAAAACAAGATCTATTACACATTGAGGTTTGGGCACTTACAAATAAAATTACTTTTAATATAAATAAATGTACTGTGATTCACCTAGGAATTAGAAACCCATCTACAAATTACACACTGTATGGAAATGCAATGAAATCAGCTATAGCTGAAAAGACCTAGGAATAACAGTAACACATCAGTTAACTCAGGGAGAACATCACAGAAAGGTTGTCCAAATGGATAATTATTTAATAACATCAATTATATGATCCTTCATATCTAGGAATGATAATCGCATTATTCCCTTGTACAAATCATATGTGCGTCCACATATTGCTTATGCAGCTTGCTTCTGGGCCCTGTATCTCTGTAAAGATAAAAAAACTAATTGAAAATATGCAGAGGAGAATAACCAAATTAATTCCATGGGTCAAAACTCTACCATACAATGAAAGGTTAAAAAATCTTGGCCTCTATGATTTACAGTTAAGGAGGGACAGAGGTGAAATGCTCACAAACCAATAAATTTAAGATGCCATAACAGACAAATGCATATACCTAGAGCAATTACTAACAAACACAAATACTATTTCATAGTAAGGGCCTCAACACTCTGGAATAACCTACCTCAACATATGGTAGATTTAGTCAGTGTGAATGAATTTAAACTCAGTCTGGACAAGCTATTTCTAGGGTTGGAATAACATATGACCCACAAGTGTGGGGAAGGTGGTCTCGATGGGCTATAGGCCTACTTCCACCTTAAAATGACCAAGTAATACTGAGTAATAGCATTGCGCAACATGGAATAGTGCCAGGCCTCTTTTGGGCCATGTTCAGCCAGAGCATGCAGATGAGCTCACTGGGCATGCAAGGTGCTAAGGGGCCATTGCAGGCATGTAATGGGCTCATTTGCATGCAGCGTCTTAGCGCTCATACTGCCACAAGTAGACACATCCCTGGTGGTAGAGTGGTTCTCCCCACCCTCCCAAAGACCCATACTGCTGTAAGTTGACACATCCCTGGTGGTATAGTGATCTCCCCACTCCCAGAACACCGATCCTGCACACCTAGACATAGCCCTGATGGTACAGTGATTTCCCTACCCTCGATCACCCGGTCACTGTAGTCTAACACATACATAGTAGAATAGTGGTTCTCCATGCCCTATCACCCATCTTGCTGAAGCCTGACCACATCCCTGATGGTATAGCATTCCCCACTCCTAATCGTCCATCCCATTGATGATTGGCACATCCCTGGTGGTATAGTGGTTCCTCCAACCTGACTGTTCACAAACCACCCCTCCTACCCACCTGCTGACTACACCTGCACCCCTCTGCCCTCCTAATGCACTGCTCCACAACAGTGGCGACCAGCATAGTGGTGTTCTCACTGACTTGGCCAGACACCATCTGACAGTCACAGAGCATGGTCATGTATATGATCATGTTCCATGACTGTCTAATGGTAGCTGTCTGAGGAGGTGAGAGGAGGTCTGTGCCTGGCCACCACTGTTACAGAGTGTGGCAATCAAGGTGAGGGGGTGGTGCAGTGATGGGGGTCATCTGTCAATAGCTGAGTGTGTGGTTTGTGAACAGTCAGGGTTGGGAGGACCAGTAAACGACCAGGGATGTGTCAAACTTCAGTGGGATGGGTGACTGAGGGTTGGGAGGTGACTATACCATCAGGGATGTGTCAAACTACAGCAGGCTGGGCAGTCAGAGGGGAGGAACCACTATACCTCCAAAGATGTGTCAAACTACAGCAGGATGGATGCGCATGGAATTGGGGAGCCTGCCTGTCATTTGGGTGGGCAGTGGCAGCACAGCCTCCTTGCCTTTGGAAGGGTGGAGGCATGAACTTAGCACCAGGTTAAGACATGGTTTTTGACAGTGCTAAACAATGCTACTACTGCATTGGTATTTATTTATTTAGTTTTTGTTAACCGGGTAGGTACACTAGACAAGTTTTATGCCTATTTTCAGGAACGACCCGGGAGAGTACAATAGGGTATAACAGGTGTAACAATACAGCAATAGGGTATAACAAGTACATCAATACAACAAGCAGGAGAGAAAGACAGTTTTACAGTTTTACATTTAATTGGAAAGTATACCCAGTTACTAATACTGGGGGCAAGATACAATTGAGAAATAAATTACAATGACCAGCAGGGCAGGCAAAGAATAATGAGCGTAGGAACACCATAGAGTCAGTCAGTGAGGTAGGGAGTGAGATAAGGTAGCAGCACGGGAGAGGTGATGCATCGGGGACCCCTCATTTGCATAGATGCAGTGGTATAGTTAGCGCCTTGAAACTACCGGGTTTGGGAAACTCTCTAGGGGCCTCTGAATATTGCCTCACTCAGACCTGCAGCACAAACCCAGGTTAGTGGCTGGTACTAACCTTTAAATGTGGGGCCCCTAATATCTTATCCTGGGTCAAAGTAAAATCCTTTCCTTTCCTTTCCTTTCCTCCCACATTGGGTGCCATCATAGAGTGACTTCAGGGTGCAATTTAAAAACCTACAAAACCACACGTATTAATATTTTTTAAGGTAATGGCTAATAGCATTTAGTAAAGCAGCCTTTAATCTACCATCCCCAGGGATTTATTTTGGAAACAGGTGGTATTAAGAAAATAATACAAAAAAAAAGTTTTGAAGATTGTGTTGTGACATTATTTGCCCTGATTGGCCAACTCTAATTTTTCTGGAAACAATAGTCTGACATTTTTATGGGTTTAAGTATCCTTTAATAAATGCTAAACTTCTTTCTTTTATTATTCCTAAATTCAATTCCTAAATTCTGCAATTCATCTGAGATATTACTTTAAGCAGATGATACAGTACTTTTCAGTTTGGATTCAGATGAGCGTGTAGCAGTTGATTTGGTTCAGAAAGATTTCAATCAACTTCACTTTTTGCTTCCTTCATATAAAATAGTGCTGAATTAGAATAAAATCTAAATTCATGATTTTTTCTGGTTTTAAATGAACACTGTCAACCCCTTTAGGCCTCAAACTGTCCCTAGATTGTTTTCATTCTGCAGAATATGCTGATGTGGCTGGAAGTTTGATTCTGCTTCATTTTTTCTTTTTAAAAGTGTAAAACAGACTGCCCATCATATTGGTGTTACCATACCAAATTGCTGGAAATATGACACAAGTCCGGACTGTATACAGTATTATTTCTAAGTTTATTATAGATCCAGAAACAAATGGTCTGATACCTTTTATTGAACCAACATAGATGTACCAAAATAAACAGTGCATAAGCTTTCCAACCAACCAAGTCCTTCCTTTGTGTTTGTTTACATTCCTTAGTCAACTCTCACTGCATCTTTCCTGGACTTGGGAACATCCCCAGCACAGTCTAGCCACTCAAGATGCAGTGGGATGGAGGAGATTATTGCATCATGAGTGGTTGCACAGCTTGGGGGTGTTTCTAATGTTCAGGAAGTGAGCAATAAGAGCAGATCAAGGATTTAAAACAAAACAAGGTTGGGTATAGTTACATAATTACCATGCATTTCAGTTCAATTAAGAATTGAGGCAGATCAAATTCCTAGCAACATTCCTAGCAACATCAATGAATTTTAGAGCAGGTAAGTAATCAAAAAATATGGGTTTTCAACTTGAAATAGTATGATACAAAAGGATTGACAGTGTTCCTTTAAGATGGAAAGGGATTATAACCTATCTTGACTTGAATGTCAGTACTACTGAAAATGTTGAATGGCTTTATGTATTTGGGGATAACTTTAGACAGTTCTTTATCCTGCAAACTACACATTAAAAACACTATTAAAACCATTAATCAAAGGCTTGATACGTTGTTTACGGTTAAGAATTTCCTTATTCCAGAGATGCATAAATTGCTGGGCCATAGTCTGCTGCCTTTCAGTCCTATACTTTGGGCTTCCAATATAGACCACAGCAAATGTTGGAAATATGACACAAGTCCGGACTGTATACGGTATTATTTCTAAGTTTATTACAGATCCAGAAACAAATGGTTTGATACCTTTTATTAAACCAACATAGATGTACCAAAATAAACAGTGCATAAGCTTTCCGACCAACCAAGTCCTTCCTTGGAGGCATAAGCCTCCGAGGAAGGATATGGTTGGTCCGAACACTTAGGCACTGTTTTCTTCTTTTGTTACATCTATGTTGGTCCCATAAATGGTATCAAACCATTTGTTTCTGGATCTGTTCTTACAAGGACTAATACGGCAACTAAACTACTTGTGTAAGTTTATTACAAGTCTTACTAGAACAAATCATCACTGTTTGTTGAACACTGTTGAGGGTTGCCGCTCCCTATAAGATCGGTATCAATTTTGTTATGGTGTTTCCTTGCACAAGGAAGTTTTGCACCTCCTACTTGATTCTGTCTCTGGAATGTTTTGCATGTTTGGTGATTGCCATAGAATTAGAACCAGGAATGCTAGTTTTCTATAATTCCATTTTGTTTTAATCTTCCTCTCAGAGATCATTTTTATTCAGGGCCCCACAATTTTATAATACACTGCCTAACTAACTTATTAACAGCTCTACTATTACAATGTTTAAAGTGAAGTTGAAATTATGGTTACTGCATCATAGCACCTGTACTTGTTTCTGATGAAGAGATTAACTTATTTGTTGAACATCATGGCCCCGATTCTAGTACATATACAGGTACGCCTAGCATAACAGCAGTTGTACCAAGTAGAATGGCCAGCAGTTGTGATTTGCGCGATTCTATAAAGTGCGCCAAACAGCAGTTATGCTGGCAATTGCAGCATAAACCCCCTGTGACATGGTGCTTGGGGTTTATGGCAGTAGTTGCACCCCATTGAAGAAGGGCAGCAACAAAGACCCCAATGTTGGGATTCTATAAGAACACCTGGAGGAGAACCGGCATCATAAGTTACACCTGCAATTAGCCGGTGTAACTTACATACATCCTCCGAGGGTTCTGTAGAACCCGGTCCATGTGTCCCCCCATGCCCTGACCACCCCCACTGTTGCCCCAATGGGCACTGCACAGAACCAGCTCTAGACTTGGGGGCACAACCTCACCCCATCCCCACTGTACATGTCCCAGTACAGTAAGTGCCCATGAGATATGCCCCACCCTGCCCCGACTCCTGTGTAATGCCCTTACATTGGCTGCCCACACCCCCAACACCCAAATCCTCCATTGTAGAATGCTCCCTAGGGCGCGCTGTCATCCCCACCCGTGCCCCTGACCCCCAAGTTGCGGTGCAAATGTGGCATAAATCCTGATGATCCCAGGTAGTCTAGTGGCCCTCCATCCAGCTGTGCCAGCCACCCAGCACCCACCACCCATCCCCAGCCAGCGACTGGCACAGCCCACCTCTCACCACCACGGCCAGCCGCCCGACTGAGTTCAGTATGGAGCGGTGCTGTAAAAGACGCAGTTTGTGAAATTAATTTCTGAGCGCCCTTTTCAGTACGCTTCATACTGAACTCAGTCAGTGAAGGCCATGGTGTGGTGAGGTGAGCTGTGCCAGTCACCGGCTGTGGGACAGGGGTGGGGGGTGCTGGTGGCTGGCACAGCTGGGTAAATTAGACTACCAGGGCTCACAGGAGCTAGAGGCAGTGAGAGAGAGGTGTAGCCTTGATTTAAATGCACCAAGGGTAGGAGTGGAGGAGATGTAACTGTTTAGACCATTTAGCCAGCTGGGCGCCCTGTAGGCAAAAGATGTTTGACCTTGTGAGGTACGACAATGTGGAACCTGCAGGAGCTATGATTCAGTCCCCCCTGGTTCAGCAGTGGTTATTGCTAGGGTGCTAGGGTGCAGGGGTGCACACACTGTAGGGGGTGCAAAGCCCATAGTTATTTTCTTTGCCATGGTGCAGGTTAGGTACTTTATCCGGTTGGTGACTTACAGCCATCCAGTTTGTGCACAGAGGTTGCACGCATGTGTGAGGTGGTGGGATCCAATGAGAAGTCGGCAAGCCTTATTGAGGGAGGTGGATATGCGTCTAAGAGTGGTAGCTGGGGCAGAGCCATAGATGATAAGCCCATAGTCAATAATGGAGACAACCGAGCTCTGAACAGTGACAGTCAAGGCTTCTGGAGTAAGATGTTGTCTATGCCAGAAGAAGGCCAAGGTGAGTATTTGCTGCTTTGGCTACAGAGTCAATGTGGGTACTGTAAGTTAGATGAGGGTCTAGAGTGATCCCAAGGTACTTAAAGGCTTGAATCTGTTCCAGGGTGACTTTATGACTGGTTTTGATGGATAGGGGGTGCAGCTTATGCTTGTTATGAGCACGGCTGAACATCATAGACTTTGTTTTCTTATTACTGAGGACCAGATAGAGATTTGAGAACCAATTTTCAACAGATGTGAAGCCAAGCTGAAGGTTATCTTGTAGAGGCTTAGGATCCTTGTGGGAGGCAAGAATTACAGCATCATCTGCATAGAGGATGATTATTTTGGAGCAAGAATTTGTAAGGGAGTTCAGGAACAAACTGAATAGTAGGGGGCCCAGAATGGATTCCTGGGGGACACCTGAGCGAACAGGCCTGGTATCAGAGTGGATATCTGCAATTTTTACTCTTTGAGACCGGTTCTCCAAGTCGCTTTTGAACCAGGCAGTGGAGTTGGGAGACAGCTCAGTTTTCAGAAGTTGCACAAGCAGTAGGCGGTGATGGACAGTGTTGAATGCCTTAGTTAGATCTATAAAGATGGACCCAATTAACTGACCATTGTCCAGTGAACTGTGAAGAATGCCAGAGAATTTCAGTAGGGCAGATGAGGTGCTATTTCCTTTCCAGAAGCCATGTTGTTGTGAGAATAGGATATTGTATTTGTTCAGGAAATCTGTGAGCTGATCTGCTGCAATACATTCAAGGGCCTTGGAGAAGGGTGGCAGAATAGAGATCGGATGGTAGTTTCCATGAGTGGCCCTGTCACCACTTTTATGGACAGGGTTAACAGTGGCAGATTTCCATTTGTCAGGGAACTGGCTGAGCCTAAGTGAGAGGTTGAAAATATATGTCAGTGGCTGTAACACCTCATCAAGGGTGAAGGATAGCAGTTTAAGGTCAAGTGTATCACTGCCGGATCTGAATTTGGTGATGGCTTTGGTATTGTATTTGTGGGCATCGTGCATCTTGACTGCTTTGATGTAAATCGGCGGGTGGCTAGAGGAGGAGTCATTGGGGGAAGGAGATGAAGAGTCATAGTCCTTGAAAATGTCAGAAGGGAGAACACTGCTAAGATCGGTGAATGCAGTGTTGAAGGTATTTGTCATGATTTTTGGGTCAAACGTAGCAGACCCATTTATGTTGCTTGATACAGATACTGCAACTGGGCATGCAAATGGTTATGATGCAATGAGACTCTACTGAGATTTAAGAGTCATGATCAGAGCCTGTTGAATGCTACTTACTTATTTTATATGGACCCAATCACTTTTCCCATATTTTTAAGAGTATGCCTGTGTGAGTGTCCAATAACAGACTCTGTGACTTGCAAGTCACAGAGTTGATGTTGGGATGATGTTAAATATAAGACCATCTAACAAAAGTACCACAAGCTTTGTGACGGATGATAGCATGGTCTAGGGGTTAGAGCACAGGACTCGGGTTTAAATCGTATCACAGCCATTTACACACACTGAGTGATGCAGAGATTCTCACTTTATATCTTGAAGCATGTGTCAGTTTACACACCTGAAAAATAGGTAAATGCATGACCCCACTAAAAATGAGATCTCAGATGGGCTGCAGTAGTCTGGGCAAATGGATTGTGGAAAAAAAACTTAATGTTGCAATCTTTAAGTCTTCTAGACCAAATATGATTTTGAAAAATTTGTAGCACACATTTTTGCTGCAGTTGTAGTGAACTGTACTAACTATGGCCATGTTGATGACATGGTTCAGAAGTGGAGCAAGTAATGCATGAGGCTGTCAGGATTCCTCTGTATCCCACATAAGCTGAGTAAAGCACCATATGCAACACTGACACATTATATTGCTTGCTAGAGCATGCAAACCTATAACACATGCATCCATAAATGGTCAGGAAAAGCTGGCAAAAGGTGTAACAGACATTAGAAAGCGGGTTAAGAAGAAGGCCCAGCGGCATGGAGGGCTAAGGTGCTGAGCACCATACCTCCTGCCACACCAACAACCCAAGTTTGGGAATTAGCACAAGGTTGATGGGGGTTGGCTGGAGGGGGCTTGGAGGGGATTGAGTGGCCGGCTGACAGCTCTCCTCTCCTATATCATGGTGACTGGCCATTGTGGCTCTTGGCTGCCACCAGGTGAATACCTGGTAGTAGCCAATGTTAGCCTGTGAGACAGATGCAAGTCAGGGGTAGGGAAGGGAGCTGCATCCCCGAGACACATGAGGGCCTCCACACATTTGCTTGCCTGAGTATATCATGGCTGGGGGTACAGGGAGAAAAACAGGAGGAAAAAACTATGGCATGGCAGAATACTCATATTACCATACATTAAAGCAGCAGTGCAATTAAAATACTTTAAAATTTGACCCCACCTATTATTCTTGTTGTAACCCCCCTGTCACCCGGGGTTACAAGAATCCCATTTAGATCTAGTGGCAGGCAGGAAAGGCAGCTTGTGAAACACCAGTTAAAAGGATTTCACACTGTTTCCCTCTGTCCTCAGTCTCAGCTGAGCTGGAGGAATGACATCATATAGAATTCTCGCAGCAGTATAAGCCACATTGGAATGCTGCAGCAGGGAGTTAGAACGTTAGGAGGTTCTGAATCAGTCTTCGAGTGGTAGTCTCCAGGGAGACTCATTGGAAGCAGGAGGTGTGCTGCAGTTGGCAGCCCCTCAGGGTAGAGCTACCCAGAGATAGAGGGTGTGTGTTTTCGCCCTAGATAGAGACATGGAAGAAATTGGTCTAGTGGTAGAGACCGTTTCCCAGTGGAAGAGAGCCAACAAATTCAGGGGCAATTCCCTGGCCCTACTGAAGAGGGAAAGCTGCCTGCTATTTGGTTGTTCAAGTGCTGAGGTACAAGAAGTAGTTTGGTTTGCCAGAAACCTTGGGGTACCTGCAAACCAGTGGGTGAGTCAGCTCTGAAATAAAGCCCATGTTTTCACTAGACAGTGTGTATAGTGTATGTTACTGTGGGGTCAAGGAAGGACAGCCAAGTACAGTACTACAGTTGTGGGTGACTTAAAATGTATCTAAATGGTGGGGGTCTACAGGGATGGACACAGCCACTCAGAGACCATTATAAACCAGAATATCAGATTATTAAGAGTAGAGTGTTAAATGTGACATACATTTCGAGACAGCATTCTACAACAGTGTGTTTCAAGAAAGGTGTTGATTGCAAATGGCTGGCTGGGTATAGATTTGGGAGCAAGAGGTGGAAGACCCCCCATCTGGAGTAAACAGATTTACCTCCATGGGTTCACTTTGGGCACCTATAGCTTTCTTCCGGGCACTTGGCCAGTGTTCATGGAAAGCACCCAGACGTGGGATTAGTGATGAAGATTTTCCCTTTATGGAGCCAGTATGTGCTCACGGGTCATAGAGGGATCCACCAATAAATGTCCATGCCTTATGGAAAGTAGTCCAAGTGCTGGCCAGATGTGCCATGCCAGGAAGTCCAGAGAAGTAGTCCAAGTGCTGGCCAGATGTGCCATGCCAGGGAAATCCAGAGAAGAGTACAAGTTTGGGCTGAGAGCCAGTGTGTTTCAGAACCTGAAGGTTACAGTGTGTAAGAAGATGTGTTCTGGTCTCCATTTGTCTACATTACCAGGGAGTGTAGACCCGTGGGGGTCCATCTATGCTTTATTATTCTACTGTTGTTATGAATAAAAGCCACACTCTAGAATCCCACTCCTGGTTTGGACATTACAGTTATTGCTTCCTGTGTCCAGAGTTACTTGGGTGCCCCTGACTAGAAGTCAAACCTAGCCAAAATGCCAAGCAACAGTTTTCTCCCCGAACCCAGAAAGCCAGGTAGTGGGTTACACAGCACTAATAAAAAAAATAAAAAAAAACATCAACCCGACCCTGGTTACAAGTTGGAGGCTACCACTAGGATTTGACTTGCAATTTGGGTGAAAACGCAAGAAAGGTTGCTCAGATAGTGACTAGCATTGTGGCTGACTGGCAGTAGGTAGCCCAAAAAGTAGAAGCATTGCCAAGTAAATGTGCCGCTGTGAGCTGCTGTCTATCTGCTGTTGTAAGTGTGCCAACTGTTTGCTAAGGAGCAGTAAAGCCCAAGTGTGTATGCCCTTGTTCTGCATTATAATTACAACGTTTGCCAGCTTTTTAAATGTTGTGTGACAGAAAAAGTATGAAAAACTGTGGGAGACAAATAGAGATTTGTGCCCTAGATGTTGGAAATGCTTGTGGTATGGACTGATAGAGTCGCTGAGTAAAATGCCATGAAAAATGGTTGAAATGGTGCTCCCGCCGAGGAGCTACGGTTGAAAAAAAAAAGTGTGGTTTGCAGTTTAGATTTTGCCTGCTCGATGATCACTGTGGAGGAGAAGAGCTCGAGAGGAATGAGGCTAATTTGCATGGCGTTGAGTGATTGATGAGACTGCAATCAATCCCGCCCCAAGCCAGCTCTAGAGTGACTGCACAGTGTTTGAGAGGGAGAGAGAGGAGTGTGTGAGCAGGTTTGCATGGAGGAGTGTCACGGTGACTGAAAACATTGTAAAGTTAGTTAAATTGGACTTTTCTGTTTAAAATCAGGCTCAACCCATATTCCGATTCATCTGAGAGCGAGGTGTTTGGAGGGGCAATCGGCAGGACTGCCAACTCGCTTTATTCCAGAGGCCTCCAAGATCGGCTGTAGGCTGCGTTTTATATCGCAACAACAAGCTACTAATTAAAGTGAGTACCATCACAAAAAACAGCTCAGACTGCGTGATTTTACCAAAAAGCCAGCTGAATCTATGTGTAGCAGTGTGATTGTTTTGCAAAGAAGGACTGTGTCAAGTTTAATCAGCTAAAGCAAGAATTCTGAGCAATAGACTGTGCGCATAATTATAGGTTCAGCAACAGTATAATTTTCAAAGACATGTGAGAGACTGTGAGTTGTATGAGAGATGCAGCGATAAATACAGGCAATCCTGTGCGATGAAATACTGTGGCTTATGGGGACTTTAAGCTAGAACAGTGATTAAAGTGAATGAAAAGTCCAGAAAAATCATATAAATATGCTAGGAGAGCAAACGGTGCAATTTATGCAGTTTAGTGAACTTTATCAGTAGAGTGTGTAAATTGGATGCACAGTGGCTTGACTCATAAACAGAACATTGATGCGCAGGAGTGCTGCCGCCGCCATTACAGGGTGGGGTAGTAATGTAAACACAGCAGAAAGGGAGCCATTTTGTAAAAGTTTTTTCCAAAAGAGTGGGACTTGAAATAACAGTGAGCATTTGTTTGTTTTCTCTGCAGTCATGGCTTCAGGACCAGCCCGCTACCCGGATCATGCCCGGGCTATGATAGTAGAAGAAGTTAACAAGTTGAGAGATATTGAGAGATGTTACTATGGGGACTGACTGCCTCCTCATTTGGCAATTCCTGGATATCCTGTATGAGTATGTGTGATGTGCTTAAATGCTGGAAGGGACGTCTTCATGGTACTTCACTGTTCTGGGTGCCTAGAGGAATATGGCTCAACTAAAGCACCCAAGATTTGTTTGGCTCCCACATGGACAAAGCTTCAAGAATCTGCAGTTGGCAGCACACAGCACCAAGTGGAGTCTGATAGGGGAGGCTCATCAGAGTGTGGCATAAAGCAAGAGGGTGCAGATTTACAGACAGAACAATGTACTGATGTATCAGAGTCCAGGTTCCAGAGAGACATTGAGGAAGAAGCATCAGTAGGAGGCCTTTGAATGGGAGGTATTGACCTCCACGCCCAGTGAAGAGTGGACAGTCTCAGGAGTGAGGATGACTACTCACTCCTGGGCACAGATTCTTAGCAAGGAAGAAGATGAGGGGAACCTATGTGGCCTAGTGAAGAAGGTACGGATCCACAGCCTCAAGCTCTTGCCTTGGAAGGACAGATAGTAGAAGAGAGTAGTGACTCCACAGCTTTGACCCCACACGGAACAGTTAAAGATCCATTCTACATTGCATTGACTATGAGTAGCTGGCATAACCAGGACTGGCTGCCCCAAAGCCAGACCAGTGGTCGCAAGTTGACCTAGTGCAGTAAAGAGGAAAGACGGTTTGTAGGAAAGCGAATGAAATCTATGGGATATCCTTTCCTACCTTTCCTCGGAGAGTCTGGGAGGAGATTGGAAAAAGCAGGAAATCCTGGATAATAGAAGAGGCAATGAAACGTGCATCCTGGTGCCAACAGACATGTCAAAAGTAGAGTGTTACAATTAAAATTCAGCCAGTGGAAAGTGGGCAGAACACTGTTTATTGGCACTGTTCGAATTCTGGATGGAGAGGGACATGAAACCTTTCACAGTGTGGATTATGAGTGCCCAGATGGGGTAATAATTCCAGCACCTGACCAGTTGTGCTATTGGCCACAATGCAAAGATCAACCTGTGAATGTGCCCATGCCTACCAAGTGTAGAGCAGAGCAGTGGTAGCCACTACTGCCATCCAGCCATTGCCGTACCTATGTTGTTCCACCAGTCTGGCATTCCAGGAACCAGGTGCCCCACATTCATCAGTCTTGCAGTGTACTGTCATTCCAGATTCCATCGACTGGCCCACCAGATGACTTCATAGTCAGAGAGGACACCAACTCAGCTGTATCCTGAGTCATCACCTGGGATTCTGGATGACTTCAGACCAGCTGTTTTTTCCTTTTTTTCCTGTTCCAAGGTTCCATCTCCTAGATGACATCATCCCAGCAGTTTCCAGATGTGCCCTCCTGATGTTTTCCAGAAATGTCCGCCCAGCTGTATCAGAAGAATTCTGCCAGGGAGAGTCTTCAGTGGAGAACCAGGTGTTGTATCGTTTTCATTCTAAAAGGGACTGGTAAGTCCAGACTTTTCTATTCTAATGACATTGCAGTACACACCCTACACTAGCAGACTCCAAACATTTGAACTGTCCTCAAAGACTCTCCCCTTTGGGATTCCAGCCTGCTAGAACTGTGCTTCACCAGGCTCTGGCCCAGGAGAGACTCTTTATTGGACTTGCCTTTGGGCACTGCTGTCACAAGAAGGGACTTTTAGGGCACTCCATCCCATCAAATAATGTGTATTGTAAATAATGTTGTTGTTTTTCTACTGTTTTTACTGTTTATACTGTTTTTCAACTTTTCTAAAAAATGTTTTTTTGGATTCTTCAGTGTTTTGATGGTAGGTGCTAGATAGACTGTGTTTTCAGATTAGGAGTGTGTTGTTGTCTTTCTTTTTCTTGCGGGTGTTCCTGAAGAAGATAAGATAAGAAGAGGAAGATAGACTCAGTGGAGTTCCTCATAGTACTTGAATGTTGTAGTGTTTAAAGTACAGGATGTTGTAGTTTTCTGTGTGTAACTTTTCCTTCCACAGGTATGGTTGTGGGGGAAAGTGGGAGTAATGTATAGAGTATAGCATTAGCTCCTTGTGTGTGGTTGCAGGTGTCCAAGGCTGGGAGGAAGTTCCCCTGTTTGTTTTGTTTTGGGTATTTGGTTTAGAGGCAGATAGGTTTTCCCTAGAGGGCTAGGGGGGATAGACAGGCTGTGGTCCTAACCTGCAGTACGGGCTGCAGTACTGATCTATTAGGGCTATGCTCTGGACAATTCTACCAGGGCCACTAGGTATCTATAGTAAGAACTTAGAGTAGAGGCTGATGAGTCAGCCGATGGCCTCTGAGCCCTTAGTGTTGCCTGCCTCTGCCTAGCACATGGTAGGAGAGGGCCTGATCACACCTCTCTGTAGGTAGCACAGAGGGTAGGATAACCTAGGCCAGGTTAGTAACGACTGGGGACAGTCATTTTCCTGGCCTAGGGTGGGTGTAACCCCCCGTCACCCGGGATTACAAGAATCCCACTTAGATCTAGTGGCAGACAGGGAAGGCAGCTTGTGAAACACCAGTTAAATGGATTTCACACTGTCTCACTCTGTCCTCAGTCTCAGCTGAGCTGGAGGGATGACATCATATAGAATTCTCACAGCAGCATAAGCCATATTGGAATGTTGCAGCAGGGAGTTATTTAAAATGTTGGGAGGTTTAGAATCAGTCTTTGAGTGGTAGTCTGCAGGGAGACTCAGTGGAAGCAGGAGGTGTGCTGCAGTTGGCAGCCCCTCAGGGCTAAGCTCTGCTATAGAGCTACCCAGAGATAGAGGATGTGTGTTCTCACCCTAGATAGCGACACAGAAGAAACTGGACTAGTGGTAGAGACCGTTTGCCAGTTGGTTCCAGTGCCCCATCCCAGGAGGGATGGGGAGAAGAGAACCAGCAACTTCAGAGGAAATCCCCTGGCCCTGCTGAAGAGGGAAAGCTGCCTGTCATTTGGTTGTTCAAGTGCTGAGGCACAAGAAGTAGTTTGCTTTGCCAGAAACCTTGGCGCACCTGCAAACCAGTGGGTGAGTCAGCTCTGAAATAAAGCCCATGTTTTCACTAGACAGTGTGCATAGTATCTGTTACTGTGGGGTCAAGGAAGAACAGCCAAGTACAGTACTACAGTAGTGTGTGACTTAAAATGTATCTAAACAGTGGGGGTCTACAGCAGTGGACATAGCCACTTAGAGATCATTATAAGCCAGGCTATCCGATTTTGAAGAGTAGAGTGTTAAATGTGACATATGTTTCGAGACAGCACTCTACAACAGTGTGTTTCAAGAAAAGTGTTGATTCCAAATGGATGGCTGGGTATAGATTTGGGAGCAAGAGGTGGGAGACCCCTCCATCTGGAGTAACCAGATTTACCTCCACAGGTTCACTTTGGGCACCTATAGCTTTCTTCCAGGCACTAGGCCAGTGTTTGTGGAAAGTACCCAGATGTGGGATTAGTGATGAAGATTTTCCATTTATGGAGCCAGTATGTGCTCACGGGTGGTAGAGGGAGCCATCAATAAATATCCATGCCTTATGGAAAGTAGTCCAAGTGCTGGCCGAATGTGCCACGCCAGGAAATCCAGAGAAGTAGTCCAAGTGCTGGCCGGATGTGCCACACCAGGGAAATCGAGATATGAGTACAAGTTCGGGCAGGGAACCAGTGTGTTTCAGAATCTGAGGGTTACAGTGTGTAAGAAGATGTGTTCTGATCTCCATTTGTCTGCATTACCAGGGAATGTAGCCCCATGGGGGTCCATCTATGCTTTATTATTCTGCTGCTGTTGTTGTGAATAAAAGCAACACCCTAGAATCCCACTCCTGGTTTGGACATTAAAGTTATTGCTTCCTGGGTCCAGAGTTATTTGGGTGCCCCTGACTAGAAGTCAAACCTAGCCAAAATGCAGAGCAACAGTTTTCTCCCCAAACCGAGGAAGCCAGGTAGTGGGTTATATAATGGAGGCACCACACAACGCTAATAAAAAAAAAAAAATAAATAACATCAACCCAACCCCTGGTTACATACTTAATCGATGCCAGATGTCTTCCAGTTTATTTTGGTGGTAAAATTTTCAGTTTTCATTATCATTTAAGAATTTTATGAAAGTTCTAAAATAATTATTTCTCAAGAAAAAAAGATGGCTGCCTCATTTTTGCATCAAAATAATATTGAGGGCCCAAGGAGAGTAAGAGTCCTGACAAAAATTCAAATGTACAGTACACAGCACAGGTAGCATCCAGAAAACCCAAATAAACAGTCCTGCCAATATTTTTCATAACTATAGCAGAAAATTAGCTTTTTGGAATAACTTTTTTCATTGGACTGCTGCTTTAATTTCACCTTACTGTATGCTTCTGGTTTTACTTTCTGTTTTGAAAATAATTTTATATGCACAGCAACGCACTCTAGGGTGTGCAGCAATGCCATATATTACTACATTTCCGTGGTGGTTGAAGGCACTCAGCTGCACCTTGTGTCTTACAACCTTCCTTGGGTGTTTGATAATTTAACATTATCCCACACTGGCATGTGTTATTGTTTATGCATAGCTCAAGCCTGAAAACAGGCTTTTTTGTCCAGTCATCCTATCCAATTATCAAACACCTAAATACAAAAAATAAAAATGTACAAACACCCAAAAGGGCTGTAGTGTCAATCAGAAAGATGTGAATATCACTCCTGTTACATGTAGGGAATGGGGTGTGGGGAGTGACTGTACCTGTAGTGCACTTCCTCCAGTCCCTTTTTTATACTATTACTTTAAACCTTTCTTAGGTTATTGGAGAACCTTTTTTTTTTTCATTTTAAAATCTGGAAAAATATGATGGCAGAGGACTGATTGATTCCATATTTAAATTAATAAGTTGCAGGGTTCCCATCTCCACATTCTCTGTTGTAGGGATCTAGCTGCATTTGAACATGGACTTTGAGTTGGAGGTCTATCTTCCACTCATACTGCAGTCCCAGCACCAACCCAGCTTCTCAGGATCCCTAATTATTGCCAAACTGTGAGCACAGGTATGCACTGCATATTTTTCATGAGATACAGGATCATAGTGAACATATACATTTGATGGCAGTTTCATACAATAATTCTACTTATTTTAACATTTATTTATTCAAGTGCCATGATCACCTCCAGACCTAGCCTGCATCTAAGAACTTGATATATGTGTCAGCTGAGAAAACCTAGTCCACCACTCTTGACTACCCTCCTGACATGGAGATACAAGATGGACTCTCTGAAGAAGAAGGTGTATTTGACTGCCTTCTTGAGATTTCCACAAGCTACTTAAATATTGTATGCAGCCAGCCATCAGAATACCCAATGGTCAGCCCTTCTGCCAACTATAAATGCATAATCCACCCAAAAAGGACAAGGTGAGGTTTTTCAAAACTGTCCTATACTGAATGGATGCCTGCAGGCAGCAGCTTCAGATGACTGTGGACACCAACGACATGGTCAATAGAGGCATGGCTACTGATACAGTGACAGAAAAGACTTAGATGAACCAAAATGTCTAAAACGCAGTAGCAGGTGGCACCCTTACCATTTAATGGGTCTACCTTATTTTGGCCCCTGACTGAGTCTTTCTTGCAGAAGGCAAAGGTAGTCAGGGCAACCATTAAGTTGCTAACTGATGCCTCCAAAAAGACCACCTTTAAGGAGGAAGGGGCATGCTTTTATTCATGCCCACTCCTGCCACACAGCAATGAGACAGCTTCAAGATAATACCTTACCTTGGGAACCGTGGGAAAGAAAACACGTGTAGCATGACCCCTGCAACCTCCACTACGCCTACCTCTGGGTTCACCAGACCTTCCAGTGGAAGGCAGAATCTCCAATTTCTACTTCAATTTGCATTTCTTCACTACAGACAGGTGGGCTTTGGAAATTGTCAGGGATGGTCTCTCTCTGGAATTTTCAACTCTTCTACCTCAACCATCCCCCATGGTACAGAGTATTCTTCAGCCTTAATTATAATTGCCTGAAGAAGGAAATGCAGAGCCTCCTTCTTAAAAGGTGATGTGGAAGTTCCCAGAGTCCCAAAGGAGGAAGAACATTTCACCAATGGCTCCTGGTTGTCATACAGTTAGGAGGATGACAGCCCATCTTGATCTCAGAATCCTGAACCCAGATCCAAGATAAAGAACATTAAACACAATTTCTTTAAGGAATATGATCTCATCCCTCAAGAGATTGGTTTTTACTCTCTAGATCTAAAATATGCATTTTTTACATCACATTCAGACTAGCACACCACATTCATACTAGGATTCATACTAGAAAGAGTAAGGAGCATGGGGGCTATTAGCCCATAAGAGCTCCTATGTAGTCTAACCCACAAAATAATTAATGTTATTCACAGATAAGATATATCTATCCAATCTGTTTTTAAATTCCTCTTTAGTTTTACTTATAATGTCTAGTGGTAATGAGCTGCATGCTTAACAATCCACATTGTAAAGAAATATTTTCTTTTATTTGTTTTGAATGCCTTGCCCATAATTTGTTATAGGGTGTCCTCTAGTAACCCTATAACAAGGTTTAAATGTAATGCCTATTTCTGTTAACAGGTAAGAGTCCTGCATTATAGTATACATAAGCAAGAGGTCACCCCTCATTCTCCTGATTTCCATGCACATTAATTTTAACGACTGGAGACATTGGTCATATGTTTTCCCTTCCAGTCCTTTGATATTTTTAGTATATTTTCTTTGTATTTTTTCAATTTTGTCCCTGTCACATTTTTCATGGGGGAACCAATGTCGGGCCGCGTATTCCATGCATAGATGTACATACAATCTGTATAGTGGAAGCATTGCCTCTTTGTCCCTAGATGATACATTTCTTTTAATAGCACATATTATTTTGTTAGTTTTGGAAATAGCAGCATTACTCTGCAGAGAATTACCCAAGTTGTTTGAAATTTGTAACCCAAGGTCTTTTTCATTTTTACTTTTTTGTAAGGGAAGCCCACAAAGCGTATATGTATAGTGAGGGTGATCTTTCCCCAAGTACATTATTTTACATTTATCCATGTTTCGCTTCATTTCCCATTATGTTATCCAGTCAGTAATGTGATTAAGATCCCTTTGAATATTTTCATAATCAGAGAGATTTTTCATGGACCACTGATCTTGGTGTCATCAGCATATCTGGTCATGAGGGATGATGTATCTTTAGTTAAATCAGATATAAATACATTAAAATGAAATGGGCCCAGCACAGAGCCCTGGTGGACCCCACTAGTAACTCCACCTTTACCAGAGGCATATCCATTCATAACAACCCTCTGCTCCCTCATTTGCAGCCAATACATAATCCAGTTAATATAAACATCATTCACCTTTGCTATAGTAACCTCGTGCTATAATGAATGCATTTGGAGCCAGACTACGCATTCGTTATAGCATATCTGTTCATTGTAGCAAGGGACGCTACTTCAAGCATGAGCTGAGTCATTGTAACTTGTGGTTAAGGTTTTATTAGCTACAATGAATGTTCAAATGTGCTTAGTTACTTTGTATTGTATATTTAATCAAGTGGCTCTGTGTTTTGGTGAAACTTCTTTTTTACATTTTTTACTTGCTCAGTGAAACACACGGTGAATGGTGCAATAAAGTTACTGTAATGTGAGTGACAGTATTCAGCTCACGCTGGTATCCTGACTATAAAATCTGTCACCCTTATCTGTTTCTATTGTTTTTCTGCAGCAACTTCTTTAGCAAAAGAGGTGAGCTGGTGAAGCTGAATGATCTTTACTGGGTCAACATTCTGTGTAAATAGCCAGGCCAGACCCATCTCTAGACCCTGAATCACCTCAATGTTTGTTGGCGGAGGTGGCAGGTCACATTCTTCCTCTTTGCCTTCCTCCTCCTCTTCCTCATCCATTCCTTCAGTGGTTTCATGCAGAATCACTGACACAATTTCTGCATCTGACAGTTGCTCAGTAGTCTGTGTTGTATCACCAGACAGCTGCCAGTCATCAATTGCAGATTCAGTGTCAGTGGCTTCCAGGATTTGAAGTTCTGCAGCCATGTGAATAATTTCAGCAGTGTCATCAGTGTCAGTTTCTTCTTCATCTGTTGCAAGATCTGATTCAAAGGCAGTACCAAGTATGGCTGACCAACAGTGTGACACAGTGTTCTCAGTCACAGTCTGCCCTGCCTCACCTGCCACGTCAACCATCATTTTCAGATTTAAACTTTTAATGAAGTCAGTGACCTGCATTCCTGAACTGACTGCCACAATGTCACCAAGCAGGTGCTTATACTAAGCATCATACTAAGAATGTTGGATACACAGAAGGCCGAGGCCCATAAGTGTGCATCCCCAGCCATGCTGGCAATTCATCCCTTGTTAAGTAAGTACTGGTCTAAATTATGTTTCAAATCTGTATAGCTTGCATTTACTATGCTACTTGGTAGGGAGTTCCACAAAGGAATTATTCTTTGGGTGAAGAAAAAAACGCGTTTTATTATTCTTTGAGTAGGTCAGTAACAATTGCCTATTATGACTCCTGAGATTTATTTCCCTTTGACCTAGTGTCATTCCTAAATCTGCCATTAGTGTACTATCCATTATTAGTCTATGCCTTAGGAGAAGATTTCCTCTAATTCTTTGTTGATCAACTGAATATAGGTTCAATTCATCAAGTCTTGTCTCATAATCTTTGTTATGCATATTTATAATCATCTTGGTCACTCTCCTCTGTACACCCTCTAGTCTAGTTACATCCCTTCTGAGATAGAGGCTCCACAAGGGAGAACAATAATGCAAATATGGTCTTACATATGCCTTATACAATGGCAATGTACATCCCCCTATCTCTTGATGTGAAGCCCCTTTTTATACATCCTACCAATCTGTTCACTTTGTTTATGGCAAGGTTACAGTGTTTTTGGGATGTTAAATCATGAGAGATTAATGTGCCCAAGTCATTATGTTGCGTTACAGTTATAAGAACTTGATTATTTAATGAAAACTTTTTCTGTTTATTTGTTGAACCTAAATGCATAATGACAAACTTGTTAGTGTTAAAAGACATTTGATTTTGCTTTGCCCAGTTTTCTAGTGCTTTAAGGTCATTGGTAAGTTTTGCTCTTTCTTCGTCATTTCTCATTTGGGCTGCTAATTTAGTGTCATCAGCAAACTTGATAATAAAACTGTTAATACTCTCATCTAGATCTGAGATAAAGATTGAAAACAGTGCTAGGCCCAAAACTGACCCCTGGGGCACTCCACTAGTCACTGAACTTATTTCAGAAGAATGTCCCCTAATAGACATTCTTTGAGTATGATCTTGTAACCATTCTTCCACCCAATTAACAATTATGTTATTTATCTTCAGTTTCCTTATTTTAGTTATGAGGATGTCATGTGGTACCTTGTCAAAAGCTTTGCAAAAATCTAAAAATATCACATCTACCGGAATATTGTTTTCTAACATCCTACTTATGTGTTTATAAAAAAACAAGTTTCCAGTTAAACAGGTCCTATTTTTTTTTAAAGCCATGTTGGGTTTGATCTATTAAACCCTTTTCCTCCAATTCTATATCCAATTTGGTTTTGAGAAGAGATTCAAAGATCGTTCCTAATATGCTGGTCAGGTTAATTGGTCTATAATTTGATATCTCATCATATTTTCCTTTTTTTATGTATTGGTGTCACCACTGCAGTTTTCCAATCATTAGGTATGCTGTGATATCATAATGATTTATTAAAGATCTGAAGGAGTGGCTCTACTAGCCAATCTCTGAGTTCTTTCAGTAACCTAGAATGTAAACTATCAGACCCTGGAGATTTATTAACATTCAGGGTACTCAATTTTGTAAGTATCTCTTCCTTAGAAAACTCTAGGGGTTCTTCCATTGTATTACTCGATACACAATTTATAGTTGTGTTCCTGGGATTAAAGACTGTACTGAAGTAATTGTTGAATTCTACTGCCATATCTTTAGATGTAGTTATTTCCTCTTTGTTAACTTTTAAGGGTCCAATTGTCCCCGTAGATGTCTTTTTATTGTTAACATAAGAATAGAAACTTTTACCAGCATCTTTGAGGTATGCCAGTCTATGCTTGAATGAATTTTTTCCATTTTTATTGTCCTTTTACATTCTCTTTGGATTTTTTTAAATCTCCCTTTGTTAAAGTCAGTGTTATCTTTTTTCATGAGTCTAAATGTTTTTTATGATTGTGCTTCTTAAAATTTATGATTATACCACCATCCAAGAGCTGTATTTGGGATGTGGAAGGAAAAGTGCTCTAATCTTTCCATCCCTAGAGTGAACTTTGGTCTCAGAGGGATGTGCAGGACATTGGTCCAGCAGAAGGAGGGCTTTTGGCTGCAGTTTCTTTTTTCTTAGAAAGGCATGCACTGAGGTCACAAAAGAATAAAAAAATCATGAACGGAAAATCATGGATGTCATCCACATACTCTTACTGTTGCTGTACTGTATGGTCAGGGATTTCATGTTGATATGATGGAAGCATCAGCGGGGTTAAAACTTCCCAATGCATAGGGGCTTTAGCCTGCATGTGCTGGTGGCATTGCAGCAAAACAAAAAGGTGATGCAGTCCTTGATCACCTTAAACCCCTTGCTGGTATTTATCTCCGAGCGACTGGCTGGTGTTACATCTGGAAGACAGCACCAAAATAAGTCTGTATTATCAGTGTTGTACACTTGATCAGGGCTATAACATCCATCAAACAGAATTTTCTTTTGTGTGGGGAAAAACTCAGTGGCTGCAGCAGCAACACAGGAGTGTTGCTCACCTGTGACACAGACTCTCCAAATGCTGTGCTGATGCTGGAACCTCCATAGCCATCCACTGGACGATTTAAACTTAGAGCTTTCACTATAGATTTCTTTGGCAAAATGAGATGCTTTTTCTTTCATTATACTGCCACAGACCAGATGCTACTTGCCTGCTGTTGTGAGAACCAGAGCTGTGTGGCTTGGTCAATCTCACACTCATCAGCTGGGTAAAGTTTCTTCACTTAAGAGTTTCTGACTCATCTGTCTCCTGGATGAAATTTCTCAGTGATACCTCCTGCTTCTGCTATGTGCATATCGTAGAATTGCTGTACACCATCCCAAGGCAAGTTTCACCAGACTTTTTTTGGCATTCAGCTGATCCATTACTGTCAGCTTTGTTTGCACTGAGTATCCTGAGTGCTTCATGATCTGTCATCATCTGTCAAAACAGTCAGCATGACATATATCTATTTATAGCACCAGTAGAGTGGACCAAAACTGGAATGAAAATCATGAGTCAGTCTGGAGATTAAACAGCAAACAGGCAAAGGTGATTAAATTCATGATTTAAATAATGAGGGGTTGACAGCTGGAGCCAAACGGACCATTCGCTATAGCCAGGCATTCTCTATAGCAGGTTCATTATAGCAAGGGGTTACTCTTTTTGCAATTTTCTTTCAACTGTCCAGTGTGGAGTGAGATTGAATGTCCTGCTAAACTACAAAAAAATTACATCACATGGTATATTGTCATCTAATAACTGACTGATCTTTTCTTAAAAACATAAAAGGATTGTTGTGCAACTCCTGCCCTTGGTAAATCTGTGCTGTTCTGGATCAAATATACCAAATGAGGATATTAACCTATCTTTAGGGTTGGCAGAATTTGATTTTTGTTTTTTTTATAATTTTGATGGAAAATATTGATTTTTATTTTTAAACATTTTCCCCAAGATTTATCAATTTAAATTTTCATAGTTGCATGAAATAATGGTTTTTTAAGCATTTATTTTGATTTGAATCTATATCATTTCAACAGTTACAGTTGATGACAGTAAACACTGAGGATTTACAAACTGATAAAAACACACACTGTTATCATCACAAGACAAAATAGCAACAGAACTTATTTTGCCTATCTGGAAATTTAGATTATTATCAATGTGAAATATTTTTTTGTCAGTTTGTGTGTGTGCAGTGATATCGACATTTAATGACATTTACTGATTTATATCTAGTCCTGCCAAGCCTACCTATATTTAATAATGCCTTCTAAGCTATTCCCCACAATGTTGATCAAATTTATGGGTCGATAGTTAGCAGTACATTCTTTACTTCTCTTTTTGTGGATGGGAATCACGTGTGCCATCCTCCAGTCACTAGGCATTTTACTAGTAAGTAGAGATTTTTCAAATAGCATCTTTAAGGTGATCTCAGTATGCTCTGACATGATCTTTAACATACTAACAGATGCCTTACCCAGATCAGGAGAAGAATTAGTCCTCAGATTACGTAATTTTTCTTTTATTTCATCTCTAGTGATAACAATAGCATTACCGTTTTGGATTTCTATTTTATCAATTGTTTTTTGTTTGGGTCCACAAACTCCTCAGAACTATTTGTTAAAGACAGTTGCCATTTCCTGTTAATGGCCCAACTTTGTTTGACATTTTCCTCAATGAGTTTATATCTGCATAAAATTATTTTGGATTATCCTTCCTAGCATTCTTGGCCAGCTTATACTCAGCTGTTCTTTTTGTTTTTTAATTGCCTTCTTACACCATTTTTGATGCTCCAATAAAGCATTCCAGGTATTCAGAGCTTTTCTTGTATGAAAATGCCTATATAATTTATTTTTCCTGTTCAGCAGTTTCTTTATTTGTTTATTAAGCCACATAGGTTTGTATATATTTCTGGAAGTCAGAGTAGGGGAACAAGCATACCAGTACAGTGTATGGGGTATTTCCATTTGAACTCTACACTGTTCCCAGTGCTTTCACCAAATGTATGCCTGTGGCAGCTGTTTACCACAGCAGAAAGGAAATGTTAATGTGTCTGTACCAGGATGACTAGTGGATAAAAACTTTCTTCTGAAACTAGAGGAATCTGTCTTCTCCCCCAACTCAAACCATTGTATTCACTGAGGCAGAATTGGACTTGGTGCAAGCTATAGTTATTCTAACCTCACTCCCCCATGCAAACCACAGTCCTGACGGTATTTGTTGGGTCATTTCAGGTGGGGCAGATGTACATGACACGGGAGTTCTCTCAACTCTTTGGCATAATAGCTTTGACCACATTTGTGGTTACTTGGGTTCAGTAGTGCCTAAAAAAATGATGGAATCAGAGGAGAAGCTGCAATGAAAACAAGACTGTAGCATCCCCAAAGCTTTAGTATACACTTACTTAGTAACTACCAAGCAAAACAGTTACCAACTTAAAAATAAAAACTTACACTGCAGGTAGTCTGTCAATCTCCTCATCCTATGGTTCAACTGACCATGGGTGCCTCACAGGCAAAATGAGGAGCCCACTCTAGTCAGACGATGCTGCTCAGGACATGGCCAAGAAAGGAAGCTTCCCGGCATATGAACATCCTGAAGATAAGAGCAATCCTTCTGGCTCTCCAGGCATTCAATTCACTGGTGGAAGACCAGGCATTTTTGACGAACACAGAAAACACCTCTAAGATGCTCTATCTGACTAAGCAAAGGGCTGCCATGTTTTATAGACTGTCACCAAGACTTAGGCCTATGGAAACTAGTTATTTCTACTCTCACTCTTCTCCTTATAGTATACTTGATGGGCAAGTTAAAGTGTCTGATAAGAAGTGGTTTCTAAACTAGGAGGTTCTGGATAGCTTCTCTGAGGAACTCGGTACTCCTCCAATAAACAGAAAGTTTCCTGTAATCTGTGAAATGCTGCCAGAAAGAAGCACTATATGTGTGACAATTCTTGTTCTAGGCTGAGATTAAGGTTATTGCATGTCTTCTTTTCATTTGTTCTTCTACAGAGGGCCATTCTCAAGGTCTGAGGAGGGCAATCCTGGATGATCCTCATAACCCCTAACTAGGACAGGTAGATATGGTATTCAGCCCTCCTTCACCTAAGCATCCATAATCCCCTCCTAGTTCCCACCAGGCTGGACCATTTCACAAGGTCCAAGGGAACAGTAGCCCATAGGTACTTTTAATGGCTGTCACTAAAGTGCTGGAGTCTGAAACAATACATTCTTAGGACCTGGGGCTATCAAAGGTGGTCTTGAATGTCCTGCTAGTTTCCAGAAAAACAGCTGCCCATAGGGCCTACATCTTCAAATAGAAAGGATGTTCTATTTGGTACAGCAAGCTTGCCATGTTCCCTGTTAGTTGCCTGCTTGCCCAGGTTTTATAATAATATAATAATAATATGCTTTATTTGTTGAGCGCAATTCTAGAAATCAAAGCACTGTACATAATTAAAAGCATCATAAAACAGAACAACACAGCTTAGAATGGTTTACAATATAATTTAAGTAGATCAGTTAAAATTATCACAAGATACTACATGCTAAATGCTTGCTTAAACAAATAAGTTTTTAGGTCTACTTTAAAGCTTTCCACAGTCCCACACTCTCTAATCTGATGAGTTAGAGTGTTCCACAGGGACAGGGCACCAAACATAAAAGCCTGGGCCCCAGATGTTTTCCACTGCACCCTGGGAACCTCTAACAACCCCTCGTCAGTTGAGTGGAGAGGACGGCCAGGGCTGTAGGGAGTTGGAGGCTCTTGCAGATAGCTCGGACTCAGTCCATGCAGGGCTGTGTAGGTCAGAAGTCCAACCTTGAAGGTGATACACCACTGTACAGGCAGCCAGTGCAGTTCACACAGCACAGGAGTAATATGACTCAAACAAGAAGTCCCAGTCAACAGCCATGCTGCAGCATTCTGTACCAGCTGCAAGTGATGGATATCAACCCCCAGAAGCCCCAGGTAGAGGGAGTTGCAGTAGTCCAGACATGAAGTCACAAAGGCATGGATCAACGTAGGCAGGTCACCGGATGAAACAAGGTGCCTAATTCTGACGATGTTCCCAAGATGATAAAAGTAAGACTTGATGACTTCCAATACCTGAGAACGCAGTGCCAGCCCATCATCAAGAACCACCCCCAGATTTATTTATTTATTTTCTTTTGTTTACCGGGTGAGTGCACTAGACAGCCAAGTGCCTATTTTCAGATGTGAACCGGGAGGGTTATAATGGTACAATACATGAACATCAGGCATATACAGGGTTAACATACATTAGGATCAGGCACATTATATAACATAAGAATAAGGTACATAAATTAAGGCACTTATGTAACATACGAAAGGTACATAGATTACAATTAGATCGAGCACATTGAATAGAGTCATCAGTGAGGTACATGGATAACTACATGAGGTGGTAAGCGGCTGAGTACAGGAATAGGTGACAGAAGTCTCCCGGTGATCTGGAAGAATACCAAGGTACAAAGCAGCAGGATAAGTCAGAACAGGGTACAAAGAGCATCAGGTAGATTACCAATCAGGATCAGTCACTTCAAGGTAATAGAGCACCAGTCAAGGAATGCCAGGTGACATGGGCTAGACCTGCTGGGCAAGTGCAGGTTATAGCCATGGACTGGCCACCAGTGGTAGATACCAGGTGAAAGCAGCTCATGTACAGAGACAAGTTGAGGCTGATTTCAGGAAGCCCCATAGGGAGTTCTGAAGCAGGAATGTGTTGGTCACAGATCATGCACCCATTCAGAGGAAGACAGTTGTGCACCCTCACACCAAAGGCCAGAGGGTAAACCCACTACCGACCTCTCTATCTGGGGACCCAGATCCACCACCAACACCTCAGTCTTCCCGGAATTAATTCAATTTCAGCCAGCTGGATTTCATCCAGTGATGGATTTCTGCTAGACAGCTGTTAAGCATCGAGACCACACTATTCTGGTCATGTGCAAAAGGCAGCTAGAGCTGTGTATCATCAGCATAGCATTGAAACCTCAGCCCATATCATCTTACAATGTCTCTGAGGGACAACATGTACACTGTGAACAACATAGGGGACAGCACCAAGCCCTGAGGGACCCCACATGGCAGAAAGAAAGGATCAGAGGAAAAAAAAAATGACACCACCCTTTGAGATCTGCCAGTGAGGAAAGCTTGAAACCATCTGAGAACTGGACAAGCCAGGCCACAGATAACCCTCAGGCACTCGAACAGCACCACATGGTCCACAGTGTCAGACACTGAGGAGAGATCAAGGAGCACCAGGATGTAATGGTGCTTCTGATCTCTTGCCATCAGGAAATCACTGAGCACCTGAACCAGAGCAGTCTGGGTAATGCGTATTTTCTGGAAACCAGACTGGAGAGGATCGGAGACATCATGGATGGTAAGATGGTTCCCCAGTTGTAGCACAACTACTTTCTCAATCACCTTCCCAACAAAGGGAAGGTTAAAGATGGGTCTGTAGTTAGCAAAGCAGTTAGGGTCCAAAGCAGCTTTCTTAAGTAGTGGTGTCACCACTGCCTCCTTCAGGGAGCTGGGAAGCTCATCCGATTCTAAGAAGCACCACACAATCTTTGCAAGGACTGGGCCAACGGACTCAATACACCCCAATAGTAGGTGTATTGGGCCTGGATCCAAACCACAGCATGTTGGCCGCAAATTCTGGACAATCCGCATGATGTCCGCAATCTCCACCTGATCAAAAGATATCCAAGAAAACCAAGGAGGAGTCACAGTGCACCGACCACCGTCAACCCCCACAGAGAGCACTGGATGGATCTCAGCCCTGATGTTGGCCACTTTGTCCACAAAGAATTGAGCAAACTCATCACACTTAACTTGTGAAAAAGCACCTCGAACCTGTAGACAGGTTGGGTTGCACAACCTATCCACAGTTCGAAAGAGCTGAACCGGTTGATTCTGAGCAGCAGCAATCTCACCAGACAGGAACTCTACCTTCTTACATGTGATTGCTGATTGATAGCTTTGATAATGCTCCATCAATCTAAGGTGGTCAGCTTCAAGAGCCAGTTTACACAAGTGATGCTCTAGTCTTCATCAAACTCGTCTCAACTCCCTCAAGGTCTCATCAAACTAAGGGGGCCAAGGGCAGAGAGAGAGAGAGAGAGAACACAAACTGGGGCAATAGAGTCCAGAGCTTCAGTAACAGCCTTATTATAGGCTTGAGCTAAACTCTCTGGATCCTCACCGAACCCTAAGGATCCAGATAGGTCTAATACCTCCAGTAGACCTTCCGGGGTCACATCCCTCAATGGGCTGTATCTAGCCATCTCCACAGGGGTAGACAAACAGTATAAGGGGGGGCCTGGAGATTGAACCTTACTGTGTGGTGATCAGACCATACGACTGGCTCCACACCACCAAGTCAGAGGTCTCCATCCCCAAGAGGAAGACCAGATCAAGTGAGTGTCCTTGACTATGAGTAGCAGAGGCAACTACCTGTGTGAATCCCAATTAATTCATAAGTTGGAGGAAGTCTTGTCCTAACTACGAAAATTCATCATTGACCCAGGCATTAAAGTTGCCCACGACCATCAACCTGGGCAACTCAAACATCACATCGATGAAGAAGTCTGCTACTTCCTGCAGGAACACTTTCTCACCTCCGGGTGGACAGTAGATGAGAACGATCCTGCAGCCCACACCTGCTACTACAGTAAACTCAAATGATCTGACTTCTTCAAGTGGCACATCAGTAAGGCCCATTTCAGAGCTAGAACAAACAGCCACACCCCCGCCCCTGTGGTCTGAGAACCTGGCCGGGACAACCGCCTCTAAAATGTTGTCAGCACTGTCATCAAGCCAGGTCTCGATGATGCAAGCCAGGTCTGCTGTCCCAACAAGATCAGCGATAACTGCCATCTTGTTCCCAATAGACCTGGCATTGCATAACACCACTAGAGTCGGATGGGATTCCAGGGCCGGCTGAGCTATCAGCCAAGAAATACTGGAGCCCTTGGGTATGGAAACTAAATATGGAGAACCACACTCTAGAGACCATTTTGCCCCAGGGCATCTCCTGGTCTGTACAACCCTGATACTGCCGCCCCACTCCCCTCCCTCAGATGTTCGGGACCCCCAACCCACTTCCACCTCCTGCTAACAATACCCAATGCCCTGCAGCAGCTATAAACCTCTGTGGGTAGGGGAGGGCAATAAAAGGGCCAGAGGTCCTGGAGTTCAGAGGGGAAGCAGAGCCTGACCAGGAGAGCAGCTGGCCAGCACATCTTCAACCCTAATTTGCCCAGAACCAACAACAACAGCACACCCATACTCCTCCCAACCCCTAAAAGGCTCATACTACTAAAAATGAAATAACCTAAGCTGCAGCATGACCCTAACAAAACAGCCCTATATATACCCCCAACTCCGAGAAAGAATACAATACATTAAGCACTATATAAAAAATGAATTCAAGCAAAAGCCAGATCAAAACAAAAGCAAAATTCGAGTTCTAGTGGACCACAGTACTCTCACCACTCTGGATAACTTTGTCCAGAATAAATCACCCCACATTACCTCTCACATAGTGGGAGAAAATCCAACAGAAAAGAAGGCAGATTAAACTAATAAACAAAATAACTAAAAAATCTATTTAAAATAAATAACAGTACTGAATCATAGACCTTCCAGTCAAATTAAATCACATCTCTCAACGATAAGGAGGAATGAAGAAAATACCAGGCTAATCCACATTATTTAAGAGTCATAGAACTGCTTACATACAAAGGCAAATTAAATGCTCCCCTCCATTGAGAAAAGAGGGGCGAGCTACGATGCAAAACCAGCCCAAATTCAGAGTCACAGAGGTATGAAACCAAATTAATCCAACCAGGTTTCCACAGAGAAGCAAGCCTCAGCAACTGAGGGATAGCAGGCTTTAGTCCAAGCAGCAGTCCTGAAATATTCAAGGTGCAGCTCAGGAGATCAGCAACACAGCAGTGGGCTGGGGCGTGCAAGCTAGATCTCAAGAGGAGCCCCCCCAAAATGTATCAAACTCACAGTCCCCACACCCAGCCACCTGTGACCCGCAGCTACAATCACTGGGAGGCAGGCCACATGGGCTGTCCCCTAAGAGATTTAGGAGAGTCACTACCATTATTCTGACTCCCTGGAACATACGAGGGGCAACTCCTGCTTGGTTGTGGGAAGCACAGACAGCCACTGGCCCTAGGTATGAGGAGGAGGCCCCCCCCACCCAACACAGCTCCCAGACCATGCTGCCCTTCCGATGTTAGAATCCGCTTAGTATCCAGCTAAACTACCTGCTGTCTTTGACACCATCATGGTTAAAAAAAATTTCTCAGAATGTACCAGGCAGCAGTGTTTACATTTAAGCCTAGAGAAGGACCTCCTCCTTTGCCTCTATTCCAATTTTCAAAAGGTTTCTGAAAGGGCTTAATCATTGCTACCCCCCCCCAAAAAAAAAAACTGGCACAGTCCCCTCATGGGACCTTAAAGAGCTAATAGCACCAGAAACAGAAGACAGAACATGCTATTTCTTTAAAGGTACAGTGATCACTGCATAATTATACAGTAACAATTTATTGTCAGAATGGTCTCTAGGTCCAGTATGTTCATCCCTTACTTCAGTCCATAACAAGGCATCAATAAGTACAATGCGCATTTCTGAAATATTTCCTTTTTCCCTTGTGCTACTTTTAAGGTTTTTTGCCTGATAGTATTATGTGATACATCAATAGCACTCTCCCTGGAAGCTAATATCTCTAGTGCTATTTGCCTTTATCCCTTATCATAGGCGTTGCAGTACAGAAGTAGCTCTCTTAGGATATTACATTGGTTTTCCTGGTTCCCAAGTCTGCTTGAGCCATTAGATTATGCTGTTCATGTAACAAATAGACTAAAGAAAGAACAACCACTCTAAGGTACAGTATTTCATTTGTTATTGGTAGATCCATATGGGTGTTAAGAATTTGTGGGGCTTGGAGTCAAGAAAGACCAGTGTGACTACAGAGCATGTGAAAATTAAGTTTCCTAATGGAGAGTATAATGAAACTGGAGCCCTTGGCTAGAGGGTGATAGGTATTAAAGCCTCCAATGTGTGCATATATGTGGGAATAAGAACACCCCACATTGTTGTAACTAACTTAAATAGCATGTTTAATTCTAAAAAATAGACAACTGACTATTTTATTGATTGTATTCTGATGAGTTAATAAGTACTTTTAACTTCTATAATAAAATATTTGTTAGTGCGATGAAAAAAAATGGTTTTCACCTTTGCTTTTCAAACTACTAGTAAAAAAGAATTCTATTAAATTCTGGCATTCTAATATCAGAAACTGCCAACAACTTAGAAGCCCAATGTATTTCAGTGAGACTCTAAATATACTTCTCTGTCTTTTCCAAAAGAAACAGACACTTCTTTTAGCAATAGACTTTGCATTTTACATGTCTGCAATAGTGTGGTCCATCTGCTTGATTTTACAATTTTTAAAATAATGATTGGCTTTTCTTTACTTCTTCCAAAGTAAAATCTGTTTATGAAAAAAATCACCTGTTAAATTCTAACAAAAGATCCCAGGTTATCAAAAACATATATTTCTATTACAAATGTAATATTTTGGTGGTAGAAAGTGTTATTTCTCCTTAGCAATCTGAAAATAAATTTAGTTTCCCATTGAAATATACTGCCAGCCTTGCCAGTAACTAGTTTCTGACATCATAATAGAAGGATTCCATTGAATACTTTTTTTTTTAACAGTGGTTGGCAAAATACAAATGAAATGATGAAAAACATAAGGAAAGAAACAAATAAAAGCAAATTGAGTAATAGCAGAGTCATTAAAGGCCCCAGACCTTCATTCTTTAAAATATACAGCCTTACTAAGCACTTCTTTAACTCATAAAGGACAACTGAACTGGACCTACAAATCTGTTTTTTTTCCCTGTAGAAGAGGATTTTTAAATAATGGTTTCAACTAAGCCTGTTACTGCGCAGTCTCTGTGTGCTTTTTAATAAATTCAGTTAGTGTTTCTGATTTATACACAGATGTTAAGTATGATGACTATATGACATAGTTTATGTTCATTTTAATGAATGAGTTCTATAGTAGAAAACAGAAAAATACAGTAACAATGTAACAGCTGAACAAGGACAGATAGTACATCACACACATATAGTACATCACACAGTCCTAAAATTGTCTTGTTGACAAGGGTGTAAATATGAAATGCCCACTGAATTCAATTAAACAGCCAATAAAGATAACTGATTTTGTTTGAAAACAAAATCAAATTTTAATATTAAATGCACACTAAAAATAGAAAATAGAGGTATAATCAATGTTTCAAACATAAATCTTCTTCAGGAAAAAAGTAAACTTAGTGGAGAGGTAAGGAGAAACAAGGGATCTGTGTGTGTGGGTGTAAATAAATTGGAGGAGGTCATAGGAGAAAACATGAAAATAAGCACAGAAAGAAAATAATCTGGTAGACAAAAAGTTTACGATGGGTGTGAAAAGGCATAGTAGCAGTGAATGAGCTGAGAAGTCCTTAAGTGGGGTCTCAGCAGCCCTCTGGTTTAAATGACAGACCTATTTTCTATTAGTGTCTTTCAACCACCTTGTGGTTTACCACTGCAGTCTGTCTTTTTTACCTCCACCCTCATTATATTTTTGTTTGCATGTGTGTATGGGGTGTTTGCATGTGTGGGTATGCCTGCATTTACAGTACTTCCATCCAGAGTGTGTGTGTGTGTGTGTGTGTGTGTGTGTGTGTGTGTGTGTGGCGTATACTCACATGGACATTCCGGCTAAGTGTGAAAATCCATTTTCATTTTCTACAGATGTCTCTGGCTCCTTCCTCCATATTTATCACTTTCAGCCTTCTTACTAGGTCCTGTTAATTAGTTCCCATTTGAGGAGTCCTTCTCAATTCATTCACTCCCACTATGCCTTTTCATACCCATCATCAACTTTTTGTTTTCCAGACTGTTTTCTTAAACATACCTGTTATCACTTTTTGTCCTACAGCCTTCCCCTGTTTTCAGTCCTCTCATATATATCTCTTATTGCTTTTTTCTCTTTCAGATAATTCCTGAGGAAGACCTATGGTCAAAATGCTGATTCTAATACTATTTCTATTTTTCTTTCAGACCACATGCTGACACAACACCTTTTTTTTTGTTCTAACAGATTTTGTTTACAATTTATTTATCAGGATAGCCCAACTGGGGTGCAATATCTCATCTTCTGGGGGGTGGGGGATGTTCTTGCTTTTTCTAGGTTTTTGGTCGCAACATCAAAAGTTTCAGCATAACTGTCCACAAGCACAGCAGAGCTAGAAGCATAATTGAGGGACCTCCATATGTTCAAAGATAATTTCAATGTTGTCCTTGCATTTATTTTGAAATGTAATGCTGGGCATTCAACCTGAGGAACAATTTAAAGGCAGCAAAATGTATTCTTTGGGAAAAATATCTTCATCATAATTAGTTTTGTAGCAGAAACATGTTCTTGTAATCCTTTGAGTCTTCACTTGCATGTTGTAACTTAAGTCATCCATTTTTAAGAACAGTTAACCCACATGGAAACAGTAGTATTCCTCTAGTCAAGAGGTAGTGAAGGCCTCCATATGATCAGTAAATATGCACATATGCCATGCTTCCATTTGTGGCTATATCTAGGGCACTGCTAGAGATGGGCAAAATCAGCAAATTTTGCTTCATGAAATTTATGTATCTTGCAAAATATTTTGCATGTGCAAAATGTGAAATTCCACCCACGAAACACAGAATTTCACTCATGAAATGTGGAATTTCATGCAGGAATGGCAGAATTCAGCCATTCATAAGCAAAATTCCACAGTTTGCAGACAAAATTCCACATTTCACAAGATGAAATTCCCAATTTCACCAGAACTTCACCAGCAAAATTAAATTTCACTGCATCTCTACTGCAGAACACTTATTATTTAGTTGGGCTACATTTATAAAACAGCAATGGAACTTGCAGTGACCATATTAACCAGCCAACCAGTGGAAATAATGAATATGAAAACAGAATAGCCCTTCAGAATGACTGGACAAATGTCTGTTTACCACAGACATTTCTTGATGCCCTGAGTTGGGTAGTAGAGAAGGTAGAGAATGTCTTTACATTAGTATGTTTGGACAAGATATACTATAGTATGTGTTCATCCTTGCCTGTGAAACAGGGAGGGGGTAACTTCATAGACCTAGAATCCCTTCCAAGCTTAACATTCTATGCTACTATGTTATTTACAGAAAGAATGTTCTTCTTGAGGTGAAGTATGCCATTTATAAAGCAGTCCTTGAGCAGCTGCTTCACACAACAATTATTATTTACAAATGTATCAAAAAGTCTCATGATCAGGTTTACAAGACAAAACAAAGAGCGAAATGAAATAAAATTAGAGTATTCTTTTACAGTTTAGAGGTTACTCTGTGTTATTTCTGGCTAGAAATGGTTATGATTAAATGTTTTAAAAGAAGCTGATTTACAGTCATGCTAACTGTACATCCAATCATGATCAAACATGTTATTGCATTCAGTGTCAGCATAGTATACTAAGACTCATGCTAAGGATTTTAGAGCAGAAGAATTCTATGGTGCTCATTTTAATTGCTCCCTACTTCTCATTGGTGATAGTATTCAAGTTGCTTATAGTGTAAGAATCGGTATAATTTTGTATAACACATGTTTTGGAATCACAAGTAACTATTTGATCGAGTAGCCCATTCCATATTCCAACCACCCTCTGAGAAAAGTAAAACATTCTCTTTTCTGTTTTGAAAGCTATTCTTTTAGGCTGGACCATATGTCCCCTAGTTTAGTGTAAAACACAAGCTCAAAACCCAATCTGGCACATAGTTCATTACTATGAACAGATTAAAAAGAAACAACCCCGTATTAATCTCTGTGTCTCTAGTCTATTATACTTTGTCTTGATAGTCTGTTTTTATAAGACAAGTTGGTTAGACCACTGATCGTCTTTGTTGCTCTGCACAGTACTGGTTCCAGCTTTACAACACTCATCCTCATATACAGTGATCATAGTTTTGAGTCATAGTCCAATATCAATCCTAAATTGTAGAGTAATTATATTTTTGCTTCTGCTGGGGATGTTTCCTTTCAGGCTTCCCATGATCCTATCTGCTTTCCCAAAAGCAATGTCACACTGTTTTCTATCTTCAAAGTCTGAAGTTATAGCAATATCCAAATAATTTTCTTCATTGCTTTTCTTTAAAGTGACACTGCCTATATGGTAATATAGTCTCATATTTTTGCACCTAAGTTCATGAAAGCATACTTAGAGATATTCAATTTCATCCTCATTTTTAGATCATTCTTCAATATTATTCAAATCTGTCTTGAAGATGTTGATTTGTGATCTTACTCTGATAAACCCAATTTGAGACTATCTGCCTGTTATTCTATCCAACAGTTAATTCCTTTATTCAAGTATATTATTAATAAGGTAGTAGGCTGAGACAGATCCTTGCAATACACTGCACTTGAATGCCCTCTCCCTGGAGTTATGACCACTGATGCAGATTTTTGGGGGTTGATCAGTTAACCATGTTTTGGTCCAGTTTGGGACAGTTCTGTTATGTTTTGTCTTAGGCTCAGTTATTTCATCTGTGTGATAATCTGTATGTGGCACACAAAACTGAAGGCCTTATTAAAGTCTATGAAAATAATGTATGTGGGTTTGCCCAGATGGAATTATCTGCTAACATTCTCATAAAATCTTAGGAAGTTAGTTTCTCAAGTTCATCTTTTCTTAAAATCATGTTGTGTTGTGTTGTTGTGTCCACAGTGAGTATGAGTCCATTCTAGGTATTTGAATTCAAGTTGTGATAAGAAAAAAATGATGTGAGCTAACTGTGAATCAAACCAGTCCCCAGCAATGGTGTTCCATTCCTTGCCCAGCCAAGCTGTAAGGCAGACTGGTTAGCCTAAGCATCAGCATGATCACCTTCTGTCTCATATTGCAAATCTTACAGCTAAATCCATATAAAATATCTTTTGCTGCAGGATTTACTGTAGTGTTCTATGTTCCTGGGTTCAATTTCCAGTTAGGTCACAGTATTTCTTCACTGCTACAATTTATATTGTAATGATTGTCAGTGCAAAGCTAAACATTCAGGAAATCATTAATTCAGCCTTGAGGTAGCTGTGTGAGTTGGTTTTGGAAGCAGTGAGACATTCAGCTGCTTTGGGCACAGAGGTCAGGTTGTTCCAGTCATTGATGACATAGAAGGCAAATGCCTACACCTCTTACGCTTAATTCTGGATAATGTACTCTGGAGACTTCTTGGATCACAGACCATAATAATTTATGGCAGGAACAAAGTAGGTAGTGAGTTATAGGAAAGCATTGTTGTTTAAACATTTGTAATGAATAGAGAACTACGTCATGAAATTCCTGGCAGTGAGATTTTACCAGTTCAGTCTGTTGTAAAGTATGCAGTGATGCCGCCAGAGAGAGCAATGGAGCATGCCTCTACAGAGTTTACCCATCATTTTTGTAATGTTTGTTAAAAACTGAGGTCAGGGCATACTTGGATATCATGTCTCCATGGTCAGTGACTGGATATATGCGATGATTACAATCATGCCAGTTGTGCATCCAACTATAATCAAACTAGGTATGGATATTGGTATGTTAAAACTAAATCTTGTTACAGCCATTTCTTAACACACTTATTTAGCAAACTGCAATATTGTCTATATTGTGCAAATTATCTATGACTTCTGATTTATAATTCACTCTTGCAGGTTTGGCTACTGCACACCTTGAGAACTGTTTATACAAAAAAAATCCCTCTAACTGGGTCCCAGGATTTTTTTTTCCCATAAAAATACAAATCCTTGTATTTTTAGCCATGCTATTTAAAAAGATATACAGTGCCCCTGTCATGTCAGTGTATTTCATTATTACTCCCTTTGTCAACTATCCTGGTGAATTCTGCAGTACCTCGATGGGCCTTTCCCTATGGGCTGGCATCTTCCTTTTTCTTTTAATTATCTTGAGACTGCATTAGAGTTGTGCGGAGGAGCTCATGGATGCAGTCCCATATTCACATACAGTATCAGCAGCAACACATGAGTCTCATTTCATTTGTTGTTCTGCATTTATTTTAACAACATTTTTAGAGAGGGAAAGATAGGGCACAAAGACACAGCTTCCTGGCACTCAGCTCTTTTTGTTTTAAATGCCTCAGGAATATCATATTCCAATGGGATTTTTCAAGGTGAGTCAAGGCAACAGAGCATCCTTCATGCACAAATATCACCTGCCTGATATTTTGGTCAAGTGATCTTTTTCACAGTAATGAAAATGGCAACTGTGTGAGCAGTTCATATATAGCAAACTTGTCTCATTAACATTAAAAGGCACAGTATCTGCTAGTTAAACATTTACCCTCTAGTACCATATAAAGTGTTTCTTATACCATCCTGAAATGCATAAAATCCAAAGTACTCCTATGAAACTCAAATAGCACACATATTAGAAAACATCAAGGGGTATTGATATTTCATACCTGATTGGTAACATATTTAGAAAATATATTATTGAGATGTAGCACTGTAAGTAATTGCACTTATGTTTGGACTTTTGATAAAGTTTTGTTATTAATCTATAGAAGAATCATAACTAAATTTTAATGACTGCATTATTTATGAGACTATAGCTGTTTTGTCCCTCCCCCATTTTGTAATTGTATCTGTCTCCCTTAGTATTTCTAATGGTTCGTAGTCCTTTTATTCCTTTGGTTTTCCAATATATGTGTTGTTTGAATTTCTTAGGAGCACTTTGGATTTTATGGACTTTGGTATGGCTTCAGAAGCACTTTATATAGTAGTAGAGGGTAAAGGTTTAACTACAACAGCACAAGCTGAAGGGCACACTCTATCTTTCCAAAGGTGTAGCACACACTGGAACAGCTCAACTGAGTAAAATAACAGGGAATGGTGCACACAAAGCTGAGGTTCAAGTATAAAATGTAATTACAGGGCTGGGCTAGCTCCTCGGTACACAGAAACAGAACACCACATTGGGGTGTTCTGTTTCTGTGTACTGAGAAGCTAGCCCAGCCCTGTAATTAAATTTTATATTTCAACCACAACTTTGTTTGTGTGCACTGTTCTTTGTTATTTTAGTTAAATATTTAATTAGCAGGTACAGTACCTTTAAGTGGTATTGAGACAAGGGGCTTGATTCCAGAAGGAGAACATAGGGCTTGACGCAAGCCCTGCATCTGATGCAAAGGGGGGCCAAAGATGCAATGAAGCCCCTTGGATGCAGAGTGGTCCAATTCTCAAAGAAGTGGTGCATTTGTGACATTTTCCCCTACTTTATAGCTGCTTGCGCCAAAGGGTTGGAGCAAGTGCCACAATCCCGGATGCAACCTTAGACCAAGGAGAAGGTGGTCTAATTCCTTGCATCCTGTGTTCTGGAATTGTGGCAGGGCTTTCACAGCATGTGCCTTTTGGAATTGCACTTTCTGCAATGTTTGATGCAAGTCACAATGTGCATCAAACACCCTGATGCAAGTCTGCTGCAGCACTGCAAAATGTTTCTAAAATCAGACCCAAGGTTGCTACATAACAGCTGCTCACACAGCAGTCATCACTCTGAATGTCACATGACTGAAATGTCAGCCATTTAATGCCTGTGCATGAAGGGTGCTCTGGTGTATTGAGCTCACCATGAAAAATCCCACTGGGATGTGAATTCACTGAGATATTTAAAATAGCTAACTAGTCACTTTTGTGAATACTGATAATTAAAGCAATAATGACCAAAGAATCAGTCATTATTGTGATTATAAGTCTAATCACAATAGTGACTTTTTTGTTTTAGATTTAAAATCATTTTTGTGGTGGTGCACAATTTATTTGTGGTGCAGTGCTCTCTCTTCAGGTCCTGTGCGGCTGTCAGCTCAATCGGCTATCACTTCAGAAATGTGACAGGAATTGAATGCCATCTTGATGAGCCAGTCTTCTACCTGAGCAGCCTAGAAGATGTTGAAATTTCTGCCAGGTAGTGACATTTACTTCCAGTACAAGCTTTTTGTCACTTTTGGGCTACAATTACATGCTTGACAACAGCGCGAATATAAATGCTGAGGGTAGTGGGAAGAGCTGAGGGCCATTGCACCAGTCACTTTTAAGATACTTCAGACCAGCACAGCAGCAAATTGGCATGTTAACTCTGATCATGAATAATTAATTAGACATAATGAACCTGATAGAACAATTAAAAAGACCAAACAAATATAAAAGTGTACTTTGAATTTTGAATTCTGAAGTGGATTGTTAGTTTCTACACCCAGGACCAGATTTTCAAAAGGGCTAGATTGCCACAAGCCCTGGGTGTGTCACAGATATGGTGCCCCAGGCTTGTGGCAATCTAACGGGATTTTTTATTCCATGTGGCAAATACTGCAAGTTAGACTATCTTTTAGTTTCTAGCTTGCATCAAAACCGGGGAGTCTTTTAACAAGGTTAGCAGATTATTTTGTTTGTTTTTTCTGCTGCTAAAGAAACTGAAGAATTATTTCATAGTGCTGACGTTACTATCAGCTCAAGGGTAGATGTGCTTTCTTTCAAAAATATTAAAAAGAAACAGTTCAGACTCCATTATCATGCTGTATCTCTATCATGGTATTGGTAAAAAAAGAAAATACCAAGAAGTTTAAGAGTTCAGAAACTTCCCACATTTGACACAGATGATGAAGAATGTATTACTCACTGATAGAAGGTGCTAAATAAGTGTTTTAGTGATCTCATCTTGCTAATTATGAAAAAGACAAGAAAAGACTATGACAAAATAAAAGCTGAAATTTATGAAATGCAGAACACTGCTGTGGCAGGTCTAGATGCTCAAGCACAGGAATCACTATTACAAAAAACAGAGATGAATCTAAACAAATTTCAGGGGAAGAAGATGAGGAGCTAAAAATATATAAAATGTAGAAAAATGAAAGGGACAATAAGGACAATCCTGAGGGTACAGTATATAACTGGCAAAGCCCACATAAGACACATAAACCATTTAGGTACAAAAATAATCATCTAACAGTTGATACTGTGCCACATCAGAAAGTTAGACAGATAAGAGTTTGGAAAATGGAAGGAGCCAATCAAGCCAAAGAAATATTTTTTTAGGAGATCATCAGGAAGTTAACAGTGGAATGGTGGGGAGCAGGGGCAGAGGAAGAAGATGAGGAGCAGCTATGAGAAGGTCAGAAAAGAAGAAGGCCCCACAGTGTGCAGTGGGCAGATGAGATTCAGGAAACACTGGATGTAGACATTTGGAATATATGTTTGTCCAATGCACATTGGCTTCATTCAGACCCAAAGGCACAACTAATACATAAGAACGTATTAGGCAGATGGTACAGAACACCAGTTAAATGATTTAATATGGGATTATCCAATTTTAATTTGTGTTGGAGATGTAATGAGGAACCTGGATCCCTCAGTCACATTCTATGGGGTTGTACCTTAATTGGGGGGGGAGGGTGGAAGGAGCTTATTACAGCTATAGAAATATTATAGACCTACAGCTCCCCCATTCTCCCTGTTTATCGGTTTTTGGAGACTCCTCACTTCTGGATATTTCAGCCTCAAAGATTAAAGAATTTGTTTCGGTGGCAGCTTTAGAGGCAAAAAAACTCCTTCTTCCTCACTGGCATACCACTAACCTCACTTTGTTCTCCCAATGGAGGCAAGCAGTGTCAAGAACTGCCTCTTATCTACAAGTGATGCATTGCAGTAGAAGGTCTACGTCTAAATGTTATCAGTCATGGGATCCTTGGTTAAGATATATCAGGGTAAAAGGGTAATTATTAATTTGGCACTGTACATTTTTTCAGTTGCTGCACAACTGTTTGAGGCCAATCATTATTACTAAACTAATATGAAATGTTTGCAAGCAGGTGGTGCCGTACTTTACACTGTTTACTTCTATACTCTATACTATAGGTTTTATATTCTCATTGCAGTATACTTTTCATTGTATGCAAAGGCATTTGTGTGACCTACAGGCTGACTAATTGGGGCTGTAACCTGTTTATTAGATACTTCTTTGAGATATCTGTTTCACTAAGTTGATATGTACTGTGCTATGTAATGTTTTCTTCTCTCAAATGTTAATAAAATGTTTCTATACAAAAAAACAAGGGGAAATGATAGAAGGAGGAATTATAATGCACAGAGACCACAGATCATTAAGGTTCCAGCACTGGAGGTGATCAATTTGGAAAACAGAGAGCTGAGTGTACATGAAACAACTGTATTAGAAAAAGGATTGAGTTTTTTACCCACTTGACTGGTAAATACGTTTAACCTAAGGCTTGACCATTACAAGTTTTTTTCACTGAATACATCTAACAGCATATTCCAGCTGCCAACCCTCCCACTTCCCCTCACTTAAAATTACCTCAAGAGCATATGGTCCCATGCCAGAGGAAACTGATATATGAGACATTGTGGTAAACTCCCAAAGAAATGAGTCAGACAACATGGTGAATAAAACCCAATTGATCAGGAATGTACAGATGGCAAAAAAATATTGAATTTTATTCCTCCTGAATTGATGAAATCTGCAGCAGCAGTTACATACTGCTATTTGTTTAAGGATGGGATAAACGAGATGCTAGATACAATGGAGTACAGACCAAAAGAAAATATACTAAGGGCAGAGAAAAGTACTTAGAGAACTGCAAAAGGATGACAGCTTATTGATAAAGCAAGCAGAGAAAGAGGGAGACAGAAATGACATTTATGATAACAGCACACCCGAGAAAACCCACCATATCATGTTTGCTATAGGAAAAATTATGCAAAATGTGTCAAAATATGTAGAGTTCTTGAAGTCTTGGACTGAACATTTACTGGCATATTTACAAGACACACAAGATGGTCACCGACTTGTTGATGGAATGCTATATAGCAACAATCAATATCTTATGACTCTTGATGTAGACACCCTTTACAACAGTATACTGCATGAGGGCAGCATTCTGGCTGTGTAGCATTACTCATCAAAAAGACCAAAGGGGACACTGCCACCAGCAGATTTTCTATTACAGCTTATAAAATTAACATTAACAAGCATTTAGTCTGTATTCAACAACTAGATGTACAAACACATTCATAGGATGGCTGTGGAGACTGCGTTTGTGCCAAGCTTGGTGAATTTTGACATAGGTCTTTGGGAGGAAAAGTTTATCCAAAGCAGAGAAAAGAACCCACATTTTTTGGCCACATTCACATTTGGAAGCACTTTATTGGTGATACTGTCACCATTCATGATATTTATTTAATTATTTATTTAAAATTGGTGACCGGGAAGGGCACACTGAACTGAGGTTCATTTCCAGGTGCGACCCTGGTACAAAGTACACTGTAGAAGGCAGAGAAGTACAAGCAGTATCAAGTTTCAGATGAATAGCACAGTATAAGGACATGTCATATTAGTAGGCAGTAAAGTAACAATTTTCGCTGGAACAGACGATTAGAAGAACATCGTGACATTTCATTACTAACAATTTGTATTTACAGTATATTACAAGTGTGTATATATAGACATATTTACAGTAGTGGTTGTCCAGATTGTGCTAGACTAGCGCAGAGAAAGTACGGTAGGTAGGTGGTTATGCGGTTTAGGGCTGGCATGTGCAGTAATATTTTTCCTGAAGGGGTCACTGAGGGTAATACTAGGCCCAAGTTAAAGGAGGGATCAGAATGAGTAACCTGGGCAGGGAGTGGGAGGGAGGAGCCTGAGTAGTTGTTTAAAGACTGATAGAGAGGAGGCCTGGTGGAGGTTGGGTGGGAGGTTGTTCCAAACGAACGGGAGCTGGTAGGAAAAGGCTGCTTGCCCAGAAGCAGAGAGGGGGTGTGAGAGGTGGAAGGTATATGCGTGTCTATGGCAGAGTGAGTAGCCTGGGAAGATGGCAGGAGAGAGGTGGGAACAGAGGTGGGGGGGGAGGGAGCCAATCCAGTATTTGGCTATGAGGGATGCACTGTGGGTGGATCACCTTTGTGAGAGTGATGTCAGAGACAGAGTGGAGTATAGGAGGCACTGATGAGTGAGTGGGGGGACGCAGTGACAAATAAAATGAAAGAATTGAGCAGGATGTCAAGTTTTGAAAGGGAGGAGGTGGGGGCTGTGCCATAAATGATGTCTGCATAGTCCAGAACTAGTAGGATGGTTTTGCATATGAGTTCACTCAGGGTGGGAAGGGGAAGGCTGGCTTTGTGGTGATAGAGGATGGCCAGTTTGGGCAGGAGTTTGGCACAGATGGCATCGACGTGGGTGGACAAGTTGAGGTGGGTATCCAGCCAGACTCCCAAGTACTTAAAGGTGGGTACTGACTCGAGGGGAACACCATCCAAGGTGGAGATCAATGGTGGGGCAGGTAGGGAGGTGAGATTTTGTCTGGTGCCAAATACCATGGTGACTGTTTTTTTGGCATTAAGTTTTAGCTGGTTTTTCAGGAGCCAGGCTTGTACTCGGTTGAAATCACTTTGCAGATTTGGAAGCACACTGTCTTGAGAGGGGCCTGAGGCATAGATGATGGTGTCATTAGCATACAGGTGCATGTTTGAGGAGAGACAGACAGAGGGGAGGTCATTCATGAATAGGGGGAAAAGGATGGGGCCAAGGATGGAACCTTTGGGGATGCCCAAGAGGATGGGTAGAGGGGGAGAGAGGGTGTTGCCTATTTGTACTGACTGCTTCCTATTCTGGAGGTAGGAGTGGAATCAGTTTATGGCAGGTTGGGCAAGGCCGATAGAGCTTAATTTGGAAAGCAGCAGAGGGTGGGAGACCGAATTGAAGGCTTTTGCCAGGTCAATGAAGATGGCGGTGGTGGTTTGGCCGTTATCCATGGCAGAGAGAATAGAGTTGTTAACTCATAATAAGGTGGTGGTAGTAGAGTGAAATTTTCTGAACCTGATTGAAATGGGGAGAGGGAGCTGTTTCTTGAGAGGAAAGAGGACAATTTGGACAGCATGAGGGATTCTTGGATTTTGGCAAGGGAAGGGAGGAGTGAGATGGGTCTGTAATTTCCCGGTAGGGAGGGATCACCACCTTTGTGGAGGGGAAGGATTTTGACGAGTTTTCAGGTGGTGGGGACCATGGCAGTGGTGAGTGAGAGAATTAGTATATGTGTCAGAGGTGCGACTATGGCTGAGGTGGAGATAATACGGAGCAGTCTAGGATGCAAGCCATCAGGGATGGTTTTGAACTGATTCAAAGAGGTGAGTGTAGTGTAGACTTCAAGGGGCATGAATGATGGAAAGTGGAAGCTGTGGCGGGGGGGAATTTGTGGAGGCGGGTGGAGGAAGGGGCGAGTCAGAGAGGGCACAGAAGATGAAGAACGAGTTGAAAATTTCAGATATAGTGGCAGGATCAGATACAATTCTGCTGTCAATGTTGAGGGTTGGACTGACTTGCTTGGTGGGTGGGTCGATGAGAGAGTGTATCACCTTCCAGAAGGATGCCAGGGAGGCTGGGTGATTGGTAAGTTGAGCCTAAAAGTATTGGGCCTTAGACTGTCAAATTGCTTTGGTGCATTTGTTTCTGAGAATTTTGTAGGCTAGGAGGTCGCAAGAGGCAAGGGAGGCTTTGTATTTCCTCCAAGCCTTGTCTCTGGTACGACACAAGGTGATGAGGTTAGCTGTGATCCAGGGGTGATGGTATTTTTTAACTCTGGCTTTCCTGAGAGGAGTGTGGCAGTCCCATGTACTTAGGAAAATGTTGCAGAATGGGGATAGGGCAATGTCAACGTCTTGGGTGTCAAAGACTGGGAGCCAGTCCACATTTGTCAGGTCACGCTGCAGGGCAGATTCATCGAGGAGATGTAGGGGATGAGATGAATTTGGGACCGGAGTGTGGTGAATGGATTTTGCTGATACAGTAGGTAATACAGTGGTCGCTAAGGGCATCAGAGAGGATGCCTGAGTCAGTGATCCTGTGGGGGGTAGGTGGTTAAAATCCAGTCTAGAAGGGGGTGTTTTTGAGATCGGTGGTTTAGTTGGGTGGGTTCCTGGATTAGCTGGGAGATATTTAGGGCTTCGATCCTCAGGGCAGCTGGTTTGGTGGAGGAGGAGAGCCAGTCTAGGTTGAAGTCGCCTAGTAGGATGAGTTCACCATTTGAAGTGGTCGATGAAATAGCTGAGATGGCCATGATGAGGGAGTCGGGTGAAGGCTTAGGAGGTGTATACAGAACCCCTATGTGAAGGGGGGTGGATGAGGGAAAGGATGGGTGAGAGACTAGGGATTTGTGGGAAGATGGACACGATTCTTTGAAAGTAACAGTGCATGTAATAGAGTGTCTGACATACACCGTTACCCCCCCGCCTAGCTTGCCATGGTCCTGTCAGAACAAGATGTACTTTGGGATGGCAAGAGAGGGGTTGGAGATTTTGGCAGAGAGCCATGTCTCGGTGATACAGAGTATGTCAGGTTGGTACTGGTTTGCCCAGATGGAAGGGGCATCTAATTTAGGGAGAAGGCTCCTAATGTTATTGTGAAATATGCAGAGGCCCTTGAGGAGAGAGTCTGGTGGAAAACTGTGATGGGGTGTGGGTGCCGGCGAGGTTCAACTTGTTGCTGAGGGGCCAGGGTTTGGTTGTATATCACCTGCCAGGAGTAAGAGTAGCAGGGGTAAGGAGAGGTGGGGAGACTGCTTGCATCTGCACCAGCCTCTCCTTCAGGAATGGATGTTGGACAGGGCTACATAAAAAGACAATTAAAAATGAGAATCAGGGAGCACAAGTCCACAGTCAGCTATATAAATGGAGCATATGCAATACCATGTCACTACAAGGAAAGGGAAAAGGTAAATTGTTTAACCAGGACAGCCACACTAAACTGGAGCTTGTTTCTAGGTGTGACCGGAGGTACAAGTAAGTTAAGTGACTTACTCAGGGTCACACAGTATGCAAGTGTGGGCTGATGGGATTCAAACCCAGGTCTCCAGGTTTACAGCTCAGTGCCCTTTACCACTACACTGTACTACCTTCAAGGAAGCAGCTACAAGGAAGCAGGAAGCTCATGTAGTAGCTTGAGGTTCTATGGCATTGAAAAGTTAGAAATGGAGGAGAGAGGAGGAGATTACAAAACTGTTACACAGAGAGAATTTCTGGATTCCTCAGCCAGACACTAAGTAACCAAAATGACTGACTGATGAATTCAACCTACAATGTTTCCTGGAAATCCAAAGGAAAAATGGAATCCTCTTAAAAAAGTCTATTGCTTGCCTTAGTTCCAACAGCTGTCATTTTTTTGATGCTTTTAACAATAGTGTTGATAGCAAAAAAAGTACCCCCCTTTTTCTCAATCCTATATGCCCCTCTTGTTCCTTTTCACATTTCTGTTCTACAATCCCCCCAACTCTCCCCTCCATACACAATTTTTTGGTAATGTATTTAGAACATATATTTATGAGATGCAGCACTTTAAGTAGTTGCAATTTAAATGCTTTTGCACTTTGGATCTTTTTTATCTATTAAAACTGTAACTAGATATGAAATATCACATTATTTGTTACGAGGTTATAGTTGTTTTACCCCATCCCCATTTTGTGATTTTGTCTGTCTCCTCAGTATTTGTGATATTCTGTTGGTCTTTTCTTCCCTTGATGCTTTCCAGCATATGTGCTGTTTGAATTGCTTAGACACCCTTTGAATTTTATACACTTTGGCATGGCATAAAAAACACTTTATATGGTTCTAGATGACAAATGTTTAACTAGCAGATACTGTGACTTTAAATGGTAATGAGACAAGATTGCTAAATAAGAGCTGCTCACACAGTAGTCATTATTCTAAAGAAGGTCACATGACCGAAACACCAGTCACATGATGCCTGTGCATGATGACTGCAATGGCATTGTGAGCTCCTCATGAAAAATCCCAATCGAATATAAGATCACTGATGCATTTAAAACAGCAAATACATTACTTTTGTGCAGTAAGCACTGTTAGTGATTTGGAAGGAACAATGAAAACGACTGCACAAATATAAAAGTGTACTTTGGGTTTTGAATTCTGAGGGGAGTGCTGGTTTCCACATCAGGTTGTTAGTTGGGCTACACTGGAAGGAAGGATAGGGCTGAACTCTTAGAGATGCTTTGTTGTGATGGATTCATTCTGAACCTGGATCCAGCTACAGTACTGTATATGAGTTGCACTGACCTATATTGCAGTGGAGCCTTACCATTTGATTATTTTTGAATCCAGCAGACCAAAGCCTTGTAAAATTATCCAGCAAGCTACATGTTTCTAGTTGTGACTAAATCTGGTATGGTTTGTGGCCAATTCCAAACTACTCACATATCATATTGATAAACGTAACATTGATCAGCTTATAATTAGTGACACACACCACCAAATATGGCAGCTCCAGGCAGTTTCTAACAGTCTCCACAACCAATGTTACTCTTCAGCTGGGTATGCGATGTATCTAATGTTGAAATGGGGTGGTTCTAGTGCATGATTCAGATGTCTAACAGCACAGTATCTCAAAGACCTGTTTATATCCATTGTGGCTAGCCTATCTTGGGAGCATGAGCTTTTACAGATTTCAAAACCATATCCAACCTAAAGAATTACACAAAATGAATTCATAATTGCTATGTTGCTGGTGACATTTATTCTCCCAGGTGAATGGCTTAGTCATTACTTTTACACAAAGACCTGCTTTGTCGATTACTTATATCTAACTGAAGAAAACATCTGATCTGTACTGGGTTATGTCATAATTAGTTCAATGACTTCAAGTAATTAAAAAACATGAATGTCTATGGACTGGTGGAGGCTTCATCCAATTAAAATAAAAATGCATTTGGTTGTCATGCATTCATGAGTCAAATGTTTGTAGAGCTTGGCTGTCTGAACGATTTTCCTTTGCTGGATGATGCTGCACTGGCAGTAGCTATGGATCATAACCAACCAGAATATTGTTCATTTCTTCTATCTTCTTTTTCTCCCCTGCTTGGGCAGGCTGCTTCTTCCACAACCCCCACCAGCCCCATCACCCACTGTCCCAGTGACTTAACTTCATCCTGATCTTTCCTCATGGCTTGCCCCTTGTGGCAGGGGTCAGTGGATCTGGCCTGCCAATGGAATGGATCTGGTTTCCAGGAGAGGGCCCTGTAGCCTGGGTGTGGAGCCTGCTAAGGGTTAGTATCATCTTGCCCCTCCACTGGCCATTTTCTACTTTTCTTCTCTCAAAGCAGTGGATGTGCAATGCCATCCAGATGTTTCCACACATGTTCCTGTGCATAGGATGTCGATGGCTACGGCTCCTCCATTCCCCATGTAGTGTTCCTGGCTGCCTGTACCCCCAACCACTGCTAGTAGTCAGATGAATGCTTTCAAAGAAGGAGAGCTGTCTTCCAGATGCTCGAACCTCCTCTCCCAGGCTGGCCCATGATTTTCCCGAGATCACTCCTGACCCTAAGTTGCCAGCATGGCAGCAGGTGAGGCTTGGTGCCTCAGCCCTTTGGGTCACTGGGCCAGCAAATATTATTCATTTTTTAATCAAGCTTTTTCTCCCCCTCCACCTCAACCAGGATATCTGACAGGCAACCTCCCAGCCATGTCCTCCACAAAACAAGGTAGTTAGTGAAGTAGACACAAAGGTAGAGAAGTCAACAGGGAGCAGAACGGGGTAAATCCAACAAAGACAAAGGCAGTAAGGACAGGGATGGGTCTAAAAGGTGTAAGACCATCAAACAATGGAGGGCGATGAGTACCAATGCCCATAGTCTAGGTAAAAAGTTCCCTGAATTAGTGGTCTTGATGGAAGAGGGATGTCTGGATATCATGGCAGTCACAGAAACATGGTGCACAAAGAACCATGACTGGGATGTCAACACACCAGGGTACAAAATCTACAAGAGGGACAGAGAGGGTAAAAGAGGAGGAGGAGGAGTAGCTCTAACATAAGGGAAGGAATCTAAGCAACAGAACTAAAGGTTAAACAGTGAGGGGACGGGAGGAGGTAATGTGGGTCACCCTGGAGACAGAAAATGGCACCACAATTTGCACAAGGCTTGTTTACAGACCCCCATCTCAGGGAGAGGCAATGGGCAAGGAAATGACAGGAGGAATCCTTAGAATGGCAGAAAAAGGAGAGATATTATTGATGGGGGACCTGAATATGCCAGATGTTAACTGGAGCTCCTTTATTGCAGCCACATCCAACAGCAGGGTCATTCTTGATATCCTACAGGGGGCATGCCTCAGACAGTTAGTGTTGGAACCCACTCAGGAGGGAGCAATCTCAGACCTGGTACTTTCAAATGGGGATGGAGAGAGGATCTCAGATTTAGAAGTGGGTAACCATCTGGAAACTAGCAATCACCAAACAGTATGGTTCACAATAAACACAGCTGTAGAGTCAAGCTATACAAAAGCAATAGTGTTGGACTTTAGGAGGGCTGACTTTAACAAAATGGGAGAGTGCCTTAAAAAAAGCACTAGCAAATAGGCAAGAAGGAGGGGTAGAAGAATAATGGGGGAAAATCAAAACTGTCATCACAGAGGCAACAAGCCTTTGTGTAAAGTAAGTCAACAAAACAAAATGAAGGAAAAAGTCACTATGATTCTCAAAAGAGGTGGCAGGGAAGGTTAAGGAGAAAAGGATAGCATTTAGGAAATAAAATGAATCATAGAAGGAGCATGACAGAGAACTTTATCAGTTAAAGCAGTAGGAAGCAGGGAAGGCAGTCAGAATAGCAAAGGACCAAACTGACAAAAAGATAGACAAGTCTGTTAAGAAGGGCGATAAAACCTTTTAAAGGTACACTAGGGAGTGAAGAAGGACCAAGGGAGAGATACTGAGGCATAATAAAGGGAAGGGAATGTGGGCAGCGGGTGACAGTGAAAAAGCAGGAATACTGAACAAACACTTCTACTCAGTATTCACAAAAGAAGAGGGTGGAGAGGTATCTAAACCAAATAATAGAAACACTCTGGATAGGGGGTTTGATACCAATCCATTCACAGAAGAAAGGGTTCTGCAATAACTCTTAAAACTGATGGTGGATAAAGCAATGGGGCCTGATGGGATTCACCCAAAAATTCTAAAAGAACTAAGGGTAGAACTAGTGATACCACTGACTACCCTCTTTAACAGATCATGGAAGGATAGGGTGGTACCTGAGGACTGGAGGAGGGTGGATGTGATTCCACTTCACAAAAGTGGGAGCAAGGCAGAGGCAGGAAACTACAGACCTGTTTGTTTGACCTCAGTGGTAGAGAAAATGATGGAATCACTTCTGAAGGAAAGAACTATTGAGTAACTAGAGGCCAGCAGGGCACAGGATACAAGGCAGTGTGGATTTACAGTGGAAAGGTTGTGTCAGATGAATCTAATAGATTTCTTTGACTGGGTGACCAAAGTAGTAGACCAGGGAGGGGCTGTGGACATGGTCTACCTATACTTTAGCAAAGCATTTGACAAAGTCCCACATTAAAGATTCATATACAAGTTAGCCAGCCTTGAAGTGGGTCCCAAGGTGGTAGCCTGGGTAAAAAATTGGCTGGACAACAGGACACAGGGGGTAATAGTAAACGGAGTCCATTTTGAAGAAAGGGGGGTTACTAGCAGAGTACCGCAGGGTTCACTACTGGGACCAGTCCTCTTTAATATCTTTATAAGTGACATTGTGGAGGGACTGGAAGGAAAGTATGTCTCATTGCAGATGACAAAAAGATCTGCAACAGGATCAATACAGAAGATGGAGTGGAACTGATGAGAAGGGACTTGACAAGGTTGGAGGAATGGTCAAATGTATGGCAGGTGAGATTCAATGCAAAAAAGTGCAAAGAAATGCACCTGGGAAACAAAAACCCAAGGGGAAGAATAGACAATGGGGGGGTGAGATACTGACAACAACAAAAAGGGAACAGTACCTGGGGGTAGTCCTATCAGATGACCTAAAGGTTGGCAAGCAATGTGAGAAGGCAGTAAGGAAGGTTGGTGGGATACTGGGATGCACAGGGAGAGGCACCACCACTAGGAAACAGAAAGTTGTTATCCCTCTGTACAGACAGTTGGTAAGACACCATCTGGTGTACTGCATGCAGTTCTGGAGATCCCATCTCTGCAAGGACATAGACAGGATGGAAGCTGTCCAGAGGAGGACAACTAAAATGGTGCAGGGTCTGCACCAGAAGACATACGAAGAGAAATTAAAGGAGCTTAATATGTATACCCTTGAGGAACGGAGGAAGAGAGGGGACATAATAGAAACTTTCAAGTACCTCAAGGGAATCAACAAAGTTGGGAAGCATTTCTCAGAAAAAGAGATATGTAAGAATAAGGGGGCACAATTTGAAGACAGAGAAGGGACAGGTCAGAGGTAATGTGAGGAAGTATTTTATCTTGGAGATGGTTGTGGATACATGGAATGACCTTCCTGAGAAGGCAGAGGAGTCAAAAACAGTGGGGAAATTCAAGAATGCATGGGACAGACATAAGGCAATTCTAGTGGGGGGTAGGAGAAAGTAGGCTGTTGGTCAACAAGGATCTGCAGCTTATCCGTTCGGTAGGGAAATGGATAGACTAGGTGGGCCAAGCAGTCCTTATCTGCCATCAAATTCATGTTTCTACATTATGTTTCTCCACTAGTCCTCAGACCAGTATCCCCAGTGACTTGTCTCATGTCACAGGCTGGGAACATTGAGCCACGAATACAAAAATCTGGTAGACCAGGGGATCAAAGGAACCATGGCCTGAGAGTAATATCTTAATGGGTAGCCAAAGTAGTGATGCTTCCTTGTTCAGTCCCTCCCAGCTCCCCAGTGCAGTGCACATCCTGCAAGACCTCAAGCACCAAAGCGGTGGTATGCAAATATGCTTACCCCACACAAAGGTACGAGCTCCCGGTCATGGTTGCTATGGTTTCTGGCAGAAGCACCGTGAAGCACTGCCAAGTGGCAACTCTCCTCTCTGCCTGGCCACCTGGCTGCAGAGACTTGGGCTTACTACTGAGGTCTGGGTCACATGCATAGCAGTACCACAGAATTCCTCTGGGCAACCAAATGGCCAGCTAGGAATCATTCTTGATGGCAGTAAGACAGTAGGTGCCATCTGAGAAGCATTACCTGGTTGCAGCAATCTCACCACTTAACAGAGGATCTTGCCACTCTTATTCTTGTATTCATCACACTGAAGCTGTACTACTACAGTATATTGCTGTTTATCCAATCTCAAAGTTAATAAAACAACTGCAACAGTTGCAGACAGTAGTAGAATGGTGGCTGGGAGACAAGTATTGCTGTGTCAACATTTGCCCTGTGCTGCTAAAGAAAGCCACCCTTCTTCAAAACGAACATACCAAGTATTATAAATCTTTCTTCAATGAACAGAGTTATATATTTTAACAGAATAAAACATTATTTGGTGGGTGCATAGTATATATTTCAAAGACTGCAGGAAGCATTATACTTACTAACTGCAAGGATGAATTCTTTGTGAAGCTTGTATGTCATCAGTGGTTCTGAAAGGCATCTGTGTGTGAATATATCACAGAAAAACGAACATTATTTTGCAATGTTCTCACTTTGAAGACATGCAATGCATACAATAAAACAGATCTCAATTTTCTATTTGAAAATATTCATAGCCTTAAACATAATATTTTGATCAACCACTTCTTGTATACCATCTTTGTAAGGTCAGTTTCCAAATGTTTGCATTATTTTTTTATTGTTTTTGTATTTGTACTTCATGTGTGTTTCGTTTCATGTTGTAAAGTTGTTAGTTATTTTTGTAAGTAGGTTCCCCAGGACATTCTTGCAAATGAGACTTCAGTCTCAATGAACTCATTGTACACCAGAACTTCAAATAAATGAATAGATAATAAGATCAGAACACAGCACTAGTTAGTTTTGATGTCAGAAACAAACAGCTAATATAGTGGTGGGGAGAATGATATTCTGTTTGCACCAGAGAAAGCATCTTCATGCATGGCTATAGGAATCCAAGTCTACCTGTAGTGAATAACTTCCAGTCAATGCCAAGGTGTTTTTTTTTTGTTTTGGTTTTTACAATAGGAAACATTTTTGCAACAGTAAACAATGCTACCACCAGTTATTTGTTTACTCTCAAAAGCTGGGGTTTCTATTGCATAAAGCAAGTCAGTAGGTTTATTGCAGATACTGTCTTTCTTTTTGATTTCTGGAAGAGAATATTGTACTGGAAAGTAACAACCGCTTACATTAAAGCTTGACAAGGATTGCTGGTGTGCTTTACTGTTGAATGTTTTACCTGAGTTGTCAAATAACGGTATAGTCGATTTACATATGGATAGTGAAGATATATATTTAAGACATACATTATTTCCAGCTTGGGCAGCAATAATGCTCTCACAAAAGCTACATGAAGTCTGGTTGGTAAGGCAGGTGTCATAAAATATAATTAGTCATAATAATGATGAGGATTCATCAGACATGTTTTACTGTCTATCTCTGAGGTTTGTCTAAGTCTAAAGTTTTAGTAGAAACATCCCTCATCCTACTGTACACGACCTACAATGTAGAAGACAGAGGGGTGACCTCTTGCTGCTTCACAATATATTAAAAGATGACAAACTTTCTAAGAAGTTTAATATAAATAAATTGTCAAGACCAACTTATCTCAGATCCCACAATAGACAATTAGAGATGCAACAAGTTTTAACTAATTAGCGGGACAACTATTTTACTATATGGGCATATAAATAGTGGAACACATTACCACAAGAACTAGTTAACATCTCTGATTTTAATACATTTATGTTAGAGGTAGATAAACTGCTATTTGGGCATTAACCAATACATCCACTAGTAGTAGGAGGTAATCGTGATGGGCCTAGTGCCTGTTTCTACCTTAATAACATGAGAAACATGAGAAATATATATGAGCAGAAAATTGCATATTCATATAAAGAATTATATACATCTTTGAGTTATGATGCTGCAACTCTATCTCTGGTGATATCATAAACCCTGAGAGTTCACCATAAGTGATTTAACTTTTCACCAGAACTTTGAGAAAGAATTATCATTATCTACCTGCACTAAAGAGACTGACAGATATTTTTTTCAGGAACTGCCCCTCCCCCATCTGTTGTGCTGGTGTGCCGAAGGTTTTCTAAACAAAGCTTTACACTGGTTTAAGACAAGAAAAATAATAGCATGTAAATATTGACATAAATCTTGTTTCACAGTTGAAGGGTTGATCATGATTTTTCATGGTGTGTCAGAAAAAATACTCACCTTACTAATGTTTCTTCCAAAGAATTCCTTACTGTACTTAACAACTGCTTCATTCCCCTGGAGTTAGCTGCCCTGGAGCTTAGAATTTTATACTAAACAAATAATCTTAGAATACACACTCTAAGGACAGCTTTATTTCTAAAGCTAGGGTGAGCAGTGATTACTAAACTAGCTAAATGGATACCAAAAATATGTCAAAAATATTTTAAAAAGCTTTTCTTTTAAGTTTTTCAACATGGCAGAACAATTTTAAAATGCTGTGAAAACTTTAAGAAGCTCAGTTCACTGAGTAACAATTGCAAAGGCACTGTAACAAGTAATGCCTAGGCAAATAGAAAGAAATGATTCTTGTGTGAACCTTTTTCAGGATCTGGAAAGGGAGGTAGGGATTAGGGATTGTTGAACATAGCAAGGGAACCCTTTGGAAGGAACAATATTACTATGGTGAGAAATTTTTCTTCAAATTCCAGCAAGCCCTCACTTATGCTTAAGAACTGCAAACTCTATAGCAGTACCTTGGGAGGCTAGGTACAGAACTTACTTAGGGAAAAGGTTCCGTAAGACGCAGTGCCAAAGTTGGCATCCATTCTGTAATGTATGTCCAGACAGTATAGTGCTTTGTGAAACTGTGTACTGTGTTTCAGGAGCTGCTTTATATATTTCCTGAAGGGGAACACCTCTTGATGCTGCCACAGTGGCAGAGATGCCCCCTGTGGAGTAAGCCCTAAAACCTTCAGGTGGCAGCTTGTCAGCTTTGCTGTACCTGAACTGTATGCAGGAAACTATCCAACAAGGAATGGTTCTGTTGGTTGCTGGTTTACCTTTCCTCACTTCCCATAGGTGACTCATAATTGAGTATTAGTGGACCTTACATCCTTTGTGTTGTTCAAGTGGTAGTTCAGAGCTCTCTTAACATCCAGAGCTTTTGTTCTCCTGAGCTGGATTTTGCTGTAAGGAATGCTGGAAGTGTAATTAACCAATTCAGATGAAATTCAGACACCACTTCATGAAGGCTTTTTCTGTTAATTCTTAGGACTACCTTGTCACTGTGAAAAATGATATAGTTAGGATCTGTGCAAAGGGCTTGCAGCTTGCTGACCCTCCTGGCAGACATCAGCACCACCAGGAAATCTGCTTTCCAGGTTATATACTTCAAAGGAACAGTTGCCTTAGACTAGCAAGGAAGCTTAATCAGCTGGGTGATTCATGAGGGACAGGATTTCAGCAGGTCCCATAGTCTAGAAAGGAGCCTCGATCAGCTGAGCAATACACAGGTTCAAGTCCCATAGAGGGACAGCATCCCTTAATGCAGGGTACAGGTGAGTAAGGCCTTGAAGGAACTTTTTGAAAATGAGCATGAGACCACCAACCTGTCTTTGCCAGCTGCAGTGTAAGTTTATACTGCTGCCAAATGAATCTTCAGGATTGAGAGCCTGAGGCCCAAGGACTGTAGGTGGACTAGGTAGCTGAGAACTGAAGTTAGACTCGCCTGCAATGGGCTGAAGTGTCTAGAAGAACACCAAAGGGAAAATCTTTTCCACTGTGAGGGGTAGGTTTTTCTTGGTTTACTGGAAACCTTAAGCATTTCCATAAACTTTTCAGAAAGATTTAATCCAGACAACTCAATCTCTTCAACTACCATGCTTTGTGATGCAGAGGCCTTGGATCTGGAAATATTATCCTGCCCCGAGACAATGTCAGGAGATTGTACTTATGGGGCAGCTGATAGGATGTCTACTGGAGAGGGACAGGAGCAAGGAGTACCAAATCTTCCTGGCCCAATTTGGAGCTATGAGAATAATTGTTGCTGACTCCCTTCTCAGTTTTAGAAGTACTTTCAGCAAAAGTGGGAAGGCATATGTGAAGTTCCCTGAACAGTTATATACTAGAGCATCCTCTGGAACTGTACCCACTGATAGGGGTCTGCAACAAAACAGTGGGAGCTGGTTGTTTTCCTAAACAGTGGGAGCCGGTTATTTTCCTAAGATGCAAACAGGTCTATCTCTGGTGTAACGTACCTTCTGAACACTGTTGTCAGCACCTGCTGATTCAGTGTCCATTTGTAATTTCCCTGAGTGATCCTGCTCAGGCAATCTAAAAGGACACTGGGGCTGATTCCAAGTCGAATGTCGCAACTCACAGGCATATGTGAGTTGTGACATTCGTCACTAAGCCAGGGACCCTGCACTGCATTCCAAGAGTGGCAGGGTCCCGGTACTTGCGACATGTGGGTTACACCATGTGGAGGCTACTGCCATGTGCATGGCATAGAAGACTCACATGTCACAAGTCACGGCCCACTACCGGCACTCCACTGAAGCCCCCTACCCTAGAACACCATGGCACACACCAGGGGGCATGATGGCAGGCCAGGTGGCACAGGAGTCCAGGGGGGCATGGCAGAGAATGGATCCACTGGGGTCCCTGACATTTGGGGCAGGGGTATGCTAGCAGGGGCATGGGGGGGCACATCGGCACCATCACCGCAGCACTGTGGAGTGGGCATCTGATGGATGGCACTGTCGGATGTCCCGTAGAGCAACTCTGGGCTGCTCTAACTTAGCTGCAACAGTGCAGCTCCTAGAATTGCACTAGCGGGTTAAGGCAGCCGCCTTCTTGGAATAGGGTGCAGTTGCTGCCGTAATCCATTGTTGTGCCATGTCACTGTGGGCTGTGGCATAGTGGGTGGTGCATCCCGCAGCTGTCATAGCCCGTAGCCGACATGGCGCACGGTATCTCTTGGAATCCAGGCTGGCATACCGCTTGGTGTAAGTCATGAGATATGCCAAGAGGTTTGGCATATCTCTGCTTACGCTGCCGTACCTGGTCTTGGAATCAGGCCCATTGTCCTTCCCTGGCAGATGTACTGCCAAAAGCTGGACATCTAGGGAGTATGCTGTGTTCCAGATATTCTTTGCCTTTGCACCATTTTCAAGCTGTCTTTCTACCTGTTTGTTTATGTAACATGTAGTTGTGGTATTGTCTGTCCTGATCTAGACAGACTGACCTCTGATGTTTGAGAAAAAGGCCAGCATTGCTGGGTATACTGCCCTGAACTCCAGGAGATTTATATTCTCCTAAGTCTCCTGTACACTCCATGTCCTGCTTACAGTGAGGTCCTCCAGATGGTTGCCTCAGCCCAGGAGACAGACATCTGTTGTGAGCATGACAGTAGGTGAATGCTGAAGGAAGGGAACTCCCTCTCTGAGGTTGCATTCCTCCTTCCTCCATACCAGTGCCTGTAGCAAGGACTTCATGACTGGAATTAGTTTTCAAAGTGGTTCACATCTTTGGGACCAACAGGTTGCCCAGGTAGTATTGGATATCTCTCATTTGAAACCTGGCACTTGGCACCACTGTGGTGGATGATGCCATGTGGCCCAGCAAGCACAGGAAATCCCCTGAAGGTCTGATCTGACCTACCTTGAAGAACCTTGCAGCTGCAATCAGATTTGCCACCTTGCTTGGAAAAGGAATGTTTTCCTCTGCAGGGCATTCAGTTCTGTGCCAATAAAGTCTAGAACCAGAACAGGGTCTGATTGTGACTTTTGTATATTTATAAGGAAGCCCACTTCCTCCAGGGTGTCTTGTGTCAGAAGAAGGGAGGACTTGGCCTCCTGGTATTATTTGCATGAAGCTAGCTAATCATCCATGTAGGGAAAAGCTCTCCTGGGCTGCCTGTTGGTAGCCACATAGAGGAGCAGACACCGTGTGATGTCCATAGGCAGACAGGCTCAACATTTGATGAGTACCAGTACATATAGTAGATAATATGAAAATCTAACCTGGTAATCCTGACTGGAGCCCTCTGATATTTCTTCCCCCATGTTATAGCATTTGTGGTTATACAGATAAATTAGAGAGTGGTAATGCAAGGCAGTGTATGCAGGAACCCTAAAGGTAGCCAATCTCAGACCCCAACATCACATGTAAATTAGAATAACTGTTGTAAAGAATTGATAGAAATGCTTTAAGAAGGGTACAACCTGGTTGCCATTCATTTTTCAATTGTTTTATGTAAGGGGTCCGTTTGAAAGCAGTCCAGGATCTGCCATGGATGCTGGTTGTTGATGGTTGCTCAGCAATGGGGCTGCGTCATTGGGCCAAGATATGTGACGCTTAGGTGTGTGATGCCACACTGTGGGACTTTTTCAAAGGGTCCCGAGAGGAAAAGGACTGAGCTGGCATTCTTTCAGTGAGCAGGACCAAACAGACTCCATTACAAGCCACATGTGCATAATTGGGACTCTTTAACAGGTAACTTTATGTTTATGCAAACGGAGCAGAGTAGAATTAATGAAAAATGAAACTAGGCATTGGATTGAAATGAAAGATGGATATTTAAAAGCTGACATGAGCATGTCTGTTACAGGACTGCATTAAGACTGACCAAATGGAAAAAAGGAACACATACTTAGTGGCTACTGAGTAAAAGTTATACAAAATGAAAAAAAACAAACAGTATGTTTAATTTCAGATACTGTGGTGTAAGAAAGCTGTTACAGTACAGAGAAAAAAAAATAGCAGCACTAGTGGGAAATGGTGGCACCATTGTGAATAGGGCCTGCTTTTTTCTTAAAAATCAGTCAGTAATCAGATGACAGTGTATGGTGGAACATTGTTGTTCACTAAATTCAAGCACAAGCTAAGCTTGTTCTACTATCAATGTGATGTCATGGTGCTGTTGTACCATCGTTAGTACATCACATCGATGGTACAACAGCTTGTAATGTATTTGTGCATACGTGACTGTCACATTCCCCGCCCTTCAAAGGGCTGCAGCAGTGAAATCAGTAGCCAAAAGGGGAAAAGGGAATTCCGAATGTCTTTTTTTTTCTATGCTATAACGTACCTTGATTCTCCACAGGTGACAAAGACCACTTCAACTTCTCCATACCTGAATCACTGGCATAGCCCACCACACAACACCACTGCCAGCTGCAGAATGCGATCACATGGACTACGTACTGCATACTGTCAATACAGTGAACACGACACACTGATCACATTCTGCAACTGGTTGTGGGGGTGTGCAGTGGGCTGTGCCAGTGACAGATTTCTGTTGGGGTGGGTGTAGGAGTGGTGAGATTAATCACTGCCTGTCAGGGCAGGGTGGGTGGGGGTCTACTAGACCACTGGGTGCTGCCAGGGCTATGTGTGTGTGGGTACATTCGGGAATCAGAGGGGTGGGCAGGATGTGACTGGGCAGTTATGAATATATCACTGGGGAGATTGAGAATCACTGAATCACTGGGGGGGCAACTATACCACCAATGAGCTGTGTTACCATCAGAGATGGGGGGATGGGGGCACTAGACCACCTTGTGATGTGTTGGTTTGTTTGTTTCACAATGTGTGTGGGTATGTCATGGCATGGAGTGGGAACTGGGACTGGGAATTCCTTTTATGAAATTTGTTTTTTTGTTGGTTTTGCAATGTGTGTTCACAAGGAAGTAAAATGAAAAAGAAAACTATAACACACCAAACAGAAAATGCACTGCAAGGGAGATCACAGCCATATGGGGGTTGGGGGCACTAGACCACCACTGCTCAGGGATTGTCAGTAGCCTGCCACAGCTGGGACAACACAGGGGTGGACACGGGGGCCTGGACTGTACCAGAACACTGCCCTAGGGTGTCAACCAGCCCCATGCCTCAGCCTTGCAGTGGCTGCCCCTTCTATGCCTGGGTTCTGGGCTTCCTGCTCCATTTTGAACCTGGGGTGTCCTCCTGCACACTTGTCTGCAGATGCATCTGTGGACTCAAGCCAGGACTCCCAACTGCACCCATCTTTCAGCCGCAGGCTGGATTTTGCGGCTATTCCAGAAGGTTTGGTATGAGTCACCAACCTTCTGGAACAGCAGCTTTTACATTTGCTGCACCTATGTCAATTGTAGCCCCCTTTTCAGCTGCAAGTTACATCCAATGCAGGCAGCTTCTAAAATTGAGCCCACTATTTCCAGTACCCATTTGTCTGCGGTCATTTTTGAGCAGTTCTGTAACTAGTGAGTCAATTCCCCCATACCACCACCACCACTGGCAATGGATGGGTGACCTGTGCAGATCTGTCAGGGATTTTGTTTAGCCTCAGTCTTGGGGGCTGATTGTGCAACTGCACACCCAGTGGCCATTCTACCCCTACTTCTGAAGAAACCCCTCTGTGGAGGGATGTCAACGATAATGTAAACATGGGGAAAATATCCCTTACCTCCACCTCCCCTACCAGAAGTCCTGCAGGAAGTGGAGACCTTTTCCTTATCAGAATTGCTCTTGTAGGTGGTATTGTATTAATTCACCTTTTTCATGTAAGCCTCTGTCTTGTTTCTTGTCACCAAACAGTGAATTTCCCTCACAGGGGAAATCCACTGCCTTTGTCTTAGTGTCATGGGACAGGTTAATTGTTCCAAGCCAGGCTAACCTTCTTAAGGGCATTGCATGGGCTATGACCCTGGGTGTAATGTAATTTGTTCCAACAGCCATTTTGAACTGGTACATAAGTTGTGGCATCAACAGCTGATTTTGGAGTGTCAGCCCAGATCTTGTGCCAAGTCACCAGTAGCCTTCTCGTTCATTGCCAATATTGAACTCCAGAGGGCTTTTTGGTACTGAGCTGTGTAGGCCAGGTATGCTGCCTGCCATTATACAAGGAAGCTGAAGTATAAACTTTGATACTTTCTCTCATTTTTTTTTATCTATCCCAACAACTGGAGCGGGTGCTGACAAGTTTTTACAAATGGCCTTCTTGAGGAACTTGTGAATGGGCAAAAACAGCCTTTTTGTGGGGGGTTAATCCCATCATATCCATAAATTCCACCACATCCTCATCCTTTTCAGTTTCCTGTGAAGTAATGTTGAGGATATTTACCATATGTCTCACAAAAGAATAGTGTGAGATATAGTTGTCTGAGGGTTAAGAATGGGAGCCAACCTCTTGTTCTGGAGAACCATCTGGTTCTATGGGTTATCCTTCATACTCCACCTTCTCAAAATACAATTCAACCTCCTCCACATGCACTGAAAATGGAGCTAGAGGCTGGGAAGGGGAGCTCCCATAGCCTTGAATGCCTGGGGAGGAATCACCATGCCTTAGTCATGTACTCTATTGGGGCACCGAGGGTATTTTATTTGTGTCTGCTGGTGACTCCTTTCCTACTTCAGGATGAGAGCCAGTGACATATTTTATTTGCTTTGCAGGCACCATCTCTGGTGTCTGCTTAGAGACTCTTGTATTTTTATTGGATTTAGGGTTCCCCTGTTCAGACATCCTGATTTCTGAACCAGCTTTAGCAGCCTTTCCTTTCTTATCTGTTCCCCCTTTGTCAGGGACTGCTGCCTACTTTGAGGGGCTGGATCCTTTCCTCAACCTTTAGGTGATACAGAGGCAGACTGAGAAGCCATAATATCTTCCAATTTTGTAGCCCTTTCTTCTGAATTGTGCAGCAAAATTTAACATGGAGCTCACAGCTGACAAAAACGTGATCTAGACCCAGGCACCTTTAACACAACATGTTGTAGTCTGCCTTTGCCAGGAGTTGGAAACAAACTTTACAATTTTTAAAGCCAGTGGATCCCATTTTCATTTTGGGCCTGTCAGTCATGCCAAATACTGATGACAATTTCAAAACATTCCAGTTCTCAAACAAACAAAAAAAACGGTATTTGCCACTGAAATAAAGCCCTGTTAAGACAAAGTTGTTTCAAATCAAACTGTGATTTGGTTCCTTTTCAAAATAGTACCACAATGCTTAATGAACACTTAATGGCTTTCAAACAACTAATTTAGCCAAATTAATGTCTCAGTTCCTGAAAAAAAAGGAACCGAGAATAGCTACCCAGGAGTACCACAAAGCAATAGTTTAAACAGCAAACAAACACTTTTTTAAAAAGAAAAATTAGTTCCCTTAATGAGGGGACTGCAGCACACAACAGCTTTCTCTGGCTCCTGGGGACTGATGTGGAAGTGGAGAATCAGTAAAATGAACTTAACCCTTAGGCTGCCAACAGAATTAGAATGTATAGGAATTTGGGACTGATCTATCAGTCCGCGGTGCATCAAGAGTTAAAGAGCCAGTTGAGCCAAAACAGGCAGACAGGAAAATAATACAAATTTTAAGTAGTTGTCAGTTGTAACTTTTTCTTTCTGAAATATTTTTATTTTCCTTTTTCTCATCAGAATGTATTCTATATGATAATATTGTGCTGGATGTGTGGAACAGCTTTTAGCCTGGCAGCTGACATATCTAACTCTACTGCCCCCACACTATATCATCAGAATTATGATCTCACTGACAGTGACATCACAGATGAATGACTTGGCAGTCACTCACTTGCTGTTCTTAAGCAGTAGTGATGTCACAGTCAGTGAGGTCAGAATGCTGATGATATTGTGTAGGGTAGTAGAACAAGATCAGTCAGCTGCCAGACTAAGAGCTGTTCTACACATCACACCTACTAACATCAGGTAAGCAATCTTCTAATTAAACAAAAGGAAAATAAAAGGTACCTCAGATATATAAATTAATGATTGGTTGCTTTTAAATCTAATAGTAGTTTTTGGCAGTACACTAGCTCTTTAAATGTATGCACAGTATCAAGAGATAACTAAAACAAATGTGAGTTCACAATAGATAATAAAACAATAAACCATTCTCATCTCTGAAGTGAAGAGAAGATTTTGGGACAACTGCATTCTTCAGGCGGAAAAATAAACCTGGCATTAGAATGTGAGGGTGAGCATGGCCACACAGCACAGTTTTGAATATAATTATAAGATTCTCTAATTAGCATAACATTCTAAGCTTTGGGGTGTTTCATTTCAGGGGAATGAAGCAGTTGTTAAGCAACTGTAAGAGATTCCTGGGGTTTGAATCACAGTATTTTGCAACCACGGGTCGATCTATCAGCTCAGTGGCAACATTGCCACTCCTGACATTTGCAATCCAGGTTTGTGCTCCAAGTGCAGAGCTTCAGAGGGCCAGCTGGAGACAGATCAAGCATCTGAGAGGATACTCTCTTCTTCTGGTCTGGGGGCTTCTTGAGCTTGCTGCACTACTTCCACCTGTGTGACAACAGGAGGTAGTGCAGCTGGGTTGATTGCAGCAGAACAGAAGATACTTTTTGACTTTGCATCTGCACCCAGTAGTGTTCATAAAAATGGGAGTTGCTGGATCTGGTGTCCATGGGGGACTGAAGTAAAGAGAAATCCCTCTTGGGAAAGCAGGATGGTGGACCCAGGTACTCGCAAAACTCTATAACTTCAGTGTGGGATTGGTACCCTGAGTTTGTTATGAAGTTAAGTCTCCCTTCCAAGAAGCCACACCACAGTGGTCAAGTGATGGAGGATCTAAGTACTAGAGATGGGGTAGATGAGGGTTGACAGGTGGCCACAGAGATCCGGATACAGGCAACCAGGAATGCCAGAGGATAAGCAGAAATTTCTAAAATATATATGTTCTGCAGCACTAAAGAGAGAAGTGGACAGATTCAGTGCCCCCCACATCACTAAATCTGCTACTATATGTTGGTATTCTGAGAGTTTACATTTTAGTAACTATACTACAAAGTCTGTTTATTAGACTTGCTAAGACAGCAACATTTTATTCTCTTTTCAGACCAAATGTTTGACTGATAACATACCAATATCCTGAAGCAGCAGAGATTATGCTTAGCTGTATTTGTCAGCTGCTTTGCACAAAACTGTGTTTTCTACCTGCTTGTGCCCCTCTGTTGTGCACTGGGGAAATAACAGGGAGCTCTGACACAAGATTTTAGGTACAATACCTTTTTCATCAAGGCATTGTCATAATTTTATTTACAGGTGCAAAAATTACATAGTTCATACAGGATTCCTTTTGCAAGAGACGTATCTCAAAATCTTTCTTTGTATTTAATGTTTCTTCCATTTCTAACCTAGAATGGATCCATAGGTGTAAAGTCTGAGTTCAGAAAGTACTGAACTTTTGGGTTCCCTTCTCAAGCACAAGACCTCACAACTAGATGCATAATATTGTTGTTAATACCTGTACTTGTATGTTAACTTCCATCTTGCTTGTGTGTATATGCCTGATGTATTTGTATTGTACCTAGATATTGCTTGTTTGTTCTCCTATGCACCTTGTAATCTCCTGGGTCGCATCAGAAAATAGGCACTTGGCTATCTAGTGTGCTTATCTGGTAAACAAAAGCAAATAAATAAACTTCTTCTTTCTCTTGGATGCTTCACAAGGACTGACTAACCCATGCCCTGTCAGGAACTAGGAAATTATACCACTTCCTCTGACAAAGTGATCCATCCCTATTTCACAAATCAGCACACAAAAGATTTATGATGCATGATTTACACATTGAAAAGAGGTATTTCATTCTGCTTGCTAAAGCAGTATCTAGTCTACTTCCTATAATCCTTAATAAATTTAGAAAACATGAGAAGAAGAGACGTTGTCCTAATAAATGCAGGCTCCTCTCATGAGTTTGTCATGAATATCCCATTGGTCTACCCTCTTTTACAAAGGTACAGTACAATAAAAAGGAAAACAGGTTGCCTTATCACTAAAAGACTGTACTGCTATCATGCCAGTTACACGCTTTAGGTACTGGAGGCATTCAGAGAAGGAATACAGGGGCAGGGATCCACCCGGCTGAGTGTCCAAGTGCAAGAAGAACATCCTATAATAAAGTACAGATGACTGTCCAGCAGTCATGTTATTGTGGCCTTCCTGACACTTTTTATACTATAGCGATACTGAAAGAGGACCTGACAGGAGACTATATTGGAAACTACACAGCTTGCCAGTATAGTCTTATTTCTTACTTTATTAACCCTTAGTCTGCCAATAAAATTAGAATGTACAGGAATTCTGGACTGATTATCAGTGTGCGGCACAGCAAGAGTAAACACATCACTCTCGTTCTAATTCTTATGTATCCCAGAGGAGTGGAGCTGTGTAGACACAGGCAACAAAACAAAAGATACACTCTCTCTCAACTGTTGCCTGACACGGGACATTGTTGGTAAAGTGGAATGAGAGACACAAAGAGAGAGTGAGACACTGAGATTGGTCCATGAAGCAGAGATACAAGACTTGCTGCTTTTCACTTTCACTCTCCCCTGTGTACTGTAACAGCAGAGTTTGGAGAAAGTGAGCACAATATATATCCGCAGAGACATTAACCCTAGTTTTGAGAGAATAAGTGGATAAGGATAAAAAAAAAAACAGAGGACAAGATAATCTTCTAATAAGTGACATTACAGAAGAAATTAACTAAAGGTAGGTCCTTGTTTGTAGTACCAAAATCTGCAATAGTGTGGATGCTCAGGAGGGGGTGGATAGAATCTTGGGAAACTTGAGAACTTGTCAAGAGCACAGTAGTTCAATTTAGGGCCAAAAAGAGCAAAATCTTATGCCTAGTGCACACAAACCCAGGAGCTGAGTATAGGATGGGGTGGGGGTGCTGACAGTCACTAAACAGGAAAGGGGCCTTGGGGTTACATATCTAATTAACTGAAAGTGGCAGGGCAGTGTGACAACACAGTCGGTAGATCTAGTGGGAGGCTGGGGTATACACAGAGGAGCCTCTCCAGTAGGAGGAGGTAGGTGGCGTTGTCATTGTATCGCTTGTTGGTGAGACCCCACCTGGAGTACTGTGTCCAGTTTTAGAGGCCACATCTCAGAAAGGATAACTAAGGTTACTCCACAGAAGCAGAACTGTGCAGGGACTGTCACTTATGTCCACAATGTAACAAAATTAACAGGGAGAGAGAGCAAGCCAACACGTGTGCTTTTTCCTTAGTAAAAGCTCCATGGAGTGGAGTGGAGAAACTGTCCTTTACAAGCCATCAGTAACACTGTAGCAGTGGGAGGGAAGGGAACCAGCATAACTGAGCTCCACACTACAATGAAAATGTCCTAATTGTAAGGCAGCTTAATCTTAGGCGGTATCTTAATTTATTAGTACAATAAGCAGGTGCTTGCCTGCCAGTGCATCTCTAGCCCACTATAAAGGCCTCTACTGCTCAACTGCAAAAGAGAATCAGGGAAAAACAGTAAGAATATTAGTCAACAGGTTAGACTGAGAGGTGAGGTTTATCTTGCAGGTGGCCATCCCACAGGAGGACAAAACAGGGAGAAGGGTCAGGAAAGATACAGACTTACTATTGCACAACAGGCTTTTATCTACTGTGGCATACACAAGTAAGTCTATTCTTCATTTATATACAAAGCAGGTGCTTTCATGTTGCTATATCTTTTTATATTCACCTATATCTGGCACTCCGAAGGTGAGTGTTGCTGTGTGGCAGATGGGGCATTAAACTCCCCCCATACCTGAAAACTAGACTTGGATCAGTTCACTTTTACCAATTACCAATTTCCAAATAAATAAAATGGAACATAATTAAAATGCCCTTAGAAATGTGTGGCATTCAAAGTATACTGCTTGAAAGTGTGTCACAAAATCAGAACAGACTGCCTGACATCAATTGGAGAGCTCACGCTTTAAATTAAAAAACAAATTCTGAGCACATGAAGATCTCTAGATAGGAGACATCAGCCATTTGACTGTATGAGACTAGGTCATGCAAATGCCAGCTATACGTGAAGATTTGCAAAGGCAACTTGGTTGAGCATGCAATAGTTCCCACATGATAATACCATTATAGAGACAAAGCAGACATGCCTGCAGAAAACAGTTCTGCAATATCAGGAATATTTCAGTAATTCACATTATGGTCCACAAAAGTGGAAATATACTCACAGGATATATGGCAGGCCACTAACTGCTCAACATGATACATGCAATAATAAAGCAACACACACAAACTTCAAAGTCTTGGAAGCAAAAGGTAAAACTATTACATAATGCTTCATTACAGACCTGAAAAGGTCAGGACCATATTATTTTCAACCATCTGTGAGATAGTCAAGGGTATGTTTTTCATCTCAGCCACCTGTGAGTCATCCAGCTAGCTGGAATAGTAATACAATTATACTGTACGTGAAGCATGAACAGCATACTATAACCTTGACCTCTTAGTTAAGAAACATCATATCTAATTAAGTAAAGGGACTGGCTCATGTCAAATGTGCCAAATATTGTATTTAGGCATTCAGTTATTTTCTGTTACATTGAAAACATTTCCCCTCAACCAATCAGAGTGCAGAGCTACTGTTGCATTATTTTGCCCTAAAGGGTCAGTAAAATCAGTCATGGGAATGTACTGTATGCTAACCCTTGCATTCTGGTAGGCTTAACACCCAAAAACTGCTCTTCACTGTTAACATTTTATCACTAATGTGTACAGAAAAAAATGGCAACAAGAAACTTGTTTTAACTTTTCTAAACATTTCCTCTAATTCATTTTTTTCTAATTAACATTTCTTACCAATATACAGTAATAGCCCAGGCCAGATAAAATGTTAATGTCAGTGATGTCATTTTGTAACGACTTATTGTTAGGTACATTGCACCATCTGTCTTGTGAGTAGATTTTAAATTTGCACTCTTTTTGCATCCTGAAATAAAACTTGCCATGACTATATTATAAATATTTACTCTTTGTGTGTGTGTGTGTGTGTGTGTGTGTGTGTGTGTATATGTGCTGCAGGTTCAATACATTTTTCTGTTGATTGCTCAGAGTTGCAGCGGCAACTCCTGGTGCGGCATCTTATCTGCTCCTTTTCCCACTATAATAGCTGCAGGGGTGGGTTTAAACTCAGAAAAAATGATATATGGGACTTCATAAACACGTCCACTCATGGCCTCAGAGTTTATGTAGTCCCAGGTATGGATATTACCTTGTGACCCACCATCACTATACTATTTTCACTGCCATAGATACCAGTAGGTATAGATATGGGAAAAAAAATCCGTAGAAAAATCAATTATTCCCTTCTGCACTCTTGGGTAACCCTAGTGTATGTTTGATGGTAGTTGTTTAAAGGATCAAAAATAGAAAGAAGATAAAAGTACATATGTTCCTAATGTTAACAGCCACTTATTGATGGAGAATAATGTAGTCATAGTCTGTTTTCACAGTTTGAAATACGGGGACTGTACCAGAGATTGATAGCCTCATTTCAGGCTTCTACTGGGATTCTACTGTCTAGCTCTTGTTAAATAGAATGGAAAAAAAAGTCTTAATATACACAAATTACATAAAGCAAAATTAAAACAACAGGGAAAAAAATTGGTAGAGAAACACATGTTATGCAGATGCACTGCTCGGGTACAAAGAGCCAAACTCCATAAATGCTGTGATTTTTACCAGTTCACAGACACCCAAATCCTGGGATTTTGCCTTTTTTTCAGTGAAATTCATTAATTAGTGACCCTGCTAATGTGCAGTAAAGCATTATGAAAGCTACCACTTCCAAACACCTGGAAATATTAGAAGTAGCGCCTACACTAACCTGAGGAAGTTCTTCAGTCCACTTGTAATGGTTTTATTATCCCATAGGTCCAGGTCAATGTCCATGTCAGGTGGGGCCTTTGGTGCTAGAACAAATCACAGAGTTGTTATGATGAGTATAGTTCTGAGACAAAAGTGTGACTTAACAATCACAGTTAAATACAGTACCCAGTGCCTAAACACATAGAAATCTGATTTGCAAATATAGTGGGATAAGAACTAGACAGCCATGCCTTTTTGAAGGCTTTACACCCTAATGTCTAGAGCATGTCATCCAGTAATTATGGTGACTGTGTCTGTACAGAATTAGCATGCAGCTACTTTTGGTAATGTGTCCACTGCACCATATATCTAAGAACACAAAAAAGACAATAGGTCCTCCATCACCATAGAAACACAGAATTTGATGACAGGTACGGATAATCTGGCAACAGTCAGCTCCTAAGTGTGTATTCATTTATATTTTCTTCTCTCATTCCTGACAACTCTGATTTGACTCTGTGCAATCCAGTGACCAAATTCTGATCTGCATGTGACCCATTTTAATGCAGTCCAGATAATATAAGTGATTTCTGAGTTTTATTTCTGATACAAGTGAGAAACAGGAGGAAAAACATAAAAATATTTTAAAACTTAAATAACATTAAGACAGCTGGCCCATCAACATAGCAGTTAGCACTATTGCTTGTGACACCTGTGACCTGTGTTTGGAAAATGAGTGTAGGTGATCACAGGTCAGCACAAGGATTAAGCATCCCAAGGGCTGCTGTCATTCCTCGGGGTGGGGTGGGCTGCTCCCACTGTATGACTGCCTCCTGGTGGAGACCAGGTGGAAGCACAGTCAGGAGCACAAGAAGGAACCTAGCTGGGGAAGAGGTTGAGGTAATGCAAAGTAGGTTCAGGGAGTTAGGAAGATCTGCAGGAAGGAAGGAAATTCACTGGCCTCCTCAGAGGTGACACTAGCACCAAGGGCCAGCACAGCCAGAACAAGAAGAATAGAGGATTTTAATGACTCCCTGATGAAATGGTACAGGGAGGAGATATTTATCTGTACTGGGGACTGGGAGGAGACCTGGTCAAACAAAGTACTCTTTTCAACAGACAGGCTATACCTCAGTATGGAGGGCTTGAGGGTACTCAGGGATAAACTGGGGGAATACATAGTCACTTCACTTAATTTAAACTACTAGGGTGGCAGCGGGTGTGCAGGCCCACAAATTCTGAGAGGAGGAGGGTAGTGAACTTCCCCCCACAATGATGGAAGAGATCTGGAGGGAGGAGGTGGAAGGGGGGTGAGGACACAGTTTGCAAAGGGTGGAGGGGCTGAGGAACACATAACAAGATTATGTGGAGGGATGCACACACAGACAGAATAAATGTGAATAGAAGAACAGAGGGAAGAGAAGGAAGGTCATATTCTAGGTGGAGGGTGGTGTCTCTGAATGCGTGGAGTCTTGGAATCAAGATGGATGACTTGCAGACACAATTAGTGGACAGGAGGATGAACATAGCTGCAGTAACCGAGAAGGGCAACATCACACCATGAATGGGATCTTGCAATCCCTGGATATAAACTACACAGGAGGGACAGGGTAGTTGGGAAGAGGGGGAGGATGGCAGTTTATATTAGAGAGGGAATAACTTGCACGAGGGAGGAGTTGGAGGAAGGGGAGGTGAAGCATTATGGGTTTAGTTAAGTTCCAAAAGAGCAAGAAGGGTGAGGTTGGGAGTGATTTACTGATCACCCAATCAGGATGAGGAGAGGGACAGGGAACTGAGCTCACAAATATTGGAAGCTGTGGGGAAAGGAGACATGGCAATTGTGGGGACTTCAACCTACCCAAGGTGGACTGGAGCATACCCTCCACAACATGTGCTAGGAGTCAGGTGACCATGGAAGGAGTGCAAAGTGGGTTCCTGACTCAGGGCATCACTGACCCAACAAGAGGTGAGGAAAATCTTAATCTGGTGCTCACAAATGGGGAGCATGTACAGGAATTAATGGTCAGGGAGCCACTGGGTGGAAGTGACCATTGCACAGTGTGGTTCCAGTTGGCTATGGGCAGGGAAAGCAACCCGACTAACACCAAGATCTTGGATTTCTGAAGGTCAAACTTCAAGAAAATGGGCGAAGTGCTAAGGAGCCATCTGGCAGGCATCAAAGCAGATATTGGTGTGGACCAAAAGGTGGTCCATCATTAAGGAAGGGATACTGGTTGCCACAGAGGAGTGCATTAGACTCAGGGGTAAGAACACAAGGGCCAAAGTGCCTAGCTGTTTCTGTTCTGGGATTGCCCAGTCAGTAAGAGAAAAGAGATTGGCCTATACAAAATTCAGGAAGACTAAGAGAGAGGTGGATGTGGAAAATTACCTAAGGTTGGCAAGTGAGACAAGTAAGGAAGTCCAGAGAGAAAAGGCACAGAAGGAGCTGCAGATGGCTGAAAGAATTAAGAAGGGAGACAAGGCTTTCTTTCGCTATATAAGTGAGAAAAGGGTCAAGAAGGAAGGGATTGTTAGGCTTAAGATACAGGAGGAGTGGGTGGAGGATAATGGGGGAAAAGCAGAGATACTATGTGAATACTTCTGTTCCATCTTCACCAGGGAGAAGGACAGACCAGTACCTTCAGGATGGAAAAGAAGAGCAGGAATGGAGGGGAACACAGATGTAGTGATAGAGAAGGATAGAGTGAGGGAGGGGCTGCTGGCATTGAAGGTGGACAAATCACCAGGCCTAGACAGAGTACATCCAAGTGTACTAAAGGAAATGGCTGAGGAGCTGGCAGGGTCAGTGACAGACCTATTTAATAGTTCACTAGAGTCAGGCATGGTACCGCAGGACTGGAGAACAGCACATGTAGTGCCCCTCTACAAAAGTGGTCTTAAGGATGGCACAGGGGAATTAAAGACCAGTCAGTTGGACCTCCATTGTGGGCAAGCTCATGGAGACCATACTAAAGGAAAGGTTGGTGGAATATGTAGAGGATCATGGTCTCCACGATGTGGGGCAGCAGGGGTTCATGGGGGAGAGGACAGCGTGTCAAACGAATCTGAATGACTTCTATGACTCTGTCACTAAGACATTAGACGGGGCCAAGTGGTAGAAATCCTCTATCTTGATTTCATCAAGGCCTTTGACAGGAAGCTGGTGGATCTTGGGGTTGGGAAATACTTGGCCAAATGGGTGGAAAGCTGGCTGAGGGACATAACCAAGAAAAAGGTTGTTGGGGGAGAGGTTTCTGGTACCAGAGAGGAAACCAGTGGGGTCCCACAGGGATCTGTGCTTGGGCCGGTGTTGTTCAATGTCTTCATCAATGACATTGGGGATGTAATTAAGAGCAAAATGTGCCTATTCATGGATGACACCAAGCTCTGTGGGAGAGTGGACACAGCTGAAAGGACACAGGACCTACAGGAAGATCTGGAAAAGCTTGGGAGGTGGTCCAGGATCTGGCAGCTTGGCGTCAATGCCAAGAAATGCAAAGTTATGCATATTGGAGCCAAGAATCCCAGGTCAGAGTACTACCTGGGTAGAGTCCGAGTATCTGCATCAGAGGAGGAGAAAGGCCTGGGAGTGATTATCACTAGTGACCTGATGCACTCCACGCAGTGCAAGAAAGCATCAGTAAAGGCAAACAAGATGTTTGGATGCATATCTAGAGGGTCAGTAGTAGGAAAGAGGAGGTTATATTGCCCTTGTACAGGTCACTGGTAAGGCCACATCTGGAGTATGGAGTTTAGTACTGGTGCCCACACCTCAAAAAGGACATTATGCTGCTGGAGAAGATCCAGAGAAGGGCTACAAAGATGATAGTGGGTAAGCACAGTAAAGCATATGAGGAGAGGCTGAGGGCACTGAGCATGTACTCCCTAAAAGACAGTAGAGAGAGAGAGAGAGAGAGAGAGAGACAGACAGACAGAGGACATGATTGGAACCTTCAAGTACCTGAAGGAGATACATAAGGTTGATAAGGACAGTCTCTGTAAGCTGAGTGGCAACCATAACATGAGGAGGCACAGTCTTAAACTGAAGGGTGGGAGGTTTAGGAAGGAGGTCAGGAAGCACCGCTTCACAGAGAGGATGGTGGACACTTGTAATGTGTTGCTGGAAGAGGTCATCTCATTGAAGACAGTGGGCAGCTTTAAGAGAGGCTGGGATAAATGTAAGGGGAAGGTAAGTGTCATGGGTAGGGAGGATGGGAGAAGTGGGGAAAGAGGGCAGGGACATTAGCTCAAGCTGTGGACCCTGCAATATGAGCAGACTTATTTGGTTATTTGACCTGGTTCAGATCTGCCTCTGATGCAGTTCTTGCCCTGTCTGCACAATTTAGCTGTTTGAAAAACCAGGGTAAAGCAGAACCTTTTACAGAAAGATCAGAATCAGATTTAGAATTGGATCACAGCTGACCCTCCTATCCCTACTATGAATCATGATGACTTCTTCAGGAATGATTAGTAAAGCAGTAGACATTTAATATGCTCAGTCCTCCTCTGGGGATGGCATGGTAATTGGTTGACTTATCGTAGTAACTACACTAAGCAGAGGACCCAAAAAGGGACCAAACATGTGTCTGTAGTTTCCCGCTTTCAGTCAGAATTGTCTGTTTAATGACCCTGACTCCCTGGCTATAGAAGAGTTGCAAAGAGAGTAGAAAATGGCAGATGTGGACCCCCTGCACAAAAGAGTTCCTGCGATAAGCCAAGTAACTACAGGCCTGTAAGCTTGACATCTATAACTTGAGGATGGAGTACCAGTTAGGAAGAATCAGCATCATAGTTACAGAGGAGGAAAAAGGTTTGGGAACAACAATAACAAGCTCCCTCGAGCTAATGGCAAAGTGCAATAAGGCAGTGGGTAAAGTAAATATGATGCTGGGATGTACAGGCAGGGGGATAAGCAGCAGGCACAGTGAGGTTATACTACAGTACCTTTGTTTAGATCCATGGTACACCCACACCTGGAGTGTTTTATCCATTCAGGCCACAAAAGTGGTACAGGGTCAGGAAGGAAAAGGCCACAAATGGAGTCTGGACATGTTCTTGTTGGATGCCACAGGGGCAAGGGTGATATGACTGCAACGTTTAAATACATGAAAGCCATCAACAAGGTAGACACTGGTAAACAGTTAAAACTCAGTGAGATTACGAGTATTTGGGTGAGATGGTAACAAACTGGTTGGGGTTATGTTCTGGAGGGACAACAGGAAGTGTTACTTCACAGAAAGGGTTCTGGGGGGCAGGAATATGCTGCCAGATGAGGTGCTGAATACAAAGATCAGTGCGGAGCATCAAGAGGGGGTGGTACTAATGCAAAGGAGTACTCAGGAAGAGGGGAGGGATGGAACTTGGACCTGTAATCGACAAGCATCACCACACCAAGCAGACTACACAGACCTGAAGGTGGTCTTCTTCTGGCTTGTTTTTATTTATTTATGTTTCTGAACTGGAAAATGTGGAAACTCGGTTTTGGGGCAACTTCTGTTCTGGTGAAGCAGTGTCAATTGACTCATATTAGGAATTAAATTGTGCTATCTATAATGCTTTACAATGGTGATGAAGCTTTAGCATATGTGCATGTGGTTAGGAGAGGGACACAAAAGCAAACAATTTGTAAAGAATGAAGAAGCATTAAAGAACTCACTGTGATAACCTTTCCTTTGAATAACATCAAACAGGATCACTCAAAGGGACACTAAGCGGATGGACAACCACTAATAGTAATCAGAAACTGCATAACAAAAAAGCATGCCACTCACTCAGTGGAGACTAGAAGAAACAGAAACATAGAAACATAGACCTTGATGGCAGATAAGGACCACTTGGCCCACCCAGTCTGCCCATTTCCCTTCCTATTGGATAAGCTGCAGATTCCAGTTAACCAACAGCCTACTTCCTGCAACCACCCACTACAATTGCCTTATGTCTGTCCCTTGCATGTTTGAATTCCCCCACTATTTTAGACCCAGCAACCTCCCCAGGAAGGTGGTTCCATGCATCCACCACTCTCTCCATGAAAAAAAAATTTCCTCACATTACCCCTGAGCCGTCCCCCCTCTATCTTTAAATTGTGCCCCCTTGTTCTTACACATCTCTTTTTCTAAAAGATGCTACTCTCCTGGACTTTGTTGATTCCCTTGAGGTACTTAAAAGTTTCAATCATGTCCCCCCGTCCCTCCTTTCATCAAGGGTATACATATTAAGCTCTCTCAGTCTCTCTTCTTATAGTTTCTGATGCTGACCCTGCACCATTTTAGTTGCCCTTCTCTGGACTGCTTCCATCCTGTCTATGTCCTTGAGTAGATGCGGTCTCCAAAACTGCACACAGTATTCCAGATGGGGTCTCACCAACTGTCTGTACAGAGGGATAACCACTTCCCTTTTTCTACTTGTGATGCCCCTTCCTATGCATCCCAGTATCCCCCTGGCTCTCCTTACTGACTTCACATTGCTTACCCACCTTTAGGTCATCTGATATGACTACCTCAAGTCCCTTTCCATTTTTGTTGTTGTTAGTACCTCCCCTGCTATTGTGTACTCTTCTCCTGGGTTTTTGTTTCCCAGGTGCAGTACTTTGCACTTCTTTGCATTGAATCTAAGTTGCCATATGTCTGACCATTCCTTCAACCTTGCCAAGTCCCTTCTCATACTTTCTACCCCCCCCCTTGTGTATCAACTCTGTTACATATTTTTGTGTCATCTGCAAAGAGGCATACCTTTCCTTCCAGACCCTCTGCAATGTCACCTATAAAGATGTTAAAGAGAACTGGACCCAGTACTGAGCCCTGAGGTACTCCACTAGTAACCCTTTCTTGGAATGTGTTCCATTCACTATTACCTTTGGTGTCCTGTTGTGCAGCCAGTTTGCTACCCAAGCTACCACCCTGGAACCCACTCCCAGGCTGGCTAACTTGATTATTAGTCTTTTGTGCGGGACTGTGTCAAATGCCTTGCTAAAGTCTAGGTAGGCCATATCCACAGCCCCTACCTGGTCTATTACTTTGGTCACTCAGTCAAAGAAATCAATTAGATTCACCTGACATGATCTTCCTGCTGTAAATCCATGTTGCTTTGGGTTCTGTGCCCCGCTGGCCTCTAGGTACTCAACAATTCTTTCTTTCAGAAGTGATTCCATCATTTTCCCTACCACTGAGGTCAAACTTACAGGTCTGTAGTTTTCTGCTTCTGCCTTGCTCCCACTTTTGTGAAAGGGAATCACATCAGTCCTCCTCCAGTCCTCAGTTACCACCCCATCCTCCCATGATTTGTTAAAAAGTGTGGTCAGTGGTGTCACTAGGTCTTCCCTTAGTTCTTTTAGGATTCTGGGGTGAATCCCATCAGGCCCCATTGCTTTGTCCACCTTGAGTTTTAGGAGTTCTTTCAGGACTCTTTCTTCTGTAAATGGACTGGTGCCAACCCCCTTCCCAGAGTGCTTCTGTTGTCTGGTTTAGGTAACTCCTCCTCATCTTCTTTTGTGAATACTGAGCAAAAGTATTCATTCAGTATCTCTGTATTTTCATTGTCTCCCTCTGCCCACCTCCTCTCCTTTATTAATCTTCACTATTCCTCCATTAACCTTTCTATGCTCCCTAATGTACCTATAAAAGGTTTTATCCCCCTTCTTAACTGAGTTGGCTATTTTTTCCTCGGTTTGGGCCTTTGCTATTCTGACTGCCTTCCCCACTTATTTCTGCTTTAATTGATACAGTTCCCTGTCGTGCTCCTTCTGTGATTCCTTATACTTTTTGAATGCAGCCTTTTTCTCCTTAACCTTCCCTGTCACCTCTTTTGAGAACCATGTGGTTTTTTACTCCGCTTTGTTTTCTTTATTTGTTTCACGCAAAGGCTTATTGCCTCTATGATAGCAGTTTTGATTTTTCTCCATTGTTCTTCCACCCCTCCTTTTTGGCCATTTGCTAGTGCATTCCTCAGATATTCACTCATTTTGCCAAAGTCGGCCCTTCTAAAGTCCAGGTATCCTTGTTTTTGTATGGCTTGTCTCCATGGTTGTGCTTATTGTGAAGCACACTGTGCAGTGGTCACTTGTTCCCAGATGTCTACTGACTTCCAAATTTGTGATCCTCTCTCCATTTGAGAGTACCAGGTCTAATATTGCTCCCTCCCGAGTGGGTTCCAGCACTAGCTGTCTAAGGCCTTCCCCCTGCAGGGCATCGAGAATGACCCTGCTCTTGGATGTGGCTGCAGTACATGTCATCCAGTTAACATCTGACATAGTCAGGTCCCCCATCAACAGTATCTCCCCTTTTTCAGCCATTTTGAGAATGACTGAAAAAATGCCAGGAGCTAGGATCCACATCAAGAGGAGTTCATGACAAACTGCATGCAGAGGAGTGAAGTGTTGGGCTTGCTCACAGAAGCAGTGGCCCACTTTATTTTACAGGTAGCAGAACTTTTTAAATGAAGAACTGCTTTTAACATGGATCCTGGCTCCATTCAGTAGCTTTAGCCTCCATTAACAAGTGAGTGAGTGCCATGCTTTTAAGCTTTTGATTTCCACATTATTTCTAAAGAAAGTCTCATGGTTAAGATCTAATTTCTAACTCTAGTTTCTGTTTTCAGCTTAATTCAAGGTATCTCCTTTGCTCCTTTTGTATGTACCTTGCTGACATTATGGGTTTCATTAATTTTAAGGTGTCCTTATGTCATCAGTCCATGATAAGATAAGGTGTGTTTTCAAAACTTCAAATGTCATGTTGTATTTCATAAAGTAAGTACTGTAAGTTCAGGTTCTTAACAAAGATTACCAGTGTTATAATTACTAGTTACCCTTCACTGCACACTAAAATCAGTGTGTGTCTCTGTGAACACAATTGCGACATAGCGCTCCTGTATAATAGATAATGTGCTCTCTCCTTCTGACAAACAACATGTTTCCTGTTGTTCTGTTGCTGAACCAGTAATTATTAAAAAAAAATAGAGGCAGCAGTAACACCTGTGTTTTTCAGTATGAATAACTCAAGCTTTTCTCTTGTGGTTTATACGGCATGACACACCTGAGTTGCATAAAATGAGAAATATATTACACACAGTGGCCCATATATTATTCTATATATTAAACCTCCAATAAGATTGCTAATTCCTTTTTAAGACAGGAATAAATACAGAAGTTTTCCTTACATTATAAGGTAACGTATATCTTTCTGTCTCTGTCTGTTTCCTTTGAAGCTTCTTTAGGCACCTTTTCACAGCCTAATCTACATCTTTGTGAGTGGTGTGGATGAGTTGCCCCAGTACAGATCAGGTCATGAAAATGGCATGAGGGCCATTTTAGGTTGCTCCGTTGCAACTCAGTATGATCTGTATTTTTTGCCTCGTTCATACGGTGAGAATTAAATCACCATTATGTTGATCATTGCTGCCAATCTATCCTGTAACACTGTGGAGCAACGTTCAGACAGCCTGGCTGTGGTGCACTGATTGTGCTGTCCAGGAGGGTTTCAGTGGGTGTAATGAGTGTGCTGGAGTTGGGGCAGATCACATCATATATAAATGGCACTGCAGCACCTGAAGGCTAGAGGATCAGTCATCAGATCCGAGTTCAGCTGAAAGTTACTTTTTGTACTTTAAACACAGATGAACTTGGGAAAGTAGCTCTTTTTGCAAACCAAGGGCTAAAACATGGAGAAAACATGGTCTCAGAGTCGAGCCATGACACTGGGCATGCATGGGGTTTATTTAAAGAGCCCCTGATGCAGTCCAGGATTCTCCCTGAATCCTGCACCTTAAACTATGTTTCATGTTGTTGTATAGTGTTTTTTTATAAGTGCTCTCTTCTTTCATTTCTGTCCACCTATTTTGACGTTACTGATACTTCATCCTTTTCCCACTATTTGTTATCTCTTAGTTGACCAGTGGCAGAATGACATTATATGTAGTGGTTTGCCTGCGTGCCAAGTGCCATTCTTCACCCAGTGCACTGCCACAGGCTTCATTGTTCAGTAGCTGTACTGTCGTTTTTTCTTTCTTTCTGTAACATGAACAGCTGAGTAGAAATTGATTAGGTTTACTGCTTATAATACTTATCAATGAGTTACTGTATGCGTATTTGTGAAATTGACTGTCCGTGTATATGGACAGGTTCCCTAAAAGAAGAAAAAAAAACTTAGTTTTTGCTGCTGTTTTAAGCTGCTTAAGTACTTTCACCAGCCCGGCCTTTTTGAACAAGTTTGTCCTGTTCTTAGAATAATTTGGCAATGGAGAGAGTGGAAATAAATGTAATGCATCTCTTTGTGTGGGTCTGATTTGTGTTTATTTATGTAGTTATTTTTAAATTTATTAATGTCAGTTCTCCACACCGTGTCCATGCTACTGTTGCACTACTATTTGATGAAAATTTGTACTAACTTCATAAATAAATGTAACCCCCCCATTACCCGGGGTTACTAGAATCCCAGTAAGACCTAGTGGTAGGCAGGGAAGGCAGCTTGTGAAATTCCAGTTAAATGGATTTCACACTGTCTCACTCTGTTCTCAGTCTCAGCTGAGACTGAGGGATGACATCACCATAGAACTATCGCAGCTGCATGAGCCACATTGGAATCTGCAGAAGGGAGTTAGATTAGAATGTTGGGAGTTTTTGAACAGTGAGAAGCAGTTGTGTGTGAGCAGTCAAGAAGAGAGGAGCACAGCAGTCTGTGCACAGGCTCTTGGAGCCTAAGCTCTGATATAGAGCTACTTCTAGGGAAAGGTGTGTGTTTCCGACTACAGAGGAACACAGTAAGCTGTTCGTAAAGTGGTGGAGACCGCTGATACTGGTCTCTGGGCCCCATCCCTGAGGGGATGGGGGTGGAAGGTTTGCCTGTTATTCCAGGGGCAACCCCCTGGTTACTGCGAGAGAAGAAGCTGCCTTATTTTTCTGAAATGTGTTGTGGCACAAGAAGCTGTCAAGATTCACCTGTGGGGCACCTGCAACCAAAGGGTGAGTTCTGCTCTTGTCAAAGGGCCTATGTTTCACTTGAACTGTGTTAAAGTGGGGATTGGACTGCTGAATTAGTGGGAGGCCTAGAGGAATAGGCTTAGCCAAAATAAAAGTATGTTCAAGTCCAGCACAAGGGGAAAGCCAAGACATGTAGAGGAGATGTGCTATACGTTTACCCTTTAATCTACATTGCCAAGCTTTCAAAAGAGTTGTTCAAGGTCCAGAGAAATGGTCGGGTATGGATTGTGGAAGCTGGAGGTGGGAGACCCCCCCATCTTTAGTAACCAGGTCCACCTCTACAGATTTGCTCTGTGGATTTCTACTTTGCCTCAGGCACTTGGCCAGTGCTGAGGGAAGTACCCAGATGTGGGATTGGAAGGAAATTTCCCTTAAGGAGTTGAAGGCTCTAAGGTGGTTTGGGGAGCCACCAACAGAAAATGGGGTCCACTGCCATATGGACCGGGATCGAGTGGCCGGCAGGGGTGCTGGGCCAGGAAAAACCCAAGTAGTTTACAAGTCCGGCTGTGTACCCAAAGCAGCATACAAGTCCAGGCTGTGCACCTGGTGGGTTCAGAGCCTGAGAGCTGAAATGTTGAAGAAGTGTTCTGTTATCTCTTATCTGCATTACCAAGAATGTAGCCCCGTGGGGGTCCGTCTATGCTTTGTTTGTTCAGTTTGGATGTGAATAAAAGCCACACTTGAGAATCCCATTCCTGGTATTGGACATTACAGTTATTGCTTCCTGTATTCAGATTTGCTTGGGTGACCCGGTGCAGAGTAGCCAAACCTAGGCCCCTTGTGCCGAGTAACCTAGTCCCCCCCCGAACCCAGTCCCCACCAGGTACTGCTGTCAGCTTCAACAGCATACCACCTGTCGTTTGCAAAAAGGCAGGGGTCCAGGGCTTACAAAATGGAGGCACCACTTTGGATTTTAATTTTGGGAGGAAAGGTGCTCGGGCAAGGGGCTAGCGTTTTGGTTATCTGGCAGTGGGCAGCCCAAAAAGCTGAAGCAAGGTTAACTAGTGTGTCGCTGTGTGCTGTGGTTCATATGCTGCTGTTAAAATGCCAACAGTTTACCAAGGAGCAGTAAAGCTGGAAGAGTATGCCCTTGTCCTGCATCAAATATTTATAGCATTTTTGCCTGCTTTTTGTAGAACTGTTGTGATAAAGAAAAGTGTGGAAGACTTGGGGTAGCAACAGAAAAATTGTGCCCTGGACGTTAGAAATGCTTTTGAGTAAACTGAGAGACTTGTTGTGTGAATGGCCGTGCTAAATGACTGAAATGGGTTCCCGCCGTGGAGTCAGTTCGAAGAAAAAAAAAAGTGCTTTGCAGTTTAAATTTGCCTGCTCGACGATCGACGTGAAGAGAAGAGCACTCGTGAGGGAAAAGAGGCTCATTTGCATGGTGTTGTGTGATTGGTGAGGCTGCAATCGGTCCCGCCCCCCCCCACAGCCAGCTCTACAGTGACTGCCCAGCATTCGAGAGGGAGTGTGAGTGGAGTGCGTGTACTGGCTTGGTGGAGGAGCGTCGGGGTGATTAAAAACGCTATAAAACTTTTAAAAATAGCCTTTGCTGTTTAAAATCGGGCTCAACCCACATTTTGATCACCTGGATTGTCAGTGTGGTGATCGGAGAGACAATCGGCAGGACTGCCCACCCACTTCCTTTCTGAGGCCTCCAAGACTGGCTGCAGGCCGTTTTTCCATCACATCAAACAGCTACTGATAACAGTGAGTACCAACAGTAATGATTGCTCAAACAGTGATTTCCTGCTAAAAGCCAGCTGAATATGTGTGCAGCAGTGTAGTCGCTTTGCAAATAAAGACTGTGTCGAGTTTTGCCAGCTACAGCATGTCTGTTAAGCCATTGACTGTGAGCATAGTTATGGATTCAGCATCAGTTTAAAGTTTCAAAGCCAGTAGAGAGACTGTGAGCTGTAGCAAAATGTGCAGCACCAGTTACAGGCAATCCTGTGCTTGAAATCCTGAGGCTTTAAGGGACTGTGAGCTAAAGAAATGTTTTCAGCAAGCGAAAAGTCCGTGGTAAATCATATAAATGTGCTAGGAAAAGAACGGAGCAAGTTTGTGCAATTTTGAGCAAAGTTATCAGTAGTGTGTGTAAATTGGATGTGCAGTGGCTTGACCCAATTTCTGAATGTCGTTGCGCAGGAGTGCTGCCGTCACCATTACAGGGTTGGGTAGTAATGTAAACACAGCAGCAGAGGAGCCATTTTAAAAGTAAAAGAAAGTGTTCAGAGAAGTGGGACTTTCAGTAACAGTGAGCATTTGTTTGTTTTCCCTGCAGTTATGGCCTCAGGACCGGCCCACTGCCCAGATCATGCCCGGGCTGCAGTAACAGCAGCAGTAAATAGGTTAATGGACATTGAAAGGTGTTATTATGGAGGACAACTATGCCTTCTCATGTGGTGATTCCTGGATATCCAGTGCAAGTGTGTCTAATATGCTTAAATACTGGAAGGGACTTCTTCATGGTACCTCACTGTTCTGGGTGCCTAGAGAAATATGGCTTGTATAAAGCACCCAAGATTCATTTGGCTCCCACATGGACAACAGTTCAGGAATTTGTAGTTGGCAGCACACAGCACCAGGCGGAGCCTGTTGAAGAAGACCCCTCGGGGGAGTGTGGCACAAAGCTAGAGGGTGCAGATTTAGAGACAGAACAGTATGCTGATGTTTCGGATGCTGGATCGCAGAAGGATAATTCAGACAGAGCATCAGTAGACCCTTGGGGGGGTCCTAGCCCAAGTCTCATAGGAGAAGATGAGATGAGGGAGGCCTTTGAATGGGAGGTGTCGACCTTCGCACCTAGTGATGAGTGGATAGTCTCAGGAGTTAGGACGATTGCTCACTGCTGGGCACAGATTCTCAGTGATGAAGAAGATGAGGGGGAACCTATGTGGCCTTGTGAGAAAGGAATGGGTACACAGCCTCAAGCTCTTGCCTCAGAAGAATGCATGGAAGAGAGTGGTGATGCCGCTGCCCTGGCTGTGCAAGAAGAAGAAGAAGTCAGGGATCTATTTTTATCTCGTTGAGAATGCGTAGCTGGCAGAACCAGGACTGGCTGCCCCCAAGCCAGACCAGCGGTTTCAGGTTGACCAAAGCTAGTAAAGAGGAGAGACTGGTTCGTAGGAAGGCAAATGAAATCTATGGGATGTCCTTTCCTACCATTCCTCGGAGAGTCTGGGAGGAGACTGAGAACAGAAGGAAATCCTGGATCTGGGCTGAAGCAATGGAATGTGTGCATTCTGATGCAAACAAGCATGTCAGGAACAGACTGTTTCATGAAAAATACACCCAGTGGAAAAGAGGCAGTACACTGTTTATGGACACTGTTCAAATAGTGGATGGAGAGGGACATGAAACGTTTCACAATGTGAATTATGTGTGCCCAGATGGGGTAATAATTCAAGCTCCTGACCCCCTGTACTATTGGCCTTAATGCAAGGACCTCCCTGCAAATGTTTCCATGCCTACCAGATGGAAAGTACAGCAGTGGTAGTCAATACTGCCACACCAGCCTTTGCAGTGCCTTTGCTGTTCCACCAGTATGGACATCCAGGACTCAGGTGCCCCACATTCATCAGTTCTACAGTGTACTGGCCTTTCCAGAATCCATCGACTGGCCCACCAGATGATGTCAGATCCAGAGAGGACGCCAGCCCAGCTGTATCCTGATCCATCACCTGGTAATCGGATGACGTCAGACCAGCTGTTTTCCTTTTTGTTCCTGTTCTAAGGTTCCATCTCCAGAGATGACATCAACCCAGCAGTTTCCAGATGTGCCCTCCTGTAGTTCCTGGAAGATGTCCACCCAGCTGTATTGGAAGAATGCCGCCAGGGAGAGTCTTCGGCTGAGGAGCAGGTCAGTGCCAATTTTTCATTCTACAAGGGGCTAGTAAGTCCAAACTTTTCTATCCTCATGACATCGCAGTGCACACCCTACACTAGCAGACTCCACAATGTGTGAACTGTCCTCAAAGACTCTCCCCTTCGGGACTTTGGCCTGCTAGAACTGTGCTTCACCAGGCTCCGGCCCAAGAGAGATGCTTTAATGGACTAGCCTTCGGGCACTGCGGTCACTAGATGGAACTTTTAGGGCACTCTATCTCCCAAATGTGTATTGTAAATAATGTCATTGTTTTTCTACTGTTTTCTAGTGTATATACTATTTTTCTAGCTTTTCTAAAAAAAAAAAAAAAAAAAATCTTTTTGGGATTCTCCAGTGTTTTGATGGTAGGGGTTTAGATAGACTGTGTGTGCAGATTAGGAGGTGTGTTGTCTTTCTTTTTTCTTGCAGGTGTTCCTGAAGAAGATAGAAGAAAAGACAAGAAGAGAAGGAGGGGCTCATCAGAGTTCCTCACTAGTACTTTAGTGTGTAGTAATTTAAAGTACTGCTGTTGTTATTGTTGTTACTGTATTAACCCTTTCCTTCCACAGGTGTGGTTGTGGGGGTAGGAAGCAGTAATGTAATGTAATAGATGGTATTAGTTTCTTGGTGTGTGTTTGCAGGGTGCCCAAGGTTGGGGAGGTCTCCGGATTGTTTTTGTTTTGGGATTTTAGTTAGAGGCAGACAGATTTTCCCTAGAGGGCTATGGGGGATAGGCAGGCTATGGTCCTGAAAGGCCATAGGGACTGCAGTGCTGAGATATTAGGGCTATGCTCTGGACAGTTCTACCAGAGCCACTAGGCACCCATAGTAAGTGGGTAGAGAAGAGGCTGATACGTCAGCCACAGACCTCTAGGCCCTTAGTGTTGCCTGCCTGTGCTTGCACATGGTAGGAGGGGGCCTGATCACCCCCCTCCACAGACAGCACATGGGGTGGGATGGCCTAAGCCGGGTAAATAATGACTGCGGACATTCATTTTCCTGGCCCAGGGTGAGTGTAACCCCCCTGTTACCCAGGGTTACTAGAATCCCAGTAAGACCTAGTGGTAGGCAGGGAAGGCAGCTTGTGAAATTCCAATTAAATGGATTTCACACTGTCTCACTCTGTTCTCAGTCTCAGCTGAGACTGAGGGATGACATCATCATAGACCTATCGCAGCTGCATTAGCCACACTGGAATCTGCGGAAGAGAGTTAGATTAGAATGTTGGGAGTTTTTGAACAGTGAGAAGCAGTTGTGTGTGAGCAGTCAAGAAGAGAGGAGCACAGCAGTCTGTGCACAGGCTCTTGGAGCCTAAGCTCTGATATAGAGCTACTTCTAGGGAAAGGTGTGTGTTTCCACCTAAAGAGGAACACAGTAAGGTGGTGGAGACCGCTGATACTGGGCTCTGTGCCCCATCCCTGAGGGGATGGGGGTGGAAGGTTTGCCTGTTATTCCAGGGGCAACCCCCTGGTTCCTGCGAGAGAAGAAGCTGCCTTATTTTTCTGAAATGTGTTGTGGCACAGGAAGCTGTCAAGATTCACCTGTGGGGTACCTGCAACCAAAGGGTGAGTTCTGCTCTTGTCAAAAGGCCTATGTTTCACCTGAACTGTGTTAAAGTGGGGATTGGACTGTTGAATTAGTGGGAGGCCTAGAGGAATAGGCTTAGCCAAAGTAAAAGTATGTTCAAGTCCAGCACAAGGGGAAAGCCAAGACATGTAGAGGAGATGTGCTATACGTTTACCCTTTAATCTACATTGCCAAGTTTTCGAAAGAGTTGTTCAAGGTCCAGAGAAATGGCCGGGTATGGAATGTGGAAGCTGGAGGTGGGAGACCCCCCCCATCTTTAGTAACCAGGTCCACCTCTACGGATTTGCTCTGTGGATTTCTACTTTGCCTCAGACACTTGACCAGTGCTGAGGGAAGTACCCAGATGTGGGATTGGAAGGAAATTCCCTTAAGGAGTTGAAGGCTCTAAGGTGGTTTGGGGAGCCACCAACAGAAAATGGGGTCCACTGCCATATGGACCGGGATCGAGTGGTCGGCAGGGGTGCCGGGCCAGGAAAAACCCAAGTAGTTTACAAGTCCGGCTGTGTACCCAAAGCAGCATGCAAGTCCAGGCTGTGCACCTGGTGGGTTCAGACCCTGAGAGCTGAAATGTTGAAGAAGTGTTCTGTTATCTCTTATCTGCATTACCAGGAATGTAGCCCTGTGGGGGTCCGTCTATGCTTTGTTTGTTCAGTTTGGATGTGAATAAAAGTCACACTTTAGAATTCCATTCCTGGTATTGGACATTACAGTTATTGCTTCCTGTGTTCGGATTTACTTGGGTGCCCCTGTGCAGAGTAGCCAAACCTAGGCCCCTTGTGCCAAGTAACCTAGTCCTCCCCGAACCCAGTCCCCACCAGGTACTGCTGTCAGCTTCAACAGCATACCACCTGTCGTTTTGCAAAAAGGCAGGGGTCCGGGGGTTACATAAATACAAATCAGACCCACACAAAGAGATGGTCAGAAGGGGCCATCACTGGAGCCTTAGAGCGCATGTGCACTTCCATGCGCATGCGCAACTGCATTCTGTGGCCCCGGGGTAACCAGATAAAATCACCCAAAATACCTTGTCTCCCATGTTATACAGTAGGCACAGGAGGCAACGGAGGAGCAAAAAGCTATATGGAAAAAAAAAGGAAAACATTGAACCGCATGCCTGTTTCCTCAGTTTGCTGTCCAGATGTGAAGAGTGAACATGTGTTTGCAGTCCACAGAAGATTTCAGCACTGGACCCCCCCCCAGTGGGTAAGTAAGGGCTTGGGGCTGTGCGCTGGTGGGTACTAAGTGAGAGGGTTTGGTGGTGGTCTCTAATGGCTGCAAAAGACATCAATGGGTGGTTTTCTTTTTTTAGGTTTAAGAAAAAGAAAACAGAATGGATCGAGGATTCCCGATCACAACACTGGGGGATTGGGCAACACCAGTGTCAATGTTATGTTTTGGGCGGGGATGCTGAGAGGGAAGGTTGGGTGGGGGATATCTATAACTTTAAAAAAATAAAAAAAATCAGCAGTCACGGCAGAGCAGGGCACACTCCAGCATGTCCAAGATGGCCCTCACTCTACTGTGCATGTGCTAGTAGTTGAGCGTGCGAAGTACAGTTTGGTGGCCATCTTGGACATGGAGGAGTGTGCTTTTACTGCCAACAATAAAAAATAGTGCGGTGTGCTTTACACCAGGGACAATGAGCAAAGTGCTTCATGGATGGAGAGGTAACTGTGTTGCAACTACAAAATGTTGTTCGGTTAGGAGGAATGCGCCAGGTCCTTTTCTGATACCAAAACGTCTGTAGGGCTATGCCCACTGCAGCCCTAACAGCATTAACATATATGCCCTTAAATTAAATTCTAATAAAAAAATCCATCAGATAAAGCAACAATGCAAACTTCTCAGTACTGGCAGAATTGAGATTTAGGGCTCGATCTCAAAGGGCCCTTAGATTTATGCAAGCTGTTGCAAAAGGCAGCCTGTGTCAAAGCACGGTATGCCATGGACCCTTCACCCGATTCTCTATTGGCCAGGGTCCCAGTGCCAAAGTCCCTCAGCTTGTGGCAATTGTGGCTGTGGGCCAAGCAGATGGCTCATCTGAAGGGTTACCACAAGCTGTGGGCAAGTTGCGCCACTCCAGCACATCACTGGTGGTTAGCAGCACCCCAGCAGCCCCCATCTGCCCATAAAGTAAAATATTACAATAAATTATTACCTGGTGAACTAGGGAACCCCCCCAGCCCCAATCTACCGGTAAATTAAAATGTTACTTAAAGCATTCCCTGGTGGACTAGCAGTCCCTCCCACCCCAATATGCCCATATATTAAAATGTTAAAAAAATTATTCCCTAGTGATCTAGCACACCCCCAGCCCTGATCTGCCCAAAAATTAAAATGGTAATAACAAACATTCCCTGGTGGTCTAACAGTCCCCACCCAGCCCTAATACTCCCATATATTACATCGTGATACAGTCTTTTCCTGGTGGTCTAGTGGATCCTCACCCTGGCAGGTAGTGCCCACCACCCTGTGCCTCACTAGCCTGAACCCCGAGCCGGTTAACAGCACAGCCCTCGTACCACCATGGCTGGCCACTGAATGAGCTGTCACTGAGCATGTACTCACTGACTGACAGCTCACTCTGTGCCATCAATCAATGAGCGTGTACTGTATACAGTATGCGCTGAGTGACAGCTCAGTCAGCAGCTGGCTGTGGTGGTGAGAGGAGGGCTGTGCTGGTCATCAGCTCAGGCTGGGGGGGGCAGGGTGGTGAGCACTACCTACCAGGGCAGGGAGGTGGGAGTCCACTAGACCACCAGGAACAGATTGTGTCACCAATGTAATATACAGGCATATCAGAGCTGGGGGGGACGGATCACAAGATCACTAAGGAATTACTGTTTTTAACATTTTAATATATGGGCAGATCAGGGCTGGGGGACACTGCTAGACCACCAGTGATGGAATTTATTGCCATTTTAAGATATGGGTGCATTGGGGCTGGAGGGGCAATTGCACATGGAGAGGGAGGGCTCAGATAGTGGCGCAAGAGATCAAAGACTCCTAGAAGGCAACATTCCGTGTATCATTAGCCCAGTCCTGGCTGGTCTAAGGGTACTTAGAATTTCACCCACTGGGAGGGTTTCAATAATCCTGATTTAAGGGATGCGGCAGCTTGCATCTGCCGTGTGCCTGAAGCCATACCATAGCCCAGTTTGTGGTGCATGGATGGTGCAAGCACCCTTTGGAGCACACAACCTGTGGCTGATGCAGGCTGCCTTTGTGAATTAGTCCCGGCACATCTTTTGGTGCAAGTGGCACTTTGTGGCATTCTTTGTGGTGCAAGCCCCTCGTGCCATGCTGGGAGCTTTGAGAATCGGGTCCTTAGTCTCTTGCCCTCTCCCTGCAGTAGACAGTCTTATAGGAACCTAATATTGCACACAAATAAATTGTTTCTTATATACATAAAAACATGGAAAAGTATGACAGAAAAAGGGTCTGCAGCTCCGAGCCTGCCTAACTACATTACATAGGTCCTACTGGCCATCTCTCCTCCCTACATCTGTCCCCTGCCCACTTACAGTACTATGGCCATGTACCTCTCCCAGTCTACCTTGAAGCTCCCCACCAACTTGGCTTTCACCACCATCTCAGGTAGCTTATTCCACTTCTGCCCACTCTTTCAGTAAAAGATCTCTGGACAAGTTTAATGCTTTTATGTTCTCTTCATTTCAATTTCTTTCTTATTCTCTGTTTTAAATAGTTTTACTACAAATGGATCTAACTACATTACTTAATATAGGAGTTTTATTTGGTGCTTCCTCCATTGTACATTAATTGTTATCAATCATTATCATTGTATCTAGTCCAAACTCTCATCTTATAACATGTGTTCCTGCTTGTTTAGCAGATATGGCACATTTCATAACATGGAAAATATGAAAACAACATATGCCTTAGCTGATCTACATTATTCTATCCCATTTTACATTTACTTATAAAGGTTCACATCATACATTATTCAAGATATTACTGTGTCCATTGTTTTAAAACAATCTTAAAATACAACAAATTTGGGTAGGCATAGTACAGCGAAAATATGAATAATACATTTCAGTTTTGCACTTAATCTCCAAAGTTCTAAAGCAGGCAGTCTATTCTTTTATTTTTTACAGCCATTACTTACTGGATCCAGTTCATGCTTTTCCAGTATGAATGAGTTAAACATGAGATACTTCTCATAGTAAAATCTTGTATTATCTAAACCTGCAAAATACCAACTAATTTCTCTATATAACTTACATTACCTTTAAAATGCAAATACTAATTGAAACCAAATCCTTACTCTTAATTTAATCAGTAGTAGACTGATGCATGGTTGAGTGAGGTAACACTGGTATTGTATGTGCAATAGTATTAAAGGTGCTAAAATAATTGGATGAACAGGAGGGACACTAAAAAGAAAAGATAATGAAGGCAATAGTACATGAGTTTTTAATAAATTACATAACAGTTTGAATGTGCTCCGTGTTAGGTTTTATTTAGGGAAGAACACTGGTGTGTTAATGTTCATCATGCAGAAATGCTGAGTTCAGTCTCTGCCACCTCTTGGCAGGGTATGAGTGAACACCAAAAAACAATGTTTTTTTTGAATGAGAGAACAGCAGTATGGCAGAAGTGATATGACAAAACTGCACTACGGGGCTTCACTGTAAGGAGACATCTTCTCTGCTGGAGTTGATGTGTGCAATTGTAACCCCCCTGCAAATGGGGGTTCCCAAAAGACTTCCAGGAGCTTGCTTGAATGCTCCAAGCCTGAATGGTGTTTGGCATTTAAGCCATTTATCAGTGAGTGTTTTTAGAACCTCTGGTACTGTCTCTTTAAGAGCTGTCTGCTTGCAGACATAATTAGTTTGTATGGGGGACTGTGTGTTTCTTTAATTGAGTACCACTCAAGCTGCTGCCAATTCACTTCATTTTGCAGGTCACTAGGGTGCAAAGGGAACCTATCTGAAAGATGTAACTGTTTGCCAGAAATTATTTAGAGTAATAATGAAATTACAGTTTGTCTAACCTGCTTTCTTTGCAGTCAGAACTGTGTCTGCTAGTTCCCCATTCTAGTTTTGAACTGCTGAACTGGACCAATCAGTGTGGGGTAAGCTAGCTCTAAAATGGTGCCTTGGACCTAATCAGAACTTGGACTCATAATCTGAGCCAGCCACAAGAGGATTGTATGGGCAGTGACTCTGGGAGATGTAGTTTAGACTTCAGTGCCTTTTTGACCAACAGCAGCAGTCTATTGTGAGTGACAGCCAATCCAGTCAAGAACTGGGAGGAACTCAAAGGAAGTGCCCGGTTTTGTCAGTTGGAGAGTCAGTTGAGCTTTGGCAGTGAAGAAGGAAGGAGCCCTGTGCTTTTCAGTGTGCAGTTTTAGTCAAAAACGTGTGTAAGGCCCAGAGTTCGGTCTGCAGCTTGTGTAACAGCTTGTTAGGACTGAATCCGTCCTGTGAAAAGAATCAAAGGATCTCTGAAGAGTAGAAACCAGGCTCACCCTGTAGAAGACTGGAGGAATGGCTGAAAATTGCACTCGGTCTGTCAGGAACTGAATCTGCTGTGTGTTCTCCCGGGTATTGTGCAGTAATTGCGATCGGGATACATATGCAGCCTGGATGTGTGCAGAGGTTTGTGTACCTCAAGTGAGCCCTGCTGACATTGAAGGACCCTATCTTATTTGGAGGTCGTGAGTACTAATTCAGGGTTGCTCCCTGTTGAATTGCCACATTAAATCCAAATGGAATTACTGTACTGCTGACTGTTTAATTCTCCTTTTCTCTGTGTGAAAGGGCCCCTACCAGCTGCCACGGTTTGGACCAGCCACTAGGGCTTGGGTACCTAGGGACAGTAACTGATAGGGATAGGCCGTGCACAGAGCCATAGGTAGATTATTAGAGTGATAAGCTAATTAACCTGATTTCCCCTGTCCTTGTTATATCCCCCTAAATAAATCAGAGCTGCTTGTTTCAGCAAAGTTATACTGCCTGAGGTATTTGTCTATGTTAAAGTACTGTACTGTGATTGTTGCACTGTATCTCATTTCACAGGAGGTCCCAGTGCGGAACCAGACCTGGGGTAAGTGTATACTGTGAAGGTAATTCTGATATATTGTGTGGGCCACTAGTGGAAGAAAGGGGTTGCGGTGTCCCAGAGGGCTGTGACCAAGTTAGTTTAACTATTGCAAACCCTGACCTCTGGGTGGAGGCACCGCCATTGGATCCAGGCCCCTCAACCTGTTGGTGGCAAATCAGGCAGGGTAGTAGCCCCTGGGATAAGCCATCTAGGGGTTACATCTTGGAGGCTCACCGCTGGGATTGTGTGTCCTCTAGTGGCCATATTCACTAACCACTGTTAAGAAAAAATGGGTACCCGACAGAAGTGGCTGTGCACCGGCTGGTGGAGTGGTGTACTGGGAGAGATCGACCCCAAATGCTATGCTTATCCTGGACATCCCCTGGGTATCAATACGGACACTGTGCAGGGAGTACTTTCCAAGGTGGAAGGTTTACAAAACCCTGTGGTGGTGGGTCGGCATGCTAATCTGCTCACCCACACTTTCCTGGCCCTAGTAGAGTTTAAGGATCCCATAGATAGCTCCAAGTGCCACAGACCATTACCCCAGAGGGAGCCCTCACTGCTTGGAGAGTGATAACTAAGGACAGTAAAGACCTGGGGAATGAGCCCCCACCACTATCTGAAACTTTGAGAAGAAATTTGCTAAATGGTTGCTGGGGAAGGGAAAACTGTGAAGGACTTGAAGAAACTATTCTTGCCACCTGGGGTGTTCCTCCCAAAACACCTTCTCCCGCCTCCAGTGCCCGTAATGGTGGCTGAACCAATGCAGACTCAATTTCTGCACCTGCCATTAGTCACGCACTCTACCAAGGTTGAGGATCTTCTCTGGCACCTCCCACCCCCCAAGGGGAGGATGACTGGGAGACCTGGATAGACTATGTTGCCCCCAAGTCCTAGAATGGCAATGCTCGGAAGCCGAAAAGCGAAAAGAGGGTTAGTGAGAGCCTCCGGGTCCTGCCCTGGCTACCATTCGTAGCTAACGGGCCAGTAACCCTGAAGTGACTGCACAGGCCTATCTTGAGGCCCTGGAGAATGTGTATGGGAGCCCAGATTCTGATGAGGACCTATGGTGGAGAGTAAGAGATGCACAACAGTACCAAGGGAGTTGTTGTCTGTGTATGTATCTCGGCTGGAAAAATTGTTGCAAGAATGCCTCAGAAAAGGTAGTTTGCCAGCGATTGAACTGGACCGAACCAGGCTGGACAGGATCCTTAAGTCTGCCCCTTCTCAGAACTGCTGTTGCTTCAGTTCGCCTGGCAGATGGGCTGGAATCCCCACCCTCCTATGATGAGTTAATGAGAGAAATTCGAGAGTTGAAAAGGCGACCTCGGGGGACCTGCACCAATAGCTGCTGCTAATCGAGTGACTGAGGGTGACCCATCAAGTGAAGTTCAGGGCAGAGGTTGGCAGTCAATGAGTGCTCTGACAAGGAAAAAGATATGCCACAATGGGGCGAACTGTTGAGAGAGATCCGGGAATTCAAAAACAGTCCCTTTATGAAGGCCACGCCTGCAAGTGCGGGCCCTGACCTATATCTGACTGCATCTGCTATGGGGTTGGGGGTACCCACCCATGTATCTCCTGCTGATAACAGCTCCAAACTCAATTCCTTGACCATGGAAGTAGAGAAACTGACGAGATGTCTCCAAATGCTTATCACGCGCAGACAGAGATGGCACAGGTTTCCAGTTAGTAATACCCCGCCCTGGCTCCCAGTGTGGCGCCTCGGCCAGCTCAAACTCCAGAAAGTATGTTTTGCTATAATTGTGGGAAAGATGGGCACATGAAAGGGAATGCCAGTCCCAAAAGACACTGACAAAGTTGCATATAGGCTACAAGGAGAGCTTCGAGAACAAATCAGTGGTTAGGAGGTGCACAAATGATCCCAGTGAGGGCACCAAAATGCTAACTCACGCCCTTTTGTGGCAAGGTCAGTTGCCCAGGCCCCACTATCGCCTCTCCAGACTGGTCCAGAATAGTGGGTCCCTCCATGGAGACCACTGTAAAGGTGAATGGAGTGTCTACAAGAGCTGTATTAGACAGTGGCCCCAAGTGACAATTATGTTCCAAGATTGGTATCAGAAGCATTTGTCAGACGTACCCTTACAACCATTAGAAGGACTGCATGTATGGGGGTTAAGTGAGAAGGCCTACCCCTATTCCGGTATATCCGGTTGGCTGTCTTTTCCCACCTCCGTGGCTGGAGTGGCCGAACAAGTAGAGACCCTAGCCTTAGTGTGTCCCCACTGGACTGTATGATGGTGTCCCTTTGTTGATTGGAACAAATGCTCATATGTTCGGAAGGCTGGCACAGTTGTGTTATGAAAAACAGGGGTCAAAGACTAGTAGAGCTTTAAGAGTTCGGCTTTAATTAAGAAGGCCTATGAGGCACAGAGAGATGCTGAAAAATAGAACCAGAGGAACGGTCGAATTGTATGGAAGAAGGATCCTGAGTCTCTGATCCTGGCGCCAAATGCCCAGTGTACCTTACAGGAGAGGTCCCGTATAAGAAAGGATGTTAAGAATAAAATATTAATGTTGGATGCACCAGGCGATGGAAAATTGCCAGAGGGACTGCTGGTCAAGCCTAGTATTTTGCCCGCTAGAGCCCATGCTTATGCCAGAAGGGTAATGGTCCAAGTTCATAATGTGTCTGAAAGAGACATTCGAGTAAATAGGGGTTGCATCCTGGCTATGTGCATTGTGCAGACACTGCAGTGCTACCCAGCAGCAAGAGTTCAAGGAAGAATGACAGAGTACCTGACTTGTTTGATTTGGACTCCCGCTGCCAGCTGAATGGAAAGTGAGGATCAGTGAGAAGCTTGCCCAGAGAGACCAGGTGTTTTCTTTAAAGGAATGGGATGTAGGATGCGTGCAAGGAGCTGAGCACAATATCCGGCTGCATGACGAAAGACCATTTCGGAGAGGTCTCGACGCCTGGCACCTGCTGACATAGATGATGTGAGACGGCATCTGCAAGAGATGTTAGCTGCTGGTGTACAAGAAATCCAGAAGCCCTTATGCTTCCCCATTGTGGTAGTGAGGAAAAGAATGGAACAGTAAGGATGTGTGTGGATTATCGCACCTTAAACCGGCGGACTATCCCTGATCAGTACACAATGCCCCGCATTCAGGATGCTTTGGACTGCCTAAACGGGAGCAAGTGGTTCTCTGTGCTGGATCTCCGCAGTGGGTACTATCAGATCCCGATGGCCTCAGAGGACCGTGAAAAGACAGCCTTTATCTGTCCGCTTGGCTTCTATGAATTCATGAGGATGCCTCAAGGGATTTCAGGTGCCCCAGCCACTTTTCAACGATTGATGGAGCGTGCAGTGGGGGACATGAACTTACTAGAGTGCCTGGTATACCTAGATGATGTTATTGTGTTTGGCAGCTCACTGGAGGAACATGAGAGCAGATTATTTAAGGTATTGGACCGACTGGAGGACTTTGGCCTTAAACTGTCCATTGATAAGTGTCAATTCTTTCAAACATCAGTAAAGTATGTGGGACACATAGTATCCACCGAGGAATAGAGACCGACCCAAGTAAAGTTGAGGCCTTGACCACCTGGCCGCAGCCCAAAAATCTAAAAGAACTGCAAAGATTCCTGGGATTCTGTGGTTATTATAGGCGTTTCATCAAGGACTATTCAAGAGTGATCCGCCCTTTACTTAACCTTACTCAAGGGTATCCCCCAACCCACAAAAAATACCAAAAGTCAGCGTCCCTCAAGACTGAAAGAGTGTATTTTCATCCGAGTGAAGTATTTGGGGCCCGCTGGACTCCTGATTGTGAGACTGCTTTTCATGAGATCATTTATCAACTTACCCATGCTCCAGTGCTGGCCTATGCCGATCCAAGAAAACCTTATGTCCTGCACACTGATGCTAGCTTGCAAGGGTTGGGGCTGTGTTGTACCAAGAGCACGAGAATGGCCTGAGACCAGTGGCCTTGCCAGTAGAAGTCTGACCCCATCTGAAAAGAACTATCCTGTACATAAGTTAGAGTTTCTAGCTTTGAAGTGGGCTATTGTTGACCAATTCCATGAGTACTTGTATGGGGCTAAAATACTAGTAAAACTGACAATAATCCTTTGACCTATGTGCAGACCTCAGCTAAGTTGGATGCCACTGGCCATAGGTGGCTTTCTGCATTATCTACATATGACTATGCTCTCGAATACCGAGCAGGTCTGAACCACATAGATGCTGATGCTCTCTCCCGAGGCCTGTTCCCCAGAATGATTGGGTCCGATTGGCAGAACCTGACATTCGGCACTCTGCGGAAGTTTGACAGGGAGGAACAAATGTCCCACGGACGCAGTGGACTGCATGGTGGATTGCTTGGGACCCTCTGAGAATTGCATACCTGCTGCTTATTGCCACTTTTCTGCAATAGACATTGGTGCACTGCCTCAGCTGGACAATGACAGTATTCGGCGGGCTCAATCCCGCGATCCCATGATCAAAACAGCTTTAGAAGCCCTCTATGCAGGAAAAGATGTGTCCAAATTACGCTCCACTGATTTGAGAACTGCACTGTTATACAAAGAAGGTCCTAAGTTGAAACTGATCAATAAACTGTTATACAGAGAAACAGTAGACAGAGGGGACAAGTAGACAAACAACAACTAGTGCTGCCCACTGCCTTCGAGACTCAGTACTGAGGTCCTTGCACAACCACATGGGGCACCTTGGTATAGACAGAACACTTGACTTGGTGAGATCCAGATTCTATTGGCCTAAGATGGGGGCTGATGTGGAGCAACACATTCGAACTTGTAGTCGCTGCTTACAGAGGAAAGCTTTGCCCCAGAGGGCTGCCCCCCTTGTTAACATCACCACCAGTGCACCCATGGAGCTGGTCTGTATTGATTTTCTGAGTTTGGAGTCAGATCAAAGAAATATCAGTAATGTGCTGGTGGTCACTGACCATTTCACGAGATATGCCCAAGCTTTCCCCACCAAAGACCAGAAAGCATCCACTGTGGCCAAAGTACTTGTAGAAAACTTTTTTGTTCACTATGGGGCTCCACAAAGAATCCATTCTGATCAAGGGAGAGACTTTGAGAGTCGTCTGATCAAAGAGATGCTTTCTCTGTGGGGAGTGCGAAAGTCCAGAACCACTCCTTACCACCCCCAGGGGATCCACAGCCTGAACGTTTCAACCGCACTTTGCTAGATATGCTAGGCACCCTGCACCCAAAGGACAAGCCTAGATGGAGCCAACAAATTAGCACCCTGGTACATGCTTATAACTGCACCAAAAGTGATGCCACTGGATTCTCCCCCTACCGCCTGATGTTTGGAAGAGAAGCTCGACTACCAGTAGATGTGTGTTTTGGGGTCTCTCCTGATGGGGTTCAAGCTGACAACTATTTACAGTATGTGCAAAGTTAAAAGGCCCAGCTAACTCATGCGTACCAACTGGCTCAAACCATGGCTGCCAAAAGAAATCTGGCCAACAAAGAAAGGTATGATAAAAAGGTGAAAGCACAGGAACTCCAGGAGGGAGATCGGGTATTGCTAAGAAATCTGGGACTGCATGGCAAGCACAAGATTGCTGACAGATAGCACCATCTCCCTCACATTGTAGTGGGCAAACTAGATGATCTGCCAGTGTACAAAGTAAGGCCTGAGAATAATTCAAAAGATGTAAAAACAATGCATAGAAATCATTTACTGCCCATTGGACAAATCTTAATTGAGTCTGAGCCCCTAGAAGATGCCCCTCTGGACCAGTGACTAGAGCTGCTGCTAAGAAAGATCAAGAAAGTCTGCACCTACAGAAGCAAAGTTAAAGTGTTCCCTCCACAAGTCCCAGTTGAGCATGACTGTCAGTCCATATCGGAAGAAAGTGAGAGTGACTTTGAATACTATCCTTCTTACGTAACTGAGTCAATTGTTTCGGGGCAATCCCTAGTCAATACTGGAGACAAAGCTGGGCCTTCTGGACTGTCTAAGCCCCCAGCTTCATCCCTGGAGCCAATGCTCCCAGAAAGTGAAGTGCAAAGCATCAGATCAGATGAAATGGAATCATTGTGCATGGTTGAACTGTTTGAGCTTTCAGGGAGGAAAATGATAGATTGGGGCAGACTGGTGATACACCTAACAAGAAGATATTTTGAGTGCCCTGACAGTCCACTGCCAGTGTCCAAAGCTCTCCATGCGAGCCAAATGTTGTGGACTCAGAAACTGTAACTCCTGGAGCTGAAAGTGCCCCAGGTTCTAGCCTCTCACCCCATGGAGACTCCCTGACAAGTGAGGACAATGCTGAAAATGAGGCTCAGAGTGCAGAGACTGTAACAGTTCCCCTAGAAAGACTGGTCGAGCTGTAAAGCCTGTGGTGCACCTCAGTTATGATTCCCTTGGGAGGCCTGTGGATTTGCCTCTCAATGTTGTCCATAAAGGAGTGTATGTGTCCCGAGCTCATTGCCCAAACTGAGCATCAGTGCTAACTCCAAGTTACTTGTGTTGCCCTCTAAGTATGGTGCCCTTGCCCGTCCAGCCCCAAGGTAACTGATAGGAAGGGCCCCTCTCTTCAGGTTTCATGTACAAGAGGTAATAACTTGAGTTATGGTACAATGTGTATGTAATACTGTGTAAAGAGGACGTACTGCAATGTTTCAGAAATGTGTTCTTGGTAAATGATATATTGACTGATGATTACATGTGCAGCCTAATGCAAATGTATATGGTTGCAGTTGAAACTTAGGGGTACTTGCTTGACGCGACGCCAAGCTTTCCCAGGCCAGGAAGGTGTAACCCTCTGCAAATGGGGGTTCCCAAAAGACTTCCAGGAGCTTGCTTGAATGCTCCAAGCCTGAATGGTGTTTGGCATTTAAGCCATTTATCAGTGAGTGTTTTAGAACCTCTGGTACTGTCTCTTTAAGAGCTGTCTGCTTGCAGACATAATTAGTTTGTATGGGGACTGTGTGTTTCTTTAATTGAGTACCACTCAAGCTGCTGCCAATTCACTTCATTTTGCAGTCACTAGGAGTGCAAAGGGAACCTATCTGAAAGATGTAACTGTTTGCCAGAAATTATTTAGAGTAATAATGAAATTACAGTTTGTCTAACCTGCTTTCTTTGCAGTCAGAACTGTGTCTGCTAGTTCCCCATTCTAGTTTTGAACTGCTGAACTGGACCAATCAGTGTGGGGTAAGCTAGCTCTAAAATGGTGCCTTGGACGAATCAGAACTTGACTCATAATCTGAGCCAGCCACAAGAGGATTGTATGGGCAGTGACTCTGGGAGATGTAGTTTAGACTTCAGTGCCTTTTTGGACCAACAGCAGCAGTCTATTGTGAGTGACAGCCAATCCAGTCAAGAACTGGGAGGAACTCAAAGGAAGTGCCCGGTTTTGTCAGTTGGAGAGTCAGTTGAGCTTTGGCAGTGAAGAAGGAAGGAGCCCTGTGCTTTTTCAGTGTGCAGTTTTAGTCAAAAAACGTGTGTAAGGCCCAGAGTTCCGGTCTGCAGCTTGTGTAACAGCTTGTTAGGACTGAATCCGTCCTGTGAAAAGAATCAAAGGATCTCTGAAGAGTAGAAACCAGGCTCACCCTGTAGAAGACTGGAGGAATGGCTGAAAATTGCACTCGGTCTGTCAGGAACTGAATCTGCTGTGTGTTCTCCCGGGTATTGTGCAGTAATTGCGATCGGGATACATATGCAGCCTGGATGTGTGCAGAGGTTTGTGTACCTCAAGTGAGCCCTGCTGACATTGAAGGACCCTATCTTATTTGGAGGTCGTGAGTACTAATTCAGGGTTGCTCCCTGTTGAATTGCCACATTAAATCCAAATGGAATTACTGTACTGCTGACTGTTTAATTCTCCTTTTCTCTGTGTGAAAGGGCCCCTACCAGCTGCCACGGTTTGGACTAGCCACTAGGGCTTGGGTACCCAGGGACAGTAACTGATAGGGATAGGCCTGTGCACAGAGCCATAGGTAGATTATTAGAGTGATAAGCTAATTAACCTGATTTCCTGTCCTTGTTATATCCCCCAAATAAATCAGAGCTGCTTGTTTCAGCAAAGTTATACTGTTATACTGCCTGAGTACATATGTTAAAGTACTGTACTGTGATTGTTGCACTGTATCTCATTTCACAGGAGGTCCCAGTGCCGGAACCAGACCTGGGGGTAAGTGTATACTGTGAAGGTAATTCTGATATATTGTGTGGGCCACTAGTGGGAAGAAAGGGGGGTTGCAGTGTCCCAGAGGGCTGTGACCAAGTTAGTTTAACTATTGCAAACCCTGACCTCTGGGTGGAGGCACCCGCCATTGGATCCAGGCCCCTCAACCTGTTAGTGGCAAATCAGGCAGGGGTAGTAGCCCCTGGGATAGCGCCATCTAGGGGTTACACAATAATGCAGAAAAAATATAGATAAAGAAAGAATGAAAGCATGAGCAGGGAGAAAACCAGAACAGAAAGGTAATGAAGTCAACATTTCAGAAGGTGCCTTTTACGTTTAATGCATGCCTACGTGACAAACATTTTGTCAGGATTGACTAGGGATTCAGGGGTGTGTCACTGCCAAGCACACTGCAGTTCAGAAAAGCACGGGCTTGGCAGTCTACGCCAATCACCATGTACTGTGGTCCTGATATCACTCTTAGCCTGGTGGGATGAAACTTCGTGTATTTCAAAGGACCAAGCCACTCTAATCAGAGAGAACAGTAGCTTCGGTCCTTTGATTTACATGAAGCCAGTCACCAAACAGTTGAGTGGCTTTTCACTGCTGGAGCCTGTCAGCCTGTAAAAAAGGAACCCGTCCATCGATGTCTGTTGCAGCTGCTCCTCCCCAGCCCAACCAATGATATTATAATGGCACAGGGGGTGCCAATCCCCCTGTCAGCTGTCATTCCCCACCCTGCCCATTTTAGTTATGTAGCACTGGGGAGCCCGCTCCCAATGCTGCCAGATATAACAGTGACACTGTGGGGGGGGGGTCCCAGCTCCCAAGTGTCCATCTGTCTTTCCTTCCTTCTTTTTGGTTTTTGTGGTTAACATTTTTTATTGTTTTATCTTTATATCACAATGCACTGGATAATTACACTGTTACAATACAACATTGATCATAACAACAAACTATATGTACCAAACTTAAAGCAAGCAATGTAAACTTCTTTAGGAGCAGGTACAGAATCATTTGCCAGACAGGTCCCACCTGGTTAGGCTTACATCATCTACCTAATAACTAAAAATGTGGGAGACCTTCCAAGGTAACCTTAGCCATTGGGAGATATGTATAACAGGGCCTACCTGATGCTGCCCATGGTGGCTTCCCCTGGGGTGTGAGTCCCTGTGGGATCTAGGAGGTTCTAGAACCGTCATGGGTTGAGATAAACCTGCATCTTCTTTCATTGTCTCCTGTAAGGGCCAAGCTCTAAGCAGTATATACTGTACCACAAAAGGGTTTGACTCTTTCTTTCCTTTTTTATAATATTAAACCTGTAGAAAAGAAAAACGTCCATCGATGTCTGTTGCAGCCCCCACTGTAACTCCCCCAGGCTCAACTCATGTTATTATTAGGGCACAGGGGTGCCCAGTCCCTCATGCCAGCTGTCACTCCCCACCATGCCCCCCTTTAGTAATGCAGCACCAGTTAGCCCAAACCCTGTGCAGCCAAACATAACAGTGACACTGGGGGTGCCCTATCCCTCAGTGTTGCTACCTATAAAAGAGAAAATTGTCCCTCATTGTTTTTTTTATTTTTGTAAACCTGTAAAAAAGAAAACTGTCCATCAGTGTCTGTTGTGCCATTATTACCCCACCCAACCTTCACACTCAGCACCCACCCCCCAAGCACTTACTGTACTTACCCACTGGGAGTCCAATAGCATATTCCTCTCTGTCCTGAAAGGTGATTTCATGGTCACTGCACAAAATTACCTTTCAGGCAGGAGTTTAAAATTTTCTCCACTATTGTTCATGAGGTGGGGTCATAAAAAGGCTATGTTGAAAATTTGGTGTAAAAATATAAAAAGAAATAAAACATTATGAGCCTACATTGAAGTTTGCGAACACAGGCTCTTAACTTTGGTAATTTTCAATATTTGTGACCCCAAATTTTCAACATAACCATTTCTTCACAGCACCTCATGAATGTGACAGCTGTCATTTTTCAAATCTTGGCAAAAATGTGTTTTCACAGCCCAATATGTGATTTTGCAGTCGCTGAGTGAAATCACCTACCTATTGGGCAGGTGTTGCAAATGTTCCCCTGTATTGTTCATTAGGTGGGGTCATAAGAAGAAAATGGTGAAAATGTGGTGTAAAAATATTAAGAAACAAAAAAGTTATGAGTCTACATTGAAGTTTGCGAATGCGGCCTCGTAACTGGAAATTTTCAATATTTTAGACCCCAGATTTTCAACATAGCCATTGCTTACCAGCACCTCATGAATGTGACAGCTGTCATTTTTCAAATTCTGGCCATATTGTGTTTTCGCATCCTGAAACGTGATTTCACAGTCGCTGCATGAAATCACCTTTCAGGCAGGTGTTGAAAATACTCTTTGCACTTGTTCATGAGGTGGGGTCATAAGAAGGCTATGTTGAAAATTTGGGGCAAAAATATTAAAATAAAGAAAGTTATGAAGCTATGTATGTTGAAATTTATGAACACAGGCTCATAACTTTGGTTATTTTCAATATTTTGACCCCAAACTTTCAACATAAACCAGAGGATGACAGTATAACCTAGAGGTTTGAGTAATGAGCTGTGAATGAGCTTAGTACATTCAGCAGTCCTGGGTTTGATTCCCATAACCTCTACTTGCATACTGTGTAACTCTAAGCAAGTCAATTAACCTCCCCAGTGCTCCCAGGTCACCCCTAAAAACAGGCACTTATGCCTAGTGGGACTTACCCAATTACCAAAGGCTAAAATAAAAAAAATATATAAAATAAACATAACATGTGTCATTTTTAAAATCCTGCACAAGATGTGTTTTTGCACCTTTGGTGAGAAATTATATTTTGACCAGTATGCTATAAATTGTACATGTCATGCCTATAAGGCAAATCCTAAAACATGTCTCTTCAAAATTTGGGGTCCAAACATTAAAAACAAAAGAATTGTTTAACAAGCATCAAACTTTCGGCATTGACAAATGCTTGTTTCATATAGGTGTTTATTCCTCTGCCAACTGCTGCCTGTCCGGGATATACCCTGATTCCAGAAATATACTCTGTCTCTGGCTCAAGCCACCATTCTTACAGCAGGTGGTTGTTTTCCTCCCATGTTTCCTCCCTCCTTCTTCTGCAAGGTGTGAGTGAAAGCAATTTTGGGATGGTGCATACACAGCACACTGCGGGAGGAGCAAGTTCCCTCACCCTCCTGTAGGTGTCATTGTGGTGCCATAACCCATTGCCAGCCCTGCCTAGTCCCTAAATGGAGAGCATTGCCATGTGGCAGCTGCACCAGACAATGGCCTAACCCCGACATGCTCCCCTAATCTGTTCACAAACCCACATGCCTGCCCGGCATCATGACACATTATTGCTGCATCATCGAGGAGCCCAAAGTGCTTTTTTTAAAAAGTATAATGTACTCCATGTTTGGTTTCATTTGCTAATTTAAAAAAAACAAACAAAAAAATGTATTGACTTACAAAATACAGTATTCATGAACTTCTGCACTTTGGAATTTACACCTCCTATTCTGTATAGTCCCAAGGTCGTGATACCTAGATCGAACAACAGAAAACAAAATAAATCAATAAATACAATACAACTGAATAAGATCAAATCCAAACAACTGGATCTGCAGCTATAGGGCCAAAGATTACATTCATTCAGAGTTTTTGCAAATAACTGGATTTGTGATTTTAAACAAAAATTAAATACAATGACTTTTATTTCAAGGTGTTCGATATGCTTGGGTTTCTCACCACACATATAAAGCTGTACTGTGATGATGTAGTATCATAACCATTCTACTAAATGTAAATGATTTAATAAGGATGAGGCAGATTTGCTAAAAAACACCTAAGAATTGCAAGTTCCTTTGAAGTTTATAGCAGTGCTTAATCTACTGTATAAATTCTCTGGAGAAATTCATGATACAATGGATAAAGGTATATTTAATCCAGGCCACAATAGGTGGCCCAGTGGCACCTAGGGCTGTGGCACCTATGACACACCTGCCATCACACTAGCAACCCTGGTTCAGGAACAAGTCTGGGCAGCTCGGGGGTCTGTTGGGGGGGGTTGACTGAGCATCCCAATTGCTGCTCTCCTCCTCCTCCAGGGAGTGAGGGTTACCACCTCCTCCATGGTACTGCCACTTAGGTGACCATAGGTGGAGGTGCGGGCTAGAGCAGTGGTCCTGGGTGGGGGGATGCTCCTGGTGGAAGACATCAGTGCATTGCATACATCAAGCCACCACAACCCTGGAGCATCTGATGGTTCTCCAGAACAATGGAAAAACCTATGGCTGGCAGGATGACACCTTCCTCTCCCCACAGACTCTGCACCTGCCTACTGGGTGCAGCAACCTGCAACCAAGCTAAACTTCTCCCAGGAACATGGGCCACCCAGGAGGCTCCACCACAGGGAGGAATCTGTGGGGTACTGCAAGGGTCACACATTAAGTCCCAGAGATGGTGAGCTGACAGGGTTGGAGGACAGGAGGAAAATAGGTGCAGGTTGGGTGACCAGGGATAAAAATGAAAGATAAAAAAAAAAATCAGGCCACAATAGGTGGCATTAATAACAAGGGGAACACATATTGTAGTTACTGTATAATGTGAAGCATTCTGCTTGAATTAAAAGATTTAGATCAATTCAAACTGAAGTACCTACCTCTTGTCTCAACTGCATGAATACATTTCTTCACAAAATTAAAACCTGCCTCATTCAAGTACACTGTAAAGTATAGGAATAAGATGTCAGTGAAGACTCTTAAGTTATAAGCAGTAGTAAAAGGCGTTGTAAGGGTTATGACATTTATTCTTATTAGAATGTCTCCTTTGTTTTGCCTTGACAAAAATCATTTTAATATGTCTCAATGTGTTTCTCTAATATATGTCATGTTATTATTAACTGGGTAACATAAATCTTAGAAGCTGATTGGTTGTGCCCTCTTTTTACCCATGATTATATTCAGCAACATAATCATGGGTAAGAAAAGGTGCCAACCAACAGCTTATTTCACCTGTTTGAAATCCATCCACCCATTAATTTTGACAGTCAGACAGCCATGCTGAAGTTGTAGTCTGTATCTGGCAGGATAGCACAAGTCACAGCTCAAGCTACTCTTCCAAACAAACAAAAAAAACTAAAGGGTCCCAAACCAGCCACACTATATATGTGTGTGGGTGTTTTTTAATTAAAACAGAAACAATCCATATAAAGTGCTGCCAATCAGTAATCCCAACCACTATGAACAACCTACCCTGACTAGCACACCACAATGGTGGCTTGTAGCCAAACATCCACCCGCTACCGGAAAGGCATGCAGAACAGCCCCTCACAGTGAAACATCAGAAAACATAAGACTTTTATAAATACTCCATTACTAAAAAAATGGCAGGGAAAGCACAAGAGTTCAAGGGAGACGGAGGTCATGATATTCACAGGAGGGTGAGTTCACACTGTCAGGTGTAGAGTCGTGCAGTCTCAAGAGCTCCAGTTTATCTGTGACCTCCAATGACAGCACCATCTGCTGACCACAGCCCTCCAAGAACTATTTTTTTACAGTGTACTCCTACGCTACTCAGAAACTCAGTTTTTAAAAGATTTTTTAAAAGGTTTTCTTTTCTCTTTTCTTTACAAAATATATAATCCAGTTCATAACAGCAATAATGCACTCTAGGGTGTGGTATATCATGGGATAGCGTCACTTCTCAGGTCATGAATCACAACACATTAGAGGCATGATGATATCCCATGATAGACCATACCCAGTACTGCATTATTACTTAATTATACTATATGTACTCCCAACAGCCAAGTAGATATCACTAAATTCTTACATACTGTAGCTATTACTTACGTGTTCATGCAACTCTTTCATTAGTCATCATCATCATCATCAATGTGCTATAGCGTATTGTCTTCATTGAGTTATTGTCTTACTACATGCCTTTTTTTATCTAATTTTGTCCCTCAACTCTCTGGGCTGTCGTCTAGTCCTGTGCCTTTAGTCATTTCCCACCTTAGATCTTCTCTACTTGATACCAGCTCCCATCCAATCCAGGTACCCTCAACAACACCGCCAAATTTACTTCACTTGCTCCCGGAGGCAGGGTTCCTTTTTTTTCTGCACAGACACTATGTTATCAAGGATGAATGGATCAAGAGACAGTGTGATAGCAGGTAATGGGATGTCACATTCTTGCATCTGTGGGGTATGTGCATCCATTATCATCATCCCTTTACTCTGCACCAATGGGAGGGATTCAATTACAGTTCTAGGTTCCATTCTCCTCAGTAAAGCACTGTGTGTGAGTTCCCAACTACCTGCAATATCAGTAGCACCACTGACAGGTCTCCGCTAGATGATTCTTAAAAAAAGTTATACTTTAGATCCTCCTCACCCCAGACGAGTGCATCAATTGGAGGCTATGCCACCCTTCCTGCAAGACTCCATTCAGGGTACAATCTTGAGTTGCCAGCATGTCAAAACAATCCCAACCACTTGGTGATACAGAGTTCACCAGCTGTCTATATCTGTAACTTTTCTTGCTGCTGCTGCTATCCCCAAGAACCCCCTTGTAAATGAGATGCTACATTGTACATTCATACTATGATTCATACTAGGATAATGAGACCACAGAATAATTAATCCATATTGTGCTGTCCACTCACTTTTCAGTGGAAGTGATCACAGAAGTTATTGTTATCCATAAACTTATCTAGCCCAGTCTTAAATGTAAGTACACTGTCACTCTCAATTATGTCTTGAGGAAATGCATTCCATAATTTTCAGTACACTGCTAATAAAGTACTGTTTCCTTCTGCTGGTTTTCATTTTTGTTATAACAAATTGCTTGCTATGTCCCCTAGTGTCATATTGTCGACATATGGGAACTATTCCAGGGATACAAACTTCAAATTTATTTAATTTTTCTTTTTCCTGTTTTAAACTTTATTTTACCAAGAAGGCATGCAGAGTTCAAAAATGACTCACTGACACATGCAACAGATGGAACTGGGCAGAGGGGAAGAAGTAATGTAGTAACATGGATAATGCACAGCACTGATTATTTACATGTTGATGTACAAACAATAAATACAGTTCACTGTATATCTATAGCCAGCACTGTGTACAGTAGAGTCAGAGATCATGCATATCCCAGCAGGTGGAGCCATCGTGTTAGGGGAAATGTGATAGGGAGTGCAGCGGCAAGGAGTAACAAAGTGCTGCTTGAACTGGTGTTTGACAGTCTGCAGACAGGGGGTATGGTTATATCTAAAGGCAGGATGTTCAGGTGATAGGGGGATGGGAATAAATTAGGATAAAAGTTGATTTGTTTTCAAAATCATGGACATACAAACATGTAATCATTTTTAAAGCAGCTTAAAGCATGGCTTTATCCCCCAGTATCTGAGATCTGTATACTTCAGCCCCAGGATAAACAAGGGGGCAGTTATTATGACACTTCATGTTTTGTTTGAGCTAAGCAAATGCTGGCAAAATAGGTAATTTGTCCACTCTCTTAGAGTACCCCAGTTATCCTGTACTGTGATACACCCACCTTCCCTATTTTGATTCTGTTTTAGAAATGTTTTTCATGCTTAAAATAATAACTGGAACACTCTTTTTTCCTATCTTTTGTTTCTCCTTTGGACTACCAGGCCTCATCCGTCTGACCAGCCTTCCCAGCCTCATCACCCACCAACCCCAGGATCTTACCTTGACCCCCATGTTCTTCCATTACTTGCACCTCAAAGCAGGCCCCTAGGGAGTGCGATTTCCTCGGTGGGAGCAAAATCCAGTCTGGGAGGTGGGTGCCTGGCCAATGATGCAGGACCTGTGAAAGGCCGGTCACCACGCTGCCACTGCAGTGTTTTTTTTTCCACCATTTTTCTCCTAAGGGGACTGCCAGCATGCAGTGGCACAGTGTACACATGTGCAGTTGTGTGTAAGCACACATCAACATCTGCAGCAGTCCCTGCCCACTAGGAAGCCTCCATGAGAGCTGTAGCCCTGCTTCTGCTAGGCAGCAATAAAACAGCAGAGAACAAATCCCCCCTTCCCGAAGAAAGGGAACTGTCCAGTGGGCCTCTCTTCACTCCTTCCCTGGCCCCTGTAACCCTAGCCCATTCTCAAACTCAGGTCACTAGAGTAGCAAATAGTCACACTGCCTCTGAACCAACTGGCCAGCAAGGAGCACTGCTTTTAAATCAGAACTCCCCAGGCTTTCATACAGTAATTAGTCTCCATTGTTTGTAAGCACTCATTGCATCCCAGTTCCCTGCAGCCACAAAAAAGTCACGTTAAACAACAGGTGTTCAAAACCACCTTTGAACACTGATGAAAACCTAGGGGACAGCCAGATTAAAATGAGCTCTTCTTTTAATTAGTGTATTTCAAATGTCCAAAAAAAATCCTGAAACAGACTCAAAATAGGGACAAAAGGGCATCATACAAAACAGGAGAACAAGGACAGTCTGAATTATGATAAAAAGGTACAAGTCAATAGTTTTCATTGTGACACATACAGCTGCTTTAAAATTATTGTTGACAGTAGCTGAGTGACAGTCCCTTTTCTTTTTACATACACTGGAATTTCCCAGCATTAAGTAAATGGCATCAATCTTGTCCCTTCTATTGGTTGCACATTTAGTCAGGAGAAGGCCATTTAAGAAATCAGGTAGTCTGAACTGGAAAAAAAAAGAATGAGGAGAATCAGCCTGAACACTTGCACTTTTTATTCATTTAGAATTTGCTGACTGAGAAAGAAGGACTAGGCAATAATGCCTTGCAGGGGAGGGGTGGAACAGAAGTAAACCAATTGACATTGGACCACATTAAGCTGTTGGTGGTATTTTAGTGAATGGGGTATATTTGGTCAGGACACTGGGAAAATTCCTTTACCATTCTCAGTTTCCACTACTGCAGAAGGTAATAGATTCAGTCATGATGTGCTTGATGAGGCGATGGAGGAGCCAACCTACACAGGATCTAGATTCATGACGGCTGATCTATTTAAAAACAGATAAGAACTTGCTAGAGATTATAATGCTATCTGTCTGAGGTACAGAGGCAGCCCAGAAATGACACCTTACCAGGTAGATATTGCACACACTCTCAAAGGACTCACTGAAAGTATGTGCTACAGAGATTTATGTCTACATATCTATGGAGAACCAATTTTCAACATCAGTTTTTAAGCCCCCTTCCCCAAATTATTGTATAGATTCTGGAGAAAATATCCTGAAGCAAGGCCCTTATTACTTGAACATGGACTTTGAGTTTTACCAAAAGTTGTAATAAATTCAGGAAAACAGCTTTTAAAATGACACGCCATAGACTTGCATGGAGCACGCCCCTGCACTGGTCCTACAATGATATCATAAAACATCAGATTGCTGGGGTGGATCGGAGAGTCAGGAAGTGGAAGGGAATGAGTGGCTAGCCCTCAGCAGCAAAATATAGTCCCTTCCCTTCCTTAGGGGGCTAAACATTATGGCCCAGATATTCAAAGCAGTTGCGCATGGTGCAACTGAGTTGTGCCGACACAAGTGCGGACTTGAGCCAAGAAGCCATATTCAGTGGGAGCCATTGCACAGCACAAATCTCATTGCACTAATGCGCAACTGTAATGAATGCAGGCACAAGTGCAGGGGGCATTCCCATGAATATCCAGCGCAGTGGTATATTTAACCATGAAACCATGGCGCAAGTGTGAAGCAAATCAAAGATGCGCCCAAGCAGATTTGTTCCTAGAAATACAGGGCACAAGCACACAAACAGCACTTGCGCCAGGTGAGAAGAGAGAGAGAGAGAGAGAGAGAGAGAGAGAGAGAGAAAGAAAAAGGAAGAAAGAAAGAAAGAAAGAAAGAAAGAAAGAAAGAAAGAAAGAAAGACAGACAGACAGACAGACCAAGGGAAACACAGAGGGAGAGGGGGCAGAGAGAGTGAGAGAGAAAGACAGACACACCGCCAGGCAGTGCACCAGGGTGTCACGCAGCCAGCAGCAGCCAACCACCCAGGGGGATACTGGACAGCAAGGGCATGGATAGTGCACCCTTCATGATGGAGGCTGTAATGAGGGGTGTGAGGGGGCAGGTGGAACAGCAACATGGCCGAAGAAGGGCCCGTGGGTGATGTGCCTGACATAGATTGTACCACGCCTGCTTCACATTCAAGCAGTACAGTGACACAGAGATTGTGGGCTGGTGCCGCCTGAACAGGGCTATTCTGAGGCAGCTCTGTGAGCTGTGCAGTGAGGAGATGCAGGCACCCACTAGACGGAGCCATGCCATGTCCGAGGAGATGAAGGTGACATCCATCAAGTGCCTACTCACCACAGTCACCTTCCAGAGACCAAGAAGGGACACCAAAGGCATAACCCAGTTAGCCACGTCCCACCTCCTCACACAGTTCCTCAATGCTCTGCTGCCAAGTGCATCACAATACATCCATTTCCCCAGCAGACAGGCAGAGCATACAGCAACCATGCAGGACTTCCACAGGGTAGCATGTATGCCTGGCATGATTGGGTCCATTAACTGCGCCCATGTGGTCATTCACATGCCACATGTCCCTGAGGGTATGGTGTACATAAACAGTAAGGGAAGCCTGAGTGTCAACTGCAAGGTGGTGTTCGATGCCATGGGGTGCATTACCAATGCCTGCTCCACACACCCTGGAAATGCACACAATACGTTCATCTGGAGCAGCTCTGTGCTGTGCCACAGGTTTGAACATGGGGACATCTCCACGGGATACCTAGTGGGTGAGTATGGCACATGCAAGGGGCGATGAGTAGAGCAGACCATAGGATGGGGAGGGCAGGATATGCATGTTGGCATGGGAGCCAGGGACAGGCAAGGGGCACAGCAGAAGACTAACTATGTCATTATCCACACAGGGGACAGCACCAATCCACTGTGACCCTGGCTGCTCACCCCCTACCGGCACCCATCATCCCCAGCAGAGGAACGCTACAACGAGGCACACGCCAGCACATGCAGCATCATCAAGCATGTCTTTGGCATGCTGAAAGCATGTTTCTGTTGTCTAGACAGGTCAGGAGGTGCCCTACAGTACAGCCCCTCGAAAGCCTGTGGCCTGTTCCTGATCTGCTGCATACTGCACAAAATGGCCATTGACCATGGGATAGCTGTCAAGGCTAATAAGGGTGACAGTAGTGGGGACGATGGAGGCAATGGGCCAGAGGGAGGTGGACAGCTACCCCCTGGGTGGAGGGATCCCCAGCTGCAACAACAGGCGTGACAACACTGGGACACCATCACAAGGGAGCACTATGGTGCACACAGGTAGGTGGTGTGATACACATGCATAGGCCACACAAACAGGTACAGCACACATGCAGGGGCATGCATGGCAATGGGCATGCACACACAGAGGTGTGAAGCAGGGGTAGGGGAGACAGGGGCACACAATCACACACAGCAGCACACAGAGCCCCTCTCCTCACACACACATGCACCCACACACACAGGCATTGGTATGTGGCGTGGATCAGATGCATTGCACTGGTGCACAGGTGCAACTGGTGCAAGACTGCTGTCATCATGCCCAAGTCACATGGCCAGCAGCTGGGCAAGCACGCACACAGGCAGAGTGTGGCATGATACACAGGCACCACACCAGTGGTGGGCACACACACACCCTGCCCATGTGCACACTGGGCAGCAGCTGTAGACCACAAGTGGGTGGGCACACATCAGGTCTGCTGCACAGAACCATGACCACCACAGCCATGGGGGCGGCCATGCCTGGGCCAAGTGGCAGCCACAGGCTGCACATCAGCCATGGGGCAATGTACAACAGCGCCCCTAGGGGTTGAACTGTGGGACCATGACAGTGTACATGCAGGCGCGTCAAAGGCACCCAAACAGACCAGCCCTGGGTGTGCCTGGGATGCCGACATCAGAGCCTTGTGTCGACTGTGCTGGGGTCACCCAACACCAGGTTTGCAGAGTGGACAGCACACTGCTGGGGGTCATCTGTGCCCGACCATGCCCTGTGGCAGCCAGCAGCGCAAAGCCATCCAAGATTGCTGTGGCAATGCGACCCAGGGATGCAGTTGTGGCCTCCTGCATGCACTGCATATCCACCAGGGATCTGTGCAGTGCCCCTTTTCTGCTGCTCAGCTAACTGGTGCACCTCCGGACACAGTGCATGCACCCCAGTGGCAAGCAGCTCCTGTTGCTGAATGGATGCCCACGGCAAACGGGTGTACTCAGCCAGTGGGTCGGCATCCTGGGGCTCCAGGGCCAGACGCCAATCCTCATGTGGTGACTGGCCACACTGCACAGCCCTCCCTCTCTGGTAGATTCTGCAAAATGGGGTCTGGAAGGGGAATGGGCACAGCAGGCATACCAGTGGCAGACCATGTGTCCGGCTGCCCGGTGGCATCTACAGCCTGCTGCTGTCACCTGTCCAGCTGCTGCACACCACCCTGTACCTGCGCAGCCACACCACCACCACCACCACTGATGGGCACAGCCAGGGCAGCGCACACCACTACACCTGCAGTGGTGGCAGGCAGCTGTTCCGCTGCTGGCAGAGCACTGGGCATGCTGCCTGTGTCGGTGGCCAGCAGGGGCATCTCCCCCACAATGTTGGCCATTCTGTCCAGGATAATCATGATGGCATCATCGGTGATGGACGCCACCCGATCTCTGTCTCTGCACAGAGGAACCAAGACTGGCATCCTGCAGGAACATATCCAGGGCCTCATCCGACCCCAGGTCCATGACATCTGCCTGCACAGTGGTGGTGAGCTGCAGCCTGTCGGGCCCCTGGATGCCAGTGGAGGTGGATGGCTGGTCCTCTGGGGCTTTTCCAGCATTCATGGCTGCTGCTGCTGCCGGCGCCCCATCATCCGCACTGAGGCATGCTAGTGCTGCAAGAGAAAGAGAGGCATGTCAGTGATGCAATGCCCACACATGCCCCCTCACTGCCACTGCATGTGTCCTGCAGCATGCCATGCATGTGGGTGCACACACATGCACATGACATGCATGCCGGCTGCATGCACATCAGCATGCCTGTGTATGCACCCTCCATGCCACCAGCTGTGCGTGGCTGACATACTTACCATGCACTGATGGGCTGCCACTCATCTGGAAACCATCGCCAGTCACACCCTCCACCGTGCTGCGGTGCATGGTGGCTGCCACCAACTCCTCCTGTGCTGTGAGCGGTGATGCATCCACAGGCCCCCCTCTGGTAGCATTCCAGGAGGCATGGATGGCCAACTTCTCCTTGATGCACCTCTTGTCTGTGCCCACCTTCTTCCTGCACTCCAGCCCTGGCCTGTGATGTGCCCATGGCACAACTCAACAGGGGCTCCTTGTTGAGGTATGCATCAAACAGGGCCTCTGTCTCCACTTTCATGAAACTGGGCCTGTGCTTGCGAGCAGGCCCACACTCCTCACCCTCCTCACATTCCGACATTTTGCTTCCTGTGGACATGGACAGCACAGAGTGTCAGTGGCAGCATCGCCCTGATCGGTCCCACCCTGCTGTGCTGTCTGCTCCCAGTGAGCTGCAGCAGCATGCACAACTTACCTCCAAAGGATGCAGTATTGGTCCATGGCCTGTGCTGTTCCGTCACACATATATCACGCAATGCATGCAAATGAGGTTTGGCACAATGGTAATGACATGCTAATGCACCCATTGTGCTACGCACTGGCTGATGAGCTAATTTGTATGTGGTGTCTGAATATCGCAATTTTGCTCTGTGTGCAATGAGATTGCTCCGGAGCAAGTCGCGGCGTAATGCACATGCATGCGTGGTGTGCAGGCATGCAGTGCGCATGCACTAAATGGTATCATGGTGTCAATCAAGCACTGTGCACCGACAGCACGATGGGGGGCATAGCGCATGATGCACCAGGCCTGCTGTCGTGCACGTGCGCACTGCGCAGATGCAAGCGACCCCTAACCCCTGACTGTGCCATATTCAGCCTGGTTGCACTGGTGTAGTTTGGCAGGTGCAACCTCTGAATATGGCTCCTGGTGCACCACGGCACATCAGATTTGCACTAAGCCGGACTTACACTGGCCTTTGGCACATTTCTGAAAATCTGGGCCAATGTCTGAAAACTGCATTGAAGGAACTTCCATTCAGCTAAGGGAGCCTCCTGTTTGTTTTGTAGTGCACCAGCAAAGGTGCTCTTTCTCATGCTACCCAGGTGCAGGGGTCTTCCAAAATGTTAATGGCTGGATGGGAGACTGGATGCCAGACTTATGGTGTTGTTAGACAGGAGTGTCATCTGAGCCCTCTCTGGTATATACAAGGCATAGACCTACTTCTTTGGAAATTGAATCAGTGTGTGGCTATAAAGAACATTGCTGGGTCTCGAGGGTTGAGAATGCCAAAAAGTTTGGTGTATGCAGATGATTTGTGTCTTTTGTTCAGGAACAAAGCCACATGTGTCTTGTTTTTTCCCCTGATTTTTGATTTTACTAGTTTGTCAGGATCCCAAATAAATTCACATAAAAGTATAGATCACAGACTAGAGGTATTGTAAGGTTCTAGGTCTGCCCTGGTAACTGGGTGATCATTACCACAGAACCTACCAGGATTCTAGGTGTTCAATTTGGCAATCTGAACAGTGATAAATTAAACTGGGAGAATAATGTATTTCCCAAAAAAATGCATTAACTTTACTTTTATAACCTTGTTAACTTTATGTTTAGAAAATAGAGCCTTCTGCCAGTTGTAATTGGTATAATTTTGTATATACTACTACTACTATAATAGCAAGCTGTGTTATATTATTAGATTAGTGTGAATAGGACAGAGGGGAAGTACAGACACGGGTCTAGCAAAACCAATACTAAAGAAGTAAGAGCTAATCAAAACAGGGCAGATTAGACCAGGAGGTCCTTTTCTGCCGACAACTACTATGTAACTATATATTTAATATTTTATTTTGAAATGTTTTCAGCCTAGTTGGGTACCAAATAAGGTATCAAATATTTAACACAGTCAGCTATTATAGTAGTAGTTACTTGGTAACTTTATGGCTAGAAAATAGAGCCTTCTGCCAGTTTTAATTAGTACGAGTGTATATTTACTACTACTGTAATGGCCGACTGTTATATATTTCATGCCTTATTTGGTATGCCAACAAGCCATAAAGTTAACAAGGCTATAAAAGTAAAGTTAATACATTTTTTAGAAATACATTAGTTTGGTGGAAGGGAAAACATTCTAGCAGCTATGTAACTGCGACAAAGGCAATGCACCTGGGACACTTTTTTACATTCTGAGTAGAGATACTTTGCAGTATAAATACAGTAGGTGAATGTGTCATTAGAGATGGTAGCATATATATATGTTTGCAAGCAGAAAGTAGTAGTTTCCTTTTTTCTTTAGCAATTAGGATGATTTTATGAAAAACTGTTTTCTTTGCTCAGAAAATCATTTAGCCTGATACGAATGTATTTTGATCCTGTTGTTAACCCATTCAGTTGTGCTTTTTTAATAAGGAAGAATATGCACTAAAATGTTGAGATAGAGCTACACTATATGACATAATAGGAGTAGGTGGTCAGTATTAAAAAAAATGTGTTCTAGTGGCAGGGTATGTCTGTAATACATGACATGATTAATATTTGAGCTGCAAGATTTTGCAGTTAAATGTATAAGCTAGAAAATGAGATGTTTATGACACAGTCATGAAGTATTAAGTAAGAAGTAGTTTATAAGGTTTTAATTTACATTCTGTTGACATTTTAGTACTGTTGCCATGAGGAAGAAGAATGTTTCCTTAAAAACGTTGGCAGGCAACTTTAACAGTACTGTAACCAATAGTTATTAAACAAAAAATTTTAAAATTGAAGAATGTATGTGGTGAGTAAGTCCATTTCTCGAGAAACAGTAGGAAACTGAGACTTAGACAGGCTTTGTCTTGAGCAGAATCCTCTGTGGTTTCTTTTTGTTGCCAGTGGTGGGCCACACTGGGTTCCTATGTGGAAGCTTCCAACTGAAAGCCCACAGCACAGCCCAGGCCTGGCCCCTGACTAGCCCCACCCCTTGTGCAAAACTACTTGGCCACGCATCAGGCCAGCTATTGATAGTGAATTCTGGCTCTGTACGTCTGGTATGCACTGCACAGCTGCATAACTTGTTGCACTCCTTTCTGGTACATATCAAGCTCTGTCATGCATAGGGCCCACTGAATGTTACAGTGTAGTTTTTGTTTAAATAATGCAGTGATTTAGATTACCAAGCTGTTGTTTGCAGGCTCCAGTGATTGTCCTGATGCAGAGATCACGATTTGGATCATGTGTAGCACCATGCCTGGCTCTGAGGAAGGAGTTATAGTTGAATGAGTTAGCGGAGAAGGTGGCACCAAAGTGTGCACCCTCATAGCCTGTGAAATACCTTCTATAGTGGTCTTGGGTGGTGTCTGATGCCTTAGAAAAGAAAGTCCCTGGCTTAAGGCTACCTAACTGCTGTGAGAACAACAAGGCAGGTAGAAACTCTGTATCAGCTAAAACTTCAATCAACGACAGTTCTGGGTAAGCTGTTCTGGTGGTGTAGAGGGCTAAGGCACTGAATGCCTTACCTGCTGCCATACTAGTGATCTGTGTTCAAGAATGAGCATGGCTGGCTGGGGATCACCATGGAGGAAGAGGATCAAACATCACAGAGACAGAGAGGCAGTAGAGTGCAGTGGTTTAAGGCTTTGAGCTACAAACCTAGAGACCTGGGTTTGAATCCCACAGCCCCCATGTGCATACTGTGTGACCCTGAGCAAGTCACTTAACTTCCTTGTGCTCCCAGGTCCCCCCTGTAAACAAGCTTTCAGCTTAGTGTGTCTCTTCTGGTTAAACAAACAAAATAAAAAAAACAAAGACTGCTCTCCTCTCTCAGGGAGGGGTGGCCGGCCATCTCTGGTTGAGATTCGGTGGTAGTACAGGTCTACAAGCAACTTGAAGGGTGACATCACAGTTCTGCAGGGGGTGTAGGCCTCCGAGCACACTTTCTGAGATGCTGCCTGAGCAGGGGAAAGGAAGAACACAGACAATTTGGGAAGGAGGGCTTCATGAATCTCTGCCCATTCCACCATGGTCCACACTACCTGCCTGCCAGGGCAGTCTGGATTATGTGCTGAAAGGAAATGGCCCTCCCCCTCCTAATCCCAGCATGGGGGAATCTATGGTTGACTCAGCTCTGGTAAAGCAAGGGAGGTGGGCTTCAGTCATGGGAAGCAGGCACAGGGCTAAGAGCCTGGCCACCTCCTCAGGGTGAAAGAAGAAGAAGAAGAAAAAAATATTTTCATGATGCTGTGTGGGACTTAGCAGTGACAAGAATGATGATGCTGGTTGGCGAAGGACTGAAGTCAATGAATGTGTCATCTTGACCTTGGATGGAGGGGGAGGGATACCCCAAATCTAGCCCTGTTTCTGAATTTCCTGTTCAGGAGGCTGACACAGTCCTCACACAAGGCCACTTTGTGGTATAGTCACAGACATTCAGAACAGGGACTGTGAGAATCCATCAACAAAATCCTATTGCTGCATTTACAAAAGTAAGGAGGGTACAAAATTCTGTACAAAATGAAAAATAAAGAAAGAAGAATCAAAATTACAAGTTCCACATAGGTATAGTCAAAAGCTCCACTCTATGATAGGAGAGATGTACTCCTGACAGATGATGCCATCTAATGACACTGGGGCATGCTGATTTGTACTTTATTTGTAATTTTTGACCAGGAAAGGCACACTGAGCTGTGATAGCTCTTTTTCAGGTATCTCATGGGTGTTAGGTTACAAGGACCTATTTTATCGGTGAGGGAAAGATGGCCATGACACCAGTGAAACTCACCTACTTTCCTTTGATAAGTGCTATGGGATTGGAGGGAGTAGCTAATAATGTTGCAGGTAGCAGTTCTAAGGTTGAGTTCCGTTCTTGAAGGCTGTTAAAATCCTTTTCTCAACATAAGAGTTTCATGGCCTAAAAAAGAAAAGTGTTATCTTCATCCTCCTCCTCAGTGGGATTTGACTTGCCAAAAGTCAGACCTCTAGAGAAATTCTTTTGATTAGAAACTGGCAAAGAAGGGCATCGATAGGGTCAGAGAGAGGAGCTCCAACCCAGGAAGTAACACACCGATTGCCAACTTACCAAAGCCTACAACAGGACCTTTTTCAGTAACCTCAACAAAAATTACCCCCTCCAAATCCATTACCACTCCAAACATCAAATCAGCAGACGACCAGAAAACAACAACGGACGATTGATGTAAATTGCAAACCAGTCAAAACACAGATACCTTCTCCCAAACGTCTTTTTTGGAATCTCATTCACCCAGCATGGCGGCTAGCTCAGGTGTGGCCACAAGTTCTCGTCACACCATAGATTCAGTGAGAGATACACTGGAGAAATTGGTGAAGTGGACTCAATTATTTGATAGAAAATTTTAGGCATTACCTGAGAAAGTGTATTTTTCACAAAAGGAGACAAAACTGACTAAAGAAAAGGTGCAGGCTATGACAAAAGACATTGATTTAAATAAAAAGGAAGTTGACAAAGCAATCGGCAAGATCATCATAGTGGAGGCTACTACAGCAAACTTAATCCATGATAACTACAACATGACACAAAAAGTTTAACTCCTTGAGAATCAACAGAGGTATAAAAACCTACAGTACGAGTTGTGGGATTATCGATTGCATTAGATGACGATTTTGAGTCTGTTAGAGAAATGATGAAAGACATTTTCATAACTGTTTTTGACTTACCCCATGATAATGTGCCCTTCATTACTCGAGCATGCAGAATCTTGCCTAAAGCTAACATGTACAAGCCTTCTCCAGACAAACCAATATTAAATCCAGATGTACAAAAAATTTATAGTTTTGATAAGTTTGGCCTTTGACTCAGATAGAGATTTGATTATGTGCCTTTCTAGGGTTAAAGCAACCTTAACATATAAAGCAACTAAATTCTCAGTCTTTCCAGATTATGACTTTACTACACAAAAGAGGAGACACTGATTTCTTGGATACAGGCAAGAACTACTGGAGTTGGCAGCTGAGTTTCAGCTTCTCAGACCCACTAAAGTGCGTATAAAATACAAAGGTGTGTAACACATCTTATTTGATACTGACCAAGTATCAAATTTCATTCGGTTACAGTATGAACAGAACTCTCAAAAAAATGGAGATACTGAATCGCCTACCCTTTCAGGAAATAAAACGGTTAACATGTTATAATTTAGTAACAAAAGTTTCTTACTACATACTGTATTGGTTAGTGGATAAAGTAAAAGGGGGATCTTACTTTATAAATTAATAATATTTTGCGGTTTTTTTATGGTGATGATGAAGATAAAATTATGAAAGTATAGGTAATTGTTTCCTCCATGCTTGTGAACCATAAAATCATGAGCACATTAACAGTTACCTGTTATCTGTAAATAATTCTTTTGCATCTTGTTACCCCCACTCCATGTTTTGGTCTAGGCTCACCAAACAGATTGTTAATGATGTAATAATTTGTTATTTTTTTCTCTCTTCTCATTTTATTGTTAATCTTCACTATTTGTTTTTCTGTGTAAAAGTTTAAAAAACTCAATAAAAAATAAGTATAAAAAAAGATAAGTGCCATGGGATCTTTAGCTTCTACCAGGACAGTAACCACTGAAGGACAGACTGGACACCTCAGTTTTACATACTATCCAAAAGATAACACCTCAACAGTGCATCACCCCCTCCCAATACTGCAAAGCAGTGTCAGTTACGGGTGTTACCCCGTATTCCTTGTGTGGACCTAGAACCCATGCTCTACTGATCTTCTGGCCCCAGAGATGAGTGTGCTCCAGTGCTGCTAAGTGTCAGCTTACTTCTTGTATAATTATGTTGCTATACTATTGTCGTGATAACCTGAATGATGACTATACATAATGATAGGAAACACATTGCAATAAGGCAATTAGCAGTGCTTGCTCTGTCCACTCTTCCCAATTCATGCCTAAAGAGACTGAATAACTTGACTAGACAAGAAGGAACCTGACACAGAGCATCATTGTACCTACAGAGTCACTAACACTAACTGATGTTTCTCAACAGAGCCATATATCAGTACTGTCAGTTCCAAAATTTCTAAGCTCCCATGGGTCCTAGTGCCTCCAGGCAAGACCAAAGAGTGTGACTGTATGGGCAAGACTCTAAGAAGATCTATTGCTAAGAAACAATTAATTCTCCTAACACATGTATACCACACTGTAAATACACAATCACATACACTAGTCCAATGCCTTTTTATGCAAAAGGTAGTTGCTATGTTATTATGCAAAGGGTAGTTGATACATCATGAAATAAAGACCGCCATACAACAGAAGGAAGTGGAGACAAATAAAATAAGAAAATAGAAACTCAGAATCAATATAAAGATCAAAACTTGCTTACTTTCTTCTTTTTTGCTGATAATGGCAGGCAAGGTATATATCTGAAAATACAGAGGAAAAAATCAAGAGTTTAGTTTAAAACACTAAAAGTTATTTACTTGTACCTTTAGTTCTATTACTGGTATGCCTCCCACATTCATGCAGTTGCAGTCTTCATTGAGCACCTACTAAGTCCTCAGGCAACTAATGTCTAGAATGTCTGTGGTGATTTGCATATGCAGCCCATGATGTTTTGCATTGTGGGGGGGCATGTGTGATTTTGTATTTCTTTTAATGTCTAGAATATGACTCCTCCCCTTTTTGGCTCTGCACCACAATGCTCCACTTTCAATTAAATTGCAGGAAAAGTGAGAAGCTGCCTATGAAATTCTTCCAGGGTTGTTGCCAAGGAAGGCTGGGTGAATACAGATGAAATATCAGTAGCAGGACTACAGTTTCATGTACGTTTCCCAACTACCTGGATTCCGTACACATATTCGCACTGTCAGTAAAGATAGCAGCAAAAAAAACAGCACCAGGCAACAGTAAGACTTCAAATAATTTAATGTGCAAAATTAGCTACAACATAGTGTAAACCATGTATACCGACCTTAGCAGCAGAGCTCCTGACCAGGTTTCACTCGTAGGCTTTCTCAAGGGATACTGGTCAATGAGAGAGTCCCTGTATTTAAGATTCTGTTAACCAAGCCTATTACCATACCCATTTAAAGGTGTAGTGTGCTTTTCAGTAGTGGAATAGTGATACCCAAAGTACTATACAATGTTTACTAAATAGCATTTACTTATCCAGATAGGATAGGTACAAAAACTTAGTTCCTTTATATTTAACATAAGAAAAGACAAAATGCTTCCTGATCATTAATCCTATTGCTATAACGTGTATCTTAATCAAAGGAGATAAACACCAATTTCTATTTCTACTTGATTCAATTGCCAACACATTTTTGTAAAGCAACAATTACATGGGGTGCAAGCAGTAAGCTGAATATAGATTTTATCTTCAAATTCAAAATGAAATTATTATTATTATTCTCATTTTTGCCAACTACCTACAGTGGTTGGATGTTTTCTGACTATTTTCTAGTATTCAAAAACTATATGCAACACCTATGGAAAACCTATAGAGGAAAGAGAAAGGGAGAGAGAAATAAAAAAATTAAAACATTAAAAAACTCCTATTTTCCAAAGTTACAATATTTGTGTGACTACATATATATATATTTTTAAATTAAAATGGCTTTAACTGATTTTTATACATATATAATGATAAGCTTCAGGGTACTTGCGGCATTTAGGTCATATCTTAGAACAAATTCTGTTCAGCAGTCAATGACAATTGTGAAGCCATAGATAATTTTTCTATGGTTTCTTTTTTCTCTTTCTAATAAAAGGCATTATATCTATTTTGTCATTGAGATCTGGTGGGCAAAACCCTCCCAACTAGAAAATCCACACAGCTTTTCTTTCTAATATCAGGGTATCCAAATTACCCCCTCTTTTACCCAGAAAAACACATTCTATTTCACTAAATCTGAAATCATGCTTCTCTATAGAAGAGGCTGTCATTACATAACCTGCTAAACATTAGTTAAATCATCATTCTTTATGGCCTTTACGTGTTCACTAACTCGAAGTTTCAATAATCAGGTAGTTTTTCCTATGTGAAAGCTACCACAGCTATACCAGGCCATGTAAACCACATTTATGGAATCACAAGAAATAAAGTTACGAATATCAAAGACTTTTGTAGCATTACTGCTTTTAAAACATGATGTTTTTTTTTTTTCATAACTGGACAATATTTGCAGTGTCTACATCTGTGGTTACCTATGAGCAGTTGTGGTAACCAAGTACCTGGTACTACAGGTGGTAGTTGGTAATGATGCGTAAGTAAATCTGCTACATTTTTATTCCTCTTATAACTACATCTGGGTGGGGTGGTCTCATACTTTCCACTTCAAAAACTGGGTCTGAAGCCACAATGTCCCAATGCCTTGTTATGACATTTCTGATCTCTACTGACTTGAGGCAATCAGTAGTGACAAAATCCATTTGCTTTGCCTCTATCACATAGTCCTTTCCATCTGGTTTACTGCCTCTTCTGCCTTATCTAGACATTCAGTGTTATAGCCCCTTTTCTGAAATCTTGCAAACAAGATTCAACAAAAGGATATAAATCTGAGTGGATTTAAACCAACCTCTACATTCAATCCCCACAGTGTAGAAATAATTGAAAGAGCATGTGAAAATGAATTCAAGAAATTATTTAATCAAAGGAACAGCACAAAGAATAATTTAAGTGGAGAAGAGAGAAAAGCTTTAAAAAAAACTTCAGCAAGAAAAATAAATCACAATGAAGAGAGCGGACAAGGTGGAGCAGTCATGATTTTGGACACTAAAATATATATATTGCAGAATATAATAGACAATTAAGTAATCCTTACTTCTATAGAAAACTAAGTACTGAGCCAACATTGGAGTTTAAGATAGAGGTGGACAATGTTCTGACTGCTGCTCTTTCTAAGAATGAAATAACTCAGAATGTCTTTGATTATTTAACAGTGAAGAAACCTATAAGAGCGTGTTTCTATACCCTACCGAAGGTTCATAAAAGCATGGTTGATCCTCCTGAAAGGTCAGTAGTTTCCAGGTTAGGGAGTCTGTTAGAGCCACTGTCCCAATACATTGATATTCATATCAAAGGGCTACTTAGCCAGTTACCATCTTATCTTAAAGACACAACCCACCTGTTGGGCATTTTGGAAGATTTACAGCTAGAGAAAAATTGACTTGGTTTCCCTTGATACAGAAGCCCTCTATACCAATATTCCCCACTTTGAAATGTTGCATGCACTCAGATTCTGGTTAGATAATGAGACAACTTACATTTTAGACCTTATTGACTTCTCGTGTGACAATGTCCTTCTGGTCTTGCAACTTAATGCTTTCTTGTTTCAGGACACTACTTATTTGTAAATCCAAGGTACAGCTTAGGGATCCACATTTACCCCAATTATGCTAATTTGTATCTGGGACTTTGGGAAAAATTAAATGTCAGATGTCCCAAGACCAGTCATTTTTACCATAGGTTGGATCTCTGGAGACATTTTATTGACGACATTTTTCTTTTGTGGAAAGGGGATGAGGCAGAACTATGTGAATTTATCCAAATGGCTGGAGAGCACAACTTAAAAATCTAAGATTCACAGCAAATGTGAGAAAGAAAAAGGTGCAGTTCCCAGATCTGGAGATAGAAAGACAGGTAGATGGTACAATAAAAATGAATCTGCATAGGAAACTGACAGATTGGAACACCTTCCTCTATGCCACAAGCTGCCACTCCCAGCACATAACACATAACATTCCCAAATCCCAATTTATGAGAACGAAAAGGAATTGCAGTAGTGCAGAGGACTGTATCCAGAACAATAGAGAGCTGAGAGCAAGATTTCAGAAAAGAGGATATAACACTGAATGTCTAGATAAGGCAGCAGAGGCAGTAAACCAGATGGAAAGGAGTGAACTATTAACCCAAAGGGAAGAATATGTGATAGAGGAAAAGTGAATGAATATTGTTACTACTTACTGTCACAAGTCAGCAGAGATCAGAAATGTCATAACAAGGCACTGGGACATTGTGGCTTCAGAACCCATTTTTGAAGTGGAGGGTATGAGACCACCCCCACCCAGATGTAGTTATAAAAGGAATAAAAATATAGCATATTTACTTACACAGAGTTACCAACCAACACCTATAGTACCAGGTACTTGGTTACCACAGCTGCCCAAAGGTAACCACAGATGTGGACACTGTAAATATTGTTCAGTTACAGAAAAAATATCAACTTTTAAAAGCAGTAATGCTACAGAAGTCTTTGCAATTTGTAACTTTATTTCTTGTGATTCCATAAATGTGGTGTATATGGCCTGGTGTAGCTGTGGTAGCTTTTGCATAGGAAAAACAACCCGCACATTGAAACTTAGAGTGGATGAACACGTAAGGGCCATAAAGAACTGCAATTTAACTAATACTTTAGCAGTTCATGTAAGACAGCCTCTTCTACAGAGAAACATGGTTTCAGATTTAGTGGCATAGAACAAGTTTGTCTGGGTAAAAGAGGGGGTGATTTGGATACCATGAAATTAGAAAGAAAAGCTATGTGGATCTTCCAGTTGGGAGGATTTTACCCACCAGGCCTCAATGGCAGAATAGATATAATGCCTTTCATTAGAAAGAGAAAAAAGAAACCATAGAAAAATTATCAATGGCTTCACAATTGTCATTGATTGCTGAACAGAATTTGTTCTAAGATATTACCTAAATGCTGTGAGTACCCTGAAACTTATTATCGTATATGTATAAAAACCAGTTAAAGGCATTTTAATTGAAATAATGTATATATAGTGACACAAATATTGTAACTTTGGAAAATAGGAGTTTTTTAACTTCTAATTTTTTAACTTCTTATTTTTTACTTTCTCTCTCCCATTCTCTTTCCTCTATAGGTTTTCCATGGGTGTTGCATATAGTTTTTGAATACTAGAAAATAGTCAAAAAACATCCAACCACTGTAGGTACAGTACAAGTCACATTAAACTGTTCCACCAATGAGTTGGTTTAGCATTGTTTTTCACAGTTGGCAATGCACTGGCAACTCACACTGCATTTTTTCAGTGCTTAACCAGCTCAAGATCAATATATATGAAATGTTTTTGCAACTCATTTGGAATGTATCTATAGTCCAGCCACAGTGCAAAGCAAACCTGAGTTTTAGCTTTTAAGAAACAGTTTTTGCAGTGCTTTGTGCTGGATCCAGCAACGTTTATGCAACTCAGTCAGAAATGCTACAGCAACTCATTGAAGGAACAGTTTAATGTGATTTGTACTGTAGCTGGCAAAAATGAGAATAATAATAATAATTGCGTTATGAATTTGAAGATAAAATCTATATTCAGTTTATTGCTTACACCCCATGGAACCATTGTTTTACAAAAATGTACTGCCCATTGAATCAAGTAGGAACAAAAATTGTTTTTTATCTCCTTTGATTAAGATACATGTTATAGCAATATGATTAATGGCCAGGAAGCATTTTGTCTTTTCTTATGTTAAATATAAAGGAACTAAGTTTTTGTACCTATCCTATCTGGATAAATAAATGCTATTTAGTATATATTGTATAGCACTTTGGGTATCACTATGTACCACTGAAAAGCACAGTACACATTTAAGTGGGTGTGGTAATAGGATTGGTTAACAGAATCTTAAATACAGAGACTCTCCTATTGACCAGCATCCCTTGAGAAAGCCTACAGGCAAACCTGGTTGGGACATCTGCTGCTAATGTCGGTATGCACATTTACACTATGATATAGCTAATTTTGCATATTAAAGTATTTGAAGTCTTACTGCTGCCTGGTGCCATTTTTTTGCTGCTATCTTTAGTTACATCATAATTCAGGCACAGGCTTTCTGAAGTGGAGTGTTCCTGTGAAGTTTTATATTCACACTGTTGCAGACTATAAGCAGTGCCTAAGCTAGAGAGGTTGAGCTCTAAACTCATGGGAAGAGACACTTTTGAATCATTAGAACTCAAATGCAGAATCTCTGCACATTTGCATATCTAGGATATGAACATTCTAGTATGCCAGCAGATAAAGGCTGTATGGTCATTCTAGTCTACTCCAGTGTGCCAGTCCTGTCTGTGTCTACAGAGATACCTGCAATTCTCCCTGATGCCCCTTGAGTCTCCCTTCCCTCTTTTCCCATGTCCGTCAACAGCAACTTTCCCCTTCACTCTGTCCCATTCTTTCTTGAAACTATCCACAGTTTTTAAGGAGACCGCCTCCTCTAGCAACTTGTTCCACTTGACTACCAGCCCCTTGGTGAAAAAGCACCTCCTTGCTTCTTTCCTGACTCTTCCTTTTACCAGCTTTAGCCCATGCCCTCTAGTGGACTTGTTCCCATTAAAGCTGAAGAGGCCCCCCCCATATTCACCATGTTAATACTGTAAAACTTGACATTTTCACTGTGAAATAATTTTTGCTTCTTGTGCTAAAGCACTAATTTGCATGAAAATGAATTTGCACTAACTAGTGCTATAAACATTTTTTCCATTCATGTGAATGTAGTACTAATGATTCAGTGCTGAATTGAATTTACGCTATTATGGTTACACTTGTTTTTGTGCTAAAATTACTTTGCATGAAAATAACTAGTTTTATAGAACCTTTAAGGTATCTGAAGGTCTTAATCATATCCCCCCTCTCCCTTCAGTCCTCAAGAGAGTACATGCTGAGCTCCATGAGTCTCTCTTTGTAGTTGTTGCCCTGCTGGCCCTGGATCATATTGTTTTCTCTTCTCTGGACTGTCTCCAGCAAGTTAACATCCTTCTTAAGAAAGGGCACTAATGTTGCAAACTATATTCTAGGTCCTGTCTCACCAGTGACCTTGCACAGTGGTAGTATGACCACTACGTTTCTGGTATTAATCTCTCTGGCTATGCAGCCCAGCATCCAATTTGCTTTCGCTGCTGCTCTCCTGCAGTGTGCCAAGTGCTTCAGGTCACTTATGATGAGTACCCCAGGTCCATTTCTTTATCTGACTTGGATACTTCCACACCACCCAGTCAATATTTGATCTCTGTGCATTTCATCCCCAAGAGTATAACTTTACAAATTTTAACATTGAACCCTGGTTGCCAAATGCCAGATCACTTCTCTAACCTAGCCAGATCTTCCATGACTTCCTTTCTCTCTTCCTCCATGTCCACTCTCCCACAAAGATTGGTGTCATCTGCGAACAGGCAAAGTTTACCTTTGATCCCATCTGCTATTTCACTAATGGAGAAGCTAAACAACACTGAGCAGAGCAACACGCCCTGAGGAACCCCAGTGATCACTGGCCTAGCTTCCGAGAAATTCCTCCTGACCACCACCTTCTAGCTTCCATCCTGCAACCAGTTTTTGATCCATCTAGTAAGTCTGACCCCCACCCCAGGTCTTCTAGCTGCTTCCTTATCAGTCTCCTATGAGGTACAAAGTCAAAGAGTCAAAAGCGTTGCTGAAATCCAGATACAGGACATAAATCATCTGGCCCCTCACCACTGTCCTGATCAATCAACTGAAAAAGACAATCAGATTAGTCTGGCAGTACCTCTCCAACTCAAACCCATGCTGCCTCCCATCCTGCAGCCTGCTTTCCTCGAGAAAGCTGATCAGTATTTCCTTCAGGGTAGTCTCCATCAGTTTCTCCACTATTGAGGCCAGACAGACTGGCCTTTAATTCCCTGGTTCATCCTTTGGAACACTTTTATGGAGAGACACCACATGCACAGTTCTCTAGTCAAGGGGCACACTCCTGGACTCCAGAGAGGTGTTAAACAGATTTACCAGAGGGCCCACAAGCACCTCCAACAGTTCCCTCAGGACCCCTGGCTGCACACTGTCTGTCCCTGGGGATTTATCTTCCTTCAGGGCCCTTAGGCTCTTAAGCACCATGTCTACTCATATTGCTCCATCATCTGTGATTCCCCCTTCCCTATTCCCACTCCCCTGCTCCTCTGTGGCACTGTTTCATCATTCTTTCTAGTGAAGACAGAGCATAAGTACTTGTTAAGAACCTCCACTTTCTCTTCACTTTCTTCTTTAATTTGGCAATCTCATCTTTAATATCCCTCTCCTCCCTTAAATATTTGAAGACCTTCTCACCCAATTTTACTCCTTGTGCTATCCATACTTCCCTTGTAGCCTTTGCCTCTCCAGTTGTTCTGCTTGCCACCCTTCATTTAGCACAACAAACCATTCTATCCTACTCATTCTGAATGAGTCTGTTCTTCTAGAAGACTGCATTCTTTTCTCTTATTGCATCTGCCACTTCCTTTCTGAACTGGCTGAGCTTTATGGCCTTAGATTTCTTGCCTCATGATCTCTAGATGAATACCACAAAGTATGGTCCCCCATCAACTACCTCAGCCCCAGGGTTGTGCAAGGCTCTTCACTTGCTGTCTCAAATGTTGCACTGGAGCCTTCATTAGACAGAGTGAGGGTAGGCTAGTAAGACACTAATTTCCACTGTTGATAGCAGGAGGTACTCCCATGCTTTTGTCAGGACACTATACTGACTTGCACTGTCTCTCCCTAAAGACAAGATTTGAGCTCCTAGATGCAGACAACTCACCCCTTCTAACCTGGCATTTCTGTAAGTGTCTAAGACTGCAGGTCTGGGTGTCTGCAGAATAAACAAGTCGAGGAAGGTCACATGACTGATGTGGACCAACTGGAGCCAAGCAGAAAGTCCCACCTGGGTGAGGTCCCATTTGGTGCATATAAGGCAGCACTCCTCACATGGCCCCACAAACACTGGCGTCCCAGCATGTGAGTTGAACAACACAGGAGTGGAACAGGAGTAAGACTGGCATCTTAGCCACTGGCAGGCCTCTGCAGCAGGAGCAAGAAATGGGGGACTCAGTCAGTCGACTAAGGTAACATGATTGTTCACTTCTGTTGTTGTTTTCACTGCCGAGACAGGTGGAAGATAAAGGGTATACCAAAACAGGGAATAGAAGCAACACTCTATAGAGGGCAAGTGTACAAAGGGGAACAACAAACAACCAAACAACAAAAAAGATAAAACTAAAAACACCCTGTCAGGGGTAAAGAGTACATAAGGGACAGATAAAGGCAAATGAGTAGGCAAAAGATGAAAACAGAAGCAACACCATACCTAGGGCAGGTGTACAAAGGGGTAAAACAAATAACATAAGGGAAAAAACTAGAAACATCCTATCAAGGGTAAGGGTATAAAATTATTTATAAATTACACAGGGAGAGTAGGAACTGGGAATACTGGAAGTGGTACAGTCCAATGGTTGTGGGGCAGCAGTTTTCGGAGAGACCGTTTGGAGACTGTGATGCTTCCCCATCTTCACGCACCTCTCTCAGTTGAGGGAGGAGGTCATTAGACTCCAGGTTGAGTTGGCTAGGATTCAGGGGACCTTCTCCCCCTCCCAGGGACTGCCATGTCTGCCACCATTGCTTCAGAGGATGCCTGGAGGAACAGCTGGACTATGGTGGGCTCTAGAAGGATACAGGTGGTGGGCTCCTGAATGGTGAGGGTGCTGGGTCAGAGGCATGTTCCTCATCTGGTACCATTACAAAATTCTTATGACACTCAGGTGGGGCGGGACTGCCAGAAGGAGGCACCTGTGGTAGAGACTGGGGAGGATGTTTGGGTCCTCCATAGTGGAGACTCCAAGGAGGATTGGGAGAGGGCTGCAGAGGAGGAGGAGGAGTGAGCAACTCCTGGTGAGGGACTTGATTGTCAGGGGGATAGATATGGGAATAGGAAGGGAGGTGGAGAGGGAGGTCAGGTGCCTATGTGGTACCATGGCTCAGTGTGATGGGAAGTATATCCTGGGGATTGCTAAGGCAGCAAGGCAGAAGAAGGAGCTGGATGTCATTGTCCACCTGGGGACCAATTATCTGGCCAGGGATGGGGTTGAGATAGTGCAGGGGGAGTTTAGAGAGCTGGGGAGCGGTCTTAGTCAGGTACCACATTCAGTAGATTTTTATGAGGTGCAGCCTCTTTATGATTTGGAAGAGCAAAGGGGTTTCTGCACCAGAAGCTTCAACTCATGGTTGAAGGATTGAAGCAGAGAGTAGGGGTCTGGCTGCATTGGAGACTGGATGGATAATGGCCTCTAGAGAGGTGATGGCCTACATCCATCCAGGAGGGGAACAGTAGCCCTAGATGGATGGTTTAAATGTTACTTTGAACATTTAAAGTAGCCAAGGGGGCTGGTGGAAGAAATTGGGGAGACAGAAATTGCCCCCTCCCACTGGTTGAGGAAGAGAGTAGAGGGAACCCAATGGGAGAGGAGCCCACAAGAATGCAAACTAAGGAAAGAAGCAGGGTGATAGACTGAAACAGGGACAGTAACAAGAACATTGAAAAGAGAGGGGGAGGAGGGGGTCAAATAGGGAAAAAGGGGGTTAAGAAGAATGCTAACAAAATTTGAAAGGCCATGTGTACGAATGCTAGAAGTCTAGGAAATAAGATTCCAGACCTACAGGCCATCATGGCAGAAGCCAACAGGATATTAAGGCCATTACCAAATCATGGTGCACTACAAACCATGACTGGGACAAGGCCTTACCAGGCTAGTGCAGCACCCCATACGTCGAATGGGAAGAACACCCCTCCCCCTCAGCTAGTGGTCAAACAGGGATTCAGCATGTTTGCAGTTCATTTGCATCACCAGGTAAGAAAAAAGGTTTGTCTCCCCATACGACGCACAGGGGTAATGCCAAACCTCACCCAACAACTAACACACCGAAATCTCGCCAATGGAAAATCATGTACACAAATGCTCACAGCCTGGGAAATAAGATCCCAGACCTGCAGGCAATAATTTCAGAGCTATACTGGACATAGTAGCAATTAGTGAGACGTGGTTTACCAGTAACACACTTGGGAGACTTCAGTACCTGGCTATGTATTGTTCAGAAGAGACCGAGGTGCAAAAAGGGGGGAGGAGGGCCCTGTATGTCAATGAAAATATCAAACCAGAATTTCAGAATACACATAAGGAGCCAGAAGAACTGTGGGTCACCCTGGAAACAGGAAATGGGACAGCCATAAGAACTGGAGTTGTCTACAGGCCCCAGACCAGGGAGGACATAGACACATTACTGTTAGAAGATATACAAAACATGACAGCTAAAGGAGGTTCTGATAATGGGAGACTTCAACATGCTGGATACAGATTGGTCAATACCAGCAGGAACATCTGCCAGAACTAGACACATAGTGGATTCCCTGCAGGGGGAGGGCCTCAAACAACTGGTACAACACCCACAAGAGACAGGGCTATCCTAGATATAGTACTGACTAACAGGGAAGGGATCACAGATCTCCAGGTAGAAGGTGACCTGGGGGCCAGTGACCATCACATGGTATGGTTCAGTTTGGCTACTACATCTAAATCATCCCATTCCAAGGCAAAAATATGGGACTTCAGAGGAGCTGACTTTGATAAGATGGCCAACAGAGTTAAGCTAGCCCTGGCAGAAAGAAACACAGTGAGGGGTACAGGCAAAGTGCAAGCATTAAGGATGCAATACTTGAAGCAACATCCCATTGTGTTAGACAGAAAGGAAGTGCAAAGAAGAAGGAAACCACTTTGTTCTCAAATAGAAAGCAGAAAAGGTCAGAGCCAAAAGCCTGGCCTTCAGGAAATATAAGGGAACACAGCGGATGAAGATGGGCGACACTAAAACCGCCCTAAGGGAAGCAGGGAAGGCAGTAAGGCAGACAAAGTCCCAAACTGAGGAAACACTAGCACGAACAGTAAAGAAGGTAACAAGACTTTCTATAGATACATTAGTGAAAGGAGAAAGTCCAGAGGGATATTGCTAAGCTTAATGGAGAAAAGGAGCATGTGAGGAGGAGGACCCTGTAAAGCATCTATCCTAAATAGATACTTTTGCTCAGTATTTACTGAAGAGAAGGTAGGGCAGGGCCCACAGCTCAGCACCATGGACACAGGGGAGAGGGAGGGAGGTGAGCACTACTCCCTTCACAAAGGAAAGGGTCCTACAAGAGCTTGCTAAGCTCAGGGTGGATAAGGCAATGGGACCTGCTGGCATACATCCCAGGGTACTTAAGGAGCTAAAGGTGGAACTAGCAGAGCCATTAGCAGAACTGTTTAGTGAGTCTCTGAGCACAGGAGAGGTCCCAGAAGACTGGAGAAGGGTTTATGTGATCCCGCTCCACAAGAGTGGTAGCAGGAGAAGGCAGGGAACTACAGACCAGTCAGTCTTACCTCAGTAGTGGGCAAGATTATGGAGGCACTCCTTAAGGAAAGGATAGTGTAACACCTGGAATACATAGGGGCACAGGATCCAAGACAGCATGGGTTTACAAAAGGAAGGTCCTGTCAAACTAATCTCATAGATTTCTTTGACTGGGTAAGCAGAGTGGTGGACCAAGGGGGAGCAGTTGATGTCACCTACCTTGACTTCAGCAAAGCTTCTGACACTGTTTCACATAGAAGATTGATAAATAAGCTAGGTAGGCTCGGGGTGGGTCAGAAGTTGGTCAACTGGGTGGCAAACTGGTTGACGGAAGAACACAGAGAGTGGTGGTAAATGGTATACAGTCAGAAGAGATGCAAGTCACAAGTGGGGTACCTCAGGGATCAGTTTTGGGGCCAGTCGTCTTCAACATCTTCATTAGTGACACTGCAGATGGACTAGAGGGTAAGGCTTGTCTGTTTGCAGATGACACCAAGATCTGCAACAGAGTAGATGATCCAGATGGGGTGGGCAGAATGAGAAGAGATCTGGAAAAACTAGCAAAATGGTCAGAAAAGTTGCAACTCGGATTTAATGCAAAGAAGTGCAAGATCATGCACATAGGGAAGAGAAACCCTGAAGCCACCTATAGGCTGGGAGGGGAGTTGCTAGCAGTCACAAAGGAAGAAAGAGACTTGGGCATCATCATCACTGAAGACCTGAAATCATCCAAGCAGACCTCTAAAGCAGTAGGTAAGGCTAGGGGGGTGTTAGGGTGTATTAGTAAGGGTATCACAAGTTGTGAGAGAGGTAATAATCCTCTTTACAAGACACTAGTTAGGCCCCATCTGAGTACTGTGTGCGTATTGGAGGCCACACCTTCACAGGACATTAACCAAATTGAGGCAGTCCAGAGAAGGGCAACCAAAATGGTGCAGGGACTGCATCAGAAGACATATGAGGACAGATTAACAGAGCTCAATATGTATACCCTTGAGCAAAGGAGGAGAGGTGATATGATCGAGGCATTCCAACACCTTAAGGGCATTAACAAGATGAAAGAGTCTAACATGTTTAAATATAAAAAATAGCAGGACAAGAGGACACAGCATGAGATTAGAGGGGGCCAATTAAGGGGAAATGTGAGAATTCTTTTCACAGAAAGGGTGGTGAATGCATGGAATGGCCTACCTCAAGAAGTGGTGGCTATGAATACAGTGCAGGGCTTCAAACAGGCATGGGATAGGCATAAGGGAGCAATACAAATGAGTATGAATAGATAGGCCACTGACAGAGCAAAGGCCAATGGCACATTTATAAGGTAGAAAAAGAAATGGGCAGACTGGATGGGCCTTGCGGTCCTTATCTGCCATCAACTTCTATGTTTCTATGTTACTTCCTTAGTCACATAAGAATTAGGAACTGCACTCACAGAAATAAATAAATAATGGTTCACCCAAATGCTGGAGACAGTGCTTAAAGTCACAGCGTCATTATCAAGTAATCTCACAGGTGAAACAAACACAGACTGAGCTGTGAGCCACAACTGCCAGGGGCAGCAACCTAGTGCAGTTCCTGTTTCTTCTATGACTTGATATACAGGTGGGCTACCTGTTGGTCACTGCACCAGTCCTTTCCCACAGCTCGCAGTCTGGTACTCCACTGGACTGTATGCTCTCCTTAGGAAAGACAGGGTGGGAAGAAAAGGAGGGTGTGTGGTTCTTTACATAGAGAGAAAGCATTAATGTGACAGAGATACAGGGACTAGAGGGAGGGCAGAGGTACTGTGGGTCACCATGGAGATGGGAAACAAAGATACTATTCATACTAGCATGGTCTACAGACAGTACAGAGCGAGGAGTTAGAGAAACTACTGGTGGAAGGTATTTGCAAAATGGCAGAAAAGGGGGAGGTGTTGCTGGAGGGGAATTTCAATCTGCTGGATGTAGATTGGAGACTTCCAAATGTGGCTTCAGCTAGGGGCAGGGACATCCTGGTCTCCCTGCAGGTGGTGTTCCTCAGGTAACTAGTCAGTGAACCCACTCGTAATGGGGCAATACTGAACCTGGTGCTCACTAACAGGGACAGTGTTACAAACATGAAGGTGGGAGGCCACCTGGGGACCAGCAATCACTGTACATTATAAGGACAGCTGTGGAATCAAACCACACATGAGTGACGGTCCTGAATTTCAGGAAGGCAGATTGTATAAAGATGGGTGAATGCCTCAGGGATTACCTGGCAGAGGGGAGTGATCTTGGTGGGGTGAAGAAACAGTGTACAAAGATAAAAGGGTCATTGTGAGGGCAACACTCCTCTGCATCATGCAAGTGGGCAAAAGCCAGTGGAAAAAGAGACTACTATGATTCTCAAAAGAGGAAGAGAAAAAGGTAAAAGCTAACAGGGTAGCATTCAGAATGTATAAGGGGATGCCAAGGTATGAGGATAGGGAAGTGTATCGGGGGAAACAGAGGGAAGCAGGGATAGCAGTAAGGAATGAGAAGGCACAAACAGAAGAGAGGATGGCCCAGGCAGTGATAAAAGTGGCCAAGATATTTTTTCAGGTATGTAAGCAAAAAGAGGAAGACTAAAGGTGGGTTTGTAAGGTAAAAAAAGAGAGAGACTAGGAAAAGCCAGACATCCTGAACAAATACTTTTATTCAGTGTACACAGAGGAAGGAGAGGGGGAGGGGCCACAAAAAGTAATAGGAGCATCAGAAGGAGGAAGGTGGACACTAGTCCATTCTCAGTTAGGACATTCCTAAAAGGGACTCTAATCTGAAAGTGGACAAAGCAATGGAACCAGTTATGGTGCATTCAGAGGTATTGAAGAAGCTCAAGGAGGTACTGGTTGAACCTCTGACAGTCTTATTTAACAGCTCATTGGAAACACGAGTGGTTCTGGAGGATTGGATGAGAGTGGATATAGTCCCACTACACAAATATGACAGCAGGGAAGAGGCTGGCAACTACAGGCCAGTTAGCATGGCATCGGTGGTAAGAAAGTTAACAGAATAACTGCTAAAGGAAAGGACTGAAGACTATCTTGAATTTAGTGCATTACAAGACATGTGGCAGCATGGATTCGGGGGTTGGGGGGTTGACCAAGGAATTAGATCAGGGTGGAGTGGTGGATGTAGCCTACCTAGGTTTCAGTAAGGCTTTCAACACCATTCTGATTCATAAGCAAGCTGGGTAGCTTTGGGTGGGTCCAGAGGTGGTTAACTAAGTAAACAAATTGGTTAGGGGATGGATAGATGGCAGAGGATGGTAGTAAATGGAGTTTGCTGCAAGGAAGGGAGGGTGACCAGTGGGGTACCTCGGGAATTGCTGCTGGGACAAGTTCTCTTTAATGTCTTTATAAGTGGCCTTGCAGAGGAGCTGGAATTGAATGGTCTGCCACCTTGCAGATGACACCAAGATCTGCAATAGGGTGGAATTGGCAGTGACCTGAGAAAACATGAGGAGTGGTAATGGGTATGGCAGCTGGTTTGCAATGCAAAAAAAGTACAAAATAATGCACATAGGGCACAGAAGCCTAGGGGTAGAGTACAAAATAGGTGGAGTGGTACTGATAACCACCAAACAGGAAAGAGACCTGGGGTACTCATATCGGATGACCTAAAGGTGGCCAGGCAGCACAACAAAGCTGCTGGAAAGGATAGTGCAATGCTGGGGTGCATAGGGAAGGGTATCACCAGCAGAAAGAGGGAGGTGGTGTTTCCTCTGTATAAATTGGTGGAAAGACCTCATCTAGAGTACTGTGTTGAGTTCTGGAGACCACATCTCTAGAAAGACACAGAGTGGAGGCAGTCCAGAAGAGGGTAACTGAAATGGCGCAGGGTCTGCATCAGAAGACCTATGAGAAGAGAAGAGACTTGAGGACCTGAATATGTACACACTGAAAGAGAGGAGGGAGAGGGGAGATATGATAAAGACCTTTAAATATCCAAAGGGGGTAAATAAGGTGGAGGAGCAAAGTATTTTTCAGAACAAAAGGTGCTCAAGAACAAGAGGGCATGATATGAAGCAGGAGGGGTGGTAAATTCAGCAGAGATGTAAGGAAGTACAGAAAGAGTGATGGATTCCTGTAACCTGCTTCCAGCAGAGGTGGTGGGGCAGAAAATAGTGGTGAGGTTCAAGAATGCATATGATAGCACGAGGGAATCTTCGGAGAAAGGAAGGGAGGAGGGATAACAGACCAGAGATCAAGTAGGATTAGCGGTGATACTGTAGGCAAGGAAAAATGGTCAGACTTGGTGGGCCAAGCAGTCCTTACCTGCTGGCAAATTCTATGTTTCTGTTTCTTCAGCATTTACTTAGTTATTTTATATAGTTATGTGTTGGTACAGTACTTATCTTGGGGAAGAGGTTTTCCCCCTCTCCCCATCAGGATATTTACAGTGCACTGGGAATTACTGACTGTTCAGTTAGTCCTGCCCTGTATACTTTCAGTAAAAGATGAGCGTTTTGATGGTCTATCCACAAGCCTGATCTGTGTCAGGATTGCTTCATGATGTATGAACTGTATATGATCAATTCTGCCTATGTCTATGAACTTGAAAACTGAATAAAAAGTTTAACAACAGAAGACATTCAAATGGTGTTTTCACAAGCTTGGAAAGAGCCTAGTCAAAGTTACGTGCAGAAGAAGGTCCATGAAGGATATGCATGTGGTTAAGTCCCTTAAAGAAGGGTTCAGCAACCTCTTTCTGAAGCCACTGCTAAGAATACTGTTTGCACACTATAGGCTGAGACAGATCATATACACACTAAAACAGGCACACTTTAGCTCTGAAAAAATAAGCATCACAAATAATCAAGGCTCCTCAAGAACTCACAAGCCATAGGTGACAAACTAAGCTCCTCAAACCTGAACGGAAATATCTTCCACTTGAAAGTATACTTCTCACATATGACTCACCTCTGAGAAGCCTCACATATGGTATGGAAGGCTTACAGCTGCAAATGCTTCCCACTCAGTAATCATTACAGTACATCAAATGCAACTATGCTTTCTCATCACAAAATCCCCATGCACAAATCAAAGAGTTGTCACTACTTGGCTGAAATAGGCCTGATGTCAAATACGATTGTAGTCTGTGTTTCCCTTTCACCCTGAGGAAGGAGATGGTGGCCCAAATAAGTCAAAGTGGAGGAACCTGCAATATGACCACATGTATTGTGCTGTACTCAGCCTGAAGACCTAAAGAAGGCTTTCGTTTTCAGCATCATTAGTACATCTTTTTCACAGGTGCTAAACAATTCATATTTAAAAAAAAAAACAGATGGTTCATGTTCTGCAAAATAACTACACTGTGCTGCCAATTATTTTAAAATGCTCAGAATGGAGCAAAGTGGTTAGTCTTTATCATCAGGTATAGCACCATCAAGGTACATAGGCACAAGCTCTAGTCTCAGCCTAAATGGGAGGCACTGGGGCCTTTCATTTTGTTATAAGAGAGTGCGCTCCATCTATCTTCTCTCTGTTTAATTTCAACATAGCAGTTAAGGCATTGCATGCCTGTTGAGTGGTACTGACTATTCTAAATGGACAGGCCTGACAAAAAAGTGAATGGGTAGAGTCAAAGGGTGTGGGATGCTCTCTTTGTAAATGAATGAGTCACTGTAGATGACAAGAAGGAATTCGGGAGGGGGTGGAGGGGCAAACAGTACCACAGATACCACAGAGTTCATGTGGGTCAAGCTTCGGGAAAAGGGGGCAAGTGAGTCACAATGAGGATATGTTACAGGCCCCAAAACAGCTCAGCAGACCATAATAACTAGATGATGGGGAAATTTCAAAAAGCACTCACACTGGATGCAGTGTTGATTCCGGGTGACTTCATTCATCACCTGGGAACAGACTGGTGTCTTGCAAGGGAAAATGGCTAGGCTGAAATAGAGTTCCTATCCACCTTCAAGGACTGGTTCAAAGAACAACATGTCGAGCAGGGAGCTAGGTTTGAGACCACCCTTGACCTTGTTCTCAGCAGTGGGAGTGGGGTCGCTTCCAGAGGGAACATCAAGGAACTGATGGAGGAAACAACTAGGTAACCTTCTCCCTGGTTAAAGGCAAGACTAGCTGAGCCTCAATGGCCAGGACCTGGGACTTCAGAAATGCATAATTTACCAAAATAAAGGACCTGGTGACCAATGGTGTGGAGCAGCTGCATGAGGCTGCTAAATCAAAGCACATGTAGAATATGTTGAAAAAAGAGTCTGAAGCAGTCTCAGACATCTGCATGACTGCAAGCAATAACTGGATTATGGGGAAAGAAGTTGCCTCTTGGTGCAATATGGACCTAAGGCAACTGATCAGAAATGAAAGAAGGACCGGCCCGTTGGCGCAGTGGTTGGATTTCCACTCACAACGCCAGCGACCAGGGTTAGGGAATGAGCTTGGGTCACTGGAGGGCCAGCCGGGGGAGGAGGTAGCTTGAGCGTCCCATGACTGCTCACTGTCTCCAGGGAGGTAAGGGATCATGACCCTGTGCTGAAGCAACCACTGTTGGAGGCTGGTGGTAGAGCAGCATGTCAGGATCATTAGGAGTGGTGCGTGACAGACGTCAGCTCTTGCCTTGACGTCTGGACATCACGCACCTTAAGAAAGCCAGGAAAATCACTCACTGGTCTCCGGATGACGGCTCTCTGTTCCTGAGGGCCTCCAGTGCCTTCCCAGTGCCTCCTGTTCCCCAGCAGCATCCCCAGGCCCTAGAAGTGTGCACTGGGGCTATCCCCCTGGTGCCTTCCCCCTTGGAGGAGAGGGACCTGCCCAGTGAAGGGATACACCAGGATATCCCAGGCATCGGCTGCAATCTGGGGATCAGAGAAGGGCCAGGCAAGGACAGAAGGGGTCAAAGGGAACTAGGTAGAGCCCAAAGGAGAGGAGGACCAGTGAGCATGGGGGCGGTAAAATAGATTACAAAAAAAAAAAAGAAATGAAAGAAGGACTGTGACACCAGGAAAGAGATGGGTTGCATTCAGGCTTGGAAGGACTATGGAGCAGTACTTAAATAGGGACCGCACAAATAGAAATGAGAAACTTAGGGAGAGACTGGAAGCCAAGACAGAAGTAATATCTGTTAAGAACACCTAACCCTTCTTCAAGCAGCTGTGTTTGTTAGTAGAAAGCAAATTCATCATATAGTTTTTTTTAAGTAATCATGTATTTTGGGGAAAACATCAGCACAACAATTTTTCTTTTCATTGTATTTGTCTCCTGAACTCACATATGTGGTTTTCAAGTTTTTAAAAGTAACTTCTCATTGGCCACACTCACAATGAATAAATGAAACATTTTGGTGTGAAGTTGTGCTGTTTACCATCAAAAACATGCGCTATGACCCTCTGAATACATCCACATTATGAATAGGGTTTGTGAAGTCAAAAAGGAACCTTGTGGGAAGGGATTTTTAAAAATTGCAAGTGACAACCATGTTTATTGACTTGAGTGATTATTTATAAATCCAATAATACAACCTGTTCAAATACATCTGAGAGAAATAAAAATATACTGTTTATAAATATAATCATTTCAGAAACTTATTATCACTAAAATTCTTTATGATTGTGTTTTTTGCTGCCTAACACATACTGCTTATTTAAAATACATAAATGGAAGGAGAAAGATGAAGGGGGGTATTTTGACCCATGACACCAGGGGGCAGGGAGCAATCTGGGAAAGAACAAGTGGCAATAGATGAGCTTGTGAAAAAAATACTTTGCTTGGGTGTTCAACATAGGACCCTGGCAGAGGGGAGGTTGCTCATCAGTAGGGCCAATGGCATCAGGAGTAGCCAGAATGCAGCTTTTGGGCACCACTTCACACCCACCCTTGCACCTAATAACTTTCTGAAGATTAAGTCAGTTGAACCCCAAGCAGCAGGCAGGATCACATTGGAGTTAAAGAAACAATTGGCAGAGCCTATTGCATTAATCTTCCATTTTGTGCAGGTATGGTGCAGGAGGACTAGAAAGTGACCAGTGTGGTCCCCATCTGCAAGAATGGAACAAGGGCAGATACTGACAACAGGCTGGTCCACCTGACATTAGTGCTGGGCAAGGTCCTCATAGCAATGATTAAGAATGGAAAGAATAATGTAAAACCTGGTTGAGGTCAAGGTTCTCTCTCACCCTCCCAGCATGGATTTATGATGGGCAGATCATGTCAAACCTTTTTTAAGAGTGGGATCTGGGAAAAGAATGTGGTAGGGCTATAGAAGTAGTCTATTTGTACTTCAGAAAAGCCTTTGACACTATGATGAATGATAAGCTTCTGGACACATTATAGCAGTAACTTATATATAAGACATTCACATTCAAAAAGGTGATGGCTAACTGATTTAAGAGGCAGAGTTGTGTGGACAGGCACTTTTGGAGAGGGGTAATCAGAAGCATCTATGAGGGATCAGTGCTTGGGCCACTGCTGTTCAATATCTTCGTCAATGAGCTGGAAGCTGGAATCTCCAGTTGGGTGCTTAAATTCCCTATAGACACTAAGTTGGCCAGGGTGGTAGACTTCCTTGAGAATGAGGACAAACTTCAAGAGGACCTGAAAAAGCAGGGCAATTAGTCTGACTGTTGGAGTCTTGAATGTGATTTAGTCAAGTTTAAGGTACTACACTTAGGAGGAAAACAGAGATAGAATCTACAAACTGTGTGGGAACCCTCTTGCTGAAGTTGATGAGGAAAAGTACATGGACTCACAACAGACAAGAGTCTGAAACATGATGAGCATTATCTGGACACCATCAAGAGGGCTGGCATAATGCGGCAGATGGGGCTGCATTGAATGGGAGGTTGCCATTAGAGCTGAGGAGGTAATCCTGCCATTGTGCAAGGTCCTGGTGAGACACCACCTGGAGTACTGCAGTTCTGGGCTCCTAAATACAAATTGGACATTTATACAGATGAATAATAGTAATAATAATAATATAATAATAATAATAAAACTTTATTTATATCGCGCCTTTCTAAAATCAAGGTGCTTTACAATATCTAACATTATAAAATAAAAACCAATATATAATAATCTGAGCTCCTAAAATCACAGTATTAATTAAAAAAGACCTTCGACCATAAATAGGTCTTTTGGGCCTTTTTAAATTCCTCCATGGATGCACACTGACAAAGCAGGTGAGGTAGAGAATTCCAAAGGGTTGGAGCAGCATACATAAAGGCATGAGCACCTGATGATTTTAAAGAAACCCTCAGAATCTCTAGCAACCCCTCATCTGCCAAGCGGAGAGATCGCATAGGGCAGTAGGGAACCAAAAGCTCTTTCAAGTAGTCTGAACCCTGTCCATGTAGGGCTTTGTAAGTCAAAAGACCAACTTTAAAGGTGATCCGCCACTGAAATTGGCAGCCAGTGCAGATCATGCAGCACCGGCGAAATATGACAGGCACGAGACGTACCTGTTAATAGCCAGGCTGCAGCATTCTGCACCAGCTGCAAGCGGCAGATATCAACCCCAGGAAGCCCTAGATAAAGGGAGTTACAATAATCCAGGTGTGAGGTCACAAAGGCGTGGACCAACATTGGTAAATCCATGGGCAAAACAAGGTGCTTAATCCTGGCGTTGTTCCTAAGATGGTAAAAGGAAAGTTAGACAACTGCCGACACCTGAGAATGAAGTGTCAGCTCATTGTAAAAAATCACCCCCAGGTTCCGCACCCATTCAGAGGTAGGGAGCTGGACACCTTCCAGAAATAAACCTGAGAGAGGACCAATTCCCATCCCCTCTACCCTACAACCCGGGTCTACAACCATTACCTCCGTCTTCTCCAAGCTCAATTTTAGCCAGCTTGAACTCATCCAGCACTGGATTTCAGTGTGGCAGTAATTAAAGACCGAGAGAGCTCTATCCTGGTTGGGTGCAAAAGATAGGTAGAACTGGGTATCATCTGCATAGCAGTGAAACCTTAGCCCATACCTTCTTACAATGTCTCCGAGGGGCAGTATACACACGGCAAACAATATGGGGGACAACACCGAGCCCTGGGGAACCCCACATGACAGAGAGACTGGGTGGGAAGAATTTATCCCTGACACCACTCTCTCTGAGTTCTGTCAGTGAGGAAAGATCTAAACCATCTGAGGACTGTACCCGATCGGCCACAGATAAACTCCAGGTGTGCGTGAAGCACCCCATGGTCCACAGTGTCAAAAGCTGATGAAAGATCAAGAAGAACAAGAATGGACTGCTTCTTCTGATCTCTACCCATCAGGAGATCATTAAGCACCCAAACCAGTGCTGTCTCGGTACTATGCCTCTTTCGAAAACCAGACTGGAATGGTTCATAGATGTCATGGATGGTTAAATGGTTTTCCAATTGAGCAGCCACTACTTTCTCAATAATCTTCCCAGCAAAGGGAAGATAAGAGATCAGTCTGTAGTTAGCAAAGCAGCCAGGGTCCAAGGAAGCTTTCTTTAGGAGGGGTGTCACCACCGCCTCCTTCAGGGAGCTAGGAAACTCACCCATATCCAAAGAGAACCAGACCATCTGTGCTAGGACAGGGCCAATGGTATCAAAACAACCCTTTATCTGGGAAGTCGGGCCCGGATCCAAACTACAGCAAGTATTGCGCATACTATGGACAATGAAAGAGTGCAAAGTAAGCCAGCAACATTATCATACAAGTTGGGGAAAAAACATTAGGACATGCTAGAGACCTTTAATATGTTAACTTATGATAAAGGGAGGCTGATAGAGGACATGATCTCAGTCTTTCTCATAGTCATACTGTACTCATGGGTACTGAGAATATTAAACAGACAGATGATTGATCTGGTGTGCCCCAGCAGGATGCAGGAACATGCCCTGAGGCTCAGAGATGGTAAATACAAGAGTAACACTTGAAGACACATCTTCCCTTAGAGAGTAGTAAACCTATAGAACAGCCCACCAGTAGAAACAACAGATGGCAGTGCAGGTCTTCAGGGATAAATGCTAGACAAATGTCTGATTATCAAAGGAACTACGGGATACACTGGTTAAAAGAGTGTGTGGGTATACAGTACCTACAAAATACTACTTGTTCACATAGTATACTTATTAACCCCTACTTTTTATTTAGTTTTTGTTTACCGGGTAGGTGCACTAGCCATAGCAATGACTATTTTCAGGCACGACCCGGGAGGGTACAGTACAACAATACAGGGAAACATTTCAATACAAGTACAAACATAGTTGACAATAGTATACAGAGCAATTTGCAAATGTAATACAAGTGTAGAGAAAAAATAAATAAAAATAAGAGAGGAGCAGTACAAAACCAAAAACTACACTAGAATTTGCTTTAACGAAGAAAAACATGAACAGATTGAACATTTTAGTGCTAATAAGGGAATGGATATAGTACTGGGGAGGGATACTAGTAAGTGATAGAAGTAACAGCCAAGAAGAGAGGGATGAGAGTGAAAGTAAGGTGGGAGGAGGGACAGATAGGTAAGGAGAAGTGCATGGCATATAGAAGGTCAGATCAATAAATGCCATGGAGAGAGGAGGCTGGGAATGAGATGAGCTATGGAGGTTTGAAGCAGGAGCACTTGTAGGAAGAATCAAGATATTTTTGCAGCCCTTTTTTAAAAGATGCATGAGATGGTGATTGGTGCAAAGCTAGTGGAAGGGAGTTCCAGTATTTGGGGGCATGGCAGTGAAAGCACTAGCGCCTTTTATGGTTTTGTGTCTTGGGATGAAGATGGGGGCCCTGGTCAGCAGACCTCAGCCCATAGCAAGGTGTCAGATTTTGGAAGAGTCCTGCAAGAGATGCAGGTATTTGTAGGCGGACCATGTTATCAATCATAGAGCCATACGCTTGAAGCCTTAATTCATTAGGAGGAAGCCATCCTAGGTCTCAATACAGGAAACAGTGGTGTTTCAGATGGTGTGAGGAGGACTCATAGTGACAGATATTGTTATATGTGACATCCCATTTCCGAAGGATTGATTTGCACGCAGAGGCATAAGTTGTGACACCATAGGTAAGTGATGTAAGGAGTATGCCACGGGCTATGGCAAGCCTTGCTGAGGTAGTGAGCACATAGCTGGTTCGGTAGGCTATTCCAAGTTTGGAGCTGACCAGTTTCCAGGTCTGATTAACATAGAAACATAGAAACACAGACTTTGATGGCACATAAGGACCACTTGGCCCACCGAGTCTGCCCATTTCCCTACCTACAGGATAAGCTGCAGATCCTAGTTAACCAACAGCCTATTTCTTCTTACCCCCCACAAACACAGAAACATAGAAACATAGACTTTGATGGCAGATAAGGACCACTTGGCCCACCCAGTCTGCCCATTTCCCTTCCTATTAGATAAGCTGCAGATTCTAGTTAACCAACAGCCTACTTCCTGCAACCCCCCACTACAATTGCCTTATGTCTGTCCCATGCATGTTTGAATTCCCCACTGTTTTAGACCCAACAACCTCCCCAGGAAGGTGGTTCCATGCATCCACCACTCTCTCTGTGAAAAAAAATTCCTCACATTACCCCGAGCCATTCCCCCTCGATCTTTAAATTGTGCCCCCTTGTTCTTACAGATCTCTTTTTCTGAAAGATGCTACCCTCCTGGACTTTGTTGATTCCCTTGAGGTACTTGAAAGTTTCTATCATGTCGCCCCTGTCCCTCCTTTCATCAAGGATATACATATTAAGCTCTCTCAGTCTCTCTTCATATGGTTTCTGATGCAGACCCTGTACCATTTTAGTTGCCCTCCTCTGGACTGCTTCCATCCTGTCTATGTCCTTGCATAGATGGGGTCTCCAAAACTGCACACAGTAGATGGGGTCTCACCAACTGTCTGTACAGAGGGATAACCACTTCCCTTTTTCTCCTTGTGATGTCCCTTCTATGCATCCCAGCATCCCCCTGGCTCTCCTTACTGACTTATCACATTGCTTACCCACCTTTAGGGCATCTGATATGACTACCCCAAAGTCCCTTTCCATTTTTGTTGTTGTTAGTACCTCCCCTGCTATTGTTTTCTCTTCTCCTGAGTTTTTGTTTCCCAGGTGTATTACATTGCACTTCTTTGCATTGAATCTAAGTTGCCATATGTCCGACCATTCCTCCAACCTTGCCAAGTCCCTTCTCATCCTTTCTACCCCCTGTGTATCAACTCTGTTACAGATCTTTGTGTCATCTGCAAAGAGGCATACCTTTCCCTCCAGACCCTCTGCAATGTCACCTATAAAGATGTTAAAGAGGACTGGACCCAGTGCTGAGTCCTGAGGTACTCCACTAGTAACCCCCCTTTCTTCGGAATGTGTTCCATTCACTATTACCTTCTGTGTCCTGTTGTGAAGCCAGTTTGCTACCCAGGCTACCACCCTGGAACCCACTCCCAGTCTAGCTAACTTAATTATTAGTCTTTTGTGCGGGACTGTGTCAAATGCCTTGCTAAAGTCTAGGTAGGCCATATCCACAGCCCCTCCCTGGTTTATTACTTTGGTCACCCAGTCAAATAAATCAATTAGATTTGTCAGACATGACCTTCCTGCTGTAAATCCATGTAAAAAGGTTTTATCCCCCTTCTTAACTGAGTTGGCTATTTTTTCCTCAGTTTGGGCACAAGAATTGCCTTATGTCTGTTCCATGTATTCTTGAATTCTCCCACAGTTTTAGACCCCACAACCTCCTCAGGAAGGCTGTTCCATGCGTCCACCACCCTCTCTGTGAAAAAATACTTTCTCACATTGCCCATTGACCGTTAATCTTTTGTGTGGGACTGTGTCAAATGCCTTGCTAAAGTCTAGGTAGGCCATGTCCACAGCCCCTCCCTGGTCTACTACTTTGGTTACCCAGTCAAATAAATCAATTAGATTAATCTGACACGACCTTCCCGCTGTGAACCCATGCTGCCTTGGGTCCTGTGCTCCACTGGCCTCTAGGTACTCAACAATGCTTTCCTTCAGAAGTGATTCCATCACTTTCCCTACCACAGAGGTCAAACTGACAGGTCTGTAGTTTCCTGCTTCTGCCTTGCTACCACTTTTGTGAAGGGGAATCACATCCGCCTTCCGCCAGTCCTCAGGTAACATACCATCCTCTCATGATTTGTTAAAAAGGGTAGTCAGTGGTTTCACTAGTTCTCCCCTTAATTCTTTTAAAATTCTGGGGTGAATTCCATCAGGCCCCATTGCTTTGTCCACCTTCAGTTTTAGGAGTTCTTTCAGAACCCTTTCTTCTGTGAAAAGACTGGGATCGACCCCCCCCCATAAAGAGTGCTTCTGTTAATTGGATTAGGCACCTCCCCCTCCTCCTCTTTTGTGAATACTGAGCAGAAATATTTGTTCCGTGTCCCTGCCTTTTCACTGTCCCTCTCTGTCTGCCCACCATCCATTCTATTCAGCCTCACTATCCCTCCCTTTGTGTTTCTATGCTCCCTGATGTACCTATAATAGGTTTTATCCCCCTTCTTAACTGAGTTAGCTATCTTTTTCTCAGTTTGGGCCTTTGCTATTCTGACTTCCCTCCCTGCTTCCTTCTGCCTTAACTGGTGCAACTCTCTGTCCTGCTCTTTCTGTGTTTCCTTATACTTCCTGAATGCTATCTTTTTCTCCCTGACTTTCCCCATCACCTCTTTTGAGAACCATAGTGGCTTTTTCTTCCATTTTGATTTGTTTATTTGCTTCACACAAAGGCTTGTTGCCTCTGTGATGGCAGTTTTGATGTTTTCCCATTGTTGTTCCACCTCTCCTTCTAGCCTGTTTGCTAGTGCTTTTCTAAGGCACTCTCCCATCTTGCCAAAGTCAGCCCTCCTGAAGTCCAGCACCCTCACTTTTGTATGGCTTGACTCTGTAGCTGAATTTATCATGAACCACACTGTTTGATGGTCACTTGTTCCCAGATGGCAACCCACTTCTAGATCTGAGATCCTCTCACTGTCCCCATTTGAGAGTATGAGGTCTAAGATTGCTCCCTCACGAGTGGGTTCCGAAACTAGCTGTGTGAGGCATGTCACCTGTAGGGCATCGAGAATGGCCCTGCTCTTGGATGTGGCTGCAGCAAATGTGCTCCAGTTAACATCTGGCATATTCAGGTCTGCCATCAACAGTATCTCCCCTTTCTCTGTCATCCTAAGAATGCCTTCTATCATATCTTTGTCCATTCCCTCCCCCTGACATGGGGGTCTGTATACAACCCCTGTGCAGATTGTGGTGCCATTTCCAGTCTCTAAGGTGACCCACAGTGCCTCCTCTCCTCCCTGTTTACTCTTTTGTTCAGTTGCTTTTATCCCTTCCTTTACATAGAGAGCTACTCCTCCCCCTCTTCTCCCTTCTCTGTCTCTCCTGTAGGTTATGTACCCTGGTATGTTAACATCTCAGTCATGGTTCTCTGTGCACCATGTTTCTGTGACTGCTATGATATCCAGGCATCCTTCTTCCATCAAGGCCACCAGTTCAGGGAGCTTGCTGCCCAGACTACGGGCATTGGTACTCATTACCCTCCACTTCCTGATGGCCTTACTCCTTTGTGCCCCATCCCTGTCCTTCTTGCCTTTGTCACTTTCTCCATTTACCCCTGTCCTTCTCCCTATTGACATCTCTATCTTGGCGTTTACCTCACTTACTACCCTGACTTTTTCCGGGGGGGTAGGATTTCCTTGCTCCTTTCCAGTGCCTCCTCCCCTTGGCTAGTTTAAATGCTTGCCAGTGAAGCTTTTAAACCTATCACCTAGCATCCTGGTTTCTCTCCTGGACAGATGCAGCCCAGCATGGCAGTATAGGCCTGAATCACTCCAGGTGGACCCCCAGTCCCCAATGAAGCCAAATCCCTGAGCTCTGCACCAGTTTTTTAACCACTAACTGAATCCCATGGTGTGGAGCACCCTAGCCTCACCTATGTCATAGACATGCAGCACCTCCGAGAAGGTTACCATGCATGCTACTTGTCTAAGGCCCCTCCCCAACTCCACAAACTCTTCCTGCACTGCTCTGATCCCTTTCTTAGCCATGTCATTTGTCCCTAGCTGGACAATGCCATCCAGCTCCCTCCCCTGTGCAGCTGCTCTGGCGATCCTGATTGATGTGTAAGTCAAAATTTAGTGATGGATCAAGGATGAGGCCCAGATATTTAAATGAATTTACCACCCCAACTAGTGAGCCATTTAATGAGGTGGCTTTAAAAATAGGATGTGCATGTCTGAGTTTCATATTTGATCCAAAGAGCATAGCTTGGGCTTTAGACTCATTTAATACAAGTTTGTGAGTAGATAGCCACTCCTGTATTAGCTGAAAGTCAAGAGAGAGTAGATATTTGCACTTATGAATTGGGGGTACCTAACGGACCCCAAACCCCTTTCCAACACCATATCATTGATCATATGCTAAATTTGTACTAAAACTTGACAATTTTATTGAAATGTTTTCCAATGTATATATATTCTCCAACCAGCAATTCAGCAGATATACTGATAAAGTACAAATGGAATACAATGAGGAAACTCTATGTAAAACAAATGGATCTGCTTCTACATTATATTGTGTCAGAAATGTCTTACTGGTTCTTTTCCATCCATTGCTTCCAGCCAAAGTTTCCTGTTTGCTTCTGATAGAGCCTGTAGCGTGATGATGCCATGCCTAAAAGTAAAATGAATTGATCCTTTATAATGATGACAACACTTTTAAACTTGCTTTAATTTTACTTCTTGCTGTTTCTAATGTCTTCAAGACTGGAAAGTTGTTGCCTAATTTGCACTTATAATATGGGTTCACCAAAGTAGAGAAACTAATTGGCTACAGGGCAACAGGTGACTGTGGATTAAATTCTCTATTTAATCCACAGTTACTGTGTCTGACCTACTTAGCTCCGGTGTCAGAGACTGCATCACAGCACATAGGGATATCCTATTTCAGAGAAGTTTGATTTTTTCAGTCGGCCATTGTTGTTGTCTTTGTAAGCGAGTGGCTGAGGGTGTGTAGTACAAGCTGTGGTGGATGTCAATTTCTCATTGTTTATCAGAGCACCTGTTATCTCCTGATCCACACTGCTGTACAACGTTGCATGTCACAGAGAGTGAGAAGCAGGGCACCATATCCCAGTGCACAGAGAGAGCCACAGAGAGAGAGAGAGAGAGAGAGAGAGAAAGCCCCATCTTTACAGTGTCCCCATGATGACAGAGAGAGTGAGAGCCATGACAAGCAAAGCATCCCTGTGCAGAGACAGAGAACACGATATGTGCCTGTCCTGGTAAGCAAGTAAGACTTTTTTTACACTTTATGCAGTATTCCATCAATGGGACAGTGCAGTAGGCAGTGGTTGAGAAAATGTTTGTTTCCCTGCCTCCCGTTCATACCCCATCTGCGGTCATCACTCACAGAATGCATTCTGTGTCTCTGTGTCTCTTAGCAGATGTATTTTGGTTTCAGCACAAGAGCAGGACAAAGAGAAAGAGAGAGAGTAGTGGCAGCTGTCTTTCAGCGCACACCACGAGAGAGAGATACACACACAGAGCCACTCACAGCAAGCGCAGCGTGCAAAACAGAATTTTGCTCCTCTGTCTGTCTTTCTCTTTCTCTGTCTCATTGGGAGCTCTGTGTGTGATGGGCAGCTGACATTTGTGCAAAAAGTACCGGGGACAGTTGTTTGCAGTTGTTTACATGAGAGCCAAAGACACACAGCAAGAGCAGCAGCCATAACAGAGAGAGAGAGAGAGAGAGAAAAAGAGACAGCGCGAGCAGCTGACAGCCGTCCTGTTAGAATGAAAGAGCTTGATATAGCAACATGTCTCTTTATGTGTTTGCATGCAGTCAGGTGCAGTGATTTTTCATGGTCAGATATACAAATGAGTGTGAGTGTGTGTGTGTGTGTGTGTGTGTGTGTGTGTGTGTGTGTGACATTAACTGAACAACACCCCACAGAAACATACTTTGCAGAAGCAGTAAGTGTATGAATTATAGGCCATCCATAAGGACTGTCAGAGCTGAAGTATTCAGACATCCCAGGAAATATGCACGTCATTGCAACTGTGGATTAAACTTTCAATTTAATCCACAGTTAGCAGCTGCCCTAGGCGTACTCAGCGTGGCTGTTGTACAACCCTAAAATTATGCATATCTTCAGCCCTGTCTCATGTACAGTCACCGTAGTAACTTAAAATCCATTTGCAAATCCATAAAAAGCAGCAGAATGAATCCTTTGTCAGGGACTACTTTGTAAGGTGGAAGGATACAATAGCTTTGTAGCATTAAAACAAGGGGAGCAGCTGATTTTGGGGGGTCTGTACCCTATGTGCCAGGTAACCCATGTTATAAGTGCAATAACCCACTCCAGGGTGTGGGGTACAACAGCCATCTTGCAAAGGGCAAATTAGAATTGCACAAAATTAATATAAGCTAAAGCTGCACCCAGCTCAGGTATAAGCAACATGGGTTTCTTGTGCCAGTCCCACACCCTGACAGCCAGGTAGGGAGTTTATTAGCTTGTGTGAGAAGGCTATATATAGCCTGAGACAAGGACCACTGTGGGCATCTGTTCTGGGATGGGGTGTACCATGTGCAATAAATAATGCTTGCACCTTCACAACCACAAGGTTATAAAAGATACAAGGTTGAAAATAAGGGATACGGGCATTTGAACAACCAAAAAGTAATTATCAATTGGAAAATGTGTGACTAAGGAAACTTTAAGACCAGCAGTGCTGATCCACAGACTACAGTGGACCACATTTCTAACTACATGTTCAGAAGCACAAGAGCCCAAACATTAATGTTACAACCTAAATCTTTGTCCAGTGTCATAAATAATCAATGCTGATTTAATCAGTCACCACAGACACTTGCCTTACATGTGAGTTTTTTTTAAAATATTAAGCAGGCCTCTCACCAAAGATTTAAAATAGTGGCATGTTCTACTTACAAAAATGGCAGTTATAGCAGATTTTACTTCAAAGAAATATTTTTTAAAATGTGTTTTAAACAACTATATTATAAATCAAACAATTAATTATCTATTTATGCAGTCACAGAGGGCCTAATTCACAATACACTCAGATTAAGTGTATCCCAGCGGTAGCTGTGCACACCTCAATGCTCATCTGCACTGGATGGCTGAGCCTCCACGCACCATGCTCCATCAGTGTGGAGCTACTCATGGTGGCAGGGGGTGGCAGAATGGGCAGTGCTGGTCCTGATCAATTGGATTGTTGTACTATTGTTCAAGTGACCCCCTGCTTGCAGAAGGTGCAATGACAGATAGGATGTGGCAGTCCTCCAGGACTGTCATATCCCTGCTGGAATCTGAGTACTGTTAGTAAACACATTACCTGACTGGTGATGCCACCAGATCAAATGGAAGATCCTAGGGATGGGTGAAAGAGGAAGGGCTGATCAGTCCCAGATTTGACATATGTGGCTAGGTGGAGGGGCTGCCATAGATGCTAATGTAGCCTGCAGATCTTCCCCCCAACAGCTCTGAAAACTGCAGAGAACACATACAGGATCGGTCGAATACCCCCCTATGACCTTTGGCCTACCCTGTCCCACCTGCCCGCATTGCATGACAGATGGAGTGGGATCAGGTGCAGTGGGGGCATGTGTCCCTCATTGTGGATGCCATGTAGTGCCCCAACAAGGTACATTCTGCATGTAGGAGGCACTCAGCAGCTTTTCCAGGCCCCCCACATCAGTTGATGGGCCAGGAATCTTCTAATGGTTAGCCCTAAGTCTCACTCTTGTATCTTCAGGGTAACAGAAGTGATCTTTGGTTAGTAATTTTCTCAACATCATGATGCAAGAGAAAACACTCTTAACCATAAGAATGCTCTCTCCTAAGCACTCCTATAAATATATGTAGTAGGCTGAGGCTCCAAATACTAATGCTACAGTGTTTCTTCCTAGAAAATGTAATTAGAAGTGTTGTCCAATATGATCTATGGACCAGTTCAAGCCTTTTTTTATTATTTTTAAATAAAGCCTCCATTTCTCCCTTGTATATCACTTGTTCATGCAAGTAAGAAGGATCTCCTAACCCATCACTTGAATAATTTTGAATATGACAGGGTTGATCTGCTGTGCATCTGAATCATGTGAGCAGTGTGATGGTGCACTTGGTGGGGCCTGTTGGTAAATACTGGGTCCTTTATTTTTATGCAACAATTTTAATTAGATAACATGACAAACATACACTACTGTACTATAAGCTAGAGTGCACAGAAACATTTGGACTCATCCACTAAAGAATCTGCAGTTTAGTTATTATCCAGTCATTTACAAGAAACAAAATCTGATTATTACCAAACAATCTATTTAACTATTCCACTCCCAAGATAAGTACATCAAGAAAAACATATAAAAAGGATACAGGATATGTAAGCAATAACACCCGACAGGGTGGGCGGTACTGGAAAATACCAGACTGCCCAGGGGTGTAATGAGGCCAATGCCACAGGCCCTCTGGAGGGCCTTATAGCCTCTGGAAGGTTTGGTATTTTCCAATACTGCCCACCCTGGAGGGTATTATTGCGTCTATAAAATGGGCACTGTTTTATGTATGTTTGAATAAAAATGTTTTTTTTATGATTACATGTTAAAGTGTTAGGTGTTTCATTGTATTTTGTAATAAAATAGTTCCTCCCCCATCATTGCACTGTTATATTTGTTTTTTGAGCTAGGGAGTTTTGGGTTAGTTGAGCTTCCCTAGTTCTAACCTTGGAGGCAGTGGTCATGGTTCCCACCCCGCACCCACAGCTTAAGAATTAAATGGTTTTGTCACTCCATTTATTTATTCATGTGATGCTTTCGTTTGTAGTGTGAGATTTTCTTCCCGAGTATCGTTTAGAGCTGAAAGGCATGCTCGTGAGACTGGCTGTGCTTTGATGTGTGCTACGGCACATGGCGGAGCAGCAGGAGCTAGGCAGCGAATTTTTTTTAATTTGTTGAACAAATAAGGAGGCATCGGCTTAGTTTTAACTGTAGCTTGGCTGAGAATTGGAAAAGGAACTGACAGAGAGATCAAGAGACCTTTGTACCGCTAGTGCGTGTGCCAGGAAATAATGTATTTTTATTTTATTTGCAGAACAAATAAGGAGGCACTGGCTTAGTTTAAACTGTAGCTTGGCTGAGAATTAGAGAGTGACAGAGAGAGAGAGAGCGCGATATCATGGTAGCTTCATACCACCACTGTATATGATAGGAACTGTACTTACTAAGTGAGATAAAAGAAGATGGTGGGCATTTCAAAGTTTCTTCGGTGCAGTCAGCCAATTAAAAAGCAGGCTGGGTACCACTACGGAATGCTGTGCAGTGAGGTGCCACTTGAACTGGCACTTATTTTTTACTGGGCATCTATTGAAAAATAGATGCCCAGGTTGGAGGTACTTTCAGCCAATCATGATACAGAATGTATTCTGCCCATTTTCTAAATATGAAATATTGGAACCTACTGAACTGTATGTGCATTTCCTTATGACACTGAGGTGGGTCACATTAGGTAGATTAATGTCTGTATTCCATAAAAATCATGAAGTCATGATTTTAATATATAAAACAAAACAAACTGCAAGTTTTCATTCATTACAAACTGTACTTGCACACAGATATGCTTTACCAAAGCACAATTTGCATTCATTTTTGTGTGACATTTTTCTTAAAAACAAGTCTACTCATTGTGAGGTTTCTAGATATCATGTTTGTATATGTATGAAAACACTAAAGAATGAAGGTGATTGAGGTATTTGCCAAAACGACCAAATATGCAAAACATGCCCATTTTGGGCCAGACAATTGGGATTCAGGATGTCATTACCTTTCACTTATTTCAGTATATCAAAGGCAGTTTAAAACATCATACAAGTAGTTTTGATTCAGTTAAGTAGATATTATTCTTTATGATTTTAACTGACTTGCATAGTTAAACTGGAACCTTACTGAGTGCAACAGAAAATTCAGACGTCTGCAACTATTCCCACAACCATCAGAGTTGTTATGCACAAGTGAGAATGACAAATACACAAAAATGGGTAATAAGAATAATTCAATCAATAACTGGCAGCCCCAAATATTTATTTTATGGCTTAACTGTTCTAGGATAAAACACATTAATAATTAACAAGGCTCTGTAAGCCAGGATTGTTCATTCTGAAACATAATTATTTTGCAGAGGTTTACAGGACAGCTATTGTAAGAAATGTAATGTTCTCATGAAAAACTGATTTCCTACTCTGAGAGTTGTTTAATTTTTAAAATCTTAGCTTCTGTACTTGGTATAATAAACACTATAATCTAGTAAGCAACATGTCCTATAGTATTGACTTTTCTGCCTAAATTATTGTGAATGTTGAGAAGAATCAAAATGCTCATGTGTTTTCTATACAATTGAGAACATTGTTGAAACTAAGCAGCAAAGAGACTGACCTTTCAACCACTTCAATATCAAAACAGAAACGTTTATCTATTGAATCTGTCTTTCTCCGAATACATGATTTTAACTTGAACATTTCCGCTGGGCTTGGAACAAGGCCATTCTAGAACAACATAAACAAAAACATTAGCGTGAGACCAACATATTAAGTATAAATACAGTTTTCTTTTACAATCATCAGTATTTGTTATCATACTTTTGTTTGAAGCTAAGAGTCAACTGATCTCTCATCAGTTAAGTGTTTTTACAAGTTTACAGTATTTAGTTTCAGAGAGTCATCCAAGATGCAGCATCTTGTCTTTACCGGGATCCCACTTCTCCTTAATCTTACGAACAGGAAGAATGAAGATCATAAAATTCAAGTGACTTGCTTATAACTGCACAACAAGTTAGTGGCTATCATGGGAATTATATATGGAACCTCCTGGATCAACATTCTGTGTTCTGCTCACCATACCACAGTGTCTTCCTGTCATTGTACCTTTTTACCCATATAAAGTGGAGTGTATCCCTGCAGCATCATGGAATGGCTAATACACATTTCACTACAGGCACAGAATATATCTCACTATGAATGCATAGCTCATGGCAGTCATTTTCTACAAAATTTGTTTTGGCTCAGTCACATATGAGGAAACAAGTGGTTGAACCAAAATGGTGGCTAAAGTGAATCTTTTTTAAAATCCCATAGCCAGTTAGTGAGAGATCAGTTTCCTATTCCGCACCCAGAGCCACTGCTTTATGGTGAAAGAAGTATTCAGATTGCATTTTAAAGATTCCAAATTCAGTGATTGCAAAGGTGATTGCTAGTTTAATTTTCAGATAATTCCAGAATTCTACTGACTAGCTTTTTTGATGTGTATTTTGGTCAAGATTTTCAATGCCCCTTAAAATGTATTTAATGCCATGTGTCACAGTTGCAATGCACTTAAACTGCCTGTTTTGTCACAGCTAGACCACATAAAATGTAGTCTATCTCTATGACATGAGTGCCACAAGTCGCACTTGAAAAATTACACATGCGTCTAAATATTGATTCATGTGCCATTTTTTCAATAAGAAGCAGGCAAACTGCCATAAATGTGCTAAAATGTTTGAAAACAGCATTTACACATTTTGGTACATTTATGCAAAGCAGACGTAGGCCAAAGGTGAGAACTACACCAGCATCAAGACCTTTTAAAATGCCCCTATGACATTTAAGAAAGCTCTAAATAGCAAATAAAATTCATTGCAAAATAGTCCACTAAAGGGAAACAGTCAGCACTAAGAGTCCTACACCCAGCTGTTAGGCTGCCCCCCAATTTGCACTCTGAGTGCAAAAAAAAGTTTCTGTTTACTGCAGCATAGTAGGTTGTATCAGTTTGATACTGCTGATGCCCAAGCTGACATTTGCAGTAATCAGATTTTGCAAAATGAGACCTTGCAGCTGTTGTTAGAGTTGGACAGCAGCAACAGTAGGAGATTCAGTAGCCTGCTGTGCATGCTAGAGCTTCTATAAGCTCAGATCAGATGTTTGCCTATCCCGCCGTTCTCTGGGAGGGGGAGGGGGGACTAAGTACAGTCCTCTGTGACTCTACTTAGCCCAGGGAGGACATCATGACCAGCAAACAAAAGATCAGAGTTATAAAAAGTCTAACATGCTCTACAGGTTATTGAGTCTCACATTGCTATAGCCCAGCTTTGACATCAGCTGAAGGGGTTTCTGTGATTTCTGGTTACAAAAAAATGGCAGCTTGGGAGTCAACAAAATCACCTGATACAATCTACTAATCTACTCTACTGCAGTAAACAGTAAGTGGAAAAATGTTTTGGTGCACAAACTGCAAACTGGGACCAGCCCGACACTTCGTGTAGGGCTCTTAGTGCTGACTGTTCCCCTTTAAATCATCAGCTAGTTTTAAAGTTTAATGCAGCAAAAGGAAGAACATACAGCATTTGGGTAAAAAAAACAAAAAAAAACTCTACTGAACCTTGGTTATTTATTGAAAATTAGTATCTGGAAAAGGCACACTGATCCATGGCTCATTTCTAGGTGTGACCAGGTGGTGTGTGTGTGTGTGGGGGTTAGGCAAACAAAACATACAAAATATACACATTCATAATGTGCAATATACAAATTATACATGGTGGTAAAGCACAGCAAACACATACAGATCAGTGTCCAGGCAGACTAACAAATCGTAAGGCACACCCTTGCAAAAATGAAATCTATTATAAAATATATTATAACAATATATTTACATATAGTGAAATATATTCCAATCTACTTGTTTTATAATATATTATAAAGTATTGGACAATCAATATATTTCAATATATTTTTAAAATTTACAAATATGTTGCAGTGTACTGTAAATATACACGTTATTGCTGCTTTAGTATTTTATGTATACTGCAAAATATATTGATTAAATTCCAAATATATTGAAATAGGAATGGTAACTCTATGTTACTGGTATATTGCCAATATATGTATAAATGTATTTTTTTTACATTTCAAATGTTATTTTCTATATTTACAAATATATATAATATACATGTGTAATAGATATTAATTATAACTATTAACTTACCCAGACAAAAACAAAGGACATTATTTATGATTTACACATACCTCTACCTGCACAACTGGACTTCACCTTATTAATCATGGACTTATTTACATTGAATTATTGTTCTACAGTGCAACTTTAACTCAAATGTACATTTTATATAGTCACATATGACATATGACTTGCCTCACAAGCTCATGCACGTTAAAGGTTCAGATTGGTATTTATACCACCCCATTTTGTTTCACTTTTAGGTCATGGTGAGATTCTATATGTACTTGCTTTATAACTTGTACCTTTCTTTTCAGTCTGTAAGCTAATGTTGTAAATTTGAAAGTATTATAAACTAGAAATTATCATGATTTTGGCTGATAACTATGTTTTTGAAATATGCAAATTAGTTATGCAAATGTACACATGGGACAAAACTAAGCATTTACAAAAATACATGTAACATATATAAAAAATATATGCAACACGTATAAAAATACATGCAGCATATGTAAATATATGTAACATTTAAAAATATATGTTAACATATAAAAATAGATGTAACATATATGAAAATATATGTAACAGACAAAGAATACAGTATATATTTTGAAATATACTAATAATAATATTTCAGACAATGTATTACTAAGTAGATTGACATGCTTTCAAGTAATGCTTGAGGCAGAATACATGGTTTCATTATATACTGAAATACGCTGTGTATTACATTTCATTGAGTCAATGTATTTCTCAATATAGTGACATTTATTTTGTGTACTATGGGTCAGAAATATATTTCATAATATATTATATAACATATTACATTGGGACAATGTATTTCACAGTGTATTGACATACATTAATGCATATTTTTCCATATATTGCAAAATATTTCATTTTTGTAATGGCAGTAATAGCTCCCTAAGGCTAAAAACAATTGAAATAGCAAGGCCCATATGGGTAAAAATCAGCTACGGCCAGAGTAGGAGCAGAACGGGGTAGGAAGAGGTTTAAGCATGGCATGGAGTTTAACAGGGTTCTGAATAATTTTGCAACAAACAAAAGTATTGCCCCCTACTTTGGCACTGTCTTTCCTGGCATAGAAAAATACTTGCATTGCAATGATTGAAGCGAAGAAGCTAAAGGTAGGGTAGTGCCAATGCAGCACTGCACAGTCATTTAAACTCTGAGAAACATTATGTCACAGATTAACCAAGGCTCAGGGGACTTTTCCTTACCCTATCATCACATTTTCTTTATTTTGCTTGTTCAGTGTCAACCCTACCTGATGCTTTTAACATTATGTTTTGCAACAAATTCCATTACTTAAAAAAAAATGAAATTTACAAAGAGATAGCCACTACCTTGTGTTGATAAAGCCACCTGAATACTTTAAATGGCAACCAGTACCTAGTCACAGTGCCACTCTCCATCCTTACCCTTGCCTCCCACGTGCCAAGCTGTCTAGGCAGTGCAGTGGTATATCCTCCATCACCTTACCCCTGTACTAAGCAGTCCCTGGAGGAGTGCAGTGGTACCTCTCCTTCTCCTTGTCCCAAATCATAATTTTCTGCCATGCAGTACAATGGAACCCTCCTCCCTCACCATGCTCCAAAATATGCCTTATTTATTCCTAGTCTCCACTGTTTTGCCCTGTATTGCACCAGCTATTATCTGCACTGCTATTCTTGTCTTTTGTTTTTTCCTCTTCAACATCCTTAATCTGATCAATAGCCATACTACCTTCAAACATGGATTTAGGGAATACCTGAAATCTCAGACTGTGCCCATTCTCTCTGTGCTGTAATATTTTATTATATAATTGTGTTCCAGTTGTAATTAATGAGTCTTGGAATCAAGGCATTGAACAATTTAAGTTAGTCTCAAAATGTTGACCTAGCTCTATGCTGGCAAAGAAGTCACAAACCCTTCTTCCTATTATGTAATACTGAAGTTCTAGCCTTTTCTTTGCTACTTATGACATACTGTATGTTTCTCTTCCGTATATGTACTATTGGTACTTAACTGCTAAAATGTGTCCTATACATAAACTACCTGGTAGTTGTCTTTTTGCCTGTGGCCCAAGTCATACCTAAATATGGTATACACATTAATCCAGGGAATCTACCTCTTTATTAAAATAACTACTGTATATACAATTTGCAGTGCTCCCTTTACCCGTTTCCCTAAACGTATCTGGAAATAAGCTGTTATCAGCTTAATAGGCCATTCCTGGCAAAACTGTACAATAATACCTTTATTTAATTTAGCGCCTTTCAAAATGCCAAGGCGCTTTACAGAAATGACTAGAAACAGTAATATAAAACAACAATTTAAAAGACAATCAATAAAATCTGTTGCTAAATACAATTAATCATTGAATGCTTGGCCCCATAAGTATGTTTTTAATGCCTGTTTAAAGTCCACCAGGGTCACGAACTCCCGCAGCTGATGGGGTAGAGAATTCCAAAGGGCTGGGGCCGTGTACATAAATGCATAGGCCCCTGAAGATTTTAATGATACACTTGGAATCTCTAGCAACCCCTCATCAGCCAAGCAGAGCCGTTGTTCAGGGCAGTAGGGAATCAGAAGCTCTTTCAGGTAGTCAGGGTCAAGTCCATGTAGGGCTTTATACATCAGCAATCTGACCTTAAAGGTGATCTGCCACTGAATCAGCAGCCAGTGCAGTTCGTGCAGCACCGGTGCGATGTAGCATGACCGGGGAGTCCCCATCAACAACCAGGTTACTGCATTCTGCACTAGCTGGAGGCAGAGGATATCAACCCCAGGTGGCCCTAAATAAAGGGAGTTGCAATAATCACGGTGCAAGGTCACAAAGGCATGGATCAGCATGGGGAGATCATTGGATGGAACAAGGTGCTTGATCCTAGCGATGTTCCTAAGAAGGTAAAAGGATGACTTGATGACTGCCAACACCTGAGACCACACAGTCAGCCTGTCATCAAGCATCACCCCCAGGTCCCACACCTGTTCAGAGGCAAGGAGCTGGGAGCCCCCAAGAAAAAGTCCCGTGGGCTGACCAGCCCCCAACCCCATATCCAGCAACCAGGACCCATAACCATCACCTCTGTCTTTCCCAAGTTCAACTTTAACTAGCTGGAATTCATCCAATCCTGGATTTGTATGAGGCAGTTAATAAACACTGAGAGTGCACTATCCTGGTTGGGTGTGAAGGGCAGGTAGAGCTGGATATCATCAGCATAGAGGTGAAACCTCAGCCCATACCATCTTACAATGTATCATGGGGGCAGCAAGTACACTGCAAACAGCATGGGGGAACAGCACTGAGTCCTGAGGAATCCCACATGACGGAGACAGAGGGTCGGAGAAATAACTCCCCGACACCACTCTCTGAGTTCTGCCAGTGAGGAATGATTTAAACCATCTGAGGACTGTGCTAGTCAGGTCACAGATGAACCTCAGGCACTCAAGCAATACCCCATGGTCCACGGTGTCAAATGCTGAGGAGAGATCAAGGAGTACCAGAATGGAACAGCTTTTCCAATCTCTCACCATCAGGAGATCATTGAGTACCTGAACAAGAGCAGTCTCAGTGCTGTGTCTCTTCTGAACACTGGATTGGAGAGGTTTGTAGATGTTATGGATGGTCAGGTAGTTCTCCAGTTGTACAGCCACTACTTTCTCAATAACCTTACCCACAAAATGGAGGTATGAGATCGGCCTGTAGTTAGCAAAAGAGTCTGGGTCCAATGAAGCTTTCTTCAGGAGGGGTGTCACCACCACCTCCTTCAGGGAGCTAGGAAACTCAGTCAATGGAGCACCAGACTATTTGTGCCAGGATCGAGCCAATGATATCACTACATCCTATAATCAGGGAAGTTGGGCCCAGATCCAAATTTTTTGCTGCAGTTTAAAGTGTATGTAAAACCTATGATGTATTACAATGTAAAAATAATAATGTTTTATAAAAAAAAAGATTAGCATAATAATGCAAGATCTAGTAATTGATTTGATTTTTTGTGATTAATGTTCAGCTTGTAAAAATGTTCTGCTGAAGAGACAGTGTGTCCTGAAATGTGCCTTAACAGTATTGAAAAAAACAGAAACAAGAGCAATAAGAATAAAAAAGACTTTATGAAGGAAAGTTGATTTTATTCCTTTTTTCAGTATGTCTTTAGGGGTTGAAGCGTCTTTACAATGATATAATTGAATTATCTTTCTGGTCTCAGAAACTCCCCCAACAGTGTTTGAACACATCAACAGGGAACCCTGGGATACTGAGGTTTCTGAAAAGTGGTTTCTAATTGTCCTCTATCCAGATAGGAGGTAAACCAGTGTCCCGAAATAAGAAATAGGAAAGAGAAAGGTACTGTTATTAACATGGCAACATTTTCAGAACTAGGAAGCATGACAGACATTGTTTCCATTGCTATGAGCATTAACCCTGAGGATGCAACAAGAATAATGAACTTAGTTCAAAGTAAAAGAAGTATCACAGGAACAGAACTACCAAAAACATTGTTTAGTAAATTAGAAAACTTAAAAGAATGAGAAATTAGACTGGACTGTCATGCAGTAACACCCTTGGAATATATTAAACAGAAGCGTATTCCAAGAGTTCTACAGGTTCCAGTAGAACCTAACTTGGGGTTTTCACCAGAGGGATTTGAATAAAAATGGAATGACACAAGAGACAAGTGGTTCTTTGATGTGATGCTCCTTTTCATAGAGGATTTACCAAATGAATACTGCAAAGTAACAGAAAAAATTGCTAAATTAGAAGAAGAGATGAAAGACACATTAGCAACAGAACAAGCTAAGGCATTCTTAACCAGGATAGACAAGTCCCGAATAGAATATGACAACCATATAAAGGGCATAAGACTACATAAATTCAAAAGAGACATCATTGATTACAAGGAGGGGAAAGTCTACAATTGGAAAAAAAGCAAAATTCCAGACCACATGCTACAATTTAGAGGATTCAGATGTTTCTAATCCAACTTTAGATTCAGAAAACTATGAAACAGGTCAAGTCTACAAAATCACCCATTCCAGAAATAGATATCAAAGAAGAAACAGAAGATTCAGCAATTTCAATAGAGGTTACAGGCAACAGAGCCTCTATAGAAATCAATATAGGAAGAGTAATATTTACAGATATTATCAATATGAGGATTTATACTATGAAAGAGAAAGATCTCCAGATTTCAGAGGAAACAGAGCTTTTTTAGTCAGACCAGAAAGGCCAGTGGTTCTGGGGTGGGTCAAAGAAAAGACCTAGAAGGAGACACAGGAGGAAGAGGATAGGCCACAAAAACACATGACACCAGATCGAGAACAACACAGAACTAGCAATATATAATCTATCTAATAGAATATTGACAGAAGAAGAAATTACAGTTTTGAATTTATGACTTAGTTATAGCCTTACTGAAAAACTCAATCCTTTTGAACTAAAAATTGACTTGGAAAAGTTTTACAGAAAACTTAGACTAAAACATTTCTTTGGACCAGAGATGGAGAAATAAGAGAAGATTCAGGAAACCAAGCCAACTATGCATTAAGACAAGCATTAGGAATGAGACATACTCCTGACCCTGTTACATACATGTCACCAAACAACACAGCATTTATAGAAAACACAGAAAGGGAAATTGAAAATATAATAAAAAGAGTGAAACACAAAAACCTAAATACAGTCTCACCCTGTATCAATGAAATGTGTTGGAAAATTTGGAAAAAAGATAAGAAAATTGTTATCAACCCCTCGGGCAAAGGAGGTGGTATAGTAATCCAAAATTATGAGAACTATAATGAACAGTGTCTTAAACTCAATGATATCTCTACATATAAAGAAGTTCCTAGAATTCCTTTTGAAAACCTTAAACAAGAGATTAAAGAAATTTTAACAGAGGCAAAAGATAGAAAACAAATAGAAGATTGGGTTTACACAGAACTATTGAACCTACACCCCAGTATATCACTTTTTTACTGTCTTCCTAAGATATATAAAGATCCATTTAATCCACCAGGAAGACCAATAATATCAGGTATAGGTTCTATAGTAGAACCTCTCTCAAAGTTTGTGGATATCCAGACAAAAGAATTAGTACCACGAACACCATCATATGTCAAAGACTCAAAACACTGTATTCAACTCCTAGAAGAAGTCAACCTAAAACAAAAAGATATAAGAAACAGTTTTCTAGTAACTTGTGATGTGAACAATTTGTACACCAGTATTTATCATGAAGAAGGGCTAAAAGCCATGAAGCATGCTTTGAGTGGGAAGGAAGACAATGCCACAGATAAAGAATTATTATTAAGACTAAACAATATGTACTGGAACATAATTATTTCAAGTTTGAAGAAAAACAGTTATTTACAGATACAGGGTACAGCAATGAGGGAAACTTTAGCCCCGACATATGCAAATTTAACTAAGGCAGAATTTTAAAGATTGTTCATAGAAAATCTGGAGAATAGATTCAGACATTCCATCTCACTATAAAAATGCTTTATAGATGATATAATAATAATTTGGATTAATACAGAAGAACAACTTACAACTTTCTTAGAATACCAAAATTCATGCACATCGTTTCTCAAATTTACCATGGAATATGATGGCAATGAAATCCCAATTCTCGATTTAAAAATCATAAAAGAACAAAACATTATTATTACAGACCTATATCAAAAACCTACAGATAGGAATGCTATATTACACACAGCTAGCTACCATCCCAGAGCCTTAAAACAAGGGATACCCTAAGGACAGATATTGAGGCTCAAGCGAAACAGTGGTAGCGAAAAAAGGCTACAGCACAATGTGTTAGATTTGATACACAGATTCTCACAAAGAGGATACCTTAAAACTATTTTAGGTGCAGCAGAAGTAAATATGCAAAATATTTCAAGAAATGATTTACTACAAGACAAACTCAGGAGAGTGATTTAGAAAAGATCTGTTTCTCAACCACCTTTTCTGCTTTTTTCCAGACATCAAACACATGACGTTAAAAAACTGGGAAATTCTTAAATTTACTAATTCAGGATAAAGAATATTCAACAGACAACCCTGGATTACAGCTAAAAGAATGTGCAACATTCGACAAAAAATGGTTCATTCCCAGCGGTGGGACCCACATCTATAGAAGGACACATGGCTGAACAGAGGAATACATGTTTTTTATACATGTGGACATTGTGTACAGTGTAACAGTGGCATCAAAACAAAACACATTAAGAGCACCTGCCAAGACTGCACTTTTGAAATAAGAGACAATGTCCTGTGACACTGATCACATTGCCTATTGCATCATATGCCCTTGCTCCTTATATTACATTGGCAAAACTGCAAGAGCATTAAAAAATAGAGTATCATAACACAAAAGTTGAATTAGATGCAAAGATGACAAATCACCATTAGCACATTTCAGTCAACATAATCACCAGGTCTCATCTTAGAAGTTTATGGGAATAGAAAAAGTAAATAGACCTGTCAGAGGAGGAAACTGGGAAACATTACTAAGAAGAAGAGAAACGTGGTGAATTTATACACTATGGCTCTATAAAAGCTGCTATGGACTAAATGAAAGTTTGGTTTGGAGCTCCTTTTCTCGATAACAAGAATATTAATCTGTACTAGTTTCAGAATTTATCCTCACTCTCCCATATTGTAGTTTCCTCAAATAACAACAGATAAAAATAAGTCATCCTTCCCCCATCTGCCTTTTCTTTTCAAAATAATTCCCTCTTGAATTTATAACTCCCTTTTGATTATCATATTACTGCATGAACAACACATCATGAGTTCTAATTTTTTCAATGAAATATGTCCAGCAGTCAATAATACAACATAAAACCTTGTGTATTTAGATCTAACATTTAAATGTAGAGAAAGTTATCCTCATGGTCTGTGGTGCACAGAAGCATGGATGACAACATCAGTCAGGTCCCTTTTACATGTTAGAAACACAGTTTAAAAAACATAGGAAGGGGGACTATATGAATGCTCGCATTTGCAAGCAAGCCTCCAGGCATAAGTGTAGTTTTTCTTTAAAAGGAACCTAGACACAGAAGATGTCATTCATGATGTCCTCACGTTCCTTCAGAATGTGAATTTTTGTGGCTCGGCCCCTTCCTTGCTGCACAGAGAAGCAACTCCTTTCAGAGAGATGCAGTGGCATCCTAGATAATGGTGTTTGAGCCTACATTTGGGGCTGAAGTTGTACAAGAATTAACGTTAAAAACGAGACTCGCAGTACAGAGAAAGAAAGAATTTAAGGAAAGGAGAGTCCAGAGAAATAAATAATAAAGAGGTGGGTACCAGCAAAAAACTTAATGATACAAAAGTGTGAGAGATTAGAGAAAGCATAACTGCATTCTGTAGGAAATACAACAAGTTCAAACAAGCATTTTTTTCAAACCTTTTCACAGGGAAAACAGAAATGCCAGTACTCTGGACAAGACCTTGATATGTGACCTAAACTAAAAGGTATTTTTTGGTTTTTAAAAATGAAATGAAATATTTGAAACTCAGGAGCGCCCAGCAGATATGACATTCTTTTAAATAATACATGTTTTGAGATTTATTTATTTTTGCAATATAACAAAAGACATTAAAGATAAACATAGAAGAAAGATTTAATTTAATTAACAGTTCATACTGTTCTTTTAAAATGACACTAAAGAACTATTTAGTGCTAATTTTTCTCTCAGCTCATAGCCCCCCCCCCCATATTTTTTCTCTCCACATTCAGGTCTTGAAAATCTATTTAGCACACATCTCCAAGCCTCACATATTTAGATTAAGCAGGTATGTTTCCCCAGCAGTTTAAAGTGTATGTGAAACCTACGATGTATTACAATGTAAAAATAATGATTTTTTTATAAAAAAAAAAAAAGATTAGCATAACAGTGCAAGACCTAGTAAATGATTTTAGTTTTTTGTGATTAATTTTCAGCTTGAAAAAAGTTCTGATGAAGGGACAGTGTGTCCCGAAATGTATGTCAACAGTATTGAAAAAGCAGAAATAAGAGCAGTAAGAATAAAATAAGCATTTGTCAATGCCGAATGTTTGCTTGCTGATATTAGCATTGGACGTGCAGGAGTCAGACAGATGAAGAATAGGAATGGCAGTGAAGTAGTGGACTCATACCAATCCCACCTTCACCCTACAGAGACAGACAGGCATTGGGGTGTGCCCGTGAGTTTTTGCCCATAATGCTCATGGCATTTCACTTCATCCTATCTTGTAGACACCGACAAGTGTTGAGGTGTGCCTTGGGGTGTTCAGCTTCACAGTCACCCCATTTCATAAGGACATACACTGAAATGGGTGCAGTACAGGAGAATGGGGTGAAGTCTGGGGCTGAAGAGTGCAAGGCACACCTTGATGCCTGTCACTGGCTTCAGGGTGGGGGTGGGATGGCATAAGCATTATAGCCAGTGATCCAAAGTTACACCTCTGATGCCTGTCAGTCTGTACAGGGTGGCACATTATGGTTAGAAACCCTAATGCCCCGGGCGTGTGTTGGTATTTGCACTATAAATTTTCAGCATGGCCTTTTTCTGACCCCCACCTCATGAAAGCATTTGAGACCTATCCTCATGAACAGTGACAGTGTGATTTTGTTAATGTGTCCCAAACTTCGAGTTCCCACCGTGACTGTACCATTCTGTGCCAGATGTGTGAAAACACAGATCAGGCAGGATGAGAAGAATGGCAGCTGTACCATGCATAGGAAGGTGTGAAGAGATGGCAATGTTGAAAATCTGTAGTGAAAATATTAAAAATGCTTGAAGTTCCAAGCTTACATGGAAACTGTGCAACACATGCTTGTATGACAATCATTTAGTGGAATTATTTCACCAAATTTTCAACATAGGCATTTTGTGACCTCTACTCATGAACACTGTCATAATGATTTTCTTAATCCATCTGAAACATTAATTTCCCACAGCGGCCATGCCACTGTGCGTCAGATGTGCCAATGCATATTTTGGGCAGGATATAAATAATGACAGCTGTACTGTTCATAAGGAGGTGCGGCAAAATGCCAATGTTAAAAATCTGGAGTGAAAAATATTACACATTTGCGCACTTATGAGCATACGTGGAAACACACGCTTGTAACACAGTCATTTTATGGACTTTTGACACCAAATTTTCAACATAGGCATTTTAGGTCCTCTGCTCATGAACAGTGTCACTATGATTTTCTTAATATGTCCCAAGCACTGATTTCCCACAGCGAACATGGTATTCTGCACTGGAAGTGCAAAAACACATTTCAGTCAGGATGTAAAAAATGTCAGCTATACTGTTCATAACAAGGTGTGGAAAAATGCCAATGTTGAAAATCTGGAGTGAAACTATTGCAAATTCGCGAAGTTATGAGCATGTGTAGAAATTGTGCAACACATGCTAGTAACACAGCCATTTTATGGACGTTGGTCACCAAATTTTCAACATATGCATTTTAGGACCTCTGCTCACGAACAGTGTCACTGTGATTTTCTTAATGTATCCCAAACATTGATTTCCCACAGTGACTGTGCTATTCTGCACCGGAAGTGTGAAAACACATTTCGGTCAGGATGTGAAAAATGACAGCTAAACTGTTCATAAGGAGGTGTGGAAAAATGCCAATGTTGAAAACCTGGAGTGAAAATACTACAAATTCGTGAAGGTACGAGCATGCATGGAAACTGCGCAATGCATGCTCGTAAAACAGTAATTTTTGGGAATTTTTTTCCACCAAATTTGCAACATAGGTTTTTTGAGAGCCCACCTCATGAACACTGGCACTGTTATTTCGTTAACTGGTCTCAAGAGGTGATTCTGCGCAGTGACCGTGAAATCACCTTTCAGGACTGAAAAACACCATGACAGTGGTTGAATTCATGAGGAGGGGTCCCAATAGCCCCATGTTGGAAAATTTGGTGCCAAAATTCCCCAAAATGCCTGAGATATGCACCAAAGTTGAAACCCCCCATTTATGCAATTATAGAGCTTACTGTCATTTCTTAAGTTTGCGGTAGGCTTTGAAGAGTGCAGACATATTCCCGGTCCACCAAAGATTGTCTTGCTGGACTCCAGAGATAAGTATGGGGTGAGGAGTGGTGTGGAGAGGCAGGGTGTGCAGAGGATGGGTGCAGGTTGGGGGAGGCGCCGACAAACAATAAGGGACTCTTTTCTGCTTTACAGATTTAAAAAAAAACCGAAAAATATCGAGGGATGTTTTTTTTTCAGGGACATTTGGCATGCTGGGGTGGGCTCACAGTGTGCCACCTAAGTGTTTTTTGGGGGGGCTGTAGCCAATGTGGGATTGGGCACCCCTGTCAGCTCATACCGAGGGGGGGAGACCAGGAGATTGGGCACCCCCTCAGCACACAACAAATTGGGGGGGACAGTATGCCAATGGGGAGTGGGCTCCCCCATTGGCAAACTGAACTGGGAAGGGGGGACTGAAGCCAACAGGGATTGGGGCCCCCATCAGCAAGAAAGACTGTTGGGGAGCGATGATACTGAGGGGGGTTGGGCACCCCCTCAGCACACAAAAAATGGGGTAGGGGATTGTAGTCTGCTGACAGGGAGTGGGCTCCCTTGTCAGCAAATGAATGGGATAGGATGCATGTGGACAGTAAGATTACCGCCCTGCAATGATGGGTCACTCCTTCATTGCAGCGGTGGATTCATTTCAAGGTGGTGGCATACTGGTTGAACTAGTGTCAGCAGCAGTGTGCCACCACATTGGGTAAAGCTGACCAAGCCCCAAAAGGCACTGGGGGCATTTGCCCCCACAGTGCTGCACCTCCAAAACCCTGCTTCTCTCCTAAGCTGTGAGGAAATGTTCCTTGAGCATGCACGCAAGCAAACATAAAGACTTTATGTAAGAAAGTTGGTTTTATTCTTTTTTTCAGTGTGTCATCAGGGGTTGAAGCTTCTTTACAATGATACAGTTGAATTATCTTTCTGGTCTGAGAAACTCCCCCAACAGTGTTTGAACACATTAACAGGGAACCGTGGGATACTGAAGTTTCTGAAAAGTGGTGTCAATGCAATAACTTGACACCATTCCCTAGTGTCTAAAGGACTCCCCACCCCTTCACCCTAGCATGTAGTGCCCCACCACCCCACTCGCCCCATCCCAACCCGAGATTGCGACTAGCACAGCCCTCCGCTCTCCATCATGGCCAGCCACCAAATGAGCTGTCACTGAATGCCTACTGTATACAGTTCACTCACTGGTAGTTCAGTGAGCTGTCAGTCAGTGTGCATGTACTGTAGACAATTTGTGCTCATTGACAGTTCAGTCGGCAGCTGGCCATGGAGGAGAGTGGAGGGCTGTGTTGGTTGCCAGCTCAGGGTTGGGATGGAGGAGAGTGGGGTGGAGGGTTGGGGGGGTTCACTAGACACCACAGAATGGTTTCAAGTTATTGTATAGGGCATCAGGATGGGGGAAACTGCTGCCAACAGGGAAACTTATTTTTTTTAATCAGGCCGACAATCAATGATCGGGGGGAAGGAAGACCCCTGGCATCAGGGAAACTTTATTTATATAATAGACATGTGCACAGGTGGGGGGAGTGACCATTAGACACCTGGGAAACTTCATTGATAGAACAGGTATGGGATTGGGTGGGGGAGGGACCACTAGTCATCAGGGAAACTTTATTGATAGAACAGGCATGTGTGCGGGTTGGGGGAGTGACCACTAGACACTTGGGAAACTTCATTGATAGAATGGGCATGGGATTGTTTGGGGGGGAAGGACCACTAGACATCTGGGAACCCTTCTATTTTTATCAGGCATGGGGTCAAGTGGGGAGAAGGACCACTTTACACCCGGAAATATTATGTTAGATGTGTGGCAAGGGATCGGGTGGGGGGAGAACCACTGGACACCAGGGAGGAATTAAGCCAATATTGGGCATGGGTGTGGGGGGGGGACAACTGGACACCAGGTACAACATATTTATTGTTCTCAATCTGGCAATTGACGGGGGAGGAGACCGCTACCACCAGGGACATATTTAACATCAGGCCAGTGACTGGTGGAGGGTAGACCACTACCACAGGGAAATATATTTATGTATAATCAGGCCCGGGAGGCCAGTGTGGGGGACCACTAGCACCAGTGAAATACATTTGATTAATATGGCACCAGTGACTGGTGGTGGTGGGGGGGGTGCTGCCATATCTCCACCAATGACTAGGGTTGCTCGGGATAAGGCAAGGCCTTAGTCAGTGGTATTTGCTCCAGACATGGGGACCATGCAAGGGACCCTTGCATGGATCAAATGCTTTGTGGATTAGACAGCATCAATATTCATGTCCCTTCCCCCTCATTTGCATTGCATCTCCCACCACACTTTGCCCCAGTGCAAACCTGGTTTGAGCGTGCAAACCGGGCTTCTGTAAATACCAACTCAGTGCAAACCCCGGTTTGCTCACGCAAAACCAAGTTGGTGCTGGGGCAAAAGTTTGTGAATCCTGGCCCAGAGCTTGTAAAAACTGTACCATGCACTGCAGGCTATTGAATCTAGCACCGCTGCTGCCTAGCTCTGACATCAGTTGCAGGAGATTTAGGGATTTTTGGTTATAGCAAATGTCAGCTTGTGAGTCAGCAAAATCAGCTTGCTACATTCTATTATGCTGCAGTAAATATTAAGTAAAAAAGAAAATGTTTTTGCACACAAACTGAACTGGGATGAGTCTTAGTGCTAACTGTTCCCTTTTAGGATATTGGTTGTGGGGAAGGACATGTGTAATACTTGCTTTACAACTGAACTTCACTAGGACTTGGAGGGAGGATGGATTGAATTTTAAGAGGGTGGGAGAATTGGATTTTAAAGGTTGGGGTAGGAAGTAGGGTGGGAAATATGACTACCTGGATGGGGATTTTTTTCACTTTAGAAACTTTTTTAAGAACTTCCTTTAGTGGCACTTCACTGTCATAGTACAGCTATGTGTGGTCTTTCTCTGTCAAAGAGCCCACTTTGCCAGCTGAAGAACTATGTATAGTGGCACTATGCCAATGACATGCCACTATGCATACAGCAGTTTTTGTCTGGTAACGTGCTCACTTTGCAAGGCAAATAACTACACGTAGTGACACTATGCCAGTAAAGTACAACTACACAGTTTTCACCTGGTGAAATGTCCACTGTATTGGGCAATGAGCAACACAAAGAGGCATTTTGCCCACAGTAAAGTAAGAAAACTATGCATAAATCTTTGTATAGGTTTTTTTTTGCCCCTGACTCAGCACATATGTAGTCTGTAGTTAGCTCGGTCTGATCTTGCCCCATCTTGAATAGGGAAATGGCATTAGCTTTTTCCCCAGTATTATGGCACTGTCCCTGCCAGTAAATATTCCTAAAAGATATCAGGAAGAACTGTTTCTAACTTTACCAGTAACCCTTGGGTGCATAGGATTAGGACCTTAGGATTTTCCTGGATTCAGACTATTCAGATACTGTCCAACAAGGTGAAAAAGGCAGTGTGGTCTTTTGGTTACAGAAGCAGCTTGCCAATCAGTTTGTAGTTCAAACTATACTAGAGCTAACTGTGTGCCCATGGACAAGTCATTTAACCTCTCAGTGCTCTAGCACACCCAGCTGTGGAAATGGGTGGAAACGGGACCCAAACTGAAACAAGATGTTGCATTTCAGCTAGGCTATCCTAAAAAATATTATACGACAGAAACAATTGATTCTGGTGTAATCAGTGCTGCCTCCTGTTTGGCATGTGCCAGTCTTGTATCTTTTACCCTGCTGGCCGTGCCTACCATCGTCTTGGCTGAATGCTAACACATTGTTATGTAGCAACTTTGCTGTTCCCACTGCCTTGATCATTGGTTCCTCCCCCTCCACAATGATCAAAACACCATTATTCCTGGCTCTACTTTTGCTTCCTATGTATTAAAAATTGATTTATAGCTGGCCCAACAGCACGGTGGTAGTGCTACTGCTCACTATTCTGGTGATATAGTTTCAGGAAAGGATGCAAGTCCTTCAGGGCACAGCTGCAGGAGAGAGAATTGAGCATCCAAGCACAGCTCTTTTCCCTCGTGGAGGGAAGGTGCTGTGTCCCGCAATTTTACTACCACCCAGTGGAGATCTGGTGGCAGCACAATGGGGGCACACACATGGAGTGTGGAATATAGGACAGATGTTAGGCATGCATGAGTGCCTCAGCAAATATGTGTGATTGAATGCTGGCACCCGTGGGAAGAAAACCAGGAACTGGAGGACATAGCCCTGGTTTGATGCACCAGCACCCTGCGCAAGCCTGTACATAACTAGTGTGGAGGCTACCCACATCATTAAACTGGCCAGCCTTGACACGGCATTCCTTTTGTAATGCCCTATACTCTATTTTCATTGCTAAGTCACTAGAATCCTTCTACTTATGCATCTTTTTTATCCTTTAACTTCCTCAGATGTCCTTTGGTCAATCATGGAGACCTCCACCTAGCTCTCTTACCCATGTTGCACATAGGGACACATCTAGTCATTGAATCCATTATATTTTACTACTGGTCATCCTACTTAGTATTAGCAGTACCATGCAGTTGTATATTCATTAAAAATTAACCTCAACCATCTCTCTCAGATTATACAAAGTAGCTCTCTTGAAGTTTAGAGTCCAGGTCTTATTGTTAGTAAAGTAGCTCCCCCCTAATAACTCACATTAAGTACTATTATGGTTACTGCTACCCACTGTCTCACCAGCCTTTACTGTTCTGACCATGTCACCCCTGCTACTCAGTAGTAGAACAAGAACTGCCTCCCCCTATTTCTCATATTCACAAAACTGAAGAACAACATATGTGGTGTCCCTCCACAAAAGAGATTCCAAGGATGATCAGCCAATTACAGACTAGTCAGTCTGACGTCAGTCATGTGCAAGCTCATGGACACCATATGTAAGGAAAGGATGGTAGAATATTTAGAGGAGCAAGGTAGCCATGATGTGATGCAGCATGGGTTCATGGTGGGGAGACTGTGTCAAACAAATCTGATTGACTTATTTGACTGGGTCAATAAGGCAATAGACAGGGGCCAAGTAGTAGACACCCACTATCTGGATTTCAGCAGGACCTTTGATGCTGTGCCCCACAAAAGGTTGATCAAAAAGTTGGTGGATCTTAGGGTTGGGGAGAAGATGTCCAGATAGGTGGAAAACTGGCCAAGAGACAGAATCCAGAGGGTGGTTGTGAAGGGAAGAGTTATCTGGCACCAGAGAGGTCACCAGTGGGGTCCCATAGGGCTTGGTAATGGGATGGATGTTGTTCAATGTCTTCATGAATGACATTGGGGATGGCATTAAGGGCAAAATTTGTCTATCCATAGATGAAACCAAGTTCTGTGAGACAGTGAACATAGCTGAAGGGATACAGGACCTATAGGACAATCTGGAAAAGCTGGGGAGGTGGTCCAGGATCTGGCAGCTTGGCTTCAAGTGCCAAGAAATGCAAAGTTATGCACACTGAAGCCAAGAATCTCAGGACAGAGTACTACCTGGGTGGAGTCCAGGTATCTGCATCAGAGGAGGAGAAGGACCTGGAAGTGATGATTACTAGTAACCTGAAGCAATCCACGCAGTGCAAGAAAGCAGCAGCAAGGGCAAGCAAGATGCTGGGTTGCATAACTAAGGGGGCTCAGCAGTAGGAGAGAGGAAGTTATACTGCCCTTGTACAGGTCACTGGTGAGGCCACATCTAGAGTACAGAGTTCAGTACTGGTGCCCACACCTCAAAAAGGATACTGACCTGCTGGAGAAGGTCCAGCAGAGGGCTGCAAAGATGATAGTGAGTCAACAGAGTAAGGCCTATGAAGAGAGGTTGAGGTCATTGAACATATACTCCCTGGAGGACAGGAGCGAGAAGGGGGATATGACTGACACCTTCAAGTACTTGAAAGGGATAAATAAGGTTGATAAGGAGGGTCTCTTTAAGCTAAATAACAACCATGACATGAAGGTGCATAGTCTTAAAATGGAGGAAGAGGTTTAGAAAGGAGGTCAAGAAGCACTTCTTCATGCACAGGGTGGTGGACACTTGGGAATGTGCTAACAGGTGGTGGTCTTGTTGAAGATGGTGGGCAGCTTCAAGAGAGGCTGGGATAGGCATAGGGGGACGGTAAGAATCATGGGTAGGGAGGATGGAAGGAGTGGGAGGAAGGGTCAGCAGCTCAAGCTGTGGACCTTGCAAAACGAGCACACTTGATAGACCAAATGGCCTTCTTCTGCTGGCTTCTTCATATGTTCATATTGAGTAAGGAAACAGTTTCTTTGCAACTGACAACAATTTCCTACCTGCTTTTGCTGCACATGTCACTTTCTACACCCCAATCAACATCGGGTAAAATCCCTTCATTGGGACCATGGACCCCACAGCTGTTGCCCTTTTTAATGAAATTTGCCAACTTCATGTCCTGCTACACTGGTATTCTATAACATACCCCAACTGTCTTTTTGCCTTCAATGGATTCTAATTCTAGTCATACATTTTCTGTAGGAATTCTGTCCTTCTTCACTTCCTCTTTCCTACTTGCTTCAACCCCCTCCTTGGCAAAGAAGGCAGCATCACTAGTCCCCTGACCCTCCCTGCTGCTTCAAAAAAGACTGTACCTTTCTACCCTTGCATTCCAGCGTATTCCCTCCTTCTATCAAATCTCTGAGTCCTATTGCAGTAAATCACAGCTTGTCTTAAGAAGTTCACCTTCCAGCTCATCCATTTTGTTTGCTATGCTCTGCATTACTGCTGTTATGCTGCCAAGGTCTGTGTTTCTCTCCCTCCTTGCTGTGGGTCTCTTATAGCTGATCTTTCTATACCCCACATGGCTGGGACATGGCTGTTCTCCTACCCCTCCCATTACCACCCACCATCCTAGTTTAAAGCCTCTCTCACCAGTCTATAATTTCTCTGTGCCAACAAACCATCACTTCTGGGCTAAGGTGAAATCTGACCTCAGTGTGCAGGCTTCTCTTGTCCCAGAATGTCTTCTAGGAAATAAAATTCTGGACCTAAAGGCCATCATGGCAGGGGCTGACTTGGATTTTGTGGACATTATTGAGTCATGGTGCACTGAAAACCATAACTGGATCATGGCCAGACCAGGCTTTACTCTGCTCAGGATGGAGAGGGTAAAAGACAAAGGAGGGGTGTGGTTCTTTATGTGAGGGAAGACATAAAATCTGTGGAGATTATGGGAACATGGTGTCTGGAGGTACTGTTTTTCACCTTGGAGACAGGGAAGGGAGCCATTAATCAACAGACCTAAAGCACCAAGAGATGATTTAAATAAGATCCTGATGGAAGCCACTGCCAAGATAGCAAAAATGTTGGAGGTGCTGCTAGTGGGGGATCTCAATCTGCTGGATGTACTGTAGACTGGAGCCTCCCAGCTGCAGCTTTTGCAGGAAGCAGGGACATTCAGATTTCCTTGCAAGGTGCATTCCTCAGGCAATGAGCCATGGAGCTAACTCAAAATGGGCAACACAGAACCTGGTACTAATTAACAGGGACAGTGTTACAGTCTTCAAAGTGGGAGGCAGTACAGTGTGGTTCAATATAAGGATGGGTGCAGAATTGAACAATGCAAGAATGAGGGTCTTTAACTTTAGAAGAGCAGATTTAAAAAAAAAAGATAGGTTAATGCCTCAGGGAAAACCTGGCAGGGGGTGACCTGGGAGGGGTTGAAGAACAGTGGGCCAAGCTAAAAGGGTGTATAGTGAAGGCAACAAACCTCTGCATCAGGCAACTTAGCAGAAGCAAGAGGAAAAAGACACCACTATGTTTCTTGAAAAAAGTGTCTGAAAAGGCAATGGCTAAAAGGATAACATTTAGGAAGTATAAGGGGACTCAGAGAGAGTATGACTTGGAGGTGTATCAGGGGAAACAGAAGGAAGTAGGGAACGCATTAAGAAGCACAAAGGTGTAAACTGGGGAGAAACTAGCCCAGGTGATAATGAAGGGGGACAAGTCTTTTTTAGATACAGAGGCACCAGCAAGGATGAAACACACTGATGCTACAGTATATCACAAACTTCTGTAGTATGCTGCAAAGAACCATGTAATTCAATTGCAATTAAGCCCTTTTTTACTTCAGTATTTTGTGACATGTCATTTACTGCAAGTTATTGCATTACATTATGGCTCACTCCACTGTATGTAAGTGAAAGGAAGAACAGCACGGGATGGAATTAAGTGGAAATGGAAAGGGATGGAATGAACAGAGGGAGGCGAGGAAAAGGCGGCATCCAAACATATACTTTTCTTCAGTGTTCACAGAGGAAGGAGAAGGGGAGGGGGGCCACAAAAAAAGTAATAGGAGGGAGGGAGCTGGACACTAGTCCAACAGATAAGAGTAGAGTGGTGGATGTGGTCGACTTAGACATCAGTAAGGCTTTTGACACCGGTCCACACAGGAGTCTCATAAGGAAGCTGGGCAGCTTGGGGGAGGGCCCAAAGCTGGCAAACTGGGTAAGAAATTGGTTAGGGGATAGGTGACAGAGGGTGGTGGTAAACAGAGTTCACTCCAAGGAGGGAGGGTGACCAGCGGGGGTGGATCAGGGATAAGTACTGAGACCAGTCCTCTTAAATGCCTTTATAAGTGACATTGTAGAACAGTTGGAAGGGAGGGTGTGTCTCTTTGTAGATGATACCAAACTGCAAATGGGTGGACACTCTGGGGGGAGTGGAAAGAGTGAGCAGAGATCTGAGAAAGATCAAGGAGTGATCAAAGGTATGCCAACTTGACTTCAATGTGAAAAAGTGCAAAATCATACACTTAGGGCACAGAATTCCAGGGGCAGGGTACAATAATGGGTGGAGAGGTAATGATGACCACCAAACAGGAAAGAGACCCGGGCGTAATCATATTGGATGACTTAAAGGTGGCCAGGAAGGACAATAAAGGCAGTTGGGAGGACTAAAAGGATACTGGGAACTGAGGAGCATAGGGAGGGGTATCATCAGCAGAAAGAAAGAGGTGATACTGCCTCTGTATAGATCATTGGTAATATCCCACTAACAGTATCGTGTCCAGCTCTGGAGATCACATTGCTGGAAGGACATAGACAGAGTGGAGGTGGTCCGGGTGGGGACAAAATGGTGCAGGGTCTGCATCAAAAGCCCTATGAGGAGTGATTAAAGGACTTCAATATGTACACCCTGAAAGAGAGGAGGGAGTGGGGGATATGATACAGACCTTTATATACCTTAATGGAATAGATAAGGTACAGTAGGGAAGCATTTTTAAGAAACAAAATGCTCCAGAACAAGGAGACGTGCAATGAAGCCGGAGGGGGATGATTCAGGAGAGATATGAGGAAGTACTTCTTCACAGAAAGAGGGGTGGATTCCTGGAACAGTCTTCCAATGGAGGTGATGGGGAATAAACAGTGGTGGGGTTCAGGAATGCATGGAATACACATAAGGGAATCATAGATGAAAGGAAAGGGGTGGAGAGAAAGAGCTGGAGATCAAATAGGGTCTGTGTGACATTGTAGGTGGAGAAAATGGGCAGACAAGGTGGGCAAAGTGGTCCTTATCTGCCATCATATTCTATCGTTATATATTTCTGTGTTTCTATGTAGTGTGCTAGGAACCTAAATCCTTGCTCCCAGCATCAAGTCCTTAGTTGCACTGCACTTCCACCTACTCACTGACCTTGAGTAAGCCACTGAACCTCACTGTGCTGATATATCTCCCTATCTCACTCTTTCTTCACATTTATTCCCCTTAACTTCAATCCTTCAGTCCCCTTTAACTTCTCTGTGCTGCCAAATGGCTGTACTGTGCTTTGAGGTGCAATGTGTTGCAAAGGTGATTCACAAAACTGAATTCCTTGACTCCTTTTCGAGCATACTGTTTGAGAGACCTCTGCATATACTTTATCTTTATTATTTTTAACTATTTTAGGAGTACTCTACACTGCATGCAATCGATCAAATGTGTCATATTTGTTGTGCATCACTGTTATTTATGGTGAAAGCCTGACACTGTAACTGTGATAGTTAGGTGAATACGCTGCACTGCTTTGATGTACAGTAGGTTTTCAGTTTCCACCAAAGAAAAACAAGCATATCTCAATTTTTGTCTTTGATATATGTACTGTATCTTATACTTTATACAGGATAACCCAGCTAAGATGTGGCATTTTGTTTCAGTAGAGTACTACTACTACTACCCTTTATACAGCTGGGGTGAGGGACTCAAAAGAAATCCAGTAAAGTACTTAAAAGCCCACACTGAGTACTCAGAGACTCTGTTGGTACACTGTGCTTATTCCTCTGTCTATAAATAACTTGTTCTGTCTAAATATCCAAATCTTTTTAGAGGTTTCAGTAAGACCGTTTTACAACTCAAACATTTTTAAGTTGGTTTAATCTAAAAAAGATCCCCACCCCATTCATTTATTTATCTAACCAAATGTACCTAATTATCTGCCTGCTTTCAAATCTATATATGTATACTGTACATATCTGAAAAAAGCCAATTTTAATTAAATAACAGAAACAAAAGCTATTATATTTCAAAGACTATTGCTGAAAATTCAAAGTAAACCAATGATCCCTATCTAAATACAAGTTAAATTATCTGCTTTGACTTAAAGAGGGAGACACAGTACTTATTTTTCTTAACCATTTCCTGTTTATAGAGATAAAGCAAAGACAAAACAATGGAAAGTCAAATACCATGTTAATTCCCAGTGCAAGATATGAAACCACTTACCAGTTTTCCACTTGATTTAGTTTCAGACACACTCATTGTAAATGTCTTATTCCCTTTGTCATAAGTACAGTAGTGTCGTATCCAGGTAAATCCTATGGGTCCTACGGAATAGCAAACATTATAAATGCCACACTGCAGTATTCATATATATATATTTATCTCTAAAATGATGCTGTTGTGAAATATCTAATTATGCAAACATGTTGACAAATTTTGTTTTAATGTTATTTAAAAAAATGTATTAAACAATATTCTCCTCAATGGTGAAGGATTGCCACTATTGGAAAAAAGCTTACTGCGTGGTCTCAGTTTATATGCAGCATTTTGCTAAGTGTTTGTCATGTGTAGATACTTCCTACATTGCTCCATTGATGCCCTTCAACCTTGCATAGAGAGACAAACCTACTCTAAGAATGACAGCAATGGTATTTAGTTGTACATCAGCATGGTGCACTTATGGTATAAACAACTGCACATGGTGTTGGAGGAGGGGGTAAGCTGACACAAGCAAACTCACAAGATTGCTAAAAATGCCACTGCATGATCTGAACTTAGGTTAATGGCAGTGGCAGTATACCATTGCACTATGTATTGGGTCATCTATTGTCTAAGTTGTACAATGAAAGTAAAAAGTCTCTTAGCGTCTTGTAGAAACAGCTATGATAAAACAATTACTAGAATTTGAGTATTCTGATTGGCTAAGGACATTCTAATAGGATTAGAGTAACAGCTAGAGACCTTACGTACATAAGAAGAATTACTGTAGAAATCCAAAAAGCATTCATTAAGAAAAGAAACAATTTTAGTTTCAAAATAATATTAAGGCACTCCAGAGGTTGGTTTGCATTGGTTTATCAAACCCAAGGGTATAAATTAGCTGACAGTGCCTTATGCTTCATGATCCCCTAGGGTTAGATTAACTGATAGTAACTCAATTCATATATTAATTCTAGTTACTGATTCACTGCAAACAGCAGTCATTTAGTGATTTGTTTTATTTATTTGTAAATTGGTAAGTGGGAAAGGCACACTGAGCCAAGGCTCATTTCCAGGTGATATCTGGGGAAGAGGTACAGTGGAAGAACAACAGCACAATACATAGTAGCAAAGCATGAACAACATTTGGTAAAAAAAAATGCAAAATTAGAATAAATAAGATATTATACAGCTGCTGATGCCTCTTTGGAAAAGGTTATATTTAGTCACAATTCAGCTTGCATTTCATATATTTTTATAAGCTTTCTCCTCTCCATTATTTATAAATAATGAAATTTCCATGTATAGGATCTCTATCCCTTAGAGTTCCATCTGGCCATTCAGCTTTCTCCTCACTTGAAGTTGTAATCCTCTATTGTGATGTCTCTGATGTCATGGAAATCACCATAATGTTACAAGCAGAGTATTATGACATCAGCTGGGGATTAAGCAACAGGAGCAGATGAACTCTCAAGGACCAAATACCTCAGGCTGGATTTTCAGCCCTTCCAGGACTAAGTTCCACTCCACACCAGCCAGTGCAGACTGAAATCTCCACACTTATTATCCGTATTTTTAGTCCATGCTGCTATAAGAGATGCTACTTCAAGTTCCACCAGGCATACCATTTTGGTGCAGCTGCAACAAAAAAACAGTTACAAACTGCTATAAATTGGGGAGCCAGTTGTAAACTGATCCCACTTTGAAAGTACGGCACGTGTAGCTAAAACTGTGGCTCTGCAAGTAATGCTCCACTTGCAGTAGTGTTTCCCCACGTCTGCACTGATTTTGGACAGGCTAAAAATCCAGCCCCTTGTTTTTATGCATATGACTATAGTAATAAATAATGGGGTAAGGAAATACATAGCTAATGGAAAATATAAGCTAAATTGTATTTAAATATTTTGTTTCTCAAAGTTCTGTTGGAGGTATTGGCTCCTCTTTAAAGAGCTCCTGATGACATATGTCTGTGTCTACAGATTCTGACACTTTGAGACATTTTAGAAGGGCAGCTGTTACTTGTGTCTGTTATTGATCGTTTTCCTCAGCCAAACTGCAGTCTTACTGTCACCCACTACATGGACGGTTTTCCCGTGGTTTGCTGACTGCTACCAGCCTAAATCACGAGTGACATCATTTGTAGGCATAGTGCTCTTAACCACAAAGGAGAAGCATTGGGATTTCTACCTTGTTACGCAATTGTTTGTGTTTTTCAGATTAGTATTCCATACTGCTGTTATTATATAACAGTCGCTGAGTTTGTGTGATTGGTAAACTAAAAAAAAAAATGTAAAGGGGCTATGCAGGGAAAGGCTCATAATATTGAGAATTTCTTCAGCTGATGGCATTATGCATTGCATTTTGGGGTACACTGACTCGCAATCTTACAAGACAAAAGTAAGGTAATATACTGTAGTTATGCCTAAGAATTCTAGAAAGCCACTTCAGCAATAAAAATCCAACTTAAAGAATGCAGTACATGTTTGTATTATTTAGTATATCAGTGTACCCCAAAATGCAATGCATAATGCTGTCAGCTGAAGAAATCGGCAACATTACAAGCCTTTCCCTGCGAAGCCCCTTTAAACTTTTTTTTAGTTTCCCAATCGCACAAACTCGTCGATTGTCACCTAATAACAGCATTATGGAATACCGATTTGAAAAAACAAAAAATTGAGTAACCAGGTAGAAATCCCAAGGCTTCTCCTCTGTGGCTTAGAGCATTACGCCTACAAATGATGTCACTCATGATTTAGGCTGGTAGCAGTCAGCAAACCACGGGAAAACTGCCTATGTATTGAGTGGCAGTAAGACAGCAGTTAGACTGAGGAAAATGATCAGTAACAGACACAGGTAACAGCTACTCTACTAAAACTAGTCTCAAAGTGTAGAGTCTGTAGACACAGACATATATCATCAGGAGCTTTTAAAGAGTAGCATATGTTAGTGGGGAAAATCACTTTTTAGTTTTTGAGTAATAATGTATTTCTTGCAAAAACATCAATATATACATTTTTCATTTAATTTCTGAACTGAAATATGTGGTTATGAAGTTCAGTTCCTGCTCACTTGCCACACCCACCATGAATAAATTAAGAATCTTGGTGAGATATTGTGTAGTTTACCATCAGAAACATATGCTAGCACATCCTTATATGTTCACAGAATTAATCTAGTTTGTACCAAAGTAACTTCCACTGAAGAGATTTTTTTTTATTAACAGTGGCACCCATGTTTATTGACTTGAGTCATTAATTACACAATTACTAATAAAAGCTGTTTAATAAATATCTGATGAAATAAAAAAAAAAAAACAGTAGATGAATCTAAAGATGCCAGAACTACATTCCTGGTGGTAAAACAAACCACATGAAGACATTTTTTGCCACTAACAGATATTGCTGATTTTAAGATGGCATAATTATACTTACGCTTTTCCTGTACATACAGATAGCCTTCCATTGTCCACTGACTTGGTGGTCTGTATTCCTGGTCAACTGACTTCATTCTCTCCATAAGCCTCTCCACCTCCTGTCTTGTACTTTCAAAATTATTTCTGGTCTTTAAAAAGAAAATATATTGACACAAATTTCAGTTTGATGTATCAATATATATATGATTCAAAGCAAACAAATGATGTGCTAGAGCTTATACTGTATATACTATATAATTCATTGCAAACACTTTGTTAATGCACCAGTTAGGGTTTAAGAGATAAAAGTAGGGAAATGTGGTGTTAGGGTTCCCAACCCTAACCTCCCACCCCCACCCTGCAGGCAGCAACAAGAAAAAACATTATGGTTTCACCTCTCCTGAGTCTCCACAAATTGGGTGTGGGGTGTACTTTTTGATTGACTGATTTATTGATAATATTGCAACCATACACAAACAGTGCTGGTTGAAGTTTTCATACATATTGAAAAAACACATATTATACATAAAATCACACACTACACAAGTTCTTATAAACTGATTATATCAGGTTTCAATGTTTAACAATACAGGAACCAATATTATATAAAACACATTAATACATGTTTACTTTTGCCTTACCAAAAACAATCCTTAAGTCATGTCTAAGTAATGCACAAAAACTTACTATAAGTTTGAGTTCTCACTAATGGTTCTTTCCACCTTAACTGTTTATGTAACTGATATTTATTAGTTTCATTTGGTAACAACAAACAATGAAGTTTGTGTTGGGTCACATACCTTCAGCCATTTTTTCCTGTCTTACCTCCAGACCCTCTAACCTGCACTCATTTAATGCCACATTAGAAGTCATTTCACACCCCATCTCTATTCTAAGTGCCCTTTCATGTATCTTTTGTAGTTCCTTGGTTTCATTCTACGTAAATCTTCTAAACCAGACAGCTTCCCAATATTCCAATACTGGTCTAACCACCAAAGACTAATAATACATTAAATCAGAAAGACTTAATCCAGCCCTTTTGGAGAAAGCAGTCAAAAAATATAGCCTACTATTCACTTTTTTAACCATGGTTGAGACTTGCTCTGATTAAGACCTTGGGGTTGTCAACCCTAACGCTCACCCCATTCCATCAGTAAATAAGCTGAGATGTGTACGGCAGAATGGGGTGAGTGTTAATGATGACAACCCCAAGGAACACCCCACCCCTGATTTGAAAAGATTCAGGAGAAATGAAACTGTAATGGGGTTTCCTGCTGCTGCTGTCTGCAGGGTGGAGGTGGGGAGTTAGGATAGGGAACCCTAACATGACATTTCCCTACTCATGTTACTTTAACCCTATCTGGTGCATTAACAATGTTTTTTACAATTAATTTCCTTACTTAATGAGATAGTATAACTGTATCCTCATTCACACAAGTCCCTTCAGTACCTGTGTGAATGTATCCATTTGCCAGTGGAAGCACAGGATCTGCTGGGCCATGTGCTTCCATCTCTGCATGGATGCATACATCCATGTTGGTGTGGGAGCAAAGCGTCCTCTGTGCACTGCACTTCCATTTGTGACACAAAAAATTAATTTGCATGGCTGTATGGGTTGTTCAACTTCCAATGTTATCCTGTAAGAATTTTCCATGTTTTATGCTTTTGGTTTTTTTATATGCTCCCTAAATTGTTAATGGGTGATATTACGTGTTAATTTTGTATTATTCATTAATACCTTTCTTTTGATATATAGATTGTCTCTTAACTCTATTTATTGAAAAAGGTATGGCTTGTTGAAGGTGAAATGTGTAAAAAAAATGAAGTTCAAAATCTTTTTTCTTATGAAGGGATTCTTTTTTGCATCAAACAAAAGACCCATACAAAAAAGGATTCCTTCATACAAAAAAGAATCATCAAAAAAATGAAATCCAAAATCTTTTTTCATAAGACCCATATGAAAAAGGATTACTTCATACAAAAAAAGAATCTGCAAAAAAACTAAGTCCAAAATCTTTTTTGTATAAGGGCATCCTTTTTTGTATGAACGAAAAAGGATCCCTTTATATGAAACAATAATTTGGTCTTAAGTTTTTTCTGATTCCTTTTCATTGAATGAAATTATCCCATTTCATATTTATTTTTGTTCATATGAAAAAGGATGTCTTCATGTGAAAAAATAATCAGAAAAAACTATGTACAAAATCTTTTTTATATGAAGGGTTCCATTTTCACACGGTTGAATTCCTTTTTCGTATGGCCATACAAAAAAAGACAATTGAGTCAAAACAGATTTTAAAATAAAAAAAAACTGAGTCATTTTTACAAGGACTAAGTACAGGATCCACCTAATGGGGTCCAATGAGCAAGATACATGTGTTGGCGTGTGTGTCATTTTTGTGGGTTTGCAAATTATTTTTTTTCAAACAGAAACAACTTGGTGGCCATATGAAAAAGGATTTTTTGCTGATGAAAAAGCATTACCCCTATATGAAAAAGGATCAATTTTCGTATGAACCAAATTATATTTCATTCCAAGCAGCTATCCAAAAAGATCATATTGAGCATTCTCAGAACCAAAATATTAAAATTTAATGACTTTAGAACAGATTAATATTTTTTTTACCAAACCAGTGAAAGGTGCAACTGTGGCCCAAGATCCTTCTACTATAGAAATTTCAGAGCAAAATCCCAAACTGTCTGGTGCTAGGTGATGGCAAAAATAAACAGGTAAAACATCTGTCTTTTTACACTTTTTTCACTATCCACATCTCGGAATCCACATATCTGACTAGAGAGAAACTTTGCAGGTCAAGAGATTTGTCCCCTGACACCACACATGCAAAATTTTGTACATACTGTATCTGTTGAATGGTTGCAAACCAATTAAAGTGCAAAGTTTGAGGTTTAACATAGAAACCCCTGCTCAACTCCACACCACTATAATCTGACATCATAGTGACAGCATGTAAGGGTTGTGTTACAGTTTGTGTGAAAACCTCTATTTGTGACACTTTTTACTCAGCTGTCACAGGATTTAGAGTTTTGAAAAAAATATGGTATACACCTGCTCAGCTCAAGAAGTTAAGTTCATGCCAGTTTAGGGGGCAGTGTAGTGCTGTGGTTTAGTGATCTAAGCTGCAAACCTGGAGACCTGGGTTTGAATCCCACAGCCTTCACTTGCATACTGTGTCAACCTAAGCAAGTCACTATCACTAAACTTACTTGTGCTCCCAGGTTGCACCTGGAAACAAGCTTCAGCTAAGTGTGCCTTTCCTGGTTAAACAATCCCACCCCCAGCCCACACTTCTCATAAAACAATCAGTTCAATGTTTTCGACCCGGTGAAGCACTGAAGCAAGGCAAAGTCATCCAAATTAAGGCTTTTTCAGTCATGGATAATGAAATAAATACATTGAGGTTAAACCTAATTATTTTGTTTGTTAGGTATTGGTGTAAGATATGGTCATACATTTGTTTTGCAATTCAAAAAGGCCAAATTAAAAAGTTGCAACTGTTTTAGACCACAAAGCATGTGCAAGCATAAACAAATAAAAAAAAAGCTAGAACAAAAAAACAAGAAAAAACACAACCCATTTTATTCATTTGTGACTGATTTCCAAGTCACTCATTAATGGAAGAAAAACCTTGTGCCCCCCCCCCCCAATCTGCTGTTGGTACCATGCTGTGACTTCCATAACACAAGTAACACCAATGAAAAGGTACACAACCCTGCAATTGAAACTCCCCTCATTACTGACCATTAAAATTACTAGCAGTCGAGTGTCCAATCCAGCTGCCAGAACCCTCCATGTCTGGTCACTATATTTGCTAGTGGTCCGGTGCCCAGTCCTGCTGCTGGTATTCCCCAACCCCAAGTCACTAAAATTGACATTGGCCAGAAGCCCATCTCTGCCACTGGTTCCCACCCTACCTCACCTTATACTACTAAAATTACTCACAGTCAAACTGGTATATTTTTTCAAAAAACTGCGTTATGCACCAGTTAGGGTCTAACGCAATGCCACAAAAGTAGGGAAATGTGATGTTAGAGCTTCAAGCCTAAATGTTCCAGGCCCACCCCCAAGCAGCAAAAGAAAAACACATTGGAGTGCTGGGTCTCAGGGGCCTTGGCAAATCAGTGGTGTTGTCTTTCCTTGGGTTGTCAGCCCCTATGTCCATCCCTTCCATTGAGCAACCAATGTCAAATATGAGCTCTTTCTTCAAGCTACAACAGATTATGTGGCCAGCATGTGGTGAGATGTTAAGAAAATTAGAAGATTAAGTTGTTATTCCAAACAGATGATTAAGTTGTTAAATCTCAGTCTGTCTCAGAGAATGTACCCACAGCTGGCCATTGCTGTTGGTATACCAACATTCAATCCTCTGCTTCTGAATTGTCCATCTCTTCATCCACACTCTGCTACACTTCAGTCACTCTTTTTGCCACATACGTGGCCACCTCCTTATGGTAAGGGTCAGAGAAAACATAGAACAGTCTTCTTCCAAGATCAGCAGTTTAGCAGGAAGGAATAGCTGATGATGTGCCTTCAGCTCCCTGAGATCTTTATGTATTGGGTCAAACTGCTTTCTGTGCAATTTGATGCTGTATGCCAGGTCAGGGTATTGGAGACAGACATATTCTCAAATTTAGTCTTGCATTGCTTCCTGGCTGCTCATAGTGACATTCCTTCATGTCAACCTCTGAGCAGACCAACAACAGTGTTCTAGGACCCTCTGCTTGAGCAACCGCTCACCAAGAGGTAACTCTGTAGATTTTCTCAAAATGCCGAGGGAAGGTCAATAAGTCAATATTAAGTACCCAGCCCAGCCAAGCCTCAACAAAACTGTTAGGGTCATCTACCTCCATGCCTTTAGTCAGGCCCACCAACTGAATATTGTTTGCCTGGAATAGGTTCTCTATGACCTCGAGTCTCTGCCACAAAACGTGGTTTTGGTGGAATATTAGACTTGCAGCTCACTCTTTCATTTTGTGCTGCATCACAATTCATAAGGGTGTGTGGTCTCCCCTTCAAAAAGGATTCTTGCTAATGGTCCTCCCTCAGAGCCAGAGAACTCATTCCTGTTAAAGTTTTCACTGCTGTTATTTTAGCACCCTGTGAGAACTAGAAGAACAGAGATTTGATGTGTAAGTAATTAAATGTTTTTGCCCACAATTATTAAGTATTAGTTTTATGGTGCACTAATTATGAAATGCTAGCTTAGTATTTGCCAGCCCATGAAGAGGGCTTTTTTCCCTTAACATTTTCGTTATTTGTAGGAAACTTTCATAACAATTGTTCTCAAGCCATATTATTGTGGGGTGGTGTTCTAATTATGTTACAAACATGGGTCTGGATATCCATTGGTTAAGATGAAAATTGTGATGAAGTTTATTTCACAATAGTTATGTATTACAAAATCTTCGGGAGCCAGATCTTTTATGTTTGTGGCTCCCACACTATGGAATTCTCTACTGCATCAGTTAAAGGAGTGCACAATTGTGGGATGTTTTAAATCAGCCTTAAAGACTTATTTATGGAACCAGGCTTATAGAAGTGATTAGCTGATTTGTACTAGTATGTTGATGTTTGTCTGGTTTTAAATGTTTTACTTGATTTGTTTGATCTTATTTGTATGGTGCCTTGGTTTTTGAAAGGCCTCCTTAAAAATAAAGATATATATATATAATATATATACTGTGGATGCACTAGTATTAGCGCATGTGCATTGTAGAGCAGTGGCCATCTTGGTCATGGTGGAGTGTGCTGCTCCCTCTGAGTACCCAACACCCCGCTACCCCAGAAACATAACAGTGACACTGGTGGTGGCCACTGCCCCAGTGTCACTGTTGCCTTATTTTCTTTATGATGTATACCCCCCACCTGACCCTCCCTCTCAGCACCCACCACCCCACCCAGAAGCATAACAATGACACTGGGGGTGCCCAGGCCCCCAGTGTCACAACTCATAATCCTAACCTAACAGTGACACTGGGGTTGCTAAAGCCCCCAGTGTCTGTTGGACTATAAATATATATTTTTTCTCCCCCTGCCAGACCCTCCCTCTCAGCACCCAGCACCCAACCCCCCAGAAAACATAACAGTGACACCGAGGGTGGCCAGTCCCCCAATGCCACATTTGGGAATCCTCCATCCTGTTTTTTTTTTTCCACCTGTAAAAAAAATCCATTAATGTCTTTTGCGGCAGTTTCTTACCCCAACCCGACCCTTCCACTCAGCACCCACCACCCAGCATCCCCCAAGCCCTTACTTACCCATTGAGGGTCCAACACTGTAATTCTCTCTGGACTTCAGATATGTCTTCACTCTTCAACGCCGGACTGCAAACTGAAGATACCAGGTATGTGTTCAATGCATTTCAATGGGGTTTTGAAGTTAGTAGCATAACTTGGACATTTTTCAATATTTTTGCCTCAAATTTTCAACATACCTTTTTTGGGACACCACCTGATTAACAATGTGAGTGATATTAGGTAACTCTGTCCTGAAAGGTGATTATGCAGTTGCTGCACAAAATCACCTTTCAAGCAGGAGATGAAAATTTTCTCCACCTTTATTAATGAGGTGGGGTCATAAGATGGCTATGTTGAAAATTTGGTGTAAAATTATTAAAAAACAACAATGTTATGCACCTACATTGAATTTTGGGAATGCACACTCATAACTTTGATAATTTTCAATATGTTTACCCCAAATTTACAACATAGCCATATCTTTACAGCACCTCATGAATGTGGCAACTGTCATTTTTCACACCCTGGAGAAAAAGGTTTTTTTGCATCCCAAAAGGTGATTTTGTGGTTGCTGCTCGAAATCACCTTTTGGGCAGGAGATAAAAAATGTCTCTACCATTTTTCATGAGGTGGGATCATAAGATGGCTATATTGAACATTTGGTGTAACAATATTACAAAACAACAAAGGTATGAGGCCACGTTGAATTTTGCAAACGCAGGCTCTTAACTTTGGTAATTTTCAATATTTTTACTCCAAAATGACAACATAGCCATATCTTTATAGCACCTCATAAATGTGACAGCTGTCATTTTTTAGATCCTGGCCAAAATGTTTGTTTTTCTTACATTCTGAAACGTGATTTTTGTGATACCTGTGGAAAAATAATTTTTTGGGCAAGAGTTGAAAATTTTCTTAACCATTGTTCATGAGATGGGGTCATAAGATGGCCACATGGAAATTTTGTTGTAAAAATATTTAAAAAAAAACAAAATTATGAGTCTACATTGAATTTTGCAAATGCAGGCTTGTAACTTTGGTAATTTTCAATATTTTTATAACAAATATACAACATAGCCATATCTTTTTAGCACCTCATGAATGTAACAGGTGTCATTTTTTAAATTCTGGCCAAACTTTTTCTTTTACTTTATGAAAGGTGATTTCACGGTCCCTACATGAAATCACCGTTTGGGCAGGAGTTAAACATTTTCACTGTCATTGTTCATGAGGTGAGGGTCATAAGATGGCTATGTGGAAAATCTGGTGTAAAAATATTTAAAATAAAAATAAAGTTATGAGGCTATGTTGATTTTTGCAAATGTTGGCTAATAACTTCGGTAATATTCAATATTTTTACCCCAAATTTTCAACATAGCCATTTCTTTGCAGCACCTCATGAGTGTGACAGCTGTCATTTTTGAGCTCCTGCCCAAATATGTTTTTGCATCCTGAAAGTCAATTTTGCAGTCCCTGCAAGATATCACCTTTAGGGCAGGAGTTCTTCATGAGGCAGGGTCATAACAAGGCTATGTTAAAATATTGGTGTATAGATATTACATATTATAAAACAACAAATTTAGGAACCTACATTACATTTTGCAAATGAAGACTCCTAACTTTGGTCATTTTCAATATTTTTATACCACATTCCTCACCTGCAGCCCTATCTGCTCTGGCCAGAGTTTTTTTTTTTTTTTTTTGCTACTATTTTTGCCTGTAAACTGTGATGAAGGTGACCTCCTCTGTTGGAAATTAAATAGTGTAGTGTCTTTGTGAGATCATTGTAATGAAGGTAAGTCTTTACTGACTTTTGGGAGTTGATAACTTATTTAAAACCATGCTTAAAGTTGAAGCAGCATAACATTCTGTGGTGATTTGCATATGCAGCCCATGATGCTTTGCACTGTGTGGGCATGTGTGATTTTGTATTTTATTTAAAACCATGCTGCTTTGTTTGTTGGGGGTGGGGTAGGGGTTGCAGAACAATGCTTTATGCTTTTTCTAATGATTATTGCAAGCTCTATGTGGCAAAGCGAAGTGGTGGACAAATGCACCTGTAAAAATGCTTTGTCCAAGTGTGTTTGTTCACCAAAAAGTTGCCTTGTTTTAAAAGGGGATGCTAAAGACTGCAGGGAGTTTGTTTTGTTATGGGGATTTTGGCTGAATCTAGGTGTGTAGAAATACACCCACAAGGGCACTGACCTTTTGTTGTGGGTTGCAAGCACTTTTTTTGTCTAAATGTGCTTCCCATCATTCCTTTGTACAGGTGCACATCCATTTTGAGCACCATGCGGCATTCATTTATTTTGGAGGGGGGAATAACCAACTGCAAGGAGACTGCCTTTTTCTTGTTTCTGGTCATCTGCTCAGAATATGTGGCTAAATGCAGGTGTGCATAAACACACCTGGCTGGGCAACATCCTTTTTTGTGGATTGCAAGCACTTTATTTTTTTTTCCTCTGAATGTGCTTCCCCTTATGCCTTTACCCGATGTGTTTGTTCACATATGCTCAGTTATTTTGAGTACCATGCAATATTTCTTTATTTGTGGGAATGCAATGAAGTGGTGTGGTCTGCTACAGTTGATTATGACTGCTTTCCCTTACTATGCAGCTGTTTGTTTCTTATTTGTTTCCCTTAGCTAATGTGTGCACACTAAGTACAAACAGACTTTCTGTGGGTGGGTGCCTCCATTTTATTGTCAGCTAGTGAGTGTGTGTGTATATGTGTGTGTGTGTGCGTGTGTGTGTAAAATCATTTTTTTTTTGTGTGGGCTTTTTTTACATACTACCAGTGATCCACTTCAAAACTGTTTATTTTGCATGTTCAGTGTGTCTCCTTCAGTCTTTTATATGTTGCGGAATATTCAACGCATCTCCTGTGCTCTTCTGTATGTTATATAATGTTCAGCACACCTTCTTCAGGCAATGTCGAGAAATATTAAGTGCTTTTCTTTCTCTATTCTGTAAGCTGTGGCATGTTCTGCATATCTCCTTTGGGCAATGTTGTGGAATGTTCAGCATGTCTTCTTTGCTTTTCTATATGTTGTGAAATGTTCAGTGCATCCCCTTCAGTCATCTGTATGTTGTGGAATGTTCACTGCATTTCTTTCTGTCTGTTCATATGTTATAAAATGTGCAGTGCCTCTCCTTCAGTTTGTCTGTATGTTGTGGATTATGTGTCTTCTTCAGTCTGGTTATACTACAGAACATGCACTGCATTTCCTTCAGTCCATCCATATCTTGTGGAATGTGCAGTGCCTATTCTTCATGCCATTGTTTGTCAAGTGTGCTGTACCTCTCCTTTAGTCTGTCCATATCCTGCAGAAGGTACAGTCTCTCTACCTCACCATCCATATCCTGTGGAATGTACAGTCTCTTATCAGTCATCTATTTTTCATTTTTTCAGAAAAAAAGTATTAATGCTAATTTCTGACCTTTATTTTAGTTTGTTTTTGGAGAAATGGAGATGAGAAGACCGTGTGTATCTGCCGTTGCCTTGCTTAGTGATGCATTGAGGAATTCCCCCTTGGCACAAATTGAAAAGGAATAAAGTCAACGGTACCAAGACAACTTGAAAAATAAACCCTAATGTTATCGAGAATATTTAGAATTACGCTCATAGGCCTAATGAAATACTGTGATGGAAAAAAATGGAAAAACTGTAATGAGAAGGCTAGGTAATGAATACAGTGATACAGAGAATGAAAGGCCCAAGCTGCACAGGTTGCAGAGTGTATAGTACCTTGTTGAAATCCAACAAGCAGAGCACATGAACAAAAGAAGAGCAAAGAAAGAACACACTGGAGGGAGACAAAACAAAAAGAAATGAGCCCAATGTCAAGTCCGAAACATAGATGACTGAATGAAAAAAAGATGAGAAATGTACAGGAAAAAGAAAGAAAATGAGAAACAGAAACAGGTTTCAAGCACCTCATTCATAACCATCAGTGCCATAGGTCTAGTGTCTTGCGAGAATAACCCATGTGAGATCACAATGGCAGATCATCGATCAAACAGTGCTATCCAAAAAGCACTGCCAAGAACATGACAAGGATTTCCACACTCACCAAAATGGTTTATTGCAACTGTTGTAAAAATAACATCATCCTACTCAGTTGCCAAACAGAATGCCCCGTCAAAGCAAACTCTGGGCTTGACCTGCTGCACCAACCCTAAAGACAAACTGGTAGAGGTCATGGAGAAAATGTTCCAGTTAAAAAACTGCAATTCAAAGGAGCAATGAAAATGGAAATGATCCTTTCTGGTACTGAGGAAGTACTGAATGCTATGAAGTGCAAGTGCTACCCTTGAAATCAGTTGGAAGAAGATGCTAAGGGTATCACAGAATGAATGAGAGCCAAGGGACAAGTGACACAATTCAGCATTGCCTGTAAAAATGGTGGAGAAAGTCAAACATTTCTTCAAGGCCTCATCCACACCTCTGCCTCACAAGAGTCATTTCCAAAAAGAACCGGGTAAGTAAAGGCATTCCTTAGCCTGCCCCTTAATAGTCTGCACCAGGAATTTTGCCAGCAAAACTCATAATGATATGCTTCACCAAATTCTGCAGTCTTAGATCAATGAATATAAAACTGGCCAGGGAGCAAAACTGGATCAGTGCCTGTGCAAGTACTATACTAATGTAACCCTAAATTTGTGATGATTGAACTGTTTTGTAGATGTCAAATTAATATCAAAGTGCAAAATTCCCAACATCTAGAGGGTTGTTGACATCATCAGGTGCCCACAGACACTGTGTGAGAAACTTTTTGCAAAGGAATGCATAGAGAAAACATAAAAACTGCATTAACCTTCAATAAAAAAAAAATTGAGGAACTCTTGCAGAAACATGTCAATGAACAAGTAAAATGATACCAATGAGAAAAAACATTTGTGTGACCCAAGACATAAATGGCACTGAGATAAAGCAGACAAGAAAAGTGCTTCATGGAAAAGAGACAAGTACATCACAACTTGTGGAACACCTAAAGGAAGATGTGACGTTTATGGGATGATACATACATAGCAATAAAACCAATGTAGGAATCTAAAAGAAAAAATGCCAACAGGTTGGATCTAGAAATGGGTAAAGTTAGTTAAATTTACTCCATGAATTAATACATGAATTTAGCACAATTCACAGAATGTGGATCAATCCATGAAGTGTAAAATTTCACCGCAAAGTGCAGAATTTTGCCCATGAACAGCAGAATTTAATTGTTTGTGGGTGACATTCTGCACTTTGTGGGCTTAATTCCACCATTCATAGGTGAAATTTCCACACTTCGGATTGAAAATTTCATGATTCAGGCATAGAAGAAGATGCTGAATGGCAGAGAAAACTGTGAAACTCCATGGATGCAAATTTTGGCCACTTCACAGCAACATCACAGGTGAATTCAAACTTTCGCACATCTCTAGTTGGGTCCTCTTAGTCTTGGAATTTTGCCAAGAATTATGCCTGTAAATTTCAGGACTGGCACCAGGAACAGGCCAGCATTCACCATGTAGTCACATACTACAGGTGTCCTAAATGTGAAGGTATAGTCACAGAGTCACTTGTATGCATATCAAGTGACCTTAATCATGGCCATCATGCTGTTCACCAATTGGTTAAGCTTGCCAGTTTCCATCTACAGAACATCCATGCAATCAATATTGAGCGAGTAATGCAGTTTACAGATGACTGTGGAAGCCAGCCCAAATCTAAGGGGGCTTTTAATGCAATTTCTGCAGCACCAACAAAATACAGATTTCCTATTGTACAAGCCTTTTTTTGGTTCACATCACAGGAAATGCCCCTTGGATGGACAGAGTGCTGTAATAAAGTTTGTTTAATATTTGTCAGTGATTCCCAGCTGTAGTCTATCCATTAGTACTGCATGATTTACACACTCATCAGACTTGCAACCTGCTCTACATGTGTGCAAAATAAGGACTGCGGGAGCTCCATTTAGGGACTGTGTAAATGCTCTGTGCATCAGGGGCAGAGGTTGTTGGATAATGTGTGTTGGTGATAATTTGTTCTGGGCATTGCCATTTTCATTGTTATTGCTCTTTTTCTCAACTGGAAGTTAGAAAGTGATTCTGTTTCTACTTATCATCATGCCATATTATTTGTACCATATTTCTGACACCATTGCCATCTGTGAATTTTCTTTAATTACCCTGTTGTTTGTTCTGTTGAATTGGTTAAATGGTAAACTGAAAGCATGTTGTTTGGCTTGTTAGCTTATTATTTAGGGTTCTACTTTATGTGATACAAGCGAAAATAAGACTGACAGCCAAAACATCAAGTCAACAATGGGGAATCCACAGACAGTGGCCCCACATGACAGCAATCATTGTCAGCCATGAAAACAATGATGTGGTGACTTTTTGCAGGAGGCTATGCCCACTGCATCCCCATTTTTGGGTAGCTTTGCCCCCACACCACCCTAAAATGAAAGAACCATCACCGAGGATGAAGCAAGTCAGGGACAGGGAGAAACTAGGGAGGGGAAACACTATCTGGTGGGGTCACAAATCGGGGAGGGGGAGTAAGTCAAGGGAATGAGGGGGAGCCATGAAGTCTGGTACAACAGAAGTAAGTAAAATAAAAATTGGAAATGGGAGGACTGGTCTCTGGTCTGCTGGATGTAGCAAGCAGACACAGTGTCACTGACGCTGACCACTAAACTACACAGCAGCACAGCATCACTCCACACAGCAGCCAAATTTACTTGCAATAACAAAACACCCCGGTTTACTCCTGCACTGAAAAAAACATTCACTATACAAACTAGATCACTATAAACACAGCTGCTATTTTTGGATTCGCTGCGACGCCTTCGCTTAAATTCCTTCTCTCTTATCACGGGACACCATTATCTACATGCCCTGTTACCATGGGTGGGAATCATTTCCTGTTGGGAGGAATCCTGGCAGCGCCTGTTGGAAGGATCCCCATAGGTGGAGGCACAATGCCATATGCAAGTCCCAATACCTCACTGAACATAGGTGTCATCCACCACAAGGTCAAGACTCAAACACTCCATTAAACTGTCTAGGTTTGTCAATCTTGTAAGTGAAGGTGGTCAAATCTGCTTGCAATCATAACTCTTAGTGGATGTTTTTTCTGCTTCAGCCAAATGCATCTTTGTATTTGTGGGCTGCATTGAGCAATTTGAAAAAGTGTCAGGAGAAATGAAAGGGGTGAATACTGCAACACCAAGCACAGACCATGTAAAATGGAGCCAAATTATACATTTGGGGCCTGATTCTTGAAGGATGGTGCAAGTCGCCACCAAAGACGACTTGCACCAAATGCAGTTGTGCCAGGGATCCTGCACACGATTCTCTATTGGGCAGGGTCCCCGCAGCTAAGTCCTGATACTTGCACCAACTGTACAAGTATGCCAAACAGAAGGCATACCTGGACAGTTTTCCTCAAGTATGTGCCATGTCACAGTAAGGGCACACATGCCCCCCACCCCAGTCACCAAGCCGGACAAGCCTCACAGGGCTCACTATGCCCCCCTCCTAAGCCCTGATCCCCATATTACATGCTGCAAAGCCCCTCAGGGCTACACATGACCTTTCAAGCCCCCATCCCTAAAATAAGACCTGCTGGGCTAGTCAAGCCCCTCCAGCCTCAATCCCCAATTGCCAGTCCATCCCCCAAAATGCAAGTGTTGTAATGTCACTTGCCATACATAAATCAGTACCCCTTATACCCGGTAGTCTAATGCAATTCTGGGGATTGGGGAATGGGTGAGTGGGGACGCTAGCCCTGCAGGGCTTTTACATTTGATCAGGGGGGATTGGGCATGGAGGGAGGTGCTAGCCCTGTGGGGGCAATATGTATTTGGTGGATGGGGCATGGGGGTCTGCTTGTCCTGCTGGGCATTTATGTGTCTGAGGGGGATAGGGTATTGGGGGGGCAAGATTAGCCCTGTGAGGCTTTCCCACTAACAATTTGTGGATTGGGGCATGGGGGGCACATGTCTTGGGAGCTGGCCTGGTGGCAGATCTGCACAACCCCCAGAGGGCATAAGTACACTTACAACAGCAAAAGCTGGTGTAACTGTACTTTGGTGGATGTCCTCCTGGGATTTTTTGAGAACAGCAACCTTGGGGACTTTGTTGCTGCCCTTCCAGAATAGGGCACAACTGCTGTTATAAACCCCCTAGCGCCATATCACAGGGGGTTTAGGGAGTAACTGGTGGTGTTTGTCTACTTTGATGCAAGCAGCCTGCAACATGTTGCAGGCTGCTTTGCAGAATACTGTATGTTGTAACTGCTGGCGTAACTTGCTACTTGTACCATTTATTTTAGTGCAAGTCAAGTTACACCAGGTGTAAGATTAAGATTTGGTGAAAAGGTTGAAACTCCTTTACTCAGGCTGGGAGTAGACAATGCAGAACAGCACTATACGGCAACCATGACAATGGCATTCCTTTCATAAAACTACTCAGTATTTCACACATGTAACCTGGGCTTTGTCAAGAGTGCATGTGGTCATATACCTTTTTTATATACTTTTTTCCTGTCCTCCAGGGTGCATCGTAGGTAGCTAGTTCTACCTTCCCTGCCACCTACGTCCATCCACTGCTCCCCTGCCTCAGTACCGCCAGCCTCCACTTCCCCAGTGGATTTCCCCCATGGTGGGGCCAGGAAGGGGAAAGCTGTCCTCCCCCCACCAAGGACTCACAATCCAGATTGGGGCTTCCAGTGATCAAGCATTGATGCAGAATGCTGGTTGGCAGGCAGGGCTTCATGAAGCCATCAGTCGCCCATTTTCCCATTTTCGTCCATCCCCTTCCATGGTTGTCAGCATGTGTGCATGGAGGTGTGTGTGCACCACGTAGCCATGCTCATGCCTCCCTAACTCCAGTGCTGCTATCCAACCTCCACCAAGAGACAGCCAAGAAGTGAGGCAAAATGACCTCCCTCCCTCCCTGAGAGAGGAGAGACATCCATTGGATGCTTGATTCTCTCTCTCCCATGCCAACCCCATGTAACATAAGCTCACTCCCGAGTCTGGGTTACTGGTGTGACATGAGGTGTGGTGTCCAGTGCACCAACCCTCAATGCCTCCAGGCTGGCATATGCGTGTTATTTTTAATAGCAGTTCTCTGCTTCAACTGAATTTGTCTTTGTATTTGTGGGGAGCACTGAGCAATTTGGAAAAAAGCCAAGATAAATAAAAATCAACTTATGGCTTAGCTGAACTTTTAATATGATACTGGCAAAAATCAGTTTCTTGCTAAACTGAGTACAAATGTCATTTTTCTTATTTGTGCATTTTTTTATCATTTTTATTAAGGTTGTCAATAGACAATTGATAAAAAATGTTTGTATTAGCAGTTTTAAATGTGACTTCCCATTATTTTTGCTGGCTCATCAATGGTACTGTAACAGATTGCCTACATTTAAAATGATAGACTTTCTGCTAATCTGTTTGGTTTTATATTCTCCACAACTGAATGTTTCTCCTTATTGGTTTAATGAATAGGAAATACAATTAATTTGAAATGCCAGTGTTGGCAGATGGTGCTTACATTCTGTAAATTGAACTGTAAATGACGCTTGTATGGTTCAAACTCCTGTGCCAGCTCATAACCCTCATGGTAGAAAGTAAACAATCCCTGGAGGAATGCCAGAACCTGGGGACATAAACAAAAAAAAATTAATTAAACACATGTGTAAAACACATATTGTAAACTTATTAATAGGCCACATATATAGTCTGCTTAAATGCACTGTGGTGCAAGCACGAATAGTGCAAGCACCTCATCTAACTTTTTAAGTGAGTAAACTTATGTCAACATAGTGAAAAGTTTTACCCAAAACGTGAAGGCTTTCTTAATATTATTTTAACTTAAAATGAAGTGCATATTTGACTAAATACAGCTTATTAAGCCCTAATTAGTGATCAGCAGTAAACTTACCTAAATGATTTAGTAACTGCTTAGCTTAGTATTTCTAATAAAGTTTGTATGTCTCACCAGAGTCAGATTTGCTAAAGTGAGGTATATTCTTTTGAAATGTGTTCTAACCCGGGAAGCGGGGCACTGGATGAAACTTATACTATAAAGTTAAAGTAAATGCTGAAGGTTTCCCAAATGCATTTTACACATAGTATGCCATTGCCAGACATGCTTCAGGTGTTGAAGCTACAATTTGTTTTGTAAAAAAATCCATCACAGTGATTTTATGTTTTGTCCTCCAGTTTTCTGTGTGTGTTAACTTAAATGTGCCTTACTCAGAAGTACAGTCCTGTATGTCGGCAGTGGTGAGCACAAATATGTTAATGTCCATAGCAAGGCAGTACGAATAAAACAATAACCTGTTTTCCAATTCCTTACTGTGAGATGCTGTCCCATATTTCTATTGTGGTGTCAACAATATAAGCTTTTGTATGTTTATTTTCACAATGCATTGTGCATACCATGTCTAGCTACACAACTTCTATACTGAGTGATTTAGTCACCTATTTCTGCAGTGAGCACATAAATATAATATCCAGTGTACTAATTTACATAGTAAGGCATTGTGGGTACAGTCCATAGCTGATTTATCTGTCTAAAACTAAAAACTGACAGTGTCCCTTTAATAACTTTGTTTCACTGGTATGATGTCACAGTTGCAGTTTGCAACACTAAGAAAAAGTGTTAGGTTATGCAAAAGAAGCAGAGCACCAAAATAAAAGGATTTTTTCTTCATGGAAAACAACACTATTTGGCAGTTTGAATGGTAGAAGACTGATTCACAACACCGACAGTTTACTACTCCCATTTGCTATGGGAACCTTCAACATTTACTTTAAATATGTGCATAACCAGTATTAAATAGCTGTTCTGCCTTTTCAAACCCAATACAGGTACGAGGCCATTGGACCTGCACTGTCCCAAGGGATTACATCTCAACACAATACCTGGGAATAAACTGATAAGTAAATTTGGACAGAAGATTTAATGTTAATTGAGTCCTTCCCCTTTTTAGTTAAAGTGGGGGACTTTTATAGGTTTCAGCATACCTTGGGTTTGGAAATAGCAAGCTGACTTGAATGTGTAGCAAATAACAATTTGTTACACTTTATTTTACTGACTGCTAGACTGTTCATGTTTCCTAATTTAAACTTGCTGGTCTAATCACTGACTGTACTTCAATGTTATTAACATCAGTTTTGTATAGATTTGTATGGAAATGTATGGCAAAGGATTCCTTGTAGCAGTGCTATACATTTCTGTTTTTGCTTATCTCATTTGATAATACAAAAAGTGTTATGGGTACATAGTAATGGAGTATATGACAATAAATTAGATCTGTAGCTGATTGAAAAATCACATGCGGAAGATATAGGCTTGATAAGTTTAGGTATTCAAAGTAAATGGGAATTGAAGAGCTTAGAGGCACACATAGTGTCCAGAACCATGCATCAGAGCTTATTTAATGTTACATTTTTGAGATTAATAAAATCAGGAGACTTTGAGGAAAATCCTGGACCAGGAGACTACTCAGAAATGCCTAATTGGTTTAATAGCCAGGGTTTAAAAACAGTACACTTAAATATCTGCAGTCATCTCAAAAAAAAACATGTACTAGAAGCTATGGTTTCTACCGATGACCTAGATATCATTATGATCTCTGAGTCATGGCTGAAACCAAAGATAAATGACAATTTGATACAGATAGCTAGATACAATACAAGGATAAAACAACAAAAAAGGGTGAGGCCTAGCAATTTATTCCACGTGCATATGGCAATTAAATGCAATTAGATGTGCAAGAACAAGAGGACACAATTTGAAGATGGGGGTGAGGGACGGCTCAGCGGCAATGTGAGGCAGTATTTTTTCACAGAAGGTTGTAGATGCATGGAATGACTTTACTGAGGAGGTCGTGGGGTCAAAAACAATGGGGGCATTCAAAAATGCATGGACAGACATAAGGCAATTCTTGTGGGGGTAGGAAGAAATAGGCTGTTGGTTAACTAGGATCTATAGCTTATCCAGTAGGTAGGGAAATGGGCAGACTAGGTGGGCCAAGTGGTCCTTAGCTGCCATCAAAGTCTATGTTTCTATTTTTCTATTAAAGAATTAGTAACATCAGAATTAAGTTCAGGATGTGAAAATCTTCTGGTTGAACTGGTACTTGGCAATACAAAAAAGTTGTTGCTAGGTTGCATATATAATCCACCCAAATCAAAAGTACAAGGTCTGGAGGAGTTAATAACTTTATTGGAGAACTACAAGAATAAGGAAATGGTATTGATGGGACATTTAAACTAAAATTGGTTAGGCAATGAAAACAGTAAATATAATAAATTGGTACGAAAAGTCCACCTAAAGCAATTAATAAATGAAGGGACAAGACCCAATAACAAGATCCTGCCAGTCTGGGAGAGGGGGGCAAATGGACAGAAGGTCAGAGAAGGGGAGATAGGGGAGCTAAACATGTGGCTCAAGGGCTGGTGCCAGGAAAAAGGACACAGGTTTGTAGGGAACTGGCAACAGTTCTGGGAGCGAAAGTTCTTTAAATTTGATGGACTGCATCTGACTAAGGAGGGAGTCAGTGCATTGGGGCAGAAGTTTGACATCTTTGCAGACTATTTAAACTAGCAAATGGGGAGATGGGTGCAGCACCCCTTACGTCGACTGGGAAGAACACCCCTTCCCCCTCAGCAAGTGGTCAAACAGGGATTCAGCATGTTTGCAGTTTATTTGCATCACCAATTAAGAAAAAAGGTCCGTCTCCCCATACTACGCACAGGGGACATGCCAAACCTCATCCAGTAACTAACACACCAAAATCTGGCCAATGGAAAATCATGTACACAAATGCTCACAGCCTGGGAAATAAGATTCCAGACCTGCAGGCAATAATGCCAGAGGCTAAACTGGACATAGTAGCAATTAATGAGACGTGGTTTACCAGTAACCACACTTGGGAGACTTCAGTACCTGGCTATGTACTGTTCAGAAGAGACCGAGGTGCAAAAAGGGGGGGAGGAGTGGCCCTGTATGTTAATCAAAATATCAAAGCTACAGAAATTCAGAATACACATAAGGAGCCAGAAGAACTGTGAGTCACCCTGGAAACAGGAAATGGGACAGCCATAAGAACTGGGGTTGTCTACAGGCCCCCAGACCAGAGGGAGGACATAGACACATTACTGTTAGAAGATATACAAAACATGACAGCTAAAGCGGAGGTCTGATAATGGGAGACTTCAACATGCCAGATTCAGATTGGTCAATACCAGCAGGAACATCTGCCACAACTAGACACATGGTGGATTCCCTGCAGGGTGAGGGCCTCAAACAACTGGTACAACAACCCACAAGAGACAGGGCTATCCTAGATCAAGTACTGACTAACAGGGAAGGGATCACAGATCTATAGGTAGAAGGTCACCTGGGGGCCAGTGATCATCACATTGTATGGTTCAATTTGGCCACTACATCTAAATCATCCCATTCCAAGGCAAAAATATGGGACTTCAGAGGAGCTGAATTTGATAAGATGGCCAACAGACTTAAGCTAGCTCTGGCAAAAAGAAACATAGGTGAGGGGGTACAGGTAAAGTGGGCAAACATTAAGGATGCAATACTTGAAGCAACATCCCATTGTGTTAGACAGAAAAGGAAGTGCAAAAGAAGAAGGAAACCATTTTTGTTCTCAAATATGGTAGCAGAAATGGTCAGAGCCAAAAGACTGGCCTTCAGGAAATACAAGCGAACACAGCGGGATGAAGATAGAGAGGCATACCAAACTGCCCTAAGGGAAGCAGGGAAGGCAGTAAGGCAGGCAAAGTCCCAAACTGAGGAAACACTAGCATGAACAGTAAAAGAAGGTGACAAGACTTTCTATAGATACATTAGTGAAAGGAGAAAGTCCAGAGGGGGTATTGCTAAGCTCAAAGGAGAAAAGGGAGCATGTGAGGAGGAGGACCCTGTAAGCATCTATCCTAAATAGATACTTTTGCTCAGTATTTATTGAAGAGAAGGTAGAGCAGGGCCCACAGCTCAGCACCATGGACACAGGGGGGAGAGAGGTGAGCACTACTCCCTTCACAAAAGAAATGGTCCTACAAGAGCTTGCTAAGCTCAGGGTGGACAAGGCAATGGGACCTGATGGCATACATCCCAGGGTACTTAAGGAGCTAAGGGTTGAACTAGCACAGCCATTGGCAGAACTGTTTAGTGAGTCTCTGAGCACAGGACAGGTACCAGAAGACTGGAGAAGGGTTCATGTGATCCCGCTCCACAAGAGAGGTAACAGGGAGGAGGCAGGGAACTACAGACCAGTCAGTCTTACCTCAGCAGGTGGCAAGATTATGGCGGCACTCCTTAAGGAAAGGATAGTGCAACACCTGTAATCCATAGAGTCACAGGATCCAAGACAGCATGGGTTTACAAAAAGGAAGGTCCTGTCAAACTAATCTCATAGATTTCTTTGACTGGGTAACCAGAGTGGTGGACCAAGGGGGAGCAGTTGATGTTACCTACCTTGACTTCAGCAAAGCTTTCAACACTGTTCCACATAGAAGATTGATAAATAAACTGGGTAGGCTCAAGGTGGGTCAGAAGTTGGTCAACTGGGTGGCAAACTGGTTGACGGGCAGAAAACAGAGAGTGGTGGTAAATGGTATACAGTCAGAAGAGATACAAGTCACAAGTGGGGTACCTCAGGGATCAGTCTTGGGGCCAGTCCTCTTCAATATCTTCATTAGTGACACTGCAGATGGACTAGAGGGTAAGTCTTGTCTGTTTGCAGATGACACCAAGATCTGCAACAGAGTAGATGATCCAGATGGGGTGGGCAGAATGAGAAAAAGATCTGGATAAACTAGCAAAATGGTCAGAAGAGTGGCAACTGGGATTTAATGCAAAGAAGTGCAAGATCATGCACATAGGGAAGAAGAACCCTGAAGCCACCTATAGGCTGGGAAGGGAGTTGCTGGCAGTCACAAAGGAAGAAAGAGACTTGGGCATCATCATCACTGATGACCTTAAATCATCCAGGCAGACCTCTAAAGCAGTAGGTAAGGCTAGAGGGATGTTAGGGTGTATTAGTAGTGGTATCACAAGTTGTAAGAGGGAGGTAATAATCCCTCTTTATGAGACACTGGTTAGGCCCCATCTGGAGTACTGCATGCAGTACTAGAGGCCACACCTTCAAAAGGACATTAACCAAATTGAGGCAGTCCAGAGAAGGGTAACCAAAATGGTGCAGGAACTGCATCAGAAGACATATGAGACCAGATTAACGGAGCTCAATATGTATACCCTTGAGCAAAGGAGGGATAGACGTGATATGATCGAAACATTCAAACACCTTAAGGGCATTAACGAGGTGAAAGAGTCTAACATGTTTAAATATAAGAAAAATAGCAGGACAAGAGGACACAGCACGACATTAGAGGGAGGCAGATTAAAGGGAATGTGAGGAAATTCTTTTTCACAGAAAGAGTGGTGGATGCATGGAACGGCCTACCTTAGGAAGTGGTGGCTATGAATACAGTACAGGGCTTCAAACAGGCATGGGATAGGCATAAGGGAACAATACAGATGAGTATGAATAGATAGGCCACTGACAGAGCAAAGGCAGATGGCACATTTATAAGGTAGAAAAATAAATGGGCAGACTGGATGGGCCTTGTGATCCTTATCTGCCATCAACCTCTATGTTTCTATGTAAAGCAAAAACCCTAACATTATTGGACTGGCTGCTGGTAAATAATGAGAGCAAAAATAAGGCCATAGGAACACTATCAAATTCAATAAGTGATCATTTACCTATATTTTATATTGGGAACAACAAAAGGTTGAAAGTCAAGAGTAGGCTAATTGATACCAGAGCCCTCACTGCAGACAAACTATCCAATATAAAAAATTATATAGCAGAAACTAATTGGAACATGCTGAATGATGTAGAAGATGTTAATGCTATGGTTGAACTTTTTTACATCAACTAAACAAAATAATAGATAACAGAGTTCTGTTAAAGAAAAAAAAAGTAAAAGGTGCAAGCAACAAATGGATAGACAGCACATTAATAAAATTAAATAAAGAGAAACTGCCTGGCAATAGTACAAAAAATCAAAACTACAAAGTAGCCGAAATCACTTCAGATATCTTAGAAACAAATATAAAAATGAGATAAAAAGGGCGAAAGTGCAATTCTATAGCGACAAACAAAAAACAAGTGTCCGTGACAAAAGGAAGTTTTGGAAAAGTGTAAATGACATCTCCCCCCCAGCCCCCCAAAAATGAAAAACAGTCTCTAACTTAATAAATGAAAATAGGGAATTAATAGACAGTATGGCGATAGTAAACTTTCTAAAGAAAAACTTTACAGATTCATTTGTTTACTTATGCAACTTTGTAGAAGACAAACAATTATCAATGAAAATTGACATATGCACAAATATTCCACTTTTATTTTAAAGTAGTGAACATTCTGACCCATACTTTTTTATTCTGTTTTGTATTGCCTCTTATCTCCTGACTTGTATGATGCCCTTCTTTCCTCATTTTGAGTCTGATTTAGTATTTATTTCCACATCTGAAAAAATAAAATGAGTGCTCCTTTTAATATGGCTTGGACCAGGTTTTCATCAGTATTCTCAGCTGTTTTTGTACATCTGTTGTCCCATAAGGTGAGTCAGTTGTTTAAAATCACTTCTGCTGTGACAGAAATGAACTATCATGCAGCAAGCAGCGCTCCCTGGCCTTATGGGACAATAGATGTTGCAAAAAGAGCTAAGAATAATGATGAAAATCTGGTCCAAGCCACACTAAAAGGAGCCCTCCTTTTATTATTTCAGGTGTGAAAAGAAGTACTAAAGTAGATTTAAAATGAGGAAAGAAGGGTATCATACAAGTCAGGACAGAAGGGACAAGCCAGAACAGAATAAAAAAGTATAGGTCAAAATTTTCACCGCTATCATGCACTGCTGCTTTAAGAAAATAACAAAGTTAGACATTTTAAAGAACTGGAAAAGACTGGATGAAGCCAAAGTCCCAGATCCAGATTCACCTATGGCAAAAATATTAACCCTTGCTGTGCTGCTGACTGATCTATCAGTCCAGAATTCCTACATCTTCTGATTCTGTTGGCAGCCTAAGGGTTAAAATATGCCACTGAAGAACTTGGCTGCCTGCTGCAGATAATATTTAACAAGTCCTTAACAGCCCAAGTAATGCCTGACATATGGACAAAGGTGTTTGTTCAACCAATTTTCACGGGGGTGGGTGACAAAAAAGTTTCAAGCAAATACTAGCCTACTTCATTATTATTTTTGTTAGGGAAGATTCAAGAAAGGTTACTATATTGTCAGGCAGTAGATTATTTAACAAAGTACAACAAACTCACTACAACACAGCATATCATGGTTTTAGAAGCGGGGTGGCACAATGATGGCCTTGGTCAGGTTCACGAATGACCTACAGGTCAACAAGGAGAAAGGAAGGTGCACCGTTTGTGGTCCTGACCAACGCATTCGACCTAGTAAATCACCAGATACTTGAACTTAAAATTGCATAATATTGGTTTTGGGGCTCCAGCTTTGAACTTGGTACAAAGTTATTTAACTGGTAGAAACATAGAAACATAGAATTTGATGGCAGATGAGGACCGCTTGGCCCACCTAGTCTGCCCATTTCCCTACCTGATTGATAAGCTGCAGATTCTAGTTAATCAACAGCTTACTTCCTCCTACCCTCCACTAAAATTGCTTTATGCCTGTCCCATGCATTCTTGAATTCTCCCACTGTTCCTGACTCCACAACCTCCTCAAGAAGGCTGTTCCATGCATCCACAACCCTCTCCAAGAAAACATACTTTCTAACATTACCTCTGAGCCGCCCCTCATCTTCAAATTGTGCCCCCTTGTTCTTGTACATCTCTTCTTCTGAAAAATACTATCCTCTTGTACTTTGTTAATTCCCTTGAGATACTTGAAAGTTTCTCCCTCCTTTCCTCAAGGATATACATATTAAGCTGCTTTAATCTCTCTTCATATGCCTTCTGGTGCAGACCCTGCACCATTTTGGTTGCCCTCCTCTGAACATCCTCCACTCTGTCTATGTCTTTGCGGAGATGGGGTCTCACTAACTGTCTTTACAGAGGGATAACTACTTCCTGTTTTCTATTGTTGATGCCTCTTCCTATGCATCCCAGTATCCACCCAGCCCTCCTTACTGCCTTCTCACATTGCTTGCCCACCTTTACGTCATCTGATATAATTACTCTTAGGTCTCTTTCGATTTTTGTTGTTGTTATTAACTCACCCCCATTGTGTACTCTTCCCATGGGTTTTTGTTTCCCAGATGCATTACCATGCACTTCTTTGTATTGAATCTGAGCTGCCACATATTTGTCCATTCCTCCAACCTTGCCAAGTCCCTTTTCATTCTTTCCACACCACCTTGTATATCCACCCTATTGCAGATCTTTGTGTCATCTGCAAAGAGACATATCTTTCCTTCCAGGTGCTCTCCAATGTCACTTATAAAGACATTGAAGAGGACCGGTCCCAGTACTGAACCCTGCGGTACCCCCTCTACTTACCTACCTTTCTTCACTGTGGACTCCATTTACTATTACACTTTGTGTCCTGTTGTCCAGCCAGTTTTTTATCCAGGCTACCACCTTGGAACCCACTCCAAGGCTGGCTAACTTGTATATTAATCTTTTGTGCGAGACTGTGTCTAATGCCTTGCTAAAATCTAGGTTGGCCATATCCATAGCCCCTCCTTGGTCTACTACTTTGGCTACCCAGTCAAGGAAATGTATTAGGTTCATCTGACATGACCTTCCTGCTGTGAAACCATGCCGCCTTGGGTCCTGTGCCCTGCTGACCTATAGGTACTCAACAATTCTTTCCTTCAGAAGTGATTCCATCATTTTCCCTACCACTGAAGTCAAACTAACTGGTCTGTAGTTTCCTGTCTCTGCCGTGCTCCCACCTTTGTGAAGTGGAATCACATTTACCCTCCTCCAGTCCTCAGGTACCATCCCATCCTCCCATGATTTGTTAAAGAGAGTAGTCAGTGGTGTTACTAGTTCTACCCTTAGTTCTTTTAGAATTCTTGGGTGAGTCCCATCAGGCTCCATTGCTTTGTCCACCCTCAGTTCCAAGAGTTCTTTCAAAACCCTTTCTTCTGTGAATGGACTGGTATCGACCCCCTATTCAGAGTTTCTCTCTTGTTTGGTTTAAGGACCACCCCCTCCTCTTCCGTCGTGAATACTGAGCAGAAATATTCGTTCAGTATCCCTGCTTTTTCATTGTCACCCTCTGCCCACATTCCTTCCCCTTTATTAAGCCTCAGTATCCCTCCTTTGGTCTTTCTTCACTCCCTAATGTACCTATAAAAGGTTTTATCCCCCTTCTTAACAGAGTTGGCTATCTTTTTTTCAGTTTGTGCCTTTGCTATTCTGACTGCCTTCCCTGCCTCCTTCTGCTTTAACTGATAAAGTTCTCTGTCCTGCTCCTTCTGTGTTTCCTTATATTTCCTGAATGCTATCCTTTTCTCCGTAACCATCCCTGCCACCTCTTTTGAGAACCATAGTGTTTTTTTCCTTCATTTTGTTTTGTTGATTTGCTTCACACAAAGGCTTGTTGCCTCTGCGATGGCTGTTTTGATTATTCCCCATTGTTCCTCCACCCCCTCCTTCTTGCCTGTTTGCTAGTGCTTTTCTGAGGCACTCTCTCATTTTCCCAAAGTCAGCATTCCTAAAGTCTAATACTGTTGTTTTTGTATGGCTTGACTCTATGGCTGTGTTTATTGTGAACCACACTATTTGGAGGTCACTTGTTCCCAGATGGCTACCCACTTCTAAATCTGAGATCCTTTCTCCTTCCCCATTTGAGAGTACTAGGTCTAAGATTGCTTTCTCCTGAGTGGGTTCCAACACTAGCTGTCTGAGGCATGCTCCCTGTAGGGCATCAAGAATGACCCTGCTCTTGGATGTGCCTGCAGCAAAGGTACTCCAGTTAACATCTGGCATATTCAGGTACCCCATCAACAATATCTCCCCTTTTTCTGCCATTTTAAGGATGCCTTCTATCATTTCCTTGTCCATTTCCTCCCCCTGAGATGGGGGTCTGTACGCAACCCCCATGTGGATTGTGGTGCCATTTCCTGTCTCCAGGGTGACCCATAGTGACTCATCAACTTCCTGTCTACTCTTTACTTCTGTTGCTTTAATCCCTTCCCTGATATAGAGAGCTGGGATTAAAGCAACAGAACTAAAGAGTAAACAAGAAGTTGATACAAGTTTGTATTAATGGGGTTTATTCAGATCCTATGAAAGTTCTGCATGGAGTACCACAGGGATCAATTTTGGGACTCTTACTTTTTCTATCCTGGTCTTAGATGCATATGATGCTGCAAATGTATGTAACAGATAAAGATTTGGCAAAGTTAAAAATTAATCTGGAATCTGAATTTGGAAACATGTTTAAGTGGTTTCTAAAAAACAGAATGGTTTTGAATTAAAAAAAGTCATGCTATTCTGTACAAGTTACAAATTAAAAATAGCTATTGAACCCTTCGAGATTTCAATATCAGATGGAATAAAACTGGATAAGGTGAAAGAGTTTAAATACCTGCGAATCATTCTATATAATCAATTGAACTTTGCACCACATGCAGAAAAGGTAACTAAACAATTACACCAGAAGCTAGGAGAATTATATGCAGTCAGGGATTTTCTGGCAGATAACACTAGACCAGCAATAGCCCAATCCTGCCTAATTCCAATCCTTTATTATGGGAACCTAATATGGGGTAGGACATCGGAAAAAATATAAAAAAAAAAATCAAAGGATTAGCTTATATAATGCAATATGCCGATTTGTGCTCAGGGCTAAAAACAGACAACATCGCTGCAGTGCGTATAGCAAGTTGGATTGGTTGCCTCTTGAGCTGAAAGACAGATACCAAATGTCATGTTTCATTTATAACTTACTTCACTGTGCTCACGACAATCCAAGATAACCTTTTTTGAGTGGAAACAATATAACAGATCTTTAAGATCACAACACACAACATCATTAACAATTTCTCTTTTGTAAAACATCCAAAAAAACAAAAGGCTCTTAAGCAAATTTCCATTCGGATATGTAATTCCTTACAAGATAATCTATGCAACTTTGCAAATAGCAATAACTTTAAATTATCTCTGAAAGTCTTGCTAACAATGATGCAGGGTGGGATTCATGAAGCAGCTGCGAACAGAGCAACTCAGCTGCACCCGTGCAAATGAGATGTGCCATGCCCGGATTGTGTTGTGAATGACAGTCTACAGTAAGCACTGCAAGCCCATTGGTCGACAGGGTCTCCAGTGGGCTTACAGTAGTGCAATAGCTGTCATTCACAGATGGCTCTATCAACAGGCAGCTGTGGCAGTACGTGAGTGGGTAATGCTGCCCACCCACTTTCAGCACTTGCAAGGACAGGCGGAGTGAGGTAGGGAGGGGGTGCCTGAGTGGGTGCAGGGTCCAGTGGATCACCAGGGAGACTTTGGCATGCAATTTCTCTGTGCTATCAGGGTGGGGGGAGGGCTACTAGACTACCAGTGATTCCACCATTGTGTCATGTCTAGTACCTGGAATATGGACAGGAAGGGGGGTTACACTGCACATAAAGGGCTGCTACCAGGTGCTTCATTTTACTGTGGTGAGTCAGGCAAGGGGGAACCACTGGACCACCAGGGATACTTAGCGGTTTGCCACTCGGGATGTGATCAGATCGTGGATGGGTTGGGGGTCCACTGGACCACCAGGGATGACTGCTATGTGATACTATAGTACGGGAATATGGGCAGGGAGGGGGGAAGCCTGGACTGCCAGGGTAGGTAGGCTGCCATGCTGCTGTCTGCAGTATGGCAGCCTGCTATGGGTGGACACCCACTTAAGTCTACTTGTTGTAGACTTATCTTTTGGAGGTACATCTTTGGACTTGCTCCAGAGATGCGCCTTCTAGTTGGGTTGTGAATAGGGCTATGCCTCATATGTATGGGCACACCCCTGGTACAACCCTTCCAGATGTGCCACATAACATTATGGGTGGTGTGTGGTGCATCTGTGATGCACCAGCACATCAGTACCCTTACTGAATTGTGCTTGTGTGCAAGTCGGGGATGTGCCGGTGCATCTCAGATGCGTTGGGCGCATCCCTTTTGTGAATCCCACCCACACAGTGTAAGTGTGTTGTAAACCAAAACATTGTACAATTTTGATGGTTCAATTACTGTTTTTTTGTATTTTATGTTGCACATGTCATTGTCATTACAATTGTGTAATTGTACTAAGTTTATCTGTTTGCCTTGTTTTTCCCTGTCATGTACTTGAAGGTCTCAAGCACATCTCCCCACTCCCTCCTCTCCTCCAGCGAGTACATGTTCAATTTCTTCAGACTACTCTCGTATGGTAAGTCCTGCAGCCCTTCGATCACCTTTGTTGTCCTGTGTTGCACCCCCTCCAGTAGTCTAACATCCCTCTCCAGGTATGGGCACCAGAACTGCATGCAGTACTCCAGGTGTGGCCTAGCCAGCAATCTATACAATGGCAATATCACCTCCCCCCTCCTTGACGATATACCCCTAGCAATACAATCCAGCATCCTGTTGGCCTTTGCAGCCACCTTTCTACATTGTGCCAAATTGTTCCTTGCCCCTATAATGAGCACCCACAGATCTTTCTCCTCCCTCATCACTGCCAACTGCTTGCTTCCCAGATGGTAGTTCCTCCTTGGGTTTTTAGCCCCAAAGTGCAGCACCTTGCATTTTCTGGCCTTGAGTACCAGCTGCCAAGTGTCCGACTAGGACTCCAGCTTAGCCAAATCCTCCTGCAGCCCTTGCCATCCCCCTAGGTCACTGACCACTGCTCCCGTCTTGGTGTCATCAGCAAACAAACCTTGTATCTTTTAGTAACCCAGGCTGAGCCTGTAAAAGAGCCATATGGCCCAGTGTTGTTTACCTGGTTAATAAAATTAATTAATTCATTCATTCATTCATTCATGGTACAATAGTAAACTAAGATGATGGTATGGTTTCTCTTTTTGTTCATGTAGCTCTCCCTGTTCCATTTCACACCGGTGCCCCCTGTCCCACAACTCAGTGAAGCAGTCACCATGGCTGCACCCTTCCTCTGATGACAAGAGGGCATGAGAGAGGCTGCAACCATAGTCAGAAACAATACTGTTCCTTAGTCGACTGGAAGGGGGTGCATGAAAGCTGTGTGACATAAGCCCTCCCATCTTGGGGGTTAGCTGCCACACCTCCATGATGCACCTGCTTATCAGCCAGCATCACCTTGGTATTCCAAGACAACCACATGATTACCAGTCCCCCAAGTAGCAGTGCAATGCACTGAAGCCTCACCCCAGGTTCAACAATTGTTCTTGTAATGCTAACTGTACAATACTCCCAGTGATACACAGAAATGTTTGTTCTCACACACACGGCTGTTGAAAGCCACAGTTGAACAGACAAATACAAAAAGTAGATTTAAGTAGTCAAGAGAGTGCAATGCAGGACCATCAGTGTAATCAGGTGTATAGAGAAGAGAGATATGAGGAGGAGCTTGAGGCCCTTGATATGTTCACCCAGGAGAAAAAGAGACTGAGAGGTGACTTGATCTCAGTCTTCCAAATCCTTATTGATATGAACAAAAAATGAACAGAGATGTTTTATCTACTGCACATCAGCAGACCCCGTAAACATGCCCTTAAGCTCAGAGGAGGTATATTAGGGGTAACATTAAGAGGCACATCATCTCACACACGGTGGTGAACCTATGGAATAATATAGTAGAAAGAGGATGTCAAGACAGTACAAGTATACAAGGTAAGACTGCACAAATTTCCACTTACCTAAGTAATTAATCGTTACCCTGGGTAGTAGCAGAGTATGTGGAAACTCATATAAATGAATACATACTTGCACCGCATACTTGTCTGTCCCTGCTTACTGTATGAAAAGTGTGGTACAGCAGACCCGAGTGGCCTGGAATCCCTTCTGATTTTAAATTAATATAGTATGCTATGTTTAGACAATGGTAGGTCATTTATACGCATACCAAAACATGCATGAAAAAATCTGTACAAATCTGACAAGCTCCATTTGAGAGAATCTAAAGCTGTGACTGTGAAAAATTAACAATTTTTGCTGAACTTCCAAAAAGAAGAAACAGCATTGAATAGTTTTCTTTCCTTACATCCCTGTATGTCTGCTGTGCTGCTTTTTCCCCAAATATCTGCAGTTACTAGAAGCAGAGAGCCTGCCAAGCTACTGATATAATTTGCATTGATACCAAAGAGACATCCACCCATTTTCTTTCTCCACAAATGGTATAGATATATGGCACCTAGGGCAATGAGATAATGTAACAGTGATACTGATGATGGTTTATAATTGTTTTAAACCACTTGTTAGTATTTGTAAGTTTTGCACTTGTTACATACAGTACTGTCACTTTAAATGTTTATACTGAAAAAGTCGCATCTTTGTCAGGATAACCCTTGCCTCTCAGGAAGCTGCAGTCTGCAAATAAAAAAAGGGGCATTATTTATCAGTTTTAAATAAAGGTGGGCATTTGCACCTTCACAACAAATGATACAGAGTAATCAGTTTGATCATGTTTTCTACCTACATGTAAGGTAGATATCCCTGCTTTTCCCTGCTTTTCCACTAACATTGCTTACTGTTCTTTTTATAGATTATTCCTGAAGGAAATCTATGGTCACAGAATCAACTCTAACTCTCTTTTCAGCTTGCATTTAATAAATTTTTATAAAAATGACTCTGCACTAGTGCACTGCTGTCAAGTGTTCTTGTGCAGTCTGCTGTCATTCAACTGGATGTCCTCAAGATGATAAGGTCATATATCTTCTTCAAGTTCTACTACTCTGAATCTATTTTATGAAAGGGAAAGGAGTTTGTTTTTCAGACAAACTGTATTCCAAAGTGTTTTGCAGTCTTGTAGTAAGAGGGAAGAGGCTTTTGCTGCCATATCAAGTATGAGGGAGGGGGGCTTCAAACCATACAGGAGATACATTTAAGAAAAACTACAGTGAGGTTATGCAGAGAGGTTCACTGACTTGCTTAGGGTCACATTGTGAGTAAGAAGCAATTGTGAGAATCATGCCTTGGTCACCAGCTTCATGATTTGCACTCTAGCCACTAGGCCACACATTCCTCCATAGTAATAAAGCAAGATGGGGAGGAGGTACTGCCAGGTGATCCCTTCTCATGTACAACAAACATCACATCATTTGCAGAGGGTGGTGATTAGCATAACTTAACAAAGATTGACCCTACTATGGTAAAATGAGTTATGAGAGGATACAACAGCCTGACTCCATCATGTCCTTCTAAACTGTCAAGCAGGTTAGCATACTGTAATTCATTATTAGCAAAGGACAATTTCCAGCTTTTTGTAGCTGTGGGTGGAACCTGCAGCCATCTTGCTGTGGCTGGAAAAATGAAATACCAAAGTACACATTTTTGGAGTTTTCAGTGTATCCTTCCACAACTTCAAATCACTACACCATCTGAATGAAATACTCCCTTCTCTCTGTTGAGCAGATCAGTTACAACACTATTTTTCCAGCTTCTCTCTCTCTAGTCATGCCTGCTTTAAATGACCTGACAGTTAGTGTCTTAGAGTAGGCACTCATCATTTTAAGTGCATATAAAATAAACAGCTTTGGAATTTCCATAAACAATGAAAAGATGATTTTCTTTCAGTGACATTTCTCAGTCTGCAAGCTGTCCTGCATTTCACTGCTGCCTGCTCTCAGATTACTGTACTTTGCAACACATTTGAGTCTTAACCCTTGATTATCCTGGTAGTCAATCTTCAGCCTCCTTGTGTTAGATACAGTACATAGAAGTTTACATTTTATTTTAACTGCATGTCCTTTAGTGAATGTCCCTGTCCAGACCCATAAAGACATTGTGTTTTTTACAAATTGCAGGTTATCTTTCTAAAGCGAGTGTCTGCTCCCTATCCCTGCTAGCTAATTTAATACACTCTCGCTAGCTCACATTCCACTCAATGGCTCCCCAATTACACGCATCTTTGCTAACAGGTATAATGGTAGGTCTTCTTCTGTGGCTCTCACTGGTGTGATATCACCCATCTTCTGAGGTCTTCACCACAGATCCAAATGACGTTACCTTCTCTAATATGCTTATGTTCACCACTAAGCTCCATGATATTACACCCGTGCTTATCCTCATAGCTAAATCTATCATATAGCTTATACTTTTAAGAAATGCCTTCTCTGCTACTCAGTCCTGCCTCTCCCTTTCATCCTTTGCAAACTGCAAACTGTGGTATCTCCTACTTCTTGCTCTAATACTTGTGGGAGATACTGAATTAAACCCTGGACCACCCGCTTACCTCTCCTGCTCTGATGCAATTTAGAAGGACACTAAGGGACTTCACATTGTTCACCTGAACATTAGGAGCCTCCTTCATAATCTAGCTGAACTTGAAGCATACTATATCTCCAAGATATCATCTGCCTGTCTGCGACATGGCTTAAACCCTCTACCCCTGATTCTGCCTGCTCATTGCCCAGCTATAACCTTATCAGACAAGACAGGCCCATCTCCAGTAGTGTCACCATCTTCTATAAATCACTCCTAAACCTCTTAAACCCTACCACACCTGTCCTCTCCCACTGTGAATCTATTCATGCTACCCTCCAGCTTGGCTCCAAGAAACTCAATATAGTGTATGCTTATAACCCCCTCTAGGTGGCACCACTGGCCTCGAGGAGCTCCTCTTACATGTGGACTTAGTTGTTGGATGAAATGAAGTTCTAATTCTAGGTGACCTAAACCTAAATTGGATTGGCAATGCAAACAAATCCCTTCACACTGTGGTACAAAGCCGCAACCTCCATCAGCTAATTTATGACCCCACCAGGGTCATGTCTCCCCCCAGGTCCAGTACTCTAATTGACTGGGCTCTAACTAATCATATTGACAGTACAGTCTTCTCAGGATCCCTTGCTGATGCGATAAGTGACCACTCCCCAATATATTGTATCTGGCGCTCAATCAGACAACTCTCTCCACCCCCAAATCTCATCACCTTCTATAACCTAGCCAACCTTGATCAAGCCAAGTTTCTGTACAATCTCTCTATGATTGACTGAACCTGCATCTACTCTGCCACTGATGCTCAGGTAGCCCTAGATCACTTATTAACCTTGTTTGCATCTCTTTAGGACATTCATGCATCCCATATCACATGCTGTGTATGTGGAGCTTAAACCAAATGGTTTAATAAAGACCTACTTGCTCAAATTATGGCCAGGGACAAAAGCTGGAGGTGCTTCAAGGTCACCGGTCTTCTATTTGACTAATAACTACAGAACATGAAGAAACACTTGCAAAAGGAACATTCATTTAGCTAAGAGCTCATTTTGCAAAGATCTATTAATAAATGCCACAGGTGACTCTGGGAAATTCTGGCATCATATCAAAACACTCCTCAGAGCCAAACAAACCAGCTATACAAATGACATGATACTAAATGGTGTGCATTGTAACAATCCAGCCAACATCACTAACTCTTTTAATCTCCTTTTTTTTGACTTATCTAAATACTCCACTTTCTTCCCATTTTGTGTAGTCCACTTCCCCACCCCATGGAAAGTGAAGTGCTGCATAATTACCCACCTTTCCAGTTTCGAACCATAACCAGACCTGAAGTCCAAAAGATGCTACAAACCATCCCTGATAGTACTAGTATTGACTCAGATGGTCTTGAGCCCGGGCTCCTGAAACTCACCACCTCTCTTATTGCCTCACTCTTAGTTACAGTCTGTAACCTGACACTATGCCACAGCACAGTCCCTAGCATCTAGAAGACAGCTAGAGTCACGCCCATATTTAAACAAGCATTTGTCAATGCTGAATGTTTGCTTGCTGGCATTGGCATTGGTAGTGTAGGAGTTAGAGAGATGCATAATAGGAATGGCAGTGAAGTATTGAACTGAAGCCAACCCCACCACCACCCTGCAGAGACTGACAGGCATTGGGGTGTACCTTTTGGTCATCAGGCATAATGGTCATGCCATTTCACCACACCCTACCCTGCAGACACCAATAAGTGTCACGGTGTGCCTTGGGGTTTTTCAGCCTTATGCTCACCCCATTCCATAAGAAAATACGATGAGATGGATGTAGTATAGGAGAATCGGATGAACTTTGGGGATGAAGAGTCCAAGGCACACCTCAATGCCTGTCACTGGCTGCAGGGTATGGGTCTGGGTGGAATGGTATGAGCATTACAGGTGACAATCCCAAGTCACACCCCTGATGCCTGTCAACCTTTACTGGGTGAGGCGTTATGGCTGGAAACCCTAACGGCACAGGCGTTCATTGGTATTTTCACTCCAATTTTTCAACACAGGTTTTTTGTGACCCCCACCTCACCAACAGTGGCAATATCAGTTTGTTTGCCAAAAACTGATTTTGCACAGCGACCACACCATTTGGCAGCACAGGTGCGAAAACACATTTTGAACAGGATGTGAAAAATGACAGCTGTACTGTTCATAAGGAGGTGTAAAAAATAGCAATGTTGAAAATTTGGAGTGAAAATATCAAAAAACGGGCGAAGTCATGAGCATGCATAGAAACTGCACAACGCACACCTGTAATGTAATTAGTTTGGGGATTATTTACAGCAGATTGTCAACACAGGCATTTTGGGACCTCCGCTCATGAACAGTGTCACTGTGATTTTCTTAATGTGTCCCGAACACTGATTTCCCACAGCGACCATGCATTTCTGCACCAGAAGTGCGAAAACACATTTCTGCCAGGGTGTGAAAAATGACAGCTATGCTGTTCATAAGGAGGTATGAAAAAATGCCACTGTAGAAAATCTGGACTGAAAATATTGCAAATTCATGAACTTACGACGGTGCACGGAAACTGTGCAAAGCACACTCGTAACACAGTCAGTTCAAAGACTTTTGTCACCAAATTTTCAACGTGGCCATTTTAAGCCCTCTGCTCATGAAAAGTGTCACTGTGCTTTTCTTAATCTGTCCCAAATATTGATTTTGCACACCGACCGTGCCATTGTGAGCCACTTGCATGAAAACATATTTTGGGCAAGATGTGAAAAATGACAGCTATACTGCTCATAAAGAGGTGTGGTAAAATGGCAATGTTATAAATCTGAAGTGAAAATATTAAAAATTCGAGACGTTATGAGCGTGCATAGGAACTGCTCAATGCATGCTCATAAAACAGTCATTTTGGGGAATTTTTTCTCCAAATTTTCACTATAAATTTTAGAGGGCCTACCTCATGAACTGTGACACTGTCATTTTGTTACTTGGTCCTGAAAGGTGGTTCCACGCAGTGACCACAAAATCACCTTCCGGACGAATAACAAAAATGACAGTGCCAGAATCATGAGGGTGGGGTCCAAGAACCCCATGTTGAAAATTTGGTGAAAAAATTCCCAAAAATTCCTGAGATATGCATCAAAGTTGAAAAAAAAACTATTTATTACATTATACAGCTTACCGGCATTTACTCAGTTTATGGTCAGCTTTGAAGAGTGCAGGCATGTTCCCGGTCCACTGAAGATCGTCGTGCTGGACTCTGGAGGTAAGTATGGGGAGGGGGGGTGTGGGGAGGCAGGGTGTGCAGAGGGTGGGCATGGGTGTGGGGGTCAAGACAGTCAGCGAGGGACCGTTTTTTCTTACAGGTCATTATATTTTAAGACAATGTGGGACTGTTGCCATGCTGGAGTGGGCTCCCAGCATGGCAGCTGGAGGGTTTTTTTGGGGGGGCAGTGGAGCCAACAGGGGATTGGGAACCCCCATTGGCCATATGGATGTTTGCCATGATGGAGTGGGCTCCCAGCATGTCAACTGGAAGTCGGGGATTTCTGTGTGTGGGAGGGGTTACAGTGGAGCCAATGGGGGTTGGGCACCCCTGTCACCATACAGACTTTTGCCACGCTGGGGTGGGCTCCCAAGCGTGGCACCTGGAAAATCTGTTGGGGGCAGCGAGGCGGGGAACTGGGCACCCCGTCAGCCATACAGTGTGTGGTGGGACTCGGGACTGCATGAGCACGCTCGGGTGGGCTCCCAGCATGCTACGTAGGTGTGTGTGGGGGGGTGAACTGTCTATGACAGTTCAGATGCAGTGAGTGCTGACCATGTAGGCAATTTGTATAATGTTGACGGACGGCAGTATGCAAATTGCCTACATGAGCTGCGTTGTTTTCCTTTCAACTGTATGCCACTGCATCTGAACGGCTGTCATAGACAGCTTGGACATTCACTGGTGCGGTGCAGCCGCACCTGCAAAAGGGAGCAGGGCATTGGAAGTGGGGGAGGCGCACCTATGAAAACTCATATGGTGGCACTATGTTTCTTGCATGTGCGTGCAAGCAACCATAAAAAGGAGATGCCAAAGATATTGTCAACTATAGTCCTATAGCCATTATCTCCATTCTTAGCAAAATACTTGAGAAACCAGTAGCCAAGCAAACCATTTAATTTCTACATGAACATAACCTCCTTTCTGTTTTCCAGCATGGCTTCCACAAAGGCCATAGCACTGCCACGGCCTTCCTAAAATTCACAAATGATATATATATACTGCTATGGATAATGGACTCCTGACTGGTGCAGTCTTCATTGACCTAACCAGGCATTTGACCTTGTTAGCCACTCCCTTCACCTCATCAAACTCCAGTCTCTTGGCTTCTCTACAGATGCCATGGCCTGGTTCAATAGCTACTTGTCCAACAGCAAGCAGGCCATGAATTACAACTCTGTCATGTCCGATCTCTCCACCATGCATATTGGTGTTCCACAGGGATCCATTTCTGGGTCCCCTACTTTTTTCCATTTTCGTTAATGATCTCCACTCACTCCAGCTTGCTCATCCCTGCTATATGCGGATGGCCTTGTTCTTTATTCCACTGCCAGAAACATCTCGGACATTAATCACACTCTCTCTGTCTTTCTCCCCCTTGTCCGGGCAGACAGTTTCTGACTCTGAGTGGCAGCAGCTGGAAAAGTCATCGGGCCACACACCTTTCTCTGCCCTCCTGCAAGCTCCCTCACCTGGGTGCCCTTAACTGGGCTGACAGCTTTCAATGCCGAGTGGCAGTGGCTGGAAAAGCCAGCCAGCCACACTCCCTTCTCTGCCTGCCCGCAAGCTCCGTTAACTGGGTTCCCTTGACCGGGCAGACAGCTTCCAATGCCGAGCGGCAGTGGCTGGAAAAGCCAGCCAGTCATGCTCCCTTCTCTTCCTGTCCACAGGCTCCCTCATCTGGGTGCCCTTGACTGGGCAGACAGCTTCCAATGCTGAGCAGCAGTGACTGGAAAAGCCAGCAGGCCGCGCTCCCTTCTCTGCCTGCCTGCAAGTTCCCTCACCTGGGTAAGACTTCCAGTTCTCTCTGGGACACTCACTTCGGCTCCGATTGACTGATGAACACCAAATATGTTCTTTCATAGGCTGCTGACTTTTCTGGCTTTTGTTGGGATTGGTTCTCTCACTTCCCAGCTTATAGCCCGACTTTCTCCCTCACCCTGCTTCACCAACACAGCTTTTTTACCTAATACTATTATTTTTCTGCTGCTGCTACTATATATTTTACTTGGGGCTTGCAATGAAATGTTTAATGAAAAAGCTTGAAATTTGTTAGCATTTCTACCAGGAAGTACTATGAGGAGGCGGTGTGCTTTTTCATGGCGTGCTTTAGTGAGTCTTGTATGTCTAACACTTACACAGTTTCGTATTTTGGCTCTTTTTATTGTGTTGCTGCCGAATATTATATGCTTGTCCTTTTTCAAAATTTTTTGAGTCGTTCTGGCACTTCGAGTGTATAGTTTATTTCAGCACCATGAGATGTCAACGTGTGTTTTTTTCAGGTTCTGGACCCTAGCAACATTAGCATTAATTTGCCATAATATTTGCCTAATGCCTGAACACCTGCTGGCAGTGAGATACACTTTATGTGTTTTTATTTGGTTGGATTTTGGAATAAAGTTTTTTGTATTCTGAACTAATGCTATAATATGTTGTGTGATGTGCTGACCTCTTCTCCAGTAATACATGTTGGTCTTCTTTTTGGGCTTAACTATATGTTTAGTTGTGTGCCTCTCACCTTGCCCTCTCTCTTTAACTTCTGCTTTTTCTTTTGTGCCTAAACTAGCGTTATCTCTTTATCTCTCTCTATTTTTTGGCTTTAGCTGAAATTTTCCATGGCACTAGTCCGATACTAGCTAGGTGTCTGCTGCCTTCTCTTTCCCCCACACCCCCTTGCCTCATCCCTTCAGTCTTTGTCTCACCGTATTGTCTTTTTGGTTTTTCTCCCAACCCCCGATTTAGCTCCTGGACTATGCCTCAGCTAATCCCTTTAACCTAATTCCCTGGCCTGTTCTATCTCCTCAGGAGCCCTTGACTGGGCAAACAGCTTCCAATGCAGAGTGGCAGCAGCTAGAAAAGCCAGCCAGCTGCATTCCCTTCTCTGCCCACCCGCAAACTCCCTCGCCTAGGTAAAACTTCCAGTTCTCTCTGGGACACTCACTTGTGGCTCCAATTGGCTGCTGAACACTGAACTGTTCTTTCATTGGCTGCTGACTTTTATGGCTGTTGTTGGGATTGATTTTCACCCTTTCCAGCTTATAGCCTGGCTTTCTCCCTTGCCCTACTTCTCTACCACTGCTTTTTTACCTAATACTATTACTCTGCTACTGCTGTATTTTACATGAGGCTTGCGATGAAATGCTTAATGAAAAGGCTTGAAATGTGTTAGGGGCTTAAGTATATGTTTAGTTGATGTACACTGTGTGCCTCTCACCTTGCCCTCTCTCTCTAACTTCTGCTTTTCTTTTTTTTTTCTCTCTCTCTCTTTCGCGTCTTAACTACCTTTGTCTCTTTATCTCTCTCTCTATAATTTTTGGCTTTAGATGAATTTTTCCATGGCATCAGTCTGATACTAGCTAGGTGTCTGCTGCCTTCTCTCGCCTCACCCCCCTGCCTCATCCCTTCAGTCTTTGTCTCACCATATTGTCTTTTCTGTTCTTCTCTCCACCCCTCAATTTAGCTCCTGGCTACGCCTCAGTTAATCCCTTTAACCTAATTCCCTGCTCTATTCTATCTCCTCACATGCCCTTGACTGGGCAGATGGCTTCTGTTGCCGAGCGGCTAGAAAAGCTAGCCAGCAGCATACCCTTCTCTGCCCGCCTGCAAGCTTCTTCACCTGCGTAAGACTTCCAATTCTCTCCGAGACACTCACTTGGGGCTCTGATTGGCTGCTGAATGCTGAACTGTTGTTTCATTGGCTGCTGAATTTTATGACTTTTGTTGGGATGGGTTCTCACCCTTCCCAGCTTATAGCCTGGCTTTCTCCCTTACCCTGCTTCTCCACCACTGCTTTTTTACCTAATACTATTATTTTGTCTCTTCTACCCTTCCCGACCCTGGCCTCTATTAAATACTCTTGGACGCCTCCTCCTATTTGTTCATTGGCTACAGCTTGGGCTGTCTTTCGCTTAAAGGAATCCCTCTATTCCAGTAACCAATTCATTGGTAACAGCTCAGGTTGTCATTCTTTAAAAGGAACCCTCTTTTTCAAACTCGTCTGTTTTCCGGTAAAAGCTACATGCTAAGCATAGTACAATGGCAGCCTTGGAAGTTGCCCTTTTCCTCAGCTATTTTTTATTAATATTTAATGCTACCAATGAAGAAGCAAATGTTCCTTTGCACCTACTATCCCAGCTCGTGCTTATCCAAAATAGGACATTAGCTTATTCAAAGGGCACTGGCCCCTGTATGTATGGTATGCACTTACATCAACCCATGCCTACCGACTGCATAAAAATGCCTCTCGTCCTGCCAGTAAGTGTTATTATATTTTTTGTCTCACACCATTTATTTCACTGTCCCCAGTATATCCTCCAAAAAAGATTTACATGCTGAGCGACATAAAACGCACATAGTAAAACTTATCATAAGTTGCCTTAGGAAACTGCTAGTACTTCTACTCTGCTCAGGGAATGTTGAGCTGAACTTTGGACTACCTGCGGTTCTAGATGCCCCTTCGGAACTTTCACCCATCAAGGGCATCAGCTTTCTGCACCCGAATGTCTAAAGCTTATTTAAGAAGCTCAACATGATTCAAACATGGGCACTGCACGTGCTGCCAGACATTTTTATGATTTTGGAGACCTGGCTTGCTAACTCAGCACCACACAAATCCATTAATATCCCTGGATACAATGTCTTCAGGTGTGACAGATCTACAAGGGGTGGGGGGTAGCAATATATATAAAGAGCAAACTCAGAATTACAGTTATTAATCATACTTCCCCAAACAATTTGAATGCCTTGCCTTAAAATTACCTATATCATCCGAATTCAGAATTGGCCTTCTTAGCAACTGTATGTTATAGACCACCTTCTGCTGGGTTTGGCATTTTACCCTACCTTCTTGAAATACTAGAAAATGTGAGTTCTGAATGCATTATAGTGGGTGACTTCCATCTTAACTGGAAGGATGAGTGCTTCCAAAAACTTAAGGAATTCTGTAACATGCATGGGTTAGTACAGATTACTCCTGAGCTCACCCGTCCTAACAAGAAAAACCAGGATTGTAGCTCTCTTCTTACTCTTATGCTTGTTAATAAGTCTCATCATGTCACCCACATGGGAGTCTTTCACAATGACCTAAGTGACCATTTTGCTACAGCCTGCATTAGGCGCTCCTCTCACCCTACCTCGACTTCTAACTTCAAGCTAAAAAGATGCTTGAAGAACTTTTGCCAGACTGCCTTTTTGGCTGACCTTGGCAATCTTATGTGGCAAGACTTCTATCTGGCCCCTTCTGTCTCAGAGGCTTTCACCATTTTCCATAACCTTTTAATAAGTATGATAGACAGGCATGCCCCTTTGAGGAAGATTAAGACTAGGGGAAATTCTCCTAAATGGTTCTCTCCCATCTCTCCCACTTTAAAGAAAGCACTGAGGGATAGAGATGTATTATGGAAAAGGGTTAGGAAGACAAACATAGAAACTGACTGGTTTGCTTTTTGGGTAGCAAGGAATGTTTGCGCTAAGCTAGCTAGTACAGAAGAAGCTCGCTACTTCTAAACAGTTCTTGAAAATAACAAAAATAATTCTGCCAGGTTCTGGAACATTATCAGAGAGGTTGAGGGTCATCAGGCCACTTCTCCCCTGCCTGCAAAGATAGTGTCTGGAGACGCTACATATACGGATAGGGCCGACATTCTGGAGCAACTTAACGATCATTTTGCTATGGCAGACCTTGCATTTGATGCCTCTCCTGTCAGTAAGCTAAGTCCACTTGGTGGTGTGAGAGATCGTACAAGCTCCAGCGATGAGTGCAAGTTGCATTCTTCATCCTTCAGCCTTGGCCCAGTTACTTTTAAACAACTGGAGGATCTCCTACTGTCTCTGGATGCTAAAAAGAGTGCAGGCATAGACTTTTTGGAGCCATTCTTCCTGAAACAGGTTAGTAACATCTGATCTCTCCTATCATTCATTTATTCAACTCCTCCCTGGAACAAGGTGAGATACCTCGGCTCTGGAAAATCATGCATATTATTCCCCTTTTCAAGTCAGGTGATCCTAGTGATCTGAATAATTACTAACCAATCTCTCTACTTCCTACTCTTTTGAAGCTCCTGGAAAAAAATGTGAACTCCCAGCTTAGAGAGTATCTTGAATCCGAAAACCTTTTAAACAAAGTCCAATCAGGGTTCAGACCCAAGCACAGCACAGTATCTGCCCTTGCCAAAGTGTCCATGGATTGGCAAAAAGCCTTGGATGCAAAACAACATATGTATGCACTCTTCCTAGACCTTAGCAAGGTTTTTGATACTGTGGACCATAGCCTCTTGCTGGACACCTTAAATAACCTTGGTATAGACAGCAATGCCATTGGGTGATTCAAATACTATCTTACTAACAGAATGCAACAAATTAAAGCACTAGAGAACCTGTCTCCTCTAAAATTCCTACCTTGTGGTGTTCCACAGGGTTCCATACTGGGCCCTATATTCTTTGCAGTTTATATCAACAACACAGACATACTCATACGTTCTGCTAATGTACACATATTCACAGATGATACAGTCATTTAAACCACTAATTCTTCACTGAAATTAGCATATAAGGACCTACAGCATGACTTTATTATCCTCCAGCACAACCAATTAAAACTTAATATTCTTCTTAATGCCAAAAAGTCTAAAGCTATGATCATTTCACCACATACCTTCCCCACCCAGGGTTTGCCAAGTGGTATCCAGATTTACACTTTACTCAGTGAATCACTGAAAATTGTGGATAAGTTCAGATATCTTGGGTTCTGGCTGGACAACAGGCTCAACTTCATGGCTCATCTGAATGAACTTGCTGAAAAATTAAGACAACGCCTAGGCGATTTCTTCCATATTAGGTGTCTTCTTATCCTTGAAGCCAGGAAAAGATTAGTCCAAACAACCTTTCTTCCGCTGCTTGACTATGCTGACATACTTTACAGCCATTGTCCTAACTCAGCTGTAAGTAAATTTGACACCCTATATCATTGTGCTTTGAGATTTATCCTGAACTCACCTCTACGCACCCACCACTGCCTTCTCTATGAGGCACTGGGCTGGTCCTACCTTGCCACAGGAAGGCATAAAAATGCTCTGCTCTAGCTTTCTAGGGCACTAACCAATAAACTGCCAGCCTACATCTCTGGTCTATCTGAGCACGCAAAGGGGTTTTACAGCCTGAGACACTTCACTGTAATCAACTTTACTGTACCTAGGATAAAGACGCGACATGGATCGGCCACAATTAACTACTCCCTCCCCTCCCTCTGGAACGATATGCAAAGAAAGCTACAGTTAACCACTATTCCGGGACCCTCTACCTTCAAAGCTCTGATAGTGGGTTACCTGAGGGAATCTTGCAACTGTTACTGATCACTTGTTTCTTCTGGCTCTATCACCCTTACCTTCCTCTAACTGTAAAACCTTTTTCTTTTCTTTTCTTTCTTGTTTCTTCTTCTTCTTCTTCTGTTTTCTTTCCTTCTCTCTTTACTTCTTCCACTAATGACTGTCTTAAATAATCCCTAACATTTACTGTATTTCCTGTTACCCCATTCAATCTCATTTGTAAGGGACTGCCTACCATTTTGGTATGGGCTATTGTTTATTTTTTACTCTAGGGTGCACACCAGAGGTCATGTAGATTTATTCACCTTGGCTGCACTGCATTTGGCCTGTTCATGACTTATTTTTTATTATACCCACTGTCAGTCTCTTGTTATGCAATTATTGTTATGCTGTTGTGTATTTAGGCATTATTGCTCAGCTGTTGTGTATTACCTTTTTTCTATTTTGCACTTGTTCTGTCCAGGACCACTTTGAAAATGAGCTTGCTCAATGGTGACACACCTGGTTAAATAACGTTCTGACTGATTGATTGATTTCCTCCACATCCAATCCTGGCTGACTGAAAACAACCTCATTCTTAATGTGGGTAAAACACACTCCATGCTCTTCGGCTCCCCTGCCAGACTAAGAACAAACCAGAACCCTCTCAATATCATCTGCACTGATGGCTTACCAATGGTCAATACTAGTTCAAGTACCTAGGCACCTTGCTTGATGAACCCCTTAGCTTTGATCAACACATTCTTCCCCCTCTTCTTCCCTAATCCCCCCAACAGCTCCTTAGTTGGCCCCCTTCTCCTCTTTACCATGACCACCCCAACAAGCACTTCCTGTGACCTAGGTACCCCCAAGGGCCCTAACTCACTTGCAAAACTTTGACAAAAGAACCATTTCTTTGGATTCAACTCTGGCTGCTTAAATTACTGAATGTTGACTGTATAAGACTGCCTTTCATTGTTTATGTTCAACCTGTAATATCTGTGCCCTATGCTGTCCAAATGTTTGATTCTTTGTACCTCGCTTGTTATTCTGTGTTATGAAATGGAACCTCTGTAAAGGAGCCTCTGACTCAAAGGTATATCCAAGATTGTAATAAATAAATCATTACTGCTATCTGTAAGGTTGTAAATGCCAAACTTGGGAGCACCTACCGGACAAGCTATGCCCTTACCCCATCAGCTAGGCATGCTATTGCACAAGGCTTACTGCTTCTGGTGCTAGCCTATGGCTTGGTTACCTACCTAGAAGCATCAAAAACTACTCTCCACAAGTGGGAATCCACCTATATTAATATCTGCCACCATGCCTCCATATCCTTTTGCTACAAGCACCACTGTCAGCTTTATGCTGATTTAAAATGGCCCTCCCCTACTGCCTATCGATTCCAGTCCTTTGGATCTCTTATTGATGGTACTGCCAGATCAGGTCTTCCCCAATCCCTTGCTTCCACGCTGCACCCACAAACTGTCTCCTATGGGCTTAGATCCAATTACCAAGCTCCCTTCCACAATCCAAGATGTAAAACCTCTATGGGAGTGCAGGTTTCCTCATATGCTGCACTCAAATATGTAAACTCCCTTCCCAAAGCTATTTGTCTTGATCCAACCCATACCTACTTCAAAAGGCTACACCATAATCATGTACTTGACTCAACCCCCTGCACATGCTTTCACTTACCTTAGACCCTCCATCCTCAACCTCTTGGCCAACACATTTCTACCCACTACTTCCCTTCTTTCCCACGAACTTTCCCTTAACCTGACCTCCTGCCTTCTTTCATTTATGCCTTGCCTTGCCCTGCCTACTTCTAGGCAATATCCCTCCTATCTCCCCTCCTCTTTCTTTAGTCCCTGCCCCTTCCCCCCACTAATCCATGCCTCTGGCTGAAAGAATTAGCACATTCACCTCTGGCCTTCAACTATGGATTTTTCTCGTATCTGTCACTCATGTACTTCTTTTGGACCTTTAGTCCTTTGGTTGCTCACAAACTGATCTATTGTATTCCTACTTGTTTCTCAATTTTAATTGCACTTTTATTGTATTTTGTAATGCCATCTCTCCTATTTTTGTGTTTTTATGGCTGTGGGCATAGCCCAGCAGATGTTTTGGATTCAGACAAGGGTTGATGTCATTTTTGCTACCAAACAACATAATAGAGTGTTAAAAATAGATTCATCCACTGAAGCCTCATTACTATACTGCATGTGTGTGCATAGGAAGCTCTAGAAAACTATTTTTCTACTGGCTTGAGGAGTTAATTGGGCCCACAGAAAGTTAACTCATTATCTTCTGGCAGTCATTCAGTGTCAGACAACCAATGGATAGTACAGACATCATAGAAAGCTATTGGAAGTAGAATGGGGTTAACACTTTGTGGAGCTTTCTATATAACAAATAAGCTGTTCTGTGCCCTCAGCAGCTATGACCACCTCATTGAGCCATTTGACACTATCATCCTAAGAGCAGTCATGCTGCCACTTTGCAGGACATTCCATAGCAAAGAGTCCCAGTGATACCTGTTTTCCAAATAATACACCAACTTCATTTTCTCAGGCAGGCAGTTCTGGGCTATTATTTACTGAATGTTCTTAACCTGCAATTTGTGACTATAGGTGTTTATAACAGAATGATAGTAACTGCATTTGCTTCACTTGCAAATAGGTAGGCATGTGTGCGTCTAATTTTTGTTTGACTTAGGTTACACATAGAATCTGATCAGCTCATAACATGCTGTATTATGATTAAATGAACTGATAAATGAGGGCTTTGGTTTCTTTTATAAATTCATTTTCCTGACCATGGATGTAGTAAAACAAAAATTTCTCAACAAAATGTTTAAAAATAAGGAGTTTAGCAGTAATTTAGTTTTTGTGATGTAAAGAGCTGCTCCCTGGAAAACTGCATGTTTTAGGAGGGGGGTCTGCCACAAGCAGAATGGGACTTCATGGATGGGGGAGCTCATGGCAGCAGAAGAGGCATGATGGCATTAAAAGCTTTAATGGTGTGGATGTAGAGGTACCAATATTTGAGCATGACTTTGGTAGAGGACTAAGTGTGACTTGGTGGTGAGGGTTCATCAGAAATTGAAAGATTCTTGGTATTTTTAGCATAATGGTTCTCTGAAACTTCAACCTTCAATGGGTTAGACTCTGCATCCATCTGTACAGTATGTCACTAAGCCACATGCAGTGAGGTATGTGTAAAAAACAGATCACCAGACCCAGACCAGAGCTGTAAAATCTGGACTGGGCACAGCTAGTGCAAATATTGCTGACCCACTCACTCCAAATGATCTGGTCTGGCTTTTACCTATCTGGTCTGGTCCTTATGGTTCCGTTTTCAACCATGCCAAGGAAGGATTGAAAAACAGACTTCCAGGAGTGGACCAGATACATAATAGTCAGAATGAACAGTGTAGCCAGAGAGACCAGATCAGCAGTATTTGTTCATGTTCTACCCAGTATGGCCAATTTGTATTTTTACAGAACTGCTGTATTTCAAATCTGTCAGTCCAGTTTTTAATCAATCAATCAATCTTTATTTCATACTGAAAGGTATGTCAGCAAAAATGCCCGTTTACACAAACGTCCAGTTGAGCATAAAAGGAGAACAGAACACCATGTCAAACAATTACATAGTAAAATACAGTATAAAAAGGTCTAACATAAACAGCTCTAATATAGAGATCATGAGGGATATACAGAAGAAAGGGGAAGCAAATAAATAACAGTGACAAATTTACAGCATGGATTATAGTTGGAGATACTGTACAATTCAGGAAAATGAACATTTGGGTGATGCATCAAAAAGAAGAAGTGGAAGTCCAGTGGCACCCATATCCTGCATGTGGACTAGCATTCCTGCTGCATGACCTGCCTAGGCCCCAAACACCAGGTCAAGGACTGTGCAACCTGCCAATCCTTCAACCAGGCCACATGGATTAGGCACCCAAAAAAGCTCAAAGCCCTCTTGATGGAGAAGTGCCTAGCTTTGATGGAAAAGGAGCTGCAGAATCTGTGAGAAAAATCTTCTCCAATGCCAGAACCCAAAAAGAAGAAAAAGGACATGAAGAGGAACTGAGACCAGGATAGGTCTCCAGCCATGTGGTGGTGACCATCAGGCACCACTGACACTAGAAGGGCCTTCACTTCGGTAAGTACCCCTACTGCCAGGTCTCCTACCACTCTGGTGCATCAGACCACAGCATCCCTGCCTGCTTTACTCACAGGTGCAGTCAGGACTCTTCTTGCATGATTGAATCCCTATTGCACTCCGTTGGCCTATATCTTCTTCATGGGCTATCACCAGCAGCCAGGTCGATAAGTCTTTCCCTGGCTCCACTGAGGAGTGTACAGTCACAGCCGGTAAGCTGGATTCCAGCTACGCTGTTGTCTGCATGGCCCAGGCCGATAAGTCAGACGTTAGCTCTTCTGACATCGAGTTGAGCCAGCTGCTCGACACACAGCAGTCTTTAGAGGGTTCCTCGCACCCACTGACCCAACCAGACCCTCCAGGCTTGTCTGAAGATCAAGAGCCAGAGGTGGGTATTAATCTGAAAGTCCCCCCTCCTTTGCCAGATCAGTATCTTCCTGGTTCGCCCACTGGGACTACTGTTAACCCCTCCAGGAACCTTCCATTGGGACCTCCTCAACCCAAGCCCCTCTTAGACAATCATGTTCCACCATCTTGGACTCCGGCTCCTCAGACGACAGCGGGGTCTTCTGTTGGGTTCTACTCACACCCCGATGCCAAGTGGCTCTTTGCCAGGTGACCCTTCACCAGGCTAGGGTATGTCTGGCACTTTGGCCACTCCTCAAACACTAGACAGCCTTCCACCGGGCCCCCAGGTGTGGAATCTTCTGGTGAAGGACATTCCTGTGCCTGATCCAGCGCCACCCCCTCGATTGTCCCTATGGGGATGATGCCTGGTCCTTCTGGACCTACTGCTGGGCCTTTGGCCCCACCTCCTGAAGGACCTTCAGCTCTGCTTCCAGCTGGACCTATGGGCAATGTTCCAGGCAATCAGACCCCACAATACCCAGTGTACCCTTCACCAGGGTATCCAACACCTGGTCATTAACCCCATGTACCGGGGTACCAGATGCCAGGCTATGTCTAATCAAGGGCATGCTCCTTTCTGGCTTTCCCTACTCCTATCAGGCTCATGGATACCCTCAATATCAGATGCTGGGCTATCCATTATTTGAGCAGCCTCCTCTCCACCACCTCCTCCTCAGCCTCTGTCTCCACAGTAGCCTTAGGCTGATATCCAGGCAGTGTTTCAGACCCTGATTCAGGAGGCCAGGACTCAACCAGCCTTGGAGCTTGACAGTCGCAAACCAGTGGCAGCCTCTACTCCTGCCTCCTTTCCAGCACCTAGATCAGCCTCTCCTGTGGATTCCCACCTTTCTAGAGAAGTATCTTCTAGGCACCATGTCAGGGATAAAACCCAGGACACTTCCCTAGAAAGGGATCAGACCCCCAGCAGGCACTCTTCAGGCTCTGACTTTGACTCATCCTCCAGCTCTGGGTATGCATACACCTATAGAGCCTTGGCCTAAGGAATCCCTGAATTCCCAAAGTCCCCTCCGGTGGACCTACAGTATCCTTTGCAGAACTCCTCATAACTATACAAAATGCCTGTGGCTGGGCTATCAAGGAACAGGATCCAAAGAGAAAAAGGCTTGTGGAGCATCTAGACATACTGTAACTGACACAGCTCCTATGCCCATACTGCCTTGGACTGGGCCCCATGAAGACCTTATGTCCACTATCTGGCAACAGCCTTCCTCCATTCCAGCTGTTTCAAAAAAGGCAGACAGAATGTACCACCCCCAGATGGGGTCACACACCTTACTGGCCATCCTAATGCAGACTCAGTTGTTATCATGGTTGCCCATGACTGGTCCTCTAAACCTAAACATTTGAGCATGTCTCCTTCTGATAAGGAGTCTAAGCAGCTGGAGAATTTCAGTCATAAAATCCATTCCTCCTCCACTTGTGCCCTCAGGTCTCTTAATTATGTGGCTCATATGGTTTCCTACCAGAAATCTTCCCTGGCCTCACTCCAGTCCAAGCTGGAAGCTATCCAGGACCAGGAGCTTAAGGCTGAGATTGCCAAGACAGTGAGAATGGCTAAAATCTCCTGTCGTCATGCCCTCTAGACCCCTTATGACACAGTAGACTCAGTTGCCTGCACCACTGCCACTGTTGTCTGCATTAGGTGACATTCATGGCTCAGGATTGCTGATCCAGCACAAGACGTCCAGACCTCCATCCTGGATGCCCCTTTCAGGGGAACCGTGTTATTCAGAGGTAACACCAAGGATATTATCACTGAACAGCAGGACTGCAGTAAATCCATCCATGGCATCCACTTCATATACTGATGGGGTTACAAAGGCAGCCTTTGCTTCGGCAACAGAGATGCCAGACCAAAGAAGCCCCTGCCAAATGCCAGGCCAAATGCTGGTATCCAGCATCAAGAACCCCTACTCCCCCTGTCAAGTCTCAGAAGCCCCCTGGAGGAGCTGCCGGCTCCCTCCTCTTGGCCTCCTGACTCATGGGGAACCCCCCCTGCCTCTTCCAGATCCTCTAGAGGAACCAGTAGGAAGGAAGATTTGTCCATCACCTTCTGGGGTTACAGGACACAACCACAGACTCTTGGGTGCTTAAGTTAATAGCAAGAGGTCACACCACAAAGTTCCTAGACAGGCCTCCTGACAACTCCCCGGGCCTCTCCCATTATCCTCCAAGGTACCTGTCTCTGACAGGGGACAAGATCCAGACTCTTCTGCAAAAGTCAGCCATAGAGCCTGTGGCTCCAGCACATATAGGAAGAGGGTACTACTTCCATTTCATCCTAGTGCCCAAAAAGATGGGTGACTTAAGACCCATCTTGGACCTCAGCATGCTCAACCTGTATCTCGAGTACAAGAGGTTTCACATGCCTATCATCCAGGGACTTCTACCCCTGCTCCACAAGGGCCATTTACTTTGTGGGCTGGACATGCAGATGCTTACCAGCACATCCCTGTCTTCCAGGCCCACTGCTGTTTTTTTTGGTTTGCATTCCAGGAGGAACATTACCAGTTTAAGGCTTTCCCTTCTGGCCTATCCTTGGCACCTCAGGTTTTTACCAAGTGTATAGCAGTGGTGGCTGTGGCCCTATGCCTCAGAGGGATCTAATTGTGCCTGTATCTGGATTACTGACTTCTGCCAGCCCCATCACAGAGCAGTCTGAGGGAGTCTCTCTCCTTCACCCTGGACCTCTTTTCCAGGCCTGGAATAACAGTCAGCTATCTCAAGTCCCACCTCTCCCCTCCCCTCCCAGCACCTACAATTCATTTGAGGTGGTGCTGGATATGGTCCAGGCCAGGGCCTTCCTCCCATTGGACAGAGTGGAGACCCTGCAGGAACAGGCCAGATTAGTGGCCAACTCATGCTGAACCACAGCCCAGTTGATCCTCTGTCTTTTCGGGCCAAGAGCAGCTATGATCCCTACAGTTCCTCTAGCCAGACTGCATATGAGGGTAACCCAATGAACTCTCATGTCCAATGGGATCAGTGGCTAGACAACCTGGACCACAGGGTCCTAGTTTCCAGGTACATGAAGAAGGATCTTCTTTGGTGGCAGGAGTTGTCAAATCCCTCCATGGGGGTTCCCTTTTCAACCCCCTACTCCTACCATGACCCTTATAATTGATGCTTTGTGTCAAGGCTGGGGAGCCCATCTAGGAGACCATCAGACCCAGGGAACATGGCCTCAGCTGGAAGCATCTCTACACATCAATGTGTTAGAAATGAGGGCAGTGCTATATGCCCTCCAGGCTATCCAACCTCTTCTATGTCCAGGGACAATTCTGGTTCAGACTAACAATATATCTGTGGTCTGGTACTGGAACAAATGGAGGTACTGGCTCCTACTGTCTATGCCAGGAGGAGATGCGAGTGTGGTACTGTGCAGTCCAGCATGACCTCCACCTGACTGCTGTCCATGTGCTAGGCATCAGCAACATCCTGGCAGACAATCTCAGCCACACCACTGTCAGGGAGTGGGAGAAAAATCAAAAGGTGGTCGAAAGCCTATTTGGCCTGTGGGGTCTGCCAGAGACAGATTGCTTTGTCTCCGCAGCCAACGCAAAACTACCCAATTTTTGCTTGCTCGCTCCCAGACATGGTGTTTTCTGATGAGACGCCCTGTCTCTTTGTTGGACAGGGAGGTTCTTGTACACCTTCCCTCCCTTTCCAGTGCTTCAGAGGGTTCTCCTGAAGCTACAGGCAGAAGGTGCAAACATGATTGTAATAGCCCCTCTTTGACCTCATCAGATTTGGTTCCCTCTGCTTCAACAGCTATCGATGGAATCCCCAGTATCTCTGCCTCTCCGCCATGATCTTCTGATTCAAGAGCAAGGCAGACTGGTACATCCAGGTCTCAAATCTCTCCACCTGCATGCACTGCGACTGTGGACATATGAGGAATTACTCCCATTGTTATTACTCTTTTACAAAATTCCTCAACTGTGCATATGCATTTGTAAAAAAATGAATTATAATAGTGAGACTTTTTGAAACGTTATTTGACTTACCACATTCATGCTTGTCTACCCACTTACTTAGTCTCCTCCTTGTTTCTGTCCTTGTACTAATTCCTACTGCTTCATATCAAGGGGTTGTTGATTTTCATATTATGTGTGCCTGGGATGGAGCAGCAGTAAAAGATAAACTATGCAATACCCTCAATAACACACATGCCCAGTTTACTTTTACATAACACCCATTTTTAGGCCTTGTACAGTAGGATCTTCCTTCAAGAGAACAGCTTGTAATGAAATGTGTAAGATTTACATTGTCATTTGGGTATATGCACTTTTATATTATACTAATTTTGTGTGTGCGTGTATACTGTATAGCAATCTCTAAAAAAATCAAGTAAACACATCAAATGTCTTCCTAAATATGCGTCAACATTGTGTTCATCTTCCACCTTGTCACAACATATAGTTGTCTCAGCAGTGTTTGCAATTAAGGTAGATTACCTTCATGTATATGTAGGCCTGGTTCTGTTGAGTTGATTGCTGTAACAGTGCATAGAATAAACTGTGAAACATATAGGTAACTGTAATACAGACGGTGGCATTATTTTGATATCTGCCCTTTCTCAATATACCATACTTTGATTCAGTTAGTGCATGCAATGACCATTCATGTTTATGTTTAAGCCCATGGAACACCTATATCTAGTTAATATATTTACAGCTGTAGTGGCTCTGCCAGAGCTTGTTAAATATTGGTTAACTTGCACATGTTATTTCATTATGACTTTTGTCTCAACTGTATTTCTTTCCACTGAAAAATTGTATAGGACTTGTACCCTCTGTTTCGCCTATTGTTGTACTGTTTCAACTGTTTGTTGTTATGTACTCCTACTAGTACCTTCCCGGGTCATGCCTGAAAATAGGCATTGTTATGCTTAGTGCACCTACCCAGTTACCAAAATTCAACACAAAAAAGTGCAAGATAATGCATATGGGCCACAAAAACCCTGGAACAACATATCAGTTGGGGGGTGAGGATACAGCATGCACCAAGCAGGAAAGGGACCTTGGGGTTATCATCTCTGATGACCTCAAAGTAGGGAAACAATGTGACAATGCAGCAGGTAAAGCAAATAAGATGCTGGGATGCATAGGCTGAGGAATCACCAACCAGAAAAGGGAGGTCATAATTCCACTATAAAAGACACTAGTGAGGCCCCACCTGGTGTACAGCGTACAGTTCTGGAGACCTTATCTATGTAAGGACATAGACATGGTAGACAAGGTTCAGGGGAGAACAACAAAGATGGTACAGGGATTGCATCACAAGTCCTATGAAGAGAGGTGAAGGACTTGAATATGTACTCCCTGGAGGAGAGGAGGGAGAGAGTGGATATGATAGAGACATACAAGTACCTTACAGGGAGGAACAGGGTACAGGAATCCATTATTTTCCAGCAAAAAAGATGTTCCAGGACTAAAGGGCATGAGATGAAGTTGGAGGGAGGGCAATTCAGGAGAAATGTGAGGAAGCATTTCTTCATAGAAAGGGTGGTGAAAAAGTGAAACTCCCAGCCAGAGGAAGTGGTGGGAGCTGAAACAATCATGGGGTTTAAGAATGCATGGGATAGACATAAAGAAATTCTGGAGATCAGGGGTAAGGGGCAACAGACTTCTAGAAAAAACGTAAAGGGAACTTACAGGCTCAAATGGGCAGACTGGGTGGGCCATAGGCCCTTATTTGCCAACAGTGTCTACATATCTATGCATAAAATAAATAAATAATAGTAATTTAATGTTGTAAGAGACTCTTGAGTCCATCATGTCCAACCCCTCACTGTAACATACTAATTTAATGTTGTAAGGGACTTTGGGTCTATCATGTCAAACCCTCACAGTGACATAGTAATTTAATGTTGTAAGGGACTGAGGGCCTATTATGTCCAACCCCTTACTGTAACATAGTAGTTTAATGTTGTAAGAGCCTCTGGGTCCATCATGTCCAATCCCTTACTGTAACACAGTAATTTAATATTGTAAGGGACACTGGGACCATCCTGCCCAACCCCTCACTGTAACACAGTAATTTAATGTTGTATGGGAGTCTGGGTCCATCACGTCCAACTCCTCATTGTAACACAGTAATTTAAAGTTGTAAGGAACTCAAGGTCCATCTTGTCCAAACCCTCACTGTAACATGGTATTTTAATTATATAAGGCACTCTGAGTCCATCATGTCCACCCTTCATTATAACATTGTAATTTAAGGTTGTCAGGGACTCAAGGTCCATCATGTCCAACCTCTCAATGTAAAACAGTAATTCAATGTTATATGGGACTCTGGGTCTATCATGTCCAACCCCTCACTGTTACATAGTAATTTAAAGTGATTTTCTGAGATTTCACAGATGCCTTTTCACATAGTATGCCATTATCACCCATGATTTTGATGTTGAAGCTGCAATTTGTTTTGTGAAAAAATATGTCATAGTCAGTTTTGTTATGTTTCATCATCACTTTGTTTCTGCCCACCCGCCAGCTTTCTGTGTGCAACCACACCCCCAGAATGATGTCATGCAAGGAACCTGTTAATGTTTTACATACAGCAACAAGGAATTCTGAGTAAATTATATAGTTGACTTAAATGTTCATTACTCAGAGGTGCAGTGCCTTTATTTTGGTTATGGCGACTGCACCTAATAAATAGATATGCAAAGCAGGGCACTGTGGGTACAATAAGAGGTTGTTTTCCAATTTCCTTACTGTGAGGTAGTCTCATATTTCTGGAGTGGATTCAACAATAAAAGCTCTCATGTTACTTTCAAAACAAGGCATTGTTTATGCTAATTTACATAATGAGGCGTTGTGGGTACATTATGTAGCAGTCTCCTATTTTGGTAGTGTAGATGTCTGCAGTACCAAGATGGGCAAACAGAGGTCTCTGTTTCAAAGCAGTGCTTAAAGAGCAACTGGTGCCATTAGGACAACTTCAACAAAACATAATATTAATACAAAGTTCAGCTTTTATTTCACATTAGTTCTGTATATTTCCTCCCCATTATTTATTACTGAGGTCATTTGCATGAAAACATGATCTTTGCTCCTGAAGAGTTCATCTATTGCTGTTGCTTTCTCCCTACCTGAGGTCATAATGCTTTACTTGTGACATCACAATTACTCCCATGGCAACAGATTGTGAAATCACAACAGAGGATTATGACATGAAGTAAGGAGTAAGCTAAAGAGGCAAATGAACTCTAGGGGATATAGAGTGTGTTCCCATGCAAATTTAACAGTAAGGAGTAATGGGGAGGAGAAATCTATTGAATAAACATGGAATGCAAGCTAAATTGCACCTAAATACTATGGCCCAGATATTCAAAAGGGTTGCGCCATGCGCAACAGGGTTGCGCCATGCGCAAGTCCAAAATGTGCCATTCTGCGATATTCAGCAGGAGGCAGTTACGCCACTGGCACCAGGTTGCGCAAGAGAGCAATGCAAATGAATGCATGCTCAACAGGAGGGGGAGGATCCATGCATAACCTGCGCAACCCGATATTCAGTCGGGTTGCGCAGAGTTGTGCATGCGCAACCCCCAAGCTGCGCCCGCACAAGCTTGAGCCAAAAAAAAAAGGCTTAAGTCGAGGGCCACCCACAGGTGAGCTGCTGCATTGCAGGGCGCAACACAGCAGCTGCCACCCCTGGCTGGCCCCAACTCGCTCCCTGTGCCCCCCACCAGCCTGATCGCCCGGGCAGTACATGTACATGTCCCCCACATCCACAGCCCGATCGCGGGCAGAACCTGTATAAACCCCCAGTGCCCGATCCACGGGCAGAACCTATATAAACCCCCAGTGCCTGATCGCGGGCAGAACCTGTATAAACCCCCAGTGCCCGATCGTGGGCAGAACCTGTATAAACCCCCAGTGCCCGATCGCGGGCAGAATGTCCCTCCCCAACCCGAATAACTCCCTGGTGGTCCAGTGGACCGTAAAGCCCGATCGCAGGCAGATGTCACAGCACAACCCCCAAACATCTCCCTAGTGTCTAGTGTCCCCCCCACCCACCACGAAGCCCCTCCACCTCCCCGCGGCGGTGGGCAGCAGCATCCACCATGCCGCCCCGCCCGCCCGCCCGACTGACTGTCGGTGGGGCTGCACATGATGGTGCAGAGCTACAGCCAATGGGCGTGCAGTAACCATTATGACAGTCCAGATTTGTGAATGATCATTCACAAATCTGGACTATCATGTAAGTATGGGCTGCATGCCCGTGGCTGTGGCTCTGAGCAAGTCCTCGGGATCGGGCACCTACATGCAAATGGCATGCAAATGGGGCCATAAAGAGATGCAAATGGCCCCCCCTGCGCCTTGCATAAATTATGGCCCCATTTGCATGTCACCTCAACAGCGCAACTCCTTTGAATATCACCCCGGCCACACCCCTGCGCAACTATTTTGAGCAGCGCAGGGGCTTGCGCCTCAGACTGGCGCAGTTTGAATATCTGGGCCTATGTTTTTTAAAGTTTTCTTTGAGGCATCAGCAGCTCTTTAAAGAACATGTTTACTTCTAATAAATAGAAAACTGACTTTTGTTTATTGTATTTTGTTGTGTTAGTAATTGCTTTCTACTTGTATGATTATGATAAAATATTTGTTAGTGCAGTGAAACAAATGAATTTTCACCTTTGCTCTCACACTGCTAATAATATCCATTTTGTTTAAACTTCTTTGTAAACCCAGCCTAGAATGCCAATAGAAATATCTTCTGGAGACCTACTTGTGGTGGACAGAAATCTAAACTAACTAAATTAAGTATTAATTTGTTTATGTATATATTGATTAAAGTTGGTGCATGAATGCCGACTTGATGCATCCCCAGTTTTGATGGTATATCTGTCATTAGGTGACCATTATTAGAATGCTGTATCCTTGTCCAAGTATCAGTATATAACCATTTAAGACAATCAGATTTAGATCTATACCCATATTATATATTTGGATCCATAAGTGTTCTATATTGATTGAATCAAATGCAGAACTGAAGTCTACAAATGCTACAAATAACTTCTGTTTCTTCATTCCACAATACATTTCTATCAAATGATTCAAAAGAAAAAACTGAGTATTTGTACAACTCTTTTTAAAGCCAGCTTGTAAGGGTGCGATACATTTGTATTTTTTAACCAGATGAGAAGTCTGTTCAGAAGGACCTTTGCATATAGCTTAGCTATTGTATCGAGTAAACTAATAAACCTATAATTTTCTGGGCAAGATCTATCTCCCTTTTTATAAATTGGCATTATACAACTACCAGACCAGGAAGTAGGAGTATATGCATACATAACAGATTTGTTGAAAAAGTCTGATAACAAAACAGATCACCAGTCTGAATCAATCTTATAAAAGTCTAGGACAATCCCATCCAGTTCTGGGGCTTTTTTTTAAACTATTAAGTGCAACAGTTACTTCATAAGATGTGATCCAAATAAAATCTCCATTTATTTTGAGTGGAATATTAATGGTGTTTAACCGGGCATCAAATTCTTGAAGATTCTTGTTAACAGTGTCATAATAATAATTAACCCACTGTTCTGGCAACATATAAGCATCTGTATGAGTTTTATATTGATTTGTACCCTGTGCAACCAATTTCCAGAAGGTATAATGATCTTTTTCATCAGTAGCTATTACATTTTACCCCGTAACTCTTTTTGATTTATTGTTCTTTGCATTTTCACATGGTCTTTGTACTCCCTTCTACAATTAGTCAATTTCATAAAATTGCCTCTTGATGAATGCTGCTTAGCTTTTCTGGTAGTCTTTGCCAATTCTCTCTTTCTTCCCAAGCATGTTTTATATTTATGAGACTGATATGTACTGATTTGCCCACAATTAATCATTAACCTAAGATAAATACTTTGAATACAGTAGCTGAACACATTTTTTCAGGATCCAGTTCATTATCTGCTAAGGAATTAAACTGTTCCTGAAATTAAAACATTATATATACTGTATTTTCCATTATAAGGTTAGTCCATCTTAGTATTCTATTATTTTTCTCCATATTAGATTCATAAACAATTTGAATATTTGTTTATATTTTCCTTACAGTAATAACTGGGAAATGGTCGCTGTCTGATCTAGTCACTATTTTTAAATCATAGTATTTGCAATAACCATATGGTGAAATAAGACCATAGTCAACTAGCTAGCTACCTCTGGTCTTTATACAGCTGTACATCCCAAGTGTATCTGCTTAGGATCTTATGATATAGATTATTAGATCTGAATACTTTAAAATATTTTCTAGCTTATAATTGCTATTTGTATTTATTTTTGTCACATGATGATCTTATCTGAATTACTAGCTCTTTTTCCAGGTCAGAGGCTTTACTATCCTGTTGGGTAATAAGATGGCCACACCTGATATTCAGGTCCCCGTTACATAAATCTCTGCATTTAAATAGAATGTATGAAAATATTCTATTTCTTCCAGTAACTTAGTAAATAAATCTTGTTCGTAATTAACTGAATTTTTTGGTGGGTTATAAACATTTCTAAACATTACTACATCCTCCTGAAGTTTTAAAATTGCCACATTATAATCTTAACAGCTTTATAGTGCAACAATTTCACACTGTTCACAACTTTAAGATAAATAATAAGACCCCCAACCCATCTTGTTTGTTTTAGTTGCAGGACTATGTAGCATTTGAAACCCATTTAAATTAATGGTCTGCTCTTGATCTTTACTATGTCATGTTTCCTGTAGATTTATTATGTTAAATTGTTCAATAAAATCCAATTAATCAGAATCTACAATTTCTACAGTATGCCCAGCAACATTCCATGTGACAATCTTAAACTTGTTTAAATATTTAAAAAAGAAATAATCAGATTCCTTCATTCCCACATTATCTACACGTAAAGAGTCAATTAGCACAGTTTCTACTTTAGTTTCATTAGTAACACAATCCTTGACCAGTCATTCTTCTTTTTCAGTGAGGGGGCTAAATCTATTACTAACCTCCACCTCATAAGAAATTTCAAAAGCAGGTTCCACCCATTCTGGACTAGGTTGACTTTCTTTCAAATTAGCCTCATTAAAATTCAAATTAAAATACCCAAAGCATCAAGTTTATCCCATTAGTCAATATACATTCAGCAAGCTTATTATTCAGTAAGGTAACATCAGTTTGACTTCCTTCTGATCCCAGTCTGAACACCCTTTCTATATTTACTATATCATTTTCATAAAAATGTGACCCCAAAATGTTACAAAACAAATGGGTAACCAGAGATCTTAATTTTACTTTCTTTTCCTGTGTAAGTTAATCCAAAGATGGAAAGTACCACATCTGGAGGAATATTTAAGTTTTCATTTTGAAATCCCAAATCTTGAATATTGGCATACATAGGTAATTCATCCGCCACATTTCTAGTGGTCAGCTGTGACCAATCCGAGTTTTGTCACAAGTACTTTGTAAGTACTGGGTAGTCCAGAGCTATGCCATAATTATTTTATCTAAATTCCTACAGACACAGTGAGCAACATGGGTATTTTTAAAGAATACCAACAAAATGTCATTTTCATATTCATATGTTCTTACAACATCACAAATATCATCAACAGCAATTCTTAAAACATCATTATTTATCATGAAATCGTAAGAGATACCTCTTATGGTAACAACTGTCTCACAGTCTGTAAGTTGACAAGACTCACAATCAGTTATGACTAAACAGGGATCAGTTTCCTCCACATCTAAGGATTTATGCTCATTTGTAACTTTAACTGATTCCATGGCCAGGGAGTTCAAATTGTGTTGACTTTGGGATGGTTGTTTGTAATCTAAGTTTCCCTTTTGAATGTCCTTCAATGCCAAAGATTCTACAAGTGTCTCTTTTTAATGTTCATCTACTTTACCATTTTTAACCCTTTTTTTAATTTTTCTATGATTACCATTTTTCAAGTTGATCTTATTTGCTAATCATAGGTGCTCTTTTTTTTTCTTTTTACTAATTAACTGAAAGCTGCTCACCTTTCGGAAAGCCACTAATTCATCATGTGTTGGAGGTGATTTAGTGTTAACTTTATTTTCATTATTAACCAGATCCTTGTTGACATCAATAAAGGTATCCTCTAGATTCATAATTAGCTGAATTGGGTCACAAATAATCACTGATGGGGAGTCAGTTGATTTCAAGTTCCTTTTCAGAACAGATAGAAGTTCTTCCAATCTCAGAGCATTTAAAGTAACCTCCCCCTCTTAAATTATCACCAGCTGCTCCATGATAGCGACATTTGCACATGTTGTTTTTTAAGCCTCAATTAGGTTTTTGTCAATAAATGGAGTATATGTGATTTGGCAAGCATTATTCACATTGTTTGAGATATTCTGATTTGCCAGTTCTTTTAGCCCTAATGTAATATTCTGCAGTTCTTCCCTGATTTTACCAACAAGCTTTACTATGTATCATTGATTTTTCATGAATAGTTTTATTTCAGGAAGGCTGTTATAAGAAAGGGAGATTACAGGAAAATCTTGATTAGAATCATTTATAATGTTTTTTTTTTCACCCTGGATTACCTTTACTGGGGTTATGGGGTCATTTTGACTATCAAAGAACAAATTTGGAGTTCTTTTTATTGAATCTGAATCAAAAATGTATACCGATTCTTGACTATTGTTTAACTGTGTTCCTTCCCTATGTTGTTCATTTTTTTAACCCCAGTTAGTTGGCATGGAGAAGAGGTAGTTCTAATTTCATCCTGAATGACAAGATCTACATTTTCTAGGTGAAAGGTTATCAAAGTCTGAGCAGGGTCAGATGTAGCCAGTTTATTCACTTTCTCCCCTCTGTATGATTTTATGTTTCTAAAAACAATAATTATTCTTTTCTTCTTTCCAAGAAAAATATGGTTCAGTGATGGATCTCCTTCAAAGTTGGGTTACTCACATATAAAGCCCTACACGGACTGGGCCCTGACTATGTGACTATGTGGGTTATGCGAGTGATGCACAGCACAGAAACAAAAGAATTTTTGGGGGGAAAATAGCACCTTTTGGCAGTTTGAATGGTAGGAGAATGAATCACAACCCCTACAGGTTACTACTCCCATTTGTTATGGAAAAATAAAGAAAAATCACTTTAAAGTTATAAGGGACACTAGGTTCATCATGTCCAACCCCTCACTGTAATATAGTAATGTAATGGTATACGGGACTCTGGATCCATCCTGTCCAACCACTCATTGTAACACAGTAATTTAAAGCTGTAAGGGACTCAAGGTCCATCATGTCCAAACCCTCACTGTAATATAGTATTTTAATTATGTGAGGGACTCTAGGTCCTTCATTTCCACCCCATCACTGTAACATAGAAATTTAAGGTTGTTAGGGTTTTGAGGTCCATTATGTCCAACCTCTCACTGTAACATAGTAATTAAATGTTGTAAGGGAAACTAGGTCAATCATGTCCAATCACTCACTGTAACATAATAATTTAATGTTGAAACAGACTCTGGATCCATCATATCCAGCCCCTCACTGTAACATAGTAATTTAATGTTGTAACAGACGTGAGGTTCATTATGTTCAACTCACTGTAACATAGTATTTTAATATTGTAAGGGACTCTGGGTCCATCATGTTCATCCCCCCACTGTAACATAGTAATTTAATGTTGTAAGGAACTCGAGGTCTCTCATGTCCGACCCTTCACTGTAACATAGTAATTTAATGTTGTAAGTGGCACTAGATCCATCATTTCCAACCCCTAACTACAACATAGTAATTTAATGTCATCAGTGACTTGAGGTCCATCTTGTACAAACCCTCCCTGTAAAATAGTAATTTAATGTTGTAAGTGACACTAGGTCCATCATGTCCCACCCCTCATTGTAACATAGTAATTTCATGCTGTAAGGAACACTAGGTCCATCATGTCCAGCATCTCACTATAACATAGTAATTTAATGTTGTAAGGGACTCAAGGTCTATCATGCCCAATCCCTCATGCTAACATACTAATTGAGTGTGGTAAAGGACCCTAGGCCCATCATGTCCAACCCCTCACTGTTACATAGTAATTTTATGTTGTAAAAGATGCAACTATCATCATGTCAAACACCTCACTGTAACATAGTATTTTTATGTTGTAAGGGACTCTGGGTCCATCATATCCAGACCCTCACCACAACATATTAATTTAATGTTGTAAAGGACTCTAGGTCCATCATGTCCAACCCCTCACTGTAACACAGTATTTTAATGTTGTTAATGACTCGAGGTCCATCTTGTCCAACTCCTCGCTGTAACATATTAATTTAATATTGTAAGTGACAATGGGTCCATCATGTCCCACCCCTCAGTGTAACATAGTAATTTCATGTTGTAAGGAACAATAGGTCCATCGTGTCCAGCATCTCACTATAATCTAGTAATTTAATGTTGTAAGGGACTCAAGGTCCATCATGTCTAACCCCTCACTGTAACATATTCATTTAATGTTGTAAAAGGACTCTAGGTTCATCATGTATAACCCTGCACTGTAATATAGTAATTTAATGTTGTAAGTGACACTAAGTTCATCATGTCCAGCCCTGCAATGAAATATATTAATTTAATTTTGTATAGGACTCCAGGCCCATCATGTCCAACCCCTCATTGTAACATAGTAATTTAAAGTTGTAAGGGACTCAAGGTCCATCACATCCAAATCCTCACTGTAACATAGTATTTTAATTATGTAAGGGACTCTGGGTCCCTCATGTCAACCCCCTCACTGTAACATAGTAATTTAAGGTTGTCAGGAGCTCTAGGTCCATCAAGTCCAACATATCACTGTAACACAGCAATTTAATGTTATATGGGATTCTGGATCCAACATGTCCAACCCCTCACTGTAACGTAGTAGTTTACTGTTGTAGGGGATACTGGGTCCATAATGTTCAACCCCTCACAGTAACATAGTCATTTCAAGTTGTAAGGAATTTGAGGTCCATCATCTCCAAACTCCTAATGTAACATTGTATTTTAATTGTGTAAGGGATTCTGGGTCCATCAAGTCCACCACCTCATTGTAACATGGTAATTTAAGGTTGTCAGGGACTCAAGGTCCATTGTGTCCAACCCCTCACTGTAACATAGCAATTAAATGTTGTAAGAGACACTAGGTTCATCATGTCAAACCCCTCACAGTAACATAGTAATTTAATGTTATAAGGGACTCTGGGTCCATCGTGTCCAACCCCTCACTATCATATAGTAATTTAATGTTGTAAGGAACTCAAGAGCCATCATGTCCAACCCCTCACTGTAACATAGCAATTAAATGTTGTAAGGGACACTAGGTCCATCATGTCCAACCCCTCACTATAACATAGTAATATAATGTTGTAAGTGGCACTAGGTCTATCATGCCCAACCCCCCACTGTAACATAGTAATTTATTGTTATAAGGCACACTAGGTCAATCATGTCCAGCCCTCACTATAATAAAGTAATTTTATGTTGTAAGGGACTCAAGATTCATCATGTTCAACCCCTCACTCTAACATAGCAATTAAAAGTTGTAAGGGACACTAGGTCCATCATGTCCAACCCAACACTGTGACATAGTAATTTAATGCTATAAGGGACTCTGGGTCTATCATGTTCAACCCATAACTGTAACATAGTAATTTAATATTGTAAGTCGCACTAGGTCCATCATGTCCAACCCACCACTGTAACATAGTAATTTATTGTTATAAGGGACACTAGGTCAATCATGTCCATCCCCTCACTATAATATAGTAATTTAATGTTGCAAGGGACTTGAGATGCGTCATGTCCAACCCTTCACTCTATTATATTAATTTAATGTTGTAAAGGACTCTAGGTCCATCATGTCCAACCCCTCACTGAAACTTAGTAATTCAATGTTGTCAGCGACTCGAAGTCCATCTTGTTCAACCCCTCACAGTAACATAGTAATTTAAAACTGTAAGTGACATTAGGTCCATCATGTCCAACCCCTCACTGTAACATAGTAATTGAATGTTGTAAGGAACACCAAGTCCATCATTTCCAACCCCTCACTGTAACACAGTAACTTAATGTTATACAGGACTCTGGGTCTATCTTGTCCAGACACTCACTGTAACATAGTAATTTAATGTTGTATGTGACACTAGGTGCATCATGTCCAACCCCTCACTGTAACACAGTAATTTAATGTTATACAGGACTCTAGGTCAATCATGTCCAGCCCCTCACTGTAAAATAGCAATTTAATGTTGTATGCAACACTAGGTGCATCATGTTCAACCCCTCACTGTAACATAGTAATTTAATTTGTAAGGGACTCTAGGCACATTATGTCCGGTTCCTCACTGTAATACAATAATTTAATATTAGGTCCATTGTGTCCAGCCCCTGACTGTAATATAGTAATTTAATGTTGTAAGGGACTTGAGGTTCATGTCCAACTCCTCACTGTAACATATTAATTTTATATTGTAAAGGACTCTAGGCCCATCATGTCCAACCCCTCACTGTAACATAGCAATTTAATGGTTGTAACAGATGTGAGGTCCATCATGTCCAACACCTCACTGTAACATAGTATTTTAATGTTGTAAGGGACTGGAGGTCCATCATGTCCAACCCTTCAGTGTAACATAGTAATTTAATGTTGTAAGTGGCACCAGGTCCATCATGTCCAACCCCTCACTGTAACATAGTAATTTAATGTTGTAAGAACTCGAGGTCCATCATATCCAGCCCCTCATTGTAACATATTAATTTAATGTTGTAAAGGACTCTAGGTCCATCATGTCCAACCCCTCACTGTAACATAGTAGTTTAATGTTGTTAGTGACTCGAGGTCCATCTTGTCCAACCCCTCACTGTAACATAGTAATTTAATGTTGTAAGGGACTCCAGGTCCATCATTTCCAGCCCCTCACTGTAATATAGAAATTTAATGTTGTAAGGGTCTCAATGTCCATCATGTCCAACCCCTTTACTGTAACATAGTAATTTAATGTTGTAAGGGACTTGATATCTATCATGTCCAGCCCCTCACTCTAATACAGCAATTTAATGTTGTAAGGGACTCAAGGTCCATCATGTCGATCCCCTCACTGTAACACAGTAATTTAATGTTGTCAGGGACTCTAGGTCCATCATGTCTAGCTCTCACTGTAATATAAAAAAATATATATTAATTTCATGTTATGAAGGACTCTAGGTACATGATGTCCAAACCTCACTGTAACATAGTTATGTAATCTTGTAAGGAATTGAGGTCCATCATGTTCTGTCCTCACTGTAATATATTAATTTAAAATTGTAAGGGACTTGAGGTCCATCATGTCCAACCCATCACTGTAACATATTACTTTAATGTTGTAAAGGACTCTTGGCCCATCATGTTGAACCTCTCACTGTAATATGGTAATTTATTGATGTAAGGGACTCTATGTCCATCATATCCAGTTCCTCACTGGAATATAATAATTTAATGTTGTAAGGTTCTCAAGGTCCATCATGTCCAACCTCTCACTGTAACATAATAATTTAATGTTGTCAGGGACTCACGGTCCATCTTGTATAACCCCTCACTGTAGCATAGTAATTTAAGTTTGTCAGAGACTTGATTTCCATCATGTCCAACCATTGTATGCAACATAGTAATTTAATGATGTAAGCGACTCTAAATCTATCATGTCCAGCCCCTCACTGTAATATAGTCATTTAATGCTGTAAGGGACTCAAGGTCCATCATGTCAAACTCCTCACTGTAACAGAGTAATTTAATATTGTCAAGGACTGTAGGTCCATCATGGCCAGCCCCTCACTGTAATATAGTAATTTAATGTTGCAAGGGACTTGAGATGCGTCATGTCCAACCCTTCACTCTATTATATTAATTTAATGTTGTAAAGGACTCTAGGTCCATCATGTCCAACCCCTCACTGAAACTTAGTAATTCAATGTTGTCAGCGACTCGAAGTCCATCTTGTTCAACCCCTCACAGTAACATAGTAATTTAAAACTGTAAGTGACATTAGGTCCATCATGTCCAACCCCTCACTGTAACATAGTAATTGAATGTTGTAAGGAACACCAAGTCCATCATTTCCAACCCCTCACTGTAACACAGTAACTTAATGTTATACAGGACTCTGGGTCTATCTTGTCCAGACACTCACTGTAACATAGTAATTTAATGTTGTATGTGACACTAGGTGCATCATGTCCAACCCTCACTGTAACACAGTAATTTAATGTTATACAGGACTCTAGGTCAATCATGTCCAGCCCCTCACTGTAAAATAGCAATTTAATGTTGTATGCAACACTAGGTGCATCATGTTCAACCCCTCACTGTAACATAGTAATTTAATTTGTAAGGGACTCTAGGCACATTATGTCTGGTTCCTCACTGTAATACAATAATTTAATATTAGGTCCATTGTGTCCAGCCCCTGACTGTAATATAGTAATTTAATGTTGTAAGGGACTTGAGGTTCATGTCCAACTCCTCACTGTAACATATTAATTTTATATTGTAAAGGACTCTAGGCCCATCATGTCCAACCCCTCACTGTAACATAGCAATTTAATGGTTGTAACAGATGTGAGGTTCATCATGTCCAACACCTCACTGTAACATAGTATTTTAATGTTGTAAGGGACTGGAGGTCCATCATGTCCAACCCTTCAGTGTAACATAGTAATTTAATGTTGTAAGTGGCACCAGGTCCATCATGTCCAACCCTCACTGTAACATAGTAATTTAATGTTGTAAGAACTCGAGGTCCATCATATCCAGCCCCTCATTGTAACATATTAATTTAATGTTGTAAAGGACTCTAGGTCCATCATGTCCAACCCCTCACTGTAACATAGTAGTTTAATGTTGTTAGTGACTCGAGGTCCATCTTGTCCAACCCCTCACTGTAACATAGTAATTTAATGTTGTAAGGGACTCCAGGTCCATCATTTCCAGCCCCTCACTGTAATATAGAAATTTAATGTTGTAAGGGTCTCAATGTCCATCATGTCCAACCCCTTTACTGTAACATAGTAATTTAATGTTGTAAGGGACTTGATATCTATCATGTCCAGCCCCTCACTCTAATACAGCAATTTAATGTTGTAAGGGACTCAAGGTCCATCATGTCGATCCCCTCACTGTAACACAGTAATTTAATGTTGTCAGGGACTCTAGGTCCATCATGTCTAGCTCTCACTGTAATATAAAAAAATATATATTAATTTCATGTTATGAAGGACTCTAGGTACATGATGTCCAAACCCTCACTGTAACATAGTTATGTAATCTTGTAAGGGAATTGAGGTCCATCATGTTCTGTCCCTCACTGTAATATATTAATTTAAAATTGTAAGGGACTTGAGGTCCATCATGTCCAACCCATCACTGTAACATATTACTTTAATGTTGTAAAGGACTCTTGGTCCATCATGTTGAACCTCTCACTGTAATATGGTAATTTATTGATGTAAGGGACTCTATGTCCATCATATCCAGTTCCTCACTGGAATATAATAATTTAATGTTGTAAGGTTCTCAAGGTCCATCATGTCCAACCTCTCACTGTAACATAATAATTTAATGTTGTCAGGGACTCACGGTCCATCTTGTATAACCCCTCACTGTAGCATAGTAATTTAAGTTTGTCAGAGACTTGATTTCCATCATGTCCAACCATTGTATGCAACATAGTAATTTAATGATGTAGACTCTAAATCTATCATGTCCAGCCCCTCACTGTAATATAGTCATTTAATGCTGTAAGGGACTCAAGGTCCATCATGTCAAACTCCTCACTGTAACAGAGTAATTTAATATTGTCAAGGACTGTAGGTCCATCATGGCCAGCCCCTCACTGTAATATAGTAATTTAATGTTGTAAGAGACTCAAGGTCCACCATGTCCAACCCCTCACTGTAACACAGTAATTTAATGTTTCAAGTGACTCTAGGTCCATCATGTCCAGACCCACACTGTAATATGCTAATTTAATGTTGTAAGGGACTCAATGTTTATCATGTCCAACCCCTCACTGTAACATATTAATTTAATGTTGTAAAGTATTCTAGACCCATGATGTCCAACCTTTCACTGTAATATAGTTATTTATTGTTGAAAGGGACACTAAGTCTATCATGTCCAGACCTTCACTGTAATATACTGTAGTAATTTAATGTTGTAAAGAACTCTAGGTCCATCATGCCCAACCCCTCATTGTAACATAGTAATTTAATGTTGTCAGGGACTTGATGTCTATCTTGTCCAGCCCCTCATGGTAACATAGTAATTTAATTTTGTGACACCAGGTCCATCATGTTCAACCCTTGACTGCAACATAGTAATTTCCTGTTGTAAAGGACTGTAGACGCATTATGTCTAGCCCCTCACTGTAACATAGTAATTTAATGTCGTCAGGTACTTGAGGTCCAACTTGTCCAACCCCTCTCTGTAACACAGTTATTTAATGTTGTAAGTGACACTAGGTCCATCATGTCCAGCCCCTCACTGTAATATTGTAATTTAATTTTGTAAAGGACTCTAGGTCCATCATGTTTAATCCCTCACTGCTTAACAAGAATTATAGTAAGCCTTAGGAAGTATCTGCATTCCAAAAGAGACATGTTACTTTTTTTTAAATTAACTGAAGAAAAGTTAATCCCTTCTGACACATGAATTGAGTGGATTAATTTTTTTTTTAAACCAGACCCACATTACACTTGGAGTTTAAACACTCAGCCTTTGCTTGGTGCAGTGGACTTATGACTGGGCTTCAACTATCCAGGAGTTCAGGGCATGCCACTTTTGCTGAGAGGGCTGGGTGAAGGCACAGGAAAGGGTGAGGGGCAAACACAGAGATGGGTCTGTGGCAGCTGAGAGGGCTGGGTGTAGGCACAGGAAAAGTTGAGGGGAAAACACAGAGATGGATCTGTGGTAGCCAGGTGTGATAGGCATGCTGGTTAAGGCATGGGTGGGATTTTGTGACACAAACACACTGCACATGTACAAGTATCACACATACATAGTCATGTTAGCACTGCCATGTTGCACACAGCTGACTCTGGGGCAAACTGTGGATGTGTGAATATCACACATGCACAGTACTATCATCACTGCAGTATTAGATATGGCTGATTCCAGTGCATCAAGAGCACCGCATATTCTTTTTAATGCTCGTGCTGCTCCTAAAATCTCTCCACAGGCGTATTGGCCCTGACCAGAACTTGTTAAAATGTGCTTGATGTAAGAGATGTTCATCATTGTAAACTGTTTGATCAAACTGGCTGGCTGTTATTTGCGTTTAGGAGAAAATGCTTTGATAATACTGTACATGGTGTTAGAAAATGCTGCATGATCTGGTGCTAGTACAATTGTATGTGCTAAATATGCCATGTTCTCATTTACATAATGCTAGAGCAAATGTAAGTCAAAAGATACTGTATAACACCTTGTATTCACAGTCCCTTCATTTAGCACTATCAGCTGATTGTTTTTGCACCATTCTGAATTAGCGCCATACAAGGGCAAAACACTGGCATGTCATCCCCAGTACAAATTTCCCATCGAATGACACATCCTCCATTCAGTGAACCATTAGACAAACAAATTCACCAAGCTGGATTATGTGGATTGTGTGCTAGTGCCCTATTTTGCCTTCACAAGACAGCGTCTTGGCCCCCCTGATAAACAGAAGGCTTTATTATTGATGAACTTGTTTTAGGGTACATACAACCTCAGAAGTATTAGAAAAACTACAGGAGTGTAACCCTATGCTTATATTCATCCCCAGCTCATGTACAGATCTGCTGCAGCCCTCAATGTTTCAGTGAATAAAATTTTCTAGGGTAACCTGAAAAAACGCTTCACAAACTAGTATGCGGGGCTGGTGGAAGAGCAGCTATCGAGGGGCGAATCTAAAGTAAAAGTGGATTTTACACTCCACCATCTAAAAGAGAAGCATGCACAGTGGCTGAAAGCAAGCTTCGTTGAGCCCTGCTCAAGGAGGGAAGACTGTATCCATGGTTTTGTTGAGGCTGGCATAGCTAACACACATGATAACTGCCTGAACCCTGTAAGTGACATATTCTAATCACCATTTGCTTCTCCCAGTCACAGCCTTGTGTACATTTCTTCATTCTTGTTTTGTTTATTACAGGCACCTGCCAAAACTGTTGCTATTGCTATGACATCTGGGGCTGATGACGTGGATAATGATGAGGATGTTGAATGACCACCACGTCTCTGAATGTCAGAGATGCCACAGACATGCCAGAAACACAGCGTGTTACAGAGCCTCTTTATTAAAATTATTTTTTTTTATTGAAGTAAGTTTCTTTTTTTTCGTTGTGTGTTAATTAAAGATTATGGAACAAGCACTTTGTTTACTGTTCTTTTAAACAAAGTGGTGTGAATGTGGTGTACAGAAACATAGATTTTAATGGCAGATAAGGACTGCTTGGCCCAGTTCCCTACCTATTGGATAAGCAGCAGATCCTAGTTAACCAACAGCCTACTTTTTCCTACCCCCCCTCTAAAATTGCCTTATGTCTGTCCCGTGCATTCTTGAATTCCTTCCACTGTTTTTGACCCCACAACCCCCTCTGGAAGGCTGTTCCATGCATTCATCACCCTCTCTGTGAAGAAATACTTCCTCACGTTGCCCCTAAGCTGTCCCCCGTCTTCAAATCATGCCTCCTTGTTCTTGCCCATCTCTTTCTCTGAAAGATGCTACCATCTTGAACTTCATTGAGTCCCTTGAGGTACTTGAAAGTTTCTATCATGTCCCCCCTCTCCCTCCTCTCCTCAAGGGTATACATATTAAGCTCCTTCAGTCTCTGCCCATATGGCTTCTGGTGCAGACCCTGCACCATTTTAATTGCCCTCCTCTGTACTGCCTGCATCCTGTCTATGTCCTTGCAGAGATGGGGTCTCAAGAACTGCACACAATACTCCAGATGGGGTCTCACCAACTGTTTGTACAGAGGGATAAAACACTTTTTTCTTTCTGCTGGTGATGCCTCTCTCTATGCATCCCAATATCCCCCAGCCCTCCTTACTACCTTCTCACATTGCTTGCCTACCTTTAGGTCATCTGCTAAGGCTACCCCAGGTCCCTTTCCATTTTCATTGTTGTTAGTACCTCCCCCCCAATGTGTATTCTGACCCTGGGTTTGTGTTTCCCATGTGCATTACTTTGAATTTCTTTGCATTGAATCTAAGTTGCCAGACCCTTGATCATTCCTCTAACCTTGCCAAGTTCCTTCTCATCCTTTCCACCACCCACTTGTGTATCAACCCTGTTGCAGATCTTTGTGTTTTCTGCAAAGAGGCATATTTTTCCTTCCAGTCCCTCCACAATGTCAATTATAAAGACATTAAAGAGGACCAGACCCAGTACAGAACCCTGTGGTACCACACTAGTAACCCCCCTTTTTTCAGAATAGTCTCCACTTACTATTACCCGCTGCGTCCTGTTGTCCAGCCAGTTTTTTACCCAGGTTACCTCTCTGAGACCCACTCCCAGGCTATCTAATTTACTTACTAATCTTTTGAGTGGGACTGTATCAAATGCCTTGCTAAAGTCTAGGTAGACCATGTCCACAGCCCCTCCCTGGTCTACTGCTTTGGCCACCGAGTCAAAGAAATCACTACTTCTCCCCTTAGTTCTTTTAGAATTCTGGGGTGAATCCCATCAGGCCCCATTGCTTTGTCCACCTTCAGTTTTAGGAGTTCTTTCAGGATCCTTTCTTCTGTGAATGGACTGGTGTTGACCCCCCTGACCAGAATGCTTCTTTTATTTGGTTTAGGTACCTCCCCGTCAACTTCTTTTGTGAATACTGAGAAGTATTTGTTCAGCATCACTGCTTTTTCACTGCTGTACAACCACAGTAAACAGCTTGTATTACTGTTGCTGCCATTAACTGCTTGGTATCCATTAGCTGCTCGGCATTGATTCCTCTGAAATTATTTACATGCTGGTGCAATGTGCAGAGTGAGAAAGGGGGGAGGGGTTCAAGAGGATGAAGTGGATTGGAGTCCACAGTGTTAAAAGAAAATCTGGGAAAAGAATATAGCAGGTACATTTTTAATTTGGTTTTGATTGTGAATATTTATATTGTCACAGTCTGTTTTAAATGACTGCTTTCTTATAAAACCATGGGTGGTTGCTTATAGTATGCCAAGATGGTGAAATGTAATACTGTCTGAGCAAAAAGTGAAAGTGACTGAAACAAGTGCTGGTGTAGGGTTGGCAAAACATCAGAAAGAGTGTTAGAGGGGTCCAGTTTTGTCAGCGTGGACTTACAAGTTACACTGTAGACCACATCTCTAAAATCAATTGTTGGAGGGAGCATTTTTTTTTCTTTTGTGTGTGAATTTAGTGCTTGTGAAAGGTGGTGGACTGACAGCACTGGAACCTTAAGTCCTCTCCTTATGCACATAACAGGTACATCACAGGTGATCACCATGCAAGTTTCCTCATACTGCCTCTTCAGTGTGTCTTAACCAGTTCTTGGAGGGACCAGTGTGTAGGTGACAGTGTACTTCAGACTCAGTGCCCATTCAATCCTTGGCCTCTCATTTGAGACTGACACAAAGGTGACAATTAGTGCCAACTGTGTTGGTGGTTTTTTTGTGGACACCTGCCCACTGGGAACTGGACTGAGGCCACAACTCATTTTATATAGGCAGTTGAACAGCCCCAGGTGACAATGGCTTTCAGCTTCTACTGGATTTGAACCTGTGACCCAGAGGTGAAAGGCTCCTTAACCCACTACTAATCCACTGAGCCATCCACTTTCCAAGGGGTATCATTTTAAGAATAATCTCTTGATGGGGGATCATTTTAGGATAATCTCATGACAAACAGGGAGGAGAATACAAGATTTGTTCTTATATCGTGTACCCAAAGTAACTTGGGGAGGACTTTCAAGGGAATGATATCTATAGTATATGTCCTGAGAAATCAACATGTTGATCAAACCAGATGCCAAGGTAGCGTACAGTAACTGAAGGAAGGCACTTCCTCCTACAAAGAACCACCCATTGTCTTGAAGTATGCACGACTAGAAATTCTGACCGACCTCTGTCTGCTAGCAAAGATCATGGAGATAATTTCCATAACATTCAGGGGAAGATGGTATGAGTGAAAGCAGCATTAGATGTTTCTAAAGTCCCTTTGGAGATCCAATTTTATACTCTGGGGCTGATGGTCCACTGGGGAAGAGCACTGTCTCATCTGTGTACCTATGAATATAGGTGGAGGAGCAAGCTTTTGGAAGATTGAAAGCATGCTGGGACCCAGGACAGAGCACTGAAGGCCTCCTGAACTAATCACAACAGGGCTGGAGAGTAAATCACTTACAAGGACCTAGTGATACTGGTCTGACAGACTGACATGGAGCCATCCAACTAAGATATTGGACAGACCTGCCCATATCTTTGAGCAGCAGTGGATGTGCCATTGTATCAAATGCCTTGGCCATATAGCCCAGGACAGTGTGGATGAGTTTCAGCATCTTGTTTTCAGTAGGGTCCTGTTTTCATACAACTTTAGGACTGGGAGACTCAAAGCATATATAGTACATACAGTATTACATTTTTGTACCTTTGTCCCTATAGAAAAAGTCATCTGATAGCTGCTAATCTCTGACAGCACTCAATTTGCAGATTTGCAGCCAAGAAATCATTACCAATTTATTTGTGTGTCATTAACACTGTAATACTGTAGCACATTAATGCCTAATAGACATACTAAAACACCTTTTTACAAACTTAATAACACATATAGCATCAGCCTTGATGATAAACGTAACAGTAACCTTAAAAATACTCAACACTCTGAATAACAATTGAAACAATAACCTTTAAAATACATGGCACAACCACATTAAACTGCTAACAACATATCTATCCACATCCTCTATAAAACCAACACAGAACCACTGTGCAAAAATGTCCCTAACCTAAAAATCACAACACTGGCTCCCTCTAACCTCATTCATCAAACAGCCATGTCCCATGATACTCCAGTTCTCACTTCAACTGCCATGCCCTCTATGATGTTTCAGTTTCCGTGATGCTACAGGTTGTGACTCCAAGCCATTCACCTATGATGCTCCTCACGCCATGTGATTCAGAACCACCTCTTCTGACTGCACACTGCACATTTCACACCACTCAGGAATACTGCACCTGGCTGCACACAGACACCACTCCAGATGATCAAAACCAACTGCACATGCCATGCCACTCTCCGGTGTTGGCCTAAATCTGCAAGGGAAGGACTGCCCCACAACGTCTCTTTTATAGGCAGACTGAGAATGTGCACATGTACACAAAGACACATGTGTGCACCACACTACACTATGGAAAAAGCAATACACTATGAAAAAATGCTGAAGTTTATCCATTCATACCACTAGACTGCATGGCTGCAGGCACAAGAAGTCACTGCTGTCTTATACCAGGTGGTATCAATTTGTGCCTACTTCAGCTGGTGATGTACTCTCCAAGAGTCGCCAAACACTAAAAATGGCCTAGCGGGTCATTACCCATTAGCACTGTGGCCATGGTGCATTAATAGTTGCATAAATATGACAGATGTCCAGGAGATATTTGTAACCTCATGGTGCACTGTTCAATAGGATTGAAAATTTGGTATGGGCACACAATACTGTAGTCTTTGCAAGTACTTTACAACCACATTTGCCATTCAGATTCCAGTCTGTTGCTTCATAATGCCATATCTTTTGGAGCAATATCTAAAAGACACAGATACTGGTAATTCCATTTCATGCACACACTCTGTGCTATCATAAAATAAATGAGATATAAAAATCAGAATGGCCATTATTTTACTTTAGGAAAAGTAAAGGAAAATAGTTTTTAAATCTAATTTCAGAGCATTAAAAAAAATCATAACTCAATTTCCCACCAGATGGTGCCAGAGTATAAAGAACTGAGGAATACATGATTGTAGAGAATTGCTTGTAGCTATATTGGTCCTTGTACAAAAAGATTAACAAAGTGGGTCAGTTGATACCTCTTCTTGCACCAAGAGATTTACAAAACATAAGCTTTCAAGCTACACAGAACCCTTCTTTTTCACTGTTCTCCAATAAAAGGTATCAAATTACCCACTTTGCTTATCTTTCAATTCTTGATCAATAATTTATAATATTACCTTCAAGACTACAGTAAGGTATTTTTTTGCTGTAAGCATTACTGAATAGCTTTCACTGAAAAGATGTGTACCTTGCTCAGTTTAGCTGTGTCAATTAGTGTCATCAATTTTTGACTTGCAGATTAATGTGGTGGCTAGCAATTTCTGTTTGTCACATTGTCCATGAACACCAACATAGTGAACGTTATAAAAGTAGTGAAGTCACAAAACAGATGTGATCCTGGTGCTCCTACTGTGTGATCATGCACTATCATGACTTTGTATAAGTTCCATATGAGCAAGCTGCAGTACCATACTATAGCTGATGGATGGTTGAATTTCTGAACACCTGTTGAAAGCTATGTTGCTTTAGCCGTTTGCATACTGAGGGCCACAGAAAGATGACTATATGTAGGCACCAACAACTGGAATGAAAGAAAGTCTGTAATTGTTTTTTTTTTTTACTATTTAGCATTAGAGACATCAGAAACAGGTTTCCTGTTCAATGACCAAATATCCACGAAATCAAAATACTGTCACAAGCTGTGTCAGCATTCCTCGGTTACACTTTATTATAAGTGTCTGTTTCAATGTAACTAATCATTAATTACATGCAACAGGGTAATTACACTGTAGTTACATGTGTAGTTACACTGTAACTATAGTGTAGTTAACTGACACTTAAAATAAAGTGTAACCCATTCCCCCTGCACAGTGAGGGAGCTCCTCTGGCACCTGAACCATAAGTACACCCAGGGCTTACCAAACCAACTAAGACACTGTAAAATAGATGGGAACACAACATGCTAGATTTGGCCAGCTGGCCAGAAGTTTGGAAATACCTCAGGAGGATGGTTGTTGTATTTTCTTTTTCTTTTTTTTTTTTTTTTTTTGCAGTTGCATTGCTTTTGGATTTAGGGTTTCTGTTTGACAAGGCACCTGCTAACCTAACTTAATGTGCACCAATGCCATCCAACAACATGGAATGACAATGGGCCTAAACCTTTTCCATGCCTGGCTCCACAGCAACACTCTGGGAACGCCTGTAGTTATTGAAAGGCTAAGCCACTGGTACTAAAGAAGGGTAGTGCCCCAGTTAAGGACAGCTGAGGTAAGTCACTGTACTGTAGTTTGCTTTGTAATGTGAAGGCAGGCAAGGATTAAGGTCTACAGCACAGAAGATACCTAACACCAACCCAGGAAAAGCATTTACGGCTGAAATAAGTCACGTTACTGTATTTTGCTTTGTAGTGTGAAAGCAGGCAAGCGTCAAGGGTCTAGGTTGGAGAAGGTACCGAACACCAGCCCAGGAAAAGCATTTAATTTAGTTGCACCTAAACAGGCCCGGAAGGGCAGCTGGTACTGAAGTGCTAGGGCTTAGGAGAAGAAGGATAACCAACTATTGTCTGCTATTCTCAACTACATCAGCTGCAGTACTGTACGTCATTGCTACAAATACCAGATTTTCCCATTAGGGTTGCTGATATAAATAACATATTTTTTTTTGAACTTCTTGTCCACTTTTTGTCTAACCTTTTAAGTGCACAAAGTTAACAAAGTGGGTCAGTTGATACCTCTTCTTGCACCAAAAAGAGATTTACAAAACATAAGCTTTCAAGCTATACAGAGCCTCATTTTTCACATTGGGAGGCAGTATAGTGCAGTGGTTTAAGGCTCTGAGCTGTAAACCTGGAGACCTGGATTTGAATCCTACAGCTCCCACATGCATACTGTGTGACCCTAAGCAAGTCACTTAACATCCTTGTGCTCCCAGGTTGCACCTGCAAACAAGCTTTCAGCTTAGTGTGTCGATCCTGGAAAAAATAAATATGCATGCTCTGTGAGTATATGGTTCCATGGGTGAGGTGAAAGTAGTGGGAAGGTGGGTAGGTACTGCATCCCAGGGGTTTTACTACATATATAGTTTTACTACATATATATACATATGAACATGCAAATCTGCCAGCAGAAACAGGCCTCATGGTCTGTCAAGTCTGCACAAGTATGCAGCTAGCAGCCTTAGATTGCAGGTGCACCACCACCTTTCCCCTCTCTCACCTCCAGGAAGTTCTCAGCACTACTTACTCAGACCCTCCTCAGTGCCCTGTCCCCTGCCCTTTTAAAACTACCCACCATCTTACATGAAATCACCCTCTCTGGTAGGACATTACATTTTGACACCACCCTCTCTGTGAAGTAATGTCTCCTCATCTCCCTCCTAAATCTGCCCCCTCTAATCTTAGCCCATGCCCGCTTGTGTCCCTTCCCTTCCCTTTCTCAGCTTAAATAACCCATCAGCACTAGATTTGTTGATCCCCATGAAGTACTAGAATGTTTCAGTCATATCCCCCCATCCCTCCTTTCCTCCAGGGTGTACAAACTCAGATCCCTCAGCCTGTCCTCGTAGGTTTTGCCTTCCATCCACTGTATCATTTTTGTTGCCCTTTGCTGCAACTCCTCTAGCAATCTAATATCCTTCTTCAGATATGGATGCCAGTACTGCACGCAGTACTCCAAGTGTAGCCTGACCAAGGACCTGTAGAGGGGCAGGATTGCTTTCCTATGCCTGGACGAGAATCCCTTTGCAATACAACCCAGCATCCTGTTAACCTTAGCTTCAGCTTTACTACATTGAGCAGAGTTGTTCATGCTCTCCATTACTATCACCCCTAAGTCCTTCTCTTCCTCTGTGACCCCCAGCCTCACACTCCCAAAAACAATATTCCCTCCTTGGGTTCTTGCCCCAAAGTGCATAGCCTTGCACTTTTACCTGATACATTGTACACTGTAATACTTTTCTGAGAGGAGGCACTGCAGTATTAAGTCTAACTGGATATGATACACCACACAAGAAAAAAAAGGAGATACAAACTTTACAAAGAACACAGGAGCAAACATGAAATGTAATGACATCCAGAGGCATCATAGGGTAGTTGTATTCCACACAGTTATGGCATCTGTGCAGGATTCTTGAAGGGAAACCCACCATCCATCCATCCATCCATCCATCCATCCATCCATCTGTCCGTTGGTCGGTCTATCTATCTGTTTATCTATCTACAGTATCTATCTACCTGCTTACCTATCTACATATCTATCTTACCAGTTCTAGCAAAACATTTTACTGCAATGGTGCAATACAGAACTTATACACATGGTCGCTGCCTCAGCACAAGAGAAAACAATATGTTCAAAGACTTGGTTTCAAATGTAATGCACACACTATTAAAAGGTTATCACATCACTTTTGAGAATGTATGAAGTGTAGCTCAGTGGTAAGAGCATAGACCTGTGACCCAAGTGATTCCAGGTACAAATCTTAAGAGACAGACCTGCTCATGCTGTAACCTTCTGCTTCTGTTCTAGCTCTTCTAGCTGTAAAATAGGAATCATGCAGTAGACATATTGTACTTTGACTTTAGAAAATCCTTTGTTTTAGTGCCTTGCAGAAGATTAATCCAAAAGACAGATGAATTAGGACTTAGAAATGAGCTGAAGAGGTATATTTGAAACTGGTTCTCTGACAGGCCCCAGAGATTTGTCCTACATTAAGGTTACAATTACGTTGTCCCAGCGGTCAGTTGTGAAGCAAGCACTGTTCAATATGTTTCTACGTGACACAGGAGGGGGGCTGAACAGCAAGATAAGTCTATCTACAGAAGACACAAAGCAAGGACAGACACTGACAGGGAATAAACAACATGAAGAGAGATTTGGAAAGGCTTGAACAATGATCAGGAAAATGCAGTTAAGTTCAGTACCAAAAATTCACGGTGATGCATGCTGGCAACAGGAATCCATGAGTAAAATACAGAATAAATGGGGTTATAGTGGAACTCTCAGAAGAATAAAAAGAATCTGGGAGTAACAATAAACAGCAGTATAAAAATACTCATCACAGCATGGAAGAGGATACTGTATTAAAAAGGCAAACAGGATAGTGGGGTGTATTAGACAGGCTGCCACAAGCCAAACAAGAAGGGTCTCTTGTTACTATAAAGGTTAATAGCTAGGCTGCACAAGGAGAACTGTGTGCTGTTCTGATCTCCCGTGGTAAAGTCAGCTCTGCCATGCAAAGAGTTAGAGAAAAAATACTCTACATGTTTTTAAAAAAGAAAACTTTCCATGTGATATTACAAATAATATCTATGTAGTTTTGTAGAATCTATGTTGTAGATGCAGTGACCAGAACAGAAAACAGATAGCTCCATGATGGCCACATATCAGCAGTACTGTTGTGAGTCTGGATGAAAACATTTAGTGTTTTTCAGGGTAATGCTGCAATATACTGTAACTATGAGAAATACAGCTGCATCTCATAAAACAAAAATAGGAGAAGGCAAATAGAATTATGGTGCTAGATTCAATGTCCCATTGAATATTGGGATGATAGATACATTTGTAGTTCACTTAAGAGCCATCACAGTTGCCTGGTATGGTCTATTGCAGCCACTAGGAAGAACAGACCCCAAAGATCTTGACATGGCTACAGAAGGGAAAGGAGACCAAGAAGTGATGGCAGCCATATCAACTTAAATATCAACAAAACATTATTAGAGATGTTTTTCAGACTGAATATAAACTGAATGTTTCCATTAACAGATAGGATGCTGTACAGAACTATATAAATAATGAAGAAACAGAACAGCTTTGCACAAGTTGCAAATGTGTTTGTCTTTTACTACTACTACGCCTGCACAAGAAACTATTCTGCAATCTTTCTCAGTCTTGAAGCCATCAAAAAACACCATTACACTTAAAAATCTTCAATTCCCAGGGGATTATTTAGAGATGGAAAGGGAATTTCCCACTCTAATAGATTCTGTTAAAAACATATTTGTATTGGAATGTTCTCCACAGTACCTACAAAATTTTGCCTCTGCTCATCAAAGTAAACCAGATTCTGGTGACCACTCAAATTCCGGTGGGTCAACAAATAACAGAAGAGTGTTAGGCTCTGAGTATTTCCATAACTTAGGACAATACAATATTTCTCTCCTTTGCTATTAAAACATAGAAACAGAAACCTACAAGCAGAAAAAGACTCTGGGGCCAGATATTCCAACAATTGTGCTGGGTACAAACCATTTGCACTAGGATAGTGCCACAAATATGCAAAAGCGCCATATTCAAAAAACAAAATATTGCTGGCACAATGTGTTAGTGCCGGCATTAAAATATGTGTGTATGAGACGTAGCTATGGGTGGGGACATGCATCAAGGCACTCCAGAATATTCAAAACTATAGCGCCAAGCTGCAGTCATTGGCATGACGCATAGCGTGGCACCATTTACCATCGATGAATAACATGCCTTATCTCTGGGCAAACAAAAGAAGGGGGGCATGGACACAGCAGTGCTGCAGGCAGCATGGAGCACCAAATGGAAGACAAACTGGTGGTCTAGTGGCCCTCCCTTCCTCCCCGATAACAAATGTCCCTATTACAAACACATGCAGTTAAGCCCCCACATTATTGGTAGTCTAGTGCCCTCCCTCCCCAAACCCCAATATCTCCATAATAAAATCATTAAAGTAAGCCTCCCATTCATTGGTGGTACAGTGTGTCCCCTCCCTGAACCCCAATGTCCCCATGATAAAATCATTGAAGTAAGCACCCCATTCATTGGTGGTACAGTGCTCCGTCCCTCCCCGAACCCGATGTCCCTGTTGTCATACAAAAATATCACACCCTTTTCTGAGACAGAGCCAGCACCAGCACAGCCCACATCACACCTCTGCGGCTGGAGCTGACTGAACTGTCACCCAGTGCTGTGCTGAATAGTGTATGCGCAAGGAAAAAAAACTGCTGAAAATAAACAGTAAGAGTGCTAAACCAACTTTGGAAAGGCTAATAAAGGACTACGAGCGAACAATGCAAAATACTGAGAACCCCTTCATTTTTTGAACTGTATGAATTTGCAAAACCTTGAAAGAATGACAGCTATGGGGAAAATGTTAAAAAGTGGTCTGATTTGGATATAGTTAACTGGTCTTCAAGTTTCTGCTTTTTTCTTTGCCGTCTTTTATTTTACATACCATGATTATACAACTCCATTTGGTTCAAACTGTCCCTGGGAATGTAAAATTATAGTCAAGCACTGAGGTTCTCGATTTTAGAAGCGCGGACTTCAACAGATTGAGGGAGTTGGTCCAGGACAAACTAGACAGGGTTGACAGCATAGGAGGAGTAGAAGACAGATGGCGGCAATAAATGGGGTTGTTCTCAAAGCATCTAGGTTATGCATGAAAACAGTAACCAAAATAAACAAGTTCAAGAGATTATTATGGTTCTTGGCTATGGTCCGGGATGCACTGAGGGATAACTTATCCTTTTTGGGTGGGGTCTGCTGCTGTCCTAACTTCTCTTACTCCTCCCCCTCCTCTATTATAGACCTCCTCTCTACCCTCATCACCCACTCCTCCCCTGGTGAACTCTACATCCTCTGTGATTTTAGACATGGGTATTGAGGCAGTACTGTGTCAGATATCCAGCCAAGGGAAAGATTACCCAGTAGTAAGTGTACCTGAGTAGGAAGTTACTTCCCAGGGAGCAGGCATACTCTACTGTGGAAAAAGAATGTCTTGCCATAGAGCGGGCCCTAATGAAGCTGGAGCCATACTTGTATGGGCAGCATTTTGTGGCACAGACTGACCACAACCCCCTGGTTTGGCTGTCGCAGATGGGAAAAAAACAATGGTGGATTGCTAAGATGGAGTCTTGTTTTGCAAGGGTATGATATAACAATTCTACATAGGGCTGGAGCCAAAAATCAGAACTCCAATGGGCTGTCTCGTGTGTACGAGGAGAGAACTGATTTGGGAAGCTCATCCCATGCAGGGGATAGAGACCCCAAATTCAGTCTAGGTGGGGAGGAATTGTGACACTCAGACAGCTGGTCCTGATTAATCTATGATTTTTGTAATATAAAAATTTGTTATTGAATGTCTCTCATGAGAGATGCTGACAGTCTTTGGAATGACAACCCCCCTCCCAGGTTTTAGCTAATAGGTGTTACCTGGAAGGCCAAGAGATAATTACAGGCTAGAAGAGACTAAATGAAGCATCTCCTGTTTATGTGACTAATTGCAGCTTGCCAACTGCCAAGATAGATCATAAACTTTTATAATGTTCAGAGGAAACACAGTTAATATTCACATGGTGATATAAAGCATGTTGCACCTCCGCAAGATCTAGCAGAGAGACATAACAAGTCCTTTGATGTCCTGGAAAGGGGAAGCTACTCATAGATCAAAGAAAGTCATTTGAAAAAAAAGAGTTTTGCTGAGGTCACAGAAATTTAATTTACCTTTGATAAGACATCCTGTTTTGCATAGACAAATTTTTTTTATATTCTGACAGGGAGGAGCTAGGTGACCTCACGTAAAGTGGTTCACAAAGCCAGTTTTTAGACAGTATTCCATTTTCCATTTAAACACAAATGTTTGGACTCTGGAAAAGAAACATCTACAGTACAGCACTGTGAGATAAGAATATCTTAGAACACACAAGTCTAAGTGTATTAGTGGTAGGAATCTGCACTTTTTAAAACCTTATTTTTTTAAGTAATTTGTATGTTTTGTGATATATGGCTCTGTGTTTTACATTTTATATTCTTATCTAATTTTAAGTAAACATCTCATTTTTAAATAGACTATTTGTGTCTTCCAAGTCCTTCTGTTTTTGCATGTGATGCATGTATGGCTAAGAGTGTGACAACACTGTGCATGAACTTACATGGTAATATCAAACTGGGAACAGGTAACAGTTATCGGAGGTCTTTTTTGTAGAGTTTTTAAGGGTTCAATTTGTACACCTGGTTAGGTGCCCATAGGCGAAAGATATCTGGCCTCCCCGAAGGGCAGAATTATCTGAGCCTGTACATTGGGTACACTAACAAGAGGTTCACAGTTTGAATCCCTCCAAGAACTGAGACCAAGGTTGATTCGAACCCGTAAAACAGACAGGAGGGTTACCCTGTTTCTGTTTCCTGTTCACAAGACTGTGCTCGGAGGTTGGCACTTCAGGAGCAGAGGGTCTGACCTGCTGAGTGGGTTTGTGACAACCACCACATAGTCTACTGCATCTGCAAAATCCATCATCCCAAAGCACCCCCAAATATCATCCATAGCTGCTCATTCAGATCCCTAGACTTTTCCTCACTCCTCAAGGACCTTGTTGAAACTGACTGGTCTCCCATTGCCAAGGCTTCCTCTGTTGACTCAGCTTTGAGTTATTTTAACTCAGTTCTTAAATACTTGGGACAAGTGTACTCCCTTTAGAAAGACTAGGGTCCATGGTTCCCACCTCCCCTAGGTATCAACTGAGCTGCTGGCCTGCTAGCATGCTCAGGACCAAGCGTGGAGGGGTTTACAAAACAAGTGGAGTCCATGATGACTTGGTTAGATAGTGGGCTCTCCATTACACCTGCACCAGGGCCATATACCTCACCAAAACAGAGTCGTTCAACTCCACCTTCCAAACTCTTCCCACGGGCAGTAACTCCTTTAACCCTAGAAACTATTGCCTGATATCATTGCTCCCAATCCTCACTAAACTCCAGAAGCATATGACTCTAGCTCAGCTGTCTATCTTGATTCTTCTCCTTCACATCCTTCACTCTGACTTCCGTAAGGCCCATTCCACCACCGTCCTTCTCCAGCTCACTGACTCCATTCTGTCTAGCATGGATCAGGGATGCATCTCCTCTGCTATCTCTGTCGGCCTGGCCTAGGCTTTTGACACTGTTTCCCACTCCCTTCTCCTTAACATGCTGTCAGAAGCTGGTCTCTCCGAGTACACCACTTGATGGCTCCATTCTTATCTCATGAGTAGGTCCCAAGCAGTCAGGATTAGTAACTCCTATCGCCTCCTCTCCCCATCACCACAGGTGTCCCACAAGGCTTGGTTCTCAGACAGATACTACTTTTGATATTTCTAAATGACCTTCCTACTGCCTGCTCAACTGCAAGCATCCATATGTATGAGAATGATACAGTTTTGTATGCCTTTGGTACCTCTACTTCAGATGTGGCATCCAGCCTCCATCTGGACTTCAACAATGTTCAGCGCTGGTTTTGTGTAAACCAACTGTCTCTAAATGCCAAAAAAGATGGTCTCTATGACCTTTGGCACAAGGTACAAACTGGGCAAACTTCCTGCCACTCCTACATTCCTTACCCTTGATGGTTCTTCACCTGAGGAGGTCACCTCCTTCAAATACCTCAGGCTCTGGATTAACAGAAATCTCAACTTTGCCGGTCATGTGGATGCTATCCACAAAATATAACTGCCCAAACTGGGTGCACTACATAGACACCGGAGCTGTCTCTCCCCATTTGCTGGCCATGACATCATCCAGAAGATGATCCCATCTTTGATTTTGGAGACATAGTCTATAGCATAGCCCCCAAATCCACTCTTAACAGATTGGACACTCTATTCCACTCCTTTTGCCACTTTGTCTTTGCATGTCCACCTCATACTCACCACTGTGACCTCTATACCTCCCTCTCCCCCACCCCCTCGGGGAAAGGTACCTCATCCATAGCGCCTCACTCATTGAAAATTTCTGGTTTGGAGCCCTGCCTCCTTACCTTTACTCCCTACTGCCCATCCTACTAATCCACACTACTCTCTTTGCTACCCTCCCATTAGGACCCTCGTCCCCCACCCCCGATGTCCACCTCAAGTACAGCAGCATTCTCTTATCACTTTCCTACCATTTGGAACTCTCTTCCTGCAGATATCCACTCTGCCTCATCCACCTTTTCACTGTCCTGTCTTCTTCAGTGCTTCATCTCCCCCTCATGCAAGTGTATCTCACCTTTCAACAGTCCTGTCTACCTTCCTCTTTCAGTCCTTTACCACCAGTCTCCCTTCCACCCCTTCTAATTCTCCTCCATTTCAAAAGTCCCCTCCTCCCTCCCCCTTATTTCTCTTTTCCCAGCACCACATACCCTTTGTATGTCCTATTCCAGTTTCATCTTCTATCTTACTCCCTTCCTTACCCTTGCCCCACTCATCCCTTCCTACGTTTCACCTTTTCATTTCAGATCTTGCTAATCCCTGGCCTAATGCACATATTGTTTGCCCTGCTCATCCACTTGGCAGTTTGTGAGCATCGAAAAGGTCACATTTGGGATTTATGACATTGATATCAATTTGAATCTAACATGGTGAGATTCATTCTGGATCTTTAAACTCCGAGCTACTAGTCCACCTGGACTAAATGATAGGGTAGAGATACTGCCCTTCCTGTAAATGGCTTTGCCCTATGTAAAAATATTCTTTTTGTATTAGTGTTGGAATTCCTTTGATCTGTGTGCATGTTTAAGGTAGAATAACTTCAACTACTAATAAAATTGGGAACTTTTTTTTTAATTATAGTTTTATTAATTTTTCAATCCAATGCATATATAAGCCAATACAGATACAAAAAGGAAAGTTAGTTCAGGTAGTAACAATTGTCTTAAAAAATCAGAGGTCACAGAATGCCAATAAATATCATTTCAATAATCCATAATTATAAAAAAAAAATGAGTGCACATCATACACTTCATTAACATTCATATTTTCTCAGTCAAATCCAGTCCCCTGTTTCTAGGAGAACGACTAGCCCTATTCCCTAACAAAAATAATTTAATGTCCAATTATCTACTTCCAGATTTTGCAATTTCCATACTGACAGGAAGGTTCCAAAATATTTATAATTATATAGAGCTGCCAAAAAGGAATGTTTCCACTCATTTCTTGTAAAAGGTATGGAAAATGAATCACTCTTACAATACTTCAGGATCAATCTTTTCACTGACATCAGATTACTCTTGAATATAAGAGTCTCTCCTGACACTTCTTCTCTAACATTGTATTTTGGGTATCTTCCCAACATGGTAAATTAAAGAACACTTTTTTAATATTCCAAAAGCAGCTGACCACCTGGTCTGGCTTAAGTTGCAGCACCAGAACATGTGTGATATGTCTGCCTTAGGAGACTGACAACGCCAGCATGTACTTTCTGCATTGGTATACATTTTTGAAAGTCTATTCAGTGAATAATAGACCATGTTCAGAATGTTATATTGTATCACTCAGTCTGTAGTTAATGTGTGATTTGTCACTGCTCTGCTGGCAGTTATCCATCGATTTTCTGTCATTTTCCCTATAATTCTTCCTCCCATTTATCTGTTGTTTTCTTATAAAAACTAACAAATGTTCCATTTAAATTGGATGCCAGCCACAAGAACAGCTTAGGCATCTTATTTTCTAAGGGCGTAAAAAGGATTCTTTCTAAGGTTCTATTATTTGGGGTTCTGTCCCACCTTTTATAGTACTTAACATAGAGGCTGTAAAGTTGATTGAAAAATTAAAACTGATGTTCCTCCAACTGAAATTTTCTTTTTGAAAACTGGCCAGGGTATTTTAAAGCCATTTTCATATAGGTCTCACCACCTGATTACCCCTTTCTTTTCCCATAGTTTATTTTTTAACTGCTTGCCTTCTAACTTAAAGTTTGGGTTCCTCCAAATTCTGTTTCCAAGGGAGAGATGCACCTCCCATTTTGCTATATTGGTATATCTGATTATACTTTGAGCTAAAGTTTTCACTATTTTGCTATTGGCCTTTTGATGTTTCCTTGCTACAAACAGGAGCACAGTTAAATCAATTGGCTCTGACAACACTTCTGTAAGAAGATTATTTATAAACTTTATATTTGGGTCTAACTCCTCTTCAAAAGCCCTCTTAATGGACAGTTTCATTATAACTGCAGGGTAGTATTTTCTCAAATCTGGATATGCCATACCCCCATTTTCTACAGCAAGATACAGTTTGGCCCGTGAAATCCTTGATGCTTTATTATTCCAAATACATTTCTGTATCTGTTTATTTATTTGCTAAAACCACGTATCTGGAATAGGGACCATCACTGTTTGTATTCTGTAGGAAAGAAAGGGGACCACCATCATTTTAATTATTTGAATTTTCCCCCACTGTGACATTGGAATCTTAGCCCATAGTTGCAATCTATATTGGAGCGTTTATGATAGGGTTTTAAAGTTTGATTTAAAGAATTGGTCCATTTTATTGTGCATAAAAATACCTAACTATCTTACCCCTTTTTGTTAATATTCACCTTAAGAATGTTCTGTATTTCTACACAATCTGGTATACGAAAGGGTACTATATATGTCTTGTTTTCATTAATTTTGTATCCTGCTACCTTAGAAAATCTGGCTATGATTTCCATTATTTCTTGAATACTATTTTATGGGTCCTATACCACTAAAAGGACATTGTCCACAAAAGCATTCAATTTTACATCTTCCTCATCAGTTTTTAACCCTTTAACTGTATTATTTTGTTTAATTTCACCAACAAGGGGTTCCAAGCCCAGTATAAATAATGAAGGGGACAGGGGACACCCTTGTCGAACAACTCTACTGAATGAAAAATTATGGTGTCTGAAAATTCTGTATTTATTTTAATCTGTGCCAGGAGTTTATTATAGAGTGTCTTTATTACCTGAATAAAATCCTCTGGGTAACCATAAGATTTCAAGATAAAGAATGAATAGTGTCACTCCAACATATCGAAAGCCTTGGTGGCATCTGATGCCACCAAGGCTGCTATCTCCTGCCTGGCCTCTAAATATTCTATTATAAACTGGATTTTAAGAATCCCTGATTGAATTTCCCTTCCTGGCACAAAGCCTGATTGATTGTGATAAATCAAGTTCCCCAAGGTAGATAAAATGTTATTAGTCAAGATTTTGGCTAAAGTATTGTAATCCATGTTCAGAATAGCCACCAGCCTATAATTTATAATTTTCCTCAGATAGTTCAACTTGTTTGGGTATGACCGAAATATAGGCCTGTGAAAAAGTGTCTGGAATGCGATAAGATTTTATTTGATTAAATGTCATATGAAAGTAAGGGACCATGTGAAATTCAAAACCTAAATAAAATTCCAGGGTAAATCCATCTTGGTCGGGGAATTTTGATTTTGCCATTTGGCTCATGACATCTTTAATTTCCTGAGAAGAAATTGAACTGGAAACATGTTCTTCCTCAGCTGGGGATATTTTATGGGTTATCATAGACCTATAATACTTCACATCTTCTCGAGATGGAGAACATGCCAAAGTATATAGGGCACCATAAAATTTGCAAACTCTGTCAAAACTGACTTTTGATCAGTGATTACCTGACCCTAAGAGTCTATTATAGAAATAATTTATTTTTTCCCCTGCTCCAGATTCGTAAGCTTTTTACCAAAACATTACCTACTATTTCACTGTTTGTTTTCCAATTTTGTGTTTTTTAGTGCATCCCTTCTTTAAATCCAAATATTCTGTAGCTTCTATAAATTTTCTCAGATCCTGGAGTTCTTGTTGCTTAGAAATATCACCCTTTTTAACTTCAGTTTCCAAACTCTGGAGCCTGTTTTCCACCTCATGTTTCTGTTTCAGTCATTGTTTGTTTATCGATACTGCCTCTGAAATTATAGTCCCCCTTAATGTGGCCTTCAAAGCATTCCAACAATCAATAATATTTAAAACAGACACCTTATTCTCTGACATGAAGTTTTCCATGGCGGCCCTTATCTTATCACAGAACATTTTACTTTTTAATAAATTATTGTTGAAATGCTATAGCCCCCCTTTTTTAGATTTTCCAAAATTCAAAAAAGCATGGAAAGATACAGGGCTATGATCTGAAATCAGTTTGTTTTATATTTCAACACTGTATCATAGGCAGTTCACCAACAAGTCCTCTGAAACAGAAACATAATTTAATATTGAAAACATATTGTGTCTTGATGAATAATAGGTATAGTCTTTTAAAATTTACCCATCACCACCCGCCACCAATCTATCAAATTATTTGATTCTAAAAAGCTTTGCAATAGTCTGGTCTTGTATTTATCCCAGTTACTACCTTTGGATGACGTATCTAGTGAACTCTCCAAGACACAGTTAAAGACTCCGGCCAAGATATAGTGCCCCCCTAGTAACCATTAGCTTATTTAATTACACCAAGAAACCACTAAAGTCTTTAAAAGATTCATACCATGAGCCAAATATTATATTCCTTATGTCTATTTCTATATTCATCAAAATTATTCGATCATGTTTATCTTTAGCTGCTCCCATAATATTGCCTTTAAAATGTTTATCAAACACAATTGCTACTCCAGCACTTTTTGTGGTCTTCCCTAGTGAAGAAAATAACTTCCCAGGACATATTTTACTTAATTTTTCCATTTCTGTTTCATTTAAGAAAATCTCTTGTAACATCATAATGTCTGATTTGAGCCTTCTCCCTCTTGCTAAAACCCTTGCCCTTTTCACCAGAAAATTTAATACATTTACATTCCACATGCATCCCTTAACCAATGCCATTTTTCTGATTAATGTTTACCCTCCTCCCTGATCAATCTTATGAGACAACTTCCTTTCCTTAGTCTGTATATTTGTTTTTATTTCTACCCCCCCTTCCCTTGTGATGCCAAGAACCACCTGTTCAGCATCTCCCTTATCTACTTGAGGTAATCAGCTGAAGGTTGGTTAGCCCTCCCCAAGCCAAGTGAACTTTCCATTTCCCCCAACCATGTACACAGCTTCTTAATCATCTTCACAGTTTACAAATACCGTAGGGAGTCTTATTTTTAGATCTTGAATAGCTTCTGATACATTGGCATAATGCATTGTTTGGTTGTTCAATAGAACCTTAAGTTTCACTGGAAAAATCACATACGCTTTTACCCCACTCCTTCTATAATCATTGTTGAACTCTCCCAAAATGTTTTCCTCTGATCCCACAAAACTTTAGAATAATCCTTTTTGAAATAAATAATCTGTTCCCTATAAACCAGTTTGACTTTGGTGTAATAGGCTTTCATCAAGGCCTCTTTTCCCAAAGTGGTTAATAGTTTAACTATCACCGGCCTTGACTTCTGCTGTGCATCCAATTTTCTACCCTCCAATCAATGAACCCTATCAATAGTAAGTAGTTCTTTATCAAAAGCTAGGACAACAGAAAGAAGGTTAGACAGTATTTGTTCCAAAGTTTGCTCAGATTCCCAAGCGCATAAAAGTCCAAAAATAAAAATCTTGTTTTATCTGTTTCTATTTTCTTTATCATCTAATTTTTCTTTTAGTATCTCTTACTGTGAGCCCAAATCTTTCATCTGTGCTCCCAAGGACACACCCCATCCCAACACTGTCTTCTGTATCCAACTGTCCTTTTTTCTAGCTCAGGTATTCAATTCAGGCCCTTATTCAAATTTATGTCCAGTTTCTGAATGTTTTCTGAAAGAACATTAAGTGAAACCAGTAAATGCTGAAGCTTGTCCATAGTAATTTGTAAAACATTCATGTTTTCTATTAAAGTCTGGGTCCACTTTGGGGATCATCTTGGTGTGGTTCTTTCTGGCTTTGGCCTGGGCCTTGCTCTTGTTCTGGTCCTATTGGATTGTTTGTAATTGATGCTTCCCCTATGTTTTGTTCTTCTGAAAGCAATCTAGGGGTATTTTGAGAAGCTGGGCTTGTGTACCCATCTTTTTATTTCTACTTGCCCCTCAATCCCCCTTTAAATTAACTGATGCTTTAGAGGCTGAAGCGGTCCCTTTTATTCTTTCATCTTTTTTTCTTGTCAGGGTCCAAATTAACTTTAAGGGGCATTTTGGTACAATAATTTTTAAAGGGTAAACGTGGCTGTATCAGTTTTTTGGTTTTAATTCCTACTGTTTTTTCAGCTTCATCTGAAGAAGTAGAAGATGCACCATGTTGTGAATTCTTTGTACTCAAAATTTTTAACAGTTTAGACAGTCTTTTATTTCTTGTTATGCAGTATTCTTGTTCTTCTGACATATCAAATAAGCTAAAATTCTATTTTGCAAGACTTCAAAATATGCTCTTAATGCCCACCACTTAAACCATTAGAGATTAAAGTTTATATCAGTTGTAAAGTACTTAGCTGGAGGACAAAGCTGTCCTGTGTCTATCCCTTCATCTGTATGTTGCTTTGGGTTTACTCTTCCATATATCAACAGCAGGCAGTAAACTTTAAATTCTTTTTCTGCTACCAACCATTTTCAGGTTTTCTGTTCTGGTCAGTTCAGGTCAATTTCAAGTCTTTCACCCGACTGTTACAACTCTCCTTTGGACCGTGCTTCAAGTGGCACAAAAAAAGTTCCTGCACTGTAGTGCATACGCTATGTTCATGGAACCAATTCTGAGTAATGGACCCTCAGACCACCGACACGAAAAATTCACACCTGCCCAACTAAAAATTTACTTTTGAGAGTTTCTGTACTATCAATGCCTTTACCATATGCACTTCTGTTACCAGCAAATATTGCGCTCAGCAACCCACAGCAGCTGACATTACATGTCAACAAAACCCATTTAAAGGTGCCAGTTCCATCTCTAACTGCCAAAGAAAACCATTCTCCACATTGCTACAGCTTCACCTATTCTTTTAAATATCATAACCACTTCCAACAACCCAAGTCATTTTGCCGCTCACCACCGTAGACAAAAAAATAAAACAACATACAATTCTTTCGGATGCCAGATCAACATTTTGCTCGAGAGATAGAAGAGCAAGGAGATGTAGCTTACTCCATGCTGCCTAACCAAAATTCAGCACATTACATCATGATGCTCCTCAACTACCAATTGAGTTGTGAACTAAATACTGAATGACTTAAACACATTAACATTATACTTACATATTGCAAGCTCTATGCATACAGTCCAGACATAGCCTAAGCAGTGTTAATGAAATTTATGTAATATTTTCTTTTAATTGAATATGCTTTATTAAATTTTAGCAAAACCACAAGAGGGGTATAGTAACAACAATAACACTGGACCAACCAGAAAAAAGCTGAGAAAAATATATGCAATATTTTTAATGCCACATTTTATCTATGCACTTTTCACTGTTTATGTATGAGCACTGCAACAACTCAATGCATATGGCACAGTTAATTATAACTGTCTATTTAAGGGACTGTGAGCATAAAAGGGCTTTTCACTGTTGCCATGGTGGCCTCTTGATAAAGTGCAGATGTGAAATGTTGAGGTGGCTATCCTGGGCTTGTGTTCCTGCAATTTTTAGTTTTGCATCATGAAATAACAGCTGAATAAAAAAAGCCAACATTGTGTTTGGTGGCATCTTTACTGAACGTCAGTATCTGGTGTACGTACACGTGGTTTTCTTTCCTTGTACTGGATAGGTGGGATAAGAACCACCGCTATGATTGAAGAATGGGATCTAGGAGTTATCATTAGTGACACCCTCAAAAAAATCAAGCCCATGCAACAAGGCCAGACAGGAGGCTGGGGGGGGGGGACAGGAGGGGTACTGATAGCAGAAGAAAATAAGTAATTCTACCCCTTTATAGATCTTTAGTGAGTTCTCACTAGGAGTGATGTGCCAGTTTTGGAGTTCTCACCTCAGGAAAGGTAAGGACAGGCTGTAGATGGTGCAGAAACAGGTGATTAAGAGATTCAGAGCCAATACCGCAGGTCCTACAAGGAGTGCCTCAATATACTACACCTGATAAATAATCTGTAGCATCTAGCAGGACAACCAGCTACCTCCTGAAAGACACCAGTATTGTGGATATTTGCCTATGAAATCCAGAGAAATAACTTGCCAGTTTTGGGTCTGGCACCTCTACAACAGCACCAATACTCTCAAGGGTTATGGATCCGAATATGAGCATAGAAACTCAGCCAGACATTGGCTTACAACACCTCACTGCCATGCTTGTCAGGGTCCTTGCAGACACAGCAGAATTATAAGAGACCACCACAGACACTAAAAAAGAAATGCAACAAATGGACTCCAGCAGTCAAGAGCAGGCTGATAGATGTGGAAGGAGCTGCAGCCTAGACACAGGCACAAGTAAGGGACCAGAGGGCTAACATTAACTATTTACTGGAAAAAATTGACAATCTAGAAAATAGATTGTGGAGGAATAACTTACATATTGTGGGCTTTCCAGAGGGCTGCGAACTTCCTGACACCACCAGGTTTCTCTAAGCAGTGATTCCAATCCTACTTAATGCCCTGGACTGCCCACTTATAGAAATCGAGAGGGCGCATAGAAACCTGGCCCCAAGGCCCAGGCCTAGGCAGGCTCCTCATCCAATCCTAGCAAAGCTGCTCTGATTTCTTGTAAAATAAAATATCCATTGACTTGCCCAGGAGACAGGCTCGTTGATCTGGCAGGGCCACACAATTTGCCTATTTCAACATTTTTCAGCAGAATTATCAAGTCGAAGATGGGCTTTCATGGTGACAAAGATACAACTAGCCCAAATGGGCTACCAATATTCCATGCATTACTCTAACACTTTAAATGTTTTTGTAAATGGGGTACAACACAATTTTCAAAATCCAGAGTATGTAGAACAATTTATTAGGAACCACCTCCATCCATCACCCCCGGAGAACCGGATGAACACACTGCAATCACCCGAAGCACCAAAGCCGAATCTTCACAACCAAATACCAGAACCCGAACATAAACTGAACGCAGCAACTGATTCCTCCTGGCAGCCAGTCAAGAGAATTAGTGGGCTGAAAAGATTCTGGGGAGCGGCAAAAAGGGAACTGCATCCTAACGTTCATCGTTCCTATAGCTGAAACAGATGCTCCAGCTCCCCTGACTTAGCCCACAACTTGTCGAAACATGCAGGCACTAACAGATATGCTTCCTGGATACCCAAGAAACACCATCCAGTGAACATACTGGGTCACCAATAGAAACTAGAGATAGCTACACCCTCTCTGGGAACTCTTGATCCTGGGATGACTGGGAAGCAGAGACTTCCCTCCCAGTGCTTACATCGTCTGGTACAGAGAAACCCTGTACTCCAAAGAAAAAAGGTAAAAAACTGGTGAATGGCATATGAATAGACTCCCTAAAGATGATTATTTCTGGGGAGCTGAAAAGATTTCCCCGTGGTGTAAGAAACCTGCTATTGTCAGCCATATTATTATTTATTTATTTATTGAAATGTTTGGAGAAATGCTTTTCAGCAGTGTACATTTACAAAGGGTTCATGTCAGAAAAACAGGTTAAGGTACAGATGCGGTTACAAAGTAATACATGTGGAAAGGACCATGCAAGGTCCCAGATATATTTACAAAATTTAGAAGCTGAAACTCAAACTTAGAGTAACTAGGTTCCTATGTATAAGTTTAATACAAAGGTGCAGTATCAGCTGGTGTGGCATTGTCTATGGTTAGAGTTTAAGGTAGCTGCAGAAGTACAACTTTGTCTGCGGTATTCCAAGTATAAAAGTGCAATAGCAGCTGGTGTGACATTGTCTATGGTTAGAGTTTAATGCAGTTGCAGAAGTGTAACTTTGTCTGCGGTATTCCAAGTATGTCTTAGAAAGCACAGCCAGGGGAGATGTTGTTAGGATCTGACTAGTGATTGCACAGGCATACGTTTTGTTGAGCAATGTATATTTTCAGGGAATACTTAAATTGGCTCAGTTTGGGTAACATTAGCAGTGTGGTGGGGAGTTCATCGAGCCAGGTTGGCACTCAGTAAGGGAAGGCCCTCATGGCTTGGCTGGTCCTACAACGTGGGACTTACAAAGTATTTCTTGCTACACTCCTAGTAGAGTGGTGGTTAAAGGAGGTATGTAACAGGGATTGGAGGTGGGGTGGGGGTGAGCCCTAGTTGGGCCTTCTTCCCAATTAGGCAAGTTTGGAATTTTATCCTGAGGTCTAGTGGAAGTCATTTTGTAGAGGTTGCATGAGTGTGTGAAACTTGTCTGCATTAAGGACAAGGTGACCGGCATTATTTAATATGGTCCTGATTCAGCTGAGGTTGGTGTCTGTTCCAGCTCCATAAATTATTAGTCCATGATCCAGGGTGGAGAGGACCGAGGAAGCTACAGCAAGTTTCCTATTCTCTGATGTCATAAAGTGCTAGTGTTTATATAGAACCCCCTGTTTTTTGTTTACTGTACTAACAACATGGTACATTTGTTGAGTACTATACATGCTAATGAGCTGTCAAGGTGTATATCAAGATATTTAAAAGATTTAACCTATTTTAAGCCCTCACCATCTTGGTTGTAGATGGACAGGGGTAGAAGTTTATCCTTTCTGTGTTGGCTGGCAAATATCATAGATTTTGTTTCTTTTTTTGTAGTTTAGTAGCAGCTTATTCTGTAAGAACCAGTGCTCAAGGGAATTGAGGTTGTGCTGCAAGGTTTGGCTGGCAGCTTGCTGCTTAGTGCTGCTAGTGTAAATAACTGCATCATCTGCATGGACCGTGATGCGGGCTCCAATGCATGCTTTAGGCAGGTCATTAATGAACAGGCTAAGCAGCAGTGGGCCCAGTACTGATCCATGGGGAACTCTTACCATCACTGCCTTACGAGTCTAAAAGGACTCCACTGACTTTCACTTTTTCGGTGCAGTCTGTTAGGTAGTTCTCAAACCACACCACAGTATCCCTAGAGAAGCCAGTCCCCGTAAGTTTTCCCATAAGCAGTGTGTGGTTCACAAAGTTAAAAGCTTTGCTTAGGTCAATGAAAACTGATCCAACCATTTCACTTGAGACCAAGCAGGCTTGCAGATGTTTATGTTTAATTTCTATCTTGAATGTTATGTCTGAAATGCATGCACGTTATGCCCTGGGCTACTAGAAAAAACTCTCATTTCAATGAAACCTAGGAGCTGAGTTAAAAAGAATCTTAGTATTACATACAGTACTACTAATAACATGAGTACCAGATGGTAAAATAGTCTGGACCAAAATGGAAACTGTAGGAGATGGCTCCAAAATGGTTTAACAAGCCACAGGTAAAAATGTCTGTACCTGTGCATGCATAAGGTAAGCTAAGTGGAATAGTATCTGATATTACTCCTGACTTAATCTTTACACTTTCCCTGGTTAGGTGGAAAGGGTGTTTTATGATAAAACCCGCTACCTGGTCAAGTTACACTGGAGTACCATGTTCTAGCCCCACCAGTTTTATTGGGCAGAGATTTTAAGTGACCCGGGCTCCAAGGTTTATAAAGTGCGAGCTACCTACAGGGAACTATCCATGGGATGTTTCATTTGTCCCCGAGGCATGGTAGAAATGCCGAATTCAGCTGTGTGTGGTATTGCAAGTCTGCTGAGGTATGCCATATTATACCTGACAGCATTCAGTTAACTAAATCTAAAGTATCTTTTCACCGGAAATAGAACTACTGACTAAGTGTTCTTGTTTACAATGCACTCAAGACCTGAGTTTGGATTTCTGTAGATAGGTAAATGAACAGGGGCTAAATGGTTAAGACATCTCGACAAAGTCTGATACTCAGTGAGAAGGCTCAACAAGGGGTTAATACACAAGCGCTGGAGGTTACTGAAACTAGAGTGCAAGGGTTATGCCATGCACTCTGGTACTAGAAGCAGACACAGTGCAATGTCTGATTTGAACAGTTTTATGGGCAAAAGGGAACCTTTCCTGTTAAAATCTGTGGCCAGATCAGCTCTTACCAGAACTCCATACGTTATCCCTGCTCATTTTCAGTGAACAGAAGCCCCCAATAAACTGGGTCACCCCCTAAGCTGCATGCCTCAACAGTGCAACCCTCCTTAGCCCTTCAGGGGATAAATTTCCAGTCTATACCAAGGAAAGTTATCCACACCTCAGGTTGAGAGGGAGGACATCTTCAAATAATGTTTCACTAAAGGTAGGGGAACGAATTTCAGAGAGGTAACACCTGCCGCTCAAGGAAGCACAGTAAATGCATGGGAAATAATGAGAATAATGTGCGTAGACGCTCCCATTCTTGCCTGACCTGGGGTACCTCTCTTGCATCTACCTCTCTTTAGATGGCAAGTTCTTAAAACAAACTAGGATTCCTGCTATCAATTCAACACCCCTGATGTGAAGCATTACCTACCACCTACTTGACATCTAATGCTTCAAAGAAACTCAGGGGCATGGAGTTCTGTTCCCCCCATATGTAGCCCAATCAGCTTTAACTGTGTCTCTCAGCAGAAGTGTGCAGGTAATTTTTTCCCTCTTTGTTCCCCTCAACGGGACTTAGACTGGTTGGAGAGTACAGTATAAGCCCCCCCCGCCCCCCGTATGATGGACTGGCGAGCAAGCAGCCCCAACAAAGACAGTAAGGATTGCTCTTGGGGCAAAGTTGAATTACACCCAGTCTCATTGGGGTTTCTCACTGCTTTACGGGAGTGTTCTCCCTGCGGCTTGTCCGAATCTGCCCCCCCTTTTGTCAGTTAAGTTGACAAACAGCAGTGCTGATCTCCACTTTACCCCTGCTAACCACAGTTGACTGGTGATGATCTTTCCCACCGGTTGGATACCCATGACCCTTGGCAGCCAGACTGCAGCTGGACTACAGGGATCACAACCCTCTGCTTAACATTGTTATGAGTTCTCCTGTTAAATGGTTGCATAGGTTTATTTATTTCTACTTTTACTACTGTTATGGCTTTTCATATGGTTTTCCTTATTGATAACACGCTTAGATGTAAACTGTATATTAATTGCAGGTACTGGACTTCACAATGTCATAGAGTACAGGTTATTATCACTACAGTGAGCCAAAAAAGGGACTTATTTCATTTACTTGTGTATACTGGTCAAATGCACCCTGTGACATCTCGACATCATCACACTCCTGTGAGGTCTCAGTTAGTTAACCCGGATAATGAGGTTCCCTGTACCACTCTCCCCGAAGAAGTAATAAAACATAGACACCCTCATGGCTGACCTGAAATGTGTTACTTGGAATGTGACAGGCCTTAACTCCCCCATCAAAAGGAAGCAGGTCCTCTCATATCTTAAGAAGCTACGAACCAACATAGCCTTCTTACAGAAGAGCAAACTAGTACCCTTTGAGGTGGTTAAACTGCATAGAGAAGGGGTAGACCTGGAGGCTCATAGCTCTGCCCCATCATCCAAAAGAGAAGTATCTATTCTAATACATAAAACACTCCCCTGGTCCATTGAAAAACAGGAGCATGATGTCAAAGGCCGATGGGTATCAATACAGGTTTGTAACCCACAGGGACCCTTAATCCTAAACTCAGTATATATGCCTAACTCTGATTTTCCAGACTTCTTCCATGCTTTCTCCCAACACCTTCATGATTTCTCCCCTACCAAGGCTCCCTGTGTGATGGGGGAGATTTTAACACCACAATCCACCTGAACCTAGAAAGATCTTCTCAACACAGAGACACACCTGAGGGTGGCCAAAGCCCTTAAACAAATGCTTCATGAACATATGCTTTCAGACCTCTGGAGGTCCCTAAACCTATTTGCCAAAGATTTTATTTATTTATTTATTTATTAGAATGTTGATGGGCCCAACTGAGACAAACAAGTCCCTTTCTCAGGGGTGACCCGGGGAACAGTACATTCCATACATATCTATAGCAGGCATTGTAAATACAATGTGTAATACAATTTACAGAGCATACAGGTAATGACAACAGTGTGAAACACCATAAATCATACTCTGTACAACATTTCTACAGCAGATTACATTGTATGTGTAAGGTACAAGTACATGGTGGGTTGAACAGTCTTATGAAAAAATAGGTAAATTCACAACATACATACTTGGTCCAAGTAGGATTGAAGGCGGAATTAGAGAGAGATGAAGGAAGTAAGGAGAGACACAATGATAGAGAGGGGTTAAATGCCAGATCTGAGAGGGGCAGGAAGGGGGAGAGGATGGGGGAAGTAGGTTGTTAGAGGAGGTATTTAACTGCAGTTTCCATTGTAGATAGGCGGTGAGAAGAATGATTCCTTAAACCATTGTTTGAATAATGGGAGAGACTTACATGCGAGTAGTGATCATGAGAGGTTGTTCCACTTTTGAGGTGCCACAAAGGAGAATGATCTCCTACCTATGGCTAACTGAGTTTTAGGTAAACTTAAAATTGGAAGGTGGAAGGATCTAAGGGTCCTTTGGGAGGTTTTCAGAGTGATGAGATTAGATAGGCTAGGTGGGGAGGATAGGTGGATGAATTTGAAGGTGGTGCAGGCCATCGGGAAGTCCAGTTTGGCTTCAAAGGTCGGACAACCCAGAGTGTTCAGAACATTATAGTGGTGGTCCCAGGCTGGGGCCTGGGTGGCAAAGCAAGCAGTTCTGTGATAGGCCACTTTCAATTTGTCCAGAAGTATTGTCTTGGATGAGTAAATTATTGGGGACCCATAGAAAAGGCCAGAGATGTGGGTAGCTGAGGTGATGGTCCTCCTCGCATGGTTGGAAAGGTAGGGAGCGGTATGGTAAACAAGGCAAGTTTTCTGGTTGGTGACCTTAACTATGTTAGTTACATGTGTATCAAAGGATAGGTGCTCATCCAGGATCAGTCCCAGGTATTTGAAAGAGGCAACCCCTTCCAGCGGCACACCTGAGGAGGATTTGATTGCCAGAGGAGACAGGGAAGTATCAAAGGAGGTATGATGGAACAACATGGATTTGTTTTGTTTTTTTTGGTATTCAGGACCAACAGGTTATCTTTCAACCATTTTTCAAGGGTTTGGAAGTCATTTTTCCAGGTCCAAGTTAATACAACTTACATCTCTGGAGGATCTGTAATGTATGGCATTGTCAGCTTAGAGCTGGATGGATGCCCATTCACAGTTTTATGGCATATCATTGATGAAAATTGAGAATAAGAGTGGTCCAATGATTGACCCCTGTGGGACTACATCAGTGGTAAGACTACGTCAGTGGTAAGGGATATGAGTGATATTGCTCCTGCCCATTTGATGCACTGGGACTGATTTGATAAATAGCAAGAGATCCAGGAAAGGGAATTATCATTGAAGCCGAGATGGTGTAGCTTGGAGATGAGAATAGGGTGGTTGATGAGGTTGAAAGCCTTCATGAGGTCCATGAAGACTGTCCCTGTTGCTTTATCTTGGTCCATGGCCTGTAATGTGTCAGTGGTGACCCTTAGGAGAGCGGATTCCATACCATGCAGCTTTCAAAAGCCATGATTGGTTAATGGTGAGGGCACTAATCAGTTCAAGATAAGAGTACAGCTGGTTACATAATATTCTTTTTTGAATTCTACAAGCAGACTACTTCAACCCCCCACCGCCGACTGATTCTAATACGGATAACCATTGCTTAACCACCTGCTCCTCTACATTAAAGAAGTTTCTCAAGCCAAAGTTAAAAAGTACCTGGCGAAGGCGCTGGGGAAATCTAGACATGGGGGGACACGCTGGACCTAAAATTCATCAGGCTGGCCCTGGCTGAAGTCCTAGGCCCACTTGCCAAACTAATCAACCTCTCCACCTGCCTCTCACAGTTCCGCAGAGATGGAAATCAGCCACAGTAACTCCAGTGCGCAAAGGTGGAGACAGGACCCTATATAACAACTACAGGCCTATCTCCATACCCCCCCTCTCTCCAAAGTCCTTGAGCAGATGGTGGTGAACCAGCTAGTTGAACACCTGAACCAATACCAACTTCTCTGTCCTGAGCAACACGACTTCCGACCAGGTCACAGTACCATCACAGCTTTGCTCGAATTCACTGGACACATTCACCATTCAATTGATCAAGATCTCCTGGTTGGGGCAACTTTCATCAGCCTATCAAAAGCATTTGATACGGTGCATCATGACCTCCTGCTGGATCAACTTTCAGCTACAGGACTCTCCTCAGAATCAGTATGCTGGTTCAGCAGCTAACTTCACAATCGCTCACAATAGGTCAAAATAAGGGGATCACCTCTGATAACAGACCAGTCCACTAAGTGGTCCCACAAGGATCAATTCTTGGACCCCTACTGTTCAGTTTACTCCTAAATAAACTGCCATCTGCATGCCCGGGCTGAATGCTCCTATACGCAGATGATGCGGTCATATTCAACAGCAACCCTAAACCCTAATCCCGAACTGGTGGTGGATCTCCAAAAGGGGTTCTCAGCTGCTAAAAAATGGTTGACAGATCACAGACTAGTCTTGAACTGCAAAAAAACTAAGACTTTGATGTTCACCAGCACACACAAGCATAAGGCCTCCCCCCTTGCAGTCATGAATGCCAATGGGGACCCAATGGAATATGTCCAGCAGTTCATGTACCTAGGCATCACACTCGACCCTACACTTTTATATGCCCAACACATCGACAACACAGCAAGGGCAATTAATACAAGAACAGGGATCCTATAAAGGCATAGACACTGCCTAACACATGAGGTATTGAACCTAGCTATAAACAGCTCTATAGTTTTCCTTATCGACCATGGCCTGGTAATCAATGGGTCAGTGACAAACACAGACCTGAACTGCATCACCACTGCACTAAACAAGGCGGGCCAACTGCTCACAGGTGCAGAAAGACTAACGCACACCTGTGAGCTCTACACTCAGGCAGGTTGGTTACAAACTGAAAGACAGAATAAACTACCAAACCTGCCTCATTGCCAAGAAATGCTCCCTCAACCAACCACCCACAGGGGTCCAGAACCTCCTAACTCCACACTCAAGCACCCAACCCAAAAGGAACTCCTCCACTCAGACCTACAAAATTATCAAATGCCACACAGCCCTGGCACAATGTGCCTTTTATTATCGTGCTCCATTATGGACCAATGCCTTACCTCCTGATGTTATCAATGCTGTATCTATTGGATCATTCAAATGCAGACTCCAGCAGCACCTAGTAAAATCTAGTAAATGTGACCGCTACCATCAGCACTTTCCTGGAGCATCAACCAACTACCTGAACTTACCTCCTGACAACTCATTGTGTTGAGGGACCCCAATCCCAGCACTTTAGATTACACCTACACCCTCAATCATGACATCGCTCCCACTTCCCTACCCCCTCAGATGCTCCCAACACCTTACTCCTTCCACCCATGTTTGCAACTCCTCCTCCTTCTTCACACCTCTAAGAGTTTTCAGGTAGGGTGTTAACCTCTGACGCCGGCTGGCTGCTATACTGCCTAAGCTGTTTAATGCTGTTGTACCCTGTCACTTACCTGATCCATATATAACCCTGTCATCTGTATTATATTGTCTATGTAACTGATGTGGAACCTATAAAATATGCATCTGCTCATGGGTGCAATCTAAGACCTCAATAAATAAAAGTAAAATAAAAAAAATGAATTTTAGCGATAGGGCACAAGATAGCTATGGGATGATAGTTTTCAATGAGGTTGGATGGTCCACTCTTGTGAACTGGAATGACGACTGCTGTTTTCCATTTGTTAGGGATGGATTGAGTGAGGAAAGATCTGTTAATTAATAGGGCAATAGGATAAGCAAGTGCAGGTGCTCCAGTCTTAAGAAATTTAGGTGGCAGGGAGTCGAAACCAGGAGAATTGTCAGGGTTGAGACCAATCAAGAGTTTAAATACTTCTTTCTAAGAGGTTATTTTTATATGGAACTGGGGATGGGTAATTTCTGGATGAGTGTTAAATTGTGCTTGGTGGACAGTGGGAAGGGCAGTCTTGTATACACCAAGGTCAGTAAAGAAGAGATTAATACTAGTGGCTATCTCCTATGATATGGTCAGAATAGAGCTTTTTGTGGTCATACTTTGATGGATAATTCTCTCTTTACCCTTAATGAGTGTGTTAATTTGCTTCCAGAAGCTTTCAGGGTTGGAAGGTGCTTTTCCTGTAGGGATTGGAAATGTTCCCTTTTGGACTTGTTGATTTGTGCTTTGCAAGTGTTCCGTAGCTGGCCATAGATTAACTGATCTGACTGTAGTCCAGATCTTTTGTAGGCCTTCAGGATTTATCATGGGAGTGCATGAGGTGTCTCAATTCCTGGGAGAGCCAAGGGGAATAGAGACCTTTGGATCTTCTGAGTTTGTATGGGGTGTAAGAGTCTAACACAGAGGTAAAAGTGTTGATAAGACAGTCTAGTGCCTGGTATATGCCAGCAAGGGTGGACATGGGGGACCACTCGACTGATGCAAAACTTTGGAGGAAAGCTTCAATTACAAAGTTAGCTAGAGCCCTGGTTTTGAGAGTTATTGAGGGGGTGTGTGGAGCGTTATTTTTCCAGATGCAAAAGGTTGGAGAATGGTCGCTTAATACATCTGGGAGGACACCTACAGCCTTAATAGAGGTAGGTTTGTTGGTTATAATCCAGTCTAGAAGGCTATGTCTACCTGACTTCATATTAAGTCTTGTGGCTTGGTCAATTAGTTGCTCAAGATTTACGCTGAATAGTGCAGCTTGGTATTGTGTTTTTAGGTCTGGCCCAATCTAGGTTACGGTCTCCACATAGTACAGTATAATTTCATTATGGGGCAAGTTATTAAGGCTGGAGAAAAATTCTGCGTAGGTGGCCAATGCTTGATTAGGAGGTAGATATAAGCATGCTACTGTTATGCATTTGACATAGCCTAGAGTAACTGTAATGAATAGGTGTTCAGCAGCTGAGCTAATGTTTGGGTCAGTTATTTCACTGACCATCAACCCAGCCCTGGTGTATATCATAACCTCTTCTTCCTTTTTGTGTGACCAGTCACGCCAGTAGGAGGAGTAGCCGGGGACAGCAATCTCATGTGACTGGATGGTTGGTTTTAGCCAGGACTTCATAATACAAAGGACATCAGGCTTGTAGTGTAGAGACCAGAGTTCAAGTTCAGCCATTTTACCCCTAATGCTCTGAATGTTCATGTGGGCTATTTTGAGCCCTTTTGTGTTGGACCAAGTGGGACAAGAGGTTAGGGGATTCAGCTTGGACCTTTTAGTGTTGCCACTCTTTTGTGTTCTGTAGGGTCCCAGGTTTATTCCAATGTCACCTGATAGCAGTGTGAGGTACATACAGGAATGAGAGGAAGGCGGGAGGAGAAAAGTTTATGTACGTGCTTACATTGCCTTATTAAAATTGTTTTATTTCATTGTGTGAGGGCCAGTAGACCTAGCTGGGGCATGGGCTCAATCAAGCAGTGTTACAGGCAGTTTGGGGGAAGATGTAACACAGACCCATTGACATGGTTAAAGTAAATGCGAAGGCAGTATGAGGCACATCTAACTGGAGATGTGTCAGAAGGGGCCAGCAGATGAGAAATCCTTTGGTGAGGTAGAGGAGCAACATTTTTGAAGGGCGATAGTATTGATGGGGAAGATATGGGTGTGAGCTATGGACCAGAAGGTGCTGGTGACCAGAGAACAAATTGGGCAGGACCAGCAAGAAGTGGTTGTGGGTAAACAGAATGAGATCTCTCTTGAGTGGTTTAGCTTTTCAGTCAGATGATGAAAGCACCGATTTGTGGCAGGATTTTTATTTGGGAGGGGCAAGGCTATCCTAGTGATGGGTGGGAATTGCTGTAGTAGGAGGAGTGCAGAGGGACCAATAGGGGAATAGCCAACTGGGGTTTTGAAGGGGCTTCTGGGAGGAGGGTCTACTTAATACAGAGAGGATGTAGGAGAGGGCTGGAGGGCCAAAAAATCTCTCTAAGAGTCTGAACTGAGTAGCAATGCAGCCTGAGTTAAAGGCTGGTAAAAATAAAGCGCTTTTCTGAGCCAGATTTGAGTGTACACTTACATCTCCCCAACTCGCAGTTCTTCCAGCAGACTAGATTCACCTACTGGATTCCCCTCACATAACTCAAAAAATGGTAACATATGACATAGGAAACCTGGTAATTTCTGAACATGCTCCAGTATTAGCCCTAGTGATTTGGGGTCCCGAAGCCCCCAGATTATGTCAATGGAGACTGGATCCTATGCTTCTGAAAGACAAAACATTTCTACGAGTGGCTTATGAATGAAACCCAGAGCCAGCCTTAGCATGCTGTGAAATGTGCATTCGCACAGGGCCCAAGAGCAGAGGGGCCCCACAAAAGTCTCAGCTGTCCCATTGACCTCCTTTGTTCTTGATCCTTTATGTTTTAATTCTAGTAAAGTGCAAAACTCACACAAAACTAGCTGAAAATTAAGATATAGGGAGGCCATGGTAGGGATGAGGCTGTTCCTTGTGGACTTCACAACTTCTGATATGGGGCCCCAGCAAGAAGGTTTGCACAGGGCCCTGGGATAGCTAGGATCAGTCCTGATGAAACCACCCAATTCTTCAGGGAAAATGATAAGGGGGATGTTTAATTTGCCACCTTAAGGGAAGCTTATAAGGCAACAATTAGAGGAAGCATTATGGGATTTGTGGCCAGGTGGAGAGAAGAGAAAGAGAAGATGTTGGCAACCTTGGAGCTCAATCTAGCACAGAAATACAAGGAATATAAAAAGGCAATGTCCCTGACCGGAAGGCAGACCCTTCTAGCCAAAGCAAATGGGATACAGCTTCAGATAAACTCCTTACTGGTAAGGAGGGCAGATTTAGCAATAGCTCACACTAGACAAAAATATTGGGAGGCTGGGGAGAAATCAGGTCGTCTCCTTGCATATGACCTTAAAACGCAGCAGGCAGCGTGTCACATTTCTATGCTAAAAGACAAAGGGGTACCCTACCACAATCCAGCAGACATAAATAAAATAATGTCAAAATTCTATAAGAGTCTTTACAGATCATCAGGAGCACCCCACAACAATCAGCTAGATACCTTTCTCTCATCTCGGGGACCCCACCCCCAAGTACCAGGCCAAAATACTGTCATACTAGAATCTCAGCTCTCTGCTGCTGAAATTCATACTGCAATGCACTCCATGAACAAGAAATCCATGGGGGGGATGGAATCTCCGTTGACCTCTACACCCACCAGGTCAAAGAGTTAGCTTTTACATTCACACAGTGTGTTCAGAGGCTCACTCACACAAAACCTTACCCCAACTCTTGGAAAGGTTATTATTACAGTTTTACCCTAGAAAGGGAAGGACCCACACCTACCCGCAGTTACCAACCCATATCACTGATCAGCACAGATGGCTAGATACTTGCCAAGGCCTTCGCATTCCATCTGGAGGGCATTCTTCCTACATTGATCCATCCTGCTCAGACAAATTTCATTAAAGGCTGGTTAATATCTGATTATCTTAGATCCCTAATGTCCCTTATATCTGTAGCCAACTGCTTGCCCACTCCCTCAGATACAGTGGCCATAGATTCTGAAAACATCTTTGACTATGTGGAATAGGGGCATCTTTTAAAAGTTCTGCAACACATGAGGTTTGGGACATAGTTCGCCACATGGATACAGACACTATATCAAGTCCCCAAAGCTAGTGTCCTGCAAAATTCCATACTATCACTGCCATTCCAACTTTAAAAAAGGACAAGACAAGGATGCCCCTTATCCCCGATGCTATTTGTTTTGGACGTAGAATCACTAGCAATAGCCTTTCGTAATCATCAGAATAGGCAAGGGATCACTACTAAAGGTCATGACTTCTGAAGCAGCATGTATGCAGATGATCTTTTAGTTTTCCTTTCGGGAGCCCCGATACCGCATCTTCTATCACTTCTTCAGGAGTTTTCTCAGATCTCCAACCTCAAGCTAAACCAAGGGAAAACTCAAATATTGCCCTTGAATAAATACTGTACATCTGACCCTTTTGAGCATGCTGGTCTGAAATGGCCCCCTGGGTCGATAAAATATCTTGGCATCCACCTATCAGGAGACCTCATAAAATATCACTACATTAAACTTTACCCCTTTATTACAAAAGCTAACTGCAGATATGGATAGGTGGAAAAACTGCAGCTCTCCCTAGCAGGAACGATTGCAGTAATCAAAATTATGGCAGACCCTAGAATCTTTCACTGCCTCTCTTATCTCCCCATCAAACTGCCAGCTGGCTGGTTTGCAAAGCTGGACACATTGATTGGTTCATTCCTATGGGTAGGTAACACACCTCATCTCAGCCAAATGAAACTCCATTCCCACTGGTCCAAAGGGAGAGGGAATCCTCCTTGGTTCCAAGAATATCATACCGCATTCTTGGGTGCACAGGTAGGCCAATGGTTTACTCCTGCCTTGGACCCACACCAGTATGGCATACCACTGAAACCCTTTTATGTTCCCCTAGGCTTCTGCTGGCCAGTCTGTACTTCCCCTTTATCCCGCCACCTTCAACAGTAAAGTACCACTGTGGGATCTAAATATGCATGGGACTGGTCATCTGAACACACTGGATCCTGTCTTACACCACTCAGTTGGCTCCCCATCTGGGATAACCCAGCAATACTTACTGATGGACACACTGTGCACTAGGACAAATGGCTTCAGAAGGGCATACAACATCTTAAAGATATGTTACTCTCTGACACCAGAACTTTGGACTCCTTTTCCAATCTACAATCTAAATTCTCCCTTGGAAAAGAGGATTTTTGGAGGTTCTTACAATTGCAAGGTGCTGTACTCCCCTACTAAAACAACCCTTGGCTGGCAGTATAGCCTAGAGGTTAGAATAATGAGATGTGAATGAGCTTGCTACATCCAGTAGACGTCAGCTTGATTCCCACAACCTCCACTTGCATATTCTGTGACTCAGAGCAAGTCACTTAACCACCCAGTGCTCCCGGGTCACACCTGAAGACAGGCACTTGTGCCTAGTGGCCCTTACCCAGTTACCAAAGAATAATAAAAAAAAATTAAGCCCTATTAACTGGGATACAGGAACCAACACGGGATCTACAATCAAGGCCATCCAAAACTAGAGAGAGAGAGGGCAAGTAGATCATTTCAAATGTGATAAATGCACTCATAATGTTGAGTTAATTAAAGAATTGAACTCCTTCACCGAAAGGTTACTATTCTTAGAAGATAGTCAAAGAAATATGGCCGATAGATTAGGTACTAATCTAATTACATTGAATAATGAGACCTCCATCCCAGTCTCTGAGAAGGTACCCTTATACAATCATGTTAGTATTTCTCCCAACCCTTTACACAATGTTCCGGGCACATTTAAATCAACTGAACCTGAACTTAATATAAAAAAAAGAGTAAAAGAATTAGAGAGGAAGATGTATCTCCAGACGGTGATGATGAATGGTACAATATACAATATAAAAAACCCGCTAAAAAAGGTAGGCATGCCACAATATTTGATATCCCTCTTAAAAATAGTTTTTCCATACTCCAACCATTAGATACGAACTTAGAAAATAGTTCAACTCATCAAGTAGCAGTTACTGATATCCCAGATTTCCTTACTCATTCAGACAAAGATTTTGGTAGCAAAGAAATTACCCCAGGGTGTGACACTAACCACTGTGATAGTGGAATTCTCGTAAACATGGAATCTGATAATAATACTCAGTCACAACATAGGAATTTACTGGTAATAGGGGATTCCATGATTAAAAAACTCGATCGGACTATTTGTAACCTGGATAAAGCTCATCGAACTCTATCTGCCTTTAGTGGGGCAAAAATTGCAGATCTAACCAGTATGTGTAAAACAATGGTCCATGACTTGGGCCCTAATCCCCTTGTTTTAACACACGTGGGTACAAATAACATGTTTAAAGAGTCCATCCTGGAAATTGAAAAAGACATGGTTGCTCTAGTTAACACTTTGGTCAATCTGGGATGTGAAGTTATGATTTCAGAGGTACTGCCCATTCCAAAAGCTACTTTACGAATTAATCAAAAAATACATAAATATAATAACTGGTTGAGATCTTGACATTAAAACAGGAAATTTACTGTATACCTCACTGGGAAGATTTTCATCTTCAAGATGATCTATTTTGTCATGACGGACTACATCTAAGCAAAAGGGAAATGATTTACTAGGGACACATTTACCTGTTCTCTAGATATTAATTTAAACTAGTACCGGGGAGGGATGGGTTTCTGGTAATAACAACCAATTAAGACTTAAAAATAGTACCCAGCTCATTTGAATATTGTTGTATTAGCTAATAACATTCAATCCCAACCTCACCTAATACTAGTAATATAAAAGTTCTATTACTTAACGCTAGAAGTCTGACACATAAAATTGAAGAACTAAAATATATAATGCACAAAGAGAATATCTCTATTTGTGGGGTCACTGAAACTTGGTTCCAGGATGATAGCTGGAACACAGCCATACCAGGATTTAACAAGATAATTAAAAATCGGAAAGATAAACAAGGTGGGGGGATTGTTCTATATATTTCTGATGAATATACATTTCATTGTTATAACTCCAATAGCCTTACAGACATTGATAGTGAAGCAATATGGGCAGAAATTCTCTTACCATCTTTTAAATTGTGTATATGTTTGGCTTATAGATCACCTAATTTAAGTAAGGAACAGAATAGTAATTTTATAAATTCCATCAATAACTTTGACCCAAAATCATATTATATACTTATGGGTGATTTCAACTTTCCTAATATAGACTGGAATAAGCATACATGGAAGGGTAGTGCCGAAAAAGATTTTCTTGATATAACAATTAATCATAATCTAGAGCAAATAATTCAACATGGTACAAGAAATAATAACATCACTGATATTGTGTTGACTAACTTAGAAACTTTAGCCCATGATGTCAGAATACTAGAACCCCTGGGAAATAGCAACCACAATATGATTCAATTCCTTATACAGACGAGGATTATAGATACCAAAGGAATAACTATTACTAAGGATTACATGCACGCCAACTATACCCAAATAAAACAATATCTAAATTCATGGGATTGGAACTCAGAATGTGAGAGCCTTAATGTGCAACAAATATGGAATTGTATTTTTTCTAAACTTATATATTGTTTGGATAAATGGGTACCAAATAGGAAAAAATACAATAAGGGATATAGAAATCCCTTATGGTGGAACAATAAAATCAAGAGTCTGATTGCAAAAAACGTCGAAAATATAATAAGTATAAAATTCATCCATCTCATGAAAAATGGCATCAGTACAAAAAATGTACAAATAAAGTTAAATTAGAAATAAGAAAAGCAAAAAAAAATATGGAAATTAAATTAGCTACCGAAACATTAGACAACAAAAACATTTTTTATAATTATATTGGTTCCCTAAAAGGTTCTAAAGTAACCATTGGTCCATTAGAAACAGATTCAGGGATTACAGTAAATGAATATGAAATGGCACAAGAATTTAATAAATATTTTCATAATATTTTTACTTATAAGGAACATGTTAACATGGTAATAACAAACCAGAATCAAGTTAATGTTGACTATATTACAGATAAAGAAATTTTAATCGAACTACAAAAGTTAAAAGTCACTTCATCAGCTGGACCTGATGGTATACATCCTTATTTCCTAAAACAAATTGCTTCATTAATATCAGGACCCCTTTGTAAATTATTTAATCTATCTCTTGAAACGGGAGAATGTGTCCTTGCATGGAAAGAAGCTGTGGTAGTCCCTACTTACAAAACAGGTCTTAAATCTTTGGTGTCTAATTATCGGCCTATAAGTTTAACATCTGTCATTGGGAAAGTTTTTGAAAGACTAATTTTACATAGAATGGAAGATCATATCTTCTGTAATAAATTACAAGACAACACACAGCATGGTTTTACAAAGGGAAGATCATGCCTTACGAATCAACTTAGTTTTTTTGAAAATGTAAGGGCAGCATTGGACAGGGGTCTACCAGTGGACATTGTGTATCTGGACTTGGCTAAAGCCTTTAACCATGTTTCTCATAAAATTCTGATTGAACATTTAATTACACTAAAATTTCCATATAAATTAATTAAATGGATAGATTCATGGTTACCTAATCATAGACAAAAAACATCTGTTAAAGGAGCCATATCATCATGGGTGAGCGTTACAAGTGGGGTCCCCCAAGGCTCTGTGTTGGGGCCTGTTTTATTTAATATTCTGATATCGTCATTGCAAACAGCTGACAATATCTGGATCTCTAAATATGCAGATGACTACAAAATAGGGTGTGTTGTTAACACCATTGAAACTATTAGTCTATTGCAAGCCAAACTAGACAACCTAGAAATTTGGGCTAGTAATTATAGAATGAAATTCAGCAAACAGAAATGTAAAGTGATGCACTTGGGCTATAACAATTTAAAACATGAATATACTTTAAATAAAGTTAAAATACAAGTCACAGAAGATGAAAAAGATTTGGGGATTAATATAGATAATAAGTTAAAGTTCGAGAATAATACCACCTTTAAAGTAAAGAAATGTCAGAGTATTATGGGTTGTATCTGGAAAAATATTAAAAGCAGATTACCCCAGGTTATTCTCCCTTTGTACACTAGCCTGGTGAGATCTCATCTGGAATATTGTACCCCTTTCTGTGCACCCTTAACAGTTCGAAGTAGAAAACAATTGGAAGGAGTACAGAGAAGAATGACTAAAAAAATACAGGGTATGACTAATAAATCATATGGTGATAGATTGAGATCACTTGGTCTATTTTCTATACAATATAGACAACTCAGAGGGACCTTGTTTACTCTATAAAGCTTTCATAGAAGAGGGACTTTAGAAACTCTTGGTATTGAAAGAAAACCAGGTTTACGGCATACTAGATCTCACTCCCTGAAACTAAAAGGTGTACACTGTAGAACCAAAAAAAGACATCATTGGTTCACTCAGAGAATAGTTAACTCTTGGAACACATTACCAGTTTCAATTGTAGAAAGCAAAACTATGGACACATTTAAGAGTACATTGGACAAATTCATGGGTAATAAAAAATTTGAATATATAGATGTTTAAAACCATCTTTGGATGGCAAATTCAATTATAGGCTATGCCTCCTGAATTTGTAAAACACTATGAAACTATGAAACTATGAAGTCTACTTTACTTTCAGCTCCATAATACATATCCCTGACCAAACCCATTCCACAAGAGAATACTGGGCTATATCCTTAGGTATATCTACTGCCCAGAGTGGGAAAACTCTTGGAAAGCTGCCTACAGAGCTTGTGCAGATAGATAGCAGAAGCCTGCTTATTCAAAACAAAATTCTGCACAGAGTATATAGAAGCCCAGCTAAACTACATAAAATTGGTCTCCTGACTCGGGACACCTGTTGACAACATAATTCTCCCATGGGTGATGGGATCTCCATCACATCTTATGGTCATGTCCGAGGATCCAAATTTTCTGGAAGTAGATCTTGGCATCCTACAAACTTGTGGTAGACCCCTCTATATCACTTTCTCTTCAACTGATGCTTCTCAGTATCCCTCTCCCCCACATCCACTTCATGGACCCCTTCATCAGACAGTGCATTCAAGCTGGAGTACAGGGAAAACATCTGCTTCTGCAGAAATGGTCCACCACAGACATACTGTGAACATTAGAATGGCAACAAGCTATCCAACCGGTAGCCAGTTTACCCGTATGTCCCATATTGCCAAGGGCAACTTACATCAATACTGCAGTATGTGGTCCCCCTACTTTACCACCCCACTATGCAAAATAGACCCCAACTGGGCATATACAGTGTATAACCTATACCAGCCATTTTCTGAACTTCTGGTTAAATACAACTACAGGAATAGATAATTGTTGCACATACTGTTATGAATAAAGGGACATAATGTTAATGGTCAATGATTTACTGTATAAGATACTGTAACTGGTCTGTTGCTGACCGAATACTGTAAAGTACAGATGAATAACTTTCATTACGCTGTACTGTAATAGCCTGTTGTTTAACTTGCAATACAAATTATTAACTGGAAAAGGGAGTGGCATCCTCAAGCTGTGGGTGTTTGGTGCCAGGACCCCTCCATATGTGACTTGGGCACAGGGTCCCTGGCACACAGGGGAACAGTGCAAGCTGCTGTTTGATGCAGCTTGCATCAATCTTTAAGAATTGGGCCCTGTGTCTGCAATCATTGACAGAGGAGGCTGTATGGTCTAGTAGCTATGGCAGTGACTCTGAAGCCAGGAGATTGCAGGTTCAAATCCTGCAAGAGCCAGATATTCACTATGGACCTTTGGCCACTCAGCTATTGAAATGGGTAGAAGCAGAACCCACTGGAAACAAGATGTGACATCTCAGCTGGGCTACCATGGATGAATATATTGGAAAATAAATAAATTGTGGAGGGAAGGAAACATAGTTTTATGTGTTCCTGAAAATACTGTTTCTATGCACAACTTGAAGATTATGGTGGGATGACTAAGGGGCAACATGAGGAAGTATTTTTTCACAGAGAGGGTGGTGGACACATGGAACGGCCTTCCTGAGGAGGTTATGGGGTCAAAAACAGTGGGGGAATTTAAGAATGCATAGGACAGACATAAGGCAGTTCTAGTTAGAGGTAGGAGGAAGTAGGATGTTAGTAAAACTGGAATCTGCAGTTTAACCGATAGGTAAGGAAATGGGCTGACTGGGTGTGCCAAGCGGTCCTTATCTGCCATCAAAGTTTATGTGTCTTAATTACATAACACTGCAATATGGAATGTGATTGTTTTTAAAGTTTATTATTCCCTCCTGGCACTAGAGATGGTCAAAGTTGGCAGACTTCTTTTTGTGAATTAATTTGAAAAAGTTGCCAATTACAGAGTGAGAAGTGTCAATTTTGCAAAGTCTTAAGCAGGTGAAGTGGCAACTTTTCAAGCAAACACATGCAAATTCACTGGTGAAGCTGCCACTTTACCATGATGACTTCACCTGATTTTATCTGAAAAAAAGCCATTTCATCAGGAAAACTGAATGCAAAGTGGCAAAGTGGAACCTTTGTGAAGTTTTTCATGAAAGAAACTTTTGCAGCTTCAGCAGAACTTCACTGGTGATGTAAAACTTTGCAGCATCTCTACCTGGAACTCATACATGAGTCAAAATGTTCTATGCTCAACCTTATTCCAATTGACAACCACAGACTGATGGGATACTGTGACCCCTCCCTGTCAAAAATCTGCCATTTTAAACTAATGTTGGGGTCAATAATGTTTGAAACACAGAATTACTGTATAAAACGGAATTGTAGTGTTAGCATGACAGCACAAGAGCCCATCATCATCATTGTTTACATACTGGGAATTTGCTAATTGCAACTGACTGGGGTACTTGAGTTGAGGTGTTACCACAAAAATAAAGAAAATCATGCAATTTGCAGTATATCTTTTTTAAAACTGGATCTTGTTGAGAGATATTAAATACAGATTTAAATTTTGCATTTAACACACTATGAGCCTGATTCTGAAAGCATCAAGAATGATGCAAGGTACTTGCGTCAACGGGTCATGATGCACTTTGTGTCATTCCCAATTCTGGAATGCAGGCTGTGCCAATCGGGGGTCTGTCTGCACCAGGCTTGCTTGTGCTGTCCTTACAATGGATGCACTGGTGCGCCAAAGCAGAAGGGGGCTTGCACCATGGCAATGCTGCAGCATCCCCTAAAATGGGATTCTGAAAGCTCCCCTCACAGTGTGCATGGTCCACTACTGTTTGATCAGCCCAGAGCTGGCCTAACAGCCCATGCACCACCCCAGAACTGTACACTGGGTGAAAGGGACTCAGTGCTCCCCCTCCCCCACAATAGAACACATATCAGTGTCACAGCCCACCCACCCACATCCCAGGCAGGTGTGGATGCATTGCCGTTGGGTACAACACAACACTTTATGGCATCTGTGAAGTTTGTGTCATTTTGAAAATGCCACACATCCTCACACCCATGTGTGTCCATGCACCATAATCTGCCTGCACTGTACTACCCACGAATCTCACACAATGTACATCATACGAAAGAGAAATATCAATGGGATTACAGCAGCCACCGTTGGAACTATATACTGCCACAGAACCCAGAGAGTACAGTCACTACCATGCGTGGCTACACAGTGCACCTGCAGTGGTGGGTACGTGTCCCCAGGGTGCCTCCCAGTGGTGCCAGGCATGCAATGTCTCCCTCCAACACACACAGCACTGTTCCCATGGCTGTGATCCACTGTCCTCAGCAGTGGTCTGTTGCCACCCCCATCCCCCCTATCCTGACCAGTCCTGCCCTCCACTTCCTGTGTCCCAGCCACTGTGACCCTACCAGCCGCCTGGGTGACTGGCTGGCAGATCTCTGTCAGTGGCAGCTTTTGTTGCAGGACTGTCCCACAACTTTCGGCATTCCTCTCTCATGTGCCTCAACTTTGATGTATGGGGCAGTGGTCACAAACTGCAGGAGTTTGGTGCCGAGGCCCCTCCCATATGTGAATCAGGTGCAGGGACCCTGGTACACTGGCGATTTGTGCAAGCTGCTGTTTGTCACAGATTGCATTGATCTAAGTCTGATTTTCAGAATCAGGCCCTATGAATCCATCACATTGGTTACAAAAGGCAATAACTGGCCATGGGTGGGGTGAGGTGGTAGTGTCCTTTGAACTAATGCAGAACTGAATCTATGCCCGTCTACAGCACTCCCCTATTAATGAGATGTTCCATTTCAGTGGGCACATCCTGCAAAACTCAATTTAAATAAGTACTGTATACCATCTTGCCAAGTAGATTATTAACAGTGTCCCTTAAATTAATATAAAACTGTTATCTGCCCCCGTCTAATCTGTTGGGCTCACCTATAAAAGAGATGTACCATTTCAGTGGGCCCATTTGGAATAAATTAATTTAAATTGGTACAAGGTACCATATCTTCTGCAGCTACTGACAAATACAGTTTGCACCAGTTACTGCATTTAAACAAAATGACTTACAGGTTCAACAAACTCAAACTTCTTTTTCTCTTGAACTTGCTGAACTCCAAAGACGTATGCTAGTGAAGCTTCATAAAAATTTTTCCATTCTTTGTCGATCTGTAAATCTGCCTGGAAGTCAAAAGGGAGACGGGTAAGCAGACTGAAGTAATTAACAAGTTAAGCTACAGTACATTTAATAATAACGCAAATCTAAATATAACCACTGGAAAAGGATAAGAACGTGTGCACTGAATCACTAAATCTCATGACTGTAAGGGGCCACCTATTTGTGTGTATGTGGGGGGAAGGTAGCAAGAATTAGTGCAATTTCATCTTGCTTAGAGATTTAAAATCAATGTTTGACTTTACATTTATCTCACACATTGTGTTTGACTGCCATTGTACTTGAGAGACATACGCTGCAAGAAAACTATGTTAATGCATCTATTAGGGTTGACGCACAAAGCATAAAAACTAGTGAAATGACAAATTAGAAAAAAAAAAGTAGGGTAAACAGTCTTTAGGTTCTTGCTGAATCTATGACCTATGGTGTGGTGTTCCTGAAGGTTTGTTTGATTATGCAATGCAGCGTTGGCATTATCCTAATTTTGGCACCATCTATCAAAGCACTGTTGTGTCAGTATTTTACCTTGCCTGACATGATACTGTTGAAATTACGGTAATGCCATGCAGTGTCACATGATCATTCAAACTCTGAGGAACTTCATATCACTGATTTATCAAGGTGCAGACACTTTATATATATATAAAAATTTTTATTTTATTTTTCCCTCCCCGCCCCGAGGCCAAGGCATACACATGTGTCTGCACGCATGGAGGCACATGCACATGCCACGATCCAGTGGCCCCATCTGCCCCTCCCCAGATTTGTGTTGTCGCTCCATACTGCCTGTACTGCACACGGGACCTCCAACTGGTGGGAGCGGGACTACGGTGGAGCAGGCATCCACCCCTTTGGAGGGGAGAGCCACAGCTTGATCTCGCTCCAACCCTCCTCTCCCCCAAGCTGGCTCCCTGGAGACCCGAGGTCATTCCCTAACCCGGGTTGCCAGTGTAGCACAAGGTAAGGCACTGGTATCTCACCCCTCTGTGCCACTGGGCTAACTAAAGATTACAACACTTTTCACCTTAAGTTTTTATTCACTTACTTTTATGCTTTGTGCTTCATCTCCAATAGAGAAAAAAGCATTTTTTTTTTCAATTAAGTTCTTTATTTTTTGAAAAATAGCATGTAAGAATGGGAAACTTTGACTTTCTTTGTGCAGGGCCTGCAGAGGATGACACCAGACCTGTAGCTTGCTTTGCACATGGCACTGCTGGCCCCATGTTATCTATTTATTTCTTGAAATGTTTCACCAGGAAGGCACACTGAACAACAAGTTGCTCGTCTCCTGGGTGCGACGTGCGATGGATGATTGCAATTGGATGATTGGATTGAACATACAGTTTACATTTATCATAACTTAGAAAAATTAACATACAATTAAATTTGCAAAAAAGATACAGTGAATTTTTAACATACAGTGAAAATTTAACATATCTGCAATGTATACATTCAATACAATTGACATACCTGAGGATTACATACAGAAATTTGATACATCACTGTAGCCAACTCCTTGCAGGATTGTGGTACAATAAGGAGACAGATGATACAGCAATTAACAAATGAGATGGAGTGAAAAGGACATCCAAGAGGGTCAGGGAATGGACAGGGAATACCAGCTGGGGGAAAGGTGAGGTGATAAGATGGGGGGGGCATTGACAGAACTAATAAAAACCAGTTGTGTGGGGAACTTAGTACAGGGCTAGTGCAAGCTGGAAGCAGCCCAGACAGAACAAAAAGTGCAAATGATTAGCTCAAGTGAACTAATTACTAATTACTATTTAAGTGCAGAGGGGCAGAGAGGAGGGGCAGGTGAGAAGTGGGGGTGAGGGATTGGGTGGGAAGAACAAGTCATGTCTAAAGCTGGCCCCTCCAGGATGCAGAGAACCCTGCCGGGGCAGAATCAAGGCAATGACTTTGAATGGGGGGAAAATAGGGAGTAGAGCAGGGGAAAGGGTCGGGGGGGTCAGGGGGAATGATAGATTAGGTAGGTGAGTATAGAATTGGTGGTGGGTATAAGTAGTAGAGGAGAAAAGAAAGAAGCCTGCCTAAATCTAGGCCTCTCCAGGATGCTGAGAACCCTGCCAGTGGACAGAATTAGGCGAGGGCAAGATTGGGTAGAAAGGATAGAGGGGATAAGGGAGGGAAGTGGGAGACTTGCCTGGTGCTAGATCCATCCAGGATGCTGAGAACCCTGCCGGGGGCATGAACTAAGCAAGGGCAAGTTAATAATGGTGGTTGGAGGCAAGTAGAGGTAAGGATATGGGCTGAAGCAGGGGGTAAGTGGTAGGGGGAGAGGAGCATGATCTGGGGCAGGTTCGGGGGGAAGGTTAAGTAGGGGATGGTGAGGCATGATGTGGAGCAGAATCATAGGAAGACAGTTAAGGAGGATTAAAGCAGGAGCAGCTAGGTGAGAGTAAGTTATATAAGGCAGAGGCTAGGGAGTGGGAGGAGGAGGAGGCGTGCAGTATTTGGGGGGTCCAGATTTTCAGGAATCAATGGTGAAACCTGACTGTCCAACGAGAGTGGTTTGACAGGGGACCAACAAAGTCTGGGTATCTGTGGATCTGAGGGAGTGGGAGGGAGGAGGGGGGAGAGAGAAGGAGCATGAGAGGTAGGGGGGAAGTTCTCCTAGCCAAAATTTAGAAGTGCATTTGGCACAACGAGCGAGGCAGCTGCTGGCAAGCGGGGGGAACGAACAGGGCTTAGTAGAGGTCACAATGATGAGTGTGTGATGGAGCATCAAGGGCAAAGTGACAGAAGGAGTTAAAGAGAGTGTTGAATCAGATTAGGGAGGATTTGGGAGTGGCACCATAGTCTACATTGCAGTAGTCAAAAATTGGGAGGATGATCTTCTGGACTAGTTCGTGCCACGTCATAGGAGGGATGCAACTACGGTTCCTAAATAAAGCACCAAGCTTGGTAAGGCAGTAGACCTGTGAAGCAGGGCACTAAACCAGTAGTTTTCTTTGTGCAGGGCCTTGTGGGCCTTGCATGAAGCAGAAAACCTGTTAGATAAATTACCAGAGCTGCAGCTTGATTTGTGCAGATTCTGTGAGCTATATGTGAAACAGCAGACCCACTGGGCATGGTACCAGGTCTGTAGCTTGTTTTACATAAGGCCCTGTGGGTTCTTTGCAAAGCAGATGACCTGTGAGGTAGGGTGCTACACCTATAGCTTGGTTATGCAGGGCCCTGTGAGGTAAGCAGCAGATCTGTTGGGCAAGTGGTCTAACCTGTAGTGTGCTTTGTGCAGGGCCCAGTGTAACCTACATGAAGCATCACACGTGTTGTGAACTAGGTTGAACCTATAACTTGCATTGTGAAGGGCTCTGTGGGCCATCCATGAAACAGCAGACCCACAGGACACTGTGCCAGACCTGAAGCTTGCAACATATAGGACCCTGTGGCACCTACACAATGCAGCAGACCCTTTGGGTATGGCACTGGCCCCATGTGTTGCTTTGTGCAGGACCCTAAGGGCCCTGTGCAAGGCAGAAGACCTTGCAGGCCACACATGAGCTTTCCAATTAATTGGATGCTACAGACCCCCCTCTGCTGAACACAAGCTCTTATCCCACTTGGGAAACCTGGTCAAGTCCAGTACTGAAGAAATCATTATCTTAGGGGACCTGAATTTCAACTGGCTCACCCATGCAGCTATACTTCTGGTATCATTCTGTGACACCTATGGGCTCACACAGTTAATTAATGAACCAACAAGATTAAATACAAAGAATAGTAGTAACAGTACACTACTTGATATCATGCTAGTGAGTAAACCACATCTATTCACACATGCTGGAGTGCTCCTATGTGACATAAGTGACCACTGCCCCATCGCAGGGGTAAGATCCAACAGCATTAAAACAAATCCTGCAAAATTCCTCATGAGGAGATCCAAGAAAAACATCAATATTGAAGGATATCTGCATGATCTAGCCTACTCTCCACACTGGCAAAAGTTCTACCTTGCACATTCTGTAGAAAAAGCTCAGCAGGTGCTAAATAGCATTATAATAAATGCTCTTAATACCCATGCCCCAATCTCTAGTATCCAAGTAAAAAACAAATCCTGTCGCTGGTTTTCAGCTGACCTCAAAGCTGCACTGCTGGAGAGACAAACTCTGGAAAGTAGCAAGAAAAACTAAGAATACAAATGATTGGATGATTTTTAGGAAAGCCAGGAATAAATGCACCAGGAAAGTCAGGGGTGCAAAGACTGCCTACTACCTGGCGAGCTCGACTCCTCCTACCATAATCCTGCTAGATTTTGGGGCACCATCAAGGGTATGATGGGCCGGGATGCTAACAACCCCCTTCCAACTCAATTACACAATAACTATGGCCCCATTACTGGCACAATGGAAATCCTGGATGCATTCAACAACCACTTCACAACAGCTGGATTTGCCTTTGACACCTCCCCAGCTAACCTATTAAGAGACCAAATAAGCTCCCACTGCATTGGTGATCAAAGAGTTGACTCTTATTTTAGCTTAAAACCTATACTGTTGAAACAAGTTGAGGATCTATTATGGCATCTGGATACCAAAAAAAGTGCAGGAGCAGACCTTCTGGACCCCTTCTTTCTAAAGGTTGCATGCCATGTGCTTGCAGTCCCCCTAACACACCTCTTTAACCTTTCCCTAAACTCTGGCTCTATTCCCACGCTGTGGAAGACAGCCCAAGTAGTCCCCCTTCTAAAATCAGGGGACCGTATGGATCTTAATAACTACAGGCCCATTTCCATTCTATCTGTGTTATCCAAGATGCTGGAGAAATTAGTGAGTATTCAGTTAAGGGAATATCTGGACAATACTAACCTATTAAATCCAGCTCAATCTGGATTCAGGGCCAAACATAGCACTATCACTGCATTAGCCAAGGTCACAAATGATTGGAAACCGAATTGGATAAAAGAACAATGTCTGTGCAGTTCCTGGACCTGAGCAAAGCATTCACACCGGGGACCATGAACTGCTACTTTCATCCCTACACTCCATTGGCCTAGATCCATCCTCCCTTATGGTTCAGATGCTACCCTCCGTAGATCACAGCAGGTAAAAGCTGAAGGTGACCATCTCCATTAAGACCACTGTCAAGAGGAGTCCCCCAAGGCTCTATTCTGGGTCCTATCCTTTTTGCCATTTATATAAATAAAATTGATTCAACCCTTACCAAGTCCTCAGTACACCTCTTTGCTGATAACACTGTTCTGTATGTCAGCAACCTTTCGCCTACAGTTGCTCATGAAATCCTACAAACAGAATTCTCCCTGTTACAACATCAGCTACTCGAGAAAAAGCTTCTGCTTAATGCAAAGAAAACCAAAGCAATGATGTTCAAAACTCAAAACTCCACCAACACATCCTCTTCAATCTATCTCCCCAGCTATGCACTATACTTGAGAAAATCTGGAGTATGTTGAAAATTTCAAATACCTAGTGTGTGGATTGACAACAGACTTGACTTCACTCAGCATCTAGAACAACTGTAAAAAGCTTAGCCTAAAACTTGGCCTCCTCTATAGATTAAAACCCTTCCTTAACGAGACTCAAAGATGAGATTAGTCCAGGCCATCTTTCTATCAGTCATTGACTATGCAGACTTCCTCTATAGTCACTGCCCCATTTCCTACCTTCAAAAGTTGGATACCTTATATCATAGAGCAATAAGGTTCATTACAGACCTGCCATATAATCCCCACCATTGTTCTCTCTATGACGCAATTGGATGGGTTTTCCCTTCATGTTAGGAGGATCAGAAATGCAGCTGTATGGATCTACAGAGCTTTATCAAAAAAAACTCCCAAGCTATATCCTGGACTGCTTCAACCAGAACACTCCTAGCTCCTATGCCCTAAGAAGCAACAATATCATCCTGCTCAAATTGCCCAAAGTCAACACCAAAATAGGGAGGGCAGCAATCAGCTATTCTCTAGCTATAGCATGGAACACCCTACAAAAATCCATAAAACTGTCCATTATCATTTCATTCACATCCTTTAAGCAGCACTGTACAGCCTTCTTCACAGAGAAATGCAGTTGCTACCGCTAGAGATAGAATAGTCATCCCACAAAACTATATTGATTGATGAACTACAGTACAAATCACATTAAACTGTTCCTCCAATGAGCTGCTTTAGCATTTCTGACTGAGTTGCATAAGTGTTGCTGGATCCAGCAAAAAGTCCTACACAAACTGTTTCTTAAGAGTTAAAACTTAGTTTTGCCTTGCATTATGACTGAACTGCAGATGAATTCCAACTGAGTTGCAAAAATATTTTACAAATGTTGCTCTTGAGCTGGTTAAGCATTGAAAAACAATGCAATAAGAGTTGCCCGTGCATTGCCAACTGTAAAAAGCAATGCTAAACCAGCTCATTGGTGGAATAGTTTAATGTGACTTGTACTATGCAGTAGAAGACTTGTATGCAGGTCTTAAAGTTGCCACATTGGTGTTCATAAGAGGAGGTAAATTGCCCATTTAAAAAAGTTGAGCTGATGATTTTGAAAAAAAAATTAGTTATGGATGACAGAAAAAAAAATCAGTGAGAAAAAAGTGAAAAGAAAAAAAATACATCCCAGCTGGGATACTTCCGATCAGCCGAAAGGCATTAGCCCGACCAGCAATATCCTGACCCTGGGCGCCCGAAACACAGTTGCCCGACATTGGGATTCCCAGAGTGAGAATCCTTAGTATAGAGGGTGGGAGGAGACCCCCATTGGGGGATGTTAGTCAAGCCTGCACAAAGCAGGGATATACTCATAACTTTCTTTATGCAGGGCCCTGCCAGAACATTACAAAGCAGGAGATTACTCATAATTTTTTATTTATCTAATTCTTGTTGTCTGGGAAAGCAGGACTAGACAACTCTGCCTATTTTCAGCCTCATCCCGGGGGAAGGGGATACAGCTGGTTGCCAACTGACATTGAACCAGATTAAGCTGTTGGTGGTATTTTTAGTAAATTGGGAAATTTGGCTAGAACACTGGGGAAATTCTCCTACTCTTGGTTAGAGGGCACGGCGGATGGTGATCCCATGGCCAGTCGAGAGTGTACACCAATCAGCATGGATGTGGAGGAGGCTGGGGAGCAGGTCTTCTCCCCCAATCTTATCATCTTTACAGACTGTTATAGACAATGAAACTGATGAGGGTTTCGTTCTGGCACAGGAAGATTTTGTTGACCCGAATGGGTACTCACCGAAAGGAGGAGGGCCGATGGAGATTGTAAAGGTTACAAAAGGGGAGACTAGTGCCCTTACTATGCAGGAGCTGTAGGTCACTATCCAGGAAGAGGAATGCCTTTTTGAAATTCAAAGAAACCGTTTGCAGCAGGAGCTGTTTCAGAAGGGAGTGACAGAGAGGACGGATGGAGTCCAACCCATAACAGTATCCAATGGGGAAGGAACGAGAGAGATGGAGTCGGAGGGTGCAGTTCAGAGTGCAGTGGTGACTTCAACATCTGAAATGCAAAACAGTCCTGTGGAAAAGAGCAAAGGTACTGTCTTGAGTGCATCTGTAAGTAGCACACTTACTAAAAATAGAGGGGGAAACTTGCAGAGATAATCAAGACGATGGAGTGGAAGTAAATGAGGAGAAAGGGGAGGGGGGCTGCTATGGATCTGCAGACCTCAGGAAGAGCAGTCTAGGGTGGTGAAATGAGTTCTAGTTTGCTACGCATAACTTTTAACATTATGGTTTTTATTGGACTAGCAGGAAAAACAGTGACAGTCAAAAATGTTATGGCTAAAGCTGAGAAAAAGGGGAAATCTTTGCAGACAGAGTCCATGGGAGCAATAAAAGCAGGGGAGAAAGCTGTGATAGCAGGGTGATCTGCAGGCCTTTCAGTGGACATATTGCTTTAACTGTAATGTCAGACCTGAATTACCTATATATTGGATGTTTATATTCTTATTTGCCCCTTCTCCTGACGAAGAGCCTGCATGAGGCTCAAGGCGCTGGGGCTTGTCCTGTTCCTTTGATTTTGCACTCCATTAAACCCTAAGCACTTTGTAGTACTTTCTGACTGGTGGTCATTTTAATTTGTCCACCTTTTTGCTCTTTCTTGGTTTTGCTGTTTAAGGAGCAGCACTTCCTCTTGTAGCACCAATAGAAACATCTGTGCTTTCAGTGGACACACCTGCATGGGTGAAGACTGCTTTGGAAAATGGGTGTCTGCTATCGATGGTACATGTTGGGATGCAAATCTCCAGGGCACCTCAATTTTTGGGGGCTGGGAGCCCTTTGCCAGACACTGTATTTTCTGAGAAGAGCCTTCTCCTCTGTAAGAACACTGACTCAGAGATTACTCCTGGTCAACAAACTGCACCTGATGTTACAGATATACAACAAAATCCTGAGGGAATTCCACAGGATATGCTGTCCAAAATAATAGATTTGGAGGGGGACAGGTGAGAAGAGATGCATGTAGAGCACTCTGCCTGTGATACTGATGCCTCTGTGCAACTGGTAGAACATATGCCTGGGTCTGAAAATGCTGTTCCTGCCACAAACTCTCAGCAAAGTCAAGATGCTGCTCCTGTTCCCCTCCACCAATCAATGTATGTAATGTGAGATAACGTCTCATTCCTGAAAATGTCAGACTGGCATCTGAACCTGCTATTAGATATAATGCAGTACGCCTTAAGAATAAAGGTGTGTCATGAGACGTCCTGGACAGGCACTTTGTGGGTAGATCCTTGCTAAATGATAGTATTAAGTATTATGCAGATGAGATTCATTCATTAATTCACATGCCTAGGGATACACATTTTGATGTAAGCTTTAAACATCCAGCTGAGCTGTACAGATTCTGGAAACAGTACTAGCTCCTGAAAAACACTCCCATATGGCGGCCTTTTGTGGCTATACTCCAGATGAAACCATCACTAAAATCTATTACTGTTCTCTTTCATAATGAAGGGGTGAACATGGCAGATATCACCTACTGGTTGAAGCAGTGCTGTAATGTGAATGGGTTCCTTGAGACCATTCTTGATGATGAGCATCTTTGGACTGGGGGGTGGCATTACAAAATAACTCTAAAACCGGAAGATGGAGTAATACAGCATCTCCCAAACTGTTTTTTTTCTGGGTCGAGACCATGGCGTGATTTTTACATGTCAACCACATGCTTGTTACCAATGTGAGGACACATGAAACATCAGTAATGTGTGATAAGCTTAAATGTGGTCTTTGTGGGTTTTGGGGCATGACAGTGCTCAGTGCCCCATTCCAATGCAGTGCAATTTGTGTGAGGAGCAAGGTCACACGTTTTGTACCTGTGAGTGGGCATCACACAACAGTTTAGATCAGACTGTGAGGGATACAGCAAGATGTATATGTTGCCTTAGCCCAAAAAGAATGTGTCAGATTGGGGTCAAATGCGGCATGCATGGGCCTTCAGACCCTGCCAAGGGATTCTGATGAACAACCAGAAGGGACAAGGTCAAGTATAGTGCCACCCCCAGTGACTGTGCAGACCCTCACCCCTAGTAATATTCCTGTGGGTAACGAAATTTTAAGTAAGCCACATTCAGGAATCCTGGACACAAATGTGCAGGAAAGCAATCAGAATGAAGCTGTAACCATCCCAGAGTCTCAGGGGGCAAAAGCAGTTTCAACTGCACAACAGACCCCTGGGGTACAACCTCAAGTAATGATGCTTCCCCTGGATATCTGTGAAGGGCTCCCTTTTCAGAGAGATACACTATCAAAGGCCTTACTGAAACCCCCAGTTATTCTCCCCAGCGCTAAAGAACCAGAAGTAGCACCCATTACAAATCAGTTTTCAGTACTTATGGACACTGAGGAAGTAGACTCAGAGGCGGATTTGGATGTTTGCTCTGTTATTTCCTCTTTTAAAGAGGTGACGGACGACACTCCAATCCCCGAGGAGACTAAACCTAGGAAGAGGAAGAAGAAGTGACTTTAATGATTTATGATGTAGTGTTTTCTTGTATCTATTTTTCTCCTTTTTTTTCCCATGTATGGCTGAGTTATCCATTATTACATCTAACGTGAATAGTGTAAAGTCTACAGCAAAATGAACAGTGACACCGGCTAGCTTGCATGAGACTAAGGGACACATACTATTTCTGCAAGATACATGGTTGCATTCAATCTCTGAAATTACACAGGCACAGGAAAAACTGGAGATGGGGACCTTCTTTGTGGTTGGTAGGGGAAGAAACCTGTACAGAGTTACAGTAGGTGTCCTATATTCTGGTTATGAAGTGCAAGTGTTAAAGGTGATAGATGTCTCTCCAGGGAGAGTGTTAATAGTGGATGTGGTAATGTAGGGGATTGCCATTAGGTTGGTTAATATTTATGCACCACAATTGGAGGCTGAAAGAACCAAGCTGTTGCAGATGGTAGAACCATATTTACACACATCAAAGATAGTATTGTTGGGGGGAGGGAGGGACTTTAATTGTGGTCTGTCTAAAAGTGATTTGGGTAGGGAGATGGACAAAATGTTTTGTGACACTATCCAGTTACTTAATATTTTAGGTAGGACAGGGCTTCGGGATGTATGACATTTTAGGATTAAAACCGATGCACACCTTCTATTAAGGTATTCTATCCTCCAGGATAGATTTTTGATTTTTATCAGAGAGCAACTGTGCAGGGTGTGGAGGTGGTTCCTTTAGAGACATCAGATCACATGGCCATTAAAGCAGTGTAGTGGTTAGGGCAACGTTTATGTACAGGAAGAGGGCTATGGAGGATGAATACTGCCGTACTTCAGGAGAACTCTGTGCAGCTTGAGGTGCTGAACCTCCTGGAGGCAAGACAAGACATGCGTTTCTTATATGAAAACCCAGCGGAGTGGTGGGAGGACACTAAAGTGGATATCAAAATGTTAATACTGAAAATTTCTAGTGCAGCAGTTAACCTTTAGTCCTTTCTGTTTATTGCCTTCATTTAGTCGTCAGCTCTGCCCTGCATTTCTAGCGCTTGCACTCCTACTGACTCTGTTTTCTGTATCTGCAATGTGCATTTTCCCATTAGCAAGTAATACTGTACTGCCACTAGAGGGACATAATCTTTATCTAAGCGATCCCTGCCTGTTGTTCACATAGATACCTTCCTAAACTACAACTCCCTCCTCCATCTGACCAGTCCACTCATCCACACTCCCTCCTTATAGATATATTAGGGAGTGAAGAAAGACCAAGAGAGGGATACATAGACTTAATAAAGGGGAAAGAATGTGGGCAGAGGGTGACAGTGAAAAAGCAGGGATACTGAACGAATATTTCTGCTCAGTATTTACAGCAAAAGAGTAGGAGGAGGTACCTAAACCACACAAGGGAGAAACACTGAATAGGGGGGTCGATACCAGTCCATTCACAGAAGAAAGGGTTTTTAAAGAACTCTTGAAACTGATGGTGGACAAAGCAATGGGGCCTGATGGGATTCACCCAAGAATTCTAAAAGAACTAAGGGTAGAACTAGTAACACCACTGACTACTCTCTTTAACAAATCATGGGATGATGGGGTGGTACCAGAGGACTGGAGGAGGGCAAATGTGATTACACTTCACAAAAGTGGGAGCAGGGCAGAGGCAGGAAACTACAGACCAGTTAGTTTGACTTCAGTGGTAGGGAAAATGATGGAATCACTTCTGAAGGAAAGAATTGTTGAGTACCTAGAGGCCAGTGGGGCATAGGACCCAAGGCATCATGGTTTCACAGCAGAATGGTCATGTCAGATGAATCTAATAGATTTATTTGACTGGGTGACCAAAGTAGTAGACCAGGGAGGGGCTGTGGATATGGTCTACCTAGATTTTAGCACGGCATTTGACACAGTCTCACACAAAAGATTAATATACAAGTTAGCCAGCCTTGAAGTGGGTCCCAAGGTGGTAGCCTGGATAAAAAACTGGCTAGACAACAGGGCACAAAGGGTAATAGTAAACTGAGTCCACAGTGAAGAAAGGAAGGTAACTAGTGGGGTACCACAGGGTTCGGTACGGGGACTGGTCCTCTTTAATGTCTTTATAAGTGACATTGGAGAGCACCTGGAAGGAAAGGTATGTCTCTTTGCAGATGACACAAAGATCTGCAACAGGGTTGATACACAAGGTGGAATGGAAAGAATAAAAAGGGACTTGGCAAGGTTGGAGGAATGGTCAAATATGTGGCAGCTTAGATTCAATGCAAAGAAGTGCAACGGTGAGTTAATAACAACAACAAAAATCGAAAGGGACCTAGGAGTAATTATATCAGATGACCTAAAGGTGGGCAAGTAATGTGAGAAGGCAGTAAGGAGGGCTGGGAGGATACTGGGATGCATAGGGAGAGGCATCAACAGTAGAAAACAGGAAGTTGTTATCCCTCTGTACAGACAGTTGGTGAGACCCCATCTGGAGTACTGCGTGCAATTCTGGAGACCCCATCTCCACAAAGATACAGACAGAGTGGAGGCTGTTCAGAGGAGGGCAACCAAAATGGTGCAGGGTCAGCACCAGAAGACACACGAGGAGAGAATGAGGCAGCTTAATATGTATACCCTTGAGGAAAGGCGGGAGATGGGGGACATGATAGAAACTTTCAAGTATCTCAAGTGAAATAACAAAGTACAAGAGGGTAGTATCTTTCAGAAGAAGAGATGTGCAAGAACAAGGGGGCACAATTTGAAGACAGAGGGGGGACGACTCAGAGGTAATGTTAGAAAAAGTATTTTTTCACAGAGAGGGTTGTGGATGCATGGAACAGCCTTCCTGAGGAGGTTGTGGAGTCAGGAACAGTGGGAGAATTCAAGAATGCATGGGACAGGTATAAGGCAATTCTAGTGGGGGGTAGGAAGTAAGCTGTTGATTAACTAGAATCTGCAGCTTATCCATCAGGTAGGGAAATGGGAAGAATAGGTGGGCCAAGCGGTCCTTATCTGCCATCAAATTCTATGTTTCTATGTTTCCATAAATTGTTCCTCTTTCTAAATCAATTGTTCACTTATTTCTTTGCCTTTATGAACAATGCATCCCCTACTCTCCTCTCTCCCCCTTGTTCTGCTCATATCCCTCTCTTTACCACCTCCACTTGCTCTCTACTCACCTATTCCTAATAAATCTCCCAACCCCATCAGTTACTATCTCCAATCCCCTACCCACATCTGTGCTATCACTCCCTCCATGCCATTTGAAATATGGTATCACTTTACCACTATTCCTCATGCGGCTTTGATAACGGTGTCCACTTCACTGTGGTTCTCCACCTTTTTCTTCCTCACTCATCCGCTCCCTTCTCCTCAAAACTCCCAATCACTTTGCCAGCCCCTTCAAAATCCTCTAAGCTCCACTTTCTCATACTCGACCTCCTCTTGCACTCCACCGGGGATATCCACCTCAACCCAGGTCCTATTGCCCCTTGGTCCTCTGGTGCCTCCTCTACTACTGCCTCACGCTCTCTTCTCTCAGCCCTCCCAAAGGGCTTAAAGATCCTACATCTGAACACCCACAGCTTGTTGCAAAAAATAGACTAGATTCAGATCATGGTGTGCACTCCAAAACCAGACATTCTAATCATCTCAGAAACTTAGCTAGGGAGCAATATCCCTGACGACTCAGTCTCTATTCCTGGCTATTCACTGCTAAGGCAAGACCGTGCTGGCAGGGGTGGTGGCGTGGTCATTTATGTCCTAGCCTCCATCCAATATTCCATCATCTACTCATCCTCCAATCCTGAGACCCATGATACCCTAGCTATCCATGTGACCCTCCCCTTCACTCTCCCAATCTTTGTAGCCGGCATATACTGTTGCCCAAATGTCCATCCTTTGGTCGCACTAGACCTCCTAACCTCCATCAATTCCCTTGCCTGCTCTCGGGAATTATTCATCCTAGGCGACTTCAATATAAATTGGTTGTCACCTAAAACTACCAAAACTAAAAATGAAATTGGAGCCCTAAAGCTTTCCCAACTGATCTCTGAACCCACCCGCCCAAACCATAAGACACAACAACACTCCCTATTCAACTGGGCCCTTACCTCCCACCCCTACCGGATCATCACTGCTGGCATCCTCTCCGATGCTCTCAGTGATCATAACCCAATATACATAGTTAGGAAAGTTCACAGAACTAAATCGCCACATAAAACCATACAACCACACTCTTTCAAGTCTCTTGACCTTGAACCTCTCTTGAGTAACCTTGCCACTTCTGACTGGTCCTCCCTAACCTATTTCCCCTTTGATGAAGCCCTTGCCTACTTTAAAGAAATCTTTTGTGTAAACTGGAACACCTTTGCCCCAGTCAAACAAACCAGAGTCAGAGGTAACCACTTACCTTCGATAACTCCTGAACTTCTGGCCTGCCTCAGGGCTAGAGATCAAGCCTGTAAGCATCATAAAGCTACCCAGCATCCTAGTGACCTTGCGAACTTCCACATGCTCAGAAACTCTTGCACCAGGGCTAAAAGGTTAGCCAAGTCTGAATATTTAAAATCTGCCTTCATCACCAACATAAATTCCCCTTCAAAGTTCTGGAAGGTAGTCCACACCCTATTTACCCCTCTCATCTCACCCACCACCCCTGGTACTTAAAGTAAATAGCTCACTAGTGTCTGACCCACCAGCTGTAGCTGTGGAATTTAACTCCTACTATACCTCCTGCACCACTGAGCTACTGAAATCCCTCCCATCCTACCCTTCCCTACCCTCTACCTGTGTGCCCCCTCCACCACCCTCCCACCTTCCCTTCTCTTTTGCTACTGTAACCCCAAATGATGGCCTAAGTGCCCTCCTCACCATCAACCCCTCTAAAGGTGCCTCCCCTGATGGCCTTGACCCAAAACTCCTCTCCTGCCCTGCTTTGGTCATTGCCTACCCCCTCTCAATAATCCTAAATCTTTCATTCTCTACTGCCTTGGTCCCCTCATCATGGAAACATGCTGTGGTCCTCCCTCTACCCAAAGGGGGTGACCCCTCATCCCCTGGCAATTATCGCCCCATTTCTCTCCTCCCTACCTTTGCCAAGCTTCAAGAACACATTGTCCTCTCCCAACTCACCTCTTTTCTATCTGGCATCTCCCTTTTCACCTCTTTCCAGTCTGGTTTCAGGAAAAAACACTCAACCACCGCCTCTCTCCTATGGCTTACAGACTCCATCCTAACTGGGATGGACAATGGCCAAATTACCTCTGCCATTTTTGTCAACCTGGCCAAGGCCTTCAACACCATCTCTTACTCCCTCCCTCCTCCTCGACTCACTCCCAGCAGCTGGCATATCTCCATCTGTCACAAACTGGTTCAAGGCCTACCTTATTGGTAGAGCCCAATTAGTTAAGATCTTGGACGCCACTTCCCCTTCCCTCCCGATTAGCACTGGAGACCCCAGGGTTTGGAATTAGGGCCCCTCCTATTGTCCATCTTCTTAAATGACCTTCTCATTGTTGGCTCCCCATCCTCCGCTATACATACATATGCCAATAATACAGTCCTGTATGCATCTGGCTCCTGTCCTGATGAGGTTACAACCAGCTTACAGCAAGACTTCGACAAGGTTCAGCTCTGGTTTGCTAACCATAAACTTTTCATCAATGCCAAGAAGCCTGTCTCCATGACCTTTGGCACAAGGCAGAGACTCTCAAGGCTTCCCTCCCTACCCACTTTTCACACCTTTGAGGGGACTTTACTTGAGGACACATCCTCGTTCAGGTACATAGGTGTTTGGTTGAACCAACACCTAAAGTTCTCTGGACATATTGACACCATCCAGAAAAAAATGTACTCCAAGCTTGGTGCCCTGTTCAGGAACCATAGCTGCATTCCTCCTATGGCTAGGCATGAACTTGTTCAGAAGATGATACTGCACATTTTTGACTACTGTGACAAAGTCTATGGTGCTGCCACTAAGTCCTCCCTGGCCAGACTGGACACCCTCTTCAATTCCTTCTGCTGCTTTGCCCTGGATGCCCTAACTTGCATCCATTACTGTGATCTTTATTGTGCCCTATCCTTCCCATCTCTTACAAATAAGCGACTCTCCCACTGTGCTAAATTCACCTCCAAGCACAGGTTGGGTGAGATCCCTTCCTACCTCAACTCCTCCTTTATAAGACCCCCCCACCCTCCCATTCCCTTAGATCAACTGACTCCCGTACCCTGGTTGTCCCCACAGATTCACCCAAATCAGGCAATCGGGTTACTCTCACCACCTCCCAAATATCTGGAATCTCCCCCAAATCTGGCACTCATCCTCCACCTACTCCATCAGCTCTGCCCTCAATAATTACCTTGCACCTAGCTGCTCCTGCCATGTCCCTCCCTAATTCCCTCCTCTAAGCCTTAGGCAAACCCTACCCTTCTACCCTCACCTTCATTTTACCCTGTGCACACCTACACCCCAAATCTCTGGCCTTCCTCCCATTCCCCCAAATTGTTCCCCCTTACTGGCCTCCCTTGATCTCTCACAGAATGTAAAGGACCCTGAATGCTCTCCATGGGTCCTTCTCTTACCCACCAAGGGGGTTGCATCTCTCATCTGCTCCCTTCCCCACCATCTTAAAGGGGTCTCTCTGGGACACTGCCTCATTCCCTTCTCTCTGGTCCCCCGGTCCCCTTGAAGGGTTCCTCGCATCCTAAAAGGGTCTCCAGGGACACGACTCTTCCCCCTTCCCTCACCCCTCCCTCCTCCCTCCCCTTTCCTCCTTTTCTTTCACATAAGCACTTGTTTGCTTATTAACTCGGCACTTATTGTTGTCCACTCTTTCTACATCTTGTGTGCAACACTGTTGTAACATTGTTTGTAACAACTGCCTTACAACTGTGAATTAATGTTGATCTTATAACTTGAATGTTTAATGTCTCATTCCAGTTGTACCCGGTCCTCCCAGGTCACAACGGGAGACGAGCGGCTTGTTGCTCAGTGTGCCTTCCTGGTGAAATGTTTCAATAAATAAATAAATAAAACCAGAAATATGTGAAATATTTGGGTTTAAGAGCACAATATCTTAAATTACTAACTCAGATGAGGGGGACATGTTTGGATGTGTCTACACAACTGAAATTAAGCAACACATGTCTGAATTTCAGTAAACTATAGATCATTCTGTGGCTATAGAGCAGAAGTTTGGTACACAGGGTATGAAAGCACAGGCACATTCTTATGACTATTCAGCAGATAGGTTGAAGCAGAGGGACATAAACACCTTAAAAGACATCCAGGGGGAACCTGGTTACGGATATAGGATTACTACAGAATATTGTGCAGACTTAGGTTAAAGGGAAATGGAGGATAAGGAGGGGCAGGATACCTTTATGGACACAGTAGAAGTACCTGAGTTCCCAGAAATAGACAGGGCTATGCTACAGGAACCTTTTAAAGTAGCAGAGGTAAGGGAAGCAATCAAGTCTTTATCAGTCAGGATGGCACCTGGGAGCGATGGTATCCCAAATTACTTTTATAAACTTTTTGTTGATCAACTGGCACCCATGTTGACTGAAGTTTTTGTCTCCCTTACACATGTAGGTAAACTAGGTAATAGTTTGATGGAAGGCATCATGGTTTTTCTATATAAATCAGGAGATAAGACTGATATTAAAAACTGGAGACCACCTGTTAACGCCAGACTATAACATTCTTCCTAAAATAATGAAAGCTAGATTGGCAAGAGTGGCTAGAACACTTAGATGCACAGACGCGTGCAGTGCTGGGGAGAACTATTGTGCAAAATTTGATTTCCATCAGAGAAGTAGTGGAACAGGGTTTGGAAATGTCATTGGATGGGTATATTTTTACTGTGGACCAAGAAACTGCTTTCGATTCGATTAAGCATGAGTATTTATGCAAAGTGTTAACACATTGTGGTATTCCTCAAGGTCTAATACAGACACTGAAACTGCTATATTCAGATGCACGGGTTACATCAATGGTAAAAGTTCATTTTGGAATCCCCTTGTATTTGCATAATGGGGTGAGACAGGGGTGCCTTTTAAGTCTGCTTCTTTATGTCTTTGGTTTCAACCCACTTTTATGAACTGTAGAAAGGGATAACAGGATTAGGCTGGTGGAACTTAGAGCAGGGGTTCAGTGTTGCAAAATTATAGCATATGTGGATGATTGAGTTTTAACTGTGGCTGACTTAGAATCTGGAAAGCAGGCAATTAAAGTTATAAATGGCAATACACCCACTACAGGAATTAAAACAAACATGAGAAAAAGTTTGAGTTTGGCTCTGAGTAAAGCCCCCATACCACATGACTTTCTTATTCCAATCAGAAAGGGAGTTGTAAAAATTTTAGGTATCCATTTTGGAACTAGGGACACTGTACAGCTAAATTGGAAATTAAAGTATGAAGAGGCATTGGTCAAAGTAACTAAATGGAAGTCCTGGGAAATGTCCAGAAAGAAAACAGTTTTCTTGTTGAAGGCTTACATTGTCCCCCTTTTTTATATGTATTACATGTTTTTCCCATACCTTTTGGGATCCATGCAAAGATCTTGGGGTTGTTTTTTCAACTTTTATGGGGAAGCCATCTGAATCCGGTTGAGTGTAATCATACATTTAGGCCTTGGAAGAAAGGGGACCTTAATATGATTCAGCCATTGATATTTTTCTTTGGGAATTGTTTCTATACTAACATTCGACAACTAATGTTAGGGGGAGAAGGAGTAGAGGTAAGGGTAATGCAGATTTGGAAGGAAGGTTTCTTTACAGCATTGGGGAAGAGAAAATGGAGTGTTTTAGAGACATCTTTACCAGGGTATGTGCAAGTGTGTCTAAAATGCATAAGAATGTAGAAGACTGATTTACAGTATTTTTAGGAGTTCCCAGAAAACAGTTTTATAAAAACATTTTGTTGGAATGTTATTCTGAAGAACTGGTGTTTAAGGTATATTCCACAGTTAAATGCAACCTGTTGTTTGATTGCATGTTGGAAGAAAGGATCCCACCAATGATGAAGGATACCATTTGGATTTGTGGACTGGGAAATTAAATGTGAGGGGAAATCAAAAGCATAAAGCTTTAGGGGACAGGTATTATTTGGAAGTTGGATGTATACATATGGTGGAAACTATATAGCATCTATTTTTGAATGCCCATTTATTAAACCTTTTTGGGGTCTCTTGGATGCCTTTTGGTATACCATATGTTTCTCTGCTATGTCATGTAATGTATTGGTTTATGGACAGCTAACAGAACAATGGAAACAATGGCAGAAAGCACAGTATATGTTATACTGGCTTGTATCAAATGGGTTATTTGGCAGGCATGTTGTCAAAAGGTTTTGCAAGGGAAAGATTTATCCTTAAATCATGTTCTTTTTAAGTTGCAAGCTGAATTAGATGGGTTATACCAGTATGAAAACATACATATGGGGGACACGTGTGCTGCATTATGGGAAGGGGTTGATTGGATGGGGTGATGTTTTCAGGTGAAGGTTTTTGTATCTTATTATTTTTGTACCTGCATTATTTAGTTTGCATTCTGTGTTGATTTTTCTTTGTTTTTCCTTCCTGATTTATGTTATGATTATGTAAAGAAGTTTTGTTTTTGATTTTGAATAACAAATTCCCCTACTCTTTTCAAGAAGCGCCATGTGATCTTTAACATCTACCTGAACTACCACCAGAAGAGGCAGATGAGACCACGGTTTAATGCCTCATCTGAAAGATGGCACCTTGGGAGTGTAGCACCCCCCCCCATGCTGCACTATAGTGTCAGTATTGGGATTTTAACCCAAGTGCCAGGTGTGGTTTTCTTCACAGAGAGACACAAACCAGTAGCTGGAATCAGCAGACCAATGAGGCATGGTCCTGCACCTTTAGTTTGGCACTGGGTTATCAGGCTAAGGGCAGGGGTAGGGTGGTAGGCATTAGGATTGAAAAAACCTTAATGCCACATTAAATGTGTTTATGGTTGAACTCTAACTCATTTTTGGTTAGATTTACAAGATCCCACGTATGTGGTCATGAGGTGCAATGACAACTTGGGCTCCCTGGAAATGTTGGCCAAAAATGGCAAAGCTATGGATAAAAAAAAAATGGAAAAAAGTCCACGCACCTGAGCTGTCTGTGCATTTCATGACCTAGTTTTTTTTAATCCATTTTTTTTCTGGTAAAATATTGTATTGAGGGACATTGAGGAATTGTGCTGAGGGACACTGAGGATCCTCAATGAGACACTGAACTGTGGGTACCAGTGGGAGGGAGACAGGTGGTGTTGGTGTTAGCAGGTGGGTGAGAGTACTTTTTTGGTAGGGTTGGCAGAATGGGGTATACAGGAGTGGGGCTGGGTACCCGGAGCCAGTGTTGTGTTTATTCATGGGTCATGCAGGAGAGGTGGTACCAGCAGCAGGATTGGGCACCCACCACTGGTGTATTTTTTATCTTTTTTAATTTTTTATTTTTTATACTTGTAAGCAAGATGAGCAGATTGCCCATATTATTAACTGGTTGGGGGAAATGGATACCAGCTGTAGGGTTGGGTACTGGCATTGTTGCTCTGTTTATTTAAGGGTCTGGTGGGAGGAGGATAGAAATGGTGGGGTTGGGCACTCACAGCCGGTGTATTGTTTATTCACTAGCAAGAGAGGAGGTACCAGTGGCCAGTTGGACACAAATTGTCAGTGTTTTGTTGTTTCTTGGGGCAGGTGGGGGATACCAGTCACAAGGTTAGGCACCTACCACCAGCGTCTTTTTTATTCCCAGGTCAGGAGGGAGAAGGTACAGGTTGTGGGGTTGGGCACTCGTCACCTGTGTTTTGCTTATTTATTGGTTGGGTTGGAGGTAAGGATACCATTAGCAGGGCTGGGCACTCACTAGCAGTGTTTTATTTATTTACAGTTTGGGCAGGAGGGCTACCATCAGTGAGGTTGGTTACCCAGTGCTGGTATTTTGTTTATTAATGGGTTGGGCAAGAGGAGGGCATCAGTGACTGGGATAAGGATCTGCCACCAGTGATGTGTTTATTCACATGTCAGACTGGGAGTACTGTTGGCAGTTTTGGACAACTGCAGCCTGTGTTATGTTAATTCATGGGTTGGTGTGGGAGGGGTACCAAGGGTGGGGTTGGGCACCCATTGCTGGTTATATGTTTATTCATGGCTCAGGCTAGAGAGGGGTGCTAGCAGCGAAGTTGGGCACCTGCTTCTGGTTGTGTTTATTCACAAATTGGGCAGGAGGTAGGGTATATGCCACAGGGTTTGTCACCCACCACTGGTGTTATGTTTATTCATGGATTAGACAGAAGAAGGGGTACTGTTGGTTGGGTTGGGCATGAAAAAAAAAGCTGTGTGTTAAGGCTATTTTCTGGCAGCAGGGCAAATGTATTAGTTTTGTTTCATTCATGCATGATGTGAAAATGTCAGTTACAGATGAAAACAGATTAACTTTTTTCACCTACGTTTTGGGTAGCATGTTCGATCTCATTATATGTGAACGTTAAAACATTAATAATTCAAAATCAAGGCTGGCCCATTGGCACATTGGTTGGATTTCCACTAGCAACGCCGGTGACCCAGGTTTGGGAATGGACCCGGGTAGCTGGAGGGCTGGCCAGGAGAGAAGGATGGAGCGTTCTATGGGTATCTCGTCTGGTGCTCGATGGACCCCTGGCAGAGGCCGGGGGGTGCCGCAGCTACTGATGAACAACAGCACCAAGGGGGCAGGGCGGATACAGGATGTCATTGCATGTCCTCACCTTCAGTAAAAATAGGGGAGAAAACTCCCTCTGTCCCCCACCTCCGTGAAGCCTGCCTTCAGCTTCAATTAGCCTCCTGACTGACTCTCCCCAGTTAGACACCAAGATCGCAGCTCCTGGCCAGTGCCGCAACCCACCCTCTGAGGGGTAAGTCAGGGGTTTCGTGGGGAGGAGCACAGCGGGTAAGTGGAAGTTCGATGAAGGCACTGTGACTTGGTGGATGATCGGCGGAGAGACAGGGGGCAAAAAGAATAAATTGAAAAAAAAAATAATTCAAAATCAAAATTACATTTTGTTTGAACACCCCTCAAAGGCACTGCCTTAGAGTGAACTCTAATGAACCTGTAAGAGTCATAATTTTAATCTGATTAGATTTTTCTGTAAGGTGAGCAAAATGACACACAAAAAGGTAAGATTTACTTAATTTCAGTAATTAATAACTTTTGAACAGCCAAACCAATTTTTTCCCAGTCTGTCCAAATATTAGCCCATAGAACAGAAAATGTGCAAACCTGATTTCAGAGTCCTGTAAGCTAAGGTCACCAAGATATAAGCTGTCTATATATTGTATATAGGATATGCCATGGGTAGGCCAAAAATACCGATGTTATTTATTTGAGTATAGACTGACCTATGACATCATGTGTGGCAAAGCATGTCAAGCTGTGGCATATTCAATTTATGCAATATCCATACCTTTGCATTATTTTTCAGTTATTTTAAGCATGTTAATGTTTTATTTTTAAGTTTATGTGTTTCTAGAATTGTTGTTGATGTGTTGGTATCGGACACTATCCTGTGCATCAGCATGTCAGCACTGCACAAGTTTATGTGTTTCTAGAATGGTCATTGGTGTGTTGGTATCTGACACTATCCTGTGCATCAGCATGTCAGCACTGCACAAGTTTATGTGTTTCTAGAATGGTCATTGGTGTGTTGGTATCTGACACTATCCTGTGCATCACATGCCAGCACTGCATAAGTTTATGTGTTTCTAGAATGGTTGTTGGTGTGTTGATATCAGACACTATCCTGTGAATCAGCATGTCAGCACTGCACAAGTTTATACAGTGCATAGTGGAGTGTTGTTCTGTATAGAATTCCATCCCTTTTTAAAATGCTGTTCTATCACAGTTCCAAGGTCATGGAATGTGATTCCACCCTACTGTAGTAGAACAGCATTCTAGAACCTCTAGAGACTGCACGAGTCAGTTTCATTTTGAAAGCAAAATAACTCCCAAAACATATTTCACGCAGTACTATACACTATAAAAAATAGAGGATGAGCAACTCTATGCACAACCAGTGTGTTTTGCCACTATGGGGTTCTGATTCCCATGGAGGACCTCTCGAGCTTCGCTCTCGAGGTCAGAGGGAATCAGAACCCCTCTGTGGCAGAACCACACTGGTTCTGCATAGTTGCCCATCCAATATTCTCTATGTGTTTCTAGAATGGTCATTGGCATGTCAGTATGGGACACTATCTGGTGCATCAGCGTGTCAGCACTACGTAAGTCTGTGTTTCTTGAATGGTCACTGGTGTGTTGGTACTGGACACTATCCTGTGCATCAGCATGTCAGCACTGTGTAAGTTTATGTGTTTCTAGAATTGTCATTGGTGTGTTGGTACCGGACACTATCCTGTGAATCAGCATGTCAGCACTGCATAAGTGTATGTGTTTCTAGAATGGTCATTTATGTGTTGGTATCTGACACTATCCTGTGCATCAGCATGCCAGCACTGCATAAGTTTATGTGTTTCTAGAATTGTCACTGGTGTGTTCATATTTGACACTATCCTGTGCATCAGCATGTCAACACTGCGTAAGTTTATGTGTTTCTAGAATGGTCATTGTTGTGTTAGTATTGGACACTATCCTGTGCATCAGCATGCCAACAGAATGTCTGGGATAGGCACATGAAAATTATCAAACTAGGGCAAAAAGGGGTAAACTTGTTGTAGCATCTTGGGTACCTTAAGCATTAGAAAGAGGGATAGGGCAGACTAGATGGGCCACAAGGCCCTTGTCTGCCATCAACATCTATGAGTATTGCATCAGTGCATGTGTACCTAGATGGGAGTGATGGAGCAAGTCAGGAGAGTGAGCAAGAGTTAGCGGGTGCTGCCTTTTGTGCAGTCCATTTTGTGAAATACCTCAGTCAGCATCAAGTGAAGGAGAGAGTGGTTTGGAGAATGAGTAATAGTGGAAGCACAGTCTTGGCTGGTGGGGTCTGGTGTCAGGCAAAATAGCTCTTAGGTAAGTACTTTGCACTTCTGAACAGAAGATAAAGAGCAGCAATGCCAAAATGTACTTTTCAGCATCTAATGGGTCATAAGAAGTGTTTAGAGAACCTGTCAGTTTTCAAAGGAAACTTGTTGAAGAGAATGTCATAGATGCATAGGTCAGGAAGCAGTATCAGTGTTAGGCAAACCAGAAGTAGTTACAAAATTCTCAAGTAGTTTTTTTACTACCATCAATAACAATAAAATAAAAAAAAAATAAAGAATTGCAGGATAGCTCTTCAAAAAGGTGGTACAAACAAAAATCCTTCTTCTGAGTCTCTCTCTCTAAAATCTCAATATCTCTCTCTGGACTCTGTTTATGTGAGATATTTTTGCCTGATGGTTTAACCTCTACATCCTGTTCTTGTACGTTCCATCTCCTATTTTTCACAAACAGCAACAAGACTTTTTTTCATTGACCTTCCTGTGACCAGCCTAAAGAGTACATTAGTAATCCTAACAGGTGCCACCAATTAAGACATTCTGTCCCAGTGATAATCTCCTTCTGACAATTCTATTAACAAGCTTATGAAAGGTCAAAAGGTTTTTCAAGGTCTACCTACTGTGTTCCAAATTGCTAACTTTTCTAACAAGCGCCAGTAGCTGTCTGCATTCATTACAATAATACAATTATATACATGTGCAAACTATGAGATGCCTGTTTACATACAGATTATTGTACAGTATAATCTCATTTACCCAAATGTGTTGGGTGACAATAAAATTGTTTGGATAAATGGGGTTTCAGATAAGTGAGGGAACTTTACATTTAAGTCCATTAAGCTGGGAGAAACATCACAGTTTCAGCTAACTGAGAGTTATAGATAATTGAAGTTTGGATAACTGGGGTTTTATTATATACCTCTTATAACTACAGAGAAGCAAGAGGGAAATGAAAGAATAGAAACAGCAAGTGAAGGAAGGAATACAATAGGAGGATATTGTTGGAGCATTGGAGTGGCCAGTTCCCTAGGTGCCACAAGGAAAATTTGATTGTGGAATCAGACAGGCAAGAGATAGACAAGTGACAGAATAGGAGATAACATAATAGATACTTGCTTTTAACTCTCCCTACATACAAAATGAAACAGGGTCTTATCCCAATCCTGTCACAGGGGAGTAGGCATGTAAGTCAGCTGTGAGATTGTGAAAGAAAAGTATGCTACTCATGCTGCTGGCTCCAGCCAATCCTGACCAACTTTGTGGATAAATTCTGTCATGAGGAACCCAGAGTGAGGATAAATGCAATATTCTCAGTCTAGGTCAGGGGACTCTCTAAAGATTAAAACCATTTGTCAGAATGTATCCTCACTAGTGTTGCATCTATCTCTGTCTCTATCTCTATCCGTATCTATAGTCTTACTTGTTTTGTTCATGGTGAGCCCAAAATAAGAGAGCAATCCAAATGACCATCATAAGGCTGATTTGTCTTTTCCCTTGGTTGAGATACAGATGAGGCATACTCATAAGTACTGAGAAGAACAAAAAAGATGTCTGTGTCTTCTGCTTTCAGTCTTTGCAGTGTATGTGTGAGATGTGATTTGGTACCATGTTCTCCTCCTTGAAGCAGAACCAGTATAAATTCTTTCACGGTGATTTGAATATACTTTCCATCATGCTTTGCATTACTGATACACAGTATATGTGATTTTACATTTGTTTGAAACGTGATTTTGTTGCCAATGCCCTCTCCAGTCAACCCTTGCCTCAATGCTTTTGTGTTTACGCATATATATATATATATATATATATATATATATATATATATATCTAGTTAGATAGACAGATAAAAAGGGTTAGAAAAAATCTATAAAAATGCTGTCTCCTGATTGGACAAAACACACCACAATACCATGCATTATCTCACAATGACCACCCACTTGCACTTCTTTGCATTTTTCACCCCTCTCCAAAACAATTCTGGCCACTTTTGCAGACAGATAATCCACTGCAAGTCATGTGGTCATGCTCTAATATATGCATGCCTTGGGTGGCTGAACACACTTGGCCTGCGGACTCATATCGCACAATACACACCAACATGTGCATATATCAGAACCACAACCACATGCCCTGTAGTGGATTATCTGTTACATATATTTCTGTTTATCTATCTATAGAGAGATATTCATATATATTTATTGTGTAATATATGGATAACATCAACAATATTATTAAACAGCATATAAAAAACTAATGCAATCATTCAAACCTTATAACACTATTGTTACAGCTCATAATGCAATCATTGCAAGCTCTATCAACAGTACGATGAGAAAGCACCTTTACCATATGCTTCTGTATTCCTTGTAGTGAGCATGAGTCGATGTTTACTGTAACTGCTGTGTACAGTTAATGCTGGCTTGTCTCTGATGCAAGATAATTGAAATTGCACATTTTGGCTAGGTGCTACCCACCCTACTATACAATTCATGGTGGCAGGGAAGCATGTGTTTGCGAGTGGCTCATAGGCAGCATCATTATGGGCATGATAGGTGCCAGAGGAATTCCCCTTGTGCACTGTTGCTCCCCACCCTACTGCTGCCTTGTTCTTGGGGATGAGAGTGAAGAATTGGCATGGCTCACCAGCTACAACTGCCATAGCGACTTCAGGCACCAAATGAACTGTCCTGCTGGTGTCCTACCCTGGCCTGGCTTCAAGCCAGGACAGGACTAGGGAATGGAGGAAACAAGCAGCTTGCAGCCATAGAAGAAACTGCTCAGGGGGATATGTAAACTACTGCGGGGACAGGAAAAAGTGAAAAATACCTGGATCAATATGGAACAAAACAAAATAAAATAATAATAACAACAACTAGTAAGGGACTTTCTCAGCTGAAATATCATCTTGAGGTTCTGGTGACCTGTTGCAACCTCTCTAGCTCTGCTCTCAGGGTTCATATGTGAGCAGAACATCCTGATAGTATTATAGCCTTGTAATACACAGTCCCCTCTCTATTATATTTTTATGCATGTATTTATTTGATTGACTGATTTTGAAATGGTAACCGGTTATGTATGTATGTTTCAATTTATTTATTGATTGATTGATTTGGAAATGGTAACCGGGAAAGGTATGCTGAGCCAGGGCTCATTTCCAGGTGTGACCCAAGTAAAAGAGTTAGAGGCCACAATAAATCAAAAACAGCCATAGAGAAGCATTCCAAAGATAAAGTGCAAACAGCAAACTATTCAATGAGATGCAAGTGCAAATAACAATAAACGGTGAATAGAAGTTGGTTCTATGAACAGCAACAATACCCAACTAAAATGACAAAGCAGGTTGATGCAAATAAATGCAGCAATTGTAGTGACATGAACAGACTCGGGGGGTGGGGTCATGGTAGGAGGAGGAGGGGATGAGCATTAGCTGGTGCTTAAGAGGAACAGGGGAAACATGGGAGAGGGAGAGATGGAGAATGGAAGGGAACTGGTTCCAGAGGGATGGAAGGCCACAGGAGAAGGCTGACTGCCCAGAAGTGGAGTGAGAATGGGGAGGGGGAAGATGTGAGGATCCTGAAGAGGAAGGAGCATGAGGCAGGTGGAATGGTTTAGAGGAGTGTGGCTTGGTAAGATGGTAGAGACTGAAAACAATATTTGGAGAGGAGGGAGGTGCAGTGGAACTAGTGATGTGATGGTAGGGGAAAGATGGATAGGGAGGAGCAGAGGAAGCAATGATGAGTACAAGGTAGGATTGGTGGCAAAGTGAGAGATGGAATTACAGAGGGTGTCTTATCTGAGCAGGGAAGAGGAGGGGACAGTACCACTGACCACATTCACATAGTCAAAGTCCAGGAGCACCATTTTGGTAACCAACTCCTGGAAGACCTGCAGGAATGGGTAGTCTTTGTTATGGTACAAGGCTTAAAGCTTGGGGAGGAGTTTAGAATGGATGGCATTGGTATGGGTAGAGAAGTCAACCCTATTATCAAGTCACACACTAGGTACTTGAAGGAGGAAATCACTTCAAGAGGGGTGCCATCCAGGGTGGAGATGGCAGGAAGGGGTGATCTGGGCCAGCTTCTGGATTGTGTTAAAGGTCAGGGAAACTGCTGAAGGAAAGAACAGTGGAAACAACCTTCTTGGCAGGGTCAGGAAAGCTTAACCCATCACTCTCTGTCATGGCAATCAGTTAATATGTGACCCCTCTGCTGTTGCTAACTTGTTCAACAATTTTTTCAGGGACTCACTCTCCCCCCAGTCCCCCTCAACTCACTTAGGGAATGTACCAAATTTCTACTTTCAGGTCCTGACCCACTCTGACACTATAAAGCTTATACGCTCAAATAAACCATGTCCCAATAAAGGAGCAGATGGGATAGATTACAAAGTCTGTAAAACTCACCATGTCCCCCCTTATGGTTCTGCTCATTAACATCTTTAACCTCATCCTCTGCACTGGCTCTTTTCCCCAGATATGGAAAACAAGCACTGTCAAACTCCTATTCAACTCTGACTCCAGGTTGGCAACTATAGGCCTATCTTCCTCCTTGCCAGCATTTCCAAGATTCTGGAGAAGGTGGTCCATTCCGAAGTCACTTATTTTTTCAACAGCTACAACATTCTGTCTGATGCCCAGCATGGCTTCAGAGTTGCCCACAATATGGAGACAGCTCTAGTCAAGTTTACCAGGGATGTTTATGGAACCATTGACAATGGCCTATTCACAGGGCGGTTTTCATGGACCTGACCAAGGCCTTCAATCTTGTTGACCACAAACTTCTCCTGTCCACCCTTACTGACCTCCACCTCTCTTCTGACACTGTCAACTGTTTCAGGAGCTATCTCACTTGTAGATCCCAGACAACCAACATTGATGGGTACACCTCCTCAGAATACCCAATTAAATACAGTGTACCCCAGGGCTCCATCTTGGGTCCCCTCCTCTTCACACTCTTCATTACCAAGCTCCCTGAAATCTGCTCCTGCATTAAAATGGTCCTCTGTGCTGAAGATGCAGCAATAAAAACACATAAGTTATACCATTATGCCTGCAAACAGACTTCCTGGGGCTTCGCACCTGGTTCACCAACAAAGGCATGGTCCTCAACTTGAAGAAAACTGCAGTAAATACATGGTATTATCCTGGCCCCAGGAAAACATTCAACCCCCATCTTAACTTCTCAGATAACTTCTCGAATTGCACTTAACTGGTATTTGAATTTAAATACCTAGGTATCCTTCTCAATCCCCATCTGTCTTTCAGCCTCCACGTCTCTAATGTGATCAGCAAGAGCCACTCAAGGTTAGAGCTTCTCTACAGGATGCATAAGTTCCTAATACCAGACTCAAGATCAGGGTTTTAAATAATTGAGTAGCAGTTTTTTTCTTGGGACTATACTAACTGTACAGAAAATACTTATATAGGTTTTCTAGAAGTGCGGTGTTTGTTAAACACAGTGAGGCAAGAGCTATGTATTTTCACAAAGATTTAGAACTTTTATGAGCAAAGTGCTAATCAATTTTTAGAGTTATATAAATGCCTGAAGACTGAGACTTGCCAACTCCCTTCCACTACCACTCTTGACTTATGGTTCCACCATCTACGCCCTGCCCGTACATTCTCAACTCTTTTGAGAACTCAGATCCAGCTACAACAATATAATCCGCTTCATCATCGGTCTACTCTGGAGAACACATCATTGCACCCTATACAAGGCACTTGACTGACTTCCACTTGAGGGGTTTTTCACCCCAAAAGTTTGTCCTTCCTTCACAAAATTTTGCTGGACAACCTTCCACCTAGCGTGAGCTCTTTTTTCCCCTAAGCATGATCCTGCCCGTCTGACCAGAGGTGCTTCCAGCAACATAATTTAAATCCCTTTTTTTCACACCTTTCTTGCTCAAAATTCCTTACCTATAAGGGCACAAAGCTCTACAACCAGCTCCCTCCCACGCTTCTTGCCTGCAACTCTACCCATGCTTTTCAAAGATCCCTCAAGATTTAATCCCTTTACGATAACTAACTTCTGATCTCTTCTGACTCCCCCCCCCCCCCATTTTCTCTCCTGAACCCTTTTCACTTTTTTATTCTTGGAACAGCTAATAATTACTGAACCCTGGTCCTCTTATCCTAATGTCCACTATGTAATTCCTGTATATCTTATGCTGTCATTGACTGCTTGTACTCATGTTTGCATTTAAGTAACTTTATTTGTAATGTAACGGTCATGACTTGTTGCCTATTCCATTGTTTATTTTGCTATACACTACTTGCATAAACTATGTACTGTGCATATTGTTTATTTTTGTAATTTTTGTATCTTTTGTAACCACTTGTAAAACTGGAGGTTTGTGAAAATGTTCATTTTTGCTCACATACCTTTTCCAGTATAAAATAAACTTTTCTTTTCAACTTTCTTTATTCCCCCAATCTCTGACTTACCTGAACTCTCTCTCTGGTGTGGTCACACAGTGCAACCTGTTCTCACCCGCCTGAAACCTCCAGTCTCCACTCTCTGACATGGGCCCATCTCCCCCACATCATCTAGTTGTCTGACCCCCCAGCTCTGAGCCCCCAGGGCAGAACTGCCAATTCCTCCTGGTGCTGAAATCTAGTGGAGTGACCAGAGAGTTGGAGGAAGTGCCAGAGGTGGAGATGGAAGGCCTGGCATTAGGCGTGGGAGCTGACCACTGGATCCGCCATCACCTATCAGGTGCCAGGGTTTTTCCTTGTTCTGTCCCATTGGCCCGGCAGTGCAATGTGCACCAGTGCAGTGTGTGCACACTCCCACGCACACCCAGAGGAGTGCTGCCATGGCCAGTCCCCCTTGCATGGATCCTGACTGCTGCTGCTGCACCCACAGTCTACACTGGGAGTCACCAGACAGTGGGATCAACATTCCCCCTCCCTCCCAGGAAACGAGAGCAGTCCTTTGGATGCTCAATCCTTTCCTCTCCCACTGACTCCTGATGACTCATGTTTGCTCCCAAACCCAGGTCGCCGGCATGGCATGAGGTGTGGCATCCGGTGCCTCAACCCTCAGTGCCACCAGGCCAGTATAAAATAATATTCTACAACAGTATGAAATAAACTTGATTGATTGAATATTTTGAATCCAATGGGTTACGAGACTGGAGGGGAAGCTCATGTCAAACAAATCAGACAGATTTCTTTGATTGGGTGACCAAAGAATTAGATAATTAGATCACATTGGAGAGGTGGATGTGGTCCACCTAGATTTCAGTAAAGAAATTGGTTAAGGGATAGATGACAGAAGGTGGCGATAAACAGAGTTCACTCAGAGAGGGGAGGGTAACCAGCCAGTTGTTTCAGGGATCAGTGCTTGGACAGGTCCTCTTTAATGTATTTATACGTGACATTGTGAAGGAACTGGAGGGGAAGGTCAGCCTCTTTGCAGATCACACTCCAATGGCAGAGTACAAACTGAGCAGAGTGCTCCTGAGAACCACCAAGCAGGAGCAAGACCTGGGGTAACCATATCGGATGTCCTAAAGGTGACCAGGTAGTATGACAAGTCAGTTGGGAGGGCTAGTAGAATGCTGGGTTGTATATGGAGGGCTATCACCAGCAGAAAGAGGGAAGTGGTGTTGCCTCTGTATAGATTGTTGGTAAGAACTCACCTAGAATACTGTGGGCAGTTCTGGAGACCTCATCTCTGAGAATACTGTGTCCAGTTCTGGAGACAAATCGTGAAGGAGACAAACTACAGGTAGTCCAGAGAAGGGCAACTAAAATGGTGCAGGGTCTGCATCAGATCCCCCTATAAGGAAAGACTAAAAGAACTCAATGTGTACACCTTGGACTAGAGGATGGAGAGGGATGATATGACAGAGACCTTTAAATACCTCACAGGGGTAACTAAGGTATAGGAGAAAAGCATTCTTAGGGGAAAAAAAGGAATCAACAACAAGGGCTCATGCTATGAAGCTGGAGAGGGGTAGATTTAGGAGATATGTGAGATATGTGAGGAAGTACTTCCTCACAGAAAGAGTGTGGATTTCCTGGAACTGCCTACCATCAGAGGTGGTGGAGGTAAAAACTAATGGGGTTCAGGAATGCATGTACTAGGCATAAGGGATCTTAGTGGATAGGAAGGGTGATGGAAGAATGAGCTGGAGATCAAATAGGGTCTGTGGTGATACTCTAGGTAGGGAAAAGTGGGCAGACTGGGTGGGCCAAGCAGCCTTTATCTTCAACCAAATTCAATGTCTCTATGTTTCTATGACACTGTTTTGGGGGGAATTTTTTAGTGTTAACTCTGAGTTTTTGGACTGGAACCAGTGCAGGACATTTTAGAAGTCTTGCTGGAGTGAGACTTCCACTGCCGAGGTCAAGGGACCTGAGGGGTAGAGAACTGTCATCTGCATGCATGTAAATTTGCAAGTTGCTACAGACAGAGGGGAGGTTGTTGAGGAAAATGGAGAACAGGACTGGACCCAGGATGGAGCCATATTGGACCCCAACCTGGTTTGGTAAGGGAAGGGATGGGATGCCTTCCATATGTACTGACTGCTAATGACGTGGGAGGAAGGATCAGAACCAGTCAACAGTGGGGGCTGAACGATTGACAGAGCCTATATAAATGGATAGTTTGGTCCCTTTTCTTGGACCAACATACATCTTGTACAAAGGTGCTATAGCACCCAATCTTTAGGGACCTCATAGGTCACTTCCTCAGCAGCAACAACATTCTAAACAGAAGAAGCTGAATTTATACTTAGTGTTACACAGTTGCAAAATAATTCATGACAGGATAGTTATTGCAGGTAAGGTGAGAAGTGTTAGTTTTGAGGGTGGTTAGACAACAATGAGGCAAAAGGTCTTCAGCTATGAGTGGATGCCTTTGAAGAAAATGCTAAGATATTCATATGAGAGAGGTAGAACAGCTGCACTGAAGTGTTAATGTAAATGGTTTTGTGACTGGAACAAAGGAAAACGGTGTTAGCATTAAACTGATATTCATACTGTAAGTACAGGAGAGGTGGAACAGAAAGACCAAAAACTAAAAAAAAAATTGGAAATGAGATGAGTGCATAAGCAATCAGAATAACTGTATAAAGTATTATTTATAAATACAGACGTTTGAGCCCCGCTAACCTGGTGGTTTACTGGTGCTACAGTATTGCCCCTCTGTGGCTAGTAACTGAACTTTCATGACTTTGTCCCAAGGAATACTTTTTTTTCCAATATTCTTCTTTTATTAATTTTTTTTTCTTTTCATTAAATAAATTTAACACAGAATTGGATACATTCATCATCAGGATCCCTGCTTCACCCTGTTCCTGCTAACCCCAACCTGGGCCTTCGTTCTGCTCCTGACCTCCACTCCTGCTAGTCCCCCTACCCACACATGATTTTTACTCGCACTTGCAAACAGATACTACCTGTGTTATGCATCTGGCTGCCATTTCCCTGCCACTTTTACAGGCACCATTCACTTAACCTAGGTTTTTTTTTTCTCTTCAGTGATCATAGCTCAGCATGTCAATTTTCTTTGTCCTTTTATCATGCACCGTACATCTGCTCACTCATGTTTCTGTTATTTGCACTTTGTAACTTACAACAGCAGTCCATTTTTGTTATTGCTCAATATATGGGTGCTATCTGTGTTCCCTATTTCCCTCTCTCCCTGGTCTAACCTAGAAACAAGCCTAAGTCAATGTGCCTTCCCCAGTTACCAAGTGTTAAATAAATACATTTTAAAGCTTTTCATAGTGTGTCATAAATTAAAATCCAATGTCCTCATTAAGCTAGTTATATTTACAGTTAAATTATATGATGTATATTTCAATTCTTATGTCCTTTCTCCTGTGTGTTTCTGAAGTTGCCTCCTAGTTTTAAGACACAGAGATATGAGACAGAATGGTCCGATTTGGAAAAAGGGGTGTCCTACTAGTGTGTTGATAACTTGGTTTAATATTGTGTGCTGGTGATGGTTCCTCCTGGTTTACAGCAGTTACCTTGTTTACCTTATGAACCTTCCATTTGTGCAGTTTTTTGCACTGAATTAGGTAAACCACATTACCTGGTTTACAGTATTGATCGCGCAAAAGTATACCATTACCACGCACCGCACGTCATTGTATGGTAGTGATATACATGTTATTCAATGGTACCACGCATTTGCGCGGTAGCAGTATACCGCGCTACCAGTATACTTTTGTGCGATCACCACTGTACATGTGTAGGATGCATTTATAGTTATGATGCTCTTCTGTCCTGTTTTGATGGTGGTTTGGGTGCATATGCAAGTGCAGATATATGTTTCTTAAATCCTAATTCTGTTCGTATCTCCTAAGTGGAAATCTGACCTTTTAATGCATGTAAGTGTCCAATTTAATGTATAGAATGATCTAGTTCCATAGAGCAGTGCACTTTTATGACCTAATTGTTTGAGTCACATTAACAGGTTATAGCAGATGTTAAGTATAGTGCCATTCAATGGAGAACTGAGCTGAAACTACAAATAATTTCTCCCACTGGAAGCTGCTTTTTAAATACTGGTTCAAATACAGTTATTGTTCTAGCTATATAATCATTTTAGTTATCCCAGTGAGTGTTTCAGATTTGCATGCTGCTGATAAGGACTATTTAAGAACTCTACGATGTTCTTTACATGTCTGTTCCACTCTTCTGTTGTTGGTACACTGCACATGTATTCCTCTAGTTTATTTTATTTATTTACTTATTTATTGAAGTCTAGGAATTACAACCTTTTGAGTCAGGGACTCTTTTTCAAAGGCTCCAAGTCAGTAGAAAATTTGGCAGGCAAGTATTACAGAGATCATGAACAATGACTGTAATTGTACACAGAGAGAAAAATTATATAATGGGAGCTATTACAAAGGCTCCACGTCAGTGCAAAGTGTGGCAGGAAAGTGTTACAGACATACTCTGCAGAACTCAGTGGTTGTAAGGGAAATAAACTACATCATACAGTTCTAAAATGCAGAGTGTAGATCAGAAATATTCTCTGCAGTTACTAAAAGGCCTGTGTAGATAGAACAGTAACAGAATTAGAATCAGTGCTTCTACTGGGAAGTATGACTTAAATGATCAGCACAGTTCTTCTTTAAGCACAAAGTCATTCCTAATCTCTCAGAATCACTAACAAGAGCAAGACAATGGATTCATAGTGAGTGCCGTAATAAGATAATCCATTTTTAACAAAGTAAATGCAGCCAGTTTCAATGTTTCCAATAGACAGTTAGCAAGATTGCATTGTAACATAGTAAGATAACTCCCGTTCAAGTTCTGCCATTTTTCTGCATAACTTTATTGTCAAGCTTTCTTGCATTTCACCACAAAATGCAGTAATGAAGTGCTGTTAAATCAATCAGGGAAACAGCATTCTGAGACCATTCATCATTTGCAGCAGTGAGGTGGTCAAAGTCTAGAAGCCCGGTGCTTTCCCTTCCAAATAAGGCTTCATCAGGGAACCTAACAGAAACATAGCCTGCTCATCATGAGTAAAAAGGGTATGTGTTTAAATGGGAACAGTTATATTCTGTTATTGTGCATAAACTGCTCTTTGGTTAAAGTTCAGTGACAGCTTGGGGTAACAGAAGAGAGGATATCATTCAACTACAGTATTTTCAATGCATGTACATTCATTTTTATCTGTACTGTTCTCTGTACAGATCTTTTGCCAGTTTCTTGCTCTGTTTATATTTTGATTCCTGTATCCCCTCCCCCAGGTCACAGCAGGAAGTGAGCCCTGGATCTGTGTGCCATTTCGGGTTAGCAGATTTTCAATTAATAAATGTGTCCATGTGTAGCCAGCCCAGTGGTGCTGAGGGTTGAGGTGCTGGACATCAAACCTCATGCCACAGCAGTGATCCAAGTTTGAGAAAAAGCTCTGGCCACCGGGGTGAGGGCTGGGAGATGACTGATGCAGCTGCTGGGCTGCTCTCATGTCCCAGACTGGGGAGACATGCTTCCTTGCTCTTGGCTGACACCCAGTGGAGGCTAAATGTTAAAGCAGAAGTCTGGGGGGGCTGATGCTACATTGGGAGGGTGAAGAAAGGCGACTGTGGATATAAGAGCACATGAGCATATTCCTACACATGTGCCCGCAGGCATGTCACAGCTGTGGGTCGGAGGGACACAGAAAAAATGGTATGTCTCTCCATTGCCATGTGTGACAGCCCCTGGTGCTCTTGGACTCCGCTCAATGTGGATCCGCACTGGTGCGTCAGTGGGGGGAGTGGCTGACAGGGTTGGGAACTGCCAGGTACAAGCCTGATGTAAAGTGTAGGTGGCAACAGAGAAGAAAGAGTTATATGAAAAAAAATGTGACCAAGTCTAATACCTACAATGGAACCACTGATGGCTGCACACAGAATGCTACCATTACTTGGAACTACTCCTCTCAGTGTTAAGATCAATATTTCTTTTGTGAAGACCATCGGGGTACACACTGGTAAGTGAGCTTAGCTGTCTACAATGGGGCCCTGTTATATTAAAGAGAGGAATAGTTGGTTTTGTGACACCAAGTCAAAAAAGTTGCCTGAATTCATGAGCAGAAAAAAATACACATGGATTAAAAAAAATTAATGCTGAGCTCTAAATGTAAAAATAGAGATTAGCATTCTAATTCACTGACAGAGAAACAGAATACATTTGTAAACATCTCCAGTAGGCTGCTTTGCTATTGCTATAGTATAGGTTTTCCTAGAGGTGACTGCAGCCTGAACAGATCTTGTGCTGTATATAGAGTAGTTTTTAGTAATATACAAGAGTGGGGGTTAAAAATGATGAGATAAGATACCTAGTGACATCAATAATAGCACCATATCAAAAGTATGTCATTACTGATGTGAGTCATGGTCCTGCCCCCTCACACTTGAAGATAAATTTATATGTAACTCCCCTGCAAATGGGGGTTCCCAAAAGACTTCCAAGAGCTTGCTTGAATGCTCCAAGCCTGAATGGTGTTTTTGCGTTTTAGCCATTTATCAGTGAGTGTTTTTAGAACCTCTGGTACTGTCTCTTTAAGAGCTGTCTGCTTGCAGACATAATTAGTTTGTATGGGGGACTGTGTGTTTCTTTGATTGAGTACCACTCTGCTGCTAATTCACCCCATTTTTGCAGTCACTAGGAGTGCAAAGGAACCTGTCTGAAAGATGTAACTGATTGCCAGAAATCATTTACAGTAATAATAAAATTACAGTTTGTCTAACCTTCTTTCTTTGCAGTCAGAACTGTCTGCCTAGTTCCCATTCTGGTTTTGAACTGCTGAACTGGACCAATCAGTGTGGGGTAAACTAGCTCTAAAATGATGCCTTGACTAATCAGAACTTGGGACTCATAATCTGAGCCAGCCACAAGAGGATTTGTATGGGCAGTGACTCTGGGAGATGTAGTTTAGACTTCGGTGCCTTTTGGACCAACAGCAGCAGTCTATTATTAGGTGACAGCCAATCCAGTCAAGAACTGGGAGGAACTCAAAGAGTGCCAGTTTTGTCTGTTGGGAGTTCAGTTTGAGATCTGAAGTATGAAGGGGAAAGAAACCCGTGCTCCTTCAGTGCACAGTTTCAGTCAAAAACGTGTGCAAGGCCCAGAGTTCCGGTCTACAACTTGTGTAACTGCTTGTTAGGACTGAACTCCGTCCTGAAAGAATCAAAGGATCTCTGAAGAGTAGAAACCAGGCTCACCCTGTAGAAGACTGAAGAAATTGTTGAATTACACTCGGGTCTGTCAGGAACTGAATCTGCTGTGTTCTCCTGGTTATTGTGCAGTAATTGCGATTGGGATACAGATGCAGCCTGCCTGGTATAGTGCTTTCTTTTTTACCATATAAATGTGTGAGGAGTCTCTTGGAGATCAAAAGTAGCCCTGCTGACATTGAAGGACCATATCTTCTTTGGAGGTCGTGAGTACTAATTGGGTCGCTCCCTGTTGAATTGCCACATTAAATCCAAATGGAATTACTGTACTGCTGACTGTTTAATTTTCCTTTTCTCTGTGTGAAAGGGCCCCTACCAGCTGCCACGGTTTGGACTAGCCACTAGGGCCTGGGTACCCAGGGACAGTAACTGTAGGGATAGGCCTGTGCACAGAGCCATGGAAATGAATAGTAAGTGATAAGCTAATTAACCTGATTTCCCCTGTCCTTGTTATATCCCCTAAATAAATCAGAGCTGTTTGTTTCAACAAGTTATACTGCCTGAGGTATTTGTCTATGTTAAAGTACTGTACTGTGATTGCACTGTATCTTATTTTACAGGATGTCCCGGTGCCTGAACCAGCCTTGGGGGTAAGTGTATACTGTGAAGGTAATTCTGCTATATTATGTGGGCCACTAGTGGGCAGAAAAGGTGTGCAGTGTCCCAGAGGGCTGTGACCAAGTAAGTTTAACTATTGCAAACCCTGACCTCTGGGTGGAGGCACCCGCCATTGGATCCAGGCCCCTCAACCTGTTAGTGGCAAATCAGGCAGGGGTAGTAGCCCCTGGGATAGCGCCATCTGGGGTTACATTTTGGAGGCTCACCGCTGGGATTGTGTGTCCTCGTGGCCATATTTACAAACCACTGTTAAGGGAAAAAATAAATAAATAAATAAATGGGTACCTGGACAGAAGTGGCTGTGCACCGCTGGTGGAGGTGTACTGGGGAGGAGATCGACCCCCAAATGCTATGCTTATCCTGGACATCCCCTTGGGTATCAATACGGACACTGTGCAGGGAGTACTTTCCAAGGTGGAAGGTTTACAAAATCCTGTGGTGGTGGGTCAGCACGCTAATCTGCTCACCCACACTTTCCTGGCCCTAGTAGAGTTTGGGATCCCATAGATAGCCCAAAGTACCACAGACCATTACCCCAGAGGGAGCCCCTCACTGCTTGGAGTGATAACTATGGACAGTAAAGAACGGGGGAATGAGCCCCACCACTATCTGAAACTTTTGAGGAGAAATTTGCTAAATGGTTGCTGGGAGAAGGGAAAACTGTGGAGGACTTGAAGAGACTATTTGCCACCTGGGGTGCCCTCCCCAACACCCTCTCCTGCTCCAGTACCGAATGGTGGCTGAACCAATGCAGACTCCTACTGCACCTGCCATTGGTCACGACTCTACCGGTTGTTGAGGGATCTTCTCTGGCACCCTCCCCACTCCCCCAAGGGAGGATGACTGGGAGACCTGGATAGACTATGTTGCCCCCAAGTGCTAGAATGGCAAATGCTCGGAAGCCGAAAAGCGAAAGAGGTTAGTGAGAGCCTCCGAGGTCCTGCCCTGGCTACCATCCGTGCTAAGCGGGCCAGTAACCCTGAAGCGACTGCACAAGCCTATCTTGAGGCCTTGAGAATGTGTGTGGAGCCCAGATTCTGATGAGGACCTATGGAGAGTAAGAAATGCACAACAGTACCAAGGAGTTGTTGTCTGTATGTCTCTCGGCTGGAAAAATTGTTGCAAGAATGCCTCAGAAAGGGTAGTTTGCCAGCGATTGAACTGGACCGAACCAGACTGGACAGAATCCTTAAGTCTGCCCCTTCTCAGAACTGCTGTTGCTTCAGTTACGCCTGGCAAATCGACTGAATCCCCACCTCCTAAGGATGAGTTAATGAGAGAAATCTCGAGGAGTTGAGAAAGGCTTACTCTGGAGGGACCTGCACCAATAGCTGTGGCTATGACCCGAGTGACTGAGGTGGCCCATCAAGTGAAGTTCAGGGGCAGAGGTTGGCAGTCAATGAGTGCTCTGATAAGGAAAAGATATGCCACAATGAGAGCGAACTGTTGAAGATCCGAATTCAAAAACAGTCCCTTTATGAGGCCATTGCAATACGGGGGCCCCGACCTATATCCGACTGCTATTTCGCTATGGGGTGGGGATACCCACCCATGTATCTCCTGCTGATAACAGTTCAACTCGATTCCTTGACCATGGAGTGGAGAAACTGACGAGATGTCTCCAAATGCTTATCACGCCGCGAACAGAGATGGTACTAAGGTTTCAGTTAGTAATACCCCGCCCTGGCTCCCGTGTGTGGCACCTCGGCCAGCTCAAACTCCAAAGTATGTTTTGCTATAATTGTGGGAAGGATGGGCACATGAAAAGGGAAATTAATCCCCAAAAAGACACTGACAAAGTTGCATATAGGCTACAAGGAGAGCTTCGAGAACAAATCAGTGGTTAAGAGGTGCACGCAAATATCCCAGTGAGGGCACCAAAATGCTAATTCACGCCTTTGTGGCAAGGTCAGTTGCCCAGGCCCCACTACCGCCTCTCCAGACTGGTCCAGAATAGTGGGTCCTCCATGGAGACCACTGTAGGGTAAATGGAGTGTCTACAAGAGCTGTATTAGACAGTGGCTCCAAGTGACAATTATGTTTCAAGATTGGTATCAGAAGCATTTGTCGACGCATTTACAACCATTAGAAGGACCGCATGTATGGGGTTAAGTGAGAAGGCCTACCCCATTCTGGGTATATCCCATCTGGTTGTCTTTTCCCTCACCTCCAGGCTGGAGGCTCGAACAAGTAGAGACCCTAGCCTTAGTGTGTCCCCCCACTGGACTGTATGATGGTGTCCCTTTGTTGATTGGAACAAATGCTCATATGTTCAGAAGGCTGGCACATTTGTGTTATGAAAAACAGGGTCAAAGACTAGTAGAGCTTTAAGAGTTCGGCTTTAATTAAGAAGGCCTATGAGGCACAGAGAATGCTGAAAATATAGAACCAGAGGAACCGTCGGAATTGTATGGAAGAAGGATCCTGAGTTCTGATCCTGGCACCAAATGCCGAGTGTACCTTACAGGGAGAGGTCCTGATCAGAAAGGATGTTAAGAATAAAATATTAATGTTGATGCACCAGGCGATGGAAAATTGCCAGAGGGACTGCTGGTCAAGCCTAGTATTTTGCCCGCTAGAGCCCATGCTTATGCCAGAAGGGTAATGGTCCAAGTTCATAATGTGTCTGAAAGAGACATTCGAGTAAATAGAGGTTGCATCCTGGCTAATGTGCATTGTGCAGACACTGCAGTGCTACCCAGCAGCAAGAGTTCAGGAGAATGACAGAGTAACCTGACTTGTTTGATTTCGCAACCCCGCTGCCAGCTGAATGGAAAGTGAGATCAGTGAGAAGCTTGCCCAGAGAGACCAGGTGTTTTCTTTAAGGAATGGGACGAGGATGCGTGCAAGGAGCCGGTTCAATATCCGCTCGCATGACGAAAGACCATTTCGTGAGAGGTCTCGGACGCCTGGCACCTGCTGATATAGATGATGTGAGACGGCATCTGCAAGATGTTATTAGCGGCTGGTGAATACAAGAATCCAGAAGCCCTATGTTCCCATTGTGGTTGAGGAAAGAAATGGAACAGTAAGGATGTGCGTGATTATCGCGACCTTAAACCGGCGGACTATCCCGATCAGTACACAATGCCCCGCATTCAGGATGCTTTGACTGCCTAAACGGGAGCAAGTGGTTCTCTGTGCTGGATCTCCGCAGTGGGTACTACCAGATCCCGATGGCCCCAGAGGACCGTGAGAAGACAGCCTTTATCTGTCCGCTTGGCTTCTATGAATTCATGAGGATGCCTCAAGGGATTTCAGGTGCCCCAGCCACTTTTCACCGATTGATGGAGCGTGCAGTGGGGGACATGAACTTACTAGAGTGCCTGGTATACCTAGATGATGTTATTGTGTTTGGCAGCTCACTGGAGGAACATGAGAGCAGATTATTTAAGGTATTGGATCGACTGAGGACTTTGGCCTTAAACTGTCCATTGATAAGTGTCAATTCTTTCAAACATCGTAAAGTATGGGACACATAGTATCCACCGAGGAATAGACCGACCCAAGTAAAGTTGAGGCCTTGACCACCTGGCCACAGCCCAAATCTAAAAGAACTGCAAGATTCCTGGATTCTGTGGTTATTATCGGGCGCTTCATCAAGGACTATTCAAGAGGATCCGCCTTTACTTAACCTTACTCAAGGGTATCCCAACCACAAAAAATACCAAAAGTCAAAGCCCCTCAAGACTGAAAGAGTGTATTTTCATCCGAAAGTGAAGTATATTTAAATCCGCTGACTTGATTGTGAGACTGTTTTTCATGAGATCATATATCAACTTACCCATGCTCCAGTGCTGGCCTATGCCGATCCAAGAAACCTTACGCCCTGCACACTGTATGCTAGCTTGTAAGGGTTGGGGGCTGTGTTGTACCAAGAGCACGAGAATGGCCTGAGACCAGTGGCCTTGCCAGTAGAAGCCTGACCCCATCCTAAAAGAACTATCCTGTACATAAGTTAGAGTTCCTAGCTTTGAAGTGGCTATTGTTGACCAATTCCATGAGTACTTGTATAGGGCTAAAATACTAGTAAAAGCGACAATAATCCTTTGACCTATGTGCAGACCTCAGCTAAGTTGGATGCCACTGGCACAGGTGGCTTTCTGCATTATCTACATATGACTATGCTCTCGAATACCAAGCGGGTCTGAACCACATAGATGCTGATGTTTCCCTGAGGCCTGTTCCCCAGAATGGTTGGGTCCGATTGGCAGAACCCGACATTCGGCACTCTGCCGAAGTTTGACAGGGAGGGCCCAGTGTCCACGGACGCAGTGGGACTGCATGGTGGATTGCTTGGGACCCTCTGAGAATTGCATACCTGCTGCCTTATTGCACTTTTTGCAATAGACATTGTGCACTGCCTCAGCTGGACAATGACAGTATTGATGGGCTCAATCCTCACGATCCTATGATCAAATCAGCTTTAGAAGCCCTCTATGCAGGAAAAGATGTGTCCAAATTACGCCTCCACTGATTTGGAGAACTGCACTGTTATACAAAGAAGGTCCTAAGTTGAAACTGGATCAATAAACTGTTATATAGAGAAACAGCAGACAGAGGGGACAAGTAGACAAACAACAACTGGTGCTGCCCACTGCCTTCGAGACTCAGTATTGAGGTCCTTGCACAACCACATGGGGCACCTTGGTATACAGAGAACACTTGACTTGGTGAGATCCAGATTCTATTGGCCTAAGATGGGGCTGATGTGGAGCAACACATACGAACTTGTAGTCGCTGCTTACAGAGAAAGCTTTTTCCCGAGGGCTGCCCCCTGTTACACATAACCACCATGCACCCATGGAGCTGGTCTGGTATTGATTTTCTGAGTTTGGAGTCAGATCAAAGAAATATCAGTAATGTGCTGGAGGTCATCTGACCATTTCACGAGATATGCCCAAGCTTTCCCACCAAAGACCAGAAAGCATCCACTGTAGCCAAGTACTCGTAGAAACTTTTGTTCACTATGGGGCTCACAAAGAATCCATTCTGATCAAGGGAGAGACTTTGAGAGTCGTCTGATCAAAGAGATGCTTTCTCTGTGGGGAGTGAGAAAGTCCAGAACCACTCCTTACCACCCCCAGGGGACCCACAGCCTGAACGCTTAACCGCACTTTGCTAGATATGCTAGGCACCCTGCACCCAAAGGACAAGCCTAGATGGAGCCAACAAATTAGCACCCTGGTACATGCTTATAACTGCACCAAAAGTGATGCCACTGGGTTCTCCCCTACCGCCTGATGTTTGGAAGAGAAGCTTCGAACTCACGGTAGATGTGTGTTTGGGGTCTCTCTGATGGGGTTCAAGCTGACAACTATTTACAGTATGTGCAAAGTTAAAGGCCCAGCTAACTCATGCGTACAACTGGCTCAAACCATGGCTGCCAAAAGAAATCTGGCCAACAAAGAAAGGTATGATAAAAGGTGAAAGCACAGGAACTCCAGGAGGGAGATCGGTATTGCTAAGAAATCTGGGACTGCATGGCAAACACAAGATTGCTGACAGATGGCACCATCTCCTCACATTGTAGTGGGCAAACTAGATGATCTGCCAGTGTACAAAGTAAGGCCTGAGAACAATTCAAAAGATGTAAAACAATGCATAGAAATCATTTACTACCCATTGGACAAATCCTGATTGAGTCTGAGCCCCCAGAAGATGCCCCCTCTGGACCAGTGACTAGAGCTGCTGCTAAGAAAAGATCAAGGAAGTCTGCACCTACAGAAGCAGAGTTAAAGTGTTCCCCTGCACAAGTCCCAGTTGAGCATGACTGTCAGTCCATATCAGAAGAAAGTGAGAGTGACTTTGAATACTATCCTTCTTACGAACTGAGTCAATTGTTTCGGGGCAATCCCCTAGTCAATACTGGAGACAAAGCTGGGCCTTCTGGACTGTCTATGCCCCCAGCTTCATCCCTGGAGCCAATGCTCCCAGAAAGTGAAGTGCAAAGCATCAGATCAGATGAAATGGAATCATTGTGCATGGTTGAACTGTTTGAGCTTTCAGGGAGAAAATGATAGATTGGGGCAGACTGGTGATACATCCGAACAAGAAGAGTATTTTGAGTGCCCTGACAGTCCACTGCCAGTGTCTGAAAGCTTCCATGCGAGCCAAATGTTGTGGACTCAGAAACTGTAACTCCTGGAGCTGAAAGTGCCCCAAGTTCTAGCTCTCTACCCCATGGAGACTCCTGACAAGTGAGAACAATGCTGAAAATGAGGCTCAGAGTGCAGAGACTGTAACAGCCCCCTAGAAAGACTGGTCGAGGGCTGTAAAGCCTGTGGTGCACCTCAGTTATGATTCCCTGGGCGGCCAGTGGACCTGCCTCTCAATGTTGTGTCCATAAAGGGTGTATGTGTCCCCGAGCTCATTGCCCAAACTGAGCGTTAGTGCTAACTCCAAGTTACTTGTGTTGCCTCTAAGTATGGTGCCCTTGCCCGTCCAGCCCCAAGGTAACTGATAGGGAAGGGTCTCCTCTCTTCAGGTTTCATGTACAAGAGGTAATAACTTGAGTTGTGGTACAATGTGTGTGTTATACTGTGTAAAAGAGTGGACGTACTGCAATGTTTCAGAAATGGTTCTTGGTAAATGATGTATTGACTGATGATTACATGTGTAGCCTAATGCAAATGTATATGGTTGCAGTTGAAACTTATGGGGTACTTGCTTGACGCTGACGCCAAGCTTTTCCCAGGCCAGGAAGGGTGTAACCCCCTGCAAATGGGGGTTCCCAAAAGACTTCAGGAGCTTGCTTGAATGCTCCAAGCCTGAATGGTGTTTGGCGTGTTAAGCATTTATCAGTGAGTGTTTTAGAACCTCTGGTACTGTCTCTTTAAGAGCTGTCTGCTTGCAGACATAATTAGTTTGTATGGGGGACTGTGTGTTTCTTTGATTGAGTACCACTCAAGCTGCTGCCAATTCACCCCATTTTGCAGTCACTAGGAGTGCAAAGGGAACCTGTCTGAAAGATGTAACTGATTGCCAGAAATCATTTACAGTAATAATAAAATTACAGTTTGTCTAACCTGCTTTCTTTGCAGTCAGAACTGTCTGCCTAGTTCCCCATTCTGGTTTGAACTGCTGAACTGGACCAATCAGTGTGGGGTAAACTAGCTCTAAAATGATGCCTTGGACGAATCAGAACTTGGGACTCATAATCTGAGCCAGCCACAAGAGGATTGTATGGGCAGTGACTCTGGGAGATGTAGTTTAGACTTCGTGCCTTTTGGACCAACAGCAGCAGTCTATTGAGTGATAGCCAATCCAGTCAAGAACTGGGAGGAACTCAAAGGAAGTGCCAGTTTTTGTCTGTTGGGAGTTTCAGTTTGAGATCTGAAAGTGAAGGGAAAGAAACCCTGTGCTCCTTCAGTGCACAGTTTCAGTCAAAAAAGCGTGTGCAAGGCCCAGAGTTCCGTCTACAACTTGTGTAACTGCTTGTTAGGACTGAATCTGTCCTGTGAAAAGAATCAAAAGGATCTCTGAAGAGTAGAAACCAGGCTCACCCTGTAGAAGACTGAAGAAATTGTTAGAATTACACTCGGTCTGTCAGGAACTGAATCTGCTGTGTGTTCTCCTGGTTGTGTGCAGTAATTGCGATTGGGATACAGATGCAGCCTGCCTGGTATAGTGCTTTCTTTTTACCATATAAATGTGTGAGGAGTCTCTGGAGATCAAAGTAGCCCTGCTGACATTGAAGGACCATATCTTCTTTGGAGGTCGTGGAGTACTAATTAGGGTCAGCTCCCTGTTGAATTGCCACATTAAATCCAAATGGAATTACTGTACTGCTGACTGTTTAATTTTCCTTTTTCTCTGTGTGAAAGGGCCCTACCAGCTGCCACGGTTGGACTAGCCACTAGGGCCTGGGTACCCAGGGACAGTAACTGGTAGGGATAGGCCTGTGCACAGAGCCATAGGTAGATAGTAAAGTGATAAGCTAATTAACCTGATTTCCCCCTGTCCTTGTTATATCCCCCTAAATAAATCAGAGCTGTTTGTTTCAACAAAGTTATACTGCCTGAGGTATTTGTCTATGTTAAAGTACTGTACTGTGATTGTTGCACTGTATCTTATTTTACAGGATGTCCCGGTGCCTGAACCAGCCTTGGGGGTAAGTGTATACTGTGAAGGTAATTTGCTATATTGTGGGCCACTAGTGGAAGAAAGGGGTTGCAGTGTCCCAGAGGGCTGTGACCAAGTAAGTTTAACTATTGCAAACCCTGACCTCTGGGTGGAGGCACCCGCCATTGGATCCAGGCCCCTCAACCTGTTAGTGGCAAATCAGGCAGGGGTAGTAGCCCCTGGGATAGCGCCATCTAGGGGTTACATATATTTGAGTCAGCCCATTAGATATAGCTTATGTATTTATTATTTTACTGGGAATTATTATCCATTTAGCAGTATTTACAGAAAACAGGTTATACAATCAAAACTCAAGTTACGTGACAGTGTAGAGTGGTGGTGGTGGTGTTGCCTTTTATGTTAGTCAGATTCTATCCTGCTCCATCACCTTCAGTGAGCCAGCCCCTTCCTCTCACAAACCCCATTTGACCAAGCTATCCCTCCCTTCCACTCTCACTATCTTTGTTGTTGTTTTCTACACCTCTACTAAAATCTTTCCCTCCTCCTTGTCTGACTCCTTCTCATCTCTTGTTTCCCTTGCGGCCTCCAGTTAGTTCATCCTCCTTGGGGATTTCAAAATAAATTGGCTCTCCCCTGCCTCTAGGCCCAGCTCTGCAGGATGTAATCCCTAAACCTTTCACAGCTAATAACAGAACCCACCTGGTTCAGTCCTCCCTCTCTCTAAACCATTTCCTCCTGGACTGGGTGCTCTAAATCCACCCCCACTTTATCGCTGCAGAAAGCATTCTATGGGATGCCTTCAGTGACCACTGTAAAACCTACCGTATCAGGAAAGTGATGCCCATTCAATCTGCCCCAGATACTTTGTTAAAAGTCACTGAAGTCACTTGACACTAATGCCCTCCTAAATGACCTTGCTGCCCCTAATAGTTCCCCCATCTACTCTGCCAGACACTGACACTACCCTCTCCCTCTTCTGTGCCATATTTAGTCACACCTGATACATTTATGCCCCCTCTTAGAAAGTCCAGAGTTAAATGCTTCCACTACCCCTGGATTACATCTGATGACATTGATTTGTGCAGGTCCCGGGATCAAGCTACAAATCCTCACAATCCCTGTCTAACATCTTATTCTATAGGTCACTCAGGAATTCCTGCATGAAGGCTGTCTGCACTGCGAAGGCCCACTACTTAAATTAAAACCCATAGTCCAACCTTAACTTCCCATCAAATTTCTGGAAGGTTATCTACTCCTTGTTTGATCCTGCACCCAGCCTGCTCCTACCCTGTCCTCCTAGTGGAAGGCTTACTGGTCTCTGACCCTTCCTCAGTATGCCATTCATTTTAGTAAAATTGTCACCATATGTGCAGTACCCTCTCTTCCATCTCCAGATCACAGCCACCCCCCCATTACCCACTGCCTCTCCTCCACCCCACTCACCTGAAGGCTTTCAGTTCCCTCCTATCTACCCCCCCCCCGGAAGTGTTCTTTGTCCTTATAACACTCATCTCTTCTAAGTCCAGCCCTAACAGGTTGGACTACAAAACTTCACGCATCTTGTCTCTGGCCATTGCCTCTTTGCTCGCTCACCTTCTGAACCTCTCCTGCTCCCTCAGTGCTGACCATCAGGCCTGGAAGGTTGCAAAGGTCCTGCCCCTGTACAAATGGGGCTATCCCTCCTCCCCTGGCAACTTCCTGTTGATCTCACTCCTCCCCTCTTTTGCAAAGCTTCAGGAGATGATTGAGTATTCTGAGCTTTCTGACTTCCTTTTCTTCTCTAATTTCCTTTTTGCCTTACATTCTGGTATTAGTAAGTATCACTCTACTGTCTCCTTAATGCTGCATGTAACTGACTATCCTCACTGGGACGGATCAGGGATATATCACTGCAGCTGTATTCATCAATCTTTCTAAAGCCTTTGATGTGTTGTCCCACCCACTCGTCCTGGAAAAGCTGAGCTCTGCTGGCCTCTCAGTGTCTGCTGTTGACTGGTTCCATTTATACCTCACAGGCTGCCAACAGTCAGTACAGGTGGGACTCCAGCATATAAACACAGAAACTGATAGCAGATAAGGGCTGCTAGGCCAATCTAGTCTGCCTATTTTCCCTACCTACTATAAAAGCTGCAGACCCTACTTGATCTCCAGCTTTATCTCCTTGTTCCTATTGCTAAGGTTCCCCTATGCCTGTCCTGTGCATGCTTGAATCCCCCCACTGTGTTTGCCCTCACCACTTCTGCTGGGAGTCTATTCCATGCATCCACCACCCTTTCTGTGAAGAGGTACTTCCTCAAGCTACCCCTTAGTCTACCCCCTTCCAATCTCATGTCATGCCCCCTTGTTACTGGAACCCTCCAGTACCCTATTTATGCATTTTAAATATATGTAGGTTTCTATCATATCTCCCTGTCTCTCCTCCAGGGTATACATATTGAGGTCTCCCAGTCTCTCTTCATATGACTTTTGGTGCAGACCCTGCACTATCTTTGTTGCCCTTCTTTGAACTGCCTCCACCCTGTATATGTCCATAAAGAGATCCAGCCTCTAGAACTGGACACTGTATTCCAAATAAGGCCTCACCAGTGATCTGTACAGTGGCATCACCACCTCTTTCCTCCTGCTGGTGGTACCTCTCCCTATGCACTTCAATATCCCTCTGGCTCTCTCCACAGCCTTCTCACATTGTTTGGTCACCTTTAGGTCATCAGATATGATTACCCACAAATCCTTTCCTGTTTGGTGGCCATCAGTTTCTCCCCCCCCATCATGTAATCCTCCCCTGGGTTCTTGCACCCCACATGCACGATTTTATACTTTTTTAGATTAAATCTCAGCTGCCACACTCTGGACCATTCCTCCAGTTTACCTAGGTGCCTCCTCATTTTTTTCACCCCTCCCAGAGTGTCCACCCTGTTGCAGGTCTTAGAGTCATCTGCAATTGGCACACCTTCCCCTCCAGCCCATCCTCAATATCACTTATTAAGACATTAAACAGGACTGGGCCAAGGACTGATCCCTGTGGTACCACACTGGTCACTGTCCTTTCCTCAGATTGTGTACCATTTACTGTGACCCTCTATCTTCTATCACTCCACCAATTCCTAACCCAGCTTACCACCTTGTGACTTACTCCCAGGCTGCCCAGCTTGTTCACAAGTCTTCTATGAGGAACAGTATAGAAGGCCGTACTGAAATCCAGGTAGGTCATATCTACCGCTCCATCCCGATCCATGACCTTAGTCACTCAATGAAAGAAATCAATTAGATTTGTTTGACATGATCTTTCCACTGTGAGTCCATGCTGTCTCAGATCCTGTGCTCCACTGGATTCAAGGTGTTTCACAATCCTTTGTTTAAGTAGTGATTCCATAATCTTCCCCACTATAGAGGAAAGGTTTCCTATTCTGTAGTTTCCAGCCTCCTCCCTACTGCCACTTTTGTGAAGAGGGACTATATCTGTCATCCTCCAGTCTACTGGAACCACTCCCGTATCAAGTGACTCATTGAACAGGGCTGCCAGTGGTGCCACCAGCACCTCCCATAGTTCCCTTAATATTCTAGGATGTATCCCATCTGGTCCCATTGCCTTGTCCACTTTCAGTTTTGCGAGTAATTTTAGGACTCGCTCTTCCGTAAATGGACTGGTGCCCATCTCCCTCCCATATTTGTTCATGTTGTCTAACTGTAGTTCCTCACCTTCTTCTTCTATGAATACAGAACCAAAATATGGTATTTGTTTAGTATTGTTGCTTTTTCCAGGTGCCCTTTCACACACACTCCTTCTTCTCACTTAAACTTTCACTAATGCACCTATAAAAAGTCCTGACTCCCTTGTTTACCTCCTGTGCTATTTTTTCCTCTGTTTGTGCCTTTGCACTCCTGACTGCTTTCCCTGTCTCCAGATACACTACCCTGTCCTCCTCCTGCTGTGTTTCTTTGTATTTGCTGAAAGCCATCTTTTTTGCCCTTACCTTCCAGGCCACTACCTTTGAGAACCATAGTGGCTTTCTCTTGCCCTTGTTTACTTGCCTAATGCAAAGGTTTGTTGCCTCCACTATGGCACCTTTCAGATGGGCCCACTGCTTCTCCACTCCCCCACCTTTTGTCCCTCCCTGCCAGGGCATACTTGAGACATATCCCCATCTCAGTAAAGTCCACCCTCCTGAAATCCCGGACCCTTGCTTTTGTGTGGCTTGACTTTGTCACTGTATTCATGCTAAACCACACTGCATGATGATCACTAGATCCCAGGTGTTCACCCACCCTGACTTCCTCAATTCTGTCCCCACTGGTGAGTACCATGTCCAAACTTGCACCAGCCCTGGTGGGCTCCTGCACTAGCTGCCTGAGGCCTGACACTTGCACAGAGAAAAAATAAAGACAAAAACAGCTCCACTGCTGTAGAAGGGTGCACGAGATAAAATCTAAATTATAAACAGCAAAAATCAGCACACCTCCACTTAGCATCACACAGGGCATATTTATTAAGTAAACAAGCAGATGCTACAATAAGCCAAACATCAGGATACGTAACACAAAGTCTCGACCAGTTTCGTACTAGCGGTACATCATCAGGGGCTGATGACATACTGCTAGTACAAAACCATTCAGAACTTTGTGTTGCATATCCTGATGTTTGGCTTATTGTAGCGTCTGTTTGTTTACTTAATAAATATGCCCCATGTGATGCTAAGCAGAGGTGTGCTGACTTTTGCTGTTCTAAATGCCCTTGCACAGAGAACAGGATGCCCCTGCTACTGACTGAGGCAGCAACTGGGATGCTCTAATCCACATCTGGCAGACTGAAATCACCTACCAGCAGCACCTCTCCTTTAACTGCCATAGTGTGGACAGATTCCACTAGAACCCTGTTCACCTCCTCCCCCTGTGATAGTGGTCTGTATATCACACCCGTGTGAATAGCAGTGCCGTTGCCCATATCAAGGGTGACCCAAAGTTCCTCCACTCCCCCTACACTCAGTGTATCTCAGTTGCCCTAATACCTTCCCTGACGTAAAGAGCTCCCCCTCCCTTTTTACCCCCCAGTCTCTTCTAAACAGAGTATAACCTGTTGCTGCTACATCCTAGTCATGGTTTCCAGTATACCACATTTCAGTAATAGCTACAATGTTTAGGTCAGCCTCCATTATCAAGGCCACCAGGTCTGGGATTTTATTCCTTAGGCTGTGGGCATTAATATGCATGGCCTTCCATGTCAGGCCATTTGTCTTTTTATCATTCCCCCTGCTGTCTTTTGCCTCCTCTGTTTGTCCTCCCTGTTTTCGACTCCCTTTCTCCTGTCCTCCACTGTTCCCCTTCTATGGGTTTCGTTTCCTCTGTCAATACCATAACATTATGGTCCACCATGCTGACTTCACTGTCCTTTGAGGGAGGGCAGTTTGATTCCCCCTGCCTCCTTCTGCCACCCCCAGTTTAAATGCTTGCCAATGAAGCACTTAAACTGTTCACTGAGGACAATGGTCCCCTCACTCCCTCACTGGATAGGTGTAGGCTGTCGCCCTTGTACAGGGCCACATTTCTCCAGGTGGGTCCCCAGTTCCCAATAAAGGCAACACCCTTTTCTCTGCACCAGCTCTCCAGCCAAGCAGAGGTTTCTAGCCTCCCCTTTGCTGTGTAGAGTCAGCACCCTCAAGAAGGTCATAGAGCTTGCTACCTGTGCAAGGCCCCTTCCCAACTTCCTGAACTCCTCCTGCACCCTTGCTATATCTACCTTATCTTCAGCCAGGTTATGTGTTCCCAGATGGACAATGACATCAAGCTTCCCCTGCCTTGCTACTGCTTTAGCAATTCTCTGGAGCTTCTCCCTGTCCTCTGAGCTGTGCTTCCTGCTAGACACTTTACCTCCCTTTCCTCCACTGTTCCTGTCCTTAATTCCACACCCTGGACTATGGAGTCCCCCACTAGAAGAAGCTTCCTCTTTCTTTGGGGTCCTCTCCCACCTCTTTGTGGGGTACTCTTCTGTAGAACCTGTCATCCACCATGGTCACAACTTTGAGTGTCTCAGAGGGATCCTCCCACTCCTTGAAAACTGTGTAGGAGTTTCTTAGTTGCACTGGGTGGGGGATGTGCTTTTGATCCACCTGCCTCACCCTCTCTGAGCCCACTGTAGTCCACACACTGCTTTTGCTGGTCCTCCTTTGAGGTATTGGGTGTAGACTTGATGGCCCCTGGGAGGAGGAAGAGATCCCCTGCAACCTGGCCAACTCGACCGGGAGGCTGGAAATCTCTGCCCTCAGCCCAGAGAGATGCATACAGATGAGGCAGCACAGCAGTGCCCAGAACATCCTTCTGAAGACTTCTGCTCCACATCTGTTACACTGCACCACTCCCAACATGATCCCTACATGCTCTCTGTCTACCAAGATCACTGTTAGGGGACCTCATTTCCCCTTAGTACTGTAACCCTTTTCCTTAGTACTGTAACCCTTTTCCTAGGGACTATATACTAGGAACCCCCCCAATTCTTTTTTAATACAGTAGAAATCTCAAGAAGATATCCTCCCAGTTTATGCAGCACTGCCCGGCTGCCTTCTATGGCTCACCCCACCCTGATTTGTTTCTGAGCAGGAAGCTGTCACACCATTCTGCTTAACCCTATAAAGCTAGATGAGCAGGGGGTGGGTGGGGGTGAGTAGGGCTGGGCAAACCACCTGGACTGTGCTCTGAAGGCAATCAGATCAAACCAATTTTAACCACCTCAGGCACTGTCTGGGTCCAATACACAACTCCACTAAACTGTAGGACTTACAATGAAAAATCCTCAGCCACCAGTGAATACTTCACTCTACTAAAAATATTTTAATGCACAATGTCATCAAAATACTAGTAAACAACAAGCAAACAGTCCACAGGGAAAACAAATCTGCAGTATATCAATCCCTCTGGATTTAAACTTCCAATCTACAAGTACTTAATCTATATTGCAAACACCTTTTTGATTCAAAAAAGCAATAACAAGTTTAAAATTTAAAGTGAGGTACACCTCCCTCAGATGTGAGCAAGATTGTACTTTCCTCCAGATTCCCAGTTCAGTATTGTGCCTCCTTCCCATCTCCCAGTTCAGTTGTTTCAAAGCAGCTTCCATCTTCAAAAGATGGGCCTTTCTGAAATCAGGTGATCTGAGATGTGCAACAAAAAGTTAATGGGCAATCTACTTCTGTTGGTGGTAGGAAATAAACCGTTGACAAGGTGGGGTCTTCTGGTTCATAGCTCAGTGCTCTAACCTCTGTGATATATTGCACCCATCATGGGTCCTATCCTGATGTCAATTTTCCTAAATGAACTCCTCACTGCGTGTCTCATTGCATATCCCTATGTATGTGGATGGCTTGGTCATTTACACCTCTGGCCCTTCAGGTTTAGCTGTGGAAGGTCTGCTTCAGCATAACTTTGTCAATGTGCTGCACTGGTTCCAAGCCAACCAATCCAGGATCAACACCTAGAAGACTGTGCCTATGATCTTCAGCACCAGCCAGAAACTGGCCAGGTTCCTGCCCTCTCCTATCTTCGCCACACTGGATGGCACCCGCCTTCTGTGTCCATATCGATGCCATACATGCCAAGCTTCACCCTAAACTCAGTGCTCTGTACAACAATAAGGATTGCCTCTCCCTCCAGGTCTGCCGGGATTTGGTAACCAAAATAGTTCTCCTGGTTTTCGACTATGTGGATGTGGTCAGTGGCACCATCACTTCCTCTTCCCTTGCCAGACTGGATACCCTCACCAATGGCTTCTGTCATCTTGCTACCAACTCCCCTTTCTGTACTCACCACTGCTCTTTCCATTCCTCCCTCTCTGTCCTACCTCTATCCTCACATTGCCAGTCCCACTGTGCCTCCTTCACTGCTAAAAACCTGGCTTGGGTCCCTTGCCTCCTACCTTTCCTCACTCCTCTCCCTGTCCTCACCTCTTCTTACTCTCTTCACCCCAAAGACTTGTGCACCTTCTCCATTCCTCACCCTCACTCCTGTGCTGGGCAAGCTGCTTTCTCCTACCACCTCCCTTACCTCTGGAACCTGCCCCCTTCTTCCCTCTGCCTCTCCCCCTCACTCCCTGCCTTTAGAAGCCTGCTAAGGCATCTTCTTGCTCCCCCTTGTACCTGTCAACCCCTCTCCTGACATTCCTTCCTCTCTCATTTGACCACCCTCCTTTCTAGTACTGCCATAAATCAAGGCTAGTTGTGCTTTAATCTGTGGTCTGTTTCTGAACCCCAGCTTGCACTGTCTCCCTTTCCAACAGGCACTGCACACTTTATTGCATTCTTGCACATTTTTTTATATATCTTTTCTTTAATCCATGCTGTTGTTAATTGTACTTTATCACTACATCTGTTCCTACATCTGTGATTTTGCCTATGTAAATACAATTTGACGTTTTGTCATTTTTATTCTGTCTGTTTTACCCATCCCCCTCATTCAATCACACCCAGAAATGAGCCTTGGCTCAGTGTGCCTTTCCCAGTTACCAATTTTTAAATAAAAAAACAAATAATACCATGAGAAAGTGCAGGTTGTTATCAACGAAGAGGGACTTAAGATATGAGGAAAGGCAAGATAAACCGGGTCTGTACTCATCTGAATGACAGGGACTGAGGGGGACTGGATGGATGTATTCAAAATGATAAAAAGGACAGGTGGGACTAAACACACAGAGTGGGATTTTCAAAACAGGCAGATGTTGGCACAAATATATATTTTGCCTTTGTCTTTGTCTACATCTGTTGGATTGTGCCAAAATTCAAAAGGCCTATTATCAAAAGATCCAGAGTTTTTTTTACCAGTTTGCATGACTTAAGGTCCTAGAAGTACCAGTCAATAGCCTGGCTGCCACATTCTGCACTAGCTGCAAGTGGCGGATATCAATCCCTGGTAGCCCTAGGTAAAGGACATTGCAGTAGTCAAGGCAGGAGGTTACAAAGGCATGGACTAATGTTGGAAGATTATCAGGGGGAACCAGATGCTTCACCCGGTCAATATTCCTCAAATGGTAGAAAGAGGATTTGACAACAGCCATAACCTGAGATTTAAGGGTCAGGCCATCATCAAAAATAATGCCCAGGTTCCTCACCCAATATGAGGTAGTCTGCTGAACACCCCCGAGCCAAAGCCCAGAGGGTTGTCCTGCCAGCAAACCCACCTCCTGGTGATCTGGGTCCACAACCAACACCTCAGTTTTAGCTTGGTTCAATCACAGCCAGCTGGCATTCATCCAATCCTGGATCTCGGATAGACAGTTGTTAAACACCGAGAGGATCACAGCCTGTCCGGGCACAAAGGACAGATATGGCTGAGTATCATCAGCATAGCAGTAAAAACTCAGACTGTATCTCCTAATGATAACAGCAGCATATACACTGCAACAACATGGGTGAAAAGATGGAGCCCCTGTAATACCCCACAGGATAGGGAAAGAGGGGCTGAGGAATAAATCTCAGACACTACTCTCTGAGTCCTACCCTCGAGAAAAGATTGGAACCATCTGATGATCATACCAGACAGTCCACAGATGAACTGCAGGTGCTCTAGCAGCACGCCCTGGTCCACAGTGTCAAATGCTGCAGAGAGATCAAGGAGGACCAAGATATAATGAGTCATCCGATCTCTCGCTATTAGGAGGTCATTCAGCACCCAATCAAGGGTCGTCTTGGTACTATGCCTCTTCCTAAATCCTGACTGGAGAGAATCATTGACATTGCGGCTGGACAAATGATCATCCAGCTGCAGCACAACTACCTTCTCAATAACCTTACCCACAAAGGTTAGATTAGAGACAGGTCTGTAGTTAGCCAGACAGTCCAGGTCAAGGGAGGGCTTTTTAAGGAGGGGTCAAACAACCACCTCCTTTAGGGGATCTAAGAAGACTCCTCTCCAATGACTCCCAGACTATCTCAGCAAAGACCTGGCAGAGTTCATCTACGCACCCTACAAGAAGCCGCGTAGGACCAGAGTCCAAATTACAACTGGTTGGCCATAAAGTCTGGATGACCCTCATGATATTCATGATTTCCAGTCGGCTGAAGTCAGACCAGGTAAACTGGGTGCCCGCCACTTTCTGTCAACCTCCGCAATACCCACTAGAGGGGGCCGTACAGATCCCAGACCTAATGGTGGCAACCTTATCTACAAAGAACTGAGCAAACTCATCACACTTGACTTGTGAAAAAGCTCCACCAGATTGAAGACAGATAGGATTGCACAATCTGTCCACAGTCCGGAAGAACCAAGCTGGTCTGTTCTGTGCAATGGCAATCTCCCTGGACAGGAACTCTGCCTTCTTACAGGTGATTACTGATTGACAGACCACATAATGGTCCATCAGTCTAAGTCTGTTACACTCCAGGCCTGATTTCTACCAGCCCCTGTCTGTTCTGCAAAAATGGCAATCTCCCTGGACAGGAACTCTACCTTCTTACAGGTGATTGCTGATTGACAGACCACATAATGGTCCATCAGGCTAAGTCTGTTACACTCCAGGCCTGATTTCTGCCAGCCCCTCTCTAGCCTTCACCCCACCTTCCTCATCTCCTTCAAGGTATCATCAAACCATGGGGACCTTGGGTGAAGAGTGAATGAGTGAACATGAATGGGAGCTATGGAGTCCAGGGCCTCTGTCACTGCCTTGTTGTAGGCGAGTACTAGATTCCCTGGATTCATGCACTCACTTGTTATGCCCGATAGATCCAGCATCGCCATTAGGCCAGTTGGGGTCAAACCCCTCAAAGGGCAGTACTGGACCATCTCCATAGGGGCAGGTCTGTTGGGAGGAGCCACAAAACTGAACCCTACAGTATGACTGTTGGACTACTTGACTGGCTCCACGACCAAGTCGGATATCTTCATCCCCAGGAGGAACACGAAGTCCAATGAATGACCACAAATGTGGGTCACGGAGAAAACAACCTGTGTAAGGCCCAATGAACTCATCAGTTGGAGGAAGTCATGACCAGATTGAGAGAGTTCATCATCGACCCAGGCATTGAAATCCCCAGAATCAACCATCTGGGGGATCCCAATACCATGTCAATGATGAAGTCCATGACTTCCTGCAGGAAAACTTTCCCATCTCCTGGTGGATGGTACATGAGAGGTATCCTGCACCCTACACCCATGACCATGTTACATTCACAGGAGTTGGTGGTGCCCACTGGAGCCTCCATAAGGTCCAGTTCCGATCTAAAACAGATAGCTACACCGCCGCCCCTACGATCCATTCTCGGGTGGTGTATCACTGAGTACGTGGCCAGAATTGCTGAAGCCAACACTGGACCAGCATTTTCATCCAGCCAGGTCTCAACCATGCAAGCCAGGTCTGCTGACCCAACAAGATCCGTTATTAAAGTAGTCTTGTTCATAATGGACCCGGCATTGCATAACACTGTCCAGGTAGGATGAGCAGCAAAGGAAGACTGCGTCACTTGCCTGCAAGAAGCAGAGCCCTTGGATATGGGAACCAGGCAGGGAGGACCCCTCTCCTGGACCCATTTTTCCCCAGGGCATCTCCTTGTTCCCACCACCCCAATCCGCCCACTCCTTTCCATTTCCCATCCAGGCCCAGCCCCCCACTCCTCCTCCTAACTATCCCCAGAGCCCGACACACCCCATATGCTTGTGGGGATAGTGAAGGACAATTAAAAGGGCAGAGGTCCCTGAGCCTTGTAGGGGAACAGTGCCTGACCATCTTCGCACCTTCCCAGTACATCCTTACAGGCAGACAGAACGCACCACAGTCTTCAAAATCCACTCAAATATTCTGACACTCCACACTCATACATCCAATTCAAAACTCCGCACAGTGACACTATACACACCCACACTAATCTAAACACTCAAACCCCCTAGCCCACAAAACAAGCACACACTATATAACACACACACCTATATTCAATCATACAACATCCACACCCTTAGATAACTCCACTGTCTCACACAAAAACCCACAGTAACTTCTGCCCTTCCTTAACACAAAAAAAACAACCTATTTCAAAATAATAACACACTAATACACATAAAACAATAAATGTAAAATTCAATAAAGTCTTATGGTAGAATGTTCTTGAATCTTTTGCAGAACAAGAGAAAGTCACTTAAATCTTAGACTGAGTTTATAAAGCATCCAACAGAACTCTGTCCTCTTCAGGGCAATGACCAAGTAAATGCTTCAGACCAAAGTCAACTCTCACTTTAACTTTAGAATGACCACACAGAGTTTGTTTGAAAATTGAAAAGGTTTACAGGCACTCTCACTGCCTAAACATTATGAAGTATTACAATAATGATAATAATAATAATAAACTTTATTTGATACAGCACCTTTCGAATATCGAGACGCTGCACAATTAGATAAAATTCAGAAAATACAATAAATACCAATAAAATCAAAGAAATTCAGGATAGGCTTTACCTAATAAAAAGGTCTTCAATGCCTGCTTAAAGCACCCCACTGTCCTGCAGTCCCGTAGCTGACAGGGCAGAGAATTCCAGAGGGTAGGGGCAACAAACCCAAAGGTGCGGGCCCCAGATGACTTTAAACTAACCCTCAGAACCTCCAGCAACCCCTCATCAGCCGACCGGAGCTGTCACAAAGGGGTGTAGGGAACCAGAAGCTCTTTCAAGTAGTCAGGAACCTGTCCGGGTAGGGCTTTGTAAGTTAATAAACCTACCTTGAAGGTGATCCACCACTGAACAGGCAGCCAGTGCAGATTGCGCAGCACTGGGGTAATGTGAGTTCTCCTAGGTACCCCAGTCAATAAACGTGCAGCAGCATTCTGCACTAGCTGCAGGCGGTGGATATCAACCCCAGGGAGCCCCAGGTAAAGGGAGTTACAGTAGTCAAGGCGCGATGTCACAAAGGCGTGGACCAAAACAGGCAGGCCACTGGACGGAATGAGATGCTTGATACTAGCAATGTTCCTAAGGTGGTAAAAGGCCAGCTTGATGACTGCCGACACTTGATGTCGAAGGGTCAGCCCATCGTCAAGTACCACTCCCAGGTCACGCAAAAGCTCAGAGGTAAGGATTTGAGTCCCCCCCAGGACTAAACCAGAGGGGAGATCAGTCCTCAACCCCTCTGTCCTATGACCCAGGTCCACCACCAAAACCTCAGTCTTTCCTGCATTCAACTTTAAACCGCTAGAACTCATCCAATCTTGGATTTCCACGAGGCAACAGTTCAGTACCGAGACAGAGCTAACCTGGTCGGGGGCAAAAGACAGGTAGAGCTGGGTATCATCAGCATAGCAATGAAACCTCAGCCCATACCGTCTTATAATGTCTCCAAGGGGCAGCATGTACACTGCAAATAACATGGGAGACAGCACCAAGCCCTGGGGTACCCCGCAAGGCAGAGAGAAAGACTCAGAAGAAAATATTCCCGAGACAACTCTCTGAGTTCTACCAGCAAGGAAAGATGTAAACCATCTGAGTACTGTCCCCGACAGCCCACAGATGAACCTCAGGTGCTCAAGCAGAACCCCATGATCCATAGTGTCAAAAGCTGATGACAAATCAAGGAGTACCAAGATGGAATGGTTTCTCCGATCTCTCACCATCAGGAGATCATTGAGCACCTGAACCAGAGCAGTCTCAGTACTATGCCTCTTATGAAAACTCTTACAAGGCCAAAAAAGAAACCTGACCAGCAGTAGATTTTATGTGGAGTCCCTCCAGTGGATCCTGTCCTGGACTAAAGCAATCTTCTCCCCACAGCTCTTCTTTTCAGTGACTTCTCACTTCAGGGGTCCCTGCAGTGATAGCCTACCAAATAATAGCAGGCAGGAGTGCTAGTTGGGAACAAAGGTAGAGGCCCCCCAACACTCACCCCAGGAGGCAATCACTCTGTCCAGATGAACCCACAACTGCAGTACCCGGCCCAGGGTCTACTCACCAGCAGCCCTCCCCCTGAAACCTAGACAGCACCAGTAACCCACATCCACCCTCCAGCAGACCAGGATTGGCATCACCCATCGTGGACCCAGCACACAGCAGTCACACACAGAGAGGATTAGGACAGGCCCCTCCAGAAGCTCCCTCCAGCCTCTAAGTTTGCCAGTCATGACAGCACTTCAATAGACTCCAAGCAAAGACACCACCATACACAGTCCACTGATAGTGAGACTCCGACATTGTTCTGATCAAACGTCCAGCTACTAAAGATCCACACTGGGTGTTCCGGTTGAACTACTCCCCTTCAGTGGTTCCTCCTCAATATCTCTGGATCACCTTTCCATAAGCTGAATCCACCACTAAATCCAGGGACTCCATTAAACCCTCCAGCTCCAGCTCCAGGGATACTACCAGCAGGTAAGACAAGTTTAAATAACCATACAAACGCTAGCGTTTTGAATTTGCAACACTAGCAACAAAACAGGAATTTTGTAATATAAAGTAAGCAATTCCATTTCTTGAGCACACCAGAGATAAACTTTGAATACTAACCTAATAACCCCATAGACACTATACCTAGTTTGCTAACTTACTTTAGGCCCGAACTGCAAATACAATAACCTAACGTAAAGTTTACAATCTAAAAAACAGATGAAACAAAACAAAATTAGTTAAATAAACTACAGTGCTGCTGCTGCTACTGACTGCTAGTCCAGCATGGCTGCCATCTTGCCTTGTTTGCCACACAGGGGGTGGAGCTCTGATGTAGCCATCTGAATACTACACCTAATGCTGTTCCTGGGGATACATGGAGTTCTGAGGCCCCTCTGCAAGTGGCTGGATGTCAGAAGGATGTTGCTGGGACAGGGTGGAGGTTGCCAGATGCTGCGTCTGCTGCAGAGATAATGGCAGTGGTGGAGCAGGAGAGTACACAGATAAGACTGCCTAATGTGCCTGTGTATATTTCTCCTGCTTGGCACCACATTACTATGGCAGGAAAACTGCTGGGAGTTGTTCAGAGACCTTTCTTTCCACATTAAGTTGCACATGCTTACAAAACTCCTGGAAGCACTGTTAACCCACTTGAGAGTGCAGAAGAACATCTGACTAAAATGCCAACATCTGATCCTGCCTCGGCACAACCCCAGGCTGCCACTGCACAGTTTGACATGCAGTATGATGCTGAAAAACCATCTGAGACTCTTCAAATGCCACAAACTCTGAGTTAACTCTGAAGCAGGAGTGCAGTGCTGGTAATGAGATAGATGAAACCAACACTGCAACTCAGAATGAAAATTGTATTTATTTATTTAATACTTTGGAATTAACGTTTGAGCTATGAATTCCTTTACAAGGGTTCCACGTCAAGAGACAATAAAACAGTTACAACGGTACAATTCACATAGAGAGAACTACAGGAATCAAACATAGGAATACTAGCTGGACAAGACATTAACTTTGTAGTTGATTACAAGCAGTCACAATTAACAAGTTTGAGAGGTATAACCATCTGCATTGGAAACAGGCATTGTCACAAGTCTCCGGTCCTAAATTCTTCAAAACAGCTGCAGGTAAAGGGAGGAGGGAGAGGGGGGTGGGAGCAGGGGATCAACAGGCACAGTCCAGGAGATGAGCTGGAAAAATTGGAGCTAGGAAAGCAACAGGTGATAGGTGAAGTAAAGTGGAGGCAAGTATGAGGAAAGGGCAGGATTGGGTGGGGAGACAGTTTATTTAGTTTTTGTTTACTGGGTGGGTGTGCTAGCCATGAAATTACTATTTTGAGACATGACCCGTGAGGTTACAAAGTTGAAATCAGTACAGCAGAACTACAGTAAACAAAGCAATAAATACAGTGGACACATTACATAGAGTGGATGTTAGGTGCAAAATGAGGAAATCAATGACATAACAGTCAACAGAGATCAGGATAAAAATAAACAATATACGAGTAACATATCTACAGGGTTTACGCAATGTACAGTAAGCACTAATAACAAAAACATGGTAACATTCTTAACAAAGTGCATTGTAAACAGTGACAATAGTGAAGGGGAGAGGAAATGAGGGGGTAAGAGCAGGTTGAGAGTCTCAGGGATGGGAATGAATTAATGAAGCTCAGGCATGCAGAGACAGGGGCTGGGAGGAACAGGGTCAGAGTAAGGGTTAATCTGTGGAGGATTAAAATCCTATATGGTGAAGTTAGGAAGTCTGATTTCCCACAGTGGAGTACCTATATTATGCATGTCTGCATTCACAGGTTTTAGTGTTGATTAGGGATTGCTTCAGCTCATTCTTAGAGGTAGAGAAGCTCTTTGTATTATTTACTCCGACTGGAAGCTTGTTTAACTAGAAGGGAGCCCTGTAGGCAAACGAGTGCTGGCCGAGGGATGTCAGATACTATACTATGGTTCATACTATGGATTGTCAGGAGCTAGAAGGCATATGCCCATTATTGCTTCTATAGGGCTTATCTGAAGTATGTAATCTTACCTCCTTTAATTGTGAGTATCTAGTTTCTTTTTAAATTCATTCTTAGTTCTACTGGTCACTATTTCCATTGGCAAGTAATTCCATACATTCACCACCCTTGAAGAAAAAAAAATACTTCCTAGAGTTACTTCTAAACTTGATTCCATTAATTTGTAATGGATATCCCCTAGTCTCCATCATTCCATCTTTGAATGTGATATTTAATTCATTAAGTAGAGTGGGATCCTGCATGATAGCATACATAAGTAACATGTCACCTCTTATACACCTAGTAGTAAGTGACATCAGGTTTAGGGAAAGAAGACGTTCTTCATAATTTTTTTTTCCTTTAGTCCACTGATAGACTTAGTAAATCTTCTCTGAACTCTTTCTAGGTTACTAATTTCTTTTTTCTTCAAGAGATTCCATAACTGGGAAGCGAATTCAAGATGTGGACGCACATATGCCCTAAAAAGGGGCATCAGTACTTCTTTGTCCTTTGAGATGTTTCTCCTAATAGCCCAGACAATTTTATTTGCTTTCCTTACAGCTTCTATTGTCTGTTTTGAGGAAATGAAATCCTTGGATATTTGAATTCCAAGATCCCTTTCACTACTTGATTCCTGTAGGAGGAGCCTGTGGATGTGATATTTGTATTTGGGGTTATTTTTTCTTAAGTGCATAATCTTACATTTCTCCTGGTTAAGTTTCATCCCCCATTTGTCTGTCCATCTGACCATTTTATCCAGATTTTTGGGGGATAATTTTTATGTCTCTTTCAGTTTTTGATGGTCCACCTATTTTGGTATCATCAGCATATTTTGATACCCAGCTATTAAGATGTACTGTTAAGTCAGAGATAAAGATCTGGAATAGTACCATGCCCAGAACAGACCCCTGCGGCACTCCACTAGTAATGGGCCCCACCCCTGACATGTGCCCATTCACCAACACTTCCTGGTGCCTATTTGTGAGCCATTCCTGTCTCCATAATACGTAGCCTTTTCCAATTTCCATATTATTTATTTTTTTATGATATCTCAATGTGGCGTAAGATCGAACACATTGGCAAGGTCCAAGTATATTACATTGCACAGTGTTTTTTTGTCCATTGCCTCACTAACCTTCTCATAGAAACAGAGAAGGTTTGTGGTGCAGCTTTGGCCCCTTTTAAATCCATGTTGTCCTTGATCGCAGTTGTTAAGAACTTAATGATATATTATAGTATTTTGCATATAACACAGGTTAAGCTAATGGGTCTATAATTCTGAAGTTTTGATTTATCTCTTTTTTTGAAAATTAGTACAACATGTGCTGATTTCCACTCCAGTGGTATGGTACATGTATTTAAGGACTGCTCAAACAGTAATTTTAGGGGTATTGTAAGATATTTGACCATTATTTGCAATAATCTATTGGAGATTTTGTCAGAGCCTGGGGAGGAATTTTTTTTAAGAAGGTTTATTTTTGTCATTATTTCCTCTACAGTAATATTCATTACATCCTTATGTGGCACATTATTTCTGTTCTGCGGGTATGTGTCTTTATTATAAACTTCACAAAAATAGGTGTTAAAGACTTCAGCTAGTTGTTCTTTTTTTTTAACTTGGTTAATTTTTTATTTATAGTTTATCATACCAGTACACATTCAGCAGAATTCCATTCCAAACACATGGACATATTATAGCATTTAAGCAACTTATTCATACTTTACAGTTTTTCTTACATTTTACATCAATAGCTTTCCAATAAACTGCCTTTAGTTGATGTTTTCTTTTCTAGTGCTTAAAACTATAATATTATTATATTACAACTCCAAAAGGTAAACATCTACCTTACATCACTTCATCTTAACAACTTTCTATTCAACGTGGATTTAACTCTTGACTGTCCAACCTCACTTTCTGGTCTTAACTTCCTTACTTAATTCTCATATTGATTCTAAATTTCATTGCCCCTGCCTCTTTACTATTGATATACGACCCATCTCTCAGATTATTCCCATCAGTTCTGAAGAAGCTGATCTAGAACTGAGGTTCCTTCAGTGTCCTCAATATAATCATAATATGGTAACCACCTAGCATTGTATTGATCTACTTTTAAATTTAACTGGGCAGTGACCACTTCCATGACTTTAATTTTATTAATATTACTTCTCCACATGCCTTTAGTCTGTAAATTTTTTTAACCACTGTTGAGTGATAACCTTGAGAGCTGCTGTAACCAAAATATAAAATAGGTATTTTTGGTTCCTTGTTCTAATTTCCTTTGGGGTTAGAGTTAGTAATATATTAACTGTTGTGAGAGTTTCTTGTAATTGGAAAATGTTTTGTAAAGTCTGAACGACTTCCTGCCAAAAATCTCTAATCTGGAGGCATTCCCAAAAAATGTGCATATTTGTGCCTCTGTTTCCACAACCCCTCCAACAGAGGTCCATAGGTGGGTTGGTATAATGTGCAGAGATTATAGGAGTGATAAAATATCTAGAGGTAACCTTCCACTTGAATTCTTTCCACCCAGAACAGCTTGTAGTTTTAGGGATTCCCTCCCAAATTCTGCCCCAGCCTGCCTCTGGTATTATTATATTCAGCTCCATTTGCCACTCACTCTCTATTTTGGCCACATGTACCTTCCCTACATCCTCTTGAAGAGCCTTATACATGAGTGAGGTGTACCCTTTCTGATCTGCCATGTGACTTTTTTGATGAGTAGCTATTATTGGAGGAGGCGGACGGGCTTTTAAAGCCTCTCCCCCTACTATGGTGGTAATATAGTGCCTGCATTGTAGGTATTTAAAAAAATCTGGTTTTGGGAGGTTATATTCTCTTTGTAGACGAGTGAGTGATTTGACCCCATCTCTCTCTATGAACAGGGTGAGATTATTTAACCCTTTCCTTTTCCACCTGTGAAAGCAGCTATTCCCTTGGCTAGTGTCAGCTAGTTTTTCATTGTCCTTAAATATTTCATTCAAGCGATTTATTGGGCCTATTTGTGACTGTGGCTTTTTACACTGTAAAACTCCTTTGGATTGTCTTTATTTGCCTTTTGTTGCTAGATTAATTTCCATCATTATTTTTGCTTTCTTAATTTCTTTTTTACAGTTGTGTTGTATTTTCCTGAATGCTTCCACTGAACTTTGTGTACTTGATGTTTTTTGTAATTTGTATAATCTGTTCTTATTCTTAAGTCATGTCTTTACTTTTTTATTTAACCATGTTGGGTTTCTTTTCTCTGTTTCATATTTTCTTGACCTTAGGTATAGTTTCATCCACTGTATTTAGAATTATTGTTTCAATTATTTGCCACATTTCTTCTGTTGCCTTGTTCTGTAATATTTGTTCCCAGTGTATATCATTCCGTTTGCTTGTTATTAGCTCAGTATCTGCTTTTTCAAATATATAAATCTCAGTGCAGCAGGGGGTATAAATTCATAGAGTACTGTAAAGTTAACTACTTTATGGTCACTGTTTCCCAGTGGAGCTCCTACTTAACAGGTTTCAATTTGAATTTGCTCTGAGCAAATTACAAGGTCTAATATGTGACTTTTCCTTTTTGGTTCCTTAACATGTTGAATTAAATGATTTTTTACATACCTCCAGTAGTTGTTTACCACTGCTGCTAGATGCTTTTTTTCTGTCCATTCAATGTCATTCATATTTATGTCCCCTGTGATAATCAGTTCATCCGATTCTCCTGCATTTTTAATTTCCTTCATTATTGTATTTGTTAAGTCAGCCGATGTGTCTGTGGAACAATATATTAACCCTGATATAACTGATTTTGTACACCCCTGTGAGTTTGATCCAGAGTAGTTCTGTCTCTGAGCTGTCTTTAATTTTGTTAGTGATATTAGATGTTATTTTTATTTGTAATATTCAAGGCTACACCTCCACCTTTTTTGTTCTTTCTATTTTTTGAATATAGTCGATATCTTTCTATTTCAGTTCCCTAGATGTCATTTTCAGAGTTCCACCATGTTTCAGTTATACCAATTATCTCAGTGGGGGATGAGCAAATACTTGCATTTAATTCATCAGTTTTACTGTTCATACTACTTGTGTTGATTAGCTGAACTTTAATTTTATTAAGTACGTTTTTTGTGATGCTGTTTTCTTCAAATGATTGTACATTTGTTTAGTTGCTCTTGGTTTCGAGTCTACCATCCCCCTTACTTAGTTTAAACCTACATGCCCTAGATATTATTTGAAGTTCTCTGCTAGGATTTGTGTCCCCTTATTATTCAGATGTAGGCCAACTCAACTGTAAAATTCATTATGACTATGAAAATCATTCCAATTGTTGATAAAATGATAAAGTGAGATTTATTTCATCATAGCAATTCCTTAATCTCACATTAATTCTATCAATCGTGTAGTTTTTTTCCTTTGTATAACCCTGGGTATCAGTAATAACCCTAATACAGCTACATTATGTCCCTTTATTTCTAGTTGCTCTCCTATGGATATTAGTTTATAACAAACAGATTTTTCATTTTCTCTTCCAACATTGTTCATCCCAACATGCATGATAATTGTAGATTTTTTAAGGATTTTTATCTTTTTTAAGTTCTCTGCAATGTCATACGTATGTGCCCCAGGGTAACATTGAAGGGTAGTGTTTTCTTTATCTTTCATACAAATGTGTGGATCACAATACTTAATAACAGAATCACCAAGGATGATTTTTTTCTCTTGACCCAGGTTCTGTACTTATTGATGGTTCAGTCATTTCACTCATTAAAGGTGCAAATCTATTTGTTGTTCCAACACCTTGTGACATTGGAGCTGAAATCGCCCTTTCTTTTTCCTCCTTACTGTTACTTGTTTTCTTTCACTTTCTTGAGTAGACTTGTTTTTTTGTAGTGAACTGTTTTTCTTACCCTATGCCATTTGGGCCCATGTTATCCTCCCTTGGTCATTTTCCATTTATTCTAGTATACAATGGGTTTTCATCCTGAATGGTGTTTACAAACTCTTGGATATTGGCAGTTTCTTTCAGTTCCTGCAGTTCTTTCATAAGCCTTTCTTTATCATTACTCAGTTGGTGAAAGTGCTCACATTTGTTACCTATGTAATTAGGAGTTTGCCTTATGTTATTTAGGGGTATATACATTTCACATTCTGAACATTTATTGATAGAACCCTCATCATGCAGTATGGCCAAAATATCTCCTACACTAACTTTAGTTGCCATATTGTAGTGTCTCACTCTTCAACTGCATAAATGCTGTTATCACCGTGCCTGTTTTGGTGAGGCTGGGAGCACACAAATATAGAGTATGGCCCTCTTCCCCTGCTGATGCCTGCAGATGCCACTGACCTCCGGCCGTGTCACCCCCGCTCCACACTTGACTCCATTCATTGTAGTCAGAGCTTTTATGTGCCTCCTAGTGGTGTCACCTATCTCCAGGCAACACTATTACTGCCCAACTTTCAACTAGGTATTAGCCTGTGGTCTGCCTTTAAAAAATCAGACCCGGAAGCTACAAGGGAGGTCTAAAGAGCCACGCTTACTACTGCTATAGCAGATGTCTTGTTTTGTCTCATCAGGTTCAGAATAAAATATCTAAAAGTCAAATGCTGCTCTTGCAGCACAGTTATTTATAGCAGTAGGGCCCAGTTAGCCCTGCCACTAACAGGATTATTTTTCCTCTCATGAAGGGGACACATAGGATACCTCTAATGGTGCCTCTTGTGTTATGCTGCAGGTGAACCAGTAGGATGATGTGTTGGATGCAGGGGGGTACAAAGCCTAGTTTGGATATTTTACCAAGTAGGCAAGATTATAACTTGACCCTGTCTCTGAGTGTGAGCCAGTTAGTTTGTTCATAAATGGGGATACAAGACGCTATAGGCTTCTCAGTCTTCTGTTTACCTTGCAAACCTAGTACAGTACAAGGCGCACATGTGGGTAAGTTCATCTGTCCCAAGGACTAGCATACATGCTTTATTGAGTGCCACAGCCACCCATTTTAGGGCAGTTTCTGAAGCAGCACCATACACTACAAGACCGTAGTCAATTATTGATAGGACAGAGTTGGTGATGGAGAGGTGAAGGGCTGTGGGTGTAAAGCATTGATGGTGCCTATATAAAACCCCAAGTCTGACACTGACTGCTCTTACTACCTGTTCAGTGTACCTCAAGAAGGACAGGGTGTCATTTATTATGACCCCTAGGTATTTAAAAGCAGTCTACCTGCTCCAGTGGGACTGCCTTGTTGTTGGTAATGGTGAGTAGAGGGTTTCTTGTCTTGTGTTGACAGCTTGAGATGAGCATGGTTTTCATTTTTTTGTAGTTGAGCAGCAGCTTTATTTTTTGAAACCAGTCTTCAAGTTTGTGAAAGGTGGCCTGGAGATTTTGTTGGATTTGAGCAAGCTGGGAGTGACAATTCAAGATGACTGCATCATCCTAACAGTTCCTTTATGTTCCCTCAAAATCTCCTATCATCACCTCATGACTGTTCAAATTGGTCCTTATAGAACTTGGTCAAGTCTTATAAGGTTAGTACAATTATTCCTGGCAGCCCTATATCTGTGATAATCATCTCTTTTGCCTGTGTCCTTGGCCCTGCTCCACAGGTTGTCCTAGTCCCTCATACAGTCAAGCAGTTCCCTGGTGATCCATCCGTGACAAGATCCCTGGGTATTTCTCCTACTTACTAGGGTAAATATGACACAAGTAGCATTGAACTTGTCAATAAAGTACTGAAGAGCTCGGTCTATGTTCTGGATTTTGTCCAGTGACATCAGTCGATTTGGGCAAGCACTGCCCTAAAAGAGTTAAGCAGGCCTCTCTTGAGGACCATACTTTCTATCAAGATTGGAGCAGACTTCTTGATTTTATTTGACCAAAGGCAGGTGACAGGCAAGTGTTCACTTAGGGAATCTGGGTGAGCTGTGACTCCCAGATATCCTTGATGGGCAGCTGACCAGGACCCAGTCCAGGAGTGTGCTATTACCACTTTTGTAGTTATGCCTAGTGGGTTCAGTTACCAATTGTGAGAGGTCCAGAGACTGAAGTCACCAGTTATTATGAATCAGTTGTTAAATTTGAGCTGGTTGAGCACCTCAATGACTTTTTCAAATCTCTCTTTTACCTTCCTGGGAGGTAAGTAAACTGCAGCTATTGTGAGGGACTTGTGTCGTACACCGAGTGTTAGCTTAATGGCCAGCAATTCATGGTCAGTAGAGCTCCCTAACAAGGGGAGCATGATCCCTTGGATAGTACCCCTGACATAGATCAGACCCCCCCCTCCCATTTTACCAGCCCTGACTTGCCTGTATACTGCATATTCTTGTAAGGAAATCACATGTATAGTGGAACATTGTTGTTCACTAAAATCTACTGCTCTTAAAATGTTGTTCTGCTGCACTAGTGATGTCCGCAGTGCAGCAGAACCAAAATGTGATGTCCGCAGTGCAGCAGAATGACTTTTCATTCTGCTGCAGTGCAGATGTCACACATTGTGTTCTCGAGCAGCAATCTGAAAGTTAGGCCACATTCACGAACAGTCGAGCAATGTCTGTGGCAGTACTATCAAGGCCACTATCTGAACTGGATAGATTTATTTTGGAGCAGGAAAATCAAAAGACAGTCAAAAAAACAGAAAATGACATAAGGCAAGTACATAGTTTCATCATAGACAACTATGAGCACAGGGCAATTCATGATATTCCTACAACTAGGATTTCATTTACATTTCATTTCATTTACAAAATAAAAAGGCTAGATAGGAACAAGTATGAGCCCTCAACGGGTGTTGGGCAGTGTTTTTTTTCAGGGGGATGTTTCAACAATACAATATATAGAAAAGTACATGTGTAACACTTAATGCCAGGGCCATTCTTCCCCTCGTCGGTACTATGACGACTCAGGGAAAGAATAGCCCTATTGTTAACTGTTACTCATGCACTATTCTATATATCCTTAATTTTAGGTGTTAACCAGATGATGTCTGGAAAATGCATGTGCATCCATGCTTGAAACTGTCCATTTTGCCAGTAGGCTCCTAATATTCATAGATGCCATCTTCAGCCCCTCTTGCTCTTGTCCTACCTTGGTCTGGGAGTTTGGAGGTACAGGATTGGGATGTTCATTCCCTGATAGCAGTAATAGTAATACTACTGCCTTTCTCCTTGAGAAGCTAATATATATCCTAGTCTTAACCCTTTTTCAGTACAGTTTGATAATGATGACTCAGCTGGAGAAGTCACATCTAAAAGTGCATCTTCCACTGAAGCTGGCCTTCCTGGAGAGCCAGCAGAAGATGCACAGAACACTGATACCCTAATTTATGGAAGGGACACTGGTAGCCAAGGTACTGAAAACACTCAGAGGGCTTTCATATGTTAGATTTATTTACTGATGTGGTCAAACCTGCCCTGAGGTGGAATGCTGTCTATCTTAAATACTAAGGAGGAATGAAAACTGTTCTGGATAGGCAATTTGTCATTCCTCAACTTTTAAAGAACTCCATGGGATTTGGGGCACGGGATGTATATGCCTTAATTAATGTGAAAGGTGAACAAGTGTTTGATGTTAGTTTCAAATGGAAGCAGACACTGGAAATATTCTGGCACTGATTTGATCAGGTTAAGAATTCTAATATCTGGACACACTTTATTCCTCTCCTACTTACTAAGCCCACAGTTCAAACTATAACACTATTATTCAGGAACGAGACAGTAAATATCACTGATGTGACATATTGACTTAAACAGCATTACAAGGTGCTGGATAAACCAGCTCCCATATTGGATGATGACTATGTGTGGATGGGTGATGAAAAATTAAAGTTCAATTTAAATAGAACAATACTGGGATATGTCACCTGCCTAGTAATTTTTATATTGGCCATGACCATAGAATTTTGTTTTAATCCTGGCTAACTAAGAAACCTCCCATAAATGTGGATCTAAAACCTACATGAGCTCAGTTTGTGACCTGCCACACAGCAATCTCTCTCTTGACTACCCCCATGTAAGCCTGCAATGTGTCAACCCATTTTGGTGCAATTTACATAACGTGGAGGGGCATTCTTATTGACAGTGCCCTGGGCAGCACATAGCCACCTGGATAAGGTGGCTTGGGACCAGGAACAAATGATTATTGAGTCCAAGGCTCCTACTCATGGCACCTGGGAGATTACTACACCACCCATGACTCAGACAGCGAAAACCCCCTTGTAGGCATGAAGGGCTATGTCTTTGGCCCCTCCGTTCACAACACCCAGGTATCCTGAGAACATTATCCCCATGCTAACCCCTCAGCCACACTTGGAGAAAAATATGGTACAGCATGGCACAAGCCCATTTTTTTACCAACACTATGACAAGTGCATCCAGTCATAAGGAAACATAAGCTGTGATCCAAACACCTGAAAGGACCCCCAAGAAATACTGTATAAGAGGAGGAGGTGTAGATACCACCTCCCCATCCCTCCAATGAACCTGTGAGTTAGGACATTGTCAAACATAAGGAGAAGGTGGGCCAGAATGAAAACAGGGAAATAAGAAAGACTGCAACCCATTCCAACTAGGACTAAGTTTGGTATGCGGAATAAGTGCAAACAGTGGGGGGGAACTGAAGAAGAGGATGTTGACTTGCATGTGTTGTCCATGGCCTTATCTATAATTGATTACTCTTCTGACTCCCAAACTGATATTTCTAAAGCCAAAGGACTGAGGGAGAGGACTAGATCACAATCATGAGTGACCTGATGACCTTTGAAACTTACCCATCTGCAGAGAGGCCCTATTTTAAAACCCTTAACCCTAATGTGAGCAATATCAAGGGGTATAAAAATGACTCACTACCCTACACATTTTGGATAATTTGCCTGGAAACATTATATTTATTCAAGATAAAAGGTTAAAATCTGTGCATGAGGTATCTCAGGCAAAAAGGTTTTGGGTTAGGGAATGTTCATTTTGGTCACAAGGGGACGATTTTTGTGATAGGATGACAATTTTGCTAAAGGCATACAGTTGTCTCCGGGTAGGGTCATTGATGTTAGACACTGTGTGAGGCAGCTTGAAGTACCGCCGTATAAATATTTAGCTCCCTGAGCCGTATCTGCACATGTGGAGCTGTTTAAAAAAATCCAACCATACGTGCATACTGAAAGGATGATTATATTCGAGGGAGATTTTAAATTTGGGTTGGTGTTGAAAGATGGGGGGGACACTACTAAAATGTTCAGTGATATCACTTTCTTGAATACCATAATTCAAACTGCTTCCTTGCAAGATGGATACAGAACAGTACATCAAGTTGCAGCTACAACTTAAACGAGAGGAGTTCTAGCCATTCAACTTGATTTTTTTTGTGTTTCCTAATCTCTGAAGATACATGGGACCTGTACAATGCCAACAGAAGCTTCTGATCATATGGCTGTGTCTTGCAGTTGCACCCACTGGTACTTACATTGTGGGTCAAGTACAGGATTTTCACAAGGGGGGTTCTTTTATGCAGTCTGCAACTTTTAAAAAGCTTTGGGTCATAGGGTCACCAGGACCCCAGAAGCCATGGGGTCCTAGATGCTTTGTGGTGCATTTTGTGGCTTATTTTGAAGCTAAAGAAGTCACATCTTAGATCTCCTACACCCCTTGCGCTAAGCAAAATTATCTGGTTGGCTGCAGGGTGAATACATATCCATTCAGTACTGGAGGACAGCAAGATGCTGCTAATGTAATATACCTAAGGCTTTGTCTCAGATATATTATGTTATCAGCTTTAATATCTGCAGCTGTATCTACTGGTGTGTAGGTAAGGAGTCTGGAGGCTGACAGGCCCCCAGAAGCTTTGGGGTACTAGATGCTCTCTGGCTCATTTTGTGGCTTATTTTAAACCAAAATAACTAATCTGTGAGCTCCTCCACCTCCTGCTCTAAGGACAATTATTACTATCCAGGTGGCTCAGATTGTGATTGTGTGTGTGTGTGTGTGTGTGTAGATATATATATATATATATATATACTGTATGTATATCAAATGCTAATGCACTGAACCTCAGTGCAGTCTGCAGCTGGTTTGGGCTGGGTATTGTACACTACTAATTTACTGCAGTGCTGGCTTGCTTCTAGGGCAGGGGTTTGGGGCTGATAGGCTCCCAGAAACCATGGGCAACGATACACTCTGTGGTGCACTTTTGTGGCTTATTTCAATTCTAAATTACTCATATCTGAGCTCCCTGTACCCCTTGCTGTAACCACCACTATCCCCAACTCAGTATGCCATTTAAGCAATCGAGTCAGTGCAACATGGCCTATAGCAAGTCTAGCAAGATGCTGGGATATATCGGTAGGGATATTGATAGCAGAAGAAAGGAGGTAATACTTTCCCTCTACAGACCCCTGGAGGGCTCTCCTTGAGTACTGTGCCCAGTTCTGGAGTCCTCACCTCAGAAAGGACAAGGATAGGTTGGAGACAGTGCAGCACATTGTAACTAAAATGATTCAGGAACAGCAGTGTAAATCATATGAGGAGCGCCTCAAGGCACTAAATATGTACTCGTTGGAGACCAGATGGGAGACAGGAGATATGATAGGGACCTTTAAGTTCCTTAAAGGAATTAACAAAGTGAACTGCAGGGTACTATTTAGCCTGAGTACCAACTCGTAGTCACATGAACATGAATGGAAATTAACAAGAGGTAGTTTCAGGAGAGATGTGAGGAAGTAGTACTTTACAGAAAGTGTGATGGAACTTTGGAACAGTATGTCAGTTGAACTGGGTGCAAAAACAGTCAGAGGATTCAAGCAGAGCTGGGACTTAATGAAGGGAATAGTGGTTTCTGGGGGCGAAAGAACCAAGGAGGAGAATAGAGAGAGGATGGGGATGGTTAGTACCCTAGAGAAATGGTAGGTTCCAGGAATTATAGGGAATTTGGGCAGACTGCATGGACCTTTGGTCTTTTTCTGCTGTCATTTTCTATGTTTCTATACCAAGCATCCTGCTTGGAAAAAAATCTGTAACATAATTTTTAGTTCAGCATTGGGTATTACAACTGTTGCTCCCACTCCATTTTCTAGTGTGGTAGACATGACAAAGGGAGTGAGGGGAAAGTTATTTTGACGGTGGTGGGGATTCCCAGTGCAAAGTTACCCTCTCCTAAATGCCTAACCCCCCCACACCATGCTTCCAAAAGCTTAGTGGGTATGTTCATAACACTGCACTGTGGCAACAAATGTCATTCTACTGGCACATGTGGTCATTTGGAGAAAACATTTATCAGAATTTATTTGTTTTAATGGTGACTGGCACAAATGACACAGACAAGAGGAACTGAATGTCAATGAAAATGGGACCACAGTGAAGACCTCTCTGAGCAGCACAATTAGTAAGGTGGCAGTATAGATCCCAGCCAGACCCTTCCAAACACTTGCATTGCCTTTCTACTGTGGCACCTCTTTTGCTTAACTTATGAAAAGTTAAACAGGCATATGAAACATGACAACTTCAGATTTTGTATAGAGGAGGATTTAAGTAATTTATTTCTAAATCTTCAGCCCTCCCACTGAACAGCTCCCTTGCCCAACTGCACAGCTTATCCCTTGATATACAGTTCTTAAGGGACACATCTTCGACAATAGTGGCCAGGAAAATTTACCTGCCAGTGATTGATAATATTATAAGTCGAGGTCCTCTACTTCTTTTTTGTTGTCCTGGAAACATTGTCTCTGAGCCTGCCGCCATGCTCAATCTTCCTCAAGTGCTAGCTGACAGTGTGAATTGTGGGTAGCGGTCCTCATGGACACAGTGCTGAAGTGAGCTGCAATTGGCCAGCCAGTCATGGGGGATAGTGTGGAGAAAGACTCACATAGCAGCTCCAGTCTTCTTACTGGCACTGAAGGAGCTGAATGGCAGCAGATTGGGGCACATGCAGAGAGAAAGTGCTGGGGTTCATCATGTGTGCATCGGCACTCTGTGACAGTCACAAATAAACAGAAATGATGAATACATTTTACAAATGATGAAAAAAGGGTGAGTTTCAAAATGGGGGGTTCTTTAGAACCAGACGAACACCCCCTGGCAACGGCTATGGTTATAAATCAGAAAAAAAAGTCTCTCTGTGGAAATTGAATTACTAGATGAGTTGGTGTTTCAGAAATTACATTTTTTGTTTCAGGCTAGCCTCTCCATCATGCGTGCATATTTGTGCCTATGATTCCATTCTAGATTAGTGGAGTGATTGGAAACAGAATTTCAAACTTTTTTTAAATAAACAAGCAGGAATAATCAAGCAAAACAACTAACTACAGTATATGAATTTGAAAAACAAGCTTCACAGTCTCATCTCAAGAGCCCATGAAAGAAAATGTAACTTAACAAAACAAACACAAGAAGTAAAATCTGAAATGTAGAGCTGTCTCTCTGAAACAGAAACAACTGTTTGGTATGTAGGCCAGAAGCAGAGCTTGGATATCTTTAAGGATTGTACAGACAGGGTGTAAAACAAACAAATGTCAGGTCTGGTGGCTGTTCAGGATGGGCAGGACTTCACTGCACCTGTGGAAATAATGGATATACAGTGCTTTGCAAATACGTCATATCTACTTCTGGTTCACAGTCAGAGGTTCAATGGGACCAAGCTTTTGTGGCAGGTTGAGATATTCCACAGTTGTTTCAGTATTTAAAAACAGGTCATGTTAGCCCAATAATGATGGATGAGGTACTGGCTGTGATAAAGAAATGAAAATAACACTGTTCCTGGGACGGATGGTCTCACTTCCAAGTTTTATAAAATCTTTCAGTGGGACTCTAGGTCCTGTCTTAGTATATTAACCAAGAAATGTATGCCAGAGTCTATGTCCCAGGCTATAATGACATTTTTGTTTAAAAATGGTGATTGACACAGATAGAGAATTGGAGACCCATCAGTCTCCTAAACTCAAATTTTACATTTCCAGTCAGAATATTGGCAAGCAAGCTAGCAAAGATGGCATCCATTCTGATAGCCTCAGCTCAGACTTATGCTATACCCCATTGATCAACGTTCATTAACTTCATATTATTAAGAGAGTTATTGGATAGTAGAGCTTAAAACAATGTTCCTAGTTTCCTGCTATCTCTTGACCAGCAGAAAACATATGATTGGGTATGCATCACTTAAATGTTTCAAGCTTTAGCAGCATATGGTACACTGGTAATTTTTGTTCAGTAGACAGCAGTTATATAGAGAATAGCAAATATCATCCCATTAGTTAACAGATGACTGGGCAGACATGCTAGGATACACAAGAGGGTATGGCAAGGCTGTCCATTAAGCCCACTTTTTTTTCTTTTGGACCCGTTTATTAGAAGCATACAAGGTACCACATTGCTGAAAGGTATCCAGATGCATACAGTGATAGAGCAAGTAAAATCTTTGGTGTATGGGTGTATGCAGATGATATATGTCTATGTTTATGGAAAAAAGAGTCTGGTTGGGTGGTGGTTAATATTACACAGCAGTTAGAAGTTGTATCTGGGGCTAAACTAAATTATAACAAAAGCAAGGGTTTGCCCACAGGCATTAAAAGGCTGAATGATTGTACCTAATGTATACCTGACATACTGATCTCAGCAGAACCCATCAAGGTCCTGGGGATAACCGATGACCTAAAAGTGACCAAACAATGTGACAAGGCTGTGGAGAGAGCCAGTGGGATGCTGGAGTGCATAGGCAGAGGTATCACCAGCAGAAGAAAAGAGGTGGTGATGCCAATGTACAGATCATTGGTGAGGCCTCATTTGGAGTACTGTGTTCAGTTCTGGAGGCCGCATCTCCATAAGGACATAGACAGGGTGGAGGCAGTTTAAAGAAGGGCAACAAAGATGGTGCATGGCTTGCACCAAAAGTCATATAAGGAGAGACTGGGAGACCTCAATATGTATACCATGGAGGAGAGGAGAAACAGGGGAAACAAGAAAAAAATTACAAATGTCTAAAGGGCATCAATAGGGTACTGGAGGGTAGCATCTTTCAGAAAAGGAGATTTTCAGGAAACATAGAAACACAGAACACAGAAACATAGACTTTGACAGCAGATAAGGACTGCTTGGCTCACCCAGTCTGCCCATTTCACTACCTATTGAATAAGCTGCAGATCCTAGTTAACCCAACAGCTTACTTCCTCCTAACCCCCACCAGAACTGCCTTATGTCTGTCCCATGCATTCATGAATCCCTCCACTGTTTTTGACCCCACGACCATCTCAGGAAGGCCGTTCCATGCGTCCACCACCCTCTCTGTGAAAAACTACTTTCTCACATTGCCCCTGAGCCACCCCTCCCCCCAACTTCAAATTGTGCCTCCTTGTTCTTGCACATCTCTTTTTCTAAAATATGCTACCCTCTTGGACTTTGTTGATTCCCTTGAGGTACTTGAAAGTTTCTATAATGTCCTCCTCTCCCTCCTTTCCTCAAGGATATACATATATTAAGCTCCCCTAGTCTCTCTTTGTATGGCTTCTGGTGCAAACCCTGCACCATTTTAGATGCCCTCCTCCCGACTGCCTCCATCCTATGTCCTTGCAGAGATGGGGTCTCCAGAACTGCATGCAGTACTCCAGAAGGGGTCTCATCAACTGTCTGTACAGGGGGATAACAATCTCCTGTTTTCTACTGGTGGTGCCTCTCCCTATGTATCCCAGTATCCCCAGCCCTCATTATTGCCTTTTCACATTACATACTCTTCCTCTGGGTTTTTGTTTCCCAGGTGCATTACTTTGCACTTCTTTGCATTGAATCTAAACTGACATGCTTTTGACCATTCCTCCAACTTTGCCAAGTCCCTTCTCATCCTTTCCACCCTCCTTGTGTATCAATCCTGTTGCAGATCTCTGCGTCATCTGCAAAGAGTCATACTTTTCCTTCCAGTCCCTCCGCAATGTCACTTATGAAGACATTAAAGAGGACTGGTCCCAGTACTGAACCCTGCGGTACCCCACTAGTAACCCCCTTTTCTTCAGAGTGGAATATGTTTACTATTACCTTCTGTGTCCTATTGTCCAGCCAATTTTTTACCCAGTCTACCATTCTAGGACCCACTCCCAGGCTGGCTAACTTGTTTATTAATCTTTCGTGAGGGACTGTGTCACATGCTTTGCTAAAGTTTAGGTAGGCCATGTCCACAGCCTCTCCCTAGTCTACTACTTTGGTCACCCAGTCAAAGAAATCTATGAAATTTGTCTGACATAACCTTCCCGCTGTGAATCCATGCTGCCTTGGGTCCTGTGCCCCACTGACCTCTAGGTAATCAACAATTCTTTCTTTCAGAAGTGATTCCATAATTTTCCCTACCACTGAGGTCAAGCTAACAGATCTGTAGTTTCCTGCCTCTGCCTTGCTACCACTTTTGTGAAGAGGACTCACATCCACCCTCCTCCAGTCCTCAGGTACCACGCCATCCTCCCATGATTTGTTTAAAAGGGTAGTCATTGGTGTCAGTAGTTCTCCTCTTAGTTCTTTTAGAATTCTGGGGTGAATCCCGTCAGGCCCCATTGCCTTGTCCACATTCAGTTTTAGGAGTTCCTTCAGGACCCTTTCTTCTGTGAATGGGCTGGTCTCAACCCCCCTATCCAGAGTGCTTTTAATGATTGGTTTAGGTACCCCCCCTCTTCTTTTGTGAATACTGAGCAGAAGTACTTGTTCAGCATCCCTGCTTTTTCACTGTCACCCTCTGCCCACATCTTCTCCCCTTTATCAAGCCTCATTATCCCTCCCTTGGTCTTTCTTCACTCCCTAATGTACCTATAAAAGATTTTGATATGAGGTTGGAAGGGGTTAGATCAAGGGGTAACATAAGGAAGTATTTCTTCATGAAAGAGTGATGGATGCATGGAATAGACACCCAGCAGAGGTGGTGGGGGAAAACACAGTAGTGGAATTTGAAAATTCATGGGACAGGCATAAGGGAACCCTAGCAATAGGAATAAGAAGGTAAAGCTGGAGATCAAATAGGGTCTGCGGCTTTTGCAGTAGGTAGGGAAAATGGGCAGACTGGATGGGCCTAGCGGTCCTTATCTGCCATCAGTTTCTATGTTTCTAAGTAATTTTTAGCACAAGAAATGATGTCTTATATAACTGGGAATGCACCATCTCTAAGGCCTCTAGTAAAGTTAATAGGTGGAAGCAGAAGGCAGCTTCTAAACATAAAATATATTTCTTTTTATTAAAAGCATTTATTTTTGCCAGCTTTATTACATGTGGGACATATCTTTCCAAAACCAGTATATGTAGACACCTGTTTATACAGAATATTTTTTAAGGCTTATGGGAAAGACTGGGTAAACAAAACAAAGTCAGAAAAGGGTCAGGAGCTTCACTAACTCACTTTACTGGTAGGTGCTCACATTCAGAGACATGAACATGTAGGGGTAGGACTGCTGGAGCTGACCAGCAGTTGTCCGAAAGTATGTGACACTCCGTAGCAACACCACACATAACCTGCTTTTAAAGAATACTGTATATCAACACAGTTTACCTCATATGCTTGTCTTTCTTTATTAGTGCAGTAAAACTGGTGTTGGGCAAAGCAAATACCCAAAGATAAAGTGCAGGTGCAAATACAGTACTGTACAGCTAAAAACATTAACAAAATTTACCGTCAACACCCACTGGTGTTAGCAAGTGGACTAGGCAGCCTGCAGACAGTGTGCGTAGAAACTAGGTCATGCACAGACTTGGCAAACTCATTAAAACAGGCTCCTATGTATCCAGACGATAATGAAGAGATATTAAAAAGATCAACCCACAGCCTTAGCACCTCTGCATTATAATCAACATTATCCATAATGACTGTGCTGCCACCATTGTCCACTGGTTTCACAGTTATCAACCTGTCATACTATAGATTGCTAAGAGCCATACTTTCTTCCTTGGTGAGATTGTTATATGCAATGGCAGACAAACTATCAAATAAGGCTTGCAAGTCTTTCTCACACAGTGTTTTGAAGGTCTGAATAGCTTGAGTAGGTGTAGGTTGGAAATGGGACCTTTTTCTTGAGTACCTGTTGAAGAAGGCCTCATGAATTAGGATACTCTTTATACATATCAATAAATTATAGCAAACAGATCGTTTTGTATGTTAGTAACACAGGCAACCTTAAGCATGACCTTCTAAGCCATGTAGCAAAAAACTGAACTTTTTTTGAATAATTCATGCTTAAGTTTTTATCTTTTGTACATCCGTTTTTAACTGTCTACTTTGTGTATTTATTAGAGTATGTGTGGATGTGAAGTGTTACTGATGCCAGACTACATGACATAAAATTGATAGCTGTGTAGCTTTAGGAGAGACACTGTTTATTGCCGTCATAGTCTGAGCACCACTGCCTTTGAGAAAGCACTTGGCATCAGTATGAAATGCATCAGGCAAAGGTTTTTTTTTCCTGGTGGAGCCTGTTTTTAATCTTTGTATCTTGAGACATGGCTTTTAAATGAAGATTTGCACTAATATAGTATTGGCTGACATTCTTCTCTTCTGGGGGTGGTGCTCTGTTTTTGTTTACACTCCTGTTGAACTTGTGCTGTGTAAGTTAAAATAATTATTTTCACTGTGTTTTTCTGGGGGGGATCTGGGGGTAGGGTTTATGTTGTTTTTTTGGGTGAAAATTTATCGATTCATGACTATCTGTGTTTTCTTTTTTATTTTTGAATTTTCTTTTTCATTGGTTTTTTTTTTTGTCATGTGAGTTTTGATATACTGTACCCTCTGTTGTATATATTTTTCTTGCTTCAACAAAACATTCCCCTACTCTTCTTCGATAAGTGCCATGGGATCTTTTACTTCTACTTGGACAGTGTGCAGAAATGTGTAGAAGGGACCTCGGTTTATTGTCTCATCCAAAGGACGGGTATGTCCATTGGTAGAATAATAAAAAAAAAAAAAACAATGACAGATAATCTTGCAATGAGCGCTAGATTCTAAGAAAGGGAAGATAGAAGATACTGTATGTTGTCATGTTGATGGAATATTGGGGGTACAGATTGCTTTGCAATGGAACAGAATGCTTGTAACAAACAGCAACAGATGCCAATTCCATCACAACAGTGCAACAGATAACCAGACAATTACAGAATATGGAATCATTTATGGGCCAACCAATGGCCTAGTGGTAAACAGTATGGTTTACCGTGCTAATGACCAAGGTCTGAGTCCTGAACCCAGTTTGCCATATTTTGGGTAGCAGAGGTATGATGCCTGCTGCCTCAGGAAGGGCTGGTGCTCTAACATCACAAATATTTGCACTCAGCCACAAAAATATTTAACAGGATGAGTATGTGGAAGACTCACAACTACTGGTAGCCAAAGCAAACACAGCCAAGAGAGATAATTATTTCACTGTTAGAACTGTCAAAGCATGGCGCAAACTTCCCCAATACATTGTAGACTCCGATAACTCTGAAACATTCAAACTAAGATTGGACAAGTACTTCAGCTGGGCTCCTAGCATGGGTTAATTCATCCACATGGAGTGGGAGACATTCCAGATAGGTAACTGTCTACTTATGTCTTTTAAAACCAAATAATACCAAGTAATGAAGACCACACAGAGATGCAGTACTAATGGGTATTTGTGGTGTTGTCAAATTCAGTTCTTAACTCGCACTTACTGACTGAGTTTCGAGAGCATGGTTTCTTGTGCTTGCTGGCTCCTACAATATCATTCTAATGTTGCTGCTGAAGGCCAGGGAGAGGGAGTCATGTGGGTAGGAATATAAAGCGCCAGCTGGGGGATGTGCTAACAGTGTTATTAGCATGATGCAGGATGCTGACATACGAGATGGTACTGCTGCACATCCTATTCTGTGCCAGCCACTAACAAGTAGAGTTTGCAGGTTAGGCTTCAGTGTTTTACATTAAGATACTCACTCTACTATAACAGCTTCCAGAGTTAATATCAAGATGATCTTCCAGTTTTCTGAAAAACACTGACAGCTGACATCAGCCGGACTCAAATCTCACATATTGCAAACACATTTGAATTTAGGAATATACCATTTTTTACTGCTAAAGACATTTGCAGAAAACCATGTTCTTTCCCCATTAGACTTCATCTGTCCCTGCAGTTTTTCTTGCCTTAAAGTCTAAATCATCTGCTGTGACATATCAACCTGCTGTGACAGAAATTATTTTCATGTCACAAGCTTGGAACAGCCTACCAGAGTAAATAACAGGGGCTAGAATGGTCACAGGATTTAAGAATGTATGGGATAGACACAAGGGTATCTTAGAAGCAAGATGGGGGGTATAAGCCAGAGTCCAAGTAGGGTCTTCAGTGGTACTACAGGTAGGGAATTTAGGGCAGACTCGGTGGGCCAAGTGGTCCTTATCCGTTGACATCTTCTATGTTTCTATGAGAAGTGGGACTTCAGGGCATGACAAGCAGCAGGAACAGATATAGTGTAAAGGGTGAAGAGTCTGCTTTCAAGCAAATGTCTTCAGCACTAAAAAATGTAAACTCTTCAAATTCGCACGTTGGGTTATTGTGGATAATGGAGTTCTGCTGATGCCCACTGTTAATTCATTTCTGTAAATCAAACTGTCACTTTAAGATGATGTCCTGAAATTTAATCATGTGTCTTTGAATCTTTATGGTTTTGTCACTGGTTTGTGAGGTGTGGGGTAAAGAGGTACAGTATGGACTACAGGAAGGTGAAAACCAGGTTCACATAATGGTGATGCACAGACAGATGATACCGCCAGTTGTGGGGTATGAACCTCTGTGTCCCTTGTCCCTCCTCTGTGTTCAAGAAGGTTCCAGATGACTTTACTACCTACTAGTAGGCCCCACCTCAGGGACTGATTAGGAGAAAATATACGACAACAGGCAGTGGGCGTCTATGGTCCAGAGGTGACCTCTCCAGCAGTATGGGATCTAGGACTTGTGACAGGCTGAAAAAGAGCCAGGTCCATGTTGTACAAAAAAGAAAAACTGAAAGTTGCAAGAAAGTAAAAATTTCAAGGCATTCCAGTTGTATGGGAACAGTGCATCCTGCTGTCACCGGGAAGGGGGGGGGTCCAGTTCATGTGCAAGCCCTAGAATCTCATGCTGGAGCTGGATGGGGGTTAAGTGCCTCACAATAAGGATGAATCCACAGAAGGCTATGAGAAGGCATTTGCTCACCCCTCTTCCAGACAAGGAAAGGAAGAAGCTATGATGCACTAACTTTCTAGGTGAGGGACCTGTGGAAAACTGGGGAAGACAATGTTTTAGAAAGAAATTATTTTAAAAGGATATGGAGAGAAAGCAGAGAAATGGGGCAGGTGTAAAAACTGCCCAGGGGCTAATTCAGCACAGACAAAAACAGGATCAAATGGCTTGCTCTAGTTCTTAGAAATTCTAAGATATATGTTTCTGAAAGGAACCAGAGACTTATAGAATCAACAGTAGTATTTAAAACCCATTCTTACTGGTAGCACCATATGGCATCAGAATCATCCAGTGCTTAACCTGACCCAAAATGACCGCACAACATAGCATGAGTTAAATCTGGTATTACAACAGTTTATGGATGCTCTTTTATCAAGACTGCTAGAAGGAGTTGGCCTCAAAGGATGCTCTCCTTCTCTGGGGAGACAAGGTCACTGCCTCTGCTGCAACACTGCCACCTGGGTGATCACAGGGGGCAGCAAATTAGAGGTACCACAAGAGAGAGGATGGCAGATGGGCTCAACATTGGCTTGCTAGTGTGCCTTATAGGCCTTCTTGGAGCTTCTTTCATGAGGAAATCCTTAGGGCAGGGAATCAAGCAAAGGAAAAGCATCCCCAGCACAAGCAGGATGACATGCGGGTGCTTACTGGCTATCCAGCAGTGACTGTTCACCCAACACTGTGTCTCCATAGGGGGAGGCTGACCCAGTGGCCATATCACTGGGGGGGAAGCCATGGGCAAAGGTTTAAGTGACAGAGCAGTCACAGAGGGAGATTAGAGGTTGCTGATTAGAAGTGAGGGATAACACTGGAGAAGGGGAAAAAAAACTGTTTACTAGATAAAAAAAGGAATGCCTCTTATAAGATTCTTTCAGAAGATCTACAACACAGATGGTGCCACTTTCTTGAGGTCAATAACATTGTTTTTGAAGGCAGGTTATAATGTAATGGAACTGGCCAAATTAATACAGGATAGTTTAGTTTAAGACACTCACTAGGCCAATCTACCAAAAGCTGCTGTTTTCGCAATCTGGTCCAATGCAAAGAGCAAATGAAGAATGTGTTGCTAATTTCTTAAAAAAAAATCACATCTGACCAAATAGGTTACTCAGTTTGTACAGTTAACTAGTGGATGAACCAGAAGCAGCAAGGAATGTGCATTATTTATTGCAAATAATAAGTGATCAAAGCTGAAGTATTTATCTACTTTAAATCTCTGCTTCCATTTATGCATAAGCTGCTGTCAGACTTAACATCTGCCCTTCTGCTCCAGCTTTGATGAATCCGACTAATGTTAGTCGGATGTTAGTATAATCTCTACATGTAGTATCTTAAATCATTTAATGGGAAACATGTTTTTGATTTGCCCTAAACTAGTTACTTATGAGAAACAATGGCTTTTTTTATTTTGAAATGTTTATTTTTTATTTGCTAAGTACTGTGGCGGAATGAATTAATGATGATCTATAGGAACTTTTTATGACTGTCATCTTGCTTAGGGCTACACTGGAAAAAAATGCTTCATAACAGCAATCTCAAAAACAACAAGCAAAGACCCAGGCGCTCCGCTAAAGGTTGTTAATCAGTGGTGCTACACAGTCTTAACACTGAATCAATCACTCCAACAAATCGGAGCACCCACCAACAACCAAAAAAGTTGTTTTTATGAACAAGATGCCTAATTAATGAAGTACAAGCCAAAGACGTTATATAGAAAATTAAACATTGCTTTTATTCATTTGGGAAAGATTTACAAATATAAAAAAGGCATCTAAATATAGCAAGACTTACAATATCACCAGAAACCCATGGAGAGGAGAAGCAGGTAGATCACAAAGGTAGCTACAGCACGCTCTAAGGCATGAAAAACCTTATGTTTCACTCCGACTAGGCAGGGCTTCTTCTGAAGGTTTTTTATGCCTTAGGGCATACTGTAGCTACCTTTGTGATCTGCCTGCTTCTCCCCTCCATGGGTTTCTGGTGATATTGTAAGTCTTGCTATATTTAGATGCCTTTTTTATATTTGTAAGTCTTTGCCAAATGAATAAAAACAATGTTAAATGTTCTATATAACATCTTTGGCTTGTACTTCATTAATTAGGCATCTTGTGCGTAAAACACATTTTTGGTCATTGGTGGGTGCTCTGATTTGTTGGGGTGAATAACTGCAATCTCCCATCTTAACAGAGCTTAAACAACTAGCAGGGTAAATAAATACGTCATATAACTAGTTTACAGTAACTTGTAGCACAGGTTGATTTTGTCTTTTATAGAATATCTAGTGCTGCTGAAACCATGGCTAGGGATTCTGCAAAGTCAAACTCAAAAACAAAGTTCATGCAAAGTGTGCCCCTTTCACTTCATATAGATTTACCAGCCAGCAACAACTTTGATGGCAGATACTATATTTTTTTAACAAAAAAAAATGCAAATAAACACTTCCTGCACCACCGCCCTTGTTGCCTCCATCCAAGACTCCTTCTTCCAAGCCTAAGCAAAGTTAGCATAGTTTGTAAAAATAAATAAATAAATCACACAATACCCTTCCCCCACCCTCACAGCATTCCCCATCCCACCCCTTCTCCTCCCAGCCCGAACCATTAAAATAATTAGAACATCCTCAGTGCAACAACCCTCTAAGGCACATACCCCCCATGACACCCAAAGGGATACTAAAAGATCCCATGCTGGGGAACTTGCACATCCCTCCCTCCTCTCTCCATCTTGGCTGGCTGGCTGCCATTGAAAGAAGTCATGCTTACTCTTCTCCCAATCACATGATCAGCAGTTCCTGATGAGGTGATTACTGCAAGCATGAGATTATATAAATCATTAGATGGTGGCACATCAAGATAAAAGAGATATCTGCCAGTCACTTACAGTGGGACGTTTTAGTTTCCTTTTGGGTGTCACAGGGAAAAGTGGAATAGATGCCTTCAGAGGGTAGAGGGCAGGGGTTCATTAATTGTTTTACTGAGTTGGGGGAAGAGGAGGAATTGAAAATTGCTACTAGCATGGGAAAAGGATATTGTGTGTAATTTATAGGTTTTATTTCTTTTATTACACTTAACTTTGCCAGGGCTAAGGAGGACAATGGTCGGATGGGTGCTATGGATGGGATGGGGGAACTTTTTACAAAGGTTAGAACTGAAGGTAGCAAGGCTGGAAAAGGCACTACATGGATGAGGAATGGGTTTTCTATTTTATAAAAAATGAAAATTTCACATAGGGAAACTTCACTTGCAAAGAGCAACTCCTGACAAACAAATGAAGCCCACCTCAGGAACTGATGGCATAGCAGTGGCACCTTGTTTATTACAGTCAGCTCAAACCTAATACGTCATTCCCATGTATAACTCACAGTGTCTTATGTCTTGTGCATTTCATTTTAAGCACATTTCTCTGATCATTAATGTGAAGCCAAAGACTCCCCAGGAATAGGCCCTTCTAGAACACATTCTGACCAAAGAAAGTTATGGTAGATTCTTTACTGGAAACGAATGAATCCCTATGACAGCAAGAACTATGGGGAAATGTCATCTTGTGTCTAAGGCCAACAGGTCTGATGATATCTTTTAAGTACTATATTTTTAAACTATAGGAACAATGCCTGACAGGGTAGGAGTTATGCTAGGATAGCATCCTGCCTCTGGTGGTTGGGTCCAAGGCCACAGGCCAAGGGCATCCAACACCTAAGAAGGGATGTGGTCCCAGCATAACACCCACCCTGTCTGGTATTATTCCTATTACACAATGGCTAATACCTCAGAAATAAGGAGACAGATGAAAAAAAATGTTTTAAATAGTTTTTAATGAAGAAAAACTGGAAATATCCTTCCACCAGATAAAGTGGTTCCTAACTGTAACTGTTAAATGGGCATACATTTTTTGATTTGTTTTACTTAAATAAGTTTTTAAGTTATACTTTAGTTAAAATATGGCTTGTAGTGGTAAACTTTTGTTAAAAGTGCAACATTTAACTTAGCTGTAAAATAGAACATGTAACTAGAAAGCTATGTAGGAACATGTCATTTTTTTATAACTTGTGGTAACAAGAACTTGAAGTAACATATAAGGAAACTTTAGAGTTCATTCTGTTGCAGTTTAACTTTTGTAAATATTGAACACATACATACTGTTGCCCTGTATGTAGAACTGGTTGCTTTGTAGGGCTGTAGTGTTGCTTGTTTGTTTACTTGCCTCTGGATTCGGGTTGCAGGCTGGAGTTTGTTCCTCAGGTGCAGTTTCTTTCTCTAGTGCTTTGGGTCTGTTTATTGTTGCCATGGTTGTGTGTAGACTTCCTGTTTGGGAGGTTGATGGTCTGGGTTCTGGTGCATTGACATCATCGATCCAGGCATTAGAGGTTTGAATCGTCCTACTGCTTCCTGGTGGTGTACCGGATAGTATGGCGCTCCAGGTACTTTGTTCTTGCAGCATCTGGCCCCAATAACTGTGCAAAGAAGCTTCTTGTTTGTGGCCTGTTATTGACATTATTTGTCTGCTCTCTAAACCAGCATTACTGAGAAGTTGGATTGCAGTAGCAGGGAATGAATGGTTCATATAGGAGTGCGGCAGTCTCACAGCATGGCGCATCTTTGGAAGCATGGACTGAGGTAGTTTTTTCCAATTGGTTCTAATGTGTACCATATTTTTTCATCTTGCCAAGGTCCTGCTGGCTTTCTAATGGGGTGGACAAAGAGCCAGGGAGCATTTTCTGGTAGTTTAGATATTTCTTTAAAGCAGATACTGGGCAGTGTGGATGGTCTCTGATTTGGAACATCACTCCCCTGTATTGATCCCTGTCTTTTTCTAGGGGATCTGAATGGTTTTCATTTTTTTATTAAAATTAAAGGCTACATATTCTAAGCCAATGTCTGCTATTTGGAAATAAAAGTGTGCTGTCTTTAGCTGCCGTTTCACCTCGCAGCCACGTCTGGTGAAATGAAGTTGGAGTTCCAGCCAGATGCAGTGCAGCAGTCCTTCGGGGTGTTCATGCTGAGGGCCAGGGATTCTCTCAGCTGTTGTAGGTCTGTGGTGCTGAGGGGAGGGTGGTGTTTGGCCTTATCTCTCCACTCACAGCGCAAGTTTTTGATTTGTGCAGTAAAGACATTCTTTGAACTTTGCCGTTCAGGGTTTGACAGAATATTGATATTTCCGCTGATTGGTGGCTCATTTAAATAATGGTTGAGTCCCACTCAGAGCCCTATAAAACTATTAATGCCATAGTGTTCACTGCTAGAATTCCTTACAGAAGCATAACATTTTCTTAAGGAATTGTTTAACTCAATTGGACTTACTGTTGTGATGTCTATTTGGGTTTCTGTTTCTTGTAGCCAGTCTGTCCAGACATTTACTGCTCACGTAGTTTTGGCATTTTGTGAAAACTTCATTCTGGTTGCATTCTATTCCGTCCAGCTCATTTTCTGTCACTTCCAGATGTATTTTTTATTCTTTTCTATTTCATGGCTCCATTTTTAGGTCATTGTTTTCTTTCTGCTGACCAAACCATTTGTCGATGCTTGCCATTGTGAAGAAGTCGAGGTTTATTTTGGGGAATTTTTCCATTCAGGTTTCCTCAGAGAATTCGACTGAGCAGCTGCTGTGCAGTGATATCTGTGGCAGTGTCTGTTGCTATGAGGCTGGCAGATGGCTGGCACTAAAGCTGGGATGTCATTCCAGGATAACATCCCTGCTGTGGTGGCCAACTAACCAATCAGAAGCCAGGATTCTTTCTCGCCATTGTATAATTATAAATATTTCTTACTGATCATGGGGTCAAAAACAATGGGGAAATTCATGAATGCATGGGACAGACATGAGGCAATTCTGGTGGGGGTAGGAAGAAGTAGGCTGTTGGTTAACTAGGATCTGCAGCTTATTCAATAGGTAGGGAAATAGGCAGACTAGGTGGGCCAAGCAGTTATCTGCTGTAAAAGTCAATGTTTTTATGATCCCATCCTGTCAATTAATGAGGAAGAGTGGGACAAATAGTTGTACTAATAATTTGTTTTTGGATAATCAGGCCATACTGAAAAAAAAGTGTTATCCTTACTCTAAACAAAACAAAAAGGTAATATTAAATGCACACTGAACAATTATTTATTTAGCTTTTGTTTATCAGGAAGGCACACTAGGCAATAAAATGCTTATTTTCTGGTGCAAACTGGGAGGTTACAACCAAGAGTTGTAAAAATAAAGTTAGAAAACTATAGAGTTAGAACTGACATAGCAACCTTAGGTCTTCAGGAATTATCTAAAAGAAGGAAAAAAAACAAAGTTAGTGGAGAACTTAGAAGTAAAGGGAACTAAGAACTAAGGGGCATATGTGAGGAAAGAAAACAGGAGAGATCTAGGAGAAAAAGTGCAAATAGGTAAGATAAGAATAGTAGCTGGATAACAAAAAGGTGATGATGGGGATGAAGAGGCATAATAGGAGTGACTGAGCTGAGAATTACAGGGCATAGTAAGAAGACTGAAAGGTGACAGATGTGGGGGAAGGAGACCAGTACATCTGTAGAAAATGAAAATAGATATGCATACAAAGCTGTAATGCCCATGTGAGTATGTACACACACACACACACACACACACAGGATGGAGGTGTGTGCAGGCATACTCACATATGCAAATGTATCATGTAGGCATGAAAGCAAATATATGATGGGGTGGGTGTAAAAAAGACATACTACAGTGGTAAACCATAAAGTGGCTGAAATATGTTATTAGACAATAAGTCTGTCATTTAAACCAGAGGGCTGCTGAGAGCCTAAGCAGATGATAAGCTTTGTTTCTGTGTATTTTGTTTGTTCAGCACCCAGAAACCCTGATGGAGAACACAAACAGAAAGATCTTTAACATTATGGTCCCCAGAGGTAAAATGTGATACAATAATACAATAATTCTTACTCTAACATGCATAACATTGCCCACAGTAAAGCTAGAAAAATAATTTTGGTACCAAAACTTGGAGACAGGAAAGAGGAATGTGTTGGTATTAGCTAAGGAATCAGCAATTTTTGGCTGGGTAGGATAATTCAGGTAATTTACTAACCTACCTGACATGATACATTTCATATTCATTCTGTTACAGGGGAATCTCTTGAATCTGTTCAATCATTCAAATACTTGTGTATCTTGCTAGACCCCTCTCTCTCTTTCGAGCAGCATGTTATACTGACTACAAAAAGGCTCAATCAGAAACTTGGTTTGCTCTACAGTCTTTGCACCCTCCTATATCATGCCTCTTGTCAAAAGATTGCTACCTTTCTCCCTCCTCCCCATACTTTTCTGTGGTGCCCCCCTACTACTCGCTGCCAAAACCACCATAGTATCCCACTTGAAAATGCTACACTACAGGGTGGGATGATATGTTCTCGGGGTCAACTCACATCACCACCACTGTGAGGTCTTAACGTCACTAGGCTGGCCTATGATCAAAGATTGCAGTATTCTTCCCTTTGCTTTATCTACAAACTTACCTTCCTCTTCTCTTCCCCCTGTCTGAGTGATTTACTGAAATGTAAACCCTCTCCACGTTTACTCAGGTTCTCCTTGGCCCCTCTGCTGAATACTCTTTATCTCCATCTGGTGATCGGCAAGTAATCATTTGTCTAGTCTGTACCCACCACTTAGAATTCACTCCCCTTATCTATCCTCTCCCTCTCCCTCTCCCTCTCTTCCTTTGCTTTGTTCAAGTACTCCCTCCCCATGCATTTATTGCAGCCTAAGCCCTGTACTTGCTATGCCTAATTATTAATAACATACAGCTTACTCAAGAGAATTTGCTTTTGTAGCATAATCTTTGTTCGCCACCTTTGATTATTTTGTTATATACTATGCATCATCTGTGATCTACTTTGCTTTTGGGTATGTATGTATGTTCAAGAGTTTGTAGTCCGATCTACTCTACTTGGAACATTTATTTTACTGTTCGCTGTGGTTATGATGTCCTAATGTATATACAATATGTTGTATATATATATATATATATACACATTATTTGCAAAAACTTTGTTAATGCATCAGTTAGGGTTGTTTCCACAGTGACAAAAGTGTGAAAATTCAACGTTAGGGTTACCTCCCCACCACCCTGCCCCCAATCTCACACACCAACAGATGTCAGGGTGTGCCATGGGATCATCAGGCCCAACTCTCACCCCATTCCATGTGTAAGGAAGCTGACATGCTACAGTATAGCAGAATGGGGTGAGAGTTAGGACTGATGACCCCATGGCACACCCTGACGTCTGTTGGTGTGTGCAGGATGGGGGTGGGGTGATGGGGAGGTAAACCTAATGTTGAATTTCCACACTTTTGTCACTGTAGAAATCCTAACTGATGCATTAACGAAGTTTTTTGCAAGGAATTTCCTTGCTTTTTGAAAAAGCGTACTATAAATAGCAAATGGTATGTGTAGGTGGGAGCACTGGGCCCATCAAGCTGCCTATTTGTGCATAATGATATTTGTGTGTGGGAGCACATGCCTTCTGGGCCCTGCACTCCCATTCGCACATAACTATGAAGCCATACAGCAGCCGTATAGGGCAAGGAACCCTTGTAACATTAATGTGCTAATATCTCAGCAACCGTAGCAGCTAGGAAAAAAAATTCCAGTACTGTTGTAATAATGATAGTGAGACCTCCACATAAGATATATCGACAAAATCCATATCTCGCATTGTTTATGAGATACAGGCACCAAAAAGCGCTGTGGGTGTTAACTTTGAGGGTGTAATACTGGCCTACGGACATGAAAATGAGCCAATGGAATACCAATTTCCAAATATCTTAGTAACTGTGAATGGTAGAAAGAAATTCAAAATTCATGGTATTCATGGCTTTAATAATAATAATAATAAAATTTATTTACATAGTGCAATTCAGCATATATCAAAGCACTGTACAAAAAGATAAAACATAAGTAAGACAATAAAATATCAGAGAAATACATCAATAGAATAAAATATCAGGGTCTTCAAGCACAATTCCCGAAGGCACAAGTAAACAAATATGTTTTTAAGGCCGTCTCAAAGCTCTCCAGCATCAGGCACTCTCTAATCCAATGAGGTAAAGAATTCCACGGGGTCGGGGCTGCATACATAAATGCTCTAGCACCAGAAGTTTTCAGTCGAACCCTAAGCACCTCTAGCAATCCCTCATCGACTGAGTGGAGCAGTCAGAGGAGGCAGTAAGAAACCAGGAGCTCTTGCAGGTAGCCAGAACCCACTCTGTGTATGGCCTTATAGGTCAGTAAACCAACCTTGAAGGTTATCCGCCACTGAACAGGCAGCCAGTGCAGTTTGCACAGCACAGGAGTAATATGACTAGCATGGGAAACCCCTACCAGTAACCTGGCTGCAACGTTCTGCACCAGCGGCAAGTGGCGGATATCAACCCCCTGGAAGCCCTAGGTATAGGCAGTTACAGTACTTAAGACGAGAGGTCACAAAGGCATGGATCAATGTTGAAAGGTCGCGAGATGGAATAAGGTGCTTAATCCAGGCAATGTTCCTCAGATGGTAAAAAGAGGACTTGACTATAGCCGACACCTGCATATGAAGTGTCAGCCCTTTGTCAAATATCATGCACAGATTACGCTCCTGAACAGAGGGCACAAGCTGACTACCCCCCGAGCCAAAGCCCGGAGGCAGGCCATGTTCCCTCCCTCTCTGTCCCGTGACCTGGATCTACCACCAGCACCTCAGTCTTTTTGGGGTTCAACCTTAACCAACTGGTCTGCATCCAGGCTTGGAGCTCTACAAGGCAGATATTAAAGACAGAGACTGCACTATCCTGGTCGGGGGCCAAAGACAGGTAGAGCTGGGTGTCATCTGCATAACAGTGAAACAGCAGCCTGTGCCTCCTTGCAATGTCTCCCAATGGCAGCAAATACACCACAAACAACATAGGGGACACCACATAGCCCTGAGGAACCCCACATGGCAGAGAGAATGAAGCCAAGGAATAAATCCCCAACACAACTCTCTGAGTTCTGCCAGTGAGGAAAGATCTTAATCAACTGAGGACTGTACCTGACAGACCACAGATGTCCCTCAGGCACTCAAGCAGCCCCCATGGTCCACAGTGTCAAAGGCTGAAGAAAGATCAAGAAGAACCAAGATTGAAAGGCACTTCTGGTCTCTAGCAATCAGGAGATCATTCAGCACCCGAACCAGAGCGGTCTCCGTACTATGCCTCTTCCAAAAACCAGACTGGAGGGAATCATAGATGTCATGGATTGTCAAATGGTTATCTAACTGAAGGGCAACTACTTTCTCTATCAACTTCCCAATAAAGAGGAGGTTAGAGATTGACCTGTAGTTGGCAGGGCAGTTTGGGTCCAGAGAAGATTTTTTAAGGAGTGGTGTAACCACTGCCTTCTTCAGGGAGTTCGGAAACTCACCTAACTCTAAAGAGCACCAAACTATTTCTGCCAAGACAGGGCCAATGACATCCACACAGCCTAAAATGAGGCATGCAGGGCCCGGGTCAAGACTACAGCAAGTAGGCCACATACCTTGGACAATCCACACTGCATCAGAGATTGCCAGCCGGTCAAAGTGGTCCCAAGAAAACTGAGGCATAGTAACCATACACCGACCACTATATACCCCCACAGAGTGCGCTGAATGGATCTCAGCCCTAATGTCGGCCACCTTATTAGCAAAGAATTGAGCAAACTCATCACACTTATCTTGTGAAAAAGCTCTCCAGACCTGAAGATAGGCTAGATTACACAGTCTGTCCATGGTTTGAAAAAGCTGAGCCAGTCGATTCTGAGCTACAGCAATCTCCCTGGACAGGAACTCTGCCTTCTTATGGGAGATTTGTTGATTGATAAGACTCGATAATATTCCATCAATCTAAGGTGGTCGGTATCCAGGGCCGATTTCCACCAGCAATGCTCTAGCTTTTGCCCCACACCCCTCAGCTCCCTCAAGGCCCCTTTTAACCAAGGGGACCGAGGACAGAGAGTGAGGGGGTGGACTCGGACAGGAGCAATGGAATCCAGAGCAGCCCCCACGGCCTTATTGTAGGCTTGGACTAGATGCTCTGGACCCTTGCTGGCACCCATAAATCCCGATAGGTCAAGAACTGCCGAGAGACCAGCGGAAGTAACATCCCTCAAAGGGCGGTATCTGACCATCTCCACAGGGGCAGACTGTGTCTATGGGTTGCAGAGGCAGTAACCTGTGTGAAGCCCAACATATTCATAAGTTGACGGAAGTCCTGACCAAATTGCGAGAGTTCATCGTCGATCCAGGCATTGAAATTACCCAGCACCATCAACCTGGGCGACTCCAACACCATGTCGGCGATAAAGTCTGCAACTTCCTGCAGGAACTCTTTCTCATCCCCGGGTGGACGGTAGATGAGAATGGTCCTACACCCCACACCTGCAGCCGCAGTACACTCAAATGATCTGGGACCCTCTATTGGAATCTCCGTAAGGCCCAATTCTATTCTAAAACAGATAGCTACACCCCTGCCCCTGCAGTCCATTTTCGAGTGGTGTATCACTGAGAACCCATTAGGAATAGCCGGCCTCCAAAATCAGACAGGCATTTTCATCCAGCCAGGTCTCGGTGATGCATACCAGGTTGGCTATTCCAACAAGATCGGCAATGCTAGCTGTCTTGCTCTTTATAGACCTGGCATTGCACAATGCCACTCGAGAAGGACGAGGTTCCGAAGCCGACCGGGCTATCACCCCTGAAATACAGGAGCTCTTGGGTATGGGAACCAGACAAGATGGACTGCAATCTGGATCCTATTTCATCCCAGGGCATCTCCGGGACTTAACTGCCCCAATTCGGACCCCCAGCTTGCTCCTCCCCCAAGGTCCAGAGCCTCCAGCCCTCCTTCTCCTTTCCCCTCACTATCCCAGAGGCTCTACACTGCCCATAAACAATGGCTGGGAGTGGAGGACAATTAAAGGGTTGGAGGCCCTGGAGCTCAGAGGAAGAGTAGTACCTGACTGGGAGAGCCAAATGCCAACACATCCTATTAAAAGCCAGAAAACCAAGAGCTAATCCACTATACAACAAAGAATACCACCCCCAGTTACAAAAAAGAAACAAATAATAAAATAAAGACAACCCCCAATTACAGGAAAAAAAGAAAAACAAATAATAAAATAGACAAAAAGAAAAACCAGTCCAGAAATTGCAGAAAGTCAACAGAATGGCTCAAGGAGGGGCAACCAGTCACCACATAAACTGCAAAGTAATATAAAAGTCAATACCCAGAGAGCTCTCACCAGTCTGGGTAAAACAATAGCTCAGTTCCACCACTGCCTCTCACGCAGTAGATAAAAAAGAGGCCAATAGTAACTTGAAAATTTGAGGAAGATAATAAAATGGGTACTCTCACTACCCTCCAAGGACTGCTGCACTAAGAAAGGCCAGACAAAGTGATCCTTGAGCACACAACAAACAAGCACCACAATAGGAGAAGGGGCACGGGTAGAAAATGTCCACAAGTAAATCCAGGTCTTTGACAAGAAAGAGGAAGAATCCAAAGTCCACTCTCTTTAGCAGCTCTGACCAACATCTGGGTCAAATGCCTCTGGCCGCCCCACCAGGAGATCCACTGCTTGTCCCCAACCCGAGAAGAGTGGCTGCAGTTACTCAAAGAGTCAGCCTTCTGACCGACCCCCCAGGCAAATTAGGGCAGCACCATGCTCCCCCGCCGACTCTTTGGCAGTTGGACAATGGGCGTTCCTGCCCTGGACCCAGTTTCGACAAGGAACAGTGGCCCCCCCCAGCGAACGACCGCAGGCCTCACCCTTGAAGTCTCAAGCGGTAAGAGAAGGCAAGACCTCTTCAAACTCGGCTGAGAAAGGGCCAGCAAGCTGCGATGGGCGAAGTCAATATATTCCATAAATCCCCGGAACTTGAAACTCTTCACCCCCTGCCCCGACCTCCCACAAGGAAAATCAATGAACTGAGCAGCAGTAGTGCCAGTTCCAGCAGTGCAGCAGTTTGCAGTGACAAGCAAGGTTTTAATCACTCACACTCCTCCATTTCTCCATTCCCTGGTTCTGCAAAGAATCCAGAGAGGTTTCAGGACACACAGCGCAGATTGAAACAAATGAATAAAACCGAAACAAAAATAAAACTTGGCTATAATAAAACAACTTAAAACAACTGAAATGAACGGAATAAACAAAACAAACAAACAAAAAAATCCTCTGGGTCTAGCTTAAACTATCAGACGGCTGACCCAGCGTGGTCGCCATCTTGACTCCTTTCCAACCTACTTCTGCACTATAGAGGGCTAAGAATTTTTGCGATGAAAAATCCATATCTTGAACCGGTTTCAAGATCCAGGCACCACATTGTTATCCTATGGGAAAATTCCTCAACTTCGGAACGCTGTAACTATGGGCCTGTTGAATGTTTTGGTACCAAAGCACCAAAAGGCAAATCTTTTGGACCAGGACTTGCCACTCTGAAACTTTCATGCCAAAAGCATAATCCACCTTAGCACAATGAAGTGACAAAGAAAACAACACCTTACAAAATGTGTCTGTGCAGTGTTATCGTGATTACTGTAATGTTTTTGCAGCACTCCTATCTCTATAATGGAAATGTTATCGCACATAGAAAAATGTTGCTAAGGTTACTTTTTTTTTCTGATCGCAAAAGTTTCAAAAACATATTTTTGGACCAGCTACTAAAAAGTTAATGCCAGGGTAATGTTCCTCAGGGTCCAACTAGGTAAACACAACTGTTGCCGTTTACCAAAGGGCATTATTTTTTGAGTTACAACCTTTTTTCTCTCTCACTAACTGAAAACAAGATGGCGGCAGCATGAAAATAATTTCAAGGAGCTCGACAACATAAATGTGATTGCGAATGTTTTCGCAATGCACATATAAGTGTTCCCATAGGCTATAATGGGACATGAAAAACTTGAATAACGTTTGAATGGAGCAATATTTTTTCACCAAATCTTCAAAAGGCACCAGTTCAACCCAGGCCACATGTAGACAAACAAACCTGAAGCTACTCCAACACAAATATGGAATGTATTGCCCTGTGAGGTGGTAGATAGCAAAACCATATCTGAATTTAAAACAAAGTTTGATAATAATTGTACTAATAAAGGAATAAAAGGTTATTTTAAGTACAATGTGGTGAGCTTATGGACTTTAGTCTTCAAATGCTCTGTAATATCAATGAAATCAATGAAAACATTCTTCAGTCCATTATGGCTTACTGAAAAATGTGCAAAAGTTGGTGATTTTTCACATCTTGAGTGCCCTAGGGTTCCGCAACCATACGTTCGACCAAAACAAAACTTTCCAGATCCAGAGATCTATGGTTGGCAGTTGTGCATGCAGAATTTCAGGCAAATTGGACAAATGGTTGCAAAGTTATTAAAGTGCAAATTTTGAGGTTTAACATAGAAGTGACCGTGCAACCCTAACTGTATATATATATATATATATATATATGTATATATATATATATATATATATATATATATATATATATATACAGTATATATATATATATTTCCCAAACCAACATTACACTATATTGTATATTTGCTGTGTATATTTTTTCTCAACTACTTTGTATAATTTATTGTCACATGTTTTAAAGTTTTACTGTTTGAATGCTCTGTACCATTGACCCGGGTCACCCATGAAAAAGTGACAGCACTGTCTCAATGGGCCTACCCAGTTACCAAAAGTCAAATAAATAAATAAATAACAGTGTACTTCACAGATCTGGTAGTTTTGTCATGGATAACTGGTCAGGTAACAGTAATTATATTTAAACAGGCATTACAGGCAGCCTGTGGGGTCATGGGACTCCTGTAAGGCCTTCCCAGGATGGAAACAGGTATGAAAGGGCAGCCTGTAGGTTCCTGCACTAGCTACAGAGCACATGACACTGGGGTGATAATTTGATTGGTCAGCGGTGTCTGTACTCTGTGAGCCCGTTGTGCAGATTGCAGCCAGAGCCTGGAGGGAGAGGACGGAATCAGGTGCTCGCTCTGCATTACCACCTAAATAGTGGCGAAAAGTCTGAAAATGTATTAAAATTTTAAAAAAAGTCCTTCCACGAAGGAGCAAGGAGTTGGGACTGATACGATCTAAGGAGGGAAGGGGCAATCAGGAGATCATCTGATGCTGCGGTGCTGGGGAGAGAAGGAGTAAGGGGGAACAAAAGTCACTGGCAACTGGCAAGCAGCTGGTTTGTGTCTGTGCAGTGTAATTATAGCCATTTAGGTCAACTGCTTCTGCTAGGTGACCCGTGCCCTGTCATTATATTACTGTGACATAGATGTGTGTCTCTGCAGCATAGTGAAAGACATTTAGGCTGTATTACATTGTCTGTTAGGTGCCCCTGGCCCTGTCTGTGACATTAGCTACACTGTGTGTCTCTGCAGTGTACTGAAAGCATTTAGGCTGTATTACACTGTCTGTTAAGTGCCCCGAGCCCTGTCTGTGACATTAGCTACATTTTATGTTGTGGTCTGAAAGCCATTTAGGCTGTATTATACTACCTGTAAGGTGCCCTGATCCATGTTGTTGACATTAGCTACACTGTGCGTGTGTCTCTGCAGCATAGTAAAAGCCATTTAGGCTGTATTACACTGTCTGTTAGGTGCCTCATGCCCTGTCTGTGACATTAGATACACTGTGTGTGTCTCTCTGCAGTACAGTGAAAACAATTTAGGTTGTATTACTCTGTCTGTTACGTGCCCCAAGCCCTGTCTGTGACATTAGCTGCACTGTACAGTATGTCTCTCTGCACCATAACGAAAGCAATTTAGGCTATATTACACTGTCTGTTAGGTGCCACAAGCCCTGTCTGTGACAAAGACAAATCAAGGCACAAGGGGATCTGTCACCAATTAAAATGCCCCCCCAAGAGGTGTCCCCCAAGGCTCTATTTAAGGACCCCTGTTATTCGCGCTACATACTAACAGTATTGATGCAGGCATCAGTCAAGCAACTGTACACTTGTTTGCAGATAATACTGTTATTTATGTTGCTGAGCCTACTCTTGAATTTGCTTGCAGTATGCTGCAGTGTGAATTTAACCTCCTATAGCAAAATCTCCTGAATCTAAAACTTTTGCTGAATGCAAAGAAAACAAAAGCCATGATTCTCCCACTCAAACTAAATTCAGACAATCCCTTGTCCCTAGGAACTCCACCACAATTAACATCCCTCTTGGGGGAGCTCATTGAAGGTGTAGATAAATTCATATATCTTGGCTTTGGGATAGATCATAAACTTTCCTATATGGTCCACATTGAGGAATTGGGTAAGAAGCTGGAACAATGCTTAGGACTGTTTTTCAGGATTAGACACCTTCTAACACAGGAAGCCAAGTTAAGACTTGTACAGTCTACATTTCTACCCTTGTTGGATTGCGCAGACATTTTGTACAATCATGGTCCTAGCTCAGCTCTGGCAAAGCTTGACATATTGTATAATAGGGCCCTAAGATTCATTACCGGTGCTCCATTCAGGACTCACCACTGTGCACTATATGCCATGTTGGGCTGGCAGTCCCTAAAAACTAGAAGACTCATAAACATGACTACTTGGTCCTACAGAGCCCTTATTGGTAAGCTGTTGACTTACATTTCTAGCCTACTAACTTATTCCACTGGAACTTACTCACATAGGAGCTACTCCTACCTATCCCTTGACATTCCCAGATATAAAACCCACTTTGGGGCCTCTTCCTAAGCCATGAATTACCAACCCTTTGGAATAATCTACAGAAATCTCTGAAGCTTTTCTCCCTGATCCAAAGGCCCACTTTCAAAACACTATTAAGACAACACTTCACTGACTCTTGCAATTACTATTCCTAACCCTTGTTTTCTCTCAGCAACAAAGGCTATATTGCTGGGCCCCTTCTACGTACCTCACCTTGTAAAAGCCACCACCTGTTCTGGCTACCTACAATCTAATTTTCACATGTACGCATAGTATCCTTATCCTTCCATTCCTTCCTTCTCCCTCCTCCCCTCCAGGTCCATACCCTACCTCTCTCCTTTCCCTTACATCCTTCCCCCTTTCTCAAGTGTGTTTTCCTTCACATCAGCATCCTGCTGAATGTCATCTCCTATAACTGTTTTGTAGTCTTACAATACAATTAGCTGTAGACATTGTAAAAGTTTTGCTTGCTTACTCTTCATTGTACCAAAATTCTAGTGTCATGGACCCATATATATATTGTAAATACATTTCTGTATTTATACTGCATTTACCCTGTAAATACCTCCTCCATATTTTGTGGTAGCTATACTAGTAGGTCCTCAGGTATTGTAATGTATTTAGGATATTTTCTTTGACTCTGTTTACCTATGTTTGTATGATCAGCATTGTATTGCTATCAAGGCCCACTTTGTAAATGAGTTTTCCTCAACGGTGTTCCACCCGGATAAGTAAAGATTATTGATTGATTAGCTACACTGTGTGTCTCTCTGCAGCATGGTGAAAGACATTTAGGCTGCATTATACTGTCTGTTAGGTGCCCGAAGCCCTGTCTGTGACATGAGCTACACTGTGTGTCTCTGCAGCATAAATGCCACTTAGGCTATATTATACTGTCTGTTAGGTGCCTGATGCCCTGTCTGTGACATTAGATACACTGTGTGTCTCTGCAGCACAGTGAAATCAATTTAGGTTGTATTACTCTGTCTGTTACGTGCCTCATGCCCTGTCTATGACATTAGATACACTGTGTGTCTCTGCAGCACAGCAAAAGCAATTTAGGCTGTATTACACTGTCTGTTAGGTGGCACAAGCCCTGTCTGTGACAAAGACAAATCAAGGCACAAGGGGATCTGTCACCATTTAAAACGCTCCTTAGCGGTGTCCCCCAAGGCTCTATTTTAGGACCCCTGTTATTTGCGCTATATATTAACAGTATTGATGCAGGGATCAGTCAAGCAAGTGTACACTTCTTCGCCGATACTGTTATTTATGTTGCCGTGCCTACTCTTGAACTTGCTTGCAGTACGCTGCAGCATGAATTTAACCTCCTACAGCATAATCTCCTGAATCTAAAACTTTTGCTGAATACAAGGAAAATAAAAACCATGATTCTCCCACCCAAACTAAATTCAGACAATCCCTTGTCCCTTGGAACTCCACCACAAATAACATCCCTCTTGGGGGAGCTCATTGAAGTTGTAGATAAATTCAAATATCTGGGCTTTTGGATAGATCACAAACTTTTCTATATGGTCCACACTGAGGAATTGGGTAAGAAGCTGGAACAATGCTTAGGACTGTTTTTCAGGATTAGGCACCTTCTAACACAGGAAGCCAAGATAAGCTTTGTACAGTCTACATTTCTACCCTTGTTGGATTACGCAGACATTTTGTACGATCACGGCCCTAGCTCAGCTCTGGCAAAGCTTGACATATTGTATAATAGGGCCTTAAGATTCATTACCGGCACTCCATTCAGGACTCACCACTGTGCACTATATGCCATGTTGGGTTGGCAGTCCCTTAAAACTAAGACTCATAAACATGACTACTTGGACCTACAGGGCCCTTATCAGTAAGCTGCTGACTTATATTTCTAGCCTACTAACTTATTCCACTGGAACTTACTCACTTAGGAGCTACTCCTACCTATCCCTTGACATTCCCAGATATAGAACTCACTTCAGGGCCTCCTCCTTAAGCCATGCCTTACCAACCCTTTGGAATAATCTGCAGAAATCTCTGAAGCTTTTCTCCCTGATTAAAATGCCCACCTTCAAAACACTATTAAGACAACACTTTACTGAGTCTTTGCAATTCCTACTCCTAACCCCTGTTTTCTTTAAGCAACAAGGGCCATATTGCCGGGCCCTTCCTAAGTACCTCACTTGTAAAAGCCACCTCCTGTTCTGGCTACCTACAATCTAATTTTCACATATGCTCATAGTATCCTTATCTTTCCATCCCTTCCTTCTCCCTCCCCTCCCCTCCCCTCCTCCCTCTCCGGGTCCCTACCCCACCTCTCTCCTTTCCCTTACATCCTTTCCACTTTCTCAAATGAGTTTTCCTTTACATCAGCATCCTGCTGAATGTCATCTCCTATAACTGTTTTGTAGTCTTACAATACAATTAGCCATAGACATTGTAAATGTTTTGCTTGCTTACTCTTCATTGCACCAAAATCCTAGTGTCATGGATCCATTTATATATTGTAAATATATTTCTGTATTTATACTGCATTTACCCTGTAAATACTTCCTCCCTTTTTTGTAGTAGCTATACTAGTAGGTCCTCATGTACTGTAATGTATTTAGGGTATTTTCTTTGACTCTGTTTACCTATGTTTGTATGATCAGCATTGTATTGCTGTCCAGGCCCACTCTGTAAATGAGTTTTCCTCAATGGTGTTCCACCTGGTTAAATAAAGATTATTGATTGATTGATTGATTGATTAGCTACACTGTGTGTCTCTCTGCAGCATAGTGAAAGCCATGTTGGCTGTATTACAATGTCTTTTAGGTGCCCCAAGCCCTGTCTGTGACAAGAGCTACACTGTGTGTCTCTCTGCAGCATAAAAGCCACTTAGGCTGTATTACACTGTCTGTTTGGTGTTCAAAGCCCTGTTACATAGCTACACTATGTGTGACGTCTCTCTGCAGCATAGAGAAAGCCATTTAGGCTGTATTACACTGACTGTTATGTGTCCTGAGCCCTGTCTGTGATACAGCTTCTCTGTGTATCTCTCTGTAGCATAAAAGCTACTTAGGCTGTATTACACTGTCTGTAAGTTGCTCCAAACCCTGTCATTTACCACTGTGACATAGCTACACTGAATGTGTAACATCTCTCTGCAGCATAGTGAAAGCCATTTAGGCTGTATTACACTGTCTGTTAGGTGCCCTGAGCCCTGTCATTTACTACTGTGACATAGATACACTGTGAGTGACATATCTCTGCAGCATAGTGAAAGCATTTAGGCTGTATTACACTGTCTGTTAGGTACCCTGAGCCCTGTCTGTGACATTAGCTACACTGTGTGTCTCTCTGCAGCAAAGCGAAAGCCATTTGAGGCTGTATTACACTGTCTGTTAGGTGCCCCAAGCCCTGTCATTTATTACTGTGACATTGCTACACTGTGTGTGATGTCTCTCTGCAGCATTGTGAAAGCCATTTAGGCTGTATCACACTGTCTGTTAGGTGCTGTGAGCCCTGTCTGTGACATGAGCTGCACTGAGTGTCTCTCTGCAGTATATCAAAATCCATTTAGGCTATATTACACTGTCTGTTCGGTGCCCCGAGCCCTGTCATTTATAACTGTCTGTCACAGAGTAGGCTACACTGTCTGTCTCTGCAACAGTTAGTGCATCACTATCAAGTCCTGTTATGGCTCTGTCTGCTATGTCATATTTCCCAGTCTATGTCTACTAAAAGGAAGCACAGTGCTGGTGCACGTGCAACTGAAAACGATGTGGACAATATGACTCATACCACTAATGAAGAACATAGCGGCAATAATAACATCACCAGAACTGGTACTAAATGTCCCCCTGAACCAAAAAAGCATGTTAGCAATTAAATGATAATAGAGTTTCGGAAAGAACTGACTAGAGTTACTCGTAGAGGTAATGAACATTTTGCCACTTGTGCCAGGATATTTCCAGCTGCTGAAGCAGCATGCAAGGACAAGGAGGCATCCTTCTCAAATATAAGCTCAGATGCTGAGGCAGTGAATGCTGATAAAGATGGTGGTGATAGTGGGGACAGGGATTGGGATAGCCCAGGCTATGTCCCACATGACGATGCCAGCACTTCCAGTTCTTTTGAATCTTGAGGCGATGAGGTCTGTAGTATTGATGAGGGCATAGGAGAGGTTGCCACTGTAAGGCAAGAGAGGCAACTGCAAAAAAAAAAAATCATATACTAAACTTAAGAATAAGAAGATGACAATGAATGAGGACAATTCACATCAACAAGGAAATGGCAGTGTAGGGTTTCCTCTGGGTCCCTTTACTGTACAAGTGCCAGGCACCATGGTACAAAGCACAAAAGGTAAATCTTTAGTGTGGAATTTATTTTATATTAATCCTGCAGAGAACTCTCGAGGTACATGCAGTCTGTGCAAAAAGAGCATCAGTCGTGGTGGCAAAGAGAGAAATTTGGGAACATCAGTAATGATATGACATGCAGTGGCAAAACACCCAATTGAGTGGGGCAAAGCAAGGGACAGTGTGGCTAATATTGGTGGTAGTGGAGGTGGTGGTGGCGGAGACCATTGCGACAATGAACTGGAAGCAGGAACTGACATTGAATAACTTGATGTGTCCTTGCAGTCTTCCCAAACATAGATTGTTTTCTCCTGACACCATCAAGTACAGTACAGCAAAATCTCAAAGTAGTACTCCATGTGAAAATGGTGTGAAAAATACAGTCACCCCAAAACTTCTAAATATCTCATGATTCTCATCAACTAACATTAAAAGAAAGTGTTGAGAGGACATAAAAATTTACCTGCAAGCATCCAACATGCCAGCTGTTAAATAGAGCCATTGCAGAGCTGTTGGCCAATTGTCAACTTCCTTTTGGTTTTGTTGCCCAAAAAGGTTTCCTCAAGTTCATGAACAGGATTGAACCACGGTACACCATTCCCTGTTGAACATATTTCTTGAAAAAGGCTGTTCCACAGTTGCATGACTTGGTGTGTACTGCAGTCATTCACTAGTTGAAACTATCTGAAGTGAAGCAGGTTCACATAATCACAGATATAGGGACCAGCAACCAAACAATTAACTACATGACTGTTACAGCTCATTGGGCAAGTTTTCAGTCAGAAAGTAATAATCCCTGCTCTACTGTAAGCAGTAGGAAGCAGGCTGTATTATGTGTCACCACTTTTGAGGAGAACCACACTGCTCTGAATATCAGTTACAGAAATGGCTTACTCTGTATTCCTTATCTCCAAGGTTCATAGTGTCAGATAATGGTGCAGACATATTCAAAGTTGTTAGAGATGGCAACTACCAATGCATACCTTCTTCTGCTCATTGTTTAAAACTTCTCATCCATAGTTTCTTAAATGGAAACAGAAATGTTGAAAACCTGTTAGGTCTTGCTAAGAAAATATGTGGGCATTTCAGCCACTCTGTGAAAGGACAAAAAATTCTAAAGGGGCTAAAGAGGTCAAACAACTTACCATTGCATACATTAAAGCAGGAAGTTCCAACCTGCTGGAATTCAACATTTTACATGTTGGAAAGGCTTCTTGAACAGCCAAAAGCTGTACATGAATACACTATGCAGAATCAAATAGGTAAAGTAGACACCATGTTCAGTTCCAGCAGCTGGACTCTATTTGAATCTTTGGTCACCTTATTGGAGCCATCTGAAGCTGCCATATGTGACGTCAGTGTGGACAGTACAATTCGGAGTCAAATTCTTCTTCAAATAAGTTTTCTTCACATTTTCCTTGATAGCATAAAGAAAGACGTTCAGTCAAAAGAAGCACCACCGCTGTTATGCTGGTAGATGACTTCAGTCTCAGACTGTTGACTAATCAGCTACTAAAAGCCATATTTAAGAATGACATGTATATATTGGCTATGTTGCTAGAGCCCCCTTTTAAGTGGAACATTGAAGCCATCCTTCTTGCAGGAAAAGACACTGAGTATCGTAGAGATCATCTGCTAACCAAATGTGTTGCCACACTGACCCCATTAACTGATGCACAGCAGTCAAATCCTGCCAAATCATCAAAGTGCACCTCTGTCACAGATAATAGCACATCTATCAATTCTTCACAATCAGCAGTGTGATCAGTGAGGGAAAGGACATCTACTGCTAATTTTCAGGTATCCTATGTTCAGGATCAGAAAGGTAAATCACTTCTGAGATGCCAGTAACAACATGCACTAGTATCCTGTAAAGAAAGTGCAACCGGTTCATCTGCCAGAGTGGTAACCATCTCATGCAGCACAAAAATTCTGAAATATTTTGTAGACCATACTGTGGTTAGTCTTAAAGAAGACCCATTACTCTACTGGAAACAAAAGAGAAAAATATGGCCAGGTGTAGCAAATTTTGCAATAATATACCTCAGTTGTTCACCCTCAAGCGTATATTTAGAACGCATATTTTGTACAGCTGGAGGAATAATCACTGACCACAGAATACTACTAAGTCATGTAAATGTGAAACAGCTTATCTTTCTCAGAATGAATGCTAACAATTTCCCCATTGCACCAAACACTGAATTATGCAGTTCTGATCCTGAACATGAACAACCTGCAAACAGTGATACTGAATATGATGACTAGGTTGTGCATGAAACAGAACCATCACTCACCACTGCCACTATCAAGGCCAGACACAGGGTATATAATGCCCCCTAGGTGAACCTGCAAATGGAGTCCCCCCCAGCAGGCCCATTGCTAGGATTTTCTGGGGGTGACTTTTAGTGAGTGATGGGGGTTTGTTGCACACATAGCATGTAAAAAGTTTTGTAAAAAGCCGGGGGTCTGGCCCCCAAAAGCTCTGGGGTTTTAGGTGCTCTTTGGTGCATTTTAAGGCTTACATTGAAGATAAAATAATGTGTTTTTATCTTTCAAGGACATCTTATAAATTAAAGTGGGTGGGAGGGAGTTGAATTACTTCACAATGAAAATATTTGATTATAAAAATTGTCACAAACCAAACACTAGAGAACTCATACCTCAGCAACATGTTTTTGTCCTTCAACAAATCAATTCAGTCACAAAACAGATAGATAGACAGACAGACAAATACTTTATAAAGCATCCAATTCTGGGGACTGGGAGCGCTGTACATAACAAACATTTTAAAACATATATAGAATAAATAGTCAAACAATAAAATTTCATAATAATTAATCTACCTATCTCACAGGATTCCAATATTTAAAACCCTTAATCAAAGGCCTGGTTAAATAAAAAAGATTTTAAACCCTTCTTAAAGGCTTCCACCAAGGGCACCTTTCTAAGATGTCTAGGCAGTGAGTTCCATAGGGCAGGAGTGGCCACCGATAATGCCCGATCCCCGAAGTGCAGCAACCTAGCCCTGGGAATTCCAAGGAGGCAACCCACAGCAGAATGAAAAGCTTGGGATGGCTGATGGGGCACCAGGAGATCTTGCAGGTAAACTGGTCCCCTTTTGTGCAGGGCCTTATAGGTAAAAAAACTGACCTTGAAGACAATCCGCCACCTGACTGGCAGCCAGTGCAGCTCGCGGAGAACAGGTGTTATATGCTAATTTCTTTGCACGCTTGTTAAAAGTTTTGATGTCACATTCTATACCAGCTGCAGCCAGTGGAGGTTGCCTCCAGATAGCCCTAGATACAGGGCATTGCAGTAGTCCAGCCTCAAAGTGATGAAAGCATGCACTAGAGTGGCCAGGTCCTCAGACGGTACCAGGGACTGGGTCCAGGCGATATTCCTCAGATGATAGAATCCACTTCTGATGATGGCCAACATGTGGGCATCAAATGTCAGTCCATTGTCAAGGATCACACCCAGATCCTTCACCAGCGAGGATGGTTTTAGCAAGATCCCCCTCAGAACCAAACTTGGGGGGCATCCCACCCCCACTGCCACAATGGCAGCCGGGATCCACTACCAGTACCTCAGTCTTGTTGGGGTTGAGTAATAGCCAGTTCCGAGTCATCCAAGCCTGAATGTTCTCTCCTGTCCCTCACCATCAGGACATCAGTAAGCACCCTCACCAGAGTGATTTCTGTACTGTGTCCGCATGGAAACCAGACTAGAAAGGCTCATAAGTAGAGGAGGAGGAGGCGAGATGTTCCTCCAGCTGAATGGCCACCACTTTTTCAAAAACCATCCCTAAAAATGGGTAGTTGCTAAGACACTCCAGGTCCAATGAGGGTTTTTTCAATAGGGGTCAGACCAAGGCCTCTTTCATGGTCATTGAAAAATCCCACTCCTCAAGGAGCTCCTGACTATACCAGTCACCACAGAACCAATCATGTCCAAACATGCAACTAAAAGTCATGTTGGACCTGGGTCCAGATCACACTGTGCTGGCCTTAGCCTCAAGACAATTTCTACCACCTCGTTCACTCCAACTGGATCAAACTCAGCCCATACAAGAGTAGTGCTCCAACACGCCTTGGCATGGGCCCCACAATCCCTAAGAGTGATGCTGGAGGAGATCTCTGCTCTGATACAGGGCACTTTGTCAGCAAAGAACAGAGTGAACTCTTCACACCTAGTGCTAGAACTTGCTCCTCCAACACAGAGACAGGCTGGATGTAAAAGCCCATCCACCATGCAGAAGAGCTGAACTAGTCTGTTCCTTGCCACAGCAATCTCCCTGGACAAAAAATCTGCTTTCTTTCAGGAGATTGCCCCTGATAATCATTATAATAAGATCTCAGGATCAATTTGCCCTACATCAGTCTGGATCTCCTCCAACATCTCTCCAACCTCCGGCTCCTTGTCTTTAATTCCCTGAGCTCCCCATCAAACCAGTAGGGTCTCCAGTGAGCAGAAAGGGGTTAGACACAACTGAGTGCAAATGAATCAAAGGGTGCAGTGATGGCCAAAGTATAGGCCATCATTGCCTCCTCTGTTCCAATCTCACAAGCAATCTCCACACTCAATAGGTCCAGCACCATCTGCAGTCCCACTGGGGACACTCCCCATAATGGGCGGTATCAGAATATCTCCACAGAAGATGGACCAAAAGGGGGAGTGGCCCTAAGCATGAAGCCCATGGTACTATGATCAGATTAAATCACCAATTGTACCATGAGGTCTTCAACCTCAAGACCCATGGTGAAAACCAGGTCCAGAGTGTGGCCATGAGAGAGTGTTCCTGAGGTGACATTTTGAGTCAGGCCCAGGGCCTCCACACTCCTAAGGAGGTCCCTCCCAAATGGTGAGAGCTCATTGTTGACCCAAGTGTTGAAGTCTCCCAGAATTAACCAACTGGGGGACTCCAACATCAGGCCAGCAACAAGATCCCCAAGTTCACTCAGGAACTCTCCCTCCATTCCTGGGGGATGATACAGCAGGAGAACCCTGAAGCACGCACCAGGACCCCCTCTCACAGCAACACATTCAAAAGATCTGGTCTGACCAGTTGGCAGCACCATGAGGCCCCGGTCTGATTTAAAACATATGACCACCACCTCCTCTGCGATCCTGCCTCGGGGTGTGTATCTTGGAGTACCCAGCTGGCACAGCCACCTCCAAAATGGGAGCGGCATTTTCATCCAGCCAGGTCTCCGTGATGCAAGCCAGGTCTACAGAGGACATCAGGTCTGCCATTATAGCAGTCTTGTTCCTCATCGACCTTCCATTGCATAACACAGCTGAAATAGGATGAGGGGGGAATGCTGGAGCAACTACCTGCCCACCTCCCACGGTGGAGCCCTTGGGTATGAGCACCAGACAGGGAGGACCCCTCTCTAGTAGCCATTTCATCCCAGGGTGTCTCCTTGGCCTCGCCACCCGACTCCTCACCAAGGACTCGAACAGACCACCCCCTGCCTCCCCCCCAGCGATCTCCCACATCCTGCATTTCCTATACATTTCCACAGGTAGCGGAGGAAGTTCGAAGGGATGTAGGTCACGAAGGAAGGCCACCGAGTAGCTGCACCTTAAGGGCCCTTTTCCCAAACACATACTCTTTCAACCAAGCCAATCAAGATCACACTATCCTCACTAGCTTTATACAACAGTATAAATGGCCCACGCTGCAAATAAACCAACATACTATCAATTACTCTGTGCTTAACAATTTAAAAATAAACCACCCTACTACACACAACTCTACCATACAAACACATCCACACCACTAAATACACTCACACCCACCCACTAGCTCCCTAATAAAACAAGATAACAATCAAATACTCATACACTAAAATTTATTCACACATTCAACTCTCAAACATACAGCCATACACTACAATTTTAAAATAACAATCCCTCACCCGCCAAACCACCCACTCTCCCAAACAGAGCAATCAATCAGTTTGTTAGTACGGAAAAGAGTCCAATGTGCAAATTTTCAGTCCGCCAACCCACTTCTTCTTTAAAGAAGCTAAACAGTCCAGAGAATAGTTCAGTCTTATAGTCCCAGGGAGCTCTCGCCTCCTCTGGTGAGGAGGTGAGAGCTTCTTTAGATTATTTAATCCCAACTAGATTCAGCAGGCTAGTTGGTGCTTATTTCTGTTTTCAGTATTGACAGACTGAATAACTGATAACAGTGCCATTCATTTATAAAGGAAAGGGTGCCCAGATTTAACAGACCCAGCTGCTCAATAAAATTTAAATCAGGTCAATTTAAATTGCTGTGGTCAGTGGCCTGACCTACAACTATCACCATACAGAATGCCTGACTCCATACAGTACAGTTAGGTCTGCATGATCAGCAAACAGAAAACTTCTTAAAGGAAAATAAGTGACAAAGATACAATGTTTCACAAATAGTAATGGAAGAAAGGAAATAGGAACCCAAAATATCACTACCAAACCCAAAATAAGTATGAAAAAAATAGAATTATAAACCATGATGGCAGAAAATGGCCAATGATCAGACCAGCCTGCTCAAGTTTCCTATACAACTCTGGTACCTACTGTCCATCCAAGGTCCTAGCCCTCAAGATGATTTGTGGATGGAAAAAAGGAAGTGGGGGATGCTAGTAGTTGCAAATATTGGATATTAAATTCAGGCCTGGGTACACTATTTAGCTACAGTGCAGAACAAACATAGCCCCCCACCCGCCCCCAGGCAAACTAACTGACTGGATATATATTTTATTAGGGTGATCTTCCAGACGATAGTGGTACGATGCAGGAGGGCTGGGTGAACTGAGTTACCACCGCCAAGTCAACAAGCATTAAATTGTATGGAGGCAGCACAAAATGGGGATTTCTTTTCATATTATTCCCTTCCCTATTTCCTTCATCTGAGTTGAGACCTTCAGATACTTAAGTTCTGTTCAAGCACCTGCACAGTAATAGACAAATCCTGAAATCCATACCATATACTGTATATGTTAAAAACACTCAAATACTTCAATTAATTATTGTTCCTCGATATTATGCATTACTAGTGACTAATAAATTGCAGCACAGCGGTAACAATAGCCAAACAAGCCATGTCAATTTTTATCAGCCAAGTCTTACACACAACACAAAATAAAACTCCTCTTGCAATGCAACATAAGGAAACTACCACACATGCACTTCAACTTCTCACAAATCTTGTGATATTTTCATGACAAAATTTGCAAACGGTGGTGGGGTAAGTAAGTAAAATTTATTTATTAAGCACCTTTCAAGTGCCAAGGCGCTGTACAATAAAAAACACAAACAATACACTCAAATAATTAAACATCCATAAATAATTAAAAACCAACACAAAAAGCCTGATAAAACAAATATGTTTGGAGCTCCGATTTAAAACTTGAGACAGTCAGGCATTCCCTTAACTGACGAGGTAGAGAACTGCACAGCGTAGGGGCAACATGAGAAAAAGCATGTACCCCCAGATGTTTTTAACTGAACCCTGGGAATCTCTAGCAATCCCTCATCAGTGGATTAGAGTGAGTGGGGGGGGGGGGCAGAAGTGAGTAAGGAGATCCCTGTTCATGTAGGGTTTTATAGGTCAGTAACCCAACCTTAAAGGTGATCCGCCACTGTACTGGCAGCCAGTGCAGTCTGCACAGCACTGGTGTAATATGACTGGTCCTAGATGTGCCAGCCAAAGGCCTGGCTGCTGCATTCTGCACTAGCTGCAAGTGACGGATATCAACCCCCAAAAGCCCTAGGTAGAGGGCACTGCAGTAATCAAGGTGGGAGGTTACAAAGACGTGGACCAATGTAGGAAGGTCAACCGGAGGAACCAGGTGTTTCACCCGGGTGATATTCCTTAGAAGGTTAAAGGAAGATTTGACAACGGCAGACACCTGTAATTTCAAGTCAAACAACTTTCAAAAATAACGCCCAGGTTACACGCCCGGTCTGAGGTCGCGAGCTGGACACCATCAAGCCATAAGCCTGAAAAGTGCCCAGCCCCCAGACCCACCTCCGGATGACCCAGGTCCACAATCAACACCTCAGTCTTATCTGGGTTCAACCTCAGCCAGCTAGTGCTCATCCAATTCTTGATCTCGGCTAGAGAGTTGTTAAGCATGGAGATCGCATCATCTTGTCCAGGAATAAAGGACATATACAGTTGGGTATCATCTGCATAGCAATGAAAACCCAAACGGTATCATCTAATGTTATCTCCTAATGGCAGCATGTACACTGCAAACAACATGGGTGCCAATATGGAGCCATGCGGTACCCCACTGGACAGGGGGAGAGCATCAGAGGAATAAATTCCAGTGACAACACTCTGTGATCTGCCCGTAAGGAAAAATCGAAACCAATTTAGGACTGTTGAAGACAGTCCACAAAGAAGCCACAGGCACTCCAAAAGCCCACCATGGTCCACAGTGTCAAATGCCGCTGAGAGATCAAGAAAGACTAAAATAGTACTAGCCTTTTGATCTCTCACAATTAGGAGATAATTTAAAACCCGAACAAGAGCGGTCTCAGTGCTATGTCTTTTCCTAAACCCAGACTGGAGAACATCATAGACATTGTGAGTTATAAGATGGTCATCACGCTGCAACGCTGCAACGCAACCACCTTCTCAATAACCTTATCCACAAAGGGTAGGTTAGAGACAGGTCTGTAGTTAGCTGGACAGTCTGACAGGTAGACATCACACTCAAATAAATCTTACTTGGCAGACTTCAGCATTTTAAATAATGCACATGCATATTTAACAAATATTTGTTGAGTGAGACCACAAGGCCCAAGAACTACGAAATTGAGAGACAAGTTAACAAGGTCTCTTTAAGTTAGCAAGCTGGTCACCTCACTAATCACTTTTAGGTCAAAAGTCAACTTTTTAAGTTGTAGTTAAACAGTTTATTTCTTTATTTCTTTATTAGAATCTAGGATTACAATACTTTTTAGCCAAGGCTCTTTTACACAGGTTCCACGTCACAGAGAAAACAAAATTGACAAACATGAGCAAAGTTAACATCTTCTAAATAATGCAAAAAAATATATAGACATGAACAACAGCAATGTTTGACCTGGAATTATAAAAGGGGAAGAAGGAGCAGAGGCAGACAGAGGAACTTAAAATAGGGAGGGGAGGGGAGGGTAGAGGGAAGGATAGGGGTGTGAAGGGTAAGAGTGATGGGGGAAGGTATAGGGTGGAAGAGGTGGAAGGGGAAAGAAGAGAGGTAGAGCCGCCAGGAGGCATTGTCATAGGTAGGTGGGTGAATGTGCAGGTAGGGGGAGGCGCTGGAAAGGAGCAGGAGGGGGGATGAAGATTCTAGTCTGTACCTGCAGCTACTGTACCAATCAACGTGCTTCACCACAACAGTTGCATGGGTTGGCGCTGATGAGTGATAGCTGGAGACGGGACTTAAAAGTGCTGAGAGATGGCATGGATAAGATGTCACTGGGTAGACCGTTGTACCAAAGGGGGGGTCAGTAAGCAAAAGATATTTGGCCTTGGGCTATGTGGCAATGGGGGATTTGCAGGAGCTGTTGTTTTGATCCCCTGGTAAGATGGTTGTGGTTTCTCAGTTGTAGGAGAGCACAGAATCCTGGTGGGGCAATGCCAAGCATAATTTTCTTAGTAGTAGTACAAGTTTGGTGTTTTATACGATTAGCAAGATTCAGCCACCCAGTTAGAGACTAGAGGTCACAGGTATGGGTTAGGCATTGGGAGCCAGTGACAAGACGACAGGCCATGTTGAGCACGGTGGATACACGTTTGAGTGCAGTAGTTGAAGCCGAGCAGTAAATTATGAGGCCATAATCAATAATGGAGATGACGGAGCTCTGGACCGCAACAGCCAGAGCTTCACAGGTCAGGTTTCGCCTGTGGCAGAAAAGTAAGCCCATTCGGGAGTTAGCAGCTTTGGAGACACAATCAATATGGGTGGTATAGGAGAGGAGAGGAGAGAGTCCAGGGTGATCCCAAGGTATTTGAAGGTTTGGACCTGCTCCAGGGCGGTACCTTGTCTAGTGATAACAGAGAGTTGGTGGTGCTTATGAATATTGTGAGAGCTCTAAATAGCATGGCCTTGTTTTGTTTTTTTTGATTAAGGAGCAGTTTGTGCTTTGTGAACCAGCTCTCAACCGAGGTGAAGCTGAGTTGGAGATTTTCTTGCAGTTTCTTTGGGTCCTGATGGGAGGCAAGGAGGACCACATCATCAGCATACAAAATGATTTGTTCAGTACAAGAGACAGGTAGTGTGTTGAGGAATAGGCTAAAAGGGAAGGCTCCAAGGATAGAGCCCTGGGGGAGTCCAGAGAGAACAGGTTTAGAATCAGAGAGCACGTCTGCAATTATTACCCTCTGAGTGCGGTTTTTGAGATAGCTTTTGAGCCAGGAAGCTGCATCAGGGGAGAGGCTGGTATTTTTTAGTTGGACCAGCAGGAGGGAATGGTGGACAGTATCAAAAGCTTTTGTCAGGTCAATGAAGATAGCACCTGTTAGTTGACCGTTGTCGAGGGAGCTGTGAATGGAACCGGTGAAGTCGAGCAGGGCAGAGGATGTACTATGACGTTTTCTAAAGCCATGTTGCTGACTGCAGAGAATGTTGTATTTGTCCAGATGCTCAGTAAGTTGGTCTGCAACTATACATTCAAGTGCCTTTGACAGGGGAAGCAGGATGGAAATAGGGTGGAAATTTGCGGGGTCAGTCTTATCACCACTTTTATGAGCTGGGGTGACAGTGGCCATTTTCCATTTGTCCGGGAATTGGCTGAGGGAAAAGGAAAGATTGAAAATCTTGGTGAGGGGTCCAAGTACCTCGTCAAGTGTGAGGGCCAGCAGCATGAGGTCTAGCATGTCATTGCTAGTCCTAGATTTGCTGATGGCTTTAGCGAGGTATTTTCGGGCTTGATGCTTTGTTACTGTTTTAAAGTAAAAGGATGGGTGACTGGCGAGATTGGTGGGGTTGGGGGGATAGTTTAAACTATCAAGTCTGAATTTGTTCATTTTATTCTTCACTCCCTTAGACACAACCAGTCACCTTAGTACTAGTCCATGCTGGTGGTCCTCCTAGTCTTCCCAAGTCCTCTTGCCAACTTGCTGCTGCTCACCTCTGCTGTTTTGGCTGCCCCTCAGGAGCAACAGAATTAGGATTGACACAATTCCAAGACCAAGGCCTCCAGGTTACACAATCAGCGGACGCCGCATGGTGACCATGACTCCAATAGGACAGCAGACTGAGTCAGACTCTTGCTTTTTTTGCCTTTTTCTGCCCTCCTCTTTCTCTGGCCTGAGCCTGCTGGGATGAAAATCTCCTCTTGTGGGACATGGGGATCTGGGTGTTCTTGCTGCTACCTGAGCCTGCTCTGCTCAACTGCACCTACGACTGCTCCCTCTCCCTAGCTGGTTGGCTGCTTACTCTCTCTGGCAGGCTCTGCAGACTACTCTGCAGTCGTTTTACTGGACTACTGCAGGTCCAATTCAAATAGACTGGCCTGTCCCTGGGTGTTGTTGCTGAGTGCACTTTTACTTTTATTTTTAACCCTCTCCAGTACTCGTTAAGGGGTCTCAACCTTTCCGACTCCACGTGACCATGTTTTTCCACTGACCCAACTTCCAGTCTCCATCAGAGCTGCTGCTACTGCCAGCCTTCACAGCCTGACAGCCGCACAGGCCCCCCTTGGTGATGAGAATTTAAACCTACTCTGACTGGCCCAGTTGGACTTAGTTGTCCTTTTCCTGACCTCCTCCTCTTCCCTGCAGTTCTTTCTGACTCTGATTCATCTTGGCAAGTTCAGACTGCACTGGACCTGGCTGCTGCTGGTACCTGTGACATCCCTCCTGTGTCAGCCCTGGTGCCCCTCAACAGCACAAAAGTGCCCCTGTGTCCTCTTCTTTGTAACTCCACTGCCTGAACACTGATCTTCTCCACTCTAATCTGGTTAAACCCATGGCTCAGTCTTTTGACTCCCAAGTCTTCACTGCTCACTTCACATTCACAAAACACAGTCACTTCATTCAATCCCAAGTTGCTGCAACCAAAACTGCTGTTGCAACCACTCTGCACTGCTGTGTGCATGCACTAGTCATTCTTTAACGCCAAAAAGGAAAACAGTTAGGTGTGGGGGGGTGGCAGGGACAGTGGCAGGGTGCACAGTAAATGAACTGACACATGCTGCTGCTGTATGTTATTACATTGACTACATAACATTAAACAAAGAGCAGAGGCTGGCTCCGTGGCGCCAGGCAAACAGGGGATCACCCAGCAAGCTGGTGACCCGGGTTTGTGCCCAAGCCGGAGTCAACAGGAGCGGAGGCTGGTGAGGAGTTTTTCAAGCATCCATTGGATGCTTTTCTCCCCGTTGGAGGGTGGGTTAGAGCCTGCATCACTTTTGCGTGGCTCCTGGTGGCTGGGTGCAGCAACACACCTTGCAGCATGGGTGAACATGCACTGCGGGGGCATTTTTCCAGGATGCCACAAGCGTACAGCTACCTTGGGAGGGGTATATGGGGAAGAAAACAGGAAAATGCTTGCCTGGCTAGTATGATAATGGCAGCCGTTCCCACCACCAGCCACACAACCCTGGGAGTGCTTGTGCCGATCCCCTGTGTGCCCCAGGTGATTTTCTGTGCCTACAAGCAAGCACCCCTCTTGCCAGTGTCCTGTGGGTGGCCCCTGCAAAGGAATAGATCAGGCAAATTTTAGGCCATGGTTCAGGGATGGTGGGATGGCGGCGTAGGTGACTGGTGGGTTGGGGTGGTCCTAGGCAGCCCAAAGGAGTGGCCAGCTGGGGGGCCAGGGACACATAAACAAATAAGACAAAAAACACAGAGAGAAGCAGAGATCCAATGGTTGTCTAGAGGCAAGCCAGGCAGGTAGGCACTCAGAGACTAATCTGGCAGACACCCCAAAAAAAAACACCAGATTTGATCAACTTTATGTTTCAGTCCAGGTCACTAAGGGAAAAAATAATAAACATTAAAAACAAAATGAACTCTGTTTCATGGCACCCACTATTGAATGGCACCCTAGGTGGCTGCCTAGTTTGCCTATTCTTAAGGCCACCTATGGCCACCATGCCAGCCACATGTGCCACACTACTTTTACTTTTCATTTGTCAGTCATCAGTTTTATATTATGTAACTTTGATGCCAACCATTGGCATAATTTTGGGAAACAGCAGCAGCCTCACTCAGAGAAGCTGCACCTCCCGTACCCTGGATGTGTGCCCTCCCCTGGTCTGGGTGACACACCTGTGCCAACACCCAGCCACCGCTGGATGTCTGTCTACAGCGCACCACACTGTCCCCCTCCCCAAGGAAGGAGAGCTGTTTACAGATGCTCAATCCCCTGATGATCCCCAAGTGACCCGAGTCCATTCCCAAATCCAGGTCACTGGCGTGGCATGAGGTGTGGCATTCAGTGCCTCAACCCTCTGCACCACCGGACCAGCCCATTCCAAACTATTTTGTGAGAGTTGAGTTGGGATCTGTTAGTCTTCAGGCACTTGCAGATACTAGAATTGTTATTTTTTGGATCAGGCTTAATAGATTGTCACAAAGGAGGCTTGCAAAAACAATGTATGCAAGAAAAACTGCCTGGAAGAACATGGGCTGTAAATTCGCATGCTGGCTAGAATATGTGACAAAGCTTTTCAATAATTATGGTCTGGAGGACTTGCCAAGATATGCCAGCAGAAATATTTCTTTAAGCTATAAATATAAGTTCTATATTTTTAAGGAAATTGCTAATTATCATATGAGTAGAGAGCTAAATGCAATTATTCAATAAATATTTGCCAAATGGTATAGTCAGAATGATTGCAAACATAAATTCAGATAGCATCTATACATTCGGAAAGATCCGCCAGATATAAATTTGATATGTTTGATTCTAATGTACTGGTGGTATGATTTGGAAAGACCTCTTCTCCAAAAGCTGTACTGTGCAAATATAATATTGGGGTCAAGGAGGACCAGATGTTATATTGTACAGTCCAGGTACAATAAAATGAGAAAATTATGGATTGCACTTATTCTGGATTTGCTACAACATACTGATGAAAATACTGCACTGTGTATCTTGTTCATGGCTGAAGACGAATATATTGTCACCAGAGTAGCACAGTTTTTAATAACTATTCAAAAAGCTAAAAAGAGGCTGATAAAGAAATACGTGTTTTGTCTTGTTAATACCTATTATCTAGCATCCTTGGCTATATTATATGAAATTCTATGTACATTGTATTGAATATAGGAAATATATATTTTTTTAAACTGTGTGGATTTTTAAATCTTATTTTTTTACATTGTAATGATCTCTAAAACATGATCAAACAATAAAGTTTTACCAGAAAGGAACAGCAAGTGGGAGCTTTTGATAAATGCTCTCCTCTCTTCGGAAATTTCTCCCAGACAAATCAGCTCTACTGCACAAGGCTCTGCCTTGTGCAAAAATCCAGTGATCAAACTTCAGTGGCCAGCACCTCATGCATTATTCATTATGCTAAACCCTTGGCTCCCAGTGGCTGTCAGTTCCAGGGGGAAACCATGCATACAAGTCCTGAGCCAACTTACAGTTCAGTTTTGCAGGGCTGAGCTCAAATTAATGTCAGTTTCACAGGGACAGGATTAAATGTTTTGCAGAGCTGAACTAGTCTACAAATTGATGTCAGTTTCACAAGGACAGGATGTACTAATTTAGATTTTTTTTTAAACTTGGTTTCTACATCCATCTCTGTGGTTGGGATGTATCCCATTTCCTGCCCTTCTGCCATGACTGCTCCCAACCCAGCATCCCTCACTCCTGCACACAGGGAGAGGTCCATGATTTACCCATGTTGGGGCTGCTAAGGAAGACCAGGGAGAGTCCAAGATCAAGCTTAAAATCCCTGAAGAGCTGGGCTGGCATCATTCAGCAGGGAGGGCCATGACTGCATCCCAGCTGTCATGCTGCATCATGTGACAAGAGGGTTTTTTTGTATTGTTGCTCCGTGAAGAAACAAAATCCTGGTGATGTCAGGCATGCACCCATGCTTAACATACTGATATGTGTCTCTCCTCCAGTCCTTCTTATTCTTGTGGGCTCTGGTTTGCTGACCCCCGACAATGCTAGAGGTCAGACTACTGCTGAGTGCCACAGCCCACATGCCACAGACGAGAGCTGTCTAGTGGATGTTCCACCCTCCTTCCCCCATTTGTCAACATACTTATGCTCCAGGCTCATTCCTGAACCAAGGTCATCTGCATCACAATCAGTAGCACCACTACTTGCACAAATGGGTTTTATTGAGATGTTTTATACTTTGTGCAGCTTTGAGAGCTACTTGAAACTGAGTAACCTCCTTACAGTGGGTTTCTCAACCCAGAAGGCAGTCCATTGGCCAGGAGAGCAAAAAAAGGAGGTGGTGTTTTGACCATGGTGAGAAGGGCACTGAAAAAGCCCACAGAACAAATAACAGCATCCAGTCCAGCCCTGGGTCCTGCAGCTACAGTCTGGACCAGAACATAGATGAAGACAGTGCAGGGGAAGGTGGCAGCAGTGCACCAGAGAGAGCCAAGATAAGCTCCCTTTTAGGAGAGGGTTACATCCTCTCCTCATGGAAATCGTTGTCCATGTAAAGGCCTGAAAAGCACAAACATGCTAAATACAACAGAACAGCCTTTCTAATATACCTGATTCCTCTCTAAACATCTTAACTAATAAATGTGCATCCTTTCTGAATGATATTAGTAATGTACTTCACAGAACACATGGTAAACATTGGTATTAGCATTATCCCTCCATTGTAAACAATTACACCTCCCAAAAATGGCTTGAGGCAGCACAAGGTGAGCAGCAACAGCAGGATTGGCAGCAGATTGACTCTTTTTTGCAGCACATTTTCAGGGAGGTCAGAAGGGACATCGGGGACATTGTGAGTTTAACTGGGTATTTGACTTCTCTTCCAGAACAGTAGGGTGCTGCAAGTTTCTCTGCAATGATTTGATTAGGATCATCAATGGCCTTTGCACCCTTTTCCAGAATGGGTTCAAGATTTCAATGTCTTGAAGTGGATGTATTACTGGGATCCCAACATCCTTTTTGATGGAAGCAAAGTCCAAGACTGTGAGCCAATATTCAGTCAGAACAAAGGGTGATGCTGTCAGATTCAGTGGTCTGGAATGACTCGCATTACTTCCTCCAGGTGCAGAAGGGTGAAATTCCTTGGGGCAAGGTGCAGGCAGATACTCACACGATACTGGACAACTATAAGATTCCTCATCCTCAGAGCTACTGTAGACCACATTAGACTGAGTCACCAGGGAGGGCAAAGGCAACTCAGGCAAAGGCGCACAGTTCCTCCTTGTGCAAGTCTTATTCCTGATGACAGGTCTTCTTGGTGGTGAGAGAGGCCAACCTGATAAGAATAGTGCATTCTGAACAGCATCATCTAAACAGCACTGTCAAGACCGCATAGTGCCTGAATAGTGACAGGGGCAAAGTAGCACATATCAACTACCACTACCCTGTAGCTATTCAGGGACTGTTGGGGGTGTACAAGGCAAGGAAAAGTGTGCTAGCTGGCTGAGCTGCTCCCGTGGCAGACAGGGTTAAGGCATCAGCTGCGCGGGCAGAATAGAGTGAGAAACCAGGGTTCTTTTCCTGATCATTCAACACATTCAGTTAAAATTTTTCCCCACCCCAAAGTGTATTTTATTTGATCTGCCATTGCAGAACCCCCCCCCAAAGTTTCTCCTTTACCCTGAAATCTACCCCGGAGTTGGTTATATAAATTATAGAGAGACGCGAGGGCAAACTCCCCACATCAGGGTGTGCGGCCGGTGGAGCCCCCTTTAAAAAAACAAGAAAATACTGTGCTTTTTAGCACTTGTAGCAGTCATCAGTGTGGTTTACAATTGCTACCATTGGCGCTGTTTTGCGGTGCGGCATTTGTACTTGCCACTATTCTTCACAGTGCTGTTTATATGGTGCTGTTATTGACAGCCTTGTTATTGTTGGCATTGTTTAAACCTAGTGCCTGAGAGAGGTACTAGGTTGACTGGTTCAGGCAACAGTTGATTAATTGGAAAAAGGTGGTTTTGATGTAAAGTTTTAACCACAGCATTCCTTCTTCATTTCTCAAACAATAAACTGGCAGGTTTGGAAGCTGTTCCACAATTTCATAGGGATTCAGTTTCTATCAGTCCTCAATCTCATGTTTGCCTGGGATCCCCAAGGTGTGGATAAGTACTTGGTCCTCTGGCTGGATCACTTCCTCTCAGACTCTTCTGTCATATCTGGTCTTGTTGAATAGGTAGGATTTCCAAGCTGCTTCTTGGGCCACACTGTAGGCCTCTTTCAGTTGAGTATGTAACCTCTTGGTATAGGTCAGGTATGTCTCTGGCAAGGTGTCATCAGCTGATATCCCAAAACATAAGTCTGCTGAAACTCTGGATTCCCGTCCAAACATTAGGAAGCAAGGTGAGAATCCTGTTGAGTTATTTTGGGTACAGTTGTAGGCACTGACTGAGAAAGACACCTGCTGGCTCCAGTGTCCCCAGCATATTAAACAGTATTCTACTTCACCTCTTTGGTGGAGGATCACCCTGTGGATGACTGGGTGTGGTATGAGACTTCTTGATGCTTATAATTCTGGTAAGTTTTTTGATGATTTGACTCTCAAAGTCTCTCTCTTGATCAGAGTAAAGGCAGCTGGGAAAGCCATAATGTGCAATGTACTTCTTACATAAAACTTTAGTCACAATGGTTGCCTTCTGATTTTCTGTGGGGAATGCCTCTGCATAGTGGGTACTATGTCACAATCAGAATGTTAATGATCCCTTTCTGATCAGGTTCAAGGGAAAGTCCATGCTGACAGGTCCATTGGTCCAGTACTGTTGATGTTTACAAATGCAGCAACTCTCTTGGGTAGATGTTTATGGGAGATGCACCAGTTGCAGTGTTTACAATGTCTCTACTTCAAGTCGCCATATGTGGCCAGTATAATCAGTCTTGGATGAAGTCCAAAGTTTTATCATTCCCCAGGTGTCCCATGTCCTCATAAAGTGATTTCAAGGCCATTTTGTGTTACTTGCTGGGAAGAGCCAGTTGCTTTTTGGGGAAAGGCATTTGTGTTTTGTAATTCGATACAGCACGCCATTCTTTAGTAAAGGTTTGCACCACTCGTCAGGAGAAATGGCATGCCTGAAAGGTTTGATTTTACATGAGTGGAAGCCAAACCCTTCTCTTTTTGCTAGAATGATGTTCTGCAGACTGGAATTGGTCCACTGTGCACATCTTACATCTGTAGGTCTGAGGTGAGGGAAAGAAGTCTAAAGCAGTATGGTACAGTGGGCGTACACCTCTGGTACAGCATCAGGATGCACTCCAAACAAGTCCACAGCTCTGCTGGGGTTGGTGGTAGCAGTCCAGTCATCAGGCACCATTAGCTGGCAGATTGTTTCCATTCCATCTTTGGATACATAGGTCCACTGCCCCCTCTGTGGGCAGATTATGATGTGGTCATCTGAACAGGGCTTCTGCATCAATGTTGCTCTGTTCCTGACAGTATTTATTTATTTGCTTTTGTTAACCAGGTTAGCACACTAGACAGCATGTGCCTATTTTCAGGTGCGATCCGGGAGAATTACAGAGTACATAGGAGACACAATACAGGGGCAGGGTACAATTGGGCCCACATGCAAGTGGGTGGAACAGTAGTAAGGTACCCTGTCATTACATAGTAGGGTATGGTAAACAACAAGCAAGATATAAATCGACAGTAGTGAGGTGGGAAAGCACCAAGAAAGCATAGCAAGGTAAGGTATACAGCAAACAAAATAAAATCGGGTAACCAGGGTAACAGGTAAGGAATGCTACAGACAAGTAATAAATCGGCAGTGGGGAGGAGGGTGAGCGCCAGGAAACACCCATGACAGGGAGTACAACACAAAATATGATCTTTCGTGGGCGCCTATCCTCTAGAGAGGAACACTACCCTCCATGAGCAGCTAGAGGAGGGAAGTGCTAGCCAGGGTCGCCCCCCCCATGCCCCAGGAGGGTCTAAGTGCAATAGTGTAGGTGACCATCATGGATTTAGCACCCACAGTCACCTTAGAGAATCCGGAGGAGGAAGGGATGTAACTGGAGCTATGACGCACAGAGACAGGTGGCTGTGGATTTGAGGAAGTTCCAGAATGAGATTTTGAAGCAGTGATGGGAGGGAGATGCACGTACAAGTACAGGAAGGGAGTTCCACAGCATAGGCGCGCAGGCTGAGAAGGCCCGGTCACCAGTGAGAGTGCAGGTCTTAGGGACCAGGCGGATCTGAGTAGGGTCAGATCGTAGGTTGTAGGCAAGGGTGTCATGCTTGAGGGGGAGGGCAAGTGCAGGAGGAGTGGCATTTCTAACTATGTTGTCAACAAAGTTGCCCAGGACAAACGCACGGTGTTTTTCTGGGGGGAGCCATTCCAGCCTGGAGTATAGCTCACAACGATGCGTGAGGCGAGGAGCGGAGAGGGCGAACCGGCAGATGTTGTTGTATGCCGTATCTCACTTAGCTAGGCTGGAGTTTGGGACCGGGGCCAAGGCTACGAGCCCGTAGCAGAGTGTGGGCAGGAGTATCCCACTGGCTATGGCGAGATGAGCAGCCGGGGTGAGGCAATCTTTAGCCCTGTAAGCAAGTCTAAGCTTCCCATTAGTGGCCATACAGACATTTCTAAGGTGCACTGTAAGATCCAGCTGCAGATCGAGGGTAATGCCTAGGTACTTCACGGCAACAGGGACTGGTAGGGGGGCACCATTAGCCCCATGAATCTTTAGGGGTGTGCGGAAGGCACTGATTTTGGCCAAAGACTCGAATAGCATGGCTGTGGTCTTATCCAGGTTGATGGTGAGCTTGTGATCCACCAGCCAGTTCTGGATACTAGAGAAGTCAGAGTTTAGGTGCGTGTTTATGCTAGGCATGTCCGGAGAACTGTACAGTAATACTAGGTCATCCGCGTATAGGGTTATGTGCCCGTGGGTAGCAACGGAGGGCAGCCCATTGATGTACAAGGAAAACAGAATGGGTCCAAGGACGGATCCCTTGGGGACCCCAAGGGTGACAGGGGAAAGGGCAGAGAAGGCTCGGTTGAAGCAAGAATATTGCTGCCTTCCCCCAAGGTAGTCTGTGAACCATGCAAGGGCTCGGTTAGAGAATCCAATGGACTGCAGAGTGGAGTGGAGGATGGGGTGGTCAACATGATCGAAGGCCTTAGAGAGGTCCATGAAGATGGCACCGGTCCGTTTGCCTTGGTTGGTGGCTGTCTGGATCTCTGAGGTAACTACAGCAAGCGCTGTCGATGTGCTGTACCCCTTCCGAAAGCCATGCTGGGCTGGGGAGATAACTGCATACTCCTGAAGGTAGTGGGAGAGTTGAGAGGTGACAGCCTTTTCTAGGAGCTACTGACTGCCGAGAGTATGGCAATGGGGCAGTAGTTTTTCATATCCTTGGGGTCTCCTTGCTTGTGCACAGGGACAATCTTGGCAACCTTCCAAATGTCAGGTAAGATCCCCGAGATGAGTGAGGCATTAAATATGTGGGCGACTGGCCTAGCGAGGAGAGGGGCCCCCAAGCTCAGCAGTTTAGGTTTGAGGTTGTCGTAACCAGCACCCGTGTGGTGGGAGAGCCCAGCAAGGAGGGCCTTGGTCTCCCCGACTGAGATTCTTTTGAGGTAGAAAGAAGGCCAGGAGGGGGAGGCCCATCAGTCTGAGTAGGTGCAGCGGGTCGGGACGGCAACGAGGCTGTCAGGTTAGTGAACATGCTGTTGAAGGCAGAGGCAATGGTGTGGGGATTATTGCAGTTAGACCCCCCAGTGTTGACGTCAGGAGTCATTTCCTTGGCAGACCCACCGACCAGGTTTTTGATGTTTTGCCAGAATCGCCGGGGGGGTTATAGGCTGTGGCAAGGAGGGCGGATTTACAGAATTTGCTCTTAGCAGTTCGAATGGCACTCTTGCAGGAGTTTCTGAGCCGGCGGTACTCGATGAGATCATTAATGTTGTGTGAGAGTTTATATTTCACCCACCATTTGTCTCTCAGCTTCATGAGGAGAACAGTCCCCATGTAGCCATAGTGACGGTGCCCCTCACTCTCCTTTTAGTGAGGGAGCATGCCTGTTTTGCAGTGGTGCAAAATGGCTAGGAACTGGTCAAGGGCTCCAGCGGGGTCATTAGGTGGCTGTGACCTCAGACCAGTCTTGCAGTGGAGGTCATTGAGAAATCCCTTAGATTGAGCTTGGAGAAGTCCTCATCTGAATCACCCTGCAGGGACTTTGTGCGGTGGTGCCCATATGCAGAAGAGAGTCGAGTGGTCCGAGATGGCATCAGGAGAGTTCGAGTGGACAATTCTGTCTAATCGGTTGCAGAGGACCCAGTCAATAAGTGAGCCTTTGTCTCGAGAGGAGGTCCTGGTGGGCCCTGTAATGTCTGGCTAAGCGCAAGGCCCGATAGAGAGGTTCAAATACACTGGTATTTGGTCCCAGCCAGTTGAGGTTTAGGTCCCCAGGATAAGTAACTCACTTGAGCCCACCTTTGCTTTGAGAAGGTCAAGTGAAGTGGAGGCCCTTGGACCCCACCTTCGGAGGTTGTAGGCACAAACAATATCCACCTTTTCGTGTTTCCAAGGAGGAGTAGCGAGTGGAGGAACTCACATACCGGAGGTGAGTGAGGTGAGTGAGGTACAGTGGAAACATTTAGATGCCCTCAAAAGTAAAGGAGCACACCCCCCCCGCGTTTACTGCCCGTTCTGTCATGCCACAAGAAGCTGTAACCCGGGAGGGCACACGCGGAGTCGGGTATGCTAGGTTTCTGCCAAGTTTCCATAATACACAGTATGTCTGGCTTGTAGTGGGCCACCCAGGCTGTGAGTTCTGCGAGGTTCTGTAGGATGCTCCGGAAATTGAGGTGCACGATTCAGAGGCCTTTAGCAGATGTCCAGTCTGTGGGGGGCTTGAAGGGGTATAGGGTGTGCTGAGTACCTTGACTGCTGGTTATAAAGTTATAAGCAGAGAACAGAGAGCCAAGTATGCCCAGTGGCTTCAAGCTTAGTAGTCATCAGTTAGATTAGCTGGTTTGTGGCTATCAATACAACAAACCTGGTTCCATAAAGATATTCATGGAACTGATCAGTCACTGCCATTTCAGTGCAAAGAACTCCAGCTTATGGACAGGATAGTTCTTTTCAGATGGACATAGTCTGTGAGTGGTGTTGGCAACTAGTCTCATACCATTTTTATGCACTTTATAAAGTACATAACCCAGTCTTTTCTTGCTGGCATCAATGCAAAGGGTATGCAGTTTGGTACAGTCAGCAAAAGCCAATACAGGGGCCCAGGTCAGGTGTTGAATGATCTCTTGAAAAGCATTTTCACAGTCCGTAGTCCCTCTGTCCTCACATAGTTCATTGTTCCTGTACTATTCTGAAAGTGGTTCAGTTTGTTCCCTGAACCTTTGTGCTTTCAACTTGGAGGATACCCCTGAGTTAAGCTGATCAATTGCCTCACCACCCAAGAGTAGTCATACATGAATCTCCTATATTATTAGCAAAGACCCAGGAAAGACTGAAGCATTTTTAAATTGCTGGGTCTCAACCAGGTTGTGTGGGCTTCCACTTTTGCTGGGTCAGTGCTGATTCTTTGGTCCGATGTAATGTGCCCAACATATTTGATAGCAGCTTGACAGAAATGACACTTGCCCAGGAAGAGTTTAGGACCATGTTGCTTCAGCTGAGTACGCATGTCTGGGTTGTCACTCTGCTCCCGGCAGCTGTCAGGTTGTGGCTGCAGGAGTATGGCTTTCCCAGTAGGAAATGGAATAGACAACCATGTTAGAAACTATTTCTCCTGGTACTTAATTTGAAAGATAATTCAAGGTCAGATCTTCATAGTGGAGCCCAATGTTTTGCCCGTATGGGCTTCATCAAGGATGAGAACCTATGGGAAATCATATAACATGTTATCAGAATAATTTGTAACCAATGCAATTATGTACATTTTAGAAATAGTATCATCATTTCCCAATGTTGGAGTCACCATAGCACCACTGCAAACTGTGAACAGGTTAATTCTTTGCAAGGTAATAAAAAAAAATGTTTTAACAACATCTGTTTGCAACCAGATTTCTTACATACTACAGATGTGAGAACCGAACTGCATGCTATGCTCCCACACCAAAATACAGTGCAATTTAAATCAAAACAATCAGTCTAAATATATTTGTTAAATAGCAGAAACTCAAAACTGGTCTAACCAAATATAGCACTTCACCAACTTTAGTCTAATTTATTAAGAATTCTATCTTTTCATTTCATTTCATTTTTATTTTTTATACTGGAAAGATATGTAAGCAAAACTACCCATTTTCACAAGAGTCCAGTGACAAATAACACAGAGTACAAAAAAACACAGAGTACAGAGAGGGCAAGAGTAATACAGAATAGTGAAAAGTGGGTCAGGGTTTCACAGAACGACAGTCATGGTTATACAGTAATAACATTGATAAGTGCTATAAAACCCGAATTGTCTAAGGTGAAATAACATTTGTTAAGTGTAACCACACACAGTACTGTCTAGGAAGTATTGATTAAGCCCAAGTTTAAATAAACCAAGGGAGGGACATTGGGCAAAAGAGTAGGGGAGGCTGTTGAACAGTTTTGCACCCCTAAAGGAAATGGAGTGCTGGCCTTGGGTGGAGTGGCAGAGGGGAACTGTGAAGGACTGAATGGAGGAAAGTTTAGTGGAGGCCTTTGTGAAGATGAAGACCTTGCTAATGGGAGGGATGCCATGATGGACTTCAGAGAAAAAAGTTAGGATTTTACTGTTTTGTCTGTTCTCAAATGTTAGTGAATTCACTGCTCTGTAAAGGTCACAATGATGGGTACTTCTGGGAAGGCCTGTGACAAACCTAATAATGTTATGATAGGTAGCCCTTAGTCTATTGAGATTTCTTTGGGACATAGAAGGGGAATAAACCAAAGCTCCATAATCAATTGATGGCAGTAGGAAGCTATTGCCTACCAGTGCCCTTGTTTGAAGAATTAGGAATCGATTCATGCAGAAAAGCATCCTGAACCGTTTTGTGTATCTTTTTGATTAGATGGCTGATATGGTATTCAAAGGACAGGTGCGGACCAAGATAAACACCAAGGTATTTAAATTCTGTGACAAATTTGATAGGGTTTCCATAGTTGTCTTTTAATGTGAAGTCAAACCCAGTGGTCTTTCTGACACCTGAGAATAATATGGACTTTGTTTTATTTGCATTGAGGACCAGTCCGTGGGAGGAGAACCAGGTATGGAGTTTGCTAAAATCATGTTGGAGTTTGTTTTGGAGGGCCAAGGGACTCTTGTCTCTACAGAAGAGTGCACTGTCATCCATGTAGAGGATTAACTCAGTGTGCCTGCACATATCGGGAAGGGAATTTATGGTGAGTGAGAAAAGCAAGGGGCCTAAGATGGAACCTTGGAGTATCCCGTATTTAATGGGGGAAGTGTCAGAGAAGAGATCCCCAATCTTAGTTTTATGTGATCTCACACTAAGATAGTTTCTGAAAGAATTCAGCACCTCCTCAGAAAAGATAAGATGGAAAATGTGTTAAGGAGTACCTGGTGGTCAACTAAATTGAAGGCTTTGGTAAGGTCTACAAAAAGAGTGAAAAAGGGGGATATTAACCAGCATATAGACCAGTTCTCTTCCTCCTAGTGGGGGGGGATTGGAATAAAGCATTAGAGAGGATAGAGTTATACTGGACCCATACCCTAAAATCTGTCAGTGACAGAGTATGAATGAGGAAGAGAATTGGTCTGTATGCTGGTAAATATCCCTCTTTTTCACTCTCCCCAAATGGGATGTCTGAGTTCTCCACTCTGACCTTGTTTTTTTGTTCCTGTTCTGCCCCCTTAAGAAGAATCCCCCCCCACCAACTAAGTGACAGTCATACACTTTTGTGTATAAGACGCCTTTCTATTAGTTGCAGTGAGTCTTTCACCCCTGCCTGTAATTTTACACATATAGCTAACAGAGGGATGAGAACCCACTACTCTTCCTTGCAGCACTGTGTTATTTATTATAATATAAACACTTATTTACAGTCTGTAGTACATTATAGATACATTAGCAGAGGTTGTGTACTTTTAAATTCTGTGTAACATAGCAGTTGAATTTTTTTGTATGAATGTTACCCACTGTTTCAAACTTTTTTTAATGGGAGTAATAGCAACAGAAGATGCATTAGTGTTACATATTTTTAGCATGATCTTTGCTGGAAGAAGTGGGTATTGACACTGCTGCTAGGGTAATATTGCTGTCAGGCTGATGTAACTTTTAGACATATCACTGAATAGAGGACAAAACGCTAGTTGCACTACAATAAACAACTGACATGAATCGTGGTGTTAGAGTACATTTATACAGCACATGACATACTGTAGCTTAGCAACAAGATTTGAGGAAAAGCACCAGCAGGCATTTGGAAATGATTATATTAGTGTCAGTGTGTTTGTCAAAACAGGGAGACGTGAATTACAGGAGCATAAGACATTAGTACATCCGACTCATTTTAACACAAATAAAACAAAGTTCATATTATTCTTAGGTGTCAGAGAGACCACTGATTTTGACTTCACATTAAAAGATAACAATGGAAACCTTATCGATTGTCACAGAATCTAAATACCTTGGTGTTTATCTTGATCCCCACCTGTCCTTTGAATACCATATCAGTCATCTAATCAAAAAGATACACCAACGGCTCTGGATGCTTTTCCTCATGAAATAATCGATTCTTAATCCCTCAAATGAGGGCACTGGTAGCCAATAGCTTCCTAATACCATTAATCAATTATGGAACTTTGCTTCATTCCCCCTTTACCTCCCAAAGAAATCTCAATAGACTAAGTGCTACCTATCATAACATTATCAGGTTTATCACAGGCCTTCCCAGATGTACCCATCATTGTGACCTTTACAGAGCAGTGAATTGGCTAACATTTGAGAACAGGCTAAACAGTAAAATCCTAACTTGTTTCTTTAAAGTCCTCCATGGCCTCCTTCCTGATAGCATTGTCTCCATCTTCACGAAGGCCTCCTATACTCATACTGTATCACTAGAATTTCCTCCATTCAATCCTTTACAGTTCCACTCTGCCACACCACCCAAGGCCAGCACTCCATTTCCTTCAGGGTTGCAAAACTGTTCAACCACCATCCCTACTCTGTTGCCTAACGTCCCTCCCTTGGTTTATTTAAACTCAGGCTTAAACAATACCTCCTGGACAGTACTATGTGTGATTGCACTTAACAAATGTTATTACATCCTAGACAATTTGGGTGTTATAGCACTTATTAATGTTATTGTAACCATGACTGTCTTTCTGTGAAACCCTGACCTGTTTTTCATTAGTCTGTATTACTCCTGCCCTCTCTGTACTCTGTTTTTTGTACTGTGTTATTTGTCACTGAACACTTGTGAAAATGGGCAGTTTTGCTCACATGCCTTTCCAGTATAAAAAATGAAAATCAAAATGAAATGAAATGAAAACATAGGATTCTTATTAAATTAGACTAAAGTTGGTGAAGTGTTATATTTGGTTATACCAGCTTTGAGTTTCTACTGCTTAACAAATATATTTAGGCTGATTGTTTTGATTTAAATTGCACTGTATTTTGGTGTGGGAGCATTGCATGCAGTTTAGTTCTCTTAGCCGTAGTATATAACAAATCTGGTTGCAAACAGTTGCTGTTAATTTTTTTTTTATCTTGCAAAGAATTAACCTGTTCACAGTTTGGTGTGGTACTATAGTGGCTCCAACACTGTGAAATGATGATACCATTTCTAATATGTACATAATTGCATTGGATAAAAATTATTCTGATGCCATGTTATATGATTACCCACAGGTCCTCATCCCTGATGAAGCCTATACAGGTGAAATGTTGAGCTCCACGATGAGGCTCTGACCTTGAACTATCTTTTAAATAAAGTACCTGATGAAATAGCAGTACTTTCTAGTGTGGCTATCTATTCCATTTGTTGATTTTGAACTTTCGCATGATACAACCCACACATCAAGACAGTTGGTTGACATTACCGAGCTGGGTAAACACATAGGACCTTAATTTCCCAGTGGGTACCCATAGTGAATTGGCAATGGCTTCTTGCACTTCTTTTTCCCTTACTTCATCCAGTAGCTAATGGAACTTTTGGGGGATCTGCTCTGCATTCTTTCAACATGAGAGATATCAGTGTCCAGTTGGAATACACAGCTTGTCACAAAATCTGGTCTAGTCTTTTCTGTGCTGTCTGAGCAGGGTAACTCCTTTGGCTTCCATAATTCCTTGAATCAGAGTCTCCATTCAGGTCATGTAATGAGACAAATTTGCTCCCTCTTTTTGAGTGGTAGCTTTCAGTTGGAAAATTAGGTCCTCCTCCACGCAGCTGCTCCAAATGGACTCTTAAGTATGGCAAGGGGGTTATTTGCGGTGCAATTCAGCTGTCTGGCATGTAGGGAATAGATGATGTCCAACACCATACCACTTAGGGTCTCCAAAATGTTTTTGCATTTCTTGCCATCTGAATACTTTCACTGTTTCTCCATCTGTGTGGCCTGGTTGATCCTACTTTCATAGCTGTACTCCCCAGGAGGAGTGGGGGTGGCTCCAGAGAAATTATGCAGTCTCCTGTACTGTTCATAGGGTGTGAGAAAATAGGTGGTCCAGTCATGTCTCCCAACCTAGAGTCTGCAGGATGGTATTGCCTGTGTTGATTCTTCTTCCTTGAAGAATGCTCTCACATCTTGAACAATCTTTCTCTCAGCTGCCAAAAAGGATTGCAACTTCTGTTCAAATTCTCTTTGCTCTTCAGGGCCTTTTTAGGGAGGGCCAGGCTTGCATGGGTCATTATCAACCATAGGGTGGGATCTCTATCTGGGAGGTGGTTGGGCACCCTTGAGGGATCCACATTCTTTCAGCACTTCATCAGAACACATAATGTCTGTCAAGCCAAACTGTGAACTCTCCCTTGAACAGACACTTTCCCAAACTTTTTATGCTGCCTATGACACTTTTGAGATGGTTCCTAGGGGTTCCTTCAGTGATCCTGTACACCAAAATGGATTTTTTTTTTGGCTCAAGGTCCTCACACTTGCACCAGTCTAGCAATGAGTTGTGATGCATCATGAAGCTGAAAATTGAGGGGGGATACACAACTCTTTTCCTGCCTCAGGATGAGATGTTGCAGAAATGTTCCAGAAATCACAATTGTGCCTCCAGTTCTATAACCAACCCAACCCACGAGGTGTGCTGACTAAGCCTGAAGATGATAAAGGACAAAGTCTGTTATGCTTTCAGGTGAATGACACCTGGGTTCATGGTTAGACATGAGCTTGGAAAGTGGCATGATGCCTCCACCTCTGGGGATCCTTATAACAGAGCACTAGCAGCATGTTTCTCCACAGGAAATAAATAGAACCCCCATCCTCTGTGACAGGGAACACAACAACACAATCCCCTTCCTACTTATCACACTAAGCATGCAAATAAACAGCAAGGCAATAATGGCAAAATTTGTCAGCAGTTGCAAATAAATAACCAATGGGTTTATTTTGGGGTTGGAGAACAAGGTAGGGGGCAAGGGAAGCAAAGGTAAAAATAAACATAGACAGTAGTTTGCATTCATTCCCACTGTAAGGCCTCTCTGAGCACCCCTCCACCAAATAGTACACCAATTAACACCACAGTCCCACTGGGAGTTCCCAACTACTGTTCAAGTGCACACACAGATGCAGAATTGCAGGTCTGTGATACTTGGACCTTGGTGTAGTACTGTACAAATTCAGTTGTTGGCTGTAGCTGCTGACTAGCAAATTACACAACTGGATGCACAGCAAAACAGTTGCTTCTGGCTGAAAGCTATAATTGTGGGCTTGAGTCTAAGGTCATGTAGGAATGCCCAGAAAGTATCTAGTTGGCTAACCAAACAATAGGAATAAGTCTGTTGTGTAAAACCCAGTACTCACAACTTTTAGATGACAGGCTAGTGCTCCTTCCATGGGGACATCTCCCTGATTAGGCAGAAAATGACTGGGTGGTCTTTTCTGTAGGCTAGGACAGATGTGGCAGACCCAATGTGCTTTTGTGGTGATGGGTGTGGGCTGTGATGACTTTAGATGATGGGAGATCTGTTCTGTAAGCTGGTACTGGTGCAGTGGACCCTGTGCACTTCCGGTGGTGAGGGGTGCAGACCATAATACTCCAGATGGCAATGATCCCATTTGTCCCACAAGGGGACTTGCTTTTACTGAATCCAACAGGTGGACAGTGACTTGGAACCTCAACTTGACTGATCCCCTATCAGGATAAAATCCTAACAGTGACAGAAAATGGTGGCTTGCCACTTTTCCAGATGCAGAGCACTTTCAAGGCAGCCCCTGGTCTAATTTGGTGCTAAAGCCCAGACTTGGCACTCTATCTGCTTCAATTCCCCTTTCTAGGGGTCTCAAGTCTGTTCTGGCAAATGTTTTAGTCAGACACGAATTGGAATTGCAAGAGGGAGCAATTCCCAAATGCTCTCCTCTCCTCAGAGATTTCTCTAAGACAAATCAGCTCTATTGCATGTGGTTCTTTCCCTTGTGGAGAAATCCAAGGATTAAATATCAGTGGCTAGCATCTCATGTATTACTCATTATGCTAAACCCATGGCCCTCAGTGGCTGTCTTTTCCAGGGGAAAAAAACATGAATACAAGCCTTGAGCCAACTTGCAATTCTGAGCTATTTTGCAGAGCTGAGCTCCCAATTGTTGTCAGTTTCACAGGGACATGACAAAGTAACTGTTTTACAGAGCTGAACTAGTTTCCAAATTGATGTCAGTTTCACAGGGCAGGGTGTACTCATTTAGTTGTTTTGCACTTTGTGCAACTTTGAGAGCTGCTTGAAACTGAGCAGCCTCTTTGCTGTGATCTCTCCAACCCTGAAGACAGTCTAGTGGCCGGGTGTATGAAGAGAGGTGGCAGTGCACTGGCTGTGGTGATAATGATGCTGAATAAGCCAACAGAAGAAATAATAGTGTCCGGTGCAGCCCTGAGTCCCATAGCTGCAGTCTGGAATTGGAACGCGGTGAAGGAGCGGTGCAGGGGAAGTGGGCAGCAGTGCTCCAGAGAGAGATCAAGATACGCCCCCTTTTAGGAGTGTTCCATCTATAAAGAAAAAAGGAAGTACAGTTATTTAGTTTTGCATATTACTAGTGAGGTCGAGACTCCAGTTTTTGTAGGTATGAGATTTGAAAGAGTAAAACTATCACTGCACATACTGTAAGATACCCGCATTTGGATTACTCATGGACCATGGTAATACTCATTTATCGATTGATGCATTTAGACATTCACCACGCATGTACAACCTCATTTAAGTGTGACATGTTGAATTTCCAAGGCACATTTAGGAGGTGTCAGAACAGCATTATGGCCCACATACCAAAAGGGTTAGTTTAGCACTAACAATGTTTGCACCATAACTACAAATAGCATGATCAGAAGGGGTGCAAGCCATAGTCAAAGGCCCCCAGAGTGCAACTCTAACCTGCTGGCACAGACTCACAGAATATACTGCTGTATCTACACAAGTGAGGTATCTCCCTTACTTACAGGGTGCAGCAGTATATTCAACAGTTTTGAAATTGCTAAACAGCCTTCATCACAGTACTGTTTGATGTTTTCAAGACCCTCCTCTTACCACTGTGCACAGTTGTTTGCAAAAACTCACCCACCACAGCCTAGTGCTGAGTAATGAAATTACATCAAGAGCTGTCAGTCCCTACTAGTATTACCCTCTATCTCCCCTGATCACAATGCTGCCCCATATATGCCTTGTATTAATATTCCCGGTTCTAGTACCTCATTTCACCATAATGATGCCCTGTACATGTCTCGTAGTAAAACTAAACAGCTATTTATAAAGCAGGTGCATGCTCACACCCTGTCAATCAGATGGTGGCCAACCAAGGTGGGAAGCAGAGGTGGCTATGCCAGTCACCATCTCTGGCTTTCTCAGGAGTACTGGTGTGAGTGGGGGCCACAGGTAGTGTCGGCGGTGGGGTTTCTGAGAGGGCAGGAGTAAGCAGGGCTTGTACTGAATGATTGGGAACGAGGATCGGGGGGGACTACTGGACACCAAGGAATGGGAAAAGTATTGTTTTGAACCTTTGGATTGGTGATCTGGGCAGGAGAATCAGTGGAACCCAGTGAGTGGCATATGAGCATACTGGATAGGCAATCAGCTGGCAGGGACCACTAGAGCCAGGGATATTAATATGTGACATATATGCTATCATTACATTGACAGGGGGAGAGGGGAGCACTAAAACCAGGGATAATAGTACGAGACATATACAGGGCATCATTATGGTGATCAGGGATGGAAGACCACTGGACATCAAGAAATGGGGAATGCATGTTTCAAACCTTCAGCAGTCAGAGGGGTGGGGAGGCCATCATCACTCTGCACAATGCCTCTGCACAGTCATGCAGTGCAGCATTGTACAGTATGCTAATCAGCCCATAATGGCATGCAAATGGCTCCTCAGGCCCTTGCATGCCCTAAGGGCTTATCTGCATGCCATACCTGAGTATGGCTCCTAGGAGCGCTAACACTATCCTGCTTGGGACAGCCTATATCCATTCCCCTCTGTGGGCCATATTCCAGTAAGGGGCTGTGTGAGCACTGAATATGGGGGCCTATGTCTAATACATGGTAAGTCAAACTCAGACATATATGACTACAAGTATTTTAAATACAGTACTACAGTGTTGCCGCACCAATTGACACTCAATGTTAGAGCTACACATTCAGATCTACCACAGAATCGAATGCATCCAACTTTGGGTGTTTGATTCTCATGGACTCTCATGAACCTTTGGGCCCAAACTCAAACTTTTATTTTGACTGGTTTGAATGGTGTGGACCACTGGATCCAGTTGAAATGACAAACTGGTGAATGCTGTTTCCTGTTGGAGATTATATGCTTGCCAGAGTTTGTCACAGAGGCAGTTACATTGTACAAAGCCTCATTTTGGTGTCAGCTTAGTTCTTGGCTGCAGTGAGAGTTCTCACTCATGCACCAGGTGCTGGGTGAGAGGTCACTGGATAAGGATCTGTTATTAATAGCTAGTTTAGTTAAGTTTTCATAAGTTTTTTACAGAAGCAAACAGACTTTGAAATGTTATCTTATTAGACGTGTGTGTGTGTGTTTCAGCTAGTCAGCCTAAAATTTCCCAGGCATCACGCTAATTTTGGAGCATCCTTCTTCTGGTGCAGTGGCCTAGTATAATAAACTATAGATATCACTTGCATTGTCAGCTGCCAGAGGTTATGTAATGTTTAAGATTTTTTTTGAATGCTAATATGTAGGCATTTATAAATGCAGCTGAGCCTGTTCACAGGTTCCCATCATCATATTTGAATGCATCCAACCATCTACTGTAAGTCCTGCTATACTGTATATACTGAACTAGCTTGTCTGATGTAGTACTTTTTTATCTGACAAAAATGCATTTTATTCTACTGTTTTTATTAGTGTAATATGTTATTTCTTTGCTCACTCAGTTTTTCCCAGTAAAACAATAATAAATAAAAATAAAATAAAGTAAAAGCAGAAAGGAACATTAAAGAAAGAAGCTTTTGTAGAGTGTGTGTGACTCGCATAGTGTGCAAGTACTTGGATCGGGTACTGGAACAGGGAGCAAAGAACTGTGTTTGGGCAGTGGCGTAGGCTCAGAGGGCAGCAAGTGGTTCTCTGAGCTGGCAACCAGGCAGTGCCCACTACCAGTTGACATTTTTTTATTATAAAAGATAGGAATTAAGAAAAAAAAACATGTTGTTGGAGCAGAATCTGCAGTGTGTTTTGAGCTAAGCTGTACAAGTCCCTCAGGACTAGAGGGAGACTAGCATAGGGAAGGAGTTTGGACAGTGGGTATTCAGAGGGTGTGGGCTGACAGCCTTCTAATGCCCACTACTACTTTTCACACGTTATTTGTATTAAAAAACATGTGATACAGAAAGTTTGTTAAGACAGGATTTGTTTAGCATAGGGATGCAGCCTGGGAAGTGAACAGCAAGTGGGTGTTGATTGGCAGTCTGCCAGCTCCTGCTTCTATTTGACAGTTTTTGTCTGTATAAACCACCCCAAAATAAAATAAAAGTTTTCAAATTCACAAAAAGTACAGTACTGCATTTGTTTGTGTCAGACTGAGGTATGCAAGCCACTGGAGCTCATGACTGAATATAGGTGGGGAACCTGCTTTGTGGGCAGAAAACACAGAAATATAGAATGTGCTGACACTGAACTGTCATGCCAGTGAGTTGGTTTAGCATTGTTTTTTTAAAAGTTGGCAATGCATTGGCAACCCATGTTGTGTTGTTTTTTAACCGTTACCATCTTAAGAACAAATTTTATAAATGTTTTTGCAACCCAACTGTAATGAATCTTCATCTGCATCACAATGCAATGCAAAATGGAATTACAACTCTCAGGCAATCATTTTTTTTATAGACTTTGTGCTGGATCCAGCAACACTTATGCAACTCATTGAGAAATGCACTAGCAACTCATCTGCAGTAAGTTTAATTCGGATTGTACTGCATGATCCATAGTGCTCAGTTCTGTTGTGCTTCTTTAACTTTGCAAGCCCCTGCAGCCTAGGGTTGAATATAGAAAGGAACCTGGGCAGTAACATCAAGTGGGTGTTGGCTGGCAGCCTGCTGTGGTCAAGGAACAATAAAGAAGCAGGAGATAGGAGAAGATGGGGTATGGAATCACGAAGAGGCAGTAAAGACCAAAGTAAGAATGGTACTGAGAGGTGTCAAACTGTCCCAAGCAGAAGAAGAAACCCTCTGGAAATAAGATGTGGCATCTCAGTTAAGCTATATTATAGGACTGTATTGAATATCAACTTGTTTCATCAACAACAGCCCAACAAAGAACCATGGGTAGCAATCAGATTGTGTGATCACTGCCAGATCCCCAGAGGATCACAGGCCAGCACAGCACAATGCACTTACAGTGCTGCCACACATAACGGCTCCTCAATTATCCACCACCACCACCACTTACTGCCAGGTTTTCTCTTAGGACAGTTTGTCTTCAGCATTATTACCCCCATTTATCGTCCATCCCTGCTTACTGCCATTTGCCAGAGCATACCTGTGTCCTTCTCAATCTGAAGCCATTAATTTTTTTGCCTAAGTATCTGCTTCGTACTAGGCATTAATTGCTGGCTCACTCACTCACTGCAAACAGCCAAGAGGTATTACCTGATATCATATAAGTTTTACAGTTTGTGCCTCAATGCTGAGTGCAGCTGGTAGCCCTGCTGTCTTAGCCCTACTTTGTTGGCCCTACTGTGTTTGCCCTGCTGTGTGCTGCCATCTCTATCTCCATCTTCATGGATCCTCTTAGGCATTCAGCAGTACTGGGCAAAACCCTCAAGCAAGCTAATATCTACTACTTAGCTGAGAATTATTGAGCAAGCTATCAGATATAGGAAACATTTTTGCCACACAGTGGCAGATACCCGTAGGATGTTGAAAAATTGGGGAAATCTTCCAGCAGTGAGATGAGGGGGGAAGAGGGGCAACAGCTGGTAAGGAGGGTGGTCTATAGAGAGAAAACAACCAAGCCAGCAAATCTTGAAGACTTGGATGAAGCACTGTACATGTGGTTTATGAATGTCCCCGCATAGACTCTGTTTGTCACTGATGATATTCTCTGGGAAAAAAGTCAGATTTTTTGGACAACAGTTCAAGTTCAAGTTCAAGTTTATTGCAGGAAAACTCCATTGAGCAAGCTCATTCACAAGGAGGTCCTGTGACATAAACACTTAAAGTACAAACACAGATAGGTAATATAACAGTATATACATGAAATGCATGTTACATGATACAGGCTGGATATACATACAAGGGTACCACATAGGGTGACCGCAGGTGGTAAACATTGATATGAGACAGGGAAGTGACTTACAGGTTGCATACTGATAAATGAAACATGATGACTGGTGTGTGCAATACATATACAATATTTTGGCAGCTAGAACAAACAACAGTCTACAACTGATATGGGGGGAGGAGTGATTTGATAGAGTAGCAGTGGAGCGTAAGCAAAGATAAAGCCAGGAGTAGAAGGGGAAGGGAAAGCAGTTAATACGACAAATCAGTGACTTTTTCTATTCAAAGGACTGGCTTCACAGATTTAGACAGAGGCACAACATAACATGCCGCATGAGGATTAACAAGCAGCTAATGAGTGATGACTTTTCTAATGCTGTTAGTCCAGCTGCAGAATTTTTGGTCTTATGCCCCTCTGGGATTCTCAAAGGGTTGAATTAAAATCAATAAACTTTAATTATCTGCCACCCTTGATTATCTGCCAACTTTGTGCTCATCCCAAAGTTGCTGAATAATTAAAGGAACACTGTACTCTTTAAAATAAGCAGCCAGATCACTGCAGCCACTGTATGAGGCACCCATTACAGCTGGATGTAGCATGCCACGGAAACAGCATAACAGAGAGGTAGTTTGAAAGAAGAGAAATATGTAGCATGCATAAATGATACAAGAAGACATATAATGTATAATTTGTTTGGTTTTTGTAAATCTCTCTCTAAGCCACTAGCATGCATTCTAAAAGCCTACAACCCAGTGCAAAGCATTATGGGTATCACAGATCTGGTTGAGGAGTAAGCTGAATAGGAAATGCCTCACATAAATGAATAGTTTATACTATTCTATAGTCCATGCACTATTAGTATTTAATCAAAGTACCAAAGGCACAACAAGGTGCAAATGCTATTTTTTTCACTTTGTCATAGTAATTTCTTCAGTTTCTTCAGGTCTTTCTTATATTCTTTCTTTCTACTCCATCTCCAGGATTCTCATTCAAATTTCAAATTTATTTTTTCATTGCTCAACACATATCAGTGAACAAGAAAAGCAGGGCAAAAGTATAATATCTAATTCAAGGGGGTTCTGATTTCAAGAACTAAAAGACTGGGTGATTTCAGAAGAGTTTTTTTAACTTCCCAATTGAATCTGATTATCCTAAGGCAAAATAGTGTGCTATCAAACATGGAAACAACTAAAGATGTTTTGATGCTGCTATGTAAGGAGGGGGCTATTAATAAATGCAATAAATATGACGTTTGAAATTCAAAGCAGCACTTTAATTGAAATCAACTATATTTGCCCTTAAGTGTATACATAATAGGATGCTGCTAAATGAGTTAAAACAGGCAACTGAAGAACTAAATAAGATTACAGAAATAAACAAAATTGAAAGCTTCATTACATACAAATATTGAGTCAGAAAGAGAATATTTTGAGCAGGTTAACTGGGGCCAAAAGAAAATACCTAGGGAACCACTGGATAATTAACCTCTGACAGAATCAGATTACAAAAAAGGGATGGACAATGTAGAAGAAGGAGGGGTTTACGATTGGACTTTGATTAAGAAAAACAAATTCAAAAAAGGGAGAAGGGGGCACTATCAAAGATCCAAATAGAAACAATTAAGAGGTATTCAGTGTTGGCAGAGGCATCTGAAGCACTAGAAACCCTGTGTATATCAGCTAGTAAAGAGTTAGGCCTGGGTGTTACTTTTGAAGCAGCCAACTCTGATATTGTGATGGGTATGTTATCACCAGAACTTCAAGATCCCAATATAGATGGACAGAATGATAGGAACCACACAAAATCTAAACAAGGTACATTAGGAACCCTTGATAAATTGGTTAGCATAAAGACAGGCTCAGGTATTAATTTTGAAACTGTTAACCCTGACGTTGTGATTGGTACGTCATCACCTAAAAAAACAAATGCCAACTTGGGATTGATCCAATGATAAGGACCACAGAAAATCCAAACATGGAACAAAGAAGAAAATGATTATAGGGGACTCAATTATTCGATTTGCAGATGAGCACATTCTGACTGCTGATAGACTACATACCTCAGTGACCTGTTTACCGGGGTCAAAATCTCAGATGTTAATGAGAGAATAGATACTAGTTAATAAGGATGAAATGGTCATACTACACATGGGAACAAACAATGCAGGGAATACACATGATAAAGACAGGGTTGCAAAACTGCAATTTCAAGCATTTTGCCTGCCCGGAAGGCAGGACATGAAAAAACCAAACCATAATGAGAACCAATGCTAGTTTATCGAACTACTGTAGAGAACAGAGGCTTTTATTCATCAATTGCTGGGATATTTTCTGGGCTAACAAGCAACTTTTTTCAAAAGATGGCTTGCATTTAAATAAAATAGGCATGGAAATACTGGCAAAAAGTTTGAAATCAGCACTCACAGTAATGGATTTAAACTAGATACTGGGGGGAACCTATCACCTGAGAATATCTAGTAGGCAAATATTAACATCCAACAAAAATAACAGAGAAAAAAAATACACAACAGAGAGTGAAACAGAATTGTGGAAGGTTTTGATGATTAATGCAAGAAGTCTGAGAACTAAAATAAATGACTTTCAATACATTCTCTTAAATGACAACATTCACATATGCGCCGTCACTGACACTTGGGGGCAGGATGAGGATTAGGGGATAAACGTTGAAGGGTATCAATCCTTTTATAAAAATCAAAAACAAAATAAAGGAGGAGGTGTGGCAATTTATATTAGAGAGGGGATTCAAGTTGTAGCACTTGACAAGCATAATGAAGTATCAGGGGTTAAGCAGATTTGGATAAACTTACCACCTAAGAATAATAACAAGATCTCCCTAGGGGTTTGTTATAGATCACCATCACTGCCTGTTGATCAAAATACAGATTTTCTACAACTATTAAGAAAACTAGATATGGGAAGTAATTTAATAATAGTAGGTAACTTCAATTGCCCTGGTATTGATTGCAAGAGGAAACTTGCACTACAGTAGTAGAAGAGCAGCTGATGGAGGCATTTGATGAGCTGAGTATGAATAATTATGTAAATGAAATATAAGAGGGGAGAACAAACTTGATTTAGTTCTGATTAACATGAATGAAGATATTATGAAGTGTGATGTAAGAGAACCATTCAGTAATAGTGACCATTGAATGGATCAATTTTCTATTTGGGTCAAAAGAATCACAAACTATGGATAAAACTAAGATATGGTGCTTCGGGAAGGCAATCTATAATGACTTTCTAGGTTACTTGAATAACTAGAACTGGGAAGAAAAACCAAAATATTTGGATGTCACTAATATGTGAAGGAAATTCAAAGCCAAAATAGAAACATGCATAACTATTTTCGTCCTGCTGATTTAATAAATATAACAGTAGAGGCACGGTACCATAGTGGTTCAGCAGACATAAAGAAAGCCATCAAATGAAAGAAAAGACCTTACAATAAAGCTAAGCACTTAGGAACCCTGGAGTCATGGGACAAATACAAAAACAATTAAGAATCGGTAAAAGATTACTAAAAAAGCAAAAAAAAGGTAATGAGTATGAGTTAGCAAAGAATATTAAAGATAAAATAAACAGCCTCAAGAATTCAAAATTTCATAGTGGCACACTGAAGTTCAATAATGTAAATACACTAAATTGTGAAGAAATGGCAGAGGTGTTCAAAGTATATTTTAGTAGTGTCTATAAAATGAAGGATGTTATAACACCAGAAGAAGTGGATGCTTCGGATAGTATGAGGATAACCATTGAGGCACTGGAATTTGAAAGGAAATTACGAAATCTAGATATAAATAAATCATCTGGTCCCAGTGGGTTACAGCCAGAATTCCTTAACGAGACATAAAATATGTTGGCTGGACCATGAGCTATGATTTTTCAAAAATCATTGGATGAAGGAAAGGTGGTGGATGATTGGAGAGAGGCTCATGTTGTGCTCATCTTTAAGAAAGAAGAAAAAAACAGATGTAAAAAATTATAGACCAAGTAGCCTCAAATCATCAGTTGGGAAAATTCTCAATGGAATAATCAAGGATAAAATAGAAATGCATATACATAATAAAGGATTAAGAGACCCACTACAACATGGATTCACTAAAGATAGGAGTTTAACCAATCTTTTGTATTTGTTTGACACTATCAGCAAGGCATTACATAACAATCTACCCAAGGATGTACTATTTGGGTATTTTTCCAAAGCGTTCAACACCGCATCATATCTTGAAGTCATTAAATCAATGAAAGAACTAGATATAAACTAAAATATAGTAAAGTGGATGAGTTCCTGGTTATCCAGGAGAAAGCAAAGAGTTTGTATTGGGGACATGGACACCACTCTAACTGAAGTGAGGTTACCAGTGGAGTACTGCAGGGATTGATCCTGGGGCCAGTATTGTTCAATAGTCTAGTTTCATCCATGAGATGATCAAAACGTGTGGTTATGTAAATTTGCTGACGACATTAAATTAGGAGTCATCATTAGTAATAAGGATGATGTGGATAGATTCCAAAGGGAAACTAATAACACAGCTGAATGCAAAAAAAAAAATGGTTTTAATATTGAAAAATGCATTTTGAAAAGAAGAATGTGAAGTCAACCTATGTTTTGCAGGGGAGGAATTAAACAACAAGGGAACAGGAAAATAATTTACTAGGGTCAAATAGACAAACCTTCAAGGACCAGATTAAAAGTGTAGTCAGCAGGGAAATAGATTTAGGTTGTATATATAACCAGACACATAAGAAGTAGGCAAAGAGAACAGATAGTACCTTTGTAATCAGCACTGGCGAGGCTGCATATGGAATACTGTGTCCAGTTATGGGCACCACACAAGAAGGGCAAGGTGAGGAGGATGGAAAGGGTGCAGAGGGGAGTGACAAGACTGGTGGCTAACATCAGTCATTTGATTTAAGAGGAGAGGCTGTAGGAGCTGAATTTGTTTTCAGTGGAATACTGGAGAATGAGAGGTGATGTATGCCTAGTTTACAAGGCCTATAGAAATATCAATCAATCAATCAAAGTCTTTATTTAACAAGGCAATCACCATTGAGCAAGCTCATTTTCGAGGTGGACCTGGGTTTGTTAACAAGGAACAAGGGACAATATACATGGGATGCAACACACAAGAAAATAGTAATAATACAAATAAAGTGAGATACAATAATACAGTATATACAAAGTATCAGCAGGTAGCATTGACAGTAGTAGATGTTTGGAACAGAAGATACAGCTAGTTTTGGGTAGGACACAATTTTTCATAAAAGTAAAGAAATGTACATATCAGGTGCACTGAACACAAATAAAACCTAATATAAAAAGATATATAGTGATATGGTATGGAGAATTTAGAGCTGGAACCAGGGTCAAAGGAATGTGGAAGGGACAGATATGGGGGTAGAAAAAGGGTAGAGGGAAGAGTCGATTATAGATGTGATCAGTCTTTTAACAGTAGTAATTAGAGTGTGCTTGGACTTATAGGAGTCACTATTTAGGGTAGACAAGCGCAGGACTCCTTATCATGATGTAGATATAGAGATTTAAAAGCTGCTAGGTGAGTTAATTTCAAAGTTTTTTGCAGCTTGTTCCACAGTTGAGGGAGCACAAAGCTGATGGCTGCTCTGCCAATGTGAGATTTTGCATTGGCAGAGCAGCATAGTGATGTATGGGAATGTATTGAGCTAGAAAAAAGAGGGCAGCATAAGGTTACTAGGACTCATGAAACAAGTTTAAAAGGAGAATATTATAAAAGGAATGCAAGAGGTGCATGGATAAATCAAAGGGTTGTATCAACCTGGAATATTTTTCTATGGGATGTTATTGCAAGCCAAAATATGAAGCACATTAAGACTTCCGTAGACATATTCCTAGGAGTCTGGGGAATATTCAGGTATACATAATTAACCAAGTCACAATGGCTGATTGCTGTCTGACTTGTATTCCTCTATGATTCTACAATCATTATAATAACACAAAAAGTAGAGATAAAATTTAAAACAGTATTTCATTGTTAAAACTTTGTCCTCAATACAGTATGTATCCAGATCTAAAAAGGAGTAAAAACATTTACAATATCTCAATCACAATGAGCTTGGATGAGAGAAAGTTCCTCAGCAAATTCAAAGCTTAGTCTGAATGTAAATGGAGAACTAGCCTTAAGGAAGTGGTTCGCTCTGGCTGCCTACAGTACATCCCTTTTTGGTAGTGGATTGTCATCTAATTTCTATATTCTTTAAGTATAGGAAGGATGGCCAGAGGCCTAAAAAGGTTATGTATCTCAACCAGCCAAAAAAATAGAACTACAGTGTCCCTTAATTCCTCTTACCATCTTGCTTAACCAATTTAAATGTTGGTTGATATCTTTCAAAACATTCACCATTTTGGTGAGTCTAAATAAATCAAAAGAATTCATTAGGCTGGTTATCTGTTTATTTTTGTTTAATGTTAAAACTGAATATGCAAACCCAGGTCTTAAATAAATAGTTCTTTCAGAAGTAAATCTTGGGCAAATTATTACTGAACGTTGGAGGTTATTAATGTAGCCTAAGTTACAGAGACATTGAGGTATCAATTCTTGAAGTTTTAGGCATCTTGTTTTGGAAACTACTATCATAGTTTAAACCTGAAATACGTAAAAAGTTTTCAACTCAAAACAGAAGTAATGAGGTGCATAAAAGGTTCAAATCCAATCTCTATTTTATTTTGTGCAGTCCCCGCACATCCTTTCAGTGCCTTGATTGCTGCAAAATCTTTTTGTAAAATTAGAGAATTAATTCTGTCATAAAGTTTGTTTTTAAGCAAAATCATCAGTTCCAATGGTAGGAACTCAAATATATAACCAAGACCAAGTTTATCCAGTTTATCTTTAATTTGTGTAACCTGAGGAGTTTTGAAGCCCTCAAGGGAATATGTTACCTTCCATTAAGCATAATTTTGATACCTACAGTATTATCAGTATATTTATTTACTTTAACCAATAAATCAACATTTTTTTATCCATTAATACTTGTACATTTTTGTTTCCCCCACTCAGTCCTAGCCACAATTGATGGGGCTCAGGTGGACACACAGAAAACACTTTTATAAATGAAGTTATGAAATGGCATGTCAATTTCAAGCCATCTCATTGGATGCCAACAGTGTATTAAAGTTTCTACAACACACAAGCAAGATCAGGCTATGCCAGCTGGGCACTGATCTCAGTGAAGTGCCCATACAGAACGTTCAGAAAATAAACTCAGCCATCTCGTTTTATGCCACCACTCAGAAGGAATAGTTAAAATAGTCAGAAGTGAGAAATACCTGTTCTCTATGTCTGACGTCTTGTCTTTGAATGTTTCTCTTTTAAATCCATCTGCCTGTCTTCTTGTGGATGCAGGATGTAGTAAATGAAAAAGAAAACATGAACTGCCACGATCTCTCTCTCCCAGCCTGCCCGCTTGCTCTTCATGCTAATCAACAGCCGACTACCCAGCCACTCGCAACTTCCTTCCCTTAGCCTCTCACTTTAACAATAAAACATTTTGTGCCACAAAAGATAACCTTCTTCACTTCCTAGAGTCATCACATAAAAAAACTACTGCCACAATCTCTCTCTGCCTCTGCCCACCTGCTCAGTGCCTGTTCTGATCAATTGTTAACTTGCCAGCCAGTCGCAACTTCCCCCGCATAGCGTCTATTTTCTGATTTCTGTAAAATTTATTTATTTACTTTGTTTCTTTCAGCGAGTCACTCGATAAACAGTGCATTTTCACACTGCAAATGGGGGGGGGATAGTGCCATGACAACCAGACCTAAACTACAGAAGCCTTTGTATGACAAAATTCTTTCTGTCAAAAAAAAAAAATAAAAAAAATAGGACACTTAGGCGGAGGAACTATTTTATTAAAAACTGACACAAACATACATATTTTTTCCTACTTAAAACTGGGAATTTTACTTACTAAATGCAGTTGCACTACAGATAGCCATTTCATAAGTGCAATAAGCCACTCCAGGGTGTGTGTCAGACACATTAACACATGGCTAGGAGGCTGGATGAACTCAGCCAGTGGCCTCGTGCCTCACTACACCTCCTAGCCATGTGCTAAAGTGTCTAACACATACCCTGTCATGTCTTATTGCTTACTTAACACTCCAGGAGTGTAGGGCCATACCGCGTATCAACTTGCTTAATCAAAAACAGTGCAACAGAGGGCCAAGAGATGGAGTAAGAAAGAGTTGCAGTTTGGAAGAAGAGTCGTATGTAGGATGCATAAACATTAAAAGGAGACAGATTTTTTTAATTTGTTTGGTTGTTGTAAATTTCTCCCAGCCACATGTATGCATTCTAAAACCTAAAACCCAATTCAAAGTATTACTGGTATGCAAATCTTTTGAGAGCAGACTGAAGGGTAAGCTGAATAGGAGAAGAAAATGTTTCAACTGGCATTACATTTTGCTGACCATTTCACTACATAGTCCTCAACACAGCAGACTCGCACCAACTAAAAGTAACAATATTCTAGACAATCGTCACAAAACAACATATATTACAGCAATAGGTACTCAAGCCACTGGCAGTCACTTAAAAAACAATATGAAGCCAAATGAGCCAGAGCCCCTCAATGGAAAGTGTGGAAACTGGAAATATAGCCAATAAAGTATCACACATTGCTGGTATTAATAGGAGTGGCAATGCAAGAATTGAGACTCAAGCAAGAATAGTTTTTAAAAAAAAAACAACTCTGGTCAGAGCCACTACAACTGCTAATGCAGTCCCTTGATAAGGACTGTTTCACAGTTTATTTTTTCAGTACCAGCAGTCAGCACAGGTCAAATGTTGAATTGCTGACATCACTGACCCAGTTTACATGCAGGATCACTGAGGTCAGTATTTCAAGAGAGCAGGCAACAGCACATGTTTACCGAGTCTATGAACAAAACTAGCAAAAAGAAATATTGAATCAAAATTCTGCATAAAGTGCTTTTCTATATATACTTTTTTGTCCCATATATAAAAAAAAAGTTACTAGCTATACTCAGATAGGAAGGGCAGCACTTGGTTAACCTTTGGTTTAGCAGAACAGTTCACAGGTTCACAGCACAGTGTGTAACATCAGGAAAGACAGATGGATCAGATGATGAGCCTTGGGGTTTTCTGTAGCTTTTTATTTGGATAGGAGAATGGGAGGGACCCATCAGACCCTGATCAGCCCCCATTGGATGCCCCTTCCTCTATCTCAGCCTTGGACTAGATGTCTGGTGGTGAGGAGCCTTCCATGAGTGAGTCACAGCAGCTAAGCATAACACTCCACTTTACAGTACAAGCCCTGTCTGCAGAGAGTCCCACTGCCACTGTCTGTTTATTGATATTGGGGTAGAGGGGACACCTGAAGGCATTGCCATTACCTAGTCTTCTTGGCACACTTCTAAAGTGGTACGCATCATTTGCATAGCAATACGGCTGTAAGTTTTACACCTACAGTACATTGATGTCCTCTTGCTCCATGAAAATATATTGTTCAAAACTGCATTTAAAGCAATTTTTAATCATTGAATGTTTTAACTTTATAGAAATGCCCCATAACACTAAACATATGAAGCAACTATTTGAAATCTTACATTACTCCTTAAATGCAGAAGTGATATGAATTCAGACCAATTTTTTTTCATTTTAAATGCCAGGTCTACACATGTATAGTACATGATGAAAAGTTGAGAAGCAACAGTATGTCAAGTACAATCAGTGAAGTTAGCTCAGCCCATAAATTACAGCATTTTAATCTACACTGAGCTCACAGCTACACCCAATACTAGTACACTGATACATTTGGATCTGTTCAGTGACTAGGAATCCCATGTTAGGCTTTAGAAACTCCATCCCATCACCTTCATACAGTTTCACAACCACTTATCACCTCTTGTCTTTGACATGCTTGTTGCAGCTTCAGTGACCACTGGAAACCACCACACTTGGTAATTATAACTATCAACAAATATTCTTTTGTTTACTTAAATCACTTGCAGCCTCCATTATCAGCTTAATCAGTAAAATATGTACTTGTAAGGAGGAAGAGGACAGCTTGACAGATGACCAAGCGTGGTTTATTTACAATCCTGCATGAATCCTAGACCACTTATAAATGCACTGAATGAAATACAAAATCACACATGCCCCCTAATGCAAAGCATCATGGGCTACATATGCAAATCACCACAGAATATTATGCTGGTTCAACTTTAAGCAGAAATGCATGGTGCCAAAAGGCCTCTCACACAGTTTGCAAAGGGTGCCAACAGAAAACTCAGACATGTGTTTCGTCCCACCAGAACTCATCAGTGTGCCTCGTCCATTTGACACCCCAGTGGAATGAACCAGCTACCCTAAGATGGTCTATCTGGGATATGTTATGGGGAACCCAATTAAAACAAAAAACAAGTTAAAAGACAAAGAACCACAGCGTGCAAGCATGGAGGCAATGGTTACCCCAAAGGGCAGTTGCTGGGAAGCCAAGTTTCAAAGAAATACAAAATCACACATGCCCCCTAATGCAAAGCATCATGGGCTGCATATGCAAATCATGACAGAATATTATGCTGGTTCAACTTTAAGCAGAAATGCATGTTGCCAAAAGGCCTCTCACACAGTTTGCAAAGGGTGCCAACAGAAGACACAGACATGTGTTTCGTCCTACCTGGCTCAACAGCATGCCTCGTCCATTTGACACCCCAGTGGAATAAACCAGCTACCTTAAGATGGTCTATCTGGGTTATGTTGTGGTGAACCCAATTAAAACAAAAAACAAGTTAAAAGACAAAGAACCTCAGCGTGAAAGCACTGAGGCAATGGTTACCCCAAAAGGCATTGGCTGGGAAGCCAAGTTTCAAAGAAATACAAAATCACACATTTATTTTTAATTTTTATTTAGCTTTTGTTGACCAGGTAAGTGCACTAGACAAATCCTGCCTATTTTCAGGCATGACCCAGGGTAGGGGGATACAGATGAATGCCAACTGACCTTGAACTGGTTTAAGCTGTTGGTGGTATTTTTTTTTGTGAATGGAGGAAATTTGGCCATTGCACCGGGAACATTCCCCTGCTCTTTTCGAGAAGTACCATGGGATCTTTAACATCCACCTGAACTACCACCAGAACAGGCAGATGGGACCTCGGTTTAACATCTCATCCGAAAGACGGCACCTCAGGAGTGCAGCACCCCCCTCATGCTGCACTACAGTGTCAGTATTGGGATATTAACCCAAGTGCCTGGTGTGGGGATAGAACCCATAGCCTATTGATCTCCCAGCCTCAGAGGTGAGTGTGCTACCTGCTGAGCCACTGACACTGACACTGCAAAGCATCACGGGCTGCATATGCAAAACACCACAGAATATTATGCTGCGTCAACTTTAAGCACAAATGCATGGTGCCAAAAGGCCTCTCACACAGCTTGCAAAGGGTTGCCAACAGAAGACACAGACACGTGTTTCGTCCTACCAGCACTCATCAGTGTGCCTCATCTGTTTGACACCCCAGTGGAATGAACCAGCTACCCTAAGATGGTCTATCTGGGTTGTGTTGTAGTGAATGAAGTTTTTTTAGCACTTTTTTTTTATCAAAGCTAATAAAGCCTGGTTCACCCATGCTGCAGTGACAAACATTTTGTTGATGCCAATTATGGCACTGGCAAAATGTCACCAAGCACTGCAGTGCCAGGCATTTTGTTTCCTAGGAGGTACAATGCCAAAGCACCCTCTCAGGAAACGATCATCTTTTGTGGGAGGCTTCACCCCAAGCACCCCCCATAACTAAATATAACCTCCTCCAGGGTGGGCATGCCCTGCAGGGGGTAGAAACAGAGTAGGGGCAAAGGGTGATAGGAGTGAGAGGCAATCTAAAATCAAGATCACCCCTTTCACTGTCACCCTTGTCGTGGCAACAAAATTGCTGCAACCAAATGTACTCATCAACTTGATGGGATATGATATAGCCCCTGGCCCAGATAAAACCTTAGCTGATTTGTATAAGACATTTTCAGACTGGTAGTCTCCTATATTTGTAAACATTTTTAATAGATTTCTTCAAGGTGAAAATTTTCTTGAAAGCTGGAAAGGCAGCATCATATACCCCATCCACAAAAAAGGACAAAAAAATGACCCAATAAAGTATCACCTAATTAAGACTCATTGATACTTTACAAAAAATATTCACTAGAATAATACCTGTGTGGGTGGCTGTTTGTGTTTGTATTTGCCTGTGTCTGTAGCTTAGTTTTTTGGGATTTACAAGATTTTCTACCTGGAGTAACTACACTATTCTTGCTCACTACATTTGTGAAGTTCTCCTGGACTGGATTTCTGCAAAACATCACCACCAGGTATTTGCATTTTCAGTTTAAAATCAACTTTTTGGAAGCTATCCAAAGCAAAGCAGAAGTCAAGCAACTAAGTCTGACAAATTCAGTGACTCTGGGTTCTGCTTGAATCCACATTTCTGTCTGACCTTCTCCTGAGGGATCTATATGTGGTATTTTAAACAACCTCTTTAAATAACAAAAGGAAGCATAAGGACAAAAGGATTTCACATCCTGCTCTTGTATTTGAGTAAGTGTGCCTCAGGCTATCAATGTAATGGGGCAGGGGAGTGCATGCCTGCAAACTCTTGCATAGCCAAAGCCTCTTGTCAAATCTTTGCCTAGCTGTGATCCTGGGTGACCTGTTTCATGAATTGTACCAATAGCCCAGGACATCTAAAACATGTATCTCTGAATATCTGCAGCCTTCTCTCCAACCTGCCACAATTTCAGGCCTGGGTGGCTCAGATTGATCCTGACATCATCTCCCTAACAGAAATGTGGCTATCACCAAAGATCCCAGACACAGCAATTGCCCTTCCTGGATATAACCTGTTCCGGCAGGACCGTACCTCAAAAGGGAGGGTTGTCTGGTTTACCTCAAGAGTGACATCAAAGGGCAAATACTACCAATTAGCTTCCACACCAAGGAAGCACAGGTTCTAACACTAAAACTTAATACTGGCCAACAAAACAAAGTGCTACTATTAACCACCGTATACTTGCCTCCTGGGACACTACTCACTGACTTCCTACAGCTCATAAGTCACCTCGAACAGAACAAACTAAACTGGGAACATATAATCCTAGGGGACTTCAACATTAATTGGCAAGCACAGGATGCAGCGACAGCTACAGACCAACTAGTCATACTGTACCTGACCCAACTGGTAACACAACCCACCAGACAAAACTACCGTACAGGAACCAGCACCCTCATCAACTGGCTACTCTCCTCCTGTCCTGAACATATCGCAGAAGTAACAGTCCTACCTGACACCATCAGTGACCACTCTCCTGTACTACTTACCTGGACAAACAAGTTCACCAAGAGTAAGCCTAAGACCACCAGGAACAGATCACTAAGGCCTGGTCAACTAGACTCCTTCAGGCACTACCTAATAGGGATTGACTGGTCCCCACTGGATAGAGTCAAGGATGGAAACTAAGCACTGGATTACTTCTGCAGTATTTTTACTAAAGCCTGTGACATCTTTGCTCCTTACAAAACAAAGAAAGCCAGAGGAATCCCCAACCCCTGGCTGTCCAGCCCTCTAATTGAATGCATGCGACTCAGAGATCACCTGTGGCATAGGGCCAAAGCCACCAGGAATCTAGCTGACTCCCAAGCGTATAAAGGCAGCTAGAAATACCTGCACAAAACTCATACGTCTGGCGAAAGCAGCTTACTACAATGACCTCTTAGGAAAGACCTGGGGTAGAGGGAAAGAGTTCTGGGACTCTGTAAAATCTCTCATTGGTACAGCCTCAAGGGCCCCACTGGACCTCATAGTTACCACCTTTGGTACATTGCAAGACCCAAAGGAAATCGCTGATGCTTTTAATGTTGCATTCACGGACCTCAGCAATATGTTGCCCCCTGAATACCTGAATCACACCCTTGCAGGCCAGCAGCACAACCTCAACACTCCATCACCACAGAATAATGTTACCCCACCATTCTACTTCAGGCAAATCTCCACAGGTGAGACCGTCAAATATATCAAACGGGTCCTTTGAAAGACCAGGATGGGAAGTGACACGATCGATATAAAGATGGCAGCACTCACATTAAATGAACTTGTGGCACCACTCACCAAGGTATTCAATGCCTCTCTAAGATCTGGCATCTTCCCTGACAGGTGAAAAGAGGCTCTAGTCACACCTGTTTTTAAATTAGGAGACAGAGCTAATTTAGCAAACTTCCAGCCCATCTCAATTTTATCTCCCCTCTCCAAAGCACTTGAAAGGGTGGTCTCAGAACAACTAACTGAGTAACCAGAAAAGCATAGCCTTCTCTGCTTGCAACAACATGGATTCCGACAAAACAACTCCACTGTCACCATGCTAGTAGAGTACACCACTCAGCTTTATGGGGCCCTGGATAAAGGGATGGCAGTGGGGTCTATCTTCATAGACCTCACCAAGGCCTTTGACACAGTCAATCACCAACTGCTACTGAAATGTCTCCTCTCTACAGGATTGTCAATGGAATCTGTGGTCTGGTTCCATAGCTACCAAACCCATAGATCTCAATGGGTCAGGATTGGCAATATAATCTCTGAGCCCAGGGAAGTAAACCTAGGGGTCCCGAAAGGTTCTATCCTTGGTCCTCTCTTATTCAGCCTCTTCATAAATGACATGCCTTCTACCTGTCCTGCACACTCCGTACTCTATGCAGACGATGCTGTTATCTCCGTCCCAGGAAAAGACCTAGGATCAATTAGCTCTGAACTTCAGCACAATTTTCATGCATTGGAATCCTGGTTCACCCAAAATAAACTGCTACTCAACTACAAAAAGACAAAGAGCATGCTCTTCAGCAAACCACAGAGCAAGATTCGAGGGTCCTCACTCCTTATACTTAGTAGTGAAGGAGAAGTACTAGACCAAGTCAATACATTCAAGTACTAAGGGATTCACCTTGATGACACCTTCACCTTCACTGCCCATGCTGAGCAACTGGTAAAGTCCACCAACATGAAGCTTGGCATCCTGTACAGACATCGCACCTCAATGACACCGGCTGCCCTGAGACTTGTTACGTGCAGTTCAGTTCTCTCATCTGTGGATTATGGTCTTGTCATATAGGTGGCAGGCACAGACACAGCGCTTAAAAGGGTCAAAACCATCTTCAACAAGGCCTGCTGCCTGGTCCAGGGAGTACACAAAATGACTCACTCTTAAGACCTATACAAAGAAACTGGCTTGCTCCCACTCCACCACAGACTCCAATACCAAGCCTGCCTCCTTGTGAAAAAGTCCCTGATGGGGTCCATGCCTTACGGCTACTTCAGCCCTCTTTGAGCCTGCACAACCATCTAAATGCACAAGGAATGCCTCCAGGACTGTTCTAACTGTTCCCTTCAAACAAACCACCCTTGGCCAAAGATCCCTCTCCTAGTGTGGGCTTAAATGGTTCAATGATCTGCCTGCAGACCTTGCCAACTCCCCTAGACTTGGCTACTTTAAAAATTGGCATCAATCTCTTCTTGCCAGCAAATCTTACTGCCAGTGTTTCTGTTAACCCATGGCCTCTGAAGGCGGTTCTCACACCCATCAAACACTACCCTCTCTCACTCCCACCCTCCTGTTCCACAACTGCCCACTTCCCCCTCCCAACTCCCACCACCTACTACCTCCCCTTGACAAAGCCTCACCTTGGCTGCTAAAACATGCATTTCTGCAGACTGGGAGCACCCCGTCTGAACTGTAACATGATTGTTAAACACTGTACTGCACTTAATTAGTGCTGCATTAATATGTTTCTCTGGAAGTGTGGTCCTGTTCCTCCTTACTTCTTGTACCCTGCTTAATGTTGTAACTGCACACTAATACCACTTGTTAGTTGATGTCTTTCTGTTCTGCAATGTTTCATCACCTGTAAATGTCTTGTATTCCTTGTTGACTTGGAGACTTTGTAAACGAGCCCCCGGCTCAAAGGTATTAATCCAAATTTGAAATAAATAAATAAATAAAAATATTACAATGTCTAGAAAGCTGGAAACATGAAAATAATTTGTTAGATGAATCACAGAATGGTTTTAGGCATAGTCGTTCAACCATACAGCGTTGGTGTGTCTTACAAAATCACACATACATCCATAATGCAAAGCATCATGGGATGTGTATGCAAATCACATTGAATTTTAGGCTGATTTAGCTTTAAACAGGAATGGCGTGGTGCCAAAGGGCCTCTCAAACACTCTGCAAAGGGTGTAAACAGAAGACACAGACATGTGTTTCATCCTGAGGTTCTTTGTCTTTTAGCTTGTTTTTTGGTTTTCTTGGGCTCACCATGACCCAAACTCATAAGACCAACTTAGGGCTGGTTCATTCTCCCTGGGGTGGATTACAGACAAGGTGCACTGATGAGTCCTGGTAGGACAAAATACATGTCTGTGTCTTCTGTTTGCACCCTTTGCAGATTGTGTGAGAGGCCCTTTGGCACCATGCATTCCGGCTTAAAGATGAACCAACCTAAAATGTCATGGTGGTTTGCATATATATCCCATGATGCTTTGTATTACCAGGGTATGTGTGATTTTGTATTTCTTTGAAACTTGGTTTTCTGACCAATGTCCTTTGAGGCAACCATTGCCTCAGTGCTTTTGCACTGAAGTTCTTTGTCTTTTAGCTTGTTTTTTTTTTCTTGGACACAGCATATCCCAAACCCATAAGACCAGCTTAGGGATGTTTCATTTCCCCTGGGTTGTCATACAGACGAGGAATACTGATGAGTCCTGGGTAGGACGAAACATGTGTCTGTCTTCTGTTTGCACTCTTTACAGAGTCTGTGAGAGGTCCTTTGGCACCATGAATTCCTGCTTAAAGTTGAACCAGCCTAAAATGTCATGCTGGTTTGTATATACATCCCATGATGCTTTGCATTATGGGGGTATGTGTGATTTTGTATTTCTTTTAAACTTGGCTTAATGGCCAATGCCCTTTGGCATAACTCTTACCTCAGTGCTTTTGCACTGAGGTTCTTTGTCTTATTTATATGTCTCTCTTCACTTAATCCACAAATATACACAGATTAGGAAAACAGAACAAAAACTTTATTGCTGCTTTGTAGATTTAAAGGCATCATTTGACACCATTAGCTGCAGATTACTGTGGCAGAAATTACAAGCTCTTGGTATGGACCCCTTTTTATTAGATATATTAATTAGATTACATAGTGATACTTGAATTCAAGTACAATATGACTAGTTTAGTAACCAAACTTCTGAAGTACAAACAAATCTAAGAGTCAATCAGGATTGCATATTAGCACCTACATTGTTTAATCTATATATTAATACTATCATAACTCAACTATATGATACAGATTTCTACTCTCCAAGAATATTTAATACCCATGTCAGCTATCAGGCACATGCCAACAATATTGTATTAATGTCAATATCTCTTTTGGTCTTACAGAGAAAGCTGAATTGTTTTGGTAAATTATGTAAATTGTAATAATTTGGTTGTAAACAAGGAGAAAACTAAAATGATGTTTTTTGGAAATAAATCTAGGAAGGTACCAAAACTGGATATAGAAAATAAAAAAAACTGAAACCCAAAACATTATGATTATTTGGGAGTGAGATTTACAGATAATTTTCTTGGTTAGCCCATCTTAAAATCATAGAAAACAGATTTGCATTTTTTGTAGATTGCATTTAATGCATTTAGGAGATTTAATGCACAACTAGGATATGGGACAATCAAAGGACTACTAAATGGTTATTATTGCAAAAATAAAAAAAGAAGCATTTTATACACAGCCAAAATGTGGTGCTTTTCTAAACTATCTGTACTTGAGGTCATTTTAAACAAGATTCTTAGACATATATTGTTATTACCAAACTTGGTCCTATTGGAAATATTAAAGGCTGAGCTGAGACAATTTTCCATTACTACTCTAGCTAAAGAAAAACGTGATCTACCTCCTGAATCGTTCTTGTTTACCTGAGGAAGATTTCCCAGACAATGTCTGGAAGAGGAAATGGATTTTGTTATGAAAGACTTTTTGTGTCCCTCTATTAGGACTATTAAGGAATTGTTTCTACCATTTGGTTTGGGCAATTTGTTATATGAGGTATATTATAGATCCAACCTTGATACTGTCTCCTAACTAGGAATAAGGGTTTGGGGAAATGCCATTGCCCAGGACATCTTGCATATTTCCACTCTAAAGCTGTATAACTGGTATAGACAGATGCAGTTAAATCACTCATTTAAGTATTACTTGATCTGTTTATCAAACCCTTGTGAACGGAGAATGATTACAAGATTCAGGATGGAGCTCTATAATGCTAATTACATTCACTAGAGACAAAAACAAAGTGATAGATGATTTCAAACATAATACTTTATGTTGTCCCTTATATCATAGGAAAAGAGGTTAATGGCTTGGACTACTTTTGGCAAATTATAATTTATTCAACAGATTATTCATGAATTATATAACTCACATGATCCATCAGTATTTTATAGATTGGCTGCTTTTCTAAAATCTTTAAGATTATAATCAACTATCCAAGATTGGTAGTATGTGAGGATAATTCATTTTTTTATCATAATTGGCCTTTTTTCCATATTGGAATATGAGATTACGGGCATATGACTTGACGGGGGTGAAGGTAACCAGACCCGAACCCAGATAGGCTAAGCAAGTCCTATTTACTCCTGATTCAGGATATCTAAAGGATAAAACCTCACTGACTACCAATTATCAGAAATACTGTACTGAACTAGAAACGTATTTAATGCACGTTGATAGTTGTCTTGGATAATGATTCACATTTATGTGCTGGAATCTATTAAAGTAGCCAGTACAGTATACTGATCTATACTTCAGTGGAACAGTGGATATTTACATGCTAGAAAGTGCCAATTTGGGGCTGGATATTACCATGATGTTCAGAATTTGTCACAACTGATTATAACTTGACTCTATATACTATTAGATAAGAGGATATTTCACTCTAAGGTTAGGATGTACCAACTTTAGGTAACAGACTCAATTCTTAACCATATTAGTGTTACACTTTATTATATGTACTAATGATAAATAATAGAATCTACTGTCCTCATATGTTTATAGACAAGAAAGAACTATGATGATTACAAGTTGTATCCAAAGCTTTGGAAATTGATTTGTGTACAGTGCTTTTTAATGTTGTATGTTTTGTTATGGTTATTCTGTACATCATGTGATCTGTTTGTCTTGCATATTATTTTAAAATTTTGTATGAAAAGACTTCATGTTGATCAATAAATAAATAAATTGAAACTGAAGAAAATAGTATGGGGCAAATACAAAAGAACAGCACTGTGGCCTACTGAAAGGAGACAACAGAGTGCATCAAATAGTGGGGTGATTGCGCTTCAACTCCAAAATGTTGTGCTTCACTTGGAATTGTGATGTGTGAACTCCCTTCTCCCACTGTGTGACAGCAAGATTTCATGCATAGCTATGAGCTATGCAGCTGTAAAAAAGCAACAGACAGAGGCAGTGGCAGAAGGAAGGACATCCTGATTTAGGGTAACCTTGGGGCAGAGATAAATCTGGAATATGTACCTGATAGAAGTTGTATCAGCAGTATTTCTTGGGAGGAGGAGGAAGAAAAGGTGAGACCTGTGGCAGGTAAGAGATCAAAATGACAGACGGGGTCTTCAAAAGAAGAAAAATCACCATTAAACCCTGCATCATTTTTGGAACCAGAAGGCTTCACTGTTATCAACTGCACTATTCTGCTGGTTTGTGTGCTTTATATGCTCTTGCAGAAAGGGTATATTGTCCAAAAAATATTCCTAACAAGAGCAATGGTTTTCTACAGTCAAACAAGGGCATACAAGATCAAAACTAGGTGGATTTATGCAGACTTTACCTGACTCAACAAAACCATGTTTGCAAGATCAAACTTTGAGAGGTTCACATAGCTATACCTAATGCCAATTAGCTTTAGTCTTAGGCAGATTTATGGAAAAGGCAGATTTATGCAAACATACATTTTCCAAAATAGCACTGGTATCTTTTATAAACATTAATTTGCTATTGAATGTTTTAAACTTTCATTTTTTAACATGTATATTGAACAGTAAATAATATGTAATGAAAGGTGCAATTGTTATGTTGCATACATACTATTTATGAAATGGGTTAAGATGGCCACAATGAATATTGCTCTCTGATTGGAAGGACCAGGTCACCTTACATGACTATACAACATGTAGTCAGGTACTCATGGTGTTGTATTTACTAATTCAAAAATGTTATACCAGAATATTTTATAAGTCTATCAATCAATCAATCAATCAATCAAGTCTTTATTTAACCAGGCATTCATCGTTGAGCAGAAGCTCATTTGCAAGATGGACCTGGGTGGAGCATCAACAATTGTATATACAGGTCAACACAGGTATTTACAAGGCAATACAGATAATACTCTTTACAGAGAGGAAGAAAAAGAAGTTCATATGTACATAGAATTATACAGATATTGTACAGATTACGTGGTATTTACATACATAGAAGTGTCTATAGGAAGATAAAGCAGGTTATCTAAGGTTGCAGGAGGAAGTAATGGAAGAAAAAAAAAATAAATAAAAATATACACCAGGTAGAGGTGAAGGTGGGGGGAAAGGAGGGAAGTAGGGGAAGAAAGGCTAGGAGGGCATGGTGCACAGAGAGGAGTTGGTAAAATGGGATGTAGAGAAGGTGGATGGAGAAAAGGAGTATGTGTGAGCCGGGATTGAATGCTATAAAGTACGGGGCATGGTAGGATGTCACAACCCAGGGTAGTGAGCTCCTATCCAAGGTTGGGAAAGGAAGAATAAGGGGATGGATGGGCCTAGTGTTGATAAGATAGGGGGATAAGAGAGAGAACAATTAGGCTGGTGAGGAGCAAGCTGGGGGGTCAGTACTTAAAATTGGGTCTAGGCATGGCTATATACCAGTGCAGACACCAGTACTGGGTCTGAGTGGGTGAAGTAGTTACATACTTCTCTGATTGTATGGAAATAAAGTCTTGAAGGCATTTATACCAATTAGAGTGCTTAATTTGAGGTTTTTTTGTAGATAGTTCCATAAGGTAGGTAACCAAAGCTTATGGCTGCCCTGCTAAGCGGGATTTTGCTTTGGGGTACTTTAGTGTAATAGCTGAGTAACTTAACGCATATTTCCAATTATACTCAGGGAAGACAGCAGGAGATATAGTAAGGCAGCTTATTAGAGATGGCTCTATAGGTCCAGAGAGCAGCGTTTCTGTGGCGCCTGAACTTTAGTGATGTCCACCCCACTGCCGCATATAGGGTGCAGTGATGCGTGTTGAAGGGGAGTCCCATTATAAACCTCAGTGCTCGATGGTAGAGTGTGTCCAGTTTAGCCATGTAAGAGTTGGGGTATTGGCTGTAGAGGAAATCAGCGTAATCAACCAATGATAGGAAAATGGATTGGACCAGTTGTTTCTTGGCATCTCTGGTGAGGAATTGGTTGATTCTAAAAAACAGTCCAAGCCTTTGCCGAAGTCGTTTTAGCAAGTCCTTGATATGTTCAATGAAGGAGAGTTTTTGGTCTATCCAAACTCCCAGATACTTGAATTTTGTAACAAATTCTAGTTTTTCACCTAGAACTGTGGTAATTTGGGGAACTGTCCCACTGGACACAGGGTTAGCTGTACGGATAAAAGGGGAGAGGACCATCACTTTAGTTTTTGGCATTAAGGAGTAGCTTTTTTTGGAGGAGTTGGCTTTGCAAAAGGTTGAATTCTGATTGTAGGTCATTGCAGGCAGCTTCAGGTGTTGGGCGACTCATGTAGAGAACTATATCATCTGCAAACAGATGGATGTTGGCTTCTTTTATACAGTAGTTGATGTTATTAATGTAGATTGCAAAAAGTAAGGGCCCTAATATGGAACCTTGAGGTACCCCTCTTTGCAGAGTTTTTAAGGGGGACAGGCCTCCTTCAGCTTTAACTTGTTGAAGGCACCCTGTAAGATAGTCAGTAAACCAACGCAGAGAGGAGGGGTCCACACCTATGGTTTGAACGGAGGAGAGGAGCAGACTATGGTCGACGGTGTCAAAAGCCTTGTTTAGATCAAGGAAAACAGCACAAATAAAGTTTTTGCTCTCAAGATTACGCTGCCAGTCATTAGTAACTTTGGCGAGGGCTGAGATAGTGCTATGTTTAGCTCTGAATCCGGACTGCATAGGATTTAGTGGTTCCCTAGACTCAAGGTGAGTCCTCAGCTGTGCATTTACAATTTTCTCTAGGAGCTTGGACAGGACCAGAAGGAGAGAAATTGGCCTGTAGTTATTGAGATCTCCAGGGTCACCTGATTTGAACAGTGGTATGACATGTGCTGTCTTCCATATAGGTGGTAAGGTGCCCTGAGACAGGGATAAGTTAAAAAGGTGGGTGACGGGTATTGCTAGTATGTGGTAGGCAATTTTTAGGAAGTATGGGTCAAGGGTGTCGGCCCCAGCACTTTTCCTAGTATCCAACTGAAGCAAGAGGTCCTCTACCTCTTTCAGTGGGGCAGGTTGAAGCAAGAAAGGCAGCGAAGCTATCAGAGTTTCAGGCAGTTGGCTGGCAGTCTGGGAATGAAGTATGTTTGCAGGGGAGTTATCAAATGCCATTCCTGCAGTAGCAAAGTGGTTATTGAATGCTTCAAGTATATCCATCTTTTCAGTTATAGTCAAGTTGCCAGAGGTAATCTTGGTCAGGAATGAATTTCCTGGGGAGTGGCCTAACAGATCATTGATTGTGTTCCAGAGCTTGATTGTACTCTTTGTGGCAGAGTCGAGTTCGGATTTGAAGAAGGTGGCCTTCGATTCTCTGATTGTTTTGGTACATAAATTTCGTAGTCTCCTGAACTGGTTCCAGTCCTCTGCAGTGTTCAGTCTGTGCACTATTTTTCAGAGTTTATCTCTTTCTAGAAGCAAGGACTTGATCTGAGAGGTGAACCATTTACAGGTTTTGGTCCTAGTTCGAACTTTAATCAGGGGAGCATACTTATTAAGGGCCCTTGATAGAATGTTGTGGAAGATATTGTAAGCTGACGTAATCATTTGGCCAGGTAGAAATCTTGCCACTGAGGGGAGTACTTAAGCTCATTTAGGTAGGCATGTTCATTGAAGTTGCGCCTGGATCTCTTCATAGAGAACTTGCTGATGGGTGCTGGGTTGTTGGTGGATCTTACCCTCGCAATAAAACAATGGTCGCTGGCGTCTGAGAAGAAGACATCAGCGCAGGAGAAGAGATGAGGTTTGCTCACCATAAGCACATCCAAAAGTGTACTTTTACTGGGGTTCTTCACGTTTGGGCGTGTTGGTTCAGTAATAAGTTGCGTCAGCCCATGTTCATCGCAGAAGGATGCAAGGGGGACAGCTGTGTTAGAGAGCCAGTCAAAGTTGAGGTCTCCTAAAATAATAGTTTCTGGCAGCCCCTGTCCCAACTTGTCACTTAGATATGACACAAGCTGTAGGCCAGCAGACAGTGGTCTGTAGCATCCTATACATGAGTGCAGTAGTCTGTGTAATTTCCACTTTGAAATTAGGCATTTGAATTAGCTGGCGACAGATGCGAGGATAAGCAGAAGGCAGAAAATTTGTCTTTAACGTAGATAGCTACCCTCCTCCTCTGGCATGCCTATCAGCTCTGAACAAGGCATAGTTGGGTATGTTACTTCTCTATCAGTGGTGCTGGGTCTAAGCCAAGTTTGAAATCACAGTATGTCAGGAGGTATGATTTGCAGGTTTATATTAAGGTTATCTTTTTAAGAAGGCTACATCGTTAATATGCAGAAGCTTATTCCTTTTAAATTTGCTAGTTCTGCTGGCAAAGCAATAGCTTCTGGGGGCCAGGGTTGGGTTCTACATTGCCTGAACATAGCAGGAGGATAAGTAGGATTTTTCTAAGAGCGCTAATTATAAGCTCGTAATTCCTGCCTTTATCCCGTCTAGTAGATCTGATGTTTTTAGAGACTGGAAAGTAGCCACCATAAAAGAGCTGATCTGTTGTAGCAAGAGCTAGTACCCATACCACAATAGGCGGTGAGGAGATAGAAGTCTGCATGGTGGGAGGTGGGTCTTGTGGTGGGGGAGTGTTATAAGTACTACTGGTATGTGTGGTCCAAGAGCAGGGTTCGAGGTATTGGTACTTGGAATCACGGAGGCAATTAAAGGATACGTTGCCATGTGGTATACAGCACAAGGTGCCATTGTAGACCAAACATGATGGTAGTTCAGGTGTCCAATGTTGGGCAGCTGGTATCAGCAGAAAAAGGGGCAGTATAAGGAGCCATATAGGGTCCGACATGATGGTACCTCAAAAAAGGAGCCACTCAATCAGCCCAGTGGCCAGTGGGGTTGCTGGATTAATGCAGCTTATCAGTAGCTTTCCGATCCAGGTTGACCCGAATTTGATAGCATTTAAAAATATTTAGTAGTGAAGGCACAGCCAAGGAGAGCCTATGCATTTTAGTAGGCAAGGCCCTGAGAGTTGGATCCGTAGGCTGGACAGAAGAGGGGATCACAAGCTAAGTCTCTATTGGTGGGGCACTCGCCAGGGGCGTGGACTAATATTTTGGCAGGAGCTACGTATTTAATAATCAGCGGAGGTGGGGGAGGGGGGCAGTCAAAAAAGTTGCGGCAGTTGCCGTACCTTGTAATGCCTTGGGTCCGTGTCTGCGGTCTCGAGCGTCGGCTAGAGGGGCGCCGACCACCCAGTAGCCGTGAATCCCGTGGCTTAGGAGCTGGGAGCCTGGGCGACAGTTCCTCGGCTGAGGGAGAGAAGGAGAGTGAGGGTTAATAAAGGGGATTCACATAAACGGTTAGACAGAACAGCGGGGAGTCCAAAATTTGCAGAACAAAGGATGTGTATGTACTTTGGCACCCAAAAGTGTCTAGGGCCAGTGCCGTATGCAGAAAGGGCTGTAAACACTAGTTTCTTTCCCAAACCACAATTCAAGTCCTTTCAATTACAGACTGGGTTAACACTTCGGCTTTTTAACATTTGTCCCAACATAAACAATTTTAGGGTTTAAAATCAAAGAGCAGAAGCCGGCTTCCACCAGGGACCAATCAGAGCGTGGTCTGAGAGGGTGCTCGCAATCCAATTGGTTGCGGCAGTTGCCATACCTTGTAGGACCTTGGGTCCATGTCTGCAGGCTCGCATGTCGGTTAGAGGGGCGCCGACCACCCGGTAGCCGGGAATCCCGTGGCTTAGGAGCTGGGAGCCTGGGTGGCAGTTCCTCGGCTGAGGGAGAGAAGAAAAGCGAGGATTAATAAAGGGCATTCATACAAGGGTCAGACAGAACAGCGGGGAGTCCAAAATTTGCAGAACAAAGGGCGTGTATGGTACCAGCAATGCCAAAAGAGGTAGTGAGGAGTAGTAGTAGGTGGTTGCACCCCATGGTAGTTTGTTTGGTGTTGCTGGCCTGTTAACTGCTAGCTGGTTTATAGTTGGAAGGGTATATAGTTGAATTAGGGTGAGGTCCCTAACAATAGGGCAGGTAGAGCAGTAACTGAGAGGAGTTAGATGGAGTGGCTGGAGAAAGGTTGAGAGCAAATGTGTGATCCTGTGGGTGGGACTGCTTTAAAAGGCGGTGAGAAAGTGGGTCAAGTCAGGTATTGAAGACAGGGAGGCCAATAGCATGAAAATGTGCAGCAGTGGGTGACCAATCTGCTGCTAGGCTGAAGAAGGGGTGGAGTAAGGTCTATTTAATACTCTGGGGGGAAAAAATTCAGTCCAGAACAAAGCACAGAAAGAGATTTCCCTGAGATCAGGAGGCGCCAGGCATTGGACAATCAGCCAAGGAGTAAAGCTGCCAATCAGTGCCTGGTTCCTCCACTGGGCATCCAGTCAAAACAGTGGCATTCAAAACCACAAGTTTCGGAGGTTTCGGAGGTCTGGTGAGTACCTGAATCTGTCCGGGGGTCAGTCGGGTGGTCTGTTAGCTGTGGCCTGCTCGGAGAGAGCCAAGGCCACAGGAGCAGCTCGGGAAGCAATAAAACACACTCTAAAGTGCTCTGTTCTTTATTAGGAGATATGAACACTCTTCTAGGATGTGCTGAAGAGAACATGGCCTGGAAACTTATGCTTCATCACATACTAGATGTCACAGCTCCCAATGAATATACACCCTGATGTGTGCTATTGGCCATGTAAAATATAAACTTCAATTGTGCCCTTTCAAAAGTTACAATAAAGAGCACATAACTACAGTACAAACATCATCAGTGAAGACATATTTTTATTTAAAGAGCTAGTGTACTGCTTAACACTAATGTCAGTTATTAAAAGTTGTCAGCCATTATCTTTAATATCAGAGGTACTTTTTCCTTTCCCTCTGGTCAATTAGAAGAATGTTTACCTGATGTTAGATGGGGTGTTGTGTGGAAAAATACTCTGCCTAGCAGCTGACCTATCTATCTCTATCCCCTCACTATGTCATTGACTTCACCGACTGTGACATCACTGCTGCTTAGAAACAGCCACTCAGTGGCTGCCTGGTCAGTCACCTTCAAAGTCACTGTCAGGGAGTTCACAATGCTGAAGATGTAGTTGAGGGTGAAAGAGGTAGAGTAGATATGTCAGATGACAGGCTAAGAGCAGTTACACAAATTCAGAACAATATTATCACATAGAAGACTTTCTAATGAGCAAAAGGAAAACAGAAAAATATTTCAGAAATAAAATATTACAACTAACTACTTCATAAAATTTGTATTATCTTCTTGTCTGCCTGTTTTAGCTCCAGTAGCTCTTAGACAATTACAGGCTAATTTGTTTATGCATTTGCACATTTTAAAGCCATGGTAATGCTAATTACTACCTGCGAGTGTAAACCCCAGTCCTCAAGGCATTTTATAGTGGTGTCCATTACTACCCTATGATTATGGTTGCTTGATTATAGAGATCTTAGAAAATGGGCATGTAAAATACTCCTGTCTGATTGGTGAGTTCCCTACCCAGAGCCCTGGTTTATCTGACAGTAGAGCTCAGTAAAAAACAACTACCAGCTGTGCCTACCTCATCGCTGGTATCAAGGTACGAGTTAGAATTTTCAAATTAGATGAGCCACCATTTTTCTCTCCCGCTTAGCGGATAAGTGAACAACCATCAACCCCCAGTCTCTCTTATTGTCAATTAAATGAATAAAATAAAGACTAGCCCCACATGAAATAAATGAAGTAAAGAATGAAAAGGAAAGCCGGTAGTTTGATCGGCTTCAGGTAACTGGCAATGGACGGCACAGTTTTTAAAAGACAGCATGCGCCTCTCCATAGCAATTAAAGTCACAAGTGCTGCTTGCCATGCACTCGCTATGAACCAAAAACATATAAAAATACTAAGAAAACTCATATCCCCCAAGTGCCTTTCTACATGGGACTATCTCTAGGAAAACCATTCATTTAAGCATGGTGCACAACTTACTGCAATTGGACGCTCCAGAAATAAAAAGCAGAAGAGTTTTTTCTCTCACACTCAGTAGTGCTACCAGAGATACCACTGTCTCTATCAGTTAACACATTTTTTCTATTTTCATGCTACTGTAACCCCCCTGCAAATGGGGGTTCCCAAAAGACTTCCAGGAGCTTGCTTGAATGCTCCAAGCCTGAATGGTGTTTGGCATTTAAGCCATTTATCAGTGAGTGTTTTTAGAGCCTCTGGTACTGTCTCTTTAAGAGCTGTCTGCTTGCAGACATAATTAGTTTGTATGGGGGGACTGTGTGCTTCTCTGAGTACCACTCGAGCTGCTGCCAATTCACTTCATTTTGCAGTCACTAGGGTGCAAAGGAACCTATCTGAAAGATGTAACTGTTTGCCAGAAATTATTTAGAGTAATAATGAAATTACAGTTTGTCTAACCTGCTTTCTTTGCAGTCAGAACTGTGTCTGCTAGTTCCCCATTCTAGTTTTGAACTGCTGAACTGGACCAATCAGTGTGGGGTAAGCTAGCTCTAAAATGGTGCCTTGGACGAATCAGAACTTGGACTCATAATCTGAGCCAGCCACAAGAGGATTGTATGGGCAGTGACTCTGGGAGATGTAGTTTAGACTTCAGTGCCTTTTTGGACCAACAGCAGCAGTCTATTGTGAGTGACAGCCAATCCAGTCAAGAACTGGGAGGAACTCAAAGGAAGTGCCAGTTTTCTCGGTTGGAGTTTCAGTTGAGCTTTGGCAGTGAAGAAGGAAGGAGCCCTGTGCTTTTTCAGTGTGCAGTTTTAGTAAAAAGCGTGTGTAAGGCCCAGAGTTCGGTCTGCAGCTTGTGTAACAGCTTGTTAGGACTGAATCCGTCCTGTGAAAAGAATCAAAGGATCTCTGAAGAGTAGAAACCAGGCTCACCCTGTAGAAGACTGGAGGAATTGATGAAAATTGCACTCGGTCTGTCAGGAACTGAATCTGCTGTGTGTTCTCCCGGGTATTGTGCAGTAATTGCGATCGGGATACAGATGCAGCCTGCCTGGTGTAGTGCTTTCTTTTATATGGATGTGTGAAGAGGTTTGTGTACCTTAAGTGAGCCCTGCTGACATTGAAGGACCCTATCTTATTTGGAGGTCGTGAGTACTAATTCAGGTGCGCTCCCTGTTGAATTGCCACATTAAATCCAAATGGAATTACTGTACTGATGACTGTTTAATTCTCCTTTTCTCTGTGTGAAAGGGCCCTACCAGCTGCCACGTTTGGACTAGCCACTAGGGCTTGGGTACCCAGGGACAGTAACTGATAGGGATAGGCCTGTGCACAGAGCCATAAATAGATTATTAGAGTGATAAGCTAATTAACCTGATTTCCCCTGTCCTTGTTATATCCCCTAAATAAATCAGAGCTGCTTGTTTCAGCAAAGTTATACTGCCTGAGGTATTTGTCTATGTTAAAGTACTGTACTGTGATTGTTGCACTGTATCTCATTTCACAGGAGGTCCCAGTGCGGAACCAGACCTGGGGTAAGTGTATACTGTGAAGGTAATTCTGATATATTGTGTGGGCCACTAGTGGGAAGAAAGGGGTTGCAGTGTCCCAGAGGGCTGTGACCAAGTTAGTTTAACTATTGCAAACCCTGACCTCTGGGTGGAGGCACCGCCATTGGATCAGGCCCCTCAACCTGTTAGTGGCAAATCAGGCAGGGTAGTAGCCCCTGGGATAGCGCCATCTGGGGTTACATCTTGGAGGCTCACCGCTGGGATTGTGTGTCCTCTAGTGGCCATATTCACGAACCACTGTTAAGAAAAAATGGGTACCCGACAGAAGTGGCTGTGCACCGGCTGGTGGAGTGGTGTACTGGGAGAGATGACCCCCAAAATGCTATGCTTATCCTGGACATCCCCTGGGTATCAATACGGACACTGTGCAGGGAGTACTTTCCAAGGTGGAAGGTTTACAAAACCCTGTGGTGGTGGGTCGGCATGCTAATCTGCTCACCCACACTTTCCTGGCCCTAGTAGAGTTTAAGGATCCCATAGATAGCTCCAAAGTGCCACAGACCATTACCCCAGAGGCCCTCACTGCTTGGAGTGATAACTAAGGACAGTAAAGACCCGGGGGGGAATCAGCCCCCACCACTATCTGAAACTTTTGAGGAGAAATTTGCTGAATGGTTGCTGGGAGAGGGGAAAACTGTGGAGGACTTGAAGAAACTATTCTTGCCACCTGGGGGTGTTCCTCCCCAAACACCCTCTCCTGCTCTAGTGCCCGTAATGGTGGCTGAACCAATGCAGACTCCTATTTCTGCACCTGCCATTAGTCACGACTCTTACCGAAGGTTGAGGATCTTCTCTGGCACCCTCCCCACCCCCCAAGGGGAGGATGACTGGGAGACCTGGATAAACTATGTTGCCCCCAAGTGCTAGAATGGCAATGCTCGGAGCGAGCGAAGAGGGTTAGTGAGGCCTCCGAGGGTCCTGCCTGGCTACCATCCGTGCTAAGCGACCCGTAACCCTGAAGCGACTGCACAGGCCTATCTTGAGGCCTTGGAGAATGTGTATGGGAGCCCAGATTCTGATGAGGACCTATGGTGGAGAGTAAAATGCACAACAGTACCAAGGGAGTTGTTGTCTGTGTATGTCTCGGCTGGAAAAATTGTTGCAAGAATGCCTCAGAAAGGGTAGTTTGCCAGCGATTGAACTGGACCGAACCAGACTGGACAGAATCCTTAAGTCTGCCCCTTCTCAGAACTGCTGTTGCTTCAGTTCGCCTGGCAAATCGACTGGAATCCCCACCCTCCTATGATGAGTTAATGAGAGAAATTCGAGGAGTTGAAAAAGCGACTCGGGAGGTACCTGCACCAACAGCTGTGGCTACGACCGAGTGACTGAGGTGACCCATCAAGTGAAGTTCAGGGGCAGAGGTTGACAGTCAATGAGTGCTCTGACAAGGAAAAGATATGCCACAATGGGGCGAACTGTTGAGAGAGATCCGGAATTCAAAAACAGTCCCTTTATGAAGGCCACGCCTGCAAGTGCAGACCTGACCTATATCCGACTGCATCTGCTATGGGGTGGGGTACCCACCATGTATCTCCTGCTGATAACAGCTCCAAACTCAATTCCTTGACCATGGAAGTGGAGAAACTGACGAGATGTCTCCAAGCGCTTATCACGCCCAGACAGAGATGGCACCCAGGTTTCCAGTTAGTAATACCCCGCCCTGGCTCCCAGTGTGGCGCCTCGGCCAGCTCAAACTCCAGAAAGTATGTTTTGCTATAATTGTGGAAAGATGGGCACATGAAAGGAATGCCAGTCCCAAAAGACACTGACAAAGTTGCATATAGGCTACAAGGAGAGCTTCGGAGAAGAAATCAGTGGTTAAGAGTGCGACATGATCCCAGTGAGGGCACCAAAATGCTAGTCCGTCCTTTTGTGGCAAGGTCAGTTGCCCAGGCCCCCCTACCGCCTCTCAGACTGGTCCAGAATAGTGGGTCCCTCCATGGAGACCACCGTAAAGGTGAATGGAGTGTCTACAAGAGCTGTATAGACAGTGGCTCCCAAGTGACAATTATGTTCCAGGATTGGTATCAGAAGCATTTGTCAGGCGTGCCCTTACAACCATTAGAAGGACTGCATGTATGGGGTTAAGTGAGAAGGCCTACCCTATTCGGGTATATCCGAATTTGGCTGTCTTTCCCCACCTCCGTGGCTGGAGTGGCCGAACAAGTAGAGACCCTAGCCTTAGTGTGTGCCCCCACTGGACTGTATGATGGTGTCCCTTTGTTGATTGGAACAAATGCTCATAAGTTCGGAAGGCTGGCACAGTTGTGTTATGAAAACAGGGGTCAAAGACTAGTAGAGCTTTAAGAGTTCGGCTTTAATTAAGAAGGCCTATGAGGCACAGAGATGCTGAAAAAACAGAGCCAGAGGAACGGTCGGAATTGTATGGAAGAAGGATCCTGAGTCTCTGATCCTGGCGCAAATGCCCAGTGTACCTTACAGGAGAGGTTCATATCAGAAAGGATGTTAAGAATAAAATATTAATGTTGGATGCCCAGGCGATGGAAAATTGCCAGAGGGACTGCTGGTCAAGCCTAGTATTTTGCCCGCTAGAGCCCATGCTTATGCCAGAAGAGGTAATGGTCCAAGTTCATAATGTGTCTGAAAGAGACATTCGAGTAAACAGAGGTTGCATCCTGGCTAATGTGCATTGTGCAGACACTGCAGTGCTACCCAGCAGCAAGAGTTCAAGGAAGAATGACAGAGTAGCATCCTGACTTGTTTGATTTGGCGACTCCCGCTGCCAGCTGAATGGAAAGTGAGGATCAGTGAAAGCTTGCCCAGAGAGACCAGGTGTTTTCTTTAAAGGAATGGGATGTAGGATGCGTGCAAGGAGCTGAGCACAATATCCGGCTGCATGATGAAGACCATTTACGTGAGGGTCTCGACGCTGGCACCTGCTGACATAGATGATGTGAGCGGCATCTGCAAGAGATGTTAGCTGCTGGTGTAATACAAGAATCCAGAAGCCCTTATGCTTCCCCATTGTGGTAGTGAGGAAAAAGAATGGAACAGTAAGGATGTGTGTGGATTACGCACCTTAAACCGGGCGGACTATCCTCGATCAGTACACAATGCCCCGCATTCAGGATGCTTTGGACTGCCTAAACGGGAGCAAGTGGTTCTCTGTGCTGGATCTCCGCAGTGGGTACTACCAGATCCGATGGCCCCAGAGGACCGTGAGAAAGGCGGCCTTTATCTGTCCGCTTGGCTTCTATGAATTCATGAGGTGCCTCAAGGATTTCAGGTGCCCCAGCCACTTTTCAGCGATTGATGGAGGCGTGCAGTGGGGACATGAACTTACTAGAGTGCCTGGTATACCTAGATGATGTTATTGTGTTTGGCAGCTCACTGGAGGAACATGAGAGCAGATTATTTAAGGTATTGGACCGACTGGAGGACTTTGGCTTTAAACTGTCCATTGATAAGTGTCAATTCTTTCAAACATCAGTAAAGTATGTGGGACACATAGTATCCACCGAGGAATAGAGACCGACCCAAGTAAAGTTGAGGCCTTGACCACCTGGCCACAGCCCAAAATCTAAAGAACTGCAAAGATTCCTGGGATTCTGTGGTTATTATCGGTAGCTTCATCAAGGACTATTCAAGAGTGATCCGCCCTTTACTTAACTTTACTCAAGGGTATCCCCAACCCACAAAAATACCAAAAGTCAGCGTCCTCAAGACTGAAGAGTGTATTTTCATCCGAGTGAAGTATTTAGGGCCCGCTGGACTCCTGATTGTGAGACTGCTTTTCATGAGATCATATATCAACTTACCCATGCTCCAGTGCTGGCCTATGCCGATCCAAAGAAAACCTTACGTCCTGCACACTGATGCTAGCTTGCAAGGGTTGGGGGCTGTGTTGTACCAAGAGCACAAGAATGGCCTGAGACCAGTGGCCTTTGCCAGTAGAAGCCTGACCCCATCCGAAAAGAACTATCCTGTACATAAGTTAGAGTTCCTAGCTTTGAAGTGGGCTATTGTTGACCAATTCCATGAGTACTTGTATGGGGCTAAAATACTAGTAAAACTGACAATAATCCTTTGACCTATGTGCAGACCTCAGCTAAGTTGGATGCCACTGGCCATAAAGTGGCTTTCTGCATTATCTACATATGACTATGCTCTCGAATACGAGCAGGTCTGAACCACATAGATGCTGATGCTCTCTCCCGGAGGCCTGTTCCCCAGAATGATTGGGTCGATTGGCAGAACCTGACATTCGGGCACTCTGCCGGAGGTTTGACAGGGAGGAACAAATGTCCCGCAGACGCAGTGGACTGCATGGTGGATTGCTGGGAGCCTCTGAGAATTGCATACCTGCTGCTTGTGCCACTTTTCTGCAATAGACATTGGTGCACTGCCTCAGCTGGACAATGACAGTATTTGGCGGGCTCAATCCGCGATCCCATGATCAAAGCAGCTTTAGAAGCCCTCTATGCAGGAAAAGATGTGTCCAAATTACGCTCCACTGATTTGAGAACTGCACTGTTATACAAAAGAGTCCTAAGTTGAAACTGATCAATAAACTGTTATGCAGAGAAACAGTAGACAGAGGACAAGTAGACAAACAACAACTAGTGCTGCCCACTGCCTTTTGAGACTCAGTACTGAGGTCCTTGCACAACCACATGGGGCACCTTGGTATAGACAGAACACTTGACTTGGTGAGATCCAGATTCTATTGGCCTAAGATGGGGGCTGATGTGGAGCAACACATTCGAACTTGTAGTCGCTGCTTACAGAGGAAAGCTTTGCCCCAGAGGCTGCCCCCTTGTTAACATCACCACCAGTGCACCCATGGAGCTGGTCTGTATTGATTTTCTGAGTTTGGAGTCAGATCAAAGAAATATCAGTAATGTGCTGGTGGTCACTGACCATTTCACGAGATATGCCCAGCTTTCCCCACAAAGACCAGAAAGCATCCACTGTGGCCAAAGTACTTGTAGAAAACTTTTTGTTCACTATGGGGCTCCACAAAGAATCCATTCTGATCAAGGGAGAGACTTTGAGAGTCGTCTGATCAAAGAGATGCTTTCTCTGTGGGGAGTACGAAGTCCAGAACCACTCCTTACCACCCCAGGGGAGCCACAGCCTGAGCGTTTCAACTGCACTTTGCTAGATATGCTGAGGCACCCTGCACCCAAAGGACAAGCCTAGATGGAGCCAACAAATTAGCACCCTGGTACATGCTTATAACTGCACCAAAAGTGATGCCACTGGATTCTCACCCTACCGCCTGATGTTTGGAAGAAGCTCGACTACCAGCAGATGTGTGTTTGGGGTCTCTCCTGATGGGGTTCAAGCTGACAACTATTTACAGTATGAGCAAAAGTTAAAGGCCCAGCTAACTCATGCGTACCAACTGGCTCAAACCATGGCTGCCAAAAAATCTAGCCAACAAAGAAAGGTATGATAAAAGGTGGAAAACAGGAACTCCAGGAGGGAGATCGGGTATTGCTAGAAATCTGGGACTGCATGACAAGCACAAGATTGCTGACAGATGGCACCATCTCCTCACATTGTAGTGGGCAAACTAGATGATCTGCCAGTGTACAAAGTAAGGCCTGAGAATAATTCAAAGATGTAAAACAATGCATAGAAATCAATTACTGCCTATTGGACAAATCTTAATTGAGTCTGAGCCCTAGAAGATGCCCCTCTGGACCAGTGACTAGAGCTGCTGCTAAGAAAAGATCAAGAAAGTCTGCACCTACAGAAGCAAAGTTAAAGTGTTCCCCTCCACAAGTCCCAGTTGAGCATGACTGTCAGTCCATATCGGAAGAAAGTGAGAGTGACTTTGAATACTATCCTTCTTGAACTGAGTCAATTGTTTGGGCAATCCCTAGTCAATACTGGAGATGAAGCTGGGCCTTCTGGACTGTCTAAGCCCCAGCTTCATCCCTGGAGCCAATGCTCCCAGAAAGTGAAGTGCAAGCATCAGATCAGATGAAATGGAATCATTGTGCATGGTTGAACTGTTTGAGCTTTCAGGGAGAAAATGATAGATTGGGGCAGACTGGTGATACACCGAACAAGAAGAGTATTTTGAGTGCCCTGACAGTCCACTGCCAGTGTCCGAAAGCTCTCCATGCGAGCCAAATGTTGTGGACTCAGAAACTGTAACTCCTGGAGCTGAAAGTGCCCCAAGTTCTAGCCTCTCTACCCCAATGGAGACTCCCCTGACAAGTGAGGACAATGCTGAAAATGAGGCTCAGGTGCAGAGACTATAACAGTTCCCCTAGAAAGACTGGTCGAGCTGTAAAGCCTGTGGTGCACCTCAGTTATGATTCACTTGGGAGGCCTGTGGACTTGCCTCTCAATGTTGTCCATAAAGGAGTGTATGTGTCCCCGAGCTCATTGCCCAAACTGAGCATCAGTGCTAACTCCAAGTTACTTGTGTTGCCCTCTAAATATGGTGCCCTTGCCCCATCCAGCCCCAAGGTAACTGATAGGGAAGGGCCCCCTCTCTTCAGGTTTCATGTACAAGAGGTAATAACTTGAGTTATGGTACAATGTGTATGTAATACTGTGTAAAGTGACGTACTGCAATGTTTCAGAAATGTGTTCTTGGTAAAATGATATACTGACTGATGATTACATGTGCGAGCCTAATGCAAATGTATATGGTTGCAGTTGAAACTTATAGGGAGTACTTGCTTGGCGCAGACGTCAAGCTTTCCAAACCAGGAAGGTGTAACCCCTGCAAATGGGGGTTCCCAAAATACTTCCAGGAGCTTGCTTGAATGCTCCAAGCCTGAATGGTGTTTGGCATTTAAGCCATTTATCAGTGAGTGTTTTAGAGCCTCTGGTACTGTCTCTTTAAGAGCTGTCTGCTTGCAGACATAATTAGTTTGTATGGGGACTGTGTGCTTCTCTGAGTACCACTCGAGCTGCTGCCAATTCACTTCATTTTGCAGTCACTAGGAGTGCAAAGGAACCTATCTGAAAGATGTAACTGTTTGCCAGAAATTATTTAGAGTAATAATGAAATTACAGTTTGTCTAACCTGCTTTCTTTGCAGTCAGAACTGTGTCTGCTAGTTCTCCATTCTAGTTTTGAACTGCTGAACTGGACCAATCAGTGTGGAGGTAAGCTAACTCTAAAATGGTGCCTTGGGACGAATCAGAACTTGGACTCATAATCTGAGCCAGCCACAAGAGGATTGTATGGGCAGTGACTCTGGGAGATGTAGTTTAGACTTCAGTGCCTTTTGGACCAACAGCAGCAGTCTATTGTGAGTGACAGCCAATCCAGTCAAGAACTGGGAGGAACTCAAAGGAAGTGCCTGATTTTGTCGGTTGGAGTTTCAGTTGAGCTTTGGCAGTGAAGAGCGAAGGGCCCTGTGCTTTTCAGTGTGCAGTTTTAGTCAAAAGCGTGTGTAAGGCCCAGAGTTCCGGTCTGCAGCTTGTGTAACAGCTTGTTAGGACTGAATCCGTCCTGTGAAAAGAATCAAAGGATCTCTGAAGAGTAGAAACCAGGCTCACCCTGTAGAAGACTGGAGGAATTGATGAAAATTGCACTCGGTCTGTCAGGAACTGAATCTGCTGTGTGTTCTCCCGGGTATTGTGCAGTAATTGCGATCGGGATACAGATGCAGCCTGCCTGGTGTAGTGCTTTCTTTTATATGGATGTGTGAAGAGGTTTGTGTACCTCAAGTGAGCCCTGCTGACATTGAAGGACCCTATCTTATTTGGAGGTCGTGAGTACTAATTCAGGGTCGCTCCCTGTTGAATTGCCACGTTAAATCCAAATGGAATTACTGTACTGCTGACTGTTTAATTCTCCTTTTCTCTGTGTGAAAGGGCCCTACCAGCTGCCACGGTTTGGACTAGCCACTAGGGCTTGGGTACCCAGGGACAGTAACTGATAGGGATAGGCCTGTGCACAGAGCCATAGATAGATTATTAGAGTGATAAGCTAATTAACCTGATTTCCCCTGTCCTTGTTATATCCCCTAAATAAATCAGAGCTGCTTGTTTCAGCAAAGTTATATTGCCTGAGGTATTTGTCTATGTTAAAGTACTGTACTGTGATTGTTGCACTGTATCTCATTTCACAGGAGGTCCCAGTGCGGAACCAGACCTAGGGGTAAGTGTATACTGTGAAGGTAATTCTGATATATTGTGTGGGCCACTAGTGGGAAGAAAGGGGGTTGCAGTGTCCCAGAGGGCTGTGACCAAGTTAGTTTAACTATTGCAAACCCTGACCTCTGGGTGGAGGCACCCGCCATTGGATCCAGGCCCCTCAACCTGTTAGTGGCAAATCAGGCAGGGGTAGTAGCCCCTGGGATAGCGCCATCTAGGGGTTACACTACTTTAGCAACCGATCGCCTCCATCTCCTGTGTTTGTGTGTGTGTGTGTGTGTGGGGGTGTAACCATGACAATCAGCTCCAAAATCATGACTGCAGAGGCTCCAGTGGGATAAGAGTCCCTTGCTGAAAAAAAAACACTGCATTCTAATGCAGGCGGAGGAACAATTTTATTACAAAGTAAGAGTTTAACATGAAACATAATTTTTTTTCAAACACATATAAAACAGTGGCCCATTTTCTAAGCCCAATAACACCCTCCAGGGTGGGTGGTAGTGTGCTATACCAGACCTTCTGGGGGCTGCAGTGTGGGGTTTCATAATGCCCCGGTGTGGTCCGGTATAGCACATTACCACCCATCCTGCTGAGTATCATTACTTACATAGACAGATTTTAAAATGGCATGTCACAAATACTATCACAGATTAAATGTAAGATAGCTAGAAAAAAATCAATTTAGATCTATTTTAGGGGAAAGGTTCGAGAACCATAAGATGCTGTCTGGAGTTATGCATAAAATTCAAAGTTTGACTGAAGTGCTCTGAATAACAGAGTCAGTGAAAATGTTTCCTGCTGCAATGTGAAAAATGAATCCCGGTTCACAAAGAAGACAGAGGCAACTACAAGGTTGTATCTTTACATTAGATATCTACAGAATCCCTAACAATTATGGCATGAAATCTGATATGCATTGAAACTCAAGCAGTGTCAGACTGGGGTGCATGGGTCCCAACTGGAAAATTGATTCAGGGGCCACCTGGATAATCAGAAGAGGAGGGCCCCAAGTGACACACTCATATCAGTATTCTACTTAACTATGACACAGTAGCATTCTGTTTGCATCTTACATTTACTTACAGTGCCCAAACTACCCAATATAATTAGAAAATAGTTGGTGAAAGTAAATATGTTTACAGTTTGGAAGGTGGACAGGTACCAAACAGATGGGGTCCACCAGTACATTTCCAGGTATCCTGGTGGGCAGTCTGACTCTGAACTCAAACATTTTGACAAATGCATAAAAATAAATAATAGACATTTTTGGACTGAGCAAAATTGTTAAACTTTGTGGGCGAAGTTCCAATGAAGTTGTATTTTGAGAAAAATCATGATGAAACTCTGAAAAGTACGTACTTTGTGTTGGGTTCCCAAATATGTACATCCATCCTCCCGTGAAGATTGGACTTACTGGCTTTTTCTGCAAATTTCTCACTTCATGACAAGAAAAACTCCACACAGTGAAAGAACTTTGCACATCACTAAACACAAGTCACCTGAAAACTGGCTAAATTCACCTTTTGCCTGAATGTTCGCACATTTTTAGAGAATGCATTAGAAGTTTCATTAGTGAAACCAGGAATTTGATACAACCAGGAAAACTCTTCCCAAGAAAATTGCAAAAACGGGGGGAAAATAATTAGACCAAACTCTGAATGTTCCTGGTATTGAACATTAGGTGGAAAAAAAAGCGTATTATTTTAGAATGTTTTGTTACAAAAGGCACACTGAACTGAAACTCATTTTTAGGTGACACCTGGGAGCACAGGGAAGTTAAGTGACTTGCTCAGGGTCACACAGTATGTAAATGACAGTTGCTGGATTCAAACCAAAGTCTGCTGGCTTACCAAGTTCACAGCTTGGTTATCTAATCTCTAGGCTATAACGTTCCTGTACTGTGTAAATCATACCATCAGTATTTGTAAATATTTCTTCTGTGTACACTATATAATGTTACTCTGCCCACAATTATCAAATGTAACCCAGTATATATTATAAATACAGTGTTTTTTCTTTATAGTGAATGCTCTGGAGCCCACTAAATTTTATAATATGGCCAGGGTTCGCTAGAGTGAGGTGTTTATATGTCAGCTTAGAAACTGATGGGAGCATCACATGTGATTACTATGAATGGGATTGGATATTGGGAGGGGGTGGGTTGCTTTTTACTGCTTGCTCTCTATTTTCTTTTGTGATTTTCACATAATTTTTATTGTTATTTACTGTGTGTCTCTCTCTCCCCCAAGCACCTCTGTAAATGAAATTACTGTTTATCTCTAATGCCTACTTGGTAAAATAACTTTCAGTAAACAACTAAGTAAGTTTATAAAATATGGTTTAAGAAAGTGACCAAATCTAAAAATGTAATTGATCATAACCGATCACCTGACCATTAAAGGGACACTGTCAACATTTTTGTATCATATTATTTTTAAGTAAAAACCCACATTTTATGATTGCTTACCTTCTCTAAAATTCATTGATGTTGCTGATTGTTTTATCTGCCTTGTTGCTTATTAGAACTGAAATGCATGGTAATGTATAGCTATACCCAGCCTTTTTTTGCTTCAGATCATTGAAATACTCTTACTGGATACTTCCTGAACATTAGAAATACCCTTAAACAGTGCAGCCACTCATGATACCAAGGTCTCCACGATTCCCACTGCATAATGAGTGGCTAGATTGTGTTGGGGTGCTCCCGACTGCAGGAAAGATGTAGTGGGTGTTGATCAAGAAATGTAAACAAACATGTTTTGGTGTGGTGACACCAGTATGGTGGGCACTCAATTTTTCACTTTTTAAAAGAAAAAAAGGATCTGAATCAAACAACCAGCTGCATCAACAGTCTGTCGATTGTGAATAATCATAAAATGTGTTTTTTAAACTAGGGACACTTTGAGGCCTAAGGAGGTTGACAGTGTCCCTTTAAGTACTTTCCAAGAAACTGTATAGTTTGTACATAATCTATCCTAATATACCTAGCAACAACCTTTTTATGTCAGAAGAAATCAATCCAACACAGTAGTAAAATCATTCTGCAAACACAATCCAGGTGTTCATTTTTGCTAAGGCTTGTTTTGCCACATGTAAGTCTATTTTTGCCTCAAAAGTTGCATTACTAAGCTTGGCATCATCCCCTCTTTTGCTCCATGTGTGCAATAAATGTGTTTTAGTTAACTTTAGTTTCAATTTTCTTTTATTCTGAAATGTGGTTTCTATACTAAATCAGGCTACTGACTTACTCTGAAAACAGCTCTTGATTATCAGAGCTACATGCAATCAGTGCAAATACCTTGCAACCTCTCTGCATTAAAATTCATAGCACTGGCCTTCAAAGTTCAGAGCAAATGGTCAGAATGTGCAGCACTTTCTTATTGTAAAGAATGATATGACTACAGACAGTGGGCCCCATATATTTAGAGTTAAGGAATGTTTCTATCAAGTTAGTTCAATGATTTAATCTTTTAGTAGTTACTGTTTATTCCACCCCTGACTGGCACCAATATCAGTGATCAACTCCCCACCCCCACAGCCCCATCATGTGGTTCCTTATGGACTTGACATCCAGCTCCTGTCTTTCCCATGGCTTCTGCTCCCAATGTCAGGGGCAACCCAACGGCCATGAAACGGATTCTCAGATGGGAACTGTGCCATAAAGTTGAGTGCTAAGCCTGCGAGGAGTCGGTCCCGTCATGCTGTCCAGCTATTTTTCTACTCCATTACTTGTCCCCTGGGAGGGTGGATGTGCAGTGTTGCCTTAGATGTCCATGTGCACACTCCCACTCATAGGACATTAGCAAATGCTGCTCCTCCCATCCAAGATGAACTGTCCCTGGGGGCTCGACCCCCCAGCTGCTACTAGGGGTCAGAAGTATACCAGGCAATGCAGCTATCCCTCTCCACTGGGGGAGAGCAATCCTATGGATGCTTGAGTCTCCTCCTCCTCCTGGCTGACCATCTTATGTCCTGAGTTTGTTCCCAGACCCAGGTCATCAGTGCCACAAGCAGTATTGCTGTCACTGCACCAGCAGGCCAGCTAGTTCAATGATTTAATTCTTTGTCCAGAAACAGCTCTAACATTCATTAGAATGTCAGTAAATCTTTGCATAGCAAGGGTAAATTTAAATGCAAAAATCATAGTGCTATGCAAAATTCATAGCAGTTGAGAGGTATTCTTGTGCAAGACGTAGCCCTGCTAACTCACCCCTACTGATCCTATATATAAGAACTAGAGGTGAAATTGCATGGAAAAAAGAGGGCAGCATCTTTCAGAAAAAGAGATGTGCAAGAACAAGGGGACATAATTTGAAGACAAAGGGGGGACGGCTCAGGGGCAATGTGAGGAAGTATTTTTTTCACAGAGAGGGAGGTGGACACATGGAACTGCCTTCCTGAGGAGGTTGTGGGGTCAAAAACAGTGGGGGGAATTCAAGAATGCATGGGACAGACATATGGCAATTCCTGTGGGGTGGGTAGGAAGATATAGGCTGTTGGTTAACTAGGATCTGCAGCTTACCAATAGGTAGGGAAATGGGCAGACTAGGTGAGCCAAGCAGCCCTTATCTGCCATCAAAGTCTATTTTTTCTATTTTTCTATGTTTCTATGTTTCATACTCCCATATGCAAGTGGCCACTGACCTATTCTATTTCTATGGGGTCATTATGCAAATGATTGGAGGAGGTCATGTAATGACCCCTCTAGTTGTAGTATATATGCTGTCTATCGAGGCAACATGAGAAGAGCTTCTAATTAATTCAGCTACATGCAACCTGTGCAGGGAGCATACCAACCCTTTGTTAATGAGGTGACCTGATTGCATAAGGGAGGAATCTGTAGTGATTTAGAACTGCCATAGTCAATATTGGTTATTTTGCTTTTCTTTCTTTTATATATGACTTCCCTAAGTTCTTGGGACTGTACTCATCACCTCTGTGCTGACTATCTTGTTGCTTACTATACTTCTAACAATGCGGTCACTGTAAATTACAAAACAATGACTTTGATAGAGAGGGGAGAAGTGAATTTGACCAGAAGTTGCCAGGGGAGGTGGGGTCACCCCCTTTTTGCAGAGGTAAAAGCAGAGCTGGCTGTCACAGAATAAGTTAGCCAAGAACACACAGAAAATAAAATCCATACTCTTTGGTTCTAAGCATATGGCTTGCTACTGGCCAAGTGGCAACTCAGATTATGGCCTTTATGGATCCTTAATTAAGATCCAATCCTCCATTAAATACCAAGGGTTTACCCTGGATCCCTCCCTGGACTTCTCCCTAAATATTGCTGTCATTGCAAGTCAGGTAATACCAAACTGGGTCTGACATTCTGGGGGAGATCTAGATTAAGCTTAAAAAAACAGTCTCCCCACTGCCCATGAGATCCCGCTACCCAGCCTCATCTACTGTGTCCCATTCCCCACTTGAGTGGGATGTAGCTTGCAACAGTATTAGTTTCTTTGCAATGGGTGCTGCTTGTCTTGCTCTTCGCTGCACCCTCTACTACTTCCTTGGTTGACTTTGCCTTTCTTCCAAGCACAGCTTTGTTGTGGGCTACTTTTACTAGAAAACTTATTAGGGACATTTCTCTTCCCTGTTTGTCATCCATGTTGTTGTCTCCTGACACACTCACACAGCATTTACCCCTGTGGCAACCTACTTTTACATGAATCTAGGTGTACTACTAAAATGGGTCTGTTTGTCTTTTCCATCTCTTCCTCAAGGATCTGGAATTCACCCCTTCCCATCCCCATCAGGTACTCAGCCATTTGTTTTCACTGCCCTCTCCCAATTCCATACCATTTTAACCACACCTGTAACATTCATGACCCTCTATGTAAATTGAGAGTCAGACTCTCCCACCACACCTGGATTACACCTGTCCTTATCGATCTCTGTAGGTCCTGTGACCAAGAGTTGACACATTTCAAATCCTCCCAATCAGTGCCTGACCTACTGTAAAATCCTATAGGTCACTCAAAAATTACACAAAGGAAGATTGCTCTGCTAAGGCCCTCTACTTCAAATCTAACCTCCAGTCTAACATTATTTCTTCGACAAAACTCTAGAAGGTTATTCACCCTTTCTATGGTCCTCTAGCCCAGTCCACTTCCCCATCCTCTAAATGGATGGTTCACTTGTCTCTGACCCTCATTCAGCTGCCACTCACTTCAACAAATTCTCCACAAATTCTGCCTTCCCTCACACTAATCTTTTGGCCACTCCCTCCCTCAGTCCCGTCCTACCACTCCCACTTCCTTCTCACTTGAAGGCTTCCATTTCCCCCCATGTAAACTTCCTCACCCTAAACTCACTTAAGCCATCTAAGTTCAGCCTTGATGGGCTTGACCCCTAACTTCTACGTATCTTGGCTCAGGCCATTGCCTTCCCATTTACTCACCTTCTAAACCTCTCCTTCTTTCTAAGTGCTGTTCCTCAGGCCTGGAAGTTAGCACAGGTTTTACCTCTGCAAAAAGGGGGTGACTCCACCTCCCCTGGCAACTTCTAGTCAATATCACTTCTCCCCTCTCTTGCAAAGCTTCAAGAGACCCTCGTCTACTCCAGACTTGCTGACTTCCTTTACTCCTCAGATTTACTCTCCCCTCTTCAGTCTGGTTTTAGGAAACACCACTGTACTGTCTCTTCCTTGCCGTAAGTAATGGACTCTATCCTCAGTGGGATGGATCAGGGACATATCACCTCAGCTATATTCATTGACTTGGCCAATGTCTTTGACTGAGGGTTCCACCCTCTCCTCCTGAACAAGCTACACACTGCTGGCCTCTGAGGGTCCACTGTTGACTGGTTCCACTCAAAACTCACGTGTTGTCAGCAGTCAGTACAGGTGGGAGGCATCCTGTCACATCCCCCCCCATCATAGTAGGTGTCCCTCAGGGCTCCTTCCTAGGCCCTGTTCTTTTCTCCATTTATCTAAATGACCTCCCTTCTGCCTGTGTCTCTTTGCATATACATATGTACACAGACAAAATGGTCATTAACACCTAAGGCCCTTCGCTTTCAGTCATGGTAGGACCACTCCAACAGGGCTTCCACAAAGTCCTGCTCTGGTTTCATGCAAACCAACTCAAGGTCAACACAAAGAAGGCAATCTCTGTGTCCTTCAGTATCAGTCATAGACTGGCTAGGCTATCACCCCCCCCCCCCATTTTCTCAACATTAGGTGACACTCCTCTGGAGTTTGTCCCTAGCTTCAGGTACCTTGGAATGTAACTTGATAGAAAGCATGACTTCTCTGTCCACATAAATGCAATCCATTTCATGCTCCTCCCTAAACTCAGTGCCTTGTACCATAATAAGGACCACCTCTCCCTCCAGGTCCACTGGGAGCTGGTAACAAAAATGGTTCACCTGTCTTTGACTATGCTGACATAGTCTAAGGCACTGCCTCTTCCTCCTCCCTTGACATACTGGATACCCTCTGCAATACCTTCTGCTGATTCTCCACTGACTCTGCCCTCTGAACACATCACTGTGCTCCCTTTATTCCTCTCTCTCCATCCTCCCTCTCCCATTATGTCACCAGTCCCACTGTGCCTTCTTCATAGTCAAATACTTATTCAGGTCCCTTCCCCCCCACCCATCCTCTCTCATTTCCCTGTTCCTCTCCTCTTCCTCCACCCTCCACCCTAGAAATTCCCACGCCTTCTCCACATTCCACACTCACGCTGCTACTGGCCAAGTTGCTTTCTCCCACCTCCTCTCTCCACTCTGGATTCTACTTCCTTGCCCCTGCTCCTCTCCTCTCCTTTTTACTTCTAGCCTTTAGACATCATCTAAGGCAACTGCTTGCAACCTCCTGTTCCTGTATACACCCTTCCTAATCAGTTATCCTCCCCTTCAGCCATTTCTTGTTCTTCTCCTTTTCCCATCATGCACTGTGCACTTTGGCTTCCTCATGATTGTACACTTGTTCACTGCTGTATTTATGCTATTGTTACAGTTTGCTATTTCATTTACTGCTACCTCAGTATGCTAACTTGAATCTGTTTTCTGTTATGCAAATTGTACATGTATTCTGTTATGTAAATTGTTCTTCCTGTGCTCCTTTTCCCTGGGTTGCACCTGGAAATGAGCCTCTGCTTAGTGTGCCTTTCCCCGGTAACTGACTTTTAAATAATAAAATACATTTTAAAATGGCCTTCCTCAAGCACTGCTGTAACTGGTCTATCTGTACTTGTTACTCAGCTACTGTGTTCATGTGTGTGTGTTACTTGCTCTTGTCAGTTAGCTATTGTGTTTATTTTTGTGTTAGTTATTTCTAAAAGCAATTATGTATTAGATAAATATATTTAATTCTGTCACCATATCCATTATATAATTGCTCAACTATTGTTTACTCTGCTAATCCTGGGATTATTCCTGAAAATAGGTACCTTCTTGCCCAGTGTACTTACCTGGTTATTGAAAACCAAATAAATTAATAAATAAAAATGTGGATGTTCATACTGCTAGTTTTTTTCTGTTTTATAACAATTTATAAACCTTTCTGTCTATATTTCAATATTTCATTATTTTATCAACACATTTCTCATTTTGTAAATGCACTAAGCCATTCCAGGTCATGGAAGTATGCAGAATTAATGTGGAAAACAACAAAAATGCCATGCACTCAAAACACCCTGACAAAGCTTTTGGCAAGTAAAGCACCTGGGTGTCCAACTGTGGCTAGAGTGTGTTCTGACTGATGCCTCCCACTTACAACACAGCTAGGGCATGCATTAATTTAGCAAACACCCATACCCCATCATGGTATACTGCTTAGAAAAACAACCCCCATTCATTAATGCAGAAATATTCACAGCCTGCAGCCTGCCCTCTGGTGTGGGCAAGAGAACAACAAGAAAAAGGCACAATTGCTCAAACATCCAAACCTAAGATTGATCTAAAAGTCATAAAGCTATAGTCCAGTTAGTGAAGCCAAAATATAAGACAAGGTGTGTTATGGCATGGGATATCGTCAAACCTCCAGTGTGTTGTGAGGCATAAGGCTGAAGGCTGGGTGCCTCATACACCCAAGAAGTGATGATATCCCATGATATTCCCAAATCCTGGAGTGTATTATTTCTATTATGTAATGGATCCATTTTTTATGTATTAAAAACTACAAAAAATGTTATCAATATTTGGATTTGTATGACAGCAAAATGGTGGAACTGCAAGCAGCTTAGCAAAATCAAGTTCAGCCAGTCCTGGCATTATTCAAAGAGAAATGACTCTCTCATACATGCTGGCTACATTTTTGCAATGGATTCTGAATTGCGAAGGAGAGCACTCACCCCTACTCCTCCAATGGAATTCTTATCATCAAAAAATGGAACCACTGGATCAAAGATACCACCCAGTGAAACCTAGTCTGGAGAGTGGTGATGGGGTTGTTCACCCTTCTGGCACCATTTGTTAATCCCACAGCGAAACTGACTTTTACCAAGCCAGTACAACCATGAACTACTCAATATCAAGCCTCACAGGGTATCATATGTGAAAAAACGTCACCTGTCTCTCAGTCCTCTCCACTGCAGCAGTCAGAAACAAAACAGCAGCAAGAACTGAGAGAACACATGGTAGATCACTGGATAAAATCACAGTGTGGACTGACCATTTTGAGAGGTTGTTTGAAGCTCTGTGGCAGGAAACAGACTTACTGCGAAAAGATTTTAAAGCAGTTAAGGAGAACCAGGAGGAAATGAGGAAGACTGTAACTGCCCAGTCCGTAATGTTAAACAAACATGATTCTAAAAGTCAGGCAATGAAGGCAACTACACAGAGGATTGTGAAGGAGAATTACAACATGGCAAGAAAAGCAGAAATGACTGAAAACCAAATATGCTACCATATTATATGATTACTTGGAATCCCTAAGGTTTTAGATAAGGAATTTTCATCAGTCTGTGACTTGATCATGGATATCCTTATAACAACATTTCACCTACCCCCTGATAACCTTTCACTGGGATGTGCTTTTAGAGTTAAAACTAAAACCCAGAATGCCTCAACAAAATCTACAATCCTTGCTACCCTTGCATTGAACTTGAAAAGAGACTTTATATTTGAACTTGCATGTGTTAAAGGGGTCATGGAGTACAGAAATAATTGGTACTACTTATCCTGGATTATTGCTACCAAATGCAGCAAAGGCACAGAAAGTTCTTGGCTTACTGGCAGGAAGTACTTGAGATTGGTACATAGTTCTCTCCACTACCTCCCTCAAAAGAGATAGTTATCAAAGATGGCAAGACTACAATATTCTTTGAAGTGGACCAGCTTATGGGATTTCTACAGGAGCACTACTCCACATCATCAGAAAGTGAAACTGATAGCTCTTTAATTGACTCTGACAAAGATATTATTGCCTCAGTGGAAAGGATGGACATGTGACCAGGCTTAAACAAACCAATCTAGCATACTAGATAGCTTTATGTTTGCCAGCAAGGTTTATGTTCTTGAAAAGACAGCTTTGAGCTCGAAACATGGTTTACTGTGGCTATAATTGTTAATTTTGATTAGTCCTAATTACAGATTTGTTTCATTTTGCCAAAGCATGTAATATTACACACAACTGAGTGAGGGATAAATACATTAAAATATTGCAGCATGCAGTGTGTACTACATAATATGTCTCTATTATTTGAAGTTTTTTTTTTATTTGCTTCCCCCCCTCCACCATGATATGGACTGGATTGATTCTTTATTACAGTAAACCATAATATGCTGGGTGTTTATTTCATGTATGTATGTATTTATTCTATTCAGCTCTAATAATATATAGAAATCCAAAAATGAAAATTACATAAAAAATATATTTTGATTGCATTTTATTTAATGTACAGTATGTATAGTTTTAAAAAGTCAGTTGTATTGTGTTCTGTTTTGGCCAGTGGTGGGTGCTGTCCTGAAGGACATGCTGGACTTGTTCAGGGATTCAGAGTTGGTAAAAAATGCTGTCTGGGACATTTTTCTTACCCATGAGAATCTCTTGGGATTTAATAATGGTTAAAAAGATGTCTCTGCTAATTAAATTGCTGGATTACTTCTAGCCATTACATAATCATGGTTAGTGCATTTTGTGAAACATATACAGCTGTCCTCAAGGAAATTTGCTTGACCAGTTGGTATACATACATGAATGGGAACTGTGGACATTTTATTATTTAATTTCATAACAAACAAAGGAGAAAGTACTTTTAGGGCACTGGGTTTATAGTATTTACTTGTAATTCAGTACATTATTTATATTGTCCCTGTCTTATTGATAACCAACTAGCAAATGCATTTACAATTTATTCTTGAGTGCTCAGAGAATAATGAATGTTACTGTATTCCTCTGTTTTCATATGTGGATAAAACTGTTCAGAGATTATGTAATTCTAGTTAGCAATAAAAAAAACAGTTTTTTTAATGTTTTATCTTGTGAATAAAAGCAAATGAAATAAGTCATCCATAATCCGCAAAATATGAGAGGAGAAAAACAAATTTATTTTTTTCATGTAGGACTGGGTCCCACGACATTTGAGTCTATTACATTTAAATCTTAACCATAGCAGACAGCTACAAATTGCTGATTTTGAGGTCAAAACAGCTTTGAGCATTATCCTTTTTTTTTTTTTACTGAAAATGCATCCACAACCTCAAATACCACTAATTGTGCTGACAAAGTTGCTTAGAAAATAAGCAGTTTGAACTAAGAATATGTCCACAACCTCTAGATAGGTGATTTTGCTGCCAATCTGTAGTGTGCATACTAAATTGCCTACAACAGCCAACAATGTGAAACTTCCTTGCTGTAAAAAATGTTCCATTCCAGAGAACTATGGGCCTGGTCTAAGACTGTTCTTGAAGACTAAGTACTTCTTGTACAGAGATGCTCCAATAACCCAAGGGGACCTTTAGGTACCTCGGACAGTGGCTTTTTTGACCATATGTTTTTAATCAGTTATCCTAGTAATTAGCAGGTGTATCTATTAGGATTGTCTAGGTAAATTATCTTTTATACAGAAGAAATAATTTAGTAGTAAGCATATCTGGTTGTTAGTGGTTATAGTAAATGCTAATGAACTGGGGAGGGGTTAATTCAGTATAATTTATGTGGTATCAGAGGTAGTTCTATAATAGAGAGAAAACTGCCATGATAGTTACAGTATTATAGGTACTCTTGTAAGACAGGCTAAAGTGTTTGCTTTTTTTTACACTGAAGCCTTGTAAGGAGCAGCTGCACTTCCAAAACTTTAAAAATCATAATATGTGGACACATTTCAGCTTATATTTCACATTATCTCCATATGTCTTCTCCCCATTATATGGCACTGAGGTAATATGAATGAAAACAGAATTTTTGTTCCTTGGTAGTTCCTCAGCTCCAGTTGTTTATTCCTCATCTGATGTCATAATAATCTACTTGGGACATCACAACAACTCCAATGGCAGCATACTATGACATCACAACAGAGGACTATGTCTTCAAGTGGGGATAAGCTGATGGGACAGATAACCTCTGAGAGAGTAAGAACATGTTTTGTGCATTTCCTTCAGTAATAAATAAGGGGAAGGACATTCTGCAGGAAATACATGAACATCAAGATAATTGTTTCTAAATATTACATTTTCAATAGTTTTATCAGTGGTGTCAGCAGCTGTTTAATTTCTGTTTCATTAATGAACATGGTACTATAGCAAAGACAACCTCTTTCCTGTAGTAATAATTGACATGGAGCACAGCCATTTGCAGTGCTGGTGCCCTAATTATCATCAAATCCTACAGCTCTGTCATTGTACTAATAGGGAGGAATGATGATTAGAATGACAGTATAGAAAGCTGAATGGCAAAAAGGAGTTTTGGATTGATGAGAATGCAAGCAGTACTAAAGATGTGTAGCGATGGCAAACTTTGCTCTCCAAAATAATTCACAAAATTTGCCAAATTTGCCAAATTCAACAAAGTGAGAAGTGTCGACCTTGGGAAGATTTTGGCAGGTGAACTGGCTTTTTTTTCAGGAGAAGTTATGCAAATTCACTGATGAAGTTGCAGCTTCACCTTAACTTTACCTGACTTTGTCTTAAAAAGTGCCATTTCACTGGCCTGGTGGCACTGAGGGTTGAGGCGCTGTATGCCACACCTTGCACTAAGCCAGTCACCTGGGTTGGGAAGCAGACTCAGGCAGCTGGGGGTCAGTTGGGGAGGTAGGATTGACCATCCTCATGGATGCTTTCCTCCTCTGGGGGGGGTTCCTGGGCAGCAATGCCCACAAGCATTGCTGCTGGTGGAAGCACGGGCAGTAAGGTATAAAAACAGCTCTGTACAGGGGAGCTGGGGGTGGGGAGGGCACTGTGTATGCTTGACAGCGACTTGCGTAAGCATGCCACCTGTCTGGACATTAGTCCTCTGTGTTAGCACTCTCAGGGGGCTGGAACTGGAAGAAAACCAAAGGCAAAAAATCTCCCAGACCAGGGCAAAATGAAGCTGGGTCCACGCTACACTGGGACCTAGCTGAACAGACCCAGGGAATGGATTCCTCAAGGCAGAGACCAGGGGGAATAAAAAAAAAAGTATAATTTCCCCAGGAATATTCAATGTGAAGTGGCAAAGTGGTGAAGTGGGCAATTCATAAAGTTCTTCACAAAGGCAAATTTTGCAACTTCGCCAGAACTTCACTGGTGAAGTAAAACTTTGTAACATCTCCAAACATTACCTTTTGAATACAGCAGATATTACATCAGAATCATATTATCATCATCATCATCATCATCATTTACTGAAAGCAAATTGTGAGAAATCTTTCATTTACAACTGTGTTTAATATGGACAGGCATTAAAAAATACATAAAGTACAAAAGACATACTTACATACGTACAAAGTCAGCACAAAACATACTTGTTCCATATACTGTAATTATTAAAATTGTATTGTATACAAAGTAACTAACCTCAGGTCACATACCTATCACCCAAAGCAATCACAATGATTGTATACCAAACTATCTTGAAGTATGGCATTAGTCATAACAGGGTATAGCCTCAGTCTAGTGGGTGCAGAAAAAGAACCCAGTGCCTACCATTCTGGATGGAATTTCTTTAATGTATCCTGATGTTTCCAGGAAAGTTAGCTTTTTCTAAGCAGAGCAAATATTGCCCATTACAGACAAGTGTAAAATGTGAATCCCTACCTCCTGTAATTGTGATTCCTTTTTCCTCGATGACAAGTTCAAGTGCTTCTCTAATATTGTATAGTATTTCTCACTTTCTTTGTCAAATTTCTTCTTTCCTTCCTAGAAAGAAAAATGGAAATAGAAGTTTTTATACTGTGTATAAAACAGTTAGTGTGCCATGTAAGCTATCATAAAGTGCAGAGAGTTCAGAACTGCTTTTTAATGATGGTTTATATTTTCTGACTGACTTGTTGAGTTATGTGTTAGAACACACCAAAGATCAATTGTGGTAGCAGACTTGGGCCCTTCTTTCCAATGCATCTAAAGAATGTCTGCAACATGGAAAATTGCCATCACTGATGACGGGGGTTGGGGTGGCTGGGTGGTACAATGCATCTTCACAAAGCATTCCCAAGTAGGGTGTTGATGAGCAGGAAATGGTGCATATCTAGGATAGAGCTGTGCAAGTAACAAATATTAATTGCTGAACACTATGAATAATGAATAGTAATTAATGCTTACCCTTTATTGTAACTGGTAATCCTTGGCTCACTTTTGCCATTATACATATAAATCCAAGTCAGCACGAGATTACTTTTCCTTTCAGAAAGCACAATCTGATCTACAACTGCAGTCAGCATACTAACTATTTATTTATTTATTAGATATTTGGATAACACCTTTGAGCACTAGTGCTCTTTTTCAGACGTCCCACGTCTGTAAAGTGTTACATTACATTTGAAAAAGACACACCATACCAGCTCAAGTAGAACCTGGTCAGGTACAGACAAGGAGCAAACAGACATTGGTATTTGTATAAGTTAAACCTGACATTAAAATTCACAAGGACATAAGTCAGAAGGGACTCTTGATTCATTGTGCCCATCTTCCCGTTTTCACAAGCTGGGAAGGATTAAGTGCTGTATACTGTGGTCAGTACCACATCAATCTCACCACCAGGCCTGCAACCTGTTACCTTAAGGTTTTTACACATAGACTCTGGCAGCTCTCCCCTCCGAAAAAGGACTATGGTATATTTGGTGCATCAGATGGAAAGGGTTGTTCAGGACTTAGTTAATTGGGACTGTGTTTGAAATTGTTGCTTGGAGGGTGGTGGAGTTCTAACCAAAGAGTTTTTGCATGATTTCTGAATACCTGAATTACTCCATTTTCCCTTTCCAGATCCACTTTCCTGTTTTCCCCTAAAAACCTAATTCTATTTTTGCATTGTTAATTTGTGTCAAATTGCATCACTGTGGTTTACATGCTTTTTGTCTTGAGGTTCTTGCATACAGTTACTGTTTATCTGTTAAGGGTGGAGGTGGGTTCTGTCATTATTGTTTTTCAGGTGGGCAGCACCATGGCACCATGTTGCCAGAAGAATCCCATCAGCAGAAGTAACTGTGCTATTTGGGTATGTCACACATGACAGGATATGCAGTATGCTAGATCATAGCACACGTTTAGTGCATCATAGAAACATAGAAACATAGAATTTGATGGCAGATAAGGACCGCTTGGCCCATCTAGTCTGCTTATTTCCCTACCTACAGGATAAGCTGCAGATCCTAGTTAACAAACAGCCTATTTCTTCCTACCCCCCAACAAGAATTGCCTTATGTCTGTCCCATGTATTCTTAAATTTTCCCACAGTTTTAGACCCCACAACCTCCTCAGGAAGGCTGTTCCATGTGTCCACCACCCTCTCTGTGAAAAAATATTTCCTCACATTGCCCCTGAACTGCCCCCCTCTATCTTTAAATTGTGTCCCCTAGTTCTTGCACATCTCTTTTTCTGAAAGATGCTACCCTCTCAGACTTTATTGATTCCACTGAAGTACTTAAAAGTTTCTATTATGTCCCCCCTCTCCCTCCTTTCCTCAAGGGTATAAATATTAAACTCCTTTAGTCTCTCCTTGTATAGCTTCTCTTGCAGACTCTGCATAATTTTAGTTGCCCTCCTCTGGACTGCCTCTATCCTGTCTATGTCCTTGCGGAGATGGGGTCTCCAGAACTGGATGCAGTACTCCAGATGGGGTCTCACCAACTGTCTGTACAGAGGTATAACAACTTCCTGTTTTCTGCTGGTGATGCCTCTCACTATGCATCCCAGTATACCCCCAGCCCTCCCTACTGCCTTCTCACATTGCTTACTAACCTTAAGGTCATCTGATATGATTACCCCCAGGTCCCTTTCCATTTTTGTTGTTGTTACTACCTCTCCCCCATTGTGTAATCTTCCCTTGGGTTTTTGTTTCCCAGGTGCATTATTTTGCACTTCTTTGCATTGAATCCAAGCTGCCATACTTCTGATCACTCTTCCAACCTTGCCAAGTCCCTTCTCATCCTTTCCATGCCTCCTTGTGTATCAACCCTGTTGCAGATCTTTTGTGTCATCTGCAAAGAAGCATACTTTTCCCTCAAGTCCCTCTGCAATGTCACTTATAAAGACATTAAAAAGGACAGGACCCAGTACTGAACCCTGCGGTACCCCACTAGTAACCCCTCATTCTTCAGAGTGGATTCCATTTACAATTACCTTATGTGTCCTGTTGTCCAGCCAATGTTTTACCCAGGCTACCACCCTGAGACCCACTCCCAGGCTGGTTAATTTGACTATTAATCTTTTGTGTGAGACTGTGTCAAATGCCTTGCTAAAGTCTAGGTAGGCCATGTCCACAGCCCCTCCCTGGGCTACTACTTTGGTCACCCAGTCAAAGAAATCAATTAGATTCATCTGATATGACCTTCCTGCTGTGAACCCGTGCTGTCTTGGGTCCTGTGCCCCACTGGCCTCTAGGTACTCAACAATTCTTTCCTTCAGAAGTGATTCCATCAATTTCCCTACCACAGAGGTCAAACTGACTGGTCTGTAGTTTACTGCCTCTGTCTTGGTCCCACTTTTGTGAAGGGGAATCACATCCACTTTCCTCCAGTCCTCAGGTACCACACCATCCTCCCATGATTTGTTGAAAAGGGTAGTCAGTGGTTTCACTAGTTCTCCCCCTAATTCTTTTAGAATTCTGGGGTGAATTCCATCAGGCCCCATTGCTTTGTCCACCTTCAGTTTTAGGAGTTCTTTCAGAACCCTTTCTTCCATGAAAGGACTGGGATCAACCCCCTATCAAGAGTGCTTCTGTTAATTGGATTAGGCACCTCCCCTCCTCTTTTGTGAATACTGAGCAGAAATATTCATTCAGTATCCCTGCTTTTTCACTGTCCCTCTCTGCTCACCCACCATCTATTCTATACAGCCTCACTATCCCTCTCTTTGTCTTTCTATGCTCCCTGATGTACCTATAAAAGGTTTTATCCCGCTTCTTAACTGAGTTTACTATCTTTTCCTCAGTTTGGGCCTTTGCTATTCTAACTTCCCTCCCTGCTTCCTTCTGCCTTAACTGGTACAGCTCTCTGTCCTGCTCCTTCTGTATTTCCTTATACTTCCTGAATGCTATCTTTTTCTCCCTGACTTTCCCCACCACCTCTTTTGAGAACCATAGTGTTTTGTTCTTTCGTTTTGATTTGTTTATTTGCTTCACACAAAGGCTTGTTGCCTCTGTGATGGCAGTTTTGATGTTTCCCCATTGTTTCTCCACCCCTCCTTCTAGCCTGTTTGCTAGTGCTTTTCTAAGGCACTCTCCCATCTTGCCAAAGTCAGCCCTCCTAAAGTCCAGTACCCTCACTTTTGTATGGCTTGACTCTGTAACTGAGTTTAATGTGAACCACACTGTTTGATGGTCACTTGTTCCCAGATGGCAACCCACTTCTAGATCTGAGATCCTCTCACTGTCCCCATTTGAGAGTACAAGATCTAAGATTGCTCCCTCATGAGTGGGTTCCAAAACTAGCTGTCCGAGGCATGTCACCTCTAGGGCATTGAGAATGGCCCTGCTCTTGGATGTGGCTGCAGAAAATGTGCTCCAGTTAACATCTGGCATATTCAGGTCTCCCATCAACAGTATCTCCCCTTTATCTGCCATCCTAAGAATGCCTTCTGTCATATCCTTGTCCATTCCCTTCCCCTGACATGGTGGTCTGTATACAACCCCTGTGCAGATTGTAGTGCCATTTCCAGTCTATAAGGTGACCCACAGTGCCTCCTCTCCTCCCTGTTTACTCTTTTGTTCAGTTGCTTTTATCCCTTCCCTTACATAGAGAGCTACTCCTCCCCCTCTTCTCCCCTCCCTGTCTCTCCTGTAGGTTATGTACCCTGGTTTGTTAACGTCCCAGTCATGGTTCTCTGTGTACCATGTTTCTGTGACTGCTACAATATCCAGGCATCCCTCTTCCATCAAGGCCACCAGTTCAGGGAGCGTGTTGCCCAGACTACGGGCACTGGTACTCAGTACCCTCCATTTCCTGATGGCCTTACTCCTTTTTGCTCCATCCCTGTCCTTATTGTCTTTGTCCCTTTCTCTATTTACCCCTGCCCTTCTCCCTATTGACATCTTTATCTCGGTGTTTACCTCACTTACTACCCTGACTTTTTTAGGGGGCTAGGACTTCCCTGCTCCTTTCCAGTGCCTCCCCCCTTGCCTAGTTTAAATGCTTGGCAATGAAGCATTTAAACCTATCACCTAGGATCCTGGTTCCTCTCCTGGACAGATGCAGCCCATCAAGCCAGTATAGGCCTGCATCACTCCAGGTGGACCCACAGCCCCCAATGAAGCCAAATCCCTGAGCTCTACACCAGTTTTGCAACCACTGATTGAATCCCATGGTGTAGAGCACCCTAGCCTCATCTATGCCATAGACAGGCAGCACCTCCGAGAAGGTTACCATGTGTGCTGCTTATCTAAGGTCCCTCCCCAACTCCACAAACTCTTCCTGCACTGCTCTGATCCCTTTCCTAGCTAGGTCATTTGTCCCTAGGTGGACAATGACATCCAGTTCCCTCCCCTGTGCAGCTGCTCTGGTGATCCTGAGGATTCGCTCCCTGTTCCTCCAAGCCATGGCACCAGGCAGGCACCATACCTCCCTTTCCTCTTCCTCCCCCAGTTCTGCCTTCCTAATAATGGAGTCCCCCACCAGGAGTTGTTTCCTTCCCTTGTGGGGTCTGATGCCACCCTCCTGTGGGTCTCCTTTGTGGAGGTTTCCAGCATCCTCCTTGGTCTCCACTGTGGGTGCTTCCATAGAGGAACCACACTTTGCCAGAACAGCATAGTAATTGTGGAGAGGTACAACTGGAGGGATGCACCTCTGTTCCACAAGGCTGAAGGCTTAGTGCCTTTAACATTACAAGAAATGTGGCATTGTAGAATAATGCACACCCAGTGCTGTTATTGCACTTATAAAATAGGCTTGCTTTTTTATATATGTATAAGTATAAAAATGAAAATGTTAACACGCATAAAAAGTGTAATGAATGGGTGCTTTTTTTTCCTAAAGTACTTCTTCAACCTAATGGGACATTATTTATTTAATGCTTTGCCTTAAGTATTTTGGCCTTATGTACAATCCATGGTTGTTGTCTGTTTTTTGTATTGAAGTTGGAGCTGTTGCGTCGCACAGTGGCTCTGATCAGAGTTATGGCTGTATATGTTGTAATGAAGTGGGAGCTATTGTGTGACATGATTGGGTCCAGTATGTAATGTGGCTCTAATGTCAGGGAAGTTGATGGTTGCTAGTCGGACATTAACCACAGAACTGTTATGGTGTAGGAGTGTGCAATGCGAGGAAGCCCGATGCCAGATAATGGTGGGAAAAAACAGGGTAGAATATAGCAAAAACACATTTTGGGCAGATAATTTGGCTAATAATAGCTTGTAAATGATTTGAAATTGATCGATTCGGCCACTGTGATATGGTGGAGTTGGGGGGCAGAGTGCATGACCAGTACTGTAAACAGTTATTTCTGGTTTAGGATTTCAGGGGTTTAGTAAGAGGGGAAAATGGATGCTATTTTTTTCTTCAAAAGTTACATGGTGTCTTGATATGTGAGAAGGATAAATGTCAGGATAACTATTATATGTATTGAGCAAAATCACTGAATTGTCTTGTGATCGATCTGTTTTAACTGATCATGCAACCAGTTTTTCTCTACTCATTTTATAAGAACATAGTAGACCTCAGAAATCATCCGTGACCCCAAGCCATCTACCCCAAGGCATAAAGGTACCAGACACATTTAATCATCCACAAGGCTGGGCCAGACCCTGGGGCAGGGGTTAAAGTTATTTCAGTGAGTAATTTTCTGTGTTGTCTTTTCTCCCCATATAAAAACTGCCACAGAAACATTGGGGGCTCCTGGGTCAACAAAATTCATGTGGTAATATAGTCTTTAGCTACTGCTCCCAAAATCCCAAACAAATATATTTGACCTTAGCCTGCCAAGTTGTGTAGGAGATGTGCATCGGTTTGCCTATGCTGGAGAAACAAACTATGAAACATATATTGTTTTTGAAATAGCATCTCGTTGCATTTGTGACTTAGGACACTGGCCCAGATTAGATATTTTCAAGACCCCAAACCACTGTTCTGGCTGTAACACAAAAATATGAAGACAGAATAAAAAGGTCCTGTCAATTGCCAGTTCACAATGAAGATCAGACCTAAATGATCCTGTCAGTATATAATTAGATTGTTTTCCTTAACATTTCATTCACATGGCTAGCCTGATGTGCTGCACCATGCAGTGTTCTCAGTGGTCAAAAGAAAGAACTGGCATAGAAACATTGGGTACAGTACACATTCATACAGGAGCCAGCAGTTCACATAGTACAAAAATCTCAGACAAGAATCTGAGAAAAACAGCATGAAGGAAGTAATCAGAAGCAATGGCACAGCTCTCCTGAGAACAGACCATTTGTCTCTTAAAGCTGTATAGTGTGGGAGACGGGAGTCTGGGAGAATGTTCTATTCATCAAAGGCTGCAATTATAAAGGCATTTTTCCCTGAGTTCCTGTTTGCTCTTGGTACCTTGAAATGTAGGGTATTTGAGGAACTGAAGCAATGAGTAAAGTCTAACAGCTCAACACTCTATAGTGCATGCCTAGTCCTTATGCCTTGCAATGCTATTTTACCATGTAAACGGAATATTTGCATCCATAAAGTAGACTTTATGCCTAATTATTCCTAATCATCTGTACTTCTCTGACGATTTGCTATGTACAGTACCTTGAATGCTCCATTATCTGTACAGTGTCAGTAACTGCTAAATTTTATTGTATCTCTGCCTGTTTCATATTGTTTAACAGCCTGTTTTTTTTTTCTGATGTTTGCAGTGTATCTCATTGTAACCTCCTAGGTCAAACTTAATAATAGTAAATTCCTTGTCTAGTGCACTTACCTAGTAAACATAAACTAAATAAATAATTTAATACATACACACATACATGAATGCATGCAAAAAACAGTCAATCAAACTGTGCACCTTTAATGCCCTATTTCTCCATCCTTGTGTTGGGGGCCACTAGGATGCAGCTTTTACTCCATCCAGGAGAGTGGGTGAGTAACTGTTTTCACAGTTGATGCCCACACTGCTTCATGATGGGCTGTTGGGGTGGGGGTGCACAAATGCCAGGCAGTCCCTTCCTCCATAAGGAGCTGAGTTCCTACCTCTATAATATGCTTGGCCCCTGCTGGCCTCATTGTGCTTTTCCTGGGATCATATACAAATCCTGGTCATCCCACATACTGCCTCTGAACCACTGGACCAGTAAGCTGAATTTCCTTTACTAACTGCCTATGGTTGTAACTGGTCCAGTATCACATGCCTCCATAAACAGTGACATTTCTTGGATCTAGCTATAAGGCACGACAGGGTGCATACAGTACATATGGATCACAAATTGCACATCTTAGGATTGTTGTCAGGTTCAAGGCTTGAAGTGTGATTACCATGCATAGCTATGCAATTCAGAAATGTCTTTCTGTGCTTATAAAATGACATATGAAGCAAAAAAATAAAGATTTAAAAGTGTACCCATGTAATTATGGTGAATAACTACCAGGCAACATGACTTGTTTCAGTCAACCAAATAGCTTCATTTATCCATGTGGTTTACAAAACATAATTAATTACAAATCAGATGACTCATCTTTTTTGTGGTAGTGAGCTATGAGGTGCCTGTTCAACCTTCTGACAACCTGCGTTTGCACCCTGCAACTGGGATGAGAGGAAGAGTGGTTGTCAGGGAGAGTGAGGAGCTTCCACATGGATACTCTCCTCCCTAGGAGGCAGAAACTGGTGCACACTGATCCTAGAGGAGGAACATTAGATTTTAAGACAGGAATGCATAGTGAGGTTTATCTCTTACAGAATAAGAAGGTTATCTCATGTTGGTATGGGCGAGAGGACCGCAAAGCAAAGCTGAGCGATTCTGTCAGCCCAAAACAGCACAAGATAATCTTCTTATCCCATAAGAGACACCCCTCACTATACATACATATTAATATATTATGAAGCACTCAAACTGCCTTCAGTGCTAGAAAACACACAATTTTACTGAGAAAGTCTGATTTATTTGTACTGTTTCTGCTGGTCTCCCTGCTCTTTGGATATGGTAGTGGTACATTCTATGAGCAGTCCGATTGGTAAGACGTTCATATTTTCATTGCATACTCTGTAACACAAGAAACTATCACTACAACGTGACAGTTTCTAAATTTCAGTATTTCTAGATTAAGCCTAATTTGCAGTAAATAAATGCAGTTTAAAACTGTTCATGCTTTGCTTTGCTTGTACTGTAGCTGTTTATTGTTTGTGATACAGCTAAGGCTCTGGAGCTTATACTTTTCCTTGCAATGAAAATGACTGCAGCACCACAGTGTTTATTTTCTAGTAATTTACATTCTGTGTTGAACTGGAGTAGGAGGACACAGTTCTGTATTATTTTAACAAGGGCCAAATGGTTGTCTTCAGGCCTCCAGACCAGGGAGAGGACATAGACACATTACTGCTAGAAGATATACAAAACATGACAGCTAAAGGGGAGGTTCTGATAATTGGAGACTTCAACATGCCATATACAGATTGGTCAATACCAGCAGGAATATCTGCCAGAACTAGACACATAGTGGATTCCCTGCTGGGTGAGGGCCTCAAATAACTGGTACAACAGCCCACAAGAGACAGAGCTATCCTAGATCTAGTAATGCTAACAGGGAAAGGATCACAGAACTTTAGGTAGAAGGTCACCTGGGGGCCAGAGACCATCACATGGTATGGCTCAATTTGGCCACTAGAACTAAATCATCCCATTCCAATACAAAAATATGGCATTTCAGAGGAGCTGATTTTGATAAGTTGGCCAACAGAGTTAAGCTAGCCCTGGCAAGAAGAAATACAGGTGAGTGGGTACAGGTAAAGTGGTCAAGCATTAAGGATGCCCTACTTGAAGCAACATCCCATTGTTTTAGGGAGAAAAGCAAGAACAAAAGAAGGAGGAAACCACTTTGGTTCTCAAAAACAGTAGTAGAAAAGGTTAGAGCCAAAAGACTGGCCTTCAGGAAATATAAGGGAATGCAGCAGGACAATGATAGGGAGGCTTACCAAACCTCACTAAGGGAGGCAGGGAAGGCAGTAAGGCAGGCAAAGACCCAAATCGAGGAAACACTAGCACAGACAGTACAAGAAGGGGACAATACTTTCTATAGATACATTAGTGAAAGTAGAAAGTCCAGAGGGGATATTGCTAAGATCAAAGGGGAAAAGGGGAAGTGTGTGGAGAAGGACCAAGGAAAAGCATCTATCCTAAATAGACACTTCTACTCAGTATTTACTGAGGAGACGGTAAGGCAGGGCCCACAGCTCAGCACGAAGGAAACAGAGGGGAGGGAGGGAGGTGTGCACAAGTCCCTTCACAAAAGAAAGGGTCCTACAAGAGCTCGCTAAGCCCAGAGTGGACAAGGCAATGGTACCTGATGGCATACATCCCATGGTACTAAAGGAGCTAAGGGTGGAACAAGCACAGCTATTATCAGAACTGTTTAGTGAGTCTCTGAGCTCAGGAGAGGTCCAAGAAGACTGGAGAAGGACTCATGTGATCCACTACACCAGAGTGGTAGCAGGGAGGAGGCAGGGAAGTACAGACCAGTCAGTCTTACCTCAGAAGTGGGCAAGAATATGGAGGCACTCCTTAAGGAAAGGATAGTGCAACACCTGGAATCCATAGCAGCATAGGATCCAAGACAGCATCTGTTTACAACAGGAAGGTTCTGTCAAACTAATCTCATAAATTTCTTTGACTGGGTAACCAGAGTGGTGGACCAAGGGGTTGAAGTTGATGTCGCCTACCCTGACTTCAGTAAAACTTTTGATACTGTTCCACATAAAAGATTGATTAATAAGCTAGGTAGGCTTGGAGTAGGTAAGAAGTTGGTCAACTTGGTGGCAAACTGGTTGGTGGGGAGAAAACAGAGAGTGGTGGTAAACAGTATACAGTCAGAAGAGATGCAAGTCACAAGTGGGGTACCTCAGGGATCAGTCCTGGGGCCAGTCCTCTTCTATATCTTCATCAGTGACATTGGAGATGGACTGGAGGGTAAGATTTGTCTCTTTGCAGATGACAACAAGATCTGCAACAAAGTAGATGATCCAGATGGGGTAGGCAGAATGAGAAGAGATCTGGATAAACTGGCAAATGGTCAGAAGAGTGGCAACTCGGGTTTAACGCAAAGAAGTGCAAGATCTTGCACACAGGGAAGAGAAACCCTGAAGCCACCTACAGGTTGGGAGGGGAGTTGCTGGTAATCACAAGGGAAGAAAGAAACTTGGACATCATCATCACAGATGACCTGAAATCATCCAAGCAGACCACTAAAGCAGTAGGTAAGGTTAGGGGGAGTTTGGGGTGTATTGGCAGGGGTATCACAAGTCATAAATAATCCCTCTTTACAAGACACTGCTTAGGCCCCATCTGGAGTACTGCATACAGTACTGGAGGCTGAACCTTCACAAGGACATTAACAAGATGGAGGCAGTCCAGAGAAGGGCAACCAAAATGGTGCAGGGACTGCATCAGAAAACATATGAAGACAAATTAGCGGAGCTCAATATGTATACCCTAGAGCAAAGGAGGGAGAGAGGTGATATGATTGAAACATTTGAACACCTTAAGGGCATTAACAAGGTGAAAGAGTCTAACATGTTTCAGTTGTTAAGATGGATAGGAAATTGGCTCTCTGAGTGTACCCAGAAGGTGGTGGTTGCACGGTTAGCCTCATCCCCAAGGTGGGTTACTAATGGGGTTCCCCAGGTGCTGGGACCACTCCTGTTCAATGCCTATATCTCAGACATCAGGAGGGGTATCAGGAGTGAGATGAGTCTCTTTGCAGGTGACTCAAAGCTGGCTGCAGTGGTGGATGAAGAGGAGGGGAAGGGATGGCCTTGCAGGAGGACCTGGAGGCTCGGGAAAGGTGGTCGGGAAAATAGAAACTAAAATTCAATGCGGCTAAGTGTAAGGTTCTGCACCTGGGAGTCAGAAATCCAGGCTGGGGTATACCCTGGGAGGAGACATGATTCAAGTCACGGAGGGTAAGAGGGACCTGGAGGTAGTGGTAGATGTCAAAATGAACAACTCAGAGACCTGTAGGAGGGCAGCAGCAAAGGCAAATAGGATACTGGGATGCATCACCAGGGGGATTACCTCCAGAAAGGTGGAAGTGATCCTTCCACTGTACAACTGCTTGGTTAGGCCACACCTTGAGTGTTGTATACAGTTTTGGAGACCACATTTAAAGAGGGACATTACACTCCTAGAGATGGTCCAAAACAGGGCAACCAAAATGATCTGGGGCCTGGGGGAGAGGACCTATGAGGAGAGGCTCAAGGAACTCAACATGTACACCCTGGAGGAGTGGAGGGACAGGGGGGACATGATAGAAGTCTTTAAGTACATGAAAGGGATCAATAAAGGAGGCCCAGCCAGGGTGCTCCAAAGGAGGGAGGGTGGGGCAACGAGACGTCATGGGTGTAAGCTGGAAGAGGACAGGCTCAGAGGGGAGAGGAGGCGATGTTAATTCACTGAAAGGTTGGTGGAGCCATGGAATGTACTGCCCAGGGAGCTGGTAGAGGTGGAGACTGTGGACAGGTTTAAGAGGAGATGGGACAGGTACAGGGGGAGGATAAATCTGACCAGGCCCAGTACAGGTGAAACATCTGGGACTGGGGACAGTACAACCCAAGGGGGAGGTGGGGACACCAAAATTGGTCCTGAGTGCAGGTGCTGAAAATCGAGCAGACTCAAGAGACCGTTAGGCCTATTCTGCTGGCATTTTAGTATGTTAGTATAAGAAAAATAGCAGGACAAGAGGACACAGCATGAGATTAGAGAGAGGCCAATTAAAGGGTAATGTGAGGAAGTTTTTTTTCACAGACAGGGTGGTGGATGCATGGAACAGCCTACCTCAGAAAGTGGAGGATATGAATACAGTACAGGGCTTCAAACAGACATGGGATAGGCATAAGGGAGCAATACAGATAAGAATGAATCAATAGGCCATTGACAGAGTAAAGGCTTATGGCACATACATAAGGTAGAAAAAATGGGCAGCCTGGATGGGCCTTGCAGTCCTTATCTGCCATCAACTTCTATGGTTCTGTATTTCTATGATACATAATCAGTGCTGTGATTTTAGCTGTCTCGTCTCACTCGTCGACAGGAAGTCTAATTAACAGTGCAAGTAATTGGTGTTTAGCGATTAAAGGGGTATGATTTACAATACATTTCAATGATGGAAGTAAAACTATTTTATTGCCCATGCTGATGTTCTGACCTTTGATAGCTAGTAGATTTTTAAACCTAATATTAAACATATCCAAAATCAGTTGTTTCTGGTTACTTCATGCATGTGAAACTACTGAAATAAAATACAAATGCAAGCAAAATTAAACAGTTGTAAAGTTTTAGTAAGGTGCTTAATTTAGTAAAAGGTAGGTAGTAAGTTCTGCTTTTTCTTACAGAAGGATTACTCTCTCAGCTGATTCTGCCACAGCTATTCTTAAAGGAATAGTGTGACAAGCCAGCGTCACCACAGCAAGAATCAGGTGTGCAGAGGCATATGTGGCAGCAACTGTATGCTGAATAAGTGGTACAGTAATGCTGACCTCTGATTGGTGGAGGCAGTTTGAGTGCTTTATAATTGGCAGTATGAGTGACACGCCTGCACATGCCCACCAAAACTGTGACATGCGTGCCCTAAAATGGGAGCTGGGAGGTGGGAGGAGATAACGCAGGAAAATGCCCGCCTGCAGTGTGCCATATGACAGCCTCCATGTTCCTCTCCATGCCACTCACTCACTCCCTTGTGCATCACTACATCCCTTCCCCTAAGCATCACTCTAGACATCAGAAAGTACAACCTCCCTGGTGGCAGAAAGAAGCAATCCCACTGGCAGGTTTAGGTAGAACCGAAGGGGTAATGAACTCCTTTAGATTTCTGGAAGTGAAGACCAAAGGTGTGAGGTGTGTCCAGCAGTCAGGCAGGGACACTTAAAAACAATTAACAAGTGTGCCAATGGGGGGGGTTAGTAAGGAGCAAAAACCAAAAAGGATATGTGAAAAATAATCTGTCCTGATATCTCTCATCTCCTTCTAATTTTCGTCATGGGAGGTTGCTCAATGACAGCAACAATACTAGACTGACCTTGTCCTTCTACAATTATGTTACAGTGCACATGAAATCAAGAAAGGCTAAGCCTGACTTCCGGTGATGGTTCTGCTGAGATAGGATGCAATTCAAGAAGCTCCGAATCTCACCATCTAAATGTCATATTTTCAACTTACTAAAGCAGAGTTTTCTTATAAGCTATACAGCTAAAGCTATTTGCCAACAAGTTTGCATTTAAAAAACGGGGTTTGATATTGATTCTTGGCAAAAATGGATATTGAAATGCAGAATCCAATAAAGCATACCCCGCCGCCAACTCCAGACAGAGTGGGAGGTTCCACGAAATCAAAACAGCCCTTGAGCAAACCTCAGGTAAGGCAAGCTCGGGGAACCCTCTAACCGAGGAGATGCTTCTTGGAGAAATGCAAGAATTAAAAGAAACAATGACTTTATTGATTACCGAATCAAAAATGATGTGGGGAAAGATTGAAAAAAATTTCATCTAAACTAAATGACACAGAGGCAAGAATATCATAAGTGGAGGACTGGAGGGCCAAGGTAGAAGTAGAGTTGCCAGCTGCCAGACATAGGATTACAAAACTGGAAACCAAGCTATAGGACCTGAGGGTAGATCATGTAGGAAAAATATTGTAATCTACAACCTGCCAGAGTCCCCTGAGGGTTCGGATCCACTACACTTCGAACAAGTTTTATGTGAAAACTTTGCTGGCAAATCTCCGAACAGGGTTTCATATACAGTCAAAAGGGTGCACAGAGCCCTCAGACCACCTCCAGTCAAAGGTGAATCTCCCAGGCCCTTTATTGTGAGATTTTTTTAATTATTAGGACATGGTCCATGAGTTAAAAAAGGCCAGAAATTCAAATAATTTGTCCTGGGAAGGTAATAAAATCAGGATCTCCCAAGACCTCCCTCAGGAGGTGAGATAAAAGAGATGATCTTTTACTCCAATTATCAGCAAACTTGATCTCTGCTAGAATTAAGTTCCGGATGAGCTACCCTGCAAAGTTATATATCTCCAAAGACGATAAATCCCTCTCTTTCAAATCAGCAGAACAAGTGCAGGCTCAACTAGAGATTTTATTAGCTAATTTATTCAAAAAGGTGACGTGCATGTCCTTCCTCTGTTCCATCTACCTTTAGGAAGCTTCACTTTAACAAGTTACAAGTCACAGCTGATTATTTACTTGGCTAAAGAACAACCCTCGTTTCTAATTACTCTGATTTTGGACCTGGGAAACTCTTGTGCTTGATAACTCACTTGGTGTAATCTATACAACTCTCCCCTCATGGGTTTGGTATTCTTCGCCATGTGGACTGGGTTGTCTGGTGTGCCATTAACCATGTGTATATTTTTGGTGATATTTTTTAGGGTATTAATGCTTGTGTTGTTATTGTTCGCAATATTCTTATCAAGTGGACTGTAGCTTTAAAATCATCAAGCTGTTTCCAGAAGGTTCGGTTAATGGACACCATACAGAGGTTGAATCAGAATTTCTGGTAAAATGATCATCCTCTTTCCAATCTAAGACATTTTTTTTCTGAATACTAAAGGTCTTGCTTCTTCTTCCATTCTTCATAGTTAATGTGATCTATTCGTTTTTATGGGCAACTGTAAGGTTTGTTAAACTCTATTTGCAAGGATTGGTAAGTGCACAAGTTCTTTTTAGTTTGATAGTTTTTAAAGTGCCAAAAATGTAGTATACACACATTCATTATTTTCTGAACAATCTCCACATTAGGATACATTATCACTCGCAGAGTTAATGTTATTCATATTTCTTTAAAAATAGAGACTGCACTGTGCGAAGAGTTGTTTTTTTTCCTTTTTCAAATATGTTCTCTAATCGTCTCCACAAACATAACATTTTTATTTTTGAATACATTTACAGTGCGTCACTGTTATGTACTAGGAATTAAATTGGGCTTTATAATAGTCATTGATTTTTTGATGTTTACGCTTTATGATCCACTGCAGAGACATCACCAAATAAGTTACTACCGAAACAAGGTATTTAAGAAAATAGATGGTAAATATTCCTTTTCTGTGGTGTGAGTTATTGAGTAAGTGTAAAAACAATTGATATATACATTCCCTATTCAAAATGGTAGAAGAGAAATCTGTTTGAGTTTAAGGGTTCTCCGAATGGTCTGTCCAGAAAAGGGTTCTGCTGAATGTTAACATTTTTCTGATTATGCCTTTGGTACAATGACTTCATTTTCTCCTGTCTGTGGAGGTGTTGGTTGCCAGGACATTATACAATTACTTTAGTTTGTTAAGCCACACTAATACTATGTACTTCACACTGCTAAACAGGGGTTAATTAAGAGGGACAAATACATTCATATTACAGAATAGATTAAGACCTCTTACATAGTTCAGAAGATTATGACCTACTAATTATGGGTGCTTAATTTCTCTTCCCATTTAAACAAAACTTGGCTTAGCATTCATAAACAAGGATGAGTCATACTGGTGTCTATTTATAAGACCCCCAAGTACGTAATTTATATCATCCTATCCCCCCGTTAGATTGTGGATAAACTTTGGATGCTGCTGGTCTCCACATCAGGGATTCCAGGTGAATCAGCTCATTGAAAGTTGAGCTAATTTTATATTCAGGCACTTAAGGTATATGTTCTGTTAAATAGGACACCTTTAGCCCCCAATAAATATTGTACATTATGGCCCAGATATTCAAAAGGGTTGCACATGGTGCAACAGTGTTGCATCATGTGCAACCCACTGATGCGCTCCGGCGTGATATTCAAAAGGGAAAAGTGCGTGGCACAAATCCCAATGCACGAGGTCATCAGTAATGTGTATACGAGCACAGGTGAGGCGTGCCCTGCGCAACCTGCACAGCCCGATATTCAGCCCAGGATGTGCAGAGCCATGCATCATAACCCCTACCTGCGCCAACATAAAGTTAAGCCAAAAAAAAAAGGAACAACTGATGGCCACCCATAGGTGAGCTGCCACATTGCAGGGCGCAACACGGCAGTAGCCACCTGTGGGTGGCCACCCGAGTTCCGGCTGCCGATCGCATTTGTAAAAAAAGACTTCATCCTACATCCCTGGTGGTCCAGTGGACCACTTTCTGCCCGATGGTGGGCATCTGTATTAATAAAAAGGTCTTATATCCCTGGTGGTCCGGTGGACCGCTTTCTACCCGATCGCGGGCATCTGTATTAATAAAAAGGTCCTATATCCCTGGTGGTCCAGTGGACCACTTTCTGCCTGATTACGGGCATCTATATTAATAAAAAACTCTTTCCAATATCCCTGGTGGTCTAGTGGTAGCCACCTTCCCCACCCGCCCACTGAGCCCCACCACCCCGCTCTCCCCCCGGTCAGCCGGCGGAGTGGCAGCACTCCACCTGCCTGACGCCCTGCCACCCACTGACTGACACCTCGGTGGGCTGCACACCCATTAGTTCTGGCGTGAGCCAATGGGCGTGCAGCCCATACCGTCCTACACATTCCATGCAGCCCTACTGAGGTGTCAGTCAGGCGGGCGTGAGGCGGTGCTGCTGCCGCCTGCCGGCTGACCAGGGGTGGGGTGGGGTGGAGTGGTGGGGCTCAGTGGGTGGGAGGAGGGGCACCACTAGATCACCAGGGATACTGATTCAAGTTTTTATTGAATGCCAGCGATCAGAAGAAAGTGGCCCACTGAACACCAGGATATAGGACCTTTTTATTAGTACAGATGCCTGCAATCAGGCAGAAAGCAGTCCACTGGACCACCAGGGATATTGGATGTTTTTTTTTTATTAATACAGATGCCCGCGATTGGACAGTAAGCGGTCCACTGGACCACCACGGATATAAGATGGGGTTTTCTATTTTTACAGATGCCCGCGATCGGGCTGCAGGGGGTTTCAATCCCCGACGGCTGCTGCCTGGCAGGGTGCCAGTCACAAGTCGTTGGGAATCGGCGCACCTGCATGCAAATGGGGCCATAATGACATACAAATGGCCCCATGTGGGCCTTGCATACATTATGGCCCCATTTGTATGTCAACTTTTGAATATCGCGGGTGCTGTGCATGGCACAATGGAACTTGTACTAGCGCATCTCCATGCTCCACTCTGGCCACTTGCGCTGGCGCAGTGCCACTGCGCCATGCACACTGGGGGTGGCCAGGGTGCGATATTCAAAGCTGCTGAGCCATGGCGCAGCTTCTTTGAATATCGCTTAGTCCACACCCCTGTACAGCCAAGTTGAGCTGCGCCTAAGCTTGCGCCACAGCCTTGTGCAGTTTGAATATCTTGGCCTATGTGTCTTGGCCCCGTTAAACAGGGCATCAGCACTGACTCATCTTCCTTTCTTTTATCTTTCTTATCTTTTAGCATGTAAGCATTTTTAGGAAGAGAATATAGTAGCAGGCACGCTTCCTAAATGTTAATAGATGTTTTGGCGATCAATCCATCTACCAACACCAGGATGCAACCTAAGGTATTTTAAGGTTAATTTAATACAAATGCATACCTAACCTTCTGACAGATACTTGGGGGATTTTATTATCGTTAACATAAGTTTCTTTCTCTTTCCATAAATGCATTGGCTAGACTATCACCACAGAGAAAAGGAAAAAAAATGTTCTCTTTGATTAAGTAATACGTTTATTTAAGGGTCATTTCAAGGTTTTTGGGGAGACCTCTAATAAAAGGATTCTTTCCTGGTCTGTTATTCATGGCTATATAACTCTTTTTTTTTTTATAATAAGGGCATAATATACTAAGTACTTTATTATATTTTATCAATACTTACTTCCCCTTAGGAGTAATATACATAAGAGTTTTCCTTATGATTTATCTGCTTTAGTAGCAATTGTGATAACTGAGTACGGTAGAGATAACGGAGTTTAAGCAGAGTTTTTCACTAAGTCAGTAGGTAGTAGGAGGTCAGTCCTTGGGACAGGGACTAGTTCATAGTGTAGAAATTAAATTCATTTTACTGTCAGATATAACATTCTACTTATTTTAATAGGCTTTCTAGTTTTGTGTATATTAGTGTTGATGGATAAGTTGGAAGTTATTTGAGGATGGGAAGGGAGGGGGTATGGGGGCCACATATGTTTCTATGAATAGCTTGTTTGGGTTGTGCTATGTTTGTATTCAAAATTACAAATATGAACAGTTTCACTTATGGCATCAATAACTCTTAAAGCTGCTATGTGGACTGTAAAGGGTATGAGATACAAAAAATAAAAGGATGTCAATTTTAAATTATATATGATCCTGGGGTTTTAACTTACTATGTTTGCAAGAAACTCATTTATTGCATTCTGAAGTGGACTGTCTTAAAAGATTTAAATTCAGAATAGCAAATGGAGCTAGTAAATACACAGTTAAATCAGGTGTAGCTATTTTAATTGACTCTTTTGTGGACTTCCACCTCTCAAAGTTGATTACTGACCAGGAGGGGAGCTATGTATTAGCAATAGGGGAAACTGGCAAAATTAAAGATGTCCTAGACTCCATTTATGGACCTAACTCTTGTTCTACATCATTTTATATGAATCTAATCTCACTTCTGGCACCTTTTTATAATTATCATTTTATTTTAGGGGGTAACTGGAATTTACCCCTCGACCGCTTTATGGATAAACTGAACCCATCAATCCTTTCTATTTCAATAGATAATAACGCTCCCATAGATCTAATTAAAATATATGGGGCCTGATTCTAGAAGCACCCCTATGCATGGCATAAGCTGTGACATGCGAGGGGTGAAGATGCACCAAGGACCCTGCTCCCAATTCTGTAAAGGGCAAGTTCCCCACAGCTAAGTGCTGCAACTTGCGCCAACCGTACAGGTAAGCCAAACAGAGGGAGTACCTAAACAGTTTGCTGCATGCCTGTGGCATGCACACAGGAATGGCGCAAGTGCCAGCCCCCGTCCCCAAGCCTGAAAAGTCCCTCAGAGCTATGTGACCTCCTGCCCCTGATCCCCCAATAATGATTAAAAAAAGCCCCTCAGGGCTGTCAGACCTCTCTCCCCGAGTCCCCCAATACTGTGTAAAGAAAAGCCCCTCAGGGCTATAGGACCCCCTTCCCGAGTCCCTCAGTGCTGTATTAAAAAAGAGCCCCTCAGGGCTATCAGACCCCAACCAAGTCACTATCCCCATAATGTATTAGTAATATCCCCACAGGGCTGATCACGTCCCCCCAAGCCCTGACCCCCAATCTCTGAACCCAGGTCCTGCAGTATTACTGAATGTAGTAGCATGAAAATTCCTATTATCCCTGGCAGTCTAGTAGCCCCCCACCCAGCAATGCCAGGCCACCTCATTTCCCCCTACCCATCCCCAGCTGGCGACTGGCACAGGCCACCTCTCACCACAATGGCCAGCTGCTGGCTGAGCTCCATATGAGTGCGTACTACTGTACATAGTACATGCTCAATAAATGACAGCTCATTCATTGAGCATTTACTATGTACAGTACATGCTCAAATGGAGCTCCGTCAGTGGCTGGCCACAGTGGTGAGAGGTTGACTGTGCTAGTCACTGGCTGGGGATGGGGTTGGGGGGGTGGGGTGGTCTGGCACTGCTGGATGGGGGGGTCACTAGACTACCAGGGATAATGAGAACTTTCATGCTACTACAGTCTGTAATACCGCAGGACCCAGGATTTCTCTGACCCCTGGAGAATTCATTTTCCTAATTAAAAATTGTTTAGTTTTTTCTCTCCCAAGCTCATAATTTATTATCAAGAATTGATTATTTTCTCATCTTCAAATCTCGTCTCCCCTTTGCTCATGAGCCACAGATTTTCCCTAGTATTATATCCAATCACTCCTTAGTTCATATTACCCTAAAGCTAGATATTCCTCATGCAAGATGCTACTAATGGAAGCTTAATCCCAATTTATTGAGACAAGATTATATTATCAAACATTAATAAATCTATTGTGACTTTTTGGGACCAGAATTCCCGTTCAGTAGATAAAACTGATATCATTTGGGTATCGTGTAAATGTTTTATAATGGGGGGTTCATTAGATTTAGAGCAAAGAACAAAAAACCAAAAACTGAAAAAGTAAAATAAATCACTAATAAGATAGAAAGCTTTGGAAGCAAAGGATCAAAATACACTTTCTTCAAATTCAGGAAATTTATATTTTAAAAGAAGAATTACATTTTATTTTCAAAGAACAAGCTGGATTTCTTATAATCAGAACAAAAGCCTCACATGGTGACCTAGGGGAGAAACCCAGCAAGCTTGTAGCTCACAGAATCAAAAAGATATACTAATCTAGGGCAGGATGGATTCTACAGCTGAACATCTGTGTCCTAGATCTGGCTATCCCACTCACCGGTTCACCAGAAAGTTTTCTTGCACAGTAGCAAATTTTAGAAAAGGAGGTGGCCACCCAACCTTGCCCTGATGTTACAGATCCCTCAAAGCCCCTTCCAGGTCCCTCTGTAGCTCTACAACATGAAGGTAAGGCAGTTGAAATAGTTGCTGTGCCAGAAGCAGTTCTTGTTGGCCCTACTCATCAGAGGCAGGATAAGATATGTCCCGAATTCTATGAGGATTCCTTGTCTACTACAAATGAGGAAAGTGGACAGAAGGAGGTAACTAGTGGTGCAGGTACTGTTTCGGGTTCTATGTTAGCTCCTCAAACAGAGGGGGAAGGGCGAAAGCCTCAGATTGGCCCTCAGGGTCCAAAAACTTATGCTGGACTATTCAACAAGCCTGCGGAGGTGGCCAAACATAGATTTCTAGTCTGACTACAATATAAAGGTAATGCTCCAGTGGTCCCAGACCGTATATGGGTGAGGACAACTTTACTGAAGGACATTATGGGTTTACACCAGCTGAAGTGTATGCTTTTATACACTCACCAGGAGACCATAACTATGATGTGAGTTTTTGCACAATGCTTTCATTGGACAAAATTTGGAAGTTATATTATGAAGTTAAAGATATGGAAATCTGGTGTGACTTTCTAGCGATCCCTATTACTAAACCTACGATAAAGACAGTAACAATTTTTTTTCAAAATGAGGGTGTAAACCTTAACAATATCACATTCTGGCTTGAACAACGTTGCACTATGTTTGACCATCCCAAACCAATCATGGATGGAAATGGTTTCTGGACAGGGAGATGGACTATAAGGGTTCAACTTAACCATATGGATTCAGGCATTAATCATTTACCAAGTTATTTTTTTAGGTCGTGAAAGAGGCATTATTTTCTATGCAGGACAGCCTAAGAGCTGCTATAAGTGTGGTTTATTAACACACTTAAATAGTGACTGTGATCAGGTGAAATGTTTTCACTGTGGAGTTTTGGGCCATACGGCCGCTCAATGTGAGGCCCCTTAGATATCAGTTTGTGTGGGGATAGTGCACATTCTTTCACAGAGTGCCCTTGGGTGGCACACTATGGTGATGACGCTTCTGACCAAGGGTATTTTTTGTTTCAAGCCAGATGCCCATTTAGCAGGGCCCCCCAAGCAGAGGATTAGTTTGGGTCTCGGGGTAGGCATAGAGGCAGAGGCAACAGGGGAGGTATGGGTGAAAGGTCTCAGGTGCTCCCAGCTAGGGCAATTTCTCCTATACCCTTGATAACAGTAGGCTCCCAGGCAACCCGGTCTGGGAAAACTGTAATGCCCTCCCCAGCAGCATGACCTGAGGAGAAAGATAATCCTTATGCTACCCCTCAAGATTCCCCACAATGGGTTTTGAATGTTCCAGTTCAGTTATCACTGTGTAGCCTACATTTCAATGATCCAGACCCTGAGAGCCACCAGGATCCACAGACCTATGGAGCAGGTCTGAGAAGAGGGAGATATCACATCTCCTTCAATGACCACTGGTGTGTCCAGAGATAAAATGGGAATTCCCTTGTCTCCATTGCCCCTCTCAAATAGATTTTCTCCTTTTACATCGTGGGGATAACAGGAAGAAAAGAAACATCCTATAGAAAAAGAGAAGAACTGTAGCAGACCAGTACCTGACACAATGAAAGAGGATGAGGCTCTGCAGGCCCGTAAACCTCGTACCTTCAATATACAAAAAAGGGTCACCAGGTCGAGTGGCAAGATCACAAAGCCACTTCCCTGAGCTGACTTCTTTAACATTGGCAAGTCTCAACGTCAGCAGTATTAAATCAGTAAAGAAGCGCTTGTCTACTTTTGGTATTTTGCAAAACTGTTTGATGCGGTATTTTTGCAGGATACCCAATTACATAACTTGGGGAAAAATGATCGGGCCTCTAGGGACTGGAGTTGGGGGACATCTTATTGGTCTATGGGGGAGGAAGCCTGCTGTGGGGTGGGTTTTTGTTTTTTAACTCCGGAGATCAAGATGTATAGGATGGTGGACATAAACCCAGGGCGTGCCTTCATGTTAGATGTGGAAATCAGGACACCTGCACTGTAGACTCCTCAATGTGTATGGTCCTCAAACGAAAGCCCTTAGAATAGATTTGTTGCAGAAAATCCAGCTGTATCTACATACTAGCAGGCAGATATTTTTAGGAGGAGATTTTAATATTAATTTCCAAACTAGGAGAGCACATGGTAAGCAATACTGTGACAAGACCTTTCTAAAACAAATATTAAACCAAGCAGATTTGCAGGACATTCACTCTAGAGGGACCCATACACCTAAGCCTACATTTTTTAAGAGGGCACTTTCTTCCAGAATAGACTTCATTTTTTTCAGAACGAGCACTACAAATAGATAACATTACTACTATGCCGATAGAAACCTTGGACCATTTGCTTATTGGCATACACATAGAGTCCCCCCCCAAAATGAGTAACAGGGATGGGCTTTTGGAGACTTAATACTTCCATATTGGATGATGAACACATTCTTGCAAATTTAAATATTATTGTGCAGGATAAAATGTCGACACTCTTTCTATATGAAGATATTAATAGATGGTGGGAAGAACTGAAAAGTTGTTTAACTGGGTTCTTCCACACTATGGGATGGTTATATGCTCATACCCAATCTGAAACATATAAAGAAATGAGGTGTGAACTGGGTATTCTTTTGACAAGGCAAGCTACAGAAGGTACTAACCTCAATGAGGAAGTGAACCGGGTGAAACAAGAAATGGGAATTTATCAATATAATAGAATTCACTCATTGCAGAAAGAACAAACTTTTGGGACACAGGGGAAGCCTGAACAGATTAACCCTTTTTTGGCAAGTCACACTAGAAGGGAAAAACTGGACATTACAAGCCTGGTTTCTACATAAGGGGTTGAACAGTGGGATAATGAAGGTATTATGGGGGTTCTGGATAACTATGTGGAAAAGACCTCTGGAGTCCAAATTGAAGATTCCAAATATACGATGTAGATTTTGCAAGTGGTTGCGCTGCCACAGGTGGCGATGGCCCAGAGGACTACCTTAATTGGTTCCTTTACAGCTGTAGAGTTAGAAACAGTGATACAATCCTTGAGTAGGAATGTGTCCCCTGGCTCAGATGGGCTACTAAGTAAACTATATAAAATCTTGGGGGGTGTTATGCCACAAGAGATAGTAGCACTTGATAATTTTTTTCTGTCTGAGTATTGCTTACCTACACAGATGTATGAAGGACTGATTTTATTTATTTAAATCAGGGGTCGGGCAGTAATAGATAATTGGAGACCACTTACATTGCTCAATACAGATTTTAAAATCTTTGCCAAATTGTTAGGAAACTGACTGTCAAACATAATGACTGATTTAATTTGCCCTCTGCAATTTTGTGCGATCCCAGGGAGACGCATATCTGAGGCTCTTATGTTATTGAGGGAGCTTATGGGAAAGGAAGGTTTGGAAGATACATCACAGAGGAAAGCTGGCTATTTGGATAGGCTGGATCAGGCTAAAGCATTTGATGGGGGTTCCCACTCTTTTTTATGGGAGTGTTTGCTGCATATGGAGTTCTGGCTGAATTTGTGCAATGGTTACAATTACTGTATGTTACGAGCTGGCATATGTTGCCCCATATGACAATGGATAGTGGGGGTCTAAACATAGGGTTTATAAAGTGTGTGGTAAGGATGCCCATTGAGCCCCCTACTATACGTTTTTGCATTAAACCCAATGTTACGAATTTTGTGTTGATCCTCTTTGATTCATGGTATAGATGGGTTTTATGAACAACAGTGTAAGGTAACTGCATATGCTGATGATATTTGTCTAGTACTAAAAGACTATATATCCCCCAGGATAACCCGAAACTTAATAAAGGAGATAGGGAGCATTTCTGGTGCTAGCATAAATAAACAAAAAACTAAATGTCTTAGTTTAGCAGCCTTTCCTGAAAAAAATGGAAATGGCAGGGGATTTTCAGGTTGCAAGGACACCATGTTGTATATTGGGTATCTATTTTGGAGGAGAAGATATGGTACTGTACAACTGGGAGCAAGCTTAGCAAAAGGTAAAAAGAAAGAAAATATATGGAACAGATGGAAAGTCTCAAAAAAAAGGATATACTTTCTTAAGACTTTTTTGGTCCCAGTCTTTTTGTATATTAGTGTGATTTTTTTAATTCCAAAGTCATTGGATCTGAAATTGTTTGGGGTCTTTTTGGGGGGTTTCTGGGGAAGTAGGTTAAACCCCATTAAGAGAAATGTGTTATATAATGGTATAAAGGAGGGAGTGGTTGATATGATAAATCCTGTTTTGTTCTTTTTTATATAATAATTTAATACCACTCATGAGAAAAAGTAAGCAGATGTGGGGTAATTGGGGATTTCCAATTTTAAGAGAAGTCTTGCAAGAATGGAAAGAGAATACATTTCTTCACAAGAATAAATGTTATCCTAGATTACTGAAAAGGTGGGAAGGTGTATTTGATAAAATTAAATTATGGAAAATAAGATATGAACAGGTCCTGACAAGGACAAAAGGAAGGCACTATATGTAGAGGTTTGGGGCAATTGTTTTAAGGAATGTCCATTTGCTGGATTTTCTGTGGTTCAACAAAACAATATTTCAGACTGTATCACAGACACAAGGGTTCTAGAACATATTTGGGATACAGCATGGTTAGGAGTACATGGAAGGGTTAATGTGAAGGGTATCCAAAAACATAAGGCTCTGCAAGAACAGTATTGCCTGAGAGAGGTATGCAGCATGAAAACTGAAACGATGACCCATATGTATTTTCAGTGCTCTTATGCTATACAGTTCTGGGACGTGCTTAAAAATCGATGGAAGAAAGAGATTGAAATCCCTCCACAGCCAGAATTGTTGTTTTTTGGTATCCACACTGGGGAGATCATGAAGGGGCATTTAAGCACCTTAAGGGTGGTTCACGTGCATTTCCTGTACTGATTGTGGATTAGTAGATGTCGTCTAGTATTACAACAACAGTTTATACCAGCATTAGATTTATTTCATATATATTGACAACTGATCTTAGGAATCTGAAAATGTCCGAATATAAGATTTATGGAGAACAACAATGGGATAAGTTATGGGGATGTTATGACTACATTTGAGATATACAGTATGTCTTTCTAATGATTACAAAAGTAAGTTTGTGTGCAGCCAACACAGGTTGGTATCAATTTTTTTGTCCCATACATACTGGTTTGTCCATTGTTATGTTTTAGTGTAGAAAGGGGGAGGTTTGGGGTAAAACTGGGTTACAACACGTGATGCATTTCTGGGGGGTTGTTGTATGATGTAATACTTATTTGTGTTTCTATTATGATTTTGTATGACACATTATTTGGTTTGTATCTGACTTGATTTTTGGGGGGATTAAATAAAAAATTCCCCTACTCATTTCGAGAAGTACCATGAGATCTTTACCATCTACCTGAACTACCACCAGAACAGGCAGATGGGACCTTTGTTTAACATCTCATCCAAAAGATGGCACCCCAGGAGTGCAGCACCCTCACATGCTGCACTACAGCATCAGTATTGGGATTCAACCCAAATGCCTGGTGTGGGGATAGAACCCACAGCCTTCTGATCCAATTCTCCCTCTACTCCTTTGTTTCCACCCTCCCTCTGCCTTTTGTCACCAGGATGACTGTACCTCTTTAATATCCAAATACTAGCTTGGTTCCCCTTCTCTTCTACCTCTCCTCTGCCTTCTGCCAGCTCCCTGCCACCTCTAGTTCCTTCCATTCTAGGGACCATCACACTTTCTCCACTACTCACCCCCACTCCTCTGCTGCCAATCTTCCTTCTATTGGCTTCTCTCACTCTGTAATGAACTCCCCTCCTCCCTTCACCTGCCCTTCTCCCCTGGCTACCTCAGACACCCTACCACATGTGCTCCTGTTACTTTTCCTCCTGACAACTCCCCAGCCTTGCCTCAAATTTCCTTGGGTGAGCCTCTGGCTTTGTCTCCACTACCAGCCTATTGGTACTGCTTTTTTTCTCTATCATGGGTTTAGGTGTAAGCTCATCTACAGGTCTCTTACCTGTTGTTAGTTTAGTAACTGCACACTGTCTATTGCCATTTTACTTTTCACTTGAATTGGCTTCTCAGACTGAACTGGTACTGCATTTTACTTTTCTTTAACAATTTTATTTTTGTGCCTACTCATTTTTGTACCAATATATTTACCAACGTTACTCTACTGACTTGGTTTGTGTACTGTATTGCTGTGTCTCCTATTTCCCCTTCCCCAGGTTGCACTTGGAAATTAGCTTTGGCTCAGTTTGCCTCTCCCAGTTACCAGATTTTAAATAAATAAATGAATAATTTTACAAATTCAACCTGGAATGCTTACATGCATTACAGAAATCTGACGGCTCATTCCCATAGAATAACAAATATGAATATTCATATCTGCTTGCATAACTAACCTTGATAAGCTCAAAACAAAATGGTGTCTGAAATGATGAGTGTTATCCATGGCACAGTAAAGAAAATAGTCTTGTTAGAGAAGCAATTGAAAAAAAAGAATCTCTGCACAAAATTACTAAGTTATGGACACTGTAAATGGTACTGGTAACAAAGCAAGGTTTCAAAGAAATACAAACTCACACATTTATTTAATTTATTTATTTATTTAACAGACTTTAGGACTACAACTGTTGAGTCATGGATTATTTTACAAAGGTTTCTCGTCAGAGAAAACAAACATAAACACTTAATACATATATACATAGAATGGCAGCAAAAGGTTACAGTTCTTTTCAGTTATACAATATTGCAGAATCAAGATCAGCTATACATTGCATTGAAACGTTACTGAGAGCTGTATTTTACAGTTTTCAAGAGAACAATAAGTTTGCTGATAGAGGGAGAAAGTAACAGGTCTGATATTTACAGGGAAGTAAAGAATTAGACAGATATTTTGTGAGTGCAGCCAAAGGAGGCATTGTTAATAGGTAATGTTTGGTAGCCCAATCGGTAGGAGTTCAGTAGTGGGGTGGTCCTGTAAGATGATAGATAGATGACACAGCACTAGCTGGTACATTGGCAGTGCTGTGAAGTGAGAATGTGCTCTCTGAGGGCTGATTTGAAAGGTTCTAATTTGGAGATGGAGGAGACGTCGGAGGGGAGCTCGTTGTACTAGGATGGGGCCCTCAATAATGGACATGTGTGCAAATTACTATAACTCCCTCCTAAATGGGGGCTTATCTTTAGCTCTCTCTGGAGCACTGCTGCCACCTTCCCCTGCACCGCTCCTTCACCCTGGTCCTGGTCCAGACTACAGCTGCAAGACCCAGTGTTGGGCAGCTTACCTGGAATTCCCATGTACTGTATTGTCATTGTGTTGCCAGTGGGCAAATAAATCAATTTATGCAGCTTTTTTTACTTTGCTTGAAGTTCTTTGGAGTGTTGCCTGTCCAGACCCAGTGCTGGACTCATCACTGTTATTTGCTCTGCGGGCTTGTTCGGCACCCTTCTCACCACGGCCTGCAAGCCACCACCTCTCATTGCTCATCTGGCCCTTGAACTGCCTTCAGTGTCAGGGAGCCCACAGCAAGGAGGTTGCTCAGTTTCAAGCGGCTCTCAAAGTTGAGCAAGTGCAAAACAAATAAATTAGTACATCCTGTCCCTGTGAAACTGGCATAATTTTGAAGACTAGTTAAGCTCTGCAAAACAACTAAATTAGTATGCACTGTCCCTGTGAAACTGTCTTCAGTTTGGAGCACAACTATTCACAACAGATCTGAATTGCAAGCTGACTCAGGACTTGTATGCACGCTTCCCCCTGGGAACCGACAACCACTGAGAGTCAGGGGTTTAGCATAATCAATAATGCATGATGTACTAGCCACTAATATTTAATCCCTGAATTTCTGCACAAGGGAAAAAGCCATGTGCGGTAGAGCAGATTGGTCTCAGTGAAATCTCCGAGGAGAGGAGAGCATTTGTGAATAGCTCCCAATTACTATTCCTGTCTAACTAAAACATCTGTACAAAACAGACTTGAGACCACTGGGAAATGGAACTGATGCATTTTGAGTGACAAGTCCAGGATCTAGCACTGAATTAGAGCAGGGGTTGCCTTGAAAGCTGCTCTGCATCAAAAGGTGGTAAGCCACTGCCCTCGACTGCTGTTAGGATTTTATCCTGATAGAGGATAGAACCAACTGAGTTCCTGAGTGACTGTCTGCCTGTTGGGGTGGGTGAAATCAAGTACCCTTATACAGTGAAAAGGACCATCATTGTCCAGAGCATCATGACCCACACCCTGCACCAGCAGAAGTGTGTTGGGTTCGCCACACCTGTGACCAGCTTACAGAACTGAGCTCCCATCATCTAAAGTCATCACAGCCTGCACCCTTCACCACTGGGAATGCATTGGGTTTGCTACATCTATATCCTGCCTACAGAAAAGACCAGCCATCATCTGCCTAAGCAGGGGAGTTGTCCCCATGGAAGCAGCATTAGCCTGTCATCTAAAGGCTATAAGTACTAGGTTTTGCCTACATACCTTATTATTCTTATTGGTTAGCTAGCTAGCTGGATAATTTCTGGGCATTCCTGTATAACCTCAGAATCAAGTCCACAGCTAAAGCTTAGAGCCAGAAGCAACTATTTTACTGTCCATCCAGTTGTGTAATTTGCCAGTCAGCAGCTGCAGCAAACAACTGAATTTACACAGTACCACACTGAAGTCCAAACATCTCAGGCCTGCAACTTTGTATCTGTGTGTACACTCGAGCTATAATTGGGTGCTCCCAGGGGGGCTGTGGGGGTAACTGGTGTATCTGTGGAGGAAAGCTGCTAGGACACACCTTATGGTGGGGATGAACACAAACTGCTGTCTTTGTTTATTTTTACCTTTGCATCCCTTGTCCCCTACCTTGTACTCCAACTTCAAAATAAACCCATTGGTTGTTTATTTGCAACTGTTGACATATTTTATCATTATCGCCTTGCTCTTTATCTGTATGCTTAGAGTGATAAGTGGGAAGTGGATTGTGTTATTGTGTTCCCTGTCATGGAGGGTGATGGTTATACTTATTTCCTGTTGGGAAATCCCCTGGCAGTGCTCTGTCTTATGGAACACCAAATGTGGAGGCACTACACCACTTTCCAAGTCCATTTCTAACAACAAACCCAGCTGCCTTTCACCTGAAGAAATATAAGACTTTACCCATTACCATCTCCCTTGGGCTGTCAGTATAGCCTAGACGCTAAAGTAACAAGCTGTGAATGAGTTTGGTACATCCAGCACACTTGGGTTTGATTCCCACAACCTGCACTTGCATAGTGCGTGACTCTGAGCAAGTCACTTAACCTCCCTAGTGCTCCCGGTCACACCTCAAAACAAACACTTGTGATTAGTCAATCAATCAATCAAAGTTTTTATTTAACCAGGTGATCACCATTGAGCAAGCTACCCAGTGACCAAAAGAATAAAAATCTCCAGCCTGTGTCAACATACCACATGGGTGGTGCGGTTACACTACCATGAAATAATTTACACTGGTTCGTCTTTAAGCAAGAGTGTATGATGCCAAATGGCCTCTCACGGACTCAGCAAAGACTGAAAACAGAAGACACAAATGCATATTTTATCCTTTTCAGGACTCATCAGTGTTCCTCATCTGTATATATTTTTTAACTTTCTTTTCATTGAATTTTAGTGAAGTATTACAATACATTACCATGTAGGAATGAAACTGTATACATTACTCAGTGTAGCAAGTTATAGCATAGAGGATAATGAATGGGCATCGATGAACAACCATGCTATGCTGGCATCGAAGGGTTACTTGACAACTCATGTAAACCTTGAAAGCGCATCTCGAGAGGTTTACAAAAGTTGCCAAGGTAACCATGAGATGCCAGCATAGCATGGTTGTTCATCAATGCCCATTCATTGTCTTTTATAGTGTTTGGACATCGATGTCAACTTATTTCAGGTTGAAGGCTTTCTGTCATTACCAACACACACACACACACACACAATTTTATGTTAGCACGCTGGTTCCTTTACTTTATGATTTCTTACCTTATCTGATGGCATTCGCTGACCGTGAACATGAGACAGAACAGACACGGAATGAGTACAAATAAAAACAAACGTTTCATTTGACTAAGAGCTAACGAGCAAAAAAAAACAAAACAGTTTATTTTACTCTGTGACAATGGGCAAAAAAGTAAACAACTAACGTATGCTGTGAATCTGAAAAGGGAACAGCACACTGGAGCAGGAGCCTGTGGGAAGCACTTGGGAGCTAATTTCAGAGGACACATTTTAATGTGTGTGTGTGTGTGTGTGTGTGTGTGTGTGTGTGTGTGTTAAGGAGCCCCAATACTGTATGCAAGCAGAGAGCACTGTTATTACAAATACAGTGCTGTGTATTTTAAACCACTTAATTTGAAATAACTGTCACTTGCATACCTTTCCCACGAATGAGTGGAGAACGCACGGCATGTTAGTAGCAGCCAAATTACCTATATTGCAACTCTGTTGTGAGGAGCCAAGTGACCCCTTGTCAATTTCACTTCTGGGTGAGCGCTCACTTTTATTCAGCCCTGCAGCGAGCATATGCTGTGAATCTGAAAAGTGAACAGCACACTGGGGCAAGAGCCTGTGGGAAGCACTTGAGAGCTAATTTCAGAGGACACATTTTAATGTGTGCATGTCTGTTAAGAAGCCCTGATATCGTATGCAGCCAGAGAGCGCTGTTATTACATATACAGTGCTGTGTATTTTAAACCATTTAATTTGAAATAGCTGTCACTTGCGTGCCTTTCCCACAAATGAGTGGAGAACGCACGGCGTGTTAATAGCAGCCAAATTTCCTATATTGCAACTCTGTTGTAAGGAGCCAAGTAATCCCTTGTCAATTTCACATCCAGGTGAGCGCTCGCTTTTATTCAGCCCTGCAGCGAGCGAGCGAGCATATGCTGTGAATCTGAAAAGGGAACAGCACACTGGTGCAAGAACCTGTGGGAAGTACTTGAGAGCTAATTTCAGAGGACACATTTTAATGTGTGTGTGTGTGTTAAGGAGCCCTGATATTGTATGCAGGCAGAGAGCGCTGTTATTACAAATACAGTGCTGTGTATTTTAAACCATTTCACGTGAAATAGCTGTCACTTGCGTGCCTTTCCCACGAATGAGTGGAGAATGCACGGTGTGTTAATAGCAGCCAAATTACCTATACTGCAACTCTGTTGTGAGGAGCAAAGTGACCCATTGTCAATTTTACTTCCTGGTGAGCGCTCGCTTTTATTCAGCCCTGCAGCGAGCGGACTAGCATATGCTGTGAATCTGAAAAGGGAACAGCACACTGGGGCAAGAGTCTGTGGGAAGCACTTGAGAGCTAATTTCAGAGGACACATTTTAATGTGTGTGTGTGTGTGTGTTAAGGAGCCCTGATATTGTATGCAGGCAGAGAGCGCTGTTATTACAAATACAGTGCTGTGTATTTTAAACCATTTAATTTGAAATAGCTGTCACTTGCATGCCTTTCCCACGAATGAGTAGAGAACGCACAGCGTGTTAATAGCAGACAAATTACCTATATTGCAACTCTGTTGCGAGAAGCCAAGTGACTCCTTGTCACTTTCACTTCCGAGTGGGTGCTCGCTTTTATTCAGCCCTGCAGCGAGCAGGCAAGCATATGCTGTAAATCTGAAAAGGTAACAGCACACTGGGGAAACAGTCTGTGGGAAGCACTTGAGAGCTAATTTCAGAGGACACATTTTAATGTGTGTGTTAAGGAGCCCTGATATTGTATGCAGGCAGAGAGCGCTGTTATTACAAATACAGTGGTGTGTAGTTTAAACCATTTAATTTGAAATAGCTGTCACTTGCGTGCCTTTCCCACAAATGAGTGGAGAATGCACAGCGTGTTACTAGCAGCCAAATTATCTACATTTTTACTCTGTTGCGATGAGCCAAGTGACACCTTGTCAATTTCACTTCCGGGTGAGAGGCCGCTTTTATTCAGCCTCTGCAGTGAGCAGGGGCTTGTGCAGTGCCGCACACAGGGCGTGCATAGAGACAGAGCGCATCTGTGCGTGTCAGCTGTGTCCACTGAGTTCACCGAGTATTAGGACATGAACACTTGACTTAACTAAAGCAAACCATTGGTGACTATAATCAGGCTGGTAGGATGTCACAAAATAAGGGAAAGAGATGTAGCAAATCAAAAAGAGTTTGCATTAATTGTAAAATGTTTACCGACGAACCAGCCTGCAAGGAGTTTGTATATGAGAATTGTATTTTAATTATGAATCTAAGAAAGGAAATTGATTGTTTATTACAGCGAATAGAGACTCAAAAATAAATCATTTGCCTAGAAAGATTTATAGATCAAGCTGCCCAGGATATTACAGTGTCTGAAACTCAAATTGTTAAAGATAAAAGTATGTTGGAAGGCTATGCGGGGGAGGAGTGGAGTTTATAATGCCTGTGGTTAGTACTCCATGGGCAAAACCCAAATATCCTGCAAAAATGCATTGTACTAGCTGTAATGAGAACATTATGCCAGTTCAAAATATGTTTGAATGTTTGCAAGATCACGTAGACCTTAAGGACAGTTCAATGCAAAATCTCCGAAGTACTCACCAAGAGCTTGATCCTGTAAATAACCGGAACACATTATTAATTAACAAGATCTTGACCAAGGACTTATTGGTCATGTGTGATTCAGTAATCAGGGGAGTGGATACTGTGGTTTGCGAAGGTAGGAAGAGCAGCAGTACTGTCAGTATCCTTACTGGAGCTAAAGTGGGAGATATATCTGATTTATTGGAGGGGCTCATGGAGAACACAGAGAAACCCTTGGTTATTATTCATATTGGTGTCAATGATGTTAACAAAACTAGCCCGAATGCATTTCAGGCTAAAATAACTGATATAACAAAAAGAATCAAACAAAAAGGTGGGGATATTATATTTTCAGGTGTATTACCAACACACGTGTATCTCGAATATAAAAATGGGGCAACTAAGTCAATCAATAATTGGCTAAGAACCTTTTGCAAAAACAATAACCTCAGGTTTATGGATAATTCCATTACATTCTGCAATAAATTACTATTTAAACCAGATGGTCTTCATCTTAGCTTGGCAGGATCTAGGATTTTGGGCAGGAAACTGAACAAAGTTATTGACTTCCATTTAAACTGATCCGGGGGCAGCCCATGTTAGAAATTAATTTAAATACAAACATGGCCAACGATTACAATATTGTTAAGGACTGGAGAATGGTACTCATAAATGCCAGAAGCCTCATGAATAAATTTGATGAGTTTAAGGATTTCCTGGTATCACATGATATACAAATAGCTTGTATTACAGAAACCTGGTGGGATATCAATGATTCTTGGGATAAATCAATCCTAGGTTATAATCTATATTATAAATCTATATTATATAGGAAAGGTGGGGCATAGCAATATATGTCCATAATTCCATAAACAGCTTACAGTTACCTTATGATGACCTCAACTTAGAAACTACTTGGATTAAGTTAATACCGTCAAGTGGCCCCAAAATTATAATTGGTCTTTTTTATAGACCACCATCTATTACACATGAAAATGATCTTATCTTTTTGGATTTACTTAATAATGTAAATCCAGCTGACAATTTAATAGTGCTGGGAGATTTCAATCTCCCTAACATAGACTGGAAGTTAACAAAGGTGGATAATAAAACTGAATAACTCTATTTGGATGCATTTGACCAGCTGGGTTTAGAACAAATGGTACATGAAAATACAAGAGGAGACAACATTCTGGATCTTGTATTAACCAATATAGGAGATTTAATAAACTGTGTACAGATCCCCCCCCCCAAACATTGGGTAACAGTGATCACTCTAAGGTTCTATTCACACTAAGTGGGATGGAGTTGACTCACAATTTAGATTTATTCTCAAGTTCTGAGGGAGTTACTAAATTAAATTTGGCTAAAGCAAACTTCTCCCAACTTAGGCAAGATCTAGTACTGTGAGATTGGTTTAAGGCTTTTAATGGGAATAACACTGAGGATATGTGGAATATACTTCTTAAAAAGCTTAATTATTTAATCAATTTGTATATTCCAAAATATAAAATTAAACATATGGGAGGTAAAAAATCTAATCCATGTTGGTTAAACAAACATATCAAACATTTAATTAATAGCAAAGACAGGCTATTTAAAAAATACAAGAAGGAAAAGACCCTAAAGAACTATCTAGCATATAAAAATGTTATACATTGGATAAGGTATCTATAAAAAAGAGGGAAGGCTCAGCAGGAGCTTACTTTGGCTAATAATATTAAAGACAACAAACATTTTTCTAATATAAATGGTATGAAGAATCACTCAACAATAATAGGACCTTTTAAAGACTCTCACTGTGAATTGGTTAATGAGGAAGAGACAGTAAATATCCAAAATAATTATTTGTATTCAGTCTTTAACTCTGGAAATACCCCCTCTATTTCTGATGAATTAGTATTTATACTGGGGAGTGTTATAATAACACCTGAGGCGGTTAGGAGTAGACTAAAACAATTAGACATCAATAAATCTCCAGGTACCGACAACATTCACCCTAGAATCCTACAAGAATTTGTTGATTCCTTAGCAGGTCCACTCAGTTTTCTATTCCAAACATCCCTGGATAGAGGTGAGGTCCCTCAAGATTGGAAGGATGCTTTGGTGGTCCCTCTCCACAAAAAGGGATCTAGATCTGAGACAGTCAATTTCAGACTCATTAGTCTGACATCATTAATGGGTAAAGTTATGGAGGGGATCTTGAAGGATGTCACTGTTGATTACTTAGCAGCAAATAATTTGTCTGACCCTACACAACATGGTTTTATTAAATCTAGATCATGTCAGACTAATTTGTTATCCTTTTATGAAAAAGTTAATACTGAGTTGGATAATGGTAATGCAGTGGATGTAGTTTTTGTGGATTTCACCAAAGCATCGATAAACTACATCATGAGGAATTACTACAATTATTGACTAGGGTAGGAATAGATAGCAACATCATAAAATGGATAGCTGAGTGGCTGACTGGGAGGAAGCAGAGAGTGGTGGTTAAGAGTGAGATGTCAGATTGGTTGGCAGTCACTAGCGGTGTACCTCAGGGTTTGGTATTGGGAACCTGTCTTTTTAATATCAATATTTCGACCCTATAACTTCGCAATCCTTACATATGGATTTCTAAGTTCGCAGATGATTGCAGACTGGGTACCATTGTGGCTACTACAATTGAGGCCCTTTCTCTTCAGCAGGCCGTAAATGAAATATATTGGTGGACAAATCCAGTAAATTAGAACTTAACATCTCTAAATGCAAAATTATGCATTTGGGTTGGAATAATAATTATACGTATTATATTGAGGACAGCAGTCTAGCATTAACATGCGAAGAGAGGGATTTGGGCATAAAAATTACCACAGACTTAAAGTTCAGCTCACACTGCCAACAACAGGTTAAAAGAGCTAACTAGAACCTAAACTGCATCCTGAGGCATATTTCTAGTAGAAATGAGAGCATCCTTATGCCACTGTATGGAGCCCTGGTGAGACCACACCTGGAATATTGTGTCTAGGTGTGGTCTCCCCAAAAAAGCGAGGATATTGCTAGAGTTGAGAGTGTACAGCGCAGGGCCACCAGATCAGTCACTGGACTGAAAAATGTATCTTATGAGGAGAGACTGACTAAACTCAAATTGTATTTGTTGCATTATAAAAAATTAAGGGGAGACCTATGCACAATGTTTAGAATATCTAAAGACACTGCATTAAGAGAAAATCTTAAAATATCTTACAAACCGGGGTGGACTAGCACTAGAAAGCACAGTATGCAATTGGATTTGCCAAAGTGGAACACAAATTTAAGGAAACACTGGTTCACAGTCAGGGTGGTGACTGCATGGAATAGCTTGCCAACAAATGTGGTGGAAAGCACAAACATGGACACATTTAAAACTAGACTCAACAACTTTCTCTATGACAAAACTACTATGTTCTAAACAATAGTATGGGCAAGCATTATGGATACAAGTCCTATAGCTTTAATCTACTTATAAAACTTATGAAACGTAAAGCTGTAACTAAAGCTTCAGCATGTGACTTACACGACCAATAAAGTTTGCTGTAAAATTAAGCAGTGCTGAGGTTGTGAATGAGGCGTGGAGGAATTTTTATTTTTCCTTTCCATCAATGAATGCTAGTGATGCCATTAGAGTGGGGGTTTTAAATGATTAAGCCGGCATAGACAATTAAATCAGCATTCAGCAACTGTAAGTCGTCGCACGGCTTCAAAATGTGTTGTGCCACTCGATCGTTCGAGACGCCTAGTGGATGGTCACATGACCTAATTCCATCTTGCTGTACCATCGATGTGATGTACCATCAATGGTATAACAACATCTGGACGTCACATCGATGGTACAACAGCACTAGTAAATTATATATTTTTACTAATAACAACATTCTACCATACACTATAAAGGAACTCTACAGTACCCCTCTCTCCCACTTTACAACACTGGAGACACAAAGACATAGATACTGTAAGTCTTGTCCATAATTGTACAGGAAACTCTGTGACTGCACAAGGCAAGAGCCATACAACAGTCCACAAAGTTTAGCAAATAAACATTTTCAGCCATTGTATTGGCTTGGTGCCCATAAAATCCAGAGTTGTCCTCTGAATGAATGCAAGAAGACAGTATGAAATGTTTAAACTAATAAAATTGCAATATAGAACTGGCTCATTAAACACACACATGCACACAACTACAGTGGTATAAGAACTGATTTTGTGTATATGAGCTATTAGCCCCTGTATAATCCCACTTTCAGTAGGACACCATTCAGGATAAACAGTTTAAAATAAACTATGACTTAAACAGTTTTAACTACTAACCCAGTTTTGTTCGGATACAAACTGATTTTCATTTTATTCCACCCTAGTAACTATTAGCCATGCTGAGTGCTATGCATATAGCAGAGTCAAAGTGTGCAGTGTCTCAATGATGGGAAAGTATACAGCTCAGGGGAAGATCTAAGACAGCGGGGTGAGGAATGCATGTAGCACCACCCTGACCATGAGGTCAGAAAGAAATTCTTTTATGTAACATTGGCAATATGTGCCCGCCACTCCCAGCCACCACCCTCACCCCCCCCCCCCGGGTGACTTCAACCCCAAATGAACATATATCAATGTGCATAGAAATAATATGTTACATGTAAAAGAGAAGCTTCAGTGTCCGAATCTTCTTCTGATCCAGCATCTTCATCTCTGATGGAAAACTCCTTGCTAGTCTTCTCAGCAAGCATGGCAGCATCCAAGGGATTAGAAAAGATACATAGATACATAGACAGTGTTGGCAGATAAGGGCCTACGGCTCGCCCATTTGAGCTTGCATGTTTACTTTATGTTTTCCTAGAAGTCTGTTGCCCCTTAACCCTGACCTCCAGAATTCCTTTATGTCTATCCCATGCATTCTTAAATCTTATGATTGTTTCAGCCCCCACCACTTCCTCTGGCAGGGTGTTCCACGTGTCCACCACCCGTTCTGTTAAGAAACTCTTCCTCATGGTTCCTCTGAATTGTCCTTCCTCTGACTTTGTCCCATGCCCTCTAGTCCTGGAACATCTTTTTCACTTAAAAGTAGTGTATTCCTGCACCCTGTTCCTCCCTGTAAGATACTTGTATGTCTCTATCGAATCCCCTCTCTCCCTCCTCTCCTCCAGGAATACATATTCAATTCCTTCAACCTGTCCTCATAGGACTTGTGATGCAATCCATGTACCATCTTAGTTGACCTCCTCTGAACCTTCTCTACCCTGTCTATGTCCTTACGTAAGTAAGGTCTCCAGAACTGTACATTGTACTCCAGGTGGGGCCTCACTAGTGTCTTGTACAGTGGAATTATGACCTTCCTTTTCCCGCTGGTTATGCCCCTGCCTATGCATCCCAGCATCCTATCTGCTATACCTGCTGCCTTGTTACACAGTTTCCCTACCTTGAGGTCATCAGAGATGATAACCCCAAGATCCTTTCCTGCTTGATGCATGCTATATCCTCACCCCAAACTGATATATTGTGCCAGGGTCTTTGTGCCCCATATACATTATCTTGCACTTCTTTGCATTGAATTTCAACTGTCAAAGTCCTGACCATTCTAAAAGTTTCTTCAGGTCCCTTCTCATTCTGCCTACACCTTCTGGTGTGTCTACTCTGTTACGGAGCTTTGTGTCATCAGCAAACAGGGAAATTCTGCCTTACAGGTCCTGCGCAATGTCACTGATGAAGATGTTGAATAGGACCAGTCCCAGCACTGATCCCTGTGGTAACCCACTGGTCACTCTTCCTTCTGTTGAGTGACAGCCATTTACCACCATCCTCTGTGTCCTGCTGCCCAACCAGTTACCTACGCACTGCACTACTGTCCTGCCCACACCCATATTCCCCAGTTTGTATAATACTCTTCTATGTGGCACAGTGTCAAAGGCCTTGCTGAAGTCCAGATAGGCCATGTCCACTGCCCTCCCCTGATCCACCTCCCTAGTCACCCAGTCAAAAAAATTAACGAGGTTGGTCTGACATGACCTCCCCCTGGTGAAACCATGCTGCCTTGGGTTCTGTAGTCCATTGACAACCAAATGTTCCACCAATCTCTCCTTCAGTAGTGCTTCCATGATCTTCCCCACTACCGAGGTGAGTCTGACTGGTCTATAATTCCCTGTTTCCTCTTTGTTCCCACTTTTGTATAAGGGGACTACATCTGCTGTCCTCCAGTCTTTGGGTACCTCCCCTGTTTCCAGTGATCAGCTAAACAGGATTGCCAGAGGTTCAGCCACCTCCTCTCTTAGTTCTTTAAGGACCCTGGGGTGCACCCCTCTGGCCCCATTGCTTTATCAACTCTTATTACTTCCAGTTCCTTCAGGACCCTTTCTCGTGTAAAGGGACTTGTGTCCATTTCTGCACCATTCTCACCCCTTGTACTCACTTCAGACCCATTACTCTCCTCTTCCTCAGTAAAGACTGAGCAGAAATACCTGTTCAGTATGTCAGCTTTACTGGTGTCATCCTCCATGCTGCCCCCTTCCTCTCACTATCCCTCCCTTTGCCATTCTTTTTTCACTTATGTACATGTAAAAGGTTTTATCCCCTCTACCCACTGATTTTGCAATGTGTTCTTCTGTCTGAGCTTTGGCTTCCCTTACTGACCTCCCTGCCTCCCTCTGCTTCTTCTGGTACTTCTCCTTATCCCCTTTTGCCTGTGTCTTTTGTATTGCCTGAATGCAATCTTTTTGGCTTTCACTTTCTCTGCTACCTCCTTGGAAAACCATAATGGTCTCCTCATCCTTTTCCCCTTGCTAACCTGCTTAATGCATAATTCTGTTGTTCTTGTAATCCCCATTTTAAATACTGCCCACTGTTCCTCAACCCCTGATTCCTGCCCCATTCCCCTTACTGCCTCCTTCAAGCATCTCCCCATTTTCCCAAAGTCTGTCCCCCTAAAATCCAGGATACATGTTTTAGTGTTGTTTGTTTCTGCTCCTTCTGTGATTTCAAACCACAATGACTGGTGGTCACTGTTCCCCAGGTGCTCCCTCACTGTTACCCCCATCACACTGTCCCTGTTTGTGAGCACAAGGTACAGTATTGCCTTCTGCCGAGTTGGTTTCATGACCAGTTGCTTGAGGAAGGCACCCCGAAGGAAGTCAGGATAAATCTGCTCCTAGTTGATGCTGCTGCTGGGATGCTCCAGTCCACGTCTGGATATTGAGGTCTCTAACCAGCACTACCTCACCCTTGTCTGCCATCCTTTGGATGGCTAGCATCAGCTCCCTATCTGTTTCTTCCTCCTGGGCTGGTGGTCTATAGACCACACCTGTGCAGATGGTCAGTCCCATTTTCCTTTCCAGCTTAACCCGCAGTATCTCTCCCCCATTTTGTTTCTCCTGGATCTCTGTGGCCTTTGTGTCATTTTTCACATACAGTGCCACTCCTCCTCCCTTCCTACCTGCCCTGTCTGTTCTGAATATGTTGTAGCCAGGTATGGCCGTCTCCCAGTCATGGTTATCATTACACCAGGTTTCTGTGATGGCCACAATGTCCAAGTCTGACTGCACCATGACAGCCTCCAGATCCTCCATTTTGTTGCTAAGACTCCTGGCATTGATACACATGGCTTTCCATGATGTGACTTCCCTAGACTGCTTAGCTGTTCTACTCCAGCCCCTTCTTTGGTTGTCCCTTATCCCTGGTTCTCCTTGCCATGTGCCCTTCTGCTCTGCCTATCCACGTCTTGGGCACTTATCTCCATCCTTTGCACACTGCTTTGTAGAGATATCCACTCCTCCGGTTCACTGGTTCCACTGCTAGCTGTGGGGGGTGGGCAATTAGGTACCGTCCTTGCTGGCATGCCACCCCCCTTGGCTAGTTTAAATGCTTGTCAATGTAGCATTGAAACTTATCATTGAGTGCTTGGATTCCCCTCCAGGATGGATGCAGGCCATCAGACTTGAACAAGTCTCCATCCCTCCAGGTGGGTCCCCAGTCACCAATGAATCCAAACCCTTCCTCACAGCACCAGTTCTTCAACCATGAGTTAAAGTTCCTGGTGCATGCACCCCTATGCTCTCCCATGCCTCTATGAGTAGTACTTCAAGAAGGTGACAGAAGTAGCTACTTGCTTGAGACCCTCCCCAATTTCCTAAACTCTTCCTGAATTTCCTTTGGCTCTCCATTTGCCAGGTCATTAGTACCTAGGTGGATAATGACATCCAGCTCACCCTCCCATCTTGCCTTCCACGATCCCCAGGATCTTCCTTCCATCCCTCCATGGCACCTGGCAGGCACCTCACCTCCATGTCCTCCCCCTCCTGTGTTCCTAGCTGAATCCCTCTTATGATGGAGTCCCCCTTCAGGATTCATTTCCTCCTCCTCTGGAGTCCACTGCTCTCCCCACTGAGGTCACCTCCTTGGCTAACCTCCACAATCCTTTCCTTCCACTTCTCTGGGTACCTCTATTTGGTTGTCCCCATTTGCCAGTGTGGCATATGAGTTCTTGAATGGAATAGGATCTGGGATGTGCCTCTGCCTGACCACTCTAACCCTCTCTGAGCCCACTGTCATCCAAGTGCTCCTCGTTCTTGGCATCCTTTGCAGCAGCGGGGTTGGACTGGGTGGTCTCTGGATAGGGGTGATGGTACTCCTGACCCAGTTTACTTCCACTCTGAGTCTGGCTACCTCATTCTGCAGTTCAGAGAGATGCATGCAGATAGGGCAGCACCTCAGCGCCCAGAAGGTCTGCCTGAATATTGCTGCCTCGCAGCCACTGCACTGCACCACTCCCCACATTATACTACGCTTATACTGCTATTCCAGTACTTGTCTGTTACTGAAGCTCTCCTAGTTCCCTTTTTATTAATTTACTGTCCTAAAAATCCTGCCACTAATCCTCAGATACTTTTCTTTAAAAAAGAAAAAAAAAGAGTCAAAACACTTGTGCTGAGGGCGGGCTTCTTCCCCCTTATGCCTCTCCTACTCCACAACCCCTACTATATCCTGTGCTTAGCTCTTGTCAATCAGATTTAAAAGGGCACATAATTAAGAGTTGGGGGCAGGGGAGGGAGGGGGTGAATATTTGCAGCAATTAAAGACAGCAAGGAAATACACCACCACTACAAGCAAAACAAGCTAGGTTTTAAATTTTCAACAGCCCAACAACAATTTTAAGTAAAGACAGCAAAGAAATTACAGTGTCACTAAAGGCCCACTGTCTAAGTTTAAAACAAAAATAGCAATGTACAGTTACTGTAAAGTAGGGTTACCACCTTTCCCTAGTTTCGCAGGACAGTCCTGATTTGGGCTGCTGTGTCCTGCAAAAAAAACATGAAACATACTACATGTCCTGACATTATTGTAGTAAAAATATTTTCTAATTTTCCATTAAATGTTGCAGAAAACTATAATACCTTAACTAAAATACCTTAAAATGATAAGAAACAATAGAAACAGTTAAGAAACTACAATACTTAGCGTTAATTCTGATTATAGAGAGAAAACAAGTCTGTTGTATTGGTCGAGGTTACATACTGTCCTGTGAAAAATCTTGTTTCAGTTAAGAAATGTCCCACTTTGGGCTTCTTAAAAGGTAGTAACCCTGCTGTAAAGCAATAAAATGAATCTGTTTCCTTCCCCTTCTGGCTTCTTCTGAGAAAACAAAAATCACTTGCTACCTCAACTCTGACTAAGCCCCACCTCCAATTATCATGTAGCTGAGGTCAGAGGCCAGACAATTAGCACCCCTCACCCAAACTACAGGGCAAGTCAGACAAGCCAAGACAAAATTTGCAGCAATTAAAGACAGCAAAGAAATACACCACCGCTACAAGCATAACAAACTAGGTTTTAAATTTTCAACAGCCCAAAAACAATTCTAAGTAAAGACAGCAAAGAAATTACAGTGTCACTTAAGGCCCACAATCTAAGTTTAAAACAAAAATAGCAATGTACAATTACTGTAAAGTAATGAAATGAATCTGTTTCCTTCCCCTTCTGACTTCTTCTGAAGAGAAATGTTCTAATAATAATAACTTTATTTAATAGAGCACCTTTCACAGTATCAAGGCGCTTCACAAATTTTCAAATTACTCCATAAAACATAATTAAAATCATAGTGAATCAGGAAATGCCTTACTCCATAAGAAAGTTTTCAGTGCCTGCTTAAAGCTCCCCACAGACTTGCACTCCTGAAGCTGACAGGGCAGAGAATTCCAGAGGGTTGAGGCAGCAAACATAAAAGCGCAAACCCCAGATGGATTCAAACTAACCCTTGGAATCTCCAGCAACCCCTGATCAGCTGAGTGGAGCTGTCACACAGGGGTGTAAGAAGTCAGAAGCTCTTTCAGGTAGTCAGGACCAAGTCCGTGTAGGACTTTGTAGGTTAACAAACCTACCTTAAAGGTGATCCACCACTGGACCAGCAGCCAGTGCAGATCGCACAGCACTGGGGTAATATGAGATCTCCTAGATACCCCAGTCAATAAACGTGCGGCAGCATTCTGCACTAGCTGCAAGTGGTGGATATCAACCCCAGGAAGCCCTAAGTAAAGGGAGTTGCAATAGTCAAGACACGAGGCCACAAAGACGAGGACCAAAATGGGCAAATCACTGGACGGAACAAGGTGCTTGATCCTGGCAATGTTCCTAAGATGGTAAAAGGCTAACTTAATGACTGTCAACACCTGATGACGAAGGGTCAGCCCATTGTCAAGTATCACTCCTAGTTCACGCACCTGTTCAGAGGTAAGGATCTGAGCACCCCAGAATAAACTGGAGGGTGAATCAGTCCTCAACCCCTCTGTCCTGCATCCCAGGTCCACTACCAAAACCTCAGTTTTACCTGCATTTAACTTTAACCCGCTGGAATTCGTCCAGTCTTGGATTTCAGTGAGGCAGCTGTTAAATACTGAGAGAGCACAAACTTTGTTGAGGGAAAAAGACAGGTAAAGCTGGTTATCATCAACATAGCAGTGAAACCTCAGCCCATACCATCTTACAATGTATCCGAGAGGTAGCATATACACTGCAAACAACATGGTGGACAGCACCAAGCCCTGAGGCACCCACAGAGCAGAGAGAAAGACTTGGAAGAAAAATTTCCCCAAATGACTCTCTGAGTTCTACTGGTGAAGAAAGATGAAAACCATCTGAGCACTGTGCCAGTCAGTCCACAGATGGACCTCAGGCGCTTAAACAGAACCCCATGGTCTACAGTGTCAAAGGCTGAAGAGAGATCAAGGAGTACCAAGATGTAGAGATTTCTCTGATCTCTCGCCATCAGGAGATCATTGAGCACCCAAGCCAGAGCAGTCTCAGTACTGTGCCTCTTATAAAAACCAGACTAGAGAGGTTTGTATTTATTATGGATAGTCAAATGGTTCTCCAATTGGGTCACCACAACTTTCTCGATAACCTTTCCCACAAAAGGAAGGTTTGAGATAGGTCTGTAGTTAGCTAGAGTATCAGGTTCCAAAGATGCTTTCTTCAGAAGGGGCGTCACCCCTGCCTCCTTCAGGGAGCTTGAAAATTCACCCGATTCCAAGGAGCACTGGACAATCTGAGCCAAGACCGGGCCAATGATATCACTACATGCCAAAATCAGGGCGGTAGGGCCCAGATCTAAACCACAGCATGTAGTGCACATCCCCTGGACAATGCCCATAATATCAACCAACTCTGGCAGGTCAAAGGTAATCCAGGAGACAAGAGGCATAGTGACCGAACACCAACCAACAGCATCTCCCATAGAATGGGTCTGATGGATCTCTAACCTGATATTGGCCACCTTATTCTCAAAGAATCGAGCAATATCATCACACTCCATTTGTGAAAAAATTAAACGGAGATGCAGACAGGCTGGGTTGCACAGCCTGTCCACAGTTTGGAAGAGCTGAGCCGGTCGATTCCAAGTGACAGCGATTTCCCTGGACAGGAATTCTACCTTCTTACAGGAAATCACTGATTGGTAGAGGTGGTAATGCTCCAACAAAGAAAGACAGTTGGTATCCAAGGTGGATTTCCACCAGCACCGTTCTAACCTACGTCCCAACCTCCACAACTCCCTCAAAGACCCATCAAACCAAGGGTCCCAAGGGCGAAGTGGAAGGGGGTGAACATGGACTGGAGCAATCAGATCAAGAGCTGAGAAAATGGCTTTATTATAGACCAGAACCAATGGCTCTGGACCTGAGCAGGCATCAACGAACTCCGAGAGGTCAATCAACGCCACCAGGTCTTCAGGGACCACATCCCACAAAGGGCGGTAACTGACCATCTCCACAGGGGGGCAGAAAAATTGAATCTCACGGTGTAATGATCAGACCAACTGACAGGTTCCACCCCCAAATCAGAGGCCTCAGTCTCCAGGAGAAAGACCAAATCCAGAGAGTGACCAACACTATGAATACCTGAGGAAACAACCTGTGTGAAGTCCAGTGATATCATCAACTGAAGGAAGTGTTGTCCAAAAAGCAAGGATTCGTCATCGACCCAGGCACTGAAGTTGCCCAGAACCATCAATCTGGGTGACTCCAAAGCCATGTCGGTGGTGAAGTCTGCTACTTCCTGTAGAAACAGCTTTTCATCCCCAGATGGACGGTAGATGAGTGCTATCCTACACCCCACACCAGCTACCACAGTGCAATCAAATGATTTAGCCTCCTCAACTGGTACACCCATGAGACCCAATTCAGCCTTGAAACAGACCGCTACCCCCTCCCCTGCCACAATCCAATCTTGGGTGATATATCACAGAGTACCTGGGAGGAACTGCTGCCTCCAAAACTGGAGCAGCATTTCCATCCAACCAGGTCTCGGTGATGCAAACCAGATCTGCTGTTCCCACAAAATCTGCAATAAGTGAAGTTTTGTTCTTAATGGATCTGGCATTGCATAACAACGCCCGAGTTGGACGATGTTCATGAGCCATCCCGGCTACTTGCCCACCCAATAAGGTGGTGCCCTTGGGTATGGGCACTAGACATGGACCACCATGTACTAGACACCATTTTGCACCAGGGCATCTTCTGGTCCTGACCACCTCTATGGGAGAGAACCGCTCATTCGAACTCCAATGTCCATGCCCCCTACATGCCCACACCCACCCACCCCCGCAAGCAATCCGCAGTGCACGACAGTGCTGATAAACAGAGGCAAGTGGGGGGGGGAGAGAAGGGCAGAGGGCACGGAGAGAGGAGGATGAATAGCATAGGTCCGGGGGAGCAAGCAGGTACATTCCACAAATAACCACCACACTGTGGCTGGGTAACAACAACAAGCAATCCTAATTTCCTCGTAACGGAATCCTAACTATGGTTGCAGTTTAAAGTTAAAATATAACTCCCATAGGAGCCTAAAAACAAAAACAGAACCAAAATTCAGAATCGAACCATATCACCCCCAAATCCCATAAACCCAACAAAAAAGGAAAAGAGTAAAAATAAAAACCAAAACAATAAACAAACAATAAAAATCCTCGGGCACCAGGAACTCTCACTAACCAGTGCCCAAAAAACTATTCTGGCACTCTCATGGCCAAAATAGTAAATCAACAAAAGAAAATTAATAAATCTAAAACATTTCAACACTTATCTAAATGCAGAAAGGAAATAAATCTAATAAAACAAATAAATCCCCGGGCAATAAAATACTCTCACTATTATTGCCCGGAGAAACTATAATGGTACTCTCACTACCATAAACTGTTAATAAAGTAAAAAATAAACATAAGTAATAACAAAAAACAAAATGTTAAAACTTTCAGCACAAAGTTCTTGTAGAATGTCACTAATAAGAGTCTGAAGATCCCCAGACCAGGCACTCTCACTGTCAGGACCTCATAGGAGCAAGGGGACTCTAAGTACCGAATATGGAGTGACAATATAGCAACATAAATAAACTGAAGATTCCAGTACATAACTCAGATGAATACAGTCTCCAAAACACTCTCACTGTTTAGAAAAACATTTTGCATAAAGTTAAACAGTCTGTCCAGCAGAAGTTCACTGACACATCTTCGGGACTGAGTTTGTTCCCCAGCTAAGCCCAGAAAGTCACACCACAATCTCCCATCAGGCTACAACAGCCACTAAAGGACCACAGAAGAACCCAGCTAAATGGGTTCCCGGGAGTCCCTAGGGAAAAAGACTTCCACCCACTTGCTCCCCAGGGAAGAAGGCCCAGCCCCTGTGCTGCTACAGCCCGAGGAAGCAGGAATCACTAAATAGGGCAATATAGCTGAAAGTTAAATGTTACAGTCCCTAAATCCAACAATTTATAATGGAATAGTCCATGATATCAGATACTGAATGTCCAACGTACAGAACCAGACCTTCACCAAATTAGTCTTTCCAAAATAGGTATGTGCTCAATATTTAAAACGAAGAAAAACTGGGATCGAATTGCAAACCCCAGCCAACAGTACTCATGCCACCAAAAAGGACTGTCTGGTAATCAGAAGAATCAAGCAGAGGCGAAATATATCATCCTTCCAGTGTGGGAATGCAGACTGCTACACCCCAGGACAGACGGCGAGTGGATTGCCTGTCTCCCACTCCAAAAAGCAGTGCCCCGAGGTCGACGTCGAGAAACCACAGTCAGGGCACAGTCAAGGCAGTTGGCTAATATGTTGCTTGTCACACGCTCCAGAGGAAGAACACTCCAAAATCAGTGTAGGGAACCACAATCAGAAGGGGGGGGGAGTGAACTCATTCCACAAACGCCCGGAAATCCTCACAAGCCAACCAAATCCAAAAACAGCCGAGAGTGAAGACCAACGGCGACGTTATAAAACAAAAATAAAGTATTCTTAAAATGCACAACAAAAACAAACAAAATAAAACTAAAAAAACTAAAAACACTTACTGCAACAGTGACTATGCAGAGGAACCAATAGCACACCCGGCCTAGCGGCCATTAAAGGTACAGTAAAGGATGCGACCCACCATAATGTACTTAATACTGTGCTGGTAGAAGTAAGTAATGATTTCTCTCCTGTTCTCTGAGAATCCCTCTGACTCCATTAAAGCCCTTTCTCCGTGTTTGTGTGCTGAAAATAAATCCAGAAAAGGTTTCACAGTCCCATCCTCCAGTTTTATTCTACTAGTTTGTTTGACTATGATGAGCAGTTCATGTCTCTGTCCTTGGGACTCCCTCTTACCGTCAGGACAGTGTGGGCTGTGGTTTCATCTTGCAGCAGTCAACAGGGATTGATCCTATATGACTTCTTCATTTTGAGAGTAAATTCCAAAGAAAGCACCCCTGTGAGCCAGCCCAGAGGAAAAGTCTTTAAATCTGTGTCCTTGATTGTTTCTGCGTTCTTGATTTTTTCGGATAGTTCTAATATCCTCTCATTGGCTACCATAGAAAAATTCTCTAACTGCTCAAGGTGGGCTCAGAGGGTAGAATTTTCATTAACAATACCAGTAGATGTAATCATAGCTTTCTTTGATACCTCTCCAGCCTTTGTTGCATCACCCTGAGCTAAATCAGCATTCTTCTCTAGAAGGGACGTTCCAGTGTTGAACTCCTCAATCTTCTGATCAAGGCCTTGGAATAGCTACTTGGAGGGATGCCAGGGAGGGTTCTCCTGTTGTGACTGTTGTTAACATGGCATCTTCTGTTGCCTGTATGTTCAGGGGCCTTTGTTCTTAGCTGGTCTAGTGGTGGCTGTGTTTTTGGCTTCCCCATCATCAAAGTCACTGAAAAGTTCACTCATGCACCTGAAGGGTTAGTATCTTCCATCAGTAAAATTCCTGCATCCCCCCCCAAAAAATTACTAGTTTATTTTAGTTGTTTAGCAGTTTATCACAGAGTTCATTCATCTTGTTTCTAACCACATCGGTGGTCATGCCACGCCCCCATGCCTAATCTGTATATTAACCCAGGGGAAGGACAAACCAGACCTATAAAACAAAGTATTCAAAAATAGGTACTTGTACAACCCACAAGGGAATGCTTGGCACAAAGATTATTGGCTATGCTGGCCACAAACCAGTAATGTCAACACAAAAAATAAAACTCTCTCCCTCCCAGGGGAACAGGGCTAATCCCATTTCCTCCCCTTTACCTCCCCAATCATTTCCTACCCTCCTTCATTCTCCAATACACAGCTTTAAAGAGCAAACCTTTTCTGTTCTCTTGGTACAGGGAAAGAGGTAGTAGTAGTTTTTTGTTTCTTTATGGTGCCCTTTCCTGGAGGCCAGGGTGCCATTACATAAGATTTAGAACAGCATCCAATATCAATAAAAACATCTCACATAATAAATCATTCGATAGACATGTCCAAAGTACAACTAGCATGTAGAAATCTCTGAATGCTTGGCTAACGAAAAATGCTTTTAAACCACTTTAAAAATTTCAACAGCAGGGGCCATCCTCAGAGACCCAGGCAGCAGATTCCAGAGAATAGGAGCAGCCACTTCAAATGCCCAATCCCCTGAAGATTTTAACCTGGCTCTGGGAACTTCCACGAGGCCCTCTCCTGCTTCCCCTGCTAAGTGGAGAGAGTGTCTTGGGGCATAAGGATGAAGGAGCTCCATCTGGTAGCCCAGACCCAGTCCATGTAAGGCCTTATAGGTCAGCAGACCTATTTTAAAGGAGATGCGCCACCATACCAGCAGCCAGTGCAATTCAGTCAGCACCGTTGAAATATGACAGGATCTCAGAAGACCCATCAACAGCCAGGCAAAGGGGCTAAGTAGCAGACAGCATAACTAAACACAACACCCCACCATCCCCTAGGCCTCAATGGGCAATTACTAACAAGATTGACCCACCCTCCAAAATTTAGGGGAGGCCAATGGTGTCCACAATTCTGACTAATTTAGTTTGTCCTTTCTCCCTAATTCACAGCAAGTCTTTCCCCTGTGGAACACTAACACCATCTGACAGTAGCATTTGATTGATTACTCTTGGCAGACTGACCTATCAGTTTGCCTATATCATCATGGACATGGGCAACCCCCCCACCCCACACCCCCATGGGCACATGAGACAGTCTGATGACTATAGTTTTCAACAGTAAGAGGTGCACTGCAGATTGTGGAGGTGGAACTGAATTAGCTGGGATAGTGATGATCACTGCCCCTTCCACTATCATGAATGGGGCTCAGGGAAACTCAACTTGTCATAAAATTATAACAAATTATTATCTTCCTTCCCAGGTTACCCAAAAATAAGTTAAAATAAACAAACAAGCAATGGTCCTTCAGGCCAGGGCAGGGAGGCTAGGGAGGAGGAGAGGAGTTTAATCATGTTGTCAGCTTCTGACACAGTGCCAGGAGACCAGCATTCTAAAACACAAATCTGTGCATTGGAGAATAGGGGAGTTGTAGAGGGTGGGAAATGACTGCAGTGGGGGACAAGGGTAGCCACAGTACTAGCCCTTGTCACATGGAAAGGGGTAGATGGTTTTAAAATTATTTTTTAGTCTTCTAGCCCCTCCCCCAAAATACTCCTGAATAGGGAAAGATATTTAGTAATCAGATTAAAGCATCACATACTTCATTATCTAGGGCATTCAAGAATAAATATTTATTACTCACCGACCACTACTCCCTGATGTCTAGTGTCACCTCCCCTCCATCTTCCCACTGAATGCTAAGTACTCCCTGGTATCCAGGGGCACCCCTTCCTCTACCAACCCTATGCCAAGCATACCCTATGTCCAGTGGCACACTCCTCCTTCAACCTGTCCTGCATCAAACACTTCCTGGTATTTAGCGGTATCCACTTCTCCTCCCAGTCCCATATCTAACAATCCCTGGTGTCAGGGGTACTTCTCCCTTCTTCTCTCCCTATCATGTGAAGAAGTACCTGCTGTCCACAGACACCCCACCATCTCTGTCTCCAAAGTAGACACACTCTGGTGTCCAGTGGTGCCCTCTCCCTCTCCTAACTAATCCCAAGCACTCCCTGACATCAAGTGGTGCCCTCTCCATCATGCCATTTATCCCAATAACTACCTGACTCCCTGATGACCAGTGATACTCCTTACTCACCCCTTCTGTGCTACACACTCCCTGATGTTCACTGTTACCCCTCCTCCACTGCCAGAGCATGACTGGTAATGCCTAATTCTCACTTCTTTGGCCAGTTGCTGTATGATAAATAATAGTTACCCACCCAGTGGCATTAGCAGAGTGTGTTTCATATGGACAATGGGAGTTTGCATCATGGACTTGACCCACCATTTTGGACCACTGCAGTCTAGAAAGTGATGTGAAGGCATTGCTATTAGACACTGGGGGAAGACAACCAACACAATGTAGCTTGACCTCTTGTGGCATATTGGGTTGTTGTTGGCATGATGGGTGGCTACTCAATGCCCATTCCACTCACTGCCAGTGTAGTACTGGATGTTCACAGAGTGTGGACAGTGGGTTAGACTCTAACAGGAACATAAATGTCCTGATCAGTAGAGGATACTGCCTGTCTCCCCAAACCACCAACCCCAGTGCCCCTGTCCCATCTTCTCTATGACATCTCTGAAGATGGAACCTTAAATGCCCTAGCACATTTGGGTATTAAGGTTCATCACTAGGAGGCTTCCCCATGGAGAGAATGCTGTCAGACAGCGCTGGATTGGAAAATTGTTAGGTGATGCTTTTAATAGGGCATATATAGAAGTCAGCAAGATGTCATGTGGGCTTAGTTGGGACAAATGAAGGTAACTTGGAAGATGTCCAGTTAAATATTGGTAGGAAGGAATGCCTTTGCTTTTAGAGATACTGAGGTATTGTTGGTGAAGTTCTAAAAGAACTTGTGGCCCTAAATGTTAATAAGGCCTGAGGGATAACAGTGTTTGTGGTAGTTCAAGTTCAAGTTTATTTGTAGACTTTTGAAGTATGCTGCCCCTTCAATTTCCAAACCATTGGCCTACCTTTCTAACTTCTTGCTTCAGCGGGGTAGATTCCTTGAAAAAAGGAAGCAGGCCAAGGTTGTGCCAGTCTTTAAATCCTGAGACATGAATTTGATATCTAACTATAGACCCATTTCTCTCCTTTCTGTGGTGCAAAGGTCCTGGAGAAGTTAGCAGCTAGGCAATTAACTAGTTTTCAAAGAAAACGATAGTCTAAATAAGAAGCGATCAGGCTTTAGAGTGTGCCACAATACCACAGCTGCAATTCTGAAAGTTGTTAGGGGCATACAGAAAGTGGTGGCAAAGGCAGGATGGCTGACACTATTTTTATTGACATCTTCAGAGCCTTCTATATTATAAACCATAGAATCCTGATAGATAAACAGGGAACGCTGGGTCATGGGAACAATGCACTCAATTGGTTTAAAGGGTATTTGACTAATTAAAATGAATTGGTATGCCTCTGAGAGATTAAGTCAGATGTTATGAATATTTTAAATGGTATTTCACAAGATTCCATTCTAGGCCCACTCCTGTTCTCACTGTTTATAAATAACAATACAGATTTTACATCTAGCATACATGTGTAAACATATGATACAGTTATACTGTGAAAGTGAGAGCAGAGGTGAAGCCCAGGGACTCCTGCAGGTAGCATTCCATAGAGTGCAGGGCTATTTTAGTAAATTACAGCTGAATTCAAAAAAGACCCAGGACATGTTTTTTGACATAATCCCGAAAGCCCTTGGTCGATCTGATTCCTGTTGTGATTAAAGCAAGGGAAACGGTAAATCTGAAAATGTTGCCCAAGTATAAATACCTGAGTGCATGCTTGATTCACTTCTGACATGGTACAGACAAGAAAGAAATGACAAAAAAAGATCAGACCCAGGCTGGGAGCACTATACAGGATATGACAGGCACTGTCATTTGAAATTAGATGTAAGGTGGCCAAGTACTACTCTTTGCTGCTGCCTTTGTTTGACTAAGGTTACATTGACTATGGGGCCACCTCAGAAACATTGAACAGATTAAATGCCACATATAACCATTTGGAGATATTTATTTTGGCAGCTCCTTTTGGTACTCATAGGTGTGCACTGTATCATAGCCTTGGATGGCCTTCACTGCAGCTAGATGGCAAGCTCATTTGCTTGCCATGTTTCATAAGTAGCCTGTATACCCCATCAAAGAAGGAGATTGTGATCCTGTAGATGCGCTGAGCTCCATGTTCCTCATACAAAAACTGTTTACGGAAGTCACACCTTTAATGTCACTAACCCACAATTGTGGTACACTATACCAGCTAGGTTTTGGCAAGGGCTTGGCCAACCTGTGCTCTCTAAGAGTATTCTTAACTGGTTAATTAAATGTGTCATTACAAATAGGTAGTTATAATATGATATGACCTGTGCCATTTTATATTTAACTGTGTATTGAAAATATTACTTATTGCAACCTTTGTATTGTATGAATTTGGATGTCATTGAAAACGAGCCCGTTTGAGCTGAAATGACTACTCAGCATCCATGTTTCTTGATTTTAATAAACAAAATGTTTAACTGAAATTGACTAGAACTGAGTAGCTCAGTCAAAGTATCAGTAATCCAGGAGGCAAGACAGTTTACATATTCTTATTCTTTGCAGCAAGAGGCTACTAATAACACTACAATGTACTGATTAGTTGGGAGTCAGTATAAATCCCCACTTTTATGATAATGGATAAAAGCATGGTGATACAGAGTCAGGGACCATAGTCATTCACAATTTGCCCATGATTTTATCCATCGTTATCCACAGACAACTGCTAATGGCAAACAGCACAGGGATGTTCTATGAATGACCATGGTCAGTCTAGTCTGATAATTATTCAAGTTGACAATGGCCACTTGAGATTAGCAATGACTGGTAATTTCAGAAGTTCACTGTTTTAGAAACATAAATTTCTACAAAGCTCGCAATTTCATTTTTTAACAACTTTAACATTCTGTAATGAATATACTTTACAGAAAAGGGAGGGACTAACAGAAGTCAGTGCCTGTTTGCCTAGAATGGCTTATAGGTGAGCAACCACATTAAAAGATAATTTAGTACACAGTCTACAAATGTAGAGGAATGAGACGTGGTTTCAGAGAGGTGTTAAGGGCTGTTTTAAATGTAAAAGATGTACTGTCAGTTTGAGAATAAAGGGGACAGCTTCAGATGACCACATACAGGAAAACATACTGTATAAGATGAGACAGTTTGCCACTTGCGCTACCATTGGTGTTATTTATATGGCCAAATGTAGATGCGGATCATTCTATATTGGTACTACAAAAAGAAATTTAAAAATCAGAATGCGTGAGCACTGTAGGGCTATCATGAGTGGAAAAAAATAAGCTACTGCATTACATATTAAGCAGTCATCCAACGCAGTGAACCATGCCTTTACTTTTCAAATCACTGACAAAGAGAGCAGACAACCAAGAGGAAGCAATTTTGAAAACTTGATTTTAAAGCTGGAAGTCTTTTAGATTTACACCATGCAGGCTACTAAGCAGCCAGGACTAAATGCCCCATTTGATTTAAAGCCACTTCTTAAAAAACGTTAGTATTCTAATTATTTTTTAGCAGAATGTTTGCCATTGGTATTGCTTTATAATATTTTTATAACTTTTTAAAGTTATAAATATCAAGTTTATGGGCTTGTACATAATTGTTATGTGGGGATAGATTGTTCTATTGAACTTCTATGTATTGTAATATAAATTGTCATGTTTCTTGTAAGTCTTTGTCGATGTGTTAATACGTACTTATGATGTCAAACTTCTGGATGTATTTAGGTCTGTGTCCACTTTTTACTACATGTCTTTGATAAAGGAACACGTTTCTGAAATGTATCAGGCTGATGTGGCACAGAGAAAAAATTACTGTTTTTTTAAACTCTTGAGTGGTGTATTAGTGGTGTATTGGATTAGAGACTGCCTGTCTGCCTGTCCGCCAAGACCTCTAAGTCCTCATTAAAAACGTATTTATCTGATTTAGCTTTTGGGGACAGTATTTAGTTTTATTATTGCTGCCTTTTTATCTTATATATCTTTTTTAGACTGTATATTTGGTTTTATATTGTACTGTATATGCACTTTGTTTTTAGAAAAGTGCATTATAAATAAAATTTGATTTGATTAAAGTGTTTTACCTATAGCGAGGCAACATCTGCCTTGCCAACATCCCTGACAGCAACAGCTGCAATGCTGAGTGTCAGCATTGCACTGTCAGGGAGATCTCAGTGTTTTTATAGGGGGATTGAAACCCTCCGAACACCCCATGTGGGGGGCTCCACCAAGGGGCACCAATGGGGGGACAGCTAGGACAACTGTCCTGGGCCCGATGGCTCGGGGCCCAGAGCTGCCTGGATGATTATCAATTTCTTCCCTGGCCAGGTCCCCCGCCCGAATTGTTGACAGTGAGTGACAGATGCTGGCTTGTCAGAGGAGGATGATACGCCCCACCCCAACCACTTACTCCTTCTCAATTTTCTCTCCAGACCCCATTTAATCTTTCTCTTCACCCCCCCCTGACCCACTTGTCTTACTCTGGCTGACTCCATCACCGTCATTGTGCCAGATGAGATAGTGTGCCGGCTGCAGTCCAGACAGCAGACATTTCCAGGCGGGCCAGTGCTTCCTTTCTCCTTCACTCTACAGTACTTCCTGAACCTGATCCCATGATTTCCCAGAAGTCAGGGGTCAACTCAGGTCAGGAACACTGGTAGCTAGAGCAGAGGTCATGCAGAGGGGGTCGGAGGTCAGGGTGGGCCACGGCCAGCATTGTACATAAGGTTACGGTGATGGCAGGACTCTTGCGCGCTTCTCTGACCATTCACAGAGAGAGTGAGTGACCAAGACAGTCCATTGACATCATCACCACCCAGGAGTGGGACTTCTAATCAACAGGACCAACCAACTGCACCCAGGACTCCCTGGAAGTTGAACTGCTGCCTGGTCTCTCTGGAACTTGGAAGAGAAGGAGGAGAGGAAGACAAAACAATGGTGTAGTCTTGATTCTGGAGACTGCTGGAGGAGGATTCCAGTGTAGCAGGGCCTAAGCGGGCTGCTATCCTAGGGCTTGGGGCCGGCTGGGGGCAATGCTTTTGCCGGTGGTTAAGACACAAATAAATGCTCACTCAGTTCTCCACTCTAACCTATATTATTGGTGTTTGTGTTATTTTATTTACAGGGGAGGATAGGAAAGTCAGCATCCTATAGCTTTTAAAATATTATGGTGTTGAGTGAGTTTTGGGAGACTGTTATTCACAATTTGAGTTGAGTTGGCTTGGGTAGGGCTACAAGGCCACATGGCTGGGATGGGACACTCTATTATGAGAGTCTGAATTTGATGTTCACTTCACAGTGGGATGAATTATGCCACCAGACTACATAGGGAGCCAGTATAGTTTCTAGACATTAGTCAGTGGACTGGTTACTGTAAAACTATAAGGTTTGTTTTTTTGTTTACCTTTCTCATTAGACTGGCCTCCTTCTGCCTTTCACTCCAGACTCATCACCCTGGTGTCCTCCAGAAATTACTTGTCTGCATCTTTCTCCAGGACTTATCTCAACCTGGTGGAGTTCCCTAACCCCCACTGTTGAACAGGATTTGGTGCACTGGACAGGGCCAGGATAGCTGGGTGCAGGACCTGCAGGTGACCGATGTCATCCTGCCAGCTGGGAGAGTTCCTTATTCTCTCCCCTGGAGGTACAGATGAGCAATGCCATCAGGACACAGTGCACTTCTGCATGATGTCATCAACAACTGCCATACTTCACTCACTTCTGGTGTCCCCCAAACCCCGGAGGAGAAGAGCACTCCCACAGATGCTCAGTCTTCCTCCCCCTGGCTGACCCATGAATGCCCTGAGTTTGATTCTGAACATGGGTCATCGGTGCCACAAATGGTAGTACTACTGCTGCACTGGCATGCTGGCAAACAATAAGGTTTTTAATTGTATTTATTCCAATTAGTCACATTATAGTAAAGAAGTTAGACAGACAGAGCACAGATGCTGCAAGTTCTAACAGGGAGACTGGTTGGGGGGCTGATGGGCTGCCAGTGAGAGTCTATGGCTGGGTGAGTTTGCTCAGGGGTCAGCAGTCACAATCCAGGACTCAGCAAGGAGAGACAGTTACAGTCAACCAGCATCATGCTGCAGCTACAGAGACCCAGCAGCCCAGACTTGGGAGAAAGATGAAATAAAATACAATCATACCAGGCCCAGTGAAAGCCCCAATGTTAGTTTTTTGAAATAACTTCTATTTAATATAGCAAAAAAAGGGCTAAGGTGAGAGTTATGGGACTGCGTAAAGGTGGTGTGGTGGTCTATGGAGTAGACCTGAGAGACTGTGATAGACAGAGACAGAGTGGAAGAAAGTAGAGAAAGGACTAGGGGAAGGAAAAATAAAATCAGATGGGGATTGTGGAAGACAGACCATATGGGCAAAGCTCTTAACTTTTTCAAGAACGTTTTCATTGTTTTTTTACTCTTTGGTCATCATAGACACACATAATCTGTACATCACATAATTGTATTCTTAACCAGAACAGAAACATACTCAATGATTACAGAAAAAGACCAAAGGTCCATCCAGTCTGCCTGAGTTCCTTATTTAACTCTGGGGCTTACTGTTCCTCCAGGGTCCTAGCCCTCCCCACCCACTCCATTTTCCTCCCCAATTCTGCCACCCCAAGCAACCACTATACCCATCATTCTGTTCCAGGCATGCTTAAAAAACACTAATAGTTTTTGCACACGACACCTCGACTACCAGCATCTTACATGGCTCCACCACCCATTCTGTACAATAGTATTTCATCACATCCTTCCAGAACATCACTCATGTTAGCTTCCACTCATGACTGGCAGTATAGCTTAGAGGTTAGAGTAATCAGCTATGAAAAAGCTTGGTACATCTGGCAGACCTAGGTTTGATTCAAACAAACTACACTCACATACTGTGTGACTCTGAACAAGTCCCTTAACCTCCTGAGTGCTCCCGGGTTGCCCTTGAAAACAAGTCACTTGTGCCTAGTGGGCCTTTCCTGATTACAAAAATAAAGAATAAAGAAAAATGACCACATGACTCCAAGCCAATATTCAAGTTAAACAGCTCCTCACAGTTCACCCAGTTAATTCCTTTTAGGAATTTGAAGGTCTCAATCATATCTTCCCCTCTTCCTTCTGGTATCTAGTGAATACACGTTCAGGGCCTTGAGACGCTCCTAATAGGGCATACTCTGCTGGTCCTGAATCATTTTTGTTACCCTGCACAGCACTGTCTTGAGCCTATTCCTATCATTCTTCAGTTGAGGACTCCAGAACTGTGCACAGTACTCCAGGTGTGGCCTCACCAAGAATCTATACAGGAAAAGTATTACCTCCCCTTTTTCTGCAATCAGTTCCCCTCCTCATACATCCAAGTATCCTATTTACCTTGCTATAATCCTTGTTGCACTGACTCAATTGCTTTAGGGAGTTGCTGATGGTAACTCCAAGGTCTCATTTCTCAGCCATGGTACTGAGTCTCACCCCTCCCATCCAGTATGCCATCCAGGGGTTCTTGTTCCCTAGGTGCATCACCTTGCACTTTTTGGCATTGAATTTCAACTGTCAAACCCTTAACCACACCTCCAGCTTTTGAACGTCTCACTGGACTTTGATTTATTCCCTCATCATGATCTACCCTCTCACAGAAATTAGTGTCATCTGCGAAGAGACACAGCCTGCCCTGGAATTCTCTCACCAATGTCACTGATGATCATTTTGAAGAGGACCAAAACTTGGTTATATCTCTGTGGAACCCCTTTCATGACTGCTCTTTCTTCTGATTTAACCCCATTGACCACTACTCTCTGCTGCCTCCTCTTTAGCCAGTTACCGATCCCATTTACTATGACCTTAGCCATACACAGATCATCCATCTTCTTCAGCAACCATCTATGGGGTACTGAGTCAAAAGCCTTGCAGAAATTGAAGTACGACAAATACACAGCATGGCTCCTATCCAATTCCCTCATCAACCAGTGAAAGAAAACTATTGCATTAATCTGACAAGATCTCCCTGCTGCAGATCCATGTTGTTTACTATCCTGGAGAGTGTTGCTCTCCAAATAGGCCACAAGATCCTCTTTGACCAGTTACTCCATCAGTTTTCCTACAATAGAGGTATGACTGACAGGTCTGAAGTTCTCTGCTTCTTCCTAGCGCCCCCCCCCCACACTTATGGAGTGGAACTTGACCCACCACCCTCCAATCCTTTGGAACCACCCCTGTCCTTAGACTGCTGTTGAGCAGACCTACCAGGAGATCAGCCAGTTCCGCTGCCAATTCCCTGAGTATCCTCGGATGCAACCCATCTGATCATTGGGCTTTATCAATCATTAGGGGTTGCCTGCCCTTTCAGGACCCTTTCACTAGTAAATGTTGGCTGTCTCATCTCTGGGACCCCTTTAATGGCAGCTTTGATTCCAATCATTAACAAGGCTCACCATCTTCCTTTGTGAAAACTGTGCAAAAAGTAGTCATAAAAGATGGTGGCATTTTTCCCCATCCACAATTTCTCTTCCTTCTTTCTTTCTTTCCTTCCTTTCTTCCTTCCTGACTGACTGCCTTTGCTCACTATTATACCTGAAGAACCATTTTTCCTCTGCTCTTGACCCCCTCTGCAATATGCAGCTCTGTGTCTGCTTTAGCCCCCCCCCCCGATTGCTTTCTTTGCCTCCCTGTTTTTCCACAAATATTATTCCCATTCTTCCTCCCCCTGCTTTTCTTTAAATTTGTAGAACACCTTTTTCTTGGCCTTCACCAATTCTCTTACACTTGATAAGAACCATAGTGGTCTCTAGAACCTGTTAATTTTGGTGACCATTCTCGTGCATACCTTAGATGCCCCGAGAATGGCTGCCTTAAGTGCCTCCTTCTCTATTTATTTATTTAGTTATTTATTTATGACTTTGATTTCTGGGAAGGTACACTGATCCAAAAGGACCATTTTCAGGCATGACCCAGGCCACAGGAGTGTCACAGCAATGACAAGGAACACATACATACATACATGCATACATACATGATAATTATTTACAATACGATACATGATAATTATTTACAACGAGTACAATCAGTACAATACATGAAAATACTGGTTGAAATAAGAAGTAAGCAACTTAACAAATGGTACCTAAGATAAGCTGATTGGCACATAAAACAGAAAAGCCAACTAGATAAAGGTCAAAAGCATACAGTGGGTACTAAGTTTCTAAGCAATCAAATAAGGTGGAAGTAAGCAGTTACCCTCAAAACTGCAACTTGACTGCCCTACTGGTCTTGCAACCATTGAGCATTGATACAGGAGAGGGTGATGGCACAAGTGCAGCATAAAAAAGAGAAAGGAGAGGTACAGCTGATGGGGTGAGGGGACTACCTGAATGAGTAGTTACAGCAAAGTTCCCCAAGGAGCCAGGTTTTGAAACTGGATTTGAAGGCGAGGTGAGAAGAGGCTGATCTGAGAGATGAGAATAGGTTGTTCCACAAGGTAGGGGCTGTAACAGATCATCCTTTACTTCCCATACTAGTAGTAACTCTGGAACTACAAGGGGAAGGACAATTGAGGGTCCTAGGAGAATGTTTAATCTTGAGGAGGGAGGAGAGATGGGACACATCCCCAGTTCTGAGGTCATTGTCAACGATACAGCAAAGGGAAATGTCAAAGTGATCTTTGAGTGGTAGCCAGCCAAGGGACCGGTAGAGATCACAGTGATGGGTAGAGAACAGGGCTAGTAGAGCAAATCAGCAGATGTTATTGTAGACAGATGTGAGTCGAGCTTGAAGGGCAGTGGATACACACAAGTATATGGGAGTGCAGCAATCTAAGATGGGAAGGAGATTTCCTACAGCGATAGCCTGGCGGGCCTTCTTAGACAAATAGTGTTTGAAATTAATAGGCTCATCCCAGGTTTCTGATTCACTCTGCGAGCAGCCAGTTTTATGTGTTCGGCAAAGGAGAGGGAAGAGTCCAGTGTTACCCGCAAGTATTTAAAGGAGGGAACATTCTTGAGGACAGGGCCATCAGGAGAGTAAACATGGAGGAAGGAGTTGGCCTTGTGTGCTTTGGCAAGGTAGGGTTTGGATCCAAACAGCATTACCTTCATTTTTATTTTGTTCACCAAGAGCAAACTGGACATGACTCACCTGTGAGCAGAGCAGTAGTTACAGTATGTGTGAGGACAGAGGATATATGACAGAGGGGTTTTCACTATGAAACAGGACAAGGTCATCTGCATAGAGAAGGGAGTTGCTGGTAAGGCTGTTGGAGTGGAGATTATTTATAAAGATAGAAAAGAGAAGGGGTCCTAGAATGGAGCCCTGGGGAACACCAGTAGTGACTGATAGGGCAGGAGATATGGCAGAGCCAATGAGCACAGTTTGGGAATGGTCAGAGAGGTAGCTCAGAAACCAATTTGTAGTCTCTGGGGAGCAGCCAAGCTAGGGTAATTTGGAAAGGTGAAGGACATGTTTTACCATATCAAATGCCTTGGACAGGTCAATGAAAATGGCACCGGTGGCGTTTCCACGGTCCATGTTTGAAAGGACATGTTCAGCGAATAGCAAGGGCTGTCATGGTACTGTGGTTTTTGTGAAAGCCATGTTGCTGGTTACACAGCAGATTGTATTTCATAAGATATGTTCAGACAATTGGTGATGGATGACCTTCTCGAGAAGCTTGCTAAGGTGAGGGAGAACTGATATGGGTCGATAGTTGTCAGAAGAGAGGGGGTTACTAGCTTTAAAAATGGGTACCATGTTAGCTGATTTCCACAGGCCAGGCACAGAGGAGGTGGAAAGGGCCAGGTTAAAAACAAAAGTGAGTGGTTTAGAGATAGCAGGGGAGACTAGCTTTAGCATGACAGGGAAGAGGTTGTCCAAGACATTGCTGCCATGGTCAGGGAGAGTCCTTAGGAGTTTAGAGGTTTCCTTTTGGTGAAATAGCCTTAAAGTAGAAAGGGGGGTGCGGGACAGTGCTTATAGTGCGGGGAGAGGGTGGGGATGTGGTGCTAGCCCATGAGCAGGTTGCAATATTTGCAGGAAACTTACTAAGGAGGGCAGACAGATCAATAAATTTCATGTTGAACACCTGGGCAACCTTGGCAGGCTCGGTTAGCTGTCCAAAAGGTGAGTCTAGTTGAATGGTATTACTGTGAGAGCGAGGGCTGAGAAGGGAGCTAATGGAGTCCCAGAATGTTCTAGGGTTGCCGAGGCTCTCCTTCTGGAGGTTGAGATAGTATTTCCATTTTAAGGATCTAATCACGTATTTGCAGTGACTGCGCAGTTGCCAATATTTGTTCCATAGGCCTGTAGAGGGAGACGATTTTTGGGCAGTCCACTTACAGTATCTAGCTTTCATGAGGGCTAGGAGGTCGTTGGTTATCCACTGGGTGCTCCTGCCTCTAACTCTCCATGTTGTAATTGGGAAATGATGATCCTGGATTGTGAGGAGTGAAATGGTGAAGAATGCAACAGTCAAGGATATGTCTGTGATGGTATAGAGTTCCTGCCAGTTTATGGCCTTAACATCATCCAGGTGGAGGGAGGTGTCAGGGCAGTTGAAATTGTGGAAGGAGAGGTACTTTGGCAGGGGGGGATGTGTGGTCTTGAAGGACCACATGGAATAAGTCGGGAAGTGCTCACTAATGGAGTTAGCAAAGGTTCCTGCCTGAAGTACTCTGTTGTCATGGTTTGTTATCACCCAGTCCTGTAGAGTGTTGGTATAGGTGCGAGGGTTTAGATGAGTGGGGAGGGTGATGCTTTGCAGCAAGCTGTGTTGTTTCAGAAGGCTGGCATGATCAGGTGCTTGGACACTTAGCCAATTGATGTTGTAATCACCAAACATAACGGTGTCCCTGGGTGGGGAGAAAGACCCATAGCCAATCAAGAGATTTTGAAGACCCTCTGCGCCCCCAGTGGGAGGGTTATAACAGCACCCCAAATGTTGTTTCTTAGTCGAACCCAGGGTAACTTCTAAGATTATCCATTCATTCAGGGAAGAGGGCTCAGAACAGAGTATGGTAGCAGCAGAGAGTGGTTCACTGATGTATATGCCAACACCACAGCCCTTCTTTTTACCTGGCCTGTCTCAATGTAGCAGGGATTAGCCAGCCAGGTGACACTGTACATGGCATCGGTGTGGTGTGAATTCAGCCATGTCTGAGAGAGACAAAGAGAGTGGGTTTACGAAGGGATACCCATCTTACAAGGTCAGGGTATTTGGCAGGGAGGCTGCAATTGTTCATATGAGAAATTTTTAGGCCATGGGGCCTGATCCAGCTGCAATACGTGGAAGTGGTATTGGTGTTTACAGGGCTGAGGTTACTCTCAATGTCCCCCACTAGAAGAAGCAGTGACAATAGGAGGCGATAAGGGCAAAGCAGCCAGTTGTGGAAGAGAGAAAGAGAGAGAGAGAGTATAAGAAATAACCTAGCAGTCTTTGCTCCAGGTTGGAGAGAAAAAGATGAGTGAGGGGACCAAGCAGTGTTAGCTCCCACCTTCTACCCCATCTATGTTGTCTGCCCCTACTAACTTATCCCTTACCAGATCCTTCAGCCTAATAAAGTCTGCCCTTCTAAAATCAAGGATTTCAGCTCTCGTTTGCAGTTTAGTAGATCCGAGGGCTGGTTTGCACCAAACAGAGTTATGATAACTGTTCCTTATCAGCTCCTCTACTCCCACAGCTCCTATCACTTCCAAGTTGGTGAGCACCACATTAAGAATTGTGGTCTGCCTGGTGGGATCTTTAACTAACTGTACCAGCAGACAGTCCGGGAATGAATCCAGCAAGATCTGGCTTCTGGTGCTCCTGGCAATTGATGCCCAGCAGGTTTATATCACCCACCACTCCATCCCCTTTAGCTATGCCTTTTTAGAATTCTTCCCTGAGCTCTCTCCCTCTCCTACCTTTGCCCTGGAGGTCAAATGATCATACCCGAGCACAGTTTATTGCCTGAGGCTGCACTGAGCTGCACCCACAATGATTCAGTCTCCCCATTACTACCACTGATACATCCATCTTCTGTCACCTCTATGCCCTCCATGATATAAAGGGCTGCTCCTCACCCACTACCTGTTCCTGCATCCCTCCAGAACATGGGGTAGCCAGGGACCATCAGTTCCCAGTCATTATTTTCAGAAGCCCATGTTTCAGTTATGGCCAAAATGTCCACCTCAGTGTCTGCCAAAAGTGCCTGGAGCTCACTGATTTTATTACCTAGGTTCCTGGTATTAAGGCATACCCTTCTACCTGACCCCGATCCTGCTTTGTTACTATTCTTGCACTTTGTATGTCCTCTCAGCCCATTGTTTTTTATTAGTGCTTGCAACCTTTTTGTTCCACGGCTCCAAAGTTCCTTCACCTAGTCCAGTATGGGCCACGGCTTTCTTTGTACCTGCTATGCTGCTAGAAGCCTCCAGACATGGAGGAGTACTAGCTAGGCTCCCCTTCCTCTCCCCTGCCACTGAGGTTCCCCTAGACCAAGTCTCCCTCACTGTCAGTTTAAATGTCTGATATAGATGTCAAACTTCTCCCCAGTGCACAGGCACCTCTCTAGTCAGGTGAAGGCCTTCACCCTTGAAGGGGTTCCAGTCCCAGAAGTCCCCCCAGTCCTCCGAAAAGTGGTACCCCTTATCCTTACACCATCCCTTAAGTTATCCATTAAACTCCTCTGTCACCTCCCTCCTTATTCTATCCTGCTTCCTCTCACTGCCCCACACAGGCAGGATTTTTGAAAAGGCCAGGGAGGCTGAGTATGCTGCCAATCTGTCTCCAAGTATACAAAAGTTCCACTTCACCACCTCCACTGACTGCTTTGCCAGATCACTGCATGATGTGCAGACACCACAAGTGATCCTAAAGGAGAAGAGAGCAGCAGGATTGAAAGTTGGGTGTTTGGAATCTTTTCTTGCAAAAGGGTTCATTGTTGAAATGCTACTATGATCGCACAAATTTGCTGTGGGGCTGGGGTTCTGGATGGAGGGAAAATGTACAATCATCTTTTTCTCTTACATATTCTTTCCTATAATCACTTTTGTTTTAGTTTTTGCCAGTGCTTAATAAATTTTGTAAGTAGAGTGGCCTTCTATTTATTGTAAGAGACTGACCAATGGTGTATTTTAAAAAAGTATAGTTGTGAACCTCCTTAGGTAGCCATCATTCTGAAGAGACATACTAACCTATTTTAAGCAATTTGAGAAAAAGAATCCTTTCTGATACAGGAAGTGATCTGGGTAAAGCTGATAAGACAAACTCACACTCATCCTGGGGTTCAAGAAGTTAGTCCTGTGTTAATACAGAGATACTTGTTACTGGGCTTAAAGGGTTCAGGTGTCTCAGGCATGCTATGTTCAGACAGAGCTGAGTGTGAGAGCAGGACAATGTATGGAGCAAACCACAGCACAGGTGTGTGTCAGCCAGGGGTGTGAAGGGTGCTGGCTGGAGCACAGGTGGGTGGTTTGTCACAGTTTGCCACAAAAAATTACTTTAAAAAAAAACACACCATTAGAAACAGACCATCTGTTATAATTTCTAATGTTCACGCCAATATATTTTTCTGAAGAGAAATTTGAACTAAATAAAATAAATTAGGCTTTACAAAAGGTGATAGTACTTACAGTGGAGATATTTTAATCTGGGTCTATTAGTCTATACTGCTTACTTTGTTAAAATATTAAACATTAATGTATTTTATTATGATGTTTCATTGGGTACAGCTACATAAAATGGATTTAAATTGTCATATTTTCTACATAGTCATTTAGCATTTAAAATGTTTAAGCTATAAACTAAACCCTCACCGAGTTTATCTACATGGTAATTTAAACAAAAATCAGATTATTTCTTTAGTGATTTAGTGTACTCAGTAAAACCTATGCCTGCATTTATCTCACCTGATTACACTCCACTCTGCAGTCCCTGTGTTACTGTGAATTCTCAAATATGTCATCCTCATTAATTATTTGATTGTGTTTTTAGAATGTGTACAGGCACATAGATGCATGCCACTACAGTAACACAGAAAACATAGGGTATAGTTGAGAGAAAATACATGTATAACCTCTCAATTCAATTTTGTATCAGGCTAAGCAATGGATAGTTTGACTTCATACGAACCTACTGGAGCTAATGGGTTAAACAATATTGAACAGAAAAATGTTGAATAGACCAAAACAGTGCTTATCAAATGATCTTCCTTTAATATCTAACAAAGGTCAAGAATTTTGTTTTTTCATTCAAAACTATGTGTGATGCAGAGAAGCCTATGCAGTTTGTAGTGTCATACTGTATGAGGATCTGAACTGGTAAATATTCACTCTCCTCTATATCTATGTTACTGAATCAGTCACATCAGATGGGTTCATCTCTTTGGACTAGAGAATTGTTCTAATTGAATGAGATTCCTATGTATATTGAGGTCAGCTGTTTTTGGACCCCTGCAGGTAAATGTGCATGTGTTCAGCAGACATGGAGAAGGGCATTGCTTAGGTTCTGCTACTTTAAGTCTGAGTATGGTAAACCTTTCCCTCTCTGCATGAATATATCTTTGATTAGTACAGTCATCAAGGTATAGTAATGACTAGGTTGCCCATTGCATTGATATCACTAGTTGATATAATTTACATATTAACCAGCATGTTTGCACTAAAAGATAGCAAACATCCCAAGCATTTTGGAGATCTTACAGAAACCCAACAGACTATAGGCAAAGCTTTGACAGATCATTTTGATCAAATAAATGCTCTCCTATTAAACCAACAATGCTGTGAGATTTTCAGGCCGAGTAATTTTACATTTTCTATATACAACCAAAGTGATGCTCCTGAGTGTTTGCTTCACAGAGCTTTAAAGACTCCTTCCAGCCCTAATTAAAATGATGTGGATTCTGACAGATGACTTATTGGAGGCACCCTAGAGTGAAGAAGAATTTAAAACAGGAACTTGCTAGAGTCACAGGCTGAGAAAAAAAAAATACCAGACAGCCATTAATTGATGGGAGCAGAAGAATCTGCGTTTTAGACCTTTTTTAGTGAAGACAAAAACTATCCAGCAGTAAAGATTTGCAATCAAGTCTCCAAAGTTATGTCCTCTGTATTAGTGCTGTTTACTGGCCTTTTGGTTCACATGGGACAGGAAATGGTCCCCTGCGAAGTTACATTCCCACGAGGAAAAAATTGTGTGTTTCTTTCCCAACATTAGGCTACATCTTAATTGAATTATGTTGCTCCTTTAGGATTACACCATTACAGTATGTGACTTCATTTTCTTAACCTTTGCCCATCATGTTCTGATCTGCTGCACAGATGTGAAACTACAGCTACTTAAGAAGAACAAGCCTTTTTTATCCTTACTAAAAAAGAAGCTTTGTTGTTTGCTTTTATTAGGGTAAGTGCAAAGGTGCTACAGCAGATTAGTGCACTGGTCTCTCACTGCAGACCTGGATTGCCTCTATGTTCTGGAGTCCTTTAGTTTGCTCAAATCTGGCTCTGTTCGCAGCCCACAGTATATAGACAGTACCGTTCCAACTCTAAAGTCCCAGGGCCTGATTTTCATAGTGTATGCCTGAGATTGCTGTAAGTGCCAGCTACACCAAGGATATGATGCACTGGGCTTGCAGCAATTGAAAGGGATTTTCCATCTCTTGTGACTACTGACACATGCTAGACCATCTTTTTGTGGTCTCTCTTGCATCAATAACAGAGACCATTTTAACAGAGCTTGCACCCGAGATGTGGCCCAAGCTGCCGTAAAGTGGGTGAACTGTCACAACTGCACCCAAGACTGTAAAACTGGGCACAGTTGCAGCAAATAGGAATGGCACAGCAGCAGGAATAAAGTGGTGTGATACACGGCTTGATGCAAGCCCTGCTCCTCTCTTTGAAAATCCAGCCCATATGGTTTCAATCTAGCCCCATTCTCACTTCACCAGATATACAGGAAATGCATTTTTTGCAGACTCTCCCAAAGCTATGGAGTCCTAGGGCCAAATTTTACAATGTATAAGATTGCCACAAGCCTTGGGTGCACCAAAAATATGGTGCACTTGGCTTGAGGCAGTCTAAAGGAATCTTCCATCCCTTGTGGCAAAACACATTCACTAGATCATCTTTTTGTGGTCTAGCTTGCGTCAAGACCTTTTATACAGAGCTTGTGCCTGGGATTTGGTGAAAGCTGTTATAAATCAGCTTGTTGCCACTGCACCCAAGATTATAAAATTGGGTGCAGTTGCAACAGTCAGCCATGCCACAACTGCAGCAGTTCAATGGTATGGCATAGGGCAGGATATAAGCCCTGCATCACTCTTCTAAAATCCAGCTCTAGAGTTTAAATCTGGCCCTGTTCTCAGTTCACAGAATACAAAGACTGTGCTATACTTTTCATTTCAGAGTCTCCCCCAGTTTTAGAATAGTAGGGTATGATTCCTATCGGATTCTCAGCCAGTGGTATAAAACAATAATGCTCATCATTGTAGAATCTTTGCCAGCTCTGAAAAACTAAGAACTGAATATGTCCCCCTTGTCAAGCTACAGTATACAAAAGCCAGTACTTTTTATTCCAGAATCTTGTCCAGCTCCAGAGTACTAGGTTTTCCTTGTTCTCAAGTTATAATTTACCAAGACTGTGACTTTCATTCCAGACATTCTTTCATTTTGAAGTCCTTTGATTTGAATCTTGCCCTATTTCAGGATTGCTGAAGTGACTCTGGGGTAGATGGCTGCTTCACAGCAGCTGAAAACCCACCCCCCTGCACCAAAAGATGCTCTAATATAGCAGAGATTAAAGCAGTAAGAAGGCTCCTACCAGGAACCAATCACTAGGCAGACTGCACCTCCAAGACCCCAGCAGACCAATCTAGGGCTCTGCCTCTGGATTCTTTTATTTGCCAGCAAGCTAAATCTCTTGCTAGCTCTGCCAGAGACCCAGGGTTTGCTGAAGTGACCTATAGGGTAGAGGGTTGCTTAACAGCAGCAGGAAACCCTCCCCCTGCACTGACAGATGCTCCAATCTAGTGGAGTTTGAAGCAGGAAGAAGGCTCCTACCGGGAGCCAATCCCCAGGCAGACCATTCCTCCAGGACCCCAGTGGAACAATGCAGGGTTCTAGCCTACCTGCCTGTCACCTCCTGCTGCTATATAGGGACATAGGCCACCAAGCAGCCCCTACACTAAGGACCAATGCAACAAGGACAGCACACCGGAGTCTGTCCACCAGAGTTAGCCCAATGAGGAAGAAAATGTCTGGACACTCTGCAGCTCAACAAGCTGGCAGGGGAGCAATGAAGGAGTATGACAGGAGGAAGCAGAACATCAGGAAGGTTAACCCTACAGTAGAGGTAAGCTTCCCATTTTAAACTCATGTAACTGGACACATATTCCAAGGGAGCAAGGAGGGTCATGGACATGCAATAAGAAGGGTATAGGTAGGAGTAAGAAAAAAAAACTAGCAATAGTTTGGGTATAGGTGAAACATCCTATCTAGGTTAGAATTAAATAAGGGTTTAAAGAAATCAAAACAAAAACAGGCAGAATAAATGCAAGTTAGGATCAAACAATAGTTGGACAAGGGGTAAAAAGGGACTAAACGAGGCAAAACAGAAAAACAGGCAAGGTAGGACATATTTATGCTGGGAGTGATGTAGTGCAGTGGCTGTTGGACGGCAGTCTTCAGAGAGACTTTCTGGAGACTGTGGTGCTGCTCCATCTGCATGCATCTCTCTGGGCTAAGGAGGGAGGTTGCTTGTCTCCAGGCCAAGTTGGCTAGGATTATATTGATGGGCATTTAAACTAGCCAAGGGAGGTGGCAGAAGGAAAAGGGGAGACAAGAACTGTCTCACCCCTCAAACTGAAGTAGGCAGTAGGGAGAGACCAAAAGGAAAGAAATCCCCAATGGTATCCAACCAAAAAGGGAACAAGGTGGTAGAAATGAAGAAAGATGGGACTGACAGCAGAAGGGGTAAGGAGAGATGGCAAAAAAGGACAGGGAATGATGACAAACAGGGCGATAGCACATTCTGGAAGGCCACGTGGGGAAAATGTTCAAAGTCTGGGAAACAATATCCCAGACCTAGAGGACATAATGGCAGAGGCTGACCTGAACATTGTCACCATTACTGAGTCATGGTGCAACAAGAACCATCACTGGAATATACAGTAGCCATACCAAGCTACACTCTGTTCAAAAAAGACAGGGTGGGAAAGAAAGGGGAGGACTGACTCTTTTTGTGTGGGACAGCATAAAGGCTACTGAGATACAGGGAAATCAAGAATGGGTGGGGTACTGCATGTCACACTATAAACAGCAAAGGGACCCACTGTTCACGCTGGCATGACCTACAAACCTCCAACATGCTTGAAAGGGATAGGAGTTGGGTAAGGTTCTAGTGGAGGCCATCCAAAAGAAGGCAAGTAAGGGGGAGGTGCTGCTGGTGGGGGGACTTCAATCTGCCGGATCTATATTGGAGCATCCCAGCTGCAGCTTCAGCTAGGAGAAGGGGCATCCTGGAATCCCTAGAGGGAGCATTCCTTAGGCAACTTATAAAACAGCCCACTCGTGAGAGGGCAATACTGTACTCACAAACAGGGACAGAGTTGCAGACATCACCGTGGACTGCCACCTGGGGACCAGTGATCACTGTACAGTGGGGTTCAGTGTAAGTACTGTGGCAGAATCGAACCACACAAAGGCGAGGGTCCTGGACTCCATGAAAGACAATTTTAAAAAGAAGGTGGAATGCCTCAGGGATGCCCTGGCAGGGGGGATGACTTGGAGGGAGTGGAGGAAAACTGGGAAAATCTAAAAGGAGGAATAGAGAAGGCAACAAACCTCTGCATCAGACAAGTAACCAAAAGCAGGAGGAAAAAGAGACTGCTATGGTTCTTAAATGAGGTGGCAGGTAAGGTAAGGGCACAAAAGTTAGCATTCAGGAGGTATAAGGAGACTTAAAGACAAGAAGGTAGAGAGGTTAATCAGGAGAAACAGCGGGAGGCGGGGAAAGCAATTAGAAGCACAAAGGTGTAGATGGAGGAGAAAATAGCCCAGGCAGTGCAGAAAGGGGATAATGCATTTTTCAGGTATGTAGCAAGAAGAGAAAGACTTGGGGAGGGATAATAAGGCTAAGGAAGGAAAGAGGGAAGGAGGGGAGTTTGTGGAGGGGAACCAGGTAAAAGCAGGCATCTTGAACAAGTACTTTTGTTCAGTGTTCACAGAGGAAGGAGAAGGAGAGGGACCACAGATAAGTGCCAGGAGCATCAAAGGAAGGGAGGTAGACACTAGTCCATTTACAGAGGAGAGGGTTCTGAGGGAAATCACAAACCTAAAAATGGACAAAGCAATAGGGCCAGAAGGGGTGCATCATAGGACATTGAGAGAGCTCAGGGAGATGCTGGCTGCACCTCTGACAGTCCTGTTCAACCATTCAATGGAAACAGGAGTGGTTTGGGAGGATTGGAAGAGGGCAGATGTAGTCCCACTTCACAAAAGAGGAAGCAAAGAAGAGGCTGGCAACTACAGGCCAGTCAGCCTGACATTGACAGTGGGGAAAGTAATGGAATCCCTATTGGAGCAGAGGACTGTGGAATATCTGGAATCCAGTAGCCATCAGGATCTGAGGCAGTATAGATTCACTGGGGGGGGGGTTCATAGCAAACAAATCTGACAGGTTTATTTGACTTGGTGACCAAGAAATTGGATCAGGGTGGAGCGGTGGACATGGCCTAGCTAGATTTCAGTAAGGTGGAGTCACGTGATGCAGTGGTGCTGAAAAGCTGCTTACTGTGGAGCTCCCGCCTTCCTCCTCCTAAATTAGCTTTTCTTTGCACCTTAAACTACACTGCCGACCCAGAGGCGAGTTGAGAGGGTCTCCTAACACTGCAGGACCCCTCGAGGATCGCGATCGGCGAATTGATTGCCTTTCAGTGTGATCATGATGGCAGATACAGAAATGAAGGCCGCGGGAGTCAAACACACTCCCCCAACCTCGCCAGAAAAGGCTTCCAAAAAGGCCAGGAATACTAACACCAACACCGCCCCAACGGCCAAGCAACATTCCAGCGGGGTATCTAATGCTACACCAGGCACTATATTAACGGAGGAGAACTTTCTAGAGGAATTATCCCCTTTCAGAGAGACTCTACAGGAAATCTCTAAGGAGATTAGGTCACTGAGGCTGGACTTCGCTGATCTCTCGAGGAGAGTAAGCAACTCAGAGGCCAGAGTTTCCTCAATAGAGCAGTGGCAGCACAAAACCGAACTGGAGATCACCAGATTGAGGCAGCATATCCAAAAACTCCAGATGAAAACAGAGGACCTGGAGGGAAGGAGCCGTCGGAACAACATATTGATCCTTGGCCTCCCGGAGTCTGAAGAGGGGGGAGACACCCTGCGCTTCATTCAGCAATTTCTTAACAAAGTTGTGGGCCCTTCGCCTATTCATCAGCAGTATCACATAGAAAGAGCCCACAGATCTCTCAGGCCCAAACCACCCCCGGGTGCTCCCCCCCAGGCCTATAATAGTTAAGTTCCTGAGTTACCTGCAACGTCAACACATTCTGGAGAAGGTTAAAGAGCTTGAATCCATCCTCTGGAGCAACAATAAACTCAGGATCACCCAGGACCTCCCCTACGAAGTTCGACAGAGAAGATCTGCTTTTCACCCGGTTGTCAAGAAGCTTATAGCGGCTGGGAGAGCCTTCAAAATGAACTACACTGCCAAATTGCTTGTCCAGATCGATGGCACATGGCACGCATATGAGAAGCCGGAGGATGCACTATCTGAATTAACTAAACTGCTCCCGGACTTATTTAAGTGACTCTTAAAATATCTCAGTGTAGCTGGACTCCCTCCTTATTAGTTCCTGTGCAAGTGCTTAGTTCTTTGTCTAACTGGCCCTGATTAGTTTTTTCCTCTTTCTCTGGCCCCTTCTAGCATTCTTGCCTAGCGTATTTTTGTGGTGCTAAGTACCTGTTTTTCCTCAGCTGAGAGTTTCTCCATGGTGGGGTCCTGCGTGGGAGTGAGCCTGGGGGTTGAGGCATGAGGCCTGATTGACTATGCTTTGCTTCCGACCGTCTGGTCTTCTCAGTTGCTTTCTGGGTACTGCTAAGCAGGGGTGTGTTCCGGAGGGCGCTTTTGCGGTCGGTACGTTTGGTCGGCAAGCTTCCCTCACTTCTCATCCTGTCTTCCGGTTTGAGTACAGCGATCCAGTCCTGCTATGGGAAGCGGACCTTCTATTCCTAGAGACTTCTCCCAGGTACCTCCTTATTTCCTTTTCTTTGACCAGATACATTGTTTTGAGGTACCTTTTGGATCATGTTTCTTGCTCGCTGAGGCGGAGGCTCGGCGGTTTAGTCGCCTCAGAGCCCTGCCTTGCGACCTTAATGGGATTTGGTGGGTACCTGTTTGTTGCATTTTAATGGAACTATTTCTCTCCTAGGGTCTTGGTTGTTAAATAATTGGAATTGGTGTGTATACATTGCTATGTTTACTTTCGGTGCTTTGGGGAGTTTTTCATGGTACCCAAGGGGTGGGGGGAAGGTAGCTTGGTTCAATTTGTTACTCCTGTTATACTGGTTGCTTGGAATTTGGGCTGTAAATAGGGGTTTAAACTTAAGTTGTTATAGTTTGTTATTGGTATTGGGAGGGGATGCCGTCTGCTGTTGGTTACTTAGAGGATTGTGGGTTTTTTTATCCGCCTTTGGTCTGCTTATAATGAAGCTCAACTCCTTTATTTTTCAGAGGAAAGCTGTTCACTTTTGTTACTACCGGGGCGGCAGGGGAGGGGCGATTGGGGGGGTATGAAGGTGTCACCACTGATTGGTTTAGGTGTGGGGATCCCTATGCAGCCTGCTTTAGTCCTACTATTGTTCTTAAGGGATGGCTCTGGATTATATTAAACTAGCCAGTTGGAACATTAGGGGCATTAGGGAAGCTAACAAAAGGAACCGTATACTGTTTAATTGTTCCCTGTTGGGGGTTGACATTCTTTTTTTACAAGAGACCCATATAACCGCGTCAGAAGCCAATATTTTAAAGGTTAAAGGCTTTTCTCAAGTTTTGTTGCCGGTGACTCCTCTGATTCAAAAGGGGTAGCTATCATGATTAAAAAGGGTTCCCTTTACACGGAGAAATTTACACAAGACCCTGAGGGCAGATTTATTTTGTGCAGGGCTTCCTTTATAATTCGGCTATAATCCTGGGTGCTGTTTATGGCCCTGTTGGGAGATGCTGGTTTCTTAATGCAACTAATAGATAAACTGGTGTTTGTTTACCAACTCCCCTCATCCTGGGGGATTGGAACATAGCCCCATCACAAGAGTTAGACAAAACCTATAGGCCTCTGAAACCTCCATCCCCAGCGCAATTGGTCACGACGAGATCTAGGTAACATGTTAGGTTTGGTAGATCCATGGAGGACTCTGAACCCTTCTAATAAGAGTTATACCTTCTTTTCTCGCTCCATAACTCTTGGTCTAGGTTGGACTATTTTCTGGTAGCACCCTCTCATGGCTAATATACCCCTTGTAGGTATTGAGCCTATTGTAATTTCTGATCACGCCTCGTATGGTTTCGACTTAATCCCTTCTCTTTGGCACAGCGCGACTCAATTTGGAAGCTCAATACTCAAGTCCTAAACGATGAGCAATCCAACGTTCAGGTTAAGTCCTTAATTAGAGAATTCCTGGACATTAACCAGGGTTCAGTGTCCAGATATGATATACTATGGTGCTCATTAAAATGTTTTTTAAGGGGAGAATTCATTAAAATTTCCTCTAGGAGGAAAAAACTCAGAACTCAAAAATTTCTTCTTTTATCTAGCCAGATTAAAGCAGAAGGCTCCTCGCTTCTTCTAAGTCCCAAAAGAGTTTAGAACAGTTATACAAACTTAAAAATGAGTATGAGGAGTTAATCAGAGAAAAGACTGAATTTGAGCTGCTGAGGTCCAAAGCTAGATACTTGGACCAAGGGGAGAAGCCGAGTAGACTTTTGGCCCTAAAACTTAAGGAAGTGGAAAATTCAAGATTGATTCCCGCTTTAGAGGCACATGATGGTTCCATCAAGACAGGTCCCAGAGATATTGTGGAGGTTTTCAGGTTATTTTATCAAAATCTGTATGGAGCTGTATCAACCCCTTTCTCTTTGCCCACAATCGAGGCTTTCTTCAAACCAATTTCCCCACCAAGTTTTCTGAGGACCAAACAGCTTTCCTCTCTACTCCCTTATCCTTGAGAGAGGTGAGAGGCTATCCACAATCTTTATGCAGATAAGGCCCCTGGACTGGACAGCTTACCCTCCAATTTTTATAAGACCTTCTGCAAGGAATTATCCCCAATCCTCTTGGAGTTTTACAACTTCATTCTTTCCTCTGATTTATTGGACCCAACCATATTAGAAGCTATTATAATTTTGATTCCCAAAACAAACAAATCCTCTCTGGATCCAGCCAATTATAGGCCTATTTCGCTACTCAATTGTGATATCAAAATCTTGTCTAAAATCCTGGCTTCACGCATTAAACAAGTATGGCAATCACTTTTGAGTAGGGAACAAGTAGGCTTTGTGCAAGGTAGATCGGCCGCGATCATATGAGAGTTCTATCTTATGTTTTCCAAGCAGCCCAAACCTCTCAAGCTCCCATGGCAAAAGTGGCTTTAGATGCTGAAAAACTCAATCGTGTCAATTGGGATTTCTTGTGGAGCACTATGTTTAAATTTGGTTTCCCGGAGAAATTTATTCAGTGGGTAAAGGTCCTATACAAAGATCCCTCGGCTAAAATTTACTGCAACGGGGTTTTTTCATCTCGTATCCGGCTGTATTCAGGCACCCGTCAGGGCTGCCCCCTCTCGCCATATCTCTTTAACCTCTACCTGGAACCCCTGCTACTTAATCTTAAGGTGGCTCCCGAGATCCAAGGGTGTGTTGTTGCTCAGCAAACCTCCACAATATCTGTCTTTGCAGATGATATTCTACTACAGTTAACCAATCCAACTGATTCCCTGCGGGTAGTCTTAAACATAGTAGAACAATTTGGTGCTGTGTCTAATTATAAACTTAATTTGGCTAAGTCCAAATCTTCCTCTCAATTTGTATACACCCCAGTCCAGTATGTCCCACTTTGGCATGAAATGGGCCTCATCCCACCTTAAATATCTCGGTATCTATTTGTCATGACCCAGATTTGGTTAAAAATTAAACTTGGATGACCTAGTAGATAAAATTTACTCTGATTTACAAGATGGGACAAACTCCCTTATCAGTAGGGGTAGAATTAGCATTGTTAAAATGAATATTTTACGCGTCTTTTCTATCCCTGAATCTATTGGATATTTGGTTACCCAAAACCTTTTCAAACGGGTACACTCAATTCTGACTCACTTTATCTGGAATCACAAATCTCCTAGATGAGCTTTTCACAAACTCTGTTTACCTAAAGATAAAGGAGGCCTTTGTCTCCTAATTTGAATATTACTACTGGGCTAGCCATCTAGCTAAAGCCGGTAAATGGCTAGGTAACAGTGAGGCAGAATCCTCGCCCTTATGGCTAAGTCTAGACCTTAATCTTATTAAGCAAGGAATATAGACCCCTCTAGTTTGTTTTACTGTAACTTCTCAATTTTACCTCGTTATATTCAAAACTTCGGCAGTGGGAACATCGGTGAGGTTTTGAACCAATTCTATGGTACAGTTAAAATCTGACACACCAAAGACCCCGGACAACCACTGGTTTCCAATCCCAATATTAAAATTGGTACCAAATGGATACCTCCGATGTGGTTACCCCCAATCCAGGGACTTTTAGTGGAAGATTTATTCGTGCGAGGGGGTCTTGGGTCGACGGATGAGCTACTATTAGCTTTAAATGTCTCCCCCCAAATGGTTTTCAAAGTATATCAATTAAAGCATCACATAAATAAAGATTTTGGCAATACAATGTCGAGGCCGGTAATCAAACCCTTTTAATAGAAGTCAAAGACTGTGCGGCCAAGCCCCATGGAGTATCCAAGCTATACTTATACCTCATGAATGTCAGCTTTCCGGATGCTCTAACTGGATCCAAATTTTGGGTTCCACTGCTTCCAAGTCTTTCTTTCACATGGAACCAGGTTTGGAAAGATCTGTACACATACAATACCCTTGACAAGAATAGACTCATTCAGTATTTTATTGTTAATAACATGTATTTTACGCCCATTAAAAAATCGAAATTCGACCAGTCCAGTTCTCCCAATTGTCTCAGATGTGGTAAGGACTTGGGTAGTATTCCCCATATTTTCTGGTATTGTTCAAGGTAGCTCCACTATGGAATGCTATTCGGGATAATTTAGACCCCATTTAGGTTTGCAAGATCTTTTTACATTAGAGATTTGTATACTGGGTATCTATTCAGATATTAGCGTTAAGGAAAGAAGGTACCATATGGCTCTTATTTCAATGGCGGGTTAAAAGACTAGTGTTGCGTCACTGGTCGGACCATCTAGAAACTTTCTTACATGGACTGGGTGGAAGAAATGTCTCTGTGTTTAAAGTCGAAAGCTGATAGCCGATTCCAGACTTGCTCCCCTTGCCTTTCAGAAAAAATGGGGTAAGCTTTACGCCCTATACCTACACTGACTTCTAGGCCCAAGTCCATTTTGATTTAATTTAATGCTGACAGTATACCCCCCTATGGGTACCCTGATGCACCCTTCCTTCCCCAGGAAACAGTTATCATTGGAGCTTTTTTTTTTCCCCGATACTTAGAGGGCAGGCTGTTGTTGTGTCCTTTGACTGGGTAACTTCCTTTTCCCCTAATTATCAACTTTCTCCGCTCTCTTCTATTCCTCCGTGGTGACACCTTCTAGGGGTGTGGGGAGGGGGGGTAGTTTATCCTATGTCTATTATCCCATGTCTTTCCTGCTGGATTTTGTTATTCTGTTGTATTATACCTGTGTTAGTACATATGATCTTGTTGTTATTTAAACTTAATAAAAAGAGAATTTCAAAAAAAAAAAAAGATTTCAGTAAGGTATTCAACACCATTCCACACAGCAGACTCGCAAACAAGCTGGGAAGCCTAGGAGTAGGTCCTAAGGTTGTAAACTGGGCGAGAAATGTGTTGGTGGACAGGAGACAGAGAGTGGTGGTAAATGGAGTTCACTCCAAGGAAGGGACGATGGCAAGTGGGGTGCCACAGGGACCAGTACGGGGACCGGTGCTCTTTAGTGACTTTATCAGTGACACTGCAGAGGGGCTAGAAGGGAAGGTATGCCTCTTTGCAGGTGACACTGAAATCTGTAATAGGGTAGACATTCTGGGGGGGATGGATAGTGAACTAAGAAAATTAGAGGAGTGGTCAAGGGTGTAGCAGATAGGTTTCAATGCGTAAAAGTGCAAAATCATGCACCTGGGGCACAGAATCCCAGGGGCCGAGTACAAAATGGGGGGTAGTATTAACTACCATGAAAGAGGAAAGGGACCTAGGGGAAATCATATTTGATGACCTAAAGGTGGCCAGACAGCATGACAAGGCAGTGGGGAGAGCTAGTGGGATGCTAGCATGCATAGGGAGGGGTATCACCAGCAGAAAGAGAAAGGTGTTGTTACCATTATATACATCACTGGTGAGACCTCACCTAGAGTACTATGTCCAGTTCTAGAGATCACATCTCTGGAAGGACATGGACAGGGTAGAGGCAGTCCAGAGGAGGGCAACCAAAATGGTGCAGGGTCTGCATCACAAGCCCCATGAGTAATGAGAAAGGAAAAGTGTGACCCACTAGAGATTGAACCCAGACTCCCAGAATACTGTTACAGTGATCTAAACCACTAAGCTATGGGCTCACATGGCTTAGGCGGCCTCTTTCCCTTGGAAACACACATTCCATTCTGTATTATTGCATAACTCTGCCACTAGGAACACATTAGCATGACAACCAGATAACTTCTCAGTGCAGTATAGCCTCTGCTAAGCAATTTAAATCATGAATGACAATGAGAAAGGAAAAGTGTGACCCACTGAGAACTGAAGCCAGGTGCCTGTAATACCGTCATAGGGCTCTAAACCACTAAATTATGGGCTCACATGGCTTGGCAGGCTTCCAGGCTTTCCCTTGGACACACACATTCCTTTCTCTAGTGTTGCATAACTCTGCAACTAGGAACACATCAGGATGACAACCAGAAAACTTCTCAGTGCAGTATAGCCACCGCTAAGCAATGAGAAAGGAAAAGTGTAACCCACTCAGAACTGAACCCAGGCCTCCAGAATACTGTCCCAGTCCTCTAAGCTACTAAGCTATGGGCTCACATGGCTTACCAGGCCTTCAAGCTTTCCCTTGGGGCCTGGGTTCAGTTCCCAGTGGTCACATTTTTCCTTTCTCATTGCCAGTCCATGCCTCTGGTGTCAGGCAACCACCGACCCCCTACCCTGATCCCCATTCATATGCCCTCGAACTGTGTAAAACACTGACCCTTGGCATCTAGTGGTCCCTCCACCACCCAATCACCATTCAGATACATCTAATAAGCATGGTCCTGTGATCCCTTGCATCTAGTTGTCCACACTCCTGAGCACAAGTCCACACACTCTTCCAGTCCCATTCACTCAGGTTCCTCCCTTCCCTCCCACTGGTTGCCCTCCACTTACCCCAGCTGGTAGCCCCCTCCCTGTGACAGTGACTAGCACAACCCCTCATTCAGTCACTTCACTACCAGTTTAGCATTGCTTGTAAAGTTCTTTGGGATACACTGTGTTTGAAAAGCACTGTTAAATACTGATGCTTTGTCTTCTTCTGCTCACCACCTCAGTTAGCCCCCATCTGAATGACAGTAAGCGAGCATGCCCCTACTGTAGAAACAGCTGTAACAGGAAGGGGGCGTACAAACTTGGAACTCGGGATGGGGGCACCAGATGGCAGGAATCAAGGTACTAAACTGTACAAAGGCATCTGAATGATGATCGGGAGGTGGCATGCCTCTGCCCATTCGTGCACAGCCACATTGTGAGAAGTTGCTAATGAGCACAATAATAGCATGCTACTGACTACAGTTGAACCTCAGTTATCTGGACCTTGATTATTCAGATAACTCACTCGTACGGACTTCAGTCATGGTCCCATCAAAATATCGCAAATGTGTTACAATACCATTAGATGCTAGTACTGTACAAAATAACACTCTTACAGTCCAAGTAGCTTTTGTTTAGTGTGACTGCCTTTCTATGCAGTGATGTTAATGTGTGTCAGCTAATACTGTATAATTAAACTTCTGCTGTCACTGGCTCGTTGCCTTCTTTGTTCCAACTGAGTGCTTTCCTTACAGTACTTAATGTGAACATCATTCATAGCCTCAGACAGCATCAGATCACTGAAATGGCTGAGCCAAGTCATTTTGCCTGACAGTATCCCCGAATGTCTTGATTTCCCCGAAATGGCCAAAAATGACAGCAATTCTTCGTTGGAGATCAAGGAGCTGTATGCGCATGATAAGAACATTCTCACCTCACCTGACCTCACTGACGGGCACATTCTCAGCTTGGCTAGCAATCCCGGAATACCAGAAAAAAATTCTGATCCCGATAAACCAGGAGCAGAGGAGACAGAGTCCTATTCACAGGCAGTGGAACATTTTAAAAGGTGCAAGTATTGCTTAGAGAGACAGACTGATGCCGATCCAGTGCACCTAATAACACTGAACAGCGTGCTTGCATTGGCATTGAAAAAGAAATAGAGTGGGGCAAAACAAAGGACACTGACTGAGTTTTTTAAAACCGAGTAAAGCTTTTACATTTTTTTTTAATGAATAACGTGACTAAGCATTTAATTATGCATTTTAAAAATGATTACTTTACTTGTAGAGAGCAAACTTTTTAATAAATACTGTTCCGTGTTTCAACTGCATTGTATGGTGTGTTTGTGGTACTGCGGTATGGGTATTTTTCGATTAACCGGATGATCGATTATCCGGATGAAATTGCTGTCCCTGAGAGGTCCGGATAATCGAGGTTCAACTGTACTTTGCACCTTGCATGCCATATTTGCATAATAGCATGTAGGACATGTAATATGGCTCACAGGAGCAATGGTGCTATCCAATTTGGAGCATGATATCTCCATTTGCTCCTGTGGGCCATATTATTGCAGGGGGCTATGGGAGCACTGCACATAGTCACTGTGTGCTCCGCTAAACCAGCCATAATTGACAATCGCATGTAATTCTTGAAATTCTATTCTAATCCATGTCAACTAACACGTACACATTGTATAGATTTACTGTATTGTGTTGCCACTTGTCTGTCTATTTTCTATATCAAGCACTTGAATTGTATACGGTTTCAAGTCCACCTGTAACCCAATCCCCCCCGGGTCACACCTGAAGCAATCCTTGGCTCAGCGTGCCTTTCCTGGTTATCAACTTTAAATAAATAAATGATAAATAACATATTCAGACATACAGCACACACTGGATGGAGTGTACTATCTGTCTTATTATTGGCCCCAGGCTGGCTATGCATTATCTCACATGCACTGCTAATGGGATGTGTGGTGCAACTGGATGGAACTGAATATGGTGCCACAGTATCTCTTGTTTCATTTTAACATCCTGCTCTGCAGTCCTTGGACTGAAATCTAAACTTATCAGCTTACAGTAGCAGGCAGGAGACCAGATATTTTTAACAAATATTTGCATTTATGCTTCAGAAAATTTTAAAACTTTGTCAAAAACATGACTAGCCAGAGTCCAAGAGGTGTATACCATCAATTGGGGGTGGGAAAGATGGCAGGGGAATGTGAGTGAAGTGACTAGGGTGAATGAGTTTTGGTTGCATGGGATTTCGGTGTGCTGGTGACTAGGGCGTCAGGAACATAGAGCTCTAACTGTGGTCCCCTCCCCCCATTGTTCACAGGCTGGGAGATGTTTGTATTTGTTTGAGGGGGGTTGGGGGAGAAGGCCCCCACAATGAGGCCAACTTGCAGTGCAGTCAGCTGGGTGCACAACACAACTGCCTGTCAGGCACCTTGCTGTCGACTGTTTTCCTGCGACCCGCTTTTCCTCAAGCAATTTGTTTTTGCCCTATTATGGGTGACCCATCCAGAGGAATATCCCCAGAATTAATTACCATGGTAATTTCTGGCGATGTCCCACTAAATTCTAGTAAGACTGTTTTACGCCAGCAATGTGTTTTAAAGTTTGCAGGAGAAACCAGATTGCATATGCAAATATTTTGAATATCTGATCCAGTTTCTGTAATTCTGGAAATATTTCCCAGGGGCATAGCTAGGGGGGTTTCCTGGGTGCTCAGAAACCCCCCTATCGACTGTGCAACCCCCCCAACCCCTCCTGCTTGCCGACTGTGCAACACCCCCCCTCACTTGCCAACTCCTCGAGTCTCATGTGTTGGAGTCTCCCCCGACAGTCCTCGATCCATTACTGACCGTCACTCACCATCTCACTATTCTGGGCAACGGACTCGGACCTGGTGTCTCCTCAAGCCCTGCCTGCTTAAATTCCTACCGGCATACAAAAAGTTAAGCCCAACTGGCACAAGACATGCCGGGAAGTCGGGCAACCAGTCGGCAATGCTTGGCTTGTAGGTGAAGAGGCCTTGGCCCGCCTCGGCTCTGCATCACGTGTGAGTGTAGCTTGTCAGTCACATGATGCAGAGCCGCCGCATAGCACCAAAGCAAGCTCATTAGCCGCACAAGCAGGAGACCATCAGGTTGTGAGGAGCAGCTTGCCCGCGACACGTCCCAGTGTGTTAAAGATTTAAATCACAAACAGTATATTTGAAATATACTTGTGTACCTGTTTAATTCTGACTTGGGCACTAGGGGGAATCTTCGGTGCAGGAGGATTCACATAAAATACTTGGAGCTACAAATTTAGGCCTTAGCAGCGCACAGGGGCGGCAAACTTGCCTGACCAAGCACCAGGTGCGCAGTGAAGTCAGGGAGGAGAAATTGCAATCATGTTTGCTGCAGCTCTGGGCAAAATAAACAGAAATCAATGGGGGAAGTAAGGGTCAAGGTCTGGAATGATGACTAAATGAAAAAAATTACCACAGAGACAGGGATATTTTCAGGTCCATTGTGCAGCAGCTGCTGTGACCGAGATGAATTTAAAATGGGGCAAAATTCAGGAGGGATATAAGTCACTGTAGCATGGTTAGGGTTGGAATTAAGGTAAAGCCAGGGGGATCTTTCAGGAAACATGCACTACTAGTGCTCAGCTGATCACTGAGGTGAAGTGGCCGGGGAAAAGTAAACAGAGTAACTTATTTCCCTCCTGAATTTAAAATAAGTGACTCTGGCATGGCTATGATTGGAATTAAGGTAAAAATAATTACCTCAGGATGATATTTCTGATGTAACATGGCAGTGCTGCAGGTCCTGTGAGGTGAGATGGGATGGGACAAATAAAACAGATTCAGGAGGCATAAGTACAGACTGACATGGCTAGGAATTAAGGAAAAAAAATACCTCAGTCAGCCAGGGAGGATATTTCCATGACTGCAGCTCTGTTACTGAGGTGAAAATGGGGCAAATAAACAGGGGAATAAAATAGCTAGGAAATAAGGTAAAAATCACCTCAGTCAGGGAGATATTTCATGCACTGCAAGCAGTTTCGTGAGTGAGGAGAAATGGGGTAAATAAACGGATTCAGGGGAAAACTTAAGGAAAAACTGGTCACGTAGGAATTAAGGTGGATATTTCAGGTAGCATGTCCAACTCCGTGACTGAGGTGAAATGTGGTAGGCTGTTCCATGCATCCACCACCCTTTCTGTGAAAAAGAACTTCATCACATTACCCCTTAATCGGCCTCCATCTGATCTCATGCTGTGTCCTGTCCTGCAATGTTTCTTATATTGAAACATGTTACACTCTTTCACCTTGTTAATACCCTTTAGGTGTTTGAATGTTTCAATCATATCACCTCTCTCCTCTCCTTTGCTGTAGGGTAATCTGCCCCCTCATATGTTTTCTGATGCAGACGACCCTGCACCATTTTGGTCACCCTTCTCCGGACTGCCTCAGTTTGGTTAATGTCCTTGTGAAGGTGTGAGCTGCAGTACTCCAGATGGGGCCTAACCAGTGTCTTGTAAAGAGGGATTATTACCTCCCTCTTCTGACTTGTGATACACCTACTGATACACCCTAACACTCCCTTAGCCTTACCTACTGATTTAGTGGACTGCTTGGATGATTTCAGGTCATCTGTGATGAGGATGCACAAGCCAGGCAGTCACAAGGGAAGAAAAACACTTGTGCATCATCAACTCCCCTCTCAGCTTATAGGTGGCTTCAGGGTTTCTCTTCCCTATGTGCATGATCTTGCACATCTTTGCATTAAACCCCAGTTGCCATTCTTCAAACCATTTTACTAGTTTATCCAGATCTCTGCTCATTCTGCCCACCCCATCTGGATCATACTGTGTTGCAGATCTTGGGTGTCATCTGCAAACAGACAAACTTTGCCCTCCAGTCCATCTGCAATGTCTGTGATTGAGGGGCTGGGGGAATAGGAAATAAAAGTGTGGCTGGCTTATGAATTAACACAGCTAACTGGACACAGAATGCAATGAAGTTACTTATATCTGCTGATCACAGTCACATACAAGTCAAAAAACCTAAAGGGGTTCTATCTGTGAGCTGTGTGTATTACTCTCATGAGACTGCATATTAAAATACAGTCAGGGTGGTGGGCTGATCGGTGAGCTGCCTGTGTAATCCATCTTATTTGATTAAAATTACACAGGCCCATAAGATTAATGGTGATTTGAATTAAATTATTCCACAACATGCTGGGTGACAATGAGAGTAGTAAAAAAATAGCACACAAAGATTATAATTTCACAATACGTTATTCTGGCAGATAAAGACCACTTGGTCCGCCCACCATTTCCCAGTGGCTAAGCTGGCAGATCAGTTCTAGCAGCATACACTTCTAACCCCCCCCATACTAGAACTGTCTTGCGCCTGTGTCCCTACATTCATTTTCACACCAGAACCTCAGAAAGGCCATTCCATGCATCCACCACTCCATGCATCCACCACTCCCTCCATGAAAAAATACTTCCTTATGTTGCCCCCAGTCACCCTCCTCTATCTCGAAATTGTGACCCCTTTTCACATTTTGTTCTGAAAGATGCTACCCTGTTGGACTTCGTTCCTTTTAGGCATGAAAGTTTCTCTCATGTCCCCCAGTCAGGCTTCTCACACCTAGAGGTTATATTCAGGTCCTAAAGTCTCTCTCTCTCTTCATATTTTGCTGCAAACCGTGCACCATGTTAGTTGCCCTCTGGGCTGCCTCCATCCTGTCTTTATGTCCTTGCAGAGAGAGATTCCCAAAACTGCACACAGTACTCAGGATGGGTCTCACCAGCTTTCTGTACATGGATAACAACTTTCTGTTTTTTATTGGTGAAGACACTGACTATCTCAAGATCCCCCAGGTCTCCTTACCTTTCTCATTGCCTTAGTCTCAGCATCCAGTTGTCTCCATGCTTGAACATATTGCTGTCAGTTACTGAGCACATGAATAAATACAGAGAAAATCCCTGTAAGATGCTGGATTATCGATGTCTTACTGTAGTACAACACCCTGCTTTCTTACTTAAGTTCTTATCTTGTTGTTGCCATCAGTTTTTAAGAAGTACTAACACTAAATAATGGAACAGTACTTCTCCGTAGAATAAAGGATACCCTTCCCATTGCCTTAGTCTCAGCATCCAGTTGTCTCCATGCTTATCAACATATTGCTGTCAGTTACTGAGCACATGAATAAATACAGAGAAAACCCCTGTAAGATGCTGGGTTACGGACATCTTACTGTACTACAACACCTTGCTTTCTTACTTAAGTTCTTATCTTGTTCTTGCCATCAGTTGACAGGCACAGATGATTGGACATGGCTGGGGCCTTTTGGCAGGGGTTACAGTTAATATTGTAAAGTTTGTTCTGGTTGCAAGGCAAATACATTTAAAGTAATGTGATTGATATTGAAACCATGCATTAAGTAAAACTGTGTTCCTCCATTTCAAAAAGGGACATTGACTTGGATCAGTCTCTGAGATGGCAGCTACTAAGAACCGAGGATTTACCAATCAGGCAACTCTTTCTTCATTTGGATTTGGAACAAAATGACCATTAAGCCCATAAGAAAGTGGGAGCTCTCAAGGTGTGTCTCTTGTATATTGTAAACGCACTGTTGAATCTTTATTATCAGTCTTTTCTAAAACAACTGAATTATAGTCAGAAAACAGAGTCATGATTCTTATTTGCATAAGAATGATTGTCTTTCTATCTTGTATTGTGCCTCCCACCACTCCATGTTTTCATATTATCATAGGTAGTCTGCACTTGTCATTAATGACATTAGTCTGAGCAATAAGTACATTCAAGCATTGAATGCACTTATTGATACAATTATTTCATGGCAGGAAATGAAAGGTTCATGTAGTTTCTGCACAGACTTAATCCTGCTGGTCATATGATCTTTCTCACTGAAATATTCCCATTACCACCTACACTTCATCGTTTGCATCCCCATTGTCTCAATCCCCCTTCCACCCCCAAGCAGTTTTGTAATACTGTTATTTGGGAAACAGCATTTGAGCAGCACATAAAAAAAACACTTGTCTCATCTCTACTTTCATTTTCCCATATGCATGAAGAACTTAACAATGCCTTTCGTATTTTTAGATGCAGGCATTGCAGCAGGCAGTGACAACAGAAGCACTGTTCAAGAAAGCATCTCCAATGAAAACAGCAATAATAGCATACTAGTGCAAAATGTGCAAAATGAGAGTAGCAGTATGCCAGAGGAGGGCCCTTATGATATTGGTAGAATCATTGGTACCTCACTCAATGATTCTGAGAAGTATAAATACCTCACTCAGCACTTCAGTCCATCAGCTACTTACAGTATATGTTTCCAAAGACAGTGATGCATGCTAAACAACTATCCTTCCAACACAAATGGTGTATTGAATGCCCTTGGCTAGTTTACAGTGAATTGTTGAGGGGTGGCTTGTGTAAGTTTTGTAGCTTGTTTGGCTATAGTGATAGCTTGGGCACTCTTGTCACTAAACCATTAACTAACTGGACAAAAGCAAAGGAGATTCTAAAAGAACACTGCAAGAAACAATATCACACGAATGCATTGGAAAAGGCTCAGAATTTTAAAATAACTATGGAAACCCCAGAAAAATCATTGAGGAGCAAACTTGATGCTAGGTGTGCTGCAAGAATTGAACAAAACAGGAAAATATTAGGATCAATAATAGAAACCATACTTGTCTGTGGTCGCCAGAATATAGCTTTATGTGGCCATATTGAGAAAATAGATGATGATACCCACAATCCAGGAAACTTTATCTCCCTGTTAAAATTCAGGGTAAATGCTGGAGATACAAGTATAGCTGAACATTTACAGTTCGGTGGGAGAAATGCACAATATCACTCACCAGATATTAAAAATGAGTCGATAGAGATTATTGGGGATCAGATTCGAGACAACATAATTAAAGACATAAAATATGCTGAGTACTACTCTATTCTTGGTGATGAAGTTACAGAGGTAAGTAACAGAGAAGTTTTGTCTCTGGTACTGCGATATATTGACAAAACTTAGAATATAAGACAGGACTTCCTAGACTTTGTACCTTGTGAGAGAATAACTGGTGAGGCACTTGCAAAGAACATATCATATAAATTGGTACAATGGAGTCTTGACATTCAAGCATGCCAAGGCCAAGAATATGATGGGGCCTCAAACATGTCCTCAAACGTTCGAGGCACACAAGGTTTAATATGCCAGCAGAATGAATCCACTGTTTACGTGCACTGTAATGCGCATTGCCTCAATTTGTGCATAGTGAACTCTTGTCAACACCGTGATATCCGGAACATGCATGATGTGCTTAACCAGTGTTGTAACTTCTTCAATTTCTCACCCAAAATGACTTCTGTTGAAAATAGTGGGCGAATTATCCTGAAGCTAAGCGAGTGACATTGCAATCTCTTTGCAGAACAAGACGGGCAAAGAGGTATACAGCATATGAGATATTTTATGATCTTTTTTCATGTATTCTCATTGCACTACATGGCATCAGTAACGGACAGGATATGCTGATGAGTATGGAGAATGGAACTGGGATGCTGAGACTAAGACATTAGCAAATGGGATCCTTTATTCTACGGAGAATTTCCATTACATTATTTGCTTCATCACAGTCATGAAGGTACTGAAGTTTGTGCAACCACTGAGTGTAAAACTGCAAAACAATGCAATTGATATAATTAATGCTTACAACATGATTACCACAGTAGAGAACAGTATAAAGGTAGCTTGACAAGAAATTGAGACTCTCTTCCACAGCTGGTACACTCAGGCATTCAACCTGAAATACCACGCACTGTTGGGAGACAAGACTCACCGAAGCAATACTTCTGCAAGTGATCCTGAAGAGTATTATCAGAGGGTGATTGCAATCCCAATGCTTGATTATGTCCTTGAGGCACTGGCTGTGAAATTTTCAAGAACACAGCAAGTTGTGGCTAAGCTAATGGGCCTTATTCCATCAGTGATTAAATGCAATGGTGGAAACATCAACCTAGATGAAGTTATCAATTTCTATAAAAAAAAGATATTCCTTCTCCTCAGGTTATAGATGTGGAACTGCTAACACGGAAAACTAAATGGCAAAACAATCAAAACCCACCTGATACTGCTGCAGAAGCATTCAGAGCCTGTGATGCATCTTTTTTTCCCAAACATATACACTTTACTCAAGATACTCTGCGTAATTCCAGTCAGTGGTGCACAATGTGAGTGCTCTTTCAGTGCTCTTTGCAGGCTCAAAACTTATATCAGAAGCACAATGGGAAATGAGAGAATGTCAGGCCTTGCCTTAATGCAGATTCATTTTGGAGCTAAAGTAGACACTAATAAAGTGATTGAAAGGTTTGCAGCAAAACATCCAAGACGGATGTTGCTTGTGAATGTGATAGCACAGCAACAAAATGAGAACTAGAGTAAGAAAGCAGGGGGTCCATTTAAGTAATTTCTTCCTACCAGGCATCTTAAAATACTTTTTAGTATATTTGCCATTTTGAAGCTGGGAATCCTTATTTTGCATCAATCCAGACTTTAAATACAGAACTAGATTAGAGAAGATAAATCTGATAAAGAAACAAGAGAGCCTGGCAAATAACCATGTGAAGTTGTGGGTTATAGTTGTAATGTGCATGCTACTTTTTTATTCTTACACTCTGATGACACTCAGTTGTCAAATAATTCAATCTACCATCTGTATCTGTTCTACTGGTTTGATAATTTTAATCACATTGATAATTATAGAAAGCCAGCCTTGTCTTAATGCACATTCATGTGCAGAAAAAGTGTAAATTGAGGAAGTTGAAAGGTTTGCAACAAAACATCCAGGGTAGTGGTGGTTCTGTGATGGCAGTAACAAAATTAGAACTAGAGTAAGAAAGCTGTGATCCACTAATTTCTTCCAACCCAGCATGATTTTTCTGTTGATTTCCATACTACATGTTGTTATTTTGAAGCTGGGACTCTTATTTTGTGTCATTCACAGACTGAAAAAACTCAACATGAGTACAGAAGATACCCTGATAAACAAATGAGTTCTAGGAAAATAACTATATGTGTTTGATGTGAAAAGTAGTTAATGTAATGTTTGTAGTTAACATTTAAAAACACTCTTAACACCCAGTTGTCAAATGTGTCATTCACTGGTTGCATACTACTTTGATGGGAAAAGCTGTGTATCCCATGTGTATCAGTATGCGGCGCACATTATAGACAGGCACTTTATACATGTTTTAAATATTTTTAATGCATTACTATTTAATATGTGAGCTGCACACAAACAATAAACATTTAAAAATAAAAAGTACCTGAGTATTATTTGTTGTCCTTAAGAGTGGGGGTCATGCATGTAAAAGAGGCAAAGGGTGGAAAACAATTAACAGAAACCATACAAACTGCAGGCAGTTTTTAAAAGGGGAATACATGCAGTGGGAAAGGTGGAACATAAAGGGCAAGGCAATAGCTGAACAAATAAATTGAATTTGGGGAAATGAAAATCACTCCCCCCCCCCCCCCACAAAAAAGTTTAGAAGGAGCACCTGTCTGAAATACTTGAGATTGCAGGGATGGATGAGAATGATGATTCGAATTTTGAACATTTTGTGACTCAACAATTATTGCCTAAAATGCATGAAAATGCACCATTTAACACCTACATTTTCAAAATTTTCTGGGGGGCATGCCCCCAGACCCCCCCACAATTGTTTGGGAACCCCACCACCACCAAATCCTGGCTACGCCCCTGTTTCCACCTTTCCAGTTCTTAGGTTCAGCTCAAATAGGGCACAGGTCATAGTCCACAGAATGTTCACAGTATGTTGCATCATTCATTATTTCCTTCTGCACATCTATGACTGGAGACTACAGGGAATAAAGTAATTGACTTTCTCATGTGGAAATCAAACCAGAGATGGGTATAGTGTGAAAACTTTGCTTCATCAAGTTTTCAGCTTGAATTACTTAGTGGAAATATTCATCCAATTTTCACAAACTGCCCACTTAGTGACAACTCTGCAATATGCAGACTGTCTCACTAGGAAGAACTTTGTGGGTAAATGTTAAAAAAGCAACAACCCTAGTTAAGGCAGTCATCCTAACTCTGGTCAAATATGAATTGTTTGGCACACTTAGCTCTATCACATGGATGTTTTGAGTACAGATTAGATAAGTTTGTGAAGAGGAGTAACATAACAGGTTACAATTGTTATGGCAGTTGGGAGATGGAGTTGACGGATCAGTTTTTCTAATACATTCTGTGAAATGCCTGTGCAGCTACAGGTATGCACTGTCTGGTATTGTTCAAACAAGTAGTACGTTCCATTATGTCACGTGGGAGGAAGCTGCAGAATGTAGTAAGTCATAGCATGGCTCCATCAGTAAAATATCAGCCAAAGAATAAAAAAATACTTTCTGGACAGTGTTTTCCCCAGTGTGTTACTGCAGTAGCAGCAGTGACGATTATAGCTATGGTACAATACAGCATAACTAAACATACCATATATTTAGACTGCACCTACTGTATGTATGGCAGTTCACAGCACATAATGCCCCACATAAATTTCTAATCAAATAGCAGTCATAATTATTAAGGGCATTGTGGAACTGGATAGTCAGACTGTCATAGACTCTATCTGGGTTGAGCTAGGTGGAAGGGAGGTGGGTAAAAGTCACCCTAAGCGTGCTATTGATCTACAAATAGTTTAGCGGAACATGATATCCAGCTGCTCGGGGAAATTATGGGGCAGTCCAATCGGATTCAGTGGTGATCCTAGGTGACTTCAATTTCTTGGGTACAGACTAGCATCAGTAGAGGGCTAGTGGCAGGGCTACACCAAGTTCCTGTCCACATTCAAGAACTTCTTCCTGGAGCAACATGTCAAGAAGGGAAAAGATTTGAGACCACCCTTAACCTTGTTCTCTGCAGGAAGGATGGGACCATTGCTAAAATGAATATCACAAGACCAGCAGGATTCAGTGACCACATTGGAAGTAACCTTTTTACATGGTAAGTGGGAAGACTAATTGGGACTCAGCCACCAGAATGGAGGAACTTCTGAAAAGCAAACCTTGTCAGAATGATGGACCTAGTGTCCAAGGATGTAGTGCAGCTGCATGAGTCTACTCATGCAGAGCACATGCGAGACTCATTCAAAATGTCTCTAAGCAGCCACAGAGATAGGCATCCCTATAAGCAATATAGGAAAAGGGCCCAAAAAGTAGCTTTTCTGGCTCAGCAGGGACCCCAGGCAATTGGTCCTGAACTGAAAGAAAGTATATGACACCTGAAAAGAGGCTGGTTGTTTCCAGGCTGGTGAGAGGTTCACAGCAGAACTAAGCAATCACAAGGCTAGTATTACAGTAACAAAGTTAAGGAGATTCTGGTAGTGAGGAGATTAGTAGAAGATGCAGACAACACTGAAGCATTCTGCTAGTACATAAATGAAGTAGGAATGTTAAGCAGGGGACTGGCCTCTGAAAACAGGGAAACAGAGGGAGGAACCTGTGGGAGAGACAGGAGCAATGGTTGAGATGCTGAATGAACACATTGCTTTGTTGTTCATCTAGGGCCCCTAGTTGATGAAGTGTGCTCATTTGGAGGGCCAATAGCATGAGAAGTGGCCATAATTCAGCCTGAGGACAGCACTCCTACCCTACCCCTCTCAGCAGATCACTACATAGTGAAGATGAAGCAAGGTAAGTCTCAAGAGTTGGATGGGATACACCTCAGGATCTTAGTGGAGCTAAAGGAACAATTGGCAGGAATGCTTTTTGTAATCATTCATGAGTTTGTTTACACATGTGGTTCTGGAGTGCTGGAAAGTGGCTAGAGTGCTCCCAATCTTCAAAAATGGCCATGGTCGGATCCTGAAAGCTACAGCCTGGTCATCCTGAAATCATTGCTGGGTAAGGTCCTGGAAGCCAATATTAAAGAAAGAAAAGTGGAGCATGTTGTTAAGGCCACGGTTCATATATCCACTCTGAATGGCTTTATTATGGGCAAATTGTGCCAAACCAACCAATCACTTTCTTTGAGGGGGGTGGCCAGGGGCAGGGCTGTAGACATTGTTGGCACATGATAGACTTTTGGGCAAAGTACACCAGAGTGGTGTACCCAAGGTAGATTTTTAACTTGTTTGGGGCAGTGAGCAGAGGGTTGTGGTGGAAAGGCAGTATTCCAAGTGGAGATGTTTATGCAGCAAGATCCCTCAGTAACTGGTGCTGAGTCTACTGATGTTCAACATTTTATTTATTTATTTATTGTTATTTGGGGAAAACACCTTTGAGCCAAGGCTCTTTTACAAAGGTTCCATGTCTGAAGACAATAGAGAACAAAGTGAGGAGAGTAACAAGCACAGTGGATTTCAAGTAGCCATAGGCTTTGTCTGTAACATGAATGTTTCATTTAGAAAATACTAAAATAAGCACAATGAATCAGCGTAAGTACGTTAAGTAACAATAAATATGAGAGTGACCTGCAAGAACATAGATGCAGTAAATGACACAGTGTAAGGTGATACCCTTGACTAAGTTAGAAGTTGCCAGAAGAAGGGGTGCATTTAGAAGTGGGGGGGACTAGAATGGGGGACATTAGTGGGAGGAGTATAGGTAAATGAAACATTCACATGAAGCCAGCATGAGGGGTGGGTTTCGTTATGGGAAACAGTTACAGAAAGCCATTGTGACAATGTGCTGGTGCAGGCTGCCTTTGAAAGTGCCCAAGGCTGTATGGCTGGTAACATCTGTAGGGAGCATGTTGTACCAGGATGAGATTCTGTATGTAAAGGAGCATTCACCTTGGGTGGTGCGGCAGCGTGGCACTGCAAAGGTAAGATACTCAAGAGCTCCTGGTTAGGTGGGGGCCACCACAGGGAACCAGTAATGACTGAACCCTTGGGGGGGGAATTAACACGATCTTTTTAGCTAGCATACAGGACTGGTATTTGAGTCTGTTGGAGAGCTGGAGCCAGTTAGCCTGCTTGTAGATGTCACAAGTATGTGATAATCATGGAGTGGAGGTCTGAAGATGACATGCCTTGTTATGGGCAATGGCTATCCGCCAAAGTGCAGAGTCCATGCAGAAACGTAAATCACTGGCCCATAGTCGATTATTGATATAACTGAGTTTTGAATGGCAATGCTTAGGGCTTCATTAGTGAGGCATCTTCTATGTCTTAAGAGAAGGCCTATGTGAGTGTTCACGATTTTGGCAATGCTCTCAATGTGCTTAGAGTAAGACAAGGAGCTATCAAGGTTAACCCCGAGCTATTTAAACTGTTGAACTTGTTTGAGCGATGCCCCCACACTTTTTGTGATAGTTAGACATTTGGTCTTATGTTTGTTATGGATACCATAAAACATCATTGTTTTTGTTTTTTTATAATTAAGTATGAGATTTGGGGATTTAAACCAGGTCTTCACTTGTGTAAAGCTTGTTTGCAGTTGCAGTTGCAGAAGGGAAGGGTCAGGGTGAGAGGTGAAGACAACTGCATCGTCTGCATAAAGGAGAAGTCTGTTAGGGCATGATGCAGGAAGATTGTTAAGAAAAATACTGAAAAGCAAGGGACCCAATATGGACCCTTGAGGGACTCCAGAGCAAATCAGAAGGGAAGGTGAGAGGGACTCACCAACTGTGACCTGCTGGGTACAATCGCTAAGGTATCTTTGGAACCAATGTGTGGCATCATTTGAGAGACCAAGGACGGATAATTGATCAAGTAGTAGGGGGCTGACTGACTATGCCAAACACCTTTGTCAAATCGCTGTTGGGTGCACCAACAAGATGTCACTGATCAAGAGCATTTTGGATAAAGTTGGTGAATTCTAGAAGGGCTGTAGTGGTGCTATGTTCTTTCCAAAAATCATGCTACTCCTGACACTGTAGGTGGTGGTTCGTCAGGTAATCTGTAAGTTGGTCAGCAACTATTCTCTCCAGGGCTTTCAGGGGAGGAAGAAGAATGGAGATGGATCGGTGGGTAGAGGTTAGGGTCTTATCCCCCACTTTTGTGCATAGGAGTTATTACAGGAGCTTTCCGTTTTTGGGAGAACTGAGAAAGAATTAGTGACCTGCTGAGGATTTTGCTGAGCGGGGTTAGGACTTTGTTAATGGTGAGGGCAAGGAGTTTCACATCTAGGGAGTCGCTACTGAATCTGGACCTCCCAAGCACTTTTAGCAATTGTTTTTTGGTGAGGGTCTCTGAGATGGTTTTAAAGTAGAAAGGTGGATGATCCTGAGATCTTCCTGCTGTGTCAAAATCTGGAGAGTCCGTTGGGTGCTCAAAAAAAGATGGAGGAAGCACATGACTAAGGCCAGTGAAAGCTGTATTAAAAGCATTAGCCGTGGTGACCTGGTCCAGAGTCAGGCTGCTATTTACATTAAGCATCGAGGGTGGCACTTTGGGGATATGCCCTGTAACTTCAGAGAGATTGGACCAAAACTTCTTTTCATCTTTTCAAGTGTTAGCAAGTGCACTCCTGTAGTATCTTGCCTTTTCTGTTCGAATTGCTCTAGTACAGGCACTTCTTGCTGTTTTGTATGCCTGGGTGTCAACCTGGGTGCCAAGTCAGGTTGGCACGATGCCAAAGCTGATCCCTGGACCTAAGCTGCTCCAGTAGATTGGAGTTAATCCAAGGGTTGTTGAGGCCTTTAATCGTATGTTTTTTGAATGGGGCACGTACACCACAGGTGCTGTTAAAGCTGTGGATAAAGTATTCAAGAGCAGTGTCGACGTTGGGTGCCATGTTGATCGGTGACCAATCATGGACTCATAGGAGGGTTTTTAGAGGCCTGAGATGACCAAGTATAAGTCTTCTGCTGTTGATGGTTTTGGGAGGAGGCTTGATGTATTTGTTCGACCAGTAGCAGAGGATTGAGGAGTGGACGCTTAAGCTGTCGGAAAGAACTACAGTTTTTGCGATGTGATCAGGGCGGCTTATGAGGACCCAATCCAGAAGAGTGGCAGTACCTGTTCTGTAGTTCACTCTTGTGGGTGATAGGACCATTTGCAAGAAGTTTGCTGCAGTTAGTGCATCCTTATATTTGTTTGCTCGAGAGGACCAGTTTACATTAAGTCCCCAAGAAGAATTGTTTCTGCATTTTGATTGACTGTGTGTATGAAGTCAAGTATGGGGTAAAGTCCTTGGTTGATCAGCTTGGAGGGAGTATAGACTGATACCACTGTCAGGTTATTGTTGTGAACTCCAAGCAGTATCTTCATGGCAAGCACCTGGACGTCATTATCAGGGAGAGGCACACCACAAGCATGACCCTTCAGTTATTCATTTATGTAAATTGCACAGCCCCTGCCTCTCTGGGACAACCTGTCTTGCCTGAAAACTGTATACCCTGGGATTGATATTACTGAGTCAGGGATCTTTGGTGAAAGCCAAGTAAGTCTCAATTGCTGATAGAATATCATGGTTGTGATGTGCTGTCCAGGCTGTGAGGAAGTCAAGCTTACTGAAGAGGCTACAAATTCTGATACTTGCCAAGGACAGCATCCCTGCCCTGACTTGTTCTTTGGCACAGACTGGAGGGCATGGGCCAGGGTTAGGATATACATTTCCAGACATAAATAGTAGAAGCAGTATTAAGCATTTTATGATGCTTAAGGGGTGGTTCCTGTGATGTATTGATCTGCTAGAATTAGTGATTATACTTTCTGTCCACTATGCCAGCTCTGGTACTGTCAGCCCAGTCACGGTCCTTGCCGCCTCCCATACTCCCACATGAGCTGCTACCCTACCTCCTGATACCCCCTGGCTTGCCCCCCAGGGTGGTGTTGCAGCACCAGCCCAAATGCCACAAAAGTCGGGATGGGTCGGGGGGAGTCGGCCTGGTTATGGGACGTTGAGGTGAGCGTCATCAAGGCGCTGGCTGCAGCGATTTTATGTTCAACATTTTCTTCAGTGATCAGTGAGCTGGGGTCCCCAGCAGACTGCTTGAGTTCTTTGATGCCCAGTTAGAAAATTAATATATCAGGTTGTTCTGCCAGCCATTCCCTCTCACCTGTCGCCATTCAAAATATAAAAAACTATCTCCTTACCACAATCTTTCTGGTTCTAAAGCCTCAGTTTTGTGTCTAGGGCCACATAAATCCTTATACATGATGCGAACAATAACTGGAATCCTGGTAGCTAAGTCAGGTCTTCCTACACTACAGCATCAGCTAACAACACTATGGCATGCAGGGGGTGTCTGTATAACATGGCAGTTCAGAACAGAAGCCATGGGCACTACTCACTCCTGAAGGTATAGCCACATGTGTCAAATGATCAGTACAAAAAAGCAAAATAAATGGCTCACACACCAAAGCTTGCAGAAAGAAAGTGTTAAATAGTACACACTAGCAAACAAGTTTGCTGACCTAAGTGAAACCCTCTTATGTATTGTCTCTTCCCAGAGGCTTAATCGGGGTTCTGTCTAATGACACTGGCTCCCAGACCTATTCCCCCCCCCCGACCCATCCCGATATTTGTGGCATTATACTTTTTGGCTTAATCAGGGGGTCTGTCTAATGTCACTGACTTGTGCTAAATAAACAAAAAACACAGCTGTTTGTGTTCTGGGAGCTGTTGTCACCTTGTATGGCACCACTGTATTTCATCTCTTTATATGTGAGTTTAATACAGGGTTATTTATCAAAGAAGTGTTGGTGCCGTGTTTTTTGTTAATTTGGTCACTGACTCACACTAGCACAACTTGAGCTGGAGCCACTTTTTCTTGTGTTAATGACTTATACTAGACAGACTGTTATTCTTTCTCCCTCAGACTCTGGCCCTTGATTGGGCTCACTACTGCCGCAAGAGCAGCTGGGTCTCGAGAAGCCAGATGCCCACCCTCACCACCTCTGGAGCTGCTCAGGAGCTCCACAAAGCTGGGTAAGACCACAGACCAGCTGGGACAGCTGATAGAAGCTCTCATTGGCTAGCGCTGTTAACTGCCGCCTGTGATTGGACTTGGCCTTTACGCCTTTGACTCTGATTCAACCGGCTTCCTAATGCTGTCCTGGGCTTCAGCACCCATTATATTACATAGAAACATGCCGAAATTTTGCCCGATTTTGTTCTGATGTGATTTCTACTGTTTGTACTTATTTCTACTACATTGCTTGTGTAGCATTTTGCTTTAATCTGCCTGCCTGCCTGTATTAATCTAAAAAGAATCATATTTTGCCTGATTTTTTGCACTGCCTTGTTACCTAAAGTTGCCTGATTTTCACTGCTCTTCACTACTTGTGTCCCCTCAGCTGACTTGCCTTGCACTGTAACCCAGCACCTCTCCGCTAGCCCACCTTCTGGCCTAACTCTCCCTTGCCTCTACAACTGTTTTGTTTTCTTTTGTTCTCTCTTCTCTTCATTTGATCACTGTCTGCCTCACTCCCTAATCGCCCCTGTCTCTTACCTCCTCTCGTGACACCAGGGCAGAGAATTGCCTCTCCTGCTCCTGACCATCCCCCCCTTTCTCTGCTCTTTTACTGTGTAAATTTCACTCCCAGACCCCCTGCAGTCTCCCCCTGTCCCCCGCTTTAGCAACTGTGTCATGGTCCCTTTGTCCCTCTGCTATGTATCTGTAACCCTTTCTCTCCTCTCTTTCTCCCTCAGACTCCGGCCCTTGATCAGGCTTGCTATTGCCACCAGAGTGGCCGGGGCCCGAGAAGCCAGCCGCCCACCCTCACCACCTCTGAAGCCGCTCAGGAGCTCCACAAAGATGGGTAAGACCACAGATCAGCCGGGTCAGCTGTAAGAAGCTGTCATTGGCTAGCACTGTTAACTGCTGCCTGTGATTGGACTTGGCCATTACGCCTATGACTCTGATTGGACCGGCTTCCTAAAGATGTCCTGGGCTTCAGCACCCACTGTACTACATAGGAAAGTGCCAAATGTTTATGCCCACCCCCTTCCTACCATTATTAAATAGACCCTAGTTCCTCCCCTTTACTCAAGCTGCCTCCTTACCGCCAACTCTATTGGGCCTCTAGTGAAACCTCCTCCCCTCCCTTGCCCCACTCTCGCACTAGCCTGTCCTCCCCCATCTCTCTCTCTCTCTCCCTGGACAAATAACCACCAATCCCACCGCGACCTTTCCTAATCCCTTTATTTTTCCTAGTGCCCTGCTAGTTCATATTTCCACCTACTCTCTGTGCTCCCCCTTCTCACTTGCCACCCTTGGCTGCTGGAGGCTCTAAAAAAACTCCACTATGTTTGTACAACCCCTAACTTTCTCGTCGCTACTCTCACTTTTCTACCTCGCTGGTGCCTGTTACCCTTCCCCTCCCCTCAATTATCATCTTGACTTCATCCATTACCACCTAGGCACTCTCTCACATGTGCCACTCCACACCCCAGCACCTGCCCTCAGGAACCCATAACCAAGGATCCCACCTCCTCTCCCTCTTGGTCTATACAACATTTTTCTGGGATCAGCACCAACAGCTCCCTCGATCTCAAACTCTCCCTCAGGGATCTACATTTGTGTTCCCTGAAATTACTGCTCCTCCTGCTGCGGCTGTCTGGCAACATTCGCCCTAACCCAGTGCCCAAAACTGTTGGCTCAGCCAACAAAGTAAAACACTCTGGGGTACTCTCCTTTGCGACCCTGAACATATGTAGCCTTCTCCCTAAACTTGATGCCCTTCAAGTCTTCACTAACGAGCAAAAAACTGATGTCATCACGATTGTTGAAACCTGGCTTACAACTAAAGTCCCTGACTTGGCAATTTCCCTACCAGGCTACACTGTTTTCAGGCTTGATTGGCTGGCAAAAAGAGGAGGGGGGCTATGTATTATACCTCAAAGACTACCTCCTGGGCCACCCCCTAAACACTCCATGCACCGACTCATCTGAACAGATCCTTCCGATTCGGATCATCCTTGGAGCCCACGGCAAAGTCCTCATAATCGTTGTAGTCTATATCCCTCCAAAGGAGCAAGTAAAAGGCCTCAATGCCACTCTTGACTTCACCCAAGCACGACCATTTGGATCTGAGTTAATCATGCTTGAAGATTTTAACATCAACTGGCTTGCCCCAGATCCTGGAGGCCTCAAGGATGCCATCTCCGCTGTAAACCTTACTCAACTGGTCGCCTCCCCTACCAGGCACAACTACAGAACTGGAACCAGCTTCCTACTGGATTGGGTTCTTACCAGCCACCCTGCCCGAATCTCCAATATCTCTATCCTTCCGGACTCTCTTAGTGATCATTCCCCTGTTATCGGTGAATGGTCCAACAAATTCTGCAAACCACCACCATCAATCATCAACAGCAGAATCCTACCCTGTAGGAATTTGAACCTCCTCAAATCCTACCTCAGACAGCTGGAATGGTCACCTATCTATAGTGCGACGGATGTCAATTCGGCCTTAGATTCCTGCATCTTGATCTTCAACTCAGCTTGTGACACCTACGCCCCCCCTCAAAAAGCATAAAGTCAAGGCACTATGTAATCCCTGGTTTACTGCAGATCTAATAGTGCAGCTAAACTCAAGAGACCACCTCTGGCTACTGGCCCAAGACAATGGGTCACCAACTGATATTCAGAACTATAAACAGGGGTAGAACGACTGCACAAAAGCTATCAGACTGCACAAAAGCACCCACTACAGGAATGCCCTCACTAATACATGGGGAAATGGAAGAGCTTTCTGGAATAATATCAAAGATGTAACTGGATAGCAGCCAAAATCATCCCCAACAATGCTCATCATTGATGGTGCTATAATCCTGGACCCCATGGCTATCGCGAATACCTTCAATACCGCTTTCACTGACCTCAGCACTGTTCTCCCGCCTGACTTCTTCAACGAAATTGACACCTCTGATAACTCTTCTGGCACCCCCCACTCTCCTTACCACCCACCTTTCTACTTCAAAGCAGTCAAGAAACACAAAGCCTACAAGTACATTAGTAAGGCTATCGCCAAATCGAGAACTAGGGGGGACTCTTTGGTAGTGTTGGGTAAGTTACTTTTTCTATTACTTTCTATTACGTTTGGAAACTTGTTCCAGAAAGCTCTGTGCAGTCACTAGCAAGGATGGAGATGTACTGGAAAAAGTGATACACCTTAGAGTTACAATTACTTATGCATTTGTATACAAAAGAAATACGTAACTGTAATTGATTACATTTATTTGAAAGTAACTAGTAACTAACCTATTACTTTCAAAAAATGTAATCTGTTATAGTTATTTATTAATTTGTATTGTTTTTGTATAAAAAGAAATAAGTAACTATAACTGTAAGGTGTATTACTTTTTCTAGTACCTCTCCATCCTTTCTAATGACTGCACAGAGCTTCCTGGAACAAGTTTCCAAACGTAATAGAAAGTAATAGAAAAAGTAACTTACCCAACATTGCTCTCTGGACCTAAAGCTGCTGTCTCTTACTCTTAATGAAGTTATTAGTCCACTCACTAAGATCTTTAACCTCTCCCTCAGCCTTAGCCAGTTCCCTGACAGATGAAAATCCACTATCATTACTCTGGTTCACAAAAATGGCGACAAGACCAACCACGGAAACTACCGACCAATCTCCATACTATGACCCCTCTCAAAGGCTCTTGAACGCCTTGTCACTGACCAACTCACTGACTACCTTGACAACCACAATATCTTATGTATACAACAACATGGCTTCAAAAAAGGGCATAGCACCACATCTGCCCTCTTGGAATTTACCGGAGCCATCCACCGTTCCCTGGATAACAGTCACCTAACTGGGTCAGTCTTCATTGATTTAACCACAGCCTTTGATACAGTTCACCACAACCTGCTACCGGACCAGCTTTCAATTTCTGGGCTCTCCCCTATCTCCATGGCCTGGTTTAAAAGCTACCTGGAAAACAGATCGCAATGGGTAAAAATGGCTAGTGTTCTCTCCAACACCATGTCAGTCCACTCTGGAGTTTCTCAGGGCTCCATCCTGGGCCCCCTCCTATTTTCTCTCTTCTTAAATAATCTTCCTCAATCCTGCCCAGAACAAATTACACTCTATGCCGATGATGCTATAATTCACACCACCCACAAGGACCCCCATTTTCTGCAAAATAATCTCCAGCTTGGTTTTGCATTAGTGGAGACTCATTCTCAATTATAAAAAAACAAAGACTATGCTTTTCAGTAACTCCCACAGCAAGCACAGGCTGCACCCCCGACCATCACAAACTGACTAGGAACAACCCTCAAACAGTTTCAAACCTTTAAATATCTAGAGATCTCCCTTGACAGTAACCTATCCTATGGGGCCCACATTGACAACGTCACTAAGGCTGCCAACACGTGACTTGGTCTTCTTACCAGGCACAGGTCTTGCCTAACCCCAGCAGCCCTAAGCGTTGCAGTACAAAGCTCGATTTTCTCCATTATCGACTATGGCCTCATCATATATGGCTCGGCCATGTCAACTGCCCTCAGATGCATTTCAACATCACTCAACAAAGTCTGCCAATTTACTACAGGATCCCACTGACTAACCCATACATGCGACCTATATGCACAAACTGGCTGGCTACAACTCTCCAATCGCATAAAATACCAGACCTGCATCATGGCTAAGAAGATAACCATGAGCCTTGCCCCTCCGGGGGTCCAACCTCTCCTTTGCCCAAGTAGTAACCCCCAGTGCACAAGGGGCTCTGAATCTCAACACCTAAAGGTCCTGTGGTACAGAACCTCCCTGGGACAATGTTCATTTGCCTACAGGGCCCCTAGCTGGTTGAATAGACTCAACATCAAGATCACCTCTGCTCCCATGCTAGGTCTTTTCAAAACAAAGCTCTGGCTAAATCTTACTGCTTCCAGCACCTGTGACTGCCACACCTAGCCAGCCCTCCCATCTATTCCTCAGTTCTACTCTCCCCCTGCACAGCACTTTACTTCCTTCTCCCTACATTTCCTCTTATCTCCTCTGTCCCCTCTTCCGCCCACCCTCCTCCTAACCCCACATTCAGCACTTCTCTATGTGTCAACAATTGCCTCTGGCAGCTCATACCTCCCACTGTTCCTCCAGTAACCCTCTGTACTCCCTTCTCTGCCCTGCCTGTATTACTCATAAGTAGGCAATGTATCAACATGAATTGGTGTGTTTTTCTGATTATCCTCCTAATACTGCATTTGCTCTGTCATGTTCTGTTGTAATGTCCATAACTGATGCAGAAGCTTTGTAAAAGAGCTTTGGCTCAAAGGTACTTGTAATCCTAGACTTAAATAAATAAAATAAATAAACAGAGGCCTGGATCAGATCTCACCAATGCAACACATCCATGTGCTTCTGTTCTGACCCCTATTATAGTCTTTCTATGGTACAATTACTTAGTTGTGCAAGACAGACAGCTACCCCCCAACACATACCCCACTTACTGTGACACGGTTGAATAAGACCCTGTCCCATTTGTTACGCAGAATGAATTTAAAAGCAAGGGTCTGTTCTATCCTCTCCTTTTCTGTTTCTTCTTTGTCTGGTTGCGCAACCAAATTTTTTGTGAGACCTAGGAACTGATCATTCCGGCGGTTTCACAATTTTCCTCCTCTCGCTATCTCTCTACCTTCCCTTACTGTTCTGTCTTTTCTCTGCCCCTTGCATATCTGCAGTTATATAAATATATGTCAATATGTGGAAACATCACTGATACTGGGATCCCTTTATTTAAAACTGTATATATTTATACTGTTGAAATGACTGCAAAAAGCTATTTGGAACTCAAGGGGTTAACCTGATAAGCTGGTTTTCAAACTCTCTGAGATGCATGCTGGAAACAAGAAGTCAGTTCTGGATCACCGTGCACTGTTTTGCTGCACCTGCAAGGAATGAAACTTACAAGAACATTCTGTAAACTTACAAGAACATTCTGTGAGATGCAGGCTCTCTTACACAAAGTCTCTCCCCACAAAGACTCGTTATATAAGAGCAGCAATGTTTTGCAAGACAGAGAGAAAGACTGAGATTTGAAACTGAGAAGAAACACTCAGAAGGAGGACTGTTTTCTCTGTACTGCCTTTGTAAATAGTTATACTGAACAAAGTTTTATTTTTGATTTTGCTGTTATTGAGAAAAATAAAATGCTATTTGTGAATTTTGAAACTGCTCCTGATTTTCCTATGCTTTCTGACCTGTGCCTCAACTACACTTACATATGTCAGTTGGTGCTGTAGGTAGGGGAACCCAACAGAGCTGCTGAGATTTTATTTTTAGCTTTTACCCTCCATCATGAATCACGGATTGGTGAGGACTCAAAACCTGAAATGGAATCTTTGGGGCAAAGGGCTGGGTTAGGGAAGATAAGGTCCACACTGGATATTGAAGGGCGGAGGGGTAACAGATGGCTAGATAATCAGATACATTAATATCTACACTCCATTTAGAAAAGACATCTTTGGTCCATCCCTCCAATCATATACTGTAGATCAAAATGAGAGGAGGGATAGTAAAGAGGTAATTTACCCCTTTGAACTATGTGATTGGGGGATGGTCTGATTAGAAAGGGGACAGGTTTTGCAATTACCTTGTTGGATAGTAAAGGAAATAGTAAGATGCCTGAAACATTGTAGGTATTATGGGAGGATGAGAGAGCAGGGGTAGAAGTGCTGATAACTGAGGTGGTGGGTAGACCATGGACTTTCCCTAGCCACCTGTGGAGGGGGTTGGTTTATAAACTTTTGTTTCTATTTTTCAACAAAATAATGAGTAGTGAATAATGAAGACTGTATAGTTTTGGGCGCCAGATACTTCCACTTGCAGATTGTTTACATGCAGGAACTCACACACCCCTAGTGTAAACTCCAATGCCCTAGCAACATTTCCTTCAAAAATTCCTTCTTGGGTGACGGATGTAACTAGAGGAAAGACAGGGAGAAAGGTAGAGAGTCATGGCTATGCCCTGTATTTTCTTGTGTCCACTCTAAAATGTCTTCATGTTATAATGAGAAAAGATTTCAAAAGGGAACAAAAATGTCAGTGGATGGAAAGGATACATATCTTCCATTCCCACACTGTTGGGTCTGTAAAACTGCAAAGTGTTACCTCATATTCATATCCTAACTAATAAAGATTCCAGTCTCCACTGCTATTGATTTTTCATCTTTCATAGTAAAAGTAAACATAGGAAGAAACAATTAAATGTATAGTGGTTTGTCTTCAGATCATGCTTGCCTACTTGCCATGCAAAATATTCTCCAAAGCAGCTTTACAACAGGTCACATCACTGTTGCATCTTTCTCAAGCAAAGATGCGAGGTCATTCCTGCTACAAATGCTGTCCAATGGAAGCTTTGCTCTAAAAAAAGACATAAGATCCCTGGAACTTCATATACTGTTACTGCCTACCTTGTTTTGAGATGAAAACTAATTTCAAGTATACAGGTTATTATATTGTAACTTGCCAATGCAAAGCTCAAACTGAACACATCTCCTATAGCTGACTGCTGGCTCCATCCCATCTACTTAACTTTCTTAATACCGTTCAATGATGCACTGCACTTGTGGAGTCAAGGCATGCGGTCATAACACCGAACACAAAAACAGCACAGCAATAAATGACACAGACAAAACAGTGTGGGCTGAAATAAGGTCAGTAAAAACACTGACCTTACAAAAACAGCACAAACCCCATTGAACACAATGGGACCTCTTTGTTTTTGCAGGGAACTCCACCCCCCAAGCCCCTGACGTGGCTGACTTCACACCCTGGACTAAAAATAACTAACTCTGAGGGGGTGTGGAGAAGCTTGGGACAGGGAAAAAAAGCTTTTCTGCACATAAAAAAAAAAAAACAGCAACATCAGGAGACCTGGGGGGACCGAACTGTGGTCCTAGGTCTCCAACCCTGCTGTGTGTTGATGTCTCAGACAGTCCACAACGGGAGCAGCTCAGCCAGGCACTACACACATGGCAACTTGATGCCTTCCAAGTTAAAGCACACAGTGACTAGGGTAGCTGTAATTCCCTGCTGCTATCAAACCCCTTTTGCTGTACATGTTTCCACACTTTACACGGTGTGGTTATTGCCACACTGTTGTTGTGCCACTACATTGACCTAGTACCAGGAGCCGATATGACACAAAGCAAGTTATGCCATTTATAATATACTCAGTTAAGCTCATTAACATACCAGTAACTATTTTTGCTAGCTGTTATAGGTGGTTGCCATAATCAGGTAAAGGGTACAGTGTCTTCAAGTGAGCCTTTCCTGTTCACTGATTTGTAAATAAATACAAAAATTCACCTACCACAATATTATCCTCTTTCAGTTTGCCTCATCTCTTCACACAAAATATCTAAAACTCACATTTAAATACAGTACTTTTTTAGACTTGCTTGAGTCTCCCCATAAACAGGTTGGGGGCCCCCCAGTGATGCTGGCCTCACCATTTGAGAAGCCCTGGTCTGTATGAATAGTTATTTTATATCTGATAGTCAATCTCAAGGTGCCCTTACGTTTCCTTAAAACTAACGTCTTTTGATTGATTCTGTCTTGAATCTGGTCCATATGTGTCTGAATGTCACAGCAGGGTCAATCCAGAATATTTAGTGTTTGTATCTGTTTAATTGTTCTAACAAACTGTCATCTAAGGTTGAGATCTGAAAATCATTTGAGTAAGATCTCATTAATCTAAAGGGCACTCAACTCAAGATTGTATTAGCCTTTTTGATGGTTATAATCAGTTTGTTTGTATGAGCCAGGGGTGTACTTAATGAAATCTTGTCACAGAGGAATATTAGCTTCCATTAGGTTGTTGGCAGCCCTGTAGAGAGCAGAATCATCAGCATGCAATTTAAGGCTAGAGTGCTGTGAGACTGCCAACAAATTGTTTATAAAACAACAAAGAGAAGGGAGCCAAATGTAGATCACAAGGGTACTGCCAGACCCAATGGGAGAACCCCAGAGTTATGGCCAGCTATGTTGATCAATAGACTTCAGGAGGGCAAATTTTATAAAGATAGGTGAATGCCTCAAGGATGACCTGATGGGGGGATGGCCTGGGTGGGGTGGAGAAACACTGGGAGAAGCTAAAAAGGTAGCAATCCAAAGGTATATGGAGACATAGACAAAAGGGGATAGGGAGGTGTATCAGGGGAAACAGAGAGAAGCAGGGAAAGCAGTAAGGAGCACAAAGGCACAAACTAAAGAGAGAATAGCCCAGGCAGTAACAAAAGTGGACAAGACATGTTTTAAGTATGTAAGTGAAAAGAGGAAGACCAGAGGTGGGATTGTAAGGTTAAAAAGGGAAGTGGTGAGTGTGTGTGCAGAGGGGGATCAGAAAAAGACACACATCCATAACAAATACTTTTGTTCAGTGTCCACAGAGACAGAAGAAGGGGAGAGGCCACAAAATAAGTAACAGAAGCTTTGAAGGGAAGGAGGTGGACACTATTCCTTTTTCTGGAGGAGAGAGTCCTGAAGGGACTCGCTATTCTGAAAGTGACAAGGCAATAGAGACAGACGAGTTACATCCAAGGTAATTGAGGGAGCTCCTCGAAGCACTGGCTGTACCTCTGACAGTTCTATTTAATGGCTCACTGGAAACAGGAGTGGTTCCAGAGAACTGGAGGAGGGCAAAGGTAGTCTCATTTCACAAAAGTGGTAGCAGGGAGGAGGCTGGCAATTATAGGCCAGTCAGCCTGGCATCAGTGGTGGGAAAGTTAATGGAATTATTGTTGAAGGAAAGGACTGTGGAATATCTTGAACACAGTGGGTTACAAGACCTGATGCAGCTTGGATTCATGGGGGGAGGTCATGTCAAACAGATCTGACAGATTTATTTGATGGAGTGATGAAGGAATTAGATATGGGTGGGGCAGTGGACATGGCCTATCTAGATTTCAGTAAGACTTCCTACACCGTTCCCATAGGAGACTAGTAAGTAAGTTGGGTAGTTTAGGAGTGGGTCCAAAGGTGGTAAACTGGATAAGAAATTGGTTAGGGGATTGGTGACAGAGGGTGGTGTTAAACAGAGTTCACTTTGAGGAAGGAAGGGCAACCAGTGGGGTGCCTGCGGGATCAGTGTTGGGACCAGTCCTCTTTAATGTCTATAAATGACACTGCAGAGGATCTGGAAGGGAAGGTCCACCTCTTTACGGATGATACCAAAATTTGCAATCGGGTAGACACTGGGGGGGGGGGGCAGTGAAAAGGATGAGTAGATACCTGAGAAAACTAGAGGACTAGACAAGGGTATGGCAGGTGGGTTTCAATGTGAGAAAAGTGTAAAATAATGCACTTGGGGCAGAAACCCAAGGGCAGAGTACAAAATGGGTGGTGTGGTATTGATTACTACCAAGCAGGAAAGAGACCTAGAAGTAGTCATATCTGATGATCTAATGGTGGTCAGACAGTGCAACAAGGCACTCAGGAAGCTAGTGGGATGCTGGGGTGCATAGGGAGGGGTATCACCAGCAGAATGAGGGAGGTGGTGTTGCCTCTATACAGATCACTGGTAAGACCCCACCCAGAGTACTGTGCCCATTTTGGATGACTACATCTCCAGAAGAACATAGACACAGTGGAGGTAGTCCAGAGGAGGGCAGCTAAAATGGTGCAGGGTCTGCATCAAAGGCCCTATGAGGAGAGACTAAAGGGCCTCAATATGTACACCTTGGAAGAGAAGAGGGGGATGTAATAGAGACCATTAAATACCTTGGGGGTTAAATAAGGTACAGGAGGGAAGTATTTTTCAGAAAAAAGGTGCTCAAGGACAAAGGGATATGATATGCAGCTGGAGGGGGTAGTTTCAGGAAAGATGTGAGAAAGTATTTCTTCACACAAAGAGTGGTGGATTCCTGGAACAACCCCTCCCATGGAAGTGGTGATGCAAAAACAGTGGTAGGGTTCAAGAATGCATGGGACTGGCACAAGGAAATCATAGTGGAAAGGACGCGGGAGGGAGAAAGAACTTTAGAGCAAGTAAGGTCTGCAGTGATACTGTACATAGAGAAAAATGGGCAGAGTGGGTGGGCCAAGTGGTCTTTGCCTGCTGTCAAATTCTGTGTTTCTATTGCTTCCTCTCTTTAAAGTATGATTTGACCCAGCAACAAACATCCTCACTGCCCCTATAGTACACAGTTGTTGTAGCATAAGATGATGTTGAACTATGTTGAAAGCTTTTGCTAGGCTGAGGTACAGTATACAGCTCACATGCAAAGTCCCTTTTCCAAAGAATGAGCCACTGTGTTATAAAATTGAGAAGAGTTATGGAAGTTGAATGCAGTATCTGACATCAGAGTAGTGGGGAGGCAAACAGCTTAAAATGTGTTAAACAATACAGTTTCCCTCTCTAAATATTTGAGATACAAGAAAGGACAATGCTACTGGTCAATAATTATTAAACAGAAGTTGAGAGCCTCCTTTATATATAGAGGTTACCTTTGCAGTTTTCCAACTGAATAAGAAGTAGTCAGTTTGAATACTCCAATTAAAAATCTTAGTAAAAGGAGTCGTAATTATTTCAATCATGTCTTTAAGCAGTTGGGCTTCCATCCCAACCAAGCCACCAGCTTGTGACTTCTTACATATATAAAGCTACCACCCAGAAACAGACACACACACACACACACACACACACACACACACACACACACTCTCTGTCTCACACACTCAAATATAGTTTAATTATTTTCTAAAAATTGAAAAACAACAGGAGAAATAATGACGAATCTATGTGATAGAAGACAATGACTCTAACTACACTATATAACCGTAGCACGAAGAAAGAGTAAGTAAAAAAAAAACTATGTACAACACATACAACTTCACAACAAGGCCTCACTTTTCCAAGCATAAGATGAAACTTTATAAAATAACTTGTAAGATATTAAAAATATCATCCAAAACAGTGAGGAATACCAGTCATTCAAAATTGCAAGGACGCTAATAAAAGAAGTAGTAAAATATTATATGAGCATGTGAAACAGTTAGAAATAGCAGACATTCAAAATATCATTGCAAGGACACTTATTTTTTGTTTTCTGTCTCTCACAGGTGAAAACACGGATCCTGGCAAGATTACATCCTGTAACAACAAAAAAAGGTATCCTGAAGTAAGAAAAACATTCAGAAAAAGGAACTACACAGACTTCACACCTATAACACCTATTCTTTGGAATACTGCCTAAACATTTATCATCCTGCAAACCTAAATATAAATCAAGTATTCACCTCAATCCTAACAAAAGGACTAAGGTGGCTGTTTTTTATTTATTTAGCTTTTGTTAACCGGGTTAGAGCAATAGCCATAAAATGACTATTTTCAGGCTCGACCCAGGAGAGTACAGACATGCAGAAACTTAACAGGATAACAAATTATAAGTGCTTTACATACAAAGAGTTAAAGAGGATACAATATATTAGAACAGACAAATACAGGTTACTCACCTGTAACAGGAGTTCTAGGAATGGTATATGTTGTTCATCCACACTTATTGGCAGGTTCCTTGCCGCTTTAAATCTTGCCTGAAGGTCTTCAAGCTGGCTCCTCCCACCCACCCGGGTGGTAAAACTCTCGGCTCCTCCCCATGACACCAGATCTAGCCCGCTGGAAGCCAGGTTGTGTGTCAAAGCCGGGGAGGTCGGGTGGGTCGTGTGGATGAACAACATATACCATTCCTAGAACTCTTTGGGTGAGTAACCTGTATTTCCAAGGACATGGATATGTTGTTCAATCCACTGCTAGCGAGACTCTAGCAGTTCTCGGGAGGAGAGAGGCAGGCAGCACACCCCTACTTGGGAATAAGGACTGGAGGAACTGAGGCCCCAAAACCAGCATCAGTGACTCAAGGTCGATGTGTTAGTGGGTAATGAAGGTATGTGCCGACTTCCAGGTAGCAGCCCTGCAGATATCCTGGATATGGACATCCCTGGAAGCAGCTACCGATGCAGCAGTATGGTGGGTAGAATGAGCTCTTATCCCTCTGGGAGGCGCCATGCCCACCAACCTATAGCAGAGATCTATGCAGGAGGTGATCCACCTGTTTATCGTCTGCTTGGCTGCAGGTCTGCCAGGTGTGGCTTCAGCGTAGGTGACAAACAGCTGGCAAACCTCTCCCCGAACTTCAGCCGTCCGCTCCTTATAATAAGCGAGCGCTCTTCTAGGGTTCAAAGTATAGAGCCTATATTCAGCCTCCGAGGTGTGATTGGGGTAGAATACAGGTAGAGTCAACACCTGGTTAAGGAGAAACTCCGACACCACCTTCGGAAGGAACTTCGGGTGGGGGTGCAGGACAACCTTGTCCCTGTGGAAGACCAGATAAGGAGACTCAATGGAAAGTGCCTGGAGCTCTCCCATCCTTCTGGCTGACGTGATAGCCACCAAGAAGGCGGTCTTCCATGACAGGTGGGAGATATCGCACCTCGCATTGGTGAATAAGCTGTCCATGAGCTTGGCCAATACCAGCAATAGATCCCATGGAGGTGGAGGTTCTCACACTGGAGGAAATGTGATCAAGGCCTTTGAAAAGCACCCAGACCACCTTCTCCTCACATACCGACTGCTTCCCAGCCACCTTGATGGCAGAGATGTCTTGCGAGGTGCTCCTTAGGGTCATCGAGCCGAAGCCCTTGCTGAGAAAAGGACCACAGGTAGTCCAGAATGCTTGCCAAGGGACAGGCGGAAGGGTCCAAGCCCTTCCCTGACACCAAATGGAGAATCTCTTCCATTTGAAGGCATAGCATTTCCTGGTCGACTCATACGGGACTCCTCAACGACGTTGAGACCTCGTCGCGGAAGGACCCAAGGCCTGGAACTCTAGCCACTCAGGAACCAGGCCGTCAGGTGCAGGGATTGAAGGTCCAGATGGAATACTTTCCCCTGGTTGACTGAGATCAGGTCCGGGTGGGCTGGAAGCCGCCTCGGGAGCCTGGAGCTGAGACTGAGGAGATCTGGATACAGAACTGGGCGGGGCCAGTCTGGGGCTACCAGGATCACCTGTGCCTTGTCCCTCCTCACCTTGAGAAGCACCTTGTGGATCAAGGGAAATGGGGGAAAGGCGTAGAAGAGGCCCGGGATCCATGGCCTCGAGAAGGCATCCCCCTGCAGCGAGCCCTGCTGATGGGGGCGGGCATGGAACAGTCTCAGTTTCGCATTCTCCCTTGAGGCAAACAGGTCCACCTGAGGCATGCCCCAGTGGGAAAACAGATCTTGTGCTACCTCCGTCAGGAGAGACCACTCATGAGACACAGCCCCTATCTGGTTCAGGGCATCGGCCAGGGTGTTGGAGGCTCCTGCCATGTGAATGGCTAGGAGATCCACCTCCAGGCTGCGCACGAAGGACCATATGTGGAGAGCTTCCTTGCATAACAGCATGGAGCGCATCCCGCCCTGGCAGTTTAGGTAGTACATGGTCATGGTATTGTCCATCTGGACCTGAACCACTTGACCCCATAGAAACGGAGCAAAGGCGGTGAGAGCTAGGCGGACTGCTCGGAGCTCCAGCAGGTTGATATGGCATTGGGACTCCCGAGGGGACCAGAGGCCATGCACTCTATGCTCCCCCAGATGGGCACCCCAACCCATCAGCGATGCATCAGTCGATAGAGAGATCGTCGGCTCAGGGCAGATGAACGAGATGCCCTCCTGCAGATGTGACGGGACGGTCCACCACTGGAGAGTGTTCCACATCTCCTGGGGCACTGTCACAGGCTGGTCCAACGGATCGCAGCGTTGTGACCAGTGGCTGGCCAGTCCCCATTGAAGGGGATGCATGTACCAATGGGCCCAATGGACCACGCTGGTGCAGGCCGCCATGAGGCCTAGGAGGCACAGGAAGTCCCAGGCAGGGTGCGACTGCCCAACCAGAAATGATTGGGAAAAGAGGAAAGAACCTTGGCCCTGTCCACCGGGAGCCGAGCTCTGGCTCGAAGAGAGTCGAGCTCTGCCCCAATGAAGAGCATCACCTGCTTCGGCATGAGTACCGACTTGGCCTCATTGATGAGGAGGCCAATCTGAGAGCAAACCTGGAGGGCCAGATCTCTGGACCACTCCATCTCCGCTCTGGAGGGGGCTGCAATCAGCCAGCTGTCCAAGTAGGGGTACACCCAGACCCTTCAGCGCTGCAGAAATGCTGTCACCACTGCCATGCATTTGGTGAAGACCCTGGGAGCTAGAGAGAGAGGCCGAAGTGCATGGCCCAGAACTTGTAAAGGGATCCCTCCGCTCTGAAGTGGAGGAATCTCTGATGAAACGGACGGATTGGGACGTGAAAGAATGCATCCTGGAGGTCCAGGGAACAGAACCACATGCCTCATTCCAAGGATGGGATTATCTGAGCCAGAGTGACCATCCTGAAGGTCCGAGACCTTAGGAACCTGTTCAGGTTGTGCAGGTCGAGGATGGGGTACCAGACCCCCATCCATTTTGGGACCAGGAAATACCTGGACACAAACCCCGTGTCTGGAGGAGGATCCACCACCTTCCTGATCACCTCTTTTTAGAGCAGGGCAGCATTAGCTCGGCGGGCTGACAGCGAGCCTCACGGACCCGTAGCCCCCAGGCGGCCGGATCAAAGGGTGAGGTCCGTCGAACTCCAGAGGCAGGCCCTTTCCTACCACCTCCAACACCCAGCGGTCCATGGTGATAGCGGACCAGGCAGAAAGGAAGTGGCAGAGCCGTCCCCCCATGGGGGGGACCCAGGGGGGAGTGACGAGGCTGGAGGCATCACTGGGCAGGCTTGGAGGAGGGACCAGCCAAGGGACCTCCTGGGCCTTTACCTCCCTATTTCCTGTTGGAGGAAGCTGCGGGCTTGGGTTTGGGACACCAAGTGTAAGCCTGCTGGCCCTGTTGCTGGTGCTGTTGGGCCGGTCGCATTGCAGGGGCCGAAGGACGAAAGGACTTATGCTGTTGTTGATGGCAGCCTTTATCCCTCTGGATGGAGGTGACTGAGTCCAGAGTGGCAGTGGACTTTTCGATCCGCTGGAGGTGTCCCTCCATGCCAGGGCTGAAGAGGTCAGTCCCCAAGAAGGGGACGTCCACCAACTTGTGCTGGGTATCCGCCATGAAGGTGGATATCCTCAGCCATGCCCTGCAGCACATAGCCACCGTGGCCACTACTGACCTGGCACAGGAATCACCTATGTCCAGAGCAGTCTGAAGCTGCTGCTTCGCCACCACCCTACCCTGGTCCTGCACCTGATGGACCGTGGTCTGCAGGTCAGCTGGAAGATGAGGGACAACCTCATCCAGGAAGCCCATGAGGGCGTGGGAGAAGTGTGCCATCAGCACGGCCGAGCTGGCCTGATGGAGGCCGAGGGAGTATGCAGCATACACCTTGCGCCCGGCAAAGTCCAGCTTTTTGGACTCTTTGTTGGGGGGCTTATCCACGTCCCGAGCATTACCGGAACGCCGGAAGACACTGTCGGTGACTAACCCCTCGGCAGAGGGGTGCTCCAAAACCGGGCAAAGAGCCGGGACAGACACTTTCCTGGCCATCCTGGCCGAAAGCACAGGACAGGAAGTATGCAACTGCCAAAGCCCAAGGCTGGGCTGACAATGGCCTCAGCCACCAGAAAGACCTCCGTGGGGGAATCCCCCCAGTCCAGTATCTCCATCAGGGGACACTTGGCCTGTTTGGACACGGGCTCGAGCTGCATTCCAGTGGACTCCGAGATGAGCCGAAGCAGACCCAAGAAGGACGATGGGCTATAGTCCAATGACTGGCCCCTGAAGGACTCCAGGTCGACCTGCCTGGAGAACAGGGAAGAGTCATCATCGGACTCCGAAGAGTCTGAGAAGAGCTGCCTCGGCCCTGAGCCACCCTCCACCTGCCGAGGACGGTCGGGAGTGAGGGTGACCACAACCTGTGGGGCAGGCCGTGACCCGACCGAGAATCCTTGGTCGGTGCCCCAGACTTCAGTTGTGGAGGCGGAGGTTCCACCACAATCGGTGGAGCAGCTGATTTCAGCTGAACAACTGGCCCAGGATCGGGCATCTCGACTGGGGCGAGCAGTTGCTTCGGTCGTTCAGGCAACAGCCACTTGATGGCTGGGGGCTGAATCGGAGTCGATTTAGTCCCGGACAACAGTAACTGCTGCCACATAAGCTCCTCATAACATCGACACAATTTACATCAAAGCTTCTCCTCATCCGAGGAAGAGGACGAGGAGGAACGGTGTCGCCGCTTACTTGGTACGAGACCAAGACCGCCCGATGTCGGCGGAAGCTTGACCGAGATGAAGTCCGAGACCGAGACCCTCGGGGTGACCGAGGGCGGGTCTGGGAAGAGGCAGGGGACACCCACTCTTCCCTTAGCTCGGGCTCTTTATCCGGGGACTACCGCCCCGAAGGCGCAGGCAGATCCTCGGTCTCCACTGGGGGAACCGGTGAAGGTGGGTTGTCGGCTTCACCAGTCGACAGCCCATCCAACGGGTCGAGAAAAATCTCAACTGCATTGATGGGAGTCTCGGCAGGCTGGCCTGACGGGGACACCATGAAGCCAGCGTCCTGAGCCGCAACTTCGACCGAAGTCGACGGTCGGCTGTCCGGGGAAGGAGACCTCTCCCGCTCCCACGAATGCCGATGGTGGGACTTACCCTTCGACTCCTTCTTCTTGGGCTGAGAGGAATGTCCCAATGGCCCCTCTCCCTTCGTGGAAAGGGACTGACAAAGCTCCTTGGACGAAGCCGTGTACGAGGAACTCAGAGAGAGCGGGATAAATGCTGTGGCAGAGGAGGAGGAAGATGCAGCCTGGGCCACCTCCTCCTCAAGAGCGATCATATGCTTGAGCTGCTCAGCTGAGCCAGCTGCCGCAGACACCACCCAATGAGCCTCTTTGGATTTTACCAGCGGGTAATGCTTCTCAAGCTTCAATTGGGCAGTGCAATCCTTCAGGACGGTGGCCGGAAAAAAGCGGCACAACTCGCAGGCCTGCAGGTCATGATCTAGGCCTAGGCAGTTTAACACACGTGAAGTGTGGATCCATCCTGGACATTTTCTGCCCACAAGGGCACCTCCAAAAGCCAGGAATCAATTTGTCCATCGCAGGCACGAGGGATGATGAAGACCGAAGTTTAGAAAACTTCAAAACTAGTTTCGGATGAACCGAAGGGTTAGGATCCAGTCTAAGACACAGAGTGCTAAGGAGGGAACCTGAGCTTCCAAGCGGTAAGGAAGATCTGGTATCATGGGGTGGAGCAGAGAGTTTTACCACCCGGGTGGGTGGGAGGAGCCAGCTTGAAGACCTTCCAGCAAGATTTAAAGTGGCAAGGAACCTGCCAATAAGTGTGGATTGAACAACATATCCAAGTCTCTAGAAAGTAAAGTGCTTTACATACAATGAGTTAAAGTGGATACAATATATCAGACATACAGAGTAGACCATTCATATGTTCTTAGGTGCCTACCTATGCAACGAATAGAGAGGACTTTGGACAGTAAATTATCAGGTGACATATCATATGAACAGAACAAGGTACATAAAAATAAAAACAGGTAATACAAAAAGAAGAAATAACCATTGAGAGCAGTGGGTGTCATAAAGGAAAGGTTGGTAAGTGAGGAAGAGGGGATCAGGCCATGAAATTAGATTATGTAAGTGTAAGGGAGATGCCTGCAGTGCAAGATTGTATATGGGCAGGGAAAGGGAGCTGGGACAGGCTGAGGCAGCAAGAGGGTTATATAGATTTGAGCGCAGTTTTCTCTTAAAGCATGTGTGGGAGCTAGAAAGTCTAATGTCGAGGGAAAGGGAATTCCACAGCTGTGGAGCCGCATGCTCAAATGCAACAGTTCCTTTCCTAGTGTGGCACCTCGGCAAATTCAGAAAGGATTTATCAGCTGATCGTAAACCATGGAGTGTGTCCTGAAGAACAAGCACAGCTGCAAGACACCTAGGGGTATGATTTTGAATTATCAAATCAATAAGACAGCCAAGGTAGTATTTCCTACTAGCTAACAGAGACCATCAACCAAGATCATTATAAAGCTGACAGTGGTGTTTAAGCCGAGGAGCAGAAGAGGCACAGTGACATATGTTGTTATACGTAATATCCCATCTGAGTAGGTCAGTTTTTGAGCAGCCCCAAATAAGGGAGCCCCATAGGTTAGGGTGGGGAGTAGAATCTCCTTTGCAATGGCCATTTTAGCCGATAGCATGAGCATATAACTAGTCTTATATGCAACACCCAGTTTGGAGTTGACAGCTCTGCAAACAGACTGTACATGAAGATTAAGATCAAGAGATTGATCTAGCAGGATACCCAAATACTTGAAAGAGGTCACATATTCCAGTAATTGACCTTCTAAGTCCTGCACCATCAGTGCTGTTGTGCAAGCCCGGAGCTTTGGGGCCGATCCAAGCAGCATGGCTTTAGTTTTGCTAGTGTTGACAGCCAGTTTGTGGTTGTATAGCCAGTTTCGGATATTGTTAAAGTCAGAGGAAAGGGTTGTGTTGATAGTATCTATATTAGTAGAACTTTGCAACGTACGAGCATGAAAAAGGACACTTTGTATGCACTGCTTAAAGATACTCTAAAACAAAGGACAAGTTACTAGTTTTGAAATCAGAAAAAAATATACAGAAAGAAAAGCAAGTTCTCTTTTTGTACAGAATTGCTGCTGTTTCAAGTGTAGGAAAAAACTGTTCTACCTGTTCAAATAAAATAAATCGATTTACAGACAGTTGTATATTTCACCCTACCATACCTTGCACACTTATAGCTTTCTTACCTTTTCCTATGCTTATGTTTAGTCGGCTCTACTCTTCAAATTCCTGTAATCCATAAAAGTTTTAAAATAAAGTGTTTAAACCTTGCAATCTGCTTCCATTTCCATGAAATAAAACAAAGGTCAAGAATGTGAAAAACAAGGACGATTCAAAAATTGAATCCGCAAGGGTCTTGTAATCCAGGAATATGAAAAAAAATACAAAAACATAAGGCTGTCCAAAAATAATCCACAAAAACATTTCCGAAATCCTCCATAATGAAAGAAGCCAACAAAGTACCCACTCCTCAAAGACCATCCTGCAACTGATCCGATGATATAATCCATAAAGGTCTACCAAGAAGATGCCACCATGAGAAAGAAATCTAGACACCAGCACTCCTGAAGACTCCAACATCTCCAGCCGATGACGAACGCCCTCCTCCCATGGATGCTCCAAGAAAAGTCCCTAGTTTTGTGGTCCCCATGCAGGCCACACCAAATTATACCATCCAAACAGAACACACTGCATGCACAGACACTTCCTGGCATGTAACCCTTCAGCCAGCGACAGATTCAGTTCTGTGCATGTTCCAATTTATAGCCCACCCACTCAAACACACTCAATCCGGAAACCACAAAAGCAAGGAAATGACCAATAACCAAAACAGTAAAATCCAACCAATCAGAAACAACACACAACACTCACCAACCAACCACATGACCCCAATATACCTCTATGAAAAGAGAAACCAAGCAAGGCAACGTCATACAGATAACATACAGATACATAAATAAACCAATCAAAACACAAGAAAAACAATCAGATAATGGCTCCGATGACATCTAACAAAGACGACAATGTTATCTTATGCACAAAGCCCGAAAAGCACTTACTAAAGCACACTAAATTGCCACAAACAAACCACCAATCAGAAACACATAAACAAACAGCAAATCAGGAAAAAGTTCCTATGCTTCCTGACCAATCAGAACTCAGCAGCATTACTCTATGACAGAAACGAAAAAGCCAGCTCAAGCCACAGAGACAAATAGCATTAAAAAGAAACAAAGCCCAAAACTAAAGACAAAAAAAGCAAACTAATGACACAGTGTCCCAACATACCCACACAAGAGCTGGATAAATTGGATATGTCATGGAGGTCTCAGAAATATCTCTGATATTTTTTTCTCATGCTGAGTGACCTTCTGACATAGCCACTCGTGATGTCATAGGTCACCCAGCACTCAAAAAAAATATCAGCGCTATATCTGAGGCCCCCATGGCATATCCCTTATATATCTATATAAGTTGCAAAAAAGTGTGTTAATGCTCCAGTTAGGATAAAAGAAACAGAAGTTGGAAAATGAGGTGTCAGGGTTTTCCTAACACCCCACCCTCCCAAACCAGGCAGGAGAGCAGGTGTCGGGTGTACCTTGGGCTTGTCAAGCCTAACGCTCACCTCATTCCATCTGTAAATAAGGTCAGATGTGTAGACTTTATGAGAATGGGGTGAGCATTAGGCTTGAGAAGCCCAAGGCACACCCCACACCTGCTCTCCTGCCTGGTTTGGGGGTGATGGAGTGTCAAGGAAACCCTAATGCCTCAGTTCCCAAGTTTTGTGGCTTTGGCCCTAACTGGAGCATTGACAATGTTCTTTGCAACTTATCGTCTTACTTTTTAAGACAGTATAATAGTATCCTTATTTCACATATATGTATGTAGCTGTGGAAGCACAGGGCCCTCTGGGCCCTGGACTTCCATTTATAGGACAACAGTGACCAAATTGTCAGCATAGCCATCTTTTAACCCACCTTTTTAACCCACCTCATGTAACCAGTACAGAAATCTTTCGAATCCCCACCAAAACATAATGCTGTGCAACTGCAATGCCATTCCGTGCCACAGGTGTGAAAACACATTTTGGCAAGGATTTGAAAAATGACAGCAGTGATATACATGAGGTGGGGTAATATGAAGGCTATGTTGAAAATCTGGGGTAAAAATATTTAACATTTCTGAACTTATGCGTGAGCGTTGCAAAATTGCAAGGAATGGTCATAACTTTGGCATTTTTTCATATTTTGAACCCAAATTTTCAAAATAGACTTCTTATGATCCCACTTCATAAACCTCATAGGTGAACATTTTCCAATCCATGCTAAAATGCCATTCTGTGCCACAGGTGCAAAAACACATTTCGGACAAGATGTGAAAAATTACAGCTGTACTTATCATGAGGTGGTGTGAAAAAATGGCTATGATGAAAATTTCGATTCAAAATATTGAAAATTACCACGTTATGGACGTGCATAGAAAAATTTCAATGAACACATGTAACCTGGGCATTTTTAGGAATTTTTTCACCCAATTTTCAACATGGCCTTTTTGGGATGTGGGACCCCACATCATGAACACTGGCATTACTTGGTCCCGAATGGTGATTTTACATAGTGACCGAAAATCACCTTCAGGGTCTGATTAACAAAATGACAGTTACATTGTTCATGAGATGGGGTCCCAAAAAGGGCATGTTGAAAATTTGGTGAAAAAATTCAAAAAAATGGCAATGTTATGAACATAAGTTCAAAACATCATTGAAATACATTATACGGCACTTACCTTGATTCCACAGTTCATGGTTTGGCTTTGAAAAGTGCAGATGTGTCTCAGTCCACAGAAGATGACAGCCCACGACCTCCAAGAGTAAGTATAGTGTAAGGGGGGTGGGGTGGTGGGTACTCAGTGGGACAGTTGGGATGGGGGGGGGACAGTGGGGATGATGAGAGACGTTTTCTTCTTTTCAAGTTTTAAAACAAAAAAGACATTGGGGACTGTTTTTTTTTACAGGTTACTTTAAATAGATATTTACAGACACTGAGGTGGGCTCCCGGTATTCAAACTACTGGAGATGGGGGGCTTGTAATGCTGACATGAGGATTGAGGCCCTGATGCTGGCACTTTAATAAAACTATAAAAAACCTGTATGCCTGACCATTTTCCTTTGTCAGATTATGACGCATATGTGAAGCAATCTGGCATAACTTTTATTTACCATCTGTAAATGCAAGAACAAATGCAGCTGCATTTTCTAAATCAGTAGAGATGAATATATACATATGTGCCAAAAAATAAATATACAACTTCATACAGGACTGACTTGCAGTAGATAGGGCTGACAAGAAAAATGAATACAATAGCGATCTCTGTGCGACTATTTCAGAACACAGTATCAGTACAAATAAGGGGTAATACAACTATGACTTGTCTCGAACGGGTATGATTAGTGTTGTAACCTCTTACTACCTTTTCTACTTCTTAATCTGCACATGTTCTCACACTTGCCTCTGCATCTGTGATCTTTTTTATCTCAGCCCGGATTCCTACTGCACTGCTGCAACTATTGCCATATCACCTGCTTTTCATTACTATGTCTGCCATACTTATATACCTACCTGTTACATGTTATCTCACTTGCCATTTGTTTGCTCTGCTACAACCTTCCTGGCCAGGAACTGTTTGACTGTATTGTGGCTGCCTAATTTTAGCATATGGAATGTACATTTTTTTTTTTAGTTTTTGTTGACTGGGTAAGTGCACTAGACACATCCTGCCTATTTTCAGGCACAACCCGGGGGAGGGGGAATACAGATGAATGCCAACTGATCTTGAACCAGATTAAGCTGTTACATAGCTCTAACCAATTTGTAACTATTATATGTGTATTATCTACTATTGTAACTAATTACCTTTCCTGTGCCTTTTGGCCCGGGTCAAGCCTGAAAACAATCTGTTGGACCAGTGCACCATACCTGGTTAACAAAGTCATAAATAAAATAAATAAAAAAAAAATAAATGAAAGAATTAAAAAAATGCCAACCTTTAGTTTCACAATTCAACCCAATGCACCCCAAAACTAAGTATTTTGTCACACAGTCAAATACCGTTCCCAGTTTTAAAATAGAAAATAGTACAGGATCCATAGCATCCATCAAACTGAGGGATGCATGTGTAATTATTTTATGTATACACTGTGAGTGTCATAAACTCCAGTAGTAAGGAGCTGGGACTTATTTCACAAAGTCTTTCTTATAATGTCAATAACAAAAGCCTCAGTAGTAAAATACCAAGAAACATAACACACTCATTCCACAGCCCAGTTACAGGTGGCCCAAAAGTTTTAAACACAAGAAAAACTTCCCCAGAAAGTGTTTTAGCCTTCCTTCCTTTTTTTTTTTTTGCAGTTGCTTTGTAAAACATATTTTTTCACAGCCTGGTGGGTGTCTCTTATAGTCTCAGGCTCACTATCATTATTAATATTAAGGCAGACAGGGCAGCATCTGGCTTATCTGATTTAGATTTCTTTAATAAAAAAAAGTTGTGAATAATAATAATAATAATAATAATCTTTATTTTTAATGTGTCTTTCAAATGTCAAGGTGCAGTACAAATTAAAACAATAAATAAAACCACAATAGTAAATATGACATATGTAACCCCCCTACAAATGGGAGTTCCCAAAAAGTGTTCCTTGAACTTGCCTAAAAGTTCACTGCCAGGTTGGTGTCCTGCGTTTTAGTAGTTTAAATGTGATCATCAGAGCCTGTATAGCCTCTATGTACTGTCTCTTTAAGAGCTGCCTGATTGCAGCTTAAGTAATCTGAGAAGGAGCTCTGTTGAAAGATGTAACTATTTACTGAAAATCATTTAGAGTGATAATGATAATGTAGTTTGTCTAACCTGCTTTCTTTGTAGCAAGGACTGTTTTGTTTGTCTCCACAAGCTTGGTCCTGGACTGCAAATTGGACCAAACAGTACTGGTGGGACCTAAAATGTAGCCGGACTACAGGAGTGGTCTGAATTCAAAATCTGTAGGAACTTTAGTTTGGAGTTTTTTGCACCTTTTTTGCAACTGAAGGGGGAGCTCTTGCTTTGACTGACAGCCAAATCAGCTAACCAAATCTTTTGGATCTTGGGGAAGTCCCGTGCTGCTTGCAGTTTTCAGTTAGTTCTGAGCTGGGAAGTGAAATGAGAAGAGCTCAAGTGTATTTTGTGCAGCAATCCTGAGTGGATTCACATGGGAAAACTGTGAAAGGGCTGAGTTTGGCTTGCATGTCTGCTTGCTGCTCCTAAGAGGGAGAGAAGAGAATTATTGTGGACTACCTCCAAGTTTGTGTGACTAAAGTAAGCTACTGAAGTGGACCAGGCTCAACCGGAAGAAGTCCTAAGATTTTGCTGAATGCGATCAGCCTGTCAGGAGTTCTAGCTATCCCTAAGCTCTCAGAGTACACAGAGACTTTGTGATTGTGACTGGGGAGTGCTTTGCCTGGTACACTAGAATTCCCATGCATGTAAATGTGCTATGAGCTACTAGTGGGTTTTGAGTTAGTTCCCCACTGTGTGAACTCTGTTCTGCTTGCTGGAAGCTGTATCCAGCCCAAAACGGACTGCATCAGAATTTGTCTCCATGCGGTCTGGGCCTTGCCAGACTGGCCCAGCCAGACTACCCATGCACAGAGATAAGAGACCTGCCTAGGAATCAGCCTCCTGCTCCGTGCTTGAACAGGAACAACACCTATGCAACTTGTGTGGGACCTGCTTCTCCTGGCATTCCAGATCAACCACCTGCAGTCTCAATTTTCATCCGGTCTGTGTCCAGTCTTGGGTATTGTGAATAAATACCAGGGTAGCTCCCTGCAACAACAGCTTAATCTGAGTGTGTCATCTGATTGTCTTGTTGTTTCATTTCCTTTACGAACTGAGCCCTCTGGCTCCGGATTACAAATATTGTGTACTGTGCATGTTGTGTTTTCCATCACAGGGCCCCAACCAGCTGCAACCCCAGGGCAATGGTCCTGGCTAGCTCATCTCTTCTCCACCTGGGTACCCAGAGGTGGACTGTGTGGGGGGACTCAAAGCGCATGCAGGACTGCTTGAATGATATAACCTTTAAGCTAATTAACCTGATTTTGCCCCTCCCTTGTTCAAGTCCCCTGAATAAATCAGATCTAACTTTTTCTGCATGTAATCTGACTGTGGTTCCAGTTTGTGCTCAAAGTACTGTACTGTTGCTATTTGCTGTGCATAACCTTGTTTTACAAGGGGTACCCAGGGTCAAGCCAGATGAACCAGACCTGGTGGTAAGTGCAAACAGCATGGGTACTTGTGTGGTGTACCAGGGGTATTGTGAAAGTGATTATTGTACAGTGTTCAGGCCACTACAGGGGGAAGAGGGGGGTTACAGTGTCCCAGAGGGCTGTGCCCAGGTTAGCTTGACCACTACCAACCCTGACCTCCAGGTGGAGGAAACCATTTCAGAACTCAGGCCCCTTAACCTGCTACTAGCCAAGCAGGCAGGGGTAGTAGCCCTTGGGATAGTGCCACCTAGGGGTTACATCTTGGAGGCACTGCTGGGATTTTGTGTCTTCTAGTGGCCAAAACTATGAATTATTGTCAAACATAAATGGCTACCCCAACAGAAGTGGCTGTGCACCAGTTGGTGGAGTGGTGTACAGGGAAGGAGACTGACCCTCACAATGCCCTGCTTGTATTGGATATTCCTCTGAACATTGGTAAAGATGCTGTAGAAGGACTACTTTCCAAAGTTGAATGTTTAACAAACGCTGTGGTGGTGGGGCGACAGGCTGATTTGACTACCCAAACTTTCATGGCGTTAGTAGAGTGCAGTGACCCTGTGGACAGTTCCAAAGTGCCATGGACTGTTGCCCCAGAAGGGACCCCAGCCACCTGGAGAGTGATAACTAGAGACAGTAAAAACCCCATGGAGGATGAGCTCCCCCTATTTTCTGAGACTTTTGAGGAGAAATTTGCTAAGTTGTTGCTGGAGGAAGAGAAAACCATAGAGGACTTTAAGAAACTTTTCCTGCCACCCTGGGGGTGTTCCCTCCCCAACACCCCCTCCCACTCCAGCACCTATTACTGCCCCACCTTCTGTGCCTGTGACAATGCTGGCCCCTATATCTGTACCTACCATTAGCCACGACTCCTACCGAAGGCTGATAATCTTCTTGGGCACCCTCCCCACCCCCCAAGGGGAGGATGACTGGGAGACCTGGATAGACTATGTTGCCCCTCTAGTACTTGAATGGCAATGCTCAGAAGCAGAGAAACAAAAGAGGTTGAGAGCCTCCGAGGTCCTGCCCTGGCTACCATCCATGCCAAGTGGGCAAATAACCCTGAAGCAACTGCACAGGACTACCTTGATGCACTGGAGAATGTGTATGGGAGCCCGGATTCAGATGAGGACCTGTGGTGGAGAGTAAGAAACACCCAGCAGTACTCAGGGGAGCCACTGTCTGTGTATGTACCTCAGCTTGAAAAGCTGCTACAAGAGTGCCTCAGAAAGGGTAGTTCGCTGTCAAATGGATTAGATCGAACTAGGCTGGACCAGATCCTTAAGTCTGCTCCATTTTCAGAATTGTTACAGCTTCAGTTGCACCTCGCCAACCAACTGGATTCGCCCCCTTCTTATGATGAGCTAATGAAAGAAATTTGGGGGGTTGAGCAAAGGTGACCACAGGGAGAATTTCACCAATATCTGCTGCTACTGCACAAGTGACAGAGAGTGATAATCCAAGTGGGGTTCAGGGGCAAACGTCGGCACCTACCAAGCACTCTGTGAATGCAGAGGACTTCCCGCCCTAGGCCCAGTTTTTGAAAGTCAAGCTATTAAAGGAAGTCCAAGAGTTGAAGGCGGGTGCCTCTGCAAGGGTTCCCTCCATAGAATAAAATTCTGGTTCCTCTCAGGACATGACTGCCATGGTGGTGGGGGGCACGCTCAGGCATCCTCTACCAAGGATAGCTCCCAGGCTGAAATCAAAGAATTGACTCTCACCCTAAAGGAACTATTGAGACACGTTGCACCCCTCTCACCGCTGCAAGCAGACATTGGACCCTGATCTCTTGCTACTATTTCAGTTCTTCATGCAATGTTTTCTCCAAGGATGACGCAAGAGTCTATCATTTGTCACCACTGTGGAAAGGATGGCCATATGAAGAGGGAATGCCAGTCTCAGAAAGAATTAGAGAATGTGGTGAACAGGCTTAAAGGAGAGATTTGGAAAATGAATTCAGTGGTCAAGGGATGCATAAAATGACCACAGTGAAGGCTTCAGACATCATATCTCAAACCCCTTTGTGGCTAAATCATCCATCCAGGCCCTTGCTGCTCTCCCTCCAGACTGGTCCAAAATAGTGGACCCTTCAATGGAGACTGCCGTGGCTGCGAATGGTATTCCTACTTGGGCTGTGCTGGACAGTGGGTCACAAGTGACCATTGTATTTAAGGACTGGTATGACAAACACTTATCTGCTGTGCCCTTACAATCCCTGGAAGGCCTACATGTATGGGGGCTGAGCGACAAGTCTTATCCCTACCTAGGATATGTCTGCCTCTGGTTGTCATTTCTCACAGCTGTAACTGGTGTAGCGGAGCAAGTTGAGACACTGGCCTTAGTGTGTCCCCCTACTGGACTGTATGTTGGTGTTCCCCTATTAATTGGGACCAGCGCCCATATGTTTGGGAGACTGGCACAACTCTGTTGCAAGAAATAAGTTCGACGGACTGGGAGAGCCCTAAGAATTCCCACTCTGATCAAGAGGTACTATGATTTGCAACAGAACCCCAAGGAAGTGGAACTGGATGAACCAGTGGGGGTCGTGTGGAAGAAGAATCCCATTTCAATGGTACTGGCCCCTAATGCTCAGTGTACCATTCAAGGGGAGGTCCACCTCCGCAAAGATGTCAAGAACAAAATACTGATGTTGGACATGCCAAGCAATGGAAAATTGCTGGAAGGATTATTGGTTAAGTCCAGCATCTTGCCAGCTCGTGCTCATGCCTATTCATGATGAGTGATGGTCCACATTCATAATGTGTCAGACTGGGAGATCTGGGTGAACAGAGGATGCACCCTAGCTACGGTACACTGCGCAGACACTGCAGTGTTGCCCAGCAACAAGCACCCTGGCAAGACAGATAAAGTGACTCCTGACTTGTTTGATTTTGGTGATTCCCCATTGCCAGCTGAATGGAAGACTAGAATTAGTCAGAAACTTTCCCAGAGAGATCAAGTGTTTTCACTGAAGGAGCGGGATGTGGGATGTGTCCAGGGTGCGGAGCATCACGTACATCTGCACGATGAACAGCCATTTCGAGAGAGGTCTTGACACCTAGCCCCTGCAGACAGAGACGATGTGAGAATATACTTTGCAGGAAATGCTTGCGACTGGTGTGATACAAGAATCCAGGAGCCCATATGCTTCTCCTATTGTGGTTGTGCATAAGAAGTACAGATCTGTGAGAATGTGCATTGATTATCGAACTCTGAATCGGTGGACCATCCCCAATCAATACACCATGCCTCGTATACATGATGCTCTGGATTGTTTGAATGGTAGCAAATGGTTCTCGGTGTTGGATCTTCACAGTGGATATTACCAGATTCTGATGGCTCCAGAGGACCATGAGAAGATGGCCTTCATCTGTCCTTTGGAGTTCTATGAATTCCTAAGAATGCCACAGGGGATATCAGGTGCCCCAGCCAACTTCCAGCGACTGATGGAACGAGCAGTGGGAGTCATGAATTTGCTAGAATGCCTGGTGTACTTAGATGATGTCATTGTGTTTGGGAGCTCCCTAGAGGAACATGAGAGTTGACTATTCAAAGTATTAGATCGACTGGAAGATTTCAGCCTCAAGTTGTCCATCGACAAGTGCCAGTTTTTCCAAACCTCTGTGAAGTATATTGGGCATATAGTGTCTACAGAGGGGATACAGACTGACCCTAGTAAAGTTGAAGCCTTGACTAGTTGACCTCAGCCCCACAATTTGAAAGAACTACAATGTTTCCTGGGATTCTGTGGCTACTATAGCCGGTTCATAAAGGACTATTCCAAAGTGATTTGGCCACTCTTGAATCTTACGCAGGTTTACCCTCCTACCAATCAGAAATACAAAAAAGGGTCCATCAAAGAACCAGATAAAGCATATTTCTGCCCAGGTGAACTTTTCAGGTCCCGTTCGACACCTGACTGTGAAGCATCTTTCCAAGAAGTCATATACCAGCTCACCCATGCCCCCATCCTTGCTTATGCTGATCCCACCAAACCCTAAGTGCTGCATACTGACGCCAGTCTGCAGGGTCTAGGAACTGTACTGTATCAAGACCATGAGGATGGTTTGAGACCAGTGGTATTCGCCAGTAGGAGCTTGGCCCCATCAGAGTGAAACTACCCTGTGCACAAGCTGGAGCTCCTTGTGTTAAAATGGGTCATGGTCGACCAGTTTCATGATTGGGGCAAAAATATTAGTGAGGACTGACAATAACCCACTGACCTATGTACAGACTTCAGCTAAGTTAAACGACACAGGGCACCGGTGGCTTTCTGCATTATCAACATATGATTATGCTGTCAAATACAGACCAGGCCTGAATCATATTGATGCTGACGCCCAAACTCGGAGGCCCATTTCCAAGAGTGACTGGGTCAGGCTGTCTGAACCTGACATCCAAGCATTGTGCCAAAAGTGTGATAGAAATGACCAGATGTATACGGACTTGGAGGACTGCTTAGTAGATTGCTTGGGCCCCTCTGACACCTGCATACCGGCTGTGTATTGCCACTTCTCTGCTCTAGATATTAGTGCACTACCTCAGTTTGACAATGACAGCATTTAGTGGATTCAATCCTGAGATCCTATGATTCAGCCAGCACTTGACGCCCTTTGTGCAGGAAAATATGTGTCCAAGTTGCTTTCCTCTGATCTGCAAACCACTTTATTGTTTAAGAGGGCCCCAGGTTGAAGCTGCTTAATCATTCATTGTATAGAGAGACTGTAGATCGAGGTGACCAAAAAGACAAGCAAGAATTGGTCCTCCCCATAGCCTTCAAAGATTTGATACTGAGGTCCCTCCACAATCATATGGGCCACCTCGGTATCGACCGGACCCTTGACCTAGTACAATCTCGATTCTACTGGCCCAAGATGGGGGCCGACGTTGAGCACCATGTAAGGACTTGTAGTCGCTGCCTACAGAGAAAAGTCCTGCCTCAGAGGGCTGCCTCCCTTGTCAACATTACTACCAGCAGCTCAATGGAACTAGTCTGCATAGACTTCTTGAGTTTAGAGCCTGATCAGCAAAACATTGGCAATGTGTTAGTGGTTATGGACCATTTCACATGGTATGCACTAGCTTTTTCCACCAAAGATCAAAAAGCATCTACCGTGGCCAAGGTGCTAGTGGAAAATTTCTTCGTCTACTATGGTGCCCCGAAGCGAATTCACTCTGAACAGGGCTGGAACTTTGAGAGTTGGCTAATCAAATAAATGCTCTCTCTATGGGGGTGCGAAAGTCAAGAACCACCCCTTATCACCCGAAAGGGATCCCCAACCAGAACACCTTAACCGCACCCTGATAGACATGCTAGGTACCCTCCACCCAAAAGATAAGCAAAAATGGAGCCAGCAGATTTTCACCTTGGTACACGCATACAATTGCACGAAGAATGATGCTACCAGGTTCTCTCCCTACCACCTCATGTTCGGGAAAGAGGCCCAGCTGCCTGTTGATGTCTGTTTTGGGGCTTCTCATGATGGGGTCCGAGCCAAAGACTACTTGCAATATGTACAAAAACTGAAAGCTCAATTGAACCATGCCTATCAACTGGCCCAGACAATGACCGCTAAAAGAAATCTAGCCAACAAAGAGAGACATGATAGAAAAGTAAAGGCTCAAGAGCTTAGGCCTGGAGACCGTGTGTTGTTGCAAAATTTAGGATTGCATGGTAAACACAAAACTGCTGATTGATGGCACCATCTTCCCCATGTCATAGTTGGAAAGTTGGATGATTTGCCAGTGTACAAAGTGCGCCCATAGAATAACTCCAAATTTGTCAAGACCATGCACCGTAACCACTTGCTACCTATTGGTCAAGTTATAATTGAGGCTTAACCTGCCGAGACTAATTCCCCTGGACCAGTGACTCATACTACTGCAAGAAAGAGACAGAGTCAGTCTATCCCCGTGGTTGCCAATTTAAGATTTCCCCTGCAGCAGGCCCAGAATGATAGTGACTGCCAGTCTAACTCGGATTACAGTGAGTGTGATAATGCCTATTACCCCTCATATGAACTGAGTCAGTTGTTTCATGGAAATCTTATGTTGAATTATGGGGATGAAGCTGGGCCTTCTGGACTGCCTAATGCCCCAGCATCATCCTTGGAGCCAATGCTCCCTGAAGGTGAAGTGCAAAGTATCATGTCTGAGGATGCTGAGTCTTTGTGTCTCGAGGAACTGTATGATTTGCCTGAAGCAGAGGCTGATGGTATGAGTCTTTCTGGTGACATGCCAGAACTTGAGGAACACTATGAGAGTGCTGACAAACCCCTTCAGTGCCTGAGTGTCTTCAAAATGAGCCAAGTGTTGTAGAAACAGAGACTACAGAGCAAGGGGCTGACAGTGCTCCCAGCTTGGAAATTCCCCTTCATGCAGAGGCACCCCTCACAAGTGATGAAAGCTCCAAGACCATTGCTGAAAGTACAGAGACTGTGGTTGTTCACCCCAGAAAGACTGGCAGAGCAGTCAAGCCAGTGATGCACTTCAGTTACGATTCCCCTGAGAGGCCAGTGGATTTGCCTCTCAATGTAGTCCACAAAGGTGTTTATATCTCTCAGCGCTCACTGCCCAAATTGAGCTTGACGGCCCATTCCAGGTAACTTGTTTTCTCCCTCTCACCATGGTGCCCCTGCCCCATCCAGCCCCAAGTTAGCTGATAGAGAAGGGCCCCCCCTTGCATTATTTAGAGTACAAGAAATTATTACATGATTCTGTATAGTAATGTTCAATTTACCTGTGTGAAATATGCATAATGTATTGTCAGAATGGAAATGATATAGTGGAGTACGTTGAAATGTATAGTAAAGTGACAAGTTATGCCAAGTGATGAATCAGATAGTACTTGAAGAACATGCTAGTGGTATAAATGTCTTGTATATGTTGCATTTTCAATGTTATGATGGTACAGACTTGACGCGGATGCCAAGTTTGCCTAGGCAGGGAAGGTTGTAACCCCCCCTACAAATGGGGTTTCCCAAAAAGTCTTCCTTGAGCCTGCCTAAATGCTCACTGCCAGGCTGATGACCTGCATTTTAGCAGTTTAAATGTGATTACCAGAGCTTGTATAGCCTCCGTGTACTGTCTCTTTAAGAGCTGCCTGATTGCAGCTTAAGTAATCTGAGAAGGAGCTCTGTTGAAAGATGTAACTATTTACTGAAAATCATTTAGAGTGATAATGATAATGTAGTTTGTCTAACCTGTTTTCTTTGTAGCAAGGACTGTTTTGTTTGTCTCCACAAGCTTGGTCCTGGACTGCAAATTGGACCAAACAGTACTTGTGGGACCTAAAATGTACCCAGACAACAGGAGTGGTCTGAATTCAAAATCTGTAGGAACTTTAGTTTGGAGCTATTTGTGCCTTTTTTGCAACAGAAGGGGGAGCGCTTGCTTTGACTGACATCCAAATCAGCCAACCAAATCTTTTGCATCTTGGGGAAGTCCTGGGCTGCTTGCGGTTTTCAGTTAGTTCTGAGCTGGGAAGTGAAATGAGAAGGGCTCAAGTGTATTTTGTGCAGCAATCCTGAGTGGATTCACATGGAAAAACTGTGAAAGGACTGAGTTTGGCTTGTATGTCTGCCTGCTGATCCTGAGAGGGAGAGAAGAGAATTATTGTGAACTAAATCCAAGTTTGTGTGACTAAAGTAAGCTACTGAAGTGGGGCAGACTCAACCGGAAGAAGTCCAAAGATTTTGCTGAATGCGATCGGCCTGTCAGGAGTTCCAGCTACCCCTAAGCTCTCAGTGTGTGCACAGACTTTGCCATTGTAACTAGGGAGCGCTTTGCCTGGTACAGTAGAATTCCCATACATGTAAATGTGCTATGAGCTCCTAGTGGGTTTTGAGTGAGTCCCCCATTGTGCGAACCATGTTCTGGCTGCTGAAAGCTGTATCCAGCCCAAAACTGACTGCATCCGAATCTGTCTCCATGCGGTCTGGGCCTTGCCAGACTGGCCCAGTCAGACTACCCACTGCACAGAGAAGCCATTGACGAGAGACTTGCCTGGGGATCACCCCCCTGCTCCATGCTTGAACAGGAACGACGCCTCTGCGACTCGTGTGGGCCCTGCTTCTCCTGGCATTCCAGATCAACTACCTGCAGTCTCGATTTTCGTCCAGCCTATGTCCAGTCTTGGGTATCGTGAGTAAATACCAGGGTAGCTCCCTGCAACAACAGCTTAATCTGAGTGTGTCATCTGATTGTCTTGTTGTTTCGTTTCCTTTACAAACTGAGCCCTCTGGCTACAGATTACAAATATTGTGCACTGTGCATGTGTTTTTTTCCATCACATGGCCTCAACCAGCTACAACCCCAGGCAATGGTCCTGGCTAGCCCATCTCTTCTCCACCTGGGTGCCCAGATGTGGACTGTGTGGGGGACTCAAAGTCCATGCAGAACTGCTTGATTGATATAACCTTTAAGCTAATTAACCTGATTTTGCCCCTTCCTTGTTCAAGTCCCCTGAATAAATCAGATCTAACTTTTTCTGCATGTAATCTGACTATGGTTCCAGTTTGTGCTCAAAGTACTGTACTGTTGCTATTTGCTGTGCATAACCTTGTTTTACAAGGGGCCCTAGGGTCGAGCCAGAGGAACCAGCCCTAGTGGTAAGTGCAAACAGTGTGGGCAGTTGTGTGATGCACCAGGGGTATTGTGAAAGTGATTACTGTACAGTGTTCAGGCCACTAGAGGGGAAAGAGGGGGTTACAGTGTTCTGGAGGGCTGTGCCCAGGTTAGCTTGACCACTACCAACCCTGACCTCCGGGTGGAGGCACCCATTTCAGAACTCAGGTCCCTTAACCTGCTACTAGCCAAGCAGGCAGGGGTAGTAGCCCTTGGGATAGCACCACCTAGGGGTTACAAATACAATTTAAAATCAGTCTTCCAAATCACAATAAACCCTGCTCCATAAATAAGTCTTTAATGCCTGATTAAATCCCCCCATGGTCACGCACTCCCTAATCTGACGCGGTAAAGAATTCCAGAGGTTGGGGGCCATGTACATAAATGCGGACCTAGAAGATTTTAAAGAAACCCTCAGGATCTGTAGCAACCCCTTGTCAGCTGAGCAGAGCAGTTGATTGGGGCGGTAAGGAACCAGAAGCTTTTTCAGGTAGTCAGTGCCCAGTCCACATAGGGCTTTATAAATCAGTAATCTGACTTTGAAGGTGATCCGCCACTGAACTGGCAGCCAGTGCAGTTCATGCAGCACAGGTGTGAATGGGAAGACCGAGGAGTTCCCATCAACAACCGAGCTGCGAAATTCTGTACCAGCTGCAGGCAGCGGATATCAACCTCAGCCACCCAAAGTGAAGGGAGTTACAATAATCCAGACGCGAGGTCACAAAGACGTGGATCAATGTAGGAAGATCACTGGACGAAGCAGGGTGCTTGATCCTAGCAATGTTCCTCAGATGATAAAAGGATAACTAAATGACAGCCAACACCTGGAATCGTAGTGTCAGCCCTTTGTCAAGTATCACCCCAGGTCTCGCACCCGTTCAGAGGCAGGGAGCTTGAAATCCCCCAGGAAAAGTCCTGTGGGTTGACCTGCCCCTAACCTCTCCCTCCCTATCCGGTGACCTGGATCCACAACCATCACCTCAGTCTTCCCTGGGTTCAACTTCAGCCAACTGAACTTCATCCAGTCCTGGATTTCGGCAGGGCAATTGTTAAATACTGAGAGTACTCCTTATGGTCAGGCGCAAAAGACAGGTAGAGCTGGGTGTCATCAGTATAACAGTGAAACCTCAGCCCATACTGTCTTACAATGTCTCCGAGGGGCAGCATGTACACCGCAAACAACATAGGGGATAGCACCGAGCCCTGAGGAATCCCACTTGACAGAGAGAGAGGCTCAGAGGAGAAAATCCCTGATACCACCCTCTGAGTTCTGCCAGTGTGAAAAGATGTAAACCATCAGTGGACCTAACCAGTCAGACCACAGATGAATCTCAGGCGCTCAAGCAGCACCCCATGGTCCACGGTGTCAAAAGCTGATGAGAGATCGAGAAGTACCAAAATGGACCATTTTTTCTGATCTCTCACAATCAGGAGATCATTGAGCACCTGTTCTGTGCTGGGAAGGGTACTGTATCAGCTGACTTTGCTAAACCAGTAGGAGGAGAGAGAGCTTAATTGGGTGTGTGGCTTAGACACTATAAAAGCAGGTGACTCAAATTACAACTTCCTGTAGCTAGCCTTGCTTGTAGAGCAGAAAGCAGCTAACTAAAAGAAGCTACATTTTCTTATTAATTTAACACTTATATCTCAGCAGGAGTCAGTGTCTGTTGAGATTAAGTAGACAGATACTTTATTAGAAGTAGAAGGGGTCTTATTTAAGGTTAAAAAAGAAAGAAAGTCAGTATGTGTTCTGTGCTGGGAAGAGTACTGTATCAGCTGACTTTGCTAAACCAGTAGGAGAAGAAAGAGCTTAATTGGGGGTGTGGCTTAGACACTATAAAAGCAGATGACTCAAATTACAACTTCCTGTTGCTAGCCTTTTTTCTTACTAATTGCCCTCCATCCCACCCTAAGCCAGTTCCACTTTCATAGCCACTGGATTTGACTGTCAACAGGAACTTCCTGTTTGGCAGTAGGAAGGGAAGGATCATAGAGTAACATTAGTTTTGTCAACCCTAAAGGAAAAAAGTAGCTCACTCTCCCCCCAGCTGCTGGTGGTCTGACACTGAGCAAGGAAGAAGGAGGCTACTGAAGAAGATAGGAAGTTGCTGTCCCAGAACAGGAAGGGTGAGAGTTGTAAGGAGAGGAGAGAGTAAGCACACAGAGAAACAGGAGAGGGGACACAAAATAAGACATGATAGGAGTGGTGCAATGCAATGGCTGTAGGGCGGCAGTGTTCTGGGAGACATTCTGGAGGCTGCGATGCTGCCCTATTTGCAGGCACCTCTCTGGTCTGAGAGAGCAGGTTGCCCGTCTCCAGGCTGACCTGGCTAGGATTTGTGAAACCTCCTCCCCCACCCAGGGACCACCAGGGCCAATGCCACTACCTCAGAGGTTGCCAAGAAAGGAGAGGCTGGACCAGGGTGGACTCAGAGGGAGAGGTGGTAGAACAGGTTGCATCCCTCCAGCTGTACCTCTCCACAATTCATTCGCTCTTCTGGTGGATAGTGGTTCCTCTATGGAGGCAACCTGCAGGAGACCAAGGAAGATGCTGGGAACCTTCACAAAGGAGACCCACAGGAGGGTGGCATGGGACCCCACAGGGGAAGGAAACAACTTCTAGTGGGGGACTGAATCATTGAGGGGTAAAAATGGGGGAGGAAGGGGAGAGGGAGGTAAGGTGCCTTCCTGGCGCCACGGCTTGGAGGGACAGGAAGTGAATCCTCAGGATCGTGTGAGGAGCTGCACGAGGGAGGGAGCTGGATGTCATTGTCCACCTAGGGACAAATGACCTGGCTAGGAATGGGATCAGTGCAGTGCAAAAGGAGTTTTTAGAGTTGGGGAAGGGCCTTAGACAAGTATCGCATACGGTAACCTTCTCGGAGTTGCTGCCTGTCTATGGCAAGGGTGATGCTAGGGCACTCCTCATCAAGGAATTCAATGAGTGGTTGAAAAACTGGTGTGGAGCTCAGGGTTTTGGCTTCATTGGGGACTGGGGAGCCACCTGGAGGGATGCAGACCTATACTGGTGTGATGGTCTGCATCTGTCCTGGGCAGGCGGGGGGACCAGGATCCTAGGTGAGAGGTTTAAATGCTTCATTGGCAAACATTTAAACTAGCCAAGGAGGGAGGCACTGAAAAAGAGCAGAGAAATCCCAGCATCCCCCCACAAAACATGGTAATTAGTGAGGTAAACACCAAGGTAGAGAAGTTATTAGGAGCAGGACAGAGGTAAATATAAAAAAGGCAAAGGCAGTAAGGACAGGAATGGGGCTAAAAGGGGTAAGGCTATCACAAAGTGGAGGGTGATGAGTACCAATGCCCATAGTCTGTGTAACAAGCTCCCTGAACTAGTGGCCTTGATGGAAGAGGGTTACCTGGATATTGTGGCAATCACAGAAACATGGTACACAGAGAACCATGACTGAGATGTCAACATACCAGGATACACAATCTACAGGAGGGACAGGGAGGGTAAAAGAGGAGGAGGAGTAGCTCTCTATGTAAAGGAAGGCATCAAAGCAACAGAACTAAAGAGTAAACAGGGAGCAGATGAGGCACTCTGGGTCACCCTGGAGACAGAAAATGGCAGCACAATCCGCATGGGAGTTGTATGCAGACCCCCATCTCAGGGGGAGGCAATGGACAAGGAAATGATAGAAGGCTTCCTTAGAATGGCAGAAAAAGGGGAGATATTGTTGATGGGGGACCTGAATATGCCAGATATTAACTGGAGCACCTTTGCTGCAGGCACATCCAAGAGCAGGGTCATTCTTGATGCCCTACAGGGGGCATGCCTCAGACAGATAGTGTTGGAACCCACTCTGGAGGAAGCAATTTTAGACCTGGTACTCTCAAATGGAGATGGAGAAAGAATCTCAGATGTAGAAGTGGGTAGCCATCTGGGAACAAGCAACCACCAAACAGTGTGGTTCACAATAAACACAGCATTACAATCAAGCCATACAAAAGCAAGAGTACTGGACTTTAGGAGGGCTGACTTTAGGAAAATGAGAGCGTGCCTCAGGAAAGCACTAGCAGACAGGCAAGAAGGAGGGTGGAGGAACAATGAGGAGTAATCAAAACAGCCATTACAGAGGCAACAAGCCTTTGTGTAAAGCAAATCAACAAAACACAACAAAGGAAAAAAACGCTATGGTTCTCAAAAGAGGTGGCAGGGAAGGTTAAGGAGAAAAGGATAGCATTCAGGAAATATAAGGAAACACAGAAGGAGCAGGACAGAGAACTTTATCAGTTAAAGCAGAAAGAGGCTGGGAAGGCAGTCAGAATAACAAAGGCCCAAACAGAGGAAAGGATAGCCAATTCTGTTAAGAAGCGGGATAAGACCTTTTATAGGTAAATTAGGGAGTGAAGAAAGACCAAATGAGGGATAGTGAGGCCTAATAAAGGGGAGGGAATGTGGGTAGAGGGTGACAGTGAAAAAGCAGGGATACTGAACGAATATTTCTGCTCAGTATTCACAAAGAAAGAGGAAGGAGGTACCTAAACCAAACAAGAGAAACACTCTGAAGATGGGGTCGATACCAGTCCATTTACAGAAGAAAGGGTTCTGAAAGAACTAATAAAATTGAAGGTGGACAAAACAATGGGGCCTGATGGGATTCACCCAAGAATTCTAAAAGAACTAAGGGTAGAACTAGTGACACCGCTGACTACTCTCTTTAACAAATGATGGGAGGATGGGGTGGTACCTGAGGATTGGAGGAGGGTAGATGTGATTCCTCTTCACAAAAGTGGGAGCAGGACAGAGGCAGGAAACTACAGACCAGTTAGTATGACCTCAGTGGTATGGAAAATGATGGAATCACTTCTGAAGGAAAGAATTGTTGAGTACCTAGAGGCCAGTGGGGCACAGGACCCAAGGCAGCATGGATTCATGATGGGAAGGTCATGTGAGATGAATCTAATAGATTTCTTTGACTGGGTGACCAAAGTAGTAGACCAGGCAGGGGCTGTGGACATGGCCTACCTAGATTTTAGCAAGGCATTTGATATAATCCCACACAAAAGATTAATACACAAGTTAGCCAGCCTTGGAGTGGGTCCTAAGGTGGTAGCCTGGATAAAAAAATTGGCTAGACAACAGGACGCAAAGGGTAGTAGTAAATGGAGTACACAGCGAAGAATGGAGGGTTACTAGCGGGGTACCGCAGGGTTCAGTACTGGGACCGGTCCTTTATAATGTCTTTATAAGTATAAATTTTATCTTGGCTTGTCTGACTGCCCTGTAGTTGGGTGAAGGGTGTTAATTGTCTGGCCTCTGACCTCAGCTACGTGATAACTGGAGGTGGGGCTTAGTCAGAGTTGAGGTAGTAAGTACAGTTTTATTTTCTCAGAAGAAGCCAGAAGGGGAAGGAAGGAAACATATTCAATTCAGTGCTTTAGAGTAACTGGTAATTGCTATTTTTCTTTTAAACTTAGATTGTGGGCTTTTAGTGACACTGTACTTTCTTTGTTGTCTTTACTTATAATTGTTTTTGGGCTGTTGAAAATTTAAAACATAGTGGTGGTGTAATTCTGTGCTCTCTTTAATTGCTGCAAATTTTATCTTGGCTTGCCTGACTGCCCTGTAGTTGGGTGAAGGGTGTTAATTGTCTGGCCTCTGACCTCAGCTACATGATAACTGGAGGTGGGGCTTAGTCAGAGTTGAGGTAGCAAGTAGAGTTTTATTTTCTCAGAAGAAGCCAGAAGGGGAAGGAAGGAAACATATTCAATACAGTGCTTTAGTGTAACTGGTAATTGCTATTTTTCTTTTAAACTTAGATTGTGGGCTTTTAGTGACACTGTACTTTCTTTGTTGTCATTACTTATAATTGTTTTTGGGCTGTTGAAAATTTAAAACATAGTGATGGTGTAATTCTGTGCTCTCTTTAATTGCTGCAAATTTTCACCCCCTCTCCTTCCCCCAACTCTTAATTATATGCCCTGTTAAATCTGATTGACAGGAGCTAAACACAGGGTATAGTAAGGGGTGTGAAGTAGGAGGGGCATAAGGGGGAAGAAGCCCACCTTCAGCACGACAAGTGTTTTGACTCATTTATTTATTTATTGGTTTCTTTTTTTTTTTAAATTATCTGAGGATCAGTGGCAGGATTTTTAGGACAGTAAATTAATAAAAAGGGAACTAGGAGAGCTTCAGTAGCAGACAAGTAGTGAAATTGCAGTATAATGTGGGGAGTGGTGCAATGCAGTGGCTGTGAGGCAGCCATATTCAGGCAGACCTTCTGGACACTGAGGTGCTGCCCTATCTGAATGCATCTCTCTGGACTGCGGGATGAGGTAGCCAGACTCAGAGTGGAAGTAAACTGGGTCAGGAGTACCATCAGCCCTATCCAGAGACCAGCCAGTCCAATGCAACTGCCTCAAAGGATGCCGAGAACGAGGAGCACTTGGATGACAGTGGGCTCAGGGAGGGTTAGAGCGGTCAGGCACAGGCACATCCCAGAGCCTATTCTGCTCAAGAACTCATATGCCACACTGGCAAATGAGGACAACCAAATAGAGGTACCCAGAGAAGTGGAAGGAAAGGATGTGGAGGTTAGCCAAGGACGTGACCTCAGCGGGGAAAGCAGTGGACCCCAGAGGAGGAGGAAGCGAATCCTGGTGGGGGACTTCATCATAAGAGGGATCCAGCTAGGAACACAGGAGGGGGAGGACAGGGAGGTGAGGTGCCTACCAGATGCCACAGCATGGAGGGATGGAAGGAAGATCCTGGGGATCACTGGGAAGACAAGATGGGGGGGTGAGCTGGATGTCATTATCCACCTAGGTACTAATGACCTGGCAAATGGGGAGCCAAAGGAAGTTCAGGAAGAGTTTAGGAAATTGGGGAGGGGTCTCAAGCAAGTAGCTACTTCTGTCACTTTCTCAGAAGTACTACCTACGAGAGGCTAGGGAGAGCATAGGAGTGCATACACCAGGAACATTAACTCATGGTTGAAGAACTGGTGCTGTGAGGAAAGGTTTGGATTCATTGGTGACTGGGGACCCACCTGGAGGGATGGAGGTTTGTTCAAGCCTGACGGCCTGCATCCATCCTGGAGGGGAATCCAAGCACTCAATGATAAGTTTAAATGCTACATTGACAAGCATTTAAACTAGCAAAGGGGTGGCAGGCCAGCAAGGAGGTACCCACTGGTCACCCCCACAGCTAGCAGTGGAACCAGTGAACTAGAGGAGTGGCTATCTCTGCAAAGCAGTGTGCAAAGATGGAGATTAGTGCCCAAGAGGTGGATAGGCAGAAAAGGGGCAAAATTCAGCAGAAGGGCAGACAGCAAGGAGAACCAGGGATAAAGGACAACCAAGGAAGGGGCTGGAGTAGAACAGTGAAACAATCTAGGAAGGTCAAATCATGGAAAGCCATGTGCAAATGCCAGGAGCCTTAGCAACAAGATGGAAGATCTGGAGGCTGTCATGGTGCAGTCAGACCTGGACATTGTGGCCATCACTGAAACCTGGTGTAATGATAACCACGAGACTGGGAGATGGCCATACCTGGCTACAACATATTCAGAAGAGACAGAGCAGGCAGGAAGGAGGAGGTGGCACTGTATGTGAAAAATGACATAAGGGCCACAGAGATCTAGGAGGAACAAAATGGGGAGAATCTGTGGGTTAAGCGGAAAGGAAAATGGGAACAGCCATCCGCACAGGTGTGGTCTATAGACCACCAGCCCAGGAGGAAGAAACAGATAGGAGCTGATGCTAGCCATCCAAAGAATGGTGAACAAGGGTGAGGTAGTACTGGTTGGAGACTTCAATATTCCAGATGTGGACTGGGGCATCCCAGCAGCAGCACCAACTAGGAGCAGATTTATCCTGGACTTCTTCAGGGTGCCTTCCTCAAGCAACTGGTCATGGAACCAACTCGGCAGAAGGCAATACTGGACCTTGTGCTCACAAACAGGGACAGTGTGATGGGGGTAACAGTGGGGAGCACCTGGGAACAGTGACCACCAGTCATTGTGGTTTGAAATCAAAAGAGCAGAACCAAACCACACAAAAACATATCCTGGATTTTAGGGAGGCAGACTTTGGGAAAATGGGGAGATACTTGAAAGAGGCATTAAGGGAATGGGACAGGAATCAAGGGTTGAGGAACAGTGGGCAGTATTAAAATGGGGATTACAAGAACAACATAATTATGCATTAGCAGATTAGCAAAGGAAAGGAAGAGGAGACCATTATGGTTTTCCAAAGAGGTAGCAAAGAAAGTGAAAGCCAAAAGATTGCATTCAGGCAATACAAAAAGACACAGGCAGAAGGGGATAGGGAAGTACCAGCAGAAGCAAAGGGAGGCAGGAGGTCAGTAAGGAGCCAAAGCTCAGACAGAAGAACACATTGCAAAATCAGTGGGTAGAGGAGAAAACCTTTACAGGTACATAAGTGAAAAAAGAAAGGCAAAGGGAGGGATAGTGAGACTGAGGGGGGAGGATGGGGGCCGTGTGGAGGATGACAACAGTAAAGCTGACATATTGAACAGGTATTTCTGCTCAGTCTTTACTGAGGAAGAGGAGATAATGGGTCTGAAGGGGTACAAGGGGTGAGAATGGTGCAGAAATGGACACAAGTCCTTTACACAAGAAAGAGTCCTGAAGGAACTGGAAGTAATAAGAGTTGATAAAGCAATGGGGCCAGATGGGTGCACCCAGGGTCCTTAAAGAACTAAGAGAGGTGGTGCTGAACCTCTGGCTATCCTGTTTAGCCGATCACTGGAAACAAGGGAGGTACCCAAAGACTGGAGGACTGCAGATGTAGTCCCCTTATACAAAAGCGGGAACAAAGAGGAAGCAGGGAACTACAGACCAGTCAGCCTCACCTCGATAGTGGGGAAGATCATGGAAGCACTACTGAAGGAGAGATTGGTGGAACATCTGGTTGTCAATGGACTACAGGACCCAAGACAGCATGGTTTCACCAGGGGGAGGTCATGTCAGACCAACCTCGTTGAATTTTTTGACTGGGTGACTAGAGAGGTGGATCAGGGAAGGGCAGTGGACATGGCCTATCTGGACTTCAGCAAGGCCTTTGACACTGTGCCACATAGAAGACTATTACACAAACTGGGGAATATGGATGTGGGCAGGACAGTAGTGTGGTGGGTAGGTAACTGGCTGGGTGGCAGGACACAGAGGGTGGTGGTAAATGGCTGTCACTCCACAGAGGGAAGGCGACCAGTGGGTACCACAGGGATCAGTGCTGGGACCGGTCCTATTCAACATCTTCATCAGTGACATTGCACAGGGCCTAGAAGGCAGAATTTCACTGTTCACTGATGACACAAAGCTCTGTAATAGAGTAGACACACCAGAGGGTGTAGACAGAATGAGAAGGGACCTGCAGAAACTTGAAGAATGGTCAGGGGTTTGGCAGTTGAAATTCAATGCAAAGAAGTGCAAGATAGTGCATATGGAGCACAAAAACCCTGGCACAATATATCAGTTGGGGGGTGAGGATATAGCATGCACCAAGCAGGAAAGGGATCTTGGGGTTATCATCTCTGATGACCTCAAGGCAGGAAACAGTGTGACAAGGCAGCAGGTAAAACAAATAGGATGCTGGGATTTATAGGCAGGGGCATTACCAGCAGGAAAAGGGAGGTCATAATTCCGCCATACAAGACACTAGTGAGGCCCCACCTGGAGTACAGGTGTACAGTTCTGGAGACCATACCTACGTAAGGACATAGACAGGGTAGAGAAGGTTCAGAAGAGGGCAACAAAGATGGTGCATGGATTGCATCACAAGTCCTTTGAAGACAGGTTGAAGGAACTGAACATGTACTCCCAGGAGGAGAGGAGGGAGAGAGGGGATATGATAGAGACATACAAGTATCTCACAGGGAGGAACAAGGTGCAGGAATACACTATTTTTAAGCAAAAGAGATGTTCCAGGACTAGAGGGCATGGGATGAAGTTGGAGGGAGGACGATTCAGAGGAAACATGAGGAAGAATTTCTTCACAGAACGGGTGGTGGACATGTGGAACACCCTGCCAGAGGAAGTGGTGGGGGCTGAGACAATCATGGGATTTAAGAATGCATGTGATAGACATAAAGGAATTCTGGAGGTCAGGGGTAAGGGGCAACAGACTTCTAGGAAAACATAAACTGAATTTACAAGCTCAAATGGGCAGATTGGGTGGGCCATAGGCCCTTATCTGCTGACACTGTCTATGTATCTATGTACATTGCAGAGGAACTGGAAGGAAAAGTATGTCTCTTTGCAGACAATACAAAGATCTGCAACAGGGTTGATACACAAGATGGAGTGGAAAGGATGAGAAGGGACTTGGCAAGGTTGGAGGAATGTTCAAATGTATGGCAGCTCAGATTCAATGCAAAGAAGTGCATGATAATGCACATGGGAAACAAAAACCCAAGGGAAGAGTACACAATGGGGGGTGAGATACTGACAACAGTAAAAATGGAAAGGGACCTGGGGGTAATTATATCAGATGACCTAAAGGTGGGCAAGCAATGTGAGAAGGCAGTAAGGAAGGCTGGGGGGATACTGGGATGCATAGGAAGAGGCTTCAATAGTAGAAAACAGGAAGTTGTTATCCCTCTGTAGAGACAGTTGGTGAGACTCCATCTGAAGTACTGTGTGCAGTTCTGGAGACCCCATCTCCACAAAGACATAGACAGAGTGGAGGCTGTCCAGAGAAGGGCAACCAAAATGGTGCAGGGTCTGCACCAGAAGACATACGAAGAAAGACTAAAGGAGCTTAATATGGATACCCTTGAGGAAAGAAGGGAGAGAGGGGACTTGATAGAAACTTTCAAGTACCTCAAGGGAATCAACAAAGTGCAAGAGGGTAGCATCTTTCAGAAAAAGAGATGTGCAAGAACAAGGGGGCACGAGGGGGGACGGCTCAGAGGTAATGTGAGGAAGTATTTTTTCACAGAGAGGGTTGCAGATGCATGGAACAGCCTCCCTGAGTTGTGGAGCCAAGAACAGTGGGGGAATTCAAGAATGCATGGGACAGACATAAGGCAGTCCTAGTGGGGGGTAGGAAGAAGTAAGCTGTTGGTTAACTAGGATCTGCAGCTTATCTGTTAGGTAGGAAAATAGGCAGACTAGGAGGGCCAAGCGGTCCTTACCTGACGTCAAATTCTATGTTTCTATCCATACTTGCCATAGGAAATTCTGATAGATCAAGTACCACTGCTAGGCCTTCAGGAGTCACATCCCGTAAAGGGTGGTACTTGACCATCTCCACAGGGGTTGGCCTATGAGGTGGGGTGCAAAAATTGAATTGCACAGTGTAGTGGTCGGACCATCCAATGGGTTCCACCCCCACATCAGAGGCCTCACTCCCCAGGAGGAAGACCAGGTCAAGAGAGTGGCTGTGTTTATATGTAGCAGAGGTAACAACCTGTGTGAGGCCCCATGAAATCATCAACTGAAGGAAGTGTTGTCCAAATTGCGAGAGTTCATCATCGATCCAGGCAATGAAATCACCCAGGACCATCAGCCTAGGTGACTCAAATGCCAAGTCGACCATGAAGTCCGCTATTTCCTGAAGGAATAGATTCTCATCCCTGGGTGGATGGTAGATGAGAGCCATCCTATAACCCACACCTGCTACTAAGGCACACTCAAAAGACCTAGTCTCCTCAACTGGTACACTCATGAGATCCAATTCAGTCTTGAAACAGACTGCAACCCCCCCTCCCCTGCAGTCCAATCTCGGGCAGTGTGTCACCGAATACCCAGCTGGAATTGTAGCCTCAAGTATGGGGCCCACATTTCCATCCTGCCAGGTTTTGATGATGCACGCCAGATCTGTCTTACAGACGAGATCTGCAATAATTGCAGTCTTGTTCTTAATAGATCTGGTGCTACATAAAACCACTCGAGTTGGACAGAACTCCTGGGCCACCCTGACCTCCTGCCCACCAACAATGGTGGTGCCCTTGGGTATGGGGACTAGACAAGGAAACCCATGTTCTAGACTCCATTTCACCCCAGGGTGTCTTCTGGGCTTAACAACCCCGATGTGAGCGCCCCCCTCTTCTAACCTCCACTGTCTGCACCCCCACCTCCTGCAAGCAATACCCAAAGCTCTACAATGCTGACAGGTGGAAAAAAGCAGCAGTGGGGGAAAAAAGGGTGGAGGGTGTGAAGTGCGGAGGCTGAATAGCGCATGACCCGGAGGGTAAAACTATGACATATGCCCCAGGCCCAAGACATAGAGCAGGGAAAAGACCAATAAAATTCAGATGTAGATAATATACACAAATCCACAGTAGATATAAATAATACACACAACCCCACAATTCTTTCCCCTTTTCCTAAAATTCCTCACTCACTTCCCCAAAAGGAGGAAAAGTCAAAAAAATTAAAAACAGATTAATCATAAATTCCCCACCCAAACCTAAAAATGTCAACTACTAATTTAACTAACTAAATACATAAAACATTTGTTAAGCACACAGGTCCTCTCACTACCTGGTGCCCAACATCATCTAAGCACTCTCACTGCTCAGCACAAAACAGTATATACTCATTAATACAATACATAAATAATAAAACTAAGCCACCTAAAACTAAGAGGGGGGATTTAAGGAAATGTGTTGGAAAAACCACCCTCCAGACAATATCTCTCACATATATTTGAATTTAGCAGAATCTCAGCCGTCAAAAGGCACTCTCACTTCTAACAAAATTTCCAAAAAAGTTAAAATGAAGTCACAATGTACTCGCAGTTAGGGGAAAAAAAAGGTGGATACCCAATTTTTTTGCAGTCCAGTTCAGTCACTTGCAGCTCTCACACTCCAGGTCACCAAGTCCCGCTAATCAGGTCATAGAAATCAGAGTTTAACTGCAACCTGGTGGAAAAATGCTAAAAGCACATGGTGGCACTGGCTCCTCTCTTCTCTCCAACTGGCAGCAGGTATAGTCCTCGTAAATCCTTTACTCGCATAGCGACATAAGAAGGACCAAGAGGCAGGTGACCACATTTTATCCTCAGCACTATCAAAGGAATGAAAAGCAGCTAATAAGAGACCACACTGAGCACATGATCAGAGAGCATAGCTGGGTCTTTCAATCATCTCATCTTGGAAATGATCCCGTGAGAATCTTGGCTGGCATATTTCCCTTGTTTTTAAATCTTCACACCGTTTCCCCTTATATTTAAAAAAATTAAGTTTTCCTTCCCAAATCCCATTTTTGGCCGCGAATCTGGTAGAATACAGGAATCCCTGAAAATCTTGGAGCACAGCTGGTCAGATTATTTAAATAAAGAAGTCACTAGGGGATGACATTCGGAGGGTGGGGAGTGCCGCTAGACACCAGGAAATATATGGGACAGTGATTGGGGAGTGAGGAGTGCCACTAGACACCAGGGAAAACAAGGGAGCTTACAACTAACACTGCAGCTGGCAGCAGGAGTTCAGATGCAGCTGCAAAACTAAATAAAATCTGTGGTTCTCATAAAGAGAATGCGACAGAAGGCTCCTCTCGCTAAGTTGGGCACCCGGGATTTTGGTTGCCCAGAAAAAGTATTTCTGGCCCTAATTATGAAAAACAAACACCAGAATCTAGCTAAATGGTCCATTTATCTAGGTTTGGGTGTTTAATTTGTAAAATTACAAAGTGTGTATGTATTTCCAGACATTTTATTTCGTGGGAGAAAAAACAAGATGACAGTACATGAAAAAGGATATTTCTCTCACGAAAAAGGATTTTATTCTCATGAAAAAGGAATAGGTCTCATGAGAATGAATCCTTTTTCATGAGATCAAATCCTTTGTTGAACTTTTTACCTCTATCCTGAAAAATGAACTTCCCAAAGGAAATCATGGGAACTTAAAAACTGAATAACTGCAACAGGTTAATATTTTTGCACCAAACACTGGCAGTTCTGTTACCCAAGTTCTTTCTACCATGAAAAATCACACCAAAATTCCACACTGTCTGGGCACAAGGCAATAAGGAAAAAACTGCAAAAAGTGGTGACTTTTTACTTTTTTTACACTATCCAGATCTCAGATTCCGCACATCCAACCAGAATGAAACTTTCCACATCGAGAGATCCTTCCCACAGGACAGCACATACTAACTTTTGTGCAAATCTATTGATCAATTATGAGGTTATTAAAGTGAAAAATTTGAGGTTTAACATTAAACAGGCTTCTAAATTCCAACTATAGGGGCAAGACCGTGCCCCTATAATATGTATATTTAAACAATATTTTACAAGGTAAGCAAACAGAGCCCAGAAGGTTCATATTCAGTTGCATCCTGGGGGGAGGGAAAAATACATTCACCCACAAGGGGTACTAATAGTAATATAAGTACACAGCTGCATAAATACAGGAATACATTTTCCCACCTGGGATCTTATAAAACAGCAGCAGTACATAATATAAGACATAACGCAGAAACACAGATATATATATATATATATATATAGAGAGAGAGAGAGAGAGAGAGAGAGAGAGACAGATAGATAGATAGATAGATAGATAGATAGATAGATAGATAGATAGATAGATAGACAGACAGACAGAAAGCTAGGTTGCTAGATAGTTAGGCAAGGGCACTTTCACCACTGGTAGCCAAATATTTTGGGTTGAATCTAGAGATCTGATCCATACTCTGAGCGTCTCAGAGCCAGTATGATGGGTCAATTGAATTAGTAGTTTCAGATAATTAGGTAAACCTTCAAGAACCATTTTTTTTCACAGAGAAGGGAATATCTCCTTGTAGGAGGCTTTCTGGATGTTTAAGGAACTGAGGCCATTGTTCTATTATTTCTGCAAGCATTTCATGCTTTTAAAAAGGTCAGAAAATCCATTCTGTGAAAAACAACATGGTTATATGGCTAAAAGCAATTTTAAAAATAGTTGTTGCTACTGCACCATGTGAAAGTGCCACCCCCAAAAAAAAAAAAACTGACAGTAATTTGAAGTTCCTGGAGAAGATGATGACAATAGCTCCTTTGTGAATAGTGGAAAATTTGCCTGTAACTATATGACCCACTACAACATGTGAATACAGTCCTAGGTACTTGTGTCTACAGCACTGTGCTCAGATCATATAGAGTATCTACCTCCTAGAATACTTAAGAAGGGCACAAATACCAGCAGATAATACACTTTAGTTTGCACTCTGAAGCTGTCATTTTGAAACTGCAAACATGTTTTGGTATGTCAACCCCATTCACCACCTTACTTACACTACAACTCTTTGGTGTCTTATTTTTGTAAATGGTCACAGACAGGAACGTATACCTTCACAACCACTGCATGACAACTCATTCATTGATTCTGTAACATTGGCACATGCCTGTGTGCTCTTTACCTTTAAGATCTTGCAGTGAGCAGATAAATGGCTCTCTATGGGGGGATTACAGTATTTTTGTCATCTGCATTATATGACTACTGTTCAATTAATTAGGGTCTAGTCTTCTGCAGATGCAGACCTAAAGACAGCTGTGAATGGAACATTAAAATGATCTACCATCTTCAACAACAATTAAATTGAAACATTTCTACATAATTCTGGCAAATGATGAGCACTTACATCATCTGTTATATTTAACTACCATGCAAGACAGAGGAATGCCATTCTAATATTAATTAAATGCATTAGTGTGACTTAGTGGTGTCTCGAGAACAGTTCAGTGAATGTACAGATCCTAGGTTTTCAACACAGACACTATCTCATTATACAGTATAACCTTGAGCAAGGCACTTGGTCTCTCTGCGTCTCAGTCCTTGCAGCAGTAACATAGGTGTCCCATGAAATACAGGGTCTTGTAGGTCTCATGCCAGGCTGTTCAGGGTTACTGTGTAGGCTCGTGTACAATATATATATATATATATATATATATATATATATATATATATGGGGTATAAATAATATTGTAGGAACTAATACTCAATTCAGGATATATGTTTTTTTTTCAAAGTGACCACACCACTGATCTTACTTCCAACATTTCACTGGTTCAAGCCTACTTCCTAAGCAAACATTAATAGTGATCTAAAAATGAATTCATAAAGGTATTTACGTTATTTAATTCTGGTGATTTAGTGGACTAATCTGAATTACAAATAATAAGCAGTATTTACCAACAATTGTGGTATTCTTCCATTGTTTTCATTTTATATTCAGCATTCTTTTTTTTATATATAGCCTTTTTTAAACTTTCAAACATAAAAAAGAAAAATATCTGTACTATCTGTCAGTTTTCAGGATGGCAAACCATTCGGTTTGAATCCTGGGGCTTTTAAAGCCCTCACAGAGTGCTGCACTACATCACACAGTGGTGATGTGGTGTTGCTCAACATCATTGCATCATGAGGCTGGCTCAGAGCTCGTGGTGAACAAAGTTCCCAAACTTCACCATGCAGAGTACTTCACATATAATATGGAATTCACAAAATACTCCACAAAGCGAAGCGAATAACTTCTCCTTTAACCAATAACACAGAGTTCCATTGATTTCAATGGATTTTGCATTAACTTTACCTTTTTTTATTACTCCCCTTTTAATTTTAACACAACATTTCATTGATTTCAAGGGACTTTGCGTTAACGTCACCTTTTTATTGCTATTTAAGGGGAATTTTGCAGTGATTCATGGGATGGCAGGTCACATGGGCTCTAGATTGTCTTGCACAACCTTAGTTCTGCGTAGTGTGTGTAGCAGAAAGCTGGAGACAGTTTGCTCTCAGAGCTCTGAGGATCAAATCATCGACAAACCTTTAAAAAATCATTTTTGTGACAAAATTCAGTGACATACTCTCGCTCTCTAAGGTTTTCTACCTCTCCTCTGCTCTCCGTCCCTCTATGCTCTACTAAGATGGGTGAGCAAGCTTTCTCCCACTTTGCTCCCAATTTCTGGAACTCCCTTCCACCCTATATTAAGTGCTCCTCATCTCACTATACTTTCAGAAAAGCACTTTTCTGTCACTTGAGTGCACTTGGTGCTTGCAGTTACTCCTAACTCTTATTCTGGTTTTCCCAGTTGCTCAACTGCCTGCCTCAACTGCATCATATTGCTAATTTTGTGTGCTACTCAACCTGGTACTGTTTTATTACACCCTCCTACATGGGTGTTTTACCTCAGCTGTACCTATGTTTTGACCTTCCCTGCATGGGGTCCTGCTATTTCTGTTTGGTTTTACCTGCCTTGTTCTCTGTAAATTGTGCTGCATATCATTTCTGTACTCTTCCAGGTCGTGCTTGAAAATAGGCAGGCTATTTGCCTAATGCACTTAGCTGGTTACCAAAATCTAATAAATAAATAACTAACTAATTAAGTTCAAGTTCATTGCAGGAAAACTCAATTGAGCAAGCTCATTCACAAGGAGGTCCTGTGACATATAGACTTACACAACATACGTACATAAATAGTTAATAAACAATATATACATAAATGCAAGCGTCACATAATACAAGCAAGATATACATACAAGGACACCACATGGGATGACCGCAGGTGATAATCAACTAATGTAGCACAGGGTAGCGACTTATAGATAGCATACTGATAATTGAAACATGGTGCTGGTGTTTTCAATACATACTTTTTGGCAGATGGGACAAACAACAGAATAAAATGGATAAGGGAGGTAGGAATGGTTTGATAGTGTGATCACAGAAGTATATACGTAGACAGAGCCAGGAGTAGGAAGGGAAGGGATAGCAGGAGTTGGATTGTTGCAGCAAGATATCAGATATAAGTCAGGAGCCGGTGAGTGGAGTAGTGTCTTAATAGAAATGAAAGTGCAAACAATAAGTAGTTAATATGCACAAAGCAATTATGGTCTTACCAAAGGATGCACATAGCACACGTGGGGATAAGAAGAGGCTTAAAGACAGTTGCAGGTATCTTTTATTTTAGATGAGCTTAGCACTTTATAGAAGTTAACTGAAACTGTGCTAGTTAGTTTCAGTATGGTCTGTAATTGGTTCCAAATAGAGGGAAGGGCATGCGCAATAGTACGTTTACTAAAGGAGGCCTGCATCCTCGGAATAACAAGCACAATAAAGTCAGATTTTCTTAGCGAGTATGCACTATGCGAAATATGAATGATAGCTCGGTAGTCTGTGCAGGAGCAGTTTAAGAGTCCATAGACCAGCATGGAGCAGGCATCTAGTAGTGAGAGATGTCCATCCAACAGTTGCATATAGGTCACAATGATGCGAACAGTAAGGGGAGTTGCTAATGAACCGTAATGCACAGTGGTAAAGGATGTCCAGTTTACGTAGATTTGCGAGGGTGGTAGAGGAGTAGATTACATCGCCATAGTCGAGAAGGGGGAGAAAAGTGGCCTGGATGAGCTTATTTCAAATTTCAAGGTGGAAGAGGGGCCTATTTCTAAAGAAGAAACCTAGTCCGGCTTTTAGCCTTCTAGAGATGTCTTCGATATGGTCACTGAAATAGAGTCTGTTATCAATCCAGATACCTAGGTATTTGAATTTGGTGACAACTTCCAGCGGCTCATTTAGCGTGGTAACAATGACATCTTGGGGCAGGGTATTGAGGGTACCTGTGGCAGCACTATGGGACAATATCATCGCTTTAGTCTTCTTGGCATTAAGCAGAAGCTTTGCCTTTATTAGATTATGCTCAAGTTGTGCAAAGTCCGCTTGAAGCACTCCCTTGACTTCAAATAGCGATGAGCCAGAGGTATACAGCACGGTATCATCCACAAAAAAGTGCAGATTGGATGTAGATATGTTGGAATCAAGATCATTAATGTATAATGAAAACAAGATAGGGCCTAGGATGGATCCTTGGGGGACACCTCTAACAACTGGCAAGGCAGCAGAAAAACATCCTTCTGCTTTTACTTTTTGGGATCTCCCAGTTAAGTAACTAGAGAACCACTGGGTAGTATGGTATGTGGCACCCAACTTTGCAAGGCAATTGACTAGTAGATTGTGATCAACAGTATCAATACCTTTGCTTAGATCCAAAAAGACTGCTCCAGTTACCTTCTTTACATCTATAGCAGAGATTCAGTCATTGGTTACTTTTGCTAACGCAGAGATTGTGCTGTGATTTGCCCAGAAGTCAGATTGGGCTGGGTTAATGACAGAGAAGGTTTCCAAGTGAGATTTTAACTGATTGTGGATCAGTTTTTTGAGAATTTCAGAAAGAATAGGCAATATGGAGATAGGCCTGTAGTTATTTACATCGCACGGGTCACCAGATTTAAACAGAGGGAGGATATGTGCTGATTTCCAGCAGGACGACACAGTAGCAGATGTAATGGAAAGACTGAAGATGTGGAGAATTGGGGCGGCGAGATGGGCATATCCTAACCTTAGGAAAAAGGGTTCCAAGCCATCATCTCCTGCACTTTTTTTGGTGTCTAAATTAAGGAGAGAATCTTCTGCTTCTTTAAAAGTTATCTTGCGCAGTTGGAAAGGGCTAGGTGCGGGGCTAGGTATGGGGGGGGGGGATATGCTGGCTCACCGCAGCACCAGCATAAGGTGAAGAATCGAAAGCTAGTCCAGCTGTGGCAAAGTGGGAGTTAAATTCCTCAAGGATTAAGGACTTGTTTTCCACTATTTTACCACTTGCAACTATCTTTGTTGATACGGAAGTGGCCGTGGTCCGCCCTTCTATAGATTTAATTGTCCTCCATATTTTATGAGGGTTACCTTTTGCTTGTTCTAGGGTAGAGATATAATAGTTAATTTTAGCAGAACGTATACTTTTCACACAGGTATTCCCGGCTGTTCTAAAAGCCTGCCAATCTGAAGATTTCTTAGAATGCCTTGCTTTTGCCTAGAGCTTGTCTCAGGCTATGAGGGCTACCTTAAGATCTGAGGTGAACCAGGAGTTAGAGTTGTTCTGTACCCTTACTTTGATGAAAGGGGCATGCTTATTTATCAAGCTAGTAATATTGTCATTAAGGGTGTAAGCAGCCTCATTGACATCTTTGGCTAGGTAGAGGTCTTGCCAACTGATCATGCCCAGGTCAGAAAGGAAGTTTACTGCACTGAACTTGTGAAAGGACCATTTTGTTATAAAGATGGGCTGCGGTCAGGCCTTAATTTGAAATCTTATGCAAGCAACAATCCCATGATCACTCATGTCATTGTGAAACACTGCTGTGTGAGGTATTTTATGTGGGTGAGTGGTTAGTACCACATCTAGGATGGAGCTGTTGGCAGTATTTAGAACGTTATTCCTCGTAGGTTCGTTGACTAATTGCCCAAGACCTAGCTCATCACAAAGGGATTTGAGGCAATGTGATTTAGGTGTTAGCCAATCCATATTTAGATCCCCTAGAAATATTGTTTCAGTTTTTGCATCTGTGAACATGGATTTTAGAAAATTAAGGACTTTATCGCCACCAGACGGAGGTCTATAACCACCTATAATAGTAATGCATTCAGAAGAGGGGAGATGAAGGTTCAGAGAGACGATCTCAAATTCCTTAGCTAAAGATTTGCAGCTAATATTAGTGACCGAGTACTTAGAGTTGGCATAAATAACCACACCCCCGCCTCTAGAGTCTCTGTCCACTCTAAATAGTTCGTAGTCCTGTAGTGAAATTTGTTGATCAGTATTTGTCTTTTTTAACCATGACTCAGTAATTTATGATAAGGTCAGGGTTGATATGTGCAGTTGTACAGGATTTTTGGGCAAGCTTAGAATACTGACCATCATCATCTTGAGACCTGTGGCCTCAGCAAAATCGATAGGCGAGGTAAGTTGTAGGAGGGGCCAGGGTTTAGCTTCACATTACCTGAGCAGAGAAGAAACAGTAATATAATTTTCTTTAAGGAGCTTATAAGGATGGAGACTGCTTTTTTATTTCTTCAAGATCGCCCATAACGTACATCACAGGAGGTAGCACCACAGTAGAGACAGTTTATTATGATCAATGTGAGTGCTCGAATAGACATAGGCAAGGGCAGCAGTAAGGGGAGGGTGGTAAACCGAGGGGAATAGGCTAGAAGAGGGGGGGAGGAGGATGAAGTAATGGCTGCACAGCAGATGAAATTTTATGTCAAAACTTAGTACACTGAATGTAGGAAACCCTTGTATGTTTATATCATCAAGTGTTTATTGATTTTGTGTGCATATTGAATGTTAATTTAGTACATTCAGTCTCTGAACTGACAGACACTGTAGAACTGTGTGCTTCGGGGAAGGGTGTATCTGTGGTGACTGTGAAAGGAAGGGTGCTTCACAGTGAGAAAGGCAGTCTTTCCAACTGTTGTGTTGGGTACCGTCTTAGTATTTGTGTGTTCACATACACACATTAATACTTCTAGTAAGCTTTGATCATTTGTTGCTGTTTGCTGTGGTGTTTTGCATTTCTTCAGTTTGTTTAAAAGATTGGGTTTTAGGCAGTGCACTGAACTGTTAAATTTTCTGGCCATTACCTTTAGTGTGTGTGCATGCTGCCAAGTCAAAAGGATTTTGTTGTGTCACCGTAATCACAATACTCTTAATTTCTTCACCATCTGCATTATTTTTTACTGCTTCTGTCTAGGCACTGCTCTACTAAACCCCGGCAAAAGAAGGTATTATTTTTTCAGTTTTGGATTGCTGACCACTGGTTAAGGTGTTGCTGTGCCTGTGCAGCTGCATCTCTTTAGTGCACAACCTCCATTTGTCTGTGCTGCTGCATCTCTTTAGGGCCCAGTCTCCATCTGCAAGTCACACTTGTTGTTTTTTGGCTTCCCATCCTTCCAAAAATGCCCAAATTTAAATGTGTTGTTAATTGTCTGTGTAATCCCCAAAAATGCCCATGAAGAGACGTGCATGCAAAGATGTTTCTGGCTACGGCACTGCTGCCAGTGCCAAGAGTGGCCTTGGCCATGGTAGTATGCAGCAGAAGGGAATAGCTGCTGCATGTAAAGGGATTTCTCAAGCTATGTTTTTCACAGTACAATCAGCCGCTTCAAGGATGGTTGAAGATGCTGTTGTCCCTGCTGATGGTGATGGTGGTGGTGGTGGTGGTGGTAGTGAAGTTAGTCACAGCATGAGTATTGCTTCAAGTTCAACTTGTGCAGACTTATCATTTTGCCAAAATGTTGTGGAGTCTGAAAACATGATTCAGAGTGCAGTTGATGTCACACACACACACTCCCCATCCCCACAGTAGTTGAACATGATTCTGATCATGAGTCTGACAATGACTCACAGATTAATCTAATTTTTCCAGAGGTGTTGAGGTTATGCCTGCTGTGCCATCCAAAGATTCAAATGTTGATGAAAAAATTGTGGATGATCATACTGTAGCCATGGTTGGAATGTGTTCACCACAGGACAGCATCCAAACTGAATTTGTGGATACAGATGATGATTATGATGCTAGTGACCTCAGTTGTGAACCAAAACCTGGAAAGAAGACAAAACCATTAATGAAACTTGTTTTGAACTTGTTTTGAAGTGATGCCTCCCTCCCCTCCCCCCACGAAAACATAATTACCTTTCATGGCTTGATCATTTAGCATGTAGCTAGCCAGTAGCGAGTTGACACACTGTACATCAGCAGCAGCAGTAAACAGCAGGACAACAGCAGCAGGTGCCAGCACGTCATTTTATCACTTGGGACACTTATGGAGAGTTGAGGCTGCAGATGTATACTTTAATCAGTGCTTCCTAAAATACTTGTGACTATTATGAACAGTTTATCTTGTGATTATTCTTCCTCTGGAGTCAAGACTTTTCATGACATTTAAACAGCTGGCATTTTCTCACTTGTAATCTTCTGAAATTTTCTTCTTACTTGCACACTAGTGCAGCAGCAGCTTTACTTTGCAGCATGTAAGCCTTTCTGTAATGAGGCCACTACTTGGCATTAGTGGCTAGCAGGAGGAGACTTCAGCATGAACAGGCTTATGTTTCAATGCTCACACAAAAGATGTTAGTTTTTTACTATTCTGGCATTCTCTTCTTACTTGCACACCACTAGTGCATCAGCACAGCAGCAGCAGCTTTATTGCACAGCATGTAAGCCTTTCTGTAATGGGGCCACTACTTGGCATTAGTGGCTAGCAGGAGGAAACTTCAGCATGAACAGGCTTATGTTTCAATGCTCACACAAAAGATGTTAGTTTTTTACTATTCTGGCATTCTCTTCTTACTTGCACACCACTAGTGCATCAGTACAGCAGCAGCAGCTTTACTTCATAGCATGTAAGCCTTTCCGTAATGGGACCAATACTTGACATTTCTGGATAGAAGGATACATCAGTACGAAGAGGCTTATGTTTCACTGCTCACAAAAGATGTTCATATTATTCTGGAATGCTCTTCTTCCTTGCACATCACCAGTGCATCAGCAGTGCACAGCAGCAGCATGCAAGTCTTTCTGTAATGGAACCAATACTTGACCTTTGTGGGTAGAAGAAGGAAAGTAGGAAAAGGAGCATGCAGCAGGATGAAACAGATAAGATGAGGAAAGCTCAAGGAAGGCTAGCATAGATTTTTTTGTATCTTCATTTTTATATACTTTTATATTTTTGTGTTTTTTGGGGGGGCATAGGTGTTAAAGAAAGACAAAATGAAAGGAAAGATGATAAAAGGGTAAAGATACAGAATATAGTATAAAGTCCAAACTGTGCACCTTATTAATTTACTCAGTGGCAGCTCTTGCAATGCCACAAAGGCAGTCCCGGATCGCTGTCAAAATTGCAGTCTCATGGTCCTGATTGTCACGGTCCTGAGCAACAGTTTGCTGGAGCTCGATCACCATACATCGCAGCGCAACAATTTCCCGATGCATTGACTCCTCCTGGTCATTATCTGCTGCAAGTGGTGGTGCTGCTGCTACTACTGGTGGTAGTGCTGCTGCTTCTGCTACTGGCGGAGGTGCCATTGAAGCAACTACTGGTGGTGGTATTTCTACAGCGGGTGGTGGGGGGGGACCTGCCAATTGCAGTTTCTGTTTTCTGCTTGATGCTGCTGTTTTCACCTCCTGCCATTCTGTACAGTGGTGCAGGGTTAGGTGTGTCCACTGTCCCCCACTGCCAATTTGCCAGTCACTCCACCCCTTACGGACCACCTGGTGGCATATGGTGCACTTAGCTGCACACTGATCATTAGGGTCACACTGAAAATATGCTCACATAGGGGAGGTCTTCTTCCCAGGGCCCTGAGACTGGCATTGCTTTCACACAACTGATGTCACTGCATCTTGCTTTGGTGGAGCAGATGGATCATGCTCTGAGCATGGAACCACAGGGTTGGGTTCCAGCATGCTGCTCCTGGATGTCGCTGCATCTTGTTTTGGTGGAGCAGATGGATCATGCTCCGGGTGTGGAACCACAGGGTGGGGTTCCTGCATGCTGCTCCTGGATGTCGCTGCATCTTGTTTTGGTGGAGCAGATGGATCATGCTCTGGGCGTGGAACCACAGGGTGGGGTTCCTGCATGCTGCTCCTGGATGTCGCTGCATCTTGTTTTGGTGGAGCAGATGGATCATGCTCCGGGTGTGGAACCACAGGGTGGGGTTCCTGCATGCTGCTCCTGGATGTCTCTGCATCTTGCTTTGGTGGAGCAGCTGGATCATGCTCTGGGCATGGAACCACAGGGTGGGGTTCCTGCATGCTGCTCCTGGATGTCTCTGCATCTTGCTTTGGTGGAGCAGATGGATCATGCTCTGGGCATGGAACCACAGGGTGGGGTTCCTGCATGCTGCTCCTGGATGTCGCTGCATCTTGTTTTGGTGGAGCAGATGGATCTTGCTCGGGCGTGGAACCACAGGGTGGGGTTCCTGCATGCTGCTCCTGGATGTCGCTGCATCTTGTTTTGGTGGAGCAGATGGATCATGCTCTGGGCGTGGAACCACAGGGTGGGGTTCCTGCATGCTGCTCCTGGATGTCGCTGCATCTTGTTTTGGTGGAGCAGATGGATCATGCTCCGGGCGTGGAACCACAGGGTGGGGTTCCTGCATGCTGCTCCTGGATGTCTCTGCATCTTGCTTTGGTGGAGCAGATGGATCATGCTCTGGGTGTGGAACCACAGGGTGGCATTCCTGCATGCTGCTCCTGGATGTCGCTGCATCTTGTTTTGGTGGAGCAGATGGATCATGCTCCGGGTGTGGAACCACAGGGCGGGGTTCCTGCATGCTGCTCCTGGATGTCGCTGCATCTTGTTTTGGTGGAGCAGATGGATCATGCTCCGGGCATGGAACCACAGGGTGGGGTTCCTGCATGCTGCTCCTGGATGTCGCTGCATCTTGTTTTGGTGGAGCAGATGGATCATGCTCCGGGTGTGGAACCACAGGGTGGGGTTTCTGCATGCTGCTCCTGTTCCTGCTGTTGCTGCTCCACCAGCTGCAGCTGCTCCTGTTCATGTTCCTGCTGCTGCTACACCTCCACCTCCGGTTGTTGGTGGACCTGCATCCCAAAAAACGCCCTACTTAGGATTACCACACGCGAACCACCACATGTTCTTGGGCTACAACATCCAGCCGGACAATCCATAACAGCAGAGAAGAGAGGATCTGACTGACAAAGTAAAAAAAACAGAGAGAGACAGAGTCAGAGAGAGAGAGAGAGTAAAGTACACAACTTAAAAAAAACAGAGGTAGTATAGTTAGCAAAATATAGTAGGAAAAGTAAAAGATAGATTGGTACTACTTTACTTAAAGAAAAAAGTATGAAACTATGAGAACTATTCAATGAATTAACTGATTTGAACTGTACAAGCAGCTGCTTGCAGTCCTCCACATTCCACAACTTGACCTTGGCTGACTCAACAAGTGGAAACAATCATTTCCTGTAGAGGAATGTGGTCATGTGACCTGCAGAGAGGCACACATGTGACCAAACTGCTTGCTTACTGGCAACTTCACCTGTGCACCAAAGTAAGATGAGTGAGAGAACCCAAAGTAAGCTCAAAGTCGGGTCTGAAGAGAGGATAATTTCATAAAGTGGACAACTTCACGTTTGAATTTAAATTTAGCTACATCTCTACTCAGTGCACTCACAGTATCTAATACATGCAGCTCACCAAAGTTACCACTCTTTTTATTTAATAAAGTATCTGGTCCTTAAAGAGACAATGGCTACAATTTTTGGTTTTATACCAACTATATAGAAGGAACAATAAATTCTAATTACAGTGAAAACAAAATTGGCAAAATATAATTCTAATTATTTACAGCCTATCTGAAACCATATTTTCTGACATATCTGTTCTATTACTGTTTTACTTTCAAACAATAAAAGAAGTCCAATGGGGGTAGTTAAGAATGCATTTAAATGTTTTAGATGAGTTCACTCCATTATAGCTCCTCACTTATTCTGTATTTTTGTCTAGGATATGAAATTCAAGGATTCATTCTGCTTCCTTCCTTATTTTTTTTTGTGATTAACCTCTGGATCTTGATGTTTTTTGGTACTAGTCCCCAAAAATATAAGGTGCTAGTGTTGTGTCTAGCCTTATGGACATGTCTAGCCACCAGTGACGCAAGGTTCGTACACCTGATTGTACTCTAATTGCCATAATTTTCTTTTTGCAATTCTGTACTTGTTTTACCTACATTTTACCTATATCAAACCCTCTAATAATCATAAAGGCCGCTGAGGGTGGGCAGTCTCCTGGGGGTGATCCGCGGGGCAGGACAGACCATGGTAGCTGGAGGGGACCGGGGTGGGGTTTTCAGGCAAGGAGTAGAGACAGCAGTTGAGAGAGTACCCTGTAGAGATGCCTTAGACCTCCAGAGAATAAAGAAAATTGACAAAAAAAAAACACATTTCTCTCTCTAAAGTTGTCACTTTGTCTCTTGCTTTTAAAATACATTTTTTAATGTAACATCTGTCTTTAAATCTACCAATTAATTCAGTTTCTCTCTGATTGCATTCCTTTTCTCTGGACCAATTCATCGTATCTCTCATTAATTGACCAATTAGTATGTTGTTTATTAAACTCGTCTGATGGAAACTGTTCACATGGAGTAATAATGTATTTTGCTATATGTCCTTTCTGAACAAATCAGTATGTATTTTGTTAATTTCAACAAAAAACAAAGTGTCCAAATAATCAATATTTTCCATACTGCTTTTTATAGTGAACTTCATATTACTCTGACTTGAATTGATATGTCCCCCAACATTTTCCAGTGACACATTGTTTCCTTAAACTACAAAAGTTTTGAAGGGATATTATTCATTATAAATTATACAATGTGGTAAATCTAATGTCCCAAATACTGCATCCTGATTGATTGGCTGGCACATTTACCACCGTGATAAATCCTCCAGTGTACCCACTAGAAAAAGTGCCAGCCAGCCTTATGTCGTGCTAATCCGGTCGTTTTCACTTCAAACTAAACTGCCACGATTTGTCCTGTCGCCGCTTCGCTAAAACACAGCGGTAAATAGTTTACAAAATGACATCCTCTTTCGAACCGTAGGGACCTCAGTGAGTTAGAAAATAGTTAAAAAACATTAAAGAAACAACATTTGCCATTGTATAATATAAATTTATCCCTCCAGGATGTGGATACACTGGAGGACTTAACACGATTGGTGTGATTCGGTCACTCGTCTGTGCCTCGTGACCGAATCACACCAGCCGTGGTAAAGCCTCCAGTGTACCCACACCCAGGAGGGATAAATTGCTTAAACAAACAAGAGTATAATTGGAGTAAAAACAAATACAGATACAAAAATCTTATCTAGAATCAGACAGCTGCCTTAACTGGAAATAATGTGTCACTGGAAAATTCTGCGGGACATATCAGTTCACGACAGAGTAATATGAAGTTCACTATAAAAAGCAGTATGAAAAATATTGATTATTTGGACCTTTTGAGTTTTGTTGAAATTAACAAAATACATACAGTACTGATTTGTTCAGAAAGGACTTCTCTGTATGTGAAAAATGACATAAGGGCCACAGAGATCCAGGAGGAACAAAATGGGGGAGAGAAACTGTGGGTTAAGCTGGAAAGGAAAATGGGGCCAGCCATCCGCACAGGTGTGGTCTATAGACACCAGCCCAGGAGGAAGAAACTTATAGGGAGCTGATGCTAGTCATCCAAAGGATGTCAGACTAGGGTGGGGTAGTGCTGGTTGGAGACCTCAATATTCCAGACATGGACTGGAGCATCCCAGCAACAGCATCAACTTGGAGCAGATTTATCCTGGACTCCCTTCAGGGTGCCTTCCTCAAGCAATTGGTCATGGAACCAACTCGACAGAAGACAATACTGGACCTTGTGCTCACAAACAGGCACAGTGTGATGGGGATAACAGTGGGGGAGCACCTGGGGAACAGTGACCACCAGTCATTGTGGTTTGAAAGCACAGAAGGAGCAGAACCAAACCACACTATAACATGTATCCTGGATTTTAAGGGGGCAGACTTTGGGAAAATGGGGAGATGCTTGAAAGAGGGTAACCCTCCCTACAAATGGGGGTTCCTGAAAGCTTTCCTGGAGCTTGCCTAAATGCTCCATGCTTGACTGGTGTTCAGCATAAGGCCGCTAAATGTCGGCATTGTGAGTGCTTTTAAAGCTTCCAGTACTGCCTCTTTAAGAGCTGCCTGCTCACAGACTTTCATGGTACACATGGTACAAATAGGGGGACCGGGGTTTCCCTGCTCGAATCCTGCCCAGGACTGCTGTCTGATCGCTCCGTTTCTGCAGTCTCTAGGAGTGCTGAGGGAGCCCCCTCAAAAGATGTAACTATTTGCCTGAAATCATTTAGAGTGATGGGGAAAATGCAGTTTTGTTTAACCTGCCTTTGTTGCAGAGGGGAATCTGTGTGCTGTGCCCCTCCATCTTGGACCAGGACCATTCAAGAGGTCCAATAGGAGTGAGGGGGTATCTAAACTGGAGTAAAAAGCAGCCAACATGAAACCAGGACTCTAGATGGAGCCGGCCGACCAAAGGGGACACAGCTTGTAATTCTAGGAAGTGGCATTCTGGGCCATGGCACCGTTTTGCACCAACGAGGGCAACAATGAGTGACTGGCATCTGCAGCCCTCCAATGGGATCGGGTGGTGCCAGAATAGAGAGACTTGCCCCAACTGCCAAAGGACAGAGATGCTGTGGTTGTGAGCGAGGAAGGAGCCCTGGGCTTCTGCACCATTAAGTCTTTGTGCTGGAAAAGCGTGTGTGTGGTGAAGGCCAATTTCAGGCATCTCGGTCGCCGTTAGATTTGGACTAAATCCGTGGGGCAGCAGTCAGAGGAGGCTGTGCAGGAGCATAGCTACCTACCAGGCTCACCCTGTAGAGGACTGGAGAATCTGCTAAATCACATTCAGTCTGTCAGGACAGTGAAGCTGCAATGAGATCCCCGGATAGCTGTGAGTTCAGTCGGGTCCTAAAAGCAGCTGCCTGGTATGGTACCCCTCTGTTGTTTTCCATATAAATGTGTGAGGAGGCCTTTGAAGCTCAGGCTCAGCCCTGCGAGTGGTGAAAGAGTGGTTCTCTGTTGGAGTTGTGAGTACTGAATCAGGGCAGCTCTCTGTTAAAGGTTACAAACAAAGGCCAAATCATCTTGTTGTATTGCTGACTGTACTAATTGAGCTTTATGGCTCCATTTGATTTGCTCAGGAATTAATGCTTGCTTGTGTCAGGGCCCCAACCAGCTGCATCGAGGAACTAGCCATTAGTGCTTGGGTACCCATAGATAGTAATTTATAGGTTAGGCCTGTGCACAGAGCCATAGGTAGACTCTCATATATTGTATGTGGTAAGCTAATCAACCTGATTCCCCCCGGTCCTTGTTATCTCCCCTTAAATAAATCAGATTGCTTGTTTTGCAAAAGTACACTGGCTAGTTTGTGTATTCATGGGGAAATACTGCACAGTGAATGTGGTGTAACTGTACCTTACTTTTCAGTGGGTCCCCGGACTGAGCTGGCTGGTTCGAGCCGGAAGGGTAAGTTTATATGATAAGAACACTGAAATTGAACTGTGTGGGCCACTAGTGGGAAGAAAGGGGGGTTGCAGCAACCCAGAGGACTGTGACTGAGTCAACCTCGACTGTTCTAACCCCGACCTCTGGGTGGAGGCACCTGCCAATGGATCTAGGCCCCTCACCCTGTTACAGGAAGGGAAGGCAGGGGTAGTATCCCTTAGGATAGCACCCCCTTGGGGTTCAAAATTGGAGGCACCGCTGGGATTAGTGTCCCCTAGTGGCTGAGTGGGTGAAGTGCACAAATATGGATAAGCTAACAGAAAAACTGGAAGGGGATGTCATGGTTAAGATTAAGCTGGACCCTATTAAGACAATCATTAACAAACTGATGGGGTGGGGTGAAGCCGAAGAGCTGGATTCTCAGAGAATTGTGTTACTACTAGATGTACCTCTGGGGACACCGACCGCTGACATTATTTCTACAGCGGAGTGTGTTAAATGTTTAGGCAAGGTGGAGGTGAAGGGGCATATGGCTGACCTGCTCAATCAGACCTTGCAGGTGTTACTTTTGTGTAGTTTAGTCATCGACCCCAAGAGGGTACCCCCAGTGATTTACCTGGAAGGTGCCCCACAGGGGTGGAGGCTTATTCACATTCGGAGTGGGTCAGTCACTCCTGGGGGGTCTCCCCAGACTAACAGTTTCAAAGATAAACTGCTTAAATTGCTAGCTGTGGAGGGGAGGACTACCCAAGAGTTACTGCAGGCGTTGGACCTTTCTGAATGCATATGTTTAGTTGTTTAACCAGGTATAGCACACTAAGCTGGAAGCTTTTCTACAGGAGCGACCTGGGAGTACAAGGAGGTTAAGTGACTTGCTCAGGGTCACACAGTATGCAAGTGGAAGCTGTGAGATTCAAACCCAGGTCTGGTCTGCTGTATGTCACCAAATTTGCAGCTCAGAGCCTTATACCACTGCACTATACTAGTGAACCCAATCCCCAGGTTTCCCCCGGTACTTCTCCCTGTCCCCCCAAGAGTTCTATTTTGGCTCCACCACCTCTAGTGGTTCCCCCTATACAGCTAGATTCTTACCGTAGGCTAAAACTTTTTTCCGGCACAGTGCCAGTACTTTCAGGGGCAGATGATTTGGAGGAGTGGATGGACTACGCCACCCCCCTAGTCCAGCAATGGCAATGCTCTGAGGGGGAGAAATGAAAGAGACTGATGGACAGTCTGCAGGGCCCAGCTTTGGAAGCCATTAGGTTCTTGCGGGCCACTAGCCTGGAGACTACCGCAGCAGAGTACCTTTCTGCTTTAGAGGGAGTGTTTGGAAGTACAGAAACTGGGGAAGACTTATTATGGAAGTTCAAGTCTGCCAAGCAATGGAGGAATGAGAAGTTGTCCGCCTTTGTTACTAGGGTAGAACGGGCCTTGCAGAAGGCCTATCGAAATGGGGGAATCACAGCCATAGCTTTGAACCAGGTCAGTTTGGAACATGTTTTGAAGTCTGCTAGATTTTCCAGTGTGACATTGTTAAAACTTAAGTTACATGATAGATGGGCTACCCTGCCTGAATACTGTCAATTGATGAGGGAGATTAGAGAAGTAGAGACTGATGAGGAGGGGTGGGAACCCTATGTGAGGGCTGTGAATCTGAGCTAAACCCCTGAGTCTAGCGCACCCGATGAGACCCACCTTTCAGGGGGACCTGATGTGTCCCCAGAATTACAGGGAAGGGTAGGGGTGCGTGATATTTCCTCTGATCCCCAAGTAGAAAGTGAGTTGAGGGCCGAGGTCAGAAATTTACGAGAACTGGTGAGGTACTTGAGGCGATCCGCTACCCACCCTGTTAGGTCTGGGGAACCTGAGTTATCTAGAAACCAATGCCATGGCCCAGGGGAATCCCCTTGCCCCCCAGAGGGCCCCCAGCAGATGAAGTATTCCCCCTCCCAATAGAGACCCCCGGGACCCCAAGTTCTGTTACCATTGTGGGGAGGATGGACACTTTCAGACTGAGTGCCACCTGCCAGAGAATTTAAGGAAGGTCAACAGCAGACTGTTCACTTGGCATTGCAGGGCCCACATATGACCCCCCCAGGAAGGGCTTTGTGACCCGGGCCAACGCGCAAGCAATTATTAATGCTGTGCCTCCTGAATGGTCTGATGTGGTAGGGCCCTCGATGGAGGCCCCAGTGCAAGTAAATGGGATTCCCACCTGAGCTGTATTAGATAGTGGCTCTCAGGTAACCATCATGTTTCAGGACTGGTATCAGACACACCTACCTGAGGTGCCATTACACCCCTTGGATGGTCTATATGTATGGGGGCTGAGTGACAAGGCTTATCTGTATTTGGGGTATATCCGGATCTGGTTGTCATTTCCTACTTCTGTGACTGGAGTGGACGAACAAGAGGAAACCTTGATTTTAGTCTGCCCCCCCACTGGACTGTATGATGGGGTGCCCCTGTTGATTGGGACAAATGCTCATATGTTTGGTCAATTAGCCCAATTGTGTTCAGAAAAGCAAGCGTTTAGGACTGGGCGAGCCCTAAGAATACCAGCTTTGATCCAAAAGGCCTATGAGACTCAGAGGAAGGTTAGCCAGGAGGAACCTGAAGGCCTGGTGGGTGTAGTATGGAAAAAGGATCTGGCACCGTTGATACTTGCCCCAAATGCCCAGTGTGTTTTGCAAGGGGAAGTCCGAATTAGAAAATATGTTAAGAATAAGTTATTGATGTTGGATGCACCCGGGAAGGGAAGATTGCCTGAGGGACTGCTGGTTAAACCCAGTATCTTGCCTGCTAGAGCCCATGCTTACGCCAGGAGGGTGATGGTTCAAGTTCATAATGTGTCTGACAAGGAGATTCAAGTAAATAGAGGTTGCACCCTGGCAAGTGTACATTGTGCAGATACTGCAGTGCTGCCCAATAGCAAGGGCTCGAGGAAGGATGACCAAGTAACTCCCAACTTGTTTGATTTCGGTGACTTCCGGTTGCCTGCTGAATGGAAAGTGAGGATCAGTGAGAAGCTTGCCAAAAGAGACCGGGTATTTTCCCTTAAAGAATGGGATGTGGGATGCATGCAAGGGGCTGAGCACCACATCCGGCTGCACGATGAAAGGCCTTTTCAAGAGAGATCTCGGCGCCTGGCCGCTGCTGACATAGGTAATGTGAGGCGGCATTTGCAAGAGATGCTTGCTACTGGTGTGATACAAGAATCTAGAAGCCCCTATGCTTCCCCCATTGTAGAAGTGAGGAAAAAGAATGGGGTGGTTCAGATGTGCGTAGATTACCGTACCGTGAATCGGTGGACCATCCCAGACCAATATACCATGCCACGCAAACAGGACGCCTTGGATTGTCTGAATGGCAGTAAGTGGTTTTCTGTGTTAGACCTCTGCACTGGGTACTATCAGATCCCGATGGCTCCAGAGGACCAAGAGAAGACTGCATTCATTTGCCCCCTGGATTTCTATGAGTTTATCCGGATGCCTCAAGGGATTTCAGGTGCCCCAGCTACCTTTCGGCACCTGATGGAATGTGCTGAGGGGGACATGAATTTGCTTGAGAGTTTGGTTTACTTAGATGATGTCATAGTGTTTGGCAGCTCGTTGGAAGAACATGAACACTGATTGTTCAAGGTCCTGGATCGGCTGGAGGATTTCGGTCTCAAGTTACCTGTAGACAAGTGCCAATTCTTCCAAACTTCTGTGAAGTATGTGGGCCACATAGTATCCACTGAAGGCATAGAGACTGACCCCAGCAAAGTGGAGGCTTTGACTACTTGGCCTCAGCCAAAGAATTTGAAAACAGCTGCAACGGTTCCTGGGGTTTTGTGGATATTATAGGCGGTTTATCAAAGATTATTCTAGAGTGATCCGCCCCCTCCTCAACCTTACTCAGAGGTACCCCCTCACCCACAAAAAGTATAAGAAAGTTATGCACTCTGAGACGGAGAAGAAGTATTTTCGTCCGAATGATGTGTTTGGAAACCGCTGGACTACTGAGTGTGAGGAAGCTTTCTATGACATCATATATCAACTTACCCATGCCCCAGTGCTGGCCTATGCTGACCCAGCCAAGCCGTACGTTCTCCATACTGACGCCAGTCTACAAGGATTGGGGGCTGTGTTATATCAGGAGTACCCAAATGGTCTAAGACCTGTAGCTTTTGCCAGCAGAAGTCTAACTCTTTCAGAAAAAAACTATCCAGTGCACAAACTAGAGTTTCTGGTCCTGAAGTGGGCCATTGTTGATCAATTTCATTACTATTTGTATGGTGCCAAGATATTGGTAAAGACTGATAACAATCCTCTGACCTATGTGCAGACCTCAGCCAAGTTGGATGCCACAGGCCATAGGTGGCTCTCTGCATTGGCCACCTACGACTATGCTGTTGAGTACAGAGCAGGTCTAAACCACATAGATGCAGATGCTCTCTCTCGGAGGCCTGTGCCCCAAACCAACTGAGTCAGGTTGTCAGAACCTGACATAAGAGCCCTTTGCCAAAAATTTGACAAGGAAGAACAGGTGTCTCCTGATGCTGTGGACTGCATGGTGGATTGCTTGGGGCCATCCCTGAACTGCATGCATGCTGCTTACTGTCATTTTTCTGCATTAGACACTAGTGCGCTGTTCCAATTCAACAATGATAGTCACCAATGGGCTCAATCCTGAGATTCTATGATAAAAGCTGCTTTGGAGGCCTTGCAGGCAGGAGAGACGTGTCCACACTGCGTTCCACTGATCTGAGAACTGCCTTGTTATACAAAGAAGGTTCAAAGTTGAAACTGATTAACCAACTACTATACAGGGAGACTGTGGACAAAGAGGGCCGGGTAGATAAACAACAATTGGTGTTGCCCACTGCATTTAGAGAACTGGTGTTGAGGTCCCTGCACAATCACATGGGACAATTCGGCATAGACCGAACCCTTGACTTAGTGTGGTCCCGATTTTATTGGTCCAAAATGGGTGCTGATGTGGAGCAGTATATCAGGACTTGTAGCCGATGTTTACAAAGAAAGACCCTGCCGCAGAGGGCTGCTCCCCTGGTTAACAGCACTACTAGTGCTCCTATGGAACTGGTCTGCATTGATTTTCCTGAGTCTAGAACCAGATCTGAAAAACATCAACAACATATTGGTAGTCACTGATCATTTTACCCGGTATGCACAGGCTTTTCCAACTAAAGATCAGAAAACAACCATGGTGGCTAAAGTACTTGTTGAGAACTTCTTTATCCATTATGGGGCCCCCCAGAGAATCCATTCCGACCAGGGGAAGGACTTTGACAGCTGCCTGATTAAAGAAATGCTATCCTTGTGGGGAGTACGAAAATCAAGAACCATTCCATATCATCCCCAGGGAGATCCTCAACCTGAAAGGTTTAACTGCTCATTGCTTGATATGTTGGGCACACTACAACCTAAAGACAAGCCTATATGGAGCCAGCAGATTAGCACTCTGGTACATGCTTATAACTGCACCAAAAGTGATGCCACTGGATTTTCCCCGTATAGACTGATGTTTGGGAGAGAGGCTAGACTGCCAGTGGATGTGTGCTTTGGGGTTTCCCCTGATGGGGTACAAGCAGCACATCATCTACAGTATGTACAGAAGTTGAAGGCCCAATTGAACCATGCCTACCAACTGGCCCAGACCATGTCTGCTAAACAAAACCTGGCCAATAAGGAGAGGTATGATAAGAAAGTGAAAACAATGGAACTTAGAGAAGGGGATAGAGTGCTATTGAGGAATTTGGGACTGCATGTCAAACATAAGATTGCTGACAGATGGCATCACCTCCCTCATATTGTCATGGCAGATTTACCTGCATATAAAGTGCGGCCTGAAAACAATTCAAAAGATGTGAAAACTATACACAGAACTCATCTGCTGCCGATCGGACAAATCTTGATTGAAGCTGAACCTCCCAATGCCCCCCCCCCACCAAGGCCTACGACTAGATCTGCTGCTAAGAAAAAACCCAGACCACTTGATTCTTCAGCAAGCGAAATAATAGGGCCTTTTCCAAACCCCTCTGATGAAGCTGATCGTCAGTCTGTGTCTGAAGACAATGAGGATAATATTGAATACTATCCCTCTTATGAACTGAGCCAACTGTTTCGGGGCAATCCCCTAATTAACTCTGGAGATGAAGTTGGGCTTTCTGGGCTGTCTGAGCCCCCGGCTTTGTCTCTGGAGCCAATGCTCCCAGAGGATGAAGTGAGCAGCAGCAAAGCCCAAGGGGTGGGATCCTTGAGCCTGGCTGAACTGTCTGGCCTGGATGAACTATCTTACTTTTCAGAAGAAGGAAGTGATGTGTGGGAGCAAGCCAGTGATATGCCAGAACCTGAAGAATATTTTGAGTGCCCTGATGGTTCCTTTCCAGCACCCAAAATGTCCCCAGCTGAGCCAAGTAGTGTGGGTTCTGAAATAGAGGGCCCTGTTCTCGAAGGTGCTAGGAGCCTTGGGTCTCCTTCCACTATGGAGGTTCCCTCTACTAATCTCAAGTGAGGTGGAAATGGAGCCAGGGCCTGTAGCAGGTTTTAATGGGACCCCTAGATGCACTGGCCAAGAAAAGAGTCCCTGGGTCAGCCTGTGGACCTGCCCTTAAATGTAGTCCATAGAGGGTGTATATGTCCTGAGCTCCTTGCCTAAGTTAGCCTTGAGGGATATCTCCAGCCTGTTAGTACTGCCCTTTGAGTATGGTACCCCTGCTGTAGGTAGCCCTCAAGTAGCTGATAGGGAAGGATCCTCTCTTTCTAGGTGTCATGGGCAGGAAGTAATGACCTGATTTAACAAGAAAATGGTTATCTGTGTGTAATGTTGCATAAACAGTAGTAAATTGAGAATACAGTAACAATGCATGTAATATAAAGTGCGATATAATGTTACTTAAACTGTTTGCCTTAAAGTGATTTAAGGGTAACTACTTGACATGGACGCAAAGTTCCTTCCAGGCCAGAAAGGGTGTAACCCACCTACAAATGGGGTTTCCTGAAAGCTTTCCCAGAGCTTGCCTAAATGCTCCATGCCTGACTGGTGTTTGGCGTAAGGCCACTAAATGTGGGCATTGTGCTTTTAAAGCCTCCAGTACTGCCTCTTTAAGATCTGCCTGCTCGCAGGCTTTCATGTTACAAATAGGGGGACTGGGGTTTCCCTGCTCGAATCCCTCCCAGGACTGCTGTCAGATCGCTCCGTTTCTGCAGTCACTAGGAGCGCTAAGGGAGCCCCCCTCGAAAGGTGTAACTATTTGCCTGAAATCATTTAGAGCAGGGTTTCTCAAATGGTGAGGCCAGACTCCCAGGGGAGGCCCCGACCTGTTTCAAGGGAGGCTCAAGCAAGCCTTAAAATGTGCTATATTTAAATGTCAAGTGTTGGATGCTTTATGTGAAAGGATGCAGCAAACTGACAGTGAATAATGGCATGCAAATTTATGTACAAAATGGGTGACCAGGAAAGTCACACTCAGCAAACACTTGTTTTCTGGTGTGACATGGGAGAAACGCTGAATGGAGGAATTACAGTTCTTGGAAACTGTGCAAAACAAAATGCAAAATAATACAAATGAATAGGAACATGGTAACAATTGACCCATTATACTGGCTGCAGAAGAGCCCAAATACAAAGGCTAAGTGGAGAGGCACTAGGAGCAAGAGCAGGACAAAGCAAAATGGTCCATGAGAAGGTGTTAAGGAACAAGGAAAAACTGACAAAGAAAGTAATCTGACTCATGGAGGTATTGCAACGAGGGGTACATAGGGTCCAAACTCAGAAGTGTGTAGCAAGTAGGCTGACCTGGGAGGGGGGTTATAGAGAGGGAGAATAATAAGTTCAATAAAATGAGAATAATCTCAGCAACTCAAAGGAGTGTCACTGTATTCCTTGCATACTGTGCAAAGTATGGTGGTAGTTCTAACTATGGGGAGGCCCAACATTATTTCTATATCAGGGGAGGCCCCACCATTATTTCTATATCGGGGGAGGCTCAAGATCTTTTCCAAGGCTTGGGGGAGGCTCACTATGACAAAGTGTGAGAACTACTGATTTAGAGTGATAGTGAAAATGCAGTTTTGTTTAACCTGCCTTTGTTGCAGAGGGGACTCTGAGTGCTGTGCCCCTCCATCTTGGACCAGGACCATTTGAGGGGTCCAATAGAAGCAAGAAGGTATCTAAACTGGAGTAAAAAACAGCCAACCAGAAACCAGGACTCTAGATGGAGCCGGCCAACCAATGGGAACACAGCTTGTATTTCTGGGAAGTGGCATTCTGGGCCATGGCGCCATTTTGCACCAATGAGGGCAATAATGAGTGACTGGCATCTGCAGCCCTCCAATGGGATCGGGTGGTGCCAGAATAGAAAGACTTTCCCCAACTGCCAAAGGGCAGAGACACTGTGGTTGTGAGCGAGGAAGGAGCCCTGGGCTTCCGCGCCGTTAAGTCTTCGTGTGGGAAGAGCGTGTGTGTGGTGAAGGCCAATTTCAGGTGGCTCGGTCGCTGTTAGGTTCGGACTAAATCCGTGGGCAGCGGTCAGAGGAGGCTGTGCAGGAGCGTAGCTACCTACCAGGCTCACCCTGTAGAGGACTGGAAAATCTTCTAAATCGCACTCGGTCTGTCAGGACAGTGAAGCTGCAGTGATATCCCCGGATAGCTATGAGTTCAGTCGGGTCCTAGGAGCAGCTGCCTGGTATGGTACCCCTCTGTTGTTTTCCATATAAATGTGTGAGGAGGCCTTTAAAGCTCAGGCTCAGCCCTGCGAGTGGTGAAAGAGTGGTTCTCTGTTGGAGTTGTGAGTACTGAAACAGGGTAGCTCCCTGTTAAAGGTTACAAACAAAGGCCAAATCGTCCTGTTGTATTGCTGACTGTACTAATTGAGCTTTCTGGCTCCATCTGATCTGCTCAGGAATTAAATGCTCGTTTGTGTCAGGGTCCCAACCAGCTGCATCGAGGAACTAGCCATTAGGGCTTGGGTATCCACAGACAGTAATTTATAGGTTAGGCCTGTGCACAGAGCCATAGGTAGACTCATATATTGTATGTAGTAAGCTAATCAACCTGATTCCCCCCAGTTCTTGTTATCTCCCCTTAAATAAATCAGATTGCTTGTTTTGCAAAAGTACACTGGCTAGTTTGCGTATTCATGGGGAAATACTGCACAGTGAATGTGGTGTAACTGTACCTTACTTTTCAGGGGGTCCCCGGAGTGAGCTGACTGGTTCAAGCGGGGGGGTAAGTGTATATGGTAAGGACACTGAAATTGAACTGTGTGGGCCACTAGTGGGAAGAAAGGGGGGTTGCAGCAACCCAGAGGGCTGTGACCGAGTCAACCTCGACTGTTCTAACCCTGACCTCTGGGTGGAGGCACCCACCAACGGATCTGGGCCTCTCACCCCATTACAGGTAGGGCAGGCAGGAGAAGTAGCACTTAGGATAGTGCCCCTGGGTTACAGAAGCATTAAGGGGAATGGGGCAGGAATCAGGGGTTGAGGAACAATGGGCAGTATTTAAAATGGGGATTACAAGAACAACAGAATGATGCATGAAGCAGGTTAGCAAGGGGAAAAGGAGGAGGAGGCCATTATGGTTTTCTGAGGAGGTAGCAGAGAAAGTGAAAGTTAAAAACACTGAATTCAGGCAATACAAAAAGACACAGGCAGAAGGGGATAGGGAGAAGTACCAGGAGAAGCGAAGGGAGGCAGGGAGGTCAGTAATGGAAGTCAAGCTCAGACAGAAAAGCATATAGCAAAATCAGTGGGTAGAGGGGACAAAACTTTTTACACGTACATACGTGAAGAAAGAAGGGCAAAGGGAGGGATAGTGAGACTTAAGAGGGAGGATGGGGGCCGTATGGCGGATGACAACAGTAAAGTTGACATAGTGAACAGGTATTTCTGCTCAGTCTTTACTGAGGAAGAGGAGGGTAATGGGTCAGAAGGGAGTACAAGGGGTGAGAATGGTGCAGAAATGGACATAAGTCCCTGTATACGAGAAAGGGTCCTGAAGGAACTGGAAGTAATAAGAGCTGACAAAGCAATGGGGCCAGATGGGGTGCACCCCAGGGTCCCTAAAGAACTAAGAGTGGTGGTGACTGAACCTCTGGCAATCCTGTTTAGCCGATCACTGAAAACAGGGGAGGTACCCAAAGACTGGAGGACAGCAGATGAAGTCCCCTTATACAAAAGTAGGAACAAAGAGGAAGTGGGGAACTACAGACCAGTCAGCCGCACCTCAGTAGTGGGGAAGATTATGGAAGCACTACTGAAAGAGAGATTGGTGGAACATCTGGTTGTTAATTGACTACAGGACTCAAGGCAGCATGGTTTCACCAGGGGGAGGTCATGTCAGACCAACTTCATTGAATTTTTCGACTGGGTGACTAGGGAGGTGGATCAGGGGAGGGCTATGGACATGGCATATCTGGACTTCAGCAAGGCCTTTGACACTGTGCCACATAGAAGACTATTACACAAACTGGGGAATATGGGTGTGAGCAGGACAGCAGTGCAGTGGGTAGGTAACTGGCTGGGCAGCAGGACACAGAGGGTGGTGGTAAATGTCTGTCACTCCACAGAGTGAAGAGTTACCAGTGGGGTGCCACAGGGATCAGTGCTGGGACCGGACCTAGTCAACATCGTCATCAGTGACATTGTGCAGGACCTAGAAAGCAGAATTTCCCTGTTCGCTGATGACACAAAGCTTTGTAACAGAGTAGGCACACAAGAGGGTATAGACAGAATAAGAAGGGAACTGCAGAAACTTGAAGAATGGTCAGGGGTTTGGCAGTTGAAATTCAATGCAAAGAAGTGCAAGATAATGCATATGGGGCACAAAAACCCAGACACAATATATCAGTTGTGGGTTGAGGATATAGCATGCATCAAGCAGGAAGAGATCTTGGAGTTATCATTTCTGATGACCTCAAGGTAGGGAAACAGTGTGACGAGGCAGAAGGTAAAGCAAATAGGATGCTGGGATGCATAGGCAGGGGCATCACCAGCAGGAAAAGGGAGGTCATAATTCCACTATACGAGACACTAGTGAGGCCCCACCTGGAGTACAGTGTACAGTTCTGGAGACCTTACTTACATAAGGACATAGACAGGGTAGAGTAGGTTCAGAGGAAGGCAACAAAGATGGTGCATGGATTGCATCACAAGTCCTATGAGGACAGGTTGAAGGAATTGAATATGTACTCCCTGGAGGAGAGGAGGGAGAGAGAGGATATGATAGAGACATTCAAGTACCTTACAAGGAGGAACAGGGTGCAGGAATAAACTATTTTTAAGCAAAAAAGATGTTCCAGGACTACAGCGCATGGGATGAAGTTGGGAGTGAGTATGATTCAGAGGAAACATGAGGAAGAATTTCTTCACAGAACAGGTGGAGGACAAGTGGAACACCCTGCCAGAGGAAGTGGTGGGGGCTGAAACAATCATGGGATTTAAGAATGCATGGGATAGACATAAAGGAATTCTGGAGGTCCAGGTTAAGAGGCAACAGACTTCTAGGAAAACATAAAGTAAACTTTAAAGCTCAAATGGGCAGACTGGGTGGGATGTAGGCCCTTATCTGCCGACACTGTTTATGTATCTATGTATCTATGTAACAGAAGTGATAAGGGAGCTGTCTGATTCTCATAAGATTTTTGTATCTGTATTTGTTTTTACTCCATTTATATTCTTGTTTGTTTTATAATCAATAATATCACAGAAGTGATAGAAGCCTAGACAGAAACTTCTCTAGACAGTGGATTGTTCTATTGAGAGGAAGGTGGCACTCTCAGAACACCATAACCGCCCTCCCCCTACAACAAAGAAGGTACAAGGAAGGTTACGAGATTACAGGGATTACAGGAAATATAACCCAGAACCCATTACCAGCTGCCAGGGAAGAACAATAACCCAGAGAAGAAACAGGGCCAGGTGGAAACAGAAAAGAAAGGCAAAAATAGCACAACCTCAGGTTGAAGAAGTAGCAGACAGTAACATTTCACTCCTTTACAAAGGCCTAGGTTTCTGCCATGTAGAAAAATTAGATCAACTTCAATTAAAGATGGATGTAACAATGTTGTTTAGGAATATCAGACTAAGAGATTACTTTCATAACCCTGAAAAACAAACTTTAGAGATTCAGCATCCCAGCCCCAATCAAAAGAATATAAACAGGATGCTAAATGAAAATCATCATTTTATCCTTAGGACCAATACCATCTTATAGGGATACTTATATGAAATCTGTTACAGAAGAAATTAACAAAATAATAAAAGAGGTTCAGAATTTAAAAGATGTTTTCAACCTTTCAAAAGAAGAAATAAGGTATTTAATATATTTTGAATAAGACATGTCTATTGTTATAACATAAGCAGATGGAGGGAAACTGGTACTTTTACATTTTTACCAATCTCAAGCTAAATGTCTGCGTCAACTAATCGATACTGACAATTTTCTTCTGCTAGATGGTGACCCGACAAAACATTTTTTATCTGAAATGAAGGAATTACTTAACACAGTAGATGAAAATGACAAAATTCAGACATGAGTGTGTGGCCTTTTTGTAAAAAGTATCCCAAGCATGGCAATTTTTTTTTTTAATATATGCACATTTTACTCCTTGATAATAAAGATGTAACACTGATTTGTGTGGCACTGGGGTGTGCATTTCAAGAAAAAGTGGAGTGCCCTTGCGATCCTCAGGTTCCAGTTGTCCTGATGGCAGAGCCGGTTAGTGCAGCAGAATGGTATTCCAAGCAGACCTGTATTCAAATCTCAGTTGGGGCACTCAATTTTTTCTCACTTCTAAAATTGTGCTTCAAACATATATGTGCACCGTACTCCTTGATAATAAAGATGTGACTCTAATTTGTGTAGCTCCAGGGTGTGCATTTTGAGAAAAAGTTGAGTGCCTTGGGGATCCTCAGATTCTAGTTGTCCTAGCAGCACAGTTGGTTAATGTGGCAGAATGGTATTTGGAGCAGACCTGGAATCAAATCCCAGTAGGGGTACTTATATCCTTCTCACTTCTAAAACTGTGTTTCAAACATATATGTATACTACACTCCTTGATAATAACAATTGTTATATTTTGCCACAAAATCACAAACATAGGCAAAATCCACTAGGATTGCCCATTACTTGGGGGTGTTGAGTCTATAACAGAAAATGCTTTTAAGCTTTTAAGTATGTTACTGTAATTATTACATAAAAGAGTTTGTGAATTCAAGCCCCAGCTATCTGAGAGATGCTAAACACCTGTTAAACCTTTATTTCAGATTTTAATAACAAGAATAATTATTTAGATGGAACTTCTCTAGTGACCATTGATGTGGTGAATTTGTATGCCTGTATGCTCCATTAAGGAGGGTTAACAGCCTTGGAAATTACATAAACAGATTTAGAGAGAGTGAGAAACCTAATAACTTCCTGGTAGAACTGACTAATTTTATCCTTAAACACATTGTTTTCAAACTTGAAAATAAATTTTATTGGCAAATAATAGGGACAGTGATGATGTCTTCAATAGCCTCCATCTTATGCTATTATTTACATGTCAGAAATTGAAAGGGAACACATATATGACCAAGACTTGAGATATCAGTTTCATGAGATGATACTTTATATGCATATTATTGATTATATAATTATTTATGGAATGGAAATAATGTATCATTGGAAAAAAAATGTTGAACGTAGTTCAGGACAGAGCAATCAGAAGTTCACTATAAAAAGCAATACAAAAGTATTGATAATTTGGTCCTTTTGATTCTTGTTAAACATAACAAAATATATACTGATTTGCTCAGAAAGAAAACATCACAAAATACATTACTTCATGTGAAGAGTTTCCATTGAGGAATTTAATAAAATACATGTGCCCAGTGGACCTTAACTGGTTACCAAGTAATAAAAAAAAGCCTCAGCATATACCATGGATGAATGTCTATATCTCCCAAATTATGCCTACATTGTCATGTGTTACTGTTGTATCTGTGTTTTCAAGCCAACACCTCTGATTCCTACTGCTCCCCTCATGTTGGATGTATAGGATCCTTCCTGCATGAACAAGAACTTGATTGTTTAGATGTTCCTGTCTGGAACTTCCATGGCAAATCACTATTCCAAGAAATGCCATAATACTCCTGTATATTGACAACCCCCAATTTTGTTATTCACAGTTGCTAGACTATGAAAACATTTTCCTTTTGTGATTTTCATATTTCAAATCTAGCAATATAGCCTAGAGGTTAGAGTAGCGAGCTGTCAATGAGGTTGGTACATCCAGCAGACAGACCTGGGCTTGATTCCCACATTCTCCACTTGCATAGTGTGTGACTCTGAACAGGTCACTTAATCTCCCCAGAGCTCCTGGGTCACCCCTGAAATCAGGCACCTGTGCCTAGTGGGCCTTACCCTGTTGCCAATAGAATAAAATAAAAAAACATACCTTGGATGAGGTACAGTTAAATGTTAGATTGGAGCCATGTGACTCCCAATACACATTTATATTGGAGGACGTTTTCAAAATACTTTGTGAAGTTAAGATAAACTCTAGGTTTAATGGTTGCAAAAGTTGCATACCCGCTTATGTTGATCTTTAATCACTCTTTAAAGGAAGGACAAGTACCGGCTGATTGGCTGAATATGACCACTACCCCTATCTTTAAAAGGGGGAATAGAAGTTGCATTGAGAACCATAGGCCGATTAGCCTTACCCCTGTTTGTTATAAATTGATGGAAAAATTAGTCAAGCTTCTTTTGAAACTGAGACTAACCAACTTGCATTGCATGATCCTCAGCAATATTGGTTTAAAATACATTATTCCACAACTACAAATTTGGTAACCTTAAATGAATACATTAGTTCTAGTATGGATCATAATAGACCATACAATGTTTTTCTGTTAGATTTCCAGAAGGCATTTGACACTATGCCACACCATATACTTATAGATAAACTAGACAAAATGGGCTTCTCACAAAACATGGTCAAATGGATCCAGGATCGGCTACTTCATAGAAAACAGCATGTTAAAATAAATGGATGTTTCTCAGATGAGGGTTCTGTTACCAGTGGAATGCCCATGGTTCTGTCCTGGGCCTAGCATTGTTTAGTATCTCTTTCAGTGATATGAACAATGACACAATCAGTAGTTTAATTAAATTAATTACACCAAGTTGGGGGGAGAGGTTAATAATTTTCTTAAGAATTTACTTATTGTTAATGATTTATTATCACTAGAACAATGGGCAGACAAAAATGGAATGTCACTTAATGTGAACAAATGTGTAGTCATACACTTTGAGAAAAACAACCCACTTTATTTGTATTATTTCAGTAATGTAACAATCCAAATTTCTGAATCTGAAAAAGACCTTGGGATTGTGATAAACAATAAAACTCTCCCCTTCAAATAGCAGCTAAAAATGCTAATTTAATGATCAAAAGGATTATACATGTGTTTGTATGTAGATCAGAACAATGCCTGATACCTTTGTACAGGACCTACGTCATACCCTACTTAGATTATGGCTCCCCTTTCTGGACCCACACAGTACCTAAATGGATATATTGTACTGTTAGAGTGTGTACAAAGAAGGGTTACCAAACTAATTCTACATTTAAAAAATCTTACATCGAGAGATTAGCTGAGACTTGCCTTTTTTCACTCTGGAAAAGAAGGAAATGTGGCACTATTTTACTGATGTATATGATTGTGAACTCCCCGCAACTGAGTTCCATATGTGGGCTCAGCCAGACATAAGGAGTAAGAATTTACATTCCCATAGCAAACAGTTAATGACACCTAGGGCAAAGACATTTAAAGAGACAACTACTTTACAGTATGAACAATTAAAAACTGGAATAGGGTGCCTTATGATTTAGATAATCAAAGTACACTTGAAACATTTAAAATGAGTCTGGATACCTATTTAACTTTCTAATAGGATGATAAACCAGGGAATCCTCTGACCCACTTGTGTGGGGGACAATCCTGATGGGCTATTTTAGCCTCCTTTTGTCATAATAAATCCAGTAAATCCAGTACCAGTTGGTACTCCATGTGCATAATATCCATCAGAGGAGCTTAATAAACAACATATTGTTTGTTCAATTAATGAGAGTTAAGAAGAACTGATCAAGAGAACATGAATACGAGCAGAGAGAAATGGAATTAATTGATAGATTTAGAGAGAGAGAGAGAGAGAGAGAGAGAGGTTACAAGTAAAAAGATCTTTTAATGCAAAAGACAGAGAGAGAACTTTAGAAACAGACTTTACTTGTAGAAAAAGACCATATAGGAACACTGAGGACACATGGCCAACATGTAAGAAAGCTTTCTTACAGAACTTAATATAATTACAAATTTGGTAAAATAAACTCAGTGAGTTAAAAACAATGGAGTATTTTACAGTCAAATTTAAATATAAGGAGGACCTTAGGTACTTATGATCATTTGGACTTTGCATTTCCAGTGGCTAGACATGTCCATGAGGCCAGACACAACATTGGCACCTTACATTTTTACTTTCGCTTGCATGCATGCACAAGGAACGTCTTGGGAGAATAGGACACTTTGGAGGTATGACTGTCCTGTGCAATCAACTGTTCTGTTGAGCAGGCGTGGCAGTCCTGCACCAATGGATGCGGGTGCTGTGTATGACAGCAGTGGTCTTCACTTCAAAGAAAACCACCGCTGCGATCAGTGCTGGCAGCGCTTCTGTATGAGCTGCCGAAACAAAATACATCCAGCTTCCTCGTCCTGTTGCTGTCCTGGCCGTTGTTTTATTTATGGCTAGAAACGCAGAAATATACAAATATACAAAATAAGGAAACTGTTATAGCCGACAGGGGTGCCCAATCCTCCGTCGGCTTCAAGTCTGCATGCCCCCCCCGAAGCTTTGGTACCGCTGGTAGCACCCAGCGTGGCAAATCTTTTTTATAGCAACGGGGTGCCCAATCCTCCGCCGGCTCCACGCCCCCAAAAAGTTTCCGCTGCCACGCTGGACGCCCACCCCAGCGTGGCAAATGTCCCGTGTCGTCTGAATAATAAAAAATTAAAACTGTAAATAAGAAAACGTTCCATCGTTGTCTCCCCACCTCCCTCCCACAACCCGCACCCCCCCACTGCTCACCCTGCCTCCCCACACCTCACCCCATACTTACCTCCGGAGCTCGGCGCGACGATCATCGGTGGACCGGGAACACGTCTGCACTCTTCAAAGCCGACCGCGATCTGAGGAAATGCCTGGAAGCTGTATAATGGGATAGACAGGAGTTTTTCAAATTTGTTGCATATCTCAGGCATTTTTTGGAATTTTTGCACTAAATTTTCAACATGGGGTTTTTGGGACCCCTCCTCATGAATGCTGTCACTGTCATGGCGTTATTCAGGCCTGAAGGGTGATTTCACAGTCACTGTGCGAAATCACCTTTCTGGAATGATTAACAAATGACACTGCCAGTGTTCATAAGGTGGAGCTCTCAAAAGTCTATTCTGAAAATTTGATGGAAAATTCTAAAAATAGACCGTTTTACAAGCGTGCGTTGCGCAGTTCCTACGCATGCTCATAAGTTCGTGAATTTTCAATATTTTCACTCCAGATTTTCAACATTGCCATTTTACCATACCTCCTTATGAGCAGTACAGCTGTCATTTTTCACATCCTGCCCAGAACGTGTTTCCGCCCATGTAGTGCATAATGGCACATTCGGTGTGCAAAATCAATGTATGGGACACATTAAGAAAATCACAGTGACACTGTTCATTAGCAGAGGTCTTAAAATGGCTATGTTGAAAATTTGGTGAAAAAATTCCTAAAAATGACTGTTTTACGTGCGTGCGTTGTGCAGTTCCTATGCACGTTTGTAAGTTTGCGAATTTTAAATATTTTCACTCCAGATTTTCAACATTGCCATTTTACCACACCTCCTTATGAGCAGTACAGCTGTCATTTTTCACATCCTGCCCAAAAGCGTGTTTTCGCCGCATGTAATACAATGGCGCAGTCGGTGTGCTTGAACTCAATGTATGGGACACATTAAGAAAATCACAGTGACACCGTTCATTAGCAGAGGTCTTAAAATGGCTATGTTGAAAATTTGGTGAAAATTCCTAAAATGACTGTTTTACAAGCGTGCGTTGCGCAGTTCCTACGTACGCTCGTAAGTTCGCGAATTTTCAATATTTACACTCCAATGACTTCCAAATACCTAAACAGCACATAGAAGCAAGCAACATTCGGCATTGACAAATGCTTGTACTTCTTTGTCACTGATTTTGTTAAGCCATGTCGAAGTGCCAAATACCACTGCAAATACCTGCAAGCGAACATTCGGCATTGACAAATGCTTGTTGAGCATTAGAGCGGGGGAAAAAAGACATCAAGATCCAGACGTTACTAAAAAAAAAAAAAAATATTAAGAAAAGAAGCAAAGTGGATCCTTGAATTTCATGTACTAGACCAAAATTACAGAATAAGTGAGGAGCTACAATGGAGTTAACTCATCTAAACATTTAACTTCATTCTTAACAATCCCTTCTTCCCTCTGCTGGGCTTCTTTTACTGTTTGAAAGTAAAACAGTAATAGAACAGATATGTCAGAAAATAAGGTTTTATATAGGTTGAAAATAATTAGAATTATATGTTGGTGGTTTCAGTTTCACTGAAAGAAGGAGGAGGAGAAAAGAAGAAGAAGAAGAAGAAGAAGTAGAAGAATTAGAAGACTCAGCATTTATATTGCGTCTTTCATACACAGTGTATCCCAAAGCGCTTTACAGGCAATGCTAGACTGGTAGTAAAGTGACTGAATGTGTAGTGGTGACCATATTGCACATCAATACCCACACGTAGCCTGGACAATTGCATGAACTGGTTTATGGGAAGGGGATTGTTGGCCAGGGCACTGGGAATGTCCCTAACGCTTTACAAAGAGTGCCTTGGGTTCTTTTACTTACACCTGGACACCCACCAGGACAGCACCAGAACTGGTAGAAGGGACCTTGATTTTAACATCTCATCTGAAGGGAAACACACCCCAACAGTACAACACCCCCCAATACTGTACTCGAGTGCCAGTGCTTAGATACGAGTCCAATCCTGGTGTGGGACAACAACCCACAATCTTCTTGCCCAGAGGCGGATGTGCTGTCAACTGAGCCATGCTGACACCTTGCCTTCTATATAATGTAGCTGGTATAAAAACAGATATTGTATACATGGGGCTTGAATTTCAAAGCCCAGGGAATGACACAAGGTCCCTGCGTCAAACATAAATGATATAAGTGGCACTGTGCATCAAAAGTTGCTGCAATCCCAATTTTCTAATGTGGTCTGTGTTGAAAAGGGGAGTCATTGTGCCAAGGTGGCACTGCACCAGCCATGAGCCATAAAGTGAGGTGTGCCAGGTCACAAGGGGATTTGCTCTACGGCAGAGCTGCAGCATCCCCTTTTTTATGATTTTGCAACCCTTGCCATAGAGCAAGTCCCCTTACTGCAAGGGGCTCCACTTAGACTAGCCAGGTCTTCTAAGGGAGGTGCGCCAGTGTCATGCATTGTGGTGAAGTGGGACAGGTTCTGAAACTGGGCTGTTAGGGGCAGAATAGGTATGGGAAAAGACGTGGGTGAGTCGGGGAAACAGCTGGGCATGGGAGGGAGAGATTTTGCACCCAGCCGGATGTGTTTGGTTTTGTAGTCATTCGTTATTGTCTAGCAATTGGTATTAGTGTCCTACAAAGTACTGTAATTCTATATTATATGCACAGTACATAATCAGTTACAGGGCAGCACATCAGAGGGGCAAGTGATGTGTCCCAATAACAACTTCATCATATTGACACGTAATACAGCAGACTTCAAATCTTTTACATCATACAGACCATAACAATCAGCAACTCTGTACCTAGTAATATGGGTGCCATTTGCATATCCTCAGAGCTGTTAGGATGGGACCACCTAGAGGGGGTTCCAGGGCCAGAAAGTAACATGGCACCATGTGGTCACAAGTGGGACAAGGGATAAGGGACTGGATTTCCATTCAGCCGTGGCATGATTCTGTCACAATTGTACTACATGTGCAAAGACTGTTAGACCACACAAAAGATGGTCTTACTTCTTGAAGCAAGTAGAAAAAGAATTAGCAGAATATTGCACTTTTCACACATACTGTTTCCCAAAGCACTTTATGAGAAATGAGAGACTGCTAGTGAAGTGACTGTGAACATGTAGTGTAGCTATTTCACACATCATCATCACCAGCATGTAGCCCTGGACAGCTGCATAAACTAGTTTTATGGGAAGAGGACTGCTGGCCAGGGCACCAGGAAAAATGCCCTACTCTTGGCAGGGGGTGCTGTGGGCTCACTGCCCAAGATGGCGGATCCTGATGAGGTGGAGGAAGAAGAAGGTGTTTCTCTGCAGGCTCGGGCCCCAGTCTGTGTTTTATAGATACATACATAGATACATAGACAGTGTCGGCAGATAAGGGCCTATGGCCCACCCAGTCTGCCCATTTGAGCTTGTAAGTTCAGTTTGTTTTCCTAGAAGTCTGTTGCACCTTACCCCTGACCTCCAGAATTCCTTTATGTCTATCCCATGCATTCTTAAATCCCGTGATTGTTTCAGCCCCCACCACTTCCTCTGGCAGGGTGTTCCACTTGTCCACCACCTGTTCTGTGAAGAAATTCTTTCTCATGTTTCCTCTGAATCGTCCTCCCTCCAACTTCATCCCATGCCCTCTAGTCCTGGAACATCTTTTTCGCTTAAAAATAGTGTTTTCCTGCACCCTGTTCCTCCCTGTAAGATACTTGTATGTCTCTATCATATCCCCTGTCTCCCTCCTCTCCTCCAGGGAGTATATGTTCAGTTCCTTCAACCTGTCTTCATAGGACTTGTGATGCAATCCATGCACCATCTTTGTTGCCCTCCTCTGAACCTTCTCTACCCTGTCTATGTCCTTACGTAGGTATGGTCTCCAGAACTGTACACTGTACTCCAGGTGGGGCCTCACTATTGTCTTGTATAGCGGAATTATGACCTCCTTTTCCTGCTGGTAATGCCCTGCCTATACATCCCAGCATCCTATTTGCTTTACCTGCTGCCTTGTCACACTGTTTCCTACCTTGAGGTCATCAGAGATGATAACTCCAAGATCCCTTTCCTGCTTGGTGCATGCTATATCCTCACCCCCCAACTGATATATTGTGCCAGGGTTTTTGTGCCCCATATGCATTATCTTGCACTTCTTTGCATTGAATTTCAACTGCCAAACCCCTGACCATTCTTCAAGTTTCTGCAGGTCGCTTCTCATTCTGTCTACACCCTCTGGTGTGTCTACTCTGTTACAGAGCTTTGTGAAAATCAGCGAACAGTGAAATTCTGCATTCTAGGTCCTGCGCCATGTCACTGATGAAGATGTTGAATAGGGCCGGTCCCAGCACTGATCCCTGTGGTACCCCACTGGTCACTCTTCCCTCTGTGGAGTGACAGACATTTACCACCACCCTCTGTGTCCTGCCACCCAGCCAGTTACCTACCCACCACACTACTGTCCTGCCCACACCCATATTCCCCAGTTTGTGTAATAGTCTTCTATGCGGCACAGTGTCAAAGGCCTTGCTGAAGTCCAGATAGGCCATGTCCACTGCCCTCCCTGATCCACCTCCCTAGTCACCCAGTCAAAAAATTCAACGAGGTTGGTCTGACATGACCTCCCCCTGGTGAAACCATGCTGCCTTGGGTCCTGTAGTCCATTGACAACCAGATGTTCCACCAACCTCTCCTTCAGTAGTGCTTCCATGATCTTCCCCACTACCGAGGTGAGGCTGACTGGTCTCCCTAGAAGACAACCCGGTTAAGCAGGCACTGGGTCAGTAGCCTGGTTAAGCAGGCTTCAGGTAGTTAATCTATGGAGGTGGATTTGCATAGTACTTCAACAGAGGTGAAAGATATGACTGCTGATCTTAAACTGAAAACTGAGTTGCATGCATGAAAAAGGCACTTGTTATGAATGATGGCCAAGGATGGGGAGAGATATCACAAGTGGAAATCTTCATTGAAACACAAACTTTTTCAGAGAAAGACTGATGTACATGAGAAACTATCTATGGCTGGAGTTGCTCCTGTGATAGAACATGCAGGTTCTGATCCTGATGCTCAGCTCTGCTCTGCTCTGCTAGGCCTGGTACTGACAGTCAGCTGCAACATCAAAGTGACTGACTATCAGCCAGACGTCGGCTTGTTAAGGTGTTTCAGCTACCACATTCCTCTCCAGCTGGTCCTCTATGGTCGCATGAGAAAGCCCTGCAAGTGGCTGGATGGATACAGGACTCCAAATTGCAATGGGTTACTGACCCAGAATGGGATATTTGCTCTTTTGCAGAATCATAAAGGCCACTGGTTTCCAGCTCAACATTGCCTGCACCAGCCCCTACAAAGAGTGCTATGCAGAGTTCTTTTGAGGTGCTCTCCCTGGTAATCCTGGATCCAGTGACTGCATCCCTGATGCCTGATCCTCCTCAGCACCTACCCGGTGCAACAGAAGAAATGTGGCATGTAATGCCCTCGAGGCTGGGAACAGATAAAAACATGTAGAGTGCAAGACCCAGATGGCTCCCAGCCACATGAGTACTATTCTGTCTTCCAGTTTCTCAGCTGGGAACAAATGTCAGTTCTGTTATTAATATTGATGTGTAGACTATATCTCCTTCTGAGCCCACCCCAGTAACGAATGCCACTTCTCTCCTTGTGACTGTCCCACTGACTGCTGCATTTCAGGCTATTCCTTCTCTATAGCCTGTTCTGGTAATGGTCACCATTCCTCCTCTGGAGACTGTCCCTGATACTGACTCTACTATTTCTACACCTCTGAACTCCACTGACATGACAGCTGCAACCACCATATCTACTGAAGGGGGGGGAATGGAGCAGGGAAGATTTTGATGGCAGAGACCTTTGTGCTGATCTTGCCCAACGGGTATTAGAATTACCACAGGACACACAGGTTACATAGAAACATAGAAGTTGACGGCAGATAAGGACCGCAAGGCCCATCCAGTCTGCCCATTTTTTTCTACCTTATGAATGTGCCATAGGCTTGTGCTCTGTCAATGGTGTGTCAATTCATACTCATCTGTATTGCTCCCTTATGCCTATCCCATACCTGTTTGAAGCCCTGCACTGTATTCATATCCACCACTTCCTGAGGTAGGCTGTTTGATGCATCCACCACCCTTTCTGTGAAAAATAAATTCTTTACATTACCCCTTAATCGGCCTCCCTCTAATCTCATGCTGTGCTCTTTTGTCCTGCTATTTTTCTTATATTGAAACATGTTAGACTTTTTCACCTTGTTAATGCCCTTAAGATGTTTGAATGTTTCGATCATATCACCTCTCTCTCCCTCCTTTGCTCTAGGGTATACATATTTAGCTCTGTTAATCTGTCCTCATATGTTTTTTGATGCAGTCCCTGCACCAGTTTAGTTGCCATTCTCTGGACTGCCTCCATTTTGTTAATGTCCTTGCGCAGGTGCGGCCTCCAGTACTGCATGCAGTACTCCAGATGGGGCCTAACCAGTGTCTTGTAAAGAGGGATTATTACCTCCCTCTTATGACTTACGATACCCCTACTAATATACCTCTAGCCTTACCTACTGCTTTAGTGGTATGCTTGGATGATTTCAGGTCATCTGTGATGATAATGCCCAAGTCTCTTTCTTCCCTTTTGATTACCAGCAACTCCCCTCCTAACCTATAGGTGGCTTCAGGGGTTCTCTTCCCTATGTGCATGATCTTGCACTTCTTTGCATTAAACCCCAGTTGTCACTCTTTCGACCATTTTGCCAGTTTATCCAGATCTCTTCTCATTCTGCCCACCCCATCTGGATCATCTACTCTGTTGCAGAACTTGGCAGTCATCTGCAAACAGACAAACCTTACCCTCCAGTCCATCTGCAATGTCACTGATGACGATATTGAAGAGGACTGGCCCCAGGACTGATCCCTGCGGTACCCCACTTGTGACTTGCATTTCTTCTGACTTTATACCGTTTACCACCACTCTCTGTTTTCTGCCCACCAACCAGTTTGCCACGCAGCTGACCAACTTCTGACCCACCCCGAGCCTCATACCTCTCAACTGTACCACATTATGAGGAGCGTTCCACATTTTACTTCACAAAAGCTCCCTGCTCCACATTGTGAGGACTTGTTCCACGTTCAGTATTAACATTTTAAAGCAAAACTCTATAGTAAATTATGCAAAAAAATATATCATTCAATTAATAACAGACTTTCTAAACATGAATGCAAACCTTTTAACAGTGTTCTGAGCCTCTTAGGTAAAGATGTGATTAAGTGTTCCACATTTTGCTAATTTGTTCCACATTTTGAGAGGCAATGTTCCACATTTGGGAGACAAAAGGTTGAGAGGTATGCCGAGCCTACCCAGCTTATTAACCAATCTTCTATGTGGAGCAGTATCGAAAGTTTTGCTGAAGTCAAATTAAGCGACATCAACTGCACTCCCTTGGTCCACCACTCTGGTTACCCAGTAAAATATATCTATAAGATTAGTTTGACAGGACCTTCCTGTTGTACACCCATGCTGTCTTGGATCCTGTGCTCCTATGGATTCCAGGTGTCGCACTATCCTTTCTTTAGAAGTGCCTCCATAATCTTGCCCACTACTGAGGTAAGACTGACTGGTCTGTAGTTCACTGCCTCCTCCTGCTATCATTCTTGTGGGCGGGATCACATGAGGCCTTCTCCAGTCTTCTGGGACCTCTCCTGTGCTGAGAGACTCACTAAACAGTTATGATAATGGCTCTGCTAGTTCCACCCTTAGCTCCTTTAGTACCCTGGGATGTATGCTATCAGGTTCCGTTGCCTTGTCCACCCTGAGCTTATCAAGCTCTTGTAGGACCGTTTCTTTTGTGAAGGGACTAGTGCACTCTTCCCTTCCCCCGTGTCCATGGTGCAGAGCTGTGGGCCCTGCCCTACCTTCTCTCCAGCGGCAGTACTCTTAGAAAGCAGGACCCAGTAGTTTCTACACCTTCAATTCCTACAGATGCTGCAAGGATAGAACCTCCACTCTTTAATCCCCTCACCTACCCCCACTACCTAAATAGATTGCAGATGAACTCCTGGAAGACAGACAACCAGAAGGCAGTACTACACCTGTGGTGACTGCTGGAGTTCTGAAAACCCTTATGGAAACAGCCATGGTACCTGATTCACTGGTGGTCATGACCCTCTCCCCATAGGGTCTCACTGTAGTTCTCAGAAGAATTACCAGGTCAACATCTAAACAACTATGACATTCCCCTACAACTTTAGAGAATAATATTAGATCATACAGAAGCGGAGAGACTAGTGGGACTCAGACATGGACTCTGATGTCTGTTCATCAAAATCATGGATGTCATCAGAGACAGAAGAGGAGGACAAGCATGACAAACCAGAAGTACAGGGGAAAAATATCAACATCCTCTTTACAAGGAGGGGTTACCTGAGAATATACTGCATTGTGATATTTCCCCTTGCATAGCTTCCCATGCATAAGTTAAACATAGCATATTTCAACATATGCAACATTAAGAACTACAAGAAAAGAGTGGCTGTCTTGTCTTTTTTCCCAACATTCCAGCTTTATTATTGTTTCAGTACAAGAAACAAGGTTGGTCTCACTCTTTCAGGCCTCTCAGATTAAAAGAAGCTGGGTTTAGGGTCCCATTTTTTGTACTTTTGGGTGATAGGGCAGATGGTTTAGGTATCTTGTTTCGTGGGATCAACTTTTCAGTAACGAGGGCGGTGAACATTAGCCCAGGGAGGGTGTTATTGCTAGACTTTGTATATCAGAGGATGACATTTTGTTTAATAAATACTTGTGCTCCTTAGACGAAGGCTGGAAGGAAAATGCTTTTTGAAAGTATTAGATCCTATTTGTATACTGCAAGACAAGTGATAGGGGGGGGGGTCTGAAATGTGGGATAGATTTTCAAACCCACTGTGAGGTGTAGAAAAAGATGCATTGTGATACTCATGCTCTGAAAAATATTGTTGCAGGTGCAGGTTTATCTAATGCATATCAAGCCTTGCATATGGATGGAGGACATACATAGTATAGAAATAAAATCTCCGTGGGATTGATTAAATTTTTTTGCTCCTCAGTAGCTAGCTGGTTGGCTCAGCCCCATACCCAGACCCATCACCCAGGACTCCAGCATCCGTCAGACACCGGTATATGGCCCTGAGATGTTTCCACTCGGGGGTTATGCCATGGCTTACTCTCCAGGGTGGGGCCTTTGGGAGGGGGCTCAACCTCTTCCTGGATGCCAATATACATACCCAGTGGTGTCATGGGGGTCGTGTGGGACCTGCAGTGTAAGGCAGGCAACATCCCGATCGGCCCTGTTTTCTGCCATTTTCACCGTGGAGGTATTACGTGCAATGACGTCAAGGGTGCAACTACTGACATTTGTCTCTGCCTCCAGTTACCTTGTGGGTGCTGGCAGCTGCTGCTCATCTGGGCCTCCGCCAGAGGTCAGTCATGCACTTGGCACTCAAACACCCAATCCCCCCTCCCGCAGAAGGAAAGCAGTCTCATGGATGCTTGATCCTTCTCCCCTCCAGCCAGCACTCCAACTCTCGGGTTCATTCCCAAACTCCATATGTCGGCATTGCTGGTGGAAGCCTTACCACTGTACCGGTGGGTCAGCATGGATTGAATGCTTTTGTATGTTACTTCTACTGACTCTGGTTAATTTCAAGTTATTGCTTTCAGAGTTATTTAATCAGTATGGTATCCATCCTTTAGTTAAGATGTTATACTGAGGTCCCTTCTGCCGTTCTCTGTGGTGGTCCTGGTGGGAGTCCAGGTGGAAGTAATAAAACCCAAAGCTCTTTTCACAAGAGTAGAGAAACTTTTTGCTTAATAAAAACAAAACATTCAGAAATATAGACAAAACATCAGCAAAACCAGATATATATATCCCAAATCAAAAAATACATCAAAGAAAGAAATTTCATAACAAAAAGAAACAAAAATCCTACTCTAATTCTCTGTACATAATGAAAAAATGAAAGGGAAGACTTGCTTCCATCCCAGTTCCACTAATAAAAAAAAATACTATCTAGCATAGTAAAAAAAGATAAATACATAATCAAAAATCAATCAAAGAATCACATTTAGCAAAGTTTAATCAAACTATTAAAAAAAATTATAACCATACAATTCTATCCCAATATGCATGTATGGTACGGTGCTCTATCACATAGTTGAAAGTCTTTAACTGGACATCTCTTAAGAGTGATTGTACCACAGTAGCAATAGAAATGTTTGTGGTTTCCAGTTGCAGTAACACATGTTGGCACCTTGCCTGCCAGAGATAAAATGTAAGGCAAGCAAAGATCACAGTTAAGTGTGCTCTTATTATAGGGCTGTCATTGTGATGGATAATCACCTAATATAACTTTTCACATCTAAGTCAAGTCATCCAAGGTCATTTCCATCTATCCTGCACTTTAACTTGTGTTTACCTTTGCCCCTGAACATTTGGAAAACCAAACTGTCAATTCAAATGGGGGGCAACCTCTATGCCATCATACACTTTCCTTATCCAACCACAATAGTAAAAAGAAATTCTGCAACATTTGCTGCTTGATAACACATAAAGTCTCATAAATACAAGGCATACTATTGTCAACTAGGATGAAGGGGTATGAGAATACCCCAATATTCACATTTGGGTGAATAATTGCACTCTGCCAATCCACCATCTAGGAGAATTTCTCATTCCTATTATTTATTTGGAGAAAATTTTCGGACCTGATTTGCATAATTCCACTGCTATTGGTTGTCAGGTGTGTTCCCAAAAAGGCCATATTGAAAATCTGGGTCCAAAATATTCAAAAATTACGAAGTTATGGATCAATGTTCAAAACCCCATTGAAATACATTGACCTACACTTACGTCAGTTTCTCATATTGCAATCGGTGGTTCCAACAGCAAGATATGTCTTCGACCGGAGAGTGGGTCTTCAACCTGGATTTGTTTAACTGATTGAGGGTGTATTGGAGGTGTGGGGTGGTGACTGCGATGTGTAAGTTCTGGGTGGGGTGTGTGGGGTGTGTGCAGGGGCAGCAGATTGGCAAGGGATGTTTTTCTGTTTTACAGGTTACAAGCAAACAAAAAAAAACACATTGAGGGATAGTTTCCTTTATTTCAGATACATTCCAACAATGAGATTGGACACCCCATTGTCAGGCTCATTGGGGAACAGGAGCAGGCGGCCTGGAAGGGAGAGGGGTCAAGAGAAGTGTTGAGCATCCAAGATCATTTACATTTCACAAAAGTGTTTATAAAGATGGAAAGGTGGGTGAGCAACCTGGAGGGGACAGGGAGAAAGAAGTGGCAGTGGTGGTGGGCAACCAGTTCTGCTTATATTAAAAAAAAATATTTATAAAGATGGGAAGGGTGGGTTGGTGACCTGGAGGGGACAGGGAGAAAGAAGCAGTAGTGAGCACCCCATTCTGCTTAAGAGAGAGGGAGGGGGAGAGAGAGAGAGATGGATAGCTATATCTCATTCTCCTGTTGCTGAAAGCCCATCAGCAGCTTGCTGGCTGGATTCATGCAAATAAAAGGACTGAAGCCCCCTCTGATTGAAGAGGCTTTGATCTTTTCAACTACTTGGAGTTTCCACCTAGCAAGCAGTGAGTGGTGTCATGACCACCATGCATGGTCATTGGTCTGGACTGCCAGGCCCCTTCCAGCTCTAGCTGCCATGGGCTCAGCAGTGACACACCTCTCAAATGCCATTATGTGTAACAAAATGTTTCTTGAGCATGCACAAACATAAAAAGGTAATATAACAGCAATTTGTCACAGCCAACTGACCTCCAACTAGGGGATTTCCTGTCAGTTAATGATCGGCTAGCCACTACTGTTTAATTATTTACAGTACCATTTCTCTTTCACTGCCGGGTTATCAGATCAGAAAGAAATTAATTTTGGTAATACAGTATTTAGGTACACTGGTAATGACTTGAGGCAGAACCAGAAGATAGATGCCTCTCAGCAGACTGAGCAATGCCAGCCCCCCTTCTGGCAACTGAAACAATGCTGCCAAACATGACTGCATGTAATGAAATTTAGGGGCACCTTGGCAAACAGAACAGTAAATCTTGCCCCCAAAACTCTGTTTAAACAAAGCTAAACCAAAACAATGCATTGAACTTGTGTTTCATTTTCGGAGATTTTATTCTGTCTGCCTTGGAGGCAGCACTACCTTCCATGCAAGGTTTATTCATTTTCTATACAAACCCTGCTCTTTATTGTGTACTCTGCACACAGGTCATATCTGAAATTGAGTTATAACTCGATGTACTTTCCTGGATACATTTCTAACTATATAAATAAATTATGATTTGAAATGTACTGTTCCTTCAAAGTACTGCAGACTGCTACTGTGGTTGAACAACCTGTTTTGCCGTGAATCATAACCCCCTGCTGGATCGGGTGCTTACCCATGGACTCAGATAAATACAAAGTTTGTTGTTGGACAGCCTGTTTTGCCATGAATCATAAACCCCTGCCGGATCTGGTGCTTACCCATGGACTCAGATAAATACAGAGTTTGCTGAATAAGTCTGGTTCCAGGTCCATGGGTAATCATTACTGGAAGTGGTTGCTTTTCAGTGTTTTCTACATGCTCACCATCTTGCTCTATGGCTGTACACCACATACTCCTCAATCTGCTCTGAGATTAGTGCTGGATCAGGTGGGTGGTGTCACACTAGCTAACCCCACTGCAGCACATTGACTCAACTCTTTCCTGGCTGGCCGCATTACCAATGCTGACTTGCTGATGAAGATGGCCACTGAAATTTGTTTGTTTGTTTGTAAAATTTTATTCAAATTCATAATAAAATGAACAAGAATATAGGATAAACTCCATTGAGTTAGAAACTCATTTCCAAGGAGGTCCAAAACCATGCATTCAGTTTCCGGCTATTAAAACATATACATATATTTTTACAAACAGTTACTGCATAAATATAAAAAAGTGCTTATGCACAAAACATATACAAATACATGCATCACAAAACAAACATATCCATTCCATTATAACAATGTGATAATACTAAATACAGGGAATAAACGTTGTACCATCTAATACAATACCCAATGTAAAGATATAAAAAGCTATAGTAGAATTCCTTCATGTTATTTTTATGTAAAGCACCTTAACTTTAGGTCAAGAGTAATTTTTATTATGATATGTATAAGGGCAAACCCCTTCCCCCAGACTAATTCATTGACAACACTGTTTTGAACTATGTTTAAATTTGCCGTTGTCATGCCATGCTCCATGTACAGCATCAGCACAGGTGGCTAGCAGCAGCCATTCAGGAAACAGAGCACAATCGGGTGTCATGTTATACAGGCATTTCAGATATATAACCCTGATAAGTGCACAGTATAGCTGCAGAGGAGAGTGACTGTGCAGTGAGATGTGTCAGATGAGAGACAGAGAAGTGGGGGGGAGGAGAGAGAGAGAGAGAGAGAGAGAGACTGGGAAGTCGGGTAGGCAAGCAGACAGCAGTTATAAAGCAAATATTACAAGAATAAGGACAAATAATGTTCTACAACGAAAAAAAATCGGAAAAAAAAACACCAAAGAAAATTAATCAGTGAGTGCTGCTGACTGTAGGGGTAGGCTGTGAGAAGGGTAAAACCAGCAAGCATCAGGCAAACTACAATTCTGCTGCTGCAAAAATAAAAAAAACAAGAACTTATTAAATTTGAAAAAAGGAGAGATTAAGAATAGAATTAGAAAGCATAGACAACAGAGAGCACAGAGAGATTACAATACAAAGAGACAGAGAGCTTGAATTGTGGTGCCTGCTGACTGGCTGTGTGACTGGTGCACATATTAATTTTTAACCAATCTATCAAATCAGATTGAAGGCAGCACTACAAAAAGGAAAGGGAGGGTCGTTAAAGGAAAAAACAGCACAGAGAGACTTCGTGTGAGGGGGAAATGAGATCAGAGGGTGAGGTTGCGTCTGGCTCTTATTAAAAAAACAATAATAACAAGCATTTGGCAGTGCCGAATGTTGTCACGCTGGCATTGGCAATGAGAGTGGAGGAGCTAGAGACGCATAGTGCTGTGACTTTGTGAATGTGTCTGAAAAGGTGATTTTGCACAGCGAGCATGCCATTGTGCGCCACAGCTGCGGAAACACGTTTTGGGCAGGCTGTGAAAAATGGAAGCTGGACTTTTGATAAGGAGATGTGCACAAATACCAGTGGTGAAAATGTGGCATGAAAATACTGCAGATTGAAGAAGTTACAAGGGTGCGTGGAAACTGCGCAATGCACACTTGCAACACAGTCATTGTATGGAGTTTTGGCACCAAATTTTCAACGTAGGCATTTTATTACATCTGCTCATGAATAGTGTCACTGTCATTTCCTCAAACTGTCCCAAAAACTGATTTCACACAGCATCCGTGCAATTCTGTGCCGGACGTGCGAGAACACATTTCAGGCAGCTGTAGTGTTCATAAGGAGGTATGGAAAAATGCCAATGATGAACAGCTGGAGTAAAACTAGTACAAACTCATAAAGTCATGAGCATGTGTGCAAACTGTGCAACGTACGCTCAGAAAACACTCATTTTATTGACCTTCATTCCCAAATTTTCAACATAGGCATTTTAGGGCATCTGCTAATGAACAGTGTCACTGTCATTTTCATCATGTGCCTCAAACACGGACTTTCCACAGCGACCACACTATTCTGCGCTGGAACTGTGAAAACAGATTTTGGTCAGGACATGAAAAATGACAGCTGTACTGTTCATTAGGAGGTGCAGAACAATGGCACTGTTGAAAATCTGGAGTGAAAATATTAGAAGTTTGCGAAGGTATGGGCATGCGTGCAAACTGTGCAATGCACGCTCGTAACACAGTCATTTTACTGAGTATTGTCACCAAATTTTCAACATAGGCATTTTAAGACCTCTGCTCATGAACAGTGTCACTGTCATTTTCGTAATGTGTCCCAAACACTCTGATTTCGCATAGCGAACACGCTATTCTGCGCCAAAAGTGCGAAAACACATTTTGTAAGGATGTGAAAAATGACAGCTGTACGGTTCACAAGAAGGTGTAGCAAAATACCAATGTTGAGAATCTGGCATGAAAATATTGCGAATAAGCTAACTTACGAGTGTGTGTTGCACAGTTGCTACGCACACTCGTAAAACAGTCACTTTATGGAGTATTGTCACCAAATTTTCAAAACAGGCATCTTAGGATCTCTGCTCATGAACAGTATTACTGTCATTTTTGTAATTTGCCCCCAAAACTGATTTCGCCCAGTGAACGCGCTATTCTGCGCCGAAAGTGCGAAAACACATTTTGCAAGGATGTGAAAAATGACAGCTGTACAGTTCATAAAAAGCTGCAGCAAAATGCCAATGTTGAGAATCTGGCATGAAAATATTGCGAATGCGCTAACTTATGAGTGTGCATTGTGCAGTTGCTACGCACGCTCATAAAACAGTCATTTTACGGAGTATTGTCACCAAATTTTCAACACAGGCATCTTAGGACCTCTGCTCATGAACAGTATTACTGTCATTTTTGTAATGTGCCCTGAACACTGATTTTGCCAGCGACCGTGCTATTTTTTTAATTTTTTTTATTTAGTTGTTTAACCAGGTATAGCACACTAAGCTGAAAGCTTTTTTACAGGAGCTACCTGGGAGCACAAGGAGGTTAAGTGACTTGCTCAGGGTCACACAGTATGCAAGTGGAATCTGTGGGATTCAAACCCAGGTCTGGTCTGCTGGATGTCACCAAATTTGCAGCTCAGAGCCTTAGACTACTGCGCTATACTGCCTCCTATTCTGCACCTGAAGTGCGAAAACACATTTCAGCCAGGATGTGAAAAATGACAGCTGTACGGTTCACAAGAAAGTGTGGTAAAATGCCAATGTTGAGAATCTGGCGTGAAAATATTGCAAATTTGCTAATATACGAGCATGTGTTGTGCCATTGCTACGCACGCTCGTAAAACAGTCATGTTTTGGATTTTTCCCAGCAAATTTGCAGCATAGGGTTTTTGAGAGGCCCTCTCTTGAACAGTGGCACTGTCATTTTGTTACGGGGTCCCGAAAGGTGATTCCACACAGTGACTGCAAAATCACCTTTTGGGACCGAACAACGCCATGACAGTGCAAGAATTCATGAGAAGGAGTCCCAAAAACCCGATGTTGAAACTTTGGGGCCAAAATTCACAAAAATGCCTGAAATATGCAGCAAAGTTGAAAAAACCCTATTTATTCCATTATACAACATTTCATCAGTTTGCAGTCGGCTTTGAAGAGTGCAGACGATTCCCAGTCCATCACACCATCACCGGGACTCTGGAGGTAAGTATAAGGTGAGGGGGTGTATGGTAAGGCAGGGTGCAGTGGGTGGGTGCAGGTGGGGAGGGGCATGGAGACTACGAGAGGCCATTTTCCTTTACAGGTTCAAAAGAAAAAAAAACAACAAAACATAGGGGAACAGTTTTTTTTCAGGGGATTTCTGCATGCTGGGGTGGGCTCCCAGCATGCCACCTAACATTTGGAGGGGTGTCTGTAGCAGCCGACCCAGATTGGGCACCTCATCGGCAAACAACACCGGGAGGGGGAATTTATGCCGACGGGGATTGGGCACCCCGTCACACAAAACAGGGTGGGGGGCATAGAGTCAGGGGGATTGGGCACCCCTCGCATTAAACAATTGGGAGTTATTTCACCGATGGGGAGGGCTCCCCCGTCAGCACACAAGGAAAGGGAGGGCAGGGTAAGAGCCGAGGGGGATTGGGCACCTCCTTGGCATATCAAAAATGGGGGGGATGCTTTATGCCAACAGGGAGTGGGCTGCCCCGTCGGCATGATCACAGGGGGCAGGGGCAGCCGACAGGGGGACTGGGCACCCCTGAAGTTGGCAGTTCGGTGGCTAGTGTGCTGCCATGTACATAATGGCGGCGAGCATGGCAAGAAAAGGATCGCTGTGTCTGATGAGCTTTGCTCAGATTGCAGTGGACCGTTTCTTAGATGTGCTCGGCACATTATGTATGCATGGTGTGGCACTGGCATGCAGGCTGATTGGGGAATGTGGGATGCATCTACATTTGCCCAACAGCGACTGCACCTCCAAAGTTGCACTGTCCCAAAATGTTGGCTGCGCAAGCGCGCCAACATAAAAAAAAAAATACCAGGCAACATACAGTAAAAGGGGCTTCTGGTTGCTGAAGACTGATAGAGTCAGAGAGAGACAAAGAAAGAGGAGATTGTTCTGGGGTAGGCCTAAGGGGGAAAAATCCATGCAAACATCTACAAAACAAGCCTCTGCCTGGCATCCAAAAAATCAAGACACAGGGTGATACCAGACTGTGCCTGCCAGCAGGCTGCAAATAAATAAATAAATACAGACAGATCTGGCAGCAGATGCAGGAGGATGCACTCTGATGCAGTACACATGTGCATCAATATGCATGAGTGTGTGTGCATCACACGCAGATGTCCCAGGGGAGAAAACAGAGGAATGTACCTCACCTCGCTCTGCATCCCCTGTAGGTGCTGCATGACACTGAGTGGCTGGCCACCTGCTGATATGGATCTGTGTAAGTGGTGGTTAACACGTACGTCCACAGGATGGGTAAGTGATGGGAATGGGGGAGATGGCGCGAGGACCAGGCACACAGGCGAAGAAACAAACAAAGAAAAAAAAAAAAGATGTTGTTGAGTAGAGGTAGTAGTAAAATATTACCAACTGTTGGACCAGGTAGTGTACCAAACACAGTATACTAGGACATGCAATGCAGCTGCATCACATGAGTAGGGTGGGTGGGCTCTTTCTGATGGTCATTTGATCATTAGCCATTTTTTTGTTCTGGTCTCCTCTGGAACAGCCATCAAAATAATATACCTCCCTAGTATTAATAAAATATATGTTAGCTGCTTGGTATTGGTTGGTAGGTACAGTGATAGATACGTACATCTCTCTCTCTCTCTCTCTCTCTCTCCCCCTCTCTCTCTCTCTCTCTCTCTCTTCTCCCTCTCCCTCTCCCTCCTCCTTCTCCCTCTCCCTCCCTCCCTACCTCACCCAGTCTCTCTCTCCCAGCACTCACAGGCCCAAGCAGGTATGCCACCAAGGGAGGCCATGAAGGAGCTACACATAAAGGGTGTAGCCAGATAATAAATGTGTACACCTTGATAATGTTTGTTGCTCCATCTGGCACTATAACAGACAATTTTGGTACACCATGGCAGTATTTCCAACACCCTTCCTTGCACTGGTAAATGAAGTTGCCATGCATTGCTCCCTCAGAAACCCACATACCACACCAGTGCCTGTTACATAAAGATCCTGGGATGCAAAGACAATATAAGTGGTCAACACTTCTAGCTTTGTTTCCCAAGAACAAAAGTACAGAAAGGATCAGATGGCTCTCTGTTCTGCTGCATTGAACAATAGCAGCAGTGCACAGCCTTGTTGCTGCCCCCCCAAATAAAATGATACACCACCGAGTACATCGGGTATGCATGCCAATGCCCATGCTACTGAATTCTTTGCTTCAGCAGTTTTATTTCACTTTTCATACAAATAATAAATTAGTCCCTTTGGGCCCCTGTGTTAAATATTATAGTGTTTGCCCCCTTTTTATGTACTGTGTGACATTATGTATTTTATCACATTTATTCAAATATTTATAAATAAGAACTAAAAAGTCACTCCCCGTCCCCATATTCCAGTTCTTATTTAATAAGGGTCAGAACTTCTCCAAGTTTTGCCAGTCCCACTACATATTACTACTGTATGTAGTACAGTACTTGCTTTATAACTGTAGGACTATCACAGACAGGAAGCAGTGACTCTTTTGGCTTTTTGACATGGTGTGTTTCCAAAGTGCCTAACTCTCTTCGACGCTTTGCTTAGCCTAACGTCCCTCCTCGATGAACGGGATCAGGTATCATAAATGGCATCCAATGTATCTGAGGCAATAGCTGAACAGAATTGTGCCACATATCTGAGCAAACTCAGATGCAGAAGTCTAAGTGCTTCAGGCAGAAATTAGTACTTACTGTATGTGCCCCACAGAACTAATGGCATTGTTTATGGCCTTGTGTAACTTGACCAGAGCCTGAATGTTCAGGTTTAGCACTATAATCCAAGATTCATCATGATACAGAGCTTGCAGCATACAACAGGTCAACCAATGTAGAGACATTCTGCAAGAGTGAGATTGTTCTTTTTTTTGAATGGCTGCAACAATGCTGGGATTTGTGAATGAATATTATAGAAACATAGAAACACAGAATTTGATGGCAGATAAGAACCACTTGGCCCACCCAGTCTGCCGATTTTTCCCTACCCACAGTATCACCACAGACCTTAATTGATCTCTGGCTCTTTCTCCCTTCCCCCCTTCTTTCCATTAAGATACCCATAAGCCTACATATGCATTCCTGAACCCACCCACTAAATGGCTAGCTTTCAGAAGGAGCCTTTGGAAACAAGTGTATGACTCAAAGGGTTGTAATTCTGATTTCCTAAATAAATAAATAAACAAGGAGACAAGTAACAGGAGGATAGGGAGGTATATCAGGGGAAACAGAGGAAGGCACGGAGAGCAGTAAGGAGCTCAAAGACACAAACTGAAGAAAGAATAATCCAGGCAGTAACAAAAGGGGGCAATATATTTTTTAGGTATGTAAGAGAAAAGAGAGAGACCAGGGGTAGGATTTTAAGGTTAGAAAGAGAGTGGGGGGACTGTGCAGAGGAGTACCAGGAAAAGACAGACATCCTGGACAAATACTTTCTTTCAGTGTTCACAGAGGAAGGAGAAGAGTAGGGGCCACTAAAAGGCAACAGGAGCTATGGAGAGAGGGAGGCAGACACTAGTCCACTGTCAGAGGAGACAGTCTCATAAGGACTCACTAATCTGAAAGAGGACAATGCAATGGGGCCAGATTGGCTGCATCCAAGGGTTTTGAGGGAGCTTGCTTAGGTACTCGCTGCACGTCTGACAGTCCTATTTAACAATTCATTGAAAGTAGGAGTGGTTCCGAAATGACTGAAGAAAGGCAGATATGGTCTTACTTCACATAAGTGGTAGCATGGCGGAGGCTGGCAATTATAGGGCAGTCAGCCTGACATCAGTGGTGGGAAAGTTAATGGAAACACTACTGAAGGACATGCTTGTAGAATATCTTGAATCCAGTGGGTTACAAGACCCAAGGCAGCATGGATTAATGTGGGGTAGGTCAAGTAAAACAAATCTAATACATTTCTTTGACTGGATGACCAATGAATTAGATCAGGGTGGAGCACTGGACATGGTCTACCTACATTTCAGCAAGGTTTTCAACACCATTCCACACAGGAGACTGGTAAACAAGCTGGGTAGCTTAGGAGTGGGTCCAAACTGGTAAACTAGGTGAGAAACTGGTTAGGAGGTAATCAACAGAGTATGATGGTAAACAATGCCTCAGGGATCAGTGTTGGAACCAGTCTTCTTTAATGTCTTTATAAGTGATACTGCAGAGGAGCTGGAAGGGAAGGTCTTCCTCTTTGTGAATGACTCCAAACCGTCAGTAGGGTAGACACTCTGGGGGATGGAAAGGATGAATAGCAACCACAGAAAACTCGAGGAGTGGTCAAGGGTATGACAGATGGGTTTGAATGCGAAAAGTGGAAAATAATGCACTTGGGGCACAGAAACCCTGGGGCAGAGTACAAAATTGGGTAATGGGGGTTGGTACCGATGACCACCAAGCAGGAAAGATCATGTCAGATGACCTAGAGGTGGCCAGGCTGTGCGACAAGGCAGTTAGGAGGACAAGTGTGATGTTAGAGAGTATAGGGAGGAGTAGCACCAGTAGAAAGAGGGAGGTGGTGCTACCTATGTAGAGATCACTGGTAAGACCTCACCTAGCATACTGTATCCAGTTCTTGAGACTAAATCTCAGAAAGGACATAGACAGAGTGGAAGTGGTCCAGAAGAGGGCAACTAAAATGGTGCAGGATCTGCATCAGAAGCCCTATGAGGAGAGATTAAAGGACCTAAATAGGTATACCCTGGAAGGGGGGAGGGATATGATAAAGAACTTTAAATGCCTCACAGGCATAAACAAGGTCCAAGAGGGAAGTATTTTCAGAAAAAAAAGGTGCTCAAGAACAAGGGGACAGGTTATGAAGCTGGAGGGGGGGTAGATTCAGGAGAGAAATGAGGAAGTACTTTTTCAGAGAAAGAATAGTGGATTCCTAGAACAGTCTCCCAGCAGAGGTGGTAGGGCAAAACAGTGGTGGAGTTCAAGAATGCATGGGATAGACATAAAGGAATCTTAGGGAAAGAGAAGGGGGATGAATGGGCCAGAGATCAGGTAGGATCTGCGGTGATAATATAGATAGGGGAAAATGGGCAGACTAGGTGACTCAGGTGCTCTTTACCTGCCAGGAAATTCTCTGTTTCTATTGGCTATTTCTGGTTATGAGGAGAGCAGGATTTGCATGCTAGCCTGCATGACAGATGATGCTGGAGAGATAGCATAGAGAAGAAAAACTGTGCCCTGAGCAGGTGGTCTGGGACTGCAGAGGCACAGTAAAAGCTTGAAGAGGGAGTGAGATCCAACAGTCTGCTGCATCAGAAGCAGCCTTTTGTGTATGGCAACCATGAGTACACCATAAAGCGGTCCTACTTTTCAAGGAACGTTCATCATGTCTACAAGTTGGCCATCAGACCAGATTACAAATACCCTGGTCTGCAGTGTCTGTTGCCATTTAAGCAATTGTGTGGCATTTGGGGGGGGGGGGGTTAATTTGAGCATGTTGCTCCATTAATGAAAGTATACTAAACCCTCAGCAACTTTAGTAGACCTGCAACAGTTTAATACCTGTGGTACCCATGGTCTGTGTTTAATGGAGCTCCCCTGGAAGGTGAAAGTAATTCTGTTAACCTGGTGGAAGAACACAGAACCATTGTACCTTGAAGGGCACCTAATAAGCCCATGCTTAAGCTATTGGTTGCACTGACCATTTTCTTCCGAATAGTTATTAGCAAATAAAGCTGTCTTCTCTTGTTATTTACCCCCAGTTGCAATGATGTAAACAGTGGTTACCTTACAGAGTCCACCAAGAGTCGAGGCCCCTGTGGCTCAATGGATTTGAGTGCCCCCAGCACTCTTCCCACAAACCTAACAATACTACACTGCCCCAGTTTACCAATGGTGGTGGCAGCACAACATGCATGGATTGGGCACATCTTGCCATGGGGTCACAATACTTAAGCAAAACAGAGGTGAGTCAGAAAGGACAAAATAGTCAAGCTTTTAGGTCTTCAGCAGATGGCACATGAGTACTTGGATAATATGAATGTAGCAAAAAATACAGTAGTAATGACTGGCAAAGGTTGTGCTTTTCCCAGAACAGACACTGTTAAATGTTTGATAGACCACAAGGTGCATTATGAGCTGCCCATCATACTGGAGTTGAACTCCGAGAAACATTGAATGCAAAGATGCTGCAGCAAACAAGATGACGCTTTAACGCAACTCATTCATGTTTCAGTCTTATCACCCTCCTCAATTAAAGTCTCAGAGGCTCACCGGATTGCAAGAAGGGTTTAAAGCAATCTTTTTTGACAGTATACTGCATGCCTTTGAAGTAAAGCTTAAGCATTAAGCCAATAGTGGAAAAAGAGTAAGACAGCTTAAATCCTACTATTGTGAAACTCAATTAAATGGATACCAGAGAAAAACTGACTAAACCTGTTAAGCAAATGTATATTCTGTGCACCGGTTTATGCCACTGCATGAAATGAGTCTATCTTAAAGAATGAACTCATAACTGAATCCAGCTGACAAGGGAAATAATCTACTTAATTAGTGCAGCATGTGTTTAACAGTTCTTTACAGTCACACAGTCCTCAGAAGAGAAGCTGCAAAAAATAATGTTAAGACAGGCATAATAATTTACTCCTAATAAACCATCCACTGTAGCAGAAGCATCTTGCCAGAGATATTGAAATATTCTGGTAGTGTGTTCTATTTTAATCAATGGTTAATAGATTACTTGAAATCTCCTTGAGGTGCCACTGCTTGGAATGAATATTCTCTATTTGTATTGGTGTAACTGTGCAGCATATATGGTTCCATGAACATGCCACTTCCTTGCTTACAGGTCCTTGCGGGAGCCCATTTGAAGACAAGATGGTTGAATTGATTATCCTTAGCAACCCTTTGGTAAATCTGATTTTGTGTCACAATATAAAAACTCATCTGACAACATATGAAACACTGGCTGTTGAAGACGCCATGTTCCCTAGTGGTTGGAGCTGCCTACAGACCAGGCAGTCTCAGACTCAAATCCCACTGCAACCCAGGTCCTCGCTCACTGTGTGACTCTGGTCAAGACACTTGCCCTTCCTGACCTCCAGTCCTCACACCAGTGAAATTGGGTAAAAACAGGATCCCACTTAGGCCAAGATGTGGTATCCCAGCTGTGTGATCCCAGGGAAGTAAATTATAAACAGAAGACATTAATCACTCCAACTACCTTATAAGTCCATAACATTTTTTCAACATGACCTATAACCACAAAATGACGAAATATGCCTTTCAATGAGTATTTTGTGCTAAGTGTTTTCTAACATCATCGGTAATCTTACTATATCTCGACAGACATCAACCATAAAATTACTGCTGTCTCAAATGTACTCCCAGTGTAATTTAATTATCTGGAAACTACATCCCCAGATATTCTGGTGGTTTAACAATTAACTCTACATATTTTTTTTTCTCAACCACAGCTGATACAATCTTTCACACTAGAAATTTGCATATCTCTCAGATCTGAAGCACAGCTGTCCCCATTTCCAAATATAAAATTTTCTTATGAATGTGTAAACAAAGACAATGTGATTTTTCCCTCCTAAGTAGAAAAAATACAACGTGCTAGAGAAAACATTTCTTTTTACCCCAATCCCCTTTAAGCTTCCGATTATGTGGCTCAGCTTTCTACTGCTTCAAAAGGTCAACACATATTAGCAGAAATACTAATAAACGTTCATATGAATTAAAACAGGAAACATTCTAGTTTGAGCCAAGCAGACGATACAGCTCACACTGAGTGATCTCACCAACGTAACCAGCTGAGAGACAAGTAAACCACATTGCCCAAATAAGGCGAGCTGTTTCATGCCTGAAATCCTTTCCCAGTTAGCTCACTCTGCTTTTCCTAACATTTGTGCAGTAATTGCTAAGGTCGACTCTCAAGCTTTCTTTTTTGTATTTCATCAGGATTTCTCATCTTGAGTATGTTGGGGCTGCTTCATGGGGCAGTGCTTTTTACTTTTCATAGCACTGAATTTTGATTGAAAATGGAGAAAAAATAGCAAAAATAAAAATTGATTACAGTTTAAAATACCATGTAAAGATTAATAGAAACTTCTTCCCATAGTTTGGCAGAAATATACTTAAAATAAAAACACATGAAAAAAGTGTTCCCCAGAGAGTTTCTATCCTTTTGTGGCTAAATCTCAACCACGGTTCATTCCATTAAAGTAAAGTGCTAGTATAGCAATAATCTGATTTACATAATTTTAAGAGACATTTTCAGGCAATTGAGTCACAGCTGATGCTTGTTTAAACACATGGGATAGTATTTTCCATTCTGGGTGCAACGCCCACAGACATACAGTAGGCGTGTCTGTTGACATACCTGGTACACCTATCCCTTTTAAACAGCCGCTGATATTACAGCAGTTAGAAGTGTTTTGAATCTCTTCCATTAAATGTTGGACACACACAGAATCAATACTGGCATAAGCAATACAAATAGGCTAGACCATGAATATGTGGTCTAGTGTTTATCCCTTGGATGGAGGGATAGAAAATCTCAAGTTAATGACCCAAGTCCTGTGCCTTGAACATTGCTCACAACAGGGACTTGAATCATAAAGATTATTTGAAACAAATCTAGCACATAGTGTCAGTTGTTCAGATAGTAGCCCTCTTGCATTAGGGCAGAGAAATTGGATGGCCATGGATTCAAATCCAGCATCAAACACTTGAACTAATACCCTACACTGACTAGAGACTTGAGGTCACTCCCACACCTGGGTCTCCTATGTTGCAAGTAATACACTACCACTGAGCAGTAAACTGGCGTCATGAGTAAGGACAAGAACAAGAGTTCAATGCATTGATATCACAAGTGGGCAGGGGATTGTCCGGGCCCTCTACTGCATACCTCGTATTGAACTATGTTACAGTTCACTATGTACCAAGTAGCACACTACCACTGAGCAATAAACTGGCCTCATGGCTAAGAACAATAACAAGAGTTCAATGCATTGGTATCACTAGTGGGCAGGGGATTATCAGGGCCCTCTACTACATACCTCGTATTGAACTGTGTTACAGTTCACTGTGTGGTACAATCTGGTGGGGACTGCATACTTCTGCCTTAGAACTACAGAGACCCCTAGACCTCCACTTTCCATTTGCATAACGCCAGCATCAGACGTAAGGGGAGACTTTCGTATCACTGGATGTCATGGTGTAGTGGGGGCTCCATTTCTAAAATAGCTGTTTTTAAGGATCCTCTAGTGTTTAATGCTGCCTCCCACAGGACCTTCCTACCCTGGATCCTCCTGAATCCTAGTTTCATCCATTTTACCACCCCACACCTGATGTTGTCATCCACCCTGAAAACCTGTAAGCCTGCTGGTAGCATCTCTCCTCTGGGGCACTTTTCATTACTTTGAGTCACAAAAACTCTTAATGACCTACACAGTCTAATAAAGATTGAAACATCTAGGGGCTGCAACTACTGAGCAAATGAATTCTGTGTGTTACAATCACTGCTGACTCTCCTCTCTCCATCAGTAGCTTAGACTCAGTTGCTGATGAAGGGACTGACTGAGTAGGTTTGTTTGGTAAATTAATTCAGATGAATCTCACCTGGCCAGGTAGCATGGAAGATTGGACATACCCCCCACCTTTAGAATTGTGATTTTATTGAATATGCCCATCCCCCATTACAGTGCATGAGTTAAATTAGGAAACACTCAAGTTAGAGGGACTCAAAGCAATATCTAAGACTCCTGTGTTTTTTAACTGTATTTTGGAAATACAGAAATAAGTCTTGTAAAGGGCACATCTTAAAACTTTTGTCGTTGCAGATGTTAAAGCCATACAACAAAGAATCTTAATCCCCCACTTTACCTTCTGCTGCTCTCCAATCATATATCGGGGTCTGGGGACTACTTAAAAAGTGTCCCTTAGGAGCTGAGGAGGGGTCAGCTAGGGAAGAGGACCTTTTGAAAAATTTACCATGAGTCTTGATACTGCCAGAATTAGTTTTCAATCCAGACATGTACTGGAGGATAGAATGGAAGATGTGAGATGACTGGGGTGTAAGTAACGGTGGCTACATGTCTAAACCTAATGACCTGAGGAGGGCTAGAGGGTTTTTCCTAATTTATTTTTCTTCAAGTGTTTGTACTCCATCACAGACTTACCCCCATCCAGTCTACCTCCCCAGCTCTGCAACCAACTTCTCCAGGTACTTACCTTGTCCTCAGCTCCCCATAGCTTGTCTCCATGGTGGGGTCTTGAGGTGGGATTTCCCTAACCCCTCTGGAGATCCAGGTATCATGGAAGCAGCTGCCATGACCATGATGCAGGGTTTCTGGGTTGGGGGAACAGTCATCCTGCATGGATTGGGATTTTTCTGTCATGTTTCTGTCTCCATCCACAGGCAGTATGCACAGCATATAGGGAAGTGAATCTCAGATGCATGCAATGTGCTCCTGCCAGGATCGCAAGCTCCTCAACCCACCAGTAGGAGATGCTAAAGTGCCAGAATGTGCTATGTACCATGCCACAGCTGGGATGCACTGCCGTCAGTATCATGCTTCCTCCAGCCTAGCACCCTGAGTACCAGTTACTGACTTTGCTCCTGAACACAATTTGACAGGATGGATGTGAAAGGTGCTTCAGTTGGGCCCTCAAGTGACCTTTATATGTTTCCTTGCACATGCACAAGAAACATCTTGCGAGAGAACAACATTTCATAGGTGTGTCAGGGACTAGTCCAATACAGAGACAGCTACAGTGGGCTTGTCTCTGACAGATCAATGAGCATGCAACCAGACTGTGACACTAGTTCAGAGTTTCACAGATGGAAGCATTCTCTAGTTGAAAGAAATGAAGTGTTCCAATGAGAGCACTTCCGTTCTTTCATTTGTCTGCAGTATACACCCTACTTCTCTTCAAACTGCAGCTCCATGGAACACGCTCCTTAAATGTTATCTGCCGTCCCAATGACTGCAACCCTACCTTCTCAAAAAAGAAACAAATGGTGAGTGGGAGCATCACTTCATGTCATGGAAAAAGCGCAGTAACCCAGGAACTGGACCCTGAAGGCAGCCCTTGGTGAGAACGACTATGCTCAACAGAAACAAGACACCAAACAGAACATGTTTCCTGCACACAGTACACACATTCAGCCCTTTTAAAGCACATTAGTAAATAGCCTTCTGATTAACTCACCTCTTATTTACACTCCCATCCCCACTGTCCTTTTTCATCCCTGGTGTCTAGTGGCACCACCACCCTGTCATGTACCTCCTCTCCCCAGCAGTGTGGGACAATGGGGAGCCCACTCTCCCCAAACAATATTTTATTAATACAATCTAACAATGGTATGCCCATTCCCATTGTCAGATGCCACTGCCTCCACAGTCCCTCCATTTGTCTTTGCCGACACTAGGGGGCCCAATCCCCATGTTGGCAGCGGAAGAAACCCCCCCAACAGTATGGGACACTGAGGAGCCCACCCCCAGTGTCCCCAGTCAGGTACCTCGTCCACAGCAGTTCAGGACACTGGGGAGCCCACTCCTAGTATCCCCAGCCATTAGTACCCTCACCACCACTGTGGAACACTGGAAGCCCACCCCCAGTGTCCCAAAACATTTCTGTCCCTAAAAAAAAAGGAAACCATCCTCCAATGTCTTTATTATTTTTTTAACCCTGTAAAAAAGAAAGCAGTCCCTCATCATCTCCCCCATCCGCCTCCCCATCCCAGCCTCCCTCCTCTGGCACCCACCTTCCTGCACCCCACTTGCCCCATACATCCAGGAGGTCAAAGTCAATTTTCTTTAGAAAGGGACACGCTTGCAATCTTCAAAGCTGAACCATGAACTGAAGAATCAAGGTATGTGCTGCTAATGGTGCTGTCAATGGCGATTTCAACTTATGTTGATATCTCAGCTATTTTTTTAGATTTTTGCACCAAATTTTCAACATGGGGTTCTTGGTCTCCCACCTCATGAACACTGTCACTGTCATCTCATTAATCAGTCTGGAAAGGTGATTTTGCAGTCACTGTGTGGAATCACCTTTTGGGATAGATTAATGAAACAACAGTGCCACTGTTCATGAGGTAGGGGTCCCAAAAAGCCCATGTTGAAACTTTGGTGCAAAAATACTGACAAATGGGCAAGTTACATACACTCATTGAAATTTTTATATGCATGCATGTAACTTTGGTTATTTTTAATATTTTGACTCCAAATTTTCAACATAGCCATTGTTTCACACCCCCTCATGAACAGTAAAGCTGTCATTTGCCACATCCTGCCTGAAACATATTTTCGCACCTGTGGCACAGAATGGCACAGTCACTGCTAGAAATCATCTTTTGGGATAGAGTGCTGAAATGATAGTGCCACTGTTTGTGAGGTCGGGTCCCAAAAAGCCCATGTTGAACATTTTGAGCATAAATACCAACAAACACCCAAGTTACATGCGCTCATTTAAATTTTCCTACATAAGAAAGTAACTTGGTCACTTTTGAATATAATCACTCCACATTTTCAACAGAGTCATTTTCCCACACTACCTCATGAACAGTACAACTGTCATTGCTCACATCTTGCCCAAAACATGTTCTCGCACCTGTGGCGTGGAAAGGTGCAGTTGCTGCACGAAACCACATTTTGGGATTCAATAACAAAATGATAGCACCACTGTTTATGAGGCAGGGTTCCAAAAATCCCAGATTGAAAATCTGGAGCAAAAATACCAACAAATGACAGAGTTACATGCGCGTGTTGACATTTTCCTATGCAAGTGCATAACTTTGCAATTTTTTTATATTTTGACTCCAAATTTGCAACCTAGCTATTTGTTCACACAACCTCATGAACAGTACAGCTGCTATTTCATGCATTCTGCCCAAAATCGTTTTGGGCAGAATGCATGAAATGACAGCTGTATTGTTTGGCAAAATGAGTTTCCATACCTGTGGCACAGAATGGCGTTTTGCCACAGAGTAAGACATTTTCACCTATGGGGTTTATGAGGCACAGTGATAAGAAGAATATGTTGACAATTTGGGGTCAAAATGTGGAAAAATTACAAGGGGCCCATAGGCAGAGGTGTCACCAGCAGAAGGAGGGATGGTAGTGATGCCATTATATAAAACCCTGGTCAGGCCTAACAACAGGTAGTTTGGTCAGATAAATCTGATATATTTCTTACACTGAGTGATGAAGGCAGTTAATTGGGGGGGGCCTTGGACATCACCTACCTCAGTTTCAGCAAGGTCTTCAACACTGTCTCACATAAGAGGTTTGTTAACAAGATTGGTAGTCTGGACATGGTAGACAAAGTGATGAACTGGGTTAGGAGCTGGTTAACAGACAGGAGACAGAGGGTGGTGGTAAATAGGGTACAATCTCAGGAGAGGGGGGGTGAGCAGCGGGGTACTGCAGGAATCAGTCCTTGGGCCAGTCCTGTTCAGTGTCTTCATTAGTGACATTGCAGAGGGGCTGGAAGGAAAGGTCTGCATGTTTGCAGATGACACCAAGATCTACAACAGGGTGGATATTCTGGAACGTTTGGAGAAAATGAGAAAGGACCTTGGTAGGTTTCAGAAATGATTTGAGAAGTGGTAACTGAGGTTTAAATCAAAGAAGTACAAAATTATGCACCTGGAGCATAGAAGCCCTGGAAGAGCTACAGGATGCGGGGAGTTGCTGGACAGTCACCAAGGAACAAAGGGACCTGGGGGTTATAATTTCACATGACTGGAAAATGTCAAAGCAGACTACAAAGGCAGTGGGGAGGGTCACTGGCATGCTGGGGTGCATAAGCAGGGGTATCACCAGCAGAAGGAGGTAGGTAGGGATGATGTTATATAAAACCCTGTTCAAGCCTCACATGGAGTACTGTGTGCAGTTCCAGAGGCCGCACCTTCGAAAGTCCTCGCATAAACAGGCTGGAGATGGTCCAGAGATGGACAGCTAAGATGGTACTGCGCTTGTACCACAAAACAAACAAGGAGCGATTAAGGGACCACAATATGTACTCACTGGAGGAGAAGAGGTAGAGAGGAGACTTGATAGAGACATTCAAGTACTTCAAGGGTATAAACAAGGTGTAGGGGAAAGACATCTTTCAATACAGGAGGAGTACAAGAATGAGGGGGTAGGACATGAAATTGGAAGGTGGCAGGCTAAGAGGGACTATGAGGATGTTTTTCTCAACAGAGAGGGTGGTGGACACATGGAATCATTTGCCACAGGATGTGGTGTGAGCGAGTACTGTGGCAGGAGTTAAACATGCATGGGACAGGCATGGGGGAACCATAGAGGTACAACTGAGGGAGGGTCAGAAGTCATAGTCAAGTACACGGCTTACGGTCATACTGGATAGGCCTAGTGGCCCTTATTTGCTGACAGTTTCTATATTACAACCTCTGGCAGCCACGTTCACAGAGTCACTCAACACAGGAGTGGTGCCAGAGGATTGGAGGAGGGCACATGTGGTCCCTCTACACAAATCTGGCAGTAGAGAGGAAACAGAGAACTACAGGCCAGTCAGCCTCACAGCAGTAGTGGGGAAGATCATGCATGCACTGCTTAAAGAAAAGATAGTGGAATATTTACAAGCCATCAGTGCTCAGGACCCTAGGTAGCACAGATTCACAGTGGGTAGGTCATGTCACACAAATCTGATAGATTTCTTTGACTAGGTGATGAAGGAAGTAAATGGTGGGGGGGGGGAGGGGCAGTGGATGCTGTCTACCTTAAGTTCAGCAAGGCATTTGACACTGTCACACATAAGAGGCTTATTAACAAGATGGGTTGTCTGGGCATAGGACACAAGGTGGTGAACTGGGCTAGGGACTGCTAACAGACAGGAGATAGAGGGTGGTGGTAAATGGGGTACAATCTGGGGACAGGAGGGTGACCAGTGGGGTATCGCATGGATCAGTCTTTGGGCCAGTCCTGTTCAATGCCTTCATTAGTGACGCTGCAGAGAGGCTGAAATAAAAGGTTTGCCTGTTTGCAGATGACACCAAGATCTGTAACAGGGTGGATATTCTGTAAGGGGTAAAGAACATGAGAAAGGAACTAGGCAGGCTTCAGATAAGGTCTGAGGAGTAGCAACTGAGGTTTAATTCAAAGAACTGCAAAATTATGCACCTGCGCCATAGAAACCCTGAGGAGAGCTACAGGATGGGAGGGGAGTTGCTGTCAGTTACCAAAGAACAAAGGAACCTGGGGGTTATTATTTAGATCACCTGAAAATGCCAAAGCAGAATGCAGAGGCAGCGGGGAGGGCCACTGGCATGCTGGGGTGCACAGACAGAGGTATCACCAGCACAAGGAGGGAGATGGTGATGCCATTATACAAAAACCCTGGTCAAGCCTCACACAGAGTACTGCATGCAGTTCTGGAGGCTGCACCATCAAAAGGACATAAACAGGCAGGACACGGTCCAGAGAAGGGTGACTAACATGGTACAGTGCTTGAGCCACAAAACCTGCGAGGACAGATTAAGGGATCTCAATATGTATTCGCTGTAGGACAGAGAGAGAGAGAGAGAGAGAGAGAGTGGAAGGGAAAATGATACAAACATTCAAGTACCTGAAGGGATAAACAAGGTACAGGGGGATACATCTTCCAATACAGGAGGAGTACAAGAACAAGGGGGCATGACATGAAACTGGAAGAAGGCACGTGAAGAAGGAATGTGAGGAAGTTTTTCTTCATGGAGAGGATAGTTAATAGATGGAATGGTTTGCCACGGGAGATAGTGGGACTGACTACTGTGGGTGGATTTAAACACGCATGGGACAGCCAAAGGGGAACAACAGAGGTAAAGTAGATGGAGGGTCAGAGGTTGCAATCAAGTACGGGGCTTATGGGCAGACTGGATAGGCCTAGCGGTCCTTATCTGCCAACAATTTCCATGTTTCTATGTCTGCATGGCTTTCACACCTACATACATACCCTTACCAAATGTGTTGAAATGTCAACACAGTGTTCTATCAATAGCAATACCTGGGTATGCCTGAAATTGTGCAATGGTACTACCCAGTGGTAGTTTTGTAGTACAATGGTGTCAACCCAGTCAGTTTTCTGGCCTCAGTGGCAGTGCCATGGCATGGTGGCATCCCTATGGCAATTTTGGCAGGTTGCCTGGACTGGTAAATGGGTAATGGTACCACAGTAATATTACGTAATTTTGAGTCCACTTTCATGTGGGACTCTATATTGCCCTAGAAGTTCCCAATGATAATGCAACTGTAGTACAAAACTATTTTCTATATACCACCAAGACTTATTTGGTACCACTGTGGTATCAGTATTTTGTAATGTCACCACAAGGGTATTACGTTAGAGGAGCAGACTGGTGCACATATAAATCCCAAGCTTATTTGGTATCACTGTGGTATCAGTGCATCTAGACATTTGATACCACTGTGGTACCAACATGGTACACATCAAAATCAAACATAGTTGAGGGGGGTGGGGGGAGGGTCTGTTACAGGGCCATGATTGTGGATCGTGCAAATTTTATATATAAGGCCGACTGTATGGCTGCATGTACCCTGTAACTTAAAATGAATAAAATGTTAATTGAAAAAAAAAAAAAAAATCAAACATAGTTTTGAAAGAAATACAAAATTAAACATATACTGATAAAGAAACACATTATGAGCTGCAAAGTATATACAAATCACAATAACAACCCTCAGTTAAGTTCCCAAATTGAATGGGATATCACTGCTTCATTGAAATCCATTAAAATTTCAATAAATTTCATTAATCTTCCATTTTCTCCATGCAAACCCATTACTTTTCACCATTACATCTTGTATTGCCCTTTTTAATGGCCAGTTTTTATTCCCATTACATTTCCATTAATTGTTGATGTTTCATGGGCACAAACCATTAATTTATTCACCCATGCCTTAAATTTACCACAACAGGTATCCATTAAATATTTAAAGTGTGGGGTACGTCCCTTAAATTTTGTATCAGGCTATTTTAATGGCATGTTTAATAACCATTGAAATTGAGCAATGAGCTTTTCATTGCCATGAAAATGATGGTCACGTAATGCCAATCCATTAATTGCCATTAAAACTGTCCAAATTAGCTTTTTATTACCATGAAAATAATGGTCATCTTGTGGCAATACATTAATGGCCATTGAGCATAGTTTTATTTAGTATCTATCTGTACTACTTTTCCCTAAGAACTATAGGTCCCCTTTGACTCCTGTGTAACCTTTTGTTTTACAGGTACTCCCCATCCACTCTCCAGAATCAGCATCTTCAAAGAGGTTCCCTCACCTGGACCATAAAGTACCCATGAATTAGTTACGTGATTGGAGATGGGGAGTTTGAGCCATAACCGAATCTGCAACCATTACAATGGGAGTCCAGATGGTTGTTGCCATGACGCTATATTGTAATGAGGGACAGTTAAGAGGTATGGGATCAGTCTCTCCAGATCTGGTTCCCTATAGCTGGACCCCCACCTTGAAGCTGGACCCCCTCCCTGCAGCTGGATCCCCACAGCTGAAGACTAACTTTTTGCTACAGCACCTTGGCAACACCATTTACAGTGAGAGACACAGCAATGCTGAGGGATAACATGAGGGACATATCACTAAGGGACTGTTGAGAGGTATGGGACAGTCCCTTTCCCATGTGTAGCCACCCTGCACTGCGATGTTAGAGATTTTACAGACTGTCACAGGGGTCGATACTAACTTTTTAGCCACTAGCCATCAGGGCTATTGATTAGAAAAATCCACTGACCCAACAGGAGTTTCACTAGCCCAGCACAAAATGACCAGAAAAATCGCCATTGAAATGAATGGTCCCAACGAAATGTATATAGGCCCATTCATTTCAATGGCATTTTGTTCTCGATATTTGCACAGCAACAGCAAACGGTCCTGGCTCAGTCCAGATACCAGGCCAATAGGAATGGAAATCAGTGTGGGATGTGACTTCCTGCTGGAAGCTCATGAAGAGGACTGTTACTTTTGTACAAAGATGAGGAAGGAGCAGTCATCAAAATGAGGGGAGCTATGACAGCCTCTTGTTTTAGAAGTAGTTTAATTTCTGAGTATGTTTTATTGGGAAGCGAAGGCAGGCATGTACTATCCCCAAAGACTGGGTCACCAGCAAGCTCTGTTGATGCCAACAAGTCCCAGTAAGGTGACCCCAGGTGCCCCTATAATTTAGGGTGGGGGGGGTGAACATAGTGGCCAGAACCATATAAAAACAAAGTGCTTGTCTGCAGTTAAAATGTTATTTTCTTCTTATTGCAGCCTGCCCAGTAAAGGTGGCACAAGCCAGTGTCACATCTAAGGTCCAGCTTACACTGGACAGCTGGTTGTTATGGATTCAGCATCCTGGATGCCATGGAGGATACTTAGAGTGGCCAGTGATGGCCATTAGGGGAGTTTGAATTGACTGTGAAGAAGTACAGTCAAGAGAGTTCAGGTGCCCCGAAGAAAAACTAAAACATGAAGAAAGTGCAGCAGAGTAAAGACGGGATACAGGGAAGTAAATTCAGAGCAAAAGGCAGTACCTGCAGTCCTCCTCTCATCCCTATGTCAATCTCAGTGGTCCCAACAGCGTCAGTGGTCCAATAGTTGTGGTGGTCCCCAGGATCAGCAGTTGGGAGCTGCAGTGTGGGTTCTGTTTAGTCCCATTTGTGTTTTTTTTGTGAAGAAAAAGTAAATGCCAGTTACTTGGCAGTGCCCCCCACAAACAGGAAAGCATCATTAGATGAACGAGCATCAGGAGGAGCCAGCTACCCATCAAGGGAAGACCTCCCACCTGCCTGCAGCTATCAGGGCATCCAGCATACACTTAACCCACCTCCTGTCTCCTCAACTTCTCCCCAGTTTGGGACGGTGAGTCGGTGACAGTGTCATAAAGCAGGCACTGTCCGCCTGAACTAATACTAAAATAAAAAAAAGATGTTTCTTTTCACGCAGTGAGTGCAATTAAGGATGGCCGTGGATGTTAGTGTGATCAGGGCAAGGCCCTGGATCAAGGAACTGCCATGGGTGGATCTATTGAAATGTATTTAAAATCGGCCCAGGAAGGGAGCATACAATAGATGGTGGCCTTATTCAAAATTACCTAAATTTATTTAACTTACTCCTAAATGGAGCACAGAGGTGGGCAGCATTCAAATGAAGTAGTTATCGGAGGTGGAGCAGAGAGGCAGGCAGGCCCGGAATTAGATAGTGAACAGGGTGCTAGAAGGAGCAAGGTTAGGGTAAAGCCTCTGTTACAGCCAAGCTAGCCAGTTGGGCTAGTAGATAATTGCTAGCTGTCCCAAAGGTTTTTTTTATTCAGAAATAAGCGCCGGGGAGCTAGCTGCAGGAAGTAGGTCCCAGATTATAAAGTCAGAGTGCCCCAGGGTGAAACAGGTGACTAGTAGCCAAGTTGCCTCCAGTAGCCAGGCTAGTGCTATAAGGGTCTCTGGATCTGTTACTCAGGTCACTAGTCCTTTGCTGGGGCTGTGGCAATTATGCTGCTGGGGTGGCTAACAGGCTAGGGCAGTGGCAACTATGCTGCTCGTGTGGCTAGCTGCCTGGTCCACTCCCTTCCCCTTGCTCCTGACTGAAACTGATACTCAAGTGCACTTTAAATCAGTAAATTCTACGATTTTACAACACTAACTTGGCTACTATTTGCCACTTGGTTATAGCCACCTTTATCACCCTGGACACACTCACTTTACACTCTGGGTTTTACTTAACCTAACTGGCCATTGGTGCTTAATTCTGAATAAATTTATTTATTTTGTTTATTTACTATAAAGTTTCACCAGGAAAGGCACACTTAACAAACAAGTTTAAAAAAAACTCACTGTTCCAAGATCCATAGCGGCTGTGAAATTTTGCGTGTGTGTACAAGACAGCCTGACTCACCACGGGACGGTGAAGAGAGCGGGAAAGAAAGTGAAGCAGCCTGCTGCTGCTGCTGTGATTTGACTCGAGCTGTCTTGCCTGCCTGCGACTCTGTGAGTGAGTCACTCACCGTATTCATGTTTTTCATCGGTCCATCCGTGACTCCAGATCACAACCCAACCAGATCCAATACCAACAAGAGGGACTAAAATAAATTTGAGGAGCTGCACTTCCAGCTGCTGGGCACTGGCTTGCTCTAGAGAAGCCTCTTAAGACTTGGCTTGAGGTTGATTTTGACTGGATAATCGTTGGGGGCCTGGGGGAGTCAGTGGGACCGTGGTGGGGAGGTCTGTGGATGCCAGTGTCATTGGAGCGGGAGTCCGACTCAGCACAGCCTGGAGGCATGGGATAGAGCAGAGAGGATGGTGCAGGAGCTGGAGGACTGATCAAGGCCTGCTTGGGGACGGGGAGTCCCTGCTGACTTGCTGGCGGCTGCTCTGCTGCGAATGCTAAGACATTAATACTGCTCTGTCAAACTATAATGCTCTTCAAAGTACAATGTTGTTGTTTTTTTTTGTTTGTTTTTTTTAATACTACTGAATCAAGAATGAAGATTAGCCAGCCAAGTATTTCAAGGATTTAAATTAGCCAATCAAGGCTGAGTACATTACCATGCATTTCAGTTCTACTAAGCAAGGCGACAGATAAAACTATCAGCAACACCAATGAATTTTGGAGAAGGTAAGCAATCATAAAATGTGGGTTTTTACCTAGAAATAATACAATGCAAAAAAAAGTTGGCAGTGTCCTTTTAAAAGTCTATACTGAACTACATCAGTGAACTAATTCTCCAGAATCGCTTCCTGTCCCTGCCCAGCCTGAGGAATTGCAGGAGCACTGACTGCCCTTACCCAAACCAACTGCTATATTAACAGTATACTAGCATGCAGATGGCCTTCTGACTGCAAAAATAGAGTTCCTTAGTAGTATTTTAGCAGTCAATCAGTTTAGCATTCAGTCTGAGCTGATTCCAATGCTAAATACTGCTAACCATGTTTACTGTTATTAATTGACATTAGCAATCAGAAGCAGTATAAAGATTCCACAGAATAACCCATACTGAACTGCAGTCACCAACGCTTTTTGAGTGCTCGATGTTGAACACTTAAACTAAAAAAGCACTCAACAAAAGTTCAACTTGTGCAGTTGAATGCTTTTTGAGTATTAAATTAGTAACTGAGTACTGGTTCAGGATTTTAGTTTCAGAGGGCAGCATTCACAAAGAAGAAGCGCTCAGTGTGTCTTGGCTGCCCCGGCACAAAGGAGATGCATCGAGTGCATATTGGGTGATTCACAGAAGAGGCACAGGGAGGTGCCCCCAGTGCATCCCCTCTGTGAATAGCACAGGTGTGCTCAGCCCAGGATGCCCCTGAGCATCCCAGGCTCTGCCGGCGCAACCTCCATGTCAGGCTGTGAACCCAACACGATTCACAGCCAAGGGCATGCAAATTAGACCATTAGGCATACATGGCGCAACGGGGACATTAGCATGCCATTATAGCCCCATTTGCATTGCGCCTGCAGGGATGCCCCAGCAGAATGCGCCGCCTGTAGCCACCTCACCTCCCTGGCCCGAGCCCAACCCGAGACATGCCACTCCCGGCGGAGGTAAAAGAAGTAATGCAACCCCCCAACCCCCGTCCAATGTCACTCACGGTGGCAGTGAAAGAAAATATGACAACCCTCAAGCCCTAGTCTAATGCCGCTCCTGACAGTGGTAAAAGGAAGGATGAACACAACAAGCCCCATATGATATCGCTCGGCAGAGATGCAAGATGACCCCCCAAGCCCCTGTACATGCCACCCGTGGCTAAGCCTCAGACGATGCTGCTCCCAGGGGCAGTAAATGAACTGTTGCCCCCACGAGCTCCTCAGACAATGCTGCTCTCGGCAGCAGTAAGTGAGAAAGATGAACCTCCCCAGGCTCCCTATACGATAAGCGCTCCCGCGGCGGAGAATGAAAAATGAACCCCCTAGGCCCCCATACGATGCTACTCCTGGTGGTGGTGAATGAAAGATGAACCCCCCAAGCCCCCGTATGATGCCACTCCTGGCAGCAGTAAATGAACTGTTGACACCCCCGAGCCCCCGTATGATGCTGCTCCTGGTTGCTTCAGGCTGTATGATTGCTGTCATTCTCAGACAGCTCTGTCGGTGGGTGGCCGTGGCGGTATGTGGGTAGGTCGAGCTGCCAGCTGACAGTGGGACCCTGGTGGGCTGGGGGTACTTGGGGGGCTGTCTGCACTGGCTGATTGTCACGGACCGCGACTTTACTGAGGGCTTGGGGCTGGGAGGGGGATTCACCTCCACTGGGAGCATCATCGTACGGGGGGCTCGGGGTCAACAATTCATTTACTGCCGCCAGGACTGCATCATACAGGAGCTCGGGGGTCAACAGTTCATTTACTGTCTAAATTTTCCAGCCTTATCTTTCTGTGGCGCATCCCCGGACTTGCCCGGGGTTGCGCCACCAAATAGGGCTGTGAATGGGGTTGCGCCCGGTATGCATGGGCACGCCCCTGTTCACAGCCCCTCCAGATGCACTGCATACCATTACTGGCAGTATGTGGTGCATCTGGGATGTGCTGGCACATCGGAGTTCCGCTGGTGTATCTGCACCCTGCCAGAATCGCCCTTGGGCGCATCTTGGGGATGCCCAAGTGCATCTTGATGCGCTGGGCGCATCCCTTCTGTGAATCCTGCCTAGAATATGTTAATTAGAGATGAATTTGAGCACAGATTGAGATCTTAAACTTTCAGAAAGCACTCAACAAAAACTCAACTTGCCAGATTGCAGGCTCATATACTCCCCATCCTCCAACAAGTCAGCTGTATACTGATTCCACTCAGCCTTGGCTCTTAGTACCTGAAGACCCACCAAGACAGCCATGGAATCTGGTTTGCCCCCCAGCTGCAGGCTCCCAGACCTATCCCCAAGCCCATGCCAGAAATCTGCACACTACCCACTACACATGGGTGTCAGTGTGACTTCTAGCTCTAACAGTTACAAAAAGTTGGCCCATCATTCATCAATGCTCATCAAATGCAAAAGGACACTGCGGTGTTGCAGGACAGTAATTACCTTTACTGAACTCATTGTACAGCATCACACACTCTCTCAGCTCCTACTTCACAGATGCCCTATGCATTTTTTCAAGGTGTGATGTCGACAATGCAAAACCCTCTATTTATAGTGTTTAATGGTAAGACATTGAAAGGGGCAATGCAATTTCCCATCAAGGTGCTTATGTACAGTAGATACTGTATATATATATATATATATATATATATATATATTTATTTTTTTTAATCATATGAAGGGGCTGGACCAGTGGTGCTGAGGGATTGAGGAGCTGGATGCCACATGTCACTCTACATTGATGACCTGAGTTTGGAAGTGCATTCCAGTTGCTGGGGCCAGCTTGGAAAGGGAAGAGACTGAGCTTGGGACTGCTCTCCTTTTCCAGGGAGGGAGAGCTTGTTTGCCCCAACCTCTGACTGGTAATAGCATAGGCTAGGGTGGTGCAGAAGAGAGGTACAGTGGGCTGGTGATGCTTGCATGCCTCTACATGCATGCCTCACACTGGCTGCAGAAGGGATAGCAGAAAACTGGAAAATGGAAGCCGGCATGTCAGTGAAACGCTGCATGTTTGTCTGTGGACCAGTACTGCCACCCTAACCATGGTCTGAACTAGACTGTCTCAGGTGGGGGTGGGAGTATGGCCCTTCCTTCCTTGGCCCTGCCATCAGGGAATCTGTGGTGGTGCCGCTCCATGAGGTAGGCCCCGTTGCAGACAAGCACTGATCTGTAGGGAGAGGAACAGTGCTGAGAAGCCCCCCAAATCATCCCACTCAGTAGATAAAAAAACAAAGCATGAAAAATGTAATGAGCTGCAGAGTGCTTTTTATGCCATCGTCTGGTCACCATCTGTCCAACTCCACCACCTAGACCCCCATCTTCAGGGATTCACCCACCCCGCTGGAATACATCTTGACTTTTCCCCAGGGTATGGCTGTTGGCGAGGGACTTCTCATAGAAATAAAGAAGTTGTCTGCAGAAAAGGACCTCTTGGCCCACCTAGAGTGGCCTAAAATGCCTTCCTACTGTGCTACTGCAGACCCTACTCTCTCCCCAAATGGATGCTGCTTCATGATCCTGGGGAGAGGGGAGTGCCTAAGTTGGCTGCATGGGTCTAGTGGAGGGTGGACATCCTCCTGCGTGGCCGATGTTGTCTTTTTTGAATATGCTGATCCCCAGGGAGGCATGGCATGTAATGACATAGTGGCGCAAAGAGCGTTGGATGTCTGACACACCTCCCAAAGATCTCAAGCACCGGCTGTCAAACCCCCAGTCTCCACCAGTGGTTGGTCAAAAGCCGGATGCTTCCTTCACCCCTGTAGAGGAGAGCAGTTTATGAGTCATTCAATCCTCCTCTCCCCAGCTAGCCCTCTGACATTCTGGGCTCACTTCCTAACCCAGAATGTCAGGTCACAAGTGAAAGCTATCCCACTGCGTTGGCAGGCCAGCAAAGTTGAACTGTAAAGTGCTCAGCTGTGCTCTTCGTTAATTTCACCTGACAATATTGACAAAAACACAATAATCAAATAAGGCAAATAACACAAATGATTTTTTGTAGCATTTTAATGTGTGCTCCTCACACACCATATTTTGCCATTTGTACACATCAATATTTGGTTTTACTCACCAGTGTTCAAAAGTGAGCAGTACCCACTCTGAATATATCTTATCAGGAGCCCTACATGGCACAGCACAATGTTGGTATCACATGTGACACAGTACAGTGTCTGCATTGCATGAGACAAAGTGCTGTGTCAGCATCACCATGGCACGACATAGGGTTAAACAGTACTATGCCACATGGCAGTGTTGTGTCAGCATTGCCTGTGACACAGTTATGTGCAAGCAGTGCAAGTGGCACAGCTTACTAATGACAAGGCACAGTGCGGTGTTGGCAGTGTATGTAGCACCGCACAGTATCTGCATGTCATCTAGCAAAACACGATGTCTGCATAGAATATGGCACCATGACTGACAGCAGTGCACATGGCACTGTGCAGTGTTAGCAGTGCATATTGAACTGCAGAATGTCAGCCCTGTAACTGGCACAGTGCTGTGTCAGCGCTGTTTGTGATGCACTGTGGTGTCAACACTGCACGTGGCCTAATACGGGGCTGTCACTGCACGTGGCCCAGCAGTGTCCGCACTTCATATTGTGGAGCACATCTTTTTTCAGTGCATGTGGCACAGGGAAGTGACAGCAGTTCCCATGGCACAGGAAAGTATCAGTAACACATGTTGCATAGTAAAGTAACAGTACTGCATATGACACAGCATGGAACCGGCAGAGCATGTGCAGAGACAGTGCACTGACACTGGTGTGGGAGCACATGCAGTACAACCACAGTGAAATGCCATGTGTAGTGCCTGCCACCAGGGTGGGTTGTCTCAGGAGCCTGCCATCTGTGTTGAGTGGAATCAGAGGGGGAGTGGCCATTCCACATGCTGGGAGGAGTGGTTGCAGGTGAGATAAGCCTGAGGTATGTGTGTCATTCGAGTATGGCTTCTACTCACTTAAGCTACCTATATCTGTCCCCATGAGCTACTCTGCACAATTGCTAGACACATAGCATCCCTCAGTCAAAGCATAGTCTGGACCCCCCAAACAGCCTCTCCCCCAACTCAAGCAGCACCTCCTCCCAGTACACAAAACTGAGCAGCACTTCTCTGCTGTGAATCTTCCACTCCAGAGGCCTCTCCCAATGGGAGAGAGGGAGTGGCAGCTGCGGGGGGTAGCTTGTCTGTGGGAGAGGGGTTCCTGCTGTTGGGCGGGGCAGAATACAGTATGTAGTGCCTCCAGGTAGCAGTGTCCAGCAGCCCTACTAAAAGAAACATGATAGTGTGCTTGTGACCCCCTTTGGACCAATTCAGTTTGCCTGCAGGAAAGAAAAACATGTTTACTTTTGGCATATTCTGCCCAAACAAGTTGCCAGTAGCCTCAGTAATCCCCACTAGCAACTACTGAGCCCAGTAAATTCTCCCACAGCTTGAGCATCACCTGTGGCAGACTGGTGACGGCTGTGACACTGTGGGTAACCACACAACATCATGTGTTCCTACAAAGCAACCTGGACTGTAGGTGGCCATTGAGAGAAGCTGGGAAGGTGCAAAAGCTGGAGAAAATTCCTCAGTTTATTTATTTATTTATTTGCTTTTGGTAACCGTGTGGGAGCACTAGGCAAAGAGATGCCTATTTTCAGGCACGACCCGGGAGGATACAAGGGAAAAAATACATGAGCAGTACAATGTGACACAGCACAAGGAAAAGGTAAACAAAGGAATGGTCAAAAATACAACAACTAGGCAACTGGGTGATATACAGAGTTAGACAATGTCAAGATTATACACAGTACAATTAGGAAAAAGTCAAAAATATAAACAAGTGTGAACAAGTCAGTATAGGTACAAACAGGAAAAGTAGAAAAATTAAGTAAGTGCCATCACGAGGCTCAAAAAGTAGAGAAGCAAAAGAGAAGGATGGCACTCAGACCCCCACCAGCCCAGGAGGAATACTGTGGTTGCCCTCTTGGATCTCATGCCCCCTATTCCCATTTTCCTTTGTAATCCCAGGTTAATTTCTTTGACTCCCCTCTCCATTACACTGAGGTCCTCACTTCTTGTTCATTACTGTAGCCTCCAATTAATATTCTTCCTTTCACTGTTGCACCCTCTCTCTTTAAATCCCCCTTTTAGCCACATTCATGTTATTGTCTTTTTTTTGTGCTGCACCTCCTTTTGCCATCACCCCCCTTTGCTATTTCCAGTAGCTAAAAATAACTTTTATTATAGCCACTAGCAGGCAGGGCTAGTTGACTGGAGAAGTCCATCTGCCTGACAAGATTTTCAGTAGTCCAGAACAATTCATTTCAACAATGTTATTTCGTCATGCACATAGCTTTCCTACCTTTTAGTTGTTCCTACTTTTTCTGTTGGGGGCTTATTTAGGTTCCTTCTAACATACACAGCAAAATGTATGTAACCCCTAGGTGGCGCTATCCCAAGGGCTACTACCCCTGCCTGCTTGGCTAGTAGCAGGTTAAGGGGCCTAAATTCTGAAACAGGTGCCTCCACCCAGAGGTCAGGGTTGGTAGTGGTCAAGCTAACCTGGGCACAGCCCTCCGGAATACTGTAACCCCCCTCTTTCCCCTCTAATGGCCTGGACACTGTACAATAATCACTTTCACAATACCCCTGGCACACCACACAAGTACCCACACTGTTTGCATTTACCAACAGGGCTAGTTCCTCTGGTTCAAGCCTGGGGACCCCCTGTAAAGCAAGGTTAAGCACAGCAAACAGCAACAGTACAGTACTTTGAGCACAAACTGGAACCACAGTCAGATTACATGCAGAAAAAGTTAGATCTGATTTATTCAGGGGACTTGAACAAGGGAGGGGCAAAATCAGGTTAAATAGCTTAAAGGTTATATCAATCAAGCACTTATGCATGCGCTTTGAGTCCCCCCACACAGTACACCTCTGGGTACCCAGGTGGAGAAGAGATGGGCTAGCCAGGACAGTTGCCCAAGGTTGCAGCTGGTTGGGGCCCTGTGATGGAAAACACAACATGCACAGTACACAATATTTGTAATCCAGAGCCAGAGGGCTCAGTTCATAAAGCAAACAAAACAACAAGACAATCAGATGACACACTCAGATTAAGCTGTTGGTGCAGGTAACTCTGCTTTTTACTCACGATACCCAAGACTGAACACAGGCTGGATGAAAATCGAGACCGCAGGTGGTTGATCTGGAATGCCAGGAGAAGCAGGGCCCACACAAGTCGCAGAGGCATCGTTCCTGTTCAAGTGTGGAGTAGGAGGGGCTGATCCCCAGGCAGGCCTCTCATCGATGGCTTCTCTGTGCAGTGGGTAGTCTGGCTGGGCCAGTCTGGCAAAACCCAGACCACATGGAGACAAGTTCGGATGCAGTCCATTTTCGGCTGGATACAGCTTCCAGCAAGCAGAACAGAGTTCACACAGTGGGGAATTAACTCACAACCCACTAGCAGCTCATAGCACATTTACATGTACAGGAATTCTACTGTACCAGGCAAAGTGCTCCCCGGTCACAATCGCAAAGTCTCTGCACAAACCGGGAGCTTAGGGGTAGCTGGAACTCCTGACAGGCCGATCACATTCAGCAAAAATATTCGGTCTTCTTCATGTTGAGTCTGTCCCACTTCAGTAGCTTACTTTAGTCACACAAACTTGGATTTAGTCCAAAATAATTCTCTTCTCTCCCTCTCATGGAGCAGCAGCAGACATGCAGCCAAAAACTCAGCCCTTTCACAGTTTTCCCATGCGAATCCACTCAAGATTTCTGCCCTAAATTACTTCAGCTCCTTCTTCTTGAGCTTCCAGCTCAGAACTCCACTGAAAACTGCAAGCAGCCCAGGACTTCCCCAAGATCCAAAAGATTTGATTGGCTGATTTGGCTGTCAGTCAAAGCAAGAGCTCCCCCTTCAGTTGCAAAAAAGGCGCAAAAACTAAAACCACAGTTCCTATAGATTTTGAATTCAGACAGCTCCTGTAGTCCGGCTTCATTTAGGTCCCACCAGAACTGATTAGACCAATTTGCAGTCCAGGACCAAGATAATGGAGACAAACAAAACAGTCCTTGCTACAAAGAAAGCAGGTTAGACAAACTACATTATCATTATCATTCTAAATGGTTTTCAGCAAATGGTTACATCTTTCAACAGAGTTCCATCTCAGATTACGTATGCTGCAATCAAGCAGCTCTTAAAGAGACAGTACACAGAGGCTATACAAGCTCTGGTAATCACATTTAAACTGCTCAAACGCAGGACACCAGCCTGGCAGTGAGCATTTAGGCAAGCTCAAAGAAGACTTTTTGGGAACTCCCATTTGTAGGGGGTTACACCTTTCCCTGTCTGGGAAAACTTGGCATCTGCGTCAAGTCTGTGCCATCATAACATTGAAAATGCAACACATACAAGATATTTATACCATTAGCATGCTATACAAGTACTATCTGATTCATCAATTAGCATAACTTGTCACTTTACAATACATTTCAATGTATTCCACTATATAATTTCCATTCTGACAATACATTATGCATATTTCACACAGGTAAATTGAACATTACTATACAGAATCATTTAATAATTTCTTGTACTCTAAACAATGCAAGGCGGGGCCTTTCCCTATGAGCTAACTTTGGGCTGGATGGGGCAGGGGCACCATGGTGATAGGGCAGGACAAGTAACCTGGAATGGGCCTTCAAGCTCAATTTGGGCAGTGAGCTCTGAGAGACATAAACACTTTTGTGGACTACACTGAGAGGCAAATCCACTGGCGTCCCGGGGGAATCGTAACTGAAGCGCTCCACTGGCTTGACAGCTCGGCCAGTCTTTCTGGGGTGAACAACCACAGTCTCTGTACTTTCAGCAATGGTCTTGGAGCTTTCATCACTTGTGAGAGGTGCCTCTGCATGAAGGGAAATGTCCAAGCTGGGAGCACACTGTCAGCCCCTTGCTCTGTAGTCTCTGTTTCCACAACACTTGGCTCAGTTTGAAGACACTCTGGCACTGAAGGGGGGGGAGGTTGTCAGCACTCTCATAGTGTTCCTCAAGTTCTGGAATATCACCAGAAAGACTCATACCATCAGCCTCTCCTTCAGGCAAATCATACAGTTCCATGATACACAAAGACTCAGCATCCTCAGACGTGATACTTTGCACTTCACCTTCAGGGAGCATTGGCTCCAAGGATGATGCCGCGGCATTAGCCAGTCCAGAAGGCCCAGCTTCATCCCCATAATTCAACATAGGATTTCTACGAAACAACTGATTCAGTTCATATGAGGGGTAATAGGCATTATCACAATCACTGTCATCCGAGTTAGACTGGCAGTCACTATCATTCTGGGCCTGCTGCGGGGGAAGTCTTAAATCGGCAACCATGGGAGCAGACTGACTCTGTTTCTTTCTTGCAGCAGCACGAGTCACTGGTCCATGGGAATCAATCTCGGTGGGTTCAGCCTCAATTATAACTTGACCAATAGGTAGCAAGTGGTTATGTGCATGGTCTTGACAGCTTTGGAGTTATTCTCTGAGCACACTTTGTACACTGGCAAATCATCCAGCTTTCCAACTATGATATGGGGAAGATGGTGCCATTGATCAGCAATTTTGTGTTTACCATGTAATCCTAAATTTTGCAACAACACACGGTCTCCAGGCCTAAGCTCTTGAGCCTTTACATTTTTATCATGTCTCTCTTTGTTGGCTATATTTCATTTGGTGGCCATTGCCTAGGCCAGTTGATAGACATGGTTCAATTAAGCTTAAAGTTTTTGTACACATTGCATTTAATCTTTGGCTTGGACCCCATCAGGAGAAACCCAAAAGAGACATCAAGAGGCAGCCGGGCCTCTCTCCCGAACATGAGGCGATAGGGAGAGAACCCGGTAGCATCATTTTTTGTGCAATTGTATGCGTGTACCAAGGTGCTAATCTGCTGGCTCCATTTATGGTTATCTTTTGGGTGAAGGGTGCCTAGCATGTCTAGTAGGGTGCTGTTAAAGCATTCAGGTTGAGGATTCCCCTGCGGGTGACAAGGGGTGGTTCTTGACTTTCGTACCCACCACAGTGAGAGCATTTCTTTGATTAGTCAACTCTCAAAGTCCCGGCCCTGATCAGAGTGAATTCGCTGGGGGGCACCATAGTGGATGAAGAAATTTTCCAATAGCACCTTGGCCACGGTAAATGCTTTTTGATCTTTGGTGAGAAAAGCTTGTGCATACCATGTGAAATGGTCCGTAACCACTAACACATTGCCGATGTTTCGCTGATCAGGCTCCAAACTCAAGAAGTCTATGCAGACTAGTTCCATTGGGGTGCTGGTAGTAATGTTGACAAGGGGGCAGCTCTCTGAGGCAGGGCTTTTCTCTGCAGGCAGCGACTACAAGTCCTTACATGGTGTTCAACATCGGCCCCCATCTTGGGCCAGTAGAATCGAGATTGTACTAGGTCAAGGGTCCGGTCGATACCGAGCTGGCCCATATGATTGTGGAGGGACCTCAGTACCAAATCTTTGAAGGCTGTGGAAAGGACCAATTGTTGTTTGTCTATTTGGCCACCCCGATCTACAGTCTCTCTATACAACAACTGATTAAGCAGCTTCAACCTGGGGCCTTCTTTAAACAATAAAGCAGTTTGCAGATCAGAGGAACGCAACTTGGACACATCTTTTCCGGCACAAAGGGCATCAAGTGCTGGCTGAATCATAGGATCTCGAGATTGAGCCCACTGAATCCTGTCATTGTCAAACTGAGGTAGTGCACTAATATCTAGAGCAGAGAAGTAGCAATACGCAGCCGGTATACAGGTGTCAGAGGGGCCCAAGCAATCTACTAAGCAGTCTGCTGTGTCTGTAGACATCTGTTCATTTCTATCAAACTTTGGCACAATGCTCGGATGTCAGGTTCAGACAGCCTGACCCAGTCACTCTTGGAAATGGGCCTCTGAGATAGGGTGCCAGCATCAATATGATTCAGGCCTGGTCTGTATTCGACAGCATAATCATATGTTAACAATGCAGAAAGCCTCCGGTGCCCCGTGGCATCTAACTTAGCTGAAGTCTGTACATAGGTCAATGGGTTATTGTCAGTCCTCACCAATATTTTTGCCCCATAGAGGTAATCATGAAACTGGTCGACAATGGCCCATTTTAATGCAAGGAACTCCAACTTGTGCACAGGGTAGTTTCGCTCTGACGGGGTCACGCTCCTACTGGCGAATGCCACTGGTCTCAAACCATCCTCATGGTCTTGATACAGTACAGCTCCTAGACCCTGCAGACTGGCATCAGTATGCAGCATGTAGGGTTTGGTTGGATCAGCATGAGCGAAGATGGGGCGTGGGTGAGCTGGTATATGACTTTGTGGAAAGCTGCTTCACAGTCAGGCATCCAGCAGGACCCAAAAAGTTCACCTGGGTGGAAATATGCTTTCTCTGGTTCTTTGATGTACCCTTTTTTGTATTTCTGATTAGTAGGAGGGTAACCCTGAGTAAGATTCAAGAGTGGCCGAATCACTTTGGAATAGTCCTTTATGAACCAGCGGTAGTGGCCACAGAATCCCAGGAAACGTTGCAGTTCTTTCGAATTGTGGGACTGGGGCCAAGTAGTCAAGGCTTCAACTTTACTAGGATCAGTCTCTATCCTCTCTGTAGACACTATGTGCCCCACATACTTCACAGAGGTTTGGAAAAACTGGCACTTGTCGATGGACAGCTTGAGGCTGACATCTTCCAGTCAGTCTAGTACCTTGAACAGTCGAATCTCATGTTCCTCTAGGGAGCTCCCAAACACAATGACATTGTCCAAGTACACCAGGCATTCCAGCAAATTCATGTCTCCCACCACTCGTTCCATCAGTCATTGGAAGGTGGCTAGGGTGCCTGATATCCCCTGTGGCATTCTCAGAAATTCGTAGAACCCAAAGGACAGATGAAGACTGTCTTCTCGTGGTCCTCCAGAGCCATCGGAATCTGGTAATATCCACTGCAGAGATCCAACACCGAGAACCATTTGCTCCCATTCAAACAATCCAGAGCATCTTGTATACGGGGCATGGTGTATTGATCGGGGATGGTCTGCCAATTCAGAGTTCGATAATCAACACACATTGTCACAGATCCGTTCTTCTTATGCACAACCACAATGGGAGAAGCATACAGGCTCCTGGATTCTTGTATTACACCAGCCGCAGGTATTTCCTGCAAGTGTCTTCTCACATCACCTATGTCTCCAGGGGCTAGGCGTCGAGACCTCTCTCAAAATGGCCGTTCATCATGCAGGCATATGTGATGCTCTGCACCCTGGATACATCCCACGTCCCATTCCTTTAACGAAAACACTTGATATCTCTGGGCAAGTTTCTGGCTAATTCTAGTCTTCCATTCAGCTGGCAATGGGGAGTCACCAAACCAAACAAGTCGGGAGTCACTCTATCTGTCTTGCCAGGGTGCTTGTTGCTGGGCAACACTACAATATCTGCACAGTGTACCGTAGCTAGGGTGCATCCTCTGTTCACCCGGATCTCCCGATCTGACACATTATGAATCTGGACCATCACTCGTCATGCATAGGCATGAGCACGAGCTGGTAAGATGCTGGGCATAACCAATAATCCTTCAGGCAACTTTCCATCGCCTGGCGTGTCCAACATCAATATTCTGTTCTTGACATCTTTGCGGAGGTGGACCTCCCCTTGAATGGTACACTGGGTGTTATTGGTCAGTACCATTGAATCGGGATCCTTCTTCCACATGACCCCTACTGGTTCATCCTGGTCCACTCCCTTGGGGTTCTGTTGCAAATCGTAGACCCTCTTGATCAGAGTGGGAATTCTTATGGCTCTCCCAGTCCGTCACCCTTGTTTTTCGCGACAGAGTTGTACCAGTCTCCCAAACATATGGGCGTTGGTCCCAGTTAACAGGGGAACCCCATCATACAGTCCAGTAGGGGAACACAATAAGGCCAGTGTCTCGACTTGCTCCTCTACACCAGTTACAGCTGTAGGAAATGACAACCAGAGGTGGACATATCCTAGGTAGGGATAAGACTTGTCGCTCAGTCCACACACATGTAGGCCTTCCAGGGATTGTAAGGGCACAGTAGATAAGTGTTTGTCATACCAGTCCTTAAATACAATGGTCACTTATGACCCACTGTCCAGCACAGCCCAAGTAGGAATTCCATTCACAGCCATGGTAGTCTCCATTGAAGGACCCACTATTTTGGACCAGTCTGGAGGGACAGCAGCAGGGGCCTGGAGAGATGATTTAGCCACATAGGGATTTGAGTTATTACTTCTTGAACCCTCACTGCGGTCATTTGGGGTACTCCTTGATCACTGATTCGTTCTCCGAAGCTCTCCTTGAAGCCTGCATACAACTTTATCTAGGTCTTTTGTGGACCAGCATTCTCTCTGCATGTGCCCATCCTTCCCACAATTATGGCAAAATATGTTTTCTGGGATATGGGGTGGCTGAGGCATCACACTGGGAGCTGGGGCAGTGGTACTACCACCTGAAAACCTTGGTGCCATTTCTGTCTGCTGTGTGGTGAACATTTGGAGACATCTCGTCAATTCTCTTACTTCCATAGTCAAGGCATCGAGTTTCGAGCTGTCGTCAGCAGGAGATGCCTCGGTGAACACCGCCACCCCCATAGCAGATGCAGTTGGATAAGGGTCAGTGCCTGTACTTGCAGGAGCGGCCTTCATAAAGACACTGTTTTTTATTTCCCTGAACTCCCTCAGCAGTTCATCCCATGGCAGCACACCCTCACTGGTCCCCACTTCGGAAGGGCCTTCCTATGCCATGATCACTTGGGCTGCGCTCATCCTAGAATTACAATCCCCCTCTTCATCTTCAACCTCCCAGAGTTCTTTTATCAAGTCACAACAGTCCGGTGGGTTACCCCTTCTATCTGGGAGCATTAATTGAAGGAGCTGCAGTTTAGAATGTTTTGCATGTTGCAGTATGTGCCCCAACCTCACATGGTTTAAGTCACTGGCGGCTACCCCACCTTTTCAGTAAGCCTTTTGCAGCGCTCTTTCCAGACAAGTAACATATGCAGACAAACTTTCCCCTGGCCATTGCTTTGTACCTTGAAATTTCCACATCAAGTTCTCCCCTGACTCAGTGCTCCCGAAATTGCCTTCAAGTGCAGATAGGTATTTCTGGGCAGATGCATCAGGGTTTGTGGACCTCAGAAATTTAATGGCCTCTAGGGCGGGACCCCTCAAACTTTCTATGATCCTTTTCCATTTCTCAGCCTCTGCACACTGCCATTCAGGTATCAACGGGGCAACACAATCTATCCAGGTCTCCCAATCATCCTTCCCTTGGGGCGTGGGGAGGGTGCCGGAGAAGATTCTCAACCTTCGGTAAGAGTCGTGACCAATGGCAGGTACAGACATAGGAGCCAGCATTGGCACAGGCACAGAAGGAGGGGCAAAAACGGGTGCTGGAGCGAGAGGGGATGTTGGGGGAGGAACACCCCCAGGTGGTAGGAATAGTTTCTTTAAGTCATCCACAGTTTTCCATTCCTCCAGCAACAACTTAGCAAATTCCTCCTCAAAAGTCTCAGATAGTGGGGGGGCTCATTCTCCCCAGGGTCTTTACTTTCTCTAGTTATCACTCTTCAGGCAGTGAGGGCTCCTTTGGGGGTGATAGTCCGTGGCACTGTCTAATGGGTCCTTACACTCTACTAGCACCATGAAACTTTGGGTAAGCAGATTAGACTGTCGACCCACCACCACAGGGTTCTGTAAACATTCAGCCTTTTAAAGTACTCCTTCTGCAGTGTCCTTATTGGTACCCAGGAGAATATCCAGGATAAGTATAGCATTTTGGGGGTCGATCTCCTGCCCAGTACACCACCCCACCAACTGGTGTACAGCCACTTCTGTTGGGGTAGCCATTTATTTTCAACAGCAATTCACAAATTTGGCCACTAGAAGACATAAAATCCCAGTGGTGAGCTTCCAAGATGTAACCCCTAGGTGGCGCTATCCCAAGGGCTACTACCCCTGCCTGCTTGGCTAGTAGCAGGTTAAGGGGCCTGAGTTCTGAAATAGGTGCCTCCACCTAGAGGTCAGGGTTGGTAGTGGTCAAGCTAACCTGGGCACAGCCCTCCGGGATACTGTAACCCCCCTCTTTCCCCTCTAATGGCATGGACACTGTACAATAATCACTTTCACAATACCCCTGGTACACTACACAAGTACCCACACTGTTTGCATTTACCACCAGGGCTGGTTCCTCTGGCTCGACCCTGGGGACCCCCTGTAAAACAAGGTTAAGCACAGCAAACAGCAACAGTACAGTACTTTGAGCACAAACTGGAACCACAGTCAGATTACATGCAGAAAAAGTTAGTATGATGTATTTTCTGGGGACTTGAACAAGGGAGGGGCAAAATCAGGTTAATTAACTTAAAGGTTATATCAATCAAGCAGTTATGCATGCGCTTTGAGTTCCCCCACACAGTCCACCTCTGGGTACCCAGGTGGAGAAGAGATGGGCTAGCCAGGACAGTTGCCCAAGGTTGCAGCTGGTTGGGGCCCTGTGATGGAAAACACATCATGCACAGTACACAATATTTGTAATCCAGAGCCAGAGGGCTCAGTTTGTAAAGGAAACGAAAGAACAAGACAATCAGATGACACACTCAGATTAAGCTGCTGGTGCAGGGAGCTACCCTGCTATTAACTCACGATACCCAAGACTGGACATAGGCTGGATGAAAATCGAGACCGCAGGTGGTTGATCTGGAATGCCAGGAGAAGCAGGGCCCACACAAGTCACAGAGGCATTGTTCCTGTTCAAGTGTGGAGCAGGAGGGTCTGATCCCCAGGCAGGTCTCTCGTCGATGGCTTCTCTGTGCAGTAGGTAGTCTGTCTGGGCCAGTCTGGCAAAGCCCAGACCACATGGAGACAAGTTCGGATGCAGTCCGTTTTAGGCTGGATACAGCTTCCAGCAAGCAGAACAGAGTTCACACAGTGCGGAACTAACTCACAACCCACTAGCAGCTCATAGCACATTTACAAGTATGGGAATTCTACCGTACCAGGCAAAGTGCTCCCTGGTCACAATCGCAAAGTCTCTGCACAAACCGGGAGCTTAGGGGTAGCTGGAACTCCTGCAGGCCAATTGCATTCAGCAAAAATATTCGGTTTTCTTCAGGTTGAGCCTGGCCCACTTCAGTAGCTTACTTTAGTCACACAAACTTGGATTTAGTCCAAAAGAATTCTCTCCCTCTCATGGAGCAGCAGCAGACATGCAGCCAAAAACTCAGCCCTTTCACAGTTTTCCCATGCGAATCCACTCAGGATTTCTGCCCTAAATTACTTCAGCTCCTTCTTCTTGAGCTTCCAGCTCAGAACTCCACTCTAAACTGCAAGCAGCCCGGGACTTCCCCAAGATCCAACAGATCTGATTGCCTGATTTGGCTGTCAGTCAAAGCAAGAGCTCCCCCTTCAGTTGCAAAAAAGTCACACAAACTCAAACCACAGTTCCTATAGATTTTGAATCCAGACAGCTCCTGTAGTCTGGCTACATTTTAGGTCCCACCAAAACTGATTGGTCCAATCTGCAGTCCAGGACCAAGATAGTGGAGACAAACAAAACAGTCCTTGCTACAAAGAAAGCAGGTTAGACAAACAACATTATCATTATCATTCTAAATGGTTTTCAGCAAATAGTAACATCTTTCAACAGAGCTCCATCTCAGATTACTTATGCTGCAATCAAGCAGCTCTTAAAGAGACAGTACACAGAGGCTATATGAGCTCTGGTAATCACATTTAAACTGCTAAAATGCAGGACACCAGCCTGGCAGTGAGCATTTAGGCAAGCTCAAGGAAGACTTTTTGGAAACCCCCATTTGTAGGGAGGGTTACATGTAGAAAAAATATCAAACAGCAAAAAAACTATTAGTAAAAGAAAAACAGATCACAATGAATGGGTAAATGTCGCCCAAGTACACTGGAAGGTGTTGCACTGAAAATATGCCAGCTTGAAAACAGCACCACAAATATTAGGTCCAGCAGGAATATTCCACAGAGGAGCTAGGTGAAGCTGTGCATGTGGGTACCCTTTTCATTGTGGCACAAAACTAGAAGTGCTCAAGATGGAATGTGGTTGCTCAACTCTGAGCCATGGAAAAGGCATGCTTTGGTAACTAATGTAAGACCAGCTAATACAGACAGACTTCAAAGCATTCTTACACCAAGCAACAAGAAATGGTCTGCAAACAGAAGAAAAAGTTGGAGCAGGCTGAGGAAAAGGTAGGTTTTTTTTATCTTCTAAACAGTAATTTGATGAAAAACATCTAGGCCAAACTGTACTACAGAGCAAGATCTGAAGAGGGGCCACAAAAAGTTTGAAAATAATATACAAGTAAAAGTCAATGGGTCTTGCTCCACAATCCCAGCCATTAGCTCTGAAGAGGCTGCTGCATCTCTGCAAATTCAAATCTGAGTGAGGGGGAAGGGAGCTGGGTTTATTGGTTAGTGCAGTAATTAAACTTTGAACTATGAAGGATAGCTTTGAAGGTTCTGTACTATAGCCTGTGAATTCAAACCTAAGATTAAGTAAGGAAGAAGAAAAGACTTAGATTTTTGAGGGGGCTGCTGTTCTATTAAAATTCAAAGTTGAAGGGAGTTGGATTTAATTACTGCAGCACTGGAATTAAACTTTGAGCTATGAATCTGTAGATCTATCTTCCCACTTAATAGCAGTGATGTGTGGGCTACAGGAGTTCACTACAGAGCTTGGGGGGGTGGAGGGAGACGGGGGGTTAGATGGTGCTGGGGAGGGGGGTTGCATGTAGCCTTTAGTTGCTGACAAGGAAAGAGGGTCAAGGGAGCCTGTATGTGCCAGTGTGGAGGAAGGCCGACGGAGCCAGTAGCTGTGTGTGTGGGGGGGGCTCTTATCACCAACTTGACCAGGGTTCAATTTTTAACATTGTTTTACTAGCCCAAGACCTGTGCAAACTGGCCAGGGCTAGTGCAGCTAACCCTCTACTTGTTCGTCTTGACTAGTGCAGGTTTTCCATGACTGTTAATGAAGTTAGAAATGTCCCTACTTTAGCAGGCTCTAGTCCTTGTACTAATCTCTCTCAGTCTAGCAGATGGCCTGGTGTGATTAACGCCTCATTAAGAGCTGCAGTTATCTGGCAGTTCAAGAAGGGAATCACACAAAAGGCTCAATGAGAGTAATTATCACTCCACTGTTAGAACTTTCAGCTAGTGTCCAAGGTGTGATCAAGGGTTCAAGTTCAAGTTCAAGTTTATTGCAGGAAAACTCCATTGAGCAAGCTCATTCACAAGAAGGTCCTGTGACATAAACACTTAAAGTACAAACACAGATAGGTAATAACAGTATATACATGAAATGCATGATACATGCTGGATATACATACAAGGGTACCACATAAAGTAACCGCAGGTGGTAAACATTGATATGAGACAGGGAAGCGACTTACAGGTTGCATACTGATAAATGAAACATGATGACTGGTGTGTGCAATACATATACAGTATTTTGGCAGCTAGAACAAACAACAGTCTACAACTGATATGGGGGAGGAGTGATTTGATAGAGTAGCAGTGAGGCGAAGCACAGATAAAGCCAGGAGTAGAAGGGAAGGAAGCAGTTAATATGACAAATCAATTATACCTTACCAGTGGATAAATATGGCACACATGGGGAAGGAAGAGACTTAATGACAGTTACAGGTGTCTTTTATTTTGGCTGAACTTAGCGATTTGTAGAAGTTTATTGAAACTGTGCTAGTTAGTTTCAGTACGATTTGTAATTGGTTCCAAATGGAGGGAAGGGCATATGCAATAGCACGTTTACCAAAGGAAGTCCGCGTCCTTGGTATGACAAGCATAATAAAGTCAGATTTTCTTAACGAGTATGCACTATGTGAGATACTAATAAGGAAAGAGAGATAGCTTGGCAATTTCTGCAGGAGCAGTTTAAGAGTCTATAGCCCAGCATGGAGCAGGCGTCTAGTAGTAAGGGATGTCCAACCAACAGCTGCATATGAGTTACAGTGGTGCAAATGGTAAGGGGAGTTGGTAATGAACCGTACTGCACGGTGATAAAGGATGTCCAGTTTACTTAGATTTGCAAGAGTGGTGGAGGAATAGATTACATCGCCATAGCTCAGTAGGGGAGAAAAGTGGCCTGTACAAGCTTGTTTCGAGTTTCAAGTGGAAAAGGGGCCTATTTCTGTAGAAGAAACCTAACCTTGCTTTTAACCTTCTAGAGACATCTTCAACGTGGTCACTGAAAGATAATTTATTGTCGATCCAGATACCTAGATATTTAAATTTGGTTACAACTTCCAGAGGCTTGTCTAGCGTGGTGACAATGAAGTCTTGGGCAAGGGTATTGGGGGGACCTGTGACAGCACTGCGGGAGAATATCATCGCTTTAGTCTTCTTAGCATTGAGCAGAAGCTTTGCCTTTATTAGATTATGCTCAGGTTGTGCGAAGTCCGCTTGAAGCACTCCTTGACTTCAGATAACGATGAGCCAGAAGTATACAACACAGTATCCTCTGCAAAAGTGCAGATTGGACGTAGATATGTTAGCATCTAAGTCATTAATGTACAGAGAAAACAAGATAGGGCCTAAGATGGATCCTTGGGGGACTCCTCTTGCAACGGCAAGGCAGCAGAAAAAAAGCCTTCCGCCTTTACTTTTTGGAATCTTCCAGTTAGGGAGCTAGAGAACCACTGGGTGGTATGGTATGGTATGTGGCACCCAACTTTGCAAGGCAATTGACTAATAGTTTGTGATCAACAGTATCAAAAGCTTTGCTGAGGTCCAAAAAGACTGCACCAGTTACCTTCTTAGCATCTATAGCAGAGATCCAATCATTGGTTACTTTTGCTAGTGCAGTGATTGTGCTATGACTAGCCCGGAAGCCAGATTGAGCTGGGTTAATGAGAGAGAAGGTTTCCAAGTGAGATTTTAATTGAATATGGATCAGTTTTTTCGAGAACTTTAGAAAGGATAGGCAATATGGAGATAGGCCTATAGTTGTTTACATCGCATGGGTCACCAGATTTAAATAGAGGGAGGATATGTGCTGATTTCCAGCAGGACGGCACAGTAGCAGATGTAATGGAAAGTTTGAAGATGTGGAGAATTGGGGCAGTGAGATGGGCGTAGCCTGACCTTAGGAAAAAGGGTTCCAAGCCATCGTCCCCTGCACTTTTTTTGGTGTCTAAGTTAAGAAGAGAATCTTCTACTTCTTTATAAGTTATCTCGCGCAGTTGGAAGGGACTGGGTGCAGGACTAGATGTGGCGGGAGGGGTATGCTGGTTCACCGCAGCACCAGCATAAGGTGACGAGTCAAAAGCTAATCCAGCTGTGGCAAAGTGGGAGTTAAATTCCTCCAGGATTAGGGACTTGTTTTCCACAATCTTGTCACTTGCAACTATCTTTGTTGGGACAGAGGGGGCCATGGGCCATCCTTCTATAGCTTTGATAGTCTTCCATATTTTATGAGGGTTACCTTTAGCTTGTTCGAGAGTAGAAATATAATAGTTAGCTTTAGCAGAGCAAAGTTTTTTCACACAGTTATTCCTGGCTGTTCTAAAGGTCTGCCAATCCGAAGATTCTTTGGAATGTCTAGCTTTAGCCCAGAGCTTATCTCGAGCTATAAGGGCTGCCTTGAGATCCGAGGTGAACCAGGGGTTGGAATTGTTCCGTACCCTTACTTTGATGAAAGGGCATGCTTATTTATTATTGTAGTGAGTTTGTCATTAAGGATGCAAGCTGCCTTGTTGACATCTTTGGCTAGGTAAAGATCTTGCCATCTGATCATGCTCCAGGTCAGATAGGAAGTTTACTGCACTGAATTTGCGAAAGGATCTTTTTGTTATAAAGATGGGTTGCGGCCGGGCCTTAATTTGAGATCTTATGCAAGCAACAATTCCATGATCGCTCATGTCATTGTGAAACACTGCCGAATGAGATATTTTGTGTGGATGGGTGGTTAGTACCACATCTAGAATGGAACTGTTGGCAGTATTTAGAGTGTTGTTCCTAGTAGGTTCACTGACTAATTGCCCAAGACCTAGCTCGTCACAAAGGGATTTGAGGCCGTGTGATTTAGGTGACAGCCAGTCCATATTTAGATCTCCTAGAAATATTGTTTCAATTTTTGCATCTACGAACATGGATTTCAAAAGATTAAAGACTTCATCACCACCAGACGGGGGTCTATAGCCACCTAGGATAGTGATACATTCCGAGGAGGGGAGATGAAGGCTCAGCGCAACTAACTCAAATTCCTTGGCTAGAGATTTGCAACTAATATTGCTGACCAAGTACTTAGATTTGGCGTAGATAACCACCCCCCCACCTCTAGACTCTCTATCTGCTCTAAATAAATTGTAGCCCTGCAGTGATATTTGTTGATCAGTGTTCGTCTTTTTAACCCGACTCAGTAATTATGACAAGGTCTGGGTTAACGATGTTGCAGCCAGGCTTGCAGCTGTACAAGTTTTTAGGCAGGCTTAAAATGTTGACCATCATCATTTGAGACCTGTGGCCTCAACAAAATTGATAAGCGAGGTAAGTTGTGGGGGGCAGGTTGAGCTCCACATTTCCTGAGCAGAGAAGAAGCAGAAGTATAACTTTCTTTAAGGAGCTTATGTAACCCCTGCAAATGGGGGTTCCCAAAAGACTTCCAGGAGCTTGCTTGAATGCTCCAAGCCTGAATGGTGTTTGGCATTTAAGCCATTTATCAGTGAGTGTTTTAGAGCCTCTGGTACTGTCTCTTAAGAGCTGTCTGCTTGCAGACATAATTAGTTTATATGGGGGACTGTGTGCTTCTCTGAGTACCACTCGAGCTGCTGCCAATTCACTTCATTTTGCAGTCACTAGGAGTGCAAAGGAACCTATCTGAAAGATGTAACTGTTTGCCAGAAATTATTTAGAGTAATAATGAAATTACAGTTTGTCTAACCTGCTTTCTTTGCAGTCAGAACTGTGTCTGCTAGTTCCCATTCTAGTTTTGAACTGCTGAACTGGACCAATCAGTGTGGGGTAAGCTAGCTCTAAAATGGTGCCTTGGACGAATCAGAACTTGGACTCATAATCTGAGCCAGCCACAAGAGGATTGTATGGGCAGTGACTCTGGGAGATGTAGTTTAGACTTCAGTGCCTTTTGGACCAACAGCAGCAGTCTATTGTGAGTGACAGCCAATCCAGTCAAGAACTGGGAGGAACTCAAAGGAAGTGCCCGTTTTGTCGGTTGGAGTTTGAGTTGAGCTTTGGCAGTGAAGAAGGAAGGAGCCCTGTGCTTTTTCAGTGTGCAGTTTTAGTCAAAAACATGTGTAAGGCCCAGAGTTCCGGTCTGCAGCTTGTGTAACAGCTTGTTAGGACTGAATCCGTCCTGTGAAAAGAATCAAGGGATCTCTGAAGAGTAGAAACCAGGCTCACCCTGTAGAAGACTGGAGGAATTGCTGAAAATTGCACTCTGTCTGTCAGGAACTGAATCTGCTGTGTGTTCTCCGGGTATTGTGCAGTAATTGCGATCGGGATACAGATGCAGCCTGCCTGGTATAGTGCTTTCTTATATGGATGTGTGAAGAGGTTTGTGTACCTCAAGTGAGCCCTGCTGACATTGAAGGACCCTATCTTATTTGGAGGTCGTGAGTACTAATTCAGGGTCGCTCCTGTTGAATTGCCACATTAAATCCAAATGGAATTACTGTACTGCTGACTGTTTAATTCTCCTTTCTCTGTGTGAAAGGCCCTACCAGCTCCACGGTTTGGACTAGCCACTAGGGCTTGGGTACCCAGGGACAGTAACTGATAGGGATAGGCCTGTGCACAGAGCCATAGGTAGATTATTAGAGTGATAAGCTAATTAACCTGATTCCCCTGTCCTTGTTATATCCCTAAATAAATCAGAGCTGCTTGTTTCAGCAAAGTTATACTGCCTGAGGTATTTGTCTATGTTAAAGTACTGTACTGTGATTGTTGCACTGTATCTCATTCACAGGAGGTCCCAGTGCGGAACCAGACCTGGGGGTAAGTGTATACTGTGAAGGTAATTCTGATATATTGTGTGGGCCACTAGTGGGAAGAAAGAGGTTGCAGTGTCCCAGAGGGCTGTGACCAAGTTAGTTTAACTATTGCAAACCCTGACCTCTGGGTGGAGGCACCCGCCATTGGATCCAGGCCCCTCAACCTGTTAGTGGCAAATCAGGCAGGGGTAGTAGCCCCTGGGATAGCGCCATCTAGGGGTTACACTTATAAGAATGGAGACTGCTTTTTTATTTCTTCGCGGCAACCCATATCGCGCTGCGCAAGAGGCGGCACCACTGTAATGACAGTTGATCGTGATCAATGTAAGTGCTTGGGTAGACATAGGTGAGGACAGTAGCAAGGGGGTGTAGGCTAACCGGGGGGAATAGGCTAAAAGGGGAGAGGAGAATGACATAGTGTCTGCACGGTAGACTGTTATAACATTAGGTATTGATAAGGTACATTGGAGAACTGAATTGCATTGAGGTACTTCGAATTGCACTGTATTGCTGAAAACTCTGCACCTTAGGAGCAATAAAAACACAATAATGAGAGCCATGGTCCCAGATTGAGTGGTCTCGTGATTTGTATTAGTGCAATATTTTCTAGGCAAGTAATTTGCCCACCTAGGTACTCACTTAAAACCTAGATGAGAAAATACAGCAGAAAGGGGAACAAGGAGAGCAGGATAGAAGGATAGCAGGATAAAGGGTAGAAGCTGTTAAGTCACTAGCTTCCAGTTTTCTGAATGTGTCTCTATCGGACAATTTGTCCCACATTATTTCGACCAGTGACCCTCATTTCCCTATTTTTTGAGTGTCTATATCAGACATTCCAGTGAAAAAATACTAAGAGGCATACAGGGTCTGCTCTGCAGGTGGTGGGTTTCATCCCAGCCTCACCATAGCTGCTTCCTCTCCCCTTAAAATCTCTCAACTCTGCACTTTCCCTACATTGTGAGTGTCTGTATCCAACATTTCAGTGGCAAAATGCTAAGAGGTATACAGGTTCTGCTCTGCAGGTGGTGGGTTTTATCCCAGCCTCACCATAGCTGCTCCCTCTCCACTCCAAATATTTAAACTCTGCACTTTCTCTGGACACCACTGCAGACCGTACTCTGAAATGACTATCCATAGGCCCATAGCTGTCATTACTGGCAAGTGTAGGGGTTCCCCAGCTCTTCTAAATGGCCCATGCCAGCCAACGCCATCCAAACAGTCCCACCCTTATCCCACTCAACATGTCCCTTCATCCTAAAAACAAAGCACTGGCTCATGTATGGTACAAAATAGCTTAATAAAACACATAATTTGAAAGGTTAAAATAAGCATTCCTGTGGTACATAGATCATCCTATATAAAAATGGGTAGTATAGTATCATGCCTGTGTACTGTTTACCCTGGCCTGATGAAAAGAGAATGTTTAAAAAAAATCTGTTACTGTTGGGGCATAGCATGTTAAAATCAATACTTTTAAAATAAAAATGTCGTAAAGTTTTCTTCTCCCCAAGCCCCTTAGGTCTGTGTAGCCCCCTCTGCAAAGACATCCAAGATGAGCTCCTGGCTCACTTGACACTGTATGGAAACTTCCAGAAGTGCCTGGCTCCAGTAGACCACAGGGTTGGGGCTGAGAGTGCCTCTCTTTGCCTGACTCTGTTCACTGCCCTGTGGGTGGTGGTGAGTGTGGCGAGGTGCATGATGATGATGCCAGCTATTGCATGTGCAGAGCTAGGTCTACTTGATTGAACATTTGCTGCTGTGTTATCCTCTGGTTTGGGGGACTGCAGAAAGAGGAAGAGAGGAGGCCATGGTACAAAACACTGGGGGGCATACTGTGTGTGATTAACATTGCAGTCTTTTTTTTTTCCTGCTGGGGCTGGAAGCAATGTCGGAGCAGGACAAATGTGCAATAATCTGAGTATTTTCTTGGCTTGCATTTTGTCCTGTATAAGTGATCAAAATGTACCATTATAATTGTGGGCTAGTGCAACCATCTGCAGGCTAGTACAATTTTGAATCAACTTGTCCTGCTGGCTAGTGCAAAGAAAAGTTAAGGTTGACCCCTGAACTTGACCCATGCATCTGGGCAAATGATTGCGTCACAGTCTGCAGGACATGGTTACACTATGGACAAGGCTGTAAGCTTTTCACACGGCGCACGGATTTCACGATTGTAGTGAAAACCAGGTGTCTCTGTGAAATATTATATAAGTCCTAACTTATCATGTTTGTTAACTAATATGCTTGTTGCAGCTAAAAAACAAGGTTATTTCTCTGTCCTGCAGCATTGCTTTGTGGAGCCGCTTAATCTCCTGTTGCTGGAAGGGTGGGTGGTGTTGATCCACATCCCGTTCTACTGCCGACTGTGCTCAAAAAGGAATGCAACCTTGCATCGTGGAGCTACTCAACCTCAGATTGTTGGAAAGGTGTGGGATGTTGCTCCTAGTCCCGTTCGGCTGCCAGCTGTGCTAAAAAAGGAATGCAGCCTTGCATAGTGGAACCGCTCGGCCTCCAGTTGCTGGATGGACGGGAACACAGGCATCAGGTTGCTGTAAGGGTGGGGGCTGTTGCTCCAAGTCCTGTTCGGCTGCTGACTGTGCTAAAATAGGAATGCAGACCAAATATTTGCTGTCTCACATCTGTCCTAGGTGGGAAAGGGGCTAATTTGCTCCATGCACCGATTGGCTGCCAACTGTACACAAAATCAAAGGCAGACTTACTTTTGTGAAAACTCATTTTTCGCTGTGTGCTCGCCATGAAAACAGTGATTTTTAGCTTGAAAAACTTACAGCCACTATGGACATGCTCAGCACTCTGTGCCGCGTAGGACCTTGGAAGTATGCACCACACTGCACCTTTTGCACTGAGCTGCAAACCTGGAGACCAGGGTTTGAATCCCACAGCCCTTTGTTACATACTGTGTAACCTTGTGCAAGTCACTTAATTTCCCTGTGCTCTTAGCTCACACCTAAAAACAAGCTTTGGCTTAGTGTGCTTTTCCTGGTTAATCAGTTTCCCCTTCCCCCATTTCATTAAAGCTAAGCCATTAGCCCATCAGAAGCTCCACTAACCCACCTGGGCTACTGTTCTGAAATACTGGCCACCTGATCATCTAATGCACTAAGAAGATTTAACTGAGCCCCTTCCCAAATGCCTTCTCTTTTCTTTCCTGTATTATTTGATTTCCTTTCTCTGTGTCTTTTTTTCCTACTTTAACCCAACTGTACCTTTAATTCTAAATTCACCCTTTTCCTTACTTATATGCTGTTCTATATCTGTTGCATTTCTCAGCTGTCTGTTTCTGCTCCTGCTACAGTATTTTCTCCATATTAACCCGATTTTATTTTATAGGTCTGACAGGACATAAACTGTCCTTCCTCATCAGGTAAGTATCATCTATCTTTAACTAGTTCTTTCCACCCTATTTACTCTCTAAGAACTGCAGATGCTTTGTTACCCTTTTTTGTATTTTATTTTACAAGGTCCTGTGTACATCATCCCTTATAGACCTGCCTCTAGCTTGCTATTTCTCTGGTAAGAGACTCAGATTCTACCTATACATGGGTTGGCTGTAATGCTGTGGCCGTGCCAATTACAGAGGGAGCTGAGAGCGAAAGAGTGAGAGAGAGAGAGAGAGAGAGAGAGAGAGAGAGAGAGAGAGAGAGAGAGAGAGAGTGTGTGTGTGTGTGTGTGTGAGGGACCTTGGAGGGACAGGGTTAGTACTGTGGCTGTGGAGGAAACAGGGTCATTTTGGGGGACAGTGGAGGTCAGGATTTTGGTGACCATCATGGACGGAGGGAGGGTGCTGTCTGGGGCAGTGGAAGAAGGGGGCTAGCTTAGGGTACTTTGGAGGGTGGGGTCTAGTGTCTGGGCAACTGTCTTGTGTTGTGGAGGAAGGGGGCTAATGTTGGAGCATGGTGGTAGTGAGACTATTGTCCAAAGCTGTGGAGAGAGGGGATTTTGAATTGGGGCTGTGGAGGGAAGAAGCTAGTATGGTGGGGGCCATTGGGGGAGGTGGCTGCAGGTGGGTGCTTAGGATGGAGGTGGTCTGGTGTAGGGTGCTTTGGACAGAGGTGGCCTGACATAGGGATCTGTTGATGGAAGTGGGCTGGTGAAGAGTGCTGTAGACAGATGCCACAAAATGTCCGCACGTGGGGGTGTGGTCAGCAGACTGGGAAGTGGAAGGGATCAGCTGGCCAGTAGTTCAGTCAGAGTTGTGATCCCTTCCGTCTTTTACAGGACAGCATTAACATTTATAATTTTGACAAGGAGGGCCTGTCACTGTAGCAGAGTAATGGGCTATTGAGCCCAAAAATCTGACACCTTTACTTTAACAGACGTGTGTTGTATGGTCATAATAAGCTCCAAAATACACCACCATAAATCTGAAACCGAAGAGCTCTTAACTATTTCCTCCAGCAAAACAACTCAAATTATTCAACAAAGCATAAGGGTTCCTTCTATTTGTTGCTGTGAGTTATTACGGGCACTTCTGGCTGTTATGCTTTCTTCCTGCAGCCAATCCTTTAGAGCACCAGGGGGCTAACTAATCAACTACTGCACAAGTCTACGGTATTTGGTGCTTTCATGCTCCTCTCAGGGAGTCCACTGATTTACCCCGCCTACCTCCCACAGCTACTTTAAAGCCCATTTTTGGTACTGGCTTTTAACCGCAGTGCGGCTTTTCCATTGTGACCCCCATCTTCTTCTTTTTTTGTAGACTTTATTTTTGCATTCCAGATGCCCAGGGCATCCTTCCAGAATACTCACTCAACTCTGCTTTCTACTCCCAGCCTGCCCCCCCCACACACACATATTGATCTCCCTTCTGATCCATGGCAAGTCCAGTCCCCAAGATCACCCCACCAGGGAGGGCCTGGCCACTCTTAGTGGCCTGGTCTTGAATTAGAGGGACCTACCATGAGATCAGGTTGCGAATGGGTCTAACGGCAGGATGCTGGCAGGTCTCCAGGGTCACCTTCATTTCCGCTGGTCACCAGAGGGTTTTTCCTACAGGGTTGCCCCTCAGAGTTACAAACATGCAATTGCATCCAATGGCACTACATGCTGACGTACGCTGGAACTCTGCCCCTTGCAGCTGCAATGCTGCTTGTTCCTTGCACTGCCCCTGACCACCATCAGGGGCTGCCCAAGAGCAGCATGTTCCCCGGTTCCCTCCCCAGGAAGGAAGAGCAGTCCTCCGGATGCTCAATCCCTTCCCTTCCCTGCCTACTCCTGACTGCCTCAGCTCGCTCCTGAAATTGGGTCGCCGTTGTGGCATCCAGTGCCTCAACCCAGTTGGAGTGAAACCCAGCAGAAGGTAACAGGCAGTTGGAGGTAGAAGATAAGTACTTTTTCTGTGCTGTTTGTTTTCCTTTAGGATTGAGCTAGCATTTCATGAGATGGCAATGCGTGCTATGTGATTTCAACAGTACAAGTTCCAAACAAATTAGTTTGTCTTGGCTTGGAGGAGGGGGGCATTTAACTGGGGGAGAGAGGTTGGAAATACACAGGAGGGGAAGGGGTTGTCATGTGACTTGGACCAGCCAATAGTGGGTCTGGGATCCACTTATATTTCAAGGGGACCAAGCGACCCTGAAGCTTGAGTGTCACGAAGCAGGAGTGTAGCATCTTGAGTAGCATCAGTAGGGTGTCAGCAGGGAGGAAAGCAGGCAGCAGAACACACTGGTAGACTAGACAGGGAAGAGCCTAACTAGGAGGGCCACATATATTCATTACAGACATGGGGAGTTCAAGGTAGGGAAGTGGTCCATGAAGTGGGGCAGGATCAGGTTAAGGGAGGAGAGGATGTACAGTGGCAGTCAATTACGGCGGGAGATGGGAAGTGATGTATGTTGCCAAGGATGTGGAGCAGCCATATTCCTAGGAGTGGCTTGGAGAGCAGGGGGCTGCAGGGTGTGTTGGCAGATGGGCCAGCTCAAACAGGAAATAGGGTGGTTGATAAGGGAAATGGAGGCATGGAGGAAACAGAATAGGGGGAACACAACCGGGGGGGGCAACTAATGAGGCATTCAAAAGAGCTCATAATGGGCACAGATAAGGGGAAAGCTAGGTGGAACAGCAGGAGGGCCACACAAGCATCTGCAGCCTAGGGAAGGAAGTGATGACTGGAGGTGGGTTCGGCACAGGGGCATGACTAAGACTGGGTCGGAGCAAAGATATCGGCTTGAGGAAGGGTAACTGGACTCATTAATGGGAAGGAGATTAGCACTGCAAACAGATTCTCAGGGTTAGCTAGTCCAGAAGACCAGGAAGCAGAGAGGAGGGGAAGTTACAGTGAAGGAGCAGGGAGAGGTCGCTACAGGGGAAACGTTACATAGCAGGGAGGCAGTAAGCAGTACACCAAGAAGACACAGTGGCAAGGGGGCTCAGTGAGGAGATGCAGTCTCTCTGGAGGGAGGTAAGGAGCAAGGAGACAAGAGAACAAGGGAAGCAGCAGGCAGTCCAGGGAAGGAAAGGATAGGGAGAGAGGGGAGTCAGAATAGGGGAGGGCCACATTTCAGGGAAGACACGGGGAAGTAATAGCAGAGGAGGTGGTAGCATGGTGGATGGATCAACAAATGAATGCAAAGGGGAGGTTCCACAGAAGGAAAATAGTTCAGAGGTGGAGATCAGTACCCTGGTCATATTTGCGAGGGGGGAGAGGACAGGGCAAAGGTTAGAGGAGGCAAAGGGGAGGCAGGACAGGGGGATGAGAGAGCCTCACAGGTTGGGGGGTAGGGGAGTGATGGTCAACAAAAGGGTGAGCAGGATAAGCACCAGCAAGTCCTAATTCTAGGGGATTCTATATTTAAGGGTATAAGATGGGGAATGGGGAATGGGGTGCCAGAAAAAGTAACATCTGGGTAGGATGCATGCCAGGCATGACAGCAAGTAGAGTAGGGCAGAATATGGTCAGATATGTGGGGAAGGTGGAGGGGAACGCACATTGTGGTGCACCTGGGAACAAATGATCTGGAAGGGAGAAGGATAGAGGAGGTACAAGACAGCTTCATGGAAGTGGAAAAACTATGCAGCAAAGAGGGAACAACGGTAGCCTTCTCAGAAGTTCTGCCAGTGCCAAGGGCTAGTGCAGACAGGAAGAGAAGAATCAGTGACTTCAACAAGTGGCTGAGGGAATGGTATATGTCCAAGGGGTATGGACTGGTGGGGGACTGGGGTAGCACACGGGATAACACAGATCTTTATGCAGGGGATAGGTTACACCTCAGCAGGGCAGGGTCACAGGTGTTAAAGCAGTAGCTGGGGGATTTCATCAATGAGAAGTATCATTTAAACTAGGTAGGGGAGGCACTAAGGCAGCGGAATCACCAGAAGTGGGGTCCAGTGGACCTCCCCAACCACTGGATAGATATCTGACTTAGGTGAAATAGGGGTTGGAAGTGAAGAGTAAAGAAGCAGGGGAAGGCCAAGAGCAGTGGAGAATGGTTGCACCAAATGCTAGGAGCCTGGGGAATAAGCTGGCAGAGTTGAGGGCCTTGATGGCAGAGGGGGAGGTGGACATAGCTGCCATTACTAAGATGTGGGCAACCAGGCACCATGACTGGGACCTAACCATCCCAGGGTGCAAAGTATTCTGGAGGAATAGATATAAAGGGAAGGCTGTGGGGGTTGCCATTTACGTTACAGAAGGGATCAGATGTAATTGGGAGGAAGGGGAGGAGGGCAGGTCAGAAGTAATCTGGCTGCAATTACACAGACAGAAAGGGACCAAGATCTGTCTGGGGGTCGTTTATAGACCTCCGGCCCAGAAGGAGAACACTGACAGGGAACTGGGTGACCAGATAATGAGGCATAGTGGCAAAGAGAGCACAGTGGTGGTGGGAGATTTTAATCTACCAGGGGTGGATTGGAGCATTCCAGCAACCACTTGCACCAGGGAGCAGATCCTCCTGGAAGCGTTCCAGGATGGCTTCCTTACCTAGAGGGTAACGAAGCTAATGAGGGAGAGAAATATACTAGACCTGGTGCTAGAGGATGGTGAACAGGTCAGGAATGTACAGGTGGAGGAACCTCTAGCAAGCAGTGACTACCGCACAGTGTGGTTCTCAATCAATCTGGGTAGGGAAGTAGCCACTACAAAAAACCTGGACTTCAAAAGAGCGGACTTTGGCAGGATGGGACAAATACTGGAAAGTCATATGGCAGGCATATGCCCAGAAACGGACACAGAACAAAAATGGGCAGTCAACAAGGCAGGACTGGCTGAAGCCACTAAAACTTGTGTCAAGAGCCAGACCAAGAAAGCCAGGACCAAGAAACCAAGCTGGATGAGTAGAGAGGTAGTGGAGAAGGTGAGGGAAGAGAAATGCATTTAGGATCTACAAGAGATCCAACAGGGCAGAAGACAGAGAACAGCATGTGAAGAAATCCAAAGAAGTGAGCAGAGTGGTAAGGGCAGCAAAGGTGGCTAGGGAACGGAGGTTAGCACAGGGGATCAAAGAAGGAGAAAATAATTTATTCAGATATATCAGAGAGAAGAGGAAGAGGCAGAATCAAATTGTTAGAATCAGGAGGGGAAGTGGATGGGTAGAAAAAGGGTCTGAGCAGGCAGAAGTACTTAATGAATACTTCTGTTCACTCTTCACCAAGGAGAGGGATGGGCCCATACCTGAGAAGAAGGACAAGGTGGGAGAGGGTGGAGGAGAAGAAACCACAGATGGGAAAATCACGGTAGAAAGGTTGAGAAAGGGCCTAAAGTCCCTGAAGGAGGACAAGGCACCTGGCCCAGACGGAGTCCACCCCAGGCTGCTGAGAGAGTTAGCAGAGGTCCTGGCAAGGCCATTGACGGACCTATTCAATACCTCTCTGAACTCAGGTGCATGCCCAGGGACTGGAGGGAAGCACATATGGTACCTCTCCATAAGAGTGGGCCCAAGGACGAACTGGGGAATTACAGACCAGTAAGCCTTGATGCAATTGTGGGAAAACTGATGGAGACAATCCTCAAGGAAAGACGGGTGCAATTTCTTGAGGATAACAATCTCCAGGACAGCAGGCAGCACAAGTTTGTCTCTGGCAGATCCTGCCAGATGAACTTGGTTGATTTTTACAACTTGGTTACTAGGGCACTAGACAGGGGACATGTGGGGGATGTCCTCTACCTGGATTTCAGCAAGGCCTTTGACTCAGTGCCACACGGTAGGCAAGTTGAGGAGTCTGGGAGCAGGGAGGAAACTGGTAAGATTGATCAAGAACTGGCTGCAGGGTAGATAGCAGAAGGTAGTAGTGGAAGGGGAGGCATCTGAACCCAGGGCAGTAACAAGTGGTGTACCACAGGGCTCAGTGCTGGGACCAGTTCTGTTTAACATTTTCACATTGCAGTGGGGATTAAGAGCAAGATCAGTCTATTTGCAGATGACACAAAGATTTGTGAAACTGGAGGAATGGTCTGACACTTGGCAGCTTGGTTTCAATGCCAAGAAGTGCAAAGAGATGCATTTAGGAGGCAAGAACCCAGGACACAATTACTGGCTGGAGGGTGTCCTGTTAACAAAATCCAAGGAGGAGAAGGATCTGGGAGTGCTGGTAACTGGGGAGATGAACCACTCTGCTTAGTGCAGGAAGGCAGCAGCAAAGGCAAACAGGATGCTAGGGTGCACAGCCAGGGGGATTACTTCTAGGAGTGGGGAGGTCATCTTGCCCCTGAAAGGTCCCTGGTGAAACCACATCTAGAGTACTGAGTGCAATTCAGGCACCCCTACTTGAAAAGGGATATCAAACTACTGGAGGGGGTACAGCGCAGGGCAACAAAAATGATCCTGGGGCTGGGGGACAGACCATATGAGGAGAGACTGAGAGAGCTCAATATGTATACCCTGGAGGAAAGAAGGGAGAGAGAGGGGATATGATTGAGACCTTCAAGTACCTGAAGGGTTTGAGCAAAGTAGACACCAGGTGTGTGTTCAATCTGAAAGGCGGAAGGGAAACCAGGGGACACTCTATGAACCTGGAAGGGGCAGGTTCAAGAGGGAACTGCCGAGGCACTATTTCACAGAAAAGGTGGTGGCAGGGTGGAATGCTCTGCCAGAGGAAGTTGTATCACTGCAGAATGTTGGGGGCTTCAAGAGGGGTTGGGACAGATTCAAGGGGAGGGTACAAATCGGGAGGGGGTGGGAGATGGGGGGAAGGCATATGAGGGAGGTGGGGGCAGCTGCAGTCTAATAGACTGAAGTGTTGCACACTTGAGAGGACTAGATAGACCGAATGGCCTTTATCTGCTAGCAGTTTCGTATGTTCGTAACTCCTTAGTGCCACCGGGCCAGTCTTGTGGCCCCCATTTTGTACTTTTTTTCTCCCAGTTCCTTCCTACCAAGCCCCTCAGGACACTTACACTCAGCTGCCATGCAGCTTAGCTGGTGTTTTTTGCTATTTCCTGATGGCTTCCCTCTAGACCCTGATATCAAGCCCCTTGGTGGTCTTCACAAAGGCACTGTGTGGCTGATCGGTAGAGTGAGGCATATTTGCCCTAGCCCCCTCCACCTCTCAAAAATTCCCATCTTTTTTCCCACCCACATGTTGCAGGCCACAGTCTGAAATCTGCGTGGGCTGAGACTTGAAAGCACCTGCCGGCACTGTCACTGTAGAGAACAAGCACTAAACTGATGGTTGCATAGCCACATCATTTCAGATTGGCAGTTTTCTGACCAACCTACCTGCTTGCTTCATACAGTCAGAGCCCACAGACCCCCTCTCCCAGCTAGATGCCAGGGAAATGTTAAATATAATTAAAAATCACCATTTACCACCAGTGTCCCCTTTTTTAAATAATATAGGGGCCACTAGCCCAAAAGCATCACCACCTGCCCATCTGGATTACTACTTAAATTTACTGGCTACTGCAGATCACCTAGGGGCACTAAGGGGGTTATGCTGAGCCCCAAATATCACTTTATTCTCTGTTCTTAGTTGTCTGCATTTTTTTTCTGTCTCTAGTTTCCTTACTTTGACATTGTTTATCTTTTCCTCCAAAACTCCCCTTCCTTTACTCCTTTTCTGTACTGTACCCTTTTGTGTATCTCTCTGATCTCACTACTATAAGTTCCCTTTATTTCTACAGGTCTGGCCAAACTATATACCAATCAGATAAGTATCTTTGTTTAATTCTAACACCCTAATCTCTCCTCTAGCACCTCCGACCCTTTGTGTCCCCTTAATCTTCTCTGTTCTTCCTTTTCAGGTCCTACCAGAATACCCCAGATCAAGGACATTCCAACTCGGGACTCCCCAACTCTAATAGAGCAGGTAAGTCCTAATTACTTAACTGCTTTAGAATCCTAGAAATCTGGTGACAGATAAGCACCATTTTGGCCAATCAAGTCTGCCCCTTACCCCCCCCCAACTCATCTCCTTTGTCCTGAGACACCCTAATCCTATAACTGGTCAACTCCTGGTGTCTGTCCCATGCTCTCTTAAATCCTTTCACCATTTTTGTCCCCACCACCTCTTCCAGTAGTCTGGTCCCGGACTCCACCACCCTCTCAGTGACATAATGCCCCCTCACATTGCCCCTAAACCTTTCTTCTTCTAATCTTAGATTATGATCCCTAGTTCTAGCACTTACATTCCTTGTAAATAAGCTTCCCACTCTCACCTTACTAGGCTCCAGGGGGGACAGATCCAATTCCCTCCACCTCTCCTCATAGGGCTTCCTATGCATAGCATGTACCATCTTGGTTGCCCTTCTCTGAATCCTTTCAATCTTGTCTATCCTTGTGTAACCCATAGATGGCGCTATCCCAGGGGCTACTACCCCTGCCTGATTTGCCACTAACAGGTTGAGGGGCCTGGATCCAATGGCGGGTGCCTCCACCCAGAGGTCAGGGTTTGCAATAGTTAAACTAACTTGGTCACAGCCCTCTGGGACACTGCAACCCCCCTTTCTTCCCACTAGTGGCCCACACAATATATCAGAATTACCTTCACAGTATACACTTACCCCCAGGACTGGTTCCGGCACTGGGACTTCCTGTGAAATGAGATACAGTGCAACAATCACAGTACAGTACTTTAACATAGACAAATACCTCAGGCAGTATAACCCTACCGAAACAAGCAGCTCCGATTCATCCAGGGGGATATAACAAGGACAGGGGGAAATCAGGTTAATTAGCTTATCACTCTAATAATCTACCTATGGCTCTGTGCACAGGCCTATCCCTATCAGTTACTGTCCCTGGGTACCCAAGCCCTAGTGGCTAGTCCAAACCGTGGCAGCTGTGGGGCCCTTTCACAGAGAAAAGGAGAATTAAAATAGTCAGCAGCAGTAATTCCATTTGGATTTAATGTGGCATTCAACAGGAGCGACCTGAATTAGTACTCACGACCTCCAAATAAGATAGGGTCCTTCAATGTCAGCAGGGCTCACTTGAGGTACACAAACCTCATCACACATCCATATAAAAGAAAGCACTATACTAGGCAGGCTGCATCTGTATCCCGATCGCAATTACTGCACAATACCCGGGAGAACACACAGCAGATTCAGTTCCTGACAGACCGAGTGCAATTTTTGCAGTTCCTCCAGTCTTCTACAGGTGAGCCTGGTTTCTACTCTTCAGAGATCCTTGATTCTTTTCACAGGACGGATTCAGTCCTAACAAGCTGTTACACAAGCTGCAGACCGAACTCGGCCATACACGTTTTTGACTAAAACTGCACACTGAAAAGCACAGGCCTTCCTTCTTCACTGCCAAAGCTCAACTGAAACTCCAACCGACAAAACCGGGCACTTCCTTTGAGTTCCTCCCAGTTCTTGACTGGATTGGCTGTCACCACAATAGACTGCTGCTATGCCAAAAGGCACTGAAGTCTAAACTACATCTCCCAGAGTCGCTGCCCATACAATCCTCTTTGTGGCTGGCTCCGATTACGAGTCCAAGTTCTGATTCGTCTAAGGCACTCATTTTAGAGCCAGCTTACCCCACACTGATTGGTCCAGTTCAGCAGTTCAAAACTAGAATGGGGAACTAGCAGACACAGTTCTGACTGCAAAGAAAGCAGGTTAGACAAACTGTAATTTCGATTATTACTCTAAATAAAGAATTTCTAGCAAACAGTTACATCTTTCAGATAGGTTCCTTGCACCTCCTAGTGACTGCAAAAATGAAGTGAATTAGCAGCAGCTGGTGGTACTCAGAGAAGCACACAGTCCCTCCACATGCAATTAATTATGTCTGCAAGCAGACAGCTCTTAAAGAGACAGTACCAGAGGCTCTAAAACACTCTCACTGATAAATGGCTTATGCCAAACACCATTCAGGCTTGGAGCATTCAAGCAAGCTCTGGAAGTCTTTTGGGAACCCCCATTTGCAGAGGGGTTACACCTTCCTGGTTTGGGAAAGCTTGACGTCGCGTGCCACAAGTACCCATAAGTTTCAACTGCAACCATATACATTTGCATTAGGCTCTCGACATGTAATCATCAGTCAATATATCATTTTACCAAGAACACATTTCTGAAACATTGCAGTACGTCACTCTTTCCACAATATTACATACACATTGTACCATAACCAAGTTATTACCTTGTACATGAAACCTAAGAGAGGGGCCCTTCCTATCAGTTACCTTGGGGCTGATGGGGCAAGGGCACCATACTTAGAGGGCAACACAAGTAACTTGAGTTAGCACTGATGCTCAGTTTGGGCAATGAGCTCGGGACACATACACTCCTTTATGGACAACATTGAGAGAGCAAGTCCACAGGCCTCCCAAGTGAATCATAACTGAGGTGCACCACAGGCTTTACAGCTCGCTCAGTCTCTTTCTAGGGGGAATCGTTATAGTTCTGCACTCTGAGCCTCATTTTCAGCATTGTCCTCACTTGTCAGGAGTCTCCATGGGGGGAGAGGCTAGAACTTGGGGCACTTTAGCTCCAGGAGTTACAGTTTCTGGAGTCCACAACATTTGGCTCATGGAGAGTTTTCGGACACTGGCAGTGACTGTCAGGGCACTCAAAATACTCCTTCTTGTTCGGGTGTATCACCAGTCTGCCCTCAATCTATCATTTTCTCCCTGAAAGCTCAAACAGTTCAACCATGCACATATGATTCCATTTCATCTGATCTGATGCTTTGCACTTCACTTTCTGGGAGCATTGCTCCAGGGATGAAGCTGGGGGGCTTAGGACAGTCCAGAAGGCCCAGCTTTTGTCTCCAGTATTGACTAGGGATTCTTTCTCAAAACAATTGACCTCAGTTCGTAAGAAGGATAGTATTCAATGTCACTCTCACTTTCTTCCGATATGGACTGACAGTCATGCTCAACTGGGACTTGTGGAGGGAACACTTTAACTTTGCTTCTGTAGGTGCAGACTTTCTTGATCTTTCTTAGCAGCAGCTCTAGTCACTGGTCCAGAGGGGCATCTTCTAGGCTCCAGACTAACTAAGATTTGTCCAATGGCAGTAATGATTTCTATGCATTGTTTTACATCTTTTGAATTATTCTCAGGCCTTACTTTTGTACACTGGCAGATCATCTAGTTTGCTCCACTACAATGTGAGGGAGATGGTGCCATCTGTCAGCAATCTTGTGCTTGCCATGCAGTCCCAGATTTCTTAGCAATACCTGATCTCCCTCTGGAGTTCCTGTGCTTTCACCTTTTATCACACCTTCTTTGTTGGCCAGATTTCTTTTGGCAGCCATGGTTTGAGCCAGTTGGTACGCATGAGTTAGCTGGGCCTTTAACTTTGCACATACTGTAAATAGTTGTCAGCTTGAACCCCATCAGGAGACCCCAAAACACACATCTACTGGTAGTCGAGCTTCTCTTCCAAACATCAGGCAGTGTAGGGGAGAATCCAGTGGCATCACTTTTTGGCAGTTATAAGCATGTACCAGGGTGCTAATTTTGTTGGCTCCATCTGAAGCTTGTCCTTTGGGTGCAGGGTGCCCAGCATATCTAGCAAGTGCGGTTGAAACCTCTCACAGGCTGTGGGTCCTGGGGGTGGTAAAGTGAGTGTTCTGGACTTTCAAGACTCCCACAGAGAAAGTATCTCGATCAGACGACTCAAAGTCTCTCCCTTGATCAGAATGGATTCTTTGTGGAGCCCCATAGTGAACAAAAAAGTTTTCTACAAGTACTTTTGGCCACAGTAGATGCTTTGTGTCTTTGGTGGGGAAAGCTTGGGCATATCTCGTGAAATGGTCAGTGACCACCAGCACATTACTGATATTTCTTTGATCTGACTCCAAACTAGAAAATCATACAGACCAGCTCCATGGGTGCACTGGTGGTGGTGATGTTAACAGGGGCAGCCCTCTGGGCAAAGCTTTCTCTGTAAGCAGCGACATAAGTTCGAATGTGTTGCCCCACATCAGCCCCATCTTAGCCAATAGAATCTGGATCTCACCAAGTCAAGTTCTGTCTATACCAAGGTGCCCCATGTGGTTGTGCAAGGACCTCTGTACTGAGTCTCGAAAGGCAGTGGGCAGCACTAGTTGTTGTTTGTCTACTTGTCCCCTCTGTCTACTGTTTCTCTGTATAACAGTTTATTGATCAGTTTCAACTTAGACCTTCTTTTGTATAACAGTGCAGTTCTCAAATCAGTGGAGCCGAATTGACACATCTTTTCCTGATAGAGGGCTTCTAAAGCTGTTGCTTTGATCATGGGATCGCGGATTGAGCCCACGGCATACTGTCATTGTCCAGCTGAGGCAGTGCACCAATGTCTATTGCAGAAAAGTGGCAATAAGCAGCAGGTATGCAATTCTCAGAGGGTCCCAAGCAATCCACCATGCAGTCCACTGCGCCCGTGGACATTTGTTCCTCCCTGTCAAACTTCGGCAGAGTGCCCGATGTCAGGTTCGCTAATCGGACCCAATCATTCTGGGAGAACAGGCCTCGGAGAGAGCATCAGCATCTATGTGGTTCAGACCTGCTCGGTATTCGAGAGCATAGTCATATGTAGATAATGCAGAAAGCCACCTCATGTCAGTGGCATCCAACTTAGCTGAGGTCTGCACATAGGTCAAAGGATTATTGTCAGTTTTACTAGTATTTTAGCCCCATACAAGTACTCATGGAATTGGTCAACAATAGCCCACTTCAAAGCTAGGAACTCTAACTTATGCAGGATAGTTCTTTTCGGATGGGGTCAGGCTTCTACTGCGCGGCCACTGGTCTCAGGCCAATTCTCGTGTTTCTTGGTACAACACAGCCCCAACCCTTGAAAGCCAGCATCAGTGTGCAGGAAGTAAGGTTTTCTGGATTGGCATAGGCCAGCACTGGAGCATGGGTAAGTTGATATAGATCTCATGAAAGCAGTCTCATAATCAGGAGTCTGAGCGGGCCTCAAATACTTCACTCGGATGAAAATACACTCTTTCAGTCTTGAGGGACGCTGACTTTGGTATTTTTGTGGGTTGGGGGATACCTTTGAGTAAGGTTAAGTAAAGGCGGATCACTCTTGAATAGTCCTTGATGAAGCGCCGATAATAACCACAGAATCCCAGGAATCTTTGCAGTTCTTTTAGATTTTTGGGTTGTGGCCAGGTGGTCAAGGCCCCAACTTTACTTGGGTCGGTCTTTATTCCTCGTGATACTTTTGCGTGTCCCATATACTTTACTGATGTTTGAAAGAATTGACACTTATCAATGGACAGTTTAAGGCCAAAAGTCCTCCAGTCGGTCCAATACCTTAAATAATCTGCTCTCATGTTCCTCCAGTGAGCTGCCAAACACAATAACATCATCTAGGTATACCAGGCACTCTAGTAAGTTCATGTCCCCACTGCACGCCTCCATCAATCGCTGAAAAGTGGCTGGGGCACCTGAAATCCTTGAGGCATCCTCATGGAATTCATAGCCAAGCGGACATGGACAAAGGCCGCCTTCTCACGGTCCTCTGGGGCCATCGGGATCTGTAGTACCCACTGCGGAGATCCAGCACAGAGAACCACTTGCTTCCCCGGTTAGGCAGTCCAAGCATCCTGAATGCGGGCATTGTGTACTGATCAGGGATAGTCCGCCGGTTTGGTGCGATATTCCACACACATCCTTACTGTTCCATTCTTTTCCTCACTACCACAATGGGGAAGCATAAGGGCTTCTGGATTCTGTATTACACCAGCAGCTAACATCTCTTGCAGATGCCGCCTCACATCATCTATGTCAGCAGGTGCCAGGCGCCGAGACCTCTATGAAATGGTCTTCGTCATGCAGCCGGATATTGTGCTCAGCTCCTTGTACGCATCCTACATCCCTTTCTTTAAAGAAAACACCTGGTCTCTCTGGGCAAGCTTCTCACTGATCCTCACTTTCCATTCAGCTGGCAGCGGGAGTCGTCAAATCAAACATGTCGTTGGCTGTCATTCTTTCTCTGAACTCTTGCTGCTGGGTAGCACTGCAGTGTCTGCACAATGCACATTAGCCAGGATGCAACCTCTGTTTACTCGAATGTCTCTTTCAGACACATTATGAACTTGACCATTACCCTTCTGGCATAAGCATGGGCTCTAGCGGCAAAATACTAGAAGCTTGACCAGCAGTCCCTCTGGCAATTTTCCATCGCCTGGTGCATCCAACATTAATATTTTATTCTTAACATCCTTTCTGATACGGACCTCTCCCTGTAAGGTACACTGGGCATTTGGCCAGGATCAGAGACTCAGGATCCTTCTTCCATACAATTCCGACCGGTTCCTCTGGTTCTGTTTTTCAGCATCTCTCTGTGCCTCATAGGCCTCTTAATTAAAGCCGAACTCTAAAGCTCTACTGTCTTTGACCCCTGTTTTTCATAACACAACTGTACCAGCCTTCCAACATATGAGCATTTGTTCCAATCAACAAAGGGACACCATCATACAGTCCAGTGGGGGACACACTAAGGCTAGGGTCTCTACTTGTTCGGTCCTCCATGCAGGAGGTGGGGAAAGACAGCCAGAATTCGGGATATACCGGAGTAGGGAGTGAGCCTTCTCCTTAACCCCCATACATGCAGTCCTTCTAATGGTTGTAAGGGACGCTGACAAATGCTTCTGATACCAATCCTGGAACATAATTGTCACTTGGGAGCCACTGTCTAATACAGCTTTTGTAGACACTCCATTCACCTTTACAGTGGTCTCCATGGAGGACCCACTATTCTGGACCAGTCTGGAGAGGCGGTAGTGGGGGCCTGGGCAACTGACCCTTGCCACAAAAGGGCGTGAATTAGCATTTTTGGTGCCCTCACTGGGATCATGTCGCGCCTCTTCAACCACTGATTTCTTCTCCGAAGCTCTCCTTGCCAGCCTATATGCAACTTTGTCAGTGTCTTTTGGGGACTGGCGTTCCCTTTTCCATGTGCCCATCTTTCCCACAATTATATACAAAACATACTTTCTGGAGTTTGAGCTGGCGGCGCCACACTGGGAGCAGAGGCGGGGTATTACTAACTGGAAACCTGGGTGCCATCTCTGTCTGCTGCATGATAAGCATTTGGAGACATCTCGTCAGTTTCTCCACTTCCATGGTCAAGGAATTGAGTTTGGAGCTGTTATCAGCAGGAGATACATGGGTGCCCCTCACCCCCTAGCAGATGCAGTCGGATATAGGTCAGGCTCACTTGCAGGCGTGGCTTTCCCATAAAGGACTGTTTTTGAATTCCTGATCTCTCTCAACAGTTCGCCCCATTGTGGCATATCTTTTCCTTGTCAGAGCACTCATTGACTGTCAACCTCTGCCCCGAACTTCACTTGATGGGTCACCCTCAGTCACTCGGTCGTAGCCACAGCTGTTGGTGCAGGTACCTCCCGAGTCGCTTTTCTCATCTCCTCGAATTTCTCTCATTAACTCATCATAGGAGGGTGGGATTCCAGTCGATTTGCCAGGCGAACTGAAGCAACAGCAGTTCTGAGAAGGGGGAGACTTAGGGGTTCTGTCCAGTCTGGTTTGGTCCAGTTCAATCGCTGGCTAACTACCCTTCTGAGGCATTCTTCAACAATTTTTTCCAGCCGAGACATACACAGACAACAACTCCCCTTTGTATTGTTGTGCATTTCTTACTCTCCACCATAGGTCCTCATCAGAATCTGGGCTCCCATACACATTCTCAAGGCCTCAAGATAGGCCTGTGCAGTCGCTTCAGGGTTTACTGGCCCGTTTAGCACGGATGGTAGGCAGGGCAGGACCTCGAATACACTAACCCTCTTCCGCTCGCCTTCCGAGCATTGCCATTCTAGCACTTGGGGGCAACATAGTCTATCCAGGTCTCCCAGTCATCCTCCCTTGGGGGTGAGGAGATGCCAGAGAAGATCCTCAACCTTCGTGAGAGTCGTGACTAATGGCAGTGCAGAAATAGGAGTCTGCATTGGTTCAGCCACCATTACGGGCACTGGAGCAGGAGAGGGTGTTGGGGAGGAACACCCCAGGTGGCAAGAATAGTTTCTTCAAGTCCTCCACAGTTTTCCCTCTCCCAGCAACCATTCAGCAAATTCTCCTCAAAAGTTTCAGATAGCGGTGGGAGCTGATCTCCCCGGTCTTTACTGTCCTTAGTTATCACTCTCCAAGCAGTGAGGGCTCCCTCTGGGGTAATGGTCTGTGGCACTTTGGAGCTATCTATGGGATCCTTAAACTCTACTAGGGCCAGGAAAGTGTGGGTGAGCAGATTAGCATGCCGACCACCACCACAGGGTTTTGTAAACCTTCCACCTTGAAAGTACTCCTGCACAGTGTCTGTATTGATACCCAGGGGATGTCCAGGATAAGCATAGCATTTGGGGGTCGATCTCCTCCCCAGTACACCACTCACCAGCCGTTGCACAGCCACTTCTGTCGGGTACCCATTTTTTTTCTTAACAGTGGTTCGTAGAATATGGCCACTAGAGGACACACAATCCCAGCGTGAGCCTCAAGATGTAACCCCTATAGGCGCTATCCCAGGGGCTACTACCCTGCCTGATTTGCCACTAACAGGTTGAGGGGCCTGGATCAATGGCGGTGCCTCCACCCAGAGGTCAGGGTTTGCAATAGTTAAACTAACTTGGTCACAGCCCTCTGGGACACTGCAACCCCTTTCTTCCCACTAGTGGCCCACACACAATATATCAGAATTACCTTCACAGTATACACTTACCCCCAGGACTGGTTCTGGCACTGGGACTTCCTGTGAAATGAGATACAGTGCAACAATCACAGTACAGTACTTTAACATAGACAAATACCTCAGGCAGTATAACCCTACCGAAACAAGCAGCTCCGATTCATCCAGGGGGATATAACAAGGACAGGGGGAAATCAGGTTAATTAGCTTATCACTCTAATAATCTACCTATGGCTCTGTGCACAGGCCTATCCCTATCAGTTACTGTCCTGGGTACCCAAGCCCTAGTGGCTGAGTCCAAACCGTGGCAGCTGGTAGGGGCCCTTTCACAGAGAAAAGGGAATTAAACAGTCAGCAGTACAGTAATTCCATTTGGATTTAATGTTGGCAATTCAACAGGGAGCGACCCTGAATTAGTACTCACGACCTCCAAATAAGATAGGGGTCCTTCAATGTCAGCAGGGCTCACTGAGGTACACAAACCTCTTCACACATCCATATAAAAGAAAGCACTATACCAGGCAGGCTGCATCTGTATCCCGATCGCAATTACTGCACAATGCCGGAGAACACAGCAGATTCAGTTCCTGACAGACCAGTGCAATTTTCAGCAGTTCCTCCAGTCTTCTACAGGGTGAGCCTGGTTTCTACTCTTCAGAGATCCTTTGATTCTTTTCACAGGACAGTTCAGTCCTAATAAGCTGTTACACAAGCTGCAGACCGGAACTCTGGGCCTTACACACGTTTTTGACTAAAACTGCACACTGAAAAAAGCACAGGGCTCCTTCCTTCTTCACTGCCAAAGCTCAACTGAAACTCCAACCGACAAAACCGGCACTTCCTTTGAGTTCCTCCCAGTTCTTGACTGGATTGGCTGTCATCACAATAGACTGCTGCTGTTGGTCCAAAAAGGCACTGAAGTCTAAACTACATCTCCCAGAGTCACTGCCCATACAATCCTCTTGTGGCTGGCTCAGATTCGAGTCCAAGTTCTGATTCGGTCAAGGCACCATTTTAGAGCTACTACCCCACACTGATTGGTACAGTTCAGCAGTTCAAAACTAGAATGGGAACTAGCAGACACAGTTCTGACTGCAAAGAAAGCAGGTTAGACAAACTGTAATTTCATTATTACTCTAAATAATTTCTGGCAAACAGTTACATCTTTCAGATAGTTCCCTTTGCACTCTAGTGACTGCAAAATGAAGTAGAATTGGCAGCAGCTCAGTGGTACTCAGAGAAGCACACAGTCCCCCCTACAAGCTAATTATGTCTGCAAGCAGACAGCTCTTAAAGAGACAGTACCAGAGGCTCTAAAAACACTCACTGATAAATGGCTTAAATGCCAAACACCATTCAGGCTTGGAGCATTCAAGCAAGCTCCTGGAAGTCTTTTGGGAACCCCCATTTGCAGGGGGGTTACACCTGCATAGGTGAGGCCTCTAGAACTAAACCCCATACTCCAGGTGAAGCCTCACCATGGAGTTATAAAGGAGCAACAGCACCTCCCTCTTTCTGTTTTATACCCCTTCCTATGCACATCAGCATTCTATTCACTTTGGCAACCACCATGCTGCATTGGTTCCCCACCTTAAGGTTATTTGAAATTATAATCCCCAGATCTCTCTCCTGCTCAGTTTCCTTAACCCCCCATGTGTAAATGGTTTGTGGGTTATTACACCCCATGTGCATTACTGTACACTTTTTGGCATTGAATTTCAGCTGCCAAGTTTCCAACCACCCCTCCAGAATCCTTAGGCCTTCCCTCATTGCCTCTCTCCCCGGGTGTCCACCCTATTGCAGATCTTTGTATCATCTATGAATAGGCACACCTTCCCCTGCAGTCCCTCCACTATATCATTATTATAGATATTAAACCGACCCCTGGGGCACACCATTCATCACCCCTTCCACCCTGGAATGCACCCCATTTACCACCCCCCTCTGGCTTTGGTCCTTCAACCAGTTCTCCACCCACCTTGTTATTTTCTGTCCCACCCCTAAACCTTCTAGCTAATTTCCCAGCCTTCTGTGCAGCAAGGTGTCAAAGGCCTTGCTGAAATCCAGGTAGGCCACATACCCCCAATCCACCTCCCTGGTTACCCAGTCAAAAAACTCAATTAGGTTCGTCTGGCACAACCTTCCTCCCATAAAACCAAGCTGCCTTGGGTCCTGGTGGCAGTATAGCGCAGTGGGTTAAGGCTCTGAGCTGCAGATCTAGAGACATGGGTTTGAGCCCCACAGCCACCTAGGTGCATACTGTGTGATCCCAAGCAAGTCACTTAACTTCCTTGTGCTCCTAGGTCGCATCTGGAAACAAGCTTCAGCTTGGTGTGCTACTCCTGGTTAAACAGTGTTCCCTTCCCCTGTAGACCATTGACAACCAGGTGTTCTACTATTCTTTCCTCCAGTAGTATCTCCATGACTTTTCCCACTGCTGAGGTCAGGCTGACCAGGATGTAGTTCCCTGCATCCTCCCTGTTATAACTTTTGTATAGAGAGGGACCACATCAGCCCTCCTCCAATCCCAGGCCACATCACCTGTTTACAATGACAGGTTGAACAGGGTAGTCGGAGTCCCTGCTAACACCTCCCTTATTTCCCTCAGTATCCTGGGGTGCACACTATCTGGCCCCATAGCCTTATTGCTGCCAGTTCCATGAAGATCCTTTATTTTGCAATGGGACCTGTGTCTATTTCTGTGATCTCCCTATCCTTATTACTGGCCCATTTCCTGACGCCCTCTTTTGTAAAAGCCAAACAGAAGTATTTGTTCAGTATTTCTGCTTTTTGGTGGTCATCATCCTTTACCCTCCCTCCATCCTCCCCTTTCAGACTCACAATCCCTCCCCATGCCTTCCTTTTCTCACTGATGTACCTGCATGTAAAAGGTTTTGTCCCTCCTTACCACTGCACCAACTGGCTGGCTTGTGCCGAGAGTCCCACACAAGTGTGGGTCTGGTCCCAATGTGCACTTTGCATGTGGAGCAATTTTGGCTTGCCTGTTGTTTGCTGTAGTGTAGTGGATTATGGTGAACTGGTTTTGCTTGATTCTGCACTGACAGTTTAATTTGCAGCAGATCCTGGAGTCCCCTGCGGCTGGCTTTGGTGTGGTGGGCAGCGGTGGAAGACTGTGTCCTGCAGTGCATGTTAAGAGTTTATATAAGCTCTCATCTTTTGTTTACTGGTCCCACTGTACTCCCTGGGCTAAATTCTGTCACTGAGGACTTAACTTAGTCCCTGGAGAAAAGCAGAAGTGGAAAACATCTGATCAGAGATTGAGGAAGCTGGAACGTGCACTGCAGGCTATTGGAGCTTCAATTGCTGTCTGTTGTCAGCTGCAGGGAGTTATGGGACTGGTTGTTGCATGGGATGTTGGCCTAGAGATAGTCACATTTGGCCTGCTGCGGTCTGCTATACTGCAATGGATGGTGGTTGGAAATTCCAAATCAAGCGGGAAAATTTAGAGAAAACATTAACAAGTACTTCTTTACTAAGAGAGTGGTGGACAACTGGAAAGGGCTGCTGAGGGAAGTGGTGGGGGAGAGGATGGTTGGATGGTTCAAGAGGGCATGGGATAAGCACAGAGGGCAACTGGCATGGGGGGACTACAGAAAAGACCTAGTGGATATAGGCAAACTGGGCAGACTAGATGGGCCTGCAGCCTTTTCTGCTGTGACATACCTATATTTCCATGTATTCTACAGGCAGATTGGGAAAAGGGAGAGGGATCCACTACACTACCAGGGAAGCATATATTGTGCCTGGGCAAAGTTTATGAATATTTGTCCCTTGGTGTCTTTATCCTGCCCTGTGTTGGTTGATAAGTGGAGCAACATGGCCTCCTACCCCCAAAAAAGATTAGTTCTAGGGGCACGGGGCAAAGAATCTTCCTTCCTCCCCCAACCATGACATCCCCTGAGTGACCGAGTCCATTCTAAAACCAGGTTGATGGCGTGGTGCAGGTTAGTCATCCCCAACACACAACCCACTTTTTTTTTTCATACTGACCCATTTTCCCTTTTATATCTACAGGTCTAACATGGCATTGACCAGGTGTAGGAGGACACTGACCATACGTATCAGCAAGTATTATTTTTTTTTGTTTATCCTACACTGCTTGTCATAGTTCATTAAGAGATGCAGATCCTTTGGGAGCCCATTGCTGTTCTTGTTTTACAGGTATGAATGGCTGCTATATGAGGCACTGGGTTGGAGCTGTACCTTGTGCTTTAGAAAGGAGACTATGGGATGGGAGGGTAAGGGATGGGCATTAAGATTGGCAACTCTAAGGAACACCACATAACCAATTTGCCAAGACTCGTGAGGATCAAACCCTGTTTTTCATTTTCTTGTTTTGTGTGCTTTGCATAATACCTGCATTAATGCAGTGTTTTTGTTTTGCAACCAGTACTGTATATACTGTATGTATATGTGATGGGGACATTATGTGCTGTTTTTGAGGCACTCGGGCACCATATGCTTGAAGGCAGAGCACTGAGTGGCAAACATGGAGACACAGGCTTGAATCCCCAGCCCCCACCCACTTACACACTGTATAACCAAGAACATGTAAGTTAACTTTCCCTTTTAGCAGGAAATGGAGCAGATATTTGCACTAGGGTGATCTACAGACCTCCAGCACATGTGCAGGAAATGGACAGGGTTCTACTGGAAGCCATCCATAAGATGGCAACTACAGAGGAAGTGTTCCTGGTGGGAGACTTCAGTCTGTCAGATGTGGACTGGAGCATCCTGGCTGCAACCTCAGCTAGGAGTAGGGATATCCTGGACTCCCTGCAGGAGGCATTTCTTAGGTAATTGGTAAATGAGCCCATTCATGAGGGAGCAATTTTTACCTAGTACTCACCAATGGGGACAGTGTTACAGATGTCGCAGTGGGTGGCCACCTGGGGACCAGTATCGCTGAATGGTGTGGTTCAATATAAGTACAGGGGTGGAGTCAAACCACACAAAGGCAACAGTCCTGGAATTCAGGAGGGAAGACTTTACAAAGATGGGGGATTGCCTCAGGGATGCCCTGGCAGGGAGTGAGACTAGGGAGAAGTAGAGGAAAAGTGGGTGAAATTAAAAAGAATATAGTTAAAGGTGCTAGACGTGTAAATAGAAGCAAGAGGAAAAAAATACCACTATGGTTTTCAGAGGAGGTGCTGGGGAAGGTTAAGGCAAAAACATCAGCATTCAGGAGGGTCCCTATTAGTTGAGCAGTGGCTTTCATTTTCTATCAAAGGTTGCTTAAATGTCTGTAAAACTATTCTGAAAATAAGCCCCATAGACTTGTATGGAGCATTCCCTGTGCCCTCTCTGGAGACATGTAATGTCAGAATGTGGGGGCAGAGCAGGCAGTGGAAAGGGGTCGGCTGGACAGCAGTTCACCAGAGTTACCGTCCCTTCCCTCCCTTACAGGACAGCAGTAAATTTTATAATTTCTGCACGGACAAACTATCACCACTGCAGGATGGGCTTAATGAACCCCAATACAGAATGTCACACCTTTATTTTAAAAGGCAATGACTGATCATGATTAAACATGACACATTATGCAAATTAATTACAGCAGAGCAGCCAATGAGAGCCAGGTACATCACTCATGATTAAACAGCAGCTTCTACATTCTCAACTAGCCCCCCCATTGACACATATATGGCACCTGACCTGGCCTGGAGTCATTTTCCATAAATGATTCCTTTGTGGGCTATCATTATAAAAAGTTATTCCACTCGTAAATTTATTCTCTGACCTGCCAGCAAAATACAGAGCCAGTTCCGCATCCTACAGCTGAGTCAGCACATGCAGCTCCGTTTCGTGTTGTCAGTAAACAAAGGCTGCATGTGCGTGCCGCATTGACTTGAATGGGGCCGATTTTTCCAAAGTTTTTATGTATCTTTAATGTCAGGATTTTAAGAAATCAAAGTGACCACTTATCTAAAATGGACCATCTTAGTCGGGCGGTCACTTCGATTTCTTAAAATTCTGACATTAAAGATACATAAACCCTTTGCAAAATCAGCCCCATGCAAGTCAGTGGGGCACACTCACACAGGCTTCGTTTACTGATCTCACAAAACAGGGCTGCATTTGCCGGCGTGGCAGTAGGATTCCATTTTCAGCTGGCAGGTCAGGGAATAAATTTATGACTGGAATAACATTTTACAGTGATAGCCCACAAAGGAATCATTTATGGAAAAGACTCCTGGCCAGGTCTGTTGCCATATACATGTCAGAGGGGGGCTAGTTAAGAGCTGCTCTTTAATCAAGGCCAAATATTACAAGCCTATTTATTTATTTTTTTATTTTATTACATTTTGTTGACACAGTAGGCCCATCGAGATTGGAAGTCCCTGTTTCATGGGTGACCAGGGGGAAGGGGGATAGAGATGGTAACCAATTGAAACTGAACCAGACTAAGCTGTTGGTGATATTTGTTTTAGTGAATGCCTATAACCAAACACGATCTGTGAAGCAAACGCTGATTAGCTACCAATAACCTGCATCAGGTATTGATTAACTACGATTAATCATGATAATAAAAGAAAACACCATCAGCAGTGAAAGAGAACTTATAGTTTATGGCAGCTTTGGGTATTGACCGATGATGATAGATAATGATTTAGCATCACCAAAAGTACTGATTAAAAATTGTTATGACCGAGCAAAACTGTTGCATGTGTGGTGCTTATTGTGCAGCTGCAGATCTAAGTTCAGTGAGAACTGTTGAGGGGGTAGACAGGCATGGGGAGCCAAAGTGGAGGGTGTGAGCGGCATGTGGGGAGGGGGGGCACTGGGGGGAGGATCTGATTTCAGTCTGATGGGGGGACTAGCAGGAGGACCTGGAGTGATCGGTGTCATACCATATGAGAACCACTGTACTAACATGCATTACCCCCTGTGGGATTACCAATAGCAGTGGTAGTGCAGTGTCATCATTGAGCTAACAGCATCCCTTCAGTATACCACGGCACTACCATTGCACACAGATGGTACCACAATATCCACAATGGTGTGGCAATGGAATTGAAACAAATCCATTGTGAGACCAATTTCAGTGGTGTTGCAGTGTCAGCTCATTGTGTTACCATTGATCATGGAAATCACCCCTTTGTTACCACCATGGTACATGGTACCACAGTGGCAGCAGTGACAATACACTGGCATTGAAACAAATCCATTGTGTTACCAGTCAAGGGGATACAGTGGTACTGCAGTGGAAGTTACAATGGTATGGAAATGGTGGACAAATGGTATTGCTACAGTTTTCCAAGGATATTTTGGTAAGGGTATGCACACCTACACAGGAATTTGAGCACAGGGTCCAATAGTATTACACTATCTCAAAAAGTAAGGAAATTCATTGCAAAAAACTTTGTTAATGCATCAGCATGCTATCTCCAGTGCCACTTCCCTTCTCTTACAACAGTGCTGACCCTCGTCTGGCGCCTGACCTTCCACACTGTTTACTGTACTCTGACAACTATTACAAACAACCTTCCCTATCAATTTATGTCATGCACCTCTGGTACTCATACTTTTTCCCTTGATTAGTCCCAGCATTCATGTACCCCGCTTAGCATACCAATTCTGTTTTCACCTCGTTTACCAAGGAAAATTAGATTAAAATAAAAAAGGTCCTCCTGGCCCACCTACTGTACTGTACTGTATTGTGCTGTAAGGTCCCTACCTATTATGCTACCATAGATCCTAATTGCTCTTTAGCATTATTCCCCCAACCTGTTACCAAGGTTCCCTTTTGTTGATTACTAGGCATGTTTGACACTGACACCATCACATGCACCATGCAAGGAAACATTCGGCATTGACAAATACTTGTTATTTTTGTTTCAGTACAGTTTGCATGGCAATGCCACATTTGTGACCTGCTTTAGCATTTCTCAATGAGCTGCATTCCTAAATATTGCTAAACCTGTCACAAAACCTTGCAAAAGCTGTTGCCAGAGTTGCAACTCAGTTTTGCATTTCATTGTGCCAGAACTGCAAATGCATTCTAGCCAAGCTGCAGATACATTTTATAAAAGTTACTCATGACCATACATACTGAAAAGCAACACAATGTGAGTTAGCAATGCTTTGACAACTTTATAAACAGTGCAATGCCAACTCTTTGGCGTGATGGATTCATGTGCATTGTGCTATATTTTTGGCTGAATAATGAATATCAAGCATCCAATGATTTAGGGATCCCATGTATGAATCCTCACTTAGTACTCATGAGAAAGTGCTCGCACACCCTTTGACAGGATTGTATGTAAAATGTGCATATGTAATTCAGTTGTTCTTGCAAATGTTAAACCACCCCTTTTGCACAGAAAAATGCCTGCCTGTCATTTCTTGGAATATCAGTTGAATTTATAATAGTTATAGATTCTGGTGCTAACCTTGCAGTCCATGGGTAGTCATTTATCTGCTCCCAAATGTGTAACAATTTGAAGAAGCACTAAATTGTATGTGTAAAGGTTTTGACTATTTAGCCCCTGTTCCTTTAGACCATAAGAAAACATTTTTTTAGCTGTCTACCTCCCTAAACGTGTATGTTTTCTAACTCCAAGTAGTATTCCTGAGGAATGCTTACACCTGGAAGGATCTCAGTCAGCATGTGAATACTTCAAATGGGAATGTACTGAATGTCTGTTGAATCCTGTTTTTCTTTTTCTATTTGTCCCACTCTACTGCAGAGTCTCACTTCCTGATCATCCATAATTTCAGATCCTGACATAGCTGAAGCTCATAACTTACAGCTGACATCTCATTTACCTTTCTGACTTAAATCTTTGCTAAATTAACACCTACTGGCAGGGTAAAACTGGCTAAAATATTCCAGCTTTGTGGAAAGGGGAAACTCTGGAGCTAGAAGATCTGTATTTCAAAAATGAACAAGGGGTGGGAGAACCGGTTTGGATACATTCAGAACCTTCCTTGACTGGGTTACAAAGGATTTATGGCAGGGTAGAGCAGTGGATACGGCCTACCTAGATTTCAGTAAGATTTTCAAAGCTGTTCCACTTAGGCCCCATCCACACTACACCGCTCGGGCCCAGTAACGGACATAAACCGTCATGGCCGGGAAGCAGTGCAGTGTGTCCACACCACGGTGTTGTCCGTTATGGGACCGGCACTGCCGGTCTACACTTCGGGAGCCAGGCGACTGTTACGGCGGCACCCAATCCCACAATGCAGATTGTGCTGCGCTAGGGGACCGGTGCCACGCATCCACACTACGCCCAGTAACGTTACCGAGGCATAACCATTTCGATAACTGTTGTTGAAACCACCTCATATGTGGTTTCAACAATGGTTTCGAACATGCCTGCTGTAATGTTACAGGTGTAAATGCAAACCGTTGTGGTAACGATTTGGGCACTTTGTAATGTTACAGAGGCGTAGTGTGGACAGGGCCATAGTAGACTAGTAAGCAAGCTGGGTAGAATAGGAATGGGTACGAAGGTGGAAAATTAGATCAGAAATTGATTATGGGATAGATGACAAAGGGTGGTGGTAAACAGAGCTTGCTCCAAGGAAGGGAGGGTGACCAGCATGGATCTCAGGGATCAGTGCTGGGACTGGTTCTCTTTAATGTCTTTATCGGTGACATTGCAGAGGAGCTGGAAGAGAAGGTCTGCCTCTTTGTGTGTGACACCAACATCTGCAATAGGATGAATGCTCCACAGGAGGGTGGAAAGGATGAGCACAGACCTGAGAAAACTCAAGAAGTGGTCAAGAGTATGGCAGCTGGGTTTTAATGCGAAAAAGTGCAAAATAATGCACTTAGGGCACAAAAACCCAAGAGTACAATACAAAAAGGCAGGAGTAGTACTGACCTCCACCTGGGGATAATCATATCGGATGACCTAAAGGTGGCCAGGCAATGTGATAGGACAGTAGGGAGGGCTAGTGGGATGCTAGGGTGCATAGGGAGGGGTATATCCAGCAGACAGAGGGAGGCTGTGTTGCCTCTGCATAGATCGCTGATAAGACCCCACCTAGAGTACTGTGTCCAATTCTGGAGACCACATGTCTGGAAGGACTTAGACAGAGTGGAGGGGGTCCAGCGGAAGGCAACTGAAATGGTTCAGGGTCTGCATCAAAAGCCCTATGAGGAGAGACTAATGGACCTCAATATGTACACCCTGGAACAGAGGGTGGAATATGACAAAGACCATTCAGTGCCTCATAGGGATAAATAAGGTACCGGAGGGAAGTACTTTTCAGAAGAAAAGGTGCTCAAGAATAAGGGTACATGCTATGAAGCTGAGGGGGTAGATTCGGGAGAGATATAAGTGTAAGCCACCCTTCCCCATGTCTAGTGGTATATGATCGTAAAATGGGGAAGGGGGCTCACAACAGCAGAAAATACAAACCAGGTAATTTGAGACAGTTCTTACCAGGATCTGGCTATGTTGCAAGGGTCCTTTGAAGCCAGCGGGGTGCCATCTCTGGGGCTGTGCTGTGAAAGAATTTCCCAGTTAAAACAGCAGAACATTTCAAATAACTGAAGGACCACACAGAAATAAAGCTGGAATGGGGATCCCATCTTTAATTAATAAACTTGGCCAGTGCACAACTTATGTACAGAGTTAATCCTCCGAACCCGTGAGTCCACAATGGAGTCATATGGTGGTTCTAAGTGGCAAAGCTGACCCCCACCAAATACTTTTGTTCCCTGGGCCGGGTGGCCACAAATGGGATTACTGGGCAGCAGCTCTAACTCTGAGCTCTGAGGGGCTTGATGACCCCTATACCAGAGGCAGCAGTATCTGTTCCTACACCACTCCCAACTGGTCACTCATTTAGACTGAAGGCAGGCTCCACAATTCCTTTGTGACTGTACGAGTTGGCAGGCAGAACGAAACCCCATACCCGGGGTTCTGACCACTCTCTCCATCCTCCTAAGGCTCTTTCCCTCTTTGGGTGCAGGCAGGCGACATGCCCCATGGGCTCAATGGGGCAGACACCCCCACTTGTAGCCACAGTCACACTGGCAGCTGGCCTGGACTGCCAGCTTCTCCCTCCTGTAACCACAGGCCAGTCTCCTTGATGTACTGGGGGCTGCATACTCTGGATCAGTGGTCACGATCCCCACTGGGCACCCTCGGAACATTGACTGGGCACCCCACCTGCTCCATAGCTGTCCCTGCCTCCCACAACATCTGCACCACAGCTTCAAGGCCATCTTCCTCCTTAGTGCCATGCGATTTTCACTGCTGCACTCATGGAACTGACTATTCACAAAGCGGTCACCACCATGTCAAACCGCTGCTGCTCATACCCTGACCACCCAGCCAGCCAAATCTCTTTGGCAAGAGTAGGCAATCACCCCAACTCCTGCACTCCCTCCACCACACTCTCCTAAGGTGTGGGACTGGCCCCAATTCACAACAAAATCCCTACTTATGGCCACGAGCACCTTAGGTGACCTCTGATCTGCGGAGACCCCGCCGATGGGTGGACTCCATAAATATTAATGAATTAATTAATTAGGCCAAAATCTTATGGGGGCACATTAAGTACACCCAACCCATGGGGGAAGGGAGCTTACATGAGGAAGTACATTTTCACAGAAAGAGTGGCGGATTCCTGGAACAGCCTTCCAGCAGAGACGGTGGGGGTGAAAACAGCAGTGAGGATCAAGAATGCATGGGATAAGCACAAGACAATCATAGTGGAAAGGAAGGTGGAATGAGAAAGAGCTGCAGATTGGACATTGTCTGAGGTAAGTAAGTAAGTAAAAATTTATGTATATGAGGCGTCCTTCCAAAGCTCAGGGTGCCTTTACAAAATTTCACATACAATATTAAAACCCACAGCAATTTAAAACACAATTTACATTTCTAAAAAAATGCTTGTTTGAATAAAAAGGTCTTAAGAACTTTTTTAAACCCTTCTACAGTCAGACTATTGCGTATCTGACAAGGTAGAGAATTCCACAGAGTGGGTGCCAAAAAGGCAAAAGTTCTTCCACCAGATGTTTTCAGGGTTACCCTGGGAATGTCTAGCAATCCCTCACCAGAGGATCAGAGGGAGCGGGAGGGGTGGTAAGGAATCAGGAGCTCTTTCAGGTAGTGGGGTCCCAACCCATGTAGGGCCTTATAGGTCGTCAATGCGACCTTGAAAGTGATTCGCCACTGTACAGGCAGCCAGTGCAATTCGCACAGCACAGGTGTTATGCGGTTGGATCTCAGGCTTCCAGTCAACAACCTAGCTGCCGCATTTTGCACCAGCTGCAAGTGGCGGATATCCACCCCGGCAGCCCTAGATAAAGGACATTGCAGTAATCAAGATGACTGGCAACTAAGGCGTGGACCCGGGTAGGAAGATCATCCGATGGAACCAAGTGTTTCACCCGTGCTATGTTCCATAGATGGAAAAAGAATGATTTGATTATGGCCGACACCTGTGCCCTCAGGGTCAGGCCCTCATCAAACACAACACCAAGGTTACGCACCTGGCTGGATGCCATTAGCGGGGTTCCCCCCAGAAATAAACCTGAGGGTTTTCCCGCCCATGAGCTTGACATCCTTACCCCTGGCTCCACTACCAATACCTCTGTTTTTCCTTGGTTCAACTTCAGCCAGTTGGTACTCATCCAGTTCTGTATCTCCAGCAAGCAACTGTTAAACACTGCACTTGAATCGGACTCCTGCTCAGGCACAAAAGACATGTAGAGCTGAGAGTCATCAGCATAGCAATGAAAACTCAACCCATACTGTCTTATAATGTCCCCCAATGGTAGCATATACACCGCAAATGACATGGGGACAACACCGAACCCTGTGGCACCCCACGGCGCAAACAGTGAGAGGCAGAGGAATAAATCCCTGACACTACTCTCTGGGTCCTACCCTGCAGGAAAGGTTGAAACTGACTGTGGACCACCCCCCTCAGTCCACAGAGAAACCACAGGTGTTCAAGCAATACCCCATGATCTACAGTGTCAAATGCTGCTGAGAGATCAAGGAGAACCAAGATAAAACAAGCTCTCTGATCTCTCGTCATCAGGAGATCATTCAGTACCCATACAAGAGCCGTCTCAGTGCTATGCCGCTTCCTGAAGCCAGACTGGAGAGGGTCATAGATACTGTGGCTGGTTAAATGATCCTCCACCTGCAGAGCGACCACCTTCTCAATAACCTTCCCCAAAAAGGGAAGGTTTGAGACTGGTCTGTAGTTTTCTGGGCAGTCGGGATCAAGGGAGAGCTTTTTCAAGAGGGGCGCACCACTGCCTCCTTTAAGGGATCTGGAAAGATCCCTCTCTCCAATGATACCACCACTATCCCAGTAAGGATTGGGCCGATAACCTCTACACACCCCACCAGTAGGTGAGTAGGGCCTGGATCCAAACTACAGTAGGTTGGATGCAAAGTCTGGATGATCCTCACTATATCCATGACTACCGGCTGACTAAAGGTGAACCAAGTTTGTTGGGTATTAGTGCCACTCAGCTGATCAGTGCAAGACCCAATAGGGAGGCGCTCGCTGATCTCATCCCTGATAGTGGACACCTTATCAGTGAAGATCATCGCAAACTCCTCACACTGTAACTGTGACAAAGGTCGACTGGCTTGAAGAGAGGCTGGATTGCACAGTCTGTCCACAGCCCATAAGAGCTGGGCCAGTCTATTCCTCGCCATAGCAATTTCCCTGGATAGGAACTCTGCCTTCTTATGGGAAATTGCTAGCTGATAGATCCTATAATGATCCAGCAGTCTAAGCCTGTCCATCTCCAGGCGAGTTTTCCACCAGCGTCTCTCTAATCTTCAACCCTGTCTCTTCAACCCACGGATCTCCCTGGGAAAACCATGGAACCCCTGGATGAAGGGTACAGGGTCAAACACAGGATGGAGCAATGACATCCAGGGCCCCCATAACTGCCCTATTATAGGCTAGCACTAGAGGCCCTGGGTCAGTGCTATCCATTGGCAATCCTGAGAAGTCCAGCTCCGTCATTAGGCTTTCTGAGGTAACTCCTCCTGAAGGACGGAACTGTACTATCTCCTTTGGGGCAGGCCTCTTTCGGGGGGCTGCGAAACTAAACTTTAGGGCATGATGGTCAGACCAACCGATAGGCTCCACCTCCACACTGGAGACTTCCATGCCCAGTTGGAATATCAAGTCCAATGAGTGCCCCCCCTTGTGAGTTGCAGAGGTAATAACCCTTGTCAGGCCCAATGAATCCATCAGTTGGAAGAGGTTTTGTCCAAAAGTACAAGTTCATCGTCAATCCAGGCATTGCAGTCTCCCAGAATTAACCATCAGGGGGACTCCAATACCCTCTAGGCGATGAAGTCTGCAACCTCCCTCAGGAATTCCCTTCCATCACCTGGTGGACAATAAATGAGAAGGATCCTGAAACCTGCACCTGTACCCACAATACATTCAAAGGAATTGGTACATCCAACTGGCACCTCCCTAAGGTCAAGTTCCTGTCTAAAACAGAATGCAACTCCTCCGCCCCTATGGTCCACTCTTGGGCAGTGAATCACCGAGAACTCAGCCGAAATCACGGACCCCAAAATAGGGCCCGCATTTTCATCTAGTCAGGTCTCGGTGATGCAGGCCAGGTCCACAGATGCAACAAGATTCGCCACCACTGCAGTCTTGTTTCTAATGGACCTAGCATTGCTTAACACCACCCGAAAGGGACGAGATTCCAAGGATGACTCCACCTCCTGCCTGACCAAGTCAGTGCCCTTGGCTATGGGTACACAGCAAGGTGGACCTCACTCCTGTATCCATTTCACCTCAGGGCGTCTCCTGGTTCTGACTGTCCCTATCCGCCCACTCCTTTCCCATCCTCCACAAGAGTTCCAGGATCTCCTATTCCTCGCACTCCTTCATCTCACAATGCCGAAAGCTCGGCAGTTTTTATAAGCTTCCAAAGGCAGTGCAGGATATTCAAAAGGATGGAGATCCTTCAGTCTTGAGGGGGAGTACTGCCTGACTGTGTCTTACCACCCCAGCACATATTTCAGACTCTAAAATACTGTTATATCAATTAAAAAACCCACAAAACCAACACTTTATTCACCACCTAATACACCCACCCTCTTAATAATAACCCCCACTCCCCAAATAATAATTAGATCAAAAGACCTAATACTGGTAAAATATCTGTTAACAAATCTCCTCACAGATATATCATTTAACAATCTATAAGAGCTGTTTAGAAGTAATTGCAATACAAGGACTCTCACTCCCTGAATAGAAAAGGTTTATCACCGAGTTATTTCGACCACCAAGGCACTCTCACTGCACTCAGATTATAATTGTAATCAAAATAATATGAAGCAGAAAATTAATTGAAAAAAAATAATATCTCTTCTTTGATGTCCATAAACAGTTAATCAATCCCTGAACTCTCTTACTGTAAGAGAGACTCAAACAGTGCAACACTCTCACTGCCTTCTCGGAGTTTGTAAGCAGACAGAATTAAACAAATTTATAAAAGAAATATCACTTCCAGTGTCCATAAATGGCTAATCAGCCCCCAAACCCTCTCACTGTGAGGGAGACTGAAACAGCACGGCACTCTCTCTGCCTTCACAGAAATTATAGTCAAACAAAATTAGGTAGAGAAATTTACAGAAGAAATGTCACTTCCACGATGATTAGTTTAGAGCAGCGGTGCCCCAAAGATCGGGACCACCAATTCAGCAGCAACAAAAGTTGTATTTTGACCTCTTACTCCTACCAGTACATTGTTATTGGGGCATCTTTAGAGCACTTCCAGATATTCAAAACCTCCAGTAGTCAATAGGAAGTCCAAAATAATCCAAATAAGGAAAGATAAATCCTCCAAAAGAGGGAAGACGCCTCACTCAGGCCCAGGATCTGCAACACAAAATCCTTGTAAGCAGTAGGAGACAGGCGGGCTTCTCCCGGGAGGCAGCAGAGCTCCCACCTCCTGCCTCACAGTTACCCTCGCCGCTCAACCACTGTCCAACACCGCAGATCCCCTAAGCCCCCAAGGCGGCCACCAACAACAATAAACAGTTCCTTTGATGCCAGGGTGGAACTGCTAAAAATCCAGCACGCCAATCACCAATAATCCACAAAATCGATAGTCCAGGCATCCAACAACAACCGGCAGCACCAGCTCCTCTTCTCCTGCCGTGGTTGAGTAATCAAAGCTCCAAAACACTCCTCCTAAACAGTAGAACTGTCAGCTGTAACAAAACTGCAACACACTTTTTACACGGCACTTCTCCAGCTAAAATCCCAAATGCTAACAGAAACTTTGGGCAATGTTTCCTCTCAGTTTTCAGCTCAGGCAGCCCAAGCAGATGGCCCAAGCAGATGGCTGCCCAACATGGCCTCCATCTTGAATAGTGATGTCTCAGGTAATAGTGTCGGTAGTGTAGATAGGGAGAAATGGGCAGACTGGATTGGCCAAGCAGTCTTATCTGCCGTCAAATTCTGCTTCTGTTTCAGTGTTTCCAGAAACTATGCAATTTCCTAAAAAAGAACCCTATCAGAACTAACATCACATTTGGCACTTAATATACTCTCAGTAGTTGGTCTTCATCTAGAAAGCAGGCTGCTGGTTGTGGTAAAAAGATCTTCAAATTGTGCCCCCTTGTTCTTGCACATATCTTTTTCTGAAAGATGCTACCCTCTTTGACTTTGTTGATTCCCTTGAAGTACTTGAATGTTTCTAGCATGCTCCCCCTCTCCCTCCTTTCATCTAGAGTATATATATTAAGCTCCTTTAGTCTCTCTTGATATGACTTCTGGTGCAGACCCTGCACCATTTTAGTTGCCCTCCTCTGGACTGCCTCCATCCTATGTCCTTGTAGAGATGGGGTCTCCAGAATTGCACACAGTACTCCCGATGGGGTTTCAACAACTGTCTGTACAGAGGGATAACAACTTCATGATTTCTGCTGGTGATGCCTCTCCCTATGTATCCCAGTATCCCCCCCAGCCCTCCTTACTGCCTTTTCACATTGCTTGCCTACCTTTAGGTAGTCTTATATGACTACCCCAGGTCCTGTGTCTTTTTTGTTGTTGTTAGTACCTCCACCCCCCCCCCACCATCGTGTACTCTTCCCCTGGGATTTTGTTTCCCAGGTGCATTACTTTGCACTTCTTTACATTGAATCTAAGTTGCCATATTTTTGACCATTCCTCCAACCTTGCCAAGTCCCTTCTCATCCTTTCCACACACACCTCCCTTGTGTATCAACCCTGTTGCAGATCTTTGTGTCCTCTGCAAAGAGGCATACTTTTCCTTCCAGTCCCTCCGCAATGTCACCTATAAAGACATTAAAGAGGATCAGTCCCAGTACTGAACCCTGTAGTACCCTGCTAGTAGCCCCACTTTCCTTGGAGTGGACTCTGTTTACTATTACCCTCTGCATCCTGTTGTCCAGCCAATTTTATACCCAGGCTACCACCCTGGGACCTACTCCCAGGCTGGGTAACTTGTTTTTTAATCTTTTGTGTGGGACTGTGTCAAATGCCTTGCTAAAGTCTGGTAGACCACATCCACAGTCCTTCCCTGGTCTACTACTTTGGTTACCCTGTCAAAGAAATCTATTACATTCATCTGACATGACTTTCCCGCTGTGAATCCATGCTGCCTTGGGTCCTGTGCCCCACTGACCTCTAGGTACTCAACAGTTCTTTCTTTCAGAAGTAATTCAATAATTTTCCTTACCACTGAGGTCAAACTAACAGGTCTGTAGTTTCCTGCCTCTGCCTTGCTCCCCCTTTTGTGGAGGGGAATAACATCCACCTTCCTCCAGTCCTCCCATAATTTGTTAAAAAGGGTAGTCAGTGGTGTCACTAGTTCTCCCTTTAGTTCTTTTAGAATTCTGGGCTGAATCCTGCCAGGCTCCTTTGCTTTGTCCACCTTGAGTTTTAGTAGTTCTTTCAAGACCCTTTCTTCTGTGAATGGACTGGCATTGACCCCCTATCCAGAGTGTTTCTATTGTTTGGTTTAGGTACCTCCCCCTCCTCTTCTTTTGTGAATACTGAGCAAAAGTATTCATTCAGGATCTCTGCCTCTTCACTGTCACCCTCTGTCCACCTCCACTCCCCTTCATTAAGCCTCACTATCCCTCACTTGGTCTTTGGGCCTTTGCTATTCTGACTGCCTTCCCTGCTTCCTTCTGCTTAACTGACAGAGTTCCCTGTGCTGCTCCTTCTGCACTCGTGGGATATCCATGCCTCACTCAGCATGAGTGAGAATATTTTCCATATTCCACTCCTGCCCTTCATGTATCCCCTATTTATAATTATATATATATATATATATATATATATATATATATATATGTATATATAGATATATATCTATATATCTATATATATATATATATATATTTCGTAGTTCCTGGCTATTCTAGCCCAGTTTTCTCTATAATATCTTCAAGAAGTTTGTATGGATTCCCTATGCGGGTATTAATTACAGGAAGGACATCAACACAGATTACAATTATGGATGCAATATTATTAAATAGTATAACATTACAGAGATAAAAAGGTTGCTCGTAAGGTAACATTTGTATATTTTCAAAACCTGATGTTGATAGCATTGAAATAAGAGCACCACATGCTCTCTCATATTTTTTATCAGTTCTAGCAGGGACTTTAGGAGTTCTTTATTTCTCAACCAGGTCTCCTTCGTGAGTATAATGTCATGTTTGTTTAAAAACTCCAACTACATTTTGTCATCTTTCTTATTCAGAATGCTAGCTGCATTCCAATTATTAAATCTCATATCATGCTAGTTCTCCACAAACTGTACTGGCTGCCAGCACAGTGGCCCATCACCGGCAAAGTGGGTTTGCTCTCTTAGAAGAAACTACATAGCATGGGTCAGGGTTACTTGTCTCAGCTCTTGACTCCTTGAGTGCCAAATATCCCTTCCGTTCAGCTGCAGGGGGTCGTCTTGTTTGTCTCAAGTTCCGAAGTTAAATAATCTAGTGATTGGGTCTTTTTGGTAGCAACCCTGACCTTATGGAATTCTCTTCCTCAGGACATCAGAGAGGACCCCTGACTTTCACCGTTTACACTGAGGCTGAAACATTATTTATTTTCTCTTGCCTACTGTAGTGGATGAAAATTGTTGCACATACTATATTCCTTAATGTTTGCTTATTGCATTTAAATTGTGTATTTTCCATCTCACTGATGTGTTTTAACTGTTTTAAGACTCCCAGAGTCTATGGGGATGGTCACCATATAAATAACATCTACAACTGCTACAGAATGTATATTTCTGCTTTGTCTTAATAGTCAATGAAAGGGGGGCTCTTCTAAAATACAGCAGCTAGGCAGGGTTGGGAACAAATTTGGTAATCAGTACAATCACAGAGGAGATTGTGCCTAAGGGGCTGAAATGATTGTAGGTGGTTAAGTTCCCATGGCCAGATAATTTACACCCTTGGGTACTTAGGATGTTGGGTCAGGTCCTGGCTACATCCCTGGCAAAGCTATTTCTTATTTGGGAGAGGTGTAGTTCATAGGGACAGGAAGGTAGTGGACATTGTCCCCCTGCACATGAGAGAAGATACGGGGAGCCCAGGGAATTATTGACTTGTTGTCCTGACTTCTGTTGTCAGGAAGCTTCTTGAGGCCATAATCAAGGAGCAGCTTATTGACTTCCTGGGGTCACCTGGACTACAGAATGACAAGCAACATGACTTTGTGAATAAAAGGTACTGTCTTATGAACCTTGCTGATTTCTTCAATGCAGTGATATACTGTAAGCACTGAACATGAAACAAGCCTTGGCTGTCCTGTATTGGGACTTCATCAAGGCCTTCAACACTGTGCTGCACAAAAGGCTGGTAAAGAAATTGGGAAATTAGGAGTAGGGGAGAAAGTCACTAGATTGGTTGGGAAATGACTGAGGGAGAACACAAAGGATGGTACAGTATGCTCCAAATGTACCGTCCACGTTTGAACTGGACAGCCACTTGTAGCAGACAACATACATTTGCCAAATGCCATTTCCATTGATGCCAGTGTTACAAATTGCAATTATAACAGACCTGGTGCTCCGCAAGTACCGGCCACTTTTTTGCCCACTTTGTGCGCCATTTGCACCTATCTGCACCTTGTGTACATGTAGCAGTCTTTTTGGCCTCCTCCTCTGGCCACTGTTTCCCCTGGCAAGCAGTGGCTGTGGCCAGGGACTGCTGGAAGCTGATCGAGAGGAGCTAGAGAAAGCGACCCGACAATTGAGAGAATTAGGAGAAGTGGTGAGATGAAAAACCTTTTCAGTTAAAAAAAAAGGTACAGTTCTTGCTGACAGTCTTAGTGATGAGAGAGGATACTGGGATCAGAGCTACAGAGTGAGATATGTGTGTGTGGGGGGGGGTGGTGAGCCGATGACAGACTGCATTAGGAGCCGAGGAGACGCTGCATTAAGGTGAAGTGGCTTCAAGGAGAAGGTAAAGCAAGCTTCTCGCCAGCTGCCCTGCTTCTTGCTTGGTAAAATGTCATTGTCGGCAGTCGGGCTCTTATTTTTGGTGGCAGCAGTTGTTCTTTTTGTGGGTGCACATGGGGGGCAGCATAAATAAAACACTGTGAAGGTTGTGAGCTATAGGATAAGCTGCAGCATGGAGGAAGCTAGCTATTTAAAAATCTTAAATTCTAGTACACGTTACGTTACAATTGGTAAACCAGTGTCCCTGATTAATTTTTGATGTTGGTGAATGGATCCAGGGCTTGATGTGTCTATTTGCAGATGACACAAAAATATGTGACAAGGTGGATAGTGAGGAGAGTAGGAGGCAACTGAAAATAGGCCCAGGGATATTGGAAAGGTGGTCCAGGATCTGCAACTGAAATTCAATGCCAAAAATTATCCTGATCCTGTGCAGGTACTTGGTGAGGCTGTACCTGAAATACTTTGTGCAGTTCTAGAATCCTTATTTGAAAAAGAACAAGGACCACCTGGAGTCGATTCAAAAGAGGACAATTAAAGTAATTCATGAACAGCAGGGGAAGGCTTATGGAGTAAACTGGCTTTGATAGGTATTCTCAAGAGGCGGAGACAGAGAGAGAGAGAGAGATAGAGAGAGAGAGAGAGAGAGAGAGAAGACATGATCAAAACCTTCACATATCTGAAGGGTATTAATAGGGTGGACAGCCAGAAACTGTTTAAGATTAACAAGAGGTCCATCACAATGAGCCATAACTGTATAGAGAAACTTATGAGGGATGTGAGTAAATACTTTTTCATGGAGAGGGTTGTGAAAAAGTGGAATCCTCTGACAAAGGAGCTGGTCAATGCAAGGTTGGTGACCAGTTTCAAGAAGCAGTAGGATAGACATGGGACTGTTGAGGATAATGGGGAGGGTGGAGCTAATGGGGAGAGGTTAGCCCAAACAGAACTAAAGAGTGATTGATCCACTAGAGTCCTAACCAGTGCTAGATCTGTGAGGGCATAGGTAAAAACCTAACAGACTGGATGATCAATGAGTATTTTTTTTAGTCCATAAACATCTATGTACTATATATATGCATCTCTTGAATATATGTCCCTATGCAACAAAATGATGGCAGTCTGCCACTAATAAAGAGGAAGGTCCTGCTGTTCTTATTGCTAAGGAGAACCTACTACTGGTTTCTGAATTACTGTGCTTATCAACTGACCTACCTGACAACATGAAAGGAAGCTGGGACCAGTTAGGAATTTGCTAGTCCCAAAGGATTCACCAAAGCATGACCTTTCGTCTACCCATGCAGATTGTGAGAGTCGATTTTATTTCTTATGTAAATTAAAAAGTATGAACAACAGTTTATGATCTCAAAAGCAAAACATTAAACAAATAAAACTATCATTATGGAGAAATCCATGCCATTCCTTACACACCACCAGAACCAGAGACATGGTCAATACTTTTAGACATGAGTGTCTTGTCACAGGAAAAGATCAGGCTGGCAAAGATACTGTGGGCAAGATTGTCAAAAGGTATCTTTCCATCCATTTTCTAAAATGGAGATCCATCAAAATAGTTAAACCACCTTGTAGATTTTATTTATTTTTATCTATTTTTTTGTTTTATTTTAGAATATTTGGTCGGAAAAGGTACACTGGGACAAAGTTCATTTCCATTTGTGCCCTAGGAGCACAAGGATGTTAAGTGACTTTCGCAGGGTCACACAGTTTGCAAGTGGCAGTTGTAGGTTTCAAAGCCAGGTCTACTGGATCTCCAGATTTACAGCTTAGTGCTTTAACCCTCTTGGCAATACTGCCTCCTAATACCTACCAATAAATCGTTTAACTTTGTGAACTAACTTTGTGTTATTTGTGTTACATGAATTGTTGCTTTTCATTGCTTATAGGTTGGACCGTCCTGCAGAAAAAGTGTGCTGTCTGTTGTTTTCTTTTGTATAAGATAGCAATTTTGTCAATTGCAATTATTAAGTCAGAAACCTAGCTAAGCCATGCCTAGAGATGCAACAAAGTTTAATTTCAGTGGTGAAGTTCCGGTAAAGTTGGAAATTTCACCCCACAAAATATTTTGCACATTTTGCACAATCCGCAAAATATTCCATGGGTGTGAAGTGTGAAATTCCACCCACGAAATGTGGATCTTCACCTGCAAATGGCAGAATTTCGCCCATGACTAACACATTTAAACCACTAAGACTCTTCAAGAAACTGTAGTGACATTTTGCATAGCTAACAAGAATACATTTCATTACACATTACTGTACTTATGGCAGTAAGTATAAAGTACAGAGCAAGCTTTTATCCATCATGATTAAAAGGGACATAAATCTGCTAATGTTGGTACCCTATATACAGTGCTGTGTGTGAATCCAAGTCATAAGATTTTAAAGTATTTGGCTTGGCTTACTAGGAATCGGGTTTTGCTACATTAAGGTTCAGTTCTGAAATATGTTTAAAATTATCATCCATAATTTGTAACTGTTCATTTAAATCCCATGCTCAGCTATGAAATAATACCTATCAATAATTACAGACTATCTCTTGGTCCAAGTTGAACACATAAGCACACACGTGTGTGTGTGTGTGTGTGTCTCTGCTCACTTATTCAATAGGTGCATTACACATAGACTCTGCCCCACCCTCATTCTGTACATTCTTCTTGACTCCACCATATGTGGGCTAATCCTAGTCACTAATGCACTCTTTAAACAGTCTGATCAAGCCAGAACAAGTCAATAAATTGAAATCTGTATACATTTGCTCTGTGGTCCCGTACCATCCCACATACCAATGCAATTAGTGCCACTGTAAGAGTCAAGAAATCTGCCAGGTGAGCAAAGAGCAGTTCTGTTACATGAGGGAGAAGGAGACTCTTACATGAAAATGGGGCTGTTTAACATTTACAGTGTGCTTGAGTGACATGGGCTGCAGCCCCCCCCCCATCCAGTCACTCGTTTGCTGTCTTGTTCAGTCATTTATTTTTTTAAAGCAATACTTTACTATCTTATTTTTTTCTTTTCTTTACTGTACATTGCTGCCATGGCTCAGTTTCACACTCCACAGTAGCTCCCTGACTGCCTGCTGGCACCGTCCATTGCTTAATCTTGCACACATGGAACCATGGCTTATTATGTCACTCCTCCTCCCACAACAGACATCACATTTCTCCAGCAGCTGAAATTACAGCGGCACAACAACTGTTGCTTATTTGAGAAATATAAAAAAATACACACTTTTTATTTAGCCGGTGCTGCCAATCAGTGATGCCAATGAGACATGATGCTCACACTCAGTGGCAGAGCCAGGTTTGGGAGCATTTGGGAGCGGGGGGCATTCAGTCAATCATGGGCTCCACAATGGGTACTAAACTGTGAATAAAGGTGGTGGTTAGGAGCCACTACTCACACTGGGGCAGACAGGAGGGGTGACTGCCCCCCAGTCCCCCCCTCTAGCTCCGCCACTGCTCACACTGGCAGCATACAGAAGCATGCTCCCTTTCTCTCCCTCTTGACTCCAGATCTTGGCTGCATTCTTTCATTCTGTGTCTCACGCTAAACTCACTCTCAGGACTCCCTTATTCCTCTCTAATGATTAGGAAATATTAACTAAAAATGAGTGTTACAATGAAAGTTTCTGTCTACCAACATACTTACTAATTACCAGGACATGGTCTCAGCATGCCACATAGTGGCACAAACTTAAAAGGATCATTTTTTTATTTATTTATGTTTTTATTTATACTGCTCAAAGTGATTTTATATCATTTTTGCTCTTTTTTCCACTGTTTGTAAAAGAAATGTTCTCCAGATTCCATATTTGTGCATGGGTACCCATTTTAAAAGTGCAAAAAGACACGGGCCCAGATATTCAAAAGTGTTCGCGTGCGCAACACAACCCACTGATGGCCTGATGCGATACTGAAAAGGGAAAAGTGCGCCTGCACAATCCTGATGCGCCGGGCGCATCAGTAATGGCTGCAGGCACAGGTGGGGCGTGCCTGCCATAAACCGTACAGCCCGATATTCAGCTCCGGGCTGGTGCAGAGTTGGCGCAGGCACAACCCCTTACCTGCGCCTGCACAACTTTACACCAAAGGAACAGTCGAGGGCCACCTGACAGGTGAGCTGCCGCATTGCAGGCGCACAGCAGTGCTGCCACCTGTGGGTGGACCTCCACTTGTTCCCACCACACCTGGCAGCACCCCCATGCCCCGAACGCAGGCTGAAGTGTCCCCAACCAGTAGCCCGATCGCTGGCATAACAGAAACTGTCCCCCCAGTAGCCCAATCGTGGGCAGCACAGTATTCTTCCCCCGCAGCCTGATCGGGCAGAACAGTATTCCGTCCCCCCAGCAGCCCGATCGCGGGCAAAATGTTCATCTTCCCCCACCCCCGAATAGCCCAATCACGGCGCAAATGTTTATCTTCCCCCTCACCTTGGTAGCCCAATTGCGGGCATAATGTTCATCTTCCCCATAATGTTCATCTTGCCACGCGATTGGGCTCCTCGAGGGTGGAGACAGATTATGCCAGCGATTGGGCACACTGAGGAGTAACGTTATGCCCGCGATCGGGCTGCTGAGGGGGGACATCATCGTTCTGCCCGCGATCGGATGCAGGGCGCCGGTCCCCGACTGCTGCTGCCTGGCAGGGCGCCAGGCGCAAGTCGTCGGGGATCGGCGCACCTGCATGCTAATGGCATGCACATGGGGCCATAATCAGATGCAAATGGCACCCCGTGTGCCTTGCATAGATTATGGCCCCATTTGCATGTCACCCTTTGAATATCGCTGGTGCTGTGCATGGCGCAATGCAACTTGTGCCACCGCATCTCAATGCTCCACTCTGAGCACTTGCGCTGGCGCAGTTCTACTGCGCCATGCACAGTGGGTGTGGCCAGGGAGCGATATTCAAAGAAGTTGCGCCATAGCGCAACTCCGTTGAATATTGCCCTGGCCACACCCCTGCGCAACTACTTTGAGCGGCGCAGGGGCTTGTGCCACAAAATGGCGCATTTTGAATATCTGGGCCACTGTATTTTTGCTCTGTGCTCTGTGGTCTTGTACCATCCAGAACAAAGACTCAGTGCTGGGGCACATCTTTGTAAACCTTCAAAAGTAAAACATGTCAAAAATATACAGCACCTATGGAGCTTCAGTTTCAAGCAACTTCACCTCTAAATACATTTCTTGTATTTAGGAGTACCCACATCTGTCATTAGCGCTGTTTTCTGGGAATGTGAACATTACATTGTCTATTGCTCTCCCTCGATCTCCATCACAAAACACACTAATGCTGAAGTAGTTGCAGCAGCAGCAAATCATGTGATCTGTCATAAATGTCCTCTTTTTTTATTGCACCGGTCCTTGAAGCAGGTGACTGTTGTGATGCTTTTGTGGCAGGTTGATTTTTAGGTTCGTCGTGCACGCAAGTGAACATGTTGATATGAGAGTTGGTAGAGAGGGGTGTGGGGGGACAAGTCCAGTGGAGAGTGGTGCTCAAGGGGCTGGTCTGTAGCAGGTGAATCAGCAGGCAGTGTCCTTGTGACACTGGTTTTCTGAGGGGGCTGGTCTGGTCAGGCACTTCAAAGGAGAGAGCTAATGCATTAGCAGTGCGACTCAATCCTTTGAAGCACAGGCAGACTGATTAGTCTGGCAAGTGGGCCATTTTTTAAGTCCTACCTTACTCCTGTGACCTGTCCAGTTCCAGCCCATCCTGGCACCCCAAGCCATATGCAACTGCCGCCGAACTGCGTTTTAAGCATCTGCACTGCTTGAAGCTCTGATTACCATACACAAGCCCACCACACCAACACTCCACTATTTTTTTGTTTCCGCACATGTGAAAATTCTGATGCATGGACTGAGCTGACATCAACACCCCAAGTAGCCAGTTATGGGGTGTTTCTGTTCATGCTCAGTCCGCAATTGTTTCTAGCACCTCCACCCACTCGGACCTGAACTTTACTGTCCCCCATCAGGTCCGTGGACGGTGCTTGAAAGCAGTCCCCCCGGCACTCTGCACTTCACAGCCAAGGACAAGTTCCAGATCACCGTGGACAAACTGCAGATTGGAGCCACTGCCGCCCACATTTGAGGAGACAGAGACAGAGAGAGACCGAGACCAAGACCAACAATCGCAATGCATTGCCGGTCCATTTGGAAAGAAAACTGTCCCTCATCCTTTTTTTTATCCTGAAAATATCCTAAAAAAACTGACCATCTGATCAGCTGCTCGAGAGAAACCAGCACACGCAGAGAGGATGAAAAGGAGTCCAAGTTGTAAGGAAGCAGCTGTGTAACCCCCCACCCAAACAGTATACAGACACTGGGGTGCCCAATCCCCAATGTCTTCACTTGATCAAGCAAACTTCCTGAAAAAATAAAACTGTACCTCATCGATTTTTTTTTATCCTGTAAAAAGAACACTGTCCATCGTTGTCCGTTGAGCCATTACCCAACCCCCACCCAAGACCCACCACTCCACACCCCTCCCTCCCCATACTTATCCACTGGAGGTCCATCCCAGTAATCTTTCTCGGACTGCAGGCATGTCTTCACTCTTCAAAGCCTAACCAGGAACTGAGGTAAGCGCTTCAATGTATTTCAATGGGGTTTTCGGCATCAATGTATTTCAATGGGGTTTTCAACTTAGTGGCTTAACTTGGCCATTTTAAATATTTTACTCCCAATTTTCAATATATGTTTTTAGGGACTGCACCTCATGAACAATGCAAGTAATGTTAGATAAATTTGTCCAGAAAGGTGATTTTACGGTCGCTGCACAAAATCACCTTTTGGCCAGAAGCAGAAAAATGTCTCCACGATTGTTCATTAGGTGGGTCATAAGAAGGCTATGTTGAAAATTTAGTGTAAAGATATTAAAAAAACAACAAAGTTATTAGCCTGCATTGAAATTTGAGAACACAGGCCCATAACTTTGGCAATTTTCAATATTTTGACCCCAAATTTTCAATAAAGCCATTTCTTTGCAGTACCTGCTGTCATTTTTCAGATCCAGGCAAAAATGTGTTTTTGCATCCCAAAAGGTGATTTCACAGTCGCTGCAGAAAATGACCTTTTGGGACAGGAGTTGAAAATGTTCTCCACCTTTGTTCATGAGGTGGAGTGGGGTGATAAGAATGCTATATTGAAAATGTGTTTTTTTTTCTCAGAAGAAGCCAGAAGGAGAAGGAAGGAAACATATTCAATTCAGTGCTTTAGAGTAACTGGTAATTGCTATTTTCCTTTTAAACTTAGAGTGTGGGCTTTTAGTGACACTGTACTTTCTTTGTTGTCTTTACTTAGAATTGTTTTTGGGCTGTTGAAAATTTAAAACGTAGTGGTGGTGTAATTCTGTGCTGTCTTTAATTGCTGCAAATTGTCGCCCCCCCCTTCCCCCAACTCTTAATTATATGCCCTGTTAAATCTGATTGACAGGAGCTAAACACAGGGCATAGTAAGGGGTGTGAGGTAGGAGGGGCATCAGGGTGAAGAAGCCCACCCTCAGCACAAGTGTTTTGACTCATTTATTTATTTATTGGTTTCTTTTCTTTTTTTTTTTTTTAAAGAAAATTATCTGAGGATCAGTGGCAGGATTTTTAGGACAGTAAATTAATAAAAAGGGAACTAGGAGAGCTTCAGTAGCAGACAAGTAGTGGAATAGCAGTATAATTGCAGTATAATGTGGGGAGTGGTGCAATGCAGTGGCTGTGGGGCAGCCATATTCAGGCAGACCTTCTGGACACTGAGGTGCTGCCCTATCTGCATGCATCTCTGTGGACTGCGGGATGAGGTAGCCAGACTCAGAGCGGAAGTAAACTGGGTCAGGAGTACCATCACCCATATCCAGAGACCACCCAGTCCAATGCAACTGCCTCAAAGGATGCCGAGAACAAGGAGCACTTGGATGACAGTGGGCTCAGGGAGGGTTAGAGCGGTCAGGCAGAGGCACATCCCAGATCCTATTCCACTCAAGAACTCATATGCCACACTGGCAAATGAAGACAACCAAATAGAGATACCCAGAGAAGTGGAAGGAAAGGATGTGGAGGTTAGCCAAGGAGGTGACCTCAGCGGGGAAAGCAGTGGACTCCAGAGGAGGAGGAGGAAGCGAATCCTGGTGGGGACTCCATCATAGAGGGATCCAGCTAGGAACACAGGAGGGGAGGACAGGAGGTGAGGTGCCTCGGGTGCCACGGCATGGAGGGATGGAAGGAAGATCCTGGAGATCACTGGGAAGGCAAGGCGGGAGGTGAGCTAGATGTCATTATCCACCTAGGTACTAATGACCTGGCAAATGGGAGCCAAAGGAAGTTCAGGAAGAGTTTAGGAAATTGGGAGGGTCTCAAGCAAGTAGCTACTTCTGTCACTTTCTCAAGTACTACCTATGAGAGGCAAGGAGAGCATAGGAGTGCATGCACCAGGAACTTTAACTCATGGTTGAAGAACTGGTGCTGTGAGGAAGGGTTTGGATTCATTGGTGACTGGGGACCCACCTGGAGGGATGGAGGTTTGTTCAAGCCTGACGGCCTGCATCCATCCTGGAGGGGGAATCCAAGCACTCAATAATAAGTTTAAATGCTACATTGACAAGCATTTAAACTAGCAAAGGGGGGTGGCAGGCCAGCAAGGAGGGTACCTACTTGCTCACCCCCCACAGCTAGCAGTGGAACCAGTGAACCAGAGGAGTGGCTATCTCTGCAAAGCAGTGTGCAAAAGATGGAAATTAGTGCCCAAGATGTGGATAGGCAGAAAAAGGGGCAAAATTCAGCAGAAGGGCAGACAGCAAGGAGAACCAGGGATAAAGGACAACCAAGGAAGGGGCTGAAGTAGAACAGCGAAACAGTCTAGGGAGGTCAAATCATGGAAAGCCATGTGTGCAAATGCCAGGAGCCTTAGCAACAAGATGGAAGATCTGGAGGCTGTCATGATGCAGTCAGACCTGGACATTGTGGCCATCACTGAAACCTGGTGTAATGATAACCATGACTGGGATATGGCCATACCTGGCTACAACATATTCAGAAGAGACAGAGAAGGCAGGAAGGGAGGAGGAGTGGCACTGTATGTGAAAAATGACATAAGGGCCACAGAGATCCAGGAGGAACAAAATGGGGGAGAGATACTGTGGGTCAAGCTGGAAAGGAAAATGGGGACAGCCATCCGCACAGGTGTGGTCTATAGACCACCAGCCCAGGAGGAAGAAACAGATAGGGAGCTGATGCTAGCCATCCAAAGGATGGCAGACAAGGGTGAGGTAGTACTGGTTGGAGACTTCAATATTCCAGACGTGGACTGGAGCATCCCAGCAGCAGCATCAACTAGGAGCAGATTTATCCTGGACTCCCTTCAGGGTGCCTTCCTCAAGCAACTGGTCATGGAACCAACTCGACAGAAGGCAATACTGGACCTTGTGCTCACAAACAGGGACAGTGTGATGGGGGTAACAGTGGGGGAGCACCTGGGAAACAGTGACCACCAGTCATTGTGGTTTGAAATCACAGAAAGAGCAGAACCAAACCACACACAAACACGTATCCTGGATTTTAGGGGGGCAGACTTTGAGAAAATGGGGAGATACTTGAAAGAGGCATTAAGGGGAATGGGACAGGAATCAAGGGTTGAGGAACAGTGGGCAGTATTTAAAATGGGGATTACAAGAACAACAGAATTATGCATTAAGCAGGTTAGCAAGAGGAAAAGAAAGAGGAGACCATTATGGTTTCCAAAGAGTAGCAAAGAAAGTGAAAGCCAAAAGATTGCATTCAGGCAATACAAAAGACACAGGCAGAAGGGGATAGGGAGAAGTACCAGGAGAAGCAAAGGGAGGCAGGAGGTCAGTAAGGGAAGCCAAAGCTCAGACAGAAGAACACATTGCAAAATCAGTGGGTAGAGGGGACAAAACCTTTTACAGGTGCATAAGTGAAAAAAGAAAGACAAAGGGAGGGATAGTGAGATTGAAGAAGGAGGATGGGGGCCGCGTGGAGGATGACAACAGTAAAGCTGACATATTGAACAGGTATTTCTGCTCAGTCTTTGGAGGAAGAGGAGGGTAATGGGTCTGAAGGGAGTACAAGGGGTGAGAATGGTGCAGAAATGGACACAAGTCCCTTTACACGAGAAAGGGTCCTGAAGGAACTGGAAGTAATAAGAGTTGATAAAGCAATGGGGCCAGATGGGGTGCACTCCAGGGTCCTTAAAGAACTAAGAGAGGTGGTGGCTGAACCTCTGGCTACCCTGTTTAGCTGATCACTGGAAACAGGGGGAGGTACCCAAAGACTGGAGGACAGCAGATGTAGTCCCCTTATACAAAAGTGGGAACAAAGAGGAAGCAGGGAACTACAGACCAGTCAGCCTCACCTCGGTAGTGGGGAAGATCATGCAAGCACTACTGAAGGAGAGATTGGTGGAACATCTGGTTGTCAATGGACTACAGGACCCAAGCAGCATGGTTTCACCAGGGGTAGGTCATGTCAGACCAACCTCATTGAATTTTTTGACTGGGTGACTAAGGAGGTGGATCAGGGGAGGGCAGTGGACATGGCCTATCTGGACTTCAGCAAGGCCTTTGACACTGTGCTACATAGAAGACTATTACACAAACTGGGGAATATGGGTGTGGGCAGAACAGTAGTGTGGTGGGTAGGTAACTGGCTGGGTGGCAGGACACAGAGAGTGGTGGTAAATGCCTTTCACTCCACAGAGGGAAGAGTGACCAGTGGAGTACCACAGGGATCAGTGCTGGGACCGGTCCTATTCAACATCTTTATCAGTGACATTGCGCAGGACCTAGAATGCAGAATTTCACTGTTCGCTGATGACACAAAGCTCTGTAACAGAGTAGACACACCAGAGGGTGTAGACAGAATGAGAAGGGACCTGCAGAAACTTGAAGAATGGTCAGGGGTTTGGCAGTTGAAATTCAATGCAAAGAAGTGCAAGATAATGCAAATAAGTGCAAAAACCCTGGCACAATATATCAGTTGGGGGTGAGGATATAGCATGCACCAAGCAGGAAAGGGATCTTGGGGTTATCATCTCTGATGACCTCAAGGTAGGGAAACAGTGTGACAAGGCAGCAGGTAAAGCAAATAGGATGCTGGGATGTATAGCAGGGGCATCACCAGCAGGAAAAGGGAGGTCATAATTCCGCTATACAAGACACTAGTGAGGCCCCACCTGGAGTACAGTGTACAGTTCTGGAGACCATACCTCACGCAAGGACACAGACAGGGTAGAAGGTTCAGAGGAGGGCAACAAAGATGGTGCAAGGATTGCATCACAAGTCCTATGAAGACAGGTTGAAGGAACTGAACATGTACTCCTGGAGGAGAGGAGGGAGAGGGATATGATAGAGACATACAAGTATCTTACAGGGAGGAACAGGGTGCAGGAATACACTATTTTTAAGCGAAAAAGATGTTCCAGGACTAGGGGGAAGGGATGAAGTTGGAGGAGGACGATTCAGAGGAAACATGAGGAAGAATTTCTTCACAGAACAGGTGGTGGACAAGTGGAACACCCTGCCAGAGGAAGTGGTGGGGGCTGAAACAATCATGGGATTTAAGAATGCATGGGATAGACATAAAGGAATTCTGGAGGTCAGGTGTAAGGGGTAACAGACTTCTAGGAAAACATAAACTGAACTTACAAGCTCAAATGGGCAGACTGGGTGGGCCATAGGCTCTTATCTGCTGACACTGTCTATGTATTTATGTATCTATGTAAAATATTAAATAACAACAAAGTCATGAGCCTGCACTTAAATTTGCAAACACAGGCTCATAACATAAGTACCTTTCAATATTGTGACCCCAAATTTTCAACATAGCCATTTCTTGACAACACCTCATTAATGTGATAGCTGCCATTTTTCAGATACTGGCCAAAATGTTTTTTTGCATCCCAAAAGGTGATTTTTGAAGCCACAGGGTGAAATCACCTTTCGTACAGGAGTTGAAATTATACTCCGCCTTTCTTCATGAGGTGGGGTAATAAGAAGGCTATGTTGAAAATGTGGTGTAAAAATATTAAACAAAACAACTAAGTTATGAGCCCGTGTTGAAATTTTCCAATGCAGGCTCGTAACATCCCCCCTCCATGACACCAGTGCACACAATGAACATTCGACATTGACAAATGCTTGTTATATTCTGGGTGCACTGCTCTATGAGGATGATAACAAAGGCATAAACAGTGAATACGACCATGTAGTGTTGTGCTAGTGTGCTTTTGCAGTGTGTGCTAATTAATCATGTACACTTACATTTATACGCTGGTTGCAGCAAATTGCCGGCAATGTACAGCAGTTGACCACAGTGTTATTTCATGTATGGAGATGACATGGAACCCATACAATGCATGTCCATATTAAACTCAATCTGCTGTAATACATTTCTACTGTAGAGGAATGGAAAGCCAATAATGTGATCATGCTGGTGACATTCGGCTAGTGACTTGTACCATAAACCAGCTGGGCAAGGCATGCAGAATTTGTTTGTTTCAAAAGCCCTCCTACAGTGACACAGAGATGGGCAGAATTGTGTACTTTGAACATACGGAATATTTCACAAATTGCACGAAATTCATGAAAAATGTTGCAGAGCGAAGTTTGTGGACTTCGCCATCTTTAACCATGCCACCCAATGGCCCAGCAGGAAGACTGTTGAGCTCTCATGCTGTCAATCTGGGATTGTGAACTGAATAAGGCTGCAGAGTTCGGTGCTGAGGGGCTGATGTGATACTACTGGATGGCAGCACTTCCACCTGGGGATGGATGATGTTGTGGTTTTGTTACTGCAGTGACTTCTGAGGTGGGCCAAGAAGCTTGCCTCCCACACAGATGGGTCACCGAATGCGTGTAGAGCCAGACAAGTCACTGCCGAGCATCAGCACTAGGTGGGAGGGATGAGGGGATGGGGGGAAAAAAACAGAAAAAAAATCCATGTCTACCAGGGCCTCCACAGGATGGCCGCTGGTACTCTCAGGTTTTGCACCACGTGGATCCCCACTGGCCTTGATGGGGGAGGGTCACAGCTGATGAGGATGAGAGGTTACAGGACCATAGCCTGACAACAGCAGGACATAGAGGTCCAGAGGGAAAAGAGCAACTTGGTAAAAAAAGAAAAAGGAGCTAAACTACAGGTACTTTACTGTAGCTACTACAATCACAAAGCCTCCACTGTAGCTGAGCAGTAAACTGACACCAAAATGAGGCTGAGTATAATGTGATAATAAAAACAAGGTGCTGCATCAAAATGTGGTCTGAAAACAAAACAAATGGTAATACTAAATGCATGCTGAAAACAGAAAATAGTGAGTTAGAATCAACATTTTGACTTTAGATCTTCAGGAATTATCTAAAAGAGAGAGAAAAAACTTGCTTTTTTTCTCTTTTATATAATTCCTGAAGACTACCTATGGTCAAAACATCGATTCTAGCTCTACTTTCTGTTTTCAGTATGCATTTAATATTACCATTGTGTTGTGTATAATGTGACTGCTTCTCTAGACACCTCATGATCTCAGTATTACACAAGCTATGGTTCACCTGTTTGCCTGTTCGAATAGTCCATACCAGCTGAACCAGCAAACTAAGAGTTCAAGATTTGGCCCAAATGTTTGTGAGATCTGCGAGAATGAAACACACAAACTTTAACCTGTTTTAATGTATGGTAGAATGTTGTTATAAGTAGAAATCTACCTGTTTATAACAACGTTTTACCATCGATGTGACATCACAATGTTGATAACCCATCGATGGTATGTCACATCGATGGGTTAACAACTGGGAACAGGCTGCGCATGCATGCAACTTCATAAGGCGGCCATGAAACAGCCATGGGGTGAGAGCATGACCCAGAGCAGAGCGGTGGTGGCTCAAAAAAACTGCAGTAAGGAACTGCTTTCTCATTTTTTAAACATAAACAGTACCATACACTATAAAATATGATGTATAGTACATCAATCGTCAACTGTTTTTTTAACTCATCTCGAGGTTTACATGGTCGCCCTGGCAACCTCTCAATGGTTAACAAACTAGTTAACAATCGATGACCATACATTATCCTCCATATAATGTATGGGGAGCCCTTATTATTAATTGAAATCAAGCAGATTACAACCTTGTTATGCTGTTGTTATGACATCACTCTGTTGTTAACCCTTCTTGAGTATGTTGTATCAATGGTATAACAAAATGGAATGCTCAGAACAACCATGTTCTAACTAAATGAAATGCTCACAACAATCAATGTTGTGTAAAGTAATTCAGTAAAGTAAAGTAATTCAATCGGTGGTTACACAATCTTGGTAGCCCATACACTATAAAATATAATGTATGGTATTTGGTTAACAACCACGCTGGAAACACTTATTGAGGTTGCTATGACATCTGAAAACCTCTCGAGCTGTGCTCTCGAGGTTTACAATGTCATGGCAACATCTCAAAGTGTTTACAGTGTGGTTATTAATTAAAGACCATACATTATCCTCTATTAATTCTCTGGAAAAATTGAACTTCCAATGCTACCCCAGAGAAGTTCTACTAAGAATACAGTTAAAATACAATACCAAACATCATATGCTGAGCTCTGAATTGACACCAAAATGAGGCAATTTGTAATGGGAGAAGAGAAAAACTAGGTGCATGCATTTAATATTACCATTGTGTTTTGTTTCTGCATGCTGAAAAGAGAAAACAGTTAGAATCAACATTTTGATTATAACTCTCCTTCAGGAATTATCTAAAAGAGAGAAAAAAAAACTTGCTTTTTTTTCTCTTTTAGATAATTCCTGAAGAAGACATATGGTTGAAACATCGATACTAACTCTACTTTTTATTTTCAGTGTGCATTTAATATTACCATTGTGTTGTGTATAATGTGACTGCTTCTCTGGATACCTCATGATCTCAGTATTATACAACCTGTGGTTTACCTGTTTGCCTGGTCCGTACCAGTTGAACTGGCAATCTGAGAGTTTAAGATTTGGCCCAAAAGTTTGTGAGATCTGTGAGAATGAAACACACTAACTTTAACGTATTTGATTCTCTGGGACAATTGAACAATGGATACCCTGATGATCCATCCCCATCAGGAAGCATCAGTGAGTTTGAGAAGGGAAGAAATGGCCATATGGGTCTTACAGAAACCAGACTGGTAGATGCTAAGGAAGGTGGTGGGCTCAGGGAATGGGGCAGAGCTGGGATAGCACCAGCTTATCCTGCAATTTAGCCAGTGCAAGAGTGTGAAAAACAGAATGGTAGTTACCAGCAGCTGTGGCATCACTGCTGTCGTGCAGGGGTAGAACTTTGGCCCTCTTTTTGCACATGGAATTTTACTGCTAAGGAAGAAGAGATTCAGCAGGATGGGGAGAGGGGAGGAAACGGCAGGTGCAGATAGGTAGAGATCATTGAGGTTAAGTCCATTAGCACTGTTACATTTAGTTGGATGAAAGGAAAGTAGGGCAGTGAGGACAGTGGCTGGAGAGGGGGGACAGAGATGTGTGAAGGTGGTGGGAAGAGTGATGATCAGGAGGAAGGGGTGATGAGCAGGTTAAAAGCAGATGTGGAAAACAACTTATTTAAAACTTGAGATCACCTCAGTGGTCTCTGAGTTGGAACAAGAGCATAGTTTAAGGATCAGAGTCATTGACATTGAAGGGGATAATAAGCCCACAGAATGATGATGGCACCATGGAGGTGGTTGATTTTTCATTTTCATTTCATTTTATTTTTCACCCAGAAGTGAACTAGACAGAAGTCTTTCTCTGTCACTCCACCATTATCCTGTTAAACCTTGACTCAGGGTCTAAGATATTGTCATGAAGTGGGGGTATTGAAAAAAATGTTAAAAAGGAGTAGATTAAGATACAGTTTTCCCCTCCTGTACTTTAACATTCTTCAGAAGTGACCACACATAACAAGAAACGATGAAAGGTACAAGCAGATGAAGATGCGTTGTGGGGGTAGAGATGTGCAGAATGTGGAATTCTGCTCACTAAACCTGTGCAGAATTGCAATTCCGCTTCCAAAATCCTTTTTAGCATGTATTTTTGAATTCTGTGGAATCCCGAAAAACTGTTTTATATAACATGAGATATAACTTTCTGTGGAGCATGTCTTTTATGGAATAATTTTGTGTGGATTGCAGAAAAGGAATCTGCATTTTATAAAAAAAAAACCAAAACCATGGATTATTATTCTGCTAAAAGGGTCTGCTTTTGAAATGTTGGAATTCTGTTACCAACAGGATTCCACAGAATACGGCAGAATTTGTTAAAAATTCCACAGAATTCCATTTCATCAGAATTTAAAACATTTTGCACAGCAATACGGGGGGGGGGGTCAAAGCCTATGTCAAGATGCACTCTGTTGTGTATAAATTTGGACACATTGTCACAGCAAATTGCCTCTATGTCCAGGTTTCAAAGCCAAGACATAGCTAAGTCCAATTTTCAAAATTCTGACTAAGGTATGTCCAGGTTGCAAAGTTTAGAAATACACAGTTGCTGGACCAAGAGTAAACAAGGCAAGAGAAGTTAGTGTTGCGATCAGAAAATGTCTGGGTGGTGCTAGTGCTAAGGGCTGCCGGCCCACAGTCAAACCAAAAAATAAAAGGATCCACCAGCACTCAAGTACTTCTCATTGCAGAAATAATCCAGGTCCAGGCAAAATATAATTCCACAGTGGTTTTTAATTTCAGTGCACACCAGACCAGAGATATACAGAAGCAGGGTGCTTACTTGCCCCAGCACTTCGATTCTATCTGAGCCTTCATCAGGGGACCTGGATTATTTCTACAAAGAGAGGTGCTTGAGTGCTGTATCAAGTGTAACCTGATCTATCATTTACATCAATGTCAAGAATTTTCTTTATCAAAAATTGGATGTTATGTACCATAAAACAACTTGAAATGCTGCAGATAAGTCCAACTCTAGAAAATATCTTTAATGAAATAGAACATGGTCTAGACATACCAAGGCTGTTCTTGACATTGACATAACTAGGAGTTGTGTCCAGTTTATGACTTTTGAAACTTGCCTCCCTTACCTTGAGTCCATATAGTCTACTCTGGATCCTTACCTTGAAATTACAACCATTATGCTTCCCACCACCACTTGTTTTGTCTAATTAGCCCTCTGAAACCATCCCAGATGGCTTTAAACCCACCAATGGTGCCTTCACTGACTACTGTGCTTGGCAAGCTATTCCACTTATCAAAATAAAAGGGTAATATTAAATGCATGCTGAAAATAGAAAAGAAAGTTTGAATCAGCATTTTGACTATAGGTTTTCTCCAGGAATTATCTAAAAGAGAATAAAGCAAAGTTAGTTTTCTCTCTTTTAGATCATTTCTGAAGAAAAATATGATTGAAATGTCAGTTACACATACATTTAATATTAATAGGACACTGGCAGTGGACTTCAGGGGGGCAGACTTTATGGGCATGGGAAATATTCTCAAGGATCACTTGAAGGGGATTACCTCAACGACAAGTGTGGAAAGGAGATGGGAGGTCATAAAACCGGGACTTCATGAGGCAGTCAGGATCTGCGCTAAGTTGAAACGTAAGGGAGCAAGGTCACATAAACCATGCTGGTGGTCCAGTGAGGTCCAGGTAGCAATCAGAGAAAGAAGGCGGCTTACAAAAAATATAAAACAACAAGAGGATAGGGATAAGGAAATGTACCAGCTTGCATCTAGAAAAGTCACCCTATGGTGAGGGAGCAAAGTCCAGTAAAGAGCAACGGCTGGCACAGGGATACATGGAGGGAAGGGGTTCTTCCGTACATTGGGGAGCGGAGAAAAACTAAGGGCCATCTCAGCAGATTGAGATCAGAAGGAGGGTGGGTGGAAGAGCGAGGACCAGGCAGAGGTATTTAATCTAGTACTTTGCCCTGTGTTCACTAGGGAGGGGATGGGATATCTACAAAGCAAGGCACAAAGGGGATAGAAGCGGCAGGGAGTGGGATCAGGGGAGCAACAGAAATGGAGCAAAAGGGAGGGAAAGGTACCCCAGGGGTGTCACATCTGGATAAAGATAAAAAGACCAGTAAGGTGGAGGGGACGGATGATGCCATCCCCACCAAAAGGGTGTGGTTTGCCCTCAAGGCCCTAAAGAAAGACAAATCTCCTGGGCCGGATGGCATTCATCCGAGAGTACTATGGGAATTGGCGGACATACTGGCTGCACCCCTGGTGGAGCTTTTCAACAGGTCACTTGAGACAGGAGGTACCTAGGATTGGCGAGAGGCACATGTGGTACCAATCCATAAAGGGGGGTCAAGGAAGCACCAGGAAACTATAGACCCATCAGTTTAACCTCGGTGGTGGGAAAATTAATGGAGAGTATACTAAAGGAACGATTGGGGTTTACTTGGGGAGGTGGAGGTCTGGATAGTTGGGCAGCATGGGTTTGTGCCAGGTAGATCATGTCAAACCAACCTTGTGGAGTTCTATGAATGGGTAACATCAGAACTGGACAGGGGTAAGCCTGTGGATGTATTATTCTTGGACTTCAGCAAGGCGTTGACTCTGTCCCCACAATGGTCTGGTGGAGAAACTGATGGGGTTAGGAGTAGGCCCTTTGATGGTCAGATGGATTGAAAACTGGATAGCTGGACGCACTCAGAGGTAGTGGTCTGTGGGGAGCTCTGAACCCTACAGAGGTTGTGATGGGGTACCACAGACTGGGTCCTGGGTCCAATCCTGTTTAATGCATACATATCGGACATCAGGGATGGTATAGGGTGTGAAATGAGTCTCTTCGGATGACTCCAAGATGGGAGCAGTAGTTGAGGGAGAAAGGGAGGTTGGTCCTGCAAGGGACCTGGACACCCTGGAAAGCTGGGCTCACACATGGAAATTAATTAATATCACCAAGTGCAAGGTGTTGCATCTTGGTCGGGAAACCCTAAACACAGGTACACCCTGGGAGGAGGTGCTGGAAGCCTCAACAGGGAAAAAGACCTAGGGGTCATGGTGGATACATGTATGAATAACTCTGAGCAGTGCAGGAGAGCAGCTAGCAAGGCAAACAGGATGTTGGGATGCATCGTAAGGGGATCACCTCTAGGAGCAAGGAAGTGATTCTGCCGCTGTACAATGGACTGGTTAGACCACACCTTGAGTACTGTGTACAGTACTGGAGACCACACTTGAAGAGGACATACAGCTCCTGGAGAGGGTACAGAGGAGGGCAACAAAGATGATCACGAGGCTAGGGGATTTGACTTACGAGGACAGACTTGAGGAGCTCTGCCTGTTTTCATTGGAGGAGAGGAGAGACAGGGGGCAGATTGAGGTCTTCAAGTACCTCAAGGGAATAAATAGGGTAAACATGGAGGGGATCTTTAGACTAAAGCAGGGAGGCATCACCAGAGGGCATGGTTTGAAGTTGGAAGGTGGAAGGGTGAGGGGAAAAGAGAAGGAGGTTTTCACTGAGAGGGTGGTGGACCCTTGGAATGCTCTGCCTGGTGAGCTGGTTCAGAGATCCACAGTGGAGGGCTTTAGAGAGGGTGGGACAGACACAGAAAGTGGATGTATCAGATGATGGCCTGTCCCGGGGGGGTTGGGATGGATGATAGGGGTTTCTGGAGCACAAGGGATGGGAGGGTCTCGGCACCCAACTAAGGATCTAGGTTCGAGCAGACTTGATAGACCATAAGGCCTAATCTGCTGGCAAATAGTATGTTAGTATGTAATATTTTGTTTTGTTTTCAGCCCTCATGCTGATGCAGCACTTTTCTCCCAGTTATCTACCACACTCTCCATAAAAAATAACTTTCTCAAATCATTTTTGAATTTGTCCTCCCCCACACCACCAGTTAAAGGTTATGGCCACTTGTCATTAAATGCTTACTGACTTCAAAAGGTTCTGAGTGGTTGACCCTATTGTACCTCTATAAACTTTAAAGTCTTAATCACTTTATTCTCTCTCTTCTTGCCTTCAGAGAGTACATATTAAGGCTCTCCAGTCTTTCCGCATATGCTTATCCCTGTTGCCACTGGATCATTTTAGTAGCCTTCCACTCTATAGTCTCCAGTCGCTTTGTTTAATTTTTAGGTGCTGACCCCAGAACTGAACACAGCACTCAAAATGCTGCATCAACAGAGACCTGTAAATTTACAAAATAATCTACTTTCTATGGCAGGTGAAGCACCGCCTAATAATCCCCAGCATTCTATTGACTTTCCTATGTGCCTTGATGCTATGTGAGAAGGGCTTTATAATGTCACACAAGAATATTTAATTGCTTTAGTCTAGCATCTGCAGTATTATACAAAATAAACCTTCAACTTACTTCTCAGCTAACATACTAGTATCCTCCCCATTTTATGCCAATATCACCTTAAAGGACAATAAACAAGCTATTTCAACAGTAAAATTTCAGAAATTGCACCTAGGGAATAAGAACCCTAGGACAGAATACTAGATGGGTGGGGTGAGACTTGACACTACAGCTGAGGAACTTGACCTAGGAGTTATCATCAGTGGCACCCCCAAACAATCGAGCCAGTACAACAAGGCCCATGGTAAGGCAAGTAGGATGCTGGGGTATATAGGGAGGGCTATTGATAGCAGGAGGAAGCAAGTAATGCTACACCTTTATAGATCTTTAGTGAGGCCACACCTGGAGTACTGCAACCAGTTCTGGAACCTTATCTCAGGAAGGATATGGACAGAGTGGAGACAGTGCAGCACAGGGTGACAAAAAATATTCTGGGCCAACAGTGCAGGTCTGACAAGGAGCACTTCAAGGCACTGAACATGCACTCACTGGAGACCAGAAGGGAGAGGGGAGATAAGGTAGAGACCTTCAAGTTCCTAAAAGGATTGAACAAGATTAACTATGAGAAACTATTTAGCTTGAATGCTAGTTTTGAGGTCATGTGCATATGAGTGGAAACTGACAGGAGGAAGGTTCAGGAGAAACTTGAGGGGGAATGTACTATTTTACAGAAAGTGTGATGGAGTCATGGAACAGTCTACCAGCCGAAGTGGTGGGTGCTAAAACAGTTTTGAGCACAGTTGGGACAGAGTGCAGGGTATAGTGGTCACTTTGGATAACAGAATCATGAAGAAGAATAAGGGAGGAGGGGAAGGCTAGGACACTGGATGGACAATAGATCCCAGGGTTAGATAGGGTACTCGGGCAGACTGGATGGACCAATGATCTTTTTCTGCCATCATTCTCTTTCTTGTTATTTTTCTAAATTTGGCTTCATAGAGAGGTAATGTAAAGGCTACTGTTTACATTGATTCTAAAATTGTATTATACAATTAACGTAAATGCAGTATAATGTATGGTAGAATGTTGTTATGCATAAAAATCCATACCAGCTAAAATATTGTTATGCTGCAGTAGCTTGTTGTTATGCTGCACTAGGTACACATAGCTACTGCAGCGTAACAGCTTAGAACCTTGTATAAAGTACTATAAGCGTGAGCCGCAAGGTCATCCATCAACTGACATTACCGTTTTCGGTTAAGTGAGACGGCAACTGTTGACATTATGAAATTTAACTTACAGATCATAGTTATAGAAAAAAATGAAGCTCCTATGACTCCAAATATTTTCAGCTAACTGTCTGTGATCTATGACTCGACAAAATCCCTTTTTTGTTTTCCTTTACAGGTCACACTGTGGCTTCTGGGAGTTCAAGTGTCAATGTGACTGTGGAGCTTCAGTTTCTTCGATAGCAATGGACTCCTAGTTAAACTGTAGTTCTAAGATAGCCCTCTGTATGTAGCAGTAGTGTAATCGGGTAATCATTTTACTTTTCTTGATTTGGTGTATGAATGTTTTCCAACTGCCACAGTCGATGCTGCCGTCTGATGGAAGCCTCATGATCCGTAAGTAAAATTTCATAATGTCAACAGCTGCTGTCTCTGCGTTTCTTTCAGACTATGTGGGGCACAGTAAGTAGATGTACAGTTTAAGTCTACGCTCATTTGTCAGTTGTCAACATAGATGGGAGACCATACACTATAAAAGAAAATGTATGGTTCTTTCTCTGTAACAAGTTTGAAAACTCTTCCCGAGGTTGTCATGGTGACGGAACCTCTCGAGCTTCCAAACATCACCATGACACCCTTTCAAAGAATTTACAAACTTGTTACAGATAGAGGACTATACATTATCCTCTATATCATTTCACTGAAAAATTCAAACAATAGCCTTTCCTTTTCAAAACAGCCCACTCTGTCAACTCCCTAAAATGGCCACTGAAAATACTACATGATTATGCAATAGGAGTAAGTGGCATTGGTCTGTATAGTGCTTGTTTGTTATGCCCTTAGTTTAGCATTTTGCCCCAAAATGATCAAAATCATGACTTAACGTGTTATTATTTTCATAAATACACGTTAGGCTATGATTGGGATGATTTAGTTAGCTTAAACTGCTGAAATCAGGTTATGGTGGTTAGCACTATACAGATCAATGTAGTCATTTGCCTCTTGCTTCTATTACATAATCAAGTAGCATGCTTGGTGGCCATTTTAGGGAGCTGACATGTCAGTTTTTTTTAAAAGAAAGGCTATGTTTACATTTTTCAAACGTCATGAAACTCCATTTATGTTATCTATATAAATGCAGTTTTAGCATCAATGTAAGCAGTAGCCTTTTGTTTACCTTGACATGAAGCTGCATTTGTGAAATTGTTATTGTAAAAATAGTTTAAAGAGCAGCTTCTATGGTCTCGACCAACCCCCCAAGTGACACATATCCCGCAACTGACCTGGCCAGGAGTCATTTTCTATAAATGATTCTTTTGTGAGCTACCATTTAAAAATGTGATTTCACTCATAACTTAATTCCCTGACCTGCTGGCAAAAACTGAGCCAGTTCCACATCCTATGGCCACGCCCCTGCTGGCACCGCAGGCCGTTTTGTGATGTCAGTAAATGAAGGCGTGGCAAGACCATTGACTTGAATGGGGTGATTTTCTCTGCTCTATGTATCTTAATGATTGGATTTTAAGAAATCAAAGTGACCACCGATTAAGAGGGTCCCTCTTATTCGAGCGGTCACTTTGCTTTCTTAAAATCCAAACATTAAAGATACATAGCCTTTGGGAAAATCACCCCATTTAAGTCATGAGGCGCTGCACGCAGCTTTGTTTACTGACATCACAAAACGGGCGTGTGTAGCATGGGGCGTGCCGCAGGATTCGCTTTCAGCAGAATAAAGTTACGAGTGAAACAACATTTTTAAAGGGTAGCCCACAAAGGAATCATTGATAGAAAACAACCCTGGCCAGGTCAGTTGCAGGATATGTGTCATGGGGCTAGCGAGAGCTGCCTTTAAGTGTCCTTTAAAAGTTCTATAAAAGTTTAGCAGAAGGGCACTCATTTGATAAAGTACATTACAGCTGATATATACTACTTTGTTTTGCCTGCAGGAATTATGCTTCCCTGGCATAAGTCATGTTTCATTTATCTCACATCAGCAGTGGAAGACTGAATTGGCATGACCACATTTCAGCAACAATGTATCTCTTGTGTTTTAACAGAATTAATTAATTGTTCAGCTGTAAGTATAAAGACAGCTATCTTTGTAGATTAGATAATGGTCTCACACCGACTTCTTAAAAACACAGCTGATCGTGCAAGTATAAACATGCTTTAATGTCCTTGCCCTCTACAGTTTCCTGTCTTCCAAACTTTAAAGAGAACTAACCAAGAATACAATTTTAAGCAAAGCATTCAAACAGAGCCTTCTGTAACTATTCCCTTTTAAAGTAAAGGGAAAAGGCGATTCAGCCAAATAGTCGCAGACTTGACAACACTGACTGCCAATGATGCCATGCTCAAATTCTGCAATAATCCGTGAAGCCAAATAGAAAGTGGTACAGTAGCTGTATGTACAATACTATCCAAACACTACATAAAGAAAAAGGAAGTTGGTCCCCTTTATGAGGTTTAAACTACAATTTGCTCCTCTGTAATTAGAAAAAAAGCTAGGGGTTTGTAATAATACATATGTTTCCAATTGTGTGAGAACTCACAAGAGTTAGGCACTAGCCAGTGTTTCGACTAGCAGGAGCATTTGATTGAATAAGTCACTCAAAATAAATGTGACTATTTCTAGTTACTTATTTACTTACTATTTATTGATTTAGAAATGGAGCAATCCCAGTGTGGTCTCACACGCTTTGTGCAGAAACAAAAAACAGACAGGCAGGAAGGAGCCTGCTCTACAAGACCAAGTAAACATATTACAGTTTAAAGTGATACAGTAGACTCACCCTTTCTTCTGTATAGACATCTTTTGGTGAATCAAAAATAAGGTTCAGGTAACAAAGATTCATGGGAAATAGTACCAATGTCTCGTGATAAAATCGCTTCATCAGTGTACCGTGATAGTTTGTGTTTTTGTCTTAGTACACATATTCATTCAGTGCAAAACAAATCATCATTCTAAACATGGCTCTTGATTAGGTGCAGGTGAAGTTAAAAAAACACTCCACAATTTAAGTAATGCAGAGCATAGTACCATAATTTGCATAGTAAAATCTGTGCATTTTCTGGGCAAATTGACACACTACACACACACTATTCAGTTCCAACAAATTTAACTATGCAAATTGATGCACTTCACAGCAAAAGTTTAGAAACATAGAATTTGACGGCAGATAAGGACCACTTGGCCCACCCAGTCTGCCCATTTCCCTACCTAATGGATAAGATGCAGATCCTAGTTAACCAGCAGCCTACTTCTTTCTACCCCCCCCCCCGAATTGCCTTATGACTGTCCCATGCATGCTTGAATTCTACCACTGGTTTTGACTCCATAGTCTCCTCCAGAAGGCCATTCCATGCATCCACAACCCTCTCTGTGAAAAAATACTTCCTTACATTACCTCTGAGCCCCCCCCCCAATCTTCAAATTGTGCCCTCTTGTTCGTGCACACCTCTTTTTTTGAAAGATGCTACCCTCTTGGACTTTGTTGATTCCCTTGAGGTACTTGAAAGTTTATATCATGTTACCTCCTCTCCCTCCTTTCCTCAAGGCTATACATATTAAGTTCCAAAAAGTGCAAATTGTATTAATTTGCATTGTTACATGTGAATGAATATACATACAAACATACAAATTTGCCAGCAGAAACAGGCCATAATGTTGCATATAGTCTACTCGTGCATGCAGCTCAGTTAATTCCCTGGAGCTGCCCCTCTACTTCTGTTGGAGTCTTCCCCTGCCATCCCATTCCCTTCCCCAACCACTTCCCAGAAGTGCCTCCTTTGGACCTAATCTTCTTTGTCACCCTGTCCAACCCCCCCCCCTTGAAACTGGCAACTGTCTTTGCCACCGCCACCTCCTCCAGTAACTCATTCTACTCCTTCACCACCCTTTCAGTGAAAAAGTGCCTCCTCATTTCCTTCTTGAATCTACCCTACTAGTTTCAGGCTATTCCCCCTTGTTGTACCCTCCTTTCTTAAGTTAAAGATGCCCTCTGTACCAATCCTGTTTATGCCCTTAAGGTACTTGAAGGTTCTAATCATATCCCACCTCTCCTTCTGTCCTCCATGTTCAGCTCCCTCAGCCCCTCCTCATAGGTTCTGTCTCCCATGCTCTGGATCATTTTGATTGCCCTCTGCTGGATCCCCTCCAGTAGTTTGATATCCTTCTTCAGGTAAGACACCAGAACTGAACACAGTATTTCAGATGAGGTCTCACCACTGACCTGTACAGTGGCAGAATAACTTCCTCCCTCCTAGAGGTAATTCCCCTGGTGATGCAGCCTAGCATTTTATTTGCTTTGGCTGCTGCCTTTCGGCACTGTGCTGTGTGTTTCATACCACCCCTGACCATTACTCCCAGGTCCTTTTCCTTCCCTGAGACTGCCACCTGTATTCCCCCAGACAGTAGCCGACCTTCGGGTTTCTGGCTCTGATGTGCATTACCTTACATTTCTTAGCATGAAAACCCAACTGCCAGATGCCAGACCACTTCTCCAGCTTAGCCAGGTTCTCCCTTAAATCCTGTCTCCCCTCCTTTGTGTCCACCCTCCCACAGAGCTTGGTATCATCTGCAAAAAGGCAGATCCTCTTATTGACCCCCTCTGCAATGTCCCTTATAAATATGTTGAACAGAACAGGTCCAATGACTGAGCCCTGTGGGACCTCGCTGATTTCAGGTCTAGGTTTGGACAGTCCCCCATCACCACCACCACCACTCTCTGGTTCCTATCATTTAACCAGCTCTTGACCCACCCTAGCATTTTGTCCCCTATTCCCAGGTCCCCCAGTTTGCTGATCAGTCTGCCATGTGGCACTTAGTCAAATGCATTGCTGAAGTCCAGGTACAGTATGTTCACCACCTAGCCCCAGTCCAAAGACCTCATAACCCAGTTGAAGAAGTCTATCATGTTGGTTTAACAAGACCTCCCCCTGACAAACCCATGCTGCCTGTCATCCTGGAGACCATTCACTTCAAGGAAGAAAACCAGCCTTTCTTTTAGAATAACCTCCATTAACAGGTTAGGCTGACTGGCCTGTAATTACCTGGCTCATCCTTGAGTCCACTCTTGTGGAGAGGTACCACATGAGCTGTCCTCCAATCCTGTAGCACACATCCCTTCTCTAGTGAGGTGTTAAATAGATCTGTCAGCAGGGCTGCCAATACCCCCCGCAAGTTCCCTCAAGACCCTCAGATTTACCCCATCTGGGCCAGGTGCCTTGTCCACCCACAGTTTCCTTAGTCCTTTTAAGGACCTGTCTACCCCAATCTCCCCCTCATATTCCTTCCCCTCTCAAGGTTCCTGCCAATCTTCCCATGTGGCATAAGCCCGTCCGCTTCCTTGGTGAGGACTGAGCAAAAGTACTCATTTAGTACCTCCGCTTACTCTTCCCTTTTTCTGCCGATCCTCCCTCCATCTTAATCCTAACTATCTCATCCCTTCTGCTTCTTCTCTCCTTGATGTACTGGAAGATGTTCTTCTCCCCTTCCTTAATCCCCTGCACCAGTCTGAGTTCTTTCTCAGCCTTGGCTGCCCGGACCTCTCTCCCAACCTCTCGAGATTTCACAGTGTATGCCTCTCTGTCCTCGTCCCTCGAGGTGTGCTTGTACTTCGGGAAAGCCAACCTCTTTTCCTTTACCTTTTCAGCCCCATTCTTACTATACCAGCTATGACGCTGGGTTCTGGAATTCTTATACAAGTGTCAGTGGCCTCAGTTAACCCCATCTTAATGACAGTCCAGTTCTGGTCCGCATTCATCTCTGGTCTGAGTTTTGCCAGGTGCTCCTGTACTATGCTCCCCATCCTATCGAAGTCTGCCTTCCTTAAATCCAACACCTTTGTCCTTGACATGGCTGGTTCCTTCCCCATGCAGATGGAAAACCACACTGTGCGGTGATCATTGCTTGCAAGAGGTTCCCTCACTTCAACATCCTGGACATGCTGCCCTTCTGATAGCACTAGGTCCAGTATGACCTCCTCCCTTGTTGACTCTGTGACTCCCTGTGTCAGGAAAGAGTCCTGTACAGCAACCAAGAGGAGTTGTTTCCTGCTACAGGAGGTAGCTGGGGTGCTCTAATCTACTCCAGGTAGGTTGAAGTCTTCCATTATTACAGTGTTTCCTCTCCCTCCTACCCTCTTGATCTGTTTCCCCAGCTTTCTATCCAACTCTGTTCCCTGTAAAGGTATTCCATATACCACCCACACACAGATCCTTCTCCCAGTAGTGTTCTGGAGTACCACCCATAGGGCTTCAGCAGCGCCCTCCTCTCCCTCTTCCCTGTTGCACATTATCCCTTCCTTTATGTACAATGTCACTCCACTTCCCTCCCCTTTGCTCTGTCCTTCCTCTGCATTTGGTATCCAGGGATCATGAGGTCCCAGTCATAGTACTGAGTTGCCGATGTCTCCGTGATGGCAGCTATGTCCACGTCCCCCTCCGCCATCAGAGCCTGTAGGTCCGCTGCCTTGTTAGCCAGACTCCTTGCATTCAAGGACACCACCTTCTAGTGGGACCCCTCTCCTTCTTTGCTCCTGTTTCTTTTGTGGCTCTCCTCTCCCTAGGACCCTGCTAACCCTTCCCATTGCTCTCCACTTTCCTTTTTAGTTCCTTCTGGGGCAAGAGGCCTGGGGTCCTCCCTCTCCTGTTGCCGAGTGCCTTGCCCTCTGCAGCCCCCCCCCCCGCTACTTTAGTTTAAATTTAGCCTGTCTTCCAAGTATCTTTCCAGGTTGCCTTTCATGAGCCTTGTGCCCTCCTTGCTTATTTGCAGCCTGTCTGGTGAATATAGGTCCTTGTCTTCCGATATCCTATCCCACTCTCCCACCAGTTCATACCCAATTGTTTCACACCATACCCCTAGCCATGAGTTGAATTCCTCAATTCTCATCTTTCTAACAGTGCTGGCCCTCAGGACTGGCATTACCTCTGAGAAAGCTACTGATTGTACCACCCGTCTGCAGATCCTTCCTAGCTCTGTGAACCTTTCTTGTACCACCTTCACCTCATAGCCCAGCAGACCATTGGTGCCCAAATGAACCGCAATGTGATGCTTCCCCTGCTCTACACATTTTGGTATAATTGCCCCCAACCTCTCTGCCATCATGCCTGGCATGCATTCCACTCTCCTGTTTGTGTTCCCTGTATACTTGTTCGTCCATCTTACTCCCTTCAGAACAGAGTTCCCTATTATTACAACCTGACTCTTGCTGTCAAAGTGCCTACTCTGCAGTCACTTCTTCACATATTTCCCTCCATTATGGTTACCTCACAGTGTGGCAACCCTTTCTTGTTCTCTAACTTTCCCCTTACTTATGGGTACCCCTTGTTTGCCTCTCCTATCATACTATCTTTTCCTCCTCTGTGGACCCCCCCCCCCCGGAGATGCCTTTTTCTTGCCTATGCCTTTCTCCTCCCTATCCCCCCCTGCCCATGTTTGTCATGACCTCTGCTCCACATGACCCACCTGCTTCCCTAACCCTGTTTCCCTTCTTGACAAGTGTCCCATCCCTTTTCCCTTGACCCCCTTTATTTGGTGCTGTCTCTACTTCTTCCTGTTTCCTGAACTCCCCTCTTTCCCCTTCATCATCCAGACCCTGCAAAACTGTGAACTTGTTTGAGGCCTTTTTCCCCTTTTCTGCAATGTCTTCTGCTGCCTTTCCCTGCTCTCCCATCCTTTCTCTATAGCCTGACTCTTCCCCCCTTCCCCCACCCCCACCACCTTCCAGTTCCTCCCTTCATTATCCTCTGGTTTCTGTGGTTCCAGTGTTCCCTGGCCCTGAAGTGTCCTCCTAGATTTCTGCCTTGGCCCACTCACTCACTTGCCCATCTGGGACAATCCCCTATCCCCCCCCCCTGCCTTTCTGCCAACTCCCCTCCCCAGCTCCTTCTCAATTCCCATCTTATCCACTCTATTTCTTCACTTAGTTGCCCAAGCTGCCTGCAGAGTAGACATCCCCCTTCCCTCCACATTCTTCCCAAGAAGAGGGCCACTAAACATCCATTACATCTGACCATCCTCCCATCCCCTCCCCCATATCCTCCGTCTACTCTCCCCGGCCCACCAACCTTCCTCCCCTCTCCTTCCTTGACCCCCTCATTCTTTTGGGTGCCACATAGTCCCCTGCATCTATGCTTCCCTTGGTATCCCCCCTTTCCTACTGTTATTCGCTACCCTTCTTTGACATGTCTCAGTGTGTCCTACGGTCTTCCCTGTTTCCTCCCTTTCAGTCCCTCCCTCTCAGCCTACCTCTCGACTCTCGAACCCCTTATTTACAACTTATGTGTACTCCTATACATATAGTTAATTTCATTGCAACTGTAGTGAATTGCGTAGTGTGCGTGCACTATATGAAAACTACATGAAGCATTTAGTGGGTGAATTCACTGCAATTTGTAGGTGATTTATCAATTCGCAGTGCTCCTATGTTTAACACTAAAAGATCAAAAGAGCAGCCATGTTACAGTAAAGTGCACATCATGCTGCTGAATGGGGTAGTTAACTCCAGGTTCCATCCAAAAGATCCCGAAGACAGCAGCACTTTGCGTAAGCTGTTAGGCATGTACACAAATGCTGTATTGCAAAACCAAATGTATTGCCAAACTTGGCACATAAAGAATCTCTAGTTACACACACTATGTCAATCAAAATCACAAGGGGGTATAAAACTGAGCATTTGCCAGAAGATTTCAGCAGGGGGCCCCGATGAAGCCTTCTAAAATAAGTGTTCGGGTTGATACCTCCTTGTGACTGCAGCTGGCATAGTGTGTGCACCTAAAAGCTTTTTATGTGCCAACTTTGGCAATCACTTTGGTTTTACAATAAAGCATTTGTGTACAGACCTCATTTACAGCTTTCCCAGAGTGCTGCTGTTTTTTGGATCTTTTAAAACTAGCCTATATCTATCAGTTAGTAGAATTGCCAGAATACATTAATCTTTTCTCATACACTTAAATTCTATTCACAGCTGTTATGGTCCTTACAGGTTTCAGGTTGTAGTTATCAGTAATACATGGTAAGCAAACATTTACAGTGACAAATATTAATAGAGACACGATTTACTGCAAATATCAGCAGAGAAAGGAATAAGGAATAACATAGTGAACTAAGCCCTCAGTACATGGTAAGTAATATATACTTAGATATTTACATTTTCAAAAATATGTACAACAAATATAAGTGGTAGAAAAACTGTGATTAGGTAGTAAGGGGACTAAAGACTTGAGTCCAGATTCAAAGAGCATTTTGGGACCTAGTCCCACTCCGTAACTCCAGATGCAGATCTATATCTCCGCAGCTGCAGAGATTAGTATTCACGGTCCCCCACATCAGTGGAGATGTTATGCTGGGACTCACTGAGCATAGCAACTTTCTGCAGCTGCAGGGACTTCCATGGCAACACCACCTGCAAGCTTCCGTGAATTGTGGAGCCGGTCTTAAACCAACTCCACCTTTGGGAATACCGCAGCTGTGGGAAAAACTGCAGATCCACAAGTGGCAACTCACTTGTGTTGTTTTTTTTTCCCCACAGCTGCAGGAATTTCATGAGCTTCATGAATCTGGCCCTTGGACTCTGGGAAGCAAAGGAGCAGCTTTATTATTCATAGATTACCAGAAGACAACATCAGGATACCAGGAACAAAGTAACTACCTACGGCACAGACTGTATCAATGTACGTGCAGTCCATCAACAATATATTGGAGGCCCAGGTGTGTTAGACTAGTGGCCACTATGGGGCAACTGTGGCAAGCAGAGGTGTGCAAAGTCAGGAAACTCCACTCTGCAAAATAATCTATGGAGTGTCCAAACTTTGCTAATTTAATCTGCGGTGCGGATCCCAAATTTAACCCCAACCCAAACAAAAAAAACTCCACAAAATGTGGAGTTTGATCTCAACTGGCACAGTTTGGCAACTCCACCAGCAGAGTTCAATCTCCGCATTTTGCATTTTTTTTTCTCCAGTGTCTTGTCTAGTTAATTGCCCCTCCCACCACCCACTGATTGCTGCCTGATTTTTAAATAAAATGTATTCTCTCATGGCTAATGTTCCCTCACCCCATCCAAACCCATGCCATAGTTTTAAAAATTATTCCCTGATAGCTAGTGGACCCCCACCCCAGTTGGTAGTGCCGCCCCATCCCGACTCCGAGTGGACGTCTGACGCAGCCCACCACTCTCCACTATGGCCAGCCACCCAACTGAGCTGTCATCAATGAATGAATGAATGAGTGAGTTCTAGTACAAGTACACATTCATTCATTCATTGACACTTCAGTTGGGCAGCTGACCATGGTGGAGAGCAGTGGGCTGTGCCAGTCACCCACTCGGGTTGGAGTGGGAAACACTGCCCACCACAGTGGGTATAAATAACTAGCCACCAGGGAATAATTTTTATAACTACGGGCATGGGTTAAGGTGGGAAGAGGACCAAGTAGCCACCAGGGAATAAATGTTAAAGCTACAGGTATGAGTTCAGGTGGGGAGGATCGTAGTCACCAGGAAATAAATGTTAAAACTATGGGCATGGGTTTGGGTGGGGGAGGGACTGCCACAAGGGAATAATTTTTAAAACTACGCACATGGGTTCAGGAAGGGAAGAGACTGCTCGCCACCAGGGAATAAATGTTACAACTAGGGGCATGGGTTTGGGTGGGGAGAGACTGCTAGCCACCAGGGCATCATTTTAAAACTCGCACATGGGTTCAGGAAGGGGAAGAGACTGCTAGCCACCAGGAATAAATGTTAAAACTACGGGCATGGGTTTGGGTGGGAGGACCACTAGCTATAATGGAATAAATGTTAAAACACGCGGGGTGGTGGGGAAGGGACCGCTAGCCACCAGGGAAAAACGTTATTTTTTGGGAGGTGATTGGGAATTATTTTATTCAACATGGGTGGGGGGGACAACAATGAGACACCAGTGAAAAGACTGCGCTGGCGATTGGAAAATTGAACTTTCCTTTTTTGCTTTTTTTAAGCTTTAAAAAAATAAAAGCAAGGTGAAGTCACAAATCATGCATTTCCTAACAACCAGGGAAACTTCACAAAATGATCCATGAGGCGGATTTAGTGAATTCACAGGAAATTCTCTCACAAATTAAAACTTTGTTGCAGCTCTAGTGGCAAGCCAGAGTTGGGACAGTTCTTGTAAGTCAGGGAAGCCTTATGGTATTCCTTCTTTAGAGTCTATGCAGATTGGAATTTGGGGGAGGAAGTTACTGTACAGTAATATTAGCAAGTCTGTAATCTGACTGAGGCTTGGTCAGCATCACATCTGCATTGCAGGATGTGGAAACTATTGCCTTCCTCTAACATTAAGGTGTAGGAGGGATTGGTGGAGAGGGGTATGAGCAATCAGTATTTGACACTGAGCTTTAAAAGTAACACTAAGAGACCCCACTCCTCTCTGAGATAAATTAAGTAAGTAGTCAATTAAGGCAGAAAGAAAATGGTAATATTTGACAGATTAGCCATTGGGTGAAGGGAGGTGTTCACTGAATTTTCTGTTCTAACTGACTTGTGCCATAACCAGTTGCACCCTTACATTAGAGGTGGATGAGAATACCAGGTCATCATAGTTTAAGAAATTGAAGATCATGCTTTCAGCTACATGTCTCCTAGTATTAAGGGGGAGGGGAAGGAACTTTTCACCCTATAAAGGACTCCAAGTTTGGCGAAACATTTTGCTACAGTGTAAGTTACGTGTTCAGATCAGTCAAGGTGTTGGTCAAGACAAAGGCTAAGATATTTATAGGAGGTTACTGAGTCAAGAAGGGCTCCTGGTACTAAGTATATCTTCATAGAGAGACCAGAAATGCTCAGCCAGATACCATATATACAGGAGGTTACCCAGTCAAGAAGGAGTCCTACTAGTAGGTGTATATCTTCACAGAGGTAGGGGAATTTCTTGGCCAACATCTAGAGCCAAATACCATGGATGACTGTTTCTTTTAATTTACAGAAAACTGATTTGTGTGGAACTTGTTTTGAACATTAAAGAACTAGTGTGCTGTTTAAAACAAGTAGTAGTTTCCAAAAGCAGTCAACTAATACATTTTATATCTGAGGTACTTCATTTCCTTTTAATTACTTTAAAGATGTTTTACCTGATGTCAGTAGGTGTGATGCGAGGAATAGCGCTCTGCCTAGCAGCTGACATATCTAGCTCTGCTCCTCCTATTACATCATCCGCATCATGATCTCACTGACTGTGACATCACAGCTGTTCTGGAACAGCCTCTCAACAGCTGTAAGGTAAGCCACCTCTGTAGTCATGGTCAGTAAGGTCACAGTGCTGATGACATAGTCGGAAGAACAGAACTAGATATGTCAGCTGCCAGACAGCATGCTATTCCACACATCCTGCATAATACTGTCACATAGAAACTTTATGAACAAAAGGAAAAAGGAAAAAATATGTCAGAAATAAAGTTACAGCTGAATACTTCTTCACATTTATAACATTTTCCTGTCAGATATACTATGAAATACCAAAACCCACTTGCCAGTATCCCGGCACCAGCAGCCCGACACATGGTTGCCCGACAGACAAAGTTTTCCTGCACCAGAGGTTTTTCTTATGTTTCAGGGGGCGCACCCCCCTTAATTTATATAACTAACTCTGCTGTGGGCAAAATTCCAATGTTGGGCAACTGTGTGTCAGGCTGCTGGCATCAGGATACTGAAACTCAGACAAGTGGGTTTCAGTCAAACATAATACTCCCTTCCTGTCTGCTGTTTGTGGTTCTACTAACTCTTTGAGGAAGTCTAGCAGAAGGGCCTTCTCAAGAGAGAAGTTGTATAAAAAAAAAAAAACAAGAGCTCTGAGAATGTTCCATTTTATGAGACATTACCTACCCATGGTGATAATGAGTTGGGCTTTGTGGCAATACAAATTTTCTGATGATTTGCTGTCAAAGAGCTGGTTGCTTCATGGAGTTCCCTCCACAATCCCCATACTATACTTACATCTCCAACAAATCCAGAGAACGGAGTTAAGATTCACTTGCCTCTCAGGCATATTTTGCTATATTTCATTCAACAAAGTTACGTTTCACCTGTCACCCACCCACTTTCATGGCCATGCCTGTTCCTTAGGGTGGGTTAACAGCATTGTCTATACAAATCATAAGAATATGGAAAATGTATTTCAAAAACCATACCTAGTTACCCTAGGCACTGTGTCTGGTCACAACTTGCAAATGATAAATGTTTAAAGGGAGATGGGATGTAAAACACGCAGGCAAGATGTATACTTTCATTACACATTGTAAATATAGCTGAATGATTTACCGGTATCTTTGGGGAAAAAACTCAAACTAGTCTACCACATTTTATTATAGAAACATAGAACTGTAGACAAAATGAAGGCAGAAAAAAGGCCAAAGGTTCATCCAGTCTGCCCGAGTTCCCTGTTTTGATCTGGAGCCTACTGTTCTTCCAGGGTTCTAGCCTTCCTCACACTCCTTCCATTCTCCTCCCTAATTCTGATGACTCAAGCAACAACAATACCTTCATTCTGTCCCAGCTATGCTTAAAACCACTAATAGTTTTTGCACCCACCACCTCAGCTGGCAATCTGTTCCATGGCTCCTCCACTCTTTCTGTAAAATATTATTTCCTCATGTCCCTCCTGAACATCCCTCCTATTAGCTTCCACTCATAACCATGTGACCTCAAGCTGTTATTCAAGTTAAATGGTTCCATGCAGTTCACCTGTTAATTACTTTTTGAATTTGAAGGTCTCTATCATACTATATCTTTCGTCTCCCTTCTGGTCTCCAGTGAGTATCCAGTGAGTACAACAAAAAAATAATAAAAAAAAAATAAAAATACATATTCACTGCCTTGAGGGGATCCTCAGAGGACATGCACTGCTGGCCCCGAATCATTTTTGTTAATCTGTGCTTCACTGTCTTCACTTAATCCCTATCCCTCCTGAGGTGAGGACCCCAGAACTGGGTGCAGTACTCTATATATGACCTCACCAAGGTGCTGTACAGCTGAAGTATTACCTTTCTTATTCTGCTATCAATACCACCCCCCCCCCGATACATCCAAGCATCCTATTTGCTTTGCTGTCAGCCTTGTTGCACTGACCGAGTGCCATTGGGAGTCACTGATGATAACTCCAAGGTCTCACCTCAGCCATGGTACTAAGTCTCAGCCCTCCCTCCCCCATCCAGTACTCTATCCTTGAGTTCTTTTTCCCTAGTTGCATCACCTTCACACTTTTGGCATTGAATTTCAACTGAAAACCCTTGTCCACCCCTCCAGCTTTTGCATGTCTCTCTGCATTTCCTTCACTCCCTCATCACTATCCACACTCCCACACATCTTAGTGTTATCTCAGAATAATAATATAGAATTTAAGCAGTTCATTCATTTTGATCCAGGTCTTATTTGAGACAAATATATTAAGACAAAACACTGAATATGAAAAGGGTTCCAAATCTTGCAGATCTCACACAAAGACTTCAAGACAACAGTTATATTTTTAAAGACACATTTGCTTACTTTTGCTGCACCTATCTCGTCTATGCGGAACTTCTCCAGTGGCGCTATTAGCACATCATTTGCATTCTGAATCTGAAAAACACAATGGAAACAGTTCAACGGGTTACAGTAATATATAACTCTTAAAGGAAAAGACCACTTACAAGCCAATGCCTATTCCCTGGATCACTGGTACTGTACTATGTGAAAAATATTTTTCTATCTTCATTTAGGTAGTGTTATACAACTTTTAAATAGAGCTGACAAACTTCCATTTTGTAAGGCTGTCTGCAGCCATCTCATGGTAGCTGCTTGCTCTGTCACCCTGGATATTTCAATGTGGTCCTCCTAGGCCAATAAACTGAGTCGCGGGGGGTGGGGCACATTAGCATATCCCGGCTGAGAGATCAAGCAGATCCTACAAGATGGTTGCTGGCAGCCTTACACAATGGAAATTTGTGAGCACTATTTAGAAGTTAAATGACACTACCTACGTGAAGAATGGAACATTATTTTTTCATATAGAACCACTAACATGGAGAATAGGCACTGGCAGGAGAGAACCAGTAGGCAAATGATGTTTTCCTTTAATCATGATAAGAATCAAAAAATACATCCTAATAAACAGGACAGAGAATAAAATCAAGAAACCAGATACTGAAAATACTTCTACATGAGATTACTGTAGGTCACACATGAAAACTTGAAAAGTGTTTATTTGGCAAGAAATTCCTGCCAAGAATTTCTAGAGACATCACCAGAGCTGTCAATTGTGTTCAGATTTACTGTAGTTTATGGACTGCCAACTCATGGTCTAGCTTTACATTGTTACACAGTAATTTAAGCTTGGAAGGACTCTAGGCCCATCTATTAAAAACGTATAAATGTAGCAACTATATTCCACTATACAGAATCTTTTTTTTTCCTTAACTTTTCTATTCTTTTTGCTCCTTTTGCTGCTCAGCTGGTTCCCATCACCAGTGCCCCACAACAAGCCCTGTCACCTGCCATCTCTGGGGCTCACGGCCTGCCAGTACAGTGCCCCACAGTTTACTCCCTGTGGCACAGCCTCCCAGGACTCCCACGCGTAACAGAAGTGTGGCTCGGGTGAAATGACAGGTGGGCAGTAGATGGTACAGGGCCTGCAGTGGAATGCTGACTCATACTGCTGGGCTAGATAGTATTTTCCCCATTTACTCCCCACCACCTGAACATCTCATGGGTGGGGACTAAGTAGAAGCTTCGCACGTAGAACGAGTTTCATGTCCCAGTCAAGGAGATGCCTGCCCTACCTTTGTGGTATCAGGCCAGCCTGTGCCACTACCTGTGGACATCAAAGTGGTGGTAGCATGTCAGGGTGCACTGATCTCCTTCTCTGGAGGAGGGAAGCCTGGCCATCCCGCAACAATCCAGATATGTTTCTGAACTTGGATCACTGGCATTGCGAGCAGTAGTGCTACTAGTGCACTGATAGGCAGGTCCTATGATATACAACCTTGCAAATATGAGGGAACCAACACAGGCAATCCATAAAATAACATTTCAAGACAATATTAGTACACCTTGGTGATGTCCTGAGAAATTCTAAGCAGTGTTTATTTTTCTACCCCTCACAAAAGGTTATATCAATCAAACTGACACAAGCAAATTTATACCTTTTATAGAACTACTGCTGCTTCAGAAAAAACCAAAACAAAACATGTTTTGATTAACTTCCAAGAGTAATTGGGCTGGATTTGGCTAGAGGGTTAAGAACTACAGGCCACCACAAAGATCTGAATGTTTAGATTTTCCAAAATGTCACAATATCCATCTTTCTTGCCATCTGCTGCTGATAGATATGCAAAATGTTTACCGCAAGCCGCCATAAAGATAATGAAATCATTCAATGAACAGCAGGCATCATGTTGCCATAGCCAATGTGCAGTAATGAAACAATCAGTATATGAGGAATGTGATTCAGCATCCCCAAGGAAAACCTTACTGAGTCATTTACTTGAGAAATATTTAACCATTGGACACCTCTTTGGGATGCAGCATCCCTTTTCTGAGAGTATCCTGGGAAGCAACAATAACAACAGTAGAAGGCAAATTAAAACACATTACCTAAGTACAACAATTAATCACACAGCTATGTCAAAATATAATTATAGATAATTAACCTGCAGTATCTTAATTAAATATTTGTTTTAGAAAAAAATAAACATAAATATCCTATTACTTGTTACAGTTTCTACTGACTGCCAAGTCACTGTTGTGATTCCTTGCTACCCAGATACAAATACAACGGGTCAAAACTGCTGTGCTGTAACTGTGGTATAAATCAGTGCCTCAGGACTTTTTAGTGAAAACTGCATTCGCTGTGCTACAGTGGTGCTGGTCAGGATGCAAAGCTTTACCTTGCAGTATTTCTGCAGCAGAGTGCTGCAGTATGCTGCAGAGAACATTGTAATTCAATGGCAATTAAATCACTTTATTACTGATATACAGTATTTTGTGACATGTCATTAAGTGCAGTTTAATGAAACCTAGTACCTTGCAGCAAATAGCATAACATTTACTGCAAGGTACTCGGTTGCAACTTGGCTTGCACCAGTACTTTATTAGATTCTACAAAAGGCTGTAGTGAAAATGTAAATTTTTCCCCATAAAGAATTCTTTTTATTTGCTTGGGATTTTTTTTTTTATGTATTCATTTAAAAATGTTCATACCAGGATAAACCACACATACTGTGGATAACCGATTAACATAGTAAGGTGATGATGGAAGGAACGTGGGGGTCCTCTCTCCTTCTATATTGCAGCGACAGTACTGTACCTGGTTTGTGGATGGGCACGCATTCAAGCTTTTTCAGCTGAAATGCTACCCCATGCCTGCTGAGTAACTCTCAATGCCAATCTCCCTCAGGAATCTGTCTAGTCCTACTGTGAAAGTCTGAACAGTGCCAGCCTTCACAGCCTTACATGATAGGTCATCCTTCGTGTTGACCACCCTCTGGATGAAATCATGCAGTCTAATGTTTTCCTTTACCCTGTCCATCAGCATCTGTTTGAGTAAGTGTCCTCTGTTTCTGCTTGCACTTATCAGCTCAAACATTTGTGTATACTTCACCCAGTCCATCCCATTTAGTATTTGGGGCACTGTGATCATGCCTCCAGTGAACTGTCATGTCTCAAAACTTAAGAGTAATCATTTGAGTATGTCCAAGCTCTCCTTGCAGCTGTTGCCCACTAAATCACTAATCAGCCTGGTACAGTAACTCTGTGCTGGACCCACTAAATCTCTCCAAAGTAATTTCTGCACTACAGTGACCAAAAATGGATACAATACTCTAGCTGTGGTCTAACTAATACATTGCACATGGGAAGGATCACCTTCCCTTGACCTGCTCCTTATCTGAATGTATCCCAACACTGTGTTTGCTCTCTTTACTACAGAAGCCCATTGTCAACTTGTCTTCAGCCTACTTTGCAAAATGACCCCTAGATCTCTAGGTTGACATGCCATCTAATTATCAGGTGAGTTCCAGAGGCACAGCAGTAATCATAAAGTAACAACATATACAGTATCTATACATCCTAATGTAGGTAGTCAGGAATGTAATAGATCCAGAGCCTCATTCTCAATCACAAAGGGTGGTATCAGGTGGAGAGGGGATCACTTAGCTCCTGCTGTCATTATGCCCCCATAAGGCAATGCACAATAGAGTTCACAACCCCTTCAAATGCATTTGCAAAAGGCATTATGAGCTTTGAAGCATTAAAAGTGATGGCAGAAAAGACCCAGAAATCCATCCAATCTAACCAGAATGCCACAGCATGAAACTGGAGGGGGAAGGGGGGTTAGGAGGGAAATGCTGAGGCACTACTTTATGGAGAGGGTGGTGGTGGCATGGAATGACCTCCCTGAGGAGTTGGTTTCCCTAAAGACAGTGGACAGTTTTAAAAGGGGCTGGGATAGTGTCAAAGGCAGAATAATTGCCTGCGGGATTGGGGGGGGGCAGCAGTGGAGTAAACAGCTAGCTACAATATTGTGCAGATGAGACACACCCTTTTTGGTCTGATTCTGCTGGCTTCTTTTATATGTTCATATGTTAACATCTCTTTTTTTATATTGTCATTTTTATTAAATTTGAAAAAAGAAGGGTATACATCCAGGCAGAAAAATAACAGAGAGGAAAATAATTATGAATGCAAGAGGACATATGCAGACGACAAAACTAATTCCCCAGAGGTACAGCAAGATATAAATTACAGAACATATCTCAGCTTTCTAGATAATATTGATGAATAGTGAGCTAAAATTAGACAGCACATCTTTCATGCTTGCTATATAATTATTAACAAACTGTAAAGCCAAGCAGTCCATTAAGTATCTAAATAAGCAGTACCAGCTCAAATCTTTAATAATATTCCACCTCAAAAGAATATCCTAGTAACCTAGGGGATAATCACACACTGAGCAAGGAATGAGAATAAAAATGAGTACTAGTAAGTAATAATACATAGGGGTATAGGAAGAGATCATGACAAAAACCACTGAACAAAAGCAAAATTCCTATATGAAGGGGGCCCCCTTACCAATGCCAGCTCCATTTAGTTGATGAAGCAAAAAAAAATCCAACTAAGTCCCACCTAATAAACGTACCTGAAAGGCGGTTGCCCCAATAAGTCCCTATGGGACAAATTCAGGGTAGCAGGATATCTGATGCACCTTAGCTCAAAAACATTGATACAATTTGCCAATCTGACCGAGAGGCATTCCAAGGCATACATCTCCCAAGTCAAGGTGTGCCAGGTCTCCTTAGCGGGAAGACGTTTAGTTTGCCATAGCCTGATAATGACTTTTTTTGGCTGCTAAAACCAGAAGGGTGATCTGTCTATAAGTTGTTTTATCTACTGTAACCCCTTCTGGGTGGGTAGCAGTTAAAATATAAACTGGAACAAGGAGATCTGTACAGTCATAAATAAGAACAATTTCCTGGATAACTTTGCTCCAGTAAGGGGCCAAATGCCAACACTCCCAGAGGATATGCACCTGCTCAGCATGATAACAACCACACTCTCTCCAACAGTGACTCAGTAGAATAGTCAAAAATGTGGCCACTACAGTTTGAGTATGGAAAAAATCTCATCTGAAGTTTTTAGGCATATTCTTTCCAATACAGAGAACTGGAGACCTTAAAGGACCGGAGGGAGAAAGCCCTTCAGCTTAATGCAAAGACATCAATCTGTAGATCCTTGGACCAGGCCACCCTAATTGTATCATCCAGATCACCCAGTTTCTCATTAAGGGCCTTGTATGTAGAGCTTATCAAATGTTCAGTAGGAGCACCATGAGTATGAGAGTAAATCAAAGACACCAATAATGATGGTTTCTCTGCAATAGTGGAGAGGGTTTCCTAGGATGAACTCAGGTATGATTTAAGTTGCAGATAAGTATAAAAATATTTCTGTGGGAGCCCAAAAGTCGATTGAAGGGATACAAATGTAAGCAGGCCTGTGGGACTTATCAGTTGGAATACATATTTTAAACCCTGGTTGCACCAAAAACATTGGGCTTTATCCATTTTATTGGAGAGAAAGGACTGATCATGTGCAAAAGCTCTAAAAAAATAATACTTCTGATGGAGTAAGTTATGTTTTAATAAATATCAACCAGTGACGAAGGGGCTCGGCAGTATATTGGGGAAATTCTGAAAGGGAAAGGCATAGCAAAGGGTGACCAAAAAGATATCCCAAAAAATAAAATTAATCACTCCAATGAAACTCAGTTTGTTTCCAGTATGCGTCATAGGTGAGATTCAGCCAGCATAATATAATTCGCAGTTGAGTCACTAATGTATACCGCTTTAAATTAGGTAGGTTTAAACCTCCCTGTTCCCGTGGGAACTGGAGTAGAGAATAACGAATTCAAGGGGGGTGACCCTTCCAAATAAAATGCAAAATTAATTTATCCCATGCTTGGAAATAAGAGTGAGAGGGGGCTAGTGGATAAGTTTGAAAAAAAAAAAAATATTCGTGGATATATATTTTGTTGTGCCACTTCCACTCTAGTCAAAAACTTAATGGGAGCTGTGCCCATTTAGTGAGGTCTGCAGCCAACTGCTGAGTCAAGGGTTCAAAATTAAGTAATTCACTATGGATCGGATTCTTAGTTAACATTATCCCTAAATAATGCTTGACCAGTTTATGCCATTTAAAAGGGTATGCTGATTTCAACAGTGTTGAGGTGGTATAATTATATAGTAGTTCCTCCATCTTCTGCTCATTCACCTGTACCCCACCAGTAACCCAAAAAGATGAAGCTGATCCCAGACTACTAGAACAGATTTTTTAGGGATGAGCAAGGTAAGCAGAATGTCATCTGAAAAATGAGAAATTTTGTATGATCTGCCACCTATAGGTATATAGTACCTTCTACTTCTGGGTGGGAACATATTGCACAGGCTAAAGGTGCAAGATACAGGGTGAAGAGCAGAGGGGGCAAGGGACATCCCTGACGGGTGCTGTGCATGAGGGTAAAGGAGTCAGACAAACTACCATGAGGCCTGACAAAGGCCTCAGGGGTGGCATATATAATCTGAAGCTGAGTCAAAATTAGCTTCAGAAACCCAAAACAGGACAGGGTCGCCCAGAGAAACAGCCAGGCAACCCAGTTAAAAGTTTTTTTGGCATCGAGACCCAGGAGAATTAGAGGGAACTTCCTTTGGGTTGCATAATTAATCAGCAAATATGTGTGGCGAACTGCATCGTGGGCTTGTCTATTGTTAGCAAATCCCACATGGTCAGGATTAACCAAAGAGGGAAGTAGAATTTCAAATCTATGAGCAAGGGTAAACATATATACCTGATAATAAAAAATTTAGCATTGATATTGTGCGATATGAAGCGGGGTCCTTAGGATCCTTATGGGGTTTAAGTATAGGTGCCATAACAGCATATCTCCAGGAGGGAGGAGGAGAAGGAGCACTTTTTTAAATTTCATGATAGGCTGCCAGCAGGGTGGGAAAAAGGAACTCCTTGAATGCATTATAAAATTCAAAGGGGTACCCATCAGGGGCAGGAGTCTTCATGGTTTTGTCATGTTTAAGATCCCTAATCAGATCTGCCATAGTCACAGGGGCCAATAGTGCCTCAGCCTGCTCTGGGGATAACTTAGGCAAGGACAGTTTCTGTAGATAAGATTCAAGTTGGGCTACAGGTGGGGAAGGATCTGCTGTATATCATTTTTGATAATACTTACCAATGGATTGTCTAATAGCTAAGGGGTGTGTAAGTAGGTTCCTCATATCAAGATCCTACAAAGTGGTCACACATGACCTGGCTTTGTATGTTCTTAATCTACGGGCCAAATTCCAAGCTCCTCTGGGACCTCCCTCATGAAAAGCAGGCTTTAAGTAAAATAGCTGCTGCTGTATCATTTGATCCACTATTTTTGGAATCTTTTGCTGTAATATTTGTATCCAGGGCCACACTGAGTGATCCCCCTGGGCATCAAAGTATTGCAAGGTCCTTAACTCTTTGTGGAGAGCCTGAAAATCTGCATCTCTCTCCCTATACTTTTTTGAGGACTTGGTAATGATCTCCTCCTTAACAACCATCTTGAGATTGTCCCAAAGGACAGTGGATGAATCATCAGTATGAGAGTTGTCTTGGAGAATGTGGGGTATTAATTGTTGTATCATTTGACAGAAATGAGGATCCCAGAGGTGAACTAAATTCATTGTCTAACTTCACGAGTAGACCTTAAGGCAAATTTGGCATAAACAGGGGCATGATCTGAAAAAGTCATACCATGCCAGACATCCTGAAACATTTCAAGATGCTCAGCAGTGGTAAAGAGGTAATCTAATCTGGAGGCCACTCCAGTTTAAGAAACCTTATGGGTATATCCCCTGCTAGTCAGAAAACAATGGCACCAAGTGTCAATAATACACAAAGAATGAACCATCCACCTCAAATATTTCTGAAAAGGGTTAGCTCTATGAGGGAGAAAGGAGGAAACATCTAAAGAAGGGTTAAGTGTGACATTGAGATATCCCCCTCTAAGCAATTGTCCCTGAAGGATAGCTAATAAATGAGAAAATAATTTCTGAGTCAAGGTCTTTGGAGAGCCTGGGGAAAATAGGTGGATACCAAAGTAACAGGGTATGCATACAACTTACCCGTTGCTATAGCATATCAACCCTCTGGGTCAATTATTTGGTACTGCAACTCAAAAGAAACTCCCCAGGGAATTAGAATGGTGGTCCCTTGGCATTTACCCAAGCCATGAGAGGAGGTTACCATTATTGGGAAAGCAAGTGCTCAGAACTAATTATGTTTCTCCAAGGACAAATGCATCTCCTGAAGGAAGACAATGTTTGGTGTACACCTCCTAAGAAACTGCAGCAACCTTGACTACTTAATGGGATTATGAATCCCATTAATATTTAGTGAGATGACTAAGGAGCAGTTATCCATGCAAAAACATATTTCAAATAAACTATTTCAATGAGGACCTCTTCCCCTTCCCTAATCAAAGATTTGAACAATTTAGAACAACCCGAAAAATAAAGATAAAACATGTAAAAAGACACTGATGGGGGCGGTGCAAAGCAGTTTGCAGGAAACAGCCAAACTGTAGAGCTCAGTGAGATTTAACTTTATTTAAGCCTAATTTTGCAATCTTATTGAGGATCTTACTCTCTAAACACTTTGAGGGATCCCTAAAGTGTGATACAACCAGAATATGGGCAAAAATAGGGGAAATACTGCTGCCAGGAGCAACTTTTTTGCTCCCAAGAGGACGCAGCCTCCTCGTAGTGAGGGGCCCAATGGAGTTGATGAAGTCACACCTTCAGGTGCTACCTTGATGGAGGGAGCCTTGCTGACTACTATTCAAACTACACTGAACCAGCTTGTTAAAACTGTGCAGGAAATTGATAAAAAACTGGACGTGCTTACCCCTCTGGTCTCGGCATTGCAGACCAGGATGGATGCCTGGGAAGCTACAGTACAGCGGAACAAGGGGGCTGTGTTGAAGGCCTGTGACATGACCACCCAGTTACTTAGAGAGAATGGGCTGCTGCGTCAGTGGATAGAACAACTCAAAAACCAGACAAGAGAGAGAAATCTACGCCTTCTGGGTTTGCCAGAGAAATGCAAAGGGGAGGACTGCCTGGGCCTCATTAAATCATTCTTGCTTATGATGTTGATGATCGATGAGAAGGACCCCTCCCCGTCATTTGAGAAAGCCTACCGTATTAACCCCAGAAGGCCACCAACGGATGCTAATACCCCAAGAACAGTCTTTGTAATTTGCCGTGGTGTCAGAGAGCGAGACCCAGTATTGCAGGTCATTCATAGAAGGAGAATGCTCTGATGTGAACAAGCTAAAATAAGAATCTATCCAGAGCTGGCATAGAGTAAAAGGCAGTGGCGTAAAGCATTCGATGGGGTTCAGGGTAAACTGAGACTCTTGAATGTGGATCACCAACTAGTTTTCCTGGCATGGCTGTGCCTATCATGGAAGGGACAGTTGTATTCATTCAACGATCCTATGGATGTAGAAAAAGATCTTACACTTGATGGAAAAGGGCCCAAAGGAGTCTGCTGAAGATGGAGATCCCTCATTGTGGGAGAACTGAAGGTTCTCTGATATATTTCTATTGTTGGGTATGTGGCAGTGAGCACTCAAAGGCCCTACGAGGCCTATCAGACCAGCTTTAAGGAAATTTCTAATTTCAGGTTCGGGACTTGTTACTGAACTAAAATGGCTTTATGGGGACAATATGGACATTTTCTCAAGTGGACTGGCAAGTGAACTCCAACTTTCTCTTTGTTTTGGGGCCATACACCTGAACTGCTCAAATGTTTACTTCTTAATTAAAGCTGACTGCACATATTTTTAAGTTGGGTAATGCATACTGGGGATCCTTCCTTGTGTATCCTAATTACCCCTTGGTGCTTTCTCTTAGGAGCTGTGTCTATGGGGAATGGACTGATGCCTATATTTTCTTTAACTATGTGAAGGAGCTACACTGCATTTGGGAGGTGGAAGGGAGCTACTATCTATCTATATATATATATATATATATGTAACCCCCTGCAAATGGGGGTTCCCAAAAGACTTCCAGGAGCTTGCTTGAATGCTCCAAGCCTGAATGGTGTTTGGCCTTTAAGCCATTTATCTATGAGTGTTTTAGAGTCTCTGGTACTGTCTCTTTAAGAGCTGTCTGCTTGCAGACATAATTAGTTTGTATGGGGACTGTGTGTTTCTCTGCTTGAGTACCACTGAGCTGCTGCCAATTCACTCCATTTTGCAGTCACTAGGAGTGCAAAGGAACCTATCTGAAAGATGTAACTGTTTGCCAGAAATCATTTAGAGTAATAATGAAAATACAGTTTGTCTAACCTGTTTTCTTTGCAGTCAGAACTGTGTTTGCCTAGTTCCCCATTCTAGTTTTGAACTGCTGAACTGGACCAATCAGTGTGGGTTAAGGTAGCTCTTATATGGTGGCTTGGACGAATCAGAACTTGGACTCGTAATCTGAGCCAGCCACAAGAGGATTGTATGGGCAGTGACTCTGGGAGATGTAGTTTGGACTTCGGCGCCTTTTTGGACCAACAGGGGCAGTCTATTGTGAGTGACAGCCAATCCAGCCAAGAACTGGGAGGAACTCAAAGGAAATGCCTGGTTTTGTCTGCTGGAGTTTCAGTTGAGCTCTGGCAGTGTAGAAGGAAGGAGCCCTGTGCTTTTTCAGTGTGTGGTTTTAGTCGGGAAACGGTAAGCCCGGAGTTCCGTCTGCAGCTTGTGTAACTGCTTGTTAGGACTGAACTGTCCTGTGAAGAGATTCAAAGGCTATCTGAAGTAGAAACCAGGCTCACCCTGTAGAAGACTGGAGAAATTGCTGAATTGCGCTCAGTCTGTCAGGAAATGAATCTGCTGTGTGTTCTCCCGGGTATTGTGCAGTAATTGTGATCAGGATAGAGAAGCAGCCTGCCTGGTATAGTACTTTCTTTTTACCATATAAATGTGTGAGGAGGCTTGTGTAGCTCAAGTGAATCCTGCTGCCATTAAAGGACTTTTGCCTGTTACTGTTTACCATATAAATGTGTGAGGAGACTTGTGTAGCTCAAGTGAATCCTGCTGCCATTAAAGGACTTTTGCCTGTTACTGTTTACCATATAAATGTGTGAGGAGGCTTGTGTAGTTCAAGTGAATCCTGCTGCCATTAAAGGACTTTTGCCTGTTGCAGTTTGTCATATAAATGTGTGAGGAGTCTCGTGGAGCTCAAGAGTAGCCCTGCTGACATTGAAGGACCCTATCTTGTTTGGAGTCGTGAGTACTAATTCAGGGTCGCTCCCTGTTGAATTGCCACATTGAATCAAATGGAATTACTGTACTGCTGACTGTTTAACTAATTTTCTTTCTCTGTGTGAAAGGGCCCCTACCAGCTGCCACGGTTTGGACTAGCCACTAGGGCTTGGGTACCCAGGGACAGTAACTGGTAGGGATAGGCCTCAAAAAGAGCCATAGGTAGATGAGTAAAGATGATAATTAACCTGATTTCCCTGTTATATCCCTAAATAAATCAGAGCTGCTTGTTTCAGCAAAGTTATACTGCCTGAGGTATTTGTCTATGTGAAAGTATTGTACTGTGATTGTTGCACTGTATCTTCTTATTTTACAGGGGTCCCAGTGCCTGAACCAGTCCTGGGGGTAAGTGTATACTGTGAAGGTAATTCTGATATACTGTGTGGGCCACTAGTGGGAAGAAAGGGGTTGCAGTGTCCCAGAGGGCTGTGACCAAGTTAGTTTAACTATTGCAAACCCTGACCTCTGGGTGGAGGCACCGCCATTGATCCAGGCCCTCAACCTGTTAGTGGCAAATCAGGGGTAGTAGCCCTGGGATAGCTATCTAAGGTTTATATATATATATATATTTATATAAATAATATATATATATATATATATATATATATATATATATATACAATATATATATATTTGTTGGTATTGAACTATGGGCACTGTTGGATCCTAAGCCAGGTCTAACAGGATGGTGCCCTCTTAAGATTTCCTATTAGGCTGTAAGCTGGTGGATTTGAATTTTGTAAATTAATATTGAAACATCCCCCCTTGATGTAACAAGTGAGGAGGGGTATTATGATTACTTGTGTAACACATGTGGTTCTTTCTATATGTATTTTGGATGTTACTCCCTATTCTACATTGTAATGTGAGTGCTATGACTTGCAAAATCAATAAAATATAATGCAAAAAAAAGAAGACACTGACAAGATGTCCTCTACCTTCCTTTCAGTCAAAGTACATTTAACAGTTGGAAAAAGTCTACAAATCACCCTGCTGTGACCTGCAGAGCTATAACAACTACAGAAACTACAAAGAAAACATCTAGAACCATGAACAGAGTAAATCACTGTTAAAACACAGCAAATAAACACCTTAAAATGCTACATAGCAGATGAATAGCCAACATAGTCTTGTACATAGACATAAAATGGAATCTATCTAACAGATAACTAAATAAAACTTGTACATGTGACCTCCTAGTTAGGGAGGCAAACAGCATGCCTCCTAAGTGGGAGCAGAAAAAAACTCCCAAGAGGGAAAAGCCACAAAAAATGCAGTGGGCCCACTACACCACCACTAATACCAGAGGTGGTGTTAAAGAGAAAAAACAAACAAACAAGAAAAAGAGGTACATATAAGGGATGAGAGTTTGCACTCACCTGACTTCCCATACATGCACATATGCCCCAGTAAGAGTCACATGTCCATCTATCTCCAAATATACAGATAATATTCAAAAAAAAAGGAAGGGGGGAGAAAGAAGAAATAGAACAGAATCAAGAAGAAAATATGAGGACCAGGAATAATTAATATGAGAAATGATACCAGGATAATACCAGAAAGTCCTGACAGATGGAGACATAGACCATACAATAATCCAAAGAGGGGTTACACAGCCAGAAGTGAAAACACCATAGGAGAAGAAAAGGAAAAGTATAAAATAATGCAGAATTAAGGGTAAAGCTTATACAGGTTCCTCAAAGGAAACCATTTTGAAAGTGAGAAAAATAACAGTTTTCTCAGATGTGAAGCCCCAGGGAATGCCAAAGGGAGAGTTTTAGAAGGTAGAGAGGCTCCTGCTAAACAGAACAGATCCATGGATTAAGCGAGTATAATTATCACAGGGGTAGACATCCAGGAGACAGAAGCACAAGTAATGAAAAATAACCAAAAATATCAACAGGGAGCTAAGCTAGGAAATAAGAAATAGACAACCATTAAACATCTCTAAGAAGAAAAATAATTGAGAAACAGAAAAGGGACAGTATGAACATAAGTTAACAACAAACCAGACCACACTAAAGCCAGTGAACAAAGAGGACATACAACAGGATAGATAGACTGGGAGAAGAAAGACAACAGTAATGAAAGAAACTCAGAGAGGGAGGGAAAGGATAAGAAGGAATGCAAACAATGCCAAGCATATGTAAAAGAGAAATGATAAAAGAATACTCAGCAAGACTACCAGCAAAGAGAAAGTGGGTAGAATCCCATGCTGATGTAGGGAGAAATCAGAGCCTTAAACAGTCCAACTAGTATTTCAAGAAGGCTCCTGGTGATGATATGATTGCAGTTGAGTTATAATATCTCCCAGAGTCTGCTCCTGGCAGCATTTCTTACTGAACAGCAATGACTTAGTCCACTGGTCCCACTGGTGTCCACTTCCGTTTGCTACTCCAACACAATTATATTTCTGTTATGGAGCTCCTGAGCAGCAGAATCAGGGTCATCAAAAATCTGGGGACCATCTGAAAAGCTAATTCGGAGGTGAGCCGGGTGAGAAGTAGTAAACGTCAGTTTATGGTCCTGGACTAAACAGGGTATTGGACCATATACCAGGTGTTTAGAAAGCAGGAGCGGGGAGTAGTCATTATCCATGCAGACTCATTTGCCATTGTAAAAGAGAGCACCCTTCCACCAGACACAGGATAGAATGTCCTGCTTAACAGCATAATTAAGGAAGTGGACAATGATAGAACATAGGTGAACATCGGGGCCTGAAGGTTTGGCTGCTATAGACCAATGTGCCCATTCTATTTGAAGAGGCAGAAGATCCTCAGAGCCAAGCAGAGAAGGAATTAAGTCCTGCAAAAAGCTGATCATGTCCCTATTCTCGGCATCTTCAGTGACTCCGTAGGTCCAAATATTTTTCCTTCTAGACTGGTTCTCCAGGTCCTCACATCAGTCTAGAAGGATCTGTTGGTCCTGGAGAGATTTAGTGATAAGCCTTTCCAGCCTATCAATGTGGGCATCTGAATCAGAAACAGTTTGCTCGAGCTCACCCACTCTGGTCTCTAAAGCCATCAAAGACACCCAAAACTTGTCTTGGAGTGAGCGAAATTCAGTCTGAAAAGCCCGAAGTTCATCCAGGATGGTCAAGTTGGTGGACTGTTGCGAAGATGGTTCAGGAGCTGTCACCATACCAGAGGTCTTTTTAGTAGAAGGTAAACTCCTAACCTCTGATGGTAAGCCTTGTTGAATTGCCGCAGAATCCCTGACTTTGGCTCCTTTTTTTTTTTTAACCTCTCACGTAGACAGCACCACAAGGATAAAGGTAAAGCCATCCAGTTGGGAAATAGGCAGATAAATAATGAAAAAGAAGTTGGGTGAGAGCAGAACTATCATTCACCACTCCATTCAATAGCACTGCATCACCAGAAGTCCTCTGTATATTGAAATCTTTCTTGTCCTATAACACGCAGGATTTAAGGAGTCAAGTGCCCTGTCTGCTTACTGCCCCCTTCCTCCTGGTTGCCCTTCCCCTCCCCAGGTATACCTCCCTCCTGCCACATTTTGACATTACTAAATAATAATTATCTTTATTGTTAAGCACCTTTCAAGATATCAAGGCACTGTAAGATATAAATTATAAAATAGCAATAAAATCACCAATACAAACAATAAAAGGTCTGTAGAAATTCATTCAATCAGAATAAAACAAGGTAGGCCTGATGCCACAAATAAGTTTTAAATACCTGTTTGAATCCCCCTACGGTCGTGCACTCCTGAAGCTGACGGGGTAGAGAATTCCAGAGGGCTGGGGCCACATACATGAATGCATGGGCCCCTGAAGATTTCAATGATACCCTTAGAATCTCTAGCAACCCCTCATCAGCTGAATGGAGCTGTTGCTCGGGGCAGTAAGGGACCAGGAGCTCTTTCAAGTAGTCAGGGCCAAGTCTGTGTAGGGCTTTATATGTCAGTAGTCCGACTTTAAAGGTGATCCGCCACTGGACTGGCAGCCAGTGCAGATCATGGAGCACCGGTGTAATATGGGAGAATCGAGACGCCCCCGTCAACAACCATGCCGCAGCATTCTGCACTAGTTGCAGGTGGTGGATATCAACTGCCGGAAGCCCTAAGTAAAGGGAGCTACAATAATCAAGGTGCAAGGTCACAAAGGCGTGGATCAGTCTAGGAAGGTCACCAGACAGAACAAGGTGCTTGATCCTGGTGATGTTGCTAAGATGATAAAAGGATGACTTGACGATTGCCGACACCTGATATCGCAGTGTCAGCCCATCATCAACCACCACACCCAGTTCCCGCACCCATTCAGAGGTAAGGATCTGGAAGCCCCCCAGAAAAAGTCCAGAGGGCTGACCGGCCCTCAACCCTTCTATCCGGTGACCCATGACCATCACCTTGGTCTTTCCTGAGTTCAGCTTCAGCCAGCTGGAATTAATCCAATCCTGGAATATCAGTGAAGCAGTTGTTGAATATCGAGAGGGTACTATCCTGGTCAGGTGCACAAGGTAAGGTAGAGTTTATTTATACAAGGCACCCTTCCTAAGCTCAGGGCGCCCTTACAATAATCCATACAAAATCAAATAAATCTAAAATACATACTATAAATAACAGATACACACCTAACGTACATTAAGTTTCTGAAAAAGCTTGCTTGAACCAAAAGATTTTCAGGGATTTTTTAAAGACAGGTAGAGCTGGGTACCATCAGCATAGCAGTGAAACCTCAGCCCATACCATCTTACAATGTCTCAGAGGGACAGCATATACACCGTGAACAACATGGGGGACAGCACTGAGCCCTGAGGAACCCTACATGACAGAGAGAGAGGGTCACAGAAATAAATCCCAGACACCACTCTCTGACTACTGCAAGAGAGGAAAGATTTAAACCAACTGTGGACTGAACTAGTCAGGCCACAGATGAACCTCGGGCGCTCAAGCAGCACCCCATGGTCCATGGTGTCAAAACCTGATGAGAGATCAAGGAGTACAAAGAAGGAATAGTTTCTCCTATCTCTGGCTATCAGAAGATCACTGAGCACCTGAACCAGTGCGGTCCTGGTACTATGCCTCTTTCGAAAACCAGATTGGAGAGGTTCGTAAATGTCATGGATGGTCAAGTGGTCTCCAATTGTACCGCCACTACTTTCTCAATAACCTTCCCTATAAAGGGAAGGTTTGAGATAGGTATGTAGTTGGCCAGACAGTCTATGTCCAGAGAAGTCTTCATCAGGAAGGGTGTCACCACTGCCTCCTTCAGGGAGCTATGGAACTCACTCAAATCCAGGGAACACCAGACAATCTGTGCCAGGACCGGGCTGATAATATTACAACAACCCAAAATCAGGGAAGTTGAGCCCAGGTCCAAACTACAGCATGTAGGGTACATACTTTGGACAATCTGCATGACATCCGCAACTTCTGGCTGGTTGAAGGTACTCCAGAAAATATGAAGGACAGTGGCCAAGCACTGATCAATAGTGTCTCCCACAGGGCAAGTCAAGAGGATCTCCACCCTGATGTCGGCCACCTTATTCACAAAGAACCGAGCAAGCTCATCACACTTCAATTGCGAAAAGGCTCTTCAAAGCTGCACACAGGCTGGGCTGCACAGCCTGTCAAGAGTTTGAAAGATCTGAGCCAGTCAGTTCTGAGTGGCAGCAATCACCCCAGACAGGAATTCTGTCTTCTTACGGGAGATCGTTAAATTGATAGACTTGATAATGTTCCACCAACCTAAGATGGTCAGCTTCCAGGGCAGATTTCCTCCAATGCCGCTCTTACCTACAGCCTAGTCTCTGCAACTCCCTCAGGGCCCCATCAAACCATGGGGCCCGAGGACGGAGGGAAAGAGGGCAAACATGGACTGGAGCAACAGAATCCAGTGCAGTGGAGATGGCCTTATTATAGGCCAAGACCAAAGCCTCTAGATTTGTGCTTGCAACAGGAAATTACAAGAGGTCAATCACCACCACAAGGACTCTTTCCTACACAGGCTATATCATTGATCCACCACCTGCTCAATGAAGACCATAGGTTCCTCTTGAATTTCCCTCCTACCAGTCTCCACCCATGCCCTCTCACTATGGCACACACTTTCCTTGTGAACAGATCCTCAGTCTACCCTGTTTATTTCCCTCAAGGACTTGTATGTCTAAATCACATTTCCTACTCTCCCTCCTAACCTCTAGTGAGTACATGTCAAGCTCTACCACCCTTTATTCATATGCCAAGCCCTGCTGCCCCTGAATCATTTTAGTGACCCTCATCTGCACAGTCCCCAAACAGTCCCTATCTTTCTTCAGGTGTGGGCTCCACTACTGTGCACAATATTCCAGAAAAGACCTCATCAGGGACTTGTATGTTGACAATATCACCTCCTTTCTCCTGCTGTCCAAACGCACACCTATACCCTCAACATCATGTTCACCTTTCTATGTGCTTTGCTGCACCGACTTGAGTGTTTGAGACTACAGTATCACTGATGATAACTCAGTCTCTCTCATCTACTGTTATTGCTATCCTTACTCCCTCCACCCACTATTAAGTTGTGGGGGTCTTTTTTCCAATATACATCACTTCCCACTTCTTCACATTGAATTTTAACTGCAATTTCTTGGACCTCCTTTCTAATTTTCAATTTTTTTTTTATTTCCCTTACACCTGCTTTATTGTCAGCTATGCCACTGATTATAGCATCATTTACAAAGAGACACTCCTTGCCCTATATTCTTTTCTCTATGTTACTGATGAATATGTTGAATAAAACAGGCCTCAGGGCTGACCCCTGCAGTATCCCACAAGTGACTGCCCTAGCCTCTGACGGTATCCCATTTACAGGCAGAGGCAATCAAGCTAATAGTCCACAGGCCCATACATAATGGCATGTTAGCTCTCACAAGTCTAAACTCAGGTGGTAATAGGTGCTGCTGCAACTGGCACACTGACCCTGAGCATGGATACTGTTCAAATGTGTGGGACAGAATCACAAGACCACTAGGTATGGCAAAATGCTGAGGCTAGAGAGGGGGTTATTACTGGGCAACAAATCCACAGAACCTCTGAGAGCAGGTGAGAGTTCTCTTATGAAAATGAAATACATTTAAAAATATATTAACAATATATACATATAGTGAAATATATTCCAATCTACTTGTTTTATAATATATTGTAATGTACTGGAAAATCAATATATTTCAATATATTTTAAAATGTGAAAATATATTGCAAAGTACTATAAATATACACGATATGACCAGTTTAGTATATTGGCCCAGATATTCAAAAGGGATGCGCCATGCGCACTAGAGATGCGCCAGCGCAAGTACGAAAATGCGCCATTCTGTGATATTCAGCAGGAGGCAGCTGCGCCGCACAAGTCGCAATGCGTAAGAGCGCAATGGTAATGAATGTATGCGCAACAGTAGGGGGAGGAACCTTGAATAAATGGCACAGTGCGATATTCAACAACATGCACCATGAGCAATAGGAGAGCAAGCAGAAGTTACGCGATAGTGGAAATGATCCAAAATAAAAAGGAACAAGAGAGAGGCGTAAGAACGCTACAGGAAAGCCAGAGGTGGGAGCAAGGTGACAGCAACTGGAAAGAGGGTTGCAGTGAGTGGGACTGTACAGGAGCAGGACAGGGCACACCTGGGAACAGACAGGAACAGGACAGGAGTGGGGATCCTGTGCCACTGTGCAGGAGAGACAGGGAAGTGCCACAGTTGACTGAGGGCAGTGGCAGTAGGCAGGACAGCCAAAGACTGGAGGTGTACTTGGTGCAGGGGGAGCATCACAAAGGACAGTGGGGGGAATGGGATAACAGCTGCCGGTGGGGGGAGTCACCAGCCGGGGACATGGCCAGTTCCACGTTCCAGATGGAGGTGGTAATGAGGGGTGTGAGAAGGCAGGCAGCAGGGGGGCGCGGCAGTGGAAGGGCCCGTCGGCGGTATGCCCCCAACAGGTGGTACCAAGCCTGCACCACCTTCGAGCACTACACTGACACAGAGATTGTGGGCCGGTACCGCCTGAACCGGGCAATCCTGAGGCGGCTCTGCGAGCTGTGCAGTAATGAGATGCAGGCACCCACACGACGGAGCCATGCTCTATCAGTGGAGACAAAGGTGACAGCTGTCATGTGCCTGCTCGCCATGGGCACCTTCCAGAGACCAACAGGGGACACAACAGGCATAACCCAGTCAGTCGCGTCACACTTACTCACACAATTCCTCGGTGCACTGCTGCCACATGCTGCGGAGTACATCCATTTCCCCAGCATACAGGCGGAGTGAACAGCACACATACAAGAGTTCCACAGGGTAGCACGTATGCCTGGCATGCTCAGGGCCATTGACTGCACCCATGTGGCCAGCATACATCAACTGGAAGGATTATGCCAGCATCAACTGCCAGGTGGTGTGCGATGCCAGGGGGCACATAACCAATGTCTGTGCCACGCACCCTGGGGGAGCACATGATGACTTCATCTGGCACCAGTCTGCACTGTGCCACAGGTTCGAGAGTGGGGACATCTCCAATGGCCACCTAGTGGGTGAGTATGCACACCACACAGGATGACATGGGCAGGGGGGGTGGATCCATAATCAGAGGTGCCATGGGTACCGGCCTTGATGGCCCATGGAAGGGTGACGCTGACCACCATACTAATGTCCACCCTCTACACACAGGTGACAGTGGCTACCCACTCCATCCCTGGCTGCTCCCACCATATCGGTGCCCTGTGACCCCATTGCAGCAATGGTACAATGAGGCACATGCCACCACACATACACATAATGTCATAGAGTGGGTGTTCGGGATGCTGAAGGCACATTTCTGTTGCCTGGACAAATCTGGCGGTGCCCTACAGTAGCCCCTCAAAGGCCTGTGGGCTATTCCTGGTCTGTTGCATCCTGCACAACATGGCCAATGACTGTGGGATAGCTGTAAAGGTTGAAGAGGGGGACAGCAATGGGGACAATGAGGACGCCGGTCCAGACGGTGATGGGCAGCCACCCCTTGGGTGAAGGGAACCCCGCCTGATCCAGATGTCACAGCTGCACTGGGACACCATCACAGAGGAGCACTTCGACCAACACAGGTAGGACATGGGGCCATGTGTAACCACCAATGGCAAGGGCACAACCCACAGGCATGCATGGATGAAACCTAGGGGCGGATGGCGGCAAGGGAATTGGCCGAGCGTGGAACCGCACACGCTGCCAGAGATGGGCAAGGCCTAACACGACACGCAGTCATGCACACACACACACACACACACACACACACACGCACACACACACCCCACGAGACATACGAACATACGGAATTTGCCAGCAGATAAAGGCCTAGAGGTCTATCAAGTCTGCTCGAATGTGCAGCTAGCACCCCTTATTCTGCAGCTGCCCCTCCCTTCCACCCTTCCCCTTCATTAACCCTCCCCCTTGTCCTGTCCCATCCTCGTTTGAGGCAGTCCACTGTTCTACTGCAGACCACTTCAGGAGGTAACGCATTCCACCCAGCCACCACCCTCTCTGTAAAAAAGTGTCTCCTCATCTCCCTCCTGAACCTTCCTCGCTCCAGTCTCATATCATGGCACCTGGTGTCCCTCCCCTCCCTTACTTTGAACAGCCCCTCTGTACTTGTCTTGTTTATTCCTTTCATGTATTTAAAGGTTTCAATCATGTCACCCTGTCTCTCCTCTCCTCCAGTGAGTACACGTTCAACTCCTTCAACCTCCTCTCGTATGATAAGTCCCCAGCCCTTTATCATCTTTTGTCGCTGTGCGCTGCACCTCCAGTAACTAATGTCCTCTTCAGATATGGATGCCAGTACTGCACGTAGTACTCCAGGTGTGGTCTAACTAATGACCTATACAGTGGCAGAATCACCTCCTCTCCTTGAGGATATACTTACGCAATACAACCCAGCATTTGTTGGCCTTTGCAGCTGCCTCCTACATTGTACCGAGTTGTTCATTGACCCTGTAATGAGCACACCCAGATCCTTCTCCTCCACTGTCTGGGCTAGCTGCACTCCCCTAGCTGGTAACTCCTCCTTGGGTTCTTCATCCCAAATGCAGCACCTTGCACTTTTGGCATTAAAGCCCAGTTGCCAGGTGTCTGACCAGGTTTCAAGCTTTGCCAGATCATCCTGCAACCCCTGCCATCCCCCTAGGTCATCCACCACCACGCCTACCTTGGTATCATCAGCAAACAAAACTGATCTTGCTCTTGATGTCCCATGATATGTCTGCAATGAATATCCCAAACAACATTGGTCCCAACACCGAGCCCTGTGGAACACCACTCGTCACTGCCCTTGGGTGTGAGAGCTCCCCACCCACCACGACCCTCTGTTGCCTTCCCAGCAGCCAGTTTCCTACCCATCTCACCAGCTTTGCACCCGCCCTGTGCCTACTAACTTCCTTCCCAGCCTTCCATGTGGCACTGAGTCAAATGCCTACTGAAGCAGGAACAGGACATCCACTGCATGGCCCCTGTCCAGTTGCCTAGTTACCCAGTCATAGAACTCGACCAGGTTGGTTTGGCAGGATCTGCCACATATGAAGCCATGCTGTCTGCTGTCCTGTAGTCCTTTGGCCTCTAGGAGGGCCACCAGCCTCTCCTTCAGGATAGTCTCCATTAGCTTACCCACAATGGATGTGAGGCTCACTGGTCTGTAGTTTCCAGGTTCATCCTTGGGGCCACTCTTGTGGAGGGGCACCGCATGAGCCATCCTCCAGTCCTGAGGTACACACCCCGAATGTAGTGAGGCATTAAATAGGTCTGCCAAAGGTCCTGCAAGGACCTCTGCCAGCTCCTTCAGTACCCTGGGGTGGATGCCATCTGGGCCTGGCGCCTTGTCCACCCTCAGTGCCTTCAAACCCTCTCGAACTCTGCTCTCCATAATTTGCCCATCTGTCACCACTTCCCACCCTGCTTCTGCCATTTCTCCCACCATGGGGTCACCCCCCTCTTCTCTTTAGTAAATACTGAGCAGAAGTACTCATTTAGTGCTTCCGCCTTATCGCACCCTGCTTCCACCCAACCCCCCTCCTTCCTAATCCTTACTATGTGGTCCTTACAGCTCCTTTTCTCCCTGATGTACTTAAAGAAGTCCTTCTCCCCCTTCTTAATGCCTTGTGCCAGCCTGAGTTCCGTAGATGCTTTGGCTCCCCTTACCGCCCTTGTCACCTCCTTCGATTCTGTCAAGTACTCCTCCCTGTCCTCCCCCCTCCATTTTCTTGTACTTTCTAAAGGCAACTCTTTTCCTCCTTACCTTTTCCATGACCTCCTTGCTCAACCAGATTGGTTTCTTAGCCCTAGCCTTCTTGCTCTGGGCTTTGAGGCAGGTTTTGGTTGCCTCCACTATCCCCAGCTTTATTAGCTCCCACCTCTGGTTAGTGTCCATACTGGATTGAATTCTGGCCAGGTACCCTTTTACCACTTCCCCCATCCTCCCAAAGTCGGCCCTCCTGACGTCCAGCACTATTGTGCCAGATTCCACTCTTCCTTGCCCATATCCAATGTGAGCCATACTGAGTGGTGGTCACTCCTGACAGCGGTTCCTCCACTATAAGTTCTCTCACAAAGTCCCCATTTGCCAGCACAAGGTCAAGGGTATTCCCTAACCTGGTTGGTTCACTGACCATTGCAGCAGGAAGCTGTCCTGGAAGGCATCCAGCAGTACCTGCTCCCTTCTGTTCCTGGTTGTTGGGGTGCTCCAGTCCACTCCTGGCATGTTGAAGTCCCCCACAATCACCACACTACCCTTTTTCCAGGTCCTCCTGATCTGTCCCGCTAGTTCCCTGTCTAACTCCTCCGTCTGAGATGGTGGCCTGTACACCACTCCCATTCTAAGAATCCTGTTCTTGGAATCCTGGATTTGCATCCAAAGTGACTCCGTACTACCCTCCTCCCCTTCCTCCCTTACACACTTCAGTCCTTCCTTCACTTATAGTGCCACCCCCCCTCCTTTCCCAATCACCCTGTCCCTACGAATACCTGTACCCTGGTACAGACAGGTCCCAGTCATTGTATTGGGTGGCCCATGTTTCCATAGATGGCTGCAATGTCCACCTCTCCTCTGCCATGAGAACCTGTAACTCTGCAGTTTTCTCCCAAGGCTCCTAGCATTAAGGGTAACCACCTTCCACCCTCCCCCCATCCTGCCCTCCTTTCTAGCATCACCAACAGTACTTGCCATTTGTCCTTTGTCACTGTTATGGGGGTAAGCTCATATGATTTCCCAACCTGTGGTCTCTGCATATCTCTTCCCCAACTGCCACCCCACTCCTAGTTTAAATCCCAACTTCCTCTATGTCTCCTCCATCCTCTGTTTCAACACTTTCTTTCCTCCTCACTCAAGTGTAGTCTGTCCTTGGCATAGGGACTACTGTCCTCCCAGATCCCTCCCCATCCCCCCAACAGCCCATACCCTTTAGCACAAGACCAGGTTCTTAGCCATCCGTTAAATTCCTCTATTCTCAGCTTCCTTGTTGTGCTTGCCTTTGGCACCGGAAGTATCTCTGAAAAAGTTACTGATCTTCCTGCTCCCTCACATAATTGCGCTAGTTCCTCAAACCTCCTCTGGACTGTATCTACTGTCTTGTCACGCCGACCCCGACTGCAACCCCTGCCACACACAGGTCCACAGACGACCACACCCAGTGCCCGTCACTGTGCATGTCTCAGATGCTGGGCACCATTGCACACTGGCGGACAGTGCAACATAGGCATCATCATGCACATGCCACAGTGGCCAGCAGCTGGGAGGGTGTGCACATGGACCGTGTGTGTGTGTGTGCAGGGCTGGGTACCCCACCGTGCATCGCACACTGCACAGCACACTGCACACAGGGCAGTGTCAGATAGTAGCCATGGTGGGAGCAGGTCAGTCACGCGGCACAGTGCCATGGCTGCCACGGATGCGTGGGCGGCCCCGCTGAGACCTGCCGGCCGTGACAGGCTGACCATTGGCCTCATGGGGTGGCACCGATGGTCCCCCAGGGGTGACGCTGTGGGAATGTGACTGTGTTCGAGCAGGGGTCTGCAGCTCACCGAACATGCCTGCACCAGGCATGCTTGGAATGCCCACAGCTGAACCTGGTATCAACATGGAAGGTGTCTCATGACGCTGGGAATGGGGGGTGGACGTGACACTACATGGTGTCTGCGGTGCATGGGTAACAATCTGGTTGCCCAATGTGGCTATGACAGCTGTGAATGCACATGTCTGCCTGTCAATGGCAGCGGTCACATCTTCCCGCTGCCAGGCCATCTCTGCCAGGAGCAGGGCGTGGTCTCTGCTGCACTGCTCCTCTGCCTGGCACAGAACCGCACTGAGTGCATCCACTGCCCTAACAAGCCACAACTGCTGATCCACGGAAGCCTGGAGTAGGCTGTGCTCATCAAAGAGGTCATCCACCAGATCGGCATGCTGTCCCTCATGGTGTCCCTGGCCGTGCTGGGCATCACCCCTTGATGATGGGTGCTGCACACCAGAGCCATGCCAGGGCACATCCACACACGGTGCACTGATGCTGCCCCCCGACACTGTCCCCCAGTCGCCACTGGCCGACTGCTGACACTGCCCCTCTGGCCACCGCTCACCTGGGCTCACCAGTGCCGCCGCATCGGCAGCAACAGCTCCACCGGCCTGGACGCACACCAGTACTGCTCCACTGGTGCATACGGGCACAGGCTGGGACTGTGATGTCATGCAGGCCTTCATGGCAGCACCACCCATGGCTATGCCCGTGCTGTTACCTGCTGTGGGGCCATTCTGCGGCCCACATGTATCACTGTCCATGATGTGTGATCCATCATCATCGATGCCGGATCCAGCACCAGTCCGTGTCACAGCACGCTGGCATCCATGGACGCTGTCACGCTGGGACATGGGCAGGTCCTCCTCCACACCAGCACCCCCCAACTTCATTCTGGACAGACAGGCGGGTATACTGTGGTCCTGACCCTCGGTCACCTGTGTAGGTGGATGGGTACTCCTCTGTATCCAGGGTATCGCCCTCAGTGGACACATCCACCACCGCTGACCCATGTAGATGATCAGGAGCTGTAAGGGAACATAGTAGCATTAATGTCTCTGCCCTGCCCTGTGGCATTCACCCGACCCCCCCACGCAGTGACAGCACAGGACCTACCATGCAGTGGCGGGCTGCCACCTGTCTGGAAGCCACCACCTGGAACTCCCTCTAGGGCACAACGCCGCATGCTGCCAGCCACCCGCTCCTCCTGTGGCATCAGGCGTGGCACAGCTGGCTGTCCACCACCAGTTGCAGCACGTGCTGCCCTGATGGCAGCCACCTTATCTTTTATCCTCCTCTTGTCTGTGCCCACCTTCTTCTTGCACTCCTGCACGGACCACTGGTGGCTGCCATGCTGGTTGACGGCACGAGCTACCTCATCCCATGCCGCAGCATGGGCCTGTGGTGTTCCCCGCTGTCCACTGAGCAGCGGTTCCCTATCGAGGTAGGCCTTAAACAGGGCATCTGATTCTGCCCGGGTGAAGTTTGGCCTCCTCCGTCTCCCACGTCTCTGTTCCTCCTCCTCCTCACGTTCGGTCATAATTTATCCTGTGGGAATGACAGGTGTTACCTCTGAATATGCAGTCCCATGCATCTCCCACGCACCACAGTCCACACCTCCAAACAGCATGCAACCCACCACAATAGACTGCAATACCAAACAATGACCTCTGAAGCCCCATGTCACATTTATATAGCGCAAGGCATGCAAATGAGGCGAGGCACATCTTTAAGTAAATGCTAATGCAGTGGCTGCGCCACGGAATTGCCAATGAGCTGATTTGCATATGCTGGCTGAATATCGCGCAGTTGCACCTTGCGCAATTGTGTTGAGCGTGCTCAGGCAAAGGCGCAGCTCTGTGACGTGCGCAGTAGGCACTGCACAGTGCATGCCCGGGGTGCTGATGCCAACGCTTGCCATGCTGATGATGTGCTGAGCGCAGGAGGCAGTGCAGGGCATGGCCACCACTGTGCCAGTGGCACTAGTGCACTGTTCACAAGTATAGCGCTCATGCCCTGGAGTGCCATTGGTGCCATGGTGCCACAGCATGGTAGGCCACTGCACGGCATCACACACAGGCACCTGACTGCGCTACATGCAGGGAGTCCCTATCACGCTGTGGCAGTTTGTGCATGATGGACCCTTGACCCTGCGGTTGACCTTTTCCTCCTAGGCACCATGCGTCCGCATGGGTGCACTCCTATCATGCTGTTCGGTGACAGCACAATGGGGAATGGCAGCGATGTACCGCACAGCATCTGCTCATGGTGGACATGCACTACACAGCACCATTTTGTAATCCTAGCTGCAGTAGTCATGGCACGCAGGACAGCAGCCATGTGGAGCCCTCTGGAGCTGGCCAATTTGGTGACCATTGTAGAGCCCCATGCTGGGGCCCTGTTTGGGGATGTGCCCTTAGATAGGTTAAGGAGTGCAGTGTGGGTGGAGGTGGCAGTGTCACTGGAGGAGGCCACCGGTATCACCAGAAGTGCGAAGCAGTGTCGCCACTGCTATGGGGACCTCTGGCGGAGGGACCCAGACAGGCTTGCCCGTCTACGGGCACATGCCAGGCGAGGTGCCTTGCCATGTCCAGGTAGGTGCTCCATCCATACACTGGTAGTATCCATCCGGGTTTCGCAGTGGGTGGGTGTCCACCACGGGGGGATGTCCAGTGTGGGCAATGGTGGTCATGGTGGGGTTGCGGCATGGCTGGGCTGTGCGGGATCGCACACACCGGGGGGGGTTGGGGCCTTTGCTACTGTTTTGTACTGATGTTCCCCTCTCCATGTTTGCACCCGAGGCCCTGAGGAGAGGTGACGAGCACGAGAGGCATGGGCATGGCTTGACTAGGCGGCTGCCCGGCAACAACCACGTGATGGTGGGCCCGTTCAACAGCAGTGCCCAGATGTAGCGGATGCGGGTGAGTACCTTTCTTCCTGAATATTCTGTGCATGCTGTGTTGTGGGGTAGGTGGCGGTGCACGCCACACGGTACACTCAGCACTGTCCTGTGGCACTGCATGTGTGGGTGTGCGTCGCTGGTGGTCCATGCATGCACCGGGTACATGGCTTTGCCACTGCCTTCACACTGCATAGCCATGTCACTGTACAGCCACAGTGGTGCTATGCGAGACTTGGGCGGTGGGTGTGTGCAGCGGTCCACATGGCTGTGTGCACCTGGGTGGGCAGATCTTGTGGACACGATCACTGTGGGTGGTCGCACACCATCACAGGGGCATGACCCATGGCTGTATGCCATGCACAATGGGTGGGCTGCAGGGGGACGGACATTCACACCTATTGACTCTGCTCCCTTGTCCTAGGTGGTCGGTGCTGGATGGCCGTTGAGAGGGCCTTGAAGGAGTTACTGCAGCTGGCGAGGGTGTCATTGGAGACCCTCCAGCGACTAGAGAGGCACGGTGTCAGGGGATGGTGGTCACACAGGCGACACAGACGATGAGCGGGGTGGACGTTAGGCTCTCCATGCCCCCGGAAGAACCTTACATCCCTGGACCCACCCTCACACCCCTTCTTCCCTCTCCCAGTTGTTCACTCCTGCCCCTTACCCGCCCCCACCTGGTTTGTGGCCCTTCCCCCCCATTGTATATATTTGTATATAGTTTTGTTTATTTCCTGTCTTTAATACATTTTTTTTGTTATGACAACTGTGGTGGTCTATGATTTGCAGTGGGCTACAGGTGCTCAGCTGCAGTGGTGTGCATGGAGTCAAGTTTGGTGCAGGCATGAGCATGTGTATGTGTCCGGAAGGGAACCGCCTATGGTATGGGTGGGGGAATCAGTCACTGTCTGTGAGTTGTGTATTGTTCTCTGTGCACTGGTTGCCTGTGTGCAGTGGTCCACGGTGCATGATCTGTGTCCATGGCACCCCTGTCAGACCATCCATGGCCTGTGCAGCTGACCCCCCTGCATGTCTGTGATATGCACCATCTGCTGGCATGTCAGTGGTGGCTGTCCATGCTGGACAACTACTGTACCCGTCACAATGCCAGGTTGCCTCCTGTCACCGGTGTGGTGCACGTCTGCCTCGGGTGGCATTGTGACCTCTGCTGTTTTCGTCGCCCCTCCATGCTGTCGCTTGTGTCTGTTGCAGGGGATGTGCTCCACTGTCTGTCACTTGTGCTCCAGATGCATGCTGGTAGCGTGTGGCTTCATGGTGCATGTGCAGGGTGGCTGGTACACCTGTGCCATGGAGGGGTGCTAGCCATGGGTACACGGCTGCTGTGGCCACATGCCAGCAGGTTTCTCGACCCACTACTGTGTCCCTGTGTTGGTGTGCAGTTGGGTATGGGTTGGTGTTTGTCCATGCACTGTGTTGCATCCTGTGTGGTGCATGCTTCCATGCACCACTGTGGGCTTCTTGGCTGGCTGTTGTGGCCAGTGCTGGGATGGGGTGTGTCTTTGGGAGAGTATGCAGGGTGCTGTACCGCTGGTGGTGTCCGGGGCATGCCCTCTCGCATGTGTGGTACCTCTTGTGCCGAGACATGGTCAGTCTCTCAGTTGTACCTTGGGGGGGCCATGCAGGGTGGCACTGTGTCTGCAGTTGTTGCATCTGTGTCTGCTGCTGCCTGCTGCAGGGTGCTTACGGTGAGGCTGCCTTGCATGTCTCAATGGTGCACAGGGTTGCATTGTCACAGTGGGGGTCGTGGCATGCATGGGGTGTCCTGCAGTGTTTTGTGCTGCTCCTGGGCAGGGTGTCTGGGGAACGCTGTGCAGGGTGTGCTCTGCATTGGTGGGATGGTGTAGCACAGGGTGGCTGGACCTCCTTGTTTGCTGGTCACAGCTTGCCAGGGGGTGTGCTGGGGCACCATGCCCCAGCTGTGGGATTGTGGCTGGTTTCCATGGGCCGGTGGTTCTTCCAGCTCTCTTCTGGTTGTGTGGTTCATGGGGTGTGGGGGGCAATGTCTGTTCTGCTGTGTGCTCCTCAGCCCATATCTTCCATGTGTGGGGGACCCCTGCATGCTGTCCCTGAGCATCCCTGGTTGTGCTGATGCATTGCTACCCTGCTGCACTGCACATCCCTGGTTGTGCTATTGTGCATCAGGCCTGCGCCACTGCGCATCCCTGGTTGCGCCATGGCGTAGCTGACGCGATATTCAGTTGTGTGGCACAAGCGCATCTAGCCCTCTGCAGTGTTTGAATATAGCGTGTTTTGCACATAGGCGGACTGTACTTGCGCCTGCTCCTGCTATTGTGCTACTTTGTGGCACAGTTTGAATATCCAGGCCAGAATGTATATTGCAAAATATATTGATTAAATTCCAAATATGTTGAAATAAGGATGGTAAATGTTATTGGTATATTGCTAATATATGTATAAATGTATTTTTTTTTACATTTCAAATGTTTCCTATATTTTCAAATATATATAAAATACACATGGGTAATAGCTATTACGATAACTATTAACTTACCCAGATTAAAACAAAAGAAATTATTTATGATTTACATGTACCTCTATCTGTACAACTAGAGTTCATCTTATTATTCATCATGGAGATATTCACATTGAATTATTGTTTTACAGTGCAGCTTTAACTTAAACATACATTTTATACATTTATACTTACATATATGACTTACCTCACAAGCTAATGCTTGTTGAAGATTCTGTGACAAGGCACGACCTCGCCACGGGACTCGGATTAGCTTTGCGGTGAGTAAGGAGTCTCAGGAAGACCAGTTTGTTAACATCAAACCAACCAGGTATATTTTTTATTTCCTTAATATGGTTGGTAACACAGGACTTTGGGCTTCTGCCCTTTTCTTTTTAAACCCCACAGGGGAAAATGAAACAAAAACAGAAATAAAGAGGCCTAGCTCTGGGTGGGAGCGCTGTCTAAACAATCCCCGACCCTAACTAGAAACCCCCTTTTCCAGAAGGCTAGACCTTCTGGAAGAACACAAATAGTAAAACAGAAAACTCACAATGAAAATAAAGTATTCTTTTTGACCAAATTCAGGAGACCAATCTCCTGAGAGTTGCTTATGGGACTTCTGATCCGGAACACATCCAGGCAGCTTGTCAGCCCTCTACCCCTGCAGCAACCCTCCTGCTGGGTTTTCCTTCCTGTTTTTAACGCTCTCCTGTCTGTGCAGCTGCAGCCAATTAGCCGATCAGTTGCAGCTGTACCCCAACTATCTTATTCAGGGAAACCCCCTCTCCTCCAGTACCTGAGTCCACCACACATCCCCCTCCCCAGCTCAACACTACAGGGTTGGGCAGCCTGTGCCGAGAGGTAGGGCCTTCAGGAAAGTCTATCCGCATTCCTGTTCATTGTCCCCACTCTGTAGTGGACCACAAAGTGATTCGATTGCAGTGCAAGGAACCATCTCGTCACTCTGGCATTTTTTTCCTGTTTGTTTGCATACACTTGTGAGGGGCATGGTCCATCACCAGAGTGAACTTACGACCTAGTAGGTGATATCTGAGGGTTTGTCGCCCACTTCAACGCAAGGCACTCCTTTTCCACTACGGTGTACCACTGTTCCCAGAGTAATAACTTCCTACTCAGGTACAGGATGGGGTGCTCTTCACCTGCTACCACCTGGGAGAGTACTGCCCCCAATCCAGCATCTGAGGCATCTGTTTGCAGAATGAATCCTTCATTGAAATCTGGGAAGACCAGTACCAGATCAGAACAGAGGGCCGTCTTGAGATCGGTGAATGCCCCATCTGCTGCCTCTGACTACCTCATGATGTCCGATGCTCTCGCCCTGATTAACTCCATCAATGGAGCAGCCTGAGTGGCAAAGTGAGGGATGAACCTCTGGTAGTAATCAACCAACCCTAGGAAAGCCCTCACTTGCTTCTTCTTGTTTGGTTGGAGCCAGTTTTGGATTGCCTCTACCTTCTTCACCTGGGGTTTCACCAACTTCGTCCAACCACATAGCCCAAGTATCTTGCCTCTGACAAGCCGATCTTACATTTGACAGGGTTCGCTGTCAACCAGGCTCCTCGTAACGTATCTAGTACGGCCTCGACCTTCCGAAGGTGAGTCTCCCAATCCATACTATGGATGACCACATCATCGATGTAGGCAGCAGCATAGTGAGAGTGAGGGCGTAGCAATCAGTTGATCATGTGCTGAAAGGTCACGGGTGCTCCATGCAGACATGCAGACCAAATGGGAGGACCTTGTAGTGGTACAGCCCCCTCCCCCGGGTGACAAAGGCGGTCTTCTCCTGGGCTGCCCTTGTGAGTGGAATCTGCCAATATCCTTTCATCAGGTCCAAGGTGGAGAGGTGTCTGGCCTTCCCCAACTGGTCGATCAGTTCGTCGACCCTAGGTAGGGGGCATGTATCAAACTGCCATACCTCATTTAGTTTTCTGAAATCGTTACAAAACCTCCAAGTGTTATCCGGTTTTGGCACGAGTATGATGGGGCTCGACCACTCACTATGGGACTCTTCTATGACGTCGAGCTTCAACATCCCCTTGACTTCGGCTCGGATTTCTTTCCTCTTGGTCTTTGAGATACGGTAGGGTCATTCCCTTATCCTTACTCCCAGAGTTGTCACAATGTTGTGGCAGGCTGCGACCGTTTGACCAGGTTGTTCGGAGAACACATCCCTGTTCCGCTGAACCATTTCCACTGTTTCTTTGTACTGTGTAGGAGACAGCTCGGGTGAGATATGGACTTGCCCCTCTGTTTTACCTTCTGCCAGAATTATGCCAAATGAGACATAGCAGGCCTCCCGGTCTTGCCACGCCTTCATGAAGTTAATATGGTATATTTGGAACTTCTTCCTGTGATCAGGTTGGCTTACTTTATAGTTCACAACACCGACAGCTTCCACAACCTCGTACGGACCCTGCCACCTGGTGAGCAGTTTGCTTTCCGCTGTGGGAACCAGGACCATCACCCGATCCCCTGGCTGGGACTTCTGGATCCTTGCCTGACGGTCATAATAAGTCTATTGGGTCTCTTGGGCCTTTTCTAAGTGTTCCTGGACAATAGGAGTGACCCGGGCCAACCTTTCCTGTATTTGGGAGATATACCCAATCACACTGGCTCCTTGTGGCGGTTGCTTTTCCCAGTCCTCCTTTAGTATATCAAGGATACCCCTGGGCTGGCAGGCATTTAACAACTCGAAGGGGGAGAATCCAGTGGACGCCTGTGGGACCTCTCGGATAGCAAAACATTAAGTAGGGAAGGGGTAAGTCCCAGTCTTTTCTCTCTCGGCTCACGACTTTCCGCAACATCCCATTCAAAGTCTGATTAAATCATTCGACCAGACCATCTGTCTGGAGGTGGTACACTGAGGTCCTCAAGGCACGGATCTGGAGGAGCCTACAAAGCTCCTTCATCAAACGTGAGACAAAGGGGGTATCCTGGTCCATCAGTATCTCCTTTGGGAATCCGACCCTCGTGAAGACTTGAATGAGTTTTGGGCAATCGACTTTGAGGCCATGTTACAGAGTGGAATCACTTCTGGATATCTTGAAGCGTAGTCTATGATGACTAGGATGTGTTGGTGGCCCTGGGCTGACCTGTCTAGGGGGCCTACCTAGTCCATCGCAATCCTTGCGAAGGGTTCATCGATGATTGGTAAGGGCACCAACGGGGCTCTTAACTTTGGCCATGGGGACGCTGGGCATGAAGCGCAGTACCGCCTTACCTCGGCATAAAATCCAGGCCAGTAGAATCTTCGGAGTACGCGGCGCAGCATTTTTTCGACCCCCAGGTGTCCTCCGAGGAGGTGAGCATGTGCCAAATCCAGTACCGCCTTTCTGTGTGGGTGGGGGACCAGCAACTGCTCCACATCATGTTCTTCATCCGGTATCACTTGGTATAGGAGGTCATTATTTAACGTGAAATACGGTCCGGGTCCCTTGGCTTTGCCATCTACCGGCACCCCGTTAATCTCCACAACCTCTGGCCGGATATTCTAAAAGAGAGGCTCGTCTATTTGGTCCCGACCAAAGTTCCTGGAGGCTATCCCGAGGGTACTCTATTCAGGGGGATTTGACTCTGTCTCCGCTTCTGGGTCCTCCTCTTCCTCCCAACAACTCTCCCCTCGGGCACCAGACCGCTCACCCTGTTGTTCCTCTGGGAGTGGTGATCTACCTCCCACCAGCACGGACCTGCCATTGACAGCCAGTATCTTGGTCTCCAACTTCTTACAATCCCTACATTCCTTTTGTGATTTCCAGGACTTTCCTGCCTCCCCATACAGCTCAGAGTCCCAATGTCCATAACGGAAATAATTGGGTGACTCCTCTGACCCCTCGGGGATTCCTAGCAACATAGCCTCGGTTAGCGGGGCCCTGGCCTCCCAGGTCTCCCCCCCCCACGGAGTAATGTCTCAAATCCCGGGAAATCTTGACCCACCAGGACAGGATGTGCCAATCGAGGGAGGACCCCCACCATGATCTGCCTCTTCTCCCCCTGTGCTTCCATGGTAACTACTGCCGTGGGGTAATAAAACACTGTGCCATGGACACAGGTGTTCCCGGTACATTTCTGTAAGTTAATTTGGGAGGGTTTCACCAGACTGCGAACTATAAGGGTGACCTCACTCCCCAAGCTGACAAGGGCCATAATGGCCTGTCCGTTTATCTTAACAACCCGAGTAAATCGGTGTGAAGTGGCGACCACCCCTACCACATTAATCAAATGGCAATCGCTCTGTGGGGACCCACCTCAGTTGCACTGCATAGGTTCAACCCCATTCAGGCATGGGGCAATTACATGTCCTCACTCCCCGCACCTATAACAGCAGTAGCATTCTCGGGGTGACCCTGGACCCTTTGGGCTTCTAGGGGCAACCAGGTCCCCCTCTATTTTCGAACCCGAAAGTCCCTTCGCGGCCTCGGACTGCTCTTTGTGGTCCTTCTCCCTGGCCCTGTCCAGTCCGACTTCTCGGGGGGGGGGTCAATATCTCTGGTTTGGAGTCCGCCCCAAGTCCCAAGGGTTGCCGACCCCAACGTCCGGGGAAAGTTCCTTCATGGCATAATGCCGCTCCACCAAGGCAACCAGTTCATCATAGGAAGCGGGGTTGGCCTGTCCAACCCACTGTCATAGGTCGGGTGGTAGTCCTCTTAAGAACCAGTCCATTACCAGGAGCTCCACGATTTTGGCAGTGCTATGGAGCTCGGGTTGCAACCACTTCTTGGCCAAGTGGAGGAGGTCATACATCTGCGACCGAGGCTTTGCTGATTCCTGGAATCTCCAGCTGTGGTACCTCTGGGCTGGAAGGGCTGGAGTCACACCAGCACGGGCCAAGATCTCTTCCTTCAGTCTTGGATAGTTGGTGGCAACTCCCTCATCCAGATCATAATTCACCTTCTGGGCCTCGCCGCACAAAAACGGAGCTAAAATGCCGGCCTACTGATCTTGAGGCCATAATTCATGAGTAGCCGTCCTTTCACAGGCGAGCAAATATGCTTCAATGTCATCAGCCATCGTCATTTTCTGCAGACAGTGGGAAGCCCGTATAGTCCGGTAACCTTCTGGGGTAGACCCTCCCAGGTGACCCTCTCTTGATGTGGTCTCGATGAGATGCTTTACCATTTCCTGGAGGACAGCACGGTCCTGGGCCATCTGTGTGAGCAGCAAATGGTTCATCTCTTGTTGAGTCCGGGTAGATTCCTGATGGGCTGCTGTAGCCTGGATCAAGGCTTTCACCATGTCCTCCATGCCCTGGTCTCCTTTATCCAACCAAATTCTTCGCCGACCTGGATCCCACTTCTGACCCCTCGTGTGACAAGGCACGACCTCGCCATGGGACTCAGGATCAGCTTTGCGGTGAGTAAGGAGTCTCAGGAAGACCAGTTTGTTAACAACAAACCAAGCAGGTATATTTTTTTATTTCCTTAATATGGTTGGTAACACAGGACTTTGGGCTTCTGCTCTTTTCTTTTTAAGCCCCACAGGGGAAAATGAAACAAAAACAGAAATAAAGAGGCCTAGCTCTGGGTGGGAGCGCTGTCTAAACAATCCCCAACCCTAACTAGAAACCCACTTTTCCAGAAATCTAGACCTTCTGGAAGAACACAAACAGTAAAACAGAAAACTCACAATGAAAATAAAGTTTTCTTTTTGTCCAAATTCAGGAGACCAATCTCCTGAGAGTTCCTTATGGGACTCCTGATCCGGAACACATCCAGGCAGCTTGTCAGCCCTCTACCCCTGCAGCAACCCTCCTGCTGGGTTTTTCTTCCTGTTTTTAAAGCTCTTTTGCCTGAGCAGCTGCAGCCAATTAGCCGATCAGCTGCAGCTGTACCCCGACTATCTTATTCAGGGAAACCCCCTCTCCTCAAGTATCTGAGACCACCATAGCTCAGATTGGTATTTATACCACCCCATTTTGTTTCTTTAGGTCATGGTGAGATCCTACATGTACTTGCTTTATAACTTGTACCTTTCTTTTCAGTCTGTAAGCTAATGTTGTAAATTTAAAAGCATTGTAAACTAGAAATTATCATAATTTTGGCTGCAAAACTATGTTTTTGAACTATGCAAATTAGTTATGCAAATGAACACATGGGATGAAACTGTTTACAAAAATACATGTAACATATGTAAAAAATATATGTAATATGTATAAAAATATATGTAAAATAAAAAATATATGCAACATACAAAGAATACAGTATATATTCTGAAATATACAAATATATTTCAGACAATGTATTACTAAATAGTTTGTGCTTTCAAGCAATGCATGAGGCAGAATATATGGTTTCAGTATACGCTAAAATACGCTGTGTATTATATTTCATTGAGTCAATGTATTTCTCAATATAGTGACATATATTTTTGCATACTATGGGTTAGAATTATATTATGTCAATATATTTAAAAATATATTTCATAATATATATATATAATATATTACATTGGGACATGTATTTCTCAGTGTATTGACATATATTAACACATATTTTTTAATATATTACAATATATTCCATTTTCGTAAGGGTTTCCTGTTCAGTCGTTCACTATTCCCAATCCCCACACTGTCATCATCATCATCTCTAAGCTGACACCTTGTTCTAGTACATGTAGGAAGGGGCATCATTTATAAATAAGCCCCAATCCCACCCACCATTACAGTGTGTCTAGTGTCCCTTGGTGATTTTAGGCAAAGCCTACCTATCTGCCATCACCTGACCTGCATGTCGATTGGGGGGGGGGGACAGATTCAGCAGCTGGAAACTACCTTAGCCTACTGCACCCACAATATGGAATTTGGTTGGAGGCACAAGATTTTGTTCTGTTTTGGGGGCTTAAGGGGGTCCAGATTGAGAGGTAGAGTAAATTAATGATGGTGTCAAGGGGGGGATTAATAATGGAGTCAAGAGGTTGTAAGAGCTGTGGAATGACCAGATTTATATTCCATTGTCCACAGAATACATAGAAATTAAAGACACCATGTTATGTAGTGGATGTGAAAATATTAAAGGGGCCAGTTGCCCATGTAGATCACACAACTGGTTGGTGGGATCAGGTATGGGAAAGGGGCAGTTTTATAAAGACAGTTTTAGTCAGAGCTGGCAGGATGACAGCTACGTGTTTTCTTTAATATGAGAAGGGTGAGGAGTGGGAAATGACTGAGACAGTAAGATTTGCCATGGGAGTGGCCTTGGCCATGTGGGAGAGGGATAAAGGGGTTAACCCCTGCTGTGTCACAGGCTTTAATTCATGACCTGAATTCTAGTACAGTACATTCAAAATCTTCAGGCAGAAAAAGGTTTCATAGGTTTTATACAAGTCTGTTAGCATTAGCCTATGTGACTCGCCATTTCCCAATGGAGATGGCTTGCATTCTTGTTTAAATAAAAACTGATCCAAAACCTTTTTTAAGGAATCTATAGCTTTGCTATAGACCACTACTACCACTAGACTATTCCAGATGGTCACTACCCGTTGATTTATCCATGTTCCTCTTCTATTGGAGCTATATATCTCACCCTTTAACTGAACTTTGTGGTGTCTAGTTTCTGTATGCATTTCCTTCCTCTTCAAACCCATACATTCCCATAAATCCTTCTTCTTTTGTGCTTTGTTTAGTAACCATAGGTCTCTCTCAGTCTTGTGCACTTGAGATAATACATATTAAGTTCAGTCAGTCTCTGTTCATATGGTAATTCAGCTACAGCTGACACCTTCATAACTTATTAAAATGGCTACAGGCTATTTCTAAGGCCTGACAAAAAAGGGGATGGGGTGGCTCACTTTATAAGGATAGAGTCACTGTGGTGGGTAAGGAGGAAATCAGGGAAACAAAACAGTGCCACAGAGTCCACCTGAGCCTCATTAGGGAAAAAGAAGGCAAAAGAGTGATATTGGGGCTAAGGCAAGTTTCCTGTCCACATTCATGGACTGCTTCCTAGAACAGTATATCAAACAGTGGAATATGTTTGAAGCCATCCTTGTCATTATTCTCAACATTGGGAATGGGATCATCATCAAAGTGAACAACAAGGAACCACTGGGAGACAATGAACACAATCAGGTAACCTTCTCCCCGGTAACAGAAAGACTAGTACGGCATCAGCCACCAGGACCCTGCACTTCAGAAAGACAGACTTCACAAAGATGAGGCATTGGGTGACCACAAGTCTGGAGAAGCTGCATGAGGCTGGTAATGTAGAGAATGTATGGTGTGTGTTGGAAAAAGTACTTATAGCAGTTGCAGATGTCTTCATCTCTGTAAACTATAAGGTTAAAGGGCCAAGAAGCAGCCCATGGTTCAAGAGGGAACTAAGGCAACTGATCCTACACAAAGAGAGGGTCTATCATTGTTGGAAAGAGAGAAACACTGCAGTACTGCAAAAACAGAATTAAGAAAACCAAAAAATGTCTGGAAACCAGAATAACGGTAGTTGTTACAGGTAACACCAAAGCCTTCTTCCAGTATATAAATAGATTGGTCAATACCAGCAGGAACATCTGCCAGAACTAGACACATGGTGGATTCCCTGCAGGGGGAGGGCCTCAAACAACTGGTATAACAACTCACAAGAGACAGGGCTATCCTGGAACTAGTACTGACTAACAGGGAAAGGATCACAGATCTCTAGGTAGAAGGTCACCTGGGGGCCTGTGACCATCACATGGTATGGTTCAGTTTAGCCACTACAACTAAATCATCCCATTCCAAGGCAAAAACATGGGTCTTCAGAGGAGCTGACTTTGATAAGATGACCAACAGAGTTAAGCTAGTGCTGGCAAAAAGAAATACAGGTGAGGGGGTACAGGCAAAGTGGGCAAGCATTAAAGATGCAATATTTGAAGCAACATCCCACTGTGTTACAGAGAAAAGGAAGTGCAAAAGAAAAAGGAAACCACTTTGGTTCTCAAAAACAGTAGCAGAAAAGGTCAGAGCCAAAAGGCTGGCCTTCAGGAAATATAAGGTAACGGATCAGGATGAAGATAGGGAGGCATGCCAAACTTCCCTAAGGGAAGACGAGAAGCAGGGAAGGCAGGCAAAGGCCCAAACCGAGGAAACACTAGCAGAAACAGTAAAAGAAGGTGACAAGACTTTCTATAGATCATTAGTGAAAGGAGAAAGTCCAAAGGGGGTATTGCTAAGATCAAAGGAGATAAGGGTGTGTGTGAAGAGGAGGACGACTATGTAAAAGCATCTATCCTAAATAGATACTTCTGCTCAGTATTTACTAAAGAGAAGGTAGGGCAGGGCCCACAGCTCAGCACCATGGACACAGGGAGGAGGGAGGTGAGCACTAGTTCTTTCACAAAAGAAAGGGTCCTATAACAGCTCAATAAGCTCAGGGTGGACAAAGCAATGGGACCTGATGGCATATATCCCAGGATACTAAAGGAGCTAAGGGTGGAACTAGCAGAGCCATTATCAGAACTGTTTAGTGAGTCTCTGAGCACAGGAGAGGTCCCACAAGACTGGAAAAAGGCTCTTGTGATCCCACTCCACAAGAGTGGTAGCAGGGAGGAGGCAGGGAACTAAAGACCAGTCAGTCTTACCTCAGTAGTGGGCAAGATTATGGAGGCACTCCTTAAGGAAAGGATAGTGCAACACCTGGAATCCATAGGTGCACAGGATCCAAGACAGCATGGGTTTACAAAAGGAAGGTCCTGTCAAACTAATCTCATACATTTCTTTGACTGGGTAACCAGAGTGGTGGACCAAGGGGGAGCAGTTGATGTCACCTACCTTGACTTCAGCAAAGCTTTCAATACTGTTCCACATAGAAGATTGATTAATAAGCTGGGAAGGCTCAGGGTGGGTCAGAAGTTGGTCAACTGGGTGGCAAACTGGTTGATGGGCAGAAAACAGAGAGTGGTGGTATATGGTATACAGTCAGAAGAGATGCAAGTCACAAGTGGGGTACCTCAGGGATCAGTCCTGGGGCAAGTCCTCTTCAATATCTTCATCAGTGACATTGCAGATGGACTGGAGGGTAAGGTTTGTATGTTTGCAGATGACACCAAGATCTGCAACAGAGTAGATGATCCAGATGGGTTGGGAAGAATGAGAAGAGATCTGGATTAACTAGCAAAATGGTCGGAAGAGTGGCAACTGGGTTTAATGTAAAAAGTGCAAGATCATGCACATAGGGAAGAGAAACCCTGAAGCCACCCATAGGCTGGGAGGGGAGTTGCTGGCAATCACAAGGGAAGAAAGAGACTTGGGCATCATCATCATCACCGATGACCTGAAATCATCCAAGCAGACCACTAAAGCAGTAGGTAAGGCTTAGCGGATGTTAGGGTGTATTCGTATGGGTAATACAAGTCGGAAGAGGAAGGTAATAATCTCTCTTTACAAAACACTGGTTAGGCCCCTTCTGGAGTACTACATGCAGTACTGAAGGCCACACCTTCACAAGAACATTAACCAAATTGAGGCAGTCCAGAGAATGGCAACCAAAATGGTGCAGGGACTGCATCGGAAAACATATGAGGACAGATTAAGGGAGCTCAATATGTATACCCTAGGCCTAGAGCAAAGGAGGGAGAGACGTTATATGATTGAAACATTCAAACACCTTAAGGGCATTAACAAGGTGAAAGAGTCTAACATGTTTCAATATAAGAAAAATAGCAGGACAAGAGGACACAGCATGAGATTAGAGGGAGGCCGATTAAGGGGTAGTGTGAGAAAGTTATTTTTCATAGAAAGGGTGGTGGAGGCATTAAATGGCCTACCTCAGGAAGTGCTGGATATGAATACAGTGCAGGGCTTCAAACAGGCACGGGATAGGCATAAGGGAGCAATACAGATGAGTATGAATAGATAGGCCACTGACAGAGCAAAGGCCGATGGTACTTTTTTTTTTTAGTTGTTTAACTAGGAGTAGCACACTAAGCTGAAAGCTTGTTTGCAGGTGTGACCTGGGAGCACAGGGAAGTTAAGTGACTTGCTCAGGGTCACACAGTATGCAAGTGGAAGCTGTGGGATTCAAACCCAAGTCTGGTCTTCTGGATGTCACCAGATTTTCAGCTCAGAGCCTTAAACCACTGCGCTATACTGCCTCTAAATTCATAAGGTAGAAAAAGAAATGGGCAGACTGGATGGGTCTTACGGTCCTTATCTGCCATCAACTTCTATGTTTCTATGAATGTGAAGGTGGGATTGGGCCCCTGATAGTGGATGGGGAGAGGAACCTGTGTGTAAGCCAGAGGTGATGGCTTAGATGCTGAATTAATACTTCATTTCTGTGTACACCAAAGGGTTCAGGGTGGGGTGTGCTCACTGCATAAGCCCATGGCATCAAGGGTAACCATGATGCAACCTACAGACATCACACCTAGCCTAGTAGCTATCTGTGTGGCCAAGATCAAGCCACATAAATTCCAAAGGGCAGATGGAATACCCCCAGCTTTATATAGGAGCTAAAGGAACAATTGGCAGGCCTATTGCAATAATCTGTTGTTAATCTGTCTGTACAACTGTGATGTCAGAGGGTTGGAAAGTGGACAATCTGTTGCCCGTCTTCAAGAGGTAAAATCAGACCCAGCCAGCTATAGGCTAGTCAGTCTGACATCAGCGCTGGGCAAGGTCCTGAAATCCATTATAAATGACAGAGTAATAGATCACTTGATTGAGGCCAAAGTTCTCACCCTGTCACAGCATTGGCTTATGAGGGACAGATCATGCCAAACCAATATAGTCACATATTTCAAGGAAGTGACTAGGGAAGTACACAGGGGCAGGGTCATAAACGTAGTGTATTTAGTCTCCAACAAGATCTTTAACGAAGTGGTGCATGATAAGCTTCCTGCCAAAGCATACGAATGTGCAATAAAAGATGTGGATTGCTAACTGGTTTGGGGGCCAGAAGCAGAGTGTTGCGGTTTATGGCTGCTATTACTAGTGGTGAGGAATACTCAGTGTCCCTCAGGGATCAGTGCTGGATCCACTACATTTTAACATCTTCCTCAATGATCTGCAAGCTGGAGTCTCCAGCAAACTGCTTAAGTCTGCAGATAAAGCTAAGCTGGCCAGGCTGGCGCACTAGTGCAGCAGCAGAACAATCACACGCTATACCAGTGAGCTGGGTTTAGGAATGGAATTGGGTCACTGGAGGCTGGCAGGGGATGGAAGACAGAGTATTCCAAGGACAACTTTGATCCTTCAGGGAGAGGGGATGCAGCATCCTGCTTGTAGACTGCCACCTGGCTGAGGTCATATGGAGAGCAGTAGTAAGCAAGTAAGAATTTTATTCGTAAACTATGAACAGAGATTAAACTTTATTTAGCACAAAACTTATTTTCAATGAGGTCCCTTGGTTACAGTTTACACATTTCATACATTTATGAGAAACATAAGGTATCAGAGCGTAAATTGCTTTAACAATACAGACAGGATCCAAAACATATATCACATCATAACAACAGTACATATTTTACACATATGCAAATAAATAACATGACATAAAGGTTTCGCACTGGGAAGCTGGTGCTGCGGTAAAGAACAAAGATCATACACACAGAAACCGAGCACTCAGCACCTCGCATTAAATGGACAAGGGAGATTTTCAGCAAAACAAATCTACTTTATTAAGTATTATTTTACTTAATGGAGTAGATTTTTTTGCTTAAAATCTCTGGTGTCCATTTAATGTAAGGTGCTGAGTGTTCGGTTTCTGTGTGTATGAAATAAATAACATAGTGCAGTACAAAGACCACATTTTATAAATATACAGATGAATAGCACTGGGCTACCCAAAAACTCTCTAATGTCAAGGAAATTTATTCTCTATCTTATACAGCATAGCTTCTTTGTAGCAATTAAATTAAGAAACCATTTCTTTATCGGTCCCAAGCTAATAGGTGTCTGTATCCCTCTCAATTCTAAAGGGAGGGTATTCTACAGTGTGGGGCCCCTACTAAATAATGAGGATCTACCTATCCCCAGATTACACATAGGGACAATAAATTCAAAGCCCTGGGAGGATCTTAGGCCCTCTCTTCAGTCCCTGGTTCCAAATACATCCAGTAAATAACAGGGTAATTTCTGCCTCCTGATTTTTGCCATGAAAGCTGCCAAGTGCCAGTTCCTTCAGTGATGTGTTCTCCTGTGGACATCGAAGAAGAAGAAGCGGGCAAGCCTGTTGTACATAACATCCAGTTTTGTCAGCTCCGTCCCCGAGGCCCCCACTTACATTAGGTCACCATAATCCAAAATGGGCAGGATCATGACCTCCACTATCCTCCGGCAAACATCAATAGTTATATAATGTTTCAATCTGTACAACATGCCCAGTTTTCTACTTCAGTTACCGGTTTATCCAGATGAATATCCCACCTTAGCCTATAGTCCAACCAGACTCCCAAGTATTTATAACATGTAACTTGCTATATGTGTGCCCCACATAGAGTTTTTATCTCCAACAGCTGATCAATCTTAGTACTACTCTGGAAGAGCACCACCCGAGTTTCCATGATCTTCCCTGCTACTAAGGTCAGGCTAACTGGTCTGTAATTTCCCACTTCCTCTCTGTTCCCACTTTTGTATAGGGGGACTACATCAGTTGTTCTCCAGTCTTTGGGTACCTCTCCTGTTTCCAGTGACCTGTTAAACAGGGTTGCCAGAGGTTCAACCACCACCTCTCTTAGCTCCCTCTGCACCCTCGGGTGTACCCTATCTGGCCCCATAGCTTTATATACTCTTATTCCTTCCACTTCCGTTAGGACCCTTTCCCATGGAAAAGGACTTGTATCCATTTCCGTGGCCTTCCTACCCTTTCTTCTCCCCTCTGGCCCATTACCTACCCCCTCCTCTGTAAAGACTGAACAGAAATATATGTTCAGCATGTCTGCTTTGCTATTGTCATCCTCCCCTCTACTCCCATCCTTCCTTTTCAGCCTCACTATCCCTGCCTTTGCCTTCCTTTTTTCAGTTGCATACCCATAGGTTTTGTCCCCTCTAACCACTGATTTCACAGTGCACTCCTCTGTTTCTGCCTTGGCTTCCCTTACTGCTCTCCCTGCCTCCCTTTGTTTCTCCTGGTACCTCTACCTGTCCCCTTCTACCTGTGTCTTTTTGTATTGTTTGAATGCACTTTTATTGGCTTTCACTTTCTCCACTACCTCCTTGGAATACCATAATGGTCTCCTCTTCCTTTTCCCCTTACTAACCTGTTTTAAACATAATTGTGTTGCCCTTGTTATCCTTGTTTTGAATACTGACCATTGTTTCTACACCCATAATTTTCTTCCTATTCCAATTAGTGCCTCTTCCAAGCACTTCCTCATTTTCCCAAAATCTGCCCTTCTAAAGTCAAGGATTTGCAATTTAGTGTGGCTGGGTTCTGCCCTTCAGTTATGCTAAACCACACTGACTGGTAATCACTGTTCCCCAGGTGCTCCTCCACTGTGATCCCTGTCACACTGTCCCCATTTGTGAGCACCAGGTCCAGTAGTGCCCCCTGCCGTGCGGGTTTCCTGACCAGTTGTGTAAGGAAGGCTCCATGAAGGGTATTCAGAATAAATCTGCTCCTGGCTGATGCCATGCTGGGAGGCTCCAGTCCACATCTGGAATATTAAAGTCGCCAACCAGCACTACCTCCCCCTTGCACCCTACTCTAAGCACCACTGTAGCCTTTACCAGGTGCTAGGGTGTCTCTCTCTCCAGCTGTTTTGAATATGCATCACTGATAACACTCTTAGAGATGGCAGTGTTTCATCTTATGCATCCTTCTGGAAAGCTAGAGCTACTCCTAGAAGCCTACAGGTATTGTTGGCTCCCCCTTTGGAAACCCCTAAAGTCTCCATGGTAATGGGAGGCAAAGCTATGTCAGTTGCTGCTCCATCTCTCTGGAACAGACTCCCAGCCCCACTCCTGTGTGCAGATACTCACAGCTCTTTCAAACACTGTTTCAAAGCCTGGCTACTAAAAGAGGCAAAATGCCTGTGCTCTCTGGGGTAAGCTTCTTCAACTTACTAACTATCCCCCCTACCTTAGCTGCCTACCCAGCTCTTATAGTTGCATTGCCTAACATTGCACTCTGTGACTATCCTCTTTTTTTGTTAGTCTGGTTGTTATTACCTGTTACTTCTGACTGTGACTCCAATGACTTGGCCTCTGAATTTTGCTCAGAATGTAATTGTATGCTGTACACTGTCACCCTTTCCCCCAATTCTTTGTGATATGTAGTGTATTATGTTAATTTCCTCCAACACATTGTACATTGTGCTGTTCATACTGTTATACTGTTCTGTTTGCATTCTGTATAATTTTGTTTTCTGGTATGTATTTTATTGTGCCATACTGCTGGCCTGGGTCATGCCTGAAAATGGTCCCCTGGATCAGTGCACCTACCTGGTAATAAAAGAGTTAATAAATAAAATTGTGTGCCTTCCATTGGATAGCCAGCATCATCTCCCTATCCATGTCCTCCCTGTCAGCTGGAGACCTGTAAATTACCCCAGTACAGGTAGAGAAGAGGATAAAGCATGTAGTGCCTAGCTGCTGTCAAGAAGACTGGAAGAATGCCATTTTACAAGGCCCTGGTCATGCCACTTCTAGAGTCCTGTGTGCAATTCTGGACTTCTCAATACTAAAAAAGACACTGAGGCAGTAGAAAGGGTGCACTCCAAAATGATCATGGGTATGGCAGATAAAAGCTAAAACGAGAGACTGGAAACCATTAACATGTTCACTCTAGCAAAAAGGAGGCTGGGGAGGGGCATGATCTCTCTCTTCTGCATACTGATGGGTATTGACATGGTCAAAAAGATGGAAAGGTTTGATCTGGAGCATCTAGCAGGGTGCAGGGTCATTTCCTAAAGCAAACAGTTGGTACATTTAAGGGTAACATCAGGAAGGACTTCTCCCAGAGGGTGGTGATCCTATGGAACAGCCTACCAATGAAGGCTGAAGTGGATCTGTAAACAGTGCAGCCCTTCAAAATAAGTCTGGACAACATACAAACAGAGGAGAGAAAGAAGTAAATGCCTCAGCTGGGACTTGAACCCGGGCTGCCCGGAATACCGTTCTGATTGAGCTAACCAGCTGCACCACTGTGACAACTGGAACCTGGGCTGTCTCCGAACACATTACTCTTTCTCAAATGCACAACCCAATGGCAACACAAATATTTACTTGTAACAATCACACAGAAGGAGTGGGTTTATTTGTGGCTATGGACTTAAAAGCATTTGAGTTGGAACCCCCCCATTAATGAGGCGTCACCAGTAGAACAGCTGTGGGCCAGTTTTAATACTGGAAAGAAAAATATCACCCTTGGAGTTTGTTATAGGCCTTCTAACTTGAGTGAAGCTGAAAACCTTGACTTTTTAGATATTATTGATAATATGAACATATCTGACAATTGTATAATTATGGGAGACTTCAATTTTCCTAGAATAAATTGGGAGACATTACAAGGCAGTTCTCATGTGGAGGATGTGTTTCTTGAGATCTGTCTGAATAATGCACTTGAACAACACATTAAGTGCCACATTAGGGAAAATAGTGTTCTGGATTTACTTTTATGTAATATTGAAGGGGCAATACAAAATGTGAGGACTCTCCAACCCCTAGGCAACAGTGACCACTATATGGTAGTTTGTTCATTTAAGGAAGAGATTATTAAATTTAGGGGTAGAACTAAGATACGGAATTTTAGACAGGCAGACTATTTCTAAATTAAGCAAGTGTTGAAAAATAGGAACTGGCATGAGGAATTCAAGCATTTAACTCTGGAGGAAGTTTGGAACTGCATTGAAAAGAAAGTTCAGGATTGTATAAATTTACATGTTCCTGTAACTATTAAATACAATTAAAAGGGTAGAGTCCCTGTATGGTTCAACAAGAACATACGTAGGCTCATTAATAGAAAAACATGGGATTTTAAAAAGTATAAAGACAATCCCAATCAGGAACTGTTGTCAAGATACAAGCAATCAGTAAGTACTGTAAATGTAAAAAAGCAATTAAGAGGGCCACAGCTAGGGCTGAACTAAGATTGGCAACTAACACCAATAATAAACAATTTTATAACTATATTGGCAGTTTAAGAAATGGACAAAAGCAAATAACTAAGATTAAGGAAGGTGATGGTATTTTGGATACAGAGGTAGCAGTGGCAGATGCCTTTAATAGGCTTTTTTTTAAGTGTGTATCAGAGCTCATATGATCTGAAGGAATTAGGGTGTGAAATATCTAATAACTCAGCTTGGGACATTTATATTACAGCAGCCCAAGTTAAGGAGAAACTAAGTAGGCTTAATCCCTATAAATCAGAAGGCCCTAATGGACTGCACCCATTGTTTTTAAAGAGTGTAGCTGATGAACTTTCACGTCCGCTTGCTGTGCTGTTTAACCTATCAGTAAAGGAAGGCAGAGTGCTAAGTGTATGGAAACAAGCATACATTACTCCTATTTATAAAGCTGGTGACAAAACCAATGTGGAAAATTACAGGCCCATAAGTATCACTTCAGTGTTGGGTAAAGTTCTATAACTGTTCATTAAGGAATTTCTGGAAGAATATCTGAGGCAGTTGAGTCTGGTTGATGTCACCCAGCATGGCTTTTCTACTGGGAAATCATGTGCCAGTAATCTTTTGCACTTCTTTGAACCGGTCAGTCAAGCACCTGACTAAGGTTTACCTGTGGATGTGATCTATCTGGATTTCCCTAGAGCCTTTGACTGTATCCCACAATCTGTTAGTTAACGCCTTGCAAGAGGTGGGGGTGCAGGAAACTTTAATTGCCTGGATTGCATCTTGGCTGAAGAATAGAAGACAAAGGGTTCAGATCCGGGGCTTTTTTTCACATTGGGGACTTGTAGCTAGTGGGGTGCCACAGGGCTCAATTTTGGGACCCATTTTGTTTAATTTGTTTGTGTCATCTACGCAAGTTACTAGAGGGGTGTGGCTTTGTAAGTATGCTGATGACACGAAGATTGGATCAATAGTTAATGATGGTGTTTTAATTAGTAATTTCCAAACTCAGTTGAAGAATCTAGAGATATGGGCTTATAAACTTCAACTTAAATTTAACGAAAAAAATGTAAAGTTATGCATTTTGGGCATGACAATATGAGTGCACAATATAAGGTGAACATGCAAGTTACAGATGAAGTAGATAAGGAAAAGGATTTGGGAATTAGTATTCGTGACTCACTGATTTTTGAGTTAGATAATAAAGACTCGACTAAAGGAGCACAGAAAATGATAGACCATATCCTCCAAAATATTAGGAGTAGAAAAGAACAGGCATTGATCTCTTTGTACAAGTCCAATGTTAGACCACTTCTGGAGTATGGTGCCCCTTTTTGTTTTGCCCAGAGTGTTAGCAGTAGTAGACAGTTGGAGAGGGTTCAGAGAAGAATGACTAAGTGTGTGTTTAAGATAGGGAACAAAACATATCTTGCTAGGTTACAGGAATTAGGACTTTATTCAGCTACTTATTGCAGAACCAGAGGGGACTTGTGTTTTGTCTTTAAATCATTAACTGATGAGTTCCTTTGGGAATTCGCAGGATTGTGCAGGAAGGATACTTTGGCAAGAGCCACTGGGGCCCACCAACTACAACTAAAGGGCGAACAGTATAAAACTTCCAAAAGAGGCAAATGGTTCAATCAAAGAGTGGTGGGATTGTGGAATATGCTCCCTTCTGAGGTAGTAAATGTTGAAAATTTGTCGGTCTTCAAGCAGCTATTGAATCAGCATATGGGTGGAAAAAAATGGGAGTTTATTGACTAGAACCTATATACATGGCAAGTCATTATATGGCCCCTGGCAGTGCTTATGGTCTTGAACCTATACCTATGAACCTATGATGTGCTTATTTATAGAACACATACAAACAGAGGTGAGAAAGAAGTAAAAGCCTTAGCTGGGACTTGAACCCAAGCCCAGAATACTGTTCCAATTGTGCTAACCAGCTGCACCACTGAGACAACTGGAATCTGGGTTCCATAAATATGCACACCACACTCCTGTGTGATCGTTACAAGTAAATATGTGTGTTGCCATTGGGTTGTGCATTTGAGAAAGAGTAATGTGCTCTGGGACAGCCCAGGTTCCAGTTGTCTCAGTGGTGCAGCTGGTTAGCACAATTGGAACAGTATTCTGGGCAGGCTGGGTTCAAGTCCCAGCTGAGGCACTTACTTCTTTCTCACCTCTGTTTGTATGTGTTCCATAAATATGTACACTGCACTCCTGAGTGAGTGTTGCAAGTAAATATTTATGTTGCCATTGGGTTGTGCATTTGAGAAAGAGTAATGTGCTCAGGGACAGCCCAGGTTCCGGTTGTCTCAGTGGCGCAGCTAGTTAGCGCAGTCGGAACAGTATTCCAGGCAGCCTGGTTTCAAGTCCCAGCTGAGGTACTTACTTCTTTCTCACCTCTGTATGTGTTCCATAAATATGCACACCACACTCCTGTATGATTGTTATAAGTCTGGACAAATTTCTGTGCATCATGGAATCAGTTGGTATCCTGGGTAGTAGGCAGAGTGGGAAATAGCTATAAATTAGTACATGCCTGCACAACATACGTATTGTCCCTGCTTAACAAATGGAAGAAGGCAGACATGATGGACCAGTGTCCTTAAATTACTACCTTGCTATGTTACGATGAGAGAAAACAGTGCCACCCATATGTAGAAGCCGCTTAACCATGGTTTGACTATTCCAGCTGATTCTAACTGCATTCTTATCCGTGACCACAACTAATATGTAATAATCTGTTTGTTTTTTTGTATCCATTTTAAACTCTGTCATAATAGTAACACTGCTTCTCTATGCATTGCTCATAAGAGAAAACTTGTCCTTTAAAAGTCACATTGTAAAAAAAATACCTAAATCCCATGTATTTATGAAATCAAGCATTTGGGCTTATGGCCACCATAATGTATCATACAGAGAATAGAGCTATCACCCTGGAGACCTAGGTTTGAATCCCACAACCACCATATACATAATGTGTGACCCTGAACAACTCACATAACCTTCCCATGCTTAATCACCTCCCCAGTTGTGGGACTGTAACTAAAAATACTCAGCATAATTTATGAGAATCTATAAACAAATGCATACATCTAATGACACACAGATCATTTCCTGAGTAAAGGCTGCTGTAGTTAACCTTCAAAATAACTTAGCAACATCTGGACAGCTAGTCCATTGAAAACCACAGATATGCTGAACCATCAGAAGTAGATTCAAATAATGTAGGTAGCAAATAACATTAAAAGGGGGCTCATACAGCAAATAAATAAAAAACAATGTTTTAAAAGTTAAATCAGATTCTTTGTAGCTGTTTTGTTTAAAGAGCTGGTATTGAGTACCATGTTCCTATTTTTTTTTAAGTAGCTAGAAGCAGCTTTTTATTTTCAAGTAATATTTAATTTTTTCATGTTTACAAATTAGACAGTTTTCATTCAATAGTACCGCAGTAGGTGTGATGTCCAGAATAGCACTCTATCTGGAGGCTAACTAACGTCATTTTCCATCATACCTGATCAACACTGCGATCTCACTCATTGAGACTTCACTGGTAACCGATCTGATAGACGATGTCACAATCAGTGTAGTCAGAGGGCCCTATTCTCTAAAAAGCCCGAAGAAGCATGTACCAGGACATACACTTGCACTTTGTGCAGCTGGTCCCCACAGAGTGCATGTGGCCTATTTGCACAACCCTGGCTAGCCCAAGGGGTGTACCCATAGATCCACGCAAGGGGCGGGGATACCCAGGTTGATGGATGTGGATCAGACCAGTGGTTCCCAATTGGAAGCTCTGACTGGCATCAGAGAGGATCCCCGGCTCAACAGCAGCAGGGAATACAGACTGCCATGTCCCTTATGGAGTACCAGAAGATGTTCAACATTCAGCGATAAGCACCCTGTTGGTGACAGTCAACTCACAGCCCTCTGTGGCATGGAGGGTAACCAGGGTCTGGGTGCACAGCTATTATGGCAGCCCTCTGGCTGGTGTAATGGAAAGACCCCCTGAACCTGGCCTGGCAGAAAGCAAAATGCACTGAGTATGCAGAACTCTGCTGGCTCTTCATAGGCACAACCTCTCCCTGCCTCCTGCCTGGACTGGCCATCTAACTGCACTGGATCCCCAGTGCATGGCCCAGGGCTGGGGTTTCGAGCCAGTGTGCACTGTTCATGCATCCATGAGTGTCCATTAAAAAATCATGATGTGTGTATCCCAGCCCTACATGTAACGCACCACGCAACGGGGCATGTAGGGTGATGATACCTTAAAGCAGCAGTACTGGATAATCAGGAAGTGATCAGTTTCCAGTTTTCTAGTGCTATAGTTAATTTGGTGGCTGCCTGTCTAGTACTGCTGCTTTCAACATGGCAGGTGGCAGAAATATAAACAAAAACAAAGGACAACTGAGCAAATTACAGGGTGATAGTACAATGGCGGCAGGAAAGATTACCAAGTAAATGCTCACCAGCGCACAGGGAATACACTGTTACAAAAGTGCAGATTTTGTTTATCTTACACTGCTGCTTTAAGTGCATAAGGCCCTCCACACTTATGTGGCACAAAACTGGTTAGAACAATCGGTATGTCAGACTTCAGGCACTACAATGTTCCACACTTTACACCAAATACTTTCAGGGGGAAATCTGCAACAGGAAAATGGAACAAACATGGGTACTTTTTAAAATTAGTAATATTTCTGAGGGTGTACATAAACACTAAGGCATGACCAGAGCCTGAGTTACCATTAGTTAATCTAACTCTATGTCAGCTGTGAGGTACAAGGCAATACTGAGTGCCTTATGTCCTATGGTTAGAGTAAACAGGGAAGGCCAACCCTGGAATGCCTTTAAGAGGAAGTCTAGTGTATTGGGTTCCTCAAACATTGAAAGCTATGAATCTTTCAAACAAAGTATTGTGCCAATGTGAAAATGCTATCATTCCAGAGATATAAATATCTAAATCCAATCTCAATTATAAAAAGGGTCTGAGAAATGGAGCTTTCTGATTGGCTGTAAACATTCTAACAGCCTTATGTTAATCTTTTATTAACATACATGTAGAGCTTAACCATATGCTGAACAAGATTTAACACTGTTTTAAAACATTTTTTATTATAATAGCAATAAGGCACTCCTAGGGATTATGTTAATGGTCAGTTAATCACCATCTAGGGGCATGTGGCACTCGGCTACACCTTGTGACACAGTACATCCCTAGAAGGTGATTAAAAGACCATTAACATAACCCATTGTCATGCCTTATTGCATAATTAATGGAGTACTAAAGTCAGAATTTGCAAAAACATATGTTGTGCAGAATGTTTTGATTTGTGTGTGTAGTTCTAGTGTGTCCTTCCCTTTGTCTGCTATTAAATTTTTTCTAAATTAGCCAGTTAGTTTTATGGCCCCTTGGGATCTCTAGCCTAGTGTTATTTATTGCTCGTCTTGTTCGTACAATGCCTCCTGTCCCATATGACAGTGATGTATCTGGCACCAAGGATTCAGCAAGCAATAGTTTAGAGTCAATTTAACAAGAGCAGAGTAGTGATATTAAGTAATTTTCCTTATCCAGTGAGCATTAATGGCTACATTTACAGTTTAGCAAATACCTGAGGGCTAACCGAGTGGGTTATTCTGCAAGAAAACAGAGTCCTTACTAATTATAGCATTGATGATCTGGGGTGATCTGTGTGTTTTTTGTAAATACGAGTAGTTTGATAAAAGTAAAGATTTTAAAAGCAAAACATTACTCCTGCTGGCTAGACCTAACACACACACACACATAGAAAACAACAAAAAATGAATTAGAGCTATTTTGTGGATGCCAGAACATCAGGATCCTATCTCTAGTACTTGCTGAATCAGTGGTCCCAGATGCATCACTGTAACATGGGACAGCAGGCATTGTAGGAAAAAGAAGAGCAATAAATCTTTCTAAGATTGAAATCCTCAGGCGCCATAAAACTATCATATAACTAGCAGGCTAATTTAGAACAAAAAAAAACTCTTAAAAGCAAAGAAAGGGAGCACACACCAGGACTGCACACAAATCAATACACTCTGCACAACATACTTTTTTGCAACTTTGACTGTAGTACTTCTTCCCAAAACTATGGAATTCCCTTCCCCATTCCATCCACCACTCCACCTCCCCATGTGCCCTCTCCTCTCTCCTATGCAACTTCTTTTCCCTTAGTTGCAACTGCTCATAATCCCCCATCTTTTTTCCCTCCCACTCTATGCCTCCCCCTTTCTTCACTCTCTCCAGTTTCTCTTACCCCTACCTTTTGGCACCTCTGTCCATCTGTGCGCTCCCACACATTCTGTCTGGCCCCTCCCTATTCTGCCTCCTTGTCCCTTTCCTCCCTCCCTCCCTTCACCACTACCTGTTGCCTTTGCCAGTTACCTCTGGGTTTTTTTCACACTCTCTCTCTTTTTTCAATCCCCATTTGGCAGTGCCTATTTATTATCCTTACTTCAGTAAATTGTCAGCCCCCAAACAAATTGCACTCCACAATGTGTAATATTTGTAATCAGAAATGTTTATGCATATGTGAATCACTGTAATGGGTAATATTTGTAATCAGAAATGTCTGTGCAAATGTGAATCACTGTAATGGGTAATATTTGTAATCAGAAATGTCTGTGCATATGTGAATTACTGTAATGGGTAATATTTGTAATCAGAAATGTCTGTGCAAATGTGAATCACTGTAATGGGTAATATTTGTAATCAGAAATGTTTGTGCATATGTGAATCACTGTAATGGGTAATATTTGTAATCAGAAATGTTTGTGCAAATGTGAATCACTGTAATGGGTAATATTTGTAATCAGAAATGTTTGTGCAAATGTGAATCACTGTAATGGGTAATATTTGTAATTAGAAATGTCTGTGCAAATGTGAATCACTGTAATGGGTAATATTTGTAATCAGAAATGTTTGTGCATATGTGAATCACTGTAATGGGTAATATTTGTAATCAGAAATGTCTGTGCAAATGTGAATCACTGTAATGGGTAATATTTGTAATCAGAAATGTCTGTGCAAATGTGAATCACTGTAATGGGTAATATTTGTAATCAGAAATGTTTGTGCAAATGCGAATCACTGTAATGGGTAATATTTGTAATCAGAAATGTCTGTGCAAATGTGAATCACTGTAAATGGTAATATTTGTAATCAGAAATGTTTGTGCATATGCAAATCACTGTAATGGGTAATATTTGTAATCAGAAATGTTTGTGCATATGCGAATCACTGTAATGGGTAATATTTATAATCAGGAATGTTGAGCAAATGTGTAAAACTGTACCCTAATTCTCACTGTTTATGTTTCACTGAACTAGTTGTGTTGTCTGAAAATGCTTTGCTGTTACTTCACTACCCCTCTCCCCCAGGACACACCTGGAAATGAGCAATTCCTGCTTTCCTGGTAAAACTTTCTAAATAAATAAATAAAATAAATGAAGGGAGCAGCCAATGTGTAGAATATTGAAACATAAAGTGATGCCATTATGTGGGAAGCTGTGTGTAACAACATGCAGATGCAGCTTCCTCCTCAGTGATATCACTTTGTGTCTCAAGATTCCATCATGCTTTCATGATGTAATTTACAGATAGTTTAGATGTTGTATTTACAGTATATCTCAGGACTGCTGCTAACTACGGATCAGCCCAATAGCTTGTTTAAAAGATCTTTTTATTAGCAATGTGCAAAGTTGAGAAAACTTCGCTTAGACAGAACTTCACAAAGTTAGCCAACATTGTGAAGTTTGAAGTGTCGACTTTGCAATGTTTTTTGTCAGGCAAGGTGGCCCTTTTTTCCTATGAAGTACCTAAAGTTTGCTCACGAAGTTGCAGCTTTTCAGGAAAAAAGTGCTACTTCACCTGAAAAACACTGCAAGGTTGGCAAAGTCGAAACTGATGATGACAACTTCGCTGTATCTCTACTTTAATGGGCTTTCAGTATTTGAGGTATCTGACTCTTGCCTTCTACTTCAAAATAACATTTTTTTATTGTAATCAACTTTTTATAGTTTAAAGAGCCCCGATCTTCATGTGGGGAAACACTGGGGAACAAATAGCATTATTTGACACCTTTCTGCTCATCATTCCCATATTCTTCCGTATTTAATTTCTTTAATTTCACAATAGTGTAATTGTGCACATTACCATGAAAATGGGATAATTTTCCCCTATACATCATCTGCTCTGGTTGATTGCCTACAGTTTTCATCACAGCTCTTCGTTTTCAACATCTGTGTAACACATACAGAAGCAGTAACAAGAAGTAGAGTGGCATCTGTTAGAGAAAGTGAAGACTGCAGCATAAAAGAATAACAGCCAGTTTAACACCTTGGCTAAAAGGAAGGTTTCCTTTTAACTGAATGGTTAGAGCTGCTGCCTCCAAGACCAGGGATGCAAGGATCAATCCCTGGGTCTGGTGATTCAATTACATGAAGATGTCCCCCAAGGAGGAGGACATTACACTGGTGATGAAGAAGAAATCCCTGTTGTGAGACCAGACACAGAAAGCCATGTGGGGAAAAAAGAGGAGGTGATGTAATGTATACAGAATCAGTAACTAGATGCAGAGTGCCATCTGGTAGAGAAAGTGAAGACTGTGGCATACAAGAATAAGAGATGATCTAACACCTTGGAAGAAAGGCAGGCTTCCTTTTAGCTGAATGGTTAGAACTGCTTCCTTTCAGACCAGAGATGCAAGTATTGATCTCTGGAACTGGTAATTCAGTTTATATGATGATGTACCCCAGAGGAGAGAACATTATAATTAGAATCGTTTACACAGTAAGAGATTGTGGCATCAAGTGTAGGCAGGCAGAAAGAATGGGCAAAGTTCAGCAGACAATAATCTTGTTTATTTTATTTATTGAAATCTCGGATTACAACCTTTGAGCTGGAAGCTCGTTTACAAAGGTTCCACGTCATGACAAAACAGGGATACAGTAGTTAAATTATATAAGTCAAATTATAGTAGTAAATTATACAAAGAAAACAAACAGGCAATTCAGATACAGCCATTTAACATGTAGGATTATAAAAGTACAGATATTATGGTACAGTATATTTAGCAACGAAATCACATGTAACATAAGTGCACTAAAAATGCAAGGCAGTAGAAGGAGAGAGAACCATGGATGGGAAGGGACTGGTAGCAGGGGGTGAGGGGAGGAGAGGGATACTGAAAGAAGGAGTAAGAGAGGAGATGAGAGGAGAACTGGAGTCGCTAAATAGGCCTTATCAAAATTTAGCGAATGAGGGGAGTAGACAGAGGAGGGAGTGAGTAGGGATGGGAGAGGGGCATGTAGATCTGGGTGGGGGGTGGAGGGATGGAGGGATATGGCTGGGGAAATTGAGGGAGACATTGAGAGAAATATGAAGGCAGGGGGGATGTGGGAGGGGGAAAGTGGAGGTGTTGATAGGGGCTTGAGCAGGTTAAAGGCAGCAGTCACAGCAGCTTAGGGTTACAAGATAGTCATGAAGCTTAGCTTTGAATGGACAGAGTTTAGTACTGGATAGCATGTTCTCACTGAGAGAGTTCAGCCAGAGGGGAGCACGATATAAGAAGAAGCGCTGCCCCTGGGCAGTGCAGTGAAAAGGGACTTTTAAGGTCAGGATGTTGGTCCCCCTAGTGGTGCGAGTATTGTCAGTGGGGGACAGAAGGCCTTGAACACCAGGAGATGCAAGCCCTAGCATAGACTTTTTAGCTAGAAGGCATATCTGGTATCGAATTCTACAGTACAAGTTAAGCCACCCTGACTGGGAATAGAGGTCACATGTATGTGTTAGGCGAGGAGCATCAAGGACAAGCCAGCAGGCTTTGTTGAGATCCACTTTGACCCTCTTGATGGTTGAATCAGTGGCAGCACCGTATACTACCAGTCCGTAATCAATCACAGATAGGACAGAACTGGTAATGGCTAGATTTAGGGCACCATCTGTTAGGCAGTGCTTGTGCCTAAATAGCTGGCCAGTCCTAGCTTTGGCTGCTTTAGCTACTGGGTCAATGTGATGAGTGAAAGAATAGGGACTATCCAAGAAGACCCCGAGGTATTTGAAACTCTGAACCATCTCTAGGGGGGCATTTTAAGAATTCACTATGTGCAATTGGTAGGATTTGTGCCAGTTATGGGGGGAGGCAAACAGCATAGTTTTTTTTTTTTTTGTGGTTTAATAGGAGCTTACAATTGATGAAACAGGACTCGGCAGCAGTGAAATGAAGTTGCATCTGTTTTTCCAGCATTACTGGGTCCGGATAGCTAGAAAAAAGCACCGCATCATCAGCATAGAGGATGACCTTGTCCAGACATTCTCAGGGGAGGTGGTTTAGGAACAGGCTGAAAAGCAGGGGGCCCAGACTTGACCCCTGGGGTACCCCTTTCATTATAGCCTGGCTTTCAGAGAGGACATCAGCGATTTTCACTTGTTGTGTTATCCCAGAGAGGGAACTCCCAACATACAGTTTTGAGAGAGAGTCCCAAAAGGGTTAACCGGTCCAGTAGAAGTTCATGGTTGACTGTGTCAAAGGCCTTGGTGAGGTCGATATAAGTCACCAACACCAACTGGCCCAGGTCAAGAGCATTGTGGATGTAGCCTGTGAACTCCAAGGCAGTGGAGGTGCTGTGTTGTTTTCGGAAGCCAAACTGCTCTGGGCATAGCAGCTGATCTTTGTCAAGGTGGTCAACGAGCTGTTCATAGACCGTTCATTTTAATGCTTATGAGAGAGGGGGGAGAATAGAGATTTGCCTATAATTGGCGTGGCTTGCTCTAGCCCCACTTTTGAAGATGGGGGTGACCACAGCCTTCTTCCATGCTTGAGGGAATTTTCCATTAATGAGTGAGAGGTTCAGGATTCTGGTAAGGAGTGGTAGTACCTCATCTCGGGTTAAGGCAATGAGCTTGAGATCAAGCATGTCACTGCTTACTCTGATTTTCCTGAAGACTGGTGAAAGGTTGTTTTTTTTTTTTTGCTTTGGCCTGGGAAATAATTTTAAAGTGAAAAGGTGGGGTGGGGCCAGCTGGGGAGGCTGACAGGTTGACATGGTTGGAGATGTCTGGAGGTAGAGAGAAATCTGGAGGCAGTACACTACTTAGGTCTGTAAAAGCCCTATTAAAGGTGTTAGCTATAGTTACAGGGTCCTGGGTTATTGTACCATTTAGACTGAGTAGGGCTGGGGGGATTTGTTGGGTTTACCAGTGAGAGTCTTCAAATTATCCCAGAATTTGCGGCTATCTCCCCAGTTGCTAGACAACTCATTCTTGAAGTAGCGACTGTTTGCTAAGTGAATAGCCCTTGTGCAGGTATTTCAAGCAGTTTTGTAGCTCTGGAAGTCTATGGAGGAGCCTGTATTTCTGGCTTTGTGCCAAAGATTGTCCCTAAGTTTCATCTGCTCAAGGAGGGCCAAGATAATCCAAGACTTACTACACCCCTTGGTTTTGTGCTTGGTGGGAGGGGCATAAATATTACAGACTGTATTGTAGGTCTGGATAAAGTGATCAAGTGAGGAATCGACGTCTTTAGTTGTGAAAAGATATGACCAGTCAAGCTGCAAAAGGTGTGCTCTGAAAGAGGCCAGCTGCCCTTTTTTAGTATGCTGGAAGTGTGTGTATTAGCAGGGGTTCTGGGGGATTTATTCAACCAGGTATAGATTATAGGTGAATGATCACTGATAGAGTCAGGGAGGACAACTGAGTGGGTAACTCTCAGGCTGATTCATAATATACCAGTCCAGCAGTGATCTGGAACTGGTTCGAAAATTCCTTCTCATAAGAGAGTCTACTATCTGCAACATGTGAAGGGAAGAAATAGCATCTTTGTATGGTGCTGCATCAGGCGAATGCTAGTTGATGTTGAAGTCACCTAAGACAAGAATCTCTGAGTTCTGGTCCAGGTTGGAACGGTAGTTGAGGATTTCAGCAAAATCTGCTGATTGCTCTTTGGGGGGTATGTATACTGTAACCACTGTTAGACCTATGCTGTGAGCACCTAGCATAAGTTTAATTGCCAATTGTTTGCATTGTAATATCGCTAGTTAAAATGAAAAAGGGGAGCTTGATTCAGAAAATATGTGAAATAAAGTGAAATGTGTCTAAAGATAATTTTCCTTTTAATTTGCACTATGATATCAGTGCTTCTTTAAATTCTAATCCCTCTATTGTACATGAGAGTTTCAAAGCTTTAGAATGTGTCATTCAGCATACATGGTTTCTAGCCATTGTTTAATAAAATCTCTTTAAACCACTACCCAAGGTGCTAAAATATCAAATGGATTAGCCAGCCCGTTGGCGCTGAGGGCTGAGGCACTGAACACCACACCTTGTGCCACACCAGTGACCCAGGTTCAGGAATGGACTCGGGTTGCCAGGGGTTGGCAGGGGAGAGGAAGGATTGAGCGTCCTACAACTGCTCTCCTTCGTCTGAGGTGGGTAGGGGAACTGCATCGTGCTGCAGTGGCATCTAGCAGAGGCTAGGTGCACTACAGTTGCATGCACAGTAAAGGGGAGGAGCACAGCAGGCATCCCCACAGCTGTGCACTGATGCCATTGCACGTCCGGCTCCTAAGGAGGTAAACACTGGTGGAAAAATTGTGGTGCGATCGTGTTAGCTAATGGCCGTGCCTGGTGCCCCTGGACATGAGAAGCATATCCACCGGGTGTCTGTGCTACAGGTCCCCATGGGGGGGGGTTTCCTGCTTATTGGCTGGCCTGTGTAGGAAGGGTGTATAAATTTGCACGCCAGACCTGGTCCAGGGGTGCGGGTGCCAGCAGCCGGGTGCTCGCTGAGACTGCTTCGCAAGCTGGAGGATAAATAGAGATGTGATAAAAAAAGTCAAATGGATTGAAGGACCTTCTGAGATCTGGTAGTCATACTGTAGTTGTCATCATTCTGGCTTTCCCCTCCTGGGGGGGGTAGAATCAATGAGTTCTGTAGGAGTGTCTGATATTGGGCCTATTTATAGGGGATCCTTGTTATTTTAGGAGTCAGTTTAGAGGGTCAAACATTGGACCCTAAACTAAAGCCAGTCAGTAGGGAACAACTGACATTCTCTTCCAGCTGGTACACTATGAGAGTGAGCACTTGGCTGCATATTCTTAAAATTAAATGTTTAGCCAATGTCCCTTCTGGCTGCCTCTGGTGCTTCCCCAGGCAACATTTAAAAATCCAGTGGTACTTTTCAAGACTCTACAGTCTGCACGGTAACGGTTCCACAGTAGGAATTGATATTCTGTTGTTAAGGAGCTATATTTAAAGAAATCTATGCTTGGCCTATGGACCGTTGCCTAGATACCAGACACTCACACAGATGTGACATGTACCACCTCTCCATACTTTAAGTATGAATTGCTGTTCATCAGAAACAGGATGCCAGTTCCTACTGCCGATGTGCTATTGTGCAGAACAAAGTGACGTCATGGAGGTGGGGGCAACTATGACCAAGCCATAAGATGCAGAAGATTATTGTAAAACTCTGCTATTGATACATTTCTCTCTTTGACTACATACCAATGAACTAGAGCAATATAATATAGGTACAAAAAGTCTGACTAAAGCTGTTTATATTCTGAAACCATTCACCATGGGAAAAAAAAAAACAGTAGGTGCTGCTGAATGTTGGTGGGAAAGTGGATCCATAAAAATGTCACATAAAAACCTCACAGTGCGATTTGTGTGGGGGTGTGCCACTTACTTATTTCTGCCTTGGATCATAAACTGAAAATCATAAAACTGATATGACACAAAAGAGGCTCAACAAAAAGTGAGTGTTCTAACACAGTACTAGCTATGAATTGTCTATGAAAGTCACACTGAATATTTGGGTAAACCATCTCTTACAGCTACAACACTTTCTTGTACCTAGGAAACCTCTGTAATAAAATTCACTCTGCCCATCTGATAGTTGCTGTTTACTATTGATTGTCTCCATTTGATCTTAAAAACAAGCATTTGTCAATGCCGAATGTTTGCTTGCTGGCATTGGCAGTGGTAGTGTAGAAGTTACAGAGCTGTGTAATAGGAATGGCAGTGAAGTATTGAACTGAAGCCAACCCCACCACCACCCTGTAGAGAGTGACTGGCATTGGGGTGTGCCTTTGGGTCGTCAAGCATAATGGCCATGCCATTTCACCACACCCCACCCTGCAGACACTGACAAGTGTCACGGTGTTCCTTGGGGTCTTTGGCCCTTATGCGCACCCCATTCCATTAGGAAACACGGTGAGATGGGTGCGATATAGGAGAATGGGGTGAACTTTGGGGTCGAAGAGTCCAAGGCATACCTCGATGCCTCTCACTGGCTGCAGGGTGTGGAATGGTATGAGCATTACAGGCAAGAATCCCAAGTCACACCCCTAATGCCTGTCATTCTCTCTACAGGGTTGGCGTTATGGTTGGAAACCCTATTACCTCAGGCAGTGCGTTTTTCACTCCAAATGTTCAACATGATTTTTGTGACCCCACCTCATGAACAGGGGAATATCAGTTTGTCAAATGAAAGCTGCTTATGCACAGCGACTCACGGCATTTACCACCACAGGTGCAAAAACATTCCGAACAGGATGTAAAAAATGACAGCTGTACTGTTCATGGGGAGGTGTAAAAAATGGCAATGTTGCAAATCTGCAGTAAAAATATTTAAAAAAATGGTGAAGTCACGAGAGTACATAGAAACTGTGCAACGCACACCCATAATATAATTAGGTTGGGGATTTTTACAGCAGATTGTCAACTCAGGCATTTTGGTGCCTCCGATCATGAACAGTGTCACTGTGATTTTCTTTATCTGTCCCGAACAATGATTTCCCACAGCGACCACGCATCTCTGCGCTGAAAGTGTGAAAACACACTTGCCATGTTGTGAAAAATGACAGCTGTACTGTAAATAAGGAAGTGTGGAAAATGCCACTGGTGAAAATCTGGACTTAAAATATTACAAAGTCATGAACTTACGAGGGTGCGTGGAAACTGCGTAATGCTCACTCATAACACAGTCATTTTATGGACTTTTGTCACCAAATTTTCAACATAGCCATTTTAAGACCTCAGCTCATGAACAGTGTAACTGTGATTTTCTTAATCTGTCCCAAACATTGCTTTCACACACCAACAGCACCATTGTGCACTACATATGCGAAAACACATTTTGGGCGGCATCTGAAAAATGTCAGCTGTGCTGTTCATAAGGAAGTGTAATAAAATGGCAATGTTGAAAATCTGGAGTGAAAATATTAAATTTGCAAACTTATGAGCATGCATAGGAACTGCGCAACGCACGCTCATAAAACAATCATTTTTAGGAAATTTTTCACCAAATTTTCAACAAAGCCATTCTAAGACCTCTGCTCATGAACAGTGTCACTGTGATTTTCTTAATTTGTCCGTACATTGATTTCGCTATTACTGGCCTAATATACGCTACATGTAATGGGGAAACACGTTTTAGGTGAGATGTGAAAATGACAGCTGTACTACTCATAAGAAGGTGTGTAAAATGGCAATGTTGAAAATCTGGAGTGAAAATATTGAAAATTCGAACTCACGTAGCGCATGAGGAACTGCGTAATGCACTCAGTAAAACAGTCATTTTAGAATTTTTTCACCAAATTTTAACATAGCCATTTTAAGACCTCTGCTCAAGAACAGTGTCACTGTGGTTTTCTTAATTTGTCCCATACATTGGTTTCGCACACTGACTGTGCCATTGTGTGCTACATGGGCGGAAACACATTTTGGGGGAGATGTGAAAAATGACAGCAGTACTACTCATAAGAAGATGTGGTAAAATGGCAATATTGAAAATATGGAGTGAAACTATTGAAAATTTGCGAACTTACGAGCGTGCATAGGAACTGCGCAACGCACGCTCATAAAACAGTCGTTTTTTGGAATTCTTCCACCAAATTTTCAAAATAGGCTTCTTGAGAGCCCACCTTATGAACACTGGCAGTGTCATTTCATTAATCATTCTGGAAAGGTGATTTCACGCAGTGACTGCGAAATCACCCTTCAGGCCCGGATAACGCCATGACAGTGACAGCATTCATGAGAAGGGGTCCCAAAAACCCCATGTTGAAAATTTGGTGCAAAAATTCCAAAAAATGCCTGAGATATGCAACAAAGTTGAAAAACCCCTATCTAGCCCATTATACAGCTTACCGGCATTTCCTCAGTTCGCAGTCGGCTTTGAAGAGTGCAGACGTGTTCCCGGTCCACCGAAGATCATCGCGCGAGCTCCGGAGGTAAGTATGGGGTGGGGGGTGGGGAGGCAGGGTGCGCAGTGGGTGTGGGTGTGTGGGAGGGGGTCAGGAAGACTCGTGGGACCGTTTTTCTTTTCAGGTATTTAAAAAAAAAAAAGACGATGCGGGCGTTTGCCACGCTGGGGTGGGCTCCCAGCGTGGCAGAAGGACAGCTGGGGGGCGTGGAGCCGACAGGGATTGGGCACCCTGTCGGCTATGGCATTTGCTGCCATGCTGGGGTGGGCTCCAGCGTGGCAGCACCTGTACTCGGGTGATTAGTGGTGCCGACGGGGATTGGGCACCCCGCCGGCTATACTGAGGTTGGCGCCAGTGGGCACCCTACGTGGCATTTGGAAGGCTTTGGAGGAGCACTGGTAGCGCTGCAGCAGAGTGTGTGCATGGGGGGGAGCACACAGTACGCGTGTGTGTGTGTGTGTGTGTGTGTGTGTGTGTGTGGGGAGCTGCGCATGAGCAGGCGATATCTTATCGCTGCTCACTCAAGCGTAGCTCCCCCTTTCAACTGTATGCCACTGCATTTTGGAGCTTGTCATAGACAGCTCCAGCATGCATTGGCGGACATGGGCCACGCCTGCCAACACACTGACTGAACTGGAAGAGGGGGTGACACACCTCCGAAATCTCGAATGATGGCACTCTGTTTCTTGCACATGCGTGCAAGCAAACATAACAAGAACCATGTATACGGCATGTAATCCAAATCAGCATTGGAAGTGTTTATGCTACTTATGCATTTGATAACCAGGAAAAATTCAGTTCTGTATTGACTCTGACCTGGTGCAAAGAGACTACAGCTCTCACAGGTAAATCTAAAAACAATTTTCAGTTACTCCAGTCAAAAGGTTTTATCAATTATATGAATGCAACCAGTCAGAGTGCAGAACCAACCTGTGTACAATTTGTGGCCCTGTCCGCACTAAAGAACTGTTTTGGACAACTGGTTTCAAAACCAGTTTAGTGAAACAGGTTCAATGCATCTACATTGCACAGTAATCATTCTTGATAACAGTTTAGTGCGTACAAACTACTGCTGTTAAACCTGTTCTCACCATAACTATTTCTATTAATTCCAACACACAGAACTGTGCTTGCCTGCCCACACTGCAGCTAGAAATGCTTTAGTTGACCTGCTACAGCTTAAACCATTTTTACTCTTGTCCAGACAAGTGAGTGAAACCACAATAGCTTTAAAACATTTTTAAAACAGTTTCAAGACTAGGTACCCAGTAGGGTTTAAAGACATTTTTGCAAAAACATCTTAAACGGCTTGTAGTCTCGATACACAGTGCTAGGTGGATATAAGAAAGGATTAACCCACAGCAGAGCATGGGTTACTGAGGAATTAATACACATCTTGGGGGGGGGTTGTTGCATGAGGCCGCAGGCCGTGTTTCAACAACCACCCAGGCATGGATTAACTCCCCATGTAACCCACGCTCTGGAGTGGGTTAATTGACTTACAATATGGTCAATGAAAATGTGGACTGTACACTATGCAGACAGATGTCAGACATGGGTGATGCTGCAAGTCTAACATTTATTAAACAGAAAACAGCACTTTGCAATGTTTGCTCAGCAGGAAGAGCACAGTGCGGAGCACACTGTAGCCACAATGAATATACAACCTTTAAGTGCTGAGATCAGTGGTAGGACAGAAGAGTAACACTGGAACACATACATATGTGTCAAAAGAACATGCAAACAACATTAACTTTCACCCCCTGTTACAGGCTGGATATACCGCAAACATTTGTTTCCAAGCTCAGTAGAAGGGTGGGGGTAGGTTGTGAAAGGAGGAGTTGGGACAGAGAAGTGAAGATGAGGACATAAGAGGAAGGAGGGAGGGGCATGCCACAATATCAAGATGGGATCAAGTTTTCTGATCGGAGGAACGGGTAACAGGAGTCAGGATACAGACGGACACGGAATAGTCAGGAGGGTATACCTGTGTGTAAGTACAACATGCATTAACTTTTCTCCCCTTTCACAGGCTGGATACGGTACTAACTTGTGGTTTGGAGCTCAGCAGGAAGTGGGGTGGGAAAAGAGGACTCAGGAGAGAGAGAAGTGATGATGTGGAGATAAGAGGAAGGAGGGAAGGGTATGCCACAAGATCCAGACAGGATCAACTGTCAGATTGCAGTGATGGGTAACAGGAGTGGGGTACAGCCAGAGAAGGAATAGTCAGAAGGGCATACCTGTGTGTGAGAACAAGATACAAACAGCATTAACTTTCACCCCCTGTAAGAGGTTAGATATGACAGTAACTTTTCTTTCAAACTGCAGCTACATAACTGAGCTGGAGGGGGTATCCCGCACGTGCGCTCATGCTGTCTCTCAGCTCTGTAGGGAGCAACTGTGGATTAAATGAGTATTAATTTACGGTTATCCGACAGCTCCTGGCAAATAGGAATGGGCCCATTTTCCATGGCCATGGTATAAAACATTTTAATATATGGATTCTTAATTTAATATAGATGTAAAGCATACAAAAAAAACCTCGATAATACCCCAAAAGGCTCAGTGATAATACTACTGTCAATCAGTGTTAATACTATCGTTCTATAGCTGAACGATAGTATTATCACAAAACCTATACAGTGCAACCACACAACTGTCCAAATCAGTGAGCGTCCCAAACATCAATCAAGCATACAAACTCAAACTGCAGCTCATCATTGGCCACTTTCTGTCTGTGGGCAGTCTAAACAGTTTCGAAAACATGGCGGCAGACTCTCGCTTAGCGAGAGTGTACAGCATCCACAACACTTCCCCATATTTTTTTTAAACTCAGCTTTATTAGAAGCCTGATGGCCACAATTATACAATTGGAAGCATAGAAAGTGCATATCACTTGGTAACAGTAACAAGGATAAACTGCGTACACATTGTACCTGAAGTGCATACATTATTCACCTGATCTGTAGCGCGTCAAAGAAGTTAATAATCAGTCTGGGTCCTCTAAGGGTAACCTTAAAATCAATCCCAGACCATGACTTAATGAAATGCAAGCTGATGTTAAAACAAAGAAAAACAAAGCTAATGCAATCAACTGTGGCCTCGACTTAGGCCTCAACAATTAGGCTGTGTGTCACTAACTCTCCCGGCCTCCTAGTGATCTCGGTGGAAAGGGTGCAGACAACTCCATGGCATACTCCATATGCACTGTTATTTGCTCAGCCACAGAGAAAAAAGGGGGGGTCACCCTAGGGCTGTCCCTCATGATGCAATATCCAGGCCTCCCATTGCTGCCAATGTTGCAAATGATATTCATGCTGTAGTCACAGCTTGGCTGTCAGGGACTCCATCAGTACCACATCTCAGACCCTATTGATCAAGTCAGAGAGCCTTGAGGGCTCCTTGTTCAGCCATCTAGAGGTGATGCACTTTAATCCCACTGCTAGCAGTATGAGCGCTACTTTTTGAGAATCACCCTTTAAACGCACTGCTGTTGGGGTCCCCAAAACCCAATCCTCAAAGGTGTGAGGAATGGTCACCCCCAATATTTGCCTTACTGCTTCCTCTAAGTTTCCTCAGAAAGTGGCTAATTTGGGACAGGCCCATAAAATGTGCCAGTGACTACCCTCCCACCTACACTTCCTCCCACATGAGGTATCCCCTCCTGCATAGTGATGGGTAATCAAAGGCACCCTAAAAAATCAAATAAGAATTTTCCAGTAAAACTCATGCCACACCATGGAGGCAGTCACCTTCCATCCCATTTTTAATCTTTGGTTCCAGTCAGATTCTCTGATGGTAACGCCAGTCTCCCTTTCCCAGTTGTGTTTATGTTCAGCCAACGAGGCCCCCCTTCCCTCCAACAATAATTTGTATAGGTTTGTCACCGGTTTAACCTTAGCAGATATAGTAACCACCCCAAATAAAAATTGCTCCCAGGTCGACTATGTTCTTGTTAACCTCATTAGATGATCTGAATAGTGTATAAAGTGCCTAACCTGCATATACCTAAAGAATTCTCTATTGCCCCAACTGAACTTGTCTTTCACCCTCTGGAACGAGATACAGTGCTCTCCCTCAACTAACTGTGTGAACCTGGTGCCCCCCCATGCATCCCATCTAGCAAACCCCAGGTCCAGCATTTGGGGGAGTTTGATTCATGCCGAATGAGCTACAGTGGGCCCAACCCATCGGGGTGTCACTGAGCCTCCTGACCTTTCGCAGGATAGATAATCCCTGTTGCTCCCACCTGTTTTTAATTAGCTGGATGTAATCCAGGGGCGGTGGGGTCAGTGCTATGGTGTAGAGCAGTCTCCACTTCGGTAGTGTGTCCTCCATCTCATACCATCTTGATTCAATCCTTTGTTTGGCCCATGATAAAACAGAGACCATCTGAACCGCCAAGTAGTAGAAATAAAAATTCAGTAAGGCCAAGCCTTCCCTCTCCTGAGGCAGGAAAAGAAAGCTTCTGGCCACCAGAGGTTTCTTATGCTGCCAGACAAACCCCTGGGTCTACGTCGATAGTTTACTCCAAAAGAAAACTGGCAACCCCAAGGGAAGGCTCTGAAACAAGAATAGAAATGGGGGGAGAAGGTTCATTTTAAGCACTGAGATACGGCCCACCAGGGAGAAAGGAAGGAGTCACCATCTGGCCAGGTCTCTGCTTACCTGGTCCCAGAGCCTCCCGTAGTTAAGGGCAAAAGGCTTGGAGAGGTCAGTGGACACATGGATGACAAGATATTGAATTTGGCCCTTAGGGGCCCATTTGAAAGGGAAGCTTTCTTTTAACCCCTGTGGGACTGTTCCACTTAGAATTAGGGCCTCGGATTTTAAAAAATTCATTTTATAGCCAGAAACCTCTCCAAAGGTTCGCAATGTATCACACAGGGCCGGAGCTGATATTTCTGGGGAAGACAAAAAAAAAGATAAAGTCATCTACATATAGGGAACGTTTTTGCTCCCACCCTCTCCCCATAACTCCAGGGATTTGCAAACTCTGTCTAACTTTAGTGGCAAGGGGTTCCAGACAGAGGGCAAAGAGGAGTGGGGAGAGGGGACAGCCCTGTCAAGTACTTCTAATCAGGGGGAAAAAGGGTGAGCTTACTCCATTTACCCTCACCAGCGTTTGTGGTCCGAGATATAGTTGGGAGATTGTGTGCATGAATTTGGGGCCAAAATTCATTCTGTCCATGGATGCTTTTAAAAAATTCCAATTAACCGTATCAAATGCTTTTCTGCATCCATGGAGATGGCTATTTGGAACTGTTTCTGATCGGCTTGGGTGGAAATAATATTAAGATGCCTTCCAATATTATCAAATAGATATCATCCCATGATGTAGCCTATCTGGTCTTCGTGTACCAGTGAGGCAACCTGAGTTTGGAGTCTCCTCGCCAACAGTCCCATGAATAATTTCAGATCTACATTCAAGAGGGAGATGGGCCTGTATGAGCGACACACCAGTGGATCCTTACCCTCCTTAGGAATTACCGAGATGTGGGCTAGTTGCCAAGAGTGAGGGTAACCCCTCCATCCATAATCTCCTGACAGACTGGCAGCAGGAAGGGCAAAAGGAGATCTACAAAGATTTAAAAAAATTCTGAGGGGAATCCATCAGGCCCCAGAGACTTGCCACTCTTCAGATTAGTGATTTGTGCAAGGCGCTCATGCCTGGAGATGGCCCCATCTAAACACTCAAGGGCTGGCCGGGAAAGAGTCTGCAAAGTCAGACCTTCATAGAAGGAGGAGACCTTTTCATTGAAATTTGGGATGGGGTCTTGGGAATATAAATCTCTACAGAAATCTGCAGAGCTGTTAGTTATTTCCTCTGGGTGGCAAATCATTTTCCTGGGATCTGACCAATCTCTAAGTCTCAGGATCAGCCTGCTAAGCTACTGTTGCTTGAGGGTGGCCACCATTTCCTGCCCTGTTGTCCCCCTCATAATAAGTTTGGTGACCCCTTCTATAGGAGGCCTCTATGTGGGCTGTAAGTAACCTCTCCAAGGCCTGGCGTTTCTCAGCTAAGAGATTCTGTGTCTGTTTGTTCAGTGAAATTTTATGTTGGAACTCCAAATCTGTGAGTTCCACTTCTAGCTCCATCCTTTTCTGTGCTCTGCACCTCTTGTCAGCTGAAGAGTACCCTATAATAGCCCCATGGAGGACGGCTTTTAAGGCATCCCATCTAACTGCATGCGATGTCACCCCTGCAGGGTTTTCTCACTCGTAAGATTGGATTGTAGTGGTCACTATGTCCTTAAACCCTTGGTCATTAAGGAGACCCACATTGAACCTCCAATGGAAGTTTCAATTCTGGGGTAACAGCCTCAAAGCTAACCTGACTGGGGCATGGTCTGAGAGGGTACGGGTCAGTATTCGGCAAGATGTAACAGTATAACTCCACTCCTCTGTGAGGGAGAGCAGATCAATTCTGGTGTAACAGTTATGTCTCTCAGAGAAGTGAGAGAAATCCCTGGATTCCCTGTTCATCCTCCTCCACGCGTCTGCCAAGCCTAAGTTTTGTGATAGGTGACGTAGATTATGCCCCGCTGACCCTAATCTAGTTTTTAGGGATCCTCCCTGTTTGTCTAAAGAAGTGGACAAAATTGTATTAAAATCTCCTCCTATAATACATAGTTGGTCAGTGACATGAAGGGTGTTTAGAAAGAATTCTTTAAAAAAGGAGGCTGCTTCTTTGTCCTCATTTGGTGCATATAGGCAAATGATAGTACAGGGGGTATCCATCAACAGTGCCTGGAGTATGACATACCTCCCCTCTGAATCAGTTTGGGTGGCTGTAATCTGAATAGGGCATGACCTTTGGATAAGAATTGCTGTGCTCCGGTGGTGGGGGTGGGCTAAGTACGTAGAAGCATAGACCTGACCCACCCAACTGCGGCGCAGCTTTTGGTGCTCACTATCAGTAAGATGGGTTTCCTGAAGTAGTGCTATACGAGTTCCCTTCCTGCTCAGCTCTCTGAGTACTCTTGCTCTTTTAACAGGACTATTTAGTCCTCTGACATTATAGGTTGGGATAATTGAGTCGCCCATGATGACAAATTAAGAGGGTTTATAAAGACTGTCAGCGGAACTCTCCCCCCCCCCAACAGAGACAGGCTTTCAGAGAGGATAAGCAGGAGTGGATACGCAGCCCACAAAAATATGTAGTGACTTAGAACATTAAATAACCACTAAAAAACTACAACAATTGCTGGGACCAAACTGATCCAGCTGGTAAACATCAACTTTGCTATAACAACATTCTGCTTCAAGAGTGTCACGCTAGTCCCCCCACTCGGTGGGTGTAAAGGGGTGGAGGGGGGTGCTGGATTAAATCTGGCATCATGTCGCTCAGCCCCACTATCAGGGTCTAAGGGTGACTGGTGTGGTCGCCTGTGTAACATGATATAAGCACCAATGCATTCCCCCACAATTATGGTGCAGAACTAAGAGCATGCGGATGAGACAGTGGAGACTCCACCTTGAAAAGGGAAAAAAGAAAATGAGAGAAAAGTCTAAAACCCCTTGAGTCTCCATGTCTCACCCCTCTAAGATGACTACACTTCCCATTTTGTTTGCTTATTAAAGATTTCCAGGTAGGGAGGAAAAGGGGTCAGCCAGGTTGTCCGCCAAAAGCATGTGGAAAATATACCCTCTATTGCTGAGCCCATAGAAAAAGCATGGGCACCCAATACATTTCAACAGACAAAACACTCCGAGCCTCCACCCGGCTGGATCACCAACCGCAAACTTGACTACAAATCATTGTAAAGTTACCGGAAGACTTTTTGATAATGAGTTCAGTCCTTATTGGGTGAATATTGTCCCTCCTGTAGTTGGTCACCTGAGCATCTTCCCTATTTCTCTTCCTTGCTGTAACCGCGGCTTGGAGCCTAGACCATGGTCCAGGACTAACATCAGGTGAGGACGTGGGGAACTTTTTATTAGCCGGATGCCATTGCCTGAGATCCATCTCCTTCATCAGGCCCGGAGTGACGATCTCATCCACCATAATGCCCAAGGAGTCCAGGTATTTTTTTGCTTCAGCTGGCATTTTGTATGTTTTCACCCCGCTGTCCGAGGTGATTCTCAACTTCATGGGCCTTCAGGCCTTTAACTCTAAGTTTCTTGACAACTGGGAACCACAATTTTCTCCTCACCATAGTCTGCTGGGGCATAATCAGGTTTAATGTAGAGTCTCTTGTCACCAGAAATTATCTCTTTCTGTGACCAGGCTTTGTGCAGCACCATCTCTTTCATATGGTAGTCCAGGAATGCAAGCACCACCGATCACGGCCTAGCTTTTGGATCTTTCAGTGGGGCCGCCAAATGATATTTAAAGGTAGATCTCTGTCAAGATTCAACAGTTCTTTGAGTAGACTTTCTATAAATTCTGGCATATTTCACAATTGTGTGTGTTCTGGCAGACCGTGGATTCTTAAATTTACTCTCCTCGATCGATTTTCCAGATCCTCTATTCTCTCTAAGAGGAACTGGGATCGGTCATGCAGTTGTATTATGGCTCCATTATGCAAGTCCAGGGTATCCGACTGGGTGGATAAGGATTCTTCTATGACCTGAATTTACAAAGAAATATAGAAACATAGAAGTTGATGGCAGATAAGGACCACAAGGCCCATCCAGTCTGCCCATTTCTTTTTCTACCTTATAAATGTGCCATTGGCCTTTGCTCTGTCAACAGCCTATCTATTCATACTTATCTGTATTGCTCCCTTATGCCTATCCCATGTCTGTTTGAAGCGCTGCACTGTATTCATATCCACCACTTCCTGAGGTAGGCCATTCCATGCATCCACCACCCTTTCTGTGAAAAAGAACTTCCTCACATTACCCCTTAATCGGCCTCCCTCTAATTTCATGCTGCGTCCTCTTGTCCTGCTATTTTTCTTATGTTGAAACATGTTAATTTGCTGGTCATGTTGGAGAAGCTTTGCCTTGTTTTCTGCTACCTCCTCTCTAAACATATCCATAGAGTGGGTGAGTTGGCGTAGCTGCTGAGAGGTAATTGTTATGTCCTCTTCGTCTTCCAAGGACCTGCCATCTGACTCTGGGGCCGCGGTCTCGGGCGGCCTGCTTGATGGTGGTGCCTTGTGTGGGCCCGAGACTGTAAGTCGAGCTTCTGTTGTTTTAAGGCACCCGGTGGTCCTGGTTTGGATTTTGCTCGACTGGACATTCCTCCTAAGTTAACACTGACTTTTAAATCGTGGGGGTATGGAGCTCCGCTTCAGTGCAGCCGCACGGCATGGTGACATCACCAGAAGTCATCCCCATATTTTTTTCTATTAAAAAAAAAAATGATTTATCTAGCTGATCCTGCCCTTCCCCCCAAAAACCACAGGTGAAGAGAAAACCAAAAGAAACTGTTTTCTCACACTGTGTGTATGTGCTAGGGTGGTGTGGATGGGGGAGCAAAAGCAAACGAGACAGTCTCACTGCCAGAAAGTACGACAGTCAGCTACGACCATGACAGAGTCCTCAACATAATAACACAGAAAAGAACCCCAACTTGGATACATATATTAAAAAAAAAAAAAGATAGGTCACTGGCATTACCAGTGTAATGCCTTCTCGAGGTTCTGGACAAAGGAACCTCTCGAGCTTCACTCTCGAGGTTCTTATGTGTCTAGACCCTCTCGATGGTATTACTCACCAGTAATGCCCAGTGACCTATCCATTATTCTATTTTTAAAGCACTGAAACCATTTTATGATCCACAACATGTACAGGGCCTTAGTAATCTAAGCAGCTAATATAGAGCAGACTTGTTTAATATTGTGGTTTTGGATCTAATTGTGCTTGTAACTGAAGGTATTAGGATAGCTGGGTCCTAGTGTGACCTCATTTTGGAATAGCCCTGTTTGCTTAGAGTGGAGCCCCTTTGTGTAAGTCACAACATTTTCTCCCACTGCATAGTAATGAGAGGCTTTGCTTTCTCCACTACATAGGCAGCCCCCCCCCCCCAGCTCACTGCCAACCGCGGCAGACACTCGGGACAAACAAGCAACACAAGCAGCTCACCTGAGGAGCTGAGGAAGCCGAATTTCCAGCCTGATTACTTTCGAGGTAAAGAGAGCCTCTTCTCTTCATCTGGACGTCTGCAGGGGGGTGCTAGCCCAAAGGCGCTTTGCGCCATCTGCCCCACCCTCCCAACCACCCACCCACCCAGGGGCGGCTGTCAATTTAAGGATCCACCCCCATGACATCACATCCGGTGACATCACGTCCTGTTGCCCAGAACCTATCTCCCCACTTTCCCATTTGCAGGTTACACCTGCTGGCCACTAGAGGGACCTGTGCTCCCTCGCTACTTCCTACTCCTACCTGTACAATACTCCTTCCCTTGGATCTTGCTCACCACAATGTATTGGCCCTGCCTCACGCTCTGCCTGTGCCTATCCCCACTAGCAGTGCACTTGCCCACTTACCCATCTGCTACTCTGCACTGTGCCCTGGCACCCCTCCCTCCCTTGCTCCTGAACCTGCTCTCTTGCCCTTGGGACCTCTGTGTGTCTCAGTCCTCCCTGCCCTCCCCTAGCTTCCTCCTTGCCTCAGGCACATCTGGGTGTCTTCTATTCTTGCCTTCCTTCCTGTACCACCCTGCCCACCCCTGCTCCCTTAATGTCCCTCCCCCATGTCAATCGTGAGAAAACCTCTCACCATCTCCCAGCCAGGGTGTTAGTCATGCTACTACTCCTGTCAGGGAACATTCATCTAAACCCTGGCCCGGTTCCCAGGAGCTCGCCGACTAGCACCACAGGCCTATGCATGGTCTCCATGAATATCTGTAGCCTCCTAAAAAAGTTTGACTCTCTACAATGCCTGGTCACATCAATTAACCCTGATGTCATCGCTCTGGTTGAGACTTGGCTGTCGAAATCCTCCCCTGACTCCCTGGTCTCCCTTCCTGGTTTCACCCTCTTCCGGTCTGACCGTGTTGGGAGACGGGGCGGCAGCTGCGCTATTTATGTCAAGGAATCTCTCCCCATATTAGCCCTGCCTACTCCAATCCTTGACTCCAGGGCCCAGGCGCTTATGCTGAAACTAACCCCTTACCCTTTAAAGGACCCCTTTATCTGACTACTGCATACGTGCTCCAGGGACCAAACGCAGGCCATTGCCTCTTACAGAATACCTTTCCTCACTACCTCCTTCCGCTGATCAAATTTGGTGGGTGACTTAAATGTCAACTGGCTCAGCCCCTCCTCCTCCCTCTACCTGTGACTCCTTTCTGCAATAGACCCAACACAACTAGTTACCCAACCTACCAGGACTAACCCCAACAGAGGCTCCAGTACCCTGCTTGATGTGGTACTCACCAACCGCCCTAATCAGATCCCCAATGTACAAGTCCTCCCAGACTCTCTCAGCGATCACTCCCCCATTCTATTCCACTGGTCATCCTCAGTCCCCAAACCCATAGCACAGTCCACATGCCGGCGGTGTCTAATACCTGGTGGTCTGACAAAACTTAAGGAACTTCTGTCCCAAATTGACTGGTCTCCTATACAGGCAACTTCTGACATTGACACAGCTCTCTCCTTCTTTACCCAAACTTTTAATAATGCCTGTGATATCTTTGCCCCAATGTCGACCCACCGTTCTAAAACGCAGAATGCCCCCTTGGTAACCCCAGCTTTGATCCACCAACTCAAACATAGGGACAACCTATGGTACTGGCCATTGAGACTGGTCAGCCCAGTGACAGGCAGTTATATGCTGCCACCAAACAAGTGCACTCGGCCATCAGAAAGGCCAAGTCTGAGCACTATCGGTCCTCACTCACAGCCTCATGGGGGAACCCCAGAACCTTCTGGGATAACATTAAACAGTTAAATGGGAGTGCACACTCCCCCCCACCCAGATCAACATTAATGGCGTGATCTCTTCAGACCCAGCCCTCATAGCCAACCACCTCAACACCTCATTCACTGACCTTAGCCCTATCCTCCCTACAAATTTTTTGACCCTCCTCCCCAGCACCTGCCGAAATCTTTCTCACCCTTATTTTTCCTCCGCCATGTTTCTGCCCAAGAACTTAGGTCGCACCTTGTCACTGCCCTCAAGAGTAATAGTAAGGGCAGTGACACCTGATCCTGTATCCCTACGGCTGGTCTTAGACACAGTCCTTACCCCGATCACGTGCCTCATCAACCACCTCTTTGCCTGGGAAGGTTCCAACTGCCTGAAAGTCACCACTGTCACTCCTATCTTTAAAGGTGGTGATAGGACTGTGGCTGGAAACCATCGGCCAATCTCCATTTCTCTCCTCTCTCTCCAAGGCCTTGGAAAAGTGGTAGCCTCTCAAATCTCTGACTACCTCTCCACCTACAATGTCCTATGTCCTGAGCAGCATGGCTTCCGAGCGGCCACAGTACCAACACAACCCTCCTAGAGTTCTCCAACTTTCTCCACTCCTCCTTAGACACTGGTTCTCTGGCTGGTGCGGCCTCATTGACCTCTAAAGCTTTCGACATTGTCTCCCACCCCTCCTTCTTGATGCCCTTAGTCTCTCTGGTTTTACTGTTGGGCCTATCTTCTGGTGCACCAGTTATCTGTCTGACCACTCACAGCATGTAAAAATTAATGGGACCTACTCAGACATCTGTCCCATCTTTCTGGGTTCCCAGGGCTCCATTCTGGGCCCCTTACTATTCTCCCTTTACCTTAACACCCTTTCACGCCTTGCTCAGGAACATTCTATTGTACGCTGATGATGCAGTCATCTTTGCCTCAAGTCATAACCCTATTGCCCTCCAGGACTCGCTGCAGAAGTCCTTCATGAAGCTCGAGGGCTGGTTCAAGGAACATAGATTGGTGATAAATCTTAAAAACAAAACCATGTTCTTCACTCATCCTCAAAACAAGTCCTGCAACTTCAAACCCTCATTCACTCTGGGTCCTCTTTCCCACTCAAACAAGTTTGCTCCTATAAATATCTAGGATCCATTTTGACCCCCTCCTCTCCTTCCATGGACACATCGCTGCCTAGCCACTGTCACTAATATCCGATTGGGCATCTTACATCGGTATAAACACTGCCTCCCCCTGAGGCTCTTTCACAGCAGCATCCTCTATCCTGTCCCTAGTGGACTATGGACTGTCGGTGTATGGTGCTGCTGATCAGACCGCACTCCATAAAATTTGCATTACTCTGAATAAGGCCTGCAGGTTAATTACTGGGGCACCTAGGCAACACACACCTGTTCACTGTACGCTAAAGCGCTGGTACTTGATCTTGAAGAGTGCCCTCAAATATCTGACCTGTACCCTTACAAAAAGACCCTCCTTGGGCTATCCCGCCTGGATTGACCACCACCATCCGCCTGCCTGTCCCACTAGTTCATACTGGACCTCTGGGAAAACCTCCTTGTTATCCCTAGAGCTAGGACCTCTCACGCCAAAGAGCCTTCAGCTTTAGGGCCCCTCCTGGTTCAACACACTGCCCCTCCATCTCCAAGCTCCAACTATATCGTGCTTCAAAACGTCCTTACGGAACCACCTTGTTAACACTTAAGCTGCACTACTAGTCAAAGCCGTGATTTCAATACTAATGACAGTTTTACTACTAAGCTGCCAAGGACAACATAACTCTGGTATTGTTTGCATCAATCCTACCTGTACCAGCTTGTTTGTATCTATGTCTTAAGTTACTGTTATACTGTGTTATACTGTTATACTGTGTATTTTCGTTTGTCTTACTGTGACAAGGTACCTTTGTAAATGAGCCTATGGCTCAAAGGTTTTCCAAACTGCTGTCTAAATAAATAAATAAATAAATCTCATGATGGAATCTTAAATTGGAGCATTGCACTTCAGAGGTGGAGGGAGGAGCTGAAAATGGTAAACAAACCAAACAGAGACTGAGCACTTGAGAGGCAACCAAAGTAAGTGGACACTAGCCGTTCACTAAATCAAAACAACAAGCAAGCATGTGGCCTGTGCCCCAGCACTTTGTGCTTATGCTGACGAAGTATTGTGCAAGCAGGAAAAGCCAGGCCATGGAGTACACGCATAAGTGTTGCTTTGATTTAATAAGCAACTAGTGTTTACTTACATCATTTACCTCTTAAGGGTGCTCTCGGTCTCTGCACTTTTTAGCTGAATTCACCCACCTGACTGAGCACTAGCAGTGTGCTGTGTGCAATACGTTGTTATTTTTTGGTGGCTGAAAATGGGTCCAGTGAAAGAGCCCACTTTCCGGGCTAAAGAACATAAATAATAAAAAGAAAAAAAAATACTTCTAACAAGCTGAATCACTTCTGCCCCATGAGAGGTTATCAACCCACCTCAAAGTACTTGATGTAGACTGCTGCCAAGAAAAATAGAGGCCATCTCAGGATCAAAATAATAGAAGCAGTGCAGTCTGTAAATGGGTAGGCAAAGTAAGCTAAAACAAGAGATCATAGTTTCTAATTCCATCACAGCCACTATATTACCGTATGGCCTTGAGCAAGTTACCTGCCCTTCCTATGTTTTAGTCAACCAAGTTATAATACTGGGCAGACACAGGACCTCACAGAAAATGAGATGCTGCATCTCAGCACCACAACATAAAAAAAAGAACTGGCCACTCCTCTGGCATAGCTTCAGCAACCCCTCCTGTCACCTGAGCAAGATTCAATGATAAGTGTGCTGCAGCAACAAGCACCGAGTTACTCATGGTTCCCCGTTCCAGTGGGAGATCCCTCAGCAAACATAGTAAGGTAGTGGCAGCAAGTCTTTTCTCTGGCTGGTTCAGCTCCTCTCACTCGACTGCAGGCCTCTGTGGTGATGCGTGGGACAGTTCTCTGCAGGCTTAGTTAGGCCTCTCCTCCACTTAGCATGCAGCATATGATCTCTCTCTCTTTGACCTTAGAGGTGCAGCTTCAGCTCATGGATCCAGACCATGTCAGATCAAACCACCACATCCTGGCAACCAGTCCCTATTTATACTGCGACAACCAGTACCGAGCAGTGGTACTGACTGGGAGCTAAACACAGAGCTGCTCTTTGTTACAGGTTTAATGCAGCTGTACTGGTTTCAATATGTATTACTACTTTGGATATAAGGCAATAAACATGATCCAATACAAATATTTGGGCCAGTGGCTAGGCAGCCATTTGCCATGGGAAGTTCCTACAAACAATCTGGTAAGGAGAACTGGACCTAAGATTGGCTATTTTTTTCAGCATCCTCAATGCCTTTCATCTGAAGTGAGGCATCAGATTATTATGAGCATAGCAATGCCACATTTTAATATACAGACTTGAGTTTTAGAAATGCAGCTTGGTCTGTTTGAAATACATTACACATCTTCTACATCAAGATTTATTTTCAGTGCTCATAGACATAATCATCCCTTTCAACTTTATGGAGAACTCAGCTGGTTGCCACTACAAGCAAGGTGTGCTCTTCATATAACTCAGCTTACTAACATACTAAAATGCCAGCAGAATAGGCCTAACGGTCTTTCATGTCTGCTCGTTTGGTCAGTCCACAGCCTGGGTGCTGACCTTGCTGTCCCTCTCGCCTTCTCTGGCTTCTCCCTTCCCAGTTCCGGATATTCTTGCTGCATTGGATTTTGCTTCCAGAATCCTTCCCCTGTACCTGTCCCACTCCCTCTTGAACCCCTCCACTGTCTCTGCCTCCACTAGCCCCCAGGCAGTGCATCCATGGCTCCACCACCCTCTCAGTGAAGTAGCACCCTCCTTTCTCCCCTGAATCTTCCCTCCAGCTTCCACCCATGCCCTAGTGGCCCCTTCCTCCTTCCTTCGAAGCACCCCGACTGTTCCTCCCCTATTTATCCTCTTCATGTACCTAAAGACCTCTATCATGTCCCCCCAGTCCCTTCTCTCTTCCAATGTGTACATATTTAGCTCTTCGAGCTTCTCCTCATAGGTCCTGTCCCCCAAGCCCCAAATCATTTTGGTTGCCCTCCTCTGGACCCTCTCCAGGAGGTTAATGTCCCGCTTTAAGTGTGGCCTCCAAAACTGCACGCAGTACTCAAGGTGCAGCCTCACCAAGCAGTTATACAGAGGGAGTATCACTCCTCCTTCTGGAGGTGATCCCAGCGATGCATCCCAGCATCCTGTTGGCCTTGGCTGCTGCCTCCCACAAGTCTCAGAGTTGTTCATCTTGACATCCACCACCACCCCCGGTCCCTCTCAGCCATCGAGACTTGTAGCATTTCCCCCAGGGTGTACACTTGGCCTGGGTTTCTGCCCCCAGGTGGAGTACCTTGCATTTCTCTGCATTGAACCTCAGCTTCCACTTTCTAGACCATTTTCCAGAGCCTCCAGGTCCCCTATAGGGCCACCCTCCTCCCTCCCCATCCACCACCGCCCCCAGTTTCGAGTCATCTGCAAAGAGACTCATCTCACTCCTGATTCCTGTCCTTATGTCAGATATCGCTGATGTTGAACAGAAGGGGCCCAAGGACTGATCCTGTGGGACCCCACTAATGACCCTCCTTGGGATGAGACTATCCCACCAACTACAACCCTCTGGGTCCGTCCTGAGCCAACTGCTCATCCATCTGATCATCTGATTCCCCACCCCATTTCTCCCAGCTTATCCAACAGGCCCACGTGAGGAACAGAGTCAAATGCCTTGCTGAAGTCTAGAAAGAGGACATCCACTGGTCTACCCAGATCCAAGGCACTTGTCACCCAGTCATAGAACTCCACCAGGTTTGTTGACACGATTTCCCGGGATGAATCCATGCTGTTCATCGTCCAGGCACCCTGACTTATCCAGGTCCCCCCCCAGCCCCTCCTTGACAATGCCCTCCATCACCTTGCCCACCACCGATGTCAGGCTGACAGGCCTGTAGTTCCCTGCCACCTCCCTTGATCCCCCCTTGTGGATAGGCACTATATGCGCCACCTTCCAGTCTTGGGGCACCCACCCTGTCCTCAGAGAGATGGTGAAAAGCTCTGCCAGGGGTTTTGCCAGGACATCTGCAAGTTCCTTCAGCACTCTGGGATGTAATTTATCCGCCCCAGTGCTTTCTCCGTCTTAAGGGAGCTGAGGGCTTCCTCACTCTCTCTGCTGTGATTTCCACTTCCAGTACCCTTCTTCCTGCTTAGCCTCCCCACCTGCCAGTGATGCCTCTCTCCCCAGACCTGCCGATCGTAAGGGTCCCCTCCTCAGTATCTCTGTCTCCTCCCGTGTATGATGCAGCACCCCCATTTTCCCTGGTGAAAACTGAGGTGAAGTACTCATTTAGTACCTCAGCCTGCTCCCCCGGGTCTTGTGCCCATCCCTCCCCTGATTTAATCCTGCTAATCTGCCCCTTCACCCTTCGTTTTTCCCCAATGTATCTAAAGAACCCCTTGTTCCCTCTCCTAATCTCCCTGGCCAGGTTCTGCTCCTTCCTTGCCTTAGCCGCCCTCACCACTCTAGTGGTCCTTCTAGCCAACAGCTTGTACTCCCCTCGATCCCTTTCACTCCTTGAGCACTTGAATTGCTTATAGGCTGCTTTCTTCCCGCACCACCTCCTGGACCTCCCTGGTCCACCAACAGGGTTTTGGGTCCTACCGCATTTCGTGCTTACTCTTGCACAGGTGCTGGTAGCATCCTGCACCTCTCCTGATGATTTCCCACCTACTATCAGCGTCCATGTCTGACCCAATCCCATCCAAATGCTCCTTAAGGATCCTTCCCATTTCTAAAATCCGCCCCTAGAGTCGGTTACTTTCGTCTTTGTGCAGCCTTCTACCCTCCTAGGTCCAGGCAGAACCAGACTGGCATGGTCACTCCCCGCCAATGGGTCCCTTACCTCCAGGCCCCCAATCTGGTCACTGTCTGCCAGGACCACATCCGTACCTGCGGCTCCCTGGTCGGTTCCCTCACCTGCTGAGTTAGGAACGTGTCTTGAAAGACATCCAACAACCTCTGTTCCTGGTCACAGAGGATGTCATAGTCTCCCAGTCTGTTCCTGGCATGTTTAAGTCCCCAACACCACCACTGTCCTCTGCCCAGTCTGCAGTGTCTCCCAACATCTGCCACCAGACTGTCCTCCAGCTCCTCCGCCAGGGCAGGGGTCTATACACCACTCCTATTTTACTCTCTTGCCCCCCTCATGTTATCAAAGTGACCCAAATTGCCTCCCACGGTTCCCTCCGCCTCCCCACCCCCTATGCCAATGCAGTTTTGACTATCATTGCTACCCCTCCTCCCCTTCCCCCCCTGTCCTTCCTGAACATAGTGTATCCCTCCAGGTTCAGATCCCAGTCATGTCTTGCAGTGGCTCAAGTCTCAGTGACCGCCACATCCACTGCTCCTCAGTTAGCATCGCCTGGAGCTCAGGCATTTTATTGCCCAAGCTCCTGGCATTTAGCAGGACTACCTTCCACCCTTTCCCTATAGTTCCATTTCCCTGCTTGTGTTCCCATGGGGATTCTGTTTTCCCTGGTCTGCACTTTGCCAGTTGGCCTTTTCCTGCAATCCTCCTGGTCCCCAGGTGGAGACAGTCCCTCCTTATCGGCACCCCCTTGACAGCCTTTTCTCCCATCCCACCCCCCTTCACAAGTTTAAACCCCACTTTTCACCAATGAACCCCTCTATTTTCAACTTAAGGATTCCCCTTCCCTCCAAATTGAGATGTAGTCTATCTCTAGCATACAGCTCCTTATCCTCCTTATCCTAGCATGTATAAATGTGTGCCAGGCAAAGTTCCAAGCTATGTCTCAGAGTTACTGTCCATAAAGACTTCTCATCCTAACCTTTGCTGTTATCCATTAATTGGTCTTTTTTTGGCCTCACTATATGTTAATCTGTGGCAGGTATGCATTTGTACATAGTGGTCTCAAAATATGGAACTCATTGCCTTTAAATTTGTATCCCATTCCTCTAATTTGGAAAGATAAAACAATGTTTTTATTCAAGCAAGTCTCCACAAATGTTTTGCTTGTCTAATAAGATCACTGTACTGTATGTACTGTATTGGGTTAACAGTTTTATTTATATTGAGTTTATTTTACCTATGATAAGATGCTGTATATTCTATGTGAAACTTCATGCAAGACACCACTGAAAATGAGCCTCGGCTCAATGGTAGCTTTCCTTACTAAACTTTTTAGATGGGGCCCCATTTTGGGAGAATAATTACAATGTTCTGCAATCATTGAACTGGCCCTCACTAGAGGGTAGGATGGAACACTTCCTCCTCAATCTGGCCTTAAACTGGTAAAAGGCACTACACCTCCGAGCCAGCAGAAACTGCTAGTTGCAAAACTCCAAAGAAGGACTCTCCAGTTCTCCAGCTGTATACTCTTCGAAGTACCCAGGGTGAGGTCTAACATGGGGAAAAGGTCCTTTGCCAGCTTGGGCCCCATCAATGTGGCACAACCTTCCACCAAAAGGCACACACAAAGCAGATGAAGGGGCTCACTGCACTTAAAATGTGAACCAAGTCTGGTGCCGCAGCAATACAGCTACGATGTAGATAACTACCAGGATCAAAATCCCAATCAAAAGCTGCTGCACTGACCCAGGAGAACAATGGCTCAATAAAATTCTTACAAAAGAACTTTGCTTACCTTGCTTGCAAAAAAATTTATTTATGCAGACACAAAAGCGTGCCCTCCGACTGTAGCAAGTCAGAGTGCTAAAAGCGGTGACAGAACTATATACTTAACATAAAATAAAAATCCTGCCGGCACCTACTAGGTGCATACCCATAGTGGCAGATCGACTGCCAGCCCACAGACAGCATGCGTGCACACCAATTGGCTGAAGTTTCAGCTACATGCCATCCTCAGAGCTGACTGGCTCACAGTACCTCCATGTTTAAATATGCACTTCTTATGCATATTCAATGAGTAGGTGTGATGGCACACAGCTCAGAATCGCTGCCCATAAAGCAAGATGTAACAACATAAAGACACACAAAACAAAACATACAGAACACTTAAAAACAATTATAAAATCACTGCAGTGGCAAGTCCTCTTTCAATCCTTTTGGACTCAAATCCTGCAATTTCAAAGTTCAAAAGCATTCCCATTGTAAAAGTCTTTTCTGGCTATCACCTCCCCATGAACCAACAATCACTTTCTCTATCCCTGTAAACTTCAAATTTGCTGGAGAAACATGGCCTTTCTCCACAAAGTCTTGTGCCATTGCATTAAGTCATAACATAGTTTCTGATAGTTGATTTGTGTTCACTTATGCAATCCCTCAGGGGTCTTTTTGTTTGCCCTACATATCCCAGTCCACAGGGACATGTCAACATGTAAATTACACCTGAAGCGGAACAGCTGATGAACTGATTAATTCTAGATTATTTGTATTATTGCACTGGGCACTATTAATTACCATTTTCACTATTGGGTACTATTAAGAAGTTTATACCAGGGCTTGAACAGTGATTGCAGGGTGACTTAACCTGGCAAACACCTCTCCTGGCATCTTGCTTTAAGTATCTCAGGTCAGCGCTGTGCAACCACATGATTACAGTGTACCTCTTTGGCAATGCAGGAATTCTGTCTCACATGAGCAAATATAGGGTCTGTTTATTTCAGTCTGACTGCAGCAGCAACCAAATGCAGACTGACGAAGTTCTGGAATAGACCCTGCTGTTCACTGAGGAACTCCAGCTCTCAAGCTGGACCATGGAATTGTCACTCTAGGCAGTGCTGGAGGCCAGTCACTCGATAAATGTTTGCCTGCTTAAGCTGCACCTATATGAAGTCCTTCTTAGGTCCATGAGCTCTTTGTGGCTCCCTTTGCAAGCACTGGAACCTGACTGACTGTGTTGCTGACCCCTGTTCCCACTGCCATAAGGAGAGTGGTCAGGGTGGACAAAGATGACTGCTGTATTTGTAGTCCAGAGGCACTGGCCCCATTGTCTTAATTTTTAAAAGGCTCATTATTTTAAACAATTTCTGTGCCCCACAGTGGTTAATGCATGGTTGCATGTGGTTGCACTAGAGTTCTGGACTAGTCAGGGCCATCGTCAGGGAATCGCCACTTCCATCAGGAGTGCAAATCATATTCAGTCAGTGCCAGTAGCGGAGCCTTCTTGGATGAGTGTTGCAGAACCACTTGATGGAGTAGTATGCCAAAGACCTGTGGGCTCCTCCCTCCTCCCATTCTGACCCCTGCAACAGTCAGAGTCCACTGAGCCCAGAGAGGGGCACAGCAGCAATGGTGGCTGCTGGTACTAGCCAACTCTAGGGAGCAAAAAAGGAAAGTTCCGCATGGGGGTTACACTAAGATTATTTTCTATGGAATAAAGTTCAGACTTGGGCTGACTGTAATAAACTATAATATGAAAATCATAAAATGCATTAATGCCACTAGGTAGCATATATCCTGACAACCCACACATATTGGCAGGGATGCTTTCAAAGACTGGATTTCTATAATTCCATTCAGGTTTTCTAACAGATGATTTTTTTGTTACAAGAAAAAACTCTTTATGTCATGATGGCAGTCAATGATATGTGGAGGTGAACTGCAACTTTTCATGTTTATATGCATATATTAACACCTTCCTTAATTAAAATGACTCACTAATTAATTTAATTAATTTCAAATGTTTTACCACGAAAGAGATACTGAGCTGATAGTGCTCGATACCAGATGCACCGGGGGGGGGGGGGGAGGTATGAAAGATAGCACACAAGGAGAAAAATAAATAGTAAGTAACAGATTTGCAAAATTAACAGTCTATTCAAGCAAAACATTACATCAACAGGAGCATAATCATAAACACTGGAAGACAAAACAATACACAAAGTGTATGAAGTACATAAAAATTGAGGTACAATTATTTGTTACTTATTAATTTAATCAATCACGCCTACTAAGATGAAAGCATTATAATTACCTCTGCAGACTCTGAATCTGCTTTAAATAATTAGGTTACAGTTTGCACATCAATGTACTTACTCCACTGATGAAACAGAAAAAGTCTGAAAAGGTTCCAGTCTCCAAACGTCATTTCAACAGGTAAACAGAATGCGTTATATATGGCCTGATATGAAAATTTGTGATAATTATCACAATCACCTTACCACTAACAACATTTTGCAAAAGGAGGCATAATTTAGAACTTTAGAACAGCCAGGTTTGGGGTGAGGGTATTTTAAGAATCATTTTATTATGCCTAGGTAGAGATGTTGCAAAGTTAAAATTTGATGGCGAAGGTTTAGTGAAGTCAGTAAATTCGCCTCTATGGACCAATCTGCAAATTTTTGGTAATAGGCACAAAAATTGCCTATGTGACTTTGCCATGTTTTTTGTAGAATTTCGCTGCAAAGGGTGAAATTCCACCATTCAGGTAGAAATTCTGTCATCATGGGTGAAATTCCACACTTTACATGTGAAATTCCACACTTCACGGGTGGAACATTGCACGTCATATCTGTGGATTAATCTCAAATTGCACTAAATTTGTAGATTAATTCGTGGAGTGTATTTTCCCAACTTTACCCTTGTCTATGCCTTGGTCAATTAAGCATCATTATTTGAGCAATGCCACTAACACATCCCAATAATTTTGATGTGCCTCAACCAGCTTACAAATGCTATGATGACTAGCCTAACAAGAGAGGAGGAGCTAGAAAATAAAAGTCCAGCTCAGTTGCACTACCATGCAGGAGAGTTGGTTCTGTACACCAGTCTCAGCTTTCCACCCTGGGCTGGTAGGAATCTCACTGTCTCCACCTGCTGCAAAGACAGTGCGTTCAGACTCTAGGAAGGGCTACAGGTAGGAGACTCAGGCAATATATACTTGGAAGTAAAAAGTCTTTTGAATCCAGGGTGCCATAGGGAACTTAAGGGATTTTTTAAGAGCTATTAAGGTATTATCTTGTATGTTTAATAAATCACACACCTGACTGCTTGCTTCCACATGGCACTTTAACTAGCAGGCATAGTGAAGCTATTCTTTTTCTCAGTAAAACTATGCTGATTTGAACTAAGTACCTAAGAAGTCATGGGGTACTATTTAAGAATCTGCAAGTAATTTGGCTCCCATAGAATTATTACAAAATTCCATGTTTATCACAATCATAAAATGTTATTTTACGTACTTACTGTATACAATATGATTTACTACATTGTCTGCTTATATCTCGATAATCCTTTCAGCAGATTAAAAAGTTGACACACACACACACACATATGCTCATTTTGAATGACGGTGATCCTAACAAAATTTGTGATATTGTGTTATCAGTTTTAAAGTTACTGGAGCTTAACCCTTGCAGTGCCATGGACTGATATATCAGTCCAAAATTCCTACATGTTCTAATTCTGTCAGCAGCCTAAGGGTTAAAATCTCACAGTCTGCATCCTTGCAGAATTGCATAACTAGTTTGAGAATATCTGTCTGCTTATAATTCTTCCCATTTAAAGCTATAGAATAAAATCCAGGTAGTACAGGACTTCAAAGATGTCAGATTTTGTGAAGTTTGAGTAAATGTTTTTTTAAATAGAAATGAAAAAGATGACGATTAAATGTTGACAAACTATCACTGAAATGTCAACAATTTATCAGAAATGTTGTGAAATGTTGTCCAAACAGAATCAATAATGTTTCCCAAATTCTGTTTGCAAATTTTAAGTATTGCACTGCACTAGCCAAAACGAAGACTGTGCAACTAATGAAATATGCCCCATGTCCCACCTCAGCATTTGGCAGCCCAGAACTTTAGGTCCAGTCTGCTTGTTCCACCTAGCACCACACTGGATACTGAGGTACCTCTCTCAAGTGGAGTGGAAATGGGAAGCTCCCTCAGGGGTTGAGGCAGTTTGAGGCAGTGGTGAGTTGAGCACCTGGTGGTGTTTAGGCCAAAGATCAGGTGAGGTTGGAGGTTGAGGCATGCAGACAGTCAAAGGAGTGTCATTCTTCAGTGAGAAAGAAGTTCTAATAACAACAAACGAACAGGTCACTGCTGCTTTAAGTTGCTTTTTCAGTTAGAAACAGTCCCATGTAATGAAGCACAGAATTTGATAAAAACAGATACAGAAACATAAACATTATATTACATTTTTCAATCATTTGTCATTTGTTCTGGATATTGATACTGTACACCAAGTGTCCCTACTAGAGTATATGCTAGAGTGATGACCAAGATGGATAAACACAGAGGATAAGTTTAGATTAAGGAGAAGACGAAGGAGAAGGAACAGATGGTATATCTTTGAAGCAAGCTGGACCAAAAAAATGCATAAGTTTTAAGTGTCATTTTGGCTAGGAGCACTAGAAATGTAATGCCACAGATGGAAATAGTGGATCTGGAGCCTTGCTGGGTGTACAATGCTGTTCTGGTTCCAAAGCAATCTTCGGTTATTTCTAATAACTCATCACATCAAGTGATTTACTGTGTGGTTTTATTTATTAGAAGATGAAACAGTGTGTCAAGAGGAACTTAACCCTTTACTTACTGACAGCATGACGTGCTATGTGATGAGCTCGGATCTAGTGTTTCATGGTAGTGTTATTGGGCTGACAAAAATGAGTAGGGAGATGAAGGCCATGTTGACTCATACAGTGTACATTTATTCTCCCTTCATCTGAAGAGCTCTCTATGGTTTCAAAAGCTTACTTTAGTTACTAGGTTAGTCTAATAAAACATATTAGCAGACTATTGCAGCATCTGTATTTTCTTGTCTGTTACAGTTCTGTGCTGTTCTTCAGTTTTAAGTAAAAGAACAGTACTGAACTGCAAAAGAGAAGAAAGTGACTCTCATCAGTATTTATTTATTTTAAACTCTTTTAAACCTGGAATGTGCACTAACTTAACTGGCTTCCACGTGTTTTCTGGAAAAAAAAAGGCACAAGATGAGGGAAAAAACAGAAAAGGAAATTACAACTGTCACAAGTAGCATTATCCAAATTGTCATTTGTGCCACATGGAAGGTTGCATGATCATACAGGCTAGAAAATAATTGTGTGCTTTTCAAACCAGGAGCTCACAACCACCTGGAGAACTCTTAACTTGGTTGATATACAAAATAAAAGGCCGCCAAATGACCCAGCAGCAGAATGTTGCACTACCATGCATACGACTGGGTTTTTTGAAGCAGACTTCGGTCGCCACATCAGGAGGCAGGCTGAGCTGCAGACAGCTGACAGAGGGCAGCACACCTTGGCTGGGGAGGGTTGGTTCCGGTATGCAGCAACCCTGTCGGCAGGCCAAGGAGTTGCTCCTTCTGCAGAAGTCATGCTGCGTTGTTGAGGCTACAGGGCACTGCCCATCCCAAGGGATGGAGAATAGACTGAGGGAGAAAATGGGGAAAGAAAAATCCCGTCATCTGTATGATGGTGTAAACTGCCTGAATAGGGTAATTCCCTGATATGTTGGGTACATCCCTTGGAGCAAAGGAAGGGAGGGGATAAAAGCCTATATAAAAAAATTAAAAAATAATACAAAGATACAGATAAAACTGCCCTGCTAGTATGGCTAGCAAGTGCAGGTGTGGGCACAGTAGGATTTGAGCAGCTTCTTTAGATTAATGGTAGGCTCTGCACCTTTACTTTCATCAGGAAGGTTGTTCCACAGGTTTGGGAGCCAGTAAGCAAAGAATGTCTGACATACTGATTTAGAAAACATAGGCTTCTGCAGGCACCTGGGGTTAAAGGCTCTGATAAAGTAGATTACGTTTTCTGGAGTGAATAGGAGGTCAGAGAGGTAGCTGGAAAGCCTAACAAGTGAGAACATGTGGAGAAATGTAGAGCAGTGGGATATTTGGTGAGTCTGTGGGGGGTGTCAACCAAACTGACTGTAAAGGTTGCAGTGGTATGCCGGAGGTGGGAAGTTGAAGATGAATTTATTTATTTTTTATTTAGCTTTTGTTGACCGGGTAAGTGCACTAGACAAATCCTGCCTATTTTCAGGCACGACCCGGGGGAGGGGGATACAGATGAATGCCAACTGACCTTGAACCAGATTAAGCTGTTGGTGGTATTTTTAGAGAATGAGGGAAATTTGGCCAGGACACCAGGGAAATTTCCCTACTCTTTTCGATAAGTGCCATGGGATCTTTATCCACCTGAACTACCACCAATCTAGGCAGATGGGACCTTGGTTTAACGCCTCATCCGAAAGACGGCACCTCAGAAATGCAGCACCCCTCTCATGCTGCATTACAGTGTCAGTACTGGGATATTAACCCAAGTGCCAGATGTGGGAACTGAACCCACAGCTCTCTGATCTCCCAGCCTCAGAGGTGAGTGTGCTACCTACTGAGCCACTGACACTGAATCTATAGAAGTAATGAAGTAATGGGTCTTGCATGACTAGCTGAGAGTTGGGAGCAGTTCCATAGACAATGACTGCATAATCAAGTTTGGGGAGGATCATCTTAGAAACTAGAAAGTAGCTCCTTTCTTGAACCAGGGTAGGGGTGGGCAGTCTCGATTTTAGTAGAGGTACCAAGCTTGGGGTAAATTTTGGATATACAAGGTAGGCTATATGAGCATAAAACTAAATGTGTGGGTCTAACCAGTGCTCAAAGTACTTAAACTGGCTCATGACCTTCAAAAAGAGCCCTGCCCTGACAGAGCACTAAGGCACAGGCTAAAAGAATCCTTAGGAAGAGTTTGCTTTGATTCAGAAAGATTGGCAACAGCCTTTTTGCTGTGAAGTGTGTGCCAGTTATCCCAAACAACCTGTGTATTTCCACCAGGTCATGTAGCAGACTGCATGAACTGCACTATAATATAATTAGGAACACTAACACAGAGTAACATATTGTTGCAAACATGTGGAGGCAGCTTTGTAAAGGCTGGTAAGGTCATTTAAGATAATGGAGAAAAGAAGGGCACCGAGGTCTGTCTCCAAGACACCCACGGCGCACCTGGTGGGATCACTGTGCTGCTGCTAATATTTAATAAAGACACGTCAGAGGGTACAAGGAAAACCAGTGCACACAAAACCTACCATGCAAGAATGAGAACCTTTATTACAAAAAATACAGTGAAATACATCAATGAGCACTAGCTGCTGATCCCAGCACCTCACGGCGTACTTCTTCTTCATCTGGGCATATAAAGGAACTCATTCTCGCATAGTAAGCTTTACAAGTGCTGTTTTTTTTTGTGTCCTCAACCCAGGATTGAGGCCTGGAGGGATGGGTGGGGAGGTGGTGCCACTAACGTGCACTGTTTTAAGCTAGATAGATAGGTATAACTGAAACCAGTGGACTGCTAGGTTGCTGAGGCCTGTGTTAAATACTTTAGATTTTAGAAGAATGTGGGCAACAGTATCAAATGCCTTTGCTTAATCAATGAAATCCACTATTGTCAGGTATCCTTTGTCTGTACTGCATGGATAGCATTGGTCAGCCTGAGAAGGAATGTGACCATGACATGATTTGTATGAGGGTTAATTTGGGAGGAGCCACATGTGAGCTAGTCAGGAACTCAGTAACTCAGTAGCTTCTGCCTGACCTTGGTGCTCAAGGATCTCATACTGTATACAGCTGATAAGAGTGAAATGGGATAGTTGAAGATAATGGAAACTGTCTTGTCAGGGCAGGGGCAGCCAAAATGAGTAGCTTGGTGCTGAGCTCATCAAGACTGCTGCTTTTGCCGGGGTTTAGAAGAGAATGTAACAGCCTTTGTTCCTCCTTATGGTACACTGGTTAGGGTCTATGTGATAATGGCGAACGCCTAAAGGCAGTCACCATTATCGCACAGTCAGAGTGACTAAGATTTTCGGCACTCTGACAACCCCGGCACAGGACAACGCGCCCAGGAGAATTTTTATGCTTCTGTGGGGGCCACCCCACCCCCTCGCAGGGGATTCACCCCTGCACTCCTCTGCTTAAGGATTCTCAACTCCAGGGGATGCATGGGTGGGGAAAGCATTAAAATAAAAGGTTTGGGCTGGGTGCAATAAAATCGCACCAGCGCCTGGACCCAACCGGTACCTCACCCACCCCAACCACTAGCCAACCCCCGACGCCATGAACGCAGCTTGGCCATCCACCCCAGTGCCATCCCCTACAGCCACTCTGCCCCCTCCCAGCCCACACTCGCTGTGCTCGCTTCCCCCCCACGTGAGTGTGTACACATACCCACATCCTGTCGCCCAGTTCGCCCACCCCCTCATCCATTCACCCTACCCTCCCATCACCGTGAGGGATTGCGCCGTTATGGATGGCGTCCTTCCTCATGTGCCTGCCTCACAGGTTACCCACTGGTTAGACGCTAAAGGAGTGGGGCTTTACTGATTTGGGTGGGGGGAGGGATACAGAAAGTGGGGTCCTGTGAGGAAGAATGTATGATATTTCTTGAACAGGCTGCCACGATAATTGTTAAATGTGAATGTTACGTCTAAGGGATTGATGAGAATGATGGTACAGCACCTGTTGGTAGGGGGTGCCTGGTTAGCCAGAGAGGTTAAACAGGTTGTTTACCACCTTCCAAAATGTGGCAGTGTTGGAGAGTATTCTTAGATTGAGACTTTATATATGTTGTTCAGCCTGTATTTTAGCCTTTGTTCACTGACTTCTAAGCTGCATGTATCACAGAAAAGCCATGGACTCAGGATAATCTTTGAGGAGGTGCCACAGGGCATCCATCTGGTGAAAAAGGGCCACAAGGTCAGAAGTGACCCATATAAGATGTGCCCCTTTTTCTCTCTCTGATTCTCCTTAAGGGCGCATGTTTGTCACATATAGACTTGCAAGAGGAGTGCAGGTGCTGTAAGGCAGTATCAGTGTTACAAACAAAATCTGTAGGGGACCAGTCATTTGGTCCGATTCCAGTTAGGGCCATCACTTTCAGGAATGTCAAGATCCAGATGTTCACAGCAGACTATCCAAACTACTATTATCTTTTCAGGGAACATCCTTCAGTTTGGCTTTCATATTTTCTGTTTATCACCACCTATTAATTACATTTTATTCTAGCTGCTTTCTTCATATGCTACCCTCCACGCCCAGTGATATACTCTGGAAAATCATGTAATTCTTCATTTTCTGGGTTTAGTCAAGGTATGCTATTTGGGAAGGCAAAGTGGTCACATGGTTAGGGTACAGTCAGGTGAAGCAGGAGACCAGGGTTCAAATCTCAACAGAGACACCATATGACACTATGTGACCTTGAGCAAGTCACTTAGCCTCACTGTTTTTCAGTCCTCGGAGCTATAAAAACAGATAAACACAGCTAAATACCTCAAATGAAAATGGAAATGTTAGGTCTTGGTGCATTTATACTACCAGACCTGTACCACTGCCAGCGGTGCAAATGAGCTGTACTGATGAAAATCCAGCAGTGTAAACAGCTGCCGAAGCATTGCAAGTCACTCCACTGTGGTGAAGAGCATTCCCTGTGTCAGCAGGAATGCATACTGGTGCAAGCATTTTTACAAATAAGTAAACACGCTGCTTTGCTTGCACTGGTACAGCCCTGCAGTACCTCATACCGCCCCCTTCACTCAGCAGAAGATAACTGTAATTCTGGGATAATTTCCTCTGTTTTCCAGAATAAGAGCTTGATAAGCTCAGGGTGGATAAGGCAATGGGACTTGATGGCATACATCCCAGGGTACTAAAGGAGCTAAGGGTGGAAACAGCAGAGCCATTATCAGAACTGTTTAGTGAGTCTCAGGATCCAAGACAGCATGGGTTTACAAAAGGAAGGTCCTGTCAAACTAATCTCATAGATTACTTTGACTGGGGAACCAGAGTGGTGGACCAAGGGGGAGCAGCTGATGTCATCTACCTTTACTTCAGCAAAACTTCTGATACTGTTCCACATAGAAGATTGATTAATAAGCTGGGAAGGCTTGGGTAGGTCAGACGGTGGTCAACTGGGTGGCAAACTGGTTGACGGGCAGAAAACAGAGTGGTGGTAAACAGTATACAGTCAGAAGAGATGCAAGTCACAAGTGGGGTACCTCAAGGATCAGTCCTGGGGCCAGTCCTCTCCAATATCTTCATCAGTGACATTGCAGATGGACTGGAGGGTAAGGTTTGTCTGTTGCAGATGACACCAAGAGCTGCAACAGAGTAGATGATCCAGATGGTGTGGGCAGAATGAGAAGAGATCTGGATAAACTAGCAAAATGGTCAGAAGAGTGGCAACTGGGGTTTAATGCAAAGACGTGCAAGATCATGCACATAGCGAAGAGAAACCCTTAAGCCACCTATAGGCTGGGAGAGGGAGATGCTGGCAGTCACAAGGGAAGACAGAGACTTGGGCATCATCATCACCGATGACCTGAAATCATCCAAGCAGACCTCTAAAGCAGTAGGTAAGGCTAGAGGGATGTTGGGGTGTATTAGTAGGGGTATCACAAGTCGTAAGAGGAAGGTAATAATCCCTCTTTACAAGACACTGGTTAGGGCCCCATCTGGAGTACTGCATGCAGTACTGGAGGCCGCACCTTCACAAGGACATTGACCAAATTGAGGCAGTCCAGAGAAGGGCAGCCAAACTGGTGCAGGGACTGCATCAGAAAACATATGAGGACAGATTAACTGAACTCAATATATATACCCTAGAGCAAAGGAGGGAGAGAGGTGATATGATTGAAACATTCAAACACCTTAAGGGCATTAACAAGGTGAAAGAGTCTAACATGTTTCAATATAAGACAAATAGCAGGACAAAAGGACACAGCATGATATTAGAGGGAGGGAGGCCGATTAAGGGGTAATGTGAGGAAGTTCTTTTTCACAGAAAGGTTGGTGGATGCATGGAACGGCCTACCTCAGGAAGTGGTGGATATGAATACAGTGCAGGGCTTCAAACAGGCATGGGATAGGCATAAGGGAGCAATACAGGTGAGTATGAATAGATAGACCATTGACAGAGCAAAGGCCTATGGCACATTCATAAGGTAGAAAAAGAAATGGGCAGACTTATCTGCCATCAACTTCTATGTTTCCATAAAGAAATGCTTTCTGAACAACCACCCAGTTGCTCTGTTTCATAGATACATAGATGTTGTCAGCAGATAAGAGCCTTCGGCATACCAAGTCTGCTCATGAACGCAAGTAGCTGTGCTTATTCCAGCTTCCCTTGAACTTGGTTGTCCCCTTCCCCCTCTATCAGGATCCCTTTATGCCTAGCCCATGCATTCTTAAATCCTGTAATCATTTCCGCTCCCACCAGCTCCTATGGCAGGCTGTTCCATTTGTCCACCACACTGTCTGTGAAGAAGTACTTCATCACGTTCCCTCTGAACCTCTCTCCCTCTAGTTTCATCCCATGTCCCCTAGACCTGGAGCATCTTTTTCTATAAAACAATGTGTTTTCCTGCACCTTGTTCTTCCCCGTGAGGTACTTATATGTCTCAATCATATTCCCCCTCTCCTTCCTTTCTTCCAGGGAGTACATATTTAAGTCTTTCAGCCTGTCCTTTTAGGGTTTTTGATGCAATCCTTGAACCATCTTGGTTGCTCTCCCCTGAACCGCTTCCACCCAATGACCTTACATAGGTAAGGTCTCCAGAACTGGACACTGTACTTGAAGTGTGGCCTCACTAGTGTCCTGTATAGTGGAATTATAACCCCTTTTTTTCTGCTGGTGATACCCCTGCCTATGCATCCCAGCATCCTATTTGCTTTTCCTGCCACCTTGTCGCACTGACTCTCTGCCTTGAGGTCCTCAGAGATGATAACCCCTAGGTTCCTTTCCTGCTTGGAGTATTCAATACCCCAACCCCCAGCTGATATGTTGTTCTTGGGTTTTCTAATCCACATCCATTATCATACACTTCTTTGTGTTAAATTTCAACTGCCAATCACTTGACCAGTCCTCAAGCCTCTGCAGGTCTCTCCTCATTTTTTCCACACCCTCCAGTGTGTCCACCCTGTTGCAGAGCTTTGTGTCATCAGCAAACAAGCATATTCTCCCTTTTAGGTCTTCTGTAATGTCACTGATAAAGATATTGAAGAGGACTGTACCCAGCACTGATCCCTGTGGCACCCCACTGATCACCTTTCCCTCTGCAGAGTGACATCCATTCACCACCATCCTCTGTGTCCTGCTAGCTTGTCAATTCTCCACCAACTTCACCACCCTGTTACCAACTCCCATGTTCCCCAGCCTGTTTAACAGCCTTCTATGCGGTACAGTATAAAAGGCCTTGCTGAAGTCCAGGTAGGCCACATCCACTGCCCCCCACCCCGGATCCACCTCCCCTGTCACCCAGTTGAAGAACTCAATAAGGTTAGTCTGGCATGACCTCCCTGCAGTAAAACCATGTTTCCTTGGGTCCTATAGATCATTGGCAACCAGGTGTTCCACTATTCTTTCCTTCAGCAGTGTTTCCATAATCTTCCCCACTACTAAGGTCAGGCTGACTGGTCTGTAGTTGCCAGCTTCCTCCCTGCTTCCACTTTTGTATAGGGGGACTACAGCAGCTCCCCTCCAGTCTTTGGGTACCTCCCCTGTTTCTGAACAGGATTGCCAGTGATTCTGCCACCACCTCAGTTAGCTCCCTCAGCTCCCTGGGGTATATTCCCACCCAGCCCCATAGCCTTATTGACTCTTATTCCTTCCAGTTCTCTTAGGACCCTTTCCCTTGTAAAAAGACTTGTGTCCATTTAGATTCCCTTCCTACCATCTCTGCAACTTTCGGGACCATTACCTGCCCCCACCTCTGTAAAGAGTGAGCAGAACTATCTGTTCAGTTTATCTGCTTTGTGGTTATCATCTTCCACTATACTCCCGTCCTCCCCTGTAGACTTATAGAAATCCTTGTAGATCTGGGAGCCTAGCTTATGAAAACAGAGTGGCATCTGTAAATGAAGGAATAAGCAATTGTAACCCCTAGATGGCGCTATCCCAGGGGCTACTACCCCTGCCTGATTTGCCACTAACAGGTTGAGGGGCCTGGATCCAATGGCGGGTGCCTCCACCCAGAGGTCAGGGTTTGCAATAGTTAAACTAACTTGGTCACAGCCCTCTGGGACACTGCAACCCCCCTTTCTTCCCACTAGTGGCCCACACAATATATCAGAATTACCTTCACAGTATACACTTACCCCCAGGTCTGGTTCCGCACTGGGACCTCCTGTGAAATGAGATACAGTGCAACAATCACAGTACAGTACTTTTAACATAGACAAATACCTCAGGCAGTATAACTTTGCTGAAACAAGCAGCTCTGATTTATTTAGGGGGATATAACAAGGACAGGGGGAAATCAGGTTAATTAGCTTATCACTTTAATAATCTACCTATGGCTCTGTGCACAGGCCTATCCCTATCAGTTACTGTCCCTGGGTACCCAAGCCCTAGTGGCTAGTCCAAACTGTGGCAGCTGGTAGGGGCCCTTTCACACAGAGAAAAGGAGAATTAAACAGTCAGCAGTACAGTAATCCCATTTGGATTTAATGTGGCATCCAACAGGAGCTAACCTGAATTAGTACTCACGACCTCCAAATAAGATAGGGTCCTTCAGTGTCAGCAGGGCTCACCTGAGGTGCACAAACCTCTTCACACATCCATATAAAGAAAGCACTGTACCAGGCAGGCTGCATCTGCATCCCGATCGCAATCACTGCACAATACCGGAGAACACACAGCAGATTCAGTTCCTGACAGACCGAGTGCAATTTTCAGCAATTCCTCCAGTCTTCTACAGGGTGAGCCTGGTTTCTACTCTTCAGAGATCCTTTGATTCTTTCACAGGACGGATTCAGTCCTAACAAGCTGCAGACCGAACTCTGGGCCTTACACGTTTTTGACTAAAACTGCACACTGAAAAGCACAGGGCTCCTTCCTTCTTCACTGCCAAAGCTCAACTGAAACTCAACTGACAAACCGGCACTCCTTTGAGTTCCTCCCAGTTCTTGACTGGATTGGCTGTCACTCACAATAGACTGCTGCTGTTGGTCCAAAAAGGCACTGAAGTCTAAACTACATCTCCCAGAGTCACTGCCCATACAATCCTCTTGTGGCTGGCTCAGATTATGAGTCCAAGTTCTGATTCGTCCAAGGCACCATTTTAGAGCTAGCTTACCCCACATTGATTGGTCCAGTTCAGCAGTTCAAAACTAGAATGGGGAACTAGCAGACACAGTTCTGACTGCAAAGAAAGCAGGTTAGACAAACTGTAATTTCATTATTACTCTAAATAATTTCTGGCAAACAGTTACATCTTTCAGATAGGTTCCCTTTGCACTCCTAGTGACTGCAAAATGAAGTGAATTGGCAGCTTGAGTGGTACTCAATCAAAGAAACACACAGTCCCCCATACAACTAATTATGTCTGCAAGCAGACAGCTCTTAAAGAGACAGTACCAGAGGCTCTAAAACACTCACTGATAAATGGCTTAAATGCCAAACACCATTCAGGCTTGGAGCATTCAAGCAAGCTCCTGGAAGTCTTTTGGGAACCCCATTTGCAGGGGGTTACACCTTCCTGGTTTGGGAAAGCTTGACGTCTGCGCCAAGCAAGTACTCATAAGTTTCAACTGCAACCATATACATTTGCATTAGGCTCACATATGTAATCATCAGTCAATATATCATTTTACCAAGAACACATTTCTGAAACATTGCAGTACGTCACTCTTACACAGTATTACATACACATTGTACCATAACTCAAGTTATTACCTCTTGTACATGAAACCTGAAGAGGGGCCCTTCCCTATCAGTTACCTTGGGGCTGGATGGGGCAGGACCATACTTAGAGGGCAACACAAGTAACTTGGAGTTAGCACTGATGCTCAGTTTGGGCAATGAGCTCGGGACACATACACTCCTTTATGGACAACATTGAGAGGCAAGTCCACAGGCCTCCCAAGTGAATCATAACTGAGGTGCACCACAGGCTTTACAGCTTGACCAGTCTTTCTAGGGGAACTGTTACAGTCTCTCTGCACTCTGAGCCTCATTTTCAGCATTGTCCTCACTTGTCAGGGAGTCTCCATGGGTAGAGAGGCTAGAACTTGGGGCACTTTCAGCTCCAGGAGTTACAGTTTCTGAGTCCACAACATTTGGCTCAGATGGAGAGCTTTTCAACACTGGCAGTGGACTGTCAGGGCACTCAAAATACTCTTCTTGTTCGGTGTATCACCAGTCTGCCCCAATCTATCATTTTCCTCCCTGAAAGCTCAAACAGTTCAACCATGCACAATGATTCCATTTCATCTGATCTGATGCTTTGCACTTCACTTTCTGGGAGCATTGGCTCCAGGGATGAAGCTGGGGCTTAGACAGTCCAGAAGGCCCAGCTTCATCTCCAGTATTGACTAGGGATTGCCCAAACAATTGACTCAGTTCGTAAGAAGGATAGTATTCAAAGTCACTCTCACTTTCTTCCGATATGGACTGACAGTCATGCTCAACTGGGACTTGTGGAGGGAACACTTTAACTTTTCTGTAGGTGCAGACTTTCTTGATCTTTTCTTAGCAGCAGCTCTAGTCACTGGTCCAGAGGGGGCATCTTCTAGGGGCTCAGACTCAATTAAGATTTGTCCAATGGGCAGTAAATGATTTCTATGCATTGTTTTTACATCTTTTGAATTATTCTCAGGCCTTACTTTGTACACTGGCAGATCATCTAGTTTGCCCACTACAATGAGGGAGATGGTGCCATCTGTCAGCAATCTTGTGCTTGCCATGCAGTCCCAGATTTCTTAGCAATACCGATCTCCTCCTGGAGTTCCTGTGCTTTCACCTTTTATCATACCTTTCTTTGTTGGCCAGATTTCTTTTGGCAGCCATGGTTTGAGCCAGTTGGTACGCATGAGTTAGCTGGGCCTTTAACTTTGCACATACTGTAAATAGTTGTCAGCTTGAACCCCATCAGGAGAGACCCCAAACACACATCTACTGGTAGTGAGCTTCTCTTCAAACATCAGGCGGTAGGGGAGAATCCAGTGGCATCACTTTTGGTGCAGTTATAAGCATGTACCAGGGTGCTAATTTGTTGGCTCCATCTAGGCTTGTCCTTTGGGTGCAGGGTGCCTAGCATATCTAGCAAAGTCGCGGTTGAAACGTTCAGGCTGTGGGTCCCCTGGGGTGGTAAGGAGTGGTTCTGGACTTCGCATCCCATAGAGAAAGCATCTTTGATCAGACGACTCTCAAAGTCTCTCCTTGATCAGAATGGATCTTTGTGGAGCCCCATAGTGAACAAAAAGTTTTCTACAAGTACTTTGGCACAGTGGATGCTTTCTGGTCTTTGGTGGGGAAAGCTTGGCATATCTCGTGAATGGTCAGTGACCACCAGCACATTACTGATATTTCTTTGATCTGACTCCAAACTCAGAAAATCAATACAGACCAAGTCCATGGGTGCACTGGTGGTGATGTTAACAAGGGGGCAGCCCTCTGGGGCAAAGCTTTCCTCTGTAAGCAGCGACTAAGTTCGAATGTGTTGCTCCACATCAGCCCCCATCTTAGGCCAATAGAATCTGGATCTCACCAAGTCAAGTGTTCTGTCTATACCAAGGTGCCCCATGTGGTTGTGCAAGGACCTCAGTACTGAGTCTCGAAGGCAGTGGGCAGCACTAGTTGTTGTTTGTCTACTTGTCCCCTCTGTCTACTGTTTCTGTATAACAGTTTATTGATCAGTTTCAACTTAGGACCTTCTTTGTATAACAGTGCAGTTCTCAAATCAGTGGAGCGTAATTTGGCCACATCTTTTCCTGCATAGAGGGCTTCTAAAGCTGTTTTGATCATGGGATCGCGGGATTGAGCTCCGCCGAATACTGTCATTGTCCAGCTGAGGCAGTGCACCAATGTCTATTGCAGAAAAGTGGCAATAAGCAGCAGGTATGCACTCAGAGGCTCCCAAGCAATCCACCATGCAGTCCACTGGGCGTCTGTGACATTTGTTCCTCCCTGTCAAATCTTCCGGCAGAGTGCTCAATGTCAGGTTCTGCCAATCGGACCCAATCATTCTGGGGAACAGGCTCCGGGAGAGAGCATCAGCATCTATGTGGTTCAGACCTGCTCGGTATTCGAGAGCATAGTCATATGTAGATAATGCAGAAAGCCACCTATGGCCAGTGGCATCCAACTTAGCTGAGGTCTGCACATAGGTCAAAGGATTATTGTCAGTTTTACTAGTATTTTAGCCCCATACAAGTACTCATGGAATTGGTCAACAATAGCCCACTTCAAAGCTAGGAACTCTAACTTATGTACAGGATAGTTCTTTTCGGATGGGGTCAGGCTTCTACTGGCAAAGGCCACTGGTCTCAGGCCATTCTCGTGCTCTTGGTACAACACAGCCCCCAACCCTTGCAAGCTAGCATCAGTGTGCAGGACGAAGGTTTTTCTTGGATCGGCATAGGCCAGCACTGGAGCATGGGTAAGTTGATATATGATCTCATGAAAAGCAGTCTCACAATCAGAGTCCAGCGGGCCCCAAATACTTCACTGGATGAAAATACACTTTTCAGTCTTGAGGGACGCTGACTTTTGGTATTTTTGTGGGTTGGGGATACCTTGAGTAAGGTTAAGTAAAGGCGGATCACTCTTGAATAGTCCTTGATGAAGCGCCGATAATAACCACAGAATCCCAGGAATCTTTGCAGTTCTTTTAGATTTTGGGCTGTGGCAGGTGGTCAAGGCCTCAACTTTACTTGGGTCGGTCTCTATTCCTCGGTGGATACTATGTGTCCCACATACTTCACTGATGTTTGAAAGAATTGACACTTATCAATGGACAGTTTAAGGCCAAAGTCCTCCAGTCGGTCCAATACCTTAAATAATCTGCTCTCATGTTCCTCTAGTGAGCTGCCAAACACAATAACATCGTCTAGGTATACCAGGCACTCTAGTAAGTTCATGTCCCCCACTGCACGCTCCATCAATCGTTGAAAAGTGGCTGGGGCACCTGAAATCCCTTGAGGCATCCTCATGAATTCATAGAAGCCAAGCGGACAGATAAAGGCCGTCTTCTCACGGTCCTCTGGGGCCATCGGGATCTAGTAGTACCCACTGCGGAGATCCAGCACAGAGAACCACTTGCTCCCGCTTAGGGCAGTCCAAAGCATCCTGAATGCGGGCATTGTGTACTGATCAGGATAGTCCGCCGGTTTAGATGCGATAATCCACACACATCCTTACTGTTCCATTCTTTTCCTCACTACCACAATGGGGAAGCATAAGGGCTTCTGGATTCTTGTATTACACCAGCAGCTAACATCTCTTGCAGATGCCGTCTCACATCATCTATGTCAGCAGGTGCCAGGCGTCGAGACCTCTCACGAAATGGTCTTTCGTCATGCAGCCGGATATTGTGCTCAGCTCCTTGCACGCATCCTACATCCCATTCCTTTAAAGAAAACACCTGGTCTCTCTGGGCAAGCTTCTCACTGATCTTCACTTTCTTCATTCAGCTGGCAGCGGGAGTCGCCAAATCAAACAAGTCAGGCGTTACTCTGTCATTCTTCCTTGAACTCTTGCTGCTGGGTAGCACTGCAGTGTCTGCACAATGCACATTAGCCAGGATGCAACCTCTGTTTACTCGAATGTCTCTTTCAGACACATTATGAACTTGGACCATTACCCTTCTGGCATAAGCATGGGCTCTAGCGGGCAAAATACTAGACTTGACCAGCAGTCCCTCTGGCAATTTTCCATCGCCTGGTGCATCCAACATTAATATTTTATTCTTAACATCCTTTCTGATACGGACCTCTCCTGTAAGGTACACTGGGCATTTGGCGCCAGGATCAGAGACTCAGGATCCTTCTTCCATACAATTCCACCGTTCCTCTGGTTCTGTTTTTCAGCATCTCTGTGCCTCATAGGCCTTCTTAATTAAAGCGAACTCTAAGCTCTACTAGTCTTTGACCCCTGTTTTTCATAACACAACTGTGCCAGCCTTCCAACATATGAGCATTTGTTCCAATCAACAAAGGGACACCATCATACAGTCCAGTGGGGGACACACTAAGGCTAGGGTCTCTACTTGTTCGGCCACTCCAGCCACGGAGGTGGGGAAAGACAGCCAAATTCGATATACCCGGAATAGGGTAGGCCTTCTCACTTAACCCCATACATGCAGTCCTTCTAATGGTTGTAAGTCGTCTGACAAATGCTTCTGATACCAATCCTGGAACATAATTGTCACTTGGGAGCCACTGTCTAATACAGCTCTTGTAGACACTCCATTCACCTTTACAGTGGTCTCCATGGAGGGACCCACTATTCTGGACCAGTCTGGAGAGGTAGTGGGGCCTGGGCAACTGACCTTGCCACAAAAGGACGTGAATTAGCATTTTGGTGCCCTCACTGGGATCATGTCGACACCTCTTAACCACTGATTTCTTCTCCGAAGCTCTCCTTGTAGCCTATATGCAACTTTGTCAGTGTCTTTTGGGACTGGCATTCCTTTCATGTGCCCGTCTTTCCCACAATTATAGCAAAACATACTTTCTGGAGTTTGAGCTGGCCTGAGGCGCCACACTGGGAGCCAGGGCGGGGTATTACTAACTGAAACCTGGGTGCCACTCTGTTCATGTGTGATAAGCATTTGAGACATCTCGTCAGTTTCTCCACTTCCATGGTCAAGGAATTGAGTTTGGAGCTGTTATCAGCAGGAGATACATGGGTGGTACCCCACCCCCATAGCAGATGCAGTCGGATATAGGTCAGGGCCTGTACTTGCAGGCGTGGCCTTCATAAAGGGACTGTTTTGAATTCTGGATCTCTCTCAACAGTTAGCCCCATTGTGGCATATCTTTTCCTTGTCAGAGCACTCATTGACTGTCAACCTCTGCCCTGAACTTCACTTGATGGGTCACCCTCAGTCACTCGGGTCGTAGCCACAGCTGTTGGTGCAGGTACCTCCAGGTCGCCTTTTCTCAACTCCTCGAATTTCTCTCATTAACTCATCATAGGAGGGTGGGATTCCAGTCGATTTGCCAGGCGTAACTGGAAGCAACAGCAGTTCTGAGAAGGGGCAGACTTAGGATTCTGTCCAGTCTGGTTCGGTCCAGTTCAATCGCTGGCAAACTACCCTTTCTGAGGCATTCTTGCAACAATTTTTCCAGCCGAGACATACACAGACAACAACTCCCTTGGTACTGTTGTGCATTTCTTACTCTCCACCATAGGTCCTCATCAGAATCTGGGCTCCTATACACGCTCTCCAAGGCCTCAAGATAGGCCTGTGCAGTCGCTCAGGGTTACTGGCCCGTTAGCACGGATGGTAGCCAGGGCAGGACCTCGAGGCTCTCACTAACCCTCTTTCACCGAAGCATTGCCATTCTAGCACTTGGGGGCAACATAGTCTATCCAGGTCTCCCAGTCATCCTCCCTTGGGGGTGGGAGGTGCCAGAGAAGATCCTCAACCTTCGTAAGAGTCGTGACTAATGGCAGGTGCAGAAATAGGAGTCTGCATTGGTTCAGCCACCATTACGGCACTGGAGCAGGAGAGGGTGTTGGGGAGGAACACCCAGGTGGCAAGAATAGTTTCTTCAAGTCCTCCACAGTTTTCCTCTCCCAGCAACCATTCAGCAAATTTCTCCTCAAAAGTTTCAGATAGTGATGGGGCTGATTCCCCCGGTCTTTACTGTCCTTAGTTATCACTCTCAAGCAGTGAGGGCTCCCTCTGGGGTAATGGTCTGTGCACTTTGGAGCTATCTATGGGATCCTTAAACTCTACTAGGGCCAGGAAAGTGTGGGTGAGTAGATTAGCATGCCGACTCCACCACCACAGGGTTTTGTAAACCTTCCACCTTGGAAAGTACTCCTGCACAGTGTCCTAGATGATACCCAGGGGATGTCCAGGATAAGCATAGCATTTGGGGGTCGATCTCCTCCCAGTACACCACTCCACCAGCCGGTGCACAGCCACTCTGTCGGGTACCCATTTTTCTTAACAGTGGTTCAGAATATGGCCACTAGAGGACACACAATCCCAGCGGTGCCTCCAAGATGTAACCCCAGATGGCGCTATCCCAGGGCTACTACCCTGCCTGATTTGCCACTAACAGGTTGAGGGGCCTGGATCCAATGGTGGTGCCTCCACCCAGAGGTCAGGGTTTGCAATAGTTAAACTAACTTGGTCACAGCCCTCTGGGACACTGCAACCCCTTTCTTCCCACTAGTGGCCCACACAATATATCAGAATTACCTTCACAGTATACACTTACCCCCAGGTCTGGTTCCGCACTGGGACCTCCTGTGAAATGAGATACAGTGCAACAATCACAGTACAGTACTTTAACATAGACAAATACCTCAGGCAGTATAACTTTGCTGAAACAAGCAGCTCTGATTTATTTAGGGATATAACAAGGACAGGGGAAATCAGGTTAATTAGCTTATCACTTTAATAATCTACCTATGGCTCTGTGCACAGGCCTATCCCTATCAGTTACTGTCCCTGGGTACCCAAGCCCTAGTGGCTAGTCCAAACCGTGGCAGCTGGTAGGGGCCCTTTCACACAGAGAAAAGGAGAATTAAACAGTCAGCAGTACAGTAATTCCATTTGGATTTAATGTGGCAATTCAACAGGGAGCGACCCTGAATTAGTACTCACGACCTCCAAATAAGATAGGGTCCTTCAGTGTCAGCAGGGCTCACCTGAGGTGCACAAACCTCTTCACACATCCATATAAAAGAAAGCACTGTACCAGGCAGGCTGCATCTGCATCCCGATCGCAATCACTGCACAATACCCGGGAGAACACACAGCAGATTCAGTTCCTGACAGACCGAGTGCAATTTTCAGCAATTCCTCCAGTCTTCTACAGGGTGAGCCTGGTTTCTACTCTTCAGAGATCCTTTGATTCTTTTCACAGGACGGATTCAGTCCTAACAAGCTGCAGACCGGAACTCTGGGCCTTACACGCTTTTTTGACTAAAACTGCACACTGAAAAGCACAGGGCCTTCCTTCTTCTTCACTGCCAAAGCTCAACTGAAACTCCAACTGACAAAACCGGCACTCCCTTGAGTTCCTCCCAGTTCTTGACTGGATTGGCTGTCACTCACAATAGACTGCTGCTGTTGGTCCAAAAGGCACTGAAGTCTAAACTACATCTCCCAGAGTCACTGCCCATACAATCCTCTTGTGGCTGGCTCAGATTATGAGTCCAAGTTCTGATTCGTCCAAGGCACCATTTTAGAGCTAGCTTACCCCACACTGATTGGTCCAGTTCAGCAGTTCAAAACTAGAATGGGGAACTAGCAGACACAGTTCTGACTGCAAAGAAAGCAGGTTAGACAAACTGTTAATTTCATTATTACTCTAAATAATTTCTGGCAAACAGTTACATCTTTCAGATAGGTTCCCTTTGCACTCCTAGTGACTGCAAAATGAAGTGAATTGCAGCAGCTTGAGTGGTACTCAATCAAAGAAACACACAGTCCCCCATACAAACTAATTATGTCTGCAAGCAGACAGCTCTTAAAGAGACAGTACCAGAGGCTCTAAAAACACTCACTGATAAATGGCTTAAATGCCAAACACCATTCAGGCTTGGAGCATTCAAGCAAGCTCCTGGAAGTCTTTTGGGAACCCCCATTTGCAGGGGGGTTACACAATTATAAAACTTGATGAGATCTTATTTTCGCTTACAGGAATGGCTTGCACTCTGGAGTCCCCCTTGCACACAGCAGCATAGTGACGTTAGCGCTCATCACTCCAAAGTCCCCACCCCCCACTGCACACTTTCCCTCTCACCTGACCAGAAAGGCAGCAAAAACACTGGAAAGGGATTTGGAATGTTATACTGTAGAGCCGTAGCATGTAAACATATGACTCTTTCACACAGCGAGAATGTACATCGGCGCTGAGTTGATCATTGTGGCCATTCTTGCTGAAACACTGTGGAGCAGCATTCAGATGGCATGGCTCTGGAGCACTATAGATTTTCCCAGAGATGTTCCAGCATTTTGAGGAGGGTTCCAGCAGGGAAGGGGGCAGTTGAGTTGGGGTGACGCCACCAGAAAGATCGAGGATGGGTCTTCTAACCCAAGTTCAGCTAAAGGTTGTGTTTGGTAGTGCAAATACAGCTGAACTCGGGGAAGTGGTTCTTTTTGTAAACCATGGGTTAAGAATTGCAGAAAACATGGTGTCAGAGTTGAGCCATGGCACTTGACATGCGCTTACAAATATGTGCATGCCCAGTTTCACAGTTCGATTATGAGACCGTGTTTTCTGCAATTTTTTTGCCCTCGCTTTACAAAAAGAACCACTTTCCAGAGTTCAGCTGTGTTTACAGTATCAAAAACAACCTTTAGCTGAACTCGGGTCAGAAACATTAGTATGAATGCGGTCAAAACAACGACAAGTGCAGGCTGGGAAAAGCCTGTCATAACATTGTAGGTAGTACGGGCTGTTCAGATGGCCAAGTAAAACAGCATAAAATGCCTGCACCACTATGCGATTCCAAGAAAAGAGGGATTGTGGTCACAATGAAATGCAACCCACAAATGGCAAAACTGTGATATTCAGATGTGCACAGCAACAACAATCTCATTACTGTGCACCACCGACAATGCCCCAGAACTGTCCATGAGAACAGGGCTATAAGTTGCTGATGGTATGACAGGAGTGAAGGGACTGGATGCAGACAGAAACATTCCAGGTATGTACAGTACAAACACATCTATAGAGTGCTTAATTTAAAGAGCAACTGACATCTTTGCAAAAATTTTGATAAGTGTAATACTTAGACAAGACATACTTTGTTATTTAAATATTTCAGCATTACTCTTCCTATTCATTAATAATAAGGATAGTTGAATGAAAACTGTTCCCTTGCATTGTAGACTTCATCTATGCTTGCTGTTTATCCTCCATCTGAAGTCAAAAGCTAAGCTTTGTGACGTAACAATCTGCTGTTAATAAACTTACCATCAAGGTGATGTCACAAGCAGACAGTTATGACTTTAGGTGGGGAATAAGCAGCCATAAAAGATGAACTTAATGTCCTAGTCACATGCAAATATTCCTAGTCAGAAAGGAAAAAGGACAAAGAAACACAGAAATATATGAAATATAAACTAAGTTGGGGGATTTTCAAAAGGGTTGGACACAGATACACGTACATGTAATGCCTGCGACTCTGTTTGCATCCATCCACTTGCATTAAGACAGCCCTGCTGCTATTTTCAGAAGTTGTGCCTGTTTGTGGAAAAAAAGTCAAGATTTGTGGCAAAAAACAGACACAATTGCATCCAAATCAGGTGTAACTCACAATCACATCCATTTTAGAAACAATGTGTCTGTTTTTAGATGCAAGCTTTGGATGCTCTTAGAGTTAAACCATCTAATAGATGGTCTGTCATATCTGGACACATTTTTGTTTGAAAATAGGGTCCAGACCATCTTAGGCAGATCCTTTTGTAAATCTTGTCCAGAATGTCTAAATATTTTTTTTCAAATGTTTTGCCAAAGGCATCAGCTCTTCTTTAAACTGATGTAGCCCAGTTCACAACTCCAGCGAATTATAAGAACAGCTTTTCCTATAAAAGTTTATTTTATACTTGCAGTTTTTTTTTTAAGTTAAATAATTGTTTATGCGTAAGTGATCACATCCTATTCTCCAACACCAGAGACCATCGGGGATTAAGTGCTGGAAAATAAAACTACAGCATATTCACTGCTTTTCTGAGATGAGCACCTCCTACCATTATATTCAGGAGAAGAGCAGTCACCAGTAAGTGAATACAGCAACAAAGATAGCAACAGGATGTGCTACAACATTTCTGCTCATCTACAACTATGAAACAGGAAAATGTTTTTCTACCCCTGTTATTATGAATTCTTATTAGACTGCATAGGCACAGGGTCCTATTTATGCTGGTAAAGACTGAGGATGCACTCTTGATCAAGCAGAGTGCTTCATGGCCCTGTACGTGAGACACTTATTCTGTCCAGAGTATCTCATGCCCAAGTGTCATGGGAACACACATCGTTGGGGATCTTTTTTGAATGTTAATATATTATTAATTAATCACAATCAGTAATATATTTATTGAGCCATATAGCACTACTCATATGGTTGTATAAGTGCTGTCCTTTACATTGTATGGATATCAGAACCACTCACTTTCAGTTTGTGGTTCTCTTCCCTAAGAAAGCATGTGAGACCCACTCTTAGAGCTACATGCATGGTCTCACTGGCCATATTAGCATATCCTTTTAAATGTACTGATGCCCCCAAGCTACAGTGTCATATAAACAACTTGTTAAATCTATGATTCCTGTAGACTGTGGAAGAAAATTCTTTATGTGGCAGATTTTACCCATTTACTATGAAACAGAGTCACTAGTCAGGGAAGCAGTTTCTGCAGTAACTTCAGAACTGGAAAAGCTTTGCCTGGAGTTCAGTGGCCAAGCAGCCAGCCACTCCCACTTCCTGAGCTATATAAGCAGTTCTTCCCAGCCTCACTGTGAAGCATTTTTTCTTTGCAGCCGAAGGCTCTGTTGGTTTGTCCTCTGAGCTGGTTGGACCTCCCTCCCTGGCTGGCTGGGGCCTCCCCCCCAGCTGCTGCTTGTCTCTGCTGGGATTCTGTGTTTATTTTCCTACTACTGGTTTGTATTTTGCCTTCGGCTGTGTGTGCTTCCTTCCTTTTTGGGGCTTTTCTAAGCTCCTAGCATACTGCTACTTCAGAGCTCATACTACTCCCTTGCAGTTACTTACAACTCTCAAATCACTTGCACTGCAACTGTAAACCTGATCTGTGTGTTTCATCTCAACTACAGCTGTTCCATGTGGCATACTCTATTACTTTCACCTGACTCAGATTTACTTTAACCTAGCTATACAGCTCACTCTTGCTTGTTCTAATTACCTCATTGCAGCAGTGTCATTGCACTGCCTGGTGACAGTGCTTTAAGAGCTTTATGCCTCCTTTTATTTATTGCAGTTACAACTCCATGTACTCATTTGTTTTTACTACTGCTGCACAGGCCTAATTGCTTCCTGCTACTGCTTTGTTTATTCCCATTGCTATTGTACATTGTTTTACTCTGAGGTTAGCTAAAGCTCCTGCTGAGACTATTAAATTAGCTTTTATAGCTGCATGTGGTTCTCAGCCCTTCCATCACTTCCTTGTTTGTTCTACAGCGGGGACTGGGAGGTGTTTGGAGGGTCGTGGCCTATGTGGCTAATTAATTCTGTTCTAAATCCTGTCTTCGCCGCTGAACATCCTCAGAGTTGGTCACCTTGATTTGGCTTTGAACTGCCTGGCTGGCTTGCCCCACTATTCAGTGCTGTTTGCCCTACGTTATGCTGACCTGCGTGCAGGTCCGATTATTACTGGTCTGTTTACTGACCTCCGTGCAGGTCCACACTTGCTTATGCAACCACTGCTCCTTGCTTACGCAAACCATTGCTCCCTGCCTACTGCCATTCCTGCTGCTTCAGCCTGGAATGTTGCTGCACTCATTCTGCATTCGACCTTGCAAGGTCTCAGCACTCAATGCTCATTACGATCTCAGCACACCGTGCTCATTCAGCTCACCAGCTTTTCAACTCTCAATCAATTTCTGGGGCATGCCAGCCATTCTATTCTGGTGCAGGGTTCCTACAGCAGATGGTCTCGCTCTGCATTTAGTCCGCATCTCGAGCATATCCAACTTGGGGCGGGATCCGTCTCACCTGGCCCATAGCTGGGAAAGTTCTCACCCTGGGCTTGGATTTAGCTGCCTGCTACATGACAGCAGCTCCTGGTGTAGAATTTAAGACTAGTGGTGAAGGGTGAAAAAAGTTACCTCCTTTGGCTTTAGTGTTTCACTATAATGGTTAGCCATTGACTTTAGTGGTTTCCCTAGTGAGGCACCTTCACTGCATTCTCCCTATGACTGCCTCTGGTTCACCTTGTTTGATTTAGAGTGGGTAGGCCAGGTTAGTGCCTCAGCATTTGTTGCTTTCCTCTTGCACCTTGGATGCATGTATTGTTGCAGAGTTTTCTCACAACCTTCCACGGCGTTCCCACTAGAGGGTTTGAGTAAGAGCCTTCCTCCAAATTGGAATATTTTCCACTTCCCTTTAATTTGGTTTCCCAAATTGCAGCTGCAGAGCCATCACTAAATAAACTATCCCAAGCCTGGAGGAAAGGCGACCTAGGCCTTGGATCCCCAGAGATTTCCTACTCATAGGGTTTTTTTTCCTCTCCTCCATTGCCTCAGGTCATAACACTTAGTTAGCATAGTTGTTTCCCCTAGTTTCTTTAGGTAGGTTCCGCTGTTGGATGGAGGTGGAGGATGTCCTGCCATTCCCTCTCTCTTTAGGGGATCCCCTAATCTCAATGCAAACCTTCCGTATCATGCTACACAAGCCTGGGCATTCATTATGTTATCCAACTGAGCATCTTGTTGCATTACTGAACCGCCTATGCTTCTCTACTCCCATGTTGCAGTTACTGCTCCTGTGTCACAGTTACTGCTTGCTCATATGCATGGTGTTGCCTCCTTTTTGGGGATGACACTAAATTTCTTTTGGGGATTCCTAAGGTACCTTTAGCCATGGGAATCATTCTGTGGAACCCTCTCCGAGAGTTCTTTGCCTTCGAACCCCTACAGGGTGGTAATTCCTCTGGAACAGAGAGTGCGAATGGCCAAAACCAAACTAACACAGTTGCACAAGCATAAGACTGTACTGGCTTCGTAGGTAAGTGAATTAGAAAGGCTTTGCCTGGAGTTCAGTGGCCAAGCAGCCAGCCACTCCCACTTCCTGAGCTATATAAGCAGTTCCTCCCAGCCTCACTGTGAAGCATTTTTTCTTTGCCCCGCCATCCTCCCCTCCTCCTCCAGTGGAAGCACTCTCTCCTTAGGGGGATTCCTAAGGTACCTTTATCCACGGTAATCATCCCGTGGCACCTCTAGGGGTGGAACCCTCTCAGAGAGTTCCTTGCCTTCGTATCCCTACAGGGTGGTAATTTCTCTGGAATAGAGAGTGTGAACAACCAAAACCAAACTAACACAGTTGCACAAGCATAACACTATACTGGCTGTGTAGGTCAGTGAATTTGTAACAAAAAAGGCCCTAACTTTATAGTTCTCATGAAAGTGGAAGGTGGATGCAGCATCAAAACTGCTTACTTAAAAAATGAAAAGTGATAGAGATACATACAGAGCTGATTGTGTTTCCTGGTGCATTTCCATGTCTTTTTGAGTTTAAGTCCTGAAAAGTGTTTCAGAAAAATTAGCAGACACTTTGACAAACCTCATCATGTACTAGTCCTTGGTACCATTTGTAGCAATCACTAAATTGTTTGGAAGGCTTTTTACTGATAGTGTTTGCTAAACTGGCAGAATTCACAGACTCATTAGGCTAGATTGTCAAAAAAAATAGTGCTGGTACTATATTGGTGTGCATTTTTTTTTTTGTTCCCTGTCTTCAAATGACTCCTGGATCATTTAGGAAACAACAGAATCCATTACATTTGCACTCACAGACACCCCTGAAAAGATTCATACCTGGTATTGGAAAGCAATTGCTAACAACATTCCATCTCCACACATGCTTTATAGTGGACACAGATGGAAGATGTGTTTTATTTACAAAAGGGCCCTATGCACTATGCCTACATGCCACTGAAACTGGGTACATAGGTATAGCTACATGTGAATGCCACTCAGCAGTGGCATTCATGAACAGTGTGCAAGGCAGTTATGCACTGGATCCCCTGGCTGTATGGGCAGCAACATGCTGGGGGCGGTCGGGGGTGCATTCTGGGGGTGTGCCTGCACTATGCACCATTCACTAAGTGCTGTGCACAGGGGGGCATAGGAGGGTACAGATTCTGCTGGGGGGACCCTGCCTGGTCCAGGCTGCCAGTAGCAAACCCTGTGCCCCTACAGCAACCCCACCCATGTCCGGTATGCCAGGGACCCCCCCACACACATTTCAGTGCCCCGTCCCCAACTGAAATGCATAAGCATACCTCCCCCACCACACATCGGTGCCCCATCGCTGTGCACAGATACAGTATGATATTCCCTCACACACACATCTGTCCCATCCCCGTAGGTGATATTGCAAACCCCCCAACACATGTCTGCCCCATCCCTGTCTGTTCAATGTATAAGCCCCCCAACACATGTCTGCCTAGTCCCCAGTTGTTCAATGCATAACCCCCAACACATTTATGCCCCGTACCAGGTGTAGAACAAGTCATTCCCTAACAAACTTAAAGAATGTTGTTTCCACGTTATTCCTAGGAAAACTTAATTCCTTGAAAATTGCAATGTTTGTTATACTGAGATCAGCACTAAAATTAATGTGCTGTAAAAGACCTTAAAATGAGGGTAAATTTCCTTATATTTTTGACTAAGAGTTATGCTCAGTGTAGCGAATAATGAATGAGTAACCATGGACAACAAGGCTGTGTTTCCATCGACGGGTTGAGGTGACACCATATGGACCTTGAGAGTGAAGCTCAAGAAGTTCATGATGTCATATTAACCCCCAGATGGCAAAACAAGTTGAGCTGGGCATGGTTGCCCATGTTTTATTTAACTATAGTATATGGTTTTACTGTATGCCAAAGTCGATAATCTAAGTTAATACACAGTAGTAAGTGGGACCCAGTTGCTCCCCTCCCACATACCTTTCATTGCTCATAATCAGTAACTATATTAAAGATAAATTATTATGCCAGTTGGGGGGGGGGATTAATAGGAGCTAACCATACACAGCAACTTTGTGACCTTTAAACTGTGCGTAACAACTTGTCATGACATTTGAGCTGCGCACAACACATTTTTATGACCTCTGAACTGCATACAACTTTTACCCATGCACAGTAAGGATTTTGAGTGTAATGAAATCCAAACACAACAGCTTAACCATATACTGTAGATAAATTTCATACCTCACCACTCATGATTCAGGTTTACTCCTCAAAACATCAAAATCAGTTGGCAGAACATGACTCAAGTAAAATATTATTATATATCAGAGATTGAGTCAAGATTTTTTCCTTACCCATACAAGACAGAGATGAGCACTTTTAAGCTTACCAAGTCTACCAAGAGAAGAGATTGTCCAGAGTTTTTATTTCATAAAAAGGAATGTGAAACACACAAAGACTTGAGCGAACAACGCTTCACACCTTAATCCCTCAGGTGCTTTGACATGTAAATTGAACTCCTAAGTGTGTTATGAAATTAACAAAAAAACTTTCCTCAGTGAGTTCTTTTGGTAAGCTTGACTGTGCATGGCCCTGTTTTGCACAGAACAATGACTGCATGTCTGAAGCACTGACATGCATTAGTGGCCATTCTAGAACTGAGCTCTTTTTTTTTCCTTTTCTCATTGCTGGACTTTGTCAATAGACCTTATCTTTCTCCAGGAAGTGAAGTAATAGTCCCTCTAGGTGTTTTCTTTTGTTACATCTATGTTGGTCCAATAAAAGGTATCAAACCATTTGTTTCTGGATCTGTTCCAGGTACCTGGGTCATTCTGGACATTTGCATGACTCACTCCTCTTACTTTTAGCCTTTATACCCTGTAAACCAGCATCACAGGCACCCAGCCTCAGTTTCTCAGGTTCAGTGATGCCCCGATCGTTCCTGTACCCCAAAGGAAAGCCTCTTGTGGCAAGCCTCAAGCATCACAACTTGCCCAGGTGTTGGACCTTTGCTTTGGAGGGTTACTGGGGGAGGAGGTAAGACTGATGCACTGTGCCTGATGGCATGGGGAGAGGGACAACAGTATGTACCAATTAGGGACTTTTTTCTTGTGTTTATCCCACCCTCTTCCCTCACACTATGGATGTCATGATACTGCATCTGATATGGGGGGGGATGCCAGATATCTTAAGGTTCCTCACGATGTCCATGACTCCCCAAGCCCAACACATGGAGGCACTCAAGTTGCATGGAATGCTTAACCAAACACCTGAAGCCCAGGGGCACTGTATCCACAGTGATTCTGAAACTCCACTTTACCTGGGTAGTAGGATGGGCTCACTCGGTGAAACTGGATCACCCACACTGGAGCATGATGCACACAACACCTCCTGGCCTGGCAATACGCAAAGATTTCTATCCACACAGTGTTGTCATCAGGTGTTTAAACTACCAAAGTTTCATTTTACATTTTTCATTGCTATCCTTTCACTGCATTCTCCTGCCTAGGAGCAAAAAAAGAGTCACTAACTACGAATGTGCCCCAGCTTGAAGATTGGAAGTGAGAGTCCAACACTAATGAAATTGGGGGGAGGAGTTTGAGATACCCAGAGTCTATCCCCAACACTGTCAATACCCCCTCCCCTGCACACAGTGTGTATTAGGACCCTCAGTGTCCTCATTCACAGTTTAAACACGGCAGCAATGGGAGCTTTCATCGTCTTTGCTGCTGAATACTCCCACCCCTGAACAGTGAATGCAGCACCAGGATCCCATCATCAGTGCTGCTGAAGACCCCCAATCCCCACTCTACAAATTTCACTGCAGCACTGGGAGACCTTTACAGTGCCTCCATGATACCAAAACCCCTTCCACTCTCTTCAACAGTAAATGCAGTTTGCATTAATGGGAACCAGACAGTGACCAGCCACAGAGGTAAGTGGTGTGACTGTACCAGTCATCTTCGGGGCAAGGTGAGAGGGAGGCGGGGGTGCATGGGGAAGGGGTACTGGAGAGCAGGGACAGCTTAAGATAAGAAAGGGGTGCCACTGGACAACAGAATTTACATGGCTTTGGAGAGGGAGTAGTAGTAGGAGGAACTTGTATTTATATTTGGCACCCTCCCCTGATGCTCAGAGTGCCATTACTATAAAGTGCAGAACTAGAAAACTTAGAAAACAAATATCACAGTGGAGACATAAAATAATAAAATAAATTATTACATCACCAAATATTTATATCAATAAACTTCAGTAGCACTAAAACCAGATAAATATATAAATAACTGGGATGTCAGCATGATGGAAGGAGGTAATTACTCCCAAAAACCTTGCGAAAACTTAAAGGCCTCCACTGAAGGAGCCTCCCTCACAGCCTTCAGAAGAAGGGTGTCACAAAGTAACAGGGACTGATAGACTTGGGATGGAAAGAGGGAGAAGGAATGCCACTCAACACTAGGGACTGCTTGTGTTAGGATGGGGGAGAGGGTGGGGATGCCACTAGACACCAGGTTATACCTGGCATAGGACAGAAAGGGGTGCCAAAAGCCATAGAGAGTGCTTGGCATGGAACAGGGAGAGGGATGGGGTGCCACTAGACACCAGAGAGTGCTTAGCATAGGACGTGTAGAGAGATGGGCTGCAAGTGGACACCAGAGTGTGCTTGACATGTGGAAGGCAAAGAAGGCAGGTGCCATTGAACACAAGGGAGTTCTTTGCTTGGGATGGGGAGAGGGAGAGGGTGCCACAAGTTACCAGGGAGTACTTAGCATGGAACAGGAAAAGGGGGGGTGCCATTGGACTTCAGAGAATGTCCAGTGTGGCACAGGATATAGAAACACAGAAAATAAATTTGCCAGCAGATAAGGACCATTTGACCAACCTATTCTGCCCATGTTTCACTACCTATAGTATCACCACATATCCTACTTGATCTCCAGCCCATTTACCAACCCCCCCCTTCCCTTTCCCTAAGATTGCCTTATGCCTATCCCATGCATTCTTGAACCCCAGCTACAGTTTTTACCCCCACAACCTCTGTAAATGGTTCCAGGAATCTGCCATTCTTTGTGTGAAGTACTTCTTCACATCTCTCCTTAATCCACCCCCCCAGCTTCTTATTGTGCCCCCTTGTCTTTGAGCACCTTTATTTCTGAAAAATATTTCCCTCCTGTACCTTATTTAATCCTATAAATTATTTAAAGATTCCTATCATCCCTCTTCTCCTTCCTCTCTTCCAGGCTGCACATATTTAGGTCCTTAAGTTTCTCCTCATAGGGCTTCGGATGCAGATCCTGCACCATTTCAGTTGTCCTCTTCTAGACCTCCTCCACTTTGTCTCTGTCATTCCAGATATGTGGTCTCCAGAACAGGACACAGTGGGCCCAATTTTAAAACAGCTTACTTGCCACAAGCCTCTGGTGCGCTGAACACATGGAGCAGGGGACTTGTGGCATTCTCCCAATGCTGATTGCGATTCCCGATCAGGTGCACCAAAGTTACACCAGCTCCCCTGGTCTATCTTGTACTATTTGGGGGACCTTTTTTATGGGGCTTGTGCCATAAATTGTGGAAACTGTCACAACTGCACCCAGTGTACTAAATTTGGGTGCAGTTGCACCAAACATCAGGGTTAATGCAGGGCTTGATGCAAGTCATGTGTCAAACCTTTGAAAATCTGACCCAGTAACTCTAGGTGGGGTCTTAACTGGCAAGCTATACAGAGGCAATACCATCTCCCTCTTTCTGCTGGTGATACCCCCTCCCTGTCAATCCCAATATCCCTCTAGCTCTCCCAACTGCCTTGTCACACAGTCTGGACACCTATTAGATCATCGGATATGACTATCCCCGGGTCTCTTTCCTGCTTGTTGGTTGGCAGTACCACTTCTCCCATTTTGTACTCTGCCCCTGGGTTTCTGTGCCTCAAGTGTATTACTCTGCACTTTTTCACACTGAAACCTAGCTGCCATACCCTGACCACTCCTCTAGTTTTCTCAGGTCTCATCCCTTCCAACCCCCCCTCCCCCCGGAGTGTCCACCCTTTTGCAGATTTTGGTGCCATCAGCAAAGAGACAGACCTTCCCTTCCAGCTCCCTGCAATATCATTTATAAAGACATTAAGGGCAGTTGAGTGGTAGCCTTCACAGCTAAGGCCTATTGCACTATAGCAGTTTGCAAGTGTTTTAGTTGCACATCTCACAGTTACTATACTATACACTGTACTATACTATACTTATACTGTACTATACTATACTAATACTATATTATACTATACTAACCTATACTATACTATACCATACTATACTATACTACACTTCACTTAAGCAAACCCACCATTTGGTGCAAATGCTAACACTCTTCTAATGCCTGAGTAAGCTATCCCTCCTATGCCTATTACACAAAAAATGTAATTGTTATACTGTAAGTCATCTCATAGTCCTTATATTGTATATACTTTCAGTGTGTATTGCTCTTTCCTAAATAGAGCTCAAGGACCAGTTAGCATCAATGACAACCATTTTTTTCATTTTTTGTAACTTCTGTTTTAGAAGGTAATCCAGAAACACACAGTTTTGATATATAACTTATTGTAATATGCACTGTATGTTTCAAACAGCCCACTCCACTTAGCAATCCTGTGAATTATTTAAGTAAAGTCAAACCCATTTCCTTCAAACATTTTCCCTTAAACTACCATACTGTGTTCAAACTCTAGTTATTACCTGATGGAAGTACACACTTCCTTGATGAAGCCTCCGGATTCTATCTCCCCACATATCCTGTTTCAGAAGGAACATTCACCTTTTATTATTCTAATGCCATAAACTCATATGATTCTCTAATTTCCTGGTATGTCCCTCTGTAATCTACATGTTACGTATTTATGTATTCTTTTCAAAATCTACTGTAGTCTTTGTGCTTTCATGTTTATATTTCAAAGGTTATTTCCCATGCATTTCTGATGTCCTCCCATTTTTCCCCTTTTTTACACATATTATTTTATGTTTTAATCTCATTTCTTGGACTTTTTTCTTAAGTTATGTTCTATAATATAAATCACTTCCTTACAAAGTCCTTACGTGTCATTTCTTTAAACTGCTTTGTTTAAGAGATGACCATGGTAGCAGTCCAAAAATGTTTGGTATCTTATCTACTGTACCAACATAACATACTAACATACTAGATGCCAGCAGAGTAGGCCTCTTGGTCTATCAAGTCTGCTCATGCTTCAGCATCCTGTTTGGGTACCATTGCCATCTATCTGTCTCCCTCCCCTGTTACTCCATCGCCCCAAACCCCCCAGGTAAGCCATCCACTGCATCACTTGTTCCCTATACCTATCCCACCCTTTCTTGAACCCCAACACTGTAGCTGCTGTACTAGCTCCCCGGGCAGCACATTCCATGGTTCCATCACTCTCTCAGTGAAGTACCTCATTCTCCTTTCCCCCTTAAACCTCCCACCCTCAATCTTCCAACTGTGTCCTCTGGTGACACCACCCTCCTTCTGCCAAAAGGTCCCATCTCGGCTTACCTTATTTACTCCTTTGAGGTACTTGAAGACCTCAATCATGTCCCCCATCCCTCCTCTCCTCCAGTGAGAAAAGGCTGAGCTCCTCTAGCTGCTCCTCATATGTCATATCCCCCAACCGGATCATTTTGGTCGCCCTCCTGAACCCCTATCCAGGAGTTGATGTCCCTCTTCGGTGCAGCCTCCAGAAATGCACACAGTACTCCAGATGTGGTTTAACCAGGTTGTTGTACAGTGACAAAATCACCTCTCTGTTCCTAGAGGTAATTCCCCTAGCAGTGCAGCCCAGCATCCTATTTGCCCTGATCACAGCCCTCCTGCACTGCTCAGAATTATTCATGTTAACATTCACCAAGATTCCCAGGTCTCTTTCTCCTACTGTGGTCTGCAACTTACCCCTTCCCCAGGGTATACACATGGTTGGGGTTATCCCACCCTAGATGAAGCACCTTGTACTTGAAGAAGTTATATTTCAATTTCTAGGTGAAGGACCACCTGTCCAGAGTATCCAGGTCCCCTTGTAGGGCCAATCTTCCCTCCTCCCCTTCCACCACTACCCCCAGCTTAGAGTTGTCTGTGAAGAGGCTCATTTCACACCCGATACCTTCTTGGATATCAGAGATGTAGGCATTAAACAGGAGTGGCCCCAGAACTGATCTGGCTGTGAATGGGATCAGAGTGGTGCAAGAGGAGTTTGTGGAGTTGGGGAGGGGCCTTAGACAAGTAGCATGTACGGTAACCTTCTCAGAGGTGCTGCCTGTCTATGGCAAGGATGACGCTAGGGTATTCCGCACCATGGGATTAAATGAATGGTTGAAAAACTGGCATGGAGCTCAGGGTTTTGGCTTTATTGGATACTGGGGAGCCTCCTGGAGGGATGCAGGCTTATATTGCAGTGATGGTCTGCATCTGTCCAGAAGGGGAACCAGGAACCTAAGTGATAGGCTTAAATGCTTCATTGGCAAGCATTTAAACTAGTCAAGGGGGGAGGCACTGAAAAGCAGCAGGGAAATCCCAGCCTCCCCCCCACAAAACACAGTACTTAGACAGGTAAACACCAAGGTAGAGAAGTCAGTAGGGAGCAGAACAGGGATAAATGCAGAAAAAGGTGGTAAAGTCAGGGACAGGGCTAAAAGGGGTAAGACCATAAAAAATAAATGGCAGGTGATGAGTACCAATGACCGTAGTCTGTACAACAAGCTCCCTGAACTAGTGGACTTGATGGAAGAGGGATGCCTGGATATTGTGGCAGTCACTGAAACATGGTACACAAAGAACCATGACTAGGATGTCAACATACCAGGATACACAGTCTACAGGAGGGACAGGGTGGGTAAAAGAGGAGGAGGAGGAGGAGGAGAAGGCACTCTCTATATAAGGGAAGGGATAAAAGTACAGAACTAAAGAGTAAACAGGAAGTTGATGAGTAACTATGGGTCACCCTGGAGACATGAAAAGGCACCACAATCCACATGGGGGTTGTGTACAGACCCCCATCACAGGGGGAAGAAATGGACAAGGAAATGATAGAAGGCATCCTTAAAATGGCAGAAAAAGGGGAGGTATTGTTGATGGGGGACCTGAATATGCCAGACGTTAACTGGAGTACCTTTGCTGCAGGCAAATCCAAGAGCAGAGTCATTCTTGATGCCCTACAGGGGGCATGCCTCAGACAGCTAGTGTTGGAACTCACTCGGGAGGGAGCAATCTTAGACCTGATACTCTCAAATGAGGAAGGAGAAAGGATCTCAGATTTAGAAGTGGGTAGCCATCTGGGAACAAGTGACCACCAAACAGTGTGGTTCACAATAAACACAGCCATAGAGTCAAGCCATACAAAAACCAGACTATTGGACTTTAGGAAGGCTAACTTTGGGAAAATGAGAGAGTGCCTCAGAAAAGCACTAGCAAACGGGCAAGAAGGAGGGGTGGAGGAACAATAGAGAATAATCAGAACAGCCATCGCAGAGGCAACAAGCCTTTGTGTGAAGCAAATCAACAAAACAAAATGAAGGAAAAAAACACTATGGTTCTCAAAAGAGGTGGCAGGGACGGTTAAGGAGAAAAGGATTGCATTCAGGAAATATAAGGAAACACAGAAGGCGCAGGACAAAGAAGTTTATCAGTTAAAGCAGAAGGAGGCAGGGAAGGCAGCCAGAATAGCAAAGGCACACACTGAGGAAAAGATAGCCAACTCTGTTAAGAAGGGGGATAAAACATTTTATAGGTAGATTAGGGAGCGAAGAAAGACCAAGGGAGGGATACAGAGACTTTAAAATAAACGGAAGGGAATGTGGGCAGAGGGAGACAGTGAAAAAGCAGGGATACTGAACAAATATTTCTGCTTAGTATTCACAATGGAAGAGGAGGGGGAGGTACCTAAACCAAACAAGGGAGAAACTCTGAATAGGGGGGTTGATACCAGTCCATTCACAGAAGAAAGAGTTTTGAAAGAACTCTTGAAACTGAGGGCAGACAAAGCAATGGGGCCTGGTGGGATTCACCCAAGAATTCTAAAAGAACTAAGGGTAGAACTAGTAACACCACTGACTACTCTCTTTAACAAATCATGGGAGGATGGAGTGGTACTTGAGGACTGGAGGAGGGCAAATGTGATTCCGCTTCACAAAAGTGGGAGCAGGGCAGAGGCAGGAAACTACAGGCCAGTTAGTTTGACTTCAGTGGTAGGGAAAATGGTAGGAATCACTTCTGAAGGAAAGAATTGTTGAGTACCTAGAGGCCAGTGGGGCACAGGACCCAAGGCAGCATGGTTTCACAGCAGGAAGGTCATGTCAGACAAACCTCATAGATTTCTCTGACTGGGTGACCAAAGTAGTAGACCAGCGAGGGGCTGTGGATATGGCCTACCGAGATTTTAGAAAAGCATTTGACACAGTCTCACACAAAAGATTAATATACAAGTTAGCCAGCCTTGGAGTGGGTCCCAAGGTGGTAGTCTGAATAAAAAACTGGCTGGACAACAGGACACAAAGGGTAATAGTAAATGGTGTCCGCAGTGAAGAAAGGAGGGTAACTGTCAGGGTACCGCAGGGTTCGGTACTGGGACCGGTCCTCATTAACATCTTTTTAAGTAACATTGGAGAGCACCTGGAAGGAAAGGGACTTGGCAAGATTGGAGGAATAGTCAAGTATGTGGCAGCTCAGATTCAATGCAAAGTGCAAGGTAGTGCATCTGGGAAACAAAAACACGGGGGAAGAGTACACAATGGGGGGTGAGTTAATAACAACAACAAAAATCGAAAGATACCTAGGAGTAATTATATCAGATGACCTAAAGGTGGACAAACAATGAGAGAATGCAGTAAGGAGGGCTAGGGGGGTACTGGGATGCATAGGGAGAGGCATCAACAGTAGAAAACAGAAAGTTGGTATTCCTCTGTACAGACAGTTAGTGAGACCCCATATGGAGTACTGCGTCCAATTCTGGAGACCCCATCTCCGCAAAGACATAGACAGAGTGGAGGCTGTTCAGAGGAAGGCAACCAAGATGGTGCAGGGTCTGCACCAGAAGACATACAAGGAGAGACTAAAGCAGCTTAATATGCATACCCTTAAGGAAAGGAGGGAGAGGGGAACATGATAGAAACTTTCAAGTATCTCAAGGGAATTAACAAAGTACAAGAGGGTAGTATCTTTCAGAAGAAGAGATGTGCAAGAACAAGGGGGCACAATTTGAAGATGGGGGGGATGGCTCAGAGGTATTGTTAGAAAGTATTTTTTCACAGAGAGGGTTGTGGATGCATGGAACTGCCTTCCTGAGGAGGTTGTGGAGTCAGGAACAGTGGGAGAATTCAAAAATGCATGGGACAGGCATAAGGCAATTCTAGTGGGGGGGTAGGAGGAAGTAAGCTGTTGATTAACTAGAATCTGTAGCTTATCCATCAGGTAGAGAAATGGGCAGACTAGGTGGGCCAAGTGGTCCTTATCTGCCGTCAAATTCTATGTTTCCATGTTTCTATCCCTGTGGGACCCCACTTATGACCTCTCTGGGAGACGATACCTCCCGCCAGAGCACTACCCGCTGAGTGTGCCTCCTGGCATTTTTTTGTTTTCAGTTGGCACTGGCTGCTCAGGCTACTCCCTATAAATGGTGAAGTAGTAACCATAGCAACCCTGAAAATTGTGCCAAAAACCCGTGTATGTGTGGTAGCATTTTTTTATTACTTACTTTTTTTTCACTCCCTTTCTACTCTGTGTTTTTTTTTTCTTCTCTATGGGTTTCATAGCCACAAATGCTGTAGCCACTATTCACTATTCTACATGGGGGGGCGGATTGCTGTAATTAACATGGGATAGCTGGCTACCGGATATCCCTCTAGCCAAGCTGGGCTAGCGAATTTTCTGGTGGTCAACACAGCTCTTACTGGTAGGGCTAGGTGGTTCAAGACCAGTGGCATGCCATATCTATGACAGACATCAGGTTCCTAACTGGATCTGAACATCTAATAGAAACAGATAAGCTAGACTAACAGACATTTTTTTATTAACAAAAAAAAAACTTTAAACAAAGAAAGTAGCTTAAGAATGGTTAACGTTTGAGGTTTGAGTTTAATACTATATTGTTTCCTGAATGCAACATTTAAAAGGGATAAAAAAACAGATATTAAACATTTAATATATTACATGCGTGTTGTGATACAGGAATATTGTACCAAACTGGAAATCTCCACCACCCTCCATATAGAACAGTGAACAGCGGCTATAGCATTTGTGGCCATAACATCCATACAGTAGAAAGGGAGTGAAAAAGCTTAAGTAGTGATAAAAATGCATTGTGCATGTGTGTGTTTTCGGCATGTTTTCAGGGTCACTATAGTAAATACTTCCCTATATATAGGGACAAAGAATAAAGAAGCACACATCAGCCCCTCAAAGGTGCACCAGCAAAAAACACAGTAAGCAGCAAAGAAAGCAAAGCCTGGTACACACCAAAAGTACTGAAAAGCATATGATAGTTTATTAGTACTTTACAAAAACATGGCTGAACTACTGGGTTAACATCCTTACGTTGAGACCCAGTCACATGGGTCTTCTTCAGGGATTGGAGTTAACCGATTCAAACACTGTTTAAATACACCCCAAAATAAATCAATTACAATATAATAAATTAAACAATTAAATAAACAAACAGTGAAAGATCAGGAAAAACATACTAAGACACCATATTTCATTTAAGTGCACTAAATTAATTTATAATTGTCTTGCCAACATTATAACATTTAGATTTATAAATACAATATCAAAACTTGATGGCATGATACTCAATATCATTTGGAACAAATTTAATTATTAAAATGCTGTAAGAATAAGTTAAATCCTCTAAGTAGCTGCACAACGGTCGGAGCTTCATATAAATAATGATTTTTCTTTATAGCGCTTTTTTACAGCTCAAAAAAAACAAAGTGCAGCAATTTTCACTCTTTTCAATTCGATCCCATAGAGAGATGGTGCATGTCAAGCATAAAAATACAGCCACAAATGGAAGGTCACAGAAATGTGCAAAAGGTCACGCTATTATAAATAAGGTTTATTATCAATCATATTATTTAGACTTATAGATATTAGTGCCCCAAGTTTGAAATCTATTGTGTCTCACATTTGTCATGTAAATTAACTCTATCCCCTCCACAAATTAGTTGGAGCACATGATCAAGAGCCTGAAACTGTAGACTCCTCAGATTACTGCTATGCTTTTCAAAAGAATGTTCTTCCAGGGCATTATCAAGTTTCATGTTAACAATTGCCCTAACATGTTCCTGTATGTGGGCAAATGGTTCTTCCTACATACAGCTTGTTACATACACACCATGCAGTATAGACTGTAAAAGAGCGTTGGTAGTCTAAGTACTGATTTAATTGGAATGCTTGCCTAGTAACAGGATGTATAAATGTATCTCCTGTTGCAATGAAACAACAAATGTTACAACATCTACATTTGAAAAACAAAACTGTCCTAGAAGAGCTCTGTTTTTTTCATTCACTGGATTTTGCTAATGGCTCGATGTTAAGATTTCCTTTAAATATGCAACCCCAGTGACATATTGTAAAAGAAAGGGTACCTCTCCCAAAATGGGACCTATCATGCCATCTGTCTAGAGTGACTGCCCATCTCTCTCTAATTATTTTACTAATATCTGCAGATCTGTAGTAATAGTCAGTTACAAAAACAAGATGGTTATCTGAAACCACTGAAGTTTGGTGTTTACCTTTGGGCAGCATGAGTGTTTTCCTGTCTATGGCACTCTTACATTTTCTATTACATTGAGGGTAGTATGGGCACTATAACCTCGATCTTTTGAAACATTTGCACAGAAGCTGCACTTCTCTCTCAAAATCCTCATTTAATGTACAGTTTCTGCACAACCACAGGAACTGTCCAAATGGAATACTTTGCACTAGTGTTTGGGTATGACAGTTGTCTGCCTGGAGTACAATATTGCTGTGATAGTTCTCTGCAGACACTACTCCTAACCACATTTTTCATCACATTTACGCTTACATCCAAAAATTCAATTAGTTGTAAATTAATTTTATGTGTACATGTAATATTCAGTTGATTTATAATTAACCACTGCATGAAATCATGGACAGACTCAGAACTCCCACCCCAGACACATATGAGATTGTCAAAAAAGCAATACCAGTAAATAATGTGTCTGAGGTGGGGGGGGGGGGGTGAGTCTGTGAATACATGTTTTCCCCACCAAGCTAGAAAAAGGTTTGCATAAGAGGGTGTTAAAGAGCCACCCATTGCAGTTCCTTGTAACAGATGATAAAATGTATCATTAAACACTAAGAAATTGTGCTAGAGCAAAAATCTCAACAAAGCAAGAATAAAAGTTGTGGGTGCCCCTCGAAGATCACTGTCAGAGAATAGACTCTTCACTTACTCTTTGACCATTCTGATGCCTGATACTTGTATATAGGGAAACAATATCAATTGTTAACCAGCAATAGGTGTCCAACCAGATGATTCTCTCCATTTTATACAACAGAATAGTGGTGTCTCGAAAGTAAGCCGGTCTTTTAACCACTGTTTGAAAAAATGATCTATGAACTTTGAAGGACCCTCACTGAGAGACCCGAAACCAGAGACAATCGGTCTCCCAGGAGGGTCATGCAAATCCTTGTGCATTTTTGGTAATGTGTACATTGTAGGACATAACAGAAAATCAGATTTCAAAACCTTTGCTTCATCATTGTCTATCCAACAATGCTGAAAGGCATCAGTGAGGTCAAATGAAATGTTTTTGAAAGGAGCAGTTGGGTTAAATGTTAAGGCCTTGTAGCAATCAGGATCTGAAAGTAGCCTTTTTGTTTCAGCCACATATTTACAAGTGTCCTGGACCAGGGTATTAAATAAGCCAAACAAAACTGATTAGCAGTTTTATGCTTGACAGTGATAATCAACTGTGAAATGCATAGCACTTGGCACAAACTGATTAGCAAAATAATATATATATATATATATATATATATATATATATATATATATATACTGTATATATATGTATGTATATGTATATTATAGTGGCCCAGTAGGTCCAGTATAGTTGGGGTTAGAGGGACACTTTAATGTTAAGCCTCAGGTTTGCACTTTAATAACTTTGCAACTGCTTGTCCGATTTGCTTGACATTTTGCATGTGCGGTGTCCAACCATAGATCTCTGGATCTGGAAAGTTTTGTTCTGGTCAGATGTACAGTTGTCGGACTGCAGAGCATCCACAAGTGAAAGAAACCCACAAACTTTTGCACATTTTTTGGTCGGGCTTAAAGGACTGAAGAATGTATCTGAGTGGATTAAGATTTACATGTCTATATGTGGCCTGGGATAAACTGGTGCCTTTTGAAAATCTGGTGAAAAAATCTTAATCCATTCAAAGGTTTTGCAAGTTTTTCATGTCACATTGTAACCTATGGGAAAATTTATATGTACGCTGTGAAAACTTTTGCAAAAACTTTCAAGAAAACATTTTTTTTGTGTGTGACAACATTTCATAAAGTATAGGGATGTCACAAAAAAAAACAGTAGTCATGAAAACAATGCTTGACAACATTGTCATATGTGTTGTTTTCTTTGTCACTTCATTGTGCCAAGGTGGATTGTGCTTTTGAGCTGAAATTTGCAGAGTAGCAAGCCCTGGTCCCACAGATGTACCTTGTGGTGGTTTGGTCCCAAAACATTCAATGAGCCCATAGTTACAGCATTCTGAAGTTGAGAAATGTACCATAGGATAATACTGCACCACCCGTGGTGCCTTTCAGTGCCTGTATCTCGAAAATTATTCGAGATACAAATTTTTTGCTACCCACAGCTTAGTCTAACTTTAGGTGGACTAAACATGCGTGCAGGTTTCGAAGTCATGATTACAAATGCAGTGGAATTTTTTTCATAGTTGCTGCAGTTACTGAGATGTTGCCAAATAAGTGTTACAGGGGTCCCTTTTCAGTACTATTGGGCTGCTGTATGGCTACGTACTTATGTGCAAGTGGGAGTACAGGGCCCAGGGAGCCATGCTCCCATAGACACATATAATTACACAAAAAAAATGAGCAATATGAAGGAAGCGCAGGGTGCGGAGGGCGCGCTCTTCCACAAACACATAGTAATTAACCACTTACATTACACTTTCGCAAGGAAGGGAATTCATTGCAAAACTTGGTAATGCATCAGTTAGGGTTGATGTCATAGCAATGAAAGTTTGAAATTCCATTTTAGGAGTTTACCACCCTACCACCCCACCCCCACTAGCCTACAGGCACCAACAGGCATTGGGAATGCCATGGGGATCATCAGACCCAACTTCACCCCATTCTCCTATACTGTAGAGTGTCAGCTTGTTTACTCAATGCAATGGTGTGAGAATTGGGGCTGATGACCCATGGCATGCCCCGATGCCTGTTAAGTGCGTAGGGTGGGGTGATAACCTAACATCAAATTTCCAAAGTTTTGTCGCTGTGACATCAACCCTAACTGATGCATTAATGGAGTTTTTTTAATAAAAAATAAACATATATATATATATATACCTGAATATATATATATATATATATATATATATATATATATATATATATATATATATATGTATATGTTGTCTATTTTGCCATGGACTGGCTCAAAAATGGTTAGTAGTATACTGCTATCCATTTCTGAAAATGGTTAGCCTTACCCCCTGTTTTGCATAGTGTTTTGTTACTCGATACCAGGTATTTAATACCTTGGTCCTGTACCACCACTGAACCACCCTTGTCTGCCAGTTTGATTATTATTTCACTATTTGTTTTAAGCTCCCTAAGAGCATTCTACTGTGCTGTAGACACATTGTTGAACATATGGGGTCCAGAAGATTGCAATAGTTTTGCAATGTCATTATTTACTAAGGTGTCAAATTTATCGAATGACTTTTGGGACCTAATGAACAAAATTAACTTTTAACTTTCAGATCTGAATTTGCTCTTATCTCATTTTTATCAATAAATACCAATAGTAAATCTATATCCTCACCTTTTCCCCCAGTTGCCTCCTCCCACCCATGATCAGCAATTTCATGATCTAACATTCACATAATAGACTAAGATTTTCTTCAATTTCCATATCAGTGTCCAAGGATGTAAAAGTATCAATGTTCAGTTGTTCTCTATAAGATGTTTCATTTTTATCAGAAAAGTGCACACGCAAGGTCCATTTTCCTCAAAAATTTGAATAAATCCACTTCTAAATTAAATTAATCAAATCTAATGGCCCACATAAATGATAGTCCTTTGGATAGTATATTTATTTGGGTTTCAGTCAATGTAGTGCTGGCGGTATTAATAACTTGATATACCTCATTTATTTCATGTTTTGTTCATGTTTCTGAGTTCTCTCTTCATTCCATCTTCTCTTCTTGCCCCTCCTTGCCTTACCATGCCTCTTCCTTGGGTGCTTGTAGATACCTGTGATACTGACGCTGGTTCATGTTCCTCCTCTTGTTTGATCAGTTCTTTCTGATCTAAAAAAAGCTACTTGTTTGGATTTATTACCATTACCTTGAGATCTTCCCCTTCTGTATCTTCCTCCATTATGTGATCTGCTGCAACTTCTAGATTAGGACCTCTGTTTCAAATTAAAGACATTGCCAGCCTCATAGTCTTGTTTATCCCTCTCAGGTTTAGTTTTCTTTCTTTGTTCCGTCTGTTGTTCTAATTTGCAAATCTTTTTGATTTGCTCATCCAGTATTTTGAACTCTGAGTCATTACAATATAGTTCAAGTTAAAGTTTAGTTGTTTTTAACTCTACTTTGATTTTTTTGTGGTTCTTACTATCTTGCTGAATTAGGATCTCCACAGGTACTTTAGAGCAATCAGCGAGAGAGTTTTCTCACTGTGTAATGAGATCTTCATCTGAGACACCTGAGGCTGGTGCCTTAAATACTCTCAATCCTCTGGGCACTCTTCCATCTTGCTTATATTTCCTCTAAGGTGATTTTATCACACCAAATGTTAATGTCTTGAGTACTCAGTTTTTCAAATTTTGAAAAAAGGTTGCCCAAATCCTTATTAGCAGCAGGAGAATAAGGTGTACCTTTGGCACATAGTCTGTCCTTGATGTGGCAGCATCTCACATTTTCCACAGGGTCAGCCATGCAAAATAATCTTCTTCATTTTTAGCATGTAATGTGGGTTTCCCCCTCTGGATCCTGGTTTCTGCTTCTGGCCATTTTACAGTTGGCTCTGTTAGATGGTGGTGTTAAGGGTCATGTGGGCTGCTGAAAGGGGGACAGTAGTGGTGGCTGGTTGCTGAAAAATGACCCCGATGTAGGGGTGGCATGGTAAACTCCTGGTAAGGGTGGAAGGATGGAAGTCCCAGGTAAGGGGTGAGAGATAAGGGGAGAAGGAAGAAGGGGGAGGGAGGGAAAAGGAGCTGAATAAAGATAGATGGGGCCCAGGAGGTACTGGGCTGGGAGAAAGAAGGAACACACACTGGGTGTGTACCTAGGTGTGGGTAGACACCTTTCAGTTTGCACCCAGAGGGCCGAGACATAGATCGGGTGTGCATCGGACTACAATGGATATGTATAACAAAGAAAATGAATGATGCATGGTATCTACGAATGTAAGAAGAAAAGGTATTACTGGAAAATGTAACTAAATCAACGGACAATAAAGGATGATGATAATTATGAGACAAATGTAATAAAGTATACATAAAATGTAAATAAATTTATGAGCAATATATTAGCCAACTGAGCATTCAATGAAGAGGAGTCTATTGTGGTCATTTCAGGGAAGGGAATCCCATGACAATAGAGCTTTCCTCAAAAATGGCTGAAAGCACTGTGTAAATTGCACTAAAGACAATACAAGTATTACAAATGCATAAAGATGCACCAAAGAATAAAAAAATACAACATGTACAGACAACAAATAACAAGGGACATATTCTCACATTCAATGAGAAAATGTTAGCTATGAACTGAAGCAACTTTGGAGATCTAAAAACATCTAATTAAAATTGAGTTTTGGGTCAGTGAGTTACAAGGGTGCTAGATCATATAAAATGCCATATGCAGTACATTAGTAATATCTTAACAGTTGTTTGTTTGTTTTATTTATACTGGTAAGACTGTGGGCCAAAGACCTGTTTGCATGGTCGACCAGTTTCCCATAAACATACAATTAAACAAATATACAAAAATACAAAACACAAAAATACTTCTCACTGTAAATCTCAGTACACCAGTAGTATACATTACAAGAGTATCAAGCAAAACATTTGCATTCACTTTCTAGAAATAGATAATTCTTAAGTCTCTTCCTGAAATACAGTAATGATCCTTTCAGGCTATCTATTGTGGGTAACAGATGATTAAAAAGACAAGGAAGAACATACAGTAGAGTTTTTTGGCCCTTAGAGGGCTTTATCCTAGGTATTTCAAAGTAAGTGGAATCAGCAGACCTTGTGCAAACATAACTAATATGTCTCTTAAAGAGAATATCAACAACCTCAGGAACCCTGTTTAAAGTTATTTTCTTTGCCAACATGCTTAGTTGAAATTTAAAGGGTAGGTCTAATGGCAAAAAGCCTGCATTCCTCATTAGTAGACAGTGATATGTCCTAGCTGAAAATTGTGTGGAAAATCTAGAAATTTGATTTAAAAGAATTTTAACTTTATTTATTAATCCATCCCTTGTGGCATAATAAATCAAGAGACCATAATCAATAGTAGGAATGAGGAAGTTATAAGCAAGTATTCTTCTTGTGGATGGTGCTAAGAAAGGATTAGGTCTGTATAAAGCCCCTAATCTCTGATGAGTTGCTTTAATCAAACCAGAGATGTGTGGTTCAAATGTCATGCCCTCATCTATTAAGAGTCCCAAATATTTAAATTGTTGAACTTGTTCAATAATATTTCCCTGCACTGTATGGAATAATAACTCAATATCTATCCCTATTCATTTTCTTACTTTTTGGAAAACCATGGACTTAGTCTTCTTTTCATTCAGAACAAGTCTGTGTTCCATAAACCAACTGTGTGCTGCCTGAAAATCAACTGTCAGATCTTTACGAACTGTGTTAATATTTGAACTGCTCATGAGGATCACCGCATCATCTGCATAAAGTAATATCTGGGAATTAATGCATACAGAGGGAAGAGTGTTTAAAAATAAACTAAACAAAATGGGACCCAAAATCTACCCTTGTGGAACACCCAGTGAGATAAGAGTGGGTCGTGAGAAATGACCATCAATCTTTGTTACCTGTGTACATTGATTTAAATAACTCCCGAACCACTCTACCACCTCACCAGACATACCTAGATCAGAGAGGGATGATAGTAAAAGGCCGTGATCCACCAAGTCAAAGGCCTTGGTGAGGTCCACAAACACTGCCCCGTTATCCTGGCCATCGTCCATAGCCAACTGGACAGTGCTCGTGAACCCCACCAAAGCCATCACGGTGCTATGACCCATCCTAAATCCATGTTGAGCAAGTGTAAGGACATTGTGCTTTAGAAGATAGTAATTTGATCAGAAATTATTCTCTCTAAAACCTTCAAGAGAGGTGCTAATAGAGAAATAGGCTGATAGTTTTGAACTTTCATTGGATCACGAGCCTTGAATATTGGTACAACAAGAGAATCCTTCCATACAGTAGGGAAAACAGAATTGCAAAGTGATAAATTCAATATATGAGATAATGGATAGCAGAGTAGATCCGAGGTGATCCTCATGAGAGGGTAATCAATCCCATCCCTCCCAACTGAGGGATGTGGGTCCATTTATAACAGATATCTCTTGACCTCATCCAGAGAGGTAGATCTAAAATGATATCTTGGATACTGTAATTCAACAACATTATTTCTATTCCATGGATTACCAACACCAGATGGAATATATTTAGATAAGTCAGTAAAAGTGTTGTTAAATTCCTGAGCTAAAGACTGAGGATTGATTATAATCCCATTGGAATTATCTAAACACAAAATGCTAGAAGAGCACTTCTTGCCCATAAGTTAATTTATCAATTTCCATGCATCAGATGCATTCTTGCCCTTAAAGTCCCTTTGTCTATCTAAAAAATAGTTTATTTTTAAATTACAAACTAGCATTTTACATTTATTTCTAATAACCTTATATGCCACAAGGGGAGGCATGGCTAGGAATTGTCCTATAGGTTTTCCTTAGAACATCTTGATCTCTCAATAATTTCAATAGCTCAGGTGTTACCCACTTATGTTTATTTCCCCTAATCCTTAGTTTCCTAAGAGGGGAAAACTTATTACAAATGTTGTTGAAAAGAGAGCAGAAGATGGACAACACTTCATCAACCTTGGAAATCTGCTCTATTCCTGTCCAATCTATAGATGCCACAGCTTTTCTGAATTTTTCAGTGTCTATTTTATTTATACTACGTGAAAATATAAATACAGGTGGAACCTTCTTTCTTTTTGCTGTCCAACAACAATATACAGGACTGTGATCACTAACACTGTCCGAATGGAACCCTGATTGAGCAGTTTTGTTAGTGTCAGAGACCAATATCTAATCCAAAAGAGAGGTAAATCCAGATCTATAGTGAGTTCTAGTAGGGGCATCAATTAACTGTGTCAACCTGTTATTAGTAACCAGTTCTTTAAATTTCAGCAAATCCTTTCCTAATCAATTCATGTTTAAATCTCCCAAGATTATTAATTCTCTATTTTTTGGAAGTATCCTTCTTAAGGTCTCAATCAAACTTAATCCCTCTTCCTGGTGTCCTGGGGGTGCATAGAACACAAGTGTCAATACTTTATGCTCACCCAGGACAACAGATAGTGAAAGATAGTCACAGGTAGGGAATTCAGCAACAGGGGCATTTAAGATAACATTAAGATAATCCTTAATGTAAAATAAATAGCCACCTCCCCTTTTAAGCTTTCTATCAACTCTGAAGATATTATAGCCTTCTAAGTGAATCATTTTATCCGAAAACTTATTTGTAAGCCAAGTTTCTGTTAATGCTACAATATCAAATTGATACTGCACTGACAAGGCAGTGAAATCGTCCCATTTTGCCAACAGACTCTGCACATTCAAATGAGCAATATTAATATTATTTTTAGGAAAAGAGACAGTAGGCAAATAATCATTAACGGGGCCTGGATTAGGATGGACAGAACCAGATATCAATAATAACAAAAGTATCATGTTTCTTTTCAAAAATACTGAGAAAAACCTCTGTTTCTGGAGGCTCTGCTCAACATTTATGTAAGGGCTCTTGGACATAGAAAAAATACCAAATAAAGCCTGCTGACAAGTCAAAAGTGTCAAACATTTTTGTACTTGCTTTAAAACAGTAGAAACATAGGAATTAGGAATAAGAGGACATAACCACTTGTCCCTTTTTAAAATCCTAGTACTGGGACCTAACACTAAATATGGTCTATTATCAGCTATAGGTAAATCAGCTGTATTCTGTGTAAATACCAAAGGAGGCTCTACTAATTATATAAAGCTAAAACAGAATATCACAAAAGGCAACATGTTGATACAAAACTCCAAAATTTGAACTAATATATTAATATCTGCTAAAAATAAACTAAATAAACTAATAATAAAGCAAGCCTAAAAACCTATTACCCAATTTAGCTAAAAAAAAAACAACAAAAAGACAAGTCAGTCAGACTGCAACTACCACTTCCAGATGCATATTAATCCAGCATCAAAACAAAGGGTCCAACAAAGGTAATCCCCCACAATACTAAGGAAAATCAAAATAAAACATATAGAAATACAAAAGTGCCCGGTCAGGGAGAGAGCTGCCACCAATTCTCCTGTCCGTGGCAACCTTTAAACCTGTAATATCTCATGGGAAGCCAAGGCACATTACTTATAAAGGGTAATAAGTATTCAGTAGTTCTAGCATTAGCAATCATTCTTGCTGTTACATTAAAAAACAGCTGGAGCATAACTTACACATTATTCAGACGAGTAAAAGTGTGCTTCTGTAACTAATTGTAGATGCAATATATGCATTCGCTAGTATTTTTCACTAAATATCCATAACATGTTTCAGTTTAAAAATTCACCAGAGATGGAAAAAAGTTTACATTTATTGTGTACTGTATATGCACATCAAATAATAATCAAGGATCTAAAATCACCCCAAAGTGTCTGCCAAATTGTTATAGTTTATGGGCAGGATTCACAAAGAAAGCCAAAAATCCTGCAGCTGTGGGAAAAAGGGCTGCAGCACTGTGGAAACGCAGTTGTGTGATATTCATAAAGAAATTCTGAGCAGGTGCGGAATTCCATAAAATCCCTGCAGCTTTGGAAATTCAGCAGCTGCAGAAATTGAGCAAGTGCTGAAAATCCCCAACTGCGGATCTGCAGCTACAGAAATAGCTTAGAAGGCACAGCAACAGTGAACCTAATTAGCTGGAGCAGCAGACTTTAACATTGCTTCCATAGCATGAAGCTGAAAGCACCCACAAAGAGACCAGAAACCAGTCCCTCAACTGGGACCACTGCAGCACCACAGGTACCAGCAATACCATGGCCCACAGTGGCTGACTGCCACTGCTGGTCCTCCCCCGGCTGTTCCTGTTGCCTGCAGGGGTAGCACTCACTGCTGGCTGGTCAGGCTCTATTGCCTGTGGGGCTCCATCATGGGCTGCACCATGTCTGGTAGTTGTTGCTTGTTGCCATATCATGGCAATGGGTGCTGTTGTTGCTGTAGCTTCAGCCACTGCTATACTCACTGGGATGCTATTACCTGTGCCTCACCCTCACTTTAATTGATTCTAATTGTTGGGACACTACTAAAGTTTGCTGAGGGAGAGTTACACCTCATTTCACTGTGTGTAATATTTTTTTCACAACTGCAGAAAAAACTGGTTGTGAATAGCCTTTCAGGGGATGTGCCTTACTTATCTCACACCTTTTTTTCCTCAGGGACTTCTGCAGCTGCACTTTTTTCCACATCCCATAGTGTTGTTTTTTTTTTCCGCAGCTGCGGAGGGTTTTGTGAATAGCACTCAGTGCAAATTCCCCTTTGTTTCCATAGCTAGGGCAGTTTTGGGGACTTAGGGAAGGTTTTGCGCCTTCAGAAAGCTTTGCGAATCCAGCCCCATGTTCCTACAAGTAGTAGCCACAGACATTGCCAGCTATTTTCAGATATTTCACAAACTTTCTAAAGAATTTCTCTCTGCTGTCCCCACTGTGGAAATACAGAAAGGAGGAGATTTCTCTAGAAAAATCACAGAAATTTCAGGAAATAGCTGGCAATGTCTGTGGCTACTACTGCAGCCTAGATCCAACAAAGGTGTAAAACTGAGCAAAATGTACATTTTGCCAACAGCCCCTTGTACCCCAAGTCATGTTTTCTGCCTTTCCCATATCTATGTGTGAAGAATAAGCAGAAGACAAGATTTAAAGTTTGCCTATACATTCTGAATGATTTATCAAAGAGTTATTTGCCAATCATTTTGTTGAAAATAAACATGTGGCTATTTCAGGAAACTCTATACTAAAGGTCAAAGTATAGATAGTGTGATCTGTTGTTTTGAAGGCTGCAGAAGTTTCTTTGTTACTATTTAGTGAAACACAGTTTGCTTATTTAAGTTTGGCAGCTTCTGTTGTGGTTTACCCTAAAGTCACACTGAACACATTCATAAAGGTCATTTCTATTTAAGAATCCCATGCTTGGATCAGTCAGCACCTTTTTGAAGACTTTTTCCATCACAAGCAGCTTACAGACATGGCAGTAATATAAAAAAAGCTATGATCTAGATGTGTTTTATTCTGGTCCTGCAACTACCATTTTCAGAAGTTTTTGAACTGAGCAGGTCAAGATTGAATCATTAACTACCGTAGGTCTGTTCAGAACTACTCAAAAAATGGATAGCACTTTAAGAAGAGAAACACAGGAAGCATCTCAAGACAACTGGTTGACTTCTTCATAGTTTTAAAAATATCATGGTTGAAAAAGGTACCTTAGCAGTATGTAAATTTGCAGCCAATCCATGGCCTTCCACCTCTGCTAATTCACAAGTCAGTTTTCATTGCTGAGCAATAGCTGTTTGATGGGAGTCTGGGACTTTTGAGAATACTGTAGTTCTGTAATACCACATCAAAATGTAGACCTGTTAGTATCACCGTTTCTCCTGTGGCACGTTAAGTGTTTCTGGTGTCCAATGGTATCTTGCTTTCTCACCCTGCCCTATTACTATTTAATTCCTAGTGTGTAGTTGTACCCCCACACCCTTACCATGCCCCCAAACAATTTAATTACTGGTATCCAATGCTTCTCCCTCTCATTCTTGACCTATTTTAAAAAAAATGCTGCCACTGTTAGCCAAACCACTGAGGGTTCCTGCCCCCCATTCCGATGCTAGGTGCTCAACCCTAGTGTAGGGTATATGTACTACTACTAGTAAAGCAATCTGAATGAATCAAAACACAGTCATGAACAGTTGATTGTGCTTTCATTCCTTCAGATAGTGGCCTGCTGAGATGGTGAGAGCAGCACTGCATTAGTCACCATCTCATTTTATTTAAATAATGGGTGCCAAGGGGGGACGGGGTGCTAGTGGGTTGAGAGGGAGGGAGTCTGATCTTTGTTGCACTACTGGCACCTGGCTAACCACAGGTGTGCTGCACCAGAGCTGACAAGCTGAGAGGGAGGACACCAATATGCTCTGACAAGAGTGCATACATCAGCATACATAAGCACTGGAATCTTAGACAGTATCCTAGGGAAGGGGGAAAAAGTGGAAAATCACCAACCAAAGCAGGAGGATGGCCACCCCTCTCCACAGGTCCCACATCACTGACTGAGGTGCTCTCTTCACGTTCAATGACTGAGTCTCTGATCGGGGTAGTGCCTGCCCAACAATGGCCCTGTCCTAGGGCAAGCCAGGGTGCACTTGGGAAGTGAGGTAAGTCCTGGAGAAGGCAGGTGATGGAGCTTTTTGTTAAAAAGACAAACCAATCAGTAGCCAGCCTGGTGGAGCTGAGGTGCTGGACACCATACCTCGTGCTACGCCAGTGACCCAGGTTCAGGAGTGAGCTCGGGTTGCCAAGGGCTGGCTAGGGAGGAGAGGATCAAGCATCAGATGACAGCTCTCCTCTCCTGAGGTGCCAGTGGGATGTGTCTCCCAGCACTAGTGATACCTTGTGGAGGTAGGAATCACTGCACTCGAGAGCACTTGCAAAGGCAAGGGGTAGCACTGTGGGTGGACATTCTTGCCAATGTGCTTGGGAGCATGCCCGCTGGTACTAGACATCATTGCATGTCCTCAGCACTGGGTTGGGGGTCCAACAGAACAAGGAAACAACCAGCTCTGTGGGGTAGGTGATGGCACCTGACCCCCATGCCCACTGCCAGATCTCACCCACCCAGCCTTCCAGTTCCTCCACCCGGGCACTCACCTGCAGCTTGGCCAGTTTCTAAGAGTGCCCAAAGAGGAGGGGAGGGGTGGCCCCACACCAGAGGGGTTAAGCTGGGGGTACTGGTTGCAGGAGGGAGGGAGGAGACTTGGGATGGGGGGTCTTCAGGTGGGTAGGATCAAGCCAGGATGCCTGAGAGAGGCCCCGCAGCCTGTGAATGGAGGGAAAAAGAGTTAACCAAAAAAAAAAGATGAAGCAATCAATCAAAACTGTAAGGTTTAGTTGGGCTCAGCCTGTCAACACCCTTAAAGGGGAAGGAAAGTTTGCCAAGTCCCTAATATTCTGAAAGCCTATGACAGTATCTTTCAAATGAGGTAGTGGTCTTATGTGTAGGTGATAGCAGTACTGAGATACACTGTAAATGTCGATGTCATCCATAAATTAAGATAAGGCAGCAGCCATTTAATAAAATCTTAAGGCAGAAAGTGACGTCATTGAGGGGTAAGCTGTGTGTTGTTAACAACCTAGAACTTCCTCCTCAGTGACATCGCATTTGGTCTCAAGATTCACTGAAATGGCATCAGCCTTTTTACTTTACAGATGATGGAAATATTTCATGACAGTTGACACCTACAGGCAGGGGTGGTCAAAGCCAGGAAACTTCAGTTTGCAAATCTTCACTAAGTTCCCTGAATTCATGCAGTTCTACTTCTTTGAATGGTGATATGCATACTTCGCACCAGGCAGACTATATGTAGTGGAACTTCACTGTTGCAGGTGTCACTAGATATAGTTGTTCACTGTCTTCACCAGACAAACTGAGTTGGGAAGTGCCACTACTGTATTGTGATTCTGTTTCTTTTTTTCCCTTTGAAAACAAAAGAAAACACCCTCCACTCATGTAGATCTATTGTCCCACCCTCCTCCCACCACACCTTAGTAGACATAGGTAGCAACCTTCCCCTTCTCATAGGACCCACCCTCCCTCCTTCCCTCCTGTCCCACTGAAGTTTTATGTAACCCCCAGGCTACTTATTTAACTAGTGTGATCTGTCCCCCCCCCTTTTTTTTGTAATGCACATCCAGCTACCTGGTGCCCCTATACTGGCATACTATTTACTTTACTAAAAAGGTAGGTACAACCCTTGGCATTAGGATGTATACTTGGCTCATTTTCTAGAGGAAGAGAGGGGTGGAGGTACAGAAACAAACAACTTGAACCCTGAGTAAAAACACAACCCAGGTCCTGGGTGGAGGCACCTAGGCATATGCTTGATCTAAACTGCTAAGGGAGCCCAAGTAAATCCACACCACCAGAAGCAATAAATTGGAATGTCCGTAACAGTGACTGGGATAGTGCAGTATGGCTTTATTCAAAGATGGCAAGTAAAGCTGAAGTGGACCCCAAAGGGTTGGTCCAGGTTAGACAGGTACAAAAATCTAAGAACTCTCCTTGTATTGCAGTACAGTTCATGAACAAAACAGAAACATCTTCTTCCCAAATTTCCAAAAGTGCATCTGTGGACATTGGGCCATGCACATGAACATATCGCTTTCTCTCCCTTGAGTGTTATTTAGTGAATCTAAGCCACACACTCAGAATTCCTTTCAAACACAGGTGCAAGATGTGAAAACTCAGCCACACACCTTTACCTGCAGCATGGCCACTCACTCAGCTAAAAATACTGGTGCCCTTTATGAACCAGGAAGCCCTGCCTTGTAAGCACTTAGATGGCATTCCTCCCACCCTTGGCCGCAACTGACAGACTCTGCCATTCTTAGGGGTTACACCATTGAAACCACCGTTCCTCACTGAAATGCTAGTGGTCCTATACTTTACTCGTCACAACACTGGGTGACACCGAGAAAATAAACTGCACTCACTGGGGTCCACAGTTTAACTTTCTTCACTCACACTGGTGAGACTAGGGGCACTGATAGGTGCAATCCAGCCTTATCTATAGGCACATGCACCCCAGACTATCCACTCCCCTAAGAACATTTGTGGAAATCTAGTCTCCCTTTCAGTACTCACAGAACTTGTTCCATCCACTGGGCATGGAACAACCAAAAAGAAACAGGAAATGCACTCTTCTGGGTAGCCAGTCCACACAGTCTATTTCAGGTCCTATACTAAGGCAGCTGCTGAAAACACCTCAGAACATTCAGGGGACTGCCCCTTGAGTCCACAGAGAACAAGCAGATCCTTCCACTTCACTGAGAGTAGAAATCAGGAACACCTGCTATATGTCTTGTCTCCACCACTTCACTGGAAGCTGGAAATGACACTCGACTAGGGCGAGAAATCCTGGGCCCTATTGTCAGAGCCCACTGGCAGTCCTTCTGTCACTCTTACCTCCTCACTCCACTATAGACTCTATCAAACGGACCACAACTGATCATTCTAAGCTCCCCAAAGCAGCTATCCACACAGTGTGGCTTATGCTGCTGTGAGAGTTCTAAGATTACCTAATCATTCCTCCCTCAGACTAGCTGAGTAAACATTCCGGGTCATGCTTGAAAATAGGCAGGTCCTTGCCCAATGCACCCACCCAGTCAACAAAAACTAATAAATAATAAATAAATAAATGATGTCATTATGTAAGGAGCCCCTAATGAGCTCCCTACCAGCTGTCTGCTACCTAACAATAATATTGCTAGGAGTCTAGTAACCCCAGGGACTGGGTGGTTACATTTATAATATAAAAAAAATAACCCATCCCCCAGCACATAATGCCTACTGCAAATTTTCTGATTTCACTCCAGCTTCACTGGTGTAGTTCTAATTCACAACACCTCTAACAACAGGTACGCACAATACAGTACACCATTTGAAAGACCATTTCACTGGCTTTCAGCATTTAGAGGGCACAGCAAACTTTCCCTCCCCTTCAACTATTAAATTGTCAGGAGTATAAAACACATTTATTTCATTGTTAATCTGTAGACGTTATTGTTATGTATTTCTTAATACAAGGGCGACACTGCAGACCACTATGTTAGTGTGACAATGCAACATTTTAGTTTATGGTTCACTTGGAGCACCGTTTCACACTGTCTAGCCATGCAGTCCACTGCATCATGAGTAACTGTATTGCTTGGCAGTGTTCCTAAAATTCTGGAACCACTCTCTGAGAGGAGAAAAAGAATAGCAAATGAAACACGTTTTCCATGATTACACCACAATCCATTTTTCCATTTATTACTATGAAAATGCAAACAGAAAAGCAACCAGATATATCAACAAATTCTACAGATGCCATGCAATCATAAAATGCATATTTGAACAAGAAATTATTTGGGAAGTAAGTGGTTTACAGTGTTCTTTCATTTTCAAAAGGCATTGATGATCAGATCTCAGTTTCTACATTCATAACGTCAGACTTCAATGCTTATAATCACCTGTAACTTGTCTTGAATGTGGAGAAAATGTACATTGTGTCTTTTCATAATCTTACCTAACTGTTAAAGGTAGGGCCAGCAAATCTAACATGTAGAAACAATTCAACCTATGAAGTATTTCATATATGTTCTATATGTGCCTCTCTCGTGTTCATCATTACTAAGCACATTTGCAAGAACAACTGGCTTTTTAGGAAAGCTTTCATAGAATACTGTAATTTTCAGTATTCATGCTAATTTATTTAATCTGCTACTGCTGTGTTGATACATTTACAACTGTGTTCCAAATGTACAATGTCTTAAGCATTTTGGAGAAGCGGTCTATACATAAATTATTTATTTAGGAAACTGAAGTAACTGCACATCAGACATTGCCTGCTTCTGTGGTGTTTTCCCTAGTAAAAGTCATGATGATCTTCGTGTAATGTCATGATCACTTCTACAGCAGCAAATTGTGATATCCCAGATAAATGATAATGAAATCCATTATGGAGTAAGTGGCAGAGCATATGATTATGTTTACCGAAAACAGATGACATTTTCGTGGGAATGTTCCCTATAACTAGGCACAGAGGGAGAAGAAATACAGCAAATATATGAAATACAAACTGAGTTGTTACATTTTGTGTGTATATTACGTTTCTGTGTTTTCCTAGAAGTGGCAGCCCTTCTCTAATGTTTTTAAATAGTCTACCCAGAGGACTCTTTTTGGGGGTCAACATATTCAAGACTGCGAATCCAAAGTTGAAAAATGTTCTAAGAACAACATTTTCACAATTAAAAAGAGAAAACATGGAGTTCAGACAATCTTCTCTTACTGTCAGCTAGCACCAACAGAGGGGTTTAAATAAGTGTATATCTAACCTGTACTGTGCAGTTTTCTTGGTTTTACAGCAACCGCAGGCAAACTTTGTAATCGGAATGGAGTTTGGTGGGAAGCAGGGACACTGAGCTGGAGTCCCAATCAGAAGGAGAAGGAAGCACAGGACCAAGTTAAAGATCTTTGGTGACAAACTTCTGGGCATATTTTCTGTAAGTATCTGCTAGCACCAGTGTGGGGGGGGGAGGATTTAAAACAGAAAATACTTAACCTGTATTGTGCAGTTTTCTTTTTCTACAGCAGCCACAGGCAAACTCCATAATCAGGAAGGGAGGACAAACTGGAAAGGAGCAGCAAGCACAGGACCAGTTTAAAGAGCTTCAAGGATAAACCTCTGGGCACATTTTCTCTTACTGCTACCTAGTGCTAACAGAAGGGTTTCAAACAACAAATAACAAACATGTATTGTGCAGTTTTCTTTTCTTACAGTAGCCACAGACATGCTCTGTAATTGGAAAGGATTTTGGGCAGGAAAGTGGAACATCAAGCAGGAGGACCACTTGGAATGGAGCAGGAATCACAGAGCAGAGTTAAAGAGCTTTGGGGACATACTTCTGGGCACATTCTCTCTTGCTCTCAGCTAACACCAATGGGGGGATTAAAAGAGCAAATCCCAAACCTGCATTGTGCAGTGTTCTTTTTCTACAGCAGCCAAAGTCAAACTCTGTAATTAACATGGAGTTTGGGTGGAAGGGTGGAACACCAAGTGGAAGAACCAGTCACAAAGGAGCAGGAAGCAAAGGACTAGATATAAGGAGTCACTCCTAATGTGTCCCATTCAAATTCTTGTCCCAGAGTTTGAGTGGATAAGAGCAGGAGTGGAACAGTTAAAGTGACTGGAATCTTGGGTGTTGTCGGTAATCTGCAGGCAACAGTAGGCACACGTGGAAATGTACTGGTCCAATTGCTGCCTGAGTAGGAGAGTACAGAAGAAAGTAAGGGGGGTAAAGGCGGACAGGAAACAGTTCACAACAACAACTACCTGTTGTGTGGGAAAGGAGGAAACACCTATCTAGGGTAAGGGTACAAAGGAGTAAAGGTAAATTTAAAAGGCGAAAACTAGAATCACATGTGGTGTAGGAAAAGTAACACCCAATGTAACGTAAGGGTACAAAGATAAACAGAAAAAAAAACAAGCATTTGTCAATGTTGAATGTTGTCTTGCTGGCATTGGTACTGCAGGAGTTAGAGATGCATAATAGGAATGGCAGTGAAGTATTGAACTGACACCAACCCTATCCCCACCCTTCAGTGACTGACAGGCATTGGGGTGTGCCTTTGGGTCATCGGCCATAATGCTCATGAAATTTCACCTCACCCCACCCTGCAGACACTGACAAGTGTTGCGGTGTGCTTTGGGGTATTCGGGCCTTACGTTCACCCCATTCCATAAGGAAATACACTGAGATGGGTGCAGTATAGGAGAATCGGGTGAACTTTGGGGCTGAAGAGTCCAAGGCACACCTCGATACCTGTCACTGGCTGCAGGGTGGAGGTGGGGGTAGAATGGCGTGAGCATTACAGCCAACAACCCCAAGTCACACCCCTGACGCCTGTCAGTCTCTTAAGGGTGGGGCGTTATGGTTGGAAACCCTAATGACTGGGGTGTTTGTTGGTATTTTCACTCCAAATTTTCAACATGGGCTTTTTATGACCCCATCTCGTGAACAGTGGAATGATCAGTTCGTTAGCCTAAAGGTGATTTTGCAAAGCAACTGCGCCATTTGACGACACAGGTTCATAAACACATTTTGGACAGGATGTGAAAAATGACAGCTGTACTGTACATGAGGAGGTATAAAAAATGGCAATGTTGAAAATCTGGAGTGAAAATATGAAAAATTGGTGAAGTCATGAGTGTGCATGGAAACTGCGCCATGCCCGCAACACAATTACTTTGTGGATTTGTTTAACCAAATTTTCAACATAGGCATTTTGGGGCCTCCACTCATGAACAGTGGTACTGTGATTTTGTTAATCTGTCCTGAAAGTTGATTTCCCACATCAACCATTGTGCGCCACATGCACGAAAACAAATTTCAGGCAGGATGTGAAAAATGACAGCTGTACTGTTCATAAAGAGGTGTGAAAAAATGTTGAAAATCTGGAAAGAAAATATTAAAACTTGTTGAAATTACAAGCATGCATGGAAACTGCACAATGCACACTCGTAACACAGTCATTTTTTGGAATTTTTTCACCGAATTTGCAACATAGGCTATTTCGGACCCCACCTCATGAAGAGTGGCACTCTCATTTTGTTAATCAGTCCTGAAAGCTGATTCTGTACAGTGACCATGAAATCACCTTTAGGGACCAAGTAACCAGATGACAGTGCATGTGTTCATGAGGTGGGGTCCCAAGAACCCCCATGTTGAACATTTGGTGCCAAAATTAAAAAAAAATGGCTGAGATATCCACCTAAGTTGAAGCCCTCCCCATTGATGCCATTATGCAGCTTACCGGCATTTCTTCATTTTGCAGTTCGGCTTTGAAGAATCCAGCCGTGTTCCCACTCCACTGAAGATCACAGCCCCCAACCTCCAGAGGTAAGTATGGGGTGGGGATGTCTGGGGAGGTGGTGTGCGCAGAGGGTGGGTGCGGTTTGGGAGGGGGCGCCATGGACAGCAAGGGACCATTTTCTTTTTTTCAGGTAAAAAAAAAAAAAGAACCAGACATCGCAACATGGATTGTTGGCCACACTGGTGTGTGCTTCCAGTGTGCCACACAAGGAGGGTAGGGGGAGGAACATGCTGACATGGTCAGCTTTGTGTGACTGGCGGCATACTGGGGTGGGCTCCCAGTGTGCCTTACAAGGGGGGGCATGCCGACACAGTCAGCTTTGTGTGACTGGTGCCACACTGGGATGGGCTCTCAGTGTGCCACACAATGTGGGATGGTGGGGGACATGCCGACACAGGGATTGCACCCACGATGTTAGCTTTGTTTGTGGATTGTGTGGTGGCTGCAGGAGTCGCTGCCATGTTTATTAAAATGTTTCACCAGGAAGGGCACATACGGGAGGCGTGTCATCTCTGCCGCTGCATGATGAGCTTGTCTCTGATTGCAGAGGCAGATTTCTTTCAAGTTGGTGGCATTTTACATATTTTTTGCATCAGCGCTAGCATGCTGGCTAATTGGGGAATGAGAGACACACCTACTAAAGTGAGTCCTGCATTCACCAACACTGACACACCTCTCAATGTGCTAATACTACCACAAGATGTTGCTTGCATGTGCGCAAGACAACATAAAATGGGGAAAACCCAAATCACCCAATTTAGGGTCATGATATAAAGGAGTTAAGTAAAACAAAACCGGGGAAAACCAAAATACCCTATCTAGGGTAAGGTACAGAGTCAACTGCAGTAAATGGAGTGAGTGTGAGTGAGTGAGTGAGTGAAGGAATATGAATGTTGGGAGTGATGCAGTGCAGTGGCTGTGGAGTGGCAGCTTTCAGAGAGACCTTATGGAGATTGAGGTGCCGCCTCTTCTGCACGCACCTCTATTGGATAAGGGAGGAGGTCACTAGACTCCAGTCTGAGTCAGCTAGGATTCAGGGGACCATTTCCCCCACTCAGGCGCCACCAAGTCTACCACTGCTGCCCCAGAAGATACCTCGGAGGAGGGCAGGCTGGTCAGTGGTGGGCTCTGGGATGATGATGGTGATTGTTTGGGGGCACATTCCTCTGCCTGTGCCACTATGAAACTCATTCATTGCTTTGGCAGGACAGGATAACTGGGAGCAGGCACCCATGGTTGTGGCCAGAGAGGATGTATGGGGTCCTCCTAAGGGAAGGCTCTAAGGTGTGAGGTAGAGGAGCCTAGCATAATAGGAAGCAACTTCTGGTGGGGGAAACCAATCATTAGGGGGTAGATTTGAGAACAGGAAGACAGGCAAAGAGGGTGGTGAGGTGCCTACCTGGTGCCTCGGCTGAGAGGGACGGAACAGGGATCCTAAGGATCGCTAGGGTGGTGGGGCAGGAGAGAGAGCTGGATATGAAGCTCTTTCCTTCTAAGACTGCATGAAAGGCAGAGTAGAGAAACTTACCAGAGCAAGGGAAAAGGATTAAGACTTAGTTTGGCTAAGCAGATTTACTGTGTGGTGGTGTTTTTATTTTTTACTCACAGGGATTGCTACTGTTTGTTGCTAACATTTCATTGCTTTATTTTTTCTCTGATTCAAATTGTTGTTGCTGGTATACCTTCTTCTGCATTATTACAAGGTGTGCCTACAGGTGTGTGCTAACAGATTACTCCTGTAATCTTCTGATTCAAGTGTCTTTTGCAAAGGTATATCTTCTGTTACTGCTTTATTTTTCTCTGGAGCAAAGTGTTTCTTGGCGTATATCTTCTCTGAAATTATTACAGGTGGTGCTTTACAGGTTTACAGTTTTATCTAACATTAGGGTAGGCTTTCAGGGTTACTGCATTTGTTGTTGACTGATTGTTTCTGCTCTTACCTCCTTGTTCTTTCGTCCGTGGTTCTTCTTTTAGGCAGGGAAGGGCCCAGCCACCCACCCCCATCCCCAACCACCCCATGCTACACTCCTTTTATAGAGGTACCACAGTTGTGACATTTCCTGTGGCAGAGCAGGAAGAGGCGGATCAGTGGGGCCTCCACAAGGTGATCTCATTTACAGGGCACTAGTAATTTAACTTGTTATAACAAGTTAAACAAAGCACAATTAAACCATTACTTGCATTTTTTTCCCTTTTTTTTCCTTCTAATTACTCTGACTAGGTTACAAACCCAGCAACTTATTTGGAATGGATTTCATTAACTGCAGGTACTGTGGAACAATTTTCAGAAGGACAGTCTTACAGGAGTTAGGACACTGTCCTACATGCTGGGCCTTTGAAGATCTTAGGGCTCAGCTCCGGGCAGCATGGGCAGAGATTGCACACCTCAAATTTCATATTGAAGAGGAAATACATTATAAGAACCACCCGTCATTTCCAGGCATCCAACAGAAAAACCTCGACCGCAGAGGGTAGTTGGTCCAGGAGGTTGGCAGGTAGTTAGGAGGAGCAAATCAGGTGCCCCATCACTCTCTGCTCTCCAACACATTACCTCCAAAAACCATATAAACACTACAAACAGGTATCTGCCTCTATCTCTGAAATCAAATAAAGAGGCAGAAGACACTGCAGAGCACGACACTATGGCACAGGAGCTAGCACAACAAAACTCACCCAAATCAGGAACCAAAACAAAACAAGCACAAAGGAAATCCAAAAAACTTCTGATCATAGGAGACTCCATGATTCGGGAGTTAATACCCATCTCCAGCCAAGGTGATGGTCAATATCTCCCAGTGCACATCAGCATGGAGAGACACTGACCACATTGCTAAAATTGTTCACAAAGCAGGAGAAAACATTGATGTCCTAGTACACATAGGGACTAATTATCTCGCCAGCCGGTCAGTTGTGGAGACCAAGGAACACCTGACTAGGCTGGGTGACAAACTATCATCTATTTTGTCGGCATCTCCTTCTCTGAGATCCTGCCAGTCTGGGAGAGGAGCAGATGGATGGAAAGGTCAGAGAAGGAGATAGGGAGCTAAACACGTGGCTCAAGGACTGGTGCCAGGAAAAGGACACAGATTTGTAAGGAACTGGCAACAGTTCTGAGAGCGAAAGTTCTTTAATTTGATGGACTGCATCTGACTAAAGAGAGTCAGTGCATTGGGGCAGAAGTTTGGCGTCTTTGCAGAATATTTAAACTAGCAAATGGGGAGAGGAGCAGCACCCCATCGTCGAATGGGAAGAACACCCCTCCCCCTCAGCTAGTGGTCAAACAGGAATTCAGCATGTTTTGCTGTTCATTTGCATCACCAGGTAAGAAAAAGGTTTGTCTCCCATATGACGACAGGGGTAATGCCAAACTTCACCCAACAACTAACACACCAAAATCTGGCCAATGGAAAATCATGTACACAAATGCTCACAGCCTGGGAAATAAGATCCCAGACCTGCAGGCAATAATGTCAGAGGCTAAACTGGACATAGTAGCAATTAGTGAGGCGTGGTTTACCAGTAACCACACTTGGGAGACTTCAGTACCTGGCTATGTATTGTTCAGAAGAGTCCGAGGTGCAAAAGGGGGAGGAGGCCTGTATGTTAATGAAAATATCAAAGCTACAGAAATTCAGAATACACATAAGGAGCCAGAAGAACTGTGGGTCACCCTGAAACAGGAAATGGGACAGCCATAAGAACTGGGGTTGTCTACAGGCCCCAGACCAGAGGGAGGACATAGACACATTACTGTTAGAAGATACAAAACATGACAGCTAAAGGGAGGTTCTGATAATGGGAGACTTCAACATGCGGATACAGATTGGTCAATACCAGCAGGAACATCTGCCAGAACTAGACTCATAGTGGATTCCTGCAGGAGGGCCTCAAACAACTGGTACAGCAAACCCACAAGAGACAGGGCTATCCTAGATCTAGTACTGACTAACAAAGAAGGGATCACAGATCTCCAGGTAGAAGGTCACCTGGGGGCCAGTGACCATCACATGGTATGGTTCAATTTGGCTACTACATCTAATCATCCCATTCCAAGGCAAAATATGGGACTTCAGAGGAGCTGACTTTGATAAGGTGGCCAGCAGAGTTAAGCCAGCCTGGCAAAAGAAACACAGGTGAGGGGGCACAGGCAAAGTGGGCAAGAATTAAGGATGCAATACTTGAAGCAACATCCCATTGTGTTAGACAGAAAAGGAAGTGCAAAGAAGAAGGAAACCACTTTGGTTCTCAAATACAGTAGCAGAAAGGTCAGAGCCAAAAGGCTGGCCTTCAGGAAATATAAGGGAACACAGCGGGATGAAGATAGGGAGGCATACCAAACTGCCCTAAGGGAAGCAGGTAAGGCAGTAAGGCAGGCAAAGTCCCAAACTGAGGAAACACTAGCACGAACAGTAAAAGAAGGTGACAAGACTTTCTATAGATACATTAGTGAAAGGAGAAAGTCCAGAGGGGGTATTGCTAAGCTTAATGGAGAAAAGGGAGCATGTGAGGAGGACCCTGTAAAGGCATCTATCCTAAATAGATACTTTTGCTCAGTATTTACTGAAGAGAAGGTAGGGCAGGGCCCACAGCTCAGCATCATGGACACAGGGGGGAGGGAGGTGAGCACTACTCCCTTCACAAAAGAAAGGGTCCTACAAGAGCTTGCTAAGCTCAGGGTGGATAAGGCAATGGGACCTGATGGCATACATCCCAGAGTACTTAAGGAGCTAAAGGAGGAACTAGCAGAGCCATCAGCAGAATTGTTTAGTGAGTCTCTGAGCACAGGAGAGGTCCCAGAAGACTGGAGAAGGGCTCATGTGATCCCGCTCCACAAGAGTGGTAGCAGGGAGGAGGCGGGAACTACAGACCGGTCAGTCTTACCTCAGTAGTGGGCAAGATTATGGAGGCACTCCTTAAGGAAAGGATAGTGCAACACCTGGAATCCATAGGGGCACAGGATCCAAGACAGCATGGGTTTACAAAGGAAGGTCCACAAACTAATCTCATGATTCTTTGACTGGGTAACCAGAGTGGTGGACCAAGGGGGAGCAGTTGATGTCACCTACCTTGACTTCAGCAAAGCTTTTGACACTTTTCCACATAGAAGATTGATAAATAAGCTGGGTAGGCTCGGGGTGGGTCAGAAGTTGGTCAACTGGGTGGCAAACTGGTTGACGGGCAGAAAACAGAGAGTGGTGGTAAATGGTATACAGTCAGAAGAGATGCAAGTCACAAGTGGGGTACCTCAGGGATCAGTCCTGGGGCCAGTCCTCTTCACCATCTTCATTAGTGACCTTGCAGATGGACTAGAGGGTAAGGCTTGTCTGTTTGCAGATGACACCAAGATCTGCAACAGAGTAGATGATCCAGATGGGGTGGGCAGAATGAGAAGAGATCTGGATAAACTAGCAGAATGGTCAGAAGAGTGGCAACTGGGATTTAATGCAAAGAAGTGCAAAATCATGCACATAGGAAGAGAAACCCTGAAGCCACCCATAGGCTGGGAGGGAGTTGCTAGCAGTCACAAAGGAAGAAAGAGACTTGGGCATCATCATCACTGATGACCTAAAATCATCCAAGCAGACCTCTAAAGCAGTAGGTAAGGCTAGGGGGTGTTGGTGTATAGTAGGGTATCCAAGTCGTGTAGAGGGAGGTAATAATCCTCTGTACAAGACACTGGTTAGGCCCCATCTGGAGTACTGCGTGCAGTATTGGAGGCCACACCTTCACAAGGACATTAATGAAATGAGGCACTCCAGAGAAGGGCAACAAAATGGTGCAGGGACTGCATCAGAAGACATATGAGGACAGATTAATGGAGCTCAATATTATACCCTTGAGCAAAGGAGGGAGAGGTGATATGATCGAGGCATTCAAACACCTTAAGGGCATAAACAAGGTGAAAGAGTCTAACATGTTTAAATATAAGAAAATAGTAGGACAAGAGGACACAGCATGAGATTAGAGGAGGCCGATTAAGGGGAATGTGAGGAAATTCCTTTCCACAGAAAGGGTGGTGGATGCATGGAATGGCTTACCACAAGAAGTGGTGGCTATGAATACAGTGCAGGGCTTCAAACAGGCATGGGATAGGCATAAGGGAGCAATACAAATGACTATGAATAGATAGGCCACTGACAGAGCAAAGGCCGATGGCACATTTATAAGGTAGAGAAAGAAATGGGCAGACTGGATGGGCCTTGCGGTCCTTATCTGCCATCAACTTCTATGTTTCTATGTATGTTTCTATGTTTCTATCATTGTGTACCTGGTGACTAGTGACCTGGCTATGGACAGGGCTAGGATTATGCAGGGAGATTTTAGGAAGAAATGGAGGGGTCTTAGGCTCAGTGGCTTTTGCTCATGCAGCAGAATCTTCAACTCACATTTGAAAGAATGATGTAGAGAGAGGGGTTTGGCTACATCAGTGACTGGGGACTAACCTGGTGGGATAAGGGCCTATAGAGGTTTGATGGCCTGCATCCGTTTGGGAGGGGAACCACAAACTTCTATGGTTTTCAAAGGAAGTGGTTGAATAGGTAAAGCCTAAAAGGGTAGCATTCAGAAGGTTATCATTAGATGCAGAGGGAAGAGGACAGGAAGGTTAATCCCGGGTCACCCCTGAAAAAGGGACTGTCATGGTCTCAGTGGGTCCACCCGGTTACCAAAATTTAAATAAATAAATAATTAGAAGCAGATTGAAGCACAGAAAGTGGTGAGGAATGCAAAGGTGCAAACTGAGGAAAGAATAGCCCAAGAGATAATTAGAGGGGAGAAGATATTTTTTAGGTACTTACTGTAAGTGAGAAGAAGACAACTAGGGAAGGGATTGTGAGGTTAAGACAGGCAGTGGTGGACTGTGCAGAGGAGTATCAGCTAAAAGCAAGTATCCTGAACAAATACTCCTGTTCAGTCTTCCCAGAAGAAGGGGAAGGGGATGGGCCATATAAAAGCAGCTGGAGCACTGGGGCAGGAGGTGGACACAAGTCCTCCTACAGATGACAGCATTCTGAAGGTACTCGCTAATCTGAAAGTGGACAAAGCTATGGAACCAGATGGTGTACACCCAAGGGTATTGAGGGAGCCCAGGGGAGTACTGGCTGCACCTCTGACAGCCCTATTCAACAACACACTGGAAACAGGAGTGGTTCTGGAGGACTGGAGGAGGGCAGATGTCCCACTTCACAAACGTGGTAGCAGGGAGAAGGCTGGCAACTATGGGCTTATCAGCCTGACATCAGTGATGGGTAGTTAAGGGGGGTCACTGCTAAAACAATAGATTGTGGAGCATCTTGAATCTAGCAGGGTTACAAGATCTGAGGTGGCATGGATTCAAGGGGGGAAATCATGCCAGACAAGTCTGATAGATTTCTGTGACAGGATGGCCAGAGAAACTGATCAGGGTGGGGTGGTGGATGTGGCCTACTTGGATTTTAGTAAGGCTTTCAACACCATTCCACATACACTAGGAGACACATGTGGAAAGTAGGCAGCTTAGTGGTGAGTGCTAAGAGGGTAAACTTGGTACAAAATTGGTTAAGGGATAGGCAACAGAGGGTGGTGCTAAAAAGAGTTCACTCCAGGGAAGGAAGGGTGACCAGTGAGGCGACTCAGGGCTCAGTACTGGTGCCAGTCCTCTTTAATGTCTCTATAAGTGACACTAGATGAGCTGGAAGACAAAGTATGCCTCTTTGTGGATGACACCAAAGCCTGCAACAGTGTGGATAATCCAGAGGGGATGGAAAGAATGTGCAGAGACCTGAGAAAACTCAGGGAGTGGTCAAAGGTGAGGCAGCTGGATTTCAATGCAAAAAAGTGCTAAATCATGCACATAGGGCACAGACACCCAGAGGCAGAGTACAAAATTAGAGAAGAGGTATTAACAGTAACCAAACAGGAAAGGGACCAGGGAGTAATCACATCTGATGACCTCAAGGTTATGAGACAGTATGATAAGACAGTGGGTAGGGACAGTGGGATGCTGGGGAGCATAGGGAGGGGTATCACCAGCAAAAAGAGGGAGGTGATGCTTCCACTGTATAGACTGCTGGTGACACCCCACCTGGAGTACTGTGTCCAGTTCTGGAGACCACATCTCAGGAAGAACATAGACAGTGTGGAGACTGTGCAAAGGAGGGCAGCTAAAATGGCGCAAGGGCTGCATCACAAGCCCTACAAGGAGAGACCAAGAACCTCAATATGTATGCCATGGAAGAGAAGAGGGAGAAGGAAGGATAGAGACTTATAAATACCTCACAGGGATAAATAAGATACAGGAAGGGAATATTTTCAAAAGAAAAGATGTACATGAACAAGGGGACATGCAACAAAGCTGGAAGGGGGTAAATTTAAGAGAGCTGTGAGGAAGTGCTTCTTCACTGAAAGAGTGGTGGATGCCTGAAACAGTCTTCCATCAGAGGTGGAAATGAAAACAGTCATGGAAGACAAGAATACATGGGACAGGCACAAGGGAATCTTAGTTGAAAGCAAGGGGGGAGCAAGCCAGAGATCTTGAAGAGTATGTGGTGTCAGTATAGACAGAGAGAAAAACAGGCAGACTGGGTGAGCTAAGCAGTCCTTATCTGCCGTTAAATTCTGTGTTTCTATGTTTCTTCAAGTTGCTCAATATTTTACATAGGAATGCATCCGCATGTCTATAGAGTTGTATAGAATGTGACAACAGGCAAATTCTACATGTCAAACTCCCAGGGACTGAAGTCCCCCAGGAGTGCTGGGAAGTAAAACACTTCCCTTAAATTCAGCTTACAGTGGCAAAAGGCCATGAAGTTCACAGCAAGAACTTAAAGCTGTGGAAAATTGTGCCACTGGGATCTTCTAGCAGTTCTGCACTAGATAAGTCTATCTTTGATAACATTTGTTAAATTACAACATACAGCACTACAGCAGCCAAAATTTAGGTCACTGAACATTTCATTTGTTTTTCAAATTAATTCTGGCCCCAGCTCTAATGACTGATACTGTCTTTCACTCAGTGACAGCACTGTGTGACCATAATCAGTGTCCATTGCCTACTGTCAGCTCTCAGGCAGCCCAAACAGCTAACATTTCTTATAGCTGAGTGGTAACCCTTTGAGCTCATAATTCCTACCTACGACAACTGCAGTCTGACTACTGTAATGGCCATTGTGGCTCGGTGGCAGAATTCTAGCCTCTGGACCAAAAGGTGGTGAGTTCCAGTCCTCAACAAAGAGTGTAGACTGATGCCTAGTGCCACCACTGCAGTGCTGTATAAAATAGGTGAGATGATGAACTGTTTTTGAGGTGCTAACCTTCTGATGAGAAATTAAATGAAGGTACTTGCCTAGGTTAGTTTGAGATTTCATGGCTGTTCATTAAATGTAGAGCAATGTATTCCCTAACAACATCTATTACCCGTCTACATAAAATCGGTCTGTAGTTGTTGGCGGATGTGTGTAAAGGTGAGCAGATGCTGAGCTGAGTTTGGCAAACCCACTGTAAAACAACACTTTTGGCTTCAGCAAGGGAGGTCTGGTTTCCAGCTTTCCCTTCAACACTTCCACCCTTCTAGTCAATTAATTTAATAAAATGAAATCCAGCACTCCCAAATACGAACATACGAGAGAGCCAGCAGAAGAAGGCCATTTGGTCTATCAAGTCTGCTCATTATGGCAGGGTCCCTAGCTTACACCATTGACCCTGCCCACTCTGGTCTTCCTTCCTCCCTGTCTGCCCCCCCCACAGTCCCATGGGTTCCCCTTATGCCTCTCCTAGGCCCACTTAAAGCCACCCACTGTCTTCTATGAGATCACTTTCCCCAGCAGCGCATTCCATGTGACCACTACCCTCTCCATAAAGAAATGCTTTATAACATTACTCTTAAACTCCCCAACAGTCATAAATTGTGCCCCCTCCTGGTTCAGTGATCTCTTAGCTTAAAAAGACCTTCCCTATCCACTCCATTTAACCCCTTCAAGTGTTTGAAGGTCTCTATCATATCCTCTCTCTCTCCCTCTCTCTCTCTCTCTCTCTCTCCTCTCCACCAGGCAGTACATTCTCAGGGCTCCCAGCCTCTCCTGGTAAGACTTCCCCTACTGACCCACAATCATCTTGGCATCTTGGTTGCCCTCCTTTGGACTTTCTCTAGCAAGCTGATGAGGTATGGACACCAGTATCTTATCCCATATTCTAGATGTGGTCTCACCAGTGACCTGCACAAGGGCAGTATGACCCCATTCCATTTACTGCTGATTCCTCTGGCTATACACCCCAACATCCTTTCTGCATTCACTGCTGCCATTTTGCACTGTGAGGAGTGCTTGAGGCAGGTTGCTAGTAATCACCACCCCAAGATCCTTTTCTTTCTCCATTGCTGCTACCGCCCCCCCCCCCAGGTAGTACTTGGTCCTAGGATTCCTGGCGCCAATGTGCATAACTTTGAATGTCTTGGAATTGAAACCAAATTGCTAGATACCCAACCATTTCTCAAGTTTTCTGAGGTCTTCCCGTAAGTCCTGTTTCCCTTCCACTGTGTCCACCCTCCCACAGAGTTTGGTGTCATCCACAAACAGGCACATCTTGCCCTTAATGCCCTCCCCAATGTAATTTATAAAGACATTGAAAAATACTAGCCAGAGCACCAATCCCTGTGGGACCCTGCTGGTGACATTCCTGGTGCTGGATAACTCTACCCCTACCACAACTCTCTGGGTTCTGTCCCTCAGCCAGCTTTCTATTCACCTGGTAATTTTCTCCCCAACCCCTAGATTTGCCATTTTCTTGATCAGCCTCTTATAGGGCATTGAATTGAATGCCTTGCTGAAGTCCAGGTAAATCACGTCCACTGCCTGGCCCCCGTTCACTGCCCTGGTGACCCAGTCACAGAAGTCAATCAGGTTTGTTTGGCACGATCTTCCTCCTACAAATCCATGCTGCCTCTTGTCTTGGAGACTGTTCTCTTCTAAGTACCTTACCAGCCTCACCTTAAGTATGGTTTCCATGAGTTTGCACACTATTGAGGTCAGACTGACCGGCCTATTGTTCCCCAGGTCATTCCTGGTGGAGATCCACCAAATGTGCTGTTCTCCAGTCCTGCAGCCCCATGCCTGATTCCAGCAAACTTCTGAAAAGGCCAATCAGTGGCCCCGCAAGCTCCTCTGCCAGCTCCTTCAGCACACTTGGGTTTATGCTGTCCGGTCCTGGGGACTTGTCTACCTTCAGTGCCAGCAGCCCCTCCCACACTCACTCTATACACTTCTATCACAACTTCTTGGCTCCCTGCCTCCCTCACCTTCTCTCGCCAGGTGGCACCAGCCCTTCTTTTTCCCTAGTAAAGACAGAGCAGAAGTAATCATTCAATACCTCTGTTTTGCTCCCTTCTTCTTCCACCCATACACCCCCCCAATTAAGCCTAACTATCCCATCTTTCATGTCCAGCTTCTCGCTTATGAAGTGAAAGAAGGCCTTCTTCCCCCTCTTAATCCCTTCAGCTATTTCTAGTTCCTTCTGTGCCTTAGCTTGCTGAACCACCTTGCCTGTCACTTTAGCCACCTACTGGTAATGTTCCTTATCTGCCTCACTTGCAGTCCTCCTGTATCACCTGTAGGCTGCCCTCTTATCCCTCACCACCCTGGAAACTTCAGAGTAGAACCAGATGGGTGATTTGGCCCTCAGGTTCTTCCCCCCCTTAGCCTAATATACTCTGCTGTGGCAGCCAGTATTGCACCCTTGATGATGATCCATTTTTGGTCAACCCCCATGTCTACTCTGATGCCTCCTAGGCGCAACCTTAGCACCTCTCCCATCTTCTTAAAATCCACCCTCCTGAAATCCAGGATTTTGGTCTTGGTGGAGATGCTTCCCTGCCCATATACAACCTGAACCATACTGTGCTGTGGTTGCTACCCCTCAGGGGTTCCTTGGCCATTATCTCTTGTACGTTCTCCCTATTTGTGAGCAATAGATCGAGGATTGCCCCCCTCTGTGGTGGGCTCAGTAATGACCTGGGTCAGAAACCTGCCCAGTATCACATCCAGGATCACCTGAATCCTGGCTTAGGATGTGACTGGAATACCCCAGACCACCATGGGCAGATTAAAGTCTCCCACCACGATCACCTCCCCCTTTCCTGCAGCTTTCAGAAATTGTGAACACAGCTCTCTGTCTCTTTCCTCCTCCTGGTTGGGTGGTCTGTACACCACTCCCAACCTGATCTTCCTCCTTCTCTTAGTCTGCAGCTGAATCCACAGCATCTCCACATTCTCCTTTTCATTCTCCTCCCTCGTGTATGTTATCCCCTACATCATGTAAACTGCCACCTCCCCTCCTTTGCCTAATACCCTGTCTCTTCTTTATAATTTGTAACCCAGGATTGAGAGGTCCCAGTCATGGTGTGGTGTAGCACAGGATCATACTAAGGAGATGAGGAGCAAGGAGGCAAATTTCCCATAATTGTTCCTATAGGAAATTCACTGTGCGTAATAGCAAAGGGTGCCTCTTGCCAAGTTTATTTTTAAACTAATTTTTGGTTTTACTTATAATTATTTCAGTTGCAAGTTGGTTCCATGGGTTTGCTGTTCTTACAGTAAAAAAATGTTTTCTCTTAGGTGTTCTAAAAGATTTACCCACAATCTGCAGTGGATAACCCCTAGTCTCCCTATCTGAATTTTTGTAACGAATATCCATCTCCATCATAAGATACAGGTCATTCATGAGGTCATACATAAACAAAAGGTCCCCTATCAATCTCCTAGCCTCCAAAGACATAAGATTCAGATTTACAAGTCTATCTTCATACATTTTATTTTTTAGACCAGATATGTCTTTGGTAAACCTTCTTTGGATTTTTTTCTAGGCTGTTACACTCGGATTTTTTAAATGGGCATGACAGCTGAGAGGCATATTCTAAATGAGGCCTCACATAGGCCCTAAACAGTGGCATCAGCACCTTTGCATCAGTAGAGATGATGTTTCTTTTAATAGCCCATATAACATTTTTTGTTTTGCTAATGGCTGTATTTACTTGTTTAACTGTGCCAAGATCATGAGAGATTGGTTATTGCCAAGGTGTCTGTAATTGCTGCTATGTCTGCCTTCTGCTCTGCTAAGAGGGCTGCATGTCTGCCATCTTGTTACTGAGACTGCAAGCACTGAGTGACACCACCCTCCACCTTGGCTCTGTGCCTCCCTGATGACTTTTTTGTACTTTTCCTGACCTGTCCATCCTCTGCACTCTCCCACTCATCCCCTGTACTTGGTTGCCCCCCCTTTGCCTCCTCACCCACCCTCCTGATGACTACTGCCGGGGAAAAGATCCTCATCTCGCAGTTTCTGGGGCTGCTGGTCTATCCCTCCCTCCTTCAGCAGTTTAAACTCAGATCATTATCTAGGTATTGCCCCAGTCTGTCTCTGAGTATACTTGAGCCCTCTCTACTAAGGTGCAGTCTATCTACTGAATACAGACTCTTGTCTGACCAGGTTTTTCCCCCAAGCCCCAATACATTTGAACCTTTCTTCTCTGTACCAGCTCTTCAACCAGTCGTTAAACTCCTCTACCCTCTTTTTCCCCCCGACTGTGCTGGTTCTTGGGACTGGAATCACTTCTGAAAAAGGCCAAAGAACCCACTATTTCCCTACAGGCCCTTGCCAACTCCTTGAACCTACCCTGCATGACCCCCACCTCTTCTGCTAAGTTGTTGGTTCCCAGGGAATGATTAACTTAGATTTTCCACCAACCTCCCTTACAACTTTCCTGATTTTTGGTTCTGCCCTCCATCCTACCATCTCCAGCATACAAACCACCATTCTTCACGTCGTTGGGTCCCCCTTCCTCCCCCCAATGGATAGCTTTAATTCTGCAGTCCCCAGTGATTACCACTCTTCCATCTCGTGCAGGCATGTTTTCCGCCCTCCTAATTGCTCCTAGCATACCAACCACCTCCCATTCAACTGCTCCCTATCTGTTCTGGTCATCTTACTGACACCACCATCACTATCTCCTCCTTCTGCTTCTCCACCCCCTCGATCCCATTCTTTCCTGGCTAACCTTGCTTGCTACCATTCTTTCTTCCCTGTCCCATGCTCTAACTGTAAATGTCAGCATGGCTCAGTTGGTAGCACATCTGCCTCTGGACCAGAAGGTTGTCGGTTCTTGTCCCACATCGGGATTGGACTTGCACCTAAAAATCTCTGGCATCCGAGTGCAGTATTGGGGGTGCTGTACTGCTGGGGTGTGCTGTCCTTTGGATGAGACGTTAAACTGAGGTCCCTTCTGCCCATCCTGGTGTTGTCCTGGTAGGTGTCCATGTGGAAGTAAGAACCCAGGGCACTCTTGCAAAAGGTAGGAACATTCCAGTGTCCTGGCCAACATTACCCTCCCATAAACTGGTTCATGCAATTATCCAGGCTGTGTGTGGGTGATGATGCGTGATATGGCTGTCACCACACATTCAGTCACTTCACTACCAGTCTAGCATTGCTTGTAAAGCACTTTGGATGTATGAAAAGCGCGATATAAATGCTGATTCTTCTTATTTTTCTTCTTCTTCTTCTAATTCCTCCACCCCCTTTCATTATGCCACCCTGACTACCTTTTCCTCCTTGCCTCTCCAGGCTACTCACATCTCTCCTTTTCTTGCCCCATCCCTTGATTCTGGGTCTTCTTGATTCTCCACCCCACCACCTGCCCCCTTTCCCTAAGCTGGCCAGTATAGCATGCCTGTTCGATGAGGGCACCCCAGTGTCAGATCCCACCCCTGTTCTTCCTCTCCCAGTCACTCCCCTTCCTTCTTATGCTGATCCTCTTGCCCACCTACCATTTCCTGTTACCAGCCGCCATTCTTCTACACCACTTCCCCAGGGTCTTTGAGAAGGAAACGTCCCTGGTCACAGTGATAAGCTCTCTGCTCCCAACCCATACCTGCCATCCACTTTCCCCAGGGCTGCTGCTACCTGCCCCTTCCTCCACTGCTCTGCCTCCCTGCCTCTCTCCCCCCCCACCTTTTCAACTTCCACCTCAGTATTCTTACCTCTACTTTGATTTGTTCCATGCTCCTCCACATTGGAGAGCCCCCTGCTCTCCACACTGTCCCAAGAAAGACTGCGGCCCCACATCCATTACAGCTTACCATCATCCCTTGACCATCTTGACTCCTGTACATTCTTACAGTCCTCCACCTCCACCCTTCCCAAGTGGACAGGACTAGACACTTGGCCACCACTGCCCTGCAGCAGTAACATCCCACCCTTCCTCATTCTCTAGACTATAGTTTTTGTTTGTTTTTTTAAAAATGCTAGCTCTTGGCTCTGTGCCAGGAGTCAACAGCATTTTTAAATTTTTATCCTGCTTCCTAACTTAATGGCCAGTCCCCCAGACCACAACATCTACAAGATGGATCTCTCCTCCTGACCCCTGAGCCTCAGAATGGGGGAGAACTTTCAGCAAACCAGGCTAACACAGTCCCCTCCTGCATTACATCCACTCCATTTTTGTATGGTAGTGAATGGAGCAAGCAGGCAGGTGACTGGGAGGGAAGAAAGGATGGCACAGGCTGAGTCAGTAATGACATGGTTGACAGCACCTTTTAGATGTGTAGTTCCAGCTCCCTTTTTAAAAGTACCATAGTTGGTCACGGACGATGCTAGGCAGACTGACTAACCAAAGAGTAGAAGTCTGTGGGGTGTGGGTGAGGGGTGTCAGATACTTTCACTAGCTGCTAGACACCCATACCAAGTTCAGACTTGTGAACCAAAGGGTTTTGTCCAAATCCTCAAAACTGAACCAAAGACATGGGTCTTGAATCAAAGTCAAGGCAAATGTGACAAAAGTCAACTTCTCTCCCCCTTAGAATGGTGTAGATTCTGTCAAGTAATTAATTGCTGCTGTTGTGTCTGTCTGTATACAGTCCCTACACTACAATTATGTGACTTACTGACTTGCAAAGCACTTTGAGCTACTATGTGCATGAAAAACACTACTTAATGATAAATTCTATTTTACCTTATCCTTTTTCTGTTTGTGAAATAGCATGTAGCAGTTCTTCAGAAAGCATATAGAAAGATCGGGGTGAACGTAATTCCTTGTCCAGTAGCCCAGGATAACTTTTAATGGCTGCTGGACAATATCTAATCTATGGCAAGATTTTCTACTGGGCATCTGCTGCTCAGTGTACACCACAGTATCAAAGTGCAATCTTCTTACTGTGCCTGACACTGAAGAAGACAACAGACAAGCAGGGCTGTGAAAGTAATGAGCATTCGTTCCTAAATACCATAAATTATAGATCACTGTTTATGTAGAACTAAATAAATGTGTAGTCTAGAACATAAAAACAAAGTCAGAAAATAGGAAAACAACCTCTATTACTCCCAGGTGGCCAGGTCTGGTCCCACTGCCACCAGCCCCCTCTCAGTCATCTCCATGCTCTGAAATACTGTACAGCTACGTATAATGCTATAGTATTTGCAGGATGTCTACTCAGAATCATGGATCACTGGTGAAGTGCGCTGTGTTTCCATGTGAGAGACCCTGGTTTGCATTACACTGACTCTGGCACGCTGAGCTGGTGGAGCTTTGGACACATTGCGGAGGCAGAATGCTCAAGCTCTGGTGGGTGGGTGGGTGGTGTCTTCCCACTGCAGTAATGCTTCCCAGTGGCACTGAAACAGCCTTACTAGAGACATATGGCATTAGCTTCTCCTCTCTAGACAAGTGCACTAGGTTGGCCTGACACTCTAGCATCATAGGAAGTGGGAAGAAAAAACTAGGAAATATAATCTCCAGACACACAATGACCATCAACCCACCTGCCTTCCACCCCAGCAGCTCTTCTTCATCACCTGACTCCTGATTCACAACAAATACTTGTTCCTAGGCCAGAACCAGGCTGGACTGGGACTCACTGTTAGTTCTGAATTTGGAGGAGGTAGAAGAGGCCAATGGTTGGACAGGCAGCAACGAGGGCAGGAGTGATCCAGCAGGTGCTGGAGGGCAAGCTTAAGAGAGGGCAGAAATGTGAATAAAAAAAAAATATCTGATTCCTTGTCCAGTATCTTTAATCATTTCCTTAAATGCTTGCACCTTGTTACCACCTGACAATGGCAGATCTGGGGGAGGGTGAAGGAGGAGGCTGCACCCACTATTGTATCTTAATTGCTTGCTGCTGCTGTTGCTGCATTTCACTTTGTTGAAGAAGTCCAATATATTGATTGTAAGAAAATATACATTCAAAACTATAGATTACATTTGTATTTTCTGTCAAAAATGTAATGAAAAAGACAATTTAAAGCATTAAACAAATTAAAAAAATTGAATAGCAAGTATGCACATTATCCAATCACCCCCACCCCATTGTAAAATCCTGGATCTGACATTGCCACCAGAGTCACTTATGGAACCTACAGCAAAGATTTTGTATTATAAAATAGTTAGGAGAATCCAAGACATGTGATTGGTCAGATAAGATCACATGACCATGCATTATTCCAGCACAACACACATCAGAAATACATCAGTTTCTGAACCAAATCACTCAGTTTTTAAAATAAAATCAGAGAAATAATTTTATAATTGCAATAAGGCATGCCGGCTTTTGTGTGATTGAGAGATAACAGCACTTATTGGGTGAGACAGGTGCACAGTGTTACCTCATGCCTCACTTTCCAAGCTGTGCCATTTTCCCAAAATAGCACACACTATGTAATAAAATATAGAATAATGCATGGCTGGGTGTGTGTAACCATAATTTTACACACAAGCTCGAGGGTTTTTTAAAAACATCCCACACTGAGGGTGTGTGTAAAATTCTGGTTCAAACACACCCACCCATGCATTATTTTACTTAATTACTGGTCATCACTTTCTGAAAGTCTGTTGACTCCCCAGTTTCTGCCAGAAACGTTTTAAATAGTCTGATGTCACTTGTTTTCCAGATAGTGTTTACGTTTTCCTGTTCTGAGACAGTCTTCACGGTTGGGTAGATCTGTCAAGTTGAATGGCACTTTCATGTTTTTTTTTTCAGAGAATGCCACTTTTATTTCATTTTTTTAGATACGGTTTTGTAACGTTTACTGGGTTGACTGCTTTCCATGTGAGAAAGTTGATTTACACTACTGAAAACAGTTTAGTTAGCTCATTCTGACTTTAATGCAAGCTAAACTGACAGCTACTGATTATAAGCACCTGGTTGTAACCAAAAATATCAACTGGGCAGTTTTTTTTTTTTGTTGCTTTCTATTTTTCCTCCCCTGGCCCTGGTCAGCCCCTTTCTTTCAGCCATCCACCCAGCCCCATCCCCCAACCTTCAGGCACTCATCTTCGTACCTTCACTGCTTACCCTCCATTGCAAAGGGTGGTGGGAGCCCCAACTGACTAAGGACTGGATCTAGTGTTGGGGTGCCCTCTCGGGGAGCAATGCCTGCAGTGGAGCAGTCATCATGCCACTGGACTGGACAACAATTTGCCACTTTTTTCCCTGTGGAGGGCAGCTTGCAGTGCTGACAATGGCCATGCTACGTGCACGTCCATATTGGTGCCCCATTGTAAAGGAGCTGGCGTGCCAACACCTAGCCTCAGCTAGGAATCAGGCAAACACCGGTCTCTGTTCCCCACCCTCCCTGGAAGAGAAGAGCTGTCCTCCAGACGCTTGACCCTCTCCCACCCTGGCTAGCCCTCGATGACCCGCTTGCACCTCGAACACAGATCGCAAGTGTGACAGGAGGTAAGACATCGCTGCCTCAACCCTGCAGGCCACTGGCCTGCAACTGGGCAGTTTTAACATGGAATAAAAAAAAAACTCCCGTTATCCTTATATAAAAAATGATGAACAGTAACTAATGATTCCTTTTATTATTTTTCAATAAATGTTTTGCGCTATGTAATGTTATTATTGGTGCTATGATGTTATTATAGTTGCACTGAATTCCCACTGTAAATAATGATATCCGATACATTTTCTCTGTCACCCAGATGACTGCACCTCAGTGTGCCTTCCTGGACAATTATTGTTAATAAATAAAATACAACAGCTGCTAATGTAATTAAGTTTAACATGGACAGCTCATTAACAAAATGCAACCACAGGAATCCTCTTTATGATTGTGTACTCTAGTTCATTTTTATACTATTCCCAGAGTACCAGCATTGTTTCAAGTCATTGTGTTGACGCACATGTGCAGAATCCCGTTTTCACTTTTCAAACAGCAATTCCTATAAGAAATAGACCTCACTTTAAAAAAAAAAACACTGTATTTCACCAAATAGAAGCCACCCTCAGACAAAAGCCAGATCTCCTCACCAATGGCTCTGATGAACACTTACCAGTATACTGTGGACATCAGCACAGGTGGCACTATTCGATATTCTGCTTAGTTTATATGCCTCCAAAATTGCTGCCTGAGTTTGGAACCATGTAGTGGTATTCTTTATGTTGGGGATGCATGGGAAGGAGCAGACCACACATTTTGGTCTGGATGACAGAAAGAATTTTTGGTAAAAAATATATATTAAATAAGCCATATATGCTTTTAAGAGCAATTACTGAGTACAGCTCTGTTAATAGGCACAGATATTACAGAGGCAATAAAAGTGGGTTAAAAAGCTGACAGTGTCCCTTTAAGCTTATACTATTGGTCCATGGAAAGTTCTATTCAAAACCTTCTAGGGCAGGATACCTCACATGGGTAAGAGGGCACCCCTCTGGAATAACCCTAAAATCACAGCTGATCACAAGCACTTTAAAATAAACTGTGGGATTGCTAATGGACTATCAGCATAACAGATATGATATGATGGACTATAAGAGTCTTATATTTCTTTCAACAGCTAACAAAACAACACTCCGTTAGGATTGCATAGCCTTGGAAATATCTGCAACTATAAACCTGGACTTGATAGATACTTTGAAGAAAATGGGGTGACAAGGGGTTCTCACTGAGCTAGTGAAGGAAAAAGAACTCTAGTAATCAGTGATCTTCTTTTTCTCCTAAAATCACGTCCACATTTTGTTTTACTTAGGTGATTCTAGCATTGACCTACAAATACATTCTCATGGGAGCTGACACAAGACTGTCCTTCCTATGATAATGTACCTTCCAAAGGCACAGTTTTAGGCAGGGAAGGGGGATGGCGCTGCATGTGGCACACCTCAAACACACTTTCTACATCAGGTAACACCGTGCAAAAAAGGACCCTCCAAATACTAGACAACTCTATGTTAATACAGTGCAGCACTTACAGTATTAAAGCACCATGGTATTTAATGAAAATAAATCCATTAATACACAAACAGCAACATCACTATACATTTGTGGACCCTATTAAAATGAATGAGTACAGGATATGGAAGCTATCACTTTCAATAATTCCCTTGTGCCTTGTGTGTGTGTTGGGGGGGGGGATCTGGACATCACTAGATAGGCTGAATGCCTTTTAAGACACAATGAAGTTTACTCCAAATCAAATGATATCCCCATTGGACAGTTCTGCCACGGTACCCCCTACACAGTAAGGGAAAAATGGAGTTCTGCATAATGGGTCTGAGAAAAGTAAAGCAGTTTATGGAATATTTATGAAATAACTGTAAATATCAACATGAGAAAATCTGCAATTTACCAAACAACAGACATGATTTATTTAACAAGGTCTTTGTCTTCAACTTTCCCAGGCACTTGAATGCTGGCTCTTAGTTCTAGCTAAAAATTACTCCAAATATGTTCCATATGCTGCAGCTCAGTCTCTGAGTTGTTTGCCAAGTTCGGGCCTGGCCATAAAGTTTGCAGGCCAGTTTTCCGCATTGTACAGATGTCAACAAACTTTTTACATTACAGAATGATAAATCCTCTCAGTTCATCGTGTGAGGTCCAGTGTCATGTGAAACACTTATTCTGAAACACTTTACAGTAATGTACTTCTCTGCAAAAAGAGACATTTCTGGAAGACAGGTGTGTCAAGATGTGAGACAAACAACTTCTGTTTGAATTATTAAAGCGCTACTGCCAAATTTATTTAAAAAATGTAATTGTAAATGAAAACATTCTTCCTGGTATTGTGCAATTAAGCTAACACCATAACTTTGTGCATACTATTATTTATTTATTTTAAATTTGACTACATTAGACGGCAGGATGGCCCCAGGGGCCACAATATCTTGCTCTCATGGAGCTTCCTTGATACAAAATGGTATAAAAATACTTAGGGCCTCATTCTCAGTTGCAAAGAATGAAAGTAAAAAAAAACAAAAAAAAAACATGGGTATTATGTTGCCCCATTGCATGTGCCTCATTTAGAAAGCACGAACAATTAAAAAGGAGGTCCCGCCTTGCAACTTCGTAGCATTCCAAATAATTCATCCAAATGTTTGGGGGCATAGCTTAATGGGACTGGAAAGTTACAATTGACACTAAGTGGTTGCAGTGACCAGTTTGTAGAGTAGAACAATAAGATACACAAGTGCGGATTCCAACAGGATGCACAAATGTTACTGTTACTAACTGTACTGAAATGTTCATGGCAACAGGGAAGGACAAGTACTCATACAGCAGACATGCATAGTATAGTCACAGGTGTTGAGGGTCACCCTTCTATACTGCACACAGGCACTATGGAGAGTTGAAAAGAAGGCTGCTGCTAGTATGCCATACAAATCAATAAATAATGGCAAGGTGGATTAGAAGGGGGAAAGGTGGTTTAGGTGGGAGGGCATCCATATGGAATGGATCATTATCAAGTAGTCTACCTATCAAGGAGGGGGTACCTCATAGCTCTTTCATAGGGCCCTTCCTGTTTTCATGGTTTGTCAACAATCTTAGCAACAACTGTGGTGGTAGCTTTGTAATACAGTATGTGGATGATGCTGTACTACATGGAACTGCTGGCAGCATATCGGAATTGAAGCCTGTGCTACAGGAGGACTTTGGTATATTGGAAAATTCGCTGCTGAAGAATAGGCTGCTGCTGAATTACAAAAAAACAAAAGTCATGGTCTATGGACCTAGGACACTAGGCTCAGACAGATCCCTTCTACTCCCCCTTGTCTCATCCTCAGGGACACCCCTGGAAGTGATGAGCTCTTTTAGGTACCTAAGCCTTGTCCTTGACCAAGGCTTCACATTTACACACCAGATGGACCAGGTCACCAAAACTATACATCAGAAGCTTGGGCTGATATACAGATTCAATTCTCAACTTATCCTTGAGACTAGGGTTACAATCACAAACAGTATCCTCCTGCTCAATCTAACCTATGCAGCTTCCATCGTCTAGGCCCTGTCCAATAAGGAGCTGGGCAGGATGCAAGTTCTTTATAACAAAATTGTGAAATTGGCTACCAAATCACTCCCAAGGCAACACCATTGTGAGGTTCTTGACTACTTAAACTGGCCATCCCTTACCCAAAGGCTTCAAATCTCTCTGTTCTTCACCACCTACAAAATAATAAATGGCCCTCACCCAATTGGCCTAAATGGGATACTGGTCCTTAAATACCACTGCAGGCTGATCCACACCTCATCTCAGAAGCCACTCAAGGTCCCTAGGATACGAACAGCAGCAGGGAGTAAGTCCTTCACCCACACTGCTTCTACCCACTGGAACAATCTCCTGGACCAACTGCAAAATGCAGGCTCACTAACCTCCTTTAAAAAAGGGCTCCAAGAGCTGCATAGGTAACACAGGCAATGCAGATGTCAAGGATAGTCTGTGACTCCCTGACCCCAAATAGGCTATTCTAATCTGGGTAAGTTGCCCCCTATGGCCTACACCCTTAGCTACAGGTGCCAACACTCTATATAGGAAGGTGACCACATGCAGACTATATGGATGTGCTACAATGAAAGATCTTTTTGTCCCATAAAAAATCAGAAGCACCACAGAATGTCAACAGACATTCCACCGACATCCTTCACAGCAATGGCACAATGCTGACACTTGGCATGGGGCCATCAATGTTTCAAGTGTTTTTATATAATCAACTGCAAGTTGGAGTTGTTTTGGGGAGGGGGCAGAAAACTGGGAGAAACTATGTCAGTGAAACCCAGACCATTGCAGCGACTGTCGCTGTAATGGTAATTTTTTGAGTTTCACTGTCAGGGTGTCAATATACTGTGGGTCACCATAAAAAGTCTAGGTCTGCCCCCTGATATAAGTCTACTCATTGTATTGCTGCATTTTGTCTGCAATCTACTGTGATTGTACCTCAAAGCTGTCAAGAATCTGCATTGTATTTCTGTATTTTCATCTGCTATGTATTGTGATTGTACCTAAAACTGTCTTGTATTTGAAATGTCTGTACCCAAAAATTTCTCTGTAACTAATTGCAGGTCACCCCTGAAAAAGGCACCTCTTGGGCCCAGTGGGCCTACCCAGTGTACAAAATTAATTAATTAAATAAATAAATACATATGGATCATTAAACTGCTCAAGCATTAACCTTTGGAAAATGGAAAGGTTAGCACAGAGTTTGATACAGGAGGGAAGGCTTGCAAGTAGTTCCAGTCTCCCAGATTTGAGAAGGAGGAGGTAAGTCTGCTGAAGTCTTTTCGTAATTCCATTGCCCACCCACCTCCATACTTCCTTGTCCCCTTCCTCCCCTCCTGTTCTCCCACCCCTCTCTTCTCTATCTCCCCAACCCTTTTTTCACCCCTCCCTTTCTGCCTGGTCCTGTTCCCCTTGCAGGGTTCTCAGCATCCTAAAGTGGTACAGATTTTGGCTGTCCCTCTCTCTCCCTCTTCCATTCCCCCACCCTCTACCCTTCACCCATCCAATTCACCAACTGTCTTATAACTGCCCTCCCTTGGGTATACAATAGCACTTCGAATCTTGTGCTCAGCCTACTACCTCTAGTACTTCAAATGTTTTATCCATCCTTTAACCTTTACACTACATGATTACCTGCTCTTGGGTTGTTGCAATATATGTGATATCCGAATATGATTTTGTTCACCCTGGCCAGTTGGTCTGGGTTATTTCTGCTCTGTAATTGTACTACACTGTTTTTTTTTTGTTTTTTTTTAGTAATTGCAGTTGTAATGCTCTGTTATTCCTATGTGTTTGCTTGTTCTCCAAACTCTTGTAACCCCCCCCCCCCAAAGATGCTTCTGGAAACTAGCTATTTACAGCTCGTGTCATCTTTCCTGGTGAAACATTTTCCAAATAAATAAATAAATCTGGGAATTAACCAGCTAGATGCCTTTGTTGATAATATTGTACAGGGGATGGGGTACAATACTGTATCTATATGATGGGTCAGATTTAACTTAAAATCCTGTCCTCAGTCTATGTTTGAGTCATCCAAGAAAAGTTTAGCCCATTTTAAAAAGTGAAATGCGGGTGAAGAGGCAAATATACTGGACAGGTAAATATGCAGCCTTTGTCACAGACATTAACAAATCATGGGACGATGGGGTGGTACCTGAGGACTGGAGGAGGGCAGATGTGATTCCCCTTCACAAAAGTGGGAGCGGGGCAGAAGCAGGAAACTACAGACCTTTTAGTTTAACCTCAGTGATAGGGAACATGATGGAATCACTTCTGAAGGAAAGAACTGTCGAGTACCTAGAGGCCAGAAGGGCACAGGACCCAAGGCAGCATGGATTCACAGCGGGAAGGTCATGCCAGACAAATCTAATAGATTTATTTGATTGGGTTATCAATGTAGTAGATCAGGGAGGGGCTGTGGACATGGTCTAACTAGACTTTAGCAATGCATTTGACACAGTCCCACACAAAAGATTAATATACAAGTTAGCCAGCCTGGGCGTGAATCCCATGATGATAGCCTGGGTAAAGAATTGGCTGGAGAATAGGACATAGAGGGTAATAGTAAATGGAGTCCACTCTGAAGAAAGGGGGGTTACTAGTGGGGTACCGCAAGGTTCAGTAGTAGGACCGATCCTCTTCAATGTCTTTGTAAGTGACAATGCAGAGGGGCTGGAAGGAAAAGTATGTCTCTTTGCAGATGACACAAAGATCTGCAACAGAGTTGATGCACAAGGTGGGGTGGAAAGGATAAGAAGGGACTTGGCAAGGTTAGAGGAATGGTCAAATGTGTGGTAGCTTAGATTCAATGCTAAGAAGTGCAAGGTAATGCACCTGGGAAACAAAAACCCAGGGGAAGAGTACACAATGGGGGGTGAGATACTAACAACAACAAAAATGGAAAGGGACCTGAGGGTAGTCATATCAGATGACTTAAAGGTGGGCAAGCAATGTGAGAGGGCAGTAAGGAGGGCTGGAGGGATACTGCGATGCATAGGGAGAGGCATCACCAGTAGAAAACAGGAAGTTGTTATCCCTCTGTACTTACAGCTGGTGAGACCCCATCTGGAGTACAGTGTGCAGTTCTGGAGACCCAATCTCCGCAAGGACATAGACAGGATGGAAGCTGTCCAGAGGAGGGCAACTAAAATGGAGCAGGGTCTGCACTGGAAGACATATGAAGAGAGACTAAAGGAGCTTAATATGTATAGCCTCGAGGAAAGGAGGGGGGGGGCATGATAGAAACTTTCAAGTACCTAAAGGGAATCAGCAAAGTCCAAGCGGGTAGCATATTTCAAAAAAAGAGGTGTGCAAGAACAAGGGGGCACAATTTGAAGACAGACGGGGGGGGGGTGGCTCAGAGGTAATGTAAGGAAGTTTTTTTTCACAGAGAGGGTTGTGGATGCATGGAACAGCCTTCCAGAGGAGGTTGTGGAGTTAAAAACAGTGGTTGAATTCAAGAATGCATGGGACAGTCATAAGCCAATTCTAGGAGGTGGGGGTAGAAAGAAGTAGGCTGCTGGTTAACTAGGATCTGCAGCTTATCCACTAGGTAGGAAAATGGGCAGACTGGGTGGGCCAAGTGGTCCTTATCTGCTGTCAAATTCTATGTTTCCATGTTTCTATTACATAGCCTTCATCAAATTAAAAATATAACATTACGGAGCCACCTGAAGGCCCAGCACAAGTGCATCATGCTTTGGGGCCAGCAACCAAAGTTCAGAAGCTAGCCTATCAGTCAAGATCTTGTGTGGTCCAAGGTTAAGGAGTACTGAAGAGCTCAGTAAACTAGCCTAGGGAGGAAGGCACCCGCAACTGGTGCTGCACTGTCCCATCACAGGGGGCCACACAGCTTGCTCCTCTGTTAGTGGAGGACTCAGCTCAGTGCACCCTACAGAGCACAAGGCCAACAGAGACTATGTCGGCACTGTGGATAGATGAAGGAAGCTTATGGCATGTAGAAACCCAGTGATGTCTGGTCCCACAGCCATGACCTGCCTGCCACCAGCTCCTGTTTGCATCAGGGGGAAGGACAGACCTCCCTTTGGCATCTGCAGGGTTTTATTTAACTCCAAAAATTGATTAGCGTTTTGCTCATAAAGTGCTAAAACATTGTGAAAATGCATAACACTTGCCTCACTGTGTTTAACAAACATAACACCTCTAGAATACCTATATGAATACTTTCTGTACAGTTGGCTAATCAATTATTTAAAGCCCTGTATCTGTCAACTCATGATGTGTGGGAACAACCAACAAATACCTAAGTACACTGACCTACAATACAGGTAGCAGCAAGAGTGGACCTATCTCAGCTACATCATGAGCTCAGCAGGAGCCCACTCCCCACACTTCCACTCCCCCTGTGTCCCTCTGATCCAGATGTGTGAAGTGTGGTGAGGAGGAGGATGGGGAAGGGGAAGCAGGGGAAGCTACAAGGAGACTGTCCAGCTCCTCACTATCCAGATGGCGAATAGCTTTACATCCTTAGAGGAGATTCAGGCACATGACTGTAGTGGGGTGGGGGGGTCTCCAAGACAGTTGTTGGAAAAGGGAAGGGTGACATGATGGTACCCAAGGGGATCAAGTGTGCCAGGAGAGTCTTTTTGGTCGAAGACTCAATTATTATCGGTGTAGAGAAGGTGGTGGAGTGGAAATGGACAGAAGGGGAGTGGTCCAGTCCCTCCCCTGGGGCATCTGCTATCCAAGATTTAGAAAGGATAGGGAGGATGGTGAAGAGGGATCAGGAGGTTCTGGTACATCTGGGTACCAATGATCTGGCAAACTGGTTTTTGAAGATAGTGAAGCAGAACATTCGTAGACTGGGGTACAGACTGGCTGCACACTCAGCCTCTTAGGCCTTTTCTGAAGTCCTCCCTGTATGAGGCAGGGAGGGGAAGTGGGACAGGATAAGGAGGAAGGGAGGTAATAGATGAGTTTAATGGATGGCTCAAGGGATGGTATAGGGATAAGGAGTGCTACTTTGTGGGGACTTGGGGGGACTTCTGGAACAGGAGGCTCTTCAAAGCATATGGACTTCACCTGACAAGAGACAGGGCCTGCGCATTGTGGCTGAAGTATGATGTCTATATTGGACATTTAAACTGATGGTGGAGGAACTGGGTCTTGGGGAGCCTTAATGGCGGGGGAGAGGAAGAGGATCCTAGTTAGTACACCCCCACAACTTGGGACTCGTAGCAGCAAAGCAGGTACAAAGAAAGCTATGGGCCATGCTGGACTAGGTGAAGAGACTTTTGAGAGGGTGAACACAAAGAATGCAAGCACTAAGAAAAGAAAAGGTATGAGTGGACATGTGAAGCTCAAGGGTAGTTGCAAAGCAGGACTGGGGGTCAGATGGAAGGGGGTATGCCTTAATGACAGGAGCCTAGGTAATAAAATCAGTGTGCTCCAGGCACAGATGGCAGACACTGAAGTGGACCTTTTCTCTATAACAGAAACATGAGCTTCAGAAAATAATGACCAGGAACTGACAATCCCTGGTTACTCAAAGTTCAGGACAGATACAGAAATGGGAAGAAAGGGAAAAGTGGCCCTTTTTGTCAAGGAGTGCATTGAGGTGGTGAAAGATGAGAGCATCAGGGGTAGTAATGGGGAGACTGATGCACTATGGGTGCAACTCACAGCAGACTCATGCAAAAAAGTGCCCATGGGGGTGATCTATAGACTGCTAGAGCAAGGGGAAGAGAGGGGCAAAAAGCTCAGGGAAGAACTGGAAAGAGAGGTAGATAAGGGGGAGGTAGTAGGGATGAGTGAGTTGAGCCTGTCAGACAACTGGGATGTTCCAGCCACCAGAAGCCAGGTCTCACTGGAAGTGTTCCAGGACAGTCTGCTGGTACAGTTAGTTATGAAGCCCACCAGGCAATTATTGATATGAGTCTCACCAACTCAGAGGTGGTAGGAGCTGTGGGAGGAGGGGAGCCATTTAGGGAACAGGAGCATAACTCTGTTTAGTTTGAACTAGCCCTTGGGTCTGGCAAACTGCAATTGAGAGCTGAAGTCTTTGATTTTAGAAGAGCAGAGTTCAATAGGCTGAGGGAACTGGTCACGGATAAGTTAATTATGGTGGATAATATAGATGGTGTGGAAGAGAGAGATGAGGGGCAATTAAGGGGGCCATTCTCAGGGAATCTAGGTATACATGAGAATGGTAATAACCAGAATGAGAAGAGACCTGCAGAAACTTGAAGAATGGTCAGGAGTTTGGCAGTTGAAATTCAATGCAAAGAACTGCAAGATGATGCATATGGGACACAAAACCCTGGCACAATATATCAGTTGAGGGGTGAGGATATAGCATGCACCAAGCAGGAAAGGGATCTTGGGGTTATCATCTCTGATGACCTCAAGGTATGGAAACAGTGTGACAAGGCAGCAGGTAAAGCAAATAGGATGCTGGGGTGCATAGGAAGGGGCATCACCAGCAGGTAAAGGGAGGTCATAATTCCATTATACAAGACACTAGTGAGGCCCCACCTGGAGTACAGTGTACAGTTCTGCAGTGGCCACAGAAATCAGGGCTGACTGCAGAAATCGATGCTTGCCACAGAAATCAGGAAAACCAGCCACACAGCCACAGAAATGCTAGCTATGCTATGCAAACAAACAAGGCAAGGGCATAGCTATTGATATGTTAAGCATGCCATGGCATACATACTCATTAGAAGGGGCAGCAAACCGATGTCGCCCACTACAAAGCCGAAAAGCTAGTGCCCGCATGATATCTTGACTCATGTTGGCTCTTGTTACATAACTCCTTCCAGTCAGTATTGTGGGGCGTGGGGGGACTGACGCAATAGTAGCAGAGCTTGATTACGTTCATGGCAGTTATGATTTGCTGCTGTGTAGGTATGGGTAGCTCAGCCATGTTAATTTTTCATTGTGAGGCTGCCCATGGTCCATGCTGAATCCTTTCTAAGATGAATTTGGAAGGAAGAAGTGGAGGGTGAGCTGTAGTCAAGAAGTGAGAAGATTTTCCCGTGGAGGTGGAATCAATCTCGGTGTGGTGACAGGTATCAAAGGAGAAGCTGATTGCAGAAACATAGGGCTGGCAGCAGACTATGTAGAGGACTCTGTCCCCACTGGTGGACAGCTATCACAGTTTTGATTTTTGTGCGCCACAGTTCTGTACCTGCAAGTGTGAGAGTAATTTCTTGGCAGATTTGAACCTGCAACCTAAGTGGTGGCATCAAGCTCAATTCTTAAGGAGGGTCAACTTGCCCAGTTGCAGCAGAGTTGCGGATCAGGGTATACTAGAATAGGAGCAAGCAGGTATGGAAAAAAATTGGAATGGAGAGTTTGATTGCTGTTATACACAAGTAAAATGAGGGTCACTGCCTGAAAAACACCACAACCCCCTGACATGTGAGGAGAAGAGGACATGCTAACCAAGGTTACTTCAGCTTAATAAGAATGACTTTCTTGCATTTTTCAGTGCGTCCCCCAAAAGAAAAATCAGGAGTCAACAAATGCTAGAGACACTGCAAGTTACACCCTCCTTCTCTGTTACTGGAAGACAATTCCCACCCCCACTCCCAACACACAGATTTGCACACTGCACTCAATATGTTCGTTGCAAGGCAGTTAGGGTATTCCTAGTTTAAAAAAATAATCTAAAAGAATATTGATCAGAATCAGAAAAAAAACGGCTTTCAAGTTGGAGTCTCTCTTTATACCTGCTAACTGTAAATATAAACCAGAAGAAATCCAAGCAGGTTTTGCCTTCCGTGTAGCTTTAGCTGTGTGTGTGTGTCCTCTGATTATAACCTAGGAGAACAGCAAAGGTATCCAATTTCCAGAAGAAGAACAGATGAACCTTCAAATTTGGGGTGGGAGGGAAAACTCATTAAAAGAGAACACTGATGCCTATGGCTTTGCCAGGTTTGGGTTGTTGCTGTTTAGTATTTGTGATAAAAAGATTACACACTGTTAAATGGCCTGCTGTTCCACTTTCAGTGCAGCGGAGTGGTTGCACAAAGGCAGTCAAAGGGTTAACTAAGATTTAATCCCTTTGAAGTTATGCTGTTTAGCCACAATTTATCTGTCGCAGAACGGATGCAGAATCAGCAGTTGTTCTACCACAGAAAGTATGAGGTACTGCCGCAGAATGTAGGTCCAGTTTGCCGCAGTAAACGCTACGCCCTGATCACAAGTCCTATGAGGACAGGTTGAAGTAATTGAATATGTACTCCCTGAAGGAGAGGCGGGAGAGAGGAGATATGATAGAGACATACAGGGAGGAACAGGGTGTAGGAATACACTATTTTTAAGTGAAAAAGATGTTCCAGGACTAGATGGCATGGGATGAAGTTGAAGGGAGGATGATTCAGCCGAAACATGAGGAAGAATTTCTTCACAGAACGGGTGGTGGACAAGTGGAACACCCTGCCACAGGAAGTGGTGGGGGCTGAAACAATCACGGGATTTAAGAATGCATGGGATAGACATAAAGGAATTCTCAAGGTCAGGGTTAAGGGGCAACAGTCTTCTAGAAAAAGATAAAGTGAACTTACAAGCTCAAATGGGCAGACTGGGTGGGCCGTAGGCTCTTATCTGCCAACACTGTCTATGTATCAATGTATCTATGTAAAAAGAACACATTCAAGAGATCGCTGTGGTTCTTGGCAAGGGTCAGGAAAGCTGTGAGGGCTAAGAAAAATCTACAAATGTAAAAAAAAGCAGGATGAGCAAGAACAGAGAGACCAGAACATAGAAACAGAGTCATAGGATTTGATGACAGACAAGGACTGCTTGGCCCATCCAATCTGCTCATTTATCCCTACCTACATTATCACATCAGACTGTGCCCAATCTACAGCTCTTCCTCCCTCCCCCTTCCTTTCCACTATGCTTCTTTTGTGTTTATCCCATGCATTCATGAACCCCACCACTGTTTTTAACCCCACCACCTCTGCTGGAAGGCTATTCCAGGAATACACCACTCTTTCTGTGAAGAAATACTTCCTCACATCTCTCCTGAATCTACTCCTCTCCAGCTTCATTGCATGTCCCCTTGTTCTTCAGAACCTTTTCTTCTGAAAAATACTCCCCTTCTGTACCTTATTTATCCCTGTGGTATTTAATGGTCTCTTATCATGTCTCCCCTCTGCAGCCTCTGTTCCAGAGTGTACATATTGAGGTCCTTTATTCTCTCCTCATAGGGCTTTTGATGCGGACTCTGTATCTGCATCGTGTTAGCTACCCACTTGCCCTCCCTACTGCCTTGTCACACTGCCTTTCCACTGATATGATTACCCTGCCTCAGGTCATTTTTCTGCTTGGTGCTCATCTATACCACTCCACCCATTTTGCACTCAGCCCTGTGTTTCTGTGCCCTAAGTGCATTTTTTTTGCACCTTTTCACATTGAAACCCAGTCATCATTTTTTTTTTTTTTTAACCAGGAGGTGAACTGGGCACAGCCCTTTTTTAGTCACGCATGACATATAACATACAACAATAAACATCATAAAGCAGTAGACAAATATACAAGTTAATTTACATCACAAGTACAAGTACAGGAATTGAGTTTATCCTAATGTGCTCTCAACAGTCTCTTAAAGTGCTTTGAGTTATGTACAATCCTGATTATTGCTGTAAACCCATTTAATAAGGTGGAACCATACCAGGTAAAAGAACACTTACTTGTAGCCAATTTTCTAGAAAGGGGATAAAACAATATATCTGTACCATTGCTTGTTGAATAAGGTACCTGGTATTTAATGCATTTCTTAAACAAACACTGTAATGTGCATTGGTAAATCCTCTGTACAAACATAGCAGCATGGTATTCTATTCTCTGCAAAGGAGGCAGAATTGTCATTCTATTGTAGAATAGACAATGATGGATCCTTGTCGGAGCCCTCAGACCAACCCTACAAATGTTATTCAAAATCATCTGGTATTTTGAGATAAATGTACCTCCTTGATTTACAAATAGAACTACTCCATAATCTAAACTTGGTGTTAGTATTTGTTTGGCTATTATTTTTCTAGCTTCATCAGTTAGAGCATTGATACGTCTACATAAAAAACCTAGTTCCTGATTTATTTTCTTACTGATCTTTTAGATGTCCAAGTAGAGTCAAGGTATGGTCCAGATATACACCTAAATACTTAAATGAGGTTACCTCAGAAATCTTGTCCCCACTGCTACCCAAATGCACAGGTCTTCTTCTTCTCTGGCTAACCTCTGAGTTGTTCCAAACAACATTATCTTTCTTTTCTTTTCATTCAGTTGCAACTCATTCTGAATGAACCACTCAGTCAATTTTGTATAATCTTCTTGAAACTGTCCTTGTATTACACTTACAGAGTGGTCAGAGCTGAAAAAAAAAAGTGTCTTCTGCATATAGAACGCACTCTGTGTTCACAAACCTTTTAGGCAAGTCGTTCACCAAAAAAGAGAAGAATAGGGGATCCAGTACTGATCTCGGGGAACCCCGTCCTCACTTGCACTGGTTCTGACATAAAGTTACCTATCCTTACCCTTTGTATGCATACACCCAGGTAACCTCTAAACCATTGCAAGCTTACCTCAAATATTCCATAAGCCTCTAGTTTTGATATCAACATCTCATGGTCCACTACATCAAAGGCTCTTGTCAGGTCAATGAACACCTCCTCAGTCATACAGTCCTTTACACAGGCATGAAGTACAGTGCTCATCAATCCGACCATAGCCATCTCTGTACCATATCCTTTACTGAACCCATGCTGTTATTCCACTAATAACCCATATTCATCCAAATAGGACACCAGTTGTTTAAATGCACACTTATCTAACAACTTTCCCAAAATCAGCATACCCTTGACCACTCCTCTAGTTTTCTCAGGTCTCTGCTCATTCTTTCCACCCTGCCTGGAGTGTTCACCCTACTGCAGATTTTGGTATACACAAAAGGCAGACCTTCTCTTCCATCTACTTTGCAATGTCACTTATAAAGACATTAACGAGGACTGGTCCCAGCACTAATCCCTGAGACACCCCACAGGTCACCCTCCCTTTGTTGAAGTGAACTCCATTTACCACCAGCCTCTGTCACCTATCCTCTAAGCAATTTCTTATCCAGTTTATCACCTTTGGACCCACTCCTAAGCTAACCAGCTTGCTTACTTGTTTCCTGTGTGGAACAGTGTAGAATGCCTTACTGAAATCTAGGTAGGCCACGTCCACCGCTCCACCTTGATCTAGTTCCTTGGTCACCCAGTCAAAGAAACTATCAGATTCATTTGACATGACTTCCCCCTTGTGAAATCATGATGTCAAAGTACTCCCCAATCCTTTCCTTCAGCAGTGATTCCATTAACTTTCACACCACCGATGTCAGACTGACTGGCCAATAATTGCCAGCTTCCTCCTTGCTACCACATTTGTGTAGTGGGACTACATTCACCCCCCTCCTGTCCTCCAGAACCACTCCTATTTCCAGTGAGACGTTAAATAGAACTGATAGAGGTATAGTCAGTACTGCAGAATATTTGCTGAAATAATAAGAAGCCTAAGAGGGTGGTTAGGGCAGCAAAGGCATACAAACAGCTATATATTGGTGAGGAGGTCAAGAGCAGAGAAAAACAGTTCTTCAGGTATATTAGTGAAAAGGGAAGAAAGGAGGGGGGATTGTGAGGTTAACAGAGGGGGAAAGAGTGATAAAGGCATAAGGGCAAAAGGCCACCATCCTTACAATTACTTCTGCTCAGTTTTCACTAAGGAATACCGTGGACCCTTGCAAAAGATTGGCATCAAGGTGGCCATTAAAGGGGGTACCAGAGATGAAGCAGTTGATATTTACAAGTGAAAGGGTCCAGAAAAGGCTGGCAGCCCTAAAGATTGATAAGGCCCTATGACCAGATGCTTTGCATCTGAGAATATTCAGGGAACTGGCAGAGAACCTGGCAGATTCCCTGGTAGGTCTATTCAACAGCTCTCTAAGGACAGAGATGGTTTCAAAGGATTGGGGGATGGCGAACATAGTTCCACTCCATAAGTTTGGGACAAAGAACAAACAGGGAACTACAGACCTGTGAGTCTTACCTTCATTGTAGGAAAACTGATGGAGTCATTGATCAGAGAGGATCTCATGGATTGCTTTGTGAGCAGTGGTCTCTGTCACAAATGCACTCAGCAGGGCAGGCCCTCTGCTCCCACAGTGCCAACCTCTGAGTGCGATAATGTGAACAGGTAACAGACAGGGTAACCCTCTTGTCTGCTTGTGGGTCCAAATCACCTTTAGTCTCAAGTTCTGGGGGAGATTTAAACTGTGAACCTTATGCTAGCATACCCAAATGTACAGGTTCAAATAATATTCTCTTCAGGGGATGCAATATATCTTTCACCTAAGGGCACCTAAACAGGTATACAAAATGAACCCTTAAAACTCTGTAAAAGACCTTAGGTATATTCTTACCTTTTTCCAGTTTAGTAACACCATCAAGTTTTTGAACAGTTGTCAGACTTAACCATCTATAACGTCACATGGAAAAAGAACTTGGAAGACACACAGGCAGTCTCTTTAATAAAAGATTTATTAAAAATGGATAAAAATATGTAAAATGTAAACACAGAACAATATATCAAAGAGCATACAATCACTTAAAAGAAAACAAGGAAAAGTACAACACAAAAACTCCTACCACAATACATTTAGACTTTTTTCTGTCTAATGTATTACCACTTAAATGCCTATGTTATATCAGAGCAAAGAGTTCTGTCCCTCTTGAGTCCAAATAACGATACATCAAAAAGATCAGAAACCAGTATTAATTTAAACTGTGTCTCTCCACACCCCTTCTGTGAGTCATCTATCATCTAGTTCCTCCTTTTAGAATATTAAAAAAATTACAAACATCATGTCCCACCAGGAGATATATTAAATAAAGTGACATCAGCAAAAACTCCACTTCCTAAATATGATTCCTTAATTAAACATTTTGTCTTTGATCTTGAGCAGTTCCTATTCCCAAGGCATATCAAAGGGTGTTATAACTTTTAACACCATGGTTGTATAACATGTTCTTCTTCTTAAGATGTCAAAGAAGTTTATTAGACTCATCCCCTGGCAGGCTCATAAAGTCCCATTTCATTTCCACTTCAAAGAGCCTAGGCATATCATAAAAAGGTAATAAAATGCCATTCTGAAGTAAGTCAGTTAATTCACTGAAACCTGGGGTTGGGGGGGCTCAAATGGTGCACAGACTCACATACTATATTTTTTTATTACAAACATCATAGAATAATCATAACCAGCTGGCCAAGCATCACAGTCTCCAGGATAGCAAACAGCAAGAATTCATGGCACGAAGGTCATGCCAAACTAACCTGACAATTTTCTTTGACTGAATAATGAGGGAATTGCACAGGTGGCATGCAGTGGATTTGCTCTTCTTCTATTTCTGCAAGGCTTTTGACTCGGTACCCCACAGCCGCTTGCTGAAGAAGATGGAGGGTATGTATGCAGCTAAGGTTATAGTAAAATGGGTAGGTAACTGGCTAAAGGGAGGAAGCAGATTGTAGTAGTCAATGGGGTTAAATCAGAAGAGAGGGAAGTCACAAGCAGGGCTCCAGAGGGATCTGTCTTGGCTCCCGTCCTCTTCTACATGTACATCAGTGAAATTGGTTAGGGGATCCAGGGCAGGCTGTGTCTCTTTGCAGATGACACAAAGCTCTGTGGGAGGGTGGATAGTGATGAGGGAACACAGGCAATGCAGATAGACTTGTAAAAGTGGCAGCGGTGGTCAAAGGTTTGGCAGTTGAAATGCAATGCCAAAAAGTGCAAGGTTATGCAGTTAGGGAACAAGAACCCTAAGATGGAGTACTGGATGGGAGGGGTGAGACTCAGTACCATGGCTGAGGAGCAAGACCTTGGATTTATCATCAGCAACTTCCTAAATCAACTGAGTCAGTGCAACAAGGCTTGTAGCAAGACCAATAGGATACTTGTATATATCAGGAGGGGTATTGATGGCAGGAATAGGGAGGTAATATTTCCCCTGCACAGATCCTTGGTGAGGTCATACTTAGAGTATAGCTCCCAGTTCTTGAGTTCTCACCTCAAAAAGGATAGGGATAGGCTACAAATGGTGACGTGCAGGGTAACAAAAATGATTCAGGGTAAGCACAGCATGTCCTATGAGGAGCGCATCAAGACACTGAATGTATATTCACTGGAGACCAGAAAGGAGAAGGGAAATATGATAACGATATTCAAATTCCTAAAAGGAATTTACAGGGTGCACTGAGAGGAATTAATTTACTTGAATACTGGCTTGCAGTCACACAATCATGAGTGGAAGCTAACAAGAGGGAGGTCCAGGAGGGATGTGAGGAAGTACTCTTTTACAGAAAAGGTGGTATAGTCATGAAATAGACTGCCAGCCAAGGTTGTGGATGTGAAAAGCATTATTGATTTTAAACATGACTGGGACACAATGAAGGGTACAGTGGATTCTTGGGACATCAGAATTAGGGAGGAGAATGTGGGGGTGGGGTGGAGAGGGCTAGAACCCTGGAGGAACAGTAGGCTCCCAGGGTTAACAGGTAACTCAGACAGACTGGATGGACCTTTGATCTTTTTTTGCCATCATTGTCTATGTTTCTGTGTATATTGTATACGCAGGATGGTGCAGCTGCCCATGATTGTATATGGGATTTTCAACCCACAACGTAAAAATTAGAGTGCAAGAACACATGTAGGATATTAGGGATGGATCCTCTAATAGTAAATGTAGTGCAGGTTACGCAGTCACCCAGCCAGGATCCCTCCAGTGTTCAATTTTTTTGTTGTTCAACAGATTTCTGAGATGCAGTGGGGGACTGTTTGATCCCTTAAAAACAAGCCAAGTCAAAATGGATCATTAGACTTTGAGCACTGCAAACAGTCTGTCTAAATGAAGTTTCAGACCCTTTACCCTTTCTATAAAATGTGAGAAATAAGATGTACCTTTGCTACACTGTGTATCAAGAGCAATTAATGTTTTATCTCCATCTGAACCTGATTTTTGCTCAGAGTTTACAAACACTGTATAAATTCGTTTGTCCCCTTTGTACATACTGTCTGATATTCACAGTATGTTGAAACCATGAAAGTTCCCAGAAAAAAATGAACAGTTACAATTGAACAAGTATTTACTTGGAATGCTATGACAAGAAACAAGAATGCCAAAATTTTACTGCCAAATATTGTCTTTGATATTAGCAACTTGTTTGTGGGCTGTTATTCAATTCAATTTACACCAGGTCATTATGGGTAGGATTCACAAAGAAGTTGTGCTCGGCGCATCTCAGGTGTCCCAGCACAAATGAGATGCACTGAGCCCAAACACTGGTATTCACAGAAGATGTACCATAAGATGCTCCCGGTGCATCCCCTCTGTGAATATCAAAGTTGCATCCAACCCAAAATGTGCTGGCACATCCCACTGTTTGGGCTGGGAAATATATGGGCCAGCCCATCCCCAGATGCGATGCGCCCATGTTTGGGATTCACAGCCCAGCACATGCAAATGGAGTCATTAGGCATGCAAGGCACAATGGGGCCACTTGCATGTCATTATGGCCCCATTTGCATGAACCTTGCAGGGATGCGCTCCGGCCAAATGCACTGGGTGCCCTGCCAGGGCTGTGAGCAGAACACTAATTCCCTGATAGCTAGTGGAACCCATTTCCCTGCCCATATCCCCAGTAATAAAATAAAGGATCAGCATAATCCCTGGTAGTCTAGTGGAACCCCCCTCCCTGCCCGTATCTCTGGTAATAAAATAAAGGATCAGCATAATCCCTGGTAGTCTAGTGGAATCCCCTCTCCCTGCCCATAGCCCTGGTAATAAACAAATTTGACCAATTATCCCTGGCAGTCCAGTGGTACCCCCCGACCCAACTGCATCACCATATGGTGTTCCAAAGTCTCCCTGGTGGTCCAGTGGATCCCCCACACCCCCCTCCCACTCAGGCACCCCACCCCACCCTGCTCCCCCATCTCAGCTTCTGCCAAATGTCAGCGAGCAGCTCAACCCACCCACAAACCACCACAGCTGCCCGCCGATTCAGCTGTCGGTGAATGACAGCTACTATAATCCTGGAAGTCCATTGGTAGACCCTGTCAACCAATGGGCTTGCAGTGCGCACTGTAAGTTGTCATTCACAACTTTGTGAATGACCTGTGATTCAGGCAGGAGGGGGAGCCACTGGATTGACAGGGTAGGCAGGCTGCCATGCTGCTGTCTGCAGTACTGCAGCCTGCCTATGGGCAGACACCAACTTAGGTCTACTTTTTGTAGATGTAACTTTTGGAGGTGCATCTTCAGACTTGCTCTGAAGATGTGCCTCCAAGGTGAGTTCTGAATAGGGATGTGCCCCATGTGTATAGGCACGCCCCCTCCACAAGCGCTAACTACCATTATAGGTGGAATTCGGCACATTGGAGATGGGCCGGTGCATCTCTGCCTTTTGTGAATTGCTCTTGGGTGCATCTCTTTTGTGAATCCCACCCCGTGGGCCAGATTCATAAAGGTCCACCGCAAGCTGCAACAATGGCAGCTTGCGTCAACCATCCCTGCAACCTGGACCTTGCACCCGATTCAGTACCGGAGTGGGTCAAGGGGTCTACATCCTGCAACTTGTGGTAGCTGCACAAGGTACAGCACAGCTCCCAGGTATGCTGCAGGTCGCAGGACAGGGTAAGTGGCAGATGCACCAGCTGAGGGGAGCCATGGTATCCTCATGCCCACCTCTGAACCCCATATGGTGAGGGCCCCAGCCCCAAGCTCCCTTGACATGGATACCCCTATATAACAACACCCTTAACTGCCCTGGTGACCCAATTGTCCCCCACTCCTCTTCCAGAGATGCCAGCCCCCCCCAGCAGACACATCCAGTGGGTGAGTCGGCGGCTGGCCATGGTGGTGAGCGAAGGGCTGTGCCTGTCACTGGCAGGGTATTGGGGGAGTGTGGGGGGGCTTGCACTGTCGGGTGGGGGGCCACTAGACTACCAGGGAGTTTCGGGAGTGAAGGGGGAGATGTTACCCCAGGGCATGGGGGGGCTCTCAACATGTGTGTGTGTGGGTCTAGGCATTGGGGGTGTTCCACACATCCATCCTGGCACAGTGCATGCCACGCCTGGGTCCTGGAGCCTATGGGGGGGTGGCTGTAACCCACAGGGGATGTCAAGCTGGGTCACAGTGGCAACCTCCAGTGAACAGCAAAGATCACTTACTGTAGACCAGCTTTTTGTTGGCATAGATGGTCGTTGACAGATGCTCACTGGTGGTTGTCTCTGAATCCCGATTTGTGGATATAACAGCCACCCTACCTGAATAGCGTGCAAATGCTGCCATAAACCCCCTTACGCCATGTCGCAAGGGGGTTTATAGGCGCAGTTAATATGGTGTGCTCAGGCAGCCTGCAGCTTCGCAGAGCTGCCTTTGTGATCCACCAGGACGCAACTCAGGACACAAGTGCTACTTGCACCATTTTTCTTGATGCAAGTTGCCTTGCGTCCTGAGTTGCCTTTTGTGAATATGGCCCTACATGTCACAAGTCAGAATTTCTAGTATCGTGTAGAGGTAGTGTAGATACAGGTAGATACATCATTGTCTAGTTAGTATCTAGTCATGTATTGTTATCAACTTGTGCTCTTCATGGTTCAACTTTGCTTGCCTTTAATATTGTGCAAGTCAAGGGTGATTCGTTAAATGCCATACTATCTGTGTTTTAATTAATTGCATCGGTTTGGGCACTTCTCATTTTTTATTGGTGATATGTTGTTGAAGATAATGGCACAGAGTACCATTACGATTTCCTCTTGTAACTGCTGGTTGATTACTCCATTATTATCAGTTGTGTGGGTATTTAAATCCAGCAGGTTAGACCCTCTGCATCCCCCAATTGAAGCCTCTACCAAGGCAAAACACAGGGGTGGTCTGTTCTCAGCCTCCTGTGCTCTCTCCCACTTCTTTGCACTTTGTGTGCTTTGTAAGTTGTCTTTTTTTTGCACATATTTATTTGTGGTGCTAGTTCTATGTGTTTTTTAATATATTATGTAAAGAACAATAAAGCATGAATTTTATTTTAATTGAACCATCTTGTTGTGCAGCATTTCATGTTGCATTTCTTTTCTCATATCTTATACCTTCTCATGAAGCCCCTGCAGTGGATGGAAAATCGTAGGGGACAGCATGCAGGTGAGGTAAATGGTGGTGAATGGGTGATACCACAGGCCTGACCACAGTACATCAATGTATAAGTATATTCCTGCAACAGCACTGACTGGATAGAAAAAGCTGCATAGGAAATAATATAACATTCCTAAAACTAAAATTACTAATATGGATAGGGTTGCCAGCTGCATATGAGGTAGAGTGCTGGGTACTGAACCACACCCCTAACTCTGCCCCTTAGTAACACACATTTTTCAAAACTGAGGAGTACATTGCACCTCCTCCACTGCCATTTATTATGTCAGAAAAGACATTCATGTAGCAGTAAGAGGTAGTATTTCTGTTGCAGATTATGATTATGGTTTTGGTGCACAGTGGAAATAAAAACATACATAGAAACATAGAAGCTGATGGCAGATAAGGACCACAAGGCCCATCCAGTCTGCCCATTTCTTTTTCTACCTTATAAATGTGCTATCGGCCTTTGCTTTGTCAATGGCCTATCTATTCATACTCATCTGTATTGCTCCCTTACGCCCAGGGCCTCTGTTGTTCTGCGGCAGAATTTTCTGATTTTTGCGGCACGGCTCCTTGACTTCTGGGGCAGCGTTTTCTGATTTCTGCGGCATGATTTATTCATTTCTCTGGCAGAATGCAGTCCTGTCATTGGCTAAATATGATGTGATGTCATCAATGACATCATATGCTGAGCATAGAGGAGGGGCTTCAGGATAAACAAGCTGGGAAAGAAAGCCTGACACTATGGAAAAACAGTATATTTATATGAAAATTCACCAAAAACAATGAATTCTGCGGCACTATATATATTCTGCGGCATGATGCAAATTCTGTGGCAAATTCTGCAACCGCAGAACGGCAGAATTCCAGGGGCCTTGTTTATGCCTATCTCATGCCTGTTTGAAGCCCTGCACTGTATTCATATCCACCATGTCCTGAGGCAAGCTGTTCCATGCACCCACCACCCTCTCTGTGAAAAAGAACTTCCTCACATTACCCACTTAATCGGCCGCCCTCTAATCTCATGTTGTGTCCTCTTGTCCTGCTGTTTTTTTTATATTGAAACATGTTAGACTCTTTCATCCTAGTTAATGCCCTTAAGGTGTTTTAATGTTTCGATTATATCACCTCTCTCCCTCCTTTGCTCTAGGGTATACATATTGAGTTCCGTTCATCTGTCCTCATATGCTTTCTGATGCAGTCCCTGCACCATTTTGGTTGCCCTTCTCTGGACTGCCTCAATTTGGCTAATGACCTTGTGCAGGTGTGGCTCCCAGTACTGCACACAGTACTCTAGATGGAGCCCTACCAGTGTCTTGTAAAGAGGGATTAGTACCTCCCACTTCTGACTTGTGATACCCCTTCTAATACACCCTAACATCCCCCTAGCCTTACCTACTGCTTTAGTGGTCTGCCTGGATGATTTCCGGTCATCAGTGATGATGATGCCCATTTCTCTTTCTTCCCTTGTAACTGCCAGCAACTCCCCTCCCGGCCTATAGGTAGCTTCAGGGTTTCTCTTCCCTATGTGCATGATCTTGCACTTCTTTGCACTAAACCCCAGTTGCCACTCTTCCGACCATTTTGCTAGTTTATACAGATCTGTTCTCATTCTGTCTACCCCATCTGGATCATCTACAAACAGACAAACATTACCCTCCAGTCCATCTGCAATGTCACTGATAAAGATATTGAAGAGGGCTGGCCCCAGGACTGATCCCTGAGGTACCCCACTTGTGACTTGCATCTCTTCTGACTGTATACCGTTTACCATCACTCTCTGTTTTCTGCCCGTCAACCAGTTTGCCACCCAGTTGACCAACTTCTGACCCACCCGAGCCTACCCAGCTTATTAATCAATCTTCTATTTGGAATAACATACTAACATACTATTTGCCAGCAGATTAGGCCTTACGGTCTATCTAGTCTGCTCGAACCTCAGATCCCTAGTTGGGTGCCGAGGCCCTCCCCTTGCTTTTGTTCCAGAAACCCTTATCATCCATCCCCACCCCCCTGGGACAGGCCATCATCTGATACATCCACTTTCTGTGTCTGTCCCACCCTCTCTTGAAGCCCTCCACTGTGGATCTCTGAACCAGCTCGCCAGCCAGTGCATTCCAAGCGCCCACCACCTCTCAGTGAAAACCTCCTCTAGTGATACCTCCCTGCTTTTAATCTAAAAAAGATCCTCCATGTTTACCTCCCATTTATCTCTTGAGGTACTTGAAGACCTCAATCATGTCCCCTGTCTCTCCTCTCTTCCAATGAATACAGGCAGAGCTCCTCAAGTCTGTCCTCATCGTCAAATCCCTAGCCCTCGTATCATCTTAGTTGCCCTCCTCTGTACCCTCTCCAGGAGATGTATGTCCCTCTTCAAGTGTGGTCTCCAGTACTGTACACAGTACTCCAAGATGTGTGTCTAACTAGTCCATTGTACAGCGGCCAGAATCACTTCCTTGTTCCTAGAGGTGATCCCCCACGATGCATCCCAACATCCTTGTTTGCCTTCTAGCCGCCTCCTGCACTGCTCAGAGTTATTCGTACACATCCACCATGACCCCTAGGTCTTTTTCCCCCATTGAGGCATCCAGCGCCTCCCCTCCCAGGGTGTACCTGTGTTTAGGGTTTCCCCCACCAAGATGCAACACCTTGCACTTGGTGATATTGAAATTTAATTTCCATGTGTGAGCCCAGCTTTCCAGGGTGTCCAGGTCCCCTTGCAGGGCCAACCTCCCCTCTTCTCCCTCGACTACTGCTCTCATCTTGGAGTCATCAGCGAAGAGACTCATTTCACACCCTATACCCTCCCTGATGTCCGATATGTATGCATTAAACAGGATCGGACCCAGGACCGAGCCCTGCGGTAGCCCACTACCAACCTCTCTAGGGTTCGAGAGCTCCCCACATGGAATAGTATCGAAAGCTTTGCTAAAGTCAAGGTAGGTGACATCAACTGCTCCCCCTTTGTCCACCACTCTGGTTACCCAGTCAAAGAAATCTACGAGATTAGTTTGACAGGACCTTCCTTTTGTAAACCCATGCTGTCTTGGTTCCTGTACTCCTATGGATTCCGGGTCTTGCACTATCCTTTCCTTGAGGAGTGCCTCCATAATCTTGCCCACTACTGAGGTAAGACTGACTAGTCTGTGTTCCCTGCCTCCTCTCTGCTACTATGCTTGTGGAGTGGGATCACATGAGCCCTTCACCAGTATTCTGGGACCTCTCCTGTGCTCAGAGACTCACTAAACATTTCTGATAATGGCTCTGCTAGTTCCACCCTTAGCTCCTTTAGTACCCTGGGATGTATGCCAACAGGTCCCATTGCCTTGTCCACCATGAGCTTATCGAGCTCTTGCAGGACCCTTTCTTTTGTGAAGGGACTAGTGCTCACCTCCCCCCCCCCCGTGTCCATGGTGCTGAGCTGTAGGCCCTGTCCTACCTTCTCTTCAGTAAATACTGAGCAGAACTATCTATTTAAGATAGTTGCTTTTACATGGTCCTCCTCACAAGAACCCTTATCTCCTTTGATCTTAGCAACACCCCCTCTGGACTTTGTCCTTTCACTAATGTATCTATAGAAAGTCTTGTCACCTTGTTTTACTGTCTGTGCTAGTGTTTCCTCGGTTTGGGCCTTTGCCTGCCTTACTGCCTTCCCTGCTTCCCTTACGGAAGTTTGATATGCCTCCCTATCTTCATCCCACTGTGTTCCCTTATATTTCCTGAAGGAAAGTCTTTTGGCTCTGACCTTTTCTGCTAAAGTGTTTGAGAATCACAGTGGTTTCCTTCTTTTGCACTTCCTTTTCTCTCTAACACAATGGGATGTTGGTTCAAGTATTGCATCCTTAATTCTTGCCCACTTTGCCTGTACCCCCTCACCTGTATTTCTTTTTGCCAGGGCTAGCTTAACTCTGTTGGTCATCTTATCAAAATCAGCTCCTCTAAAGTCCCATATTTTTGCCTTGGAATGGGACGATTTAGTTGTAGTGGCCAAAATGAACTATACCTTGTGATGATCACTGGCCCCCAGGTGACCTACCTGGAGATCTGTGATCCTTTCCCTGTTAGTCAGTGCTAGATCTAAGATAGCCTAGTCTCTTGTGGGTTGTTGTACCAGTTGTTTGAGGCCTTCCCCCTGCAGGGAATCCACCGCGTGTCTAGATCTGGCAGATGTTCCTGCAGGTATTGACCAATCTGTATCTGGCATGTTGAAGTCTCCCATTATCAGAACCTCCCCTTTAGCTGTTATGTTTTGTATATCTTCTAACAGTAATGTGCCTATGTCCTCCCCCTGGTCTGGGGGCCTGTTGACAACCCCAGTTCTTATGGCTGTCCCATTTCCTGTTTCCAGGGTGACGCACAGTTCTTCTGGCTTCTTTTGTGTATTCTGATCTTTTGTAGCTTTGATATTTTCATTAACATACAGGGCTACTCCCCCCCCGCCCGAGCACTTTGGTCTGTTCTGAACAGTACGTAGCCAGGTACTGAAGTCTCCCAAGTGTGGTTACTGGTAAACCACGTCTCGCTAATTGCTACTATGTCCAGTTTAGCCTCTGACATTATTGCCTGCAGGTCTGGGATCTTGTTTCCCAGACTGCGAGCATTTGTGTACATGATTTTCCATTGGCCAGATTTCGGTATGTTAGTTGTTGGGTGAGGTCTGGCATTTCCCCGGTGCATCATATGGGGAGCAGGACCTTTTTCCTTACCTGGTGATGCAAATGAACTGCAAACATGCTGAACTCCTATTTGACCACTAGCTGAGGGGGGAGGAGTGTTCTTCCCATTCGACGCACCCCTCTCCCCATCTGTTAGTTTTAATATTTTGCAAAGACGTCAAACTTCTGCCCCAATGCACTGACTCCCTCCTTAGTCAGATGCAGTCCATCAAATTTAAAGAACTTTCGCTCCAAAAACTGTTGGCAGTTCCCTAGAAATTTGTGTCCTCTTTCCTGGCACCAGCCCTTGAGCCACATGTTTAGCTCCTCTATCTCCCCTTGTCTGACCTTCCATCCATCTGCCCCCCTCTCCCAGACCGGCAGGATCTCAGAGAAGGAGATGCTGGATGAAATGGATGATAGTTTGTCACCCAGCCTGATGTTCCTTGGTCTCCACAACTGGCTGGCTGGTGAGATCATTAGTACCTATGTGTACAAGAACGTCAATGTTTTTTCCTGCTCCCTGAACAATTTTAGCAATGCAGTCAGTGTCTCTCCACGCTGATGTACCTGGGAGACATCTGACCTTTATCCCTGGCTGGAGATAGGTATCAACTCTCCGAATCATGGAGTCTCCTATGATTAGAAGTTTTTTGGATTTCCTTTTTGCTTTTTTTGTTTTGGTTCCTGTTTTGGGTGAGTTTTGTTGTGCTAGCTCCTGTCCTGCATTGTCCTGCTCTGCAGTGTCCTCTGCCCCTTTGTTTGATTTCAGAGATAGAGGTAGATACCTGTTTGTAGTTTTTATATGGTTTGTGGAGGTAATATGTTGGAGAGCACTGAGTGATGGGGCACCCAATTTGCCCCTCCTAACCACCTGCCAACCTCCCGGACCAAATACCCTCTGTGGTCGAGGTGCTTCTGTTGGATGTTGGGGAAATGGCAGGTGGCTCTTATAATATATTTCCTCTTGAATATGAAATTTGAGTGTGCAATCTCTGCCCATGCTACCTGGAGCTGAGCCCTAAGATCTCCAATGGCCCAGCATGTAGGACAGTGTCCTAAATCCTGTAAAACTGCCCTTCTGAAAAGTGTTCCGCAGTACCTGCAGTTAATGATATCCATTCCAGATAAGTTGCTGGGTTTATAACCTGGTCAGAGTAATTAGAAGGAAGAAAATGAAAGCAAAAGTTTGATTTTGTGTTTTGTTTGTTTGATTGTGTATAACTTGTTATAACAAGTTAAATTACTAGTGCCCCTGTAAATGAGGTCACTGTGTGGATACCCCACTGATCCTCCCCTTCCTGCTTTGCCACAGGCAATGTCAAAAAAGGAGTGTGGTGTGGGGTGATTGGGGATAGGGGTAGGTGGATGGGCCCTTCCCCTGCCAAAAAAGAAGAACCACGGATGAAAGAAACAAGAAGGTAAGAGCAGAAACAATCAGTCAGCAACAAATGCAGTAACCCTGAAAGCTTATCCTAATGACAGATAAAACCGTCAAACCTATAAAGCACCACGTGTAATAATTTCACAGAAGATAGACCCTGTAAGAAACACTTTGCTACAGAGAAAAATAAAGCAACAGAAGATATACCTTGCAAAAGACAATTTGAATCAGAAGATTACAGTAGTAATCTGTTAGCACACACTTGTAGGCACACCTTGTAATAATGCAGCAGAAGGTATACCCAGCAGCAACAACAATTTGAATCAGAGAAAAATAAAGCAATAAAATGTTAGCAACAAACTGTAACGATCCCTGTGAGTGAAAAATAAAAATAATAACACACAGTAAATCTGCCTAGCCAAAAGAAGTCTTAATTCTTTCCCTTGCTCTGGTAAGGTTCTTTGCTCTGTCCTTTCAAGCAATCTAGAAGAACAGAGCTCAGGTGAAGCTAGGTGTCTTGGCTAGCAAACCTAGTCTTGAGTGTTAAGGGCTTTTCTTTTCACCTTCATAAATTGCTGGAATTACAAGTAAACATCTGTATGACAACAGATGTGCACTCACCATGAACATATGACCAAGCAATGAATACCTTAGCAACATCTGTTTGTAGAGCATATATGTTAGCCAGTCAAGCACAGCTCAAAAACAGAAGCACATCTGTGGAAAACCAGATGACCGGATACATATATCCTAAAAAACAGATAAGCCTGTCTACAACTGGAGAGTTGGCAACCCTCAATGTGGAATATGGTTAGAATATAAACTCTTTACCCACAATGAAAGCATGAAAATGCATTTAAACTGTGACTTCACTTTTTTCCATTTTCAGAAATAACTACACTCAGGGAAGAAAAAAAGCAAATTCCATTCCCAACCATTCTGGCTAAAAATGTTTCCAAATGGCTTTTGTGTTAAAGGAAAACATCACAAATTCAAAAGCCATCCTTCTGCGATTGCTCCCTCCCCACCACTAATTACTGTCCTCTGCCATCTCACCAGTCTCAGCATCAGTCACATGCTTGCCTTACTTGCTGAGTGGTAATGTGAAATACAAACTGTGTATCCATGCTCTAGTAGGCACGGGGTACAGGATCAGGGGAGACTAACCCCCACACATAAGGCAAAAATAACAAAGCAAAACTACTCTGCTGGCAAATACTTAGTGAGAAATGACACTTAAGCTCTGAATTAGGCAGCTGCATTTCTTTTAGTAAAAAAAAGTAGTTGTTTCTCCAAGTAAGGCCAGTTGTCTGGGAGATGCTGTACCAGTGCTTTGCCAATCAAAGCTTTGTCAGGGGACAGGGTTCCACAGACTGCCATGCATATAAATATGAATCTTGTGGTGACATCATTGTTTACATCATAGTGCAGTTAAACCAATAGTGAAAACCACATATAATAATGAAAAGGTAAAGCATAAAACGTAGCAGTACAGACCATGAAGTATTGTATTCTGTTAATGCATAACAGTATGCAATTATGCAAGGATTGAGAAAACAGCACATTTCATGATTAACAAAAGCGATCACCCAAATTTCATTTTTTGCTGCAGTAGCTCTGGGGATCTGCCGTAATGTTATAGTTGTCATCCAGGCAACGGCCTACATTAGCATACAACAAACTCTCCGGTCCGCAACCTGGTAGCTGCAGCGTTATACCACAACTCAGCCTCACAGGTTTATGAAGGTCTACCGGCAAGCAATTCAGCAACAAGTAATTCTACCTTTTTCTCCTCTGTGCAACAATGTTTTTTAGTAAATGGATATAATAAAGGGCCCTCCTACTCCGACTGATCTGGCTGACACCAGCAGACGCCGCTTGCCTCTGCTCGCAGCACCTCCTCTTGTGATGGTACCACTCATGCCGGGTGCCGATCGCAGGAGGTTGAGCTTAAATACCACAGGAACCAGAAGTATGGGTCTCAAACATGCAAGCTCCGTGTAAACCTACTATTAAAAGTAATAAAGAAGGCTTCTCAAGCCCTGGACTCTTAAGAACAAACAGACTAGTATATTTAAAAATGAATATAAACCTGCTTAGCTCCTGAGTCGTCCCACAGGTAGCGAGCAGGAGACAACACTACCCAGCTCAATTGTATCTAAATATTATGGTTTCCAAAGTTTTCCTAGAAGTGTCAGCAGCTCCCCTCCAGAAGAACTTTAGAAAACCTAGGACCCAATTTGCAGTCACAAGAGACTGTTGCAAACACAAAATTTGAGTTTGTGGCAATCTGAATATGCTTCAGTATGGTCAGAGGTGGTCCCAAACTCATTCTGCACTAGTACACATTAAAGCATCATGGTCCACTGAAAAGGGCAGGACTGTCATGCAAATGGCACATAGTGCCATATATACAAAAGGTGTGGTATACAAAAGGTGGGGTGACCCTGCACCAATTGGGTGAACCTTTGCAATGTCCCCTATCTGCAGAACTATTACAGGTATGGGGTAGAGCCATCACAAAAGTATGGTCAGAACTCCAGATATTACAGGGAATGGAGATCACCAAGGGATTAGAACACTGAGTGATCATAATGGGACTGCAGAGCTAGAAAGAGGGATTCCTCTCAACTACCTGCGATGGATTGTAGAACACTGAGGGACTGGGAACCCACAAGATCATAATGAAGACCAACATGGGAGAGGTGCCGTCATCTGGACAGTGGGCTAGAAGTAGCCTGGAGATACTGGTCAAGTATGAGGCTGGGGCATGACATTCTTCCACGTACCACCATAGATATGTACTGTATATGTTTGACAGTGTGACATGCACATAAAATACTGTTCATATCTGTGGTGGTACTGTGTGCTGTTACTGGTGTCTATGCATTATGGGTGGACTGCCTATGTCCTGTGGCTTCATAGCACACAGACAACCCTACGAGAGATTGCCACACACCTGGTGTCCCACGGACCTCCAGCGGCATTCATGGAAGGGACACGTATCCCTTCCATACTCAGTCCCCTGGTGGTTCATGCAGCTGCATACAAGGACAGTCTGGGGGAGTGTCAGGGGGCATGTGCACACTCCACACCATTCATTAAGGTGTCTAGTAGCAGGCAAGGTGGGTGCAGGCTACATGGGCAGGTACTCTGCCATAGCAGCTGTAAACCCCCAACAAGGCACATCCGCCAGATGCAACAGAATTAAACTCCCCCTGCCATTGCCACCCCAGGCCTCTGGACAAGTAGGGAGGTCTGAGGGTGGCTTTTGAGGCACTGTCTCATTCTCTATTAAAATATCTAACTGCAATGTCCACTGTCTCCTCCTCTGTGTAGAGCAGGAGATCCAGTATGGGACCAGGTCAGGCATCTGACTGGATGCCTGTCTGTGTCCTCTGATCCATCCTCTGTGCAGTGCGGGGGGGAGGCAGACAAGCACTGCATGGTGGCTCTGCTAGTACACACTGTGCCTTGCTTGCCTGTCCGTGGGTGTAGAGCTGTGTGGGCCAGGTACATGCCTCTCATGCATACCCGGCTTGCATTTGTGCATAGCCCTCATTGTGTGCAAACCATGTTTGCCCACAGTAACAGCTGGATGGCTTCAGTTGCATTTTTATCTCCCATCCTCCCAGACACAGATATCTCTTTACCAGCATAGCACTTTGGTGTGCCAGCAAACCTGGATGCATATTATGCTCCATTTACTGGTAGATAAAACTGAGGCTACATCTGAGGCCATTATGTTTATACACAACTCAATTTATATTTCTCATTATGTCTGTATTTTTCCTCAGTATTTATTCACAAGGTCACCTGCATGCAAACAGAATCTTTGGTCCTCCCAAGATCCTTTGCTCCTCATGTTGCTTATTTCTCTGAGGTCATAATACTCTTCTTGTGACCTCACAGTCACTTCCTTTTGGCAACAGACTGTTACGTCACAACAGAAGATTATAATTTCAAGTAGGCATTAGGTTAATGAGGCAGATGAACTTTAAAGGATAAATATCCTGTTTTGTTGTAAATTTCCTTAGCAACAAGTAATCGGAAGGAGAGAACGATAGAAGACATATGACAATCAAGCTAAAGTGTGTGTAAATATTATGTTTTTCAGTGTTTTCCCTGAGGCAACAGCAACTTTTTAAGATAAAGAAGTTGGTTTACACAGCTAGTTGTACAGTATGTGTGGAATCCATGAATGGTCATGAGACAAGTCAGTCATTCACAGACCACAGTTTCTTAAGATCATTTTTTAATAAGTTATTGCAAGTAGCAAATGTGTTGCTTGAAGAGGTTCTACATAGAAACAGCATACTGACTGAGTTACTGGTTAACCAGAGAGATTGCACATGCTTGACAAATCAATACTGAAGTTCATTAGCACAACAGTGGAGAAGAATTTATATTGCCAGTCTGTAATGTGCCTGATAAGTTAAATAATTACAGGTAGCAAGTTCCTGTGTTATCAATGTTTTATTTACTTAGTTTTTATTGCCCAAGTAAGTACACTAGACAATTACAATGCATATTTTCAGGTATGACCAGGGAGATTACAAAATAAAGCAATGTGACAAGCATATCTGCAGAGCACCATACTGGGTTGGGGGTAAGCCCATTGATGGTCAGATGGATAGGAAACTGGCTAGCTGGGCGCACACAGAGAGTAGTGGTTGGTGGGAGCTCTCAAGCCCTAGAGAGGTCGGTAGTGGGGTACCTCAGGGCTCAGTCCTGGGCCCGATCCTGTTCAATGCATACATATCAGACATTCAGGGGGGTATAGGGAGTGAGATGAGTTTCTTCACTGATGACTCCAAGCTGGGAACAGTAGTTGAGGGGGAAGAGGGGAGGTTGGCCCTGCAAGGGGATCTGGACACCCTGGAAAGCTGGGCTCACACATGGAAATTAAATTTCAATATCACCAAGTGCAAGGTGTTGCATCTTGGGCCGGGAAACCCTAAACACAGGTACACCCTGGGAGGGAGGCACTGGAGGCCTCAATAGGGGAAAAAGACCTAGGGGTCATGGTGGATGCATGTATGAATAACTCTGAGCAGTGCAGGAGAGTGGCTAGCAAAGCAAACAGGATGTTGGGTTGCATTGTAAGAGGATCACCTCTAGGAGCAGGGAAGTGATTCTGCCACTGTACAATGGACTGGTTAGACCACACCTCGAGTACGGTGTACAGTACTGGAGACCACACTTGAAGAGGGACATACAGCTCCTGGAAAGGGTTCAGAGAAGGGCTACCAGGATGATTCGAGGTCTGGGGGAGTTGAAGTATGAGGATAGACGTGAGGAGCTCAGACTGTTTTCATTGGAGGAGAGAAGAGATGGGGGGACATGAACGAAGTCTTCAAGTACCTCAAAGGAATAAATAAGGTAAACTCGGAAGGGATCTTTAGACTAAAGGAGGGAGGTATAACCAGAGGGCATGGCTTGAAGCTGGAAGGATGATGGGGAAAAGAGGAGGAGGTTCTTCACTGACAGGGTGGTGGATCCTTGGAAAGCTCTGCCTGGTGAGCTGGTCCAGATTTCCTCGGTGGAGGGCTTCAAGAGAGGGTGGGACAGATACCGAAAGGGGTATTGGAATGCAAGGGGTGTCTCGGTTCTCAAAATGGGATCTGAGGTTCGAGCAGACTAGATAGACCATGAGGCCTAATCTGCTGGCAATTAGTATGTTAGATGTTAGTAAGTTAAGAATTTATGGTTACAGAGAAGTAGAAAAGTGAGCCATAGTCATTAAACACAAATAAACAATAACAAAAATAAGTTACAGTACAATACTAGAGACCAGGAACACAGAAATATAGAAATTGTCGGCAGATAAGGACCGCTTGGTCCATCTAGTCTGCCCATAAGCCCTTGTATTGGATTACTGCTTCTGACCCACCCACTGCTGCACATCTATGGTTCCCCTATGCCTATCCCAAGCATGCTTGAATCCATCCAAAGTGCTCACTCCCACCGCCTCCTGAGGCAGACCCTTCCATGCGCCTGTAAAGTCATCAAGTCAACTCATTTATAAAAAGTACTTTTCAAGTATCAAAACACTTGTACATAAAATCCAAAAGTACAACAGGTATTAAAACTACTATAAATATATAAAACCAAATAAAACAGGCAACAAATCCCATTAAACATCTGAAAAGGCCAATGTAAACAAATAAGTTTTTAAGGCAGTTTTAAAAGTCTTGATGGACAGGCACGCTCTAACCTGATGAGGTAGAGAGTTCCACAGGGTTGGTGCCATAAATGCAAAGGATCTTGCCTCTGAAGTCTTCAAACGAACCCTGGGAACCTCTAGCAATCCCTTGTCAGTGGAATGAAGTGGGTGGAGGGGGCAGTAGGGACACAGGAGATCTTGCAAGTAATGCAGTTCCTTCCCATATAGGGCCTTATAGGTCAGCAAACCGACCTTGAAGATAATCCTCCACCGTACTGGAAGCCAGTGCAGTTCGCGGAGCACAGGCATGACATGGCTTGATCTAGGTGTAACCCCCGTGCAAATGGGGGTTCCCAAAAGACTTCCAGGAGCTTGCTTGAATGCTCCAAGCCTGAATGGTGTTTGGCATTTAAGCCATTTATCAGTGAGTGTTTTTAGAGCCTCTGGTACTGTCTCTTTAAGAGCTGTCTGCTTGCAGACATAATTAGTTTGTATGGGGGGACTGTGTGCTTCTCTGAGTACCACTCGAGCTGCTGCCAATTCACTTCATTTTGCAGTCACTAGGAGTGCAAAGGAACCTATCTGAAAGATGTAACTGTTTGCCAGAAATTATTTAGAGTAATAATGAAATTACAGTTTGTCTAACCTGCTTTCTTTGCAGTCAGAACTGTGTCTGCTAGTTCCCCATTCTAGTTTTGAACTGCTGAACTGGACCAATCAGTGTGGGAGTAAGCTAGCTCTAAAATGGTGCCTTGGACAGATCAGAACTTGGACTCATAATCTGAGCCAGCCACAAGAGGATTGTATGGGCAGTGACTCTGGGAGATGTAGTTTAGACTTCAGTGCCTTTTGGACCAACAGCAGCAGTCTATTGTGAGTGACAGCCAATCCAGTCAAGAACTGGGAGGAACTCAAAGGAAGTGCCGGTTTTGTCGGTTGGAGTTTCAGTTGAGCTTTGGCAGTGAAGAAGGAAGGAGCCCTGTGCTTTTTCAGTGTGCAGTTTTAGTCAAAAACGTGTGTAAGGCCCAGAGTTCGGTCTGCAGCTTGTGTAACAGCTTGTTAGGACTGAATCCTCCTGTGAAAAGAATCAAAGGATCTCTGAAGAGTAGAAACCAGGCTCACCCTGTAGAAGACTGGAGGAATTGCTGAAAATTGCACTCAGTCTGTCAGGAACTGAATCTGCTGTGTGTCTCCCGGGTATTGTGCAGTAATTGCGATCGGGATACAGATGCAGCCTGCCTGGTATAGTGCTTTCTTTTATATGGATGTGTAGAAGAGGTTTGTGTACCTCAAGTGAGCCCTGCTGACATTGAAGGACCCTATCTTATTTGGAGTCGTGATACTAATTCAGGGTCGCTCCTGTTGAATTGCCACATTAAATCCAAATGGAATTACTGTACTGCTGACTGTTTAATTCTCCTTTTCTCTGTGTGAAAGGGCCCCTACCAGCTGCCACGGTTTGGACTAGCCACTAGGGCTTGGGTACCCAGGGACAGTAACTGATAGGGATAGGCCTGACCAGAGCCATAATGAATTATTAGAGTGATAAGCTAATTAACCTGATTTCCCCTGTCCTTGTTATATCCCCTAAATAAATCAGAGCTGCTTGTTTCAGCAAAGTTATACTGCCTGAGGTATTTGTCTATGTTAAAGTACTGTACTGTGATTGTTGCACTGTATCTCATTTCTGGAGGTCCCAGTGCGGAACCAGACCTGGGGGTAAGTGTATACTGTGAAGGTAATTCTGATATATTGTGTGGGCCACTAGTGGGAAGAAAGGGGGGTTGCAGTGTCCCAGAGGGCTGTGACCAAGTTAGTTTAACTATTGCAAACCCTGACCTCTGGGTGGAGGCACCCGCCATTGGATCCAGGCCCCTCAACCTGTTAGTGGCAAATCATGCAGGGGTAGTAGCCCCTGGGATAGCGCCATCTAGGGGTTACATCTTGGAGGCTCACCGCTGGGATTGTGTGTCCTCTAGTGGCCATATTTATTAACCACTGTTAAGAAAAAATGGGTACCCCAACAGAAGTGGCTGTGCACCGCTGGTGGAGTGGTGTACTGGGGAGGAGATCGACCCCAAAATGCTATGCTTATCCTGGACATCCCCTGGTATCAATACGGACACTGTGCAGGGAGTACTTTCCAAGGTGGAAGGTTTACAAAACCCTGTGGTGGTGGGTCGGCATGCTAATCTGCTCACCCACACTTTCCTGGCCCTAGTAGAGTTTAAGGATCCCATAGATAGCTCCAAAGTGCCACAGACCATTACCCCAGAGGGAGCCCTCACTGCTTGAGAGTGATAACTAAGGACAGTAAAGACCGGGGGAATCAGCTCCACCACTATCTGAAACTTTGAGAGAAATTTGCTGAATGGTTGCTGGGAGAGGGAAAACTGTGGAGGACTTGAAGAAACTATTCTTGCCACCTGGGGTGTTCCTCCCCAACACCCTCTCCTGCTCCAGTGCCTGTAATGGTGGCTGAACCAATGCAGACTCCTATTTCTGCACCTGCCATTAGTCACGACTCTTACGAAGGTTGAGGATCTTCTCTGGCACCCTCTCCACCCCCCAAGGAGGATGACTGGGAGACCTGGATAGACTATGTTGCCCCAAATTGCTAGAATGGCAATGCTCGGAAGAGCCAGCGAAGAGGGTTAGTGAAGGCCTCGAGGGTCCTGCCTACTACCATCCGTGCTAATCGGGCCAGTAACCCTGAGGCGACTGCACAGGCCTATCTTGAGGCCTTGGAGAATGTGTATGGAGCCCAGATTCTGATGAGGACCTATGGTGGCGAGTAAGAAATGCACAACAGTACCAAGGGAGTTGTTGTCTGTGTATGTCTCTCGGCTGGAAAAATTGTTGCAAGAATGCCTCAGAAAGGATAGTTTGCCAGCGATTGAACTGGACCGAACCAGACTGGACAGAATCCTTAAGTCTGCCCCTTCTCAGAACTGCTGTTGCTTCAGTTACGCCTGGCAAATCGACTGGAATCCCCACCCCTATGATGAGTTAAGAGAAATTGAGGAGTTGAGAAAAGGCGACCTCGGGAGGTACCTGCACCAACAGCTGTGGCTACGACCGAGTGACTGAGGGTGACCCATCAAGTGAAGTTCAGGGCAGAGGTTGACAGTCAATGAGTGCTCTGACAAGGAAAAGATATGCCACAATGGTGAACTGTTGAGAGAGATCCGGAATTCAAAAACAGTCCTTTATGAAGGCCAAGCCTGCAAATCAGGCCCCTGACCTATATCCGACTGCATCTGCTATGGGGGTGGGGTACCCACCCATGTATCTCCTACTGATAACAGCTCCAAACTCAATTCCTTGACCATGGAAGTGGAGAAACTGATGAGTGTCTCCAATGCTTATCACGCCCGCAGACAGAGATGGCACCCAGGTTTCCAGTTAGTAATACCCGCCCTGGCTCAGTGTGGCGCCCGGCCAGCCTCAAACTCCAGAAAGTATGTTTTGCTATAATTGTGGGAAAGATGGGCACATGAAAAGGGAATGCTAGTCCCAAAAGACACTGACAAAGTTGCATATAGGCTACAAGAGAGCTTCGGAGAAGAAATCAGTGGTTAAGAGGTGCACGACATGATCCCAGTGAGGGCACCAAAAATGCTAATTCACGTCCTTTTGTGGCAAGGTCAGTTGCCCAGGCCCCCACTACCGCCTCTCCAGACTGGTCCAGAATAGTGGGTCCCTCCATGGAGACCACTGTAAAGGTGAATGGAGTGTCTACAAGAGCTGTATTAGACAGTGGCTCCCAAGTGACAATTATGTTCCAGGATTGGTATCAGAAGCATTTGTCAGGCGTACCCTTACAACCATTAGAAGGACTGCATGTATGGGGGTTAAGGTGAAAGCCTACCCCTATTCGGGTATATCCAGATTTGGCTGTCTTTCCCACCTCCGTGGCTGGGTGGCCAAACAAGTAGAGACCCTAGCCTTAGTGTGTCCCCCCACTGGACTGTATGATGGTGTCCCTTTGTTGATTGGAACAAATGCTCATATGTTTGGAAGGCTGGCACAGTTGTGTTATGAAAACAGGGTCAAAGACTAGTAGAGCTTTAAGAGTTCTGGCTTTAATTAAGAAGGCCTATGAGGCACAGAGAGATGCTGAAAAAACAGAACCAGAGGAACCGGTCGGAATTGTATGGAAGAAGGATCCTGAGTCTCTGATCCTGGCGCCAAATGCCCAGTGTACCTTACAGGGAGAGTCCATATCAGAAAGGATGGAATAAAATATTAATGTTGGATGCACCAGGCGATGGAAAATTGCCAGAGGGACTGCTGGTCAAGCCTAGTATTTTGCCCGCTAGAGCCCATGCTTATGCCAGAAGGGTAATGGTCCAAGTTCATAATGTGTCTGAAAGAGACATTCGAGTAAACAGAGGTTGCATCCTGGCTAATGTGCATTGTGCAGACACTGCAGTGCTACCGCAACAGAGTTCAAGGAAGAATGACAGAGTACGCCTGACTTGTTTGATTTCGACTCCCGCTGCCAGCTGAATGGAAAGTGAGGATCAGTGAGAAGCTTGCCCAGAGAACCAGGTGTTTTCTTTAAAGGAATGGGATGTAGGATGCGTGCAAGGAGCTGAGCACAATATCCGGCTGCATGACGTAAAGACCATTTCGTGAGAGGTCTACGCCTGGCACCTGCTGACATAGATGATGTGAGACGGCATCTGCAAGAGATGTTAGCTGCTGGTGTAATACAAGAATCCAAAGCCCTTATGCTTCCCCCATTGTGGTAGTGAGGAAAAGAATGGAACAGTAAGGATGTGTGTGGATTATCGCACCTTAAACCCGCGGACTATCCTGATCAGTACACAATGCCCGCATTCAGGATGCTTTGGACTGCCCTAAGCAGGAGCAAGTGGTTCTCTGTGCTGGATCTCCGCAGTGGAGTACTACAGATCCCGATGGCCCCAGAGGACCGTGAGAAGAGCGGCCTTTATCTGTCCGCTATCTTCTATGAATTCATGAGGATGCCTCAGGGTTTCAGGTGCCCCAGCCACTTTCAACGATTGATGGAGTGTGCAGTGGGGACATGAACTTACTAGAGTGCCTGGTATACCTAGATGATGTTATTGTGTTTGGCAGCTCACTGGAGGAACATGAGAGCAGATTATTTAAGGTATTGGACCGACTGGAGGACTTTGGCCTTAAACTGTCCATTGATAAGTGTCAATTCTTTCAAACATCAGTAAAGTATTGGGACACATAGTATCCACCGAGGAATAGAGACCGACCCATGTAAAGTTGAGGCCTTGACCACCAGGCCACAGCCCAAAAATCTAAAAGAACTGCAAAGATTCCTGGGATTCTGTGGTTATTATCGGCGTTCATCAAGGACTATTCAAGAGTGATCCGCCCTTTACTTAACCTTACTCAAGGGTATCCCCCAACCCACAAAAAATACCAAAAGTCAGCGTCCCTCAAGACTGAAAGAGTGTATTTTCATCCGAGTGAAGTATTTGGGGCCCGCTGGACTCCTGATTGTGAGACTGCTTTTCATGAGATCATATATCAACTTACCCATGCTCCAGTGCTGGCCTATGCCGATCCAAAGAAAACCTTACGTCCTGCACCTGATGCTAGCTTGCAGGGTTGGGGCTGTGTTGTACCAAGAAACCGAGAATGGCTGAGACCAGTGGCCTTTGCCAGTAGAAGCTGACCCATCCGAAAAGAACTATCCTGTACATAAGTTAGAGTTCTAGCTTTGAAGTGGGCTATTGTTGACCAATTCCATGAGTACTTGTATGGGGCTAAAATACTAGTAAAACTGACAATAATCCTTTGACCTATGTGCAGACCTCAGCTAAGTTGGATGCCACTGGCCATAGGTGGCTTTCTGCATTATCTACATATGACTATGCCTCGAATACCGAGCAGGTCTGAACCACATAGATGCTGATTCTCTCTCCGGAGGCCTGTTCCCCAGAATGATTGGGTCCGATTGGCAGAACCTGACATTCGGGCACTCTGCGGAAGTTTGACAGGGAGGAACAAATGTCCTGACGGCGCAGTGGACTGCATGGTGGATTGCTTGGGGCCCTCTGAGGATTGCATACCTGCTGTTGCCGCTCTTCTGCAATAGATTAGGTGCACTGCCTCAGCTGGACAATGACAGTATTCAGGGCGGCTCAATCCCGCGATCCCATGATCAAAGCAGCTTTAGAAGCCCTCTATGCAGGAAAAGATGTGTCCAAATTATGCTCCACTGATTTGAGAACTGCACTGTTATACAAAGAAGGTCCTAAGTTGAAACTGATCAATAAACTGTTATACAGAGAAACAGTAGACAGAGGGGACAAGTAGACAAACAACAACTAGTGCTGCCCACTGCCTTCGAGACTCAGTACTGAGGTCCTTGCACAACCACATGGGGCACTTGTTGTATAGACAGAACACTTGACTTGGTGAGATCCAGATTCTATTGGCCTAAGATGGGGGCTGATGTGGAGCAACACATTCGAACTTGTAGTCGCTGCTTACAGAGGAAAGCTTTGCCCCAGGGCTGCCCCTTGTTAACATCACCACCAGTGCACCCATGGAGCTGGTCTGTATTGATTTTCTGAGTTTGGAGTCAGATCAAAGAAATATCAGTAATGTGCTGGTGGTCACTGACCATTTCATGAGATATGCCCAAGCTTTCCCACAAAGACCAGAAAGCATCCACTGTGGCCAAAGTACTTGTAGAAAACTTTTTGTTCACTATGGGCTCCACAAAGAATCCATTCTGATCAAGGGAGAGACTTTGAGAGTCGTCTGACCAAAGAGATCGCTCTTCTGGGAGTGAAAGTCCAGAACCACCTCACTACCCCCAGGGGACCCACAGCCTGAACGTTTCAACCGCACTTTGCTAGATATGCTAGGCACCCTGCACCCAAAGGACAAGCCTAGATGGAGCCAACAAATTAGCACCCTGGTACATGCTTATAACTGCACCAAAGTGATGCCACTGGATTCTCCCCTACGCCTGATGTTTGGAAGAGAAGCTCGACTACCAGTAGATGTGTGTTTTGGGGTCTCTCCTGATGGGGTTCAAGCTGACAACTATTTACAGTATGTGCAAAAGTTAAAGGCCCAGCTAACTCATGCGCACTAACTGGCTCAAACCATGGCTGCAAAAGAAATCTGGCCAACAAAGAAAGGTATGATAAAAGGTGAAAGCACAGGAACTCCAGGAGGGAGATCGGGTATTGCTAAGAAATCTGGGACTGCATGCAGCACAAGATTGCTGACAGATGCACCATCTCCTCACATTGTAGTGGGCAAACTAGATGATCTGCCAGTGTACAAAGTAAGGCCTGAGAATAATTCAAAAGATGTAAAACAATGCATAGAAATCATTTACTGCCCATTGGACAAATCTTAATTGAGTCTGAGCCCTAGAAGATGCCCCACTGGACCAGTGACTAGAGCTGCTGCAAGAAAAGATCAAGAAAGTCTACACCTACAGAAGCAAAGTTAAAGTGTTCCCCTCACAAGTCCCAGTTGAGCATGACTGTCAGTCCATATCGGAAGAAAGTGAGAGTGACTTTGAATACTATCCTTCTTACGAACTGAGTCAATTGTTTCGGGCAATCCCCTAGTCAATACTGAGACAAAGCTGGGCCTTCTGGACTGTCTAAGCCCCTGCTTCATCCCTGGAGCCAATGCTCCCAGAAAGTGAAGTGTAAAGCATCAGATCAGATGAAATGGAATCATTGTGCATGGTTGAACTGTTTGAGCTTCAGGGAGGAAATGATAGATTGGGGCAGACTGGTGATACAATCAACAAGAAGAGTATTTTGAGTGTCCTGACAGTCCACTGCCAGTGTCCGAAAGCTCTCCATGCGAGCCAAATGTTGTGGACTCCGAAACTGTAACTCCTGGAGCTGAAAGTGCCCCAAGTTCTAGCCTCTCTCCCCATGGAGACTCCCTGACAAGTGAGGACAATGCTGAAAATGAGGCTCAGAGTGCAGAGACTATAACAGTTCCCCCTAGAAAGACTGGTCGAGCTGTAAAGCCTGTGGTGCACCTCAGTTATGATTCACTTGGGAGGCCTGTGGACTTGCCTCTCAATGTTGTCCATAAAGGAGTGTATGTGTCCCCGAGCTCATTGCCCAAACTGAGCATCAGTGCTAACTCCAAGTTACTTGTGTTGCCCTCTAAGTATGGTGCCCTTGCCCCATCCATCCCCAAGGTAACTGATAGGGAAGGGCCCCCTCTCTTCAGGTTTCATGTACAAGAGGTAATAACTTGAGTTATGGTACAATGTGTATGTAATACTGTGTAAAGAGTGACGTATTGCAATGTTTCAGAAATGTGTTCTTGGTAAATGATATATTGACTGATGATTACATGTGCGAGCCTAATGCAAATGTATATGGTTGCAGTTGAAACTTATGGGGGTACTTGCTTGACGCGGACGTCAAGCTTTCCCAGGCCAGGAAGGGTGTAACCCCCATGCAAATGGGGGTTCCCAAAAGACTTCCAGGAGCTTGCTTGAATGCTCCAAGCCTGAATGGTGTTTGGCATTTAAGCCATTTATCAGTGAGTGTTTTTAGAGCCTCTGGTACTGTCTCTTTAAGAGCTGTCTGCTTGCAGACATAATTAGTTTGTATGGGGGGACTGTGTGCTTCTCTGAGTACCACTCGAGCTGCTGCTAATTCACTTCATTTTTGCAGTCACTAGGAGTGCAAAGGGAACCTATCTGAAAGATGTAACTGTTTGCCAGAAATTATTTAGAGTAATAATGAAATTACAGTTTGTCTAACCTGCTTTCTTTGCAGTCAGAACTGTGTCTGCTAGTTCCCCATTCTAGTTTTGAACTGCTGAACTGGACCAATCAGTGTGGGGTAAGCTAGCTCTAAAATGGTGCCTTGGACGAATCAGAACTTGGACTCATAATCTGAGCCAGCCACAAGAGGATTGTATGGGCAGTGACTCTGGGAGATGTAGTTTAGACTTCAGTGCCTTTTGGACCAACAGCAGCAGTCTATTGTGAGTGACAGCCAATCCAGTCAAGAACTGGGAGGAACTCAAAGGAAGTGCCGGTTTTGTCGGTTGGAGTTTCAGTTGAGCTTTGGCAGTGAAGAAGGAAGAGCCCTGTGCTTTTCAGTGTGCAGTTTTAGTCAAAAAGCGTGTGTAGGCCCAGAGTTCGGTCTGCAGCTTGTGTAACAGCTTGTTAGGACTGAATCCGTCCTGTGAAAAGAATCAAAGGATCTCTGAAGAGTAGAAACCAGGCTCACCCTGTAGAAGACTGGAGAATTGCTGAAAATTGCACTCGGTCTGTCAGGAACTGAATCTGCTGTGTGTTCTCCGGGTATTGTGCAGTAATTGCGATCGGGATACAGATGCAGCCTGCCTGGTATAGTGCTTTCTTTTATATGGATGTGTGAAGAGGTTTGTGTACCTCAAGTGAGCCCTGCTGACATTGAAGGACCCTATCTTATTTGGAGGTCGTGAGTACTAATTCAGGGTCGCTCCTGTTGAATTGCCACATTAAATCCAAATGGAATTACTGTACTGCTGACTGTTTAATTCTCCTTTTCTCTGTGTGAAAGGGCCCCTACCAGCTGCCACGGTTTGGACTAGCCACTAGGGCTTGGGTACCCAGGGACAGTAACTGATAGGGATAGGCCTGTGCACAGAGCCATAGGTAGATTATTAGAGTGATAAGCTAATTAACCTGATTTCCCCCTGTCCTTGTTATATCCCCCTAAATAAATCAGAGCTGCTTGTTTCAGCAAAGTTATACTGCCTGAGGTATTTGTCTATGTTAAAGTACTGTACTGTGATTGTTGCACTGTATCTCATTTCCATGGGGGTCCCAGTGCGGAACCAGACCTGGGGTAAGTGTATACTGTGAAGGTAATTCTGATATATTGTGTGGGCCACTAGTGGGAAGAAAGGGGTTGCAGTGTCCCAGAGGGCTGTGACCAAGTTAGTTTAACTATTGCAAACCCTGACCTCTGGGTGGAGGCACCCGCCATTGGATCCAGGCCCCTCAACCTGTTAGTGGCAAATCAGGCAGGGGTAGTAGCCCCTGGGATAGCGCCATCTAGGGGTTACATAGGTAAGCCCATCAACAGCCTGGCTGCCACATTCTACACCACCCTCTCTGTGAAGAAGAACCTCCTCACATTTCCTCTTTGCCTCCCACCTTATACTGTCATGTCATGCCCCCTCGTTCTTGTGCTCCTCCTGTATTGGAAACTGTCTCCCCCCTGTACCTTGTTTATACCCTTGAGATACTTGAATGTTTCTATCATATCCCCTCTTTCCCTCCTCTCCTCTCTTCCAGGAAGTACATATTGTTGTCTCTTAATCTCTTCTCATAAGTCTTGTGTTGCAAGCCCTGTACTATCTTAGTTGCCTTCTCTGGATTGTCTCCAGCCTGTTAATGTCCTTATGAAGGTGTGGCCTCCAGAACTGCAGACAGTACTCCATGTGAGGCCTGACCATGGTTTTATACAATAGCGTCACTGTCACAAATGCACTCAGCAAGGTCAGGCCCTCTGCTCCCACAGTGCCAACCTCTGAGTGCAGTATTGTGAACAGGTAATAGAACAGGGTAGCCCTCCTGTCTGCTTGTGGGTCTGAATCACCTTCAGTCTCAAGTTCTGGGGGATTCAAACTGTGAACCTTATGCTAGCATACCCAAATGTACAGGCTCAGATAATCTGCTCTTTGGGGGGATGCCAGATATCTTTCACCTAAGGGCACCTAACCAGGTATCCAAAATTAATCCTTAAAACTCTATAAAAGACCTTAGGCATAATCTTACCTTTTTGTAGTTTGGTAACACCATTAAGCTTATGAACAGCTGTCAATGTTAACCCTCCATACATCACATGCAAAAAGGAACTTCAAAGACACACCCAGGCAGTCTTAAATATAGATTTACTTAAAATTGATAAAAATATGTAAAATGTAAACACAGAACACTATATCACAAAGCATACAATCACTTAAAAGAAAAGGAGGAAAAGTACAAACTCCTACCAACATACAGTTAGACTTTTTCTATCTAATGAATACCTCTACCAGTGCCTTAGTTAGATCTGAGATCTTGTTTCTTAGGAGTCCAAAAAGGAATGTTTCTCTTCAAACACAGTATACAGTTTAAAAGTTTGGGTTTCCACACCCCTTCTATTATGTAATCTGGCTCCTCCTTGTTAAATATAAAAAATATACAAACAGAATGTCCTAGCAGGAGGCATATTAAATAAGGTGACATCAGCAAAAACTCATTTCCCAATATGACTCTCTTCGATTAAGCCTTTCCTTTGATCTTGTGTGGTTTTCTGCTTTCCCAAGGATCAAAGGATTTTATAATTTTTTAGCACCATAGTGATATAACATGTTTTCTTCCTCTAAGACGTCATAAAAGTTTACGAGCCCTTTATCCTGGCAGCTGGTCAGCTCCAACTGAGTTAGATAAACAGGAGACCCTTAATTAAGGCTTGCTAGTCCTTTTAATTATCTCCTGGTTTCAGGTTAATATATCCTGTTATTTCCACCAAAACCTGACCCATGGCACAGCTGCCTTATGGAGACAAATCATGCACACTATATTTTTATATTACAAATATCAAAGAGCAATCATAACCAGCTGGCCAAGTGTCACAATCACTACCTCCCTCCTTCTGCTACTGAAACCCCTGTCTATGCACCCCAGCATGCCACTGGCCCTCCCAGCTGCCTTAGCACTCTGCTTTGACATTTTTAGGTCATCTGAAATAATAGCCCAAGGTCCCTTTCCTCCTTTGTGACTGTGAGCAACTCCCCTCCCAATCCTGTAGCTTTCCCCAGGGTTTCTGTGTCTCAGGTGCATAATTTTGCACTTTTTTGAATTAAACTTCAGTTGCCAGTCCTCAGACCATTTCTGTAGTTTCCCCATGTCTCTCCTCATTTTCTCCACCCCCTCTGGGGTATCCACTCTGTTACAGATCTTGGTGTCATCTGCAAACAGGCAGACTTTTCTCCTCCAGCCCTTCTGCAATGTCGCTAATGAAGACATTGAACAGGACTGGCCCCAGGACCAATCCCTGTGGCACCCCACTGGTCACCCCGTCCCCAGACTGCACCCCATTTACCACCACCCTCTGCCTCCTGTCTGTTAGCCAGTTTCTAACCCAGTTTACCACCCTGTCCCCCATGCCCAGCCTACCCAGCCTGTTTATTAGCCTCCTATGTGGGACGGTGTCAAAGGCTTTGATGGAATCAAGTTAAGTGATGTCCACTGCCCCACCCTGATTTAGTTCCTTTGTCACCCAGTTGAAGAAATTTGTCTGACATTACCTCCCTGTGGTGAATCCATGTTGCCTATGGTCCTGGGCTCTGATGGCTTCTAGATGCCCCACTATCCTTTTTTTAAGCAAAGTCTCCGTGATCTTCCCCACTACTGACGTGAGGCTGACCAGTCTATAGTTCCCTGCATCCTTCCTGCTGCTGGATTTGTGTAGAGGGACCATGTGTGCCTTCTTCCAATACTCTGGCACCACCCCTGTGTTGAATGACTCAGTGGACATGGCTGCCAGAGGTTCTGTGTCCCCCTTCGCAGTTTTCTTAATATCCTTGGGTGTATGCCATCTGGACCCATTACTTCCATCTTCAATTTAGTGAGCTCCTGCAGGACTCTTTCCCCTGTGAATGGACTATTGTCCACCTCTTCACTCCTTTGGCAAATGCTGTACTGCTATGGTACCTTCCCCTTCCCTTCCTCTGTGAATACTTAACAGAAATATTTATTCAGTATTTCTGCCTTTTTCCATGTCACCCTCCTTGTACTCCCCTCCCTCTCCCTTGAGACTTGAACCCCCCCTTGTTTTCCTCCTTTTGCTAATGTACCTGAAGAATGTCTTCTCCCTTTTCTTAACTGACTGTGCAAACCTTCCTCAGTCCATGCTTTTGCTCTTCTTACTGCCTTTCCTGCTTCCCTTAGACACTCTAGGTACTCCTCCCTGTCCTCCTCCAATTGTGTCTCCTTATATTTCCTGAACCCTTTCCTTTTTGCCCTGAACTTTACCACCACCTCTCTCGAGAACCACAGTGGCTTTCTCCTTCTCTTGCCTTTGGATACCAATCTGATGCATTGGTTTGTTACTTCTAGTAAGGCTTCCTTTAGACACTTTTACTGTTCTTCCAGTGCCCCTCCTGCCCCTATTCTCTCCAAGGCTCTTTTGATATCCCTCCCCATTTCAGCGAAGTCAGCATTTATGAAATCCAAAGCCTTTGTCCTAGTATGACTTGAGTGAGTCTCTGTCCCTATGCTGAACTGGACATGGTATCAATGCAGCACACAGTAATGGTCACATTTAAGGTCCACTGATAAAACCCTATCCACTAGCAGCATAAACAATGGGTTAGGCAGAAGACCCCACCAGAATGGGGGGGCATGTCCACTAGTTTAAGGGTAATTGCAGGCAGAGTCAGCTTTCAGGTAGTCTCAGCTGGAATTACTGACCTTCTGAATATTGTGTGGGAGAGTGTACTACTTACAGGTAGTAGGAGAGCATTCCAGAGCCTAGGTGCACAGACAGAAGGGCATGGTCTCCCGTAGCTGTATGGGTTTTAAGAAACAGCCAGCAAGGACATACTGCTAGACCAGAGAGAGTTTTCCCCTTTTAATTGTTCAGCTAGGACAGAAGGAGCAGCAGTTCTGATCTCTTTATCAACAAAATGGTCCAGGGCAAACATATAACAGTTTGATGGGGACAGCCATCCCACTCTTCCATACAACTTACAACAGTATGTGATGCAAGCTGGTGACAAGGTGAACCTACAGACAGCATTATAAACTATGTCCCATTTAAGAAAAGAAGACTGTGCAGTATGCGTGAAAGACATGAGCCCATAGTTAAGACTACATAAAAGCACTACTCTGGCAAGTGCAAGATGTGCCACAGTGGTGAAGATATGCTTGGCCCTATAGGTCATGTGAAGTGTGCAGTTTACTTCCCTGCACATATTAGGGATGTGCACGGAGAAGTCAAGCTGGGGACAAGAGTACTCCAAGATATTTCAGAGAGCAGACTTTAGCAGTAGAGGCCCATCAGCACTAGACACTTCCAGGGACTCAGGACAACATCTTATTTTAGCTTGGGATCCAAAGAGCACAGTTTGTATCTTTTTTACATTGTGTTATTGAATCACTTACTAATCTGCAAAAAAAATGTTAACTTCATCCCTTAGTTTAAAGAAAGGAGGATCGTAAACCTGATAAGTAATTTTAAACCACAACCTTATTGGTTGTACTGTGTTTCTAACTCATAAGTTTTGACTACATCAGACCCAACACTCTAACATTTTAATTCTGTAAGTTACCATGTTTACTTTTTTTCCCTTTTACTATACAAAGTTAGAGGACACCCCATGCAAAATGCTAGCAAATGAGACATAAATGGCATGCCCACAATGGCAAACAATTTGCTGTATAATTAGCCTGTCAAAGGATGGACTTTGAGCCTCACCTTGGGTAGTATGTCAAAAGCTCCACTTGAAATTAGGTTTAATAATTCAGAAGTCCTGCGTCTTTGATTTCTAAGGCAGTTTCCCACTATCTATAATAACAGGTAAAAGACAGCAGCTCAAAATTCAATCACTTCTGTTCCAGAAACTTATGGAATACATCACAACATGCTGAGGCATCCAGAAGTTCAAAATTATCTATGATTCCTTTCTTTATTAACAATTTCTTAGCCTTCCCACATAACTAGTTCAAGTTTATTGTTAAAATCGTATACATAAAACACATAGTTGTCATATACAGTGCAACTGACAATATACAGTTAAACACATTCACGATGTCAAGACTGCTATGTCTGCATAAAATAAAATACACGTTCCCTTTAGAGACAAAGTCTGATAATAGTTTTATCAACTCTTGTATACATAATCAACGAACTGTAATTCATGAAAGCTTCATAATGTAAGTGTATAACAGGCAACATTTTCAGCCACATAAATAATGAATTTTTCTTCAGTAAACAGAAAGCATTCAATTGATTTTTTTTTCAGCCAAGACACCTACAGTATATCTATTTATACCTAATGGATTTAACCATTTTTCCAATTCCTTTTCTAACACATGGCAATCCAGTATGATGCATTGCTAATCTATTTTCTGTATTGTACTTAAAAGTTTTCCTACAATTATTAATTTTACCATACCTATATAAAGTGGATCCACTTTCTAAAATACATAGGGCAGGACTTCCAAAACTCTTAGATTGCCACAAGCCTGGTGCACTGATGATACGGTGCATGGGGCTTGTAGCAATCTTAACATAGCTTGCAGGTCACTTGCTGGTGCTAGCCATGACACACATACCTGTGACCTTTACTCTCAATCCAATTGGCTAAATCTCCAAAACAGAATCTATTATCATACCTGCATTACGGTCAAAAAGATCTCCCTAGGGTTAGCCCCCCCCATTCAGAACCTTATTAAGAGGGCCCCTGCTAACTTGCACAGCACAAGAAGCATACCCAGTCAAGCTTTCCAGGTACTGCTATGCCGTACTTCACAAGGGCAGACAGCATTTATGTACAGAGCACCCAGCTGGTTTAACAACCTCCCAGCACATATCCAATCCATTCCCAAAATTGGTTCCTTCAAGAACTACCTTCACCAACACCTAACTAATCTCAGTAGCTGCAACTGCAGAACACAATCCTGTTGTCCCACTGTGTTTAACCATCCAGCCTTCTACTGACAAGGCCCCCTTAGGCTGTTATTTTCTGAGTGACCATTTAGTCCATGATCATCTGCATGTTACCCATACTTTACTTGGCAACACCACCAATTTTATTCCCTGCTTGCAGGGATCCACCATACCTGCTCTACTACCTCTTCTCTTCCTCTATCTATAGCCTATCTACCCCTTTCACGTATATCCTAGTCTTCCTCTTTTCTGTATGTGTCTCTCTCTCTCTCTCTCCCCCTCTTGAACCTGTCTACCAACATCTGAATCTCCTCTCCTTAGCACTTCATTTTAGTTCTCATTCTGAAAATAACTTATGTTATTGCTTGTTTGTCAGTTATCCTGCTTATTGCCTGTTTATTTGTACCCATTGTACCTGTATCTGTCTATTCTTTGTATAATTTCAATTTTGTTGACATGGAGCCTTTGACAAAGAGCCTCTGGCTTAAAAGTCTTAATTCCACGACTCAATAAATAAATAAATAAAATCCCATGTGACAATTGCCACAAGGTAGATCAACTTTTCTTGTCTACCTTGTGGCAATCCTTGGGGCTGTTTTACATAACTTGCATCAGATATTTTGTGCAAGCTGCCATAATATATTGCACCTCACCCGAGACTGTAAAATCACACACAGTTGCAGTGAAGGGTTTAGTGCACCGCCAGAACCTAAGTGCTTTGGCACAGGGCTGGACGGAAGCCCTGCACCACATCTGGAAAATCCTGTCCCTAGTCTCAAACAGCATATAGCTGCTCTGTGTTTTCCCTTATCACTGTAGGTAAGGCATAATTCAGTTTTTTTCTGAACATCTTATATTCTCTATAGAGTGACACTCTAGGTATGTCAATCAATTTTGCAAATATTCTTTGAGAAAAAAATATCTGCAATTCTCTATTCTGCCTCTTTTAAGTATTGTTTACATATTCAATACAGTAAAATAGTCCTAAATACTTGGTAATTCCAATCTGACCAATTTATAATTCAATTTATGCAGCCATGTATTTTTATCTTGTGCAGTCCAGTTTTCTTCCCAAAATAGCTTTTAAAATATCACAGGTTTCAAGAGCAATCAATTTTCTCCACCATCTAATAGCCCTCATAAACACTTTACATTGCAAGGAGAATACATTAAATTCCACAGATAACAATGCTGTAGTGTAGCAGTATCAACTGGTAAAATTAGTATGTTTCCATAAAAGTTGTTTTATTTAACTGCTAGGCTCTTGATTTTCTTATCCTTACTTAGCAAACCCCACATTTTGCTACCATATTTTCATTTTTTGGAGCAAATGTGTCTACCTTTTTGGATGCCTTTTATTAGTGAATCCATAAAGATGTTAAATAAAAATGATCCGGTTAATGTCCATTTAGATATTTATACATGAAAGAGGTTGCCATCTAAATCCACTCAGATAAATGCCATATTATTAGAATGTATTATTTATTTATTTATTTAACAAATCAGAAAGACCTTTGGGCCAAGGGATCTTTTACAGAGGTTCCACTTCAAGTCAGAAGAATAACAAATTACATTGGTCTCAGTAAGTAGTACAACATGAGAAAAGTAATTACATAAACAAAAGAATAATATGGCAAGATAAATATTGTGTCAAGAGAAGTGCAGCCAGTGGCCGTGTCTGAAGGTGGGTGAAAGAGATTACAAGGACATAAGGACAGGGGGCAAATTGGAGGGGTGGAAGGTGCAAAATAAGAGCAAGCAGGGAGCTGCCACAATGTTGCTTATGTAGAAAAGTCCGGGGGTACAGGGAGAGAACAAGGTGAGGAAACAGAGGGGAGGGAGGGAGGGGAGTGAGGGAAGAGGAAGGGGGGATGAGGTAGGATGAAAAGAGGGCAGGGCTGGAGATGGGAAAGGATGAAGGAAGGAAGTGCTTGCATCTGGAATAGTGCAGCAACAGGGTAGGGCTATATGGGGCGAATGGTAAAAGAGGGAGGTCCCAGTGCATTTAGCTGTCTGCAAAGATTATGCATAGCAGTCACAAGATGTTCTGGAAAATTGGAATTGACACAGCTTCCGCTTAAATGGTCCCAAGGTTGCAGTCATCACAATCTCAGGAGGAAGGGAATTAAATAAATTAGCCACTCTAACTGCAATGGATCATTGCTGGAATGGGGTTAGACAGCAAGGGACAGTAAAAGTTTGGCTCACAGAACTTTGTGTGCTATGAGCACCCTGGAAGGGACTGAAAAGCTGAAGGGAACCTGGTGGTAGGAGACCAAGAGCTGCCTTCTTAGCCAGCAGGCAGGCTTGATATTCAATGTGAGCCTGGAGTTGAATCCAGTTTGCTTGTCCTCAAAGGTCACAAGTGTGAGTACAATATGCTGCACCAGTTAGTAGTTGGCATGTCTTATTCAGAGCTGTGGCGAGCCACCGTAGGGTTGTGTCCATGGCGGTACCGTAAATGACAAAACCATTAGCTGAGTTATTTTTAACATTCAAGCATCTATGTTCAATTCTCAAAGCATTTCCACTGGATTTCAGTATACAGATTATCAACAGCACTATCTATGGATATCCAGAAAAAAAAAACAAGTTCAGCTTCTGTTTCTTTTGTCTTTCAATAACATATTTAGACACAATACATTTAGTACAAGCATGTTATCTATGGTACCTGTACCTTTCCTGAAACCAAACTGGGGTGATGCCAATATGCACTGATTCTCTTCCCATAATTCTAGTCTTGAAAGTATTAATTCTCCAGAAAATGTTTAGACCTATACAGAGCAGGGAGATTGGTCTGTGGTTTAATGGCTTATTCAGGTCTACTCGTTTGAATAGTAGTACTGCGATTCTCTTTCACCAATCAGCTGGAAGAGATGGGGTGTCACAAATGTTATTAAATAAGGGTGTTAATATCTTACACCGGATTTTCGGGGTTGACCGGTATATATCTGTTGGTGAGTCATCACCTGGTGCTTTATTATTTTTTTGCACTTTTTATAGCTGTTTGTATGTAATCATAGTTTTATTGATGTCCTGACTAGCAACAAATTCCAGCTGATTAACATAATAATCACTTCTGTACTGCAACTTGTCTATTATCTCTGAAATAATTTTTCCCAGCTGTTAGTATCTATGATCCCCATAATATTCCTTTTCAAATTCTTCAAACCAAAAGCTACCATCTCCCAAAACATTTTGTTATCATTCACAAACACTGTCATCTATAGCTGTTGTCAAAACCATCATTATATACCTTTTTCTCAGTCTTGATCAGACCTTTATATTATTTTTCAATGCCATTAAAGCTTTAGAAAAAACTCTACTGTTTTTTTAAATCCCTTCCCCATGTCAGATACATATTCTTTCACTTTAGCACACTCATTATCAAACCGCTAACTAGAAATTAAAGTGTTCTTCCAGTATGCAGAAAAACGTTTTAACATATGATATTGACACAATACAACTTTTTTCATTAACTGTCTGTATTTATATCACCTTATCTTTTACTGCTGAGAACATCTGCATGAAGGTGATTTTTTTCCGTCATCCAGACTTCATCTCACTGCTAAAGTCATAATGCTCTGTTTGAGATGTCACAGTTTGTTGCAGTGGAACTAATTATGGCCTCATGCATTGAGAACTATGACTGGGCAGGGCAGGAAAATGAAATAAAGTCTGAGATACAACAATTCTGTTTTCCAGTAAATGTCCTTGACACAAACTGTCGGGGGACATAAGAACAGAAACATGATGTAAAATAAATTGTTTTGTGGCTGAATATGGTTTGATTTACTGATTTACTTGATGTCTGGTAACCAGAATGCCAAACTGAGCTGCAGCTGGTTTCAAGCATAATCAGTGGGTAGAGGGTAAAGAATACAGAGTGTAATAGAGGAATAGGCAAACAAGATACATTACAAGCATAATATTGCAAATAAAAAACACAGAGCAGTAAAACCATAAAGCTACATAAAAGCCAGAAAGTTAAATCCAGTGGATCCAGCCACAGTGCAGCGTAGTAACCTACAGAAAGTGACAAGTCACAAAATAATGCATGACAAATGGACATCTGTGCAATCAAATTACACTGTTCCCTGCAGTATACTGCAGCATTCTGTGATATACTGCAGCATTACTATGTTGCTTCCTGGCTGGTGCTGCTGTACACAGGCGAAAAAGAGGGTATTTATGATTTGAGTCAGTGCAACAGTGCTAACACCAACCAGCACTAAAACAGAGAGGTGGGGTAGAGAGGGTCTGCACAGCGGAGATAGAAAGGGAAAAATAAGGAGAGCTAGTTGCAGGAACATATATATTTAGAGTGATCTTGGACATGAGATCTGAGGGAGAAACGTGAGGGGGAGGGGAGGATCCCCCCCCCCCAACAAAGCCATACAGATTGTTATTTGGGATTCCATCAGACTGCAGGAGGTCAGAAAGCTGCTCCTTAATCATAGCTACAAGAAAATAGAAATCAGGCTAACTGATCTTTAATTCCCTGAGTCTCTCCTGTCCCTACCCTTGTACAGGGGCACAACGTCTGCTACCCTCCCACCCTGGGTACTGCATTTGTCTAGACTGAAAAGTTGAATAGGTCTGTTAGTTAGCTGTGGAAGACTGCTCCAGCTCCCTATGTATCCAAGGGTACAGTGCATCTGGCTCAAGGACTAGCCAGCATTTAACCCTATCAGACATTTGAGCACCATTTCCTCTGTAATATGAACATTAACAATATTTGTCTCCCACCCAGCCTGGATACAACACTCTAGTAGTGACCCCCAACTGTAAAGACATAGCAGAAGTATTCATTCAGAAGATCATCTTTCTTGCCATCCTCCAACAGCCATGTCTTGTGCTTTTTTGCCACTGTATTCCCCACCTTATTCTTTATCCTTTCCCTGACATACCTAATTTATTTATTTATTTGAAAAGGTGCACTATGCAAAGGCTCATTTCTAGCTGCAACCCGGCGAAAGGGAAAAGGGATAACATGAATGAAATACAATAGTATACCAGTATTCCACAAAAATAAAGTGCACACAGTGAATAGTGCAACATGGTACAAGTGCAAATAACAATAATGGGTGGCAGAAGCTGGGGCAATGAGCAGCACCACAGCCCACTGTAACAGGAACAGTAGGTTGATCAATTCAGTGCAGTAAATAGTATTTGGAATGTAAACAGACCACAATGTGGGATGGTAGCTGGGGGAGGAAATGTGACCAGGGAAGGTCAGATAGGGGGCTCATAAGAGCAAGCAGCAGTGGGTGGCCAGGAGTTTAAGCTGGTGTCTATGTAAAGCAGGGGAGCATGAGAGACAGAGAGAGTTGGGGAGCAGCTTCCAGCGAGAGGAAAGGCAACAGGAGAAGGCTGACTGACCAGCAGAGGCGTAAAGGTGGGGGGAGGCAGAAGTTGCAAGGATCCTTAGAGCAGAGGGAGTATAGGGCAGAGAGAACTGATGAGATGAGTGTGGCTAGATAAGAGGGTGGCAACCCAAATCAGTATTTTGAGAGGAAGGATGCACAGTGAGACTGGCAACTGGAAGGAAGGTGAGGATGGAGAGGGAGAAGTAGAGGGAGCAATGGTGACTGTGGGGAGGGAGAAGTTGGTAGCAAAATAACAGAAGGTGTTACAGAGGGTGGCCAATAAGGCAAAGGAAGTGGAGGGGGGCCATACTGTAGACCACATGTACGTAGTTGTAGAATGGGAGCACCATCTTGGTAACTAGCTTTCAGCAGATCTGCAGAGATAGACAGTCTTTGTTATGGTACAGGGCACCAAGTTTGGGGAGAAGCTTGGCATGGATGGCATCGATGTGGGCAGAGAAGTCAAGCTGACTTTCAAGCCACACACTGAGATACCTGAAGGAGAGAACCACTTCAAGTGGGAACCATCCAGGATGGAGAAAGTGGGGAGGAGGCAAGTTTGACCAGTTTCTAGCTAGTACCAAAGGTCATGTACACTATTTTTTAGTGATGACCCGCAGTTGGTTGGACTGGAACCAACACCGGATATTGTAAAAGTCTTCCTAGAAGGAGGCTTTCACAGCTGAAGTTGAAGGGCCTAATGCTTAAAGAACTGTGTCATCTGTGAATATACAAGTTGGCACAGGCAGAAAAGAGGTTGTTAAGAAAAATGGATGAAGCCCTGAGGAACCCCAGCCTGGATTGGGGGTGGAGATGACAAGATGCCACCTTCCTGTACTGACTGCAGATGATCCAAGAGGTAGGTACAGAAACAGTCTACAGTGGGGGCTGAAAGGCCTGCAGAACTCAGCTTGTCCAGGAGGAGTGGACAGGCCAGCGAATCAAAGGCTTTGGCCAGGTCAATTAAAATAGCCATCTTGATATACCCCTGCTCCATACCAGACAGGACAGAGTTAGTGACCCATATTAGGGAGAAGATGGTGGAGTGGTGCTTCCAAAAACTAGGTTGGAAGGAGGAGAGAAAGCTGGAAGAACGGACAAAGTCAGCAAGCCTGTTAAAGCAAGCCTAGAGAAGATCAGTTTTTCTTGTAGCTTAGTAAGAGGGGGGAGGAGGGAGATAGGACAGAATTTGCCAGCAGTCGACAGGTTGCCCCCTTTTTCTTTTGGGGGGGCTTTCACAATCTTCCAAGACTGAAGAACAGTGCAGATGGTGAAGGAGAGTTTGTAGAAGAGGGAGGCAATTATAGAAGTTGAGAGACAGAAAATTTAATAATTCAGGCCATCAGGGCTAGATTTGGGGAGTTAGAGTGCGAAAAGGGCAAGCAGGGTTTTCTGGGTAGAGACAGGGATAAATTATTTCCTAGGAAGGGGTGGGTAGAGAGGAAGGTAGAGATGGAAGGAAAGGAGCCGGGCGGGGAGAGCACATGTAGAGAAAAACTCAATGAAGCGAACAGCAACAGAGGTAGGATTAAAGATTGTAGAACCATTTACCATAAGAAGTGGGGAAGTGGACTGGGCTGGAGGATCAAAAAGACAGTGAATCACCTTCCAGAATTTGGCTGGGGAGTTATGATTGTTCTGGAGGTTGACTTTGAAATAGAGGTCTCTGACAGTACAGACGGTCTTTTTGCACGTAAAGAAGGTCTCATTTTCCCTCACTCCTTCTTCAGTCTTAAGCCCCACTTCTCCCTTGGCTCTCCTCACTGCCTTGCTGGCTTCTTTTGTTTTGATGAGGTAGAGCTCTCTGTTTGCCTCAATCTGTTTGGCCTTATACACTTTGAAAGACATCTTCTTTGCCCTCACTACTGCCTCAACTTCCCTGGAAAACCAAATACGCCTCTTATGCCTCTTCTCCTACCCACTTTCCTGAGGCAAAATTTTGATACAGCAAGAATCCATTCTTTGATACATTCCCGCTTGTTCTCTGTCCCATTCGGCTGGTTTGGTGATACCCTGCTAGCATTTCCCAAAACTCCTACTCCTCCAACCACCTATCTATCCTCCTGAAGTTCTGGACCAATGTTCAGGATATCTGTCTTTAAGTTTTCAGGGTTATTTTGAATTACACTATGCTGTGGTCATTAGACCTGAGTCTCTCCTCCATTGTTGACCTCTCAGTGCTGTCACAGTTGCTGAGAGCTAGGTCAAGTATGATGCCATCCTAGCACTATATGTTCCTCCAAGTACTGAGTCAGGAAGTAGTTTTGGAAGGTGTCCACCAACGCTTTATTCCTGGTTCTCCATGCCACTGGGATGCTCCAGTCTGCATCTGGTATGTTGAAGTCTCCTAATAGGATGAGTTCCCCTCCAGCTGTTGCCTTCTTCATCTCCTTTTCTAGTGCCTTATCCACCTTCTTTGAGTGACTTGGGGCTAGTATATTCAACAAACTTTCCCCCATCTACTTTAAGCTGTACTCATAGTGATTCCACCATGTCCCCACCCAATCTCCTTACCCATAATGTGTAAAATGTTTATAGTTCAGTATAGTCTTTGGCAGCTATATTGTAAAAGTAATTAACTATAATGTACACAGTTTTAATGATGTGTATTCAGGAGGCCATTGAAAATGAATGTTTGCTCAATTGCCTAATTGTCACACCCTCCTGTTTTAAATTAAAAACATGAACCTGAACTTGATCACTCTGATTTCTCCAAAATGTGAAGTGCAGTCCCACCTCTGTCCTCTGCCACTCTTAAAAAATACATAACCTGGGACCCATGAGGTCCCAGTCATTGCTGGGTGATGCCCATGTTTCCATCACTGGAGATCACTTAATTTTTTTTTTTACCAAGGCTTTTCACATCTAAGCAGTCTACCCTTCAAGAAGCCTGCTGCTGCTTATCCAGTGTTTAGCCAGACCTCATTTACTTGCTCCCTTTGACATACTTCTATCCATAGCACCCCACACAATTTAGTTCTCCCTCTTAGGTGTGAGGACCTTCACTAAAACACTGCTTTGTTTCTGCCAGATCCTAGACTATCCCCCAGTCAGGAAAGTGCTTATGACCCTAGCCTCAAATCTCCCCTTTGTTCATCTTTAGGACAATCACACAACAGACTAGATTCTGAAGGCAGCACTTGTTCTTGCTCAAGGCATCAAGCTTAGGAAGTAGCATTTTATAAATGGAGTTGAAGTTGAAGGAGAATTTCTGATTTTAATCTTACCACACACTACAATACTTGAGTCATTGGACTTCTTTATGCAGGGAGCCGTTCAAATTTATGAAAACAGGGGTTTTATGTAGACTTTTGAATGGCTGCTTACTACCAAAGGTCATGGAGACCACTTTTCTTGACATTAAAGCCCTGTCCACATTAAGCACGATTTTGTTGAAACGATTTTAAAACCGTTTTAGTGCTTACCGTGTTTACCCATCCACACGCATCCTGAAAAGAAACAAACTGGGTTTTAATACGGTAGCACTGCATCTGCATTACGGATGGCGATCGTGACCGTGATTCAGGAATGAAACCTACATTTGCCACAGTGCTCCTCAGGACGTGTGCACATAAGAAGCATGATCCATAGTACATCTTGGCGTTGCCATGTTACAGTCTCAAAACATGACAATGTCCACAGCACAAGTGTGCTGATCCTGCTTCCAGCTGCAAAAAAATAGAGGTTATAATCAGAAAAAATATATAGATCAGAGAACTTGGGGGGGGGGGGCATGTTTTCCATGCAGTGTGGATGCGGAATGACGAGACAGCTACATGGGATGGGGGAGCAATGCATTGTGGTCCCAGGAGGACAAACACAAGCAAACATGATTCGGAAGTGCATCCACACTGGTCAGGGTTCTATCCTAGGCCCTCCGTCATTCTCCTTATTTATCAACAACCTACCCCTACACTGTGGGGACCTAATGTCACGCTATATGCAGATGATGCAGTACTGTACAGAACCGGCAAGGACTCAGAATCACTAAATTTGGAGCTGAAACAAGATTTTTCAACACTAGAAGACTAGTTCCAGGCAAACGGGCTGGTCCTAAACAGCAGAAGACCAAAACCATGCTCTTTGGCCTCAAAAAAACTAGGCCCACACCAGGCTAATCTTCTATCGCTCTCTACCTCAAATAGAATAGGGATCAAAGTGGTGGACAATATCAAGTATCTGTGAATGTTCATCAACCAGGAAATCTCCTTCAGGAAACATGTAGACCACCTAACAACAACAGTAAACCAAAAACTTGGACCCTTATACAGACTAAGTCCCTACCTTACCAAAGAAACCAGGATTGCAGTCAGCAATGGGACCATCATTCCCATCCTGTTCTATGGTGCAACAATGCTTCAAGCACTGAGGGCAATGGAACAGGTGCATCTGAGCACGCTGTACCACAGAATTCACCGTTTCACCACCGTGGCGCAAAGAATGGAGCACCACTGTGATGTGCTACAAGCGTTAAATTGGCTACCCTTGAAGCGAGACTCACTTATCCCTCCCTATGCTTGGCTTTCAAATTGCAGCAACCTGATGCCCCCCCCCGAGCCTGAGAAATCTGCTAGCCCCTTAAGTAAACAGGAGGGTGCTCAGGTCGACAGAACGCAAGCTACTAGAACCCCCAAAAGCCAGATCAACTGCAGGTCAATGGTCACCTAGAATAACCCTCCCTAAACTCTTGAACTATCTCCCGAGTGTGCTCCAGGACTGTACCTCTCTTGAGGGGTACAAGAAATGGTTAAAACTACATCTAAGCCATGGGTCTCATTGCAGGTGAAGCAACTCATAAGGTACCTCTGCCAGGGGGATGCCTCTTGTAAATACAGACAAAAAGGGAGGGAGGGACAGTAAGGAAGCACATAATGTACTGGACTGTGCTTACGTCTTCTATTTACTCATGAATGTGTGTAACTAACAAGGATGTTCGAACGATAACTCGCCTATGACAATTGTTATAATGTTTATTTCTGCAACACGTATACATGATCAATGTACCATATGCTGTAGTGTACTTCGAAAAGCACTGGTTTTCTTTTCCCCTCTAGATACATGTAACTAACCCCGGGTCGCCCCTGAAAAAGGGACTGTCAAAGTCTGAGTGGGCCTACCCAGTTACCAAAATTTAAACAAAATAATAAAAACTGAACTGATTTTACCTGAAAACAGTTTCCAAAACTGTGTTAAACCCCTCACATTTACAGAGTTTAAGCACGGTTTTCAAGCACAGTTTCAAAACATTACCAGTGTGGACACAGCTGTGTTAAGCAGCTCTTAAAATGTTTAAGTACCTTAAAATGTTTTAAGCTCACCAGTGTGGACAGAGCTTAAGTGGCAACTGATTTCAGCACAACCAGTGTTGCAAAGTTTTTTTGTAGTATTTATGCTCCAGCCCTGCAGCCCTCTCACTCTGAGGGAACCCCAGCCCCGTCACCCTGGCGTCCACCAGCCAGTACAGCAGTTGGCCCCAGGGCTTACTCCCCTGGTGGGGACAGAGAGGGAGTTCTCTAACCAGGATCCAGTGTGCTGTGCTGTGGCTAGTTGCAAGGCCTGCAAGTTCCCCGTCATCATCTGCAGGCTATTTTCAGTTGTTTTCCCCCCTTGCGGGATCACGGTGTGCAGTGCAGCCAGTGACTGGGACCATGCACGCCCCTGCACACCCTATCAAGGGGCTGCCACATCCACACCCCCTGTTGTGCGGCACTGTGCCATTGAGCCCCGGCCTCTGCTAGGAGTCAAGCAAGCACCAGTCGCTAAATCCCCCCTCCCCAGAGATGGAGAGCAGTCCATCTGATGCTCAATCCATCTCCTCCCTACTGACCCCCAGTGACCTGTGCTCATTCACTAACATGGGTCGTCGGTGTGGCACGAGGTGTGGCATCCAGTGCCTCAACTTTCAGCACCAATGGGCCGGCTAGATGTTGAAAAGTTTTAATTCGCCAGCGAAGTTCCAGTGAAGTCACCAAATTCACCTCCATGGATCATTTCGCAAACTTTTTCCATTTGCTATTGGTAACTTCACCTTACAACTTTGCCTTTAACTTTTCCTTGGGGTGCATTTTTGTTGATTATAGGACTTAAATTGTGGTTCTGACACCATGGTCAAATCTGGAGGTAATTCTGGGGTGTTGTACACGCCATTTACTTTTCCAGGGTTATTATGTGTTACTATTGTTGTACACATTGAGACCCTTATTTGGATGTATAGTGTCCCTTAACTCCAAATACTGGCAGTGTTATGGCTTGTTAACATTGCAGTATTATCCTATGGGTTTCGGTGGTCACTTGCAACCTATGCAAATAAACATGTCCCCCAAGTTGTATACTTCTGCTTCTTTTGTCACCTCCCACATCCCTCACCAGCATGGCTGCAATAGATGTGGCAAAGAAAAATTTGGCTATACTAATGCTGCCGCCAACAACTCTTTCACTACTACCAGCCCCAGAGCCCACAGAATACACTGCCACAGACACAGCTTTTTTACCTGCAGCACTATATTAGCCTCATAGATTCTTAACACTTTGCTGCCTCTCCAGCACCTCTCCCTTTAGTAGAGCATCTCTTCCTCGTCATTCTTACATGCTAATTGTAACTTGATTTGGGATGAAAAATTACAAAATGTGAAAAAAGCCTGCAGTACAAATAAGTACCAGAAGCAGACAACACCTCCCCTTAGGGAATCAAGGATCAGCAATGTGCTCTGAGAAAATGAAACACCACAGCGATTAACACTACATACACAAGACTTCCAGTGACATAACTTACTGTGATGGCAGGCTGAGATCGGAACTCCATCGGGGGCCCATTCAATTGTGCTTCCTTACCATATTTCTTCTTCAGCTGTTGGGTTTCATTTTGTACTTGTAAGGTCAGAGATTTATGGAAAAACATCGGAGGACTACAATTCCGGGATCTGTGGTGGTCGACATATCTTCCCCAGCACCTATGTCACAGCCCACTCCAGCAAGTTGAAATGATGGCAGCTAGTGCAACAGCAGATGCTGCACAACCCAAGAATGCCACTCTGATGGCAGAAATAAAAGATTTGCAGAGCGAGACCCGCTCCCTTTATTCTGAGCTGCAAGTATCGTTCTCTAAAGTGGAGACAAAGATAAATGAACTTGAACAGCAAGTTACTAACACCAATGGTTGGGTAGACAAGTTGGAGTGGTTGTTTGCTCACTTACTCCAGGAAACTTAACAATTAATGGATAAATGCAAAGACTTAGAAAACCGCTCCACTTGGATGTCCAGATTTATGGGCTGCTGGAGGGTATGGAGGTTAAGGGAGATATGACTGATTTTTTACAAGGGGTTCTGTCTTCCATAATTGATGTTACAGACCTCCTTCCCTTACCTACTTGAACAGACCCATAGGTCATTTTATCTGCTCCTGCCAAAGATCTGAATTCTTGCCCACAGTCAATTATTGTGCATTTCTATAGTTATGCCATAAAGCAGACTATTCTTATACGGGCCTGGAGAAAAGGACAGCTACTGTATCAGGGGCATCACAATACTCTAGCTAACGATTATTTACCTGCAATCCAATGTCACAAGTGAGCCTTTGACCCCACTTCAGGATTCTACAGTCTCAAAATCTAAAATTCACTACTCCTTATCTGGCTCGGCAATGGATTATCTTCAGGAATATATGGGCAATGAATCTGCTCTTCAGGCTCTGAGAGATAGGAATCTGGAAGGGAGAGAACAGATGGAAGTGCAGGAATTCCGAGACAAGGGAGCACTCCAAAAAGAAGCTTGGTCTAAAGTTTCCCCCAAGGGGAAAAAAGGGAGAAAAGAGCAGGCCCTGGAGGAAATTAGATCATTTCTACAGACCTTTCACCAAGAGGCTTCTGACTGAACTGAAGATATTTCACTATTTGTGGACTGCCGTTTATTTAGCAGTGAAGCTGTGATTACGGTTTGGGCTTATTGAGATGTTGTATTGTGCAATTCTCTGTCTTTCAGCCTAATTTTGCTGTGGGGTGCTGTTTGTGGGTGTTTGGGGAGGTCTGCTGAAAGTAGGAAGTATTGTTTTGAGGAGGGGGGATAGTGGCTTGAGATCATTGGGCTATACCATCAGCACAACAAAACTATCACAGAGAAGACCATCACAGTGACAAATATCGCCAGGTCGCTGTGATGGTCCCGCTGTATACCGGCACTGTTTCTCCTGGTGTTTTGCCCCCAACCCAAAACAACTCTGACCTGGAGTTAATTATTTAAAGAAGGGTGTGTGTGGGGGGCATAGCCTTCTGCATGGTGGTTCCCCACAAAAAACATTTTATTCCTGACGGCACAATGCCGACTGTCCTCACCAAAACTTTAAACCAAAAACTCGGTATGCTTTACCATACCCTTCCTCACCACTGCCTTCTGCCACAAGACTGCAGCTGCCTCACTCCTTCCTCTCCTTACCTACTGCATACCACTGTTGCTCGCTGCCAACTCAACAGTCCTATCCCGCCCCAAGCAGGCCTATCACAGAGTGGGCAGATTCACTTTGGGGGTCAATGCCTGTTCTCACCACTGTGATGTCCTTGATTCATTAGGTTGGTTAACCTATGAATCTAAACTTCATTTTGCCACACTCTGCCTGATGCACAAACTGGTACATAAATACACTCCCCCTTGACTTGGTGAGTTTGTTCAGCTTCAGCACTCTAAGTGTGCTCTTAGGTCCGCTTCCCTGCCCCTGCTCATCATGCCCAAACCATGGCTGGCAGTGGCATGACAATCTTTTGGTTTTTCTGTTGTGTATGCCTGGAACTCCCTGTCCCACTCCATTCTATCCTGTCCCTCTTTCCCCAAATTTAAATCCTTGTTGCTATCCCACCTCTCTGCCTCCTCTGATTGTGCCTACCCTAGATGAATTTCCTTTGGTCCTACTAACAGTGCAGTAATCTACCGTGGGGGTCTAGTCCTTTGCTATTCTAACCTATTTTTGTTAAGCTACCCTCTCCCTAAGGAGTGCTTTGTGACTGTCTTAATTTATACTTGGTCTGCCTTTGCTGTAATTGCACAAACAATTGTTATGTCAATGATTTATTATCCAGTTATCCTGGAAATTGTCCTGGAAATTGTTTTAACCTATGTCAATGTAATTGTAAATGTAAATTGCTTTGTATTGTTCATGTATTGCACAATACCAGGTCACCCCTGAAAAGAGGACTGTTAAGTCCCAGTGGGCTCACTTGGTTACCAAAATTCAATAAATAAATAAATAACTAATAAATTGTTCCTGTCACTGTGCCACATGTCAACAACTATGTTGTTGCTGCAGCATGGTAGATCTGATCATTGGTTGGGGGGGGGGGTGGCTGGGGCTCTAGACTACAAAATGGTTTTCTTGTTTTTTTGAAGGTTTTTATATTTATTTTTTAGTTCCTTCTTTTGGTAGTTATAGTTTTTACTGGGGTAGCTGAGCCAGCAGATTGTTTTATTCTGTTTTTTTCTGGGGGCTATGAGAGCAGAAAGGAACTGGAGTAGCCTGTGCTATTGTTGTTGCTGTAATTAAGATGCCTGTACTGCTGGCACAGTGCCTGCTAGAATATTCTGTGAGTCACAACTTTATCTAGAAATAAAAGAAGTCAGTAGGGTGGTATGGGTCTTTTCAAATCTAGTACAGGTGGATTTTCACTTCATATCACAAGGTATGTTGCAGTACCAGTTCCCGTCTGCTACTACGATCTATGCTGACTGACTATCTAGCAGTACGCTTACTTAATATATTCATTTTTGAGTTCTGTGCAATGAGGGGTACTTGGCTGAACTGGAATAGCTCTAGATACATAGATACATAGATACATAGACAGTGTCGGCAGATAAGGGCCTATGGCCCACCCAGTCTGCCCATTTGAGCTTGTAAGTTCAGTTTGTTTTCCTAGAAGTCTGTTTCCCCTTACCCCTGACCTCTAGAATTCCTTTATGTCTATCCCATGCATTCTTAAATCCTGTGATTGTTTCAGCCCCCACCACTTCCTCTGGCAGGGTGTTCCACTTGTCCACCACCCGTTCTGTGAAGAAATTCTTTCTCATGTTTCCTCTGAATCGTCCTTCCTCCAACTTCATCCCATGCCCTCTAGTCCTGGAACATCTTTTCGCTTAAAATAGTGTTTTCCTGCACCCTGTTCCTCCCTGTAAGATACTTGTATGTCTCTATCATATCCCCTCTCCCTCTTCTCCTCCAGGGAGTACATGTTCAGTTCCTTCAACCTGTCTTCATAGGACTTGTGATGCAATCCATGCACCATCTTTGTTGCCCTCCTCTGAACCTTCTCTACCCTGTCTATGTCCTTACGTAGGTATGGTCTCCAGAACTGTACACTGTACTCCAGGTGGGACCTCACTAGTGTCTTGTATAGCAGGAATTATGACCTCCCTTTCCTGCTGGTGATGCCCTGCCTATACATCCCAGCATCCTATTTGCTTTACCTGCTGCCTTGTCACACTGTTTCCCTACTTGAGGTCATCAGAGATGACAACCCCAAGATCCCTTTTCTGCTTGGTGCATGCTATATCCTCACCCCCAACTGATATATTGTGCCAGGGTTTTTGTGCCCCATATGCATTATCTTGCACTTCTTTGCATTGAATTTCAACTGCCAAACCCCTGACCATTCTTCAAGTTTCTGCAGGTCACTTCTCATTCTGTCCACACCCTCTGGTGTGTCTACTCTGTTACAGAGCTTTGTGTCATCAGCGAACAGTGAAATTTTGCCTTCTAGATCCTGTGCAATGTCACTGATGAAGATGTTGAATAGGACCGGTCCCAGCACTGATCCCTGTGGTACCCCTGTGGTACCCCACTGGTCACTCTTCCCTCTGTGGAGTGACAGCCATTTACCACCACCCTCTGTGTCCTGCCAACCAGCCAGTTACCTACCCACCACACTACTGTCCTGCCCACACTCATAATCCCCAGTTTGTGTAATAGTCTTCTGTGTGGCACAGTGTCAAAGGCCTTGCTGAAGTCCAGATAGGCCATGTCCACTGCCCTCCCCGATCCACCTCCCTAGACACCCAGTCAAAAAATTCAACGAGGTTGGTCTGACATGACCTCCCCCTGGTGAAACCATGCTGCCTTGGGTCCTGTAGTCCATTGACAACCAGATGTTCCACCAATCTCTCCTTCAGTAGTGCTTCCATGATCTTCCCCACTACCGAGGTGAGGCTGACTGGTCTGTAGTTCCCTGCTTCCTCTTTGTTCCCACTTTTGTATAAGGGGACTACATCTGCTGTCCTCCAGTCTTTGGGTACCTCCCCTGTTTCCAGTGATCGGCTAAACAGGATAGCCAGAGGTTCAGCCACCACCTCTCTTAGTTCTTTAAGGACCCTGGAGCTCTAATAGAGAACAATTCTTTTTTTATAGAAGATGGTGTTCTGAGTTTAGTAAAGTAGTCAAACTTCCTGACTATTATTTATTTGTTTGCTTTTTGCCTTCTTTCAATAGCAGTTTTTTTTTTCTGTATTCTATATGTAACCCCTAGATGGCGCTATCCCAGGGGCTACTACCCCTGCCTGATTTGCCACTAACAGGTTGAGGGGCCTGGATCCAATGGCGGGTGCCTCCACCCAGAGGTCAGGGTTTGCAATAGTTAAACTAACTTGGTCACAGCCCTCTGGGACACTGCAACCCCTTTCTTCCCACTAGTGGCCCCACAATATATCAGAATTACCTTCACAGTATACACTTACCCCAGGTCTGGTTCCGGACTGGGACCTCCTGTGAAATGAGATACAGTGCAACAATCACAGTACAGTACTTTAACGTAGACAAATACCTCAGGCAGTATAACTTTGCTGAAACAAGCAGCTCTGATTTATTTAGGGGATATAACAAGGACAGGGGAAATCAGGTTAATTAGCTTATCACTTTAATAATCTCATCTATGGCTCTGTGCAAGGCCTATCCCTATCAGTTACTGTCCCTGGGTACCCAAGCCCTAGTGGCTAGTCCAAACCGTGGCAGCTGGTAGGGCCTTTCACCTGAGAAAGGAGAATTAAACAGTCAGCAGTACAGTAATTCCATTTGGATTTAATGTGGCAATTCAACAGAGCGATCTGAATTAGTACTCACGACCTCCAAATAAGATAGGGTCCTCTCAATGTCAGCAAGGCTCACTTGAGGTGCACAAACCTCTTCACACATCCATATAAAAGAAAGCACTATACCAGGCAGGCTGCATCTGTATCCCGATCGCAATTACTGCACAATACCCGGGAGAACACACAGCAGATCAGTTCCTGACAGACCAAATGTAATTTTCAGCAATTCCTCCAGTCTTCACAGGGTGAGCCTGGTTTCTACTCTTCAGAGATCCTTGATTCTTTTCACAGGACGTGATTCAGTCCCAACAAGCTGCAGACCGAACTCTGGGCCTTACACGTTTTTGACTAAAACTGCACACTGAAAAAGCACAGGGCTCCTTCCTTCTTCACTGCCAAAGCTCAACTGAAACTCCAACTCGACAAAACCGGCACTTCCTTTGAGTTCCTCCCAGTTCTTGACTGGATTGGCTGTCACTCACAATAGACTGCTGCTGTTGGTCCAAAAAGGTGCTGAAGTCTAAACTACATCTCCCAGAGTCACTGCCCATACAATCCTCTTGTGGCTGGCTCAGATTATGAGTCCAAGTTCTGATTCGTCCAAGGCACCATTTTAGAGCTAGCTTACCCCACACTGATTGGTCCAGTTCAGCAGTTCAAAACTAGAATGGGGAACTAGCAGACACAGCTCTGACTGCAAAGAAAGCAGGTTAGACAAACTGTAATTTCATTATTACTCTAAATAATTTCTGGCAAACAGTTACATCTTTCAGATAGGTTCCTTTGCACTCCTAGTGACTGCAAAATGAAGTGAATTAGCAGCAGCTTGAGTGGTACTCAATCAAAGAAACACACAGTCCCCCATACAAACTAATATGTCTGCAAGCAGACAGCTCTTAAAGAGACAGTACCAGAGGTTCTAAAACACTCACTGATAAATGGCTTAAATACCAAACACCATTCAGGCTTGGAGCATTCAAGCAAGCTCCTGAAGTCTTTGGGAACCCCCATTTGCAGGGGTTACACCCTTCCTAGCCTGGGAAAGCTTGGCGCACCGTCAAGCAAGTACTCATAAGTTTCAGCTGCAACCATATACATTTGCATTAGGCTCTCACATGTAATCATCAGTCAATATATCATTTTACCAAGAACACATTCTAGAAACATTGCAGTACGTCACTCTTTACACAGTATTACATACACATTGTACCATAACTCAAGTTATTACCTCTTGTACATGAAACCTGAAGAGAGGGGCCCTTCCCTATCAGTTACCTTGGGGCTGGATGGGGCAAGGGCACCATACTAAGAGGGCAACACAAGTAACTTGAGTTAGCACTGATGCTCAGTTTGGGCAATGAGCTGGGACACATACACTCCTTTTATGGACAACATTGAGAGGCAAGTCCACAGGCCTCCCAAGGGAATCATAACTGAGGTGCACCACAGGCTTTACAGCTCGACCAGTCTTTCTAGGGGAACTGTTACAGTCTCTGCACTCTGAGCCTCATTTTCAGCATTGTCCTCACTTGTCAGGAGTCTCCATGGGGGTAGAGAGGCTAGAACTTGGGGCACTTTCAGCTCCAGGAGTTACAGTTTCTGAGTCCACAACATTTGGCTCGCATGGAGAGCTTTCGGACACTGGCAGAGGACTGTCAGGCACTCAAAATACTCTTCTTGTTCGGTGTATCACCAGTCTGCCCCAATCTATCATTTTCTCCCTGAAAGCTCAAACAGTTCAACCATGCACAATGATTCCATTTCATCTGATCTGATGCTTTGCACTTCACTTTCTGGGAGCATTGGCTCCAGGGATGAAGCTGGGGGCTTAGACAGTCCAGAAGGCCCAGCTTCATCTCCAGTATTGACTAGGGATTGCCCAAACAATTGACTCAGTTCGTAAGAAGGATAGTATTCAAAGTCACTCTCACTTTCTTCCGATATGGACTGACAGTCATGCTCAACTGGGACTTGTGGGGGGAACACTTTAACTTTGCTTCTGTAGGTGCAGACTTTCTTGATCTTTTCTTAGCAGCAGCTCTAGTCACTGGTCCAGAGGGGCATCTTCTAGGGCTCAGACTCAATTAAGATTTGTCCAATGGGCAGTAAATGATTTCTATGCATTGTTTTTACATCTTTTGACTTATTCTCAGGCCTTACTTTGTACACTGGCAGATCATCTAGTTTGCCCACTACAATGTAGAGGGAGATGGTGCCATCTGTCAGCAATCTTGTACTTGCCATGCAGTCCCAGATTTCTTAGCAATACCCAATCCTCCCTCCTGGAGTTCCTGTGCTTTCACCTTTTATCATACCTTTCTTTGTTGGCCAGATTTCTTTTGGCAGCCATGGTTTGAGCCAGTTGGTACGCATGAGTTAGCTGGGCCTTAGCTTTTGCATATCTGTAAATAGTTTTCAGCTTGAACCCCATCAGGAGAGACCCCAAAACACACATCTACTGGTAGTCGAGCTTCTTCCAAACATCAGGCGGTAGGGGAGAATCCAGTGGCATCACTTTTGGTGCAGTTATAAGCATGTACCAGGGTGCTAATTTGTTGGCTCCATCTAGGCTTGTCCTTTGGGTGCAGGGTGCCTAGCATATCTAGCAGAAGTGCGTTGAAACGTTCAGGCTGTGGGACCCCTGGGGGTGGTAAGGAGTGGTTCTGGACTTTCGCACTCCCCACAGAGAAAGCATCTCTTTGATCAGACGACTCTCAAAGTCTCTCCCTTGATCAGAATGGATTCTTTGTGGAGCCCCATAGTGAACAAAAAAGTTTTCTACAAGTACTTTGGCCACAGTAGATGCTTTCTGGTCTTTGGTGGGGAAAGCTTGGGCATATCTCGTGAAATGGTCAGTGACCACCAACACATTACTGATATTTCTTTGATCTGACTCCAAACTCTGAAAATCAATACAGACCAGCTCCATGGGTGCACTGGTGGTGATGTTAACAAGGGGCAGCCCTCTAGGGCAAAGCTTTCCTCTGTAAGCAGCGACTACAAGTTGACATATGTTGCTCCACATCAGCCCCCATCTTAGGCCAATAGAATCTGGATCCTCACCAAGTCAAGTGTTCTGTCTATACCAAGGTGCCCCATGTGGTTGTGCAAGGACCTCAGTACTGAGTCTCGAAAGGCAGTGGGCAGCACTAGTTGTTGTTTGTCTACTTGTCCCCCTCTGTCTACTGTTTCTCTGTATAACAGTTTATTGATCAGTTTCAACTTAGGACCTTCTTTTGTATAATAGTGCAGTTCTCAAATCAGTGGAGCGTAATTTGGCACATCTTTTCCTGCATAGAGGGCTTCTAAAGCTGCTTTGATCATGGATCGCGGATTGAGCCCGCCACTGTGCATTGTCCAGCTGAGGCAGTGCACCAATGTCTATTGCAGAAAAGTGGCAACAAGCAGCAGGTATGCAATTCTCAGAGGGTCCAGCAATCCAATTATGCAGTCCACTGCGCCCATGGACATTTGTTCCTCCCTGTCAAACTTCTCCGCAGAGTCCCGAATGTCAGGTTCTGCCAATCGGACCCAATCATTCTGGGGAATAGGCCTCGGAGAGAGCATCAGCATCTATGTGGTTCAGACCTGCTCGTATTCAAGAGCATAGTCATATGTAGATAATGCAGAAAGCCACCTATGGCCAGTGGAATCCAACTTAGCTGAGGTCTGCACATAGGTCAAAGGATTATTGTCAGTTTTACTAGTATTTTAGCCCCATACAAGTACTCATGGAATTGGTCAACAATAGCCCACTTCAAAGCTAGGAACTCTAACTTATGTACAGGATAGTTCTTTTCGGATGGGGTCAGGCTTCTACTGGCAAAGGCCACTGGTCTCAGGCCATTCTCGTGCTCTTTGGCACAACACAGCCCCAACCCTTGCAAGCTAGCATCAGTGTGCAGGACGTAAGGTTTTCTTGGATCGGCATAGGCCAGCACTGGAGCATGGGTAAGTTGATATATGATCTCATGAAAAGCAGTCTCACAATCAAGAGTTCAGCGGGCCCCAAATACTTCACTCGGATGAAAATACACTCTTTCAGTCTTGAGGGACGCTGACTTTGGTATTTTTTGTGGGTTGGGGATACCCTTGAGTAAGGTTAAGTAAAGGGGGATCACTCTTGAATAGTCCTTGATGAAGCGCCGATAATAACCACAGAATCCCAGGAATCTTTGCAGTTCTTTAGATTTTTGGGCTGTGGCCAGGTGGTCAAGGCCTCAACTTTACTTAGGTGGTCTCTATTCCCTCGGTGGATACTATGTGTCCCACATACTTTACTGATGTTTGAAGGAATTGACATTATCAATGGACAGTTTAAGGCCAAAGTCCTCCAGTCGGTCCAATACCTTAAATAGTCTGCTCTCATGTTCCTCCAGTGAGCTGCCAAACACAATAACATCATCTAGGTATACCAGGCACTCTAGTAAGTTCATGTCCCCACTGCACGCCCATCAATCGTTGAAAGTGGCTGGGGCACCTGAAATCCCTTGAGGCATCCTCATGAATTCATAGAAGCCAAGCGGACAGATAGGCCGCCTCTCTCACGGTCCTCTGGGGCCATCGGATCTGGTAGTACCCACTGCGGAGATCCAGCACAGAGAACCACTTGCTCCCGCTTAGGCAGTCACAGCATCCTGAATGCGGGCATTGTGTACTGATCAGGGATAGTCCACTGTTTAAGGTGCGATAATCCACACACATCCTTACTGTTCCATTCTTTTTCCTCACTACCACAATGGGGGAAGCATAAGGGCTTCTGGATTCTTGTATTACACCAGCAGCTAACATCTCTTGCAGATGCCGTCTCCCATCATCTATGTTAGCAGGTGCCAGGCGTGAGACTCTCTCACGAATGGTCTTCGTCCATGCAGCCGGATATTGTGCTCAGTCCTTATCGCATCCCACATCCCATTCCTTTAAAGAAAACACCTGGTCTCTCTGGGCAAGCTTCTCACTGATCCTCACTTTCCATTCAGCTGGCAGCGGGAGTCGTGAAATCAAACAAGTCAGGCGTTACTCTGTCATTCTTCCTTGAACTCTTGCTGGTGTAGCACTGCAGTGTCTGCACAATGCACATTAGCCAGGATGCAACCTCTGTTTCACTGAATGTCTCTTCAGACACATTATAGAACTTGGACCATTACCTTCTGGCATAAGCATGGGCTCTAGTTGGCAAAATACTAGGCTTGACCAGCAGTCCCTCTGGCAATTTTCCATCGCCTGGTGCATCCAACATTAATATTTTATTCTTAACATCCTTTCTGATACGGACCTCTCCTGTAAGGTACACTGGGCATTTGGCGCCAGGATCAGAGACTCAGGATCCTTCTTCCATACAATTCTGACCGGTTCCTCTGGTTCTGTTTTTCAGCATCTCTCTGTGCCTCATAGGCCTTCTTAATTAAAGCCGAACTCTTAAAGCTCTACTAGTCTTTGACCCCTGTTTTTCATAACACAACTGTGCCAGCCTTCCACATATGAGCATTTGTTCCAATCAACAAAGGACACCATCATACAGTCCAGTGGGGGACACACTAAGGCTAGGGTCTCTACTTGTTCAGCCACTCCAGCCACGGAGGTGGGGAAAGACAGCCAAGTCGGATATACCCGGAATAGGGTAGGCCTTCTCACTTAACCCCCATACATGCAGTCCTTCTAATGGTTGTAAGGTACGCCGACAAATGCTTCTGATACCAATCCTGGAACATAATTGTCACTTGAGAGCCACTGTCTAATACAGCTCTTGTAGACACTCCATTCACCTTACAGTGGTCTCCATGGAGGACCCACTATTCTGGACCAGTCTGGAGAGGCGGTAGTGGGGCCTGGGCAACTGACCTTGCCACAAAGGGACGTGAATTAGCATTTTTGGTGCCCTCACTGGGACATGTCGCACCTCTTAACCACTGATTTCTTCTCGAAGCTCTCCTTGTAGCCTATATGCAACTTTGTCAGTGTCTTTTGGGACTGGCATTCCTTCATGTGCCCTTCTTTCCCACAATTATAGCAAAACATACTTTCTGAGTTTGAGCTGGCGAGGCGCCACACTGGGAGCCAGGGCCGAGTATACTAACTGGAAACCTGGGTGCCATCTCTGTCTGCGGCGTGATAAGCATTTGGAGACATCTCGTCAGTTTCTCCACTTCCATGGTCAAGGAATTGAGTTTGGAGCTGTTATCAGTAGGAGATACATGGGTGGGTACCCCACCCCATAGCAGATGCAGTCGGATATAGGTCAGGGCCTGTACTTGCAGGCGTGGCCTTCATAAAGGACTGTTTTTGAATTCCCGGATCTCTCTCAACAGTTCGCCCATTGTGGCATATCTTTTTCCTTGTCAGAGCACTCATTGACTGTCAACCTCTGCCCCTGAACTTCACTTGATGGGTCACCCTCAGTCACTCGGTCAGAGCCACAGCTGTTGGTGCAGGTACCTCCAGGTCGCCTTTTCTCAACTCCTCGAATTTCTCTCATTAACTCATCATAGGAGGTGGGGATTCCAGTCGATTTGCCAGGCGTAACTGAAGCAACAGCAGTTCTGGAGAAGGGGCAGACTTAAGGATTCTGTCCAGTCTGGTTCGTCCAGTTCAATCGCTGGCAAACTACCCTTTCTGGGGCATTCTTGCAACAATTTTTCCAGCCGAGACATACACAACAACAACCCTTGGTACTGTTGTGCATTTCTTACTCTCCACCATAGGTCCTCATCAGAATCTGGGCTCCCATACATTCTCCAAGGCCTCAAGATAGGCCTGTGCAGTCGCTTCAGGGTTACTGGGCCGTTTAGCACGGATGGTAGCCAGGGCAGGACCGGGAGGCCTCACTAACCCTCTTCGCTGCCCGAGTACTGGCATTCTAGAACTTGGGGCAACATAGTCTATCCAGGTCTCCAGTCATCCTCCCTTGGGGGTGTGGGAGGGTGCCAGAGAAGATCCTCAACCTCTGAGAGTCGTGACTAATGGCAGGTGCAGAAATAGAGTCTGCATTGGTTCAGCCACCATTACGGGCACTGGAGCAGGAGAGGGTGTTGGGGAGGAACACCCCAGGTGGCAAGAATAGTTTCTTCAAGTCCTCCACAGTTTTCCTCTCCAGCAACCATTCAGCAAATTCTCCTCAAAAGTTTCAGACAGTGGTGGGGGCTGATTCTCGGTCTTTACTGTCCTAGTTATCACTCTAAGCAGTGAGGGCCTCCTCTGGGGTAATGGTCTGTGGCACTTTGGAGCTATCTATGGGATTCTTAAACTCTACTAGGGCCAGGAAAGTGTGGGTGAGCAGATTAGCATGCCGACCCACCACCACAGGGTTTTGTAAACCTTCCACCTTGAAAGTACTCCCTGCACAGTGTCCGTATTGATACCAGGGGATGTCCAGGATAAGCATAGCATTTTGGGGTCGATCTCCTCCCCAGTACACCACTCACCAGCCGTGCACAGCCACTTCTGTCAGGGTACCCATTTTTCTTAACAGTGGTTCGTAAATATGGCCACTAGAGGACACACAATCCCAGCGGTGAGCCTCCAAGATGTAACCCCTAGATGGCGCTTATCCCAGGGGCTACTCCCCTGCCTGATTTACCACTAACAGGTTGAGGGGCCTGGATCCATCGGCGGTGCCTCCACCCAGAGGTCAGGGTTTGCAATAGTTAAACTAACTTGGTCACAGCCCTCTGGGACACTGCAACCCCTTTCTTCCCACTAGTGAACCACAATATATCAGGAATTACCTTCACAGTATACACTTACCCCCAGGTCTGGTTCCGCACTGGGACCTCCTGTGAAATGAGATACAGTGCAACAATCCAGTACAGTACTTTAACATAGACAAATACCTCAGGCAGTATAACTTTGCTGAAACAAGCAGCTCTGATTTATTTAGGGATATAACAAGGACAGGGGAAATCAGGTTAATTAGCTTATCCTTTATTAATCTACCTATGGCTCTGTGCACAGGCCTCATCCCTATCAGTTACTGTCCTGGGTACCCAAGCCCTAGTGGCTAGTCCAAACCGTGGCAGCTGGTAGGGGCCCTTTCACACAGAGAAAAGGAGAATTAAACAGTCAGCAGTACAGTAATTCCATTTGGATTTAATGTGGCAATTCAACAGGAGAGCGACCCTGAATTAGTACTCACGACCTCCAAATAAGATAGGGTCCTTCAATGTCAGCAAGGCTCACTTGAGGTGCACAAACCTCTTCACACATCCATATAAAAGAGCACTATACCAGGCAGGCTGCATCTGTTCGATGCATAATTACTGCACAATACCGGGAGAACACACAGCAGATTCGGTTCCTGACAGACCCGGTGTAATTTTCAGCAATTCCTCCAGTCTTCTACAGGGTGAGCCTGGTTTCTACTCTTCAGAGATCCTTTGATTCTTTTCATGGGGCGGATTCAGTCCTAACAAGCTGCAGACCTGAACTCTGGGCTCTAACACGCTTTTTGACTAAAACTGCACACTGAAAAGCACAGGGCTCCTTCCTTCTTCACTGCCAAAGCTCAACTGAAACTCCAACCGACAAAACCTGGCACTTCCTTTGAGTTCCTCCCAGTTCTTGACTGGATTGGCTGTCACTCACAATAGACTGCTGCTGTTGGTCAAAAAGGCACTGAAGTCTAAACTACATCTCCCAGAGTCACTGCCCATACAATCCTCTTGTGGCTGGCTCAGATTATGAGTCCAAGTTCTGATTCGTCCAAGGCACCATTTTAGAGCTAGCTTACCCCACACTGATTGGTCCAGTTCAGCAGTTCAAAACTAGAATGGGAACTAGCAGACACAGCTCTGACTGCAAAGAAAGCAGGTTAGACAAACTGTAATTTCATTATTACTCTGAATAATTTCTGGCAAACAGTTACATCTTTCAGATAGGTTCCTTTGCACTCCTAGTGACTGCAAAAATGAAGTGAATTGGCAGCAGCTTGAGTGGTACTCAATCAAAGAAACACACAGTCCCCCATACAAACTAATTATGTCTGCAAGCAGACAGCTCTTAAAGAGACAGTACCAGAGGTTCTAAAAACACTCACTGATAAATGGCTTAAATGCCAAACACCATTCAGGCTTGGAGCATTCAAGCAAGCTCCTGGAAGTCTTTTGGGAACCCCCATTTGCAGGGGGGTTACATATATTTTTTTTCTTTTCTTTTCTCATGTGTCTTTACTATTTTAGCTTGGTAAATATTATATATATATATAGTTATCTTTGTGAGAACTGTCAGTGAAGATACCCTTTGTGCTGTTTCTTATCATGATGGGGGGTGACTATTTAATCTTTGTTACTTGTTTTGTAGCTTAAATAAGGTGCTGATCATAAGCTCTTACACAGAAACATAGAAACATAGACTTTGACGGCAGATAAGGACCGCTAGGCCCATCTAGTCTGCCCATTTCCCTACCTACAGGATAGGCCGCAGTTCCTAGTTAACCAACAGCCTATATCTTCCTGCCCCCCACAAGAATTGCCTTATGTCTGTCCCATGCATTCTTGAATTCTCCCACAGTTTTAGACCCCACAACTTCCTCAGGAAGGCTGTTCCATGCATTCACTACCCTCTCTGTGAAATAATACTTCCTCACATTGCCCCTGAACCACCCTCCTACTATCTTTAAATTGTGTCCCCTTGTTCTTGCAAGTCTCTTTTTTCTGAAAGATGCTACCATCTTGGACTTTGTTGATTCCATTGAGGTACTTGAAAGTTTCTATCATGTCCCCCCTCTCCCCTTCTTTCCTCAAGGGTATACATATTAAGCTCCTTTAGTCTCTCCTCATACGGCTTCTCTTGCAGACCCTGCACCATTTTAGTTGCCCTCCTCTGGACTGCCTCTATTCTGTCTATGTCCTTGCGGAGATGGGGTCTCCAGAACTGGACACAGTATTCCAGATGGGGTCTCACCAACTGTCTGAACAGAGGGATAACAACTTCCTGTTTTCTACTGCTGATGCCTCTCCCTATACATCCCAGTATACCCCGGCCCTCCCTACTGCCTTCTCACATTGCTTGCTAACCTTAAGGTCATCTGATATGATTACCCCAGGTCCCTTTCCTGTTTGTTGTTGTTACTACCTCCCCACCCATTGTGTATTCTTCCCTGGGTTCTTGTTTCCCAGGTGCATTATTTTGCACTTTTTGCATTGAATCCTAGCTGCCATCGTCTGACCATTCCTCCAACCTTGCAAGTCCCTTTTCATCCATTCCACGCCTCCTGTGTATCAACCCTGTTGCAGATCTTGTGTCATCTTCAAAAGGCATACTTTTCCTTCCAGTCCCTCTGCAATGTCACTGATGAAGACATTAAAAGGACTGGACCCAATACTGAACCCTCATGTACCCACTTAGTAACCCCTTTCTTCGAGAGTGACTCCATTTACAATTACCTTCTGTGTCCTGTTGTCCAGCCAATGTTTTACCCAGGCTAGCACCCTGGGACCACTCCCCAGGCTGGTTAATTTGACTAATAATCTTTTGTGTGGGACTGTGTCAAATGCCTTGCAAAGTCTAGTAGACCATGTCCACAGCCCCTCCTGGTCTACTACTTTGGTCACCCAGTCAAAGAAATCTATTAGATCTGCCTGACATGACCTTCCCACTGTGAACCCATGCTGCCTTGGATCCTGTGCTCCACTGACCTCTAGGTACTCAACTTTTCTTTCCTTCAGAAGTGACTCCATCACTTTCCCTACCACAGAGGTCAGACTGACAGGTCTGTAGTTTCCTGCCTCTGTCTTGGTCCCACTTTTGTGAAGGGAATCACATCCGCCTTCCTCCAGTCCTCGGGTACCACACCATCCTCCCATGATTTATTAAAAAGAGTAGCCAGTGGTTTTACTAGTTCCTTCCTTAATTCTTTTAGAATTCTGGGGTGAATTCCATCAGGACCCGTTGCTTTGTCCACCTTCAGTTTTAGGGAGTTCTTGCAGAACCCTTTCTTCTGTGAAAAGGACTGGGATGACCCTATCAAGGATGCTGTTAACTGGATTAGGCACTTCCCCTCCTCTTTGTGAATACTGAGCAGAAATATTAGTTCAGTATTCCTGCTTTTCACTGTCCTCCTCTGCCCACCACCGTTCATTCTATTCAGCCTCACTATCCCTCCTTTTGTCTTTCTCTACGCTGATGTACCTATAAAAGGTTTTATCCCCTTCTTAACTGAGTTGGCTATCTTTTCCTCAGTTTGGGCCTTTGCTATTCTGAATTCCTTCCTGCTTCTTTCTGCCTTAACTGGTACAGCTCTCTGTCCTGCTCCTTCTGTGTTTCCTTATACTTCGAATGCTATCTTTTTCTTCCTGACTTTCACAGCCACCTCTCTTGAGAACCATAGTGGCTTTTCTTTCGTTTTGATTTGTTTATTTGCTTCACACAAAGGCTTGTTGCCTCTGTGATGGCAGTTTGATAATTCCCCATTGTTGCTCCACACCTCCTTCTAGCCTGTTTGCTAGTGCTTTTCTGAGGCACTCTCCCATCTTGCCAAAGTCAGCCCTCCTAAAGTCCAGTACCCTCACTTTTGTATGGCTTGACTCTGTAGCTGAGTTTAACGTGAACCACACTGCTTGATGGTCACTTGTCCCCAGATGGCAACCCACTTCTAGATCTGAGATCCTCTCACTGCCCCCATTTGAGAGTACTCTTAGAGCTTCATTCTTTATTATCAGATCAGGTACGGTATTTACTATCATTCTGTTTATGTACTTCAGGGTACTGATATTAGAGTCAATGGCTTCATGGATTGTTATGGAGTGGACCCTGTTTTATAAGATGGATTACCTAAATTATATTCTAGATGACAGACCTGTCAGTCTTTCATCCCCCTACCTTTTTTTTCTTTTTTTCCCTTAGGTTAGCTTTAAATGTCAGTTTAAGATCTATTTGTGGACAGCAACATTAGGGGTTTTCCCATTCTTCCTCCCCCCCCCTTTTTCCTTTCTCTCTTGTTGATTGTCCCCTGTTGTTTTCGTGCAATTGACTATAATTTCTGTTTATATGCTGGGGGCACATGATGAGCACCAAACTAACCTACCATGCTTTGGTTTAGAAGGTGGTTGCTCAGTCTGGTTTGGGTTCTGAGGGACTCTAGGGATCTCTGGTACACCCAGACTATCTCCCCTGCAGTGCTATATGCTTTTGTGGTGCTGCCCAGGAGCCACCTTAGTAAGTGGGTTCCCAATTTATTTTTTTTAATTACTGTATTTTTATATCTAGGGCATTGCCCCCTTCAGCCTCCTGCGCCGCACGTGAACCCTGGTGTTCTCACCACACTGCCCCTGAATTACCCCCCAGGGCAGAGCCCTGGAGCTCCCCAGTGATTACTCTGGGGCTGCCAAGCAACAAATGTGGTGGGGACCCAGGACTATCATGGACAGGGGGCAGCACTCATGCACCAGAGGATATTTCCTTGTTGGTGGAGAGTGGGTCTAGCAGATGCTGCAACACACCAAGTCATACATCCGATCCATCCCCCCCCGTGACACTAATCAGTGCTTCAGTGCATCCCATGGTCACCCCGGACTACTGAAACCAAAGTCACTCTACCTTCCTCCCCTCCCTCGGGGGTGGACAGCATGCTACAACAGCTCAATCCACCCCTTCCCCAGCTGGCCCCTTGAGTGTTCTTAATCAATTCCTGAACCCAGAGCATCCATGTCACAGTGATAAATCTTTCTGCTGTACAGATGGGCAGGCAGGGCTCCATCTTTTGGAAGTCAATGTTCAAGTTACTGATTAAATTGATTTTTTGAGATGTTGATAATTTTTTACTTCAGCCTGCTTGGCAGAAGGCATAAAGCAAACTGAAGTCACAAATTCATAAATATGAGGAACTGGATGAACAGGCATCTATTGATATATAGCTAATATTAGCTACAAGAGAAAAGGCGTCACACTAAGACCCCTTTTCTCATTATTATATGACATAGGCAAACAAGGAGGGGAAAATTCTTCTGTAAACTGGGCTCTAACTTTGCAAAAGCAGCTCTACAAATAAGGCCAGAGAAGACAAACAGCTGCCAATAAATACGTTTCTTAAGTTGACTCTAACTCACTGCATTCCAATGTCTATTAATAGGAATTCTTACAGGAAAAGTAATCTTCCCTCTAAACAACCCTTCAAAAGGTTAAGATCCATTAACTTAATTTGAAAAAGATTACAGTAATGGTAAAATATTAACACATTGCAGATGGGGTCATATTTTATACAAGTGGGTAAGCCTACTTTTTTTTTGTCCAGAGAGTGTTTCAACAAACGTTTAGTTGCAAAGTGACAATAAGTTCATCACTAATTCGGGGGGGGGGGTAGATTGGAACGCTCAGATGGGACTCTGAAGTACAGTAGGTTTGGGTGGATATCAGTAATGTTTTGAATAGCTCGGATGGTAGCACTGTCCTTCTAAAAGAATCCCCTTGGAACTTATTGGATCTACTCTGACAAAAGCCCCCCTCCATTTACAAACCCCCCACCAAATTTATGTTGCACCCCCTTTCAGCTTAAATGGAGGGGTGGATATAATCTCCTTTTCATGCAACTTTTCTTAACTCTTTTTAGAGGTCTGCTATATTAAAATATTGCTTTTTGACTGTGTAGCCTATAAATTGTTTAGCCTTCTCTTTGATTAAGGAGCTAAATGCTCCTGTGATTTTTTTTACTGCTAGTGTAAATGCACAGAGTTTCTTCCCATGGCTGGATCTAAAATAAACCCCAGAATGCATCACTGCATTCCTCCGTGTAGAGACAGAAGCATTTTAAAACAGTATTTTCCTCAAAAATTCATTTCTGACTGACAAGTTTAAATAAGACAGAACTGATCACAAGCCTTCTAAATTTAAACTGAAGCTAACATGTCTAATACATACACCTTTTGAGTAGACAAATAAGAACCCCATTGCTGGGCCACCAATTGGGCTAGTTCCAGACCAAATTGCCACTGAATTCTCCCCTACTGTGCACTAGCTGATACATTTCCTCCTCCCTTCCTCACCCCCCTCTCAACTTACATTCCCCCCAAAGTTCTCCCCTCTCCATATCTTTCCAAAAATGTTTTTAGGGACAGTGCATAATGGATCTAGTGGAGAGCAGAGGACAAAAAGAGGAACTGTTCCCCTGAAGAGATTGTTAAAAAAGGTATGGGGAGGGGAGGACCTTTTTGGGAATGGCATCTTGGAGGAGGGAATGAGGAAAGGTGTACTGTAGGTGGGTCACTGCTAGGGTGAGGCAGTTTTCTGGATACAGGTCCTGGGATTAACCCCCCCCACCACACACACACTCACACACACACACACACACACACACTGATGATCCAAACCAGCAACGAGGCTATTACACCTATTTTGGGAAACAACAGCTAAGAAGAATGACTGGAGGGACAGGGAGAGGAAGAATGATGTTAGCAGCTGTCAAGTAGGACACAGGCAGAACTTTACTGGCCACAAGTGGTGAAACTAGTCCCTATCTTGGTGTAATAATACTAATATGTATCTCTATGTCTCACCTGGCAGTCTGGGTGGGGTGCAAAATAAATAAGTCAGGGAATATGTTTTTGCAAGAACTTATTTTTAGTTAATAAAGTTACTATGGACTTAGTGTGAACAGTGAAAGGCTAATCCATGTTTTTTTTTTTTTTTTCAGTTTAGACAGAAAGCTTTGTCAAATCAGATTATAGATGGACTATTCACCCAAGCCTACTTTGAGTGTACAAAAAATTAAGTCATATCAGTTTCTGATAAGTCATTTTAACTTTATAGTGCTACCTTGGTGATCTTTTGATACTAGAGGTAAAACTATTTTGGATCACAACCACTTGAGTCTCCTTAAGAATGCTGGTTTTGCAATTAACTTGCACAACATGGTGCATGAAACTAGGTTTACTCACTTCCTGCAGGTACTATATTTCCCATAATGTATAAAACAAAACTGACTACTGTATAAGAAACTGGGCAAGGATCTGGATAAAGTGTATAGATGGTAGAGATGCCCAGGCAGTGTATAGGACTGTGGGTTTGGGTTTAACAATTTCTCTGGGGTCAGGCATTCAGTTTGAGGGATTAGGATGTTTGGGTCCCAAATGTCTGATTTCAAGCAACCTAACTCCAGCCTTGAAATCTACAGTATGTGCATTAGAATCATGCATGTGGAAATGCAGGCTCAAACACACTCAACTGTTCAGAGCCAAAACAATTCTCCATTCTCTTAAGGATGTTCTGTTTTTGCAGGCTCATAGCATGCTGCTGCTCAGAAACTTTTTATGAAGTCACTGCCTTTATAGTGCCACAAAAGGTATTTTTGTGCACCACTGTTGAGAAGCAATAAATGATGTGAGACTGGGTAGAAGGAAAAGAGGGTAATACTGATTAAAACAACGAGAAATGCAAGAAACCCATTCACATTACCAAGGTAAACTGTAAATAGTATAAAACACAAACTACAAGTGAAAAGTCTAAATTAAACCATACTTTGTAAGACAGTGCAGGGTTTATACATGCATAGTCAGCCCTTGTTTGCTTTTTATGAAACCTTATGTAGCCCAAGCCTTATCTGGGGTTACAGGTTTTGGCATACTCAGGTCCACCCCCACCCCCACTTGGCTTAGGGAAAGGCAAAAAGAAATGGTATGTTCTATACCAGGGCATAAAAAGGGGCTCCTCAGGTAGTAGAGGGAGTTTGATGCTTGGATTTGGAGAGGATGGAGGTTTAGGGGTGAGCAGCTTGGCCGGACTAGCCTGGCTGGAGATGGAGTTTCTCAACTGCAATGCAGTGTCTTTGGTGGACTCCACACCAGGCCTAGACAAGGGAGCCGAAGACAGAGTGCAGCTCAGCTGAATGAATGATGTGGGTCTGGTAAGGATCAAGGTGTCAGGTCTCATAAGGCCACAAAAGGCACTGAGTTGTTTTGTGTGCCCCTTCAAGTATAAGGGAAATGGCACCAATGACCAGCATAGTTTTAATTGTGGATATGGATAACAAAAAGTTGAAACAAGGGAAATGGTACTCCAAGCTCATCAATGGACCTACACATGGGCTTGGAAAACAGGGCAGCACCCAAGAACAGTGAGGAGTGCATCTGGCAAGGGACCTCTCTTGCTGCTGTTATTCATCCCACAGTAGGGTTGGCAAGTTGGCATAAGATCTGCCCCTTTTGCTGGCTGGGAAGAGATTTGTATTGCTCTATGGAAATTCTATGAAGCTATACACTTAAAGAGGTGCTTAAAATCATGACTATGCCTGACAGCAGAGTGAACTGGGGGCTCACTCTCTGAGTCATGAGTCTCTATGAACATGAACTGGCTATAGTTAATGGTTGGCAACAGAATTATGCTAATGAGTCCTGTTCATGACACACTACAAGGTCAGGAGCAAGTCCCCCTCTTTCCTAGGTGGGAACTCAGTGGAATCTGTGGTCAATAAATGGGTAGAAATAGCAAGTCTATTGTCACTGAAATGTGTTTAGCATTTGATTCTTGGCACCTGGGATGAGGACAAGAGGGATGCCAGAGAGGAGGGGACTAGGTTCAGCTTCTGTGTGCACCTTATCCCACTTCATGGCACACCAGAGTGGTAAGGAGCACTGAGGTTAAAGACTGCACCAGTGAGTTTTCCAACACACCAAATCCTCCTCTCATATAGTACAGTACATTCTATTAAGGGCATCAACTTAAAAAAATCTGCTTTGGTCACCCTCATACATATGGGAATTTGCTCACCTGAGATCCTGGGTTACACTTAGCTATCTAAGATCCTGCAAGTGATAGAGTCTTCTATGCTTGACAAAAGTATTTGCAAGACAATTTGTCAAAATCCCATAAGCAATAAATATCCTCACACATTTTAGCCAGAATTTAGTGCAAAGCTTTTTTAACATCTCTCCTTGGGGTGAAAATGTTTATTGTACTGCTTCCAGCATTAACGTGGCATCTCTTTAAAATTACTCCAATGCTTTGAGCAGTCTACAACAGTATCTTTTGCACTGGATTCACTTTTTTCTTCAGTTCTTTAAAGGGAATACTGCCACGGGAAATGGTTTGAGTCGCATATTTGGCCCATCTGCTGGAAAGTCTAGTCCAAGCTTCAAATGCATTGAATGGCTATGACTGCCATTCAGACACATTAGAATGGAAAAGAAAGGCTACCTCTAGGCCAAGAATTCTTCCCAGATGGTTTAAACAGGAAACTTGGTGTTGCTACTAGTATATCTGCATGGCTGACAATACTGTGATGCCTGATTGCTTTAGTAGACTTTGCATTCTTGATGAGTCACAGTCTGCTTTTTGATGTGAAAAACGTTTTGCAGATGAGGTAAGAAAATATATGACAATATAAGAGCTACTGTATATCTAAGCTTCTTTGAAAACTGAAAGCTCCTCTTATAGTGGGCATGGGTGCAACATTTAATTAACTAATTTAAAGAGGGGCTATGGTCAAAATTTCTGGTGTCAATAAATTCAGAATTTGGATCAGCATAGCCCCAACCTGCCTCATGCCAAAAAATAGATCTCTGAGTTACTTTATTTAAAGGTTCCAAGTCATTTTACAACCCTAAATTCACTGCCTGTTCAAAAAAGCCAGGTTCAGTGAAGAGTTGCTGATGATGTCATCTCCTGATCTCAAAGTCTAGTCCTTCCTGTCAGCAAGCTTATAGGACATGTTTCTCCAAAGTTTAAATATCATGAGCAGTGGTTTTCATAAGTAAAACAGGCAGCACCATCCAATAAACATTGCTTTAAAAACTATGGATCTGATTCTGAAACAGCCCTTAGACTGCCACAAAGTTCCAGCAATCTGGGGCTGTGGCACATTCCCGGTGCATCAGGGATCATGCGCCTGTTTCTGGAACATCAGGAGTCCCTGTGCCACAATGCTCGGGAAATGCCACAACTGCAGGCTAGCACCAAATGTTAGGCACACCTGCGGGACCTGACAGATAGAGCCACCCTCCCCATCCCACCAGGCACAAGAAGACCGCAATGCCCAGAGTACCCCTAGGGCAGAAGTGGCACAGGGGAGTACCATGGGGTGTTGAGGTGCTCATATGTATGCCAGGGGGATTATAGAGAATGCAGCCAGGGTGCCATTGTCAGCGCTAGCCATCTACCAGTGTATTCAGTGCCATGAGACTGTCAACTCCACCGGGTGCCCGATCACCCTCACTAGCATACACCTGCTCCCCAACACCCCAGATATACATCACTGCCCCTACTGACACCTGTACCTCACATACAGAGCCCCCCACTAGCTACCCACTTTGAGAGACATTGCTGCAAGGAGTTTAGACCAGCCCCTGGATGGTCTAATTTGACCTCCATCCTACTGCCATGGTAGGACTTTTGGAATTCCAAATCAGTGGATGCTGCATCCCTGCCTTGGCGCAAACCCCCTTGCAACCTGGTGTATCCAGATGCATGTTGCAAGGATGGTGCAGTGGTTTCTCTTACTGGCACAGACCATGTACCAGAATAGGGAATGCCACAAAAAATGATGCAAGGTGCAACTTGCGACATTGTTTTTTGACACAAGCTCCTTGCGTTTAGAGGAACCCTTTTGGGATTGGGCCCCATATGTGTTTCAGGATTTGTAATAAAGTTGACAAATTCATTTTTTTGGTGCCTTTTTATTGTGGTCCTTTTCTCCAGGGTTGCTGGATGCTGAGTCACAGCACACTGCTGTGAGGTTTGCAAATTAGAAAACTCTGATGTGGTGAAAGGCTGTGATCATTTGCATCTTTTATTCCATTGAGGTGATTTTTTTCAGGATGGCACTTTAAAACAATGATTCCATCTCCCTGTAAATGGACGTGGGAGAGTTAATGTTGTTTTGAAACCTTACTTTGAGTTTATATGCAGTAGCTAGCCCAGTTTTTTCTCCCTGGCAAGCTGTTACAAGACCTACATTTACTGTAGGCTCATCTTTGTTGTACTCCACAATAAAATAATAATTTTACCAAGCCTAACACTTCCAGCTCAGTAGGAATTAACACGTACTGTATAAGGCCCCTAATTAAAACTTATTGTACAGCAGACACTGGCAAACAGCAATGAAGTTACCAACATTACAATACTAATAGCAATACAACTTCCTAACAAGCACACTAGAGTAGCACCCCACAATGGCATCAGCAGCCTGGAGGCACACTGACTCAGTATTCAGCAACCCTGGAGAAATGGACCACAGTACAAATTTGTTAACTTTGTTACAAAACCTGAAACACATATAGTTTTTAAAGCAATATTTTTTGAATGGTGCTACCTATTTTTCTTGTGAAAACCACTGCACACCATCTTTTAACTTTGGAGAAACAGGTCCTATAAGCTTGCTGACAGGCAGGACTAGACTGTGAGTTCAGGAGATGATGTCATAAGCAGCTCTTCACTGAACCTGGCTTTTTTGAACAGGTAGTGAAATTAGGGTTAAAAATAGCTCATAACTTAAAAATAAAGTAACGTAGAAATCTAATTTTTGGTATGAGATTTACTGGGGGCAGGCTTATTCTAATTCTACAATGTAGGACTTTTGTCTGGAGTCCCTCTTTCAGAAAGCCTTAACAGGAATGCAAGCAAGGCACATTTAAATGGAACATACTTTGAGCAGTAGGGGATGGGCATTATGGGCTACAGTATGAACTGCTTCTGTCTTCACTGTGGTGTGTGTATATCCATATCACTCGACTACCTTTACATTTAGGGTTATATTCACCTGATAGGCTACTAGATGCACAAGTGATCAAGGATCAAATTCTGACCTTTACCTAAGCCTGTGTAGCTCCCCCTTTTCATCAGTTTTAACTTGTGCATCTGGGAAGGCTACAGATACATTCACTAGAGCTCCCATTCTAATTAGAACCACATTTATTTATTTATTTTTATTTATTGAGATCTAGGAATACACCTTTGAGCTGGAAACTCGTTTGCAAAGGTTCCAAATCAGTAGAAAATAAGTTAAATACAATTCAAACGGAAACAAATTACAGTACATGAATTTCGAAAAATGAGATCATACAAAAATATAAGTGCAGTGAAAATCGTAATTAATAAAACAGGAGAATAGAGGATTGCATACAATGCATGAATAGAACAGCAGTACTAGAACTACTAAGCAAAATAAAATTTCATTGTCAAAGTCTAAGGAGGGATAGAGAGGGAGAAGGGATGTAGGGATAGAAACAAGTGCATCAAGGAGTAGAAATGATGGCCCAGTGGCGCTGAGGGTTGAGGCACTGGACACCATGCCCCGTGCCATGCCAGCAACCCGAGTTTGGGAGTGAGCTTGGGTGCCGGGGGTTGGCAGGAGAGGGATCAGACTGAGCACCCACAGGGCTGCTCTCTGATCCTGTGGGGAGGGCATTGGGTGCCCAGTGCTCTGGCGATCCCTGGTGGAGTTCAGAGTTGCACGTAACAGCATGCCCGACGCTGGCAGGGTTGCCGTGTGCCAAGCGTTGAGGGGTGCGTATGCAGGAGGGGTGGGGTTGAGCAGAACAAGAAAAAACCCAGCTCGATGGGACAGGCAATGGCATCTATCCTCCATGCCAAGCGTTGGGTTCATCTCATCTGGCCTTATCGCTCCTCCACCTGGGCCCCACCTGCATGCCAGAGTCTGCCTTGTTAACAGAGCCCAATGTAAGGAGCTGGGCTACCTCCCGGGTGGGCCAATCTGGGGGTGCTGGCTGCAGGGGGGAGAGGGCATAAGCCGCAGCAATCCTCAGGCAGGACAGGAACAAGGATAAGGTTGCCTGAGACAGTTCCCACGAGCCATGATGGGAGAGAAAGAGAATAAAAAAAATAAAAATAAGGAGTAGATATGAAGATGTGTACAAGGAGGAGATTAGGTGGGGGGAAAGGCAGGGCTCATTGGGAGAGAGGAGGGAGGGAGGAGGGTAAGGAAAAGAAGGAAACAGGGTAAGCAAAATATCAGCCACGGGTATGACTCCCTCAGGAGTGTACTACATGTTACTTATGAAATCTCTGACTAGGGCAGACTGGAGGTACTTTGATGTATTTAACCATAATTTCACACTAACTAACTTTCCCAGCCTGCTTCCAACAGCAGGTAGTACACTCATCAGTATCTACCCTTTACACTTTCCTGTACAGTAAGAGAATAATGATATACAAGGTCCACCCCATGTGCAATGTAAGATTTTGAAACTGGAGCCAGTTATGATACATACATATGCAAGGCATCTCCCCACATGAGCAAGGATGCCAGCGGTGTGAGCACAACTAGAGTCCCTCCCCAGTGACTGTAGAGTGGCAAGGACACAAAGCCACATATGATGAAAATGGTTCAGTCAGGGATCCAGGGTTCCTGAATGGGACTGGATCCAATATCTCTTGCTATACTTTATAGGCCACCATTTTTGGAAAGGAGACCCTCCTTCCAGTACCATAATCAAGAAACCTGCTCTGTCACAACTCTTGTACAAGTGGTGAAATTCACTGAAATAAGTACGATGTGAACAAAAAATATGAGACAAATCTGGACAAGTGGAAATTTAACCAAATATGATCTAGAACCCTCAATATTGCTCAGATCGGTTAAAAAGTTTTACCAGTTATGCACATTGAGGCTATTCAAATAAAACAAGTCTCATTGAACTAGTATATGCAATTATTATAGGAAAATATTCCAAAATTGCTGAGTTTTCAGCTAAATTTTTGAACAGACTTCATGGCGCTTCCTCTGACAAAGTAATCATTGCATTTATATTACATTATACCGTATTTCTATCTTCTATGCTTCTGCTTTCATTTAAAAGAAACCTTACTTAAATATCATGATTTATAACGAAGATATTCCATTTTGTGTACCCATACCCCCAAATGGACCCAGTCAAAATCTGTAGACATACGGGTAAATATAACCTTTATTTATGCACAAAAAAAAACTTTTGAGGGGCATCACTAGATCTCTCCCTCAGTTCAATGATATAACTGATAGTGGACATGCTAAGTAAAAACACAATAAATTACTCTCACTCTGCTCTCTTATCAGACAGTCAACAAGGAATGACTGACCTGCCATGTCTCAATCCTGCCTCATCAGAAGGGCCCACTATGTCCCACCTGCAAGCCTGAAGAGCCCAAAATGATAATGGAGCAATCCTCCTTCTCAAACCATCCCCCACTGAAGCAAGCCAGACAAGTAAGAGGGGATGGCAGCTGGACCCCTCAGAATTCTTAAGGCAGCTGCAGCAAGCCACTGCTGCCATGATGGGCAGCCAGTAAACGTTCATGTGGCACATGATGGAGAGACTGGAGGTGATGTCAAACCCTAGACCACTATCCCAGAACATCACAATACAGGATCAGAGCCACCCCAACCACGGCACCCTTGCAAAACTCAAGCCAACCACCATCAAATACATAGGGGGCCAGAACAGCACCACAACAAACACCTGACTCCCTCCTCTGCCTTACTGATAAAATGAAATTGCATCTACAACAAGTATAAGGTGGGATATACAGAACTGGAAACAAGGAAAAATAAATTAGCAAAATTTAAAATTCCAGTCCCCAGTCTGAATATGCCCATCAAAATGGAGATCAAAACAGTCTTTTATTAATTACATAGGGCCAGATATTCAAAAGGGTTGCACCATGCGCAACAGGGTTGCGCATGCTCAAGTCCTACATTGCGCCATTCTGCGATGTTCAGCAGGAGACAGTTGCGCCACTGAAAACAGGCTGAGCAATAGCGCAATGCAAATGAATGCATGCTCAACAGGAGGGGGAGGAACCATGCATAAACTGCACAGCCCGATATTCAGCCGGGCTGTGCAGAGTTGTGCAGGCACAATCCCCAACCTGAGCCTGCAGGACCTTGAGCCAAAAAGGCTTAAGTCGAGGGCCACCCACAGGTGAGCTGCTGTATTGCAGGCGCCAACACAGCCAGCTGCCACCTGTGGCTGGCTAACTCAATCCCTATGCCCCAGCCCAATCGTGGGCATAGTGTACCCACCAGCCCGATCGTGAGGCATCAATGTAGCCCCGTTCCATCCCTGGTGATCCAGCGGACGGAAATGCCCGATCGCGGGCAGAATGTAAATGAACCCCCACCCCGAACATCTCCCTGGTGGTCCAGTGGACCGTAATGCCTGATCGCGGGCAGAATGTAAGTGACACCCCAAACATCTCCTCGGTGGCTGGTGACCCCCCACCCACCCACCCTGACCCCACTTCCCAGGCAGCAAGCAACATCCCACCGCCTGTCGCCCAAACTGACACGGTGGGACACTGCCGCCCGTGGTGCAATTGAAACCAATGGGCGTGCAGCCCAACCACAGACAGGGGTTGTGAATAGTCACTTCACAAATTTGGACTGTCATGTCCGACAGACGCTGCGCCATTGACGCTCTACGCAATGCTCCAACAGTCAGTCAGCTGGCGATGAGGCGACGGCGGGGTGGGATGCTGCACCGCCCGCTGGCTGCGGGGAGGCGGAAGGTGGTGGGGCTTCGTGGGTGGTAAGTGGGGGACACCAGCCACCAGGAGATGTTTGGGGGTGCCACTTACATTCTGCCCGTGATCGGGCATTACGGTCCACTGGACCACCAGGAGATGTTCGGGTGGGGGGACTTTATTTACTGCCCGCGATCGGGCACTAGGGACATGTTTGGGGGGTGTCATTTTACATTCTGCCCACAATCGGGCACTAGGGATATGTTGGGGGGGGTTCATTTTACATTCTGCCCGCGATCGGGCATTACGGTCCACTGGACCACCAGGGAGATGTACGGGAGGAGGTGGGGGAGCCACATTGCTGCCAGCGATCGGGCTGCAGGGTGTGTCGGTCCCCGACGGCTGCTGCCTGGCAGGGCGCCAGGTGCAAGTCCTCGGGGATCGGCGCACCTACATGCTAATGGCATGCAAATGGGGCCATAATCAGATGCAAATGGCCCCCCCTGAGCCTTGCATGAATTATGGCCCCATTTGCATGTCACCTTTTGAATATCGTGATTTTGCGCATGGCGCAATGGTACTTGGCCACCGCAAGTTGAATGCTCCACTCTGACAACTTGCGGTGGCGCAAGTTTCACTGCGCCATGCACAGTGGCTGTGGCTGGGGGGTGATATTCAAAGGAGTTGCTCAATAGCGCAACTCCTTTGAATATCACCCCGGCCACACCCCTGCGTAACTATTTTGTGCAGCGCAAGGGCTTGCACCTCAGAATGGCGCAGTTTGAATATCCAGCCCATAGTATATAGTACTCATGGAATAAATAGATATGGTGCAATAATATTAACACTTAATGTTTTTATACTACCATGGAAAGCTGAACTCTAGTCAGATATGTATGTACAGCAAGTCTTTCAAGGATGTGCTCTACTGTTGTATTTTTGTCTTATGAAATATGTATATCATGCATAGACTTGTATTTTAAAACGATATAGTAATGTTGCCCAGTTTGTTTGAGTAATGACATTGTAATGACATTCATGTATGCCGAACAATAAACTCATTGATTAATTGATTGATTGACTCCAACCCCAATGAGGAATGGGACAGAACCCAGATGAGGAGTTACATTCTGGCTCAGAGGGTGCAGAAAGTTGGAGGCTTCTGAGGAAACATCACTTACAAAAAGCCACTGTATGTTCCCTTGATCTGGTCCCAGAATTTTTAAAATTCATCAAGACTACTATGGGATTCAAACTCCATTCATCCAGACCCAAGATTAAGCTGTATCTAAAGAGCTCACAAAAAGATAAAGCAGGAATACTTCTTCACTGTCTTCCCAGCAATAGACAATGTAATCGCAAAGGTATGGGATGCACCTGAATCCGCACACATGCTTTAAAGATGGTCACTCAACAGAATGTACTCCATTCAACAAAAACATCTAGAGACATGCTGTACACCACCAGCTGTAGACCCAAACATAGCAGCACTGAGCAATAAAATGGTGCTGCCAGCCAATGGCACAGCAGCACTAAAGGACCCAACAGACAAGAAATTAGAACAGCTACTAAGGAAAACCTTTGAGATGGTAGGCCTAGCCACCAGAGCTACAATGACAACAATATATGCAGACAAAGCAAAATTAAGATGGATGGAAGAACTGTCTACAAATCTGATACCAAAATCTAAGAAGCAGACCTAGCCAACTTCACCCTACAAACTGCAAAATATTAGGCGACATGTCAGTTGATGCCCTGAGACTAAAAGCTAGAGCTGCAACAATGGTCAACAGAGGTGGCATCTGTGGCTTAGACTTTGGGAAGCAGGTAATGAATCCAGGGCTATCCCATTAAAAATGCCTTTTATGGGGGGTGTTACCTGTTCGGAGAAGGTTTGAAAGAATTCCTCAATCACAGAGATGATGAAAAGGACCTCTCCAGGGAGAAACCAAGGTCCTAGTATCTGCCATCCAACCAGATTAGATTTCAAGGCAAAATAAACCATAATCAAATAGAGGTTGCACATTTTCCTGTTGGCCAAGGGGGTCCTACAACAACAACAGGTCTTACCACTTCATCAACAATTAAAAATTTAAACCCAGAGGAAGTGTGACAAGGGGAAGGCAGTAAGCACTCTCAACAATGACAACTGCTGACCAGTACAAGAACCCTGCTACTGGCTACCCACAACTCCAGTGCAGACCCACCCCACAATAGGGAGCAGACTATTACTATATTAACACCAATGGAAAACAACATCAGACGGATGGGTAAGAGAGGTTGTATCCAGGGACAATGCCATTGAATTCACAGAGAAATTATAAAGAAGAAGGGTACAACTCTCAGCCATCTCCAGGAAAAAGGTGACATGAGAACAGGTCAAGAAGATACTGGAAAACCTGATTCAAAACAAGGCCATTCAAGTAGTTCCAGAGAAAGAAAAAGAAGAACACATCTACTCCATCTTCTTTTTGGTACCAAAAAAAACAAACAGGGGACCTAAGGCCAGTACATGACTTAAATTTCTAAACAGGTCCATCAAGAGGCAAAGATTCAAAATTGAAACTATATGGTCAACACTAAGGTCAATACGGCAAGGAGATTTCTTAATGTCCATAGACAGTGAGGAGGCTACACATCCCAATAAGACCAGCTCACTACAAGTATTTTTGCTTCAGTGTACTTAGGCAACATTACCAATACCAGACACTACAATTTGGACTGGCATCAGCACCCAGAGTATTCACAAAGGTGGCAGTAGTATTGGCAGCCTGTCTCAAAAAAGGAGACATCTATATTATTTTCTACTTAGACGACTGGCTCATAAGAACAAAGACAATGGTACAGTCACAAAGGGATACAAAGGAGGTAAGAGACACCCTGGTAAACCATGGATGGATGATAAACGTAAACAAGAGTCCACTAATCCTGACGTAGGTATTAGAGCACCTGGGGGTGATGATAAACACTCCAGAAAACATGGTCATCACAGAAATTGATAAACAGCATGATCAAATTAGCAAAGACTCTATACTTGAAACAGACAGCAACAGTAGCACCGGCCTTGGGTTACATGACATCCTGCATAGATCTGGTCCAATGGACCAGGTGGAACATGAGATCACTACAAATGCTGTTACTACAATACAGCTCATTGATAAAGGAGACACTGGGGCCTATTCCTAGTAGCAATCTGTGGCTATGCACCATGTAACCTGGATGCATAGCCACCACGCAGCTGTCTGTGCTCACTGCACCCCCTACACCCTATTCAGGACCCTGTTGTACCCCCCCATGCACCCAATCCCCTGGCCAACCACAGAGTTCCACACAGGGGGTGGGCCTTGGAGCAGTGTGGGGGGGGGCAGCCAGCACTCTGCACAGTTACCATTATGCAGAGTGCTACATGCAGTGGCTGCCAGCTCCACATCCTGAAGGCAGCCGTAAACCACCAGGGCCAGCTACATGCCCCCCGGGGAGGCTGCCTCCAGATGCAGCAGGCAAGGTGTGAGGCATTGGCCCCCCTCAACAATGTAAGCCCTACTGTCAGGGCACTGCAGGAAGCCAGGGTTAGGCAGACGAGGACACCCCCACTTCAGCACAGTCAGTGCTCTGCATGCCAGCCGGCAACATGGCACCTGTACCGCACATAGGATAAACTGCGGGTCCCTGCCAGAGCAGCCAATTGGCTGCCCACCAGGATCTGCTGTTCTGCACCCACCTGCCCCCGCAAGGACCTGTGAGCCAGGGAGGCAAGGCCAAATAATGTGGCCCCCACATGGAAATCTCTTGGATGCAGAGTTGCATGTCCCGATATGCACCTCTTGCGTGCATTTTTGTGAATAGACCCCACTGAGCATGAAGATCACAGTAAAATGCAGAATAAAGATCGTTCCAGTGGTGAACACAAGGGTACAACCTTTCCAAAGCATTCCACTAGATGTTAATCACAATGTAGTGATAGAGATGTATGTCAGCCTAATGGGATAGGGAGCATCCATGGGAACGAAACTGGCACAGGGAAAATAGACAAAATTGGAGAAAATGATATCCATAAACGTCTTAAGAGATGAGGGCAGTTTACAATGTCCTTCTAGCATTCAAGGCACAAATACTGGACAAGTCCATTCTTACTAAGTCAGACAACATATCGATGGTGGCATACACAGCAAAACAAGAAGGTACACAGAGTATTGTGATGCTCAGGGAGACTAACAAAATTATCTCATTGGCAAAACACAACCATGCCTTCATCACAGCTGTAAACCTTGTGGGGAAACTAAACACCACAGCAAACTGACTCAGTAGAGAACAGATAAACTCTGGAGAATGGCAACTACATCCACAGGTATTTCATATAATTCAGAGACACTGGGGTTCAATCATGATAGCCCTGAATGGCATCAAAGAAGAACGCACAGGTCCCAAAATTCTTTTCAAGGTTCAAGGAGATGCAATCTATGGGCACAAATGTCATGTCACTACGCTGGACACACAACACGGCATACATTTTTTCACTATTCCCACTCATACCTCAAGTACTCAAGATGATCAGACAATCAAGGTGGCTGATCATTCTAATAACGACACTGTGGCTGAGAAGTGCCTGGTTCACAACGATAGCAGCAAAGACCCTGCACAACTGGCAATAACCATTCAAAGAGAACATCCTGATGCAGGGGCAAATAGTTCATCCAAATGTATGCAACCTAAAACTTGTGGCCTGGCTCCTGAAAGAGAGAGACTGCTAAACACAGGATACCATGAATCAGTCATAGATACCCTCCTTAAATCCAGAAAGTCCTTCATGAACTCTCCTAACTGTAGGCAGTGTGCAGTATTCACAAGGATGGTGTTCATCCCAGAACTTAATACCAGAGGAGGACTCAATATCAAACCTCTTGCTATTCTTACAACAGGGATTGGACAAGAGACTGTCCCCAGCCTCAGTGAGGGCACAACTATCGACAACTGGAGCAGCGCTCAGAAAGATCAGTGAATCGGACCCAAGAACTCTTCGAGATATCATCAGATTCCTTAAGTAGCATCCAAAATCAGACCAAAACAATGTACAGTCATGGCACCATGGGACCTGACCTTGGTGCTGAACACTCTAACAAGCCAACTATCTGAACCAGTCAGGAACAATGAGTTATACTGGATGGGGTTGAAAACATCATTCTTAGTGTCCATTTGTTCAGAAAGAAGAATTGGAGAACTAAGTGCTCTTTCATGCAAGAAACCTTTCATGGTGTTCACTCATGAAGGGATTCATGAAGGGATACTCCCCAGAATAGCATTCATTCCTAAACTTAGTCGCAAAATTCCACATGAATCAGACCACAGAGTTATCTACTTTTTATACAGAGCACGCTGATGATAGAGGAAAAAGTCCTTCACACTTTGTATTTTTAAATGGCACTCAGAACTTACCTTGACAGGATAAAATTATTAAGAATGTCTGAGAGACTATTCATAATCATGCAAGGCCACAGAAAGGGAATGGGAGCCTTAAAGGCCATGCTGGCCACATGGCTAAACATCACAGCTCAAGAAGCATACAAGAGCCTGGGCCACTATCCACCCACTTTGGTCAAAGCACACTCAATGAGAGCAATCCCAGTTTCATTGGAAGAGCAAAACAATGTATCAACTGCAAAGATATGCTCATCGATCATGTGGATAGTGATCCACACATTCACTATACATTACAGATTGGACACTCACAAAGATAAACTGTACACCTTCAGACAGAAGGTGCTATCCAGTTCTACAATACAGGACTCTGAGCACCCTAGCTCCTCCCCACCCTAAATTAGGACACTGCTGTTGAATCTACCCTAGGAGTAAAGTTGGTGGAGTGCCATGGATATATACACACAGCACAGTGGTAGTTTACTTACCTGGTAAAGATGAATGAGGTAAAGGTAAAGGTAACATTTATTTATATAAGGCACCCTTCCTGAGCTCAGGGCACCTTTACAAAATTTCAACATAGCAATATTAAAATCCATAATAATTAAAACACCTTATACATAGCAGACTTTACATTTCCAGGAATGCTTGTTTGAATAAAAAAGTTTTCAAAGCTTTTTTAAACCCTTCTATAGTCAGGCTATCATGTATCTGACAAGGTAGAGAATTCCACATGGTAGGTGCCATAAAGGCAAAAGTTCTTCCACCAGATGTTTTCAAGGTTACCCTGGGAATCTCTAGCAATCCCTCACCAGAGGATTGGAGGGAGCATGAGGGACAGTAAGAAACCAGTTCTTTTAGGTAGTGGGGTCCCAATCCATGTAGGGCCTTATAGGTCAGCAATGCAACCCTGAAAGTGATCCGCCACTGTATAGGCAGCCAGTGTAGGTCACGCAGCACAGGTGTTATATGACTGGATCTAGGGCTTCCAGTCAACAACCTGGCCGCCGCATTCTGCACCTGCTGCAAGTGGTGGATATTCACTCCTGGCATCCCTAGATAAAGGGTATTGCAGTAATCAAGACGACTGGCAACTAAGACATGGACCAGGATAGGAAGATCCTCAAGTGGGACCAGGTGTTTCACCCGTGCTATATTCCTTAGATGGAAAAGGATGATTTGACTACGGCCGACACCTGTGCCCTCAGGGTCAGGCCCTCATCAAACATAGCACCTGGCCAGATGCCATAAGTGGGGTCCCCCCAGAAGTAAACCTAAGGGTTTCCCTGCCCACAAGCTTAACATTCTCACCCCTGGCTCCACCACCAATACCTCTGTTTTTCCTGAGTTCAACCTAAGCCAGTTAGTACTCATCCAGTTCTATATCTCCAGCAGGCAGTTGTTAAACGCTGTGGTTGAATCAGACTCCTACTCGGGCACAAAAGACATGTAGAGCCGAGAGTCATCAGCATAGCAATGAAAACTCAGCCCATACCATCTTATAATGTCCCCTAATGGGAGCATATACGCTGCAAATAACATAGGGGACAACACCGAACCCTGTGGCACCCCACAGGGCAGGCAGTGAGAGGCTGAGGAATAAATCCCTGACACTACTCTCTGAGTCCTGCCCTGAAAGAATGACTGAAACCAACTGTGGACCACACTCTCAGACCACAGAGAAACCACAGGTGCTCGAGCAATACCCCATGATCTACGGTGTTGAATGCTGCTGAGAGATCAAGAAGAACTAAGATGGAACAAGCTCTCTGATCTCTCGCCATCAGGAGATCATTCAGTACCCATACGAGAGCCGTCTCAGTGCTATGCCATTTCCTGAAGCCAGACTGGAGAAGGTTATAGATATTGCGGCTGGTTAAATGAGCCTCCAGCTGCAAAGTGACCACCTTCTCGATTACCTTCCCCAAAAAGAGAAGATTCGAGACCAGTCTGTAGTTTCCTGGACAGTCAGGATCAAGAGAAACATAGAAACATAGAATTTGATGGCAGATAAGGACCTCTTGGCCCACCCAGTCTGCCCATTTCCCTACCTAATGGATAAGGTGCAGATCCTAGTTAACCAGCAGCCTACTTCTTTCTAACCCCACCCCCTAGAATTGCCTTATGGCTGTCCCATGCATGCTTGAATTCAATCACTGTTTTTGACTCCACAGCTTCCTCCAGAAGGCCATTCCATGCATCCACAACCCTCTCTGTGAAAAAATACTTCCTTACATTACCTCTGAGCCGCCCCCCATCTTCAAATTGTGCTCCCTTGTTCTTGCACACCTCTTTTTTTGAAAGATGCTACCGTCTTGCACTTTGATGATTCTCTTGAGGTACTTGAACATTTCTATCATGTCCCCCCTCTCCCTCCTTTCCTCGAGGCTATAAATATTAAGCTCCTTTCGTCTCTCTTCATATGTCTTCCGGTGCAGACCCTGCACCATTTTAGTTGCCCTCCTCTGGACAGCTTCCATCTTGTCTATGTCCTTGCGGAGACTAGGTCTCCAGAACTGCACACAGTACTCCAGATGGGGTCTCACCAGCTCTCTGTACAGAGGGATAACAACTTCCTGTTTTCTACTAGTGATGCCTCTCCCTATGCATCCCAGTATCCCCCCCAGCCCTCCTTACTGCCCTCTCACATTGCTTGCCCACCTTTAAGTCATCTAATATGACTACCCCCAGGTCCCTTTCCATTTTTGTTGTTGTTAGTATCTCACCCCCCCCCCATTGTGTACTCTTCCCTGGGTTTTTGTTTCCCAGGTGCATTACTTTGCATTTCTTAGCATTAAATCTAAGCTGCCACGCATTTTACCATTCCTCTAACCTTGCCAAGTCCCTTCTCATCCTTTCCACCCCACCTTGTGCATCAACTCTGTTGCAGATCTTCGTGTCATCTGCAAAGAGACATACTTTTCCTTCCAGTCCCTCTGCAATGTCGCCATAAAGACATTGAAGAGGACCGGTCTACATACTTGCAGCACCCCACTAGTAACCCCCTTTCTTCAGAGTGGACTCCATTTACTATTGCCCTCTGTGTCCTATTCTCAGCCAATTCTTTACCCAGGCTATCATCGTGGACTCACTCCCAGGCTGGCTAACTTGTATATTAATCTTTTGTGGGACTGAGTCAAATGCCTTGCTAAAGTCTAGGTAGGCCATGTCCACAGCCCCTCCTGATCTACTACTTTGGTCACCCAGTCAAAGAAATCTATTAGATTCATCTGGCATGACCTTCCTGCTGTGAATCCATGTTGCCTTGGGTCTTGTGCCCTCTGGCCTCTAGGTACTCGACAATTCTTTCTTTCAGAAGTGATTCCATCATTTTCCCTATCACTGAGGTTAAACTAACTGGTCTGTAGTTTCCCGCATCTGCCCTGCTCCCACTTTTGTGAAGGGGAATCACATTGGCTCTCCTCCAGTCCTCAGGTACCATCCCATCCTCCCATGGTTTGTTAAAGAGTGTAGTCAGTGGTGTCACTAGTTCTACCCTTAGTTCTTTTAGAATTCTGGGATGAATCCCATCAGGCCCCAATGCTTTGTCCACCTTCAGTTTTAAGAGTTCTTTCAGAATCCTTTCTTCTGTAAATGGGCTGGTATCAACTTCTGTATCCAGAGTGTTTCTATTATTTGTTTTAGGTACCTCCCCCTCTTCGTTTGTAAATACTGAGCAAAAATATTTGTTTAGTATCTCTGCCTTTTCACAGTCACCCTCTGCCCACCCCTTCCCTTTATTAAGCCTCACTATCCCTCCCTTAGTCTTCCTTTCTCCCTGATGTACCTAAAAAAAGGTTTTATCCCCCCTTCTTAACTGAGTTGGATATATTTTCCTCAGTTCAGGCCTTTGCTGTTCTGACTGTCCTCCCAGCTTCCTTTTGCTTTAACTGATACAATTTTCTGTCCTGCTCCTTCTGTGAGTCCTTGTACTTTCTGAATGCTTTCTTTTTCTCTTGAACCTTCACTGCCACCTCCTTTGAGAATAGTGGTTTCTTACTTCATTTTGTTTTGTTTATTTGCTTCACACAAAGGCTTGTTACCTCTGTGATGGCAATTTTTATTATTCCCCATTGTTAAAGAAAGAGAGAGAGAGAGCATTTTCAGAAGGGGGCACACCACTGCCTCCTTTAAGAGCTCTGGAAAGATCCCTCTCTCCAATGATGCCACCACTATCCCAGTCAGGACTGGGCCAATAACCTCTACACACCCCACAAGTAGGTGAGTAGGGCCCAGATCCAGACTACAGTAGGTTGGACACAAAGTCTGGATAATCCTCACTATATCCATGACTGCCGGCTGACTAAAGGTGAACCAAGTCAACTGGGCATTAGTGCCACTCAGTTGACCAGTGCAAGACCCAATGGGGAGGCACTGGCTGATCTCATCCCAGATGGTGGACACCTTATCAGCGAAGAATATCACAAACTCCTCACACTGTAACTGTGACAATACTCGACAGGCTTGAAGACAGGCTGGATTGCACAGTCTGTCCACAGTACGGAAGAGCTGGGCCAGTCTATTCCTCACTGTAGCAATTTCCCTGGACATGAAGTCTGCCTTCTTATGGGAGATTGCTGATTGGTAGTTCTTATAATGATCCAGCAATCTAAGCTTGTCCATCTCCAGGTGAGTTTTCCACCAGCATCTCTCCAATCTTCGACCCTGTCTCTTTAAGCTAGTGTATATCCATGGCACTCCAATTCCCACCATGGAAGAGCAGGCTGATCAGAGTCCATGGCAATGATGGGACATGTTATTATGAGATTACAATGCATACAACTATATACTAGTTAACCATGTGCCTAAATAATTTTGCTGATACGTAACAACAACAAAAAAAACTGGCGAGGGCATAAAACCCCTACTCAAGTCTGATTTATTAATAATATTTTACCACAGTCTGCACACGTCACAAGTATAACACACAGAGCTTGAGACATTTCTAACTGATGAAATGGGGAGCTAGGGCTTATGTAGGGTTTATGATTTTATCCTAGGTCACATGTGCATCTAGTAGCTTATCATATGAACATAACCCTAGCAATAAAGGTGATGGAGTGCCATGGATATACACTAGCACAATCACTTTTACCAGGTGATTACACTACCAATTCCTATGTTCCTAGGGCCAGTTTCACAAGTTTTGCACCAGGTGCTAGTGCATAGGCTCAACCACTCCACTGAGGGCTGCTCCTAAAATCTAGCCATATGGCTATTTTTATTTTTGTCTGTCTCAGTCTCTTTCATGGGCACAGAGCACAAGCCAAGAGAATTGGGGGAGATAGGCAGAAGAAGATAAAGAAAAAGCTAAGATTTTAAATGATTACTTTTGCTCAGTTTTCACAGTGTGTGGCAGATGGACCAACATATATTAGCAGGCACCTGGGGAATTGATGTTACTGGTCCATTTTCAGAGGAGAGGGTCTGAAGGGGGTTGGAAACCCTAAAGGAAAACAAGGTGATGGGAGCAGATGGAAATCATGTAAGGGTACAAAAGAACTGTGCACGTTGCCAGTTGCCCCTCTGGCAACACTATTCAGCACCTCACTAGAGAATGGGGTGGTGCCAGAGGACTGGAGGAGGGCTGGTTTGGTCCCTCTACATATTCATTTTCCTCCTTTTCTTTTCTTCGTGTTGTCCATATGAGTCGATGACATGCACAACAGAAGACAACATGATACTGCTGCTCTCAAACTATGATTACTAGAGCTATGCAGAATGGGAAAATTCTGAATTCATGAAATTTCAATGAAACTTTGTGAAATTCCATGAAATTTTGTGGAATTTCATCCAAATTTTGCAAACAATTTGAAATTTAGTAATTTGATCATAAGTGGCCCATTCTTTGAGTTAAAGGTTTGAAGTAAAGTATGCTCACTCTATTGGAGTAGAGCCAATGATGTGCCACGCATCATGAAATTAGGATGGACAGTTTCAAAATTATAGGTGCACAAATTCTGTAATTTTATTTTTTGTGTGAAATTTCATGAACATTTCTATCTGCATATACCTTAGCTATCCATTGGGCCTGAGACCTTAGGTTTAGCATGATTACTTGATTTTATGTATTCTAACAATGTGCCAATGTCATGACATTATGATGCATTGTCTCAAAATTATATGTGCTCAAAGATAGTCACTTCATTTTTTGTGGGACATTTCTTGAAAACCTTCATCTGCATATAATTCAGGCACCTTTGAAGCTAGACATGTGTAAATTAGCACAACTACCTTTTTTGTAACACTTATAGAATGATATGGAGAGAATTGGATTAGAGATTTTTAAGTTACAATGATTCAAAGCTTTATTATGTAAACATTTGCAAAATTTTGTGAAAACTCTCAAAAATGTGGATGTTTGTAACTATTCTGCTCATGTAAGCATAGACTTAACATTTGACATACATATTCAAAGTTAGTGTGTCCTGATGTGTAATATAACTGAATACATTGGTTTAGCAGTTTTAAATCTGCAGTAGAAAAAAGCTAATATTTGTAACATTTTCTCATATACTTATAGTAGCATATAGATGAAGCATCTAGAACTCTTTTTGTGGAATTTAACATTCACAATGCATGTATCACTACTTCATTCGATAAGCTGGACTGAGCTTTTTGCAGTCCTGTTGTTCCTCTTTGGGTGACTTCCCCCCCAATTGGCTTAGCTAGACTGACTCAATAGAACTACTGATCCCACTGATATCCTCTTTGTTCTTTACAGTGATAAAAATTAATTAAACATGAGTCAACTACTCCTTTTCCTTTCAACCTATCCTGTTGGAATCATTAGAATTCTTCCTTCCTGGTGCCACAGACATTGTATTTCCCCACTACATATTTCTGAGTACCTCTAAGTCCCAGACTTGCATATACATCAGGCTCATGGATTATAAATTTACTGGGTGTTATCCTTATATATCCTGCATTCAGGCTGGAATTGTTGACGTTCTGTGCTTCCTTGCTCCAGCCTGGGGTCTATCATTGGTGTGCTACCCAGCTCAGCTGTCCATTTCTTAGTAAAACAGTGCATCTAACTCCTGAACCTGGTGACCCCCACATTACCTGCTTCTCTTTCCCCTATCCTTTAATTAGAATGCCCCAGAGAAGGCTGGGTGAAATTTGTAAATTCCAATTTTATGGATTTTTTCATGAAATTTTACAATTTTCACAAAGACTCATGGGAATTGGCCCTAAGTACAGATGTTAGTTTTCAATTTCTGGCAACAAGCAATTAATATAATTGCCACACACATATTCCCTAAAAGGTCTAAGAACCTGACAAATGTAGTGGTATTACATTATCTAGTTTTAAAGTTTCATTGGTTTATAAATTTGCAGTTTACATTCTTATAAAATGTAATTTTTAAATTTTGTGAAAGTTTGACAACTTTTAATTTAGTCCCATTTAAAGCTAAAGATATGAACTTTTCAGAAATGACAATGCGGTAGAGTAGTTTAAATGTTTCGATTCTGGTTAAATTTGGATATGCTGTTTTAATTTAGAGAAAAATAGCTAAAATTTAAATGTTGACATCATGTTTGGTTGGCTATAACTCAGTCCCATTTGAAGCTCAAAAATCTGAAGCTATGTACATATACAAATGTAGTGATAACTTGTATACCTGTAAACTTTTATAACATTTCAATGAATATTATCAAAAGTATAATAAATAACAGAAATCTAAATTCTGGCAAAATGTTTGGCTACTTCAGCCCCCACTGAAGTTTGAGACCTAAAATGTGGTGCATATACCTATGTTGTATGTTTCCTTAAATCCTGAAACAGTGAAGAAATGTGGATAAGAAATAGTAAAATTAGATCAAAATGACTGAAAATTAAATTTTGATTAAATGTTTGGCCACACATAACTCTGCCTCTTTCATCGTGCAATTCTGAAATTTGGTACACATATGTAAGCAATTTGGAACTTCCTAAGTTCCAATGCAGGTGTGATTTGGATGTGCACTTTCAAAATTATAGCGAAATAATTGAAATTTAAATTTGGCACAATTCTGCAGAACTTTCATGCAAATTCTGCAAAATTCCACTGAATCAGAATGGACATTCTGCAGGCATTCCATGGGCAGAATGTTATGTTTTGCATAGCTCCAATGATTACTCTTAATAGTTTTGATGAATGTTAGGTGCTCATGTTATGCAAACAGTATAAGTACATGCTGCATGACTCACAAGCTGAAAGAGAACAGAGGAAGATGAGTGAGAGTGACACCACCAGACAACACCACACAGTCTACCCCCTTACACCACCCCACTAAGAGAAACTGAGAGACCTAGTGTCCCACAGGAACCAACCTCACTTTTTGTTTACTGACTGCCCTAGCTGGTAGACTCTCACAAAAAGATTAAACATAAAAATATGGGTTTTTGTGTCCTGAACCCCTAGCAAGCTGTAAAGTAAAAAAAATTCTGCCAAATAAATCCTTCAAAAATACCTTTGCCTCTTTCCCTGTTTGCCAGAGTTATTCACTGTGCTACTGCAAGCAGGAGCTGCAGTACTGTTGAAAGCCCACAACACCCTACTCTCTTTTGCAGCTACACAATTTCATTGGCATGCCTACCTGAAAAGAACAGTTACATAAGAACTTCCTGTAACAGTAAATCTTTGAGGGAATCTCTGTCATCAGGTCACATCTATGGAACCTAGCCATCAGGTGCTAGGATCACATGGAATCTTTTCTGCAGCAGTCTAGTATGGGTTGCATATGCCGACGTCGGGCTCCAACGTCACAACCCTATATAAGCAAGAGCAGCTCCGTTCACTTCTCAGTTCTTTCCCTAGCCAGAGGCCATAAGAGACAGGAGTCCCAACAGGGAACCATGGAGAGAGAAGGAGCTCAGGTGGCAAAGAGGTTGGAGCAACAGGACAGCTGAGCTGGAGAGAGAGAAAGAGAGAGAGAGAGAGAGAGAGAGAGAGAGAGAGGGGAGAGGGAGTGAGAAAGGGGTACGGAGGGAGGAACAGCATGACCTGACAACAGAGATTCCCTTGAAGATCTACTGTTATGGTAAGTTCTTGCATAACTGTTCTATCTTCTTCGGGGATACCTCTGTTATCAGGTCATACCTAGGGAACAAGTCCCAAGCAGTGCTGAGAGGAAAAAACAGTCTGGGTGGCAGGAGGCCAGAGGACTAAGAAAGAAGGACCTGAAACACAGCTAGGCTAATGCTTGTCCTTCCTCTAGAGGCAATGTCCAGGCCATAGTGCTTGGTGAAAGAGTGGACAGTATTCCAGGTGGCAGCAGCTCAAATTTTAGCAGCTGACACATTCCTGAAACTAGCAACGGAAGTGGCCATTCCTCTACTTGAATGGCCATGAACCACACCAGGAAGTTCCTTACTATATTTCCTGGAACAAAAAGTAGTACAGTTGGCCAACCATTTGGACAAGCACTGTTTAGATACTGGAGTGCTCTCTTTGCCAGGGACAAATTAAACAAACAACTGAGAGGACTTCCTGCAGTCCTTAGTATGTGTACATAGTACCTGAGAATTCTATGCAAATCTAGTGTATGGATCAATGCTTCCTCTGGATTGGCATGCTCTGGATAATAAACAGGCAGGTGGATAGATTGATTTAGAGTAAACTCAGACACCACCATAGGAAGAAACTTAGGATTAGTATGCAAGGAGACCCTGTCATTTTGGAAAATCAAATAAGGCTGCTCACATGAGAGCCTGTAGTTCTGAAATTCTTTGAACAGAAGTAATAGCAACTAAAAATAATGTTTTCCATGACAGAATGCTTAGCTCACAAGATATGGCTGGCTCAGAAGGATGCAGGGTCAGCTTCTTTAGAATGAAATGCATGTCCCGAGAAGAGGTGGGTGAAGTCAACAAACTTCACTCCTTGAAATATTTTGAATATTGCGCTCAATACGTGAAATTTGCAAATTTACTGAGGCCAGACCAAATGCGAAGTGTGGAATTTCACCCCCAAAATTCCACACTTCCCACACAAACATTGGCCACAAGGTGTCTGCTATAGTGGACTCCTCCACACCAGACACAGTTACAACAATCACGCTCCCGCCCACACACACACCAATTGTCAGTCAGTTGGCCACATCTTGTAAAAATATTAATATTTTTTTATTAAATTCCCCATTCCCTGGTGTCTAGTAGACCCCCCCCATGCCAGGCACTGTTACAACAATCACCATCCCACCCCCACACACGCACCCACTGATTGTTGGCCAGTTGGCCACATCATGTAATAATACTAATATTTTTATTACATTCCCACATTCCTAATTAATACAGTGGACCCCCCCAGAACACAGTTACAACAATCACCCTCCCACCCCAAACACCCCCACTGATCGCTGGCCAGTCAGCCACAGCCCACATGCAAAATATATATATTTTGTTTAATTAAATCCCCATTCCCTGGTGCCTAGTGGACCCCAACCCACCCACCCCATCCAGACCACTGCCACACCACTCTGCTCCCCCCCCAGTCCACCCCAAGCGGGCCACTGACATAGCCCTCCACTCACCTCCAAGGCCGGCAGCCTGCCTGACCTCTAATGAATGAATGCGTGATTATCTCCAGCATTGCCCACTGTCAGCTGCAGGTCATGTGGCTTGCCAACAACTTGCACATGCTAAGTACATGCTTCCTGTAATAAAAATGCTGCATCATGATGCTGAAGTGCCAAAATGCCAAAATGAAACCAAGCTCCTTCAGACCTGCTTCAGTGGTATCAAAAGTGAAGCTCTCAGCACATCCACCAAACTCCAAGTTAGGACAGGCTCACCCTTAGAGGGAAGTCAGAGTGTTGAGATGAGAGGGGGCTCTGCTTGGAATTTAATTTTAGTTTTTGCTGCTTTGGAGGATGTGGGAGAAATTTTTAAGTTTCAGAACATAGACCCAGCCTTCCAAGTTAGGCAGTATAGATCCAGAGAAGTTGCACTCAAGCCCCCTGATGAAGCCTCATTGGCAGGCGAAGCACTGGTTTGGATGTAAACATTGTTTCATGAGGTGACTAGCAGGCAGCCATTCAAAAAGCAGCTTTGCTTTAAATAAATCACTGATTTTGTTTTTGCAATTGAATGGAGGTGTGTTTTTCTTTCTGCTGGAGTGCAACTTCTCTGGATCTATCTTGATTGCTTAGAATCTACCATCCCTTAGTGGCACCCCCTGGCCTCATAGAAGTGCACAGACACCCTTTGGGAGAGTCCAAGTTAGGCAGTAGTAGGTCAGGGTAGCACTGGGGGGCCAGCAGAAATGCCTTCTTAATACAGATGATTATCAGATCTCTGCCAGGACAAGCAGCAGGGTTTTGAAGGACCCAGGATCAATTCAAATGCTCTCCCCAAACAACGTTAACATGGACCTCACCAGTAGAAGGCAGCTAGAATTAGGTGGTTAGAAAGGTCCCCTAACAATGATGAAGATCTGAGGTTGGGAAGGCAGGTGGATGAGGGTTTGTTTGGTGTGATTTTGGTACCAATTTTTCTTATAGTGTAGCTGCTAACAGCAGCCATAAATGAAAATATTCTGCATTTCACATGGAACAGGTGATCTTAAGCTACAACAGTTGGCACTTTGCCTAGTGTGATGTGAACGGTTTGTGAAGTCAGACCCTCAGAGGTTTCCACAGCCCTAGTAATTATTAAATAATGTATGACCTACCCATTCTCTGAAAGACATTACTTACATCTTGTTTTTGTCCTGATGTTTGTGTTTGGTAAAGCCTGAATGTCACATACTATAAAAACTTGGCTTCCTCAATCTGCTGAGGAGTGCCAAATGCTGAAAGGCATTGTGGTCTGGTGGTTGTAGCACTAAACTGTGAAACAGGAAATTCTGGATTTAAGGGCCACCACAGCCCAATCTCACTTGTGACCTTAAAAAGCCTCTGACACCATTAATCTAATAATTTAGCTATTTCCTGTAGTTACAGTACCTTCCATTTATTTTTACTGATTCAAAACTAGCTGGAAATTGGTCAAATAGCCTTATGCAGGTATTAATATTTATTTTAATGGTTGCATTGTTCCTACTAACTGTATGTATTATAAACTGCTGCTACTCATTATATATGAATATTTCAGTTGTGGTCAAATTGTTGTAGTGTAGTGTTTATTATAACTGTTGCACCATTGTTACTGCCTGCATTATAAACTGCTGTTCCTCGCTGTATAGCACATGACTTTTCTGTTTGTTCTTAAATTGCTGAATGCGTTTTTCTATATGACGCTCCCCTTGGATGCCTCTGGAAATTAGATGATTATAGCTCAGTCAGCCTTTCCCTGTAAAAACTCTTTTGATAAATAAATGGAACCTTCTGACAGGCTGGCATGCATTCCAAAAAGTTATGTTAACAGTGGGGAACCCTCATTTACAATAAAACAAAATATTGGGACATCGTGCTATAGTAAGTGAATCATAAAGGGATGTATGTGTTTGTCCAACTGTTCATGCAAGACATATGGACATATGAAGAAGCCAGCAGAAGAAAGCTATTTGGTCAATCTAGTCTGCTCGTATTGCAGAGTCCAAAGCTTGAGCTAATGTCCCTGCCCTCCCTCCCTACTCATGATCCTTACCTTCCCCCTATGCCTATGCCTATCCCTATCCCAGCCCTTCTTAAAGCTGCCCACTGTCTTCAATGAGATCACCTCTTCTGGCAGCACATTCCAAGTGTCAGCCACCCTCTCTGTGAATAAGTGCTTCCTGACTTCCCTCCTAAAGCTTCCACCCTCCAGTTTAAGACTGTGTCCCCTCATGTTATGGCTGCCACTCAGCTTAAAGAGACTCCTTATCCACCTTATTTATCCCTTTCAAGTACTTGAAGGTCCCAGTCACGTCCCTCTCTCTCTCTCTCTCTCTCTCTCTCTCCTGTCTTCCAAGGAGTACATGTTCAGTGCCTTCAAGCTCTCCTCATATGCCTTATCTTGCTGACCCACTATCATCTTTGTAGCCCTCCTCTGGACTTTCTCCAGCAGGTTAATGTCCTTTTTGAGGTGTGGGCACCAGTACTGAACTCCATACTCTAGATGAGGCCTTACCAGGGACCTGTACAAGGGCATTATAACCTTCTCTCTCCTACTACTGATCCCCCTAGATATGCATCCCAGGATCTTGTTTGCCTTTGCTGCTGCTTTCTTGCACTGCATGGAGTGCTTCAGGTCATTAGTGATCATCACTCTGAGGTCCTTCTCCTCCTCCTCCTCTAATGCAGATATTCGGACTCTACCCAGGTAATACTCTGTCCTAGGATTATTGGCTCCAATATGCATAACTTTGCATTTCTTGGCATTGAAGCCAAGCTGCCAGATCCTGGACCACCTCCGCAGCTTTTCCAGATCTTCCTGTAGGTCCTGTATGCCTTCAGTCGTGTCCACTCTCCCACAGAGCTTAGTGTCATCTGCAAATATGCACATTTTGCCCTTAATGCCATCCCCAATGTCACTGATATAGACACTGAACAATATCGGCCCCAGTACCAAGCCCTGTGGAACCCCACTGGTTACCTCACTGGTACCAGATAACTCTCCCCCCACAACCACCCTCTGGGTTCTGTCCCTCAGCCAGTTTTCCATCCATCTGCCCATCTTTTCCCTAACCCTGAGATCCACCAACTTCCTGATCAACCTTTTTTTGGGGCACAGAGTTAAGGGCCTTGCTGAAATCCAGATAGAGGATGTGTAACCCTTGGCCCCTGTCTACTGTCTTAGAGACACAGTCAAAGAAGTCAATCAGATCCGTTTGACATGATCTCTCTCCCATGAACCCATGCTGCCTCACATCCTGGAGACCATACTCCTCTAGATATTCTACCAACCTTTCCTTTAGTATGGTCTTCATGAGCTTGCCCACAGTGGAGGTCAGAGTGACTGGTCTGTAATTCACTGGGTCATCCTTGGGACCACATTTGTGGAGGGGCACTACGTCTGCTGTTCTCCAGTCCTGCTGTACCATGCCTGACTCTAGTGAACTTTCAAATAGGTCTGCCAGTGGCACTGCCAGCTCCTCAGCCAGTTCCTTGAATGTACTCTGTCCGGGCCTGGTGATTTGTCTACCCTCAATGCCAGCAGCCCCTCTCTCACTCTATTCTCCTCTATCACTACATCTGTGTTCCCCTCCCCCCCACTCCTCTTTTCCCTCCTGAAGGCACTGATCCATCCTTCTCCCTGGCGAAGACAGAACAAAACTATTCACTTGGTATCTCTGCTTTTCTCCAATTATCCTCCACCAACTCCACCCTTTTCTTAAGCCTAACAATCCCTTCCTCCTTTTCTCACTTACATAGTGAAAGAAAGTCTTCTCCCCTTCTTAATTCCTTCAGCTATCTGCAGCTCCTTCTGTGCCTTTGCTCACTTGACTCACTAGCCAACCTTAAGTAATTTTCCCTATCCACCTCTCTCTCTTGGTCTTCCTGAATTTTCTATAGGCCAGCCTCTTTTCCCTAACTGCCTGGGCAACCCCAGAACTGAACCAACTAGGCACTTTGGCCCTTGTGTTCTTCCCCCAAGCCTAACTCACTGCACTCATCTGTGGCAACTAGTATTCCTTCCTTCCTTAATGATGGGCCACCTTTGGTCGACCCCATATCTGCTTTAATGCCTGCTAGGTGGCTCCTTAGTAATTGGCCCATTTTCCTGAAGTCCACCATCCTGAAGTCCAAGATTTTGATCTTAGGTGGGGTGCTTTCCCTGCCCATATTCAACTGGAACCACACTGTGCAATGGTCACTTCCACCCAGTGGCTCCCTGACCATTATTTCCTGTACATGCTCCCCATTTGTGAGCACCAGATCAAGAATTGCCTCAGCTCTTGTTGGTTCTGTGATGCCCTGAATCAGGAGCTCACTCTGCAATCCTTCCAGGGTCACCTGACTCCTAGCACATGTTGTGGATGCTATGCTCCAGTCCACCTTGGATAGGCTGAAGTCCCCCACAATTACCACCTCTCCTTTCCCCACAGCTTGCAATATTTGTGAGCTCAGTTTTCTGTTCCACACCTCATCCTGATTGGGTGTTCTGTAAACCACCCCCAACCTCACCTTTCTCCCTCTAGTGGACCTTAATTGAACCCATAATGCCTCCATCTCCCCTTCCTCCAACTCTTCCCTTGCACAAGTTATTCCCTCCCTGATATAAACTGCCACCCCTCCCTCCTTCTCAACTGCCCTGTCCTTCTTGTATAATTTATATCCAGGGATCATAAGGTCTCAGTCATGGTGTAATGTTGCCCAAGTCTCAGTTACTGTACCTATGTCCACCCTCCTGTCTGCTAATAGTGCCTGCAGGTCATCCACCATGTTTTCAAGACTGCACATGCAGAGACACCACACACCACCTAGAATCTGAGCTTTCTTCTCTTCCCTCTATTCTTCTATTCACATTTATCCCATCTGTGTGCACTCCTCCACATACCCTTGTTATGTGTTCCTCACCCCCTCCACCCTTTGCTAACTGTATTCTTACCCCTTCCACCTCCTCCCTCAAGACCTCTTCCATCACTGTGTGGGTAGGTTCACTGACCTCCTCTTCTCGGAGTCTGTGGGCCTGCATGCCCGCTGCCCCCCCCCAAAGTTTAAAATAAGTGTAGTGGTTATGTATTATCCAAATTTGTCCCTGAGTACCCTCAAACCCTAAGCAAAAAGAACACGTCACTGAACTCACCCAGCACAAAATAAAGCTGCTGTCCACACAAGGAATAGTGCTAATAGTACAGGCAGTTTATTCACAGATCAGGTGTTTTATATAAGTTTTTGTATAAAACACCCATCTCCACTAGGGGTGCTATGCTTTGACAAAGACCTGTTTAGGTTGAAATATCAGTCTGTGTGGGTGTCCTCGAGCGGAGGCGCTTAGCTTTTGACTCCTAATCTGTGAATTAACTGCCTGTACTATTAGCACTATTGCTCATGTGGACTACAGCTGTATTTTGTGCTGAGTGAGTTCAGCGACCTGTTCTTTTTGCTTGGTGATGTTCCGGTCACACTGAACTGGGCCCCTGCAGGCAACTTTCATTTCTCCTTGTACCCTCAAACCCTCCCTACTGAGGTGCAGCCCGTCTGGTGAAAAGAGTGCTTTGTTTGACCAGGTCTCCTCCCAGTCCTCAATACAGATAACCATCTCCTCCCTGCACCATTTCCCCAGCCAGTCATTAAAATCCTCTGTACTTCTTTTGCTCGCTGTGCTGGCCCTTGGTACTGGTATCGCTTCTGTGAAGGCCAGTGAACTTTCTTCGTAACTGCAGATCGTTCCTAACTCCCTGAACCTATTTTGCACTACCTGAACCTCCTCCCAGCTAGGTCATTTGTTCCCAAATGTATAACTAAATTAGGTTTTCCTCCAACCTCCCATACTATTTCCCTTATTCTTGGGCCCACCTTCCCCGCTGTCATCCCTGGCATACAAGCCACCTTCCTGCTTGCATTTAGGCCCCTTTTACTTCCCCAGTGAATCAGGGAGGACACTTGCATCCACAGTACAGTGGGAGTAAAAGAACAGTACCCAGTTCAGAAGGCGGTGGTTCAAGGATTTGTAACTAAAGGCTCATTCACACGACCAACTGCGAGCCATTGTCAGTGGCTCACAGCAGCAAGATCGGTGCTCCTGCCAATGTGTGAACCTTGCCACGTTGGCAGTTTTACATTGCGTGGCATTGCTGCCACGATCCCTCTTTCCCTGGATTGGTGGAGTGGTGTAAGTGGTTTCTTGTGCCGTCTGAACAGGCAAACCACCCGCATCAGTACAAGCCCCGATCAACCCATATAGTGACCAGAACAACACCCAAATCACTGGAAAGGAAAAGGGCACCAAAAACACAGATGCCATGTGAACGCGGCTCTCTAATGGTTCATTTAAATTTTTTTGAACAATCAGAAAGTAGCCACTGCAGCAAGGCACGGTGTGAATGAGCCTAATGATGAGTGAGGCCAGAAAACAGGATAAATTAGAGGCAATTTATGTTTTGAGAAAGTTTGTGCACAGTGGGGGAGAGCCAATTAGTGTTAAAATATCCAAGTATCTGCAACTCACCAGAGGAGAAGCAGTAGCAGATGGAGGAAAGGATTTCAAGGACAGTAGCAGGGAACAAGCCAGGGCAACATTAAACTCATGCTATGAACAGAGGGACCGTAAAGGAGAGGGAACGTTTGAGGAGGAGCAGCTCATATGTAGAAGGGGATGAGACTGATAGCACAGCCTTGGTTTGGTTACCAGCAGAAAGGCAGATTGCAATACCATTGCCTCTCTTAGGATGATTCTGTTTAGCTATGGTGTAATCAGGTATAGACAGTGCAGAGTCTTGGATCTCATGAGATAGCCAAGACTCAGAGATGACAAGAACATCCACCTGGAGGTTGACCATGGAGGGTGTTACATGAGGTCCCTGCACCCTAATTGGTACCCCCAGAGGTACACCGTAGACAGCTAGTGTTAGGCATATGTTATACTAACATATAGAGCTAAGGACATCTACCGTACAAGAGTAGATGTCAGGATATGTATGCATATTATTGTTATACACTTTGCTTTCTAATACATATATATTTTCTATGTATTTCTTACAAGATGTTAGGATATCTGTGTCCTTGTAATGATTACGATATATAAGTTGGCACTGCCACCTTTTGGTGATTTGTACCACTACACTGGTTTGTGTAAGAACTGTACTCTTTTGTTTCACAAAGTGATGACTACTACAAAACTGTATAATGTTATCTTGGACCAAGGAGCCACCTCTAATTTAGCCAATAGGGCTCATCTCTGTAACTAGAAATGTTTCTGTCTTACAGTAACCATAGTAATTATCATAGGTATATAATGTGAGACACTGAGTCTTATACCTCGGAGACCCCAAGAGATACGGAGAAACCTCGAGGTATAGGGAACATATAGCATTGCCTCCAGTTTGTATTGGTAAGAACTGCTTAGGGCAACTGTGATTTATCCTTTTGGTAGTAATAACAAGTTTATTACCCTTATGCAATGTGTCTGTGATTCCTTGCATTCCCAATATTGTCAAGAACCTGAGAGTGAAGTTTAGACCTCCTGACAAGGGCTATAAGAGATCCAGCTTTGACAGAAGGCTATGGATGTCAAAGTGGGCAAACCACAATCCATTGGGAAGCTGCAGAGGTGGGGTGAGGGCAGAACCAGGATTAAGCTTGATGTTGACTACTACCAGAAGTTGCAAGGTTACAAGGAATTTCATGGAACCACAGAGCTGTTTGCTAGAAGAGGGGCAAGGACGATGGCATGGGGCAAGGGGGAGGGGGCAAGAGGTGCCAAAGAGCTTCAAGGTAGAACCAAGGAGCAGGTAATAGGCAGCACTCAGGATGTTAGCAAGGAATGAGCAAGGGAGGGTATGGATGAGAAATGCCAGGTAGGTGAGTAAGAGGGGGGATGGAGAAGGAGAGAGGGAAGGAGGAAGGGAGGAAGGGAAAGAGTGGGAAGTGAATGGAGGTAGGGAGGAGGGGGAGAAATATAAAAAAAACTAACAACCGTAATCAACATGCTCAACACTGACCCCTTCTTACCATATCCTTACCACATCAGATTCATACTCTACCCATCTTCAGTACATGTCATCATCAAATCACATTGCTCCACACAGTGGATGGAGGCCATGGGCTGCAGAGTACAACGGTACAAGCCAGTTGCACATGCCAGAAATGTGAGATATAAGGATGTAACACTTTTTCTTTTTTTACTGTAGAATCAAAATATTGCTGTGTTTTAAAGGGGTGTACAAGCAACGGATATTATTTACCAAAAAACACGAATAATGCACTATTAATTATTTAGATCCTGAATAATGAATAGTAGTACTATTTGCCCCTATTCAGGAAATGCTGTCTTGTAACAAAAAACAAAAAAGAAGGAAAAGCACACCATACTCCCACCCTCCTCCCAAGTCCACATCCTTTAAGAGAATATAGAATCCCCCATCCCTGCACCCTCAGTCACTACTCAAATACCCCTCGTCCCCTCCATTGCCTATGCTTTGATAAAATGATATGCATTTGTTAAGTGAAACTCCAGTGATGCGCAATTAGAACAACCTGCCCACCTCCATGGCAGCTGCCAACTTTCAGTGCTTTGCAACGCAGTGTAAGAACTAGTATTAACTGTGCCCCTGCCACCATCCTGGTAGCAGCACCCTCCTCTGTGCTCAACCCCCCACACCTGCATGCAGTTCCGAAGCGAAGAAGACAACTGACATAGCCCAGCCTCCTTCATGGTGGGTCACCTTCATCTGAATGAAGGCACTCGTATGTTTTCTCACACAGTAAAACCAAGCTGATCATGTGATTATTCCTTGATTTTCCAATACACACATCAGATAATGATGAACTGAGATGTTTGAATGCTTAAATGTACCTTCGAGCATGAGTAATACTGTGGGCATTAAACAGCAAGGCAAACTCACAGTGACTACTTTTTCACAATATTTTCCAGACATTAGAACATCTGAGAAACTTTATTTCATAGCTCCTGCAGTGTGACTGTTACAATTTTCAGGTGCTTAAAGAATATAAATTCAGGCATGAAAAATACTTTCTCACCAGTTTTGTCCTGGTGTAAAGCTGCCATAATGCCCCTGTGATCATGCAAATAAGGTCCCATATCTGTGTTTGATGGTAATGTAGTATAAGTAGGCAAAGCAACATGCACTTCTGAGACTGCAGCATGTGGAATCATACTTAGATGACATGTAACTTATTCAGAAACAAGATATTAATAGCATTATTCTCAAAATCTCCACAGCACAAGAGGGGCAATTGTATTGTCTGGGGCATTATTTTTTATTGCATTCTCTCACCTTGTGGCAACATGTCTGACTAGCAGTTATCAGGTCTTATATAAATTACAAATTGTATTACATAAATCTTTTATTCATTTACAAACACAGATGTGATGCTAGCTCTAAAGATACACTAGCCTCTTTTTCTCAACACATGAATGTGTGCTCTATGTAGGAAAGTGTTTCATTGTATGTATGTCAGCAGATCTTATGATGTTCTAGGCATAATGCAAAAATCAGTAAAGTACTACATTTTCAGAATCTGGCACGCTGGGTTCTTACTGTCTTAATATGTCCTATAATGTTTATAACACCATTCAGAGACGTGCACTCCATTTTTACAAAACTATTTTGTATTCTTCTATCATATACAATTAACCTCTGAAAAAGTAATGCAATAAAATACGCACTTACTGTAATACTCCTACAGTATATATATAGTATATATATATATATATATATATATATATATGCAATAGATAAACCACTCTGAGGTGTGCAGTTGCACTGTGATATACATACGCTTGGTGTGTGTCAACCACCAAGGCATGTGTATATCAGAGTGCGACCACACACCTCAGAGTGGTTTATCTATCTTATAAAATGTCAAAATTGTTTTGGAGGGGGGTATAAGTGCAGGTGTGCAGTCGCGCTCTGATATATGTATGGCCATATGATGTGTTTTATACAATCAGAAGATTGGATTTGGAGCTACTTTTTTCCCTATTTTATATATATATATATATATATATATATATTTAGTATACATATACATTCTATATATACATAGAAACATAGAAGTTGACAGCAGATAAGGAAAGCAAGACCCATCCAGTCTGCCCATTTTTTCTATCTTATGAATTAGTTGCTATCAGTCATCAAAGTCACTGTCAGTCCACTGAACTGAGAATGAATGACGGCACAATAGGTCAAGTAGTAAAGTCTATTTATTACTTGAAAAGGTATAAAACAATTAGCAAATTCTGTGTCTAACAATGCAAATCAAAATGCTCACCTGCTTATAAATATCACTCTGCCACTGCACTTCTGTGTGGAGTTTGATTCCCTACTAATCCTTTCATAGAGTTTAGTCAAGCTACAAACCAGGCAACTTGCGACTGTTTTTAAGGTGACATATTTATTTATTTATTTATCAAGTCTAGGATTACAAATATGTTTGAGCCAAGGATCTTTTACAAAGGTTCCACGTCAGAGAAATACAAATTATGGGGAACATCAAGACAGACATTACAACAATGTGGACATTGCAAACAGATTACAGATTAATACAATTCAAGGGTAACACTGTAAACAAGGCAGCCAGTGGCATTTGTCAGAGAAAACATACAAGAGATAAGAAGTGCCAGAGTCATAGGGAAGAGGGAAGGGGGAAGGGGGAGGGGGGAGGAAGAAGGAATGTAGGTAGGGTGGCCAATTTTGTCCTATCCCCTTCTTTACACAAATAAATCAGGATAGTCTGGTTCATGGAGTTGGTATTTTTTTTTTCCAGAGTACAATATATGATTATAAATAGTCATCAGTTCTGGACCTAAACACTCCAAGAATACTTTATTAAATTCCTGAGTTAATTCATCAGAACTCAGGGTAGTATTAGTGCTTACAGACTTCACAGCATCTGTCTATTCTACCAGACTAATGGGGTTAACCCTAGCACTGGACATTTCCTCTGGTAGTAGGGGAACGTCCAGCCTTGAGAAACAGGTATGATCCATAGAAGCAGAAAACATAGAAACTGATGGCAGATAAGGACCACTTGGCCCACCTAGTCTGCCCATTTTCCTTACCTACTCCTCATACCGCAGACCCTACTTACGGTGAAGCCCGCCAGGATGAAGCGCAGTGTCACAGGTTTACTGCATGACAAAAGGGATTAACTCCCATAGAAAGAGCATTGTTTGCTGCAGTAACTCTACTGCAGAATTCTGCAGTGCCGTGCTTCATCCTGATGGGTTTCATTGTATTTTGTGGCTTACCCTCTCGTTCCTATCATTAGGGTTCTCTTATGTCTATTCCATGCATTCTTGAATTCCCCTACCATTTTCGCCTCCACCACCACTGCACAGAGGCTGTTCCATGCATCCACCACCCTTTCCATGAAAAAAAACTTTCCTACATTACCCCTGTGTCTACCCCCTCTAGCCTCATATTGTGCCCCCTTGTCCTTGAACATCTTTTTTTCTGACATATGCTACCCCCTTCTACCTTATTGATACTCTTGAGGTATTTGAAAGTCTCTATCATTTCACCCCTTTCTCTCCTGTCTTCCAGGGAATACATATTGAGGTCCTTCAGTTTCTCTTCATAAGACTTCTGGTACAGTCCTTGCACCATTTATGTTGCCCTTCTCTGAACTGCTTCTACTCTGTCTACAGTATGTCTTTCGTGAGATGCAGCCTCCAGATCTGGACACAGTACTCAAGATGAGATCTCACCAATGATCTGTACTGTGGCATCACCACATCTTTTTCCTCTGGTGATACCGCTCCCTATGCACCCTAGCATCCTACTGGCTCTCCCCATAGCCCTCTCATATTGTTTGGTTACCTTTACGTTATCAGATATGATTACCTCCAGGTCTCTTTCCTGTTTGGCGGGCATCAGTACTACCCCCCATCATGTACTCCTCCCCTGGGTCTCTGTACCCCAAATGCATGATTTTGACCTTCTTTACATTGAATCTTAGCTGCCACACTCTCAATCACTCCTCAAGCTTGCTTAGGTTCCTTCTCATTTTTTCTACCACCCTCCAGTGTGTCAACCCTGTTTCAGATCTTTGTATCATCTGCAAAGAGGTATACCTTCCCTTCAAGCCCCTCTGTAATGTCACTTATGAAGACGTTTAAAGTTCATCCATGATGCGGTGACATGAATCTGGTCGCCGTAAATTAGGGTGCCAGAAACATGTCACCTGCAGCTACCGTGCCCATACATTCTGCCACAACCCAAGTAGAGTGACAAGGAAGAGCAGGGGAGAACAGTTGCAATGCCTGCACCTCCCAACACTAAATATAACCTCCTCCAGGTCCGGGCATGAGTGGACAAGAAGAGAACAGTATCGATGGTGAAAACAGTCATGAGTGCAGGGTGCTGCGAAATCCAGCATGCCCTTGTCACTCACGACCTTTTCCCATCACTCTAATTGTGGTGCCCTAACTGCGTCACCCACATAATAGTATATGGACATTAAAGAGGACTGGCCCCAGCACTGATCCCTGTGGTACCCCGCTGGTCATCCCCTCTCTTCAGATTGAACTCTGTTTATCACTTTCCTCTGTGTCCTATCCCTCAACCAATTTCTGACTAGATTACCACCTTGGGCCTCACCCCAGGCTGGCCAATTTATCAGCCTCCTATGTGGGATGGTATAGAAAGCTTTGCTGATATCCAGGTAAGCCACATCCACTGCCCCACCCTGATCTACTTCCCTATATGGAACTACCCGTGTGCAGTCAAAAGTCTGTTTCACGGTAGTTTAAATTATGTTCGTTCTATCAATCTGCTCAGTATGAAGGAGACTATCTGCATGAGAATGGAGAGTCACTATGACCATCCTTGGGACATGATCCTGACAGCTTTTGAAAACATCTAGCCATTGTTTACAGCCACTTATGACCCTGCGTCCCTGTCTGTAATATCATGTTTCGATGACAGGACTCGGTCTACTGAAACATTCTCATTGTCAATTTGACAGCCCTATTTTTTCTTTTACATCCATTTTTTCCTCTGACATAAGTGAAATAAACTGGTGCAAATGAGCCCTGGCTTTTCTACCCAGCTTTCTGTAGCTCTGATGAAGCCGTGACAGATGGCGACATGTAAGCTCATCTGGGTCCATGCATGATTCGCATACATCCTTCCAACCTTCTCTTGGTCGTGAATCCAGGTTTGGATCAAGTTAAAGAACAGAAACCTTGATGTTCTAAAAGTATGGCCGGGCTAATAAGGCAATATAAATAGGAGCAGCTGTCTCTCAGTGCAGTATCACATTTATGTTTGCTTTATTTTGGAGCAGGTTATGAAGAACTGGAAACACATGGTAACATACTTCTGCATTTTTGATATCTGGAGTATGGACTATGTAATGTGGCAATATCGTCAGAGTATAATTTGCACAACAACTTTATCTAGACCAGATCATTTGCCTTAAGGAGTGGCAGTCCAACAGTATTTAGCACCACTTGCATGTCTTATTGTGATCCCTATTCTGGGCACCCTAATATACTGTAATAGATACAAACTCTACAAGCTGAATTAGCAATATAAGAGTTTGTGAGCGTCACTACACTCATTGTTTGGTCTGCACTCATGCTGCCTGAGCTTTAGATTTACCAAATGTCCTAAAAATGTTTAAACATTCTGCTTAGAATCCTCTTACCATTCTAAGCAGGTACACTAAGCAAAACCATACAGCTTAACCTCCACAAACTAGGATTTTTGGGAGCTCCCCTCCCAATGGCAAAGGACCAAGACAAGGTTAGATGTGCTGAGGTTTCAATTGCCATTGTAGCAGCTTTTTGAATTTGAAAGTTTACTAAATAAATATAAAAAGCCAATTCTGGTGGCCAGGGGCCTTTGGACATACGTTTTTCTACCAGCCTTGATCACTGTCTTATATCTGTGATGGAGCCCTGCTGTAGAGATCATATTATTTTAAAAAATTGGAATCACTGTGCATTTTTTCAGCATTTCCCCCTTTATCATCTCAAGGTAACCTACAATTTAAATATCTCACCAGTATAACCAGTTTCTTAGTAGAAAGGTTTGGTTGTATCATTTTAAATAGTGCCACCCTCGTGGCAGGAGTCTGTGGGGCATATACATTTATAAGTCAGATATGATGATTAAAGAAAAAAACAGCTAGTAGTAACACTATGCCAATTACAACATGTACCACTCTATGCATCCTTAAGTCTAATACCCAGATCAGAATCCCCATTCCCTCGCTGACCTCTCAAAACTGTGACCAGTATGAGCTCACTATGGACCATAATTTCCATACTTGTGAGGTTTGGAACAGTGTCTTAATTCTTGTATCTTGTAGAAAAAAAATATTTCCTGGGAGTATATGTATTGTAGTAAAGAAAAGTTAGTGATTCTTCTTATAACAACATTAAGGGTCATAGGGTGAAGAGTAGTTTCAATGCACATTTAATATAAGTGAAGGGGGATAACAGGTCAGATTAAGCAAAGATCTAGTTCTGCTCTTGAGACATTTAGCCGCAGGCACTTCTGTCTGGGAGATCTCCAAGCCTGAGGAGCAGTCTTGGATTGACAAGGTGATGGAAGATGCCTCCGATTTATCATCCTCTTCCTCAGTATCACCCTATCTCATTTGCATGCTAGTCAATTTTTGGTTTTCGTAGTATGGGGTTTGGACTGTTGAGGTGATTTTATCTGTGCTTTATGGCTGTGCTGCCTCAGTCTCACTCTATTCTTTTTGGTTAGTATCCATCACAGGAGCGGGGGACTAAAAGGAGTGCCACACTTATCCAGAATGGGGCTTGTCTTAGCTTAAGGTTGTTGGATAGGTTATAATGGTGCTTGATCCAATTCCTGTACAACAAAGGACTCTACTCAGGATGGAGGAACAATTTCCTGCTGTTGTGGTGCTACCGGCTGGGACACTGGTAAGGAGTCTGAGGAGAGAATGAGGGGCAGGGGGTGAAGGTACAGGAATGGATTGTTTTGCAGGGGAGATGATTCAGGATGGACTCGGATAGGGGGTGGGCTAAAGGGACAGGAGGAGCCTGATCATCCATTCTTTGACAGCAGGCAACTAGACACACTCAAGGGAAACCAGACAATTTGAGAAGGCTGATTAATTATATTTTATTAAACAACATGAGTGACATAAAAAAATAACAAATACAACTAGTGGAGGACCACACAAACAGCAGCCCTGGCACTTCAACCTTTCAGTTTTCATCAGGGAGCATGACCTCATGCAAAATATATCACCATTAAATAGTAAATGCAATTGTACAATTAATTAAAAGCAGTGCAAACTTATTTGCAGGTGTACCTGATGTAAAGTATAATGACAATTCAGAGTCAACCCCAAATATAACTACTCAGTGCTTGATGAAGTGCCTATATCACTACACCATTGCACAAAAGTAAAATGCTGGAAGAGAGAGCACAGTCTGAACCACCTCATAAAGAATTTAAGATTTAAAAAAGAGTTTGGATTTTCTTTGAATTTATTTGATTGTTTGTTTAATGTGTACTGTATGTATTGTGGCAGACCTCAACAAGATGCAACACCTCATGATTGGGGCTCATGAATACCTTTACCTGGTAGATTAATGTTAAAGAAAAAAACACGACTTTACTATCCAAATAATGTTTTATCTCAATGAGGTATCTACAGACACACACAGTGTATTAAAAATACAGTATCACATTAGTCTAAACACTAGAAGCACTGTTGGGAGCCTCAGAAAATCTTGTATAAACAATTAACTTTATTCAACTAAGGCTATATTACTAAGCTGAAAATACTCCCGATGTTTAGTGCCAGTGCCCCACCCTGTAAATGCAAATCTAAAATATAGTGAACTAACCCCACATACAATATATAAACCTTCTATCTCATTTCATTGAATACATGTGAACAAGTAAAGGTCCCTAACCCCCCCCCCCCAAAAAAAAATAATGAACCATCAAGAATGCAATAATGAGACTAAAAGGCTATAGACTAGCCCATAAAACTTAGAAATGGGGGAAGGGTGGGAAAAGGATGGGAGGATGTGGGGTGGGGGGGTTGGTTGGAATGTGGAAAGAGATTAATGTAATGCAACAATGGGAGTTCTCATAAAATAGGTTATAACAACTGGGGAGCATTTTCTCCCATAGGAAAACTGGGTTATAATTTTGTCGTTATAAACAGCTGACTATAATGATGAACATGTGCCCAGTTTCCCTAGTTCAGGGCATGCGCCAACCGAGATCCTCCTCTTCTCTGCACTGTTTCCCACTCCTCAGCACTGTGAACTTCCCTCACAGAAAAAGTTGGAAGTAAGTTCTTTTTTAAAAAAAATATCACTGGGCACAGCAATCTACATTTCTGGAGTGAAGAAACAAATATAAACACTACTTCAGTTTAGGAGCCGAGCCACTACGAACCACGCTGAAATCCCAATGGTCTACTGCTTGACTCCATTGACAAATCCATTTGTTTCCTATAATAGCTGTGATCCCCAGCAATTATACAAAATAAATGATGGGTAGATGTATAAATCTCAGATAATACAGACACCCTCGGGTGGGATGCCTTAATAAACTCCTTGAGCTTTGCTCTCGGTGTTTATGTAGCATCCCACCCGGGGGGAGGTGTAAAATCCTTGTTATAACCACCTACCTATCCATTATTCTTTATATTATGACCTATTGCACTAACTTGGATAACATTACAATACACTGTAGATGATCCAAAAAACACATTACAATTGAAGTGCATACTAAGGCAACTGATTATAGAATATATTCAAAAAATATTAAATATGTGAAAATATATATAACTGGTAAAAATATAGTTGTACAGGTACAAATAATCATGGCTATTAGATGCACTGTACAGATATGGAGACTACAGAATAAGAATGTGTGAGAAAAAATGTCAAATACGTAAAGATAAATACAGAGCAAGTGCAAACATATGCATATGAATAAAGGTAAGCTGCTGATGATGCCAAGCAGAAAGTAAACAAAAATGTATACCTGACAAAATGACACAGAATCTAAACAAAACCTAATATCTGAGGAATGCTGTCTCAAACATTCACTCATCTCATTTACGGCATGTCCTGGGCTGCCCTGTGTAGATACCGAGGCTTCTACTACATGCACTATAAAAGCTGCCTTGTGTGTGGCAGTATGTTAGTCTGCCACTATTTCACTTGGCTTTCCACACACCCCAGTCCACACTAGCTCACTATTGCTAAAAGTCCCCCTCCCATGTTCTCTTCCCTGGATGGTGCCCCCCCCCCCTTGCAATGGTCCCCACATTCAAATATCTAGGGGTTTGGTTAGGCACCAACCTTGACTTTTCTACCCACGTTGATTCCATTTCAATAAAATTTCATCCAAAATGCGCAGTTCTGTACTTCCACAAAGACTGCTTCCATCTTCCTACCCGGAGTGAACTGGTTACAACAAAGATTCTTCCTGTCATCAACTATGCTGATGTGGTCTATGGCACTGCCTCCACATCCCTGCAAGACTGGAAACACTCTAAACTCCTTCTGCCATTTTGTCACTTCAGCCCCTCCCCTCACTCACCACTGCCTTCTCTACATCTCTCACTCCATTTCACCATTACCAAACAGGAGACTGGTTCATAGTGCCTCCCTCATTGCACAGCATTGGTTTGGAACCCTTCCTCCACACCTCTCTTCCCACCTAGCTCCTGTAAAACTCTCAGCTTATTCCCTACATCACAGGGACCAGCATACCTTCTCTCTTCTGCACCTCCACTCAGCAGCAGGTTAGGCTGCCTTCTCCTATTGCCTCCCTCTACTCCAGAATCAGCTCCCAATTGACCTTCACCATCCCCCTCACTCCCATCCTTTAAGTGACTCCTCAGACTTCTCCCCCCATCCAGTGTTCACACCTCTCCTCTGCCCCAGTGGTAGTCTCACCCCCTACACCCCTGCCAAAAAATGTACCCTCCCATTCATGAAATTTTTTTTGCTGCAGTACAGTAAATCCACTCACCACTTCTGACACCTCCTTGCTCAAGTTTTTCAGTTATTGGACTAAATTCATTAATTTTATTTGTTCATTATTTTGTTGTCTATGTCAGTATTTCTCTGTTAGATGTCCAGTATTTTCAATTGTTTTATCTACTTGCGCTATGTATAAGTACAATATATGCATAAATGTACTATCTTGTATCCCTTACCCCTGGGTCACACCTGGAAATGAGCCTTGGTTCAGTGTGCCTTTTCTGGTTACCAAATTTTAAATAAAATAAAATAAATAAATAGGAAAGGGATGGATGGTCAAGATCCATTCACCTCTGAAAGAGCCAACATAAAACATATGAGATATTTACCCCTGTTTTACAAAACATTATAGTAATAACTTTAATGGTATGTTGTTAAGAGATAATAGCTATGAAGTGGTCCGAAGTGGGCTATTCTTCAGTGACTCATGTCTCACCCAAAATCTGCCCGTAGAACCAATTGCTTTAAAGCTAACACTGTCTCTCCTGACTGGGATGAGTCTAAATGCACAAAAGTCCACAGCCTCCTGTTTTCACCCTGCACCCTGCAGTTTGTATCTGTTGCTTCAGATACAGTTGGCCAAGGGGGATACGGAGGAATACTGTCAGCCAAGTGGCATTTCAGGTGGGTGGGGTTTGTAGCCTTAAAAGCTTGTGCCTCCAGGTGTGCTACAAGACTGCTTTTCATCTGCCTGCTGGTACCATCTTGCAGCTAGCCTGCGGTTTCCATCCAACACCCTGATGTTAGTACGTGTTGCCTCAGGTACAGACCAGTATGCGTTTCTGAGTAAAGACACTTATTCTCAGTCAGCTGAGGGGGTACTGAGGCATACCAGAGGCCAAGGGGTATTTCAACTGGGCACAGCTTGGAGACTTAAAAGCCTGTGCCACTCATGGTGCTATAAGACTGCTTTCCATCTACCTGATATTACAATGTGGCAGCTAGGCTGCTGTTTCCACCCTATGCTCTGCAGTTTCTACCTGTTGCTGCAGATACAGTGCAATGTGCCTTTCTGAGTTAGGATCCTGTTCATTGATCAACTAATGGGGTACAGAGGCACACTGGTGGCCAAGGGGTGTTTTGGGTGGATGGGGCTTATAGTTTTAAAAGCTCATGCCACCTGTGGTGCTACAAGACTGCTTGCCATCTACCTGATGTTAGCATCTTGCAGCTATCCTGTTGTTTCCTACCTGCACCCTGCAGTTTGTACTAGGGATGGGCTACCCCCTAGGTAGCTGGGTCAGGCAGTGTGGGTATCATCAATTTTTTGGCCAGGCAGGGTAGTTTGGGTAATGTACTACCCTGTCTGACATATCAGTGTAAATTCTCAGGCCATGTAGTGTGAGACGGGTAATGGGTTGCTGGAAACAAACATTAAAGGGCAGCTTGTGGGAAATCACGGCTGTACAGTCGACAGGATGATGACTTGTTTGATCAAAAAAGATATTAAAAAAAGTATTTACTGAACCTACACTACTAGGATCAAAGGGATAGGGAGAGTGGAAGACTGAGAAACAATCTCTGTCAGGGGGAGTGGGGGCAGGCCAGCCTCAGTTCTGGAGGTGGTGCTGGGGATTTGGGAGAGAACACAGAAGGAAGGTGGATGAAAAAAGACATAGACAAAAGCATAAGGCACTGTGGGCAGCTGGTTTCTGTTTCTTTGTTAGATGCCCCTGCTACCTGTCATTTACTGTGACATAGTTATCATACACTTTTTGTCTCACAAGATTAATGAAAGGATTTTTATGGCTATGTATTATACTGTTAGGTGCCCCAGGCTGACCCCCCCACCCTCGTCATTTATTACTGTGATATTAGCTACACTGTCTGTCTCTGCAGCATAGTGAAAGCCTTGTACGGCTGTAGTACACTGCTTGTGAGGTACCCCTGAGGCATGTGCCATGTCATATTACTGTGACATTGTCAGCTACATACACTGTCTGTCTCTGCAGCATAGTGAAAGCCTTGTACGGCTGTATTACACTGCTTGTGAGGTACCCTGAGGCATGAGCCATGTCATATTACTGTGACATTGTCAGCTACATATACTGTCTGTCTCTGCAGCACAGTGAAAGCCTTGTACAGCTGTATTACACTGTTTGTGAAGTACCCCTAAGGCATGAGCCCTGTCATATTACTATGACATAGTCAGCTACATAACTGTCTGTCTCTGCAGCATAGTGAAAGCCTTGTACAGCTCTATTATATTGTTTGTGAGGTGCACCTATGGCACAAGCCCTGTCATATTACTGTGACATAGTTAGCTACATACACTGCTCTCCACCTTGGGGTTATTGGAAGGACCCTCCACCAGCAGCAGCTAATGCAGAATGCAGTGGCCAGACTGCTGACAGGGCTATCGAGGTCCTGCCATGTGACTGCAGTCCTGTGGAGTCCACACTGGCTGCCGGTCAGGTGGAGGATTCTCTTCAAGCTGGGCTTGCTTACCTATAAGGCCCTATACGAATCAGGCCATGGCTACCTGCTAGTCCTCCTCACTTCTGCCATCCAAGACTACTCCCTTTGTTCCTCCACTGAGGGTCTCCTGGCAGTTCCGAAGACCACACTGAAAACCTCGGGTGATCATTTATTCTGGGAGGCCGGCCCGGTCCTCTGGAACTCGCTGCCAAGACCTTTGAGGAAGGCCCCTATGTGGAGGCGTTCAGTAGGGGCCTGAATACTTACCTTTTCAGTTCAGCCTTTCCTGCTGATGTTTTTTTAACTTACACAAAAAATGCATTTATTTAAATTGTTTGTATAATGAGAATTGTTATTACCATTTTGTTTTTACCACTCAGTCAAATTTTTCTACTGTACGATGCCTAGAGCCTCCAGAATTGGGCGCCAAACAAATAAAGAATTACTTACTTACTTGTCTGTCTCTGCAGCATAGTGAAAGTCTTGTACAGCTGTATTACACTATTTGTGAGGTGTCCATGACGCACAAACCCTGTCATACTACTGTGACATAGCTACGTACACTGTCAGTCTCTGCAGCATAGTGAAACAATATCCTTTCATGGCCGTGTAAACTATGTCTTGTACTTCCAAGTCTAAATCTACTAAATGGAAGTGCAGTGCTGCTGCACATGCAGCTGTTAATGATATGGACAATATGAATCTTAGCAATAATGAAGAACATAGTGACAATAATAATAACATCCCCAGGATTGGCACTAAATGTCCTGAACCAAAAAAGAATGTTAGCATTGAAATAGTAGAAGAGTTTTGGAAAGAACTGACTGGAGTTACTCGTAGAGGTACTGAATGTTTTGCCACATCTGCGAGGAGACTTCTAGCTGCTGAAGCAGCATGTGAGAAGGAGGAGGCATCCTCCTCAAATGTAAGCTCAGATGCTGAGGTAGTGAATATTGATAGAGATGGGGGTGATAATGGAATCTGGAAATGGGACAGTGCAGGCTATGTCCCACCTAATGATGGTGGCACTGCCAGTTCTTCTAATTTTGTGGTGATGATGTCAGTAGTGTCGATAAGGGGATAGAAGAGGATACCGCTGTAAGGCATGAGAGGCAAGTGCAGAAAAACATATATGCTACTAAACATAAGAATCAGAAGATGAGTATGAATGAGAACAATTCATCTCAACAAGGAATTGGAAGTGTAGGGATTCCTCCAGGGCCCTTGACTGTACAAGGAATAGTGCCAGGCACCATGGCACAAACCAAACAAGGTAAATCTTTAGTGTGGAATTTATTCTATATATTGACCCTGCAGACAACTGCCACGCTGTATGCATCCTGTGCAAAAAGAGTATCAGTCGTGGTGGCAATCCATCAGTTTTTGAACCGTCAGTAATGATGTGACATGCAAAAGCAAAACACCCAACCTAGTGGGGCAGGGCAAGGGCCAGTGTGGGCAATAGTGGAGGTGGTGGTTGTGGTGGTGGCAGTGACTTTGGTGACAAGGAACTGGTAGCAGAAAGTGACATTGAAACACTTAGTGTGTCCTTGCAGTCTTCCCAGGCAAACATAGATTGTCTTCTGACACCATCAAGTACTGGAAAATCCCAAAGTAGTACTTCATGTGAAAACTAAAACAAAGAGTGTTGTGAGGACATCAAAATTTACATGCTAGCATCCAGCATGGCAGATGTTAAATAGAGCCATTGCACAGCTCTTGGCCAATTGTCAACTCCATTTTGCTTTTATTGCCCAAGGGGCTTTCCTTAATTTCATGACCCTGATTGAGCCATGGTGCACCATTCCTTGTCAAACATATTTCTTGAAAATGGCTGTTCAACAGTTGTGTGACTTGAAGTGTACTGAAGTTATTAAGCAGTTGAAACTCTTTGAGGTGAAGCAGATTCACATAACTACAGATATACGAACCAGCAGCCAAACAATTGACTGCATGACTGCTACAGCTCATTGGGCACATTTTCCGTCAGAAAGTAATAATCCTGTACTGTAAGCAGTAGGAAGCAGGCAACATTATGTGTTACCACTTTAGAGGAAAATAACACTCCTGTGAATATTTTGCAGAAGCTAGAAAAACAATTTCAGAAATGATTTACTCTGCATTCCTTATATTCAGGGTTCATTGTGTCAGATATTGGTGCCAGCACAGTCAAAGTTGTTAGAGATGTCAACTACCAACACATACTTTGTTTTGCACGTTGTTTAAATCTTCTCATTCATAATTTCTTAAATGGAAACAGAAATGTTGAAAACCTGTTAGGTCTTGCTAGGAAAATATGTGAGCTTTTCAGCCACTCTGTGAGAGCACAAATAATCCTGAAGGGGCTGCAGAGGTCAAACAACTTATCACTGCATGCATTAAAGCAGGAAGTTTCAATCTGCTGGAGTTCAACATTTTACATGTTGGAATGGCTTCTTGAATGCAAAAAAAGCTGTACATGAGTATACCATGCAGAATCAAAAAGGTGAAGTAGACATCATGCTCAGTTCCAGGAGCTGGACTCTTCTGGAATCTTTAGTCACCTTACTGGAGCCATTTGAGGATGTCACATGTGCTGTCAGTGCAGGCCATGTAACTCTGAGTCAAATTCTTTCTTAAATAAGATTTCTTCGCAGGTTCCTTGATGACACAAAGAAAGACTTTCATTCAAAAGAAGACACCACAGATGTTATACTGGCAGATGACTTGTGTCTCAGGCTGCTGAATGATAAGAGAATGAATGCCATGTTTAAAAATGACCCTTATGTGATGACTACGTTACTATATCCCAGCTTTAACGGGAACACTGAAGCCATCCTTCCTGCATGGGAAGATATAGGGTGGGATTGTAGAAGTGTGGCACAAGTTGCCGCCAAAAGCGACTTGTGCCAAACGCAGTTACGACACTGACCCTACGCCCTATTCTAGAAGGGGCAGGGTCCACGCAACTAAGTCCTGTGACTTGCAACATACAGTCAGGTATGCTGAACAGAATGCGTACCTGGCGAGGATGCTGCAAGCCGCAACCGCAGGTCCACAAGTCACAAGTGCCCCCCAAGCCCATTCACTGCCAGAGCCCTGCAAGACTAGAGGCCCCCTATCCACTGCCATGCCACCACGGTTTCCCCAACCCCATCCAGAGCACCATGGCCAGTGTACTGTACAGTATGTACAGTACATGCATAAGTCAGAAGTCCCTTACAGATATACCTGGTAGTCTAGTGGCTCCCCACCCCCCCACCTAGCAGTGCCAATACACCCCACACCCCCTGACCCATCTCCAACCGGTGACTGGCACACTTTCTTCTCACCACCATGGCCAGCACTAAGTGAGCTCTGCTCGATTGCTTACTATAGAGGCGTGCTCAGAAATGAATGAGTTCATTCATTTCTGGAGCATGTCTATACAGTAAGTGCTTAGAAGGAGCTTAGGTTGGTGGCTGGGCCATGGTGGTGAGTGGAGGCTGTGCCAGTCACTGGATGGGGTTGGGTCGGTGGCAAGCGGGGTGTACTGGCACTGCTGGGTGAGGGGGCCACTAGACTGCCAGGGAGTACGGGTTATAATTGTTCTAAAGGTCTGTGGCATTGCAGGGACCTGTGCTTTGGTAGGGGTGATAGAGCAGCCCTGTGGGGCTGATAGCAGTGTGGGGTTCGGGGGCATGATGTGTGTGGGATGCCCTGCAGGGCATTTATGGATTGGGGGTTCTGGGGGCTTGGGGTGCGAGATGCCCAGCCGGGCACCTCTGCTATGGAGGATCGGGTCTGGGTGGGTTGTGGGATGCCCTGTGGGGCGACAACCTGGGTGTTCTGGCCATGGAGGGGCACATCATGGAGTGGGTGCAGTAGGTCTACAGAACTCATGGAGGGCATATGTACAGTTGCACCAGCTAAATGTTGGTGTAACTTGAGTTGCCATTTCTCCTTTGGGTTATTTTGTAGAATCCCGATATTGGGGTCTTTGTTGCTGCCCTTGTAAAATAGGGCACAACAGCTGCCATAAGCCCCCTAGCGCCATGTCGCAGGGGGTTTAGGGTGCAACTGCTGGCCTTACTGCACTTTGGTGCAAATGGCCTGCGGCATATCGCAGGCTGCACTGTAGAATCCTGCATGTCATAACTAATGGTGTAACTTGCTACTTGCGCCATTCTTTTTGGCGCAAGTGCAGTTATGCCAGGCGTAACTCTTTTAGAATTGGGCCCATAGACTATTGGAGATATCTTCTGCTAACCAAATATGACATTGCCCCACCAACACCATTAGGTGATGTATAGCAGTCAAACTCTGCTGAACCATCAGAGTACACCTCTGGTTCAGGCACTAGCACATCTATAAATGATTCATAATCACCGGTGTCATCAGCAAGGGAAAGGACATCTACAGCTACTTCTCAGGTATCCTGTATTCCAAATCAGAAAGATGAATCAATTCTGAGTCACCTGCAACAATGTGGACTATTATCCTGTAAAGAAAGTGCAGCTGGTTCTTCTGCCAAACTGTTAACCGTCTCACACAGCACAGCACAATGATCCAGGTGTATTTTGTAGACCATACTGTGATTGGTATGGAGGAATACTCATTACTCTATTGGAAAGGAAGGAGAACAATATGGCCTGATTGAGCAAATCTTGCATTAATGTACCTCAGTTGTCCACATTTCAGCATATATTCAGAACACATATTTAGTGCAGGTGGAGGAATAGTCACTGACTACAGAACACTGTTAAGTCCTGTAAATATGGAACGGCTTAAATTTCTCAGAATGAATGCTTACAATTTTCCAATAGTCTCCAACACTGAATTATGTACTTATCACCATGAACATTAGCCTGCAAACAGTCATACTGAATATGATGACTAGGTTTGTACAAAACAAATAGAAAATCCTTTGTGGAGTGCCATACTGCCAAATTTTGTACTTTAACATTGCCTCTCATACCTACATCATCAATGCCCGCTGTGGATATAACTTTTGGAAACTGCTACAGGCTCAATCAGAGCAGCTGTGCCTCTCGTACCTGCCTCAGCAATGCCCACCATGGGAATAATTTTTGGAAACTGCAGCAGGCTCAGTCAGAGCAGCTGTGCCTATCTTACCTGATGCAAGACAGATACTTGTGAGTAGTTTTCTCCATTTAGGGCAGTCAAAAACATAGTTAGTTCACATTTTGTTATAGTCAGGGTAGGGTGATACAGTAGTAGAAAGATCAGGGTTATAAATACCCTACCCTCTCCAACTACCCGTTTTGTTTTAGGGTATTTCTAGGGTAGCTTAAGGGTGCCCAAGGGTAGTGATCAGGGTAGGGTATTTTACTACCTGCCCATCCCTAGTTTGTACCTGTTGCTGCACCCCATCCCCCACCCTGCACACACCCACAGACACTGGAGGCTGGCCTTGGGGTTGTCAGCCCTGATGTTCACCCCATTCCATAAGTAAAGAAGCTGAGATGGGTACAGTATAAAAGAATGGGGTGAGTGTTACGGCTGACAACCCCAAGGATGGCCTCTAATGCCCATGGGTGTGTGCAGGGTTGGAGATGGGGTGTTAGGGTTGGAAACCCTAACGAGAAATTTCCCTGCTTTTGTTACTTTTGTAAACACCCTAACTGATACATTAACAAAGTTTTTTGCAATGAATTTCCTTACACTCCATTCCTCCATAGATGCAGGAGGGTCCTACACTCCCATTCCTTCACAGATACATATACGTACATAGCTGCAGAAGCACAGGGCCCATGACATTGTCAGCATAGCCATGTTATTACCCCACCTGATGTACCCAACACAGTAAATATTCAAATCCTCGCCTGAATGTAATTCTGCACAACTGCAAAACCATTTCTAAGCCTCAGGTGAGAAAACACATTTCAGACATTAAAAAATGACAGTTGTGACATACAGTTGGTGGGGTAAAAATAAGTCCATATTCAAGATTCGGGGTCAAAATATTTTAAAATGATAAAGTTACGGGCGTGTGTTGTGCAATTACAACAAGACATCACTCATAACTCAGCCAGTTTTTGACATTTTGACCCAAAATTTTTAACATGGCCTTTGGGGGACCCCATCTCTCAAACAATATGACTGTCACTACACAAATCCTACCCAAAGGGCGAATTCTCCAAGCAACCGCAAAATCACCTTTCGAGCAGGAGTTGCATAATGACAATTGCATTGTTCGTGAGGTGGATCCCCAAAAGCATATGTTGAAAATATGGGGTCAAAAGCTTTAAAAATGGCAAAGTTATGCATCTTTAATCAGGAGAAAAGATACTATTTGAACAGTTGCAATGTAATTTGTTCAAGAAAATCACCAATTACCATGTTTGTGATTTTTTGGGGAATAAAGAAGATGGCAAAAGATAGGAGAGGTGATGATTATAGCAGGCCATTATTGTTGAGAGAAGCCTTTTACATTAATAGATTTACGGCTTCTGATCACAAATACAGTTTCAATAATGATACTGATTGGGCTCCAACAATACAGCTTGTTTTTGGCTGTAGTATCTAGACCTTTCCTTTTTCATTGTTAGTGAAATAGTAATTCTGTCTACTGGAACACCCCCTTTAATTTTGTATTCACATATTGACTTGTGCCATATATATCATATGGGTGCAGTAGCGCCCCTATAGTTAGGGTTCCATCAGCAGTTCAATGTTAAATCCAATTTTTTGCACCTTAATAACTTTGCCATCATTTGACAAATTAACATATAATTCAGCAGGCTATCGGGATCTCAAGATGTGAACAGTTTTGTTATAGCATCTGTACGGTTCTCAAGATATGAAGCATCAAAAAAAGTGATCAAATCTACCCTATACTTAAAACTGGGTATTTTTTGCTCTCACCTACAGCCTAGATGATACTGAATTTCTTCATGAAATGTTCAGTGATGATGGGGCCTGTGCCAAGGGTGAGCCTTGAGATGGTTTGGTGAAATATAACATTTTTGAATTATAATCATTTTTTGCGTTAGCGTTCAAGTTTGAAAAAAAGTGACAGCTCATTTGCATGATTTATCTCTTATGTCCAAAAAAAAAAGATTGTGTCGGATGCCATTTTCTTTTTTCTCTTTAAAATCACAAACATTGAAAATGCATAAAAATGATCTGTTTTCAAAAAACAAACACCTGAATCTAGCTCAATGGGACCCATTCAGCTAGATTCTGCTATTTGTTTTTTAAAATCCTTGCCAGAAATACATTTTCTAGGCACTCAAAATCTAGGGTGCCCGGCTTAGTGAGAGGAGCCATTCACCCAAGATCTCTGTATGAGAACAGTGGGACTTTCTTGACTTCTGCAGCCACAGTTGGAACTCATGCTATTGCCCTTTATACAATCAGCATAGCTCTAAACTGAGCAAGATAAAAAGCATATGACATCTGATGATGAACCCGATTCATAGATAGCAATTATATCTTATGAATCGGGTTCATCACTCCTTTTAGTCACATACTCCAGTACATCACAAAAGGCTTTCGGGTTAAAAGCCGATGTAAAAGAATAGCCTCTTTGGGGTGCCCTATTTCTGACTGAATCCTTGGGCACCCCAAATGTTCAGTTTAATCAGCCACCATTTTTAAACTGCCCACCTTGGCGATAAGCAGAAATAGCGGCTGGGCCACTTCCCATCTCAGAGCCCATAACTGAATAAAAGAAAAAAAATTGTATACAATCTATATAATAGCTCATTGAACACTGCACTCCAGTGGTAAAAGTGGGATTCCTGTGAGTGTCATATGTTGTAATGCCCAAGACAGGGAATGAATATGAGAGCAGTGGTATTTTCTTGGATCTTCATGCTGCAGATGGACTTCAATCTGCGGTATGGAGAATGAAGAAAATGCCACTCCTCTCATAAGCAGTATCGGTGTCTATGACAGCGATCACTGTAGCTTACTTCAGTGCACACATTAAGCATAACTTCCCATGACATCTCCAAGAATGAGCACCTCACATTACAGCTAACAATTTATTTAGAGTTCATTTCAATAAAATTATCTCCAAGTGTGTTTCTCACAACAAGGATTGCCATTTCATAGTTGGCTGTTTTGACAGTGATCAGCTTGAGTGTGCACTCATGCAATAGTTTCAACTGATAACAAATTGTTATTCTCACACACTCTTGACAAGACAAAGCTCCGGACACCATTTGAAAGCCCTGCAAGAGTATGAAATATCCATAGTTGAAGCAGTAGTCTAAATAGAAAGGCAACGTACTAGTCATTTTTCTGTGTTGTATTTGCTGTCAGAATAGTGTCACAGGGTTGAGAACTGGTTTCTATGCCATCAGCAGTCATATATGTATGTGACAAGTTTAACAGGACTAAAAGCTTTCTAACAAATAGTGGTTCTGGCTTGTAAATTCCCATATTAAATTTGCCACATTATATACAAAATGGATGTAAGCTTTGAGATGGAATTATTACGCACTCTTGCTGACTATGAGACAGATGAGGAGCCACTTCTGGAGCCAGATAATGTACTGTCACTTGTGATCATGACAGACATAGAACAAATGCCAGTGAGTGTTGATGTAGCAGCTGAAGCAGACATAGAGACAATGAGCAATACAACAGCCAGCGATCCCTTAATAAGAGAAGAAAGCAATGCAGCAGAGGTAACTGAACAGCAGAGTGACACAAGCAAAGACATGACAGCATTGAAAGAGAGTGTAAGGGATTTCATACAATCAAATGAAAATAGGAACACTGTCAAAAAGACACAATATGTTCTTGTCCTTGTAAGCACTCAAGCTGAATAACACAATGAAACAAACCCTCTTGAAGCAATAGGACCAAACAGACTTAGTACCCTACTGTCCAATTTTGTTTGTAAAAGCCCCAAAAAAGGATGGCAAACCATATGAGCCAGTGAGTCTAAGAGCCATCTTCCACTGCATAGATAGGTACCTGCGTTCAAAAGGATATGAAGCATCTCTCACCAAGGAAAAATGTTTTGATATGGTGAGAAAAGTAGTAGCTGCAAAACAGAAGCAGCTTAAGTCAATGGGCAAGGGTTGCAAAGCCCATGCTTCTAATGAGCTTACAGAGGAAATGATCAACATACTTTATGAGAAGCAACGGCTTGGACCACACTCGGCCTTGTCTGTGATAGACAGTCTGGCTGGTGTACTCAATGCAGTTTGGAATACGTGATTGTATAGAGGCAAGGAATATCAGATGGGGAGACATCTGTGTAAAAACTGATGAGAACAGAAATAACTATCTAGAATACTCAACAGAGCGCCAAACAAGAACTGGTCAGAATGTTAATGACAGTCACAAAATAAGGCCCAAGGCTTTTGAGAGCAAGGGCAACATAAACAGATGCCCTGTCAACATATTCAGAGTCTATGAATCAGATTGTCTACCCTACACCAAGACTCCTGACAGACATTTTTTTCTTGCAATGAATAACAAGCCAGTGTACCAAGCTAAAGTACAGTGGTATAAAAACCAGCCCATTGGCATTAACAAGTTGTCAGCAATTCTGAAAACAATGTTGAAAAATGCAGGGCTAGAGACAGAAAACAAAAATCACAAACCACAGTGCCCATAAGCATGTTTTTTCAGAAATTAAATGACTGCGGCATTCCTCCAACTGAAATAATGCAAATAACGAGACATAAAAATCTGAAAAGAATAAATGATTACTCCTGGCTTAATGAAAGGCAGCATTAGAAGATCTCAAACATGATCAGTGGCGTTGCTGAGCAGCCAAAACCATTACAACAAATCCCAGTAAAACCATGTCCCGTGTCAAGTATGGCAAGCACATGGGATGGATACACATATCAGCCTTGTTTCAAAGCAAAGAATATCTCATTTCACATCAGCACAGGTTAGTAGAGCACATGTTCGAGAATTTAATGTGTTATACTGTGGACTAAATAGTAAAACCAAACAACTCTGTGTCTACTTTCAAAACATGGCACTAGTATTCTGTGTATATCTAATACAGTAGCTGAACATCAGAAGTGCAATATTGTGGTCCCTGTAAGCAGTAACTTATTCCTACTGAGACACAGTTTGCTATCCATGACATGTAATATAAAGATTTAAAAAGATTAATGGATTTAAATAGGTCATACTGGACACCACACCAGCCCACATCAGTTCAAATAACTATCCCCAACAAAGATTATCCATAAATTGATATTTAATAATACAGTGTTATCAAATGCTGAATTCTATCATTGTAAACCCTTCTTATTTATGGGGGTGTGATTTCTGTCTCTGCAATTAGTGTCTATTTCTGTGCATCTATAAATAAATAGTATCTGCAATAATATGACCCAAAGATATAGACTCCAATTTAACAGTGTTATCCTGCTTCATTTTTTCATTTAATCAAACAAGCTTTTAAAAAAAAAAAAGAGAGTATGTGTCATTTCTAGTGACAGTGAATAATAACAGGTATGTAACCAAAGTCACAGTCAAAAACATACTGTCAACCATAGCAAATCAAGCATTTCATAACTGCATAGTGCATGTAATGTGGTATTTTTTTTCCTAGGAGGGTGTGTGTGTGGGGGGGGGAGTTGGGTTGGTTGGTTTGGGTGTCTGAACAGAGTGGCAATAGGAAGCACCAGTAAGAGTTAATAAATCAGAGCAGTAATCCATGCAATTATAAAAAAAAATACTGATGTTGCAAATTGAGTAAGATACATGCTATATGATGTGAGTGTGTGGGGGAGTAACTGTGGCTTAAATTAGCAGATAAAGTAGGGGAATGATATCATGATATTCTTGTTTTCTACTTGTTTGCAGGTCTGGAAAGCAACTTTAAGAAGGGGAAAAAAGAGCATACAGTTCAGACAAAAGAGACACCTTGAGATGCCTCTAACTTTACAGCAGTGCTCCTTCTTATATAAAGTCATAATAAAAGCGTATTTGATGATTTCAGTTTATTTTATTAAAACCAATGTTTCTATAGCAGTATCTATAATCTACATACTCATATAAAAATGTATTCAGTGTCTACCTGCAATGAAAACAGCAGAAAGCATATTCTAGGGTGAATAATAATAATGTTCACAAGCCATGCTTTAATGAAAGGTAATGTGAATAGTTAAAATGTAATGTGAGTCGTTTACTAAATAGTCAAGTTTATTTTCTTTATTTAATAGACCAGACTGCAGTAGCCACAATATGCTCCAGTGTTTTTGTTAACTCTTTTTTGCTTAATATCCTTGCACTGGCAGAAGCAGCTTTTATGTTAAAAAAGGGTAATATTTCTTCCTTGTGCGGTCTACAAAAAGTTATAAACCTGCGATCCATTGTCATACAAAAAAATACAAAAATTGTACATGTTGCTATTATTCAGGTGGCATGGGTACCTAGAAGGTTGCATGTCTCTAACAACCACTTTGTAGTTTGAAGAACGTTTCTGTCCATGTATTTACTGTGCAGGTTCGAGAGCAGCAACAGTATAGTTTCAGAATTGTAGAAAACAATTGATGATGATTTTTTTGTGTTAAGTAAATATAACAATCAACCAGTGAATGTTATGAGTTTTAGCTATGTGTGACACCACACACTTATCCTGGTCCCAAATGCAAAAAGGGTAACGAAAACTGATATCAGGGCAGCATAACACACTAACAGGAAAGCTGCATACAAACCTATATCTTGCAGTGTAAATCCAGGCAAAAAAAAATGTAAAGCACTTGTAAAAAGGGTTTAAAAAATAAGTTTTGTAACAGAGGTACCCACACAAGTGAGAATCGAGTGAACAACTCGACAAAAATGTAAAAGTAGTAGGCAACACGCACTAACAATACTATTTCCAACACATGGCTTGCCCAAACTGCAAACGTCAGCCAACGGGATACACGTTCCCATGGTACATTAGCCAACAGGATTGAACAGTCACCTAGGTAGCCAGCATGGCAACCGAGTCACATGGCAACAAGCTTAATTAGCATATAAATCCACATCAGCTGTCTGTTTTCAACATAATCACCATGACTATGGCAATTCACCACATGTGAGTACAGGATCGTAAAAAAGATTGTGGTTACGATGTGAAGCCATGCTTGTGAGGTAAGGATAAAGAAATTAATTGTATACAAAACCCACAAATTGTGTTTTTTCTCTAGATCCATGCTGATTGTATAAAGCAGAAATGATGTAGCAGTGTGTAATATGTTTTTTATCTTCACTCACTGTCTGTGCCCTCTTGAGCCCTCACTCGTGGCTACGCCACTCGTGAGGGGTCAAGAGGTCACAGACTGCTTGTGAAGATAAAAAACATATTACACACTGCTCCATGTCATATCCCCTATATATACATACTGAATTTTATTAAGATTAATTTTCTGAATATAAAAATAATATAAATATTTTATGTTTTGTAGCTATTACCTCAAATTCCCTGATGAAGAAATACTCTCCAAAACATTGGCTGTTTATTCTAATTATATTTATGACTGTAATAAACAGTAACCTGTTTATAATAAGTTTGTGGTGAGTGGGTCATTTTTTCCAGTCTGTTCTTGCTGTATCTGGCCCTGACTGGAACAAACCTTTCCTCTTAATAGTATCTTTTTGATTATCCTGACGTTGGCTGTGCTGGTGGTTCTGCTTTTGCAAGTTGGGTTCACTGACAAAAAGTGCAAAATTATGCACAAAGGGCATAGGAACCCAAGAGCTAAGTATAGGATGGGGGAGGCACTGTCAGTCACTAAGCATGAAAAGGACCTTGGGGTGATCACATCTGATGACCCCAAAGTGGCAGGGCAGTGTGACAAAGCAGTGGGTAGAGCCACTGTGATGCTGTGATGTATAGGTGAGGTATCTCCAGAAGAAAGAAAGTGGCATTGCTACTATATTGCTCGATGATGATACCCCTCCTGGAGTATGGTGTCCAGCTGTGGAGACTGCATCTCAGAAAGGACATAGACAGGGTGGAGGCAGTCCAAAGGAGGGCAAGTAAAATGGTGCAAGAGTTGCATCAAAAGCCTTATGAGGAGAGACTATAGGATCTCAACATGTACGTCCTGGAAGACACGAGACCACGAGGGGATATGACAAAGACCTACAATTACCTCACAGGCATGAACAAAGAGCAGGAGGGAAATCATTTTAAAAATGAGGAAGCGCACATTTCACATGACAGGCCAGGGACTGAATGGGCATGGAGTCTGAACTACCCTCTCACCTGTGTGGTGATCTCTCCATGGCAGGGTTGAGGCATATTGGTGGGGCAGTGTGAGGAAGCTTGCGCTGTGATCACCAGTGCTGTTCCCATCATGTGGATAAAGAGGACTTCAAGTTCCAGTGTTGTCAATCCAGTACCTTTCACAAGCACTGAATTCACTCACAGAAAAAAAAAAATCTTTGAAAAAAAAAAAAAGGAAGAGCACCAGAACTTCAAGGCATGTGATGAAGCTGGATGCTGGGAGTTTAGGAAGGATGTGAGGAAGTATTACTTTACTGAAAGAGTAGTGGACGCCTGGAATAGGCTGCCAGTGGAAGTGGTGGGGCAAAAGCATTAGGGGGCTTCAAGCATTCATGGGATAGACACAGGAGAATATTAATAAATTGGCAGGAAGAAAGGAAAGCTGGAAACCAGTTAGGGTCTGCAGTGGCAGAATATGTAGGGTCCTTCTGGGCAGACTGGGTGGGCCAACTGATCCTTTTCTCCAACAAATTATATGTTTCTATGTTTCTCTGAATATTTTTCTCCAAACTTTTGCCCCATACACAGCCAAAAATGTGACTATGGGTATGAATCAGTTTTTCATGCTATTAACCAAATAAATAAAAAGAATTATATATTCCCCATGTAACATAATTTGGCTAGTCATGTAAATGCATAATTTTAGCTCTCTTTAATCTGCTGTTAAAACAGGTATACAGACTAATTCCCGAACCTTACGGAGTAATCAAGACAGGAAGCATGACCTGAGGCAAAGAAACAAGTAGCATCTGCACACTATAAAACCTGTCTGTAAAATGAAGGATCCCCATATTAAACCCTAAAGTTATGTGCAGAGCAAGTCTTTTATTTTATTTTCACTTCTTCTGATGCAGATGACAAGATTTAGAAAAGTATTTCATAAACAAATGTCAGACAAAAAAATAGATAAAATCAGCCTATTACTCTACAGCCAATGAAAATAAAGAAGCTTCAGACATCAGGATTGTTGTTTCTTTAGAATGAACTGGGCTCTTTTATCTCACATTCCAGTGTTCCATATGGTACATCTTTCCTAATTAGCATCTTGTTTTGGAATGTTTCATGAATAGATTAGACAACAAATATGGGAACAAAATTATTTATCTTTTTTTTTTTTACTTTATAACCTTTGCTGTGACACCGGCATGTATACACATCTTAAAAACATATACGCTCGAAATCTTCTGGCAGCCTAAGCATTAAGTGAGCATGTAACTGGAAACTATTGCTCTACTATCTGGATTGATTCAATATTTTCTCTAGATTCCATCAGATTTTTTTTTTTAAATATGGAACCATTTTTATTCTGGGCTGGTATTTACACACAAATGCATTTCAGTCTTTGTAATTCAAAAAAAGTTATGTTCAAATGGATGAAGTCCATGTATTTTTTAGGCAAGAAAGCCTATTTGACCACCCCAAAAAATTCCCTTAGACATTGATCAAACATTTCCATTACCCTTCTCAAAACTGATCTCACCTTTTCTTTCTGTGTCATAACCTTTGGTGTCTTCCTTTATCCTGAACTTAACTTTGTTCTACACATCTCTATGACGTGTAAATGTGCCTGCTACTACCAGCCTGTGCAAAATTATTCAATTCATCACTACCTTAACCCTATGTCTGCAGAAATCCTCATTCACAGATGTGTTTCTTATCAGTATTGTAACTCCACATGAATGTTCATTCCAAGCCCTACTTTGATGAAGTTCCAGTCAGTCATAAAATGCAACAGTATGCATCATCACCGACTCATGTAAAAGGGACCAAACTGCCTTAACTGTGAGAAACCTGTGCTAACTTCCCATATACTACTGTATACAATAGAAATCTCACTTTCTGACAGCCTGCTCCCTAACATCTCCCTGGCATTATCCTCCCACACTATGTCTGCTCACTCTGCTTCTATAGTCTGGATATTCCTTTGTTCCTTATAGTACGTTTTGCTCCACTCTATATTGTGGAAAGGTCATTCATATATACTGTCCTCTCTGCCTTGAACAATATCTGTGTCTCTCTTCACCTTATAGATTTTAAGTATTGAACCTCCATCTTTTTTGTCATTCAGCTACTGACTATAAGTTGTTGACCCTCATTAAAACATACCAATACTTGCCTGTGCACAAAGCCATTGATGTGCCACACTCCACTGCTGTACTTACAGTTCAACAAAGTGAAACTGTACCAAGATATACATGTAAGAAAGAAAAAGAAAACTTTCCATGTTTAGAATCACGTAAAGACATGCTCAAATGGCAAACATGTACTAAGTGTAATTACTATGTCACGAGCGGAGTAAGGTCAGCATGGCACATCAGTATTTTTGTGTGAGTGTGGCCTGGCCTCCGTTATGCTGACTCGCCTCCCTGCATTGAACACATCAGATTCCTCTGTACTTGCTTCCAAACAGCTACCACTGACCTGTTCCATGTTCCAAATCTGCCTTTTTTACATTCTTTTATTTTGCCTAAATATGTTATTTTATTCTGCAGGCTGTCTTCCATACATATTTTCATTTTATCCTTGACTGATTTGACTGGATTGTGAAGCACTTTGTGATACACAGTATAAAAACATGCAATGTATACTAAATTGTATAGTATTTTAACTATAGTACAGTAAACAGATGCTACTGTAAAATAGTGGTGAGCCAAAGTTTAAATTTATGGGCGAATTTGCCGCAAAGAGTCCGAAATTCACCTCCACAGAACTCTGCCAAGTTTCCCCCACCTTCGGAAACTTCAAAAACGCAAGGTTCTGCAATGAAGTGCAAAATTTCGCCCACGAACAGCAGAATTATGCCAGTGAAGTATGGAATTTCTGTGAATTTCCATCATTTGCCAATGAAATTCCACAATTTGTGGGCAAAATTTCACACTTCGTGGGTGGAATTTCAGTTTGTGATGGAACTTCGCCATGCGAAATTCAAGAAATTCCACAGGATTTGTGGATTAATTAGCAGAGCGAAGTTTGCCAACTTGTGCTGTAAAATACAACCTACATTAACACATATAAAAGCTTACTTGCATGTGCGTTAGTAGCACAGAGAGATGTTGTACATTTTAAAGTAATCAGTATTGTTTAGTATTCTGGGAACACCATTATTTTTCTACCTGTTTTCATAAATTTCATCAACAATTTTAGAAATATAAAGTTTGTTTGCCTTTTATATTGGTTTAATAGAAGGATCAAGTTTTCTGAATATACATTCATCCAATATACAGTAATTATATATTTTGAAAACTGCTGTTAAAATGGGTGCTTGCACCAGTATTGCTCGACTCTTCCAAAGATGACTTTGTTCAGCAGTGTATATATTTGAGGTCAGAAGATCAGAAGGATCTGGGTTCTAGCCACACACCAATTAATTTGGGTAATCCTCATACCTGACATTGTAATGCAGTATGATAGGGGTGTTGCACAGTGTAGGTGCAGTTATTCAAATGAGACATTAACACAAATCCCTTCTTCCCATCTCAGATCACTGTCCAGGTGGAAGTAAAAGATCACATGGCACTTACTGAAGAAGAGAAAGGGAATTTTATTGAAAAGAAAAAGTATCATACAGTACAAGTTAAACATACTCAGTACAAATCAAGGCCAACTGTACCAAAAAATTACTCAAGAGCCATAATCAAATCAAGGGGTGGGGGGCAAATATTAAGATCAATTAAATGAAGCAAAATCTTGCCAATGGAAGAAACATAAACATTACAAACAGAACAAGTGCCAGGATCTATGACTGAGGGGTGATAGCAGACCACCCCCCTCCACACACACACAAACACATTTTCCTATGAGCATTCAAAGAGCCCTTTTAATGCAAGCAGGATCAGAAGGGAAGCAATCATAGTCTCTTTTGTAATTAATACAGCCCCCCTCACCCTTTTCCCCATTTTCTGGCACCCATGATAAACAGAAAGTAATGCCAAGCTTTCCACAGGGTATCTCAGGTGCCAATGCCTGAGGAAACCCAAGGACAACTGGTCCAGAGGGTCTGACATAGTACAGCAGCCAGTCTGGATGCTTCTCCCTCACACAGTTACCTAAGGGATTTATTAACATTACCAATCACGTCTGCCTGTGTTAAGGTTCTCTTTTACAACATGTATGCACAGTGTGCTTGCCAGAGGTAGTATATACAGTGGGCAAACATAACTCTAAGGGTGCTATTATAAAAGGAGTTCCACCCAGACTGGTATATACCTAGAATGGCAATGGTGGAGTTCACAGAAAAAAAAATGTTATCCCCCTGGCCCTACCTTTTTCGAAATGTCACAGAAGACAAGCACTCCTGCTGAATTTGAAGTGAATTGTTTCATACTGCTAAAGTACTCACTGCATCAAGCAAAATAAATAAAGTGCTATGATAACTCGACCATCACAGTATGAGTCCTGGTGCTTTGAGATAACAGAAATCTCTTACTCAGGGGGCTTGTTTGATTCACAAGTCATGGGCAAAGGGGCATTTATATGGAAAATTGGCAAAAAGGTCTTGGACAGCCCCATTCCTCAATCTTTTTGTGTGTAAAGGAGCTGTGAACTCCTAACCTACCATGGCTGCAGAGCCAGGAGACATATCACATGTTGGACAGGATACTCTTGTCTGTGAGTTGGCTTACCAGGTTCTGCATCGTTGGTTAGAAGCAGCCATGAAACCTAATAGGATAAGGACAGAGGCAGTCAAGCACCGTAGTGCACAGTACCTTTCTAAACAATGAGATTAATTGTGTGGGACAGGGGAATCTTCCATTGTCATAACCTAATCAGCAAGGACCTCATGTAATAAAGAACATAAGGACTCTTACAGGGACTGGGAAATTTAAACGAGTCAGAGGCCTACCTCTACAAAAATGGGCTGGTCCATTCTTAGATTAATAACTCCCAACTTGGAGCAGTTCCAGTAACTACTGTGGTACAGTTTCTGTGTAGAAACAACAGGACTGACATATTCAGGCTCCCTCCATCTACAGTTCTATAAGTGATATCCCTGTTAACAGGATTTACCCTGTCCCCCCCCAAAATGCTTGAAAAAGCAGTAGAGGAGTTTCCCCTGTGTCCTGGCTAACATTCCTCCTGTCAATAAAACAGGTCTAGTCAACCCAACCCCAGGACACACCTTGAAACATGCTATCTTACGCTAGTGTTCCTTTCCTGATCAAGAATAAAAATTAAATGAATACAAATTGGAGTAACTGATTGGCCTCCATTTGCATACTTATCCATGACATATAATTTCATCAGAAACTTAATAACCTCCACCCTACCATAAAGCTTAACCTGGAGTATTATGCCATGTGTTAATTTTCTAGACACCACTGTCACCATTAAGGATGGAACCTTACACACATGTAGCTGCAGGAAGCCAACAGACAGGCAGAGATACTTACACAGGAATAGTAATCACCCAAGCCACACAAAAAAATCTGTCATGTACAGTCAAGCACTTCGGTATTACCGTATCTGTTCAAATGAGGAAGACAGATATACACATTTGGCTATGTTGAAAAACACCTTTATTGAGCAGAGACACTCTTCCAGAGAAATTGATAGGACAACAGAATGTGCAACACAGATACCAAGACAACTACTTCAATATAAGAGAAGGACAGCTACCAACAGCATACCCTTAGTTGTCACATATCATCCAGACCTTGAACTTCTGCATAAGATTATTAAGGACCTCCATCCAATATTTAGTGAGGATGAGACCCTACGTTGTATTTTTAATGAACTACCACTACTATCTTTTAAACAACCGCCAAACTTAGCCAACCTAATTATTATAAGTAAACTTTCACCAGAACAGAACACCATGACACTAAATGGTACATGACCCTGTAATCATCATGGCTGTAAGACTTGTGAGCTCATTTCCACTTCGAACTACAGTATGTGGTTACATCACAAAACAGACAATTCAAGGTACAGGGAAATTATACGTGTGCATCTCGGGATGTTGTTTATTTCATTCAATGCATGAGATGTACATAAACAGGTTATGTTGGAGAGACAAGCCAACCACTCTGCACTAGGATGAACTCACACAGACATAATGTTAATCTGAAGAGGACTGGAAAACCAGTGGGGCAACACTTCTCTCCGTCTGACCACTCAATCTTGGATATGTCAGTAATGGTCTTAAAAGGAAATCTCAAAAGAACACAACACAGACGGACTTTTGAGATCAAACTTATTTTACTTCTCAATATGGTAGAAGATGGCATGAACACAGATTTGGGATTTATGTTACGTTATAGTACTTAACATCCACAGACCTGTTCTGCATAGGATAGACATAGGACTTCAGCATCTCCTTGTGTGTGTGGGGGGTATGTGAGTGTTGGGGGTTGCTGTTACATTGAGGTGGGCTTCTACAGTATTCACATACATGGAGTTACAGTGTGTTATGACTCTTAGTTCACATACATAATGTATATTAATTCCTTCTTACTATTTATCTTCCCTGGGGGTAGTGTTGATTCCAATTGGTCTTATTCAGATTCCCTAGCCTGTTACTATACATATAGTAGTTTGATTATATACTGTCACATTTTTGAACTCTGCACATTTTGGGGTGCAGGATCTCATTTGCATGGGGGTCCTTGGCAGATAAAATTACATTGTGCTAATACAGTAGATTTCACTTAAATGCACTTCAGATAAGTGCACATTTCATTTTAATGCACTACTTTTTAATTACATGTTTTTTCCCTATACCTTCAATGTTAATCAAGCCGCTTAAATACACTTTGCATAAATGCACATTTCTGCTAAGTACACAGAAATTCTAGTCATTAGCATGTCTTTCAATGTAGTTAGCACCTGGTAAGTGCACAATGGTTTTAACAATGTTGCCCGTGGTCTATGAAACTGCTAATGACATGTTAAACAAGCTAAATTAAGTGTTGCTGCAGTATTTAACACCTTGCTTAGTTTATTTAGTCACTCACCCCATAGCAGCTGAAGCAGCATGGATAGGAAAAGAGTTACACTCACACTCAGCCAGAAAATGTCAGTGATCCAGTGCCTAGAGATCCCCAATGTAAAACATTTAGATGTCGCTTCCGAGTTAGGTGTGGATGTGTCCATAATTGCTAGAATACTGCTCAACAAAGACAGACTACTGGCAGAATGGGAACACTCAGAAACCCAGGACCACAAATGGAGATGTGGTGGAAAAAGCGAGGAGGTTGAGACAGCCCATTTGTGATGGTTCTCTGCTGCACGAACTATGGATGCTCCTGTCAGCAGTCAGATTCTAGTTAAAAAGGCAGAGGGCTTGGCTTCTGAAATGGGGGTTAGTTTCAAAGCAACCAGTGGATAGTTGAGCTGTTTGAAGGAAAGAAATGGAATCTTATTTAAATGGTGTCACGGAGAAAAAAAGGATGCCTACGGTGAGTCTGTGGAGACCTGGCTGACCACAGTGCTACCGCAACTGCTTAAAGATTATCCCTCAGACTGTATATAAAACTGCAGTGAAACTGGACTTTACATTCATGCTACACCTGAGGGGACACTGTCATTTAAATCAGATCCAGCAGCTGGGGGGGGGGGGGAGCAGGAGAACGAATATCTGTGCTACTCTGCTGCAACCAGACTGGGAGTGAAAAAATCAGACCTGTTGTTGAGAAGTCCACAAAGCCAAGATGCTTTGCAGGATTATCTATGGAGACTTTACCTGTGGACTATGATTGCAATTCAAATGCCTGGATGATGGCTGCAATCTTCAGTAGCTGGCTGAAGAAACTGAATGAAACGATGCACCAAAAAAAGGAAACAAATAGCATTGTTGCTTGATAACTGTTCAGCACCCCCCCCACACACAAAATCTCCTTAAGCCATATCCACCTGATTTTTCTTCCACCCAACACCACATCATTGATACAGTCCCCTGACATGGGAATCATAGAAAATGTAAAACATCAATACCGTAGTCAGGTAAGCCTCAGGCCCATTCACTAACCCCCACCCCCCACCCTGCCTGTAGAGTGTATTGCTGTGCTGTGTTATGAGCTTCACTCACTTTAATTCTTTTTTTCAGATCATAGAGAAAATCATCCTCTGTATGGATGGCGGAACACTGATAAGCATATCTGAGATGTCCAAAAAGATTAAAGTCTCAGATGCCATAAAAATGCTAGATCGGGCATGGAATCAAGTTAAACAGAAGACCATTTAAAATTGCTTCAAGAAAGTAGGTTTTTCAAATCAATCATCCCAGAGTGCTGAGGAGGCAGTGGAGGAGGAAGAGGAGGAGCCAGCACCCCGCTCTGCTACCTAACATGGATCAGGCCGACCTTAATTCATATCAGGAGATTGATGAATGTCTGCAGACCACTGGTATGATCATGGACACTAAGATATGCCAGGAAATAATCAGGTGACCCGATGAGGAGGACAAGCCAAATGCGCTGAAACAGAGACTGCCGAACAGGAGGTAACAATGTTCGAAGCACTATAGTGCATAGACAAGATTGGGTCATTTGTTAAGGAAAGGGAAAAGTAGAACCTTACAAGACCTTTTGAGTTTGAACACTACCTGACTGAGCTTGCACTTACTAATAGGAAACAAAGCAAAATCACATATTTTTTTTGGATCAGCAAATGTAGGGGGTGATTTATAATTGTGACTATGATTAATGTATGTAATGTACGTACTGTACTGCATTTAGTTATTTTATACCATTGTACTGTGTACTACAATACTACCTAAATGAGAGTGAGTTTTAGTGAGTACTGTATTAGTGGAAAATAAACTTTTACACGCTGAAGCACATGTCCCCTGTATCTCGTTTGGTTTTTAAAAAGTACCAAAAAATTGCAATTGCAGGTAAATGCACATTCCGCTTAAATGCACATTTTCCCTATGCAAAATGGGTGTGCATTTAAGCAGATTCCACTGCATTATAGTGATTTGAGGTAATGAAGGTATGTGAGGAATCTTGTCTTAGGTACATACTGTACATTTACTTCTAGTTACCTTACCCTGGGGAGGGTGGAAGTGTTATTTCATTGTGGTTCTATTCAGAATCCTTGGACTGTTACTGCACAGATAATAGCATGATTATATAGTGTCACATTTTTGAGCTCTGTACATATTAGGATACATGGTCCCTTTTACTTGGAATTTCATGACAAGTTTAATTCCTTTGGGTAACAACTGGACTGATGGATGTGAATGATGGTGCATTAGGACTCGTGTGTGTGTGTGTGTGTGTGTGTGTGTGTGTGTGTGTGTGTGTGTGTGTGTATGTGTATATGTATATATCTCCTTAAAATTAGGTATCTTATCCTCGGGGATGGGGAGAATTTATTTCCTATGATTTGTTATTCAGATTCCTTGGACATTTTCAGTACATCATGTTGTCATATTATACACTGAGAATTTATTGAAATCTGTACATATCAAGCTGCATGGTCTTAATTTCTTGGTGGTCCTTGACAAGCAGTTATTTGTTTGGCACTAATACTGCCAATTTGCATTGTCATTTATAAACTCCTGTTACTACACTATAGGACTTAAGGTTTATGGAGCATAATAACTAGTTTGAGAGTATAGTTGATTAACGGTTCCAGCTAAGTTTTACTTTCTATATAGTGTGTAACTACTGCTCACTTTAGGTAAACTTTACTGTTTACTCTTTGTATGCCATATATAGATACTTTCTGTAGTTATGTTGTGTGGGGCTTATTTTTTCCTTACAGTTTTAGTATGTCTTTAATCCAAGTTGATTTTGCTTTTCATTTAATGCATTCTTATACACACTATGACTCTCATAATTAGGTTTAGGAGATCTCTGCTCGAGTAGTTATCTTATTCTGAAAGTATCTCTAGAGATTTTAATTTATGTGCAGTGTACTCCTTACATGTTATACCCCAAGCACACCTGACCCTGAGGCCCTTTCAGCTGAAGGTGAACTAGTATTATTTAAGTTCTGTGATATTATCTTCTGTATTTTTTAAATGAGTATTTTGAACCAATTGGAATTGTTTCTGTTTTTTTCTACATGATATGGGTGTTAAAAGTATGAGATTTTCTAAATGACAGTCATTAAGCTTCTGAGTAAGGACTTGTTCATCTGAAAGCTAAAGCACTTTGCTCTTTTTGTTACATCTATGTTGGTCCAATAAAAGGTATCAAATCACCATGCCACTACCTCCTGGATCCCACCCCCTCCTCCTGCCCCCCCTTTCTTTTTCTTTTCTTTACACCATATCATAACCTCTCCCTCCCCTTGTCTCCAGGCCCCACTCTCTTTCTTTTCTCCTCCTAGACCTCCCATTATTTCACCCGTATTTTCGCTCCCCTTCCATATGAGCCACTATGTTTCTCCTGTTTATTGCTGACAAAGCCTCTGGCAGCTCATGCACTGTTGACTGGCAGCTCTCTTGCTGTTACCTGATGTAAATTAATATGATAATTAGTTTCCCATGCATTGTCTTCATCAGTTTCACCTATGTAATTATTTGCTTGCCTGACTTGTTATTATGAGTCCTTTCCATGATGTGGACCCTTTGTAAAAGAGCCTGTGGCTCAAAGGTGTGATGTCCGAAACTTAAATAATTAAATAAAATTTGCTTCTGGCTATGTTCTTACAAGGACCAGTACAGCAAAGACTACATCTGTATGTCATATTCTCTTTGGAAAGAATCTGGCAATACTTGCAGGTAGAGGCATGCTTAATATCAGTCTGCTACAAACAGTATTTAATAGAACAAAAAATATAAGAGAGTCTTGGTCTTAGTCCCAAGCAAAAAGGGCTGCTCCAAAGATGGCAGTGCTGACAGTGAACTGTAAACTCAAGACACAAAAGAAAGCTTGGCACAAGTTGTGCACTATCCAAAATCACCCTGTATGCTGGTGTTTTATAACAAAATGACCATTTGTTGTCGTTAAACAAACTTAAAACAAACAAAGCCCCAGGAAATATGACTCAATGTTTTGCACAATTGAAATGCATTGTTTCAAGTTTTTGATTTTTTATTATCCCGAGTCTTGGTTTTGGAACTGTATAGTTTTAAAACTGTGTAGACTGTAAGTATGCAGTATATTAACAATGTCTTGATGGTATTTAAAGATTTTCACAAAAGTTGGTATTGTCTTTTGAAAGTCACTAGCTATTAAATGTCCATAGTAGTACTGACAGTAATATGTGTACAGTATAAGTACTTTACAGTTACTGAGGGTCTTATGGTACCAAGCAGTTTTTTTCTGAGCTCTTTGAGTATGAGAAACATGAACAGGTATGCTTGAATGGTTCACGAACCCAGGTGCTCAGGAGTTTCTGGCTCTGAATGTCACTTACTATATTTAGAAAAGGCAGGAAAATGGAACACTGCAAAAGGAATAAGTATTCTCCAGATTGGCATTGGGCTGATGAAGACTACAGTCAAAGCTCTAGGGCTTTGAACGAGAGTGACTAGAGATCCCTATTAAGTTTTGCATGTTTTTGGAAATAAAAACTCTTGAAACAATGTATGTTTCTGCCAGCCTAGAGTATACTTATTCCTTTTGAAGTGCTCTGTTCTCATGCCTTTTCTTTTGGTATTGGAACTGCAAAGCAAAAGTGCACAGTTCTAGCACTTACAAGATTCAGAGAAGACTCTTTAATATCAGAGGTGATATTGGAAATATACATAAGAACATATTCCATTATTTTTATTTATTTTTAAAGGAATTTTACTTTCAAATGATTGGGCCCATAGCAGAATTAAAAGTAGTGGTGGACAGTGGTTGCGAAGACCACTCTGTACCAGTGCATGTCTTGTAACCCCCTTCAACCATGCTCAAAGGGGTAGGAAACCTTCCCCTGCACCTGAAATAGCACTGCAAGCACACAGGAAAGAAGGCAAGGGGAACTCTGCAAGTGGCCCACAAGACCACTCACAGCACAAAGCAATCCTTTCTACATGATCTGAATGCCATTTGAGTGCCCCTGACTTTCACCTGCTAAAACTAGAAGTAATAAATGGGGATAAAGGGTGATAGAAGTGGGCCAGTGGCTACATTGATTGGGCTTTAAGATGGGCATCACAAATTTGATTCTACTTCCACAATTTAGATCACTTTTTTGACTCAGTATCCGAGCAAAACTACAACAGCAAATAAGCACAGTCAACAAAAGGCATGGTCATAACAGTGCTATGTGGTTTCAGAGTAAGCATATCTAATCCAGCATGGTTTTGTATTGACCATGCAGTGCAGTTATTGACTGTGCTGTTTCTGACAGCATGGTCTTGATATAACACCCTTTGACTCTCCATGCAATAACTGACATGGAGTAAGGTACACTACAAAACTGGGAGCAAAAATGCCAAGATGTCAGCAATGTGTATTAATTACTGCAACTTGCATCTGAGTGGTGGCATTGGCATAAATCTGCAGTGCATTACCATGACATTCAGCAAAATCCAGTAAGACTGCCATGACCCAGTGTGAACTACAGCAATAGTTACTATTCATTGCTGACCTCAAGGAGTATATCCAGATCCCCCTGTACTCTCTGCTTAAACCTCCATGCCATTTACTATATTCTTTCTGGCCCCACTAGTTTTCAAATTATATAATACGCCCCCCAAAAAATACAAGTTATGCTTTAAAAATAAATAAATGAAAAGACATTAAACGTATTGTATCGCATGGCTCTTCACAAACTTTTCTATCCTTTAATGGATTTTTTGTGTAAATTTCTCTTTTTATATTTAAATTTTATATTACATTAATTAAATTTAGTTTGAACACAGACACTGCTGGATGGCAGCCAAAGTTGTAGTAGTTACTTAATTACTGCATGATGTTAGACTGGAGAACTGTGCATGCCTGCATGTGTCCAGTCAGGTCACTCATTCCCTTGCCATCTCATTCATGGTGGGTGGGATGAAAACTCTTATTTAACTAATACCAACTCTGTGTGCTCAGCAACACACCAGACTATATTGCCCTTGTTGGTGATTACAACTGAAGGTTGTGTCATCATCAGGAGAAGAGGGAGTTGTGGTGCTACTGCAGGGAGTGGTGAGATGGCCTGTGGCACAAGTGCTAATGAGGGTCTGGGGAGATTTCGTGCCAAGAGGTGTAAGGAGTTGGAATAGAAGTAGATGTCACTTGTTAGATATGTGAATAACCGAATGAATACAGTAGTAGCCAAGGCCATCCAAAACAATTACCATCAATATCTAGCCATGCCCTTTACTCTCTACAATTAAATTAAATGACCTATATCTAGCCATGGCTCACCATAACAGACTGATATCATGACTGATGCCACTGGCTATCACTGTACTGAAAGTTAAACTTGGTAAATTGAATTTGAGAAAGGCTATGTACTCAAGATTCTCAGGATCTAGCCTTGAGTGGTGTGGTGACATGCTATCATAAGTTGTTCTGAAACATCTTTCCGAAGTGACCAATATCGGAGGGCTGCTGACGCCTCAAAGAAAACTCTGAAAAACACAATATTTAGGTTCAATTCAGCTTGCATTCCATATTATGTTCTTTAGATTTCTTCTCCCCATTATTAATTGCTAAGGAAATATACATGAATACATGATCTGTATCCCTTAGAGTTCAGTTGCCTCTTTAGCTTACTCCCTACCTTAAGTCACAAACCTCTGTTGTGACATCACAATCTGTTGTCATGGGAGTATCAATGATGTCTCAAGCAGTGCATTATAACCTTAAGTAGGGAGACTGCAACCAGAATAGATGAATTCTTCTGGAGCAAAGATACGGTTTTCATGCAAGTTACCTTGGTAATAAGTAACTAAGAGGAGAAATACAGAACTAATGTGAAATAATATCTGAACTGTGTCAAAATGTTATGTTTTGTTAAAGTTCCCCTGAAGGCATCAGCTGCTCTTTTTTTTTAATTTTTGTTTATTATTTTCAACTGAATCAGCAGATAGAGTGATACAAATTCATAAGAGGCATACTAACAGGTTAGTGAGAGATTCGTCTCAAAGATATACATTACAATCAGTAAATATAGCCCCCTACCCTGTACACAAAGGAATAGAGGGATACACAGAATTTGTGAGAAGTTGACATATATGTGCCTGCCAGAACAATGACTAAGGTGGCTAAGGAAAGCATACAGGTAAAACATAACCACAACTATACAGTTGCTATAAACCATTAAATGCCATATAAAGGTATATAAGAAATGAAGGCACTAAAACATAGGTCCTGCCAAATTACTCAAAAAGAAAGTGAAGAGTGCAGGATACTTTTTTTTTAACAGGCCACAACAGGGCTATAGTCAATGGGAAGCAGATTAGATGCTTTTAGAACTATTAAAGAGAAAAAGGAACTAATACATACTAAAAAGAAAAGTAAAGGAATCATCTGAACAAACATGCAACAGTGATACCCCTACCACCAACTTGCAGCCCCCTAAGTGCACTACAACAGATGTGAAGCCAATTGGGGCAACCCAACCCAAGAAAATACACCCATCTGACACAGTTCAATGATAAAAGTAAAATAAAAGTCAGGAGAGCTCATGTCAGCCATCCATAAGTGGGACAGGGTACAGCAAACGTGTGCTCAACCCTGCATGAGAGAGTTCAGATGCAATCTGTGTACATAGGAGAAATACACTCAGTCTCCTTCCTCTGGTAATACAGCCAAAGTTTCAGAGTGGGCGTTGAATTCTGCTGTCATCTTTGTGGCCCAATGGCCAGCATCTAGGGCATCTAAGAATTTAAACTGTTTGCCTCTGTAGAGGATGAGAAGCCTAGCTGGAAATAATAAAAAAAATCACAATGCCTAAGGAACAAAGTTGAGCACAAACAGCATTAAACTGCTTATGCTAATTTCGTGTGGCAAAAGAAAAGTATGAGTAGAGTTTGATGTCTTGGCCCTCAGTGGTGAGTGGGTAGGAATTTCTGGCCACTGAAATAACCCGCTCTTTTACATCCTCACTAACAGATTTAAGTAATACAGTACAGGGAATATTAGTAGAGCACTGAGCCCCTCTCATGTTGATTCTACAGACCTTAACAATGGAACAGGAGTTGATATCCTGTAGAAGTGGTATAGAGCTTTTCAGCCAATCCAAAAGAAAGTTCAGAAGGTTATCACCTTCTACACCCTCTGGCATGCCCATGATCTGAATATGAGAGGCTCTGGCTACATTTTCAAGGGCCTCCAGCCTGTTGCGTAACAGAGTATTCTCCGTAGTGAGTGTAGCCACTTTAGTCAGGGTCTTGGTGGAATGAGAGTCAGGGTCAGTCACTGTAGTAGCAAGTACTTTTAACTGAGCATCTTGGTTTTCTAAATGCTGTAGTGTTTTTTTTCAATTTTTACATCCATCGCCCTGACTTCCTCAAGTACAGTGTGCAAAGGTGGCTCCTTTCCTGCATCAGCAGGCTGCCCAGAACTGGAGCTGGCAGAGGGCCATGCGTATGACTGCTGTTCTGGACCGCTGGCTGCTGCCGTTTTCATTTTCCCCATGGCAAATATAGGCTTAAAATGACCAGAAGAAGATAGGCTGTCCACTTTAACAAGTTGTAGAGCACAAAAATGAAAATTGCCCAGAGCATTTGTTAAGCTATATCTCAAATCAGCTGGAGCCCATGTAGGCCACATCCTGGCAGGTCTCTGGCTCTCTAGCACCCCCCATCAGCTACCCTTTAAGCCAGTTCAGGTCAAAATACTTGTCCATCTTACCAGAATTTGGTTGGATCACTATTTCTACTAGTCAGTGGTCCTGTTAGACAAGCCTACATAATTTACTCTGGTAACTGGTCTGAGTCTTCATCTAAAATATCCAATGGTGCCTGCACTCAGTGCAGAAAAGCTCCCAAATGCCCTAAGTTCTCTCAGGATCATCACTGTCCAAGTTGTTTTCCATGTCATGCTGATGCCTGGCACTGGCACCATGTGAAGTCAGAAGAAGAGGAGGAATATGACCAGGAGGTTGTGCATGCACATTCTTGTTGTTTTCTTCAAGCTATCTTTGTAGCTCCACTGAAAGTGCACGCAAGTTTCTATTTTATATAGTCTATAATTCCAAAGGGACTGAACACATGTCTATATCTGGGATCCAGTAGCGTTGATATGCCAAACTGAATGTTCTATCTAATGCTGTCAAACCTGACTGCAAGATGTGTCAAATAATGCTCTTATGAGTATTGCATCCTACTGTAACTACAATGACTCATATGAACTAGTGGTTTCACCAACTCCTCCACCACCACCATCATTGCTGTAATTCTTGCCCCACCATGAGTGCTGTCATGGCTAACACCACCACCGTCATCAGCCTTGCTTTGTTGGGTTGCTGTAGAAGATCTTTAAAAGTGGTGAGTGGGTATGCACGCACGTGTGTGTGTGTGTGTGTGTGTGTATGTATGTATGTGTGTGTGGGTGGTGTTTGAGCAGATACGCCATGGGAATGAACTGCTAAGGGCTACAGATTCAGCACTGAACTCTTTAGTGGCCTGTTCATATGGCCACAGAAGTGTAACATAGAACAAGTTTCTTCAGAATTGACCACCGAAGCCTTGTAAAATATCCCACATCATCAAATTTTATAGTCCAGAGCACAGGTTTTTGTTTCACAAGCTTCCCTGCCATATAAAAGACAGATTTTCACCTTGAAGAAATATCTTTGATCAGGCAATGCTGTGAAACACTGTGCTTTTGCTGGTAATGATAGTCAACTCAGTGCATTTTGAGGGAGCAATGAAAATAAGCAGTGATGTCCCATACAGTGTCAAGTATTTTGAAAGAAGGGCATAGGAGCCTCACAAAGTAATGTGGTGCCTTCCTTTAGTAGCAATAACCGAAAAAAATACCTCACTCACTGTTCCATGGAGTTATCAGACTGCAGACATTAAATCATCACCACATCTCTTTACTGAAGACTTCATGAGAAAGTGCTAAACTGACCAAAAATTGTGCAGTCAACGCTATAAGGCAAGCAGTCCAAGAGCTTGTAGAATCATCAAAGGTGATAACGTGCATAAACAGATGAGCAGACATTAGGTTTTGGGATGCCTGTCAGAATCTAAAGGGTGTGGACTACACATTCTAACACTGCACATTCTATCATTGCACAGACTATGCACCTTCTGGATACTGTAGCACTTTCTCATTAATTCTTCAAAAAGGAAATGTGGTGATGAAGTCTGGTAACTGGGTGGAACAGTGAGTGCTGTTGTTCCTGTAATTTTTTATTAGTGTCAACTGTTTCTTTTAACTGTATATGCTTGTTAAGCAAGTGACTCACCACCATATTAAGTGTGTATTGAAAACAATGTGCATGGGTGAAATCCCATCATTCTTTGCCTTTAGTATGCTACATTCACTGATCATCATAAAGATTCCCACCCTCTGATCATGAAAGTCTATCCAAATGTCTAGCAGTGATTGGATAAACCACAAAATGCTTTCCCCACTGTGTTTCTCCTCCATGACCAACACATTAAGTAAGGCACATCCTCTACTGGAGTGTCTCTGCGAGGCTGTCAGCTTCAATATCACTTCTGAAAGGGCTGGTGGTTGAGGGCCACTTGTGAAGTCTGCTACAGGTCTGGAGCAAAGAGTGTCATCATATATCTGTGGTAGGCATTCACAAAGTGCACTATAGGTCTAGGGCAATGTGTGTGATGATGCCAGAGTGTGTGTGTGTGCCGCACACGCACACACACACACACACACACACACACACACTCTGCCCCAGCACTGTCTTCTGCAGCCTTGTATCTTATAATATGTGAGTGCAGTGTTTGCCATGGGATATAACTCTATTCTCTGTTAACATGTTATTTACTTATGATATTAAAATATGTTTGGAACCTGGGTTGAGCTTGGCCATTCAATCCCCTGAAGTTCATAAGGATGGTGAATGGGGTGGGTGGAGTTAATGCTCAAAAACCCAAATCTCACATTCTTTATTTTGTGGCTGTAATAGTAAATCCAGACTTGTGCATTAGTGTAGTTTTCTGCAATGAATATAATACAAATAAATGTTATTATGTCAAATTACTTCAAAGCTAAGAACAAATTCAAGATGCAAGTGTTAATACAAAATAAGATGGTGAGAAAAAAATGTGATTTTAATATTTGTTACTCATTTCCACACACTTTACAAAGTGAATACATTTTCATCATATAGGCAACCTATGATGCTTAGAATTTTCTCTGCAAATGTGAAGGATGGCATGCAAGCTCTAGGGCAGAAACTGGACATATGCGTTGGACATTTAAACTAAACAGTCGAGAGAGGGCAGCAGTGATAAAAGGACCTGCAACCACTCCCCCAAAACACCACCAATTCAGGGTTACAAGCAAAAACAAAACAACTCACCAAATGGGTGAGGAAACTGATACAAATAATTAAAAGAGGATTCACCAATTGGGGGAAGGGACAGATAACATAAAAAAGCAGTCACAAATAAAGCAGGATGCAGGAAATGGTAGGGATCAAGTTTGAAAAGCTACAGTATGTTCACTAACACATTGAGCTTATCAAATAAAATAGCTGACCTCACAGCCATCATTGCCAAAGCGGATCTGGACTGGGTCGCCATCACCGAAACCTGGTTAAACAATAACCACGACTAGGAAATTACTATCCCAGGATATTGTCTCTTCCGAAGGACAGAACTGGGTGAAAAGGGGGGCTATGTACATTAAGGAAGGCATAAAAGTAACTATACTACAAAATGACAATGCATAAACTGATTCACTTTGGGTCACCCTAAAGGCTAGAAATGGATGAATAACTCGGGCAGGGGTGTATTACAGACCACTGACAACAGGGGTGGATGGGGATAAATAAATAAACATTGAAAGCCATTCAAAACATGAGAAATAAAGGGGATGTAATAGTGCTGGGGGACTTCAATTTACCCAACATAAATTGGGGTACCTATACAGCAAGTTCAATCAGAACCAAAAAGTTTCTGGAGGCTCTGCTCTTATCAGACCTGAAACAACTGGTAAAGGACCCAACAAGGGGGGGGTGCTGTCCTTCATCTGCTGCTAACAAATGGGGACAATGTTGCGGAAGTAGAGGTGGGAAGCCACCTAGGGTCCAGTGATCACTGCATGGTGCAGTTTCATGTCAGGACAAAAACAGAAACCAAACACTGTAAAACTAAAGTCATGGACTTTAGATGAGCAGATTTAATGGCAGTGAAGGAAAGTCTTAAAGAGAGAGACTCACAAATATAGTTTGTGGGGAGGGATGTTGAAGAGTACTGGGCACATCTCAAGGCAGCTATACTTTAGACTGCAAACCATTGCTTAAAGAAGTTGAGCACAGCAATAAAGAAGAGAAAACCACTGTGGTTTACTAAGGAAGTAGCCATCAGCGTAAGGGAAAAAAAGGGCTGTTTTCAGGAAGTATAAGAAAACGTGATCCGACAAGGACCAGGAAGACCACAAAGAAAAACAAAGGGCTGCAAATAAGGAAATCAGAACAGCAAAGGCAACAACAGAGGAGAGGATAGCCTGAGAAGTCAAAAAGGGAGCCTAAACCTTCTACAAATATATTAGTGAAAAAAGAAAGACCACAGGGGATATTGTCAAATTCACGAAGGAAGATGGAGAGACCACTGAGGATGGCAAGGACAAAGTGGAAATCCTAAACAGATACTTCTACTCTATATTCACAAAGGAGCAGGATGGCTGTGGACCCACCATTATAGGAGACAATAAAGGAGGCAACGGAGTGTACGCAGGACCCTCTACAAAAGACGAAGTCCTAAAGCAATAGTTCTCAGACTTTGTCACAGTGAGCCTCCCCAAATCCATGGAAAGGATTTTGAGCCTCCCCCCAAAAACTGAAATAATCTTGGGCCTCCCCATAGAAAAATAACATACTGTACTTTGCACAGTACACCATGAATAAATTGAAACCCCTTTGAGTACTTGGCTCACATTAAGTTCTTTGTCTTATACTGACGTGGAACCTTTGAAAAAGAGCTTGTGTGCTCAAAAGCATTATCTGAATAACAAATAAATTAAATAAATGTTATTCAGCTTACTGTAACCCCCCCCCTTCACATGCCAGCCTCCTTGCTCTGCTATTTTTATTCTTGAACCATTGTTACCCCTTGTTGCAGTACCTTCATGGGTCAGACTACTTTCTCTGTTTCCTCTCTATGCAAAATAACCTTCCTACATACTTTGCTTCTCACTGTCCTTCCCTGCTCCTAAGCAATTTCTCTGGGATTACTTTTGTTCTTCCTGCTATTGCGCTTTTAGCACTTCTATGCTCAACCTTACATTTGGGCTGTTCTGCCATCAGTCTACAAATTGATCAATTACCACCACTCATTATTAGTTTATTGTTCATATTTGTTTGCACTATTGTTCATTGTGTATTTCCTGATTGTTTTGCAGTTACCTTTTGAAATGTATTCACTCCCTACCCTTCCCCGGTACACCTGAAATGAGCCTTGGCTCATTCACCTTCCCTTGTCACCTATTACTAAATAAATACATAAGATTCACCTACTATTATCCTCTTTCAGTTTGCTTCATCTCTTCACACAGAATATGCAAAACTCAAAATTTAAATCCATTACTTTTTCAGACTTGCTTGAGCCTCCCCTTGAACAGGTTGGGGCCTCCCCAAGGAGGCTGGCCTCACCATTTGAGAACCCCTGTCCTAAAGGAACTGGAAAAGCTCAATACAAACGAAGCCCTGGGACCAGACAAAATGCACCCTAGACTACTAAGAGAGTAACTGGCAGCTCCACTGACTGATCTTTTTAACTTATCATTTGAGCTGGGCGAGGTCCCACAAGATTGGAAAATAGCCACAGTTATCCCTCTACACAAACATGGTAGCAGAGTGAGTGTGGGCAACTATAAACTGGCAAGCCTCACATCAATTGTAGGCAAAACAATGGACACTCTTCTCAAGGAGAGGATTATTTCCTTTCTCATGGACAACAACAAATTAGACACTAAACAGCATGACTTTACCACAGGGAAGTCATGTCAAACCAATTTACTTGACTTCTTTAACTGGGTAATGAAAACAGTAGACCAGGGAGGTGCGGTAGACATAGTGTACCTGGATCACAGCAGAGCCTTCGACTTTGTCCCACACAGAAGGCTGCTAAACAAATTAGACAGCATGGCAATAGGTCATCAGGTGGTAAACTGGGTAAGGAGTTGGCTTACTGGAAGGACCCAGAGGGTATTGGTGAACGGCTCACTCTCAGAAGAAAAAGACATAGCTAGTAGAGTATCATAGGGTTCAGTACTTGGCCCAATCCTATTCAACATCTTCATTAGAGACACTTCTGATGGACCGGAGGGCAAGGTGAGATGACACAAAGCTAGGAAACAGAGTGGACACCACAGGAGGACAGGAGAAGATGAGGGCTGACCTGGAATCTCTGGAAAAGTGGTCAAGAACGTGGCAACTAAACTTCAATACTAAAAAAATGCAAAATCAGTCACCTCGAAAGGACTAACCCAGGAGTGGATTACTACTTAGGGAGTGAAATCCTTTAAACAGGAAAGGGATCTGGGAATAATTATAACAGATGACCTAAAAATAACCAAGCAATGTGAGAAAGCAGCACTGAGGGCAAATGGCATGTTGGGATGCATAAGCAGTGGGATTACCAACAGGAAAATGGAGGTCATCCTTCCAATCTATAGATCAATGGTGAGGTCACACCTGGAGTACAGTGTACAATTCAACACAGCCTTCCCAACTGTAATTATGAATGTTGGGGGTGCCACTGTCGAACTTGTTCGGCACTTCAAATACCTAGGCATCACCAACAGTTCCACTCTATCATATGCCGAGCACATCGACATTACTGCAAGGGCCAACAATACCAGAATCGGGATCTTGTATCAGCACAGGCACTGTCTCACACATGAAGCCTTGAGTACTGCCATCAATAGCTCAATCGTCTCACTCATTGATTATGGGCTGGTGATCTACTGATCTGCCACAGACACAACCCTCCACTGCATCTCAACTGTAATGAATAAAGCCTGCCATCTCCTCACAGCTGCTGCTAGACTCATGCGCACCTGTGATCTCTATACCATGGCTGGCTATAGCTCAGTGGAAGAATCAGGTGCCAAACCTGCCTCCTTGCCAAAAAAAGCCTCCTTAAACCTTCTACCACCAGGAGCATGGAACCTACTGATCCCTTCCCAGAGCACAAAGCAAACCAGAAGCCCTGCCTCTCAGGTAGTCCATGTGCCAAGGTGGAGCACTACCTTGGCTCAGCGGGGTTTCTCATACCAGGCCCCCCCCCCGGATAAATGCGCTACCTCAGGACATCTGTGATGCAGCAACAATTGGCTCTTTTAAACACAAACCGTGCAAACACCTTCTCCCCCGGGTACCTGTGCCTGCCCCCACTAATTCCAACTGCAAGTCAGTAATCCCATTGTCGTAGTCTGCACTTATCCTCTAGCACTTCTTAACCCTGTCGCTGTTCCACTGAGTAGCCCCGAACTTGCACTTCACTGACCCACCATCTTCTCACATGGTGCTGCCATGCCCCCCCACCTCTCTTCCCTACCCCTACCCCTCCACCTCCTACTCCCACCCAGCCCTTCCTCTTATCATTACCTCTCCATCCTCTCCCCCCTTCTCATCCCTCTGTCTACTCTACTGATTTTTGTCTCTCCCAGATGCAGGCATACATTGTACAATGCCTCAGTATAGTGTAACCATGAACTTTATCTGTATTGTTGTACCATAATGTGTTTGTATATTTGCTATTGAACCACTCTGTATTTGAATATTTATGTATCACTCTGTACTTGTTAACTTATGTGGAACAATTAAAGAGCATCCACTCACTGGTGCTATCCAAGATTTCAAAATAAATAAAAAAAATAAATAAATAAAATTCTGGAGACCACACCTTAAGAAGGATATTACCAGACTGGAAACAGTGCAGAGAAGGGCTACTAAAATGATTCATGGATTGCATGACAAATCATATCAGGAGAGGCTGAATGAATTAAGCATGTACTCCCCAGAGCAGCAGAAGGACATAGGAGACATGATCAAGACCTTTAAATTCCTAAAAGGAATAAACAGTGTGCAGGTCCAGGACCTGTTCCATATCAAAAATCACTCAAGAACCAGAGGGCTCAACATGAAACCAGAGGGGGGCAGATTCAGAGACAACACGTGCAAGTTCTTCTTCACTGAGAGAGTGGTTGAACCATGGAACTGCCTTCCACATGAGGCAGTGGAGACAAAAATGATGGAGACTTTCAAGAAGGTGTGGGATAGATACAAGGGTACCATAACACTGAAATGCAGCTAAGGGAAGGGGTAGGATTATGGGCAGACTAGATGGGCTGCATGGCCCCCCTTCTGCTGTCACTTCCTAGGTTTCTGTGTAAGATGCAGTACAGAAGTTAGCTTTTATGAAAACATATCATAAAGATTAATAAACTGAAAAATAAAAATGTAATGTTCTGTGTATGCTGCTAGAGAGAGAAAAACAATATTTGTATAGTATTTTCAGGGCATAGCCAAGGGTGCAGGGGGTGCAGTGGCACCCTGGCCCATGAGGTTTGAGGGGCCCAAATCATAATTTTGATGTTTATTTAAAACTGGGGGAGGGGTCCTGTAATATCGCCTTGCACCCAGGCCCTCTGGGAATTTGCTATGCTACTTTATTTTAATGGCTGAGAACACCAAGCAATTTGCATAGCACAGTTGAACCAAAAGGTTGTAATAGAAGGGATGCAACGAGACCACTAGTACTCAGGTGCAGACCATGAATAATCAGTTGAGGTTCCTGCACTTTAAAGACAGAATGCCACTTGAAAGAGATGAGGGGAGTCAATCCATAGCACAGTAAAATTTGACAGAGGGCACTGAAATATGTCTGACACTGATGACTAAATAATAAAAGTTACAAAAAGGAATTTGCAAGATTTGGACACAGATAATAGGTATCTCAGTTAACCCTGAGGAAGTCCCCCCCCCCCCCAAGAAAAGCTGGTGGCATGTGGAGACTGTGATTTTCTGTGTACTTGAATAAATATGATCTTGTATATGCAAATGTGGGTGAGTGGTTTTGCTATGTTCTCAGTATCTGAGAGTTCTTGTATACTAGGCAAGTAAGGATTAAGCCACTCGAAAAGATAGGTCTGCTGTGGCATTAATCCATGGTTGGGGGGTTGGCCGAGTGCCTCCAATGACCAAGCCATGGATTAATTCCACAGTAGACCCATCCTTTCCAGTGGCTTAATCCTCTTGTAACATGGGAATCATTGCATGGCTAATATTCTTTCAATAAATGAGAACAGACAGTGTGCGGAGATTGGGTCTCCAGAACTGTACACAGTACTCCAGATGAGGTCTTACCAACTGTCTGTACAGAGGGCCAATAACTTCTTGTTTTCTGCTGGTGATGCCTCTCCGTATGCATCCTAGTATCCCCCCAGCCCTCCTTACTGCCTTCTCACATTGCTGGCCCACCTTTAGGTCATCTGATATGACTACCACCAGGTCCCTTTCTATTTTTGTTGTTGTCAGTATCTCATCACCCATTGTGTGCTCTTCCCTGGGTTTTTGTTTCCTAGGTGCATTACTTTGCACTTCTTTGTGTTGAATCTGAGCTGCCATACATTTGACCATTATTCCAATCTTGCCAAGTCCCTTTTCATCCTTTCCACCCCACCTTGCATATCAACCCTGTTGCAGATCTTTGTGTCATCTGCAAAGAGACATACTTTCCCTTCCAGTCCCTCTGCAATGTCACTTACAAAGACATTAAAAAGGACCGTCCCTAGTACTGAACCCTGCGGTACTCCACTAGTAACCCCCCTTTCTTCACTGTAGACTACATTTACTATTACCCTGCTGTGTCCTGTTGTCCAGCCAGTGTTTTACTCAGGCTACCACCCTGAGACCCACTCCCAGGCTGGCTAATTTGTTTATTAATCTTTTATGCGGGACTGTGTCAAATGCCTTGCTAAAGTCTAGGTAGGCCATGTCCACAGTCCTTCCCTGGTCTACTACTTTAGTCACCCAGTCAAAGAAATCAATTAAATTTGTCTGACATGACCTTCCTGCTGTGAATCTATGCTGCCTTGGGTTCTGTGCCCCATTGGCCTCTAGGTACGCAACAATTCTTTCCTTCAGAAGTGATTCCATCATTTTCCCTGCCACTGAGGTCAAACTGACAGGTCTGTAGTTTCCTGCCTCTGTCTTGCTCTCACTTTTGTGAAGGGGAATCACATCCGCCTTCATCCAGTACTCAGGTACCACACCATCCTCCCATGATTTATTAAAAAGGGTAGTCAGTGATGTTACTAGTTCTTCCCTTAGTTTTTTTAGAATTCTGGGGTGAATCCCATCAGGCCCCATTGCTTTACCCACCTTCAGTTTTAAGAGTTCTTTCAGAACCCTTTCTTCTGTGAAAGGACTAATATCACCCACCCCATCCAGAGTGCTTCTATTGACTAGATTAGGTATCTCCCCCTGCTCTTCCATTGGGAATTCTGAGCAGAAGTATTTGTTCAGTATCCCTGATTTTTCACTGTCACTCTCTGCCCAACCACCTTCCTCTTTATTCCACCTCAGTATCCCTGCCTTAGTCTTTCTTTGCTCTCTAATGTACCTATAAATGCTTTTATCCCCCTTCTTAACTGAGTTGGCTATCTTTTCCGTGGTTTGGGCCTTTGCTAATCTGACTGCTTTCCCCACTTCCTTCTGCTTTAACTGGCACGGTTCTCTGTCCTGCTAAGTCTCTGTTTCCTTATACTTCCTGAATGCTATCTTTTTCTCCCTTACCTTCCCCGTCACTTCTTTTGAGAACTATAGTGTTTTTTTCTTTCATTTTGATTTATTTGCTTCACACAAAGGCTTGTTGGGTGGAAAACAGCAAGAACTTTTGCTACTGCTTTTTGCTTTGGTGGATCATAAAGGTACTACATGAGCAACCATGGTCTTCTTGGGAATAAGACCATAGTTGCTGTAGTACCACCTGTTATATTTGCATCAATAGAAATTTAGTATTTCAACATCAAGATTTATGTCATGTTACAAATACAAATCAATATCTCCTCACTTACATTCTCTACATTCTTACATTGTATACTGGTGATTAGTGAGAATGCCAGATGACCTAGTGTCAGTTGAGCTGCAGCACTCAATGTAACTGAAAAGGAGGATGGAACGCGAAACAGACTTTTCATGGTAGTTTGGACAATTTATAATAGACTAAACAACCTGCAGTAACCCCATGAAAAGTTTACATTTGTTTTGGGAGGTAGGAGTTTTGTTTCTTGTAGCAGTGCTAAAGTCTGACCTTGTGATAAACTGCACAAGCTCATGCCTAATCACACTTTTATAGGTCTACAAAGGAGTTTCCTTCCTGTCCTGACTCCTTGGGATTTTCTAATGAAGCTAAATAATGACAACTAAATGTGAAGATTCCCTGCTTGAAGGAAGCTAGCCTTTCCAATTTAGTGATTTTAAAAACAGTTTGAACAATTAAAACAAGAGGCAAATAGGAAACAGTGGAAATGATACACGCTTTTCATCTTTTGAACAGTTGCACTTTGGCTGCTAATCAAAAACGCAGCATCTGAAATACACGTCTTAAGCTGTATTCTCCTCCCCCAAAACAGTTTTATAGCAGGAAACTTTAAATATTAATGTGGAAGCTTCAAAAACAAGGTGATCATTTTAAGTAAATAGCAGTAAATAATAGTAGTTGTAAGGGTACTGCAGTTTATTCACAAGTCTTTCTTAATGATTCATGTTACTTCAAAAACTGTGGCTAATGTGCCCAGGATAGGAATACCATAATGATCATCCAAATAAGATCAGAAATAACATTATTAAAATATTATTATATGAATAACAATTTATTATATATTATATGCATTATAGCTATAAGAGCTTAACAGTAATAAGAAATTATATTAAATACCTTAACTGTCATTCTTTTATCCTCCATTCAATTATATCAAATATATATGAATGGTCACTTTTCCCATGTGGAAAACTGATTTCAAACTTTGTAATACCATCATTGTGACACAGGCAACTGATAATAGCAGCATTGTGACATCACACTGAAAGTATTGCGAGATCAAACGTTCACAAAAACCTTGTGCCAAGCCCAAGTCAGCTTGTACTGCAACCGCTGCATAAAGTAGAAGTCAGTAGGTGCTCTGTGGCAACAACAGCCCTATCTAGCACTACAAACACCACCAACAATAAAAAGAAATGTATTGAGGCTTGGGAACATTTTTACACAAAGGAAAACAATGTTTGACATGCACTTGCTAGACAACTACTTCCAAAATCCCAACAAGTCCAGGAACATTGAAGACATTGTCCAGACTGATTTAGATGTCCCGTCAGCTAAGCAAGGCAAGGCAAGGACAATTGTATTTATATAGTGACTTATCCAGGGGCTCAGAGCGCCTAACAAAAAAATAATAAAAGCAATAAAACATCCCAGCAAATACATATCATCAAAAAAGATTAAAAACTTTTTCATATAAGTATGCTCTAAAAGTGGCTTTAAATGACTCCACTGTGCTGGCTGTCTTAATATACAGTGGAAGGAAATTCCAAGCTAACAAAATACAAAAAAATGACACGTGGAGAATTATGTTAAACTATGCTAAAACACCATCATGAGGTTTTTATGACATGTTGGAGCCTGTACAGCTTTGCTCTTGTGGGTCTAATAACAAACAAAACATTTTAGCAGTATTATAGCCTTGTAATAAATAATTCCCCATGTATTATTCTGTTTGTTTTAACCGTGTTTTAATTCAAGAAAATATTTTCTTTGCGTACTACCCCTCAGTATCCCTTACACTATTATAATTTGTTGGTTACAACTTTGTGTTCCAGTGATCCCTTGGAATTCTATTACGTTTAGTTTATTTATTTAATAAAGCACACTATTTCATTGCAACTCAAGGTGCTGTACAAGTGAACAGAGTATATAAAACAATTAAAATACATAAAATACTAATCAGATTGATTTCCTAATCAACTAACTCAGCTGGAGGGAAAGGCTTCTCTAAATAAGAATGACTTCATCTCCCTTGTAAAGGCATTCACTGATGGGACCTCTCTCAAAAAACGAGGGAGTGAAATCCACTGGGTCAGTGCCATAAACAAAAATGTACGGGCACTTAATAATTTTAAGTGAACCCTGGGAATCACCAGAAGTCCCTCATCCGCTGACTGAAGGGAATGGGCAGTAGGACTGTAAGAGGTCTTGCAGGTAGCCAGGCCCCAGTTCATGCAGGAACTTATAGGATAGCAAACTGACTCTGAAAGTGATCCACTACCTAACAGGCAGCCAGTGCAGAAAGCTCAACACAGGTGTAATGTGACATGATCTTGAAAGGCCAGTCAACAACCTGGCTGCCACATTCTGCACCAGCTACAAGTGGCAAAGATCAGCCCTTGATACCCCAGGTGAAGGGCACTGTATTAATCGAGCCGTGATGTCATGAAAGCATGGACTAGTGATGGCAGATCACCCAGGGGTATCAGATGTTTAATCCTGGTGATGTTTCTAAGATGGTAAAAAGCACTCTGGACCACGGACTACACCTGAGATACAAGTGTTAGGCAGCAGTCTAGTACAATGCCCAGATTCCTCACCCTGACAGAGGTGAGCAACTGGTTGTCCCTAAGCCCAGAAACTCAACCAGATTGCTTGGCAAATTTCGGATGACCAGGTTTCACCACCAGTACTTCGATCTTTTCCAGGTTTAACCTCAACCAGTTGGCTCTCATCCAGTCTTGGATTTCAGCAAGGTACCGACTGAACACCAAGACTGCATCCTGCTGTTTGGGCACAAAAGAAATATATAGCTGAATATCATAAGCACAGTTGTGAGAAGTCAGCCCATACCATCTTATAAGACCCCCTAGCAGTAGCATACAAACTTCAAACAACATGGGGACAGAATGGGCCCTGCAGGACCCCACATGACAGGGGCAGTGGTGCAGAGGAAACAGTCCCTAATACCACCCTCTGCATCCTGCCAGTGAGGAAAGAATGGAACCAGTTGATTGTACCAGCCAGTCCACAACAAACCTGCAGGCAGTCCAACAGCACCCCATGGTCCACAGTGTCAAATGCAGCCAACAGATCAAGGAAAATAAGAATGGATTGCTTTCCTCCATCCCTCACCACCAGGTGATCATTAAGTACCTGAACCAGGGCAGTCTCAGTAGTGTGTCTTTTCCTAAAACTCGATTGAAGAGGGTTGTAGACATTGTAAGTTGATAAATGGGCCTCCAGTTTAAGAGCCACCACCTTCTCAATAACCTTTCCCACAAAGGGAAGGTTAGAGTCAGGTTTGTAGTTAGCTAGGCAGTCCGGGTCTAATGAAGCTTTCTTCATGAGTGGTCTCACTACCGCCTCCTTCAGGGCTCAGGAAAGTCTCCTCTTACTAAAGAATACTACAGAATACTGGACTATCCCAGCCAGGACTAGGCCAATGACATCAACACACCCTACAAGAAGGCGTATTGGACCCAGATCCAAATTACAGTAGGCAGGCCTCAACTCCTGGATGACCCTCACAACATCCACAACCGCCAACTGGTCAAAATCAAACCAGACAGACTGAATGCCCATGACCCCAGCTCATCACTACATGCCACAATAGAGGGAATTGACCAGATCCCTGATCTGCTGGAGGCAATCTTATCAGCAAAGAACAGAGCAAACTCATCACACCTAGATCAAGAAAAGGCACCCATGGACTTAATACAGGCAGAATTACATAGCCTGTTGACAGTCTGGAAGAGCTGAGCTGGTCTGTTAATTGCAGTAGCTATCTCTTTGGACAGGAACTCTGCCTACTTACAGGAAATTACTGTTTGATAGTCTCTATAATGAGACATCAATATAAGCGTATCTTCAACAGACCGGTATCTCCTCCAGTGCTGCTCCAATCTTCGAACCCTCATATTCAACTCCTTGAGAGTCCCATCATGCCAAGGGGATCTCTGATTGAGGTGAGGGGTCAAACACGGACTGGTGAGATAGAGTCAAGGGCTTCAGCAACAACCCTATTATAGGTTGATACCAAGTCCCCTGGCTCATCGCAAGCACTCATCATACCTGATAGGTCAAGCACTGCCATAACACTTTGAGAGGTCAAACCCCTTAAACGGTAGTGCTGGACCATCTGCATAGGGGAAAGTCTATTGGGGGGCGGCTTTAAATGAGAACCTCACAGTATAATGGTCTGACCAAGCAACCAGTTCCACCATGAAGTCAGTGACCTCCAATCCCAGTGAGAAGACAAGGTCCAGAGAGTGGACATGGGTTGCAGAGGTAACCACCTGTGTCAGGCCCAATGAATGCATTAATTGGAGGAAGTCTTGTCCAAACAGTGAGAGTTCATTATTGACCCAGGCATTGAAGTCACCCAGAATAATCCATCTGGGCCGCTCCAATACCAGTTCGACAATGAAGTCTGCAACTTCCTGCAGGAATTCCTTCTCATTCCCTGGAGGATGGTAAAAGAGAAGGATTCTGCAACCTGTACCTGCAACCCCTTGAATGGCCACACATTCAAAGGACCTCATTTTCCACTGGGAGAGCCATGAAGTGTAAGCCCAATTTGAAATAAATCATCACACCCCCACCCCTACGATCTTTTCTTGGGCAGTGGATCACCAAGAACCCAGCAGGAGCCACCGATTCCAATATTGGGCTGGCGTTCTCATCCAGCAAGGCCTTGGTGATGCAAGCCAGATCAGCTGTTGAAACAAGATCAGCAATAATCGCTGTCTTGTTCTTAATAGATCTGGTATTGCATAACACTGCCCTAAAAGGATAGGTGGATGAGGCTGGTCCATTGGAAACCTGTCCACCAAAGGCAGAACCCTTGGGTAAGGGCACAAGACAAGGAGATCCCCTTTCCTGGATCCATTTCACCCAAGGGTGCCTCCTACAGATCACCACATCAATCCACCTCCCCCAAGCCATATTGCCCACAATAGGCCCTGCCGACCCCTGCCTTCTCCCACTGTGGGCAATTCCCAATGCCCTACAATGTCTGTAGACAACTGATGGCAATGAGGGACAATGAAAAGGATGGAGGCTGCGGAGCCTAGAGGGGGAATAATGCCTTCTCAAGGGAGCCACCAACCAACGCATTCTAAATCTACAGTTCCAAGTACCTCCAGCTATATTATATAACTTGTATACTAAACTAATTACCCTCAACATGATAAATAACCTAACAGGCAATTAGCAAAATCAAAAATTAAACTTAAACAAAAAGTACTATATCAATTACCACACTCATACATGTACACATTCAATCAAAGACATGCACACCTCAAATCCCCAACTGCAAACCCCAACTCTAAACGCAGGTTAAATGAAATAAAATAGAAGGGAGTCCAGGTTCAGGGTGCAGTCACTAAAGCTTGTCCCACAGAATAATTCTAGCAAAGAGCTAGGACCAAACAAACAGTAATGACCCCTTAGCTGAGTCAATTCATTGCAGAACGGTAATATATATTATCTGAAAGTATATGGCAATTTGTAACAGAACAAGGGACTCTCACCCCCTGAATTGAAAGCAAACAATTTGAGTTTTCCAGTTACTTCTTCTGCCCTCTCACGGCTGCAAGTTCAGGAAATTCCCAGTTGCCCAGTTCACTCTCCAGCAATACAAACAGACCAAGCAGGCAGGTGAATAATTTTGTCTATACCAGTTCTATTGATGATGAGGGCTCTCCCTCTGCCCCGGCTCCCCTCTTGCTAAGGTCTTTCATCCAGGAACACTAGAATCACTGTACCTGCTGCAGAAAAGGGATTCGGTTAAGTCAGTTGGTATATTTTCTTCAGTGTATCAAAGCAAAATATAACAAAAAACTCTGATTCCTTACATTCTATAGAGGCTCTAAAATGAGGGGTCTAATGCTGCAGTAATAGTAGTAGATTTTGTTTCTTTATAGCACCCTTCCCCAGAGGCTCAGTGCACTATTACAATGAACAGCAATAGCTACAAATATAAAATAATTAATCCCAAATAATGAATTTAAATAACAATCTTACTATAATAAAATATAAATATCAGCAAGTATGTAGAACCTTAATGAGGGAGGCATTTAGGAACTGTCACTCCCCATAAGACTATGCAAAAAGGTGAGTCTTAAGACCCATTTTAAAGGCTTCCACTGAGAGTGCCTCCCTCAGGGCCCTTGGAAGATAATTCCAAAGGACTGGGCTCACAACCTTGAAGCTCTGGTCCCCCAAGGTTTCTGACCTGATCCAGGGGACAACCAGGAGGCCCTCCTCAGTGGAGCAAAGAGAACGTGAGGGCAGGTAAAGAAGATGAGATCACTTAGTTAACCCAAGCCCAGCTCATTTTATTTGATACTTTATTTAAAATTTCATGAGGAAGGTATACTGAGCAGGTTGCTTGTTTCCCAGATGTGTCCTGGGGGGAGGGGAGGGGAGAGGGATAAACAGCAAAATATAGCTACAGTCACAATATAACAGCAATAAATAGCAAACAGGGCAACCGTCTCAATACAGCACATACAATGCATGGCAAATAAGTATTTACAGAAATTACAATTGCTTAACAGGTAACAAGGTTCAAAAGCCAGAGGTTACAATTTCTCTGACAATGATAATGTGTATAGGTTATACAATTACACAGAAAACATTGGGGGAGAACAGATACACAGTAGAAAAGTTGCCATCTAGAATTTGTGATGAAGTGTGAGAGTCAGCATGTGCAGAGTAAAGGGGTGAGAGAGAGTGAGTTAGGAGCAATTGCAGATGGGAGAGAAGGGCATGAAGGCAGGAGGCATTTCAGATGGTGGGGGGGGTGGGCATTCCAAAGTCTGGGAAAGTAGTGGGAGAAGGCAGCTTGGCCAGTAGAGGTAGATGTGGTGGGGACAGCGAGTGAGCAAGCATCAGGTCATGTAGGGCATTATATATAGGTTAGCAACCCAGCTTTGAAGAAAATATGCCAATTAACCGGCAGCCAGAGCAGTTCACTCAGTGTTACAAAGATATGACTCGATATCAAAAGGACAGTAAACAACTGAGCAGCTGTGTTCTGCAACAACTTCAGCTGCTGCAACGTACCACTGCATTATAATAGTCAAGTCATGAGGTCATAAAAGTGTGCACCAGTGTGGGCAAGTCATACTGAGGGATAAGGGATCTAATCTGGCTGATGTTTGTGAGATGGTAAAAGACATTCCAGACTACTGCCGAAAATTGAGCCTCAAACATCAGCCCACTACCCAGACTGGCTCCCAGATTTCTCACCTTTGCAGCAGCTACAAGCCTAGAGGTGCTGAACAAAAGCTGCATTGCCCTCTTGGCAGCTGCCTCTTCCCATTTCCAACCCGGATCAGTCACCAATACTTCTGTTTTGTCTAGGTTAAGTATTACCCAGCTAGATGACATCCAGTCTTGGATCTCTGACAAACACATTCAGCACATGTACCATGCTGGGTGTCTCTGGTGCAAAAGACAAATAGAACTGAGTGTCATCTGCATAGCAATGGAACCCAGCTCCATAATGTCTAATGATCCTACCCAGAGGCAGCATGTACACTGTGAACAACATGGGTGAAAAGACTGACCCCTGGAGTACCCAGCACTGCAGGTCCATCAGGAGTGAGAAGAACTTCCCATAACTATCCTCTGTGTCCTGCCAATGTGGTAGGACTCAAACCATCAGATGACTTTGCCAGCGAATCTTACCCAGTCCCTGAGCTGATCCACTAACAACTCATGGTCCATGCTGTCAAATGCTGAAAAAGAAATTGAAGAGAACAAGAACTGACCATTTTCCCTTATTTCTTGCCCTGAGCAGGTCATTATGCACCGTGACCATGTGGCCTCTGTGCTATGCCTTGACATAAAACCAGAGTACAGAGACCCATAGATTTCAAATGCCATAAGGTGTACCTCAAGCTGCAATGCAGTAATAACCTTAAATAACAATAACAATCTCAATAACCTTACGTAAAAATGGCAGGTTACAGACAGGTCATTAACTTGCCAAGATATACAGGTCCAGCAATGGCTTCTTCAAGGGTGACTTCCCCAGTGCATTTTTCCATTCGGTTGGGAAAATCCCCTCTGGAAAGAAGCACCTGACAATCTCAGTGAACACCGGGTCCAGCTGCCTGATGCAACTCACTAGTAGCCGGGTGAGGCCTGAATCCAGTTTGCGAAATGTTGGTCGCAATTCTGAGATCACCTCACCAACCTCATCCATCATCACTGGCCTAAACTCTCCCAATGAGGACTGAAATCCATTGTGTCCCACTGACCTGACATTGTTTGGCTGTGATGGCATACTTGGTGAGATCCCAGCATGAATAGAGGATAAACTGTCTGGAAAAAAAAAAAGGAAAGAACCCCTCACATTTAGCAGATGAAGCAGCTTTCATGGACTCCAAGAAGGCAGGATGGCGAAGCCTTTCCATGGGTCAAAAAAAGTTAAGCTGTTCAATGTCTTCCATTGGCAATCTCACCAGACAGGAATCCTGTCTTCTTAAGGGTGACTGATCATTGATACTCACTATAGTGAGTATTCAAAGCCAATCTGTCCTCCTGGGTCCTAGATCTCCTCCAACAATGTTCTAACCTCCACTCCTTTACTTTTATCACCTATAGCTCTCCGTCATACCACAGCGAGTCAAGGCACAAAACCAATGGGCGTACATGAACTGACCCCACAAGCTCAAAGACCACACCAACATCTCTATTATAAGCTGATACTGCTTATTCCAGTCCTCTGGTTCATACTGCCAGCATATCCAAGGTGTCCAGCACCACCAAAAGTCCCTCAGCCCAAAGCCCTTGCAAAGGGCAGAACTGGACCACCACCACGGGGGGGGGGGCCTGGAAACTGATGGCACAATGATCCAGCCAATTGACTGGATCAGTACTGAAGCTTTTCACGTCAGGCCTCAGAGAGAACAGGTCCAAGGCATGGCCACGTTGGTAGGTCTCAGAAGCAATGACTTGTGTAAGACCCAGGGATTCTATTTCCTCAAAGAAATCCTGTGCAAAGTGCAAGAATTTGTCATTAATCCAGGCACTGAAGTCACCCAGAACAAGCCATCTAGGTGACTCCAAAACCATATTGCGAATTAAGTCTGCAATTTCCAGCAGAAAATCCCCTCATGTCCTGGAGGCTGGTAAACAAGGAGGATCCTGCAACCTGTACCTGGACCTCCATGCACAGCCACACATTCAAACAATGAGGTATTCCCTATTGAGTGTACCGCCAGGTTCAGTTCAGACTTATTTAAAGATAGACATTAGGTTACTGGAGAATGTCTAACGCAGGGCAACTAAGATGATACAGGGTATGGGAGACAAATCAAATGATGAAAGGGTAAAAGAGCTCCGTATGTATTCCTTAGAGGAAAGAAGGGAAAGAGCGGATATGATTGAAACCTTTAAATATATTAAGGGTATAAATAGGGTGAGTGTGGAGGGCATCATTACTATAAATAGGGAGGTGATCACTAGGGGCCACAGTATGAAACTGGTAGGGGGCAGATTTAAAAACGAAATGAGGCAATATTTTTTCCCTGAAAGGGTAGTGTCCAAGTGGAATGAACTGCCTTATGAGGTGGTATCTGTGAAAACAGTAGGAAGTTTTAAAAGAGGGTGGGACAGTGTACAAAGAGAGAGAGTGATAACTGGAGGGAAGGGATTGGTGGAGGAAGTGTGTGTCAAAGATTACTCTGGGAGGTAAGTGGTGGGTGGAGCAGCTCCAAAAAAAATAAATAAACTGAACTGCACATTTGAGTAGACTGGATAGACAAATAAGGCCTTTTTCTGCTATCAATTTCCGTATCTTTTAAAACAAAAAGTATTGCATGCTATCCATGACTGTCATTCATTCTTCATTTTTGGAAACTGAAAGAAATGGGCAAAAAGGCCATGAACCTGCCAATGTCCCTTTTAGGAAAGACATAAACTAGAGAAGTATGTATAGTGGTTGCAGACAAGCAGAATTATCAGTATTACAGATACAGTTTTCACCACCACACTAAACCAATTTAAAAAAGATAAATAAACACCCCCAAAATATCCAGCCCACCAGTATTCATTCTGGACTAAAGTTTACATAAACAGAAAACATTTTAACACCATTTTAAACACATCCACCAAAGAAGAACTCATAAGACAGAGAGGCAAGGAATTCCAAATAATGTGGACCACCACTGTGGAGGCTCTAGCACTAGATTCCTATAGGTTAAACCTCAGGACAACCAGTAAAAACTTCTTGGTGGAGTGGAGGGAATGACCAGGAGAATAAAAGGCCAAGCGATGTTTAAGATTTCTGTGCCAAGCATGTGCAGGGCTCTGTAAGTTAAAAACCTGATCTCAAAAGTGGTGCCCCATGTACTGGGTAGCCAGAACAGACTTTGCATCACAGCCTGCAGCCAACATAGCATACTGCAGCTGCGGAGTTCTGCATCAGCTGCACAGAATGCACCAACTTTCATACAGCCCCATGTACAGAGTGTCACAAATGCACTCTGCAGGTCAGGCCCTCTGCTCCCACAGTGTCAACCTCAAAATGCAATAGTGTGGACAGGTGATAGACAGGGTTGTGTAGGTTTTGGGTCTGAATTACCTGCTAGTCTCGAGTCCTGGGGGTCCATTGTGAACCTTATGCTAGCATACCCAATTTACAGGCTCAGATATGTACCCTCTTCGGGAATGCAGTACAATCCCTTCGCCCAGGGGCACCAAGCCAGGTTTCCAAAATGTACCCTTGCAACTCTATTTGAGACCTAGGTATTTTCTTAACTTTAAGTAAGCTTAGTAACACATTCAAGCTCTTAACAGCTGTCAGCCTTAAACACAGGTTCAGCAATCACAGGCAAAAAGGACTGAGAAGACACAGGCAGTTTAATAAAGAACAGTGGTTTACTAAAAATTGTAAAACAGTTAAAATCAAACACAGAACAATTATATCATTAACTTACAGTCACATAAAATAAATGGGAAGTTACAGAACACCAATATGCCTACCCCAAATACTTAAAAGTTCTTGCTGAATTATCCCTCCCTAAAATGCATAATTATCAGTCCACAGACTGTGCGTCTTTTGAGTTTCAGAGTTCTCCTCTTAAACTTCTCTTGCAAACATTATTCAATAGACAGTTTCTCCACCTGCTAGTGATGCTACCCATGAGGTCACAGTTAGATCCTCCCTTAGATTTTCAATTTTCTACTAGGCAAATCAAGCAGTTGGCAATTTTTAAAATATGTCTATGATTAAAATATCTCTCTTTGAACTGCCTGCTGGTTCCTATTTTCCCAGGGAAGATCTAAGGTTTACGACTTATAATACGGTGCTGTTATCAAATGGCCTGTTCCTGCAGGGAATCACAAAAGTTTATGAGGTCTATATCCTGGAAGATGGCAAGAAGCTTTAATTAAAACAGAACAGGAAACTTTTAATTATGGTTTCTCTTTACTGGTCGATTTGACACATCATGCAGCTGTCAGCCACACTGACACCTGATGTCAAAGGTCAATTCTCTCACTCACTGCAGCCATCTGTCTGGTTTTGTGCATAAGCAGACATTCACATTTGTTTATAATACAAATATTATACAATAATAATATTAGAGGGTTTATCACGTCACACTGAGTATTACTTTAATCAAGTCATGAGGTAACAAAGGCATGTACCAGTATCATCAGATCCTCATGCACAAGAGAGGGTTTTATCTGTGGAGGTATTTCACAATGGGACCCTCCTTCCCCCCATGGTGCACTGCTGCTACAGGATGTTCCAAAATCACCTTGGAGTCCACAGTGACCCCAACATTCTTTACCTTATACATGGCTAGCAAAGTGATTCCTTTAGAGATGGCAAAACAGGCACACCCCTCAAGCTTGCTGAATCGTGAGGGCCTGGTTCCACTAGTAACAACTCTGTCTTGCCCATACTAAAGACCAGACAGCCGGAGGCAGCCCAACTGGGGATTTCTTGTAGGCATCATTACAGCATCGATACTGCCCAATGCCCATCTGGTGTAAAAGAGAAATACAGATAAATAAGGAACTGATTATTCAAAGTCCGTATTTTATCATGTGGAAAAGAAAAAAAATGTGCTGCTATTGGGACTCCTTTTTAACAAAAGGAGATTAATTCTGATGTTTACTTTTGCCTTTGACTCCAAATTATAGGAGAGAGCTCCTAAAATTCAAACTTAGATCTTTCATTTATTGAAGAGTTCTCCTTTAAATCTTGTGTCTGTCTGGTGTATTTCTGTGGTTGGAACTGGAAGTGTACACTGCCAGTGATGAGTTTTGCATGATCTGCCTTTCAATCAGATGTATGCACTTTCTTGAATCCCTGTGTTCTCTATTCTTTTTTTGTTTGTTCTTTTAAGTCTTAACCTGGAAATTCCACTTTGCATGACAGATAATCATTTCGGATGTGTCTTTTTAGCTTTGAGCACAGGAAGATGAATGTTTTATTCTAATTTGTGTCTCTCTTTGATGTAGCTACCAGATTAAACGTGGTCTTTTCTTTGGTTCATTCTAGTTTTTTCTTTCTTGCAGATGATAGAAACAGCTGTGGACTAATATAACACTGCATATATCAATGCAACACCTTTACTCAGACGGCTTGACATTATTTGTCCTGGTAACCAAGAGGACCAGCAGTGGTGGAATGTTGGTGGTCTGCATTTGTGCATTAAAGAGCACATGACATCTTTGGGAAAACTTTGAAAAAGATATTAACCCCCTGATTCTGCACATATTTTACATATATTTTTTTTACTTTCCTCACAATTTTATTACTAAGGACTGCTGCTTGAAAATAAGATCCTTGATTCTAACACTATTTGCACCTTCCACCTACATATACATGATTTCATAACTTGGGGTGTCACAAACTGTAACTATGCTCTATGCTGGCAAAGTTGGTGAGAAGTCAGGATATTTGTGCTATGCATACTGGAGAGAAGTTCCTTGCTTCATCCCCAATCTTATGGTTGCAAATTTCTTAAAAAAAAACAACAACAAAAAAAACATTAAAATTAATAAGCCACTCCTGTTCACTGTGACATAGTGTGTCCTCCCACTTCCACCTCCCATACACTTTCCTAGTATGCACCCCACCTCTCCAATCTCTGGCACCCAAGCTCCCTTCCACCAACAGTCATTGAGCACAATAGTAAGTGGCAGCACCCTTACCCCCAGCCAGCACATCAGTACAGTAACACCCCAAAAGGTGAGCATGCTCACTCCAGTGTGGGATTTTTTATGGGTTTCTTGTATCCTTTGACTATTTGGGGGCTAAAGAGAAGGCAGAGAGGTTTGGCGCCAGAGGATGGGTGGAGTGAGGATATGGTGCCACCTATTTTGTGATTGAGGGGAGATGGAAGAGGTCAGGTGGTGGGAAGGGTGCTGCTGCTCACTATTATGCTTTATGATTGTTTATAGTTTTGATGCTATAAATAAAACTTTGCCAGGACTTATGGGGAAGGAATGTAGAGTGTTAGAGGTTGGAGGGTGGGGGTACATGCTAGGAAAGTGGCTGGGTGGTGGGATGGGGTAGTGTACATTAGGTCACAGTGGGTGTGGGGTGACCAATTCATCTTTTTAAACAAATGCTTTGCATAATTTTCACTGGCAAAGTGCTAATTTGCCTGGCAAAACCACACATGGTGGGCCTTCACTAACACTTTCACCAGCAAATAGCCTCTATGCATAGTTTCAGCCTGGTGAAGTTGAGAATTCACCAGATAAACAACTACACAAAGGCATCCTTCACACTGTGCAAAGTCGGGAAACTACTGTACATGTAGTGCTACATGTAGCAAAGTTTCCAAATTCCCACACTCCTAATCATAACCCTCTGTTGATGAAACCTAATTGGCTGACATTGAAATTAGAAAGACAGTTTTCTTGTGGTATAGTTCAATGGTCATGAAAAATTGTTGTGGTGTTGTTCTGATGTCACAATGATAGCACTACAACTGTTCAGTCTTGTTGTGCTAGCTGATTGGCTGCAGGCACTGCTTTCAAGAAAAACTAAGGGGAATATGGCAGCGCTGTTTATCGCGTCAGTGACTGTGGCATGTCACACATGGACAGATGTACATGGCTGCATGGTATCTATTTCTCACCTTTTTATATTAAAAAAAAATGTGGTTGGTTATTAAGGGTCAAGAGTGAGACTTGGGAGTGACAGTTTCTGAGAGTGTACTGAGCAGAACAAGCGGGAACACTGAGTACTTACCGATGGTAAGAGCCTGATGATGATGTCATCTGGACTTCTGTAAAATACAATGCTTGGCTCTTATGCTTTTTGAGCCATACACTATATAAAATAATGCATTGGTGACCATACACAACTAAGGTAGTTTTTCCATCTTGGGCAGGTAATGACATCAGGGCAACCTCTCAAATTTCGCTCTTGAGATCTCTAGGATGTCATTACATACCCTCGATGGAAACACAGCCTTGTTGTATATGATCACCCATACAGTATTCTTTTTTATTGGTGAGTATTTCATAAGCACAACAAAAGGAACTCTGCAGAGCATCATCTGACTGTGATATTATGACTGCACTAGCAGGAACACGGAAGGGGGCGGGGAATGTACAAGGAGAAGTGATGCACAGCAGCATGAGGAAAAAGATAGGAGGAAACCCAGCCTCCCACACTAGGGTACCTGGTCCTGAATCAGTGTCTTATGTACAGTAGCATCTCCCTTGAGACATATTCCTCCCCGCACCCCAGGGTTGTTTGCTGGCCTCATGAGGAAGAACTGGAAGGTTTGAAGCACTGGGGTAGTTCTGTCCCATGGTTTTCATTTGCAGTTCCCAGATAAACACTGCATTACACTACAAGTTTTGCCAGCTATCATTTTTAGTGTGGTTTGTCTGTTGTTTTGCTGTGCTTTCTTTTTACCGCTGCTCCTTCCCAGCTCTACAGTGCTGGTGCTCCCCTTCCTCCCCTCTTTGCTGGCATAAGAAGCCAGACTCTGTCCCAAATACAAGTGTTACCATCAACTGAATAACCAATTGTAGGTTAACCATTTACAACTAGCTCCTAGATGAGTTGTTTCACCATAAATATAACCTAGTTACCCTGTTGCTGAGACACAGATCAGGAAGCATAGGAAGACCAAGAGCAGTTATATAATTCACAGCCAACCTTTTATTATTACCATTAAAAGTAAAATAAAAAAAAATTGTTCAGAATAACTATTTACAATGGCAGTACAAACAGAGAAGACAAAGTCCTTCTACTAAGTGTTTCTTCTCAATTTCAAATCCCAATCTCTATAGCAAAAATATTGCTGGTCTTTTTAAAACAAGTCTTTGCCCGGGAACTCGTTAAGGAAAACATCCTGTTTTTCTCAAGATGTTCTTATCAGTTTTCTTGCAGGTACAACAAACAGAACATGGTAACCCAGAATGGACCTCTTGTTGACAGCTCTGCAAAGAGTTTGCAAACTGCATCTCAGGTTCATCCCCTAAATTCCAAGTAGCTTTCTGCAATCATTTCAACAGTATAACTATATACATTTTTAAACCAAGGGATCCCAGTATCACTTACAGTTTCACACAAAAATTCACATATGTTTTATAACTATAGATAAGCAAGGGGAAGAAAAGACAGAAACAGCAAGCGAAGGCAGAGAGATAGCGGAAGGCAGAGAATCACAAGACCATCAGAGTGATCAGTTCCTAGGTCTCATGAGAACATTTGGTTGCACAACCAGACAGACAAGAGACAGAAAGGGAGAGGGTAGAACAGATCCTTGCATTCAAATAACAAATGGGACAGGACTTTATTCAACCCTGTCACATACCTATCTATACAAGAAAGTCAGAGAACACAGATCATCAAAGAGTAGGGTCTAGTCACTATATGCAATTTTCAACATACAACTATAAAATGGCCAGGAAAGAACTGCAGTTCAAATTGGTCAGTTTAGGTATTTATCCATGGTAAATATGGCACTAACCCATACCAAAAGGACCAGTCAGGCTCATAACTTCCTTCAGTAAGATCCTTACACCAACCTTTAGAAATTTTTAATTATTAAAAACTTTCAAATAGCCACCATTTTCCCTTCACTAAAAATCTTCCACTCAGCCTTAAAAAATGAAACTCCTTTACATTGTAAAAAAATCAATTTCTCTTATCCCCCCATTGTATGCACACACAAATTTGAAAAATAAAAGTATTACTCAGATTTATGTTCTGCATTTCTTTGTTTACCTTACAACATCAGCCTCATATCCTTACCTGCTTACCAATGAGATTGCTTCTACTTATTCTGTTATAAATTTAAAATAGCTGAGGACTTGGCTCCACCTTAGGCCTTCTTTTGATGTATCCCTGAATAGACTGAACATTCTGGCAGCAGAATTTTGCAAAATGAAAAAAATCTTGTATTCCATGGTAAACATTCCAGCTGTCTATATGCAGAACCTGGGATGGTGGGGTAAACATTCTGCCAGCAGAATTTTGAATTACTGTATTACATGGTAATCAGTCATTTAGCTAATGAGTATTGGGGGAAGACAAAGAAATGCAAAAACAGGGTGGGAATGAAAGGTAGACCCCCTAAGTGCTTTAAAAATTAATTGTTGTAGTTCTGAAAAAGCACATGTACTGAAACCAGGGATGGGTGTACATGTTCAGGAGAAATCACCTTCTCTGCAACAGATACTCTGCTTCCTGCTGCACAAAACTATTGAATTTGTGATTATTTTTTAATAAGCAGATGCATCGCATCACTATTTGTTGGATTTCTGATAAAATAGTTCATCAAAACATTTATTAGTTTTGTGTTTTTCATAGACATATACATTTTGTAATTACAATAAGACACTCCAGGGCATAGGGCATTGCAGGATTTGCCCAGCTCTTGTGTGGTTTAAAGCTCCATCTATGCCTCATGCTGCACCACGTAAGGCATGATTAAATCCCACAACAACTCATGCCCTGCAATTGCTTATTACTTATGTAACCCCCCTGCAAATGGGGGTTCCCAAAAGACTTCCAGGAGCTTGCTTGAATGCTCCAAGCCTGAATGGTGTTTGGCATTTAAGCCATATATCAGTGAGTGTTTTTAGAGCCTCTGGTACTGTCTCTTTAAGAGCTGTCTGCTTGCAGACATAATTAGTTTGTATGGGGGACAGTGTGCTTCTCTGAGTACCACTCGAGCTGCTGCCAATTCACTTCATTTTGCAGTCACTAGGAGTGCAAAGGAACCTATCTGAAAGATGTAACTGTTTGCCAGAAATTATTTAGAGTAATAATGAAATTACAGTTTGTCTAACCTGCTTTCTTTGCAGTCAGAACTGTGTCTGCTAGTTCCCATTCTAGTTTTGAACTGCTGAACTGGACCAATCAGTGTGGGGTAAGCTAGCTCTAAAATGGTGCCTTGGACGAATCAGAACTTGGACTCATAATCTGAGCCAGCCACAAGAGGATTGTATGGGCAGTGACTCTGGGAGATGTAGTTTAGACTTCAGTGCCTTTTGGACCAACAGCAGCAATCTATTGTGAGTGACAGCCAATCCAGTCAAGAACTGGGAGGAACTCAAAGGAAGTGCAGCGTTTTGTCGGTTGGAGTTTCAGTTGAGCTTTGGCAGTGAAGAAGGAAGGAGCCCTGTGCTTTTTCAGTGTGCAGTTTAGTCAAAAACGTGTGTAGGCCCAGAGTTCCGTCTGCAGCTTGTTAGGACTGAATCGTCCTGTGAAAAGAATCAAAGGATCTCTGAAGAGTAGAAACCAGGCTCACCCTGTAGAAGACTGGAAGAATTGCTGAAAATTGCACTCGGTCTGTCAGGAACTGAATCTGCTGTGTGTTCTCCCGGTATTGTGCAGTAATTGCGATCGATACAGATGCAGCCTGCCTGGTATAGTGCTTTTTATATGGATGTGTGAAGAGGTTTGTGTACCTCAAGTGAGCTCTGCTGACATTGAAGGACCCTATCTTATTTGGAGGTCGTGAGTACTAATTCAGGGTTGCTCCCTGTTGAATTGCCACATTAAATCCAAATGGAATTACTGTACTGCTGACTGTTTAATTCTCCTTTCTCTGTGTGAAAGGGCCCCTACCAGCTGCCACGGTTTGGACTAGCCACTAGGGCTTGGGTACCCAGGGACAGTAACTGATAGGGATAGGCCTGTGCACAGAGCCATAAGGTAGATTATTAGAGTGATAAGCTAATTAACCTGATTTCCCCTGTCCTTGTTATATCCCCCAAATAAATCAGAGCTGCTTGTTTCAGCAAAGTTATACTGCCTGAGGTATTTGTCTATGTTAAAGTACTGTACTGTGATTGTTGCACTGTATCTCATTTCACAGGAGGTCCCAGTGCCGGAACCAGTCCTGGGGGTAAGTGTATACTGTGAAGGTAATTCTGATATATTGTGTGGCCACTAGTGGGAAGAAAGGGGGTTGCAGTGTCCCAGAGGGCTGTGACCAAGTTAGTTTAACTATTGCAAACCCTGACCTCTGGGTGGAGGCACCCGCCATTGGATCCAGGCCCCTCAACCTGTTAGTGGCAATCAGGCGGGTAGTAGCCCCTGGATAGCGCCATCTAGGGGTTACATCTTGGAGGCACCGCTGGGATTGTGTGTCCTCTAGTGGCCATATTTACGAACCACTGTTAAGAAAAAATGGTACTCGGTTAGAAGTGGCTGTGCACTGGCTGGTGGAGGGTGTACTGGGGAGGAGATCGACCCCAAAATGCTATGCTTATCCTGGACATCCCCTGGGTATCAATACGGACACTGTGCAGGGAGTACTTTCCAAGGTGGAAGGTTTACAAACCCTGTGGTGGTGGGTCGGCATGCTAATCTGCTCACCCACACTTTCCTGGCCCTAGTAGAGTTTAAGGATCCCATAGATAGCTCCAAAGTGCCACAGACCATTACCCCAGAGGAGCCCTCACTGCTTGGAGAGTGATAACTAAGGACAGTAAAGACCGGGGAATCAGCCCCACCACTATCTGAAACTTTTGAGGAGAAATTTGCTGAATGGTTGCTGGGAGGGAAAACTGTGGAGGACTTGAAGAAACTATTCTTGCCACCTGGGGTGTTCTCCCCAACACCCTCTCCTGCTCCAGTACCCGTAATGGTGGCTGAACCAATGCAGACTCCTATTTCTGCACATGCCATTAGTCACGACTTTACCGAAGGTTGAGGATCTTCTCTGGCACCTCCCCACCCCCAAGGGAGGATGACTGGGAGACCTGGATAGACTATGTTGCCCCCAAGTGCTAGAATGGCAATGCTCGGAAGGCTAGGCGAAAGAGGGTTAGTGAGAGCCTCCGAGGTCCTGCCCTGGCTACCATCCGTAAGCAAACGGGCCAGTAACCCTAAGCGACTGCACAGGCCTATCTTGAGGCCTTGGAGAATGTGTATGGAGCCCAGATTCTGATGAGGACCTATGGTGGAGAGTAAGAAATGCACAACAGTACCAAGGGGAGTTGTTGTCTGTGTATGTCTCTCGGCTGGAAAAATTGTTGCAAGAATGCCTCAGAAAGGGTAGTTTGCCAGCGATTGAACTGGACCGAACCAGACTGGACAGAATCCTTAAGTCTGCCCCCTTCTCAGAACTGCTGTTGCTTCAGTTACGCCTGGCAAATCGACTGGAATCCCCACCCTCCTATGATGAGTTAATGAGAGAAATTCGAGGAGTTGAGAAAAGGCGACCTCGGAGGTACCTGCACCAACAGCTGTGGCTACGAACCGAGTGACTGAGGGTGACCCATCAAGTGAAGTTCAGGGGCAGAGGTTGACAGTCAATGAGTGCTCTGACAAGGAAAGATATGCCACAATGGGGCGAACTGTTGAGAGAGATCCGGGAATTCAAAAACAGTCCCTTTATGAAGGCCACGCCTGCAAGTACGGGCCCTGACCTATATCCGACTGCATCTGCTATGGGGTGGGGGTACCCACCCATGTATCTCCTGCTGATAACAGCTCCAAACTCAAATCCTTGACCACGGAAGCGGAGAAACTGACGAGATGTCTCCAAATGCTTATCACGCCGCAGACAGAGATGGTACTCAGGTTTCCAGTTAGTAATACCCCCGCCCTGGCTCCCAGTGTGGCGCCGCCAGCTCAAACTCCAGAAAGTATGTTTTGCTATAATTATGGGAAAGATGGGCACATGAAAAGGGAATTGCCAGTCCCCAAAAGACACTGACAAAGTTGCATATAGGCTACATGGAGAGCTTCGAGAAGAAATCAGTGGTTAAGAGGTGCACGACATGATCCCAGTGAGGGCACCAAAAATGCTAATTCCACGTCCTTTTGTGGCAAGGTCAGTTGCCCAGGCCCCCTACCCCTCTCCAGACTGGTCCAGAATAGTGGGTCCCTCCATGGAGACCACTGTAAAGGTGAATGGAGTGTCTACAAGAGCTGTATTAGACAGTGGCTCCCAAGTGACAATTATGTTCCAGGATTGGTATCAGAAGCATTTGTCAGACATACCCTTCAACCATTAGAAGGACTGCATGTATGGGGTTAAGTGAGAAGGCCTACCCCTATTCCGGTATATCCAATTTGGCTGTCTTTCCCACCTCCATGGCTGGAGTGGCCGAACAGTAGAGACCCTAGCCTTAGTGTGTCCCCCACTGGACTGTATGATGGTGTCCTTTGTTGATTGGAACAAATGCTCATATGTTCGGAAGGCTGGCACAGTTGTGTTATGAAAAACAGGGGTCAAAGACTAGTAGAGCTTTAAGAGTTCTGGCTTTAATTAAGAAGGCCTATGAGGCACAGAGAGATGCTGAAAAACAGAACCAGAGGAACCGGTCGGAATTGTATGGAAGAAGGATCCTGAGTCTCTGATCCTGGCGCCAAATGCCCAGTGTACCTTACAGAGGAGAGGTCCGTATCAGAAAGGATGTTAAGAATAAAATATTAATGTTGGATGCACCAAGCGATGGAAAATTGCCAGAGGGACTGCTGGTCAAGTCTAGTATTTTGCCCGCTAGAGCCCATGCTTATGCCAGAAGGGTAATGGTCCAAGTTCATAATGTGTCTGAAAGAGACATTCGAGTAAACAGAGGTTGCATCCTGGCTAATGTGCATTGTGCAGACACTGCAGTGCTACCCAGCAGCAAGAGTTCAAGGAAGAATGACAGAGTAACGCCTGACTTGTTTGATTTCGGCGACTCCCCGCTGCCAGCTGAATGGAAAGTGAGGATCAGTGAGAAGCTTGCCCAGAGAGACCAGGTGTTTTCTTTAAAGGAATGGGATGTAGGATGCGTGCAAGGAGCTGAGCACAATATCCGGCTGCATGACGAAGACCATTTCGTGTGAGAGGTCTGACGCCTGGCACCTGCTGACATAGATGATGTGAGGCGGCATCTGCAAGAGATGTTAGCTGCTGGTGTAATACAAGAATCTAGAAGCCTTATGCTTCCCCCATTGTGGTAGTGAGGAAAAGAATGGAACAGTAAGGATGTGTGGATTATCGCACCTTAAACCGGGCGGACTATCCCTTGATCAGTACACAATGCCCCGCATTCAGGATGCTTTGGACTGCCTAACGGGAGCAAGTGGTTCTCTGTGCTGGATCTCCGCAGTGGGTACTACCAGATCCCGATGGCCCCAGAGGACCGTGAGAAGATGGCCTTTATCTGTCCAACTTGGCTTCTATGAATTCATGAGGATGCCTCAAGGGATTTCAGGTGCCCCAGCCACTTTTCAACGATTGATGGGCGTGCAGTGGGGACATGAACTTACTAGAGTGCCTGGTATACCTAGATGATGTTATTGTGTTTGGCAGCTCACTGGAGGAACATGAGGCAGATTATTTAAGGTATTGGACCGACTGAGGACTTTGGCCTTAAACTGTCCATTGATAAGTGTCAATTCTTTCAAACATCAGTAAAGTATGTGGGACACATAGTATCCACCGAGGAATAGAGACCGACCCAAGTAAAGTTGAGGCCTTGACCACCTGGCCACAGCCCAAAAATCTAAAAGAACTGCAAAGATTCCTGGGATTCTGTGGTTATTATTGGCGCTTCATCAAGGACTATTCAAGAGTGATCCGCCTTTACTTAACCTTACTCAAGGTATCCCCCAACCACAAAAAATACCAAAAGTCAGGTCCTCAAGACTGAAAGAGTGTTTTTCATCCGAGTGAAGTATTTGGGGCCCGCTGGACTCCTGATTGTGAGACTGCTTTTCATGAGATCATATATCAACTTACCCATGCTCCAGTGCTGGCCAATACCGATCCAAGAAAACCTTACGTCCTGCACACTGATGCTAGCTTGCAAGGGTTGGGGGCTGTGTTGTACCAAGAGCACGAGAATGGCCAGAGACCAGTGGCCTTTGCCAGTAGAAGCCTGACCCCATCCGAAAAGAACTATCCTGTACATAAGTTAGAGTTCCTAGCTTTGAAGTGGGCTATTGTTGACCAATTCCATGAGTACTTGTATGGGGCTAAAATACTAGTAAAAACTGACAATAATCCTTTGACCTATATGCAGACCTCAGCTAAGTTGGATGCCACTGGCCATAGGTGGCTTTCTGCATTATCTACATATGACTATGCTCTCGAATACCGAGCAGGTCTGAACCACATAGATGCTGATGCTCTCTCCCAGAGGCCTGTTCCCCAGAATGATTGGGTCCGATTGGCAGAACCTGACATTCGGGCACTCTGCCGGAAGTTTGACAGGGAGGAACAAATGTCCACGGACGCAGTGGACTGCATGGTGGATTGCTTGGGAGCCTCTGAGAATTGCATACCTGCTGCTTATTGCCACTTTTCTGCAATAGACATTGGTGCACTGCCTCAGCTGGACAATGACAGTATTCGGCGGGCTCAATCCCACGATCCCATGATCAAAGCAGCTTTAGAAGCCCTCTATGCAGGAAAAGATGTGGCCAAATTATGCTCCACTGATTTGAGAACTGCACTGTTATACAAAGAAGGTCCTAAGTTGAAACTGATCAATAAACTGTTATACAGAGAAACAGTAGACAGAGGGGGACAAGTAGACAAACAACAACTAGTGCTGCCCACTGCCTTTCGAGACTCAGTACTGAGGTCCTTGCACAACCACATGGGGCACCTTGGTATAGACAGAACACTTGACTTGGTGAGATCCAGATTCTATTGGCCTAAGATGGGGGCTGATGTGGAGCAACACATTCGAACTTGTAGTCGCTGCTTACAGAGGAAAGCTTTGCCCCAGAGGGCTGCCCCCCTTGTTAACATCACCACCAGTGCACCCATGGAGCTGGTCTGTATTGATTTTCTGAGTTTGGAGTCAGATCAAAGAAATATCAGTAATGTGCTGGTGGTCACTGCTTCACGAGATATGCCCAAGCTTTCCCCACCAAAGACCAGAAAGCATCCACTGTGGCCAAAGTACTTGTAGAAAACTTTTTGTTCACTATGGGGCTCACAAAGAATCCATTCTGATCAAGGGAGAGACTTTGAGAGTCGCCTGATCAAAGAGATGCTTTCTCTGTGGGGAGGCGAAAGTCCAGAACCACTCCTTACCACCCAGGGGGACCCACAGCCTGAACGTTTCAACCGCACTTTGCTAGATATGCTAGGCACCCTGCACCCAAAGGACGCTTTAGATGGAGCCAACAAATTAGCACCCTGGTACATGCTTATAACTGCACCAAAAGTGATGCCACTGGATTCTCCCCCTACCGCCTGATGTTTGGAAGAGAAGCTCGACTACCAGTAGATGTGTGTTTTGGGTCTCTCCTGATGGGGTTCAAGCTGACAACTATTTACAGTATGTGCAAAGTTAAAGGCCCAGCTAACTCATGCGTACTCAACTGGCTCAAACCATGGCTGCCAAAAGAAATCTGGCCAACAAAGAAAGGTATGATAAAAGGTGAAAGCACAGGAACTCCAGGAGGGAGATCGGGTATTGCTAAGAAATCTGGGACTGCATGGCAAGCACAAGATTGCTGACAGATGGCACCATCTCCCTCACATTGTAGTGGGCAAACTAGATGATCTGCCAGTGTACAAAGTAAGGCCTGAGAATAATTCAAAAGATGTAAAACAATGCATAGAAATCATTTACTGCCCATTGGACAAATCTTAATTGAGTCTGAGCCCTAGAAGATGCCCCTCTGGACCAGTGACTAGAGCTGCTGCTAAGAAAAGATCAAGAAAGTCTGCACCTACAGAAGCAAAGTTAAAGTGTTCCCTCCACAAGTCCCAGTTGAGCATGACTGTCAGTCCATATCGGAAGAAAGTGAGAGTGACTTTGAATACTATCCTTCTTACGAACTGAGTCAATTGTTTCGGGGCAATCCCTAGTCAATACTGGAGATGAAGCTGGGCCTTCTGGACTGTCTAAGCCCCAGCTTCATCCCTGGAGCCAATGCTCCCAGAAAGTGAAGTGCAAAGCATCAGATCAGATGAAATGGAATCATTGTGCATGGTTGAACTGTTTGAGCTTTCAGGGAGGAAAATGATAGATTGGGGCAGACTGGTGATACACCCGAACAAGAAGAGTATTTTGAGGCCCTGACAGTCCACTGCCAGTGTCCGAAAGCTCTCCATCGAGCCAAATGTTGTGGACTCAGAAACTGTAACTCCTGGAGCTGAAAGTGCCCCAAGTTCTAGCCTCTCTACCCCCATGGAGACTCCTGACAAGTGAGGACAATGCTGAAAATGAGGCTCAGAGTGCAGAGACTATAACAGTTCCCCTAGAAAGACTGAGTCGAGCTGTAAAGCCTGTGGTGCACCTCAGTTATGATTCACTTGGGAGGTCTGTGGACTTGCCTCTCAATGTTGTCCATAAAGGAGTGTATGTGTCCCGAGCTCATTGCCCAAACTGAGCATCAGTGCTAACTCCAAGTTACTTGTGTTGCCCTCTAAGTATGGTGCCCTTGCCCCATCCAGCCCCAAGGTAACTGATAGGGAAGGGCCCCCTCTCTTCAGGTTTCATGTACAAGAGGTAATAACTTGAGTTATGGTACAATGTGTATGTAATACTGTGTAAAGAGTGACGTACTGCAATGTTTCAGAAATGTGTTCTTGGTAAAATGATATATTGACTGATGATTACATGTGCGAGCCTAATGCAAATGTATATGGTTGCAGTTGAAACTTATGGGGGTACTTGCTTGACGCGGACGTCAAGCTTTCCCAGGCCAGGAAGGGTGTAACCCCCCTGCAAATGGGGGTTCCCAAAAGACTTCAGGAGCTTGCTTGAATGCTCCAAGCCTGAATGGTGTTTGGCATTTAAGCCATTTATCAGTGAGTGTTTTTAGAGCCTCTGGTACTGTCTTTTAAGAGCTGTCTGCTTGCAGACATAATTAGTTTGTGTGGGGGACTGTGTGCTTCTCTGAGTACCACTCGAGCTGCTGCCAATTCACTTCATTTTGCAGTCACTAGGAGTGCAAAGGAACCTATCTGAAAGATGTAACTGTTTGCCAGAAATTATTTAGAGTAATAATGAAATTACAGTTTGTCTAACCTGCTTTCTTTGCAGTCAGAACTGTGTCTGCTAGTTCCCCATTCTAGTTTTGAACTGCTGAACTGGACCAATCAGTGTGGGTAAGCTAGCTCTAAAATGGTGCCTTGGACGAATCAGAACTTGGACTCATAATCTGAGCCAGCCACAAGAGGATTGTATGGGCAGTGACTCTGGGAGATGTAGTTTAGACTTCAGTGCCTTTTTGGACCAACAGCAGCAGTCTATTGTGAGTGACAGCCAATCCAGTCAAGAACTGGGAGGAACTCAAAGGAAGTGCCCGGTTTTGTCGGTTGGAGTTTCAGTTGAGCTTTGGCAGTGAAGAAGGAAGGAGCCCTGTGCTTTTTCAGTTCCGGTCTGCAGCTTGTTAGGACTGAATCCGTCCTGTGAAAAGAATCAAAGGATCTCTGAAGAGCAGAAACCAGGCTCACCCTGTAGAAGACTGGAAGAATTGCTGAAAATTGCACTCGGTCTGTCAGGAACTGAATCTGCTGTGTGTTCTCCCGGGTATTGTGCAGTAATTGCGATCGGGATACAGATGCAGCCTGCCTGGTATAGTGCTTTCTTTTATATGGATGTGTGAAGAGGTTTGTGTACCTCAAGTGAGCCCTGCTGACATTGAAGGACCCTATCTTATTTGGAGGTCGTGAGTACTAATTCAGGGTTGCTCCCTGTTGAATTGCCACATTAAATCCAAATGGAATTACTGTACTGCTGACTGTTTAATTCTCCTTTTCTCTGTGTGAAAGGGCCCCTACCAGCTGCCACGTTTGACTAGCCACTAGGGCTTGGGTACCCAGGGACAGTAACTGATAGGGATAGGCCTGTGCACAGAGCCATAGGTAGATTATTAGAGTGATAAGCTAATTAACCTGATTTCCCCCTGTCCTTGTTATATCCCCCCTAAATAAATCAGAGCTGCTTGTTTCAGCAAAGTTATACTGCCTGAGGTATTTGTCTATGTTAAAGTACTGTACTGTGATTGTTGCACTGTATCTCATTTCACAGGAGGTCCCAGTGCCGGAACCAGTCCTGGGGTAAGTGTATACTGTGAAGGTAATTCTGATATATTATGTGGGCCACTAGTGGGAAGAAAGGGGGGTTGCAGTGTCCCAGAGGGCTGTGACCAAGTTAGTTTAACTATTGCAAACCCTGACCTCTGGGTGGAGGCACCCGCCATTGGATCCAGGCCCCTCAACCTGTTAGTGGCAAATCAGGCAGAGGTAGTAGCCCCTTGGATAGCGCCATCTAGGGGTTACACTTAGTTAAACAACAGATGTCAACCCACTGTATTTAAGATTAAGAAACCACAAGAAATAATGCTAGAATGAAAGCATGTTTTGCTAAATAATGTATTCTCTGATTTCTCAAAATGCAGTTTTCCTTATATCACATCTGACTCCAGTATCATTTACTTGACTAAGATGGGGGCCATGAGTAGAGATACTGATTGCAAACATTATAGCAACAGCCTTACTCTGTTGGAAAAGGAAATGGGAAGTGTGCCAAGATGGCTAGATACATGTGTAATACATTGTACTACAGTTTGAATAATTGCAGTCAGCGGACCAAGTAATGTGGTCTCCATGGGGACTGGTACAGACAATACACAGTGGCATTTATCTACCACTGTGAATGTTTACGTCTTTTAAAACATGTAACCAGTCCATTCTGAAATGAGAGGGAAGCTCCTTTCTGAATTGAAGGACAATATGTAACGAGATTCTGAAGGTCAGGGTCTCAGATTTACCAGCCAAGAGAACCGTATTTTTTAGTAATAAAGTGAGTAAGTGCTCCCTCTCTGCACCCCCTACCATCATCAGTCCACTGAACAGAAAAGTCAGACAATATATGTAAAAACGAAATCATGCCAACGTGGACATTGGAAGGAATTCATGCACTCCACAAGTGTGTTGAGAGGCACAAGTTATTACTGCTCAACTTTCAGGAAGAGGATCTGTTATACATAATGTCCCTCCTACACTGGGGTTATTACACTTATAAGATGGTCTTTGTCTTAACATTTATGAAACAACATAACATAGGATATGGTTGTTCTGCTTATTTGTTTTGAATGTACATTAAGTGCATATTTGCCTTTCTAAGATACAAAAGTTTGTTTACACAACTAATAATATTTAAGGGGATTGATGCACAGCCATACAACGTATAGCCCAATCAGACCATGATATTACAGCACATTTTAGAAATAGGGGACATGCAATAAGCTGACTCAAAATATATGATTTACCTTCAGACGTGATGGGGCAGGACCACAACTCATGAGTGACAGAGTCATGGATGAGTTAAAAAAATGCTGCTCCTTACATATGATGATTAGTTGCATAATTTAAATTGGTCTACTGCATATTTGATTTATATAAGATGTGTTGACTTGCTATAGTTTTTAAATCTTCTGTTTGCATGAGGATTTAAGTGTGTTTCTTTGATTTCAACAGCTTGCTTCAGTACTGCACTTGGCTATTCGCATTATAAAAGCTGCTCTCTATTTTTAAAGTATTTCATCGCGATGTATCCAGCTTGACTAAGTATTGTGACCAGCCAACATGCAAGATATCATGATATCATGCAATGTGAGCCAAGAATCTGCTTTACTGCAGGGCACTTTTCTATGCAAATATTGTAGGAATGATAGCTACATAATGGCCCAATTCAGATTACGCAATTGTTCTTCATGGGGGGTGGGGCAGAACCATTACTCATAAGTGGTGAAGAAAGGAGGGAGTTATAATAAAAGTTCTGCCCCCTCAAAGTTGGTAATAAATTAATGCATTTTGTGTTGGGACGGTGTATATTCAATATATACCATCACATTTTACAAGCTTTTGTGCTGAAATTGACAATATAAAGATGTCCTTATTTCTGATTGAGTTCAGCTGGTGATCTGTGTGAATCACATGTCTTGATGCCATCAAGCATTGGGCTTTCTTCTATATCATTAGCTACTGTGACAAACAGTATGCAGCCTCAAAATATAAAAAAAAAAATATGTCTGAGGTTGCATATTCATCAACAGAAATAATCTGTTTTATCTTAGAAAGCTTAGAAAACGTATGTTTTATATTTATACACAGCTGGATAAATGCTAGGTAAGTGCAGTGTGCAAAGAAATAATGCTATGGAGAGGATTAGCCCATAAACCATGAGCATGAATGGAGCTCAACAAGGCACTATATTTTGATTACAGTACACTTGCCTAGTGTTTATTTTACTGTATATACTACATTTTGTTAGTCAAAATAGCTTTTTTTTTGTACTTTTTGTAGAGATGTGAAGACATTTCCAGCAGTATAAGAGATTTTCATTCATGAGCTTGCTAATGATTCCAGCTGACTGTGAAGGATCCATCATTGGTTAGTCATGTGACTTGCTGATCATATGATTGAAGGGCAGTGGAACATGACTACCTTCAACTTCGGTGGTGTGGCAGTGCTCCAGGCCTTAGTTCATATGCTTTTCACTTGTTTTGAAGTAGTTTGAAAACCCCAGTAGTGATAAGTTAAATTCTATGTTTTTTTCAGAATATTGCTTTTAAAATTAGCTTGCTCATGAGTAACCTAGATAGCTTAGAAACATTTCTTATGAAGGTCTGTCGCATTTAAAATGTGTGTTTTGGGGAGGGAACCCATTCTGTTTGGAAAGCTGTTTGCCATAAAAGCTTGTGACTTTTAAAATGTGCATGTTAAGGAGTGAAACCAAACTGTTTTCAATGAAAGTCTGTTTCTATACAAAGTTGCTTGTTGGACACTAAACCCTTATTATTCATAAACTAATTTTTCATGAATGTTTTTTAAATGTGCTTGTTGGCTTGCTCCATAGTATCTAGCAGTGAGCAACTGTGTAGCATGCTGCCAACCTGGGTTCATGATGTGAGCCCAGAACATTAGAAGCAGGGAGGACAATAAAGTATCTGCAAGGAGGATGTCATCCTGGGGCAGCAGGATGTGATACACTGATCAGAAAGCAGCTCCTGGTGATGGCATGGTAGGGGTGCTGTAGCTAGCATGGGTGACCATGTGCTGGCTGGCACCACCCCTCAGGATGTTAAAATAGTGCATGTCCCAGAGGGAGCTGGGAGGGGAAAAGTGACAGAAAAATGGAAATGGTTGACCCAGCTGGGAAGCTGTAGGTGACAGCCTTGGCATGCTGCCCCAAGCTATGAGACTTTCACTGGCAGCATGACTATTACTAAGCCTCAATCCCCAAGAAGATAAGGAGCGTCTCTCTCACCTTCAGCAGTTCTGAAGGGGAGGTACCCCTTCTGATGAAGGATAGATCTGGACCATGGGGTCAAGCAGATACTGGGAGTAGGTGGCAAGCATTGCCTGTACAGGGGTGAGTTCAACAGGCAGAAGGTGTGGGCCAGTTGAGAAGATTTAAAAGAGTGAGCCCCTCAGGGCCGAAGAATAAAGTAAAAGTGCTAGTTTGGGAGTGAACCTAAACTATTTGGAAAGCCTGTTTTACAGAAAGTATTTTGCTTTTAAAATGTGATTTTGGTGGTGTGGGGCACTGAAGCTTTTGAGAAACCCTTTTTTATGAAAGTCCAGTTTGAGGCTGAGGTAAGAAATTTTTAAAAAGCTGTTAGTTGGTGATGTCATAATTGATTTATTAAAGTACTGATGTCGCAATTGATAAAATAGGATATGTTATTGATCTACTGTAGTTAGTATGCATTATGGGGGAAATAAATATACTGTACTGTTTACCTACAGGGACAAAGGCATAACCACAATCGATAGATAGACTGATAGATAGATAGCCCGCCCAGTGGTGTGGAGGGCTGAAGCATCTGTACCTTGCCTCCCGCCATGCCAGCAACCCATGCTCATGGTGCAAGCAGGCCACCGGGGGTCGACTGGGGATGGAGAGGATCACACGTCCGAAGGACCACTCTCCTTTCCAGGGGAGAGAGGTTTGGCACTCCGCCAAAAGACTGCCCCTGGGTGGAGGCCCAAGGGCAGTGCAGGACTGTTGTGCGCAATGGAAGAGAGGGTGCTCTGGGACTTCTATGGGTGTGCATGCTCCTCTACATATGCATATTCTGTGTTTGCACCCCAGCAATGGGGAGGGGAGAAAAACACCCACAGCCGCAGATGATGATTGACCCTCCATAGGCTCTACACACGGTGACCAGGCAGGGCTCTGAAAGGTGAGTCCCGGTGATACAGGGGTGACAGGGCTGGGGGGTTGGTCAGAAGGGGGCAGCTAGGGACAGTAAGGAAACAAACTGCATATAAAAAAAGATAGATAGACAGACAGACAGATAGATATTGAAAAACTACATTTCGGCATCAGTTAGGTTTGCCCCTTAATGCCACAATAGTAAAAAATTGTGCCATAGAAACATAGAATTTGACAGCAGATAAGGACCAATAGGCCTCTCCAGTCTGACCATTTTAAAATGCAGGCGATCCTGAATTTTACCCATTGTAAATCTGTGGTGTGGTGTTTCTCTGGCTTTAAATGACTGTGCAATGCATCATTAGCACTGGCCTAACTTTGACACTGTTTATTCAGGCACACAACAATACACAGCAATGCTTGGAGATAGAGGAATGCCAGAGTCAGGAGTGAGACACAGACAGGCTCAGTGAATTGAAAAAAATGTTTTTAATTTTTTTAAATAACAATAAATAGTTGGTACCAAGGAAAATATTGATGTCATATTGAAAATGTTTCAATATGCTGTACTTAGCAAGAGCATCAGAGAATCAAAAAGTTCAATGCCATGAATAAGAGATACCCCTGTGATTGACTGGGGTAAACACCTGCAGAGGCATGTGCCAGTACAAAAATGATACTGGGCATATAATGACCAAAAGTTTAAAATAATACAAATACAAGTTTTATGTATATACCCCACAGATGAAATGTTTTATGCAAAAACAGTGATAAAGATTAGAATCAGGTAATTGATGGTTTTGTCTATGGCTCATGCATAGTTTTACAATTATTAGAGCTCTGTTGACCAGTATGAATTCCCAACTATCAGTTGCTTAAACATGTAGATAAAAAAGATTTGTTTTTACTATTCTTAGAATTATGTGTATGTAACGGCAATTGATTAAATTGCAATAGGGAAATTGTGGTGATTAATGATTCATAAGGTCAGTATAAGAAGAGAATGAAGAGCATCTTCCAGTTTTAACTGAATATTGTTGAGTTACATAGTGCCACATTTCTGTGTTCATTCTTTTACAAAAAAATATCATTTCAGTACACAAATATTTCCAGATTTTATGGCATAGGTGTATTGAATATATTAGAAAGAGAAAATAAGACAATAACAATGCAATGTGATGGTCGATTAGTGCTGGGAGAAGTTAGAATAAAAATGGTTCCATGCCAAAAGGGCAAACGAATAATGGCGACCCGTCAAAACGGTGCCGAACCCACAGGGTGAACACTTTTCAGAAAGTATTTTTTTATGTGATTCACTTTACCCCCTCATTTAGATTCCTACTTTGGGGGGACACAACTCAGGGATGAGAGCAAAACCAGGGTCACTCAAAAGTGTTGGCACTGATGTTCCTTCGCCCTTTTGACGGGTCACCATTCTTGGTTCGCCCTTTTGAGGTGATACTGAAAAAAATCCATTGCATTTAAGTTTTGAAAACGTGCACCAATTTCATGTAATTGCATGCAATTTGTAAACCAGAGCAGTGTGCTTAAAATAGGTGATTTAGCTTGAAATTGTGCTTTTTTTAAACGATCACTGTATAAAAACGTGCAGTTTGAACAAAATGGCCCTATTTGATTAAATTGCAAATTTTTAAGCTTTTATTTTCAGAAAAGTGCAATTTGGGAAAAATTTTGCTATTTGAATAAAAACAATTGTTAAAATTATGCCAGATATTGGTGCAATTTCATGAAACTTGCATGAATGCAAAATTGGCATTTTTGCTAAATTTTGCAAGCATAATAAAACTTTTGCCCAGCACTAGTCTAGACGGGCTTGTGATTTCTTTTATTTTTCATACAACCTGACTACTGACCTTAAACACAGAAACATAGAATTTGTCAAGAGAAAAGGATCACTTGGCTCGTTTAGTCTGCCCAGATATTCCCTGCCTAATTTGTCTCCACAAACCCTAACTGGTTTCCCATGACCCTCCTCCCTCTAAGCCTATTTACTAATATTCTGCTACTATATGTCTATCCCATGCATGCTTAAAACCCCCACTGTATTTTGCCATCATCACTTCTTCTGGCAGTCTACTCCAGGCATCTACTACTCTTTTAGTGAAGTAGTACTTCCTCACATCACTCAAACTCACCCCCTCCAGCTTCATCACATGCCTCCTGGTCTGCTGCTCTTCCTTATTTGAAAGAGCCTCCCCTTCTGCACCCTGTTCATTGCTGTGAGGTACATGTAGGTCACTATCATGTCCCCACTTACTCTCTTCTCTTTCAGAGTGTACATGCTGAAATAACTCAGTCTTTCTTCATAGGGCTTCTGCTACAACCCCAACATCATTTTAGTTTCCCTCCTCTGGACAGCTTCTAACCTGTCTATGTCCTTTCTGAGGTAGATCCTACAAAACTGGGCACAGTACTCCAAGTGGGGGTCTCACCAAGTGATACAGTGGTAACACATCCAAAATGCCCTCAGCACCCACTAACCCTACCCACTGCTATATCACACTGCCCTGCCACTTTGAGGTCATCAGTTATGATAAACCCAAGGTCCCTAACCAGCTTAGAAACTGTCTATACCTACCATCCTGTACTCTGCTCCTGGGTTCCTATGCTCTCCTATGCCCTAGGTTCAAGATTTCGTATCTTTTGGCATTAAACCCCAACTGCCAGGCTCTTGACCACTGCTAGAGAGTTCCAAGAACCCTGCATATTCTCTCTAACCCCTCCGGAGTGTCCACCCTATTTCAGATTCTGGTATAATCGGCAGAAAAGCATATATTCCTTTCTAGGTCTTCTGCAATGCCACTTATGAAGGCATTGAGAAGGACTGGCCCCAGTACTGAGCCTTGTGGCACCCCTCCAGTTACTCTCCCATCATTACAGTGAGTGCTATGAACCACCACCCTCTGTCAGCTATCTGTTAACCAGTTTCTAACCCAGTTCACCACTTTGGATCCCACCCCTAGGTTGCTCAGTTTCTTCATCTGTCTTCTGTGTGGCACAGTGTCAAAGGCCTTGCTAAAGTATGGATAGGCCACATCCAGTGCCCTCCCCAATCGATCTCTGTGGTCACTAAGTCAAGGAAATTAATTAGATTTACTTGGCTTGACCCCCATGAGATCATGCTGACTGTGGTTTTGCAGCCTGCTGGATACAAGATACTCTACCAGTCTTTCCTAGAGCCAGGTTCCCATTAATTTCCCCAGCACCAAAGTGAGACTGGGCAGTCTATAGTTGCTGGCCTCCTCCCTTGCTGCCACTATTATTTTATTTATTTATTTATCAAGTCTAAGATTACAAATACCTTTGAGCTTTGGCTCTTTTACAAAGGTTCCAAGTCTATTATGTAGACAGATCATGTCTGCTCTTCTCCAGTCCTCCAGAACCACACCTATTTCAAGTGAACTGTTGAATAATCACATTACTGTGGCAGCCAGCAGTTCCCTGAGTTCATTTAGTACCTTTGGGTGTATCCCATTCAGTCCCATATTGTTAGCCACCTTCAGGACTCTTTCCTTTGAAAATGGACTTGTGTCCAACTTGTATCCCCCTTTGTTCATGTTACTCTCTGGTGGTCCATCAGCCCCTTCAAGATGGAGCAGAAGTGCCTGTTCAGAAAGGCATCTTTTTCTTGGTTCTTTTCTTCACAGTCTACCCCTGCCACCATTCTGATCTTCATTATCCCTCCCCTTGGTTGCCTCTGATCACTTGTATATCTGAAGAAAGTCTTATCCCCTTTGGCACTCTCTTCCTTTGTCTGCGTCTCTGCTCCCCTCACCACCTTCCCTACTTTCCTCTTTTTTACTTGATGTACCTCCCTGTCCTCCTTCCTCTGTGTGATCTTATGCCATCCTTTTTTTTCCTTTACCACTTTGGCCACTTTCCTAGAGAACCATAATGGTCTGTTTCTCCTTCTGCTTTTACTCACTTCCTTCCCGCAGTGACTGGTTGCCTTAATTTTTCCCTTCCTTATTGTTCCTCCCTATGAGGCAGTTTCTGAGGCAGTCTCCAATTTTTTTTAAATCCAACTTCCTGAAGTCCAGAACCCTCATCCTCATGGGACTTGCCTTTGCCTCTGTCTTTATGCTAAACTACACTGTGTGGTGATCACTGGTGCCTAGTGGACTGACCAATGTGATGTCTGTCATGTTGTGCCTCTTTGTAAACACAAGGTCCAGCACTGCCCCATCCCTAGTGGGTTTTTTGACTTGATGGCTGTGAAAAGCCCTTTGTAGGGAGTTAAGGCTGGTCCTGCTGCTTGCTGATGCTGTCATTGAAATACTCCACTCCACATCTGGCAGACTGAAGTCTCCAACTAGCAGCACCTCTCTCTTATATGCAGCTCTGATGATGGCTTCCCCTAGTGCCTTATACAATTCATTTCCCTGTGCTGAAGGTCTGTTCACTACCACAATATGGTTAATGGCCCCAGAGACTATCTCCAGAATGACCCACAATGCTTACAGCCCTTTCTTTTCCTCCAGATGACCTGTGCATCTCACCTTGATTCCTTCCTTCCCTCACATATAGTGCAACCCATTTAATCCTCCTCCCTGCCTTGTCTCTTCTAAACAGAGAGTAGCCAGGTATGGACATGGGCCAGTCATGGTGCTCAAAGCACCACTTCTCCATTATAGAAACATAGAATTTGACAGCAGATAAGGACCGCCTGGCACACCCTGTCTGCCCATTTTCCTACCCAACAGATAAGCTGCAGATCCTAGTTAACCAACAGCTTACTTCCTCCTACCCCCAACTAGGACTGCCTTATGTCCGTCCCATGCATTCTTGAATTCCCCCACTGTTCTTGCCTCCATGACCTCCTCAGGGAGGCGGTTCCTTGCATCCACAACCCTCTCTGTGAAAAAATACTTCCTCACATTACTTCTAAGCCATTCCCCCTCTGTCTTCAAATTGTGCCCCCTTGGTCTTGCACATCTCTTTTTCTGAAAGATGCTACCCTGTTGGACTTTGTTGATTCCCTTGAGGTACTTGAAAGTTTCTATCATGTCCCCTCTCTCCCTTCTTTCCTCAAGGGTATACATATTAAACTCCTTTAGTCTTTCTTCATATCTCTTCTGGTGCAGACCCTGCACCATTTTGGTTGCCCTCCTCTGGACAGCTTCCACTCTATGTTTTTGCAGAGATAGGGTCTCTAGAACTGCACACAGTACTCCAGATGGGGTCTCACCAACTGTCTGTACAGAGGGATAACAACTTACTGTTTTCTACTATTGATGCCTCTCCCTATGCATCCCAGTATCCCCGCAGCCTTCATTACTGCCTTCTCACATTGCTTGCCCACATTTAGGTCATTTGATATAACTACCCCCAAGTCCCTTTCCATTTTTATTGCTGTCAGTATCTTACCCATCATTGTGTACTCTTCCCCTGGGTTTTTGTTTCCCAGGTGCATTACCTTGCACTTCTTTGCATTAAATCTGAGCTGCCATTCATTTAACCATTTCTCCAACCTTGCCAAGTCCCTTCTCATCCTTTCCACTTCCTCTTTTGTATCAACCCTGTTGCAGATCTTTGTGTCATCTGCAAAGAGACATACTTGTCTTTCCAGTTCCTCTGCAATGTCACTTATACAGACATTAAAAAGGACCGGTCCCAGTACTGAACCCTGCGGTACCCCGCTAGTAACCCTTTTTTCACTGTAGACTCCATTTACTACTACTCTTTTCGTCCTGTTGTCTAGCCTATTTTTTATCCAGGTTACCACCTTGGGACCCACTCCAAGGCTGGCTAACTTGTATATTAATCTTTTCTGTGGGACTGTATCAAATGTCTTGCTAAAATCTAGGTAGACCATGTCCACAGCCCCTCCCTGGTCTACTACTTTGGTCACCCAGTCAAAGAAAATCTATTAGATTCATCTGACATGACCTTCCCATCGTGAATCCATGCTGCCTTGGTCCTGTGCCCCACTGGCCTCTAGGTACTCAACAATTCTTTCCTTCAGAAGTGATTCCATCATTTTCCATACCACTGAGGTCAAACTAACTGGTCTGTAGTTTCCTGCCTCTGTCTTGCTCCCACTTTTGTGAAGAGGAATCACATCCGCCCTCCTCCAGTCCTCAGGTACCACCCCATCCTCCCATGATTTGCTAAAGAGAGTAGTCAGCGGTGTCACTAGTTCTACCCTTAGTTCTTTTAGAATTATTGGGTGAATCCCATCAGACTCCATTGCTTTGTCCACCTTCAATTTATTACTTCTTTCAGAACCCTTTCTTCTGCAAATGGACTGGTATCAACCCTCGTCTTCAGAGTGTTTCTCTTGTTTGGTTTAGGTACCTTCCCCTCCTCTTCCTTTGTAAATACTGAGCAGAAATATTCGTTCAGTATCCCTGCTTTTCCACTGTCACATTCTACCCACATTCCCTCCCCTTTATTAAGCCTCAGTATCCCTCCTTTGGTCTTTCTTCACTCCCTAATTTACCTATAAAAGGTCTTATCCCCCTTCTTAACAGAGTTGGCTATCCTTTCCTCGGTTTGGGCCTTTGCTATTCTGACTGCCTTCCCAGTCTCTTTCTGTTTTAACTGATAAAGTTCTCAGTCCTGCTCCTTCTGTGTTTCCTTATATTTCCGGAATGCTATCATTTTCTCCTTAACCTTCCCTGCCACCTCTTTTGAGAACCATAGCATTTTTTTTCTTCGTTGTGTTTTGTTGATTTGCTTTACACAAAGGCTTGCTGCCTCTGTGATGGCTGTTTTGACTACTCCCCATTGTTCCTCCACCCCTCTTTCTTGCCTGTTTGCTAGTGCCTTTCTGAGGCACTCTCTCATTTTCCCAAAGTCAGCCCTCCTAAAGTCCAATATTCTTGCTTTTGTATGGCTTGACTGTATGACTGTGTTTATCGTGAACCACACTGTTGGTGGTTACTTGTTCCCAGATGGCTACCCATTTCTAAATCCGAGATTCTTTCTCTGTCCCCATTTGAGAGTACCAGGTCCAAGATTGCTCCCTCCTGAGAGGGTTCCAAGACTAGCTGTCTGAGGCATGCCCCCTGTAGGGTATCAAGAATGACCCTGCTCTTGGATGTGCCAGCAGGAAAGGTGCTCCAGTTAACATCTGGCATATTCAGGTCCCCCATCAACAATATCTCCCCTTTTTCTGCCACTCTAAGGAAGCCATCTATCATTTCCTTATCCATTCCCTCCCCCTGAGATGGGGGTCTGTATACAACCCCCATGCGTATTGTGGTGCCATTTCCTGTCTCCAGGGTGACCCAGAGTGCCTCATCTGCTCCCTGTTTACTCTTTAGATCTGCTGCTTTGATCCCTTCCTTTATATAGAGAGCTACTCCTCCTCCTCTTTTACCCTCCCTGTCCCTACTGTAGATTCTGTATCCTAGTATGTTGACATCCCAGTCATGGTTCTTTGTGTACCATGTTTCTGTAACTGCCACAATATCCAGGCAACCATCTTCCATCAAGGCCACTAGTTCAGGGAGCTTGTTACACAGACTATGGGCATTGGTACTCATCACCCTCCACTTTTTGATGGCCTTACCCCTTTTAGCCCCATTCCTGTCCTTACTGCCTTTGCCTTTTTTTTACATTTACCTCTGTCCTGCTCCCTAATGACTTCTCTACCTCGGTGTTTACCTCACTAATTACCGTGTTTTGTGGGGGGAGGCTGGGATTTCCCTGCTCCTTTTCAGTGCCTCCCCTTGGCTAATTTAAATGCTTGTCAATGAAGCATTTAAACCTCTCACCTAGGATCCTGGCCCCCCCACCAGACAGATGCAGACCATCGCACCAATATAGGTCTGCATCCCTCCATGTGGCTCCCCAGTCATCAATGAAGCCAAAATCCTGAGCTCCACACCAGTTTTTCAACCATTCATTGAATTCTCTGGTGAGGAGTACCCTAGCATCATCCTTGCCATAGACAGGCAGCACCTCTGAGAAGGTTACCATATGTGCTACTTGTCTAAGGCCCCTCCCAAACTCTACAAATTCCTCTTGCACTGCTCTGATCCCATTCCTAGCCAGGTCATTTGTCCCTAGGTGGACAATGACATCCAGCTCCCTCCCTCAGGCAGCTGCTCCCACGATCCTGAGGATTCACTTCCTGTCCCTCCAATCTGTGGCACCAGGCAGGCACCTTACCTCCCTCTCCCCTTTCTCCCTCATTTCTACCCCCTAATGATTGAGTCCCCCACCAGGAGTTGTTTCCTTCCCCTGTGGGGTCACATGCCACCCTCCTGTGGGTCTCCTTTGTGAAGGTTCCCAGCATCCTCCTTGGTCTCCACTACAGGTGCCTCCATAGAGGAATCACTATCCACCAGAAGAGCGAATGAACTGTGGAGAGGTACAGCTGGAGGGATGCAACTCTGTTCCACCACCCTCTCCCTCCCTGAGCCCACCCTGGTCCAGCCTCTTCTCTTTCTTGGCAACCTCTGAGGTAGTGGCACTGGCCCTGGTGGTCCCTGGGTGGGGGAGTAGGTTTCACAAATCCTAGCCAGGTCAGCCTAGAGATGGGCAACCTCCTCCCTCAGACCAGAGAGATGTCTGCAAATATGGCAGCATCACAGCTTCCAGAATGTCTCCCGGAACACTACCGGCCCATAGCCATTGCTCTGCACCACTCCTATCATACCTTATTTTGTGTCCCCTCTCCTGTTTCTCTGTATACTAGATCTCTCCTCTCCTTGCAGCTCTCACCCTTTCTGTTCTGGGACAGCAACCTCCTATATTCTTCAGTAGCCTCCTTCTTCCTTGCTCAGTGTCAGACCACCAGCAGCTAGGGGGGAGAGTGAGCTACTTTTTTCCTTTAGGGTTGACAAAACCAATGTTTCTCTATGATCCTTCCCTTCCTACTGCCAAACAGGAAGTTCCTGTTGACAGTCAAATCCAGTGGCTATAAAAGTAGAACTGGCTTAGGGTGGGTGGTTGGAGGGGTGGGATGGAGGGCAATTAGTAAGAAAAAAGGCTAGCAACAGGAAGTTGTAATTTGAGTCACCTGCTTTTATAGTGTCTAAGCCACACCCCCCAATTAAGCTCTCTCTCCTCCTACTGGTTTAGCAAAGTAGGTTGATACAGTACCCTTCCCAGCACAGAACACACACTGACTTTCTTGCTTTTCTTTCTCTTTTTTAACCCTAAATAAGACCTCTTCTACTTCTAATAAAGTATCTGTCTGCTTAATCTCAACAGGCACGGACTCCTGCTGAGATATAAGTGTTAAATTAATAAGAAAATGTAGCTTCTTTTAGTTAGCTGCTTTCTGCTCTACAAGCAAGGCTAGCAACAGGAAGTTGTAATTTGAGTCACCTACTTTTATAGTGTCTAAGCCACACCCCCAATTAAGCTCTCACTCCTCCTACTGGCTTAGCAAAGTAAGTTGATACAGAACCCTTCCCAGCACAGAACACACACTGACTATCTTGCTTTTCTTTCTCTTTTTTTAACCCTAAATAAGACCCCTTCTACTTCTAATAAAGTATCTGTCTGCTTAATCTCAACAGACACTGACTCCTGCTGAGATATAAGTGTTAAATTAATAAGAAAATGTAGCTTATTATAGTTAGCTGCTTTCTGCTCTACAAGCAATGCTAGCAACAGGAAGTTGTAATTTGAGTCACCTGCTTTTATAGAGTCTAAGCCATACCCCCAATTAAGCTCTCTCTCCTCCTACTGGTTTAGCAAAGTAAGTTCATACAGTACCCTTCTCAGCACAGAACACACACTGACTTTCTTGGTTTTCTTTTTCTTTTTTTAACCCTAAATAAGACCCCCTTTTACTTCTAATAAACTACCTGTCTGCTTAATCTCAACAGGCACTGACTCCTGCTGAGATATAAGTGTTAAATTAATAAGAAAATGTAGCTTATTTTAGTTAGCTGCTTTCTGCCCTACAAGCAAGGTTAGCAACAGGAAGTTGTAATTTGAGTCACCTGCTTTTATCGTGTCTAAGCCACACCACCAATTAAGCTCTCTCCCCTCCTACTGGTTTAGCAAAGTAAGTTGACACAGTACCCTTTTTTTATTTTATTTATTTTTATTTAGTTTTTGTTGTCGTTTTTGCTTTACAAGCAAGGCAAGCAACAGCAGGCTAGCCTAATCTATGATGGCCTCAAGGACCAGAATTTTATTTCCCAGACTCCTTGGATAAACACACATGGACACTCCATTCCCTTCTCCCTCCCTGCCTGCTTCCATGCTTTCCTCCCCCTTCTTGCCTGTGCTGTCCCCGTGAAGCTCCACCTGACCTACAAAGAAACATAGAAACATAGACTTTGATTGCAGATAAGGACTGCTTGACCCACCTAGTCTGCCCACTTCCCTACCTACAGGATAGGCTGCAGATCCTAGTTAACCAACAGCCTGTTTCATCCTACCCCCAACAAGAATTGCCTTATGTCTGTCCCATGCATTCTTGAATTCTCCCTCAGTTTTAGACCCCACAACCTACCTCTTTCTTTTCTACCTTTTCCGTTCCTGTCTCCTTTACTCTTGTATTGTTCCTTACCTGATTTATAACCCCTTTGCCTTGTCCCCATCCCTGTCTTCTTGCACCTCTTTCAATAGGGGAGTTTACTCCTCTCAGACCCTCCCACCTTCCCAAAAGCTACATCATCCAGTGGGGCAAGTCATGCCTCCCTTGGTTTACAGCATCCCCCAGCTAGTTTAATTGTTCTTCCAAGCTGTGTTTAAACCTCCCACTAAGGACTGTGGTTCTCTTCCTGGAAGAATGCAGGCCATCTCATCTATAGAGGTCCATATCATTGCAGGTTGGCCCCCAGTCCCCAATGCAGCCAAAGTCCTCCTCCATCCATCATACCTTCAACTAATTATTAAATGCCCTGGTGAGGAGTACCTTTTCTTCTCCCTGGCCATACACAGGTAACACTTTGGCAAAAGTCACCATGTGTGCCACCTGTTTGAGGCCTTCCCAAGTTCCCTGAAATTATCCTACACTACACCTACCTTGTCTCTTGCCAGGTCATTTGATCTCAGGTGGACAATGACCTCTAACTCCCTCCCAGTTCCTGCTGCCCCAGCAATCCTTTGGATGTGCCCTCCATCCCTCCACGCTGTAGCACCTGTCAAGCACTTCACCTCCTTCAGCCTTCTTCCCTCCACTCCCAAGTCTATCCCTCTAACAATAGAGTACCCCACCAGTGGCTGCTTCATCCTCAGCTGGGGCCTCTTTTTCCCTCTTTGGAGACTTCCTTTCTGAGGATCCCCACTTCCTCCCTTCCCACTGCTATGGGTGCCTCCTTTTGGCTGCCCCATTCCACTAGTATGGCAAAGGAATTCTGCAGTGGTACAGGCTGAGAAGCATACACACCCTCATCCTCCTGGAGCCTACCAAGGTCAAACCATTCTGTCTCTGCCTAGATATCCTCTGGAGGAGTGGTGGCAGATTTAGTAGCCCCTGGGTGTAGCATAAGTTCCTCTGCACCCTTGCCAGTTTGACCCAGAATCCAGCAACCTCTGTTCACAACCAAGAGAGATGAGTACAAAGGGGGCAGCACCTCAGTCTCCAGAAGATGTCCCGAAAGACTGCGGCCTCACGTCCATTGACCTTAGCATCTATTGAGACAGTAAGTCAGATTTAAAGCTATTTCCTTTTAATATAGTACAACAAAGTAATGATTAATTGGATAAAAGATAAGCTGGTGATGTGAGCAAATTAAATGTTGGATACCATAATTAATAGCATGCCTAATTAATTATTCATGAGACAAACACACACTTCAGGTGCTGTACTGGGTGGTAATCTCTAAAAAATACCCAGAATAGTTTAGAGTAGTGTGGAGTGTATTTATATAAAGCAAAACTAAAAGCACATTATTTATGCCTTTTTTAACAAAACTTTTACTGAACATTTCAAACAACAACAACATACTTTTATGGTGCTGTGCGTACAGTTCATAAAATCATGGAAGTACAGTGGAGCCCATCAAGATGTAATGCATTGTCACAGACTGGTGCATGACAAAAGGCATTACCTGCCATTGAAATTACCTTATTTCCTGTAGTAATTCTGCTATGCAGTTCTACAATATTGTGTTGCATCTTGGCAGGCTCTACTTACATCTCCCGACAGAATCCTACTGAATGATGAAGATTCAAGTCCTAGAATAATTCATTTATTTCCTGTAATAGTGTAATTAGTTTTATTTTATTGGTATTGCTTATATCAGAGAGACAATATAATCTTTATTTCAAAAATAACTTGTCTGCTGGACTAACCCATTTCTTGGTGTGAAACAGTCCATTGCTACAGAAGCCTTCATAAAATGGTATTTAAAAAAAAAAAACTAATTGTGTGATTAGACTTCTAATCACAAGAATCCTCTCACCACCAAGTAATTCCATGGGCTGGACATGCCTTCTAGGGCAAATGGTCCTTGGCTGCATAAACACCCTCCAGTCAGACATTAATCCACAGGAAATGCCTGGTTGTCCAGACATTATTTTTGAAAGCAGCAGTATATGTTAGTCCCCATGCTATTTTAAGTAATATCTTGCAAAAACAACACTATAACAGTTTTTCTTTTCATTTTCTTTCATTCCTGAACTGAGATATGTGATTTTGAAGATTAAAAAAAAGCTTGCTACCCTGCAATGCCCACAAGAAAAAATAAACAGTTTTGATTGGTGCAGTTGAATTAAACCATCAGAAACATGTGCTAGCACTATCATAATATATCTATGGTATACCTATAGTATTTGCAATCAAACAGTATCCTCAATGGAAGAGATTCCTAAATATTCTGAGTGGCAGCCATATTTAATGATGTAAGTCATTAATTACAAAAATATTTTTTAAGTTGTTTTGAAATATCTGAGAACATTAAAAAGATACTAATTACGAATCTAATGATTGGAGTAAAAAACATTTTTGTTAAAAAATTATATAACGAAAATGTTTGCTGGCTAACAAATACTGCTGCTTTAAACTTACAGATCTAGACTGTGAAATTATGTTTACTTGGATTTACAACATAAAAGAAAAAATTGATCCTCCTTGTAGGCCTATACTTTTTTTTTTCTTTTTAGCATTGATATTTAATTTATATTTCAGTCAATTCTGGATGTATGCACAAGCTCGGGCCATGACATTTTTGTGCATACATCTGAAACTGCACACAACTGGGGTTCCACAGAAATGAATGCAACCAGATGTCTTTATCTAAGTGCAGTATTAGCCACTGCTGAGCAATTTTTAAATCACAAATTGAAGAGAAAAATAAATAATGTGACTCCCTGGGATTTGAACCCAGGCCCCTGGAATACCATCCTGGTACTCTTAACTGCTAAACTATGGCTCACATGGCTGAGCCTGTGCTTTCCCTTGGACACACTTTCTTTCTTGGGTGTTGCACTATCCTACAACTAGGAACAATGATGACAACCAGATGTTTTTTTCTAAGTGCAGTATTAGCCACAGCTGAGCAATTTTTAAATCACAAACTGAAGTGAGAAATAAGTAATGTGAATAACTGGGATTTGAACCCAGGCTCCTGGAATACCATCCCAGTGCTCTTAACCACTAAGCTATGGCTCACATGACTGGGTCTGTGCTTTCCTTTGGACACATTTTTTCTCTCTGGTGTCATGCAATCCTGCAACTAGGAACAATGATGTCTAGTGTTAGTGGTTATGAGTACAGGGACATTATTCCGGGGGCCTGGGTTCAAATCCCAGTGGGTCATATTATTTTTTTCTCACTTCAATTTTTGATTTAAAAATTGCTTAGCAGTGGCTAATACTGCTCTTACAAAAAGACATCTAGTTGTCATCATTGTCCCTAGTTGCAGGATTGCGTAACACGACAGAAAGAAAGTGTGTCCAAGGGAAAGCACAGGCCCAGCCATGTGAGCCATAGCTCAGTGGTTAAGAGCACCAGGATGGTATTCTGGTGGCCTAGGTTCAAATCCCAGTGGGTCACATTATATCTTCTTTGAGGAAAATCTCTTGCAGCAGCATGACCTGTTGCAGGAGATTCTCTCAAAGATTTACTGTTACAGTAAGTTCTTAAGCAACTGTACTTTTTTTCTCACGTCAATTTGTGATATAGAAATGAATGGGCAGCTACTGAAATCAATGCAACCCATTTCCAAACATCAGCCATATGCTGCCCAAGCTGCCTAAGCCATCTTAAAAATGATTGTAAACCAGTATAACACACAATATAACATACATTTATAGATTTTTTAAACTGTACCTTTATTAAAAATATACAGTATTTGTCCAAGTGAAGCTGCCTCACTTTTGATCGTAGCATACAGTACTGCACATAGCATGTACTGGGTGGTCAGTGGCCAGCATGTGATTTATTGCCATGCACTAATCACTAAAAGCTGGTCCCTTTAGGATGGTGTGCATAATGTCTTTAAAAAACATATTTACTGACTTAAATCAGCTATGACTGGGACAGCAGAAGTTCCGTTCTAGTCTGCTATTCCAGTGTGCTGGTCACGGTGTTGGGGTAGATGAGAAGAGTTACTGCTGTGGGGGTTGAATGAGCACAGTAGTGGCTGCTGTTTTGTCTATGCACTTCCCCACTCTGATTCCCACTGGGGCTGCTATAGCATGTGTTCCCCATCCCATCCTCTCTGGCTAGGAGAAAGTTTGTAAACAACATGCCAACCACGGTGTTTCAGACTTTTCTCAGTGCCAGGAGAATGTCTGCCGCTTTGTTTGGCTCCTAGACCCTGTAGCAATGTCCCCGTAGGCAGGGTAATGAAAAGTTCTAGGTGTCTCTCCTGTCATGTTGACAGTGGCATGGCCAGTATAAAGAGCAGAACTGCTGTAGTGTGTGGTCCCTATCCCCAGTTTGGGACTGTGAGGACAGAATGAGTATATGGTCAAACAGCAAAGGCACCACAGGTATATTTGTCATATAGTTTAATAGGTGCATACAAATAACACAGCCACCCAGCAGTACAGGGAAGAAAGCCTCTACTAGTTTCGCATGCCGTGCATCATCAGGAGTAACCTGTACTGCTGGGCGGCTGTTTTTATTTGTATGCACCTATTAAACTATATGACAAATATACCTGTGGTGCCTTTGCTGTTTGACCATATACTGACTATTTTGCAAGGTGGCACACATGCGTGGAGCTGAGGATTTTGAACTTCGGAGGACAGAATGAACATGCATGTCTAGCAGTACAGACTGTGTCGCTTAACAGTACCAAAGAAAGAAAACAGTAACTGTCTCGGAATCTCCAACCAGGCATTTGTCAGCACTGTTATAGCAATCAACTCAACAGAACTAAGCCATCATATACATGATGGTACTGTACCCTTCACACACAAAATTCATATACTATAAAAGTGCATATGCCCAAATACCACATTTCATTACACGCTGTTCTCTTGAAGGAAGATATTACTATATAAGGCCTAAAAATGGGAATCAGGAAAATGTAAACTGGGGTAGGTGTGTTATTGAGGGTATTGCATAGTTTATCTTTTATTGCTGCTCCACCGGATCAGCAACATTTTGCACAAGCTGTGCCCAGTCCAAATCTTACAGCTCTGGCCTGGGTCTGGTGATCTGGGTTTTACCCATACCCCACTGCATGTGGCTTAGTAATATACTGTACAGATGACTACAAAGTCTAACCCATCGAAGGCTGAAATTTTAGAAATCATTATGTTTAAAATACCAAGACTCATCTGTATCTAGTATAAGAAAACAGCTGCTAAATAGCTCTAATTCATTATTTGTGTTTTTGATGTTAAAACACTCCTGCAAGCTAGATCTGATGCACAGAGAAAACAAAAGTAGTTAATTAGAGCTATTTAGTAGCTGTTGTCTTACAGAAACCCCAGTTAGATAGCTCTCATGTACAGTATCTGCTAAACTAACTGTTGACATTTGTGCTCCCTGGATAAGAACAGTTACAAGGCTCTGCTGTTGCTAAACTAATTTTAAAGCAGTACACATGCTAAGTCTAAGGGCATGGCTACATCACTGTCACATGAGACAGGGGGCATTGTAGGAGAAAGAAAGCCAATAAAACTATTTGTTATGGAGATCCCCAAGGGTCGTAAAACTACCATACAGCTAGCAATCTAATTTAGGAAACACTCCTAATAGCAGACAGAGCGAAGGACGCACTAGGATTTAACATACATATCAAAACACTCTAGATAACATATGTTTTTTGCACATTCTGGGTGGACTACTCCTTTAACTTTCTGTGGTCACAATTCACTTCTTCAAGCCAGAAGAAAAATAGTGTTCTAAAGCTTCCTATATACTACACACAGGCACAGAAACTAGAATAACAGGTTCCAAGGAGTATAAACTCAGCAGGAATGTTAGGGGGATGGCAACTCTGATAGTTGTTCCAGTCTTTCTTTTCACTGATAGAAACTGAGCCAGGAAAAAAGTAAAATACATTTCATCACAGACTATTTACACCAAGTACATGAACCTGCATGATTTATCTGTAAAGACAATTAAACATTGATTCCTAAATGCATTACTAAAACCAATGCTTTCAAGGTTTGAAACTACTAAAAAGACAAACTATATATATATACTGTATATATATATATATATATATATATATACACAGAGAGAGAGAGAGAGTATGGTAAACAAATATTGTTAATCCCAAAAGCTGAACTTTGTTTTTAGTATATAAATGTTTAAGAAATACCTGAAAGCTGAGTCTTTCCTTTTGAGACACCAGGTGACTCTGATAATCATTTGTTCCAAGGGTTTTTTTTTTGCACCTCCCCTTCTCCCTGGCTGCCCACTCCTTTGGGTCTCTAATGCCCCTCCTGACTGCTGCCCCAACTCCCATGCCAGCTATCACCTCATATGGCAGTCCCCCACAGGTAACCCGCCGTAACCCTTCACTGGGTGGGTCCCCCTTCTCCGAGGGGAAAGGTACCGGTGGGGTGGCCAGCGCACTTTTCCATTGGCCCGGGGTACTGCTGAGGTGTGCTGGTCATGGGATCGGCGGCAGCGGAGGATAGAGAGACCGTCATCTGGCCAGCCAGGAAGCATTTTCCTGGTTTTCTGTGGGGAGTGATTTCCTGATGTCAAGGCATACGCCGACATCTGTCACTCCTCCTTGAGCTTCGCGCCAGGCATCACTGCTGTGCTCCCAGCCTCCGCCAGGAGTCAGCATGTGCTGGTGCACATCCCCACCCTTCCCTTGAAGAAGGAGAGCTGTCCCCGGATGCTCCATCCTTCTCCCCCCGGCGACCCGAGTCCGTTCCCGAACCCGGGTCACCAGCGTAGCAGACGGAAATCCAACCACTGCGCCGATGGGCCGACCTTCCAAGGGTTTTTAAGTCAGTGTGAATGCATTAAGTATTATCTGTTCTAGTCCTTAACAAAATGCAGGGACTGCACAGATTTGTTCTGTTCCTTGGCCAGATACCAAACTAGTGACTCTTCTTTCAGCATGATAAGATCCACCTCATGCCCCTCCCACATGAATAAGAAAAAAGATGGGCTGGATTTTTAGAAGCTTCTTGGTGGAGGTGCACTGGATCTTACTTCCTCCCAAAAAACAATACTGTCTCCCACTACTCAGGCTCTGGTTCTTGTACCACCCATTTAAGAAAGAAAATAGTATCCTGCAACCATTGACTAACATGAAAGCGTATTTATTTGAGGGTGGAAAACATTTCTTGGAGAAGGGTAAGGCGGAGATGACTATTTACACCTTCAGTCAGTTCCATGGACAGAAAACATGACATCACTCCTTTTGTACATGCAATACTCCTGTTGGCTCTGCCCACAGTCATAAAAATTGGCATACAACTGAAAGAACATGGGCTGGATATTCAAAAGAGTTGCGCCATGCGCAATAGGGTTGCGCCTGCGCAAGCCGAAAATTGCGCCATTCTGCGATATTCAGCAGGAGGCAGTTGCATCCCCAAGTCATGCTGAGCAACAGCGCAATGCTAATGAAGGCATGCTCAACTGGAGGGGGAGTAACCATGCATAAACTGCACAGCCCGATATTCAGCCAGGCTGTGCAGAGTTGTGCAGGCGCAACCCAAACCTGCGCCTGCACAACTTTGAGCAAAATAAAGGAAGTAAGTCGAGGCCACCCACAGGTGAGCTGCCACATTGCAGGGGCGCCAACACAGCAGCTACCACCTGTGGGTGGCCCTTCTTTCCCTGTGCCCCATGCAGCCCGATCATGGGCATAATAATAACCCCCATAGCCGCTCTTGGGCAGAACATAACTGAACAATCCCCCACTGGCCGATTGCGGGCAAAATAAATGAACCCCCACCTGCCCGATCGTGGGCATAACATTATTAACCCCCAACTGGACGATCGCGGGCAAAACAGTACCCCACCCCGACTGGCCTGATGCGCGGGCAAAAGCAGAACCCACCCCGACTGGCCCGATGCAGGCAAAACAGAACTGAATCCCACCCCCCACTAGCCAGATCATGGGCAGAATGGAGTTCAACCCCCCCAAAGACCAATATCCCTGGTGGTCCAGTGGACCTCGAAGCCCGACCATGGGCACTAGAGTCAAACCCTCACCCCCAGGGTCCGATTTCCCTGGTGATCTATTCATTCACATATCTGGACTGCCTTGTATGGTATGGGCTACACGCCCATTGGCTCTTGCTCTGAACCAATGGGTGTGCAGCCCTGCCGAGCAGTCAGTTAATTGGTGCCGAGTGACGGGCGGGTGGGTGCTGACACCCACCGGCTGATGGGGGAGTGGGGTGAGTGGGCTCTGTGGGTGGGTGGGGTAGGGGCCACTAGATCACCAAGAAATTGTACCTAGGGGTTGACTCTAATGCCTGCGATCGGGCTTCATGGTCCAATTGACCACCAGGGATATTGATCTTTGGGGGTTGAACTCTGTTCTGCCTGCGATCAGGCTAGTGGAGGGTAGGGTTCAGTTCTGTTTTGCCCACGATCGGGCCAGTCGGAGGGATGGGGTTCTATTTTGCCCACGATCGTGACAGTGGGGGGGGGTTAATACTGTTATGCCCGCGATCGGGCCAGTGGGGGGGAAGAGATTTACTTCATGCCCGCGATCAGGCTGCAGGGGGCGTTGGTCCCCGACGGCTGCTGCCTGGCAGGGCGACAGGCGCAAGTTTTCTGGGATCGGCACACCTGCATGCTAATGGCATGCAAATGGGGCTGTAAGTAGATGTAAATGGCCCCACCTGCGCCTTGCATAACTTATGGCCCCATTTGCATGTCACCTTTTGAATATCAGAAATTTGCGCATGGCGCAATGGAACTTGTGCCACCGCATCTTGAATGCTCCACTCTGACTACTTGGGGTGGCCCAAGTTCCACTGCATCATGCACAGTGGCTGTGGCCAGGATGCGATATTCAAAGGAGTTGCTCAATAGCGCAACTCCATTGAATATCACCCCGGCCACACCCCTGCACAACTTTTTGGAGCAGTGCAAGGGCTTGCACCACAGAATGGCACAGTTTGAATATCCAGCCCCATGTGCATACAAAAGAAACAGTTTACACTGCTGGAATAGGGCAAGCACTGGGACTTCAGTTTTTTGTGTATACATCTGGGATGTGCATACATCTGAATGGCATACAAGTGGAATGCACTGTATATGGCAAATCCCAAATCAAGTACAAAAAGCATGTTTCATAACATGTATGAAATACTTGATCACACGTAACAATTTCCAGAACGTAATGGCCATTTGACCAATAGTTTTAGTCCTTCCAATAGCAGAGGATAATCCAAATAAGTAAAAGAAAAGATGAAGTCTCAACTTCTGGAATAGTGCAGTTATGCAGTTATTTTCCTCCTATTACTTCAAGCACTGTAACAGCATTTTGTGCCATGTGCCACTTCCTCAGGAAGGGGGGATAACTCAACAAATCTGAGCTATCTCTAACTGGAAAGACCATTTCTGGCTTGTTCCTAAACACTTACACAGTTTACAATACTTCCCTGGTAATGCTCAGCACCACAGACATAACTGCCGCCTTTGTGTGATTATCAGTAGTGTGCAAATGCTCCCTGGGACTGACTGACTTCCTTTCATTAGAAATCCATAGCTTGCAGTTATTAAGAGATCTGCAAGCACCAACTAACCAATTAAAAAGCACAATTTTATTTTGCCTTAAACTGGATTTTAAATCCCCATTATATGAAACTGTTATTTTTGACTGGCTACTGCTGTGATCATGATTCATAATTAAAATAAGACACTTGTTCTTTAAAATCCATCTGTTCATTTCCCACATTCTTTTCCCTTGATTAGGCTTCATGACTGTCTCTGTTGCCCTTTTAATATCACCTATTCATGTCCCTATGGAAGAAACACTGTCTGCTTCATTTCTCAGAATACATATGCCATGAGGAAGGACTCTGTAGAAAAGAAGTCTCTTCAATGTCCCTCAACAAACTCCCGCTTGCCAACATTGACCCACTAAAAGGGAGGACAGAGCATTTGTGGTAACCCATTATATCCCATGCCTTTCTCAGTTCAGACTCAGAAGCCACCCCAAACTTTGGGCAACTGCACTACACCCCCCCCCCGTACTGGAGTACAGTGTCTCCACAATGCTCTACAGATTATTCTGCCCCAGGAATGGCCACCTGATGTTTTAGGGTTTGATCCACAAAGGTGGCCAGGATACACTCAAATTAAGCATATCCCAGATGTGCTGGTGCACCGTGATGCTGGTCTGTGATGGACAGCATCCACAGCCCTGATGTCCTGTGCCCCATGTGTGAAGAACCCTAGGAGCAGGGAGTGGCATGGGGTCAGTACTATATAAGGCACCAGGCATATAACTGGATGCCCAGGTTGGCAATGAAGTGGCTTCCCAGCTTGGCACAAAGCAGGGGACAACATAATATGGCAGTCTGTGGAAGTTCTATGTGGACTTCAATATCCCCATTGGGATAACAGCAATCCAAACTGGTGTGACTGGCTGGTGCCTGTAGACCACACAGTCTTCCAAGCCTACACAGATGACTTGGTACTAGTGGAGTGGGGCTGATCAGGCCTCAGGGAGAGTACAGTGGCAGAAGAGGCCATGGGCTGCATAGCCTTTGTTCCTTCCACTGGCCCTCCACAGTGATGAAAAGAAAGGACACCAGAAACAGAATCAGGAATGACCTCTTCCTCTTGCCTACCTTGAACCTGGCCAGTTGTATAACACAGCACACAGGATCATTCTGTGGCGGGGGGTTGAGAAAGAGCACTAAAGGTGCTCTTTAAACATAGTAGGTATTGTCCGTAGGCACTGTAATAAAATAAGCTTTTACTAGGATCTCTGCTAAAAGAGAAATCATATCTGATAACCTAAAGGTGGCCAGACAGAAGGCAGTGGGGAGAGCTAGTGCAATACTAGGGTGCATGGGGGGGGGAGTATCACCAGCAGAAAGAGAGAGATTATCATAGGTGAGACCTCACCTAGAGTACTGTGTCACATTCTGGAGATCACATCTCTGGATGGACATAGACAGGGTAGAGGTGGTCCAGAGCAGGGCAACCAAAATGGTGCAGGGTATGCGTCAAAATCCCTATGAGAAGAGGCTGATGGACTTTAATATGTATACCCTGGAGGAAAGGAGGGAAGGGGGATATGTTAGAAAGATTCAAGTACCACAAGGGTATAAACAAAGTTCAAGAGGGAAGCATTTTTCAGAAAAAAAGATGCTCAAGAGTAAGGGGACATGCTATGAAGCTGGAGGTGGGAGACTTAGGGGAGGTGTGAGGAAATACTTCTTCACAGAAAGAGTGGTGGGTGCCTGGAACAGCCTCCCAGTGGAGATGGTGAGGGCAAAAATGGTAACCAGCTTCAAAAATGCATGGGCAAAATGGAATGTTAGAGGTGGGGGGGGGATAAAGCAGGAGAGCAAGTAGGATTTGTGGTGTTACAGCAGGTAAGGAAAATGGGCAGGTTAGGTGGGCCAAGCAGTCCTTATCTGCCATCAATATCTATGTTTCTGTTTCTATGAATCACTTCCAAGATGTAGCAATACATGTCACTTACAATGTTTTCAGTTCAGCAGATTGCTTCAGCAAATGCCATGATACACGCCTTACAAATTCTGTAGATTGGGCTGTTTCCCACATCCCTTTATAATTAAGTATTAAGGCATGGATTAGTTTACTGTGGGTTAATATCTCCTTATGGTGGTGGGGGGGCCCCTATGCTCTGAGGGTTAAACCTAACTTCTAGAGTGCCTTAAGACTCTTTTGAAACTAATATTTATACAACTAAGTTGTGTGTAAATGGAGGCAAACACATCTTGTTATCTAAATGTGCAGAAAGACAAACAGTAAAATTAACATTTATTTTTATGTATATCCGTAAAAAATCAGTATTTATTTCCACATATGTATGGTATCAACTATTTTGCAAATTTAGAGTAGTTGATTATTAATATTAGCTTTATGTTTGTGGTAAAATAAGCCAATTGTTATGATTGCCTGATTGTACCTCAAAGCACAATTACTTACTTGTGGCTATGCCACTCATGAGTAAAGCGGCTTTGAGGTAATCATGAAAATTAATCTGATTATTCAATTAGGGCAAGTGTAATAATTCATATATTTTTGCATTAATTATCTTTTATAGTTTAAATGCTAATTGTTTATTGCACATGAGTGTTTCTAGACAGTAGTATGAACTTTTAGAACACAAGTTAGCTAATCAGAATGCTCCATTGTAATTGTTTGATAATGGGTTTAAATTGATGCTTTAGGATGATTTATGATGATAACACTCTGGCCTCAAGAAACTATTTTTAGACTGCTGCCAACTTTAGAAATATTTTCACTTGCCTGTCCCCTACCCGACCACATGACTTTGATGGTTAATTAAAAAAAAAGTTAAATCTTTTTTGTTGTTACAAAATAGTGTAAATGTCTAACACACACACACACACACACACACACACACACACACACACACACACACACACTGCTAGGAATAGACAAAAATACTTGGTGGTTCTCTGTCATGCACATTTTCCTTACGTTAAATACCATTCCCACACAAACACAGGCCTACCAAAAATATTTTCAAGTGGTGGTGGTTGACTTGGCTGTCATTGCAGTATTCAAGTATCTGAAATGGATAACAGCATCAGATCCCTTACAGCTCCTTAAGACAAACAAGGCTGACATGACAAGGGGACACTCAATGCCATTAAAAGGAAAAAGATTCAAGTGTAACCTCAGAAAGAACTACCTGACTGAAAGTGCGTGGAGCACTTTAAACCGACTTGTATAGCATGTCATTGCTTATACTGTACTGTAATGCCCTTTAAAGTCTGATGCAGCAAGTAATATGAAGGAAAAGGGGTAGCAGGGTATTCACACTGAGCGGTGGGTGGAAGGAACTTGATGAATCCATTTCTTCTTTCCTCCCTTAATATGCGTGTATGTATGTATGTATGTTGTATTAGAGCTGCTTAGATATATTACATGCTATATACTAAAAACAAGACAGTAAAAGGTGTTTGGCCCTTGAATCTGTCTCCCAAATTAATGGGCTCAAATTTCCCTTCTGTTTTCTAATATATAATTATCCAGCTTATTTTTGAATGTGGTGTAATTCTCTGCTTCCAGGAGGCAGTATAGTGCTGTGGTTTAGGGCACCAAGCTACAAACCTGGAGACCTGGAGTCTTAGATTTGAATCCCATAGCCCCCACTTGCATACTGTGTGACCCTCAGCAAGTCACTTTATTTCCTTATGCTCCCAGATCTCACCTAGAACAAGCTCTGGCTTAGTGTGCCTTTCCTGGTTAAACAATTTCCCCTTCTCCTTTCCCTTTCCCTTGTCTCTTGGTAAACCGTTCCATACTCTTCCTGCTCTCTGTGTGAAAACCCTATTTTTATTTGTTTTATTTTCTAGGGTGATCTGTTTACTATGTGATCTTTAAATTGAACTGTTTGTTATATATCACCATATTCATGATACTCATAAGTTTTTTTATCATGTAGTATCTTATACATGTCCAGCATATCTTCTCTCTTCTAATGAGAAGAGACCAGCATCCTCCCATCTATCCTGGTAGCTATATATATTTTTTTTAGCCTGGGGACCATTGTAGTTATTCTGTGCTGCACATTTTCTATGTTTCAATTCCTTAACATAATATGGGCTTCAGATTTGTGAACCATAGTCCAGAGTTTGTCTAATGTATGATTTATATACAGGAATAATACAGATAACCATTGTGCTTTTCAGGTTCTCTGGATAATCACATTTTTGGACCAGAGTTTGGAATGTTTAATGTATTATTTTATCTGAAATTATAAAATGGGTAAGAGAAACCAAGACCTGTGATGGCTCAGATGTGATCATATGGCCATGCATGACTCCAGCACAACAGTATAGGTCAAAACTTAATGTTCTGAACCTCATTGATCAGTTTTAAAAGAAAAATGAAAGGAACCATTTTATAATCACAATAACACACTCCAGGATGTATCTTGTTGTGGGATAGGGGCACTTCTCAAGTGCATAAGGTACTTGGCAGGGTCACGTGTCTCACTTTCCCACAATAACATGCACCCTGCCATGTATTATTGCTTAATTATTATGCCAAAAGTTATCCAGAATCCAACTAGATATGGTCCATAGGTTCACAGGAGAAATACGAGTTCAACAGGCCATAACCTTTAAAGAACTTGCCTCACCATGTAATCATGGGTGGAACTCATACTTTTTTCACCCATGTATTCATCAAGCCTGGATTTAAAGATAGTGATGTTTATACTTGAAACTAGGTGATGTGGCAGGATATTCCACAGTCCTACAACTCTCTGTATAAAGAAGCTACATCTCCTAGCTGTTCTCATTAAGTCCCCTTTTATTTTATAACCTCTACTTCTTGTGTGAGTTGTACCCTCATGTAATTTCAACCCAATGGTCTCCCTAAAGTAATCATTGTTTACTACCTTGTACGTTAGGAAAATGTTGCCTCTAATCTGCCTGTATCTAGCTGAGAACAAGTTCAATATCCTAAGTCTTCTGTCGAAGCCCATCTCCTTCAAGGGCTTGATCTTCCTGGTAATATTCCTCTGCACACCCTCTATAAGTTTACGTCCTCTCTTTGTACGAGGTAGGTTAAACTGGGAACAATATTCCAGGTGTGGGCATATAAGACTAGAGTAGAGAGGCACTAGCACTTCAGGTTCTCTACTCTTTATATTAGCTAGGATCGAGCCTACAATTTTGTGGCATTTCTTGACTTTAACTGTGGTATTCCTATCAGAGTTAAGATCTTTCGTTATTAGTGTGCCTAGGTCTTTTTTTTCTGTTGTTGCTTGCAATATAGTATTACCCAATTTATAATTTGCAAGTGGGTTGTTTTTCCCCAAATGCATTACCTTACATTTTGCTGCACTGAACTGCATCTGGGAGTTGATACCCATCTCCAGCCAGGGGTGATGGTCAGATGTCTCCCAGGTACATCAGCATGGAGAGACACTGACCGCATTGCTAAAATTGTTCACAAAGCAGGAGAAAACATTGATGTCCTAGTACACATAGGGACTAATGATCTCGCCAGCCGGTCAGTTGTGGAGACCAAGGAACACCTGACTAAGCTGGGTGACAAACTATCATCTATTTAGGTCCAGCATCTCCTTCTCTGAGATCCTGCCAGTCTGGGAGAAGGGAGCAGATGGACGGAAGGTCAGAGAAGGGGAGATAGGGAGCTAAACACGTGGCTCAAGGACTGGTGCCAGGAAAAAGGACACAGATTTGTAGGGAACTGGCAACAGTTCTGGGAGCGAAAGTTCTTTAAATTTGATGGACTGCATCTGACTAAAGAGGTCAGTGCATTGGGGCAGAAGTTTAGCGTCTTTGCAGAATATTTAAACTAGCAAATGGGGAGAGGGTGCAGCACCCGTAAGTCGAATGGGAAGAACACCCCTCCCTCAGCTAGTGGTCAAACAGGAATTCAGCGTGTTTGTGCTCATTTGCATCACCAGGTAAGAAAAAGGTTTGTCTCCCATACGATGCACAGGGGTAATGCCAAACTTCACCCAACAACTAACACACAAAATCTGGCCAATGGAAAATCATGTACACAAATGCTCACAGCCTGGGAAATAAGATCTCAGACCTGCAGGCAATAATGTCAGAAGCTAAACTGGACATAGTAGCAATTAGTGAGGCGTGGTTTACCAGTAACCACAATTAGGGAGACTTCAGTACCTGGCTATGTATTGTTCAGAAGAGACCGAGGTGCAAAAAGGGGGAGGAGTGGCCCTGTATGTTAATGAAAATATCAAAGCTACAGAAATTCAGAATACACATAAGGAGCCAGAAGAACTGTGGGTCACCCTGGAAACAGGAAATGGGACAGCCATAAGAACTGGGGTTGTCTACAGGCCCCCAGACCAGAGGAGGACATAGACACATTACTGTTAGAGATATACAAAACATGACAGCTAAAGGGAGGTTCTGATAATGGAGACTTCAACATGCCAGATTCAGATTGGTCAATACCAGCAGGAACATCTGCCAGAACTAGACTCATAGTGGATTCCCTGCAGGGGAGGGCCTCAAACAACTGGTACAGCAACCCACAAGAGACAGGGCTATCCTAGATCTAGTACTGACTAACAAAGAAGGGATCAGATCTCCAGGTAGAAGGTCACCTGGGGCCAGTGACCATCACATGGTATGGTTCAATTTGGCTACTACATCTAAATCATCCCATTCCAAGGCAAAAATATGGGACTTCAGAGGAGCTGACTTTGATAAGATGGCCAACAGAGTTAAGCTAGCCCTGGCAAAAAGAAACACAGGTGAGGAGGTACAGGCAAAGTGGGCAAGCATTAAGGATACAATACTTGAAGCAACATCCCATTGTGTTAGACAGAAAAGGAAGTGCAAAGAAAGAAGGAAACCACTTTGGTTCTCAAATACAGTAGCAGAAAAGGTCAGAGCCAAAGGCTGGCCTTCAGGAAATATAAGGGAACACAGCGGGATGAAGATAGGGAGGCATACCAAACTGCCTAAGGGAAGCAGGTAAGGCAGTAAGGCAGGCAAAGTCCCAAACTGAGGAAACACTAGCACGAACAGTAAAAGAAGGTGACAAGACTTTCTATAGATACATTAGTGAAAGGAGAAAGTCCAGAGGGGTATTGCTAAGTTTAATGGAGAAAAGGGAGCATGTGAGGAGGAGGACCCTGTAAAGGCATCTATCCTAAATAGATACTTTTGCTCAGTATTTACTGAAGAGAAGGTAGGGCAGGGCCCACAGCTCAGCATCATGGACACAGGGGAGGGAGGTGAGCACTACTCCTTCACAAAAGAAAGGGTCCTACAAGAGCTTGCTAAGCTCAGGGTGGATTAGGCAATGGGACCTGATGGCATACATCCCAGGGTACTTAAGGAGCTAAAGGAGGAACTAGCAGAGCCATTAGCAGAATTGTTTAGTGAGTCTCTGAGCACAGGAGAGGTCCCAGAAGACTGGAGAAGGGCTCATGTGATCCCGCTCCACAAGAGTGGTAGCAGGGAGGAGGCAGGGAACTACAGACCAGTCAGTCTTACCTCAGTAGTGGGCAAGATTATGGAGGCACTCCTTAAGGAAAGGATAGTGCAACACCTGGAATCCATAGGGGCACAGGATCCAAGACAGCATGGGTTTACAAAAGGAAGGTCCTGTCAAACTAATCTCATAGATTTCTTTGACTGGGTAACCAGAGTGGTGGACCAAGGGAGCAGTTGATGTAGCCTACCTTGACTTCAGCAAAGCTTTGACACTGTTCCACATAGAAGATTGATAAATAAGCTAGGTAGGCTCGGGTGGGTCAGAAGTTGGTCAACTGGGTGGCAAACTGGTTGACTGGCAGAAAACAGAGAGTGGTGGTAAATGGTATACAGTCAGAAGAGATGCAAGTCACAAGTGGGGTACCTCAGGGATCAGTCCTGGGCCAGTCCTATTCAACATCTTCATTAGTGACCTCTAGATGGACTAGAGGTAAGGCTTGTCTGTTTGCAGATGACACCAAGATCTGCAACAGAGTAGATGATCCAGATGGGGTGGGCAGAATGAGAGAGATCTGGATAAACTAGCAAAATGGTCAGAAGAGTGGCAACTGGGATTTAATGCAAAGAAGTGCAAAAGCATGCACATAGGAAGAGAAACCCTGAAGCCACTTATAGGCTGGGAGGGAGTTGCTAGCAGTCACAAAGGAAGAAAGAGACTTGGGCATCATCATCACTGATGACCTAAAATCATCCAAGCAGACCTCTAAAGCAGTAGGTAAGGCTAGGGGGTGTTAGGGTGTATTAGTAGGGGTATCACAAGTCGTAAGAGGGAGGTAATAACCTCTGTACAAGACATTGGTTAGGCCCCATCTGGAGTACTGCGTGCAGTATTGGAGGCCACACCTTCACAAGGACATTAACCAAATTGAGGCAGTCCAGAGAAGGGCAACCAAATGGTGCAGGGACTGCATCAGAAGACATGAGGACAGATTAACGAGCTCAATATGTATACCCTTGAGCAAAGGAGGGAGAGGTGATATGATCGAGACATTTAAACACCTTAAGGGCATAAACAAGGTGAAAGAGTCTAACATGTTTAAATATAAGAAAAATAGCAGGACAAGAGGACACAACATGAGATTAGAGGAGGCTGATTAAGGGGAATGTGAGGAAATTCTTTTTCACAGAAAGGGTGGTAGATGCATGGAATAGCTTACCACAAGTGGTGGCTATGAATACAGTGCAGGGCTTCAAACAGGCATGGGATAGGCATAAGGGAGCAATACAAATGACTATGAATAGATAGGTCACTGACAGAGCAAAGGCCGATGGCACATTTATAAGGTAGAAAAAGAAATGGGCAGACTGGATGGGCCTTGCGGTCCTTATCTGCCATCAACTTCTATGTTTCTATGTTTCATCTTGTTTACCAATGCCCAATCCGAAAGTTTATCTAATGGTTGTCTGTACCCACTGAATACTGGCTGAATGGTTAATATACTATCCAAGCATTTCAAGAACAGTATGTTTGTATGTATGTACTGTATGTACAGTACTTCTGGTCCTTGAAGTTAGCTGGGATAGGTAACAGTAAATTTATTATACCTCCACATTGTGACCCATATATTATTACTTGATATTTTGGGAAAGAAAATCAGAATCACTGCTAGTCTTCAAAACATGCAGTGCTGATGCATTGCTATCCTGGGATAGCAAAAAGAGGTGTCAGTGGTATTGATCCTCAGAAAACAGGAGCTAGTGAACAGTTTGATACTTTTTATTGTACCAGCATTGTGTCTTATACAAAGACAGTACAGTACACAAGCTTTCAGGGCCCCACATGTCCCTTCTTCAGGTGTAAATAGCAAATTAAATAAACCTGAAAACTTCTGCACTATAACGTGTTTGTACAAGACATATATATGTTGGCCCCAAAAAAGGTATCAAACTATCCAGTGACTCCTATCCTGGGATAAAAAATAATTAAAATTAATGAAATAATATAATGGACATCAAGGGTGGGGGATACAAAGGAAGACTAGAGAATAGTTACGGGTGTGGAGAGGGCAATTGGGGCAAAGCAGCAGAAGGAATGGAGGAGGGTGTCCAGTCCTGACATAGTGGATTTATACCAAAACAACAGAGTCAAAAGCATGGAGGATCAATCTTACAACAATCTCCAACCAGGCAGGGAAATATCTGCAGTTCTTGTTCTTGTACAGCTTGCTGAACTGATGGAGGAGCTTGCTGTTAATGGCATTAATATGGCAGTAGAACTTGAGATAACAGTCTATGCAGACAGCCATATAATTAAAGGAGACAATGAACTCCAGCTGGGAGCTATTAAGGGACATGAAGACCAAAGGAGTCTGAAGGATATGAGCCAGATGCTGCTTTGTTCTGTAGGTTATGAAGATGATCATTTTTGGCATCCAGGGTAAACTATCTGGCACAGAACCAGTGCTGTACTTTGTTAGTGTCTTGCTGGAGTTATACAGCCAGATCAGTTGCAGAGGGACATCTTGCAAAAAATAGTTCATTAATTTCATTCATTTGAATGTTCAAAAAGTCACAGGACTTTAGGAAATGTTTCAGAAAAGCTGAAATAAGATGAGTTCAAATACTGAGCTTTGTGGAACACGTAACTCAACTGGAAGAGTTGGAGAGGGAACTGCCTACTAGTAAAGGCTGATACCTGTCCTCCAGGTAGGAGCAGAGCCATTTGACTGCAAGGTCAGATAGCAAAGTACCTGTTAACTTGGTCATTGAAACAGAATGGGCCACAGTATAAAAGGTATTAGCCAGGTTGACAAAAATGGTAGCGGTGATGTGTCACTAATCCAGCCCCTTTAGGATGGTATCAGTGAGTCTTGGAAGTAATGTCACGGTGATGTAGGATTGTAATCATCGGTATAGGAACTGTAGGTGTATGCGATGTCCTGGCTGGGGAGCTAGAGCCTTTACAATACTAGAAGAGCATAATCCTGTGCATTGGTTCTTGAGGGCGGCTTCGGGGGCATCGACCGGGGGTGGCCATAGATCTTGGGGCGTCTACTCAAGGAATTCTGAGGGGCAGTTTGGCATAGTAGGGCGGGGGTAGTGGCAAGAGGAGGAAGTGATTCATTCTACTGAACATACTGTATTCTGTTTCTGTACCACAGAAATTAATTCAGCAGTTGGTATGTAAATACTTTTGAGGAAACAGAAATGTGTAGGGCACAGTCAGTATATGTGTTGCTTGCTGCAGAGTTTTGATTTTTGTGGACAGATGTATAGAGACCAATTTGGATATTGCTTCTCTCCTTGTATACTTTTAAAGATTCTTTACACTGCTCTTCTTGTAAACTACCTTTGGTAGCCTACCTCTGAATGTACTAGTAGCTCACATTACATATTTTGGTGATACACCATCTACAGCACAGCCTGCCACGATGCAACACAGTAACTTGCAGTAAATGACATGTCACAAAATACTGCAGTAAAAAAGGGCTTAATTGCCCATGAATTACACTGTTCCATGCAGCATACTACAGCACTCTGTGATATACTGCAGCATATCCTGCTGGCTATGCCACTGTATATCATGCCCTGCTGCACTAACTATAGTGCTGAATGCATGAATGGAGTTTTCAAGAAACTGATTATGGCAGAAAGATTGTTTTTCGACAAATAATTGTAACACCTTTATTTTATGCTATACATTTTCAAGACATGTATGCCCTAAGCAATATACAGTACATACCTCTCAGCTATTCTACATGACAAAGGACATCCCTGATTTTATTAAGTTGCTCCTTCCCAGGAAGAAAAGTGCTGTCCCACATAAAGAGGGTTCTGTCTCATATTCTAAACTCAGACTTTAAAGTGATGTCATTACTTTTGGGAAATTCTTGAAAAACATAACTTTTACACATAAGTAAGATTATCTTTTATAGAGTTTCACTATTACTATTCCTTTTATCCTTTATTGCTAGATTCATTTTGTTTTAAATTGTTTGATAATCAGGTAAGGCCCACTAGGCAAAAGTGCCAGTTTTCAGAGGTGACCCAAAGCACTGGAGAGGTTAAGTGACTTGCTCAGTCACACAGTATGCAAGTGGAGGTTGTGGGAATCAAACACAGGTCTGCTGGATATACCAAGCTCATCCACATCTTGTTAATCTAACCTCTAGGTTATATTGCCTGTCATTTACTTGGAAGCAGGATCATTGTCCTCGACAGCTGGTCTACTTCTGCTGTTTAATACTTCACTGAAGTCACAATCCTGTGTTTGTGACATCATAATTATTTCCATAGCAACAAACTAAGAAGCTACATATAGAATAGTGGATGGAAGACCATCCACAACAAGGCTGTATTTCCATCGAGGGGTTGATGACATCATAGAGACCTCAAGAGCGAAGTTCGAGAGGTCTTTGATGTCATCAACTCCCGAGATAGAAATACAGCCTTTGTTGTGGATGGTCTCCTATCCACTGTTTGTATAGTATATGGTTCTTTGTGTGGTTTTACGTCTTTGAGATCCTTTACCTTGCTGTTTGCTACTGCTCTCACTCCCGCTCACTTACGTGCTGTTTCCACTCCCTGTGGTGCTGCTCGTTCACTCTCCAACTGCCCTCAACTGTGACTGCAACATTTATTTAAAAATTTTAGGGAAAAAACGAATTGCCACATGGAGATGTGTGTGGCTATTCAAGTCCCGACTTCTGAAAAAAATCGGTGGTACTGCTGCCGCTCGCTCGCTCTGGAGGGTCCATTGCTGGCTCTCGCTAAATCCTATCGCCATGTTTACACTGCTTTTCTGGGACGTCCCACTGTGTCAGCCAATCTGGTGGCAGGTAAAGGCTAAAAGATGTACTATCGATGTGACATCAGAATAATAGTACAACAGCTTTTTTGACCTTTGAACTGCCCTACAACAACTTTGTGAGAGCCTCTGATTTCAGTGTGCAATAAGAGGCAACCATATACTATAAATAAATTATTGTGACTTCAGCCAAGAATTAAGCTGCAAAGCAATTCAACACTATGGAATAAGGATCCTGTAAACATGCAAATTAATCTATTACTGAAGAACAGAGGAAAGAGAAATGCAGATGATACATATAGAACTGTGTCTACATATTATGTTTTTCAATGTTTTCTCATAAGATAGAAACTCACTTTAATGAAAACATGCATAATACCCTGCAGGCCACATTCATAGTACAACGGATGGTGACACAAAAACAGAGGGGTTACAGTCACCCCAGAGCACCATCACCCATTTGCATTGTTCACAAAAAATTATAGCAAGGAGGCAGGAGTTCCTCCTGTAATTTTGTCTACAGGCAGATTTGGAATTCACTTTAGAAATGTTAACGGCTCTGGCTAATGATATCAACTAAGCTGCAACATGGCATAACACCAGGTACAATGCAATATTCCAAACTGCAACTCAGTCATTACCAGGCATCCTGATCAGAAATCACCCCACCCCCATACCTGAATAGCCTCAGTGTGCCATGTATTTACTGGATCTGTGTTAAATACTGGGAACGCTTTCATCTTCTGGTGTTGCTGCCAGTGCTGACCACACTTAAATCAGAGAATAGAAGAGCATCACACACAATGTTCAATTATACTCATATTTATTTGCACCAAGTGCTGAAAAGTATAAAGTGCAAACGTGCTAAATTTAAAAGTCACAACAGGACAACTGAAACAGGATCTTAAACACCATTGACTCCCCAAGAGTTAGTGGTATCCAACATCCGGTCTCCATTTGTCAAGTTGTAACTGCTGTAAATCAAAGCACATACAAATAAATATGAGTATAATGGAGACTTATGTGTACTGCTTTTCTGTTCTATGAAACTTTTGCCTCCTTGACCAGATGGACGTCGTTCTTTCTGATCCAGCAGTCTCCCCTCCTTGTACCCCTACTGTAGCCCTAATTTTGATCTATCCGAGCTATGGTAAGAAATGACCATCTGTATGCTACAGTTGCACATTTAATGTAAGCTACAGACAGAGAGTTACATGATTTCGTATTTATTGCCATTGATAAAGTGAGTAGAAATCCTTGGGGGGGGGGTGACTTTGACAATCTAGTTTTGCTAAGGGAAAACTACTTTATACTACCATTGAAAGCAAATATAAAAAAAACAGGACTCAATAGTCAATTGGATGTATGGCCCCATTTGAAGAAAAATATATGAATTTTTAGCTCTTCTTCTGTAGTCTGTGATACACTTTACTGTTTGCTTGATAAAAACAGGTTACTCACCTGTAACAGTAGTTCTAGGAGTGGTATATGTTGCTCATCCACACTCTTTGGCATGTCCCCTTCCACTTTAAATTTCATTGGAAGTCTTCAAGCTGGCTCCTTCCTTTCACCCAGGTGGTATATACCTCAGCTCCACCCCATGACACCAGATCTTAGCCTGCTGGAAGCAAGGTGTTGTGCGTCCACAGCCGGGGAGGTCAGGTGGGTCAGTGTGGATGAACAACATATACCACTCCTAGAACTACTGTTACAGGTGAGCAACCTGTTTTCTAGAAGCGTGGATATGTTGTTCATCCATACTCTTTGGCAGACTCCTAGCAGTTCTCCGGGAGGAGGGAGGCAAGGTACACACCCCCTACTTAGGGAACAGAGATTGGAGAACCGAGGCTCCAAAACCAGCATCCCAGCGTGACTCAAGTTCGATGTGGTAGTGGATGATGAAAGGGTTTGCTGACTTCCAGGTAGCAGCCCGACAGATTTCCTGGATAGGGGTGTCTCTGGAAGCAGCCACCGATGCAGCAGTATGGTGGGTAGAATGAGCTCTTATCCCTCTGGAAGGCTTCTTGCCCACCAACTCATAGCACAGATCTATGCATGATGTGATCCATCTTGCAATAGTCCATTTGGCTGCAGGTCTGTCAGAAGCAGCTTCAGCGCAGTTGACAAACAGCTGGCGAACCTCTCCCTGAATTTCCGCCATCCTCTCCTTATAATAGGAGAGGGCTTGTCTCAGGTCCAAGGTATGGAGCCTGTACTCAGCCTCCGAGGCATAATTAGTGTAGTAAACCAGCAGGGTTAACACCTGGTTAAGATGAAACTCTAACACCACCTTCGGAAGGAATTTAGGGTGGGGGCGTAGGACAACCTTGTTCCTGTGGAAGACCAGATAAGGTGAGTCCACCATAAGTGCCTGGAGCTCCTCTGTCCTTCTGGCAGACATCATAGCCACCAGGAAGGCCATCTTCCATGACAAGTGTGACAAGGCACACTTGTTCATTGGTTTGAAAGGCTTGCCCATGAGCATTGCCAGTACCAGCAGAAGATCCCATGGAGGTGGAGATTCACGCACCGGAGGGGATATGTGATCCAGGCCTTTGAAAAAGCACCTGACCACTGTCTCCTGCACCACCGTTGGTTAACCGGCCCAGGCCCAGTAAGTGGAGATTGCTGCTAGGCGCAGCCTAAGGGCCGATGACCAAAGACCCCCTTTGGAGAGAGACCAAAGATTGTCGAGAATGTTAGCCACTGGACAGGACAGAGCGTCCAGGCCCTTGCCCTGACACCAAATAGAAAACCTTTTTACATTTGAAGGTATAACATTTCCTGGTCGATTCCTTTATGGATGCCTCCACCATAGTGTAGACATGTTCAGAAAGACCGAAAGTCTGGAACTCTAGAGGCTCAGGTACCAGACTGTGAGGTGCCAGGATAGAAGGTCTGGATGGAATACCTTCCCCTGAATGAGTGATATCAGGTCCGGGCATGCTGGGAGCCGCTCCAGGTGCCTTTAGCTGAGGCTAAGGAGATCCGGATACCAGAACTGGTGCGGCCAATCTAAGGCTACCAGGATCACCTTCGTCTTGTCCCTCATCACCTTGAGGAGCACCTTGTGGATCAAGGGAAATGGAGGGAAGGCATAGAGGAGGCCTGAGGTCCACAGCCTTGAGAAGGCATCTCCCTGCAGCGAGCCCTGGTGAGGGGGGCAGGCATGAAACAGCCTCAGCTTGGTGTTTTCTCTGGAGGCATACAGGGCCACCATCGGTTTGCCCAGTGGGAGAACAGGCTGTAAGCTACCTCTGGATGGAAAGACCACTTATGGGATGTCTGGCCTAAGTGGCTGAGAGCATTCGCCAAATGGTATGAAGCTTCTTCCACATGGATGGCTAGGAGATCTCCCTCCAACCGTCTCATGAGGGTCCAAATATGGAGCGCCTCCTTGCACAGCAAACATGAGTGTGAGCCACACTGTTTATTGAGGTAGTACATGGTCGTGGTATTGTCCGTCTGGACTTGAACCACTTGACCCCAGAGCTAAGGAGTGAAAGCTGACAGTGCCAGTCTGACTGCTCTGACCTCCAACAGGTTGATATGGCATTGGGACTCCTCAAGGGTCCAGAGCCCATGGGTCCTTTTGTCCCCCATGTGGGCTCCCCAGCCCATGAGAGAGGCCTTGGTCATGAGGATGACCATAGGCTCAGGGTGGACAAATGGGATCCCTTCCTGCAACCGGTCTGTGGCGGTCCACCATTTGGGAGCGTCCCACATCTTCTGGGTTGCAGTGATCAGCTGGTCGAAATGACCATGGAGCTGAGTCCACTGGGTGGCCAACTCCCACTGGAGGAGGCACATGTGCAACCGGGCCCAATGGACCACTGAGGTGCATGTTGCCATGTAACCCAAAAGGTACAGAAAGTCCCGGGCAGGGCACAGTTGCCCAACCAGAAATTATTGGGCAAAGGAGGAAAGAACCTCTGCCCTGTCTGCCAGAAGCCGAGCTCTGGCTTGACAAGAGTCGAGCTCTGCCCCGATGAAGCCCATCACCTGAGAAGGCATGAGTTCTGACTTGGCCTCGTTGATCAGGAGGCCAAGTTGGAAGCAGGACTGGGGGGCCAGGTCCCTGGACCTCTCCACCTCCTGTTGGGTGGATCCTGCTAGGAGCCAATCATCGAGGTAAGGATAAATTCTGATCCCCTGATGCCTGAGACGGGCCACCACCACTGCAATGCATTTGGTGAAGACCCATGGGGCTGATCACAGGCCAAATGGCATGGCTCATAACCAAGGCCACTGATTTACGGTGATTAAAACAATTAAATTCCGTTTTCAAGACTTAAGATTCCGGAATTTCACCGGTGATTGTTATTCTAATTTCCGGATTTTACCGGGATTCTGCTATCATTCTTTTAGTATGTGCATAAATAATCAGAATTAAAGAAGGCTTAATATACAGAGCATTAAATAAAGCAAACTGAGAATAGTACAGGAAGGAATTAAAAGAAAAACACACTTTTTTATAGATTTACTGATCTGATAGAAAATGCCAGATTCCATGAAATCTTCATTTTTACCGGTCTTCAGGCAACCCTAATTCGGAATTTTACCGGATTTTCCGGTAAAAACTGAAAAACAGTGGCCTTGCTCATAACTCGGACAGGGTCCCTTTGACCCTGAAGATGAGGAACTGCTGAAGGGACGGATGGATTGGGACATGAAAGAATGCATCCTGTAGATTCAGTGAACAGAACCACATGTTTTGCTCCAAGGATGGTATGATCTGGGACAGAGTGACCATCTGAAAGGTGCGCAGCCTGAGATATTGATTCAGGTCATGTAGCTCTAGAATGGGGTGCCAGCCCCCCCCCCCCCGTTTGCTTGGGCACCAGGAAGTACCTGGAGACAAAGCCTGGGTCTGCTGGAGGATCCACCACTGGAGCCACTGCCTCCTTGAGGAGGAACTGAGCGATGTTGTCTTGGAGACATGACTGGGTCTGAGCAGATACTCTTTCCTCTCGAGAGGCATGGGCTCAGCTTGGAGGGTACTGCTCGAATTCCAGAGGCAGTCCCTGACTGGCCACTTTGAGAACCCACCTGTCCAAAGTGACAATGGACCAGGAGGAAAGGAAGTGGTGGAGCCAGCCCCCACAGGAGGACCCAGAGCGGAGGTGATGGGAGAGGGGTTCACAGCCCCTGCCCCATCACTGAGCAGGCTTGGAGGAGGAGGAGGCTCTAGAACCTGAACCTCGGCCTTCTTTGTAGTCCTGTTGGGGCTCAGGCTTGGGCCGGGGGTGCCAAGTTTGAGCCTGCTGCTGTTACTGGTGCTGCTCTCCACCTTGGAAGGAGGACTGCTGAGCTGCAGGGGAAGAATGACGAAAAGGCTTCTTCTTTCTCTGCTGCTGGTTCTTGCCCGAAGAACCCCTGGCAGAAGTAGTGTCCAAGGTGACATTGGACTGCTCAATGCACTGAAGGTGACCAGCCACTCCTGGGCCGAACAAGTCAGTCCCTAGGAAGGGCACATCAGCTAATTTGTGCTGGGTATCCGCTGGGAAGGAGGAGAGCATCAGCCACACCCTGCGATGAGAGGCAACTGCGGCAGCCATCGAGCGGGCACAAGAATCCCCACTGTCCAGGGCTGTCTAAAGCTGCTGTTTGGCAACAACTTGGCCCTGATCCCAGACTTGCTTGACTGTGGTCTACAAGTCTGTGGGGAGATGTGGGAGGACTTCATCCAGTGAGCCTAGGAGGGCAGGAAAGAAGTGTGCCATAATGACGGTTGAACTTGCCTGACGAAGGCCCAAACAGGAAGTTGCATAGACCTTCCTGGCTGAATGGTCCAAAAGCTTGGACTCTTTATTAGGAGGTCATTCAGTGTTTGCAGAACTGCCAGTATGCCTGAAAACAAAGGTGGTCACCAGGCTCTCGGCCAAAGGGTGCCCTGTGAACCCCGCAAGGGACCCCATGGGCATCATATACTTGCAGGCCATGCAGGCAGACGGAGCTGGACAAGAGGCAGAACACTGCCAGAGTTGTAAGGTTGGGCCAACAATAGTCTCAGCCACAGGAAAGGCTTCTGTCAGGGTATCCCCTCTCTTAAGGATGTCCGTAACAGGGTACTCCGCCTTTTTCTGGATTGGCTCCAGGGGCATCCCTGTAGACTGAGAGATGAAGCGAAGAATCCCTTGGGAAGACGAGGTACCTTCCTCCATCTCTAAGCCAATGGTTGATTCATCATCCCCTGGATGAGAATGCAAGCCAGTGATGTCCAAATCCAAGGAATCCGGCTATAACAGCTGACCACCCAGGTCGCCTTCGACCCGCTGAGGGCGGTCTTGGGTGACCATGACCGACAACCGCTGGGGAAGCTCAGTGTCTGGTCTATCTTGTAAAGTAAGTAAAGTAAAGTAAAATTTATTTATACAAGGAGCTCCATCTTCCTTGGAAGGAGCCCATCTCACAGGCTGTTTGGGCGGTGGTTCCACCACAATAGGTGGAGAGACCGTTTTGGGCCGAGCTGTTGGTTTTGCTGGCTCCACAGGCAGAGGAACCAATTTAATTGGCTCCGAGGGAGTTAGGTTCAGCCTAGGAGGTGAAAGCCAGGTAATGGCTGGTATAGAAGCCAGAGTTGGCTTGTACCTGGACAAAATTAGCTGTTGCCACATGAGGACCTCGTTGCACCAGAGCCTATCCTCATCTGAGGAGGATGAGAATGACCGATGGCATTGACTCTTTTTTGGGCGTTTATGGCTCTTCCTCGGCCCATCAGTCAAGGCAGTCTGAGACCTCGATCGAGATCGGACGGGCTGACTCAGTCGCTCGGGAGACACCGGTGGGACCAGTGAATTCCCGGGATCAGGGACCACTTCATCGACGGGAGTCCCAGCAGGCTGGGTATCATCATCTGGAAAGACCAGATTAGGGGTTAAATTGAGGGATTTGTTTATCCGAGTCTGCAAAATCAGATCGATTGGATCAATCACGATTTCAACATCATCGACTGATAATTTGGTTGATTGACCTGATGGCAAAGCCGAAAAGCCAGGGCCGAAGAAGCGATCTCTACTAAGGTAGAGTCCGCATGCTCCTGGGATCGAGATCTCTCCCACTCCCAAGAATGTCTCCGTTGAGACAAAGACGATCCCAAGTCCTTATCCCGCTTACGGGATCGAGAGGAGTGTAAGCCCACAGGCACCTCTCCATTGGTCGGGAGTGACTGGCACAACTCTTGGAAGGAACCCGAGAAGGTGGAGCCCAGGTTGAGCGGAACGGAGGAGGTCAGAGAAGAATCTGCTTTAACCTTCCCTATTGTTAGGGACCTCACCCTAATTTGACTATATACCCTTTCAATTCTCCAGTTAACTCCTCTCAGTTACTGATCTAACCTGCCCTATTGTTAGGAACCTCATCCTAATTTGACTATATACCTTTTCAGTTCTCACACTTCCACTGTCTATGGTGACATAGCCAGTCACAGCCAAACCATCACAGTAGCAGGCTCCTTTGCCCTTTGCTTAGGTTGCTAATTCAGTCTATAGGCTGCAAGGACAAGACAGATCAACTGTGTCTCTTGTATGCAAAGCATCACCATGTGGGTGCCCCACTGGCTCTGTTTTCTGTTCCTTCTTTTCCTTGTGCCATGCACAGTGCACAAGCTCTCTCAATCCTCTAGCCGGGGGGAACATAGCCTTCCAGTGGGCTGTCGTGTGCACCATAACTCATCCTATAATTATCTTTGTGCTCTTAGACTCCCCCACCTGCAGCCCTTTGTTCGAACTACTATTAGTGGTGGGACTTGGGTCAAACTGCCCCCACAGGGCATATCCATCACTCGACCATGCACTTACCTCTCTTTACATCTCACAGCCAGGGTCTTGGTAATTACATACTATTTGCCAGCAGATTAGGCCTTACGGTCTATCGAGTCTGCTCGAACCTAGATCCTTAGTTGGGTGCCGAGATCCTCCCATCCCTTGTTCTCTAGAAACCCCTATCATCCATCCCCACCCCCCCGGGACAGGCCATCATCTGATACATCCACTTTCTGTGTCTGTCCCACCCTCTCTTGAAGCCCTCCACTGTGGATCTCTGAACCAGCTCACCAGGCAGTGCATTCCAAGGGTCCACCACCCTCTCGGTGAAAAACCTCCTCCTCTTTTCCCCCCTCACCCTTCCACCTTCCAACTTCAAACCATGCCCTCTGGTGATACCTCCCTGCTTTAGTCTAAAGATCCCTCCATGTTTACCCTATTTATTCCCTTGAGGTGCCCAGAGACCTCAATCATGCCCCCTCTCTCCTCTCCTCCAATGAAAACAGGCAGAGCTCCTCAAGTCTGTCCTCATAGTCAAACTCTAGCCCTCGTATCATCTTTGTTGCCCTCCTCTGTACCCTCTCCAGGAGCTGTATGTCCCTCTTCAAATGTGGTCTCCAGTACTGTACACAGTACTCAAGGTGTGGTCTAACCAGTCCATTGTACAGCGGCAGAATCACTTCCCTGCTCCTAGAGGTGATCCCCCACGATGCATCCCAACATCCTGTTTGCCTTGCTAGCTGCTCTCCTGCACTGCTCAGAGTTATTCATACATGTATCCACCATGACCCCTAGGTCTTTTTCCCTATTGAGGCCTCCAGCGCCTCCCCTCCCAGGGTGTACCTGTGTTTAGGGTTTCCCCGACCAAGATGCAACACCTTGCACTTGGTGATATTGAAATTTAATTTCCATGTGTGAGCCCAGCTTTCCAGGGTGTCCAGGTCCCCTTGCAGGGCCACCCTCCCCTCTTCTCCCTCAACTACTGCTCCCATCTTGGAGTCATCCGAGAAGAGACTCATTTCACACCCTATACCCTCCCTGATGTCCGATATGTATGCATTAAACAGGATCGGACCCAGGACCGAGCCCTGTGGTACCCCACTACCAACCTCTCTAGGGTTCGAGAGCTCCCCACAGACCACTACTCTCTGAGTGCGTCCAGCTAGCCAGTTTTCAATCCATCTGACCATCAAAGGGCCTACTCCTAACCCCATCAGTTTCTCCACCAGACCATTGTGGGGGACAGAGTCAAACGCCTTGCTGAAGTCCAAGAATAATACATCCACAGGCTTACCCCTGTCCAGTTCTGATGTTACCCATTCATAGAACTCCACAAGGTTGGTTTGACAATTACTGTCGTAGGACAGACCAGATCTAAATACGGGGTTCTATTTACTCGACCCAACACCCCTTGTAGACGAACACGGGCAAGAGATTTCAAAATGACTATTACTGCACTAAGGAAACTCTTACTTTTCCTTCTGTTGTGCTAAGGAGACATTGAGCTTAACCCTGGCCCAGCTAAAGTTCTTACTTCCCCATCGGATACAGCAAAACTGAAAGGAATGTGCGTTATGCATACGAACACATGCAGCCTGTTAAAAAAGCTTACCTTGATCAAGGCATGGGTCAATTATACCACATCGGATGTTTTGGTGATCTCCAAATTATGGCTCAGACCCTCTATGCTTGACAGGGAAATTAACATCCCAGACTATTCATTATTTAGAGCTGACAGGCTCACTAGAGGTGGAGGAGTGGTCATCTATATCAAGGATAAATACAGTATTCGCTTTCATGCCCAGACTTGTTATCCATTGCAAACCAATTTGAATGCCTAGCACTAAAGGTTTAGATATCATCCTCCACTGTGCTTTGAGTCATAGGTGGCTACAGAGCCCCATCTGCTGGCTCTCAAATCCTCACCCACCTAACTACTATTATGGGGCAAGGCTCCATTGAAACAGTTATCTTTGGGGATCTTAACCTTGATTGGATGTCCAAGGCCGCTGCACCACTTAAGGAGTTCTGTGATGCCCACAGGCTGACGCAACTTATTTGAGAGCCTACGTGACCTAATGAGAACCCTGCTAATAGCACATTGCTTGATATCATCTTAGTAAGTAAACCACACCTGTTCTCCCATGCAGGAATCTTCTTCTCTGATGTTAGTGACCACAGCATCATCACTGGCGTAAGACAGGTCCAGAATCCACTATCCTCATCAAGGTTCTCTACTAAGAGGTCCAGACATAACTTCGATCAGTCTGCCTACCTTGATGAGCTAAATTACTCGCTGCTTTGGCAGGACTTTTACCTAGCTAACTTGGTCCACTTGGCAAATGACATCTTTTCTGAAATTGTGACTGGGACATTAAATAGGTATGCCCCTCTTGTAAAAGTTAGGGTAAGGAGTAGAACCTGCCGCTGGTTCTCTCTAGAACTCAAAACAGCACTGCTGGATAGAGACAAGTTTTGGAAAAAAGCATGAACAACTAAGGTCCTGATGGACTGGTGTCACTTCAGGAAAGCCAGGAATACATGCACCAAGATGACAAGGGATGCTAAGGCCTCCTTTTATCATTTGGAACTTGATTCTGCTGCCAGGAGCTCCTCTAAATTTTGGAAGTCCATTAAGGATATGTCTGGACATACCCCCCAGAACTCACTGCCTGCAAAGATTACCTCTGGCAGTGCCACCATTTGTGACAAAATGGAGATCCTGGATGCATTTAACAACCACTTTGCCACTGCAGGGCTGGCATTTGACAACTCCCCTGCACATTCTTTATGCTCCCAGTTGGGTTCACAAAACTCTGAACCTCTTTTTACCAACTCAATCTTTTCTCTCCAGCCTACTTCATTGAAAGAGGTTGAAGACCTTCTATTACAGTTGGATACCATCTAGACCCATACTTTCTAAAGGTCACCTACCATGCTTTAGCTGTACCAAATACCCACCTATTCAGTCTCTCACTGTCCCTTGGAATCCTCCTACCCTTATGTAAAATAGCTCATGTTATCCCTCTGTTTAAATCTGGGGACCCCTGTGATCTTAACAACTACAGACTGATTTCTCTACTCCCTATACTGTCCAAACTGTTGGAAAAAATTGTAAGCAAGCAGTTGAGAACCCATGTAGAAACTATGAATCTTCTAAATCCAATGCAGTCTGGCTTTAGAGCACAGCATAGCACCATTATGGCCCTAGCCAAAGTGGCCAATGATTGGCAGTGAGACCTGGAGAATTGAAACTTCCTCTGTGCAGTGTTCTTAGACTTTAGAAAGGCTTTTGACACCATCGATCATGGCCTGATCCTTTCCTCCTGAGGGCGATAGGACTGGACTCACTATTCTTGCATTGGTTTGCTGACTACCTCTCTGGCCGGTGGCAGCAAGTCAAGGCAGAAGGTGAACTTTCTCTTCTTAAACCTCTGCAAAGAGGGGTTCCCCAGGGATCAATTCTTAGTCCCCTACTGTTTGCAATTTACATAAACAACATTGACACCAATATAACTAAGGCCAATATCCATCTATTCGCAGATGACACTTCTTTACCTAAGTTGTCCTTCGCCAGAAGCTGCCTGTGGAGACCTACAATCTGAATTCAATCTACTTCAGAGCCAACTCCTAAACAAAAAGCTCCTATTAAACACAAAAAAAAACTAAGGCAATGCTATTTTCTCCACTTCTCCATGCTGCAAACCCGCCCAGTGTTGGCTCCATTCCACAGATCACAACAATCCTGTTAGAAAACCTAGAATTTGTCAATAAATTCAAGTACTTGGGAGTGTGGCATGACCATAGACTTTCCTTTACAGACCATATCGAAAATCTGCTAAAGAAATTGATGCAGAGGCTTGGACTCTTTTTCAGGATTAATAACTTCCTTACTAGTGATGTCAAGCGGTGGCTTGTAGAAACAATGTTTCTCTCCATGGTCGACTATGCTGACTTTCTTTATAGTCACTGCCCTGTCTCTCATCTTGCTAAATTGGATATGTTGTATCACAGGGCTCTGAGATTCATTACTGGCCTACCTTTGTCCACTCATCATTGTGCCCTTTATGCTGCAATGGGGTGGCCCTCCCTTCAGTACAGGAGAAACAGAAATGCTGTATTCTGGATGTTCAGAGCTATTATCAAAAAACTACCCCCCTATATCTCTGATTGTCTTCGCTAAGCGAGCTTGAGAACTACGCACTGAGAAGCTACTCCTTTATTTCCTTAAAGGTACCTAAGCTAAAAACACACTTTGGGAGAACAGCTATAAGCTTTGCACTGCTTTCTCTATGGAACAAAATACAAAAATTGTTAAAGCTTAGTATCCCTGTTAGTCTATCCTCCTTCAAGACACTATATGACTATTTGGTCAAGGAAATTTGCAACTGCTTCCCCCGATCCTAAACTTCCCTGCACTTACAGCATACCATGATGGTGTTGTCCTCTCCGCTACACCTGACCTTGTGGCCTCTCCATCACATTTCTCTAATACCTAATTGTGCTCCCTGCCCTCCTGTCCTGTGTCCTCTCTGAGGCTTCATCTGTCCCTATTCTATCCCTTACCACCCTGCCTGTCCCCTATCTCGCCTACCACACCCCCCTTCTACCCTGTTACACTGTTTGTTTTTTTCTTTTTTTAACTCACTGTCTGTCTTGTTACTTATGGCATTGTATGTAATATACCATTACCTAACAATTGTCCTCGTAAGTTCTTCCAGCTACTGTTACTAGACTCATTATACACCACAAAGGAATTGAACCACTGTTTCCAAACTGTTCTCCACTTATGACTACATTTAACTATTGTATCTCTGTATTGTATAATATTACTGAGGTGTTATGTTGTGACTGTTCATATGTTGTATATCCTGTGTTCCTGTGCTAATCAGGTCCATCTTGTAAATGAGATATGCTCAATAGTGTTCACCTGGATAAATAAAGATTTGATTGATTGATTGCTTGACTGAATTCATGTAGTAGTTTGAGTACTCCTCTTTGTTCAACATCTGTAAAAGTGAAGGAAGCAGGTACCATAGGTGAAGAAGGAGTGGAGTCTTCCTGACTGTCAGATGGGGCAATATTGATGGGATGAAATGGAACAGGAGATGCAGTGTCGAGGTTAGTGAAGTAATGGTTCAGGACCTCTGCAATGTCAGCATTTCCAGTGCATAGGGTGTAATTATAAATGGGGAATGAGGTGGGGGTATTAGCAGAGATTGGTCTTTGCCAAGAAGGGTGGTTGATTACAGACCGAAGATTTCTTGTCTTGTTAGTTAGCATTCAGATGAATGGCATAATAGGCTGACTTGGCATGCCTTGTCATTTCAATGGCTAGATTCTAAAGCAGCCTGTACAGTTCCCAATCTTGGTCATCCAAGCAGGTTTTGTATTTGGCCTAAGCCTTGTCTCGTGATCTGTAGCACCTAATAGTTCCAGTGTGATCCAACTGTGTTTACCACCTTGCACTCTCAAGTATTTTTAAGGAAGTACTTTGCCACATTTTGATTATATTTCTGATGCAAACTATGATTTTTTTTTAACTTACTACGCTTCATTCATTCTGTACATGTACTGTTTACTAATTAAAATAATATCAGGTTGACATATTCTTTATAGCCAATCAAACATCATAATGTTCAACTATTGTTTAATAATGAGTTGTACCCTACAAGTCAGTATGTTTAAGAGAACAGCTATAAACTGATATTCAAATGCCAGAAAGATATAGAAACACTTACGTAGAGGTCTGGTTCATTCAAAATTAAAATTGCAGAATGTCATTCTTCATGGAGTTTCTATGAAGTAAGCACTATACAAAGTACATGATACATACAAAAAACTTCACAAACTGTGCATTTTGGATTTTCATAAGACTCCACCCTTTGCAGCTTTTCCCTGTGAGCTGCAAGATTCTCAAATATTTGTTTTCCATGAATCCTGCACTTAGTAAAGTGAGAAAGTTAACATTACACTGAAATGTTTCTATTTTTTTGTTACTTTTTTCATCCCTTCTGCCTGGTCTTGGCCCTCATACTGCTGCCCTCTCCAACCAAGTCATCCTGGCTTCCCTCGGTACTTATTTTGACACTGCATGTTCTTCCAAGGCTTGCCCCCTCCCTGGTAGCACTGTGAGGTTCCCCATCCCCCCTTTTGTGGATCTGGTTGGCAGCAGCAATGCCCATGTCTTCGGGTGCAGGGTATGTGGGAGGCCAGAATCATTCTATTAACTGGCCTTACCACTTTTTCTCCTCCCTCTCCATATTTGAGTGCATGTGCAATGCCATCAGGGCACTCCGTACAAGCTTCTGCACACCTTGCATTGTCAGCTGCTGCTCCTCCACACTAATCTGAAAGTCACATTCCCCACAGCCACCACCAGGTGCCAGGTTTGTGCCCGGTAGTGCAAGCCTCCCTCCCCAAGGAGGAAAACTGTCCAAAGGATGCTTGCTCCTCCTCCCCTGAGTGACCCTGTGATGTCCCAAGCTCACTACCAAACGCGGGATATTAGCACCGCAAGCAGTAGCCCTACCACTGCACCAGTGATGCGGCCAGAAACTTTTCAATGAAGCAAACTATACATACTTTGCTCAGCACTGCTTTTCATAGCACAGTTGAACACATTGTAGGACTTGGTCTCATTTAGTTTTTTAGTAAAGCTGTTTCTGTGAAAAGAGGCATAGAAGGAAAATGCTCTGTTACCAACAAATGAATGCTTGATGTGGGGAGGTCAGAAGGACACTGCAGACTGAGTGTCTGAAGCAAGAAGGGAAAGTGTGTTCAAGGACATCAGGCAGAAGCACCCCTGCTGCATTTATTTTATTTTATTCTTTTCGTAATGGGGTAAATCCTAGTAGGCACAAGGCCTTTTTCAGGGGTGACACAGGAGCATCGGGGCGGTTAAGTGACTTGCTCAGGGTCACACAGTAAATACATGGAGGTTGTGGGAAAACAAACCCAGCTAGACATATCAAGTGCATTTACAGCTCATTACTGCAACCTCTTGGCTATACTGCCAGCATATCTTTTGGCCAGAAACATTAACTGTATGCTTAAAAGTTAATAAGATGTATTCTGCTGTTAGCTAATGAGTGAAATATTCTTTATAGGTTTCTGCCTGTGAACCTTCCAGATAGTCATAAGTTTTAGTCCAGCTCTTCTAGTTCAGATCACTGAAGGTTATGCATGGATGTGTTCCTCTACATGTGATATACAAATGGTTCCTGGTTATGGAATGTGACCCTCATGTTTGATGTCTGTAACTGCGATAATTTTTATTCCTGGAAGGTAGCTCTGTTCGCAGCAGGGGAAGGCTCCATGTGGGAAGCTGTAATCACATGGTTAACATTTCTTATAAAATGGGCGTTAGAATCCTTGCAAGTTCACTGGTCTAAACACATCACTCAGCCAGTCATTAATCTCTGGTATATGAACAGTTCATAACTATCCTGTCCTAATGTATGTAGAAAAACCTAACTAAATGAAAATGAAATATATTTCAATTAAAATAAAATATTTTCCACTTTTTAAACACACACACAAAAAAAAAATAACTGGGAATATGTTTCTTCAAAATAAATGCACTTCCCAGTTTTATTCAAAAGCTCTCAGCATTTGTTATAAAATTTACATACACTAACTTGCAACAACCTTTTTTTAATTCTCCCCTGTACCAGGTGACACCCCTTCCCACTGGTCTTTCCAGCCCTGTCACCCTGGCTTCTCCCAAGGCTTGCCTGCTCCCATTGTCCCCACAGCTTGCCATCTGTAGCAGGGTGACAGGGAGTCCTTCCACCTGCCAGGTCAGGATTTAGATTTCCTGGAGCTGCCCGAGTCGCCAGGTGCAGGGCCTGTGGAGGCCAGTAATCTTTCTGCTCAACTGAGAGTTTTCTCCTCATGAGGGATGTGGTGTGCGGATGTCAAGGAGCACATACTGACATCTGCCACGTCCCCCCTGCCTCTTCAGCTTGGACTGCCTCTCCCCTGGCTTCTATCAGGGGCCAGTCAAGTACCGGGCTCTTCACCACCCTTTCTCCAGAAGATGAGAGTGGTCCTATGGAAGCTCGATCCTCCTCCCTCCAGTTGGCTCTTCGACACCCCGTGCTCGCTTCTGAATCTGAGTTGCCGGGGTTGCAAGCGGTAGCACTACCGCTGTGCCAGCAGCCATGTCTACCTTACAACAACCTAACTAAAAGAAAATAAAAACTTTTTCTTCATTTAAATCATCGGTTTAATAAGGACAGTAATGCAGTCTAGGGCATTGATCTCTTGAGAAATAATGGGCTTGTCAGGTATACTGAAAGTTACTTTGCTGTTAACTTGTGCCTTCCAATTGACCCAAGGTAATTATTAATTCTGTAGAAATGCATGACTTGTAGATTACTGTAAAGTAAGCAGATTTCTAAAGCTAACTACTGAAATATGTCTCTGTCTAAGAACTGAATGGTGAAGAGTTCTAACCCTATAGCACTTCCTCATGCCCAGATCTGGGAGGTGTTACATGTGTATATAGTGTTATCGCATATGGCTCTGTATTTGAAATGAGAATATACTATTTATTCTCTTAGTGCAAATTTAGCCAGACGTTCACACTCCACTACCCTCCTTCTTTGAAGCAGCTGTCAGATCACAGTTATTGTAGGATCCAACATTGCATGTACCAGTTGGTAAGCTGGTGTAAATGACAGCACAACTCTGACAAATTAACTAAATAGTTACATTGTTTAAATAGCACATAAACTAAAAGCAATCTAACAATACCTAAAAGACAAATTAAATTGCATAAATCAAGTATACAACAAGGGAAATGTTTGGCAAAATTTTTTGGCTCTATGATTCCGGTTCAACAACACTTTTGTCGACTGGCATCACAGCAATGGCAATTAGGTTGACCACAAGTTGCAGTTGACATAATTCCCGAATGTCTCCTGGTCCTTGTTTCTATCCGGCGGCTTTAACTGGAGTTGATTCGGGGAGGGGGCACAGGACCAGGAGACAGTGTGGCCCTGCCTCAAGCACACCAACATGACGAGCTGTTGATTTCATCAACAGCAATGTAGGTCACTGTGTTGGTGTCATTGTACAGTGGGTATACCAAATGTTTCAATCATACCAGTTGTGGTTACTTCAAAAACACTTCACCCATGGCTAAGCTTTTCTCTGCCAGTCATGAGAACATCCAAAGTCACCACAACTCATCTGGATAAAAAAAAATATCCAACACTGTCTTGTTTCATATTCCCTATTTCATCTTGGAGTTTGTAGTGGGAGAAGCAGGATGTAACTATTGAAAGATACTGTTCTCTAGAGTTTTTTTTAGAAATGCAAGGTTAGAGATGAGGTAACAGTAGGAAAGAAAGTTGTAATAGGAATGTCCCCCACCTCAAAATTTTAAATATAATCAGCCTCCTTATTCAGAATCAACCATAAGTGCAGTGCAGCCTGTAGTGCTGTGCCAAAACAGAGCATGGCTGGCTCTGAGCTATTTTCATCTAGTTAGCTTACACTAATGGAGCACATTAACTGACTGAGTATCAGCCCATGTTGGCCCAGCATGAAGTGGATATGGGCTGTGCTGACATGGCCCAAGGCTGCATATGGTGCAAAGAAGAAAGCACTACCAAAAACAGGATAGTGCCAGGCTACTGTGGACCATCTTCCACCCAGGGATGCAGATGTGCTCATTGGGCATGCAAGGCACTAAGAGATATCTGTATGTCCATTACAGGCTCATCTGTATGTGCACAGCTCCTTAGCATGTAAAATGGTATGCAATGCCCTGATGTCTATTGGACCTCCTTCCCCCAATCACCCCTGTCATTTGTTCAGTTCTCTTTTCTTGGTGTCTAGTGGACCCCCTGGTCTCTCCTGTCATTGATTTGTTTGTCTGTTTCCTGTAGACTCCCTCCCCCCAACAGCCCTGGGTCCCAAGTATATCAAAATCTCTGGAGGGCTAGTGGCCACCTACAGAGTGCCACTGCCCCCCATTGACACCCCTCACTCACCCCCTGTTAATGACCACTTTCCCCACACCCCCTCTACCCCAGTCACACTTATCCTACCATTGGTATTACAGCAGTGGCCAGCACAGCCCTCTGCTCACCTCCTTGGTCGTCTGACTTCCAACTGTCTCAGTGCACTTTTGTGTACTTTAACATACTGTTTCCAAATAGGTCACACAATATTTTTAACATGCGTGCATCTATTATTTTTGGGTCATTTATTTGTTTAAACAAGCTGCAGCAGTCTTCTGCAAACTGTAAATGTGTGAGTTTTGTTAATGAATATTATCTAAATTTTGACTGAAGTGGTACACATCAGTTAGATATTTGTGTGCCCTATGTTATTTCTTTCTTCTTTCCCATCACTACATTCATTGAACCATTCTTGTGCTGGTCAGTTCTGTAATGCTAAACTTGTTAAATATGATTTACATTCTGTACCAAGTTCAGTGACCAGTTAGCACTAGCTAGACAATGACAATACTTGTTTCTCTGGAACTGTGTGCACCAACATGAATTTAACTGTAACAGATGATAACATACCAGTCTTCTTCTCTCCTCTTCTACAGTACTTAGCAGCTGGGCAAATTCTTTGAATGACTGAGCTACATGAAAAAAAAAAAAGGAATTATTTTAAAGCCCATTTTTCAAATTCACAAATGGCAAGGAAAATAACCTTCCAAAATGTTCCACACTTATGGTTATCTTTGGCACTGGCTAACATTAAATTGAATCATGTTCACATTTATTCATGGTCACTAAGTTAAAGGGGAAGATAAATGTAATGGGTTCTTGCAGTTTTAAATCCCACTGAAAGCTTTTTCCAATAAGGCATTGAGAATATGGCACCTGTGAGAGTCAGCAGTCCTGAGATATCCATATCTTAATCAATGATACTGTATATTACATTCAGATAGCAGCCATATCATAGAAACTGAAGACAGAATGGGATATCACAGATGGGCAATCTGTTTAACAATGCACAACTTCTTCATTCATGATATCAGTTACATAGAAAACATAGAATCTGATGGCAGATAAAGACTGCTTGGCACTCCTAGTCTGCCCATTTCCCTACCTATGTGATAAGCTGCAGATCCTAGTTAACCAACAGCCTTTTTCTTCCTACCCCCCACAAGAACTACCTTATGTCTGTCCCATGCATTCTTGAATTCCCCCACTGTTTTTGACCCCATGACCTCCTCAGAAAGGCCAGTCTCTGTGAAAAAATACTTTCACACATTGCCCCTGAGCCGCCCCCCTCTATCTTCAGATTGTGTCCCCTTGTTCTTACGCATCTCTTTTCCTGAAAGATGCTACCCTCTTGGACTTTGTTGATTCCTTTGAGGTACTTAAAAGTTTCTATCATGTCCCCTCCCTTCTTTACTCAAGGGTATACATATTAAGTTCCTTTAGTCTCTCCTCATATGGCTTCTGTTGCAGACCCTGCACCATTTTAGTTGCCCTCCTCTGGACTGCCTCCATCCTGTCTATGTCCTTGCTGAGATGGGGTCTCCAGAACTGGACTCATTACTCCAGATAGGGTCTCACCAACTGTCTGTACAGAGGAATAACTTCCTGTTTTCTACTGGTGATGCCTCTCCCTATACATCCCAGTATCCCCCCATCCATCCCTACTACCTTCTCACATTGCTTGTTAACCTTTAGGTCATTTGATATGATTAACCCCAGGTCTCTTTCCATTTGTTACTCCCCCCCCCCATATCATGTACTCTTCCCCTGGGTTTCTGTTTCCCAGGTGCATTACTTTGCACTTCTTTGCATTGAATCCAAGCTGCCATACTTCTGACCATTCCTCCCACCTTGCCATGCCACTCCTCATCCTTTCCACCCATTTGTGTATCAACCCAGTTGCAGATCTTTGTGTCGTCTGCAAAAATACATACTTTTCCTTCCAGTCCCTCTGCAATGTCACTTATAAAGACATTAAAAAGGACCAGACCCAATACTGAACCCTGCGGTACCCCACTAGTAACCCCCCTTTCTTCATGGTGGACTCCATTTACTATTACCTTCTGTGTCCTGTTGTCCAGCCAATATTTTACCCAGGCTACCACCCTGGGACCCACTCTCAGGCTGGCTAATGTGTTTATTAATTAATTAATTAATCAGAGGTAATGTTAGAAAGTATTTTTTCATGGGGAGGGTTGTGGATGCATGAAACAACCTTCCTGAGGAGGTTGTGGAGTCAAGAACAGTGGGAGAATTCAAGGATGCATGGGACAGACATAAAGCAATTCTGGTGGGGGGTAGGAGGAAGTAAGCTGTTGGTTAACTACAATCTGCAGCTTATCCATCAGGTAGGGAAGTGGGCAGACTAGGTGGGGCCAAGCAGTCCTTATCTGCCATCAAATTCTATGTTTCTATGTTTTGTGTGGGACTGTGTCAAATGCCTTGTTAAAGTCTAGGTAAGCCATGTCCACAGCCCCTCCCTGGTCTACTACTTTGGTCACACAGTCAAAGAAATTGATTAGATTCGTCTGACATGTCTTTCCTGCTGTGAATCCAAGTTGCCTTGGGTCCTGTGCCCACTGACCTCTACGTACTCGACAGTTTTTTCCTTCAGAAGTGATTCCATAATTTTCTCTACCACTGAAGTCAAATTGACAGGTCTGTAGTTTCCTGCCTCTGTTTTGCTCCCACTCTTGTATTAAGGGGAATCACATCCACCTTCCTCCAGTCCTCAGGTACCACACCATGTTCCCATGATTTGTTAAAAAGGGTAGTCAGTGGTGTCACTAGTTCTCTCCTTAGCTCTTTTAGAATTCTAGGGTCAATCCCATCAGGCCCCATTGCTTTGTCCACCTTCAGTTTTAGGAGTTTTTTCAGAACCCTTTGTTTTGTGAAAGGACTGGGATCAACCCCCCCCCCACCCAATCCAGAGTGCTTCTATTGATTGGATTAGGTACCTCCCATCCTCTTCTTTTGTGAATACTGACCAGAAGTATTCATTCAATATCTCTGCTTTTTCACTGTCCCTCTCTGCCTACCCACCGTCCCCTTTATTCAGCCTCACTATCCCTCCCTTTGTCTTTCTCCACTCTCTAATGTACCTATAAAATGATTTATCCCCCTTCTTAACTGAGTTGGCTCTCTTTTCCTTGGTTTTGCTATTCTGACTGCCTTCTCCACTTCCTTCTGCTTTAACTGGTACAGTTCTCTGTCTTGCTCCTTCTGCTTCCTTATACTTCCTAAGTGCTATCTTTTTCTCCCTAACCTTCCCCGCCACCTCTTTTAAGAACCATAGTGTTTTTTTCTTTTGTTTTGATTTATTTGCTTCACTCAAAAGCTTGTTGCCTGTGTGATGGCAGTTTTGATGTTTCCCCCATTGTTGCTCCACCTCTCCTTCTTGCCTGTTTTCTGGTGCTTTTCAGAGGCACTCTCCCATTTTGACAAAGTCAGCCCTCCTGAAGTCCAGTATCCTCACTTTTGTATGGCTTGACTCTGCAGCTGAGTTTATCGTGAACCACACTGTTTGGTGGTCACTTGTCCCCAGATGGCTACCCACTTCTAGATCTGAGATCCTCTCTCCATCTCCTTTTGAGAGTACCAGGTCCAAGATTGCTCCCTCCCAAGTGGGCTCCAACACTAGCTGTCTGAGGCATGCCCTCTGTAGGGCATTGAGAATGGCCCTGCTCTTGGATGTGACTGCAGCAAAGGTGCTCCAGGTAACATCTGGCATAGTCAGATCCCCCATCAACAATATCTCCCCTTTCTCTACCATCCTAAGGATGCCTTCTATCACTTCCTTGTCTATGTCTTCCTGAGACAGTGGTCTATATACTACCCTTGTGCAGATTGTGGTGCCATTTCCAGTCTCCAGGGTGACCCACAGTGCCTCCTCTCCTCCCTGTTTACCCTTTTGTTCCATTGCTTTGATCCCTTCCCTTACATAGAGAGCTACTCCTCCTCCTCTTCTACCCTCCCAGTCCCTCCTGTAGATTGTGTACCTTAGTATGTTGACATCCCAGTCATGGTTCTCTGTGTACCATGTTTCTGTGACTGCCACAATATCCAGGCATCCCTTTTGCATCAAGGTCACCAGTTCAGGGAGCCTGTTACCTAGACTATGGGCATTGGTACTCATTACCCTCCATTTGTTCATGGCTTTACCCCCTCTTTGCCCCATCCCTGCCCTTACTGCCTTTGCCTTTTGTCCATTTATCCCTGCCCTTCTCTCTTTCAATGTCTCTATCTTGGTGTTTACCTCACTAACTACCCTGATTTTTAGGGGGTGGCTAGGATTTCCTTGCTCCTTTTCAGTGCCCCCCCTTGGCTAGTTTAAATGCTTGCCAATGAAGCATTTAAACCTATCATCTAGGATCCTGATTCACCTTCTGGACAGATGCAGACCATCGTGTCAGTATAGGCTTGCGTCCCTCCAGGTGGACCCCCAGTCCCCAATGAAGCCAAAACCCTGAGCTCTGCACCAGTTTATCAACCACTGATTGAATCCCATGGTGTGGTGCACCACACCTCACCCATGCCATAGACAGGCAGCACGTCTGAGAAGGTTACCGTGCGTACTTGTCTAAGGTCACTCCCCAACTCCACCTCCACTGTTCTGATCCCTTTTCCAGCTAGGTCATTTGTCCCTAGGTGGACAATGACATCCAGCTCCCTCCCCCATGCAGCTGCTCCCACGATCCTGAGGATTCATTCCCTGTCTCTCCAAGCCATGGTGCCAGGTCCCCTCCCTGCCCTAGTTCTACCCTCCTAACAATGGAGTCCCCCACCAGGTGTTGTTTCCTTCCCCCTTTAGGGTCCCATGCCACCCTCCTGTGGGTTTCCTCTATGGAGGTTCCCAGCATCCTCTTTGGTCTCCCCTGTGGTTGCCTCCATAGAGGAACCACACTCTGACAGAATGGCATATGAATTGTGGAGAGGTACAACTGGAGGGATGCTCCTCTGTTCCACCACTCTCACCCTTCCTGAGCCCACTGTGGTCCAACCACTCCTCTTTCTTGGCAACCTCTGAGGCAGCGGCCTTGGCCCTGGTGGTCCCTGGGTGGGAGAGGAGGTTCCCCGAATCCTGGCCAACTCAGCCTGGAGGTGAGCAACCTCTTCCCTCAGCCCAGAGAGGTGCCTACAGATGGGACACACTGCATCCTCCAGAACATCTCCCGGAAGACTGCTGCTCCACAGCCACTACACTGCACCACTCCCATCATATATAATGTGTAGCCCCTTAGCTGTTGTTTTGTATGCTTACTCTTTCCTCTCTCTGTTTATTTATCTTTTATTTTTATATAATTTCTTTCTCTCCCTACTTTCCTACTGTCTCCGGGCCCTTGCAGCTCCTGATCTTCCTGTTCTGGGACAGGAAGTTGCTATATGCCTCAGTAGGCTCCTTACTTGCTCAGTGTCAGACCTCCAGCAGCTGGAGGGGGGTGGAGAGCTACTCTTTCCTTCTAGGATGGTGACCCTTTTGTGCCTCTGTGATCAGTCCCTTCCTGCTCCCAAACAGGAAGTTCCTGTTGTCAGTCAAATCCTGTGCCTATAAAAGTAGAACTGGCTGGCTATAGGTAGGTGGGGGGGGCGTACAGGGGAAGGATGGAGAACTATATAGTCCCAGTAGAGTAGTAAAGTTCTAATCTCACCTTCTTCCTCTTGCTGTTCTCTGCCAAAAGCTATCTAGGGTACTTTTTAAATCCCAAACACCTGGCTATCTTCTGCCTAAGCCACTCCCCCAATTCACAGTTTCCTTCCTCACCTAGCTAACTGCACAAATAACAATTCCCCTCACCCAACTCAGACAAACACACTCTTTTTTTTTCATTTGTTTGTTTGTTCCCTAAATTGAAGGTCCCAGTAGAGTAGCAAAGCTTTAATAGCACCTCCTTCCTCTTGCTGTTCTCTGCCAAAAAAGTTCCAGTCTTATGTTTCGTTGATATGACAACTGTCTTGATTAAATATTACATATAGCTGATTCAGATATAAATATCTGTGACCTGCTGACACCTATCAGTAAGCCTAATGCCTCATTTGAAAGAGAAATTCATGGTTGTTCAGACCTTAAAGGTCTCTGCACATCTGCCTTCCCCTTTACATAAATGGGTATATATTCACATTCATGTTGTCTTTTATGGCATACTTCAGGTTTGGTATGTGGAGGTAGTTTTCCTTTCTATGTACATTTCCCTACTGCAGACCCACTCCATTTACCAACCAGGCAGTTTTCTAAATACATAGAGAGTAACTCTTAAATTACATTATCATCTGGCAACACAATAAATGTTCTTTTTTAATTCTCTCTTTATGCCCCCATTTTATGCTACAGCCAGGACTACCCTTGAGGGTCACAAAGGTGTCTTTCTTAGTTGAGCTCCAGTCCCTTCCAGCTACCCACCTCTATGTTGCCACAGTATTAGACCCCCTCAGGTGGAGAAAGAGGGCCCCTAACCATATGATCTTCGTCAGGCTGGCAGTTAGGGTTCCAGGTCAGTCCATCTTTGATCCACTAGGGCCATCATCAGTCTGGCTGTGGGGTCTTTTCCTTTTTGTCCACCCACTAGGATAAAAGCATACACAGGAGCTCCAAGAAGCATGTACACACATAGGTGTGCTGCCACACCAGATCATAAATTGCATGTGACCCTCCCATGGTGCCCTCAACTACCCTACCACCTGAGATCACCCAGGTGGCAGTAATGCAGCGAGAGTGACAACCCTCCCATGCTGGAGGAGGAGAGAATTGTTTGGGATGCTCAACCCTCCTCCTCGCCAGCTGGCCCCCAACTGCCCCCCACAAGACCTAAGCACATTCCCAAACTTGAGTCATCAGCATAATGAGCAGTAACACTACCACAGCGCTGATGGGCCAGCTTAACACAATATATGTTCAATGCATTAAATGACTGATACAAACATTATTTTTAATTATAAAATGGGTGTGGAAAACGCTGCATTGTGGTTGGCTGAGAGGGTTTGGAACCCAGTTCACTGAGTGCCCGCCAACCACACAATCTCCAATGCCATCAGAGTTAAATGACCAGCTCCGATAGCACTTATGCCACTCTTCAAATACCACCAGACATCATTGGTGTGGTGCTTACTGACTTAGAGATGGTAGGCGTAGTGTGGGTAGAGGAGCCACCAGGGAACAGCGACCATAACTCTAGTTTAAACTGGCCCTAGGGACCAGTAATTTGCAATCAAAAGAAGAGGTCTTGGATTTCAGAACAGTGGATTTCAACAGGATGAGGAAGATGGTCTGAAACAAGTTATCCAGGGTAGACAGCACAGGGAGGTACAGGAGAGATGGGGGCAATACGGGGGGCCATTTATGAGGCATTAAAGATATGCCTGAGGAAAATAACCAAAAGTTACAGGTATAAGTGAACAATATGGTTCTTGAAAGTGTCAGGGAAGCAGTGAGAGCATAAAAAGTCTTTCATCAGGTACAAAGAAAAGTAAAGGAAGGAAGACTGAGGAGCATATAAATTGAGAACTAGTAAAGCAAAGAAAATATGTAAGGAGGCTAACATGGACATTGAGTCGTGTATTGCTGAGGGAGTCAAGAGAATAGATAAGTAATTTTTTACGTATATTAGGGGAAAATCTAGCAAAGGAGGGGGAATTGTTAGGCTATTTGAGGGAGTTAGAGTAATAAAGGAGGATGGTCAAAGGTAACCATCCTTAATGACTATTTTTGCTCTGTTTTCAGCAGGGACGATAGTGAGCCCTTGCCAGAAAGTGCCATCAAAGCAATCACTAAGGGCATCCCAGAGATGAGGCAGCCAGTATTTAGCAGCAGAAGGGTCCACACAGTATGCATTCAAGGGTGCATAGGGAGCTGGCACCAAAACTAGCTAAACTCCTGATGGGGCTATTTAATAGCCTGTTACAGACAGGGGTAGTTTTATTGGACTGAAGGGTGGTGGACATGATTCCGCTCCATGGGGGGGTACAAGGAGCAAGTGGAGGAACTACAGACCTGTCAGTCTTACCCTAGATGTAGGAAAACTGATGGGGTCACTAGTCAAGGAGGACCTAGAGGACTACTTGCAAAGCAATTACCTCCAGGATAGCAAACATCATGGTTTCATGGCAGGAAGGCCTTATCAGACTAACCAAATAGTTTTATCTAACTGGGTGATACGGACACTATATGGGGCCACAGCATAGATTTACCCTATTACAATTTCAGCAAGGCTGCAATTCAATGCCTTACAGGTGATTGCTGAAAAAGATGGAGGATCTGTGGGTGGCAAGGGACATAGTAAGATGGGCAGGAAATTGGTTGAGGGGGAGGCAGCAGAGTGTTACAATAAATGGGGTAAAATTGGAAGAGAGGGAGATCACAAGTTGGGTACCACAGGGTTCTGTCCTGGGGCCAGTCCTCTTAAATATATTCACCAGTGACATTGGAGAAGGAATCCAGAGCAGGTTATGCCTCTTCACAGATGACACAATGCTCTGTGGGAGGGTGGACAGTGAGAAGGGAATTAAGGAGATGACCTGCATAAACTGGAGAGGTAGTCTAAGGTTTGGCCTTTGAAATTCAATGCCAAAAGTGCAAGGTAATGCACCTAGGGAGCAAGAACCTAAAGAGAGAGTACTGGATGGGAGGGGTTAAGATGAGCACTACAACTGAAGAAATTAGCTTTGGAGTTATCATTAGTGACAACCTCAAACAATCAAGCCAATGCAGCAGACCTTTAGTAAGACAAACAGAATGTTAGGATATATCAGAAGGGGTACTGAAAGTAAAAGAAAAGAGGCAATATTACCTCTTTATAGATCAATAGTAAGGCCACACCCAGAGTACTGTTCCCAGTTCTAAAGTCTTCACCTCAGGAAAGATAAGGACAGGCTAGTGGGGGTGCAACAAAGGGTGACCAGGATGATACAGTGCCTGCAGGGCAGATCTTACGAGGATTGTCTCAAAGCACTAAACATGTACTCACTTGATACCAGACTGGAGAGGGGATATATGTTAGAGATCTTCAAATTCCAGAAATGAATAAATAAGGTGAACTATGAGGAGTTATATAACATAAACCCAAGTTCATGGTAACATGGGCATGAGAGGAAAATGACAGGAGGAAGGTTCAAGAAGATATGAGGTAGTATTATTTTAGACAGAGGGTGATGGAACCTTAAAACAGTCTGCTAACCCAGGTGGTAGGAGACCACAGCAAAAATATAGCAGCACACCAATATGGAATAGGATTGTTGCTAAAAAAAGATTCCAACAGTTCCTTAGCATGTAAGATTTGTCTGTATAATTTTACTTAAAATACAGGCATGGTAACAAATGGTCAAAGTGCAGATACAGACCCACCACTTAACAGATGCCCTGGCTCTTCACTCAGGTGGAGCTTCATCAGGGGGCCGGTACTTGTTAAGAGACATCCCATTATATAATGCATTCAGTCACAGTTCCACCAATCAAAACCATAAATGGTATCAAGAATGGCTGGAACAGAGTGAAGGCTATAGTGGCTACTCAGGGCAACAGTAGCAGGGAGGAGAATAGGAGGAGGAGGATAGTGAGGGTTAGTACACTGGATGATGATAATTAGGTCCTGGGGACAGATAGGGAACCACGGGCAGACTGTATCAACCGTCAGTCTTTTCCTGCTGGCATTGTCTATGTTTCTATGTACAAAATGTAATTTTTCAGTTTAAATCTTGGAACTGTTTGTGCTTTTTGTTTATGAACCACATTACCATTTGCCACAACTAGGTTCTGATTAGCATTTTTAAGAACCTCATCACTTCTTTGTTCAGAAATAATATTGATTGGATTTTGAAACATGTCTAGTCTGACCACCAGAAGTACCTCATGACCTCCTGCTTATGTGGATGCCTTATTCCTCATTGGAGTCACTTCTGACCTTCCTTGAACCCATGTCCTTGCAGTCTCCAACCACTGCAACCTTAGACAGAGGGGAACCATGAAAATCGCCATGGAAATCGGTGCAAATTGGTCCTGTGTATGACAAAACACGTGTCTGTGTTTTCTGTTTTCAGCCTTTGCAGATTGTATGAGGCCTTTTGGCACCATGCATTCCTGCTTAAAGCAGAACCAGCCAAAATATTCATGGTGCTTTGCATATATATCCCATGATGCTTTGCATTATGGGAATATGTGTGGTTTTGTATTTCATGGAAACCTGGCTTTGTTGCCAATGCCCTTTTTGGGTAACCCTTCCCTCAGAGCTTTTGTGTTGAGGTTCTTTGTCTTTTTAGCTTGCTTTCTTACTTTGGGCCCACCATGAGCCAAACCTGTAAGACCACCTTAGGGCTAGCTTATTTTCTTCTGGGGTGAAAGACCTCTAAGGGACAGTGATAAGACCGGTGTAGGATGAAGGATGTGTCTGTGTCTTCCATTTTTACCCATTTCAAACTGTATGAGAGACCCTCTGACAACATGCATTCCTTCCTACAACAGAACCACCATACATTGTCACAGTGCTTTGCATATACTATATATCCCATGATGCTTTGTATTCTGGGAGTATGTGTGAGTTTGCATTTCTTGGAAACTTGGGTTAATTGCTGATGCCCATTTTGAGTGGAGAGATGTAGACAAGGCACACTGATGAGTCCTGTGTAGGACCAAACACATGTCTGTTTCTTCTTTGCTCAACCTTTGCAGATTGTATGACAGGCCCTCTGGCACTACGTATTCCTGCTTAAAGCAGGACCAGCCTTAATATTCATGGTGATTTGCATATATATTGCATGATACTTTGCATTATGGGGGTATGTATTATTTTGTATTTTTGGTATACCTGACTTTGTTGCTAATTCCTCTTTTGGGTAATCCTGGTCTCAGTGATTTTGTGCTGAGGTTCTTTGTCTTTTTAGCATGCACATGTAACAGTGTTGTAGGAATCCAAGACTTTTGAGGGAACCCTCAGAAAAGCAACTTCAAGCAAACAAAGTTCAATGAAACAAAAAGTTGCTTTACTTTAGCACAAAACAAGGGTTCAAGAGCAACTTGCATTAGCAAAGGACAATGGTCTACAGGATTAGAGGCAGCATAGGTTCTCAGATAGTAGATCCTGCCAAACAAACCTGATTAATTTATTTGACTGGGAGACAAGACCAGTTGAAAAGGGCTAAGCGGTTGGCATCCTTTACTTGGACTTCAGCAGGGCATTTGACTCTGTGTCCCACAGAAGGCTGATCAGAAACTGGAGTATCTGGGGGTAGGGGGGGAAACAAAATGGATGAGTGGCAAACTGGCTAAAGGATAGGACCCAGAGGTTTATGGTGGGGTGGAGCATTCAGACTCTAGGGCAGTCACCATCAGGGTTTCACAGGGTGCAGTGCTTGCTCTGGTGTTGCTTAATGTAGTCATTAAAGGCAAGATCTGCATGTTTGCAGACAGCACCAAGCTCTGTGGGAGGGTGGATACTGCAGAAGAGATACAGGCCCTAAAGGATAATTTGGCCAAGCTTGAGAGATGGTCAGGAATATAGCGACTCAGGTTCAATGCAAAGACATGCAAGGTCATGCACATAGGAGCTAGGAACGCAAGGATGGAGTACAGCCAAGGGAGAGGATCTGAGTAACCAACTCTGATGAAGAAAAAGACTTAGAGATGATGATCACTAGTGGCTTGGAGCACTCCTCACATGACAGGAAGGTGTCAGTGAATGGCAATAAAATGCTGGTCTGCACTGCCAGGAGAATCTCTAGCAGGTAGGAGTAAGTGACATTGCCACTTTACAGATCACTGGTGAGGCCACACCTGGAGTATACTGTGCAGTACTGGCAACCCTACTGGAAAAGGGACATTATCCTGCTAGAGGTAGTCCAGTGCCTGTCAACAAAAATGGTTAAGGGTTAGCAGGGCAGAACATATAAGGAGAGACTAGAAGACCACAACATGTACTTTTTGGAGGAGTGGAGAGAAAGGAGTGACATGATAGAGACTTTTAGATACCTGAAGGACATCAACAAAGTGAACAATAAGGATCTTTCAGTGTTAAGGGAAGCAAAACTATGAGGGAGCATTTTCTTAATCTAGAGTGGGGAGGTTTAGGAGAGCGTTCAGGAGACATTTCTTCATAGAGCGGTTGCAGGGTGGAATGAGTTACATGAGGAAGTGGGCTCCCTGAAGATAGTGGACAACTTCTATAGAGGGTGGGATAGGGAAAAGAGGAAGGTCAGGGTCAAAGGGGGTAATCAAGAAGAGGGAAGATAGCAGTGGGGGTAGCGGCACCTTAGTTTCCTCTGAGGACTCCACAACATGAGTAGATGTAATAGACCAGTTGTCCTTCTGCTGGCAATATTTAAAAGGAAAAAATAAAACAAAATGGTTTCTGTTTAGTTTGATTCAGCTTTTCCAGTTCACAGCAGCACTGCTCTCTCTCTCTCTCTCTCTTTCTCTGTCAAATCCCAAATCCTGCCTTTTGCTCAGTTTAGCTTCCTTTTCATGAATCCCAGTTGAGGCTCATTTGTGCCCTTCCCAGGCAGGGATTTCCAGGCTTGCAAACAGCCAATGTACAGTGGCATCCCCAGGATGAAATGCAATTCTGCAGCATGTTGCAGCACTACAGAATGCTGCAGAAGACCTACTGAATAAAGCAATGTAATTTCAATGGTAATTAGTCCCCTTTGTCATTCAGGAAAATGTGACACTGCCAGGATGAAGTGAATGCCACAGTTTCCTGCATGACAAGGGGGACTAATTGCCATTGAAATTACACTGCTTTATTCAGTAGGTCTGTTGCAGCATACTGCAGAGTGTGCTAAAAGTGTGTTTCATCCTGGAGGACACCACTGTATATGGTCTTTTTCTGCCATAAAGCTTGTGTTACAATGGCTGATGCAGGCAGGCTACTCAGCTCTGTCCCTGCCTCCCCCACCTGTCATCTACTTCCCTCAGACTCACCTTGCCCATTTGTCTTCCACAGACTGCCACCTGTGGAAGGGCCAGGAAGGGGGGAGAGCCGTCCTCCTCTCACCCAGTATCTTTCATCCAGGACTTGGGTCGGAGGTCCAGGTGGTAATCCAGGGACAGGGGTAGGCAGACAGGGCTTCATTAAGCTTGCATCAGCCCTTTTCCTTTTTCTCCCAACCTTCCCCAACTGTGGCAGCACATAAATACATGTGTGTGGAGGCACACACGAGCTATGGAACCGAGGCCTTCCCTTCTATGCTACTTGCAATTTTGGCACTAAAACCTGTCCCCTGCCAGGTGGTAGCCAATGACAAAGATGGCATGCCTCCCCATCCCACCTACCCGGCAGAGGAGGGCTGTCCAGCAGATGTTTGATCCTCTCCCCACGGCCAACCTCCAGCAACCCAAGCTTGTTCCCAGGCTCAGGTCACCAGCGTGGTAGGAGATAAGGCGTACAGTACCTCAGTCCTCTGTGTCACTAAGCCTTGCATATGGTCTTTTAAGGACCAGATCAGAAATCAAAAGTGCTGGGTTTCAATTCACCCTGTTCTCTTACTGTCATCTAAGTGGAGAGGGGGTCCCAGGTAAAGGATGTAAATACTTCTTCACAGCATAGTGAATGCTTAAAAGGCGTGACTATATCAGATGCTATGTTGTGAACACTGATAACCCAGAGACTTTGAAATTCAGAATTGTGAAATACAATTCTGGTTCAAATGCCACCACTACCACTGACTCATTGTTTAACCTTAGGCAAGTTGTTTGACCTCCCCATTTCCATCTTTCACCTGTCAAAATGGAAAAAAGCTGATCCCCACTAAAAAACATATTGTATCTCAAGTTTGCTTGTTTTTAATTTTTTTTATCCCAAACAGCCTAGCTCAGATTCAACATTTTGTGTTTCAGTGGGGTGCTCCATGGAATTAATGTTACATCTGACAGAACTGAAGCATCGTGAGACAAAATGACCTGTTTAAGATTTTGCAATAAAACACTAAAACATAGAATTTGTTGGCATAAAAGGAGCATTTGGCAACCCATTCTGCCCAGGTGGTCCCTGCCTAGTCTTCCTCCACAGACCCTAAGTGGTCTCCAGCAGCTTCCCTCCTTCCTGCACATTTATTAATGTTCCCCTATGGCTATCCCACACATGCATGAAGCCCTCTACTCTTTTCACCTCAACCACTTCTGCTGGCACTCTGTTCCTGGTGTCCACCACTTGTTCAGTAAAGTAGTACTTCCTCACATTCCTCTTAAACTTTCGCCTTCTACCTTCACTGCATGCCCTCCCATCAGGTTGCCCTTTCTCATTTGAAGGAGACTCGCCTTCTGCACCCTGTTTACTCACGAGGTACTTGTAGGTCTCTGTCATTTCCCCTCTCACTCTCCTCTCTCCCAGGGTGTACATGTTGAGATTCCTCAGGATCTCCTCATAGGGCTTTTGGTGCAACCCCCACATCATTTCATTTGCCCTCCTCTAGACTGCCTTCACCCTGTCAATGTCAGATCTGAGGTGTAGCCCTCAGATGAAGCTCTACCAAGTGAGACTCAGGGGGCACTTCTATCTCAGCAGGAATCAGTGTCTGTTGAGATTAAGCAGACAGATACTTTATTAGAAGTAGAAGGGGTATTTTTTAGGGTTAAAAAAAGAAAAGAAAGAAAGTCAGTGTGTGTTCAGTGCTGGGAAGGGTATTGTATCGACTTAATTTGCTAAATCAGTAGGAAGAGATAGAGAGCTTAATTGGGGGTGTGGTTTCGACAATATAAAAGCAGGTGACTCCAATTACAACTTCCGGTTGCTAGCCTTTGGAAGACAGAAATCTTGCTTGTAGAGCAGAAAGCAGCAGATTAAAAAAGCTACCATTTTCTTACTAATTTAAGACTTCTATCTCAGCAGGAATCATGGTCTGTTGAGATTAAGTAGACAGATACTTTATTAGAAGTAGAAGGGGTTTTATTTAGGGTTAAAAAAGAAAAGAAAGAAAGTCAATGTGTGTTCTGTGCTAGGAAGGGTACTGTATCAACTTACTTTGCTAAATCTGTAGGTGGAGAGAGAGCTTAATTGGGGGTGTGGCTTAGACAATATAAAAGCAGGTGACTCCAATTACAACTTCCTGTTGCTAACCTTTTTTCTTACTAATTGCCCTCCATCCCACTCATCCTAAGCCACTTCTACTTTTATAGCCACTGGATTTGACTGACAATGGGAACTTCCTGTTTGGCAGGAGGAAGGGAAGAATCATACAGAAACATTAGTTTTGTCAACCCTAAAGGAAAAAAGTAGCTTGCTGTCCCCCCCAGCTGCTGGTCGTCTGACACTGATCAAGAAAGAAAGAGGCTACTGAAGAATATAGGAAGCTCCTGTCCAAGAATATGAAGGGTGAGAGTTGTAAGGAGAGGAGAAAGTAAGCATAAAAATAAACAGGAGAGGGGACACAAAATAAGACATAACAGGAGTGGTGCAGTGCAATGGATGTGGGGCAGCAGTGTTCCAGGAGACATTCTGGCAGCTGCGATGCTGCCCTATTTGCAGGCACCTCTCTGTTCTGAGAGAGGAGGTTGTCCATCTCCAGGCTGACCTGGTTAGGATTCGAGAAACCTCCGCCCCCACCCTGGGACCACCAGGGCCAATGCCACTACCTCAGAGGTTGCCAAGAAAGAGGAGAGGCTGGACCAGGGTGGGCTCAGGGATGCACAGCATGGTGGAACAGAGTTGCATCCCTCCAGCTGTACCTCTCCACAATTCATATGCTCTTCTGGTGGGCAGTGGTTCCTCTATGGAGGCACCTGCAGTGGAGACCAAGGAGGATACTGGGAACCTTCACAAAGGAGACCCACAGGAGGGTGGCAAGGGACCCCACAGGGGAAGAAAACAACTCCTGGTGGGGGACTCAACCATTAGGGGGGTAGAAATGAAGGAGGAAGGGGAGATGGAGGTATGGTGCCTGCCTGGTGCCACGGCTTGGAGAGACAGGAAGCGAATCCTCAAGATCATGGGAGCAGCTGCACAAGGGAGGGAGCTGGATGTCATTGTCCACCTAGGGACAAATGACCTAGCTAGGAATGGGATCAGAGCAGTGCAAGAGGAGTTTGTAGAGTTGGGGAGGGGCCTTAGACAAGTAGCACATATGGTAACCTTCTCGGAGGTGCTGCCTGTCTATGGCAAGGTTGATGCTATGGTACTTCTCACCAGGGAATTCAATGAATGGTTGAAAAACTGGTGTGGAGCTCAGGGTTTTGGCTTCATTGGGAACTGAGGAGCCACCTGGAGGGATGCAGACATATACTGGCGCGATGGTCTGCATCTGTCCAGGGGGGACCAGGATCCTAGGTGAGAGGTTTAAATGCTTCGACAAGCATTTAAACTAGCCAAGGGAGGAGGCACTGAAAAGGAGAAGATAAATACCAGCCTCCCCCCACAAAACATGGTAATTAGTGAAGTAAACACTAAGGTAGAGAAGTCATTAGGGAGCAGGACAGAGGTAAATGTGAAAAAGGTAAAGACAGTAAGGACAGGAATGAGGCTAAAAGGGATAAGGCCATCAAAAAGTGGAGGGTGATGATTACCAATGCCGATAGTCTGTGTAACAAGCTCCCCTGAACTAGTGGCCTCGATGGAAGAGGGTTGCCTGGATATTGTGGCAGTCACAGAAACATGGTACACAAAGAACCATGACTGGGATGTCAATATACCAGGATATACAATCTACAGGAGGGACAGGGAGGTTAAAAGAGGAGGAGGAGGAGTAGCTCTCTATGTAAAGGAAGGGTCAAAGCAACAGATCTAAAGAGTAAACAGGGAGCAGATGAGGCACTCTGGGTCACCCTGGAGACAGGAAATGGCACCACAATCCGCATGGGGTTGTACACAGACCCCCATCTCAGGGGGAGGGAATGGACAAGGAAATGATTGAAGGCATCCTTAGAATGGCAGAAAAAGGGGAGATACTACTGATGGGGGACCTGAATATGTCAGATGTTAACTGAAGCACCTTTGCTGCAGGCACATCCAAGAGCAGGGTCATTCTTGATGCCCTACAAGAGGCATGCCTCAGACAGCTAGTATTGGAACCCAGTCGGGGGAGCAATCTTAGACCTGGTACTCTCAAATGGGGATGGAGAAAGAATCTCAGATTTAGAAGTGGGTAGCCATCTGGGAACAAGCAACCACCAAACAGTGTGGTTCATGATAAACACTGCCATATAATCAAGCCATACAAAACCAAGAGTATTGTACTTTAGAAGGGCTGACTTCGGGAAAATGAGAGAGTGCCTCAGAAAAGCACTAGCAAACAGGCAAGAAGGGGTGGGGGTGGAGGAACAATAGGGAGTAATCAAAACAGCCATCACAGAGGCAACAAGTCTTTGTGTAAAGCAAATCAACAAAACACAACGAAGGAAAAAATCACTATGGTTCTCAAAAGATGTGGCAGGGAAGGTTAAGGAGAAAAGGATAGCATTCAGGAAATATAATGAAACACAGAAGGAGCAGGACAGAGAACTGTATTAGTTAAAGCAGAAATAGGCAGGAAAGGCAGTCAGAATAGCAACAGCCCAAAACGAGGAAAGGATAACCAGCTCTGTTAAGATGGGGAATAGACCTTTTATAGGTACATTAGGGAGCGAAGAAAGACCAAAGGAAGGATACTGAGGCTTAATAAAGGGGATGGAATGTGGGCAGAGGGTAACAGTGAAAAAGCAGGGATACTGAATGAATATTTCTGCTCAGTATTCACAAAGGAAGAGGACAGGGAGGTACCTAAACCAAACAAGAGAAACACTTTGAAGACGGGGGTCGATACCAGTCCATTTACAGAAGAAAGGGTTCTGAAACAACTAATAAAACTGAAGGTGGACAAAGCAATGGGGCCTGATGGGATTCATCAAAGAATTCTAAAAGAACTAAGGGTAGAACTAGTGACACCGCTGACAACTCTCTTTAACAAATCATGGGAGGATGGGGTGGTGCCTGAGGACTGGAGGAGGGCGGATGTGATTCCTCTTCACAAAAGAGGGACAGGACAAAGGCAGGAAACTACAGACCAGTTAGTTTGGCCTCAGTGGTAGGGAAAATGATGGAATCACTCCTGAAGGAAAGAATTATTGAGTACCTAGAGGCCAGTGGGGCCCAGGACCCAAGGCAGCATGGATTCACGATGGGAAGATTGTGTCAGACGAATCTAATAGATTTCTTTGACTGGGTGACCAAAGTAGTAGACCAGGGAGGGGCTGTGGACATGGCCTACCTAGATTTTAGCAAGGCATTTGATACAGTCCTACACAAAAGATTAATACACAAGTTAGCCAGCCTTGGAGTGGGTCCCAAGGTGGTAGCCTGGATAAAAAAATGGCTAGACAACAGGACGCAAAGGGTAGTAGTAAATGGAATCCACAGTGAAGAAAAGAGGGTTACTAGTGGGGTACCGCAGGGTTCAGTACTGGGACCGGTCCTTTTTAATGCCTTTATAAGTGACATTGCAGAGGAACTGGAAGGAAAAGTATGTCTCTTTCCAGATGACACAAAGACCTGCAACAGGGTTGATACACAAGATGGAGTGGAAAGGATGAGAAGGGACTTGGCAAGGTTGGAGGAATGGTCAAATGTATGGCAGCTCAAATTTAATGCAAAGAAGTGCAAGGTAATGCACCTGGGAAACAAAAACCCAGGGGAAGAGTACACAATGTGGGGTGAGATACTGACAACAGTAAAAATGGAAAGAGACCTGGGGGTAATTACTGTATATCAGATGACAAAAGGTGGGCAAGCAATGTGAGAAGGCAGTAAGGAAGGCTGGGGGAATACTGAGATGCATAGGGAGAGGCATCAATAGTAGAAAACAGGAAGTTGTTATCCCTCTGTACAGACAGTTGGTGAGACCCCATCTGGAGTACTGTGTGCAGTTCTGGAGGCCCCATCTATGCAAAGACATAGACAGAGTGGAGGCTGTCCAGAGGAGAGCAACCAAAATGGTGCAGGGTCTGCACCAGAAGACATATGAGGAAAGACTAAAGGAGCTTAATATGTATACCTTTGAGGAAAGAAGGGAGAGAGAGGACATGATAGAAACTTCCAAGTACCTCAAGGGAATCAACAAAGTCCAAGAGGGTAGCATCTTTCAGAAAAAGAGATATGCAAGAAGAAGGGGCACAATTTGAAGATAGAGGGGACGGCTCAGAGGTAATGTGAAGAAGTATTTTTTCATGAAGAGGGTTGTGGATGCATGGAACAGCCTCCCTGAGGAGGTTGTGGAGTCAAGAACAGTGGGGAAATTCAAGAATGCATGGGACAGACATAAGGCAGTCCTAGTGGGGGTAGGAGGAAGTAGGCCGTTGGTTAACTAGGATCTGCAGCTTATCTGTTAGGTAGGAAAATGGGCAGACTAGGTGGGCCAAGCGGTCCTTATCTGCCGCCAAATTCTATGTTGCTAGTGCATGTATTGTCTTCAATACACAGAGTTACTTGGTTGTCTTGATTATCAAGCATATTTGTTTGGAATAAACCAGCTTATAGCAATCTACTTGGACTGTGTTTCCATCATTTTCTGTACCGCAGTAGACACTATTATCATTGTATGCAGGACATTTCTGTTTGTATCTTTTCATGCAACTCCTATGCCATTTTAGCTGTCCTCCTCTGGACTGCCTCCACCCTGTTTATGTCCCTTCTGAGGTGCAAACTGCACAGCTGGACACAATACTCCTGGTGAGATTTCAAAAGCGAGCAATACAGTGGCAACACCACCTCCCTCCTCCTACTAGAGGACCTAACTATATGCATCCCAGATAGAGATATTATGAATTTGTAATCCACCGGTGAGGTTGATACGATTCCCCCACATTCACATATGTGAAAACATTCACAGATGAAGAGGGTGACATGCCAACTTCACCAGTGGATTTGTTTTAATTTAGAAAATCTCCCCCCATCCACTGTACTGTAAAATCAGACCCTTCTTTCACCCAAGAACATAGATACCAGTCCATAACCTCTGCCACCACAGTATGCTGCTGCAGCTGGCTGACTAGCATGGCAGAGGAGGCACTTAGAAATGTATATTTGACAGATATGCTAATACATTTTTAACTGAATCTGAAACTAGTTTTTTGAAGAAGAATAAAAAAAGAATTTGTTGCATAGCTTCTTTGCTTTTTTAAGGAACTCTAAGGATATCTTCAAGGTTGCTCACTTTTCTGATGATTTCAATGCATATTTTCCAGCTGAACAGCGCAGCGTCTGAAATTAATTCCTTCCCCCCAACCAGGTACCAAGTACCCTTCACTCACCTCCCCCCACCCAAGTCCCACTTTTTTTTTAACACATCAGAGTCTCAACCCCCAGTCCTCATCACCCACCTGCCCCCACCAACACCCACAAAATAAAAACTGAAATGGTCCTCCCGGTGCAGCACAGCATCTGCTCTTTTTAAAGCATAGTCCCCATCTGGTAAAGGTGCACATGAACCAACAGTGATATCTTTGTTCCTAGTAAAACCAGGTTGGTTGAATTTTCAACCAGTCAGGTTTAACTTGCAGCAAATATGTCACCATTCATTCGTTGAAGTCATTACAACATGAGAGTCAGCAAGGCACTGAACAGAGCAGATGCTCTGCACTTGGGGACCACTGTCTTTATTTGCAGGTTTATTTTGTGGGCACTGGTTGGAGAATGCAGGTGGTAGGGACCAGAGGGGGGGTTGGATGGGAGGTGTGGACTCTGGGATATTCTGCCCAACACTTGGATTTGGGTAGTCATTTGAGGGAGGTTGGTGGAGACGGAGTGCATTTGGCACAGGGTAGGGGGGAGGGATTAACTTTTAGCAGCAGCACGGTGATGTTCACCAGCACAGGATGGGGGGAAGGAGGAGGGTACCAGAGGGATGATAGGTATGATGGTATTCTCATTTTTTACACAGTTTGCCTTGTTAGTCACCAGATGAACTGGCCCATCACAAGGTGATTTTGGCCACTCTGCCTCATGAGTAACAAGGTGAACTGCAGTCCAAAGCTTTGTGAATTTGCCAAAATTTGCAGATTTGTTTCTTGAAGTGAATTCTAGCAACTTCACACAGCACTAACCCCAGAATCCTACTTGCTCTACTCGCTTTTTTGTCACATGATCCTGCCACTTTAACTGTAAAGTCCTTTTCCTGCTTATTGACTGTCAGTACCTCACACCATCTTATACATAGCTCCTGGGTTCCTATGCTGGAGGTGCATGATTTTGCACTTTTTGGAGAGTCAGAGATCAAGGAGGGTCTGTGGTGACAGCGTAGGAAGGCAACATATGGGCAGACGGAGTGAGCCAAGTGGTCCTCATCTGCCATCAAGTTCTATGTTTCTATGTTGGATCTGCCATCAAGTTCTATGTTTCGATCTTGGCACTGTATACCAACTGCCATGCTCTTGAACACTCTTCAAGTTTGCTGAGGTCCCTATGCATTCTTTCCACCCCAGTGTCCACTCTATTACAGATTTTTATGTCATTGTGAAATAGGCATACCTTCCCTTACCATTCTAATCCCTGCAGCACACAGCTGGTCACTCTCCCCTTATTAGCGTGAGTGCTGTTAACTACCACCCTCTGTAGCCTATCAAGTTCCTTCACCAATTCACCACTTTGGATCCCACCTCTAGGCTGCTGAATTTTTTTATCAGTCTCATGTGTGGTACAGTGCTGAAGGTCTTGTTAAGGTCTGGATAGCCCACATCCACTGCCCTACCCTGTTCTGTTTTCCTGATCATCCAGTCACAGATCTCAATCAGATTCATCTCCATGGCCTCTCCCTGTGAATCCATGCTGCCCTTTGACTTAGATTCAAAATACATTACCAACCTTTTTTTTTTTTTGTAACATGGTTTCCATTTAATTTCTCCAACACTGATGTGAGACTGTCCAGGCTATAGTTGCTCACCTCATCCCTGCTGCTGCTCTTACTGTTATGGAGAAGGACCATGTCTGCTCTCCTCCAGTCCTCTAGAACCCCCACAGTTTCCAGTGAGCTGCTGAATAAGGCTGTCAGTGGGGCAGCTAGCACCTCCCTGAGTTCCTCTAGTACCTTTAGGTGTATCCTCTCCAGTCCTATAGCCTTGTCTACTTTCAGAGCTGCAAGTCCATTCAGCACTGTTTCCTCTGAAAATGGATTTGTATCCAGCCCTCCCACCGACCTTTGCATCTGCTTGTTGGTGATCTGTCCCCTCTCCCTCCACTGTGAAAACTGAGCAAAAGTACCTGTTCATGGAGTCTGCTTTTCCTTGATCCTCTTCTGCACAGCCCCCCCGCCACCCTCCTTATTCTCACTATCCCTCCCCTTGCTTATCCGCTTTAGCTACCCTTTTGGTTATCGTTCCTTCTGTCTGCACCTTTGCTCCCCTCACTGCCTTTCCTGCCTCCCTCTGTTTTACTTGGTATACCTCCTTGTCTTCCTCGCTTTGCATTCCCTCTGTACCTCCTGAATACCACCATTGTTTCTCTCAGCACCTTGACCACTTCCATAGAGAACCATAGCAGTCTCTAAAAATGCTTACAGTGTGTGGGTTTCAATGGATTTTGGCCAAGACCCCCGACTCACAGATTTAGGCTCTATCAACACTGCCTTTTTGCACGTATCCCAGTTGTGACATCCTGGAAAACAAACAGTATAATGATGTACAGGACAGTATTACTTGTATGCTGCCTATATCTTTGGTAATAGTTTGTGGATGTCTGTAACTGTAACCAGGGTGATGAAATGTTAGGCACCTACTCAGCATGATTTAAAAAAAAAACAAATTGCACACACCCCAATAATGCAAAGCATCGTGGGAAGCAAATGAAAATGCCCTTGAATTCATTTGGACTGGCTCAACTTTAAGCAAAATTGCATGGATCCAGAAGGCCTCACAATACAATCAGCAAAGACTGAGAACAGTAGACACAGACATGTGTTTTGTCCTCATTTGGACTCCTCAGTGTGCCATATCTTGTATCTCATTTGTACTGGCTCAACTTTAAGCAAAATTGCATGGTGCCAGAAGGCTTCACAATACAATCAGCAAAAGATTAAAGTTGAGCCAGTCCAAATTAATTAATGGGCATTTGCATATGCTTCCCATGATGCTTTGTATTATTGGGGTATGTGCGATTTGTTTTCTTTAAAACTTGGCTGTATGGCCAATATCCTCCAGGATAACCCATGCTCCATTGCATTTGCTCTGGGGCTCTTTTGTAGTACTCAGTACAATGTCAACTCAGGTTCATACACCATGCACCAGCACAACTGGAGCAGACATCATCAGGAAGGGTGAAGAGTGTCTACACTTAAGTTCCCCTTCCTCAAAAGATAGGGACTGATGCTCAACACTCCAAGAATGGTTCCTTGTTGTGGCTCAGTGGAGGCAGGCTTGGTGGCATGTGTGACCACAAGATGTGGTACCTCCCCCCCCCCAAGATTTCAGGGTATGCACCCATGTAAGGAAGGTGGGTGGGTGGGGGGATGGGAAAACACAGGGAAAAGCCCATCTATGGAGCACCATTATGTTCCCCAAAGCTACGTGACTCTTCAGTGCACTGCCCCCATTCCCTGACCATCACCGCTGACGTCACTACTGTATGCCCTTCCTCACTGGTGGCAGCAAGGAGGCCCCATGTGGGAATATGTTGGAACAGAAGGGGAAATTAAATTCTCAAGGAAATCTGAAAGTGGGGGAAGACAGCAGAGGTGAGCCCAACAGGCAAATGGGGACACTTTTGGACCCTAAAAGAGGGGGACACCAAATGGACCCAGGATGGATCAGGAAAATGGAACTGGATGAGAACAGTCAGAAATCGGAATTTTGTCACATTTCTTCAGCATGGCAGAGCATCACATTAAAGCAAAACATTACGAGTTTCTAAAGACTTTTACAGTTTGATTTTTCGCATCAAAAAATGAGAAGCTGACGTGTCTGTTTGAAAATGTATGACAAGCCTTTCTTCAAAACGCAAGGCTGAACTTGCCTGCATGCTCCTTGTTTCAAACTGGACCTGATGTTTTGCTCAAACTGGTTTCAGTAAAGGGACGTTGTCCTGAATCCAACCTTTTTCTAATTTGTTCTGAATTCATTGTATGTTCATTTTATTAATGTACAGTGGTACTAACCAGCATCAGGTGCTCGATCATGCAGAATTCTGTAAAACTTTGCAGAATTCATCAGTAAACAGACATATTCAATGGCAAATGTCATGCAGGAACATGGAAAACTGTGACATAGTGTCTTTTCCTAGCAGACACCACTGTAAATACTCTACATGCTTCTGATGCATTTAGTGTGAACATACAACTAAAAGTGAGAAAAACTGTAGAGAAACTAACCCCCTCCATAGGAAAAGAAGTACTCTAGCAGTATTATTGTCTGCATATACTGTAAGTCAGACTGACATTTCTTCATCTGCTTATAACCAAGTGTGTAGGAATGCATGTGCTAAATAAACCATAGCTTACAAGTTGATTGGAGAAGGGGCATCATTCTGTGCACAAATCATTGATTGTGGTTACTTTTACTATCTGAGACCCACTCTACTGGTGTTATTATGTAATAATAAAAAATAAATAAATAATATATATGTGTGTGTATATATATAGAATAATGGATGTGGAGCAGAGTGATGCAAGATTGTTTTATACTGAGGTGTGTGCTAACAGCATGAACCACAAGAGCGAAGCTGGAGTGGTTTATTAATGTAGCACACACTGAGGAGGTGTAAAAAAAGAGTGTCACACTGATCCTTATCCACTGTTTTATATAATTCACTGACAGCACCCCAGTATCAGACCCAAAAACAGACTACAGCTGATAACGCGGATAAAAAAGAATGTTTTACTTACAGATATGCTGGGTAACAAGCTGGCAATGGAACAATATTAACAAGAAAACACAAAAAGAAGAAAGACTGCACATCTACACATAATGATCACACACAAATCCAGTGTTAGGATATGTTAAAAGCTTTTTTTATTAAGTAAATAAGTAAAATAGCACTCCCATACACACTTAATGTTTGACACTGCTCTAATGTATTTCAAGACATTAGCTCCCTCTTGTGGATGCCATAAATACTATAATTACCATAATTACTAATTCTGGTCTCCATCATAATGAATATTTGCTTAATAAAAAGCTTGTAACATATCCTAACACTGGATTTGTGTGTGACCATTATGTGTAGCCATGCAGTCATTCTTCTTTTTGTACTCATATGATTTTACTGCACTCGGCTCCATTTTGACATTTCTTGAGCCGACGAGTTTGTTTTGAATTAACAGGAAAATGTCTAATAAAAAAAATGATTACAAATATTAAAACCGATGTTAAACATGAAACTGTTAATTATATTGTTTAAAAAAAGTCTCAGAAGAATGAATGAATCCATGGCAATCATTGCAATGTCTGCAGCATCACTGAGCTTAACATGATACAACATGGGAGGCTTAATTAGCAAAGCAACTTTTTAAATTAATTCTAAAAGATAAACTGAGGCATACAAGAGAACTGTGGTTCACTCAGCTGTATGTGACAGGATTTTGACAGCATGGCAGCTTCTGTATTGCACACTTTTAAAACACAGCTGAGTGACTTGTGCTAGAATGTTGTAATATAGAATTGATATTGCCCATGATGACACAGAGGTGTCTGTGGTGGAGCTGGTGCCACCGTCACCAGAAACCATTGTCATGTTGTTCATACAAGGCAAATGGGGAAGAGGGCTTGTTTTTACAGACTGGGATGGATCTTTTGTATCCCCAAGGGTACTGAACATCACTGTACTCAAAGGAGGAACAGTGGAAGACCTGCATGGTTCTGGTTTGCTCAGGGTGCTTTTCTTCATCAGATACTGGAAAATTGGGACTGGCTGGGAAAGCTGCTGCTTACAGTGGGCACGGAACCAGATGACTTCTGGGGGATAAAGAACCATGGTTTCTTTTGGGCAGATTATTTATCATATGCCCAGCCCAAGTATTCTCTCTTGTGTAGCTCTTGCCCCACCACTATGACTCCCAGTTCCTGTCCTAACTGTGTTTTCACCAACAACTGCTTACAGAATGTGTACTTGGTGGAAGTGGAATGGTGGAACCTTTCCCCACTCCTTTCCTCAACCATGCATCTCTTTCTCCACCAGTCCATTTCTTTGTGGTTTCTACACTTATGGCAGAAGTGTTTTCATGCCTGTGACGTTGAATTGGATATTCAAGAATTTAATAATTTATTTCTTAAAATATGTAATGATGTGGTTCCTCTTGTAAAAATTAAGCAAAGAAATATGCATGTACCATGGATAACTGAAAAGTTAAAAAAAAGAGATTAGAATAAAAAAAAAAACAGGTTGTGGAAAAAGGCAAATAAAACCTTAAACCCAATAGACTGGGAAAAGAACAAGATTAAAAGAAATACTCTAAAAACAAATATAAAAATAGCCAAACAACAGTTCTACATTAGCAAAAGTGCAGAAGCTAATGGGATGGGAACATATTGGTCCCTGCTAAAAAAACATCAGAAACACCAATAATTAAATCCCCTCAAATCCAAATACAATAGAATGGAGTCTTCATGAATGGGTTAATGTCATATAATATCTGAATGACTGTTTTACAAATTTATCAGATGTTCCAGGTCTGAAGGAATGTGAAGAAAATGTAAAAATAGAGCAAATAAATCACCTTAATGATCCAAATGTACCCCAGTTGAGATTTAGATATATAACTTGTAAGGAACTTAAACTGGTGATCAGAAAATTAAATAAAAACAAGTTATCAGGTATAGACCAGTTGGACATTCGATTTCTGAAAGATACTAACGATATCATCACACCTGTGCTTACTAACCTCTTTAATTGGAGTTTGTGTGAAGGGAGTTTTCCTGCTCCACGGAAAAAAGCAAAAATAGTGCCAGTACTTGAAAATGGATTACCATCAAGTCCAAGTAACTACAGACCCATAGCTTTGTTGTTAGTGGTTTCAAACATTTGGGAGAGACTAGTGAACGGACAGCTTTATGACCATCTGGAAAAATATGGATTACTGTCTGGATACCAGTCTGGATTCAGAAAAGGACACTCCACAGACACTGTGCCCACTGACATAATTGATATCCTGGCCTCTACTTTAGACAAGAGGGCATTGGTGAGTGCAGCGTTCATGGATTTGTCCAAAGCATTAGACATGGTGCATCTTCAAATCCTGCTGAGTGGGTTCCAGCAGATAGGAGTATTAGGTGAGGTAAGAAAATGGTTCTGATCATATCTAACAGATAGAACCCAACAGATTGCAATAGGAAAGGACATGTCTTCTAAGGCAAGTATGAAAAGAGGGTCTCCCCAGGGATCAATTCTGGGCCCCCTCTTATTTCTCATATACACTAATCCAGTAGCAAAAATGGTCATAAACTTGGATATATGTCTACACATGGATGATACTGTGTTATTAACTAAGGGAACAGCTCCCATAAAAATACAACTGAAGCTACAGGAAGACTTTGACAGAATCCAGAACTGGTCTGAGAAATCAGATCTGATACTCAACAGTAACAAATCCAAAATAATGTTTTTTATAAATAATAAAACAGGAAAAAAACAACTGAGACCCTAAATATACAGTCTAAAAACAACACAGTACTAGAAAAAATGACTGAGTATAAATACTTAGGTTTTTGGATAGACCAAAAGCTGACCTTTGAGTATCATATAAACGACAAAGTTAAAAAATAAATAAATAGTAGATTGGGTGCCTTGAGGAGAACAGGTCACTGTATAAATGATTCTGTGAGAAAGTCTATTGTTATCCAACTGTTAGTTCCAATATTAGACTATGGGATAAACATCTCTTGTTTTGCTAGTAATACTGTGTTGAAAAAGGCTGAGGTAGTGTATCATAGACTGGCAAGATTTGCACTGAAAGCAAACAGATGGACCCACCCCTGTACATTTTATGAAAGATTGGCTTGGCTTACCCTAAAAAGTAAAAATACCAAGGGTTAGAATGACCAAACAAACAATGGAAACAACTAGACCACTGTATGTATATGAGAAAATGCAGAAAATAGAACATACATATGGATTAAGGAATAATACAAAACTGGGGAAGTATAAAACAGACACACCCAAAAGTAGGTTAGGTGAGATGACTTTCTCTTTTGCACAATGAAATCTCTTTTGCACAATGAAAATTTGGAATGAACTAAATGTTCAAAAAAAAATGTAAACTTAAGCCGAAGAAAATTAAGTACTGTTCTGAAACAAGAACTGTCTGTAAGATGTATATGTTTTGATTGATAATTGATTGTTTAAGGTGTGCTTGCATTGAAAGAACATTTGTTTTAAACATTTTATCCTATGTAACAGTATGTCTGAATATTTTTTAAGATCAAACACAGGAACACCTTTTAAAATAGGACTTGATCTAATGGTGATTGAAATAAATTGTCATGTTATATCCTGTCTAAAAATAAAGGTTTTTACCACTGCTACTACTACTATTACTACATCACCCAATTATACCCTTTTGTGCCTTCCTCACCCTCAATGGGAAAGCTGCAGCAGCCTACTCTGCTTAGTTTTCACACAAGCAAAAAAAAAAGTAAATATGCATTGTAGTACCCTACAGCCCTGACCACAAGTAGTCAAATTATTTTATAAAAAATCCTTTAAACTCTGCCCTGCACCTTTTGCAGTCTACTAAATTCACTCTGCTCTTCTCCTTGCTGTAGATGGGGAAAAAATATGTACGTGTCCTGTGGCAAAAAAGAAGCTCCATTTACTGTAGGGAAAGTTATGTGAGGTTTGCATAATTTGTTTAAAAATACACACGTTAAAATGATGAGTTAGGGATATTCCAATGATTTTCTCATGGTGTCTCCCTACTTCTTTGGCTTTCCCAAGGGACAACCAATTTCTTGTACTAAATAGCTACATTCTTTCTGCCAAAAGATACAATAATGTATTCTGAGCAAACCTGGTTGCAGTTTAAAAAAAACCTAACAGAGGCCCAAGATAAAACACACTTAATCACATTAATTGGTTGAGATTTTCATTACAGAGTAGTCATGAAACAACTAGTAAATGATAAGGGGCTAGATTGACTCATATTTCTTGCAAATAGCTGGTAAGAGAAGAAAGAATTCTCACAGAAATACAGCTGGAGCAAAACTGAAAAAGATTTAGAAAGACTGACAACTAATCTGCTAAAATGGTAGGTCAAGCAATGATACAGATGACATTTTTACCTCTGTCCAACCTGACACAGCAAGCCTGAGGGTTATCATGGAAACAGGGAACTGGATTAATTTGTGTGATTTTGAAATAAGACTGGAACCTGAATGTAACCACTATTTCCAGAAATCTCTTGATCAGATGACCTAGGTATTGCAAGGGGTATACTACAAAGTTTCAAAAGGAACAGTGGGAAAATAAATGTTCAAATTCTGAACAAAAAAATGATTTAGTAGAACAGTAACTTAAACACCCAAATCAAAATACAGTTGACGTCCCCCGCCACCCCCAAGATTAAAGAACTTACACTGAACTTGTTTATTAAACCTGATCATGTATATTATAACTGTATATAGACTTAAAAAAATGTCTTAATGAAGCTGGAACCGATGTTATACTGTAATTTGAAAAAGGTATTAAGAAAGAAGGGTTTATTTACCCCCACCAGGCTATAGTATTTAAGCTAAAGAAACTATACATTAGGGATGAAGTCGTGAAATGGGTGGAAAACTGATTATATAATAGAAGATAAACAGTTAAACCTTAGTACAATGTGCCCAGTTGTTGCTTCAGTAAATTTGCAGTTTACTTCAAATTAGGACAGATAATTCTGTCTGACCTTAAAGGACATGAATAACACTTTAATTTAGACTAAATTATCCTGTGAACAAAAACCTGGGGATAGGAACTGAACATCAGCAAACACAAGGTTTTGCACCTAGGGAAACACAATATACATCTTAAATATTTGATAAATGGAATACAGATTATGCCAACCAAAGAAGAGAAAGATCTCATGATTCTGGATTCTGTTTTTTAATTATTTCAAATCCACCCCAAACTTAAATAATTGTAACTAAATCCAATAGAATCTTCAGTTGCATTTGCATTAGATGTCACATTGTCTCCTGGTACGAGGGAGTCTTTTTTCCCTTGTATCAGTCTCTGGTTAGATCGCATTCAGACTATGGCTTCCCTGTCTGAGCCCATACCTAGCTAAGGATAACATTATTTTGGAGAGGGGACCAAAAAAGATTAACAAAAACAATCTGAAATAAAAAGAATACATCATACTCAGAAGAACTGGACAAGCTTGAGACAATGCCACTAGAAAATTATAGAAAGAAAGTCAACCTACTGTGTATGTACAGTATCATGAATTATGAGTTCATGAGCATAGTTTAGGTCTAGAAATTAGACCACTGCAGTATTCTACTCAAAGTCATAATAGGCAGGTTAGAAATGTACACTAAAGTAAAACCTCTGCCAGACAATATTTCTTTTTCACAATGTAAAGTGGGATTATGAAACAGCCTTCCACAAGTGGTTACAGATGAACAGGTAAAGCAAACTTTAAGATTAGGCTGGATAATTTCATTTTGGAAGGCTTTCTTTATCATCACTGATTTGTGGTGGGCAATATTAATGAACTACATGGTCTATTTCTGTCCATAGCCTTCATATGAACCCTAGTATCTTGCGTTCACAATATTTTCTTGTGAAAGCTTCAGAGGATAATTAGCAATTTTATGAAAGATGACTATACAGAGTAAATCAGGAAAAAACAGACCTAATTGCAACATTATTTAATTTGTGTCTCATTGATCTTTAACTTAATTTTGCAACCTCTAACAATGTGTATGTATTTTACTGCTAACTTTGAACAAACAAAATTTGTTTCCAGTCAGAAGGTCACAATGATTATAATCCCTTTAAAGTCATATTCCCATAGCATTACAACTGCTGTTTATAGATTCTGCTCAGTACCACAGAGCATTCTGATGGAAACATCTATGAGACAACACGTTTCAGCATGTAAGAACAACAGGGTTCCCAAAAATGTGATGATCTGTGCTGGTATTCTTTACCATTAAAACAGGCCTCCAGCAGTTTGCCTGGAACCCTGCCAAAATAAGCAATGCTGTCTAAATCTGTCTACTCTTTTCACAGAGAAAATGTCCAAGACATTAATTGCATATAACAATATTCACTGAGGAAAGTGGGGTCTTCCGCTTTCTCAGGTTTGCCTTGTAAGGGACTATAGTGTATACAGACATTCAGTGACCAAGAGTGATTTGCGATTTCTTGTTAGAGTTATGGCACCTGAAAATGTACGTCAGCGTTATGGTATTGGAACTGGGATACAACCTATTTTCATAATGGATTTTCTGCCACTTATGGAATATATTTAAGCAATAAGGCACAGCAGGGTATGGTATATCATGGGATATCATCACACCTCGGGTGGTTGGGCATGAGGTCGTAGGTCGAGTGCATCCAACTGTCCGAGAAGTGATGATATCACATGTTATACCACACCCTGGAGTGACTTTTTGCTATTATGAACTGGACTGAATTTTGTTTTTCACAAAAAAAAAATATATATATACTTTTAAAACCTTGGGAAATTGATTCATTTGGGATGTTGGAAGAGTATCTTTTCACAAAATGGTTCCTGAAGGGCTGCAGCAGGTGGCGTTGTTGTAACTAGCACTGTCTCACTGTGGTAGCAATGCTCTTCTGTTAAGTATGCTCTCCGTGCATTTCACCCGGTTGTGTCACTTAGTCTGGGACCGGGTGAAGATGTATTTGATTTCCATTTATTTTTTGTTTGGTAGTTAGAGATTGTTGGCGCAGTGACTTATTTAAATTTTTTTTTGTGTAAGAAGAAAGTCTCGCACTGTGACACTGTGGAAATGGCGCTAGTTCAGGATGAATATTTACATCAGTCATCATATTCCTCGGGAGTTTTGCTGAGGTAAGAAAATCTATGGTGGACTGTGTAACAATACTTGCAGCTGCAGCATTTGTAGGAGGGATGGCTTTTATTTTGTTTTTGGGAGCATGGCTCTGTCGATGGTTGTGCCTTTTTGACAGTTTGCTGGGAGGTTGAAATAGTGGTGTAGCGGAGCGATGTGTGGTGCTGCAGGTGAGGAGGCTGGTGGTTGGAGGTTTTCTGAAGCCGTGCTGATGTAGCTCGATATCATCACAGCTTCAAAAACATCTCAGCCAATCAGCGACGTCCATTTATGATCCCCAGTTCATAATAAAGAATGACCCCAGTGAGGGGAGTTTGCATAATGATCATCCCACAGGAATTCAACTACTATACATGTTTGTAGTCGAAACAGACTGGCCCTGTAGTGGCTAAGAATGACTGGCGACAAGAACTGATGACAAATTTTCATTCAGTGAACATGCTGAAGTCCAGTGTGGCACTCTGCATTTGTGGGATGAGTTTGGGCTGGTTTATCTGGATGATATCTTACATGTGGTTTCTGCATTGCAACCCACCTACTGTATGTTGGACCCTGGGCCAAACAGACTTTTTTTTAGAGTGCTGGGATTTGCTTGGTCAAAATGTAGTGGAGATTGTCGAGGGTTCACTTCTTGAGGGAGTCCTTCCCTCCACTCTAAAAAAGGCAGTGGTGAGGCCTCTTTTTAAGAAGGCTTCTTTGGACCCTGATGATCTTATCAATTACAGACCTGTCTCAAATATTTTCTTCTTAGGGAAGGTGATTGAGAAGGTGGTGGCATCACAGCTGGAAAAACATCTGGTGAGGTATGACATCTATGAGCCCTTCCAGTCCAGTTTCAGGGCCTCACCATAGTATGGAGACTGCCTTAGTCAGGGTATTTCATGATCTCCTTTCAGCAAGGGATAGTGGACAATATTCTATTCTTACCCTTCTAGACCTTTCATCAGCATTTGACACAGTCAATCATGGTGTGCTTTCAGCTGCTCGCCTTAGGTACTATGTGGTTATCTCAGGAACCATTTTACGATGGTTTGAATCCTACATAACCAGCAGGATACAGCAAGCATTACTTGGCTCCTCTACATTGAGCCCTGTTTCACTCATCTGCGGGGTGCCTCAAGGGGTGATCCTGGCTCCCATGTTATTTGCGGTGTACATGTTGCCCCTGGGGAAGATCATTAGATGCTACATCTTGGCATTTCAATGATATGCCAATGACATCCAGCTGTATGTGTCTTGTTTCTCAGATGTTGTGGCAGTTCTCTTGATACTGGGAGAGTGTCTCAAACAGATCCAGGATTAGTTGGTGGCCAGCTGGCTCAAGTTGGACCCGTCTAAGACAGAGGTTCTACTGGTGGAACTGGATCAACATGGCTCCTCTGCGATGTTTGGGAGCACTACTTTCCCTTCATTGGGAGGAGTGACCTCTGTCCAGCAGATAGGGTTAAGAATCTGTGGGGTCATTGTTAACTCTAAGCTGACTCTGAAGTTCCAGGTGTCAGCTGTTGTCTGCAGTGGCTATTAACATCTTTGTGATATAACCCAGATCAGGCCCTATCTCGGACCGTCTGACATGGCAACACTTGTGCACAACTCTGTCTCATCAGGACTGGGCTATTGCAGCACTCTTTACCTGTGGCTTTCTGTGAAGCTGATACACAGCCTGCAGCTGGTTCAGAATATGGCACCCCAGTTGATGGCAGGGACATCTTGTTCCGAGCACTTCACTCCAGTTCTCCATGTTCTCCACTGGTTTCTGGTCAAGTGGTGTATCAGTTTCAAGGTTTGTTTGTTAACTTACAAGACCCTACTCAATCTGGATCAGGCCATCTGAAAGACCTCCTGATTTTGTACACTCCTGCCCATGCCCTCAGGTCAGCATAGGCAGACCTCGTCTCTGTCCCTGATTCGATATTGAAATCTGCAGGGGATAGGGCATTTGGTGTAGCGGGACTGATAGAACACTCTTCCCCATGAAGTGAGGGAAGCTTCCTCGCTGACCACTTTTAAATCGCATTTGAAAACACATTTGTTTAGTTTATATTTTGGAATGGTCTCATAATCCTTTTACACTAATTTTACCTTACTGTTTTGATTGTTTTATCTGTCTACTGTATGGCACTCAAAGCCATCTGGATTGAGTGCCATATAAATAAAATTGACTTGATTTAACAACGTTAAAAGCACTGGCAAAGTAGATTTGAAGCAACTCATTTTCCCTTTAGCACTTTGACATCACGATTCAGCACATTTTACAGTGAGCTCACACTGAACATCTCCATGTTTTTGACAAGTTACGTGACCTGCAGCCTACTGATTGTTGATGCAGCTGGACACAGAATCCTACTTTCATTTTGCCAGCTTTTGAACCTGCTAACCAGTCAGTGAGTGAACAGTACAGTAAACCACTGTTGGAGATACGAGGTCTCTCAGTGAGGTGGGCTGGCTAGGATGGGTTGGTGTGGTGGTGGTGTTGCCCTTCCCTGTCCCCTTGTGTGTCTAAGAAATTCTAAGGGGGGTAGCACTCAGGGCAGACTAGATGGATCTTTGGTCCCCATCTGCCATCACTTTCTATGTTTCTATGAATCATATGAAACTGTATATCCATTCAGCATGCGTGTCACATGGACATCAAAAGTCACTGATTTTTGTGAGTCATCGCTGTTAGCATTCTGCAGTTACTACATCATGTTTTCATTCTTTGCATATGTGAAGTCAATGCAGGTAGAAAACATGAAGAGAAGAACAACACTAAAAAGGGATGCAGCAGGGAAGGAAGCAGATAAATGTTTCACTGTGCCAGTTCCAAAAAGTACATGTTCTGCACATAGTGGTGGTTGAGAAGGAAATTGTCATAATGGGACAGAGGTTAGGAAAAAAGTCATTGGTCATGAGTCTGTAAGAACAACAGCATGGTGCACGACAGTGCAGCCAAAAACACACAGTTCACTAGTACCCAGAAATCCACTGGTTCCACTCCCACTGCTTTGAAAGTAGCCCTCCCTGTTGGTCATCCAGAGCAATTGATAATGAAACCATTTTGAGCACTCCAGAAGTACACCATTTTCCTCATTCCTTTTTCAAGTGCTTTCAGTTTTCCTTCTCGGGAAAGAAGTGTTTCATCCAGAAATGTAAAATCTTTTTCCCACAGAAAAATAATTTTGCATTTGCTGCACAATTTCTCAAAGCACCCCTACCCCTTCTCTGAATAGAAATGTTCTATCCCGAAATGTAAAATCTTTTTCCTACAAAGAAATCATTTTGCATTCTCTACAAAATTTCTCAAAGCACCCCCCCTTCTCTGAATAGAAGTTTTCCATCCAGAAATGTCAAATCTTTTTCCTACAAAAAATAATTTTGCATTTGCTGCACAATTTCTCACAACTTCAGTTTCATGATTCGTGGGTTCATGGTACATAAATAAATATAATAAATTATAATAATAAAATAGAAATGACCAACAATATAATTTCACGTAATTTCATATCATACTGTATTGTAGCTTATCCTATCATATATTATTATAGCACCTCTTATTATATCTTTTCAGATCTTGTTAGATTATACTATCTTCTCATATCTCATATTATGGTATATGGTATATAAGATTATATTATTTTCCCAATAATCTTATCATATTACACTATCTGTTTACATATCATATATGCAGCTCAGCCCAATACCATCTGAAGGCACTTCATTCCACAGTGGCTTAAAAAAAGAAATCATATTACTATCACTGCCCCAGTGTCCAATTCCTTTCCAGAAGTAACCCCCCACCCCTACTCCTCTGTACCTACAAAAGCAAACAGATCCTCTAAAGTGTGGAAATATTTTACAGATGACACCATGAAGCCAATAAAATCAAGTTTTCTCAATATAGCAGTAATGCCATATTTAAAGGAATTTTATGACATTGTGTTTTTGATTAGTTGGCTTTTTAGACCTATACTTAATTATTTACCTTGCGGCTTCATAAGTCTTTGGAGATGGAAATCATAATTGTATTACAGTCTTCTTCAGGATGAAGGGACTGAAAATTGACCCAAGGAAAGTGACAATCAATCCCTTTCACTTCTCCGTATGTCAGCCCTTCCCCTGTGCTCAGATATTTTGTGAATGACATCTGTCCAGGGACACCATGGGGCACACTTCATAGATATCTACTGGGATATCTTACAGTGTTGTTTTATAAATGCATTGCAGCTAGAAGCATACATTAAAGCCACCACTCAGCTGATGAGGCCTGAAAGTGCTGAGCTGGTGCTGACAAAATGGAACTTCGTTCTTTAGATAAATTAGTGTTTCTCTATTTTGCTGTCTGGCAAACTGCTCTCCCTCAGTGATATGCTGCTCTGAATATTCTCACTCAGAAAATATTTCACCCAGGTCAAGAACAACCCTATCAAATTTATTACCCTTGCTGCAGTTCCTGCTGTTGTAATACTTCAACCTAGATGACCAGAAGAGGCAGTGTCTCTAATGGTAACTCAGAGGAAGAATGACTGAGCTCACAATGGCAGTGCATCATGAGGAGTTTGTGGTGTAGAATAAGGAAAATAGAGGGTCACAAGCAAATGATGAATCTTTAGAAAATGGGATAAGAAAATCCCAGGCTCTGAGTGAATGATAGCCCTGCCAAGGTGGGCATCTGTCAGGCAACAGAGCCTGGGCATTACAAGTGCCAGTCTCAAACAAACTGCATTACCAATATCAATGGGCACACTTAATTTTCAAACTTGAGACCTGCCATTTTGTTTGTGTCGGTAACCGAGATTACTGACAAACTCACACGACATCCTCCCTCCCCTCCCTCATGGGTCATGTAGGAAAACTATTACTTTGTAAAGGAAACACATTAATTATAGGAGCTACTCGCGTCCCTACTCCCTCAAAGACTGGCCGGTCTAGTAGATGTTGCAAATGGCAATGCTTCTGTGCCTCCTCAGAGTGAAAGTGGGGAAACAACCACAGCTGCTCCTCCAGCTGATTCTCACCAAAGCAGTCCTGCTGACTACAGACGCTCAAAACTGCATGGTGAAAACGATGTATAATGTAATCATTGTCTACCTGCATTATACAGGGTAATGTTTTCTTTTGCTGATCAGCCTCGATATTAAGGTCCCTTCATCTCTGGTCACCAGAGTCTTGATCGCACCTCTGCCTAATTCTCCTGAATGAAATACATGCCCTTCTGACTGAGACCCCCCCCAGCCATCACAAAAACACATACAAACAAATAATTTAATTCACAAATGTACTTGTTCAGTACAGGCTCACTTTCCCTTTTCCTGCCAGCTGACTCAAATACCATTGATTTGCAGGCCCCTTCTCAGCACCTCGATAGAGAGGCTGCTAGTTGGGGGCAGCGATCAGAAGAGTTCACAATAACTAAAAAAAAAAACTAATGGGAGAGGAGCACCCACTGCTAACTCCTGCTACACAGCACTAAAAGGGTCCTAAGTTTAAAGAGCAGGAGAGGAACAAAGTTCAAAATCTAAACTACCCTAGCTACATTGCTAACATCCTATAGATGTGCCGACTGCTGGTAACTGTGCCAGGCAGGGGAGCCTACTGTGCAAGGCAGGGACTAGTTACCATAATCCTTCCTTTTTTTTTTTTTAGATTTTTTTTTTATCTATTTTGTAAGTACTGTATAAAACTTTTAACTGAGGCCCATTTTCTAAGCACAATAATATCCTCCAGTGTAGGCAGTATCGGGCAATGACAGACCTTCCAGGGACGATAAGGCCCTCTGCCTGTGGAGTCAGGCCCTATTACACCCCTGGGCAGTCTGGTATTGTCAATACCACCCACCCTGTTGGGTATTACTGCTTGGCATTGAACAGGGGTGCTCCACATTCTCCATAGGTAGTGCTCCCCTCCCTTTCACACTATATTCCTGTTTCTGCCTTCATTCTTGGGGCTTGTAAGCACCCATTTCATGTGAAGGGGAGGGAAGAATCTGAGGGACTCAGTGGAAGCCAATGGTGTCCCTCAAATATACGGTAGGAAGAGTTACCCTAAATGGACCTGAAGCTGTGGGTAACTGAAGGAGGTTCTCCACATACCCAGAAATACAAGAGCCATTAACAAATGAGAAATACAAACATTTTTAAAGTTACTGTATATGTTCAACAGGATGTGTTTATGTACTCATTTACAATTGTTCCACATACTACAATTTCTGTGCAAGAAAGCAAATAGGGAACCACTGTATCAGCTGACAAGTGTAGATCAGTATTTTTTTAAAGTCATTTTGTCACATTCTTATTCTTAGAAATTAACTCACCCCACTGGATACCCAAAGGCTGCAAAGATTATTCTGTCCAGTTTGTAATACTAAATGCAGTGCCTGCATTTAGAAATTTGAGATTGTACCCCGTAACACTGGCCAGCACATTCCTTTACTTTCTCCTGCATGAATATGCCCCCACACTATGGCATCCTGCGAGAGGGAGAGCACAGGGGGGCATGCCCCATTGGAGTGAATGGGGCTCAGTTTTGCATGGTATTTAACAACATACAATGGCTAGTCTGAGATTAATGAAAGACAAACAAACTAAACACAAATAAATCACCTGGTCCAGACAAGTTACATCCTAGGTTATTGAAGGAAATTAAAGAATAGATAATTAACCCACTACATAAACTGTTTAACATGTCACTAAATACAGGGCATGTCCCAATGGACTGGAAAACTGCAATTGTCACACCAATTTTTAAAAAGGGAAATCGATCACAAATTTCAAATTATAGACCCATTAGTTTAACAAGTATAGTAGGTAAAATGTTCGAAACAATATTAAAAACTAGGATTGAAAGTTACCTAAAAGTAAAAGGATTAGAAGACAAATCCCAAAATGGTTTTCGAAAAAACAGATCCTGTCTAACATGTAACATGTTTTTTTATGAACACATAAGTAAATGTATAGAAGATAATAAAGCTATAGACATATTTTATCTTGACCTATGTAAAGCATTTGATAAAGTGCCACACGGACTACTAATAGATAAAATGGACAAACTTGGTATTGACAATCAGATCATAAATTGGGTAACTGTGGCTAAAAAATCGTACTCAATGTGTTTGTATAAAAGGTCATGTATCAGGCATGAGATTAGTGACTAGTGGGGTGCCTCAGGGATCGGTCTTGGGACTGATTCTGTTTAACATATTTATATCAGATATGACATCAAATTTAAACAGTTTAGCCATAAAATTTGCTGATGACACTAAACTAACAGCCCAGGTACAGTAGATACTAAGGAAGATTACCAAGAACTCGTAAATGACTTAAAAAAAAATAGAATTATGGGCTGTAAAAAACCAAATGACATTCAGCAATGAGAACTGCGTTGTTATGCATTTCAGAAAAAATAACTTGCATCATGGTTACACATTAAGAGGACAAATAATAAAACCTGTAAATCAGCAAAATGACTTAGGTATTATAATAGACTCGGATATAACATTTCATGCACATTATAATACCATCATTAATAAAACAAACAGGCTAATAGGATGCATAAAAAGAAGCTTTACATCCAGAAATAGAAAAGGCATTATTCCACTCTATAGGGCCTATGTGAGGCCTCATTTGGATTACTGCTTCCCCTTGTGGAATCCATACCTGAGAAGGGATGTAAATAGAATGGAGGGGGTGCAGCGGAGGGTTACCAAAATGGTGGAAGACATATCGACCATGAGCTATGATCAAAGATTGGACAAATTAAAGATGTATTCCCTGGAGCAGAGAAGAATAAGAGGAGATGTACTTTTTATGCATAAATTATGTGGGGAGGAAGAGTTACTAACACTATTAAATCTATCTTATAATAAACATAATTGTAATTTAAGAAGCCACAGATATCAATTATCTCTAACATACCCAAAAAATAATAAAAGGAGATCATTTTTTAACCAGAGAATAATAACCTTGTGGAACTCATTACCTAATTCCTTGTTTGATAATAGAGATCACAAAATCTTTAAGCATAAACTCAATTCAATCCTGTTAAAATAAACATGGAAATTACCAGCTTGGCTGGAGACATACCAAAATTGGCCTCGGCTTTCTGTATGTCTATACCTCCTAGTATAACTCCTAGTACATCGCTCAACTAACATGTGCCCTGTTAGTCGAGCTGTGTCCTTCATTAATCTCAGACTGGCCATTATATGTTGCAACACTACCATGCAAACTCAAGCCCCATTCCCTTCAATGTGGTGTGGCCTCGTGCTCTCCATTGCAGGACATCATAGCACGGTGCAAATTCATGTAGGAGAAAGTAATGGAATGTACTGGCCAGTGTTTTCGGGGCAAAAATACAATCACAGATTTCTAAATTCAGGCACTGCACTGAGTATTATAAATAAGACAGGATAACTTTAACAACCTTTGGGTATCCAGTTGGGTGAGTTAATTTCTAAGAATAAGCATGTGACAAAATCACTTTAACTTTATCTTTATTAAAGGATTTCATATATCCACACATAACAACATATATGTTATACATTGTACATACTTAAAATAACTGAAAAAGAACAATAACAATTAAAGAGGCTATGTAATCCAGTGCCAGTAATGCCTTATATGTTCATGTCTTCATGGTGGTTCTTACAGTGACTATTCTGAGTATTGTTAAAAAATGAAGTACCCACTGATCATTCATTTAATTAACAAAGTAGGATGCACATCTGTCATTCCAGCAGTATTTTTATTAGATTATCCTGAGTTAAGAAAATAATAAACACTATCAATAGTGGGTAAAAGTTAAAGCCAATTTCAGTTGTATCTGCTGAGAGTGCAACCCAAGTTAAGATCAAGGCAGCAACTCATGTTAAACTTAAGGCATCAGTTCATGAAACATCTGAAATGTTGTACCCATACCTTGTTATTCCATTTTATGTTGTCCTTGAACCTCCTTTTGTATAAGATGTCAGTTTTAATGGTTCAGTTTTGGTTTAATATTTTAGGTTTCAAATAAGAAATAATCATTTTCAATTTTGAATGCAACGAGTCTTTAAGCAGGGAAGGGCAGTGTAAGTCAAAAAAAACAACCTGATATCTGGTTCTAACATTTAGTTACCCTTAACAACATTGTAAGGGGCTTGAAATACAGATTAAATAGTCAGATGGAATACTGTAGCCTCCTTACCCTGAAAGACAATACATACCAGGAATCGTCTCCATAGCCTCAGGTTGTACTGTAATACCATATGGGGAAACTCACTGGCACAGATTAAGTATATTGCTTTTATCAGCAGTAATCCCAAATATAGAGGATGTCAACATTTCATGGACAACCCATGCTACTTCCTCAGGGCAAACTTCCAAACCTTTTTTAGGGTTTGACTGTATCTAAATGAGTACTGTATTTGTGACAACACATTCTCTTATTTCCTATTTTAATTTGTCTTTAGTGTCTGCAGTGCAGGATCACAGAGTCTAGCAGACTAATCTTGGCAGAATCTATTTTTATCAGTACCGAGTCTGTCTACATCAGACTATTTGTCAGTTTTTCTCCCTTTTCTTTTCTTCAGCCCTAATGCTTACTGCATCCAGTTTCTGGCTTTAGCTCCCAATGTCTGAGGTTGAATGAAAAAGATAACCTTCATCACACTGTTACAGAGAAACGAAGAATTTGTCACCAGGTAAGGACCACTTGATCCACCTACTCTGCCCCTCTGTTCCTGCCTAATCTGCCACAGCAGACCCTACGTGATCTCCAGTCACCTGTTCCCCCACTGCTTTGATACCAGTTTTGCTTTCTACCTATCCCATGCATGCTTGGAGCCCACCACTCATTTCTCAACCATCACCTCTCCCCCCCCCCATGGAAGATTGTTCCAGGCATCCACCACCCTCTCAGTGAAGAAATACTTCCTCATGAATGGTGTCAGTTTTAACACTAGTCTCTGACCACTTCTTCATTAAATTACTTTCAAGAGTGTTCAACATACATGATATCTTATCAATAGTATTGGCCTCTGCCCTACATATCCCTGACACTCTTCATTCAGTTGCAGAAATTGACACGGTCAAATATTTCCTGAAATCGCTGTAATACTTCTAGAGAAATACCCTGCCTACTTCATTACCACTGTAAGGGCACCCGTAAGAATCACTTTATAAATATTGCAACATAATTGGAAATATCTGACCATGTATTTCTGAAACAGGAGGAATGGGCTCAGGCTGAGCACTACCAGCTCCCTGAATGCCATACTCTTCTATCTGCAAAGGTGAAGTGAACAGCTACTCAAGTGGTGGTCAGTTTTAAGATTGTACGGCACTATCATTTTTGTTAGTTGTACGCATCTCCCCCTCTAGGGATTAACCTAAACTGAAAACAAAGTTTGCAGTGTACACAGTTCAAAATCATTACTGGTTTAAACTTTTTTTTATGTTTGGGGCTCAAGAGCTCTCCTAGAAAATATCCTGTACTACAAGGCAGGGAGAAATACCAAAATGAATGTTTACTTTGTCCCCCCTCCCCCCGTTTGGGTGTGTTGGTGGCCATACTATGTGCACTTATTGGGTAAGTGTCTAGAGTGCAGACTTTCCTGTCACATAATGAAGGATGGCTTGTAAAGGGCAGGAACCATTTTGGAGCTTAAATGTGAAGGAGAGGAGAAAGGAGTAGATGATGGGGGAGTCCTACTCCAGGGGCTACTCTGATGGCTTTCTAGCATGGAAGTTCTCACAGCAGAGGAGTTTGGAGCCCTGGAACAGAGTTGCTAGGACTAGGTCCTTAGAAAGAGAGAGGTAGGGGCCCCACACTGGAAAGGGAGCTGCCATAAATCATCTGGGAGGCAGGTCGTTGGAAAGCAGCAAAACCTCAGGCAGTAGATGTCCCCACCCAGTGTCACCTATAAAGTGCAATGGCTCCAATGAGTAGTTCAGTAGTTCAGGGGCTACCAAGGTAGTGTGTGCTCTGCAGCCACTGAAAAGAAGTTGTAAAAAGCTTACCTTATGCTGGGGTGGGGAAAGGATTGTGGAGCTTGCTGGCTCCAATTTGCACTTTCTAATTTTAGCTGTCTAAATGATCTAAGCAATGGAAAAAAGAAAAGCAGCACCAGTCCTCTGACTTGCAACAATATCAATCACTACTTTAATTAAAATGCTTGTAATAATGTCAAAATAGCAATACCGCATGGCAGCCAGGCTGTCCAAACTACAACTCTGCTGGTTCCTCTAATGCAGTAGCATCAGGAGTCCTGGATGTAACATGCTAAAGGTCATCAATACAGAAAAACTGAAAGTGAAATTGCCTTTAAAATGCAATGCAGCCATACATCCATGTGCTTGTTTTAAATTGCAAACAAATGCAATAGTGGGGTAGTTTTCTTTTGAGGCTTGAGATATAGTCTGGTAATATTTTTCAACCACTGCTAATTATCTCTAACTGTATAAATTGTTACTTAATATGCTTGTCTTGACTGTATGCACTACCTCCACTCCTATGCTAATTCTAATGTATTGTATGTCGGATCTAACATATTATTATTTGCCTCTAGATGGACCAGGTCATTCCTAAAAACATTCCCTTAGACCAGTGTACCTAGCCGGTTATTGAATAAATAAAAATTATATTCATGTGGGTACTACTAGGTATTTATGTCCCATTATTTTATAAGGTTACTTTCCTGAAATGTCTGACAGCATGACAGCATTAAAAGTAAAAAAACATAATCATGGTTAACTTTTTTGCATAAATAACAATATTTCAAGCTGAGTAGTTCTTAATTAAATGTAAGGAGCATATTCAAAGCAGTCGTTCAGTCCTGGGGTATAGCACCCCCAACTGCACTGAAGGAGTAGGGGATTTAGAATATAGACTGTTACAAAGCGGTCTATGGATAGTACAGTTGTGTGTGCTACACCCCCAGGAGCAGAACAACTGCTTTAAATATGTTTCTTACATTAATTAGCTGACACTGTACTTCAAATTTGCACTGGATAAGTACTGTTTCTTCAAGAAACTGGGTTAATAATATCCTCAATGAGTTAATGGAGGGGCAAGCTCAGCAGGCCAGTGCAGTCTCCCCCCTTCCCATTTGTATGCTTATACTTTGCAATTTGTTTTACCCTTGTTTATTTTGTAAATATTTTTCTTTTTTTCTTTGTATGGTATATTTTATCTCATTTGACCTTAAGGTCCCACTAGAAAATGGGCATTCATGCCCTTGGGGCTTACCTGGTTAACAAATTGTAAAAGAAATAAAATACTGTGTGATCTCAAAAGCTTATACAGTAGAACTTATATATGCAACATCTATGTTGGTCCCAAAAAAAAGTATCTAACATGTCTAGGGTTATTGTATTTATTTATTTAAAATTCAGATAACATCTTTGAGCACCAGTGCTCTTTTCCAAAGGTTCAACATCAGTAGCAAACAGGTATATACAATATTGATACATAGGGGCCTTATTTAACAAGGGTCACTTTTTTGTGCTGGGTATGCCTTGTTTTTCATTTTTCTCAAGCTTCAGAATACTGCTGAAGCATGGCATGAATGTAAGTGGCTGAATATGGAACTGTCATACAAATTGCAGACAACACATTTTAGTCAATGTTCTATTCAGCCCACTGGATACCAGATGGCCCATGACTCACAGTACAGCTGAATGACTGAGGAAAAAAATGAATTATCCCCTTTGTTTCTTTGTTTTTAATATTCAATCAAATTACAAAAGTAGCATAGAAATCCACACACACAATATTTGATGTAAAACTACTTACTCTACTTTTTTTTAATTCGTTTTATCAATGTCTCTTATAAATGCAAACAATAAATGGATTTAAAGGGACATTGTTAACCCATTTTATATCATATTATTTCTAGCTAAAAACCCATATTTTATTATTGCTTACATTCTCTAAGATTCATTGATGTTGCTGGCTGTTTTATCTACTTCATTTCATAGTAAAACTGAAATGCATGCTACTGGGTTAGTTATACTCAACCTTGCTTTGTTTCATATCATTGATGTAAGCATTAATGCACAACAGGGTGTGCTGATAATGTGGATTAACACACAGCTCTGGGGCACTGTGAGGCATAAGGGCACAGTCCGAGTGCCTTCACAGCCCACAGGGTGAGTGTTAATCCACATTATCCATACTTATAACATGAGTTATGTTTAAACAGCAACAAAAAGGTCAACAAAGGTCTTTTTTTTTTGCTGTTTAAACAGCAAAAAAGGCATTGTATTCTGCCACCTTGCAAAGTAGTCCCTAACAAATAATGCACCCTGCATTGCTGTTATGTACATAGAAATGTCACAGATACACTACTGATATGACTGATATGGTCTGTGATATCTCTTGTGCATAACATTCACTATTACCCCATCTACAACATGGACAACCCCCCTCCACATAGAACATGCTCCAACAGTACTCTGTTATGTTGTGCCCCTCCCTCTCTCTCTCGCTCTTGCATACGGTGCCAATCTGTGCCTCTCTTCCTGGAACCCAAACTTGTAAGACAAACTGCCATGTTCACTAATTACACAGAGCAAATTCACTTTCTGATCTGATTATCTCTGTCTCTGTCTCTCTCTCTGTCTAGCTGTATGGTTCATAGGACGGGCTGGCAAAAACATTGAGTACTGCTTTCTCTCGCTGCATGGCTAACTTGCTGCTTCTAGGGACACAACAAAAAACAGTGGGGTGAGCAGCTCACTAATAACAGTGCACAGAGCAACTGCTGGAGAGAGAGAGTGTGCGAGTGATGTGGACACAGAGACATAGTGCAGGAATTGACATATGCAGATACAGAGAGAGAGAGAGAGAGAGAGAGAGACACACACACACACACACACACATAGAGTTATTGTGTACCAGCTGGCTCTCTTTCTCTGTGTGTGTCTCTCTCTCTGCAATAGGGGGAGTAACCTGTCAAAAACTTGCTCTTCCTTGGAGGTGGTGAAATGGACTGGTGCAAGTCACAGCAAGATGTTTGCTGCTGTGTGTGTCTCTCTCCCACACTTTCCTGTCCCATGTCTGTGTCTCTGTGCCGACTGCCAAAAACAGCAGCCCCCTCTCACTTGCACCATGTCAGTATGTCCTGCGCCCATTGTACTGCTGCAAGGGGGAACAGAGATTCAGCTGTGTCTCTTCTCTCTCTCAATGAATGCAGTGCTGACATGGTTCATTGGCCACCAAGAACAACAGCGTTTGCCACTGTAGTTCACTGTCTCTCTCTCTCTCTCGCTCTCTCTCACTCACAGGGGGAGTGGGGGGGCTGGCATAATGGCACACAGAAGCACACCTCCCACTTAGAACACTCACTGTGGACATATCAGAGAGACAGAGAGAGAGAGAGAGAGAGAGAGAGAGAGAGACACAGTGGCACAGATAATACTCCTGAAATGGTAAGGGATGGAGCAGCTACGAGGTGTCCAACCACTGAGGGAGCACCTGCTGTGCTGCTCGTGATGTGCCGCTATGTGTCTCTTGCTCTCTGAATGTATCCTGTTCTCACTCTCTGCCCATCTCTGTCTATGGGGCTTGCCTCTGCTCTCTTTCTCTCTCTCCTTCTAATGCGTCTCTCAAAGAGAGACAGAACACTGCCATGGCATGAACAGTACCCTGTGATTCGCAGGGCAGGTGGCTGGGAAACAAGTATGGGGTTGGTAGTATAGCAAAGAAAGTCAGATCACCCTCTCTAGTACTACTCTCTCTCTCTCTCTCCCTGTGCTACAGCATGTGTCTCTGCCTCTTGCTCAGTGTGCAACTGACCTCTGCTATTGTGGGTTACTCTGCCGACTGGGACACACAGCAGATCAGCAATCCACAAAACAACTACACCCCAATGAGAGAACACATAGAGACACACCCACTGCATCTGTGGATGGCTGCTACTAATTTAATCTCTCTGTCTCGCTCTCAGCCTGCCTTGGCACAATAGCCATGCTTGCGGGGAGTGGGGGTGGGTGGCCTTGGAAAAAGGGGCATGGAGTACAGGAAATAATGCACTGGGGACACTGCTTGCACTGCAGGGGGACCACTGTGACAAATCAGCACTCCCTCTCCCCACTACCTGTGCATGTTTTTTTTTTGGGGGGGGGGGCAAACACATTACTGCAGACAGTCAGCAGTTGGTGAAATGGGAGCTGGTGGATGGGACAGGAGTGCAGCACCAGAAGGGCACTTTTTCCCCTGCTGTGGCAGGATAGATTCCTGTAGTACCACTCCCCACTGTTTCACTCTCAGGAGCACTCCCTTTCCACAAGCACTCCCTCTCCCCAGTCAATGTGCAATACCCAGTGGTCCACGGGGTGGGCGGATGGGTGGGGAGGACAAGACAAATACTGCCTGAGTGACAAGTTGGGAAATTCAGATTCCCCTCTCTGTAATTACAGCACACCAGCAGTTCTTGGGTACGGAAAACCTGAAGTTGTTCTGTGAAGTACAATAACTGCAAAGGCAACTCTGTGTTCTCCACTCATACTGCCAGACCTTTAGCAAGCAGTGCAAATGGTTGCCATTGCAAATTATTTTCCTCTACAGAACAAGGGCAGCTCTGCCCAGGGATCTCAGATCTGGGGGACCTCTTCACCCTAACTGTGCCCATAACATGCGTTATTGCAGAGTCAAGTGATGGTCCTGTACCAATCAGGAAAATCCCTCAGCCTACCCATGTTATAACTACTCTTAATGCATTCTTCCTGAATGTAAGGGGCACCCTCCAAACAGTTCAGCCACTCTGATGCAAAATTGTCCTCTCCTTCCACTGTATTATTAGTGGCTAGACTGTTTCAGTGGTGTTTCCAAGTCCAGTAAAGATACAGTGGGAGTTGATCAAGGACCGTAGTAAGTAAGTAAAGTAAATGTTTATTTTAAGCATTCCATCCCGGAAGCTCTAGGTACTGCAGAGGTAAACAGGCAAACATGCATCAGTGAACAAACATGAAAACAAAAACACAGATAATAAATTAGACTATTTAAAATCAGAGACACTGCCAAGGTAAACAGGCAAACATGCATCAGTGAATAAACATGAAAACAAAAACACAGATAATAAATTATTTAAAATCAACAGATTTAAATAAAGCAAAATATTGCAGCAGTTTACTATAAAAGTCTAAAAATGCTTTTCTGAAATGATGCACCTTTAGGCCCCTCTTATTTATATGTTTATTTATGTATTTAAAAGTTTCACCAGAAAGAGCATACTGAGCAGCAAGTGCTCATTTCCAGATGTGCCCTGGGGAGGAGGTGGAGTGAGTTCAGACAAAAGTACATGTAAACAGTAAGCAGTAAGAATACAATACTTATGTCTACAATACAGAAGTATGCAGTTTATATACAGCACAGCAGTTAAGGATATAGTACTGATGTAGCAGCAAGCAGCTAAGGGAGAGAGTATAGTACAAATACAAATATAACCAAACAATACAGCAGGGAGTCACAGAATTTATAGTTTACAAATTTTATACAGAATTTACAGTATTATATTTTACAAGATTTTATACAGAACTATTGCAGAATGAAAACAGCAGCGACCAAACAAGGCAGGATGAGCAAGGATAAATTTAAAGTGATAGACACAAATTAGAAACAGGTGCAGGAGGTGCGGAAGTGGACTTTAATGAGTGAACTGCAAACCAAAAGGGAAGGAGTAAAGCGAATTGAGTGTGAGAAGGAGTTTCACAGATTGGGAAACCTGTAGGAAAAGGTGTCTGACCTACTGAGGTGGTCCGATGGGGGACAGATAAGGTGAAAGGGTCAGAGTTTTTGAGCGAATGAGATGATGGTGGAAGAGTGAAGAGTGAGGAGGAGAGGTAGGATGGCATGGACTGGGACCAGAATTTGGCCAAGAAGCTGGCACAGTGGGTGTGCCGCCAGTCCTCTAAGGAGGGGTGGGACAGTGATTGGTAAAGGGTACAGTGGTAAGTGTGATTGGGAGAGTCAAGGGCAAAATAGCAGAAGGAATGGAAGAGTATGTCCAGTCTGGTTAAGGAGGAGGAGGGAGCATCGCTGTAGATCACATCACCATAGTCAAAACTGGGGAGAATCATTTTCTGTACAATGGCCCATCGACCTGGCAGTGGGATACATCCATGGTTGGGGAACAGGGCAGCCAGTTTAGGGTGTAATTTCTTGTGAATGGCCTCTAAGTGAACAGAAAAATTGAGATGCTGGTCAAGCCAGACCCCAAGGTATCTAAAGGAGGAGCAGTCCTCAAGCAGTGTCCCATCCAGGGTATGGTGGGGGGAAGGAAGGGAGCCAAGAGAGTATCTGCCTAGTGCCAAAGATCATGGAGACTGTTTTCTTGGCATTCAGGAAAACTTGGTTAGAGCAAAACCAGAGCTGAACATTATCGAAGTCTTGCTGGAGTCTGGTAGCCACATCGGTGCTGGAGGGGCCAGATGCATACAAGATGGTGTCGTCTGCTTACATATGAATAGAGGTATGTAGGCAGGTGGCGGGCAGGTCATTTAGGAAAACAGAAAACAGCAGAGAGCCAAGGACAGAGCCTTGGGGGACATCAGTGGTGGTAGGGAGTGAGGGGGAGAGCGAGTTACCAATCCTGATAGATTGCCACCTACCTACTAGGTAGGAGAGGAACCAACTGGTGGCCTCCTTGGATAGCCCTGTGTTGGAAAGCTTAGTTAGGAGGAAGGGGTGTGACACAGTGTCAAACACCTTTGTGAGGGCACAATAAATGGCAGACATGATGAATCCCTGGTCCATGCTTATTTGGATGGAGTCAGTAATCCTCAGCAGGAAGGTTATGGTTGAATGGGACCTCCTAAAACCAGACTGATAAGAGGTGAAAAAGAAAGCAGAGTCAAGGAAGTAGGAAAGCTGAGATAGTACTAGATGTTCCTGCAGTTTGGCGAGATTGGGGAGGACAGAGTTAGGGCAGTGGTTGCCAGGGGAGGAAGGATCACCTCCTTTTGGGGGGGGACAACAGTGGCATGTTTCCACTCAGCAGAAACAGAAGCGAGGGTGAAAGAAAGATTTAGAAGAGAGGCGACAGGAAAGGCAATAGCAGGGGTGGACAGGTAGAGCATTTTGGAGTCCAGCCCAGAGAGGCACTTGTCCTTGGAGGGGTTGAGTGTAATAAGTGCATTGAAGACTTCCTCAGGGGTAATGTGGCTGAAGGTAAAGGAGCAGTAAGGGGTGGGTAGATTGGAGGGATTGGGGATGGCATGACCATCAGAGGCTGGGTGAAGGGAGGATAGCAGGAACGATGAGCAGGAAGTAAAAAGGAGTTAAACTCCATTGATATGGATTGAGGGTCTGTCAGTGAGATGTTGCCAGTTTTGATACTGGGGTAGGGGGCTGATATGGGGGACGGAATAGAGATTGGACCACCTTCCAGAACTTGGAAGGGTGATTTATATTAGTTAGGAAGGTGTCCTTAAATTATTCTGCCTTAACAAGTCTGATTGCCCTGGTGCAGGCATTTCAAAGTGTTTGATATTTCTGGAAGTCAGTAGAGAGGCCGGTAGATTTGTGGGTCTTTCACGCTTGAGCACTAGCTGGTAGACAGACCATGAGATCAGTGAAGACCCAGGTCAGGTGAGTACCACACACACACAGATCCTTTTTCATTGGGACATATTTATCCCAGGAGGAGAGGAGTTTTAACTTAAAGTAAACAAGTGCGGTGTCGATGGAGAGGGCACTGGTGATACAAGACCAGTCACTGTTGGACAGATCATTTAGAAGAGAAGCGATATCCATGGAGTTATAGGACTGAATCAGCAAGGTTTTTTGGGGGGGTCTGGGGGCGATAGAGTTTCCAAACTGTGTAGATCAGATGGAGGTCACTTAAAGAGTCAGGGAGTAGGCCAACTGCTATGATTCGGTGCAAGTGGTAAGATAGGGCCCATCTATCTGAGAATGGTTGAGGGATCTGGCATTTAGATGGAGGGTTCATTGAGCAGCTGAGCGAGGTTTAGGGCAGCTATGTCTTGCCGAATTTTGGTGTGATAGGGAGCAAGCCAATTTACATTGAAATCACCCAGGACATAGAGTTCGCCACTGGACGCATGTGTTTGTAAGGTAGCTAGGAGGTAGGTGATTGAGGACATGAGTGCGCTGAGGCAGCAGTAGGAGCCTTCTATAAAAATAGGCATGGACCAAGGAGAAGTGAGTTTCACCATCAGGGACTAATGAGACTGTGGGAGGGATGACACAAGTATGGATGTGACCATGGTGATTTCTTTTGTGTACCACTTGTATTTCTGTATTGTATTTTTAACTGTGAACTGCTATGTCTTTATGCCTGTATCTATTGTACTATTTGTAAACTACTGTGATTCCTGTATCATATGTATATTATTTAAACTATTCTCTGTGTCCCCTGCCCTAGGTCGAACCTGGAAATGAGCTTCAGCTCAGTGTGACTTTCGCGATTACCAACTTTTAAATAAATAAATAAAATGTGAGAGAAGAGGCACTGTACATGGCTGTTCCTCCATTCTTTCCATTTCCAGGCCAGTCCTGACAGATGAGGGAGTAGCTGGGATGGAGACTGAAACATCTAGGATGTGAGGTTTTTGCCAATTTTCAGTAATGATTAGTACATCAAGGTTGAGGGAGAGGGCTAAGGGTTGGCGCAACAAGATTTTATTGTGTGGACTCCTGATGTTAAGGTGAGCAAGCTTTAGGCCACGAGGAAGTTGTATGGGTGAGGGGGGTCAGGATCAGGACTGGATTCGATGTCACCTGCCAGCAGTAGTAGCAGCAGCATTAGCATGATCTTTGCAGGGGGAGCCAGAAATTTGTGGTGGCATGAAGGATGGGGGTGGAAATAGAAAAAGGAAGACCCAGTGGTGGTTCTAAGGGGAATCAGGCCAATGTGGGAGCAGGGTGGCATACAGTAGGGGCTACTGGCCAAGGGTTGTGCGGCCAGGTGGGGGCCAGTGGGAGAGGTGAAGAGGTGCAGTAGGTAGGGAAGACAGCAAAAGAGAGGTGTGCAAATTTGTTAACAGGCAACATAGGTGCAGAAGAGGGAGGAAGGGAAAGCAAGGGAAATAACAGAGGGAGGATAGAAATACTGAGAAGGAGCATGGTGGGAGGTGAGACCCATGATGGGTAGGTATAAGTGACTAGGGTAGAGGGAGAGAAGGAGAGTTACAATAAACATAAGTGGAGAGCTGCAGTAAAGAATGCCAGCACTAATTGAATCTAGTTACAGAGAGACAGTACTAAGAGAAAAACTGGCTAACAAACTGAGAGGTGAGAGAGTGCAGAGCAGTAGTGCTCCACCAAACAATGACAGGAAGAGTGGGCTGGAGTAGTGACCACACACCAGCGATAGTAAATTGTGAGGGTCACAAATACATAGAAATCCAGTGGCAGAGACGAGCCTATTAGTAGACTGCAACCAGGAGAAGTCAATCATGGCAAGTACAGCCACAACCTGCTCCAAGGGAGAGATTAACAGCTGATCTTTACGTGAGTCAGTTACTGCTAGTGAGTAGGCGCACCAGACAGGAGAGTGAGAGTGCCTTGGGGGAAATGAGGGCGTCTAGACAGCTGGAAGGGAGAATTGTAATTTTTTGGTGCTTTGAGCATGCCTCCTCACTTACAGAGACCAATTAGCAGAGAAGAGGAGTGGAAGGAAGCGTATTTAATAATGGAGGAGGTGGGGGAGGGTAGGCAGGCCAAAATCTGCTCCAGAGAGGAGAAGCAGCACAGGGAAATATAGACTAAAGCTGCAAGCTGAAAGCAATAAAAGGCACCCAGTTCAAATGAATCAAAACAGCTCATCAGTTTAGCTTGCTCCAAAAACTGTGTCCCGTACCTGCTGGGGAGTTTGGTGGTGGATCTAACAAGGGGCTGGGGAGAGCAGACCACATTAATCTTGCCCTCAGACCCTGAAAAAGAAAAGTAGGATTTTAGCAAGATAGTAACAGGATTTAAACAGGTTGAATGCCGGGGGCATGGAAGAGGCTGGGCTGCTAAACGTGGGCAGGGGAGGAAAGTGGGCAGAGAGAGCATAGCACAGATAGAGATTAAGGGAGAAAGTTAGCAGAAAATGACGGAGAAATTTAGCAGGGTTCAATTAGCTGTTAAAAATTAAATATGCAACAGCTAGTAGCAATACAGAATTAACAAAAAATGCTCAAGAGAGGAGCAGCACCATAGGGAAATACAGACTCTTCTGGGCAGTTTAGTGGCTGCTCTGACAAGGGTCTGGGGAGAGTAGACTGCATAATATTTGCCCTCAGACCCTTCTTGGCAGTTCAGTGGCAGCACTGATGAGGGGCTGGGGACAGCAGACCACATAAATCTTGCCCTTAGACCCTTCTGGGCAGTTTGACGGTGGCTCTGATGATGGGCTGGGGAGAACAGACCACATAAATCTTTTCCTCAGACCCTTCCTGGTGGTTCGGTGGCAACTCTGACAAAGGGCTGGGGAGAACAGACCGCATGAATCTTGCCCTCAGACCCTTCTGAGCAGTTTGGCGGCAGCTCTGATGAGGGGCTGGGGACAGCAGACTACATAAATCTTGCCCTCAAACAATTCTAGGCAGTTCAGCAGTGGCTCTGAAGAGGGGCTGGGGAGAGCAGACTGCATAAATCTTGCCCTCAGACCCTTCTGGGCAGTTCGGCAGTGGCTCTGACGGGCTGGGGAGAGCAGACCACATAAATCTTGCCCTTAGACCCTGCTGGGCAGTTCAGCAGTGGCTCTGATGAGGGACTGGAAGAACAGACCGCATACATCTTTTCCTCAAACCCTGAAGAAAACCTCCATCGATGGGGCCTCCCTCAATGGTCTTGGCAGAGAGTTGCACAATACCAGGTCTACCACCTCGAACAAACAATCTCCAGAGGACTTGAGGCAGGCCCTGGGAATCTATAGGATGCCCTCGGTAGAGGAGCGAAGGAGGCCCTCTGTAGAGGAGCGAAGCAAGCACACAGGACAGGCAGGAGTCAGGAGATCATTCAGGTAGCTAAGGCCCGAAAATGTTTCTTTGCCATAACACCAGTGAGATGGGCAGTCTGTTTTTTAATTTTAAAGTGAAAAAAGGAATCAAACTCAAATTATCAGCCACATCAGCAAGCCCTACAGAACGAGACCAATCATAACATGTCTTTTTTTAATCCAGTGACACTTTAAGACATAAATTGGTTGACACTATCCCTTTAATTGTTGGGTTACTATTGTGCATGAAAGCTAATATTTAAATAGGCAACAATACAAAGCTGAAGCCAGCATAACCATGATTCTTCCAGAGATGAACATAAATTTTAGATCTTCTAACATGTAGCAAAAAAGTAGAGAGTTTATAAGGGTTTTATATGATATATGAAGTTGGCCAGTTCATAAGTATGTACTGTTTCAGACAGTGAGAAGTACCTGGCTTTTCACTCTCCAACTGTGATGTAAACTATGAATGCTTGCAGCTCCACTAATATAAAGAGTCATACACTGCCTGCAATTAATATCAACCAATAAAGTAGTCAATTGTTACTGGGGGGAAGGGAACACAGAGGTAGTGATAAAGAAGGATAGAGTCAGGGAGGGGCTGCTGGCACTGAAGGCGGACAAATCACCAGGCCTGGAGAGAGTACAACCAAGGGTACTAAAGCAACTGGCTGAGGAGCTGGCAGGGCCCCTGGCAGACCTATTTAATAGTTCACTAGAGTCAGGTGTAGTGCTGCAGAACTGAAGAACAGCACATATAGTGCCCTTCCACAAAAGCGGTCCCAAGGATGACCCAGGGAATTACAGACCAGTCAGTCTGACCTCCATTGTGGGCAAGCTCATGGAGACCATAATGAAGGAAAGGTTGGTGGAATATTTAGAGGAGCATGGTCAACAGGATGTGAGGCCACATGGGTTTACCGGGGGGACATCGTGTCAAATGAATTTGATTGACTTCTTTGACTGTGTCACTAAGACAATAGATAGAGGCCAAGTGGTACACATTCTCTATCTTGATTTCAGCAAGGCCTTTGACTCTGCCCCACAAAAGCTTGATCAGGAAGTTGGTGGATCTCAGGGTAGGGGATAAGATGGCCCAATGGGTGGAAAACTGGCTGAGGGATAGAACCCAGAGGGTGGTTGGGGGGGAGTTATCTAGCACCAGAGAGGTAACCAGTGGGGTCCTGCAGGGCTCGGTGTTGGAGCCAGTGTTGTTCAATGTCTTCATCAATGACATTGGGAATGGCATAAAGGGCAAAATGTGCCTATTCACAGATGACACCAAGCTCTGCAGGAAAGTGGACACAGCTGAAGGGATACAGGACTAACAGGAAGATCTGGAAAAGCTGGGGAGGTGGTCCAGAATCTGGCAGCTTGGCTTCAATGCCAAGAAATGCAAAGTTATGCATATTGGAGCCAAGAATCCCAGGACAGAGTACTTCCTGGGTGGAGTCCAAGTGACCTGAAGCACTCCACGCAGTGCAATAAAGCAGCAGCAAAGTCAAACAAGATGCTGGGATGCATATCTAGGGGGATCAGTAGTAGGAGAGAGGAGGTAATACTGCCCTTGTACAGGTCACTGGTAAGGCCGCATCTAGAGTATGGAGTTCAGTACTGGTGCCCACACCTCAAAAAGGACTTTAACCTGCTGGAGAAGGTCCAGAGGAGGGCTACAAAAATGATAGCTGGTCATCATGGTAAGCCTGAGCAAGGAGAGGTTGAGGGCACTGAACATGTACTCCCTGGAAAATGTGAGAGAGACAGTACATGATTGGGACCTTCAAGTACTTGAAAGGGATAAATAAGGTTGATAAGCACAGTCTCGTTAAGCTGAGTGGCAACCATAACACGAGGGGGCACAGTCTTAAGCTGGGGGGTTGGAGGTTTAGGAGGGAGGTCAGGAAGCACTTCTTCACAGAGAGGGTGATGGACACATGGAATGCGTTGCCGAAGAGGTCATCTCATTGAAGACAGTGGGCAGCTTTGAGAGAGGCTGGGATAAATGTAGGGTGAAGGTAAGTATCATGGGTAGGGAGGGTGGGAGGAGTGGGAGGAGGGCAGGGACATTAGCTCAGGCTGTGGACCCTGCAATATGAGCCGACTTGATAGACTAAATGGCCTTTACTTCTGCTGGCTTCTCCATATGTTCATGCATTTGATATTTAAAGTACTTTTTATTTTCCCTGTGTCTAGTTCGATTTTTGATCAGACAGTATGTGACAAATACCAACATCTAGTTATATGCCCCTTCACAGCTCATCCGCATTGAGACCTCACTGATTGACATCACAACTTATAGATAAGAACACTTACCTGCTGCCATATTGGTCATTCCTGATGTCAGGGGTGTAGCCAGAAATTTCCATTTTGTACACAGCCTCCAACAGTTGCACCCCCCCAAGTAAAAAATGTACACATCCTCTCCAAATGGTACCCCCTTCCAAACAAATCAGATTGTTGTCAGATGAATCTTCTAATCTCTAAAGAGGTTATACATGTATCTGTCTCCTAAACAACAGAAGTTTGAACAGAGACACTCCTCAGTGGCCTAAACTAACCCAAACACTACAGAATAGAATGAAAATGTTAACAGAAAGGCATATGGTTTGTGACAGGCACTCAACAAAATTGTACTCAAATGTGTACAGTGAGTATGCCTTCCTACACCTTTGCCTGATGTCATTGTGAATGAGATCACAATTCATGTGTGGTATGAAGGGTAACAGAATTGAAGTAAGTAAGACATGAGGGAAGTACTGTTCTTCACATCACACCTAATATTATCAGGTAGAAAAGCTTCCAGATAGCAAAAGGAAAATAACAAAAATACTTTCAGATACAAAAAGCAATTAACACTCTATGTTTAGAAATGAATATGCTTTTCTGTCTGCTATTTCTGGGGCTACTAGCACTTTAAGATACATGTAGCTGAATGAAGGCCATGAAATAAAGGGGATAGCATAAAAACACACATAAAAAAATGTGAATTAGACTGGCATACCATTTATTTATTTATTCATTACAAATTGGGTTTACAACCTTTGAGTCAGAGACTCATTTACAAAGGCACCTCGTTGCAGGGGGACAGACATCAAGACAGTTATTACAGTGCAGCTTAAAACACAGGATAACATTACAGGTGCAGTAAAAGAAACATTTAACATAGATACACTTAGGTTACATAATGCAGAAGTTTGTATGTTACTTAGGTTACATAATATTACAAAATTGTGAGTTACACTCATGGATATAGTATGTCCTCAGAGAAAACAGCGGGTAACATCCCTGTTTGTACCTAGTAGGGAAGGAGTGGGTCTGGGGAAGGGAGAGGCTGTCCAGTGGACATTATTGAGAAAATCACTCCCATAAATCCCATAAATCAATTCATCTCTGACCCAAAAGACTCCAGCTAACAAATATAAAAGTAGTACTTTTATTTCATGTTTAGGTCCAGGAAGAGAAAAGAAAAGAAAAAAGTAAAATAATCTTAAATACAAAATGTTTGCATGATAATATATTCATCTGTAGCACGTATCCATTCTTAGCCAATCAGGATTATTTCTATTTCTAAACATTCCAGGTAGTCTTATAGCCACAGGAGGGTGTCTTAGTCAAACAATTCTAAACTTCTTAAGTTCTAAGTTCAGTTGACATTGTTCATTTCTCACAAAGGGGATTCTATAATATTCTGCAAAATAAAGTCTTTATCATGATTTATATATAGGATAAAGTATGGGGTGCAGTGTGTTACGAGAATTTAACACTCACCGAGTTGTTGGATGGCACATAAACACCAAGGACGAAGCCTGAGGGGTTTATGACAGCCATCCAATGAGGGTGTGTGTTAAATTTGAGTAAAACACACTGTACCCCATATTTTGTTTTATACAATTCAAGGGGTTCCATTTTTACTTCTCACTGAGAGACCTGAAGATGAATAAAATAGACAGTCATACCTTGCGTCATAGATTTTCTTTATTTGGTAGGCAGAGTACTTTGTAATGGGTAGAAATATTAAATTAACTGTTAGAAAGTGTTAGAACTACAATTTCATTAGCTTTAACTGCAAAGAAAAAGGAAAAGAAAAAAAAATCCGTTTGAATCTTCCAGCTGGCTGTTTTTTTTTTTTTTACGCTATACGTCAGCTACGCGGTTGCCTGGCAGTGGAGTTTTTGTGGATCTGCAGAGAGAGGGGAAGAGGTGAAAGATTTGGGAGAAAGCTAGGTTGTCGGCAGAAAGAAGAAAATGTGCTCTAGTTTTACAGTGGCTGATTAGGTGAGTGTTTATGATTAAATGTACTTTTTGAGAGGCAGAGTGTTTTTGAAAGTCTCGAGCCGCACTGCACTTTCAATTGGAAGCAGGCGCGCAAGGGTGTTAAGGAATTTAATACATGGGTTTGTCAATGTATAAAATGGAACCCATTAATTATAATATGTTTATATGTATGGTTACTGTGTATCTTATTGTTATAAGAATTTCTTAAGTCCTTTGTGTACCAAAACTGCTAAGCTTCGCTTTGCAGTTTTCTCACCCAAAGAACTTGAGAATGCACTGTTATTACCAAAACAGACACACTGTAACTGAACATATAAATGCATAACATGACGCATACCTGTAGATTTGAGTTCAGAAGTGTCAGCAGATGTGGGACAGGTTAGCAACAACCCATGACAGGGTATGGGTTATAGGCATTTAATCCATGCCTTGGGTGTGTTGTGAGGCATGAGGCTGCAGGGAAGGTTCAAGACAGGCCTGTAATTCACCAGACAGTTAGGGTCCAATGTTGGATTATATATGAGAGGTTTCACCACTACCATTTTCAGGGCTGATGGAAAAACACCCTTCCACAAGGAACAGCTGACAATCTCAGTGTATACTGGCTCCAGAATTCAAAACAATCTGCCTGCTAACCTGTTTTCTGTGAATAAGTTCCCCTATGTAATGGAAGCCTTCCTTGCAACACAACTCTTTGAGCCAGTTATTAAAGTCTGATGATCCCACATAAAAGAATAAATGACAACAATATGCATTGTTAACTAGGATTAGAAATTTACCAACAAAACCACCAAAGTAATGGCCATTGCAAACAGCTTAAGGCAAGTAGCTTCAAAACAGAAAAAAGAAATGTTATTACATGCAGAGAGTAGTAAACATCTGGAATGCTCTACCCAGCACAATGGTTAATGGTCCACTTTAAAACATTTAAACATGCACTAGATTAATATATGGATGGAGTGTTACTAGAGGAATACTATCACTGAGAAGTGCAGGACAATGATATGGGCTTTCAGCCTTGTTCAGCCTTCTGTCTCACAGACTCTTAGTATGACTCTCAGTATGTGGATAAAGTACAAAACTGACAGACCATGATGGAACTACTGTAAACAGAATGTAAATACTGTGTTTGAAAATGGTTTTATGTGATAATGGCAAAATCATAAGAGCAAACCCGGAATCGGGGAAAACCAAAATGGTGACTCTTTTTTTTCTTGTGGGGACTTTGCCCCCTGCACCCCGCTAACTAATATAACAAACTCTGAGGTCATAGCACCTTGGGGAAGGGGTGACACCATTGTCATTTTTTCAGTATTGCCCTTTTCCCACTGCGATTCTGGATGTTGCCCTCTTAGGTTTCACCCACTTCACTTCACAACATACCTTGAAAACTACAGCTTTAACAATACAGACATCTAGTTTTGGAACCTACTCATGAGGGAGCAATCTTAGACCTCATACTCTCAAATGGGGGACAGTGAGACAATCTCAGATCTAGAAGTGGGTAGACATTTGGGAACAAGTGACCAATATACAATGTGGTTCACGATAAACTCAGCTACAGAGTCAAGCCATACAAAAGTGAGTGTTGTGGACTTCAGGAGGGCTGACTTTGGCAAGATGGGAGAGTGCCTTAGAAAAGCACTAGCAAACAGGCTAGAAGGGGGGGTGGAGCAACTATGGGGAAATATCACACTGCCATCACAGAGGCAACAAGCCTTTGTGTGAAGCAAATAAACAAAACAAAATGAAAGAAAAAGCCACTATGGTTCTCAAAAGAAGTGATGGTGAAGGTTTGGGAGAAAAAGATAGCACTTAGGAAGTATAAAGAAACACAGAAAAAGTAGGACAGAGAACTGTACCAGTTAAGGCAGAAGGAAGTAGGGAGGGTAGTCATAATAGCAAAGGCACAAACTGAGGAAAAGATAGCCAACTCAGTTAAGAAGGGGGATAAAACCTTTTATAGGTATATCAGAGAGTGTAGAAAGACAAAGGGAGGGATAGTGAGGCTGAACAGAATAGATGGTGGGTGGGCAGAGAGTGACAGTGAAAAAGCAGGGATACTGAATGAATACTTCTGTTCAGTATTCACAAAAGAGGAAGTGGGGGAGGTGCCTAATCCAATTGACAGAAACACTCTGAAAGGGGGGTCGATCCCAGTCCTTTCACAGAAGAAAGGGTTCTGAAAGAACTCCTAAAACTGAAGGTGGACAAAGCAATAGGGCCAAATGGAATTCACCCCAGAATTCTAAAAGAATTAAGCAGAGAACTAGTGACACCACTGACTACCCTTTATAACAAATCATGGGAGGATGGTGTGGTACCTGAGGACCGGAAGAAGGCTGATGTGATTCCCCTTCACAAAAGTGGGAGCAAGATAGAGGCAGAAAACTATAGACCTGTCAGTTTGACCTCTGTGGTAGGGAAAGTGATGGAATCACTTCTGAAGGAAAGGATTGTTGAGTACCTAAAGGCCAGTGGGGTGCAGGACCCAATGCAGCATTGGTTCACAGCGGGAAGGTCATGTCAGATGAATCTAATTGATTTCTTTGACTGGGTGACCAAAGTAGTAGACCGGGGAGGGGCTGTGGACATGGCCTACCTAGACTTTAGCAAGGCATTTAACACAGTCCCACACAAAAGATTAGTAGTCAAATTAACCAGCCTTGGAGTGGGTCCCAGGGTGGTAGCCTGGGTAAAACACTGGCTGAACAACAGGACACAGAAGGTAATTGTAAATGGAGTCCACTCTGAAGAAAGAGGGGTTACTAGTGGGTACACATGAGGTTCAGTACTGGGTCCAGTCCTTTTTGATGTCCTTATAAGGGACATTGCAGAGGGACTGGAAGGAAAAGTATGCCTCTTTGCAGATGACACAAAGATCTGCAACAGGGTTGATACATAAGGAGGCATGGAAAGGATGAGAAGGGACTTGGCAAGGTTAGAGGAATGGTCAGAAGTATGGCAGCTTGGATTCAATGCAAAGAAGTGCAAAGTAATGCACCTGGGAAACAAAAACCCAGGGGAAGATTACACAATGGGGGGAGGTAGCAGCAACAACAAAATGGAAAGGGACCTGGGGGTAATCATATCAGATGACCTTAAAGTTGGCAAGCAATGTGAGAAGGCGGTAGGAAGGGCTGGAAGGATACTGGGATGTATAGGGAGAGGCATCACCTGCAGAAAACAGGAAGTTGTTATCCCCCTATATAGACAGTTGGTGAGACCCCATCTGGAGTACTGCATCCAGTTCTGGAGACCCCATTTCCACAAGGACATAGACAGGATGGAGGCAGTTCAGAGGAGGGCAACTAAAATGGTGCAGGGTCTGCAAGAGAAGCCATACGAGGAGACGCTAAAGGAGCTTAATATGTATACCCTTGAGGAAAGGAGGGAGAGGGGGGGCATGATAGAAACGTCTAAGTACCTCAGTGGAATCAACAAAGTCCAAGATAGCATCTTTCAGAAAAAGAGATGTGCAAGAAAAAGGTGACACAATTTGAAGATAGAGGGGGGATGGCTCAGGGGCAATGTGATGAAGTATTTTTTCACAGAGAGGGTGGTGGATGCATGGAACCACCTTCCTGAGGAGGTTGTGGGGTCTAAAACTGTGGGAGAATTCAAGAATGCATGGGACAGACATAAGGCAATTTTTGTGGTAGGTAGGAAGAAATAGGCTGTTGGTTAAATAGGATCTGCAGCTTATCCTCTAGGTAGGGAAATGGGCAGACTAGGTGGACCAAGCGGTCCTTATCTGTCATCAAAGTCTATGTTTATATACCTACAGAGAAACATATAAACTGTTAAAGATAAAATGAACCAGTTTTTCCATATTTTTCATAAAAGCTTGAAGTCACAAAAAGTTAAGTCCCTGTGTCATAATTAATGTTTCTTGAAAAGGCCATGCTGTTTGGTTTTGTAGTTTTCTTTAAATCAGCTTTTGTTAATGTGATCTGCAGTAACTGAAAACAGAAAATATTTTTTTGCTCTTATCAGTGAGTGATGACATCATTTTGGTGTAGTCTGCTGCTTCAGCAATTAAGTCCCTGATTGACTGAAGAAACTGTTGCTCTTCCCAGTCAGAGCAGTCTGCAGTGCTAATTATTTTCATTCAAAGGTTTTTATTAACCCATCTGGTTTGTGTTTAGACAGATTAGCTTAAAATCTGTCATTCTGTTCTCATAAAAAGTTGATCATTTTGCATAGCAGTAGTGTGTCTTTGATGTACCTCCATAAACAGGTTAAAGTAAGAACAATTTGTTTTTACGTCAGATTGATAAACAGGTATAAGTCACACTCTGCTATTTCAGGAACATGTACTGAAATTCAGTTCTTTGAGGATTTATGTGTGAAAATACATCATGTATGCGTATAACAAGAAATACTACATGGTATCCTGATGCTCTGTCTCCTGGCTGAGAGCTGAGGTAGCAGCACTCTGCTGCCCCATTTCCCCTGCCCCATAAGCCCCTGTCTCCTGCCCCCATTTGAGGCTGCTGCAGCCTGCTGCCCAATGTCCCTTTCACATAGTTGGGGCTGCTGCACCCTACGGCCTCCTGCACAAACTGTGGAGGCTACTGCACAGTGCTTCTCTCTGTCCCCCACCCCCACAGTCAGGGCCTATGCACCCTGTTGCTCCCTGTTCCTGTCTCCACATTTGGGGCTTCTGTGCTCTGCTAAGCCCTAGAGTCCCAGGTCCCCTGCCTTCACAGTTGCAGCTGCTACACCATGCTGACCCAGGCCACTAAAAGTGGGGTATTTGCTGCTACTCACTTCCATTGCCCCAACTGGGCAAGGCTGCTGCACCACACACACCCAGTCTTACAGTCAGGGCTACCATATCCTGATGCCCCCCTGCGTCCTGCCACACCATCAAGGCTTCAGCACCATGCTGTCCTCTGTCTCTGCCACCAAAAACAAAGAAATCCCATTATTTGTAATGGGGCTGTGCTGTTGTTTTCCGGTCGCTGTTTTACCTGACGTAGTTTGGGACTGGTGATGTTTTGCCTGCCACATTTACTGCCGTGCATTTTTTGTGTGCGGCAACATGACACCCATGCCAAATAAACTATGTCCAAACAAACTCACTCCAGCAACATTCTATATGTTACCTAAGGTACACAAACCTGGGAATCCAGGATGACCCATCATCTCTGGGACTGGCAAACTCAGTGAGAACATTTCAAGACTCATCAAATCCATTCTAAAACCACTAGTAAGAGCTACTGGCAGTTTTATTCAGGACACCCCAGATTTCCTCAGGAAACTGAAGCAAAATGGACAACTACCACCCAACACTATCCTAGCCACAATGGATGTCACTGCCCTCTACACTAATAACCCACATGAAAATGGCATATCAGCATGTCAGATATTTTTACAGGACAACACATCCTCAAAAGACGTTCCAGGAACCACCATTAGCACCCTAATAAAATTCATCCATACATACAACTTCACTTTTAATGGCAAGCACATTTTGTAGATCATGGAGACAGCCATGGGCACAAAAATGACCCCACGATATGCCAATCTTTTCATGACCTGTCTAGAAGATTTTTTTAAACACCACCCCTGTAAACCATCAGTCTATCTCTGATATATAGATGACATATTCCTGATTTGAACTGAAAGTGAAGACGCCATCAAAAAGTTCCATCATGATTTTAACAACTTTCATCACTCTATAAAACTACTTAATACTCCACCACCAGTATACATTTTCTAGATACCATAGTCAGTATCACTAATGATGGACATATACAAACTGCCATTTACAGAAAACCCAGTGACAGACCCCTCTACCTGCATACAGTAATTTCAGCTTCCATCCTAGGCATGCAAAAAAAATCTGCAATCTACCGTCAGGCAATTTGATACCATCGAATCAGCTCTGATGAGACAAAAAGAGACAGACAGTGCTCCTCACTTCGGAATTCCCTGACACAGCAGGGCCACTCCCCAAGACAAACTGACAGAGAAACTGAATGGGCAATGTCACAAACCCATTCAGCAGTTCAGCCCTCTACTCCCAAAGTGCCAACCTCCGGGCACAGTCTTGTGAACAGTTAACAGAACAAGGTAACCCTCTTGTGTTTTTGTGGATTCGAATCAACCTTTGGTCCCAAGTTCTGGAGGGATTCAAACTGTGAACCTCTTGCTAGCATACCCAATGTACAAGCTCAGATACTGTAATTCTGTCTTCGGGGGGCCTGATATCTTTGCCTATGGGCACCTAACCAGGTGTACAGCAATGAACCCTTAAAAACTGTAATAAAAGACCTCAGATTTAAAACGTTTACCTTTTTCCAGTTTGGTATCAACATTCAAGCTTATGTATAGTGTCTGCTTAAACCATATATACTCTACTTATAAAGGAAAGAAATCAAAGACAGTCAAGTAAGCTCTAAAAATGGAGTTTTAGTAAAATAGATAAAAAATTGGTAACACATAAAATACAGAACTATTATATCACAAGACATACATATCTCTTAAACAAAACAGATTTTAACAGTGAAATTTGTGCTACAGTACTTAGATTTGTCTCTCTCTCTAAATACCTGCTTAAAGTGCTCACAGATGTTTCTTTGTCAGAGTCTAGATAGAAGTGTCTCTGTGTAGCAAAACAGAATATTCCTTAAAGAAAACTGTATTTGCCAACCCCTTTGTGTGAGGTCACCTAGCTCCTACTCTGTCAAAATATTTTAAAAAAATATATATCTATATAAAAACAGAATGTCTTTTCCAAGTATTAAATTCTGTAACCTCAGCATAACTCATGTTCATTAAATGACTCTCTTTGATCTATGATAAGCTTCCACTCTCACACAGACATGAAGGAACATTTACAACTTCACACCCATGTGTAATAACCTGGGTTTCCCTCCCAACTTCATAAAATGGTTATGATCTTCCCTCTTAGCAACTACAGCTATAATTAACTCAGATGAACAGGAGATCCTTGATTGAGGCCTGATCTGTAATTAGCTCATGGCTTTCCATATAACACCTTGTATCTAAAACCTGTGTGTGTGTGTGCGTGTGTGTGTATGTGTTTGCATGTGTGTGTGTGATCTCACATGCTGTTTCAGCATTTCTCAAGAAAGACAGTCCATAACCCATTTTTATATTACAAAAATTATACAGCACTCAGAACTGGCTGTCCACGTCACAATCCTCCCCACCTAGACAGAATTTGGGGTCTCTATTCCCTGCATAGGATGAGCTTCCCAAATCAGTTCACTCCTCATAGACCCTAGACAGCCCGTCTGAGTTCTGATTTTTGGCTACAGCCCTATGTACGATTGTCATATCATACCCTTGCAAAGCAAGACTCCATCTTAGCAATCTGCCATTGTTTTTTCCCATCTGCGTCAGTCAAACCAGAGTGTTGTGGTCAGTCTGCCCCACAAATGCTGCCCACATAAGTATGGCTCTAGATTCTTTAGGGCCTACACTATGGCAAGACACTCTTTTTCCACCGTGGAGAATGCCTGCTCCCTGGGAAGTAATTTCCTACTCAGGTACACTACTGGGTGATCCGTCCCTTGACTGGATGTCTGACTCAGTACTGCCCCATACCCACATCTAAGGCATTAGTCTGAACTATAAAGGTTTTGCTATAGTCAGGACTTGTCAAAACAGGAGCACTGCACAGTGCCTCCTTTAGTTTGGTAAAGGCTTCCTCACAGGTTGGGCCCCAGTTAATTTTCTTGGGCATCCTTTTCTTTGTCAGGTCAGAAAGGGGAGCAGCCAGGGCACTGTAATTGGGTACACACTGTATGTAGTACCCTGCTGTCCCTAGAAAACTCCTGACCTGCTTCTGTGTTTCTGGTCTGGGCCACACTGGATTACCTCTATCTTTATTTGGTTAGGACGGAGCTCTCCCCGGCCTATCACATGCCCAAGGTATGCCACTTCTCCCATGGCCACCTGGCACTTCTCGGCTTTGACAGTGAGCCCAGCCCTCTGTATCCTACCCAGCACTTCCCTAAGGTAGGACAGGTGTTCCTCCCAGTTGGAACTAAAGATGGCAATGTCATCCAGGTACGCCACAGCGTACTCCGAGGCGCCATTTAACACTAACGTTTGGAAAGTGGCCGGAGTGTTCTTCATTCCGAAAGGCATTACATTTAACTCAAATAAGCCTACCGGAGTGATGAAGGCCGACCTCTCCCTAGTTCTACCTGTCAACTCCACCTGCCAATACCCGTTTGTCAGGTCAATGGTCGTATGGTAGGTTGCCCCTCCAAGTTGTCCAGGAGTTCATCCGTCCTGGGCATTGGGTGGGCATCTGACTTCGTGACTGCATTCAGTCCATGACAGTCCACACAGAAATGAGTAGAGCCATCTGGCTTAGGCACAAGGACTATGGGTGAGGCCCAGGGCTGTGGGATCTCTGGATTACCCCTAAATCCAGCATCTCCTCCAATTCCCTCCTAATGTCCTTTTGGACAGCCTCTGACACCCGATATGCTTTCTGCTGTATGGGTGTCTGTGTCCCTGTCTCCACATTGCGTGTCACTAAGGGGGTTAGTCCAGGCTTAGTGCTAAACAATGGGGCAAAGTCTGCTAAAACCTCCCTTACTTTCCGGATCAGGTCCAGAGCCAGCTGGGGAGACAATTTTACTGCCTCCACAGAGGACTCCCGCTTACTTTCTCCCAGCAAGTCCAGAAGGGGGGGGTCTCCTTTGTCCATCCCTTCCCCATGACTACACACTGCAAACACCATGTCAGCCCTATTTGCATATGGCTTCATCATGCTGACATGGTACATCCCTTCTGTCTGACTTTGGTCAGGTAACTCGACAATGTAGTTCACATCATTTACCTTCCTAACTACTTTGTACGGTCCTGCCCACTCAGCTTGTAGTTTGTCTTTCCGGACTGGAATAAGGACCATGACTTCCTGACCTACCATGTACGAGTGAACTCTGGCTCTGCGGTTGTACCACACTTTTTGTTTCTGTTGGGCAGTTGCCAGGTTGCTCTGAGCTGTCCCCATAAGCTCCTTCAGCCTTTCCCTAAACCTAAGGATGTAATCCACAATGGGAGTTCCCTGGGTGGGGTGCTTGCCTTCCCAATCCTCCCGGTTCAAGTCTAGGGACCCATGTACCCAGCGTCCATATAAGAGTTCGTAGGGGGAAAATCCTGTCGACTTTTAGGGCACCTCCCTGTATGCAAACAACAGGTGGGGAAGGTATTTCTCCAAGTCCCTCCCTTGCTGTTCAGCAAATGCCCAGAGCATTGACTTCAGGGTACCACTGTATCGTTCCACAAGCCCATTGGCTTGTGGGTGATACGGTGTCATGCATCTCTGCACCACTCCACACTTCTCCTATAAACATTTCATCAGGTCCGACATGAAGGAACCCCCTCGATCGGTGATTACCTCCTGTGGAAACCCAACATGGGAGAAAATCCCAAGTAAGGCATCTGACACTTTGTCCATCCTCATTGAGAATAGGGTGACTGCCTCTGGGTACCGAGTGGCATAATCCACCACAGTTAGGATGATTCTCTTCCCTGAGGAGCTGGGGGTAGTTAAATGCCCCACAATATCAATTCCCACCCTCTGGAATGGCTCCTCTACTATGGGCAAGGGAATCAGGATGGCTTGGGTTTTCTTGCCCACCTTCCCTATTTCTTGGCACCGGTGACAAGACCTGCAATATTCCTTCACCTGCTGGGTGAAGTTAGGCCAGTAGAAATTCTGGGCTAACCGATGCATAGTGCGCGTGATTCCCAGATGACCAAACAAGGGAATACCATGTGCAATCTTGAGCAACTGCTCATGATACCCCTGGGGAACAACAAGCTGCCTGCCTAGCACCCCTTCCTCTGTCTCTACTGGCTGAGTATGCATAAGTCCATTTTCCCAATAAATCTTATGTCTGCCGTCACCTCCCTGTGCTCCATCAGAGTCTGCCCAAGCCCTCAACTTCTCTAAACTAGGGTCACTCCTCTGAGTAACTGCAACCCCCTCACACATTCCCAAGGTATGGGACAGGTCCTCTTCAGTCGCTAAACTAGGATCCCTAGCACTAGTGCCAGGGCACTCAGGATCACTGTCAATCCCAGTCCTCTGACAGTGGGTCACCCCTCCAGGGACACACAAATAACCCACTTCTTTTCTAGCACCACCTTGAATATTATTGCTCACCTTTTTGGGACCCTGTCTGGCAATATGCCCAGTTTCCTTACATAAACAACATTCACTTCTCTTTTCAGAAAAATCTTTTCTCTGAAACCTGGGGCTAACTGGTTTTGGTGGAGGCAGTGAGGGTTTTAGCTGCCATGAAGGCGTGCTTTTCCCTTTCTGTGCTGCCATGCCCGGCCCATTTGCTCACAAAGCAGGTCTGCACTTGGCATAGCGGGCTGAGAGTTCAGCAGCCTCTTGCACTGTTTTGGCATCTCAGTCCTCTAGCCAGGTTTTCAGCTCTGCCGGGCACGCTCAGAAAAACTGTTCTAATAAAATCACATTTTCAGTTTTATCAACAGAGTCTGCCTCAATTCCTTCCCACCAACGTTTTAAAAACTGACATTGTTTCATGGCTAGCTCCTCATAGCTCATATCAGGGTTTCTTCTGAGCTTACGGAATTTAGCTCTGTATGATTCCACAGTTAATTCAAACTTTTTTAACAGTGCAGCTTTTAGCTTGCTGTAATCATTACTGTCCTCATTGTCCATTTGACCCAATGCATCCTGAGCTGTCCCAGTAAGTAGCAGGGACAGCTGGAAGCTCCAGGACTCTCTGGAAATTTTAGCCTAAATACAAACTTTTTCAAAATAATTTAAAAAGGCATCCATATCCTCCCCCTCTTTAAACTTGGCTATTCATTTGGAATTCAATTTGTAACCCAGTCCTGCAGTCCCAGTTTAACCTAAGCCACTTACCTGCTCTGGTGCCACTGGTCAGAGTCATAGCTTCTCCAGTTCATGTTGCTTCTGGCACTTCTCTCTCTTCTCTTCTGCAGATCACTGGTGCTCACACTCCTCACGGTCTGCCTTCCGCTGTTCCCGCTCTGCCTCTCTGCATTCTCATTCTGCCTCATGGTCTACCTCTCGCTTCTCACACTCCCTCTTCTCCTGGAACTCCAGCTTCATCCTGCACAGCTCAATTTGCAGTCTGAGTACTTCTGGATTCAGGATACTGGTGACCTTTCACTGCTGCTGTGGCCCTTCATTGACAGTGGCCCTGTTGCCCTCCTCATCGGATCTGGACACTGCACTGGCCGCTAGCCCTGCCACACTTGAGGTTTGGTCCTTTTCAGTCATGGTCTGTGACTCACTGCTCTGGGTATCTGCTACCATCAGGGCATCTATGAGGTTCTGCTAGCTGGTTTTCACCTAAACCAGGACTCCTCTGCCCCCACACAACTGCTTTAAGGAGTCTACAGTGTGCCTGCTGTAGTCAGAAGCCATCTTCTTCCCTCACTACTGCTACACTGACTTGCACTTTAGAAAAAAAATAAAACAGCTAGGAACTTGACTGTACACCAAGTGATATAGTTCTGTTTCCTTTTTAAAAATAAATCACTGCCTTTTTCTTTCTTTTCAAGTAAGCTTACGGTCTCAGCTGACAAACTGAACAATACAAGCTTGTAATACCAAAATTATGCCACGCTGCCAACCAATCTGTCACAAACCCACTTGGCAGGTCAGCCCTCTACTCCCAAAGTGCCAACCTCTGAATGCAGTCTTGTGCACAGTTAACAGAACAAGGTAACCCTCTTGTGTTTTTGTGGATTCGAATCAACCTTTGGTCTCAAGTTCTGGAGGGATTCAAACTGTGAACCTCTTGTTAGCATACCCAATGTACAGGCTCAGATAATTCTGTCTTCGGGGGGGCCAGATATCTTTGCCTACAGGAACCTAACCAGGTGTACAGCAATGCACCCTTAAAAACTGTAATAAAAGACCTCAGATTTAAAATGCTTACCTTTTTCCAGTTTGGTATCACCATTCAAGCTTATGTATAGTGTCTGCTTTAACCATATATACTCTACTTGTAAAGGAAAGAAATCAAAGGCAGACCAAGTAAGCTCTAAAAATAGAGTTTTACTAAAATAGATAAAAAATAGGTAACACATAAAATACAGAACTATTACATCACAAGACATACAAATATCGTAAACAAAACAGGTTTTAACAGTGAAATTCATGCTACAGTATATAGATTTCTGTCTCTCTCTCTCTCTCTCTAAATACCTGCTTAAAGTGCTCACATATGTTTCTTTGTCAAAGTTTAGATAGAAGTGTCTCTGTGTAGTAAAACATAACATTCCTTAAAGAAAACTGTATTTGCCAACCTTTTTGTGTGAGGTAATTTAACTCCCCCTCTGTCAGAATATGAAAAAATATATCTATATAAAAACAGGATATCTCTTCCAAGTATTAAATTCTGCAACCTCAGCATAACTCATGTTCTTCAAATGACTCTCTTTGATCTATGACAAGCTTTCTCTCTCACACAGACATCAAGGAACATTTATAACTTCACATCCATGTGTAATAACCTGGGTTTTCCTCCAAACATCATACAATGGATATGATCTTCCCTCTTAGCAACTACAGCTATAATTAACTCAGACAATCAGGAGATCCTTGATTAGGGCCTGGTCTGTAATTAGCTCATGACTTTCCATGTAACACCTTGTATCTAAAACCTGTGTGTGTGTGCATGTGTGTGTGTGTGATCTCACATGCTGTTTCAGCATTTCTCAAGAAACACAGTCCATAACCCATTTTATATTACAAAACATTATACAGCACTCAGAACTGTCTGTGCACGTCACAGGCCATACACATACCATAAGAAAATCTGCTGGAATACAGGCAAAAAAATCAAACTGATCGCATACCCCTTGTTGTCACTTATAGCCCCATGCTAAAACCCCTCCAGTAAATAATTAAGGAACTACAACCATTGCTGAGATAAGATTAAATACTTAAGGACATTTTCCCTGAACAACCTGTAAATGCCTATATGCATCCCCAACCTCTCAAACATAACTCATAACAAACTTCAAGCAGATCAAAATAATCAGGAAACAAAAGAGACAACACCATGCAACATGACAAGATGTGAGACTCGAACCCAAGTATTCACACAGATCACCATCAAGACAAGCCAGAACAGCACAATGAAAATCAATGTATCCTACATGTGTCAATCCAGCAATATGGTTTACCTTATTTAATGCAAGAACTGCACAGATGGATGCTTTATAGGGGAAACTTGGCAACCACTGCAAACCAGGATGAACCACCACCGACATACAATAGTAAACAAGATTAGCCGCACACAAGTAGGACACCATTTCTCACAAACAGATCATTCCCACTCTGACTTACCTGTCCTAATATTAAGAGGCAACTTCAAAAACACACAGGACACAAGGACATTTTTTTTTTATTTTAGTTTTTTGGTAACTAGGTAAGGCCCACTAGGCACAAGTGCCTGTTTTCAGGGGCGACCTGGGAGCACTGGGCAGTTAAGTGACTTGCTCAGAGTCACACAGTATGCAAGTGGAGGTTGTGAGAATCAAACTCAGGTCTGATCTGCTGGATGTATCAAGCTCATTCACACCTTGTTCCTCTAACCTCTAGGCTATACTGCAGCCACATGGGAATGGAAATACATTAAACAATTTATATATAATATTTGTGGACTGAATCAGGACATTAGATTTATGACACATTATGGTAAACTGTAATTCTTTTGTTATTTGTCACCCAAGGCTTTTTTTTCTTTCTCTTCTTCTGTGTTCCTGCCCACTGTTTCTAATTACCTGTTCCTTTCTGCATCTGTTACAAATATCCTTTCAGCTTCATACCTGTCCACCTTCCTCCCCACCTCACACATTACTGTGTATACTAACGTTACACTCTATCCAGGCCATTGTTGTTTTGTGTACCTTCATTTTTACATAGCTTCCATTCATTTCTTAACACTTCCTACCTACAGTACCTACACTTCCTGCTAACACTTTCTAGATTAAGTCTTTTTTTATCAGTGTTCCTGTCTTGTTACCCTCTTATTACCTCTTCCAGCATCCTTTTGTCTTCAAATGATGTGTTCCTATTATTGCCACCCCACCCCTTTGGTCTCCTCACACATCCTATTTTTATCACTTTGCAACTTTTATAGACTCTTACCTCAGTGCTTTATTGTTCTGTGTTCCTTTCTTCACATCTGAGCTGCACACTGCCTACCATTCTACCTTCCTGTAATTCTTTTCTATTATTTTTATATATCACTCCACAGCAATGTGTGTGTGTGTGTGTGTATATATATATATATATATATATATATATATATATATATATATATATACACATATATACTGTATATATAAAACACAAAAGAGTCTATATATATATGTATATATTTTATGGTAGCATGGTAGTGCTACCATAGTTAGGGTTGAGTACCCCATTTAATGTTAAATGGTGAAATGTTGCACCTTAATAACTTTGCCACCATTCAATGGATCTGCTTGATATTCAGCAGGCATGGGGCACAACTATAGATCTTGGGATATGCCAAGCTTTGTACTGGTCAGACATATAGCTGCGGAGTCATTAAGCGACATTCCGCGGCACATTTACTTTTTTGGCGCATTCTTTGCTCATGCCTACAGGTTGCACAGTTTGCACAACTGGTCCAAAAACTTCAGGGAACATGAGGCCATTGTCCTGAATGTGCCTTTTGAAGATTTCGTGAAAAAATATTAAATGGTTCAAAAGTTATTCAAAAAACAAGTTTCCCATTATAGTCAATGGGAAAAGTTAACAAAAAGTTCGACAGTGTCGCAAATGCAGTTTTTAGTGTCGCAAATGACCCTGTAGTGTCGTGAGTCAGCCATTTTTTTTTCAGTTACTGTAGTGATCACAGAAATGCTTGCCATTTAAAATTGGGACCTTCTAGGAACACAATTATTTTTTGTGTTCACCTAGTCGGACCTTCAGGATGCTAGCCATGTCTTTATTTTGGTGTTAAACACCCCAGAAATATGTTTTTCAAATTTTTGGGAAAAGTAGTGTCATAAAGTAGTGTCACACCTGCGACACTTTCGTGATTTATTTTGCGAAAGTTTCGTGATTTGCGACACTAAAATGCGACACTATGGGGAAAATAACAGCACTTATTTGTCACACTGCTGCAAACTAGTGGTTTCGTCTTTTGGGCTGAAATTTGGAGGGAAGAAAGCCAACATCCCACAGATGTGCCTTTTGGTGGTTTGGTCAAAAGTATTAGAGGGCGACACAGTTACGGCACTCCAAAGTTGATGCTTTTTCCCATAGGATAACATTATGGCATCCCCCGCATTACAGGAATCTTTTGCCGCCCTGCTGCAAAATAATGGTTTGGTCTTTTGGACTGAAATTTGGAAGGAAGAAAGCCAACATCCCACAGATGTGCCTTTTTGTGGTTTGGTGAAACAATATTACAGGTCAGCAAAGTGATGGCACTCCAAAGTTGATGTTTTTTCCCATAGGATAACATTACGGCACCCATCGCGCCTTTCCGGGCCCGTATCTTGGAAACGGTGCAAGATATGGACTTTTCATCGCAAAAACACTTAGCCCCCCCAAGCAGGGGCTAAGTACAAAACTAGCCAAGAAAGTCATAATTCATATGAAACTTACATTTTTTTTTTCTACGTTGTATGGTTCCTGAGATATAAGCAATTTAGTAATCCAAGTCCTAATTTTCTGCTCCAAGGCCCATTGATATTCATGCATTCTTTGTTTTCACTGTTTTTCAATGCAGTTTTTGGGGGAAAAAAGGGTGTGCCCTTTAGTTACTGTGCCAGTTAGTGTTTCCAGTTGCATTTCCGTTACTGTTCGTATCACCGTTCCCTTTTATGTTACCGTGTGCATTACGGTTTGCGTTTTCATTTGAGCTTGAGTTTGCATTTGCATTTCCATTTCTATTTCATTGGCGTTATTGTTGCTGTTGCTGTTACCATTTGCATTTGCAATTGCGGTACCATGCCCGTGCACGTTATGGTTTGCGATTCCGTATGCGCTTGCATTTGTTTGATTCCTTTGGCATTATTGTTGCTGTTATTGTTACCATTTGCATTTACAATTGTGTTATCATGACTGTGCACGTAACAGTTTGCATTTCCATATGCGCTTGCATTTGCATTCCCTTTTCTGTTTCCTTTTGCGTTATTGCTGCTGTTACAGATATTTGCGTTTACAATAGCAGTACCATGACGGTGCACATTACCAGTTGCATTTCCGTATGCGCTTGCATCTCCATTTGCGTCACTGTTTGCTTTAGCGTCACTTTGCACCTGTGTTTCTATTAATGCTTGCTTTACAATTTATGTTTGTGTCACCATGTGCGCAGCTGTTACCGCTTGCGTTTGCATTGCTGTTACCATTATTATATCACAAAAAATCATGTGGTGGGAGCATTCCATTCACTCTTTATTATCCCCTTTTCTTAAAATGAAGGGAAATTAGAGACAAAAACCTCTGTTTAATGCATCAGTTAGGGTTGCTCCACAATGACAAAAGTGAAGAAATTTGGTGTTAGGGTTGAAAACCTCCCTTGTACCCCCTTCAGCCCACCCCCAACCAGCATTGGGGTGTGCGTTGGGGTCATCATCCTAATTCTCACTCCATTCTCCCATCCCTCAGCTTGTTCACACATATTATACACACACACACACACACACACACACACACGTATATGCACACTGCTTATGTGACTCAGTTTTGTCATTCACCTGAAGAAGGGACCTGTGAGGCCCTGAAAATGTGTGTGGAATTCCATCTTTGTACAAGACTCTTGTTGGGTCAGTAAAAGGTATCAAACCTCCCAGTGTCTTCTGTTCTCCAAGGACCAATATGGCTAGAATAACTTTTTACTGAAATAGCAGAGCATGGCAGACACTGGTTTGTCAATCTGACATAAAAAAATTGTCCTCACATGAACCAATTTATGGAGGCTACATCAAAGACACATTACCTCTATGAATTAACAACATTTAGTTTGTTTTATATCCATTAAACTACCCTGTGTTATATAGCCAGAAAACAATGCAGAGTTTTGATGAGAAAGAACTGACAGCTGTGATACAGACGCAGTGATTTCTCACAAACATTCACACCACTTCAGTTCAGCACTGAAACTCAAATGACATAACTTTTTATGAGAACAGAATGATAGATTGCATGCTAATCTATTTAAACAGAAATCAGATGGGGTGATATAAACCTTGGAATTAAAACAATTAGCTCTACAGACTGCTCTGACTTGAGAAGTGCAACAGCTTCTTCAGTCAATCAGGGACTTAATTGCAGAAGCAGCAGGCTAGACCAAAATGATGTCATTGCTCACTGATAGGGACAGAAAACTCTTCACTGTTTCCAGTTACTGCAAAACACATTAACAAATGCTGATTTAAGGAAAACCACAAAACCAAACAGCATGAAATTTTCAGGAAACATAATCATGACACATGGCGTTGAACTCATGTGAATTCATGCACTGGAAAAATGGTTCATTTTATCCTTAACTAGTACAGTATGCATGTTTAATAGGAAAAGGGACATGGGATCTGTGGAGTTCTCATCACTGCTTCCATTGACTTTGCTTTGTAGTGTTCACCAACATTTTGCATCTTAACTGTTGTCTTAAAGAGCGAGGCCCAGATATTCAAACTGCACCAGGCTGTGGCGCAAGCTTGGGCGCAGCACAACTTGGCTGCACAGGGGTGTGGACTGGGCAATATTCAACGGAGCTGCGCCATGGCACAGCATAGTGAATATCGCACCCTGGCCATCCGCCGTGTACACGGCGCAGTGGCACTGCGCCAGCGCAAGTGGCCAGAGTGGAACATGGGAATGTGCTAGTGCAAGTTCCATTGCGCTATGCACAGCAACCACAATATTCAAAACTTGACATGCAAATGGGGCCATAATGTATGCAAGACGCAAATGGGGCCATTTGCATGTCATTATGGCCCCATTTGCATGCAGGTGTGCCAATCCCCGACCACTTGCACCTGGCACCCTGCCAGGCAGCAGCCATCAGTGACTAATGCCCCCTGTAGCCGGCAATGTGTTCCACAGCCCAATCGCGGGCTACAGTAAAAAAAAGGAAAATCACAAATCCCTGATGGTCCAGTGGGCCTCTGTCTGCCCGATCGCGGGCATTTGTAATAAAAATAGATTACTCTATCCAATATCCCTGGTGGTCCAGTGGACCGCTATCTGCCCAATCATGGGCATTTGTAATTAAAAAGATTAATCTGTCCAATATCCCTGGTGGTCCAGTGGACCGCGGTCTGCCCAATCGTGGGCTAAGTAATAAAATGATAGCCCCAATATCCCTGGTGGTCCAGTGGACCTGCCCGCCAGATCGCGGCCATAGTAAAAAATGATAGCCTTAATATCCCTGGTGGTCCAGTGGACCCCACCCCACCCACCACTGATTCCCACTGCCCCGCTCCCCAGTCAGCCGACGGGCAGCAGCATCCACCGCCTGCCACCCACTGCCCGTGACTGACACCATCAGTGGGGCTGTCATCCACTGGTTCTGGCGTGAGCCAATGGCGTGCAGCCCGTACATCTACACATTCCAGATATGGAATGATTCATTCACATATCTGGAATGTATCACAATACAGCTGCCGCATTGGCTCACGCTGTGAACCAATGGGCATACAGCTCGCGGTGGTGTCAGTCGGCGGGGTGGCAGGCGGGTGGGGTGCTGCCACCCACCGGCTGACCGGGGGGGAGCGGGGCAGTGGAATTCAGTGAGTGGGTAGGGTGGGGGGTCCACTGGACCACCAGGGATATTGGGGCTATCATTTTATTACTTAGCTCACGATCGGGTAGGCAGGTCCACTGGACCACCAGGGATATTGGGGCTATCATTTTATTACTTAGCCTGCGATTGGGCAGGCAGGTCCACTGGACCATGAGGGACATTGGGGCTATCATTTTATTACTTAGCCCGCGATCGGGCAGGCAGGTCCACTGGACCACCAGGGATATTGGGGCTATCATTTTATTACTTAGCCCGTGTTCGGGTGGGCAGCAGTCCACTGGACCACCAGAGATATTGGACAGCAGTCTATTTTTCTTACAAATGCCCGCGATTGGGCATAGGGGGGCACCGCCAGGTGAAGCCGGAGCTCGGGTGGCCACCCACAGGTGGCAGCTGCTGTGTTGCACCCTGCAATGCTGCAGCTCACCTGTGGGTGGCCATCAGTTGTTCCTTTTTTTTGGGGATCAACTTTGTGCTGGCGCAGGTAGGGGTTGCACGTGCATAGCTCTGCACATCCCGGGCTGAATATTGGGCTGTGTAGGGTATGCATGGGCACTCCCCCCCACCTGCGCCTGCATACATTACTGATGTGCTCCGGCGCATCTGGATTTGTGCCGCACACTTTTCCCTTTTGAATATCATGCCGGGGCGCATCAGCAGGTTGCGCATGACGCAACACTGTTGCGCCATGCGCAACCCTTTTGAATATCTGGGCCCTAGTGTACTGCCTAAAACTAATATTAGATTTTTAAAAACAGCCAACCATTACTTTTTATATCTGAGGTAGTTTTTATTTTCCCTTTGTTTAATTAGAAGATTGTTTACCTGATGTTAGTAGGTGTGATGTGTGGAATAGCTCTTGGCCTGGCAGATGACATGCCTTGCTCTACTGCCTCACACTATATCATCAGCATGTGACCTCACTGACTGTGACATCACTGCTACTTAGGAGCAGCAAATGAGTGACTGCCAGGTCATTCACCTGTGATGTCACTGTCGGTGAGATCATAATGCTGATGATGTAGTGTGGGGCAGTAGAGCTAGATATGCCAGCTGCCAGGCTATGAGCGGTTACACACATTCAGCACAATATTATCACATAGAAGACTTTCTGATGAGCAAAAGGAGAAAGAAAGAAAAATACTTCAGAAATAAAAAGTTACAACTGACTACTACTTAAAATTTGTATTGTTTTCCTGTCTGTCTGTTTTGGCTCCACTAGCTCTTTAAGGTCCTCTTGAGCTAGACACCATCCCCCTTCTTACCATATCCTTTTTCACTCACCTCCTCTGCTCTTTGATTTCTCTTTCTTTTCCTAGGTCCTGGTCTGTTTATTGTTGGGCTAAGCATCCATGCAACATATAAGCAATAAGACATGACTGGGTTTTGGTTGTGTTGTTTTTACCACACACCGAGGGGTGTAGTAAGACACCAGGCTGTTGGCCATGTGTCTTCAGCCCCTGGAAGTGTGGAAAAACAACAGTGCAACCAATGACTTGAAGTGTCTTATTCTGCTTAAAAATGGGTCCATAGGAAAGTTAAAAAAGAAATACTCAACGTTTTAAAAGCCACAAAAAAGTAGTAAAATATTGATGAAAAATGTAAACTAGTCCCTCCACTGGTAGCTTTCATCTGTCAGTCATATGTCTTTCTATACATTCAATACATTGTGTGATTGTTTACTACAGAATACAAGAATTCAGAACTATGCAATATTCCAGTAGTAGAATGCTTCCTCCTCTTCCCCACCCCACACACATACACATGTACATACATATGTAACCCCTAGATGGCGCTATCCCAGGGGCTACTACCCCTGCCTGATTTGCCACTAACAGGTTGAGGGGCCTGGATCCAATGGCGGGTGCCTCCACCCAGAGGTCAGGGTTTGCAATAGTTAAACTAACTTGGTCACAGCCCTCTGGGACACTGCAACCCCCCTTTCTTCCCACTAGTGGCCCACACAATATATCAGAATTACCTTCACAGTATACACTTACCCCCAGGTCTGTTCCGGCACTGGGACCTCCTGTGAAATGAGATACAGTGCAACAATCACAGTACAGTACTTTAACATAGACAAATACCTCAGGCAGTATAACTTTGCTGAAACAAGCAGCTCTGATTTATTTAGGGATATAACAAGGACAGGAAATCAGGTTAATTAGCTTATCACTCTAATAATCTACCTATGGCTCTGTGCACAGGCCTATCCTATCAGTTACTGTCCCTGGGTACCCAAGCCCTAGTGGCTAGTCCAAACCGTGGCAGCTGGTAGGGGCCCTTTCACACAGAGAAAAGGAGAATTAAACAGTCAGCAGTACAGTAATTCCATTTGGATTTAATGTGGCAATTCAACAGGAGCGACCCTGAATTAGTACTCACGACCTCCAAATAAGATAGGGTCCTTCAATGTCAGCAGGGCTTACTTGAGGTACACAAACCTCTTCACACATCCATATAAAAGAAGCACTATACCAGGCAGGCTGCATCTGTATCCGATCGCAATTACTGCACAATACCGGGAGAACACACAGCAGATTCAGTTCCTGACAGACCGAGTGCAATTTTCAGCAATTCCTCCAGTCTTCTACAGGGTGAGCCTGGTTCTACTCTTCAGAGATCCTTTGATTCTTTTCACAGGACGATTCAGTCCTAACAAGCTGTTACAAGCTGCAGACGGAACTCTGGGCCTTACACACGTTTTTGACTAAAACTGCACACTGAAAAGCACAGGGCTCCTTCCTTCTTCACTGCCAAAGCTCAACTGAAACTCCAACCGACAAAACCGGCACTTCCTTTGAGTTCCTCCCAGTTCTTGACTGGATTGGCTGTCACTCACAATAGACTGCTGCTGTTGGTCCAAAAGGCACTGAAGTCTAAACTACATCTCCCAGAGTCACTGCCCATACAATCCTCTTGTGGCTGGCTCAGATTATGAGTCCAAGTTCTGATTCGTCCAGGCACCATTTTAGAGCTAGCTTACCCCACACTGATTGGTCCAGTTCAGCAGTTCAAAACTAGAATGGGGAACTAGCAGACACAGTTCTGACTGCAAAGAAAGCAGGTTAGACAAACTGTAATTTCATTATTACTCTAAATAATTTCTGGCAAACAGTTACATCTTTCAGATAGGTTCCCTTTGCACTCCTAGTGACTGCAAAATGAAGTGAATTGGCAGCAGCTTGAGAGGTACTCAATCAAAGAAACACACAGTCCCCCATACAAACTAATTATGTCTGCAAGCAGACAGCTCTTAAAGAGACAGTACCAGAGGTTCTAAAACACTCACTGATAAATGGCTTAAATGCCAAACACCATTCAGGCTTGGAGCATTCAAGCAAGCTCCTGAAGTCTTTTGGGAACCCCCATTTGCAGGGGTTACACCCTTCCTAGCCTGGGAAAGCTTGACGTCCGCGTCAAGCAAATTCATAAGTTTTAACTGCAGCTTGGTATACATTTGCATTAGGCTCCACACATGCCAATCATCAGTCAATATATCATTTTACCAAGAACACATTTCTGAAACATTGCAGTTCGTCACTCTTACACAGTATACACACACATTGTACCATAACTCAAGTTATTACCTCTTGTACATGAAACCTGAAGAGAGGGGCCCTTCCTATCAATTACCTTAGGGGCTGGATGGGGCAAAGGGCACCATACTAGAAGGCAACACAAGTAAATTTGGAGTTAGCACTGATGCTCAGTTTGGGCAATGAGCTCGGGGACATACACTCCTTTATGGACAACATTGAGAGGCAAGTCCACAGGCCTCCCAAGTGAATCATAACTGAGGTGACCACAGGCTTTACAGCTCGACCAGTCTTTCTAGGGGAACTGTTATAGTCTCTGCACTCTGAGCCTCATTTTCAGCATTGTCCTCACTTGTCAGGAGTCTCCATGGGGGTAGAGAGCTAGAACTTGGGGCACTTTCAGCTCCAGGAGTTACAGTTTCTGAGTCCACAACATTTGGCTCGCATGGAGAGCTTTCGGACACTGGCAGTGGACTGTCAGGGCACTCAAAATACTCTTCTTGTTGGGTGTATCACCAGTCTGCCCCAATCTATCATTTTCCTCCTGAAAGCTCAATCAATTCAACCATGCAATGATTCCATTTCATCTGATCTGATGCTTTGCACTTCACTTTCTAGCAGCATTGGCTCCAGGGATGAAGCTGGGGGCTTAGACAGTCCAGAAGGCCCAGCTTTGTCTCCAGTATTGACTAGGGGATTGCCCCAAAACAATTGACTCAGTTCGTAAGAAGGATAGTATTCAAAGTCACTCTCACTTTCTTTCGATATGGACTGACAGTCATGCTCAACTGGGACTTGTGGAGGGGAACACTTTAACTTTGCTTCTGTAGGTGTAGACTTTCTTGATATTTTCTTAGCAGCAGCTCTAGTCACTGGTCCAGAGGGGGCATCTTCTAGGGGCTCAGACTCAATTAAGATTTGTCCAATGGGCAGTAAATGATTTCTATGCATTGTTTTACATCTTTTGAACTATTCTCAGGCCTTACTTTGTACACTGGCAGATCATCTAGTTTGCCCACTACAATGTGAGGAGATGGTGCCATCTGTCAGCAATCTTGTGCTTGCCATGCAGTCCCAGATTTCTTAGCAATACCCGATCTCCCTCCTGGAGTTCCTGTGCTTTCACCTTTTATCATACCTTTCTTGTTGGCCAGATTTCTTTTGGCAGCCATGGTTTGAGCCAGTTGGTACGCATGAGTTAGCTGGGCCTTTAACTTTTGCACATACTGTAAATAGTTGTCAGCTTGAACCCCATCAGGAGAGACCCCAAAACACACATCTACTGGTAGTGAGCTTCTCTTCCAAACATCAGGCGGTAGGGGAGAATCCAGTGGCATCACTTTTGGTGCAGTTATAAGCATGTACCAGGGTGCTAATTTGTTGGCTCCATCTAGGCTTGTCCTTTGGGTGCAGGGTGCCTAGCATATCTAGCAAAGTGCGGTTGAAACGCTCAGGCTGTGGGTCCCCTGGGGGGTAAGGAGTGGTTCTGGACTTTGCACTCCCCCACAGAGAAAGCATCTCTTTGATCAGGCGACTCTCAAAGTCTCCCTTGATCAGAATGGATTCTTTGTGAGCCCCATAGTGAACAAAAAGTTTTCTACAAGTACTTTGGCCACAGTGGATGCTTTCTGGTCCTTGGTGGGGAAAGCTTGGGCATATCTCAGTGAAATGGTCAGTGACCACCAGCACATTACTGATATTTCTTTGATCTGACTCCAAACTCAGAAAATCAATACAGACCAGCTCCATGGGTGCACTGGTGGTGATGTTAACAAGGGGGCAGCCCTCTGGGGCAAAGCTTTCCTCTGTAAGCAGCACTACAAGTTCGAATGTGTTGCTCCACATCAGCCCCCCATCTTAGGCCAATAGAATCTGGATCTCACCAAGTCAAGGTTCTGTCTATACCAAGGTGCCCCATGTGGTTGTGCAAGGACCTCAGTACTGAGTCTCAAAGGCAGTGGGCAGCACTAGTTGTTGTTTGTCTACTTGTCCCCTCTGTCTACTGTTTCTCTGTATAACAGTTTATTGATCAGTTTCAACTTAGGACCTTCTTTGTATAACAGTGCAGTTCTCAAATCAGTGGAGCGTAATTTGGACACATCTTTTCCTGCATAGAGGGCTTCTAAAGCTGCTTTGATCATGGGATCGCGGGATTGAGCCGCCAATACTGTCATTGTCCAGCTGAGGCAGTGCACCAATGTCTATTGCAGAAAAGTGGCAATAAGCAGCAGGTATGCAATTCTCAGAGGCTCCCAAGCAATCCACCATGCATTCCATTGCGTCCGTGGACATTTGTTCCTCCCTGTCAAACTTCCGGCAGAGTGCCCGAATGTCAGGTTCTGCCAATCGGACCCAATCATTCTGGGGAACAGGCCTCCGGAGAGAGCATCAGCATCTATGTGGTTCAGACCTGCTCGGTATTCGAGAGCATAGTCATATGTAGATAATGCAGAAAGCCACCTATGGCCAGTGGCATCCAACTTAGCTGAGGTCTGCACATAGGTCAAAGGATTATTGTCAGTTTTACTAGTATTTTAGCCCCATACAAGTACTCATGGAATTGGTCAACAATAGCCCACTTCAAAGCTAGGAACTCTAACTTATGTACAGGATAGTTCTTTTCGGATGGGTCAGGCTTCTACTGGCAAAGGCCACTGGTCTCAGGCCATTCTCGTGCTCTTGGTACAACACAGCCTCCAACCCTTGCAAGCTAGCATCAGTGTGCAGGACGTAAGGTTTTCTTGGATCGGCATAGGCCAGCACTGGAGCATGGGTAAGTTGATATATGATCTCATGAAAAAGCAGTCTCACAATCAGGAGTCCAGCGAGCCCCAAATACTTCACTCGGATGAAAATACACTCTTTCAGTCTTGAGGGACGCTGACTTTTGGTATTTTTTGTGGGTTGGGGGATACCCTTGAGTAAGGTTAAGTAAAGGGCGGATCACTCTTGAATAGTCCTTGATGAAACGCCGATAATAACCACAGAATCCCAGGAATCTTTGCAGTTCTTTTAGATTTTTGGGTTGTGGCCAGGTGGTCAAGGCCTCAACTTTACTTGGGTCGGTTCTATTCCTCAGTGGATACTATATGTCCCACATACTTTACTGATGTTTGAAAGAATTGACACTTATCAATGGACAGTTTAAGGCCAAAGTCCTCCAGTCGGTCCAATACATTAAATAATCTGCTCTCATGTTCCTCCAGTGAGCTGCCAAACACAATAACATCATCTAGGTATACCAGGCACTCTAGTAAGTTCATGTCCCCACTGCACGCTCCATCAATCGTTGAAAAGTGGCTGGGCACCTGAAATCCCTTGAGGCATCCTCATGAATTCATAGAAGCCAAGTGGACAGATAAAGGCCGTCTTCTCCACGGTCCCTCAGGGCCATCGGGATCTGGTAGTACCCACTGCGGAGGATCCAGCACAGAGAACCACTTGCTCCCGCTTAGGCAGTCCAAAGCATCCTGAATGCGGGGCATTGTGTACTGATCGGGATAGTCCGCCGGTTTAAGGTGCGATAATCCACACACATCCTTACTGTTCCATTCTTTTTCCTCACTACCACAATGGGGAAAGCATAAGGGTTTCTGGATTCTTGTATTACACCAGCAGCTAACATCTCTTGCAGATGCCGTCTCACATCATCTATGTCAGCAGGTGCCAGGCGTCAAGACCTCTCACGAAATGGTCTTTCGTCATGCAGCCGGATATTGTGCTCAGCTCCTTGCCGCATCCTACATCCCATTCCTTTAAAAGAAAACACCTGGTCCCTCTGGGCAAGCTTCTCACTGATCCTCACTTTCCATTCAGCTGGCAGCGGAAGTCGCGAAATCAAACAAGTCGAGGCGTTACTCTGTCATTCTTCCTTGAACTCTTGCTGCTGGGTAGCACTGCAGTGTCTGCACAATGCACATTAGCCAGGATGCAACCTCTGTTTACTCGAATGTCTCTTTCAGACACATTATGAACTTGGACCATTACCCTTCTGGCATAAGCATGGGCTCTAGCGGGCAAAATACTAAGCTGACCAGCAGTCCCTCTGGCAATTTTCCATCGCCTGGTGCATCCAACATTAATATTTTATTCTTAACATCCTTTCTGATCTGGACCTCTCCTGTAAGGTACACTGGGCATTTGGCGCCAGGATCAGAGACTCAGGATCCTTCTTCCATACAATTCCGACGGTTCCTCTGGTTCTGTTTTTCAGCATCTCTATGTGCCTCATAGGCCTTCTTAATTAAAGCGGAACTCTTAAGCTCTACTAGTCTTTGACCCTGTTTTTCATAACACAACTGTGCCAGCCTTCCGAACATATGAGCATTTGTTCCAATCAACAAGGGACACCATCATACAGTCCAGTGGGGGACACACTAAGGCTAGGGTCTCTACTTGTTCGGCCACTCCAGCCACGGAGGTGGGGAAAGACAGCCAAATTCGGATATACCGGAATAGGGTAGGCCTTCTCACTAACCCCCATACATGCAGTCCTTCTAATGGTTGTAAGGGTAAGTCTGACAAATGCTGCTGATACCAATCCTGGAACATAATTGTCACTTGGGAGCCACTGTCTAATACAGCTCTTGTAGACACTCCATTCACCTTTACAGTGGTCTCCATGGAGGGACCCACTATTCTGGACCAGTCTGGAGAGGTAGTAGTGGGCGCCTGGGCAACTTACCTTGCCACAAAGGACGTGAATTAGCATTTTGGTGCCCTCACTGGGATCATGTCGTGCACCTCTTAACCACTGATTTCTTCTCCAAGCTCTCCTTGTAGCCTATATGCAACTTTGTCAGTGTCTTTTTGGGGACCGCATTCCCTTTCATGTGCCCATCTTTCCCACAATTATAGCAAAACATACTTTCTGGAGTTTGAGCTGGCGCGCCACACTGGGAGCCAGGGCGGGGTATTACTAACTGGAAACCTGGGTGCCATCTCTCTGTCTGCTGACGTGATAAGCATTTGAGACATCTCGTCAGTTTCTCCACTTCCATGGTCAAGGAATTGAGTTTGGAGCTGTTATCAGCAGGAGATACATGGGTGGTACCCCACCCCCATAACAGATGCAGTCGGATATAGGTCAGGGCCCGTGCTTGCAGGCGTGGCCTTCATAAAGGACTGTTTTTGAATTCCGGATCTCTCTCAACAGTTCGCCCATTGTGGCATATCTTTTCCTTGTCAGAGCACTCATTGACTGTCAACCTCTGCCCTGAACTTCACTTGATGGGTCACCCTCAGTCACTCGGGTCGTAGCCACAGCTGTTGGTGGGTACCTCCGAGGTCGCCTTTTCTCAACTCCTCGAATTTCCTCATTAACTCATCATAGGAGGGTGGGGATTCCAGTCGATTTGCCAGGCGTAACTGAAGCAACAGCAGTTCTGAGAAGGGGGCAGACTTAGTTCTGTCCAGTCTGGTTGGTCCAGTTCAATCGCTGGCAAACTACCCTTTCTAGGCATTCTTGCAACAATTTTTCCAGCCGAGATACGTACACAGACAACAACTCCCCTTGGTACTGTTGTGCATTTCTTACTCTCCACCATAGGTCCTCATCAGAATCTGGGCTCCCATACACATTCTCCAAGGCCTCAAGATAGGCCTGTGCAGTCGCTTCAGGGTTACTGGCCCGTTTAGCACGGATGGTAGGCAGGGCAGGACCTCGGAGGCTCTCACTAACCCTCTTTCGCTTTTCGCCTTCCGAGCATTGCCATTCTAGCACTTGGGGGGCAACATAGTCTATCCAGGTCTCCCAGTCATCCTCCCCTTGGGGGGTGGGGAGGTGCCAGAGAAGATCCTCAACCTCGGTAAGAGTCGTGACTAATGGCAGGTGCAGAAATAGGAGTTGCATTGGTTCAGCCACCATTACGGCACTGGAGCAGGAGAGGGTGTTGGGGAGGAACACCCCAGGTGGCAAGAATAGTTTCTTCAAGTCCTCCACAGTTTTCCCTCTCCCAGCAACCATTCAGCAATTTCTCCTCAAAAGTTTCAGATAGTGGTGGGGCTGATACCCCGGTCTTTACTGTCCTTAGTTATCACTCTCCAAGCAGTGAGGGCTCCTCTGGGGTAATGGTCTGTGGCACTTTGGAGCTATCTATGGGATCCTTAAACTCTACTAGGGCCAGGAAAGTGTGGGTGAGCAGATTAGCATGCCGACCCACCATCACAGGGGTTTGTAAACCTTCCACCTTGGAAAGTACTCCTGCACAGTGTCCGTATTGATACACAGGGGATGTCCAGGATAAGCATAGCATTTTGGAGGTCGATCTCCTCCCAGTACACCACTCCACCAGCCGGTGCACAGCCACTTCTGTCGGGTACCCATTTTTTCTTAACAGTGGTTCGTAAATATGGCCACTAGAGGACACACAATCCCAGCGGTGAGCCTCCAAGATGTAACCCCTAGATGGCGCTATCCCAGGGGCTACTACCTGCCTGATTTGCCACTAACAGGTTGAGGGGCTGGATCAATGGCGGGTGCCTCCACCCAGAGGTCAGGGTTTGCAATAGTTAAACTAACTTGGTCACAGCCCTCTGGGACACTGCAACCCCCCTTTCTTCCCACTAGTGGCCCACACAATATATCAGAATTACCTTCACAGTACACTTACCCCCAGGTCTGGTTCCGGCACTGGGACCTCCTGTGAAATGAGATACAGTGCAACAATCACAGTACAGTACTTTAACATAGACAAATACCTCAGGCAGTATAACTTTGCTGAAACAAGCAGCTCTGATTTATTTAGGGGGATATAACAAGGACAGGGGGAAATCAGGTTAATTAGCTTATCACTCTAATAATCTACTTATGGCTCTGTGCACAGGCCTATCCCTATCAGTTACTGTCCCTGGGTACCCAAGCCCTAGTGGCTAGTCCAAACCCGTGGCAGCTGGTAGGGGCCCTTTCACACAGAGAAAAGGAGAATTAAACAGTCAGCAGTACAGTAATTCCATTTGGATTTAATGTGGCAATTCAACAGGAGCGACCCTGAATTAGTACTCACGACCTCCAAATAAGATAGGGTCCTTCAATGTCAGCAGGGCTTACTTGAGGTACACAAACCTCTTCACACATCCATATAAAAGAAAGCACTATACCAGGCAGGCTGCATCAGTATCCCGATCGCAATTACTGCACAATACCCGGGAGAACACACAGCAGATTCAGTTCCTGACAGACCGAGGCAATTTTCAGCAATTCCTCCAGTCTTCTACAGGGTGAGCCTGGTTTCTACTCTTCAGAGATCCTTTGATTCTTTTCACAGGACGGATTCAGTCCTAACAAGCTGTTACACAAGCTGCAGACCGGAACTCTGGGCCTTACACACGTTTTTTGACTAAAACTGCACACTGAAAAAGCACAGGGCTCCTTCCTTCTTCACTGCCAAAGCTCAACTGAAACTCCAACCGACAAAACCGGGCACTTCCTTTGAGTTCCTCCCAGTTCTTGACTGGATTGGCTGTCACTCACAATAGACTGCTGCTGTTGGTCCAAAAAGGCACTGAAGTCTAAACTACATCTCCCAGAGTCACTGCCCATACAATCCTCTTGTGGCTGGCTCAGATTATGAGTCCAAGTTCTGATTCGTCCAAGGCACCATTTTAGAGCTAGCTTACCCCACACTGATTGGTCCAGTTCAGCAGTTCAAAACTAGAATGGGGAACTAGCAGACACAGTTCTGACTGCAAAGAAAGCAGGTTAGACAAACTGTAATTTCATTATTACTCTAAATAATTTCTGGCAAACAGTTACATCTTTCAGATAGGTTCCCTTTGCACTCCTAGTGACTGCAAAATGAAGTGAATTAGCAGCAGCTTGAGTGGTACTCAATCAAAGAAACACACAGTCCCCCATACAAACTAATTATGTCTGCAAGCAGACAGCTCTTAAAGAGACAGTACCAGAGGTTCTAAAAACACTCACTGATAAATGGCTTAAATGCCAAACACCATTCAGGCTTGGAGCATTCAAGCAAGCTCCTGGAAGTCTTTTGGGAACCCCCATTTGCAGGGGGGTTACACATACACACAGGCACACACAGACACACACACACACACACAATGGTAACGTGTTACACATACATTTAAAATTCTGCAGAGTTCCACCTGCATACACACAAACAGGCCTCAAGTAGAGCCAGAACCTCAGTTTCATCTGTTAAAGGGCAAGAAGAAGAGTGTTCTCTGGCAAACTGGTAAGGAAGGGGTGGGGGGGGAGTGGATCTTTCATGGTCATCAAAGAAACACCAGCTAAGGAAACTCTGAACATTATTTGAATGTTTTAACATTTATAGGTGTAAGGAGGGGCTCCTAAGCGTAAAGAACATTCAGTTTTTCACTTTTATTATTTCATTTAATGCACTTTAATTTTTAAGGCCTAGTTGAAGGTTTTTATATATGAGTAAAGATGGTAGCCGTGTTTCTGATGGCAATCAGAAACAAGTGACATGTCCCATGAAATTTTTATGTGAGTTGCTCAAATTCCAAATCCAAATACCTGAATTTGTTTAATCCTGTGCAAATGTGGATAACTGAAATATGAGTCTCAGAACCTGTTTAGCCTGTTAGGGAGCTGGAAATGTTTAACCCATCATTTCATCATTTCCTCTTTATTTGTGTTGACCTTTGGGACATATTGTCCCAAGCAATGCACTAAACATTTCAAGACATTCCCACACTAGGTAACTTATGGTGAAAACAACGTACTGCTGCTTAGCCTTCCGTACACTAAAGAAAGTGCTTATTTACAGAAGTAATTATGGCCCAGAGAGTCTGGATAATAACAAATAATGGCATGTGGCATATAAAGTAAACAGAAAGTGCAACCCACATTACCCTTACTGAAACAATGCCTGTTGTCCATGGGAAACACTGGTAAAGAAATTACTAGGTTTAACTGAATTATGCAACCTTTAAATATTGAGTGCCTGATTTTGACAATTTCATTCTTACACTTCACAAGTATGAATATTTTAAGTATTGAGTGTTCTGTTTAAATATTGAGTATTCGGTTTCTTTCACCCCCATACCTTTACTTCCCAACAACCACTGTCCACCCCACACCTCTCAAGTTTGACCCCTGCTGACCCTCTCCTACCTTATACTTTAATACGCTTTTCACATTTAGCTTCTTCCCTTTGGTCCCTATGCCCTTCTCCACCATCCCTGACTCTCTGGGCTCCTGTCAAGGCCTCTTGGCTGCAAAGCTTAAATAAATATGAATAAAGTAAAATGTCTAATATACTATCCTACATCGTATGTAAGCATTATCACTTAAATTGTACTACACGAAGTTTTTTGAATTGTATGAACTCTAATATGTTGTATTGGTTGTATGGTGGTGGTGGTGTCCCTATAAATGTTCAGAAACAATTATCCATATCCAGCAAGCCTGTTACTATATTTCCTCCATTGCAGCTCCCATATCCTAGGCACCATCATGCTAAAGAGCTCAGTAAGTAGTCCTGTACCTAACACTTAGAGGCAACGTAAACTAGTCATGAGAGCACAGAGCTGTGAACCTGGAGATCTAGGTTTGAATCCTACTGCTTCTACTTTGACTGGGGCAGTGAGCAAATCACTTACCCTCCCTCTTTCCACACCCCCAGTGCTTGAACTCTCTCTCTCAGCTTACATTGAAGATACATCCTGCAAGTAGTGCATTGCTGTACATACTTGTATAGTGTTACAGGACTTGCGTGCCAGATTTACACAAAGGCTGGCTGTGGAGGAGAGCAGAGAGTGAGTGGGGCCACCATCACCAGGGTGAGTGGAGGCTGGTTATTATGGGATTGAGAACCACTCTATATCAGGGAATTGTCCGCTTTGGATATAACAAAACAGGGAACTGGGGGAGGGAATTCAGGATTCAGGCAGTGGTTAATAACTACATTACCAATACCAGCTGCAAGATCAGAGGTTGGCATACTACTGGAGTGTGGGCACTGATTTTATTTCATGCTGGATCAGGGGGTTGGGGTACTACTAAAGCCACAGATTATTTTTTTTCATGGTAATACTGGGAATGAAATGGTGTACACGGTGCATGGTAAATGTGCACTGTGAGTGTTGTGTGCAGGCTTTTGGAAGAGTTAACTGGCACTGGGATCTATGACAGTCAGTCAACAATTTTGTTGTCGAATGACGGTACAGCAACTCCTTAATGTTGACCGCATTTGTGGTCGGCATAAAGGGAGTCACATCAGACTTTGTTTTCTTCAAAAGCTTCGCCTCCCACACCCCCTGTGACTTAAATAATCAACTTTGAGTCAGAGTTGCTTCAGTGAGGGGTGCAATACCCCCATAAAGCAGTGATGGGATCCCGTGCCGTCACTACAGCGACCTGGCACTGTTGTCGCTGTACTGTCGGTAGCGGTAAAGTTACTGAGGTAGCATCAGTATATCCTGGCACTGCACTGGCTCCCTTTTAACTCTTCTAGAAGCCTTGAACTATGACAGTGTTAACAGGGTTTCTGACACTCATACAACAACTTGCACAGCCTAAACCATATAAGTGTGGTATTGCTCTGCCAAATATTAGGCCTATTAAGTTTAACAGCATATATTAGCTAATTTTGGCCTGACAGCACAGCGGTAGCACTACTGCTTGTGAAGCTGATGACTGGGGTTCAGGAATGAACTCAGGACATCAGAGAGCCTGTTGATGGGGATGTAGGATGAGCATCTGATGGACTGCTCTCCTCCACCAGTGTGGGTGGGGTGTGATGCCCAGCATCCAGCTGACTCCTAATGGAGGCTAGGAGTGCAGTGGCCAGGGGCCACCAGCTCAAGGGCTAGAAATGAGGCAGGATGCTGATGCACCAAGTGTAGGAGCACACCTGGATGCATCTTGGGTGTCATTGAATATGCCATATTCCTCTGCATATTTGTGTGTGGGAGCACAGGGCCCAAACAGCTCCGTAAACTGTCCGTAAACTGTCCAGTACAATGTTATTCTATGGGAAATCAACCAAAATTAAAATCTGCAGAACTCCAAGCCAAAGAAATATATTTCCACCAAACGAGCAAAAAGCACATCTGTGTAGCAAGCCCTTTCTACCATGAACATTTCAATCCAAAATTCCAAGTTGTTCCTTTACTATGAGGTGAAAAAGAAACAGCTATACAAAATTTCTTTTTTTAGCAAATTCTGATCAAGAATCCTGTTTCGCAATGAAGAATCCTGTTTAACGATCAAAGAATCCTGTTTCAAGCCTCACATCTAAATTTTACCATAGGAAATAATGGGACATTTGAATTTAATAACTTTTGAACTGATTAATATTTTTTTCACCAAACCTTCAAAAGGCACATCTGTGACCCAAGGCCTATATACCCTGAACATTTCAGACTAAAATCCCAAGCTGATTTTGTGCAGCAGAGTGTCAAAATTTGCCAAAAAGTGGTAATCTTCAAATTTTTTGACACTGCATATCCCTGCCCCCGCACATCCGATGGAACAAAACTTGTCACATCAAGAGATCTTTGGTCCCCGAAAGCACATGCAAAATATCATGCAAATCAGGCAAATGTTATTAAAGTTCAAAATACTGGGTTTAACATAGAAGTGACCATTTAAGCAATAATGCCCGACAGGGTGTGTGTCGTGCTGGGATAACGTCACGCCTCAGGTGAGACTGAGGTGTGACGTTATCCCAAACGACACACACCCTGGAGCACATTATTGCTACTATACAATGGCTTGTTGTTATACAGAATAAAAAAAATAATTTTAAAGGGAGGGGGGAGGACAGGGAGGAGTACTTGACAGAATCGAAGGAGGTGACAAGGGCAGTAAGGGGAGCCAAAGCATCTATGGAACTCAGGCTGGCACAAGGCATTAAGAAGGGGGAGAAGGACTTCTTTAAGTACATCAGGGAGAAAAGGAGCTGTAAGGACCACATAGTAAGGATTAGGAAGGAGGAGGGTTGGGTGGAAGCAGGGTGCGATAAGGCGGAAGCACTAAATGAGTACTTCTGCTCAGTATTTACTAAAGAGAAGAGGGGGTGATACCCAAGGTGGGAGAAATGGCAGAAGCAGGGTGGGAAGCGGTGACAGATGGGGAAATCATGGCGAGCAGAGTTCGAGAGGGTTTGAAGGCACTGAGGGTGGACAAGGCGCCAGGCCCAGATGGCATCCACCCCAGGGTACTGAAGGAGCTGGCAGACCTATTTAATGCCTCATTACATTCGGGGTGTGTACCTCAGGACTGGAGGATGGCTCATGTGGTGCCCCTCCACAAGAGTGGCCCCAAGGATGAACCGGGAAACTACAGACCAGTGAGCCTCACATCCATCGTGGGTGTTAATGGAGACTATCCTGAAGGAGAGGCTGGTGGCCTCCTAGAGGCCAAAGGACTACAGCACAGCAGACAGCATGGCTTCATACATGGCAGATCCTGCCAAACCAACCTGGTCGAGTTCTATGACTGGGTAACTAGGCAACTGGACAGGGGCCATGCAGTGGATGTCCTGTATCTGGACTTCAGTAAGGCATTCAGCTCAGTGCCACATGGAAGGCTGGGAAGGAAGTTAGTAGGCACAAGAGCGGGTGCAAAGCTGGTGAGATGGGTAGGAAACTGGCTGCAGGGAAGGCAACAGAGGGTGGTGGTGGTGGGTGGGAGCTCTCACACCCAAGGGCAGTGACGAGCGGTGTTCCACAGGGCTCAGTGTTGGGACCAGGGTTGTTTGGGATATTCATTGCAGACATATCATGGGACATCAAGAGCAAGATCAGTCTGTTTGCTGATGATACCAAGGCAGGCACAGTGGTGGATGACCTAGGGGGGATGGCAGGGGTTGCAGGATGATCTGGCAAAGCTTGAAACCTGGTCAGACACCTGGCAACTGGGCTTTAATGCCAAAAAGTGCAAGGTGCTGCATTTTGGGATGAAGAACCCAAGGAGGAGTTACCAGCTAGGGGGAGTGCAGCTAGCCCAGACAGAGGAGGAGAAGGATCTGTGTGTGCTCATTACAGGGTCAATGAACAACTCGGCACAATGTAGGAAGGCAGCTGCAAAGGCCAACAAAAATGCCTGGTTGTATCGCAAGGGGTATATCCTCGAGGAGGGAGGAGGTGATTCTGCCACTGTATAGGTCATTAGTTAGACCACACCTGGAGTACTGCGTGCAGTACTGGCGTCCGTATCTGAAGAGGGACATTAAGTTACTGGAGGGGGTGCAGCGCAGAGCGACAAAGATGATCAAGGGGCTGGGGGACTTATCATACGAGAGGAGGTTGAAGGAGTTGAACATGTACTCACTGGAGGAGAGGAGAGACAGGGTGACATGACTGAAACCTTTAAATACATGAAAGGAATGAACAAGATGGGTACAGAGGGGCTGTTCAAAGTAAGGGAGGAGGGCCACCAGGGGCCATGACATGAGACTGGAGCGAGGAAGGTTCAGGAGGGAGATGAGGAGACACTTTTTTACAGAGAGGGTGGTGGCTGGGTGGAATGCGTTACCTGCTGAAGTGGTATGCAGTAGAACAGTGGACTGCTTCAAATGAGGATGGGACAGGACAAGGGGGAGGGTTAATGAAGGGGAAGGGTGGAAGGGAGGGGCAGCTGCAAAATAAGGGGTGCCTGCTGCACACTCGAGCAGACTTGATAGACCTCTAGGCCTTTATCTGCTGGCAAATTTTGTATGTTCGTATGTTCATAAAGATATTTTTGTGTGGAAAAATATTTTTGTTTTTTAAGAGCAGATGAAACAATCAAGCTCAAGGTGCTCAATGTGCTCAAGCTCATCTGCAGGTTCACAGTGAGGCTGAGACTAGACCCGTGATGTTGTACTGGGATAACATCACGGGTCCAGCTCAAGACTGACCAATCAGAGTCCAGGATTTTTTCTTGCCATTGTATAATGAACTTTAATATACAGGTGCAACCACATCTCTAATATATATATATATATATATATATATATAGGCATGAATACAGTATTCGAGAGACTCATACCTACTGCACATTGATACCCTGTAACTTTTTGCTGAATTGTTAAAAGGTTCAGATGACACACCTAATTTGTAGTCCCACATTAGGAGAGATAGTAAACATAACATGACCCAGTTTGGTTCCACTGTGCTCTTTCAGTTTTATCACAAACACCGATTTATTTACCCCTTCAAATAGGGTTCCATTTTGTGACATTGCTTCCATTCCCAATTTAAGTATTTAAATACAGCCCTTTATTGTGCCTTAGAAACCCAACTGTTGTTAATGTGTTATCGAATTACTTTATTTAAGCCTCCCCCAAGAACTCCCTGTACAGAATAAAAGTTTTCGCCTTTTATTTAATCATTTTATACAGCAGTAATGTTCATTACATGTAGTGTCCATCTAGTACCTCATCCTATGCAGATTGTGCCTTTAATTTGCATGAACTGTGGTCCAAAAGCATTACTGTGTCTGGTGACCTTCTTTTTGTTACTGACATGCTGCCAAAACCTTGCAGTTTATTATAACTCATTTATTTAGAAAATTCCCTTTTTCCATGGTGTGTTATTTTCGTATCCTTTTGTTACCCACATTACTATTGGTTCCTCTACCGGCCCAGAATGTTCAGAACCAGAAATGCATGCTGACACCTTCAGTCATTACCCCATGGCTCTTTAAAGCTGTGGACCTGGTGGGTCTGTATTCTTTGTACTGCCACCTACATTCTGGACAATACATGTTGTCCTCCTGAAGTTTGGAGTTATGCACGTTACGGGCACTACAGTTGGCTATTCTCTCTGCATCTCAGGTGCTCTTTTGTTCCCTGGTGTGTCAGATGTCTGCAGATTGTAAAGGTACACATTGTCTTTTTGGGAAACCTAGAGACATGTAGTCGGACCTTGCCTCATGGTCTCAAGATGCTGAGTTTGGGGTATGAAGGGTGAGGTAGGGGCAGAGAGAGTTGATTATAAAGCATTTTAAAGTTGAACAACTTCAGGTTTCCTAGATTAAATGGTTACACATATTTACCTATTCTGTAGACCAAGTCTCTACATGGGGATCATTCTGTGCGGCCTGGTCCCTGTGGGGGGGCATTTTGTGTGATCCTATTCTCTGTCGGGGCACCTTTAATGTTACTGCTGCTAAATAGTTTGTTCTGTACTGGGCAAAAAAAACTGCAGTTTTGGGGAGTATATCAATTGGACCTGGTTAGTGCTGGGGTTCATTTCGTATTAGGCATCAGAACACCATATCTACAGTTTGGAGAGTTCTGTAATGAGAAATAAAATACATGTTGTATTGGGGAGTAAATGACTAGGACCTGGTCTCTGCAGGTGCTCAGTTTGTGTAGACCTGATCTCTTTAGGGTCTTATATTGTGTTAGAGGCATCAGAACACCAGAACTACTTTTAAACTACCTGCTTATCTGCTAAACTTAAAAAGAAATCCTGGTTAATATCATATTCATTTTTGTAAAAACACTTCTGTAGAACAGAAAAACGGTCAGCACTCCAAACGTACTCACAGTACTTATTTATTTTATGTGCAAGTGCATCAAAGCCATTTAGCAGCAGAAAAGCAAATAACAGCAGCAGTAAATGAAGCGTTGGGTAATCCACAAATTTCTCAGATCCACAGGAGTCTATAAGATGGCAACTTTAAAAAAAAAACATATTGCACCCACCAACTCAACACTGAGCACCCAAATGCCAGCACAGAACCATTTACATTTCAGCAATATGTTTTGTGATTATTAGGTGTGCCATGTGCTGCATGTTAGGCCAAGAGTCTAGCATGGCACATTAAACAATTACTGAGATTCACTGCAACAGTTAAATGAGCCTAAAAGGGCACAAACACCAAAAATGGATGTAAAATGACTATAATTGATGGTAACCGGGTTGCATTCACCAAAAACATCAACCTTGTTCATTGTTTTTGTGCAGTTTTAGGCTCATTTGGCTGCTGTTGCAGTGTATCTCAGTAACTGGGCTATGTGCTATATGGTATGCCTTAAATGGCTTCCATAGCAGTACAAGTGAAGAAAAATACTGTTTTTTCCTTACTGGGATGATTGCTGTCAGTGACTGTTAAAGTGTTACCCTTTGTTCTGTATTTTTTTTTTATTCCTTTTTTTTTTGCACTTTTAGGCTTACTTTGCTGTTGCAATGAATCACAGTAATTGTTTGGTGTGCCATGTGCTGCATGAGAGGCTGAGGGCCTAGCATGGCATATCAAATAATTACTGACATTAACTACAATAGCTGAAGAAACCTAAAAGTGCACCCTCTCCCAAAATGCACTGGTTGCGATATGCACCTGCAGGACCATGCTGCGGACACAGTGAGTGACGGTACCATGGAGGGGTCCATTTGACAACAGGAAGGGGCTGTGTCTTCAGTTGTGGCTGTGATCTGTGGGATGGCATCATTAGTAACAGGGATAATTGTGTATATCTGCACCATACAAGGGGACCATGCAAAATTACATTGCACTCTGTGATTACAGGACTTCACCAGATTTCAGGTCCATGACTTTCCATTTGTATTATGCCAACCTCAGAAAATCTCCTGGACACTAACTTGTTTGCCCATAACAGGGCTTTGGAATATGGACATCTGCGTAAATCTGGGTTTGTGCAGAAAAACTAGGCTTTGCACATTGGCAAGCTTTTGAAGATCTGGCCCCTGAAGTCAGTTTTTAATTTCATTTTCATTTCTTAAAACATATTTTAAGATTGAAGCAACCCACTCAAGGGCATAGTTCTATTAGTAGGAAGTAACCCACTCCAGGGTGTGCAGTTATTAGGGATTAATCAATATCCCGAGTGGATTGTGAAGCACGAGGCTGCTGGCTGAGTGTTGTCACAACACCCAGTGTGTTACTTAATCCCCAATAACCGCACACCCTGGAGTGGGCTATTACACTTATACCAGAGGGTGCACTACAAAACAAGGAGAAAGCAATATACATGTTTTATCTCCTTTTATAAAAGACAAGCAAATTACTGTATTTTGCTGCCTAAAAAAATAGTCCCCAACAAAATGGCTGTCATGCACATACAGATGTCAGAAGGAAAGTGTTGCTATGCTTTCTCTGACATTTGTTGTGCATGATATGCTTCTGAGACAGCACAGTAGCTCTGAAGTGCAAAATATGGAGTTGCTCTTGTGGGTACAGACAGGGTGTCTATACCTCCACTGGCTTAGCTGCTCTGTCTCTCTGTCTGTGGTTACATTAATGCATTGCCAGCAAGTAAACATTTTCCCCAGCAGTGCAGTCACACAGTCTACCAGACTGTATTCTACCAATTAAGAAATGGCAACTAATGGGACTCAGAGCTTGCAGGTCTTTCTGGAACTCTGTTTCTCTGTCCACCAGCATAAAGCTCACTTTCAGATCATGACATCATTAAGGGGGTCTCCCTCTCTTCACACTGTTCCATTTGACTTTATGCCACAACTATGGGATTTACCTGTCAATCTGGCTGTGCAATAGAAAAATGACCATGGGGACCACACATTTCACTCTGGGAACAAGCTTGGGAAAGAAGCAAGACTACAAACTTTGAACACTACAGCTACTGTTGCTGCACTGCCTGGGACTACATGGTAGGCCTCGGCTCTCACTCACTAAGCAGGGATAGTAATGGCTGCTCCACAGACTGCAATTTTGCACTATAACAAGATCAGAACAGAAACACAGGCTGATCTCTCAGAAGGATGGTTCACCACTAGCTGTCATATATTGTGGAGTAAGCAATGGTCACCTGATGGTTGTTTACCACTCACCTGCCTTTATCTACCCCATGTTATAAGTCACTAATACACTTTCAATGTTTTGCCTTCAGCCTTGAATATCACAAGCAGCAAGGGCATGCATTAATCCCAAACATCCCCATTCATCTCATAAAGATATAGTTGGTTTCCCTCTCTCTTATTGTAGGCTTGGGACCAGCTGGTATATGTAATAGACAGACCAGGTGAGATTCAGTCCATACTACACTGTAACATAAAACATTTGTGAATATCTTAAGTTAATATAATGTTGTGACTACAGTACAATCTTCAAAATGTTCAAAAAATGTTATACCAAATATCCATAGTATGACAATCATTTTTTTGGTTGAACATTAGCAATAACTTTTGGTATGACTTAGTGAGACACTTGGTATGATACTGATACTACTGTTCTGGTGTCCATGTTGCTCATGTGACTTCTTGTGTTGTGTCTGTGTTACTCGCATGACGTCCTGTGTAGTCTGAGTTACTCAAGTGACATCCTGTGGAAAAAACCCTTGTAAATAAAGTATCATTCACTTTCTGAAAATTAAGTGATTTCTGTCTTTTCCTATGAGGGTAATATAGTTGTGCAAAAGAAATGGGCTAGAAAATCAAGGACATGAATGTGGTAGCCAAACTTAAACATGTCCAGATTTGGGCATACTGTGATCAGTAAACATATTGTGGCATAACTACCAACAAGTTAAGTTTATGATAAAAAACTGAAAAGTAGAATATTATGCTACCTAAATAGATACCATAGACATAGTAATATCAAAAAATATATGTTTGATAATATGACAAATTTGCTGTCAAGGACACGATGTTACTCACATTACGTTGCCCCTGTGGGAACTTTTAATCCCATTTTTTAGCACCTCTGAACTACAAACTATCTTTATGTTGGGTACTGAAATACTACCACATGCACCCAATGTAAATATGATATGGTTATGACAATTGGCCCAAATAAATTTTGGAACCTGATTGTCACACTTTGTCTCGAGTAGCATATTGGTACATATATATATATATATATATATATATATATATATATAGTTTTAGAGAGAGAGATAGTAGCTAACTTGTGTTCGTTCAGATAGAATTTTCATAATTTTTTTTTACTTGCTTTCTACAAAGGCAAGGTGTGATAGGAATGGTGGGAGAATAGTCCAGTCTTTACTCTTAGGTGAATCATAATCAGTATGAGCAATGTACAAAGGATTATGCATGGGTGCCTGTGAAGAACAAAGTGCTACCATTATCTCTTGAAGTGGGGAGAGGCAGATATAAGCCATAAGGCCAAAGGCTGAGTAGCTTATCTTTCCCACAGCTTCACAAGATTAAATTACTACTGAGTTTTCACAAGCACCCACGGTTAATAAGTTACAGTAGCTCCCAATGGTCAGTCACAGTTCATCCAGATACAACATGACATATCACAATCTATCTGGATATTCTGCAAGTTGTCGCTGGCTGAAATTCTATTTTATATGGTTAGGAAAAAATGTATTTTGAAAACCATGTTCACGAGATTTGGAAAATGCAACTTTTATCAGAATATAATCAAATGTTTTAGCTGGAACATTGCATATTGTGTATCCTATTCTTATTTGTAGTTCCTGTCCAGGTTGTCTCTGCACTGCTCTTTCTGTTACTGAACCCTTGTGTGTTGCTACTACCTATGCTGCTGGACCCAGGTGTGTTGCAAAATATTCTGTTTTAATCTAAGAACATGTGCTGTTTTTTTTTTCTTTTCTTAAATAAATACAGCTATTTATTTGAAAATTGCTGGTGCATATTTAGAGTAACTGCTTAGGGTCTGGTATGGCACAATTTAACATTTTTATTTACAAGGTTACTGCTTAATTTGATTTAGTTGGCTGACAAATGTTCATCTGCTTTGGCTCTACTCTTCATCTATGTATCCAGTTCTGAAGATTAAAAAAGGATTGTGAGTATAACTCTTTCACTTGATCTCTTTTAAAGACAGTGACTGTTGCCATGCTTTTTTCATGACTTTGATATTGATACACAGGAAAACAGTCAGCAATTGAACAACGCTCTTTTTTCTTTCTGTCCCCAATTTCTGGTCCTGCTAAGGCAGCCTTCTCCTTTGATGAATACTTTATCTCCTAAGCCCTTTTGGGTCTCCCTACCTACCTCTCTTCCATTACCTCCAGTTCTCCCACGCTACCCACCAGCCCCTTCTCCAGCAACTAGTTCAACTCACCATTGAAGAAATAGTCACTCACCTACCCCTGAGGAAGAACTCAGATTGGGTTTGAAGCGTTGAGGTATAGTGGATGCTTATATGTGTGTTGGAGTTTTCTGACCCACAATAAAGGATATCACTGTTTTTGTACCTTTTGAGTGCTGGAGAATCTTTTCTATGGTGTACACCTACTTCTTCAATGGTGAGTTAAGCTTTTGTGTCTTGTGGGTTGCTCCTCATTTTTAGTTTGCTGGATTTTTTTGTGTTCATTCACCAACTAGTCCCCCTGCTGACCTACACCCCACTTTCCCTCATCCTTATTCTTCTCCATTGCCTCTATTTTCCTTCTTCCATATCTCTCCTACTACCATCCTATCTGCACTGTTATTTTTCAACTCCATCTATGGTCACAACCATAATGGTCTTAGTCTTGAACTCCTGCACCTCTCTGCTCCCGCTATTGCTGTATTTATCTCCTCCCTATTCAACCTCTTCCTTTATCTTATAAGTTTATCAGGGCATTAGAAGTGTGCCAAAGTTATTCCTCTGCACAAAAAGAAGAGACCTCTTCTCTCTAAGGACCTACCACCCCATCTCTCTAGTTCCTGCACTAGCTAAAGTATAGGACAAAATGTCTGCTCTACCAGCTTTTCATTTTCCTTAGCTATTCCTTCTCTTCTTTTCTCAGCCCTTTGTAATCTGGGTTCTGCAAATCCCCTTCCACTGCCTCACCACTACTACAGTTTACCAGTAATGTTCTGAAGGGAATGGATCTCAGCCCAATTATCTCTGCCATCACTGTCAACCTTGTTAAGGCTTTCAACACTGAGATTCACCCAAATAAATTCTGCAAACTCACAGATTTTGGTCAATTGATTTCACTCCTATATGTTGGACAGATAGTCATTCTAAGTACAAAATGCTCCATTCCCTTCTCTCCATCTGCTTAGGTGTCCTCCTGGGTCCTGTCCTGGGCCCAGTCCCTTTCTCTGTTTTTCTTAATGATCTCCCCTTAGTTTGTGTTCCCCTGCATGACAGACTGCACATAGTTAGGAAATGAGAACACCCACTTACAACTGTGTACAGTAATCAGTCTATTTATTTAACCATTTATAGCTGGCCACCTACAGAATAGACATTTTGTGGCACTGCCACTCAGTCAGGGAAAGAGCTCCATCTGCATCTGATTTGACACCTGAGAAAGCAAGCTACAGGGTCTGTGATAGTAGAAAGGATAGTACATCTGTGAAGAGGAAGAGAGACACAGCAGCGATAAGTGACTTAGTGGGAAAAAATAAAATGAATAAGGAAAGTGATCAACAAAGACAGATGGACCACTTCCCATGCGTAAACAGTGATGCCGTGAAATGTCAGGTCCATAGTTGACCAGCTAAAAATTATTAAATAGACAGATACTATAGCAGTGTGTGAATGTTCTCATTTTTTAAGTTTAGTAAAGACAAGATGCCTTGAGAATACCTTCTCCCACAAGAAATATATTTTAATTCTCCTGGGACAGAAGAACTGGTAAGCCTGTACTATTGTTTATATGTATACACACACACACACACACAGATGTATGCAGATACTACTGTGCTGTTTACAAATGGAGCCTCAGCCCCACAGCTCGAAGCAAGTTTACAGCATGACTTTGATAATGAAATTGCTGGTTCAACTCTAATTAACTCCCCCTTAATGGCAGCAAGCAGAGAGTAACTAGGCTTCATTGACATTGGATGGCTCACACCGTGAATAAGTTCCCCAATAGAAGTTGCTTGGTGTGTGGCTGTATCAAAATCAAACTGACCGCTCTTTGCACTCATCACTGCTCCATCAATTGCAGTCACTTTCTTTCCCATGACTTGAGAGCAGGTGCCTTTCCACTGCACCTCTTTTTTATCCAGGTTCAGATTCAGTTACCTCTCCTCCTTTCCCTTCCCTCCTCCAGCTTCTCTGCTCCACTGATTCTAACTAGGGCTGTTCAAACCACCCAAAGTTTGACCATATGAACCTTACCCATCAAACCTGTAAAGTTCACTTAAGTTCTCTTAACAGAGAACTAGCTTGTGCTGGTTCAACCATTGAAAAGCTTTAGAAAATGGTATAAAATGCATAGCCTACTCCACTGGACCAACAAAGCACCCAAAATAGCAGGATAATGCAGTGGGCCACACTAAGGCCTGTTGGTTCCAGAATTTGTGTTCATTCAGTCAGTGTCAAACATGAACAATGCTTAGTAATAAAGGAGTATGTGCTAAATAATAAATAATGCTCAACTGAAAAAATGGCTGTAATTCTAAGGCCAATGCATGCCCTTATAACATAAAAAATCAGTACAGCATCTGACACTGTGAGCTAGTGGTTCCAAACATTGTGTCCCCATTGGGATAGTGTCACTTATGGATAAGGTTGCTGGTTATGCCATTGCTAAGTGCTATACACACTGGTCGTATGGGCAACATTGCAACAAAGATGATTAATTTGACCTGTGCAGGTCTGACAAAAATTTGCCAAACATTAATCCAAAGAAACTGAGTGAAGACAACAGTGCAGCATCCACAGTGTGGGCTACTGGTTCCAAAAATGATGTGTTCATTGGATTAGTGCCACACATAGATGAGGCTTTAAGTTATGCTGCGGATAAGTGTTGTACATAGTGGTTTCACTGGCAATGTTGCCCCAAAATTTATGAATTTGGCCTATGTAAGCCTGGCAAGAATTGACCAAACATTAATCTGAAGAAGACTGAGTAACAAAAAAAACAAACAAAAAAAAAAACCTAAAGGACACAGAAGCCCTCCCAATCTACCTCCTCTTCCTCCTCTGTTAGCCCAGATAGAGGTGTAGAAGAGTCATCATCTATAAACTGTGGCAAAAGTGCTTTGGAAAAAGTGGCAGACTAATGTTAAAAATATTGAGCATCTCTACATTTTGGGTCAAAAGGCATGTTCTCCTGTTGGTGACATCTTTACCAGCAGCACTAAAAATCCTCTCTGACTCCATACTTGCGGGTGGCAATGGAAGTGTTTAACAGCTGGCTATATCAGAGAGGGCAAAATGTTTTTTTCAGTACCAGTATAATACAGAATCATCTCCTTCTGCTAGTGGCACATTTTCATTCAGATAAACCTGCACCATTTTTTTTGCAGGCATCGCAGACATCACTGTGTCAGAATGTGACTAGCCATGCTTTTCCATCATGCCATTGTCAGACAGTTGTTCCCACAGTGGTTTTGTCATCAACTGCTGTCTTTCTGGTGTCTCCAGCAGCACCACTATTAGCTGGCTGACTTGGAGACAAACATGAGTGACCACTGCAATGTCCAGTAGCAGTGGAAACACATTGTGATCTTCCTTCTACCCTCTTCTCTACCTGACATGTCAGTGTGACTACAACGACTGATGATAAGTGCTGCTGTTCTGCTTTATTTGTGTTCCTGTTCTTGTTTTGTGCCATACATACAGAGATCAGATGCATAAGCAAGGCTTTATTTGACTGCTGACCCTTAGCACATTCTTGTGCATTAAAGAATGTTTTAAATGTGTCTTTGAACTGAGGGTCAAAGAGGGTGTCAGGGATGTAGTGGTCAGCTGTATGCATTTGTGAAGTGTGTCATTCCAGAAATGTGACTGAATCCTTTTCACTAGACTGAGAGCAGTGGTATCCTCCTTTTCCTCGTATTGAGTTTTCATACCGAGAAGTCACAGTTTGATGAGGGCAATGGGGGAAGTACCTGACTTAGACCAACTGCATTAGCACTTACTATCCTTGTGGCCACCTCAAAGCGTTTCAGCACAGTGCAGAGGATCTACATCATGCACCACTGATTTGGGTTGATGTTTACATCTCCCCTTGCCAATACTATGTTCTATGGCATACTAGTGGACAGCCTTCTGTTGTTCTAGCAGTGGTTTCATAATGTAATAGGTGGAATTCCATCTTGTTGCCATGTCCTGTTTCAGGTGCTGGAGATGAAGTCGGTTCCACTGCGGAGTGCTTTGTAATAGCTTCCATGCCTTTACAGAATGGCCAAAATATCCATAAACTTTTTTAGCCAAATCTACACATGTCTGCACAATGGTACCTTCCTTATCTAGGAATCTATGAACTATCAGATTTATACAGTGAGCAAAACATGGAATGTGTGTATAATCCCCATCCTCTACTCCTTTACAATGTTCTTTGCATTATCTGATACTATAAAACCTGATATTAATGACATTGGTGTCAGCCACTCAACAAACATCTTTTCAAGGAAGTGTAACACATTTTCTGCACAACTGTCATTGTCAAAGCCAGCAATATGTAAAGCTGCCTGCCTGTAGAGGTTGTGCGTCACTGGTGAATTGCAACTACTGCTGCTGGTGCTACTGGCACTTAACCCAGAGATGGGGAATGAAGAGAGGAAACTGACCAATGGGCAGTCACTGCTGTCTAATCAATAGTTTGACCACTGGTCCACATGTAAGTGGTGATGTGAATGGCATTAACAAATCATGCTTTCAACATGTGATACAGTCTTGAAGGCACAGAGACAAAATCAGGAAGAGCCACTGTGGAAAAGTAGGTACAGCAGGGCAGTTGATACTTTGGCATGGCAACTTGCGTTAGTCCTAGAAAATCAGTGTTGCTCACAAAGGAGAATGGCAGTAAGCTGATGGCTATCATTTTCACAATTGTTCTAAGTTTTTTGCCTCAAGCCTGTTTGCTTTATATTTCTTGCCCATTTCCAAGGAGTGGACAACTGAGACTTGAGTGCTTTTTTCTCTGGAGATGACAGCTGGCTACTATTTTTACCACCCCTGGAGGTGAAAGTGACTGGGGATTTACAGCCCCTGAGACATGTGGTAGTCAATTGGTTAAAGAACTGATGAATGGAAGATGTTGAAGTTGTGCATCAGTTACCACTTGAAAGACTTGCTTCCTCTTCATCTTGACCTGGTCTCCTAATGTTCTCCTCCCCTGGACATTATTGTTGTCATCAGCAGCAGAAGCTTTACTGCCTGGTGGTGGTGCTGCTCCTGACACCGTGCATTGGCATGCCTTCTTTTACTGTGATCTGTGGGACTTCAGCAAATGCCTTTCCATGGTAGATGTTCTAAGTCTTGTTCCATCCTTACCCCAACTCATCCAGTCTTTACATAAAAGACACACTAGACGTGTCCGTGATTCTTTGTCCACTCTAAAGAAATCCCTCACCTCTGATATTACCTGTCTGATCTTTCCTACTGACATTCCCAGCTGTTGCCTGATAGGCAGGCTACGGTGGACTGTTTCTACATCACCCTCCTTCTCTTCCTCTGCCAGTTCTCCTGGGTCAAAGAATGATTCTTCTTCCTCTACCATGTGTCCTGGGCCACCAGTTCTGCCAGTGTCTTCTTTATCTGCTGTACTTTCACGTACTTCTTGTGTTTTGCCTTGCTTTGTGGCCTTTCTCTTTTCTGTTGTACCACCACTTTTTGTCTTTTGTGATCTCTTATGTGCACCTGCCCCAAGTTGAACTCCACCTGTTCCACATTCTCCTGCCCAGAACTGCTGCTGCTATTACTTTTATCAGGTGCATAATCACAGCCTGTATCTCTGGCCTAAAGCTCCACCAAATCACTTTGCTCTTCCTCCTCTACCTGTGTCACTACCTGAAGCATTCCTTTCATATTCCTTTTTTCTACAATTATTGCTTGTGTTGCAGTCCTTGCAATGCCACTTTGAGTGGTTCCTACTATGTGAGATACTTTGTGGACTGTTAGGCCACTGCTGTCATCCTTCTCTATACCTCTAGTTCCAACTGAGGCAGAGGGTCAATGACCAAGCCCACTATGCCTTTGTTTTTCTTTGTGACTGGACAATCCTATATCACCATCTCCTTGGCCTCTCTGTTGCTCCATTTCTTAATGCTTGCAACACCGCCCAGCCACTTGAGTGATGAATGATGAAGATTAAGATCTTACTTTAATTTTTTATGTTCTTTTTATTTTTTTTTTATTTTTATATATTTTTTTATGTTTGTTTTATCAATGGGATATCATTAAGGATTACCAGAGGTCAGGCAGCAACTGTTGCCAGCTGACACACACTTATTGCACACTGCCAGATCACACTGTAACAGCACAGCTCAGGATCCCACACACACACACACACACACGCTGTTCCAGCACTGAGGAGGAAAGGGAATGAACTTTAGTATCTTGAGGGAATGTGGAGAATTTTGTATTTATTTAACTTTTTATATGGGATGCCACCAAGGTGCCAACTACCAGAGGCTAGGCTCCGGCATGCTGCCAGATGGCACACACATACTGCCCTGGCCAAGATCACAGTGCAATAGCACAGCTCAAGACAGCACACACAGGCTGCTTCAGGATTTGGGGGGTGAGGAGAAGAAGGAAGGAACTTCAGAAACCTCAGGGGATGCAGAGAATCTTGATTTTATTTTACTTTTTTTATTAGATGCCACCAAGGTGTTAACTACCAGGGGCAGGGCACTGGCATGGTGCCAGCTGACACACACTTGCTCCCCTGCCCACTGCCTGGATCATACTACAAAAGCACAGTGCAGCATGACATAGCCAGGCTGCTTCCGGACTCAGAGGAAGGAGGAAGAGAACGGAACATGAGCAACTTGAGGGAATGTGGAAAATTTTGTTTTACTAATTTGACCTTTTTTTAAACTTTTTTATGGGATGCCATCAAGGTGCAAACCACCAGGGGCCAGGCATCATCAGACTGCCAGCTAGGACACACCGGCTGCCCTGCCCACTGCCCAGACCACATTGCAACAACTCAGCTCAGGATGACACAAACAGGTGGTTTCAGGACCCCAGAGGAAGGGAAGAAAGAACTTCAGCAACCTGAGGTAATGTGGAGAATTTTATTTTCATTTTACTTTTTTTTTTTTTACTTTTTAAGGAATACCAAAAAGGTGCTAACTACCAGGGGCCAAAGCGGGCATGCTGCTAGCCTTCACACACTGGCTGCCCGGCCCGCTGCTCAGATCACACTGCAATAGCACAGCTCAGAAGGACACAAACAGGCTGCTTCAGGACTCAGGAACAGGAATGAACTTCAGCAATTTGAGGCAATGTGGCAATTTTTTTTTTTTTAAAACGGGATGCCACCACTGCACCAACTACCAGGGGCCAGGCACCAACACAATGTCAGCTGTGCCCAGTGCCAGGATCACACTACAACAGCACAGCTCAAGATGAGACACACTTACACGTACATACATACATACATACATACACACACACACATACTGCTTCAGTACTCAAGAGGAAGGAACCATTGCAACTTGGGGAAACACGCAGACTAAGAGTTTCAATTTGAAAACTACCTCAGAAAATAAAACAAAAACAATATTTTAATGGAATGCTACTAAGGCGTCAACTTCCAGGGGCCATGCATCTCCATGCTGCCAGCTGGCAGACTTCCTGCCCTGCCCACTGCACTGATCACACTGCAATAGTACAGCTTAGCATGACACACACAGCGCACACACACAGGCTGCTTCAGAACTCAGGAGGAGGGAACCTCTGCAACTTGGTGGAACACAAAGACTAAGAGTTTCAATTTAAAAACTGCTGCAAAAACAAAAAAAAATGCATGGCATGTCACCAAGATGCCAACTACCAGAGGTCAGGCACACACTTGTTACCCTGCCCACTGCCCAGATCACACTGCAACAGCACAGGTAAGGATCACACACACACACACACACACACACACACACACACACACACTGTTCCAGCACTGAGGAGGAAGGGGAAGGAACTTCTGTAACTTGAGGGAATGTGGAAAATGTTTCTTTCATTGTACTTTTTTATGAGATGCCACCAAAGTGGCAATTACCAGGGGCTGGGCACCAACACACTGCCAGCTAGCATACACTTCCTACCCTGTCAACTGCCCAGATCACACTACAACAGCAAAGCTCTGGACAGCACACCCATATGCTGCTTTAGGACTCAGGAAGAAGGAACTACTGCAACTTGGGAGAAGATGAAGAGTATGAGTTTCCATTTGAAAACTGCCACAAAATTATTTATTTTTATGGAATTCCACCAAGGTGTCAATTACCAGGAGCTGGGCATCAGCATTCTCCTAGCTGGCACACACTTGCTGTCCTGTCCACTGCCCAGATCACACCACAAAAGGCTGCTTCAGGAATAAGGAGGAGGAAGGAACATGTATTTGCTGCAGCCAGCAAGCAAGCCTGCAACCTGGGAAGATATATTACAAAAAAGTTTTAAACTCCCACAAAAAGAAGTGTGAATGAATTATTTTTTATGGAATGCCATCAAGGTGCCAACAATGACAGGCCAGGCTCTGGCACGCAGCCAGCTGGCACGCACTTGCTGCCCTGTCCATGATTACAATGCAACAGCACAGCTCAGGATGACACATGTAGGCTGCTTCAGGACTCAGGAGCAGGAGGAGGAGGAGGAGGAGGAGAAAGGAACTTCAGCAACATGAGGGAATGTGGAGAATGTTGTTATTTTACTTTTTTTATGTAATGCTGGCACACACTTAATGCCCAACCCACTGCACAAATAACACTGCAACAGCACAGCTGAGGATGACACACAAAGGCTGCTTCAGGACTCAGGAGCAGGAGGAAGAACAAGAGTGGGATGGAACTTCAACAACTTGAGGAAATGTGGAGAATTTTAGTTTTTTTTTTAACAGTTTTTTTTTTTTAACTTTTTGTATGAGATGCCATCAAGGTGCCAACTACCAGGCACCAGTACGCTGCCTACTGGCACTCACTTGCCACCCTGCCACATCACTCTACAACAGCACAGCTGAGGATAATACACAACGGCTGCTTCAGGACTCAGGAACAGGAGGAGAAGTGCACTTCAGCAAATTGAGGGAATGTGAAGAATTGTTTTTATTTTTTATTTATTTTTTTACTTTTTGTAATGGGATGTCACCAAGGTGCCAGTTACCATAGGCTGGGCAGCAGCACATTGCCAGCCATGCCCACTGCCCAGATCACACTGCAACAACAGAGCTCAGCACAACACACACATACACACACACACTCTTATGCACACACACACGCTGTTTCAGGGCTCAAGGGAAGGAACCGCTGTAACTTGGGGAAATGTGAAAACTAAGTTTCAAACTGAAACCTGCCACAACATTTTATGGAATGTCACCAAGATGCCAACTACCAGGGGCCAGGCAATGGCACATTACCAGCTGGAACACACTTGCTGCCCTGCCCACTGACCAGATCAAACTCCAACAGCACAGCTCAGGATGACATACATACATGCTGATTCAGCATGCAGGAGGAGGAGGAGGAAGAAACTCAGTAACTTGAAGGAATTTGGGGAATTATTTACTTTTTTTTATAGGATGCAACTAAGGTGCCACCTACCAGGGGCTGGGCACCTGCCCAGATCACACTGCAACAGCACAGTTCAGGATGATGCACATACATGCTGATTCAGGACTCAGGAGGAAGGAACTGCTGCAACTTAGGGAACATCAGAGTACAAGTTTCCATTTGAAAACTGCCACAAAAAAGAACAATTATTTTTTTATGGGATGCCAGTAAGGTGCCAAGTACCAGAGGGGCTAGGCTCTGGCATGCTGCAGGCTGGCACACATCTGCTGCCTTGCCCACTGCCCAGATCATACTTCAAAAGGCTGCTTCAGGAATCAGGAGGAGGAATAAACAGGTATTTGCTGCAGCCAGCAAGCAAGCCTGCAACTTGCGCAAATATAGTATAAAGAAAGAGATTTATACTCCCACAAAAAGAAGCGTGAATTAAAATGAAGAATCCTTTTTTATGGATGCCACCAAGGTGCCAAATACCAGTGAACAGGCAGTGTCTCATGCCAGCTGGCACACAGTTGAAAAAATTACTGCTCCCCCCAAAAAAAACAGTTACATCAGTCTGCGAGGGGGCTTCAATGTTTTGTTTTTATTTGTGGTACCCTGCCAGACCAGTTCTGCAACAAATAATATGGGTGCTGCACTGCTGAGAATAAATTATTTTAAATCAACAAGTGGACACTAGAAGACTACCACCTAATGCCCCATCTGCCCACTGCCCAGATCCATACTCACTCCATCCTTCTCCAGTCACCCAAAGTACAGCATTTCTCCCCTCTCTCCCTCTCGGGCAAGTGCCTGGTCCCAGAGGCCTGCTGATGGCCTGCAACACTGCTGCTTCTCAGACTCCCTTTTCATTTTTTCTTCCTTTTCCTCTAATACTGTATAGTCCCTCAACAGCCCTGCTAATAGGTCAAACTTTTGATTCAATAAGTTTTTTTTCTGGTGTGAATAATTTCCTAGCTAAAGTGACTAATTAATCACACAGCTCTGCTTGAGCCACCTAACAGTCCAACAACGGGCACGTGAGTGAGCTTCCCTCTGACTGATACGATCCAGATTCTAGCAGCTCCAAAACAAGGATGGAGCACGTGAATCACTGTGCAATCAGTTAAGTGTTTCAGGGGTGAACTGCATTTCACAGTTTGACTGGTTCAACGAGTTCAGCTGGTCTGCACCATTTGAACCAGGTCAAACCAGTTGAACCCAGAGTCCACCGATATATGGAAAAAGTTTGCCAAGGTTTGCAAGAATTGAACACCCAAACTTAACGGTGTCCGATTCTTTGATAGAACCAAACTTGCAGTCCTAATTGTATCTTCTTCTGTGTCCTCTGTTATGAAACTTCAGCTGGGCAACTACCTTCTCTTCTCCTCCTGCCCTCTTGCCTATGTTTAACCCCCCTACTAATGGGGGTTCCCAAAAAGTCTTCCTTGAGCTTGCCTAAATGCTCACTGTCAGGCTGGTGTCCTGCATTTTAGCAGTTTAAATGTGATTGCTGGAGAGTGCCTGTATAGCCTCTGTGCACTGTATCTTTAAGAGCTGCCTGGACTGCAGTCATAAGTAATCTGAGAGGGAGCTCTTTTGAAAGATGTAACTATTTGCTGAAAATCATTTAGAGTGATAATGATAATGTAGTTTGTCTAACCTGCCTTCTTTGCAGCAAGGACTGTTTTGTTTATCTCCACTATCTTGGTCCTGGACTATGAATTGGACCAATCAGTACTGGTGGGACCTAAAATGGAGCAAGACTACAGGAGCTGTCTGGAGTCAAAATCTGTAGGAATTGTAGTTTGGAGCTTTTTTTGCCTTTTTGCACCTGAAGGGGGCGCCTTTGTTGTGACTGACATGAGGATCAGCCGACCGAACCTTTTGGATCTTGGTGAATTTCTCAGGCTGCTGCAGCTAGTTTCAGTTTTGAGTTGAGAAGTGAAGAAGTAACAGCTCAAGTGATTTTGAGCAGCAGTTCTATGTAGTTTTGCATGGGAGAACTGTGAAAGGGCTGAGTTTTGGCCTGCCTGTCTGCCTGCTGTCCCTGAGAGAGAAAACAGAGTTTATTCAGACTGAATTTGAGTAGTGAGGACTATTTAAGCCACTGGACTGTGACCAGGCTTTAACCTGAAGAAGACCGAAGATTTGCTGAATGCGATCAGCCTGTCAGGATTTCCAGCTGCTTTTGAATCCCCAGTTTGTGCAGAGACTGTGTGCTCATGACCAGACAGCAGCTTGCCTGGTACAATAGAATTTCCTTACATGTAAATATGCTGTGTATTGAAAGTGGGTTGGGATTTGGTTCCCCACTCTGTGAACTGTGTTCTGCTTGCTGGAAGCTTTATCCAGCCTAATCGGACTGAATCTGCGGTCATCTCCATTCGGTCTGGGCCATGCCATGCTGGCCCTGCCAGACTACCCCAGCACACAGAGAAAGCCACCGATGAGAGACCTGTCTGTGGATCAGCCCCCTGCCCCATGCTTGAACAGGAATGATGCTTCGGCAAATCGTGTGGGTCCTGCTTCTCCTGGCACTCCAGATTAACCACCTGCTGTCTCGATTTTCGTCCAGCCTGTGTTTAGTCTTAGGTATCGTGAGTAATCATCAGGGTAGCTCCCTGCAACAACAGCCTAATCTAAAAGTGTGTCATCTGATTGTCTTGTTGTTTTCTTTTCACAAACTAACCCTCTGGCTCCAGATTACAAATAGTGTGTGTTGTGCATGTTGTTTTCTTCCATCACAGGGCCCCAACCAGCTGCAATGTTCCTGGCTAGCCCACCAATCTCCATCTGGGTACCCAGATTGTGTGACTGTTTATGGACCCTGAAGTGCACGCATAACTGTTCGATTGATAGAGCCTTTACGCAAATTAACCTGATTATGCCCCTCCCTTGTTCAAGCCCCTTAAATCAATCAGATCTAAATCTTTTTTGCATTACCCTGACTGTGGTTCCAGTTTGTGCAAGAGTACTGTACTGCTGTTATTTGCTGTGTATAACCTTGTTTTACAGGGGGTCTCCAGGGCCGGGCCACAGGAAAGCCCTGATGGTAAGTACAAACAGTATGGGTACTTGTGTGGTGTATCGGGGTATTGTGAAAGTGATTAGTGTGTATTGTTCCAGCCACTAGTAAGGAAAGAGGGGGGTTATAGTGTAGGGGTGGGCTACCAGCGTGGCATCTGGAACTCTGTTGGGTGGGAGCGCAGCACAGCCAGGAGCACACAGTATGCATGCGTGTGTGTGTGGGGGGAGCGCATGAGCATGCAATATCTTATCACTGCTCAATGAAGCGTAGCTCTCCCTTTCAGCTGTACGCCACTGCATTTTGGATCATCACACTACGTTTCTTGCACATGTGTGCAAGCAAACATAAAAAAAGCAGCAGGGGCATTTACAGGACATGAAACATTTTTCAATATTCAATCCAAGAGAATTACTGTTTAGAATAATGAAGGAAAAGTTACAAAAAGACTCAAAATTTACCAGTAAAACAATAATGTATTTTGTCACATTGTACATTAAGAACAACTCTCTTAGAATGAGAATTTCAGAGACATTTTTAGACGATCTATTTGAGGACAAAGAAAGAAGTACACTGAATCTTTACCAATGAAAAATTGCCAGAATTACTAATGATTAAATAAAAGGAACCCTATATAGAAGATCTATAAGTTTAGTTCTACCAAAGAATTGAATACTTCATGCTCTAGGTGTTCGGACTCTTGCACACTGTGATGAACATTTGGGACAAAAACAAAGATTTTTGGTTTAACTGAATTGTCTTGGTTAACATGGTGCAGACCAGTCAAACCAGCTGATGGCAAACTGCAGTCTGCACTTGAATTAACAAGACAGTGTGCTTTTCATGTCAGGCTCAACATCATGGCACAGCAGGAGAGCTCATGTGCACATTCTGCCTAGGAATAAGAGATTTCTTAGGCATGGCACTTGAGATAATTTAGCTAGATTAGCTAGAAAAAATCTCAAAAGCCAAGTCTTCAGTTCTGTTCAGAAAATCACAAAAGCTTCAACAGCAAGTCTGCTACACAGGATATTTTTCACTTTCTGTAGCAGGAGGAAAAGTAAGAGGGGAAAAAACACCCTGTCAGGCTGAGTGTTGCACTGAAAAACAACAAGGCCTCTGGGACCAGGGGCTTTCTTGAAGTCAGAACTGGGAGGAGAGGGAGTGTGCTTGGGCAGTTTGAGAAGCATGGGAGTGAGTTGGTGGCATCCTGGCTGGCTCTGCTGTATTACATGATTCAGGGGCTGCTAGAACAACAGAATGCTATCCACCAGTATGCAGCTAAGCATGGTATTGGCAACAGAGAGGTAAACATAAGCCTTAATCAGTGGCAACTGATGAAGACCCTCTGCATGGTGCTGTTGCCCTTTGAGGAGGCCATACAGCCAGGTGGTAACTGCTGATGCAGCTCATATAAGCTAGATATTCCCCCTTGTTTCCCTGATTAACCTGTGACCTGTTGGCATGAAGCCTCAATATGAAGAGGAGGATCCCACCTCAGTCAGTCTGGTGGGAAGAGATCACACTTCAGGAATGACTCATGCATTTCTAAAATCCATAAAGATGATGACTAACACGCTATCGGGTCCTCACTTCAAGAACACATTCGAGGCATTCTTTGATGAAGAAGAATATGGTAAGGATTAGCAGTCGTATGAAGCCTAGTTTATCCATCTTAGTCTTGGCACCTATGGCACAAAATGCTAGGAGCACAAGTACAGCACAAGAAGAGGAACAGTTGTCATCCCATGCAGTCCCACAGACAGACCAGTTGAGGGACAGGGAGGAGGTAGGATCCCAAGGTGTTGCCACAGCTACTGCTAAGTGTCAAGGGAGTCACTCATTCTTGTCTTCAAGTCAAACAGAAACTAACTGCTCCTCCCAAAACATATCCATTTATTGCAAACCACCATGGAAGCAATTAATAATTGCTCGAAGACAAAGCATAAGTAACCAGTGTGTACAACACTTATTCGTGGCATAATAGGAAACCTTGTCCATGTTTGGCACTCTCCCAAGAGAGACAATTTTTAGAACCAGCAGCCATTAATGTGGGCCACTGCATCAGCCTGCTGTTTTGAGTGCTATATTGTCCCAGTACAATACATAATTTGATTTTATACCTATTCCCCAATGTTTTTCAAGGATAGCACCAGCGCAAACCGGTTCATCAATAAGAAAACTTTGGCAAACTTTGCCTGGTGCTGCAGTCCATATTCTCACGATCAAACCTTGGGAGGTCCACATAGCCCTCTTATATAGCATATTAGTATGCCAATGGAAAAAATTAAAAGTATGACATTTGGAACCAGTAGGATTATACTGTAGAACTGTTAAAAGAGACAGCTGCCAAAAATTTATGAATTCATCTTTTCTCTCTTGTTATATTCATGCCAGTTTAATCTACACTTGTACTGAGAATTTGGGACAAATACCTATTATAATATTGGAAATTAAGGGCAAATATTTACCAATATTAATTTCATCATCAGTTTCTGCATCTCCAATACATTCAAACTGGAAATCTTGTAGTGACTGCAAAAACTTCTGTACTGCTGCTGATAAATCTGGAAAACAAAAATATTTCAAGATTAAAGCTAACATACAAAAAAACTAAAATGAAAATGATATATAATATATAAATAACAGAAGAATAGACAGGGCTAATACATGTTATACAGGCAATGTCTGTAATCTCTCATGCCCACATCACTGCAGCCTGGGGGTTCACTGGCCACACCAAGGGGTAAGTCATGGGCCAAGACAACCCCTGGATTAGGCAAATGATGGGGCTATGACATCACTCCTGTGAACACAGCCAAGGAGGGCAGATGGATCAGAAAGGAAAACCAGGTGACATAAAAAAACAAATAAATAATAACACACCAGTTAAAACGTAAACAGGGTTTTCCAAAGACACATAACATTTAATAAGGTGGTATGTACAAACCTACAGAGAACAGTGGAACATAAAAATGCTTATATACATTTTAGTTCCTGGAAAAATACACAACAGGAAGTGCTACAGTATGAAACATTGTCACACACATTGAGTCAAAGGATAAAGTCAAGTGTTTTCAACCACCCAAGAAATGACAATATCCCAATGAACCATTGGGTTTATTATTGACATTACAAAATGACCCACAAAAGCTCATACTGTTGGATGTGGCTGATCATGGTAATTGGCTTAGACCCGAGACGATATACTAAGATACCTCTAGGGGTTAAACACTGATTCAGCCAATCAACTATCAGGACATTATAAACCCATTTTATAATTGTGGTTGAAGAATGTCACCAGAGACATTAGCTAACAATAGGGCTCACTGGAGCTTTTAAACTCACACCATCAGATGTCTGGATATCTATAGACTAAGATTCAATGTTTGGATCGGTTCTGATTTGTAGAATGGTTTTCTGAATATTGTACCTTATTGCTTTAACATGGACAAGCTGTCTGATTTCTCAGCATGTTGAGAGAGTGAATTCAAACTGTGACAAGCCAGTAGCTCGAATTATGAATTACATGTTGGCACGAAGGGGGGGATGTAAATAAGACAGGCAGCCTTGAAGGGAAATATAAAAAAATAACACTGAAAATGAAGACACGACTGCACTGTCTGGTAGTGGGGAACCAAGATGGAAGTGGGGAAATCTTCACAAATGTTAAATAACATAAATATTGGAATGGGGGTGCATTAATTCATTGTTAGATTGGCCAGAATGCGATATCAATCAAGCTGATTAACATTTTTGTGTGGCAGTGTGATGTAGGCAAGTGAAAAATAAGTAAGCAATAATCCACTACAGGGGATAGGGTTATAGTGTATGGTGGAACGTCGTTCTCCACCAAAATCCATCGTTCTCGAGACCTTGTAGTCACACAGTAGTGACAATCACAGAGCAGCAGAACTATTAGTCTCACTGCACTGCGCACATCACAAACCATGTCCTCGAGCACAATTTGACAGTTAGGGTTCATTCATTTGACAGTACAGATAGCGTAAGCAGCAATGTCGGCGGCAGTACTTTCAAAGCCACTTTCTGAGTGGGATACATTCATCCTTGAGCAGGAGAATAAAAAAACAGCAAAAAAAACACGAAATGACATTCGGCAGATATATAGCTTCCTCAGAGACACCCACTTGTTACAGGCAGGCCACATGACATTCCCTCAACAGAGCTAGACCCACTGCTAGCCGATTTCATATACAAATATGAAGGTTAGATGGCAGTGAATATGAGCCCTCCACTCTCAGAGGAATACTGGGCAGTGTTGATCGATATTTAGAGAAGTATGGCAGAAAAGACTCCATCTATAAATCACCAGAAACATCATACCCACAGACAGTAAAGACATTGCATGCCAAACAGAAGTACCTGAAACAAATAGGCAAAGGGAACAAACCTCATCGCGCTGATCCACTAACCGACATAGACATAGAAAGATTGTACAGTACTGGTGTAGTTGGATTGCAAAACCCTTCATCACTGCTCAACTTGATGTTTTTCAACATCGGCCTTTATTTTGCCCTGAGGACCACAGAGCAATATAACCTGAGGTGGGGAGATCTTGAGTTTAACATAGACACTGAAGGCACCCCATATCTCGAGTATAACGAACGACAGACAATGACCCACTCAGGAGTGGACACAAGAGATGTGCTTACTGTAAAACCTCGCATGTACAAATCCGACTACCCAGACAGAGACCCAATCACAGCCTACCTCAAATACAAAGAACAGAGGCCCCCTAAAATGCTGGACCCAGACGCCCCCTTCTACCTCACACCCAATGTGAACCACAAGCCTGGGATTTCCCACTGGTATAGGTCAATGACTGTTGGAGAGAACAAAATCCGTCCATGATGAAAACCATGAAAATGTCAGCAGGACTCCCTCAAAATAAAAACATCACAAACCATTCCACCCGAAAAACATCAATACAGAGGTTAGTGGATAACAACATACCCCCCACTGAAGTGGCTCAAGTCTCTGGGCACCGCAATGTGCAATCAATAAATAACTATGCATTTTTGTCAGAGAACAAACAGAAAAGGCATTCAAAAATCTTTTCTAGTTCTGTAACTGAAAGACTACTTCTACCTGACCCAAGCAGCTCTGCCCCTACCAACTCACAAACTCAGGAAACTCCGGTTCCAATGGTGAAACAACCACTAATGGATGCATCAAACATGCAAATCTTCGGCACCGGCTGCATGTTCAAAAAGTCAACAATAATGATATTACATCCAGCAGCACCACCTAAACGGAAGAGAGTCGCAATAATTCACGACACATCCTCCGACTCGGAGTAAGGTAAGCTGTAATTGGTCTTACAGGGTTTGTTGTTCCGGGTTGGAGGGTCGAAATGTAAAAGCTGACGAAATGTGATCCTTGCCACTGATCCCTTTCCTCTGCTCTTCCCCACAGATATGTGAATTGCTGTTCCGGGTGCTGCTGTATGTGAGTTTTCAAAAGTTTAAATGTTAATTGTTAAAAGTGAAAACGCAAAGAATGTAAACTTAAATTGTTCCAGTAACCAAGTAAACATTTTTTTTAAGCAGCAATACAAAGTAGTGATTGTTTTTTTTGTCAGAGAACGACGTTCCACCATACACTATATAGAAAAGTGCATGGGGAACGGTTGACAACAGGGCATCTTCCACCTCGTTGGCACTATGACAACGGCTTACCTCGAAATCGCAGTGCCAACTCGGTGGAAGAATAGCCCTGTTGTCAACCGTTCCCCATGCACCATCCTATATATTGTAGATTAATCAACTCCCCAGGTATGTTGTGATGCACAAGGCTGTAGGCCGAGTGCCTTCACTGCAGCCAGGGTGTGGATTAATCCTTAATAACCCCATACCCTGGAGTGGGTTATTATGCTTATAACATGGGGTATTTTAAAAAAGAAAAAAAAAGAAAAGAAACGGTTTGATAACATTTCAAAGTCAAGAAATGTTACTGTATCCTGCTGAGTTCTAAAATAATCCCCAACAAGTACTTCACACTTCAGTTATGTTATGAACATAGAAATGCAAGACAAATCTATTACCATGATTTCTGACATTTTTGGTTAATAACACACATGAAAAGACATAGAACAATGCTTTCTTTTCCTCCCCCCCCCCCATACACACACACACACTCCTCTGTCTGCACTGGAACAACTGAATGGAGGAGAAGCAGGAGTGGGTCATGATGGCACACATCATGGGGGTGGGTTTGAGGGCAGCAGCTTGCACTGTCACAGATTGTGGGGGGGGTAACACTACGGAGCATGGTGGGAAAATATATTTACAGACTGATTGTATGCCTCCTGCCCCTGCTGCCTGTCACTCACTCATTCTCTCTCTCTCGGCGTAGGGGAGAAACGAACATAGGACAGAGCGTTTGGCAACTACAGAACACAAAGGGACCACTACATTTACACACTGATTCTGTGTCTCCCGCCCATGCTGCCTGTTGCTCATTTTCTCTCTCTCTCTGTCTCTCACTGCTTCCGGTGCTGGCTGTACCTGTCCAATCAGTTCTCCCACACATGATTAGTACATCTGCCCCAGGACATGGCAGGGGAAACAAGAACCACCAAGGGGCATGGTGGGTACAAAAGCTGCACGATGGGGTGGGAGGGAAAATAATATGGGGTCTGATACACAGGCAAGGCAACTGCTGAATTGGCCTCACCTGTCCGTGCATTAATTTACATCATACATAAATATTTTACATGTCATTGAGTACCGGTTGCTGCTCTCACTTCAGTAATGACTGCCTTTCAGTTTGCTGCTGTCAAGCATATAACTAGTCCTGTTCTACCCACTGATTCTCATTCCTGTTGATTCACAGCAACAGTGCATATATTGACAATTAATGCGCGGTCAGGTGACGCTTTTTCACCAGTTGCCTTTCTTATTCATTATAACCCATGTTATAAATGGTGTTGTTTACTCATTGAGTGGATAACATTGTTTATCTTTCACTTAGATCAGATTGTCTAGAAAATAATGGGCTTATTCAAATAGTGAGATTCCTGCCTAAATTGTGTATGTGTACAGTATGTTTATGTGTGTGTATTATTGTGGCGCAGTAGTGCCACTGTACTTAGGGTTGAGTAGAGTGTTCAATGTTAAACCCCTAACTTTGCACCTTAATAGCTTTGGCACCATTTGAGGAAATCAGCTAAAATGTTGCATGTGTTGCCTAGGAGGCACAATGTAAATATGTGGAAAGTTTGGTGATGGTAGCTTGAGAAGTTTCTGAGACACACATATGCTATTTTTCTGTAGATGTCTAATATCTTTTCCTATGCTTTACATTGGATTTAATTTTTTTGCTTTCCCCTATAGCCTACACGAAATGGCATTTTTTCCCCAAACCTTCAGGGGACAGGAATGATATTCTAAGGTAGTGCCTTTGAAGGTTTGGTGAACAAATATTAAATGGTTCCAGTGGTATACAGCTTTAAAGTTTTGTGTTTTTTGTTCTGAGCATGCTCAGTAGAGGTTTTGGATAATGTTCTGATCCAACACCAAATATTCTGCGTTGCAGGACCATTTTTTGGTTTCTCAATTCTTGCTTCTCACAGCACGAAGCATTTTTTGTGCTGTGAGACCGCCATCTTGTTTTTTTCCACTTCAATGTAAAAAAAACAAGAAAAATACATAAAAATGCTGTCATTTTAAGAAACAAACACAAGGACCTAACTAAATGGGCCCAGTTTAGCTAGATTCTGATGTTTGTTTTTAAAATAAGGGTCAGAAATACCTTTTCTGGGCACCCAAAATCCAGGGTGCCCAGCTTAATGAGAGGAGACATTCACCAGAGTTCTCTATATGAGAACAGCAGGGCTAACTTTGTTTCTTTTTTGTTTGCTTGTGTTTTTCTCTGCCCTGTATATCCCTCATTCAGGAGGGCATCCCATTTCTGTCCCCCTGACGTCCACCAGGCCATGCCACCAGCCATCTTCCCTCCAGGACTTGCCCCCTCCATGGGGTCAGTGGGGGGTTCCCAGGGCCCCAACAAGGACTGGATCCAGTTCAGGCTGGTGAGCCCAGCAAGTCAGGGAGCGGGACCTCTGGGTGCCCACCATCATCCAACCACCAGCATTTTCTGGTGTTCTGGTCCCTTGGAGGTGTGGTGTGTAATGACATCCAGGTGCTCACCACATGCTCCTATGTGATGTGCACCAATATCTGCCCCATCTCCCAATCTGATGGCCCGAGATGCCCTTCCCCCAGCTTCCACCAGGAGACAGGCTAGCAGTGGGTTCTACCCAATCCTTCCCCCCAGAGAAGGAGAGCAGTCCATCAGATGCTTGATCCTCCTCTCCCCTGCTAACCCCCGATTCCCCAAGGTTGCTCCTGACCCTGGGTTGTCATTGTGTCAGCAGGTGAGGCTTGGTGAATCAGCCCTCCGGGCATAATTGCAGGACTTTCTTGACATCTGTAGCCTCAGCTGGAACTCCTGCTGTGGGCTGCAGTGGGAGCAGTGAGCCACCATTTCCCTGGTGTCCACAGGTGCCCCGCCTTTGCTGTCCATTTATGTATGTAATGTTGCCCTGGTGTCTACTGACACCCCCATGCTCTGATCGCCATCCCCATATTCGTTTAATGTGTCCCTGGTGTCAAGTCACAGCCCCAATCTCAGATTGCTGTCCCCATCATATCTTTGTGTTTCATTGGTGTCTACTGGCACCCCGTACCCTTCGATTGCTGTCCCCATAATTTATTTCTCTTTCCCTGGTGTTTAGTGGCACCCTCTTGTCACCATCTATGTTATGAATTTGTTACAGTTACAGTTACAGTTACAGTTTTGTTACAGGGCCCTGTGTGAAGAAAGGTACAACAAATTATGTTAGCAACCTGTGGTGAGACATACTTCTCTATCTTTGAACAGTGTATCATTATGAGGCAGTGACTTGGAGCTGTACTCTTTGCTGTGGATTGGAGGCTACTGGCTGTGCAGTAGGAGTGAGCATTAGGGCTGACAACCCCCAAGGAAGACCCACCACTGATTCCCCAATTCTCCAGAGCCCCAAAACCCTAATGTTGTCCGATATGTACAAAACTGGTTACAAGGCAGAACCCAGAGGGTACAGGTGAATGGAATTCAATCAGTGGAAGGCAGGGTGACCAGCAGGGTGCCCCAGAGCACAGTGCTGGGGCCTCTGCTCATCAATGTTTTTATAGCAGACATCGCTAACAGACTGGAAGGGAAGGTGTGTCTGTTCATAGGCACCAAAATAAGTAACAGAGTGGACACCTCAGAAGGAGTGAGCAAGATGGAAGCTGACCTCAAGAAACCAGAAGAATGGTCTGGAGTGTGGCAGCTGAGATTTGATGCAAAAAAATGTAAGGTCATGCACATAGGATAGAAAAATCCAAGAAAGGTGTATTACCAAGGTGGCAAAAGGCTGGCGGCCTCAAACCAGGAATGAGATCTGGGAATCATAATCTCAGACGACTTGAAGGTTAGTAAGCAGTGTGAGAAGGCAACATTGAAAGCCAACAGAATGCTGGGCTGCATTGGGAGGGGAAATCATGCGCAGGAGGATGGAGGTGATACTACCACTGTATAGATCACTGGTCAGGTCTCACCTGGAATGCGAAGTCCAGTTCTGGCAGCCTCACCTCATGAAGAACATTAACCAGGTGGAAACAGTACAGAGAGTGGTGATAAAAATGATTCAGGGTGTGCAGTACATGTCCTACGAGGAGAGACTTAGGGAACCGAATATGTACTCCCTGGAGCATAGAAGAAAGAGGGGAGACATGATTGAAACATTCAAGTACATAAAAGGCATTAACAAGGTACAGGTACAGGAACTTTTTCACTTCAAAAAGGGCTCCAGGACCAGGGGACATGACCTCAGGCTGCAAGGAGGAAGGTTCTCTACCAATACCAGGAAGTTTTTCTTCATAGAAAGAGTGGTGAATGCCTGGAAAAGCCTGCCCCAAAAGGTTGTGGGGGTCAACACTGTGGGGGAAGTCAAGAATGCATGGGATAGACACAAGGGAGCCCTGACTACAAATGGCAACTAGAGTGTCAAAATAGGTGTAAAATGAATGAGCAGACTAGATGGACCTAGCGACCTCCTTCTGCCATCAACTTCTATGTTTTTTTTTTCATTTTGCTGCTTGGGTGGTGGGGGTGGGACATTAGGGTTGGAAACCCTAATGCCTTATTTCCCTACTTTTGAGGTGTTAAGTTACCCTAACTGGTACATTAATGACGTTTTTTGTAGATATATATATATATATATATTTATTTTTATTTGTTTATTTAGGGATTCGGATCATACCTTTGAGCTCAGAGCTCTTTTACAAAGGTTCCACGTCAAACAGTGACAATGACAGCAATAACAAACAGTTTACATACAATACTCAAATAGTAGGTAGCTAGTATACAATAAGGTTACAATGTCATTCATAGTACCAATGGTGACAGTACAGCGTCAAGAGCTTTCAACTAGGGTAAAGGACAGTGTTTATATGTAGTGAAGGAGATAAACAGGTGTGACACCTAGTGAGAGAGTCCAAGGAGGAGTCAAGGGAAGGGGAGACTTGGGGGGGGAGGGGGCGGGCAAAAGAAGTGGCTTTGCCTAGGAGGTTGGGAAGCAGTGGTAGTAGGTTGGTTTTAAGGTTGATCCAGTGGGAGAAAAGGCACAGGGGGGAGAGGAAGACAGAGGGATAGGGCAAGAGGAAGAAGGGGGTTAAAGGAAGGGAAGGAGAATGTGGATGAGTGGGCATTTTGGGTGTTAGAGTCCTAGTGGCAGTCACAAACTGTCCTAGTAAGAAGGTGTTACCTTAGGCCATTTTTGAATTGCGAGATGCATTGGGAGTTTAGAATGTGCACTGGGATTTCATTGAGCCATTGGGGGCCCTATAGCTGAAAGCATGCTGTCCCTGTACAGTTTGAAGGAAAGGTGTTGATAGGGCCCCTCCTCATCCTGCCTCTGGTGGTATAGCTGGTAGCACTTGGTGTTAGGATGCTAGAAATGCATGGGGTGATTTTACCCATTAGTGCCTTTTTTCCAAGGAGACATGTTTGGAATATAATCCTGTTCTTTAGTGGCAGCCAACTGGTCTCCTCGTATAAGGAGCAGGTGTGGGTATTTCGATCTGCAGCCATTGTGAGCCTACATGCCTTGTTGATGGCAATGTGAATCCTTTTTAGTGCAGTGTCTGTTGCTGCGCCGTAGACCACCAATCCATAGTCAATGGTAGAAAGGATGGAGCTGGGGACTGAGAGACGGAGGGCCTCTGGAGTGAGTTACCTTTTATGCCTATATAGTACACCCAGCTTGGTGTTCACTGCCTTTACCACTGTGTTGATGTGTTGATGTGTTGGGTGAAGGTGAGGCAGTCATCAACGGTGACCCCCAGGTACTTGAAGGTCTGAACTTGTTCCAGCGGCTCACTGACTTTATTGGAGATGGTGAGGGGAGGGAGCTTCTTTTTTGTGCTGTGGGCTGGCTGTGAGCATAACCTTGGTTTTTTTGTAGTTTAATAGAAGTTTATGGCTACAGACATAAACTCTCCAGTCTTCCAGCTTGTAGAAGGATGCCGGCAGCTCAGAGTGGAGGGCAACTATTGATGAACTGCTGGTGAGAAGCACAGAGTCATCTGCGTAAAGTATCAGTTTAGTGTCACAGGCTTCAGGAAGATTATTTAGGAAGAAGCTGAATAGTAAGGGCCCCAGTATTGACCCCTGTGGGACCCCTAAAGATACCTCGTTGGAGCTAGATACTGTGTGCCCAATTTTTACACATTGGCTTCTGTGTGTTAGGTAGTCCTTGAACCAGCAGACAGCATTGGTTGCAACCCCAGGTTCTGTAGTTGAGTCAGGAAAGAGAGTGATTGACAGTGTCGAAGGCTTTGGCGAGGTCTATGTAGACTGACCCCACCAGCTTTCCTTCGTCTAGTGCCTTGTGCGAGTAGTCAGTGTAGTCCAGGAAAGCTGTGAAGGTACTATGATTCTGCCTGAAGCCATGTTGGTTGGGACATAACAGGTTGTATTTGTTGAGGTAATCTGTGAGTTGGGCGGCTACAATTTTTTCCAGGGCTTTAGATAAGGGAGAGAGGATGGATATTGGCCTATAATTGGCAGTGCATGTCATATCACCGTTCTTGTGCACTGGCATCATGAGTGCCTGTTTCCAGATCCCAGGAAACTGTGCAAGAGCCAGTGATTTGTTAAATAGTTTTGTAACTGGCAGGATGATGACATCCAGTGTTAGGGATAGGAGTTTCATATCAATTCCATCACTCCCCATTCTGGTCTTGCCTAGTATTTTTTTTATGTGTTTGTAAGCCTCCTTCACTGACACTTTTTTGAAGTAGAAGACAGGGATTGAGCCCCCTTGAGGCATGCAGTTGGTTTGTTCCCAGCAGGGTGCAGGTAGTCAGGAGGTAGCACTCCAGTCAGGTCAGTAAACACTGTGTTGAGAGAATCCGAAAAGTGCCGAGGGTCAGTAATCGTGACGTTGTTAATGTTGAGTGAGTGGGGGATCTTCTTCTCATCCTTCCCAAGAAGGTTTTTGATGTTCTCCCAAAAACTCTTCCCATTGCCCCAAGTTTTATTAAGCTGCTCCTTATGAAAGTTGGCCTTTGCTGGCGGATAAGGTTGGTGCAGTGTTTTCTTGCAGCTCTATAGCATTGGAAGTTGTGTTTGCTGTGGGAGGACCTGGCTTTTTCCCAGAGGTCGTCCCTTTCCTTCATCTGGGCGAGGAGATCCCCTGTGATCCAACCATTAACTTGACCCCGAATTTTTCTTTTCCTCAGTGGTGCAAAGATATCGCAAATCTTGTTGAAGCCCTCTGTAAAGAAACTTAGGGCCTGGTCAATATTAGGCACATGAATGATGGGGGACCAGTCATACTGGAAAAAGGTAGAGGAGAGGGCCCCAAGCTTGCCCTTCCCCAAGACCCTACTATTAATTATGATAGGCAGGGACTTGCTCAATTTGTTTGACCATCTGAAAGTGACTGGGGAGTGATCACTTAAGGTGTCAGACAGGACCTTAAGTTCAGAGATCTGAGAAGGGTAACTCGAGAGAAGCCAATTGAGGAGGGTGTCTTTTCCTGTTTGATGGTTTTGCCTTGTTGGGCTGTCTACAAGTTGGGTCAGATTGGAAGTAGCGACCATGTCCTTGAAAGGCATGGATTTCCTGCCCTCCCAGTTGATGTTAAAGTCACCTGTTATGAGAAGCTCTGTGCTCTGAGAAAGGGTAGCAATTGTATCCAGTATTTTTGGGAGGACATCCCTGGCTTTAGTGGGTGGAAGATAAACCGAGGCTAAGATTAGAGATTTGCCACACTGTCCGACCTATGCTTTTATTGCTAGTAGTTCATGATCATCCTCGACCCTGGTAACAGGGAGGATCAAGCAGCATAGGTAATCCCTGGCATAGATAAGGACTCCTCTGCCTCTCTTGCCACACCTGTCTTTCCTGAATGTTTGATATCCCGGGAGCATCACTTCATTGTCTTTTATCTTGCTTGACAGCCAAGTCCCTCTCAGACAGAGAATGTCAGGTACTTGGTGGGACATCCACGCTTAGAGTAGGTCAAACTTTGCTGTGAGGCTGCAGATGTTCACTGCAGCTACTTTCAGGCCTTCACTCATGTTTCCCCTGCGTTTGATACTGGTGGTGGGCCAGGATTGGCATGGACATTACCTGATAGAAGAAGAAGCATGAATATTATTTTCCTGGCTCAGAGGCTTATGCAAATGATGGAGCGTATCTTGCGTCTCCTGCTCTTGCAATGGGGGAGGTGAGCGTTCACCAGAGTGATCTTTATGGGCATGAAAATGGTAATGTTGATAACTGTGGCAGGTGTCAGGGGCCCCGGGCTAGCAGATGGGATGCAGGTAGTGGAAAGCCGGAGCTCCCTCGGTACAGTTGGCATTGGGGTGCCATATAGTCCATTTTTGTCAAGAGCAGGTTCTCGAAGGGGTAGTAGTGGTCCAGCTTGGCATCATGGGCCTGTAGCACCCACAGCAAATAGAAGAACTAGGAGGATAGAGTAATCCATGGTAGGGCGGAGGTGGTGGCACTTGGGTGGTCTAACAAGCACACCAGGAGATAGCAAAGAAAAAATGCTGATAGTTAACTACATCCACAGGAAATGAAATGTTGAGATCCAGGATCACATAATATGTTAAAATTCCTGAAAGGTGATAAACTGTGGCCTGGGCATATGCAATGTGTGAAATCCTTTTGTCTCTATGTTTCCTTTGATCTTCAAAGTCCTCACAGACAAGTACAATACCTTGGGAGTAGGTCAGACAGTAGGCATATGCAATGTGTGAAATCCTTTTGTCTGTATGTTTTCTTTGATTATACATATATATATATTATAGGACATAGTTAGGGTTGAGTAGGCACTTCAATGTTAAACTCAAAATTTTGCGCTTTAATAATTTTGCAACCGTTGAATGTATTTTCATGAATTTGCACAAAGTTTGGTATACACATTCCTGTCGTATAAATCTCTGGATCTAGCAAGTTCCGTTCCAGTCAGATGTGAAGGCTCCGAGTTACTGAGAGGTGAAAAAACATGTTTTTACCCACTGACTTTGCTGGGATTTTTCTTTGAACTTGCCTACAACCCAGAGGGCTTGTTTGTTTGGTATTAAATTTTCCGGACAGAAAGGGACTACCCCACAGATGTGCCTTTTGCTAGTCTGGTGAAAAAACAATAAGCTGTTTTTAAGTTACTGCAATTTAAAAATGTGAAAAAATAATTTCTGAGCATGCGCAGTAGGTACTTCAATATAGCTGCATGATATGAAAGAGGGATCCTGCACTGTATGAGAAAATTCCTCTTTCGTATGGCCGCCATCTTGTTTCCAGTTTGCCTGAAATTCAAATCTGGAAACAACCCAAAATTATATTCTGGGGAGGAACCAACACATGTAGCTTGCTTATTGTGACCCCCCTAGGTGCATTCTGCACTTTACTGTTTGGAAAAATGCCCTTAAAATGTGTATTATTTAACATTTAAATTCTTTGTTCATATTGGCGTCATACGACGTAGGATCTTAGTTTGTATGACGATACAAAGTAGGATACTACTTCGTATGACTCTGATACAAACAAAGAATTTAAATGTGGATATCTCAGCCATTTTTTGATATTTTCTCACCAAATTTTTAACATAAGCATTTTAGGACCTCACCTCATGAACAATGTCACTGACATCTCGTTACTTGGTCCAAAAAGGTGATTTTGCAGTCATTGCATGGAATCACCTTCTAGGATTGATTAACGAAATGACAGCCCCAGTGTTCATGAGGGGGAGGTCCCAAAAAACCCATGTTGAAAATTTTGTGCAAAAAATCCCAAAAATGGCCATGTTACAAGTGTGCGTTGCACAGTTTTTATGCACGCTCTTAACTTCACCAGTTTTCAATATTTTCACTCCACATTTTCAATACTGCCATTTTGCCACACCTCCTCATGAACAGTACAGCTGTCATTTTTCACATCCTGCTTGAAATGTGTTTTTGCACCTCTGCCACAGAATGGCGCATCACTGTGTGAAATCAACTTTTGAGATGAATAAACAAGCTCACAGTGCCAGTATTCATGAGGGGATTTCCCATAAAGCTCCTGTTGAAAATTTGGTTAAAACATTCACAAAAATGGCCATGTTATGAGCTTGTGTTGAGCAGTTTCTACGTGCACTCATAGCTTAACCAATTTTTCATATTTTCCCTCCTGATTTTAAACATTACCTTTTTCCACACCTCCTCATGAACAGTATACAGCTGTCATTTTTCACATCCTACCCAAAACATGATTTTGCACCCTTGGCACAGAATGGCGCAGTCGTTGTGTGAACTCAACTTTTGGGACAGATTAACAAAATGACAGTGACATTGTTCATGAGGTGGGGTCCCCAAAATGACATGCTGAAAACTGGGTGGAAAAATTCTAAAAATGCCCGAGTTACGTGCATCTGTTGAACTGTGGCACCTGTGGCCCCTTTCGGTCCCTTATCTCAAAAATGATTTGAGATATGTATTTTTCACTCTCCACAGTTTAGTGCACCAGGTGGACTAAACACCCGTGGAGGTCTCAAAGTCATGATTACAACTGCAGTGGCATTTTTCCATAGTTGCTATGGTTACTGAGATATTGCCAAGCTAGTGTTACAAGAGTTACTTTTCATGACTATAAGGCTGCAGTATGTCCATACTTATGCATATCATTATGCAACAATGGGTAGCGTGAGGTGAGTGCAGGGCCTGAAGGGGCCACACTCCCACAACCAGATACCAGTTACATTATACTTTCTCAAAAAGAAAGGACATTCATTGCAAAAAACTACATTAATGCATCAGTTAGGGTTATTATCAAAATGTAAAAAGCTGGGAAATTCAACAGTAGGGTTACTAACCTTACCACCCCACCCCCACCCTCAACACACCAACAGGCATCGGGGTGTTAACCTTGGAGTCACTGGGCCTTAGTCACACCCCGTTCTCCTATTCTAAACCATCTCATCTTGTTTACACATGGAATGGGATCATAGTTAGGGCCGATGACTCTAAGGTACACCTCAATGCCTGTTGATGTATGGAGGGTGGGGTGAAATGTAGGAATAACTAACATTAAATTCAGCTTTTACCTCTAACTGATACTGCATTAACATGTTTTGCAATATATATATATATATATATATATATATATATATATATATATATATATATATATATATATATATATATACTGAGAGGCCTGATGACCCATGGCACACCCTGACATCTGTTGGTGTGTGGAGGGTGGAGGGTGGGGGTGGGGTAACCTTAACCTCGAATTTCCAAACTTTTCGCTGTGCTATCAACCCTAACTGATGGATTAATGGAGTTTTTTGCAATGAATGTCCCTTCTTTTTGAGGAAGTGAAATGTTAGTCTTATGGTATACACAGATGGGAGTGTGGGGCCTTTGGGCCCTGTGTTCTGACCCACTCATGAGTGCACAAGCATAGCGCACAAGTGCCCTGTGCCCCCAGTTTTGTATAATGGGATGCTTTTTTGGGAGCGCAGGCCCTCTGGGCCCTGCACTCCAACCCAACCATAAGTGTAGCAACATAGTGCTCAAGGGCCTTGTGCTCCGAGTATTGCAAGATGGTATCCATGGGTGGGAGTGCAGATTCTCTAGGCCTGAACTCCCACCCACCTATAAGCATAGAGACATAGGGCAGAAGTGCCCTGTGCTTCCAGTTCTGTATAATCGCATCCATAGAGGGGAGCGCAGCACTTTCATGAAAGCACCTTTGGTTTACATAGCACAGCTATAGTGAAAGCAATGCAATGCTTTTGCAAAAGTGATGTGGAATTTCACGAAAGTGTCCCATGCAAGGCAATGGCACTTTCACGAAAGTATGGTATACTTTCGCGAAAGTAATGGTAATTTCGCAAAAGTATGGTATGTTTTCATGAAAGCAATGGTACTTCCGAAAAAGTATGGTATACTTTCATGAAAGTAATGGTAATTTGTGAGCGTATGGTATAGTTCCGTGAAAGCAATGGTACTTTAGTGAAACTATGGCATGCTTTCACCAAAAGTATGATAGTATTGCTAAAGTACGCAGATCAAATGGAAGGTACCCATATTAAATTTTTTTGCAATTAATCTTCCTCTCTTTTTAAAAAATGAAATGTTACTCATATGGTATACATAGGTGGGAGCGCAGGCCCCCCGGGCCAAGCGCATCCACCCATCCATTACTGTGTCCTCCAGTTAGCAAAATGGAATCCATAGGTGGAAGCACAGGCTCTCCGGGCCCTGCGCTCCCACACACCCATGAGTATGTTCTCACATTGGCCTCAGGTGGCATGGTGGATATGTCTTCACCTCAGAAGCAAAGGGTCATAGGTTTGATTCCCAGTGAGGATATTTATTTATTTCCAGGTCGTGCCTTAAAATAGGCAGGGCCATTGCCATTGCCTAATGCACTTACCCGGTACAAATGGATTTCTAAATTTGCCTCGTAGTGGCATATACTGCACTTGGAAGAAATAGAGGAGGAGTTATTTGAGTCTGTAAAAATACTTCCTGGCTGCTCAGTGCACCAGAAAGCAATGTATGTGTGATTCACATGAGAAAACTCAGGGGCTTTAATTGGTTGAACTCTCATAGCTCAGTTGGTTAAGAGCTAAAGCATGAATTGCTGAGGTCCTGGGTTCAAATCCCAGTGAGAGTCACACTTTTCCTTTCATTTCTACAATTGGATTTCTAAATTTGCCTCGCAGTGGCATATACTGCACTTGGGAGAGATTGAGGAGGAGTTATTTGAGTCTGTAAAATTACCAAAAGCTAATAAATAAATGTTTTTAGAAACATTCCCACCCACCCATAACTATCTCCTCAGGTTTGCAAAATGATATCCATTATTGGGAATGCAGGCCCTCTGAGTCCAACACTCCCACGTACCCATGAGTCTAAAGGTATAGCATAGGAGGGACCACTGCTCCCAGTTTAGCATAAATAGTATACAATGCGCTCCAACTTACACATAACTACAGACACATAGGGCAAGCCTAGAGACCCTCCAAGTAACAATTGTAATGCTTTTTTGGCAATATCTTAGCAACTGTAGCAATTGCAGAAAAAATTATTTCACAGTTGATTTCATGACCTCACCACCTCCACCTATGATTAGTACACCTAAAGGTACTTTAGCGAAAGTAATGGTAATTTTGCGAAAATATGATATGGTTTAGCGAAAGCAATGGTACTTTCATGAAACTATGGCATGCTATGCTTTCTCAAAAGTATGGAGCACTATCAAAAAAGTAATGCAGAATGTTGCGAAGGTATCTATGTTAAATATTTTTTTCAATTACTCTTCTTTTTGAGAAAGTGAAATGTTACTTAGATGGGATACATAGGTGGGAGCACAGGCCCTTAAAGGTGTACTTAGCAAAAAATCCGTTTTTCAAACTGTTTTAGAGATACGGGTGTGAAAAGTGCCGTGGGTGCTGCAGTGTTATCCTATGGGAAATTTCTCAACTTTGGAATGCCGTAACTATGGAACCAATGTAAATGTTTTCACCAAACCACCAAAAGGAACATCTGTGGTGCAAGGGCTTGCCATCCTGCATATTTCAGAAAAAAAAAAAAAAAAACATAACCGTTATTTTGCTATGAAATGGCAAAGAATTTGGCTTTTTGGGTCTCTTTACCTGCGGAACTTTCATGAATGTACCATAGAATTTTGCACAAGTCCCATTGGTTAACATAGGGGGACTAGCGTGAAAGTTCACAGAATTTTTGCAAAAGTGCAGCGAAAGTCCCCCATGTTAACCAATTGGACTTTTGCAGCACTTTTGTATAAGTTAAAAGTACTTTCGGAGATCACGTGATGTGCTAGTGCCGAGAAGACATTCAGAGCGCTACTCCCGGGCCGACTCAACCTCTAAACCAGTTCAAAATCCCCGATTAACGCTAACGGGCTGATAATCTTTATTAGAACTGGCAGCTGTTTGTTTTGGACTTACTGAAAAGCCGCTCGGTTCGCTATTCTGCTTAGGCTCTTGTGAGTGTACCCTCCTGTGCTGCAGTACCGAGGATGGATCCAGGAAGCCCGAACTTGCTGGCCTTGGCGCCACCCTCAAGCGCCAGACCCCTCTCCAATGCCAGAAGACCAGGAGGCATGTATGGGTGTGGAGGAGAAAGGCCAGAACCCTCAGGGCCGATTTAGGTGAAATCAAATCACTCCCTCGAGGGCTGGTAGCCGATTTTGCTACCATTAAGCCTACTCTCAACGTTTTGGCACAGAGAGTAGGGACCTGGAAGGCTAGAGCTGCCTCTCAAGACAGAAAAACGTCTGCACATGAGCAGGTTGGTGGCCCTAAGGAGACAAGTGAAAAAATTAGAGGGAGAGAGTAGGCGATCAAGAATCGCGCAGCAGAAGGAATAATTTAATTCTGGCTGGTCTGCCAGAGCGCTCTGAGAGTGCGGACTGTATCACCTTTATTCAGGGACTGCTGTTTAAGATCCTGGGCCCTACTCATATGAGAGGCATACAATATTGAGAGGGCACATCGGTCTCTGAGAGAGACCCCCCCCCAGGGGCTCGACCCAGGGTTATCATAATGCGCTTCCTGAATTTTAGGGAGAAGACCCACGTTCTTATAACAGCAAGAGCACTTAAAAACTTGCACTGGAATGGAGCTGCAATTTGGCTTTTTCAGGATCAGACACCTGCCATATGTGAAAAACAGAAAGAATATATTGACATTAAAAAGAAGCTCTATTTAGCAGGTGTGAAGTTTCGGATGCAACATCCTGCTACTCTGGTGGTCAAGTTGCAAGTGGGGGACGGAGGGTTTGACAGCGAGGATGCTGCGGAGGGCTGAAAGCTGAACTTCGGATCTGTTCAGGGCGCAACCTGAATCTCGACTGGACAAGTCCGTGGATGTGGCTGAACTCTGTTTTCCCTAGTTATGATACTTTGGAATAAGGCTTCCTACTAATGATACAACACAATTTTCCCTGAGGATCGTGGAGACTGTGACTATTGATTTAAAGCCTTAATGAAGGTGGAGTTATAAGTTGGGACCTCAGAAGAAATATGAGAGGGGAAGGAAGGAGCTTTTAAATAAAAATATTGATTTGCTGGGTAAAGGGGAATAGATACTTGTTTTTGGGTTATTTTGGTGTTGGAGGGTCTAGGGAGTGTGCTCAGTGGCTGGCTCATCTCGTTCTCGACGATGGTTAGGAGAACGATCAGTGGATCGGGGGTAGTGACAAAGGGGCGGGGTTTGGGGGAGGAAGAGAGAGAGTCAAACTGCAGATTTTGAATGTTTTTCTTTTTTCCTTAGCGGGCAGCCGGGGCTGGAAGGTATGGGGTGTAATACATTTATATGTTTACGGTTAACATTTTATCCTGGAATGTCAAAGGCCTTAGAGGGAGGAAAAAGAGACTACTGATTCTAAAATTTATTTGACAGATAGGGGCTCATATAGCTTTGCTGCAGGAGACACACCTGTTAAAGGAAGAGTTATTGCTTTTGAGAAGGCTTTGGGTAGATCAAGTTTTTGGAGAGGGGCATGCCAAAGCCTCAGGGGGCGTTGCTATCTTGATTGCAAAGAGCTGTCCGTTTACTCCTGTGCAATATAAAACCCGGGAGGATGCGCGGGGAGTTTTTGTCACGGGTACTATTATGGGGAGGCTAATAACAATCGCTTCTGTATATGGGCCAACTCCCCCTAACCCTGAATTTTTTTCCTCCCTTGAATTAGACCTCATTAGCTTCTCAGCTCACCCCCTAATTATGGCAGGGGATTGGAATCTCTGCTTTAGTAACTTGGTTGATAGGAACCCCCCCTCTAAAAAACCGCCTTCTAGAACGCAGGTATCCTTGGCCAGATTTCTGGAGGTGGCAGCACTGACAGACCCCTTTTGGAAGTTTAAACAAGGAGAGGGTATTATGACCTTTTATTCAGGGGTGCATAAAACTTAAACACGTATCGATTTCTTCTTGATTAATCAGGAGGCCCTACGAGGGGTTAAGAAGCTGTTTACTCACAGTAGAATTTTGTCTGACCATTCTCCATTACAGATGTGTTAGATATTGGAGTCTGTTCCGACAAAACCGTTCAGGTGGAGACTGGATGAATCCCTTTTTTTAGAAGACAACATGTTATCTCATTTGGAGGAATCTCTTAAGGATATTATTGTGACCCAGATCCCTACCCTGGACAATAAGAACTTAGCATGGCCTACTTGTAAAGTCCTATATTCCAGTATGCTCAGACCCTTTCCATTAGGAGGAATAAGTTGAGGAAAGCAAGGGAGGAATTCATTGAGGTGCTATTAACTCACTCACCCCCTTGAGGGAACTGGTGAGGAGGTGGATAGGGAACTCGTGAACTGAGGGACGAGCTGACGGATATATGTACTTCAAATTGGAGGCTTGGACGAGGCTTCAAGCTGAATACCTTTGCAAGGGGACCTGCCCAGTAGGCTTCTTGCAAGCCGGGTTAGAGAATGGGAGGCCGCTCATACAATACCATACCTGGATTCCAGGGGATCTGATCACAGACCCTCAGGATATGGCAGATGCTTTTGCCGACTATTTTACAGATTTATATCAGGGGGCATCAGGCAGCACTGAGGAAAACGTGTGGGAATTCCTGGAGAGTATTGCCTTACCAAGACTGGACCAAGAACAGGCCCAGGCCCTGGTAATACCTATAATGGAGGCTGAAATATGTGATGCAATTAACACTATGCCTAGGGGCAAGACTCCAGGTCCAGATGGTCTTTCAGCTGGGTTTTATAAAACCCATCTGAAGAGTCTCATACCTTTACTCCGTGAGCTTTTTTCTGGTATTTTGTCTGAGGGAATCCCCCATTTGTCGCTGTATCAGGCTTATATTACACTTATTCCTAAACCAGATAAGCCTCGAGAAACACCAGGGAGTTATAGACCTATTGCCCTCTTGAACCAGGACATCAAATTGTTAGCTAAAATATTGGCTAATAGAATTTTAAAGATAGCTCCTCGGATTATAAGCCAAGACCAGGTTGGTTTTACGCCGGGCAGGGGGGCTCATGATGCTTTGCGTAAGCTTCATCATATCCTTGTGGAGGCCTCTACCTCTTGTCTGGATATGGCCCTTTTCTCCTTGGATGCCGAGAAGGCCTTTGACCGGGTCTCCCATTCCTTTCTATTTGCTACCATGGAGAGGATGGGCTCAGGGGTATTAGGAATCTATAGGCTATACCTACGGCCAGGGTCCTCTGTAATGGTTTTTTGTCAAAGGAATTCCATCTGGATAACGGGACCAGGCAGGGTTGCCCCCTCTCCCCAATTTTATTTAATATTTACCTGGAGCCTCTTTTGAGGGCGATTCAATCAGACCCTGAAATACGGGGGATTGAGGTTATGGGTAGGGAACTGAAGTTTTCGGTTTTTGCAGACGATATTCTTCTGCATCTTTGCGACCCGGTGAAGAGTTTTGATAGGGTTCTGGAGATTATAAAGAGATTTTCGGTAGTTTCTAACTATAAGTTGAACTTAACCAAGACTCAGGTTCTCCCCCTTACCACTCATGTATTTAAGGCAGATTTTGACCATCTCCACCTAAAATGGGCTCCAGATGGTACTGACTATTTGGGGATTCGGGTTACTCCTAATTTCCAGCAAGGTGCTAAAGCAAACCTGGACAAAGTATTCGCAGCAGCTAGGGCTGACTTGGATAGGTGGAACAAGCTTCCCTTAAATTCGACAGCTAGAATAGGATTAATTAAAATGAATCTATTACCTAGATTTTTATATCCTATATATTTGTCCCCCTATAATATTTCTAAGTCCTGGTTTATTAGAATACAAAAACTTTTCTCCAACTTTTTTTATGGAATTCCAAGCCTCCGAGGAGGAAACATGTGGTTTTGCGACTACCCTCTACTTCAGGGGGGCTTGGAATTCCAGATATCTTCCTATACTATGTTGCTGGGCAATTATCGATAATGACACGATGGAATAGCACTCAGGAGGGAGAGGGCTATACGCCAACTTGGCTACATATTGAACAGCAAATTTTAAGAGATAAGGGTATTTCTCCTGAGTCATTGCTCTTTACTAATCCGGGATCTCTCCCTGATGTGGATAAGGATTCCCCAATAGTTAAGACAGTCCAGGCTTGGTGGGCTCTTTTGTCCCCACTCCGTAAGAAGCTTCAGAAGAGCTGTAGAGGTCAACCTATTTTAGGTAATCCTAACATGACTATTGGTGGCCGACTTATTAGAGACTCCTGGGCTCCACAGTTAGCTAATTGTGTTTGGTCAGACTTGATTCTAGACGATAAAGTCATGTTTCTGCCTCAATGTAGTGGTATTAATTTCTTCAAGAAGATACAGATTACCAAAATGTTACAGAGAATGCAAAGGGATAATATTTGTCAAGAAGGGGACTCCATTTACCTGGGATAATCTTAAGGGAATTAACTGTGCTCGAAAGCCTCTGTCAATAATGTATAAGGTGCTTCTCGATTTCCTCAGTAAGGAAGTCTCGGCGAAGGTGGCCTACTGGGAGAAGAAGGATACCCTATGGAGGCCGGACTGGGAGACAATATGGAAAAGTGTGACCTACATATCTATACCCAAATTCAGAACTATGCAATTTTTCATTTTTTCTAATTTGTATTTCACCCCTGCCAAACTTTGTGCTAGGAAGCTCGGACAGACAGATCTATGTTTTAGGTGTGGTTTGAATTCCGGGGATACACTACATATATTTTGGGACTGCCCTAGGATATACCCAATTTGGGTTTTAATTAAGCAGAATATGGACCCCCTTCTAAATTATGTAGACTACATTTCACCGGAGGTCTGTATTTTGGGGGATATGACTCAAATCCCGGGTTCATGAATTAAGTATCATATTGCCCTGATGTCCGCCCTGGTTAAAGCTTATGTGTTGAGGCACTGGAAAAGTGATGCATTTATTCATATGACCGCTGGCTAGCGGATCTTATGAGTGTACTAGGGAGGATTAAGCGCCACTTGTCTCAGAATGGGAAAAAGGAACTTCACGATAAGAGGTGGCGAATTTTAGAGGCTATCTACTGAACCAGCTCTAGCCTCCTTGTCATCGGTCTGTCTGTCTAAGCGTAGCTTTGAAGCAGTGGGTTTCATATTTTCTATGACTGGTTGTTTATATTGGGAGTATTCTAGTTTTCTCTATCTCTAGATCTAGAGATCTGTAGGTTCTAGAACTAACTTTTCTTCTCCCCCTTTTTTTTTTTTTTTAACATTGTACATTAATAAGATAGGACCTGGACTGTCAAGCAAGGGATTTTATTTTTATTTTGGGGCTCTCTCTCTTTCTGGGACACAGCTCGGAACATCTTCCCCAGACTAGAGGGTTTTTTGGGAATTATAGGATTGGTGGACTAATCCTAGTCTTTACACTTTGGGATCCTCGTTTTTCGTTAATATCCAGTCCCAATTTACTACCTTTTTGTTCTTTTTCCCTCAATGCGAGGAGTAGTGTCCTGGTTTTTCATGTCTGGATAGGGGTTGGTGGTTCTCTGCAGCTGTGATTGTATATTGTTTTTGTACATAGTTCGCCTACTCAGTTATAGGGGTGGGCACCCGGGTTTCCGGGTTGGTATGTATGTGTGTTTGTATGTTTATGCAAAATACAATAAAGATACTTTGTAAAAAAAAAAGTACTTTCGAGGTGAACATATATGTTTTCCCATAGGCTATAATGGGAAAACTTAAACTTTAATAACTTTTGAATGATTAATATTGTTTCACCATACCTTCAAAAGACCCTGAAAGTTTCAGACCAGATGGACAAACCATTTGGGCTGTGGAGACGAGCAAGGAATTTGACAAAAATGGCAAAAAAAGTGTTGTTGTGCCCTTTTTTGGGCACTCTGCAGCTCTGCAACCAAAAATCTGACCAGAACAAAACTTGCCAGAGCCAGAGATGTATGATTGCAGATGGTGCAGGTAATATTTCAGGCAAATCTGTTGAATGGTTGCAAAGTTAAAGTCCAAAATGTGGGCTTAACATGGAAGTGGCTGTGCAACCCTAACTATAGCTGCACTACCATTCGAGCTATAATATGTTAATGCATCAGTTAGGGACTGACAGCACGGCGACAAAGGTATGGGAATATGATGTTAGGGTAACCACCCCTACCACCCTACCCCCACCCCCTCCACCCACCTACCATGGGGTTGTCATGGGGTTATTTAACGGCAGACTAAGCTGCGGGCAGCGAAACATCTGTATCTCAAATCGTTTTCAAGATACAGATGCCGAAAGGCGACATGGACATCACAGTCTTATCCTATGGGAAATTTCTCAACTTTGGAACACTGTAACTATGGGCCCGTTGAATGTTTTGGGACCAAACCACCAAAAGGCACATTTGTGGGACCAGAAGCCCCAGCCGTTTTGATGCAGTGGAGTGGTAAAGAATTGCTTTTTTGTGGTACAGCAGCCATAGGCAACGCAATGTTATCCTATGGGAAATTTCCAAATTTCTAAACACTATAACTACGTAACCAGTAAATATTTTTTTGCCAAACAAGCACAAGGCAGACCAGTTACTCAAGCACTTATTACCCTGTAAATTTGAGGCAAAAAGCACAAGCCACCTTGGCACAATGAAGTGGAAAAGAAAATAACACATGGGACAATGTTTGCGAGCATTGTTTTTGCGAAAATATAAAGGTTTCATGGCACCCCTATACCTTATAATTAAATCTTTCTGTGCAAAGAAATATGTTTTCATGCATATTTTATTTTTTGTCCACGGTCATTACCGCACACACAAAAAATGTTTTCACCAAAACAAAACGCCAAAATGGAGGAAACATTTTAAAACACATATTTCCAGTCAACCTGCTCAAAAACTGATGCCAGTGGTGAGTTCCTCAGGCCCCAATTAGGTAAACACAAGTGTTTATATTTAACAAGGAGCAGTATTGTTTGAGTTACATTGTTTTCTCTCTCTTGCTAACTGAAAACAAGATGGCGGCAGCACAAAAAGAAGAATGCAAAGCATGAAAAGAAAAATGTTTTTGCAAAAGTTTTCATGTCGTCCATATAAACTTTACCATAGGCTGAAATGGGACATGAAAAACATGCATAACCTTTGAACAGATGAATATTTTTCACCAGATCTTCAAAAGGCATGACCTTCACCCAGGCCACATGTACAAATGCACATTTGAAGCTAGATAGATGCACCGTTTGGTCTCTGTAGCCTGACAAAGAATTGCACAAAAGCTGAGGATTTTTCACATTTTTGACACTCCACAGCTCAGCAACTGTACATCTGACAGGAACAAAACTTTCCAGATCCAGAGGTTTATATTTGGACACCACACATGCATAATTTCAGGCAAAAAGGAGAAGCAGTTTGCAAAGTTATTAAAGTGCAAACCTTTGGGTTTAACATAGAAGTGGCCTGGCAACCTAACTATACCTGCAATACTGTGCAGGTATAATATATATATATATATATATATATATATATATATATATATATATATATATATATATATATATATATATAATATATATATATTCATTCAAAAAACTCCATTGATGCATCAGATATGGCTGGTTCCACACCCAACAAAAGTCTGCGGAAATTCGACGTTAAGGTTTCAACTTTACTACCCCATGCCCCACCCCCACCCTCCACACGCAACAGGCGTCAGGGTGTGTGTTTAGGTCGTCAGGCCTGTAGTTTAAGGGTGCTGCAACTGGACACACACCCTTTCTGGCCCTATTTAAGGGCTCTTCTCCTTACTCCACACACAAGCATTTTTTCTTGCAGCCAGAGGCTCTGTCAGTCTGTCTTCTCTCCTAGGGCCTACTAGGGCTTTGCCCCCAGTGCATGCCTGGACTGCTTGGCTTGTACTGGATTTCTGTTTTCTGTTCTCCTGCTTTTGGTTTGTTTTACTGGCTTCCGGTTGCTCTGTTCTTCTGTGTGTACTAGTTCTCTTACTGCCCCTGTCCCTGTGTTTGCTTTGTTTGTTTCTTTTGGGCTTTCTAGTTTTCTAGTGCCCTGTCTATACATTGCTACTTGTGCTTCAGGTTATACTCTGTGTATCCTTGCCTCAAGTTACATTGTGCCTGTAGCTCCAGGCTCCATTTCTCGCCTACTATTGCAGCCCTCTGTTCACTGCATTAACATATAAACATAGAAACTGTCAGCGGATAAGGACCACTAGGCCCATCCAGTTTGCCCATAGGCCCTATACATTGTATGTGGCCACTGACCCTATGTGATCAATGGCTTTTCATCACTCCCTCCCATCTCAAGCTTCCCTTGTGCCTGTCCCAGGCATGCTTAAACCACTCCACTGTGATTGCCCCCACTGCCTGCTGTGGGAAGACTATTCCAAGTGTCGACTATCCTTTCTGTGTAGAATAACTTCCTCACATTATCTCTTAATCTACCCCCTTCCAATTTCATATTGTGCCCCCTTGTTCTAGTACTTTTTCTACATTGGAAAAGGTCCCCCACCTGCACCTTGTTTATGCCCTTCAGGTTCTCGAAAGTTTCAATCATATCTCCCCGCTGTCTCCTCTCCTCCAGCGAGTACATATTGAGGTCCCTTAGTCTCTCCTCATATGTTTTGTGGTGCAACGGCACCATCTTTGTTGCCCTTCTCTGGATAGTCTTCACCTTATCTATGTCCTTGCGCAGGTGCATCCTCCAGAAATGCACGCAGTTCTCCAGGTGAGGCCTTACCAATGTTTTATACAACGGCATCACCACCTCCCACCTCCTGCTAATGATACTCGTGCCTATGCACCCCAGCATGCCACTGGCCCTTCCTGCTGAATTTGTACCTGCTTTGATACTTTAAGGTCATCAGAGATGATAAACCCTAGGTTCCTTTCCTCTTTGGTGACAGTCAGCTCCCCCCCCAACCTGTAGCTCTCCCCAGGGTTCCTTCTACCCAAGTGCATTATTTTGCACTTTGTTGCATTGAACCTCAGTTGCCACATCTCAGACCATCTTTCAAGCTTCTCCAGGTCCCTCTTCATTTTCTGCACCCCTTCTGGAGTATCTACCCTGTTGCAGATCTTGGTGTCATCTGCAAACAGGCAGACCTTTCCTCCCAGCCCCTCTGCAATGTCAATAATGAAGACATTGAACAGGACTGATCCTGGTACTGATCCCTGTGGTACTGCACTGGTCACCCCCCTCTCCCGAGATTGTACCCCATTTACCACCACCCTCTGTCTCCTGTTTACCAGTTTCTAACCCAGTTCACCACCTTGTCTCCCATGCTCAGACTACCCATCTTGTTAATCAGCCTTCTATGTGGGACGGTGTCGAAGGCTTTGCTGAAATCTAGGTAGGCAATGTCTACCGCCCCTTCCTGATTTATTTCCCTAGTCATCCAATCAAAAAAATCTATTAGATTCATTTGACATGACTAACCTTCCTGCTGTGAATCTATGTTATCTCAGATCCTGATCACCTCTGGATTCCATTTGTGCCACTACCCTCTCTTTCAGCAGTGTTTCCATGATCTTTCCCACCTCTGAGGTGAGGCTGACTGGCCTGTAGTTCCCCACCTCCTCCCTACTGCCACTTTTGTACAGTGGGATTACATGTGCCCTCCTCCAGTCCTTTGGAACGACACCCGTGTTGCGTGACTCTGTGAACAGGGCTGCCAGAGGTACTGCTAGTTCCCTTCGCAGCTCCTTTAATATCCTCATGTGGATCCCATCCGGCCACATGGCCTTATCCACTTTCAGCTTTGTGAGTTCTTCCAGAACTCTCTCCACTGTGAATGGACTGGTGTCCACTCCCCCCCCCCATTGTCTCTGCAACCCAACTATGGCACTTGATCCCCCCTTAGTGAATACTGAGCAGAAATATTTTTTCAGCATGTCTGCCTTGTCCAGATCCCCTCCTCCCTCTCCTTCTCCCCTTTGAGCCTCACAATCCCCCGGTTTTCATCTTTCACTGATGTACCTAAAATCCCTTTGTTTACAGACGTACTAAACCCTTTTCTGTCTGCACCTTCGCCCTCCTAATAGCCTTCCCTGCTTCCCTTAGACATTCAAGGTATGCCTCCCTGTCTTCCTCCCTTTGGCTCCCCTTATATTTCCTAAAACTCAGCCTTTTAGCCCTGACGTTGTCCCCCACCTCTTTGGAGAACCATTGTGATTTCCTTCTTCTTTTCCCTTTGGTCACTATCCTAATGCATTGGTTTGTTATCTCAACTATGGCTCCTTTCAGTTTCTCCCATTGTTCTTCCACACCCTCTATAACCCCTCCCTTCACCAGGACTGCTTGTATACATCTACCCATTTCAGTGAAATCCACCCTCCTGAAATCTAATACTCTTGCCCTTGCGTGGCTTAATTGAGTCCACGGCTCCATTCTGAACCATACCATGTCGTGGTTGCTGGACCCCAGCTATCCTTCCATCTGCATTTCTTCAACTCTGTTCCCATTGGTCAATACCAGGTCCAGATTAGAATTGACCCTGGTTGGCTCATGCACCAGCTGCCTGAGTCTAACCCCTTGCAGGGATTCTAGGATGGCTGTTCTTCTGACTAAAGCAGCCACCTAGGTGGCCCAATCCATGTCCGGCATATTGAAATCCCCCAGTAGCAGGATTTCACCTTTCGCTGCCATGTCATGTATGTTCTCCACTAGTTCCCTGTCTACTTTCCCCCTCTGTGTCGGTGGTCTGTAGATCATCCCCTGTGCATACTGCTGTTCCATTCCCTGGCTCCAGGGTGACCCACATTACCTCAGCCTCACCCTGTCTTCCCTAAACTTCTGTAGCTTTTATACCATCTCTGATGTACAGGGTCACTCCCCCACCCTTTTTACCCTCCCTGTCCCTCCTGAGCATTGTTCTCAGTATGCTTTAGCTCAGCCTGCTTTCTGCCTAACAAGCCTCAGTCCCTGCTATTGTCATTGTCTGTTTCAGCTCACACTGCAATCTGCTGCCTTGCTCCCCTTAATTGATTACACCTGTTCATGGCTTTGCTGCCTAGCTAACAACTTCTCCCTGTTTTACTGCTTCACAATAACCTAAGTAACCTAGTCCATGGAACTCAGACCTGCTTCCTGAACGTATACCAAGCAAATATTGCTGCTGTTTTCAGTGCATTGCCTTACCCTACAGTTTCTATGGTCATTCAGATTGCCACCCCTACCAGCTATAGTTAATTGCTGCTGGATGCTACTCAATTACTTTTGCAGCCTTACTGCGTTACTCCTCACTTCTATGTTTGTGTTATTTAGGCTCATGTATTGCTACTGTCACCTTTACCAAACCTTACTTATACCAAACCCTCAGCAGTTTGTTTCTGATAATAACCTAATCCTGCTTTCATGGTTCAATTAGTTGATTATGGGCTCACTATCTACTCGGCTGCTGACCACACAGCCCTTAACAGCCCTTAACAAAATCCACCTTGCCATAAACAAAGCATGCTGACTCCTCTCTGGGGCAGACAAGCATACCTGTACCTGTACCCTATATGCCCTGACAAATCTCTTCACTCTGGATGCAAGGCTATTTTATCAAACATGTCTCCTCACAAAGAAAATACACCTGGGGCTTACCCCCTTGGGGGTTTCTGCCTCTCTCCTATCCTCCCACACCTCAGTGAACACCCGCACTGCCAACTGACAGGTGTGGTCCATCCCAAGGGTTAGAACCTCCTTAGCCCAAAGGTAATTCCCACACAGGGCCCCAGCCTGGTACAATGAACTCCCCTCCAATGCCTCCTCCATCTCCAAATTAGGACCTTTCAAGTCAGCTCTCAAAGAGCACATTCTTGCTTCATAGTACTGCCAATGTACCAGCCAGTGCTGGGTCATCTATCTATCATCTCATGGGACCACCCTGCCACTGAGCTCCTACCGATAGGGCTACCAAACATTACTTATTAACAATGTCTCCTTTGACTGCACTCACAAGATATCTGTCTAATTCTCTACTTCGCTGTAAATACCAAACCTGTACTCCCTCCCTCCCTCCATCAGCAAATTTATTGTTCTCTTGAAAACTGTAAAATACATCTCTCGGTAACACGTTCTATGCAATATGTAGCTGATCTTGGTTCTGCAATATCGTATAACTAAAAAAACTGTAACCTTTAGCTGCCATTCTACGTCTATATGTATTGTTTATGTTTGTTATTTCTGCTGCGGAGCCTTTGTAAATGAGTCCCTGACTCAAAGGTTGTAATCCTAAAGTCTGTTAAATAAATAAAATACATGGTTGGCACGTATACAGCTTATTTCATTAGCTGCTTGGTGTTGTGGTGTCATGTTTGTGGCTTCTTTGTTTTTCCTACAGGAGTCACATCAAGCATCGTGGCTCCAGGCAGCAAGAGCAGCTTTTAACTTCTTTTATGTTCTATCGGTCACTGGCTTGCTCTGGCCTTCTACTGCTGCTCCACACAGCCTTTATGGCATTTATATTCCTGATGGTCTAGTGGCCTCCCAACCCTCTTAGGTAAGGAATGACCACCCTGCTCCCCCTCATCCACATTCCCAGTCTGCGACCAGCACTGCCCTCCTCTCACCTCCACAGCTGGCCGCATACTGCACTGTGAATGACTGCCGCATCAATGAATAACAGTATCCTGCATTGAAGTACAATGCAGCATCCTGCACCAAATTGCCATGCTGTTTCCTTCAGACTGGCAGTTTGATGCAGTATGCTGCATCCTACGTCATTGCAGGATATTGTTATTCATCGAGGCAGCAGTAAGGTGGTGCCAGACTGTCCTTCTTCACAACCAATGGCCCTCTACCCCCTAAGAAATTTTGCAGTAAAACACAAGTGTCCAATTCTCCACACAAGGTGGGTAGCTCGTGAATTCTACTTGTATCTGTGTATCCCTGAGGTTCCCAAAATGTGACTTCATTTTAAAAGTGTATGTTGTGTCACTGCTAGTGTGAACAAATTGCTGTTCTAATTATTTTTGTTGCTCTTATAAAATTTTTTTATGGTAACTGAACCTACTTATATACAGGATTTCCTATTGTGATGCAGGATTTCTGACTGCCATTTCGTGAAAATGTAGCACGATGCAGGATATTTTTAGTTACTGTTTTCTTTTATGATCGGTTCTGCAAAATCACACTTTTGGGATGTCTGCTTAAAAGTTACTGTGCTATCACTCTGTCTAAGTACCTGGTGATGTTGGATGGTTTGCACAAGTTCTATTTTCATTATTGAGAAAAGTGCATGTTGGTCCATGGAATCATTGCATCCACTATTTTGAGAAATCATACTGTGAAGTAGGATTGCTTTTCAAACTGTGGCAGCATTCTGTTTTATCCAAAATGTGACTTCCTTTTACAAGTGTATGTTGTGTCATTGCTATGTGAACAAATTGCTGTTCTAACTATTTTTAACATAATCTGTTGTATTACTACTATAAATTGCTATTATACTTCGAAGTAGGACTACAGGAAGAGAAATAGAGCCAATAGCTTGCAAGAGAACAGGAATACTGTCTTGTCAATTTTCAAGACATGTGGAAAGCAATTGTAAGGCACATGTGTACTGGTGTTTCACTTTACTAACAGCAGTCTTAGTGGCCTGGGCAACGGCACAAACTGTCTCTGTCAACACTGTTATATGTGAAGACATATTTATTTAGTTTAGCTTTCTAGCTATGGATGATTTGTTTTAATGTCTGTTTTAGAATTTTATTTTTATGTATATGGTTTTTATGTACAGCGCCTTGGTTTTGAAAGGCGCTATAAAAATAAAGATGATTTGATTTGATGTGCACTGTGCCTACTTTCACCTTTAATATCTTGTGTCTGAAATGTACAGTAGAACTGCTGCTGCACAGAGATATTGCGCTTGTGTCATAATTACCAGCACTGCTTTCATAATCATACACTAGCTGTAATATTTAATTGAATATACTGTGTATGTGAAGAAAAATGTGGCGAGCGTTCAGCAATGTGTTCAGCAATGTTACAATGTCTACTTCCACACATAACAATATTGTGGTATAAGCTGATTGATAATGTTCCATGAATTGGATTATTTCCCATATACGATAAGTATGTTAACATCTTTAGACAAAGGACTTTCTGTATAGAATTTTGAATACGACTAATTTAGCTGACTGATGTAATTCGGCCTAATTTCAATTTGTATTTTTCAAATAAATGGGTTAATAACCAAACCCCATGTCTTATCTTCAGTGTGTTCTTTTATGGTTTTCACAGAATTTCACTTATCTAAATTACACAGTACTGCATAAACAGCAAACATATAATATGATTACTCTTTTGCATACTGATATCTGTTGTGCTACGATCACTGAAGATGTGGTATTGCTTAATGATATGTAACATCACAAAAGAAGTATGGAAATTAAATGCAAAAAAACTTTGTTAATGCACCAGTTAGGGTTTCTGTCATGCCTTTCAATGTGTGGAAATATGAAGTTAGGGTTTACAACAACAAAACCCTGCCCACACCCTGCATAGATTTACACACGTTTGGGAGGTACCTTACACTCATCAGCCCTAATGCCAGGACCCCACACAGCAGACACTGACAGGTGTCGAAAGATTAAATTTAACTCATTCGCCCTAATGCTCAGCATAGTTCATAAGTAGATAAGCTGATATGGGGACAGTGTAAGATGGTTGCTTATTTACTTATGCCCTGTGCTGAGCGTTAGGGCGCATGAGTTGAATTTAATCTCCCAACACCTGTCAGTGTCTGCAATATGGGGTGTTGGCATTAGGGCTGATGAGTGTAAAGCACCTCCCCAACATGTGTAACCCTATAAAGCGTGTGGGTGGGGTTTTATGGTTGTAAACCCTAAGTTCATATTTCCATACTTTATTTATTTATTTATTTCGGTGTAGGATTACAATGCCTTTGAGCCGAGGCTCTTTTACAAAGGTTCCACGTCAGCGTGTGCAACAGTCATCATTTTTAGTTACAAACATATAGTCATTGACTTACAGACATGTAATAACCAGTACAAAGACATGAGCTATGAGCAAGACAAGGGAAGGGGTGGGTGGTGGAAATGAAGGTGAGATCGGGGAAGGAGGTGCAGGGGAGTGGGGGAGTACAGGCGGTGGTTGGCGCCGAGGCAGGAGTGGAGATAAGGGGGGAGGTGAGTGAGGGTGGGAGACAGTGCAGCCAGGGGTCCTTGTCAAGTAGCACATTGTGACTTGTTCTTCTATGGAATACTTTTCTGCTGTACTTGTTTATTTCTATTTGAAATATTTGTAAATACTCTATGATTGAAATGTGTATAAACAAATGTCTGCACTGGGTCGCCCATAAAAACAGGCTTGGTTCCCAGTGGGCTTACTTGGTTACAAGAAAACACTACCTAACTACTGTAACTAACTAGCTACCTCAGTATTGGCTCAATCTGAAAAACTGAAGCCAAACTATTATAAAACAAGCATTTGTCAATGCCGAATGTTGTCGTGATGGCATTGGCAGTGGTGGAGGTGGAGAGGCATAGCACTGTGAGTTTGTTAATGTGTCCCAAAAGGTGATTTTGCACAGTGAGTACGCCACTGTGCGGCAGAGCTGCGGAAATGCGTTTTGGGCAGGCTGTGGAAAATGGCAGCTGGACTGTTGATAATGAGGTGTGCACAAATGCCAGTGGTGAAAATGTGGCATGAAAATATTGTAGATTGACAAAGTTACAAGGGTGCATGGAAACTGCGCAATGCACACTTGCAACATAGTCATTGTCTGGATTTCACCACCAAATTTTCAACATAGGCATTTTAGGACCTCTGCTGATGAATAGTGTCACTATCATTTCCTGAAAATGTTCCGAAAAGTGATTTCGCACAGTGACCATGCAATTCTGCACCGGACGTGCGAAAACACTCAGCCAGCTGTACTGTTCATAAGGAGGTATGGAAAAATGGCAATGATGAACAGCTGGAGTGAAAGTATTACAAATTCACAAAGTCACAAAGTCACAAGCATGCATGCAAACTGCGCAATGCGCGCTTGTAAAACACTCATTTTATTGACTTTCGTCCCTAAATTTTCAATACAGGCATTTTAGGACATCTGTTAATGAACAGTGTCACTGCCATTTTCATAATGTGTCTCGAACATGGCTTTCCACAGCGACCGCGCTATTATGCGCTGGAACTGCAAAAACAGATTTTGGTCAGGATGTGAAAAATGACAGCTGTGCTGTTCATTAAGAGGTGTAGAACAATGGCACTGTTGAAAATATGGAGTGAAAATATAAGTTTGTGAACTTACGAGCGTGCGTGCAAACGGCGCAACGCACGCTCGTAACAGTCATTTTATGGAGGATTGTCACCAAATTTTGAACACAGGGATTTTAGGACCTCTGCTCATGAACAGTGTCACAGACATTTTCGTAATGTGTCACGAACAGTGATTTCACCAGCGACCACGCTATTCTGCGCCGGAAGTGCAAAAACACATTTCAGGCAGGATGTGAAAAATGACAGCACAAGAAGGTGTGGTAAAATGCCAATGTTGAGAATCTGGCATGAAAATGGTGTGAATGTGCTAACTTACGAGTGTGCGTTGCGCAGTTGTTACACATGCTCGTAAAACAGTCATTTTTTGGATTTTTCCCACCAAACTTGCAACATAGGCTTTTTGAGAGCCCCTCTCATGAATAGTGGCACTGTCATTTCGTTACTTGGTCCCAAAAGGTGATTCCACGCAGTGACTCCGAAATCACCTTTTGGGACCGAATAACGCCATGACAGTGCAAGAATGCATGAGAAGGGGTCCCAAAAACCCCATGTTGAAAATTTGTGGCCACAATTCACAAAATTGCCCGAGATATGCATTAAAGTTGAAAAACCCCTATTCATTCCATTAACAGCTTACCGGCATTTCTTCAGTTCGCGGTCAGCTTTTCAGAGAGCAGACGTGTTCCTGGTCCACAGAAGATCATCGCACCAGACTCTGCAGGTAAGTATGGGATGGGGGGGTGAGGGGAGGCAGTGTGAGCAGTGGGTGGGTGCGGGGTGGAGGGGGGGCATCGAGACTACGAGGGACCGTTTTCATTTTACAGGGGGAAAAAAATGAAAAAATCCATCACAGGACAGTTTTTTTTTGCAGGGGATTTGGCATGCTGGGCTGGGCTCCCAGCATGCCACCTAACTATTTGGAGGGGTGTCTGTAGCCGACGGGGGATTGGGCACCCTCTTCAGCACACAACATGTGGGTGGGAGGAGAAAGTAATGCCGACAGGTATTGGGCACCCTTGTTGGCACACAAAGAAAGGGGGCATGAGCCGAGGGATTGGGCACCCTCCTTGGCATTCAACAATTGGAGGGGTTTAAGCCGATGGGGTGTGGGCTCCCCGTCAACACCACAAAAGCAGGGGGTTAACCGACAGGATTGGGCACCCCAAGTTGGCAGTAGTTGGCGGCCGCCTGCTCGCCAACCATGCACATAATGGCGTGAGCATGGCGAAAGGACAGCTGCGTATGACAAGCTTTGCTCGGATTGCAGCGGACCTTTTCTTAGATGTGCTCACCCCATTATGTATGCATGGTGTGGCACCGGCATGCAGGCTGACTGGGGAATGCAGGATGCACCTACTGGTGCGTGCCCTGCATTCGCCCAACAGCGACCCCGCCTCCAAAGCTGCACTGTCCCACGATGTTGGCTGCGCAAGCGCGCCAACATAAAAAGAGTGTTTCTTATGTGCAGAAATTTGATTTTAATCTTTCCTGTTTTGCATTCAAATACAGGCAGCTCCTTCTAGTTCCAGCACAAAGTATTTTTATTCACACTGTTGTGCTTTTAAAAAATAGACACATTACTTGTTATACATGGTGGCTAAACATTGCAGGAATTTTTTTTTTCATAATCTATTCCTGCTTAGATGGGACAGTGGTTTACAGATGGAAACTGATCTATAAATTAGGAGGAAGGATTTCAGATGGTTTATTCATTTAAATCATGTTGAAGAGGACTGCAGTGTGGGCGGTAGGTAGGGTTCTGTTCTAGATCGCTGGCCAAAGCCTGATCACATTGTGACCATGAAGAGGTTGTTTTATCCTCCTGGCAAGGCTGTGTAATGCTTCCACAGTGGCGCACAATGCATACTGAAGAATTTGGGATCCAGCCAAAGACTTTTAGCAGCTGATGGGGCCATAAAAAATAAAGAACTTAACTGAAGTCTAACTTTTGAAAAACACTGTCTGGTTAAAATATTATTTCTCAACAGCTTAGAGTTTTTGTTAAAATGTATTTTCCAACAGCTTTTAAAGTAATGATTAATTTTTTGAAGAAAAAAACTATGGTTTATTACAATATTTCATAACACTGTCTCCTGCTATAGTACAACGTGTGATCTACAGTATATTGCAAGTCACAACACTAATGAATCGGTATGGTATGTTGGTATCTTTTATAGTATTACAGCAATAAAATGGAAGTAACCTCCAATGGATCAGCTTGAAGAGGCCTAAAGACTAAAGAGATGTTATCTGCTGTAGTTTGACAGTTATACATTTAAAGAGCATTTACATACGTAGATGCTGGGTGGCTAAACATAACAATATCACCTACTGTTTACGACCACTGCTTTTGGTTTAAGCAGAGAAAAAGCTTACGTTTATCGACAATGAGGCATATTTATATTAAGTGGAGAAGAGGTGCATCATATTGGCGGCCTGCTTGCTATCCAGGGCAGAGAACCCATTGGCATTACTATGGGGGCCCAATATAAGCTTATTGCTGAATGAAACTTACTGTCAGCATCAGAAGAAGTATCTTTCATGGAAACTGCATTACTGACATGGTGATGTAACACAGGTGAACTGTAAGCATGGGGCATAAAGGAAAATAGAGAAAAAAATAATTAGCCGGCCTGCCAGAGCAGTGGCAAGGCATCTGCTTGTGGCGCCGACATCCAGGGTTTGATGATGGACTTGGGAGTCAGAAAGCCAATCGAGGAAGAAGGATTCAGTATCCTAGAGATGGCACTCCTTCTCTGGAGGGAGGGAGGGAGGGGGAGTAGAGTGTCTGGTGCTTTATAGACCCCTGGCGGAGGCTGGAGGTTCCGCCACAGACAGCACTGTCAGTAATGGGGGGGGGAGATGTCAGGCTTCAGCCCCTGTACATCACTGTATGCCCCTGCTGCCAGGGATCAGCATGTAAAAAATGGCTTGTGATCCCACCATAATGCCCCCACCCCCCAGTTCTGCTGTACCTGCCGCACCTCCCAGTTCCGACAGAGACAGTGTTCCATTGGTCAGCTTGCCCCCCACAGCCCCAACTGGGGAGGGGGGGGCAAGCCAAGGGAGCCCTACCGGCAGTGGTGATGCTGCAAGTGGTGGGATGAGGTCCAGGGAGGGGGGTCATCTCGGCAGCCCTGCCTTAAGGGGGCAAGCCAGGGCAGTCAGCGGCCATGGAGGTCATGGTGGGAGCAGAATCTGGTAAGGGTACGTGCAGATGCAAGGGATGCCAGGCTGCAAAAAAAGAAACAAATTCAAAAAAAGGCCTCTTAATCAGTTTTATCTCATTTTCACCTTGATTGTTCAATTCTTTAGTCAGTGGTATTGGATTTTGCCTGTGGTATAAATCCCTGCCAGGAATTATGATGGCCTTTTTGAGATGCCTCATGAGAATCAAATAAGGCAACACAAACTGACACAGTGAAAGAAAATATTTACCTAACTGAATATATTTCAAGTATCAGACAGTTAAAGGGTTAATTTGTCACAGACCAGTTACATCCACAACAGAAGCATAACAAATTCAATATACCCTTGTAGCTTTGTGCCAGGTAGACTATTCTGGAAGTTGAGTGCTCTGTTTCCCAGAAGGAGAGCTGAGAGGAAGACAGGCTTCCAGTGGGTTCAGTTTTCCCTTAGCACAGATTAAGCAGACAGTCACAGATGAAGGCAGCAAACACTTGAATGGTAGAAGGGACAGAGGTGGGTGGGGGGCTAAATATGTATTATCTAACATGAAATATAGTTTCTTAAAGGAGTGCACCTAATCTGAGATGTTAGAGAAAGCAACTAGAACCAAAAATCTGTAACTAGTTTACAAATAAATTAACAATTTTAAATAATTTTGTTTTCATAGTTACCCATTTGACAATGTGCATATGTTCCAGCATATACATATGAACCTGAGTAGACAAAATGAAGAGAAAGTTCAGAATTCCTATCCCTTCTGGTGGCAGCACACTGCAGGTAAGAACTTGCAACACACTTAGTGCGCACTCAGCAGTAAATGGACTGGGCACTGCCGCTGGGATGCCAAACTCCACGAACCATAAGACCAAGTGCTGCTACACTTCACCGTAAATGGTTCTGGCCTCTAAAACTAATAATCAATCAAGTTGCAAAGGCTTTCACTGTGCAAAATTTATTGTGCCAAAAGTGCAAAGAGGTTTATTACAGAAGGCCTGTCCATGAAAAAAACTATTACACAGATGTAAACGAGGTCATAGATGCTAACTTGGAGATGGCCAGATGACCTGAGTTTCACAGAAAAAGAGATTCAACAGGAGCTCCCTGATGAAGCTCTTTATGAGTACAGCACCGGGGCATCTGGCCATCTCTGAATTAGCAGCTCTGGCCTCTTTTATGTCAGTGTAATATATTTTTCATGGACTGGCTTTTTGTATTATACATTTCTGCTTTTTTTGACACAGTAAGTTTTTTCATTATGAACGCCATGGCAATCTGATTAATTGTTTCAGATGCCAGAATCCATTTGCAGTGGCATTTCAGTTAATCTCTGTTAAAATTCTCACTGAGGCATTTTAAGTCTTCTTGTTGAGGCAGAGGTAGCAGTTGAAGTTTGAAATTGTGGTGAGGTTCTGGAAAGCTAACTTTGTCATAAGTTTCTGTAAGTTGTTATAGTTTGTAAGTTGTGTTTTAAAATTGGTCTAACTCCTCAAGAACTTTCTGGAAAGCCCTCTCACCCACCCCTCGCATTAGCCTGTCTTAAAACAGGAGAGCCACTGGGGGTTGAGCTTAAAGACTGGGAGGGAGGGAAGAGTTTAGGTAGTTGCAAACTTCCCCTGTGAACAAACTCTTAAGGCTAATAGTCAGGTGGGGTAAGTTCAGCCACTCAAGTGTTGCAAGTTTAAAAGTCTAGGACTAGTTGGGAACCTGGTGACTCACCCAAGGAAACCTACTTGGAGGGAGATGGGACCACATGTCATTAGGGCCGGCATCTTTGGGAGGGTGGTGGGGTGCACAGGGTGTGTGGCAGACATGATACTGGACTGGGCTTGGAAGTTCAGTGGTTGCCCAGTGTGCTACCAGCTGGCACAGTTTAGGGAAGAGGTTGAGGGGACTAGGAGACGGCTTGGGGAAGGGGGGAGGTATGGTTGAGGAATAGGGCAGGGGCTCTCCCATGGGGTTCCACCAAGCTCTAGGGGCGGGGGTATAGGGAAAGGATTGCAGTAAAGTACTCTGGGGTCACATAGGGACCCTGGCAGATGGGGCCCAAAAGGAGGATACTACGAAGGAAGTAGACAGGTAACTGGGAACCCTCACAGACAGGGGCCAAAGAGAGGACATTCTCAGGTAAGTAGGCAGATGGCTGGAGCTGGGCAGAAGGAAGCAATTGGGGGAGGTGGATCAGACCTTAAGCTCAGTAACCGCTTAAATTCTCTTCTTATGCTTGAGGATGAGAGGGGTGATGTAGCCATGGCAGGGGCGGTTAGAGATGGAAAGGGAGTAGGGGACAGGAGGCAGGGGCTAAATAGCAGGAGGAAGCGGGGGAACTTGGAATGCAGAAAAATGGGGGGAGCAGGGGATCAGAGTAGGAGGATGAGGGAGGAAAGGAAAAGGACCAGTTGGGAGGAAAGGAGAAGGACCAGAAGAACAAAGAGGATACAGTAAAGGGAGCTGAGGGTTTAGGCTGGGGGAGCACGTCAAGCATGGAGGGTCTGAACAGAGATGGAAAGGAAGGGAGGACGAGCCAGGTTAGTTTAGCAGATGGGGGGGGAGGACCAGTTGTGAGCAGTAATGGTGGGGATAGCGAGGTACAGAAGGATACTTAGGAGGACGACAGGCATAGGAAGGGGATGGCAGGTGGCACCCAGATAGGGGGAGAAGCAAGAAGCCGGCTGGGGGGAAGGGCTGGTAGAAGGGATGAGGGACATGGAAGGGGGGAAAAGGGTCTGCCAGAGTGCTCCTGTTGGGTGATTCCATGAACAGAGGGATTAAATGGGATAGGGAGGGAGAAGTCTGCCCGGCTAGAACAAAATGCTTCCCAGGACTAATGGTGCACAGGGCCAAACATGAGGTATATCAGCTGGCAAAGGATTGTGGAGGTTCCCCGGACATACTGGTTCACCTGGGTACCAATGACATTGAGGGAAATAGTGAGCTAGAGATACAAGCAAGGTTCAAGGAGCTTGACAGGGTCTGTCATGATACAGGATGCACAATTTCCTTCTCGGAAATCCTGCTGATGCCAAGGTCTAGTGGGGAACACAAGAGGAAGATTAGGGTGATAAACCAGTGGTTCAGGGAGTGGTGTGGGGCCAGAGGGTATGGGTTGATGTGGGATTGGCAGGAGACCTGGGAGGATAAGGGGCTGTATGCTAGAGATAGGTTCCATCTCAATTCGGAGGAAAAGGAAATCCTTAAGTTGAAAATAGAGGGATTCATTGGTGAAAGGTGGGGTTTAAACTTGTGAAGGAGGGAGGGATGGGAGAAAAGGCTGTTGAGGGGGGTCTGATAAAGGAGGGTCTCTGTCTCCACCTCCCTGGGGAGTTGGAGGAATGCAGAAAAAGACCGACTGGTAAGGTGTGGACCAAGGGAAGACAGAATCCCCAAGGGAACATTAGCAGGGGAAATGGAAGTATAGGGAAAGGGTGAAAGGTAGTCCTACTAAATGCCAGGAGCTAGGGCAATAAAATGCCTGAGCTCCAAGCGATGCTAACTGAGGGAGAGGTGGCTGTGGCAGTGGTCACTGAGACCTGAGCCACCGCAGGGCATGACTGGGACCTGAGCCTGGAGGGTTACACCATGTTCAGGAAGGACAGGAGGGTGGGAAGGGGAGGAGGGGTAGCAATAATAGTCAAAAACTGCATTGCCATAGGAGAAGTGGAGGAGATGGAGGGAACTGTGGAGGTGATTTGGGTTGCCTTGATAACAAGGGGGGGCAAGAGAGTAAAAATAGGAGTGGTGTATAGACCCCCCTGCACTGGCGGAGGAGGTGGAGGAGAGTCTGGTGGCAGATGTTGGGAGACACTGCAGATTGGGAAGGGGAAGGGTAGTGGTGTTGGGGGACTTAAACATGCCAGGAACAGACTGAGAGACTATGACATCCTCGGTGGCCAGGGAACAGAGGTTGTTGGATGTCTTTCAGGATGCATTCCTAACTCAGCAGGTGGGGGAACCGATCAGGGAGGAGCGGATACTGGATATGTTCCTGGCAGACAGTGACCAGATTGAGGGCCTGGAGGTAAGGGACTGAGGGGAGTGCGAGCTGATGGCCAGAAGGGCTACTAGGGTGGTGACGGTAGCTAAGGCAAGGAAGGAGTAGAACTGGCCAGGAAAATTAGGAGAGGGAACAAGGGGTTCTTTATATACATTGGGGAAAAATGAAGGGTGAAGGGGCAGATTAGTAGGATTAAAACAGGGGAGGGATGGGCACAAGACCCGGGGGAGCAGGCTGAGGTACTAAATGAGTACTTCGCCTCAGTTTTCACCAAGGAAAATGGGGAGACTGCATCATACATGGGAGGAGACGGTGAAACTAAGGAGGGGAGACCCTTACCGATCGGCGGGTCTGGGGGGGGCATCACTGGCAGGTGGGGGGAAGGCAAAGCAGGGGGACGAGGTAGCGGAGGTGGAAATCATGGCAGAGAGAATGAGGCAAGCTCTCGGGTCCCTTAAGATGGAGAACGCACCAGGGCTGGATAAATTACATCCCAGAGTGTTGAGGGAACTGGCGGATGTCCTGGCGAAACCCATGGCAGAGCTCTTCTGCATCTCTCTGAGGACAGGGTGGGTGCCCCAGGACTGGAAGGTGGCACATACAGTGCCTATCCACAAGGGGGGATCAAGGGAGGTGTGGCAGGGAACTACAGGCCTGTCAGCCTGACATCAGTGGTGGGCAAGGTGATGGAGGGCATTGTCAAGGAGAGACTGGGGGGACCTGGAAAAGTTGGGGTGCCTGGGCAATACACAGCATGGATTCATCCCGGGGAAATCATGTCAGACAAAACTTATGGAGTTCTATGACTGGGTGACGAGTGCCTTGGACCAGGGTAGACCAGTGGATGTCATCTTTCTTGACTTCAGCAAGGTGTTTGATTCTGTACCTCACGGGGGCCTGTTGGATAATCTGCGAGAAATGGGGGTTGGGAAACCAGATGATCAGATGGATAGGAAATTGGCTCCAGAACTGGACCCAGAGGGTCAAAGTTGGCAGGATAGTCTCATCCCCAAGGAGGATCATTAGTGGAGTCCCTCAGGGATCGGTCCTTGGGCCCCTCCTGTTCAACACCTACATCTCTGACATAAGGAAGTGTATCAGGTGTGAGATGAGTCTCTTTGCAGATGATTCAAAACTGGGGGCGGTGGTGGATGGGGAGGAGGGGAGGGTGGCCCTACAGGGGGACCTGGAGGCTCTGGAAAGGTGGTCTAGAAAGCGGAAGCTGAGGTTCATTGCAGGGAAATGCAAGGCACTGTACCTGGGAGCCAGAAACCCGGGCCAAGAGTACACCCTGGGGGGGATGAGAGAAGGGACCGGTGGGGACATGATAGAGGTCTTCAGGTACATGAAGGGGGGAAATAGGGGAGGAGCAGTTAGGGTGCTCTGAAGGAAGGAGGGGGAGCAACTAGAGGGCATGGGTGGAAGCTGAAGGGGGAAGATTCGGGGGAGAAAGGAAGAGGTGCTACTTCATTGAGAGGGTGGTGGAGCCATGGAATGCGCTGCCCAGGTGGGTGGTGGAGGCAGAAACGGTGGAGGTGTTCAAGAGTGGCTGGGACAGCTACAGGGGAAGGGTTCTGGAAGCAAAAAACAGTGCAGTGAGAATATCCGGGACTGGGAAAAGAGAAACCAGAGAGGGAGAGGTGGGCAGCAATTCAGCTCCCAGGGTGGGGGCTGACCAATCGAGCAGACACGAAAGACCATTAGGTTTATTCTGCTGGCATTTTAGTATGTTAGTATTACTGCAGTAGCACCTGGTCTGACCTTACCGCAGGTGTCTGACCTGAGAAGACACTTATGTGGTCAGGATCAGAGGCACCTGGCTGCCAAAGGAGGGGGCATCTGTGAATATCAGATACAGCTAGGCCAGTCTTAGGTAAATATAACTTTCCAAGCCAGGGACTGCGAGAAAAATACTGTATCAGTGACGAGTTGGGTAGTATCAGACATAAACCTTTTTCTTCTCTTTTAACCTTGCATACCAGGCCTGTCATCTTTATTGCTCAATTTCCAGAATTATTAGGTTCAGGTTTGCATTACTTTCTGGTAGCCATGTTTACAGCTTCTTTTACAGAGTTTTAAACTTACATTTTTAAAACACCAGTGTAAAACTTTAACTGTCTGACATCAATTAAACAATAACACTCAACATGCAACACACCTGGCATTGGCAAGGAATACGAACCTGTCTGGTAAGGAATGGGATGCTACCATACTAATATGTGGTTCAAGAAAATATGTTTAGCTGACAATCATATTAGTAATATAAGCTAATGGAGACAAATAATACATTTTAATTCTTTATAAGTTTTATATGAAAACATGAGGCTTTAAAGGTGATCAGGAAAACTGGATCAATTTTCACCCAACTGGATTAGGAGTTTCCAGGACATAAGTTTACACCAACGCACTGTATATGCCTTTTGTTCTTTCTTTCCAAATACTTCTATTTCATCTTGTTTTAAAATTATGACTGAACAAGCCATAACATTTGAGAAAAGTTTCAGAAATTCTCATTAATTTTACTTTAAATAAAAACTTTTCAAAACTCCCCAAGAAGTGCAAGGCACTGAAGTCATCCAAAGTGATTGTTTACATTATAATATGGAATGCTTTATGCTTCATAAAAGAAACATCATAAACAATGGTTAAGTAGCACTTCTGAGAGTTTTCCTGAGCAAAGCAGGGATAAACAGTAGGATTTATTTCGTTAGGCCTGAATGCCACCACCCTCCCTTCATCTCTAGGCATAACCCCCCAGTCACAAGAGGCTCAGATTCATATCCTAGTGGTCACTCCATCCCTAATATGTTTTCAAAAACTCATCATTTAAATGTTCTTTCTGTTGTCAGTTATCCTGTCATGCTAATCCAATGGCAGGGTGCTTGGCAGGACTATGGGGCTGACTGCACAATGAGGCAATCAACTCATCTAAAAGGGTGCTGTAAATGTAAACTGGCCGAGTATCTCACAAGGAATCACAACATGATAAAACCGATCATGCTTGAACAAGCATTAGTGTTCCTTCCAATTAATACAGTACATGTATACCTTGGCCCTTACACCTTCACCTGTATTACCCCATGGTCAGATGCTGATGCAATGCATTAGTTCATGTTGACATTATTAAGCCACTTCAAGGGCACTTCCATATGACTTACCCATGATTTGGTCTCTGTTCCTTCCCTTTAGCCACCACATTTGTACTTTTAGCTCCAGCAGTTACACTCTATCCATACAGATGTCAATGCAACTTCATAACCATCTTGCAAGGAATGTTACTGACTGGCATAGCAGAATCTGAACGCATCATCTCTGTGCTGTATTCAACCTTCCATTACCATTTCTCCCATACATAGAAACCCCCAGATGAAATAAACCTATCCTTTCTTTATATGTTCTGCCAGTAAAGCCTGCAATGACAATTAAACATATCTTGTACCAACACACAATGTTTGGGATGGGGAAATGTATGGAATGACAAATGTAGTTTTATACATAATCCTTGATATCAAATGTACACACTAGTGAATGACCAATGTTGGTCTTTATATGTCTTGGATTCTCTGGACTGGATAAACAGGTACCCCATTAGAAAGAGGTCCTGTCCTAAAGGAGCTGGGGCTGTAGTCAAGGCTGATAGGGCTGCTAACTTTTTTTTTTTCTTTTCACCATTTGTGTATGCAAAATTCCAAGTAGCACATGGCCTAAGTTTGCTTCACAAAATAGTTGCAAATTCAATGGAATTTGAAAAGTATAAATTTGCTGAATTCATGAGGTTTTGAACAACAAAGTTGCCTTTTTTGATAAATGCACCAATATTTTCTTCTGAAGTGCCTACTTCATCCAATTAAATCAGCCAATTTACAGTAAAAATCTCACTATTTAAGTGAAGACAACATTCATTGGGTCTGCAGAAACTTCATGAAGCTCTGCAAAGGCAAATTCTGACCACTTTGTGGCCCATTCACCGGTGAAGTTCAAATTGGCACCAATTCACAATTCACTAATTTCTTGACCTGCACATATTAGCAGCACTTTTATTACTGCCTAACATGTGGGAATAAACCTACATCTTTATTTTTTTTTGATGGCTGGAGTGCTTGGTTTCTGTATTTTCTGCTTGTGTTGCTGTGTACTGAGCACTCAGTTTTACATGAGCACTGTGAAATCTGTGCTTTCATCATCTAAGACACATACACTGACTAATAAAAACACCAGGATTATTCCTAAATTAGCCTGTCAAATTATCCAAAACTATCCACTCAGATATAGATACAGGCAGTTGGACGGTACAGAGCAGCAAGATGACTGCGATTCTGCTCCACTCCCTGCCGCTCCATGCTCTGTTCTGTATAGTTTGGCATCTGAGTGTTTTAGTTAAAAAGTCTATTTCACTCAGTTTCAAATTTTATTGAATGAAACCTATGTTATTTCTGCTCTTTACTGGCAGAAATGAGCTTTTTGTTGTAAAAGTTAAATGTTAAAGAGCTGAGCACACGGTTGTATTTGATGGCTGTTAAGTTTTTCTTGGTGCCCTTTTGGTTTAAGTATTAGACTAGAATGAAGGAGACCAGACATATGGAGAATTGAGGACAGCTGAGAACATAGGGCTGGCATGCCTGTGCTCCCTTAACAAAAGGTAAATGATGTTTGGAGCTTTGGGACAGATGGACCAGGTGCTGTTATATGTAACTGCCCAGATGGGTCTTTCAAGACTATATGTTCTTATTTGGTTTTATATTGTTGTTAAGGTGCCCTGAGCTTTACAAGGACACCTCTTATAAATAAAGTTTACTTACTTACTTCTAGCAGAACAAATTGGAAAACCCCAAGAGGAGGATTTACAGGACTGTAATAGCATTTCACTGCTGACAGGCTTGGTTTGGCCTGCGTAAGGTCTGCTAACATTACCGGGGGGGGGGGGGTAGAGTTATTATTGTCCTTTGGTCTGGCAATCCCAAGGATATTACGCTCAATGGAGAATTTTTTCTATTTAATTTGCAGGTGTTGCCACTCTCAGTACTGGAGAAGGGAGACAGAAGGAGGTAATGTCCCAGGTCTCAGTGGAATCACTGAGAATAAATTAGGGACTCCTGAGTGAGGAGCCAGTGTGCAGCAGAGAGACCCTAAGGGGAATATGCAGTATTTCACTTTGGTTCGCATAAATTAAAAGAAAAAAATCCCTGTAAAAGGAGCAAATATTTATACGAAGGGAAAGCCTTTGAATTTTTTACGATACTGGTGAAGAAAAGTGGCACCCTACCTGGCCTAGGAAAGCAACAGCTGGGCAAACTACAGTACCTACAGTGTGTTTAACAATTTATTGTAGGTTTGAAACAATGGGGAGAACTATTGAAAAGACCCCACTGTTTATGATATTTTATAGTCTCTCTTGCTTTCACAATAATCAGGAATTATAACTAAAGATAATTATTGCCCTGATTGGACTTCTAGTTTGGGGAGCCGAATGATATAATGTTTAAATGGTCTAGATTTAGTCACCTGCAAACGATAAATACTTTATCAATTGTATTGTGGACCTGCGGCCAAGTGGTATAATTGCCTGCTTCCTTATATTTGGAAAACTTTATAATGGGACATCATATGAGTTTTCAGATTTATACTTGACAGGCCACAAGGAGCATTAAACTATCTTATATATTACCTGCCAACTATTGAATAAGCAGAATACAGAGGAGCACATACTAATGGACTCCAGCATTTTAAAGAGCCTTAACTTCATTTAAATTCTGTTATTCTGTTAACCAAAACTTTGCTTACACTTGTGGCATTCTCAGGTATTTCATTTAAACAGAAATCCTTTGCAAGACTCTTTAGAGAGGGACTCCCAACAAAAGTGCTACATTGCAGAATTAGAATAAGTATACCACAATAAATCTCATACCAAAAATTAGGTTTCTACGTTACTTCATTTTAAAGTTATGAGCTATTTTGTAACCCTGATTTCACTACCTATTCAAAAAAGCCAGTTTCAGTGAAGAGCCACTGATGATGTCATCTCCTGAACTCACACTCTAGTCCTCCCAGTCAGCAAACTTATAGGACCTGCTTCTCCAAAGTTTAAGAAATGAGCTATAGTAATCCTTTTTTAAAAAAAAATGACATAGGGTTGGCTGCAGTGCTTGCATTTCCAGAATTTTCAGATGCATGGCACTGTACTCAGGAGGCTATTTTGGAATGGAGTACTGAACCAAAGCATAGAATGTCAAAGTGGTGCCAATTTTAAAATGTTGGGGGAATGTAATCTCAAAATGTGACAGGAATGTGCCATCTCAAAATGTAGTGGGACAATCAGTCTCGGAATGCGACAGGGACACACATTGAGGAATGTGGTGGGGACTGTCAATTTCAGAATACAGTGAGGATGTGTGCTGACAGAATGTAACAGGACATACCATTTATTTTGAATTTGCTTGTCCTTGCCACATTCCAGAACTGATTGCACCCACCATATTTCAAAATTGTGCATCACATCCCCGCCACATTCCAACATTATGTGTCCCAGCCACATTCTAAAATTATACATCCATACTACATTCCAAAATTGCACATCTCTTCCCCATTCCCAAATTGTGCATCCCTGCCACATGCTGAAATGGCACATGCCCACCAAATTCCATAATTGCACATCCCCGCCAAGTTGTGTTCTAATGCCACATTCCAAAACTGTCACTGCCACATTCCCAATTTGTGCATCACACCACATTCTGAAATTATGCATCACCACCACATTCTGAGATTAACTGTCACCGCCACATTCCGAAACTGTACGTCACCGCCACATTCCGAATTTGTATATCACTGCCACATTCTGAAATTGTGTGTCACCACCAAATTCTGAAAGTATGTGTTCCTGGTACTTTCTGGAACTGTAACATTGCTGCATTCCATTAGCGCAACCTGGAGACAATTCAAAATCTCATACCTGCAGTATTTTAAAAATTACACATGACTTTGTCATTCTAAAGCCATGTTTACCACTGCATTCCATCCCCCCATCATATTCTGAAGGACTGTACCCTGTATCTACACATTATGGATGTGCATGTGCTGCTCCCCCGAGTCAGTTTTTCCTTTTCAGATGTTCACTACACCTGCAGTTTTAAGTAACATAGGAGAAATAAGTCATATAAGGTAGCTTGAAGGGAGGACTAGGTTGTGAGTTCAGGAGATGACATCAGCAGCAGCTCTTCACTGAAACTGGCTTTTTTGAAAAGACAGTGAATTTTAGGAGGTAGTATAGTGAAGTGGGTTAAGGCTCTGAGCTATAGATCTGGAGACCTGGGTTTGAATCCCATAGCCACCAAGATGTATACTGTGTGATCCTGAGCAACTCACTTAACTTCCTTGTGCTCCCAGATTGCATCTGGAAACAAGCTTTGGCTTAATGTGCTACTCCTGGTTAAACAATGTTCCCTTTCCCTAAGGGTTACAAAATAACTTGTAACTTTTAAACGAAGTAACTTACAGATCAGATTTTTGGCATGAGACTGATTGAAGATATGGTGATCCAATTTTTTTTTTTATTGAAGAGAATCGGAATTACAATCCTTTGAGTCATAGACTCTTTTGCAAAGGATCCACATCACTACATGAAAGCACAAACATAACATATAATAGTATTATACATAGGTCAATACAATAAATTCTGAATTTATTGATGCTCAAAATATTGGCCTCAGTCCCTCTTTAATTTCAACTTGAGTCGCTGAAAGGTTTCTGCCCTGGCAAAGTGGATTTCTGATATTTGATGTTTGGTATGTATTCTTTGCATATAGTTTTATGGGACTCCTATTTGGAGCTGATGGTTGTGGTGAGCGGATTTTGACCAACAAAATTAACTGTATTTGTGGTGTTGGACCCCAGGATTTTTGACATTTTGAAAGCTGAATTTACTACGTCCATCAGTAAAAGATTTTTTATATTCAGTTCTATGTCAAGGTGGATAAACCTTTGAACTCATTTGAGCCTGCATCTAGTAGATTGGCCTTGGAGCACCATTATGATTTAATCGTCCACTCTGAAAAGCTTAAACAGCAGGACTTTTTACTAAGGAGTGCTGTTGCTTTTATTGATTTATTTTGGGAAGGGCCTGACATGAAACATCTTTACCTGAGGCCCTTGGGACTAAATGTTTAGCTTACTTTACCGGCATTCTCACAATTTTTAAATTTCATATTGGGATGCCAAATGGTGCATTCTCAATTTTTATTCTGTTTGGCAAGACAAAAGGAGCATCTAAACTCCACATGTATTTCTTTTCCAAACATTGAACCAATGGAACTCCGTTGAGCATGTTTTATTAAGCTGAACTATTTTCTTAAAAAGAAATATTGTTGGTTGTCAGCTATTGTAGTGCTATTTGTAGACTTAGGACGGTATTTTAAAGTATTTTTTTATTTTGAAGTCTTGGATAGCACCAGTGAGCGGATGCTCGTTAATTGGCTCCACGTTAGTTAACAAGTACAGAGTGCCATAAAAACATTCAAATACAGAGTGGTTCGGTAGCAAATACACAAACACATGTTACAGTACAACAATACAGATAAAGTTCATGGTTGTACAATACTGCGGCACTGTACAATGTATGCCCACATCAAGGAGAGACAAAAATCAGTAGAGTAGACGGAGGGAGGAGAAGGAGGGAGAAGATGGAGAGGTAATGGTAAGAGGAAAGGTTGGGTGGGGGTAGGAGGTGGAGGGGTAGGGAAAAGAGGTGGGGGTTGAGTCGTGCCATGGGAGAGGATGGTGGGTCAGTGAAGTGCAAAGTCTGCGATAGCCAGTGGAACAGTGATAGGGTTGAGAAATGCTACAGGGTAAGTGCAGACTATGGCAGTGGGATTACTGACTTGAGGTGGGATTTAGTGGGGGCAGGCACAGGTACCTGTGGTGAGAAGGTGTTGGCGTAGTTTATGTTTAACAGAGCCAATCGTTGCTGCATCACAGATGTCCTGAGGTAGCACATTTGTCCAGAGGGAGGCCTGGTATGAGAAACCCCACTGAGCCAAGGTAGTGCTCCATCTTGGCACATGGAATACCTGAGAGGCAGCGCTTCTGGTATGCTTTGTGCTCTGGGGAGGGATCAGTAGGTTCCATGCTCCTGGTGGTAGAAGGTTTAAGGAGGCTTTTTTGGCAAGGAGGCAGGTTTGGCACCTGATTCTTCCACTGAGCTGTAGCCAGACAGCCATGGTATAGAAATCACAGGTGTGTGGGAGTCTGACTGCATCTGTGAGGAGACGGCAGGCTTTATTCATTGTGGTAGAGATGTGGTGGAGGGCTGTGTCTGATGCAGATCCGTAGATCACCAGCCCATAATCAACGAGTGAGACGATTGAGCTATTGATGGCAGTGCTCAGGGCTTCATGTGTGAGACAGCACCTGTGCTGATACAGGATCCTGATTCTGGTATTGATGGACCTTGCACTAATGTCGATGTGCTCGGCGTATGATAGCATACATTTGTGTAACTAAAAAGATGAAGATTGCTTAGCTAGCAGAAATTGTATCTACTATAGATAAATGGTTATTTTACGGTCAAATACTTTTACAATATATGCTAAGAGCTTAGAATGTAATCAATTCACTTCACTAATGTATTTTAAATATATTAGACATTGTGCCTGTATTAAGAGTTCAGCATATGATGAGATCTCCTTATATAAGATGTCAGAATTTATGGAAGTTAAAACATTTTTTAGTTTAAGTGCTGTAAAGATATTACAATAAAAAAATGTTATACTTTATTTTAAGGTGTTAATAATTTAAATGAGAGAATATCTCGTTTAACATCTTGAGATGATCATTTTAGCTATATTGGGTGTATCTACCATCACACTGTCGGTCAATTTATTTATTTAAAATATGGCTTTGTCAAAGTCATTTATAGATAAGAATCATGGAATGGCTATAAAAAGATTTTAACCAGGCTGATTCATACTGTGTAAGGCGTTTTTAATGTGACTGATTTTTTTTTTCTGTGTATCTTACATTTTATGAAGATTGTAAAATATTGCTACTTTGCATGTTTGCTTGCGCTCATGTGCAATAAACATTATGTGGCAGCTTAGGAGAGATGCAGGTTGTGGAGGTGTGGCATTGTGGCGGCCAGTGACGGCACTGAATTTGTGGGCTTGGCAGTATTCAACCAATGCAGGCCCACTGTCTTGATGACACTGTTTCTGCAAAAGTGCCACCAACTTGAAATGATTTAGCCGTCCACAATCAAGGGCTGCCTCATCATTGCAACATCAACCATTCTGCTGCAATGAAGGAGCGACCCATCATTGCAGGGTGGTACCTTGCCTGGTGTAACAGTTTTATGAACATGGCGGCTATCACTGTCTTTCTCAGAGCCCCATGAAAGCTGATGGGGGTGCCCAATCCCCATGTTGGCATGCCCCGACCCAGTTCATTTGCCGAAGGGGGAGCCCACTTCCTGTCGGCATACTTTCCCCCCATTTGTTATGTGCTGAGGGGGTGCCCAATCCCCCTCAGCATCATACCCAGTCTTTCTTTGTTGATGGAGGGCCCAATCCTCATTGGCTCCAGTCCCCACTCCCCAAAATGTAGGTGGAACACTGGGAGCCCACCCAGTGGGACCAAAGCAAGCCTGAAAAACAAAACCTTCCATAGCGTCTTTTGTTTTGTTGTTCTCCCTGAAACCAAGAAAATGGTCCCTCATGGTGTCTCATGCCCCTCCCCAACCCGCACCCACCCTCTCTGCACCCTGCCTCCCCACACACACCCCTCACCCCATACTTACCTCTGGAGCCCAGAGCGACGATCTTCGGTGGACTGGGAACACGTCTGCACTCTTCAAAGCTGACCGCAAACTGAAGAAATGCCAGTAAGCTGTATAATGGCATAAATAGTTTTTTTTAACTTATGTGGTTATCTCAGCCACTTTTTCTACTTTTGGCACCAAATTTTCAACATGGGGTTATTGGGAGCCCTCCTCATGAATTCAGTATCTGTCATGTCATTATTTGGTCCCAAAAGGTGATTTCACGGTCACTGCGCAGAATCACCTTTTGGGACCAATTAACAAAATGACAGTGCCATTGTTCATGAGGTAGGCTCTCAAAAAGCCTATATTGCAAATTTGGTGAAATAAATCCAAAAAAATGACTGTTTTACAAGCATGCATTGCACAGTTTCCATGCACACTCGTAACTTCACGAATCTGTAATATTTTCACTCCAGATTTTTCTTATTGCCATTTTCACACCTCCTTATAGAACAGTACAGCTGTCATTTTTCACATCCTGGCCAAAATGTGTTTTCTCACTTCCGGCGCAGAATAGCGCTGTTGCTGTGGAAAATCAGTGTTTGGGAAAGATTAAGAAAATCACAATGACTCTGTTCATGAGCAGATTCCTAAAATGCCAATGTTGAAAATTTGGTGACAAACATCCATAAAATGACTGTGTTATGAGCATGCATTGTGCAGTTTCCACGCACCCTTGTAACTTCACAAATTTGTAGTATTTTCACTCCAGATTTTCAACATTGGCATTTTTTCAGACCTCCTTATGAACAGTACAGCTGTCATTTTTTACATTGTGGGCTAAACGTGTTTTCGCACTTCTGGCATATAACAGCGTGGTCACTGTGGGAAGTGGGTGATCGGGACAGAGTAAAAAAATCACATTGACACTGTTCATGAGCAGAGGTGCTAAAATGCCTGTGTTGAAAATTTAGTGACAAAAGTCCATAAAATGACTGTGTTCTGAGCATATGTTGTGCAGTTTCCACACACTCTCGTAATTTCACGCATGTGTAATATTTTCACTCCAGATTTTCAACACTGGCATTTTTTCACACCTCCTTATGAACAGTACAGCTGTCATTTTTATATCCTGCCCAAAATATGCGTTCACACATCTGGTGCAGAATAGCGCAGTCCCTGTGGGAAATCAATGTCCAGGACAGATTAAGAAAATTATAGTGAGCAGAGGTCACAAAATGCCTATGTTGAAAATTTGGTGAAATAATTCCACTAAATGACTGTGTTACACGCATGCATTGCGCAGTTTCTACGTACACTTGGAAGTTAGAGCATTTTTCATATTTTCTCTACAGATTTTCAACATTGCCATCTCTTCAGACCTCCCTATGAATGGTACAGCTGTCATTCTTCACATCCTACCCAATCTGTATTTTCGTACATCTGGTGCACAATGGCACGATCGCTGTGGGAACTCAAAGTTCGGGACACATCAACAAAATCACAGTGCCACTGTTCATGAGAAGAGGTCTCAAATGCTTTCATGAGGTGAGGGTCATAAAAAGGCCATGCTGAAAATGTGTAGTGCAAATACCAACAAACGCCCCAGGCGTTAGGGTTTCTAACCATAACGTCCTACCCTGTACAGACTGACAGGCATCAGGGGTGTGCCTTTGGATTGCCAACTGTAATGCCCATGCCATTTCACCCCCACCCCACTACAGCCAGTGACAGGCATTGAGGGTGTGCCTTGGACTCTTGGCCCCAGAGTTCACCTCATGCTCCTATACTGCACCCATTCCAGCATATGTCCTTATGGAATGGGGTAACTGTAAATCTGAACACCCCAAGGCACACTTCAACACTTGTCAGTGTCTGCAGGATAGGGTGAGGTGAAATGGTATGAACGTTACTGGCGACGACCCAAAAGCATACCCCAATGCCTGTCCATCTCTGCAGGGCAAAAGTGGGGTTGGCGTGAAGTTCAATACTTCACTGCCATTCCTATTCTGCAACTGTCTAACTCCTGCATTTACAATGCTAATACCAGCAAGCAGACATTCGGCATTGACAAATGCTTGTTTTTTGTGTTGTAATGACTTAATAGTCGAACAAATAAACTTAAACTAACTATAGATACAGGCAATTATCACTGAAAGTGAACCAGTTGGAATAAATGCTATATTGCTCTAATAGGACTCTAATTTCAAATTAAATGTTAACATTTGTAGGATGTGTAATATATATTATTACAAAACATGAGCCCAGTTACTCACCATCATCCACCAAATCAATTTGTATCATCATGAATGACAGCACATTTTAAACTCCTAAGGAGAACCATGTAGTGAAGATATTCAGGGATCTACACAGTCACAAGAAAGTTCACTCTGTGATATGCTAGCATTCCAGCTGAACTCCATGCTGTGAAGCTGATCAAATCTAGAGTACAGTGGGTAGTGGATCCATATGAATTAGTACATGTTTTCCCAGAATACTTTCTTTATTCCTGCTTATGAAGTGGGGGAAGGGGCAGACATGACAAATGTAGAGTCCATTTCCCATTTCAACCTGAAATTACTGTGTTACCTTGTAGAAGTGAAGACAGTATTCAGGATTCACTGGATTATGACTTTTTTTCGGTGGGGGGGGTTAGATAAAGCTTGAATCAGTGTTGGAACTACCATCTCACTCTCTCAACCACTAAGCTGTTTGTGATTTACTTACTTGTGATAAATATTATCTTTCAACTGTTTAATACTGATTATGCTCCTTTCAACCACTGAGTACTACAATAGAAACATAGAAACAGAGACAGTGATGGCAGACAAAGATCAATGGTCCATCCAGTCTGCCTGTAACACCTTACCATACCCCAAGACCTTTTTTCCATATGGAGTCTTTGTCTATACTACCTATCTCTTTGCTCCCTGTTTTATTACTACCCAGAGTAACAACTAGGCTCTTAACTCTGTTCCAACTATTTATGAAACCATTGGTTGTTTTTCGGCACCCACCATCTTCACTGGCAGACTTTCCCATGACTCAGTCCCTTTCTCTGTAAAATGAAACTTTCTCATGTCCCTCCTGAACCTCCCCTCACTAGTTCCCACTCATGACCTCATGTTCTAGATTCACTACCCTTGTTGAATAGCTCGTCATGGTTCACCTTGTTCATTCCTTTTCAGGCACCTGAAGGTCTCTACTATTTCACCCTCTTTTGCCTGTCTTTAAATGACGACATTTTTTTTTCTAACTCTATTTATGCACCTATCGCTTCGCTGAAATCTCTCCAGTAACCTCCAGTCCTGATGTCTCTACCTCCCTGCGTGACTCAGATTCCCCTACAGCTCCTCTCCAGCACTGAGCATCTCCCGGGTCTGCCCTCCGGGGAAAGGTCGCCCCAGCCCAGGGCACTCTTTCTCAAGTATTGAGCCATCGGGCTGGAGAGGTGGGACCAGCAGAGGGGGCTGAGCCTGACATCAGGAGTGTGGACAGAGGAAGGAGGCACCATCGCCTATCGGCTAAGGGAGAGTTTTTTTACAGGCTTAGGAGTCCCCCTGTGGAGCCCGGCTTGACATGGCAACGTATTGCTGTGGCTCCACCCCCAGGTACTGCATCACGCCGCTGCTGTTTGAAACCCCCAGCCATCGCCAGAGGTTGCTTCTTGAGAGAGCGTTGTGCCCTAAACCTCCCCGTGAAGCAACAGCTGTCCTCCAGATGCTCGATTGCTTCCCTCCCCTGCTGACCTCCGACAATCCGTGCCACAAGCCAGTCCTCATAGGATCTGCCCTGCTGCCCCTGAATAATTCTGTAAAAATGGAATACTCCTGCATTGTGAAAACAATGTGAGAGCTTAACAAGGATATACAGTACATCATGCAGCTCTAAAATGACCCACACGACCAGTACTTGAATCAGAAATACCCACTGGATTTACTAAAATGTCTGAAAAGATGAAATAATAATAGTAAATAAACTAGTTTTTGAACCACATCTTCTATAGAATACTAAGGCTTGCACATTTAAGGCAACTGTTCTTAAAGAAGATTTCTTCACACTAAAAAAGAAAGTTTTAGCTCGGTTTGAGTATGAGTTGATTCATACCTCTCAAGTGTCCCGATTCACCCAGGATGTCCTGTTTTTTGGCTATTTCTGCTCTTCAGCCCCTCCATCCCGAATTCACCCTGGATTGCCCAGAAAATACCGACTCTTTACCCGAGATCGCAATGCCATGTGCTCCACGCTGACTGTTCCCCTCTGCTTCTTTATCTGTTGCATAGAGCGAGCGCACTGACGTCACCACTCCACCAATCACCAGCCGCTGTTTGGTCCCTTCATTTTTGGCACCTCCACCTACTGCGGACCTGAACTTTGAGTCCCCCTTAGGTCCACTAGCACTGAATAAAGGCAGCCTCTCCGGTATTCTTGGAACTCACTCAGCCGAGGAGAGTTCAAGAGTGCCAGAGAGAAAATTGTGATCAAGCCGCTGCTGCCAGTATTTGCCATCGGAGTCGTCCCTCAAGTCCTGCTGCTTGCCAAGCCCGAGTTGTCGCTTGATTGCTGATTCGCTGCTGACCACTGTTTGCTGCTGCCCTGGGCCACAACTTTTACAAAAGTTAAAGTTAGGTTACCTGTAATTCATTTAATTTTATTAAATTACTCAGTGAGTCGGTCCAACTCAGTGGCAGATCACCGAGTGCCGTGCAGCAGCAGCAGAAGTCTCCATGAAGAAGAAAAATGGACAACAGAGAAAACAGAAGTGCTGCTGAGCACAGCCTTTATTTTGAGGTATGCAGTGTCCATCCAATGATCCAAGAATGTATTAATAATGTAGCAGCAGCAATGGCAGTGGGCTGGCAGGCGCATAGACTAGAGTAGTCAGTCAGACTGTCACAGACTAGCAGGTGGTAAGAAAAAAATGGTCTTCCCCTTTTTCTGCCCTTCATCCTCCCTCTTGATTCTTAAAAAGTCATCCCTACAACTCCTTTTCTCCCCTATGTACTTAAAGAACCCCCTTTTCCCCCTCTCTGATTCCCTGAGACAATTTCAGCTCCTTTGCTGCCTTGGCTGCCCTGTTCACCTCCTTAGATGCCTTTGTGAACACCTCCCTGTCCTCCTCACATCCAGATTTTTTGAACTTAATGAAGGCCAATCTTTTTTCCCTCATCTTCCCTTCCACTCCTTGCTAAGCCAGCAAGGTTTTTTGATGTGGACTGCTTACTCTGAGATTTGGCACACGTGTTTCTGACCTCATTCAGTCCCTTCCTAATGATTGCCCATTTCTGTTCAGCATCCATCCCTTGACTAATTCCAAGTCAAGTCAAGTCAAACTTTATTTTTATAGAGCTTTTCTAAACCAAGCACTATACATAAAATCAGATACAATAAATATAAATTAAGGCAATAAATAACTTAACCATAGTTAGGGAAGGCTAAGCTAAATAAATACGTTTTTAACTCAGTTTTAAAGCTGTCGATGGTCAGGCATTCTCTTAACTGACAAGGTAGAGAATTCCACATGGTTGGAGCCGAAAAAGAAAAGGCACGGGCACCAGATGTCTTTAATCGCACCCTTGGAATCTCTAGCAATCTCTCGTCAGCAGATTAGAGAGGACAGAAGGGGCAGTAGGGTACTAGGAGGTCTTGCAGGTAACCAGGTCCCTGATCATGTAGGGCTTTAAAAGTTAGCAAGCCAACCTTAAGAGTGATCCACCACTGAACAGGCAGCCAGTGCAGCCTGCACAGCACAGGCATAATATGACTGGACCTAGAGGTCCCAGTCCAAAGTCTGGCCTCCACATTCTGCACAAGTTGCAAGTGATGGATATCAACCCCTGGTAGCCCTAGGTAGAGGGAATTGCAGTAATCAAGGTGGGTAGTGCCAAAGACATGGACCAGTGTTGGAAGATCATCCAGAGGAACCAAATGTTTCACCCGGGTGATATTCCACAAATGGTAAAAAGAGGATCTGATGACAGCCAACAGCTGAGATTTTAGTGTCAGACCATCATAAAAAATAATGTACAAGTTATGCACCTGGTCTGAGGTAGTGAGCGGTATGTCATCAATCGATAGACCTGATGGCTGACCAGCCCCCAAACCCACCCCCAGACGACCAGGGTCCATGACTAACACTTCAGTCTTATCCGGATTCAGTCTCAGCCAGCTGGTACTCATCCAAGTTCTGATTTCGGTGAGGCAGTTATTTAACACAAAGAGTGCATCATCCTGTCTGGGGAGAAAAGTCATGTACAGCTGAGTATTAGCTGCATAGCAGGGAAAACTCAGACTGAATCGTCTGATGATATCTCCTAATTGCAACATGTACACTGCAAACAACATGGGGATCAGAATGGAGCCCTGCGGCACCCCACAGGGCAGGGAGTGAGTGCCGAGGAATAAATTCTGGTGACAACTCTCTGAGACCTGCCCACGGGGAATGAATGAAACCATTTCAGGACTGTACCAGACAGCCCAGAAAGAAACCGCAGACATGCCAACAGCACACCGTGGTCTACAGTGTCAAATGCAGCAAAGAGATCAAGGACCAGAATGGTACGTGCTTATTAATCTCTTGCCATTAGGAGGTCATTCAATACACAGACAAATGCAGTCTCCATGCTATGCTTCTTCCGAAAACCAGACTGGAGAGTATCATAGACATTGTGAGTTATAAGGTGATCATCGAATTGCAGCGCAACCACTTTTTCAATAACCTTACCAACAAATGTCAGGTTAGAGATAGGCCAGTAGTTAGCTAGACAGTCTGGATCCAAGGAGGATTTCTTAAGGAGTGGTTGAACAACTGCCTCCTTGAGGGGATCTGGAACCCCCCCCCCCCAAGGACTTCCAGATAATTTCAGTAAGGATCGAGCAGATAACATCTACACAACCCACTAAAGGGTGTACGGCCCGGATGCAAACTACAACTGATTGAGCGCAGTGTTTGGATGATCTTCACAATGTCTGTGAATTCCAGACAGCAAAAATCTGACCAGACAGGCTGAGTGCATGCCACCTTCTGCCGATCTCTACAATCCCTCACAGGAGAGGCCAGGCCGATGTCAGACCTGATGCTGGCAACCTTATCTGCAAAGAACTGAGCGAACTCCTCACATTTCAGCTGAGGAAAAGCTTCTCTGGGCTGGAGACAGATTGGACTGCACAATCTGTCAACAGTCCAGAAAAGCTGAGCCAGTCGATTCCACACAGCAGAAATCTCCCTGGTCAGAAATCTGCCTTCTTACGGGTGATTTCTGATTGATAGCCATCATAATGTGCCATTAACCTTAGCCTGTTGGCATCAAAGCTGGACTTTTGCCAGGCTCTCTCCATCCTTCGGCCAACTCGTCTCAACTCTTTCAAGGAACCATCAAACCAAGGGTTCCTTTGGCGAAGGGTGAGAGGCCAAACGCAAGCAGGAGCAATCTTGTCCAGGGAATCTCCTACAGACTTATTATAGACCGGTACAAGATCACCTGGACTCATGCATTCACCTGACAAACCCGATAGGTCCAGCACCGCCGATAGGTCACTGGGGGTAACTCCCCTTAAAGGCCGGTACTGAACCATCTCCATAGGGGCAGACCTATTGTGGGGGGCCCTGAAACTGAACCTTATGGTGTGATGGTCAGATCAGCTAACTGGTTCCACCCCCAAGTCAGATATCTCCATTCCCAGAAGAAAGATCAGATCCAAGTGACCCCCCTACATGGGTCGAGGAAGTAACTACCTGTGTAAGGTCCAGCATCGTCATCAGCTGGAGGAGATTTTAACCAAAATGTGAGAGTTCATTGTTGACCCAGGCACTGAAGTCCCCCAGAACTATCCATCTGGGGGACCTCAATACCATGTCGATGATGAAGTCTGCTATCTCCTGCAGGAATTCTCCGCCATCTCCTGGTGGACAGTAGATGAGGAGTATCCTGCAACCTACACCCTCTCCCAGGATATACTCAAAGGATCTGGTGCTTCCCAATGGCACATCCACAAGGCCCAGTTCAGCCTTAAATATAATGGCCACACCCCTGCCCCTATGATCCAAACTTGGGTAGTGTATCACTGAGAACCCTGCTGGAACTGCAGAGGCCAATACAGGGCCTGCATTTTCATCCAGCCAGGTCTTGGTGATGCAAGCCAGATTAGTTATTCCAACAAGATCAGCTATAGCAGCTGTCTTGTTCTTAATAGATCTGGCATTGCATAACACTGCCCAGGTAGGCTGAGATGTCGGGGAAGACCTCAGCACCTGCCCGCTAACATCAGAGCCCTTGGGTATGGAGACAAGACAGTGAGAACCTCTGTCCTGACTCTATTTCACCCCAGGACACATCCTGGACTCCCCAACTCCAATCCACCCTCCTTTTTCCTCTCCCCCTCCAGGCCCAGCTCTGCCCCTTTTTACACACTTTCTAAATATCCCTAAAGCACGACACCTAAAATAGGTGTCAGATGATAATGGGGGACATTCAAAGGGATGTAATTCCCTGAGTCTGGTGTGGGGGAGTAATGCCTGACCATCACTAAACCTCCCCAGCCCATGGCAATACAAAGCAGTAGAACATAATCACAAAAACTCTAAAATCTAATGTCCCACCCCAAAATAAAAATTCAATAAATCTGATCTTAATAACAATCTTATTACACCCTAAACTATAAAATAATACAAACTAAATAATAATTTAAGCTCAATAAAATCAAAAATAATCCCATCGCACCCAAAAACCCACAAAAATAACTATCCAAAATAATATAAGACAGCTACAGCTCTAGATTAGATTACTTGTTATTATCCAATAAAATTCATTGTCAAATGTCTTTATATGGAACCACTTCAAGAATTTGCCAAATCCTTTAAAGTTTGTGCAGCAAAGGGTAACTCTAATCCAACCCTTATCAAAATAGTATGTCCAGAGAATGTGGCACTCTCACTGCCACATAAACTGAGTTAAAGCAGATATTGATTTCCACCGAGGCTCTCTCACTGCCTCCAAAATAAAAAGAAATGATTACAGTACCTGCCGATGATGAAATATGGAACTAAGTGGAAGATACAGCAAACCTGTTGAGAGTCGAACCATACACCAGTTCAAAGAGAGACGACTTAGATGTAAATATTACTGGCCCCAGTACAGCTTAGAGAATAGGGCCTTAAGGAAAAGAGACACCCCACTTAGCCCACTGGTGCCACCCAGTAAAAACTAGGAGGCAGCAGTGTGGCACAAGAGAGAAAGATTTTCCACCGACCCTCCATCTGGTACCCTCTATCCCCACAGAGAGTCCCAAAACCAGGCACCCACCACCGTAGCCAGCCAGACCAGTCTACAGTCTGCCACTCTCATCTGGTAGTTCAACCAGAATAATAGGATCCACTGCAGTTCGCACCACTCCTGATATTCCAATGGATTCTTCCCAAGCCAGGCTCCAAGCAGCAGCACAAATGGCAACCAACCAAATAATGTGAAAATAGGCTGCCATGAGTCCAAGTGCACTCTGTAATCTGTTCCAAAATTCAAGGCACCACTACAGTATTGCAGCTAAATACTCATCTAGGATGCTGTCCATTCTTGCAGAATCTGCCTTTCTGAAGCCTAACCCTCTTGTCCTGGTCTTAATGGACTCCTTCCCTGTGTCAAGGAGAAACTACACTGAGCAGTGATCGCTTCCTGCTAGAGGGTCCTGTACTACCACATCCTGGACTTGGTCACCAAAATGGGGTGTGCAATAAAATGAGAATAGATACATGTAATTGCTGTATCACCAATTGGCAAGAATTTATTTAATGCAGCAGTATTACTTAGCCAGAAAAAAATGTCATCCTAACTTTTCTTAGTAGTAATGTATTCCTGATAATCTTAGAACCTTCAGTGGAGTATTCTGAATTCAATCAGCTATTTTTAAGACTCTCTTTAATTACAACTTTTGTAATTTGCATGGATGTACAATAAAGATAGTGGCCCCCCGCAACTTTCAAGAATTTTCTCCCCATAGATCACATTCCAACCTCACCCATTTTATTCATAATGCAGATATGTCAGGATATTGCCCGCACATGTTTCTGATGACCAGGAGTACAACACCACCCTGATCTGTTTGCATCTATAATAATGGACCTGGCAAAGGACCAATAACTTTTAAAAACTTCAAAATCCTCTATCTTCCCTCAGGAATTAAATAAACCAACAGAAAAATCAGATCTAATGATGTTTTGGTTTGTCATAACTGGCAAGAAAATTATTTAAATTTTGAACAAGTACTGCTGCTTTAAGTTAAAATCAGCAAGTCAGAGCAGAGACCAGGTAAAAAGTATACAGACACTTTAAACCAGTGCTGGTTTTTTTCTCAGGGAAATTAATGATGGCTTACTCCACCATAAGTTTCTTCTGATCACACACCAAATTGAAAACTCAGTTCCAAAGGTAAAGAAGGGTAAACATAATCACCACAGTCTGTGGTGAACATTTTGGAAACTCATTCTGGGCTGAGTCTACAGGCTTTGTCAATAAAGCTTACTGATACAGCAGAGGTAATTACTGCTCCATAAACAGGACCAAAATATCTGACTCAAAGCATTTCTGCAATCGAACAAGGTTCTTTTTCCCTCAGGTGTATATCATATGTTTGAGTTGCAGGTGCATATTCTCCATGACCAACTTCATTGTTGATGCCATTGTGATTTTAGCCTGCCCCACTAACATGTACGGGTGAGCAAATATGAATATTGGTAACTTTAGTTTGACTTCAACAGGGATCCATTGTCTTTGGTTTGGCTTTGGCTCTTTGGCCAACTATGCTTTGAGTCCTTGGTATGGGGTCTAGAAGGCTACAAATGAGGTAAAAGGCTTCCCAGCCCAATCCAGTCAAACCCAACTCCTTCCATGTTCTCACATTCCTCCAGTCAGTTTAAAAAATAGCACATAGCATAATTCCAGAAATCGTAGATTTGTTTTACAAAACAGTTTCTGGGAAGTGGGAGTCGGGGTGCATGTGACTGAGGTGGAGAAAAGGGGGGCTTAGGTTTAGCCTTGGCCACCTGGGAAAGGCTGGATCATTAATTTTAACTATTTGACTGAATAGCAAAGTGATCCAAAGTGGCCCAATAGTCTTACTAGACTGAATCCAAGGTTAAAGGGTGAATACAAATTCAGTACTGGCTCATACTTACCACCCCCTTCATTTTAAACATTATCCACACCAAAAACTGCTCAACTCTAAAACATTTAGTAGTTAGCTCATTAGATTTGCACCCTAAATTAGTAATGGAATGGACTAACATGGTCCTTGTAGAGAATTCTTATTATTGATCAGCTTATTGGGCTCCCCACTGGTGATGAGGCATCAGGTTTGGAAGCCCCAGAAGGGCCTTGCTTCAGTTTAGAAAAGTCAGGCAGTTGCTTCTGGGATCATCTCTAATGGCTCACTTAAGACAAAGTACGGATTAAGAGGTATTAAAGTAATAATGACTGATGTAATCTTGAGTACTTACTTGCATTAATTGTTTTTTATTTCTGTTATTTGGCTCTATTGTAAATACCTCTGTATGCATTGTACCATTTGACCCTGAGCTAACCAGGTCCATCTTGTAAATGAGCTTGCTCAATGATGTTCGCCTGGATAAATAAAGATTTTGATTGATTGAAGTTTAGCTTTTGCAAAGAAAATCAGCAGCCAAGCAAATGTCATTTTCTTATTGAAACAGGAGTGCTGGATGCAAGAGCTGCCAAAAAAGCTTACATCCTATCTGACAATATGCTCTGTCCCCTTTGATACATATTAACATAATGAATTTATGTCATCTGTACCAATAATCAGATTTTTAAATATTTCAAGTTACTGCTTTATTTGTTTTTTGCTCATTTTATTTGTTTTAATAACATTTCTGGTAACATTAAGATTGAGTGATTTGACTGAAGTGCAACACAGGGTCATACATTTGGACTGGTGAACAGTACTGTGCAAAACAGATTTTTTATGCCAAGAAACTTTGTTCCTTTGTTAAAGTGACACTGTCAACTATCATAGAACAATGCTGGCCCTTTTTCTGTTTGCTACCTTCCATGCCCAAAAAAGCCTTACTGTTTCAGGCACCACATTTTGCCACTCATCTGCCTGTCAGATTCAGTATCATCGGCATTGGTCACCACCAGTTCCTGTTGTGTTACTCTGGTGCCCAAGTCAGTTCTTTCTCTCTTTAGGGACCCTTTCCTCTTGTAGGGTGTAGGAGGAGGACAAGGGTACACTGTGAATGCAGGTAGTTGGTATTAGGGACAGGGTAGCCAACATGACACTGATGAGGGTTGGGAGACTTGGAGTAACACACAAGGAGGCCATCACCTAAGGCTGCTGTGGCTGGACAGTCCCCCCCATTGTTCCTCACGTCAGTTCCCTGAAGGGGGGCTGCTGGCACATGATCACCTACACCAGCAATTGCTCCACACTACCTCAAGCTTCCCCTGACTGGCACACCTCTCTTCCCTCAATATGGATGCTCTACTACCCTCCCTGCTGGCCTTTACTCTTAACATCTTGGTTCAGGGCACAAACCTGGGTCACCAGTATGTCAGAGTGCTCCCTTACTATTCAGTGCCAAGAAGCTGCCTGGACTCTTTCCCCTTTAAATGTGGGAGGTTGGCAGTGTCCAATACAAAAAAAGTACACCTGTTTTTAGCAAACTCTAACTGAGGCTCTTTTAAAGAAGAAGTGCTAGATAAAAAAAATTGGATCTTTTGCAACAGTTTGTTCCCTGTGCTCTGTTGAGCACTTACCTGGTAATCCTTCTTGTTTTCACTGTACTATCACCCCATAATTTGTTCTGTTTTTCTTTGTTTTTGTTTGACATCTCTCCCACCTGCCATGTTAAACTGAAAAACCCTCTGATGCCAACTGCACATGCGCATGATTTGCAGTACTACACAGGGACAGCGGGAATGAGCAGCACAGGGTTCCGTTGAAGTAAACAAAAGGCATGATGCGACATGAGGAAGGAGCCTGTATGCAAATTAGGCACTGCCTATATTTGCTGTGGACCCATAACAATGGAAATAAATTGTAAGTACCTAAAAAAACTAAAGATTAAAGATTGCTAGAAAAAAATATTTACAGACATGGATACTGGAAGTATGGCCACATGCTTCCAGACAAAAAGTAGAATTTTGATAATCACTTCCTAATTATCCAGTACTGGTGCTTTAAGTTATAAACATAGAACAGGACACCATACTGAAGGGCTCATATCAACACACAGTATTCTGTCCAGCTGTATTCTCCTGTTTGTGTATTACTGTTATTAGATTTGGCCTTTTTGGCCCCCCATCCCTCACCCCAATATAAGGCGTAGGGCTGGGCATCAAGCTGGGTCACAAGTTCAGGCCGTTTGAGTTTGGAAGTGTACAAAACTAATGGACTGAATTGGGTTTCACACCGCCAAACCCAAAATGGAAACCTGAAACTTCTGAAAGCAACAGCACATTAATTTAATTAAAAAAAATGATCCAGAACAGTTTTTACATAGCATATCACCACTCCAGAATGTGCAGATGGGGGTGGATATATTGCCACTGTGGGGAGACTAGGGCTGTGCGAGTTGACAAATGTTGCATTTAATTTCAGGCCAAATTGGACCAATTCAAATTTTGCCCAGCTCAGCTCGAAACTGGCCCATCGGGCTTAATTTGCCAACTTGCACAGCCCTAATTTGGGGTTGTCATGGCTAATATTGGCTATATCCTTCCTCTGACCAGAAGGACAAATGAGCAGTTGCCTTTACAGCTAGCGTCAATGCTGTATCATGGTTGAACAGCAGATAGTGTGTGAATGCTGGATGGTCTGTAACCTCCCTCCTTAGCAGCTGAACATCTTAACAACAGAATCTGAAGTGACAATCCTCTGGCTGAGTGGAAATCCAAGGACAGCATCTGGACCCCGGGTCTTCCCGTTTACAAAGCAGTATGCTGCCACTGCACAGCTGGGCAGGTAGATCCCTGTTTTGATCTATCTAAGGCCAGCAGGGGTGAAACTTCATGAATAATATGATGAATGATATCAGCTCAACACAGAGTCTGAACTACCCTATCACCCACTAGAGAGGTTCTCTCCATTTGACATGCATTGCCAGTGCAGTGAGTGAAAGCTTGCCCAGTGACTGTTAATCCTTTTAAAAGTATCTCCTCCTTTGGATGTTATTTATTTGCCCACCCCAACCCACAATACCCATTTGAATAACTTTCCCATTTTGAACTTTACTTTTTTAGCAAACTACTTGAGAAGGCAGAGTGAGCTCAGTTTATTAGCATCTGTCCTAACAGCCTTCAAAATAGGTTCTAGACTAACTTTCTCTCTGGCCTCAGCTACTGTACTACAATCTGTGAAGTCAGTGATCTACTGTTTGTTAGTAATCACTCATATACACATTTTTTCAGTGGTAAAGATTTCATCGGCAATAAGATTTTGGAGTGCGAAAACAGTGAAAAAGTGGCAGAAAGTTGGCTACAGCAAGGATAAAAGCACATAAATACAATGTATTGAGGCAATCAGAAAGATCTCATGTTGTTTACAGAAACTTCAATACTGTTTTAAAGATACATAAACCCAAATGTTTGAGCTACAACTTTTGTTTAATCGTGCTTCATGACCCTTTACAGGAAAGGCTGCTGTTTACTTGACTGCTGAAACTGCATTTATTTACTAAGGACAAATATTGGTTCATAGTATTTTAAAAATGTAAACAACAGCCACTTATGATTCAAATTTCCCTCCTTCAGCTGCTCTAAAATGGCTGCCGGTGCAGCTTGATTTCATCAATGAGGGGAGTGAGTCCAATCAGCAGCAAAGTGTTGTACCAGCAGTCATCATGCAAAAGGACCGTGTTCTTTCTCACTTCTTTTTACTGTCAAATTGCTAAACGGGATAAAAATCATCACTTAGCATATGTGTTATTCATACTAATATATATGTCAAGTGATGATTTAAGTATGAAAAACACACCATGCTGCAACAAACACAGTTTTTTCTGTATTGCACAGCACCTCCCAAGACAGTCTCCTCTCCTCCAGTGCCAGCCTCCTTCTCACTGTCCCTCTCCAACCTAAATACCCCAAATTCCCAATCCTACAGCACCTTCCCCAGTATTTAAAAGCATACAGTACTTGGTGGTCTGCTGGGGGAAACACTGAGACCCAGTAAGCTACCTGTTATGGCCGCCACAACATTGGGGACTGGGGCCAACCTGGGATGATAAGAGCCTCTACACTGGTGATGATCTGCATCCCATCTGGGAGGGGATGTTCTCAGTGGACAATTTAAACATTACTGACACAAAGGGTAGTGGTAAATGGAGTTCACTCTGAGGAAGGGAGGGTGACCAGTGAGGAACCTCAGGGATCATCAGTGCAGGGACCAGTCCTCTTCAATGTCTTTATAAGTGTCATAGAAAAGAAACTGGAAGGGAAGGTCTTCTTCTTCTTCTTTGTGGATGACGCCAAGATCTGCAACATAGTTAACACTCAGGGGGAAGGGTGTGGAAAGGATGGTCTGGGATCTGAAAAAAAAACTGGAAGAGTGATCAAGGGTATGGCAGCTGGGTTTTAATGCAAAGAAGTGCAAAATAATGCACTTGGGTCATAGAAGCCCAGGAGCAGAGTACAAAATGGGTGGAGTGTTACTGACAAAGACCAAGCAGGAAACAGATCTGGGGTAATCATATCAGATGACCTGAAGGTGAGCAGGCAGTGTGCCAAGGCAGTAGGAAGGGATAGTGGGATCTCGGGGAGCATAGACTTACCTTTTTAACCTGGCATTCCCTGCTGACATTATTTAAATTGCCTGCTAACACCTTTTAAAAATCTTGCTTGCTGACATTTTAACTATTTATGACTTGATTTTATGCATATAATTATGCTGTTTAATTTTCTTTTAGTGTACAGTGCCCAGAGCCTCTGGGATTGGGTGCCTAACAAATATAAAATTGATTGACTGAATTGATTGATAGGAAGGGGTATCACCAGCAGAAAGATGGAGGTGGTGCTGACCCTACACAGATTGCTGATAAGACCCCACCTTGAATACTGTGTCTAGTTCTGGAGACCACATCTCAGGAAGGACACAGAGTGGAGGCAGTCCAGGAGAAGGCTAGCAAAATGATGTAGGGTCTAAAGGAACTAATATACATCCTGGAAGACAGAAGGACGAGGGAGGATATGATAGAGACCTTTAAATACCTCACAGTAGTAAATAAAGTATGGGGGGGAGTGTTTTTCAGAGAAAGGGTGCTCTAGAACAAAGGGGCATGATATGAAGCTGGAGATGGGTAAATTTAGGAGGGATGGGAAGAAGTGTTTCTTCACAGACAGGGTGGTGGATTCCTGGAACAGCCTTCCAGCAAAGATAGTGGGGGCGAAATCAGTGGTGGGGTTCAAAAATGCCTGGGGCAAACACAAAAGAATCATAGGGGTAAGAGGTAGGGAGATAGCCCACCATAGATCAAGTAGGGTCTGCAGTAAAAATATGAAGGGTAAAAAGAAACAGAAAGAAAAAAAATGGGCAGACTGGGTGACCCCAGTATCCCTTGTTTGCCATCACATCCTATATTTCTATGTAACTGGAGCTCACAATAATACCACCCCATCACATCTTGTCTTTAGTATAACACAGCACCAAGTTCACAATTTTACAGTGGTATCTCAGTGTAATTTCATGACTACCTGGTGGCCCAGTGGGAGAGAAAAGAACCCTAAAACAGATAGATTAGTTGTCCTCTACTGTGTGCTGTCTTCGAAACAGGACCTCACCTCCACATTCTGTCAGAAGGTTGGCTTTACTATCTAAGTGTCTAATTCCCCTGCTGTTGAGTCCTGGTTTCATACTTATAAGCTATACCTGGTGGTCTAGTGGGAGAAACAAGGAGCTCAAAAGCCACGGTCCAATGAAGATCCCTTCTGCTACTGCCGCTGCTGAGCCAACACTACAATCAGACTGGGGAGTGAGTTGCAGTTGTAGCATTGGCTTGGCAGTAGCAGCAGCAGCAGCAGCAGATATCTTTGAGGGACTGTGTATTTTCATGCTCCATGTTTCTCCTACTAGACCACAAGGTATTGCTTATAAGCAGGGCCACTGGAAAACTGCATCAGCAATTTTTTTGCAGAATCTGCAATTTCACCATTCTCTGCAAAAACTGACATGTTCCTCAATTTCTTGCAATTTTTGAATGTTTTATATCGAACTTTGTAAAAAGTATTAACATTTTAAATAAAATACTCTCAAATACAGTATATTGACAATTTTGCATGCTGACTTGGGTTTGGCCAAAACAATGCAGTGCAAGGTAGGGCAAGGGTTTCATGTCACACTGATTTCTTTTGAATCCTTGTCTTGTTTGGTTTCAAAATCCACTGGCACAGTACACTTAAACACTTAATATTTCTGTGTTCAAGCAGTCTATCAGAATACTTTTTGTTGCCACACAGACTGAAACAAAAGATGGGAGAAAAGGTGCAAAGTATTCCATTCACTTAAATAGGGTGCTATCTATGAAGCCTTTTCGTAAGTGGCAGGGCAAGTTTTTCCTTGTGAGCATACTTTCATTCAGGCTAGTTTTGATTCAAACAGCTGAGTATTTTTGGATTGCCCTACCTATTTTAAACTTGAATAAGCTAATTGCTAACAGTGATCTCACTCTTAGCAATAACCCCCCTAGATGCTCACATGCAAATACTACAATAAAAACCTGACTGAAGTCTAAAAACAAGCTTATAAAACACAAAATGTATCTGATCATTTAACAAAACAAAATCACTGCAGCCAGAGTAAAACAAAGGTAAATTACAGGGTACCCTGACTACTGCATGATGCAGTAAAAATATATTGTTTTTTTTTTTTTTACTTTTTGGTAACCGCATAAGGTCCACTAGGCACAAGTGCCTGTTTTTAAGTACAACCCAGGAGCACTGAGGATGTTAAGTGACTTGTTCAGAATCACACAGTATGCAAGTGGAGGTTGTGGGAACCAAACCCATGTCTGCTAGATGTTCATAGTTTGTTACTCTAACCTCTAGATTATACTGCCAGCCTCAATAACCCCCAGATTTAATGTTTAAATATGTTATTTCAAAAACAGTGTACAGTATCTACAGTACAAATTATGACCATTAAACACTTTAACATCATTTTACTAAAGCTCTAATTATTCACCACTCTATCTGCTTATTTTTTCTTGTACCAAAGTGGGTGAATAGTTGGCAGAGCACTGTAAACAGCTGTTGATTAGGCTTCATTATTCTACATCCAGAAACAGAAAAATGTGTTTATTCTGGATTTATTTAATATTGATTTGCTGTGGCTCACTTTATAGAATCTATTTAGCACTGTATGAGGCAGATGCTTTTAAATTTTGGAAGATAAGCTATCATAAGCATTGCCTATCAGTTTAGTATTCTTTTTAGGAACATAAACTTTTCTTTATGTTTTAAACATATTCAGGTATCAGTGTATTCATTTAGTAATTTATACTGACTAATATATGCTGCAGAAAACATTAAAAGATTTATTGTGAAACACTCTGGGTCTGTAGTGGAACCCCCGCAATTTCCCACAATTTTTGCAAAACGCTCCGCGATTTTGGGTAACCTTTTCTGCAATTTTCCAGTGGCACTGCTTATAAGTATGAAACTGGAACTCAGCAGCAGGGGAATTAGGCACTTAGTCAGACAGCAAAATTAGTAAAGCAGACCTGCAGACAGGATGTGGTGGGGAGCTCCAGTTCTGATGACAGCACACAGCAGTGGGACAACTAATCTATCTGCTTAAAGGGAAACGTCCATCTAGGATTAAATTAATCAGTCTTGTTACTGATGGAAATCTGCTTTACATAAGCTATTGGCCAAACCTGCAACACTTTTAGGGACAGCATTATACCCATTCAGTTCCCCCTCCCTTTATAGCTGCAGGCATCCATTTTCTAAATCACAGGCACAGGAAATGACATCACACTAGGGGAAACACATATAGCTGATAAATAGTTTAACCAGGAGAGGCACAGTAAACTGAAGCCTGAGTCCAGGTGTGACCTGAGAGCACAAGAACGTTAAGTGACTAGCTCAGGGTCCTACAGTAATGCAAGTGGGGACTGTGAGATTCAAACCCAGGTCTCCAGGTTGGCAACTCTGAGTCTTAAACCACTGCGCTATACTGCCTCCTTGAAGGGGAGAGGAAATGAAACACAAAATGCCTTTACCCAGTCCATGGGGATGTGAACTTATCTCTAATCTTGAAGGGGCTGCTATAAACAAAAGTTGGGTACTGCCAATGTCAACAGTTTCCGAGCTCATTTGGGGTTTATATTGCTTTGTACAATGTTTTGTGACAATTCAGTTTAGTAAAATGTTTAGTGTCAGTGTGATTTGCAGAATATTCTGCTATGGTGGTAACACTGTAAATAATTTTTATTCCTGTACCTATTTAGTTCCAGTATTTGTTAGCACTGAAGTAGTTGTTTTTAATTTTTTTTTTTTATTGGCATCGTGTTCTGTCATTTGTAGGAGTGTGATCTAGTGGCTTGAGCACAAGCTTAGGGCCCTGGAGATGGGAGTTTCAAACCTCAGTAAAGTCAAATACTAACTGTGTGACCTTGAGTAAGTCACATGAGCCCCAGTGCTCCTGTCCACCTAGCATCAGAAATGAATAACAGCAGGACCTCACTACAAATGAGGTGGCACATCTCAGCTGGACTGTCCTGGGTAAATAAGTTGTAACAAAATAATTGTTTTGTGTTGGTGTGAGATAGGAGAGATGGCTGTCAATACAGAACCCTTCTGAACACAGGTGTCAGAACCTACAGGTGCAGGTGGGGGGTGGACACCCCCCACATTTCCCCTTGAGCATTCAAAGTGCCTCTAAATGCATGCAATGTCAGAAGGGAAGCAATCATGGTCTCTTATTAGTACAGTGCCCCCCCCACGCACACATACACACTCACTTTTCCCCATGTTCTAGCATTACTTCTTCTGAAGGCTGCAACATAAAAAAAAAATACATATTTTTTTTTTTTACCTTTGTTTTACCAGGTGAGACACACTAAGCTGAAAGCTTGTTTACAGGTGCAACCTGGGAGCACAGGGAAGTTAAGAGAATTGCTCAGGGTCACACAGTATGCAAGTGGGGGCTGTGGGATTGAAACCGAGATCTCCAGGTTTGCAGCTCAAAGCCTTAAACCACTGCGCAATATTGCATCCCCAATTTTGAACAGTTTACAGTTTCCAATTATTTGAACACCATCCAGAAACAGGTTTCCTTTCACCAAAGTAAAAGAAAAAAATCACAGCAGATTTGTTTTTTCATTTCATGATTCCAGCTGTTTCACTCGGTCTTTCCAGCAGGAAATCTCCAGTAGCCCCTTCTTTTTGAGATAAAACCTTTTCACTTTCCTGATGCTCCCAGGTGCAATCACTAAACTATTAAGTGGCAGGTTGTGACAGCTCATCAAGAGACCTAACACTTCTTTTCCTCTTACCTTGAAAGAGGCAGTATAGTGCAGTGGTTTAAGGCTCTGAGCTGCCGACCTGGGTTTGAATCCCACAGTCCCCTTTTGCATTACTATATGACCCTGAGCTAGTCACTTAACTTTCTTGTGCTCTCAGGTTGCACCTGGACTCAAGCTTCAGCTTAGTGTGCCTCTCCTGGTTAAAATATTGATCGACTATATGTGTTTCCCCTGATATGCCGTCATTTCCTGTGCCTGTGTGATTTAGAAAATGGAAGCCTGCAGCTATACAGGGAGCAGCAACTGAATGGGTTATAATTCTGGCCATAAAAGTGTTACATGTTCAGTCAATAGCTTATGTAAAGCAGATTTACATTGGTAACGATATTGATTAATTTAATTCTAGATGGACGTTTCCCTTTAAGGGTTCTTTTCTCTCCCACTAGATCATCGGGTATTCTTGAAAATTACACTGAGATACCACTGTAAAATTGTGAACTTAGTGGAGTGTTAAACTAAAGATAGGATGCAGTGGGTGAAGTGTTATCATGAGCTCCGGTTGCGTCAACAGGAGCATTGATCTTTGTGACTCACTGCGTTTCCCCCAGAGACCACTACATATTTTTTTTAAATACTAAGGCAGATACTGTAGGATTGGAAATTTGGAGGAGAAAGTGGTCAGAAAGGTCAGAAAGTGGGCAGTGGCATGCAGGCTGCATGGACGGAGAAGAAACTGTACTTGGATGGGGTGTGCAGTATGGAAAAAAACTTAAAAAATCACCACATAACATATGCATTTGAATAATACATATGTTAAGTGATAGTCTTTTTAACTCATTGATAGTAAAATGAAAGGAGAAAGAACACCATCCTTCTATATGTGGACTACTGCTACAGCACTTGTTGCTGATTGGTTTCTCTCCTCATTGACATAATCAAGCTGCATGTCAACAGCCATTTTAGAAAACCTGATGGAGGGAAATTAGAATTGGAAGAGTCTGTTGTTTACATTTTTTGAGTGCTATAAACCTGTAGTTATCCTAAAGAAATATATGCAGTTTCAGCAGTCATGTAAACAGCAGCTTTTCTTTTAAGGGGCTATGAAGCCTGATTTTGGACAAGTTATATCTTGAATTTTGGTTTAGATACCCTTTAAACCATCCATTTTGTTAAGTAAATGTTGGACTTCAAACAATAGACCTAGTATGAAAAATGCAAACATAAATTATATAGACTAAAAAATAACGTTTCAGAAGTTTACAATACAATATTTTGAAGATTATTGGAATATACAGTAGTATGCAGAATTTAAAGAGCTAATAGTCATAAAAATAGCAGGCATTAAATCTTATTTTTGTTAAAAGTAGTCACTTATTACTTTTTATTTCTGACATATCTTTTCTTTTTATTTGCTCATTAAAGGTTTTATACGGGTGGGGGGCCTGACCAGACAGAACATGACAGCAGAATTCAGAATCTCTGCAGGAATGACTGCAATCTAACCTCATCCAGTCTTCACCAGACCTTTCTTCAGTACCAAGTCCTGTGACCATCCTGTAATCTTACTGCCCAACACAGTCTACAAGTCATTTCTGATCCATAGTCTACTTATATTCAATTACTATACACTGTACTGCAGCATACTAGGCCTCATCCTTCAGCATTAAGGCAGATCTCCAAGCACAGCAAAGCTCACTTGCTAGAGTGGAAGTAATGTTTTCTAAACTGATGGCTGAGATTAATGATCTAAGGAGCTCCACCCAACAGAATGCAACCATTCTTGAAACTTTTGGCCAGAAAATTGCATTTAATGAGAAAGCAACGGCCTGTAATACCACTGCTATTCATGACCTTCAGGCTACTGCCTGTAATCAAGATCGAACTATTAAATCCCTGCAAACCAAAATTGACGATATTGAAAATCATCACAACTTATGATTTTTTGGCTTCCCTGAAGGTGTAGAATTAGGAGACACCACTGCGCTTTTATTACATGTGCTACCTGCAATGCTTAAACTGCCTCCTGACCTAACGTTAATCATTGAGCGGTCTCACCACACTCTGGGTCCCAGGCCAGCATCAGACCAGGGACCGAGGCCCATCATTGCTCGCTTCTTGAACTATTCCCATACAGAATTAATATTAAAATGAGCCAGAGGAATGGGGAAACTTCAGTGGCAAGAGTTTAATATTCCTATCTATAGAGATTTTTTAAAAGATTTAACCATTAAAAGGAAGGCCTACAATCCACTTAAACAAATCCTCCACCAAAGAAGCATTAAATTTGCTCTACATTACCCCGCGACACTATGCTTTTTCTGGGGCTCTTCCTTCAAGGATTTTGAAACCCCTGACTCCTTAGCCAACTATCTGGAAGTTTCTCTTTGTAAGCTTACCTTGGGAGGTTCAGCAGCAATTGGCAACCTGAACACAACTCTGGTATCCACACAGAGGGAGGACAACAAGGTTCGGGAGCGTGGGGAAGGTGTGCAGAACTCGCAGCCCCAAGCAGCAATGCCACAACTGATTTTACCCCAATGCAATCAACATGGCTACAAGAGAAGCTTCTGTTGGGGCATTATTTTTCAAGACTTTCATGCTGTTCTAGTGAGGTCTCAGCCCAAACACCCCAAGCTGCAGCCTCTCACCTTCAAATTGACCCCTCTATTCCCTTGAGCAATACATTTGCTCTCTTGGAGGATGACATGCACTCCTCGCAGGAGGATCTTTCCCAGCAAATATTAGATGAACATCCCTCTAACTTGGGCCCAGTGCCTCAGGGATGTATTTCTGCAAATAGTTCATGGGCAGAAGCTGTTGCAAGTTCCCTCCTCAAATCTTTACAGCCACCCAAAAAGAAACGCTAGGCACAGGCTAAAAGCAAAAACACCAATGGTCACAATCCCACTAACAAATCTAAGGTGTCATGAGCTTATATGGTCAGTAATATGATCACAGTTGCTATATCTTGGTAGGTTTTGCTTCCAAGATACTTAAAGGGAGTGCCAGTACACTTTTTCTGCCTAGCTGCCCGCTCTACAATCTATGCTACCTGGCTGCTTTCGCTCCCAGGAGGTGCAGAAAGCAAAGGCTGTAAATCGCAGTGCGATCAATTTACTTTTTGTTGTAATGTTTAAACAAGCAGCTTAAAGGTCTTCAAGAGAACTCTGGTATATCAGCAATGCTTTTCTAAGTCACAATTTTAGTGTTAGATCTTATACATTACCTCACTAGACAGGCTCTCTGTATCAAACCTTTTATTCTCCAATTTAGCAGTGCATCAGGTTTATAGCCTTTGGCTATTCAGCTGCATATCCTCAATCAGTATGCTTCCTGATTATTGCTTTTTTTTATGTTGATTGCGCGCATGCGCAAGAAACATGTTGCAACAGGTTTCTCCAGAAGCAGGTTGTGGAGGCGTGGCACTGTTGTGGCCAATGCCCCCACAGCCTGAAAAGGCTTGGCCCGCTTCCCCCAATGCCGTGGCACGCTGCTGCTGGCACTAGTTCAGCATGCCACAACTTTCTAAAAAATCAGCCGCTGCAATCAGGGGCTGCCTCGTCATTGCAGCTTCAGCCATCCGCTGCAATGAGGGAGCGATCCGTCATTGCAGGGTGGGATGTAAAACCCCTGAGATTGTTTGTGAACATGGTGGTGTCTTGCTGCCGTGTTCACAAACAATATAACCCCCTCACCATGTGTAGTTGCCGACGGGGGCCCCAATCCCCGTCGGCTTTGGTGCTCTTTTGTTGCCCCCCCCAATTTTGTTCCTGCCAGGGTGCCCAATCCCGTCGGCTGCTTCAGATACTCCTGTTTGTTTTGTTGCTGGCGGAACCCCACTCTCCGCCGCATTCTGTGCCCCTTTTGTTCCTGCTGACGGAGTGCCCAATCCCGTCCGGCTGTAGTGCTCCCTGTTTGTGTTGTGGCTGACGGGTGAGCCCACTCCCCATCTGCACTCTGTAACCCCCCCTTTTTTGTTACTGCCGATGGGGTGCCCAATCCCCATCGGCATAATGATATCCACCCACCCGTTTGCCAATGGGGGTGCCCAATCCCCCGTCGGCTACTGCTGGCCCAGGAGAAGAAAGCCTCTTCTGGCACACTGGGAGCCCACCCCAGTGTGCCAGATGCCCTTTCAAATTAAAAAACGGTCCCGCGACGTCTGTTTTTTTTTTTTTTTTACCCTGGAAAAAAGGAAACCATCCCTCGGCGCTCGCCCTGCCTCCCACCCGCAAGCCGCACCCACCCACTGCACGCCCTGCCTCCCCACACCCCCCTCACCCCATACTTACCTTAGGAGCTCAGCACGATGATCTTCGGTGGACCAGGAACAAGTCTGCACTCTTCAAAGCCGACCGCGAACTGAGGAAATGCCGGTAAGCTGTATAATGTAATACATAGAGTTTTTTCAACTTTACTGCATATCTCGGGCATTTTTGGGAATTATTTTCACCAGATTTTCAACATGGGGTTTTTGGGACCCCTCCTCACGAATTCTTGAACTGTCATGGCGTTAATCGGCCCGGAAAGGTGATTTCGCAGTCACTGCGCGGAATCACCTTTAAGACCAATTAACAAAATAATGACAGTGCCAGTGATTCATGAGGTGGGCTCTCAAAACGCCTGTGTTGCAAATTTGGTGGAAAAAATCCCAAAAAATGACTGTTTTACGAGCATGCGCTGCGCAGTTGCTATGCATGCTTGTAACTTCGTGAATTTGCAATATTTTCATGCCAGATTTTCAACACTGGCATTTTGTTGCACCTCCTTGTGAACAGTACAGCTGTCATTGTTCATATCTTGGCAGAAATGTGTTTTCGTACTTCTGGCGCAGAATAGCGTGGTCACTGTGGGAAATCAGTATTCGGGACAGATTACAAAAATGACAGTGACACTGTTCATGAGTAGAGGTCCTGAAATGGCTATGTTGAAAATTTGGTAATGATACTCCATAAAATGACTGTGCTACAAGCATGCATTGCGCAGTTTGCACGCACACTTGTAACTTTGCGAATTTATAATATTTTCACTCCAGATTTCCAACATTGCCATTTTCCCACACCTACTTATGAACAGTGAAGTTGTCATTTTTCCCATCCTGGCTGAAATGTGTTTTCGCACTTCCAGTGCAGAATAGAGCGGTCGCTGTGGGAAATCACTGTCCAGGACAGATTAAGAAAATGAGAGTGACACTGTTCATGAGCAGAGGACCTAAAATGCCTAAGTTGAAAATTTGGTGATAATAGCCCATTGAATGACTGTGTTACAAGTGTGTGATGCACACTTTCCACGCACCCTTGTAATTTCACAGATTTGTAATATTGTCATGCCACATTCTCACCAGTGGAATTTTTCCACACCTCCTTATGAGCAGTACAGCTGTCATTTTTCACATCCTGACTGAAATGTGTTTTCACAGTTCCGGCGCAGAATAACGCAGTCGCTTTGGGAAATCACTGTTCAGGAAATCACAAAATTCTGCCGCAGAGCACTAGGGGCCCTGGATACGAGTGACATACTTTTACATACATGGAATGTGAAGGGACTTAATTCTCCTTGTAAGTGAAAGCAAATTCTTTCACATCTCAAAAAACATAAAACACAAATTGCTTTCCTTCAAGAAACAAAATTGTTAGCAGAGGATGTTCATAGACTTAAGAAAGACTGGGTCGGTCAGATCTATGAACCATCCTATACTTCAAAAAAAGAGGAATTGCTATTCTTATTCATAAGAGTCTCAAATGGTCCCTTGTAAACTCCCTTTCTGACACTGACGGCAGATGGGTGATGGTTAAATTGAATACCAACTCTGGTTCTCGTCTGCTTGTTAATGTCTGTGCACCCAACTCCGATTCCCCAGAGTTTTCTCACAATTTAGCTTAACAGATTCTGTCCTTTAACACTGATAATACACCAGTTATTCTCAGAGAGGATCTTAACTTAGCTTCAGAAGCCAGCATTGACAGAAGTAGCCCCACTACAGATGCCCACCCTAGAAATATTAAAGCCCTCTTACTGGTGGCTGGACCCTCTCCTTCTCGAGGATCCCAATTTCTTACCCATGATCAAAGCACAAATTCAGGACTTCCTCTTTCACAATACCCCAACTGAATCTTCTATGTCCTCTATATGGGAAGCTCTTAAAGCTACGATTTGAGGGAAAATTATCAGTTACGCTGCACATAGGAAAAGAGTAAGGGAACAACAACTGGCTGATTTGGAAAAATCTCTTAAGGCTAAAGAGAATTTATACATTTCCTCTAAGAAGTACTGCCCTGACTCTCAACTTCATCTTGAAATTCTTCAACTTAGAGTCAAAATAAATGAATTAATTTCTCGTAAAACTTAACTAGCCTTATTTAAACTTATATTTAAGTTTTGGGAACATGGCGATAAAAATTGGAAACTTCTCTCTTACCAGCTCAAAGCACAACAAATGGAATGACAAATCCTAAGCCTAAAAGATGAACAGGGTACAATTCACTCTGACAACCCCTCTATAAACCATATCATGAAAACCTTTTATCAAAAACTATACTCTCACACAAACCCTCCATCTACTTTACAAATTCAACAGTTCCTTACATCATTACATCTTCCTCATCTTTCTACTCTTGAAACAAATTCTTTAGATGAACCCTTCTTGCTTCAGGAATACAGAAAGCTTTGTCTTCCTTGAAATCTGGCAAATCCCCTAGAGGTGACAGATTCCCTGTTGATTTCTGGAAAATGTTTTCCAACACCTTATGTCCCCTTCTTCTTAATGTTTATCAGGAAGCTTCCAATACTGGCAAACTTCCCTCATCTTGCACCAAAGCAATCATAACCCTAATCCCTAAGAAGGAAAAAGACCCCACTCACCCCCGCAACTTACAGGCCCATCTCTTTATTAAACATGGATGGGAAGATATTTGCTAAATTACTAACTTCTCGACTTGAATCCTTCATTCCCAAGCGAACTCATCGTTCACAAGCCAGTTTTATTAAACATAGATCTGGTTCTGGTCACCTACGTTCCCTCTTTAATCTAATTCCCAAAGCCAAATCCCTCAAGACACCAGCTGCAGCCATAGCTATTGATTTTGAGAAAGCCTTTGATTCCTTAAACTGGGACTACCTTCATCAAGTTTTATCTCATTTTGGTCTTTCTCATACCCTTTGCTCCTGGATCAAGCTATTATATAATTCCCCTGTTGCGAAAGTACTTACTAATTCCACCCTTTCCTCTCACTTTCATCTAGCAAGGGGAACTAGACAAGGCTGTCCCCTATTACCTTTCCTGTTTATTTTAGCCATGGAGCCCCTAACTGCTTGTTTACATCAATCTTCTGGCATCATGGGCATACCCGTGGGCAATTCAAGATATGTCTCTCTCTCCTACGCAGATGACCTCTTAATCTTACTTGAAAACCTAAATGAGGCTGGGCCCCTGTTCGCTGATTTGTTAATAATTTTACTAACATTTCTGGCCTTGCTTTGAATTATGGTAAATCACAAACTCTGCCCATTAACAACCACTGCAAAGCCTTTATGAACATACCTCTTGGATTCCATTGGTCACCACAATGTATAACATATCTAGGAATCTAAATTACTAGTTACTTATGGAAGATATTGGACATTAACTTTAATCCCTTACTAGATAAGATCAAAACAGTTCTGGACAGATGGAAGCTTCTTAATCGCTCCTTCATGGGCAAAATCGCAGCCATCAAGATGTCCATATCTCCCAAGATTCCTTATCTCTTTGCCAATATTCCTTTAGTCTTACCATCCTTCTTTTTTGCTAAAATTGATAAATTAATAGGCAACTTTATCTGGGATGGGAAACCACCAAGATTTAACCACAACAAACTTCGATCACATTGGAAAAAAGGGGGATTCAGACTCCCCTGGTTCAATGCCTATTTCTGGGCTTTTCGAATGGCCCAAACCATTAAATTGGTTTAGAAACCCTCCCCTCACTCACCACTGTGGGTTGCAATAGAATCCGCATTGTGCCCGGGAGGAGTTTCTACTTCCTTTCTTTTTAATCCAATTTCCTCTAAACTAAAATCTCATCCGACTATATCATCCTCTGTTTTTTATTGGAAACTAACCCACAAATTCCTGAAATATAATCCAACACCCTGGTTTTATGCCCCCTTATGGGGTAATCCACTGCTCACTCTAGAAGATCACCCAATTTTCTTGTCATACATGGTGGAAGAAAGGCATTTTCTTTCTCAGAGATATCTTGGACCAGAATTCACTCACTCTCAGATCTTTCTCAGACTTGCAGGCTACATGAAAACTTCCTAAACAGGACATCTGGAAGTTTTTACAGATTCGGGCAGCATAGAACTCTCTCTCTCTCTCTCTTTCTCTCTAGTTTAGTGTATAAGCATACTCTTCTAAACCCATACATTTCACACTTCTACATTTCACACAATTTATCAGTAAAATTGAATAGCTCCATTTACAAAGACATTATTGATAATCTACCTGATCAGTCTATACAAGCCAAAACTAAATGAAGTACTCTTCTTAACTACAATATTTCAGATGCACAGTGAAGTAACTGTTGGCATCTTGCACATAATACCTTTAAAGATGCCTGTAGTTCTTTAATATAAACTAAAATCCTACATCTTTGATATAGAACCCCCTCTATGCTTCAATGAATGGGCCTATTAAATAATAATAACTGCTGCTGCTGTAATTTGGCCAACGCAGATCTACTGCATATCTTGTGGTCATGTGCTCCCATTAATAAGCTCTGGCATAAAGTCTATTTACTTCATCATCATCATCATCAAATCTTTATTTATTCAGGCGAACATCATTGAGCAAGGCTCATTTACAAGATGGACCTGATAAGGTCAAGGTTCAACAGTTGATACACAACAGATACATCATACACTTATATAAAACAGTTATACATACAGGGGAAAAAAATGTTTATAAACACAGTGATGTACAGTAAATTCACATGATAAAAATTGGTTACAGGAAAGTTAAGCTAATATTTACAGTATATACAGTATATACATATCCCAGTGGGGGGGGCATGGCAAACACACAATATAATGTAATACTAGGATGGTGAAGGTATTACTGGGTGCCATAAGATGGGGTGTCTGTCTGGAAGGATTATGCCATATATGGTTAATTTTTTGGGAGGGAGATTGTGAGATGATAGAGCTAACTCTAGCGGTAGCAACTGCATTTCTCTGTGAAGAAGACTGTACAATGCTGTTTAAAGGATGCAAATGGAATGATATTGGACAGTTTTAGGGATTTTTGTAGGGTGTTCCATGCTATAGCTAGAGAATAGCTGATTGCTGCCCTCCCTAGCCTGGTGTTGAATTTAGGCAGTTTCAGCAGGATGATGTTGTTGCTTCTTAGGGCATAGGAGCTAGGAATGGTCTGGGTGAAGCAGTCCAGAACACAGTTTGGAAGTTTTTTTGATAACGCTCTGTAAATCCATAGTGCTGCATTTCTGTTCCTTCTAAGGTGAAGGGAAACCCACCCAACTACAGCATAAAGAGAGCAATGATGGGTATTAGATGGCAGATCTGTAATGAATCTTATTGCTCTATGATATAAGGTATCCAGCTTGTGAAGGTAGGAGATGGGGCAGTGACTATAAAGGAAGTCTGCATAGTCAACAACTGATAGAAAAATGGCCTGGACTAACCTCATCTTTGAGTCTCTGTTAAGGAAGGGTTTTAATCTATAGAGAAGGCCAAGCCTTCGGCGAAGCTTTTTTAACAGTTCTTCTAAATGATGAGTGAAGTCAAGTCTGTTGTCAATCCACACACCTAGGTATTTGAAGTTTTCTGCATACTCCAGATTTTCTCCAAGTATAGTGCATAGCTGGGGGAGAATGATTGAGGAGGAGGTGCTGGTGGAGCTTTGGTTTGTGAACATCATTGCTTTAGTTTTCTTTGCATTTAACAGAAGCTTTTTCTCAAGTAGCTGATATTGTAACAAGGAGAATTCTGTTTGTAGGATTTCACGAGCAGCTGCAGGCAAAGGGTTGCTGACATACAAAACAGTGTCATCAGCAAAGAGGTGTACAGAGGAATTGGTGAGGGTTGAATCAATATTATTTATATAAATGGCAAAAAGGATAGGACCCAGTATAGAACCTTGGGTGACTCCTCTTAGCAGTGGTTTTAATGGGGATAGGTCACCTTCAGCTTTTACCTGCTGTGACCTACCGGTGAGATAACATCTGAACCACTTAAGAGAGGGTGGATCTAGGCCAAGGGAGTGCAGGGATGATAGTAGAAGCTCGTGGTCCACAGTATTGAATGCTTTGCTCAGGTCCAGGAATACTGCACAGACATTATTCTTTTTATCTAATTCGGTTTGCCAGTCATTTGTGACCTTGGCTAGTGCAGTGATAGTGCTATGCTTGGCCCTGAATCCAGATTGAGCTGGATTTAAGAGGTTAGCATTGTCAAGATACTCTCTTAACTGGTTACTCACTAATTTCTCCAGCATCTTGGATAGCACTGGTAGGATGGAAATGGGCCTGTAATTATTAAGTTCCATAGGGTCCCCTGATTTTAGAAGGGGGAACCATTTGGGCTGTCTTCCACAGTGTGGGAATAGAGCCAGAGTTTAGAGATAGGTTAAAGAGGTGTGTTAGGGGGACTGCAAGTACATGGCACACAATCTTTAGAAAGTAGGGGTCCAGAGAGTCTGCCCCTGTGCTTTTTTTTTGGTATCCAGTTGCCATAATAGATCCTCTACTTGCTTCAACAGTATAGATTTGAAGCTGAAGGAAGAGTCAGCTCTCTGATCACCAGTGTAATGGGAGCTTAATTGTTCCCTCAGCAGGTTAGCTGGAGAGGTGTCAAAAGCAAGGCCAGCCGTTGTGAAGTGGTTATTGAAGGCGTCCAAAATTTCCATTTTGCCAGTGATAGGGCCATAACTGTTGTGTAATTGAGTTGGAAGGGAGGTGTTAGCGTTCTGCCCCACCATACCCTTGATGGTACCCCAAAATCTAGCAGGATTATGATAGGAGGAGTCGAGCTTGGCCAAGTAGAAGGCAGCCTTTGCATCCCTAACTTTTTTGGTGCATCTAATCCTGGCTCCAGGATATTACTTGCCTCCAGAGTAACAGGACAAAAACTACCTTTTGACCCCAAGCTATTCCTTCTAGGCATCCTTATCCCCAATAGCTCTCTCTTCTCACATGCACATTTTAGATGGCTAAACATACTTTCTCTTCCGGTCAAACATCTGATTCTTATGAAATGGAAATCAACTCTGGTGCCTTCTCTTTCAGATGATCTTCAAAGCCTTTCTCACTATGCCTCCCTAGACCGATTATCTCATGTTACTCATAACTGATTCACTGTATATGACAGATGTTGGCAGGATTACTTCAAGTACATCTAACCTAGTTCTTCTAGACCCTAATTCTTAGGGATACTTAGATCTCTTCTTATTTTCCTCTCAAATTAGGTTTTCCCGAAACTTTTGTGCACAGATATCTCTTCTTTTTCCCTCCTTCTCTATATTCTCCCTCTCTCCTTCCCTTCTTCCTTGCCCTTTTCTCTTCTTTCTTTCCTTGCACACTTTTCTCTTATCTTTACCTCTCCATTACTGAACATTGTTCATATTACCACATTAATCATTTTTTGTAATTTACTGAATGCCTTGCCATAGACTGCCCTAGCATTTATTTTGTTCATGGTTGCCATTTCTGATTCTATAATACCCTACTGATTGTAACCCTTCTGCTTTCCACTTATAACCTGTCTAGGTTTGTGTTTTATTATCAATATGTGTATATAAGACTTCTCCAATATGTTTACCCTAAATACTGTGTTTAAGTGATATTTATACCTTATATGCAGGATATTCTTCTATTGTAAAGTATAAGACATGTGCTTTCTTATATACTCAAATTTCAATATAAAGATAAAGTGAAAAAAAGGTTTTGTACCTGATAGTACGTGTCAGCACTTTACTTGAAAATGCAATTATATAACACTATTCCTCTTCATACCTGATCAGCACTGTGCCATCACTTATTGTGATATCACAAGTGACTGATCCTATACCAGGTGATTGGTCAGTTGTGACGTTGCAGACAGTGAGGTCATAGGGCTGATGATGATTCTAGAATGCTGATTGTGGAGATGGCTGCTACATGCATTTGCTATCAACCTATACTCTGTTAATGTTATTTTCAGAAGAACGTTTTATTTTTTTGTCTACAAACTTTAGACCTGATTAGTTTTATTGTATACCATATATTGACATTTTGTTGATACTTTTGTTACTGAAAGTATCTGTTTGCTGTTATTTTCACTGCCTTGTGATCAGCTGGAGTCTGAAATCTTGTGGGTTGTTTGAAATAATCTGATTACTGATTTTCCTGTGCAGAGTGTGCCAGGAGGCCACCTGCAGTAACTCTGTATACCCATAGTCTTCCTGCAGTGTTAATTTTGCTCTTTGAAGGATTTTGTTATTAAACCTCTTCATCTGTAGTTTTTACTGAGCTTTTGTTGGGGTTTTTTGGGACTTGGTTTTACTGATCATCATCCAGTGCATGCTGATGCTTGGATTCTTCTCTACTGCTGTTACCAAATTGGAGATTCTAACTTTTTAAAGTTCACAGTTTCTTGGATTGCTACTTTCTATCAGTTCAATTGTTATGAACTCTTTCTGTGTTGCAAAAGAACCTTAGCAACATGTTTGGAACTGTATGATATCTGTGGATTAAGACAGAATTCAGCCTCTTTTGAGTAACTAAATTGTGAATTATTCTACCATATTTTTTTGAGATTGCATATATGTATTTACATGTAGCAAGGTGAGTGTGTAAATGATAATACTGTTAACACCATTAATCTCAGCTTCTGCCTATATAGTTCAAGTTCAAGTTTATTAAGCTGAAAACTCCATTGAGCAAGCTCATTTGCAAGGAGGTATTGATAGGAGCATTTAAGGTTTCAATACAGCATACAGCATATAGTGGCTACAACAATAAGTAGAAGGGGTTATACAGTCCAAGGAAGGTTAATAAAAATTAGTCAGTCAAAAACATAGACAGTGCATATAATTTAGCTGAAGAGGAGCAATAGGTTTACAATGCAATATGCAAAATGCAACACTGGAGAAATATAAACAACTAACTTGAACATATATACAATATATACAATTCCATTGCCACAAGTATAAGTGTAGTAATCATAAGTGCAGGTAGAGAAATTACAATAAAGTCACCTACCAGGAAAAAAAAAGGAATCTTGGAAGCATTTCAACAGCAATGTATACTCATAGTAATGGAACATGGCACAGGCAGAAAAGAACATGGGAGTAGTAGGAGATAGAGGGGTGGTAAGGGTGAAGCACAGAGGGAGTGGGTAGGAGGGGAAGCAAGGGTGATAGCACAGCATGAATGGGATGAGGGTAGGGCAGATTACTATAACAGGCATAACCAGAAGAGAGGAACTAGTAGGGTGTTAGAACTGGGACACTACTGAGGGTGGCATTTGCAGGTGTCATACAATTTGCTGGTGGGTGACTAATTTTTTTAAAAAATGTTTAGAGGAACCAAATTTTGCAGTTTGAGAATTTGGTTGTATTTTATTCCATGCCTCAGTGAGCACATGGCTGATGGCCATTTTGCTGAAATGTGATCAAGAGTTAGGGACATCCAACATGAGGAGCTACTCCATAGCGGACGGAGGCATACAGAAGCATATATGATAAGATTATAAGACAGGCAGTCTACGTCCATACCTTACTAAGTAAGTCAAAGAGTTTTATAAGCACTTAGCAGGCTAGAGTGGAGCATAGGGCAAGCTGGGAGGTAGTAAGCGGTAGAGATTTTGGGGTGTTTATTTCCAGGGCTATGCTTCAGAGCAGGGAACACTGCCAAATATGTAGGACCTTCTGGAAGCTCCATGCTCAGCTGGCAGTAGCATGGGAGGGAACATACCAGCTGCAACTTCAAGCAATGTGGTGCCCACGTCCTGTACTCCCACTACTGCAAGGACTCACTGTCTTGGGGGGCTGGAGGGGAAGTGGGAGTAAGGGAGGAGATCAAAGCAGTCAGCCATACCCAGGAGACACAAACAGCAAATTGCTTTTCACCCACAGTAGAGGCACAGGTGGCTGACTCTAATGGCAGGGACCTAAAGTCAAATGGTGTTGAAGGGAAGTAGAGGTGGTGACGCCTGGGGGCAAGTGCGGATGGATGTCAGTAAGAAGGATTCTAGTGATGAGGTCTTTATGGCTAGAGGTGTGGAGAGGGTGGTAGACAATGCTGGAAAGGGGAAGGGAATTGTCAAGTGCCTGCCTGGAGCATAGCCATCCAGGATTGGGAGAGGATAGGGAGGATAATGGAGGAGAGATGGGAGTAGGGAATACAAGTGATCTGGTGAACAAGCCTGTGGAAACAGTGAAGTTGGACTTTCAGAGGCTGGGGGATGGAACAAAGAAGCACTTGGCTTCCTTTGTTTTTTCTTAGGTCCTACCTGTTTGGGGTAGGCAGAGGATTGAGGTAGAAGTAAGGAAAAAAGGAGACTGAGGAGTTCAATTTGTGGTTAAAAGAGTGGTGGCAGGAACAGTGGTAACACTTTCTAGGGGACTGGGGGGCTTCTAGGACAGAAGACTCTTCAAAAGTGATGGTCTTCACCTATCAAGAGATAGGACTAGTAAGTTAGTGCAGAAGTTTGATGTCTACATTGGCAGACAACTGAACTAGCAATGGGGGAGGCTGGGGCTAGGGATACTGCATTTAAGACAAGCATAGTGGGACACCTTGCCAGGACTTCCCAAGGATGGAGCTAGGGTTATGGGAAGTAGTAGCAATGCAGAACAAGTTCAGGGGACTAAGAAGTATAAACCAAATACATCAACAGAAAAAGAAAAATACAAGATACCGTGGACACCAGGGAAATGTGATAAGGGAAGTCAATCAAAAAACAACAGGGATGGAAGAACAAGTTGGAGGGTGTTGTGCCTAAATGTCAAGAGTATTGGTAATGCAGTTAGTGAGCTCCAGCCACTGATGGCAAAGTCTAGGCTGGATCTAGTTGGTATCAAGCAAATTTGGGAGAATAAGATCAATGACTGGGATCTGCTGGTTCCTAGGTACTGTACACTGTTTGCAGGCAAGACAGAGGACTAGGTAGAGGGGGTGGGGTTGTCTTTACATCAGGGAAGGAATACATGCTTTACAGAATGCATCCACTGGAAGGAAAGGGGAGGTAGAATCACAGTGGGTATAATTCACAGAGTCGTGAGGAAGGAAATTTTGCATGGGGGTGGTTTACAGGCCTCGATGACAGGGATCAGAGAAAGAGAAATGGAACTAGAAGCAGAAGCAGGAAAGGGGTGGCAAAAGGGGAGGTGGTAGTAGTAGGGAATGTCAACCTGCCAGGCATAGCCTGGGACATTCCATCGAAACAACCCAATTTGCCAGTGCTCACAGCCTATTTAGGAGATATCAGATGCAGTGCCCCTTGCTAGTTGGACGTACTTCAAGAAAACAATACCACACAGTGGCAGTGACTTTATGTAGTGTACACACAGAACCAGTGACTTGCTTTGTATTAAAAAAAAGCTTAGCCTTCCGTATCTCTATAGGTAAGTTTTTTATTTTAAACAAGTTCAAACTTCACAGCACTGCAAAAGGTGTTCATTTCAACTCACAAATATTACATTTAGTTCTTTATATTACTGTTGTCAATATACAGCTTCCATACAGGTGACGGGGGAGCATGACAATTCGCTCCTGACTACTCGCTCCCTACCATTTCACTCCTGACAACCCACTCTGACATTAAATCGCTCCTGGTGCAACTCACTACAGCGACAATTTGCTCTCTTACTCACTCCTACAAGTAGTTACTGCAAATACTTTTTGTAACACAGTGGGTACAATTCGCTCCCTTAATGAAGTGTGAATAACATTTAGTGCCTTACCATGTCAGGACCAGTCGAAGTTCTGTGCCATCTGGAAGTGATGTAGACAGTCCTGTCCTGTAATGTTACCCAGTGGTTAAGCTAGTTCACTTAGTTCCGAGTTCAAAGTGGGAATTCAAAGAGGTACATTAAAAACAAATCCTTTAATCATAAAAAAGTTAAAAATCCATGCTATCAGTTCTCAGATATCATTAGTACTCGAAACTATGTGCCATTCCCCGAAGGAACTCCTCAGTTGTGCTGGGTAGCAATTCTGGTTGGACACTGCATGCAAACTAATTGCCAATTGGTGTGTGTTCCTCACCCAATACAATAGCTCTATGAAGCCATGTTGACATCGTGTGCAGAACTAAGATGATGTGAAAATGATTACCATAGATGTCAAACTCTAGTTATCATGCCATACGGGTGCTAATTTGACAAGATGTGTGCAGGTGCAAATTTGACAGGAGCGGAATGACATAGGCGCAAATGTTCGTCGGACTGAATTGTTAGGAGTGAATATCATGGGAGCGAATTATTGGGAGCGTATTGACATGTACACCGGTAACTGCACACCTTGCCAGGGCAATGAGAGATCCCATGTACACAGACACACATAGCACTTAGCTAATGCTTCAGACATGCCTTCATCAGAGCTCTTAGCTAGACCTGTCAGCTTTAACTCTATGGTATTCAAACTTTTTTTTTGTAGACCTTATTTCTAGCACCCGGTGACCTGGGCATCTCTTGGGTGTACCCTCATAGCCTCGACTTTTACTTTCTGTCTGAAACCCCTTCCACCAGGAGTACAATGGCTGAGCACCCCCTTTCCAGCCCCACAGATCCATCAAGTCCCCCAGTTCACCCCCTGGGAGGAGGGTCCACTTCACCTACCTGGTGACCTTTCTGAGATTAGAGGGATGGTCCCAAGCTGGGTTGAGGGGCTCGGGAGAGTCGTTGGAATGGTGGTCAAACATCAGGATGTGGGCATTGGCTCCACAGGTCACCATCGTCTCACTAGGTTCTCCAGATTTTGAGTTTTTTTTCTTGCTGTTTTCCCCCTGGAAAAAGGACATGCAATGATGTATGTGCACTGCTGTGCTTACGTCCACCAATGCTCCACCCTCTGTTATGGCAACACTCCTTGCAGGGCCTCCAATCTCCAACAGGAGCCACTGAGGAATGATGCAAACCCCGCTACCCACCCCAGAAGAGGAGAGCAGTCCACTGGATGCTCAATTCTCTCCCTCCCCTGCCAACCCCTGGTGGCCCGAGTCCATTCCCAAACCCAGGTCGCTGGTGTGGCATGAGGTATAGTGTCTAGCACCTCAACCCTCAGCACCACCAGGCCAGCCTGTGGAGGTCAAACTGATGGAATCACTAGTCAAAGAAGACCTAGTGGAATACCTGTAAAAAAATGGACTTTATGATAGTAAGCAGCATGGGTTCATGGCAGGGAGGTCTTGTCAGACTAACCTGATAGCATTCCATGAACGGGTAAGCAGGGAAGTTGGCAAGGGACATGCAGCAGACTTACTCTTGTGTCATTTTATTGTGTTTTATGTAATCTGTCTTGGGCTCAGTCCTCTTCAATATATTCATCATTGACATGAGAGAAGGAATCTTGGGCAGATTGTGTCTCTTTGCAGTTTACCCGTAACTCAGTGGTAAAATTGGCAATGTGTATGGGATAAGGAAACTGCAAAGAGCTCTGCAAAGGCTGGAAAACTATGGCAACTGAAATGCAATCAGAAATACAAGCAAAAAGATTATTCCAAAATTAATAAAGGGTTAACTCTCAAAAGAATTCCAAACATGAAAAAGACCACACAATTGCTAGTAGCTTACATCAGTTTATTTTCATACATACAGACTGTCCTTCTTTAAACCTCATTTCAAACATGTTGTTTGATTTTCCAAGAAGAGTAATATATATCAAGAAAATTCATAAAGTTTGAATCAAGCCATGTTGTACCCCTAAAAACATGGCTTTAACAAATTTCAACCGTTGTCTCAAACAGTTAATTATACAGCAAGCGAGTAATATTGTCCAAATTGCCTAAAGTATTATATTAACTTACGTACAAATTCACAAGAAAGCACTTTTCACTTGAAACCAGACCGGGGCGGGGGGAGGACATTATAGAGACCTTCAAATTCCTGAAATGAATAAACAAGGTGAACTGTAAAGAGTTACTGACCAGGAACCGAGAAGCTAAGATGGTGTCAGGGATCTCAAGGAAAGGAGGGTTCTGGGAAAATGATAGTGTAGTCTGCTTGGCACCCTTTCTGATGAACAACAGGGCATCAACTGAAAGCCTTCAATTTTAAATTTATTGACTGATAGCCCCCTGGACCAATCGGAAGCTGCCCTGACCCAGAGAAGTTCTGAGTGCAGTTCCAGAACTAAGTGGTCAGCAGTTACGGTAGCTCTCACAATGTAAGGAGGGCTAGGAGCTGCTGACCTAAGCCATCTGAGGAAGCCTGTCTTGAGCTTCTACAGCTGCTTCTCAGGAGGTAAAATAAAAATATGAGCTGAAGTAAAATGTTTCTATGACCCGAAGGTACAGAGTGAGAACTATGTGTTTGCTGCCTGTGTCAGAATGACACCTGAAAGAGTAGAGACTGCTCATGCCTTCACAGTAAAAGAAGATAAAAGTTTACTAATCCAACACTGGTGTCACTGCTGCCAGCTGCAGTGTGGACAAAGACTGTGTATGTGCTTTGCATTAAGATTGCAGACAGTCTGGTCAGTGCCACAGCTTGGTTCTGATTAGCATCTCACACTGGGACATGGAAGCTTAGATGTATGTGACATGTGGCCCTTGGTTCTGAGACTGATCTGACCAGAGGAGGAGATGGAGAAAGAAGCCAGAGAGGACCAGACGATTGCTGAAGCAGAAAGCTTCATTCCAGCCTGAGGCACCTGAGACATGCACAGCTGAGCTGACCTCCCAGAACAAATGACCATTTGATCAACAGCTCAAGAGAACCTGCACATTCAGAAGTAGAGGAAATTGAGTCCAAGTTGTAAGGGAAGCTGGTACCCCCAAATCCATGAGCACTCTCAGTGCTTGCCCTGCAACTGGGAAATGTGCAATGTATGCCACCAAATCTAAAGATTTGGCCAGCTAGCCAGGATATACAAATACCTAAATTTGAAGTTTGCCTTTTAAAGCAATTACATGACCTTTGAGGTTTCAATTTTACAAATGCTTCATCTGTTTAAAGTGCACCACCTCCAGCCAACCAGCTACAACAACCATAGGCCTGCACCGTTTCCATGACTGGGTACCCAGTGAAGCACCAGGAACATCCTAGAAAGTTTAAACACAGAAACATAAACTTTGACAGCAGATAAGGACTGCTTGGTGCACCCAGTCTGCCCATTTCCCAACCTATTGGATAAGCTGAATATCCTAGTTAACCAACAATCTACTTCTTCCTACCCCCCACCAGAATTGCCTTATGTCTGTCCCATGCATTCTTGAATTCCCCCATTGTTTTTGACTCCTCGACCTCCTCAGGAAGGCTGTTCCCTGTGTCTACCACACTCTCCATGAAAAAATACTTCCTCACGTTGCTCCTGAGCCATCCCCCCATTATCTTCAAATTGTGCCCCCTTGTTCTTGCACATCTCTTTTTCTGAAAGATGCTACCCTCTTGGACTTTGTTGATTCCCTTGAGGTACTTGAATGTTTCTATCATGCCCACCCTCTTCCTCCTTTCCTCGAGGGTGTACATATCAAGCTCCTTTAGTCTTTCTTCGTATGGCATGTGGTGCAGACCCTGTACCATTTTAGTTAAGGTTCATACTGGTACCAGTGGGAAAAGGGTAGTGGACCCAGTACAGGTTGGCTGGTAATACACAAAGGTTTAGCACACTGTACTTGTACTGTCTGGTGGGATTGAGCACTACTGAGTAAAATGTTTAATAGGCTGAGCTTAGTTACACACCTAACTTTGGCCCTGGTTCCATAGAGTTCATGAGTTTCTGCAAAAACAGTCTGGATTCACATTCCCCATTTCCTTGTGAATATTCCACAATACGTATTTTATTGTTTATTTGAGTGTTTGTCTTGTGAGCATATTATTAGTAGTAAGTCACTAAATGCAGTTTTGTTGAATTAAAAATGAGGAACACTGTGGGGAAGCAGGTAGGTATGGCATCAAAGGGGGCTGTACTGCTGTAACACCAGACCCACTTAAATCTACTCTCATTGTAAAGGCACTGCACAAATCAAAACTAACTGGATACAAGCCCCCCTCAAATCATGATGATAGTGACCATGGCCCCTCAGCCTTGTTTGAGCCCACAAGGCTGGAGTGGTAACCACGACATCCACAGCAATCCAGCTATAAAGTTATAAGCAGCAGCTGCTCATATATCTCATTGATGAACTCCTATTGCTTATTATGGTCCACAAAAATGCACTCCACTCAACTTTTGGCATAGTGGCACAATGTAAAGGAAAGGATCAACTAAGCAAGACCAGAAAAAATAAAGGACTGTTGAGGTTTCTGGCCATCAAACCCTTCCCTCATCAACCACTGTAAGTTGAGAGATGGGAGAGGCAATCATGTCCATAGACTTTTCAAAAAAAAGTAGTGGATTTGGGGCTAAAGAGTACCATAAAAGTGCAATTTATTGTTCCTTTTAGATTATTTTTAATTGTATGCCACCACCCTAAGATTTCTTTGGCATGACATCCCTGGTTGGTGGAAGGTTCTTCAGGGGCATAGGTAAAGCCAGACAGGATGGTGAGAGGGAAAGGGGTCTTAAAGGGTATATACTGACCCTACAACATGCATATAATAAGGTTAATTTTTAATAAATCATCAAAAATAGTATTTGATGCAACACAATCTTTGTCAGTTGCTCTGTGAGTAACAAGGTTAAATATAAGGACGTTCCTTATTTCACGTTTGCGCTGAGGCATCAGTATTCTTGAGCTTATACAAGTGCTTCATTTCTCAATTGATATGAGGTAAACACACCACAGAAGAAGAGAGTTTTCTGAGTTCACCAGACTAAATAGACAGTGTAAACAGGCAGTCTAACATAGTCAAATTAATGTTTGCAAAGTAAAGCTGTGACTGAGAATGTGCATCAGCATTGTGAGTGCCGTGTTGCATACTGTGATACAAAAGGAAGTGCTTTCAAATATGGGGGGAAAGGTAAGCATTTACTCTTTTAGCTCACTGTGAACTTCTTGATGTGTTTAAATTAATTTTTCATGGCTGTGTAAACCTGAAAAACAACAATGAAGTTTGCACGTGCCTGCCTTAACCTGAGTTAATGCGCAGTTCTTGTCCATACTACTATTGTCAGGTTAAGGAAATTATGTTCATCTTAAATTGTGTTCTAGCCTACCTTGGAGCAGGACTAGAACACAGTTTTAGAACACATACGCTTCAGCACAGTTTTTTATTGCTACAATCTAAAAAATATTTTAAACCAATTTAGCAGAGTTAAATGGTTTAAAAGGCACAGTATGGACAGGCCTGCAGTCATTATGCTTATTTTGATTTTTCTAATCCCCCACCTTAGTTACCCCATCCCCCATGGCACAGATGGCACTGCCATTACTTTTCTCTTCATCCAGCTGGAAGAGTGGGTGAGTGCCTGCCTTCACAGTCAACCCCAATTCTTCTCTGAATGTGGCCTGCAAGCAGGGCTTGAATGCCAAGCAGCCCACTCCCACTCTCCCTGGGAGCCCAATATGTTATTGCACATGGGATTCTGGGAGTCGCATGTGAGCACCTGTCTCCCAAGTGGCAGCACAACTCACTGCTGCAACACTACTAAGCTGGCCCAGTCAACAGGTGTTAAAAAAATACAAGCAATCCTGTCTAGTAAAGCAGCAGTATTTGTTAGCTGGCAAACAATGTCATGATATAGATTTTTTGCAAAGATGTATTTCTGACACCCTTAGACGCATTATCAGAGTTTTTAGAATTTCATGAGATACGTTTAAAACCACTTGCAATATATGGATAAGACATTTTAATACTATAGTAAAGCATACAAAAAATGCCATAATACTATCGCCCCAAAACTGATAATACCATAGATGAAAAGTGATAATACTATTGTTCAGAGCCTGTAATACTATTGTTCAGTGCTCTGAATGGTAGTATTATCAGGTAAACAGAACAGTGCAAGTGCAGGACTCTTTCAGCCTTAGAGCTGGTTGCTATGCTGCCAACTGCAGTCACTAGACTCGCGACCTGACGCTTTCAAACCATGCTTCACAAGTGGCTGCCTTTTGTCTGTGGGCAGGCACAACAGTTTCCAAAAAATGGTGGCCGTCTCCCATTTAGTGAGAGTAATTCATACCAAGAGAACTCCATGCCCTTCACTTTCATTTACATAATTTTTCCTTTTTTTCACATGTAAAGCATTACCTGGTTCATCCTGCATTATCTGGTTGATCCTGTATTTAGATTCCAATAAAAACAACATGTAGGACTTGTTACCTAACTTCACGACCACAGGGTTGGGGGGGGTGGAAATGGAGATGGAGCTAGCAAGTGTTCACTGCGGTGCTTGGGCAGCCATTGTCACAAGCTGTCAGAAAAAAAATTCAGAGGGGAAGGTTTTTATCAGATCCATATATTACTCAAAATTAAACATAAGAGTGTGTGCATTACAAGGCATAATCTGGATTCCTTCCTTGTAATGCATACACTCCTATGTATTATTCTATTCTATTCTATTTTTATTACTAATTTTGTATTAATGACTCAAGTCAATAAACATGGGTGCCACTGTCAATTTTTAAAATACTCTTTACAGCGAGGTTACATTTTGGGTGCACAAACTAGAGTCACACAATGCATGTATTAGGGTGGTGTCACTGTTAGCACATTTCTGTTGGTTATCCTTGCAGCATCACACCAAGACGTTGATGCACTGTGGGCATGACAAGTGAGCAGGAACACAGTAAAACTTCCAAGCCATGTATCTCAGTTCAGGAATGACAGAAAACAAATAAAAAGTGGATATAATGTTTTTGCCAGACATACACTATTACTGAAAGCTATATGATGAAAGTTTTTTCCACTAACACTGCATACAGGACACTGCATATTAAGGATATCACAATAGTAAGGACATGTGTTGCAGTACTGACTGTAATTTACTAAAATATGTAACCTGAATATTAAGACCAAACTAATAGGACATATTCTTTGGCCCAAAAGGGAACCCTTATAGATAAGTTAAATGTTTCAAGTTGAACAAATGGAGAAAACAGTTCATATTTAGTAGTCGATAAAGGGGTTGGCCTGACAGCATTATGGCAGTATAGTATATTCCCACAGCACTAAGCTCCCACAACAGGAACTTCAGTTAATAGCTAAGAGTGATGATTCTGTAGTACAGTAGGAGGGATATGCTCCACTGTTGCAGCACCGTTCTTTGGTTGAGACATTAAACTGAGGTTCCTTCTGCCCATCTCAGATGGTAGTCCAAGTTTAAGTTACATAGTCCATGGCGCTTGCTGTAAGAGTAAGGGATTTTCCCTTGTGTCTTGGCCAACATTTCACCTGCCAATAAAACAGCTGTATATATATATCCCCCCCACCACCACCATCACCACACCTGGAAATGAGCTGTCACAGCTCAGCATGCCATTCCTGGTCACAAATGACAAATAAATGGATAAATACCAGGAGACTTGGGCTCGAGGAGCTCAGCCTCTGGCACTGCTCCCCTCACTGGTCCGGCAGAATTTAAGTGCATACTTGAAGGGAGTGTGATTCTCTCAAGTTCCTGTAATAGAGGGTGAGCCTGTTCCCTCATTTTCCCCTCTCACACTGTTGTCCAGTTCTTGTGAGGCACCAATGTAATGACAAACAAGCAGCGCCTATCAGATGCCTAGAGAAAATTTTCTATCTGCTTTTTGTAGCTGTCAAAAGCCTATATAAAAAGGAAAATGATCCTTACAGTTCACACTGCACACTGTCATCTGGCAGTAGTAACATGGACAAAGGTCTGTTAAGCTCATACTATTTGGCAACACAGGGTTAGTCAACAGGACGATGGGGTAGCCAAGTCAACTCCCTTGAGCAAAAGAGAAATCTTAAAATTTATGATGTGCATTATTGGAAGTGAACTCTAACATTCGAAAGAAGCATTGAGTCAGGCCAACACTGTGCACTCTGTCTTCACTTCTATAACTTTTTTTTTCACTAGCTGACCTGCCTCAAACTGCAGTTAAATATACTCTAGTGAGAATTAACTAACTGAAATAATTAATGCATGATTCTCTGATGAGTTCTGAAGTTTTCTGAACAAAAGTAACTTTTTTCACATGAAAGGAGCTCCTTCCCTGGCACAGGGCCTTCCCCTGTTGGAGAGATCTGGAAATGGCACCTGAGATGTGTATAATGCACTGAATTCTGAATCCCTAGTGCCACTGATTGACTGTTGTGGGCCATGTGGCTTGCAAAAAATCTCGAATGGGCTCAGTGTATTCTCTCTATAAAAAGTACTGCATTATTTTGACAAAGTGCTGAAATGCTCAAGGGAAACCATATTCCTCTGCACCTGCTTCACAATGGTGTCTGAAATGCCAGATTGGGTACTTTTACCACCTCATCATTAACCCCATATTGAGTATGGCATAATAGTTCTGATCTGCATATCTGAGGAAAGATACAAAAACACTTTAAAAGGTGCAGAGGTAAGAGGCTAAAATAGTTTTAGATTGGAAAGCATGGCCTTTGAGAAATGACTGTAAAACTGTACCTGGTCTTTATATAAAATAAAGATCCGGGAACTTGATTACAGTACTCAAATGTTGGAAAGGGTTAAAACCACCAGAATAAGGGTTGCACATAGACAAAAGGACATGTGGTGTTTTCAAAAAGACCAAGATTCATGTGAAATATCATAAGGCACTACATATAGTGGATATTTGTATCCAGAACAAGTGGTGTCAGCCAAGAGTGTGTTAATGGGAGAAAGAATGGGATGGGCAGGTGGTCTTCTTTCTTTACTAAAATCTGAATGCTGGAAAATTGTTTTCTGATGCCATTCTAACTGAGGTGTATGCGTTTAGTGGGGCTTGTGCCTCTACCCAAGTTAAAGTTGGGTGAACGCAACACAGAGAGGTCAAGTGGTTGCTCCAGGTCACATGGATGCAACCACAGGTAAAAGGTTAGGAGGCATGGATCTACAGAGCTTTTCATGCTGATGCCAATGTCAGTGACCATTTTTGTAGGGCCTAAAAAGTTGCAGGGGGCTGGACACCCTCATCAACCCCCTTCCTGCGATTGCACCCATGCCAGGTTATACACTGAACCAGTTTATGGCCGACATTTAACCCTAGGAGCTTATGTTTTACAGTTTAGTACACTAACAACTGGAGAACACTGTCTACAAATGACTATTTGCATATGTGTGTGTGTGTGTGTCTGCATGCAAATGATTGCATGTGTTTTTTTTGTGCCGTAAACTACTTAAACTGCAAAGGCAAGAAAATGCCAGAAAGGCAATACGGCCTCAGCAGTTCATCTGAATCCCCCACATGCAGCAGCTATTTGGCACTACAATGCATATTTCTATCACATCACCCTCATTTCTCTGCTCACTTGAAAACTCATCAGTACAATTTCAGGAAGTCGCCCAACTCCATGAACTCAGAGTGCATTCTTCTTTTACACTAGCAACCTGTGGCCAAGGCAAACATATTGGCATAGCTTAATGGTAGTCTACTGTCTGGGTCTTATACGGTGGAACAAAGGATAAATGTAATACCATACTCTAAAGGAATGAAAAAAAAATGGAAGAGAACGTTCCATTATTAAGAGTCACTCAAAATATCCTACCAGATTTAATTCTGTGGATAGCTCTTTTACTCTAACATACCTTTCAGTTCTTATGTACTAACATTTTAGCTGAAGTACTAAATTGAAAAATTTCTGATTAGCAGAGCTTGATTCATCAAGGCACATGTTTACTAAATACAGTACAGTAGCTGTGCTTCAAAACAACAAGCTGTTATCACAGAAGATAAAACCAACATTCCTCAGCATTGCCTTAGGGACAGTAGTAAGCTGCCTTAGGGAAAAGAAGACAGAAAAAAAAAGTAATTTGCTCTACAAAGTAGAACAGCATCTGTATCAAAGAGGTGGAAAGACACATTTAGGACCAGTCAGCCTATCAGCAGCTTCCTGAATTTCCATTTCTCTTGGGGGTAGTTTAAAAAGGATACCTGCCCATGCACAGCTTCCTACAAACATGATGTCATCGTGTGGTGAGATTTAACTTTCTAACCATAAGCATTTTACACTGCAATGAGATCAAAGACTTTTCAACAGCCTGTCTCCCATTATACGTCTGTTAATACTTAAATTTGATTTAAAAAAAAAAAAATATATATATATATACACAATCTCCACATGTGCCAGAAATTCTTGATACTACTAGAAGTTGAAGGTAAATGGGCAGACTAGATGGGCCAGGTGGTCCTCATCTGCCGTCAAATACCATGAATCCATGTAATATGAAAGGAAAGGAATTCACTGCAGTTTTACATGGTGCCTTCCATAAAAGCTGTGTCTCAAAGCCCTTTACAATCCACTGGGGGGGGGGAGAATGTCATTGGCATTTCAGATCTACACAGAGACTCAAATAGTCTGGAAATAGATCAGAGGGAAATTAAACAGTTAAACACAGTGAGTAAGTGGTACTTGTAAGATTAAAAAATTGGGTCTCCCTAGGTTCACTGCTCTATGCACTAATTACTAGGTCAAACAGCCTCCAAAATAGTATACTACTGGTAGTCCACAATTCACAAAATAGTACTAACAGTGTAACCAAGGCAATATAAAACCATATTGCTAGACTGCCAGACCCCCAACCAATTTATAAGTAGCTTCCTGTGCATGGGTGTTTGCTTATGCCTTGGAACAAAACCTGGGAACTCTCACTCATTTGGCCTGCTGCTTCCCTGCTGTTTTCACAGGGAAAAGTGTGAGAACTTGCTCCTGCATCTTCAACCAGATGCAACATTTGCAGTATCCTCTTTTTCTAAATATTTTTACTGCTTCAATGATGCAGAAAGCACATGCAGTAATAACGCATAGCCATACTCTGCCTTAGAGTCTGGAGTACCCAGCACCATTTGTTCAGTCAGTTAGACAAAATATGGATCCTGGAAATAAACAGGATAAAGCAAAACATTTTCCCTCAAACCCACACACAAACAACAGTCAAATGTTTGCAGAAATAAAACTGTCTGGCTTAAGAAATCAAAACCACTTTCTCAGGGTCACCTAATCTGAGGTGGGGGAAGGGAGTATCAGTTTCACAATGCATGACATCCCACTTTTACATTGCCAGGTTCAAAAAATATTTGAGAAGTGTTTCTTGTTTCTGTATTTATTTTTTTGCTTATATTTTGCTCACCAGGGTTGTAAGGCCCCAGTGCCTGGTGCCCCATCCCCTTCAAAACCTGGTTAAGTAGGGGTCCCAGCCAGTATTCATATGCAGTATTCATAGCCTCTTGGGCCCCTTGGAAAGCAGGTTCTGGGATGTTGGGAGGGTGTTTTAACGACAGCTACCCAACAAGAAAAATGCTGCTGAAACTTTGTTTTGTTTTTCAGTGCAGCCTTGCAGCTGCTTTACCTAGATTCCACATGCTGGAACTCAGCATGTGGTTTCCAGTGAGAGGACAAGGGCATTTTTATATGTGTGACTTTTTTAAATTTTTTTTAGGTTGTTGCTAGCAGTTAATTAAACTGCTGGTTGCCAGGGATACCACAGAAAGGCAAGGAAGTTGCATTGCATTGGTTGGGGTCCAGAGAGAAACCGAGAGAAGAAAGGTGCGGCAGACAGAAGGAGAGAGAGAAGATGCAGCAGGCTGACTGACAGGAAAAAGGTTTACTTTGTTGGTGTCAGTTGTCCCTGTGATCCTTCTCTCAGTTCCATGGAGTCCCAGGCAATGGCAGAGAAATCAACAACAGTGTCACTGAGTCTGGACAGTGGTCAGAGCAGCAGGAGCAGCAGCAGTACAGTGCAGTTGTGCTACAGTGTGATGATGACTCAGGTTGTGATGGTGAGAGCAGCATTGGTAACAGCAGGTCCAGAAGCCAGTCAGGCTTCCTCCTTGATGTATCCCCAATTACAGCAGATCTGGTTGGGTGGTGAGTCAGTGGTGGTGCAAAAGGGTGTATGCCATCCACCTAAAATAAACAGTAATGTTTTTCTCCTTTAAACTGTGGGCAGTACCAAAGGCAGCTAAGGCTACCAGGAGGAGAGGGCAGTGTCCTTGCCAATCAGGCTTGATGGTTCTATGGGCTGTGTGGTTCATCCCCAGCAGGGGAATGCTGAAGATCTTGTTGAACAGCCAAGCTTAGCCGAGCCAGAGAGGAAGCTGATTCCAGCTGGGTGCAACCCAGAAGGGGAGTAATAGCCTTCAGTGGTCTCCACCAGAAAAAGGAGAAGGACCTTTGCTTTTACAAACTAATTATTTAAATTTACCTCCAGTTTTGGGGGGAGCACTGCTGTTCCTACTCATTAGCCTCTCAGCAATAAGGCGAGGTACACACTAATATTAATTTATACAACTTGCCCAGCAAAAGGTTTCACTAGAGACAAGTGGCTGAAACACTGGCATTTCACTACCTGCATACAGCATAAGTGAAAATAATATTTAAAGTCCAAGTTATGAGTCTAATTTATATACCAGCACTTAAAGTTTCCATGCTGAGTTAACTGAATGGATAGTTCAAGTGCACCCATCTTTCAGATGAGACATTAAACCAATGTTCCATCTGCCTGTTCTGGTGGTAGGTTAGGTGGATGTTAAAGATCCCATGGCACTTCTCAAAAAAGAATAAGGGAAATTCCTAGGTGTCCTGGCCAGATTTCCCCCATTCACTAAAAATACCACCAACAACATAAAATCTGATTCAATTTCAGTTGGAATCCAACTGTATCCTCCACTCCTCCCCCCATGGGATGAGGCTGAAAACAGGCAAAAAAAATGTCCAGTCCTCCTTCCCGGTCACAAAAGCTAAATAAATAAAAAAATAAATAAAAGTGCTGCATCTAATCCAGACTGCTCATTTAATGGGACAGTGTTCTATTTAAAGGAGTAGTACACCCAACATTTGCAAAAACATGTGCAGAGTGTTTTGATTTGTGTGTAAAGTCCTAGTGGGTCCTTCCCTCTGTCTGCTGTTAGGAAGTCTTTCTAAATTAGCCTGCTAGCATTACGGTAGTTTTATGGCCCCTGGGATCTCCATCTCAGCAAGATTTATTGCTTTCCTTGTTCCTACAATGCATCCTGTCTCATGTGACAGTGAGGTAACCAGGACCATAGATTCAGTAGCAAGCACTGTGTTACAATCAGTTCACAACAGTAGAGATGGCTATATTTTAAAAACTATACAGATTTCAGCTTAGTGACTACCGTCATTGTAAAGGTCTTTTTGTCCTGAACAATTGTGACACTGGTTGTGTATGTGTAACTTGTATGGTTGTCAAGATATTTACATTTGCTTGGCATGTCTACTTGAGTGTTCACTCAGAGAGAAAAAAAAAAGCATCTGCTGTTTGCAAGTGCATTTGCACACATGCCAAATAATCCTAAATATCTTGAAAATTATACATGCTACACAAAAACAACCAGTAGCAGAGTTGTTCAGGACAAAAAGACCTTTACAATGAGGGCAGTCACTAAGCTGAAGTCTTCATATTTTTTAAAATATAGCCATCTAATTAACTAAATTTCATGGTTTTTATAACCAAATTTCCCAATTTGGATGGCAAATATTTTAAAAACTATAAAGAGTTTAGCTTAGTGACTACCCTCATTGTAAAGGTCTTTTTGTCCTGAACAACTTTGTTCCTGGTCATTTTTGTGTAGCTTCTAAAGTTTCCAAGATATTTAGATTTATTTGGTTTGTGTGCATATGCACTTGCAAACAACACTTTTTTACCTCACTGAGCGAACACTCTAGTAGACATGACAAACAAATGTAAATGTCCTGAAAACCATACAAGTTATACATACACAATCAGGGTCAAAATTGTTCACAAGAAAATGACCTTTACAATGAGGGTAGTCGCCAACCTGAACTCTCTATAGCTTTTAAAATGTAGCAATCTCTATTGTTGTGAATGGATTGTAAAGCAGTGCTTGCCACTAAATTTATGGTACTGGCCGCATCACTGTCACATGAGACAGGATGCATTGCGGGAACAAGGAAAGCAATAAACCTTACTGAGATGGAGATCCGCAGGGGTCGTAAAATTACCAAAAGGCTAGCAGGCTAATTTAGGAAAACTCCTAACAGCAGACAGAGGAAGGAAACACTAGCACTTCAAACACACATCAAAACACTCTGCACAACATATGTTTTTGCAAATTCTGGGTGTACTACTCCTTTAACTGCATGATAAAGATTGCCTATTCATTTAGCCTGTTTTAAAGTAATAGTGCTTCACTGAGCTGTATCTGTGCCAGTGTCATTTTACTGCATGATACAAGCAACAATAATCTGCATTCCCAAAAGAGGCCTTTGAGAAAACACACCAGTGCAAAACTGGTGAGGCCATTTTGCTTGGTATCCATTTACCCAGTTTTTAATACTGTATTAGTACTGTGTGAATTTTAGTGCACAGTACTGCACTTTTGTAATAAATCAATCTCTTTCTTTGCACCAGCTCAGTGGTCCCGTACCAGTTTTTATGCTGGGTTGCTTCAAACTCTGTTTCCAGGCAGAGCGACCTTTTTGGCTGTGGTATGCCCAAAAGGTGTAACCCTTAAATGCATTCCTTAAACATTAAAGGGGCCAGTTAACTAGTCATACCAAGGCAACTGTATATCTCAGGGAAGGGAGGTACCAAAAGTTTTGCATTGGATTCTGTCCACTGTGGGGTAACCTAATTTTTTCAAGAGGGTCCAAGGAAGACAAAAGAGCAACGAAGGTTTGATAAAGTACATGCAATACAGTAGTTACAATTTTAAATATTACACATAAAGTCCTAGTGCACTCCTCCAACCCCAAAACAGTGACTTAGAAAATACAGGAACCACCACAGTTCAATAGCCAGGGACCCAAATATTCAGTGGGTGAGGAGGAAGTAGGCTACTGGTTGACTACGATCTGCAGCTTATCCAATGGATAGGGGAAATGGGCAGACTAGGTGGGTCAAGCAGTCCTTATCTGCATCAAAGTCTATGTTTCTGTGTTTCTTTCTTCTACAGGTTCTGCACTGAAAGGTTTATTCAGCGCAATGTTTCTTCATTTACTTGACACCTGCAGTGGCTCAGAGGATATGCAGTCCCAGGTTTCTTCAATGCATAATTTTAATTCTTTCCTCTAATGTCTGGAATGTAATAATGCTTCCATTTCATTTTCAGTGGTTGACTCCTGCCTCTCCTTGTGATAAAATTGACCACTTCAGCATTACCGTCTCGCAAACAACTTTTCCAGGACAACATTATATGGATTCTGTCCACTGTGGGGTAACCTCTTTTTTTCAAGAGGGTCCAAGCAAGATAAAACAGCAACAAAGCTGTGACAAAGTACATGTAATACAGTAGTTACAATTTTAAATATTACATGTAAAGTCCTATGCAGAAACATAGAAACTTAGACAATGACCAGAGAAAAAGACTGATGGTCCATCAAATCTGCCTATGTTATCCTAACATACACTGGCACCTGCTCTCCCTATGAGGTCTTTGCTTACCCTATTCCCTCTACTGTTCTCCATGTTTTCACCTCCATCATCCTTCTTACTAGCTACTATACCCCTGGATCTATCCTAGCTGTGTTTGAAGCCATTTATGCTTTAGCACTCACTACCTCTACCAGACCATTCCACGGCACAACTGTTCTTTCTGTAAAGTAATACTTCCTTACATCCTTTCTAAACCCCCCCAATTAACCTCTACTCATGACCCTGTGTGCTAGCTTCTCTGTTCCTGGTAAATAGCTCTTCACTGTTCACCTTCACCTTGCTTTTTCATTTCAAGAACTTGAAGGTCTCTATCACATCCCCGCTCTCTCTTCTAGTTCCAAGTTAATATATATTCAGCACCTTTTGCTGATCCTAACAGGATCTACCCTTCTGGTCAAGAATCATCATGATCACCCTACATTGTACCATCTTTATCCTGTTACTGCCCTTTTTCTGGTAGGGACTCCAGAATCTGGTACAGTACTCCAGATGTGGCCTCACCAGAGAGCTATATAGATGTAATAGTACCTCCTGTTTTCAACTGTTGTACCTCCTTCCAATGCACCCTAGCATCATGTTAGCCTTGCTGAAGGCTGCATTACATTGACTGGTTTGTTTAAGGGAGTCACTAATAATGACTCTCAGGTCCGTTTCATCTGATGTTATGTCCAGTTGAACCCCTCCCATCAAATACTTAGTTCTGGGGGTTTTGTTCCGTAAATGGCACACTTTACACTTCTTGCCACTGAATTTCAGTTTCCATACTACAGACAAATATTATAGCCTTTGTAGGTCTCTCTGCAGTAGCCTTATCCTCTGTGCGTTGTCCACTCTACCACAGAGTTCAGTGTAATCTGCGAATAGACACAATCTGCCCTGGTTTCTCTCTCCCATGTCGCTGATGAACATATTGAAGAGGACTGGGCCCCAAGACAGATCCCTGTGGTACTCCGCTGTTGACCTCAATTTCCAGTGATATGACACCATTCACCACAACTCTCTGCTGCCTCTCCTTCAAGCAACTCCCTACCCACTTTACTATCTCTTGAGCTGTTCCCAGATCCCCCATCTTCTTCAGCAATCTTCTCTGTGGCATAGAGTCAAATGCTTGCTGAATTTGAAGAGTAAATCTACTGCGTGCCCCTGCTCAACTTCTGTGGTTATCCAGTGAAAGAATTCTATCAGGTTAATCTGACAAGACCTTCTTGCCCCCAAACACTTATTATCTGGAAACTTATTTTTCTCCAGGTATTCCACTAGGTCCTGTTTGACTAGTATCTCCATCAGTTTCCCTACCATGAAGGTAAGAATGATGGGTCTATGGTGTCCTGGCAGCTGCTCGTCCCATCTCTTTGCAGCAGAACTACATCCCCAATTCTCCAGTCCTTGGTAACCACCCCTTGCTGGAAACAGCTACCAAAAGCCCCACCACGGTCTGACTAACACCAATGCCAATTCTTTTAGTACCCTTCGATGTATCCCAGCTGGCCAGGGGGCAGTGTTTATCTCGAGTGCTACTAACCCTTTTCTAACTCTTTTGCTAGTTTATTTCTGCAGTCATATTTGAGGGACCACTATCTGCTGCCTTTATCCCCCTCTCTGGCAAAAGCCTTCTGTTCTCCCTAGTAAATATCAAGTAAACATAGCATTCAGCATGGCTGCTTTCTACCTGTCTTCTTCTATTACTCTGAACCCCTATTTTAGTCTGACAAGTCCCCCACCCATCTTTATTTTTCCCCTTATATATTTAAAAAACTGTTTTTCCCATCTGCAATATGTACTTTTTCCCTTCCACTGTGATCCTGACTGCCCTCTTGGCCTCTTTAATTTCTCCTGATACTCATCCCATTCTTTATCCCTCTGTTGGTTTTTCTTTGTGCCTTATAAAGGCTTTCTTTTTGGCCCTCACTGCTTCCCTGATCTCTTCAGGGGAACCAAATTGGTCTCTTATATTTGTTTCTTTTGATAGCTGCTCTCGTGCATGTTTTTGTAGCCCTGAGAACAGCCCCTGTTATAACCCCCTATCTTTCTTCCAATCCCCGGATGCTGTTTACCCCAACTAACCAACCCAGGACTAATTCAGTCATTTGTTTGAAATCTGCCCTTCTGAAGTCTAGCACCTTAGCCTTAGACAAGGGCTTGCTGGTGTCTAAGGCCTACTTGAACTGTATAGTATTGCAGTTGCTGGACACCAGTGGTTCCACAACCTGCACTCTGCCTACTCTTTCTGAGTTGATGAGTGCCACATCAAGACTGGTGGATTGTCTAGTGGGATCCCAGGCCTGCTGCACCAGCATGCAGTCCTACAATGTAGAGCTTAGCTTCTTCTGCTCCTGGCTTCTGGAATGTCCCAGTAAATGTTTAGCAAGTTGAAATCCCATACTACTACAACCTTCCCTTTTGCAGCCCCATTCCTTATTCTCTTCCTACATGTAGTACTTTATCTCTCTCCTATCCCTTGGTGGCTCAGGCATCACCCTCATGTGAAGCTTTCTACCTGACAACTTGGTGAGTTGTATTAGCAGTGATTCTACCTCCCCCCTCCCTCCAATGGATGCATCCTGTACTGCCTCTATTCCTTCCCTGATGTAAATGGCCACCCTAGGCCCTCTACCAACTCCTCAATCTCACCTGTGTAAAGTATACCTAGTGACGGTCAAGTCCCAGTCATTGTTCTCCTTGGCCATAATTTCTGCAACAGCCACTAGATCCAACCAAGAGTCTGCCAACAGGGGGTGCTGTGGAGCCCGAGCAAAATGAACGCTTGGCATTAGAGCACTGACAATACACTGCCTTGCAATCTATCTAATCCAATTTACAGGTTTTAATTTTCTACTATTTTTGATGGTGGAGATATCTGAAGATGCCCTAATTGTGATGGGTAACCCTTGGAAAGATAAGACTCAGAATGAGTGGTCCAAAAGCAAACCTTTACTGGGAGCTCCCAATACACGTTCTGTTCAGCCTGATGCAGCTGAAAAATCAGATGGTTCTCCTCTGGAAACTTTGCACATGCTGAGTATTAAAATTAATAGATTTATACAGACAGTTACAAGCTCATCTGACATATCTGAAAACCTCACCAGCAGACTGGTGAGTCTTGAAACGTCCATGGATTCTATGAAAACCACAATGGTGGAGGCCATTAAATGAGCCGATATGGCCCTTGATACAGCAATAACCCTTACTAAAGTAAATAGGCACTTACAATCTCGCATGGAAACCTTGGAAAATAAGGCTCATGAAAAAATGTTCAACTTATTGGATTGCTGGAGAAGCATGAGAGAGAGAGACTCCTTATCCCTCTTCTTGAAGGACTGGCTAATGCAGCAGTTGGAGGAAGCCATTTCAACCAGCCACTTTACAACTCAGAAGGCCTACCGAGTCACCCCCATGGTAGGCCTGAGAACCCGGAGCACCTCGGACTGTAGTGCTGGTCACCAATAGAGTGGGTACATGGGAGTTTCTTTTGGCCCTAGCACGGCATGCAGTCACCCTGCTTCATGATGGGCAAACCTTCCAGATGTACCTGGACATCAGCTATACCACCTGTCAAAAGCAGAAAAGGTTTGCCAGAATGACAGCCTTACTTCATGAGGCAGCCATCAGCCACAGGATGGTGTTCCCAGCCTTGCTCCGCATCGTATACCAGGGGAAAGTTTTCCTTTTTTCTGTCCCGACTGATGCCCTGAAATGGGCACAGAAACATCTCCCACTGCAGCCAAACTGGGATCACCCTGAAGAGATGGATGAGGAAGGCACTTGAGAGAGCTTTGCATGCTCTTAACTATCTCTTTTCGATTTGGACTAAGTGGAAAGTAAGTGTCTGGCTCCAGCTGTCTTGCTTGTTTGTTTAAACCGTTGCTGTTTTTTATAGCTCCTGGATCTGCCCTTTGCCATACCACCTCCCAATTTTTAATTTTTCTGTTAAACTTTGAACATTCACCCATGTAGTTTTTGAACAGGAGTACCCCACTGCCCTTATGGATATTTGTATTACTCTACCTCCATTTTTCTAGTTCTGTTTTTTAGCCTAATGGGTTAGTGCCTTAGACTTCTGTTAAGTTGTTTGTGCTTTGCTGAAATTACTAATTAGTGTGCTGTTACTACACACAGACATGTTTTTGCATGGTGAATTATTTCTCTTTATTTTCCTTAGGAAAGGGGGGAATGCAGTGTTATGTGCTGAGATTGAACTACCAGAATTATTTACTATGCAGCTCATGAACTCTATTACAGCAATGTATTATTATGTATTTCTTTCATGTGCTTTTTGCTTCACTACTGAAAATGTGTCTTTATAGCATGAGTCAGAAAATACTTTTATATTACGAGGTGTGACCCCCCTCATGTTTATTATGACCCATTGTATGTACTCTGCTTGATATTATATCTCTTTGTTTTTTCTGAAACTAATGAAGATAAAATTATAAAAAAAAGTCTGCCAACAGTGGCTGGAGCTATATAATTTTATTATCCAAACTCCTGCCAATGAGGCACACCACCCTCCAACTTGAACATTCATCCCTCTGGGTTCTTGACTGACTTACCTTTTCACAATTTCCCGGTATTATGGTATCTTGTGTTTTTCCTTTTTTCCTGACCTATTTGTTCTACGCTGCCCAGACCCTGAACTTGTTTCTGCTACTATGTCTCATATGCCTAGCCCCCATCCACAGGGTGCTTGTGGCTAGGTTCTCTACTTCACCATCTCAGCGTTGCAGTCCCTAGCTCCAACCTCCCCCACAGTTAGTTTAACTGTCTGCCAATTCTGACATCAAACATCTGCTTTAATAATTAATATCTAATATTAATAAAAACAGATAACCAAACAAGTTAAGATGAGTGGCAGCCAAAAGCAGAGTTGTGCCCTTCACCAGGAATAGCACTTGCACAAATTAACTTGAAAGATTAAAGCAACTTTATTAAATTACAAGATATTCAAGTGATCGGCAAATAAAAATTGGATTGCATGGAAAGATTACTGCCCAATTTTATTTATATACTGTGTGACAAGGCGCAACCTAGCCACAGGATTCAGGATCAGCTTTGCGGTGGTTAAGGAGTCTCAGGAAGACCAGTTTGTTAACATCAAACCAATCAGGTATATTTTTATTTTCTTAATATGGTTGGTGACACAGAACTTTGGGCTTCTGCCCTTTTCCTTTTTAAGCCCCACTGGGGAAAATGAAACAAAAACAGAAATAAGGAGGCCTAGCTCCGGGTGGGAGCGCTGACTAAACAATCCCCGATCCTAACTAGAAACCCCCCTTTTCCAGAAGGCTCGACCTTCTGGAAGAACACAAACAGTAAAATGGAAAACTCACAATGGAAATAACTTTTTTCCTTTTGGCCTAATTCAGGAGACCAATCTCCTGAGGGTTGTAAGGACTACTGTTCTGGAACACATCCAAGCAGCTTGTCAGCCCTCTACCCCTGCAGCAACTGCCTGCTGGCTTTTCCTTCCTGTTTTAAAGCTCTCCTGTCTGTGCAGCTGCAGCTAATCAGCCAAATCAGCTGCAGCTGTACGCTGACTATCTTACTCAGGGAAAACCCCTCTCCTCCAGTACCTGAGTTTACCACACATCCCCCTTCCCAGCTCAACACTATAGGGTTGGGCGGCCTGTGCCGGAAGTAGAGTCTTTGGGAAAGTCCATCTGCATTTCCGTTCAGTGTCCTCACTTTGTGGTGGACCGTAAAGTGGTACGGCTGCAGTGCAAGGAACCAGCTTGTCACTCTGGCATTTTTTTCCCTGTTTGTTTGCATCCACTTGAGTGAAGCATGGTCCATCACCAGAGTGAACTTGCAACCTAGTAAGTAATATCTGAGGGTTTCCGTTGCCCACTTCACTGCAAGGCACTCCTTTTCGACTACAGCATACCACTGTTCCCGGGGTAACAACTTCCTACTTAGGTACAGGACGGGGTGCTTTTCAACTGCTACCACCTGGGAGAGTACTGCCCCCAATCCAACATCTGAGGCATCTGTTTGCAGAATGAATTCTTTATCGAAATCTGGGGAGATCAGTACCAGATCAGAACAGAGGGTCGTCTTGAGGTCGGTGAATGCCTCATCCGCTGCTTCTGACCACCTCATGATGTCCGGTGCTCTTGCCTTGGTTAACTCCATTAATGGAGTGGCCTGAGTGGCAAAGTGAGGGATGAACCTCTGATAGTAACCAACTATCCCTAGGAAAGCCCTCACTTGCTTCTTCTTGTTTGGTTGGGGCCAGTTTTGAATTGCTTCTACCTTCTTCACCTGGGGTTTCACCAGTCCTGTCCAACCACATAGCCCAAGTATTTTGCCTCTCACAAGCTGATCTTATATTTGGCAGGGCTCGCTGTCAACCTGGCTTCTCGTAACATATCTAGTACGGCCTCGAACTTCCGAAGGTGAGTTTCCCAGTCCGTACTATGGATGCCCACATCATTGATATAGGCAACAGCATAGTGAGAGTGTGGGTGCAGCAGTCAGTTCATCATGTGCTGAAAGGTCGCAGGTGCTCCATACAGACCAAATGGGAGGACTTTGTAGTGATATAAACCCCCTGGGGCGATGAAGGTGGTCTTCTCCTGGGCTGCCCTTGTGAGTGGGGTCTGCCAGTATCCCTTCGTAAGGTCCAAGGTGGAGAGGTATCTGGCCTGCCCCAAATGGTCGATCAGTTCGACGACCCTAGGTAGGGAGTATGCATCAAACTGCAATACCTTGTTTAGTTTCCTGAAATCATTACAGAACCTCCAAGTATTATCCGGTTTTGGCACGAGGATGATGGGGCTTGACTATTCACTATGGGAATCTTCTATGATGTCGAGCTTCAACATCCTCTCGACTTCGGCTCAGATTTCTTTCCTCTTGGCCTCTGGGGTATGGTAGGGTCTTTCCCTTATCCTTATGCCCGGAGCTGTCACAATGTCATGGCAGGCTGCGACCATCTGACCAGGTCGTTCAGAGAACACATCCCCGTTTCACTGAACCATTTCCACTGCTTCTTTGTACTGTGTAGGAGACAGCTCGGGTGAGATATGGACTTGCCCCTCTGTTTTACCTTCTGCCAGGGTTATGGCCAATGAGACACAGCAGGCCTCCTGGTCTTGCCATGCCTTCAGGAGGTTAATATGGTATATTTGGAACTTCTTCCTGCGATCGGGTTGGCTTACTTTATAGTTCACATCACCAACAGCTTCCACAAACTCATATGGACCCTGCCACCTGGTGAGCAATTTGCTTTCTACTGTGGGAACCAGGACCATCACCTGATCCCCTGGCTGGAACTTCCGGATCCTCGCCTGAAGGTCATAATAAGTCTGTTGGCTCTCTTGGGCCTTTTCTAAGTGTTCTCAGACAATAGAAGTGACCCGGACCAACCTTTCTTGCATTTGGGAGATATACCCAATCACACTGGCTCCTTGTGGTGGTTGCTCTTCCCAATCCTCCTTTAGTATATCGAGAATACCCCTGGGCCAGCGGGAATATAACAACTCGAAGGGGGAGAATCTGGTGGATGCCTGTGGGACCTCTCGGATAGCGAGCATTAAGTAGGGAAGGAGTTAGTCCCAGTCCTTTCTGTCTCGGCTCATGACTTTCTACAACATCCCCTTCAAAGACTGATTAAATCGTTCAACCAGACCATCTGTCTGGGGGTGGTACACTGAGGTCCTCAGGGCATGGATCTGGAGGAGTCTGCAAAGCTCCTTCATTAAACGTGAAAGAAAGGGAGTATCCTGGTCCGTCAGTAACTCCTTTGGGAATCCGACCCTTGCGAAGGCTTGTATGAGCTCTCGGGCAATCAACTTGGAGGCCGTGTTACGGAGTGGGATCACTTCCAGATATCTTGAAGTGTAGTCTACGATGACCAGGATGTGTTGGTGGCCCTGGGCTGACCTGTCTAGGGGGCCTACCTGGTCCATCGCAATCCTCGCGAAGGGTTCATCAACGATTGGCAAGGGCACCAACGGGGCTCTTAACTCCGGCCGCGGGGATGCCAACTGGCATTCTGGGCACGAAGCACAGTACCTCCTTACCTCGGTGTAAATTCCAGGCCAGTAGAATCTTCAGAGTATGTGGCGCAGTGTTTTTTCGACCCCAAGGTGTCCTCCGAGAAGGTGAATGTGTGCCAAATCCAGTACCACCTTCCTGTGCTGGCGGGGGACCAGCAAGTGTTCCACATCATGTTCTTCATCCGGTATCACTCAGTATAGGAGGTCATTATTTAATGTGAAATACGGTCTGAGTCTCTTGGCTTTGCCTTCTACCAGCACCCCATTAATCTCCACAACCTCTGACAGGATATTCTGAAAGAGAGGCTCGTCTATTTGGTCCCAACCAAAGTTCCTGGAGGCTATCCCGAGGGTACTCAATTCAGGGGGATTTGACTCTGTCTCTGCTTCTGGGTCCTCCTCTTCCTCCCTACAACTCCCCATCGGGAACCAGACCGCTCACCCTGTTGTCTCTCTGGAAGTGGGGTTCTACCTTCCACCAGCACAGACCTGCCATTGGCAGCCAGTATCTTGGTCCCTAACTTTTTACAATCCCTGCGTTCCTTTCATGATTTCCAGGACTTTCCTGCCTCCCCATACAACTTGGGGTCCCAATGCCTGTAAGGGAAATAATCGGGTGACTCCTCTGACCCCTCGGGGATTCCTAGCACCATAGTCTCAGTTACTGGGGTCCTGGCCTCCCGGGTTCCCACCTCATGGAGTAATGTCTCAAACCCCAGGAAATCTCGACCCACCAGGACAGGATGCACCAATCGAGGAAGGACCCCTATCATGACCTGCCTCTCCTCCCCCTGTGCTTCCACGGTAACTAGCGCCGTGGGGTAATAAAACACTGTGCCATGGACACAGGTGATCCCGGTATGTTTTTGGAAATTAATTTGGAAGGGTTGCACCAAATTGCGAACTATAAGGGTGACCTCACTCCCCGAGTCTACAAGGGCTATAACGGCCTGTCCGTTTACTTTAACCATCCGGGTAAATCAGTGTGGAGTGGTGACCACCACTACCACATTAAGCAAATGACAATCGCTCTGTGGGGACCCACCCCAGTTGCACTGCATTGGTTCGACCCCATTCGGGCGGTTGGCAATTACATGTCCCCGCTCCCCATACCCGTAACAGCGGTAGCATTCTTTGGGTGACCCTGGACCCGTTGGGCTTCTAGGGGAGGTCAGATCCCCCTCTATTTTCAAACCTGAAAGTCCCTTTGCAGCCTCAGACCACTCTTCAGTAGTCCTTCTCCCAGGCCCTGTCTGGTCCGACCTCTTGGGGGGTCGGTGTCTCCATTTTGTAGTCTGCGCCAAGTCCCGGGGGTAGCCGACCCCAATGTCTGGGGTAAGTTCCTTCATGGCATAATGCCACTCCACCAAGGTGACCAGTTCATCACAGGAAGCGGGGTTGGCTTGTCCAACCCACTGCCATAGGCTTGGCGGTAGTCCTCTTAAGAACTGGTCCATTACCAGGAGCACCATGATTTTGGCAGCGGTATGGAGCTCGGGTCACAACCACTTCTTGGCCAAGTGGAGGAGGTCATATATCTGTGACCGTGGCTTTGTCGACTCCCGGAATCTTCAGCTGTGGTACCTCTGGGCTCGAAGGGCTGGAGTCATGCCAGCACGGGCCAAGATCTCTTCCTTCAGCATTGAATAGTCAGCGGCGACTCCCTCATCCAGATCATAATACACCTTCTGGGTCTTGCCACACAAAAACGGAGCTAAAATGCCAGCCCACTGTTCCTGAGGCCATGATTCACAAGTAGCCGTCTTTTCAAAAGCGAGCAAATATGCTTCAATGTCGTCAGCCATCATCATTTTCTGCAGACAGTGGGAAGCCCGTATAGTCCAGTAACCCTCTGGAGTAGGCCCTTCCGGGTGACCAGCGTGATCTCGATGAGATGCTTTACCATTTCCTGGAGGACAGCGCAGTCCTGGGCCGTCTGTGTGAGCAGCAACTGGTTCATCTCTTGTTGAGCCTGGGTAGCTTCCTGCTGGGCTGCCATAGCCTGGATCAAGACTTTCACCAGATCCTCCATGCCTGGTCTCCTTTACTCCGGGGTGGTTCGGATTCCAGCCAAATTCTACGACGACCTGATCCCACTTCTAACACCATGTGTGACAAGGCGCAACCTCGCCACAGGATTCAGGATCAGCTTTGCAGTGGTTAAGGAGTCTCAGGAAGACCAGTTTGTTAACATTAAACCAACCAGGTATATTTTTATTTTTTTAATATGGTTGGTGACACAGAACTTTGGGCTTCTGCCCTTTTCTTTTTTAAGTCCCACTGGGGAAAATGAAACAAAAACAGAAATAAAGAGGCCTAGCTCTGGGTGGGAGCGCTGACTAAACAATCCCCGACCCTAACTAGAAACCCCCCTTTTCCAAAAGGCTAGACCTTCTGGAAGAACACAAACAGTAAAACGGAAAACTCACGATGGAAATAACTTTTTTCTTTTTGGCCTAATTCAGGAGACCAATCTCCTGAGGGTTGCTTAAGGGACTCCTGTTCTGGAACACAACCAAGCAGCTTGTCAGCCCTCTACCCCTGCAGCAACTGCCTGCTGGCTTTTCCTTCCTGTTTTTAAAGCTCTCCTGTCTGTGTAGTTGCAGCTAATCAGCCAAATCAGCTGCAGCTGTACCCTGACTATCTTACTCAGGGAACCCCCCTTTCCTCCAGTACCTGAGTTTACCACAACTGTTAATTAAGCAATAAGCCACGGTGTGGGTTATCGAAGAGTTACCACGGCTGGAGTGGTTTTGCCTTACGAGGGGCACAGCCAGAGTGGGTAAATCCCATGCCAGCTGTGGTAAACCGATAACCCAGATCCCCAAGTGGTTTATTATGATATATTAAGTACTGTTTTTTTTTTTTATTATTTAAAAACAGTACTTGCTATAATGTTTAAGTAAGCGACTCAGTTGTAGAGGAGTCAGTGTTTTTGTTTACTTTCCCCGATATACAGAGCTGCTGTTTTACAGTCTCCGCTTAGCAGGGAAACAAGATGGCGGATGGAGTTCCGTGATTTTTGCCATTGGATTGCTTTTTTTTGAACATGCGGCTGGCTGGTACCTTTTGCGGTGATTATCGGTAGATCATCAACGCAGGTAAGGTGCCAGCCTGTCTATATGATTGGTCGGTGTCCGAGGTACATGGTATAATGTGTGAGTTTTAATTGTCACTTTTCTTGTAATAGGTAGGAGCTGTCAAGTCTCACAGATCTCTACGGATACTTTATGCATCTGATTCTTGCTGCAGCATTACATCATTTCACAAAATATGTAGCCATAAAGTCTTACAGACGTCCACTGATCTCCACGTACCTTAGTATTACTGCAATATACTCTTTTAGTTGATGTTTCATTTCCAGTGATTTACAGTATTTTCAAAATACGTACCCATATCAATTTAGAACATCCTTTAAGGAATTAAAGTCCTTTACCAGGGCAAGTTTTCATGATTGCAGCTACCCCTTTGAAGTAATATAACCATCTAAAGATACTGCGTAACATTGGGTTACTCATTAACTGCAAATGTCAGCTCAAGTTACAAAATTTTGACTCTGTGTATTACACACAATAAAGGAAACTCATGGTTTCCAATATAAATTCATGCAGTGTATGTACTTGGAGGCTTCTTCTTGTGATTTTAAACTCCCACACAGTGGCAAAACTATATTCTGCAGCATTGACTGGTAATGTGCAGTATAATAACTCAGGTTGACTGCCCACCTCAGCAAGAAAGCATGAGGTGCTGTAGGCCATTAAGTCTATTCTAGAATTCTGGTCAGAGGATGCTGTGGAAAAATTACTTTTACTTCTCACAAGTATCTGTCTGAATGACTCTTTCAGGGTTTGGATGATTATAAATGAAGTCACAACCTTCACTTAATACCATACCTTCCCTTATCTATTATAGTAGCTGAAGCTGATATCTGAAAAATCATTTGGTAACATTTTTAAAGCTTCATGAACTGGCACTGGTACTGGTACTCTCTTCATTGAGGACAGTCTCAGTGTGCTTTTAATTCAGTTTCTTCCATACTCACTTCAGCTTCAGTGCTATGTAAATTGGGCATATATGCATTATAAGTGCCATCTAGGATGAATATTTTTTCTTCAGTCTCACTTCCATCCTGCTTGAGAGGAAGGCTAGAAGTCACATCAGAAGCAGACTGTTCAAAACTTCAGTTTGTTTAAAGATCTGTCACACCTAGTTTATGTCCCCTAGGGAGCGTATATCTTTGATGGACACAATGTCCTCATTTTGCTCTTCATGCTGAGGAACTTCAAGGTGCTCTTCTTTATGCTTTCTTCCACCAGTCATTATGTTTGGCTGATGTTCAGAAAGCATTTTATACTTCCTGTGTTTGCCATCTGAGCTCTTTTAAATGCAGTCTTGGCTGGGAGGCCTGGGCCCAATTTTTGGCAGTTCTGGGACCAAGTCCCATGCTGTAGCCACCGCTGTGTTACAACTTCTCTGCACCTGTGGATATTTATATCTTCAACCCATACTCCACACGTGTGGCAGGCACAGCTGCACGAGGATGTTATGCCTGGTCCAACCAAGTATAATAGTTTGGCACAGCTGCCATAAATCATGGAGCTTGTTGTAAACTGTCTCCAGCTTTGAAAATATGGTGCCTGTGGGAAAAACTATGGCTCCACATGTGAAGCCCCTCTTGCTCCAGTTTTCCCCCCTGCTGCACCGATGTCTAGGGGTTTGAAAATCTAGCCCCTGCTCTCTTTACTTCACATAACTCTACAGCTTTTCCTGTGTGTTTAGGTTCCAGAGACTGCTGCTTGTTACTTGATTACTGTTCTGTCTACAGCATTTTTAAGTGTCCTTGGGTGCCAAAGACTGCTGTGAACGTGCACCATTTGAAACGTATGTTCTACTGTCAGAGGTACCTTTCTCTATTTTTATAACCTAGCTTGCTTTGATTACAGCTTTATAGCTTTTTGTGTCTGATGGGTGCCAGAGACTGCTTCTCTTTACTTATGTGTGCACTGCAGCATTTTGAGTCTCCTTGGGTGCCAGAAACCAATGCAGAGAAGAAGCACATCTGAAGACTACTCTCTACCTTCAGTGGACAGTGCCTTTCTTCATTTTTGAAAAATTTGTTGGGGAGCACTCTTGAAACTGCAGACAAAGAAAGAGGTTTAGCAACTTTATGTTGTTGTTTCTGTTTGTTTTGTCTAAGAGAAGAAAACTCTACAATGTTCACAGTTTCTGCAACCCTGATTAGGGCCAAATCATTTAAGTCACAGGCTATGCAGGCCAACCAATGCTGACAGGGTACATACATTGTTTAAATCTTGTAGGACCTGCATTTTTTAAAACCTCATGTGAAGTAAGTTTGACCAAAAGTAAAAAACCAAAAATGTTGAAAATGTATTCATGCATTTGATGACTGGGTAAAGGCACTGGTCCCAGGGACCATTTACAGGCACAACCCAAGCCATATAGATGGCACATACATACAATTACAATGTTTTACAGAGATATGTCTTTCAACAGAGAAAAACAGAACAATTATAGTATTGGTAGGGATACATGGTATATATCAGCTAGGACAATTACAATAACTTCACAGTTATCATAGAACATTTCATACATGAAGAATATTCAATGTAGTACCTAAAGATAAAATTACAACCATTCTAAAAATATTCTGTAACTTACACCTAAAATATATATTTTAATAACACCTAAAAATAAAAGTACAGCAATTCTAAAAATATTCTCCACTTTATACCTAAAATACATATTTTAATTTGATTTGAAACCAAGATGCCAACTGGGAGACCATGAAATCCACAGTTCTCCCAGATGGAACAGAGAAAAATTAGAAAAAATACATAAAACCACACTGATGCATATAGGCTATCTAAAACACTTTAAGAACAAATAATAAAACTGTGATCAAACACTAAATAAACCTACCACTGACACTGGAACAGTACTCTGGGACATTTGATCTCTTCTGCAAAAAAATAAATACGTCATTGGAAGGGAGAGCAGAACCTCAGAGAAGAGTTTAGAAACATAATATTCTAAAGTTTGATCTCTGAGGAAACAACTCAGAACTGAGATGATTCAGTTCATATGACAACAAAAATACACACTCTTTGCTGGACTCCCATATCTTCCTTGTTGGCAAAAGCTTCAGAAGATATTAACTTTATGAGTAGCAATCTGTCTCCGTCTCGTATATATCCTTTATGCACAGTAAGTGACTCAAGAACATTAAGCATATATGCCACAAACATTCATAGTACCGCCATAAATAGACATCTTATTTTTTTTTAAAAGTAAACTCTAGTTTCTGCTGATACACTGAATGCATCCAATGGCCCCTATGCACTAATTGGCAGGAAGTACGCACCAGTGGCACGTATCCAGCCCACATAGGTTTGCACCTGCAGACAGGTGCACACATGTCGCTATTCACTACTGGTGGCCACCTGTCCAGGGCACAGGACTCCACAGGGCAGCCAGGGGTGGAGTCGCGAACCCGGCCTGGCATGCAATCAGATGCCTGGACTGGGTCACTCAGTGGATCCCCTATGCGGTGGGGCACTTGCTGGCAGTGTGCCCCATGGCTGTCTGACGGCCAGTGGCTGTGGAGTTGAGAGGAGGGCAAAGCCGCCGGCCCTCCCATGATGTGGCACTGGAGTGGTGTGCAGGTACGGGGTGGGCAGGGTCTGTTGTTGGTGCCTGGGGGGCACTGTACCCCACCATATGCCCGGAGGGGTTGTTGATGGGGGTGGGCCAGTGGTGCCATTCAGGGGGGGTAGCATCCTTGAGCTGGTGCCCATGTGGTGTGTGTGTGTGTGTGTTGGTTTTGGGAGTGCCTGGTAGGGGCCACGCACCTGTGTGTGCTGGGACAGGTGATGCCGGGACGCAATAGGGAGGTATGACCGCAATGGTCCTGATGGGTGAGTGGGCTATCCACATTGTCTGGGTGAGGACCTGATGTGTGCATGGGGTGTGTAGGGGGCTTACGGCAGGATTCTTCCTGGCATAACAGGTGCCCTCCTCCGCACCCCAATGGCCAGCACTATACACCGTAGTGCATAACTCCTAGTGCTGGCATGCCCCCAGCCCACCTGCAGTACGTTGCAGTCTGTGGGCCCAGGGGATCAGTGCATTGGGACTGCATGCACCCCCCCCAGTGCATGCTGTGCGAGGGGCACAATGGGTGCAGACTGGCTACGCCGCCATAGCTACATGGTGCGTGAGCCACCTACACTACTGCATACGCCCCATTATGTCAAAAAGGAACAAACAGGAACAAAACTGCACACAGAGTTCAATTAGAAATATACAAACACTGACTTTATTGAAATGAAATATAATGTAATAAAAAGCATAACTGCACTTTTCACTTTAATAGTTGTACATCACTGATTGATTTTGAATGGTTTTGTATGATAACAGCGACTCCTAATGAGCATCAACCCCAAAGAATGAGACAAGAACTGCCCAACAATGGGCGATGGACAGCAACATGACTACTTAAAATAGCAATGAGCCGTTTACTGCATTTCAAAAGAAAAAGATATGTATTTTTTTAAGTGAGAACGACCCCTAAGTGTCCCCAAAATAATGATGATCAACTCACGGGGCACGGACATGGGGAAAATATAAAGATTTAATAAACAAAATATTTCCTTTCCCGCCACTAGACCCAACCGGGTCACTCTCTTCATGGGTGGCAACAGATACTGCCATGCTACACGGTCAGCTCGGCAATGCTAGCCCAACTATCATTAGCTTGTTTTTTGGTTTTATTGGGTTCACAACATAACCCAGATAGACCATCTTAGGGTAGCTGGTTCATTCTGCTAGGGTGTCATACAGATGAGGCACACTGAAGAGTCCTGGTAGGACGAAACACGTGTCTGTGTCTTTCTGTTGGCACACTTTGCAGTTTGTGTGAGAGAACTTTCGGTACCATGCATTTCTGCTTAAAGTTGAACCAGCATAATATTCTGTGGTGATTTGCATATACAGCCCATGATGTTTTGCATTATGGGGGCATGTGTGATTTTGCATTTCCTATCATGCTATAACCTGCTCTTGTGAGTGTAGCTCCCTCCTACACTCGCTGTACAGGATATAGCAACTTCTTTCACCACTCGCTCCACTTCCAAGTGTTATTATTGAGTCGATCATATTGAGTCCCTCAATAATAGGTGCTCATGTAGGGTGTTACCATTTTGAATAACATGGTACGCTTGAAGGGGTATTAAAATGAAAAACACTGTGCTCACTAAGCATAGCTTCCTGAAGAAGGGACAGCACACGCTGAAGCATTGTGCTTGTGCCTGAGTACAATTTGTACTGTTTTTTTGCAATATATTTATTTTTACCAAATTCCTTTTTTGTATATTTTTAATTGGACCCTATGCACAGTTTTGTCCCTGGTTGTTCCGAGACATTGCCACTGTTTAGCTGCTGCAAGGGTCCTTTTTGCAATCTCCAACATTCACCAGTATAGCCTGGCTGCAGTCCACTCCATAAAGTGGTAGTGAGTATGCATTTTTGTTTTCTTTTTGTCAAAAAGGAAGGCTGCAATGAGTCACCAACACCTTAAGCATAATGAATCTTGCAGTGCCCCACACATCTCTGATAAACTAAAAATGTATATTCTGTTTATAAGTTATTTTAAACAGCAGGTACAGTATTCACTAAAGTATTGACTTTTACAAACTTACAGCACCACATTTGAAAGTCATGCAAACTCAGGTGCACAGGTCTGTTTTACTGATGGGCAAGCCAGCTCTGCCCCACTTCTGAACCTCCACAAACCAGGCCGACTCGGCTCTGTTCAGGAATAGTGAGCCTTTGGTGGTACCCGAGTTGCTGAGTTGGCCCAGTTCAGCAGAGCGATCTGGCCCATTCTGGTGGATTACAGGCAGCAACCTGTTCCACAGATGGGATGGCAGGGTACAGAAATAAAAATAAATAAATACATTTTTCCCCAATCTCTACCAAATACTCCCAAGTCCCTGGACTGTAACATGGCCAACAAAGGCAAACATTCATGATACTGGGGTACTGAAGGGAGCCAACCAATTATGGTCTTTTTTCTGTGACTGCCTCCTTATCCAGCCAATCCTGTGTGTCAGCCACCACAGGATATCCTATAGGAAACAATGTATCCAGCTCATTTGGGGCTTTGCATTGAAAGGAGACAGTTGTGTATGCGTGGAAGCTCTACAGTAAACAAAAAAAATGAAACAACAATTTTCTTTCTTAGTCATAAGGGGGAGGGGGAGTAAGAGACACCAAAAAATTAAACAGCAGAGTGCAGACATTGCAGAGTACTTAACTCCACAGTAAAAAAAAAAACGGTGTTTTTCTTCCTTAGAATGAGTGATAAAGAGGGAGGGAGAGAGGGACATTTTTCTTCCTTAGTCAGAAAGATAGAAGGTGAGAGAGAGGGAGAGTAGAGAGAGACCAATGAATTCAACAGCAGAGTATGTCTCCACAGTAAAAAAAAAAAAAGAAATGTTTTTCCTTAGAAAAAAAGACAGAATGAGAGAGAGTGAAGAGAGACCAGTGAATTCAACAGCAGAGTGTACACTGTAGACATTTTCTTAGTTTTAGAAAAACTAAAAGAAACAGGAAAGGAATTAGGGGTACTACAAAAAGCATGGCCTGCAGTGCCATTAGGCAGAGGCAGTCTCATGAAATCATCCATCAACAAAAAAAATATAGCAGTGAATGAGCTAGATTAGGTTAGGTATTAGTTTCAGTCTGTTGTTTCTTGCAAAATCAGCAAAATTGGAAAAAGTGTATATATCACTAGTGTACAGCATCCAACAACTTAATAATTCTTTTTCCTTTTGAAAAATATGTTTCTGCAAAAAAAAAATTATGAAAAAAACATATAAAGAAAATAAGAACTAATAAAGGGAGCAGACAGGGCAGGAAAACTCTGTCTGAAGGGCATAGTGCCTCACTAATTTTGAGGAGGGGGGCTTACAGTGCCATACAGATTTTGAAGGGGGGGGGTGTCACCCCACATCTCAGACTGTGTTACCTATCTCCGTGCCTGAACTACTACTAGGTCATAGTGCCATACAGATGATGAAGGGGAGGGGGGTCACATCTCAGACTCTGTGTTGCCCAAATCTGTGCCTGATTAGATTAGGCATAGGTTAGATAAAATCGGTCTATTTTTCTTGCAAAATCAGCAAGACTGAAAAAAGTGTAAATATCACTAGTGAACAGCATCTAACTTAATAATTGTATTTTTTAAATTTTTTTTGTAAATATAAATATTAAGAAAGTAAGAACTAATAAGGGGAGCAGGCAGGACAGGAAGACTCTGTCTGAAGGACTTAATGCCTTGCTAATTTTGAGGGGGGGCCTTATAGTGCCATACAGAATAGATTTTGTAAGGGGCTGTCACCTACATCTCAGACTCTGTGTTGCCTATCTCTGTGCTGCCCTGAAAAGTCATACTGCTGTAGACTCGATGTTGCCCATCTCTGTGACTGAACTACTACTAGCTCATAGTGCCATACAGATTTTGATAGAGGGGGCTCATGTCTCAGACTGTGTTGCCCATCTCTGTGCCTGAACTACTACTACTATGTCATACAGTGCATTACATATTTTGAGAGAGGGCTCTCACATCTCAGACTCTGTGCTGCCCATCTTTGGGACTGAACTACTGCTAGGTCATAGTGCCTCACATATTTTGAGAGGGGGGTGTCACATTTTAGACTCTGTGTTGCCCATCTCTGTGCCTGAACTACTACTAGGTTATAGTCAAGGCCCCTGGAATTCTGCAATTCTGCTGCTGCAGAATTTTCCGCAGAATTTGCATAATTCCACAGAATTTATATAGTGCCTCAGAATTCATTGTTCTTGGTGAATTTTCATTTAAATATACCGTTTTTCCATAGTACCAGGCTCCTGCACCCATCTTGTTTATCCTGAAGCCCCTCCTCTACGTTTGGTAGGCGATGTCACCAATGACATCACTTCATATTTTAGCCAATGGCAGGGCTGCATTCTGCCACAGAAATGAATAAATCATGCCGAAGAAATCAGAAAATGCTGCCACAGTAGCCTAGGAGCCCTGATGCAGAAATCAGAAAATTCTGCCACAGAGCACTAGGGGCCCTGGTTATACTGCCTCACATATTTTGAGAGGAGTGGTGTCACATTTCAGACTCTTTGTTGCCTGTTTCTGTGACTGAACTGCTACTTGGTCATATAGTGCCTCACATATTTTGAGAGACAGGTGTCACGTCTCACACTATGTGTTGTCCATCTCTGCATCCAAACTGATACTACCAATTAAGTAATTAATTTGACCCCCCAAAAAAGGATTCAGAATCAGAGTCTGTTATGGAAATGGAACATGTGGCCAACACCAGGAGTATGACCAGAACTGGTACACATAAAACAAAAATATTTCCTGAAAAGAAATTCAGAAAAAAAAGAGAAATTCACTGCTGAAGATATAATTAATACAACTGATAATGAAGCAACACAGCCAGAAAATGGTGAAGTAAAATAACCAGAAAAAGAAAAGTGGACACAACACAGTTCTTCCACTCCCAATGGGTGGTGACACATCCTCTCCAAGTAACTATGGCCCCATTTCCCTTCTCCCCATCCTAGCAAAACTACAAAAGCATGTAGTGCATGCTCAGCTTAACTCCTATCTGTCTGCTTCCTGTTTTTTCACACTTTTCCAGTCTGGGTTTAGGAAACACCATTCCACTACCACCCCCCTGCTTAGGCTCACTGATGCCATCCTTTCCATGATGAACCATGGCCAAGTCATATCTGCCATTTTTATTGACTTAGCAAAGGTTTTTGATATGGTTTCCCACACGCTTCTAGAAGAAAGTCTCACAACTGCTGGCCTCTCCATTCCTGCCACAAGTTGGTTCAGGTCCTATCTGGTGGGCTGTATTCAATCAGTAAAAATTGGAGATTCAGCTTCCCTCCCTCTCCCTATACCCACAAGAGTGCCACAGGGTTCTGTTCTTGGGCCACTCCTTTTCTCAATCTTCCTAAATGACCTCCCAGCAGTCTGCACATCTACCTCCATCCATATGTGTGCAGACTAAACCATTCTGTTCACAACTGGACAGTCTCCCTCTGATGTAGCAACCATACTCCATCAGGACTTCAACAATGTTCAGCTATGGCTAAGTTCACATTAACTCTTTCTCAACACCAAGAAGACAGTCTCCATGGCCTTCACCATTAGGCAGAGACTCTCAAGGCTTCAATCCTTGCCCTCTTTCCACACTCTTGATGGGACTATACTGGAGGACATCTTCTCCTTCAGATATCTTGGTGTCTGGCTGGACCAGCACCTAAACTTCTCTGGTCATGTTGATGCCATCCTGAGAAAACTGTGGCCCAAACTAGGCACCCAATACAGGAACCGCAGTAGTCCATCACTACCAGTTAGGTGTGAACTTGTCCAGAAGATGATTCTCACTATCTTCAACCACTGTGATGTAGTCTACAGTGCCGCACCCAAGTCCTCCCTAACCAGATTGGGCACCCTCATCAACTCCTTCTGCCGGTTCGCTCTGGACTCTCCACCCCTCACTCATCACTGTGAACTCTACCACTCTCTGGCCTTCCCATCACTATCAAACAGATGTAGTTTACACACCGACAAAGTCACCTCCAAATACTGGTTTGGCTCGATCCCCCACTACCTATCTTCCTTTCTCACCACCCCCCACCTCCCTTCCCACTCCCTTAGATCCTCAGACATTCATATATTGTCTGTTCCCCACCAAACTATAGTGGTAGGCCAGGCTGCACTCTCTCACTGCTTCCCCAAGCTGTGGAATACTCTTCCCTGCCAGAAAAGACATTCCTTCTCTCCCTACCCTATCTCTTTAGCCCTTCAAAACTACTTCTCTCTAAACTGCAGTTGCAGTTAGATACCCCAACCTCACCCCTCCCACTTGTCAAACTAATGCTTGACAATTATCCTATGGTTCCCTTCACACTTGCATCCACTGTTTTACAACCTAAATTGTTCCATAAGATAGTTGTAACTTACTGCTTTGTTCATTTATTGTAAAATTTTATGTATGGTACTGACTTTGTGGTTTACCCAGTTGTGTTATCCATGTCTGCGATTTGCCAATGATGTACTGCAGACAATACACTTGTCATCCACCTTGTAATCTATGTATTGTACAATTTAAATTTTGTATGTTATATGTATTCCTACTCCATCTCCCCGAAGACACACCACGAGACGAGCAATTTATTTGTTCAGTGTGCTCTTCCTGGTGAAACTTTTCAAAAAATAAATAAGAAAAGAATGTTGGTGAATCCACTGATTGAAGTAGTACAGCATTGCCAGCATTGTCAGAAAATCAGATGAAAGTAAAACACATAAAACAGGTAGCCAAAACAGTTAGACCTAGAAAAGTCAATGATTAGGGAAAAAGCTCTTCTAGCATCACTAGATGTGGCACTATATGATATGCCACTCATGCATACTGGGCTCCTTCATCAGAAAGCAGTGTCTCTGATGAGGAAGAGGTTGTAAATGTACAAGAATGAGATCACGATCACGGTGTGTCACAGTTAAGATCTTCCAAAGGTAATGAATCAGAATGCAGTACCAATGAGGTAGAGGATGCCACCTGGGTTCCCAAACCCAAAAAAGAAAAAAACAAAAACACATTCAGCAAGCAACACCACCAGTCAAGGCCAGCAGTGGAAAATAAATCAACAGCAATCATAGTAGCTCTTCTGGGGACAGCCACAGTGTGCATGAATCAGGGTCAGAAACACCAACCACCAAAACTGCTGCAGTTCCTGGCATGATGACAAAACAGTTCACCTCAGTTGTGTAGAGCTATTTTCATATAAGTCCCGAAAATGAATGTGTCACTGTCTGCACTTTTTGTCATTGGGAAGTTAGCAAGGGGAAAGTAAGAGGCCAGTTTGGGACAACATCACTGAAAAGATATTTGCAAAGGGCACATCCAACCATTTGGCTGGGCAGCAGTCCTGAGCAAGAAAAAAATATATGTGATGAAAATAATCCTAGAGACAACAGTGAGGGTAAAGAGATCAAGAGACAGGGCAGAAAATAAACATGGCTGACTTCGCTGACAAAAGTATTGGGATAAACTACAGTTTTGCCACTACAATCCTGTGGTTTCTGCCCCATGCACGAACTAAACAGCAGACCTTTACTGTGATGCCTGAAAAAAACTGCCTACAGTAGAACACATCAAGTAACATTAAAAATTATTCAGTTAATAGCTGAATTTATTGCCAAGGACCTGCAGCCATATACTGTGGTGGAGACTGACAGTTTTATAGCCCTTTTAAAATAATTTGCTCCACGTTACAACATACCAGGCCATAACTATTTTGCAACTGTCACTGTTCCCAAAATGTATGAATGTATGCAAAATAAAATAAAACTGGCTGTTAAAGAGAATGAATGTGGTGCTGTGCACCTGATCACAAACATGTGGACGAGTTCTCAAACCATTGATTATATGTGCATCACAGCACATTGGGTGCCACAATCGTCTTCAAACACCACCACAAACAGTAGTGTACAGGAAGGAAGACAAAGAATGGCAGCTCTTTATGTTAGCATGTTTGGGAAAGCATCACGCCAATAACAATATTTTGGAAGAGTTGCGTGAAAAAACCTCTGAGTGGTTAGAGCCCCTGGGACTCAATACTGGATCTGTGGTTTCAGACAATGGTGCCAATATTGTTAATGCATTGAAATATGGTGGTTTTACTCATATTCCATGCTTTGCATACTCATTAAATCTTTTAGTACAAGCTTTTCTTTCTAATGACAACAGTATAGTAACACTACTGAGAGCTGCAAAGAAAATATGTGACTGTTTTAGTCACTCTGTAAAATCACATGGCATCTTCGCTGACCTCCAGAAAAAAAACAGCTTTCCAATGCAGCAATTTAAACAAGATTTTCTGACAAGATGGAACACAATGTTTTACATGTGTGAGAGACTTCTTGCACAAAAGAAGGCAGTCCATGAATATACCAGGTCGCACCTGGAAACGAGCCTTGCTGCTCAGTGTGCCTTCCTGGTGAAACCTTTTTAAATAAAATAAACAACATAGCTGACGGTGCTGTGCTGAATTCATTCCGGTGGAGCCTCATGGAGCATCTTGCATTGCTCTTGATTCCCTTTGAGGAAGCAACTCGACTGATTAGCAAAGACAGCAGTGCACTTAATCAGGTTATTCCCATCATAAATTTACTGAGCAAGGAACTTAGGAGGCTGCGTAGAAGTTTTGAACCAAAAGGAGACAAATCTGGTGTATCCCTTGAACCAACTAACACAGTAATTCCAAAACTGTAGAAGACTTAACAATATCATGACAGACAAAAATTGTCTTCTTTTGATTAGTCATTACCCTTGATTGAAGTTGCAGCTGCCAACAGCTGCCTCCTTCAGATTTCGGTGACTCTGATCTTGAATACAAAAACATGCTGATTTCCGCAGTTGCACAGGAAAAGCAAGGAACTGTAGTTCACAATACAAGTGACTCTTGTGATGTGGATACTGTATATGGATGATGCAACATTCATCAGTGCTAACAGCAATAATTTCCACTTAGTGCCGTCATGTACTCCTTCACCAACATTGGGTAGTCCAGCACAAAGTCCTCTTTCACGACCATTGAAAAAGGCATGCCATTCTGAAAAGCACACAGATGACTCACACTTTCTGGTAAAAACTCATGGAAACTAATAATTCTGATGCATCTGTCATGGAGCTGTCTACGTTGTCCTTGTCTAATATTGTGGATGCCTGTTTATGAGAACCACTCATTAATATTACTGATGACCCTTTTGAGTACTGTCTGGAAAAGAAAAACATCTGGCCTGCACTATCTGCCTTTGCTATACAGCTTATTAGTTGCCCTCCTACTAGTGTTTACTGTGAGCACATATTTAGCACAGCTGGAAATGGTGTGTCTGATAGTCACGCAAGGCTTACTCCTGAAAATGTATAGTGCCTTACTTTCCTAAAAGTCAACCTGAAACAAATTATCTTACCAGTTCAGTGAAGAGTGGCAGGAACATAAAAGTGATGATGACGATGATGATGAACAGCTACAACAGGTGTCTCATAATAAGAGTGCTTCATTGGCAGTGTTTGAAAATGATGATGGTGATAATTAATTAATCATTTATTTCTTTGACTTCAGAGGACAAAGGCCAGCAACCATAACAGAAAGATCAAGTAAAAAAAATCCTTCTTGTGAGGTCACAGTGTACTGTATATGATATTTAGTGCTGTATATGTGTCTTTCACTTTCAATTTGGGAACCCAGGTGGGATTTAATTTGTTTATTCAGTAAGTTAAAAATACAATTAGTGAACTGCTGGATGTCTGGGGTGGGGGTGGAACCAAGGGAGCAAAACAAAGGAAAAAACCTATGTGCACAGCCGCTGGGAGTGGTGATGTGGCTGGGGACTGGCAGGTGGACCTCATGGCAGGAGTAGATGGTGATAAGGACCAAACAACTCTATAGGAAAAAAAAAGTATTTATACCATAGTTGACTGTGCACAGCTGCTATGGGTGCCAGCCCCTGCAGGCCTTGGGTCCTGCACCGTGCGGATCCCTGCCGGCTTGACAACAGGGGGAGCAGTGATGGGGTTGTGAATTGGAAGGTGGGCCTCATGGCAGGAGTAAGTGGCAGTTGGGGTGAAACAGCTCTATAAAAAAAAAAACAAGCAAAAAAAATTTACTGTGGAAGCTTGTAGGTTATATCCAAAAACTGCAATGCCAGGTATGGGGTGGGGGGGTGTGGGGGGGCAATGTCAACCAAAAAGTAAGTTATACAATACAAGTGATAAAATAATTGCCCAATCAGGCAGGAATGTGGGATAGTTTGGGGTCTATGATGCTTGCTATAACACTAAGTAGGCAAGCAAAATAATTATGAATAAAAAAATTACATCTCAAGTCAAAAGGGTGGGAGGAATGGTTGGGGCTCCATCGCATATCCTGCTCATGCTTCCTGTCTCCCACCAAAAAGTATGCCAGACTCAGTGAAGGTCTGCACTCTGCTGTTGTCTTTCTGGTGTTGAATTTGTTGTCCTCCCTCTCTCTCTCTCTCTCTCTAACATTTGACACACTGCCTCCTTTCACTGCGAAGCCCCAAATGAGCTGCATACACTGGGCTGGATTTGTAAACATTTTTGAGGCTAAGTCCCACACTACAACTGCAGTTGCAGATCAAAATCTCCACAGCTGCAGAGATTGCTATTCACATCCACAGCAGCTACAGAAGATGTTATGGCTGATCCCACCGGCAATACCATTTTTACGCAGCTGTGAGGATTTCCACAGCAACACCACCTGCAAGCTGCCACAAATCATGGAGCAGGTGTGGGAGAAACTGCAGTTCCACAAGTGGCAACCCACTTGTGCCAAGCTTTTCCCACAGCTGTGGGATTTTCATGAGTTTTGTGAATCCAGCCTACTGTATCCTGTGAATGTCATGCAGTGGCTGACACGGGATTAGCAAGAACAGCAGTCAATCAAACAAAAAAGACCCTAATTTGTTGGCTCCCTTCAGTGCCCCAGCATCATGAGTGTTGCCTTTCATACAGTTGTTGGTCATGAGGGTCCAGTGAATATTTGGTAAGAAACTCGAATACAAAGTTTTTTTTTGGTACCCTGCCCTGACCTCTTTATTCAGTGTCTTACTACTGCAGTACTGTTGAGTGCTGCTGTTGGCTGCTTGCTGACATTGATGACACAATAATACAGACTCAAACTTAAAAAAAAAGTTATATGTATTTTTTTTAACAGAGGGAATACTGAGGGAGCTCAAGGAGGTGCTGGCTGCACCTCTGACAGCTCCATTCAACTTATCACTAGAAACAGGGATGGTTCTGGGGGACTGGAGAAGGGCAGATGTGGTCCCACTCACAAAAGTATAAATACAGAGGAGGCAGAAAATTACAGACCAGTCAGCCTGATTTCAGTTGTAGGCAAAGTAATGGAATGGTTACTGAACAAAAGGGTTGGAGAATTTAAAAGGCAACCACAAACACATTTTGGGACATATTACAGACCACCTAATGCTAAACCTGAATATACCAACCTACTACTTGCAGAAATTAAAAAATTTGCAAACAAAGGAATGTTATAATACTGGTTGACTTCAACTTTCCAAATATTAATTGGGAAAATTTAACTGGAGGTTCAGAAGCTGAGAAGACCTTGATCTCATGTATAATTGACCTGGGGTTAGAACAACTAATATCAGAACCTACTAGAGGAACCAACATACTGGACCTTTTGTTAACTACTACCGATAGCCATATATCTAACTTATTTGTGTCTGACCCTTTGTGGTACAGCAACCACAAATCTATATGATTCAGTATACCTTCCCACCAACAATACTCTAGAAACAATATATTATTAAAAAACTACGATAAAGCTAATTTTAACTTAATAAATAACCACCTAAAAAACATACAGTGGGAACATATACTATCACCACTAACATTAGAACATACTTGGAACAGTTTCAAAAGAATTATTCTGGATCTAGAATCTAAATTTGTACTAACAAAAAACAAATTCAGTCATAAAGGTCATATTCCCACATGGTTAAATAATAACATACAGAAATTAATTAAGCAAAAAAAAAAAAAAATAACATACTCCAAACTTACAAAAAATCCAAACAATAAAACAATGTTATTATTTTACAGAGCTTCTGTAAAAAAAAATACTAAAAACAGCAATATTTAAGTCAAAGCGAAATCTAGGATTCAAAATAGCACACTCTAAAGATGTACATAAATCTTTACTTTAAAAAAAAAATGAATGTTACATAAGTAAGGCCATTAATAGTTGATGACACATCAATAATATCAGACAAAGATACTGCTGACCAACAAAACAAATATTTTTGTTCTGTCTTCTCAAAAAAAGACACACATCCCCTTCAAATAGTTGAATTAGTTAATCAACCTAATCACTGTATAACAATCAATCACACAAAGGATGCTCTAAATACACTCAATAAAAAAGGAAGTCCGGGACCAGATGGGATTAGCCCCAGGTTTCTGTCCCAATATGCTTATACAGTCTGTCTCCCTTTAACTGTCATTATGTTGCTTGCACGCATGTGCAAGAAACATAGTGCCATCATCCGAGTTTTCGGAGGTGTGTCAGCCCGTCTTCCAATGCAGTCAGTGTGTTTGCAGGCGTGGCCCCAGTTCCCCAATCACTGCTGCAGCTGTCTATGACAAGCTGAAAATGCAGTGGCATACAGTTGAAAGGGAGAGCTCCGCTTGAGTGAGCAGAGCTCGCCCCACACACACGCATACGGACGCACGACACTGCGTGCTCGTGCCTTCCCTCCCCACACTGTACGGCTGAAGGGGTGCCCAACCGCCAGCTCCATTGTCTCCCCATGCTGTCGCTGACGGGGTGCCCAATCCCTCGTCGGCTCCACTGTCTCTCCCCAGCATCCAGGTGCCACACTGGGGCCCACCCCAGCGTGGCAAAATGTGTTATAGCCAACGGGGTGCCTAATCCCCATCGGCTCCAGCCCCCCAAACAGTTCAGTTGCCACGCTGGGAGCCCACCCCAGCGTGGCAAACGTCCCTCGTCGTCTCTAAATAAAAAACACCTGTAAATAGAAAAACTCCTTGGCGCTTCTCCTGCCCCCTCTCACAACCCGCACCCACCACTCGCCCCTGCCTCCCCACCCCCTCTACCCCATACTACCTCCAGAGCTCGTGGCGATGATCTTGGCGGACTGGGAACACCTCTGCACTCTTCAAAGCCGACCCTTGAACTGAGGAAATGCCAGTAAGCTGTATAATGGAATAGATAGGGTTTTCAACTTTGTTGCATATCTCAGGCATTTTTTGAATTTTTGCGCCAAATTTTCAAAATGGGGTTTTTGGGACCCCTTCTCATGAATGCTGTCACTGTCATGGCGTTACTCTGGCCCGAAGGGTGATTTCGCAGCCACTGCAAAATCACCTTTCCGGAATGATTAATGAAATGGCACTGCAGTGTTCATAAGGTGAGCTCTCAAAAAACCTATTTTGAAAAATTTTGTCAAGTCAAAAAGACTGTTCTAGCGTGCGTTATGCAGTTCCTCATGCGCTCATAATTTGCAAATTTTCAATATTTTCACTCCAGATTTTCAACATTGCCATTTTACCACACCTCCTTATGAGCAGTACAGCTGTCATTTTTCACATCCTGCCCAAAACATGTTTCCGCCCATGTAGCGCACAATGGCGCAGTTGGTGTGTGAAATCAATGTATGGGACACATTAAGAAAATCACAGTGACATCGTTCATTAGCAGAGATCTTAAAATGGCTATGTTGAAAATTTGGTGAAAAAATTCCTTAAAATGACTGTTTTACGAGCGTGCATTGCGCAGTTCCTACGCACGCTCATAAGTTTGCGAATTTTCAATATTTTCACTCCAGATTTTCAACATTGCCATTTTACCACACCTCCTTATGAGCAGTATAGCTGTCATTTTCATCCTGCCCAAAACATGTTTCCGCTCATGAAGCATAATGGCGAGGTCGGTGCGAACTCAATGTATGGGACACATTAAGAAAATCACAGTGACACTGTTCATGAGCAGAGGTCTTAAATGGCTGTGTTGAAAACTTGGTGAAAAAATTCCTTAAAATGACTGTTTTACGAGCGTGCGTTGCGCAGTTCCTACGCACGCTAGTAAGTTCGCAAATTTTCAATATTTGCACTCCAATGACTTCCAAATTCCTAAACAGCACATAGAAGCAAGCAACATTTGGCATTGACAAATGCTTGTTTTTAACAAATTGCTAAAAGAATCAATAGTCCCCACTGATTGGCTGACAGCCATTGTGACACCTATTTTCAAAAAGAGGAACCGATCAAACCCAGAAAATTATCGACCTATTAGTCTAACCTCAGTACTGAGTAAATTACTAGAAAAATTATCAAAGCCATATTAGAAACAGAACTTCAGAACTTAAAACTTATGATATCACATAGCACAGATTCAATCAGGGCCATTCAACAACCCCCAGCCTTATGGCTTTTTATAATCATATACACCACAAAACTGATGATAGGATTCCCATGGACATTATTCTTTTAGACTACAGCAAAGCATTCAACCACATATCACATAAAAAACTAATTAATAAACACATACACTTAGGGATTTCCACCAGCCTAGTTAAGTGGGTGGATCACTGGCTGACAGGACACAACAAGTAAAAATTAATGGATTCCTGTCTGACCTTGGTGAAGTGACAAGTGGAGTTCTGCAGGGCTCTGTCCTTGGACATATTCTGTTCAATTTATTCATTTCTGATATGCAGGCTAGTTCAAACACCCTACTTTCAAAATGTGCAGATGATACTAAATTGGGAGGGAGGGTGGATTCCCTAGACAATAGAAATCAGTTACTTAAGGACCTATCCAATACCGAGGAATGGGCAAATACAAACAGTATGGAATTTAATATCAATAAATGTACTGTACTCCACCCTGGTAATAACAACCCACATCAGTCCTATAAATTAAATAATATCAAATTAATGGTAGCAAGAAGTGAAAAGGACCTTGGGATCATTGTTAATAAATTATCCTCAGTAGACCACTGTAACAAACTGGCCAAACACTCCAATGGATTGCTTAGAAAAATAGACTGCACTTTCGTAACCCAATTGGAACAGTGTATTATTCCCCTCTACAGGACATACATTAGACCACACTCAGATTATGGGTCATCCTTTTGGAGACCTTATCTAAGGAAGGGCATAGCAACAGTTGAGGGAATTCAAAGAAGAGCAACCAGAACGGTACCTCATTTGGCACAGTTATCTTACACAGACAGGTTACAAAAATTAAATCTTCAGTCTTTGGAAACAAGGTGGCACAGGGGAGATCTTCTGTTCCTTTACAAAACTTTACAAAACCCAGCTATAATGCAACAATGTGGGATTAAGTATGCAGATAGAAAATTCGTACCCAGACTACATTCTAAACAAATCGATATCCCAAAGGCAAATACCAACAGGAGATTAAATTTTTTTACTATAAGGGCCCCAAGGATAAGGAATAAGCTACCAGATAGTCTTGTTAACTGGGCTAATTTTGAAACCTTTAAAACTAGTTTAGACCTCTGGTTATACGCAAACACCAAACAATGATCCACAAGATTGTGAGGGGCATTATTGATGTGCAATCAACCTTCTTAATACCAAGTAATAGCTTGCAACCAGTGGATTACAGCCATAGGTGGTGGAGCCAGAGAGTCAGGGGGGGCAGCTGACCCCTCACTTTCCAAAAGTAGGGGTCAGGATGCATATTTTGACCCCCTCACATTTTATCAGCCTTGGCACATACATTCACTAAGTGAGAGGTCAGATGAGCTCAGTACACTAAGTAATTGTTATGCTTGTAAAAACATTTTTTTTCCAAGTGCATTTGCTTTCCTTGCCCTGCATGCCATCTGGTCTGAGTTAACTCATTGTCAGTGATTGCTGGAGTCTGGACTAATCAGCAGCGGAGCTGGTATCCAGTTGTAGAAAATGTGCACCAATTTCTTCAGCACAGCTTTGGAGGAATGCTGAGCAAGGTGTTTGCTCGGTGTTGCTGAAAAGTGGATTGTATCCATTAATTTTCCAGCGTATCTTGCCCTTCATGACTGCAAGTCACAAACTAAACATTTTTAAGACAAAACCTCTCTGAGTTTTTTTGTTTGTTTGTTTGTACCATTGTTGATAAGTTAGAGTTGATATCCACTCTTGTACATCTGTGAATTTCAAAATATAAACTAAGCATTTTAAAGATGCAACTGATTATGTGAGCAATTGTGAAGTAATAAGTAATATCTTCTTGTTTGTGTAAGGGGTCAAAACAGGAACATAGAATTAAAAACTGATGCCTGAAGTTCTGTCGGGGGGAGGGTGTTTAGTTTGTGTAATAAAATACATTTATTCCTTGGTTTTGCAGACAGCCTTTATTCCTGTAGCTCTCTTGCAGTCCAGCATCAGGCTGGCCACTCAGTGACCTTGGAGAAACTGTCTGGTTACAGATTCAAACTGCCTTTAACTCTTTATTTACACTTCTTTATGTCTTGGCTGGGACTACTGTCCCAGTAGGTTTAGTTGTCATTTCTGCAGCACACACTACTGTCCCAGCAGATGCTGGGACACTTCTCTTCCCCAAGGCACTAGTGTCCCAGCAGATGCTGGCACAGTTTCGTTACCACAGGCACTAGTGTTTACTGATTGACTCAAATGAAAGATCATATAATGTGCCACATTAGAAAGCTTGCATGTCACAAGTGCCCTTCTGTCTGTGCATACATGCTGGCAAAAATTCAATTATGGAAACTCTGTGTATTATAATAATGAAATGGTTCCCATCAGTGATTTTACAAATGTTTTTCTATAGGTTTTTATAATACTCATGTCCTGGACTCAAACTCATGACCATCTGCTCTAATTATGGGAAAATGCACTACCCGCTGAGCCACAGCAACAGCTGTAATAACTTGAAGATATCCTTATCCTCCTCTTGTATTAATGTTCTTATCTCTGGCTCATCTACAATACTAAACAGATTATTTTGCTCATCGTTTAAAAGTTGCAGTCGATTAATGGTCCAAGCCTGAGAAAAGAAGTACTGTGTATTTAATCACTAAACTTATTATCTACAGTACATCTGTGCTACTGACAGCCTTAGTTGAAGCATGCCTGCAATTGTGTCTGTATCACACACACACATGACTGACTGATGTGTGTGACACAGACACACACAAGCATGCTTCAGTTAAGGCTGCCAGTTTCACAAACTTCAGAAGATGGAAGACTGCTTCATTGCAGATCTGGGTGGTTGGATCCAAAAATTGTGACTATGCAGTAGTCGTGTGCAGTTGAAGGGTTGGGGCAGTGTCAGGTCTGTCTACTGGGTCCATCTGCATCCTCAGGGTTTATATGCTGTCAAAATTCAATTATGGAAACTCTATGTGTTATAATAATTAGATAGTTCCCATTGGTGATTTTATTAATGTTTATCTAAAAGTTTTTGGAATAGTCATGCCCTGGACTTAAACTCATGATCATCTGGTTTAAAAAGGTTTCAGAGTAAAATGCATTTCCCACTAAGCCACACTTTCTCACAGTAGCAGTGGTAGTAGTAATAGGTTAAATATAGCCTTAAGTTCCTCATGTGTTAATGTTCTTATTTCTGTCTCATCCACAATACAGTACTAAATAAATTATTTTGCTCACTATTTGAAAGTTAAAAATGTTCTAAGAATAAGAAAAAATGTATTGTGTATTTAGCCGCTAAGCATATTTAAACCCCTTCAAAAGTTCAGTCATGGAAACTCTATACATATAGTTCCCATAAATGAATTTATTTAAACATGTTACAGTAACTGGTGGCCCCATAATGCAGTATGCATTATATGTTTGTGGGATCTGGATATGCCATTCCCCCTGTTTCCCGGCTAAAGCAAAGTTTAGACAATGCTATTCTAGGAAGCAATTTTATGTAAGGATTAACCCACAACAGAGCATGGGTCTACTTGAGAATTAATCCACGGTTGGGGGGTTGGGGCCTTGTGGTTCCAACCAACCAGCCGTCGATGAATTCTCAAGTAGACCCACGCTCTGGAGTAGGTTAATTCACTTGTAACATGGGTAAGAAAAAGGGTTTGGTGCTGTTTTTATTTGTTTCTCTTCCCCATGTTACATCTGTATAAAAGTAATTTTAAAGTGCAAAATTGCAAAGCTTCCAGAAGGATATTAAGGTTCCTACTATAGGGAAGAGAAAGGGGGTTGCACCTGACTGGAGACAGTACATGCTGAACAGGCTATTTTTTTTTTTAATATTGTGAGGGCAATGCTGAACAGTCATCGAATTACTGATTACATGCAGATGTGATCAACATTTCAGAATATGTGCTCATTCTGGCTGACTTACTTTTGTGAACTGTGAAATCATCTCTGTTTTTCTGATATTTTTGCTGTGTGGGATTTGGCTACTGTGCATTATGGGAAATGCGTATATTTAAGGAGTTATTCCTACAATTTCCAGCCGGCCAACAGAGGGCTGTCAAACAATGCTAGCAGCACAGCACTGTTTTACACCTACTTTTAGATCAATTTTCAAATGTACTGAATTGAGCCAATCTGAAAAAACTTTCATAGACCAAGAAAAAAAAAAAAGAGCCCACATTACATTTGTGCAAAAGTAATTTTAAAGTGCAAAATTACAAAGGTTTTGGGATGATATAAAGGTTCCTACCATGGACAAGAGAAAGGGGGTTACACCTGACTGGAGAAACTACATGCTGAACAGGCTGTTTCTTTTTAAATATTGTGAGTGCAACGGTGAACATAATCATTGAATTATTGATTACATGCAAATGTGATCAACATTTCAGAATATGTGCTCTTTTAGGCTGACTTACTTTTCTGAACTGTGAAGTCATTTCAGTTTTTCTGTGAAAGTTCTGGCAGTTGTTCCTGTAGTTCCTGGCAGGCCAACAAATGGCTGTCAAACTATGCTAGCAGCACAGCACTGTTTTGCACCCATGTTTTGATCAATTTCAAAATTGACTGAATTGAGCCAATCAGAAAAAACTTTCATAGACCAAGTAAAAAATAAAACAGCCCACATTACATAGCATTATAGACTTTTTCAAGCTACTGCAGATAAAGATTATGACAGGAACTGAGTATCACTTGTACTGTATGTGTGGCCGCTGTTCTTAGTGCAGGCATTACTCAGAGCAGTGACAAGAAGCTGACATGGGGAAGAGAATGTGTGCGAACAGTACCATTGATTAATTCTCAAGCAACCATGGATTACTTGAGAATTAATCAATGGTCACCTGATGCTGTTGGACCAATCCTGCGAAACCCTTTCTCTTCCCCATGTTACAAGAATGTTTATCTAAAGGTTTTTATAAATGTGCCCAAAGCTCAAGCTCACAACCATCTGGTCTATAGAGATGTTCCCAAAAGAAATACAATACCAGCTGAGCCACCATGACTGATAACAGTGGTAGGTGCTTAAAGATAGTGGTGAAATGACATGTCCAAGCATCTGCAGGGACCAGACTGTCCATGCTTGATAAAGGGTCTCAGCAAATCTGCATCTGCTGGGACACTAGTGCCTGTGGTGAAAGGAAATGTCCCAGCATTTGCTGGGGATGCCAAAAGGGAATTGACTGACTGAATGGCCAGGAGAACCTGTAAGGCCTTTGCTATATCCTCCACAGAGGGCAGCTTAACTTTGTCTGCTGGGAGCTCCTTTGCTTCTTCAGCAGGAGGTGCAGAGACATGCTTTTCTTTTTGCTTCTTTTTAGCAGGAACTGACTTCAGAACCTTCTCATGAGACCTTTTATATTTACTGTGCTCAGAAACCCCTTTTCAGGAATTTTAGTGTCTGAGGAGTCCTTAAGGGGTCTCTACTTCACCCTCCTGTTGGAGGAAGAAGGGCCCTCCTCAAAATGCTTTGGTGATGTTGAGGTGGACGAGGAAGCCATCTCTTCAAATGAGTAGGGGAAGGAGGGATGGAATAAATAAGCTGGGCCTGGGGTGGGCTTTTATTGGACAATACATGGAGCTAATATTCAAAGAAGCAGTGCACATTATGGTGAAAATATTGACCTATACTTTTTCATTACATTTTAGATCTTGTCTCATCTGCTCTGATACAATCCTTTTCCAACTTTGAGTCTGCTTTAGCACTTCTTTGTACTATAGAAATAAAACAATTGATTCCTTTATGCACTCAGACCAGATTTTCATCAGTATTCTTAGCTGTTTTAGTACAACCATTATACGATACAGTCAGGGAGCACTGTCTGCTGCATGCTAGTTAATTTTAGTCACCAGAAATTGTGTTAATGAGTGTACAAAAACAATGGATTGCAAAAGTAGAATGGATTGAAAATAACGGCTTGAGAATACTGATGAAAGCATATGGCATGCTCCTTTTATTTCCTTATTTTTATTCTTTGGTAACTAGGTATGACTCACTAAGTTGAAAACCTGTTTTCAGGTGCTACCTGGAACTGGGAGCAATGAGGAGGTTAACTAACTTGCTCAGGGTCACAAAGTATGCAAGTGGAGGCTGTGAGAATCATAACTCTTTAACCTCTAGGCTATCCTGCCAGCTCAGTGTTGACAGTATAACCTAAAGCAGCAGAAGTGATAAAGCAGACTAGAAAATGAATACAGGCTGCAGTGTTTATTTCAGACTGGAGAACTGGTACAAGTGCCACACAGTTTTCAATGTTGACCAACCTTTTTTCCTCCATTGTGAACAACCTGCTCTTATACCAGTGTAACAGTTTTAAGCTGATGATTTACAAATCTGGGCATGGTTGAACAATATGTAATGACCTTTTTTCCATTTGACCTTTACTTTTTATTCCCTGTGGGTCAGAGTCCCAAATAAATAAATATGTAAATTAACCCTTTAAGGGCATGGTACAAAATGGGGATGGGGTAATCAAAATTGGAATCAAAGTACTGGTCAACATTTTTTACGTTTACATACACTGCAGCTTTATTAGAAGCAGTCCACTCAGGCCTTTCAAAGTATGGCCCTGCTTGGTGAAATCAGTAAAGTTCAGTTACACAGAATGTCTGCAGCAGAATGACTGTAGTAATTCTACAGCCCAGATGTTACAGAAATGGTTAACATGGGATTTGTATTACTTTTAAAGTTTACAACACAGCGTGTTGCTGTCAGCAGCTACTTGTGGCTGGAGGGGGGACTGTAGCTAATTTATAATACCACAGCACGGGAGAACTTGGTTTAGGCATTGCAAAAGAAAGAAAATGTAATTTTTGTGTTTCAAGGAGGTGGGGGCTGACCTGATCAGCATAACTGGTGAACTGTGGTGGGTACTGAAGTAATGGCACCTGGAGAAAGGTTTCCTGTCTCCTGGAATAACTGTGAAGAGCCAACAGGTCTGGAACTAGCCACCTCAATGGCTTTTTGCAACCCAGTGCACACTAATAAAGTAGTGGGGATTAGGGTAATAAAGTTTACTTAAACTCTTATGTCAGGGAGAGCTGGCATATATGAACAAACACTGGTCAGATCCACCATGGCTGCATAATGAAGTTAGTGAAGTTGCGTGGAACTGTTAAGGGAGTCACGGAGAAACAACACAATGATTTTTAACTAGTAAGATTTGTTTTATTTTGCATTCTAAGAAAGGCAGACACATTACTAGGAAAAGATATGGAGGTGTAGATTTCAATGGAAGGAATGGTATGCAATACAGGTTTGACAGGTAGAATAAGTGGCAGTACTGTGTACATGAAAAAAGTAATGGCTGGCATATGTTCAGTCTTGGGATTATTTACACAGTTTTATAGAGAAAAACAGGGGGTTTGTCCATGCGGTGATGTACTGTAAGTTATATTTAGGTAATGTGTTGATGTCAGCAGTCAGGTGTAATGATGGACTTCATTAGGAGAGAAAATGGGATAGTAACTTTTTGAAAGGGTCGCTGTTGATAAGGTTAAGGTAGTTATGCCTGTGATAATGGGACTATCAGGATAGTCTGAGGTCTATACAGGAGTGGAGTACAACTATGCACTGTATCATAAGTATGTGTTCAGAGTACAGGCAAATGTGATATGCAGGTTTATTTTACATATATAGTAGGTAAAAATAGGGATAGATGTAATTGATTGAAATATAGATAATTACATAGATAGACAGACAGAAAGAGGGAGAAATTAAAGTCATGGCAGTCTTTGGAGAGGCAACTTCCCCTAGAGTCACAGTCATGTTCACTAATTTGGGTTGAAACACTTTTCAAGCAGCACTATTTTGCTGTCAGTAATCACCTATGGATTTAAGCATGTATTGGAATGTCTTAAAACAGTTATAGTACAGGAAAAACAATAAAAGCAATTGTGTTATAGTTTAGAACTGAAACATACATGTAATAAGTGAAAGAAAAATATTTAGACATAGTTCATTTTCTATCTCACATTAGTTCTGTATTTTCCCCCAATTATTTTTCACTGAGGCCATTTGCATGAAAAGAGGACCGCTGCTCCTGAAGTGTTCATGTATTCCTGGTGCTTTCTCCCTACCTGAGGTCATAATGCATGGCTTGTGACATCACAGTTACTCCCATGACAGCAGACTGTGATGTCACAACATAGCATTATGACTTGAAGTAGGGAGTAAGCTATAGGGGCAGATGAACTCTAACAGATAAAGATCATATATTCATCCAAATTTCCTCTGTAATAAAAGATAGGCAGGAGAAATCTACAGAATATATTTAAAATGTAAACTGAGATGTAGCAAGTTATTAGTTTGTTCAAAGTTTTCACTGTGGTATCAGCAGCTCTGATCCATAAAGAGGAGAGCTGAAAAAATGTGGCTCAAAGTAAGTGCAGAATAATTTTTCTTAAATCTGTTTCAAGATATTAGGCCTTTCCTCTTTTTTTTTTATTTAATGATAAAAAGAATTAGCACCTTTCTTCTGACCGGACTAATGTAAATGATGGCAGTCAGTGATTTAGGATATACTAGGTGTCCCCAGGAGCAAGGTGTGCTCCTTTGCTGGCTAGACTGTAGGCCGTTATATAAAAAAAAAAAATGAAAAAACACACAAATCAGTCATTCTACCAACAACACATGCAGAGGTACAACAATTTGGGGGGGGGGAAGAGTTGTTTGGGACTGCAGCTTCCATTTTTGAAACAGAAAAAAATTCATATTGCTCTTGTCTCCTGTTCTAACCTGAAAAGAACATATTTTAAATGCCTGTTTTAAGTGTGTACAATGGACTGTTTTGCCATTTAGGAGCCAAAGAATGAATGTGTAACAGGTGACATTATGGTTACCTAGCAATTGTATGCCAAAGCAATGTAGGCATGCAGTTAAGAACTGGATCAACAGAAGGCCATTGCCAGGTTATTATACACACTGGCAGAACATAAATTATAGCTAACAAATTGCTGCACAGTACTTTGAGGATGCACAAGGTGTAAAACATCAGTTGGGAATTTTAATAGCTGGACGGTGAACTGGTGTCTTAAACAAATATGTAAGAATTCTACAGGGATGTCATTTTTTTCTAGCTGCTCTTTATCATCGTGTATTGAGACATCTATATTTTCAATAAAGAGCTGTCTCTTAGCACTAGTATCACAAGATGTACCAACGGTAATCACTGAACACACATAAATAGTAAATGAAGGAGGTTTGTTTACTCCATTGAAATGAGATGTGTGCTGTCTCATTGTGTGTCACAGCAGCATTTCTAATTTTGAACTTGGCACCACCACAACAGGGAGTTCTCTATTTCAACAACAAAAAATTAAAAACACACTTTATCATCAAAGTCTATGTTTACCAAGTACTGTGCCCATGATTAAAATAATTTGAAACCCTTCCCCCCAAAATGTGCCTTGACATGAAACTGCATGTTTAACTGTAAAAACAATTGAAAAATGTATTTCTAAATGCATTACTAACACCAGTGCTTCATGATTAAAATAATGTGAACCCCCTCCCCTCAAAAATGTGCCCTGACAAACTGCACTCTGTGAAGATTGCCTGGGACAAGATGCAATAAAAAAATGAATAACAGGTTTCATGGAGTAAATGTTAACATCCTGTTTCTAGTGTCCATGATAAAATAAAATAAGAAATACAGTTCAGATTTTTTTAATGTCTGCTCTGATCAGAATAGCTTTTAAAATCAGCAATTCTTTTCTTGTTCAATGTTTTCTAATACATACTTCTCAAACTTAAAAGAAAAAACACACTTTATCATCAAAGTCTGTATTCACCAAGTACTGACCCCCGATTAAAATAATTTGAACCCCCTCCCCCCAAAATGTGCCCTGACATGAAACTGCATGTTTAACTGTAAAGACAATAAACAAATGTATTTCTAAATGCATTACTAACATCAATGCTTTCAAAGTTTTGAAACTACTAAAAAGGCAAATTATATATAAACTATATAAATATATAGAAATACAAAATCACACATGCCCCCACAACGCATTGTGGGGCACGTGATTTTGCATTTCTTTGAATCTTAGATTCGGCCAAATGCCCTTTGGGTAACCATTGCCTCAGTGCTTACGCGACAGAGGTTCTTGTCACTATATATATATATATATATATATATATATAATGTTTAGAAAAACCTGTGGCTCTTACTGTAAATTAAAATGTGTGTCTAGGTCTCCTCTGAGGCCCCAGGTGGCTCTGATAATCATTTGTTCCAAAGATTTTTTAAGTCAATTTGAAGGCATTAAATAACTTCTGTTCTCCTAGTCCTTAATAAAGACATTAAGTATCTTCTGTTCTCCACTGCACGGATTTGTTCTGTTGGTTGATACAGGTCCCAAACTAGTGTGTCTTGGTACAGCATGATAGAGCCACCTCATGGCCCTCTCACATGAATCAGAAAAAAGTTGGGGTTGGATCTTTAGGAGCTTCTCAGGTGGAGGTGGGGGAGGACCTTACTCCCCCCAAAAAACCTAATGCTGCCTCCCACTATTCAGGTTCCAGTTCTTGTACCACCCATTTAAGAAAGAAAATAGCACCCTGCAACCATCGACTAACATGAAAGCGTATTTATTTGAGAGCGGAAAACATTACTTGGAGGATTGTAAGGTGGAAGACACTATTTACACCTTCAGTCAGTTCCACGGACAGAAAACATGACATCACTCCTTTTGTACATGCAAAATGTCTGCAGGCTCTGCCTACTGCAGCCATAAAAAACAGCCCTCTCAACTGTCTAAAAACCTGAAAACAGTGGTATGCCATGAAGCACTGATGGTATTGCATTTCCCATAGACTAATATCGATAACGTGACTTCCAAGACCGTGAAACTGCCATTTTGTGACATTCATTCTGATCCCGCCTTCCAGTTTTTAAACCACACCTCCGCCTATGATTACAGCATCTGAGACAACATGATTTCACTGGGGGGAGGTCTTGCCAGACAAACCTGATCAAGTTCATAGACTGGGTGACCAGGGAACTGGATTGGGGAGGAGCAGTAGATGTGGGCTATCTGGATTTCAGTAAGGGCTTTGACATTGTTCCACACAGAAGATTGGTGAGCAAGCTGGACAACCTGGGAATGGGTCCAAAAGTAGTAAAATAGGTAAGAAGTTGTCTAAGCAATAGGAGTTAGAGGGTGGTGGTAAATGGGGGTTCACTCTGAAGAAGGCAATGTAACCAGATGGGTGCCACAGGGGGTCAATACCAGGACCAGTCCTCTTCAATGTCTTTATTAGTGATATTGCAGAAGGGCTCAAGGGGAAAGTATGTCTGTTTGTGGATGACAAAAAAATCTGCAAGAGAATGGACACATGGGGGAATGAAGAAAGATTTGAAAAAGCTTGAAGAATGGTCAAGGGAATTGCAACTGGGTTTCAATGCAAAACATGCAAAATAATGCACTTGGAACAGAAACCCAGGGGTAATCTGCCACTTGAGTGGGGATGTATTAGCAACCACAAAACAGGAAAGATACCTAGGGGTAATCATTTCTGGTGGCCTGAATGTAGCCAAGCAGTGTGATAAGATCGTGGAAAGGGCTAGTAGGTTGCTGAAGTGCACAGGGAGGGGCATCACCAGCAGAAAGATGGAGGTAGTATTACCCCTGTATAGAAGCAAGGCAAGGAGGGAGAAGACTGGAGATGAGTAGGGTCTATGGTGGCACAGTAGGAAGAGAATATAGGGCAGACTAGGTGGGCCAAGAGATCCTTATCCACTGACAACTTTTATGTTTTTATGTTTCATACTCAGTAGACTAAAAATAGGCCTATAATTCATCAGAGTAAATCAGAACCTTTTGGAAATTAATCAGATTCAGAATCAGAACAGGGTAGCAGCTGACCCACCCATCACAAGTCTGCTTGCATACACAAACGTGTGTGAGAGACCACAGAAGGCATATTGAAAGAGGTGTAGTATTAAGGTTCCAAGCACTATTAGGGTTTCAATATACCCACTATGAGAGCAATGGCTGATGGCACATTCATAAGGCAGAAAAAGAAATGGGCAGACTGGATGGGCCTTGTGGTCCTTATCTGCCATGAACTTCTATGTTTCTATGTAATGCAAAGTGCATACCTGTGTAGAAGCACAACACACAGTTCTGACAACACTAGAAAAGCACCTCATGCAAGCTGGGTGGTTTGTAAAATACACCTACTGTATTAGTATGAAAGTGCAAAACTACACTCTCGGTACGTACTGCAAAATGCTAATGACCATTCTCAACATGTAAGATGATCTTGGGGGAGGGAACTCATGAAGCACACACTGGACTCTCGGTTCAAGCACTTCATTTTGCAGTTATTCAGCATGGTTCCCAGCATTTCACCAAATTTTTTTGGCTTCTTCAGGAGTTTGTGTACACTTACAAAGCATGCACGACTCTCTCACCATAAATTATTTCATATACTGTGAAAAAGCAACACACCATAAATGCCTGAAAGAAAATAACAGCATGCAGTCAGACAATACTCAGAATTGCGAACCTACTTTTGGTATGAGCTAAGCAAAGAGGAATACATAAGTGAAAATACACGAACTCCTGAAGAAGCCAAAATAATTTATCAAAATGTTGAGAACTGCACTGATTAATTGTGGAATAAAGTGCTTGAACAAGGAATCCAGAGTGTGCTTCATGAGCACCCCATCTTTTCCTTCTAGACCACTATTTCTGGCATACTGGGGCTGGCTGCATACTAATATTTTATATACATAATACACCATTATCTGTAGTTTCTCCAGTTTTTCAACTTACTGCATTGGGTCAACATATAAAGGAAAAGGGAAAGGGAACATTGCTTAGCCAGTAGTAGCACACTAGGCTGAAGTTTGTTTCCAGATGCGACCTGGGAGCACAAGGAAGTTAAGTGACTTGCTTGGGATCACACAATATGTACCTAGGAGACTGTGGGATTCAAACCCAGGTCTTCACATCTGCAGCTCAGAGCCTTAACCCACTGTGCTATACTGCCTCTTTAAGGCCTTATAAGGCCTTAACACCTCCTTACTATATCATTACTTGCAATTAACATGCCATTATCTAGGCACACTGCACCAAATAGTGGACAGAGGCTGTGGACTGTGCACAGTAGTACAACACAGCATTCCAGAACCACACGTGGGATGGGTGACACATCAGAATGTAGCACACCTTTGGCCAGAGAGAAATAAATGCACTGCTGTGTTAAGAGAGGCAAGCGTGAACATATGTAGGAACATAAATTTTCCAGCAGAAGGATGTCTTATAGTCTACTATGTCTGTTTGATTATGGTGCTTCCTGATCCAGAAATTACAGTGGGCCCCACCCCCTCCCTTCCAGACCTGACATTCCTATCCCACCTTCTCTTGAATCCCCCCCACTGTCTTTTGGGTGAAAACCTCAGATGTGAGTTCATTCCATCCTGACACTACCCTCTCTGTAAAGAAGTGTCTCCTGACATGCTTCTTGAATATCCCCCCACCAGCTAAAGACAGTGTTCCCTAGTTGTCTTGTCACTGAGACAGAAGAGTTCCCCAATATCCATCTTATTTACTCCTTTCAGGTATCTGAATGTTTCAGTCATGTCCACTCTCTCCCTCCTTTCCTCTAGTGTGTACATGTTGAGCTCTCTCACCCTGCCCTGGTTATGTCCTGCCCCTATTGTTCCTGAATCATCTACTGTATACTTATCTCCTCTGGACTACCTCGAGCAGGTTGATGTTATCAGGTAAAAACTCCAGTACTGCACGTTGTATTCCAGGTGAGGTTGCACTAAGGATTTGTACAGTGGCATTACAACCGCCTCCCTTTTGCTTGTGAATCCTCTAGCAATGCAGTCTAGCATTATGTTTGCCTTTATCACTGCCTTCCTACACTTCAAGTATTGTTTAATGTCACTGGTGATGGGTATCCTCAAGTCCTTTTCTCCTCAATTTCAGTGACTGCTCTCAGATTCCTCCTACCTATCTGCATGACCTGGCATGTCATCAATTGAACCCCATCTGCCAGATGCTTGACCACTTCTCCAGCTTAGCCAGATCCTCCTTTAGGTCCTGCACCTCTTCATCCAAGTCTACCCTCCCAACAAGACTGGTGTTATCTACAAAGAGTCAGACCTTACCTTTAACTCCATCCCCAATGGCATTTATCAACACATTAAATAACACTGGGCCAAGCACTGACCCCTGCAGAACACCACTGGTAACCTCCCTTGTACCAGCAAGTCTCCCCCCACCGCTACACTCATGATCCTACCACTAAGCCAATTTGCCACCCACCTGGTTAATTTACTCTATGCCGATAGATCCTCAAACTTCTTGATCAACCTTTTGCGTGGCATTGAGTTCAAGGCCTTGCTGAAAACCAAATATAGATTCAATGGCCTACACAGCCAGTATGATGTTATGCTTGTGCAACTGTGCTGCTTGGTTTGGCCATTTGCGCTCTCTATTCCAGAGGAATTACCACCCTGTAGGAGTACCAAAAGCAAGGAACCCTTAAAAAGGGTTCCACCCCTAGAGGTGCCACAGGATGATTCCCTTGGCTAAAGTTACCTTAGGAAACATAGAAACATAGAATTTGATGGCAGATAAGGACTGCTTAGCCCACCTAGTCTGCCCATTTCCCTACCAGATGGAGAAGCTGCAGATTCTAGTTAATCAACAGCTTACTTCCTGCTACCCCCACTAGAATTGCCTTATGCCTGTCCCATGCATTCTTGAATTTCTCCCACTGTTCCTGACTCCACAACCTCCTCAGAAAGGCTGTTCCATGCATCCACAACCCTCTCTGTGAAAAAAATACTTTCTAACATTACCTCTGAGCCATCCCCCCTCTATCTTCAAATTGTGCCCCCTTGTTCTTGCACATCTCTTCTTCTGAAAGATACTACCCTCTTGTACTTTGTTAATTCCCTTGAGATACTTGAAAGTTTCTATCACGTCCCCCCTCTCCCTCCTTTCCTCAAGGGTATACATATTAATCTGCTTCAATCTCTCCTCGTATGTCTTCTGGTGCAGAACCTGCACCATGTTGGTTGCCTTCCACTGAACAGCCTCCACTCTGTCTACGTATTTGCGGAGATGGGGTCTCCAGAATTGCACGCAGTACTCCAGATGGGGTCTCACTAACTGTCTGTACAGAGGAATAACAACTTCCTGTTTTCTACTGTTGATGCCTCTCCCTATGCACCTCAGTATCCCCCCAGCCCTCCTTATTGCCTTCTCACATTGCTTGCCCACCTTTAGGTCATCTGATATAATTAATCCTAGGTCTCTTTCGATTTTTGTTGTTGTTATTAACTCACCCCTCCATTGTGTACTCTTCCCCTGGGTTTCTGTTTCCCAGATGCATTACCTTGCACTTCTTTGCATTGAATCTGAGCTGACACATATCTGACCATTCCCCCAACCTTGCCAAGTCCCTTTTCATTCTTTCTACCCCGCCTTGTGTATCAACCCTGTTACAGATATTTGTGTCATCTGCAAAGAGACATACCTTTCCTTCCAGGTGCTCTCCAATGTCACTTATAAACACATTAGAGAGGACTGGTCCCAGTATTGAACCCTGCGGTACCCAGCTAGTTACCCATCTTTCTTCACTGTGGACGCCGGTTACTATTACCCTTTGCATCCCATGGAGCATCCCACGGAGAGAGGTGATGCCGCTGGAGGAGGAAGGGAGGATGGTGGAGCAAAGAAAAAGTGCTTGAGAGAGAGGTTCAGATGAACTGTTTATGTAGCACAGGAAGGGGGAGTGGCTGGCTGCTTGTCCATTAAACTACAGGCATAGCCTTCCAATTAAATGGCCTATGCAGCCAGTATGATGTTATGCTTGTGCAACTGTGTTACTTGGTTTGACCGTTCGCGCTCTCTATTCCAGAGGAATTACCACCCTGTAGTGGTACCAAAAGCAAGGAAGCCTCGAAGAGAGTTCCACCCATAGAGGTGCCGTAGGATGATTCCCTTGGCTAAAGGTACCTTAAGAAGCATCCCCAAAAAGAAATGTAGTAGTTCAAAAGCACATTAGCAATCAGAAGCTGTGAGGCATGGTAGTAGATTAGGCATCAGGTAGCTTGATGACGTAATGAGATGCGCAGGTTAGCAATGGCATGAGTACGATGGGTTGCACTGGAGAATGAGAGGGGTCTCCTAAGAAGAGAAGGAATGGCAAGTAGGGACATCATCCACCTCCATCCAACAGTGGAACCTACCGAAAGGAACTAGGGAACACTATCTACAGCTAACTAACGTTTATGACCTGAGGCACAGAGGAGAGGGAAAAAAAACCCTTTGAGGAGGAAATCTCTGGGGATCCAAGGCCTAGGTTGCCTTCCCTCCAGGCTTGGGATGTTTCATTTAGTGACGGCTCTGCTGCTGCGATATAGATTTCCAACTAAAGGGGGGTGGAAAATATTCCAATTTGGAGGAAAGTTCTCACTCGATCCCTCTAACAGGAACTCCGTGGAAGGCTGCGAGAGTGCTCTGCAACACTGGGGGCAACCAGGGTGAGGGGAGGAGAGCAATGACTGCTGAGGTACTCACCTGGCCTACCCACACTAAAAACAAACCTGGTGAACCAGAAGCAGTCGTAGGGAGACTGCGGTGAAGGTGCCTTGTTAGTAGAATACTAGAGCCAAAGGAGATCGCAGCCACCCCCCCTCACAGCTAGTCTTACATTCTACACCAGGAGCTGCTGTCGAGTCTCGAATGGCTAAAGCCAGGCCTGAGTGAGGACATTCCCAGCTATGGGCCAGGTGAGAAGGGCTCTGCCCCAAGTCAGGCATGCTCAAGATGCAGACTTCATAGGTGCAGAGCGACACCGTCAGCTGCAGGGAGGCCCTGCACCATGGAATGGTTATGGATGGCATGCCCCAGAAAACAATTGAGAAGGAGCTGAATGAAGCCTTGAGTGCTGGGACCCTCACGTAGGTCAGACATAGTAGTAGTGAGCATTGAGCAAATGAATTGCATAGGCAATGAGTGGACCTGCACGTAGGTCAGTAAGCAGAGTAAGCAAATAGTCAGACCTGCACTGAGGTCGAAGGAGCAGCAAATATGAATAGCGGTGCAAGCCAGCCAGGCCATCAAGGAAGCCAATGAAAGGTGACAAAATACTCTGAGGATTTTAGTAGCGAAGGCAGGATTTGAACACGAGTGAAGTATACCACACGGGGCCACGGGCTCCTCAACAACACCTCCAGTCCCCCACCATAGGAGAAACAAGAAAGCGATGGGAAGGCGCTGTGACCCACATGCAGATATTAAAACTAGTTTACAGCATCAGCGGTAGCTTAGCTGACCTCCACAGTATAACAGCAGTGTACAAACATAATAGAGCAGCATCAGTATTGAGTAATTATGAGTTACAGGGGTAGCAATTCAAATGAACATAGACTGTAGGGAGGCAACGCTCTGAAGGCAGCAAATTGGCAATGTAGTACAATGAAAACAGCAGCAATGAGGTATGTGGTATAAGTTCAGGAAACAGGATTGAGCTGCATGAGCTAGGGTTCAGAGTGAGCATGAACCAGGTGAAAACAATTAAGGTGCATAGCATGGAGAACAGCAGCAGGGAAGCAGCTTGAGCTGAAACACACAGGTAAAGATTGCAGTTGCATTGTGAGTAAATGGGAGCAAGTAGCATGAGCTCTGAATTAGCAAAAAATATAAGGAATGTAGAAACAGAAGCACCCCCCCCAATAAAAAGCAAAACAAAAGACACAAAAACACAGAAGAATAGGGAAGAAGCAGCAGAAAGAAGCAGATAGCCAGAGGCAAGCAATACAAACCAAATGCAGGAGAACAGAAAACAGAAGTCCAGCAAAAACAAACAGAGGCCAAAACACAGCAAGGTGGGGGAGGGGGCAAGCCCCAGCAGCTGCAAAGAACAGACCGACAGAGCCTCTGGCTGCAAAGAAAAAGTGTTTGAGAGAGAGAGAGAGAGAGAGAGGCTCAGAGGAACTGCTTATGTAGCACGGAAAGGGGGAGTGGCTGGTTGCTTGTCCATTGAACTACAGGCATAGCCTTCCAAATGTTAACGGCCTGACCCTTGTCCACCTCTCATGTTACTCAGTCAAAGAAGTTAATCAGAATGGCTTAACAGGACTTCCCTGACATGAATGTATGCTGTCTCTCATTCTGTAGCCCACAGGCTTCAAAAAATTCCACTATTCTTTTCATCGGAATGGTCTTATGATCTTACACAAAATACCGGTTAGACTGACTAGCCTGTAGTTCCCTAGGCCATCCACTGGTCAACTCTTGTGAGTATGTACCACATGCATGGTTCTTATTTCCTGTGGTACCACTCCTGTATCCAAAGAGTTATCAAAAAGGTCCACCAGTGGACCTGCCAGTTCCGTTGCCAGTTCCCTCAGCACCCTTGGGTGAAACCATCTGGGCCCATGGACATAGTTACCTTGAAGAACATGAGCCCATTCTCAACCCTGTCCTCCTTTATCCTGTTTTCAGTCATGTTTCCCTCCTCCACCCACCATCCTACCTCTCAGCACTAGTCCACGCTTTTCTTTAGTATAGACACAGCAGAAATATTTGTTTAACACCTCTGTTTTCTCTTTACTGCCTTCCACACACCCCTCATCCTCTTTATGTTCACACTTGTGCTTATGTAAAGTGAACAAATTACTAAGACTGTGGATCTGAGAGGTATGTCACTGTTAGTCCGTGCAGGACAGTCTGCAGTGGGCTCAACAGTGTCAGACCAGTTGTCAGCCAGGCTGATCATGGCACTCTTCTGAGCTTGCTGAGAAGAAACATTGTGAAGTTCAAAAAAGGAGCCACCAAAATCACAAGGTGGGTCTTTGCTTTGATCTGCATGATGCCACCCAGCAAACAACTGATTGCATCATGATCAGTCTGCGTCTTGTCCGCCCCCAATGCAACCTCCCACTGCCAAGTATATCTCCTACCTCCCCATCACTTCCCATGACCTGGTCCATGAAAAGGATTCCTCCCACTGTGAGTATCCCTCCCACTTCCCCGTCACTTCCCATGCCCTGTCAGTGAAATCAGCTCCCTCCCACTGTCAAGTATCCCTCCCACCTCCCCATTGCTTCCCATGCCCTAGTCCATGAAAGCAACTCCCACCCACTGCCAAATATCCCTCCCACCTCTCCATCGCTTCCTTTGCCCCACAAATGTTACAATGACACTGGGGTACCCACTTCCCACTGTTAGTACCTGATTTAAATAAAACTGTCTCTTGCAGTATTGTTTTTTTTTTTTGCACCCTATAAAAAAGGAAACAGTCCAATGATGCCTGTTGCTGCCAAGGCCCCACCACCACACCATCCAACCTCACTCAGCACCCATCACCTCACATACCCCTTACTTACCTACCTACCAGGGGTCCAATGCCATAATCCTCTCTAGACTAGAGACACATCTTCACTCTTCAACAATGGTACAGGAACTCAGGAAATCAGGTAAGTGTGTCAATGTATTCCAATGTGTTTTTAATTTGTACTCATTACTTAGACATTTTTTCTAGTATTTTCCCCCACAATTTTCAACTTGGCCTTCTCGGGACCCCAACCCATGAACAAGGTAGGTGAAATTTTTCAAATCCGGCCCAAAAGTGATTTCACAGTCGCCCACAAAACCACATATTGGGTGAGATTTTTTTCACCTACTGGGTTCATGAGGGGTCAAGAAGACAGTGTTAAAATGTAGTCAAACATATAAAACAATAAAGTTATGAAGGTACATTAACATTTTTCAATGCTCACTCATAACTTGTAATTTTCAAATATTTTTAACCATAAATTTTCAGCGCTTCCAGTTTTTCACACCACTGCATGAACATGGCAGGTGTCATTTTTCAAATCTTGGCTGAAATGTGTTTTCGCACTTGTGGTGTGAAACAATGTTTTGGCCAGTGTTTTATAAATGATACCTGCCATGTTCAGAAGCAGGAGTCATAAAAGGACTATGTTGAAAATTTGGGGTCAAAATGTGAAAAAAAAAACTAAGTTATGAAGAAACGTTGAAATGTAGCAACATTTTACTCAAAACTTTATTTTTGCAGATTTTGTACTCTAATGTTCAACATAACCCTTGCGTTTCCACACCTCATGATCATGACAGGTGTCATTTTTCAAATACCCTCTGAAACATGTTTTCACAGTTGCACTGTGAAATCACCTTTTCAGATGGGGTTTAAAAAAATTCCACCTATCTTGATCATAATGTCAGGTCATAAAATTACTATGTTAGAAATGTGGGGTCAAAATGTGGGAGCCTACTGAAAATTAGTTATTGCCTCTCAGCTGGCCTATCCTGGGTAAATACAATCTAAAAGTGTGTAAAATCAGGACACCACTGAAAATGTGATATTGCATCTCAGCTGCTCTACCTTGGATAAACATGTAGTAAACATGTGTGCAAGCAGGACCCAGTACAACAATGCAAGTGGCAAACATTCAGTATTGACAAATGCTTGTTTAGTTTAACTATTACCTGCCTTCGTGTCTCTCTTCTCATTGATATATCTAAAGGATGCTTTCTCCATCTCCTTAATCCCCTCCCCCCACAGTTTGCAGCCTCTTCCTAGCTTTGACCTGCCTGACTATCCTACTGGCTTCCCTAGCTTTCTCCTGGGAGGCCACCTCATCCTCTTACTTACAGGACTTCCTGTACTTCCTACATGTGGCCATCTTATCCCTGACTGTCTGACTCACCTCCCTACTGAACCAATTAGGTCTCCTAGTGATGGAATTCTTTCCCTTTTGTTTTAAGCATGAGTTTGTGGCTGTCCCAGCCCCCTCCCTGAACACTGGCCACCTTTGTTCCACAAGTATTTCTTCCTCAAGGCTAGCTAGGTGTCACTTTAAAATCTCTCCCATCTTATTACAGTCAGCCATCCTAAAGTCTAACATTTTCATCTTTGTCCTTGGTGTTTCTTTCCCCATGTGGACTCAGAACCAATTGTGTGTGATTGCTGTTCTTCAAATGCTCCTCCACTATGATGTCCCATATCTGCTCCTCATTTGTAAGCCCCACGTTCAGGATGGCCTCCTCCCATGCTGGTATGGCCACCTCCTGAACAAGAAACCCATTCTGGACTGTGTCCAGTAACAGCTGGCTCATGCGACAGGTGGTAGATGGGATACTACAGTCCACCTTAGGCAAATGGAAGTCTCCCATCACCACCACTTCTTCCCTTTCAGCTGCCATCCTGATCCTGATACCCCACTCCCTGTCCCTTTCCTCATCTTGATTTCGTGGCCTGTAAATTACACCCAATCTTAATTTCCTTCCTGCTGCTGCTGGGATTTGAGCACACAGTGTCTCTTATTTCCCATCCTGAATTTTCTCCCCAGTGGCAACAACACCCTCCCTGATGTATAGTTCTACCCCTCTCTTCTTCTCTTTCTCTCTGTTCTTCTTTAGAGAGCATAACCTGGAATGGGTAGATACCAGTCATGATTTGGTGCAGCTCAGGTCTCAGTGACTGCTTCCAGATTCACCTTTCCCGCCACCATCATGGCTTGCAGGTTATCCTTCTTGTTCTGTAGACTTCTGGTAATAAGGGTCACTACCCTCCACCATTCCTGCTACTCTTTCCACCTCTTTGACAAAATGCCACCTACCCCCCTACTTGTTGGCCTGCCCTTCCCCTCTTTCCTCCCCTGCTTTGGGTCACCACAGTCCCCTTCCAATCCCACCACTCATCCCCATTCACTGTTCCTCTGCCCTGTGCCATTTACCAGAGGTGGGGGTTGATCACTCCCTCCTCCAGAAAACCCCTCACTAAGTCTCTTCCTATCTTATTGCACCATGTACTCTGCTAATGGGGGCCTGTCTACAACCCGTCCTCCTGGAAACCCTGAGTGCTATGACCCATGCTGCCCCCCCAATTTAGTTTAAATTTTGGCTCCTGACTATGTATTCCCCAAACTGTTCCACTAGTAACCTGGTTCCCCTCTTGCTTAGGTGCAACCGATCAGGTGTGTAAAGCGTTTTGTCATCTCAGGTACCACCCAGTCCCCTATGCATCCAAATCTCTCATCACTACACCATTCCATCAGCCAGCCATTGAACTCCTCTATCTTTTGTGTCTTTGCAGTGGCGGCTCTAGGTACCAGTAGCACTTCTAAAGAGGCATCTGAACTTGCCATGTCCATGACAGTTGTAATGTGCTCAATTCCAGGTCCACTACATCAGAATGCTATCAAATTGAGATTTACTGATGCCGTGGCTTTCAAATCAAGGTACTCAAACCTCTAAACAGTACTACAGAGACAAAGCTCCATTACAAGTGTTGATTTATCTACTGATTTCTACAGGATTCCAGTAAAGCGTTTTACATGGTCTGCACTATCTCCATGGTGTGCAAAATGGTTTTGCTAAGTGTTAATTACTACAGCACTGCCTAAGCAGCTAGTTATGTGCACCAGATTTCCAGTATATGGTACCACTGTGCTTTGCATGCATGGCTCTTTGTTTTTCATTTGCATGTGCTCCAGCCCAGCCTTTGCACTTCATTCACCACAAACTACTTTGTGCAGCTCAAACTGCAACATCCAATATAGGTACTGGTATGTAAGCTTCTATCTGAGTGCTAATCTCCCACTTTGCATGGTACAAAGTGACATATTATGTAACCCTTAACGTTTTTAATATTTCAGTACAATTTGATCATGAATATATTTTTACATTTTTGTTCCATGGCTTATATAACTAGAAGCCTATTCAAGAAGCCTATGTAAGGCCGGCCCGGTGGTGCTGAGGGTTGAGGTGCTGGACGCCACACCTCGCTCCACGCCGGCGACCTGGGTTTGGGAATGAGCCTGGGTCGTCGGGGGTCAGCTGGGGAGGACTAGGATCGAGCGTCCGATGACAGCTCTCCTCGTCCTGGGGATAAGAGGTGGATGTATACCACGCTCTGCTGGTCCCTGGGGATGCCTGGAGGTACTACAGAGGCATGGGTACCTAGTGGGGGAAGCACAGCAGACGTCTGCATGTTAGTGCATTGCCATCAAGGCATGCCTGTGCTTTCATTGGGGGATAAAGGAAAAAGGCAGCACAAGCCCGCGGCTGCTTGATGGCCGCAGTTTCGCCAACCGACCAACGATGTCTGGATGGCATGTGCCGGTAATGGTTTCCTTACTGGGCATGGGAGCTATGAGGGGGGGCCCCTTTTGCAGGTGTAGTTGCAAAAGTGGGAGCAGGACAGAGGCAGGAAACTACAGACCAGTTAGTTTGAACTCAGTGGTAGGGAAAATGTTGGAATCACTTCTGAAGGAAAGAATTGTTGAGTACCTAGAGGCCAGTGGGGCAACAGGACCCAAGACAGCATGGATTCACGATGGGAAGGTTGTGTCAGATGAATCTAATTGATTTCTTTGACTGGGTGACCAAAGTAGTAGACCAGGGAGGGGCTGTGGACATGGTCTACCTAGATTTTAGCAAGGCATTTGATACAGTCCCACACAAAAGATTAATATACAAGTTAGCCAGCCTTGGAGTGGGCCCCAAGGTGGTAGCCTGGATAAAAAATTGGCTAGACAACAGACGCAAAGGGTAGTAGTAAATGGAGTACACAGTGAAGAAAGGAGGGTTACTAGTGGGGTACCGCAGGGTTCAGTACTGGGACCGGTCCTTTTGAATGTCTTTATAAGTGACATTGCAGAGGAACTGGAAGGAAAAGTATGTCTCTTTGCAGATGACACAAAGATCTGCAACAGGGTTGATACACAAGATGGAGTGGAAAGGATGAGAAGGGACTTGGCAAGGTTGGAGGAATGGTCAAATGTATGGCAGCCCAGATTCAATGCAAAGAAGTGCAAGGTAATGCACATGGGAAACAAAAACCCAGGAGAAGAGTACACAATGGGGGGTGAGATACTGACAACAGTAAAAATGGAAAGGGACCTGGGGGTAATTATATCAGATGACCTAAAGGTGGGCAAGCAATGTGAGAAGGCAGTAAGGAGGGCTGGGGAGATACTGGGATGCATAGGAAGAGGCATCAATAGTAGAAAACAGGAAGTTGTTATCCCTCTGTACAGACAGTTGGTGAGACCCCATCTGGAGTACTGTGTGCAGTTCTGGAGACCCCATCTCCACAAAGACACAGACAGAGTGGAGGCTGTCCAGAGGAGGGCATCAAAATGGTGCAGGGTCTGCACCAGAAGACATACGAAGAAAGACTAAAGGAGCTTAATATGTATACCCTTGAGGAAAGAAGGGAGAGAGGGGACATGATAGAAACTTTCAAGTACCTCAAGGGAATAAACAAAGTCCAAGAGGGTAGCATCTTTCAGAAAAAGAGATGTGCAAGAACAAGGGGGCACAATTTGAAGAAAGAGGGGGGACGGCTCAGAGGTAATGTGAGGAAGAATTTTTTCATGGAGAGGGTTGTGGATGCATGGAATAGCCTCCCTGAGGAGGTCGTGGAGTCAAGAACAGTGGGGGAATTCAAGAATGCATGGGACAGACATAAGGCAATCCTAGTGGGTGGGTAGGAGGAAGTAAGCTGTTGGTTAACTAGGATCTGCAGCTTATATGTTAGGTAGGAAAATGGACAGACTAGGTGGGCCAAGCAGTCCTTATCTGCCATCAAATTCTATGTTTTCTATCTGCCAGCTGGGCCTGTGAGCTTTGGGGTCGGAGGTGAAGTGGAGAAGTGGTGGCTGGATGTGAAGCAGGGCTGTGGCTGCAGGTAGGAAAAATTGTTAAATGATAAAAAAGAAGCCTATGTAGAGATGATTTGCTAGTCCCTAATTGACCCCATAGTTCTTTTACAAAACAGAAAATTGCTCAAAACTGTTACCTGTAAACACAGAGGCAAAGTTCAAATCAGATTCTTACCCTACAGTGATCTTTCAACATGGCAGTAAAACCATTTGTACAAAGGAGCAAAATACACACACAATATTGGTGGCATGTTACAGGGTACAAATACTAATTAAACAACAGGTACAAGGTAAAAAATGCAAATTTCACAATAGTGCATGGAAACATACAATTTCAGATTTGTAAAACATACACCACCAGTTGTGTGAGGTACTGCATATTCATAGAACAAGTTAGAAAGCAACAGTAATCCTAGTAGATGAAGCAGCCCCATTTGATTATCAGGACAAAGAGAATGCATCACGTAAGTGTCTGTGGTAGCCAGAACAAAAATTTTGAGCAGACTGACAATTACAAACAGCAAGTGGAATGGAGCTCCATAGCCTGTTCCCAAAGGTTGTTCTCATTTTCAGAACAGAGAGAAGAGCCAGATCAGAAGATCACGTGGGTTAAATACTGTATGTGAGTAGAAGAAGGGATGCAAATGCTCTTGGAAATTGGTTACTGAAGACATGAAATGGAACTCTACCCAAGGTGAGATTCCCTGAAGGACTGAAGGGATGCCAATTAAGTCTAGTGTAGAGGGAACAATGATGTACAATGCAGCTTGTGGCAAAAGCAAAGTTATTATAGGACACATCCCACTTTCATAATGTAGTCATAGCAGCAGGTGAATAAGCAGAAGCTCTGTAAAACAGTGTAGGGAGAAGGATGTCATGGGCGTTGGCTAGTCAACCCTTTGGATGACACTGTGAATGATGTTATAAGGAAGTCCAGTTCTAACACTGACAGATTTGAAAACTGGTAACTGAACAATGGTACAGAGCAATACTGTTACCACCATCACATGATATTTGAAGGGGAGGATGGACAATTTCTTAATTTCAGTACAGTACAAAAGAGCATAGCCTGCATTTTGAATGCATCCAATAACAATTTGTTTAGGGACAGCCAATTCTGAACTGCTTGGAGGTCTGATGACAGATGACTGTCGATGGTATCACTATTATTAGAGCTAAGGAGAAGGAAGACAAAGTCATCTGCATAAAGGATCAGAGCACTGTAGGTCAAACAGCAGTGGGGATCATTTATGTGTGGTGAGAAGAGGCGGAGTCCAAGAATTTTGATCCTTGTGGTACTCCAACAGAAGTATAGCCAGACTATAGAAGGAGGAACCACATGTGACTCTCTGTTGCCTATTGCTCAGTTAATTAGTTAAACAGTTGTGGAAGGAAGGAGATAAACTAATGTTTCTTAGCTTGGTACGGAGCAGGGGATGATCTCTGAGGTTGAAGGTTTTAGTTAGATCGATGAAAATAGCCCCAATGAAATCTCCCTTATTCACAGCACAAAGCACATTACTGGTAAAGGTAGTCAGAGCAGTAGGGGGTGCTATGTCCACTCCAGATACCATGCTGCAACGGGATTGAGATTTTTACATAAATATATATATATATATATATATATATATATATATATATATATATATATATATATATATAATTCAAATTTATTGAACAACTTGAGTGCACTGCACCTCAGGAGCAGGGCAGGCTTACATTGTTAGTTACATGTATGAAATTTACAGCATTGCAGTATACAGTGAAGGACAGTTACACACAAGGTTGTTTCTGAATCGCACATTATTTTACATTCAAAGTCTTTCATTGTATAAGGTATTAATTACTTTGTTATATCTATGCAGCATGATATCCTATCCTCTCAGGATCAGAATCTCCTCCACCGGTCCCCCCCCCCTTACCCTTGGTCATCCTATGGAATATACAGTAGTTGGGGGTTTCATTTTCCTATGTACATTATCCATCTCAGCCATTTGGCTGGAAAGCTGGCCATCCACTTGTCCACCTGGAATGTTAGCTGATCCATCAAGGGAAAGGAAGCAGCTCCTGGTGGGGGACTCAATTATTAGGGGGACAGAACTCGGGGGAGCTGGGAAAACTGAAGTAAGGTGCCTGCCTGGTACCATGGCTTGGGGGGACAGGAAGCGCATCCTCAGGATCACGAGAACAGCTGCAAGGGAGTCTGAGCTGGACGTAATTGTCCACCTAGGGACAAATGACTTGGCTCATCATGAGATTAGAGCAGTGCAGGAGGACATTGCAGAGTTGGGGAAGGGCCTAAGACAAGTAGCACACACAGTATCCTTCTCAGAGGTGCTGATTGTCAATGGCATGGGGAGGCGAGAGATGGTAGCACCATGCAGTTTAATGAATGGTTGAAAAATAATTGTGAACGCAGGGGTTTGGCTTCATTGGGGACTGGGGTTCCACCTGGAGGGACACAGCCTATACTGGCAGGATGGTCTGCATCTGTCCAGGAAGGGAACAAGTCTTTCGAGCAATCGGTTTAAATGCTTCATTGGCAAGCTTTTAAAATAGTCAAAGGGAGAGGCACTGATAAGCAGGAGGAAAATCCCAGCCTCTCCCTACAAAACAGGGTACTAAATGAAAAAAAGACCGAGGTAGAAAGGTCAGTGGGGGATGCTGCAACAGAAGGTAAAGCCATCAAAAAATGGAGAGCAATGAGTACCAATGCCCATAGTCTGGGTAACAAGCTTCCTGAATTAGTGGCCTTGATGGAGGAGGAACATCTGGATATCGTGGCAGTCACAGAAACATGGTACACACAAAACCATGACTGGGACGTAAACATACCAGGATACACTATCTACAGGAGGGACAGGGAGGGTAAAAGAGGAGGAGGAGGAGCTCTTTACATAAGGGAAGGAATAAAAGCAACAGAACAAAAAGGTAAAAAAAGAAAGGAGAAGAAGCACTGTGGGTAAATTTGGAGACAGGCAATGGCACCACAATCCGCAAGGGTTGTATACCGACCCCCTTCTCAGGGGGAGAAAATGGACAAGGAAATGATAGAAAGTATACTTAGAATGGTAGAAAAAGGGGAGATATTTTGCTGATGGGTGATCTGAATATGCCAGATGTTAACTGGAGTGCAGTTGCAGCAGCCACTTCGAAGAGTGGAGTTATTCTAGATGCCCTACAGGGGGCATGCCTTAGACAACTAGTATTGGAGCCCACTCGAGAGGGAGCAATCTTAGACATGATTCTCTCAAATGGAGATGGAGAGAAGATCACAGATGTAGAAGTGGGTAGCCATCTGGGAACTAGCAACCATCGAACAGTATGGTTCACAATAAACACAGCAATAGAGTCAAGCCATACAAAGACAAAAGTACTGGACTTTAGGAGGGCTAACTTTGCCAAAATGGGTGAGTGCCTAAGGAATGCACTAGCAAATAGGCAGGAAGGAGGTGGAAGAACAATGGGAATAATAAAACTGCCATCACAGAGGTAACGAGCCTTTGTGTGAAGCAAATAAACAAAACAAAAGCGATGTAAGAAACCACTATGGTTCTCAAAGGAAGTGGCAGTGAAGGTTCAAGAGAAAAAAGCATTCAGGAAGTACAAGGAATCGCAGAAGGAGCAGGACAGACAACTGTATCAGTTAAAGCAAAGGAGGCTGGGAAGGCAGTCAGAACAGCAAAGGCCCAAACCGAGGAAAGATAGCCAACTCAGTTAAGAAGGGGATAAAACCTTTATAGGTACATCAGGAGCGAAGGAAGACCAAGGGAGGGATAGTGAGGCTTAATAAAGGGAGGGAGGGTGGGCAGAGGGAGAGTGTGAAAAGGCGGAGATACTAAACAAATATTTTTACTCAGTATTTACAAATGAAGAGGGGGAGGTACATAAAACAAACAGTAGAAACACTCTGGATACAGAAGTTGATACCAGCCCATTTACAGAAGAAAGGGTTCTGAAAGAACTCTTAAAACTGAAGGTGGACAAAGCAATGGGGCCTGATGGGATTCATCCCAGAATTCTAAAAGAACTAAGGGTAGAACTAGTGACACCACTGACTACCCTTTTTAACAAATCATGGGAGGATGGGGTGGTACCCAAGGACTGGAGGAGGGCAGATGTGATTCCCCTTCACAAAAGTGGGAGCAAGGCAGAAGCAGGAAACTACAGACCTGTTCGTTTAACCTCAGCAATAGGGAAAATGATAGAATCACTTCTGAAGGAAAGAATTGTCGAGTATCTAAAGGCCAGAGGGGCACAGGACCCTAGGCATCATGGATTCACAGCAGGAAGGTCATGCCAGACGAATCTGATAGATTTCTTTGACTGGGTGACCAAAGTAGTAGATCAGGGAGGGGCTCTGGACATGGCCTACCTAGACTTTAGCAAGGCATTTGACACAGTCCCACACAAAAGATTAATATACAAGTTAGCCAGCCTGGGAGTGGGTCCCAAGATGACAGCCTGGGTAAAGAATTGGCTGGAGAATAGGACACAGAGAGTAATAGTAAATGGAGTCCACGCAGAAGAAAGGAGGGTTACTAGTGGGGTACCACAGAGTTCTGTATTAGGACCGGTCCTCTTCAATGTCTTTATAAGCGACACTGCAGAGGGACTCGAAGGAAAAGTATGTCTCTTTGCAGATGACACAAAGATCTGCAACAGAGTTGATCCACAGGGTGGGGTGGAAAGGATGAGAAGGGACTTGGCAAGGTTAGAGGAATGGTCAAATGTATGGCAGCTTAGATTCAATGCTAAGAAGTGCAAGGTAATGCACCTGGGAAACAAAAACCCAGGGGAAGAGTACACAATGGGGGGGTGAGACACTAACAACAACAAAAATGGAAAGGGACATGGGGGTAGTCATATCAGATGACCTAAAGGTGGGCAAGCAATGTGAGAGGGCAGCAAGGAGGGTTGGGGGATACTGGGATGCAAAGGAGAGGCATCACCAGTAGAAAACAGGAAGTTATTATCCTCTGTACAAACAGCTGGTGAGACCCCATCTGAGTACTGTGTGCAGTTCTGGAGACCCAATCTCCCAAAGACATAGACAGGATGGAAGCTGTCCAGAGGAGGGCAACTAAAATGGTGCAGGGTCTGCACCAGAAGACATATGAAGAGAGACGAAAGGAGCTTAATATGTATAGCCTCGAGAAAGGAGGGAGAGGGGGGACATGATAGAAGCGTTCAAGTACCTCAAGGGAATCAACAAAGTCCAAGAGGGTAGCATCTTTCAAAAAAAGAGGTGTGCAAGAACAAGAGGGCACAATTTGAAGATAGAGGGGGGGCTCAGAGGTAATTTAAGGAAGTATTTTTTCACAGAGAGGGTTGTGGATGCATGGAACGGCCTTCCGGAGGAGGTTGTGGAGTCAAAATCAGTGGTGGAATTCAAGCATGCATGGGACAGTCATAAGGCCATTCTAGAGGGTAGGGATAGGAAGAAGTAGGCTGCTGGTTAACTAGGATCTGCAGCTTATCCAGTAGGTAGGGAAATGGGCAGCCTGGGTGAGCCAAGTGGTCCTTATCTGCTGTCAAATTCTATGTTTCTATGTATATTTCTCCAAATATGTCTACCCAGTTCTGATGGGATGGGGGGTCTGGCTTCAGCCAGCATTTAGTGATGGCCTTCTGAGCCACAGCCAGAGTATTCACTACAGACACAAGGAATCTTTGCCTCTCACCTGGAGATTTTATTGTTGAGGTAGTCAGTCAGCTGAGAAGAGACAAGTTTTTCAAGCACCTTGTTCAGAACAAATAAAATAGCAACTGGCTATAATACAGGAATAACTTGGTACAAGTCAGGAAAATTCAGCTACTAGACCATCACTCTTCAAGGCTCCAACCCTGATCTCACATGTGTTGAGTGGGAGTAGGCAGTGACATGTGACTGCAGGATGATGTTTCAAATCACATGACTTCTTTTTCTCATGTGCACTATGCTTCTTCTTAATATCTGCTCTGTTTGGAGGAGCTGTTTTCAAGATGTGCATGATTTAAAAGGTCACCTCAGGGGAAGAACCAGATTTGCATTGTGCCTCTTTGTTATTCACTGCAAAGGGGTGCCACATCACAGTTAACATCTGTAAACAAACCTTTTTTTATAGTCATGTCCCATGGAGGCTGTGCACTTATTTGAGACATACTACTATACTCATTTAGTTAGTTTATACCACTGCAGTGGAAATAAACTTCTCAAAATACAAGTGACGTCCAACCATTATGCCATACAAGCTGTGAAAATAACATACAAATTGCTGAAATAAGCAAAATATGTTAATAGTTTGTATGTGATAAACTTTGGAGGTGATTTCACTGGCCTGGTTTATTGGCAGGAGGAATTTTGGCCGGGACACCAGTGAGAATCTTTTATCAGTGTAATGGAATCCTTAACTTTAACCTAGACAGCTATTACAGATTGACAGAAGGGACCTTGGTTTAATGTCTCATCCAAAGAATATGCACCTCAACAGTGCAGCTACTCCCTTGTGCTGCATACTACAGTGTTGATATCAGGTATTATCCAAAGTTTGTTGTGTGGGACTAGAACCCACGACCTTCTTATTTTCTGACCACAAATGATGATGCAGCCTCCTAAGCCACTGACACTGGTTTACCCTCAAGTGCTGGACAGTTGACAGACTTTCTTTTAGTACTCTTGTTTGTGACACAGTGCTCTATATTGGAATAGACTCATGTCAAAAACACAGTAATTATGGGGTCAGCTGAGAATAATCAGATGCTTTTAAAATACACAGTGGGAAAAGTACTGCACTACCATTAATATTTACTTGATTAATAATAATTAAGTAAATACAATAAAACACATTCCTAATATAAGCAGGCAAATATAATAGTTTCAAGACTTTAATTTTTGAAAATACCTGGGGCCAGATTTTCAAAAAGATCTGTCCAGGATCTGCTTGTCGCAATTTTCAAAAGGCCAATCTGTGCAATTTGCTATACCAACTACCGTATTAGATGCTCTAAATACAATATATCTAATGTTTGTATGCCAGCCCCGCTGGTGCAGCATTAGAACTACCGCTTGTGGTGCCGACAACCCAGGTTCTGGAGTGAACTTGGATTGTTAGAGCATCAGCTGGTGGAGGAGGAATAAGTACCCATAGGACTGCTTTCCTCATCTGGGGAAGGAGGTCTGCTACACCCTGTGTATTACTGACCCCTAGTGGTGGCTAGGGGTCAGGTACCCAGGGACATGTGCAGGCATGCGTAGGTGACACTGCACACCCACCCTCCCTGGGAATGTAATAGGAGGAGAAAACACAACTGGCCAGCATGAAGGGACCAACCCCTTGTAGGCTCTGCACCCAGCTCTATGGCATGCCTCCCATCCAAGGAAACTAATCTCATAGAGTTCTTTGACTGGGTAACCAGAGTGGTGGACTGAGGTGGAGCAGTTGATGTCACCTACCTTGACTTCAGCAAAGCTTTCGATACTGTTCCACATAGAAGATTGATTAATAAGCTGGGTAGGCTTGGGGTGGGTCAGACTTTGGTCAACTGGGTGGCAAACTGGTTGACGGGCAGAAAACAGAGAGTGGTGGTAAACGGTATACAGTCAGAAGAAATGCAAGTCACAAGTGGGGTACCTCAGGGATCAGTCCTGGGGCCAGTCCTCTTCAATATCTTCATCAGTGACATTGCAGATGGACTGGAGGGTAAGGTTTGTCTGTTTGCAGTTGACACCAAAATCTGCAACAGGGTAGGTGATCCAGATGGGGTGGGCAGAATGAGAAGAGATCTGGATTAACTGGCAAAATGGTTGGAAGAGTGGCAACTGGGGTTTAACACAAAGAAGTGCAAGATCATGCACATAGGGAAGAGAAACATTGAAGCCACCCATAGGCTGGGAGGGGAGCTGCTGGCAGTCACAAGGGAAGAAAGAGACTTGGGCATGATCATCACTGATTACCTGAAATCATCCAAGCAGACCACTAAAGCAGTAGGCAAGACTAGGGGGATGTTGGGGTGTATTAGTAGGGTATCACAAGTCGTAAGAGGGAGGTAATAACCCCTCTTTACAAGACACTGGTTATGCCCCATCTGGAGTTCTGTGTGCAGTACTGGAGGCCACACCTTCACAAGGACATTAACCAAACTGAGGCAGTCCAGAGAAGAGCAACCAAAATGGTGCAGGGACTGCATCAGAAAACATATGAGGACAGATTAACTGAACTCAATATGTATACCCTAGAGCAAAGGAGGGAGAGAGGTGATATGATTGAGACATTCAAGCACCTTAAGGGCATTAACAAGGTGAAAGAGTCTAACATGTTTCAATATAAGAAAAATAGCAGGACAAGAGGACACAGCATGAGATTAGGGGGAGGCAGATTAAGGGGTAATGTGAGGAAGTTCTTTTTCATAGAAAGGGTGGTGAATACATGGAACAGCCTACCTCAGGAAGTGGTGGATATGAATCCAGTGCAGGGCTTCAAACAGGCATGGGATAGGCATAAGCAAGCAATACAGATGAGTATGAATAGATAGGTCATTGACAGAGCAAAGGCCGATGGCACATTCATAAGGCAGAAAAAGAAATGGGCAGACTGGATGGGCTGTGCGGTTCTTATCTGCTGTCAGCTTCTATGTTTCAATGTTCTATGTTTGCAGCCAAGGGGGGGACACCCCAATGATGGGAGCAGAAGCTGTGGGGAAGAGAGGAGTTATATGTTAAGTCCATATGGGCAGGGATGACAGGGTTGGGGGGGGTTGTCCCTGGTGATGGGGTCAGCCTGGGGTGTCATAAATAGCAGCAACAGCAAAAATAAAAAGTCTGACATTTGTTCAGAAAGATGCAACTGTAGCAAAAAAGAGACGTGAAGTACATTTGCAGCAGTTCTTTACCACAAATCATGACTTTTTGTTGCAAACGTATACCTTTTCTGTTGTAAATAGCAACAAGGCTGCTTAGACTCAATCAGTTAGATGCAGACCCAGGTACAGCATGCATTTGCATCTGCATCTAATACTTCTGCAAATCCTGTTCCTGTTCCTTAAACAGGTTTTTTTTTTTTAATAATTAAATACAGTCTCTACTGTTATAGTATGGCATCAGCTAGACTCTTGTGTTGTTAAACATGACAAAGTATCTAATGTCATAACTTTACCAGTTCCAGGCTCATGTGCAGGGGTCAAAATCCTTAGTTGCTTAGTCAACAGAACCAGTCCAGCAACCAGCAAATAAACAATGTCCTTCTTGTTTAACTCATAATGCAGATATTAAGATGCAACAGCAACTGAATATAAAAAGTTAGTGTGCATACAGTATGTTGGAGTTGCTTCTCTCAACAAATTTTTGTAACTAGATTACAGAAAATTAGTTGAGCGCTTAAATCAAAACAGCTGTGAGCACTTCCCACATTGCACAGCATATTCCCACTCAACTGTGGTGTAACTATAGCTGAAATTATTATGTGACATACAACATATGTAAGTGTATTAAGTTCCCTAAGAATAAGTTCCAAAAATGAGTCTTATAAATTTTTGTTCTTCTGTACAGTTCTTACCCATTGACTTTGCACCATTTGCTTTGAGTACTCTGCATCCTAAGTTAAAAAAAGAAAATAGGCATTCATTTGCCCAAATGCATGAAGTAGCTGCAGCAATTTGGGCCACATAGATGTTTATGCCAGAAAGGCACACTATACTTCAGAGCCAGAAAATTGTTAAAGGAGGAAATGCATTGAATGTGTAAATTATTTTTCTTCCTGTAGAAGCAGTTTTTCAAATACTATCTCCTCTTCTGTGCTTATTTCATCTTCATAGGTCTTTTAGTAAACTCAGAAGATGTTTTCAGATCTACATTGTAGTGGTAGTGACCATGTTTGAACTGAATGAAGCAGGTTATCTCCTGATTAAACTCCTGCACTCTTGTCACAATGCGCCCATGTTCTACTGTAGAACTTTGGGGTTGAAAGGGACATAAACTACATCGTATAGTTCTGAAATGGCCCTTACTCCCTTGGGTGTAAATCAGGAACCTATACTGAATTTACCAAAAGGCCTGTGAAGACTGAATAATAACAGAGCTAAAACCAGTATTTGAAAAACAGCTTCGACAGGAGCAAATTACTTGCAAGTTCAATACAGTTTTCCCTTTATGTGCTGGCAAAAGCTAGTCTGCTTGTTTACCATTCACATGACTATATTGGTGTTCCTTTTGCCTATAAAACATGTTTGAGGGGGTTCAGGTCAAAAGCCGCTAATTATTAATAGCGCATTTGAGAAAAGCATCAACAAAACTACATGGGAAAAGACCGCAGCAGACAAAAACAGTGAGGCAAACAACTGCTCAATCTAGCAGGCAGCTCCACATGCTCCCTGACACCACAAACCACATAGCACACAACAGGAAATATCATGTTTATAGTGGGGGCTGTGCCCACTGCACCCCCCCACACCCCCAGTAAAAAAATATAATCAACTCAAAAGGGGGGGCCACACGCAGGGAGGGGGAAGAAATCAGGATGAGGGCACATTTTGTCCAACATCTGAAAGGTGATAGGAGGCCAGCAAGGGTAGGGTGCAAGAATGAAAAAAAAATTAAAATAAAGAGACTTTGGGGGAAAAAAAAACCACGCACAGTGCAGGGGTGGGACTCAAACCCCTGATTCCTTGAACTGTTATCTTTCCAGACTGTAACTCTATCCACCGTACCACGATGGCAGCACCCAGTTTCTGTACACAGTCACACACTTCAAGTCATCAGCCTGAGTGAACACAGCTACAGGTACATCGCTGTAATGTTCAACACTATAGTGTCACTGTTGCTGTATTCACTCATGCTCATTTTACTGCACGGCTTTTACTGTGCTCATATTGCTTCACAGTATTCGCCGACTACCGTTTCGGGTAACAAATTACAGAAAAAGTTAAACTTAAACTGCACATGGATGTGCTTTGCTTGTTTTAAATTTCAGGCTCTAGCATTAACTCATGAAAAAACATTACTTTTTATTATAAAATGGGTAAAGAAAAAAACATGTGATTGGTCAAATGTGATCCATGACCATATATCACTGCAACACAGAAGCTCTGCCCAGAAATAGTTAACTTTCTGAATGTCATTACTTATTAACAAAAAAATCAGGGAAGCCTTTTTATAACTGCAATATGGATATAAAGGGTGTGCATAATTGTGGGATATGGTGTGTCTGAGGTGTGTAGGGTGGGGCTGCCATTCAGTTTAGTCCTATTCCTCACGTACCAATATGTGCCATTATCCCACAATAACAAACAACAACTCATGCCTTAATGTGTGGGTATTAGTGCAGTTGTTGGAAAACAAACTAGGATAAGATAGGATAGGATAGGGGTAGGATAGGGTTAAACTAGGTAATGAAAAGTTAACTCATTTTTGGAACTTTTTTGCTGCTGTGACATGAATGCATTTATTGTATGATACAGTGCTTCTGTCTGTTAATGAATGTTGCGCCATATTATTTAAAATGTGTACCTACTCAGCTGAGTAAGATTTTAAATTCGATACGTCTTCTTTGTATTGTGTACTGCACCTTTAAATGTGTGACTGCACTTCGGGTTTGATCACTTTAAATACAAGCGTTCTCGCTACTTCTGTGACCCCATGAGAGAGACAGAGGGTAAAACCAGTTGGGGCTACTACTGGTCTTTAACCACCATGGCATGAGGTATTTATCTTGTCATTATGCTTGTTATGGATTGAGTAAAGTATGGAGTAAACCTGAAGTCTGGCCTTGGCATTTTTTGTTTTGTTTGTAATTACTGTGGCCAGGCATGGGTGGTTAGTTTGGAGCTGCATCCCATGCTGTTTCTTGCTTTCATACATACTGTATCCCAATACATTTCACAAATCAAAGACTAAGATACTGTTACACAGTATGTGAATTTTATTCAACAAAACATTACAGTATTAGGACAAATATTTGTGTAATGTTACGATATCTGATTCTGAATCCTCTTTCTTCCTCAATTAAAATCTTTACGTCAATTAAAGACCTATTTTTGCCTGGCGGGGAAAAGCCAATCTATTTTTAGTGACATTTGAGTGTAAGCATCCCTGTAGAAGTGTTAAAAATCATAAAGAGGCCTAAGAACCTCTATATACACTGATAATAGGTTGAGAAAATATCAGACTTACTTGAGTAAAATGTTTTAGGCAGACCAAGTTTCTATAGGCCTCAGCTGCTATATTTGCCTTGATGTGGCTCTGGGTCAGACAACTTAATCACTTTGAATCCATGAAACCAAAGAGTCCTGAAATAACTTGGGAATTTAACATGTTAGCACTGCAATATCCACTCTGGATCTTTTTATTTCCCATTAGAAACACAGGAACTTGTGGAAAATGAAATGTATCATTGATGCTAAGAGGGTTTTATTTATAATACCTCATGCATTGCATAATTCTTAATCTCAGTCTAAGTACAGTAAAGAGGTATACCACCAAGGGCCCTGCCTGACATGAGCAATATCAGTTGATCATTGCCTCTGGTTACTTAACCATAGGAGACAGTATACTTAGCCATAGGAGGCAGTACAGCACAGTGGTTTAGGGCTCTGAACTGGAGACCTGAGTTTGAGTCCCACAGCCCCCACTTGCATACTGTGTGACCCTGAGCAAATCACTTCACTTCCTTTTGCTCCCAGGTCACACCTGTAAACAAGCTTCAGCTTAGTGTGCCTTTCCTGGTTAAATAATGTCCCCTTTCCCTTACTCTGCACTATAGTAATATGTAAGAAATATTGATAGCTCTAAACATGATAAAAAAAACCAAAAACTAGCATGTCATTGTTTTCTAAGCCAGAAGCATCGAGTAAAACAAAAAAGAAAAGGAAAAGACCTAAGTGTACCTCCATTTAATCAAACTTGAAGTATTCGTCTATATATTATTTAACTTAAAATAGTATGTCAAGTATCCAGATAGATTTATAAACAAGGAGATACCACAGAAATGCAGGTAGGATAGATGCATTGGCCGGTACATTCACAGACAAACTAATGCTTTGAAGATGTGTTACAGACAGACAGGCAGGCCGACAGACAGACAAGTAGACAGCCTTATAGCTGGCTGCCTCATATAGATAAGGTAACGGACTTGCTGCAGTGATTCTTTCTGACAGTCATTTTTAAAGCAGAAGTCAGTAACATAAAATAATCTAAAAAATGAAAACCAGCTGTTCCTCAGTTGGTATAGCTCTAAAAACTAACCCTGTACATACTTGTTTGATTTAACTTTGCTTTAGTTGTTAAATGTTCAGTTTATTTTGGCATTCTGCACAAACCCTTGCCAACTCAACATCTTTACTTTCTGTGAGAAACAGCACACTGCAACAAGGAATGATTGGACTGCCCATCCCTATCCCCACTGCCCTTCCCAAACTTACTTACTTTCTTTCTTTCTTACTTACTTACTTACATACAAATGTGCCAGCAGAAACAGACCACCCGGTCTATCCAAGTCTGCTCGACTGTGCAGTTAGCACCCCTAGTTTGCAGCTGCCCCACCCCACCTCCCATTTGTCATCCCACTGCCACCCCCCGCCTCTCCCACCCTCACTCTCCCATTCCCTGTCCCATGCCCTTTTGAAACTGTCCACAGATTTACATGATACCACCCATTCTGGTAGGGCATTCCATTTTGCTACCACCCTCTCTGTGAACTAGTGTCTCCTCATTTTCTTCCTAAATCTTTCCCCATCTATTCTTAGCACATGCCCCCTGGTGACCCTCCCCCTCCTTAACTTAAAACCCCCATCTGCCCCATCCTTATTGATTCCTCTCAGATACTTGAATGTCTCTATCATGTCCCCTCTGTCCCTTCTATCCTCCAGGGTGTACATATTCAAGTCTCTCAGCCTGCTGTCATGGTCTGTCCCTTCCATTCCACATATCATCTTTGTTGCCATTCTCTGCACCCCCTCCAGTAGCCTGATATCACGCTTTAGGTATGGCCCCCAAAACTGCACACAATACTCTAAGTGCAGCCTTACCAGTGACCTGTAGAGGGGCAAGACCACCTCTCTTCACCTGGACGAAAAAACCCTCGCTATGCACCCCAGCATTTTGTTCGCTTTTGCAGCCACTCTTCTGCACTGGGCAGTGTTGTCCACAGTCCCTGTTATCATTACCCTTAGGTCCTTTTCCTCCTCAGTGATTCCCAGCTTAACCCCTCCCAGCCAGCATTCTCTCCTTGGGTTCTTCACCCCAAAGTGCATAACCTTACACTTCTTTGCATTGAACCCCAGCTGCCACCTCTCTGACCACTCCTCTAGCTTGCTTAGGTCCCCCTGCAGCTGCTTCCATCCCTCCTCTCCATTCACCACTGCTCCGATTTTGGTGTCATCAGTGAACAAACTTATCTTGTTCACCACCTCATGTGCAATGTCTGATATGAAGAGCCTGAACAAAACTGGCCCCAACACAGAGTCCTGTGGCACCCACTTGTCACCGGCCTTGGAGTTAAGAGCTCCCCTCTCACCACCACCCATTGCAGCCTCCGACTCAGCCAGTTTGTAATTCAGTTCATCATTTTTGCCCCACCCCTACACCAGTTAGCTTCCCCCCAAGCCACCCATGAGGCACAGAATCAAAGGCCTTGCTGAAGTCCAAGTAAAGAACATCCACCGCATGACCCTTATCCAGCTCACCTGTCACCCAGTCATAATATTGTATCAGGTTGGTTTGACAAGAATCCCCTGAAACAAACCCACACTGCCTCACATCCTGGAGGCCATTTCTTCCTTCCTTCCTGCCTTCCTTCCTTCCTTCCTTCCTTCCTTCCTTCCTTCCTTCCTTCCTTCCTTCCCTCCCTCTTTCTTTCTTTCTTTCTTTCTTTCTTTCTTTCTTTCTTTCTCTATTTCTCTCTCACTGTACACCTGTTGCTAAAGGGCAAGAGGCCAGACAGCAGCTGGGAGGGGAAAGATAAACAAACATAAGGCATTCTCAGAATTTGTGAAGAACTCCTCTAGTCATTGTTCTTTCAAAAAATAAACCAAATAAAGTACAAGAGATTTTATCAGTACTGTATGGTCAATAATGAAAAAGCATTTGTCAATACCAAATGTTTGCTTTCTGGTATTAGCATTGGGAATGTAGGAGTTAGACAGATGCAGAATAGGAATGGCAGTGAAGTACTGAACTTCACCTCAACCCCATCTCCACCCTGCAGAGAGGGACAGGCATTGAGATATGCATTTGGGTCGTCGCCCATAACATTCATGCCATTTCACCTCACCCTATCCTTCAGACACCGACAAGTGTTGAGGTGTACCTTGGGGTGTTCAGCTTTACAGTCACCCCATTCCAGAACGACATACGCTGAAATGGGTGCAGTATAGGAGAATGGGCTGAACTCTGGGGCCAAAGAGTCCAAGGCACACCTTGATGCCTGTCACTGGCTGCAGGGTGGGTGTGGAATGGCATGAGCATTACAATCAGCAATCCAAAGGCACACCCCTGATGCCTGTCAGGCTGTACAGGGTGGGACATTATGGTTAGAAACACTAATGCCCTGGGCGTTTGGTGGTATTTGCACTACAAATTTTCAGCATGGCCTTTTTGTGACCCACACACCTCATGAAAGCATTTGGGACCTCTTTTCATGAACAGTGGCACTGCGAATTTGTTAATGTGTCCCAAACTTTGAGTTCCCACAGCGACAATGCCATTCTGTGCCAGATGTACGAAAACACAGATCGGGCAGGATGTGAAGAATGACAGGTGTACCACTCATAGGGAGGTGTGAAGAGATGGCTATGTTGAAAATCTGTAGGGAAAATATTAAAATTGCTTGAACTTCTGAGCATACGTGGAAACTGCACAACGGATGCGCGTAATAGTCATTTACTGGAATTATTTCACCAAATTTTCAACATAGGCATTTTGTGACCTCTGCTCATGAACAGTGTCACTATGATTTTCTTACTCTGTCCCGAACATTAATTTACCACAGCAACCACGCTATTCTGCGCCAGATATGTAAACGCTTATTTCAGGCAGGATATGAAAAATGACAGCTATACTGTTCATAAGGAGGTTTGAAAAAATGTCAATGCTGAAAATCTGGAGTGAAAATATTACAAATGCGCAAAATTACAAGGGTGCGTGGAAACTGCGAAACATATGCTCATAATACAGTCATTTCATGGACTTTTGTCACTAAATTTTCAACATAGGCATTTTAGCACCTCTGCTCATGAACAGTGTCACTGTGATTTTCTTGCTCTGTCCCGAACACTGACTTCCCACAATGACCGAGCTATTGTGTGCCAGAAGTGCAAAAGCACATTTCGTCCAGGATGTGAAAAATTACAGTTGTAGTGTTCATAAGGAGGTGTGGAAAATGGCAATCTTGAAAAAATGGAGTGAAAATATTACGAATTTGTGAAGTTATGAGGGTGCGTGGAATCTGCGGATTGCACTCTCGTAACACAGTCATTTTATGGATTTTCGGCTCCAAATTTTCAACATAGGCATTTTAGGACCTCTGCTCATGAACAGTGTCACTGTCATTTTCATAATGTGTTCTGAACACTGATTTCCCACAGCAATCACACTATTCTGCGCCAGAAGTGTGAAAACACATTTCAGCCAGGATGTGAAAAATGACCACTGTACTGTTCATAAGGAGGTCTGAAAAATTGCCAATGTTGAAAATCTGGAGTGAAAATATTACAGATTTGCAAAGTTGCGTGGGAGAGTGGAAACTGCGCAACACATGCTCATAAAGCAGTCATTTTTTAGATTTGTTCCACCAAATTTGTAACGTAGGCTTTTTTTTTCACTTTATCTTTTTATTGAAATATGAATATATAAGAAAGCACACATCTTATACAATAGAAGACTATCCTCCATGTAAGGTATAAGATATCACTTAACAAAACACAGTATTTAGGGTAAACATATTGGATAAGCCTTATATATATGTGTGTGTATATATATATGTGTGTATATATATATATATATATATATATATATATATATATATAATAAAACACGAACCTAGACAGGATGTAAGTGAAGAGCAGAAGGGTTACAATCAATAGGGTATTATAGGATCAGAAATAGCAACCATGTACGAAATACATGCAAGAGCAGGCTATGGCAAGGCATTTAGTACATTGCAAAAAGTGATAAATGTGGTAATATGAACAACGTTCAGTAATGGAGAGGTGAAGATAAGAGAAAAGTGTGCAAGGAAGGAAAGAAAGAAGAGAGAAAAAAGCAAGGAAGAAGGGAAGGAGAGAGGAAGAAAACAGGGAAGAAGGGAAAAAAGAGGAGAAATCTGTGCACAAAAGTTTTGAGAAAACCTAACCTGAGAGCAAAATAAGAAGGAGGGCTAAATATCCCTAAGAATTAGGGTCTAGAAGAACTAGGTTCATGTACTTGAAGTAATCCTGCCAACATCTGTCATATACAGTGAGTCGGTTATGAGTAACATGAGATAATCGGTCTAGAGAGGCATACTGAGAGAGGCTTGAAGAACATCTGAAAGAGAAGGCACCAGAGTTGATTTCCATTTCATAAGAATCAGACATTTGACCAGAAGATAAAGTATGTTTAGCCATCTAAAATGTGTATGTGAGAGGAGAGAGCTATTGAGGATAAGGATACCTAGAAGGAATAGCTTGGGGTCAAAAGGTAGTTTTTGTCCTAGTATTCTGGAGGCAAGTAAACAGACTTTATGCCAGAGCTTATTAATGGGGGTGCAAGACCACAAGATATGAAGTAGATCCCCGGTGGCCAAATTGCAGGACCAGCAATTATTATTATTTAATAGGCCCATTCGTTGAAGCACAGAAGGGCTTCTATACCAAAGATGTAGGATTTTAGTTTGTATTAAAGATCTATGGGCATCTTTAAAGGTATTATGTGCAACATGCCAACAATTACTCCACTGTGCATCTGAAATATTGTAGTTAAGAAGAGTACTCCATTTATTTTTGGCCTGTATAAACATAGGCTTTTTGAGACCCCACCTCATGAACAGTGGCACTGTCATTTCATTAATCAGTCCTGAAAGATGATTTCGCGCAGTGACTGCAAAATCACCTTTCAGGACTGAATAACACCATGACAGTGATTGTATTCATGAGGAGGGGTTCAAATAACCCCATGTTGAAAATTTGGTGGCAAAAGTCAAAAAAATGGCCGACATATCCACATGTTGAAAAAACCATATTTATGCCATTATACAGCTTACCAGCATTTCTTCAGTTCGCAGTCGGCTTTGAAGAGTGCAGATATGTTCTCGGTCCACCGAAGATTGTCGTGCTGGGCTCCATAGGTAAGTATGGGGTGAGGGGGATGTGGGGAAGTGGGTGGGCATGGGTTGTGGAAGGGGGCACAAAAGACTGCGAGGGACCGTTTTCTTTATTTCAGGGACAAAAATAATAAAAAAGATGTTGCGGGAAGGTTTTTTTTTTAGGCTTCATTTGAGCACACTGAGGTGGGCACCCAGTGTGCCACCTGCATTCTAGAGAAGGGGGGTCTTAAGCTGATGGGGATTGGGCCCTCCGTCGGCAAATAAAGACTGTTTGGAGGGGCATGATGCCGAGGGGGATTGGGCACCCCCTCGGCATACAACAAATGGAGGGGTACATTATGCTGATGGGGAGTGGGCTCCCCCATTGGCAAATGAATTAGGTAAAGCAGTTCAGATGCAGTGGTGACATGTAGGCAATTTGCATACTGCTGAGGGCAGTATGCAAATAGCCTCCCAATGGCAGTATGCAAATTGCCTACACATTACCGCCGCTGATTCCATCAGTGGTTTTCTCTGAACTGTACACCACTGCATCTGAAATGCTGTCATAGACAGCTGGGCCATTCATTGGTGCGGTGTAGCCGTGCCTGCAAAAAGAAGCAGGGTATTGGAAGCGGGGGTGGCACACCTACGAAGACTCATATGGTGGTACTGTATTTCTTGCACATGTGTGCAAACATAAAAAAAACCTGCATGTCTGATATAACGAAACCCTGCTGGGGTTATCATCTGCCACGGTTACTATGATCTGAAACATTACCCCACAGAAGCCTTAAGCCCCAGCCCCCCCCAATAAAACAAACAAGCTGATCCATATTGCCCCACCCCCCCAGCTCATTCATTCACCACTTATTGACCCATGTGGTGTGTTTTTTTAATATTGTGAGGGTAAATGGTGCCAGACTTGCTGAATAAATTTTCTGTTGGCCACTTAATCTGCTTGGGCTGCAGTCATTGTATCATTTATTCTTACCACTGGGTGTGAGTACTTCTGGGTGAATATGAGAAATTTAGTTCTAAGAAAATTCCAGGTCAGAATGGAACAGTTCTGGCCCTTGCTCACCAGGTTACTTCATTGAGCCATAAATATAATGGCTTAAGGGTGTACCTCCACTCCACCCACCCATCCCTCAGAATTCTACAGCCACACCCAGCCCTCCCAACATAACTGTCCCTTCCCAGGTTATTAAATTTCAAATTTTTGCACCCTACATTTACTCTTACCCACTGAATTCACATCTTTTACAATTCTGTTTTTCACCTGTACCCCAGTAAGCCACCCCCCCCAGCATGTGTTGGCTCACCTGGCTCTACAGAGCCCAGTCTATTGTTCCCTCTGGTTCCCCCATGACTGGCATCTGGGAGAAGAGGGAAGAGGAGCTCAGGCTCCTTTGGTGATGACCACACCTTTCTCTTCTACAGTTCCACCCTATACCATAAAGCTTTTCCCATACCACCAGTGATAGAGAAAGTGCAACTATGTTCCCGACTGAACCAAGATATTCCCCAACAACCACCCAACTGAATGGACAATAGAGTGAGAGAGCATACATACACTACTATAGGCAAATTAATATATTTAGGCTAGCAGCCCTTGTAGAAATATAAACTTTGGACTAATGCCCCATGAATGACAGAAGGGAGCCATCCCAGTCTCCCCTGACCCCCAGAAGATATGGCCATTGGGTCACTGGGAGCAGAACTGCCCAATGGGCTACAGAGCCTGCCTGGGAGTCACACAGAGGTTTTGGGACTCAATAGGACTACAGTAATTCAATGGAGAGTGAGGTGTCTAGTCCACTATCAGGGATAAATCAGATTGTCCATCTCCTGTGACTGACAGAGGGTCTAAGCCAATCAAATAACTGTCTCCACCAGTGAATGGCAGAGGCTGTTCCAAAATATGTTTAGTCTGTGGGTGGTGCCGCACGCCGCTGACTGGGGGAGCAGGCGGTGGGGCTCCAGTGGGCGGGTGGGGAGGGGGGGGTACCCACTGGACCACCTGTGATATTGGACCTCTCTATTTTATTACATTTGCCTTGCGATCGGGCTGCGAGCGGTCCACTGGACCACCAGGGATATAGGACAGCTTTTAATTTAACAGATGACTGCGATCAGGCTGCGAGCGGTCCACTGGACCACCAGGGATATAGGACAGCTTTTAATTCCTACATATGCCCGTGATCGGGCTGCGAGCGGTCCACTGGACCACCAGGGATATAGGACAGCTTTTAATTTAACAGATGCCCGCGGTCGGGCTGTGAGCGGTCCACTGAACCACCAGGGATATAGGACAGCTTTTATTTTCTACACATACCTGCGATCGGGCTGCAAGCGGTCCACTGGACCACCAGGGATATAGGACAGCTTTTATTTTCTACATATGCCCGCGATCGGGCATGGGGGGCGCCGCCACGAAGGTGCAGCCAGAGCGCGGGTGGCCACCCACAGGTGGCAGCTGCCTTGTTGCGCCTTGCAATACAGCAGCTCACCTGTGGGTGGCCAGCAGTTGCTCCTTTTTTTGGCTCACCTGTGTGCAGCACAAGTAGGGGTTGGCCGCATGATCCTCAGCACATCCGGGCTGAATATCAGGATGTGCGGTGTATGCATGGGCACACCCCACCTGCACACCGCATACATTACTGATGCACTCCAGCACATCGGAATTTTGTGCCAGGCACAATCCCCATTTGAATATCATGCTGGGGTGCATCAGTGGGTTGCGCATGGTGCAACACTGTTGCACCAAGTGCAACCCTTTTGAATATCTGGGCCTGAGAGTTACAGTACTCTAATGTGGTAATGATCTAGTTTTCCTTTTATATTTGTTCATTTACAGTACACTTGGCTCCCTGAATTCCTTGCTTCATGTCTAGGCTGTACTGGCATCTCGTATATGGTTCTTTAATTTACTGTTATTTCGAGTTGGTATATCTTGTACTATTACTACTAATGTTTATAAATAAGTTCTGGTGTTTAGCTTTATCTTTATACCTTGTCCTGTTAGCTTAGAATTAAGCTGAGGTTATTACAGTACCCTGCCTTTCTTAGTATTATTCCCTTTCAGTTTAGCTTATCAGGAATACTTACTTTATTATATTACTGGGATTAGACTTAGGTTTGGGCTGATATTTATAACCAGTCCTCCCTAGTCTCCTCCCTACATTGACGCCCCAGAGTGTGGTGAGAGAGTCTCTTAGCCAGTTGGCCAACTCATATCTCCTCACACCTATAAAATATTTGTTTTTTGTTATTTAGCTTACTAATATTGTTGTTGTTATTAATGACTTTTCTCCTTCCCTTTCTCTATTCTAACTTCAATATATCTGTGCTGCTCATGTATCATACATTTCACTTTTTTGACTTGAATGAACCTGCCACTCTCTGCATATACGTAAGCCCTCTATATTGTATTCTGATCATCCTCTGCCTCATTTATTTGTCCCTTCACATTCCAGCGATTATTCCCTTTCTTTAACACTGACAATATGAGAGACATACTTTTATATACATGAAATGTGAAGGGACTTAATTCTCCTTGTAAGTGAAAACAAATTCTTTCACATCTCAAAAAACATAAAACACAAATTGCTTTCCTTCAAGAAACAAAATTGTTAGCAGAGGATGTTCATAGACTTAAGAAAGATTGGGCTGGTCAGATCTATGAATCATCCTATACTTCAAAAAAAGAGGAGTTGCTATTCTTATTCATAAGAGTCTCAAATGGTCCCTTGTAAACTCCCTTTCCGACACTGATGGCAGATGGGTGATGATTAAATTGAATACCAACTCTGGTCCTCTTCTGCTTGTTAATGTCTATGCACCCAACTTCGATTCCCCAGAGTTTTTTCACAATTTAGCTTAACAGATTCTATCCTTTAACACTGATAATATACCAGTTATTCTCGGAGGGGATCTTAACTTAGCTTTAGAAGCCAGCATTGACAGAAGTAGCCCCACTACAGATGCCCACCCTAGAAGTATTAAAGCCCTCTCATTACTAATGCAAGATGTTGGATTAGCTGATGTATGGCTTCTCCTTCACCCCCATGATTGAGAATTTACTTTTTACTCCTCTCTACATAAGACATACAGTAGAATCGACTACTGGTTAGCCTCTCCTGTTATAATGGAAAAACCTATTGATTCATCCATCTCTCCCATCATAATCTTGGACCATTCCCCTGTCAAACTGCAACTTTTGTGGGGCCCATTAGCACCTAAATCTTCTTACTGGTGGCTGGACCCTCTCCTTCTCAAGGATCCAAATTTCTTACCCATGATCAAAGCACAAATTCAGTACTTCCTCTTTCACAATACCCCAACCAAATCTTCTATGTTCTCTACATGGAAAGCTCTTAAAGCTATGATTTGAGGGAAAATTATCAGTTATGCTCCACATGGGAAAAGAGTAAGGGAACAACTGGTTGATTTGGAAAAATCTCTTATGGCTAAAGAGAATTTATACTTTTCATCTAAGAAGCAGTATCCTGATTCTCAACTTCATCTTGAAATTCTTCAACTTAGAGTCAAAATAAATGAATTAATTTCTTGTAAAACCGAACTAGCCTTGTTTAAACTTATATATAAGTTTCGGGAACATGGCGATAAAAATGGTAAACTCCTCTCTTACCAGCTCAAAGCACAACAAATGGAATGACATATTCTAGGCCTAAAAGATGAACAGGGTGCAATTCACTCTGATAACCCCTCTATAAACCATATCATGACAACCTTTTATCAAAAACTATACTCTAACACAAACCCTCCATCTACTTTACAAATTCAATGGTTCCTTAAATTATTACATCTTCCTCATCTTTCTACTCTTGAAACAAATTCTTTAGATGAACCCTTCTCATTTCAGGAAATCCAGAAAGCTTTGTCTTCCTTGAAATCCGGCAAATCCCCTGGAAGTGACAGATTCCCTGTCGATTTCTATAAAATGTTTTTCGATACCTTATGTCCCCTTCTTCTTAATGTTTATCAGGAAGCTTCCAATACTGGCAAACTTCCCCCATCTTGCGCTGAAGCAATCATAACCCTAATCTCTAAGAAGGAAAAAGACCACACTCACCCTGCAAGTTATAGGCCCATCTCTTTATTAAACATGGATGGGAAGATATTTGCTAAACTACTAAATTCTTGACTTGAATCCTTCATTCCCAAGCTAACTCACTGATCACAAGCCAGTTTTATTAAACATAGATCTGGTATCGATCACCTACGTTCCCTATTTAATCTAATTCACAAAGCCAAATCCCTCAAGACACCAGCTGCAGCCATAGCTATTGATTTCAAGAAGGCCTTTGATTCCTTAAATTGGGACTACCTTCATAAAGTTTTATCTCATTTCGGTCTTTCTCATACCTTTTGCTCTGGATCAAGACATTATATAATTTCCCTGTTGCTAAAGTACTTACTAATTCCACCCTTTCCTCTTACTTTCATCTAGCAAAGGGATTTAGACAAGGCTGTCCCCTATCACCTTCCCTGTTTATTTTAGCCATGGAGCACATGACTGCTTGTTTACATCAATCTTCTGGCATTATGGGCATACCCGTAGGCAATTCAAGATATGTCCCTGTCTCCTACGCAGATGACCTCTTACTCTTACATGAAAACCTGAATGAGGCTGGGCCCCTGTTGATTCATTTGCTTAATAATTTTACTAACATTTCTGGCCTTGCTTTGAATTATGATAAATCACAAACTCTGCCCCTTAACGACCACTGTAAAGCCTTTATGAACATACCTCTTGGATTCTGTTGGTCATCACAGGGTATAACATATCTAGGAATCAAAATTACTAGTAATTTGGGGAAGAGATGGGACATTAACTTTAACCCCTTACTAGATAACTTCAAAACAATTCTGGACAGATGGAAGCTTCTTAATCTCTCCTTCATGGGCAAAATCACAGCCATCACAATGTCCATATCTCGGAAGATTATTTACCTCTTTGTCAATATTCCTTTAGTCTTACCAGCCTCCTTTTTTGCTAAAATTGATAAACTATCAGGCAACTTTATCTGGGATGGGAAACCACCGAGAATTAACCACAACAAACTTCAATCACATTGGAAAAAAGGGGGATTCGGACTCCCCTGGTTCAAAGGCTACTTCTGGGCTTTTTGAATGGCCCAAACCATTAAACGGTTTCAGAAACCCTCCTCTCACTCATCACTATGGGTTGCAATGAAATCTGCATTGTGCCCGGGAGGAGTTTCTACTTCCTTTATTTTTAATCCAATTTGCTCTAAACTAAAATCCCACCTGACTATATCATCCTGTGCTTTTTTATTGGAAACTAACCCACAAATTCCTGAAATCCAATCCAACACCCTGATTTTATGCCCCCTTATGGGGCAATCCACTGCTCACTATAGAAGATCACCCAATTTTCTGTCTTAGGTGGCTGAACAAAGGCATTTTCTTTCTCGGAGATATCTTGGACCAGAATTCACTCACTCTTGGATCGTTCTCGGACTTACAGGCTATATGGAAACTTCCTAAACAGGACTTCTGGAAGTTTTTACAAATTTGGGCAGCTTATAACTCTCTCTCTAGTTTAGTGTATAAACATACTCTTCTAAACCCATACATTTAGCACTGGACTAATTTATTAGTAAAATTGAACAGCTCCATTTATAAAGACATTATTGATAATCTACCTGATCAGTCTATACAAGCCAAAAATAAATGGAGTACTCTCCTTAACTACAATATTTCAGATGCACAGTGGAGTAATTGTGGGTGTCTTGCACATAATACCTTTAAAGATGCCCGTAGTTCTTTAATACAAATTAAAGTCCTACATCTTTGGTATAGAGCCCTCTCTGTGCTTCAACGAATCGGCCTATTAAATAATAATAGCTACTGGTGCTGTAATTTGGCCAACGTGGATCTACTGCATATCTTGTGGTCATGTGCTCCCATTAATAAGCTCTGGTGTAAAGTCTATTTACTTGCCTCCAGAGTAACAGGACGAAAACTACCTTCTGACCCCAAGCTATTCCTTCTAGGCATCTTTATCCCCACTAGCTCTCTCCTCTCACATGCACATTTTAGATGGCTAAACATACTTTCTCTTCTGGTCAAACGTCTGATTCTTATAAAATGGAAATCAACTCTGGTACCTTCTCTTTCAGATGTTCTTCCAAGCCTTTCTCAGTATGCCTCCCTAGACCAATTATCTCATGTTACTCATAATCGACTCACTGTATATGACAGATGTTGGCAGGATTACTTCAAGTACATCAAACCTAGTTCTTCTAGACCCTAATTCTTAGGGATATTTAGCCCTCTTCTTATTTTGCTCACAGATTAGGTTTTCCTGAAACATTTGTGCACAGATATCTCCTCTTTTTTCCCTCCTTCTCTATTTTCTCCCTCTCTCCTTCCCTTCTTCCTTGCTTTTTTCTCTTCTTTCTTTCCTTGCACACTTTTCTCTTATCTTCACCTCTCCATTACTGAACATTGTTCATACTACCACATTTATCACTTTTTATAATTTACTGAATGCCTTGCCGTAGCCTGCCCTAGCATTTATTTTGTACATGGTTGCCATTACTGATTCTATAATACCCTACTGATTGTAATCCTTCTGCTTTTCACTTATAACCTGTCTAGGTTTGTGTTTTATTATCAATACGTGTATACGAGGCTTCTCCAATATGTTTACCCTAAATACTGTGTTTAAGTTATATTTTATACCTTATATGGAGGATTTTCTTCTATTGTATAAGACATGTGCTTTTTTATATACTCCAATTTCAACAAAAAGATAAAGTGAAAAAATAAATAAAAGGTCATTCTAAATTTTTTCAATGTCAGCTAGTATATCTGAGTGCTTTTCTGTATTTTGATCAATTAAAATTTGAATCAATGTTGCTGAAAAATTTCTCATCTCTGTTTATACCATCTTTATAGAAACCACCTGAGGGTGCTTTCTCAATGTGTAAACCTCTCAGTGCCCAGTTCTTCTCACTATACTTTTTCAGACTCACACAGATATAATAGAGATTAGTCTCCCAAGATTTTAAGTTTCTCTAAGCATGAGAACTGGTCCTTTAAGGATTCGGGGATGTCTGATGAATGTTGATATTCTTCTGCAAAAATAACTCCTATCCATTCTCTGCACCTAATAGACACTGCTGCTTTTTCTAAATACCTCTCAACAGTATGTGTTGGTTGCAGTAACTCATTGAATGTTTCTGATTCTGAGTCTGTTTCATCTTTCAAACTTTTACCCGGTAGATGAGTTTACTAAGCTATGCTGTATATATAGATTTTTGTAAGGCTTATATTTGCTGATTGGCTTGGGGCAGTACATTGAACTGGAACAGCTCAAGAGAAACTAACACATATTGTTATGTTTAGTGTGAGTGAAGGAAAAAGGTGCGCCAGCAGCCCATTACAAACTCACTGTAAAACTGAGTTAAAACAATAAATGAAAGAAGCAGCAAAAAAAAAAAACACGAGCTATGCTCATAATCGGCTTGTGTCAGAAGCTGTGAAGTCATCAAGTGTTTTGATACCCTGTATGGGTATAATGTTGCCACTATGCCAAATTCCACATGAGATCCAACAAGATAATTTGGCACATAGACTGATTAGAGCAGTGGATCCCAAAATGAACACACAGAATACAAAACAGCTGTCCTACAAAAGGACAAAAAGTTTCTCTTGAAATAATGCTGCAGTGTTAAATAATTTAATGGTGGGCTGCTGGCATGATAACCAGCCCAAAATACCCTTACACTTCAAACTCAATGGTTCTTCCTCAGGGGATGGGGTCTTGTCACAATATCAGTACTTTTAAAATCATCAATTAAATTCATAGACCCCTTTTTCAGATGCATGTTAGACAAGTATGCTTAAGTTAATGCCAATTACATGTAAGGCAAACAACACCCCTAAAATCACTATGTGAAAAAAATTTAAAACAAAATGTGATTTAAAATATATCAGTGCATATATAGTCAAACTTTAAGCATATACAAATACATTAAAGAGAAGTGGAGGAAAAAGGGGGAAGGGAAGAAATATAGAAAGATCAGAGGAAATCAAGACAATCATATCAAGGATCGGAAGTACCAAATTAGCAGTACATTTTAAGAATGAAGTAAGCAAATCCTTGTGGATTAGTAAAATAATATAATTCATTACATATATCCTTTGACTAAAATACAGTCATAGCTGACTTGTAGACCTAAAATGAAAACAACAGCAATATGAATCAATTATTTTAAGGAGATAAAGGTCTAAGGACAGAAAAATACAGAATTAAAAATAAATACAGTGTAGGATCTTTAGCTAAATAGTACACATGGCAAAGTCATTAATACTCAGACATAAAGCCAACATCTGCCAATACACTCTCGCAGGCAGACAGTTTACAATTCAAACACCCCATTAGGGCTATACCTTATGGACAGTTCCTTCACATTCAAAGGAACTGTTCCACTGATACTTCCTATGAAGAACAAGTAGAGGAACTGTACAATTGATTTGTTGTGCGGGGTTATATCCTTGATGTGATTGTCTTGGTTTCCTCTGGTCTTCCTATATTTCTCCCCCCTCTTCTCCCCCTCATGTTTCCTTTCTCCTCCCCTTCTCTTAATAGTATTTTATATACTTAAAGTTTCACTTTATATGCACTGACATATTTTAAGCCACTTTTAGTTTTCAGTTTGTTTTCATGTAGTTATTATAGGGGTGTTGTTTACCTTAAAAGTAATCGGCACTAATTAAAGCATACTTGTATAGTATGCACCTGGAAAAGGGGTCTATGCTTTTCACTGATGAATGTAAAAGTACTGATACTGTGACAAGACCCCACCCCTGAGGAAGAACCATTGAGTTTGAAGCACTGGGGTGTTTTGTGCAGGTTATCATGCCAGCAGTCCACAAATAAATTGTTATTTAACACTACAGCATTGTTTCAGAAGCAGTTTTTTGTCCTTTTGTAGCGTGGCTGTTTTTGTGTTTTCTTATAATCAGAAGGCACTCGCTGGGATTACATAGCCCTGAATTAGTGGCCTGCTACCCACAGGAAAGATACGAAGATAGATCCTGCAGCCAGCAGCCAACAGGCACAGACTGCAATGAAGCTATCTTGCAGCTGAGAGGTTTCCCCTGAAAGACTCTTCCAGAATAAGACCAGAGGGGTCTGAACTGTGATGGAAACAGACGGGCCAAAATCCACCATGCTGGTCACCACAGCCAGGTGACAGCAGTTACAGTTGCTGCCTTGGGTATTTGCAGAAGTGAGCTGCAGGGGCCTGTGATCCTTAGGACCACTGAGAGAGGGACAGAGCGAGAGAGAGAGAGAGAGAGAGAGAGAGAGAGAGAGAGAGAGAAAGCACAGCTGACCAGTAGAGGAAAGGAGAGCTGAGGGAGATAGAGGAGGTGTGACTTCATCTGTGGATGGAAGCCAGTGAGTCCAGCCAGGACTTCAAAGGCTGGTGAAAGCTGGTGTTATTGAGGGCAAACCATGCATAACCTATCAGGGTTTTCAGGTCCTACATCACATCATTGTTGTAGAATAGCTTTATAGGGCCTCAGAGGTAGGCTATTGTGAATGGATTATGCCCACTGGCTAGTATTGCAATTTGGGTTTGTTACCAATATGTTTAAGTGCATCAATGTCAGTCAGTCATGTACAGCATTGTCCAGACACACAGTGTTCCAACACCTGGGTACCCAGTCTTCTCTGGGAGGTCAGAAGAAGAGCATTGGTGATACACTTGTTAGCATAGCTGCGTTTCAAGCAGATGACCTGGGTTTGAGTCCATGGTCAATGCTGCAGCTGATTTTTTGTGCAAAAACCATCAGTGGTTTTAAGCACAGCTGGGATAGAATGAAGGGTATAGAGGTTGTTTAGGCCATTAAAATGGGGCGGGGGGGATTCAGGGGGAGGATGGGGAGGGCAAGGAGCCTTGAGGATCAGTAGGTCACATAGCAAAATACGGTTCTCAGGCAGACTGGATGGACCTTTGGACTTTTTCTGCTTTCATTATCTACGTTTCTGTGTTTCCCTAGGACTAGTGCTAATTAACACTGGTACCAGTGGGATGTGGGTAGTGTCCAACATTACAGTTGGGCAGAGGCACTGGTGATTGCCATAAGCTGTAGTATAGTTCAGGCTGTGCATTGAAGAGCACTGAAAGAAGTAAAACCAGCAAGAATACGAATTGCTGTGATTCTTTCATGCATTAACCTTTTACTTTTTCAGAACCCGTCTCCTGCTTACCGCTAATAAACCCATAGTTATTTGTTTTGCATATCTGTATCATGAGCACATAATTTGGGGTGTGTATAAGCATATCATTTGTAGTGTGTCAAGTACTATATGTTGGGTTAACTGTTATTGCATTGCATGGGAGATGGGTATCATGTGCTCGTAGGGGACAAAGGTAGGTTGGTACTGTTTCCTACAGGGGCCAGTATTTAAACAATGTGTCTTAACCCTGTGTGTTATACTGGGATAATGTCATGCCTCAGGTGTGTTGTGAGGCATAGCCGAGTGCCTTAAACCATCCAAAAAGTGATGTTAAACAGCATAACACGTACCCTGGAGCACCTTATTAGGATTATACAAAGGATCCTGTAGAAAAAAGAAAATATTTTTATCTATGTTTTTTCATCAGTTTCAGACTATGATGTTGCTAAGATTTTTTCATCAATAAAATTGTATGAAGTAAAATAACAAAGCAACATGACAATAAACAACAGATAACAGAACAATAAGACAATAAAGCATTACAATACATTTAGAAATGTAAGGTGTAACCAATGACAGTGAAAGATAACATCATAACTGGAACTGCATCTGTACCAATCCCCTTTCAATATTTTTTTCTATCAATTTTAAAATTCAGTAATACAACTACAGTACACCACATAGTTCTTTATCATTTAGCAAGTATGTTTATTTAGAACTACAGATCTTAGGGTAGCCACCTGTCTGATTTTAAACAAAATAATCAATTTTTGGGCACTTATCCAGTCATCTAGTTTTACACAAAGATACAGTAGAATATTTTTGTTTGTGAGCTATATGGGGTATGACTATGTGATCCACAAATGGATGCTGGCAAGGTATTCATTGTTTTTCCAATACTTTGGGGTTGCATGCAATAGTTTGTTCATATAGACATTAACCAGCAAAACAAAACGGTTAAAAGCATAGTCATTAACACCCATTACCACTCTACACTGTAAGCACTAGCTTTTCCTGATCCATGAATAACTGCTTCTCTGACATAAGAAATGGCAGTGGAAGGTTGCAGTGCAGTCCTGAGTGATGAAAAGGGGCGTGGCTATGGGGCACAGTTTAGGGTGTGGTTTAGTGTCCTTGTTTGGATTCATGCAAAGGTGGCAATCCTAGAAGATGTACAAAAAGCACTGAGCACTAGGTCATTTCCAATGGAGTCTTGCATAAAGCAGCATAGTACAACAACAGGGAATAAGGGAGTTGCAGAAAGACCTGAAGAGGCTGGAAAATTGGTCCAAAATCTTACAGCTGAAATTCAATACCAAAAAGGGCAAACGTATGTAATTATGGAACAAAACCCCAGAACAGAGTATTGGATGGGGGGGGGCTGTCAAGCTGGACACAACATCAGAGACAATGGACCTAGAATTTATCATTGGTGACCCCCTTAAACAAGCCAGCCAATGAAACAAGGCCTTCAGCAAGGCTAACAGGATGCTGGGGTACATTGGGGGAAGAGTTTGACAGTAAAAGGCAGGAGGTACTGTTACTACTGTATACTGTAGCTTGCTGGTGAGACCACACGTGGAGTACTGTGCCCAGTTCTGGAGTCCCCACCTTCAAAAAGGACAGGGGCAGGCTAGAGAAGGTACTACAAAAGATAAGCAAGATGAGCCAGGGTTAAGAAGGCTGATCCAGTGAGGATTTGCTAAAACCACTGATCATGTATTCACTCAAAATCAGAAGAGAAAAGGGGGGAATATGATAGTGACCTTCATGTTTCTGAAAGGAATACACAAGGTGAACTGTAAGGAGCTATTTACCAGTAACAGAGAAAATAGGACAAGAGGTCATGAGTGGAGGTTAACTTGAGGAAGATATAAAAAGGATGTGAGGAAGTATTTTACAAGAAGAGTGTGTGAGCCATGGAATTGCCTCCTTGCAGAGGTGCTAGGTGCCAGACCCATAAGTGGCTTCAAACATGGCTAGGACAGAGTCAAGGTGATATTAGCTACTCAGCGGGAATTTTGGTGGGGGCAGAAACATAGATAAAATGGGGGAAAAGTGTAAGACCCCAACACAGACAATAGGTCCTGTAGTGTGATAATGTAATATGGGCAGATTGAATGGACCATCGGTATCTTTCTGCCATCATCTTGTATGTTTCTGTGTTTCACATATCATAAGTTAAAATATGTTACCATAGCATACTATCAGTTTTACTGTATGGAGTGCAATATATATTTGTCATATTACAACCTATGACATTTAAAGGTGGCAAAGTGCTCTCAGGCACTACACATTGAATGTTTCTGTTCCTACAGTGATGCTGATAATAAACATGCAACACTCAAGCTATTGTGTACTAAGCTTATGTTATTGAATGCATCGTATTTCTTTTGTACGTTACTGTATTTTTTACCATTTCCACTGAGTGCGCCTGGAGCGGCTTTGTTTTTGTGCATTGTGCACACATTTGAAGTTACTGTAGTAGGCTCTCTTAGTTCACCTGTAATCCTTTCAGTTAGCAAAAAGAAAGTACCTTTTGTAGCACTAAAAGCTCCTATTTGTAATGTGACACTTCATCTGACACTAGCCCATTTGGAACTATAGTTTCCAGGAGTATACTAGAGAGCTACTGAATTGAATTGCTACAGTTTATGTGTGGTTGTCCCCTTTACTGATTGGTATGGCCACTGTTTTTTTTTTGTTTGTTTTTCAAAAAAAAAATAGGTAAAATTCCAGAATTTGGTCTGTCTGCAGTACACATTGGTGAAACCAAACAATTTCATGGAATTTGGTGCTTTATACCAGATCAGTAAATTTATGGAACACGTGTTTTTCTTTAAATTATTTCCTGTACCATTTTCATTTTGCTTTATTTACATTGATGTATATTAATCCATCTTTTGTTCTGGCCATGTATACACATACAAAAAGTTAGAATGGAAAACCTCAGTAATATCTGGAAATTAGACAAGCAATTCCTGGTGTGATTCCGTTATTTCAGATCTTGAAAATGGAATTTCATTAGTTCAATCACTATAAATCTGTGGTCTTGCTGATTGAATGCTACAAACTATGTGTCCACCGAGTGGTTGCTGTACAGTTTGAAAGCCTGTGACGACTTGTCAGTTGAGCAGTCAAGTCCTTCAGCTCAATCAATACACCTCACTAAGGCTAAATAGCCAGATCAGCATTAACCAAAACTGGTCCAACCAAGTGATGTAGTGATAATGCTCTATGTTAACACTTACAAATCCATGTATTCATTGGGACCTGTGTTTTCCAGTTCTGGGTTGACAAGGGTTGTGTACATCATGGTGATGAAGCACTAGGTCATAAAGACGAGGAACATAGTCTAGGCTACATGGTGCCATTTATCCCTGCCAGCTGCTGTATACATGGAATGCCACTGACATTTTTCTAAAGACAGCCACTTGGTCATCTCTGCAACTAATTAATTTCAGACTCTCCAATTCTTAATTTTGATTCCTGAGAATACACATTTTCTTTTGAATTCCCCATTTTATCCTACATGCCCTCTTATGTTGTCTTTACTAACACCATTACTAGACTTACACCTGCCTATGTCTCCCATGACTTACTCCCCTTGGTGGGGCCAATCAGAGTTGCCCAAGCCCCTTCAAAGACCGAATCCAGTAGTGGGGGTGCCTTGATCACTGGTATGGGGCCTGGGGTAAGCCAGCTTTGATCTGTATCACCATTTGTATGTTATTTCTGTTTTCTATTTACATTGATTATTTTGTTGCATTCTTATTATAGGTTTTCTTCTTTTGATAAAGTAAATAAAAATTATATTCTTAAAAAAACACTCTTCAGGGATAATGACAGCAAAGGTGCACATGAAAGTGTTTACTAATGTACAGCAACAGATGACATCCCCCTTCCTCTAGCAGCACCTCCTGTAGATCCAACTGTGATCACCTACAGTAAGTAATGATCGCAAGCAGCAGCTATTACCCTCTCTCCCCCAAGCAGGAGAGAGCATCTGGTGGCATGGTCATTTCAACTACCTCTAATGTAGCTGGCCTCCAACACTATGGACTTGTTCACACACTCGGATAACTAGCACTGAGAACATTTACTCTACCATGGCACTGACGGGCTGGCAATCCTGAGAGGATACTTTATAAAATTAGTCATTGTTCTTGGGGGGGCATTCTCTGCAGCAATATGACCCATTCTCATTCACTTAAACAAATCTTACAGATTTTTCTCAGGGTCTCTGGCTATTTCGAGAGTCTAGAAGTAGATAGTTATTCCTGAAAATGGGCAGCTCTGGGGAATAATAAAGGCAGAGTACTAAACTGCAGGCTAGAGACCTCCACAGTATTTCTTTTTACAATCTGTTAACCAGGAAGCCCAGCTGAAATGCAACATCTTGTTTTCATTGCTGTCCTGTTCCTACCCATTTTTACAGCTGAATGGACTGGAGCAACAGGAGATGAACTGAATTGATCAAGGTTGCATGCAGTGACTCTTCTGGGCTATATGCCAGGGTCTACCAGTTTCACAGCCTGCACTCTAACCTAGGAAATGGTGTGTCCCACTTCAGAGAGGAATCTCACACTAATGGCAGAGTTTACAGTACTACATTGAAGAACAGAACCCTGTACATGTGGAATTCTTCAAAGTCATTCATGATATTGCCTACAGTGTAACACCCTATGTTAAAATGTAGATCTTCCATGCAGAGCAATTTTTATGTCACCACACTTAAAAATATAGATGACGGTGGTGGCTCTGTGGAGCAGTATAAAAAGCAGGCCATACCTTGTGTGAGCCACTACAGAGTGCAACAAATTAACCAATTAAATCTACTTTTCCAGCAAAGACTTCAAGTCTGTCATGACTGGAGCACAGTAGATATCCCCAATGAGGTGTATACCATTTTAGTGGACATGGGACATCCAAACGAACAGCGCCAGCAAATGATTAAAAACTCATCCTCCATCTGCTGCCTGAACTCTAGGGCAGAGAATCTGGCTGCACATGCTGATATGGAATTTCCATAGCAGCTGGCACCCCTGGCAGTACATACTCTTGACCTGAAGGCATGAACACAAGGGAGTGTAGAATTCTTTAACAGATCAAGCAGTTTGCAAGGGGAGTTGATGATGAACATGTTACACAAGCACTAATACTATATTCAATGTCAAGACTGACTCAGGAAAATCTGCACTTCAGATACCACTTGGAACTGTTAGAAAACTCCATCATAGCTCTTAAAATACATCATGTAGCCACACTAGAGGGTAGTGAGGGAAAATCATAATTAACCTTGAACCTGACTGGCTCTTTGTGGTTTTGCAACTGGATGTCATTATGGATGCCTATTGTCTAACATAGGCCTACAGAGTCACCCCTTAAGCTACCAAAGTATCTTCTTATGAACCACATACTATCCTCATGGTGACAGACAGGGTGGAAATTAAATAAACAATAACAGCCACCAGAGAGTCCAAACAACTGGACCTTAAATGCAATAGAGTGAATTTGTTCCCTGATCTGGCCTATGTGACCAGAGTGCACAGGAAGCAATTTGTTGCAGTGTGGGTCCAACTTCAAAACCTGAGGGTAGTGCATTCATTGCTTTTTGCTTCCCGACAGTACAGTGTGCATGGACACAAGCACTGTAAACGTTTGGATCCAAAAGATTCCAGTGCTGACCATGGAAAAAGGTGAGGAGTTTATTGTCAGAAATTATTATTTAAACTAGTGGGGCTTAGGCTTGTGGGCAGACAGGAACACAAAGCTTGGAAGGCCAGCGCCTCTCCACCAACTGGAAATACTCACAGAAGGGTAACACGGGGAAAGTGCGGCTTGGAAAAAAAGGGGGCTGGGTTGGAATGTGGTCTCCACTAACGTTAGTAGCCTGGGAACAGTTACCCAAGTTACAGGCAATGATGGGGGTTGATGGGTTGCAGCAGTCACAGAGAATTGGGCCACTCAGTACCACAACTGGAACCTAATACTCCCAGGATGAAAACTGTATAGGAGGAACAGGAATACTGGGGGGAGGGGTGGCGTTATTTGTAAGGGAGGGGATAGAGTGTAGCAGGGATGAAGGTGAGGACGGTAACATGGAAATGTTGTGGGTCACCTTACATGATGCTATAGGAAGGAGGGTCAATCTGGGGCAGTCTATAGGCCACAAACACAAACTGAGGAACAGGATTGGGAACCGGTGGAAAACCTAATGACTCACTGTCACAGGGGTTGGGGCAGGACAGTGGTGGTGGGAGATTTCAACCTGCCAGGGGTAGATTGGAGCACTATAGCATCATCTACTGCTAAAGAACAATGGATACTGGAAGCATTCCAAGATGAATTCCTGACACAACCGGTGGTAGAGCTGTCCGTCCAGGGAAGCATTTTGGACTTGCCTCTGTCAGACAGTGACCAGGTAAGGGATGTGGTAGTAGAAGATCCGCTGGCAAGGAGCGACCACTCAACAGTATGGTTCTACCTGGACCTGGGCAGGGAGGAAAATCAGACAAATACAATGGTAGTGGACTTCAGGAGGGTGGTTTTCAAGAGGATGGCAGCCATTCTGGAGGGATGCTTAGGGAAAATAAGTGCAGACAATGACACGGATCACAGGTGGGACATTTTGAAGTTGGGGCTGTTGGAGGCCAATAAAACCTGCACAAAAAACAAATGTAAAAAAATTAAGTCAAGGAAACCTAGGTGGTGGGCCAAGGAGGTTCAGGAGAGGGTACAGGAGAAAATGCTAGCCTTCCGAAAGTACAAGAGAACCCATATGAAGGATGACAGGGAGGTGTACTATATGAAATTGAAGGAGGTGAGCAGTGTGGTAAGGACAGGCAAAGCATCAAAAGAGCTAAGGTTGGCACAGGGAAGCAGTGGGGGGAGAATGAGTTTTTAGATACATCAGGGAGAGGAGGAAGTATACGGGCAGATCATCAGGTTAAAAAAAGAGGGTGGGTGGGCAGAGGAGGAAGTGGAGCAGGCTGAGGTACTAAATAAGTACTTCTGTTCTGTCTTTACAAGAGAAAAGGATGGGCCAATTCCACAGGGGGAAGGTAAGGCAGAGGGTAGGGAGGGGCAATACAAACTGTTTGTGAGATACCACTGATGAGAGTATGGGAGGGCTTTAAGTCCTTGAAGACAGAGAAGGCCCCAGGTCTGGATGGAATCCACCCCAGAATCCTAGAGGAGATGGCAGATGTTCTGGCAGCACCTTTGATGTAATTATTCAATTCCTCCCTGCAAACAGGATTTGTACCACTGGACTGGAGAATGGCACATGTAGTGCCCTTCCACAACAGTAGACCTAGGGATGAGCCAGGTAACTATAGACTGGTTAGCCTGACATCCATAGTGGGGAAACTGTTGGAAAGCATATTGAAGGAAAGGCTGCTTGAGTTCCTGGAGGTAAATGACCTTCAGGATGTCTGGCAACATGGATTTGCCTATGGTAGATCTTGTCAAACAAACCTGGTAGAATTTTTTGACTGGGTCAACAAGATCTCTGGAAGGTGGTCGGCCGGTTGATGTCCTGTATCTGGACTTCTGCAAGGCATTTGACTAGGTACCTCATGGGAGACTTATGGGCAAACTGAGGAACTGAGGGGTAGGGGAGAAGATGGTGAGGTGGATTGGGAACTGGTTGAACAATAGGCAACAGCGGGTGGTGGTGGTGGTGGTGGGAGGAGCTATCGACAACCTGGAGGGTCATTAGCAGGGTCCCACAAGGATCTGTTCTGAGTCCACTGTTATTCAACAGTTTCATTTTGGACATTGCAGAGAGAGTTAGGAGCAAATTGAGCTTGTTTGCTGATGACTCCAAATGAGGAGCAGAGGTGGACAGTTATGAGGGAAGGAGGATGCTCCAGGAAGACCTAGAAATACTTGAACAGTGGTCAGACATATGGCAGCTGGGGTTTAATGCTCAGAAGTGCAGTGTACTGCATTTGGGAGCTAGGAATTCAGGGTACAGCTACCATTTGGGGTGTGTGTTAACAGTCTTGGAGGAGGAAAAAAGACCTGGGAGTAATGATCACTAGTAAAATGAATCACTCAGAACAATGCAGGAGGGCAGCAGCTAAGACAAAAAGAATGCTGGGGTGCACTGCTAGGGGGATCACTTCAAGAAGGGAGGAGATAATCCTGCCACTGTACAAATCATTGGAGATGCCGCATTTGGAGTACTGTGTGCAGTTCTGGTGCCCTTACTTAAAGAAGGACGTTATGCTCTTGAAGAGAGTCCAGAGGAGGTAATTTAAGAAGATCCTCAGAATGGGAGATAAGACCTACAAGTTGAGACTTAGGGAGCTAAACATGTACTTCCCGGAAGACAAAAGGGACAGAGGGCACATGATTAAGACCTTTAAATCCTTGTAGGGAACAAACAAAGTAAACACAGAAGGTTTATTCAGACTGAAGGGGGGAAGGGGGGAAGGGATAATAAGGACATTGCCTAAAAGTGGTGGGGGAAAGTATAAAAGGGGATCTGAGAAAATATTACTTTGCAGAAAGTGTGGTGGTGCCTTGGAATGCGCTACCTGAGGTGGTGATATCAATGGAATCAGTGAGTGGTTTTAAGAAGGGATGGAATAGATGCATGGGCAAAGTTCACGTGGGGAGGGAAGAGACCAGTTGGGGAATTCAGGATGGGAATCGGGAGGAATGGAAGGAGGGGGGTGCAGTAGCAGTGATTAAACTGTTAGTTGCATCTCGAGCAGATGTGATGGACCCTAAGGCCTAATATGCTGGCATTTTGGTATGATCGTATGTCATAAGGTCCAAGGATGCCACTCTGTAAATGGATCAGAAACATGAAAAGAAGATAAGTGACTGCATATCTCATTTAGGAGCCAACAGAATTCTGGATTAGTGTAGTTAGGAACAATGTTTATTTTTCACATTCCTACATACCCATTCCTACATAAGGAGCCTCACCTGAGAGTTTCAGGCAAAACAGTCGAAAATCTAATTTTTATACACTGTTCAGCTTACAGTTCATATATTTTCTGTAGTCAGCTACCCATTTTCATTATAGCAATGTACGCTGCCACATTAACTGGACCACTTCCCTCCAGATTTTATCTGCTCTGGCAATTTATCTACACTTGATCTCATAATCCATTATTTATGACATCATAACCATTTCCATAGTAACATATTGTGATGTCACAAGCAAAGGACTATGATGTCCAGTGTAGACAAGCAACCACAGCAGAAGTCTACAGGACAGTGATCCAGGTTTCATGCAATACTCTGAAAAAGGGGGAGCTAAACAGGCAAAATATGAAATATAAATAGCAATATCTCCAGGTACAGTAACCCCTCACTCTAGCGAACCCTGCTATAGAGAAAACTTGAGTATAATGAATGGTTTTCGTGGCTCCAAATGTTTAGCTAAGCTTTAGAATATAACTCTACTCTCCCCGACTCAGAGACTTGAGACTGATTTTTTGCACAGAACACATTGAACAGAATGTACTGTGCATAAAATAAATATGCTGAACACCATCGGTCTCAGAGTCTCAGAGTCAGGAGGGTGGGACGTGTTTACAAAGCGTGTGGAAGGTCCATGGAATTTGACTCAGAAAGCAGAACAGGAAGGTCTGAGCTGCCATCCCAGCATTTTTATATTACTTTACATTAACAATTTGAGACATCCAGTGGCACTGAGGGTTTAGGCACTGGACATCACACCTCAAGCTTCACTGGGGGGAGGGGGAAGGGAGCAGGATTGAGCAGCCATTTCACAGCTTTCCTCTCCCAGAGGGATTTTGTTGCCCTCCATAGGTCCCACTGCCCATAGATGGAGGCCGGAGGGCAGTGCAGGTGGGGAGGCGGCACACACAGGAGGGTGTCGCTGAACTGTGGTGTGGGCCTGCCTCCACACATGCACGCAATCAAAGCATGTGGTGGGAGAATAAAACGGTGGAAAATCGCGAGCTGACAGGCTCCATGATGGCCCAATGTATTCCCCATGGCTGCCCCGACTTCTGGATTGTACTCTGGAGAGGGGAGAAAGTTGACACTCCTCTCCCTGGCCCTGCCACAGGGGGTAAGCCATGAGGGAACTATGGGGTTGGCCGGGCAGGGCGATCAGGTCCGGAGGACAAGCCCCTCCTAGAGAGGATTGGAGCTACCTGTCAGCTCGACGGAGGAGTGTAAACAAATAACAGAAAAAAATAAATCAGAATATGCCACTGTGGTCCGTGAATCAAGGGGGGGAGGGTGTTTGGTCTCTTTAAACCTTGAGCAATTCCACCGTACTGCATGTATTTAATAAATTATTAGTCTTTTGAAGAATAAGAGGAAAATAAAACCAGTCTCAGGGAGGGCAGTTGTGAGAGTTGGACTTAAATACAGCCCCTCCATCAATTTAGCAGTCCACTTTGCGGGGCACTTCCATCCAGCTGGTACTCCTGCTCTCGCTGACTGTGACCACTCAAGATGTGTTTGTGCCCAAAACCCAAACATATTTATTTAAGACATTATTTTATTTCATTTTTGAAAAGACTGGTTACTGTCTGAGGGAGAGCCAACAACAAAACAGTATAGTATAACATTGTGTATTTCAGTGTCCCCTGCTGTAACGAATTGGGAGCTATAATGAACACAGGTTATGGCTCCCAAACCATTCGTTATAGCAACAGGCTACTGTATTGTGTTTCTACAAAGTGTGTCTTGAGATGTCAGGGACTTTTTAAAGGAGTACTACAGTCAAAATAAAAAAACATATGTTGTGCAGGGTGTTTTATTTTGTGTGTGTAGTGCTAGTCTGTCCTTCCCTGTGTTTCCTATTAGTTTTTTTTTTTAAATTTGCCTACTAGTTTTATGGCACCTGGAGATCTCCATGATTGAATTTTTTATTGCTGTTCTTTTTCCTAAAATGTTTTCTGTCCCATGTGACAGTGATGCGTCTGTGACCATAGATTCAACAAGGGTTGGTTTAGAGTCAATTTTACAGCAGTGGTACAGTGATTTTTGCATCATTTTCCTTATTGAGTGAGCACTAAAGGCTAGATTTACAGTTTAGAAAACAACTGAGGGATAATTGAGTGGACTATTCTGTAGTGAAATAGACAGTCTTCACTAATAATGGCATTGATAATTTGTGTTGATTTATGTGCTTTTTATAGCTGTGTGTAGTTTGAGGAAATGAAAAGATTTAAAGATCAACTGCAAATGTAAAAACACTGTTTTGGGTTTTAATACTTTTATTACAGCCTGAATATTAAACTCTTACCTTTGTTAACAAATATACAAGTCTCCAGTCATTGTTTTTAAATTAAATGTCAATTTCATGCCCCAACATGTTTAACTGAATGAAGTCCAACACACTTTTCTTTTCAGTGCTGCCACTCTGTTTCTGTCAGCTAACTGTGTCATTGCAGGAGTGACGTGATGCTTGAGGTGAAAGAAGAATGAAGAGCTGGATGACAGTGTGAACTTATTAAGGACATATTTTGCTAGATTTGTCTTTGTAGTCCCATCATTTGGCAGTTGTACTGTGCTGTATATCTTATTACATAGTTGTAATGAAACGAAAAGAAAGCAGTCTTTATTTGCTTTGCCATGCAAACACTATCCTTAGTTCAAGAGGATTATTTTGTGTTTTTACTTTATCCCGATCAACTGTCATGCTCTTGCTAAGCATGTCCAGTAGCACTTCAAGACACATGGGGGGCAGCGGGCTAAAAATTGTGTTTTGCTGTCAGCCAAAGATAATTAAGATAATGTTTTCTTTCCCTCCTATAGTAATTCAACTATATAACCAAATATACGGCTCACCTTGCCTGCAGGTAAAAAATATTTCCCTGCTGTGGTAGGAACTTTGGAACTGTACCACATGTGAAAAAAGAATTTCCTGCAGCTGCACCCTAGAGCTGCACATATTTAAAAGCATTTCCCTTTTGCAGCAATCAGTGTTTTTTTTCTTTTTTGCTGTTTCATTCTGTAGTACACTGCCGCAATAAAAAAAGGAATAACTTGGCAAATGTAAGTGAAGGAAAAAACCCATCTTGGATCAGTCTGAAGCAGAACCTGATCAGCTGTAAAACTGCTAAAGCATGACAGCTCATGGGGATGAAGTAAAACAAAAGAAACCTCTTGAACTAAGGATAGTGTGTGCATGGCAAAGCAAATACAGACTGTGCTTTCTTTCTGCTTCATTACAACTACTGTATGTAATAAAATATATAGCGCAGAACAACTGCCAAATGATCAGACTACAAAGACAAGTCTAACAAAATACGTCCTTAACAAGTTCACACTGTCATCCAGCTCTTCATTCTTCCATCACCCTCGAGCATCACGTCACTCCTGCAATGACACAATTAGCTGACAGGAATGGAGAGGCAGCACTGAAGAGTAATGCATTGGACTTCATTCTGTTAAATATGTGGGGGCATGTAATTGACAATCTATTTTAAAAATGACAAGGACATATGTTGCAAGAGGTAAGATTTTAACACTCAGGCTACAATAAAAGTACTAAAGCATGGAACAGTGTTTTTACATTTGCCATTGATCTTTAAAAACAAAACATTAACCCCTGCTAGGTAGAGCTAGACACATACCTAGAAAACAAAAAGATTGAATTAGAGCTATTTCGTTGAGGCCAGAATATTAGGCTCCTAACACTGATTGCAGCATTCACTCACTGAATCAATAGTTGTTGATATACAGTAGAAGCCACTTAAAAGGGATGCGGTTAAAGGGAATGTCCATTTAAATAGGACGATATGCTGGGCATCGATTTTTGGCTAATGTTATTCAATGGGACCAGCTCCTGTTTAATTGGGATGGTCCAGTCACTTAATTGGGACGATTATCTAGTCACAGGTATAGGAAAAGATGCCGAAAATGTAATCACACCTCCTTAAGTGCTTGTTAAGTGCACTACATTTAAGCTGTTTCATATTCCCACCTGCTTAGAGTCTCTCTGGAGTGTGTTTACCATCTTCTGGAGTGTGTTTGGTTCACACGGTGGCATCTACAAACAACAACGAAAGAGCCGACCTTACACTGAGTCAGAAAATAAAAGTTGGAGGCTTTACAGCTGCCCAACTCCTCTCCCTCAAAAGTTGCTAAGTGAAGCTAAGTGATTTTAATTAAAGTTCAGTGTGTTGCTTTCACCAATAAAATAAAGATTAAATCAAGAACCAAACCAAACACACGTTCACAAAAAGGAGCTGTAATCATAAAAAGTATTGGTATCCAGTACTTCCTGAAGTTTTGTTTGTTTTCTCTGTTTTGTTCGTTACTTTAACGTGTGTGTGTGTGTGTCTCATGAGCAAAGTACTTTCCGGTTGCGATGGGAAAACAGGCTGCTTCTGATAAATGGGACAACCACTTAAAGGGAACAACAGAGCATCCATGGAGGTGTGCCCTTTAAAAGGCTTCTACTGTATCGCTGTCACAAGGGACAGGAGGCATATTAGGAAAAAGAAGAGCAATAGAAAATTCAAACATGGAGATCCCCAGGGGTCACAAAACTAGTAGGCAAATTTAGAAAAACAAAAACACCTAATAGCAAACAAAGAACTCCTAATAGCCAGCAAAGAGAATGACATATTTGGAATATACACACAAAACACTCTGTGTGTCTTTGCAGATTTTGACTGTAGTACTCCTTTAAAGCCTGTTTTCTCAATCAAATTTGTTTGTGTTGAATTACTATGAGTTTACATGCTTAGAGCGTAAAACATGCTCAGAGCCCAAGAAGCTTGCCACTACATGTAGAGTCTGTGACTGAGTTCATACCAGCAACAGCAGCCTAACACTATGCCTTTATTATACTTATGTACACTGAACACTATTTGAACATATAATCTGGACAGGTTGCTATTTGTTTGATGGACAAAGAAAACTTGTGTTTTTGCATTGCCTATACCTGTTTTTCAGTAAGAGTAATACTGCTCTTAAGTTCAATCTATTTAATGTTAATCTTTTGTACCTTCTGTTTAAAAGACCTTTCTTTTTTTTAGTATACAGTAAATATGTATGGCAAATGGGAAAACTTACCGCTCATGGATAGAGTCAGACCTATCTTTAGTTTGAACTACTGTAGGTACTGAATTTCCCAGTGCCATGGCAGCACTAAGCAAAATTCTGAGGTTGTTATTGATACATTTTAAGTTCAAATTATACCCCCATATGTTGTACTGTACCTAAAGAGTGTAGGCCAGCTTTTTGCAGAAGAGATGTCTACATGTTGCTGTAGGCCAGCTTTTTGCAGAAGAGATGCCTACATGTTGCATCTATGTTTTGATGTCCCACATGATGTGTCCAGGCTTGACAAAGTTGTTAATAATAAGATCTGCTTTACTGTGTCCATGGAATACCTACAACAGCGCCAGCCAGCATGCAATGTGGTAATGCTGTAGTATACCACAAAGTGCTGCAGGGTGCTGCAGGAAACAATGTAATTCAGTGTCAATCAAGCCCTTTTTTACTGCAGTACTTTGTGAAATGTCATGTACTGCAAGTCAATGTGTTGCATCGTGGCTGACTACACTGTACCACTACCACTATATATTATACACTAGGATAAACATCATACCACCAAGGGCTAGACACACTTACAGATTGAACTACACTGTCACTTAACATAATTGTCAAGGGCCTTCCTGGCTTGAAGTGCAGGCAACAGTACTTCCCAGCTCTAGCTGATTTGATCCCAGCTCCCCAGGTCTGCTACTGAATCAGTCTCTGGCATGGAAGTGCAATGTGCCCAGACTGTGCCATCAGGCAGCCTAAACTCTTAACTTATTATAATAACTGGTCAGTAATTTTTCTCAATGTGCTGAACAGGCTGATATTTTCCATAACAACCGGCTGGTTGTTATGACATTCATAAGCCATGCCAATCAAACTATGCTGCTGCCTCATTGGCCAACTTTCCATGTGTGGGCAGGCCAAACAGTCTCACAAACATGGCGGCTCCATCTCTCGCTTGTAGAGCTGCCACAACAATGACTTCACACTCTCATTATTTTTAATCAGTGTTACTTATTTTACACTACCTGGTTGATCCTACCATTTATTTTTCCATTTTAAACTCTATCTGGTTGATCCTGCTCATTGTCCGCTTCAGAACGGCAATGTGCCGTCACACACAGTGCCAGCATGATCAGGACAGCTCTTTCCAAATGTAAGTGAAAAAAAAAGTAAGAAAACAAAGAACAAACGGTTTAAATAAATAATGAGAGGGGCAGTGTGTGTGTGTGTGTGTGTGTGTGTGTGTGTGTGTGTGTGTGTGTGTGTGCGCGCTGTGTGTGTGTGTGTGTGTGTGTCAGACACTAACTCTGAGGGTTACAGAAACTGGGCTGGAGAAAAATTGCTGCCCCGTTATTATAAAAAATAAAAGATGGGGAAGGTGTGCATATGAGAATTTAATGCACACCCTTGTTGTGGGATGCTTTGATAAACCCCTCGGGCTTTGCCCTTGGGGTTTATGAAGAATCCCACAACTCAGGTGTGCATTAAATTCTCATATCACACCCTTCCCCATCCTTTATTCTCTATTTAACAAACACATTGTTCTCATAAAGTGCTCTAGCTTCAGTAAAATGGTAGGGTATTTATTTTTTTTTTCTGCATGATCTGGGTGTTAAAAGTATGGGATTTTTAAAATAACTGTCATTAAGCTTCCGTGGAAGGACTTGTTGGTCCAAAAGCTAAAGCACTTTGTTCTTTTTGTTACATCTATGTTGGTCCAATAAAAGGTATCAAATCATTTTCTTCTGGATCTATTTCAACACAAGTCACTCTTGGATGGCATTACATGGTGCTACCACAGACAGTGCCCTCCTTGAAGGCTACTGAAAGTTACATTTTGGGTTCCAAGTCACATTTCCTATTCCTAACACACTCAGAGTCATGACATTATAAATCTGAATCATGATAATATCTGTTACATGTGCTCTGTCCTCCGTCACTGGCTCCCTGAAGTGATAAGCTTATTGAGATCTTCCTGGCAACAGAGACCGTCTTAGTTGACAGTGCTCAGTATGCATGTGTGACCTCCCAACCACAAACACCTGATGGCTGTGGATGGAGGATTTTTTCTTGATTCCCCAGTTGTCTCTGCTGCCTTGATAGAACACCCCCTTCATCCACCTGGGATGTGATATGGGTGCTGTTTTGTCTCTGAGCACTTTTACTTCCTCTGCAGCTCTATCACTTTCAGGAGGATTCATTAGGAGGTCCTCCTTTGTTCCCAAAGACGCCACATGGCGCCGGAACCATCCATTGCTGGATCTGACCCAAAATGGCCACCAGGAGCAAATGAGTTAAGTTGTAGCTGTTTTTTCAGTCCCAACAATATAGATAGACCCTGGGTGCAGGTCTTAATTCTTGGATTCTTTTTTCACTTTATGTCTTTTTGCTTTACCTATATATCCCATTTTCAGGTTCCTAGAAAAGAGCACCATTTCTCCTGTTCACCATATTATATGTACCTTAAACTGATTTACAAAGAGTTTCTTTATGCTCACAGATTGTGATACCTTACGTTGACAAAAGTCATTTTATGCTATTTTTAAAATTTTCTTTACCACTTGCACTTTTATGGTTGGGATCATAACTCAGTCCCCATGAGGTGGCCAGCCAATCCCTTCCACTTCCCGAGTGCTCCCTCATGCCCATGCCCTCAGGCATGTAATGACATGTGACTGGGAAAAGCACAGGCGTACGCCTCACTGAAGTCAATGGTGGTCAAACTCATTTGCATTTTAATACATATAGTTGCCATTTGGAGATTAATTAAGGCCACTGCTCAACTAACAAGGCCCTTGTTAGTTCAGCAGTGGTTTTCTTTGATCTACAGCTGGCCATTAATATGCATTAAATGCAAATTAATTTGACCCCTACTGACTTCAATGTGCACACTCCCATGCTCTCTCTAACAGCACACCATTACATGCCTGAGTGCAGGGTCATGGCAGACCATTTTGGAAATCGAAGGGAGCAAAAGTCCACATTGTCAGGGCCAAACTACTATCCTTTCCATGAAAATACAGGCAGCAAAGAACATTTTTAAAAACGGCATAAAATGACTTTCACCAGCATAAGATGTCAGGAAATAGAGTATAAGCCGATCATAAAATCCTTTTAACTCTCTCACAACTTCTCTGATTCATAAACTCTGTATCAGCTGTTCTTATACCTTGTGTCTGAAGGTCTCTAGTTACTCTGGGCTCTGTCTTATCCGCTGCAGCACTTCTTTGGTCTGAATGCTATCAGTTTAACTGGTCTCTCATATTGTCTGGCTCTGCTATATTTCTAAAGGGAGGCCCTCTTGGGACCCGGAACTAAAAGCTGTCTGTGCCATGTCCCAGGCATGCAGTCATGCTACAACATCTGAGTGTGGCATGCCAACATTATTCATATCACAGTCTGAGGCCTGGGCCCATACCAAATGGTGGGAAAGTTCCACCACTGCTGCTACTACTCTCTAGACTCTAAATGTGCAGACTGGCTAGACCATTCTGTACTGGCCCTTGCTGACTCAGGAAGGGCCTCCACATTTCCTGTAGCTGTTTTCTTCAAGGAGCACTGCAGGGGCTGTCTGAACATTAACAATTTACTATCTGGAACATTTCAAATAGCTCAAAGGAAGTTTTTAGTAGCCTACCAACTGGAAGGGGGCAACATGAATGAATTTTGCCATAGGCATTCTTACTCTTTTTAAATGTGATTTTTCTTGCAAAAACATTTAGATTTGTTGTAACTGGGTCACCAGTCTACTCTGAGCTTGTTAGAAATGCTTATACAGTATAGTGTTAGATTTTGGCAATTCATTATCTGTCTATTGGCTGAGACTACCACCCATACTAAGGTGTCACAGAGCCTAGTTGTGTGATTGGAGGAATCTACATGCTGGTATGGGCTAGAACCTTTTAAGTGCCAGTTGGGGTTTGGTCACACAGCTATGGAAGCCTTAACAGAATGCATAAATATTCTACACCAGAGAGAGATTTACCTGTCAGTGGAGTAGTGGAGGATAGTGGAGCAATAAAATGAACATCTGACAGGATTCTTGGAATATGCCTTTTTATAGAGCACAGAATGTGGGCAGAGTGTATCATCTTACCTCACTGAACCCCAGAAAACTGTCCTCTAATTTACTGAGTTAGCAGCCAACTACAGTATGAGTATGTTCAAACTGCATATTGTCTCTTCACTCTCTGTCTCAAGGCTTAGACTACCACCTACATGAAGCATGAACATGTAACCAATGGATACCCCATCATGGTGAGGTTTCCATTTCTAGATGTGCCATAAGGAGTGTACCCCAAAGCTAAAGGAACCTTAAGAGAATGACCAGAGAACCCCCAAGGTGATGAGTACAATGGCTACACCAACCAACAGATCACCATCCAGTCAAACTCATGGCCAAATGTTATGGCCTTTGGCATAGAACAGAGGAAACAACCCAGTGGAGGAAACTTATGTAGATCCAAGGCCTATACATATGAAACAATATGCAGCTTTGACAATTTAGGATGAGAATGGTTTACTTTCTTCTTCCTCCTTTTTATGACTAAGGCTACCACCCTCATGAATGTGCTACAAAGTACAGTACTGCAGTTAATGGAACACCCATTTCACTGAGGCCTCCATCTTTTAATGTACAAGGGGAACTAGGCTCTGATTACTAGTAAAATTAATAAATGGAATATATAGAAGGTGCAGATCCTTGAAATTGGGGAATTGGGGGAACCATGTCATATATGAAGCAAGGAATTTTTGTTGATTTTGGAATATGGAGCATTAGTTGTTTGTGGGGTATGGAGCCCCTGAGGTATGTAAGATGTGGAGCCCCTGAGGTTTGATGGCCATGAAGCATATGACATATGAAAAGTCCAGTAGTGATTTACAGTGAGGAGCAGATGAGGTTTCCCCAAAACACAAGAACATGGAGCATTAATAGCACTGTAACAGCAGCAGAGCAACATCAAGACACACAAGTCACAAAGCAATACCCAGGCAGGAAAACAGGTGTGGGTGTGAGAGAGGATGGGGTGACATGCCCAGAAGGAATCTGGTGCAAGTACTAACAGCACAGACAGTAAGCAGGCAGCTGCAAAATTTGGGCAGGGTGACACAGCAGGAAATAGAGGACACTAAACCCCTAGCAAAAGAGAGTGCAGTCAAGAAGGGACAAGAAGTTGATGGCAGTGATGGGAGAGCTGCAAGCAACTGTCTTGGAGTTGGAGGACCTGGAATGGACCTGTAAGCAGGAGGTAGATGATCTTCCACCAAAGAGCATCTGGAACCAGACAGCCAAAGAAACATAGAGGGAGCAACAGCATGAATGCAAAGAGCCAGCCTAGCACAGGAGTGAGTGGGAAAATAGAAACAAACTGAGGCAGGTGGGTCACAAAGCAACAGGTATCACTGATGAAAATGTGTGTTCAACAAAATATTTGGCGTATGTGCTTTTACAACATTCAGTATAGAGGTGAGCATGTGCCACCTTCAGCCCCACCTAACCCCAGACAGTTGTTTTTATAATTACTGCCATGTGTTTTAGGACACTGGTACATGATAGGAGTGAAGCTATTGTAAGGTAACTAAACATAAAATTATGTTATGACCCACAATGTGAAACCAGTGATTTTGCACCCCAGCAGTACATAAAAGTTTTGCTTAGATGGAGCAACGCTCCTAAATATACCCATTACAGACACTCCTTGAAAGGAGAAGATACCTGTTGATTATCATGATACAATTGTCCACTGAAGAGATGTCGTCTTGTTTGAAATTATCATAAATTCTCCTTCAGTGATTTTTATCATACTGTATATTCTATCCATTTCTTCCTGATTCTCCCAAATGTATTCAAGACTCATGCAATACATATTATCTCTAAGGGTAAACTGTTGTTTTATGTAGTAAAAGAAGTACAATTCTTTATTTTTATATAGGATAAGTTGGCACAAACACATCATTAGATCACAAAGGTCCTATTTACAAGATGATCATGTTTTGTGTAAATATATTATACATGCAACATTTAGGTTCCACTGTAATGTACAGACATACAAATTTAAAAATGTAAAAACTTGATTCAAGGTTCTTGAATATTACAGAGTACATGCCATATAACTCCAATGCTTCCTTGTAGACAATCTCAAGTAATTTAAAATCATTCACAACAATAATCACGGTCCAGAAAGAAAGGGCCCTGTATCAAGCAAGACTTTGTATTTTACAGGTGCCGGTTTCTGCTCCAATAAAAGCTAAAAAAAGGTAGACCAGCTGTATAGACTGTGACTATTATCCTAATGTAACCCCTAGATGGCGTTATCCCAGGGGCTACTACCCCTGCCTGATTTGCCACTAACAGGTTGAGGGGCCTGGATCCAATGGCGGGTGCCTCCACCCAGAGGTCAGGGTTTGCAATAGTTAAACTAACTTGGTCACAGCCCTCTGGGACACTGCAACCCCCTTTCTTCCCACTAGTGGCCCACACAATATATCAGAATTACCTTCACAGTATACACTTACCCCCAGGTCTGGTTCGGCACTGGGACCTCCTAGAAATGAGATACAGTGCAACAATCACAGTACAGTACTTTAACATAGACAAATACCTCAGGCAGTATAACTTTGCTGAAACAAGCAGCTCTGATTTATTTAGGGATATAACAAGGACAGGGGAAATCAGGTTAATTAGCTTATCACTCTAATAATCTATCTATGGCTCTGTGCACAGGCTCATCCCTATCAGTTACTGTCCCTGGGCACCCAAGCCCTAGTGGCTAGTCCAAACTGTGGCAGCTGGTAGGGGCCCTTTCACACAGAGAAAAGGAGAATTAAACAGTCACAGTACAGTAATTCCATTTGGATTTAATGCGGCAATTCAACAGGGAGCAACCCTGAATTAGTACTCACGACCTCCAAATAAGATAGGGTCCTTCAATGTCAGCAGGGCTCACTTGAGGTACACAAACCTCTTCACACATCCATATAAAAGAAAGTACTATACCAGGCAGGCTGCATCTGTATCCCGATCGCAATTACTGCACAATACCCGGAGAACACACAGCAGATTCAGTTCCTGACAGACCGAGTGCAATTTTCAGCAATTCTTCCAGTCTTCTACAGGGTGAGCCTGGTTTCTACTCTTCAGAGATCCTTTGATTCTTTTCACAGGACGGATTCAGTCCTAACAAGCTGCAGACCGAACTCTGGCCTTAACACGCTTTTTTGGACTAAAACTGCACACTGAAAAGCACAGGGCTCCTTCCTTCTTCACTGCCAAAGCTCAACTGAACTCCAACTGACGAAACCGGGCACTTCCTTTGAGTTCCTCCCAGTTCTTGACTGGATTGGCTGTCACTCACAATAGACTGCTGCTGTTGGTCCAAAAAGGCACTGAAGTCTAAACTACATCTCCCAGAGACACTGCCCATACAATCCTCTTGTGGCTGGCTCAGATTATGAGTCCAAGTTCTGATTCGTCCAAGGCATCATTTTAGAGCTAGCTTACCCCACACTGATTGGTCCAGTTCAGCAGTTCAAAACTAGAATGGGGAACTAGCAGACACAGTTCTGACTGCAAAGAAAGCAGGTTAGACAAACTGTAATTTCATTATTACTCTAAATAATTTCTGGCAAACAGTTACATCTTTCAGATAGGTTCCCTTTGCACTCCTAGTGACTGCAAAATGAAGTGAATTAGCAGCAGCTTGAGTGGTACTCAGAGAAGCACACAGTCCCCCCATACAAACTAATTATGTCTGCAAGCAGACAGCTCTTAAAGAGACAGTACCAGAAGGCTCTAAAAACACTCACTGATAAATGGCTTAAATGCCAAACACCATTCAGGCTTGGAGCATTCAAGCAAGCTCCTGGAAGTCTTTTGGGAACCCCCATTTGCAGGGGGGTTACACCAAGAAATGTATTCTGAATTCTTTCTAAAGAACTAACACCTTCCCAGATCCATAGCTAAGCACTGTATGAACATACGAAATTTGCCAGCAGATAAAGGCCTAGAGGTCTATCAAGTCTCCTCGAATGTGCATCTAGCACCCCTTATTCTGCAGCTGCCCCTCCCTTCCACCCTTCCCCTTCATTAACCCTCCCCCTTGTCCTGTCCCATCCTCGTTTGAAGCAGTCCACTGTTCTACTGCATACCACTTCAGCAGGTAACGCATTCCACCCAGCCACCACCCTCTCTGTAAAAAAGTGTCTCCTCATCTCCCTCCTGAACCTTCCTCGGCTCCAGTCTCATATCATGGCCACTGGTGACCCTCCTCCCTTACTTTGAACAGCCCTCTGTACCCGTCTTTGTTTATTCCTTTCATGTATTTAAAGGTTTCAATCATGTCACCCGTCTCCTCTCCTCCAGTGAGTACATGTTCAACTCCTTCAACCTCCTCTCGTATGATAAGTCCCCAGCCCCTTGATCATCTTTTGTCACTCTGCGCTGCACCTTCCAGTAACTTAATGTCCCTCTTCAGATATGGGACGCCAGTACTGCACGCAGTACTCCAGGTGTGGTCTAACTAATGACCTATACAGTGGCAGAATCACCCTCCCTCCTCGAGGATATACCCTTGCAATACAACCCAGCATTTTGTTGGCCTTTGCAGCTGCCTTCCTACATTGTGCCGAGTTGTTCATTGACCCTGTAATGAGCACACCCAGATCCTTCTCCTCCTCTGTCTGGGCTAGCTGCACTCCCCCTAGCTGGTAACTCCTCCTTGGGTTCTTCATCCCAAAATGCAGCACCTTGCACTTTTTGGCATTAAAGCCCAGTTGCCAGGTGTCTGACCAGGTTTCAAGCTTTGCCAGATCATCCTGCAACCCTTGCCATCCTCCTAGGTCATCCACCACCGCGCCTACCTTGGTATCATCAGCAAACAGACTGATCTTGCTCTTGATGTCCCATGATATGTCTGCAATGAATATCCCAAACAACACTGGTCCCAACACTGAGCCCTGTGGAACAGCTCGTCACTGCCCTTGGGTGTGAGAGCTCCCACCACCACCACCCTCTGTTGCCTTCCCTGCAGCCAGTTTCTACCCATCTCACCAGCTTTGCACCCGCCCTGTGCCTACTAACTTCCTTCCCAGACTTCCATGGCACTGAGTCGAATGCCTTACTGAAGTTCAGATACAGGACATCCACTGCATGGCCCCTGTCCAGTTGCCTAGTTACCCAGTCATAGAACTCGACCAGGTTGGTTTGGCAGGATCTGCCACATATAAAGCCATGCTGTCTGCTGTCCTGTAGTCCTTTGGCCTCTAGGAGGGCCACCAGCCTCTCCTTCAGGATAGTCTCCATTAGCTTACCCACGATGGATGTGAGGCTCTCTGGTCTGTAGTTTCCCGGTTCATCCTTGGGGCCACTCTTGTGGCGGGGCACCACATGAGCCATCCTCCAGTCCTGAGGTACACACCCCGAATGTAGTGAGACATTAAATAGGTCTGCCAAAGGTCCTGCAAGGACCTCTGCCAGCTCCTTCAGTACCCTGGGGTGGATGCCATCTGGGCCTGGCACCTTGTCCACCCTCAGTGCCTTCAAACCCTCTCGAACTCTGCTCTCCATGAATCCCCCATCTGTCACCACTTCCCTGATTCTGCCATTTCTCCTACCTTGGGTGTCACCCCTCTTCTCTTTAGTAAATACTGAGCAGAAGTACTCATTTAGTGCTTCCGCCTATCGCACCCTGCTTCACCCAACCCCTCCTTTCCTAATCCTTACTATATGTGGTCCTTACAGCTCCTTTTCTCCTGCTGTACTTAAAGAAGTCCTTTCTCCCTTCTTAATGCCTTGTGCCAGCCTGAGTTCCATAGATGCTTTGGCTCCCTTACTGCCCTTGTCACCCCTTCGATTCTGTCAAGTTCTCATCCCTGTCCTCCCCCCTCCCTGTTTTCTTGTACTTCCTAAAGGCAGCTCTTTTCCTCCTTACCTTTTCCATTACCTCCTTGCTCAACCAGATTGGTTTCTTAGCCCTAGCCTTCTTGCTCTGGGCTTTGCAGCAGTTTTGGTTGCTCCACTATCCCCAGCTTTATGAGCTCCCACCTCTGGTTAGTGTCCATACAGACTGAATTCTGGCCAGGTACCCTTTACCACTTCCCCATCCTCCCAAAGTCGGCCCTCCTGAAGTCCAGCACTATTGTGCCAGATTCCACTCCTTCCTTGCCCATATCCAATGTAGAGCCATACTGAGGTGGCCACTCCTGACAGCGGTTCCTCCACTGTAAGTTCTCTCCACAAAGTCCCCATTTGCCAGCACAAGGTCAAGGTATTTCCGAACCTGGTTGGTTCACTGACTATTTGCAGCAGGAAGCTGTCCTGGAAGGCATCCAGCAGTACCTGCTCCCTTCTGTTCCAAGTTGTTGGGGTGCTCCAGTCCACTCCTGGCATGTTGAAGTCCCCACAATCACCACACTACCCTTCTCTGAGGTCCTCCTGATCTGTCCTGCTAGTTCCCTGTCTAACTCCTCCGTCTGAGGTGGTGGCTGTACACCACTCCCATTCTAAGAATCCTATTCTTGGAATCCTGGATTTGCATCCAAAGTGACTCCGTACACCCTCCTCCCTTCCTCCCTTACACACTTCAGTCCTTCCTTCACATATAGTGCCACCCCTCCTTTCCCAATCACCCTGTCCCTCTGAAATAACCTTGTACCCTGGTACAGACAGTCCCAGTCATTGTATTGGTGGCCCATGTTCTCGTGGATGACTGCAATGTCCACCTCTCCTCTCCATGAGAACCTGTAACTCTGCAGTTTTCCTCCCAAGGCTCCTAGCATTAAGGGTAACCACCTTCCACCCTTTCCCCCTCCCATCCTGCCTTCCTTTCCTAGCATCACCAACAGTACTTGCCATTTGTCCTTTGTCACTGTTATGGGGGGTAAGCTCATATGGTTTCCCAACCTGTGGTCTCTGCATATCTCTTCCTCAACTGCCACCCCCCACTCCTAGTTTCAATTCCCAACTTCCTCTATGTACTCCTCCATCCTTTGTTTCAACACTTTCTTTCCCTCCTCACTCAAGTGTAGTCTGTCCTTGGCATAGAGACTACTGTCCTCCCAGGTCCCTTCCCACCCCCAACAGCCCATACCCTTTAGCACAACACCAGGTTCTTAGCCATCCGTTAAATTCCTCTATTCTCAGCTTTCTTGTTGACTTGCCTTTGCACGGAAGTATCTCTGAAAAAGTTACTGATCTTCCTGCCCCTCATATAATTGTGCTAGTTCCTCAAACCTCCTCTGGACTGTATCTACTGTCTTGTCAGCCAGGTCGTTTGTCCCAAGATGTATAATTAAATGAGGCTTGTCCTCACCTTCTAGCATATTTCAGAACAGACTGCCCACACCTTTCCGCTGTCATTCCTGACATGGCCTCCACCCAAATGCGACTATGCCTCTCCCCCTTGCTACCCCACCTAACTCCTCTTAGTATTAAGTCCCCCAGCACTAAGATTCCACCCTTCTTACTCCCTGCTTGCTTCCATTCATCTCCCTCTCTCATTTCCAGTTCCTCTTCTTCCTCCTGCACATTATTTCCCCCTTTTACCCCTATTGCAATTCTCCTAGCAGAACTTCCCCCCGCTCCAGTTTGGTCCAGGCATTTATCAATTACTCCTCTAATTTCATCATTTCCCTCCTCCACCTTCTTCCTCTCTAGCAGAGCACAACTATTTTCTGAAGACCCTTCACAAATGCCCCCTCCCTCTCTCTTCATAGTAACCTGTTCTCTCCTTTCCACTCCATGACTTTTGCCACTCCTTCGCCTCCCCTCAAAAGTCCCTATCTCCTCCTTCCATTTGTCTTTTGTCTCCTGACCTGGTTTCCCCGGCAACTGTTCTTCCTAGCCTGGGCCCCTTTGTCTCTGCTTCCCTTCTTCTGACCCTCTCCTCACCACTGTTGGCTTAAATCGCCCATCATTATCCATGATATCAAACTTAAATCATTTGAGTGCTAATTTTTACTTTAAAGACTATCTGGGGATTTCTGTTTATGTTTCCACCTGACAGAGCCACAAGTAGTTTGGGCTCCCACCCTGAGGGCACTAAAATCGGTTGAAATTCACCTAGAAATTATCTGCCTAGCTGAGTTTTCTTCCCAGCATGAACTTTTAGCAAAGACAAATGAGCCAATGGCTTCAAAAGTAAAAAAAAATAGAAAGAAAGCAAAGACCTAACAGCAGAACAGCAGCAACAAGTGGCCTCTTCTTTGCAGGACAGAAGCTGGAGCTGCCTGCAGTCAGTTTAGTCTGAAATAGCAAGCAGGGTGAGTGGACAATGGTGAGGAGTCCTTCACCATCACATCCAAGGGGCTCTTCTCTGAACTGAGGAAACTGGGCTCCTCAATGGAATGCCTGGAGGCCACAATAACAGAGAGGTCCCAGGGGCTATAGGACATCCAGCAAAGAACCATGGATAACTTATCCCTTAAACAAAGGTAAATTCCCGGAAGCCGGGAAAACTGAAAGTAATATTACTTTTCAAGTCAGGCTCTAAACAGGTGATAGGAAATTATCGGCCAATATCCCTACTTCCACAGATATCAAATTCTTGAAAGAATCACTTCTGGATAATGAAAAGGTTTCTTGGGATCATAACAAGCTAAATAAATAACAGTCTGGTTTCAGAGCTTCTTGTAGTGCTAGATCAGCCCTAATCAAAGTTGCTAGTGATTTACAGTTCAGCATGGAGAGGAGGTTATTAGTAGGTGCTATTTTCATTGATTTATCAAAGACTTTTGATACCCTAAAACATGAATTACTATTGTCCAGGCTGACCGCTATAGGATTAAATCGGATTGAGTATAAATGATTTCAACTGTACTTGAGGGGACATAGGGTAGACAGCTAGTGGAAATAGGGACATACAAACCTACTGCAGGTTTAATCAAATCTGGTGTTCTCCAAGGTTTTGTCCTGGGCCCTCTTTTGTTCAATATTTATGTGAAAGAGCTGCAGTTTGAAGACCCAGCTATTAAATAACATTTATACACTAATGACACTGTTATTTGCATAGAAGTTTATACAACTAAGTATATCCAAGAACAACTACAGAATGCATTTAAGCAGTGCAAGTGTTTTTAAGGAACATAAATTGATCCTCAATGCCAAAAAAACACAGACTTTTCTTTTTAGTAGAAATTTAAAAATTACAAGTAATGTTTCCTTATTGATTCAGACTGTGGTTAGCAAAAATATACAGCAGGATACAGAATATAAATACTTGGGCTTATGGCTGGATAAAAAATTAAAATAGAACATACACATAGACAAAACTTTAAATAATACTGGCAAGAGAAAGGGAATGCTTTACCACCTAAAACCTTGCATGTCACCTGAAAGTCATTTGTGAGTTGTCAGTTCCATGATTATCTCTGTATTGGATTAGGGGGACATCCTCTATGGTGAGGCGCTGGAGACAGATCTGGACAGACTGAATGAAATATACAAAGTGAAAAAGCAAAAGACGGCAACAAACAGCAAGGACTGGAGCCCAGACACAATGAAAGTGCTTACGGACAGCAGGCAGTTTGACTGCATGGTCTCAGTACAGTAGCTCCATAGAATGCAGTCCAACAACAGTGTAAAGGATAAAAACAGCATTTTGGTTTTTATGAAGACAGCCAGATTGAGGGAAGGGCATATGTTTCACCTGCTGATGGGCTATTTGCCCGTTTGGCATCTTCATAAGAAATAAAGTGCTGTTTTTATCCTTTACACTTTTGTTGGACTGCATCCTTTGGAGCTATGGAGGCCATGCAGCTGAACTGCCTACTGTCCATGGATGAAATATACAACAGGCTGGCTCAGTCTGTCCTCGATGACCCCCCACCCCCGTAAACAGATCATTGTGATCAATACAGAAAACTAAAGTGGTTAAATCTACATGAAAAGAAAGCTCTGCATCTATTAACTGTTATGTAAAAATACTGGAAGGGGCAGTATTCCAGTATAGTCTAGACAGCATATAGACAACGCCTGTTAAAGATGGCCTGAGATCTGCTCTGGGACTTTAATTAAAAGTTTCAGATTGTAGATTGGAGGTAGGGAGGGCCTCTGTTTACTGCAAGGGCACTGTACTGTGGACCTACTGTAAGTACTGACTATGTTACAAGGGGTCAATACTAACATTAGAATGAATAATTTAAAGAGCTGGTTTGGTGAGCAGGCATGTGTACCACTGCTTTGTTGTGTTGGCAGGGTCACATGAATTGAGATAGCTTATATGTTGTGCAATGTCATTAAGGATGCTAATCTATAATTTTACTATTTTATTATTTTTATCATTTATGTAATTCTTTGTTTTTCTTTTGTAGACTTTATTTTTGCACCATCATACTGAGGTATCTCTCAGAGGAGCTCACTCGATCTGAAGCCTGCTACTCCCTGCTAAGACCCTGGCATCGATGGACCCACCCACACCAGGACATTCCAGTTCCACGGATAACCCCATGGGGAGGGCTTGCCCCACCTACCTTGGCAGCATCTTTCTGAGGTTAGAAGGGTCCATCCTGTGGGTGGTGTCTGGGGACCATCGGGGCAGCGATCCAGTGTTGGGGATGTGCAGCCAGATCTCTGGAGCCCTCGTCACCTCCTCAGCCCTTTGGGGATTTTTGTGGTTGTTTCACCGTTCAGAGCACGGATGTGCAATGGCGGCAATGGCACTAATGCACTGACACCTTCCGATGCTCTGCCCACTGCATTTGCAGAGCACCGCTTCTTCCGGCACTGCCCCTGGCCACCACCAGGAGCTGCATGGGAGTGGTGCTAGCCCCAGATCCCTCTCTGGGAAGGAAGAGCAGTCCTCCAAATGCTCGATCCCTTCCCTCCCCCACTGACCTCTGGCGGCCCAGGCTCATTCCTGAACCCGGGTTGCTGGCATGGTGCGAGGTATGGCATCCAGCACCTCAACCCTCAGCACCACTGGGCCGGCTTCATTTTTGTAATTCTTAATGTGAGACATAGACTGCATTATCTTGTAACAAGTGCTACTGGCACTAAAGGACCTCACTGAAAATGAATCTTATGGTTCAATTGAGTTGTAATCCCTGTTCATGGTTTTTATGAATAAAAATGCTACTTACTATATTTACTTCCTGGAGCAGGGCCTGACAGAGGCATCGACATCTACTGAACCACACTGCGTGGCCCTCAGACACCTGCATCACTGGACGTGCAAGCTAATAGAAAAGAAAAACGATGACCTTGAGCTTCAATTCCGGTGCAGTAACATATAGATTCATGGGATCTGTGTGGGCACTGACACTGGGTGAATTTATGGAGTTCTTTCTTAAAGACTTGTTCAAATGGACCAAGAAAGACCCATTAAACACAGAGCGGGCTCACCGTGCTCTGACATCCAGACCCGCAGATGCCAAAGTCCACCCCAGGTATATGATAATGCAGTTTCTGAACTAGAGAGTTAAGACTAAAGTTCTCATGATGGCCTGCTACAAAAAGGAGGTGCTCTTTGGGGACACCTGTTTATACTTTGACCACAATTTCACCCCTTTAATGTTGATGAAAAGAAAAACACTACCCTGAGTGGTTTGTACCACCCCAGCTCCCTAGTAAATGCTGGCATGAAAATGTTTACCTCGGTTTTGGCAAGCTGACTTCAGAACTGGGTGGGACCCCTGGTTCACCCAGATCAAACAGGGTTTATTAGTGGCTGGTTAATCCATGATAACATCAGGCACTTTCTTAACATAATTTAAAAAACCCAAAGGAGTAGTGACCTAGCCCTCACATACAGTAGTCATGGATGCTGAGACGGTGTCTGACTGGATGAACTGGGGCTTCCTATGTAGCACACTGGAAGAGATGGAGCTGGGAGACACCTTCATTACTTGTGTAAAGGAAATTTATGCAGCCCAACAGACCACAGTGTGGGTCAATAGCCTTCAATCAGGGAGATTTTTCTGACAAGGGGAACTAGGTAGGGCTGCCCCTCTCTCCTCTCCTGTTTGTCTTGTGCATAGAAACTGTAGCACAGGAAGTTAAATGCAACCAAGACATTAGGGGTATGTGGGAGGGGGAAGGTTACAGGGAGCATAAAATACCCTTATATGGAGATGATTCCCTGTTCTTCCACACTAAGCCAGAAAAATCATTACCAACACTGTTGGCAGAACTGAGGGAGTATGGGACCATCTCAGGCGACAGAATTAACTTTGAAAAGTGAGAGGCACTCAAACTGAGTGGCATCTGTCCACCAGCCTTGAACGCATCTATTTCCTTTCAGTGGGTACCCCAGAATGTGGTGAGGTATCTGGGAATCAGGATCTCATCATAACTGAGTGAGTTCTTCCACCTCAACTACAAGAAAGTTCTCAAGGAAATGACAACTTACATCAACCGGTGGAATCTTCTGCCACTAAGTTTAGGGGACAGAATTGCCACATTCAAGATGAAAATCCTACTCAGGTTTCTCTTTCTATTTCAAGCCCTCCCAATTAGAATAACTGAGAGCTCCTGGTGGCATACCCAAAACCAGGTCCTACAGTTCATCTGGGCCTCCCATAGACACAGGATAGGACAAACTTTCTGACCTTTCCCAAGGAATGGGGAGGCCTAGCTATGCCAGACCTTGGGTTCTACTATCCATCTGCCCAACTGATTCCCATAACCACATGGACTAAATGAAAGCAGGACTGAGGCTGGCTGGACCTTGAGATGTGATCAGAAATTCCGGTGTCATTATGAGCACTGCCACACATATTGCTAACTAGACTCCTCATAGCCGCTATATTGAATCCATGGACAGCCCATACACTGAAAATACTCCTCAAAGCCAAGAAACTAACAAACACACAAAGCAGTTGCCCCCCCCTTGCAGTAATTGTTTTTTGGTTTTTTTCGCTTCTCCCTTGCTCCATAGTCGACCACTCCTTCAGGTCGCCTAGGACCACCACCAGCCACCACCTCACATGTCAGCCCCCATCTGGGTAACCAGACATAAACCTTCATCGGATGGGTCCCCTCCTCCGAGGGGGAAGGCGCTGGGAGGGGCCAGCCAGTGCAACTTGTTTGGCCCGGTTGCTGCTTGGGGTGGATCAGGCTAGTCCAGGGCTTCATGGTGGTGGGGGGCTAGTAACCATTATCTGGCCAGCCAGGGAACCATTTCCTGGCTTTCCTCCAGGAGCGTGACGTCCAGGACATCAAGGCAAGGGCCAATGTCCATCGCGCTCCCTATGTAGTGGGACCAGACATGCTACCATATGCCTGGCCTCCACCCGAGGTCAGTAGACACCGGGCTGTGGACCCTCCCTCCCCCCAGTAGATGGCAAGCCATCACGGGATGCTCAAGCCATCTCCTCCAGCTGGCCCTGCGATACCTGGGTCCATTCCCGAACCCGGGTCATTGGTGTCGCAAGCAGAAGTCTAACTGCTGCGCTGGCAGGCCGGCCACAGTAATTACTGGTAATCCAGAATTCAACCCACTGAGGACTGACAGAGGGTTTTGGTACTGCAATCAGATGTCCCTTACTAAATACCATCACTTCCTAGTACATGGGGTATGCACTACATTTACTGACCTCCAGTAGAAATATAACCTATCCCAACAGGATTTCTATTGTTTCCTGCAGGTCAGACACTATCTGGGAATGGGAGACTGCTTGAGACAAGTGACAGAGACCACACACTGCTTGAGAACTTCTTATACTGGGCAGTCATGCTTACATGAAGTTGGGGCAATATCGCCGGGGCCTACAAGGTACTACAGGGATCAGTACACCTAGAATTCTCACTACTGAAAGAAGCCTGGGAAAATGAGGCCCAGGTAGTTATATCAGAAGAAGAATGGAATAAAATATGAGAACAGGGCTCGAGAACAACTGCTTCACCAGGCTGGAAAGTATTTAGGTAGAAGTGCTTTGCCCATTACTTTGACACCACCAGAGTTACAAAATGCTTTGGAGCTGGGGGAAGGGATTGGACCCATGTTGGAAGGGGGGAAGAGAGGTGGAAATGCACTACCATGTTTTCTGGATTTGCCTGAAGGCACAGGCCTATTGGGAACAGGTTCACAAGGTTCCAGAGACCATATGGGGTGTTTCTATCCCCTTTGCTTTTGATCACTTGATGATAGGGAGCCCAGTTGCAGTGGCTGGATACAAGCCACAGCAAATGCTGAACAGGGCTCTCTGTACTGTTGCTGTGAAGGGGATTACACTCAGATGGCTCTCAGAGGAGCAACCCATGCTTGAAATATGGATTACAAAGGTGAGGGAAGTGCAGAGAATGGATAGGATCACTGTGACCCTAAAAATGGTCCTGGGAAAACATACAGAAACAGTGGAGTCACTATGAGGCTAGATGAGAAGCCAAAAAGGGGGAGGGGCAAGCCTGACCAATGACCATTTCCCAGTGCACTGGGGTCACAAACCCTCATTGTGGGTTTATGCCAGTATACCAAAGATGCATTGTACTCCAGAATGCAAACTGGGATATAACAAAAGGTTGATCCCAGACAGCTCCCCAAGTCCTGCCAACATTAGCCTACTGGGTAGTAAAAATAAAGAGACAAACAGCCACATTTAATGTTTATATGCTTTATTCAGATTGAGCAGATCAGTGCTGTAGCTGTTCTGTAACTGATCTGAGGAGGTTCTCAGGCCATATCCACTGGTAACTTGGACTCTACTATGCAAAACAAGCAAAATGCAAAAGTCTGATCGCATAAGGGATTTTTATCCAAACCATAAAAGCAGCACAGTAGCAACTGTAATAGTTGTTTCTGTACATTCAAGTGCACTATATGACATTATGAAGTGTATTCAAAAGCCTCATTAAAGATAGGTTTAAAAAATATAATCTGGGCCCCGTTCGGGTGATTTCCACTGCACTTTTTATTAAATTTTACATATCCCTTACTTGAATTGTCAGTCGTTTTTGCACTAATTAAAGTGTTCTTATTCCATTTCCTATTGTCAGTTAAAATTATTCCCAGATAGTTATAGCTGTCCACTCTTTGTAGATGAATTTTATTAATGCTCCAAGTCAATTTAACTATATTTTTACCACATGCCATAAGTTTAAATTTAGAAACAGTTATACTGAGACCCCATGATCGGTCAAATTGTAACAGTATGCTGCTAAATCCACAACTGATGAATCATTGTTATTAATTTTTTTATTTGTGGCAGGAAAGGCACTTTAAGTCATTGCTAGTTTCAAGGTGAAGCCTGGGAGCACATGGATGTTAAATGACTTGCTCAAGTTCACACAGTATGCAAGTGGTGCTTGTAAGATTCAAACCCAGGTTTGCTGATTCTCCAGGTTAATAGCGTGGTGATTTGTTTGAACTCCAAGCTATACAGTATTTGAACTATTCTGTACTGATGGATAGATGCCCTGAGTTGATGTAATGTCCAGATCACCGTCCCACCAGGAAATGGGGAAAACAAGCTGTAGCAATCTCCCACCATTAACAGGATTAGTGAGGCTGAAGCTGTTAGCAACTTGGCAGAACTCGGATACTACCCCTACACTGAGGAACTCCGACTGTACCCACCTGGTACTTCCGGTGTATAAAGAAGAACACAGACTATCCCTTAAATGCCCATTGGTGATCCTAATGACCACTAAACCACATGCTGTTTGGACCATTTTTCATGTTTTTGTGCACACTGGTCTGACTTCTGCAGAGCAGTCAAAACTGTAAGTTTGTCTTTGGAATGGAGGCTGATCCATTCCTCCTACCCAGATCAGCAATCATTTATTCCTTTTACATAGAAACACAAAATCTGTTGGCAGAAAAGGCCCACTAGGCCCACTCAATCTGCCAAAGGAACATGTACACATAAAGTGCTTTTGTGATTCCTTCTACATTTAATATCTTACCTATCCAGTTCCCCAAGACTAATCTAACTCTTTAGTTTCATCTGCCTCCAATGTCATCCCGTCTGCACCAAGCATACTTCACTAAGCACCAGGAACTCTGCATGGGCTAGGCCCCCTCAGCTCATCACAACACAGAGGGCTTAACTACAGCAGCATGGACTATTGAACTTCTGTGGAATAATGTACAATTCTTTAGTGGGGGGGGGGGTCACGTGATGCAGGCGACCTAGAAGTAGCAGGGATTCAAAGCCCCTATCCTTCTCCTCACATCTTTGCTTCCAAAAACCTTTAAATGACATGTATTCCAGAAATTTTTACAGCACCATTGAGAGCCTACTTTCAGCATTTGTGTTATCTTCAAACTACATCGCTATCGGAGGTTAACTCTGCGATGGATGCTGAGATGAAGCAGGCCCCACTAAAGCACATGCCACCTCCCTCACCTGAGAAAACGCCCCAAAAATCCAAGGCTCATGGAGCATCAGCTGGCAAAAGCAGAGCTACAATGGCCCAACTGATCCCTATTACTGAGGACCGTTTCTTTCAGGAATTGCTGCCATTTCGTGAAACGCTCGCCAATATTTCCTCCGAGCTGAAATCCATCCATCCAGGGAGACATGGCTGAATTCAAGCGGAGGGTCGGAGACACAGAGGCCCATTCTGCTTCTCTTGAGCACTGGCATGATAAAATAGATCCCGAAATAATTCAGCTCCGACAGCAGGTACAGAAGCTCCAGTTAAAGACAGAAGACCTCGAAGGGAGGAGCAGATGGAATAACATCCTTATTATCAGGCTGCCGGAGACAGAGGAAGGCCCTAACACCGTGGCAGTCATTCAGAAATTCCTCCAGAAAGTAGTGGGTCCCTCCCCGCTTAACTCTACCGATCAAGTCGAAAGGGCCCACCAGTCTTTTAGGCCAAAACCACCACCAGAAGCACCCCCCAGGCCCATCATACTGAACTTTCTGAGCTTTGTTGAGAAACAACATGTGCTAGCAAAAGTACGGGAACTGCAATCTTATGTGGGAAGGCACTAAAATCAGAATCACACAGGACCTGCCCTATGAAGCCTGACAAAAGTGCACAGCATTTCATCCCACAGTGAGCAAATTGGTTGCAGCAGGTATTCCCTTTAAAATGCTGTACCCGGCCAAGCTCCAAGTGTCCATCTTGGGTACCTAGCTGTCGTTAGACTCACCCACACAAGCAGTGGCTGATTTAAAAAACAAGCTGCCAGACCTCTTCAAAGCAGGCTGATTACCTTATTGATTTGAGCTGGTTCTGATCTGCTGGAGGCTAGTCCTCCCATCTGCAGTTATTTGTTCAGTTTTTTTCTGTGCCGTTACCTGTACTGAGCACCAGATCCACTGAGGGGAGAAGCCCTGTGCCAGGTGATGGAAGCTAGTGTCTGCCTGGTAATTTCTAGGCCTCAACACTAGGAGCATTCGCCAACAGTAAGCCCAATGTACTGAGAGGAACCTAAAGTGGGGAGTGACAGGCAGAGAAACATTTTTCTCCACGGACCAGGCTTGGGTCCATCACCCACTGTCTTCCCCCGATTACTTTTTTACTTAATCACTGAAGCACCAGGATCCATGGACATTTGCAAGTACTATTTTTTTACCCGATGCTGCTTAAACCTCGAGCTTGGACTTCAGGGGATGCTAGTGATGTTTTATTTATGTACCTTGTTTCTATGTATTTGGGCTGGAGTGGGGTGTTTATAGTGAACCTTACATCTATTAGAACCACATGAGGCCCAAGCATAGGAGAACTCCCCCTTCAGGATTTAACAGCTTCATTTTTGGGTGCCCATACGCTAGTAGGCTAGTTAAAAGGGTTTTGGGCGATCTAGGTGGTTTTATTTGTGGGTGGCTGGCACTATTTAAATGATTCACTCTGAGGAATAAGTATGGTTAGACATGTTTTCATAGAGGGTACCACCTAACAGGCAGGGCCTTGTGGAGCAATACAGTCTCGGCTGAGCCCTACTAGCTACTAACAGAGGGCGATGATTAGGCTCCAATATCTGAATGACTGGTGACTTGGTATCTTGCGTCTAGCTGAGGCTGCCTATCCTGTCATAGTTGGGGGGGGGGCTCTGGATCTAGCAGGCTCAGGGTAATGCTGCATTGTGTACCAAATTGGGGCTCTTTACCGCTTCTCCTGAGTGTGGTCTGGTGGATATTCATTTTCTCACTTTCTGTTACAAGGACAGGCCCATATTTACAATATTATGTCTGATTTTTAATGTACACCTTGGGAGAAATGAGTTCAGGAGCTGCAATGGGTTGGGTTCTCCCCTTACTGAAACTGACTAAATGTTGTGTCTGCCTGACAACAGGGGGGGTCCAGTGTACATAGTTACTGGGGCATGGGGAGGGAGGGGGGACAGGGGTTCCGGCCATTAGACAAATCCTGTCTTGGTTCTTCCGCTTTCGGTCTCAAGGGTCACAAACTCTGATGTATGTTGTTGAGTTTAAGTTGTTCACCTTCATGACAAGCTATAGAGATTGTGGGGAGAAGGGGGAATGGTGTTTCCACAGGTTTATTTCAAGTTTTTCATTCTTGTCATCTATATTCAGGGTGAGGGGGTGGATGGAGTGTGCCGTATGGGGTTCAGTTGGGCTACTTTAATCCAGATTTCCATGCTTTATTGATCACGGTTAATGATGAGTAATGTAGTTAAATTTATCACATGGAATGTGAGAGGAGTACGAGACCCCACTAAGACATACCAGGTCCTTAAACACTGTGCATTGCTCAGGGCCAGTATAATCTTTTTGCAAGAAATGCATCTATCAGAAAAATAGGCCATCTGGCTCTGCTGGCAGGGGATCTCACAAGTCTTTGCTTCTGGTGATTCCTCCTCAAGCAGAAGCATGGCTGTCCTAGTCATGGGTAATCCCCCCTTTCAAGCTGCCTCTACCATTATGGACCTGGAAGGTGGATTTATCCTGATCAAGGGCTCTCTCTACCGCACCGAAGTAGTACTCAGGTGTGTGTATATGGTCTGGTGGGGGCTGATCCTCTATTTCTCATGGACCTAGCTAACAAGCTTGCTTCCCTGTTGCCCACTTTCTTCACCCTGGAACAGGACTGGAATATACTGCACACACAGGATCTGGACAGATCTTACCTGCGTTTGAAACCTCTTCCCCTCCTCAAAGAGCCCTACGGGATTTTACTAACATGTTAAGTTTGTGTGACCCATGGCACACTCTCAACCGCTCCTAGCACCTGTATTCTTTTTACTCCAATGTCCACCAATCCTGGTCCAGGCTTGATCACATACTAATCAGTCTCCCCCTCCTAAAAGGCCTATGTCACGCAGGGATGGAATCAATTGTTCTATCTGACCACTCGGTGGCCTGGGTAGCTCTCACCCCGGAACCTGACATCCAGAGAGACACGGCATGGAAGCTGAATACCCAGCTTTTAAAGGACAATCACACTGTTACCAAGGTGCAAGCCCTTACGCAATTTTTCATAGATACCAACAGTGGCTCTGTCAGTAGGGAGAATCTTGAATGGTCTGCACTCAATGTTATCTTAGAGGCGAATTTATCAAAATAGCCTCTAGAAGGAAGAGACAGAGAGAAGCTGAAGCCTTATCCCTTTTAACACAGATCAGGTCAGCTGAGCTTGCATTCTCCTCATCTACCTCGGCTGCTACCCTAGAGCACTTGCTCTCCTTAAGGGACAAATATGTGGACTTACTGAAGGAGAAAGCAGAATATGCCATCTTAAAAATGCATTCTAAATATGTTGAACAGGGAGAAAAAGCCGTCAGGCTGTTGGCCCTTAGGTTGTGCAAGTTAGAAGGTTCCCAGCTCATCCCCTTTATTCTTGCCCCGGATGGCTCCATAAAGACCTCCTCCTGGGATATAGCCCAGGTATTTGAAAACTTTTACCACAGTCTTTATGGGAAACATCCTTCCCCCCCAACCCCCCAGGAAATAGAGGCCTATCTGGATACTCTCAATCTCCCTTGTCTTCTTGACCATCACCGGATCTCCCTCTCTTCCCCAATCTCTCTTCAGGACATGGATAATGCTATTAAAGACCTACCTCTTGATAAGGCATCTGGGCCGGATGGCTTTCCTTCTAATTGCTACAAGACCCTCTCTAAAGAACTTTCTCCTTCGTTATTCAGACTATACAATTATATACTCAGTGCTGATGCCCTTGACCCGTCCTTACTAGAAGCAACTATTGTCCTCCTCCTTAAACCGGACAAACCTCATTCCGACCCTGCTAGTTGCCATCCAATTTCTCTTTTAAATTATGATATTAAGATTTTAACCTAGATTCTTTCCTCCCATATTAGGAAGGTTTGGACATGTCTCCTGAGCCCAGAACAGGTGGTGTTCGTTCCAGGGAGATCATCCACAGATCACCTCAGGAAGCTGAAACATATCTTCCTAATTGTCCAATCCTCCCAGTCTCCCATGGCACTGATTTTACTAGATTCCGAGAAGGCTTTTTATAGAGTGAACTGGGAGTTCCTCTGGCAGACCATAAGGAAGATGGGCTTCCCCCCTCTATTCATCCAATGGATTCAGACCATATACTCTTCCCTCTCCACCAAGATCTATTGTAATGGTGTCTTCTCCCCCACTTCTCTCTTTTCTTGGGTACAAGGCAGGGCTGCCTGCTCTCACCTTTTCTCTTTAATTTATATCTGGAACCCCTCTTGAAGCATATCAAAATGACACCCCAGATACAAGGTATCCCGGTATATGACTCTATCCTAACTCTCTCGACGTATGCCGATGATATTTTTCTTTATCTAGAGCATCCTGCAATCTCCCTTGAACAGGCACTAATTGTAATATCCCAATCCAGTCAATTCTCCTAAATTACAAATTGAATTTCAGTAAAACTGAGATCTTCCCTCTTAACCACTATACTAACAAAGCTGATTTCCACCCATTCGGCATGACGTGATCACCACATTCGATTCGATACTTGGGTATACGCTTCACTTCTGATCCCTCTCTTACCAAGAAACTAAATTTAGATGACCTAATGATCAATATTCAACAGGATTTAAGAGGTGGGAGTCTCTTCCAATATCTCTAAGGGTAAGAATCAATATCATTAAGATGAATGTTCTTCCCAGACTTTTTTATCCCCTGAATATGTTGGATCCCTGGCTCCCTCTCTCTTTTTGTTAGCATGTGCACTCCCTTATATCTAACTTCATCTGGGCACATAAGCACCCCAGACACTCCATTCTCAAGTTGAGTCTCCCCAAGGATTCTGGGGGTCTCCGTCTTCCCAATTTTCTTGTATACTACTGGGCAAGTCACATCTCTAAATGTGGAATATGGCACTCCTGCCCGGAAGGGGAATACACCCCCCCATGGCTACAATTAGAGAATCAAATCCTAAGGCTGCACCACTTATATGTCCTGAGTATATTTTTTCTGCCATGGAATTGGCACCTCACTCAAGGTTTTTTCTCAGTTCTGTTCATCTCATAAACTTTCTCCCCATGGAGATGTTAGCCAACCTATTGTTCTTAATTCTAACATCAAGATTGGGGGTACTGCCCTCCCTCTTGACTGGTTACCCCAACACAGGGAAGCCACAGTGGCTGATATGTATTCCCTAGTCTCTCTCCTCTCTTTTCCTGACATTCTCTCGAAATATGGTTTTAACCAAGTGCATATCTTTAAAATTTTCCAACTTCGGCACCTCTTGGGCCAGTCATTTCACATGGTTCCCAAGCCCTCCCTATTAACTCCCATACTAGAACAGCTTAAGGAATTAGCTTCCAGACCACATGCTGTGTCTCTCTTATACTCATGCCTCTTGGCCAAGACCTACCCCAAATTTTTACACGGCTCAAACGTCTGGAGTTCCCTGCTTCCAGATGTACCCTTTAATTGGCCACAGATTTGGAAAGACCTCTGCATTTATAAATCACAAGACAGGTTCAGACTTACCCAATTTCACAACCTGAATGATATGTATTATACCCCGGTTTGGCTATCCAAAATGGGCAGCCTTTCTTCCGCCATTTGTTCCAGGTGTGGAAATTCAGAAGGGAATATTCTACATATATTTTGGTTTTGTGAAATGGTTGCCCCACTATGGTGGTTATTTCAAGCAAAAATGGATCCTCTGCTTGGACTAGATGGTCTCTTTACAATAGCAATTTGCATTCTAGGTTGTTATTCCAATATAGTGGTCAAAGAAAGAAGATTTTACATGGCCTTAGTCTCAATGGTTGTTAAGAGATTGGTACTCAAGCATTGGATGGACCATATTGCTATATCATATAATGAATGGTTGAGTGAACTTTCCATGTGTTTCAGGATGGAGCGTTTGATTGCTAGGTCCAGGAACAGACTCAAGCTCTTTGATAAAAAAAGGGGTAAATTATATGTGTTATATTTGCACTAATTGCATGATAGTCTCTGTACCCTCCAGGAAATCAACTCTCAGCATATTATGTCATAGTATGTTGCATAATGTGTATTTTGCAAGGGCATACTCCAAGGGTGGGCTGGGAGGGGGTGGTAGGTAGAGGAAGGGGTTAGGTAGTAGTGGTTTTTGTTCAGTCATGATCCTTATTTGATACAGTTACCATGTCTGTAAGTTTTATTATAAAATCAATAAAGAAGTTGAATTTCAAAAAAAAAAATTCTTTAGCAGGCAGAGTATAGTACTATGGCAAATAAATTTCAATGGTCTATGCAATCAGTATAGTGTTATGCTTGTGCAACTGTGTTACTCTGTTGTGGTATTTGAGCTCTCAGTTCCTTGAGGAATTACCACCCCTGTAGGGGTACCAAAGACAAGTAACCCTTGAAAAGGGGTCCACCCCTAGAGGTGCAGCAGGAAGATTCCCTTGGCTAAAGGTACCTTAGGAGGAACCCCCAAAAAAACATTAGCAATGATCGTTGACTTATGAGGTAGAAATGTAGACTGAAGCAACAGGCTGCATGATAAAGCTTAGAAGAGAAACACAAGCAGAAGGACTCCTCTGAGGAGAGGTGAGCCGAGAGAGGAGGAGGGGAGGATGGTGGGGGAAAGAAAAAGTGCTTCAGAGGGAGGCTGGGAGGAACTGCTTATATAGCTCAGAAAGGGGTGTGGCTGGTTGCTCACCCATTGAACTACAGGTGTAGCCTTTCAATTCAATGGCCTATGAAACCAGTACAGTGTTATGCTTGTGCAACTGTGTTACTCTGTTGTGGTGTTCACACTCTCTGTTCCCTGATGAATTACCACCCTGTAGGGGTATCAAAGACAAGGAATCTTCAATGAGGATTCCACCTATAGAGGTGCTGTGGGAAGGTTTACTTATGTGGTAGAGATGTAGACTGAAGCAACAGGCTGCTTGAGAAAGGTTAGAAGAGAAACACAAGCAGAAAGCATGGATAAAACAGATTGCATTAGTGACAGTAGGGGGTTCCTAAGGAGAGAGGAAACAGCAAGTGGGGTCACCATCACCTCCTTTCAACAGTGGAACTTACTGAGTAAACTAGGGAATACCACTAAGTATTATGACTTTTGGCTCGGAGGAGAGAAAAAAAACACCCTTTGAGGAGGAAAGCTCTGGGGATCAAAAGCTTAGGTCATCTTCCCTCCAGGCTTAAGGTATTTTATTTATCGACGGCTTAGCTGCTGCAATTGAAATCCAATTCAAGGGGTGGAAAATGTTCCAGTTTGGAGGGAGGCTCTCACTCTGTCCCTCAATGCTCTGCTGCTGCAACTTAGAAACCCAGTCAAAGGGGAGTAAAAGTCCATTTTGGCTGAAAGGTAATGGTCAAGGTTGGCATGCCTCCAATTTACGAAGTAGAGTTTTCTTGGATGACAGCATGAATCAACTTCAAGTGCTAGATGGTAGAGGTCAAGCAAACCAGTGGTCATAGATTAGGAAGCAGTTTATGATGAGGAGACTTGGTGGGCCAGCAGTTGCAGATATGGTTGAGGAGGCTGGGCAAGCCAGTGGCTGTAGATATTGATGAGAAGGCAGGAATACTGCATCACAGAAGAAGTAAGCATAGTGTGGTTCAATTGGATGAGCATAGTTTCAGGAGTGGAAATAAAATGATTACTTGCATAACATAGTCCTTCAGAATGCATGAGAAATCTAGCAAAATGACTTATCTTTTTTGTTTGATGGTTCAGGGAGGTCCGTTCACGACATGAGCCAAGTAAGGAAAATACTACATGATGAGCCGATTTGTTAAGTGAAGAGATGAGAGCAGCAATTGACTTCCTGAATCTCAGTTGATGAATGGGATAACAAAGCAGAAGAGACAGCTAGGATAGCAATTTCATGGTAATTATGAATGGAAAACATCTAGAGTTGAAATGAAGTATTTGCGAAGGAAGGATCTCCTTGTGAGCACAAAATGAGTTGGAACATAAAGAGATAATGGAGCTTAGCTGGTATGAATCTGAGATGTCCATGTAGATGAGAAAGTATTGAGTACTGGATTCTTCATCTGGAGAGCTGCAAGGCAGCGAAAGCTAGCCAGAGGAGAAAAGTGATGGCCCAGAGCATGGAATTGCTCGTGCCCCTGGATGATTTGCAGTATCAGGTTTTTGTTTTCATGCTGAGTAGATTTTCCTGGATACAAATTGAGAAATCAAATGGATGGATAGCTGATGAGAATGGCATGATAAAGTGGAAGTCTGCTATTATGGTTCTAACTTAGAGAGTGCTCTGAATGGCAGACAAGTAAAAACTGGAGCAGGCATGTGGAGGCAGTAGGACTGAGCATCTAAAGCTAAGGTATGGTGTGAAGAACTATGATAATATACGATTATCATGTTTCCAGTATGAGTAGTCCTAGGAATGCTGAACCTGATGATTTAGAGATCAAGCAGTAACTGAGCAAAGGCTAGCCAGGTAGGTAGGGATCCGGATATATAGAACATGCCAGTCACTCAGATGTGTGGATTGCTATACAGGAGATGGAGCAGGATACTGAGGAGTGAAGTCTGATAAAACCAAGATGGAGAGGACTGCTACATTGTAAATGACAAGGATAAGCGGTGAAATTCTTCGTGGGACCTCAAAAGTGCCACAACTGGAAGCAGAGCAGGAAATATCCAATGTCAAATGGAGCCAGGTGAGCGATACCCTACAGGCCAGCACACTGCAGATGAAGTCCAAGCAGAAATCCAGCTGCAATGGTACAACGGGGAAAAACCAAACATCCAGGGCCAAAGGAAAATGGCTAGAACTGCAGCATAGAGCAGAACAGGCAGGAGGATATCCGATGATTGCAGGCGGAGTGACGGTAAAGTGCAGAATGGAGCTGTCCAAGTGGATCCAAAGAAATGTCACGAATGGTGATGGTAGGAAATGAAGTTGAGGTTAGACAGAAAAAAGTCTGGAGACCCTCAGAGACTGTCCCAATGGAGGGTGTGTGAAGCAAAAACAATGGAGACTGCCAGCCTGGCAAATGGAGGACACCTACCCGCACTCGTAGTCATCAAATGAACTAGTAAGATAGGTGCTACAGGAGTGAGAAGAAGTCTGAGAAAATTCCTGGAGACCTTCTTCAGTGGATGAGGAAACAAAGAGACAATTGAGACAACTGAGGCTCCCATCCCATGAGATGGAGGACCTACCCACACTCATAGTTGCCAAGTGAATGAGTCAGATAGATGCTACAGAAGTGAGAAGAAGTCTGAGGAAATTCTTGAAGACCTTCTTTGGTTGATGAGGAAACAAGGAGACAATTGAGACAACTGAGGCTACCATCTCATGAGACATAGGATGCCTACCCATACACGCAGCCTCCAGAAGGCACGTGTCAGATAAACATTGCCCCAAGGGCTGTTGGAATGGGCTGAGAAAAAGGGGGAAGGGCACCACAATGGAACTGCACCATCATGCAGAGATGAGGCACAAGATAATGTGAAAAACCAAGGTGGAAATGGGCATCTACATAGCGTCCAAATGAAGGTCCCTGGAATGACATCTTTGGCACAGGGAGGCGAGTTCCATCCAGGACCAGGAGAGAAACAGAGGCATGAATGAATGACAGAATGAACTTGGCAAATTATTTTTTTTTTAAAGAAAAAATGTATTTCTTTTCCAATACCAACAAGACATACAAACATAAACCATAACCCGGAGAACCGGGCGCACACCCCAAAACTGGCTGTGCAAACTATGTACATCCCCTATTTACATACACAAAAGGATACCACCCCATCCAAAGTTAAACATCACACGGAAGCCCTCATGTCCCACCGCAAATTGAGACAACTCATTCTCCCATATTCGAGCTTCCCCAAAATGAAACTTACAACATTTAACATCCAATAATCCTGGTTGACCTGGTCATCTCGGGCGGATATCCAGTGTGTCCCCTGAAAGAGAGAGAGTCCCAATCCGATAAAGCCCCAATGAACCTCAAGTTCATCCTCGCCAAACCCATATCCCAATCAGATCCATATTGATTCCAACACTAGTTAACAAATATAACCACCCATTCTATAGGGGATCTTCATAAAAGGAAGAAAAAACCTAAAACCCACGGTACCTACCTCTTGAGAGAACTACCTTCCCAGCTCATATACCTCTATTAGTCGCCACCAGCAGGCAGATCTGTATACTATCAGTTATTACCTATTACGAGTAGGTTGCCTCAAACTTGCCCACCTAATACTATAGACCTCCTGTCTACCCTCAGATGTTAGGTGTTTTTAATCCTAGCTAAAGCCCTCCATGATCCTTCACCCATTGTTCATACGAAAGAGCCTGGTCATCTTTCCAATGTTTCAGAATAAATGCTTTAACAATAGACCCCATTAAAGCAAGGTGAAATCTGATGTGACCCTCCTGACTATAGTAATCACCTAACACACAGATTTCTGGGTTAAATAACCTGAGTAATCTAAACTGGGGTCCAAACCCTGTCTAATCTTATTCCATAACGGAGAAATCTTATCACAACCCATAGAATATGAAGCAAATCCTGTTGCTGTCCCACACCAGAAACACAGATCTGTCTGTCTCAAGGACTTAGAATATAGCTTAGTGGGCGATAGTAGATATTGTGAACCACAAGATGCATATTCCTATATGTAGAATAACATTATATCTAGTAGCTTCCCGGATATTGTCCCACGTAATCTAAGTCAACACCTTATCCCAATAAGGGACAGGGTAAGGGCACTGGAGCATCGGGAATTCAGGAGAAGTTTATACACCCGGGAGAGCGAACTGGATCTATGCACGGCCTCCTTCAAACTTCCCCATGAGAGAAAACTGTCTGAATAATCCCCCCATCTGCCCCGAACTCCCGCAATCAATTGCTTAAGCTGTAACCTTTGGAAGAAGGGCAGGCCATCACATTGAGGTGGTAGGAGTATTCTCCCCCCCCCTTTGCATATCCCTCAGACTGAGACCTTTCAAATATACCGCCCACCTTTGCCCCAGCACCAAGCCTCCTATGGTCAAATTAGGGTTACCCAGAATAGGCTGATCCCTAGACCTCACCTGACATTCTTTTTGGGTTGGAGTGAGAAAGCGACCACCAAGCTTCCAGTGATTTCCTAATTGGATTCCCCACCCCTACCTTGCCCACTCCTTTTTGCGGCCTTTAGCAACATTATAACTTTCTTGAATCAGAATAGCCCATACCTCTCAGCGCTTTCCTCTCAATTTGTAACCAAGCAGGACAATATTCTCCCTTATACAAGTCCACGCCCACTGGGCCATAAAGCCAACTGACCCACCACATGTAAGCCTGAAGATCAGGTAGCCTAATACCCCCTCTCGTACTGCCTACACAGCACATTGTGTTTAATCCTGGTAGGCTTGCCACTCCAAAGGAAACCCCAACATTTTTCCTAATTAGCTTAAACCACTTAACCGGATATTATAAGGAGCCAGATAGATCGGATATAGCACTCGCAAGATGTTCACCTTAATGATGCCCAAACGTGCAGTAAAGTTCAAAGGAGTTTGTTCCATCTTAAAATATCCCGAGATCTCGAAATAATTCCCCAGGTTGGCATCTGCACCAGATGTTTGGTTGCTGTAATCCAGATTCCAAGTACTTCAACTTATCATCATTCCATTGTATCCCCAGGGTGCAAAATCCACTTTAAAACATGTGGAGTCAGAGGTAAAATTTGGGTTTTAGTGAGATTCAGTTTGTAATTGAAACCTAGAGTACGATCTATTAGCTCTCTAACCATTTCAAAGCCAGTTGCTGGATCTCAAAGGTGGAGCAATATATCATCTGCGAAGACTGGGATTTTCAAAACCAAATCATCGACCCCGATTCCCTGAACCCCGACCTCCCTATTAATGTATCTTAACAAAGGCTCCAAGTAAATATTAAACAGTATCAGTGAAAGAGGGCACCCCTGCCAAGTACCATTCTTAAGCAGGAATTCCCTCGACAAATAACCATTACATAAAATTCTAGCCGTAGGTGCCGCATATAGATTCTTGATACCCTAATTAACCCCTCCGGAATCCCATCTTCTCCATTGTAGTAAATAAAAATAGATGAGAGACACGATCAAATGCCTTTTCAGCATCTAGGAGATCAAGGCTAAGGGCCGGAGTCAGAGCAGAATTTAAAATATGGTGTATTTTCCAAGCAGATCTTTAGCTCCTCTTCGCGCATAAAGCCTACTTGTTCCTGACTAATTAGGCTTGAAGCCACAGTCAAGATCCTATTAGCCAAGATCTTTGCAAGTATCTTGATGTCTTGATTTATTAAGGCTATAGGCCTATAGCTTCCCAAAACATCCCTTGGCTTATCTGGTTTGTGTATTAATGTGACATATGCTTGATATATGGGTGAATGATCAATACCATCTTTCATTATAGTATGAAAAAATTCTTTTAAAACAGGAAGTATAGTTTGAATGTGTGTTTGGTAAAATTTCGCCGTTAGGCCATCAGGCCCTGGCGATTTACCTGATGGAAGGGATCTAACCACCTCAATAATCTCGGAGGATGTTATAGGACCTTCCAACTCCCTAGCAAAAGCAGGGTCCACTAACGAAAGTTGAATTCCTCCAATATTCCTAACCTCCTGGTCCCCCCGGAGCACTTTCCTGGTATATCTTTTCAAAAAATGAGGCAAATGCCTCGGCCATATCTTGAGGGTCCATCACTAGCCTCCCTTCATATGAAAGCGAAGTAACAGTCCGACTGGCCTCCCACTCCTTAATTCTCGCTGCCAGGAAACGCCCCGGAACATCCACCTGCAGGAGATATTGGGCCTTGATCTTATTTAACCAAAATTCAGTCTTCCCATACAAAATCCCTGACAGCTCCTCCCTTAAGCTTTTAAGCTCCCTATCTATTTCTTCTGACAACCCCTCCTGCTGCGACAGAGTGCTTATGACCCCCTCTAGAAATTCCTCTTTCGCCATCCTAATCAGCCTCTCTTTAGCAGCTAAATTTTTAGCAGCCATAGAGTATAAAAATTTACTAGTGAGCCAAAGCTAGCCTCTTATCCATCAATGTAGGCAATTGTACACAATAATTTCCTTGAGAGCCCCCTCTAACTCATCCCTTCTCTCCTTCACCAAAAAAAGCCAGTCATGAAGCCTCCACCTATAAGGTCTGGGAGGTAGGGACTTAGGTTCCCATTGCATCTGAATCAAGGAGTGGTCTGAAAGAGTTCTACCCTCGGTCGAGAACGCTCTAACCTCCCCCAATGCCACTCTATTTACCAAAAAAAAATCTATCCTAGTATGACTTTTGTGAGCCACCGGGTAAAATGTCATTTTGGGGCCCCCATGAACTTGGCAAATTATGGCAATGCTGCTGGAGGAAACTGGCAGGCACTGGAGAGAACAAGATTAATGGGGTAACAGCAAAACGGGTCCACTGAGCACCAGTCTCATGAGGTACAGTGAGTAGGTAACAGAGGGAGCTTGCCCCGGGCTGAGCTCAGCAATCTGCAGCACAGAACAAAGGCTACCACAGGAACTCCGAAGAGGGAAGGCAAGCAGATGGAGATATAAACTGGCATAGTGAAAACCCAAACAGAGCCCAATGTGCCATAGAAAAACCAACTGGGCAGGCAGCAGACTTCTGCCAGTGGAAATGCCAGCTAGGTAAACTGTACAGTATGAACAGATGCTGGGCAGGACCAGAGAAAAATTAACCAGAGCAGCAGATAGAGTTAGTAAGGTAATGCAGCCAGGAAGAATATTGGAGTCCTGCACAGCAACGGACAGAACAGCTTCTCCAGGATCCAGCACAAAAACAAGTTGTGAGATAGCCAGATGATGCAATGTGTCCAAAACTCAGAAGTGCAGAGGAGCATAGTAATGGCTCTGGGGAGCAGGGAGAGGACAGACAGGAGGTAGGGATAGCAAGAGCAGCCCATGAGCCACACAGCCACCAGGAACAGAAGACAACAAACAAAATAAAACAAAAAATAAAAACAACAAAAGCTGGGAGTGGAGTTCTGAGACTGGCTTATGGAAAAGTGGAAGAGGAGCTACTCCCTCAGTGTACCAAGGCCAGAAGCCCCACAATTCTAACAATGCCAATACCATAACAAAGTCCCAGACTCATGAGTGGCAGATGTTCGTGCAGTAGAAGACAGTGCTGGTCAAGCACATCAGGGAGAAAGTCAGGTGATGGTGCAGCAGCAGGATCAATGGCTGGCAACAGGGAGTCATCCATTCAAGACATGAAGTAAACTGACATGAAGATGTCAGTAAAGCACTAATAATCGAGGAGTTGCTATACAAGTGAAGCCAGGAATAACAGCGAAAACAATCCTACGACAACTGTAAGACAGGCCAAGTATTCTCTGTAAACTAGGCTGCAGTCAATAGTAAAGCAGGTGTTTGGATCCATACGGCGGTCATACAGCAATTGTAGATCACAGTTTAATAGTGTCAGATGTGCAGAGGAAGCACAGGAGATTGCCTCCACGTAGGCCAATCTAGAATTCATTAGACCGGTATAGGAGTCTGAGAAACTGGAACAATGAAACTTATCTCTCATAATGAGATGTCACAGTAGTAGAAGGAAATGCATGCCAACCAGATCCACTGGAGCCAAATTATTCGTGATAGTCAGACCAGTAGCATAAAGCACAATAAACTGTGGACAACAATATTAGTAGTAGTAGGTGCAAGGCAGTAATGGCAGGAGTACCAGCAATATCATAAGGCAGATCTAAGGTTTTGCAGGCAGCAATAGTGAATTGCAATAATGGCTAGGAGAGCCTAAAGGAAGTTTACAAGCTGTAGACCCTCATGTAGGTCACACATGTATTATAGGAAGTACAAAGCAGACTGCACCACCAAGGGCATTGTAATCATGAAGCAGACCTGCTCATTGGGCCATGAAACATAGCACAGCAGTAATACGCATGACTTGTAGGAGACAAGCCAACCAAGTGCAGGAGGGAAGCCAAATTATAGTGAGCAGCAGAATTAACAGATTAGTCAGCAGAAGCAAACATAGCAATTTGGACAAAGCAGGAATGAAATACATACAATTGGAGAAAGCCATGAAGGCTGCAAGGTACAAATAACGCTTGTCATGGATAGCTAGAAATCAGGAAGACAAGGAGCAGCAGAGCAACATGAGAGGAAGTTAACTTACTTAAAGCATGCTCCTACTACCAGGGTCATGATATACCGCTGAGACACCATAGTCCTCCACTGTAGGAATAACAGCGAGCCAGGAGCAAGGCACCATAAGACAAGACAGCCGTGACATAGCAGAAAGAGTCAGCATATAAATGGATGGAGCATCAATCCTAGAGGAGCTAGCACTGAGTAAATGAGGAGCAGGGCTGTAAAACAAGGATTAGCTGCAAACTGAGCAGCAGAGCCAGGACCCGGTGTAAGCAATTAAAGTGGAAGAACAGCAATGTAATGTTACTAGGGCAGGGACCCCCAAATAGAGGTGCTTTTATTAGCAAGGTCCTACTTAAGGACACAGCCAAATGACTGCAAGCCACTGAGGCAGTAGTGCAACAATAAACTGCAGCAGAGCTACAGAATGGGGCGAGGCAGCTAGCTTTGCAGAGGCAGCCAGGACAAGCTGCACACAATTAAGCTGGTAGCACAGGAGACAGCAGAGAAACAGCAAAGGGATCTGAAGCTGACAAGAACAATTGCAGGAAAACAGAGCAATGATAGACAGGAAGGCAGCAGGCCAAGCTGAGCATACAAAGAACAATGCAGTGAACTGAGGGCTTGCAAAATCAGGAGAGCAAATGGAGCCTGAGCACTGGCATGGGGCTGCATAAGGTAAGAAAATAATACGTAATATACAGCACAAATTAACAATGTAGACACAGGACACTAAAACTAAAAAGCCCAAAAGAAACAAACAAAACAAACATAGTACAGGAACAGGAAGGAAACAATCACACAAGGAAGCACTAGCAGCTGGAGGCAACAAATACAAACCTAAAGCAGGAAAACACCAAACAGAAGTGCAGCACAAACTAAGCAGAGCCAAAAGCACAGCAAAACTTGAAGGGGGGAGCCCCAGCAGGTCCCAAGTGAGAAGACAGACCAACAGAGCCTCCAGCTGGCAAAGAAAAAGTACTTCAGAGGGAGGCTGGGAGGGACTGCTTATATAGCTCAGAAAGGGGGCTTGGTTGGTTGCTCGCCTATTGAACTACCGGCGTAGCCTTTCAAAAAGGGATCTGCCCATTAATATTGTTCCAACACTTAAGGTTTTTATTTACAAAGTAACATATTACATGTGTGCCATTAATTGATTGCATTTGTAAATTGCACTTGCATGTAGTTCATTTTTTTCCTTTTACTAACACTGATTTCTCTCTTGTTTCTGCTATAGTACCCATAGAATAATTGAGGACATACCTCTTCTCATGGCCATGGCCTCTTCTGCCCATTTAGAAACCTCAAATGTAATCAGGAATCCCCACAATACATCTCAAGCATTGAGTGGCGATAATTCACAAATATGGGGTAGCAGACACTGATTAGGTGGTAATGTTGCTACTTGCCATGGAGATGGGGACAAGATGGAGCCACTCATTGGGTAGTATTCTCTTGCTCCTGTCAAGGATGGGGGTCAGGGACAAGGTGGATTTGTATTAAAGCCATAAGATGTTTTATTCTTACTTCTCCCCTTCAGTGGAGGGAGGGACGAGGGGGTGAAATGCAAAAGCACATCAGATAACAAAATGGACTGATTTCTGGAGTCAGAAACAGCACAGCAGCATTAATTTGCCACCAATAAGATCTGCATGCATGTGTACTGTGCATAGCCAAGATTTAAAGATCAATAGGAAAGTTTTTGATAATTAAAACAAAAAGGTATTAAGTGGCTCATGTTTTTTAGATTTAATTGGTCTGTTTTCTGCCAATAAAATGTTGTGCACAAATATTTTATGGTGTTCCCTCATTACAGAATTTCAGTCAGGTTATTCTATTTCCATTTATAGCTCTCATTTTACTGTGGACATGATGAAACATTTGTTATGCACAGCCGTTCTCTTGATTTTTGTATTTTATCCAATTGTCATCTGCTTTTTTTCATGATAAACAGTTCTTTGACTGGTTTGAAGAGATAGCTCTTTCTTGAGACTTGTTTGCTGAACAAGGTGGCAATTTTTCAGACTAGGGTTAAATTGGGAAGGAACTCACATGAACTTGCAGGTACTCATTTCCTCCACCTTTTGCAAAACTGTATGACAGTTTCTCAATCTCTCTCATCTTTCTCCATTGAGTACTACAGGAGAGTTCTTCCACAGAGAAGACTGTTCCCTCACCTACTGCCAGTGTTGGAATTACAGGAAGGCTTGCCAGGGTTTAACTCCCATAGCTCGGAAGTGAGCTTTGGCAGCTTATGCATCACTGCTATTGACTTATAAGGGAAGGGGGGCTCAATTTAAAGATAAGAACCTCATAGGCACCCACCACTACCAATGCTCAAAAACTGTAATTCTAACAATGTACAACTCTATAGGTGATTGTTCTACCACTTAAACATATACCTAAATAACATTGAGAGCTTTTTATCAGTAGTAAGGAAACACTGGTAAATTAATTTGTTGAAGCAAAGTGGCAGGCGGCAGCTGTATCCATTTTTGTATGATACATTATTTAAAAAGAAAACAGTAATGCCATTTTATAAGCACAATAACACACTGTAGGGTGTGTGGTTGTTCTGGAATAAATTTATTTCTCAAGTGGTTTAATGGCATTTGGCTGCACTTTGTACCAACCACAAGAGGTACGTATTTATTTTCCATAACCGTGCACCTTGTCATGTGTTACAGCTACAGAAGGACAAATGCATTGAACATAAATTATACACTACATTTTAGCTATATCTAGTGGGGTAGAGGATAGCGAGAAAAAGTAGTGATAACGTGTCACAATAATTTTCACTGGCAGTGTCCATATCAATAGAGAAGAACACAAGAGAAACACTTTTCAATGCTTGTGCCTGCAACAAGATAAGAATCTTAAAATGTAAGGGCACAGGAAGCAGAGAGAATGAAAGACAATACCTAAACAAAATAGCGGCTGTCTGTCTATCAAGGCATAACTTACAGTCTGCACCGAAGCTGGGGCAGCTTATCTTTATCAAATAATTGAGGAGGCACTATAGCCTACAGGTTAAAGGACAGAGCTGTGAACCTAGAGACTTAGCAGACCTGGGTTTGAATCCCACAACCTCCACCTGCATACTGTGTGACCCTGAGCAAATCAGTTAACCTCCATCTGCACCCAGAATGCACCTGAAAACAAACTTTGACTCAGTGTGCCTTTCCCAGCCCAAAACAGTAAAAAAACAGAAAAGAACAACAGAGTTAAGAGTTTTTTTTTTCTTTTCAGTATCTGGTCAACACAAATTAGGAGCATTGGTCTTTTAAAAATTAAAAAGAGAAGGATGTGATGTCAAGTGTTCACATGTCAGACATTGCCACGCAAATATGAGCAGACTAGAGCTATTGATTAGGATGTCTGAAATAACAGAAACCTTTTCATCAATCATACAGGCTTGCGCCTCAGAAAATAACTTTAGTTGAATACTGTTTGTATATTTTAGGAGCTGTCTGGTGTTATTTTTGATGCTGAGAAACAGAGATTAAACAGAGAACAGTAAAAGTCTGTTTTGTCACAGATAAAGTGAGCCATTGCGTTTGCTAGTTTTAAATGTAATGCACTGAGCCTTACACAGCAACACTACTGCAGTGGGAAAAGAATGATCCAACTGATCTCACCACTTATTTTTCAGTACGACAGAGTACATATCTTCAAGAAAGTGAAGGCAACTCAAGATGTAAACAAACATCAAAATCAGTTGCATTTACTCTGTATGTGTGTGTGTGTGTGTGTGTGTGTGTGGTGGGAGGGGTAGGTTCACTAGCAGCTGATTGATGTGTTCCCCCCAAATGGGAGAGGCAATCGTTGTAGACCATATGTGAATATTGCAGTTTCGATCCGCTCCCTCCGCTCAGTCTGTGCTGCTTATGGTTCTGTTTACATGAAATTGCTGGGCATCAGTCTCAGGGCTCTCCTTTCATTTTTATTAGTTTCCAGTAGGCGGAGAGCCCGAGACTTGGAGCTGGAGCCACGCATTATTCTTCAGGAAGCCCCTCGGAGGTCTGTGCACACCTCCCAAACTTGAGCTTAAGCTATATGCACACTGTTATTGCATGAAGAATGCTGCCCTTTTTAAAGTATTCAGTAATGAAAAGTGAGGGCTGCTACTTACAAAAATCATGTCAGAAAAGCAGAACTGAAATTCTGGGCATGCGCATATACATATGCATATCTGAAGGATATGCATATGTCATAACGAATTAAGTTGCAGCCCTCGGTTTTCATTACTGTACACTTTATAGAGGGCAGTATTCTTCAAGCAATAACAGTATGCATTTAGCTTAAACTCAGCTTTTGGAGGTGTGCATGAGCCTCCAGGCACTGCAGCCCAATTTCTTTATGTGGCCAGCTGTAGCGATCACCTGGGGATCCCAGAGGGTCTCGTGAGACTCTCTCCAAGAGCACTGAGAGCACTCCTATGTATTTACATGGCCACCCAATCTGTTCCACAATGATGCATGGAAACGGTGAACCCAAGAAAAACAGGGAATGCTAAATCAGTGAATGCTTGTTTTGGCAGCGGTTCGGGTTGCCTGTACATGTAAAAAATTCAGCGCTGCAGCTGATCTACACCAATCGATGTGGTGCAGAGCCTAGCGTGTAAAAAGGGATTAAAAGCGCCCTAAATCTTAGTAATTTTCAGTGTCAGCCATTAGGGTATGTTAACATGGCGGAACACTCTAGGTGTTAGATATAGTAAAGATCAAATCTGTGGCTCTTCCGCTGGCTTTCCTGACTTTGGGCCCAACTTGAACATTTTACTGCCAATGTCTGTAGGTGGTATTCATTACCACAGGGGCCTAAACTCTAGTCTATTGTGCCCCATTGTCTCAACTCTGACAAATCAACTACACTGCCAGATAACACTCTCACAGCAACCTCAAATCCAGCCTACAAGGCCACACTACTGCCCCAACCTCTCGCTCCTCTGTGCACACTCTCCATACATCCCACTTTTCACTTTCACTGGTGAGATTATAGATAGCCTCCATCAACCACAGCATGAGCAAAGGAAGTACAGAATAACTTCAAAGATTCCCATATCCTAACAAAAAAATACATAGAAAATAATGTTTGGGCAACCCTACACAACAAGACTGTGTTCCAATCAAGGAGCTGATATGACATCATAGTGACCACAAGAGTAAAGTCCAATGTGTCTTATGATATCATAGTAGCCTTGACATGGCAAGACACTGAGTTATATGTGCCATGCATTGTTTTTTATAGTGTATGGCTTTTCTAGCAATGCCCTAAAACAGAATTACATCAACATCTGTAAATTAGTTACATTTAGTTTTAAAAAAAAAAAAAATGTTGCGGCCTTATCTGCAATTTGTAAGGCAATAGTAACTGACTGTAAATTGAAAGCTGAATAAGAGCAGAGGCAGAACACGGATTCTGCTGAGATGTCATTGTATTGTAACCCCCCCCCCAAAAAAAAATTGTGGGCTTATCTTGGGTCGTCTCCCTGGGCACTGCGTTGCCCCCTGTATGGCCATGATTCCAGCCGGTGTTCTGCCTTTTGCACCTGGCTAGTTCCAGTGATGTAAATATAAATCCAAGTATTGCTATATTCCTGGTTCCTTCGCGAACGTGCAACTTAATGCCATCATGCTATAGCTTGAAGAGGTTCAGTCCTGTATATACAAGGTATAGCCTGTGCTGGGTCCAGGTAAAATGAAGCTCGCAACCGGCCAGGCAGCACTCCCATTAGTTCCGTTGTACAGTCGCTTACAAAAGTAGATGAAGCTCTGTTGAATGCTGTGAATGTTTATTGTTAAATTTGAACTGTTGGATTTAAAAAATAACTTTAACAAAGATAAAGACAAAATAAAAAAAATAAAAACTTCAATGTCTGGACTGTTTACTTTCAATCAGCCAGCTGCCATGTTTGATACTGTGACCCTGCTTTGGACAAATCAGAACACAAGGGGTCCTAATGGGTCCTTCTGTACTGTGGCTGCTGGGAGAAACTGTGCACTGTATACTTGGTGCCCATTTTAACCAATCAGGATGCTGGAACTGTGACTGACAGCCTGGGCCACCAACATCTCTAGATTCCTTTTTCAGTCAGTTGAAAGAAATGGCTGAACAGTCAGTCCAGATTGAGCTTCCAGCAAGGAAGGAGGCTCTGTACTCAGCTCAGTGGAGTCAGGTAGAGGCCTGTCTGCCTCCCTTCAGCCTGAGATCCTGTGTGGATTGTCTGAACTGCCAAGTGCCGCAGATAACCTTTAAAGCCTCCAAAAGGGAGAGAAAGAGTGATATCTGCTGAGCTGAGATTACTGTCTGAAGGGTGTCAGTAAATCTGAAAACTGCCAAACTGAATTCCAGTGAGAGACCTGTTTGCCTCAAGGACTGCTACTTGAAACTGAAACCTGGGGCTACCGGAATTGTCTCCAGCCCATTTGCCAAAGGGAGAGCCCTGAATCTAAACTGTGCCAGCTTACACCTGAGAGACTGCAGATTGCCAGTGAGTAAGCTGCATGGCCTAACTGAGACTGTGTCAGAAACTGAACTGGTGATGCAGAATAACTTTAATGAGAGACTGTTGCTGCCTGTTAAAAGAAAGCTGCTAGAAGACCAGATTGTGGAGTCAGCTCCTGCGATGACGATCATCATGGGTTGCGGCCACCCTTGGGGGAGAAGCCATGACGTGAGGATGAGTCATGTTAGCCCAGGTCCTGTATCCTGGTCCTTGCCAAGAAGGACAAATCCTGCAGCCAGGAACCATTCCTCGAGGGGAACCAGCCTGGCCACCATCCCAGATCCTGAGGTCCTGGTTCAGTGAGTAATCACAGGACTTGTCCCTGCAACATAAAATTAAAAGTGTCTTTGCCATCTGATTTGCCTTCTAAGTTCACATTGGTGTTTAGACTGTTTTGCAGACCAACGGGCCTGAGAATTACAATTTCTTGGGTGTTTAAAGTTGTTGTTGAGGCCACTGCAGCCAAGGGTAAAGTAATTAATAACCATTTATTTATTTAAGGGCCCCAACCAGCTGCAATGCCGGCCAATCAGCTGCAACACTTCTGGCCTGCAACTAATTTAACCTTGGGTACCCATATAGCAGTGACTGGTCTGTTCAGGGGGTTAACTGTGATATTTGGATGTGTTCTCAGAAACCTAAGACTCGTCCCAAGTCTTACATTGATTTGTGTCCCCTCTCCTTGTTCAAATACCCCAAATAAATCTGTAATGAGACAAATTCACAAATATATTCTGATAAATGTCCTCATCTGCTAGTGCTGCTCTGCTCTGTGCTGTCTCTGCCATCCAACTATGTTTCAATATGCTCCTCCTGTAGTGTTTCAGTTGTGTGTGTCTCATTGTCATTGCCTCGTGGCTATTTCTCTGCTTCCATGCTGTCTCTGTGTTGCTTGCTTTTCCAGCTCCAAGTATAGGCAAACACAGGCAAAAAATAACTCAGCATTTTGCCAAGGACTTAGACTTTGGCTTTGATTAGAGTGATCAGTGAAGTGTTGAGGTGTTTTGCCAAATGTTTTCCCCCCATTTTGGTGTCTGCTTACTTTTGAGTAATACCTTTTCTGAGGTAAGCAGACATACATATTTTAGTTCAGAACAAATGAAACTCTAAAATGGATAAAACTATTGTGCCAGTTAACAAAATTAAGATCCAGCTTTGTGTCTTTCCCTGGCTCCTCACAGCTTCAAACAAAACTGACCCTAACTCAATTCCAGATTCTGATATCTGCAAAACATGATACTTGAAACCTAATATCACTCCACCAAAGTTCAGTATTGAACTCCCCGAGTCAAATCACTTGTAGAAAGTCAATGGAGCTTGCTACTACTGTACACTGAACATACCAATGGAAAATGTATGGGTCATACCAGCAGGCTGCACACTTTGTTTGGCACTTAAAACTGCATCAAGAAAAATATAAGCTAACGGGAGGATTTAAATGGCTTCTGTTACATAAGGTCTCATCTGACCAATCTGATAGGCTTCTTTAAGGAGGTGAATAGGAGGGTGGTGAACTGTGAAGCAGTGTGCACTATACAGTATTATCTGTACTTGAACATTTTTTTTTCCATTTCTGTTTATGCCCCCTACTCACTGGACTTCTGACCTCTCTACAGTACAGCCTTCTCCCACACTCCTGAAGTCCTCCTGACCAACTTCTGGCTTGGGCCCTTCTCCTCTGGCCACCCAACTCCCTGGCTCTGTGCCCTTTGGGGTGGGGCCAATGACTTCTACTGGTGCTGTATCTTGAATCTAGCAGAGGGAGAGACAATCATCGACTGGCAGAGCCCGGAACTGTGCGTGGGGCCGTCCCACTGGGCCATCTGCTGTTCTTGTCCCCCCATCGGCTCGGCTGTACAATGAGCACAAGATCAAGATGTGTGTGCTTCTGCGCATGTTCACAGGAGTGCAGTCGCAGCCCGTCCCCTTATCAGAGATCCTGACTGCTGCTGTAGCCCCAGTCTCCATCGGGGGTCACCAGACAGTGGAATCTGCCCCCCTCCCCGGAAAGAGCTGCCCTCCGGATGCTTAATCCTCTTCTTTCCCTGCCAACCCCCGATGACCTGAGTCCGCTACTGAATCCGGGTCGACGGCGTGGCTCAAGTTAAGGCGTCCAGTGCCTCAGCCCTCTGTGCCACCGGGCCAGCCATCTGTACTTTCACTTGTTTAAGTGAATTCCCTAACAATGTTCCTTGTGTTATAATTTGATATTTGTCCTTCTGTTTTTCTGTCCTGTGACCCAGATAATGTCTAAAAAGGCCTTGACCCAGCATACTTATCTAGTTAACTATGAATAAATAAATTTATGCTTGTCATATCATTTCAACCTTAGACATGGTGCCCAATAAGAGGCAGTCACACATTATTATGAATTATGCAATAAGAGGGAGAAAACTGCAGAGGTTAGGAAACATGACAAGCAACAAAACAGAGGGTAGTAGTAGTAAAGGTCAGTTTCTTCGATTATAGCCAGGCATCACTGCTGGGACCACTATTGTTTAACAATTTTAAAAACAGCCCCAAGGAAGTGGTGGTGTATAAAATTACCACATTAGTAGGTAATACTATGATAGTCAGGGTGGTAGGTTACAGAAGATCCAGAAAGGACTAACAGACTGGGTATATAAATGGCAAATGAGGTTCAAAATGTATTAATATACTTCAGTATTTGGGAACCATAAACTGGACCAGAACATACATGATTAGGAGCACAGCATATATGTTTGAGGCAAAGCAATTTTATTTTTCCATAGTCCTCCCCAAGAGACTCTGGGAACCTTACAAGCAAAGCTAAATAAAATATGCAACTCAGTAAAAATAATAATTAGTGCCAAAATTAAATGTCAGCAGATAATCACAAAAAGTTACCGTAGGCTAGTTTGAACAAGTGGGAATTTAGGATGCAACAACACAGAGGGAGCCTTGAATGTATGGTGGCAGAGAATTCCAGACCAAAGGATGGGAAACCCAAAGGCCCTGCCCCCTGAAAGTTTCAGCCTTGACTATTCAACAAAAAGTTCCCCCTCTAGCTGGAGTGGAGTGGAGTGGAGTGGAGTGGAGTGGAATGGAGTGGAAGGACAGGGGCGTATATGGACAGTTGATCTTCCAGTTGGCCAGGGCCCAAACTCTGTAGGTCCTTGCCAGTCAACAAGCTTATCTTGAAGCTGATGCACCACTGAATGGGCAGTCAGTGCAGTTCATACTGCACCATCAAGATAAGCTCCAACCAAGTTGGCCCGTTCTGCAGTAGCTACAGGCAATGCCTCAGGTCTGCAGATAAGATATGAATATGACAGAGACCATCAAGTTCCTGAAAGGAATAAATAAAGTGGACTATGGAGAATTATTTAGCATGCGGAACTGTTACTAAACTGTGAGTAAAAATCATGAAGGCATGAGTGAAAACTGTCAGGGGAAGGTACAGGAGGGACATGAGGAAGTATTATTTTACAGAAGGGGTGGTGGAACCATGGAACAGTTTACTAGCCAAGGTGGTGGGTACTGAAATCATAAATGGTTTCAAGATGGCTGAGACAGAGTGAAGTTTATAGTGGTTTCTCGGGATGACAGAATCCTGGAGGTGGGTTGGAGTGTGGATGGTGAGGGCTAGGACCCCAGATGAACAGCAGGTCTCACGGTCAGATAGGGTACCATGGGCAGAATGGATGGACCAGTCATCTTTTCTGCTGTCATTGTCTATGTTTCTATGTTTCTATAACCCTAAGTAAAGAGCACTGTAGTAATACAGTATAGCTGTAACAACAGCAGGTACTATCATAACAGGTCCACTGGCACAGAATATGGTTTAATTTGGCCAATGTTCCATAGTTGAAAAAGGCCACTTCAGACTACCGGTGATACCAGATGTTCTTATGCTGTCTTGCAGTCCATAATGATCCCCAGATTTCTAACCCAATCCACAGCGCCAATTGAGGTGCAAATACTGTAGGAATAGATATTAAGATATAGGGGTAATTACACATAAGGCTCTGAAGCATGTCCAGTAGTATGCGACAGCAGTAGAGAAGACCAACTGGATGCAACAAATAAAGAACAGAAATAAATAAGGGGTATACCGTTACGACAACGAACCCCCCACAGCAAATCCATTATATCGACAACCCCTGTTTGACATCTACAGTGTCGAACGGGTTGTTGCAGTGATGTATGGATACAGCGGCTTTGATATAAGCTGCCCTCCCCCATAATCACCTCCCCCCGGAGTTGGCAATCATTAATGCTGAGGGATGTGGGGGTGAAGCCCCTGTGCAAACAGTAAAAGGGCTCTGCTGCTGTGGGGGTCCATTGGTACTTTGCTGCGGCGATGTGATCCCCATCGGCAAAGTGTTGTCATTGTGAAGTCGCTCGACAACTTTGTTGTTGATACGACTTGGTGGAACCTAAATAAGGGAACATACAAGGAATCTGTAAGGTCTCACTTGCAGAACTGTGCTCAATTCTGAGAACCATACTATGATACAGCAGAAGTAGGATACTGTGGAACAAGAAAATGTGTTGCAAAGAGGTACAGGAATGATTAGCGGCCTGGATTGGCGGCAAAATGAACAGAGACTTTAGCTGCTGTATCACTTCTCTCTGAAGAAGAATCACATGAGTAGGAAATGGTATTCAGGATTTTAAACAATGATGGGTAGTGAAAGGATAGACTAAAGTGGACTATCATCAGCTAGCAAAGCACAACAAGGGGACACAGACTGAAGAATAGAGGATTAGAATGGAATTTAGGGAACATTATTCTACTCAGAGAGGGTGGCAGACTGTGGGACACAATGTAACGGAGAGATCCTGTCATTCTTGTGAACTGAGCTTTTCTTAAATCTGTTGCAATAGTTCTTCTATTTCTTAGCTTAATTTATCCTTTACAATGTCTAGTCCATAAGGTTGGCCACCTATGGGTGCCCCCTCTCCTTTCTTGACTATGCTATAGTATCCTCTTTAATTTTCCTTTTCCCTCTCAGGTCCTCATACAGGAAGGTTATTGTGGTGACTTCCGAGCTGATGTAAAACAACAAGCTGTGTTTCTTGTTGTTGGATTTAGTATGTAATAACACTATGTCATAAAATACCTTGATGTATATGCCTTATGTGTATGAAACCAGTAAATGTTGAAAATACCATGGCACTAGGTGTTTTTGATATAGGTAAAAAGTTACTGGGGGACTTTATTATAAAAATTAAGTTACCAGGGTAGAGATATCAGAAAACCCTCATTGTGTTATTTAAATGCATGTAAATTACAGATTGTTTGAGAAGCCCTTTGGCAACATGCATTCCTGCTTTAAGCTGACCCAGCCTAAAATGTCATGGTGATCTGCATATACATCCCATGATGATTTGCATTATGGGGGTATGCGTGATGTTGTGCTTCTTTTTATTTTTATTTATTTATTTGATTCTAGATTACAAGTACCTTTGAGCCAAGGCTCTTTACAAAGGTTCCATGTCGATGAAGGTACAATACAAAGTAGACATGACATTCAGTTACAAAGGCAGGATAACAGTATAACAATTGATTACATGTAGGGGATTCAGAACATTAGAGCTAAACTAGCACTAGGGTACAGCCAGAAGGAGATAGAGTACAGAACAAGGGATGAGACTATAGGAAGAAGCAGCGAGCGGCATTGTCAAAAACACAGAAGAAGTGCTGTAGTCAAAAGAAGAAAGAAAAGAAAACAAAGAAGAAAAAATGAGGAGGAGCTAGGTAGGGATTGTGAGGCAGCAGTGAGTGTAGGTGAGATAGGCTATTAAGTAGGATAGTCACAGGTGCTGGAGGCAGAGAGGAGAAGTTGAAGCTTGGATTTGAAAGGATCAAGCTTTGGCATAAATGAGATGTCTCTGCTGAGCATGTTGAACCAACTGGGGGCCCTGTAGGTGAAAGATCTTTGTCCCTAAGAAGTACGGCAGTGAGGGATCTGAAGGAGTTGGGCTGTGGTACCCCTGGTGTGTCTAGGATTTCTGCTAGGGCAAAGGAGAGATTGGACTCCAAGGGGTGCGAGGCCCATAGTAAGTTTCTTAGCCATAATGCAGGTCTGGTACTTTATACAGTTAGAGAGTTGTAGCCAGCCAGATTGTGCATATAAGTCACATGTGTGAGTGAGCTGGTGGGAGCCAGTGATGAGCTCTCACTTTATTGCCATTGCCCTTTGGAGTAACCCTTGCTTCAGTGCTTCTGCACCAAGGTTCTTGGTGTTTAGCTTGTTTTTTTGTGAGCTCCCTATCACCCAAACACAGAAGACCAACACAGGGAATAAAATAATTTTTACTAAAGAGCTAGATCAGTAGATCAGTGGATGCAGACTAAGTGCAGAGGAAGGACATGCATAGTCTGTTGCTGCAAACTGATGTATTGAAGAAGGGATATGCCATTTCTTAAGGTTATCCCCTGTGTTTTAAATAAACATCACACAGAGATTGTGTATTGAACCTGAAGTTCTGTGGTCCATCTGTTATCAAACAACCCCTCCACAGACTTGGTGTCAAAAGTGGGATAATTTGCTGGAAATGTCTGGAGTAGGCTAGGGGGGCATTTTCCAGTGAATATCGCCCAGATATCCCAGGCGGACTGATGCACCAGGAGTTGCCAGAGCAGAACCCAGAGAAGCAAGTCCGTGGAGTTCTGACCAGAACCATGGCTGACAGACTAGAAGAGAAGCTGCTGTCTAGACTGGACCTGGGAGCTTGGAGGAAGACCAAGCCTGAAGATGATGAAGAGATGCAAGGAGACAAGAAAGAAATGAGGGAACAACCTCCTCTTGAAGACGCTCCACCTCAGGACATAGGGGAGTTGTTGAAATGGCTCTGCATAAAACAGGTGCAGATGGAAAGAGATAGAGACATTGAGCGGAGAGATAGAGACAATGAGCAGAAAAGTCAAGATGCAAAATGGGTGGATACCATGAGGGTGGATAACATGAGGGCCCTCAATGCAGGACAAACAGAAAGAGCCAGTAGCCCAAAAGACATTAAACTGTCTAAACTATTGGACAGTGATGACATTGAAGCCTACCTCACAATGTTTGAGAGGATCACTCAAACATGTACATGGCCAAGGAAACAGTGGGTTGTTTGACTGGCATTGCACCTGACAAACAGTGCCCAGTTGGTTTATAGCCACACGGACTCCCGAGAGGCAAAGGACTATGACCATGTGAAGCAGGAGATCCTCAGGCGCTATGACATAAACACTGAATCCTATCATCAGAGTTTTAGATTTCTTAAAATGCAGTCACTGAATACTCCCCCGAGATACTTATGCCCGTCTCAAGGAACTCTGCTACAAATGGTTGCAGCCAGATAACAAGAGCAAGGACCAACTTCTGGAGGCCATAATTATTGAACAGTTTATTAAAGTTTTACCCCAGGATGTACAACTTTGGGTTCGGGAGCATAAGCCTGATTCCACTGATAAAACCATCACATTATCAGAAGACTTCCTAGCAACCCAACCATCCAGACCCAGAGGGTTCCAAGGGACATTAGCAGCTGCAACCACCAGCAATACGGCAAGGAACCCTTTTACTTATAAACTGTCATATCCAGCCCCAGTGAAAAAAGACTAGAGTGCAGAGAAAGGGGGCCAAATTCCTGTAGCAGAGATTTATATCATGAATGCCAAAAGAAGGGACATTATGAAGAAACTGCCCTAATATAAAGAAAGAGACAGCTCACCTAGCCTTAGTGAACTGGGGTCACTTTATGGCTACTGTGCAGATTAGATGACAGCAGATGATGGGACTGACTGATTCAGGGAGCTGCCAGACTCTTGTGCAAGCAGATCTGGTGACTGAGAATAATAAAGGACCAGCTACAGCAGTCACCTGTGTGCACAATGATATCCATTGCGACCCTACAACCACTATACAAATGACTGTTCAAGAAAAGACACATGAGGTAGAAGTGGGGTTGATACCTTGCCTACCCATGTCAGTTGTTATTGGGCATGACCACCCAGACTTTGCTTCATTTATACATTGTTATGCCCAGGACTCTGCTGTAGTTGCCGTAACCACCAGAGCTCAAGTGAAGCAGGGACATTTACCATTTGTGTTCCCAATTGAAGATGATGTCTTTGAGGATTCTGGCAAAGACCGTAAAGCTAAGGCAGAGAAGAGGAAACTAAAGAAGGACTGGATTGATACTCATGCTGGTGTACAGCCAGACTTGGGACACACTTTTAAATGTGATGTGCAGCGTGAGTAAAATGCAGACCTTTCACTTAACCCCCTTTTTTTTAACACAGGTGGAGAAAGGAGTGGAAAAAGGTGCCCCTCAGTTTGTTGTAAAACAGGGAATACTGTACAGAGAATACACTACCCCAGAACTGGAGAGATAGTAGACCAACTGATGGTTCCAGAAAATTTCACTCTGGCACATGACATCCCTCTAGCAGGCCATGCAGGCAGAGATAGTACCCTGAATAGGATATTACCCAGGTTTTATTGGCCCTCTATCCACAGTAACATAGCTGAGTATTGTAAAACATGTGCTGAGTGTCAGAAAGTAGCTCAGGCAAGAAAAAGGGATAGAGTACCATTACAACCCATCTCCATTGTGATTAACCCCTTTGACAGGATAGGCATGGATGTAGTGGGCCCCCTGGAAAAGAGCTACAAGGGAAATAGGTTTGTACAGGTCATACTGTATGTGATTATGCTACCCGCCACCCAGAAGCTAGCCTCATGAGACATGTCACCGCCCAAGGATAGAAGAGGAGCTAGCAAAGGTGTTTAGCTGCATGGGAATAACCCAGGAAATACTTACCAATCAGGGAAGTAATTTTAATGCACACCTGCTAAAAGAATTGTACCGTCTGCTGGGCATGGTAGCAGTGCATACTTCCCCATATCACCAACAGACTGATGACCTCATAGAGAGGTTTAATCAGACATTAAAGAGAATGATGAGGAAGTATGTAAAAGGAGAGGGTAGATATTGGGATAGGTACCTCCCCTAATTACTTTTCACTTACAGAGAAATCCCTCAAGCATCCACTGGTTTCTCTCCTTTTTAATTATTGTATGGGAGGAACCTGAGGGGGCCACTGGATGTGGTTAAAGAACACTAGCAAGAAGGGAAGGAGGTGGGACATCTTAACGTCATAGAGTTCATGACTCAGTTATGCAAATGCCTAGTGAGGTATATCAGCTTGGCACACCAGAGCTTAGAACAGAAGCAAGACTTGCAAAAAGAAAGATACGACCAGGGTTTGAAGACTAAAACATTTCAGTCAGGGGACAAAGTGTTATTATTTCTTCCCTCCACAGAGTTCAAACTACTTATGAAATGGAAGGGCCCCTTCATCATTTTGAGGCAAACAGAAGCAGTGAATTATGAGCTTAGTATGCCAGGAAAGACCCCCCCCCCCAAGGAAAATTTACCATGTGAACCTCCTTAGGAAATGGCGTGAGAAGCCTAACCCCTCCTTTTATATCCATCCTGAAGTTAGGGAGTCAGAGATGGAGGTTGTCTGTAAAAGGCTAGAGCAGTCAGGACAGTTAGAGGAGATCCAGATAAACCCTGAACTGGAGCCTTAATAACAGAAAAATTTGCAGGGGATATTACAAGAATTTGAGCCCACATTCACAAACATCCTGGGGGGCAAAGGATGTGCACACCATAACTGCCACACAAGACAAACCAATACATCAAAAGCCCTATTGATTGCCCATGAAGGTAAGGGATGAGGTGATTCAGGAAGTCAAAAAAATGGAGCATTTAGGCATAATTGTGCCCTCAAAGAGTGCATGGTCTTCACCCATGGTCATAATGGAAAAGAAAGAGGGTGGGATACATCTATGCCTAGAGTTTAGGAAGCTTAACAATGTGTCACTATTCGATGGCTATCCAATACGTGAAGAAATCCAGAGAGGCCACCAAACTAGTCAGAGCAGCCAAGGCTTCCAGAGAGCTGAGGCTGGCACAGGGTACTAAAAATGGAGAAAAGGATTTCTTAAGATACATAAGGGAAAGAAGGAACAACAAGGACCATATAGTGAGGATAAAAAAGGAAGGGGGGTGAGTAGAGAGAGGGAAAGATCAGCCAGAGGCATTGAATGAATACTCTGTTCTGTATTCATGCAAGATAAAGTGGGCAGGTACCACAGGGGAGGGTGGGGTGGGGTAGGCAGGGAGGTGACAGATGCAAGGATTACTGAGGATAGGGTACTGGAAGGACTGAGGGCACTGAGAGGGGACAAGGCACCTGGGCCAGATGGCATTCATCCTATGGTACTCAAGGAGCTGGCTGAGGTTCTGGCAGGGCCACACCTGTTCAATTCCTCCCTGGACATGGGATGCGTACCATAGGACTGGAGGATGGCCCATGTGGTGCTCATCCACAAAGGTGGCCCAAGGGATGAACTGGGAGACTACAGGCCAGTGAGCCTCACATTAATCGTGGGGAAGCTCATGGAGACAATCCTGAAAGAGAGGCTGGTGACCTTTTTGGAGGACAGTGGACTCCAGAATGGGCATCAGCACGAGTTTGTCTCAGGCAGATCCTGCCATACCAGCCTCATTGAGTACTACAATTTGGTGACAAGGGAGCTAGACACGGGCCATGTAGTGGATGTCCTGTATCAGGAGTTCAGCAAGGCCTTTGACTCTGTGCTGCCCGGGAGGCTGGGGAGAAAGCTGGAAACTGTGGGAACAGGAGCAAAGATGGTGAAATGGATAATGAATTGGCTAAGGGGTAGGCAGCAGAGGGTGGTAGTGGGAGGGGAACTCTCAGCACCAAGGGCAGTGACAAGTGTGGTGCCACAGGGATCGGTGCTGGGGCTGGTGTTGTTCGGATTATTCATAGCTGATATCTCATGTGGGATCTGAAGTAAGATCAGTTTGTTTGTAGACAACACCAAAATGGGGGCAGTGGTTGATGACATTCAGGGATGGAAGGGGCTACAGGACGACCTAGCTAAACTGCAGGAATGGTCAGAAACATGGCAGCTGGGGTTCAATGCCAAGAAGTGCAAGGGAATGCCCTTTGGAGCAAAGAACCAGCAGAGGGACTTTCAGCTGGGAGGCATACAGTTGGGTAGCACCGTGGAGGAAAAGGACCTAGGGGTACTTATAATGGGGAGCATGAACAACTCTGCTCAGTGTAGGAAGGTGGAAGCAAAGGCCAACAAGATGCTGGGGTGCACAGTGAGGGGAATCTCCTCCAGAAGTAGGGAGGTAGTCCTCCCACTGTACAGGTCACTGGTCAGGCCGCACCTGGAGTACTGTGTGCAGTTCTGGTGTCCATACCTGAGGAAGGATGACAGATTGTTGGAGGGGGTGCAGCGTAGAGAGACAAAGATGATCCAGGGATTGGAGGGCAAGCCCTATGAGGAAAGTTTTAGCGAACTAAATATGTATTCCTTGGAGGAGAAGAAGGACAGGGGGACATGATTGAGACCTTTAAGTACTTGAAAGGGATAAACAAGACTTGAACAGAGGGGATCTTCCAATTAAGAAGAGGAAGGGACATGAGAGGGCACAGTCTCGGACTGGAGGGGAGAAGATTCAGGAGGGAAGCAAGGAGACAGTTCTTCACGGAAAGGGTGGTGGGCAAGTGGAACACTCTACCACAGGAATTGGTGGACTGTAAGATGGTGGGTAGTTTCAAGAGGGGATGGGACAGGGAAGGGGGAGGGTAAATCTAAGGAGGGGAGGAGTGGGAGGGGCAGCTACGACATGAGGGGCTAACTGCACAATCGAGCAGACTCGACAGACCGTGAGGCTTATTTCTGCTGGCATTTTCATATGTTCATATGTTTGTAATGCCCCGCATAGATGACATAATTGACAGGCTAGGCAATGCACAGTATATCTCCACCCTTTACCTTACTAAAGGATTGGCAAATCTCCTTGTCATCTGATTCACAAGTTAAAACTGCTTGTAGCACTCAATCGGTTTATACCAGTTTGTCACAATGCCATTCGGACTACATGGGGCTGCAGCCACTTTTCAACATTTTATAGACCACATACTAAGCCCACACACTGACTACTGTGTGGCTTATTTGGACGATGTGGTCATATTCAGCCCTGACTGGGAAACCCATGTTAGACACTTGTCCCAGGTATCGCAAGCAATAAAGGAGGCAGGAGTGACCATTAACCCTGCTATGTGTGCCCTAGCAAAGATCGAGACAAGACACCTAGGGTTCATTTTAGGCAATGGACAAGTGAAGCCCGAGGCAGAGAAGGTTACAGCAGTAGCAAACAGCCCAATACCTACCACAAAGAAAGCATGTGAGAGCTTTCCTAGGCTTGGCTGGTTATTATCGGAGATTTATTCCTAATTGTTTACTTATTTATTGAAATGTTTCACCAGGAAGGCACGCTGAGCAACAAGTTGCTCGTCTCCCGGTGTGACCTGGGGTGGTAGGGAACAATGGGATAGAATACAGGGAAATGTTACAATGTTGGAGTACAATTTGCTTACTTGCATACAATGAGAGCAGGAGGGATTACAGGTGAATAACATTGGCTAACAATGCAACAGTTATGCATAGTAGATATGAAGACACATATAGCAAACTGGCAATGGTTGGTAACAGTTGGTAACACTGGAACACATATAATAACTTGGCAACAGTATGTAGCACTAGATGGTAAGGTGACCGAATAGTAATTGGTAGCCAGTAGTGTAACATATATATTCAAGATTTACAGTGATTGGAGTAAAGAGAGGAAGAATGGAAGGAGGGAGGGAACGAAAAATTGCAGAGGGTAGAATGGAAGAAGGGAAAGTAAATTTATGGAGAGACACAGGCACAACACAATTTTTGAGGCAAATAGAGATGACAGGGTGGACTAAAGTCTATATAAGAGGGGTACAGGAGTAGGTTATAAGTGCTTAATTGAGTGTAGGGGTAGGCCAGTGTTAGGCTATGTTAACCAGAAGGGGTAGAAGGAGAGGAGAGGTGAGTGTGGCAGGATGATGAGAGAGGTATTGTAGGTGGGGGTATCCAAGGGGAAGGGGAGCTGAAATTCAACAGTGTCCTCTTATCGCTAACTGGGCAGGGCAGTGGACAGCCCTACTGATAGGACACCGGTTATAGGTGATGAGAGTTATTTATATATAGTGATGCGAAAGAGGGGGGTGTTGGGGGACGGATGTTGTGGGAGGGGGTAGCAGAGGTCAACTATAGTGTGGGGGTTAGTATCCCACCAGTATTCTGTGTGGCCCTGCCTGTACAAGGCAGTGATCTAGCAGTGATTGAGGGGTGCAGTAAAATGAGAAATAGGGGAAAGTGGGTAAAGCTGTTGTCCACCATGCACTATGGATCCTGCCTGCACAAGGCAATGATCGAGCTCACAGGAGGGAGATAGAGTAAGGATAGAGAAAGAAGGGGGAGGAACACTTTAGAAGGAGGGACAGTAGGGGACTAGGAGCACAATCAGAGGGAAATAGGAGTGGTGGGGAGTAGGCATATGGTAATATGGGCTTAGAAGAGATGGCGGTGGGATTAGGAAGGGTCATGACAGGCACAGGAAGGGGCAAGGAAGTTCTTGAGGGCAGAGTTAATGGAGTGGCAAGAGGATGAGTGGCGAATTTTGGGGGAAGTGAATTCCAGATTTTTGGGAGTTAATAAGGATAATCCGATTGGCCAATAAGGGTGGAGCGGCATGGAACCACCAGGGTTCGTAAGTCGGTAGATCTTAGGGAGTGGGAAGGGGGGATGGTTGTAAAGGCAGGGGAGAGATAGGAGGGAAGTTCACCCAGCCAGTGCTTGGAGATGAATTTTGTGCAGTGAGAGAGACGTCGGTTTGTCAGGGAAGAGAAGGATAGGGCATGGTAGAGATCACAATGATGAGTGTGAAGGGGGGCGACAAGGGCAAATGGCAAAAGGAGTTGAAGAGGTTATCTAGCCTGGCCAAGGAGGACTTAGGGACAGCACTGTAGACTATGTCACAGTAGTCAAAGATAAGTAGGATCATCTTCTAGACAATCTCACGCCTAGCCATGGGTGGGATGTAGGCACAGTTCCTGAATAAGGCACCGAGCTTGGGACGTAATTTTTTCTGAATGGTGTCGATATGACCAGAGAAGCTCAGGTGCTGGTCCAGCCAGACACCTAAATACCTGAAGGAGGATGTGTCCTCGAATAAAGCCCCACAGAGGGTGTGGAAAGAGGGTAGAGAGGGAAACCTGGTAAGTCTCTGCCTGGTGCTGAAGATCATGGAGACTGTATTTTTGGCATTGAGAGATAGTTGGTGGTTTGCAAACCAATGTTGAACTTTGTTGAAGTTGTGCTGCAAGTTGGATGCAACCTCGGTGGGGCAGGAGCCACATGCATACAAGACTGTATCATCAGCGTACACGTGAATGGAAGAGAATGGAGAGCAGGTGGATGGGAGATCATTTAGAAAATAGAGACTAGCATGGGGCCTAACACTGATCCCTGGGAGACACCAGTTCTTATTGGGAGGGGTGGGGAAATTGCATCAGAGATCTTGATTGACTGGGTTCTGCCAGTGAGGTATGCCTTGAACCAGTCTGTGGCTAAGGGGGATAGCCCAGCTGTTGATACGGTGTCAAGGAGAAGGGAGTGGGTGACTGTGTTGAAGGCTTTGGCCAGATCGACAAAAATGGCTGAGTTGATTTGGCCATTGTCCATTCCAGTGAGGATATAATCAGTGAGCCGAAGAAGGGAGGTGGTGCTGGACTGATTTTTCCTGAAGCCAGATTGATAAGGGGTGAAGAAGGAGGAGTCATTGAGGTAAGTAGTGAGCTGGGAGAGGGCTAGGTGTTCCTGACATTTGACAAGGGTAGGGAGAAGAGAGAGGTGGGGCGGTAGTTGTCAGGGGAGGTGGGGTCTCCACCTTTGGGAAGGGAAGGACCACTGTGTGTCTCCATGGGGATGGTACCTAGGCAGTTGAGAAAGAGAGGTTTAGGATAACAGAGAGTGGGTAGGTGGTGGCTGGGGCTGAGAGGGATAGTAGTGTAACCCCTTTGTTACCCGGGGTTACTAGAATCCCAGTAAGACCTAGTGGTAGGCAGGGAAGGCAGCTTGTGAAACTCCAGTTAAATGGGTTTCACACTGTCTCACTCTGTCCTCAGTCACAGCTGAGACTTGAGATGACATCACTATGGAACTGTCATGGCTGCATGAGCCACTTTGGAATCTACAGCTCAGGGAGTGAGTTTAGAACTTTGGGAAATTCAAAGTGAGTCTTCCGTTTGTCCTTAAGCAAGAAGGAAGCATCAGTCTGCTGTTTGATCTCTCACTGAAAAAAGGAAGAGTTCCTGTGTTTACCTTTTTTAAAGTGGTGGAGACCGCTCCCCCGGTCTCAGTGCCCCCCTCCCTCTGGGGGGAGGAAAAGTTCTCTGTGGGTTCCAGGGGCAGTCCCCTTCTCCCACCATGGAAGGAAGCTGCCTGATTTTATTTTAGTCTGTTCTTGTATAACAGCAAAGGTTACAGTACTTCGCCTGTGGGGCACCTGCAACGAATGGGTGAGTGTTTGGCTCCATTTGAAGGGGCAAACAAATTGTTTTCTTCAGTTGGGAAATGGATGTGGACTGCTATTTGGGAGGACTATGTCAACTAGGACAAACAAATAGAGCAGTCAAACAGTTTAAAGTTTTAAATGGATTTAAAGTTCGCTGTAGAGGGGGTGCTTCAGGTCATCCACTGTTCAATCTACATTTTAAAGTCCTAAAGTTTTCTGTGTGTATCCAGAGAAATGGCCGGGTATGGGCTGTGGGAGCTGGAGGTGGGAAAACCCCCCATCTTTAGTAACCAGGTCCACCTCTACGGATTTCTTCTGTGTTTTGCTACTTGCCTCATGCACTTGGCCAGTGATGGGGTGGGTACCCAGACGTGGGTCGCAACTTGAAAATCTCTCTAGGAGTCGCAGACTCTAAGTGGTGTGGGGAGCCACAGGATGGGAAAATTACTCCTTGTTGGATGGGATACCCCTTGTTTGATGGGAGTTCGTTTGGAAGTAAGAAAACAAAATCTCTCTAGGAGTTGCAGACTCTAAGTGGTGTGGGGAGCCACAGTTTGGGAGTCTCCTTGTTTGATGGGATGTCTTTCCAAGTAAAGTTTGGGTTCATTCATCAAGTGGACCATCAGTCGAGTGGCTGGCAGGGGAGCCGGGCCAGTCGGGCTATGTATCCAAAGTGCATGCAAAGTCCGGGCTGAGTGCCTGGTGGGTCCAAAGCCAGACAACTGTAGTAATGTGTTCATTCTTCAAATGGACAGCTTGTTAACCTTTAATCTGCACATACAATAACGTAGCCCTTTGGGGACCATGCAATGCTTTGTTTATGTTCAGTTAGTTAATAAATAAAAGCCACACTGCAAAAATCCAATTCTGGTTCTGGACATCACAGTTATTGCTTCCTGTAGTTGGATTTACTTGGGTGCCCTGTGCAGAGTAGCCAAACCTAGGTCCTTGTGTCAGGTCACCTCATCCTTCCCCGAACCCAGGTCCCCCATCAGGTATTGCTGCCAAATGCCAACAGCATGCCACCTGTCGTTTTAGTAAAAAGGCAGTGGTGGGCCCCCATGTGTTACAAAAATGGAGGCACCGCTTTGGATTTGTTCGGGAAGGAAGGTGCTTGGGCAAGTAGGCTAGCGTTTTGGCTATCTGGCAGTCGGTAGCCAAAAAAAAGTTGAAGCAATTTCCCTAGTGTGTTGCTGTGTGCTGTGAATCATGTGCTGCTGTTTAAAAAATGCCAACTGTTTACCAAGGAGCTGTAAAGCCAAAGTGTGTGTCCTTGTCCTGCATCAACATAGTTTACAGCATCTGTCAGTTTTAAAATGAATTTCTGTGAAGAAAAGTGTGGAAAACTAGGGGTAGCAACAGAGAAAATATGCCCTGGACGTTGGAAATTCTTTCTGTGCAATACTAGAGACTGCAGAGTTAATGGCAATGTTACATGGTTGAAATGGGCTCCTGCCGTGGAGTCAGTTGAAAAAAAAAAAGTGCATCTTTTCAGTTTAAATTTGCCTGCTTGACGATCGCCGTGAGGAAGAAGAGGCTTATTTGCATGGCGTTGTGTGGTGGGTCAGTTTGCCATTAGTCCCACCCCTCAGCCAGCTCTTCAGAGTCTACTTCAGCATTCGAGAGGGAGACAGAGAGTAGTGCGTGTACTGGCAGTGGAGGAGCATTCGTGAAGTGTTCAAAGCGCTATAAACAGTAAAAAAGTGACTTTCTAGTTAAAAATCGGGCTCAACCCACTTGTCAATCGTGGGATCAGTAAATTGTGTGGTTAATACTACGATCGCGGAGACTGCCTGCCCGTTTGCATTCTGAGGCCTTCAAAAATCTGGCTGCAGGCCGTTTTTACCCCATCGCAGCAATCTGCTACAATAACAGTGTGTAAATAATTAAAACTGCCCAACACACTGATTTTCAGTAATGCCATATGAAATGTGTGTGCAGCTGTATAGTCGCTTTGCAAGTAGCGATTGTGTGATGTCCTGCTGGCAAGTGCAAGTCTGTAAAGCCATTAAATGTGTGCATAGCAATGAAAGTAGCCTCAGTTTAAAGTTAGCAGCCAGAGAGAGACTGTGGGTTGTAAAATAAGTGCAACGGTAGTAGAAGCAGGCAATCCTGTGCTGAAACCTGAAGTTAAAGGGACTGTAATTAAATGAATGTTGCCAGCATGTGAAAAGTCCAAGGAAAATCCTGTAAATGTGTGAACAGCTAGAACAGAGCAAGTTGTGCAGTTTGAATAAAAGTTATTAGTAGCTGATGTAAATCGGTAGCAGTGGCTTGACCAGAGTCTGATTGTTGATGCACAGGAGTGCTGCCGCCGCCATTACAGGGTCGGGTGGTAAAGTAAACACAGCAGCAGAAGAGCCATTTTAAAGCTACAGAGTGTGTTCATTAAAGTGGGACTTTCAGTTACAGTGAACTTTTGTTTATTTTTCTGCAGTTATGGCCTCAGGACCAGCTCGTTACCCGGATCATGCCCGGGTTGCAGTAACAGCAGCAGTAAATAGATTGAGATATACTGAAAATTGGTGCTATAGAGGGCAACTCCCTCCTGATGTGGCAATTCCTAATTATCCAGTGCGTGTATGCCAGATGTGCTTGAGTGCTGGAAGGGATGTCTTCATGATTCCTCACTGTGCTGGATGTCTACAAAAATATGGCTTGTATAAAGCGCCTCAAATTCGTTTGGCTCCCACATGGACACAACTTCAAGAATCTGCAGTTGGCAGCACACAGTATCAGGCGGAGCCTGTGAAGGAAGGTCCCTCAGGGGAGTGTGGCACAAAGTTAGAGAGTGCAGAATTAGAAACTGAATCTGAAATTGAAGTATTGGATGCTGGATCTCAGAAGGCAAGTTCAGATAAAGCATCAATAGACCCCTGGGTGGGGGGGGCCTAGCCCAAGTCTCGAAGGTGAAGATGAGATGCGGGAGGCCTTTGTATGGGAGGTGTCGACCTCCGCTCCCAGTGATGAATGGATAGTCTCGGGGGTGAGAACTATTGCACTCCTGGGCTCAGATCCTCAGTGAAGAGGAAGATGAGGGGGAACCTATGTGGCCTTGTGAGAAAGGAACGGGTACACAGCCTCAAGATCTTGCCTCGAACGAATGTGTTCAAGAAGGTGGTGATGCCACTGCCTGGCTCAACAGAAGAAGAAGAAGTCAGGGATCCGTTTTAATTTCATTGAGGATGCGAAGCTGGCAGAACCAGGACTGGCCACCCCCAAGCCAGGCCAGCGGTCTCAGATTAACCAAAGCAAGTAAAGAGGAGAGACTGGTTTGTAGAAAGGCCAATGAAATCTTTGGTATGATCTTTCCTACCTTTCCTCGGAGAGTCTGGGAGGAGATTGAGAACTGCAGGAAATCCTGGATCTGGGATGAAGCAATGTAACATGTGCATCCTGGGGCTAACCAGCATGTAAAGAATAGACTGTTCCATGAAAAGTATACACAGTGGAAGAGGCAGGACACTGTTTATGGACAGAGTGAGAATAGTGGACAGAGAGGGGCGTGAAGTCTCCCACTGTGTGAATTATGTGCAGCCAGACGGAGTAATAATTCAAGCCCCTGACCCCCTCTACTATTGGCCTCAGTGCAAGGACCTCCCAGTAATTGAGCACGTGCCTACAAAATGGAGAGCTGAGCAGTGGTAGTCAATACTGCCACATCTAGACTGTGAAGTGCCCTTATTGAACTGCCAATATGAATAAACCAGGAATCAGGTGCCCCATATTCTTCAGTCCACAGTGTACTGCCCTGTTCAGCAACCATCTACTGGCACCACCAGACGACTTCAGATCCAGAGGACACCAGCCAGCTGTTTCCTGTTCATCGCCTGGTAATCGGATGGCGCTGGACCAGCTGTTTTCTTTTGTTCCTGTTCTAAGGTTCCTTCTCCAGTTATGACATCAGCCCAGCTGTTTCCAGATGTGCACTCCTGTGAGGTTCCGGAAGATGTCCATCCAGCTGTATCAGAAGAAATGCTGCCAGGGAGTCTTCGGAAGGGACCAGGTTTGTGAAATCTGAATACTTCAAGAGGCTGGTAAGTCCGAAAAAATCTTTTTATTCTATCTTTATGACATTGCAATACACACCCTACACTACAGACTTCAAAAGTATGTGAACTATCCGAAAAGACTCTCCCCTTCGGGATTATTGCCTTAAAGAACTATGCATCACGGGGCTCCGGCCCAGGAGAGACTCTTTAATGGACTGGCCTTCGGGCCTTGTAGTCACTACTTGGGACTTTTAGGACATTCCATCCCCACCAAAAGGTGTATTGTTACCAATGTCATTAATGTACTTTAATGTAAATACTCTGTTTTTCTACCTTTTCTAAAAAAAAAAAATTTCTTTTTTGGGATTGTTCAGCGTTTTGTTTCTGTATGGTAAGGGTTGTTATTGTCGTTGTTGTTGTTTAGATAGACTGCACATGCAGATTAGGATGTGTTTTTTTTTGTTTTTGTCTTTTCTTACAGCTGTTCCTGGAAGACAGAAGAGAAGACAAGAAGAGGAAGAGGGGCTCATCGGAGTTCCTCGTCAGTGCTTATGGTGTAGAATTTAAATGTACTGTGTTATTATTGCTAATGGTTGTAGTTGCAGGCTGCCCAAGGTCGGGGAGGTCCCCGGGTTTTGTTTTGTTTGGGATGTTATGTAAGAGGCAGATAGGTTTTCCCTTGAGGGTTAGGGGGGATAGACAGGCTGTGGTCCTCAGTGGCCATAGGGACTGCAGTGCTGATCTATCAGGGCTATGCTCTGGACGGTTCTACCAGAGCCACTAGGTGTCCATAGTAAGTGGATAGAGTAGAGGCTGACATGTCAGCTATAGGCCTCTAGGCCCTTGGTGTTGCCCACCTGTGCTTGTACATGGTAGGAGGGGGTCTGATCACCCCCCTCCGAAGGTAGCACATAGGGTGGGATGGCCTAAGGCCGAGTGCATAATGACTGGGGACATTCATTTTCCTGGTCCAGGGCGAGTGTAACCCCTTTGTTACCCAGGGTTACTAGAATCCCAGTAAGACCTAGTGGTAGGCAGGGAAGGCAGCTTGTGAAACTCCAGTTAAATGAGTTTCACACTGTCTCACTCTGTCCTCAGTCACAGCTGAGACTTGAGAGATGACATCACTATAGAACTGTCGCAGCTGCATGAGCCACTTTGGAATCTACAGCTCAGGGAGTGAGTTTAGAACTTTGGGAAATTCAAAGTGAGTCTTCCGTTTGTCCTTAAGCAAGAAGGAAGCATCAGTCTGCTGTTTGATCTCTCACTGAAAAAAGGAAGAGTTCCTGTGTTTACCTTTTTTAAAGTGGTGGAGACCGCTCCCCCGGTCTAAGTGCCCCCCTTCCTCTGGGGGAGGAAAAGTTCTCTGTGGGTTCCAGGGGCAATCCCCTTCTCCCACCATGGAAGGAAGCTGCCTGATTTTATTTTAGTCTGTTCTTGTATAACAGCAAAGGTTACAGTACTTCGCCTGTGGGGCACCTGCAATGAATGGGTGAGTGTTTGGCTCCATTTGAAGGGGCAAACAAATTGTTTTCTTCAGTTGGGAAATGGATGTGGACTGCTATTTGGGAGGACTATGTCAACTAGGACAAACAAATAGAGCAGTCAAACAGTTTAAAGTTTTAAATGGATTTAAAGTTCACTGTAGAGGGGGTGCTTCAGGTCATCCACCGTTCAATCTACATTTTAAAGTCCTAAAGTTTTCTGTGTATCCAGAGAAATGGCCGGGTATGGGCTGTGGGAGCTGGAGGTGGGAAAACCCCCATCTTTAGTAACCAGGTCCACCTCTACGGATTTCTTCTGTGTTTTTGCTACTTGCCTCATGCACTTGGCCAGTGATGGGGTGGGTACCCAGACGTGGGTCGCAACTTGAAAATCTCTCTAGGAGTCGCAGACTCTAAGTGGTGTGGAGAGCCACAGGATGGGAAAATTATTCCTTGTTGGATGGGAGTCTCCTTGTTTGATGGGAGTTCGTTTGGAAGTAAGAAAACAAAATCTCTCTAGGAGTCACAGACTCTAAGTGGTGTGGGGAGCCACAGTTTGGGAGTCTCCTTGTTTGATGGGATGTCTTTCCAAGTAAAATTTGGGTTCATTCGTCAAGTGGACCGTCAGTCGAGTGGCCGGCAGGGGAGCCGGGCCAGTCGGGCTATGTATGCAAAGCGCATGCAAAGTCTGGGTTGAGTGCCTGGTGGGTCCAAAGCCAGACAACTGTAGTAATGTGTTCATTCTTCAAATGGACCGCTTGGTTAACCTCTAATCTGCACATACAGTAACATAGCCCTTTGGGGGACCATGCAATGCTTTGTTTATGTTCAGTTAGTTAATAAACAAAGCCACACTGCAAAATCCCAATTCTGGTTCTGGACATCACAGTTATTGCTTCCTGTAGTTGGATTTACTTGGGTGCCCCTGTGCAGAGTAGCCAAACCTAGGTCCCTTGTGCCAGGTCACCTCATCCTTCCCCGAACCCAGGTCCCCCACCAGGTATTGCTGCCAAATGCCAACAGCATGCCACCTGTTGTTTTAGTAAAAAGGCAGGGGTGGGGACCCCCCCCATGTGTTACAGTAGTTTAGGGTTAAGGCCATCCGGGGAGGAGCCTTTTGAAGGGTTGATCGCTAGCGGGACATTTAGGGTGTCATTTGGGGAGACAGTAGTGAAGGAGATGGGGGACTCTGAGGAGAGTCATTCGTAGCAAATAGGAAGGGGAGAAGGAGGGGAACAGTTTGGGAGGGATTGGAGTAGCTAATCAGTACAAGTGATGTAATAGGAGTTGAATTCAGTAGCTACTGCAACTGGATCGGCAATGAGGGTGGTGTTTATCTTAAGTATAGGGGTGAGTGGACAGGATGGGGGATAAAGAGGGCATGGACCACACTCTCTAGAACTTGGAGGGGGAGTTGATGTTTGTCACAAAGGTAGATTTGAAGTACTCTTTTTTGGCTAGCCTGGTAGCCCGGGTGCAGGCATTATGGAGTTTTCGGTAAATAAGAAGGTCATTTGAAAACTGGGAGACTTTGTGCCATTTCCAGGCCTGATCTCTGGCTCTGTGGTAGGCTAGTAATTCAGGGGTAATCAGGGGAGGTGATGACCTCTAACCCTTGTTTGTTTCAGGGGTGTGAAGGCATTCCAATTTGCTAGGAAGATGTCTTTAAAATAGAATAGGGCTTTATCAACCGAGGAGGTGCTTGCTAGAGGGGACCAGTCTGAGAGGGCAAGGCAATACAGGAGAGATTCCAATTCTAGGGATTTATAGGTCCATATTTGTAGGGTTTTACATGGGGATTTAGGGCTGTGAAATTTTCTGACCAGGAAAACCAGGTTGTGGTTGCTGAGAGCATCCAGAAAGATGCCGGAGGCGATGTTTCTATGGGATGGGTAGTTAGGGCCCAATTAAGTAGGGAGTGGTTTTGGGTCTTGTGATTAGGGTGGGTGGGCTCTGTAATTAGTTGTGTGAGTGTAACCCCTAGATGGCGCTATCCCAGGGGCTACTACCCCTGCCTGATTTGCCACTAACAGGTTGAGGGGCCTGGATCCAATGGCGGGTGCCTCCACCCAGAGGTAAGGGTTTGCAATAGTTAAACTAACTTGGTCACAGCCCTCTGGGACACTGCAACCCCCCTTTCTTCCCACTAGTGGCCCACACAATATATCAGAATTACCTTCACAGTATACACTTACCCCCAGGACTGGTTCCAGCACTGGGACCTCCTGTGAAATAAGATACAGTGCAACAATCACAGTACAGTACTTTAACATAGACAAATACCTCAGACAGTATAACTTTGCTGAAACAAGCAGCTCTGATTTATTTAGGGGATATAACAAGGACAGGGAAATCAGGTTAATTAGCTTATCACTCTACTCATATACCTATGGCTCTGTGCACAGGCCTATCCTATCAGTTACTGTCCTAGTACCCAAGCCCTAGTGGCTAGTCCAAACCGTGGCAGCTGGTAGGGCCCTTTCACACAGAGAAAAGAAAATTAGTTTAAACAGTCAGCAGTACAGTGATTCCATTTGGATTTAATGTGGCAATTCAACAGGGGCGACCCTGAATTAGTACTCACGACCTCCAAACAAGATAGGGTCCTTCAGCGTCAGCAGGGCTACTCTTGAGCTCCACGAGACTCTCACACATTTATATGGTAAACAGTCACAGGCAAAGTCCTTTAATGGCAGCAGGATTCACTTGAGCTGCACAAGCCTCCTCACACATTTATATGGTAAAAAAAGTACTATACCAGGCAGGCTGCTTCTCTATCGATCGCAATTACTGCACAATACCGGGAGAACACACAGCAGATTCAGTTCCTAACAGATCAGTGCAATTCAGCAATTTCTCCAGTCTTCTACAGGGTGAGCCTGGTTTCTACTCTTCAGATATCCTTTGATTCTCTTCACAGGCGATTCAGTCCCTAGCAAGCAGTTACACAAGCTGCAGACCGAACTCTGGACCTTACATGTTTTTGACTAAAACTGTGCACTGAAGGAGCACAGGGTTCCTTTCCCTTCACTGCCAGAGCTAAACTGAAACTCCAACAGACAAAACCGGGCACTTCCTTTGAGTTCCTCCCAGTTCTTGACTGATTGGCTGTCACTCACAATAGACTGCTGCTGTTGGTCCAAAAGGCACTGAAGTCTAAACTACATCTCCCAGAGTCACTGCCCATACAATCCTCTTGTGGCTGGCTCAGATTATGAGTCCAAGTTCTGATTCATCCAAGGCACCATTTTAGAGCTAGCTTACCCCACACTGATTGGTCCAGTTCAGCAGTTCAAAACCAGAATGGGGAACTAGGCAGACACAGTTCTGACTGCAAAGAAAGCAGGTTAGACAAACTGTCATTTCATTATTACTCTAAATGATTTCTGGCAAACAGTTACATCTTTCAGATAGGTTCCCTTTGCACTCCTAGTGACTGCAAAAATGGAGTGAATTGGCAGCAGCTCGAGTGCTACTCAAACAGAGAAGCACACAGTCCCCCCATACAAACTAATTATGTCTGCAAGACTACAACAAGGGGGTGTAGCTGAACAGAGTTGCTTTGCTATTGAGGGGAATGGGTGCAATGCTTAAAATAAAGCTCCCTCAGGTATCCAGCTGAATAGCCTCTAGTAGGGAAGTAGAAAGTGAAAGATGTTTGCTTAAGTTAAGAATACACCATCTAGTGGAGGAGTTGTATAACCTGCTAATGGGGAAGCAGGTAATAATGGAGAGGTAAAGAAATCTTGGCATTGTGGATCTAGGTATTACCCCTTTAAGTGCTTTGCTGTAGCTCTTAGGTGCTTCCCCTTTAAGAGGGAAAGTGAAGTGTAACCAAGTAGGAAGTTGGTGGGTCTCTCAGCTCTGGTAGTGTATTTAATAAAGCAAGGAAGTGAGGGAGTAGGGGGTGGACTGAAATATCACTAAGAAACCAGTTCAGGTTAGGCGAAAACTGCTCTGCACTGTACAGCTCACAGAAGTGTATAACTGAGTGAACTGGGAAGCAAAAAGATCAGAACTTCACTATGCAGCTGCTAAAGAAAGAAAAGTCAAAGGTCAGTGTCTCTCTGCAGTCTTGTGCCGTAGTCCAATGCTTTCAGCACTGGCTGAAGCGTTGGGCAGGAAACCATTGTCAGCGCTCCGGGGCTCTCTGGAACTATCCAGGTCCCACAGCGATGGGTGCCAGGTATTCAATTAGAAAAGGGAGAAAAGCTCTAAAATCCCCTTTCACTTGTCCTGGGTCAGGGACCAGACATTACCTTGCGAGTCAAGGAGGAGAGCGGGCAGCAGGTGCTTTCTCACCCTGTCCTAGGTGGGCGGGTTGCTTGTGGAGGGGACCATGTCAGCAGTACCAGCCCGGTGGGCTCCAATCAGTCTGAGAGAGGAACAGAAGCGAGGGCAATTATAAGCCTCAGTGGTGGACAGGGGGAGGTTTCAGAGCAGGGAGCGATGAGAAAAATTAACAGTTGAAAAGGCTTGGGATGAAAGGGGGGGGCTCTGTTACAGACTCTGGCAACGTGCCGGCAGCAAATTGCAACAGGGAGCTAAAACAAAGGGTGCTAAATGGGGGGAAGGGTATATCTGACCTGATCGTTTGGTGCCAGTGTCAGGGCCTAGTACCCAGACAGATTAGAAATGCAGAATCAGTCTTAAACTGTAAAATACAAGTGCACAAATTGCCATCAACAATTTAATATGCAATGTAAACACTGTTCAACTTAAAATGAATTCAGAAAATCAGCTCTACAGTCCATTTAAGGAAACCCTAGTGGCAGGATCACTATAATTTCCTAGCCATTGCCAGTCCTTTGACTGATCTCACTAAAAAGAGGTGCCAGAATAAGGTTCAGTGGACTCCTATTTATGAAGAGGCTTTTAGGAATGTCAAGGCCATTCTATGTACAGCTCCTGTATTGAAAAGCCCCAGCTGCAACCAAGTGCTTGAGGTCCAGATAGATGTAACAGGGAATGGTATTGGGGCAGTCTTATCTCAGAAAATAGATGGGGAAGAACATCCAATCATGTATAGCATTTGGAAGCTACATGAGAGGGAGAGAAGATATGCCACCATAGAGAAAGAATGCTTAGCTCTGAGGTGGGCTAATGAGTCTCTGAAATATTACTTGTGGGGGGCTAAATTTAAGGTTGTAACTGATCATAACCCCCTTTGCTGGTTGCACCAAATGAGAGAAAAAAATCCCAGTATAATGCGGTGGTACTTAGCTCTTCAGACCTATCGATTTACTGTGTCCCACAGGGCAGGGACAGAACATGTAAATGTTAATTTCACATCTAGATATGGTGCAGGAATTGATGTCAATGAAATATGATGGACTTTCCCTAGAAGGAGATCATGCAGGGAAGGTACCTTTAGTCTCTGTCGAGAACTGTGTTAATGCCTCAGGGTAAAGAATGATGATATCCACTATGTTTATGATGGAATGTTTATCGTTAATAGGGACCCTGAGACGGAGCTTCTGAAGATGGATGGGTGGAAGCTCCATCCCTTCTTGCGACAGGAAGGTAGTAAGCAGTCTGAAATAGCTGCTTCCCTCATAAGGTGGGAAATATGTGACAGGGAGATCCTGCCACTCATGAGGACTGACCGTTTCTTAAATCTGTTGCAACAGTTCTTCTATTCTTAGCCTAATTAATCCTTTACAATTTCTAGTCCATAAGGTTGGCCACTTATGGATGCCCCCAACCCTTTCTTGACTATGCTATAGTGTCATCTTTAATTTTCCTTTTCCCTCTCAGTTCCTCATAAAGGAAGATTATTGTGGTGACCTCCAAGCTGAAGTAAAACAACATACTGTGTTCCTCATTGTTGGATTTAGTATGCAATAGCACTATGTCATAAAATACCTTGAAGTATATGCTTTATGTGTACCAAACCTGTAAATTTTGAAGATACCACGGCACTAGGTGTTTTTGATAAAGGTAAAAAGTTACTAGGGGACTGTATTATAACAATTAAGTTACCAGGGTAGAGATAGTAGAAAACCCCCATTGTATTATTTAAATGCATGTAAATTACAGACTGTTTACGAGACCCTTTGGCACCATGCATTCCTGCTTTAAGCTGAACCAGCCTAAAATTTCATGGTGATTTGCATATACATCCCATGATGCTTTGCATTATGGGGTATGTGTGATGCTGTGTTTCTTTGAAACGTGGCTTTAGTGCCAATGCCCTTTGGGGTCAACTTTGCTTCAGTGCTTCTGCACTGAGGTTCTTTGTCTTTAGCTTGTTTTTTTTTTTTTTTATGAACTCCCCATCACTCAAACACACAAGACCAACATAGGGAATAAAATAATTTCACTACAGAGATAGATCAGTGGGTCACTAGATGCAGACTAAGTGCAGAGGAAGGACATGCATAGTGCGCTCCTGGAAACTGATGTACTGAAGAAAGGATATGCCATTGTTTAAGGTTATCCCCTGTATTTTAAATAAACATCACACAGAGACTGTGTGTTGAACCTGAAGTTCTGTGTCTGGTCTATCTGTTATCACACAACCACTCCACACCCAGCACCACAGGAAGCAATCAAATTAAAATCAATTGGCTTTTTCAAGAGCAAACATTACATGTTCATGCAGAAGAATAACATCATCGGATGTAACTGTATGGACAGAAAGGAAGGGAGAAGGAAACAGGGAGGAAGTGTTTCTTAACTCTGCTGAGCTTCCTTTTCACAAAAGCCTGTGTGTCGATGTACTTGTGAAACTGAATTACAGTAATGTTGCTTCTATTACAGCAGTTTTAATACGAGTAAACCGTCCAGAGTTTTAAGAATGCCTTGAAGACTTATCTTTTTGGTTTGGCATTCATGGATTAGTGCTGTTGCTATTATGCTATTACTCTGTATTTTATTGTACTTTATATGTTTTGTCTTTAGGATAATTTATTTTGTATTTTATATATTTTATACAGTTCTATTGTACAGGCACCTTTGTTTTAAAAATGCACCTTTTATAAATAAAGATGATTTGATTTGATTTAAACCTTTTATTTTACATATGTGACAAAAAGCCTTCAAGGCATGTTATTTGTGCTCCTTTACTGCCCCTGGTATGCACCCTTCAGGGTCCCCATGACTCACCACCACCAGACTCACTCTTATTTTCTGCTAGTGTGCATGGGTGTTTAGCGGACAAGTGATGAACAATCTATTTGGGAGGGAGTTACATGGCACTACTCATGTAGTCACTAGGGAGATGGTCAGAAAGCTGTTACCCAAGTTTGGTGACAAAAGTATGTTAGTTACCAGAGTTACAGGTGATAGTAGTAGGTTCTGCAAAACTAAACTAAGTTGGCAAGCAAACCTGGCACTACCATATGTGTGCTTTTGTTAATTTTTGGCCACAAGTCCTGTATCGATACATAGCTTTGTATAGCATGGCAGCTGGTGGCCAGCCAGGGAAGTGAATGGAGGGTAAATGCTGGCTCCTGTCTGGGTGGTGGCATTGGGGTGAAGAGGGCAGCAGGCTACCAGGAGGGGAAGGATCACTGGATACCAGGGAGATTTACTATCATGCAAGTCAGGGCAAAGTGAGGGAGGGTGATACCACTAGTATGAGGGTAAGAAGGCTATTCCAAATATCACTGGAGATTGGGACAGTATCCAGTTAGAATAGAGCTACAATAATAGCACCAGACAACACAGCATGGTCTGTATAGCACTACCACAGGGAGCAATAGGGGACTAATAGTACATTAGAAAATGGGTAAAACTAGTCGAGGGTTCTGATTGGCTCAGGCACTTCTCTAGCTGGGCAACTATCAGACAACAAATGCCCAGCTATTAAATGTGCCAGCCTAGGCTGCCCCATCACCAGAATCTTGGTGCCCAGCCTGCTGTGTAATTGGCTAAAACCCCTCATTGCCATTTCAAATTTCTGACATTTTTTTGTATCGCTTAGCGGGCAACTTAGCAACTTACCAAGTTGCCATTCAAGCAAGCCCCTCCCTCCCCTACCGAGTCTGTCTCAATTTACATTAAATAAATAAAATAGTAAAAACATTTTAAAACTGCCTACTCTTTCACTGCAGCTCTTTCAAAGGGAATTCTGTCTCCTCCTGCTCCTGGTAGAGACATTGCCGCTCCTAATTCATGAATGGACGTGGAAGTGATGACCAAGGAATTGCACGTATGAGCGAGCGAGCCAAAGTTACCGGTAAGCTCTACATCACTTTGAATAAAAAAATAAACTCTATGGGCTGAATAGATACATTTTAAAATAAAAGAAAAGCACGGCAGAAGCAACATAAATGTAAAACACACAATTACAGTAATTGCGTTACTTTTTGCACATCGTTGTCTCTGCCTCCACGTTTTACATACCAAGCTCACGCAGTCTCACATGCCAGTGGCACAAATTAGTCAGACAACAGCACCCTGTACTGCAGGGACTACTTTGCATAATACAACTTGTATCCATAAAAATTTAGTTTTTAGTATTTCTAAAATTAATGGAGCAGCTTTTTCATATTTAGCCTACATTCCATTCCGGGGCAGGTGGTATGGCCTATACCCACCCTTCCAGGGGCTATAAGGCCCTCTGCCTGTGGTGTCAAGCCTCATTATGCCCCTGGGTGGGTTGGTATAGCCCAATACCGCCCACCCTGTCGGGTATTATTGCTTGCACATGGTAAGTGCTCTCCAGGTCACTGTCTGTTGTGCTAGCAGAGAGCACAAGAGCAGAGGAATGCAGAAGGCTAGGTGAACTGCTCCTGTGGTGGGGGAGGGCTGAGGCATGGAGCAGCTCATCATTGTTCTTCTTTCTTTACCGATTATTCACTACAAGTTGGCATGCATGAGTGGAGCTGAAGATCTGTCTTATTTGTATATATAGTAGCAGATCATCCGCAAATAATGCCACTTTGTGTTCCACTCCACCAACCCGACATCCTTGTAGACCAAGATGGTTTCAAATTGTTGCAGACAAGGATTCTAGCACCAGAACATAGAGCAGGGGTGACAGTGGGCATCCCGGTCTTGTGCCACTGGTCAGCTGGAAGGACTCAGTTAACCCCCCATTGATGTTTATTTTTGCAGTGGGATTACTGAACAGTGCCGTTACCCATTTCAAAAAGTCATCCTGCATGCCAAATTGCTTTAATGCAGAGACCATGTAGGCCCACTCCACCCGATCAAAGGCTTTTTCAGCATCTAGTGCCACATGAGCCACTCCCACCCAAGTGGGGTGATTGAGCCAGTGACGAACACTATTGAAGGTGCGTCTAATGTTTGCCCTGACCACCCTTAATAAAACCTGCCTGATCAGGGTGAATACAATCTGGAAGAGCATTCTCTAATTGGTAGATTATCATTTTTGCTGCTACCTTGTAGTCAGCTGTTAGTAATGATATAGGGTAGTATGAGGAGCAATTCATGAGATCTTTGCCTGGTTGGGGTAACACAGATGGGGGTAGGATCCCAGCTGCAAAGCCTTCATTGATCATATCATATAATGGCTCCACTACCTAATCAGGCTTTAAATGCTTTCAAGAAATCAATGGAAATGCCATCTGGGCCCAGGGCCTGCTCCCCCTGTAAGGATTTAACTACATCTAGAACCTCACTTTTAGACAAGGGTAGGTTTAAGGATTCCATCACTGAAGGTTCCATGACTCGGATGGGTGTCTTGTCAAAGAAAGCCTCCATCTACTGGTCAGTAGAGGTATATTCGGATTTATAGAGGGTTTGATAAAATTTGGTGAAAGCATCTCCAGTATTTTTACGTCCATTTACGTGGCCTTTTTCAGGGTGTAGGATTTGAGTAATATTTCTTTTACCATCTTTTTGGTGCAATTGCCAGGCTAAGAGTTTTCCTGCCCCATCTCCATCAAAATACTGTCCTGCCTGAGGAAGCCAAATAGTTCTGTTAACTGTTGCAGTTGCCATTGTGTTAGCTTTAAGTTTGAGTCTATTCAAAAGATTATAAAGGATAGGTGTAGGGGATGCCATTTGTAGTTTCTCAGCTTCCTTAATTTTTACCTTCAATCGATCCAATTTCTGGGATTCAACCCTTCTTTTGTATCTAGCATATAAAATTGTTTCTCCTCTCACAAATGCCTTCAGCACCTCCCATCTGATTATATCCTCCTCTTATTGAATGTTAAGAATTCACTTAACAAATGAGACATTGCCTCTATAAACTGACCATCTCTAAGCAGTACAGGGTCCATCCTCCATGATCACTCCAGTGTACCCATCTGTGTCAGCCCTATTTTCATCAACAAAGGAGAGTGGGTGGATTTGATGGAAGGTTGGTAAGCTAAAGGGCCAAGTAGGGGAAGCAGCTCAGTGGAGCAGAGCATTAAGTCTAATCTGGCATGGGATTTGTGTGAGTGCAAATAGTAACTATATTCCCGGTCAGTTGGATATCTGTGCCTCCATGCATCTACCATAGAGCAGGAATGCATTATATCCAAGAGATGTTTGCCATTTTCAGACATGGCACCTGCGGTTGGACCTATCCAGTGTTGTATCTAATACACAGTGCACATCACCTCTCATCACCCAAGGCCCTGGAAACTGAGAAAGATCCAACCCCACATGCTGGAAGAAGGGTGTGCCCTCCACATCAGGGCCATAGACACTAACCAGGGATAGCGAAGTCTCATTTTTCATAACTATCTGTGCTATAACATATGGTCAATCCCCTGGCTCTCGATGTGAAGCATGAAGTCAGTCAAGTCCCCTTCCACCCCCCACCAGTACGTCTGGCCTCCGTCTTAGTCATGTGCATTTCCTGCAATAATGTTATGTCTGTTTTTAGTTTTTTATTCCAAGCCATGATTTTCTTCCTTTTAACCATGTGCTTCAAGCCATGCACATTCCAGGTTATTATTTTCAACTTATCAGCCATAATATTAATTAATAAGTTGCTTTCCACTTTCGTCAGTCCACCCTACCGCTGCTAAAACGTTCCTACCTCTTAATAGAATTGAACACAGAGAAGTAATCCTGCTTATTTTAACTTTTAATCCCTCCCCCAAGCAACAGGAAAAACTGTGCATTAACATGTAAGAAATACAACAAACTATCAGAACAAGTCTAACTACAACCCCCCTTCCAATCCCCACCCTCCCCACAAAGGTGCTTTGGTGCCCATTATTAAACAAGCTATAGCACCAACACTTCCCCGCACCTCCCCCCCAAGAAGATCAAACCAAAGAAAGTCTGATTCAATCCTGTTTCTTTTACATGGGTTTTCTGTTTTGTTGAAGTGGTGATATCTTAATCTAGCTTACAGAACCAATGAATGCTGTGTTTGAACCAATAGATTACTAATAACCGGTAATGCTATAATACACATAGCAAAAGTATACCAGCCCAGATAATACAAAGCTGGACTGATTTCTTGAATTCTGTTGTTATAAAATACTAAAGTAAAATAATTTTCAGTGGCTAATCCATTATTCTGACCAGTTCTGTGATCTTCAAAGCTGAGAAGCTAGATAGGTTATAGAGGGCAGACCATGTTTCCTCCCTCACAAATAAGAAAGTACTCTAAAGCACAGATGCACTCCGAAGTCCTCCCCTACAAAATGTTTCATTCCCCCAATGACCACAACTCTTCACCTCGGTGCTATCTGCCCCACAGAAGCATACCCCTTTTCTCCCAGTCCTCCACCCCAACCCCTGAGAGAATCATTCTGCTAGTTTGCACGAGAAGCTACTTCCCTGTGTGTCAGATGTGTCATGAAAAAGTCACTATGTATCACCATGCCCAAGTTCTCACTGTGCACCGCTGGTTCAAACAGTAGCGCACACCAGTTGAACTCTCTCCTCCCCCTGCCCCACACATCCGCAGGCTGGCCAGTCGCATACCCAGATCATTCACAGAGGGGGTCCAAGTCCCCATGCTTCTATATATTAACATGATTGCGACTGGGATCTCCACACGAATCAGTAGAGAGACTCAAGGCCCAATGAAAGGAATACAGCAGGTGCAGGGTCTGACAGCGAAGCGGGCCACTCCAACCCATGTTATCATTGGCCTATGTATATTTCCCCAAGGAATGCACTGTCAGGCAAAATCAAAGGTCAATGATAGGAACCTCGACACCTCTGGGCCAATCGGATCATGGCGCACATAAGGAATTTCACCATCATGTTGCCTTCATACAGTCAGCGATTCTAGAGTGTCCCCACATGGCTGCTGCAAAACCGATTTACACTCCCACTCACCAGTCACATGATGAATCTCCTCCTACTAGGGCTGAGGAGGTGCCCCTGCCCCCCATGATCCCCCGGACATTGACAAGTGCTGTCAAAGGTGGTGGCTGAAATTAACATCTCCCACCACCACAGAAAATTTTAACCAGGCATGAAAGGCCTGCATACGCACATGGGTTTGCTGTATGGGACAGCACCTTAAAAGTACTGGATCCCTTGTGTTCTCAGTGCCTCTTGAAACTGATCCCTGTACCACCCCCCCAAGTCACTAAAGGGGTCCCTAGTCTAGTCCCCCCCCTTTACCAGATACCTTCATTAGGACTGCTGATAGTTTCTTCCCCACGAGTCCCCAAAGTAAAATTTTCAATACATAATAAACAATACAGAAATGGAGGGAGAAAAAAAAACTGTCAACACAGTCAAAGGGATCCATACTATATCCCTGAGTCTTACAATCCCGACAGCTGTTTGCCTGACTCTGTTTGTCCGATGTGGTCAAAATACCGATGCTTTAAATCCTGACCAATCAAATCCCAATTTTTAAAATATCAACAACGGCTGCGTTTACCAAATCTTTTGCAAACAGTTGTCGGGATCCCAGGGATATCTGGTATGCACTTTTTTCCAGCCAGCCCAGTGTCAGCCCTTCCCTGTCAGCCCTGCTCTGCTTCTGCAGATTCAAAACCCTCCCACTAACTGCCAGAGCTTTCTGTGCAGCCCTGGGGGGAGGCGTCTAAGAGCAGCTCAAGGAGAAGGAAAAAGTTGTTTTCTAACAGTCAAGCTTTTACTTTGCAGCAGTGAAATAAAACGTTCATTTTAGAAGGCAGCAGAATTATTTTAAGAAAGCATTTTACACTCACTCTTTTACTTTGCAAGAAACTTTCTTAACTTTACTAAAAGCAATAACATGAAAAATAGAAATATTTATGGTACCCGGAAGTAATGGCAAATGCTGGTACCTTTAGTATTGTTTTTTGTATTGCTGCATATCATGCACTGAAGTTAAGAAAGAAAGAAAGTTTATTTCAATGCTGCAATGTAAAATAGTGAGCGCTGTCTCCGTGTTCTGCCTGATCATTGTGATATCAATGGACCTCAGGAGCCATCGGACCACAGGAGCCTATTCCCAAATTCCAAATATGCAGGTGTGTACTGAAATATAACAAAAAGCAACAAAAGATCCTCAAATATACTTTTAGTTCCAGGCTGTAGTGGTATTTTGCCTGGGCACAGTAATGGATGCTTGCTACGTCAACTTCGGGGGAGATGTAGTTCCCAATCTGGGTGGAGGGAACTACTTGTAGGAAAAAGTGTCTTTTTTAACTGATCTGGAGTTCTTTTCATCCTTGGCTGCAGCCAAGAGCCCAGAACTGCTGGCTAAAATATTTTAAACATAGTGCATGAAGGAATCGTACTTCTGGGTTCACTGCTGCAAAGTAAAAGAGTGATTTAGCAAACGTGGTCGCCGTCTGTATTTTAAAAATCAGGCTTTGAATTTTCAGGATATAAAGCATCAGTATTCTGACCACATCTGGCAAACAGAGTCAGGAAAACTGAGATTGGGAGTATAAGAGTTGGGATATAGTACCAGACACCAGTCAAAAGGATATAGCAGTGAGTCACCAACCTGTCAGGGAGCTTCCGATCACTTTTTGTTCAGTGTAAAAAAGTCCCCTGCTTTTTTCTTCAGCTCTAAAAGACACAACACCCCATGAATGAGTTCTGTGATTGTTAGATTAAGAAGATCATCTCTGTTGCAGTCTAGGGAGTGCATATTATTGGGCCGTGGGAGTTAGTTCTTTCTCACCAGTTTTAAAGACTGGGGGTAGTCACCACCAGAGTTCATAGAAGTGGATCACAAAACACTGGCATTTGCAGTGTAAGATCTGGCTCCTGTCACTAAGGGTGGTTGCAGGTTCTAGCCCCTAGGGTGGCAAGGATCCAGAGTAGAGGTAGCTCATGGGGCATGCCAAGTTCAATCACATATAAAGGAACCCAAGTTGGGGATTAGGCATCGACAAAGTACACTTGACATTCAGCATAATACTGGTTCAGGTTGAAGAAATATTTTGAGGTGCTCCCAGCCAGTTCTTTCGATCGTATTCTGCCAAATTTGCATAACCCTCTGCTTCCTTAGGTCTGGTAAACACTTTCAGGGACTGCCACAGTTTAGTGGTCCTTAACTTTGATGGATACAAATGAGCGAACACCTAGCCCAAAGCATGTCATTTGGATTTAACTCTAGTGAATTGTTGGTGGTGGGCTTGAAGTGCTCTGATGTTGTCTTGAAAGATGAAGAATTTGCTGCCATCTGACTTTATTGGGCCCTGGGATTCACCACTTTTAAAATGTTTTCTTTATCCTGGTCTCTCAGGTATTTCAGAAGAAAGTCCCTTGGTCGCTCCCCTGGCATAGGTTTAAGACCTACCCGATGGGCTCGTTCAATTTCACAGCTGGTAGCTTCCACACCCACACCCAGTTTTGAGCCAGCCATACCTGCACTGTTTGAGTGGGGGATTTTCCTTCAAGTCTCTCCAGTAAACCCACTATCTGGAGATTTGATCTACGGATCGATTTTCACGGTCATCGGTTTTGTCCAACAGGGCTGTTACATTATCCAAAAGCTCCCTTCATTCATGGGAAAAATCAGCCACAGTGTCCTCCAGCTCACTGATTCTTTTTTCAGCCTCATCGATCCTTGTGGCATGCGATGCTGTAGTCTGAGAGAGTTCCGATACAATATTTTGAAAGTGCAGAATTTGGGCTATAATGTTATTAAATCCTGCTTTCATCTCAATCTGCAGGTTGGTCATCATAGTAGGAATTGCTGTCAGAGAATCCTTTGCCAATGGTGAACTAGACTCTCCTGGTCCCATTCCCATGGCTGCCATGCTTTGTGCCCATGTTCTACCCTCCTGATGGGCCGCCAGTTTTGAAGGTCCTGCAGCCAGCTCGAAAAGTAAGGTTAGCTTTTTCTCTAGATCGTTGTGTAGCCATTTAGTTAAGCAACTGAAAAATGTAAAGTTCCACTGAAGATTGTAGCAGAATTCAGTTAGATTGCCGATAGATGCTGGTGCCTTATATGAGCTTGGCTAAAACCCTGCAGCCATCTTGGTAGCAAACCCATGCCCCCTAGGCAGTTTAATACTGCAATAAATAATACAAAGGAGTAAACAAATAGTACGGAGAAAAGTCACATTTTTATTTATTTAAAAGTTTTACCAGGAAGGCATACTGAGCAGATAACTGTTCGATTCCAGATGCGTCCTGAAATTGATCATTGATCAGACTTTAGTAATTTAGCTCTTTAAAAAGCAACAAGCCAATGTTCTGAGGTTATGAAGCAATATTTGGATGGGTTTGTACCCAACTCAGATTATTGGAATGTTGAGATTCACACCACTTCATGTCCAAAATTACGAATTACTAACAGACTACTTTTTTTAAGCTTGACTAAAACTGGCACAACTTCTAATGTAATGAGGTTCACTCGGCTCTAAACATTACTGAAAAGCCACAAGTGGTTTATGCCTTTCAAGAAATGCTGCAAATTCACACATTTCCCTGACTTAAAACTGCTTCAAGCCACATTCAGTATTTGAGATGTACTATATATGAAAATGGGGTCATATCTAGCTATTCCAGCACTTTATAAACAAAGTGAATTGATAATGGTTAGCATTGTGACAGATGAGTCTAACAACAGCACTGTGCTTTTCTTACCCCTTCATGAAACTGCCAGGGTTTAGTCTTCTGTGCCCGAGTTTAAGAACCCACATGCAAATTCTGAAGCTTGGCCAGCACAACCATTGATTGTATTCAAACAGGCTGAAGTAATTTAAACAGCCCCTTAATTGATACAGACAAAAGAAAACTCTCAATACCAATGATAACACAGAAAGGATTAGCCAGCAGTACAATCTGCACTTTTTTAGAAATGCAAGACTTAACAGTTGGAACTGATGACATACAGGCACATAGCTAAGATATTTACAGTATACTTAAAAGAGTGCCTTTCAAGTTGCATGTTCAGATATGCTTAATCGTTATATACAGTATGTGGAACAGAAATGAAGTCAGAGACATGTAGTGCATATTTTAAATACAAACCCAAGCCATTACACAGCTCTGAAGAGCCTCAGACATATCTTGCCAGGATCTGTGTTTTATAACATACACTGTGGCTGCATCCAGGGAAACAGCAGAATTATATGTTTGGTTTCTTTAATGGCTTATATTTCCACAGGGACTTCAATGTGTGTTTTTACTAAGATTAACCAAAACCACAGCCCTGGGAAAAATGTTTTCCAACACTGCAGTAGTGTGACTGTCTTTGAATTTGCAAATATAGCCAGTGGCCATTTTTAATTTTTTGGCATACCCTACATAAGCTACTTGCCATTAACTTTCTATTTGGAGAGGGGCATTCACTCATCATTTTTTTCCAACTAACCCCACCCACCCCATATAATTGGCCACCCAACTGCATTTAACAATTTAACATCTGACCAGAAATGTGAGACAAATACAGCCTCCACAGCATAAGCAAACACAACTCCTTCTCCTATATTCGTGAGCATTATCTGCCGTGTTAGCACCACTTTATTTTGCATTTACTAACCCAATTCGGCAATCTCCCACGTTGTTCAGTAGCACATTGCTGAGTCAAGGTAGGAGCACTTAAGTAACATGGTGCTAACACTGGAGGCAATGTTCGTGAATATAAGTCCTTGTGTGGTTAGTAGGAAGGATGTAGTTAGGACAATAACATTCAAACACCAGTTTATACACCATGGGCTCAGTTTTCAAAGGCTGATGCATGGCTTGCATCAAACCCTTTATCAAACCCATATTTTGGTGCAGCTGTGCCAAACTCATGAGCTACAGCTGCGCCTGATTTTATACTGTCAGGCGCAGCTACAACAGTTTCCTCAGTTTACAGCAGCTTGTGCCAAAGATCTAGCACAAGCCCCATAAAAAGGGTCCCCGGAAGGTGCAAGTTAGACCAGGGAAATGCTGGTCTATCTTGTGGCATTTGACGTTCGGGACTGAAAATCCCAATTGTAAGCCAGGAGAACGTGGCAAGCCCCATGCATCAAAATGTTTGGTGCACCAGGGGCTTGCGGGATTCTCCAGGCCTTGAAAATCAAGCCCCATATCCCTACTCCTCCCACCCTAATTTTAAACACAACCCTGTTTGTTGCCACTAAATTATCTACATAACCCTGTTTGTTGCTTTGCCACTCGACTGAACACATAATACGTTTGCTGTCTTGCAGTTGTGCATATAACACTGGTGCCTCAAGTTATATTCAGTACATTATACTGCTTGTTGCCTCACAGTTGTACACACCGAATGCTGTGTTATGTATGGGAGAAGACTAAATTAGGACTCAGTTTTATCATCACTACTGAGCCTGCCCTGAGTTGACACTAACAAAGCCTCTCAGTATATGCAGGGCTGCTGTAAGCTAGAAAGGATATTGCTACAAATCTCGCATCATGTATTTGTTCACAGTGACAGAAAGCGCCAGTCAAAACATTGACTAATTTCAAGGTTTCCTGAAGGCTTAGATAGCCTTGGAGGTCCCAAAACAATACAATTTAGCCAATGCAATTGGGATGGGTACTGGGAGAATGTGCTGTCTCTTTTAAAGCCTTTTTGTTTAAAAGAGTTTTGGCTTGTGAGGTCAGAGAGGACCCATTCTACTTTCCCACTTGATTACTGTTATTTTTACTTTACTGTATTTAGCAATTGTAAAGACACAGCCATTCCAATTTAGATCACATTAATTCAATCGCATCGTGATTTTTTTTTAAATTTTTAGCAGTGGCTAATACTGCACAAATAATTTCCACATCCTATTATAAGGACATCTTAGTGAAATGTTCCCTTTTACCTCCAGCTCCCATCATAGCTTTGCTTGCACGTGTGCATTGTACATTTGCATATGTGGGTGTGCTTGAACATTCTTCCATCCAGTGTGTGTGTGTGTGTATGTGTGTAAGCATACTCACATGGGCATTTCAGCTATGTGTGCATGTTTGTTCATTTTCTCCAGATGTCTCTCTCTCTCTCTCTCCTTCACCCACCTTTGTCACTTTTCAGCCTTCTTACTATGCCTTTTAAATAGCCCCCACTTGAGAACTCCTCCACTCATTCACTACTGCTATGCCTTTTCATACCCATCATCACCTTATTGTTTTCCAGTTTCTATTCTTGCCTTGCCTATTATCACCTGTTCTCCAAGATCCTCCACCTATTTTCTCTCCTCACACATATATCCTTCATTTCCCCTTACCTCTCCACTAACTTTGCTTTTATCTCTTTTAAGTTGTTCCTGAAGGAGAACCATGGTCAAAATGTAAATTCTAACTCTATGTTTAATTTTCAGTGTGCATTCAATATTACCTTTTTGTTTTGCTCCTATTTTTTTTTTTTTTAATTTAGTATGCTTTTACTGGTGGACCATTTAGGAATCAGCCTCCACCCCACTCTGGTCCCCCTCATCATCCCCAGGACTTAACTCCTTCAAAGACAATACCCCCTGGACTGCCCCCCGGGTGGGGCTGCCACACCAAGTGCAACCTGCACAATGACGGGAGAAGGTTGCTGGTAGGGGCACCTATCGTTATTACCTCCCTGGATTCCCCCCCACAGCAGGATGTGGAGTTGGCCCATAAACGACAGACGCTGTAATAAGTTGGCATTTCAAGGAGTGCCAGGAAGACAATGGGGGCCCCAGGAGAAGTGGGGTGTCATGTGTGGTGGATGCTATTTGTGTTTGTCTTTCCCTTTGGACCCCTGGGGTGGGGACATGCAATGATGTCCAGTGTCCACCCCGCCTCCACAAGGTAACGGCACTGGCCGCAGCAGTACCCCCAGCCTCTGCCAGAGATCCGTAAAAAATGGGACACTCTGCCCCCCCTCCCCAGAAGGAGGCACTCCCAGGACACTTGGTCCTTCTCCCCTGGCTGGCCGCTGACTCCGAGTCCATCACTGAACCCAGGATGTTGGTACCTAGCGGATGCCTTGCTACTGTGCCAGCAGGCCAGCTTGTTTTGCTCCCTTTAACAAGTTGTCTTGATAAAATGGAAATTTTTTTTTCACTGTTCTGCCTGATTATTATGAAGGTGAGTAAAACCCAATAATATGATTTGTCAGTCAGATTCTGTATACCTGCTAATAGATGTTAGATAAGTATGCATATAGAACCTCATCAAATAATAAGTCTCATGGATAGACGTAATATGGATTTTACTTCATTATGTTACCACCACCACTGGTATGCTAAGAGTACTGCGAACTTTCATACCTGGTGCACCAGCTGACTTCCCACTGTCAGAAGCCAAGGCAAGTAGAGTGTTGCCTTTGGGGGAAGGGAGGGCAGCTGTATAATGAATCAAGCACAAGCCAGAACAGTATAGTCCAGTTAATTTTGTAAGTATGTAACATAGCTACCACCATTCCTGAAGAAGTGGCATTAACCACAAAACACTGAGCAGCTCAGATGGGAAAAATAAACTGAAGTGTTTCCCATTACTGTTAGGAGTTCAGCCTCCCCTTTTTTGTATTCTATTACATTTAGTTGGCCTTAAGGTACAATTTAGGGACTATACCATCAGTCATTCATGTTTTAATTAAGCAATAAGGCCTGACAGCCTGTCCCTAGATTTTCCTTGCTTTCTCTTGATCAGTCATGGTTTCTAATATACCAAGGAAAAAGCTTGGAATCCATGGAATAATCAAACACATTTTCATTTGTTTCCATGGAAATGATGATAGTATTGACAAGTTTGTCCAGGATCACTATTTTCCATGGAAATGGTTACAGAATATTGAAAAGCATGTTAGGAACCAAACAACAAATTAAAGAATGACTCTGCTAAACATTTGGGTAAATCTATATTGCCAGAGTAGAACTGGCAGTGAGCATATCCCAAAGGTCAGAGGACAGGAGTAAGCAGGGTAAGCTGGGAGAATCCAAGAGACAAGAACAAAGATCACTGATATGGCCTCGGTATTTTGTTTTTTATTGATCAGGTAAGTACACTAGACAAATGCATGCACCTATTTTCAAGTTTGACCCAGAAGATTACAAAGTGCAGAAGGCAGGGAATAAACAACACTAGTCTTACAGTTATACAGAGTTATAGGGAACAATGTTATTACAGTGTGCAATGACAAAAGATAACACAATAAATAAGTAAGGGAGAATGGAAAGTTTACAGATACCAATGCAAAACATTCAAATAGAATCACAAAACAGAGTTTCCAGAGGAAGGCATACATAATCAATGCTAGCAAACAGAAGCCAGCATCAATACAGGGCTAGGAGGCTGTAAACCATAGGGAAACAATAGTTAAGTGCAGTTGCAAATAGAGTCTACACCTGACGTCAGTTGATGCTGCTCTGTCCTTCTTCGTTAGTTCTTTCCAATCCGCCTGTGACATTTTCGCCCCCCATGTCAAACGGTTTGAAAGGTCTCAATCATCCCCCTGGGTCACACGGATGTTGCTTGATCAAATGAAGGCCCGTGATGACTTGTGGCGCAGAGCTCTTCAATCAGGTCAACCAGCTGACCGACAACGCTATCGTGCTGCCAGAAATGCCTGCATCTGGGCTATTCGACTAGCGAAGGCTGCTTACTACCAAACAAAACTCACTGTTACCTGGGGAGATGGTAAGAGGTTCTGGAAAAATATTAAGGAACTCAGTGGAAAGTCTCCTCCCCCTCCTCCTACCATTCTTATCCTGGATGGTATTCCTACCCAAGAACCTAATAAAATAGCTGATGCCTTCAATATATCATTCTCAGATCTAAGCTCGATCCTCCCCGATTTTTTCAGTACTGCGGGGGCTCTTTTCCCCCACCCCCCTCGGGGCCTCCCTTTCAGCTAAAAACTATCTCCACTGGTGAAGCCCGTGCTTACATTGCCAGGTTCCTTGGAAAGTCCAGACATAGTGGTGACTCTCTTGATGCCAAACTACTGTCCTTAACCCTTGATGCCGTTCTAGTACCGCTCACTAAAATCTTCAACATGTCCCTCCGCCTGGGACAATTCCCAGCTCTGTGGAAAAAGGCTAGGATCATGCCAGTACACAAATGTGGTGCACGTACCTCCACTAGTAATTACAGGCCCATATCCATACTCCCCCCACTCTCTAAAGCTTTGGAGAAAATTGTGGCTGATCAACTTTCCAACTATCTTGATACTCAACACATAATCTGCCAACAACAACAACACGGTTTTAGGAAAGGTCATAGTACCACCACTGCCCTACTAGAACTCACCTCCTTTGTACATGATGCTCTGGACCAGGGTGACCTGGCTGGCTCAGTCTTTATAGATCTCTCCAAGGCATTCGACTCCGTCAATCACATCATGCTCATTAACTCCCTCCTCTCTGTCGGCGTCTCCCATGAAACTACTAACTGGTTCTCTAGTTATCTCTCTGGCCGCACACAACAGGTCATGATAAGAAACACTCTCTCTGCAAACCTTCCAGTTCGATCGGGTGTCCCACAAGGCTCTATCCTCGGTCCGCTCCTCTTCTCACTTTTCCTGAACTCATTACCTCTGGCCTCCTCTGGGTGTCTTCTCCTCTATGCAGATGATGCTGTGATTTTCAGTTGCCACCCAGACCCCATGATGCTTCAAATATCCCTACAGGACTCCTTCTCTCACATTGAAGCCTGGTTTTCCTCTCACAGGCTCGTTCTCAACACAAAAAAGACGAAAGTCATGTTATTCGCCATCCTCAGCATCGCACAGCACTACAAAATTATCCATACTTAATGTGACAGGCACCACGCTGGAATCGGTTTCCAACTTCAAATATCTAGGGGTTACACTAGACTCTGCCCTTACCTATCGTGAACACATTGCGTCAACTAGCTTTTCAAGTCAACAAAGATTGGTCTCCTCTACAGACTTAGGGCATGTCTACCTCCGGACTCTATGTTTAGCTATCTCCAGCTCCATCCTCTCTCTGGTAGATTATGGCATAGTCATTTCTGGCAGGCGCTCTGGCACAGCACTGTCACTATTAAAAGCTCACTAAACAAAGCCTGCCGACTGGCCATTGGGTGTGATGCGTCTGATGCACACCTGTGACCTCTACCTCGCTCATCCTGGCTCAATTTTCAGTGGCTAGTCTACCAGACCTGTCTACTGGCAAAAAGATCCGGTTGGGCCCTAGCGCCCCTGGCTGTCAAAAACTCCTCCGAATGAACCTTCCTGTTCATCTCACTAGACATTCTGTCACTGCCTCATTCCGTATCCCTTTCGCAAAGACCACTAATGGCCAAAGGTCCTTTTGTTTCTGGGCCCCTCTCTGGATGAATACAATCCCTGACTGCATTTTATCGATTCCCAAGCTTGGTCCCTTCAAACTTGAATTACATAACCACATTATGTCTAACTTCCACTGTGACTGTAGATGAGACCAATTAAATCTCCATTGCACTAGTATTTCTCAAACTGCTGTCGTACCATGACTGTACATTTTATATATTTTTTTTCCCCTACGCATCTCTGTTTGTAACTGTCTTTCTTTGTTTCACATAGTTGTTGTCTCTATTGTAAATCACATACTGTACTTTGCTCAAACCTATTGTACTTTGTTCTAATCTATTTTGTATGACGTGGAGCCTTTGCAAATGAGTCCCTGACTCAAAGGGTTGTAATTCCTAGACCTTAAACAAATAAAACAAATAAAACATTCAAGCAGTTTCATAAGGATCTTCTAAACAAAGAGTAGGAGGGTGAACTGCACACCAGCAATGGGAGAGAGTTCCAAAACATGGGGGCACGTGCAGCAAATGCCTGTTCTCCCATTACTATGTAGGTTTTGGGGCAGCCAGTAGTGATTGATCATTTGACCTGAGCGTGTACCTCTGGCTAGGATATTTTAGTGTCTCTGCAAGGGCAGCAGGTGGCAGATCTAATAATTTTTGCCTGTAAATCAGCCCATTTGCGGAAGCCAGGGAGCTTAACTTTTCATGGAGGCCACAGTGATGCATAAGGCAGGTTGCAGATAGGATAACCTGCAAATATTGTGTCTTGTTTAGCCAGTAATGTTCTACCAGCAGATGCAAAGGGGGTGAACCAACAGATTTGGCTTTGGACTCTTTTGGCTTGAGTAGGCTAAGCTGCTGGGATGATGATGTACTTGACCCTATAGGCCACATTGACTGCCTTGCACACATTGTGAATATGTAATGTAAGGAGAAGTCAAGTTGGGGATCTAGAGTGACCCCAAGGTATCTGAAAGATTGAAAGGTCAAGGGGGGCATGATACCAGCAGAATGCAGAAATGCATTACATATTAGGTTACCACTGTTCACTTTTTTTTTTGCAATATATAGTTTTAGTTGGAGGAAAGTTCCATAAGCATCAGTAATCTTAAGCAATATGCAAGGACACCAGTCCAATGTTATCTCCACATATGTGTGATACATTTTAGAACCCAGAATTCATCAGCATATGTTGGAGAAATGCTACCTACCACCCCCACCCCCGAGCACCAGCCTATTGTATAAATAGGACATGCAATGGGGACCTGTGTCATACATAATTTATCTACACTCTTGACTTCAGGCACATCACTCATGGCTTACACCACTTGTGAGGTTACCCAGGGTCAAACTGCTCTTGTGTAGATAAATAATGTATCACAGAGGTCCCCACTGCATAATCCCTATATAATATACATAGACATAATTTAGACAGAGTACAGGTTACATACAAAAAAATCATTGCTCTACTTCGTATCACCATTGGTCATCATATACTGCCATTAAATGTTTTAAATATTTTTTAAAACGTTTCTGTACACCATTCAGGCAAAATGTGCCTATTCACATACAACACCAAGCTCTGTGGGGAGAGCGGACTCAGCTGAAGGGATACAGGACCTACAGGATGATCTGGAAAAGGTGGGGAGGTGGTCCAGGATCTGGCATCCTGGCTTTAATGCCAAGAAATGCAAAGCTATGCACATCCAACCCAAGAATCACAAGACAGAGTACTACCTGGCTAGAGTACAAGGGCCAGATTCATAAAACTTAGCCAGGGCGCAAACCCAGTTTGCCCAAGGCAAATTGGGTTTTGCCCAGAGTTGCTATTCACAAAGCCCACTTGCCCCCATAAACTGGGTTTCACCTGTGCAAGTAGTGAGGGAGGCCACAATGCAAAATGAGGGAAGGGACCTGCATATCCCATAATCCCATTCAAAGGATTTTGCTCCATGCAAGGGCCTTTATGAAAGGCCCTTACATGGAGCAAAACACTACTGACAAAAGCAGGTGGTATTCAAGTGCAACCTAGTGGTTTGTGGAGGTACTTCAGGACCCCACCCCCGCCTTCAATAAGTTCCCATGGTGTAGTGGTCCCTCCCCCCGATGATTAGAAACATTTTCCATAGTGTAATGGTCCCTCCCCAGTCCCTGATCTCCCATTGGATATACAGAAACTGTTATTTTCCACAGTGTAGTGTCCCCTTCCCGGTCTCCGATCAACATCCTGTATGAATAACAAATATTTATCCTTGGTAGTCTAGTGTCCCTTCCCCCCTCCTTGGTCTCTGATCACTGTCCTGTATGAGTAAAAAATATTTATCCCTAGTAGTCTAGCGTCCCTCCACCATCTCTGGTCTACAATCACCATCCTGTATGATTAAGAGATATGTAGCCTTGATAGTCTACTGTCCCTTCCCCTCCCCCTTCCTGATCTAAGAATGTCATCCCTGGTAGTCCAGTGGTCTCCCCCATCTCTGATTGCCCTCCACGATAAAGCACAAATCCCTGGTAGTCTAGTGGGCCCCCCACCCAGTCAGACATACACCACCACCTCCCCTAACCCAACTCCCAGCCAGCGACCAAGCGCAATCCTCCTCTTACCCCCATGCCTGGCTGCCAACTGAGCTCATGAGTGTGTACTGATACAATATGCACTCACTGTGAGGCTCTGTCAGTAGCCAGCTGTGGAGAGTGAGAGGAGTCTACAGGTCGCCAGCCAGGGTTGGGTGGGGCAAATAGGGGTGAGGTCTATCTGACTGGGTGGGAAATCCATTAGACTACCAGGGATTTGTGCTTCATAAACGAGTGGAGACCGGGTGGGAGGCCTCTAGACTACCAGGAATGACATGATCTTACGGTATGGCACTTGGAGACCGGGAGGGGAGGACACTTAGACTACCAGGCATAAATATTTTTTACTCATACGGGATGGCGATTAAAGAGAGGGGAGGGAGAGGGACACTAGACTACTGGGGATACATATTTTTTACTTATATGATGGCGATCAGAGACCAGGTAGGGGAGAGGGACACTAGACTACAAGTGATACATACTTTTTACTCATACTGAACAACGATTGGAGACTGGGGAGGGAGGAGGGACCACTATGCTATGGAAAATAACTATTTCTATATATTGGGCAGGCGATCAGGGACCGAGGAGGGCATCACTAGACTGCCAGGGATGCTGTTTTTCATTATGAGAAGGCAATCGGTGGATGGAGGGGTGGGAAAGCACTAGACTGCTGGGGATTACATTCTTTTCTTCTGTACCGGCTATCAGCAATGATGGAGGGGATGCTACACTCAGCACAGCCTATGCAAATAGGCCATTAATGGGCATGCAAATGGCCAGTTAGCACCATGCATGCCCAATTTCCTCATTTGCATGGCTGCCTTAGTGCAGCAGCACTATGCTTGCAGGGGTATTCACTTGGCTGAGGGATAGGCCTGCACCGGTAGGGTTAGAGGTAGCAGTATTGGTGTTGCCACTGCCTCTATCCAGTCCTATACATAGTCAGATAGCGCCATTCGCTATCCGTTTATGAACAGTGAGTTTTGCAACCTGGGCAATCACAAGTTGCCACGCAAATTTTAGAATGCCACTTTTCATGTTTTCATGAATCCTGGCCCATGTATCTGCATCAGAGGAAGAGAAGGACCTGGAAGTGATGACTACTAATGACCTGAATAAATCCATGCAGCGCAAGAAAGCAGCAGCAAGGGCAAACAAGATGCAGGGATGCATAGCTATGGGGAGCAATAATAAGAAAGAGGAGGTTACTGGCTCTTTGCTGGGCGACGAGCTTTGCAAAGTTGCACTGTGCATTGTGTGAAGTTGGGAAACTTGGCAACGGTTTCATAAAGCGTACTTTCCACACATTGCTCATCTCTACTGCACAGAACACTGTAGGCACACCAGCGTTCTGTGCATGTAAGAACAGGTAAACGGCATAGGCATCTTTATTTCCTTCCCTGTTAGTTTTAAACAGATATAACTCCAGGGGTCGTAGCTATTTGTTATTTTGGTTCCCAGGCTAGAAATGTGACCAGCAACACCCAGGGGATGAGCAAGGAAGATGATCAGCAGCAGGGAGCCCATAATAATATTTCAAAGATGATATTTAGCGCAACATCCTTCTGAGAGTTACTGTGGTGACAGCCAGGATGCACCTCCCTACTGCAGCATACTGCATTAGTGCCACTGCAGTAAACAAGGTCAAGGTCAATGGTAGTAATCCTTTCTGTCATGCAGTAACTCAAAACACTGCCTTGCATCCTGACCAGCACCACTGGAGTTGCACACCTCTGCTGGCACAGAGTGGATCATAGAGACAGAGGGAACAGTGCTGGATCCAGGATTTTACAATGAGGGGTGCTGAGGAGGTCTGCATACTTGACGCACAATTTTTTAAATGATTTTTTTAGTCCTTTATATTGTCTCTTTTTCATTACATTTTTGACTGTAAATACAAATGCAATCAGTACTCCTGTATGTATATCTTCTTACAACCATAAAATCAGACGTCTTCAACAAAGTGAAATGCAGCAGCAAGCAAGCAAGTTACAATGGGGGTGCAATGGCCCACTTCGACCCTCCCCCTGCAGATCCACCACTGAGAGGGCCAGAGTGAGAAGATTAGGCACTCATGGAGCTACTCAGAGCTGAAGTTGAAACGCTGTTAAGACACAGACACTGTGGGCTAGATTTTCAAAGGCCAGAAAATGACGCAGAGTGCTTGCATCAAAAACAACTGATACAAGGAGCAAGATGCGTCAAACCTTGCACCAATTCTGATTTTCAAATGGTGCTTGCGTCAAAAACAGGTCTGCGTGCACTAGAGTGGCTTGCCCCATGCTTGCCCCCCAAAAATGCCTGCGCCATGTCAGAAGGGAGGCCTACATCACTGAAATCATGCATATCCCCCTATTTGGGATTTTCAAAGAATGCAAGTCCTGTCCTTGTGCCTAAGATGCATGTTGCTGTTAGACCAGCCAGAGCTGATCTAAGAGACACTAGAGCATATAAAGAGATCCAAAGCAGGTGGTCAGACCTGACTATGCTAATATTAAGGGTCAGTATGCTCCTACAGGACTAGTTTAGAATATTTTGGGGGCTTAGTTTTGGCCATTTCATCTGCTGTTTTGTTTTACTTAGCTTGCGTCATTCTCAACCTTTGCGTCAATTTTTACTCAACTTGTACCATTTTTTTGACTCAACTTGCATAATTTTTGGCTCAGCTTGTGCCATTTATTTTGGTGCAGCTTGAGTCATTCACATCCCGTATGCCATTTTGTTGTTGCAGTGGACCTCTTGCGTCAGTCTGGGGGACTTTGTCACAAAGAATGCTTTTGTTGCAAATATGGTGCTGATGTTTGAGGTGCACCTAGATCTTACTGCTTAGGCTGGTAGTTTGATGCAGCTTGCGTGGATCTAAGGGCCCTTTGAAAATCCAGCCCTGTGCTTTTAACACCTTTCCGTACAGAAAATTTATTTTCCCATAACCTATTGTGTACAGACTGAATTGTATAATTCAGGCAGTGATAGTGCTTACTAAAGATTTGACTACAGAAGGCAGACTGGAACATCCAAAACAGAAAAGTGTTGGGACTGCAATGTGCAACGTTAAGAGCTACTGACACCTCAAGAAGAACTTTGATAAATGTAATATTTGAATACAAAGCAAATTATATTTCTGATTAGCTCTGTATGTCTTATCCCCATTATTTATAACTGAGGACATATGCATGAAAACAGGAGAGTTGTTCCTTGAGGGTTCATCAGCTCCTATTGCTTCTTCCCAACCTGCTATCGGAATACTACACTTGTGACATCACTGTTATTGCCATGACAACAGACTGTGATGTCACAACAAAGCATTATAATGTTAAGCAGGTAAGAACCCGTACAGAAATATGAAATCTAAGCAATAAAGATCTTGTTTTTCTGGAATTTCTCAGTAGTAAATAATAGAGACTGGGGGAAATCTATAGAAGATATATGAAATACAAACTGAATTGTGTTTAAATATTAATTTTCCAAAGTTTTCCCAAAGGTATCAGCTCCTCTTTAATGCAGATGAACATACCAGCGAGGGTGCATATATAAGGTGGCAGATGGGTATGAAGCCAGATTGGAAAGCCTGCTAAACCTGTCACTGGTTAAGCCCTACAAGGGGGGCAGTGTAACGTTGTGGCAGTTTTATGCAAACACTTTAGAGTGAGCATGACCATCACACTTGCCATATTTCATAATTATGATAAAGCACTGTGTGGTTGGGGGGGTTATATTTTGGTAATCACATACCCAATACAAGAACAGTACAATCACACATGCAATATAAAAACAGTACAAGGTAACTGTGGGGGTTGTGATTGTCTGACAGTGACCCATCCCTTCATGCTTAACAACTGAATTATTCATTCCCACTTCCTCTATTCTCATTTTATCACTTGCTCATTGCAAACTATATAATGTGTCAGCATGCCTCATGTCATACACCTCAGGGCCACAAGGCTATAAATTTATTTTTTTAATTTTATTTATACATAAAAAAATAAGAAGAATATAAAACATGATTGAGCAATTCAACAAACACACCTAAAACAAATGTAACAAACAATAACACCCCCATTCTCACCCCCACCCAGTCTCTTGCAAGTGAGCAGAAGATAGCCAATACAATGTAAGTCTAACACCAGAGCCACAAATAGAATAACGTATGGGGTGCTGTGTGCAACAAAAAGGTTACACACACACCCAAGGAGTTAGATGCTACATAAACCCCGAGAGTGAAGCTCGAGGGCTTTATGGAAAGTATTTACCCCCAAGGGTGTGTGTAAACTTCGAGTTTACACACAGCACCTCATCTTTTACTTTATATAATTGCTGAGTCTCTCCTTTTTTTGCCACAGCAATTATATAAAATACAAGATGTTCCCCCAGATATTCTGGTGCTGCCATGCTCGGGTCCATTTTTTTTGTCGGTAGCCTGGCAGGTTTTTTTGTTTTCAGCTGTTTTGGTGGCCCCTCTGTATATGGAAAAAAATCAGTTTTTAAAAAAATAACATACCACCAAATTCCTATGGCATGGAAGCTGAGTTTCGCTGAAGACAGAAGTGGTGAGAGGCAAGCAGCGTGAAGGGACAAACTGGCGGGTGCATGTGCAAACCGAGGGAAGCTGTGCACGTGTTTGCCATTATAAACACTCTTTACTGTATAATGGCAAATTACAGCACAGTCTTCCTATGGGAGAAAAGGGAGAGCCATGAATTATAATCCATTTATAAATGAACAAGTAACATTTAAGGCAGTTCATAACAAGTAACATAGAAAATATTGTGTAAGCCCCCCTAAAATGGGCTTACCTTTTCTGGAGCTGCTGCCCATCCTCATCTCTGGTGGGCCAGTGGCTCTGGGGGGATTCGGACTCACTGGTTCATTGTCTTGGTCCTCAGAAACTCTGGCCACCCTCTCGTGGTGTTCCAGCTCTTGGCAGGCAGGCTGGGTGCCGCTTGTGGTTCTAGTGCCTCCAGGTGCATTTCAGGAAGCCCCAGGGGCCAAGAAGAAAAACAAAACATAAATATTGTAAATAGTTGGGCAGCCCCTGCTCTGAGCATGCGAGGCCACTGAAAACCACAAATGTAGTGGAGTGGTTGTTCTAGGTCCCGGGGTCTGGCGTGTAGTGGGCTGAGCTCGGGATCCCAACAGGAGAGAAAAATAATAAAACTAGAATAAATAAAATATAAATATTTTTTAGGCAGTCCACGCTGACTGGACATGCGTGGCCACTGGGAAGAGAAATTTAAAGGGGCGGTTGCTCTTTTCTTAGGGGAAGTGGTTCGCTGCCAGATGGAAATTGTAGGGGGCACAATGTAAATACAGTAATTAATTTGGGGACTACAAGTCCCATATGGTTAAGGGGAACAGAGTGATCTTGGCACCCTCATGTTGGTCAAGGATTGGCCCTTTAGTTAGGTGGGCAGAGGTTTGGTGCCTAAGAGGGAGAGAATAAAAGGGGAGCTGTTTGGTGTCCTTGTGGGAGAGCACCAGAAAGAGAAGAGTGGAGAGTGGGGTGAGCAGGGTGGATTGCCTGCTTGGCCATAGAGGCCATTGTTTTTTATTTATTTAGTAGTGTAATATGGCCCCATAGTAGATGTGGTGGTGGTCAATATTACTTGTGCCTCAGTGGGGCATCACTTAGGAACAGGCTAAGGAGGAGAAGGCGGAGAACCTGAGAGGAGCATGCAGCTGGGAACTGGGCTGAATTATGCATGCGCATGAGGACCACTAGACCCTCCTCACCTTGAGTAAGGAGGTAAGGAAGGAGGAAGATTTGAGAATGGGGCTTGGTTGGGAACCAGGTGTTCTGGAGCCTCCCCTGGTCCCAGGCTGCCCCTATTCCAGGACTGCTGTATTGTAGGGCTCAGTACCCCAAAAAGGGCTTGTTTGAGGGTGGCTGTAGGCTGGGCAGCCATCCCTCTGGAATAAAGTGTCTCTCTGCCATGAAGCAGTGAAGGAGCATAGATGTGTTGCTGCCTGAGGTTGCAGGTCAATTCAGCAATGAATTGAGCTGCCTATGATTGGACTGTGGCTACCTTGTCAAAAAGGTAGTTGCTTGGACTCTATGCTCAAATGTGAGCCTTTCGGTCAAGAATGATCCAAGCGTCTGATGTGACCTTTAAGTCCAGAGCAACTGGTCTGTTTTTTTGCTGCTCCATGGAGTGACTGTTTCTGGTTCTGAATTGATTATTCATTAAATGGACTCCCCTTGTTCCTGCAACTTCAGTGTTGGTTAATTTTTATGTTGGCGCTCTTGCGCAGCCAACATCTTGCGGTAGCTCAGATTTGGAGGTGTGGTCGCTGTTGGGCGAATGCAAGGCACGCATCAGTAGGTGCGTCCCTCATTCCCCAATCAGGCTGTGTCATGGTGCCACACCGTGCATACCTAATATGGCCATGGGATCAAAGGAATGGTCCGCTGCAATTCGAGCTATGCTAGTCATACACAGCGGACCTCCCGACGTGCTTTACCTGGTGATTAACATGGCAGTATGAATACTGATGACTTCGGGGGTGCCCAATCCCCCTGTCGGGATACCCTGTTCCAAAGTATATGCCAACAGGGGAGCCCTCCCCGCTGGCATAATGCATCTCCCCCGCTTGTTATGTGCTGAGGGAGTGCCCAATCCCCTCGGCTTTGCCCCCACTTACATTGTGTGCCAATGGGGGTGCCTAATCCCCGTCGGCCATAAAGCACAGCCCCAGAAAAGTTTAGGTGGCACACTGGGAGCCCACCCCAGCGCACAAAGCCCCTGCAAAAAAAAGCTGTCCACCGATGTTTACTTTTTATTTTTTTAAACCTGTCAAAAAGAAAACTGTCCCTAGCGGTCTCCCTGCCCACCTCCAGCGCCCAACCACTGTGCACCCTGCCTCCCCACACACCCCTCACCCCATACTTGCCTCCGGAGCTTGGCATGACGATCTTCAGTGGACCAGGAACACGTCTGCACTCTTCAAAGATGACCGCAAACTGAGGAAATGCCAGTAAGCTGTATAATGGAATAAATAGGGTTTTTTCAACTTTGATGCATATCTCGGACATTTTTTGGACTTTTTGCACCAAATTTTCAACATGGGGTTTTTGGGACCCCTCCTTACGAATTCTGTCAGTGTTATGATGTTAATTGGTTCCAAAAGGTGATTTCGCACTTACTGCGTGGAATCACCTATCAAAACCGATTAACACAAGGACAGTGGCAGTGTTCATGAGGTGGGCTCTCAAAAACCCTATGTTGCAAATTTGGTGGAAAAATCCCAAAAATGGCTGTTTTGCAAGTGTGCGTTGCGTGGTTACTACACGCCTCGTAACTTTGCGAATTTGCAATATTTTCACACCAGATTTTCAACATCGTCATTTTTCTACACCTCCTACTGAACAGTAAACTGTCATTTTTCATATCCTGGCCGAAATGTGTTTCCGCACTTCTGGTGCACAATAGCGTGGTCCCTGTGTGAAATCTGTGTTTGGGGCAGATTATGAAAATGACAGTGACACTGTTCATGAGCAGAGGTCCTAAAATGCCTATGTTGAAAATTTGGTGATCATTCTCTATAAAATGACTGTGTTACGAACGTGCGTTACGCAGTTGCTACGCAAGCTCGTAACTTTGCAAATCCACAATATTTTCATGCCAGATTTTCAACATTGTCATTTTTCTTCACCTCCTTGTAAACAGTACAGCTGTAATTTTTCACATCCTGGTTGAAATGTGTTTCCGCACTTCCGGTGCACAATAGCGTAGTCGCTGCAGGAAATCAGTGTTCACGGCAGATTACGAAAATGACAGTGACACTGTTCATGAGCAGAGGTCCTGAAATGCCTATGTTGAAAATTTGGTGACGATACTCCTTAAAATGACTGTGTTACGAGTGTGCGTTGTGTAGCTTGCACGCATGCTCGTAGCATTGTGCATTTGTAATATTTTCACTCCAGATTTCACCATTCACATTTTTCCACATCTCTTGATGAACAGTACAGCTGTCATTTTACATATCCTGCCCAAACAAGTTTTCGCACTGCTAATAGCACGTGTCGCTGTGCAAATGATTTTTTGACAGTTTGAGGAAATGACAGTGACACTGTACATGAGCAGCAAAGTAAAATATGTTGGAAAATTTGGTGCCAAAAGTCCATAAATGACTGTGTTATAAGCATGCTTTATGATTTCCCCACGCAGCCTTGTAACTTCTGCAAATTTGCAATATTTACATGCCACATTTTCAGCACTGCCATTTTTTTACACCTCCTTATGAACAGTACAGCTGTTCATAAGGAGGTGTGAACGGTACAGCTGTCATTTTTCACACCCTGCCCAAAATGTGTTTCCTCACTGCACTACCAAAGCCAATGCCAGCCCAACAACATTCGGCATTGACAAATGCTTGTTTTTTGATGAACTGTTTCGTTGCTAACAAGAAGCTTGCCTCCACAGCCCAGCCCCTGTAGTGTGTTCCATGCCATGCCACAGAGGGGCAGGAGGACCAGCAAGGCAGATGTTGAGAGGCCTGCCTGGTGGAGACTGCCTATGGGGGCCTCTGTGGTGAAGGTGATGGGGCCAAGCAGTTGAAGACCTGCATTTTCATCTCCTCAGTCGACCGACTCTGCACCCAGGGGTCTGGGGGCACTCCAGTTTTATCAGGTTGAGTAGGCTAGGCCAACCAGGTGTGCAGACTCTCAGTGCCCCCCTCCCGTGGGCTTTCACCACCATACCCCTGGATGCGGGGAGGGAGTGCTTGCAACTGTAAAGCAAACTTAAGGCCCTATTGGTTACCTCAGGTAATATACAAAACAAAACTAGAAAACAATTAAGGGATCAGAAATACCTAAAACAAGAAGAGAAAGAGAAGAGGGAGCCCACTGCAAAGTAATTAAATTAAACTGAGTACAACGTATACATCCTGACCCATTTTTTTTTATAATAGGACCTAGGATTGTTGTGAACACTGGCCATCATCTTTTCCAAACACATGCTGAAAAAACATTCTTGTAGCCACACCTGGTATGATACTGCATATTGATCTTGCCAGTGCCAAAAAATAATCTTTTTTTTTACTGACATCGAGATCATGGCCAGAAAATACTTACATTCTTTAACAGAGATCTTTTCATATTCCCAACAATACAAACCTCTGGTATAGATAATTGGTCTATGCCTAAAAGCGGGACAGCTTTCGCTTTAATGGCCTCCCATAGGGGATGAATCTGAGGGCATTCCCAGAAAATATGAAGTATGGTACTATCATCCTTACCATACCTTACACAACTCTGAGAATGAATAAGCCTCCTGAACAGCCGTTGAGGAGATCAGTAAAGATTATGTAAAATATTAACCGAGTGAGATGAAGTCTGTTGTTGACTATATAGATATGCAGGTCTTGCCATACCCAAGTCCAATTAAAACTTCTAGCTGGGGAAACTTTATCCCAATATGGGCAAACCCCAGTTGTATGAGGAAATAAGTCAGTGAGAATTAAGTTATATAATTTGGATATACAGTACATATTGCATGAAGTCGAGAGCCATTATGATAGCCCTAAGAATTCACAATTACTAGTACACCAAGATGCAGGACCAAAATGTGCCATGATAACATGTCTGAGTTGAAATAATTTAATAAAGGATTTATTTCCTAATTTAAATAAATTACAAATGTCTCTTAGAGGCATGAAGTGCCCATCATGGAGCAGGTGACATACGAACACCTTGTCAAGTTGGGGAAGCCACTTCCTACTGAAACATTTGCCGTACACTTTTAGATTAGGCTTTCCAAATAAAAGTTGGGATATAACCTTGGTAAAATGATATCCCAGGGCCCTACCTAACTGTCCATAGACTCTAAGAGACAAACCAATTCCTTCCTTGAGGATAGGTCTCAGAGAGTGGTGTTGGGAATTTATTCCTCGGACCCTCATGGACTGCCCTGCGGGGTTCCACAGGGCTCGGTGCTGTCCCCCTTGTTATTCACAGTGTATTTGCTTCCATTAGGGGACATTATAAGGTGGTACAGTTTGAGTTTTCATTGCTATGCTGATGATTCTCAACTATACATGTCCTTTGTACCTGACCAGGAATTAGACTCCGTTACAGTGTTTAATAACTGCCTACTAGAGATTCAGAACCGGATGAGTGCCAGTTGGCTTCGGCTGAACTCGGAAAAAGCTGAGGTATTGGTTGTGGACTCTGGTCATAGGATGACAGGGGCATGGGCCAGAAATCCGTCAGGATTAAATCTTGGCGGGATCTCGCTTATTGCCTCTAGCCAGGTGCGAAACCTGGGCGTTGTTTTTGATGAAGGCCTGATCCTGAGGGCAAAAGGTTTCGGCTGTAGTCAAATCTTCCTACTACCATCTTAGGAACATAGCCTGGGTGATGCATCTGGTCTGGCACGAAGATCTTCCGACCTTGGTCCACGCCTTTGTCATCAGTTGTCTTGATTATTGTAACACCCTCTACCAAGGACTACTGGGCGTAGACATCTGCCGCTTGCAACTAGTGCAGAACGCGATGGCCAGGTTGCTGACTGGAGATTCTAGATCCAGTCATATTACACCTGTGCTGTGTGATCTGCACTGGTTGCCAGTAGAGTGGTGGATTACCTTCAAGGTCACGTTGCTGACCTATAAGGCCCTACACGAGCAGGGTCCCCACAACCTGAAAGAGCTCCTATGTCCTTACTATCCCTCCCACTCGCTCTGATCCTCTGGCGGGGGATTGCTAGAGATTCCCAGGGTATCCCTTAAAACATCGGGAGGAAGGCCTTTTGCCTTTATAGCTTCTACCCTGTGAAATTCTCTACCTCACCAGACACGAGAAAGCCAGACCATAGAGGGTTTTAAAAATCTTCTAAAAACATATCTATTTAACCAGGCCTTCTCAGAAATGTATTGAATTTTGAATTTATATGGATGTGTTTTAATATATTTTTATATGTGTTTTATGATATGTGGTGAGTTTTTAATGTTATAATGTAAATGAGCCCTGAGCATTGTAAGGGTGCCTTATATAAATAAAAGATTGATTGATTGATTGAACCTTTTTAGGAAGAGCCCGATAAGTAATAAAAGGCATTACAGCAGGTGAAAAACCCATCTGCGCAACTGCTTCAAGCTCTAAGTCCAACCTTATGGGTTTATACTCGGAAGGGGTCTCTGCCTCAGACATGACAATCCATCTGAGATATTTGCTAGCATGGGTAGCAGAACAGCATGCAGTAAAATAAGGCAATCTAAGCATGGTTTAGAAACAGCTAACTTACCATAGGATACAAGGCTATCAATTATAGTCCCACAAAAGGACTTGGACACATAAATCTAATGCTGACAATCCAGTGCAGTACTGTTGGAGTGTCACATCCCACAGATGAGGTGTTAAATCGAGATATCATCAGTCCACTTCTGGCATGGTCCTTATCGGTGTACAGGTAGAAGTAATCTAACACTCATGTCACTTTGTGCAAGAGTCGGGGATCTTCCCCAGTTCACCATCATCCCCTTGCCAAACAAAAAAGAAATGGTTTAGGAAATTGCCCATGGCTGTATGTGGGTGCTTATGAGTGCAATGGCTACTACTGTATGTTTAGAGACACTTCCCTACCAGCTTCACTGGACTCTAGTCATAAACCCAAACTTGCCCAAAGCACTACAGTACAGGATGCATGTGGCTGACTTACGTGTATACCAGGTGTCCTATGGATATCCATGCATGCACAATTCAGATACCACAACTGCATTAATAAGTATATTCTCAGCCACATCAAATTCTGTGTATTGGTATAGCAGATCAGTGTAGGGGCCAGACGGAGCCATGATTCTGTTGGGCACTGTGGTGTACCAATTTAACAAGCTGGATGCACGCTACTTTGGGTACTTACTGAGATACTCCACTATGGCTGGGGGAAAGCAACCATAAGTGCTGTGCGTCAGATCTGGAATAGTATATTCTAGATCCTGTGCAGACCCAACATGTAGCCACAATCCAACCTTTCCCTTCTGGGCATGGAGGGCTGGGAGCTTCTTGGCCAGTAGGTAGGCACTTTCTCTTTTTCTGTAAAACACAAATATACAAAAGAGGGGATACAGTAAACCTGGTTGTGGAAAGCCATTTCCTTGCTCCCTTTCTTCTGTAGAGCAGGGGTCCACTTATTAGCCAGACCAGGCTTCCAGCTCAAAGCCCAGTTTTCTGACCCCACTGCACTTTCCCGGTCTCCCCTTCCCTCACGCAGCACTTCATGCTTGAGGGGAAGGGCTGCAGTGGGATAGTGATTGCTGATACCACATGTCCTGCTGAGGCCAGCAACGCACTATATAACTGCACAGCTTCATATACCTTTCATAGTACGCACTGAGCTTTTACTTGCGTAGATCTCATTGCTTGAACTGTAAATTGCTCTAGGATACTGTGTGTATTAAATGTGCTATGCAGATGGAAATTATTGTATGTTAATAATGCTAATTCTGCTAGTGTGTTTCTAGAGTCACTGTGACATTGTCCAGTGCACAGGAAAGCATTTTCGGGTATGTCAGATAGCAAAGAACAGCTCATGCATTAATGCTGACAGACACTGAGACTGATTAACAACTAGCAATTACCGGTGCACACTTGCCTGTGGAAAAAAAACATCCAAAGGAATACAATCAACATGGCTGTTGTGATCAGCACTTCAAAAGAATTCATTTTGTTCCCCTGAGGTCAGATACAAGGTCCAGACAGAGGTAAGTGAATAAGTATTTTATTTGAAACAACACTAAGACAAACAATCTGACTCTGCAGCAGTGATTTTTATCCAAGGCAATGCTTCCTTGTGGAAATACTTAGATGCACCAGGTGATAGTATGGCCAGCGTAAGTCCAGTTTAGGTAAAGTGAAACTAAAAAGCATTCAGAAATGTGCAAACAGTGTGAGTAGCTGCAAATGTATCAGCACCAAGAAATAAAGTGTTCACATGTGATTTAAGGTGTATAATGCAGAAGAAAATAAAAGAGCTAACCCAACCGAACTGCACTGGTCCACTATGTAAAGCAGAGTAAGTGCAATAAGTGCAGTAAGAGGGACTTGAGAGGAGTGGGACAAGGGTAGGGAACACTGATTAGAGGAGGTCTACCAGCACATTTTAAGCCCAGACTGCTGTACAGGTTGATGCTTCACTCCTCCAGTTCCCCCTGCACCCACCATAGAAAATAAACAGTTTAATTACCTCATTGCTCGTAAAATCAAGTTAAGCCCCCGGTGCAGCTGGCATGTTGAAATATGATGCTCCTCGCCCAGTCCAATCTCGCTCCTGCTAATGCGAGATGATGGTGCTGCACTGCTCCTGCCATACTGTCGCCGTTATGTACGGAAATATACCAATCTCTATATCTCGGATGCCTATCTGTATTTTACAGACTTTGCCTAAATGCCATGTGTATACCAGGCATCACGAGGCACCTTTCAGCGTGTAGGTCTGGCCTGCACATTGAACTGCCTCCTTCGACTGTTGCAAGTACTTTCATGGCATTTTCACCCCGTTTGCTATAGATTTCCCTCCTAGCCTTTTTTAACTATAACTGTGCCTATATTCCTCTACAACCAGCTTTAATTTGCCTTAGTCTCTCCTCCCTGCTGAATTGGTCACAATGGGTGGTGGGACGACCCTTACATTGGCTAATGGGTCTCTGGGACATAGACTGGGCTGGTTTGACTTTCACTATCTGTATACATGGACTATGCAATTTTTCAGCTGCTCAGCTTCTCACTGTGAACTTTTGACCTACATTGTTTTGTCTACCTGACAATCCCTCTCAACTCATAGCTTCGTATGCAACTCTGTGCACCAGCTCATCTCGAACATGTCTGCACCTCTCACCCCTCTCTGTTCTGCCCTCATATTGGTGAACTGCCTTACCTAAGAACTTCTTCATGTCTAACAAGTCGATACCCCGGCTAAAGTGATGGATGCTTCTTCTCACCTCTATCCCAGTCATTATGGGCTAATCTTCGAGAGAGACAGTGGGGCAAGTCCTCACCTGCGTCACGTGTGGCAGCAGGATGGACCTTTTCTCTCCTCCTACACAGATTGAACTGAAACTGTGCTACCACCTACTGCTCCATACAATGTCCTACATATGAACATACAAATAAGCCTGCAGAAGAAAGCCATTTGGTCTATCAAGTCTGCTCATACTGCAGGGTCCACAGCTTGAGCTAATGTCCCTGCCCTCCCCCCACTCCTCCCATCCTCCCTATCCATGATCCTTATTTTCCCCCTATGCCTGTCCCAGCCTCTCTTAAAGCTGCCCACTCTCTTCAATGAGATGACCTCTTCTGGCAGTGCATTCCAAGTGTCTACCACCCTCTCTGTGAAGAAGTGCTTCATGACCTCCCTCCTAAACCTCCCACCCTCCAGCTTAAGACTGTGCCCCCTAGTGTTATGATTGCCACTCAGCTTAATACTTACCTTTGCACTGATATCATGGCTGAAGCCTATAGCCTAGGACACCTCAATAGGCAGTGCAACTCCACTAACTGCCTGCCTCTGGGATGGCTTGGACACAGATTAACATCCCCTTGATTGGACTTTCTTAAGTCATCATATCCTTTTTGTGTTGCTGGGCATACATAACATCATCTCTGGGGGGGGGTTAATGCACAGCAGAAGAACACTCATTACCTGTTCTGTTTCTGACCTTGCATTAATCCTTCTCTGCATTCTTGTGAAGTACCACACTGTTTATGAGCAGGGACTTTTACATTCAGCGTAGAAATACTGAATTATTGGGGGCTGCTTTCTCCATATTTCTCAAGCACATCAAGCCTTGAATTGCACCCTCATCCTGTACCCCATCCCACACCCTATTCCCCCCCCCCCAGTTCCCTATACTCTTCCCTTCTCTCCCTTCCTAACTATCCCCCCAGCATATGGCCTATGACCCTGCTGCAATCTTTATCACTTTGGTTTGTGCCTCTAGCCAGAAATATACTACTAGTACCATAGCTAGGCAGGCACTCAGTGGTGGGTCATCTTGCAGTGAATGAAATAGTTATACCAATGCAGACACTTCTGCTTGGCAATGGGTCAGGTCCTATGCACTGGGTTGGTCTGTCTCCTTCTTCCTGAGAGTACCAGTATGGACTTAGCCATGGAAATGAGGAGCCCCCTCATGGTTTCAGACACTGAACTGTATGCGGGCATGACCTCTGGTTACACACTGGTGTAACCCCACTACAAATGGGGATTCCTGAAAAGTCTTCATTGAGCTTGCCTAAATGCTCACTGCCAGGCTGGTGTCCTGCATTTTAGCAGTTTAAACGTTATTGCCAGAGCGTGCCTGTATAGCCTCCATGTACTGTCTCATTAAGAGCTGCCTAGATTGCAGTTATAATTAATCTGGGAGGGGGCTAAGTGTTTCCATGCTCGAGTCCCGGCCGGGCTGCCAGATAATCGCTCCGTTTCTGCCATCGCTATTAGCGCAGAGGGAGCTCTGTCAGAAGATGTACTTGTTTGCTGGTTATCTATTAGAATGGTAAAGATATTGTAATTTATCTAACCTGCCTTCTTTGCAGCATGGACAGTTCTGTTTATTTCTACTGTCTTGGTCCTGAACTGCCAAAATGGGCCAATCAGTACCTTTGGGGACTTTAAATGGAGCCTGTCCCCAGGAGTCTTGTGGGAGCAAAATTCTGTAGCAATTGTAGTTTTTGCATTTTGGCACCAAAACAGACCTGGAGGGGGAGCCCTTGAACTGACTGACAGACAGATCAGCCAACCGAACCTTAAGGATCCTGGGGACAGTCCCAGGCTGCTTGCAGCTAGAGTCATTCTGAATTGGGAAGTGAAAGTGGTAACAGCTTGAGTGATTCAAGAAGCAACCCCTGTGTAATTTGTGCAGGAGAACTGTGAAAGGGCTGAGTTTTGGTCTGCCTGTCTGTCTGCTGTCCCGGAGAGGGAAATTGAAGTTTATTCGGACTGAATCCGAATTGTGAGGATGATTTAAGCCACAGAACTGTGACCAGGCTTTAACCTGAAGAAGACCGAAGATTTGCTGAATGCGATCGGCCTGTCAGGATTTCCAGCCACCTTTGAACTCCCGATTTGTGCAGAGACTCTGAAATTGCATCCGGATAGCAATCTTCCTGGTACAGTAAAATTTCTTACATGTAAATGTGCTGTGTGCTGATAGTGGGTTGTGATTTGGTTGCCCACTGTGTGCTGAACTGTGTTCTGCTTGCTGGAGGCTGCATCCAGCTCCCACGAACTGAATCCATATTCATCTCCATTGGGTCTGGGCTTTGACACACCTGCCCAGCCAGACTACCCGCTGCACAGAGAAAACCATCGACGAGACACCTGCCTGGAAATCAGCTCCCTGCTCATGCTTTGAACAGGAACGACATCTTGGTGATTCGTGTGGGCTCTGCTTCTCCTGGCACTACAGTTCAACAACCTTCTGTCTCGATTTCGTCCTGCCTGTGTTCTGTATTGGGTATCGTGAGTAAACATCAGGGTAGCTCCCTGCAACAACAGCTAAATCAAGAGTGTTGTCATCTGATTGCCTTGTTGTCTTATCTGTCACGAATTGAGCCCTCTGGCTACGGATTACAAATAGTGTGTGTTGCACATGTTGCTTTCTTCCATCACAGGGTCCCAACCAGCTGTGAGACGGCCTACCCTGGGCAACGTTCCTGGCTAGCTCACCGTCTTCATACCTGGGTACCCAGAGTGTGTGACTGTGTAGAGACTCTGAAGTGCATGCATAACTGTCTGATTGATACAGCCTTTAAGCAAATCAACCTGATTACGCCCTTCCCTTGTTTAAGTCCCCTGAATAAATCAGATCTAACTATTTTTGCATTTAACCTGACTGTGGTTCCAGTTTGTGCCAAGAGTAATGTACTGTTGCTATTTGCTGTGCATAACCTTGTTTTACAGGAAGTCCCCAGGGTCGAGCTAGAGGAACCAGCCCTGATGGTAAGTGCAAACAGTGTAGGTAATTGCATGGTGAATAAGGGTCATTGTTAAAGTGATTACTGTATATTGTTCAAGCCACTAGAAGGGAAAGAGGGGGGTTACAGTGTCCCAGAGGGCTGTGCCCAGGTTAGCCTGACCACTAACAACTCTGACCTCCGGGTGGAGGCACCCGTTTCAGTACCCAGGCCCCTTAACCTGCTACTAGCCAAGCAGGCAGGGGTAGTAGCCCTTGGGATAGCACCACCTAGGGGTTACACTCGGCTTCACAGTCCTTCCCCTCAATGCCTGGCCCCATTATTGTATCTTTTCACTCATCAGTGATACACACTTGATTCTAAGGCCCTCTAGAGGCATACTGTTGGGGATCCCTACTACCCTCCTATCCTCAAGCTACCTCCAAGCTGCTTCCTGCTCCTATCCTCCTATTTCTTTTCTTACCTTCCTGCTGTCTCGCTCAATCCTCCCCTATTCGCCCAAGCCCTGGCCTTATGAAATAGAGGCACACCTGTTCAAATGTTTGTGTGATATTACATTTCTAATTCATGTTGCTCATTTTGCATAGTTGTTCAGCAGTTTAGGATTATGCGACTGGCAGATAGGAAATGCATAAAGGTCTCCTGAGTTGCTGTTATTGATTGGTTTTAACAAAATTCTGATGTCAAGTTAGGTTTTTCTTCATCTATTAGCCATGTCTGGTAGTTAAACACTGTGATGGCTTCCACACTGTGGACTCAGGCTACCCCTTATTTTCCCTAGCTGGGAGGGCATCCACCTAGTTTCTGGAACATTACTCTTGATGACAGGCCCCCTGGTTCCTCATTTACTATGGTACATACTGTACTTGTGTGTTTATGTATGCTGTAGAAGGCAATTTTTGAACTGGATGGGAAACTTCTAGTATCCCATTTCCCTCTCTTGTGCTCCCCAAACACTGGAGTCAGCATTACTTGTAACACCTCAATGACAACTTTTCCCCACATCCTATACAATGGCCACCTTACAGTTCGTAATCTGGAATGTCCGTGGCCTGAATCTGCCTGTTACAAAGAAACGGGTTCTATCCAGACTTAAAAGCTTGAAGGCTAAAGTGACCCGCCTCCAGGAAACAAAACTTAGAGTGGAAGAGGCTGATAAACTAAAGAGGAACTAGGTGGGGCTGCAACTGCACAGTTGTATCCATACTGATCCATAAAGTCACTCTGATGATCTCTGGTTAGTCAGGCCTCAGACATTGAGGGCAGATGGGTGTCAGACAAACGTGCCATATCTGAGGGGCTAACTGCTATCACCAGTGTCTATGGCCACAGCCATGATGAGGTTACCCCATTTGATTCCTTCTGCCAGTCTTTACTGAACTTTGCAGACCTTTATACCCACCATGTTTTTGGGAGGAGACTTTAATCAGACAATAGATCACTGCATGGATCAGATTCATAACTCAGGTTACCCAGAACTGCACACCAGCACTATGGTTGTTGTCTGGGATCTGATGTCAGTATACTCCTTAATTGACATCTGGTGCCAGCAGCACCCCACCAGCATGGACTTTTCCTTCTTCTTGGCATTCCATTCCACATCCAGCCATATAGATTTTTGTCTGCCATATAGATTTTCCTCTGACTTCTCCCCTCACCTTGCAACGATGCAAGCATTCCACATTGCTCGCCTCTATTTACCGGATGATGCCACCAGTAGAGCTCACTATAATCTGGGGCTCCCCTCCAGCCAAGTCAGTTTCCTGGCGGTTAGACCCCCTTCTACTGCAGCAACCCAAATCTGCATCTTGGTGACTGGAGGAATCCACATCCTTTTTCCAGAATAATGACACTGGTGAAACCTCCAAGCCCACCTTGTGGGAAGCTTTCAAGGCTTACCACCATAAAGCCCTCAAGACAGAAGTGGCTGCCAAAGAGAAAGAATTCAAGAATTTACTACCCACCCAACTCCCCCCTTCCTCCATAGGGACATTAAGTCTCTCCGGATGTGCTTGAATATGTTATTCACCAGGAAGGCTGAGTTGGTAGTGCTACACTTGAAGCATAAGTACTGGAATGGAGGTGGAGAAAGCTGGAAAATTGTAGTCCCACTGACTACATAAACAGCAACTTGATAGACATATCCAAAGCTTGAGGGATGACAGTGGCACTCTCAGGACTCTGCCTCAGCAGATTAATAGCATCATGTGTTCATTTTACTCTCACCTTCCCAGGTTCCTCTCAATAAAGAGAAGCTGGCATCTTTACTGGAAGGCTTGCCCATCCCAATCCTGCCAGACACACACAGGGAGGCTTTAGAAGATCCCCTCAAGTCCTCACAGGTCAGAATGGCTATTGCACACTATCCCCTCACAAGTCCCCATGACATGATGGCATTCCCATTGACTTCTACCTGCTTATTCCTGACATATTCATCCCTGTGTTTAAATCAGTGTTCCAGGAGGCACATGGTAGCTCCCTGCTACTTCCCACCATGAGAGAAGCTTTGATTACAATCCTCCCTAAAGAAGGGCAAGATTCCTTTTCACCTGGGAACTATAGGTCCATTTCACTAACTAATACAGATGCTAAGGCCCTAGCTACCAGACTGGAATGCATCCTGCCTCTTCTCATCCACCCATCACAGGTGGGGTTTGTAAAAGATACCTATGCTCAGACCACCACAGGTCCCTTGTCTCCCTGATGTCCTCAGTCAAAAACAACCCCACTCCAGCCACAGCTGTGGCCACAGATTTTGAAAAGGCCTTCAGTTAAGCAGAGTGGAGATACCTCCATGCCACCTTTCACAGAATTGGCTTCTGACTACTTTTTGTGGACTGGGTCAGCACCATGTCTGCACGGTCCTCTGCCAGAGTGTTGACCTATGCAATCCTTCGCAATCCTTTCCCTTTGCAAAGGGGAACTAAGCAAGGCCTGAAGGATGCATCCTGGAGTATCCCTATCCTCCTAAACCTCCTCGGTGAATTCCATTCCATATCCAGTCTCAAGACCAATTCTGTCAAAACTCAAATCCTGCAACTAAATACTCTATGCACCCAGACTTCAATAAGTCCACGTAATCTCCAGTGATCACCCACAGGGATTAAATATTTGGGTATCTGTATCGATCCAGATGCCATGGGTGTGGAATCCAAAAACCTTTCCCCACTCCTGCCAAAGCTCAAGGAGGACTGTGACAACTGGAAGCTACTCCATCTCACCCTTGAAAGGAATATATCAGCAGATAAAATGATATTGGCTCCTACTGTGATTCACTGCCTGGCACGACTTAGCACTTCCCAGCTTCAGCACCTGGTTTTCCAAATTAGATGCCCTCCTGGGAGACTTGCTCTGCAACAGTAAACCGCCCCACTACTATAGGGCAAAGCTTAGAGCCACCTGGAAAAGAGGAGCTTGGCGACTACCCTGTTTTTATGCAGATTATGTAGTTTTCTGGTGTACACAAACAATCCAGTGGCTAATCCCTCACTCCTCTTGGAGCCCTCAAATCTGTGCTATGATGGCTGACCCAACGGTGCACCTGTTTGGGCCTCTTCCTGCCTTTAAGAGGCTAGGACCCACATTCTCCTCTTCCTTTCAGACCAATAAAAAGCTGGAAACCTGGCTCTAGACCCCACTGATATCACAGGCAATGTTATCTCTTTGATTGAACCCCTTTTTAAACAGTGGGGGGACAGCCAATCTGTTGGGAATCCTGGCATAAAAAAGGGATTCAAACATTATCAGACTTGTGGCAGACCAATGCATCTCTTATGGATTCTTCTGAAAACATTACAGCCTTCCCAACTCAGATTTTTGGAAATTCCTCCAAATAAGCAGAGCTATACACACCTGTCTTAAAAAGCTCCGACACAGAATCTCGACACACTCGCCTCAGGCCTTGCACTCCTGACTAAGGGGCAGGGTGGGCTGCACATATATAAAGTCATTCTCCATAAGGCACCAGACCCTTGGACACTGTTAGATGAAAACTGTCACTGTGCTTTGGTTCTGACATAGCTGATGGCCAATGGGCCCAGCTATGGGGAATGGCACATTTCTTCTGCCCTACTTGAGAGGCTTTCTTATCCAAAACAAAATCTTACACATGTGGTATCATCCCTTGCCAGGCTGCACACCTTGGAGCTCATGTTCCATGACAAATGCTAGAGATATCTGGCCGCTGGAACAGACATCTAGCATGTGCTTTGGACATGTCCTGAGATAACAAGTTTCTGGTCTTAGATTCATGACTGTTGCTCAGAAATCCCAGACATCCCCCTCCCCCTATGGCTGCAGTTATACATGTTGGGCCTCCTTCTAATCTCTCCCCACTTAAAGCAGCAGTGCAACAACCTGGTGAAAATGTTGACCTATACTTTTTTCTGCTATTTTAGATTGCCACTTACTTCCTGACTTGTATGATATCCTTCTTTCCAGAATCTGAATCTGCTTTAGTGCTTTTTTTCACATCTGAAATAATAAAAGGAGCGCTCTTTTTAATATGGCTCGGATCAGGTCTTCATCAGTATTTGCAGCCATTTTTGAACAACTATTGTTCTGTAAGGTCAGAGAGCACTGCCTGCTACATAATAATTAATTTTAGTCACAACAGAAGTGACATATAAACAACTGATGGAGAAAAACAGCTGAAAATACTGATGAAGACCTGGTCTGCATCATACTAAAAGGAGAGCTCCTTTTATTATTTCAGACATAAAAAAAAGTACTAAAGTAGACTCAAACTGTGGACAGAGGGGTATCATACAAGTCAGGAGGTAAGTGGCAATCTAAAATAGAATAAACAAGAAAAACATAATAAAGTAGACCGAAATTGTGGAAAGAAGGGTATACAGGTCAGGAAGTAAATGGCAATCTAAAATAGCATAAAAATGTATAGGTCAAAATTTTCACCAGATTGTCGCACTGCTGCTTTAAGCATCCACAGAAGCACTGGCTTCTGGAGGTAGGAACTGAGGCTAAAAAATTAATACTACAGGTTGGAGAACAGCAGATGTACCTACCTTACAACTACAGCTAATGGCCATCAGGAACCTTCTTGTCCTAGACAGGATGTCCCATTTAGCCAAGAAACACTCACAAGATATCTGCAAATATGGGCCCCTTTTTCCCACTCCCACTGCGCCACAGTGGACCCCACCTGAAGCATGGGCCCATGTCAGGCATTCTGCAGTGCAGGAATGTCTCCCCCCACATGCTCTGGGTTGTCAAATCACAGGAGGTACCCAGCGAGTTTGCTTTGCTGATGGACAATGGTCTTAGGCAAGCCTGCTGCTATGGTGTTAATGCCTTGATACATAACTGCTTTAAACTGCATGTCTTTTGAATGCATAGGGTGTAAGACATTCCTTAAACTAATGTACCCTTCCTGACTGCATACAGTATCTACCATGTATATTGCAACATCACTGCTAGAGTGTATTGCTGTACTTTCTAAAAAAAAAAAAATCTTCTTTAATGAAAATTATTAAGCTTCAAAAAAAGGGGGGCACAAATAAATAAAGCATTGTGGGTAAAGATGAGGAATTCTAGAAGGGAGAAGAAGAACAAATGGAAAGTGTACATGAATGCCAGACATACGGGCAAGAAGATGGATGAAGGCCGGCCCAGTGGCACTAAGGGTTGAGGCACTGGACACCACACCTCACGATATGCCGGCGACTCGAGTTCGGGATCAAGCTTGGGCACCAGGGGTCGGCACGGGAGGGAGAGGATTGAGCATCCGATGGACTGCTCTCCTCTCTTGGGGGGGAGGGTTACAGGGTTCTCCCGCATCCCAGCGACCCCCAGTGGGAATTGGGGGCACTGCAGAAAGCACACAAAAAGATGTGGGGGAGCATGGCAGATGCCGGCAGGGTTAACATGTGCTGTGGCGTCACTGCACACCAAGCTTGGGAGGGAGGCGGAGTGCAACAGAACAAGGAAACCACCAGCTCTGAGGGGTAGGCGATGGCACATGGCCCCCATGCCCACCACCGGATCTCACCCACCTGGTCTTCTAGTTCCTCCACCTGGGCTCTCACCTGCAGCTTGGCCAGTCTATAAGACAGCATCCAAAGGGGAAGGGTGGCCCCACCCCAGAGGGGTCAAGCCGAGGGTAGTGGCTGCGGGGGAGAGGAGGCTCGGGATGGGGAGACCTCAGGCTGGCAGGATCAGGCCAGGATGTCTGAGAGAGGCCCCGCAGGCTGTGACCAGAGGGAAAAAGACATTAACAAAAAAAAAAAAGAAGATGGATGAAGTGCAAGCAGTCATGGCTGCAGAGGAAATAGATACAGTGGTCATTACCAAATATTGGGCCAACATGAACAACTACTGGGACCTAAATATTCCAGGTCACTTGTTGTTCTACTTAATATTAAATAACCTCTGTTGCCCACTGTCATTTTAATCCCTATACTGTTTAAAAAAAAGAAAAAATAAACTTTTTGGGTTGTTTTGGTAGTAGTTTTTTGAATCACATGGGTGGATAAAGAGCAGCAGTAGGGGTGAAAATGCAGACAAGAAAACACAGCAAGTACAGAAATATTTTTGCAGCAGATGAGAGTGCGTAGTAATGCTAGTTCATGAGGAGTTTGAACTTCAACAGAGGGTGCTGCTGCTTCCACAGGGTGTGCCCACTGCCCTACCGTGACATTTCTCTTACGTCCTCCATGAACCACTGCAGGCATGGACGGACCACCACCCCCATTTTCCACTTTCCTCTGCTTTTCCTCCTACTTGGCCCAGTGACTTGCCATGAGACATGCCCTCTGGCCCCTGGTACCCATGTGGATCCTCTGCTTGCTCTGGGGTCCATGTTTATTGCATAGGTTGCAAGTGACCACATTAACCCTATGCCTAATGTCCCACAGGATAACACTGCAACTTTAACAAGCCATAACTCCATCAATCTTTAGAGTTATGGGACACTCTATGCATTCAAGCAAGGGTCTCAACTTTTACTACAGCAGTAACGCATAATATCCCTGGAAATATTCATGGAGTGTGCAGAGCACCCCAAAATCACCTCGCAAATTGACCATGGTGCCAAATCCACAATTTAAGCCCAATAATCATCAAGAATGCTTCAAATATGGACCTCCTCTTGGACTACAACTATACCAAGTTTCCGACAAATTTGACAAAATTTGACCAAGCCATGCCTAAAAAAACCAAAAGGAGTAGTTGGTGGAAGTCATTTAGACCCAACTTCATCTTTGTGTACCCCAAGGAGAAGTTGTAGATGAAATTGCAAGGCAAAGTTACCAATGGCGAATGTCCTATTAAATAGAAAAACTTCATGAAAAGATCCATGGAAGTGAATTTGGTGACTTTGTCTTAACAGCGCCACCCCTAACCCGTACGTGACACTGCATAACTTCATTCCCCCCCCCATAACTCATGCAAAAGTCCTCTCTGCCCTGCACTCACTAAACCCAGATAAACTTATCTCTGATGATCTCCACCCCGTCTACTCCTTATTGCAGCTCCAACTATAGTCCCTCACCCACCCACCTTCTGAACCTATCTTTCCAGTTTGGTACTGTTCCACGTGCCTGGAAAATCACCCATGTTATCCCTTTTCATAAGGATGGTTAGCCTCTTAAACCTGGCAACTACCATCCGATTTTCTTACTACCCTCGTTGGTGAAGCTTTAAGAATCATTTGCACACAAAAGGCTCTTCAATTGTTTGACTCCTCCATGTTACTAACCCCTTATCAATCAGGTTTCTGCAAACATCACTTTACAGTCTCCTCTCTGCTTAGAGTAACTAACTCAATTCATGTATCTATGGACCATGGCCACGTCACTGGTGCAATCTTCACTGACTTGGCCAAGGCGTTCAACTCTGTGTCCCATCACCTATTACTTCAGAAACTATGTGCCCTGGGTCTAGCATATTCTGACCTAGCTTGGCTTTAATTCCATCTTTTTAACAGAGTACAGTGTACTGGCACTGGGAATTCCTCCTCTCCTCTCCTCTCCTCTCCTCCCCATCTTGTTCGGCGTTCCTCAGGGTTCAATTTTGGGCCCCTTACCATTTTCCATCTTTACAAATGAACTCCCTTCAGTCTGCTCTTCCTCTAACATTCATCTTTATGCTGATGATGCTATTCTGTTTGCTTCTGGCCCCTCTCCCAGTGCGGTCCAAGCCCTCTTACAGTCTGATCTAAATGCAGTGCTTGACTGGTTTCACAAAAACTTTCTCAGAGTGAATGTCAAAAAGACGGTCATGACTTTTGAGACCACTCAAAAATTAGCACCATTCATGCCCCTCTTATCTTTTATACACTTGATGGTTCCCCCTGCAGTCAGTAACCACTTTTAAACACCTAGGGGTTTGGAGAGACCAGCATCTATCCTTTTCATCTCATATTGATGCCTTATGCACTAAATTGCGCGTCAAATTAGGTTTCTTGTACATGCATAAGGACTCCCTCTCTCTCCTGATGCATAAGCAGCTACTTACCAAACTAATTTTGCCCCTTTTTGGCTATGCTGATATAGTCTGCAACTACCATATCTAGGGTGGAAACTGTTTACAGTGCTTTTTGCCACTTTGTCTCTAACCCCCCACCCACCACTGCTCTCTCTACTCTTCTGTATTCCTTTCTTCCCTTGCTCATAGGTGTAACCTACACTCTCTTGCTTTTCTAGCTGAATACTGGTTAAGAAATCTCCCAATGTACATCATAGACCTCCTTTCCCCTGCTTTCCCATCCACATACGGCTTAAGGTCTGGGGATCTGTGCATCTGCAAGATGCCTCATCCCCATCCCTGCTCTTCCATGGTTTCCCAATATTTCACGTATCACCTCCCCAACCAATGGAATCACCAATCTGCTTCCCTACATAACTCCTCCTCCCTAAATGACTTCAAGGAACAGCTCCAATGGTTAGACACTAGCCCATGTTCTTGTCCTATCCCTATGCCTTTAGGCAACCCTGCCTGATCTCTCCACACCTATGACCTGGTTGCTCCAACTAATGTGTCTAGTTCGCTGTTTTAAGTACTGCCCTATTCTCCTGGTAGGCATCTGCCGCATCGGCTTGCTTCTCAGTTTTGTTAAATATTTGTTGTTCTTTTACAGTGCTTTCTATTATGTTTTCTAAATTATTGCCATTCATTTTATCTTTTGATACTGTCTGTAAATAATATTTTAATTATATTTAAATGTAATGTAAACCCCTCCCTCCCTTTTCCCTGCATCACACCTGGAAACGAGCCTCAGCTCAGTGTGCCTTTCCCGTTACCAAAATTTTAAATAAATAAATAAACTTTGCCTGCAAATTAAAACTTTGCAACATCTCCAGAGAAGATTTAACCTCTGTATAGTTCATAGGCGAGACTGCATCTGGAATACTGTGTCCAATTCAGGGGTCCACACCTAAGGACGAACAGGGATAGATTAGAGACAGTGCAACAAAGGGCTAGGTACAGTAGATGATTCATGGTCATTAGGGCAAGGTAAATGATGAGAAACTAAAAAGTCTCAAAATGTATTCACTGGAAGACAGAAGAAAGATGGTATATGATAGAGACTTTCATGTATGTAAAAGGGTTCCACAGAGTGGACAAAGCAATCCTGTTCAAATTAAGAAACAGTGTATCCATCAGGGGCATGTACTGAAGCTGTAGGGGGATAGTTAAAAAATGACATTGGACATATTGCGTGACAGAAAGGGTGGTGCGTGGGTGTAATACACTTCCTGACAAGGTTGTGGAGGCAAAGGCAGTAGCAGGATGCAAGAGGAAATGAGACATATATAAAGAAGTCATCAGATGGGAAGTGGAGGGTAGAAGGGGTGACTGGGAGGGAGGGAGGGAGGACGGAGATCAGAGCATCCCCAAATAGGGAACCTAGGGTCAGAGTAGATGGACTATTCAGGTAATTTTCTGTCCATCACTTTTCTGTGTTTTTATGTTTCAATAAGTAGCACAACTAGAGTACTGGAAGACTCAAAAGCTATACCCACTATCTTTCTTGGCTAGTATTTCATTCATACATGGAGATGGGGCAACAAAGGTGTAAATCCCACCAAAATTCTATTAAATAAAAAATGTTTCACTCAGTATACAGTTGTTGATGCAAGTCTTAAAGGGAAAGTCCCCTCAGCTCACAGTATTTTCTATATACTGTACCTGTGTTGTTTGTGGGCATAAAAAATTACTCCCTCTCTTGCATCCCCCTAATATCATCCAAATTTAAATAGAAAATAGGTTGCTTCATTCTGTTTTGCCCTGATGTGAAAACCAGTTTGTCTCCATTCCAAAGGTCATGACCCCACTCATGCAAGGTATCATGGGAGTTGATGATGCATACGTGCACAAGCCAGTAGAGTTTATACTCTTATTTAGTTCTGTTACATGTCTTGTGAAGTCCCTGTATTCTCTAAAAGCTTTTTTTTTTCTAACTCAAATACACTTTAAACTACAGAAAACAGAAGGGCATTTATTATGCCTTAAAAAGTTTCACATCCAGCATAAGACAAGAACATTAGGATTGCAAAGGACAGCTACAGCACTGAGTAATGCAGTGTAACTGCTGCAGGCTTTAGCACCAAAGCATCATAAAATTCCAGATTGCCTTACATGAGTCAGGACATGACCTCTGCAATGGAGTTAAGCAACTTTTCACATTACACCCATGTATATTCATTTACAATAAATCCTGATGCAATTATGAGGGTGCAGTACAGGCAATCATTGTGCACACCTACAAACTACACAGGGGAACAGAATAAAAGGCAGACAGGACTTTCACTTTAAAGAAGAAGAAGAATGGCATGAAAGGAAGGAGGCATTCTGGGCTAGCTTTCTGACGCAGATGTTTGGGATTATTCAACTCCCACACTGGGCGGTAGTCTATGTAAACTCCTTCAAACTGACCTACTAATGCACCTCTAGACCTACCACTCTACCACAAAGCAGTGTGGTCTGCTAGTGACTGCAAAGAGCTATGAAACTGGAGATCCTAATGCAGTTCCCAGCAGAGTCACTGGCTCAGTGCCTAATCCTGGCCAACTTGCTTGAGTCTCCTGTTTTTAGTCTCCCCCACCCCCACCCCCAGCTGCTAAACTGGGTAGAAGCTGGACCACACAGAAAAGTAGATGCTGAAATTCAGCTGAGCTATCCTGGGTGAATAAGTGCAAAACATTTAGCAACAGATTTTTCAGCAGTCATGGAATTTCAGAAAGACTGATGCAATGAATAAACTATTCCAGTCTAGGTCAGAAAAGAATTGATGTTGAATTGTTATGCAGTAAAATATTGAGCCTAATGTGTTTTTATAATATAATGACATCTACCAAAACCTCAGACCTCAGGGGAGAGAGAGAGAGAGAGAGAGAGAGAGAGAGTGAGAGAAAGAGAGAGAGTGTGTGTGTAGGTGTGTGTAGGGTTGGCGGTGGGTAACACTGTTAATAATCTAAATGACTGCCTCACACATTTCTCTATGCTGCATGTGCCCTACTTCACAGGACCAGTTAAAACAAGGCTATTGTCTTACTTAGATTTTTTTCCTCATCTCTAAGGTTCAATAAATACAATGCAATTCTGAATACAATTTAAACACAGATTAGCTTGTCTTTTTTTTTTCTTTTCATTTATACTTTCTGCATTTTTTCAGTTTTCTCCCATCCCCCCTGAGGCCATGGTGTACACATGCGTGTACGTGCACGCACATGCCAGGATCCAGTGGCCCCTTCTGCCCCTCCCTTGACTTTTTGTTGCCACACCGTACCGTCTATGCGCCCACCAGACCTCAACCCGATGGGAGTGGGACTACGGATGGGTGTGTATCCACCCCATGGAGCGGACAGCCATGGCTCAATCCCACTCCAACCCCCCCCCCCGAGCCAGCACCCTAGTGACCTGAGGTTATTCCTGAACCCGGGTTGCCAGCATAGCATGAGGTAAGGCACCAGCGCCTCAGCCCTCTGTGCTACCGGGCCGGCAAATCAGCTTGTCTTTAATGTATTATTTGTTGCACTTTCTTTCCCAAAAAAGCAAGTTATTGAAGACAATGGCATTGAGCAAAGCATTCCTCTGTGTTAGTGGCATTCTAATTATTTCAACAGTAACAAATTGTGATGTCACTACAAGCTCAAGCAGTATGAGTAAATGAGCTTTAAAGGGGAACATTCATCCACAGTGGCCCTCCTAGTTTAAAAGCTCACAAAATCTTTTTTAAATGACACAAAGGCCCAGATATTCAAAAGGGTTGTGCATGGCGCAACAGTGTTGCACCATGCACAACCCACTGATGTGCCCCGGTGCGATGTTCAAAAGGGAAAAGTGCGCCGCACAAATCCCGATGTGCTGGAGCGCATCAGTAAAGTATGCAGGCACAGGTGGCGGGGGCGTACCCATGCATAACCTGCACAGCCCGATATTCATCCCGGGATGTGCAGAGTCATGCATGCGCAACCCCTACCTGCACCTGCACAAAGTTAAGCCAAAAAAAAGGAACAAGTGATGGCCACCCACAGGTGAGCTGCCACATTGCAGGGTGCAACACGGCAGCTGCCACCTGTGGGCAGCCACCTGAGTTCCTGCCGCATCTGGCGGCGCCCCCCCATGCCCCATCGCAGGCATTCCTGTAGTGAAATCCCCCCCTCCTATATCCCTGGTGGTCCAGTGGACCTCTATGTCATGTCAGGCATTTGTGTAGAGAATAAGTGCCCCTCCTATGTCCTGGTGGTCAGTGGACCTCTATGTGCCCGATCGCGGGCATTGGTATAATTACCCCCATGTCCAATATCCTGGTGGTCAGTGGACGATCGCCGCCCGATCGGGCATCTGTAACACATAAAATACCCTACTACCCTGGTGGTCTAGTGTACCCCTCCCCACCACCCACTGAGCCCCAGTGCCTGCTTCCCCCGTCAGCGGTGGTGGCAGCACCACCTGCCTGCCGCCCTGCCCCTGCTGGCTGACAGCTCAGTAGGCTGCCGCCCATTGGTTCACAGTGTGAACCAATGGGCGTGCAACTCTCACTCTACTCAGTCCAGATATGTGAATGATTCATTCACATATCTGGACTGAGTAGTACGGTATACTGATGCCCATTGGCTCACGCCAGAACCAATAGGCGTGCAGCCCTACCGAGCTGTCAGTCGGTGGGTGGCGGGCAGCAGGCGGGTGGGGTGCTGCCACCCGCCGGCAGACAGGGGGGAGCGGGACGGTGGGGCTCAGTGGGCAGGTGGGGAAGGGGGTACACTAGACCACCAGGGTAGTAGGGGTATTTTATGTGTTACAGATGCCCGTGATTAGGCAGCGATCGGTCCACTTGACCACCAGGGATATAGGAGGGGGGGCTTATTCTCTACACAAATGCCTGTGATCGGGCACATAGTGGTCCACTAGACCACTAGGGATATTGGACCGGGGGGTTTCTTTTACACGGATGCCCGTGATCGGGCTGCAGGGGGCATCGGTCTCCGATGGCTGCTGCCTGGCAGGGCGCCAGGCGCACGTCGTCGGGGATCTGCGCACCTGCCTGCTAATGGCATGCAAATGGGGCCATAATGAGATACAAATGGCCCCCTGTGTGCCTTGCATAAATTATGGGCTCATTTGCATGTCCCCTTTTGAATATCGTAGGTGCTGTGCATGGCACAATGGCACTTGCGCTAGTGCATCTCCATGCTCCACTCTGGCCACTTGCGCTGGTGCAGTGCTACTGCGCCATGCACAGTGGGGGTGGCCAGGGTGCGATATTCAAAGCTGGAATATTGCCCAGGCCACACCCCTGTGCAACAAAGTTGAGCTGCGCCCAGGCTTGCGCCACAGCCTGGCGCAGTTTGAATATCCGGGCCAAAGGGTTTAATTGCAGCTGGAAGCAGTCCAGAGATATCTGTGAGCAAGTCTACCCTACATCGATACTATATTGTGACCTTTATATGGTGCCTTGTGATGTCCTACTGCGACAAGCTAGGCCTAGCTGCATGTAGTTAGGCACAGTTTGTACCTTCATCACTTCACAAGGTTCCATAAATACTGGCAATGTATTAACAATACTGAGCAAACTTTGATGTGTACTGGATATCTTTGAACCATTGCTAGCTACAGGTAAGCCAGCTATCAAATTTAAAGAGATTTTCAGGGGCTTTCAAACTCTTGGGGTCACCGTACAGGAATGTTCCCCTTATATGATGATGTTAAAACACAAATATTTCAATAATAAGCAATACTGGGGTAAACTGCAGAGACTACAAGTGTTGGGGGTTGTGTTACAAACTCCAGAGTTTATTTTCATACAAGTGTGAAAGTCTCAGTTTAAGACATCATGTGGCTTGACTGAACACATTACAATATTTTGTATAAGGGCCAGTCTATTGGTGCATCAGCAGTGCTCTTTGGTGCCATACATAACTCTAGACTTGTGCCTAGATCTCACAACTTCCTCCTTATAAAGGTGAGGTCTAAGTGAAGATGACCAATGACTCCTGGGTCTGTTTGTGGCTGAGAACATCTTCAAAATAGGGATACAGGGCAAGACAAATGCCCCAGCAGACTGTAGAAATCAGGCTAGCCGCTCCTGATGTCTCCAGGTAAAAAAGAGTGTAAATGAAAGTCCATAGTTTCTAAAACCTCTTCATTTTCTGTCAGGCATCAGGTAGTCAGGCAGAGATGTGAGGCACATGCTCAAATAAAAAGGGGGGATCAGGAGTGGTGGACACTGGTGTCCTTCAGTGCTAGAAGTATTGGGATCAAAATGGATGACCCACAGACCATGACAACAGAGGAGAAGCAGGATCTAGCAGCAGTCACAGAGACATGGGCTACCCTGAGCCATGACTGGGATGTCTCCATTCCAAGGTATATATTTTACATACGGGACAGAGAGAAAGGAAAAGGAAGGGTAGGCACTATACATGAGGGAGGGCATCACTGCTGCCAGCAAAGAATTATGGGAAGGGAAGGTACAGGCACATTGGATACAAGTTCAAACAGCAATGGGTAGGAAAGTGAGACTTTGTGTAGTTTATAGGCCACCAAATCCGGATGAGGACAAGGGGAGGTAGCTGGGTACATTGATCAAGATGGCAGCGAACAGGGGTGAGGTGGTGGTGTTGATGAGGGGGATTTCAATTTGGCTAATGTATTTTAGAACATGTCATCCATGGCTTGTGCCAGGAGCCTGTTGATCCCGTACACAGATCAGGACGGGTTAGTTCAGGAGGTGACTGAACCTGTTCTCGAGGGTGCAATCCTGGACCTTCTATTAACTAACAGGGAGCACATCTGGGACATCAAGGTAGAGGAGTCCTTAGGGAGTAAATTGTTTGTTTCTGAATGGAGATGAGTAAGGAATCCACAAGCAGTAAGAAAAAGTGTTAAACTTCTGGAAGGCCAAATATAGTAGCATGGGAGAGATAATGAGGGAGAACCTACAGTTATTAGCCTCAAGGGGGTGGGTCAGAAGTGGACAGTGATCAAGGAGGGAACAGCTGCTGCCACAAACACCTGTATCACACAGAGGGTGAAAAACCAGGAGACTAATTTGGTTAGATAGGGTCATGGGCCAGGGAGTAAGAGAAAAGATGGCCATGTTCAGGAAGTCCCCAAAGGGATGAAGATAGGGGGTACTAGTTGAAGAAAGCTAGAAGTAAATAGGACGGTCAGGCAAGCCAATGCTAGAAAGGAGTTACAGACTGTAGAAGGGATCAAGGAGGGAGAAAAAGCCTTCTTCTAGTATATCAGTGAGAACAGGGACAAGAAAGAAGAAGTAGTGAAGTTCATAGGGGAACAGAGATGGACAGAAAACAGTAACGAGCAGGCAGAGGTGTTGAACAAATACTTCTGCTCTGTCTTTACTAAAGAAATTAATGGACCAGTGCCACAAGGGAGGATGGGGGAAGGGAAGGAGAAGGGGGGAATATGGCTGAGGACAGGATTCCAGAGGAGAGGTTAGGAAAGAGTTCATGTCTGGTCGAGAGTGCAAATTGCTGACAAGAGAGGCTCAGAGTGTAAGTCCCCCCAAAAAAAGAGAAAGGTATACACAATAAAATGGAAGGTTGTGAAAGTCTGTAAAGACTTCTTTCTTGGATCCAACTAAGTTGATCCAGAGGGGGAGATGACACACAATTATTTAAAACCTTTTTCAAATACTTTTTTTAGATACAGTATATAATAACCTAGGTACACATTGTAGCAATGACTTTACAGATTAGAAGTGTCTGTCACTAGGGCCAGCCCACTGAAGCAGTGGAAGCACTTCCGTCTGTGGTGCTGATGACAGAGGTTTGGGAGCTGACCTTGGATGTTGGATGGTCGGATGGGGGGAGGAGGCTGAGCATCCCAGGGACTGCTTGCCTTATCCAGGGAGGAAGAGAACTTGGCACCCAGTGCCTACTGACCTCTAGTGTTGGCAAGGGGTTGCAGTAGCCTGGGATGCATACTGGGTGCCTGTAACGGTGGAGACCAGTGGACCTCTGCACATCAAGTGTGGAAGCATACCCATTCATGTGCCAAGGTCATTGCATGACTGGCTCTGCCTCAGACAGCATGGGGATGTGGGATGCACAAGGGAAAAACCTCTCAGCTTGAGCTCCGTGCCACCCGGATCCCAATACGGGGGCGAGGGGGGATCTCCTCCATCTAACAGCGTTTAAGGGCCAAAAATGTGAACACTAAAAAAAATGAAATAAAATGTCTGTTCCTGGAAACAGCCCTATTCAACAGAAATGCACTATAGCTGGCCTACAGGCTGCTGCTAAGGATAAAGCAATCTGCAGAGAGATAAGTTTCAAATGTACCTGTAAATTTACATTTAAAATAGCTTTAACTGTGAAAAATAAATGTACACATTTAAAATGGAGCATAGACCCCCTTAGATTATTTCACACTAGAGTGATGTCAGTGTCACACAGGCCCTGCTTTGGCACAAGCATGTATGTTCCTCAGGAATGCCACCATGCCTTAGGTTATTATGTGGCATGAGGAAAAGCTGTGTCCCATAAACCACGAAAGAAGTGATGATTTCCCACACCAGCACACACTCTGGAATTCCCTATTGTTATTATATAGTGGAATACAATACTAAAATGTTTAACAACTACTATATAAAAAGGTTAAAAGTATCCTTTTATTGTTAAAACATGCAACAATTGAATAGCATGCAAGAACAATGCAAAATTCTGAGTCAAAGCTTCGTGCTGGGATATCATCACAGGTTATGATCATAAATAAGAATTTTGCTGCAAGGTCATTTTCATGCTTACTGTTGATAAGAAGAAACAATTTACTGTTTCTGACAGATGCACAGATACTAGAACCACTACAATATAGTAGCACCAGGCTTGTGTCCACGTCTACTAAGGATGAGCTGATGCCAAACTTGAATTGGGTGAGTGTGCCAAAATCCAGTTTTCTGGATTCCAGCAAAGCAGGTCCAAACGAACACAGATTCCTTTCAGCACTTAAACAGCATGACGCAGCACATTTTACAGGGACACACACTGAGCATGTCCAAGTTGCTAGCAAGCCACATGATCTGCAGGAACCAATCAGTGATGCTGGAGAGTAAGAACTCCATGCACTGCACACATTTTGGTGCCATTGTCAGTTCTCTCAAACAGGATAAGGATCTGTCTAGTGAAGGAGCTCAATTTATATGAAAACGAGTAACATTTGATCAAAAACACTCAAAATCATAAAATAACTGTGCATTATCATTACAGTTAGTTGAGTCTCACTGCATTGAGTTCTTCACAACTTGTGAATTCCTGCTTCTTCTTCTTCTGTGCCTCCCCACTGACTCCTCTCCTTCTCCTTCTGACCCCCCCAACCCTCATGAGGTTTCCACTTTCCCCTTTGTCACGATTCAGAAAACCTGCTCGTTCTTTTCTCCCTCAAACCGTCAAAGCTAAGCCCCAATGGTCTGAATGCCAAGCTCCTCCAACTCTGACCTCCTTTCATTGTGGTTTACCTCACTCACTTTCTCAGCCACTCCTTCTCCTTCTCCTTCAGTGCTTTTCCTCAGTCCTGGTAGCTGGCCAGAGTTATTCCCTTCATAAAGGAAGTGACTTCTCCTTTGGCGACTATCATCTCATCTCATCTCCCTCCTCCCCTCCCTCTCTAAGCTGCAAGAGAAACTGGTCCAGTCTAGACATCCCATCTTCCTTTCATTCTCTAACTTCCTCTCACTCTTCCAGTCTGGTTTCTAGAAGCACCATTCCACTGTCTCCTCCTGCTGCATATCATTGATTCTATCTTCTTCGGGATGGATTAAGTTCAAGTTTAAAAGATTTTACTGATCGACTTGGAAAGTCTTTTCGATATTAAAAACTTGGTAATTTTTTGACACAAAGTGCTGATACAGAAATTTACAAAAGTATTTGTACACATATTTAAAACTTTATTTTAACACACACTCAACATCACATCTTGATGTAGTGCTAGCAGTTTGTCAGTTCTAAGTGAGTGTACTGTATGACATGTTACTATGCTACTAGGACAATGCCAAAGAAAAAGTGTGCTCATATGTCTCATATTCTATGGAACACTGTATTTACATAAATGTCTTTAAAAACAGTAAACACACTTAGAAATTGGTATTATTTCATTTTGTAGAGAAAATACATAATGAGAACTTCTTCAAAGTTGAGGTCAAGTAAATTATTATGGGAGAATATCTATAAAAAAATCAGTAAATTGTTTTCCACATTATTTAATATGAGTGAGAAGACAAGATGAAACTTAAGCTAGTTATTTTTCAGACAGAATTTAAACAGGATGCCTGAGGTTACAGGTCTAGCTACCTATATGGCCTCAAGACTTATTATTGACCTGTAATCCCAATGCAAAGAAGACAGTCAAATATGACTTTAAAAAGTTAAAGCTTGGATTCTGCCTCATTTAACAATATTTTTATTAATCATTCCATTCTGACCTTAAGCAAGGAGATAACTAAGTTTGCTATATAAGAAGAATTGTGATTTTTTCATTAGCAGCATATATAATTCACAACATTGGGATACTCATTTGTCATCAAGGGCCGTACATTTGTCAAGGAAAGTTTAAGGCTGGAATAAGTATAACAGCTTACTTTAACAGATCTTAATGGTAAGAGAAAGCAAGCTACTTTTTTAATTATCTCAGCATTACTTGTAAACAACTTACATGAAAGTACAAACAGTGGACTATACTTCTCTCCTAAAATGCCTGGCAACCAAGTTTTCCTTGGATTCCTACTGAAGGGGCAGAAAAGCAATACAAAAGAACCCCAGAGCAAATGCCCTGAGACATGAGTTATTGAAGAGGATATTGGCCATACAGCCAAGTTTTAAAAGAAACACAATTGCACATACCCCCATAATGCAAAGCATCATGGGAAACATATGCAAATCACCACAAGAAAATTTGAATTGGCTCAGCCTTAAGCAAAATTGCATGGTGCCAAAAGGCCTCACAGTGCAATCTGCAAAGGCTAAGAACAGTAGACACATACATGTGTTTCATCCTCATTTGTTTTTATTTATTTATTTATTTATTTATTTATTAGAACATCAGTTTAACAACCTTTGAGTCAGAGGCTCATTTACAAAGGTACCTCGTCACAGAGAGGACAAAACAGTGCAAGCAACAAACATCAGGGCAGACAAAAAATCAGAGTACATTTAGGAATCAGGCAAAAATACAGGCATATGTCAAACACAGTATACAACAGGTTTACATGAGCTTTACAGAGTAGACAATATACAGTAGTTACATGGAGATTGTACCATGGAGTCATTTGGACTCATCAGTGTGCCATATTCATGTCTTAGCCCAGGGAGAGGGAGCCAGCCACCTCTTAAGGGGGATGTTATTTGTTTGGGTCATGGGGACCCCAAAATAGAGGAGGAAAAGAAAATTATTACATACTTAATACCATCTAGATAACCAGACCCACACTTTCAATACAGAGACATAACCTCTGGTCTGTGATTCTTATAATGAAGATACTTACTGTTAAAAACTTCCAGTCTGAATCTTGGGAAATGATTTCTGACCATCGTAGCTGAGATAAGATTCTCTGCCATAAAACCTTACACTATTGTTGTAAAAAATATGAACTTTAGTATTTTGTAATTGTAAATTATCCTGAGTAGTATTTTGTAATTGTAAAATATCGTAATTGTAAAATATCCAGAATCAGGCTGCATCAGGGGCACATTACAGCCACTATATTCATCGATCCGGCCAAAGCCTTCGATTCAGAGTTCCATTCCCTCCTCCTGGACAAGCTGAGCGTGCTGGCCTCTTGTCTCCTATTGTTACTCGGTTCTTTTCCTACCTAATGGGCTGACAGAAATCAGTACCTGTTGGTGGTGCACTGCCACCTCACATTCCTATCCAGGCTGGGGTCCCACAGAACTCCATCCTGGGTCCCACCTTTTCTTCATTTTCCTGAATGACCCCTCACTGCCTATTCCAACTCGCATATTCACATGCATGCAGATGACACAGTCATCTTCACTTCCTGTTCCTCTTCCACTGCAGTGGAACAACTGCTCCAACAGAACTCCATGAACATTCTACACTGGTTCCAATTCAACCAACTCAGAGTCAATAGAAAAAAAAGTGTCCATGGCATTTGGTACCAGTCAAAATCCAGTCAGACTCACCCCCCCAACCCCTACCCCTGCCATTTTTAGCACTGTGAATCGCATGCCTCTTGTCCCATAAGTTCCTTGGAATATGATTAGACATTGAGCTCGACTTCTCAGCTGATATCTATGCTATCCATGTGAAACTCTGTCCCAAGATTGGTGTCCTGTACTGCAAAAAAGATTGATTGCCTCCACATGTCAGTAGGGAGCTTGCCACCAGAATGATGCTCCCAGTCTTTTACTACATGGATATGATCCTTCTGCCTCTTTGCCACAAACTCCTCCCCCTCACACCCACCACTGTTCACTGTATTCATCTCTATCCATCCTCCCTCTGCTCTCACATCGCCAAGCTCACTGTACCTCCTCTATATCCAAATGATTGTTTCCCTTCTCTTCTACCTCTCCTCTCCCAACATCCCCCGTTCCCTCAGATCCAGGGGCTACTGCACTCTTGCCACTCCTCACCCCTGTTCCTCTTCTAGGCAATCTGCCTTCTCCTACTGACTTCCTTCACTCTGTAACCAGCTCCTCTCCTCCCTCCACTTGTCTCCTTCCCCTGACTATGTCAGGAACCAGTTTAAACTCTAACCCCTCTCCACTTGTACCTTCTTACCCTTCATCCTGACACCTCCCTGGCTGAGACTTAACCATCCTGGTAGCAGCTGGCAGGGTCCTCATTCCTGCCTTAGTTTCACTTCCGCACCACTATGGTCTTTTTCATCCATTATGAGGTAAGAAAATAACTCATCCAACAGGTCAATCATCTGTGGTCAATATTGCTCTTGTTCACCGTGTGCTGCTACCACTTCTGAATATGCACTTGTTAGGTGTTATAATTGAGCTGTACTGCACTTTATTCTCTGTACATACAACCTTTCTATTTGTTCTAATCTAGTACAATCTTTTTACCAAATGTTGCTGACTGTTCCTGTTATGTATTGTGCTGCTGTTCTTCCACTATTCCCCTCCCCTGGGTCACACCCATAAAAGAGCCTTGACTCAGTGTGCCTTTCCTGGTTACTAATTTTCAAGTAAAATAAATAAATACATAAATAAATGAACGAATGAATAAAACCTGTAACTGCAGGAACAAGGCACAGATGATTTAGCAGACTGAGAAAGGTGCAGGAGGGAGCTTGAAGGATTTATTTGACAAATAATGTGGGCCTGGGTACAGAAATCTTTTTTTTCTAACTGTGGTGAAAACTAAGAGAACAAGGTGGCTGTAGTAAGATACTTGGTGTTGGATTCACAAAGCTTCCAGAAGGTGCAATACCTTCCCTAAGTTCACAAAACTGCTATAGATATGGAAAAAAAGGGGGGACTGCTCTAAGTGCTATTCACAAAAACCTCCACAGCTGCAGAAAAAAACACTATGGACTGTGGAAAAAAGTGCAGCTGCGGAAGTCCCTGAGGGGAAAAAAAGGGTGTGAGATAAATAAGGTACATCCCCTGAAGGGCTATTATCTGCCAGTTTTTTCTGCAGTTGCAGAAAAAATGTTACACACAGTGGAATGAGGTGTAACTCTCCCCTCAGCAAACTCAGTAGTGCCCCAACAATTGGAATCAATTAAGGTGGAGGTGAGACACAGGTAATAGCATCCCAGTGAGTATAGCACTGGCTGATGTTACAGCAACAAAAGCATACATTGCCATGCTATAGCAACAAGCAACAACCACCAGACCCAGTGCAGCCCCACAGGCAGTAGAGCCTGCCCAACCTGCAGCGAATGCTAGCCCTGCAGCAAATAGGAATGCCCCTGGGAGGAATGACCAGCAGTGACAGTCAGCCACGGTGGTGCCATGGTATAGCTGGTACCTGTGGTGCTGCAGTGGTCCCAGTTGAGGGACTGGTTGCTGGTATCTTTGTGGGTGTGGTCAGCCTCATTCTATGGCAGCAATGTTAATGTCTGCTGCTTCAGCTACTTGTACTATTGCTGTTCCCCCTCAGCCATTTCCACAGCTGTGGATCCACAGCTGCAGATTCGCAGCACTTGTGGAATTCCCACAGCTGCAAGACTTTTTGTGGAATTCCCTCAGTTGCAGGATTTTCTTTAAGAATATCACACAACTGCGTTTCCGCAGTGCTGCAAGCTTTTTTTCCCACAGCTGCGGAATTTTTACTGTTCTTTGAGAATCCTGCCCTTGGTCTCTCGGTGAGGTGGAGGAGGAGAGTAGGTGAGAGGGGTGTGTGTGTATGTGTGTGTGTGTGCCATCCTGTCATGTAGAAACCATAAGGAAAATAACTGGAGGAGAAAGGGTTGCAATGGGAGGAAATGAGTAAATAAATGTTCCACTACACCAGTTCTACCAAGCACAAGCTTTGCAAGTGGTGGTGGTGGTGGTGGCAATGAAGAAGGAGCTGGTCATGATGGGACAGGGAAGTAAAGTCAAGGTCATGGGGCTGTGAGGATAAGGGCTGGGTGCATGACAGTACAGCCAAAGAAATCATGGTTCATTAGTCCCAAGAAATCCACTGGTTCCGCTCCAGCTGCGTGCAAGCAGCCTTTATTTCCTGTTGGTCATCCAGTGCATCTGGAGATGAAATTATCCTGACCAATCCTGAAGCATAACAGTTTCCATCTCTTCCTTCTTCAAATGCTTCCAGTCCCCTACTCAGGATAAAAGTTATCCATCCAGAAATGTAGAGTCCAGTTCCCCCTAAAATATCATCTTGCGTTTGCTACCCAGTTCCTCAAAGATCCCCCACCCCAATGTCTCCAGCAGCTTCTGAAAACAGCATGTGGGAAAGGAGTAAAATGGCTAGCTCATGTTACAAGCTCGGTTTCATGATTCATGTTTTCTTGGCACATAAATAACAAGCATTCGTCAATGCCGAATGTTGTCGCGCTGGCATTGGCAGTGGCAGAGCTAGAGACGCATAGCATTTGATTTTGTTAATGTGTCGCAAAAGGTGATTTTGCACAGCGAGCATGCCATTGTCCGCCACAGCTGCAGAAACACATTTTGGGCAGGCTGTAAAAAATGGCAGAAGGACTGTTGATAAGGAGTTGTGCACAAATGCCAGTGGTGAAAACGTGGCATGAACATATTGCAGATTGACAAAGTTACAAGGGTGCATGGAAAATGCGCAATGCACGCTTGCAACACAGTCATTGTATGGACTTTCGGCACCAAGGACCTCTGCTCATGAATAGTGTCACCGTCATTTCCTCAAACTGTCCAGAAAACTGATTTCACACAGCGACCATGCAGTTCTGTGCCGGACGTGCAACAACACATTTCAGCCAGCTGTAATGTTTATAAGGAGGCATGGAAAAATGCCAATGATGAACAGTTGGAGTGAAACTATTACAAATTCACAAAGCCATGAGTGTGCGTACAAATTGCACAATGCACGCTCATAAAACACTCATTTTATTGACTTTCGCCTCCATATTTTCAACATAGGCATTTTAGGACATCTGCTAATGAACAGTGTCACTGCCATTTTCATAATGTGTCTTGAACACGGGCTTTCCACAGTGACTGTGCTATTCTGCGCTGGAACTGCAAAACATATTTTGGTCAGGATGTGAAAAATTACAGCTGTCCTGTTCATTAGGAGGTGCAGAACAATGGCACTGTTGAAAACCTGGAGTGAAAATATTATAAGTTTGTGAACTTACGAGTGTGCGTGCAAACTGCACAACGCACGCTCATAACACAGTCATTTTATGGAGTATTGTCACCAAATTTTCCAGTACAGGCATATTAGGATCTTTGCACATGGACAGTGTCACTGTAATTCTCATAATGTACCCCGAACACTGATTTTGCACAGCGACCGCGCTACTCTGCGCCGGAAGTGTGAAAATACATTTTGGCCAGGATGTGAAAAATGACAGCTATATGATTCACAAGAAGGTGTGATAAAATGCCAATGTTGAGAATCTGGTGTGAAGATATTGCGAATTCGCTAACTTACGACTGTGCGTAGCAACTGCGCAACGCACGCTCGTAAAACAGTCATTTTTTTTATTTTCCCACCAAATTTGCAACATAGGCTTTTTGAGAGCCCCCCTCATGAACAGTGGCACTGTCATTTTATTACTCAGCCCCAAAAGGTGATTCCGTGCAGTGACTGCAAAATCACCGTTCGGGACCGAATAATGCCATGACAGTGCAAGAATTCATGAGGAGGGGACCCAAATATGCCATTTTGAAAATTTGGAGCCAAAATTCCCAAAAATGCTTGAGATATGCAGCAAAGTTGAAAACACCCTATTTATTCCATTATACAGCTTACTGGCATTTCTTCAGTTTACGGTCGGCTTTGAAGAGTGCAGACGTGTTCCCATCCACCAAGATCTGTCGCCCAGACTGGAGGTAAGTATGGGGTGAGGGGGCTGAGACAGGGGCGAGAGGGTGGGTGCGGTGGGGCAGGGAGACTACGAGGGACCATTTTCGTTTTACAGGTAAAAAAAAAAATTAAACATCGAGGGATAGTTGTTTTTTTGGGGGAGGATTTGGCACACTGGGGTGGGCTCCCAGCGTGCCACCTAACTGTTGGGAGGGTCTGTAGCCAACGGGGGATTGGGCACCCTCATTGGCACACAGCACGGGGGGGATGTTATGCCGACACGGATTGGGCACCCCCGTCAGCACACAAAACAACAAAGCGGGGGCTGAGCCGAGGGGGTCGGCACGCCTGGCATTTAACAATGGGGCATTTCTTTTATGCCGATGGGGAGGCTCCCCTGTCGGCACACAAAGAAAGTGGGGGGCCGAGCCGAGGGATTGGGCACCCCTCAGCATTTAACAATGGGGGGGTGATTTATGCTGACGGGGATTGGGCTCCCCCATTGGCACATACAGAGGGCCTGGGGTAACCGACAGGGGGATTGGGCACCCTCGAAGTCGGCAGTTTGGCGGCCACTATGCCGCCATGCTCATAATGTCGGCAAGCATGTCCAGGAAAGGTCTGCTGCATCTGACGAGCTTTGCTCGGATTGCAACAGACCTTTTCTTAGATGTGCTCGCCACATTATGTAATCATGGTGTGGCGCCGGCATGCAGGCTGATTGGGGAATGAGGGATGCACTTACTGATGCGTGCTCTGCATTTGCCCAACAGCGACCATGCCTCCAAAGCTGCACTACCCCAAGATGTTGGCTGTGCAAGCGCATCAACATAAAAATAACTACTAAGAATGTGTTTATTCTTAGAATAACCACTGGTATCTTCTGATCATTTCCAAAAACAATCTTTTATGCTGTGTTATAAATGTGCTTGAAATCATACTTTGAAAATAGTAACATTCAAACTGTTAATTGTAGAAACTTAAGTTTCTTAAAACAAAACTTAGAGTCCACTCAACATGTATCGATCCATGCTACTGTGTCACTACATGTCTACATGTGTCGATATAACATGCTGTAAGAAGTTGCAGGACTGTTTTTTTTTAACGTTAATTTTGCAAAAACTATAACAAAAGAACATTTCATAACACCATAGTCAACAAAAGCAGATATATAAATAAATATGGAAAACACATAGCAGTACTACATTCCATTTACTGTAGTCTATATAAATAACAGATTGATGTAAGGGCAGAGTATTTATATTTTGAGCTGAAAAAAGTAACAGGACTTTAAAAATTCTATTAATCATTACAGGTTCTTTAGGTGTTTTTTACACTGATATAAACCATTTAATATTTTTTATATTGATATATGGTCACTGTATTAATATGTTACTGATATATCAACTTAGCTGACTCCAAGTTTTCATTAAAGTTATTTTCCAATCCTAAGGTAACACTTTCAGGATATGGTACCTTAGGTCAGCGATAGTCCATTGTTATGATTATTAAATTTTATTTTCAGTCTACATTTATGTAGGCAGGATAAATAACAGCGATAAGGTGACTAGTCATCCCTTCCACTTCCTGACTGATGTACATGCCCCATGCTATGACATGCAGCAAGGGGAGGGTGCAGGGGCATACTCCATTGAAATAGATGGTACTAGATTTTCCTTCCAATTTAATACCTTACGATGGCAAGTTGGAGGTTAATGAAGGCCACTGTTCAAATAACAAGGGCTTAGTTAGTCAGTCAGTGGCCTTCATTAATCTCCAGCTCACCTTCATAAGGAATTAAATAGGAAGGAAAAATTGAGTCCCATTCATTTCAACAAAATTTCAGCCTCCCTTTGCTGCACATTATAATGAGGGGGCATATACATCAATCAGAAATGGAAAGATCGGCTGGCCCTTCATTGGGTCCAAACTATGATCCCTTCCACACAAATATAGACTGAAAATGAAAGTTTAAAAAGTAAAGAAACAGGTAATTGTTTACATTACCTCCCCTTGTTGACTACCAGGTCAATAAAAATGAAATAAATAAATAAATAAATAACTGTAAGTCATGCATCTGTGGAAAAAGAAAAAATCACTTTAACAAAAAAAAAAAAAGTTTATAGAGCTAACAGTTCCAAAATGATCCCATTTTAAAGAAATTATATTTTGAAAGGTCTTGCTTTGGAAATGTCAGGGCTAGAAATACATATTTTTTAATTAAAAAGCTTGTAGTTCAGCCATTAACAATGAACTCTCGTAATACTGTCAGTGCTACTCTATATATAGTAGTAATACTATTTGAGCCTGCTTTTTTAGTACATTGTCAAGACAGGGTATTTTTGTTGTGACATAGCCAGAAAATGACAGATACACAGTACTGATACTACTTTATGTATCAATATGACTGTATCAATAGTTTTTGCATTGATACATACAATCACATAATGGTTATGAAAAAATGAATAAAAATATTTAAAAATGTTTGTATTACTACACATGAATTAATTTATAAATGTATAGTTTTTAACATAATATTCATTCATTTTATGACATTAATCTTGTTGTCAACATTTCAGTATCCCCTCTATTAAAAGTATCAATTCTTCCTCACTTTTGCAGGGTCTGCCTGACAAAACATTAGAAAATAATTTAATTTCATGATTCCTGTTTTCTTGGCATAAAAATAATAAATAAAAATTATTATGTATTAAATTACATTATAACATATTTTATATCAGATTAGATTATTTTCTCATGTAGCATATCATATCTGCTGCCCTGCCTGTCCTGCCCAATGTTATACAAAGGAACATCATTCCACAGTGACTGAAAAAAAATAAATCTTCTCTCAATCCCCACCCAATTCCTCCAGAGGTACCCCTAGCCCCCCTCACCAGTCCACTGTACCTCAAAAACCAAACAGATCCTCTACTATGTGTTAGTATTTCACAGATGAGGAGTGAAAGGGATCGAGGGGAGTACCAGGTGATGGCCAGAAGGGCCACTAGGGTGGTGAGGGTGGCTAAGGCAAGGAAGGAGCAGAACCTGGCCAGGGAAATTAGGAGAGGGAACAAGGGGTTCTTTAGATACATTGGGGGAAAAAAGAAGAGTGAAGGGGCAGATTAGCAGGATTAAAACAGGGGAGGGATGGGCACAAGACCAAGAGAAGCAGGCTGAGATACTAAATGAGTGCTTCACCTCAATTTTCACCAAGGAAAATGGGGGTGCTGCATCATACATGGGAGGAGATGGTGAAACTGAGGGGGGAGGACCTTTACCAACTGGCGGATCTGGAGGGGGGGGGCATCACTGGCAGGTGGGGGGAAGGTAAAACAGGGGAACAAGGTAGCAGAGGTGGAAATCATGGCACAGAGAGTGACGGAAGCCCTCAGGTCCCTTAAGATGAAGAAAGCACCGGGGCCGGATAAATTACATCCCAGAGTGCTGAAGGAACTGGCAGATGTCCTGGCGAATCCCCTGGCGGAGCTCTTCAGCATCTCTCTGAGGACAGGGTGGGTGCCTCAGGACTGGAAGGTGGTGCATATAGTGCCTATCCACAAGGGGGAATCAAGGGAGGTGGCAGGGAACTACAGGCCCATCAGCCTGACATCAGTGGTGGGCAAGGTGATGGAGGGTATTGTCAAGGAGAGACTAGGGGAGGACCTGGAAAAGTTGGGGTACCTGGATGATAGACAGTATGGATTCATCCTGGGGAAATTGTGTCAGACAAACCTTGTGGAGTTCTATGACTGGGTAACGAGTGCCTTGGACCTGGGTAGACCAGTGGATGTCCTCTTTCTTGACTTCAGCAAGGTGTTTGACTCTGTTCCTCATGGCGGTCTGTTGGATAAGCTGGGAGAAATGGAGGTGGGGAACCAGATGATCAGATGAATAGAACATTGGCTACAGGACCGGACCCAGAGGGTCGTGGTTGGTGGGATAATCTCATCCCTGAGCAGGGTCATTAGTGGGGTCCCCAGAGATCGGTCCTTGGGCCCTTCCTGTTCAATGCCTACATCTCTGACATAAGTAAGGGTATCAGGAGTGAGATGAGTCTCTTTGCGGATGACTCAAAACTGGGGGCGGTGGTGGATGGGGAGGAGGGGAGAGTGTCCCTACAGGGGGACCTGGAGGCTCTGGAAAGGTGGTCTAGAAAGTGGAAGCTGAGGCTCAAGGCAGGGAAATGCAAGGTACTGCACCTGGGAGCCTGAAAGCAGACCAAGTGTACACCTGGGGAATGCTACAAGTCTCTATGGCTGAGAGGGACCTGGGGTGGTGGTGGTGGATGTCAAGATGAACGACTGGAGACTTGTAGGAGGGCAGCGGCAAGGCCAACAGGATACTGGGATGCATTGCTGGGGGGATCACCTCCAGAAGGAGGGAGTGATACTCCCACTGTATAACTGCTTGGTGAGGCAGCACCTCGAGTACCATTACAGTTTGGAGCCACATTTAAAGAGGGCGTTGAACTCCTGAAAGAGGAGGTCAGAGGAGGGCAACCAAAATGATTTGGGGCTTGGGGACAGGTCCTATGGTGAGAGACTCAAGAGCTAAATATGTACACATTGGAAGACAGAAGGGACTGGGGGGACATGATAGAGGTCTTAAGGTACATGAAGGGGGAAAATAGGGGAGGAGCAGTCAGGGTGCTCCGAAGGAAGGAAGGAAGGGGATGCAACTAGAGGGCATGGGCAGAAGCTGGAGAGGAGAGAGTCAGGGGAGAAAGGAGGAGGTGCTACTTCACTGAGAGGGTGTTGGAGCCATGGAATGTGCTGCCCAGGGGGCTGGTGGAGGCAGAGGCGGTGGAGGTGTTCAAGAGAGGGTGGGATAGGTACAGCAGAAGGGTTCTGGAAGCAAAATCCAATGCAGTGAGAATATCTGGGACTGGGAAGGGAGAAGCCGGAGAGGGAGAGGGGGGAAGCAAGGTCAGCTCCCAGGGTGGGGGCTGACCAAACGAGCAGACATGAAAGACTGTTAGGCCTATTCTGCTGGCATTTTAGTATGTTAGTAAATGCACTGAATGCATGGTGCAGTCAACTAAGCTGAGGCGCATTTCCTGGTGTGACCCAGGGGTATAAGACAATAACAAAAATATACAAATGAGGGAACAAAGCAATTACAGAAAATTAAGACAAGTCAAACATTTGATGGCATTAAAATTGGCGGCACTTAAAATGACTAAAAACACGACATTAAATAAAGTGCACAAAAAGGGGGTAAAAAATGCTTTATTGCTATACTAACAACAGTTCAGCCTAAGAGATATAGCATGGCGTACATGGGGTGCCCATCAGACAGAGAGAAGACAGGTGCAGGGAGGAGTTGGGAGGAGGCGTAAAAGTTTTTTGAGTGAGAGGTAGGTAGAGGAGTTACAAAATTCAGTGGAGACATTATTCCATGAGAGGGGTAAGCAAATGGAGAAGGCGCTTTGCCCAGCTGTTGTACGGGAGTGGTGGATACAGAAAGTGCAGGGATACCAGGAGCGGAGAGAGTATGGGGGGCAGCAGGGCTGAGGCAGGAGGACTGGTAGGGAGGAAGGAGGCCAAACCAGAATTTGGCTATGAAGAACATTGAGTGTCTGTGCCTCCTGTGTGAGAGTGGAGCAATGGAGATGATGAGTACACAGAGCAGTGGAGTGTATGAGGAGGAGAGTCAGAGGCAAATCTGCAGAAAGAATTTAGTAAGGTGTCTAGTTTTGAGAGGGAAGTTGCAGGGGCATGGCCATATACAATGTCAGCATAGTCAAGGGAGGGAAGAATCATCTTTGAGACAAGCTCGGGCCGAACTGGGAATGAAAGGGAGTTAGTGCATTCTACTCAAACCTTGAGAGTCAGTGTTCTGAACAAGGATGTAAAACCTGAGCATGGTATTTTCCTAACCGCCATGTCTATTGCCAGCATTCACTCAGATTAAATGGACCATCAGCAGCAAGGACAGTTGGGTTGTGTTAGCTATGAGAAATGATGGAATACAGATGGTTCATTCAAGCAATGCAGACACTATAGGTGGCAGCAGCCTGAGCCAACTGATACATCCTTTGGAACCAGACTGGTACTGCAGCACACGGCATCAAGCAACCAAAAACCGAAGACTGGCTGAGCGTACAACCCCAATCATTGCTAATTTGCTGTAACAAAAAGTATGCTGCCTGAGTTATTACAGGCCTGCACTAAACTGCCAAACTTTCCTCTTGCTTCTTCAAGTGCTAACAGTTTCAAAGATAGACCATCTTGAGTCTTGCTTCCTAAAATAGAATATCCCCTTATCATTTTCCTCCCTCCATACAAATGATGTTTTTGCAGCATTTAAATAAAATTAAATTTAAGAATAATAACTAGAAAATAATGCATTTATTCTTAGAAGAACCACTGGTATCATATGCCTATTTTGAAAAATAATCTTTTACGATATGTTAAAATGCTTGAAATTATATTTCAAAAGCAGTAACATTTAAATTGTCAGGTGTAGAAATTTAATTTTTTTTTAAATGAAAGCTTGTAGTCTGATCAGCATGAATAAATAATAATGATACAGTTCTGATGTGTCACTACATCTATACAACAATATAGTATGTTGTTGAAACTAGCAGGACTTGAAAAATGTAGTGAACCATTTTATGTTTTAATATCTCAGTATATGGTGGCTGTAGTAGTATTCTATGTTGATACAACAATATAGCTGACTCCAAGCTTTCATTTCAAAAAAATTAAGTTTCTAGCCCTCATGGTTCCAAAGTTATCTATTTTTAAAGGAATGGACCAGGATATTGTAAGGTTACTGCTGACACGAATGTAGTTAGCTCTGGCAGTAACCCGGGTCTGTACCACAGCTGCAGGTGGGGCCATAGTCAGAGGCCCCCAGAGCACTCCAAAAACCCAGAAGTGCCCAGGCACAACAATACCACTGTGCCTAGCATGAATACCAGTGCAGCAACATATTCAAAGGTTTGCCGTGGTGGTACACAGACCCCCGAGCAGTGCTGTATACCACTGCCAGAAACTGCCTCTTATCTGGGTGCTAAGCTGAGCTCCCACCCTCCCAAAAGCAGGGTGGCTGTACTGCAGTGCCCACCACTGTGCTGAGCTGCCCCCAGCCCCCAGTCACCTGATTTCTACATTTTACATCTTTCTCTATTAGTCTGCTGGTACCCCGTCTCCCTCATTACCCATTTTTTTTTACACTAAATATCCATCCCTGTTAGTCTACTGGTATCCCCACTCCCTGATCACTGGGTCTCTACATTGAACATCTTTCCCTGGTTGTCTAGTGGCACCCCACCCCCCCAATTACCTGTTTTTTACACTGTACATCCTTTTTGATAGCCTAGCGGTACCCTACCCTGATTGCCAGTCTTCCACCGTGTATAACCTTCACTGGTAGTCTAGTAGTACCCTCGCCACTGTACAGTGACCTCCCACCTGCCCACTCTCGCACTAAGGACCCCCCCACCCCCTTAAGCCCAAGCGCCAGTCTCCAGGACAACAGTAGCTAGCATAGACATCCTCTGACCTCCTCAGCTGGCTGCTGTCTAACAGTCATAATGCACAACCATGTAAGTGATCATGCTCCATGACTGTCAGATGGCAGACAGCTAAGGAGGAGAAAGGAGGGCTGTGCTGGCCGCTGCTGTCCTGTAGACTGGTGCTTGGGGGTGAGAGGACTGCAGGGCAGAAGTGCTCGGTGTATGGGTGGGTATGGGTCACTGTATGGTGGAGGCTAGGGGTACCACTAGACTACCAGGAATGGATGTACAATGTAGAATCCAGGAAATCATGGGATGGGGGTACTACTAGACTACCAGGGAAGGATATTCAATATAGAACTTGGGCAATCAGGGGGTAGAGGTACCACTTGACTACCAGAGAAGACTGTACAATTAAGATACTGTGTGACTGAGGGGTGGGGGTACCACTAGACTACCAAGGAAGGAGATACAATGTAGAACGTGGGCAATCAGTGGATGGCGTACCACTTGACTACCAGAGAAGATTATACAGTGAAGAAGCTGGGTGATGGGGGTGGGGGTACAACTAGACTACCAGGGAAGGATGTACATTGTAGAAACAAGGAAATCAGGGGGTGGGGGTACCACTAAGTTACCAGGGAAGGTTGTACAATGTAGCAGAGAAAAGAAAAGGAAGTAAATTAACTTCCAAACGCTACTGCAGTGCCACATGTCGCGTTTATAAATGCAAAGTATAAGAAGCACACAGTTTACCTTGGCTGTATCCAAATGCCTTATTAGTAAAAACAGGTGCAAAAGTCATTGCAGTTTTAAAAATGCTACATAAATAGGCGGATGAGCATACGTACTTAGCTACAAAAACAAACACACGCCGGCACTCTCTGAGAGCTCCCGCAGCCATTGTTTGCCAGCAGCAACATGCTCAATGCGTATGCTAATCAGCTGACGTTTCACCATAAGGCTTCCTTAGAGCTAATGTAGCAACCAGGTGATGGAGGTGGAAGGGTACCACTAGACTACCAAGGAGGTTGTAAGTTGTGGAAATTGGGTGATCAGGGGACGCAAGGTAGAGATGTGTGAAGCTGGCAAACTTCACCCTGTGAAACAATTCACAAAGTTTGCCACATTTGTGAAGTGTAAGTACCGAATTCAGAAAGTTTTTGACAGGTGAAATAGCACTTTTTCAGGTGAAGTTAAGGAGAAATTGCAACTTCACCTGACTTTACCTCAAAAAGTGCCGTTTCCCAAGGAAAACTCAATGCGAAGTGGCAAAGTGACAAAGTGGGCATTTTGCAAAGTTATTCACAAAGGCAAATTTTACAACTTTGACAGAACTTTGTTGGTGAAGTAAAACCTCACATCTCTAGGGCAGGGACCACTAAGTCACCAGGGCTTTCTTTTTGTGAGGAAAGGGGCACTAAAAGGCTGCTGTGCCATATGCAAATGAGCCCATAATGGGAATGCAGATTGCCCTTTAGTGCCGTGTATAACCCCTGGGCTCATTTGCATGCTTGGGCTGAATATTACCTGCAGGGAACCTGACACTATCACATTTTGAGCAGCGTTATTCTTGTGGGCCATGCACAGTTCTTTGGTCCATGTCAGGGCAGTGCATATCCACACAGTACTGCACTATGATGGACTGATATTCAGTCAGTTAGTGCTGCTCCATCTGAACATCACCACAGACAGGGGAGCACAAGCACTGTGCAAAGAGTTGCAATGCACTTGTGCTGGTTTCTCAGTATCAGGGCCATTATCTTTTGAAAGGCCTAACTTTGGAACCACTGAGACTAGAAACATATTTTTTTAAATGAAAGGTTGGCCTCCGACCGTTAGGAATTAGTCAATACTGTTTTTACATGTTGATAATATTGTGACGGTCAGCGCTATCTGAGACTGCTTTTCTGGAATGCTGTCAACACATTTTATTTCAGTTGTGACATAGCTTCAAATCAAAAAAATAGCATGTCAAAATGTTGTTTTAATGCTAATAGAGTATGTCAACACTGTTTCTTTGTATCAACATGTTAATTGCATGACTGTATAAAATGTGTAATAAAAATAATTTTTCAACATTTTCTAAATTTTGGTAATACTACACATTATTTTATCAGTAACTGTGTAGTTTTCAGCTTAATTTTAATTCATTTTATGACCCTAATTGGGTTGCACACATTTAATCTCCACTCTGGCAGTACCTACTCTTCCTTGCTTTTGCAGGCTTAATCTGAGAAAGTGTTGGAAGACAATAATAATATTAAAGTAAAACCATAAAAGTCGGATGGCCCTGAAAACAACTTAACAACTTCATCATCATCCTCCTTCCATCATGAATCATGTTTTTCTTGCGGTATGTCACTGTGGCATGTTGGAGATAGCACTTTCTTCCCTGCACATTGCACAGCAGACGGGACAGGAAGACTAGCATGCATCTCTGTAGGAGGTGGTAACACCACTAGTTCATCTGAGTAATCACAGCAGCAGCATCAGGATGCAATACTTTATTAAAGAAGGGGCAGAGATGTTTACATAATTTGCAGACAGGTTTGACAGCATTAGATTGGGCATGTAGTTTGGCATGGCAACACTACTGGACACAGTATAAAATGATGTGTTAATTCCCTGTGGATGAAAAAACTATATCAAACTGAAACTGCTATATGCACGCATGGTGAATCAGCAAAGACAACTTGAAGAAACCAGCAGAAATGTGCATACACAAAGTTCTTGTCATGCTCCTCCTCTTCTACTAACTTCACATCAAGGCTAAATCCAGATAATCTTGAACTCATCCTTTCTCAAACTCAACATACCAAAGATCAACTTTAACTGATCATTTGACTATTCACACACAAGTGGCATCTACTAATCTTCTCATTCCTACACGTCCTGGTGGCAACTCTCCCATGATTACTCCCAGTGGCAGTGCAACTCCTTCTCTTGATGTTACTTATGCCTGATGATACCTTGTCATCACCAACCAGCATAATCTGATTAGGTGTGCCTGAGAACACACAGCACACAGAGCTAGTATCAGTTAAAAAAATAGCATGGGCAATATCTTTTCATTTATTGCTATGTTTTTGTAGTTTCTGATGCACAACTTATTTTTATGGGTATTATACATAATTTGAATATCAACAGGACCAGAGGGAATATAGTAGCTGTCATAGAGGTAAAGCAAAGACTACAGGGTCGACAGATACAATCCTTGAGGTCAGCAATTAATAACAACTATCACTGTAGCTCACATTGTGCAACAGTGTTCTTACTGGGTTTTGCAGACTCTGTTGCAACACCAGAAAGAGTAATCCACAGCAGATGCATGCCCACTGCACCTGTCAAATGTCAGCTGGAGCAATTAATACTGACTGTGGAACCCTAAGATTTTCTACCCCATTTGTACTCTGCCTAACCTCATGCCAATTAGTGCTTTGGGAGCTGAAGTAGTTCTGCTGAATTCTCAAAGCTAAACTGAATTAATGGGCCACAACTCAAAGCCAAAAGGAAGTTGTCAATAGCACACTTCTCTCATGTATATGCCTACCACTGTGAAATCATTGTCAAACTGATTCTTATGACGTTTGATTACAGATATGTGGTTTGGATTACTGCCTCCAAATCTACCCTGGCCAGACTGGATCCTCTTTTTCAGCCTTTCTTTCACTTTATCCTTGACTGTCCTCCTCATACTAATCACTGTTCCTTACATTCTTGTCTTTCTCATCCCTCCTTTGAGGGTAGGTATCTCACTATGCTCCTTAATCTCTGAATTCTAGTTTGTTTCCCCTCTCCTGCTATCTTACCTCACTTCTTACTGACTCCCAGTTCTGCTCTCTTAGAAATGCAAAATATTCAATTTTTTAATAAAGTACACTAAGTTAAAAAAAAAGAAATACTAAATGCTCTCAGTAATTTGTGACAATGTATTTGGCAATTCATGAAAATGTATTTTGCAACTCCTAAGGCAGACTGCCGAATGTACGGGCTTATGTGATTGCAGTTTTTTCTCCTTGTGCCTTTAACTGGTAAATTATATAAGATGTTTTCTCTGTTCTCTTAGCACCCCGCGTGTTTGTTGTTTTATGTATATTGTATGAAAAAGAAAATACAAGCTTCACCCCCCCCCAAAAAAAAATGATGAATGTCACTCCTCTCTTCCTCACATTAATACCACAGCTGGACTGGCAGCATTCTTCTATTGACTTCCCCTTCTCTGGTCCAACATTCCCCTTCCATTTGTTCTTTCTCTTTTCTCTTTTATTATAAAACTACCACTCAGTGCATTTACTAATCTTACCTTCTCCTCTACCTCATCCCCTCTTCTTTTACCTTCCATGTCCCCTCTGCTCTCATCCTTTGATCCTGTCTCTCAGTTTCATTCCACTATTGTGTCATTGCTTCCTCTCTACCCCTGGTCTCTTGTTAATTTTTCTTCTATCCCATGTGGTGATTTCACTTCTAGAATATAATCCACTGTGGATACTGCTTAATTCAATATTGTTTATGTCAGTTTTGCTCTCCCCCAATGTACTCCATTTCCCTCAATGCATGTGAAACTGAGCTATATCAGATCAGCATGTTCTTGAAGAAAAATGACAAATGGTAGGAAATCAGTCCTTAGCAAACTAAACACATCAGTTGTTGTGACATGCTTTATTGCATCCACACTACAGATATTCAACATACAAAGTTTGCACTCTTTGCCTCTTATCTGATAGTACTTCCATTACCGTGGCATATGTGTGGAGCTCCTTGTGGTATTTAACCCTTGGTTTGGACTTTTGGGAAATTCCTGTATCTGACTCTGAGCACGCCACTGGAGTCAACCCCTCTGGACTGGTGCGTTTACATCATACAGTGGACTCTGCTGGACTTTTCAGATGTTATTAGTTCATGCTCCATAACAGCCATGGACCTACCATGGTTAGAACTAGTCTATCCACAGAGTAGATATTATAAAAATATAGTTCAATAAAGGAACTATGTACAGTGGTAATCACAGAAAAGTTGACTACCTAGTGGTAGACTGAGGTACCACTGTGTTACCACTTAAGGAAATGTGCATTGAGTGTAATGTGATCCTGCCTCATTCTACCACAGAGGTACCACAATCTACTGCTAGTCAACTTTTTATAAGTTAACATTTGTTTCTTCTCATGTATCAAGTATTTGGCCTAGGCCTCCCAAACATTTAAATGTATTCTCTTTCTCTTCATGTCTGATGCCAACTTCTGTGAGACTGAACCTCCAAACAGTCTTGTGCAGTCTTTTACTGCAATTACTCTCTTCATCTGGTGGCATGTACCCCATATTGGTTTGTAAATGTTCTCCTGTCTTCATAATGTGTCCTGTATTCCACGTCTGGACAATATCATGAGACCAAGAAGAAGAAGAAGGAGAATCAGCATTTATATAGCGTTTTTCATACACATTGTATCCTAAAGCACTTTACAAGCAATGCTAGACTGGTAGTGAAGCGACTGAATGTGTAGTGGTAGCCTTATTGCACATCAACACCCACACACAGACATAGCCTTGGACAATTGCACGAACCAGTTCTATGAGAAGGGAAATACTGGACAGGACAATGGGAATGTCCCCTACTCTTTGTGAAGAGTGCCTTGGGTTCTTTTACTTCCACCTGGACACCCACCAGGACTGCACCAGTATGGGTAGAAAGGACCTCAGTTTATCATCTCATCCTAATGGTGGCACACCCCCAACAGTGCATCATCCCCCTAATACTGCACTCTGGTGCCAACATTTTAGGTATGAGCCCAATCCCGGTGTGCGTCTAGAAATCACAGCCTTCTGGCCCCAGAGGCGGATGTGCTACCTACTGAGCAACATATTATCTCTCTAGAAAAAGACATTAAACCAGGTGTTTTCTGTCAAACTGCCTTCTCTTTTGACTGTAGTAGGCTAGCAGACAGGAAAAAGGCGCCAGTGACTTAGTTTCCCATACTGAGGTGTGAGACAACTCTGCATTCTCATTTCAAAGTCAACAAATTAACCACTCCAAATGCCCCTCAGCTATAGTACAGTAAAATGCTATAGTTAAAAAGGTCAGGTCACAAAAACGTAATCCAGTCCTATCCTATCACCTCAAATTGAGTTACCAAAAGAATAAAATTCCAAATATAAAGCAAACACGTGTTAATGTTGCATTATCTGTATTGAGGCAGAGTGACATCATTTGTAACAGTGCATAGATGTTATAGTGTAAGCATGTTTGGGGTCATACAGGTTCTAAGCTAGAAGCATCTGGCAAATGGACCTGTGTGACCCTGCAAGCTGTGAACTATGAGATGTATACTGTGTGTTGGGGACATACAGTTACAGAGAAACATAGAATCATAGAATTGTACGAGTCAGTAGCCAGAGGTCAAATGGACTCAACTAAATTCTACCCTACAAAATCATATTTTCTATTTTCCATATATTCATCTACTAGAAACATAGAAGTTGACGGCAGTTAAGGACTGCAAGGCCCATCCAGTCTGCCCATTTCTTTTTCTACCTTATAAATGTGGCATCAGCATTTGCTCTGTCAATGGCCTATCTATTCATACTCATCTGTATTGCTCCCTTATGCGTATCCCATGCCTGTTTGAAGCCCTGCACTGTATTCATATCCACCACTTCCTGAGGTAGGCCGTTCCATGCATACACCACCCTTTCTGTGAAAAAGAACTTCCTCACATTACCCCTTAATCGGCCTCCCTCTAATCTCATGCTGTGTCCTCTTGTCCTGCTATTTTTCTTATATTGAAACATGTTAGACTCTTTCACCTTGTTAATGCCCTTAAGGTGTTTGAATGTTTCGACCATATCACCTCTCTCCCTCCTTTGCTCTAGGGTATACATATTGAGCTCCATTAATCTGTCCTCATATGTTTTCTGATGCAGTCCCTGCACCATTTATTGCCCTTCTCTGGACTGCCTCAATTTGGTTAATGTTCTTGTGAAGATGTGGCCTTCAGTACTGCATGCAGTACTCCAGATGGGGCCTAACCAGTATCTTGTAAAGATGGATTATTACCTCTCTCTTCCGACTTGTGATACCCCTACTAATACACCCTAACATTCCCCTAGCTTACCTGCTGCTTTAGTGGTCTGCTTGGATGATTTCAGATCATCGGTTATGATGATGCCCAAGTCTCTTTCTTCCTTGTGACTGCCAGCAACTCCCCTTCCAGCCTACAGGTGGCTTTAGGGTTTCTCTTCCTATGTGCACGATATTGTACTTCTTTGCATTAAACCCCAGTTGCCACTCTTCCAACCATTTTGCTAGTTTATCCAGATCTCTTCTTATTCTGCCCACCCCATCTGGATCTTCTACTCTGTTGCAGATCTTGGTGTCATCTGCAAACAGACAAACCTTACTCTCCAGTCCATCTGCAACGTCACGGGGCCCGGGCGCTTGCAGCCAGAATCGAAAGTCCCGGTGGGGCTCGCCCCCCCCCCCGTCTCATGGGGTAACTGAAAAAACGATAACAATGATGCCTTAAAACTATCAATTGTACAACTATCAATGACACTTCTCAGCAAGCTGTTACATGTAGTGACCACGCTTTGACTAAACCATTGGCCCCTTAAGTTTGTCCTGTAAAATTCTCCTTGCAATTCTCTCAACTCCTTGCATGATGCTCATGGAATCTTTTACCTCTTATGGTCTTTTTGACGAGGCTGGTTGATTCCCAGAGGTCATTATTTTTTAGGGCTTTATATGTCAAACATAAGTCGCCTCTTAATCTCCTGTATTCCATACTGGTGTACTGCATGCAGTACTGGAGGCCACACCTTCACAAGAACACTAACCAAATTGAGGCAGTCCAGAGAAGGGCAATAAAATGGTGCAGGGACTGCATCAGAAAACATATGAGGACAGATTAATGGAGCTCAATATGTATACCCTAGAGCAAAGGAGGGAGAGAGGTGATATGGTTGAAACATTCAAACACCTTAAGGGCATTAACAGGTGTCTCATCCTGTCCCTATATTCAACATCTCCAAGTTGGTTGATATTTTTGGTTGCTCTTCTCTGTTCTCTCGCAATTAATTTTTTGTCGCCAACTTTATATGGTGCCCAGGATTGAACACAATACTCTAAGTGCAGTCACAGAAGAGATGAGAACAACAGGAGTATAACTTTCTTGTGCCTACTTTTTATGTTTCTATCTAATGGACTGAAGTGCTGCACACTCAAGCAGACTAGATAGACCAAATGGCCTGTATCTGCTGGCAATTTTGTATGTTTGTATGTTCATAAATACAATCCATCATCCTATTTGCCTTACTGACTGCTGTCTTAAATTGTTCTGAGTGTGATAGAGAGTTCGTAACCAAAACTCCCAGGTCTCTTTATAGTTCTGAGACAGGAATCTTTCTATCACAGAGACAGCATGAAGCCCTTGGATTGTTACTGCCTGTGTGCATAATCTTACGTTTATCTAAGTTGAATGTCAGTTGGTTCAGAGCTACCCATTCGCCCATTTTGTTTATTTTCAATTGTAGTAATTGGATGGACTAATTAGCATGTACAATACTTCCCATTTTCACATTGTCAGCAAATGTGGCAATCCAACAGCAAGATGATGTCTGTAATGGTGTCACATATATCGCAATACTGGGCACAGAACTGAACCCTGAGGGACTCCACTTGTCACATCTGCCCATGGGTATTGATGACTTGCTATGCATACTCACTGTTTCCTACCTAAGAGCCAGGACTTGACTCATTTCACAATATTTATGTCTAGTCCTGTTTCTATCAATCTTTCTATTAGATTTTTATGGGGCAAGGTATCAAATGCCTTTGAAAAGTTTAGATACAGGCTGTCAGCTGATAGTCTCATGCCCAGTGTGCTGCTCATAGGATTACAAAAGTGTAAAAGATTGGTTTGACATGATCTTGCATGTTGAAAACCATGTTGATCAATGTCCCCCAACCCATATTTGTTATATTAGGTCTTTTACAATTCCCTCAATCACCTTACTAGTAACTGATGTTAGACTCACTGGTCTAAAATTTCCACAGTCACTTTTTGGTCCCTTCTTGTATATTGGAGTAACAGTGGCTTCCTTCCATGCATTAACAGCCATACCCTCAGACAACGAGTAGTTAAAATATCTGTTACTGGTCCCACCAGGACACCAGCTAACTTTTTTAACAGAGCAGGATGTAGATTGTCAGGGCCTGGTGATTTATATGCATCAAGTTTATCTAATCTCCATTCTACGTCTTTTTCTGTAATTAGTGGTTTATTGTTAGGCAGTCCCTCATATATTTTTTCCCAATGTTCAGTTGTGAACTCCTGTTCTGGTTCATATATGTTAGCAAAATGTCTATTAAATTCTGTTGCCATCTCTTTTCCCCCTTTCACTATCTGGTTATCAACCACTAGGGGCTCAAACACATTTTTCCCTTTCCTTGTGCTATTAATATACCCAAAGAATGCCTTTTTGTTATTTTTTGAATCATTGGTTAACCTTTTAATTCATATTCTCTCTTGAATTTCTTAATGGCTATTTTACAAGCTTTACATTTGCTCTCATATTCTGCCTTTTTTGTAGGAGTGGGGTTATTTCTTTATTTATTTATTTAGTTGTTTAACCAGGTATACCACACTAAGCTGAAAGCTTTTTTACAGGAGCGACCTGGGAGCACAAGGAGGTTAAGTGACTTGCTCAGGGTCACACAGTATGCAAGCGGAAGCTGTGGGATTCAAACCCAGGTCTGGTCTGCTGGATGTCACCAAATTTGCAGCTCAGAGCCTTAGACCACTGCGCTATACTGCCTCCTCAAAATCTAAATCTTTTAAAGGCTTTTTTCATTGGTGAATTAGTGTTTTTATTTTACCAGTGAACCAAACTTGTATTTTACCTTTTTTATTGTATTTGACCCTAACAGGGATATAGTTATTGGCATATAAGTCCATTTTAGCTATTGACCTCTGCCATTTCTCTTCCGATAGGTCTATAAAATCCTCCCTCCAATTCTATTCTTCTAAATATGCTTGTATCCTGTCTTAATCAGCTCTTTCATAGCATTTCACCTTTGTGTTCCCAACTAGCAGCTCCCAGGTGGTAATAATTTATAACTGGACTATGGTATGGTCACTGGTGCTCAAAGGTTCCCTCACTTTGTACTCGGTGTTTCCTGATTCAATATTACTTAGTACTATGTCGAGAATATTGTGGCCTCTGGTGGCCTAATTAACTAGTTGCTGCATATTGTTAACTTGCAAATTCCAACAGCTTTTTCCCATTATTAGATATAGTTATGCTCTGCTCCCAATCTATGTCAGGGATATTAAAGTCACCCATAATTAGGGCATTAGATCCAGGTTCAGTGTGCTCAAGGTTTTCAAAGAATGCACAATTTTCTTCACCAGTTAAACTTGGAGCTCTATACCCCATGCAAACCAATAGTTTCTTACTATTTTTAGGGTAAATGGTCACCTAAACATGCTCCACTATATCCTAATTTGTATTAGTGTATGTGACCTCACTGGGTTTCAGAGTTTCAGAGGCATAAAGTGCCACCCCTCCACCTCATCTGTTTGGACGATTTACGTAGTATACTTTGTATCCTTGTATATCAATACTCCAATTATCATCACGCCACCAGGTCTCAGTCACACCACAGATATGGACCTCATCCGAGTGCAACAGATACTTCAGCTCATCCATTTTACCAGTTAAGCTTCTTGCATTGATTAATAACAACTTTAGATCATAATACATATGTGTGTGTGCCCACCACCACCCCCGCTGGTTAGTTTAAATTATGAGGATCCTTTTTGTGTAGGGCTTCAGCTACAACTCTGCCTAACACGTTTTTGCCTGCTTTATTCAAGTGTAACCCATCTTTTGCAAATAGATGTGACTTCCCAGCGAATTTGTGCAATGTAACAAGGAATGTTATACCTTTATTTCCTGCATTTGTATTGTATTCTAGCATTTATTATTTGAATGGTGAAATTATTCTCTGGATGGCATTTGTACAGTGGTAGTATCCCTGAAATTACAGCTGTGGCCCCTTTTAGCTTTATTAACTTCCCTACATCAATAATTTCATCTGCAATATATTTTTTGTGCTCTTTTCCCAAGTTGCTCACCCCATATTGATTACTACGGTCTTATATTTTACTTCATTATTCAATAGTTTTCCTACTATACGTTTAAAATCTTTTGTTCTAGCTCCTGAGAGGCAGTTGACTTTCTTATTGATTTTGTCATTTTTACATACAAGCGTATCACAGCCTCTTATGATTGAATCCCCTATGACTAGCTCTTGAATATCGGTGTCACTGTTTGTATCCAGGTCCATACTAACTTCCTTATCTTCGTTACTCTTTTCTGATATAATATTGTCTTGATTCTCAACTAGGACAGAAAATCTATTGGTAGTTTCAAAAGAAATATTGCTCAATGCCCTTCTGTATTTTTTTGCTTTCATATTTGGTACTTCAGCCCATTTCCCATCATTTATATCTTTGTTAGTTGATGGTTCCTTCCTGTCAATCTCTTCCCTATCCTTCTTCCTTTTATCGATTTTTATTTTATTTGGTTGCTCTTTACCTGTCAGTAATGCTTTTAGTGACAATATTTCAGACTTTACTAGTTCTATTTCCAAACATTTTTGACACTTAGTCATGCATCCCCATGTATACTTCCTCAGATGCATACATGTTACATGAAATACATTTCAAAGGAGATCCTGTCCCACAAAGGATATCAAGGAGATGTTCATCTGGCTCAGCCATTTTTCTAGTTCTGTGCAATGATGGCAGAAAAAAGGCCACTGGTCCATCCAGTCTGCCCATAAACCCAAGACATGTTGTCCATACAGGGCTCTAACCCCCACTATCCAGCCCAAGGCTCCCTGCCCTACTGCTATCACTCTGAGTAACCACTAAGTCATGCACTCTGTCCCAGCCGTGTTTGAAACCACTGATTGTTTTGGCATCCACAATTTGAAACCATTGATAGTTTTGGCATCCACAGTTTGAAACCATTGATAGTTTTGGCACCCACGACATCACTTGGCAGATTGTCCCATAGTTCCATGTATTTCCTATGCTTAGAAAATGAGTTTAAAGAAGCCAGCCCAGCGGCATGAAGGGCTGAGGCATTAGGCATCTTACCTTTTGCCATGTCGGTAACCCGTGTTTGGGAGTGGACCCGGGTCATCTGGGGTCATCCAGGGAGGGACAGGATTGAGCATCCGGAGGACTGCTCTCCTCTTCCAGGGTGGGTGGATTGTCATTCCAGCTGAATGACTGCCACCAGGCAGAGGACTGGTGGTAATGTAGGTCTGGGACAACAAAGGCTGGAGGGTGCTGTGGGACTTCCAAGTGTGTGTGTGCCTCTATGTGTGCCTGCTGATGTGCACGTCCCAGCAACTGGAAGAGGGAAAAAATGGAAAAGGGGACTAGCAGGATTCATGAAGCCCTGGCCATGCTCCCCCCTCCAATGCTATCCCAGGCTATATGGATTATTCACCAGGGGAGGGAGGAGTATGGCCTTCCTCTCCATGGCCCTGCCATGGTGGGGGGGGGGGTAGTCCATGTAGAAAATTGCCTGGGAGTGTAGTCATATCAGAGAGCACATGATCAAGGGCTGAATCAAGCCCTCTCAAGTGGGAGAGCTGAAGCCGTGTCTGCTAGCCACCTACCATGGTAAAAGGCAATAAAGAAAAAGAGAATGAGTTTAAAGGCTTTTACATGGCTTTCTTATGCACTTGTACCTGTTCCACTGTCTTTTTGTGCACTCTTCTGTAGTCGGGTCTGTGACGCTTGTACAGCTGGTTCTGATTAATCTATGATTTTTGTAATATAAAAATGTGTTATTGAGTGTCTCTCATCAGCTAAAAGATGAAAGCCAGGAGATAATTACAGGCCAGAAGAGACTTAAAGAAAGGATCTCCTGTTTATCTAGCTTAATTGTAGCTGCCAGCTGCTAGGCTGGAAAATCATAAACTTTTATGACGTTTAGAAAAAGAATATACAGTAGGTTATGTCACTGTGGTGCAAAGTCATAAAAGGTCCTTTGACGTCCTTGAGAGAGGATGCTACTCATGGATGAAAGAAAGGATTTGGAAAATTACAGACTTAATTGGGAAGTCATATGGGGAAACAAGTTTTTTCTGCTGATGTCACCTATTAATTTACCTCCTGACACAAGACATCCTGATTGTATAATTTTTAATAAACAGAGGAGGAGCTTGGTAACATCATGGAGAAGGCAGAGTCAAGACAGTGCTTTAATTATGCTGTAACAAACCTTTAGAGACACACATGTTTGGACTCTGAAAAAAGCAACATCAGGCACTGTTAGGAGAGAAGTATACATTAGAAAAGACAATTCTAAATGTACTGTAGTAGGAGATTTTGTCTGTACTTTTAAACCTGTTTTGTTTAAGTGATTTGTATGTTTTGTGATATATGGTTCTGTATTTACATTTTATATTTTTATCTATTTTTAAGTAAGCATCTCATTTTTAGAGACTACTTGGTGTGCCTTTGAAATTTTTTATTTGACAAGTGAAGCATATATGGTTAAAGCTGACGCTGGGCATAGCTTACTGGTTTACTGAACTGGAAAAGGTAAGAGTTTATTCTGAGGTCTTTAACAGAGTTTTTAAGGGTTCATTTTGTATACCTGGTTAGGTACCCGCAGGCGAAAGATATCCAGCCCCCCAGAAAAGCAGAATTATCTGAGTCTGTACAATGGGTATGCTAGATAAAGGTTCACAGTTTGAATCCCTCCAAGAACTTGAGGCCAAAGTTTGATTCAAACCCACAAAGCAGACAAAAGGGTTACCCAGTTCTGTTAACTGTTCACAATACTGCGCTCGGAGGTTGGCACTGTGAGAGTAGAGGGCCTGACTTGCTGAGTGAGGCTGTGACAGATTGGTGGCAGCGGTGTGCATAAGTTTGGTATTACAAGCTTTTATTGTTCAGTTTGTCAGCTTGAGACCATCGGCTCACTTGCAAAAAAAGAAAAAGGCAGTTATTTAGTTTTTAAAAGGAAACAGAACTATATCACTTGGTGTACAGTCAAGTTCCTACCCGTTTTATTTTCTTTTCTCTAAAGTGCAAGTCAGAGTAGCCATAGTTAGGGAAGAAGATGGCTTCCAACTACAGCAGGCACACTGTAGACTACTTAAAGCAGTTGTGCAGGGACAGAGGAGTCCAGTTTGAGGTGAAAGCCACCAAACAGAACCTCGTGGATGCCCTGATGGTAGCAGATACCCAGAACATGAGTCACAGACAGTGACTGAAAAGGACTGAATCTTGAGTGTGGCAGGGCTAGCAGCCAGTGCAGTGTCCAGATCCGATAAGGAGGGCAAAAGGGCCACTGTCAGTGAAGGGCCACAGCAGCAGGGAAAGTCACCAGTATCCTGGATCCAGAAGTACTCAGGCTGAAAACTGAGTTGTGCAGAATGGAGCTGGAGTTCCAGAGGGAGAGGAACCATGAACAGCGGGAGGCAGAGCGTGAGGAGCATGAGTGCCAGAGAGCTGCAGAGGAGAAGAGGGAACAAGGATAGAGGGAGGCAGAGTGAGAATGCCGAGATGCAGCGTGAGAATGCTGAGAAGCAGAGCAAGAACAGAGAGTCGCTGACCATGAGGAGCATGTGCACCAGAGGCAACATGAACTGGAGAAGCTACAACTCCAACCAGCAGCACCACAGCAGGTAAGTGGCTTGGGTTTAACTGGGACTACAGGACTGGGTTACAAATTGAATTCCAAATTGATAGCTGAATTTAAAGAGGGGGAGGATATGGATGCCTTTTTAAATTCTTTTGAAAAAGGTTGTATTTAGGCTAAAATTCCTAGGGAGTCCTGGAGCTTCCAGCTATCCCCGCTACTTACCGGGAAAACTTGGGATGCATTTGGTCAAATGGACAATGAGGACAGTGATGATTACTGCAAACTTAAAGCTGCACTGTTAAAGAAATTTGAATTAACTGCTGAATCATACAAAGCTAAACTCCATAAGCTCAGGAGAAGCCCTGACATGAGCTATGAGGAGCTAGCCATGAAACAATGTCAGTTTTTAAAATGTTAGTGGGAAGGAACTGAAGCAAGCTCTGTTGATAAAATTGAAAATGTGATTTTGTTAGAACAGTTTTTCCGGGCATGCCCAGCAGAGCTGAAAACCTAGCTGGAGGACCGAGATCCCAAAACAGTGCAAAAGGCTGCTGAACTCTCACACCAGTATGCCAAGAGCAGACCTGCTCTGAGAGCGAGTGGGGTGGGTATGGCAGCACAGAAAGGGAAAAGCACGCCTTCAGGGCAGTTAAAACCCTCACTGCCTCAACCGAAACCAGTTAGCCCCAGGTTTCAGAGAAAAGATTTCTCTGAGAAAATATAATTTTTTTTTTTATTTATTTTATTTAGTTTTTGTTGACCAGGTAAGTGCACTAGACAAATCCTGCCTATTTTCAGGCACAACCCGGGGGATACAGATGAATGCCAACTGACCTTGAACCAGATTAAGCTGTTGGTGGTATTTTTAGTGAATGAGGGAAATTTGGCCAGGACACCGGGGAAATTCCCCTACTCTTTTCGATAAGTGCCATGGGGTCTTTAACATCCACCTGAACTACCACCAATCCAGGCAGATGGGACCTCGGTTTAACGTCTCATCTGAAAGACGGCACCTCAGAAGTGCAGCACCCCCCTCATGCTGCACTACAGTGTCAGTACTGGGATATTAACCCAAGTGCCAGATGTGGGAACTGAACCCACAGCCCTCTGATCTCCCGGCCTTAGAGGCAAGTGTGCTACCTACTGAGCCACTGACACCGATTAAATGTTGGTTGTGTAAAGAAACTGGGCATATTGCCAGACAGTCTCCCAAAAAGGTGAGCAATACACAACAAGGTGCTAGGAAGGAAGTGGGTTGTTTGTGTGTCCCTGGAAGCATGCCAGTGAACATAAGGGAACACATGCACCCAGTTATGGTGAATGGTGTACAGATGCAAGGATTAAGGGACACAGGGGCATCCTTGACCTTGGTAAAGGTGGATCTAGTACAGCCAGGTCAGCTTATACCCAATCAATACGTCACCGTACAGGACTTTACTGGTGAAGAGAAAATATTGCCCCTCGCTTGTGTTCTCCTAGACTGGGGTGAAACAGGGGGAACTGTGCAACAAGTGGCTGTAACCAAAACCTTAGCAGTGGATGTGATCCTGGGCAACAATCTCAAACAGGGGATGGTGTGTGCAGTTACTCATAGCCAAGCGGCAAGGGAAAATGGTAGTTCCCTGAACCCCACAGAAGCCATTGTGGAATCCACTGAGAGGCTGGTACACCAGCCTATGACTCCTGATATGGAGACTAATGAAAAGGGGGTAGAAATTTCCCCAGTGGCAAGTAACCACACAGCTACAGAGGGTTACTCTGAAGAGGGAGGGGTGACCCATTGTCAGAGGGTAGGGATTCACAATGATCCTGAGTGCCCTGATGCTAGTGTTAGGAACCCTGTTTAGTGACTGAAGGGGACCTGTCCCATGCCTTGGGAATCTGTGAGGGGTTTGCAGCTGCTCAGAGAAGTGACCCTAGTCTAGAGAAGCTGAGAGCTTGGGCAGACTTTGCCGGGGCACAGGAAGGTGACGGCAGACATAAGGTTTATTGGGAAAATGGACTGATGTATACTCAAGCTGTGCAGACAGAGGGAGGGGGTGCTAGGCAGGCAGCTTGTCGTTCCCCAGGGATATCGTGAGCAGTTGCTCAAGATTGCACATGATATTCCCTTGTCAGGTCATCTGAGAACTGCATGCACTATGCAGCGGTTGGCTCAGAATTTCTATTGGCCTAACTTCACTCTGTAGGTGAAGGAGTATTGCAGGTCTTGTCACCACTGCCAAGAAATAGGGAAGGCAGGCAAGAAAATCCAAGCTGCCCTGATTCCATTGCCCATAGTGGATGAGCCATTCCAGAGGGTGGGATTGGATATTGTGGGGCCTTTAAATGCCCCCAGCTCCTCAGGGAAGAGATTCATCCTGACTGTGGTGGATTATGCCACCTGGTACCCAGAGGCAGTCGCACTATCCTCACTGAGGACAGACAAAGTGGCAGATACCTTACTTGGGATGTTCTCCCATGTTGGGTTTCCGAGGAGGTTATCACCGATTGAGGGGGTTCCTTAATGTTGGACCTGATGAAATGTTTATGGGAGAAGTGTGGGGTGGTGCAGAGATGCATGACACCATATCACCCACAAGCCAATGGGCTTGTGGAAAGATTCAATGGTACCCTGAAGTCAATGTTCCGGGCATTTGCTAAACAGCATGGAAGGGACTGGGAGAAATACCTTCCCCACCTGTTGTTTGCATACAGGGAGGTGTCCCAAGAGTCGACAGGATTTTCCCCCTTCAAACTGTTATATGGATGCTGGGTATGTGGGCCCCCAGACTTGATCCAGGAAGACTGAGAAGGCAAGCATGCCACCCAGGGAACTCCCATAGTGGATTACATCCTTAAGTTTAGGGAAAGGCTGAAGGAACTTATGGGGACAGCCCAGAGCAATCTGTCAGCTGTCCAACAGAAATAAAAAGTGTGGTACGACCGCAGAGCCAGAGCTCGCTCGTACATGGTGGGTCAGGAAGTCATGGTCCTTGTTCCGGTCTGGAAAGACAAGCTGCAGGCTGAGTGGGCAGGACCATACAAAGTGGTTAGGAAGATAAATGATGTGAACTATATTATAGAGTTACCTGACCAAAGACAGACAGAAAGAATGTACCATGTCAACATGATGAAGCCATATGCAAATAGGGCTGACATGGTGTTTGCAGTGTGTAGTCCTGGGAAGGGGACGGATGAAGGAAACCCCCTTCTGGACTTGCTGGAGGAAAGTAAGCGGGAGTGCTCTGTGAAGGCAGTTAAACTGTCTCCCCAGCTGACCCTGGACAAGATCCAGGAAGTAAGGAAGGTTTTAGCAGACTTTGCCCGACTGTTTAGCGCCAAGCCTGGACTAACCCCCTTAGTGACTCACGATGTAGAGACAGAGACACAGATGCCCATATGGCAGACAGCATATCAGGTGTCAGAGGCTGTCCAAAAGGACTTTAGGAGGGAAGTGGAGGAGATACTGGATTTAGGGGTAATCCAGAGATCCCACAGCCCCTGGGCCTCATCCGTAGTCCTTGTGCCTAAGCCAGATGGCTCTACTCATTTCTGTGTGGACTATCGTGGACCGAATGCAGTCACAAAGTCAGACGCCCACCCAATGCCCTGGATGGATGAACTCCTGGACAAGTTGGGAGGGGCGACCTACCTTATGACGACTGACCTGACAAATGGGTATTGGCAGGTAGAGTTGATGGACAGAGCTAGGGAGACATCGGCCTCCATCACTTCGATAGGCTGATTTGAATTTAAAGTAATGCCTTTTGGAAAGAAGAATACCCCGGGCCACTCTCCAAAGGTTGGTGAACCAGGTGTTAAATGGTGCTGAGGAGTACACCGTGGCGTACCTAGATGACACTACCATCTTTAGTACCAGCTGGGAGGAACACCTATTCCACCTTAGGGAAATGCTGGGCAGCATACAGAGGGCCGGATTCACTGTCAAAGCAGAGAAGTGCCAGGTGGCCATGGGAGAGGTGGCATACCTCGGGCATGTGGTAGGCCGGGGACAGCGCCATTCTAAGAAATTAAAAATAGAAGTAATCCAGGCATGGCCCAGACCAGAAATGCAGAAGCAGGTCATGAGTTTTCTCGGGACAGCAGGGTACTATAGAAAATTTGTACCCAATTACGGTACCCTGGCTGCTCCCCTATCTGACCTGATAAAGAAAAGGATGCCTAAGAAAATTACCTGGGGACCAGCCTGTGAAGAAGCCTTTACCAGATTGAAGGAGGCACTGTGCAGTGCTCCTGTTTTGACAAGTCCTGACTATAGCAGACCCTTTATTGTTCAGACTGACACCTCAGATGTGGGTATTGGGGCAGTACTGAGTCAGACATCCAGCCAAGGGAAAGATCACCCTGTAGCCTATCTGAGTAAAAAGTTACTTTCCAGGGAGCAGGCATACTCCACTGTGGAAAAGGAGTGTCTTGCCATAGTGTGGGCCCTAAAGAAGTTGGAGCCATACTTGTATGGGCAGCATTTTGTGGTACAGATTGACCACAATCCCCTGGTTTGGCTGATGCAGATGGGAAAAAACAATGGTAGATTGCTAAGATGGAGTTTTGCTTTACAAGGGTATGACATGACAATTCTACGTAGGGCTGGAGCGAAAAATCAGAACTCGGATGGGTTGTCTCGTGTCTATGAGGAGTGAACTGATTTGGGAAGCTTATCCCATGCAGGGGACAGGGCCCCTAAATTCAGTCTAGGTAGGGAGGATTGTGATACTTGTACAGCTGGTTCTGATTAATCTATGCTTTTTGTAATATAAAAATGTGTTATTGAGCGTCTCTCATGAGACATGCTGTTTCAGCTAAAAGATAAAAGCCAGGAGATAATTACAGGCTAGAAGAGACTTAAAGTAAGGATCTCCTGTTTATCTAGCTTAATTGTAGCTGCCAGCTGCTAGGCTGGAAAACCATAAACTTTTATGATGTTTAGAAAAAGAATACAGGTTATGTCACTGTGGTGCGAAGTCATAAAAGGTCCTTTGATGTCCTTGAGAGATAATGCTGCTCATGGATGAAAGAAAGGACTTGGAAAATTACAGACTTAATTGAGAAGTCATATGAGGAAACAAGTTTTTTCTGCTGATGTCACCTATTAATTTACCTCCTGACACAAGACATCCTGACTGTATAATTTTTAATAAACAGAGGAAGAGCTGGGTGACATCATGGAGAAGGCAGAGTCAAGACAGTGTTTTAATTATGCTGTAACAGACCTTTAGGCACACACATGGTTGGACTCTGAAAAAAGCAGCATCAGGTACTGTTAGGAGATAAGTATACATTAGAAAAGACAATTCTAAATGTACTGTGGTAGGAGATTTTGTCTGCACTTTTAAACCTGTTTTGTTTAAGTGATTTGTATGTTTTGTGATATATGGTTCTGTATTTACATTTTACATTTTTATCTATTTTTAAGTAAACATCTAATTTTTAGAGACTACTTGGTGTGCCTTTGAAATTCTTTATTTGACAAGTGAAGCATATATGGTTAAAGCTGACACTGGGCATAGCTTACTGGTTTACCAAACTGGAAAAGGTAAGAGTTTATTCTGAGGTCTTTAATAGAGTTTTTAAGGGTTCATTTTGTACACCTGGTTAGGTGCCCATAGGCAAAAGACAGTCGGCCCCCCGAAGAGCAGAATTATCTGAGCCTGTACATTGGGTATGCTAGCCAGAGGTTCACAGTTTGAATCCCTCCAGAACTTGAGACCAAGGATTGATTCGAACCCACAAAACAGACAGGAGGGTTATCCAGTTCTGTTAACTGTTCACAATACTGCGCTCAGAGGTTAGCACTGTGAGAGCAGAGGGCCTGACCTGCTGAGTGGGGTTGTGACAGGGTCATGTCTCAGAAAGGTGTTTTGGCACCAGTGCCCTTACCTGATCATCAAAATAAATAAATAAATGTCTACAATATATACTTTGGTGCAATAAAAGGTAAAACACTATCCAGTTGGGCAAATCCAGATTCGCCTTTTCTCTGTATTTTTTTCAGCATTACATCTCAATACCCACTTTCCTTTTGGCTTTCACCACAGTATGTAATGTTAGGATAGCATTCACCACTGATCCCAAACATTCAGCAGATTTTTACTAGCATACCATACACAGTAACCTCAAACAAATGAACAGCACATGTTACCAGCCAGCTTTTAGTGGCTAAGAAGAATGTGCTGAGTGTTCTTTCGCAGTCTCTTTTCACTGTTCAGCTCCACATGATTTTTTTTTAAATTACAGTTTATATAATTACTGTCTGACAAATTTACTCAGACACTTCAGGGCTCTTCATGATCTCCTGGTCTAAATAGTAGCTAATGACAAACACATTGCACCAATCATTCAACCAACTGGTTAAACATTTGCAAAAGTCTTGCTTTTTAGATTTATATACTAGGGATAACATAACTGAGATGCAACATCTTGTTTTATGTGTGGTCTTACTTATGCCCATTTTCATAGAACTGTGTGGAACTAAAGCACAGGGATTCTGAGAGACATTCTTAGCATCACACATTAAGTCAGCAAGGACATCTAGAGTATATTAAAAAAAATTTAGTAGCAATTGCTGTTATGATACCAATTGGGCTGGTTAAATTATAATTCCTCTGGTGAAATTCTTACAAAATAGTGATTTTGTGGTCATGAAATTTCACAAAAAACATTGGAATGTAATGTTTCCTGCAAATTGGCCCATCTGTGGGAAAAATGTCCCAAACTGAATTTCTGGCATATAAATTTTCTAACTATGGGACTACTGTATAGGATTTTGCTCCTGAAAATCTCTGAGTTGTGAAAAAAAAATCCACAAGTCCCATGCCCAGACCAGGTTTCAGAAAAATGGACGGCTACATGCAGAAACCCAACTGTTTTGCATTAATGTATCCAGGATACCCCGACTAAAATGTAAACTTATATCTGGGGTGCATTCTTGTTTATGCTGATTTTTGATACTGCTGGAGGGAACTGATGAACAGGGACTTCAGTGACTTGGCAAAATGAAAGTACTCAGACTACAACTGGGTTATTTTTAAATACTTATTTTTATTGTTTTTTTCACATTGTAAGGGGGTTTTCTTGAAGTTACATCCAACCTTAATACACTGTCTAATAACTTAACTGTCAGTGGGTCCCTGGGTTTACGGTTGTGGTAACCTTTTTGCTAGCCGTTACACAACCCAGAGATTATACAATCAGTGTTTAGATGGTAATGAGGTACATCCTTCTGGGAAGCTGCACCTACCCACATTCACCTCCGGATAACCCCCTGCAGTACCACACCAGCGGATAAAAAGACAATAAAGATAACAGCAGAACAGGAACAAACACAGATTTGTTATCACTCCAATGTGCCTGTCAAGAATTATGGATAGCAGTGCACACACCAGTAAGCAAGCCCCAGTTATGTACCCAGCATAGGCAAGGCAACTAACCAACATAGGCCACTGTTTAGTTAAGCCCAGGTGTGGGACAGTGGCAGAAGTAGAACAGTATAGCAGCAGTTACCCCTAACTAGGCCCCAGCAAGCACAGTTCTGTACATTCCCACATAGTTGTTGCAAACAATCCCCTTTGATGGCCCTCTTGTACTAAAGGACACTCTCCACTACCACCTGGTGTCAGGACATCACAGTTACTAACTCAGGAACTCCCTTACAATTGTCTTTGGGTATGATGTGTTTAATCTTGGCAGGTAAGATGATGTTGCCATGGGTTGGTAGTCACTGGTGCACTTTTATGTTGCTGTAGCAATAGTTTACTCAAACCCCAAAGACCATGCGATTTCTTAAACGGCTGTCCCACCTCTAAACATGAGGTATTTTTTAATACAAGCATAAAACCCCAAACTGTAATCCAACAAATAATGAACACGCTACTGTAGGTTGCAGAATAATTTCCTCTCATGGTTACCCAGAATGACTCTATGAGGCTGTGCTCTCCATGGGCTTAAATTGGATCAGGCCAAGACCTACTGAATTTGCAAATGTCGACACAGTGTAGCCTCTAATATCTGGGACATGTTTCCTCCACCAAGGGCTACTACATGAACTTTAGCTGTCATCCTGAAAATGTCAAGACAACTATGCCACGTGAACACTGTTCATTCTAGCACTATGTCCTGGAATGACATACTTAGAACTTTCTACCCATCTGCTTGTTTCGGGATCCCCAAACAGAACTGACTCTCCCTGGGCCATACACCTGTTACACAAGGTTCCAACCAAAGGCTTCCAATGGTCACTTTATTGGTCCGTCAACCCTTTAGCTATGTGATAGGATCTCAGTTGGTGCAACACCACATCCAGTCTGATGTGACATTAGCAACATTGCTGAGGCCTGGAAAAATCAGTGATTGGCTGTCCTAAATGTTAAAGGTCACAGAAGGACAGCCTCTTTAGCCATTTGAACCATGATTGAGGAGACTAGTATCCAAGCATTCTAGGAAGCAGAACCAAATGGGAGTTACATTTTCTTCTAAATACCATTAAAGATGCCCTATTCATCTTCGTGACACCCACTGTGTACATGAAAGTTATTCCAACAAGAAGAAAAATACCTATTTTTTTAAATTCCCCCACTGAAACCTAAATGACTCCCTCCATGCCAGTGGTTTATTTACTGTACTTTCTAATTTTATTTACTCATTTTATTTCTTCACTCAATTCTATACCAGAACATCTCAATAGATAAACAACAAGCAGGGGCTAGCTTGGTACTACAGTAATTGTGCAGCCATTTGTTATACCAGCGACACAGTTTTGCATCCAGGGCCCGGAGCACTGGAAGTCAACCTGCCAAAGCAGAGTGTTTGTTAGTGTGTAATGCCTCCTGTCTCAGGTAGGGGGAGAGCACCATCAGCTGCTGAGTTGCACCCTTGTAGCCTGGTGGGTGGGGGAGTCATGCAGGAAGGATACTGTTGCTCTTGGGGGAGCCTCACATTGGCATCTCAACAATATGACTGATGTACACTCAAAGGAGCTGTAGCATTTTCAGCAGGGAAGGCAGTGGAGTTCAAGCAGAGAAAGTCTTCACCATACTATTTCCCTCCCTGGACTGCAAAACTGCTGTGCTCTTCTCTCAAATAAAACTCATGAGTGTGGGTTAAATGGAGGGTCTGGAGGTGGAAAATCTTCTGCAGGCACCTGTGAGCAGATACAATCACTGTTCTCCAATGCCCACATACTGAACATCATACCTCAGCCACTCCTAATCTGCCCCATAACACTCCTAACTGCATTTCCCTCCCAGATCCACCAATCATGTCACAACTGCCCCTGGGGAATGCCTATCACTGTGGTCCATCCCACAGGAGGATAAGCCATGGGTTACTGTTATGCTGGGCATGGGCACTGTAGCAAAGGCAGTTTCAGCAGACTGATTTATGTGGACTCCTCAGGTCAGCAGAAGGCAGTGGGTAGATGGCACCAGGTCATGGTGTGGGCATGGGAAAATATGTGTGTCTGTGGCAAGGAGGTGTACAAAAACAAAGTATAAAAAAGTCACAAAAGTAATAAATAAAGACATAATCTAATGGTCCAGAATGTACAGTGGCCTTCTGGATGACTACAGACCCTGCCAGATTTTATACCTTAACAAGTCCTTTATCACATCAAATAAAGCATGTGAGAAACTGAGAATGCTGTATACTACTGAGAGGATTATGTCAGAAACTATAAAGCACCTGTGCAAATATGGGTCTCGCACATGCACCCAAGTATTTAATCTAATGCATACCTATATATTTTTTTCAGATTGGTTATTGAGCCCACTGTGTTTTATATATTATGGTACCTCCCTGAAAACCCATATTTACCACACAGGAGGTTACTGACAAGGGGTGGATCCATGACTTTGTTAAAGAGGCAGCAACTGTATGATGGCTTTTCCGCAGTAAAAATACAATATTCGTTTTTCTACATAGATTAGGCTGAAACAACTGCAATTAACTGAAGTACAAAACTACACATACTGCAACAGATGCTACTTATGTAGGAACTGTGTCTGCCAAAGTTTTTTATATAAAATGAGAATCACCGGGGAAATTTATGCAAGCAAAATCCAACCACATGCAGTATATCCAATACTATATAAATATGGTAGTAAAAGGAGGACAACCTCAAAGAAGAAGAAAAGAGACTACACGGGCAATATTTCTTTGTGCACTTACACATTATACAAGATGCATCGGGAAATGAGCTGGTACAGCTCAGTATGCTCTTTCAGATAAATCTTTTCAATAAATAAAATTAAATTAAGGCTGAAACCCCTTCATAGAACTGCCAATAAAATGCAGACAACTGAATGCATGATGTACCTGAACATTTTCATTATTAAAACATTTGTGCACTAAATATCATTTGTTTTGTTTGTTTAAACTACAAAATCCTGCCCAGTAGTCAAGAAGAAAATAAATGTATTAAACCATGCATTATTTTTTTTGGTGGGGGGTGGGGTACTAGAGAGGCAAGCACATTTCTTTTTATTTTTTCCCTCCATAGAGTTAAATGTGCCAGCTACAACAAAAGCACATAAAAGAATATGCTTGAGAATGTGCTGTAAATTTAGACTGTACAGAAATTCTTAACATTCTTAGATACAAATTCAAAAATAAACTTTACACTAGTAAACACAATGGTTTGCAAAGTATTCTGTGCTTCTAGCGCCACATTTGAAGATGTGTCCCTTATTATCAAGGCCATTGGCATTCACTGTTCCTCATTTTGAATTCCCATGACCCTTACTTCCATGAAAAAATGTTGAGAGGTATGGGGCAGAGTGAAAATCTATAGTCCCAACTATTGTTCTTGCATGGACTGATAATCTGGAAAATGATCATCCGCACGTTGGGCAAACTAATAATAATAAACAGTGACAGTAAGTGGTAAATTATATGGAGCAACACATTTCTATTATGGCTTATGAAGTATTAAACACATTTACCATTCCCCAGGAGACCTTCCCCGTGGGACTAAAATGGGAACCTAGCATCCACATCCACAAATGACATAGGTGTGTGTGTGTGCATGCACTCATGTGCGTGTGTGTGTGTGTGTGTGTGTGCACAATCTGAGGACGTTGGGCACCTACTTCTAGTTGAAGGTGTAAGTTGACCCCTCCAGAAGGAATAAAAAACCTCTAATTTGTTTAGGAACAAAAAACTTTCTGCATCTCAATGGGTTTACTGAGAAACAAAACAAATGCTCAGAGTATGGCATGTTGTAAAACCCCAAAACACTAAGCCACTCAGCTAAATGTAATTAAAGGGGTAAAATCTTCTATATAACAGTCACAAATGTTTACTGTAAAGACTCATACTGTACATGGAGAAAAGTGATGAGAGAAAATCCTTTCTGCAGACACAGAAACCTGAAAAGAGCTGTGGAAAATAACATCGTTTTGAGTCTCTGCAGACTCTTCCTTGGGACTGTTAAATCATGACACCCCTGATGAGAAAATGTTGCCTTTCAAGTGATCACAGCACTGTAGTCCTGTGGTACCATGTAAGCTGGGGTCAAATCCAGGATGTAGTTTTCAAATGCAGTACTGTAAAACCTTTAATTAGACTAGCCAAGTGACTGTTTTACACACAAGCTTTAGGGACCGACACAGGGCCCTCCTTCAGATACAATGAAAACTAACCAGCATCTCAAAGTTTATATACATTAATTCTAATAATCAAATCCTGTTTAACAAAAACAAGCAGGCATTGATTATTAGAATGCATGTATGAGTTAAAATGTACCCCAGAGCCACTTGTTGCAGGAAAATACTTTTTGTGTGTGTGTGCATTTGTCATGTGTGAGAACAGTGAAGTGAAGCTAGACTGTTCTAACACTGAGCACAAGTAAAACCCTTGTTGTCCTTCAGTGAGTGGCAATGGGGTCCACAGAAACATACTATAGACAATGCTGTCACTTCACATGAATCAAAGGGGCTGCAAGTCTCAATTCCACAAAATCATAGAATATCCACCCCCCCCAGAGGAAGGTCACGTGAGTGGCTGAAGCACTGGGGCATCTTTGTTTAGTGTGTTCTACACTCCAAGGTGTTTGTAATATTCTAACTTGGTTTCAAAGTAATGCACTTTAACGTATTTCATATATGAGCCTCTTTTTATGTTGACTTGTGCATGCGCAAGCAACATCTTGCGATAGTAGCGCATTCAGAGGTGTGTCAGTGTTGGCGAATGCAGGGAACGCTTTAGTGGGTGCATCCCTCAGCCACCAATTAGCGAACATACTAGCAATGACTGCAGTTCCAAAGAGAGCCATGGAGTTGAAAGAAATCTGCCACTCCAATGAGGTGCAGTTTCCTCATTGCAGCATCCGATAACAAGGCTCCATTACATGCCTTTCCTGGTGAAACATTCCAATAAATATGGCAGCTCCTGCCACCCATCACACAATCCCCACGAAGCCAACATCAGGGATGCCCAATCCCCACATCGACATGTCCCCCCCAGTTCAATTAGTTTGCCGATGGGGTGCCCAATCCCCGTTGGTTCCTCCCCCCTACACACTTTCTTTGCCGATGGGGGTTCCAAATCCCCATCAGCATCATGTCCCCAAACTTATGTAGCACAGGAGCCCACCCCAGTGTACTTCTAAATCGTGTTTTTATCTGTAAATAAAGAAAAATCATCCCATGAAGTCTGGTTTCTTTTTTTTTTTTTTACCTGTAAAAAAAAAATGGTTCCTCTCCCATCCCACATGCCCCTTCCCCAACCTGCACCCACTCTCTGACCCCACACTCCCGCCCCTCACCCCATACTTACCTCCAGAGGGCTGGCACTGCGATCTTCTGTGGAACGCGAACAGGTCTGAATTCTTCAAAAGCCTACCGAGAATTCAACAAAATGTGGTAAGCTTTATAATGGCAGGCAATGGCAGGTTACTACTTAGGTAGATATCTCAGCCATTTCTGGGAATTTTGGTACCAGATTTTCAACATGGGGTTCTTGGGACCCCACCTCATGAACACATCCACTGTCATCTCATTACTCATTCTGGAAAGGTAATATTGTGGTCACTGTGCAGAATCACCTTTCAGGACCAATTAACGAAACGACAGTGCTACTGTTCATGAGGTGGGGTCCAAAAATCCCTGTTGCAAATTTGGTGAAAAATTTTCAAAAAATAACTGCATTACGAGCATGCGTTGTGCAGTTTCCACACATGCTCATAACGTTGACAATAATATTTTCACTCCAGATTTTCAACATTGCCATTTTTTCACACCTCCTTATGAACAGTACAGCTGACATTTTTCATATCCTGCCCAAAATGTGTTTTCGCACCTGTGGCGCACAATGGCATGGTCGCTGTGGGAAAATCAACTTTTGGGACAGATTAACAAAATCACAGTGCCACTGTTCATATGGGGAGGTCCCACAATGCCTATGTTGAAAATGTGATTAAAAAAAGTCCCAAACATTATTGCGTTATGAGTGTGCATTGCACAGTTTCTACTCACGATCGTGACTTCACCATTTTTCATATTTTCACTCCAGATTTTCAACATTGCCATTTTTTTAAACCTCCTCATGAACAGTAGAGCTGTCATTTTTCACATCCTGCCTGAAATGTGTTTTTGCACCTGCGGCACCAAATGGAGCAGCTGCTGTGCAAAATCACCTTTCGGCTAATGAACTGATAGTGCCACTGTTCATGAGGTGGGGTCACAAAAAGCCCATGTTGAACATCTGGAGTGAAAATACCATCAAACACCCGGGGCATTAGGGTTTCTGACTGTAATGTAGAGACTAGCAGGCATCAGTGGTGTGACTTGTGATCGTCGGCTGAAATGCTCACATCATTTCACCCCTACCCCCACCCTGCAGCCAGTGACAGGCATTGAGGTGTGCCTTGGAGTCTTCGGACCTAAAGTTCACCCCATTCTCCTATACTGCACCCATCTCAGCATATTTCCTTATGGAATGGGGTGAATGTAAGGCCCAAAGACCCCAAGGCACACTCTAAAACTGTCAGTGTCTGCAGGAGTAGAAATGGTGAAATGGCATGGCGTTATGGCGACAACCCAAACACCGCGCCAATGCCTATCAGTCTCTGCAGGGTGGGGGTGGGGTTGGCATCAGTTCAGTACTTCACTGCAATTCCTATTATGCATCTCTCTAACTCCTGCACTACCAATGCCAAAGCTAGCAAGACAACATTCAGCATTGACTAATGCTCGTTTAGTGTTGTCCTCTTGTCTGATTTCCTATATTAGTGTAGGGTTAGCAGCCCCCTTGAGGGTATATAGGTAGGTAAGTGATTATATATTTAATTTTTAAACAGGAACAGTACATATTCGGGCTGAAGCCTATTTTCAGATGCACTCCTGTAGCAGTTACATATTCCTATCCGCACATTAAACATACTATTAATCCAGTATATAATAAAGTTCCCCAGTGTGTTTTAGTCTGCCATCTCACTTCTATTAGCCCCAAATTATAGGGACTACAAAGCTCCACACCCAGCATATTTTATGTAATAAAATCCTAGCAAAACCATGTTTTAGAGGTTCCTAGGGGTTGCAAAGAATCATATGGGTCTCAACTGTGACCCCTGGCTACTACCAATTGACACCTCTGATTACAGATCAGAGACTTTTTTTTTTTTGAGAATTAACTTTTTCTTTTCAAAACAACAGGCCAGCCTTTCCATTTGTAAATGTCCTTTGTCATGGCACTGCATATGAGGCACTCTTAGCAAAAAAGAGGGTTTCACGAGAAGTAATGGAACCACTGTGATTGACTGAGGGTGTCACATGATGCTCCCTTGATCTATAATACATACATTTTGACACACTGGATAGCATTCATTATGCTTGAAGAAGGGCCCCGTGCTGATCCTGAAAGCTTGCATGTAGAAATGGCTTCTGGTTGGTGGTTGGTCTGACAAAAGGTACAGTACAAATGAACACCCAATTTTAGAATTAAGGTGGCAAAAAATAGGTTACTCACCTGTAACAGCAGTTCTAGGAGTGGTATATGGTGTACATTCACACTTCTGGCAGTATTCCTTTCCTTTAAATCTTGTCGCAAGGTCTTCAAGCTGGCTCCTCCCACCCACCCAGGTGGTAACTCCCTCGGCATCACCCTGCGATGTCACATCTTACCCTCTAGAAACAAGAATCCATGTGTCACTTCCCAGGGGAGGTCGGGTCAGTCAGTGTGGATGTACACCATATACCACTCCTAGAACTACTGTTACAGGTGAGTAACCTGTTTTTCTAGGGATGTGGATATGGTGTACAGATCCACACTTCTGGAAGACTCTTAGCAGTTATCCAGAAGGAGAGGGCAAGGTGCACACCCCCTATTTAGGGAAGAGAGACTGGAGAACCAAGGACCCAAAACCAGCATTCCAGCATGATTCAAGGTTGATGTGGTAATGGGAAATGAAGGTGTGTGCTGATTTCCAGGTAGCAGCCCTGTAGGTTTTCTGGATAGGGATATCCCTGTAATCAGCTACTGAGGCAGCGGTATGGCGGGTGGAATGAGCCCTTAACCCTACAGGAGGCTCCCTTCCCACCAAACTATAGCAGAGATCAATGCAGGAAACAATCAACCTGCTAATCATCTGCTTTGCTGCTGGTCTGCCAGGTGCAGCTTCAGCGTTGGTGACAAATAGCTGGTGAACCTCTCCCTGAACTCTAGCCATGCAATCCTTATAATAAGCAAGAGCTCGCCGCAAGTCCAAAGTATGGAGCCTGTGCTCGGCCTCCGAGGTGTGGTTGATGAAGGACACTGGGAGATTCAACATCTGGTTAAGGGAAAACTCAGGCATAAGCTTCAGGAGAAACTTCAGGTCAGGGTGAAGGAGAACCTTGTCCTTGTGGAAGAATAAGTAAGGAGACTCCACCGAGAGTGCCTGAAGCTCACTGATCCTTCTGGCAGATGTGATAGCCACCAAGAAGGCAGTCTTCCATGACAGGGGAGACATGGCACACCTATGCATCAGTTTGAATGGCTTGCCCATGAGCTTTGCCAACACCAGCAATAAGTCCCAAGGTGGTGGTTCATGCACCGGAGGGAAGATGTGATCAAGGAATTTGAAAAAGCACCAGACCAGCTTTTCCTGCACCACCAATGGCATACCAGCCCACACCCAGTATGCAGAGACTGCTGCCAGGTACACCTAAAGGGTCATCGACTGAAGACCCGACTGAGAGAGGGGCCAAAGGTAGTAGAAAATTCTAGCCATCAGACAAGGTAAAGGGTCAAGCCCCTTGCCACTTCTTACATTTGAAGGCATTGTAATTTGGGGTCAACTCCTTCCAAGAAGCCTCAACAATGGTGAGGACATCTTCGGAGAGATTGGAAGCCTGGAACTCTAGCCGCTCAGGAACCAGGCTGTCAGGTGCATGGATTGAAGGTCCAGATGGAGTACCTTCCCCTGATTGCAACAGATCAGGTCTGGGCAGAGAGAAAGATGCCACAGGAGCCAGCAGCTGAGGCTGAGAAGATTGGGGTACCAGAATTAGTGGGGACAGTCTGAAGCCATCAAGATCATCCATGCCTTTTCCCTCCTGGACTTTAGCTACACCTTGTGGATCAGTGGAAATGGAGAGAAGACATACATGAGGCCCGGGGTCCTGGGCCTTGAGAAGGTATCTCTCTGTAGCATCCCCTGCTGTAAGAGGTGGGCACAATACAGCCTCAGCTGTGCATTCTCCCTGGAGGTGAACAGATCCACCAGAGGGGTGCCCCACCAGAGGAACAGACTGTGCACTACCTTCTGATGGAGAGACCACTCATGAGATGCCTCACTCATGACGGTCCAGATGTGGAGACACTCCCTGCACAGAGGAAGGGAGTGAGTCCCGCCTGTTTGTTGAGATAGTACATGGTCGTGGTTTTGTCCATCTGGACCTGAATGATCTGACCTCAAATGTGTGGAGCAAAGGCTGTTAGTTTCAGCCAAACTGCCTGAAGCTCCAGTAGGTTGAAATGGCATCTGGATTCTTCCGAGGTCCAGAGTCCGTGGACTCTGTGCTCCCCCAGGTGGGCACCCCAGCCCATCAGGGAGGCATTGTTCATGATGGTGACCACTGTCTCTGAGTGGACAAATGGGATTCATTCCTGCAGGTGTTCCAGGACTAACTTCCACTAGAGGGCATCCCACATCAGCTGGGTCATGGTGATTGGCTGGTTGAAGTGGCCCTGGTGCTGACACCAATGGCGGATGAGCTCCCACTGCAGAGAGTTCATGCTCCACCAGGCCCAATGGACCACGCTAGTGCATGTCACTGTAAGTCCCAGGAGGCACAGGAAATATCAAGCAGGGCACTACTGCCCAACTTGAAATGATCAGGCAAAGGAGGAGAGAACCACCGTACAGTCAGCAGGGAGCCGAACCCTGGCTCTGCAAGAGTCGAGCTCCACCCCAATGAAATATTTCACCTGCAAAGGTATGAGCTCCTACTTGGCTTTGTTCACCAGGAGGCCAAGGGAGAAGCTGGTCTGGAGGGCTAGGTCCCTGGACTGCCCCACCTCCTCCCTGGAGGAACCTGCTATCAGCTAGTCATGCAGGTAGGGATACACCCAGACCCCTCGACATCTCAGGTAGGCTTCCACCTCTGCAATGCACTTGGTGAAGACCCTGGAGGTCAACAGGAGGCTGAAGGCATGGCCTGGAACTCATAGAGTTTCCCCTCTGCATGGAACCGAAGGAACCGTTGGCGGGACAGATGGGTGGGATCGTGGAAGAACATGTCCTGAAGATCATGAGAGCAGAACCAAATGTTCTTCTCCAGAGATAGAATGTTCTGAGACAGAGTGATCATCCTGAAGGTGTGTGACTGAAGGAATTGTTTTCAGGTCATGCAGATCTAAGATGGGGCACCAGCCCCCCATCCACTTTGGGAACTGGAGACAAACCCTAGGTTTACTGGAGGGTCCGGGACATAAGCCACTACCTCCTTCTGAAGGAGCTGGACAATGTCTGCCCGAAGGGCTGACAGCATGTCTGTGGACACCATGTCCTCCCATGGGGCATGGGTTCAGCAAGATGGGTAAGCCTTGTACTCTAGAGGCAGACCCTGGTCGACCACTTTGAGGACCCACTTGTCCACTGTGACAGTGAACCAGGCAGAAAGGAAGTGGTAGAGCCAGCCCCCCCTCCACAGGAGGACCCAGGGGAGACGGGATGGGCATGGGGGAGGTGCCCCCATCCCGCCACTGGATATGCTTGAAGGAGGAGTGACCAGCTGAGGAAGCAGCAGGACCTCGACCACCTGGTCGGTGGAAGATCGAAGCAGCTGACTTTGGTTGAGGACACTAAGTCTCTGCCTGCAGCCCAGCTGGGGGCTGGGATGGCTTAGCTACAGGGGCAGAGATGGGCCAAAAGAGTTTCTTCATCTGAAGCTTATAGCCCTTGGGATCCCTCTGGGAGGAGGTGACAGAGTCCAGGGTGGCATTGGAGTTCTCAGTTTGAGTGAGGTGGCCTTACACCCCTGGCACAAATTGGTCATTGCCCAAGAAGGGAAATCTGCCAACTTCTGCTAGGTATCTGCTGTAAAGGCAGAAATCTGCAGCCAAGCTCTGCAGTGCATGGCCATCACAGCAGTCATGAACTAGGCGCAGGAACTGCCGAAGTCCATGGCTGTTGGGAGCTGCTGTTTTGCCACTGCTCAGCCCTGGTAATGGACTTGCTTGACCATGGTCTGTAAGTCAGCCAGGAGCTGAGGAAGCTCTTCATTGAGAGTGCCTAGATGGGCATGAGCAAACTGGGCAATCAAAAGAGCTTAATTCACCTGCTGAAGGCTGAGCAAAGAGGCTGTATAGACCTTTTTTGCCATGTGATCCAACTTCTTGGATTCTTTGTTGGGAGGCTAGTCCACATCTCCAACATTGCCAGTACGCCGAAAGACTGAGTTAGCCAGAAGACCCTTGGCTGAGAGGTGCTCGATGAAACTTGATAGGGAACCCATAGGAATTGTGTACTTATGGGCCTATGGGCCAACAGCACAGGGCAGAAGGCAGGGTGCTGCCAAAGCTCCAGAGCAGGGCCAAGAATGGCATTGGAGACCGGAAAGTAACCCCAGAGCAGTCCTCTCTATGAAGAATTTTGGTCAAGGGATACTTGGCCCATTTTTGGATGGGCTCCATGTGGATTCCGGTAGATTCCAAAATCAAATGGAGCAAACCCCTGAAGAAGTGAGACCATGCTTCATAGACAAATCCTTCCCCAATTTGACATCCAACAGACTGGAATGCAGGGAAGAGTCCTCATACTCTGAGGATTTACAAAAAAGTGGTTTACTACACAAGTCCTCCTTGACCCTGCAGGGTCTATTGAGAGTCACAGTGACAGACAGCTGATGAGGAAGCCCGGGAATGGTAGAGGCATCCTTTGGAGGGGGACCATTCTTCTGCTGCTTAGGAGACAGCTCAATCTGAATGGGCGGAGAGGCCAGAATAGGCCAAGCTGGAACCGGCCAAGCTGGAGCAGGCTACGGCCTCTGTTGCAGGAGCCACACAAGAGCTGGGGTGGGGGCCAGAATTAGCTTAACCCTGGAAAGCATGAACTGCTGCCACATGAGCTCTTCATAGCACCAACACATCCTGCATCAGAGCTTCTACTCATCTGGGGGGGGGGTGGCTCAGAGGTAATGTAAGGAAATATTTTTCACAGAGAGGGTTGTGGATGCATGGAATGGCCTTCCAGAGGAGGTTGTGGAGTCAAAAACAGTGGTTGAATTCAAGCATGCATGGGACAGCCATAAGGCAATTCTAGGGGGTGGGGGTAGAAAGAAGTAGGCTGCTGGTTAACTAGGATCTGCAGCTTATCCATTAGGTAGGGAAATGGGCAGACTGGGAGGGCCAAGCGGTCCTTATCTACCATCAAATTCTATGTTTCTATGTAAGAAGAGAAAGAATAGCAGCTGTGCCACTTGCCTGGGTGCCGAGAGCGGGAACATCAATGTCGGCAAGGGATGCTCAACTCCAGACTATGGGACCTTGACCTCGATCATCAGGGAACCCAACAGTGAGAAACTGAGGGAACCAGTGAAAGCCAAGGATCCTCTGAGGTAATGGGATCACAAGGGCTAGAGACAGGATCAGTAAGCTGGTCCAACCCTCTCTGAAAGGTAACAGGTAGGACCAGGTCCTAGAAAGTGAGGTATCTACCTCATCCTGTGATAGAGTGTCGACCGGTTCGAGAAAAATCTTGACAGTTTGGTTCGATGGGTGTCTCGACTGATTGGCCTGATGAGGAGACTGTGGAGCCAGCAGCCTGGACCAAAGGTTCGACCTTAGTCGAAACTTCCAGGGAAATGTAGAAGTCTGAGGCCTGAGAGTGCTAGTGATCCCATGATCATTGACAAGAATTTTTCTTAGTCTCCTTTTTGAAGATTTTAAGGATTTAGTGCCCTTAGAGGGACCCTGCCCAAGGGTGGGAAAGGACTGGCACAAATTCCTAAATACCCCCATAAAGGTGGGGCCAAAAGAAAGCTGCACAAAAGCCAATGCTAATGAGACATGCTCCACAGCCTGAGCTACTGCCTCTTCAAATGCTGTGAGTTGATCCGTGGACCCTGCAGCCGTTAAGGCTGCCCAGTGGGCATCTTTCAATCAAAAGAGATGGTCCTGTTCATCTGGTCACCCTAGAAGGAGTCGAGCATGCCGGTCCTCCAGAGTACTGGGATGCAAGGTGTGACATATACCAAATATATGGGGATCATGATTGTGGCCTAGGCAGTAGCAGCATGAGTTGTGCAGGTCCATCCTGGACATCTTCTGCCCCTAGTTGCACTTTTTAAAACTGAGTGCTGACTTCAAGTCATCCACGATGAGAGTTTTGAATGGATTTGAAAATTGCATGAAGACTTCAGTCAAATTTGACATTTTGGAAGCAAAGTGTCTATTCAGTGCAGAGCAATAAGGAGAGAACCTTCTTCCTGCAGTGGAATGGAAGATCTGACATCATGGGGCAGTGCCGAGGGAGTTAGCACCCGGGCGGGTGGGAGGTGCCAGCTTGAAGACCTTCTGGCAAGATTTAAATGGAAAGGAATTCTGCCAGAGAAGTGTGTATCTGTACACCATGTCCACATCCTTAGAAGTTGATAGTACTCTCATCTAAGTCACAGGGTCATGGATTTTAGTTTTCACTGGAGACTTGGACTGATATTAAAAGTCAGCACTTTGGCGTAGAGCTAGTGGGTACTGCCCTGTTGGAAGTGCCGTCCTTCCAATGATATGTTAAACCATGGTTTCTTCTGCCAATTGCTAGTGATTTTCCAAGTTAAGGTTAAAGAACATGTGGTACTTTTCAAGAAGATAACCTATGTGTCTTGGTCAAAATTCTTATGATAATAATAATAATAATCATAAAACATTTAATTCACAATGAGGCGATGCATAAAAGTGTGCAAGTTATGTGCGATTTGCACATAAACTGCCTGCATGCCTACACGGCCATGGACAGGTGCACAGTGCACGGATTCATGACTGCAAGCACCTGCAGGGCACCAGTCTGAGGCTATGCTCCCCCCCCCCAGTGTGCATGTTCGTGGGGGGTGGATGGGTGCAGAGCAGTGGACATGGTCAGGCATCCAATCAGATACCTGACCTAGGTCCCAGAGTGGATCACTTGCACTGTGGGAGCAGGGGAGTGTGGGAAGGCATGGGTCCATTGTTAGACAAAGCACAGGCACTCACTCAAATAACTGCTGGCAGCCCTGTGGGCTGGGGCAGCAGTGTGCAGAGGGAATCCTATTGCAACGCCATGCCCCACCGGTAACCACTGGGGGCGTGTAGACACATACGGCAGGGTCCTCCATGGTGTAAGATTTTTTCACCCTGGCCCAGTACTCCGTGCCTCAGTGAATGAAATAGAGTGTCGGTACAGTCCCCCCCAGCATGCCCCTGGACCACCCCTGGTGTAAAGCAGCATGATTGGCTGGGTGATCCAGCATGCAACTGGCTGGTGCACTGTTGGTGCAAGCCACTAGACCTTCGCTGCATAGTATTTACATGTAGGGCTGCCTACGCACCTCAGTGATGTGCCACATAGGCACTACACACTTCTGTGCATAGAGTCCATTAAAAGGGAAAGCATAAGCACAACTAAAAATACTTTTTTTTTCTTGTCTAGAATTTGAGCATTTCATATGAAGAGCAGGAATGCCAATTGTCTCTGGCTGTGTATGAATCACACCTACATTAATAACTGCTGCAGGTGTGGCTGACAGTGCCATGTTTCTATGCATACACTCACTGCACTACTCATATCTCACTCTTGTGTATGTAGAGCTATAATGTGCTGTGTGTTTCAGTGATGATCTACGGTATAAAACCAAATTCTGTTCTGTTCTAGAATGTTGAAATCACTAGCATGAGAGATGCTTTTATTAAAACAGCATTTACTGAAAGATGTATTAATACTGTAAATGATACTGGCTGCCTAAAAATAATATATAGTAGTAAATAATACAAAATATATATGCATAACTTAATTTGTGTAAGACATCCTATAAAAAGTATTACTGAAGAAACATTTAGTTACTAACAACCACATCTGTGACTGGAAAAATATAGAGTTGTTAAGGGCTATATGATATCAGTAAAGCATGTTACCCTCTCTTCTGCTTGTTAGGGTACTTAATAAAAAGCATGTGCTGAAAGTCCTTAAAAATGGAAAGCTTGAGTCTCATTTGACTACTGCAGCATCTGTTCCACAAATTTTCTACTAAATTAGCAGTCTGTCAACTCTTCGAGTGTAGCCCCCAATACATACCTTTTCACTCTGGATTTCCTGAAATTTCAAACCATACTGGAAATCTGATATGGAAAGAATGAAAATGTCTAAAAAATGGGACAGCAGTGGGTAATTTATTATCTTATTTATGGCATATAATAAGAAGATAAATGCGAAATGTTACTGAGTAATAAATATTATGGGGTATGCAAGAAGCTACTTCATCTAGGTATTCCCCATGGTGCAACATAATATATGGTTACCATAGAGATAGTTATATTCATTCTTCCGAGATGAGTTGCTGGTAGCATTTGAGGTAAACATCTAGGAATTTTAAAGTCAGACTGAAAATATTTGTTAGTGTTCATCATGACTATTTGAGTTCAGCATGAATTGTTTTTGTTCAGCCTCACTTCTAGTGTTTAAAACTGGCTTATGCACAATCCAGGACAGACAAAGGTGTTAGTTAAGCATTTTCCTGTTGAATGATCCTACAGCTAAATGTCAGTTCCTAAATCTAGGCTACACAAGTTTGAAACCTAGCTGTTAATATTGATCCTAAGTCATATATAGTCACATCACATCCATTATTACATAGTGCTGAGGCCTTAGTCATCACGGGAATGCTGTAATAATTTTTTGCAACTTTCAAGCCAAAATATGTTCAAATACAGTACTCAGGGCCCCATATTTAAACAGTAAGCACCACATTATCAGAATATGTGCCACACTAATCAAAATATGTGCCACACTAACTGTGTTTTGTGGGCAGAACAGAGTTTTACTTTGACAGGTGCCATATTCGGAGGTACAGTGCATTGTCCGAAACCAGCATCACAAGGGCACAGACACCAGGCATGAATGTGCTCGGGAAACCATTATGGATGGGACGTGATGTGCTGCACACTGACCGGAGGTACATTCCAATCCTCTTTGCACAATACATGCCATTTGTACAAGGTTTCTAATAAACCTCCTTTTGGAGGACAAGATGGCCATAGAGGAAAAGCTGTTTGATTTGTTTGCTCATTACTCACCAACTTCAAAATGTAAATTCTATTTTTTAATTTTGCTAGAAAATCATTGAAACAAAGACTGGAGAATGAAATCTGAAGATACCAAACAGAAGCTTTCGGAAAAAGAAAGAAAACATTTCCAGGAACAGGAGTAAAAGAGAAATAACTCAAGCTTATCACTGACAGATATGAAAGCCCAGGTTAATCTGAAAATTCAGGACCAATAGACTGGTTAATTGCTGATTCCCAGTCAGGAGGCTATAGTGGTACAATGACCACTGTGGCAGGTGGTGTTGTCCCCTACCCCAGCAATGCTACGTTGAATTTGCAACCAATAGGCTCTTTCATATCTAACCCTACAAATACGTCTACAAAGGATAAATAATCCTCAGAGGCGGGAAGAGTTTTGATAGAGCCTCATTCATCTGTGAAAAACTCTCATAATTTAAACATTGCTGCTAACATCTCTTGGACTTCTGGTGTTTCAGCAACTAATGCTTTAGACAATGCTAAAGAAAAACAAGAAAAACAAAAAAAACCTCCACTAAAATTAAACAAAAAATATAATCATGTGATGAGGTGAATTATTCATGTAGTATTTTAATCAAGATGATCCAGAAAATGGATGCAAATCCAATTTAAAACTCAACAAAAACCAAAAGGACATGGAACAGATGGGCTTTGAAGACAATGAAAATAAAACAGACACCATGAAAAGAGAAAATTCAGAACTTTAGAAAAAAATTGCAGTTAGCTAGAGTTGTAAATGACTCCCTAATAATAGATTCAGTATCAGCTGCCAGAAAGAAACAGGCTATTGAAAATAATCAGATACAAGAGAAGTTGGACTTTGCCGGTGTTCCAAATCTTGAAACCCTCACCTACAATACCTGAGACTTGATCAAAGATGTATTTATAACTTAGTTAAAATATACTACTTATACATGTCCCCAACTTGATGAAAGTCTTTAGAATACCTCAAAGAAAAATGGGTTTCAAATGAATACTGACCCTAAAAAGCTGGACATTAATGCAATTTGCATCTGTGCTGGATCAAATGAGCATGGCCAGAGTAAAGGGGGCCTTTACATTTAAAGGAAACCAAGTATATGTCTATGCAAACATTGCTCCCTCAAATCCAGCAAAGGATAGTGATTCTTACAATTTAGAGATGATATATTCAAACTGGGAGGCAAGTATTCTGTATCATATAGCAAAAACACACATTGAGTAGCAGTTCATGCAGGTAATGTGCATATACCCATGGTTTCAATTTAGTTATCAAAACACTTGGACTGCATGGTGGAACAAGACACCAGACTGGACAATTTATAAACTGCAGTTCATCTAGAGTGGTATACATTTTATCTTGTACATACAGCTGACTATACTGTATGTTGGACAGACTAAGAGGAAATAAAAAATCTGTGTTAGGGAGCATAAAACTGCTATACATTCTAATAATACACCGTATCAATGGCAAGACATTTCATGGCAGCAGGATATGGATCTACAGCATGTATAAAATTTTGGGGCATTGAGAAAATTGAACTTGACACAACTGATGGAGATCTGATGTGCAAACTCTCCTCCAATGGGAGGCATAGTGCATTACCATATTGGAAATATTGACCCCTAGGGGCTTAAATGAGGATTTACCCATACAGGCTTTTCTCTGAATAGGGACTATCCTGGATAGAAACCTGCTGTCAATGCTCATTGTCACTGTGGGAGTTTTTTAAACTGTAGATAAAACTGCATGTCTATTATTTTTTTTTCTCCCACAGGCTCCTTGGTATTTCTCTAAACATTTATTCTCTACAGGTTGGTTCTTCAATGATTTTGCAATATTACTGTAAGTCAATTTTATGAGATTACAGGATTATATCATTTGAATTTGCTGAGATAGATCACATTAATAAGATGATGTTTTATGTGTGTATGTTTATTACATGTGGCATTTATTGGATGCACTTGAGCACTTTTTAAATGTGATATGCTGCTTTGCACATTCAGTTCTTGGCTATATTTGTATCTTCTATCTCTGCATTTTTGGAACATAACTGAGTATGATGTACTTTCTTCAGGTATACCCATCTCTTTAAATGTTTATCTATTTATTGTCTGTGTATCTGGTAATACATCACTCTGATGAAAACATCATCACTGACGTTAAATTAATAGGATGAAGCCATAGCAGTCTGATCCTCAGACAGAGTCTGTTTCAAAGCTAGTCTGGCTACTTTATTTTTAGAACCTGAATTTGCAAGTGTGTAAGCCATGTAACAAGTATGTGGCTACAAACTGGATTTGTGGTTGGGGTGCTAAATTGTACAAGAAGAAGAACACTATTATCCTGCCTAGAAACGTTGTCTACAACATTGACTCCACTGTGATGTACTTGGTGGTGGTATACTTTTCAGATATGTTCTCTAAATAAAATGAAGCAATGCTGTGCACAAATAGTTTTAAATAAGAGTTTACATTTGAGTGCTGGCCCTCTTTGGGACTGCCAGGGTGCTGTCAAGTGTTTTGGTATTCCACATTATAACTTTGTAAATTAAGGGTTATAACTGATGAGACTAGGAGGGCATTTTATGACACCTACAAACTATCAGAATTTATAAAATACTACATCTCGACCAAGGCTGCTAAGGAAGATGGCATGGTAGCTGAACAGTCTAGGGAAGAAATGGATTAACCAGATTCAGGATTGTCTGGTGGTTTGAATGCCCAAACACTTAGCAAAGAAAAACCTTCAGAGTTAACTGCAACTTAGGAAAGTTCAACTATAAGATCAACCCTAGGAAATGCAGGAACCTTCAAAAATGATAATTTGATGGGGGGCGGGGGGGTTTACAGGATTCCATTCTTCTGTTTGAAGAATTTATTTTTTGTAACTCTTGGATCATCCAAAAAGCTGCTCAGTCCAGTACTGGTATGTAGAGGATGAACACCACAAAAGAAAAAAAAATCTTTATCCACAATCCAGTTCATTTAAATTTGAAACAACATGACTGGGGCAATGTTTCATGGCCATCACCAGTTCTTCCGGACCACTATTTTCAAAATCTGCCAAAATATTAACGCAATTTGTCTAAGCTTTATATTTCCGTCTTGTATTAATGAAGCACCACTGTGCTGCCCTACACCAGCAAACAGTACTTCTACACTAACATCCGTGTTTATAGCTTCACCCTATATACAAAGTAATACTACTGTTTGGTTCCCCTTGCATTCTCAGATGTAAGCTAATCACGATCATAATTTATAACCGTGTTTACATTATAAAACCAGCATTTCTTTGTTGTGCAAAATGTAACAATCATTATACATGTCAGCTTCTATTTAATAGGCACAATATTTCAAAAACATCATCACACTATTCTGTTGATGCATCCACTATGCTATTATTCAAGTTCTCCATTTCTTTACCCTGTGTAGAAATATATTGAGTTTTCTGACTTTTTATACTTAAATAAAACTCCATAAAGAAATTAGCTTTGCTGTCTCTTAAAATTCACAATGTTTCACCTATAAGCACATGTCCTAGGTCATCTGGACATTTTAAATAAAACAAAGAAATAACCATCTTAATATCCAAGATACCACTTTTCTATAAACTACTGAATCCTATAAAAGTTGTCCACTTCTGAAAAAATTTTTAATTTTTGATAACAAATCAGGTGCAAGCATACCGTATATGCTAAATCTCTTTACCAGACTGTGTAGCTATATCCTTCTGTTCCCTTATATTATTTCCCAGGGTTCACCTTGCCCCCCTGTATTCCTGTTCATATGAGTGCATGTATTAGAATTTGTAAAACACTGAATGTTTTGTCTGTTCCCACTTTCACTTAAAGTAGGTGAAAAAGACTTGCAATCTGGAACTGAGGAACTCTCAACTCTGTCCAGTTATCTCTCCCTACCTAGGAGTGGCTGGTTCAGCATGCATTCACGGTTCTCATACCATGATGTGGAGGGGGGATGATGTCAGCGACGATGTGTCACAATGACACTGCCTACCATTGCTGCCACAGGGGCTTATAATGAACAGGCCATTGTTAGAGCCCTATAGCACAGAGTGGGAGGGAAATGGTGAATCATTCTGCACCTAAGAGACCTCACACACTACAGCATCCCCCCCAGGTTACAGCCAAAAGTATCTGTAAAGGCATATTTGAGTTTCTAAAAATATTATAACAATTTGCATTTATACCTTTTTGCAGGAAATTAAGTTAATGTACTGAAAATTAATGCAGTCCGTTATGGATTCCTGGGAGCACAAGCCTGCAGTAACCAATCACTTTTTAACCAAAATGTCACACACACCAAAATTATCTATTTCCTTCTGAGTTGTAAATTAGTTTGCAATCTGCATAATATCAACTGTCCAAGTTCCCTTTTTTGAATAATTGTTCCTAGACAGTGAAACAAATGTTTTTTTGGGCATCCAAGTACATGAGACATGAGGTATAATGTCCTAAGATCCAGTCCATTCACTGGAAGCAGGCCCAATGTGATGTTCAGTGTGGTGGCCCTCATCCTTTGGAATGCCCTTCTATGAGAAGTGAGAGGTGCTCCTTCACTGGTCATTTTTAAAAAATCCCTGAAAACTCATTTTTTTGTATTTACAGTATGTTATGACCTGGTTCTTTGATATATATATATATATATATATATATATATTCTTTTCAGTTTTACTCAATAATTGTTCTATTCATTTTATTGTAAAGAACTCAGAGCCTCAGGGATTGGGTGCCATATAAATAAAATTGACATTGACATTCACAGTTACATTCTTCATTTGAACCAACTTCAGGATTAAGGTAGTCCATAGCATATGTACAATATGCCTCTTTCACATGTTCTAAGCCCCAGAATCATAGTGACGAAACACAGTACCCTGCATTTTCTTAATGTCTGGTAAATACAGTGTTCTTGTGTCTTCTCTGTATAGGAGAGCACCGTTCTGTACAGAATTCCATCCCTTTCAAAATGTTGTTGTACCACAGTTCAAAGGTCATGGAATGTAATTGTGCAACAGCATTCTGAAACCTCTAGAGACTGCAAGAGTCAGTTTCATTGTGAAAGCGAAAGAACTAACACGTATTTATTTGTAAGCAATAGTACCTGACAGGGTGGGCGGGTATTGAGAAATACCATACCACCCAGGAGCCTAATGAGGCCCGACTCCACAGGCGGAGGGCCTTTTAGCCCCTTGAACGTCCAGCATTTCCCAATAACGCCCACTCTGGAGGGTATTATTGTGTTTAGAAAATGGCCCATAAGTAACATTTTTAATAAAATGGAATTAATATTAACAAGTGTAATAAATGTTAAAAATAAAATAAACGTAATTTTTTTTGTAAAGTAGTCCCTGTGTTGTGCTATCTGTCCAATAGAGGGTGCTGCTGTTTAGGGGAGCCTGTTGGACTAATCTGGATTTGTGCCCCATGGTTTCATGGGAGTTGTAGTCGTATGGTCTGAGGTTGCAGCAGGCAGTGAGACTTCAGGAATTGGGTCAACTTAAAAAAAAAAAGAATCGCAAGACTGTGGCAACTGTAGAGAGAAGTACTCAGTCTAGTAGGTACACTAATTCAGATCAGTCCAACAGACTCCATAAACAGCAGCACCCTCTATGCAAGTGTTATCTTTTTGGCCTGGAGTTTGGGGGAGAAGCACAACGAGAAAACACAGGAGTGGGATTTATGGAAACTACATCCCAGAGACAGAGTTGCGCTGCTTGGTCACAATGCATGTGAGAGTCAGCGGGGATCGGAGCACCTCAGTCAGGTCCAGTTTTTGTGGGGGAAGGAAGAAGATGGGTCGGTTTTGTTATTTTCTGTGAGTTTATGCTGATAGTTTTTTTAATTTGTTTGTGTGGGGAGAGATTCGAGGACATAAGGGGTGTGGGTCCTCTTAGTCAGTCTCTAGTTCAGCAAAAAAAATAGCAGTTCAGGTTTTTTAAATTCGGAGTGGCACTTTGATATCTTGGGTACAGCTGACTGGCACTTGTTTTTCAGAGGGCTCTATTCAAAAATATCTGTCCGCTACTGTTGCTGTCCTAGCCAATCAGAATGCTAGGATTTACTTAGCCATTTTCTAATATACAGTACTATACACTATAAAAAATAATGGATGAGCAACTTTATGCACAAGCAGTGTGTTCTGCCACACTGGGGTTCTGATTCCCACAGAGCTCTTGGGATTTACTCTCTAGGTCAGAGGGAATCAGAACCCCTCTGTGGTAGAATACACTAGCTGTGCATGGTTGCCCATCCACTATTTTATATAAGTTCCCCAATGTACACTCTTAACTCCCACTTCCTCTTTCTAATATAGAATTTTATGCATGGGCACTGTAACAAAGTAAATAACATGGGCTGTAGTGCATGTTATATGTTATATTATTTGGAATTTTACATTAGTATGTCGCTGCTTCTATTCAGCTTTTCTACTGGTATTTCCGCACTACAAACACCTTCCACAGGGAAAGTTATCATTTGCCAATGGGCCTAGTAGTAACTACCTTCCTTCTACCTCAGGTGTGTAATGGTCTGAATGAACAAGCTTGTCCCTGTCTGATTCTTCTTGGGTATTGCTAGAGGTGGATTCCTGAATCTTGTGTTATGTCCCCTAACACCGGCGGTAGTACATGCCAATTTTCTATTATAATTTTCCTGATTCTGTCGCTTAGATGGCTACGTGCCATTGAAAAGACAATCCTGTGTCCTATACTTTCTGTCTAAGTCTCAAAGCTTCTTTCCTGGTTAGTATACATGCTTCTGCCAAGTCTTTCAGAAAAGTCTCATTGTATCCCCTGTCTCTGAAACTATCCTCCATGTCAACCTTCACGCTTATGAACTCCCTATCCTCACTACAAGTCATTCTACCTCTTATTATTTGGGCCTTGGGAATATTCCATTTTAATTTTAATTCATGATAGCTGGCATTACAAAATGCTATATTTATGTTTCCTTTCTATGGAGTGTGGTTTGTAGTTTGCACTATTTTGTAAATGAGCTGATCTAGAAAATAAATGTTTTCATTGTCTACAGTCATGGGGGTGGGGATGAAGCTGACAAACTGGATACGGAACTGGCTGAAGGGGAGGCTACTACAGGTGGTAGTGGGGGCAGCTCTCGACACTTAGACCAGTGACAAGAGGTGTGCCACAGGACTCGGTGCCGGGCCTGGTGCTATTTTGGCTCTTTAGCTGAGATACTGCACACTGAGTTGGGAGCAGGGTTAGTCTGTTTGCAGATGATACCAAAATGGGGGCAGTGGCGGATGAACAGGATGGATGGAAACAACTACAAGGGGAACTAACCAAACTAGAGGTATGGTCAGAGAAGTGGCAGCTGGGATTCAGTGTGAAAAAGTGCAAGGTTATGCACTTCGGGGCAAAGAACCCAAGGAGGGACTACTGGTTAGGAGGGGTGAGGCTGGGGATCACTGAGGAAGAGAAGGACCTAGGGGTATTGGTAACAGGGAGCATGAACAACTCTAGCAAATGCAGGAAAACAGCAGCTAAGGTGAACAGGATGCTGGGCTGTATTGCAAGGGATTTCTCATCCAGGCATAGGGAGGTGATCAAGCCACTCTACAGATCTTTGGTCAGGCTGTGCTTGGAGTACTTTGTGCAGTACTGGTAGCCATATCTGAAGAGGGATATTAATTTACTGGAAGGTGTGCAACAGAAGGCAACAAAAATGTTACAGGGGATGGAGGACAGGGCCTATACGGACAGGCTGAGTGAGATGAATATGTACATGCTGGAGGAGAGGAGGGATAGGGGGATATGATTGAAATGTTCAAGTATTTGAGGGGGATAAACGGGGTGTTTAAACTGAGGAAGGGTCGGGACATAAGGGGGCACGGACTAAGACTGGAAGGCAGAAGATTTAGGAGGGAGATGAGGAGACAGTACTTCACAGAGAGGGTGGTATCAAAATGGAACACTCTACCAGAGCGGGTGGTATCATGTAAGACAGTAGGAAGTTTTAAGAGCATGTGGGACAGAGCAAGAGGGAGGGTCTGGGTGGAGGGGGCTGAGGCCATCATGAGAATGACTGATGGGGAGTGGGTTGGGGCAGCTGCAATCTAGGGGGCTAGCTGTACACTCAGGAAGACACTGATAGACTGGGTGGTCTGTTTTTGCTGGCAGATTCGTATGTTCGTATGTAGTCATGGTAAAGTTAAGATGGCCCATCTTATCATTAAGGTACTGGTGGATTCTTTCCAGGTCACTGTCCTCTCCCTGTCAGACAACTATTATATCATCAATGTAACATTACAAGTACAATAAATAAAAAAAATGGATTACTGGCCCTATTAAACACACCTGCCTGTTCAAACTCCCACAGGAAAAGATTTGCATACTGTATATTGGGGCCATTGTGCTTCCCATCACAGCCCCCATTATTTCCAGGTAACAAATACCTTCAAAGGTAACATGTTTTTTCATGAGTACTATTTTCTGCCATTTATGTGATAAATTCTCTAGGGGGTGGGGGTCCCCCCTGCTAAACCATTCTGGTGAATGATGCTTCTATACAGATCATTTATTTAACTCACCAGGATTACTTCAATTCAGCTGCCTTTTGTTTACGTCACTCAATAACTCTATTATGCAGCCAGTGTATATGTGTCCATCTTAACTACTTCTGATTGTATGTGTTAATTGACATATTTCAAAAATCGTTCCAAAACTGAATCTCTACCTGGGACAATGGGTCATTTTTTTGGGGGGGTGGGGGGATAGTACCAGTTTGGAAGTACATCTAAATACTCACTAGCTAACTAAACTGTAAAATAAATACAAAACCATTTAATTCTACATGGTCAAATCCGCATGGATGTTATTATCAATATCCAGACCTTGCTGCCTATCCTGGGCAACATTTTTGCCAGTGTATTTTCACCCTGATGTATACATGGCTGTGTTACTGTGTGCTATGCATGAACAGAGAACCAAACAGATGGACTTTCCTCAGCTATGCATCACACAATGCAAAACTGCATCTAGTACATATGACAGATGTGTGAGCTTTGGGCTAACAGTGTCAACCTCATACTACAGTTCTTTTTTTTACTGATTCATTAGAATTTGCGCATGCCAGGATTGACCCATTAGGCTGTAATATCTAGTTTACAGGGGCAAGGAGGAACAAGCACAGTAGCAGCAGCAGAGTAGTTGCTAAATAAAGCTATATACTATATTCTATATGTATGGCAGTTTAGATTCAATGCTAAGAAGTGCAAATTAATGCACCTGGGAAACAAAGACCCAGGGGAAGAGTACACTATGGGGGGGGGGGGGGTGAGATACTAACAACAACAAAAATGGAAAGGGACCTAGGGAGTAGTCATATCAGATGACCTAAAGGTGGGCAAGCAATGTGAGAGGGCAGTAAGGAGGGCTGGGGGGATACTGGGATGAATAAGAAGAGGCATCACCAGTAGAAAACAGGAAGTTGTTATCCCTCTGTACAGACAGCTGGTGAGACCTCATCTGGAGTACTGTGTGCAGTTCTGGAGACCCAGTCTCTGCAAGGACACAGACAGGATGGAGGCAGTCCAGAGGAGGGCAACTAAAATGGTGCAGGGTCTGCACCAGAAGACATATGAAGAGAGGCTTAAGGAGCTAAATATGTATACCCTCGAGGAAAGGAGGGACAGGGGAGCATGACAGAAACTTTCAAGTACCTCAAGGGAATCAAAGAAGTCCAAGAGGGTAGCATCTTTCAGAAAAAGAGATGTGCAAGAACAAGGGGGCACAATTTGAAGATACAAGGGGGGTGGCTCAGAAGTAATGTAAGGAAGTATTTTTTCATGGAGAGGGTTGTGGATGCATGGAACGGCCTTCCTGTGGAGGTTGTGGAGTCAAAAACAGTGGAGGAATTCAAGAATGCATGGGACAGACATAATGCAATTCTAGGGGTTGGGGGTAGGAGGAAGTAGGCTGTTGGTTAACTAGAATCTGCAGCTTATCCATTAGGTAGGGAAATGGGCAGACTGGGTGGGCCAAGCGGTCCTTATCTGCCATCAAATTCTATGTTTCTAGTCTGTCACACATCATAGAATATGCACAGAGTAGGAAACCGTGTATGCAAAACACAATAAAAAGTTACATGCTATCTATAGAAAAAATTAAAATTACATCATTATGCACCTACATTCCTTTTACTTCAGATCACTGGGACATGTTCATAAAAGTTTTCTTGTCAGCACTGTTGATCTTTGATAGTGAGCTCAACAAATTCCCTCCCAATAACAGAATATGTTAATTGCAGTGCCTGTGGATCAGATATGTGTTAAAGGACATAAGTGTAGGAGATCAACGTAAATTAATTGGGTGTTATACTTGCTGGATTGACATATAAATTATTCAAGCCAAGCAACAGACTGCTCATGATGTTTATATGTGTCCCCCAGCTCTACAGAGGTTGAGATCACTTCATCAAGGGCTGTTACAAATGCTTTCCAGCAGCTTGGCTTGCCCTTTCCAGCAAATTCCCCAGTCTGGTCAGCGCCTGTGAGGGTACTGCTGTAATCTTTGTTACCCCCAACAGCTTAATAAATACATTTCAGTGGAATACAGTAGTTTCATTCTGAGCACCTGCCACAAAGAATGAACCATCCCACAGCTACAGTATAAATAGTGACAGTGAACTAGATGGATTTATATGGATATAGTATCTTACATCCATTCTCAGCACCCAAATAATGCATCTCGAAGCAAGTACTGTATCTGCCCAGAGCATAAAAAGCATAAATATGCCCATTCTTATGTTTAGCTTTCTATTCTCTCCCTGTTTTAAAAGCAGGACCATTCATTATTTGTCCCATCATCTGGGTCTCACAAATCTAAGTCCTTGGGAAATAATGCTATCTAAAATAAAGTGAAATTATTTCAGACGTTTAACTTATTTCAGTTTTTTTTCTAAAGGAAGACTCTTCTAGCGTTGTCAAGCAGAAAGTCAGATTCATGAAACCTTTTATTTTTCTTTTGTTAAATAAACCCTCAAAGGACTTTCTACATTTCACATTTCCATTAGCAAAGCCCCTGTTGGCGTTGATTTAAAGCAAATCAATATGTCATGCTACTATTCAGCCATGAGCATGAACGGGCCAGATGTTCATACATAGTTACTGCTTTGTGCTAATAGGTACCACTTTAGTGTGAAATTGTGCAGTTCCCTAACACTGCTCTACTGGAACAGAAACTGCATGTGATGAGATGTGTGTATACTAGCTGTTCCAATATGGATGTATTAGCACAAGGCTCTAACAGGTGTCAAGGCACAAAACAGATACACCACTGCAGGCGATTAAATTTCCCACTGCTGCCTACTGCTCTGATGTCAGCTGTAGGGGATTCTGGGAATTGAATTAAAAGATATCAGCCTTCAACTAAGCAAAATGAGCCTGACATAATGAACTTTACTACAGTAAAGAGTAAGTAAACCAAAATGTTTTTGTCCCTAAAGTGCACATTGTGACCAACCCCACACTTGAGTGTGGGGACTTTTGTGCTGACTGTTCCCCTTAAACAATTTTCAATTAATTTCAGTGTATATATGAATCACTACTTTTCTTTTTCAATTTATTTTTATCCTTTCTGTCGTGCTTGCTCCTCCTAGTGCACTGGCTGCCCAGTCTACGCCCCACACATGTTTACTTAACTCTAATTATTACCAGTCCAAATCTGTTCTGACCTCTTGGATTCTCCATGGCTGACCCCATGGCAGTGGTCCAAAATCTGATACGTGCACTGCCAACTGCCAAGGAATAGCTATAGGCAGCATGGACTGAGTGGAAGTGTAGTAGGGCTTTCTATGACATTAGGTTAGGCATGCTGTACTGTACTGTTACTTGTGAGGGTGAACCAAATTTTGACACCCTGTTGAGATCCTCCCACTTCCCCTGGTAATCACAAATTGGTGCCAGCAGTGCCATCATATAGGCAGGAGTTGTCATCGTTGTCACCCGCAATGACAATGTCAGCACCAGTTGCATCATAGGATGGGATCATGCAGTGAGCTACCCTGTGTGATACTCTGCCCCGCTTAATATTATATTTATAAATTGTGATATAAATATATGGTATGTGAAGGTCTGCTTAGACAAAAAAAGGCTGGCTGCTGCAGTGAGTGACCTTTGACCTTAAAAATGTCAGTGTGGCTGAAAACAGCAGGATGTTATAAACAGACCAGGGAAATCTAATTAAAAGCCTTCCTTCCAGAGGGACAGTTTATTACCTTTTATAACCTGCTTCTGCTTTTGAAGTTGGTTCCCATGTATGCATTTATGACATAGCAGGAAGGGAAGTAATTTGGCTGATTCCTCTTAGTTTTCTCATCTAGCCAAGAATTAGTGACATGATTGCGGGATTGTGAAGCATCAAAGGGGATGTTTTGATCAAAGACTGTCATATTTGAGAAATGGCTGGTTGCTGATTTTTCACAGTAATAATATACATACTTGTGGATAATTATGTTAACAAGAAAAAACTAGGAGGATCTAACTGTGACCTCCCCAAAAGGGGTGGTGAGATGGATTCTGAAATGGGCATGCATGAGAGGGAAACATGGGTTATTATTTTGGACTCAAGAGAGACACATTTCTCTGGACTTAAGAAAGCACTTAAGGGTAACGTCTAGATAGGCAAGAACTTTTAAGTATCTGGGGGTAGACATATTTGTGTTCTGTAACTTCCCATTTATTTTATGAGACTGTAAGTTAGTGATGTAATTGTTCTGTGTTTGATTTTTCCTGTTTTAAAATTTTTAGTAAACAATATTTTCTTTGAAATTCTGCCTGTGTCTTCTCAGTTTTCTTTTATATGTGATTGCTGAAACTGTGTTTAAGTCTGACAGCTGTTAAGGGCTTGAATGTGTTACTAAGCTTGCTAAAAGGTAAGAATACCTAGGTATCCTATTGAGTTGTAAGGGTACATTTTGGAACCTGGCTGGGTGCCACTGGGCGAAAGATTATATTGCATTTCCCTGAAAAGAAAATATATCTGAGCCTGTTAACTGGGTATGCTAGCATAAGGTTCACATTTTGACCACCAGGACTCGAGGCTAGTATTTGATTCGGATCCAAAACAGACAGGATGGCTACCCTGTCTGTCCCCATGTTCACACTATTGCACTTTGAGGTTGGCACTGTGGGAGCAGAGGGCCTGACCTGCAAAATTCGGTTGTGACACCCTGTACACCCCACACACACACTTTGTGTGGTAGAGTCAGAACTGAGACCAGATCCTGAGTCTCCTATGTACAGCAGTGGAGTGAAGCTCCACCTGCTGGACACACCGGGCCAATCATGATCCACTACTTTCAAAATGCATGCATGGTTTCACACAAAGTAATGCAGTATTGCCCAGTAGTTAGATCACAGGCCTGAGAAGCAGAAGATACCTGGTTCAAATCCTACCACAGCTATTTATGCTCTCTGTGATTCTGAGAAAACACTTGACCTCCTAATGCTTCCATCCACACAGCTGTCACACTACACTGGGCAAAAAACAGGATACCACAAATAAAGATGTTGCGTCTCAACTGGGCAAATAAATTTGTAAAAAAACAAAAAGAAACTCTCATTAAAATAAATAATTGTACCAGTATTCTTGACCACAAAAGTCTTAGTGCAGTACTTACCATAATGCCATAAGTAATAAGCATAGGCTGGCTGAGTGGCACAGCAAAATTTTCCTCTTTTTGTTATACTGAAATTATTATTTTTACAAGACAAAGAACCTCTGTGCGCAAACACTGAGGCAAGGGTTACCCCAAAGGGCATTTGGCTGGGAAGCCAAGTTTCAAGAAAATACAAAATCACACATGCCCACACTATGCAAAGCATCATGGGCTGCATATGCAAATCACCACAGAATATTATGCTGGTCCAACTTTAAGCAGAAATTGCATAGTGCCAAAGACCTCTCACACAGTTTGCAAAGGATGCTAACAGAGACATAGACATGTGTTTCATCCTACAGGACTCATCAGTATGCCTCGTCTGTTTGACACCCAGTGGAATGGACCAGCTACCCTAAGACAGTGAGTCTTGGATATGTTGTGGTGAACCCATTAAAATAAAAACTATTTAAAAGACAAAGAACCTCTATGCAAAACACTGAGGCAAGAGGTTACCCAAAGGGCATTTGGCTGGGAAGCCAAGTTTCAAGAAAATACAAAATCACACATGCCCACACATATGCAAAGCATCGTGGAGGCTGCATATAAATCACACAGAATGTTATGCTGAATCCAACTTTAAGCAGAATTGGGCGGCACCATGCAATTCTGCTTAAAAGTTCAGACCAACCTCTTTGACTCTTCAAAGAACTTCGTTGTAGTAGCACCTTGTTAATAGGCGAAGGTATGATGTGGTGTAATTTTCCTGCCACTGCAAGTAGTCATAGTACTACATTTACATATGGTGAGACAACTTTCATAGTGATATATACATAAGATATGAGATATTCATAGTGTGACACACAAACAGTCCCATTATTCACTGTTTATTACTTTTATCAACATTCCTCACTTCACTGATCACCTTTTGAAAATACACATATGTGTGACAGTGTACTGAACAGCATCACACTGCACTGTACAGGTAAGTGTAGAGGTTGGCAAGGCTGAATACAGACACACTACACAACAATTGAGTTTAACTGGGAAAAGTGGGTCATGAAGACTACAAGCACATTTGAACTTGTACATTGAGAAAAACAAAAAAATCAATAATAGGACACTTTCTGCATTGCACACCATTTAGATCACTAGAATATCCTCCCACCATGTCATACATTTTAGAGGATTAGGTACATGCAGATCATCAATGCGTACCACCTTGCAGGGTCACAGCACATATAAAGTCAATAATGTCACTTGGTAGTTGGACCCCCACAACACACAAGAAAAAATTACCTCACCTTAAGAATGTTGTTTCTCTAATGGAGTCTTGCTATATTATAGACATTAGCAGTTTAGATCCAGCTCTAGAACTGCCCCAGGTGAAATGGTTAAAACCATTCCAAAATAGAATTATAGCATCAGAGCAGCTCTATCTGTGTCATTTCAAACTTGAACTGTCAGATCTTTACAGAGCCAAACTCATTAAAGGTCTGTGTGAGGCTGCCAACCTCCACTAGCCAAATGGCTACCTAAATAATAACAACCATTGATGGTCCCAACACCCAAGACTCAAGTCAGGGACCAGAAATACTAACACCATTCTAATAATATGAAAATGGAACATAAGTATAATAAAACACACACGCACGTACACATACACACCCCCAAAGTCCCAAAGGGACAAAATGCTAACAGGACATAAGTAGTACCCACACTAAGTTGCCCGCACCCCACCAAGTAGAGGTTCTGAGAGGGCTGGTTGGGGGAGGTCTATAAGATAGCAAGACTACATTAGAAAAACAACGACTACTAAGGTGAGTAATTTTCTTCAAACAACATAAAATCTTGCTATATTATAGACTGATAACAGAATACACAGCAGTACCTCCATGGAGGAGGGCAGAACCTACCAGGAATAGGCTCTGAAGAACTGCTGTGCCAAACATTTATCTCCTGGCCTGGACATCCAGGGAGTAATGCTTAGTAAAAGTGTGTACCCCGTTTTCCAAGTAGCAGCCTGGCAAATCTCTAATAAAGGATATCTCTGGCAGCAGCTAGAGCGCAGCTGTACCCCTGGTAGAATGAGCCCTCAAACCAGAGAGGCTCTGCCCCTTTCTGATAACAAATTAGATACAAGAGACAATCCAGCTGGCTATTAGTCTCTCTTAGTGGCAGTTTCCTTTCCAACTTCACCATAGGTAGGGAAAGTTGGAGGGATTCAAACCTCTTGTGACCATTGGTGCGCTCTATATAATAACTAAGGCTCTCTTAACATCCAGCCTGTGCAACACTCTCACCGAAGAGGGTGATCAAGTGAAAAATACTGGAGGAGATAGATTGATTAAGATGGAAATCTAGAAACCACCTTAAATAAAAAACTTCCTATTAGTCCTAAGGACTACCTTATCCCTGTGGAAAGAAATAAGTCAGTCTCTCCACTGACAAGGCTTGCAATTCACTTATCGTCTGGCAGAGTAGTAGCCCATAGAAAGAAACAGTTTTTCAGAGTTGGGTACCCAAAGCTCTGCAGAAGACAGAGGTTCAAAAGGGGTTGCAATTAACTGGGCAATGTAAACATTAAGGTCCCAAGCAGGGACCGGGTTCCGAAAAGGGAGGAGATTAAAGGGAGAATCCCTTAAAAAACTTGGAAAACACAGGATGAGGAAAGGGGATGGCTTTCCTGCTGTTTACAAAAGCAGACACAGCTGCCAAATGAACTCTCAGGGTAGCTGGTCTGAGACCCAAGAAATTAAGATGTACCATGTAATCTAACAAAATGGGCAATTCAGCAGATTCTGGGAAATGTACCCAGCACACCAAATAAAACCTTTCCATTTAAACAGAACTATAAGTAGTTCCCCTAGTGGAAGTTTTCTAAAGCCTTTAGGATCTCAAAAACACCCCTGAGGAGAGGTGTAAAATCAGCAACTCTAACCCTCAAGAGCCAGGCCTTTATAGTTGAGGGATTTGAGAGGTCCGATACCAAACCCTCCCTGGGCACAAGTCAGATTGTGATTCTGGGGAGGCACAGGGAAGATGGACTGTCAGAGACAGAAGGATGAGTACCAGGGCTGCCTGGCCGAAATCCAGGGCAATCAGAATCACCCTGCAAGGCTGAGATCTGATTTTGACTAGTACTTTGAATAGGAGAGGAAGGGAAGGTTGCAGAGAAACTTCCCTCCCAATCCAGAAGAAGGGGCATCCAGGGAACTGAGCCCAGCACTGAGGGGCCTGAAACAGAACAGAGGAAGTTTGTGATGTCTGGGGCTGCAAAAGATCTATCTGAGGGATGCCCACCACGACACTTCATCCCCAGCGCGGGGATCCAGGGACCGTGGGCGGTGGCCTGGGAAATCCTGATGAGGGCATCCGCTAGGTTGTCCTTCCTGGAAGATGAACTGCTATGAGGGAAGTGTTCGGGAATAGGCCAGAGACACAACTTCATTGCCCAGTGCACAAGGCTGACCGAGTACCCCCTGTTTGTTGATGTACCACCATTGTTTGGCGGGTGTTTGTCTGTTCTGACTTGTATCCACCTTGTGTCGTGGACGGGTGCAGAAAAAGCTTGAAGAGCTAAAGGGCAAAGCTCTCTGAGTTCAGCAAATTGATGGCAGACAGGAATTCCTAGAGGACCAAACTCCCTGAGCGGAAAGGTCGCCCATGTGGGCTCCCAACCCAGAAGGGAAGCATCTGTAGTGAGAGCTGCAAGTCATGAGAAGAGGAAAGAGGGGACCCCGCTCTTAAGTGCTCCTGATCCTGCCACTGGAGCTAGGATCAAGGTTTGATCACTAGGCCAACTTGAAGGGGTCTCTCTGAGACCAAAAGGCTCCCCAAGTGAAACTGAATGTCTCTCATCTGAAATCTGGCTCCCTGCACAGCAGCTGTGGATGCAGCCATGCCCCAGGAGCTACAAGAGAAAGTGTCTTGCTGGTCCAGAGAGACCTGCAAGAACCTAGAAGAGGCTAAGGCCACTAAATTCCTTACCCTTTCTGGGAAGAAGGCTCACACAACTTTGTGTCCAATTCTGCCCCTATAAAGGTGAGTACCTGGACTGGTTCCAGAACCGACTTTAGTAGGTTTAGCAGAAACCAGGAGGTGAGAAGCTGCTTTCAGGAGGCTGAGCTGCAGATGAGATTTTACCTGTTCTGGGGACTGGCCTACAATGGTGATCATCTAGATAAGGGAAAAAGCAGCAATCCTCCTGCCTCACTTAAGTGGGCCTGCACTGCTAGACACTTTGTGAGATACCCTTGGAGCAGAGGTAAGGCCAAAGGAGCATTGCTCTGAACTGTAGTAATGACCTGGGGCAGTTCGAATCTGAGTACTCGATGGGATCTTCTGATTAGGACATGGAAATAGAGCATCACTTGAGGTCAGGGAGGCTAGCCAGTCCCTAGGCCTTAGGGAAAGTAAAATCATTGCAAGTTACCATTTTGAACTTTGGTTTCAAAAGATGCTTATTCAAATATCTAGAATCTAAAATGGGCCGCTACTCTCCTCTTTTTTGGGGTAAGGAAGTATCTGGAATACAGACCCCTGCCCTGATGCAGGGGAGGAACCCTTTCTACTGCTCTACAGGGGCTGTGGGGATGAGACCTCTGTTTCCCAGGCGGGGGTCTCTGAAAGCACTTGCAGGTAGAAGAGTCTGCTTCTCAACTTGGGAAACTTTTTGAAGCTGAGGGGCCAGACTTGCAACTTTACTTCCCAGAACCCATTTGTCTGAGGTTAAAGAAGCCCAATTCTGACTGAAATGAAGCCAGCTCTGGTACAGGAGAATGGGCCCTGAGCACCCCATCAGGGTACACACCTGTTTACTCAGGAGCTTTAGGCTGGGGGTGGGAGCAGGTCTGCCCACCCCTCATCTGCTCCCCTGCCTCTGAAGAAGCACCTCTGAGCATAGGCAGAGGAGGCCTGAGTCTGGTAGAAAGGCCTGTGAAGAGCCTACCCCTACCCCTGGAGGGCATGCCTTTGAGGAGTGGCTTGCCACTTCTTAGCCTGGGCACTCTTGTAAGTAATCCTATATTCATCCATCTTCTTCTTATAGTTCTCTGTCTGCTCTCAAAACAAAATTTCCCTACACAGAAAATCCATAGCACTTAGTCTGGGTATCCTGTGACAAACTAGTACACTAGAGCCCAGGCCAACTACACAGAAAAGTTACAGATGTGGCCAGGACCTAGAAAGGAAACATCATTAACATCCACAGCAGCATGAAACTAGAACCTTAGAGGCATCAATGCCATCAGCAGCCACCTGTTCTAGTTCACTAGCCAGCGGCCATGGGCCTGCTTAGCCAGTGCATAACAATGTCCACCATCTAGATTTCTGATACCTAGCTACATAAGCCATACAATTTCATTGCACTGAGTCCAGAGAGGCTGCCATATACTGTTTTGCCACATGGCATCAATCTTCCTGGAATCATTGTCAGGAGGATGTGAAGCCAAGAATATTAACTTTATCTGGGCAGCAGCCTGAACTACTAACAGCTGCACATTGCTGAGAAAGAATTCTACCTTATCGGGGCTGACAATGTATACCTTCTGTCCATCTTTTTATCTACAGGAAGCACAAATTAGGAGCTTTTAAAATGTTAATTATTTGTTTCCTAAAGGAACATGTAGGAATAGACGTCTCCTAGACTCTAGAATATCCATCATTTCTACAAAATCAGGCTCCTCTTGCTCATCCACAGCCTCTTCTAAAGGAAGCTGGAGGGTTTCAACAACTTTTATAAAACATAAAAGAAAATGAGATGGGGACTCAGACAGCTAGGGGAGATTCAAAAAGGTCTGTCTGGGGAGATGTCAGTTCAATGGGCACACCCAGACCTTCCAGCCACATTCATACTGTTCATAATCCTCCTCCCCTCCTCTGGTTCATAAAAGTCCTCAATATCATAATAACCTGAACCACTGGGACCAGACAAAGACTGACCTTTTACCAGATAGTGGTAGTTCGGACGGACCCTGAGACAGTGACTAGACAATTTGTACATGGCTTTTATGCTCTCTGCAGCAGTTGGAGAAGAAATTTTGGACTCAGACCTGCTGATTTTCTTGTTTCCTTCTCTTTTGGCCGAGGAAGTCTGGCCCTGGTCAGGGGCACTCCCTCTAGTTCGGTTGGCACCGAACCGGGCTGGCCATCGGGTCAAGGACTTTGGCCTCTAGATTCCCTGGCCTGCCCAATCACTTTTTTCAGGGTGGGCTGCAGGGAAATTCTTATACCACCAGTCTGACTGGGAGGGCACAACACATGTGGTGTATGGGTCAGCCTTAGAACATTACAAGACATCACAGTGTTAGCTTAAATGGGCTGATTTTCTTTTTTGGTTTTCTGCTTAGACATAATGCCAGCCCTAACCAAGAAACTTGCCCTTTTACGGCAGTACCAGGCAAGACACCCTCTCAGGTCCTAACACGTCTTGAGTATGGAAAAAACGTAATAAATCAGTTTTTTAGAACCCGATAAGAACCAGGAACCGCACTCTAAAATAGTAACTTTTAGTTTAAATGGTTTTAAACCCACTGGTCAGTTCAAACCGAACCGATAACACAAATTCCACACCAGACAAAACCTTCATTGACCCACGATTTACACACAGATAGAACTTGAACTGGAACGGTTTTGCGGTTAAAATAAAACTTCAAAAGTTAAATCCAACCGGACTTCAAACCGAGAAATGAACCGAACAGAAGAGAGAAATCTCGGGCTTGACTGTTCACTGAAGCGGAGTAAAAGAATCCAACCCAGTTCAGAAGTTTAGAAATAGCTTTGGAATAGAGGCACTCCTAAGTGCCAAATTCTATTTGGAATGGTTTAACCATTCCTCCGGGGCAGTTCTAGAGCTGGATCAAACTGCTAATGTCTATAATATAGAAGACTTCATGTTGTTTGAAAAGTGTTACTAGCTCGGCACGAGAGGGTGTATTGCACACACCCACAATTCAACATTTGGAATAGGTAATGCCAACAGACGGTCTGCGCTCCTGTCACACAGTGAAACAGCAAAAAAGGTGTAGTTATCAACAAGGCATTAATCACCACAAATGTTGACAACCCTTATGGTACTTCTCTCAAGCATGCAGATAATAGCAACAACAGATTTCACTTACGTGGTGGGCTGGGACCAGCTTCCTGCTTCACCTCCACTTGTTCAACAGCAGCAGCTTCCTGGGCTCTATTAAGCAAAGTAAAAAAGATCACATTAATAGATGAAATGAGATAAAGACTTTCTTTAAAGCATCATTCTATACTACATCATTCATACAACTATCAACAACACATATTTCTTTACAAAACATCTGTCTCTCAGCTAGCTGTATATTCTTAAGTCAGTACATGCATATCAAGTCTTCTCAGCTGCAAAAGTCTTGCAAAGTTGAACTAATGACACCATGTGTATCTTTCCAAGACTGTCCATCAATAGAACACCAATATAAGAAATCATAATTTTTCTAGTTACTTCCCCTAACACTATTTCATGTGTGTTTTTTCTCCTGAGAAAGAAAACTCTGAAATCTGTATTGGTAGTGTCAGTGCAGAAGAAGCACTGCCTACCATCAGCCAATGATTATAACATTCTCACAATGCATATTGTTACACAACATCCAAAACATTACATGTACCTTCAATTAACACATGTACCTAACATATGACAATGTGTTTGTTAAACAGATTTAAAATGTATGTTACTACAATAAAAAAACAAACATTACTATAATATTACTCTTCAATCAACCCTCTGGCTGAATATGACGATACTTATGTTATAAGCACATACCCTACAGGGTATCACAACACATAACAAACATATGATCTCTATGCTGTCAAGTCATAAATATAACAATTATAAAAATGAAGCTTGTTGGAAGCGAATATGGAAATACTAAATGAACAGATCTAGGAACATATGCGTAATTGCAACGAATAATTAAGCAGCATACCATTGAAACCATGAGACACCTACAACATTACAATTATACTCTCACTGTACATAAACTCCACCACCAAAAGTGAGGAAGACATCCCCCACAGCCACATGCCGCTATGGACACATCATTGTCCATTGAAGAATAGTATCAATCCATGTGTGATACAGTTTATACACAGGTACAGGATCTTTGTGCCATGCCTGCAGATTCACTAGAGTTGGTTAACACCTTTTTAAAAATTTTGGTGGGATATTCAAAGGGTTGCACCATCACTTAATAGGTTGCAATCACAACTCCGAAATTATTCTGCGATATTCAGTGAGGAGACAGTTGCACCACTGAAAACAGGCTGAGCAACAGTACAATCCAAATGAATGCATGCTCAACTGGAGGAGGAAGCACCATGAACTCCACAGCCCGTATTCAGGAGCTGTGCGAGTTGTGGGAAACCCCAACCTGGACCATGACTTGGAGGCAAAAAAAAGCCTAAGTGACGGCCACCACAGCTAGCTGCTGCATTGCAGGGCACAACACAGCAACTACCACCTCTGCTATTTAACTGTCCCTGTGCACATGCAGCCAGTCTGGGCAGCATACTACAAATTCCACCACCACCCCACTGTCCCAACCCCACACGGGCATAGTGTACTCCCCCAACACCACCAGATGCAGGCAACAATGTGGCTCACCCTCGAACATATCCTGGTGGTCCACTGTGCAAAATGGCCAATCGCGAGGCAACCAGCCGGTCCCCCCGAACATATCCTGGTGGTCAGTGGACAATCTTGTCGCGGGCATTAAGTTCATCTCCCCAAAGCGTATCCCTGTTGTTCCAGTGGACCCAAAATGCCCGTGCAGGCGGTAAATAAAATAACCCCTCCTCCTGAACATATCCCTGGTGCTCCAGTGCACGAAATGCTAATCATGGGCGGTTTAATAACCCAGACATACCCTGGTAATAGTGTCCCCCCCACCCCACCACCCACTGCCGCAGACCACCACCACCCCGCTCTCCCCCACAGGCGGCGGGCAGCAGCATCCCACCCGCCTGCCCTACCGCTGACTGACTGCCCGGCAGTAGGGCTGCACACCGGTGCTGCAGAGCAGAGGCATGGGCATCCAGCCCATACTGTACAGCCAGTCAGGTGAATGGATTCATTCATTCAAAATCTGAGACTGTCATGTCGAAAGACGACTGCAGCCAGCGGCCTCACTACACCATCACTAGCCCTGCAGGCAGTCACTCAGCGGTGGGGAGTGAAATGGGCAGTACACACCGCCTGCCGGGGGAGGGGAGCTGATGAAGTGGAGTTGGTGGGTGGTACAGTAGCCACCACAGCTATGTTAGGGGTTAGTAACTTTACCACAGGTAAGACACTGCAGTCCGCCAGCAGGGTCGTTAGGGAGGAAGGTGTTAACACACTGCGACTGGCCACGGTTCACGGACCACAGATGGATAGAAAACACGTACTGCCACCAGCCGGGCTGTGAAATTGAACCGACTGCAATCAGCCGAGTGAGGGTTGGTGAAATTATTCTACACTGTTTTGTCTACGATCAGGGTGGAGGGCATTGTTCCCCAACAGCTGCAGCCTTTCAGGGTGCCACGCTGCAAGATCACCTCAGAGATCGGCGCCTACACTAATGGCATGCAATCACGTAACATCAGATGCAAATGCCCCCTGCTGCCGCGATTATTGCCCATTTGCATTGTCACCTTTTGAATATCACAGTTTTAGTGGCGCTCTCTACAAAGTTGAATATTCGACTCTGTCAACGCGATGCTTCTAATTCAATCGCCATACTGCAATACAATGGCAGAAATGATATTCAAGAGTTGTCAATAATACAACTCCTTTGAATATCACAATTCCAATGAAACTCTTGTGCGGTCACAATGGCTTGCGCCTATGGATGGCGCCGTTTAATCATCCTTTCTGTCGAAACCATCATTTCTTGTTGTAAACACCATTGGTTGTAATAAACTCTTACCATCAGTCAATCACAATAGCACTGTGTCCGACTGACCACCCTCCAGCTTCAGTCTGTGCTGGTACTACCTCGTGAGAAAGGGAGACCTCCGATGTTCTAGCATAAACAAACAAAAAAATATGTAAGTATTAGATGTGAATCACAGTACAGTTTGACAAACACAGCAGTAAATCACACAACATACATAACATTGCTTCTCATTATACAGCCCTCAAGCATTATGGTCACATATTCCAATAACATTTGTATTTTTTCGTGCGGGGGGCACACAATATCTACATAGTCTGTAACTGGTGGGCAGCAAACAGTATTGATATGTCATTTGTACATCTCTCTCCTATCGGGCATTCGCTCACTGGACACCAGTATCGCTTATGAGGAGGTTTATTACACCTGCCGTGATGGTGCATTCGGTCACTGGACCACCAGGATATATTCATGAGGAGGGTGGTTTATGTAAGCAATAATACCTGACAGGAAAGCGGCATTGCTCTATGTTAGAAAGGGCATAATGAGGCCCAACAGAGGTCTCATGGGTCCTGGAGGTGGTATATTGCTCTACACCTGGCATGCTATCTTAACAAGCTGTGGTTTGTCACTGAACAACAACACAGTAAATAAATGGCAGAATTCAGGCTGTTTTCATTGTGCATCCTTACATATAGTAATGAAAGTATTTTAAAAGTGTAGAAATACAGCTTTCTGGTGGTAGCAAACATATAGTAGCTGTATGTCAATCTTTATTAACATATGTGGAGACTAATCAAAAGCAAGGCAATATTTATTAACAAAATATTGGTATGATAATACTAATAAAAGCAGTCTCAGTTTTATATTAATGGTCACTAATCACCATGTGAGGGCATGCTTTTCGGCTCTGCCTCATGCCACACCAGTAAGCAGTGATTTGCCAACATACATTATTCCTGCTCATGTCTTATTGCTTAATCATGCAGTATACAATTATTGTTACAAATTCTGAATACATGCCATCCATTAAGAAACGTTGGCAGTTTACTTCGGTGATGAGCTCCCCGCAGCTGAAACCAGCAACAATAACCATATCGAGGGAGAACTTCATACGTATCATTGTCGGTATCCCCTCAAGCTGCTTCAAAATGTAAGCGTTGGGCAACAGCTTCCACTTCGCTTAGCTGCACTAGTCTTATTTTACTTTAAAACTATGTGCAGATAGCTGACTATCACGCCTCCACGTAATTAAGTTTGATTCGTACTCCTCATCAACACCTTAGCATTACCTCTAGCCTTTCTGGACTTGCCTCAAGCAGTGCACACACCCCTCGCAGAAGGTCCACTGCCTCATTATCTGATTTTAGGATTGTCTGGTTCTGAAATACAAACAGAAACAAATATCTACATTAATATCATGTAACAATATTAATCATTTTTATTATCACAGATTCCACTTATAATGCCCATTAAATTAAAGATCCTGTGTCCTTCAACACTTAGCAGAAACTTTTTTACCTCAAGTAACATTATACAGGGCCAAGAAAGGATTCAGCCACCTCAACAGTAACAACAACTGCTGCTACACTATGGTGTGCCACCACAATGTTATCTAGTAGTCTCAGGGTGGGAGCTACTGCATCGAACATGAGATTGTACACACCACCACATATCCATGTCTACTACACTGAAGTGTTCACACAGCATATCAAAGTGATGTTAAACACAGATGAACCACACATTGCAGAACTGTGCACACACCTACAAAGACACTTAATAAATGTGAAGACAGCTAACAAACCAATTGAAAGTTAAATAGTATGATAATTCTGTTGTGCATTCATGGTAGCCTATATACTAATCACTACCCATATCTGCTACATTTCAAAACAACTCTGATTCCTGACATACCAGTAAAGAAACGTATACATTGAACAACGCTCACTCCGTTTTATTGTTTCACATACCATACTGTGACAACTTCACAACACTGCAAGACCACAGTAAATGCTACACTCATTTAACATACTCAAACTATGTACAATTATAAAAGGCTCTCATATATGCTGCAATCTGATTGGCTCTTAGGATTCCAACAACCTACATCAATCAAAATACTGTCTATGTACCAGCCCTGAGTCACCATGGCACATTATTCTTCCTGTCAGCATTCCATCCTGTGGCACAGCTGAATGTGTGGAATGATGCATTCTGATTTTCAACCAGCATTCTTAAACTGCTGCTGTAAGAACTATTTATTATAAATCTCCTCTAAATAGGAGAAACATTCATAGAGGATACTTTTAACACTTTTGTTTTGGAAAACATTTTATAATACCAATAAGACACTCCACATGAGTTACATTAACAGTCAGTTAATCACCCCTAGGGCAATATGGCACTCGGCTGCAACATGTACATTACACCCTGGGGAGGTGATTAACAGACTGTTAATATAACCTAATCATACCTTATTGGCAAATATTTGAGACATAACAACATCATACAATTGTGAAATGACAGCAGCAGGTAAATTACTATTGCTGTCTCCACTATTCTAATATAACAAACCCATATATGTGCCATGTGTTTAAGTGATGCATGCAGTTGATCTATTTTTTGACCACATTTATATGGTTCTGAAAAGAACCTTTGTGTATGCTGTAATATTTCCTCAAACAGTCTGACAATCTTAAAGGACTTTGAGGATTCCATCTCAAAGGTCTCCCAGAAAATGGCAATTGCCAGCATGTGAGAAATGTACACCATCTGGTAGGAATAGCCAGTCCTTACAGTATTTTATTTCGGGGTGATGTATAGTATGCATTCCATGCATGCGTAGAAAAGCAGTTATCTGTACATTTACTTTCCTGTGAGCTCTGTCAATCAGATACATATGATGTTCTGCTTGCCAGACTCTACGCTCTGTAATATCTGAAAACATGATAATACAGGCAGGCAACATAGACATAATAGAAGCAAGGTCCAATTTTGCCTCTGTAACTAAATCTACCCAGCGTTTTGAGCCCAAATCATTGCCTCCAAGATGGATTAGCAGTATGTCAGGAGGAGAGTGAGTTTTCAAAAGTCTGTGCATGGTTGGCATAAGATGTTCCCATCTCATGCCACCATGACCAAACCATCTTACATAGCAATTGAGGAGCTGCAGGTCCCTCCCAAAATTACTATGAACTGCAAACTCAGCTGCTCGTCTTATGTAACTGCTTCCAAATATCCACAAAATCCTTTTGCTATTTTCTGCCATTCTAAGTTTTAAAACTCAGAACTGTATAGAGAGCTACAAAGAAAGTCAGTGTTCACCCTGCAGTGACCAGACAGCACTGAAAATCAAACTGATATTTTCCCTCCTTATTTCAAGCTAGCTTCACTGGGTTCAGACAAAACACAAAAATCAAATAAAAAACATTCCCTGCTGCTCTGGCTTCATTAACCAATGTAATTGATGCATTCAGTATTACTACACCTATGTTCCTGCAAAAATATGCAACAACTGACAACTAGGAAAATGCATCCTTTTCATAGGCAGTTTTAAACAATTACAACATCAGAAACAAGTCTGATTGGTTCCATTTTCTCATAGAACTCCACGTGCACCTTCCTATCTACCTCCATTTGCAGCTGTATCTGTACAAGTTAGTATTGAAATGATTTCTCACTTTAAACTATTTTCTCTTAATAATACAGCATGTTAGATAATAACAAGTTACATAATGAGAGTAAGCATATAAAAACGTTTTGATTAATAGTATTTACATGTAGTTATAAGTTTTTTTAATAATAGAAAAAATCATTTGAATATAGACTGTACTTACAGTTCCAAACTGCTCTCTCAGCAATATTGAAAATGACTGCTGTTTACTTCTTCTTCAGTGTTGTCCGTTTCTGATTGGTTCTCAGAAATGGCCTGACAAATCTTAAATTACATTGGTAGACCTAGCTGTCACTCAAACACACTGTTTTCTGATTCAATAATGAATGTTTTTGGCACTCCCAAGTCTTAGAATAATTTTACTGTCGAATGCACGAAAGTACATTTGCGACACTTTCGATAACACGACAGTAAAATCTGCGAAAGTGTTGAACTTCGACAGTATTTTTGACCATACTGTCGAATGCATGAAAGTAATATTTGCGACACTTTCGAATGCACGCAAGTACTTTTTGCGAAACTTTCATGCTCACGAAAGCAGTTTTCCAAGGCTATTTATTGCCACAATTTCAGATTTAATGAGAAAATAGCTCAATTTTCAATTATAAACACATTATCTGCTGCGTAGCTGCTTTGAACTCAGTGCACTTCAGAAATTTAACATTTACAACGTTCCAAGTGTGCATAACAACTGTGCAACGCACACTTGTGAAACAGTTATTTGTTGTAATTTGCACACCCAAATGTAAACATAGCCATTTTAAGACCTCTGCTCATAACAGTGTCACTCTGATTTTTATACATTTGTACCATATAGTCATTTCTCACATCAACTGAGCCAAAATGCAGCACATAAGCAGAAACACAATTTTGACAAGATATGATAAATGCAATCTGTACTATTCATAAGGTTGTGTGTTAAAAGCAAAATTTTTCATTCTAAACTGAAAAGCAAGACAATACACAAACTTACAAGTGTACATGTGAACTGCAGTGCACAAGCTTGTAAATCAGAAATGTTTCAGAATTCTCACACCAATTTTTCAACATGTTCATTTTAAGTCGTCTGCTCATAAACACTGGCACTGTAATTTTGTGACTGTGCCCCATACAGTGATTTCGTCAATCAACTGCAGCATTGCGCAGTACATGTGCAGAAAAACATTTTTTGCATGTTGTTAAAAATAACAGCTCCAATAGTCATAGACAGGAGTACTAAAAACACAATGTTGACAATATGCAGCAACTATATTGAAATTTCGTTAACATACAACCATACTTAGCAACTGTGCTAGACGAAGTCACACAACAGTAATAGTGCCATGTTCTCCCTCTAATTGTAAACATACTAATTGTAACAGATTTGGTAATGAACACTATCACTCTTAAGGTTTTGGTCTACCATATAGTGAATTAGCACACTGACTATGCCATGACATGCTACATGGTGGAAAACACATTTTCATCCACATGTAACAAATTACACCTATCCTAATCATAAGTACACATGGAGAAAAAAAGCTTTTAAAATGTGGACTAGAAATATTTAGAATGCACAAACTTCTGATATTACGTACCAGCTGCGCAATGTACATTCATAAAAACTGTTGTTTAGTTATTGTTTTACCAAATTGTAAACATACTTAACTTACAATTCCATCAATACACACTGTTATAAGAAATTTACTGAAGCCTATTCTAAAATGTTTTTTTTTCTCTGTCTCTCATACAGGTGGCTGATACTTCTTTAAGATTGCTTACTGTCACTGTCAACCATAATAGCTAAATATGCCAACTAAATACAGATGTAGATGTGTCTCAAAATGAGAGCAGTATAATAGTACTACACTGTTGTATAAGGGCAACAAACAAAACGGTAAAGGCACACAAAAAAATGAACATCGACAGACCTTTACTGCAACAGTGACCCCTACATCAAGTCACTGCACAACCAAACGAAATTCCTTAACAGAAAAGAAAAAAATGTATACCATCACAAATGTTGTGTAGATCTCTGAGACAAAACACAAGTATTTTGAATGTAACCATCAAGAAACGCTCAAAACAACGCCGTAAACTCACAACTGGTGATTTACAACTCAGAAAGAGAAAGTATTTTGATCACTAGCAAGTAAAGCTAAGATCGAAGACTTATCGCTCTGTATTCTTTGACACACCATAAAAGAGCAGAAGTCAGCTTTCTCTGATGATTTACATCTGAAAGTACGAACTTTTGTCAACAGAGCACTGTTTGTACTACAGCGGTTAGGCGTAAGATGTGCCACGTCCTTGAACAATTCGAAAACTTGTATATGCCATAAAAAAACAAACAGTATCCTTGTTTGACTGTTGACAACTTCTGTCATGTTTTCACAGGACAGTGGCTGCACACACAGCACTCAGAGGCATATTTCTGGGAAAAGTCTGATCATTACTTAACAAAAGAACACACGTTCAGTATTGATGAGTCCGGCAAACTAACAAATGTCCTCAGTATCTCTGATGACAATCACTGGATACTGATGATAACTGTGATCCAACCACAGTCTTCAATAAATGGCACTGTCTGGCATGGCCATGTGATGACACCTGCAACCGTAGGCAATCGTCATTTGAAAAACTAGAACACTTTGTAAACCTATTTGTAGTAACAGATCACAAAGACAGACATAAACTGTTTACAAAAATTGACCATTGTGAAATCCGGCCACATACTGGACTCATGGGTCACTCACTTGCATGTCTCGATACTGGTGTCTGTGATAGTATTTTTCACAACATGCGGATGCTTGCAGTGCACCAAACAGGCATGCGAAACTTTGTCTACAGAGTATATGAAGTAAAGTGAGCTGTACATCAGTACACTTGTTTAAATGACTTATTGCAATCAGGTGACATGCAGGGTGCCATCACTTTCCTAAAAAAACTGCAACACATTACTTCTGTACCAGAAACAACTAATTTTCAGTGCAACACTTCTGTAGAAAAATCTGTTTCAGTGTTAGAAAATGACATTCTGAAACAGTACTGGAAGGAAATTGCTAAGTTTGAGGTTGCAAAGTTTCAGAAATTTGATTCTGTATGTGTGTCATGCAACTGTTTGTGCTACACAAAACAAACAGTCACAGTCAACCTAGAAACCTTGTCACCATACAATGACATATGGTTCCGCCTGGCAGCAATCTTGCTGCTCAAATCTGACTTTAACTTACAAGACACCATTGTGCTATGCAAACACTGTTTTTCAAAAGTGAAGTGTAACACTTTGCCAGCAAGGTCAATGCTGAATAACATGGAAACAGATGTTACACCAAGTGAGATTTCAAATTGAATATGTTTGAACGCATTCTACTTCAGACAATGAAACCATCCCTAATGATTCTGAACACGTCTGAACACAAAGACATGGAACATTCCACAGAAAGAGCTTGTTAGACCTCTAAAGGGTTCTGTGATGTATCTACCACTTCCTCTACAGGAAAATGTTCAAGCAATCTCAACTGAAAATAGCTTGGTAATTCTTGTAAATGGTGTGCCTACAAAGGCCAAGGTCATCTGGCAAGATGTTGTCAATGTGCAAAAGGTAAAGCTTGCTCTTGCTTATTTAAAGAGTAACAATCCCTTTTATACAGTCCTTGACATAGATCAGATGGCCAGTCTCTCTGTGCAACATGATCTATTAGAAAAAAGTAAGCCAATCATTGAGAAGGTCAGTACACAGACAAGTGACAATGTGTATGAACAGTACACAATTCACCACTACATGGCAGAGATCCATTAGGAGACAACATTGACCTCTATCAAATGGAAGCAGGTGGAAGGTGAGCCTGTCAGCATTTGGGAGGCAACACTAGAAGCACACTGTTTCCCAGACCTATTTCCAAAAGGATCAGGCAGGCGCCTAGATGAAGAAATACAGTGTACAAGGTGCTGAGTACCGCACTAGCCGTGTCCTCAGTAAAGATGGCAAATTCAGACGTAACATACAGTACCTGTTCCATCTCCTCTGGGAGAGTGAACTTAGCATTCTGTCTGCGTCTATAGCACATACCATTTGTCTAGCAAGTCCACTAGATGGAATAACAGCTGCTCAATTTCTAGAGAAATTAAAGCAGAAAGATGAAAACATGCAAGTGAATCTGTCTTCCATACTTTCGAGTCTCCGTGGCACCAAAGAATATTGGTATCACAGTCACTCTGAAGTGATGACAATGCTGCGAGAGTATGGTGCAGCCACATGGTTTGTCACACTTAATTGTGCTGAATATGCCTGGGACGAACTCATTGAACTGTTGAAGTGTGCAAATTCTGATGTCAAAGGCATCTCATCGATGACTGTCGGAGAAATGTGTTCACTTGATCCTGTGTCTGTCACAAGACATTTTCACAAGCGGTTCCATGACATTCTGACTTTCATCTTGTCAAAGGACAATCCTCTTCTAGGTATTGTGGAACATTACTTTTGGAGGACAGAATATCAAGCACGAGGTGCCCCTCATATCCATATGTTATTGTGGATCAAGGATGCTCCACGCATTGGTGAACATGAAGCAGCGGAAGTGCTATCATTCATCAAAAAATATATCACTTGTCACATTCCAGACAAGTATGACAGTCCTACACTATGGAAGTTGGTACAAAAGTTCCAGCGACATATTTGCGCAAAATGTTGCCGGCGAGTAGTAAAGAACAAATCTAATTGGTACACATGATGTTGCTTTGGATTCCTAGACGAGTTTGTCAGAATGGTGCCATGAATGACCTTTTCTCAACAATGCAACACCACTGAAGGCAAAATCAACCAAGAGGGTATAGGTTACCCAGAGATGAAAGAGGTGTACATCAATGACTACAACCCAACTCTTCTCCTAATGTGGCAAGCAAACATAGATGTTCAGTTTGTGGCTGATAACTCACTGGCCCTGGTTCGGTCGTCACTTCATACATAACCAAACATGAACAGACTAGCTTGCAAGATCTTTGGGAAGATATTGCCACTTCAAGCAAAAGCCTGACATCTCAGCTGTGGTCATTGGGTTTGAAGACTCTTTCACACAGAGAATGTGGAGCTTACGAAGCCAGTGACCGGTTAATGGGTACACATCTGTACGGGAAGTCTGATGCTGTACGTTTTGTCAGTGTAAACTACAAAGAGAAAGGGAAGCGTGTACTGATTCCTCATGCTGAAATTGAGGAGCTCGCTGCCAATACACCTTCTTCAAAACATATCTTGAAGAATAACCTGATAGACACATACTACCCACGTAGACACAACAACATGAATGATATGTTCTCTTTGAGGTGGCTAAGTGGTATGACTACAAGACAGGTGCAGCACCTGACTCAACACGCCACATTTACAAGGTCAATGGACTAGATGGCTGTCTCAGTGAGAGAGACACAAGCCATAACTATAGATCACTGCAAACTCCATCTAGGCACATCAGAGGCACAGGAACAGTACTGCTTTGCTCTCCTATTCCTATTTAGACCCTGGAGAACTGAGTCTGAATTAAAAGGTGACTGTGACACATTCAAAGAGCAGTTCAATCTCACTTATGAGAATTTCCAAACTGAGTACTCACAGACATATATACAAAGACTAGAAGCTGAGAAAGAACAGCTTGAGAAGGCAGAGAAACAGCTTCAGGAAGACACTCCAGTTAGTTCACAAGACAACTTTGATCCAGAAGGACAAGGTGTTCTAGGTGACCCTCTGCCCTTAAATGCCCCAGAACTGTTAATGTCAGAAATTGAGACAGCCATGGAACATGGCACACACTCCATGGTCAACCCAGCTGACTTAAGAGAAAGACTAAATCAGCTGCAGCATACAGTTCACTCTCAAGTAGTTGAAGCTGTCCAACATGGTATATGACATGAAACAAAACAATGTGACTGCACTGACTACAAGCCACTACTAATGTTTGTTAGCGGTTCAGCTGGCACAGGAAAAAGTTTCTTAATTGAAGCCATCACTGCAGAAGTACGGAGTGTGACAGGCTCTTCAATGTCTGTTGCTGTAACTGCTCCCACAGGACTAGCAGCATACAACATAGGTGGAGTTACATTACACAGTCTCTTTATGTTGCCAGTCAAACATGGGAGAACTGGAGAGTATCGTAAACTGTCATTGGAGGTTGCATCTCAGCTCCGTTCCATGTTCACAAAGATGCAGTTACTGATCGTTGACGAAATCAGCATGGTCTCCAATGTCATGCTTGCCTGTATTCATCTACGTCTACAGCAGATCTTAGGTACTGACGATGGAGTGCCATTTGGTGGCAAAAGTATACTTGTGTTGGGAGACCTGTTACAACTTGCACCAGTCAATGCAGAGCATGTATTTACAACTCTAACTGCCAAGCAAGCTAAGAATATCCTCAGTTGCATTGCAGGCTATAACATATGGGAATTATTTACCTATGTTGAGTTGTCTGAGAACATGCGCCAAAGTGGTGATCTAGCTTACAAATCACTTTTAGATGAAGCTCGTACAGGTTCTCTATCACCAGAACATGTTTGTATGTTAAATGATCGAAAAATCACAGTACATAGTGCATGCATAGAAACAGCATGTAATGTCTTCAGTGATATATACTCTACTACCAGACACATAGTGTGTCTTATGCCATGACTAAAGAAATGCACTGAATTCAACAATCTAATGCTGCAGAGAGAAAACCAAGAGATTCTAACTCTGCATCGGTTGATACAGTTGATGGCGTTATTCTTAGTTGAAAGCTAGTAGCAAAGATGACTGAGCGACTAAGTGAACTGAAGTCAGATGTTTCCGCAGAACAGCTGGCCTAGAAGCTGTTCTCACAGTTTGCAAGAATACGTATCATGCTGCGACGTAATCTAGATGTAGAACAAGGTATGGTAAACGGTGCCATGGGAAACATCACTGACTTTGTCTACAATGTCCAGAAGACATATATTGAGACACTTGTAGTGCACTTTGACAACATGGAACACTCTGTACACATAGATCGAACCTGCGTTAAATTCCAGGTTTTTAAGGATGTCTATGTAAACAGGAAACAGTTCCCATTATGTGTTGCATATGCTGTCTCCATTCACAAATCTCAGGGTCTGAATTTGGACTCAGCAATGATAGACATAGGTACAGACATTTTCAAGGATGGCATGAGCTACGTCGCACTTTCATGTGTACGCAGCCTTTCTGGATTGCACATCATTACTATAGCACCTAGAAAATACGAGCTGACAAGCGATGTATTCTTGAGTACAACAGGTTGCGTACTCTACACCAGCCACAAATGTCTTTAATACCACTGCCTACATATCTGTCTGTCTCACACAATTCAGTCACAGCTAGAGGTAGCAACAAACAGCAGCAAGCTTCCAAAAGTGATTCAATGAAAAAGAGTTCAGCAAAGGCCACAACTTCAAGTAAACATTCACAACCAGCAACTCGTCAGAAATCAGTTGGTGTAGCTGTTGTACCAGTCTTTGACAACAGCAGTAGAGTAAACTGCTATGCTAACTCAACTATGCAAGTTTTTCTACACATGCCACAGTTTGTACACACAATATCTGCTTCACAAGACAATCCCCTATCAAACCGCTTTGAAGCAGATTATCAACATGACTTCTGACCACTCTAACAATGTACAGTCACTAACACCACTACGACAGGTGTTAGCTACATACGCTGGATGTAGTACATTTGCTGCAAACATACAGCAAGACACTACTGAGTTTATGATGGCTCTCATAAACAACCTGGATGAAGACGGCACCCCAATGCAGCAGTACTTCACAGTAACATATGTTACAAAATATGTATGTGTTTCATGTGGCAATTCACAGCGTGAAACCACACAAGACATGCTGTGGATTACTCTCTTTGTCCCTCAGACCAAAAGTGTCAAATTTCGACAGCTATTCACCAATGCTGAATGTAGTCATGCATGTGGAAGGTGTGGAAGCAGATGCACTCAGTCCATATGTCTCAGGAGTTCATCTCAATATCTGTTGCTTATGTTGCACAGATTTGACCCCAACTGGCTCAAAGTTGATACTCCTATCACAGATTACACAGCTAGTAGAATAGTCTTCAACCAATCAGTGTTTGACACTCACAGTATTATCTATCACCATGGTCAATCCATGCATTCTGGGCATTACACCTCCTTACTAAGGTGCAGAACTGGTTGGTTAGAGTGTGACGACTCTACAAGCAGTTTTAAACAGAGACTGCCACGACACTTGAAAAATGCATATCTTCTAATATTGAAGAATTATGACAACCTTCATATTTCAGAAGAATAGGACAAAACATTTTGCATTTAAAAAATGACTACTTTGTCCCAAAAACATTCATACCTCATTACAATGTTGTATAATGTACAACTCTAAATAAACCAAAGCATTTCAACAAAATGGTATTCTGACAGAGACATTCCATACACTGTAACATGTAAGATCTTGTGTGGATCAGTGACTACATTAAATTGTTGTAGTGGCTTCAATCGGCGCCAATATTCACAGTCACTAGGGAAACCATGATTACATGTCTATCAAAGATTGTACATCTAAAAACTGAGCCCTTACTGCTCTCCTCCTCTGTACATATCTTTAATTATCCATGTATCAACTCATGCATAACAACAAATTTATATGAGTTATAAAGTGTTACTCTTTGCAAACAAAAGAGAAGTTCTCAGTTATCATCGTAAATAACTGAGCAACACTTCTAACATTCAACAAACATTCCACTCTGTCACAAGTTGTCTATCAACACTTCAATTTGATATTCTAATATTGAAGAATTATGATAACCTTCATATTTCAGAAGAATAGGACAGAACATGTTGCATTTAAAACATGAGTACTTTGTCCCAAAAACATCCATACCTCATTACAGTGTTGTATAATGTATGACTCTAAACAAACCATACAATTTCAACAAAATGAAATTCTGACAGAGACATTCCATACACTACTACATATAAGATCTTGTGTGGATCAGTGACTACATGGAAATTGTTGTAGTGGCTTCAATCGGTGCCAACAATATTCACAGTCACTAGAGAAACCATGATTACATATCTATCAAAGATTGTACATCTAAAAACTGAGGACTTACAGCTCTCCTCCTCTGTACATATATTTAATCATCCAAGTATCAACTCATACATAACAACAAATTGATATGAGTTGTAAGCTGTTACTCTTTGAAAACAAAGAGAACTTCTCAGTTATCATCGTAAATAATTGAGCAACACTTCTAACATTCAGCAAACATTCCACTCTGTCACAAGTTGTCTATCAACACTTCAATTTGTCTATTGACTCTTGACATATAGAGAACATCATTCGCTCACCATGCAACAGTGTAGAACTATCACGCCTTCATACGTAATACTACTATTGTACATATGTAAAAATAACTACCTTTATTGGTAATGCAAGAAGCTGAATTACACAACTGTAAATAAGAACCAATTGCAGAATCTCATTTACTGACTTTTACATGTGTTTGCAATTACTTGTACATAATATAAAGATTTATATTCAGGTGTACATTGTTAATAACTACTTTGATACTTGTACTAAAAATACTAATGTAACACTAAAGTACAACTGAATGTTTTACATATTATTCAGCACTATACTAACTACATTTAATTAACCATTAATTTGTTAAAAGATGCATTCCATGCACAGTTTTAGTATTTACAAGTTAAGAATTTACATAGAAGCCAATGTAAGAACTGATAATATGTCATTTGTTCATGTAAAAATATTCTATTTTTTCAACCTGTCACATAAGTAATTCTAACGTATGTAAAAAATATTGACAATTGTAAATCAGACACTGTTACTGATCACAACACACTGCATACCTGTTCCTGACAATATTTATGATTGCCTCAATTGAGGGGTCAGGTGGGAATTTTCCATTTGCGCCTAGTCAGTGACATATTATTAAATAACACCAATCAAATGTCACAAAACTAACATTTTTGTATATTGTATTACTTAGACAGTGAGCATATGGTTTTTCACCCACCCCAGGAACATCTACATTAGCAGTCACACAATTACAACTAAACACTTGTCTATCATGTGTGTAATCACAGTTCACAACCTACTGACATTGCCTTATTAACATACCACACAAGTAATGCACTACACATAATTACAACATACAACCATTTTAAAAAAAAATTCATTTTTTTACAAACTGTATTCACATTCAATAGTAAATATATAATAAAGCGCCACAGCTTTGGCCTGAATATTAGAATTCCAGGTCGAATGTCAGAAACTACTTCCTCACATAAAGAGTAGTGAGTACTGAAACATGACTAGAAACACACACCTGATTAGTTTTCTATAATATCACATACTTACTCCAATCCATATTATACAGTTCTTATTATTCTTACACATTTACATATATGACAAACAATGATTACACACATACAAAGATTGTATTGTGAGACTGCTTCTGTCAACTAAATTTCAGTCTTGATTGGACGTTTTCTCCATTTAACAAACTGGCAATAAATTTTTTTAAACCATAACCACCTGTGTCGACTCTTTACTTTAAATACCATTATGACATAAAAATAAGTGTGTATGACTTAAGCATGCAAACCAATGTTAACTAATACTGCTACAACTATGCCTCCATCAATTTGTTTGGTACCTATGACATACAGTCAGTATCACAGCATATGCAACGATGTGGGACATTGCATGTCACATTTGACATAATTCCTAACAGTGTAAAAAGCTCAGCAATGTACTTACTTTTCCTGTGCCTATGCAGTCATTGTTACTATACCAACGTGCCACACATCAGCACCCAACAGTACACAGCTGTGACTATACATGTACCATGCAGTCACTACTATGTGTACTTCAGAGTCTGACAAAATGGAACTTTATAATTAGCTGCAAACATCCCAACAACCTTATGTTAATCTTTTATTACCATACATGAAGAGGTTAACAATCTACTGAACAAGGTTTAAAACTGTTTAAAAACATGTTTCATTATTATAGCAATAAGTCACTCCCAAGAATTCTGTTAATGGTCAGTCAATCACCCTGTAGACATGTGCCACTCAGCCACACCTCGTGACACAGCACACCCCTAGAATGTCATCAACAGATTATTAACATTACCCATTCTCATGCCTTATTAATTAATTATAAAAAGGGTCTCAGAAACTAAGCTTTCTGACTGGCTGCAAACATTCTAACAGCCTTCTGTAAATCTTTTATTGACATACATACAGAGGTCAACCATTTCCTGAACAAGCTTTTAAACAGTTTAAAAACATTTTTATGATAATTAAGCAATAATGCCCGACAGGGTGTGTGTCGTGCTGAGATAACGTCACGCCTCAAGTGGTTGGGCATGAGGCCGCAGGCTGAGTGCTTCCAACAACTGAGGCATGCCGTTATCCCAAATGACACACACCCTGGAGAGCATTATTGCTATTATACAATGGCTCGTTGTATATATAAAGTAAAAAAAATAATTTTAAAGAATGTTTTTATTACTGAGGAAAAATATTTTTGTTTCTTAAGAGGAGATGCAACAAAAGAGAAATGGTCATGGTGGTCATCCAAATGGGTTCACAGTGAGGCTGAGACTAGACCCGTGATGTTGTACTGATTAACATCATGGGTCCAGCCCAAGACTGACCAGAGTCCAGGATTTTTTCTTGCCATTGTATAATAATAATAAGGCATTACTAACGGTAATGACAATAGTCAGTTAATCACCCTATCAGACATATGCCACTCAGCTACACCTCGTGCCACAGTACACCCCTTCAAGGTGATTAACAGACCATTAACATAACCCTGCATCATGCGTTGTTGCTTAATTGAATTTTAATAACCGTATAGCCCACAGGTCCCCGGACATCCCTTTTTCAGGGGTGACCCGGAAAGCAAACAGTAGATCAAATAGAACACAATGGCACATACACAAGCTGACAGTATACAGTATGCTTCAGTTTACAAATACATCTGTGTTGTCAGCAACACCTACAATTACAATATACTACCTAACTTTGTCTGACATTGGGTGCTCCACTGCCTACCTGACCCTGCTGGTGATGTCTTGTATCATAGTAACACCAACAGCAATACAAACAGAAGCACTAACAGTGGCACATATGGTAACAGAAGTGAAAATGAGATCATAAATGGCAAGGCACACAGTGACACAGATCACAATGCTCTGCCACGTGATATGTTAAATGGAGGTTTTGTAATTCCCTGCAAGCATCCTAACAGCCTTATGTTAATCTTTTATTGACATACATGAAGAGGTAAACCATTCCCTGAACAAGGTTTAACACCGGTATGCACATTGGTTGTCGTTAGACGTAACTCTCACCCCATCACATGTGTAAAGCAGCAGAAGTATAGGAGAATGGGGTGAGAGTTAGGACCCATGATCCCAATGCACACCCCAATGCCAGTTGGGGGGTGGGGGGTTCAAGGGGGGGTTTCAACCCTAACAGCAAATTTCCTCACTTTTGTCACTGTGGAACAACCCTAACTAATGCATTAAATGGAGCTTTTTGCCTCTAATTTCCCTTCTTTTTGAGAATGATAATGAGAAATAGTGAATGTAATGTGGTGGCGGCGCTCCTGCCACATGATGTCTTGTGGCATACTAACAGGGACAGCAACACAAACAGAAATGCTAACAGTGGTGCACATGGTAACACAAGTGCAAATGAGAACAGAAAGGGTAACGCACATGGTGGCGTAGACGGGAACAGTCTGCCGCGTGATGTGTTGTCACATAGTAACATGGTGCCTGCAAACAGAAATGTCAATGGGCATGGTGACGTAAAGTGAAACAGAAAGATAAACACTACTGTAGACAGAAATGGCAAAAATAACAGAAATGCAAGCGCAAATGAAAGCATAAAGGATAAGCACATGGCGGCAGAGCGTCAGCGGTAAGTGAAATGGGTATGGAACACAAGCGGAAGGGCAACAGTAACAGTAATGTAAGCGACAGGCGGTTTTCCCCAAAACTGCATAGAAAGACAGTGAGTACAAATAATGTATGCATAATAATGAGTATCGAGCAGAAAATGAAAACTTGGAATACTAAATACATTATATCTCAGGAACCGCTGACGATGAAAAAAAATTTAAAAGTCATATTATTTACAACTGTCCTGGCTAATTTGGTACTTAGCCCTAGTAGGGATAAGAATTTTCTGATTAAAAGTCCGTATCTCGCACTGTTTCGAGATACGGCCCTGAAAGGCGTGGCGAACGCCGCAATGTTATCCTATGGGAAAAAATGAAAAGTTCGGAGCACCATAACTTTGCCTCCCTGTAATGTTTTTTCACCAAACCACTGAAAGGCACATCTGTGGGCTGTTGGCTGTCTTCCCTCCAAATTTCAGGAAAAAAGACCAAACCATTATTTTGCAGCAGGGATCCAAAGGATTTCTGTAATGCATCGGGCACCGTAATGTTATCCTATGGGAAAAACTGTCAACTTTGGAGTGCCGTAACTTTGCCTCCGTGTAATATTTTTTCACCAAACCACTGAAAGGAACATCTGTGGGCTGTTGGCTGTCTTTCCTCCAATTTTCAGGAAAAAAGACCAAACCGTTATTTTGCAGCAGGGTGCCAAAGGATTCCTGTAATGCGTCGGGTGCCGTAATGTTATCCTATGGGAAAAATCGTCAACTTTGGAGTGCCGTAACTTTGCCACCATGTAATATTTTTTCAATACAACACTGAAAGGCACATCTGAGAGATGTCAGCTCCGATCCCTCCAAATTTCATCCCAAAACTCCCAACGGTTCTTTTGCAGCGCAGTGCCAAAGAATAGCTGTCACTTTCCCACAGATGGAAAACTACTGTCACAATTTGCGAAAGCTTTCGCAAAAAAGTTCGACACTTTCATGAGCACGAAAGTAATTTGCGAAAGTACTTTTTCTAGAAATTTTAAAACATATTTCTGGGCTGTTTTACCACAAAATAAAGACATGGCAAGCATCCTCAGGGTCCAACTAGGTGAATACAAAAAGAATTAGGTTGCTAGAGGGTCCCAAATTTAAATGCCAACCATTTCTCTGATCACCAACTGAAAACAAAATGGCCGATTTGCGAAAGTAACAGGCCCATTTGTGAAAGTAAAAATGCATTTGCGACACTGTCGAACTTTTTGTTAACTTTTCCCATTGACTTATAATGGGAAACTGTTTTTTGAATAACTTTTGAACTGTTTAATACTTTTTCACCAAATCAAAAGGCACATCGGGGACTAAGGCCGCATGTTCCCTGAAGATTTCAGGCCGGTCGCGCAAACCGCACGAATTCGCAGGTATGCCGCACCGTAGAATTTCCAGAAAAGCAAAAGTACGCGGCACAGATCACGCTTATCAACTCGCAGCTGTATATCTGACCAGCATAAAACTTGGTAGATCCCAAGGCCTATGGTTCTTGATCATGTATTCAAAGTTCAGGCAAATCCATTAAACGGTTGCAAAGTTATTAAGGTGCAAAGTTTTGGGGTTTAACATAGAAATGGCTCCTCAACCCTAACTATGGTAGCACTACCGTGCTACCATATATATATATATATATATGTGTATATATAATATACATACACAATATCTATATTTATATATACATTTTCTAGTGCCACTATAGTTAGGGTTGAGTAAACACTTTAATGTTAAACCTCAGATTTTGCACCTTAATAATTTTGCCACTGTATGACGGATTTGCCTGACATTTTGCATACATGGTCTGGTACCATAGATCTCTGGATCATGTAAGTTGTGTTACAGTCAGATGTATGGTTGCAGAAAGCCACAAAACGCAACCGCGTTCACCTACTGCCTGCAAGATTTGTATGTTTGGTCTGAAATTTTCAAGGAAGATGCAGTCTGGGTCACCGATGTTCCTTTTAAGATTTGGTGTAAAAATATTAAACCATTCAGAAGTTATTCAAAAACAATTTTCCCATTATAGCCAATGTGGAAAAATATATGTGTCTCACAAAACGTGTCACAAGTACATTTTCCTTTCGCAAATGGCCCTTTTACTTTTTTGCTATGCCATTTTGTTTTCAGTTAATGAGAGAGAAAAATGCCTGGTATTTAAATGAGGGACCCCCTAGGTAAACACTGGCTGTTGTGTTTACCTAGTCGGGTCCTGAGGTTGCCAGCCCTATCTTTATTTTGAGGTAAAAACCCCCAGAAATGCCATTTTAATACTCAGAGCCCCGGAACTTTTGTAAATAGTGGGGAAAACTGCCATGACACTTCCACAAATGCGAAAGTTTTGTGCTGTTTTTTGCGAAACTTTTGCAATTTGTGGAAGAACTTTGCCCAAAAACTGCAAATCTTTGCCATCCCCCTGCAACAAAATGGTTGGGGCTTTTGGGCTGAAATTTGCAGGGTGGCAAGCCCTTGTCCCACAGAGGTACATTTTAGTGGTTTGGTGTTAAAACATTCAAAGGACCCAAAGTTACAGCATTCTGAAGTTGAGAAACTTCCCACAGGATAACATTGTGGCTCCCGTGATGCCTTTCAATGCCCATATCTCAAAAATGAAGCAAGATACAGAGTTTTCACTATCACAGCTTCATTCACCTTTAGGTGAACTAATCTGCAGAAACAAGTTTGGAAATCATAGATTACACCAGCAGTTGATTTTTTTTCCTACTTGCTATGGTTACAGAGATACTGGCAAATTAGTGTCACAAGGGTTCCAAGGGTGCCTTTTCAGCATATTTCAGTGCACATATTTTGAAAATGATGAGAAATAGAGATTTGGTTGATCTACCTTGCATGGACTACTCACTGTCATGATTACAATGGCACTGGAATTTTTTCATAGCTGCTACAGTTGCTGAGATATTGGCAAATTAGTGTTACAAGGGTTTCTTGTCCTATAGGGCTGCTGTATGGCTTCGTAGTTATGTGTAATTGGGAGTGCAGGGCCCAGAGGGCCTGCACTCCCACATATGCATACCATTACACAAAAAATGGACAATATGAAGGGAGCGCAGGGCCCACGGTCCCACTAATACATACCACTTACCAGTTACATTACACTTTCTCAAAAAGAAGGGAAATTCATAAAAAAAACTCTGTTAATGCATCAGTTAGAGTTCATAGCACAATGACAAAAGCATGGAAATGTGGTGTTAGGGTTGCCATCCCTACCACCCCACCCCCACCCTCCACATACCAACAGGCATTGGGGTGCATGTTGGGGTTATCATGCCTAACTCTCACCCCATTATCCTATACTGCACTACCTCAGCTTGTTTACACATGGAATGGGGTGAGAGTTAGGCTGATGACCCTAATGCATACCCCGATGCCTGTTGGTGGGGGCGGGGTGGCGGTGGGGTGCAAGGGGGGTAGGAACCCTAAAATCGAATTTCCTCATTTTTGTTGCTGTGAAACAACCCTAACTGATGCACTAAAGAGAGTGTTTTTGTCATGAATATATATATCTAGCTATCTATCTATATATATAGGGGATGATTAGGAGTAGAAATCATTATTGGAAAAAGGCAAATAAAACATTAAACAGTGAAATTTGGGAACAATACAAAAGATTAAGGAATCAAGTAATGCAGGAAATCAGGAAATCAAAAGCTCATTATTATAAACAGTGGATTAAAGAATCAACAAATCCAGGTGCTTATTGGTCTGTTATAAAAAATCTTATGAATCCAAATAGTAAGCAAAATGAAATAAAATTGAGTCAGAATGGAAAAGTGTTTGAAACAAACAAAGCTGCAGAAATTTTGAATGATTATTTCATAAATCTCCCCGATCTGAAATTAGATTTCATAACTAAAACTAATACCTTGAATGAAGTAAAGAGTGAGAGTCCCCAAGATGAGAGAGAACCTAAATTCAGGTTTAAGAGAGTGATAAACAAAGAAGTTCTAAAAAACATAAATAGATTAAAAATAAATAAAGCAAGTGGTCCAGATAGAATAGATAATAAATTATTAAAAGAGGCTGCTATGGAATTGTCACCTATACTAAGGGACATTTTTAATTGGAGTCTAAGAGAGGGACAGTTTCCCTCCAGTTGGAAATTAGCTAAAGTGATACCAATAGATAAGGAAGGGGATCCAAAGGATGTTTCAAATTATCATCCAATAGCCTTGCTGTCCACAGTATCCAAGTTATTTGAAAAAATTGTCTATGATCAGTTAATGGACTACTTGGAAAAATATAATAAATTGACTCAACAGTATGGTTTTAGGCAGGGTAGATCTACAGCTACCGCACTCATTGACTTTTTGGATCTTATAGCAACCCTTCTTGGGGAAGCAAAGTCCGTGGGTGCAGTATACGTGGACCTATCTAAAACATTTGATTTAGTAAACCATAGTATTTTGATAAACTTATTAATGAAAATAGGGGTGGAGGAAGAAACCTGTAATTGGTTTATATCATACCTTGATAAAAGATCACAATTTGTTGTCCTAAATGGACACCAGTCAAAAACGGACTATGTAACAAGAGGGGTTCCCCAGGGATCTATCCTGGGCCCCCTCCTGTTCATAGTCTATTTAAATGACTTACCAAAGAAAATTGGACATTCAAAAATTTGTCTATACGCAGACAATACAGTTTTAGTAGCAGAGGGAAAAACTATAAGTGAAGTAGAATTAAACTTACAGAGTGACTTTAGCAACATGCAAGGTCACTTCTTGTCTCTGGGTTTATTAGTTAATAGTAAAAAGACACAGGTTATGTCATTTGCATTGGACTTAAAGGGAATTTCAAAATTAAATACAAAGACACAAGAGGGTAAGTTTTTAGAACAAACTGAAACATATATATATTTAGGGGTACATATAGATCAATGTCTTACTTTCCAAAATCATCTAGCAAATTTAATAAAGAAAACACATGTTAAGGTTGGAGCTATGAGACGAATATCAAATTGTATGACAAGAGAAACAAGATTGATTATGATCAATCAATTAATAATGCCGGTTATTGACTATGGAAATCATATTTACAGACATACAGCAAGAAAACATTTAAATAACTTGGATACACTTTATAATAAGCTTGCAAAATTTGTGTTAAGGTGTGATTTTAAAACTCATCATTGCACTATGTATATAGATTTGGGATGGATTCCATTATACTTACGGGCTAGGGGAATCTGGCTAAATCAGGTTCGTAATATATTTAAAAATCAATCCTTAGACAACTTAAAAAACAAATTACAAAAACCAAAACATGGTTTAAATTTAAGAAAAACTGGTGCTAGAGATTTAATAATACCAAAGTTAAAAAAATCGATTTAGTGAAATGACCCGTCAATATCAAGTAGCTAAAAGTTGGAATTGTCTTCCTCCTTTTTTGTGTGAATTAACAACTACTGATTATGTTTTTAAAAATGGCCTGAATCACGAACTTAGTTTTCGCTGTTGTTGTAATAGGTGAAATTAATGTATATCTAAAAATGCTAATATGCCTGTTATTGATGTATTTGTAAACTCTGATGTATTGTTTTGTACTTTTCTGTTACCTGTATTGTTATAAATGTATAGTTTGTAGTAACTTTGCATAATGTAAACAGGTAAGCCTTGTGAATAGGGATTTTCAGAACCCTAATGGCTGTATCACTGTATAAATAAAATTTTACTATACTACTACTATACTACATGATGGGCGACTGTTGAATATGGAAAATATTACCATGTGCAGAGTGAACTGTGATAATATCATGAGTAGCAAAGCCACAAGTTATATTATTCCAGTTCACTCTGTGCAAATGCTAATATTTTCCATATTCCATAAGTCACCCATCATGTGTGCCATTTATACAATAGGGTCTTTTGCATTAAATGCATTAAACAGAGTTTTGCCATGAATGTCCCTTCTGTTTGAGAATGTGCACTATAAATAGTGAAGTAACGGCAACGCAAACACAAGCGCAAATGCTAATGCACGTAGTGATGGACATGTAAATGATAATGCAAACGGCAATAGAAACGCAAGCGCAAACGTTAATGAAAACAGAAATGCAAATGCAAGCACGTATGGAAATGCAAACTGTAACGCGCACAGTCATGGTAATGCAATTAGAAATGCAGATGCTGATGGTAACAGCAATGATGACACCAAAGGAAACAAACAGAAACTGAAATGTAAGTACACACGCAAACACAAATGGAAATGCACACGGTAATGCAAAAAGAAACACAAACAAAAACAGTAATGGAAACACAAATGTTAACAGTAATGCAAACGCAAGCGCAAACGAAAACGTAAAAGGTAACGCACACGATGGCGTAGATGGGAACACTAATGCAAACTGTAATGGAAACGCAAGTGGAAATGCTAACTGTAGCAGTCTTTTTTTCCCCAAAAGCTGCATAGAGAAACACAGTGAATACAAAGAATGTATGCATAATGGCCCTCGGAGCAGAAAATAAACACTCAGAATACTAAATTGCTTATATCTCTGGAACCGTAAGACGTAGGAAAAAAAATTAAATATCATATGATATATGACTTTCCTGGCTAGTTTTATACTTAGCCCCCTAGTGGGAGGATAAGCATTTTTCCCAACGAAAAGTCCGTATCTCAAAGCATTTTCGAGATACAGGCTCCGAAAGGCATGGCAGATGTTGTAATGTTAGTCCATGGGAAAAACAGTCAACTTCAGAGTGCAGTAACTTTGCAGCCCTGTAATATTTTGTCACCAAACTACCAAAAGGCACATCTGTGGGATGTTGGCTTTCTTCCCATCAAATTTCATCCCAAAAGACCAAACAATTCTTTTGTAGCAGGGTGGCAAAGAATTCCTGTTATTTTGGGCATAGTGTTGCAAAGTAGTGTTGCAAATCACGACACTTTCACAAAAAAAAAATCATGAAAGTGTCGAATGTGCGACACTGCTTTGTGACACTACTGTTTCAAAAAATGTCAAAAACATATTTCTGAGGTGTTTAACCCCCCAAAAAAGACATGGCTAGCATCCTCAGGGCTCGACTAGCTGAACACAAAAAGAATTGTGTCCCTAGAGGGTCCCAAATTTAAATGGCAAGCATTTCTGTGACTAGTAACTGAAAACAAAATGGCAGATTTGTGACACTACAGGGTTCATTTGTGACACTAAAAACTGCATTTGTGACACTGTCAAACTTTTTGTTAACTTTTCCCTTTGACTATAATGGGAAACTTGTTTTTTGAATAACTTTTGAACCATTTAATATCTGTTCATGAACTCTTCAAAAGACACATCAGGGACCCTGGCCATATGTTCCCTGAAGGTTTCAGACTGGTCGCGCGATCTGTAGGCACGAGCAAAGAATGTGCCAAAAGAAAAAAATTACTCACCTTAGTAATGTTGTTTCTTCTAATGGAGTCTTGCTGTATTCTGACATATTGCAGTGAGGTCCAACCTTTGAACTGCCCCGGAGATGAAAGAGTTAACTTTCCATGCCAGGCATGGAATGCTGAGCTCGAGCTCGGTTGAGACTCTGTCTGCTGCTGCTTGAAATTAAACCATGAGATCTTTACGAGCTAAACTCACTGGGTGCCCTGTGTGGAAACTGTAAACTTACACTAGCCAACTGGCTACTAAATATAATAAAAAGATTTTTTGGTCTCAAAGCAAAGACTCAAGTCAGGAAACCCAAAAAATAAAACAAAAACACAACACCCACACACCCAAACCAAAGGGATGAGAAGAAGGGTGAGGGCACCTCTAGGGTGTCAACACTGCACCTGCCCACCCACATCCCCAAAACCCAGGTTCTGAGAGGGGAGGCAGGGGGGAGGTCAGAATACAGCAAGACTCCATTAGAAGAAACAACATTACTAAGGTGAGTAATTTTTTCTTCAAACAACATGAAGTCTTGCTGTATTCTGACATATTGCAGACTAGCAAGCAGTACCTCCATGGAGGAAGGGCAGAACCTACTTAGGAAATGGGCTCTGAAGCACTGCTGTGCCAAACCTAGCATCACTCCTAGCCTGGATGTACAGGGAGTAATGCTTGGTAAAAGTGTGTACTGTTTTCCAGGTGGCTGCTTGACAAATCTCTAAGATAGGAATATCTCTGGACACAGCCAGGGAAGCAGCTGTACCTCTGGTAGAGTAAGCCCTCAGGCCTGAGGGTGGGATCCTACCTAGTTTTTCATAGCAAAATTGAATGCAAGAGACAATCCACCTGGCAATAGATCTCTTAGTGGCAGGCTTTCACTTAACAACCTCACCATAAGTGAGGAACAGTTGGAGGGAGTCAAACCTGTGACCCTTGGTGTGCTTTATATAGTAGCTAAGGGCCCTTTTCACATCCAAACTGTGCAGCCTCCTCTCCCCAGAGGAGGAATGGTCAGTGAAGAAAACAGGAAGGGACATAGACTGGTTAAGGTGGAAATCTGAAACCACCTTAGGCAAAAACTTCCTATTAGTCCTGAGGACCACCTTATCTCTATGGAAAGAGATAAAATCAGGCTCCACTGACAGGTCCTGTAACTCACTTATGCATCTGGCAGAAGTGATGGCCACCAAGAAAACAGTTTTCCAAGTCAAGTACTTAAGCTCTGCTGAGGACAAAGGTTCAAAAGGGGGTTGCATAAGCTGAGCAATGCAAACATTAAGGTCCCAAGCAGGGGCAAAGACCCTGAAGGGAGGACTGGTATGAAGCAATCCCTTGAAAAATTTAGAAAATACAGGATGAGCTGAAAGGGAAGAGTGTTTGCCTGCTGAAAGGAAGGCAGAGACAGCTGCCAGATGCATTCTTAGTGTAGCTGGTCTGAGACCCAAGCTATTAAGGTGAACCATGTAGTTCAGGACTGTGGGAAGGCCAGCAGACTCTGGAGAAATGTGCTTGCCAGTGCACTGTATGGAGAATCTTTTCCACTTAGAGTTGTAAGTGTTTCTGGTGGAAGGTTTATGAGAAGCCTTCAAGATATCCAGAACACCTTGAGAGAGGTGTAAGTCAGCAAACTCTAATTCTTCAAGAGCCAAGCCTTGAGATTGAGAGATTTGAGATTCGGATACCAAACCCTTCCCTGAGCACATGTTAACAGGTTGTAATTCATGGGAAGAGACAAGGGAAGGTAGACTGCTGAGGACAACAAGAGAAGGTACCAGGGCTGTCTGGCCCAGTCTGGAGCAATCAGAATCACCTTGCAGGGTTGAGACCTGACTTTGACTAACACCTTGAACAGGAGAGGGAAGGGGGGAAAGGCATACAGGAACTTCCCCTCCCAATTGAGAACTAGGGCATCCAGGGGGACTGAGCCCAACACTGGGAGCCTGCAGCAATAGAGAGGGAGTTGGTGATTGTCCGGGGCTGCAAAAAGATCTATCTGTGGAGTGCCCCATCTGGAGAAAATCACCTTCAGAACTAAGGGATCCAGGGACCATTCGTGATGGCCTTGAGATATCCTGCTGAGAGCATCTTCACGGACATTGTCTTTGCCTGGGAGGTGTACTGCTGTAAGAGAGGTGTTCGGGGAATAGGCCAGGGACCATAACTTCATTGCCTCTGTGCACAAGGCCATAGACCGAGTGCCCCCCCTTGCTTGTTGATATACCACATTGTGGTGGTATTGCCTGTCCTGATCTGAACTACTTTGTTCTGAACAGACCTGGAAAAAGCTTGAAGTGCTAGAAACACTGCTCTGAGTTCTAACAGATTGATGTGAAGCAGAGATTCCTGAGGAGACCAAAACCCTTGGGTGGTCAGGTCCCCCAAGTGGGCTCCCCCAGCCCAAGAGGGAGACATCTGTAGTAAGTATTAGAGAAAGAGACTGAGTGACAAAAGGAACTCCCTGTCTTAGATTGTCCTGATCCTGCCACCACTGTAATGCCTGGATCAGGGTTCAAGTCACTGGAATCAGTTTGGTCAGAGGGTCCTTTTTCTGAGACCAAAAGGCTCTCAAGTGGAACTGAATGTCCCTCATCTGAAATCTTGCTCCCTGCACCACTGCTGTAGAAGCAGCCATGTGCCTAAGGAGCTGCAGAAAATGCCTTGCTGGTCGAGACACCTGGAGGCTGAATGAAGAGGCCAGTGAAATCAGGGTCCTTGCCCTGTCTAAGGGAAGAAAGGCTCTTGCCCTTACTGTGTCTAGCTCTGTGCCTATGAAGGTGAGGGAGCTGTACAGGCTCTAGAACTGACTTTGAAAGATTCAGAAGGAAACATAGAGAAGTGAGCAGTTGCTGAGTTATCTGTAGGTGTAACTTGACTTGGTCTGGAGACTGGCCTACTATGAGCCAGTCATCCAGGTATGGAAAGATGGAGATCCTTTTTCTTCTTAGGAAGGCAACTACTACTGCCAGGCATTTTGTGAACACCTTTGGAGCAGAGATTAGGCCGAAGGGGCATTGCTCTGAATTGGTAATGGCCTGAGGGAAGCTTGAACCTGAGGTATTTTCAGTGGGAGCTTCTGATGAGAATATGGAAATAGGCATCCTTGAGGTCCAGGGAGACCAGCCAGTCTCCTGGCCTTAGAGAGGGTAGAATCATTCCCAGAGTCACCATTTTGAACTTTGGCTTTAAAAGGTGCTTGTTTAAATATCTGAGGTCCAGGATGGGCCACCATTCTCCTGTCTTTTTGGGGGTTAGGAAGTACCTGGAGTACAATCCTTTCCCTTTGTGTAGTGGTGGAACCCTCTCTATGGCTCTCAGAGCCAAGAGAGAAGAGACCTCTGCCTCTAGGGCAAGTGCCTCTGAGGAATTTGCAGGTGGAAAGGATCTGGTTCTCATCTTTGGAAATTTTTTGAAGCTGAGAACCAGTCCCTGGCTTACTACTTCCAGGACCCATTTGTCTGATGTGAACCAGTCCCTGGCTTACTACTTCCAGGACCCATTTGTCTGATGTTAAAGACATCCAGTCCTGAACAAAGTAAGCTAGCCTGCCCCCTACAGGTGGTGGAGAATCGGCCCTGGCAATCCCATCAGGATGCCTGTTTGGCAGGGGCCTTAGGCTGGGGGGTAGAAGCAGGCCTGCTTACACCCCATCTGCCTCTTCCTCTGAAGAACCCCCTCTGAGCTTAAGCAGAAGAAGAGGCCTGGGCTTTGTAGAAAGACCTATGAAAAGGCCTGCCCCTGCCCCTGGAATGCTGCCTCTGAGGAGTGGCTTGCCTTTCCTTGGCCTGAGCACTCCTATAGGTGGTCCTGTATTCATCCATTTTCTTCATGTAATTCTCTGTTTGTTCCCCAAACAAAGAATTACCTACAACAGGAAAATCCATGGCCTTAGTCTGGGTATCCTGAGACAGGCTAGTACATCTGAGCCAAGCCATCCACGAAGGGCCACAGATGTAGCCATGACTCTAGATGAAACATCATTGGAGTCCACTGCAGCATGGAATTGCACCTTGGATGCCTCAATACCATCCGCAGCCACCTGCTCCAGCTCCTGGCAAGCTGTCCAGGGACCTGTTAAGCTAAAGCCATTACAGTGTCCCATCTAGATTTCTGATATCTAGCTGTATAGGCCATATAATTAGCCTGCCTGAGTCCCAAGGATGCTGCCATGTACTGCTTTTTTGCCATGGCATCAATCCTCCTGGAGTCCTTATCTGGGGTGTGAAGCCAAGGGTATATTTGCCTTATCACAGGCAGCAGCCTGCACTACTAACATGGCTGCATTGCTGGGTAAGGAACTCCATATCTGAGCCCTGAGAGAGTATACCTCTTGTCCATTCTCTTGTCCACAGGAGGTATAGAATTAGGAGTCTTTAAAATTTTCATTGTCTGTTTCCCAAAGGACTTATGAAGGGGAATAGACAGCCTCCTGGACTCTGGGATATCCATCATTTCAACATAGTCAGGCTCCTCCTGGTCATCCACAGCTTCTTCCATAGGAAGCTGCAGAGTTTCAGCCACTTTTTTGTAGAACATAAAATGGGAAGGGGACTCAGAAAGCCTAGGAGGAGGAAACCCCTGAAGGTCTGTCTGGGGAGATGCCCGGGTCAATAGGCACATCCAGACTTTCGTAATCACCATCACTATCCTCATACTCTCCTTCCTCCTCCTCCGATTCATAGAAATCTTCCAAATTATAATCTGGAACCGGGGAAACCGACTGAACCGAGCCCCTTCCCGATGGTGCTGGTTCAGTCAGAACCAGGGTTAGCGATTGAACAATCCTTATCGCTTTGGCTATTTCATCAGCGGTCGGAGAAAGAATTTGTGGATCCGCACCGGCTGATTTATCCCTTCTTTTTCTTTTAACCGGAACCGACTCCTCGGAGTCGGTTTTTCTTTCCCGAAGAAGTTTCGCCTGGTCAGAGGTACTCCTTCTGGTTCAGTTGGAACTGAACCAGGCTGAGTCACCGGTCTCGGACTTCTTGGCCTCTCTTTCCCTGAGCCTACCAACTCTCTTTTCCAGGGTAGCTGCAGGAAAATTCTTACAAATCTGGCAGTCTGAATCGAGGTGGTCAAACCCCAGACAATAAACACAGGTGGTGTGGGGATCAGCCTTAGCAAAGACTTCCCCACACACACTACAGTGTTGAAACCCAGTGGGCCCGGTTTTTCTTTTGGGTTTCTCAGACATGGCCAGTCCTAACAACAACTTACCCTTTTTCGGCAATCTGCCAGGCAAGACACCCTTATTGGTTCCTGACCGTGTTACGGGTTGTAGAAAAAACGGTAATGAAATCCGTTTTTTTTAGAACCGATAAGGACCGGTTACCACACTCTAAAAGTAGAATTAACTTTTTTCAAACAACCTGATCAGTTCAAACTGAACCGATCCCACGTTTACAAGTTCCACACAGAAGAACAAGGAAAAATAACCTATCTAGTACTCACGATACCACAAACAGAGTCTGAACCGACAGGTAAACGATTAAATTTGGTCAAAAACCGAGAAAAACGGTACTTTAACTGACAACTTGAACCGAGCAAAGGAGAAATCTCCGGAGCGACTGTTCAGTGAGGTGGAGTAAAGAATCTGATGGTTTAATTTCAAACAGCAGCAGACAGAGTCTCAACTGAGCTTGAGCTCAGCGTTCCATGCCTGGCATGGAAAGTTAACTCTTTCATCTCTGGGGCAGTTTGAAGGTTGGACCTCACTGCAATATGTCAGAATACAGCAAGACTTCATGTTGTTTGAAAGCATAAATACGACTTTCTATTGTGCATTATAGCTCTGTAACTTTATATCCAATCATTACAAAACTTGGCAGATCCAGATATCTATGGTCCCACTCCATGCCTGCCAAATTTCATGCATATCTGTCATATTTTATTTTATTTTTATTTTATTGAAATCTAGGATTACAAATACCTTTGAGCAGGAACTGCTCATTTACAAAGGTTCCACATCGAAGGAATGGGGGTATACATACATACAAAGGTCAACATAGTAATACATAGTTACACAATAAAAAGTAGTAAGAGACTGAGGCTTAGGAAATTCCAGTAATTCAAAATGTGCCAAATGTTAGGTAGCATGACATACCAGCCAAGGGCAATCTTAAAAATAAGTGCTGCACGTGAGGGGGGGGTATGCAGGCAGGAAAGCCATTGTCAGAGGGTAGAGGGTGAGGGTAAGAGCTCTAAAGGGAGGGAGGAGGGAGGAGAGGGATAAAAGTCAGGAAATGCCTGGGGGGGAGGAAAGGGAGAGGGGGCAAGGGGTAGGCAGGTAGGAGGGGGCAAGGCGGGGAGAGGTAGCTGTCAAGACTGAAGTGGAGAGCAGTGAGTGGTGGGCCCCTGATTAGGTGAGGCAGTCACAACAACTAGTTGAAATGAGATGAAGTCAGAGTTGTCTCTTAAAAGGGCCAAGAGCAGCAGCAGTAAGAGTTTCTTCATTGAGAGTATTGTACCACTGTGGTGCTCTGTGGGCAAAGGCCCTCTGGCCCATGGTAGTCCGGCATCTGGGGACAAGGAAGGTAAGTTGTTGTGAACTTCTAGTTCGCTGGCTGCTATGGTGGTCAATGAGGAGCTTTTCAATGCCCAGGGTCATGACCCCGAGGAGGAATTTTTTGGCTAAGAAGCAGGTTTGATACTGTATCCGGCTGATGAGAGGAAGCCATCCTGCCTGAGTGTACAGGCCACAAGTGTGTGTAAGTCGGTCAGCCCCAGTTAGCAGCCTGCATGCTTTGTTGAGTGCAACTGTAATTCTACGGGAGGCGGAGGCAGAGCCATAAATTGCTAGTCCGTAATCGATGATGGAGGTGACAGAGCTGTTGATAGCCAACCGGAGAGTGTCAGGAGTCATGCAGTGTTTGTGCCTGTAGAGCAGGCGTATACGGATGTTGGTGGCTTTGGCGACAGAATCTATGTGCCAATGGTAGGAGAGTGAGCTGTCCAATGTGACACCTAGGTATTTAAAATTAGGAACGTGTTCAAGTAAGGTCCCTGTTTGGTTTAGGATGGTGAGGTCACAGGATTTGTACTTGCTCCTGGCATTGTAGAAGGTCATAACCTTTGTTTTGCTGTAGTTCATGACCAGTTTGTGTGACTTGAACCATTCTTCGATGCACATGAATTCAAGCTGTAATTTTTTCCCCAGGAGCTCTGCATTTTGGTGGTTGGTGAACATGACTGCGTCATCAGCATAGAGCAGTAATTTCTGGTTGCAGACACTGGGAAGGTCATTGAGGAAGAGGCTGAAGAGTAGTGGCCCCAGGATGTACCCCTGTGGGATCCCTGAAAGGACTGGCTTTTCTTCTGAGGTGACACCAGCAATCCTAACCCGCTGGACCCTCTCCCCAAGGTAGCTTGAAAACCAGAGCAGCGCTTCATTGGAGACCCCAATGTTTGATAATTGCTTGAGTAGGAGTGGGTGGTTCACAGTATCAAAGGCTTTCGTAAGGTCAATGAATACTGCCCCTACACAGTTTCCTTGATCGACCGTGGTATGGATGAAGCCTGTGAATTCGAATAGTGCAGTAGTGGTACTGTGCCCTTTTTGGAAACCATGTTGCTCAGGACACTGGATGTCGTATTTTTCCAGGTACTTGACTAGTTGGTCTGAGGCGATGCGCTCCAGGACCTTAGACATGGGAGGGAGGATGGAGATAGGTCTGTTGTTGGAGTGCAGTGATTTGTCTCCACATTTCTGAACAGGTGTGATGGTCACCTGTTTCCAGCGAGATGGGAACTGGGTCATCCTTAGTGATAGATTGAGGACCTTTGTCAGGGGTTCAAGGACTTCTTCAAGGACAAGTGCTAACAACTTCAGGTCAAGGGAGTCACTGCTGTAGCCTGCGCTAGAATGGCCTTCCAATATAGGTTCTGGCTTCATGCACTGGGATCTCCTTGAAGTAGAATTGTGGGGCAGGGTGTAGGAGAGAGGAGTAGTTGCAGGAGGGTTACTACTAGAGGGGCATCAAAGAAATTAGAAGGAGAACACTATCCAGTTGGAGAACGATTGTTAAAGGTGGTGGTGATTGTGTACAGGTCAGATGTTGGTGTTCCATTTATGTTGAGCATGGTGGGTGGTGACTTAGGGTCCTTGCCTGTAAGGTCTTTCAAATTACTCCAAAATTTTTTTCCATCACCCCAGGAGTTGGAGAGAGCTTCCTTGAAGTATTTGCTTTTGGTGCTCCTAACTGCCTGCATGCACTCATTTCTGGCAGCTTTATACTTTTGAATATCCCCAGGTTTGGATGTTGCACAGGCACAGTGCCAGAGATGATCCCTATGTTTGTGTAAAGTGATTAGATCGGGGGTTATCCAAGGGTTAGCTCTGCCCCTGACCTTCAGCTTTTTGAGAGGTGCAAAGATATTGCAGGCCACAGTGAAGTGGCTGATGAAAAGGTCTAAGGCTTGGTTTACATCAGTGGCAGAGTCGATTGGTGTCCAGTCCAGGTGGCTTAGGTGTGTCTTTAGTAGCTCAAGGTACCCCTGCTTTAACACTCTGGTGTAGATTATTTTAGGAGGGGCTTAATCGTGTGTATATATATATATATATATATATATATATATATTATTTCCGGTCACTCCTATTTCTGATTTTAGGGTACTTTTTGTATTATTCAAGTTTCTCCAATTGGGGCCTTTTGATTTAGCCAGGGACTACTGAAATCCCCTCTGAGGACCATATGCAGACCAAGACTGCAGGAGTGCAGTCCCGGGAAAAGAGTGTGTGTACTGGCACCCATGTGGGTGGCCTTTTTTTCTTCTTTACAACATTGTGTGTCATGGTTTGGTTATTTGGGGTTTTGATGTAGGGGGGAGTCTGCAGTGGGTGCAATATTCACATGTTTGGAAGTCAGGGGTGTATTTTTTATTGAGCATCTTGTTAATCTAACATAAAGTATTGTATGGTGGATAGAGTGAAATTTGCATCTTGGAATGTTAAAGGGGCACAGGATAAAACAAAAAGGTATCAAATTACTAAATACTTAGCACAGTTGGGGGTTCATATCGCTTTTTTCCAAGAAACTCATTTAAGGTCTGAAGAATGTCAGGTCTTTCACAAGGATTTTGTTGGGCAGGTTTATGGGGCGAGCATCAACACTACTCAAAGAGGGGTGTCTATTTTAATAGTAAGAGCTGTGTCTTTTGTTTTGATACAAAGCATTCTAGACCTGGATGTGCATGTTGTTCTTTTGCATGGGGTTTGTGGTAGGGCTGAAATGCTTCTCAGAGTGGTTTATGGACCTAATAGCGGCTCCCCACACTTTTTTATTCTTTAACTATGTTGTTTGCTCCTTTTGCTCACTTGCCAATCTTTTTAGAGGGTGACTGGAATTTAACCCTTACCAGTGACCTTGACCATTCCCATATATCTAATTCAGGTTTTTCTCCTGCCCAGTGTTCCCTTTTGGATATGATAGACTCCTTGGGTTTTTGTGACCCCATGGAGAATCCTTAACCCTACTGATAAATAGTTCACCTTTTTTTTTCCCCTGCACACAACTCTTATTTTCATATTGACTATTTTCTAGTGAGTTGTTCCATCCTGTCTGGTCTTCATTCTTGTGACACAGCCCCCTGTCTTTTATCAGATCATTCCTTGGTCTGGCTTAATCACTCATTAGACTCAACATGTATCAGGACTCTATTTGGAAACTCAACAATCAGTTATTGAAAGACACCTATATTGTTGACTATGTTCACCAAGTACGTCACAATTATTTTCAGGATAACAGAGTGGGCAGCCTGTAAGGCTACATTGAGGGGTGAATTTATTCACTTGATGACTAAACGGAAGAAGATTCACCAGGCAAAATAACTTTTGCTGTTGTGAAAAATAGGAGATCTCAAGAACTCTCTCACTCCATCCTTCTAAGAAACCCCCAGGATGGAACTAGACATTTTAAGGGCCCAATATGCAGAACTCTTGAGAGAATGGGTGGAATACACTATTTTTAGATGACATCATGTTATATAGACCATGGTGAAAAAGCAGGGAAGTTAATGGCCCTTCGGCTTTGTAAAAAAGGAAACATCTCGACTTATTCCTCATAAACAGGAAATATTTCAGCTTATTCGCTCCCTTACAGATCACTCTCTTAAAACCCTTCCCATGACATAGTCCATGAATTTTATGTTCATTACAAAACACTTTATGGTTCCCTGCCTACCCCACTCTCTTTAGACTCTCTTGCCTCTTATCTGGATATGATTCCCCTTCCTACTTTATCTATGGCTCAACAAATATCCTTGACACAACCACTTACTATGAAAGAAGTTCTTGTAGCCATTTTGTTTCTGACCTTTTTTTATTTTATTTTAGTCTTTGGTAACTGGGTAAGGCCCACTAGACACAAGTGCCTGTTTTCAGGGGTGACCTGGGAGCACTGATAAAGCCCTAGGCCCAGATGGGTTTACTACCAACCTTTATAAAACTTATGCTGAGGATTTAGCTCAATTTTATCCCAGGAATTTACAGATATTTTAGACAATGGCCTGTCTGACCCAACCCTGGCTGAAGCTTTAATTCTTCTTCTTCCCTAGCCCAGTCGTGATCTGGAACTTGTTTCTAATTACTGCCCAATTTCCTTACAATCCAGGACATTAAAATTATTTCTAAAATCCTGACTTCCCATATTAATAATATATGGGGTCCTTTGATTAGTCTGGAGCAAGTGTGCTTTATGCCCATCAGGTCAGTTGCTGATCATCTTTGGAAACTTGCTAATGTCTTCTCAGCATCCTGGGATCTTAATCAACTTGCAGTCTTAGTCTTCCTGGATGCTGAGACAGCATTTGACAGGGTATCTTGACCCTTTTTGTTTACTGTTTTGGAGAGATTTGGATTTCCTACACAATTTATTATTTGGCTCCAGGTGTTGTATGTATGCCCTAGTGCAAAGATTTATTGTAGTAGGGAATTTTCACCTCTATTTACTTTGCATTGTGGCACAAGGCAAGGATGCCCCCTCTCCCCTCTTTTATTTAATTTGTACTTGGAGCCCCTGATTCTAAAACTGAAATCTGACCCCCTCATTACATGGATCCCTATAGGTTCCTCTTCTTATTCCCTTTCTGTTTATGCGGATGATATTTTACTTCATGCCACTAACTGACTAGGTCTATCTCTGCTATTCTTGATTTTTTTTACTTCATTAGCCACCCTTTGCAATTATAAGTTAAATACCGCCAAAACCCATGTAACGCTGTTTAATACTATAGCCATCCGTTCTGATACTTCCTGATGTGGTTTACTTTATATACACCATAGTTTGCATTATCTGGGTATAGAGCTCTCAACAGACCTCTCTATACTCAAGAAACTCAGTTTGGATACTATAATCACTGTTGTTAAATCTAATCTAGAGCACTGACTGTCCTTGCCTCTTTCTCTTTGGAGCAGAGTTATTATCATGAAAATGAATGTCCTTCCACGGATTTTTTATCTCCTGCAAATGTTACAAATATACCTGCCCATAACTTAGTTCAAAATGCTTCATTCTATAATGTCTAAATTAATCTGTGCTAGAAAACCTCCTCGTCAAGCATATCAGAGACTGACAGTTCCTAAACAGCTAGGTGGACTACAATTATCAGATCTTGGGCTTTATTATTGGACTGTTCACATTAGCAAATACTTACAATGGACCCACTCAAAGGTGATGGATGTCCCATCCTCCCACACTCCTCTGGCTTATGATCAAAATAGAACTGATTTGTCTCTCTGGAATTTCCCTTTAGTCCTTCTTTATGTGAAGTATAGGTTACTTTCCTAATCCCTACACCAATCTATAGTGGGTACTTCCCTTTTAATACATAAACAACTAGCCCACGTTCTATGTTTAAATTTTTCTATAGATATATTTCAACCTATTGTCAAGACTCTGAATTTTAAAACTAGTGACAACCCTATTCCACTTGGCTGGTTACCAGGCCTTGATACTATTACACTCTCCGACATACTCTCTGAAGGACATTTTGTTTCCTTTGACTATATGAGAACCCATTTTAATTTTTCTACTAACATGGTCTTTAAATATTTTTAACTTAAACATGCAATTGTATTTCATATGGGACCTCCACTATGGTCAACTACGTACAGTATGACTCTTTTATTTCTTCTCTCAAAGTACTGGTGTCTCTTCCTCATGCTATTTCCAAACTATACAGTACTCTTCTTCAGGAACTGACTAAGACTTTGGATGGTTCCTGTCCCTATTGGAGTGCTGCCCTACCAGATATTTTGTTCAACTGGCCTTAGATATGGAAAAACCTTTCTTCATATTTTACTCGGGATAAACTAAATTTGGTTGTATTTTTTATTTTGCATAATCTCTGTTATACTCCACATAAATTAACAAAAATGGGCTACACTCCCTCACCAGTGTGTGTTAGATGTGGGTTAGGAGAGGGCACTCTGTTACACATTTTATGGGAGTCTACTTCCACCCATGCTTTGTAGGAGATAATTTGGGAAAGGATGGATCCTCTGCTGTGTCTTCATGATTTTTTTATACCCAAAATGTGTATTGTTGGTGACCTACAAACTATTCCTGTGAAAGAGCAGACATTTCATATGGTAATGATCTCCATGTCTGTTAAAAGATTGATTATACACCATTGGAAAGACTAAAAATTGCTTTCATACAAATAATAGTTTAAAGAGCTATTGTTTAATCTTCAAGTTGAGAAATTGATAGCTAGTATCCATCATAGACTGGTGACTTTTGAAAAATGGTAGTCTAAGCTTTAAACTTTATATATGTTCCCAGTAGCATCATCATCTTCATAATGCTCCTTGTATATGACTTTCTTATTTCTTGAGTTAACTTCAAGGGTATATAACCCCCTTTAGTTTTTTGACTGTGTTTAATTGGTGCTTACTGTTGCCTTCACTTAGATTGTTTTGTTCTTGTTTACTTCCATTATATGTGTGATAGATGGTATATTTGTTTGCACTCACTGCTTGTATATAGTTGTTAACGCTGTGTTTTTTCTTGTAATTATTCTTTTTTGGGGAGTTGTCATACTGTTTTAAAATCAAAATAAAATAAACTAAATTTAAAAAACAAATGAATATCCTAGTGATAGGGTAATGGTGCTATCACAGCTCAAGCACTGATGGCTGAATGTGGTGCCCAAGGCCTTCTGCTTCAATTTCTAAACTCTCAAGTATATTAATTGTATCTTTAGAGTCATTCAAAAATTACTTTGTTTCTCTTATGAACCCTTTGATGTAATAATCAATATATACTGACTTGGGTTCTAATATGGAACCTATGCCTGTTGCTATTGGTCCATCCCATGGATTCTGCAGGTTTTTATGGATTTTCGGCAGTGTGTAAAACACTGGTGTTACTGGAAAATATTCATGACTGCTTTCTCTTCCCATCCTGTAATACAGTTTTCTGCAACTGCCTTTTCAATCATTGATTTTATCAATTTCAGTAGCTCTGAAGGAGAATTTTTCACTACCCTTTTAATAAATAGTTCAGTCTTCAAGCTTTCAATTAGATTGTTCTTTATAATCTTTCTAATCCATAACTACCACTGCTCCACCCTTGTCTGAATATTTTATGACTATTTGGGGGTATGTTTCTCAACTCCTTAAAGCAGCAAAGTTCTGCATTGTCAGACTAAAATCTTTTATACTGTTTATAGTTCTTGCCTGTTTCTCCAGAGGAGGTCAGACTGCAGGATTTTTGGATATCATTTTAGTTGCCATATGTTAGACCACTGCACCAGTTTCTTACACCCCTTTTCTTGCTGCTGATCCCTTCTTAATTTTCTGCCCAACAACAGAGTTTAGTGTAATCAATTAACAGAATCACTTTACATTGCAACCCCACCCCAATATCATTGATACACATATGACAGAGTAGTGGTCCCAGGGCAGACCCTTGTGGCACTTCACTTGAGATTTCCTGATACCAGAGAATTTACCAATTAGGACCACTCTATTTGTCTTAATTTGACAACCATTTGCCAATTCTCAGCAGTCTGGCTGGACAGTAACCTAGACTTCTCCTCCTATATTGACACTGTCCGCACCAAACTCCGTCCAAAACTCAGCATCATCACCAACACAAAGATTGCCTCCATTTAGCTACTCACTGTGACCTTGTCACTAAAACAATCTTACCCATCTTCAGTTATGCAGATGTTGTTTATGCCTCTGCTTCTGCAACGTCCCACTCAAAACTTGGCACTCTCCTAAATTCTTTCTGTTGCTTTGTTACCTCCTCCCATCCCCTCACTCACCACTTTCTCTTCTACTCCTCTCTTTCCATCATGCCTCTATCCCACAGGTGCCAGATTCACAGCCTTTGCCTAATTTCCAAATACTGGTTTAGGACCCTCTTCTCCTGTCTGTCCTCCTACTTATCTTCTACCCACATTTCTGCCTACTCCCTTCACTCCAGAGACACTCGCTCTTTCTCCGTTTCCACCCTCTCATTTGGGGGCCATGATATCTGCTTTTTCCTACTACCTCCTTTCTTTCTGGAATAAGCTTCCCTGTGAAGCTCATCACTCCCTGATGCTCACCATCTAAAGTACTTTCTACATCATCTCCCTTGCTCTTGCTGCTCATGCATCTCCTCTATCCTGCTTCTCTTATCCTAGCTCTCTAAAACCCCTAGCCCACACCTTCTTCTCCTTGACTACTTTCCCCACTTTGTCTACCAAATGTACTTAATGTCTATTTTATTTTGTTAGCCCTAGTCTCCTATACCAATTGTGTTACTTTATTTTTGCAGCACTCTTTCCCTGTTAGTGTTGATATGATTTGTAACTGCTTGCTCTGCAATATTGTCTTTCATCCATATTCTGTTTGCTGTATTCATATTTTGTATCATACTATAAGTGTTTTGCTTGCTTGAAAATCTTGTTATCTCATCCCAAACCTTCCCCTGGGTTGCACCTGAAATCGAGCCTTGGCTCAGTGTGCCTTTCCCAGTTATAAAATTTTAAATAAATAAATCAATAATTTCCTGGCTAGTCCTCCTTTTTGTCCTATTACCTTCTGGATAAGCCTTCTACAGTCTGTGGCATTGAATTACAGGTCTTATGAATGCCCAGGTACAGAACTGATTAACTACATGCCCACCATCTGTGTTACTGAGCTAAAAAAAATCAATCAAGTTCATGCAACCTAACCCCTGTGAAACAATGCAGATTCCTATATGTTACACTGTTATCTTCTAAGATGTCAAATGTCTGTTTCTTCATGATTGGCTCTGATAGCTTGCCCATTATTGATGTCAGTCTCTCTGGTCTGTAATTCTCTGGGTTTTCTTTATCCGCCCTTGTGCAGGGGATCACATTATCACATTATTTACTCTCCAATCCACTGGACCTCTCCAGTAGCCAGTGATATATTAAATAGGCCTGCTAAGGGGGTGACCAGAACTTGATTCATCTCCTATGGTGCACTTGGGTGCAGCCTATCAGGCCTTGTAGGTTTGTTTTCATTCAGTTCCTGCAGATCCTTCAGCATTCTGTTCTTAGAAACAATATATCTCCAATCTGTTGCTATAGGTACTCTTGAATTTATTCTTGCCTAAGAATTGAACTTGTACATTCCACTGTGAACCCAGATACTGAAGTATAGTACTCATTAAAATGTTTGCCATATTTTCATCATCTTCAATGCTTTCTCCTCCCTTCTTTATTCTCTCAATGCCATCCTTTGTCTATCATTTTTTCTCATGCATCTCTAGTATGTTTTGTTATTTTGACTCCCTCACCATACTTAATTCTGCCTCCACTTTCAACCTTCTCTTTTTTTCTTAATTTTGACTCAGAACGTGGGTATCTTGATCATATCATAATCATAACTTTATGCTCTCATCATTGTCAAAATTCTTAATCCTACCTATCCTGATGTCCATCTTAATTTATGCTATCTAATCCTAAATCTCTACTAAATGGGGACCAAACATCTTGGAACTTGATTTTTCTAATTTATAAAAGGCCCTTTCAGCTTTACTCAGACTGAACATCAACTGCTTTTATATAGCTCCAATAAAGAAAAAGAACATTCTTGGCCATTAACAACCCCATATTAGTTAAGGTTATATGCATACCGTTCAAGCACACCGTATACAGATGGACCACCGGCGAGGTCGAGAGGGCTCCTGCCCTCCCCCGCACCCGAAACACCGTATACAGGTAACAGCAAACAACTGCTACTGCAGATCACTTTAGGGGCTTACCCATTACAGGGACTCAGCTGCTCGCTGCTTTTCTGAAGAGACGGCTCTGGAGATGGGGCTACTGAGATGCTGTATCTGGTGGCCAGGCACCATTGAGACGGGGCTACTGAGATGCTGTATCTGGTGGCCAGGTGCCATTTTAAATTGGCGTAGACATGGAGACTGTTTTTATATCTAGAATTTTGGAATTCCTGCCTTTGAACATAATCTCTGTTAGGATGCCTTAACAACATTTCCCGAACTTAAAGGCTATGTGTTTGCTCTCTAAATGTATTCTGCAATCCTGGCTTTCCCTAAAATTTTATTTGCTTTGATCACGAGATACATAGGGTGCCTTAAATGTATTCCTGCCTTAAAGGCTAAGTGTGCTCTGTAAAAAGTAATATAAAAAAAAAAATTGTAATCTCATATAATTGTGAAAACTAGATCTAGCTCAGGGACTGCACTCGTAAGCAACGCTAAGCGTGTGAGCCTCTCCCGACCTACTCAGCTCAATTGCAAACAATGCCAGGATCTATGTCTTTTTGTGCTTTTAAATTGGTTGTCGGTACCATGTAATCTCTGTGTTCTTTGAAAACGACTGCATAAAATTTTCCTTTCTCATTAGGTTGTAGCTCACCCTCCCCCTTCTTTCCCTACTGTTTAAAAATCCAGTGCTCATGACTTTTTCTCTCCATTTCAGACGGACCACCCGCGAGGTCGAGAGGGCTCCTGCTCCTGCCCTCCCCCGCCCTCCGAAACACTGTATACAGGTAACAGCAAACAACTGCTACTGTGGATCACTTTAGGGGCTTACCCATTACAGGGACTCAGCTGCTCGCTGCTTTTCTGGAGACGGCTCTGTCCACCACCCCCACCACCACCCTTGGTCTGCGTTCCCTTATATAGCTGCTGAGATGGTCATGTGAGCTGAAAATACCTATCAGCTCACTTTACCATTTGCAGCCTATACAATTCCTCCACTAGGGGCCCCTCTGTCGACACTGGAATAACTAGCCACTCCCATTGTAAACTCTCAGCACTGTACTATCATCTTTTTCATCCCACTTCACTTCTCAGTCTCCCCACTAGAGGCCCTCCTGCTACCTGTGTTTCCCTCAATAACTAAAGAAGCCTCTCCACTCAAAACTCTCACTGTAACTGCCAATTTGTTTCCTAATCACTGGCAACATTTCCTCTGATGCTCTATTGACATTTTACTTTTAAAGAGTAACTTGCCCCCTCTTTTAATTTGCCCATTAGCTGATATATACTTAACCTACTAACCCTGCAAAACCTCTGACATAGCCTCGGGTTCCCAACCCTGTACTGAGCTTCCTTGCTGGACATTAGATTATACTAGATCCCTCTCATTAAGGACTCCTCTCTCCCTGCTTTGTACTCATAGTGACCCCTGCTAATATGGCCTTCTTAAGCCAATCCCTGTCTGGACATGGTGGTGTCGAGGTATCTCTCCCTATGGGGTGTGATGGACGACTGACTCTTCCCCTCCTCACCTACCTCCTGACAATCTGGGCAGGACCCTCCTAGCCCTTGGGGGTGACATAGAATCTAATTCTGGCCCCATCTCCCCAAATCTTACTCTAAACAACCCCTCATGCCCTGAGTAGGCTGATACCAAAGGGCTCAAACTCGCTCATATGAGCATTTGCAGCCTAAGGCACAAATTCCATGAAATCGAGGCTTGGGTGGCTCTATATAAGCCTGACATATTAGCCTTGACAGAAACTTGGCTCAAACCTCAGATCCTCCCCCATGAAGTGGACATAGTGGGATACCTTACTTTTCGAAAAGACAGGATTGGGAAAAGGGGAGGTGGGGTCATTATTTATGTCAGCACTGACCTTCAAGCTACAGAGTTGGACTGTCCCTCTATTAGTGACCCTCTGGCTGAAATGTTGCTCATCAAAGTACTTCTTGGTAACACCAAACCCCTTACCATAGGAGGTGTCTACATCCCCCCACAATCTGCTGCCTCCTCTTTGGAATCCATAACTAGCCACCTTGAGGTCTACCCCCTGGGGGAAGCCATACTACTTGGGGATTTCAATCTCCACTGGCTGTCCCTACGCTCCTCCTCTACTAAAAACCCATTACTTGGGTCACCTCTTACCCAGGTCATCGACCTCCCCACAAGACACAACCCTAAGACTGGAAACCACTCTCTCTCATTGATTGGATCCTTGTCTCCTGCCCGGGCCGTATCCTGTCAGCAGGGATTATGGCTGATGCCTTGAGTGATCACTTGCCCACTTTCTGCATATGGTCCAACAAGCCCCCTAAAATTGCCTCAAAGATCATTGAAGTGAGAAACTACAGTAGATTTGTACCTGCAGACTACTGCTCCCAGCTGTGGAACTCCGACTGGGCCCCTATCACCTCTCTCCTCACACTCGATGAAGCTCTTGAGTATTTCACCCAGATCATTTTGTCTGCGTCTAACGCTCACGCCCCAATAAAAAAGCTCAGGGTACAGGGAAAATGCCATAAATGGCTGAGCCCTTGCCTCAAGCACTCCATGCTCCTCCAGGACTGAGCTTGGGGTATCTTCAAATCTTCTGGCAGCCCAACAGACTGAGAAAAGTACAGAGAGCTGAGAAACCAGCACAAAAAATCTTCGAAAAAAGCCAAGTCTCAATACTTAAATGACCTACAAACTAGGCACCTGCGGGACCCAAAAAAATTCTGGGGCCACCTAAATCTACTTATCAAGGGCTCCTCAACCAGCCAAACAGACTCCATCATGGTGGGGGACTCCCTGACTAATGACCCAGCCATAGTGGCCGAGGCCTTCTGTGCCTCCTACTCTACCCCGAGTGGGTCTCCCCCCCGGGTTCCCCATTGGCCTAACCTATACTCTGGAGATGCGTGGGCACACTCTCAGCCCCAATTTCACCTAAAGCTGGTCAAACAGGCAGAGGTATTACCTCTCCTATGCAAAATTAACCCTTCTTCCTCGCTAGGGCATGACCAGCTTGAACCTCACCTCCTGAGAGCTGCCGCCCTGGCTATCACCCATCCTGTCACCTTACTTATAAATAGGTCACTTCAGGAAGGAAAGGTTCCAAAATTGTGGAAAGTAGTGACCATTGTCCCTGTCCACAGAAGTGGGCCCCGAGACAAATTGGGAAATTATAGACCAATTTCCCTTCTCAGTCCTCTGGGGAAAATTCAGGAAAGGCTAGTCTCAATACAACTACAAGACTACCTTGAGCTGCACTCACTCATGGCTGATGTTCAACACAGTTTTAGAAAGGGCCATGGCACTGACACTGCACTTATCCGACTCACTACGGACATCCTCTCCTATATGGACCAAGGTTCCCCAATGGGCGCCCTCTTCATTGACCTATCTAAGGCCTTTGATTTGGTTAACCATAATCTCCTCCTCTCCAAACTCCAGACCTTAAGACTGGATTACCACTCACAGTCCTGGTTTGAAAGCTACCTGAGGGACTGCTCCCAAAAGGTCCGCTGGAAGGGTGCACAGTCTGGACTTAGAATGGTCTCCGCTGGGGTACCTCAGGGCTCAATCCTGGGCCCTCTGTTCTTCTCACTCTTCCTCAATAATATCGAGGGAAACAGCCCCTGCAGCAATCTCATTCTATATGCTGATGACACTGTCTTATACTACAGTGACCCCCAACCTGGTGTCATCTCAACTAAACTGCAGGACAGTCTCTTCTCCCTGGAGGCCTGGTTCTCCGCAAACTCCCTTAAGCTCAATGATGAAAAAACTAAAGCCGTACTGTTTGGCCCGAGACCCCTGGGCTCTGACAGAAGCCAGTTCCTCCAGATCTATACCAGCCAAGGAAAAAGAGTTGAGGTCATGTCTAGTTTCAAATATCTTGGGGTCCATCTAGACCAAGAAATGACCTTCCAATTCCATATCGACTCAATAACCAGGTCCACCCATCAAAAGCTTGGCCTCTTTTTCCACCTGGGGAAGTCCTTATCCTCTATTGCATGCTGTGCAATCACCTGCTGCAATATCCTTCCATCCATCATATATGGGGCTCCTCTTCTGCAGTTCCTCCGTGAGACGGAATACAAAAAACTCTCCGTACTTTATAACCGAGTGGCCCATTTCGCCACTAACTCCTCTCCTAGGAGACATCATTGTGAGGCCCTAAAAGAGTTAAACTGGCCCACTCTCCGTCATAAACTTGCCTATCCTGTTGCCTGCCTAGCTTTCAAGTTTGTTTGCCTAAGTCCCCCTCCTCATCTCAGAGGACTTCTTTCCCCCAGAACTCATACCAGAACCTTGCGATCAACTGCAAGTCACCCTCTCATCATCCCTAGAACACACTCAAACCCTGGCAAACGCTCATTCAAATTTGCTGCCCCTTACCTATGGAACTCCCTGCCACCTCGCTTGACTAACTCACCCACCCTCTCCCAGTTCAAAAATGGTCTGAAAGTACATCTTCTCAATCTCAGTCTATGCGGATGTAACCACTAACCCCCCTGATCAGTCCCCTGGCCTGTTGCACTGCTCTGAACTCTCCCTTTGACTTGACATGAAATGCTAAATGTGGACTCTGATTACTGGAGGAACTTATGTACATACTGTATAATATGTGAGGTCTAAACACTCTGTCTATACATGGAGTATATGTGAGAACCCTTCTGCTACCCTTGTATAACTATTATCATTGTACTATGGTGTTACAAATGTAACTAATTGTATCTATTGTTTTGTAGTGTCCTCTCTGCAACTAATTCCGGGTCGCCCCTGAAAAAGGGACCATTGGTCTCAGCGGGCTTACCCGGTAAACAAAATCTAAATAAATAATAAATAAATATCTTGGGTTTCAATATCTGGTTCCCAACTGAAAATTGCAATTCCAGGGTTCAATGGAAAGTAATGACCTAAAATCTTGCCAAAAAGTTCAAAAATCCTTTGTCAAAAATATTTGATATTCAAGCAAAATGCAAACATATCCCTTAACATACCTTTTCCAGTCACACATGTATGACATTCATCTGATGCAATAGTTACCATTTCATTGAGTTTCACTTGGTTAAAATAGGTTCTGTGAATATATATATATATTTTTTTTATTTTAGTCTTTGGCAACCAGGTAAAGCCTACTAGGCACAAGTGCCTGTTTTCAGGGGTGACCTGGAAGCACTGGGTGGTTAAGTGACTTGCTCAGAGTCAAACAGTATGCAAGTGGAGGTTGGGAGAATGAAACTCGGGTCTGGTCTTCTGGATGTACCAAGCTCATTTCTACCTTGTTCCTCTAACCTCTAGGATATACTGCATGCCCAATTAATATATAAGTAAATAAATAATATAATTTATATAACTCTGTTTAAAATCTATTATTTTTCATTTGGATTTCCACACAGTTGATCATTTTCTGCCAATTAGCTTCAGCAATTATCTGAGCTCTATCCTTCTCCCAGGATTTTTTAGGATTTAATAAAGAAATATTTGCATTTTGGTTAAGTATTTTGTAAAAAGCTATGATAGCATGCTTATTTGATGTAATATTAAGGGTGACTTCCCACAATTTAGGAAATATAGGTATCAACAAATTTCTCTCTTTTTTTTAAATAAAATTCTTAACCTGGGGATATGGGAACCTTGCTTTATTCAAAAGTGTGTATTTCTGCTGAAATGTTTCAAATGATAAAAAGCCATTTTCCCAGAAGAAATCACATAGTTAATGTAATCCCTTTTTGTAGAGTTCAGTTTTAAAAAGTCCTCCATTCATAGAGGGAGGGAAATATGTATTATTTATAATTGGTGTATACCTTGACACATGCCTTGGGTCATCTAATAATTTTTGAGCTGTATTCCACATGTAATTCATAGCTTTAATAGGTAATAAAACTTTTTCTTAAGACTTTTGTTTATTCAAATCTATCATTAGAGTTTATTTTAATGAAGAGAAGGGGATTCTAGCTTGTTTTATCAGAAAACAAGAAATCTCTAGATTCCTTTCTTTAAACCAATGCTTATCTGATGTAATTCAAATATAATTTAAACCAATTAAGGGGAGGCTTAGCCTTGGGCAGCAGACAGAGCCACAGGGAGAGGGAGGCCATGTCCCCCCCAGCTAGTGAAGAGTGGAAGTTTGGGCATTCAAAAAGCAGAGGAGGTAGAAGGGAGTGGAGTAATGGGGTATGCAAGACATCCCACTGGAGGGTGGTTTCCCTTAACTCAAGGAGCTTGGGGAACAAAATACCTGTGCACCAACAATTAATGGCAGAAGGGGAGATGGATATAGCTGCCATCACTGAGACATGAGCCAACCAACACTATGACTGGGACATCATGATACCGGGATATAGACTGCATAGTAGGGACAGGTCAAAAGGGAAGGGTGGAGGGTTTGCTTTATTTGTGAGGGAGGGGATAGTGAGTAGTAAGGAGGAGGGTGATAAGGGTAGGGTAGAAACCTTATGGGTTCAACTGCAGAACAATAATGGCAAAAGGGTCAGACTGGGGGTTGTGTACAGACTACCATCACAGTTGAAGGATACTGGCAGAGAACTGGCAGATCAGATACAGAAACACTGTAGCACTATAGTGGTTGGGGATTTCAATCTACCAAGGGTAGATTGGAGAAACATGTCTACCATGAGCACTAGGAAACAGATAACTCTGGATGCCTTAAAAGATGTATTCCTGTTGCAAAAGCTGGAGGAGCCGACAAGGGAGGGGAACATTTTGGATTGTGCTGGCATACACAGACCACATGCAGTGCATAGGGACTGAGGACCCCCTAGCAGGCAGTGACCACTGTACAGTGTGGTTCTCCCTGGATCTGGGTAGGGAGGGGACATCTACAAGAACCAGGGTAGTGGACTTCAAAAGGGCTGCCTTCAGTAGGATGGCTGACATCCTTCAGGGGCATTTAGCTAGCATCAGCCAAGACATGGATAGCATCCATAAATGGGCCATCTTGCAGTCAGGTCTGTTAATGGCCACAAACGCCTGCACAAGGCACCGCAGTAAGAAGACAGGGACCAAAAAGCCAAGTTGGTGGTCCAAGGAGGTACAGATAAGAGTGAGAGAGAAGAAGATGGCCTTCAGAAGATGGAAGGAGTCCAACAGGAAGGAGGACAGGGAGGAGCATGCAAAGAAAACCAGGGAGGTGAGCAGGGCTGTGAGGGTGACCAAGGCTTCAAAGGAGCTAAGGCTTGCACAGGGGATAAAAGAGAGTGACAAGGCCTTCTTCAAGTACATAAGGGACAGGAGGAGCTGCAAGGAGCAAATCACCAGGATCAGGAAGGATTGAGGGTGGGTAGAGAAAGGAGTTGAACAGACGAGGCACTCAATGGGTTCTTCTGTTCAGTTTTTACCAGGAAGAGAGATGGGCTAATCCTGCAGGGGCATGGCAAAGCAGATGATGGAGAAGAAAGGATAATGGATGGAAATATCCCTATAAGCAGAGTGCTGGATGGCCTTAAGTCATTGAAGATGAACAAGGCACCAGGGCCAGATGGGCTACACCTTAGAGCCCTGAGGGAGCTGGCTAAGGTTCTGGTAGCACCACTGGCAGACTCTTTCAATACCTCCCTGCAGACTGGGTGCATGCCTCAGGACTGGAGGATGGCGCATGTGGTACTCCTGCATAACAGCGGCCCCAAGGATGAGCCAGGTAACTATAGACCAGTCAGCCTTAGGTCCATTGTGGGTAAGCTCATGAAGACTATCCTAAAGGAAAGGTTGGTGACCTTCTTGGATATGAACAGTGTTATGGATGAAAGACAGCATGGATTCATCTCCAGAAGATCATGTCAAACAAACCTGGTTCACTTTTTGTTTGGGTGACAAAAGCAATCAATAGTGGTTGGGCAGTTGATGTCCTGTATCTGGACTTCAGCAAGGCCTTTGACTTGGTACCCCATGGCAAATTAACTAATAAATTGAGGAACCTGGGAGTGAGGGAGAAACTAGTTAAGTGGGTTGGTAACTGGTTGAGGGACAGAAATCAGAGGGTGGTTGTAGGGGGAGAACTCTCAACTCCCAGGGCAATCACCAGTGGGGTCCCACAGGCATTGGTGCTGGGGCAAGTACTGTTTAATGTCTTCATAGCCAATACAGTAGTTGGGATTAAGAGCAGGATCAGCCTATTCACTGACAACACCAAGACAGGTGCGGTGGTGGATGGGGTGGAAGGAGGACAAAATCTCTAGGAAGATTTTGTAAGGCTTGGGCAATGCTCAGACATTTGGCAGATGGGATTCAATGCTAAGAAGTGCAAGGTCATGCACTTCAAAGTCAGGAATACAGAGTACAGTTACCATTTGGGAGGGGTACAGCTATCCATCTCAGAGGAGGAGGAGGAAAAGGATTTGTGACTAATGGTCATAGGGAATATAAACCACTCATCTCAATGAAGGAAAGCAGTGACAAAAACCAATAGAATGCTGGGTTGCATTGCTAGAGGAATCACCTCTAGGAGGAAGGATGTCATTCTGCCACACTACAGATCACTAGTGAGGCTGCACTTGGGGTACTGTGTGGAGTTCTGGAATCCATACTTAAAGAAGGACATCAGGCTCTTGGAAGGGGTCCAGCAGTGGGTGACAAAGATGATCATAGAAATGGAGGGGACGCCTTTTGAGGATAGGTTGCTGAAGCTCAACATGTACTGACTGGACGAGAGAAGGGAAAGGGGTGATATGACTGAAACATTCAACTACTTAAAAGGAGTAAACAGGGTTAGTTCACTGGGCATGTTTAGATTAAAGGAAGAGGGAATTATTGGGGGCACAGTCTAAAGTTGGAGGGGGTAGGTTCAAGAGAAGAATAAGGAGGCACAATTTCACAGAGAGAGTGGTAGTGAGATGGAACACACTTCCTGAAGAAGATATATCTCTAAAAACAGTGGGGTGCTTTAAAAGAGGGTAGGATAGGGTCAAGGATAAGGTACTAGTCAGTGGGAAGTTCAGTGTGGAAGGGAAAGCAGCAAGGGGTATGGAGTATGATAGTCAGGTGAGGGGATGAGGAGCAGCAGCAGCAGGAGTCTAAACTGTGTGCTGCACAATCGAGCAGATGCAATAGACCACTTGGCCTGTATCTGCTGGCATTCTCATATGTTCGTATATAAAGTAATGCAGATTATAATTGTGCAGCTAAATTATACCACCACATATTGGGCACCACAAAACCGCCTTTCTCATTGGGAAGGTATCATTTATTTAAGGCTATTTTTGGATGTTTTTTCTTCAGTTGGAATTTCCTTATGGTTTTCTCAATTTCATCAAAAATGATTTAGGAATCATCAGAGGTAGAGTTTGAAAAAAACAACAACAATCTAGGCAAAATATTCAGTTTTAAAATGTTCACTCTCCCAATAAGCACATGTGGCAATAGATGCCATCTCTCTAAGTCTTGTTTGATTTTTTCCAAGACTTGTATAAAGTTTAACTTATATAGTAAATCCATATTTGTAGAAATGTGAACTCCTAAGTATTTCATGGATTGTTCATGTAAATTTAATAAAGGGTGACTATCTGGTAAGTCTATTTTGTCTAAAAATAATGCTTCAATCTTTTCCCAGTTTGTATTATAACCAGATAATTTTCCAAACTCCCTAAAGAGTTTCAACAGAGTGTAATATGAATTTCTTGGGTCAGAGATAAACAGTAAAATATCATCTGCATAAAGGGAAATTTTGTGTGATTATCTATCTGTACACCTATTAGTTCTTGATTTGATCTTACCTGAATTGCCAAGGGTTCCAAAAATACTGAAAATACCAAGGGAGATAGGAGACAACCCTGGCTAGTGCCTCAAAAAAGATAAAAAGAAAATCTGAGATATTTTTTATTAGATTTTACTCTTGCCTGAGGACTAGAATAAATTAATTTTATCCATTCCAAGTATCTTTCTTCAAAAGCAAGTACCTTTCAAAGCTCAAACAAGATTTGCCAATGCACCCATAAAAGTTTTCTCAATGTCGAGTGACAGGATTACTGTATCTAATCCACAGGCACATTCAACCACATTTAGAGCCCTTCTAATATTATATCGTAGCCTCCTTCTGTGATGAAGCTTCTGGTCATCATGTATAATGTTTTTATGTAATTTTAGATAATCTGTTTCCTGGTACTTCAGAAAAAAAATTATAATCAAATAGCTCTGTAAGATTTGCATTGGTCCGGGTTTTATCTTTCTTGAGTATTAGCAAGATATTGGTCTCATCAAAGGAGGGAGGCAGGGTACCCAACTCATTAATCCCCTGAAGAAGCTGTTCTAAAATAGGTGTCAGAAAAAAATTTTACGTTTTTATAAAATTCTGCTGGGAAACCAACAAGTCCTGATAATTTTCCATTTGGACAATTATTTATAACCTCCTCTAACTCCCATGCTGTAATTTCGTTATGTATTGATTGTTTCTCTGAATAAGATAATTTAGATAAATAAATTCTTTTCAAATAGGATTGGATATTTTGAATGTTTATTGGCTCATCTAGCTGGTAACATTTAGAATAGAAATCTTTGAAATGTTTATTGATCTCTATTGGGTCTGTAACAACTATACCATTTTCCAGTATACATTTATCAATTCTGTCCTGGTTTTATTCTGTTTTCAATTGATACACCACAAGTCTATCTGAATTTATCTGAGAAGAAATAATATTTAGCCCTGACTCTGTACATCTGGGTCTTAGCTTTATTATTTATAATTCTTTCAATTTTCTCTTTAATATGAATAATTTGTATTTTGTTCTTTCTGTTGCAACTTTTGCATGGTGCATTTCTGCTACACATAATTCTGCTTCTCATTTATTTAAATTCTGTTGATTATTCCTTCTTCTGTTGTTCTCATAAGAGATAATGCAACCCCTTAAATATATTTTTAATGATTTTCAAATTGAAAAAATTGAAAATTTATTTTGAGAATTACAGTATTACTTAAGAAAAATTTGATTTCATGTTGAAGCATTCTCACAAATTGCTCATCCTGCCATAAAGAATTATCTAATTTCCAACCCCTAAAATATGCAGTTGAGGTATATGTGAGCTCTAAATCCATATAACAGGACACATGATCTGATATAATTATAGAAGTATAACTGAAAAAATCTATTTTATGAAGCAAACTATTAGAGACTAAAAAAAACTCTCCATGAATTATGAGCCTTTGAATAGTAAGAAAATGTTGCTAAAGTTGGGGAGAAAAAATGAAAGGGGTCTGAAAGGGCTAATTCTTGCATGTAACCCTTCATCAAATTCATAGTTCTAAATTTGTGTTCTGTTTCTGAATGGGTTCTATCCAATGAGGAGAGGACTAAATTAAAATCACCTTCTATAATAGTCTGAGTGTCACAAAAGGTGATTTGCAGAAAAAAATAGTAAAAAAAAAAACAAGGTCTTTCTCATGGGGGTGGGGGGGTAAAGGCTATATAAAATTAACTGTGTTGGTGCTGTAGGCCTGCCTGACCTGCAGTCCCTAATGTGGACTACCATGTTTCTGTGATACAGTATAAGGGATGTTAGTGTTTACTAATGCTTGCTATGATGTACTATTCAGTATAATTATATTTGTGGTGTTAACACACCATATACAGCTATTAGCCATAATGATATGATTAGTATATTTTTATGAATCATTGTATTGTAAGCAAAAAGTAGTTTTAGTCAGCATAACACTTATCACTGTGTACATGCAAAACCTAATGGCCTTGGGTATGAGCTGCCCATCATACCCACCAATAGAAATGCTTTCTTTAGCTTTTCTACAATGCAAATGAGAATGTTACCAGGTAACAGTCCCTCTTATCTCAGACTATAAGAGTTTGTTTAATCCTGTTTTTCACAGAATCTTTCTATGATGGCACCGGGTGTCTGGAGGTTCCAGACTCCCAGCAGGTGCGCTGCCCTTTTTACATGTATTCGGGGAATAAACCTTTATTCTGTGACACCTGTCTTCTGTGTTGTGTTTTGCCATCAGGTTTAGAATCTTGCCAAAACCCCAAAAATGGCAACTGTGACATGTACCTGATTGGACAGAACTGAACCAGTATGCAAAAAGGTGCACAGATGAATGGGCATAGGAATCACAAAGGTGCTCAAGCCTACACCCACCCATTCAACCTATACAGATGTTCTTACAGGCCCTCCATGCCATGAACTGGATTGGAAATCACAAAGGTGCTCAAACCTACACCCCTTATTCACTTAGCAGCACTGGTCTGTGGGATTCCATATCCCAAACATGTAACTGTCTAGTTGTAGAGCACAAGGTGGATCGATATGCCTTGGACTCCCGGCTAGTGCAGGAAAAGTAGAACCTTCTGAAATGGCCATTAGTGCAGAGCTCAAACTAGACGTCTCAAACTTTCTAATCTCCCATCGAGGTTGGAGCAATTTTGATCTGGAGCAAAGTTGCATGGTCATCTGATACAGTATGTATGCATGCTGGGTTTAGAGACCAAACCTACACTTAAGAAACATGACTAAAAAGGTGTAATGGTTGCCACCCTGTATGCTGCACTACAGGCAGTGGAAACAGAGGTCTTAGTTTTGAAAAAGGAGCTGGGCTCCAAATCCCGAGAAATGGGTGAGCAATGGAGGGAGTTGGGACAAGAAATTGAGAAACTCAGAAATGAGACACAGAATGAACTGCAAGGTACTGTACAGGAGAAAGACAAGAGAGGTTGTTAGGTTGAGAGATGATTGTGAAAGGCTGCAGCAGAATATGAAGCATGTGTTACAGCTGAATAATTTTCTTCCTGCTATGAATGATACATTGCAAATTAAGAATGAGGAATTGTTGGAAGAGTTTGGAAAATTTCAGGAAGCATTAGACAGGGAGATTAGGGAAAATCACGAAGTGAGCACTGCATACAGAGTTTTACAAGAACGTGTCAGTAAGGGACAGTACAAAGGCACAGTGAATAATTTGATGTGCAGAGCCAAGATGATGAAATTATGTCAGCAGTTGGCAACCCACTGCCATGGCTGAGGCAGTCATCAAGACCATCGCAGGGCAGCAGGGGCCTCCACTGAATGCCCTGCAGTCTGCATAGGCCATCCAGAATATTGAAGACAAGAAAGGCCATATAGCCACAGGTGACAACCTTAGTTGCCATTGGGAAAAAGTGAGAAATCACTGTGAAATGCTCAGCCTTGCAGCTGAGCACAGGGTAAAGGTTTTGAAATAGACCGTGGACCCTATGTTGTGGGCCATGTTGCCAGAATGCATACGTCATAACATCAGAGCCCTGTTCAAAGCTGTCACCACCCACCTCTTGATGGCGCACAACCCAAATATGGTTGGCATGATGCTGGCCCTTCTGATCAATCAGCATGCCAAAGAGACCCTGGCCCAGTACAAAGGCCACTTGAGGCTTGTGTACATAGCAGGCAAACACCTGGACAGTGAAAATTCCAACAGGGAATCGATTGAGTTCAAATCCCTGTTTTTGAAAAATCTGCAACCAGCACTTCCTGAGATGTTAGAGACAGCAGTATTCCTGAAATGGGACCACTTCCATGACATCATGGAGAAAGTGGAACGTGCGTACCAGATTAAAACATGGGACCTGGCATCAGGTTCCAAGACCAAGGTGGCCATGGTGTAGATCAGCACCAAGTCATCCACCCAGTATGTGGTGGAGTGGAAATCAAAGGGTTCCCAACAGGACAAGCCCGCCTACCAAAACTGAGGAAGGTCAAATAAAAACAAGCAGCCTTTGACAGAGGATGGCAGAACATACAAAACACATCAGGCTGTAGCCTTCGTTTTCTTGTTTTTCATGTAGTAATAAATTGTTTTTGATTTTCAAGAGACTGGTGCCCTGGTCATTTTAGAGGTTTGTGTGTGCTCTGCTTGTGTGTGGTAAAAAAAGTCTTTTTAGCATAGTAGCACCACTGTCTGGATTAAAGCCAAGGTAGAGCGAGAATTACTGGAGCTTGCGGTTCATGCTCTGTGGAGGAACTGCAACCCTCCCATATCCTGTAGTGCTAGACGAGATATTCTATGCAGTAGGCAGTTAACTAGTGTGCTGTTTACAGTCTTAACTACAGGCTGTATTATAATGTCCTTTGGACAACTTTTTAAGTTCTTAATTTGGAGCTTTGGAGTGTGAGTTGACCAAGGTCATCTGACCGCTCCACTTCCTGGTTGGGGCTCTATTTTAACTCACCCACAAGTGAGTGCATATCATTTGACTAATTTCCCTGCATGAAGGGGATCAACTCTGTAAACATTACACTATTTAATACTTATTAGTGGGACTCTGCAGCAAGTTACAGCTGTCTGGATTAAAGCCAAGGTACAGTGAGGGTTACTGGAGCTTGTGGTTCATGCTCTGTGGAGGAACTGCAACCCTCCCATGCCCTGTAGTGCTATATGAGATATTCTGTGCAGTAGGCAGCTAACTAGTATGCTGTTTGCAGTTTTAACTGCAGACTGTATTATAACGTCCCTTGGACAACTTTTTAAGTTCTTAATTTGGAGCTTTGGAGTGTGAATGGACCAAGGTCACCTGACCGCTCCACTTCCCGGCTGGGGCTCTATTTTAACGTGCCTGCGAGCGAGCAGGGCAAGCTCAAACGGGGCAAGCGTGCCGCTATGCACACGAAGACAGAGAGACACGCGCGTTCAGCACGTGTCTGGTGTGTCTGGTGAGGTACGAAGAAACCGAGAAGTAATATACAAAGTTTCTGAGAGTATATCTCCAAGGGCATTTAGTGACTCATACATAAATAACAAATATTCAAACAATATAACGGATTATACAGAAGATATAGAACTGTTAATGAATAAACTATGTTTGGACAGGAAGTTAATGAAATGTGTTACATGTCAGATGTATTGTATTGTGAATAAAGATGTACCAAATGACTTAGAGTGTGAAACATGTATTCAGCTGGGGGTTACTCAGTATAAGTTGAATAATGCTATGCTGGAAATAAAACATTTGAAAGTACTAATGAACTTGGAGCAAGAATGTGGTATTGGAAACATTTCTTTCTGTGCAACTACAAATGTTACAACATATGGTAACAGAAGTAGAAACAAACTAGAACTGCACAATTTAAAGCAAACACAAACTATTAGAGGAGAGCAGGATATAATGTTACACATGAATCCCACACTATCTGAGCAAATCATTACAAATCAGGGGTTTACTAGTTATGTCAACTGTAACACACATTCAAAAAAACAAATAAGGGATGATGTAGTAAATAACATTGCAGAACCTGATCCAACTAACCTAAACCATTCTAAGAAACAAAAGCAAGCTGACCACAATGAGAATAATGATTGGTGCTTAGTGCAAAGTGGTAAAGGAAGGAGACAGGGTAGATGGACTTTGAATAGCAATGATATTAGTATTCAAAATAGATATAGTTTATTGTACAATGATAATGACTGATCCAGAAATTGTACAGAACTTCTCTGCTAGTCCAGAGTCAATATTACTGAGAGATTCAATAACAAGGAAATGTGATACCAACTTTTGCAAAGGAGATAAAGAAAATAGGATGGCACTTATTTATCCAGGGGCAACGATAAATGATATAAAAAAAGTAATTCCAAAGGAGATTAAACAATCAAACTCTGAGAAACATGTGACAATACATGTTGGAGTAAATGATGTAGGGTACAGTCATGAGAAGGACATACTGTATGTATCAACTTCTTAGAGACTGCATGTCAAGTCAAGAATCTTGGTGCAAAAGTATTTATATCAGGCATATTACCAATCCCAAGAGCATCAGATGAAAAAAAATAAAACTATATCAAGAATTAACATCAGATTACAAAATTGGTGTATAAAAGAGGATATTGGATTTGTAAACGCATGGACTATATTTTCTGGCAATTGACATTTATTTAGTAGACATGTGATGCACATGAATAACAAAGGAGCAAATCTACTGAGTGATATTATTAAGGGATATATGGAACAAACTAATTTAAAGTAAGTCATAGGTGGAGCTGGAAACCAGTCATTGCAAATAATCCAGCATCTGGTGTTAAATCTGCTGAAAAAGCACAAAAGAGCAAGTGTTTACTTAGTAACATCAGAAGCATGTCTAATAAAATGAGTGAATTAGAAGTTATATTAAATTCAGAAAATATAGATGTAGATCTAATAACTGAAACATGGCTTACAGAAAATGTTGAGTGGAATTATAATATACAGGGTTATAATATCATTCATAAGGATAGGAAAGGAAAGAAGGTAGGTGGAGTAGCCATGTATTTATCAATGAATTTAAAATATGTGGCTATCACTGACAAAATTTAAAATAGTGTAAATAGTCATATTGAAACATTATGGATTAAAATTCTAAAAGAAAATAAAACAGAATTCATTTTGGGTCTCTGTTATAGACCACCTAATACCAAATCCAATATAACGGAATCAATGATGGATGAAATTTCAACAGCATTAGAACTTGGTCAAGATGTTTTGACAGGAGATGTTAATTTCCCAGATATTGATTGGGATAAAAACTTAGCTGTTAATATTCAGACTTTTTTGGATTTTTGCAATGAAAACAATTTAACTCACTCTGTAAAACAACATACAAGACTTAATAAAATACTCGATTTAGTATTGACAACTGAGGATATTAATCTTGTTGACTGTAAGACAATATCTCCAATTGGTAATAGTGACCACTCTTCTGTTCTGTTCTGTTTTCCCTGGATTATGAAAAAAACAATCACTTCAAGGTGTACTAAAATATATTAATATAATACTGTAAATATAAAGGATATACAAAAAGAATTAAGTAGTATACAATGGGAGGATATACTATTAGAAAAATCTGTGTTGAAGAGGCATGGGATTTCATTAAAACTACTATTGATAAAAGTATGTACACCCATGTTAAACAAATTAACAAATATAATAAATCAGGAAGAAACCCCAAATGGTTAAATAAAAGCTTAAACAAACTAATGAAAAAGAAAAATAAAATATATGAACAATACATCAAAAAGAAAACTGAATTAAATTGATCAAAATGTAAACATATCCAAAAAAAAAGTAAGAATAAGATAAATAAAGCTAAAAAAGATTATGAACTGCATTTAGCTAAGACAACCTCAAAAGTGAACAGTAAACAGCTTTTTAGTTACATTAACTCACTAAAATATAACAAAGGAGAGTTATATTCTATTTCAGTCGATGATGTAGTCATTACAGAACCAATAGAAATTGCTAATTCATTTAATAGTTATTTTTCTTCTGTATATGCAGAACAGAATATGTAAAACATTCAGAATGATTATGGGACATTGGAAGGACATCACAGTTTTTCCAAAGAAGAAATTATTGCAGTAATTGATAAATTAAAAGAACATAGTGCTCTTGGAATGGACAATATAACTTCTTCTATGCTTAAACTTATGAAAGATAATATCTGGTTATCTTTGAAATTTTTGTATGATAAATCACTTAATTCTGGGAAAGTACCTAAAGAGTGGAAACACTCTAAGGTTACCCCTATTCATAAATCTGGTAGCAAAATTTTTGTTGTTAATTACAGACCTATACGCTTAACATCTATACCATGTAAAATATTGGGAAACCCTTATAAAAGATAGAATAAATCAACATTTCAACAGTGATCCATTGTTTGATCACAATCAGCACAGCTTTAAGAGGGGGTATTCCTGTGCCACAAATATGGTTACCGTTTATAATCAGGTTAGCAAAATGAGGGATAATGGTGTTCCTCTTGATGTACTCCTATTTGATCTAAGTAAAGCTTTTGATCGAGTTCCACATTGGGCAATTTATCAAAAGTTGAATACATTTGGAATAAATAAAAATTATGTTAGATGGATAGATGATTGGCTTTACAAGCATTCTCAAGTGGTTTCAGTTTGAGGCCACCTGTCCACTGAGGGTCAGGAGACAAGTGGAGTCCCACAAGGGTCTGTGTTGGGACCTTTGATTTTCCAAATCTTTGTGGCAGACCTAGATGATAACAGCAGGAGCATTATTTCGAAATATGCCGATGACATCAAAATTTGCAACTTGTGTCAGAAACATAGAAACATAGCATTTGACGCAGATAAGGACCACTTGGCCCACCCAGTCTGCCCATTTCCCTACCTAATGGATAAGCTGCAGATCCTAGTTAACCAGCAACCTACTTTTTCCTACCCCCTAGAATTGCCTTATGACTGTCCCATGCATGCTTGAATTCCACCACTGTTTTTTGACTCCACAACCTCCTCTGGAAGGCTGTTCCATGCATCCACAACCCTCTCTGTGAAAAAATACTTCCTTACATTACCTCTGAGCCACTCCCATCTTTAAATTGTGCCACCTTGTTCTTGCACGCCTCTTTTTCTGAAAGATGCTACCCTCTTAGACTTTGTTGATTCCCTTTAGGTACTTGAAAGTTTCTATCATGTCCCCCCTCTCCCTCCTTTCCTCGAGGCTATACATATTAAGCTCCTTAAGTCTCTCTTCATATGTCTTCCATTGCAGACCCTGCAACATTTTAGTTGCCCTCCTCTGGACAGCTTCCATCCTGTCTATGTCTTTGCAGAGATTGGGTCTCCAGAACTGCACACAGTACTCCAGATGGGGTCTCACCAACTGTCTGTACAGAGGGGATAACAACTTCCTGTTTTCTACTTGTGATGCCTCTCCCTATGCATCCCAGTATCCCCAAGTCCTCCTTACTGCCCTCTCACATTGCTTGCCCACCCTTAGGTCATCTGATATGACTACCCCAGGTCCCTTTCCATTTTTGTTGTTGTTAGTATCTCCCCCCCATTGTGTACTCTTCCCTGGGTTTTTCCAGGTGCATTACCTGCACTTCTTAGCATTGAATCTAAGCTGCCATACATTTGACCATTCCTCTAACCTTGCCAAGTCCCTCTCATCCTTTCCACCCCACCTTGTGCATCAACTCTGTTGCAGATCTTTGTGTCATCTGCAAAGAGACATACTTTTCTTCCATTCCCTCTGCAATGTTGCTTATAAAGACATTGAAGAGGACCGGTCCTAATACTGAATCCTGCGGTACCCCACTAGTAACCCCCCTTTCTTCAAAGTGGACTCCATTTACTATTACCGACTGTGTCCTATTCTCCAGCCAATTCTTTACCCAGGCTATCATCTTGGGACCCACTCCCAGGCTGTCTAACTTGTATATTAATCGTTTGTGTGGGACTGTGTCAAATGCCTTGCAGACTGCTGATCAAACTCAAAACATCCAAAATAATATCAATGCAACATGTATGTGGGTAGAAAAATGGGGGCTGCAACTTAATTATAAAAAATGTAGTGTTTTACACATGGGTAAACATAATCCAAATCAGGTCTACTATTTGGATGGGACACTGATTGAATCTAAAGTCATAGAAAAAGATCTTGGGATACTTTTTGATAAGCTGAATTTTAAAGCACAAAAACATTGATTATTGCAAAAGTTAATAGGGTAATAGTCTCAATTAAAAGAAATATCAAAAGTAGAACATCTGAAGTTTTGTTGCCATTATATCTGTCATATGTAAGACCTATTTTGGATTATGGATCATACATATGGTCTCCTTATAAAATAACAGAGATTAAAAAAGTTGAAAAAATACAGAGAAGATATACCAAATCAATATTTAGAATGAATCAATATTCATATGAAGATAGATTGGATAGATTAGGATTGTATAGTCTGAAGGTTAGAAGACAGAGAGGTGATCTTCTGTTCTTTTATGACATTTTAAATAACCCATTACTAATATTGAATTTAGACTCAGAATTTAAAAATAATCAAGTAAATACTAGGGGACATCCGTTACAGATAAAAATGAAAGATTTAAAACAAAGGATAGAAAATGTTCTTACACTTTAAGAACAGTTTCACTTTGAAATAAGTTGCCATTAAAAATGATTTTAAGAGCCGGCCCGGTGGCACTGAGGGTTGAGGCACTGGACGCCACACCTCACGCCATGCCAGTGACCCAGATTCAGGAACGAGCTGGGGTTGCCAGGGGTCAGCAGGGGAGGGAAGATATCGAGCATCCAGAGGACTGCTCTCCCCTCCCGGGGGTGGGTATGGGGTGCGCTCGCTCTTGGAGTGACCTCTGGCGGTGGCTAGAGGATCGCCAACTGTAGCAGCGCAGCGTATGCCTGGGGGCAGAGCCACAGCAATTCGTTGCTTGCTGGCTGGGCTCTGAAGGGAGAGGGAGGAACCAAAAGTAAAAATCCCTGGCTCACTGAGGAGATGATGAGGGCCCAAGGGATCTCCCTCTCATCCCTAATGCTGGGCCAGGCCACACCGGGGATCCACAGCTGACCTTCCAGAGGGATGGACCCTCTAATTTCAGAAAAAGCCACTGAGGACGGGAGGCCCTGTTCAGGGTGGTGATCTGGAGCACTGGGAAGTTCCTCTGGGAGAAGTAAACCAGTGATGGCTGGCCACGGTAGGGAGAAGAAGGGGCAGGATTGAGTGGGTACCTCTGAAGGATGCCACGGAGAGTACCAGTGCATGAATAAAGTAAAAAAAAATGATTTTAAGTAGCTCAAAGGAAAATTTCAAGAGGAATCTTGATATTTACATTTCTAATAAAGGGATACTTAATTATTATAATTTGTCTTAAATTTGGAGCTATTACGGGCTTATGCCTTTTTTGCTCTATTAGAACCTAGTGAACCTAGTGAAACAGAGTTATTGGCAGAAGCCGAATCAGTAGAATGCAAAATGGAATAATGGACAAAGACAGTGGTCCGGTCCTTCATACAAGAATTTGGCCAAAGAAAACAATTGACTTTGGGAGTTTAAGGCCAAAGTCCAGTCACTAATGGCAGCCATTCCAGGCAGAACTGTGTCAGAACTGTCTGTATTCCCATCTGTTCCTCCACTGGAAGAATCCGATGAGGGCAGGCAGTCCAAGTCTCATTATTCTGAAGTAGTACAAATGCTTCAAGAGATAGACTCCTCATCAGCAGAAGCATTGTGAATTGGACTGACAGTGTCAGGCCCCAGTTCATATTATCACCTCCTTGATAACTAATGATTCCGAATGTCCATGCGTAGAAGCGCTGGTTGGAGGTCACCAGCACGAGTTACTTCCAGACACGAGCACTGCAGTTTCAGTGCTGCATCAAGATGATCTGCAGCTACAGTATCCTGTTGGTCAATGGGAAAGGCCACTTCTGCCCAGATCACAACATACCAGTCCAAACCAATACCAGTTGTCATCGGCACTTTGAAGGTCACACATCATTTTGAACTCATGGTATTATGTCATCACCACAGCATCTTGGGAATAGATTTTCTGTCATGCTATGGTTGTGTACTGGATTTAACCAATAGGCTATTGCTTGAGATACTTGGCCAGTACCATATGCCCCTCATTTATGACTCGCAAGTGGTAGAAGAAGTAAAGGCCAGTGATGCGGAGTATGACATCATGCTCATGCTTCAGCACCATGAACTGTTCCCTCGGCTGAGATCAATTTTGGAAAGGCATCAAGAGGCCTTTACCAAGTGCAAACATGACTGTGGGAGAATGGACTCTCTCATACAAATTACTGGTGATGAGCCACCATGTTAAAGACAATATCCTTTTCCAGCAGAGGCACTACCCACTTTGAGGGCAACCATTGACTCCCTTTTAAACCAAGGGGTCATTAGGTACTGTGTGTCCACAGTCAACTGCCCAATCTGGCCAGTGAAAAATCCCAACCATAATTTGAGACTTACCATTGACTACTGAAGACTTAACCAAGTCACTCCCAGCTGTGCACCCACTGTGACATCTGCCCCGTACATGCTAAAACTTCTGAAGCCTGAACACAAGTGGTTCAGTACCCTTGACATTTCCAATATTTTCTGGTCACTTCCATTGGCCCCTGAGAGCCAATACAAGGTTGCCTTCATCTTTGAAGGATGTCAGTACATGTGGAACTGCTTCCCATAGAGATTCCACAACAGCCCCTCTCTTTTCCACATCCACATGAGAGATGTGATTCGTGGCTTCTCCACACCAGAATGCCTCTTACAATATGTGGACGATCTCCTCTTGGCCACAACAGGCCTGAAGAAACACCTGGAGCTCTTGGATGAGCTTCTAGCACTCTTACATGGGACAGGCCTCAAGTGCAACCCTGCCAAGGCACAACTGTGTCTTCCTGAAGTCTCCTTTCTGGGCCTGCTCATCACAGCCAAAGGAAGGAGACCCACCCTGGACAAGGTCCAAGGCATTCAGGACTTGCCACTTCCCACCAGTTTGGCTACACTGAGACATTTCCTGAGTATGGTCAACTATTCCCAGGACTTCATTTGGAATTTTGCACAGAAGGTTGCACCCCTGTGTGAGCTACTAAAGAAAGATGTCCCCTGGCAGTGGGGACCAGAACACACAGTAGCTGTCACTTCTTTGAAAAAGGCTTTGGCTTCCTCTTCAGCTTTGGTTAACCCTAACCAAGAACTGCCATACCATCTGGAAACCTCTGATGTGGGCATGTAGGCAGTCCTCGCACAAAAGGCAAATGGCACCTTGAGCCCTATACCTCACAGATACCTTGCCTTGTGGAGCAGAAGTACTCTCTGTGTGAGAGGAATCTCTTGGTGACCTTTTGGGCCATCAAACACTTCACCTACATCATAGGGCTTTCCCATATTGTGCTGCACACCAACTACACCCCTACCAATGTCATACTGACTGACAGAATCAAAGATGGCAATGTGTCTAACACCAGACTCACCCATTGGTCTCTCCTCCTATAGGATCAAGACATCACTGTGCTTCCCACCAAAATTCCCTTCATCTTGGCACATGGACTCCTATACCAAGGAGACTCTCATGAGTGTGGCCTAGAGCTGCCCACCTGCCAGAACCAGGCCCATTTCTGCCCACCATTGAGCATACCCTGAAAGACCCTGCACTTTTCAACATCTTTACAGATGGATCTTCCTCCTACCATGAAGGTGAACAAATTGCAGGCTTTGGGGTCCTGGTTCTCTATCCAGCAGGTGATGCCTCTGAAGCGTCCAGGAAGTGCACTGTAGAATCTTTCCAATTTGCAGAACTTGCTGCAGTAGCCTGTGGCCTAGAAATCATCCACAGCCAAAGGAAAGAGGACACCATCTTCTTCTTTGATTCTTCCTGGGTGTGCACTTTGACAGAATTTCTTCCTTTCTCGAAAACCCATGATTTTGCCTCTTCCAAATGTACACCTGTAAAATACAGGGATCTGTTCATACATATTGTCAGCCTTGCTGAACAATTTGTTTTCAGACTGTGCATACACAAGGTTAAGGCAAACTACAAGGTGGAGCCTTTCCATGAGTACAACGATCAAGCAGACACCTTAGCAAAGGATGGTGCTTGGGGGGGAGGTATTGCTCATGCAACCCCCCCTCACTGGGCCACACCCAGTGGCTGCACACAAGAGGACCAAAGTGGTCCCTCTGGATCTGACTGCATTACAGATGGAAGATCCAGAAATAAAAGAGGTATATGAATACCTCTCAAAGGAAACAGAAAAAGAAATGTCTTCAAATAACCCATTCAAAGACATTCTGACAACCTTCTCTCTATGGACCAGAAGTTGGTTCTGTACCACTCTGGTGATCAAAAACTGTGTGTAATTCCCAAAGTACTCTGACCAGAATTCATTCACCAGGTCCATGACACCCCCACAGGAGGATACCAAAGAGTAGACAAGACCTTGCAGAGATTGAAAACATAGGCTGGCGAACTGTTATTACAATAGATGTCCAACATCATGTGGACAACTGCATTACCTGTGCTCAGAACAACCCTAATCCTGGCAAGAAAAATGTTAAACTGCTCCCGCAAAGACAGTGAGGTCCCTGGAATGTAATTCAGATTGATTTCATTGGACCCTTACCTAACACCAGCAGAAATAACAAGTATGCATTTGTGATCACTGACTTGTTCTTGAAATGGGTAGAAGCCTTCCCATGTAGAGCAAACACAGCAAAAGCCACTACCAAAATCCTGGTAGATAAGGTATTTACCAGGTGGGGTCTATCTGCAAGGTAGACTCTGACAAAGGGATTAGTTTTACAAAAGAACTAACACAAGAATGTTTGGAGTTATTGGGAGTTAGCCAGGAGTTCCACATTGCATACCATCCTCTGTCATCTGGACAGGCAGAGACAGCCAACAGGCAGATCAAACTAATGTTGTCTCAATTTGCATATGAGAACCCTAAAAGTTGGGACACTTTGTAGCCCTTACTTCTAAAGCAATCAGAGCTACCCCAGCTGCAGCAACCCAGTGTACACCCTTCTAGGTGATGGCTGGTAGACAAATGAGATTATCAGAACATCTTTGGATTGATCTGAATACCCCTACTGCAGTACTGCAGACAGAGTGTCGGTGGACACTTATGTCATGCAACTGTAGGAAAATCTGGTACAGACCTACCTTTTTGCTGCCAAGAATCTGGGCCAGGCCCAGCAGCAATCTAAAATGTACTTTGACAAGAATGTCAAAGAAGTCAATTGTCAAGTAGGAGACCAGTTCTCCACCCCACCCACACTTTTGCCAACAAATGGGCTGGCCCCTATGACATCATCAACAAATTGAGCCCTGCTGTCTACCAAGTGTGGATAATAGACCGCATGAAAACTACAGAAAATGGTACCATGCCAATAAACTGAAAATGTAGAAAGGTGATTAATGCTCCTTCCCCTGGCCGGGGGAAGGAGATCTGAAAGTTTACCTTTTTGTGTTTTCTTATTTTTCATAATGATAATAATTCTCCTCTACCTTCTGCCATACACACTGGCAAGCATGTCACAGTTCCACCAGATGGATCTCCATGGACTTCGCTATGTTTTAAATCCCATAAACCCAGAGTACTTTCCTTCCCACCCCTCAGGACTTCCTTCTGGAGGGGTGGCCATCAAGCTCCCATCCTTGTATGTTACTATATGTGAAGGAAAAGAAGCCAATCTTAATGCCATGGAGGTATCTTCAGACCATGACACTCTGCAGACTGAATGAAAAACCAACAACCCTGCTGGAAAGCAAATTTCAGTAGCCCACCTTGCCCAAGAGACTTTTCAAGGCTGGTCCAACACTTGCATTTGTCCTAATGGAACTTTGTGCATACGCCAAGTTCATCAGCGACATACAGGTCTCTACAACCTTATGGCATTGATGAGTCCAGACTTTGTACCAGATTGCCTAATACCACCATGTGCCAGTACTGTTCCAATCACTCCATTGCAACAGCTGCTCTTTTCCTTGCAGTCACCCCAGCATCAAAGGACGATCCTTTGCAATGTCCAACTATGGAGCCAGGCACATCCAGTGGTCTGACCACTACTTCTGTCTTGGGGACTCTCATTAATAATGTCCAGTTTATGCATGTTCCTGTTGCTTGGAACCTTACCCATTGGAACATGGCAAGTTCGGCCACTGTTCCTCTACTAATCTTTCAAAGTTCCACACTGTCATGTTGCTAGATTTAATGGCAGCATATCAAGAGCGTGCACAAGCCCCTGTAGCTGGGCCTCACAGTATGGAACACCGAGGGGTGTACCGCCCAAAACATCTGAAGCTGAGTTTGGGATTTTCTAATGTAACAGGCATAATCAGCATTGTTACAGGTATGTTTGGTTCAGGAGTGTCAATTTGGAACCAAGTCAATTTGGCTAAAATTCAAAGTCAAACCAGAATTTTCAACAGTAAATTAGATCAGGATATGATGCAGCCCATGCTACATGGTATAGAAAGCATTTCCCAGGAGGAAAGATTCATGGTGTATAACATGGATAATATTACATGTTAAATTAATGAGACCCAAAATAAACTTAATGAATTGATTTTCCAAAACAATAAAGAAGCCTCAAAGCAACACATAGGCAGGGAAATTATTTATTTTGCTTATGGCACTTTTGTCAACAAACACAAAGAAATTTGCACCAGGGTTGGAGGGGCACTGGAAAGTCCAAGTATGCACAAGCAGAAGAATTCCAGCACTCCCCACCTCAATTGTAGTAAGGACACCACTTGTAGGTATAAACATTAAAACAAATGTATTTAATGGACAAGGCCACACCAGACATCCCACATGATGAATTTTGGACTGAATGGTCCTTTATTAAAGGCTAGGGAACAAGTGACATACATACATTAAATAGTAGATTCACTCTCTGACGTCACTATCGGATCACATTGAGATTGGTTGAAAAAAAAACATTTTTAAATTTCAGTGGTTAATTGATAAATCATTCTCCATAAATACACCAATAAATATACCCAACAGTGTATAAACTGTCAAAACCATCTGTTAAAAGCATAAAAATATATAAATACATAAAACATACATGCAAGGAGACAAGTGTAAAGTTGCAGGGGGGTGGGGTGGTGGTGGGAGCTATAAATATAAAGACAGGCACATAAGACAACAGGAATTATCTCAATAAATAACATGTAAACCTTAACTTCAGAAATGAATATATAACTATATCTGTATAACTATAAAGGTGCCACAAATTTCCATCATTATTAAAGTGCGTAATTTAACCAAATATGATGTGAAAATATTTGATTATGTTAAATATTCTGTTACATATATATATATATTTTTTTTAATATACATTCATCTTTTTTCCAGGTAAAAACATACATCAAAGCTGGTATTCAAGCCAGACTTTTTATAAGACCATAGCTGGACAATCCAGAAGTGTTCCCATTTTAGCAGCAAATTATTGTAGTTTCCCCCCTCTAGGCTTATGGCAAACCTTATCTATTGCCATAAACTTGAACACATGCTGTGCCCCATGTTTGCTTTCCACCACATGAGCTGCAGTAGCTTAGGTTATATCTTTCCCTGCTATGGCTCTAATCTTTTCAACCATTCTGGTTTTAAAACACCTTTTATTATTTCCTATGTAGAATGCTTTGCATGTACATTTAGCCAGGTAGGTTACACCTTCAGCGCTGCAAGCTGTACATTGTCTGAGTGTAAATTAGTTATCAACATTGCAGGTGCTGAAGGCTTTGCCTGTTTTCACTGTTTCACAGTGTACACACTTTTTACATTTGTATCATCCCTGGGCTGATGCAAGTCAAGGTTTTTTTTTTTGGGGGTCCATAAAATGGCTATGGACTAGATTGTCCTTAATAGTAGAGGCCTTTTAAAAATACATTCTAGGGGTCACTTTACTTATTTCCTTAAATCCTGAACCTGTCACTAAAACATGCCAGTGTTTATTCAGTATGTGCTCCAGATCTCTAGCTTGTGTGGAGAAAAACATCACAAAATTAAATCTGGGCTCTATTTCTCCTTGTTCTTTTTTATTTTGTAGGAGGGTTGCCCTATCTGCGTTGTTAGCCATTTCACTGGCCTTTACTACACTGGTCTGGCTGTATCCTCTCTCATACAATCTGTTCTCCAAATTTGTTGCTCCCTTCTCACAAGCACTCTCTTGAATGCAGTTTCATCTCACTCTAAGAAACTGACCCTTGGGGATGTTTCTCGTGACATGGGAAGGGTGACAGCTTGATGCTAACAACAGTGTATTTCCATCTACTTCTTTTCTGTAGATCTTGCTGTCTATTTTATTTTGTTTATTTCTCCTCAGGGTAAGCTCAAGGAAGGGAACTGTATTGCTATCAAATTTATATGTGAATTTTAAATGTGGACTCGAAGTATGTAAACAATCCACTAAGGATCTCAATTGCACAGGGGTCCCTTTCTACACTAGCAGTATATTGTCTATATACTACTTTCAAACTATCACATTTTCATAAAACATATTTTTCTCCCTGTTGTACTGTATATGAACTCTTCTTCCCATTTGCCCACAAAAATGTTAATGACTGAGGGGGCACATGTCACCCCCATTGCTGTTCCCTTGACCTGTAAGTACATTTTATTGTTGAACATAAATGTGTCATATTTCAGGACAAAATCTAATAGTTTGACAATAAAATCTGTTGGTGGCACCCCTTTTTGAGTTTCTTTGTTCAAGTAATACCTTGTGGCATCGAGGGACCCCTCCTGTGGGATATTCGCATACAATGCATCCATGTCTAGCATCACTAAATGCATGTCTTTGTCCAGTGTCATTTCTTTGATCATATTTGACACTTCTTTAGTATCTTTGATGTAAGCAGGTAAATGTCCTACTACAGGTCTGAGAAACAAATCACAGTATTTAGAGAGCGGTTCCGTAAGTGAACCAATGCCGCTTATTATGGGGCGTCCTGGGGGCTTAATGAGGGATTTCTGCACCTTCAGAAGAATGTAAAAAGTGGCATGAATAGGATACTGTGTAATCAATAAGTCTCGTTTTTTCATAAATAATGCCTCTGTCAAAAGCCATATTGATTGTTTCATCCATACTGAATTTAAAGGGAACTGTACATGTAGGATTAAATTTATCAATATTATTACCAATGGAAATCTGCTTTACATAAGCTATTGACCAAACCCATAACACTGTTAGGGCCAGAATTATAACCCATTTAGTTGCCCTTCCCTTTATAGCTGCAGTCATCCATTTTCTAAATCACAAGCAAAGGGAATTACATTACATCAGGGGAAAACACATATAGCTGATAAATTGTTTAACCAGGAATGGCACACTAAGCTGAAGCTTGATTCCACGTGTGACCTGAGAGCACTAGAAAGTTAAGTGACATGCTCAGGGTCACACATTAATGCAAGTGGGGACTGTGGGATTCAAACCCAGGTCTTCAGGTTTGCAGCTCAAAGCCTTTAACCACTGCACCATAGTGCCTCCTTGAAGGTGACTGGGGGGGGGGACAGTCCTATGGATGCGAACTTGCCTCTAATCCTGAAGGGGTTGGGCCTTTTATGAGCTGTCACAACCAGCCACTTAATAATTTAATGATTGCACCTGGGAGTATAAGGGAAGTGAAGAGGTTTTATCTCAAAAAGAATGGGGCTACTGGAGATTTCCTGCTGGAAAGACAGAGTGAAACAGTTGGAATCATAAAATGAAAAAAAATCTGCTGTTTTTTTTCCCTTTATTTTGGTAATAGAAAAACTGTTTCTGGATGGTGTTCAAATAAAGATTTTATTTTTATTTTGCAACCTTCAGAAGTAGTGTCAGAACATGCAGAAGAGTGAGTCTGTGTGTGTGTTGGGGAGGGGGGCACTGTAGTAATAAGAGACCATGATTATTTCCCTTCTGACATTGCATGCATTAAAGGGGCACTTTGAATGCTCATTGGCAAAATTGGGAGTATCCACCCTCCACACACCTACAGTTTCTGGTACCTATGTTCAGAAGGGTCCTCTACTAACAGCCATCTATCCTATCATACACCAACACAAAACAATTATTTTTTGCAACTTATTTACCCAGGATAGTCCAACTGAGATGTGCCACCTCATTTCCAGTGGGGTCATGCTGCTATTCATTTCTACTGCTAGTTGGACAGAAACACTGTGACGTTATGTGACTTACTCAAGGTCACACAGTTAGTATTTGACTTTACTGAGGTTTGAACCTCTCATCTCCTGGGCTCCAAGTTTGTGCTCTAGCCACTGGATCACATTACTACAAATGACAGAACATGATGCCAGCAAAAAAAGCAAAACACTACTTCAGTACTAACAAATACTGGGACTAAATAGGTACAGGTATAAAAATGATTTACAGTGTTACCACAGTAGCAGAATATTCTGAAAATCACACAGGCACAAAACATTTCACTAAGCTTCAAGGTAGCAGTATAGCACAGTGATTTAAGGCTCTCAGCTGCAAACCTGCCAACCTGGGTTTGAATTCCACAGTCCCCACTTTCAGTATTGTGTGACCCTGAGCAAGTCACGTAACTTTCTTGTAGTCTCAGGTCACACCTGGAATCAAGCTTCGGCTTAGTGTGCCTTTCCTGGTTAAATAATTTATCAGCTACATGTGTTTTTTCATGATGTGATGTAATTTCCAGTGCCTGTGATTTAGAAAATGGATGCCTGCAGCTATAAAGGGAAGGGCAACTAAAAGGGTCATAATTCTGGCCCTAAAAGTGTTACAGGTTCAGTCAATAGTTTATGTAAAGCAGCTTTCCACTGGTAACAATATTGATAAATTTAATCCTACATGGACATTTCCCTTTAAAGTCTGAAGTAGGGTCACATGCCAATTTGCAGTAAAACTCACCATAATAGAAACATAGAAACATAAAAGTTGACAGCAGATAAGGACCGCAAGGCCCATCCAGTCTGCCCATTTTTTCTACCCTATGAATGTGCCATAGGCCTTTACTCTGCCTATCTATTAATACTAATATGTATTGCTCCCTTATGCCTAGCCTATGCCTGTTTGAAGCCCTGCACTGTAGTCATATCCATCCCTTCCTAAGATAGGCCATTCCATGCATCCACCACCCTTTCTGTGAAAAAGAACTTCCTCACATTACCCCTTAATTGGCCTCCCTCTAATTTCATGCTGTGTCCTCTTGTCCTGCTATTTTTCTTATATTGAAACATGTTAAGCTATTTCACCTTGTTAATGCCCTTAAGATGTTTGAATATTTCAATCATATCAATTCTCTCCCTCCTTTGCTATACAGTATACATACTGAGCTCTGTTAATCTGTCCTTATATGTTTTCTGATGCAGTCCCTGCACCATTTTGGTTGCCCTTCTCTGGACTGCCTCTATCTTGTTAATGTCCTTGTGCAGGTGTGGCCTCCAGTATGGCACACAGTAGTGCAGATGGGGCCTTACCAGTGTCTTGTAAAGAGGGATAATTACCTCCCTCTTACGACTTGTGATACCCCTATTAATACATCCCAACATCCCTCTAGCCTTACCTACACTTTAGTGGTCTGCTTGGATGATTTCAGGTCATTTGTGATGATGATGCCCATGTCTCTTTCTTCCCTTGTGATTGCCAGCAACTCCCCTCCCAGCCTATAGGGGGCTTCAGAATTTCTCTTCCTTATGTGCATGATCTTGCACTTCTTTGTGTTACACCCCAGTTGCCAGTCTTCTGATCATTTTGCCAGTTTATCCAGATATTTTCTCATTCTGCCCACTCCATCTGGATCATCTACTCTGTTGCAGATCTTGGTGTCATCTGCAATGAGACAAACCTTACCTTCCAGTCCATCTACAATGACACTGATGAAGATATTGAAGAGGACTGGCAGCAGGACTGATACCTGAGGTACCCCACTTGTGACCTGCATCTCTTCTGACTGTATAACGTTTACCACCACTCTGTTTTTTGATTGCCCACCAGTTTGACACTCAGTTGACCAACCTCTGACCCACCCCAAGCCTACCCAGATTATTAATCTTCTATGAGGAACAGGATCAAAAGCTTTGCTGAAGTCAAGGTAGGTGACATCAACTGCACCCCCTTGGTCTACCACTCTGGTTACCCAGTCAAAGAAATTTATGACATTAGTTTGACAGGACCTTCCTGTTGTAAACCCATGCTGTCTCGGATCATGTGCTCCTATGGATTCCAGGTGTTGCACTATCCTTTCCTTAGGCTGTTGCTAGCCTTGCATGTAGAGCAGAAAGCAGCTAACTAAAAGAAGCTACATTTTCTTATTAATTTAAAACTTATATCTCAGCAGGAGTCAGTGTCTGTTAAGATTAAGTAGATAGATAACTTTATTAGAAGTAGAAGGGGTCTTATTTAGGGTTAAAAAAGAAGAAAGTCAGTGTGTGTTCTGTGCAGGGAAGGGTACTGTATCAGCTGACTTTGCTAAACCAGTAGGAGGAAAGAGCTTACCTGGGGGTGTGGTTTAGACACTATAAAAGCAGGTGAGTCAAATTACAACTTCCTGTTGCTAGCCTTTTTTCTTACTAATTGCCCTCCATCCCACCCAAAGCCAGTTCTACTTTCATAGCCACTGGATTTGACTGTCAACAGCAACTTCCTGTTTGGCAGTAGGAAGGAAAGGATCATAGATAAACACTGGTTTTGTCAACTCTAAAGGAAAAAAGTAGCTCACTCTCCCCCCCCCCATCTGCTGGTGGTCTGATATTGAGCAAGGAAGAAGGAGGCTACTGAAGAAGATAGGAAGTTGCTGTCCCAGAACAGGAAGAGTGAGAGTTGTAAAGAGAGGAGAGAAAAAGCATCCAGAGAAACAGTAGAGAGGACACAAAATAAGACATGATAGGAGTGGTGCAGTGCAATGGCTGTGGGGTGGCAGTGTTCCGGGAGACATTCTGGAGGCTGCGATGCTGCCCTATTTGCAGGCACCTCTCTGGTCTGAGACAGGAGGTTGCCCATCTCCAGGCTGACCTGGCTAGGATTCCTGAAACCTCCTCCCCCGCCCAGGGACCACCAGGGCCAATGCCACTACCTCAGAGGTTGCCAAGAAAGAGGAGAGGCTGGACCAGGGTGGGCTCAAGGAGGGAGAGGGTGGTGGAACAGAGTTGCATCCCCCAGCTGTACCTCTCCACAATTCATTCGCTCCTCTGGTGGATAGTGGTTCCTCTATGGAGGCACCTGCAGTGGAGACCAAGGAGGATGCTGGGAACCTTCACAAAGGAGACCCACTGGAGGGTGGCATGGGACCCCACAGGGGAAAGAAACAACTCCTGGTGGGGGACTCAATCATTAGGGGGTAGAAATGGGGGAGGAAGGGGAGAGGGAGGTAAGGTGCCTTCCTGGCGCCACGGCTTGGAGGGACAGGAAGCGAATCCTCAGAATCATGGGAGGAGCTGCACGAGGGAGGGAGCCGGATGTCATTGTCCACCTAGGGACAAATGACCTGGCTAGGAATGGGATCAGAGCAGTGCAAGAGGGTTTGTAGAGTTGGGAAGGGCCTTAGACAAGTAGCATCACGGTAACCTTCTCGGAGGTGCTGCCGCCTATGGCAAGGGAGATGCTAGGCACTTCTCACCAGGAATTCAATGAGTGGTTGAAAAACTGGTGTGGAGCTCAGGGTTTTAGCTTCATTGGGAACTGGGGAGCCACCTGGAGGATGCAGACCTATACTGGTGCGATGGTCTGCATCTGTCCAGAAGGAGGAACCAGGATCCTAGGTGAGAGGTTTAAATGCTTCATTGGCAAGCATTTAAACTAGCAAGGGAGGCACTGAAAAGGAGCAGAAATCTGACCTTCCCCAACAAAACATGGTGATTAGTGAGGTAAACACCAAGGTACAGAAGTTATTAGGGAGCAGAACAGATTTAAATGTAAAAAAAGGCAAAGGCAGTAAGGACAGAAATGGGGCTAAAAGGGGTAAGGCTATCAAAAAGTGGAGGGTGATGAGTATCAATGCCCGTAGTCTGTGTAACAAGCTCCCTGAACTAGTGGCCTTGATGGAAGAGGGTTGCCTGGATATTGTGGCAGTCACAGAAACATGGTACACAGAGAACCATGACTGGGATGTCAACATACCAGGATACACAATCTACAGGAGGGACAGGGAGGGTAAAAGAGGAGGAGGAGTAGCTCTCTATGAAGGAAGGGATCAAAGCAACAGAACTAAAGAGTAAACAGGGAGCAGATGAGGCACTTTGGGTCACCCTGGAGACAGGAAATGGCACCACAATCCACATGGGGTTGTATACAGACCATCTCAGGGAGGTAATGGACAAGGAAATGATAGAAGGCTTTCTTAGAATGGCAGAAAAAGGGAGATATTTGATGGGGACCTGAATATGCCAGATGTTAACTGGAGCACCTTTGCTGCAGGCACATCCAAACAGGGTCATTCTTGATGCCCTACAGGGCATGCCTCAGACAGCTAGTATTGGAACCCACTCGGGAGGGAGCAATCTTAGACCTGGTACTCTCAAATGGGGATGGAAAAAGAATCTCAGATTTAGAAGTGGGTAGCCATCTGGGAACAAGCGACCACCAAACAGTTCACGATGAACACAGCCATACAATCAAGCCATACAAAAGCAAGAGTACTGGACTTTAGGAGGGCTGACTTTGGGAAAATGAGAGTGCCTCAGAAAAGCACTAGTAAACAGGCAAGAAGGAGGGGTGGAGGAACAATGGGGAGTGATCAAAACAGCCATCACAGAGGCAACAAGCCTTTGTGTAAAGCAAATCAACAAAACACAACGAAGGAAAAAAACGATATGGTTCTCAAAAGAGGTGGCAGGGAAGGTTAAGGAGAAAAGGACAGCATTCAAGAAATATAAGGAAACACAGAAGGAGCAGGACAGAGAACTTTATCAGTTAAAGCAGAAAGAGGCTGGGAAAGCAGTCAGAATAGCAAAGGCCAAACCGAGGAAAGGATACCCAGCTCTGTTAAGAAGGGGATAAGACCTTTTATAGGTACATTAGGGAGTGAAGAAAGACCAAAGGAGGGATACTGAAGCTTAATAAAGGGGAGGGAATATGGGTAGAGAGTGACAGTGAAAAAGCAGGGATACTGAACAAATATTTCTGCTCAGTATTCACAAAGGAAGAGGAGGGGGAGTTACCTAAACCAAACAAGAGAAACACTCTGAAGACAGGGGTCAATACCAGACCATTTACAGAAGAAAGGGTTCTGAAAGAACTAATAAAATTGAAGGTGGACAAAGCAATGGGGCCTGATAGGATTCACCCAAGAATTCTAAAAGAACTAAGGGTAGAACTAGTGACACCACTGACTACTCTCTTTAACAAATCATGGGAGGATGGGGTGGTACCCAAGGACTGGAGGAGGGCAGATGTGATTCCTCTTCACAAAAGTGGGAGCAGGACAGAGGCAGGAAACTACAGACCAGTTAGTTTGTCAGTGGTAGGGAAAATGATGGAATCACTTCTGAAGGAAAGAATTGTTGAGTACCTAGAGGCCAGTGGGGCACAGGACCCAAGGCAGCATGGATTCATGATGGGAAGGTCATGTCAGATGAATCTAATAGATTTCTTTGACTGGGTGACCAAAGTAGTGGACCAGGGAGGGGCTGTGGACATGGCCTACCTAGATTTTAGCAAGGCATTTGATACAGTCCCCACAAAGATTAATACACAAGATAGCCAGCCTTGGGTGGGTCCCAAGGTGGTAGCCTGGATAAAAATTGGCTAGACAACAGGATGCAAAGGATAGTAGTAAATGGAGTACACAGTGAAGAAAGGAGGGTTACTAGCGGGGTACCGCAGGGTTCCGTACTGGGACCGGTCCTTTTTAATGTCTTTATAAGTGACATTGCAGAGGAACTGGAAGGAAAAGTATGTCTCTTTGAAGATGACACAAAGATCTGCAACAGAGTTGATACACAAGATGGAGTGGAAAGGATGAGAAGGGACTTGGCAAGGTTGCAGGAATGGTCAAATGTATGGCAGCTCAGATTCAATGCAAAGAAGTTCAAGGTAGTGCACATGGGAAACAAAAACCCAGGGGAAGCGTACACAATGGGGGGTGAGATACTGACAACAGTAAAAATAGAAAGGGACCTGGGGTAATTATATCAGATGACCTAAAGGTGGGCAAGCAATGTGAGAAGGCAGTAAGGAAGGCTGGGGGGATACTGGGATGCATAGGAAGAGGCATCAATAGTAGAAAACAGGAAGTTGTTATCCCTCTGTACAGGCAGTTGGTGAGACCCCATCTGGAGTACTGTGTGCAGTTCTGGAGACCCCATCTCCACAAAGACATAGACAGAGTGGAGGCTGTTCAGAGGAGGGCAACCAAAATGGTGCAGGGTCTGCACCAGAAGACATACGAAGAAAGACTAAATGAGCTTAATATGTATACCCTTGAGGAAAGAAGGAGAGAGGGACATGATAGAAATGTTCAAGTACCTCAAGGAATTAACAAAGTCCAAGAGGGTAGCATCTTTCAGAAAAAGATGTGCAAGAACAAAGGGGCACAATTTGAAGATAGAGGGACGGCTCAGAGGTAATGTGAGGAAGTATTTTTCACTGAGAGGGTTGTGGATGCATGGAACAGCCTCCTGAGGAGATTGTGGAGTCAAGAACAGTGGGAGACTTCAAGAATGCATGGGACAGGCATAAGGCAGTCCTAGTGGGGGGTAGGAGGAAGTAAGCTGTTGGTTAACTAGGATCTGCAGCTTATCTGTTAGGTAGGAAAATGGGCAGACTAGGTGGGCCAAGCGGTCCTTATCTGCCATCAAATTCTATGTTTCTATGTTTCTATGTTAAGCAGCACCTCCATAATCTTGCCCAGTACTGAAGTAAGACTGACTGGTCTGTAGTTCCCTGCCTCCTCCATGCTGCCACTCTTGTGGAGCGGGATCACATAAGCCCTTCTCCAGGACCTCTCCTGTGCTCAGAGACTCACTAAACAGGTCTGATAATGGCTCTGCTAGTTCCACCCTTAGCTCCTTTACTACCCTGGGTTGTATGCCATCAGGTCCTATTGCCTTGTCCATCCTGAGCTTAGCGAGCTCTTGTAGGACCCTTTCTTTTGTGAAGGGACTAGTGCACACCTCCCTCCCCCCTGTGTCCATGGTGCATAGCTGTGGGCCCTGCGCTACCTTCTCTTCAGTAAATACTGAGCAGAAGTATCTATTTAGGATAGATGCTTTTCCTTGGTTCTCCTCCACACACTCCCCCTTATCCCCTTTGATCTTAGCAATACCCCTTCTGGACTGTCTCCTTTCACTAATATATCTATAGACAGTCTTGTCCCCTTCATTTACTGTTCATGCTAGTGTTTCTCAGTTTGGGCCTTTGCCTGCCTTACTGCCGTCCCTGCTTCCCTATCTTCATCCAGCTGTGTTCCCTTATATTTCCTGAAGGCCAATCTTTTGGCTCTGATCTTTTCTGCTACTGTTTTTGAGAACCAAAGTGGTTTCCTCCTTCTTTTGCTCTTGCTTTTCTCCCTAACACAATGGGATGTTGCTTCAAGTATTGCATCCTTAATGCTTGCCTACTTTGCCTGTCCCCCTCACCTGTATTTCTTCTTGCCAGGGCTAGCTTAACTCTGTTGGCCATCTTATCAAAGTCAGCTCCTCTGAAGTCCCATATTTTTGCCTTGGAATGGGATGATTTATTTCTAGTGGCCAAATTGAACCATACCATGTGATGGTCACTGGCCCCCAGGTGACCTTCTACCTGGAGATCTGTGTTCCTTTCCCCGTTAGTCAGTACTAGATCCAGGATAGCCCTGTCTCTTGTGGGTTGTTGTGCTAGTCGTTTGAGGCCCTTCTCCTGCAGAGAATCTACTATGTGTCTAGTTCTGGCGGATGTTCCTGCTGGTGTTGACCAATCTGTATCTGGCATGTTGAAGTTTCCCATTATCAGAACCTCCCCTTTAGCTGTCATGTTTTGTATATATTCTAACAGCAATGTGTCTGTGTTCTCCCCCTAGTCTGGAGGCCTGTAGACAACCCCAGTTTGTATGGCTGTCCCATTTCCTGTTTCCAGGGTGACCCACAGTTCTTCTGGCTCCTTATGTGTATTCTGAACTTCTGTAGCTTTGATATTTTCATTGACATAAAGGGCTACTCCCTCTTCCCCTTTCTGTACCTCAGTCTCTTCTGAACAGTACATAGCCGGGTACTGAAATCTCCCAAGTGTGGTTACTGGTGAATCATGTCTTGCTAATGGCTACTAGGTCCAGTTTTGCCTCTGTCATTGTTGCCTCCAGGTCTGGATTCTTGTTTCCCAGACTGTGGGCATTTGTGTATATGATTTTCCATTGGCCAAATTTCAGTGCGTTAATTGTTGGGTGGGGTCCAGCATTTCCTCTGCATGTCGTACGGGGAGCTGGACCTTTTTCCTTACCTGGTGATGCAAATGAACTACAAACATGCTGATTTCCTGTTTGATCACTAGCTGAGTGGGGAGCGGTGTTCTTCCCATTCAGTGTATTGGGTGTTGCACCCCTCTCTCCCCATTTGCTAGATTAAATATTCTGCAAAGACGTCAGATTTCTGTCCCAGTGCACTCACTCCCTCCTTAGTCAGATGCAGTCCATCGAATTTAAAGAACTTTTGCTCCCAAAACTATTGCCAGTTATATACAAATTTGTGTCCTATTTCCTGGCATCTGCCCTTGAGCCACATGTTTAGCTGTCCTATTCCCCCTTCTCTGACCTTCCGTCCATCTGCCCAATCTCCCAGACCAGCAGGATGTCAGAGAAGGTGATGCTGGATGAAATGGATGACAGTTTGTCTCCCAGCCTGGTCAGGTGTTCCTTGGTCTTCACAACTGACCAGGTGGCGAGATCATTAGTCCCTATGTGTACCAGTATGTTGATGTTTTCTCCTGTTTCCTGGATGATTTTATCAGTGTGGTCAGTGGCTCTCCATGCTGATTTACCTGAGAGACATCTGACCATTACCCCCAGCCAGAGGTAGGTATCAACTCCCTGAATCATGGAGTCTCCTATGATCAGAAGTGTTTTGGTCCCTGTTTTGGATGAGTTTTGTATTGCTAGCTCCTGTGCTGCAGTGTCCTGCTCTGCAGTGTCCTCTGCCCCCTTTGTTTGATTTCAGAGACAGAAGCAGATACCTCTTTACAGTTTTTATATGGTTTGTGGAGGTGATACACTGAGTGATGGGTCACCCGATTTTCCCATGCAACCCACCTGCAACCTCCCGAACCAAATACCCTCTGTGGTCGAGGTGCTTCAGTTGGATGTTTGGGAAATGGTGGACAGTTCTTGTAACATATTTCCTCCTAAATATGCGATTTGAGGTGCGTAATTCTGTGCCCATGCTGCCCAGAGCTGAGCCCTTAGATTTCCGATGGTCCGGCATGTAGGACAGTGTTCTAAATCCTATATAACTGCCCTCTTGAAAAGGGTCCCACAATTCCTGCAGCAAATAATATCCATTCCAGTTGATTTGCTGAGTTTATAACCTGGACCGAGTAATTAGAAGGAAAATGAAAGCAAAAGATTTTTTGTTTTTAATATTTTTTTTGTTTGTTCATTTGCTTGTTTTGTTTGTTTGCTTTTGTATAACTTTTTAGAACAAGTTAAATTAATTGTGCCCCTGTAAGTGAGATCACTGTGTGGATACCCCTCTGATCTTCCCCTTCCTGTTTTGCTACAGGAAATGTCACGACTGTGCTACTTTATAAAAGGAGAGTAGCATGGGATGGTTGGGGATGGGGTGGGTGATTGGGCCCTTCCCCTGCCGAAAAAGAAGAACCACAGATGAAAGAAACAAGGAGGTAAGAGCAGAACAATCAACCAACAACAAATGCAGTAGCCCTTAAAGCTTAGCCTAATGATAGGTAAAACTGTAAAACCTATAAGCACCACCTGTAACAATTTCACAGAAGATATACCCTGCAGAAAACAATTTGAATCAGAGAAGATTACAGCAGTAATCTGTAAGCACAAAGCAGTAACAAACCTGTGGGCACACCCTGTAATAATGCAGCAGAAAGTATACCCTGCAACAGCAATTTGAACCGATGAACAATAAAGCAATAAAATGTGAGCAAAAAACAGTAACAAAACCTGTGAGCACAAAAGAGAATAGTAACACACAGTAAATCTGCCTTGCCAAAAGAAGTCATAATCTTTTTCTTGTTCTGTCCTTACAAGCAAACCTAGAAGAAAAGAGCTCAGGTGAAGCTAGGTGCCTTTGCCAGCAAACCTAGTCTTTCATAATTCAGCTGTCTCTCTAATTCTGCAATGTAATCATCTTTATTTAGAAGCACCACTGCCCCACCTTTATCAGCCTGCTTAATTATTAGATTTGTGTTTGTTTGTAAGCTGCTGATAGCTTCACATTTTTCCCTTCGGTAGATTGTTATAGTTTTGTGTATGTGGATTTTCAAAAAACTTCTCTAAATCACTTTCCTCAAGTTCTCTGAATACTGTGACGGCTGCATAAAATGGGGCACAAAAGGTTGACTGCGGTTTAAAAACAGGCCGTATAGTAAGATTTCTCTCATCAGTATCACTTTGTCTTTTATTGAAAAAAGCTTGCAAATTCAATTTACGGTAGCTGAGATTCAGATCTATGAATGTCTGTACTCTATCCAGAGAGACAGAGGGGGCAAAGCTCAAACCTTTCTTAAGTAAGTTTATCTTAGGCTGAGTCAAAATGTGCGAGGATAAATTAATGATTTGAGGTGTATCTAAGGTTTGACAACCCTTCTCTGTGTTTGGTATGCTCTCCGTTGGTAGGGTCATGTTCTGTTTTACTGACAGTTTCCTCCTTTGGTTCAGTATCCATTTTCTCTTCCTCCCCCCCACCTCATCCTCTTTATCTTCCTGGTTTGAAATCCCGTACCTGCTACTGTAGTCTCAGGCTCCTCCAAGGAGTGTTTATGGGGGGGGGGCTGCTGTTGTGCTGGCACTGAGGTTCATTGCTGTTCTTGTGGAGAAGGTTCTGCTGAATCCCCATCCCTGTACAAAAAAAGGACCTCTACTATTACCATTGTCCTTGTCTTCCAACTCATTATAGTCGGTGCTAAAGTCGAAGGAGATATTTTTGTTATTTTTAAGGATCCCCGTCAGTCACGTTTTTTTTTTTCAGTTATAAAGTTCTCCTCTCTCATAGTCCCCCTTGTCTCTCTTGAATTTAATGTTTTGCTTGTTTCAGTTCACAGTCTAATTTTGAGATGGACTCCTGTAGTTTTTTTTTTTATTTAGAACATTAAACTCAGAATGATTTTTAATTTTCAGTACTTACTGTTCTTGTACTTTGAGGTCATCCCTTAGTTTAGCTTCTCGTTCCTGACTATATTTGATAATTAGGGCAATTAATTTGAAGCTAGCTTCTGTTAAAATTACCTCCCATTCTATCATGAAATTGTTGCTGTCTGTTCCATAGTTTGGATTTTTGTGGATCCAGAGACCTTTTGGAATTCAGGTGACTTGAAGATATGCCTCCAAGTTAATGATGTTCGAGCAAGCTCATCAGAGTTGGTGAATGACTTTTCCTGTCCCCTAAATGCTCCTAATAAACATTGTGCCTCTGGTATCATGGGTTCTGTTCCTGTAGTCTCCAAAGAATGTTTTATGTATTTATATGTTTTTTATGCTGTTAACAAATGGTTTTGGCAGTTTATACACTGTTGGGTATATTTATTAGTGTATTTATAGTAAATGATTTATCAATTAACCACTGAAATTTAAAAATGTTTTTTCAACCAATCACAATGTGATCTGATAGTGACATCAGAGAGTGTATCTACTATTTAATGTATGTATGTCATTTGATCCCTATCCTTTGATAAAAGACCATTCAGTCTGAAGCATGTCAGGTGGGATGTCTGGTGTGGCCTTGTCTATTAAATAAAATGAATTTTTAATGTTTGTACATATGAGTGGTTTACTTACTACAATTGAGGTGGGGAGTGCTGGAATTATTATGGCACCTTTGCTATTAACACTATAACCAATCTCTTCTGAGATCTGGAATCAGGTCAGATCCTGGATCTGATCCATGATAGATGTATGGCTAAATGATATTGCCCATTTGTAGAACCCTGTCATGTACTACCAGATGCATGGCCAGTATTGTGTCCTTTTCATTGGCCATGGCATGGAACTTGGGCTATGTAATACCACACCTGAACCAAGAACCCTGTTAAGCTATGGGTCAATGTTCTTTATGGTACAGTATGTACGTTACCTTCCCTGTGTCCCTTTGATCTTCGACAAAGATTCTTCAGTCTTCAACAAGCTGGAGAATGTTCACTCTGTGGGTCATCTAGAGAGCAGCATCTATCAAGAATGGATCAACTTGCCGTCTTTTCTGGTTTTTCATCCTCAGCTGGATGCCTGCGTAGTCCCACATACTGACTGTTGTGCCAAACGGGGTTACCACTAGTTATGTAGATGTGATGTCTTTGATGTAACCATGCCAGTTTGTGGTTACTTGCTGAACTCCATGAACTAGTTATATGCCTTTGATGATGACCTCTTTACCAATGAAACTGTTACTGTCACATCTCCGTTTGACACGTCAAATGTCATTTCTGCCTCAAGAGAAGATGTAAAATGTCTCACCAGTTGGATAACGAATGCCTCCATTGCCTGCCCTGTCCTGCTCATGAAGTGGCGCCTTCATCAGGTTCAAGTAACCTACAATACTGAAGGACAATACTGCATTGTGTCCAACTACAAGACCTTCTCTTATGGACTTCTGGTGTGTGGCGTCACTATGCCCAACTTCTGTTTTGTATCTCATTAGCACACTGTCATTGGCCATATGGTTATCACCTCTGTTCCCACCCCGGAGTGTGATTGACCCTGACTATCCAAATGCTATTGCACAGTATTTTCTAGCATTTAATGTGCATATCAACCCCATTCACCCTGAATCATAGATCCTTGTTAGAAAGAAAGGATATACACCTTATCCATATTAGTGACAACATTACTAAGGCAGGCAATTCTTTGAGTGAATAATTTCATGATGGTGATTTAAGCACTGCATTGTCCAACACTTAGTTGAATTTTACTTTTAAAGATTTTGTTATTCTTCTAGTTTTCTTGATTGTTTGTCTGATTATTACCTCATGCTGTGTACGCTGCATCCTCAAACAACATCGTGCACAACTGAAATTTCTTTATGAAACCCACACAGCTAGACTGTAACCAGCCACACTTTCCCTAGTGATGTTGCCTCCTTATTCAGACAATGGGGGGGGGGATATGTAGACCTGCCTGTCCTACAGTCCCTAATGTGGACTACCATGTTTCTATGATACAATATAACAGATGATAGTATTTACTCATGCTTGTTATGATGTACTATTCAGCATAGTTATATTTGTGGTGTTAGCATGACACCAACAGCTATTAACCACAATGCTACGATCAGCAAATTTTTATGAATCATTGTATTGTAACCAAAAAGTAGTTTTAGTCAGCATAATGCTTATCACTATGTACAAGCAAAATCTAATGGCCTTGGGTGTGAGCTGCCCACCGTACCCACCAATAGAAATGCTTTATTTAGCTTTTCTACTACGCAGATGAGCCTGTTATCAGGTAACAGACCCTCTTATCACTAACTATAAGAGTTTGTGTAATCCTATTTTTCACTGAGTTTTCCTATGATGACACCGGGTGTCTGGAGGTTCTGGATCCCCAGCAGGTATGCTGTCCTTTTTACATGTATTTGGTGAATGAACCTTTAGTCTGTGACACCTGGCTTCTGTGTCATATTTTGCCATCAGGTTTAGAATCCTGCCAAAATCCCAACAGTGCTATAGAAAGTTTATAGCTTACATAGCACCCTTGTGGATCAATACTGGAGTTTAATATTTGGGAACTGAAACTTTTCTTTATAAATATTGCAGCTCCTGTGGCATTACTTGCATAGTTGGTAAGAATTCCTACTGCTTGAAATAGATTTGCAAAATATGCATCCTTTTTATTAAAACGGGTCTCTTGAAGTAACAAACAATTCATCTTTTTATTGTTGATATGATTTACAATTTTGCAGATCTTAACTCTATCCTTTGCTCAATTCAAGTTCCAAGTCACACCTCTTAGTCTATCCATATGATATTTTACTAATCCCATCTGTGCTATATTCAACTACCCATAAGTTCTTAACTTTTTCTATAGGACAGCAGACTTTCCCTTTTTTACCAGTTCTCCCAATCTGTAGTAAGCAAGCAAAATCAGCACAGATCAAGGATGGTAAAAAAAGGCTTAACTGAATTAATTTGAAAGCATACCAGAATCAGCTCCACATTGAGAACTTAATGCATCATCAGGGGATCCCCTTGATGATGCATTAGGTGTGAAACCGGCCGGGGTCTCTCAACTGCAGTGTTCTCAATGTGGAGCTGATTCTGGTATGCTTTTAAATTTAATTCAAGTTAAGCCTTTTTTACCATTCTTGAGCTGTGCTGATTTTATTTATTTATTTATTTGTATTTATTTATTTTGTCATTCAGATATAACCTTTGAGCAAAATGTTCTTTTTCAAAGGTTCCACATCTTCACAGGAGGACAACACAGAAAGGCAGTTACAGAGTATGGGTGCACAAGTACAGGGACAAAAAATATAAGAAATAACAGCAATTGGTCTGACTATTTATAATTGTTGGCTATCTGATATAGAGGTACAGCACATTGCAGTTAGTACAGCCCAAGGTACATGGTGTACTCTCCTTCATTGAGCTCTTAGAGGACTTGCTAAAAAGACTGCATCAGAGACTCAGACTCTACTTTAGGATTAGCTACCTTCTTACAAGTGATGCCAAAATGAGGCTGGTACAAGCAACATTCCTTTCACTAACAGACTATGCAGACTTCCTATATAGTCAATGTCCTACCTCTCACCTCTCAAAACTGGGTACGCTCTACCACAGAGCTTTGAGATTTATTACCAATCTTCCCTTCAATATGCACCTTTGTTCACTATACACAGCCGTAGGATGGCTCTCCCTCCAGTTTAGGCAAGAAAAAAGTGCTGCCCTATGGACCTACAGAGCTACTTCAAAAAAATGTCCACAGTATATTTCGGATTGCCTCCCGCTAAACTTATTAGGCACCTATGCCCTGAGAAGTTACTCCTATATCCTATTGAAAGTTCCCAAAGTCCACTCTCATCTGGGCAGAGCATCCATCAGCTTTGCACTGCCAACATTGTGGAACAATCTGCAGAAAACTTTAAAACTGAGCTCAATTATCAGCGTTGCTTCATTCAAGACCCTCTATTCGCGTCTCCTTAAGGAACCATGCAAGTGCTATCCTCACCACTAGTTGGAATCATCTCCCACAGCATCTCCATGTTGTCTGTCTTCTGACCTGCTCTATTATCCAGCTATTACCATCCCTCTACTGCTTTCTACTGCATTCCACTTCTATTTATCCACTTCTGTTAATTCATCTACACTATCATTATCAGTTTTATCTAGCACCATCTTTGGGATCAAACTTTCTGGTCCTGTTTAGCTGGTGTCCTTTCCCCTTACTGACTGTTCCTGTACCCCAAGTTGCACAGAGTCACTACCCCTACTATCTTACCTTCCAAACTCAAACTTTGCCCACCTGTTTACTTAAGCTGATATCACCACAATATCATTTTGTACATATGTCACATTTGTAAATAATGTAATCTGTATGCCTATCCATGTTTGTTGTATGTTGCCTTGTAAATTGTAAACTTCATGTTATACCTTATCTGGTCATAAATATATACATATGTAACAGCCTATCTTAACCAGGTCCAACTTGCAAAAGAGCTCTGCTCAATGATGTTCACCTGGATAAATAAAGATTTTGATTAATTGATTGATTGATTGATTGAGTGCTGTGGGTTTAAGAACACATTTTAATTGAGGTAAAACAGCCAGGGGTAGCATTGTCATTATTTCATATAAAGTTGGGGGGGGACTCAACACAGGCTTTCACACCCTGCATGTTAAGGCAGCCAACAGGAGGCTTTGTTGTTAATTCTAGTCAAAATGAGGGTGTAATTTTGTGTGCAAGACTGACCTAGTAGGAACATATGAGACAGCAACGTGAGGGAGGACCATACACAGAATAAGCTGGGGGAAAACAGGTGCTTTGAGACAATCATATTTGTGTAGGGGCAGTGGCAGGGGAGGGACTTAAAACAGAGTGCTGAGTTAAGGACAGTAGATAGTATGCTCATCGACAGACTGTGGCTATGGAGGGCTCAATTTTGAGGGCTGGCAAGTAGCAGGAGGAAGTAGGAGTTTAAACTCAGGGTTACTGGGCAGCAAGGTAACAAATCAGAGAATGAAGTCCAGGAGCAGGCTGAGTCCAAGCTACCAGGTGATAGTGCTACAGGTTACCTGCAGCTACAGACCTCAGCCTTGGCCATGTGACATCTTAGTTCCACCTTGAAGATGGGGAGGTGGTTTATGAGTAAAAGTCATGCTGGGATCTCATTTAGCCAAGAAGGAGCCCTGTAGGCAAAGGACCTTTGGCCAAGCACTATTTTTCTGAAGGGGATGGCAAGTGGGCAGTGAGCCTGCCCTCTAGTGCGGTACCCAGATCTACCTTGCTGGAGCAGTTCTTTGAAGGCCAATAGAGCTTTATCTAGGAGAGAGTACATGCCAAGCAGGCAGTTTGGTATTTGATTCTGCTGGCAAGACTGAGCCAGTTAGTGCACTCGCAGAGGGAGCAGGTGTGTAGGAGATTATTAGCCCCTAGAGCCAGCCTGCAGGCCTTGTTGAGGGTCATGCTTACTCATTTTAGTGCAGATGCTGACCCATGGACCACGAGTCCATAATCAATAACAGACAAGATGTAAGTGGAGACTGCCAACCTGAAGGCTTCAGGAGTTAGGTACTGTCTGTGCCTGTAGAGAACTTCAAGTTTGGTGTTCACTGTTTTGACAACCTGATATATGTGCTGCATGTAAGAGAGGGTTTCAACGATCACGCCCAGGTATTTAAAAGAATTGACCTGCCTGAGTGGAGCAGCCTTGTTGTTAGTAATAGTAAGGGACAGAAGAAATCTCTTGTGCTGATGACTGGTTATCAGCATCATCTTCATATTCTTGTAATTGAGAAGCAATTTCTGAGAGCTGACCAGTCCTCCAAGCTGTGAAATGAGTACTGCAAATCATCCTGTAGGTGCTGAAGCTGGGCACTACTACTAAGGATGACTGCATCATCTGCATACAGAATAATCTTGCTATTACAAGCCTCTGGAAGCCTGTTGATGAACAGGCTAAAGAGGAGAGGGCCCAGTATAGACCCTTGAGGGACACCCAGTACTATATCCCTAGACGAGGAGATAGCTGTCCCAATTTTTACACTCTGTACTCAGCTGGATAGGTAATCCTGGAACCAGAGGATGGCTTCAGAGGCTAGCCTGAGGTGCTGAATGCTGGTCAAGCAAGATGTGATGGCTGACAGTATCAAAGGCTTTGGTGAGATCTATGAAGATAGATCCCACCAGGTTGCCCCCATCCAAGGCCTTGTGAACATAGTCTGTGAATTCAACTAAGGCCGTAGCTGTGTTATGGCACTGATGGAATCCATGCTGTTGTGGGCACAGTAGACTGTAGTTTTGAAGGTACTCCATGACCTGATCAGCCACGATCCTTTCAAGCACCTTTGAGAGGGGGGGGAGAGGATAGATATTGGTCTATAGTTAGCAGTGCTAGACCGGTCACCAATTTTTAGGATAGGGGTGTCTAGAGCTACCTTCCAGGCTGCAGGGAATTTTGAAATGGTGAGAGACTTGTTAAAGATCTTTGTGATGGGAACCACCAATTCATCCAAGGCAATGTCCACCAATTTCATGTCAATTGAGTCACTACCATGTCTGGTTTTACCCAGCACCTTAGTAATGTAGGTCCTGGCTTCCTTGGTTGTGACATGCTTGAAGTAAAAATTTGGATGGTTCAAATTATCTCGGGCTTTGGGTGGGTGTTGTTGGGGGGCAAGGTAGCTGGGTGGGAGGACAGAACTTAGGTCAGAAAATGCCACATTGAAGGTTTCTACAATTGTGTGTAGATCTAGGGTGGGGGTGCCATTTAAGTTGAGCAAGGACGGGTGTCTCCTGTCTTCCCTGCCAAGCAGCTCCTTAATGTTATCCCAGAATTACTTTCCATTGCCCCAGTTATATTCCAGTTGCTCCTTGTAGTAAGCTGCTTTGGCTTGCCTTGCAAGAGCAGTACACTTGTTCCTGGCTGACCGATACTTTTGGAAACCAGATTGGTTGCCCGTGCCTCTGGCAAGTTCCCAGAGGTTGTCCCGCTCCTTCATTTGATCAAGAAGGTCCCTGGAAATCCATCCATTGGAAGCAACCCTGATTTTTGTTTTTCTCAGAGGGGCGTAGGCATCACAAATATCATTGACTGTGGACACAAAGAATTGCAAAACCTGGTCAATGTCTTGGAGACTATCAAGGGGAGATCAGTAAATGTTGGCCAAAGCTGCCTTAAAGTTACATTTGCCACCCCTCTTCAGGACTCAGCACAAAAACAGAGTGGGGGCCTTTTTTACCTTACTAACCCACATACATGTGACAGGCGAGTGGTCACTGTGGCAATCAGGGAGCACCTGGACATTTTTGATTCTGTTAGGGCAGTTAGTCAGAATCTAGTCAAGCAGTGTGCCCTTTCCTGTTTTGTGGTTTAGCCTGCTATCCAAACAAATCATTTGTGTGAGGTACAACTCTGCAACTTGATCCTTAAGATGGTCAGTGCCTTTGTTAGTCCAATTAATATTAAAGTCACCAGTGAGAATAAGCTCGGAGATTTTCTTCAGTTTAGATAGGGCCTTCAGGACAACACCTAGCTCCTGGTTTGCCTTTGCAGGTGGTAGGTACACCAAGGCAATGGACAGCATCCTGTTCTGCTTTCCTAGCAAGAGCTGAACTGCTAACAGCTAATTTTGCTTGCTTACTGTGGACTTTTCACTTATCCTCCACACTCGCTGTTAACTGAGCTGTTTTGCTGGCCCTTTATCTCCCACTCTAACCTGCTAGAACTATATTTTCTTTTCTTTTAACATATACCCATGCTTAAAATACATTTGTGGTTTATCTTCAGATGTTCCACCTTTAATATTCCCTCCCTCCCTCCTAACCATTCCCCCTATTCCCCTCCCTGACTTCTCTTCTCTCAGACAAGCTCCCCCTAACCCTTGGTATACTGAAGATGGCTTACTTCACACTGTACAAAAGCTGGAATGTGAAACCACCCTTCCCGATGGGAGATTGCAACTTATAAAAAACAAATCCAAAGAAAAAAGGAAAACAAAACAGAAGGAGGTACATTTCCTAAGTATGTTGAACTAAAGTCATCTATTCCTATATTTTATTCCCCTTGTCTAATCATCTTGAAAACAATTTTAAATGATTTTCCCCATGCCCCCCTCCCCAAAGAGGAAGAAAAGGAAAAAAAGGAAAACTTCAAAATACTGAGTGCATCTCTTTATCTAAACTGCAAAATTATGTATTTTTTATCTACTCTGTAATGTTTAGACACTAAGTTATTATTAACACATGGGGGAGGAGAACATAAAAAATGAAAACAAAACATGTTTTTTTCTTCCTCCTTTCACTTCTCCTTCTCGTTATCTCTCTTTCCATGCTCCTTGCTTCAATTTATCACTGTTCAATATAGCTTTACTATAATTTTTCCATACTCTCAGCATTTTTTACTACATCTTGAGGTTGCTGTTGTGATTCATTCATTTCAGCTTGTGTTGCTGATAGATGAATTGTTACTACTGGAGTAGAAGCTTCATACCTTGTTCTTTTTTTTTGAAAAGCTTCCTCTACTTCCTAAGGAGTATATAAAAAAATAATTTTTCCCATCAATATTAGCTCTCATTTTGGCAGGGTATAATAAGGAAGAAAAAATTACTCACCTTAGTAATGTTGTTTCTTCTAATGGAGTCTTGCTGTATTCTGACAATAGCAGTGAGTCCCAAACTTCGAACTGCCCCGGAGATGAAAGAGTTAACTTTCCATGCCAGGCATGGAATGCTGAGCTCGAGCTCGGTTGAGACTCTGTCTGTTGCAGTTTGAACTCAAACCGTCAGATCTTTACAAGCTAAACTCACTGAGGTCCTGTGTGGAAGCTGTAAACCTACATTAGCCAACTGGCTACTAACATAAAAACAGACTTTTTGGTCTCAAAACAAAGATTCAAGTCAGGAAACCCAAAAATGAAATAAACACAACACCCACTCACCCAAAGAAGGAGGGTGATAAAAGGTGGGGCACCTCCTGAGTGCCAACACTGCTACTGCCCACCCACATCCCAAAAACAAAGGTTCTGAGAGGGAAGGTGGGGAGGTCAGAATACAGCAAGACTCCATTAGAAGAAACAACATTACTAAGGTGAGTAATTTTTTCTTCAGACAACATGAAGTCTTGCTGTATTCTGACAATAGCAGACTACCAAGCAGTACCTCCATGGAGGAGGGACAGAACCTACTTAGGAAAAAGGCTCTGAAGCATAGCTGTGCCAAACCGAGCATCACACCTAGCCTGGATATCCAGGGAGTAATGCTTGGTAAAAGTGTGAACTGTTTTCCAGGTAGCTGCTTGACATATCTCTAAGATAGGGATATCCTGGCAGCAGCCAGGGAAGCTGTACCTCTGTAGAGTGAGCCCTCAGGCCTGAGGTGGAACCGTACCTAGTTTTTCATAGCAAAATTGAATGCAAGAGACAATCCACCTGGCAATGGATCTTTTAGTGGCAGGTTTTCCTTTACCAACCTCACCATAAGTGAGGAACAGTTGGAAGGAGTCAAACCTGTGACACTTGGTACGTTCTATTTAGTAGCTAAGGGCTCTTTTCACATCTAAACTGTGCAGCCTCCTCTCACCAGAGGAGGAATGGTCAGTGAAGTACACAGAAAGAGAAATAGATTGGTTAAGGTGGAAGTCTGAAACCACCTTAGGCAAAAACTTCCTGTTAGTCCTGAGGACCACCTTATCTCTATGGAAGGAGATAAAATCAGGCTCCACTGACAAGGCTTGTAACTCACTTATGCGCCTGGCAGAAGTGATGGCTACCAGGAACACAGTTTTCCAAGTCAAGTACTTAAGCTCTGCTGAGGACAAAGGCTCAAAAGGGGGTTGCATAAGCTGAGCAATGCAAACGTTAAGGTCCCAAGCAGGGGCAGGGTCCCTGAATGGCGGATTGGTATGAAGCAGTCCCTTGAAAAACTTGGAGAATACAGGGTGAGCTGAAAGAGAAGAGGGCTTACCTGCTGAAATGAAAGCAGAGACAGCTGCCAGATGCACCCTTGGTGTAGCTGGTCTGAGTCCCAAGCTATTCAGATGGACCATATAGTCAAGGACTGTGGGCAGATCAGCAGACTCTGGGGAAATATGCTTCCCAGAGCACCATATGGAAAATCTTTTCCATTTGGAATTATAAGTAGTTCTGGTGGAAGGCTTCCCAGAAGCCTTTAGAATATCCATAACACCTTGGGAGAGGTGTAAATCAGCAAACTAACTCTTCAAGAGCCAGGCCTTGAGATTGAGAGATTTGAGATTCGGGTACCAAACCCTCCCTTGAGCACAGGTTAACAGGTTGTAATTCCTGGGAAGAGACAGGGGAAGGTGGACTGTTAAGGACAATAGGAGAGGATACCAGGGCTGTCTGGCCCAGTCTGGAGCAATCAGTATCACCTTGCAGGGTTGAAACCTGATTTTGACTAGCACTTTGAACAGCAGAGGGAAGGGGGGAAGCATACAGGAACTTCCCTTCCCAACTGAGAACTAAGGCATCCAGGGGGACTGAGCCCAACACTGGGGGCCTGCAGCAAAAAAGGGGAAGTTGGTGATTGTCTGGGGCTGCAAAAAGATCTATCTGTGGGGTGCCCCATCTGGAGACTATCACCTCCAAAACCAGAGGATCCAGTGACCATTCGTGATGGCCCTAAGATATCCTGCTGAGAGCATCTGCCAGGACATTGTCCTTGCCTGGGAGGTGTACTTCTGTGAGGGAGGTGTTCAGGGAATAAGCCAGAGACCACAACTTCATTGCTTCTGTGCACAAGGCCGTAGACCGAGTGCCTCCTTACTTGTTGATATACCACATTGTGGTGGTATTGTCTGTCCTGATCTGAATAACTTTGTTCTGAACAGACTTGGAAAAGGCTTGAAGTGCTAGAAATACTGCTCTGAGTTCCAACAGATTGAGGTGAAGCAGAGATTCCTGAGGGGACCACAACCCTTGGATGGTCAGGTCTCCCAAGTGGGCCCCCCACCCCAAGAGGGAGGCATCTGTAGTAAGGATTAAAGAGTGAGACTGAGTGACAAAGGGAACTCCCTGTCTTAGACTGTTCTGATCCTGCCACCATTGCAAGGCCTGGATCAGTGTTCGAGTCATTGGAATCAGTTTGGTCAGAGGGTCCTTTTTCTGAGACCAAAAGGCTCTCAAGTGGAACTGAATATCCCTCATCTGAAATCTTGCTCCCTGCACCACTGCTGTAGAAGCAGCCATGTGACCCAGGAGCTGCAGAAAGTGCCTTGCTGGACGAGACACCTGTAGGGTGAATGAAGAGGCCAGTGTGATAAGGGTCCTTGCCCTGTCCAGGGGAAGGAAGGCTCTGGCCTTTTCTGTATCTAGCTCTGCGCCTATGAAGGTGAGGATCTGAACAGGCTCTAGAACTGACTTTGAGAGATTCAGAAGGAAACCTAGAGAGGTGAGCAGTTGCCGAGTTATCTGTAGGTGTAACTTGACCTGGTCTGGGGACTGGCCTACTATGAGCCAGTCATCTAGGTATGGGAAGATGGCAATACTTTGCCTTCTTAGAGAAGCAACTACTACTGCCAGGCATTTTGTGAACACCCTTGGAGCAGAGGTTAGGCCGAAGGGCATTGCTCTGAATTGGTAATGGCCTGAGGGCAGCTCGAACCTGAGGTACTTTCGATGGGAGCTTCTGATGAGATATGGAAGTAGGCATCCTTGAGGACCAGGGAGACTAGCCAGTCCCCTGGCCTTAGAGAGGGTAGAATTATTCCCAGAGTCACCATTTTGAATTTTGGCTTTAAAAGGTGCTTGTTTAAGTATCTGAGATCCAGGATGGGCTGCCATTCTCCTGTCTTTTTGGGGGGAAGGAAGTACCTGGAGTACAATCCTTTGCCTTGGTGCAGGGGTGGAACCCTTTCCACAGCTCTGAGAGCCAGGAGGGAAGAGACCTCTGCCTCTAGGGCAAGTGCCTCTGAGGGATTTGCAGGTGGAAAGGATCTGGTTCTCAGCTTTGGAAATTTTTTGAAGCTGAGAACCAGTCCCTGGCTTACTACTTCCAGGACCCATTTGTCTGATGTTAGAGACTTCCGGTCCTGGACAAAGTAAGCCAGCCTGCCCCCTACAGGTAGTGGAGAATCGGCCCTGGCAATCCCATCAGGGTGCCTGCTTGGCAGGGGTTTTAGGCTGAGGGGTGGGAGCAGGTCTGCTTGTACCCCTTCTGCCTCTCCCTCTAAAGAACCCCCTCTGAGCATAGGCAGAAGAGGAGGCCTGGGCTTGGTAGAAAGGCCTATGAAAAGGCCTGCCCCTGCCCCTGGGATGCAGCCTCTGAGGAGTGGCTTGCCTTTCCTTGGCCTGGGTACTCCTATAGGTGGTCCTATATTCATCCATTTTCTTCATGTAATTCTCTGTTTGCTCCCCAAACAGAGAATTACCCACAACGGGAAAATCCACAGCCTTAGTCTGGGTATCCTGAGACAGGCTAGTACATCTGAGCCAAGCCATTCTACGAAGTGCCACAGATGTAGCCATGACTCTAGATGAAACATCACTGGAGTCCACTGCAGCATGGAATTGCACCTTGGATGCCTCAATACCATCAGCAGCCACCTGCTCCAGCTCCTTGGCAAGCTGGCCAGGGACCTGTTTTGCTAAAGCCATGACAATGTCCCATCTGGATTTCTGATACCCAGTAGTATAGGCCATATAGTTGGTCTGTCTGAGTCCCAAGGATGCTGCCATGTACTGTTTCTTTGCCATGGCATCAATCCTCCTGGAGTCCTTGTCTGGGGTGTGTGAAGCCAAGGGAATATTTGCCTTATCACAGGCTGCAGCCTGCACTACCCCAACATGGCTGCATTGTTGTGTAAGGAACTCCGTATCTGAGCCTGACAGGGTATACCCCTTGTCCATTCTTTTATCCACAGGAGGTATAGTATTAGGAGTCTTTAAAATCTTAAATGTCTGTTTCCCAAAAGATTTGTGTAAGGGAATAGACAGCCTCCTAGACTCTGGGATATCCATCATTTCCACATAGTCAGGCTCTTCCTGGTCATCCACAGCTTCTTCCATAGGAAGCTGAAGGGTTTCTGCCACTTTCTTATAAAACATGAAATGGGAGGGGGACTCAGAAAACCTAGGAGGAGACACTCCTGAAGGTCTGTCTGGGGAGATGTCCAGGTCTATGGGCACATCCAGACTTTCAAAACCACATTCACTTTCCTCATACTCCTCTTCCTCCTCCTCCGGTTCATAATATTCCTCTAAATCATAATCTTGAACCGGTGGAACCGGCCGAACCAAGTGCCTTCCTGATGGTGCCGGTTCAGTTGGAACCGGGAAAGCGACTGCACAATTTTTATCGCTTTGGCTATTTCTTCAGTGGTTGGAGAAGAAACTTTTGGATCCACACCAGCTGATTTTTCCTTTCTTGTTCTCTTAGCCGGAACCGACTCCTCAGAATCGGCTCTCCTTTTGCCCGAAGAAGTCTCGCCCTGGTCAGAGGGCACTCCTTCTGGTTCGCTTGAAACGAACCGGCTGGCCATCTGGTTCAGCGGACTTTTGGCCTCCCTTTCCCTGAGCCTACCAACTCTCTTCTCTAGGGTAGCTGCAGGAAAATTTTTACAAATCTGGCAGTCTGCATTGAGGTGGTCAAACCCCAGACAATAAACACAGGTGGTGTGGGGGTCAGCCTTAGCAAAGACTTCCCCACACACACTGCAGTGTTGAAACCCAGTGGGCCCGGTTTTTCTTTTGGGTTTCTCAGACATTGTGCCAGTCCTAACAAAACTTACCCTTTTAATGGCAATCCACCAGGCAAGACCCTCTTATCAGTTCCTGACCGTGTTACAGATGGATTGGGGAAAAAACGTAATAAAATCCGTTTTTTAGAAATGATAAGAACTGGTAACTACACCTAAAAGTACAGATAAAGATTTTACAACAACTTGATCGGTTCAAACCGAACCGATGAACCGTTTACAAGTTCCACACAGAATAGAAAACAAAATAACCTATCTAGTACTCACGAATACCACAGACAGAGACTGAACCGACAGGTTATGGTTTAAATTCGGTTGAAAACCAAGAAAAGCGGTACTTTAACCGACAAATTGAACCGAGCAAAGGGAGAAATCTCCGGAGCGACTGTTCAGTGAGGCGGAGTAAAGAATCTGACGGTTTGAGTTCAAACAGCAACAGACAGAGTCTCAACCGAGCTCGAGCTCAGCGTTCCATGCCTGGCATGGAAAGTTAACTCTTTCATCTCCGGGGCAGTTCGAAGGTTGGGACTCACTGTTATAGTCAGAATACAGCAAGACTTCATGTTGTTTGAAAAGGGAATTCCCTCTTTTCTAAGTTTGTACTTAACCCACCAAAAGCTTTATTCTTGGCTAGAACTTAAGGGAGCAAGGGAAGACCTGCAGTCTGAGCTCTTTATAATGAAGGCCTCTTTCCACCCTGACTTTAAGAAAAATTATTTTCCAATCCTGGTATCCGAGTAGCCTAACAAACATAAATCTGGCCCAGGAGTCATTATATTTGGGACCAAATTCTCTGTGAGCTCTGTCTACTTCTATTAATTGCTATGAATATTTTAATCCTAAAATGTTAGTGAGCATCTCTTAACAGTAACATAAAGGATCTGACCCCTCAGTCCCCTCTGGTATGCTCCCAATCTTCAAATTCTCCCAAGATCTTGTTTTCAAATCCTCCACCTTAAGCCTGAGTGCCTATAGCTCCTTAGAGAAATCAGTAAGATCACAAGTAAGTTTGGGTAATTGGTCCTCCAAGGTGCTTGCTTTTTGTTCACAATTATAGGGCCTCAAGCTTTCCGGCTATGTCAGAAAACTTTTTGTCTAAGATTGATATTGCAGCATTTACATTTCCAAAGCCCATTTTGAGCTCATTTAAGATTTTTTGTTGGGATTCCTCATATCTGCCCGAGTCAGAATTAGAGGTTATGATTTCTTCAGAGGTATCACTGGTAGAAGGGTCTCCCTTCTCAGTCTCTGACTTGAGTTTTAGTAATTTCTCTGTTTGTTTGTTTTTTTTTTTTTGCTTCACCTGTAGTCCATCCTTCTGCTCAACTCTGGTTCTTCTGCTTTTTTAGCAGCACTTGTTTTACCGTGGATTCCATGTCGTTTAGGTGATTATGGTAAACTACCTGATTAAAACCAGGGGATACCAAGTATTCAACTATAGATTGTTGAAACCCACTGCTTTCTCACAGTGTTTTATTTTTCAAGACCTTAGAGTGCTGTGGTAAGCTATTTCCTTCATAGAACCACACAACACCTTATCCTGCTCTAATGCTTCCAGTTTTTCAGTGTTTAGCTCAAACTGTTTCTTACCAATTGAAGAAATACTAACATTGGTTGTTTTGGAGAAATTGGAAGATGTACCTTGTCCTAATGGGGAGCTCACCTTTACCTGAGAGGGCTAGCATGCTAGAGCTAATCCACACAAAAGAGCTTATATGCATTTCTTCAAGCTTCCCTTTTTTGATTTCTCACAGTGTTTTCTTAGGAGAAGTTTCGCTGAATAATTCTGAAATCTCTTAAACTGGGGCAAACGAGAGATCAGGAAAGGAAAGGAAATCAGCTGGTTACAGCTGCCAATTATTATGAGCAAAAGATGCGTGACAGACAAGTCTTCAATGTTAACTCCTTTTTTGGGGGGGTAGAATAATACTTGTGACTTGCATTAAAGGGACACTGTCAACCCCCCAGGTCTCAAAGTGTCCCTAGTTTAAAAAACACATTTTATGATTGCCAACATTCTGTAAAGATTGCTGACATAGTCGGTAGTTTGATTCTAATTCTTTTTTTCTTTAAAAAAGTGAAAAACAGACTGCCAAATATACTGGTGTCACCACACTAAGGCCCTGTCCACACTACCCCCTCTGTAACATTACAGAGTGCCCAAATCATTACCGCAACGGTTTGCGTTTACACCTGTAACGTTACAGAAGGTGTTTTCGTAACCGTTGTTGAAACCACATATGAGGTGGTTTCAACAATGGTTATGAAACTGGTTACGCCTCGGTAACGTTACCGGGTGTAGTGTGGATGCATAGCACCGTCTCTAGCGCAGCATGAGCTGCATTGTGGGATCGGGTGCCACGGTAACGTCACGCTTGGTTTCGGCGTGAATGGGCGGTGCCGGTCCTGTAACAGACATACCGCGGTAGACACTGCACCGCTCCCCGGTTGTAATGGTTTCTATCCATTACGGGGTCTGAGCGGTGCAGTGTGGGCGGGGTCTTAAATAGGTTTGTTTACATTCCTTGATCAGCTCCAACTGCATCTTTCCTGGATTTGGGATCACCCACAACACAGTCTAGCCACTCGCTATGCAGTGGGAGTTTAGGGGGGTGTTGCATCATGAGTGACTGCACTATTTAGAGAAGTTTCTAATGCTCAGGAAGTTATGCAGTAAGAACAGATCCAGAACTGTAAACAAAACAAAGTTATTTATAAATATACATTAGCATGCAATTCAGTTTTACTAAACAGGGAGACAAACAAAACAAACAGCAACATTAATGAATTTTAGAGAAGGTAGGCAATCATAACATGAGGGTTTTTAACTAGAAATAATATGATGGAAAACAGGTTGACAGCGTCCCTTTAACTGCATTCTTTGGGAGGGGGGCAATAGATTCGCCAAGGACGGGTTCGTTAAGAATTCATGTTTAATAAATAAGTGCCCTCAAGAAAGACAAAACAACAAAAAGCGTATGCGAGCTTCCCAGCATAGCGGACTTCGTAAACTTCAATGCAAGTCTGCTGATGTCAAGAAGAGGAGGAGGAGTTATCTGCGCTCCTGCACTTTCTGTAATCGGATCAAGGAACAGACTTTCCAGGCAAAATCTTGCTGTACTTTGTAAAGAAAATAAATAAAGTGCACACGTACAGATTAGGGTTGCCGCGGCTGTCAAGAAACAGTAAACGCCGGAAGTGAGTGTGAGGGAGCTGAAACTTTTCACCACTTCGGAGAGTTTCAGTGTGGGAACTACAATGTAAGTTAATGACAGCAGCCTGCTTGGAAGGAACCGTGCAAGAGCGACTCCCGACGTCAGTAAAGGGCAGCTGCAGTCGCCTCCGAACACGCCACCTTTTGGTCCAAACTAGAACCAGGCTCAGAACAAAATCAGCCGCACGGCTACAGAAATCGGGCTTTGAGTATCTTGTGGAAGTTCTGGTTTGAAAGGGATTCTGAAAAAACGCTTTCCCTTGGGATCATACCTGTGGCCATGGGACTGCCAACTCTGGAATTTAGTGATTCTTACTTGGACAGCCCTGATTTTCGGGAACGTCTCAAATACCACGAATTTGAGCTGGATCGGACCAACAAGTTCATCAAAGATCTTATCAAAGATGGAAATATGCTCATCGGGGCGCACAGGAGTGAGTAGGAACGAAAGGGTTTCTTTTGTTTGAATGGTATTTTGTGATCTAGCTCCCCCACTGGTAGCAAGGTGAAAACTTTCACCGAATGCAGGGGTTTTGTTTTGTGTGTGTGTGTTTTTCATTGGAAATTTAAAAAATAGAAACGTTTTAAACTGTGAAAAGTACAAATGTGGTTCAATCTGAAATTAGAGTGTGGGCAAATAATTTCCGTAGGGCAGAAACATTGCCTTTATACGGCTGAATGTTACTGGTTTTCAAAGGCTAAAAAGTGAACTAATCCCCCACTTCCAAGCAATAAATATTAACACAACAGTTTTCGTTGTTAAATGTTATCTAAAAGCTAAGGTATGTGGACTTCGAACTCCGATTTAACGTGAGATACTGTAGGTGTTTTAGAGAGTAATGATATTGAATCAACTACATGAAAATGCAGGCAACTGCACTGGACTGAATTTGTATGAACACTTTCCGTGCATCATAAGGTCAGCCAGGAGCTGGACTGCTGCACCGTGGGAATGGCTGTGAGAAGGAGTTGGGGGTTCTTATCCGGTGGTTAAATTAAACATGTTTGCATAGAACTCTCCGCTCTAGATTTGTACAAGGGAACTGTGATCCCCCCCCCCATGTGAAACTCTCCTGCAGCATTCAGTGCAGAAAGATGTAGAATGTGCAGGAGGTGGGAGGACTGCCAAATTTAAGTATTGATCCCCTGCAGACAGAGACTTACCTAGCTGATTGTAACTAGTCCTACAGTTCTGGTACATGATATTTTGGAGTGACTGGACAGTTTATTTCTCATTTATTTACATTTTTATTGTGGCTATTGTGTTGTCAACTCTTCTTTTACAGTAAATGCTGCATTGGGAAGCATGTGTAAAACTGAATCCAGTTACAATTAGGGAACTAACTAGTAGTGCCAAAAATAGGCAGACGATGTTATTCTTTTCAGCTAGTTGCTACTGTACTTTTTATTTCTAAAGTATTTTCTTTATTTGTTTGCCCATTAGAATGATTTCTTCCTGACTGTATTAGGTGTAATTGGAAGAGCATTATTTCACCTGGAGACCAACATAGATAGTTCTACTCCCCTTCATACTGTGCCTCATAAGCATTGTGAACTCATTTATGTTCTTTATGTATTGAATTTTGTTAGTTGGGTAGGCTTGCTGAGACAGACGTCCCTTTTTCAGGAGTGACCTGGAGTTAAGTACATTAACAAGGGCAAACCATATGCCATTACAGGGAAGACAATGTTCAAGATACCCCACCATACCCCACCCGCTATCGCAACAGGAACCTCCAACAAGACCACTCAACTGGTCCCCAGATCCAGGACCACCCATGGTCTAAGGTCTTTATGCTACAGAGCCCCATCCTGGTTTAACTCTCCCTGCTCCCATCTCCAGTGCCCCCACAATCTCCAACTTCAAAACTGCCCTTCAGAGCTAACTCTTTAACACTCGTAGGTGCTCCTGTCTCTAAATGTGGCCTCGATCTCTCCACACTTGACAATGCCCGCCGGCACTCCACCTCACCCCCACCTTCTCCCCCTGTGCACCATACCTACGCTATAACTGGCCTGTGCAAGCTGCATTATTGTAATTGCCACTAGACTGTACAATGTATGAAATTAATTTGTGTAATGCCAATTTCAGTTACTTGTACTCTGTAACCTAAATTTGCTATGCTTGTCCTCAATGTGACGAGGTACCTTTGGAAACGAGTCTCTGGCTCAAAGGTTGTAAACTGATTTACAAATAAATAAGATACAGCAGGGATAGACAAGAGGGCAGTTGACATATGAAAAACAATACAGTTAAGTGGGTACTGTACATTAGGGTAGTTGAGGACATTCGTGATTAACAAAGTTATTAGACTCTCTGATCTGACAGCACGTGATTGTCTCTTCTTGTCCTGTTATGATGTCATACTCAATGAGGTTGCAGTGCCAATGACGCATAAAGGAAAATAGAGCTAGATACTATAGGTCATCTTCCAGGAAGAGTTCTATAGTGTATGGTAGAACACAATTGTGTATGGAGATCCAAGCACCGTAAAATGTTGTTCTGCTGCAATAGTGACATCTATACTAAAGCAGAACAACTTTTCATTCTGCATTAGTATGGATGTCACAATACAAAAGACCCCATCAGTGCTTTTCATTGGTCAGTGGTGGGTGAAGAGTTGCATGCATAAACCGACTGGTGGGCAGTTGTTGGTGAAATGCAGGCAGTGGAGCAGAGAGACTGAGTGCAGAAAACAAAAGCAGTAAGTGATTCTGGGCTCCTGTACACCACTCATTATACAGAGTAGTGTATGGTAGCCCATATACATAACAGTCTTGTTACACCTTGTGGTTACTATGATGTCAAAGGGACCTCTTGAGCTTCACTCACAAGAACCTTGATGTCATAGTAACCACTCTGTGTAAGAATAGCATTGTTGTGTATGGGCTACCATATACTATCCTATATGTTATACACATCACACTTTGCACTGTCAGGTAGAACATCTCATAATTAGCAAATAAGAAAAAAAGTACTACAGATAGAAAAAGCAACAGCTGGCTACTTTGATGTTATACACATCACACTTTGCACTGTCAGGTAGAACATCTCATAATTAGCAAATAAGAAAAAAAGTACTACAGATAGAAAAAGCAACAGCTGGCTACTTTGATGTTATACACATCACACTTTGCACTGTCAGGTAGAACATCTCATAATTAGCAAATAAGAAAAAAAGTACTACAGATAGAAAAAGCAACAGCTGGCTACTTTGAATGTTAATAGCACTTTCAGGCACTGTTCTTTAAGTATGAGCAACTGTGGGTGACCCAGAGGCACAGAAGGCTGATGCACTGTAATGTGCCATACTTCTCCAATGCCAGTGACCCAAGTTTGGGAATTTCTAATGGAAGTTTGAGTTACTGGGGGGAAGGGGTGGCAGAGAACTGAGCCAGCCATCAGGCAGCTCTTCAATCCTGGATTGAGGAGGTAAGATTTCCTGACTCTTGGCTGCCACCAGGTGAAGGTTCACTGGTAGTGCTGATGCTCAGTGGTTGGCATTACATGGGTGGGTGGAGCAGTGTTGCAGGTTCTTATGCACATGCACACCTCCACTCGCATGCACAAAACTATGCTTGCCATAGCCCGGGGGCATCATGGGACAAAATGGAAAATTGCTTGGCACAGGGTATATTGAGCTGTGCCCACGTGCCTCCATCCTGCACTGCCACCTGGCTATTGGGCCCAATCTGGATGACAGTGACTGGTTGGGGGGAAAACAGCCCTCCTCTTCCCTTCCCTGCCACAGGGGGCAATCCGTGGTGGATCTTGGGCTCCATGACTTGGGTGAGATGAGCGCCAGGAAAGGGGAGGGCAGGGCTGAAGAGCTCACCTGTGACTAACCATGAATGGAGAAAAAGCTTTATATAAAAAAAAAAATGTATGAGCAACATAATTATGTGTTCATACAGTACTTGACAATGTGGTGATTTAGTTACTAAGTCAGGAGTCTGGTGATTTGAGGTTTGTGAGAATATAATCAATTTTTAAAAGCTATAATCTTTTATGGGCCACAGTCCTGTCACTCAAAACATTCATCTATGCAGCAGTGTGGCACCCACTTCTTTAAACAGACAGAGTCCCTCAAAATGTGTGACAAAGTGTTATAATGGAAGACATCTCATTAAATCATGGAATCAAAGCTTTGAAAGCTGTAGAAAATAATACGTTGCTGCTCATGATGTTAACTTTCATGAACAATCAAGAGTGACATGCGGTCAGAGACTTCAAGTTAGGACTCACACTCTGCAGCTGGTGTCCCTGTACACCAATTCCTTGTGATTATGTACCATTTTACCTTGTGTCACATATTGTAGGAAGGAACTTGGTCTGAATAAGTAAAAACAGATTGTTAACAGAGGATATTTTTATTTTTGTTTTCTGAGCTGACAGCAAAATAAAAGAATATTTATTTATTTATTTCAAGATTGTTGACTGGGATAGGCACACTGAGCCAAGGCTTGTTTCCAGGTGTGGCCTGGGGGAAGGGAACAGAGGGCAGATACATAGCATGGACACAGTACACAGTTATAAATGCACTTAGATAGCATTGACACAGTTCACAGGTACAGTAAAGATAAATCGAGTGCATGATTAAAATAAGAGTGAGTACAATAAGAGCAAGGAGCAAAAATCATGAAATTCAGCCACATCTACACTGGGGTAGGAGGCAAACATAAAGGGCAATCAGAGAGGGGAAACAGGAGCAGGGGGGAAGGAAATAATTTTAGCTGGTACCTGAAGGAAACAGGGGAGGTATTGAAATGGAGGGATGATGGGAGTAGGTTCCAGAGTGAAGATAGATGATTGGAAATGGCTGATTGCCCAGTAGATGAGCATGCATGAGTAATGTCAAAAGTGTGAGGATCCCTGGAGGCAGTATAGAGCAGTGGGTTAAGGCTCTGAGCTGCAGATCTGGAGACCTGGGTTTGAATCCCACAGCCACCTAGGTGCATACTGTGTGATCCTGAGCAAGTCACTTAACTTCCTTGTGCTCCCAGGTTGCATCTGGAAAAAAGCTTTGGCTTAGTGTGCTACTCCTGGTTAAATAATGTTCCCTTCCCTTCCCCTGGAGCAGAGGAGCAGGAGGCAAAGAGAATGGAGGAGAGAAGAAATGAGATGTAAGAGAGAAGAGATCCAAACTAGTATTTGGATGTCAGTGAGGCACAGATGTTCTGGCAATGTGAAGGTAGAAGAAGAATGGATAAGGAGGAGTAGAGTAAATAACAGTGGATAAGAGAAAGGGAGATGGTTTGCAGAGGTTGTCTAGTCTGGTCAGGGAGGAGGAAGAAACAGTGTCATAGACCATGTTCACATACTCAGATACCAGGAGCACCACTTTGGTGACAAGCTCATGGCAAATCTGTAGAGCTAGACGGCCTATATTGCAGTACAAGGTACCAAGTTTAGGGTGAAACTTGGCATGAATGGCATTAATGTGGACAGAGACATTGAGTTTGCTGTCTAGCCACACACTGAGGTATTTGAATTAATGAATCACTTCAAGAGGAGTGCCATCCAAAATGGAGAAGATAGACAAAGTTAGGAGTCTAGCCACTTTTTGGCTAGTGCCAAAGGTCATAGACACAGTTTTGTGTGTGTGTGTGTGTGTGTGTTGATGCAGAGTTAGTTAGATTGAAACCATCTTGGGACATTGTGGAAGTCTTGCTGGAGCAGAACTTCCATGGCTATAGTGGAGGGACTGGAGGTGTAAATGACTATGTCATCTGCATACATGTGGATATGCAAATTGGCACAAGCTGTGGGGATGTCATTAAGGAAGAAGGAGAACAGAATGGGCCCCAGGATGGATGGGACCCAGTACAGGATGAGAAGTGGAAGTGAGAGGGCACTACCAACCTGTACTGACTACAGTCAGCCAGAGAGATAAGAACAGAACCAGTCTGTGGCAGGAGCTGAGAGGCCAGCAGCACTCAGCTTGTCCAGGAGGAGATGATGGGACACAGAGTCAAAGGGCTTGGTCAAATCGATGAAATTTGCACCTGTGATATACCACTGATTAATTTCTGAAAAGATAGAATCAGTTACATGCAGTAGGGAGGAGACCATTGAATGGTGCTTCCAGAAGCCACACTGGAACTGGGAGAGGAAATCATTGGAGGATAGAAAATCAGAGCATCTAGTGTAGGCAAGCTACATTTGTAGTATAGCAGGAGAAGGGAGGGGGGAGATTGGCTGGAAGTTATTCAGTGAGGATGTCCCCCTCCCCTTTGTGGAGTGGAAGAACTTTGGCCAAATTCCAGGACTGAGGGTGAAGGAGAGGTTGAGTAGGTAAGTCAGTGGATGTGCTATGGCAGGTGCAGACATTTGGAGTAGCTTAGGATCCAGTCCATCATGACTGCTTTTAGGCAGTAAGGGTTTTCTGGGTACTAACAGGGGGAAAGAGGAAATGTATGGAAGGGAGGCAGGAGGGACATGAGGAGAAGTGGAGAAGGCAGGAGGGTGAGTGGAAGGAAAAGTAAAAGTGGCAAATAACTCACTGAAATGGGTAGCAAAAGAGGAGAGGTTGGACACTGGTGAACCATTTACAAGAAGAACTTAAGGCAGTGGACTGTGTGGGAAGGTCAAAAAGGGAGTGAATTACCTTCCAGAACTTTGAGGAGGCATTAAGGTTGTTCTGAAGGTTGACCTTGAAATGCTGTGATTTTGCAGCCCACACAGACTTAGTACAGGAGTTTCTGATAGTTTTGTATAAAAGGAGGTCAGGAAAGGAGTGAGATAGTTTGAAATGTGCCAAGACAAAGTCACAGGACTTGCACTTGTCAGCAATTTTAGGGGTAATCCAGGGGTGATAGTGAATTTTGACCCTGGAATTTCTGACAGGGTGTGCTGGTCCCATATAGAGGAGAACTTGGAATGAAAATAGGGAGAGGTCATTGTCAATATCCATGGCAGAGTGTATGGCTCTCCAATCTTCAGCGGCAAGTTCACTCGAGAGTAAAAGTGTGAAGTGAGTTGAGGGACCTGGCTCAGATGTCGTTAAGGGAGGAGGGTGGCACCAGATTTTCCTGATGCAGAACGTTATGCAGTAGTCACTGAACACATCCAGCAGGATTTCTGCTAGTACAGTATGGTCGTGGTGAGGGGAGAGACCCCAGTCCAGGAGTGAGTGGTTATGAGAGTGGGGGTTGAGCTGAGTGCATTCAATGATAACATTTGTGAGATTTAGGGAGACAAACTTGTTGGTGGCCAGCCTGGATTCCAGGGAGAGCCAACTGACATTGAAGATGAGTTCACTAGCTGCTAGTGAACTCATCTACCAAGATGAGTTCACTAGCAGAGGATTTAGGAGTGATGGCAGAGAGGGAATCAACCAGGGAGGAGGATGATATTGGTGAGGCATAGGAAACCCCAATGAAGATGGGCACAGAGGAGAGATGCAACCTCACCGAAAGCTATGGTGCAAGAGAGGCTTTGACAGGCATAGATGTAGCACCACTCCGATGTTTTCCCCTCTCCTGCTTGAAAAGATGATAGTCAGGAAGGGACAGCCTAGAGTTTGGGAACCTACAGGAGAGCTAGGACTCGCTGAGATATAGAGGATGTCTGATGACTGCTGCAAAATCCAGACAGACAGGAGGCTTAGCTTTGGAAGGAGGTGTCAACCATTAAATTGAAATATGCTCAGGCTTTTAGCATTTGGGGAGGTGAAGAAGGAAGAGGAGGGTCCAGTGTTGTATTCCTCATCACAGACAGGAGAAGGAGTAGGAACAGGAGCAAAAGGATGGAATGGGGTTTCTGCCTCTCAGAGCAGGGGGAAGGCAAGAGGGAGGTTGGAGAAGGCAAGATTGGCATACTGGAGAAACTCCAGGTTAAGGGATGGGGAGGGAGACAATTCGAGTGAATAGAAGGGGAGGAGGATAGAGGGTGGATGGGATGATGGATGGGTGGAAAAGGGAGAAAAGTACAGGAAGGGAAGAAAGCTAGAGGGAGGAGGATGGGAAGGGGCATTGGAGAGATAGGGTAAGGTAGAGGGGGTTAGGCACTGTACAGTTTGATCAGAAGGTGAGATGCAATAGCCATTGAATATTCAATAATGTAGATGACAATATTAATCAAGGTCTGGACAAATATAAAATAGCAGTCACCTGATAAAAGGTTTAGGCTGTAACTAGAATTTGGGATAATTACAGGTAATTGGGCTGTAACACAGTTGTTAAAAACAGGTTACTAACTAAGCTGAACAGGTTCAGAAAACTGGGAGAAACACTAGTGGAATGTTCTGAGCTCTGACAAGTATAAACCTGAAACAATCAGTGGATGTTAGGTGGAAAATACAAAAGTGTATACAGGGTTTTGCAGGAGTCCACAAAAAAAAGACAATGTCAAGAATTGAAACAAAGCACTGACAAGTATAACACCTAAGACAATAAGCAGTTGCCAGGTGGAAAATGCGAAAAAGTGAGTATAATCATATATGACAGACAAGTATAAAACTTAAAACAATGAACAGTTGATAGATAGAAAAATGCAAATTGTAAATACACCCAGACAGGGTTTTACAAGGAATCATCAAAAATGGCAAAAAGAATAAAAATGAAACTAAAGTACTGGCAAGTATGAAACCTAAACCTAAAACAAATGAACAGTTTCTAGGTTGAAAATTCATTAAGTGAGGTGATGCAGTAAGTGAATACATTTTAATTTTGTCATCTAATCTTTATATAGGTTATATATAGTACCTAAATCCATGCTGTAAATGACTGAACTTTAAAGGGTTAACTACAGTCAAAATATACAAAAAGACGTGTTTTGTGGAGTGGTTTAATGTATGTGTACAGCCTTAGTGTGTCTTTTCGTTTTGTTGCTCTTAGGCTTTCTCCCTAAATTTGCCTACTTGTTTTGTGGCCCGTGGGGATCGCCATGATTATATCCTTTACTGCCTTTCCTTCTCACACTATGCCTTTTGTCCTGTATGAAAATAATGCATCACAAATCATTGACCCAGTGAGCTCTGACTTAGTTTATTATTTAAGGTGCCTCTTCTTATCCATTGAGCACTAGTAAATGCTACATTCACAGTTTGGAAAACACCTGAGGGATAATTGAGTTGGCTGTTCTTTAAGGAAACAGCTCAAGCCTTCAATAATTATAGCACTGATGGCTTTTTTTGTTTTGTTTTGTTTTTGTATGGCTATGTATGGCTTGATGAAAATATGTTTTTAAAACATAACAGCCACTTCTGCTGGCTAGACCAAGACATGCACCTAGAAAAAAACAATTGGATTAGAAAGTGTTATTTGTTTGAGGCCAGAACATCAGGTTGCTGAAAAACAGCAAGTCAGCACTCACTGAATGAATAGTCTCTGAATCAGGTCTCCAAACACAGCCAAGTCAAGTGGGACAGGAGACATTTATGGGAAAAGAGCAATAGAAAATACTGCAGTTGAACTCCCTAGAAGCCATAAAACAAGCAGGCAAATTCAGTGGAAAAAACAAACAAACAAACAAAAAAAAAAAAACCTAACAACAAAAAAAGGAAAGGACTACACATAGAAATCAAAACTCTCTACACATTTTTTAAGTAAATTATGACTGTAGTTCTTTAATTTTAAGCAGTAGTATTTGCAGGTCACCATAAAAATACCATCATATAGATATTTAGCAAAAATGTGTTTCTTACTTTTGTTAGTGTTATGAACAGTGTATTGTTGTTTCACATATATATTTTTAAATCTGCTTTAACTGCTCGTTTTATAATTAATGACTCTAGTCAATAAAGGTGGCCAATACTAGTACATTTTAATAACCTCATCACTGGAAGTTATTTTTAGACTGTGTATACTGAATTCATTCTGTTGATGTTATCAGGATGGTGCTCACACATGTTCTGGTGGTAAACTGCACAGCACCACATCAAGATGTTTAGTTTTGCCACAGAAGGCGGGGCCATGCAACAGAAAGTTGAGGGGCATCCATGTCACTAAAATATATACTGTATGTTCAATAATTAAAATAAAGGATGACAGCCAGCCTAGTGGCATGGAGGGCTGAGGCATCATGCCTTACCTTCTGCCATGCCGGTGACCTGTGCTTGCAGTGCGAGCAGGCTGTTGGAGGTCTGCTGGGGAGGGAGGGAGAGAATTGAGTGTCTGAAGGACAGCTCTTTTCTCCTCTTCTGGGGAGGGGTGGTGACAGAGTCCGCTGTGTGCCTGATCCCCAGTGATGGATGGGGGCTGGCACAGCAGGCCCACATGAAGGGGGTGGTTGCAGGACAGATGCCTGGTGTGCCGCATATGGAAGCCTGCGCAGCTCGGCCATTGGCATCATTGTATGCTGCCATGCCACACTCGGGGGTTGGGCACCAAAACACCAGAGGAGAAAAAACATCAGCTGGCAGGATGAAAGCAGCCCCTCGCAGGTTCCACACCTGGCTAGGTGGCACCTCGCTAGGGTGAGAGATGAGTCCAAAGGATGCTGGGGTGACGGGGCTGGGGGGGCCGGACTGAAGGGGGCCGGGCGGAAGCATAAAAAATATGTAAAAAAATAAAGGATGACTGCCAACCCCATGCACTGGGGGTTGAGGTGCTGGATGCCACACCTTATGCTGCACCAGTGAAATGGGTTCGAGAATGAGCTCAGGTCATCATCGGGTCATGGGGGGGGCTGGATTGAGCCACCATCAGGCAGCTCTCCTCTCCGTGGGAGGCTTGGGCACTAATCCAACCAGCGGATGGTGTCAGGAGGGGAGGGCGCTGTTAGGTGCTTGTCAGAGGCTGTGCCTCCTCACAGCTTCTCACCTGGACTGTGATCCTTCATGCCGGAGCCCTTGGGGGGGGTATTAGGGATTCCAGTGCTACTTCCATAACAATGGGAAGAACCCACCCACCCTGCCATGCCCCATGATCCCTGTATGGGGGGATGGAGCAGATGGTCGGTACGCTGGCACCGAGCCTCGCTGGCATTCGGGCCAAAAAAAATCCAAATAAAAAAATAAATACATAAATAAAATAGAGAATAACACTACTATTAAACTTCTGCAACTTAATTTTTGTCCTGTTTGAAGGGAATTCCTAAGTGGTCATCTCACAACGTCCTGTTTTTTTGACTTTCTCTTCTTTTCTTTGTTGCTCTGCTTGCCCTTCCAGAACAGGTGGAATCATATGGGAGTGCAACAATGTGTGTGTGTATGTTGGTGGTGGGGGGGGGGAGAGTGTCAGCTCCTTTTACTTGCCAGAACTAGTTGTTTTTTCTAGGAAGTAAAGATGGTGGTTCTGTTCGGGGTCTGTACTGTGACTAAAGATACATTTTAAATTAAAACAACTGCATTAATCCAAAGTTAAATTTGACAAGCAAAAAAAAAAAACAACTAAATGCTACTAGTGTCCACTACTACACTTGTATCCTACAGTTCCATCAATTGCATGGTCAGTTAGTTCTAGATATTTCTGAAGAGATTATCTCTTGTGACCCTTAAGCAGTGTTGCAAGAGGGTAGGAGTTTTTATAGAGAATATCACATAAATTTCAGGAAACATTTGACCATGTCAGTTGTTATAACTGTATAACTGTTTTTTATTTCCCTATTGTCATGAACTGACACTTTAGCATTAGAAGCATTAGTTAGCAAGCAAACAGTTGCATGGTATTGCTAAAACCAGAGCTAATTATAAAAAAAGTCATGGATTCTGATGTCTAATGGTAACAGAATTATTAAGTTTCTGTCTGCGGTTTTGTTAAACGGAAGAATGTTATGGCTGAAGTCTTTTATGTGCAGTTTTGTGATTTAATTCATCTTGCCAAGTATATTTAGGACAATCACTTTAAACATTATGGATAGATCCCTTCTAACTTATGGGAATATGAAACATTAGTGAGCAATGTGCATTCTCATGCTGTGTATATATATATATATATATATATATATTTTTTTTTTGTTGGTACTTTTTCCTCCCCCGGAGCCCTCAGCTGATGCCATCTGATGTCCCCCCTCCTGCACTGACCCCGGGAATGAGACTTCCTCCCCTGCAGCCCCCATGACTTACCCTCCATGGCAGGGGATGGTGAGACCCTCAAACTCACCAGACTGGATCCAGTTCCAGGGAGGCGTCTTCCCGGGTGGCACATCGGAGGGGGACAATCATCATCCTGTGGCCAAGGGCTCCTGTTTTTCCATTTTCATTGTAGGGGGTATAGCGTGTAATGACGCCAGTGGAGAGAGCATGCACGTTCCCACCCGCGCTCCTCCCGGCGTCTGCTGCATCCCTCGCCCACCACCTCAGCATTGGCAATCTATCTCCAGCCTCTGCTAGGGGACAAACACATGCTGACTACTGGAAACCCACCTCCCCAGAGAAGGAGAGCAGTCCTAGGGATACTTGATCCTTCTCCATCTCTGCCAACCCCAGTGGCCCGTGCCCGTTCCCGAATACGGGTCACTGGCATGGCACGAGGTGTGGTGCCCAGTGCCTCAACCCTCAGTGCCACCAGGCTGGCTTTTCACGCTGTGTATTTAATGATTTCATATTTTATGACACAAGGATTTTGTCAGAGTTCAGTACTGTTAAGATGCCTGTTAGCTATACATGGAATAATAAACTCCAAGTGTTAAGGTCAGCCTGATTCTTAACACCGAATGGGTTCTGTGACATCATATGAGCTCAACGGCAAAGCTGCTGATGTCACAGAATGCATGAGTCGATTACAAATCAGCCTATTCTTAACATTTGGGAGTTTACTATTCTATAATGCATGGCTATCTCAATTTGCAAACTGAATTGGAGAGTAAATGAAGATATTCTCTTAAATTGGACAAAAATCATGGTGAAAAGCTACTGAGGTAAAAAAAAAACTTTGAATTGTGGTTTAAAACAGCAGTTATGTAGTGTATGCACAAACTGTGATTGACAGATATATGAGGCAAATGTTATATTGACTTTCTTGAACTGAGTGTCACTTTTGGGTTCCTAAAGTCATTCTTAATAGGTGTTAAAAATATGTTTTTGAAATCAATGGCAAAATACGTTCTCATGTACAATATTTTAATGGGTAATGAAGATCATTCCTGTTTTTAGTGCTCCCAAAGTGAGGTTACTTTAGGGCAACACTGTTTTATGCCTGTGGTTTAAGAATGGATTATTCTGTGAGGCCTTGGCATGGAAATAACATGAAGGAGTATCTGCTCCTTACCCCCATAATCTGTGGGTGGCACTGGGAGTGAAACAAGAATGAGCAGCAGTCTTCCAGTGGAAGTCCTTACTCAGCTAAATTAGATGCTTGCAACACAGGGGAAGAAATGCACTCCGTTTGCCCTTTTGGATTGTGAAGAATAAAAATTAAGTATTTTTTTAATATTGTGATTGCTATATGCCTTTTTGACAACTAGCCCAGTGCTCTACTCTCAGTCAATTCCTTGATTTCAAAGCACTGGCACACAGTGTGTTATCTCTTGGAAACTGACACATACCCAAGAGTGTGCCTTTACAAATTATCATTATTAATTATTTACAGTAACATTAAATTTCATAAACATTTTTTTCTAGAATGGAGCCCAAATCCCATTTTCTAAGCACAATAATACCCAGCAGTGTGGGTAGTATGGGCTATATCCACCCTTCCAGGAGCTACGAGGGCCTCCACCTGCAGTGTCTGTCCTCATTACACCCCTTGGTTAGTGGATACAGCCCAGTACCTCCCACATTGTTGGGTATTACTGTTTGCATATCACATGACTTGCTTATAACGTTTCTCTTGAAGTACTCCATGGTTTAGTTTCTTTTTTACTGTAGCTGCTGTTACCTCCACTTTAAAGTTGTTGCAGATCATAACCCAAAATCAATTTTCTGTTCAATTTTTCAGCAGTCTATGTTGCTTAGGTGCTGTTTTGTTTTTTACAGTCTCTTACCACTTTGCATTTTTCAGTGATGAAGTTCATGTGCAGTTTTTGCACATTTCCCTATCATGTCTAGGTCCCTCTGGATTTCTTTAACATTTTGCTGAGGAGTAACTACCTTTTTATTTCAGTGTCATCAGTGAACATGGTAACAGAGCAAATGGTGCTGACCTCCAGATCACCTAATATATTAGACATCACTGGCCCCAACACAGAACCCTGTGGTTCTCCACTGTTCACTTGTATCCATGTGAATAGATTATCATTTATTTATTAAGTGTCACTGTTTACTGTTCTACAGCCAGTTTCTTCTCCACTGCATTACACAACAAGTAATGCCACTACAGTAGGTTCTCATGTGTGAACTAGTCTCTAGTGTGGCATAATTCTGAAAGCTTTACAGAAGTCCAGGCACACAACAGCTGTAGGTTTCCTCTCTGCAAGCTCCTTGGTGACCTAAAAAATTAACAGGATTGGTGCGGTATGATATATACTTGCAGAATACATATTGGACAACCAAGTCTTAGTTATTTTTCTGTAAATTTTCAACAGTTCTGTTTCTTATGGCAGTCTCAAGCAACTTCCATATTATATATTAAGCTGACTGTCCCAAGGCCCTGGAGCTTTTTTTTAATATTGATATTACGTGAGCTACCCTCCAGGGATCAGGCATGCATCCAGTTCTCAATGACTCATGGAAAATTATAGCCAGTTGGATAGAAAGTTTGTTAGCTGGTTCCCTCAGGATTTTTGTGAGCATTCCATCAGGCCCCATTGCTTTGTTTTTGTTTATCATCATGAGTGTTCTTTCAGCTGCTTCATGAGTCACAGACATGTCCTGTAGTATGTCCAGCTTCTCTCCTGTGAACATTTAATATTATTCCATCTCTGTCTTTGGTGGATGCTGATGCAGAATGTTCATTCAAGCATTCTTCAGTTTGTTTCTCCTTGGAGGTTACTGTAGGTCACCATGACAACCTCTGTTGCAGTTCACTTCTGCACAAGAAAATTGCAACAGAGGCTTTCTTGGCTGCAGTGCTCTCATATTTCACAGAAAGCAAACCACCAAAGGAATGCCTTGTAAGCCATTAGTAAAATAGCACCCACTATTTATTTATTTAGTTTTTGTTGACTGGGGAAAGGAGGATTATGCAATTCTGCTTAGTTTCAGCCTCATCACAGGGAGGGGGTTACAAATGGAAACCAACTGACGTTGAACCAGATTAAACTGTTGGTGGTATTTTTAGTGAATCGTGACAACTCCTTTAAAAAATATGGCAATGTGCTACCATAGTCTGTAATGGACTTTTTTGAATAATCTGGACAAGGGCCATATCCCATGACAAAGTGGTGTACCTAAAACTTTTGAACTGTGTGGGTTTAAAAAAATTACCAAATGAAAACTAAGTATCCAGACTTCACAGTGATTGAGTGTCATCCTTTCTCCTTCACTTAGATAATTGTCACAGGACAGAAGCTCTCCTGAAAGCACAGCCTTTACTCCTATAGGAGATTAATGATCTTGTGCATGTCTATGCAGGCTACTATACATCCCTAGTTATGGAGTTCAGACTCACTTGTCTGTAGTTAGTATGGTCACTTTTTCCCCCAAACTGTATCCCTTTAGTCATCAGGGATACTCCCCTCACTCAGAGGTTTTGCTAAAAATGGTTGTTATTCGTTGATTTGCCCTGTATAAAGTATTGTAACCATTGCTTTGTATTTTTTATTGAGTTGAGTTTATTGTTATTATCATATTATTTGATATTTGGAGCGTTTGCTTTTTTGTACTCTTCCACCATCAGTAAGCCCTCCTTTCCTCACTCACTTTTACATAGAAATGAGTACTGACCCAGTGTGCCTTTACCAGTCACCAGTTTGCAGATAAACAGAGAATAATGTCTGTGCAGGTATGTGTTATGAGTTTTTTTCCACACACCCGAAGTGTGTGATAATCCATAAACCCCTAGAGCGAAACTCAAGAGGTTTATGAGATTATCAGACAGTAAGGGTATGTGAAAATCTTCATGAGACAAACCGTGCACTAGCTGTATTTTTTTTATAACAACTGGTGCAATGTTTCAAGTAAGAATCATAAACGGTATTTGTGTCGGGAGCGAGCATATCCCTCAGTAGCCACCATATTGAGCTTGTTTGCTGTGTGGAGAGGTAACTGGCTGTTTCAACAGTTTGGCAGCTCTTCTAAAGAATGATTATTTATTGCTGGGAAATGTTGTGGGCTGGTTGGAGAAGGATCACGTGGGTAGCCTGAGTGAGTGACTTGTGGTTTGGTATGACATGGTAGGTTTAGTCTTGAGCCAGGGTATTTTCTGTGAACAGTGACAGCACAAGACCAAAAATGCAATAATAACCCAGTATGGAGTTATTACGGTGTTTACCATGTTATTACAGTATTTTAAAAGCAGTGCGCATCCAGACGATTGTAGTTTGCCACCAGTTACTATAAGAAATTAATAAATACATAAAATTCATTACTGATTCATAATAAGCATTAAATACAGCACCTGCTGTGGTTTACTTTCCTTTCAATTTGATAATTAAGCACTTAGCTTCTGTAGCTTTCTACGTACCAGATCAATTAATCAAAATCCAGGTTATTTCCCAAGGCAATAGATTATGTTAATGTCCAAACCCTTTTGAACTAGGATAATTCTTTACATTGTTTATGTGCTTCCCTGGTCCAAAAGCTGGAAATATCAGCTGAAGAAAATAGAACAGTTTAGACCAAACAAAAGCCTTAATTTCCAGATACCATTTTATTTCATTGCCACTTTATCCAAGCAGAAACCAATATTTCGAGACTTGATTTCAATGCTTTTCATCAGGGGTTGTAACTAAAAATAATTAGAGAGAAGTAAAATTACTCCTCTAGCCTCAAAATGCATTTCTATATGCAGTGCATGTTTAAAATAAATGTGAGGACACATGCAGTGGACCATAATCCATTGTACCTAGTATTGCACTGGATTTGCGTCTTCAATCTTCTGTATGTTTTTTATGACAGCTTTACTCTTTAATAGGGGATGCCACCTTTAAACATAAGCAATTTTTTTTTTTTAGGAATACATTCAGGCATTTGTTACATAATCCATACAAACTTTAATGTACTCACTATTCTAACGAGACTCTTTGCACACAGTCTTGTTTTTATATAGTTCTCCAAACACTTCTCTCAGTATGTGCTGAAACATAACCAAAAACAGCCAATCACTCTAATTGTGATTCATTCAAAAACATTTTGTAATAATTTGTTTTTTCCATAGGAAAGGCTGGTTATAATTTGCCATTGAAAGTCATGGGTTATAATGGTGAACACATGCCAGCTTTCCCTATAGAAAGTGACAGCTCGTGCTCACTCTGCCGCATACTGTAGCTGTCCCCATAAAAGTCACACTGGTTGGCAAAAAACACTCCCCATCAATTACATATAACAACCAGGGTATGAAATTCGTGAAAAAAAGTACATGCCCACTTGGGCATGTAAGAAGAAAATGTACATGCCCAACAAACTATTTACATGCCGCCCCTTAGTTTATAGAATTCTAGACATCATCTTCACTGGACCAAGCACTTTCGTTTTCGTCACCACCACTAGGGCTGGCAGAAGCAGCATGCAGTGACAGTGTTCTGGAGCCATAAGCTTTGGTAGTGGGTCTTCTTTTGCCATTTTTCCACCACAGTGATATGGCACCTTGAGGGTTATAGTCAGTAAGCTGGGGTCCATTCAGAGATATAGACATTAGGTCGTGTAGGGTGTCTAGGGTAATCCAACCCTCCAGTCATTTTTTATTCTTCCCATCAGAGAGAAGCCTCTTTCTGCAGCAGCAGTGTGAACAGGAATCAGGAGAATGATTCTGACAATGGCCAGCACATTTCGAAATTGTTGGTCCTGCACATCCGCAAGAATCACTTTCTGCCACAATTTCAGAGACTTACAACTTTCAACAGACAGCAAGTGAAGTATGTGCTTTTTTAAGTCTAGCCACTCCAGCAGTACCAAAGCAACATCAACTCCACGAGACTCTAGGACCACTTTATAATGATCAACAATTGTTTGAATTGCTTGATCTCCATATGTTTGAAGTGCCTCTGTGGATGTTGGCCAGGACTGAAAATTCAAAGCTCTTGCAGCTAGTAGCACTTTATTGGTCGTGAAGGACTGAAAGCTAGATTCAATGTGCTGTGATGTTTTCTGAAGAATTTTTTTGATCTCTGAAATTGTGGCTTCTATAATGTCTGAAGGAGAACCTGATCTGTGCCTGCTAGTTTCATTAGTTAGGTCAACACTGTTGTACTGAGTTAGGTTCTGTTTACAGATGTAAGTGTTATGTGGTGAAGAGTTTCTTGATTTGAGAGACCATTTAGTTTTTGAATTGTGCTTTCTACTCTGCTGTGAACTTTTTCAACAGTGGCATCCTCTTGCTGAAAGCACAGACTAAGAGCAGATAAGTAACCAAAAAACACTTTCAGAAAGTTCATGTATATAATACATTTTAAAGTCTTAAGCACTTTAAGTATTCCTAGTGCTTTCTGGCCATGATCCTGCTTGTTTGTCAGTGACACATGTTCCAGGTGAGGCACTAATGCAGCCCAGTTCCTTTCAAGAGCAGAAATGGCCCGTTCTCTGTGTGCAAGCCACCTAGTGCCACCAGTGTTAACTGGTTTGACCACATTAATATTTAACAGGAATCCTGTTTCCTGTAGGCCTTTCCAACTTTTTGGTGACCTGTGGTAAAACGAGTAAATGTTCAGTAGAAGTTGTTCTAATGACTTGTAAAAGGGACAGTCTCTGGACAGATCCTTAATAGCAAGCTCTAAACGATGTGCACAGCAGTGTATGTCAATGAGGTGTGGGCACTGGAAATCTTGCTATTCGACTAAGGACACCTGAAGTGCTCCCAACATTACAGCAGCACCATCAGATGCCGCACTTATCAGCTTATGTTTCCAACCACCATCCTTTAAACCACCTTCACCCTCTAAAGCATTAATCACAGCATTAAAATGCTTTCTGAATTAGGGACACTGACTGGTTTCAGTGCAAGAAATCGTGTTACAGGCAGGCCATTTTCAAAACAAGTACATAAATGCCCTCCTCCTCAGTCAAACTTTTATCTGTGCAGGAATCAACAAGAAAAGAAAAAGTCATTGTCTTGTAGTAGACTAGCAGTAGTGCTTTGAATATCTTGGGCAATATAGTGAATGATGACGCGGCATTGCTTGTCACTACTGTAACTGTGACTCATAGCATCATCCCCATGATTTCTTCTTTGTAAATCTATCAACCCAGGAAAATCCCTGAAAGGCCTTTCGGTCCTAGCAACGTAATATGCAGTACAGAACAATTTACAAATTTGATCCATTTCTTTTTGTTCCATAAATTGTATGGATTTCTCTATTGGTCTTTCTCCAACTTTTGTTTTATTTGCAATGTATGCCATCTCAGCATTTTTGTGCTATGGACACTTCATGTGCTGAGATAATGTGTACTCTAAAAGTACTGCATCCAGTTCTGAAATTATTTTTGCTTTGGCTTTTATCATAACTCTGACACCATGTACACAACATGGCACATTTATCGGTGTCATATGTAAGCTACTTCCTGCCTTTTTCCAGGACTCCTGAAATTTTCTAACTTTGGGCTCTTAACCTTTATAGCGCGGTAGCACTTGAGGAAACTTCAGTGGTCACAACAGTTTCACTGTCTGGGCAAGGAGTTTGTGGGGTTATAGCTGTGCCTGTAGTAGTTGTACTAGTACTTGGTGTTAGGGAATCAGAGTCAGCTCCATGAGTCTCAGAACGTTTCTCTTAAATCCAAATTTAAAAAGACTCATGGTGTCTGCCTGGTTGTTTGGAGCTGAACTTGTGAATACTGATTTTAAGAATTTTTATTTGTGTGTTACTCAGTATTAATAAATGCAACAAGGAAAAAGTGTGTCTTGTCTTTTTTTATAATAAACTTAAGAAAATTGTGTGTTGTCTGATTATTTGTTATAACAGGTGATAATCAAGACAGTATATAGATTTAGATAGTCCACACAGACAGCGTAGCTTACCAGCTTGTAAAAGCTTGAGATGTTTTATAATATTCAGATTTTAGACAGTCCAAAACTACAGCGAGAGCTTGTGAAAAGCTTAACAGATGTTTTTATAACAGTATACAGACTCCTCATAAAGTAGCTTTATTAGCATGTAAAAAGCTTTTAAGATATATTTTTCTCATGACCTTTTATTTAGATTTTCCGTAGTCTGTAAGCCACAGAGTAAAATTTTTAACAGATCCCTAAATTTTAGGTAATTTTAAGAGATTCTTTAACACATACACTAAGTTTGTAAAAGTACAGTATAATGAGCTTTTTTATATAGTCAGCAACTGTGTGAATATTTAGACACACACTGACTATCACTACTAGTCTATATAATAGCTCCCTCCTCCTCACACTGTATTTAGTATCTAGCTCTCTCTTTTTTATAGGTAATTAGAACAGTACCAGTATAAGCTGATCTTTATTTTTTTATTTAGCTTCAGTTAGACAGAGATAGCTAAGCTTACTATATGTTAGTTCCCTGCAATGTAGCTGCCTCCTCCTGCTGTAAATTTAGTGCTGTGCCAAACTTATAGAATTAAACTAGTATCAGGCACTATCTGGAATCTGGCAACCGTTTAAATCAGTCTGCAAATGCAATGCTTCCCAACAATAAGACCTGTCTCACTAGTCTCACCCCCATCCCAGAGTATCACATGGCTATGGCTTTCTTTCTGCTGTCGCTGAAACCAGAGCACGGTCTGCAGGCAAAATTCCTGTTCTATGCTGCTTCTGTTCTTTTGTCTCCCCTCTAATCTGTTTGTTCTTCTCCGATGTCGATTTCCTCCCTCTTCACGATCTCACACACTCTCACCCTCTACCTCCTCTCTAACTCCTAAATATCCCTGCCTATAAACACTCCACGAATCTTAGTTTTATTATTCAGAGCTCTTAAAAGAGCTTTTGGGTCTTTTTTTTTAAACACAAAGTTAGCTCATAATCTGAGCAGCAGACTCGCAGATCCACTGCATCGACCGTTTTCTCCAAAAGTCAAGTGACAGAATGGCTGCTGGCTGAACTGTGTAATTTCGCTAACGGCGAGTTAAGGGCGGTGAACGGGTCCCACACACCAATTGTATCTGGCCAAGAGCGACCGACAACGGATCTATGCATGCGGCTGGCTGATGACTGTGCCAGTCAAATTAAGGGCAGCCGCCGCATTCCAGTACTGTCTGTATGTACTGTCAGCTGACAGTTGCAAACGGCACACTCGTGATCACCTCAGAGAGCTGGCGGCTCCCCCACCCTCTAAAAAAAAAAAAAGACAGAAAACCACAATGACAAAAAAAAAAACAAACAGAGCTCTGCACAAATACCTTAGGTGCCCCAGTGGGCAGGCAAAAACAGCAGTAGGTGTCCAGAGGTAAAAGTGCCTGCCCTGGGGCACCTAAGGTATAGGAATTTCACACCCTGATAACAACGCATGGGGAAGAGTGTAAACTTGAATTTTATGCACACCCTTGGTAGGGATGCTTTGATAAACCCCTCGTGCTTCACTCTTGGGGCAATATTTAGCATCCCACACCTCAGGTGTGCATAAAATTCTCGTTATGCACTCCCTCCCCATGCGTTATTTTACACTTTTTCAACCAATTCTAGTATCTCTAAACAGGGGTGCTGGAAGATTGGAAGAGCACTTTCTTATGATATGAAGGGCACCTTTTCCAAAACAGTTTTTGATATATAGAAATACAGTAAATGCCTGGCATTGGTAGGTTACTTGTAAACTGTGGTACAGAAGCCTCTTATGATGCTACACTTAATTGTACAACAGTGGGTACTTCCCTTATTTAATTTGCATTTTCTTAAAGAGCAGGTGTTTAGTCTATAAGTTTTCTTCCCCCAGAAACAAATATGGCAGCATACCTGCCCCCACGTCGACTGGCACATAAAGTTTTATTTTTTATTTGGTGCCTAAAAAGATAAAAGACTCATAAAACTCCTTGGAGCAGCCGGCAACAAAAAATAATTCAAGTTCCTGAACTGGAGACACTCTACCACATTGGTGTATGTTTTCTGATGTCGGTTCAAGAAGAGCGCAGGGATGCGCTCCATAGTCTTTAATGGGGGTTATTTTCAGAGTCTTTTATTAATACTTTTGATCGCTGATTTTGGCAAAAGAAGGCCACTGCTCAACTAACAACATCCTTGTTAGTTGACCGGTGGCCTTCTTTTGTCAAAATCAGTGATCAAAAGTATTAAGAAAAAGATTTTGAAAATGATCCCCATTAAAGTCTATGGAGCGAATCCCCGTGCTGCTCTTGAACCGATGTCAGAAAATGTACCAACGTGGGGGCGTGTCTCTGGTTCAGGAACTTAGATAGTTTTTGCTGTCAGCTGCATTGAAGAGTTTTACGAGTGTTTTATCTTTTTAGGTACCAAATAAAAAATAAAACTTTATGTGCCAGTCGACATGGGGGCAGGTAAGCTGCTGTATTTGTTTCTGGGGGAAGAAAACTTAAAGACTAAACGCCTGCTCTTTAATATTTGGCATTCACAATTCAAGGACATGCAAATCTATTCCAGCATCAAGAAGAAAGGTATCACAAGCCCCATTTACACAGTTGCATTTGCACTGGAGCAGTGTAAGCATTTGGGTTGCTCTGGCACAAACAACGGCAGCCATGTAGACACTTACCAGACTGCAGCGAGTCAATCACCATGCCACTTCTGAGTCTGCAGGAAACTGGGTGGACACTGATTGGAGCAATCAGTGTAACCAGCTCTGCGGACAGGCTGCACTGCTTGCTGCAATATAAGTTACACTCCCATCTGCCTGCCAGGATCCAGTACTGTCTCCGATGGTGACATGCGGTCACTCTCCAGTGTGGCTTGCACTGGTGCTGAGAGGGACCATCTAAACAAACCTCCTGATCATACCCAGGGATTGCAGCTAGTTTGCAGCACTGCAGAAGTTGCTGCACATCACCCATGTAAACATAGCTACAGATTCATTCAGCAGTTTCACCTCAGACAAAAATACATAACACTGCTCAATAAAAGTCCTTGTTATGATTTTTATAGAAACAGAGAATTTGAGGACCACGTGGCCCACCCAGTCTGTTTTCTCCCTGCCTGTACTGTCGCCACAGACCCTGTTTGATCCCCCACCCTTGCTTCCCAATGAGATACCTTTGTGCCTATCCCATGCATGCTTGAAGCTCACCACAATTTTTGTGCCCCACCACCACGGCTGGGAAACTATCCCAGGTATCCACCACTCTTTCAGTGAAGAAGTACTTCCTTATATCTCAATTGAATATACCCTCTTCCAGCTTCATTGTATGTGCCCTTGTTCTCATTCATCTTTTCCTCTAAAAAAGTAATAGCCACAGAATAATATGTCATGGTCTCCTGTGGCAAAGGTGGTATCTTCCATCACCCTATAGTCACAACCACCATTCCAAAACCACAGGGTGGACCAGGGTCACCCTTTCATACCAGGGTGACAAAAAAAAAAAAAAAAACAGCTGCTGAGGTAGGGTGGAGGATGGGACTCCTGTTGTGTCAGGGAAGTGAGCATTAGCAACATAAACAACAGAAAACAACTGCACCACAGGATACTGGATTGTGGTAGCAAGCTGCATAAAACAGATCCTCTTCTTATACAAAATGTTGTCCCCAGTCTCATAAACTGCAGACCTCCAGCAGTCTTATACAGTCATGCACTCTCACAGAGCTTGCCATGCCACTGAACAGTATGTCCATTCAAGTAGATGGAGCCTCCCTGACAAAACCCTTTCTACTCTTTGGTGGTTAAAATAAAAACAACCTAGGAGACCCAGAAATATGGACCCCCAAGGGGTTAATTAAATAAAGGCATGGATCATGGTTTAGAAATAAGAAGAGTGCTAATCACTTTTCACTTCTCGACACAGACTGTCTCTCATGACAGATTGCCAAGAGCAAGTTTGCTGGTCACTTTAACCATGAAATCTGGCACTGCTGCACTGAGATAAGTATTTCCATACAGACCCTACAGCCCTAAGACTATGTGGGCTCCTTCTCTCCTTCTAACTATCTCCACTAAATTCAGGAAACCCCAGGCCACGCCATTCCAGAACGGGTGCTGGCTGGTGGAAGCAAAACACAGAAGTGAACTTTCAAACTGTATAAACACACACACACACACACACACACACTCACAGACTAGCAGTGATTTTACCAAGGAGTCCATTTGAGACATGTCTTTGATAACTTCCAGTTCCTTGGCTGATCTGTTTCAATAAATTACCAAACAGTTCTATACACAGTCCAGTTGAAAATGACTAAAAAAAGCAGAAGTCCTATGAACAGCCTCATGAGTTCACTTGTGCAGCACAGGGCTTTGGGCTATATTTTTAAATCACTGAGGGCAAACAGCAACTTAGGCTCTGATCTGACTGGCACAGACTGCATGGCAGCAGTATCCAGAATGAGATCTGACAGATATTGGGCTGGTGACTGGACTGTTTGTCAGATCTTAGCCCCCATCTAGGTAGGTGACTTCGCACTCTGGAGCGGTGGTACCTGGTGATGGGCAGGGAAAGGCTCTGGGCTGGATATGGGAATAAATTCTTCTCTATCCTGACACCTGTAGTAACTGTATTACTTAATGCAAAAAGTAGCTTCCCATTTAGAATAGTCTATGACAGAAGAAACTCTCAATTAGTTTGACTGCTTTGATGTTCATATATGATACATGAACAGCAAAGTAGTCAAACTAATGAGAGTTTGCCATAGACTGTTTTCAATGGCAAGCTATTTTTTTTTGCATCAAGTATTACAACTACTACTGTCACAGACACATGAATTACATAGAGCAGCCTCATAACAAGGAAGTACAAAGCCTCTGTAAGCTGCTGCACAAACAGTAGTGCAGACGTGCAGTAGTCTTGACTGCTATATTCTTTTTAAATCCAGGGGCTACAGTCAGATGAAATACTCTGTGTAAACAAAGTATGCTGACAGAGAGTCCTGTCCTAGCTGTCCCACGATCCCTCCCACCTACCTAGCAACAAAAAGGAATAACACCTGCCAGCAGGATAGTACATACAATACCAAGGGCTTGTGCTGTCAGTTTTTTTTATTTTTCAAACCAAGTTTGCTGTGATTTCATTTCAAAACAGGGCAGGCAAGAGCAAGAGGCCAGACCAATTCACAGGCAGCAGCAATCTAAAGCAATGCACCCACCGACTCGTGCAGAATGCAGGCCAGTAGTCCTCCTGCTCTCAGTCTCTCACTGGCTCTGATCGGGTCTCAGGCTTTTTGTGCTTCCCTTACTCACAGTATGCAAGTCTCTCTCCCTCTCTCTCTCTCTCGCTCTCTCTCTGTCTCTCTGTCACCTTCCAGTGGCAGCCTCCAGCAGCAGATCTGTCACATAGTACAGCAGTACAAAGACATTTTAGAGTATTCACAGTGACAGAGCAGTTCAGAATGAATTTAAATAGGGGTTAGCCAGTGTTCTGGCTACTATTTTTATACCCCTGTGTTCTTTGGTCTCCCATCCCTTGTGTCTTGGTGTACACATTTCCCATTCAAAAAGGCACTGCAAACCAGACGCCATAGATGGCAAAGAAGTTTATTGTTTAACAGTTAACGAGGTCTAAATGAGCACCACTGTTTTCCAGGATGGTTCTCTGGAGGGGAAAAAAGGTGCTAATTGCATGCAAAGTTGTGCACTTTAACTTGGGCTGTAGCAGGGCTGTTATTATAATAACTGTAATCTGCATTCCTGACTAAATAGAAGGTTGGCAGCTTCAAAGGCATTTATAAGAGAAAGTGGGGGTGTGGTACCACCATGCATACCTGGCTTCCTGCACTGGTGCCTCTAAATGCCCATTTATAGATTGTATCCATGCTTCTAAATGCCCATTTATAGATTGTGCCCATGCCTCTAAATGCCCATTTATAGATTGTGCCCATGTCTCTAAATGTCCATTTATAGATTATGCCTCCTATAGTATTTTGAACTATTCTCAGTCCAGCTCTGAAAATGTAAACAAATAACAGAAGTCTTTCTGGTTTTCATGCAACACAGTTTCTTAAAGATAAAAGTATTTCCAAGACTCACCCACGCACCTCATTTTTAACAGGGCTTCATTTCACAGCACCTGTATTATGTGGGGCTATGGAACAAAAGAAAAAGAGAACTTAAGTAACTACAACTCAGAATTCCAGCTCAACGAGCTCTAAGTCGCTGATAATCATTTTCCATGAGATGAAGAAACTTAAGTGTCAGGATTGCTCACTTCCGGCATCCTCTTTTCCATGGCTAAACTGCCATTACCATGCCACTCAGCCATGTGGCTTGCAGTTCCTTATAAAGAAGTGGTCCTTCACCACACTGTGAGCTAATAAGGCAGAGGTTTCATCATGGATCTCTACAGGAAGAACATTGAGATTAATACTGTTTTGTACATTGAGAGTTTTCACCCCCAGAATTTGAAGAAGAGTACTCATTACAGCCAACTGTTACACTGCAAACAAAATAGTGCCACTGAGGAAACATTTGCTACAAGCAGTAGGGAACTCATCAAGAAATTTGAGGACAGAGTCTGTAATCCCACAGGGCTTAAAGAAGCGGAAAAAAAGATGGCAATGGTGGAGAGGCATTTTCTGTTTCAGTTACTGTCCAAACTTGTAGTAATACAGCTGATAAGATCTCCATGGTAACTACAGCACTGCAGATCACTTAGCCCAGCCATAACATGGCTGGGTAATAAACCAAAAGGTGTTTTTTTTTTAACTGTAGACATGGGCCCAGATATTAAAACTGCGCCCGGCTGTGGCGCAAAGCTTGGGCGCAGCTCAACTTGGCTGCGCAGGGGTGTGGACTAGGCGATATTCAAAGGCACTGTGCCATGGCTCAGCAGCTTTGAATATCGCACCCTGGCCACCCCCAGTGTGCATGGTGCAGTGGCACTGCGCCAGCGCAAGTGGTCAGAGTGGAGCATGGAGATGCGCTAGCGACAAGTTCCATTGTGCCATGCAGAGCAACCGCGATATTCAAAACTTGACATGCAGATGGGGCCATAATGTATGCAAGGTGCACATGGGGCCATTTGTATGTCATTATGGCCCCATTTGCATGCAGGTGCGCCGATCCCCGACGATTTCTGCCTGATTCATTCACATATCTGGAATGTGTACAGTAAGGGCTGCACACCCATTGGCTCATGCTGTGAACCAATGGGCTTGCAGCCCTACCGAGGTGTCATAGTCGGCGGGTGCGGGTGGCAGGCAGGTGCTGCCGCCCGCCGGGACCGGGGAGCGGGCGGTGGGGCTCACTGGGCGGGTGGGGGGTACCACTAGACCACCAGGGGTATTGGAATTAGTTATTTATTTACAAATGCCCGCGATCGGGCAGATAGCGGTCCACTGGACTATCAGGGATATTGGACGAATTATTTATACAGATGCCCGCGATCGGGCAGATAGAGGTCCACTGGATTACCAGGGATATAGGACGGAGTTTTCTTTTTGTACAAATGCCCGTGATTGGGCATAGGAGGGTGCCTCTAGGTGCAGCGGACCTCGGTGTACCACGAGTGGCAGCTGCCGTCACACCCTGCAATGCAACAGCTCACCTGTGGGTGGCAATCAGTTGTTCCTTTTTTTGGCGTAACTTTGTGCTGGTGCAGGTGGGGGTTAGCATGCATGGCTCTGCACATCCCAGGCTGAATCTCCCGGCTTTGCAGGTTATGCATGGGCCGCCCCCTGTGCCTGCATACATTACTGATGCGCTCTGGCGCGCCGGGATTTTGTGCCGTGCACTTCCTTACGAATATCTTTGCAGAGTGCATCAGTGGGTTGTGCATGGTGTAACACTGTTGCCTGCGCAACCCTTTTGAATATCTGGGCCATTGTGTCTACTACTCGAATATATTCAGGTTAAAAGAATTAGCAAATTCTGTTAAAGATGGCACATTTGAGATCAAATACTTTTTAGGATGTGATTCATCCATGTTGTCTGTGGGACAAAATGTCCATTTGGACTAATTTATGTTGGAAAAACAATAAGACCATTGAAGATGAAACTAAGTGAGCACAAAAGTGCTATATAGCATGAGGACAACAAATGTGCCTTAGCAAGACACTTTTTTTTTCAATTAGTATTTTACCTCCTATACTGCTGTCTGCCCCCAGCCATGTCACCTGGCTTCTCTGGGACTTATCTATTGTTCTCGCCATCCATACTCTGCCATAGGACCCTGGGAGTCAAATTGCCAGTGTGGGGTGTGAAGTGGACCAGGCCTTTATCCTACCACAGTTTTTTTTTGGGGGGGGTCTTCTCATTTTCTCCCTGGGCCTGCAACATGTATAATGACATTTTTTGAGAGCTCCACCTCCTTTGAGATGCCTCTCCATGTCAAGCAGGAGAGACGCCCTCTGTAGCATCCCTCTGAACTGCAACCACCTAGTGGCATGCCAGAGCATTAAGTGGTGAAACAGGAAATCACTGGTCCAAATCTTACCACAGACACAAGCTAACTATGAGATCTTAAACAAGTCACTTGACTATGTTATACACCAGTCCTCCCAGCTAAAAAAATTAGGTAGAAACATCATTGAAAACAAGCTGTTACATCTCAGTTGGACTATTCAAGTTTAAGCCACCCCCAGTGGGGTAGAGCCTAAACCAGGGTACAGTTCATGCCCTAGTAGGTAATTAGTAGGGAATAAACAGCCGGTAAGTTAAGGGTTAAGTCTATGCCACTTTTTGGGACCAGCTGCTGGCTGGGCAGGCAGGATATAAGCATGGGCATGCAGTCAAGAGCGGTAGTCAAAGGGAGCTCGAGGGAGAGGATTTGAGTGGGGGGTGATTACCACTCCAGTTAGCTGGAGGTTTTTTGACCCTACAGAGAAGAGAGAAAGAGATCCTGTGTGAGGATGTGGTAGCTGCCGAAACTTCAAGCCCAGGGTGGGACTGCAGCTATGCCACTCAGGTAGGACTGGAATGAAAGACCCCATTGGGACTGCAGCCAGAGAGCGGGGCATGAGGCAGAGTCAAGGTGTGAGATGACTGGGAGTGGTTTTGTGGGGTTTCCAGTTGCCAGTGCCCTGGGGTATGAGATGGAGTAGGAAGGGACTAGTAGATTCTGGCTGTGGCTTGGGGATGGGTTGCCTGAAACTCATGGAAACTGTTGCCCAAGAGAAGCCACACAACACAGAGATAAGGAGTCGGGATGGAGCTAGCAGCCCCAGTGATAGTGGCCAGCCTGTTCCAAGTGGAGATGCCTCAGTGAGCCATTTGAGAGGGAAGTGAGGACAGAGTTGGTGGCACTGAGGTGCAAGGCCTGCCTGTTCTGTTGGGAAAAGGTTTCAGTGAACTGTAAAGTTTAGAGCTGTCTGAATTTAGGGATATCCAGACCATGCCCCATAGGAAATGACATGAACTGTTTGCCAAAGTGAACTGCTTGCAAATTTGCACTATTTGCCAGTTTGAACTGTGGGACTACATCAGTCCAAGATATGAGTTACCTACCTCAACCCAATTAACTTTCTGCTCCATGGAGTTCAGTAATTTCTTTATTAAATGGGATCCCCATTGTTTGAAGCCATGACATGGTTTATACAGAACCTAAGTATCAAGTTTGCAACTAATTGAAATCAATGCTGTGATGTTTAACTGTAATTAATTCTGATTGATCAATTTTATTTATACTGCACTTTATTAGTGGAAATTCTATGACACTTCAATGAATTGTTGGTGTTTGCAGTTATATACTTGTATGAAAAACAGCAGTCTTTCACTCTCTGTCTCTGATGAAGCCCACTGCATGGGTGAAATGTAAAACTGCAGCTATGGCTGCAGTCTGTTATGTTTGCTGCACACCAGAAAAATAAAACAGTTGAATGAAATGATGGACTAAGCATTTTAATTAGGCTACACAATATAGCAGTGGTGAGTGCTCTCAACTAACTACTAATCTAACACTGCTCTTTGAGAAGCACCACCTTCCGTGTGCTCACCACTACTGCTCCTTGGATACCCATTGTTTGTTTACCGAGTCATGTCTCCAGTTACTTCTTTGAATGTTTATTATGGCTAACATTGGTTGTCTTTCAGTCCAGCATCTAAAGAGCCTTGTACCCTGGTGTGACTGTGAAGACCTGGTAAATGCAAGCCATTTTTGGTGCAGTATCTGCTGTAGTCCCACCTCCCTTGGACAGTTACCATCAGCATACCCCTAGACATTGGGGGGTGGACTACACGTGGGGGCTCATCTGGGATGTGTTTTGGGGTGCTTGGACACCATTTGCAACCTTTCAGAGGTGCTGGGCAAAGAAGTGTTTTGTACTGACTATCTGAACTGGCATTTGGAACTGCACAGTATGGCACTGGAGGACAGTGAGAATTCATACCTTTGGATGTAGTGTGGGCACTTGGAAGTCTGGAAAAAGGGACCCACATGCCTGATTCATGTGATGGACATATAAATGGATGGGGATCAGACTGGATGTTTGGACTGCTGGGTTCCTGGGAAGAGAGACTATTGCCCACCACCAAGTGCTTCTATCATTGTGGAGCAGACTGGTGGAGGATCAAGGAGAGATAGTACTGTCCTGTGTAACCATGGCTTGGCTTGCATTTGGATGAGTGATCAAACAGAGAACAATGACTCAGGAACCAGCAGCATCGAATGTTCCTGTGCCACCACAAATTTTTTGGTGGACGTGTGAGATGGTGACTAAGTCTTCCACAGCCAGTGAATGTGCAGTGTGGGAGAAGAAAGGGTGCAATGTTGAACTGCGCCCAGTCTGTCATCAGTGCTATGGGGATCACTCCAGGGGTTGCAGGTATCAGTTCTCATTGCCAACCCACCATTGGACCAATATGTCCATTACCTCCCTGGAGTCCAAGGGACAGAAGGATTTTTCACTACCGGTAAGGCAGATAGAGTGAGTGGGAACCACCATTTTGAGTGCCCCGCTGGAGTGACCCTGCTGCACAGCCAGCAGAGCCAGCATGGCTTGTGACCCTGGAGGATTTTTCTATGCCTTTGCAACTCGCTGATGAAGTGCAGCCTGGGACATCAGAGGTAGCTAAGACCCAGTCATCCAAACTGCTGGAGCCATCTGTAAAGCCTGACCACCAACAGTTATAGACCCAGCCAGAACACTCCATGGAAAGACCACTAGTGAGAAAGGGGTGGAGAGCAATGAGACCAGAGCAGCTCTGTGGTAGTGGATGTTTTGGAGGAAGAAGTGGATGTCAGTCTCCCAGAGTACTATGCCTCGGTGGTTTTGCCCTCCAGAAAAATCACTCTGTTCCCCACTGTCCAGTGCTCCTTTTCCTGGTCCCACAGAGACAGTTCAGCAGATACAGAAACAGTAGCACCATGAGAGAGAATATTGAGAAGAGAAACATGGCCGCCAAAGGGGTAGGCACCCAGGACCACCATAAGTAGTCTGCCTGAGTGGTTACAGGTTGAACAAATTGTGCGACATCATATTTGAAAGGAGTACCCAGAGTATGGGTACCCCTGCCTGCCAGAGTGAGTATGGGATGAAATAGAGGGGAGAAGAAGAGATTGGGTGTTCTGAGGTATTTTGGGTAGATTGTACAGGAAGCATGGACTGGATAGTAATAGCAACACTCCAGCTTTGCAAGAGGCCCAGCGAGTTGCCTTCCAGGTCTGTTCACAAAATGCTTATGAAAGACTGGCCATTCCAAGCACTGTGTCATTCTGAAGGACACTGATGGAGGGCACACCAAGTATGCTGTGAAGGTGACTGACTCCTTTGGACACCATTCACAAGACCAGATCACCAGTTTCATTTTGCCAGGTGTGAGTGGTAAATGGACTGGATTTTCCCTCTCCTGGAGCTCCTGACTGTGAGTGTGATTAATATGGATTCATGCTAGACTTATTGCCACAACTATTTATTGTTCTATTATTCAGAATACTGTTGCATTTTGGGTGATGGAGAATGGGCTAAGAAAGTGACTGTATGGCAATACAGTGTCGCATGCCATGTGATAGCTTGCTCCCCTGTGCCCTGTTGGGTTGTTAGTGTTAAACTGCTTTAGACAATAACCAAGTAGTGGTACAGTAGCATTTGGGTCACTGCAAAGTAGGGCTAGTTTGGGGCTGTTTTGACTAGTGGGTTGAACAGCATGAAGTTTGGAAGCCATGATGGGCAGTAGTGTTAGACTAGAAATATAGGGTACTTTAGGCTTGAGATGCCACCCCTTGGGTACTTGGGCAAACCCCCCCAAGAGTCCATGCAGGTGGGTGGCCAGGCAGGAGCTCATGCTGTTTAAGTGAGTTGAGCTCCAAGGGGCCCCAGTTTTGATTTTCCCGGTTAGTAAAATAGACCACCATGTGGTGGTGCAGCCTGTAGCTCCTTGGGTTTTTTGGTGGAAGGGAAGTGTGCATGCCCCTTGATCAAGGGCTTGGTGGAGTGGCTGTTTGAGCCTTAGTTGCTCACTGAGGATGGTGAGCATTAATAGGGGGGAGAGTTGTAACCCCCACCCAGTGGGGTAGTGTATAAGGCAGGGTACAGTTCATGCCATAGTAGGTAATTAGTGGGGGATGGGCAGCCCGGTACGTTAAGAGTTAACTTTGTGCCGCTTTTTGGGACCTGCTGCTAACTGGGAGATCACCATGGGTGCACAGGATATAAGCATGGGTACACAGTCAAGAGGCGTGGTCAAAGAAAGATTGAGAGAGAGAGAGGACTGGAGTGGGGACGATTGCCCACTGTGGTTAGCTGGAGGTTTTTAGACTGCAGAGAAGAGAGAGAGCCTTAGGAAGGAAATGCCAGTGGCTGAAGCTTCAAGCCTATGGGATCCCAGTTATGAGACCTCAGTGGAACTGAAATGAAAGACCCCATTGGGACCATAGCCAGAAAGTGGGGCATGAGGCAGAGTTGAGGAGTGAGGTGACCGGGAGTGGTTTTGCAGAGCTTCCAGTTGCCGAAGCCCCGGTGTGTGAAATGAAGTGAGAAGGGATGAGTAGATGCCAGTTGTTGCTTGAGGACAGGTTGCCTTGAACTCTGGGGGGACCATTGCCCAAGGGAAGCCACACAATGCCAAATTGGGAGTCAGGATGGAGCTAGCAGCCCCAGTGTGAGAAGCCAGCCTGTTCCATGTGGAGATGCCTCAGTGAGGCGGTCGAGAGGGAAGTCAGGACAGAGTTGGAGGCCCTGAGGTGCAAAGCCTGCCTGTTCAGTTGAGAAGAGGTTTCAGTGAACTGTGAAGCATAGAGCTGCCTGATTTTGGGACATCCAAATCATACCCTGAGGGAAATGATGTAAACTGTTTGCCAAAGTGAACTGCTTGCAAATGCAAACTGTTTCCCAATGTGAACTGTGGGACCATATCGGTCCAAGATATGTGCTGCCTGCCTCAACCCAATTAATTTTCTCTCTGCAGTGTTCAGCAATTACTTTACTGAATGGGATCCCCATTGTTGTTTTACTGAATTGTCTCTCTAGTTATTTCTTTGAGTGTTTATTATGGCTGCATTGGTTGTCTTTCAGCACCCGGAGAGCCTTGCACCCTGGTGTGACCGTGAAGACATGGTAAATGCAAGCCATTTCTGGTGCAGCATCTGCTGTGGTCCTCCCTCCCCTTGGACAGTTACCATCAGCATACCCCTAGACACCAGAGAGGGGTGGGTTACACAGACAAATACATCAACAGTGTTGAATCTTGTTAACATTGCATAAATCTGCAAACTTTATTGTTAGATGACAGATAATGAATAATTTATTTATAAACGCCTTTCTGAAAACCAAGGCACTTTACATACAGTAGTCATGACATAACATATCAAACATAATCAATAAACAGGGAATAACACAACAAAATTACAGTTCAAAAACAATGCAGATGTCAATGGCTGTTTCAATAACTGCCCAGACCAGTTAATGCAGCTGATAAGATCTTCATGGTGACTACCCATATAGATCAATTTGGAGGAGTTAAAAATACCATCCTAAAACACTGGCATATTTTGCAGAGTACTAACACTGGAAAGGAAACTTTCCAAAATAAACAGTGGGTTACAGCCAGAAAAGCAAAAAGTATTTTAAAAAAATGATCAAAATACAGCACTGCAAACCACTCCCACCAGCCATAACCTGGCTGGGTAATAAATCTAAATTTTTTTTTTTGCTGTGGACAATGTGTGCACTGCTGTAATACAGGCAGGTTAAAATAAATAGTGAGCAGATATCGGGGGAGAACTGGGTACTGATGTTAGGCATGCCAGAAGGAATTATGATTTGTAACAAATTTAAAGAAGCGTTTTACAAATTCTTGCATAGAATATATTGGCTGCCGGTTGCGGTGCATAGGGTGCACCCTGAGGTGTCACCGAACTGTAGAAGGTGTGGCAGAGGGCTGGGCACTTTTTTTCAATGTTTCTGGACATGTCCCGTTTTGGTGAATTTCTGGAGGGGGGTAGTTCAGGAGGTTAATAAAGGAATGGGGGGGCCGTCTGACTAGAGACCCACTGGTGTGTCTATTTGGAGTAGAAAGAATGGAAGGGGAAGAGGATTGGCAATTACTACCCAGATGGACAAGGGTAGTGTTTGTGCTTGCTAGGCATTGTATACAGAATACCTGGGTGGATGGAAAGGGACCCAGACTGGTAGATTGGAGAAGGCTGGTATTACGCTCGTTAGCTTTGGAGAGACTCACGTGGTTAGTCAGAGATAAGGAGGAGAGGTTCTTGAGAGATTGGGCACCTTTCTTGGCAACTCTGAGTGTGTCTGAAAGTTTAATGCTACATGCGGGGTTGAATATTTAGGCACGGAATGCTGGATAGGGTTTAGAATACGCCTTTCATAGTTGAGGGTGAAGGAAATCTCTAAAATTAAATTAAAATTAAAATTAACATTAACAGTCAATACAGGAATGAGAGGACGGATGTGGGCCTGGCCCGTCAGCATAGTAGCATGGTGTAAAAGTGGAATGGGCTTGGGATTGCTCTCTGTACCCCCTTACTAATGAGAGATGACTAGTTGGAGGTAGCTAATTATGTATTAGTTAATGGGATACATCTGCATGCTCGACTGCACTTATGCTAGTAAAATACATGTGATAAATTAATGATGTAACTGGGTTGTATGTATTGTATGTATTGTGTGTATTGTACCTGTATGTACTCTGTGTTATATGTAGTATGTTGCAGTATATGTGACTGAAAATTTCTAATAAATAGAATATACAAAAAAAAAAAAAAATAAATAGTGAATTCTGTTAGAAAAGTTTGAGATCGAATGATTTTGAAAATGTGATTCATCCATGTCATCTATAGGATAAAATGTCCATGTGGACTAATTCACGTAGGAAAAACAATAAGACCATTGAAGATGAAAATAAGTGAGCAGGAAAGTGCTGTACAACATGAAACAAACAATTTGCCTTAGCAAGATACTTTTGTTTTCAATTAGTATTTTATCTCCTGTACTGCCGAGCAGCCCCAGTCAGGTGCATTGCCCCCAGTCCTATCACCTGGTTTCTCTAGGACATGACTATTGTTGCTGCTGTCCATCTTCTGCCAGAGGACCCTGGAGAGCCAAGTCACCGGTGTGGGGCCTGAAAGGGAAAAGGGCTTCATCTGGCCACATTTGGTGGGGTTTCTAGTTTTCTCCCTGAGTCTGCGGCATATGTGCAGTAATGATGTCTATTGCAAGCGCCACCTCCTTACCGATGCCCCACCATTATCAAGTATTATTTCAAGAAAAAACAGCTCTGGAGCAATTAAGTGTGCTCTTTTCCAACTTATAACAGAAGAAGAACCAAAAAGAAAGGCACCACTCATCTTTGAAAAACTGTATCTTCAGTTCCACTTTTTATTCAAAATGCAGAGTGAAACACAAGAGCACATAGTGGTAAATAAGAAAGCTGAACTCACATCACCACCACCAGGCACAATGATCCAACTGGTTTCACTCTGTGCTGCCACCAGCTCCTCTAAGTAGCAGCCACCTAGCGGGATGCATGTACCCTCGCTCTGCATGGAAGGACAGCTGTCCTCAGTATGCTCAGTTCTCCCTTCCTGGCCAGCCCCGAGCAACCAAACATTCATTCCTAGACCCAGGTTCCTGGCATGGCAGGAGGGGTGGCATCCACTGCCTCAGCTCTTCATGCTGCTGGGTTAGCTAGCAAGGCAAAGGGGGGATTTGGGATAGGATACTGTTAAGAGGGAAGGGTGGTGGAGCATATGCTTTAGGTCCTATGGTGGAATTCTCCCCTTATTGCAATACACCATCCACTGTTGAACTTAATATGGATCAGTAACAGTCTCTTAATGGTACATTTTCAGGAAAGGGTTGAGGAACTCAAATCCTCAAAGCCACCAACTGTACTTATTTAAGTATTTTTTGTGGCACAATTACATGGTATTATAATATCCTTGAAGGAGTTTTTTTTTTTGTTAGATAATACATGAGGCATGGGTTTTATTGTGTTGGTACCCCTGTAAGCATAGACATTCTTCTTGCAGGACCAACTTTACTGTAGTTTGAATTTTTTAGATACCTGCTATACTGAGTATTCATGCATGGCACTGAGGGACAGTTTTGTTAAGATGACAGTTGCTAATTCCAGTCCTCAGGAACCATCACCCATCGTATAGGTCCACAAGTGCCTTGGCACAGTGGCTGCTATAGGCATTCTCTAGTGGGTTCTCCAGATTTGGGACTGGGCAGCATACCTCTCAACTGTACCACATTACGAGGAACATTCCTCATTTTACTTCATAAAAGAACCCTGTTCCACATTGTGAGGACTTGTCCCACATTCAGTGTTAAGATTTTAAAACAATAATCCATAGTAAATTATGCAAAACATATATTATTCAATTAATAGCAGACTTTCTGACTATAAATGCAAACATTTTAACAGTGTTCTGAGCTTCTTAGGTAAAGATTTGATTAAGTGTTCCACATTTTGCTCATTTGTTCCACATTTTGAGAGGCAATGTTCCACATTTGGGGGACAAAAGGTTTAGAGGTGTGCTGGGCAGTGTGGCCTATCTCACACTCTTCATGATGGTGTCATGACATTAAATGCTGCCAGCACTGCTGGTATCACACACTGCTCCAGCTGTAATGGAAGAGCCACTTCTTTACAAGAAAGTGTGAGCCACATGGCCCAGTGGTGCGGTAATGGTAGTACAGCCATGGAAAGGAGGACACCAGAAGTAAGCAGTCCTGATGGTTGATAAGTGTCTTCAATTCATGGGAAAATATCTTCAGTGACTTAAAGCTAGTTGATGGCATTCTTACTTGTTTTTTTTTTTTTTTGGCCCAGCCCCCCCATCGCCCCCATTCTGGGCTGAGGATCAGCCCCAAGCCCTGCATTCTGCTCCCATGCCCAGTCTTAACCCCATAGGCTACCAAGCGGGCACCCCTCCCCATGGACAGCGGTCACTTAGCTCTGGCTTGCCCTGCAGGCAGGGCTATGGGAGCGGGATCCGCCTCCAGTGGACACAGATTGCAGCAGGAGTGGTGGCTGAGACGGGGTGTCATGGACTGGTACTGAATTTTTTTTAGGGCACTATTCCCTGGAGTCGGGACATGCAGTGACATCAGTGAGCATGCCTGATGTCTGTCCTATCTTCCACAATGTTTGGCACCAGTCCCCTGTGGATCCCCCAGCCTCCGCCAGGGGTCACTAATGTGCTGAGCACTCACCCCCCCATCCCCCTGGAGAAGGAGAGCTGTCACTTGGGTGCTCAGTCCCTCTCCACCTGGCTGGCCCTCTGACTCCTGGGTCCATTTCCGAACCTGGGATGTCGGCGTCACAAGCAGGCGTCTTGCCACTATGCTGGTGCACCAGCTGGCATTCTTATTTTTTGTTTATTAAATCACTTTGTTTCTGTTGTTCCTTAGTCCCACATAATACAGTAGCTATGAATTGAAGCCCTGTTAAAAATAAGATGAGGGAATGAGTCTTGGAAATGCATTTATCTTTGAGAAATTGTGTTGCATAAAAAACAGGACTTCTGTAGTTTTTTTTACCTTTGACAGATGGACTGAAAATAGTTTAAAATTGTATAGGAGGCATAATGTTGCGTGCCCTTATAATTAGAATTTATCAGGTATAATAGGTATAAGGGCAGAGGGAAAGTGTGTTCATTTGGCTGGGGCTGGGGTTGTGCATAGTATTGAATACTGTTGTTTGTCTTATAGCTTAACATTATATTGTAACCAAGAGTCAAATGAGAATTCGTTCATTGATACAATTTTTATGATGCTGTTGTACAGATTTTAGAATATGTGTGGAATATTTTCTGTTTTGGATTTTTGTATACATTACTGTGGACCTCATTGAAATGAGTTTTTACTCAACCAAGTTCATCCCTTATTCATTTGAATTTCTATGAATAAAACTATTTTACTACTACTGTTACTACATAATCTGTAAACTGGTGTTTACAGGTACCGAGAACTGGTAGATAAAAAGGTAAGTGTTTTTGATGAATCACGGAGTGAATAGTTTTTGTTGGTTATATTTCAGCACATACTGAGGAAAGTGCTGGAAAACCATAACAACAAAATAAAATGTGTAAAGAGTCTTAGAATAGTGAGCACACTACAGTTTGTATGAATTATGTAACACAGGGCAGAACGTATTCCTGTAAAAAGTTTTTTGTTTATGTTTTCAAGGTGGCATCCACTATTAAGGAGGAGAAAATTGTGATAGAAAAATAGACAGAAGACACAGATCCAGTACAATATTAGGTACAATGGAGAACTGTCCACTGCACGTGTCCTCACGTTTATTTTAAACGTGTATATAGAAATGCATTTTGAGGGAAGAGGAGTAATTTTAGTTCTATCTAATTATTTCTAGCTACAAAACAGGCATTGAAATTAAGTCTCTAAGCATTGCTTGATGCTTAGAAAAAGTGGCAATGAAATAAATTGGCATCTATAAATCAAGACCTTCATTTGGTCCAGACTGTTCCTTTTTTATGTTGCCGTGCATGCACATGCAGCAAACATTTTGTTAGCAGAGTGACTTTGGATGGTATTTGACACAGTCAGTTCAATGCATAGTGGTCTGCAAGGGGCTTGTCAGTGTCACACCAATCATCAGCCAGGCTGATCATGATGTTTTTCTGACTTTCTGGGAGGAAACTTTGTGTGGTTCAAAGGAGAGTGCCAATCCAATCAGAGGTCAGCTTTCACTTCTGAGCTGCATAACTGCTGCTCAGCAAGCACAACTGATCTGTATTAGTCATCCTGCTGAAGATGAATTACAGCCTGCAAAAAAGAAAACTGTCCATCCATGTGTGTTGCTACTGCCACCGTTAGTCCCTCCACCCGACCCTCCCACTCAGCACCCATCACCACACCCCTACCCACAAATATAACACTGACACTGAGGGTGCCTAATCCTCCAGTGTCTGTACCTGAAATAAGGAAAACCATCCCTCATTGTTTTTTGGTTTTACAATATAACCATAAAAATTAAAAATGTCCATCGATGTCTGTGCTGCTGCTGCCACCGGTAGTCCCCCAACCTGACCCTCTCACTCAAAATCCACCACCCCACGCTCCCCCAAGCCCTTACTTGCCCACTAGGGGGCCAACACTGTAATTCTCTCTGGACTATAGCACATCTTCAGTCTTCAATGCCGGACCATGAGCTGAGGAAATCAGGTATGCGGCTTGATGTATTTCTGTGGGGTTTTGAACTTAATGGCATAACTTGGTCATTTTTGAATATTTTTGCCCCATATTTTCAATATGCCTTTTTGGGATGCCTCCTCATGAACAATGACAGTGAAATTAGACAAATCTGTCTCAAAAGGTTATTTCACAGTCACTGCACAAAGTTTCCTTTTGGGAAGGAGTTGAACATTTTCTTCACCTTTGTTCATGCAGCGGGATCATCAGAATGCTATGTTGAAAATTTGGGATATAAATATTAAAAAACAACAAAGTTATGAGCCTGCATTGAAATTTATGAATGCAGGCTCACAGCTCTGGTAATTTTTAATATTTATACCCCAAATTTTCAACATAGCCATTTCTTCATGGCACTTCATGAATGTGACAGCTGTCATTTTTCAAATCCTGGCCAAAATTTGTTTTTGCACATGTGATGTGAAATCACCTTTTGAGCAGGATTTATACGTTTTCTCCACCCTTGTTCATGAGGCAGGCTCATAAAAAGGCTGTGTTGGGGTCATAGAAGGCTATGTTGAAAATTGTGGGGTAAAAAATAAGAGAAAACAACAAAGTTATGAGTCTACAGTACATTGTAATTTTTCATTGCACACTCAAAACTGTGGTAATTTTCAATAATTGGCCCCAGCTTCAACAAAGCCATTTGTTTCACACCACCTCATGAATGTGACAGTTGTCATTTTTCAAGTCCTACTCAAAACATGTTTTAACACTTTTGGGGCAAAATTATGTTTCAGCCATTGTTTTATAAATAACACCTTTCATGCTCAAAAAGAGTGGTTATAAAAAGATTTTGTTGAAAATTTGGAGTGAAAATGTTAAAGACTAAGTTATGAGGAAACTAATTGTTCCAACATTTACTCATAACTTTGTTTTTTGCAGATTTTGGCCCTGATGTTCAGCATATCCCTTGTGTTACCCCACCTCCTGCACATGGCATGTGTTGTTTTTCAAATCCCCTTCAAAACTTGTTTCCACAGTTGCACAGTGAAATCATCTTTTGGATAGGATTTCAAAAGTTCCACCTGTCCTGATCATAATGTCAGGTCATGAAAAGACTGTTGAACATTTGGGGTCAAAATGCGAGAGCCCACTTAAAAGTAGAATATTGCTTCTAAGCTGCCGTATCCTGGGTAATTACAGTCTAACAATGTGTCAGAGCAGGACACCACTGAAAATGAGATATTGCATCTCATCTGCTATATCCTGGGTAAATATGTAGTAAAAATGCGTACAAGCAAGACCCAGTACAACAGCAATACCAGTGACGAACATTCGGCATTGACAAATTCTTGTCCTCATATTATGGTAATCATAACTACTTATACTGTGTTGTTAGCTAGCCAATGGAATTTCATCACAGGTGACTGAACCTACTGCAGTCAAAGCCAAATGCTTCCACAGCTATTTCTTCCTTGTCATGCCCTTGTCAACTCACAGCCACTTATATACCAATTTTCCCCTAGATTTACTGTGTCTCTTTCCCTGCCTTATTGCATAAATGGCTAGTATCACAAGTGGTCAGAATAACATCAGATTGCTTTCTGTTTGACTAACGTTTACTGTAGGACAAAGTAAGATGTCTTATACTCAGCATTATCATCATTTTGCACTACAGCACATAGAATCATAGAAGCGATACGAGTTTAGAGGTCATAGACCTAAAGAAAAACTTGCCACTATTTCTAGTGGATATAGTTATATTCACTCTTATACATGTGTCTATCAAGAGCCTGTTTAAAAACCTCCATAATTTCATGTGTCACAATCCATCCAGGCAATGAGTTCCATGTGGTTAAACCACTTGGTTCTTTTAGTTGTAACTGACACTTCCCCATTTAGCTGTAAGCTGTGTCCTAGTTATTCTGGTTATTGTTCTCCATACCAATCCTTTGCTTTCTATCAGTGCCTCATTATTTATAGCCTTAAACATTGTATGTAGTACAGATAGCTAAATTAAGGGAAAAAAAGCTGGACTACAACAAAAAGGTTCCAGGGTTAAAATCCAATAGGTAGTTTGTCAAATACACAGTTTTAAGCATACAAACTCCTACATGGGGCTTCAAGTGGGAAACAATTTATACACAGTGAGGGACATGGGTACACTGTTTGAAATGGTTATTTGATAAATTGACACTATTGGTTAAATATGTTAGCATGTTTCCAGAGAATGAAATCAAATAGGTTTTTGACACATGTAGAGAAATGTATCTCATGATATTTTGTTGATCACCCAATAGTGATTAAAATAGCACACTTTGTTTTTTTATTCACATTCATTCTACAGGGGTTGTGTTGGTATCTCTAATAGTGATGATCAAAATCTGCGCAATTTGTTTATCCCTAGCATCTTCCTGGTCTCAATGCAAGTCAGTTTGCTCCCTGATAATGCTGCCTTGCCACTCTTCATGCACCTGAACTGGATGACTTTTGGCAATGATATAGCAGCCAACAAGAATGTGCAAGGCTGCTTGTACTTGTCGGAATGTGCTTGCGCTGCGTGCACAGTAACATGCTACACCTGTTTTGAGAACAGGGTCCTTAAATCTCAGATCTTCATGAGCTCTGGAATGTTTCAGACTATACTGTGGCATTTGCCATTCTGGCGTTGTTTGAATATGCAGTACAATATATGCTTCACAAACTTCAAATTATAGAATATTTTACATACCTTCAGTATGATGTATATTTATTCTCTTCTGCATTCTTTCATATGGACAGTTCAGTGCATATTGGGTGTCTGATTAACTGAAGAACAGAAATGGCAAATGACCTTGTACATGATTTTTAAAGATTGTTAAAGATTGAAAACATACAAGGCCATCCCAGCTGCCCAGCTGTACGTACTGCCTGCTAACAAATGGGGGGTTTGAAACTGAGCCAGGGCTACTATTTTTTTTCCGGTGGCCTGGTGCGTTGCTGCTGCAGCCAACCCCTTTGATTGGCCAAGAGGTTGTCCAAGATAGTTTAGAAAATGGGCTTTTTATTTCCTGGCATCTGATTGGCTAGTACCCTTGCCAGGGGGGGTACATTAACTTTCAATAGATGCCCAGGAAATAAAAAGTGCCAGCCTAGTGCCCCTTCACCCACTAAAGAATCCTAGTGCCCACCCTGCTCCCTAATTGGCCCAAAATACCTCATTTGCTTTCAAATCGTCGCCATTTTTTTCTCTTGTTTAGAGAGAGATACTGTCCCCCAACTCTCACTAGTTCAGTTCCAACTGCCTAATAAAACCGCAGATCAACCTCCACTGAGCAGATTTCTGGCTACCTTTGCTTGTTTTTTATTTTTCATTTGGTGTACGCTCTTGTCTGACTCTCGGACACCCTACTTTAGCTGCCGGTAGACTCGCTCCAGAAAAATACAACTGCTCATCAGTACCACCTCCACACAGCAAAGAGTGAGTCGGTCAGAGTGCACCATTTAACAGTGTTACCCCAGCATTCCTGTCCACACACTCCTTCATTTTACTTTACAATAGTAGAAAACGAACCCGACATGGTAAAAATACCGCTTTCTGTAAAGTCAGATAAACATCGCATCTGCCTCCTCCTTCACTCCATCTGCCCTGTTGATTCACCTATGCCCAAAACCACTACTTCATCAACTTTCTGTTACAAATGACCACTGAACACTCGCACGTTCTGCAGTTCAACACTCACAACAGCTGCATGGTAATGGACACGTTTTAAATAATCTGCAACATGGGTGAAAATCCCATATAAATTGTAGCACTCAACACAAATAAGTATGCAAAATGTTATTGGGTTCAAAACTCTTGCGGTGCAGAGATTTTTTATGTTTTAATTTCCTGTTGTAAATGTATCGCTTCCCTCCCAGCTGAATCCACAGTTACACCCGATCCAGTTCCCAAACTGCTCCACATTTCACTAGTTTGCGTCAATCGCCGATGCGGGCTAAAGCTGGTAAGTGCTGAATGCCCCTCAATGTCTCTTTTCTTTAAACATGCTTGGAGTTAATAATGAAGGAGCGAGAGAGAGCTACAGAGTCTTTGAGCCATAAAAGCCATGGAACCTGAAGATTTTCTGCATAGCACAGCAGACTGCTGTGACTTTGATACTGCATTTTTATAATGTTTTTTAAAAAATCCCCATGTCAGCTGCAGCAGTGTCGCTGCTACCTCGCTTTGCTCCATTATTTTTTTGTGTTGTTAACGTGGGTGAAAAGCATTTACCAGTTGTCCGCTGTCCTGCCACATTGCACTGCTTACGCAACACTTCCTGTTTGTACCTGGCAGGGTTGCAGAAGATCGCAACTTGCTGCTTCTTTTTTTCCTTTCCTAATAACTGCAAAAAAGGCCTTGTCCTGTTCTGGAGAGGGGTGGGTTAGAAAATAATTACTATGTGGGGCAGGCAGGGGAAGGTACCAGGAGAGAGAACAGCACAGACACAGAGGAACTACTTTACAACAGGAAGACTTAAACTTTTTTTTTATTTCTTTATAAATAAATCCTACTGTATAAAAAAAATGCCACAGGTAGCCTGTTTTCTAAGCGCAATAATACCCTCCAGGGAGGGCGGTATTGGGCAATACTGGACCTTTCAGAGGCTATGAGGCCCTCCGCCTGTAGCGTCGGGCCTCATTACACCTCTGGGTGGTCCAGTATTGCCCAGTACCGCCCACCCTGTCAGGTATTATTGCTTGCATATGTTCTTCCAGAACTTCTCCAAAAAGGCATGGCGGAGGGGGCATGAAGCAAAATGATGTGCTGGTGGTCAGAGTATGTGGGTGAAATGAGAGCATGCTGCATCAGAGTTTTGGGTTACCCTAAAGCTCTAATGGCTTCTGTGTCCAGGGAAATTAGGTAGCTGAGTGGGATGATGGTTATCAATCACTGCCTGGGCCCTCACCACAGCTAGGTTTTGTCGCCCCAGGTGGCTTCTTCTAGGGGGGGCCTGTGGGGGCAGGGGGTGGATATGACATGAGGGTTTGGGTGATGTGTTGTCCATGGAGATGGAGCAGGTGGGTCAGAAGGTGTTCACCTGTACAGTCATAGAATGAATAAACAAAGAAAAAAGAATGCTAACAAATGAGAAATATGAGCATGATGATATGTTGTTTCAACTTCATCATAATCCAAGTGGGAACGTCTTGATCTAAACCATTTCTTAGTTAAAGTGTTAGATAGTGGAATATAGCAAGATGGATTGAGATCCCCTTTTATTAAATATAGTTTTACTTTCTTGCTACAAAAATATAAGTGAAGACCCTCACTGGAACTGAATGCAGTAGGCAAGGAATATCATACAGTATATGTTTCTCAAGTACTGTAGATCAGCAGGTTCCGTGTTTTGACTGAGAAAAAAAATTAAGATGAGGAACTTCAAAATATAAAGTTTATTCACCACTAGCAGAGAGAGAGAAAAAAGAGAGAGAAAGAGAGGAAAGCTAGCTTTATTAATTTAATTTTTATTTTATTTAGAAATTGGTGACTGGAGAAGCACACTGAGTCAAGGCTTATTTCTAGATGAACACAGAGGGGGAGAGTACAATTTGGGACAGAAGGTGCAATGAAAAAACAATGTTAAACAGCAGCAAGTGGTCACTTTACATTTGAGGAACTGAACATAGAAACATAGAAGTTGCTGGTGGAAATATGAGGTATCATGGTGTCTAAGCAACCTGGGGAAGGAAGTGTATGTGGGATTTAGGGGAGAATAGAAGCCAGTGGAGGTTAGAGAAAGGAGCAGACTAGGGTGTAAACAGCTCTGAATAGTTCTTTCAGAGAGGGACAAGCTTTACAAATTGATCAAAGGAAACTGCCATTTTTTTGGAAAGGATATAATTTTTGTGACAAGACATTACTTTTTGAACTATACATTCAAATATTTAGAGTCAACATACATTTAGTTAAAGCCGGCTGTTAGAAATGCTTTATAAACTAGAGGTCTCATTTTCAAACTCATCAGATTACATTTTCTCTTTATTGTATTATTGCTGTAACTTCCCTGTAAACTTTTGCAGTTTTGATGCGAGCCTACCATTAGACTTTAGCGCTACATGACTATCTGCCTTTGATCTAACATCCACTGATTTTTTATTACATTTGCTATTAGTAAAACTGCTGGACTATGCTTCAAAAAGGGAGCATCATTAACTCTATCTGGTAGCACCTGAATTTTCTCTACTGATTAACAGATTCTGTAGATTTTTAGTTTTGTGGGGGATGGTTGTAGGGGTCTGTGTTTCTAGTAATTGTGTGTGTGTGTGTGTGTGTGTGTGTGTGTGTGTGTGTGTGGAGAGTTTCTGGTTATTTAGTTTTGCTCTGTACTAGTGTGGGTTGTGTCTATGTTTAATATTGGTTTTAGATAAGAGTGAGTAAGATCAGCTTTGCTGAATTGGAGTTGGACAGTAGTGGTGCTGGTCTTCTGGGATGTGCCAGGGTTTTGGACCCTTGCAGACTGCTTACAGTGTAGCTCAGCTGCACAACATCTGTACCTTCACTGACCTCCCAGTATCAGCTGTGATAGCGAGCTGCTGTCGGGAGGTCGGCATCACTAGGAAACGGGGAGGTCATCGGTGGCGGGGTGCTGTGGGCCCTGCAGACGTGAGAGGTATTGAGGTGGTTAGGTGCAGGAGATGCCCTGGGTTTAGACAGAGCCTAGGGACAAGCCAGACATATTTGGTCTCTGTCTCTAGGGTTCCCACTAGACAAAGTGGGCAGGTAGCCAGGGGGGTTACAGCCCCTACCAGTCCCCAATGGGCAGTGCTGTGCAATGCCAGATCTATGAGTAACAAGGCTGCAATTATGGCAGACTTGATTTCCTCTATCGATCTGGCTTGCATCATGGAGACCTGGTTGGGTGATAATGCCAGGCTGGTTTTGGAGGCATCTGTCCCCACTGGGTACTCCATGGTGCACTGCCCACAGTGGGAACACATGGGCAGGGTGTGGCCATTTGTTTTAAATCTGACCTGGGATTCACCGTACACCCAGTGGAAACAACCAGGTCCTTTAAGTGTGTAGCAGTGCATAGGGGCTGGGTGCAGGATGCAGAATCCTCCCTATTTACCACCCTCCTGGAGCAGGGGGAGAATTCCTGTAGGAGGTTATGGACTTTGTCATCGACACAGTGTTGGAGTCCCCCAGATGTTTAGTACTGGGGGACTTCAGTGCCTGTGTCGATGATGAAGCCTCGCAATTTTGATCTCACCTCCTCCAGTTGATGTCATCACTGGGCCTGTCACAAGTAGTTACTTCTGTGGCCCATCACCATGGCCACATGCTGGACTGGTGTTCTGTCTGGGGCTTGAGGTAAGTAGCCTCGAGGTTGATCAGGTTGTATGGTTTGATCATTGCTCGGTGAAGTTCTCCATCAGGGCACCCCCCCCCCCGAGAGTTCCTCCCTGTTGAGATGGTCAGCCTTAGCCCATTAAGGGGATTGTCCCCGGAGGGACTACTGGTGGTAGCTGATCTATCTAGTGTAGACGCTGCATGTGCATTGGGTACAAGTGAAGTGGTGGCCGCAAATAATAGAGCAGTCTCCAGGGCGCTTAATACCCTCGCACCAGTCCGTGTACAACCCAGATCCTCTCACTTGAGATCTCTGTGGTTCGATGGAGATCTCAAGGTGATGAAGATCAGGGGTTGGAAGCTGGAGCTTTGTTGGCGGAGAACCCAGTCGGATGTGGATAAGCTGGCCCTGCATACTCATTATTCTCACTACCGGGGCAATCAACCATAAGAAGACAGAATTCCTGTCCAGGGAGATTGCTTCTAGGAAAAAATGAACTTGATCAGCTTTTTAGGACTGTTGACTGACACTTCATCCAGTCTGTCTACAGTCAAAAAAAGCCTTTTCTATCACTCTATGTGATGAGTTTGCTCAGTTCTTCTCAGAGAGAGTGCCTACTGTCTGACAGGGGATCCTGTCAGTGAGCCGCATTGTGACTTGCAGTGATTGGCCTGGATGGGACAGGAGCATGCCACCTGTCTGGGAGAAGTTTAAACTGGTGGAGGTGGCCGAGGTCACTGAGGTCATCTTGAAGCTGAAGGACATTTATTGTGAACTATACCCAGCTCCAGCACATTTCTTGATGAGATGCATTGGTTCCATCAGCCTGGTGTTCACCAGGATTGTCCGATGTTTGTTGTCGGAGAGGGTTTCTCCAGAAGCCTTGAAAGAGGCCCTGGTGAGGCCCCTTCTGAAGAAGCCATATCTCGACCCTGATATCCTGGTGAATTGCTGTCCTACCTCCAACCTTTCCCTTTTGGGTAAGGTTTTCAAGAAAATTGTGTTGCAACAGCTTGAGGAGCACCTCGTGTCCTTTGACATCTAGGAGACATTCCAATCAGGTTTCAGAGCTAGGCATAGCACCAAAATGGCATTAGTTAGGTTGTACAATGACCTCCTCAGGTCTAGAGCTAGAGGAGACAGGTCAGTTCTTGTGGTCCTTGATCTCTCTTCAGCTTTTGACACTGTAGATCACATTGTGCTTCTTGATCACCTTAGCGAGTACTGTGGACTCACTGGCACTGTCATCTCATCAGCTGGTTTGAGTCCTTTCTTTCTGGCAGGAAGCAATGAGTAGTGATGGGGAATTTCTCCTCTTCCCTGAAGCTCCTGCCATGTGGAGTACCTCAAGGGGTGATCCTGTCGCGAATGCTATTTGCAGTGTAAACCCTGCCCCGGGTGAGCTCATTAGGTGGCACAGTGTGGGTTTTCACTGTTATGCAGATGATACCCAACTGTACCTGTTCTTTGCACCTGGGACATCAGAAGCTGTGGAAGTGCTCAATATCTGCCTGGCCGAGATAAATGATTGGATGTCCTCCAGCTGGTTGTGACTTAACCCGGACAAGACGCAGGTGCTAGTGATTGGGCGAGATGAGGGTGTGATGGGAGTGACTCCAACATGGTCACAGGGTTATTCCTGGACCTACGTTGTTGACAGCCTTCCCTAGGGTTCTAGATCTTGGTGTGATCCTTGATGACAGACTAACACTTAAAGCTCAAGTGTCGGCTGTCATCAAAAGTGAATTTTACCATTGAAGGAACATTGCCAGGATCAAACCCCTAGTTTCGCTCAAAGACCTGCCGACACTGGTGCATGCCTTTGTGACATCCAGGCTCAAGTACTGTAATGCTGTCTCCATCAGGGTCTCTGGAGGTACCTTTCCCCAGTTGCAGTTGTTGCAGAACACAGCTGCAAGGTTGCTGACTGGCCTGTCTAGGTTTAGACATGAGACTCCAGTGCTGCAAGCTCTGCACTGGCTGCCGGCCAGGTGGAGGGTTATCTTCAGCATGAGTTTACTCACTTATAAGACCCTATATGGTCTTGGCCCTGTATACCTGGCTGATCTTCTGACACCTGCCACCTCAGTCCACTCCCTCCACTCCTTGACCAGGGGCCTCCTTAAAGTTCCCAGGACCAGATTAAGAACTTCCAGTGACCGGGCCTTTAGTGTTGCTGGACCGATCCTGTGGAACTCCTTACAAGCTGATGTCAGGGAGGCCCCATCAGTTGAGGGGTTCAAGAGTGGCCTAAAAACCTATCTATTCTCCCTGGCTTTCCCAGATATAGAAATCTGACCAGCCCACAAATTCTGTTAATAATTTGCTGATTGTGATATTACATTTGCTGTTGTATAATTTATTTGTTTGATTTATGATTCTATTTTTTCTGATTCCCTACCTGTTGTATGTTTTATGTATAGTGCCCCAAGCCTCCAGAATTGGGCACCTTAGAAATAAACTTTTCTTTGCCTTGCCTTGCCTATTAATAACATCTTTTTTGCAGTTGTTTAGAGTTGTGTTTGTGTGATTTGCTTTAGACAACACTGGCTGCTATTGTTTCTGTGTTTTGATTTCAAATGTACCGTACCTCCCAACCCCACGCTACCCCAGAACCACGTAGGAACAAGCTCTCAGCTCAGCATGCTTTATCATTGTCAAAAAGATCAAATAAAGTAAAACTAATAATAGCTATGACAGGCAGTGTGGTGTTGCTGCCAGAGCACTAAGTGATGAAACAGGAAATCACAGGTCCAAATCTTACCACAGACACAAGCTAACTATGTGTCTTGAGCAGGTCATTTGACTATGTTGTACATCAGTTTTCACAGACATAAATCTACTGTAGGTAGAAACACCACTGAAAACAAGATGTTGCATCTCAGTTAGACTAGTCAAGCAAATAACAACAACAGTGCTGAATCTTGTCAACACTGCTTCAAACTATAAGCTTTATTGATAGATGACAGATAATTTATTTAAAAATACATTTCTAAAAACCAAGGTGCTTTACATGGTCATGACAAAAAAAATCAAACATAAATAATAAAATATAGAATAAAGTATGGGGTCACGGTGTGTGTAACAAGAAGTTTACTCACACCCAAGGTGTTAGATACTACATAAACCCCGAGAGTGAAGCTTGAGGGGTTTGTGCAAAAATCTTACACTGAGGGTGTGTGTAAACTTCAAGTTTAAACACACCACCCTATATTTTATTTTGTATAATTGCTGGGTTTGACTTTTTTGCCACAGCAATTATATAAAATACAAAGACATTCATGTGCAGCTGCAGCTTGGTTATGCTTCAGCGCGCGGTCGCCTTTACATGTTTAAACATTTTTTTTTAATTCCGCAATCAAAAGTTTTCATTTTTTTTCTGGTGGCAGTAGACTTTGTTTTTTAAGACCACTTACCGCTGAGTTGTGGTTCAGTCTCCAAGCGGTGAGTGGTCAGTGGTCTGACTGGAAGAGTGTGGCTGGCGCATGCTTGAAGTGAGGGAAACCGTGTGCTTGTCTGCCATTATAAACACTCCTTTATAATGGCAAATTATGCCACAATTTCCCTATGGGAAAAAGGCAAGCCCAGTCATTATCAGGCATTAATACAACAAAATTATGGTTCAAAAACAATGCAGATATCCATGGCTGTTTCAGTCTCCTGCAAAAGCCTGGCTGAACAGCCATGTCTTGAGTCTAATTTTTTTTTTTCCATTCAACTTTTATTGAAGTTTACAATACAGAGAACAAAACCACAATAGGCTTAAGAAAATGAGTGTATACTTATAACAAAATGATAATGGTTCATTCTCTCCCTTACCCCCTCCCTCCCCCACCACGAACCCCCAAGAACTCAAGCGCAGCATTATACCAACAAGGTTGCGGTGTACATTGTGGAAAATATGTGCTTCAGCTTTGTAAAGCATATAAGGTTTGAAAGGGGCCCCGAATCTTATTGAATTTATCAATTTTATTTGCAAGACTTGCAATAGTCCTCTCCGTTCTGAGGTTAGCAAGGAGTTCCTGGAGCCACTCCAAGTAATTTAAATTATCAGAATCTTTCTAGTGTCTAAGGACCACTTTTTTAACAGACAAAGAAATCAAAGCCATGTGATACTTTCTACACACCACAGAAATAGATGAGAAGTCCCCCAATAAACATACTTCAGGTGTGAACAAATCTGAAAGCCCTAAGAGCGGGTTAACTCTGTGTTTAATAGTGGCCCATAGTGACGCCACTCTAGGACACTCCCAAAAGATGTGAAGAAGGTCTCCAGACTGCGACTTGCAACTTGTACAGAGTGGAGAGGAAAGGAAACCCAGTTTGGCAAGTTTCTGCAGGGAATAATAAATATTATGTAAGATTATAAATTGCATTAGCCTAAGTCTATCCTGTAACAAAAATTTGACAATTGTGCCAGAGGAGGGACCAATCAAACTTCTTACCTGGAAAGAGAGAATGCCAATAAGCTACCAGGTCATAGTTGTCAGGATATGCCCACATAAATAAATGGCTGTATAATTTGGAAACGGCATGGCGTGAACCAGCCAATTCAGCTAAAGTAGGTTGAAACCAGATATGAGTTCCGGGAGGTGGAATAACTCCAAATACTTTCAACAGAAGATGCCGAAACTGGTAGATCTTGAAAATGCTTTTACCAGATATCCTGAACTTGCACGTGATACCTTCTGAAGAGGACCACTGCATATCAGCTGTAATGAGGTCTTCCAGCTGACAATTTCCTAACTGAGGAAGCCAAGAGGGTAACAGTGGTTTATTGTTTATTTGTAAATTGGGATTACCACTTATGGGTTGGGAAAAATCCTTAATATTGTCATATTTGAGAAAAGCATACAGTTGAATGTGAGCCTTAATTGAAACTGCAATGGGAGAGTTACAAAATGTTTTGGGAAGAGATCCTAGCTTGGAATATAGCATCGCACTGAGAAGGTATCCATGCTTTTTAATAAGGGCTACTTCCATCTTTAACCATACCGGGATATAACCAGAACAGGCTGATAGTTGATCCATTGACAGCCACCTAAGATATTTATTGGGCTGACTGGCCCAATAATACAATCTAAGATGTGGAAGCCTCAAGCCTCCTCTTCCCTTAGGTGCAGCCAACTTGTGGAATGCCATCCTCGATTTCTTATACCCCCATATAAAATTGGAAAACATACTGTGCACTTTTTTAAACCAGGACATCGGAAGCCCAATATTTAACATATTAAGGGAGTAAAAAAGATGGGGAAAAACATTCATTTTAATCAAGTTAATCCTGCCCCATAAAGAGAGAGGAAGGAGGGACCACCTGTGAAGATCTTGGTCTATCTTTTGAACCAATGAATCTAGATTTAACTGCTTAAGTCGAAGCATGTTTCATGTCAGAATGATTCCAAGATATTTAATAGAATCAGACTTCCACGCCAGGCCAAATGTGGTAATTTCTTGCTTATAGACTCTATGATTGAGAGGAAAAACCAGGGTTTTACCTATATTAAGTTTATAATTAGAAACCTTACTAAACTCCTCTATTATCTTGAGAATTGGGGGAATGGATATAGCTGGGCTCGTTATTTGCAGGAGACGGTCGTCTGCATATGCCCGAAACCTTAGCTTCATGACCATATAGAGAAATACCTGAGATATCCTTAGCTTTCGTCAGCCTCCGAATAAGAGGCTCTAGATATATGTTAAAAAGCAGCAGGGATGAGGGACACCCTTGCCTGGTTCCCACGAATAATTTAATCGGATCGGAAATCACCCCGTTGCAGGAAATCCTAGCAGAGGGTAATAAGTATAATGAGTGAACCCAGTTCCGAAATTCCGTGGGAAAACTAAATGCCTCCATCGCTGCAAACAGATATTTCCAATAGATCCTGTCGAAAGCCTTCTCGGCATCCAGGGAAACCAAAGCCATCGGGAGAGCAGCATCCCTGGAGGCCGAGAAAGACATGAGCCAGAGTTCTCAGGTGGTCGGCTGATGATCTACCTTTCATAAATCCAACCTGCTCCTCCCCTATTATAGAAGGAAGAACTAAGCTCATCCGATCAGCAAGTAATTTGGCTAAAATTTTGATATCATGATTGAGTAGGGAAATTGGTCTATAGCTAGAAACCTAGTCACGTGGCTTGTCTGGCTTGGGCAATAACACAATCAGTGCTTCAAAAAGGGAGGCGTCAGTCGCTTGACCGGAAAGAAGAAAATGGAAAAGCGGAAGTAAAATGGGAATTGGTTGCTTGGAAAAAAACTTTGTAAAAATTAGAGGTAAACCCATCTGGGCCAGGGGTTTTATGAGATGGAAGGGATTTAATTACTCTTTCTGTTTCATCTTCAGAGATAGCAGAAGTTAACGTAGCTTGCTGAAGCTCGGTAAGGGTGGGTAAATGTAGGTTCCTCAAAAATGCCTGCAAGTCCTCCTCCGGGGGAGGGATTAACATGGGACTGTATAAATCCTGGAAGTAACTAGTAAATTTGTTTACTATCTCTGAAGGTGAAGTTCTAAGGGAGTCACCGTCTAAAGAGTGAACTGCAGCAATAAATCTGACAGTCTCCTGTTGTTTGACATGTATGGCTAGCATCTGCCCAGCCTTCTCCCCTTGGTCAGTGTAGACTGCATTAATTCTCAAGATAGCGAATTCAACTCTTAACAGGCCAAGGTAAGCATCCCTCAGTTTGACTAAATCCTGCCTAAAAGTCTCCGAAGAGGCTGGGGAAAGACTAGATTCCATGCTCCTAATCTGAGACAACAGACGAGAAATTTTGTTTTCCCGTTCTTTTTTCCTTTTTGATGTTACGCCAATTATAATCCCCCTCAAAAAGGCTTTAAGAGCCCCCCATTCCATATTGGGTCGTCCTATAGAATTGTTTATTTAAGGCCACAAACTGCTGTATTTGGGATGCTATATATTCAACCTTATCCAGTTCTTTCAGAATTTGATTATTGAGCTTCCTCCTATTTCCCTTATGGGGCAAGGACGCAACTGACAGCCAAGTGACTGCAGAATGATCTGAGGGTGGGCCCGAGACAATATTAGAATCCACAACTCCCGATAGAAGATTTTGAGAAATCAAAATGTAGTCCATCCGAGAGGAGGTGCCTTGTACTGGCGAAACAAATGTGTATTCCCCTATGGTTAGGGTGATGCACGCGCCATACATCGCATAGGCCAGTGGAGTCCAGTAGGTCCCTGAAGGCTTGTTGAGCGGGCAAAAGGCCTTGACAAGATTGACCTGACCTATCTACGGTCTGGTCAAACACCAAATTAAGGTCACCCCCTATTATCATGGGGAGATCAGAAAATGAATACAAAACTTCCAATAATTTAACAAAAAACCCCGGAGTACCCATGTTAGGGCCATAGACACTACCCAGGACAATGTCAAAAGTATGCAGTTTGCCCTTTACAAATAGAAACCTACCACAAGGGTCGGAAATAGTTTTGAGAGGTTGGAAGGGGATGGATCTGTGTAAAAGGATCATGACCCCCTCTGCTTTGGGTAGTACCTTGTGCCGCAAAACCTGCCCCACCTGCTGACACCTCATCTTGTCTGCTTCAGTATTAAGTAAATGCATTTCCTGTAATAACATAATTTCTGCTTTAAGATGGTTCAAATATTTCAGAATTTTATATTGTTTGATCTTATGTCTAGCCCCTTTAACATTCCAGGTAATACACTGGATATCCCTAACCATCACCCTTTGGAAAGTTAAAGTACTTCATAACAAACCACCTAAGCCTACTTATGATCTTACTGGTACCGCTTGTTGAGTATATGCTGCACTTACCCCCCCACCTCCCAACCCAACTCAGTCCCCCCAAAAACCAAATATAAAGCCCCCAAAAATAACCCCAAGAACATTGGATAAAGCCCAACCCCTCCCAGTCCCACCCCATATCGCCTGGTACATGATAAACAGCTCACCTATCCTCCCCTGCTCCCAACAATTAGTTTAGCTATAACAATAGAACAGACCTTTCTGATCTCATAAAGCGGTGAGTAACTTCGAATAAAACAGTATTTGTATAAAGTACCTCAGTACACCAAATATGTGAAACATGACACATATTAAAGCCAGCGAGCCATACGGCTAGAAGAAAACAGTTAAACATAAACACTGTCCCAGTCACGAGGTAGAACCCAACACGATGGGAGAAGGCGTGTACCTAAAGGCTATTAATCACACGAAAACAAGAGCAAAGTCTTTCTAAAAACTTCTAAGCCACCCTGCTCCCTTTAGAATAATCTCCCTTCATAGAATAACAAACCGAGTAAAACTTGTATTAATTACCCCCTAAGATCAGTATTTCCCTTTATACAGTATTAGGCAAAGTATCTTTTCCAGTGTAAACCCAGCGTGAGATCAGTATATGGAATACTACATCACATACAATCTTTGGCGCCATCTAGCGATAAAAAGTCCATGCTGCAAGTTAAGATTGGCTTACAAAACGAGCAGTAATGGGTCGCTGATGGAGAAAGTGGCGTTGTCCCGCATTTCTAAATTCTCTCAAGCAATTCTGAAGTAATTGCAGCATCAAAAAATGTAGAAATCAAAACTTTAAGCACTTTGTGCAAACCGCACACAGATCTTCCTCAAAAACTTAAAGCCAGTCCCACATCCACATTAAGTAATAAGGAAAGCCCTCAGCAGGTAGAGCGGACTGCCGGTAAAGCAGAGACCATCTATTATTGCTTGAATGTCTTAGTAGTACCAACATAACAGGGGTTGCAGCACTCTTCAGATATCCGGAACCTCAGACCAGCCAGCCTCGTAGATGCTATGTACAGTCCCTCAGGGGAAGCCCAGCCAGACCCCCTACAGATGCCAGAATCCTTTTTTTTTCTTAAAAGAAAATAGAAATCTTTGACAGGCATCTCGCTCTATTATACAGATTCCCAGTCAGCCACATCCAACCCCTGCCTCAGGGGGTATGAAATAAATCTGGGAAGCAGCCTTAAGATCGGTAGCCGCGGTCTCTGCATCCTCCTATACAGACCAGGAGCCTGCCACAAGCACTTGCAATCTGGCTGGATAGCTCATCTTAAATTTGATAGCTGCTGCTATTAGCTTTGTGACTATTGCATGGTAAGAGGCTCGTTTCTGGTGCACTGACAGGGATAGGTCTTGTGTGACCATAATCCGAGATCCTTCCCATGTGAGATCTTTAATTTCCCACACTTTAGAGAAAAAATGCTGCCTCTCCTGGTAATTCAGAAATCGAAAGATAAAGGATCTAGGGACCGCTCCTTGTGGTGGCATAGGACGGAGTGCTCTGTGAGCTCTTTCAATAATATAATCGGAACCAAACGGAGATGGACCTGCTATTCTTTCGACAAATTTCTTGGCAAATTTGATCGGGTCTGCACCTTCTTCCCATTCTGGCAAGCCTATTAATACCGCATTGCGGGCTATGGCCTCAAGTCTTCTACCCTATTCTCTATCTTGGCTATTTGTTGCCACACGGACACCAACTGTGGACTGAATTGATCTTGCTTGCGCTCTAAGGAGCGTATACGAGCCTCATTGTCAGAGGTCTTCTGAGATAGGGATTCCACAGTGTTAGATATACTTTTAATTTCCCCCAGAATCGACTGAAGTTCGGTTTTGAAAGGCTGAAATTCTTCTAGAAATCTGGCACGGGTAAGAAGCTCTGAATCTGCATTCCCAGCGCCAGTAGTCTGCAACTGTAGTACAGTAGAGGCCTTGGTCTTCTTCGGGGCCTTCTCGGGAGATGCAGGAGGGGTATGTTTGGGAAGGCTTTTCTTCATTTCTATCTCCATTTAGCCCCTACGGCATAAACACCGGATTACAGAGAAGATTCGCAAGGCAGATAGGATAGTTCACTGCTACAGAAACGTAATTAAAACGGTATAAAACAGAGTGGAGGAGAGGAGCTCAAGCAGGAGAGTGTTACTCGGTGCCCTGCATCACGTGACTCCTGTCTAATTTTAAAAATGGTGACAGAAGGGGCAGAACAAATATCCAGTGGTATTGTCCTTGCCAGCTGGAACTACAATAGCTAAGCTTTCATGTCTTCTACCATACTATCTTACTATAAAATGTAAACAAAAGTAACTGAGTTTAGGAAGTCACTTTTAATGTTTGCTTTAAATGCCTATTAACAAAATGGAATTGTTCCTGCAACATTTGTAGACAAAAGTACAGTATAGTACAAGCAAAAATGAAACTGGAAATGAAATCACAAGGTGCCAGGCACAAAAATAAATTAAACATATGTATGTTTAACAAAATGGAATTGTTCTTGCAACATTTGTAGACAAAAGTACAATACAGTACAAGCAGAAATGAAACTGGAAATGAAATCACAAGGTGCAAGGCACAAAAAAAAATATATATATATATTCAAAGCAAACTTGCACCAAGAACAGTCCTTAGGAAAAAAAATACTATTGGTACAAAGTTCAACATATGAACATACAAAGAAGCTAGCAGAATAAGGCCATTTGGTCTAGTCTGCTTGTATCGAAGGGTCCCTAGCCTAAGCTGCTGACCCTGCCCCCGCCATGTATCCCATCCTCTCCATCCACCCTACCCTGACCCTTACTTTCCCATCAACCCTATCCCAACCTCTCTTGAGTGAGACCACGTCTTCCAGCAACACATTCCAACAGGCCACCATCCTCTCCCTGAAGAAATGCTTCCTAGCCTCCATCCTGAACCTCCCCTCTCCAACTTAAGATTGTGCCCATCATGTTTTGATTGTCACTTACCATAGCTTAAAGAGGACCCTACTTATCCACCTTATTTAGCTCTTTCAAGTACTTGAAGATTTCAATCATGCCCCCCCCTTCTGAAGAGTACATGTTCAGGGCCCCCAAACTCTCCTTGTGTGCTTGGCTCTGCTGGCCCATGATCATCTTTGTTGCACTCATTTGGACCATCTTCAACAGGTTAATGTCCTTAATGAGTTGTGGGCACCAGTACTGTAGTCAGTACTCTAGATGTGGCTTCACTAATGACCTTTACAGTGGCAGTATGACCTCCTCTCACTTACTGCTAGGCCCCCTGCCAATGTAGCCCAACCTTTTATTTGCCATTCCTGCTGCTTTCCTGCACTGTGTGGAGTGCTTCAGGTCACTAGTGATCATCAATCCCAGATCGTTCTCTATCTCTGTTACAGATACCCAGACCCCTCCTAAGCTGTACTCTGTCCTGGGATTATTGGTGCTAATGTGCATAACTTTGCAGTTTTTTGCATTGCGGCAAAGTTGCCAAATACTGGACCACCTCTCAATTTTTTCTAGATTTTTTATTTATTTATTTAGTTAGTTATTGTTGACCGGGTAAGTGCACTAGACAAATTCTGCCTATTTTCAGACATGACCTGGGGGAAGGGGATACAGATGAATGTCAACTGACCTTGAACCAGATTAAGCTGTTGGTGGTATTTTTAGTCAATGGGGGGGAATTTGGCCAGGGCACCGGGGAAATTCCCCTCCTCTCCAGTAGGGGGAACCTCTGGCTGTGCTACGTGCTGGCCAGTCTTCCTGAGTCCTGTTGCAGCTTTATCAGAACCGATTAGTACAACTTCATCCACTCTGCCTCAGCACCCTCTCAATTGGAGTGATCTTGTTGACTCTGACATGGGTTCTATTGAGTGGACCCCTGAAGGAGCGCTTCAGGACGCGGGATGGGTACAGGTGCCTTCTGGTTCTTGGACCCCAGATACTCAGGATCGCTCCTTTCAGAAAATGCCAGTGGCTTCCTGCTCTTCAGTGGCCACCGAGGCTGCACAAGACCTGAGCTCCAACTTGCCCCTTGGTAATGACTCTGTTTTATCTATCATTTCTAATACATTGTCTCCTCCTGATGTTTCAGTTGGCCCTACTGAGGTGTCTCAGCAGTCGGCCGCTCCAGAGGCGGTCTCTGCAGTTAAAGACCCTGTGGTCACGCTACCTGGTGCACCAGCCCCTAATCCTCTGTTTAGGTTGGCTGACCTCTTTTTGTCTAGGGGTGTACCGGCCCCTAGGCGCAATGTGGTCCATCTCCTTTACAAAGGGGGTTTAGAGGATCCTCCTACTACAGTATTTGTTGCTAGGGACCTTTTGAAAAATTCAATGCATTACCTCTCTTCTGAAATTTATGCTCTTATAGGGTTAGGGAATGGGAACCTTGACGTTAGTTTTAAGCATATTTCTAATTTAGATAGGTTCTGGGTTCAATATCATAACCTAAAGAATACACCAGTTTGGATCCCTTTTCATGCAATTCCCCTCACCAAACCTTTGATCAAAACAGTTACAGTTATGTTTAAAAATGAAGGGGTACAGCTAGAGGATATCTTGTTTTGGTTGAGGCAACATTGCGAAATTTTAGGTAAACCTTTCCCGACTTTAGATAGTGAACAAATCTGGGATGGTGGCTGGAAGGTGAAAGTGAAATTGCATTTTACCAATATGGGCCCGGTGCATTTACCCAGTACCTTTTTTCTCGGGAAAGATAGGGGTTCAATTTTCTATAGTGGGCAGCCCAGGTCCTGTTTCAAATGTGGTTCCAGGTTACATCTTAGTTCTGCTTGTGATACCATGAGATGCAGTCATTGTTTAGAATTTGGTCATGTCTCCTCTGCGTGCGTGAATTTATTTAAATGTAATCTGTGTGAACAGACCGGGCATGCTTATGGCCACTACCCCTGGGCTGCTCATAACAGGGATGACTGCCCCAATCATGAGGGTCTTATTAATTTGGCTCAGCACCAACATGCGCTGTGAGTGTCCGCACCTGAGAATAAGCCTGGAAATCCTGACCAGTCTGTTCCAACCACCTCTGCTGCTCAGGTTCCTGACCCCTGCATGACTGTGGATGATGCCCCTGCAGAATTAGAACCAGATGCCCTACTTTTGACCCCTGCTCCTGCTGTTGATCCCCCTCCTGGGACTGTAGATGCTATGCCCCCACCCCCAGGACCTGAGACTCTCCCCTTTCAATTAGTTGCTACTAAGAAACGACCCAGGCAAGGGCGGAAGAGTTTCCAAAAACCTAGGCCAGTGGAGGTAGCTCAACAGTCTGCATCTTCCTCTTGGAAGAAAGGGAACAGATATGCGACCCTTCCCTTAGAGGACACAGAAGGGGAGACTGATGATGATGGGACTGACGCCTGCTCTGTGACCTCGAACACTGACACTGAACAGGGTAATGATGGTTCCATTGCCAAAAGAACCAGACAAAGGTGTAAACCACCTTGAACTGTTTCTTTGCTTTCTTTTCCTCTTTCATGCATACTCTCACTTTAAGCACCCTTAATCTTAATAGCATTAAAAGTCTGTAAAAGCGAGCAGGTACTATGCTTTTTTTGCGTACTTTGCGCAGTGACATCATATGTCTACAAGACACTCATCTTAAAACGTCCTTTGATCTCCATCAGACTTCCCGAGCCTGGAACCTGGGTCCCTCCTTTTGGTCCACAGGTACTGATACCTGTGATGGGGTGGGGGCTCTCTATACCAACCCAGACCTTAAAGTCTCCAAATTAGTCGATATTCACCCTGGTAGAGCCCTTTTATTGGACATCTCCTACTCTGCAGCGCGCTTTCATCTAGTTACAATCTATGCTCCACAAACTAAAGCATTGAGAGTTGCTTTGTTTAAAGCAATACAACCTTTCTTACACACCTCTCGTTTTCTTCTTTGGGCTGGTGATTTTAATTGTGGACTTTCTAAGACTGATAGGGGCCTATAAACTGATAAAATGTTTAGTGACTCTGTTTTCAGAACACTACTATACGCTCCTCTCGCCTGGTAGATATTTATAGAGTCACCCATCCGTCTGGTGGATGCACTTTTTTAAAGGTCCTCTCTGGACACGTATCGATTTTATTTTTGCATCCTCAAATTTGGAGCCTACTGCTGTGAGTTTGCTGCCTTGTGAATTCTCGGATCATTTAGCCCTTAAGTTGACCTGTACCTGGGATACTGCACCTCGATGCAATAAAAATCAGTGGCGGCTGAATGAATCTGTACTTTCGCAAGCTGCAGTACAAAAGACTTGGAGGAGGGAATTTAAGGCACGGCTCTCGGCAGTTGAGTGCTATTCTGATATGTTGAAATGGTGGGAGGACACCAAACAGTCCTGGTGCATTTTTTTTCAGCATCAAGCACACCTCCAGGTCACTGCTGCTTATTTGCGTTATTTGCAGCTTAGACACCAACTCCAGCACCTTATATTTATGTCTGTTGGTTCTCCTTATGATTATGGGACTCAGATTACGGTTATTAAGCAGCAGATGGCAGCCTTACAGTATGACAGGGCTTAGACGTTGCAACAAGAACTCCGTTTTGGGACTAACACCTAGAAAGGTCTGTTGGACCCTTTTCTGGAATGTAAACGGAGGACGCAGAATAAGATAGTCACGGCATTAACTACTTCCTCTGGGCAAATTGTTACTTCCCCCAAGGACTTGTTAGGGGTTGTGGATTCCCATGTTATGGACCTTTTTGGTACTCCCTTTTCTGAACCAGACGTACATGAGATGTTTCAGTCCTTAAATCTGCCCCAAGTCACAGATGCTGATGCAACTCTTCTTGTTGCAGAAGTCTCCCTGGTAGAGGTGGAGTCTTCAATTTCTTGACTCACGAGCAATACTGCCCCAGGTTCTGATGGCATCAGCACAGGTTTCTACAAAACATTTAAGTCAGAGTTGGGCCCGGTCCTAGTCATTCTGTTTAACTATATGTTAAGCTCCACTAAATATTCTGAATCTATGCTGGAGGCAATATTAATTTTCCTTTATAAAAAGGTGACCGATGGAATATCTATAATTGGAGACCCATTAGCCTGTTAAATTCAGATTTTAAAATCTTGAGTAAAATCCTGTTGAACAGACTGGCTCAGGTTGCCCCTTATTTGATATGTCCCCTTCAAACTTGTGCTGTTCCAGGTCGCACACAACATGGTAATTTGATTGTTTTGCGGGAATTATTTTTCCAAAGAGCACTTAATCAGGTAACAGGTTATGTTTTAAGTTTAGACCAGGAAAAGGCTTTTGATAGGCTTTACTCATCATTTTTTGTTTTCGGCATTGTTGGCCTTTAGTGTTCCTCCTGCGTTTGTTTCCTGGATAAAAGAGATATATGAATATTCTTTCCTTTGCCCGAATGTTAATGGGTGGTTTGGCAGAAAGATTAAAATAAGACAGGGGCTGAAACAAGGTTGTCCTTTAAGCCCATTTCTCTATGTGTTTAGCATCAATATCCTGCTGAGGCTTTTGACTGCGAATGATCATCTGGTTGGTATACAGATTTCCCCACTTCAGCCTCCTCTCAAGATACTTGCATACGCGGATGATCTAGTTTTGACATTAGCTCCTACTTCTTCAGAAGAATCTTTAATATCCACCTTGGAATACTTTTCTCGTGTTTCTGGCTCAAAGATTAATTTGGATAAGTGCAAAGGGGTAGTGCTTGACAGTACCCCCCTTACCCATGAAGAACCTATTGGCAGGCATTTTTGTATCTAGTGAGCCTATTTCTATTTTGGGAGTGAAATTTTGTCCTGGGGAGTTAGCAGTACTGAACTGGGAAGAAAAATTAGGCAAGGCCAATAGATTGGTGAATGACTGGAAAGGGCAACAACTTTCTAAAAAGAAAAGGGTTATTCTTATAAAAACCTTGCTTCTTCTGATTTTTCTTCATTTATATTATGTATACCCTTCCCCACAAGCAGTAGTCACTAGATTGTTTAGTCTTTTTTTTTCAGTCCTTTTGGGGCTCGCAATTGAACCCGCTTAAACGGAACTTGACTTATCATTCCATTGCAGAGGGAGGAGTTAACATGGTTAACCCAGTAGCTTTTTACTTTAGTATATTCATTTCTTATGATATTTGCACAACCTTAAAACTGGGTGACAAGCTTTGGAAATCATTAGTGCATGCCTGGCTCTCCCCTTGTTTGACCCCTTGGACACAAAGAAATGTTAAGGCATTGCCACATTCTTTACCTATTCCACAATATGGTAAGGAATTTCTTAAGAATATTGTTAGGGGGGGTATTTCCCCATCTCAGATAGTAATACTGGCTAGGAAGCAAATTTACAACTTTATCTTAGCTTCAGAACGGCAACATTTTCTGGGTTTTCCAGACTGCCCTGGGAGAGGGTCCCTTTGTACTTCAGCAATTAGGTAACCACGGATTCCCCCTGACTGGGATTGTACATGGCTCAGTAATTATGGTCACCTGGGGGTGAAAGCTAATAATAAACATAAACAGTTATCCGAGAGATACTGTCCTAGAGATACTTGCTTGCAGATTTTGGAAACCCAGTTACACTTGTTCCTTGAGTGTCCACATGCATGGGCCTTCTGGCAATATCTTGCTACCCGTTGGTCTGTCCCTCAGTTTTCAAATCTAACTTATCAAGATTTATTGTATGGGCCTTTTCAAAACACATTTTCACAATACCATGCTGATACTATTTATTTGTTTCTGGTTATTGTTCGTTATTTTTTCTGGAATGCTTGTTGTCTGTTGGTCATTCAACAAAGATCTATGCAATATACTGAGTTATTATCTAATATTCAGTTTTCTTTACAGCGTGTCAAACTCTTGGACTTCCAACGATTTTCTTCTGAGAAAGCTTGTCATTTATGGACTCATTGTGATACCTGGTTTCTCTCTGTTTAACTTATGCTACTGGATTTTTTTGGTTTTTTGCTGACTATTTTTTTTGAGATTTGTATTTCTTGATTTCTGTTTTTTTCCCTTTGTTTTGCCTTGTGTTGCAGCCCACTTTTTCAATAAAATTCCCCTACTCTTTTCAAGAAGTGCCATGGGATCTTTAACATCCTCCTGAACTACCACCAGAACAGGCAGATGGGACCTCGGTTTAACATCTCATCTGAAAGATATCACCTCAGGATTGCAGCAGCCCCCTCATTTATGTCACGTATCCCTTTGACTGTATCCACCCTCCCACAGAACTTGGTGTTATCCACAAATAGGTACATTTTGTCTTTAATGTCATCCCCAGTATCATTGATGAAGACATTGAACAACTCCGGTCCAAGCACCAAACCCTGCGGTACCTGATTGGTGACCTCCCTGGTGCTAGATAACTCTCTCTCCTGTTCCTCAGCCAGTTTTACACCCATCTGGTCATCTTCTCTCCAACCCCAAGGTCTGCCAACTTACTGATCAACTTAATGTGGGTTACAGAGTAAAAGGCCTTTCTGAAGTCTAGGTAAAGTTGTCCACCACTTAGCTCCTGTCTACTGTTTTAGTGACCCAGTCAAAGAAGTCAATCAGATTCATTTGACACAACCTCCCTCCAATAAACCAATGCTGCTTCACATCCTGGAGACCATACTCCTCTAGATATTCTACCAACCTCTCCTTAAGTATGGTCTCCATGAGCTTGCACATGATTGAGGTCAGACTGACCGGACTGTAATTCCCTTGGTCATGCTTGGGACCATTCTTGTGGAGGGACACTACATGTGCCATTTTCCAATCCTGCAGTACCACACCTGACTCCAGTGACTGTTGAATATGCCAGCCAGTGGCCCTGCAAGCTCCTCTGCCAGTTCCCTCATCACCCTTGGGTGTATGCCATCTGTGCCTGGTGATTTATCCACCATGAGTGCTATCAGCCCTGTCCTCACCCTATCCCCCTCTGCCACCACATCTGTTCTCCCCTTCTCCCCTTGTTGGCACCAGTCCATCATTCTCCCTGGTGAAGATGGGAAAAAAGTATTCATTCAGTACTTCTGCTTTCCACCATTCTCCTCCACCCACCCATCTCCTTTTGGAAACCTAACAATCCCATCCTTCTTAACCTTTTTCTCACTTATAAAGTGAAAAAAGACATTCTTCTCCTTCTTAATTTCCTCTGCAATCTGTAGTTCCTTCTAAGCCTTAGCCATCTGGACTACCTTACCTGCCTTACTAGCCATCTTTAGGTAGTTCTCCCTGTCCTCCTCTCTCTTGGTCCTACTGAATTTCTAAAGGCTAATCTCTTGTCCCTTACTTCCTGGGCAGCCTCAGTACTAAACCAGCAGGGTGCTTTGGCCCTTCAACTCCATTATTCCCTCTTTAATGATGGACCACCTTTGGTCCACTCCCATACCCACCCTGATGCTTGCCAGGTGCCTCTTTAGCAACTCGCCCATCTTCCTGAAGTACATCCTTGTAAAATCCACAATTGTAGTCTTGGTGGATGTTTTCCCCTGCCCATATCCAGCCAGAACCACACTGTGTGATGATCACTTCTACCCAGGGACTCCTTGACTGTTATGTCTTATATGTGGTCCCCATTTGTGAGCACCAGATCAAGAATTGCCCCTTCCCTGGTGGGTTATATGATGTCCTGAGTCAGGAACTCACTCTACAATGCTTCCAGGATCACCTGACTCCTGGCACAAGACATGGCCGGTATGATCCAGTCTTCCTTGGACAGGTTGAAGTCTCTCACTATTACCATGCCTGCCTTCCTTGCAGCATTCAATATTTGAGAGTTCAGCTTTCTGTCCTTTTCCTCTTCCTGGTTGGGTGGTCTGTAAACCACCCCCTACCTCACCTTCCATCCCCTATCAGACAGTAACTGAACCCACATTGCTTCCATCCTCCCCACTTCCGACTCCTCCCTCATACATGTTACCCCTTCCCTGATGTACACCACAACCACACCCAACCAACTTTCCCTACCAGCCTGTCCCTCCTGTATAATTTGTATTTTTTTTTGTTTCTTTTTTGAAGGATAGGCCATGGGAATGAATCATTTGTTAAATTCTCATTGTCTATGTGAGCAGCATTAGCATTTGAGAACAAGATGTCACAACACCCATTTATGCTATGTATCTCTATGCTGAAAGTACAAATATCCTGAAAAAAACTCTCTGAAAACACACACACACACTAAATGCAATTTAAGGGGAAAAACCTGCATTACAACTCAGACAGTTTGTAAAACTAACTGAAGGCAAATGTGGTATTTCACACCTTGCTGCAGCTTGTTTTGTTGAAGTCCAAGCAGACAGGCATACTGTCGAGTCTAAAGGGTGCTGACACATATGTTCTCATATGCTAATGCAGCTATCTGGGACAATTACATTTCAACAAGCTGAAAATGGAGACCACCAGGATAGTTACAGGGACTAGTATTTATTTATTTATTATTTATTTATTGAATTTTGATGACCGGGTAGGCCCACTGAGTCCCGAAGGTCTCTCTTTCAGGGGCGACCCGGGAGACAGAAACAGTACAATACAGTCAGGTAGTACAGGGTGCAGAGAATGTAGACATGAAATTCAAGGTTACAATAAAGGCAATATTTCAATATATTGAACATAAGTGCAACACTTGAGGGAGTTGAGGCATGCTTTTGGAGTCATTTTGGGTGAGAAAAAGGAGAGGGATTGGTGTAGGATGTGTGACCGGGGGTGACTATCCAATACCCTGACAATGGCACGAGCATGCCCCAAGCAGGTGGGACTTGAGCCTTGTGCGAAAGTTTAACAGTGATGGGACTTCCTGTTCTAAAGGTGGGAGAGTGTTCCACAGCTTAGGGGCAGCGTGAGTGAAGGATTTGCCTCCCATGTTAGTCTTGACTCTGGGGATTGTTAGTATGAACAGTTAAAATAAACTAGAGCAATCTCATACAGTCAGTTCCACTTGTATGCCATTTGGATGTATGCACATTCAGGATGTATGTGCAAAATCCTTCTGTCCTGATTCCTGGCCCGTTCTCTTAATGTTAAAGCATTTGGCTGTATGCAAACTGAATATCAGATGTATGCACATTTTTCTGTCAGAGAGAGGTTCCACAGGCCATACTGTTCATTCATTCATTCATTCACATTCCGGGCCTTTGGAGTACAGTATGGTCTGCACGCCCATTGGCCCTACTGTACGCTGTCAGTCGGTGGACGGCCGGGTGGCTTGCGGGTGGAGTGCTGCCACCCGCCGCTAACAGGGGTGGTGCAGGGTGGCAGGGGAGTCAGTGGGCAGGTGGGGAGGGGGGTACCACTGGACCACCAGGGTGTCCTGTGTACATTTCACCCATGATCGGGGGATGGGTATTGGTCCACTGGACCACCAGGGAGTTTTGACTTATGCCCGTGAGTGGGCAATGGGGATCAATCCCCACAGGACCACCAGGGAGTTTTAACGTACGCCCATGATCGGGCAATGGGGATCAGTCCACTGGACCACCAGGGGGTTATTCGACCTATGCCCATGATTGGGTGAGGCAGGGGTACGATGCCCCCTGAGCAGGAGGCATGTAGACTGTGTCCTGGGTGGTTGGGTGGCCACCCACAGCAGGCGTCTGCCGTGTTGCGCCGTGCAATATGGCAACTCACCTGTGGGTGGCCAGGACTTGCTCCTGGTTTCGCCAGGCACATCTTTGTGCCCCCTTTGCGGCACAAGGCGGTATGTGCCAGCATATGCACCACACATCGTGGGCTGAATATCAGGATGTACCACATATGCGCCGACACCCCTGCACTTAACGCCCGCATACATTACTGAGTACGCGAGCGCGCCGGGGTTGCGCACTGCAAACTGTCCCATTGAATATCGTGCTGGTGTGCATTGGAGGGTTGCACATGGTGCAACCCTGTTGCGCCATGTGCAGCCCCTTTGAATATCCCACCCCAAGTTTTAATGACTGTCACTGGTTCTCTGATAATTAGAAATTATAGGAATTCTGGACAGATATACCAGTACACAGCACAGCAAGGGTTAAATAACCACTTTTCTTAATATATGAGCAGGCTAGCAGAGTTCTAAACTGATCATTAATAATATAAGTTCTAAAATTCATTGCAAAACTGTGCACTGTGTAAGTGGAGCCGAAACATACATGTTGACACTCATTAAACTTTTTTTTCTTAAACTGGTTTTAAAAAAACGTTGTCAAAACTAGTTGAAAGGATCAGGTATGTGATTGCTTTTTGTTGAGGTTCATAAAAATGGAGATGTGCTACAGTTCTCAATAATATTAACTTAAGAGTTTACATAGAAACATACATATTTCATTTTGTGTTTGATGAACAAGTTACTATCACCTTTTAAAGTGTTTTACTGCAAAACTTTACAGTCTTCCAGTTTCCTTTAAAATTCGTTGTCATTTGTATGCTTTAGGAAAGAGTTGTTTTCATCTTTGAGAACTTTGATTTATTAACTATTATGCCATTCCACACATGTAGTGCAATGTATGACAGCTGACTAAAGGGGACAAGAAATTATTTGTTAGTAGTTTTTTGTTAAGTTTCCATTTTTTTTTAGAAATTATATTCACCACCACCCCCTCCATATTTAACTGTAACAGAAGAAATGTTACTGTGAGAAAATGTGATTTGTATTGTTTTCATTTTATAGACCACATTTTGTACAGTCATTTTCATGGAACCAAGAATTTGGAGTTTAGCCCATGTTACTGCAAAGAGTTAGAACTCTGAGCACTGCTCTGATTGGCCAGCAGCTCATGGTCAGAGATCTGAATACATGTAGTCAAAACTCTGTATTCCTGGTTCCATAAAGTGAACTATACAGAATGTTTCCCATATAAACAAAACAACAGAAAACTAAGTTTTAACTTTAATTCCAGTACAACTTAATATTTGGTCACTGGGAGAGGATATAAATATATTTTCTGAAAACAGGAACATCACTAGCAGCTACAAAGTCACACAGGTTTCCATTGGGCATCCATGAGAAATGGAAATGTTAAGTATGCAAGGAGCACATTGTTGAGACTGTCTAAAAGATAGAACAGTCCAGTATGCAAGGAGCATTGCTTAGACTGTCTAGAAGTAATTACTAAACTTTGATGTAACCTGGTCGCTGTGCAGCTGTTAGGATGTTACTCATGATTACTACCCCTGGCTTTGCCACTGAGGGCCCCACACTAGTTTGAGGGGCCTGGGCCCATTAGTCTCCTCAGACGGGGATGTTCATTACAGAAGATAACAAAAAATAGTGTAGTGCCAGCACCCAGAGAAAGATAATTGAGCCAGGTCAAGTATGTAGTACCATCCTCTGGGATATAGCACTAACTCACTGCCCCACAGTTTGAAAGCACCACTCAGAGACCAACCAATTGCAATACTGAAAGTAATTTTGTGGACCTAAGGTATCACTTTAGGGATTGATACCTGAGGTCTGTGATAGTCCCTCTGTGTAATTACTAACATTTTATTTGTAGCCTTTTTAAGTGGTAAGGGATCATAGTTCAGCCCTGATGAGGTGACCAGCCAATCCCTTCCACTCTCTGAATCAGCTATATGTCCCGCACTGAGGCACATAGTGACATGAAGCAATGGAGAGCATGGGGAGAGCCCCATTTAAATGAATAGGACTGATTTTTTCCTTACTTTGTAACACATTATGATGGCACTTAGAGATTAATAAGGGCCACTGATTGACTAACAAGGGCCTTCTTAGTCAATTGGTAACCCTTATTAATCTCCAAATCACCATCATAATCTATTACAAAGTAAGGAAAAAATCAGTCCCATTTATTTCAATTGTGCATTCCCCGTGCTCTGCCTTGCTTCACATCACTGTGTACCTGAGCATGGGGTGTTTGGCTGAATCAGAAGGTGGAAGGGAGCAGCCTTGTCAAGGCAAACTATGATCCCTTACCACTTAAAAAAGGCTGCAAATAAAATGTTACTAATTACACAGAGGGACAATTCAGCAAAACCAAAATGTGCATATCACTAAAAACAGTGTAGCATCGATGTGTGTGTATAGTACTGTATGTAGATTTTGAGATTTTTTTTCTTTTGTTAGTTTATGTTAGGATGATGGAACAAAGATACTGTAGGATAAAACTTATCAGCTAACACTTTGGATTGCAATATTGTGGCTGAGGGACGTTTGGTGTGGTTAATAATCTGACAAAAATGTAAATTCAGAGTTAGTGCTGTGCAGATTTCTGGCAGTGGAATTCTAGCAAAATTGCAGTTCTGCTTTTTTTTTATTTTTGTTTTAAATTTTCTCTACTTTTTCCTCCCCGCAAGGACCAGCCCCCATCAGCCCAGCCCCTGTCACCCACCTCCTGTGGACTTACCCAACCAAAGATACGCCCTAGCTTAACCCCCAGAACGGGGCCATGAGATGGAGCCCAACCACCCATCAGATGATGGTATAATGCCCTGGGATGCTTCCATCCTGGGGTTATGCCCTTGCTTGCCCCCCGGGCAGGGCCTTTGGGAGACGGGTCACCCTCCTGTCGGACACTGGAAATCATCTCTAGTGGTGCAGGACCTGCAGTGCGAGGTGGGTGGCATCCCGCTTGGCCCCATTTTCTGCTTTTCTGCCTTGGGAGGCAGGATGTGCAATGATGTCAAGGGCGCATAAGCCGACATCCATCCCATTTCCAGCAATGATGCAGGTGCAGGCAGCTGCTCCACCCCCTGGCCTCCGCCAGAGGTCAGTCGTGCACTGGGCACGCAACCCCCCCAAGGAAGGAGAGCAGTCCCTCAAATACTTGATCCTTCTACCTTCGGCCAGCCCTCCAACTCTTGGGTCTTTTCTCAAACCCGGGAGGTTGGCACCACAGATGGAAGCCTTACTGCTATGCCAACAAGCTGGCCCTGCAGTTCTGCTTCTGAATTCAGCCTCTGAAAAGCTTGGAGAAGTTTGTTGTAAAGTCTGTCAAGCTCTGCAAGGGGAACTTTTTTAATGTAAACCTTGAGTTTTTAATGTGAACCATGTTTGTGTTTGCTCCATTTAAGGAACATGCTCTGCAAAAGAAAACTGTTGATCCTGTGTAATTTTGCATTTATCTGCAGAATTTTGCATTGATTGGTGAAATTCCATTTTCTTCATGATTTTTACAGTGGAAAGGCCTTTTCTACTTCCATGCAATTCTGGCAGAATCAGACTTTTTCAGTTCAGACAGTGTTTCTCAGAGTCTAAAATATTGAACTGTGTTGGGTCACTTGTGAGTCCCACACCTGCTTTTGTCTGGCAGCATGTTTTATCTTGTTTAAATAAAGTACAAGCTTTGATCATCACCAGCAGAGGAGTGCAGCTACTTGCTTTCATAGTATAATTGGTTCTCTTGGTCCACACCCTCCTTGGAACAGTGGAGCTGTTTTGCTGCTTTTCAACCACAGGAATGCATGCTGACCAAGTCCATTAGAAAGCCAAATTGGGAGTGACTGGAAGTGAATGATGAAGAGTTAGAGAAGGTAAGGCTGGGCAAAGCCCGGGGCCAACGGTTGGGTAGGAGGAGGAGGCTGTGAAGCCGGTTAGGCAGGAGGAAGCTCTGAAGCCAGTACGCTAAGAGGTGAGGTTCGAGCATACCTCTCAACCTCTCAGCATTAAAAATCATAGCATTGACCTTCAAAAATCATAGCAAAGGGCCAGAATGTGTAGCACTTTCTTATTTTAAACAATATTATGTCTACAGATAGTGGGACCCATATAGTTAGTCATAAGGAATGTTTCTATCAACTTAATTCAATGATTTAATAGTTTGTGTGTCCAGAAATACCTCTAATATTATGAGGAACATCGGTAAACCTTTGAGGAGCAAGGGTAAATCTGAGTGTGAAAGTCATAGCGCTATGCAGAATTCATAGCATTTGAGAGGTACGGGTTCAAGGCAAGCAGACTGTTGGTATGGAAAGGGTTGCTGGTATGGTGAAGGTTGAGGAATGCAGTAGAAGGACTTGGACGTGGGGTCGTTGAAGACCAGGTGTGTAGGAACGAATGGGAGAGACTGAGGCAGTGGGCATCGGTTAATGAGGACTGCTTAAGCAGTGAAAGTATGAATGACATGAAGGCTAGGTGGAACAGCAGTAGGAGACTTTATGCAGCAGGAGAAGGGGGCGAGTCAGTGATCTATTAAACAGATGAGACTTTGAAGCTGCTTCCACTGCCCGGAGCCACAGTGCCCACTGCAACAACACAGTCCCCCGCTGTGGGCAAAACTGAGAAGCCACAAGAAACACCATGACACCAAACAGCTAAGTAAACAAGTAGGAGCAAATAATGGAAGTAATTAGTGGAATGCATACGGACTGTAGCTGGGCAGGGCCAAATAATAGGTTAAGAAATGACAATTGAGTAAATGCCATTAGCAGTAGCTGGATTGACATGCCATGGGGAAGTGCATAGGCAGGAGATCTGTGAAAGCCATGTGCACCTGTGGTTCAGGGAGCACTGAAGAAAGATGTTCAGAGGTTTGAAATGGCAAGGACATCTGACGTTGATGAGTTCTGCAAGTGGGGACAGTACAGTGGCAGGCAACTCAGGGAGCTAAGCATGCCTTGGCAATTGAATACAGAGGAAGGAAGCCCAGAAGCAAGAAGGGAGCCAGAAGAAAAAATTACTCACCTTAGTAATTGTGTTTCTACTATTGGAGTCTTGCTGTATTCTGACATATGCAGTGATCCCCAACCTTTGAACTGCCCCGGAGAACAAAGGGTTAACTTTCTATGCAGAGCATAGAATGCTGAGCTCGAGCTCGGTTGGAGTCTCTGTCTGGAGTGTTTCAAACTCAAACTCTCAGATTCTTATGAGCCCACTAACTAAAAATTCTATGTGGAAATTGTAAAATTCCTAGTAGCCAACTGGCAATAAAAAGTTTTGGGTTCCTAAAGGAAGACTCAAGTCAGGAAACCCAAAAGCCAAAAAACAATCTAATATAAATAACAGTAATAAATCATCACCCAAACAAAAGGAAGAGGGTGTAAACAAGGAGCACCCTTGGGGTGCAACACTGCACCTGCCCACCCACTTCCCAAAAATAGGTTCTGAGAGGGGAGGCAGGGAGGGAGGTCAGAATACAGCAAGACTCCAATAGAAGAAACACAATTACTAAGGTGAGTAATTTTTTCTTCAAACAACATGAAGTCTTGCTGTATTCTGACATATGCAGACTACCAAGCAGTACCTCCATGGAGGAGGGACAGAACCTACTTTGGGAATAGGCTCTGAAGTACTGCTGTGCCAAACCAAGCATCACTCCTATCCTGGATATCCAGAGAGTAATGCTTGGTAAAGGTATAGACTGTTTTCCAGGTGGCTGCTTGACAAATTTCTAAGAGAGGAATATCCCTGGCAGCAGCCAGGGAAGCAGCTGTACCTCTGGTGGAGTGAGCCCTCAGGCCTGAGGGAGGAATCTTTCCCAGTTTTTCATAGCAGAATTGTATACAAGATACAGTCCACCTGGCCATAGTTCCCTTAGTGGCAGGTTTGCCTTTCCCACCTCTCCATAAGTGAGGAACAACTGGAGGGAGTCAAACCTGTGACCCTTGGTACGCTCTATGTAGTAACTAAGGGCTCTTTTAACATCTAAACTGTGTAGCCTCTTCTCACCTGAGGAAGAATCATAAGTGTAGAAAACAGGGAGAGACATAGACTGATTCAAATGGAAGTCTGAATCCACTTTGGCCAAGAACTTCCTATTGGTTCTAAGTACCACTTTATCCCTGTGAAAGGAGATAAAATCAGGTTCTACTGACAGGGCCTGCAATTCACTGATACGCCTGGCAGAGGTAATGGCTACCAAGAACACAGTTTTCCAAGTCAAGTACTTAAGCTCTGCTGAGGACAAAGGCTCAAAAGGAGGTTGCATAAGCTGAGCAATGCAAACATTCAAATCCCAGGCAGTGGCAGGGTCTCTAAAGGGAGGGTTGGTGTGAAGCAATCCTTTAAAAAATTTACAGAACACAGGATGAGATGATAGAGTGGAAGTCTTTCCCACTGACAGAAAAGCAGAAACACCTGATACGTGTACCTTGAGAGTAGCTGGTCTGAGGCCTAGGCCATTAAGATGGACCGTATAATCCAGAACCATAGGCAATTCAGCAGTGTCTGGAGAAATATGCTTCTTGGAACACCAAATGCTGAATCTTTTCCATTTGGAATTATAAGTCTTCCTGGTGGAGGGCTTTCGAGCAGCCTTGAAAATATCCAGAACCCTCTGAAAAAGATGCAAGTCTGCAAAATCTAACTCTTCAAGAGCCATGCCTTGCGATTGAGAGACTGAAGATTGGGGTACCAAATCCTCCCCGAGAGGATGTTAATAGGTTGTAATTTCTGGGAAGAGACAGGGGAAGATGGACTGCTAGTGAAAACAGTAGGGGGTACCAAGGCTGTCTGGCCCAATCTGGAGCAATTAGAATCACTTTGCAAGGTTGAGACCTTATCTTGACTAGAACCTTGAACAGGAGTGAGAAGGGAAGGAAGGCATGCAGAAATTTCCCTTCCCAATTCAGAATTAGAGCATCCAGGGGGACTAAGGCCAAGACTGGGGGTCTGCAACAAAAGAGAGGAAGCTGGTGATTGTCTGGGGCTGCAAAGAAATCTATCTCTGGAGTGCCCCACCTTGAAAAAATCACTTTCAACACCTGAGGGTCCAGGGACCATTCGTGATGGCCCTGAGAGATCCTGCTCAGTGCATCTGCTAACACATTGTCCTTTCCTGGAAGGTGAACTGCTGTCAGAGAGGCCTGCAGGGAATAAGCCAGGGACCACAACTTCATGGCTTCTGTGCACAAGGCCGTAGAACGAGTGCCTCCCTGTTTGTTGATGTACCACATGGTGGTGGTGTTGTCTGTTCTGACTTGAACCACCTTGTTCTGCACTGACTGAGAGAAAGCTTTCAGGGCCAGAAAAACTGCACTGAGTTCTAGGAGATTGATGTGTAGAAGGGATTCCTGAGGGGACCACAGTCCCTGGGCAGTGAGGGCCCCCAGATGAGCTCCCCAGCCCAGAAGAGAAGCATCTGTGGTAAGGACCACTGAATGAGACTGAGTGGCAAATGGAACCCCTTGCCTTAAGTTGTCCTGATCCTGCCACCATTGAAGGGCTTGGATCAGGGTCCGAGTCATAGGAATTAGTTTGGTAAGGGAATCCTTCCTTTGGGACCAAAAGGCCCTCAGATGGAACTGGATATCCCTCATCTGGAATCTTGCACCTTGGACCACTGCTGTAGAAGCTGCCATGTGGCCCAAGAGCTGGAGGAAATGCCTTGCTGGTCGAGACACCCAAAGGCTGAAGGAAGAAGTCAGTTCTGTAAGAACTCTTGCCCTCTCCAGGGGAAGAAAGGTTCTTGCTTTAACAGTATCCAGCTCTGCCCCTGTAAAGGTAAAGAGCTGCACTGGCTCGAGAACTGACTTGGGAAGGTTGAGAAGAAATCCTAGAGAAGTGAGCACTTGCTGGGTCACTTGCAGGTCTGACTTGACTTGGTCTGAAGACTGGCCCACTATGAGCCAGTCATTCAGATATGGAAAAATGGAAATCTTTTGCCTTCTTAGAAAGGCAACGAATACTGCCAAGCACTTTGTGAAAACCCTTGGGGCTGATGTTAGACCAAAGGGCATTGCCTTGAACTGATAGTGGCCTGAGGGCAACTCGAACGTGAGGTGAATTCTGTGGGAGCACCTGATGGGAATGTGAAAGTAGGCATCTTTGAGGTCCAGGGAGGCTAGCCAGTCCCCTGGCCTTAGGGAGGGAAGAATTATTCCCAGAGTTACCATCTTGAACTTTGGTTTTAAAAGGTGTTTGTTTAGGTATCTTTGGTCTAGGATGGGTTGCCACTCCCCTGTCTTTCTTGGGGTAAGGAAGTACCTGTAGTACAGACCTTTGCCTCTGTGTAGGGTAGGAACTCCCTCTATGGCTCTTGAGGCCAGAAGAGATGAAACCTCTGCATCTAGGGCAGTGGATTCTGAGAGCCCTGCAGGTGGAAAGATCTGGCTCTCATCCTCGGAAATTTTTTTGAAGCTGAGAACCAGACCCTGGCTTACTATTTCCAGGACTCACTTGTCTGATAGACCTCTAGTCCTGGACAAAGTAAGCCAGCCTGCCCCCTACTGAAATAGGAGAGTCAACCCGGGCAGGCCCATCAGGGTGCCTGCTTGGCAGGGGCCTTAGGCTGAGGAGTGGATGCAGCCCTGCTCATCCCCCTTCTGCCTCTCCCTCTGACGAACCCCCTCTGAGAAAAGGGAGAAGAGGCCTGTGCTTGGTAAAAAGGCCTATGAAAAGACCTGCCCCTGCCCCAAGCCTGCTGCCTTTGAGGAGTTGCCTGCCTCTCCTTGGCCTGAGCACTCCTGTAAGAGGTCCTGTACTCATCCATTTTCTTCATGTAATTCTCTGTCTGCTCCCCAAACAGAGAATTACCCACTACAGGAAAATCCATGGCCTTAGCCTGGGTATCCTGTGAGAGGCTAGTACATCTGAGCCAAGCCATTCTCCAAAGAGTCACAGATGTAGCCATGACTCTTGTTGACACATCATTGGAGTCCACAGCAGCATGAAACTGTACTTTTGATGCCTCAATCCCATCTGCAGCCACCTCCTCCTCCTCCTTGGCTAGCTGGGGGGAAGCCTGTTTAGCCAGTGCAAGTACAGTATCCCACCTAGACTTCTGGTACCTGGCTGTATAGGCCATATAATTCACCTGCCTGAGTCCCAAACAGGATGCCATGTACTGTTTCTTTGCCATGGCATCACTCTTCCTGGAGTCCTTGTCAGGGGGGTGTGAAGCCAAGGGAATATTTGCTTTGTCACAGACAGCAACCTGCACTACCCCAACATGGCTGTATTGCTGGTATAAGAACTCCGTGTCTGAGCCTGAAAGTGTATACCTCTTGTCCATTCTTCTATCCACAGGAGGTATAGTATTAGGAGACTTTAGAATTTTTTGTGTCTGCTTTCCAAAGGATTTGTAGAGGGGAATAGACAGTCTCCTGGACTCTGGGATGTCCATCATTTCTGCATAATCAGGCTCCTCTTGATCCTCCAATGCCTCCTCCGTAGGAAGCTGAAGGGTTTCAGCCACCTTTCTGTAGAACATAAAGTGAGAAGGGGACTCAGAAAGCCTAGGAGGGGAAACACCTGAAGGTCTGTCTGGGGAGATGTCCAGTTTCACAGGCACATCCAGACCCTCACTTTCACCTTTATCATCCTCAAATTCCCCTTCCTCTTCAAACTCCGGTTCATAAAAATCTTCAAGGGCATAATCTTGAACCGGGGGAACCAACTGAACCGAACCCCTGCCAGAAGGTGCCGGATCGGTAGGAACCGGGCGAAGCGATTCTACAATCCGAATCGCTTTGGCTATCTCCTTAGCAGGAACATGAACCTCTGGATCCGAACTGGGCGATTTTTCTTTGTGCTTTCTTTTTGAACCGATCCTCGAATCGGCTCTCCTTTGCCAGCGGCTTAGTATACGCCCTGGTCAGAGGGCACTCCTTCTGGTTCGGGTCGAACCGAACCGGGCTGGCCATCCAGGTCAGCGGACTTCTCGTCCACCTTTTCCCTCAGTCTACCTAATCTCTTCTCAAGGGTAGATTTGGGAACATTTTTACATATTTGGCAGTCTGAATCGAGGTGGTCAAACTCCAGACAATAAACACAGGTGGTGTGGGGATCGGCCTTAGCAGAGACCTCCCCACACTCACTGCAGTGTTGAAACCCAGTGGGCCTGGTTTTTTTCTTGGGTTTCTCAGACATGACCAACCTAATCAACTTACCCTTTTATGGCAACCGCCAGGCAAGACACCCTTATCGGTTCCTAACCGTGTCACAGGTATTGGAAAAAACTGCAGAAAAACATGTTTTTTTTAGAACCGATAAGAACCGGTAACCACACACTAAGTGAAACACAAAATTTCACTATCAAATGGTTGGGTCAGCCGACCCGACCTGCACTTTTACAAGTTCCCCACAGAAAACAGAACAATTCCTAACTAGTTCTCATGGCAACACAGACAGAGACTGAACCGACTATGCGGATAAATTTTTCGGTTTAAAAAACGACGAAAACTGAGACTTTAATCGACTTTCGAACCGAGCTGAAGGAGAAATCTCCGGAGCGACCGTTCAGTGAAGCGGAGTAAAGAATCTGACATTTTGCGTTTGAAACACTCCAGACAGAGACTCCAACCGAGCTCGAGCACAGCATTCTATGCTCTGCATAGAAAGTTAACTCTTTGTTCTCCGGGGCAGTTCAAAGGTTGGGGATCACTGCATATGTCATAATACAGCAAGACTTCATGTTGTTTGAATGTAGGAAATGGGAGTAATCCCCACAGTTCAGCATGAGCAGCATATCATGGGTAGATGAGAGGTACAGCACAGGAAGCTGATGCATTGAGTGATGAAGGGGTGGCCTACCGCCCAGCTTCTATCTTGCCGTGCTCTCCATATCTCCACCCTCATCCTCTTGTTGCTCTGTATGCATTCGCTACTCACTCCATGCCAGCTGCTACAGACCTAGCACATGGACTTGGCTGGGTAGGAGTGGAGAAGCAAATCTCCAAAAGAGAAAAATGAGGAAGAGCGAGGAGGCAGAAGGGAGGCAAGGCGCTGTGAAAGGTATGGAAAAAGGCAACAGAGGGAGATGGCATGGTGGGGGCAGCAAGCAGAAGCAGGGAACGGACTGGGCAACAGGAGAATGAGCTGGCAGTCAGAGGCAGCCGTGGAAATGCCAAAGCCCAGAGATAGGAGAAACGGGGAGGGGAGCGAGGATGGGCGGTGCCTCCGGCCACAATGAAAAAATACTTGTGTGTGGAGTAAGGAGAGCGGCCCTTAAATGGGCCAGATGGGGGTGTGGCCAGTTGTACCGCCCCCTTGAACTGCAGGCTATAGCCTTCCAATTATAATCAGGATTGGAAGATAGTGCCAGCTTCAGCTTTGGAGAAACCTGATCAGACTCTTCCCTGGGTGAAAGGTGATATGTTCTTCTGTTTGTTGTTTTCTTTATTCTTACAAGAAGTGGTTGTGTAAAAGATTTTATAGTGTATGGGACAGTGTGATTCTTAACTGAATTCAATGAATTCCTAGGCCTGTTGTACCTTTGTAGTGACATCAAACTGCTGTTGTACCATCTTAAGTACGTCACTATGAGGGTACAACATAGAATACTCTTGGACTCATTTAACCCTGACAGCTGTGCCGATTGCTCATTTTTTTCCTTTGTCAGTTTCTTCTGACAGTTGTGAGAATTAAAATAAGCAACTGGCGATGTTTCCGCTGTATCTTTGAAACCTGCTTGTTCAGAGCATCAACAGTTTTTGTTTGTTTGTGTTACTTGAATTATTAAAATAATAAAAATTTTATGATTTAAACAGAACTCGACTGAATCACTTGGCAGCCAGTGAATTCCTATAAAAGTGTGTGACAGCTTGTATCCCAAAAGTTAGCTCGCTCTCAAGATGAAACAGGAAATGCTATTTTGAACAAATTTCTCAAGAAGAGCTTGGTTGTTGTTGCACTATAGTGTATAGTGGAATATTGTTCTGTATAGAATTCCATCCCTTTCAAAATGCTGTTCTTCCACAGTTCCGGGGTCATTGAATGCTGTTCTACCCTACTGTTGTAGAACAGCATTCTAGAACCTATAGAGACTGCATTAGTCAGTTTCATTTTGAAAGCAAAAGAACTCACAAAAACACATTTTTCACACAGTACCATACCCTATAAAAATACAGGATGAACAACTCTATGCACAACCAGTGTGTTTTGCCACTTCGGGGTTCTGATTCCCATGGACCTCTTGAGTTTCGCTCTCGAGGTCAGAGGGACTCAGAATCTCTCTGTGGCAGAACACACTGGTTCTGCATAGTTGCCCATCCAGTGTTCTCTATGTTGCCCATACACTATAAAAGACAATCGATGGGCAACAACACTGAGTTCACTTCTTGAGGTTGTCATGACAAACGTAGAACTCCGTAGACCTCCTGAGCTTCACTCTTGAGGTCTACTTGGTTGTCATGACAACCTCTCAAAGTGAACTTAGCATTGTCACTGTTGCCCATCCATTATCCTCTATATTGCTGCTTTAATCCTGTTTTTCCATATGTTAAATTTAAGGTTTATTTAAGTTCTTATTTAAGAATGTACAAAGGACTGTGAATATTCTTTTTAAGTTTGTAAATATGTATATATTTGTATGGTGTATATAGTTTCTGATATTTGCCATACAAATTCCTCTACTCTTACAAACAATTCCATAGAATCTTCAAATTCCACCTGGACAGCCACCAGAGCTGGGCAAAAGGGGTCATTGTTTAATGTCTCATCTGACGGATGGAACTTAACAATGAAGCATCCTCCATGTGCTGCAACTATAGTCTTAGTGCTGGTTATTAGCTGAAGTTATTAGTCTAGGACTAGAACCTATGATTTTCTGACCCCCCCCCCCCCCCCCAATTTGAGCATACCACCTACTGAGCCACTGACACTGCCAGTATTAGTTGGCAAGATTACAGGGCTTGCGTTAAAGTGCTACTGACGTCCCCCTCAAGCAAAAATCCTGTTTTTGATGCACTATTTTGAAAGCACTGCATCTGCTTTGATGCAGCCCTTCTTGACTTAATTGGTGCTGCTGTTACTTTAAATGCACTGTCCTAAGCTTCTCCCTGGGATACAGTGAGAGGGTTGGTGATGAGTGGTCCCTTTTGTTTTTTTAAACGTGTATCGGAGGCAAGCTGTGATTGGTGAGGCGTCAGTAAGGGGGTGGGGGACCTAGCTGAGCAGGAAGTGGCCAAGTAATCAGCATGGGTAGCGATTTGTTAAGTCTGGGGGAAAAGTATGTGGCTGGCATTACTGTGCTTGTTGACATGATCTGTGGTGGCTGAACCAGCGAGGAAAAGTCTGTAGCCCTTGTCTGTGTGGGTCAGAGAGAAGAGCCGGCGAATCGGGTGAACTGAGTATGGAGGAGTCAGGGGTGATTAGCGTGACAAGCGGCTTCAAGGAGCAACAGCGAAGAGCGTTACCCAGTTTGGCGGATCCCACCTAGAGGTAATGGGTCAGATGAAGAAAAAGGAACCTGTGTTCCTTCTGTGTGTGGGTCTGCTGGTCTGGGGAGTGCGTCAGGATAGTGCCGTGTGGAGACTGAGTGATGGTCATAGATTGCCGACATTAATTCAGAGGGAGACAGACTGTAACCGTTACTGCAGCGAGGGGGATGGTAAAGCCATGGATTCTGTCACTCTACTCAGTACCTACAGTAGTACAACCCTCCCCTGCTGCATGACGGAAAAGTGGTGATTGAGAGCCTAACTTCCTGCATTTGTTATGGCTGAACAAGTTTATGGCTGCTAGGTGAATGCCTATGGCTGCCCCATCATCATTAGGACAAGTGGGGGTACTTTCTCTGTTTGACCTGGTAACCAAAAACAGCGTTTTATTTTGGTAGAGTGCTCCACAGACTGCCTCGCACTGAATCCGATTCAGTCTGTGGACCAGTCGGGTAGCCAAGGCAAACAGAGTTGACCTCCACTTTACTAATATGATGTGGCAACGCATGCAGACCCATCTAACAGCGGTAACTTGTTTTGTTTTATTCCTCGACAGCCTGACGCACAACTGAAAATGCAGGGAGGTCTCTTGCATCACTTTTCCATGTCATGCAGGGCAGACATGCCCTGATGAGGCATGGCAGTAACTTGTGTTTTGTTACTATAAAGGCAGTTTAGTGGTGAGGAAGGCTTCCTAACAGTATTGGGAGTACAAATGAGGCATCTAAGCATCCGCCTCAGTCTCCCATCATTCAGCCTGCCTATAACTTGGATCAGTGTACCACATAGTATGTTCTTATGCTGTATACGTGGTACACTGATCTGAAACTTAATACAGCTGTTCAGAGCACGAGATATCAATCAGTTACTGGCAGACAGACAGTTCGGATGGTCGAGCGGCTTTGATCTACTTTGTGTTGTACTTGTTCACGACTTATTGACCATTTAAAAAAACCTTTGTTTTGATGAAACATTCTCCAATTGTGGAGAACTATGTTGTATCCTCATTATTACTAATTTTTGGTGGGGCAGAGTGAGCTTTTGAAGGAGAAAGGAGCAGTTAGTTTGTCCAGCTACACAGCCTGAAAGCGCGCATGATCTGTGGGGCTAGAGGGCTGTATTTCTCTTGGGGACCATCTGGCGTTCAACTAATCTGCAATTTAAAAAATACAAACTAGAAAAATACACTTGTGGCTACAGAGTTCAGCCCTGAATATCATTACTGCAATTGCAAGCAGCAGATAGTACCCAACGAAAACCTATCTCAGGCCATTTTTTTGGTAAGGGGAGGGGAATACAAGAAATCTTGAATATCTGAGAGAGCACTCAGCTTCAGCCTGCCTTGAAAATTTGGTTTCAGCTCAGCAACCCAGTACTACTGTGGGCCAGTGGCAAAATAGGACACTGCTTTAAATTTTTCTTCTAAATTTGAATTAAATAGCATTGCTTGCCTTTGCAGCTGTAGCAGGCAGCGACTAACCAGATATAACTGCTGCAATCTTTGGGGGCATGGTGGAAGGGTTCTAAGGCCCTGTTCACACTACCGCTGAGGCCAGGTAGCGGATGCAAACTGTTACAGCTGGGGGGCAGTGCAGTGTGACCACATTGCGGCGGTGTCCATTACGGGACTGGTACCGCCAGTCCACACTGTGGGAGCCGGGCGACCGTTATGGTGGCACCCGATCCCACAATGCAGCTCACGCTATGCTAGGGGACCATTGCTGCACGTCCACACTATGGCTGGTAACGTTACCAAGGCATAACCGGTTTCATAACCGTGGTTGAAACCACCTTCTATGTGGTTTCAACATCGGTTACGAAAATGCCTTCTGTAACGTCACAGGTGTAATCGCAAACCATTGCGGTAATGGTTTGGGCCCTATGTAACATTACAGAGGCGCAGTGTGGACAGGGCCTAAGTGAGTGAGCTTAGTATGTGAAACTTGATAAACAAATCTACCTACTCTTGCTCAGATAAATAAATAGTTTATTTACTAACTTCAACTTGGTAGCACTAGTTATACTAGCTTGCTCAGTCTTATAAATAATTCTCATTAAGAGCTCAGCTTGCTGTTGGTGGCTCAGGTCTAACAGTCTATCTTTCTACTATTACTACTGCATTTTGATTTATAAAATATTCTAGTCTCTGCTCACTAAGAGCCCAGCTTGCTTGTTTTGGGGGGCTCAGGTGGTCTAAAAATTATTCCTAGTGTACTGCTTCTACATTTTGACTTTAAAACATAATTATCTACTTCAGCTGTTATTGGAGGGCTCGGAGTTCTTAAAAATAAAGAATACATACTGCTGACAGTACAGGTTCAATTATCGGTAAAAAAACAGTATATTTATACCTTCTGGCAAGCTGATATATAAGCCTTTTAAATAAAAGTTATTTTTGGTTTTCATGGACATTTATAATGTTGGTGCAGTAACCCCCAACTTTTGGCTTCTGACCCCCTACTTTGGAAGCAGGGGGTCAGACTGACCCCGTGATTTCTGACCCTAATGCAAGGCCTGAGATTAAGTTTAAGATAGTTGCAGGCAGGGACTATAGCTGTGCTGCAGAGGTGTGTGGCCCCACCAATAGGCTGGGAAGGGACAATGTGTTGGGAGTAGTCAGGTGGTGTTGTGGGTTTTAGAGCAACTCCAGGCCATTAGAAAAGGTTCCAGAGGGTGTTGTGACTAGTTTAATTTGTTTATTTTATTTTACCAGGATAAGGCTCCACTGAGCAAGCTCATTTTCAAGGAGGTCCTGTGTAGTATAGTATACATTATAATCAGGATAAGATAAGATTGTGCTGGCAGTATAACCTAGAGGTTACAGGAACGAGGTGTTAACGAGCTTGATACATCCAGCAGACCAGACCTAAGTTTGATTCTCACAACCTCCACTTGCATACTGTGTGACTCTGAGCAAGTCACTTAACTGCCCAGTGCTCCCAGGTCACCCTTGAAAACAGGCACTTGTGCGTAGTGGGCATTACCCGGTTACCAAAGACTTAAATAAAAAAAATACATAGACATATAGCACAATAGGTTCACAATAGGTAGAGTTCCATACATATAAGATACAGAATAATATGAGGATAGAACTTGACAAAGTAAACTTGCATCTGAAGGAGGAAAAAAGAAAATAGAAAACTTTGGAACATCTGTTATAATTATTACAATCTTGATCCTATATACACTTTTTAATACAACAAATGAGCTATCAGGTAACCGTACTATGACACATGTTTTTTACATAGGTTTTCTATCATCAAGTTAAACACTGTGCTGCTGACTATGCCAGTGAGGTTAAGGGATTTCTGTAACATATTCCGTAAGGTTGGAATAACACAACTTATTGTCATTTTGCCATAATGGATGGAAACCTTTGGAGTAGCAAATAGTATGTAATTGTTTTTTCTTAGGGAGTAAGCCCTGTCAGACTTTTTTTTTTTTTGCTCCTCTGTCCCCCTGACCACCTACTCCTTCAGGCTTGCCAAGGCCTCTTACCATCGCTGCCGAGTCCGACCTCCATCCACCACCCCTTATTGCCGTGTTCCCAGGTAACCCAACGTAACCCTTCATCAGGTGGGGCCCTAACCCTGTGGGAGGCTACCAGGGGAAGAGAATCATCCGGATGGCTTCCTTTGTATCCCAGGTATGGCGGGGTCAGCACAGACATGCTTGTCTGGGGCTTCGGGCATATGGAGGGACCAGCACCCATCATCCGGTTGGCCAGGTGGGTGATTTCCCATTTTCTTTGGAGTGTGACATGCCACATGATGTCAAGGTGTAAGCCAGCGTCCACCACACTCCCTCCCGAAGTGAGAGCCGATGTGTTGCTGTGCCCCTGGCCTCCACCAGGGGCCAGCAAATGCCAGGCTGTGACCCCTCCCTCTCTCCCAGGAGAAGGGGGAGCAGTTGTTGGACACTTGAGCCTTCTCCCCCTGGCCAGCCCTCTGACACCTGAGTCTGTTCCCGAACCTGGGTCATCGGCATTGCAGGCGGAAATCCAACCGCTGCGCAGGCAGACTTTTTAAATAACACTATGATGTAGCTAGGGATCTCCTAAGTAAGTACTTTAAAGGTCCAGCTATATGAATTTTTCAGCCTTCTAGTAGCTAGAGAAGACCAGCTAACAGACTCATATAAGTTACAGTGATGTGTTCTTGGTGCCATATTAGTAATAAATCTAAGAGCACTGTGGTACAGGACATCCAACTTATGCTAGTTGGATGGAGAGCAATGACCACAGATTAAATCAGCATAACCTAAAAGAGGTAGGAATACAGTTTGCATTAGTCTCTTCCTGGCGTACTGCAGGAGGGAGCGCTTTTTTGGGAAGAAAAAGCCTAACCTGCTTCATAACTTTTTACATGATGCCTCTATATGCACTGTATGAAGTAATTTAACTTGTCTAGACTTTTTTTCTTTGTAGCAAAAAAGAAAGGCAACTTAGCATGGTGCGTACAGTATATAAAACATGAATATTAACCCTTTGTATAGTGATTTTCCTGAGGAAACAAACATTGAGAGAATCTCTGAAAGGCTGGGAATATATTGGTAAAAGGTATCTTTCTTGTGACTAAAACTGCACCTTAGGAAAGTAAGGGACCATTGTGGTAGGTAGAAAACCATTTTACCTCACAAAGGTCTGATGAGGGGTATTATTTATAGAATGCATGTACTCTTCCCCTCTACCAGTTTTACGCCCTGATATGCCATTTGCAACATGTAGCCAACATGAGGTTGCTAATACTGGCTTTGGTGCTGAGCTGAAACACACTACCTCATCCCCCACCAGTGTGATTGTGTTATGTTGTATCCGTGACACTCCAGCCATTACCTCTTGGGGTTCCCAACCCACCTGATAGGCTAGTGATGCACATGTGACCCAGATCAAATTTTGCAGCATACCTCTGTCCCAGGAATCCCCATTCTCCAGTTCAGCCTTTTTATCTGAAGAGGCTACAAGCACTCCGGAGTCCCTGTGCAATCAATTACCTAAAGGTAGGACAGAACCCTTGACAAAAATAAGTGATTGGATTCCACAGTATTTAATTAGAATTGTTTAATGCTTCTAGTGGGAAGATTTGGTTAAGAATTGTTTAATGATTTCTAACTGGAATAGTTAGTTAAGAATTAGTTAATGCTTCCTAGCTGGAATAATTAATGCACCTCTGCTATGTACGAAACCCTGCTGTTGGTTACATTGCTGCTTTCTTAAGGAGCTGGGAGAGAGATGTTTAGTGTTTTTGTCACTATGTTGTTTATTCAGTGTACTCTGCTGAGCAATCGCTAATATTTTGGCCTCTTGCAGTGCAGTAGTTCTTCTCTCTCCCCCAAGTAAATTTGTGGTTACTACTGTTGTTTTGCGATAGATTAAGCAGGTATTTTAGCCAAGGAGTTGAGAAAATGTTAGTTGCTTATTCTCCTGCATGAGCTGCTTCAGAAGAATGCGCTTTTCGGCAGTGTTAGATACCACTGCTTAGTCAGCGACATATGTAATGGCAGAAATTGAATTTTGTGTGTCCAGTCATCCACTGAACTGCTGGTGGTCCTCCCTCCCAAGTGGGGCCCACTGTGCAAAAAAAAGTTGAGTATTTGGGGCGTTTGTGGTCACCTAGCCCAAGTGAACTTGGAATTCTCACCACACAGTTTGGACGCCTAATGCTGTGGCCTTCCCCTCCCAAGCAGAGCCCATGTGGTCCATTTCTGTGCATCCCTATGCTACCACCTACTCAGCAGGTGGCACAGGAGATAGAATTCAGCCTCCGCATGTGGTCCCTAAGTCAGCAACAGCTACATGGACCTTTGGGTGCATTTTAAGTAAAACCACTGTTTTGTGCTGCCCATCTGGGTGCATTTTAAGTAAAACCACTGTTTTGTGCTGCCCATCCATGCCAGGCCCCACGAGGCAGCGGCCTGCTGGTACTGGGAGTAACAATTTTTAACCTATAGAGATGCAACCACACAATTTCAGCAGCGTTCTCGCAGCTTGGAGGAACCAGGGATATAATTTTAAAACTACCAAAAATTTTTTGGATTGGGACCCTTGTGGAGCAGCCCAGGCCCAGAACCATTGCATTCTCTGGCGTACTGCGTGGCTTCGGATGCCATTTTGTTGGGGTGGCTTTCAGACCCCTCGGCCCCAATTTTAGAAAGGGAGCCTGTCCACTCACGGCTCATGCATTCGATGCTTATGGCCTGCAGTAGCGCTATGTTAAAGTGCTGGCACACTTAGCGCTTCAGGTGTTCCTCACTCTGCCCATATGTGCAGTCCTATATTTTGGTATAAGATGGGGCTCACTGATTTATCTTCAATTACCAATAGATTTCCTTGTTTCCAACAACCGCAAAAGCATTTTGGGGGTTAAAGAAGATACTGCCCCCCCAGACCTCCCCAGGCATAAGGGGCAGTCTTGTGCGGCAACACACTACTAATTTAGCAGTCACACGTTGCGCCCCGGGGCATACTGGATATGGCTTATAAGATTGTTATAATATCTTGCATAATTTTACCTGCTTCACAGATACTCTACCCCATTGGGTAATCAATTTAAACTTATCCTTTTTTCATCTTCTAGATGGTGAAGGCCAAGAAGTGCGTTTCCTGTTGTACCGCCTTGATGCCCATAACCCAGGTCCTCAATGCCCGGCTTGTTTACACGAGGACAAACAGTCAGCAGGGGGCCAAATCCCTAATATAAAGTTAGACAATCAAGGGCCTGGAGCCTCCAGCTGGATGAATCCAAGGGCTTTTCTTATTCAGACCCAACAGGCAACGGTGACAATGATAGAAAGCCAACAAAATATCATGCTTAGGGTCATGGAGAAACTGGAGTCACTGAGAAAGCCAAGGCCACCCTCAACACCCATTCCAGCACCAGCTCCAGGGCCAAACCCCTCCCCTCAGTCAGATGTCATCGAGGAACCATCTACACCCCTCCCAGAGGATGAGGATGCCATAGAGGCACCAGATGAAGTTGTGGATGTCGAGTCAGGTGAGGAGGATATGGACATAATACCCAAGTCACCATCCTTGACATCAAAACTTTGTTCCTTTGACATGGTCCCAGGCCTGATGAGGGCCATAAAATTCAGTAATGGGGTTCGACATAGAAATGCTCAAGCCTGAGTCCAAACTCAATCCCATGATCCAGCAGAACCAGAAGGTTAAGGACACCTACCCTAGCTGTCCTGCCATTGATGATATCTTCTCAAAAGAATGGGAAGCAACAGAGCCAGGTCGCCTGTCTGAGAAAAGAAACTTGGACAGGATGTACCCAGTACAAGAGGTCAAAGCCAAGTTGTGGTGCACGGCACCAAGCATAGATCCCCAAATCACAGCACTAAGCAAAAAGACAGTGCTGCCTTGTAGCACCATTTCTCTCAAGGATCTCACTGACAAAAAGTAGAAGAAATGTTAAAGAAACTATTCAAAATCTCAGGCATGATGGCTAGCGCTACAGTGATGGCGGTCTACTCCGACAGGGCACAGATTCGCTGGTTGGAGGAGCTAATGGTAAAAGCCGACTCCAAGTCCAGGGAAGTGGAGCTGCTGAAATGTACCATTGATACAGCAAAATATCTGGGGGACATGGCAGTGGATACCCTAAAATTGGAAGCCAGGTCTTCTGCCTTGACAAACAGAGCCAGACGAGCTTTATGGCTGAAACTTTGAGAAGCAGATAATGAGCCAAAAGCACCCCTACAGAACTTGCCCCTGAAAGGAAATAGTGTGTTTGGTGAAGGCCTTAAAAGATTTCCTAAAGCAAAAAGAGGAGGGCAAGGATCTTGCCAAAGACAAGCAGAGAACCACCTATCTGCCATCTGCTTGGCACAGGTTTCAGGGGAACAACAGGTTTCAACAGAACAGAAGGCAGAATTACACTAACGATTCCTTTCGTGGGAGAGGTCACAGCAACAACAACTTCAGAAGCCCCTCACAGGGCAGCTACCCTGCCTTCAGAGGAAAGAACCCATGCTTTGGAGGCAGAGGCAGAGGTGGAAAGCCAAAGCAGTACTGACTATCCCACCCAGGCTGCCCACTACCAAGCCCACATCTGGGCTATCCCCCCTGGGGCAAAGACTGATGTTATTCCATCAACAATGGCAACAAACAGCCTCAGACAAATGGGTACTGGAGCTCATATCCCAAGGTTACACTACTGAATTTTCAAACAAGCCCTGCAGGGACAGAGTGGTACTGTCCTCCATCTCAAAAAGAAGGGCTATGGCCCACAAGGAACAGGAGATTTTCCGATACCTGATACAAAACAATGCAATTCAGCCAGTGCCGGACACCGAGGCCGGCACGGGTGTCTACTCCATTTTCTTCCTAGTACCAAAGAAAGCAGAGCTCTCAGGCCAATTCTGGACCTAAAATTCCTGAACAAATTCATCTCCACCCCATGGTTCAGGATAGAAACCCTCAGGTCAACTTTGAGGAATGTATGGGTAGGGGACTACCTCACATCCGTGGATCTGAAGGATGCTTACGCTCACATCCCAATCAGATCCAGCCACCAACGCTTTCTCCAGTTCCACATACTGGGCCAACATTTCCAGTATCAAGCCCTGCCCTTCGGCCTCACATCAGCTCCAAGGGTGTTCACAAAAGTATCCATTGTCCTGGCAAGGAGGGGATATTATTCCATATCTATAGGACTGGCTGATACAAGTGTGCAACTGTGTCCAGTCGCAAAAGGACACAGACTTGGTTCTATACGGTTGGGTGGTCAATCAGGAAAAGAGCTCACTGCGGCCATCTAAGTGCATAGAGCATCTCGGGGCAGAGATAGACACAGCTGAGGGGATGGCGAGACCATCACAAAAACAAATCGACTCAGCGGTCACGATAGTTCGGACACTGAAGTCTACATCCGAGCTGGCAATGGGCCAAGCGGCACAAGTCCTCGGCTGCATGGCATTGTGCATCGACTTAGTCCCATGGGCAAGGTAGAACATGCGTCCCCTGCAAAACTGCATACTGCAGCAAGGTTCTCCATTGGAGGATGATCTCAACAAGATTGTTCACCTACCAAAGATGGTCAAAGACTCGTTGTGGTGGATGCGCCACCAACATCTCGTGAGGAGCTAACTTTTGAGGTGACAGTGGAGACCGATGTTGCTAATCAGTTGGGGAGCATGCATGCATGACTCCACAGCACAAGGCAGGTGGACAATGGCAGAGGCATGGTTGTCCAACAACGTCCTGGAGATGAGGGCAGTGGTCTATGCCCTGAGGACATTCAGGGACAGCATCATCGGTCTGGTGGTGTTGGTGAAGTCTAACAAAAAGGTCACAATGGCATACATAGCAAAACAGGGTGGAACACGCAGCAGAGCCATGCTCAGGGAAGCATCCAAGGTACTAAACTGGACTCAATACAGACTTACCCACCTCCATGCTGTCCACCTGTGGGAAAGCTAAATGTCAGAGCAGACTGGCTAAGCAGACAGCAGGTGCATTCAGGGGATGGGCAACTACACCCAGACCTATTTGCTCTGATACAAAGGAGGTGGGACCACGTTCCAATAGACCTGATGGCTTCCAAAGCGAACACACAGGTCAAGATGTACTTCTCCAGATACAGGGAGAAGCAGGCCCTGCGAGTAGGGCTCTATCTCAAACATGGAACCAGGGTCGATCTTATGTCTTCCCTCCGATCCCCTGATTCCCCAGGAGCTAGTGAAGATCAGGCTGTCCCAATTTCAGATTATTCTCGTTGCACCTTACCGGCTTTGGAGGGTCTAGTTTGCCGCCGCAGTAACCATAACGCTGGATAGATGGACCCTCCCATATCGGAGGGACATGCTGTTCCAGGGCCCAGTGATCCACCCAGCCCCCCACACCCTAAAACTATCGGCCTGGCTCCTGAGAGGCAGAGATTGTTAACTGCCAGGTATCATGAATCGGTAGTATCGACCATCCTACAGTCCAGGAAGCCATCTACCACAGCTACTTATGGCAGACAGTGGAACAGCTTTGCAAATTGGTGCAAGTCTGTGCAACTCAATCCAATGCAGGTAGATATGTCCATGATTCTGCTGTACTTGCAGCAGGGCCTGGACAAAGGACTGTCCACTTCCTCCCTAAGGGTACAGTTGTCAGCCATAGGAGTGGCCATGAGGAAAATTGGGCATTCACAGCCCAGGGCTCGTCTGGACACCATTAGGTTCCTTAGGGCAGCACAGAACATTCACCCTCACATACGGACACTGGTGGCTCCTTGGGATCTGACCATGGTACTAGAATCCTTAGGGGAAAACCCATTTTAGCCCATGCATCAGGCACCACTTTACTGGTTAGGCCTGAAGACCTGCTTCCTGGTGGCTATCTGCTCCGCTCGCAGAATTAGTGAATTAGGGGGCCTGTTGTCCAAAGAACCCTACACCATTTTCACTGCACAAGGGGTGTTAATGAAAACAGTGCCAGCCTTTAGCCACAAAGTCATGTCCACATTCCATAGGGAGCAGACTATGGAGCTGCCAACATTCTATGCACAACCACAACAGGGGGGTTAAGAACCCACCATCCCCTGGACGTAGTTAGTGCTTTGTCACAATACATTACAAGAACACAAGCAATCCGTAGATCAGAGAGACTCTTTATAATAGCCCAAGGCCTCAAGCAAGGAATGGCAGCCGCCAAAACCACCATCGCCAGCTGGCTAGAGAGGACAAGACAGGAGGCATACACAGCAAAAGACCTCATCCCACCAGAGGGAATAAAAGCCCAGTCTACAAGGGCAGTGGCTACTTACTGGGCGGAAAAAGCTAGTGTGTCCATGGAAGACATATGTAGAGCTGCAACCTGGACCTCTGTCCATACCTTTGCAAGACATTACAGACTTGAGGCTTTGTGCAGACAAAGAACTGAATTCACCAGAAAGGTTTTAACCACAGTGTGTCACACCAGTTTCCCTTCTGAACCCCCTGTCCTGCCCTGAAGGATGTTGGAACTGCTTATTATAGTAACCCAAGAGGTAATGTCTGGAGTGTCATGGATACAACATAACACAATGGGTGATTACTCACCTGGTAAAGGTGATTGTGTTAGTTGTATCCATGACACTACACAACCCACCCTTGAGGGCGATCATGGCAGAAATACACTCACGCTGGAGAAATTATGTCTACAGACTCTATGGAAATTAGAATTTCTCTGTGTCTTGGTCTGAATGCACTGTTCAGTACAGTCGGTAACACTAGGTGGTCGAATCTAGAATTGCACCTATAGGAAATAAACAAAGGGTGATGGTTAATCCATTGTCTATCTTTTAATATATATATATATATATATATATATGGTAAAGGTGGGAGTCAGAGAAAGAGGGTCTTGGCCAAAACATTTGTTTTTCAGCTATAGAAGAATCAAACTGGAGAATGGGAACTCTTGGGACCAAGGTATGCTGCGAAATTTGATCTGTGTCACGTGTACATCACTAGCCTATCAGGTGGGTTGGGAACCCCAAGAGGTAATGTCTGGAGTGTCATGGATACAACTAACACAATCACCTTTATCAGGTGAGTAAACACTCTCAAGAGGAGGCAGCACCTGCCAACCTGAGGCCATTGCAACATTTGGTTTGATCTGACTCGCACATGTCAAATACCTTATTCAATTAAAGGCTTGTTGGGATTCCTGTGGAATGAATTAGCATGCTTCTGAGGTTGTGTTCAGCTATGCTCATATTGGAAAAGAAACAGTAGGGTAAAGGGAGCAAAGTACCCTGTGCTGTGATGGACTCATGTTTAAAAACATAAGATAAAATAAATAAATAAATGAAACAGTATGCTAACCCAGAGTTAAACTCATCAGCTGCTTAAAGAGCAAGTGCCCAGTAAGGCTGTATGCAGTATATAAAAGGAATGAAGGTTTGGGGGCCTTAGATGCCTCAGTAATCATTTTGTTTGCTTTCATTTTTTTGCTTACCTTTTCATCATTTTAGTTTTATTTTACTAACTTCTATTGAAAAGAATACTACAGAATTCTTGTATTAGGAAGACTGAAAATCTTTACCAGCAAGGCTGTCAGTGTATTTCAGTGGGAAGCTGCAATTTGTTTTTAGATTTTTATAGAAGAGTAAAGCTTTCTACCACCAACATATTATATATTTAAAGGACGCTGTCAACCCTTTAAGCCTAAAAGTGTCTTTAGTTTAAAAAACAAATGTTACGATTGGTCACATTCTGTAGAGAGTGTTGATGATGCTGATAATTTGATTCTGATTTTTGTTCTTTTTAAAAGTGAAAAAACAGACTGCCCCATACTGCAGTCAGCACACAAAAACATGTTTGTCTACAGCTCTTGATCTACTCACACTGCATATTTCCTGCACTTGGGAACACCCTGAGACACAGTCTAGCCACATAATGCAGTGGAACGAGAGGAGGCTATTGCATCATGTATGCCTGCACTGTTAAGCAGGGTTTTTAATGTTCAGGATGTAGGCAGTAGAAGTACTGTGGATCAAGGACTGAAAAAAACAAAAAAAGGCTGGGTATAAATACACCACTAGCATGCATTACAGTTCTGCTAAGAAAGGAAGTAGACAAAGCAATCAGGAAAAAAAATCAATTAATTTTTAAAGAAGGTAAGCAATCATACAGTGTTTTTTTCTAGAAATAATATTATACAAAAAGAGTTGGCAGTGTTGAAATTTTCCATAATCTGTGATCTTTGATATGTTCTAGCAGGTGGTATTTTCTTCTTAACCTGGAATTGCTTAGGAAGAAGAAAAGAGAAGCCAATTATGTGTGATGAATGCTGAACTGGTAGACCTCAGGGTTCTTCACTCGGAGTAGTGAAGGGAACTGTCTCACTACAAGCAGCACCAGCGACACCTTGCTCTGTGTCTTCTTCAGCTTTGGACTCCTCGGAACATTTTCTATATCCTGCCGAATACGCCAAAAATTCTGTGATGGTCGCTGAACTGGTAGACCTCAGGATTCTTCACTGGGAGTGGTGAAAGGAACTGTCTCACTACCAGCAGCACCAGCGATACCCTCAGCAAGTGGGATGGCGAGGGGCCGCTTAAGGTCTGAATGGGGTTGGGCTGGTAGAATCACCCGACAAGGAGAGGCAGGAGTCGTACACAGAGCTTGGATGAAGCAAAGACGTTTATTAGACAGGAGGGGACGGAGGACATGGTTGTACAGAAACATACCAACCACAAAAACAGTAGGGAGTATGGACAGCATTATGGATATCTAAACAGTAACAACTAAACTCTAAAATGTCTGATCTCTGTGTTATTCTTCTCTATGGGTGCACCACGTCCTATTGCCACTATACGCCTACAATCCTTCAACTGTAACCAATATGTATTACTAAACTTAGGCGAAAATCAGATGATATGTACTACCCACAACAATATTTGGTTTAGCTATAACCACACAATTCTACCGAAGTCCAAATGTCATAGGAGTCCAGAGGTCTGACGTCTTCATGTACACCGTCATTCTGTGATGGTAGCTACAAAGGCGGAGAAAATGGAACAGTTGATACTAAACACAATTCCCAGCAGGGACCTTGTAAAGGCCACTGGGTGGTGAGAGGTTTGGTAAACAGACCATATGATTCTTTGGCAAAAGCCCACTCTCTCCAAGGCTGCCAGAAAGAAAGAACCAGAGCAACTGGTTCCTGGAATAACCCACTTACAGGCTGTCAGATTCCAAACTGAAGACAAAGGATTCCTTGGCCAAAACCCACTTTCAGGGCTGCCAAGGATGAGGAGAAAGCAGGATCTGCATGACGACGAATCCACTCAAGAACTACCATGACATGAATGATGCTGCAGCACTCCAAGGGCCAGCTAAACTCTGAAGGCTCTCCGATAGGACCAGGAACCAGAAGAATCTGTAGAGAGGATGGTTGATTCTGCAATCTTGTCACCAGAACCTAGAACAAAATAAAGAAAGGGCAGACGCGTCCCGAACTGGGCTTCGACGGACTCGACTTTCGGCGAACGACCAGAGGCGCAGATCTGGTTCTCCAGGAAGTGCACACTCTTCTCTGGAGGGTGACCAACTTCGAGACATCGGATCAGGAACCATACGAAGCGACACTGGCACGACTGTCGTGATGCACTTGGCAGACATAACCGGGCTGTGAAAAACAAAATGCGTAGTGCGACTTGTACGAATGGCAACGGACTCAGCTTGGGTGGACGACACAGATGGAGGAGAGGATCTGATGGTCGATCCCACTTGGGTGAAGAATGATGAACAGACATCCCCTTCTGGGTAGAGACTGATTCTGAGTATGTAGTATTACAGACCACACTATGGACCTGCAGTGTGGTAGAAGATTGAGACTGTCCCCATACGTTGGTAGCAATGTAGCTAAAAGATGCACCTTTCTGCAATGCCAAGAGAACTGCAGAATGATCAGATAATTTGCCAGGGGAAAGGCAAATTATAAATTTAGGGGTAATTATTACAGGTGGGGCAATTGTTCAGATGCTTGGACAATAGTTCAGATGATTAGGGCAATAGTTCAGATGACCAGGGGCAAATAACCACAGTCCATATACAATACAGTCTTGGTGCTTCTTGGCAAGCTCACAGTCTGTCAGGTACTTTAGCAATAAACAGTTACATGAACAGTACAGTTGTTACAGTTACTTTGCAGTATTTGTGAGCTGAGCACCCTTGGATGGACCCTTTTTCCTGACTGTAGGGCCTTCCTGAATAGGATCTGGCTACCCCTGAACTTTTTGCTATGGAGACCCTAACCACTATACTGAGGGTACCACCTGCCCTATGCTAATTGCCCGGAACACTAAAGGCCTAAATGCCTTATTTGCTGTGGGGCCTATATGCCATACTAACTACCAATAGGCTGGCTTGCCCTAATCCACTAGGCCGGGGCTGCCCTTACTACCAGGCCTAATGCCCTACATTTACCTTGGGCCTGATGCCCTACAATTACCTTGGGCCTGATGCCCTACAATTACCCTACAATTACCTCGGGCCTGATACCCTACCTAGACATTGGGCCTGGCAGGCCTTTTACCTCTGGGCCTGACACCCTCACTATAATCAAGGCCCCTAGAATTCTACGGCAAGAATTTTGCTGTAGAACTTGCAATCTACATCAGAACTTCTGCGGTGCCACTGAAATCACTCTTCTTGGTGATTTTTATTAATATTTCTGTTTATACATAGAATCTGGTTCCCTTCCCCTCTTTTTATATCCTAAACCCCCTATATGCTCAGAATGTGATGTTATCATTGCTATAACATCATACATTAGCTAATGAAATGGCTGCATTCTGCAACAGAAATGAACAGTCACTTATCTACCACAGCTCCCACTGCCAGATATGGTGGCACATTACATCATGCATGGTGATATTTGCTCAACCTGCACTATAGCTTAATACAACTTTCAGTCTTACATTATTGCGCTAGGGCCAATTTAAACAAAACCTTGTCAATAGCACAGACTTGTTAAGTTCATACCTCACTTTGTACAAACCTATTTGTGCCTTTAAGGTATAGAGATGCCATCTGAAATGAGTAACTGGTAAAATGAATTTAACTGTCATTTTTTAAGAAAAATAAAGTAATTATGCCCAGAAAAGTGGAATATAATAATGTGTAGACCTGCTGAAAGACTAGACCTGTTTAATAAATAATTGCACTGTAACGCATTTTTGCCAGGTTATTGATTACATATTTTCATTGGTTGATAGAATCACCTAAAAGTTATGGAGAAATGTGTGCAGGGACAGCTGTTGGGCCAGAGGGTAGCATGCTGTGTTTCTGTGCTGGCAACTCAGGTTCAGAAATTAGCTCTGGGAGCTGGCTGGGCAGCACAAGGATTGGTGGAACACATCACTGCTCAGAGCCTGGGAAGGTACGGTGTAGTGTTCTGCCACATGGTGGACACATTGTGATGGGCTGGAGAGCTCTATCTCACAATCGGTTCACATGCATGTCATTGCCTGATAGTGTTACGCAGTGTGTCAGGGTAAGCAGGTTGACATGAAAAATGAGTTTTGCAATAACTCCTCTATTCCATTTCCAATGGGACATATATGAATGAGGATGCAAGTTCATGGAAATAAAAAAAAAATGTAAATATACATTATATCTATATCTATATATATATATACACACACACACGCATGTGCACACCCACACACATATACAGTATCTCTGTCTCTCTCACCACACACACGCGCCCACACACACACACACACACACACATTTGTATGTATGTTACAGATTGCATATAAAAATATAAGTGATACACAGTGGGAACCTCGTGAGTGGTGTAGAAAGCACGTATATAGAAATACCTTCTGTATCACATAAGCTCCCCTCTGCATATGTCATTTATGCAACAGGCTAGGACCTTAAGAGAGAGAGAGAGACATTTGTTTTGCTTTTTTAGGCATAAAATTATTTTTATGTCTGTTATTTTTTGAACTAGTGTTACTGTGCTTTCCACCATCCTGATTGCTATAACCACTGCCATGAAAGTGAAGTCAGGATGGCAAGCTGACACTGTGATGTGGTAGTTTGTTAGTGCCTCAGAACTTCCGAAGAAATTACAAACCACCGCCGCAGAAGTTCTGCGGCAAATGGTAGTCTTGCCGCAGAACTTGGTCCCACTGTGCCGCAGAAAAGTAGGGGCCCTGACTATAATGGGCCTGATGCCCTCTCTGAGCCGGGCCTGGTGCCCTCTGGAATGGGCCTGGTGCCCAGCTTTAAACTGTGGGCCTAATTTGCCCCACTCTATTCTGGGCATGCTAGCCCAATATTATCTTGGGCCTTGTGCCCACTTAACTTCTGGCAGGGCCCCTTTAAGACTTTATGGGACCAGGAGTGGCAGGGCCTCTTTAAATCTGTACAGCTCCATGTGAGCTGTCACTCGGCAGGTCGCCACCTCTAAACCCGCCACTGATATGAATATTCAAAGGCCCTTGCTTGGCCTCACTGAGCTGGCACCTCCCTGAGGGCGTCGCTACCCCGCCTCCCTACTAAAAATTTAAATCCAAGGTCCTACTGACCCGATGCCCCTGTCGAGCTCAGCCGCCTTTCTTCACGCCTTATGCACACTTTTAAATAAAAAAAAAAGAAAAGTCTTCGCTTTCCTGGCAGTCAGCACGTAGCGTGTGCTGCCACCGACTCACCACTCCTTGGGCTGCTGGAGGGCTGTTTATGGTCTCAGGAGGCGGAAGGTATGCTGGCAGTGGGAGGGAGTGTTGCAGGCAGCTGGGGGAACAGCTAGGGGCCTTGGAGAGCCGACCGAACTTGCAGCGATGCGGTGCTTCTCTTCCGCCAACGGGGGACCAAATTTAAACTTTTAAACTACTGAGGGGGTCAAAACAATAAAACAACGGGGCTCCCAAGTCCACACCGTGGTAAACGGACGATTACTTTCTTCTGGTGCCCCGATGGCACCGTGGACCGAACCGGAGCTTACCGGAGTCTTCAGCAGCTGGAGCCCAGAGCAGGCACACCATCAAACTCTCAGGGAAACGGCTTCAACACCAGGTAAGCCCTAAACAGGTTTCCCCTTGGTTTGTGGTGCCCTCTCTCCTCCACAGCCTGGCAGAAACTACCTAAAAAACTGTTTTCTTTTTTAAAACAAAAACTTCTAATTCTAGAATGGCTGGATTGGAATGCTGTGCATGAGCAGCTCAGCACAGCATTCCATCCAAGCCACTGTCTCTTGCAGCTGGCTTAAATATTTTTTTCTTTACCATATTTCAAGTGCACAAGGCACTTTTCTACTATTTACAGAGTTTCCCTTTATCAGGAGGGGAAACATTACTCTTAGGGGGCCCCTTTATGATAGTACCCTGCTGCCCATACCTCTGCACCCTGGGTACCTGTAAACCCCATATTGATTTATTTAACTTATTTTTCTGGGATGCCTCAACTCTGGGGCATTACATACGGTTTTCAAAAGTTGTAAAATCATAGAGATTGACCACAGTAGTACAAACTAATAAAAGGCTAAGTTTCCTGCTAAACGAAGAAGCTATTTCTATTGAAAAAGGCAGACAAGTACATTTTGGTTCTCCTTCAATTACATACATTGTGCTCCTAAATAGTTGGCAGTTTCTGACAGCATAATACCAGAATTCTATTTAATTCCTTTTACTAGCTATGGGAAAAGAACTTGTTTCACTACACAAACAAATATTTTAGTATAAAAGTAGAAAGTAATTACTAATGCATCAAAGCATAATAAAATAGGCAGTTATCTATTTCTTAGTAGTGAACACATGCTCTGTAAGATGAAAAGCCTGTAAACAAAGTAAATGATACAGAGCCACAATATTCTTTAGCCTGAAACTGCAAGCATTATAGATAGTTCTATTTTACTTAAGGACTCAGATATATAAATATAGTTTAGGGTATAAAAACTAAGGCATTTGCAAAATGGGCACAGCGGCCAACATGACATAACCACTGTGGTTCCGTTCTCACTTGTGTTATGTTTCACATAGCTTGCAGAAACAAACCACATTCCAAGAAACAGAATTCCCCCTGATTTCCTGACTAAATTTCTCCTTCATAGATAGTAAACATGTACTCATGGCATAATTGCAGCGTTCAGAGTTGCCAAGGCATGTCTGCAATACTTAAACAAGTATGACTGTGTCTGTGCTGTTTGCAGGATCAAGCACAGTAGCACAGTTCTTGCTGGGCTATCTTACAGGACACTGCAGGAACTCAGTGTAATAAAACAGTATGGGGTAGCCACCACCACTTTCATTGGTGGCACACCATGATGTTACACAGTGAGTACCCAATACCAGAAATGCCACATTCAGATGAATGTAGCTTTTCATAATGATATTGGATCATGTCACACCATAACATGTGCCACCTTTGAAAGTGGCGGTGGCTACCACTGTACTTACTCCAATTTGTCCTATAGTAAACTCTGAAATCTCACACAGTGCGCTTGATTCTGGTGGACAGCACAATACACACTGTATGTAACCTTTAAAGAGGGATGAAAGATTAAAGAGTATGAATGTCAAATTTATTGTTGGAAAATAATGCTAAATCACTGTATCAAGTTTTTTTAAGACTGATACGTATATATTTGAAACACAGGCAAACGTGATTGAGCTTATGTAATTATGTAAACATACAGGGCATTCTGCTAGCCTTAACAACTGCTAACACAGACTGTCTGTACCAAGTTGAGTGACTAGCCAATAAGTGTTGTTCAAGAGATATATGCAGAAACATCAACAACCAATCAGAAGCCACAGATTATGCATACTTTGGTCAATGTGATAGACATTATGATGACCTCATGAGGTTATAACTGAATATGTACATGATGTTTACTGAAAATTATGAAAATCAAGTACTTTTCATGATATAATCAAAAAAGGAACAATCAGTTACAAACTGGTGTATACTTAGGTCAGCATGATAGATAGCTGATAAATACTTGCTGTAAGGGTGCTGAACATCTTTTTCAGTTTGGAGGGGGAAGCACCATTTTGAAGCACTGTGTGGTAGAATCAATTAGGAGCAAGTAACGATGTGCATTTCTGTGTTTTTTTTTAATTGTGAGCTTGTCTTTTCAGAAGTGAAGGTCAAAGGTCAGGAGTGCCATATTTTGTTTTTCACTTCCTATTTTCAGCCCCTACAGTCCCAGTGCTCCCATATCTATGAGGATTCCCATATTTTACGGGGGGTTTAAACTGAAAACGGGCTACGGGGAGGAAATCACAAATTTAACAAATCCACGGGGATTGTTGCCGGCGTTATGGGGAGACAACAGTGAGGCGGTGAGGAACACTTAAATTGCCCACTGAGACTCTCACCAAGAGTGAGAAATCTTGATTGGTGCCTCTGACCTCATACGCTGTGATCACACGCTCCTGGAGACAGTTGGGAGCTTTGATCACGTGCTGGGATGCGGCCCTGATCGGCCTATGTGATCAGAGCTATGCACGCCCTCATGGCTTGGCTGCCAGACAATACTTTATCTTAGTGGCCCCCCGATAGGCTAGCAGGCTAGCAAATTGCATGTAACCTGCCTGCACAGCACCACACCTGTGGACAGGTGCGCACCCAGGGTATGCACAATGGATGCGCACCTGTCTGTGTCCCCACCCCCCCCAGGCACATTGGACTCTGCAGGGTGGCTGGGGGCAGAGCCACGGATCTGGCCAGGCATCCAGTTGGATGCCCATCCTAGACACGGAGTGGATCCCTTGTATGCAGAGGCACGGGTCCAGGAGTGTGAATTGCATCTGCAGACACCTGGACCCGCGTGGCACAGCCCCTACAAGCACTGTGCCATCAGTAACATCCCCGGTGCACAGGGGGCATCCATGCATTGTCCTACTGCCCAGGAAACCCTGGCCTCTGTGGTGCAAGGCACCCACCACCACAACGCACACACCACATGCCAGTGTGCCCACTGCCCATGCAGGAGACCCCCAAACACTGTACTCCTGACCCATTGCATGTGATAAGGTGCCCCCCAACACCCTACCCATACCTGCAGTTGGAGTACTGGGTGCCCCATGGCCAGTGGCGCAGCCCTTTGCACACTTCCACAGCCACCGGCCATCTGACCTCCACGGGTGCGCATCAGTTGTGCGCCCCTGAATAGGTCACTTGGCCAGCTGCCATTGAGTTGTGCAGATGGCTGTGCTGCTGGCCATTGGGCACCCGGTACCCCAACCATGGGTCAGGTAGGGTGGTGTCAGTACCAGTGGGGGGATGTCTGGCCATGCCCCACTGTTGGCTCAGTAGGCACTACTGGGCGCTGGGCTGCAGGGGCGCAGGTGTGATGCCATGGGGAGAGCTGTGGCAGGGATCACCCCCTAGAGAGCAGGGATGTCTGCCAGGGGTTTCGTGGCCAGGCCGGCCATGGCTGTGGGGGGGGGGCAGCCATTCTGCCTGTGGGTCCCTTCTCCAGTCCAGTGTGCACTGGGGCTGGGTGCGTGGGGGCACTTATGGCAGGGCTGTCAATGGCGTACCCGCCTGCCCCTTATGTGACCAGTTGTGCAGCCCTACTCACCATGATGAATGGTGCGTACAGCTGGCACGACCCCTCATCTGCTCCCGGCATGTTGCTCTTCATGTGGCACAGGGCTCCAGTGCATATGTGCTGCATGCCTCCCTCAGTGCATCCCGCGTGGGGGGCGCGTAGGATGTGGAGTGATTGTGTGCCCCAGATATGCGCGCATAGCCACTCCACCCCATTGGTGCATAGGGCCCCATGTATGTAAGTTCCTGCCTGCACCACCATCCATGGTTACCCATTTGGATTACATTGTGTTTCTGCAATATCCTGCAAGATATCAATGACAGAAACTGTGTTATGAGTGCTTCATCGCAGCAGGTGGCTCAGTCTGTGTGCCACAAAAGCCAATCAAATGTTAGAAGCCAAGTGTGCTTACTATAATTATGTCACTATGACCAGTATTCTAACACACTAGTAAACTCATAACACTGTATGTTTGTTTGAAGCTTGGTTGAAATCTCATATTTGGTACCAGAGATACAGTAGATAATGTAAGTGTGACACACGTACAGTACGCACTGTACCTCTGTACTCTTTGTAGTCACTGCATCTCCCTTTTGGAGCCATTTTCACGTGAGGGATAGTAATGATGATGGAGGTTAAATGTTGTTTAGATTAGGAGTGCAGATATTTTAGAGTAGCTAGTATTAAAATATGCATCTTTTGTAAAATTTGAAACCAGACTGCCATCAGTTAATTTTACAGACTTATTCTGTATGTTGTAAGTGCATGTTGTTCAAATTACATTATGCTTTTTCATAGACTGTATGCATTAACATCTGTGTTACCTGTCATTAATGGCAGACAGACAGTTCTTCACTCCCTTTTGTTCTTTTGAAGACTATATATTTTTTTATATAAACATAGATATATACATTTTATAATTACATGGATGGAGAAGTTTCCCCATACAAATAGCTGCCATTTATTTCTCTGTATACCTGTAAGTAAATTATTAATTACAAGTATATACCTACACTAATTAAAGATATATAGGAGGCAGTGTAGCACAGTGGTTTAAGTCTCTGAGCTACAAACCTGGAGACCTGGGTTTGAATTCCACAGCCCCCGCTTGCATACTGTGTGACCCTGAGCAAGTTACTTAACTTCCTTGTGCTCCCAGGTCACAGCTGTAATCAAGCTTTCAGCTTAGTGTGTCTCTCCTGGTAAAATAACAAAAAAAATATGTATACCTATTGGCAACTTACCATTTAGCATCCCTGATAAGATATTTACCAAGGTAGCGTGACGTGTCTGTTATCTCTTGTGGGAAGGCAAGCTCCTGAGGCTGAGCAAGGCTTAGTTGAGAATCCAGTGGAGTAAAGGAGGGCTGGGCCTCCCTTGGTCTTAGTGCTATGCCCTGGCCTATCACATGACCCAGGTCTTTAAATGGCTCATCCCCTCTCAGTTGCCTCTCCACAGTGTGTGAGGCTTGAATCAGAGGTGGCCCAAGTACCATGCCTCAGCATCCTACTAGGCCAGAAGATCATGGAGACCTCTGTTACTCATCCCATTCTACTAGTGACCGTACAGGCCTACGGCAAATAAATGGCCCTTACCTTGACTCCTAAGACTGCAAGGGCCCCCCAAACCACATACCTACATCTAACAGAACCAAATATAAAAGCTGGGAGTCAGCCCACAAGATGGGAGGTCTGGAAGTAGAAGAGCATTAAATTCCTGTCAGACATGTCAGTACGTGGAATAGATATGATGCTCTCCTTCCAGCAGATTCAGGTGAAAGCAGTCATTCCACTCACTGATTTCTGGAAGTACCTGCACCTATGGGCAGCCACACTAGTGCCTGGAAACCATGTCCACCCACATTCACTCTGGCAATAACTACAGAAGCTGGACCTCACTAATCCTCAAAGGAGTTGGTGGGGAGAATATACGCCATGGTTAGGGATGCACAGAAACAGATTCCGGGGACCTGTAGGCTGAAGTGGGATCAAGAACTAGGCCACCCCAGACTGCTAGGACACTGGGAGTCCTGCATCTCTATGGTATATCAGGCACTCAGAGATACCAAAAGCAGGCTAATACAAGGGAAGATCCTCCACAGATGGTTCAGAACACTGTCTGCCCTGAAATCTATGGGACTCCTGCAAGACTCCAACTGCTGGAGGTGTTCGCAACCCATCAAGAGCCTCCTGCACATTCTGTGTGACTGCCCATGGCTTTCCAATTTATGGCAAGGAGTGTTAGATTGCTGTTCTAGAATACTGCATTCATCTATCCCACACTCTCCAGATCTGATGGTTCTGGGTCTCACCTCTCAGTTCTCAGCACTCCCTAGGCCCCATCATTGTTGGCATCTGGTAGTCCTAATGGAAGTTAAACATCTGATTTTGATGAATTGGAGACAGGTGTCTATTCCATTCCTTTCATGTCACTGACAGAGTCTCCTGTACAGCAATATGAAAGATAGATGTGGATATTCCGCAAGAAGTGGGATCCCCTCCTCACCTCACACCTCTGTTCTGCTCCACTCCCCCACCTGTGCAACACTCCCCACCACTTCTGCACAGTAAGAGAGTCAACCTCAGATTTCAGTCTCTTTCTACCCTACTTCACCCTGATACAGAACATAGTTGAATTCTGATATTCCTATACCTTCGTAGTTCTATCCCACTGTTATGGGTGTATATCCAAACCTGCCTACACTGCTACCTCTGGACATGCTACTGTATGGCTTAAGCAATGCTTTAGGCCCACATGTGAGATATATGACGGGTACTGTGATAATCTTTGTGCCACTGATGAGTTCTCCTTTACATGCTATTACAGGAGCTACACCATATGAATGGATTTAATATTGTTCCACTTTGCTGTTGCATAGATTAGGGAGATGCTCAAACTTGAATATCTGTTCTTTGTTTTAAAAATCTTCAATAACATTTTCATGTTAAAAAAGTATACACTTATATTAATTAAAAGTATATAGGAACATAGGAAAGTGACAGCAGAAGGGGACCACCAGGCCTATCTAGTCTGACCATTTGTCCAGCAACCTCTAGGCTTGCTGTGGACCTCTCCCACCCTTCAACAACCCTCTATGCCTGTCTCAAGCCCTCTTGAACCCCTCCCCACTGTGTTCTCTTCCACCACCTCTCTTGGCACCCCATTTCAGGCATCCACCACCCTCTCGGTAAAGAAGTATTTCCTGATGTTTCCCCTAAACTTCCCACCCTCAAGCTGGAGATCATGTCCCCTCTTCCTGGAGCACCCCTTCAGTTGGAATAGGTCATCAGTAGGCACTTTGTTGATCCCTTTTAGGTACTTAAAGGTCTCTATCATGTCTCCATGCTCCCTCCTCTCTTCCAGGGAGTACATGTCTATGGATACCAGTCTTTCCTCGTACTGCAAGTGGTCGAGGCCCAACACCATTTTAGTAGCCCTCCTCTATACCCTCTCTACCTTTTCCATGTATGGCCTCCAGAACTGGACCCCATACTCCAGGTGCAGCCTGACCACCTGGGTGTACAAGGGTACCAGGGCCTCTTTCCTCCTGCTGGTGATCCCCCTCCTGATACACCCCAGCATTCTGTTGGTTGTTGCCACTACCCCCCCCCACACTGCCCAGCCACCTTTAAGTCCTGTGAGATGTTGATGCCCAGGTCTCTTTCCTCCTTGGTCACCACAAGTTGTTTTTCCCCCAGGCTGTATTTTGCTCTCTCATTCGTTTTGCCTAGGTGCATGATTTTGCATTTAGCCATGTTGAGTGATAACTTCCACCACCTGGCCCATTCCTCTATTTTCCATAGGTCCCTCTGCATCTTCTTGGCCCCATCCTGCACATCCACCCTATTGCAGATCTTGACATCATCCGCAAACAGGCTCACTCTACCCTCCCAGCCCCTCAGCTATGTCCCCTATGAAGATGCTGAAAAGCAGGAGTCCCAGTACAGACCTCTGCGGGACACCGCTAGTGACCACCTATACACCCATTGACACCCCGTTGATTAGCACCCTCTGCCTTCTGTCCTCCAACCAGTTTTGCACCCACCTTGTGACCTCCCCCCCCCGACCCAGGCACTCATAGAAACATAGAAACATAGACTTTGACGGCAGATAAGGACCACTTGGCCCACCCAGTCTGCCCATTTCCCTACCTACTGGATAAGCTGCAGATTCTAGTTAACCAACAGCCTACTTCCTGCCACGCCCCACTACAATTGCCTTATGTCTGTCCCACGCATGTTAGAATTCCTCCACTCTTTTAGACCCCACAGCCTCTCCAGGAAGGCGGTTCCATACGTCCACCACTCTCTCCGTGAAAAAAAATTTCCACACATTAGCCCTGAACCGTCCCCCCTCTATCTTTAAATTGTGCCCCCTTGTTCTTACACATCTCTTTTTCTGAAAGATGCTACCCTCCTGGACTTTGTTGATTCCCTTGAGGTACTTGAACGTTTCTATCATGTCCCCCCTGTCCCTCCTTTCATCAAGGGTATACATATTAAGCTCTCTCAGTCTCTCTTCATATGGTTTCTGATGCAGACCCTGCACTATTTTAGTTGCTCTCCTCTGGACTGCTTCCATCCTGTCTATGTCCTTGCGTAGATGGGGTCTCCAAAACTGCACACAGTACTCCAGATGGGGTCTCACCAACTGTCTGTACAGAGGATAACCACTTCCTTTTTCACTTGTGATGCCCCTCCTATGCATCCCAGTATCCCCTGGCTCTCCTTACTGACTTCTCACATTGCTTACCCACCTTTAGATCATCTGATATGACTACCCCAGATCCCTTTCCATTTTTGTTGTTGTTAGTACCTCCCCTGCTATTGTGTACTCTTCTCCTGGGTTTTTGTTTCCCAGGTGCATTACTTTGCACTTCTTTGCGTTGAATCTAAGTTGCCATGTGTCTGACCATTCCTCCAACCTTGCCAAGTCCCTTCTCATCCTTTCTACCCCCCATTGTGTATCAACTCTGTTACAGATCTTTGTGTCATCTGCAAAGAGGCATACCTTACCCTTCAGACCCTCTGCAGTGTCACCTATAAAGATGTTAAAGAGGACTGGACCTAGTACTGAGCCCTGAAGTACTCCACTAGTGACCCCCCTTTCTTTGGAATGTGTTCCATTCACTATTACCTTCTGTGTCCTGTTGTACAGCCAGTTTGCTATCCAGACTACCACCCTGTGACCCACTCTATTTTGTACAGTAGTTTTCCATGTGACAGCATATCAAATGCCTTCCTGAAGTCCAGATAAGCCACATCCACTGACCTCCCTGATCCACAACCCTAGTGACCCAGTCGAAAAACCCAACCAGATTTGTCTGGCAAGACCTGCCCTTGGTAAAACCATGCTGCCCGGGATCAAGGAGACCATTTGCCTCCAAGTAGCTGCTAATTCTGTCTGAGCAGTCTTTCCATGAGCTTGCTAACTACAGAAGTTAGACTTATTGGCCTGAAGGTGCTCATGTCATGCCTCCCCCCTCCCTTGTGCAGGGGCAGTACATCAGCACTCTTCCAGTCCAGTGGGATTTCCCCCAAGTGTAAGGATTCATTGAACAGAGTGGTGAAGGAGGCCACCAGCTTCTCTCTCAACTCCCTGTACACTCTTGGGTGGACCCCATCTGGACCCATGTCCTTGTCCACTTTTAGGCTCTTGCGTTCCCTTAGGATCTCATCTTCCCGGAAGAGGGGCACCTCGATCCCTCCCTCCTCTTTTTTAGCTGGCCTGGAGCTTCCCCCTCCCATACCTCCTGCTTCGCAAAGACAGTGCTGAAGTGACTTTTGAGCATTTCAGCCTTCTCCCAATCCCCTTCACCCTCTCCCCAGACTCTGCTAACAGGCTAGGTATCCCTCTTTCCCCCTCTTCTCCGCTCTCTTATATACCTGAAGAAGGTCTTGTCTCCCTTCTTTGCTGCCTTGGCTATCTTCTCTTCCATTCTTGCCTTTGCCCGTCTAACCACTCTCCCTGCCTCCCTCTGTTTTTCCCGGTATTCCACTGGGTGTGGTTCACTCTATGATGATTTGTGTAGCCTGAAAGCTCTCCTCTTTGCCCTGATGCTGGCCCTACCTATAGTACATAAAACGCTATGGGACCACACTAACTACAACTAATTACCACATGAATTAACCAATTAAAACATCAAGGAGGCAGTACAGTGCAGTGGTCCAAGGCTCTGAACTGCAAATCTGGTGACATCCAGCAGACTAGACCTGGGTTTGAATCCCACAGCTTCCACTTACATACTGTGTGACCCTGAGCAAGTCACTTAACCTTCTTGTGCTCCCAGGTCGCTCCTGTAAAAAAGCTTCCAGCTTAGTGTGCTATACCTGGTTAAACAACTAAATAAAAAAAAAAAATTAACAATGTTGCAACCTACTAAAGAGCCTTAAAAAACATAAATGCCTGAACCTTTCACAGTGCACCCTGCAAAAAGAAAACTACATCTTAAAGCCTGAAAAAGCCAACATCAACATAACTGTCACAAACATGGATATCCTTGAGGCTCCACAGCACATACCAGCTGCCATGCCTTCCATGATGCTGCTGTCCTGGCCCTCCACTCTGCTCTTTGGGCTCATGGATTATTGAGCTAATTAGCTCCCTCAAAGGAATTATATCCTTGTATTCCACACTTCCCCAGCATTTATTCTTTATGCAGTATATATCGTTGCAAAAAACTGTGTTGATGCACCAGTTAGGGTTCAGATTAAAGTGACAAAAGTCGGGAATTTGTGATATTAGAGTTTCTAACACTGACTCTCCACCCCATCCCCAAGCAGCAACAGCAAAAAGCTTTATGGTGAATCACTGCTGGAGTCTTCCTTGTGGTTCTCAACCCTAATGTTCACCCCTATTTCCTGAGCTAACAAGGCCAGATTTGTGGTTTATTTTTCAGGCAGGGAAGACTGTATTTTTTAAAAGTCTATGTTTCTATGTTTGATATGAGAATAGGATGAGCATTACAGACAGGTGTACCAGCATAATCTTTCGATTTATGATGCAGAGGTTGGTATCTCTGCAGATTCCTGTGTAGATAGACCTCACCTTTCAGAATTTGCTTTTTACCCCTGAGAAAAATGGTGGATGGCCCCTCTGGAGGCCTATTTCTGATTTTGGACATTGTGCACCCTCTGGACCCCATAGCTCGGCATAGGAATGCACAATTTACAATTCCAAGGTGTCATTTTCTACATTTATTGCCATGCTAAGTTGGATGGAACAACTTAGAAAATCCCAAATGACCACCAAAATCCAATATGGCCACCATATCGGTAGTAAATACTTGATTCACTAATAATTTCCAAATCCCTAGCTTCCAAGATACTGATTATCAATGATTCATGAACATCAATATATTGAACATTTATTCATGAACATTTATGACATCTAGATATTGCTTTGGGGCTCCCTGTTAGACACAGGACCAAATGCACACATTAATACTACATAAAACAATTGAATTATCGAGGCAATTTACTGATAAAATAGTTTGAATTATATAAAGTAATGTTTAAAATTTAAGTGTTGTATGTGCTGATTTGTTGTTTAGAATTAAGTCATTTCATCAACAATTTGGCCCAACACTATGAATATTTTGGGTCAACAGTACACCTTGGTTGTAATGTCCAGTTTCAAAGTCATTAAATTGGAGTCTACTCTGGATCTGAACTGCCACATTCACTCCCAAAGCTTGAAGATTCATTCACAGAAGTTTGTTCATTGGCTGCCGACGTGTCGTTTTCAGTGTCATCATCTCCTGCATAGTCAGTTGTTAGCACTGTAGTCGAAGGTTTTTGTTTGGTCTTCTATGTATGTCTTTGAGGTATTGATTAACCTTCATCGTCTGCCTCATCTCCGTCAGCTACACATCATTGGCCAGCTAACCTTCCGCCCTTTCTTCTATGACATAGGATGTCAGGTAACTGAAACCCAGTGACCCATACAGGTTTCAGCATTTCATCCTCTCATTGTCATCCTGACAAGCAAGGGTCAACTTTCGGGGTTTCCAGCTCTGTGCAGTGGTGCCAATAGTAAGCTATGAGATTTGCTCTCTTCATGTGCTGACATAGGCTCGCTGGGTCTGATAGAGTCATTTGTGTAGTCTTCACTTTCAGGTTATTGTATTGCCTTACTCATATGTCTACCAGATCCTCTCCTCCTGTACCATTGTACACGCAGTGTTGAATGAAGATCTTGACATTTTTCTCAGTGTCTTGTGAAGCACATGTGCTTTCCCCAAGCCCTGAAAGGAGATTTATTCTTTCTCTGACCCTGTGAGAATGTTGGAAGACTAATTTCTTTGATACCTTGTAGAAGTAACTCACTGCATCGCATCCAGAGACAATGTGGTATGCTGGCAAATTGAGACTTGCAGCATGTCCAATGTGATTGTATATAGACCCTATGTTTACAAATACATTGGGATCGATTTGGAGCATCCATGGTGAATCTGGAAGGGTCTTTGTGAACGTAAATCATTAGGACAAGGATGTCTGTATCTTTGGCTCGGATGACAACTGGGCCTTTCGCAAGAGCACAATGCAGCACTATCCTCATATCTGCCTCCTCATGGTTGCAGGAAAACAGGAATTCTTCTGAATCTGGGTATATAGTATATGTATCCTGTATGTAGATGGCAGCCACGCTGGGCTAGCCACAAGACGCAGTGTGTGTGTATGCTTGCAGGTTTTGGTGTTCGATTGTATCATTTAAGTTTATTTTTTTTATTTTATTCTATTTTGTTATTTTATTTATTATAATGCAGTTAGTTAAGGGTGAAGGAGTGATTTAATTATTGTAGAACGTATTGGGTTAGGTTAAGTAAAAACCAAACTGACTGTGTAGAGCCACACAATATTTAAATTACATTTTGAGCCATCTTTTCTTGAGCGACTAACAGTTTGTTATGGGATTTTGTATTTTTCAAGTTTAGTGGGGAACGATATTGTCTTTCCTACCTGGTGCCAGGATCGAGGACAAAGATTGAAGAGGGTTGTTTTTCCATCCATGAGTACAGATTTGCCCTAAAGAGCCTGAGCTTGGAGCCTTTTGTGGAGTTGCCTGGTTTCGTGACTGTTGGAACTTTACTGCGGGGGTTCAGTTTCAGTGGTTTTACAAGGATTGAAACCTGAATTATTGCATTGGCACTTTTTGTCTGACGAACAAGGTTATGGGAAGTTCTTCCTGGATTTTGGCCTGCTGCCTATGTTGCGAGATAAATGGTGGCACTGACCTGAACCCAGGAGAGGAATAGCTGCGGGTAATTGGCGGTTTGGTGCCTGGGTCAGGGGCCGCTGGAGAGCATACAGTGTGGTACCCAGTAGCACTGTGGTTTCTTGGGGGGGGCTGGCTGGAGAGCTGGCTCTACCCAGAAGCCTGTTTGCAGCAGAAAGCTGCTGGCATTGATTCCTTGGGGGATGGCCGGGTGGCTAAGCTGCGTGGATTGAGGGGAGTCTTCCTAGGATCCCGGGAGTTGCAGCTCTGCCAAGGGAAGCTTTTTCCTATTAAGACATTTGGACATTTTGCAGCACTTGATGGATGGTTGGACCCTTTTTTTCTTCTATTGTCTTGAAACTGGTGAGAAGTGAGAGTGCCCTGTTTAAACTGACTACTTGCTTAAACTGTTGACTCATTCTCCTGGCCTAGGTGTGAGACAGGGCTGGGAGGCAATTAATATCATTTTTTCTCTGGGGAGGTGAGAGCTCCTCAGAGGTTAATGATTTTTTCATTTGGAGAACTTGTGTGACTTCCCTTTTCCTTTCCTAAATCACTTTCTTACACTGTGATAGAATATTACTGTATAATGTCTGTATTGTGGGGTTGGGGGTGTTGGTTTATTGATTATTGCATGTGTGGGAGTGGTGCGAAAGACTGAGAGTTTGATTTGAGTGTTGTGTGTTTGGGTGCTGCGTAGTGTGGTGAAGATGTGTTGGGGTGGTATAACGATGGTCAGGCATTATTCCCCCTTCAAGCTTAGGGACCTCCACCCTTTTTCTTGTCCCTCACTATCCCTGGAGGTATACATATACAGAAGGTGCCAGGCTCTGGGGATTGCTAAGAGTGTGAGGGTGAGGGTGAGGGCTTGGCCTGGCAGGGGAATGGAAAGGAGTGGGCAGATTGGAATAGTGGGGACAAGGAGATGCCCTGGGGTGAAATGGGTTCAGAAAAGGGGTTTTCCCTGTCTGGTTCCCATACCCAAGGGCTCTGCTTATAGCAGGCAGGTAATAGGGTCTTTCCCGGTGACTCATCTTACTCGGGTGGTATTGTGCAATGCCAGGTCTATTAAGAACAAGACCGCTATAATAGCGGATCTTGTTGGATCATCTGACCTGGCTTGCATCACCGAGACCTGGCAGGATGAAAATGCTGGTCCCATTTTGGCATCAGCAATTCTGGCCGGGTATTTGGTGATGTGCTGCCTGAGGATGGATTGTAGGGGCGGGGGTGTTTCCATCTGTTTTAGATTGGAACTGAACCTGATGGAGGTACCAGTAGGGACCACTAGCTCCTTTGAATGTATCCTGGGTGAGGGTGTGGGGTGCAGGATCCTTCTCATCTACCTTCCACCAGGAGGTGGGACTGTTTTCCTGTGGGAAGTCACGGACTTTATTGTCGACCATACATTGGGATCTCCCAGATGGCTGATCCTGGAAGACTTCAATGCCTGGGTCAACGATAAACTCTTGCAATTTGGTCAGGACTTCCTCCAGTTAATGATCTCACTGGGCTTCACACAGGTTATTTCCTCCTTGACTCATATCGGTGGTCATTCTTTGGACTTGGTATTCTTTATGGGGATGGAGATATCCGACTTGGTGGTAGAACCATCAAACCATTGGGTTCAGTTTCTTGGCCCCCCCAGTAGGCCTGCCCCTATGGAGATGGTCCAGTATCGCCCTTTGAGAGGTGTTTCCCCATATGGCCTGATGGCGGTGTTGGACCTATTAGGTATACCAAGTGAATGCCTTGATCCAGGGGATCTGGTACTTTCCTATAATAAGGCGGTGACTGGGGCCCTGGATTCCATTGCTCCTGTTTGTGTTCATCTCCTCACTCAATGCCCCAGGTCTCCTTGGTTTGATGAGGCCCTGAGGGAGTTGAGGAGAGTGGGACGAAGGCTAGAGAGGTGCTGGTGGAAATCGGGCCTGGAGGGTAACAGACTTAATTTGATGGACCACTATGGGGTTTATCAATCAGCAATTACCCATAAGAAGGCAGAATTCCTGTTCAGGGAGATTGCTACTGTGCAGAATTGACCAGCCCAGCTTTTCCAGACTGTGGACAGATTGTGCAATCCAATCTGTCTTCAGCCTGGAACCGCTTTTTCACAAGAACGGTGTGAGGCAATTGCTCGATTCTTTGCAGATAAGGTTGCCACAGTCAGGTCCAAGATTCATCTGACCCTCCCTAATGGGAGTTGTGGTGGTCAACAGGAGATGTCGGACGCTCAGTTTGTGTGGTGTGACTTCGGCCAGCCCACAATCAGTGATATTGTGATGGTCATCCAATCTTTGTATCCGACCAACTGTAGTTTGGATGCGGGCCCTACACGCCTTTTGATAGGATGTGTAGATAAAATCAACCCTGTCCTTGCTGAGATAGTTTGGATGTCCTTGGAGAGGGGGGGGATCTTTCTGGATCCCCTGAAGGAGGCTGTGGTTTGACCTCTCCTTAAAAAGCCTTCCTTGGACCCAGACTGTCTGGCTAACTACAGTTCTGTCTCTAAACAGTCTTTATGGGTAAGGTTATTGAGAAGGTGGTTGCATCACAGCTGGATGACTGTTTGACCAGCCACAATGTCTATGGTCTCTAGTCCGGACTTAGAAAGAGACATAGTACCAAGACAGCCCTTGTCTGGGTACTAAGTGACCTCCTAATAGTGAGAGATCGAAAGACCTGTTCCATCTTGGTTCTTCTAGCCCTCTCTGCAGCTTTTGACACTGTAGACCATGGTGTGCTGTTGGAGCACCTGCATTTCATCAGTGGGCTTTCTGGGACGGTCCTCAGATGGTTTCAATCTTTCCTCGAAGGTAGGACTCAGAGGGTGGTGTCGGGACTTCTTCTTCAGCTCCATGCTCCCTATCCTGTGGGGTGCCACAGGGCTCCATCTTGGTGCCCATGTTGTTTGCGGTGTACATGCTGCCATTAGGAGCAATTATTAGGCAGTACGGCTTCAGTTTTCACTGCTATGCAGATGATACTCAGCTGTACATGTCTTTTGTGCCTGTCCAGGACGATGCTGTTTCAGTCTTTAACAGCTGTCTTGCCGAGATCCAGGACTGGATGAATGTGAGCTGGCTGCGGTTAAACCCAGAAAAAACTGAGATGTTGGTCGTGGACCCAGGTCGCCGGAAAGCGAGTATGTTGGCAGGTTCACCCTTGGGTCTTTGGCTTGGAGGTGCCCAGCTGACTACTTCAGACTGGGTTCGGAACCTGGGCATTATGTTTGATGACTGCTTGACCCTTAAATCACAGGTGTCGGCAGTTGTCAAAACCTCTTTTTATTATCTGAGAAATATCACCCAGGTAAAGCACCTGGTTCTTCCTGACGATCTTCCAACCTTGGTCCACACCTTCGTTACCTCCTGCCTTGACTACTGCAGTGCCCTTTACCTTGGGCTACTGGGGGTTGATATCCGCCGCCTGCAGCTGGTGCAGAATGCGGCAACCAGGCTATTGACTGGTACCTCTAAGACCAGTTATATAGCATCTGTGTTCAGCAGTCTGCACTGGCTGCCAGTTCAGTGATGGATCACCTTCAAGGTTGGTTTGCTGACCTAGAAGGCCCTACACAATCAGGGACCTGGTTACCTGCAAGATCTTCTTCACCCCTACTGTCCCCTCCGCCCTCTCTGATCCACCGATGAGGGATTGCTAGAGATTCCCAGGGTCCGTTTGCAGACATCTGGGGCATGGTCATTTAGTTTTATGACCCCAATCCTGTGGACTTCTCTACCACATCGGGTACAGGATTGCCTGACCGTCCAAAGTTTTAAGGAGGCTTTGAAAACTTACCTTTTTAGCCAAGCATTTCCTGATTTTTAAATGTCGCTGTTATCTTTATTTATTATTAGTCTTAATCTTTTTTGTATTGGTTGTTTATTGATGTTTTAATTAGACATTGTACAAGCGCCTTGGTTTCTAGAAAGGTGCCTTTTTATAAATAAAGAGTGATTTAATTTGATTTGATATGTGCTTCTGCCACTGCTGATAGTAAGTGGGTATCGTAAGTTTCTTCTGACATCCTCTTGTCTAACATACTCATTGAAGCACTGTATGAGATCTATTTTGTTGTCGTTGTTGTGAAGGTACTGCTGATACACATTTTCCTATGGCACCTCTTGCGAATCTGATCCCATATGAAATCGCATTCCTCCTGTTCCTACTGCTCGCTCAGCTCATTCTTGCTGTTTCACGGAGAACTCTTGTTCATCCTTATAATTATCAAAAATGATGATGGCTTCCACTGGGTTTGCTGTAGATGGAGGTGTGAATGTGACAGGAAGTGCTTTCCAAAGGCTGTCCCATGTACGCTGTGCAGGAACTGCTCTGACTATCGCCATGGCGTCATATATGTATACTGAGCGTAACGGAGGAGGGGAAGAACTTCGAGCTTCTGCTTCATCGATGAGATAATTTCTTAAGACATGTTTGATATTAGGTTTGTAGAGGTTTCTGTCCGGAGTTGCTATTGCAAGAGGGTATGTTGTGAGCAGATGGAAAAACACATCTTTCTTGTCAGGGCACTTTGCAACAATGATATCGAGAGCCTGATGGTCTTCTTTCAAGACTGATTCTGCTTTGGGTTTCTTTATCTTCTTGTCCATTCCCATGGAAATTCTGCTGTGTTTAATGGGGTCGAAGAAACCAACTTTCCTTGATCAGAGGCGGTCATTTATAAATGCACACAACATAACTTTCCCTTTAGCCCTTGCCTTCAAAAGGCCCACTACTATTGCCGGCGGTATTTCAATGCCCATTGCAATATGTCGTGCTACACCCTGACATGAATCTGAATATGCATGAAGTTTCTTCACTAGCTCTTTCACTTGACCAGCATGTTTCTTCTTGGCACCATATGTCAACTCATTGTGTGTGGCCGATGTTTTCCGAAGCATCTTCTCCTTCAGCATCAAACAAATTTTAGCGAGCTTGTGGGAATTCAAAATGAAGTCACCAGCAGCTTCCTCAGATGTACTGTAACTGCCTGTCATGGGTCCACCCCTCACCTTGACCTCTCTGTTAATTGAGACCTTAGTCACTTGGTCACCAGGTATTGTGGAGAACGCCTCACCGGACATACTAGCCCCAATGCCATATTCCTGCAGTTCATTGTATGTGTTCTCATTGATGGTTTTCAGACTGATGAGGTCTGCATGATGACACGTCAAATACTGAGGTTAGTATTGATGGTTGAATGCAAACAGTAAAGGTAGAATATCTCGTTGAGCCTGCAGATGCAAGTTCAGATTCTTGTCTCTGTATGCGGTGACCTGGGTGAGAAGAGAGCTGGTGTCACCAATGTAGCCTGTCACCCACTGTCCCATGGTGCCAGAGGTTTCCAGCATTCGTGACTGCATGTCAGGTAAAGATTCATCCAAGAGGAGAAGATTCAGTGTTTCTGCCAATACAGATCTTCTCAGGTTGCTGAGCTTTAATCGTAGTCCATCGGTTAATGAGCCATGAATCGTAGGAGAGTCTTGAGGGACTGTGTATGTAACCTCATCAATCTAGAATAGTAGCGTCCTCCAAGGCTTGGTCAGCAGATCCATCCACTATTATCCCCACCTGAACCTACCAGTCACGAAGTCCCATAGCACCATATCGCTTGTAGAGGATCTTCTGCCTCACCATCAGTTCATGAAATCCTCCCATCAAATTAACCACTTTTGTATATTTTTCTTCTTTCCACATTATTTGTGCAATCTTGTAGAAAACTGCTTGATCGCTATGGCTGAAGATCTGGTCAATTTTTAGGTCATCCGTTAGATCCATGAGAAAGTCAAGGTAATATTTGAAAATTGCATCATCTGGATCATGTGGTATAATTGGCAGGAAATCAATTTCGGATTTGAAGGTAGTGGTCAATGTTGCTTTTTTATTGAAAGCTGTCCATGATCCTAGGACTGGAAGAGATTCATCTTCTCTGGAAGAATCTATGCTTGCTGCCAGATCCCAAATACAATCTTTACTCGTATGAAGATCAAGCTCGGTCCTCCATCCTCATCATAGGATGGGACGATTATTGGGGGTTTTCTCTTTCCTATTTTATAATCCCCATCATCAATACGTTCTGAGCTCTCAAAGGTTTCCTGAACTTCTGTTGTTGAGCTGCTTGGAATGTTTTGGTCTTGTGCTGGCAAATCACAGATGACAGTAGTACACAAAATTTGGGGGTACGTAAATCGTTGAGTTAGTGTCATGTGTTGTTGAGACTCCTGTTAATGTCTGTTGTTTACCATCTGAGTTATCAATTGTGACACGAGTTGGCTGTCCAGGCGGAATTGTGTGTGGTGCTTTTTTTTTTTTCCCTCAGATTTACTGTCATGGGCCAATTTCTTGTTTTGTCTTCTGACATCTGTGTAAGAAATACCAGCCCCTGAACGATGTAGAAGATTGACTGCTTCTTTACTTCTGGTGAGATGATTAATGACCATGGATAGACCTATTGACTTTGGAGAATGTTCTCTGGTAATGAGGCATTGCCAGTCACTAGCAATGGACCATATCTTGGTAGCTTGAATTTCTGTTGGGATGGTCACATAACCTAGAGCATCTCATATCAGTGCAGACTATGGGGTGCTTCAAGAGGGGGTAGGACAAATTCAAGGGGAAAGTGCATACGGGGGCAGTTGGGGGAGGGAAGAGTTAATGGGAGGGGGCAGCTGCAGTCTAATGGACTGAAGTGCTGCACACTCAAGCAGACTAGATAGACTATATGGCCTGTATCTGCTGGCAATTTCATATGCTCTTATGTTCATATTAATCTTCTTGGAAGGGCTTATAGAGAGCTATTGCATTGAAGATTTCTGGAATGGGTTCATAATTATCAAGCTCAGAAAGCAAGTCTTTGTATGTCATAGGAAACTGCGGTGACTCAATTTGTCTGTCTTTTAATTTTCAATTGATCATCTTTGTAAATGCCTTGGTGATGTCACTATCTCTGAGTCCAGCTCCTCTCAAGATTGCCAAAGAATAATAAAGTGAGTTTACTTTTGTCGAGTGAAGAATGAGAGGATTCCCGTGTAACCCCTTCCCCACAGTAAAACCTATCTCATCTCCTAATTCATTGCTGATAAGATTCTTCTACTGAAATGTGTGATTTATTCCAGCATCTTATTCACATTCATGGAACTCGCAGAGGTTATGAAGATCCTTCAGTAACTCTGGGAGTAAACAGCAGCATTTCTGCTCAACAGCCTTTCTTCTCATGATTTGAAGAAACTCCATTTCAACACTCTTTGTGTGAATGCTTTCCAATCTGCCTGGTGTTTGTTTCTCTTGTTAACCGATGTAGACAAAAGTGTTGTAGCAACTTTGATGGTATTTGACATCCACAGCAAAGACATCAACATTGGCTGTAGTGACCTTCTAATGTTTGGCTGCACCAGACAAAAGAGCACCATCGGAATTTTCATTGCGTAACATGCTTTCATGCAATGTAATCTTTCCATCTTCAAGTTCAACTCTTTGGAGTCTTTCTTCCGTGTTTCCTCTCTTTTTTCTTTGCTTATCACAGACGAAGCAGGTCTCATCCTTCGTAAATTCCAACAATTTCCTTTTACATCGAGTTACATGGACCGCTTCACTGCTACTGGACATCAGTGGGTTGGGTATGCCAGAGAATCCAGCTTCAGAAGATTGATCCAAAGAAAGGGAAGTTGGTTTTGTGACTGACCAATTCTCTGCAAAAGCCTTGACAGTATTCAGCCCATTCTCTCCTAATATTTGTTACAGTTCCATATCTCTAATTTGTTTCTCACAAAGAACACAGGTAGGCAAATCGGATGGATTGACCAATCCAACAGGTACAGCTAGAGGGCTGTCCACACTTCTGAAACAGAAATAGAAATTAAAAACTAGAAACTAGAAATGCAAACTAAACAGGCATACAATGTACATGAACACACCACGTAATCCTGTGAACAATGTGGCAAATTCTCACAGAGTAGATGCAGCTTTGGTTCAATGGCACAAACAAGCAGACTGATGCATTTTGCATCATTTATTTATATTTATGTTCTATTATATTAATTTAATATGTGTTTATATTAAACGTAATAATAATAATAAACTCCTGTTCATGAATCATTGATAATCGGTATCTTGGAAGCTAGGGATTTGGAAATTATTAGCGAATCAAGTATTTACTAGCAATATGGTGGCCATATTGGATTTTGGCAGCCATTTTGGATTTTCTAAGTTGTTCCATCCAACTTGACATGGCAATAAATGTAGAAAATGACACCTTGGAATTGTAAATCGTGCATTCCTATGCTGAGCTATGGGGCCCGGAGGCCCACAATGTCCAAAATCAGACATAGGCCCCCCAAGGGGCCATCCACCAATTTTCTCAGGGGTAACAAGCAAATTCTGAAAGATGAGGTCTATCTACACAGGAATCTGCAGAGATACCAACCTCTACATCATAAATCGAAAGCTTAGGCTGGTACACCTGTCTATTAAGATTGAGAATCCCAAGAAAGACCTCAGCAGTGATTTGCCATAATGTTTTTTTGCTTTTGCTGCTTGGGGATGGGGGTGGAGAGTCCATGTTGGAAACCCTAACATCATAATTCTCTACTTTTTTCACTTTAATCTGAATCCTAACTGGTGCATTAATGCAGTTTTTTTGCAAAGAATCTTTTGTCTTTTTGAGATACTAGAATTGTATTCTCATCCATGTGGCTGTGGAAGTGCAGGACCCAGAGGGCCCTGCGCTTCCATGCCTCCATATTGCAAATTACCAGATAACAGGTAAAAATGATATGTTGTAAATGGAAAATATGCGAGGAACACCAAAATCCTGATGCATAAAGATAGTTTAGGGTAGATATTTTTTCAAATTAAATATGAGAATCAAGTTAAACAACTGCTGTTTAGCAAAATACAGGTTATAGGGTCTGATTTTACTTCAGTATTTGCTTCTTGTACCGTTTTGAATACAGATGGTAAATAGGATCGCTCGAGTGGTAATTAAAAATACATGTCACAAATTAGTGCACGACAGGCAAAAATTACATGTCACAAATGGTGAATATCTGAGGAATGGCTGAAGGTAATCCCGATGCATAAAGATAGGTTGGGGAGAAATGTTTTGAAATTAAGCACCAGAATCAAGCTAAACAACTGTCCTTGACCAAAATACAGGTTTGAAGGTCTGATTGTGCCTCAATATTTGCATATTATGCCATTTTATAATGCGGTTGGTAAATAGTATTGCTTGAATGATAAATTACAAAAAAACTGTCACAAATTACCAAACAAAATGATAAAATTATATTTGCAACAGGTAAATTTCCGCATGAACAGTAAAATGACATGTTGCAACCAGTAAATTTCCAAGAAATGACCGTAGGTAATCACAATGGTGAAGATAGGTTTTAGAGGGTAGTTGTTAAAATCAAATTCTAGAATTGTGCTAAGGAACTGTCCTTTACCAAGATACAGGTTTTCTGGTCTGGTTGTACCTCATTATTTGCTTATTATGACATTTTACAATGCAGTTGCTAAATAGTATTGCTCGAATGGTAAATAAGGAAAACTTGTTGCAAATTAAAGCACAAACAGTAATCTTATATATTGCAACTGGTGAAGTACCTCAAAAACTATAAAACTATATGTTGTGACTGGTAAATTTCTGCACAAATGGTAAAATTATATGTTGCGATCTGTAAATTTCCCCACGAATGGTAAATTATAAAGTATCTTGCAACTGGTACATTTCTTCATGAACAGTAAAATTACATGTCCCGACTGGTAAATTTCAGAGGAACAGGTGAAGATAATCAGGATGCATAAGACAGGTTTGGGATGGTGTAGCTTTTAAAATTAAATTCCAGAATCAAACTAAAGAACTGTCCTTTAGCAAGATACAGGTTTGGAGGTCTAATTTTACCATAATATTAACTTCTAAATAGCATTTTTTTTAATTGTGGAAAAAAATAAGATGACAACCATCACGATCTGTATTTTTTTCAACACGATAGGTAAATCATGAAAATAAGTAGTCACAATCTCTTTTTTTTTGCTGTTCATGTCAGGATGTGAACTCTAAAATCACTGTAACTCTGGAACTATATAATATTTTTTTACAAAACCTTACAAAGGTGCACCCTTGGCATGGGCCCCTTCAACCTTTAAAATTTTATGAAAAAATCCCAGACCATCTAGGCTATAGGTGAGAGAAAAAAAATACCCAATGTTAAGTATAGGGAAACCAAATGTGTCGTTGTTTTTTTATTATTTTTTGGTGCTGTGTGTCTCAAAAATCAAAGAAGACGACATCACAAAACTTTTCAGGTCTTGAGACTCTGGCAGCTTGACCATGTATGACAAATTTTGGGCTATTTTGTCAAACAACACCAATGTTATTAAGGTACAAAAATTGGGGTTTAATTTAAACAGCCTACTCAACCCTAACTATAGGGGTCACGCTATTACAGTATAATATGTCAATATATATTAAATTATATGTCTCCTGATAGTCCATTCATTATTGTATGAGTTGTCTTGCATGCACTCCATGGTTGTGAGAATTGCAAATGAAAGGCAAGCAGTTCTGACACCCTAACAATATTTAAGCAATAAGGCATGATGGGGTGTTGGTGATACTAGGTTTCTCCCCTGGTCTGGGGCATAGTGAGGCATGAGGCAAAGCTGAGTGCCTTCAGTCCCCTGAACATGGGAGAACTTAATACCACCAATGTCCCCGGAGTGCCTTATTGCATATATAAAATGGTCTCATAAGCAACTTTTAAAAAATGAACTCTCTAAAAGTTTTTAAAGCCACAAAAAATATAATAAAATGTTGCCAAATAATGTAAAATAGTCCCTCCACAGATGTTTCTCACCTATCAGTCATCTGTCTTTCTTCACATTCAATACATTGTGTGATTGTCTGATCATGGAATAGAAGAATTCAAAGTTCTGCATTATTCCAGTAATAGAATGCACCCCCCCCACATATACACACGGAATGATAACATGGAATACATAAATTCAAAATTCTTCAGAGTTCTACTGGCATACACATACAGACACACACACACAGGCCTCAAGTGGAGCCAGAAACTCAAATTTATCTGTTGCCAGGTAAGAAGCAGGGAGTTCTCTGGCAAACTGATAGGGATGTTGGGGAGGGGGGTTGTCATGGTCATCAAAGAAACACCAGCAATGGAAACTCTGAATAGTACTTGATTTTTAAAATGTGTGTATGTGTGTAAGGAGGGGCTCTTGAGCAAAAATAACATTATTTACTTACTTTATTTTATTTAATGGATTTTCATTTTAGGGCCTAGATGAAATTTTTTATACATGAGTAAAGATTGCAGCCATGTTTGTGATGGAAATTAGGAAGCAAGTGGCTTATGAATTCTATGAGTTGCCCGAGCTGTCAGGGACTTGTTTTCAGCCATTGGTGGTGCTCTCTTACTGCCATGGCTAGAACCAAGTCTCAGCCAATCAAGACACAGGGATTTCCTTGCCCATTTTATATAAATGAAAGCAAGCAACTAACTGTAAGAGTACCTTTGGGGAGGTAGTAACATTTTTTAGATTGATTTTTTTTTATGTAATAACTAAGCCCAGTGAACATGGCTGGTTACTTGGCAACTTCACATGAGACATTCTCTGCAGAATCAGTGTCTCATTTTCTGGGCAAAGGAGCGCTTACTGTAGATTGGTCAGGAGTGCCCCTTCCCCATTTATAATATGGAAACATTCAGTGCATAGAAAGTTGTTGATTTGTAGATGTCATCTTGCGCTTAGAGCACAGAGTTGTGAATTTGGAGAACCAGGTTCAAATCTACCACTGCCAGCTACTCATTATGGTATGTGTGACCTTTACCATATTACTTATTTAGTTTTTTGCTAGTCAGTTAAGTGAACTTCACATATAGTGCTTCTTTTTAAGTATGACCCAGGAGAGTGATGACTGCATGACAAATACAGGATTGTAAAATGCCACAAATACAGCACAAATGTACGCTACAGATAATTACAAAGAAATACATCAAATATACAGTATTTATCAATACTAGCAATAAATTATCTTTACAATCATGAATTATAATCATTTTGTAAAAAAACAGGCATTTAATATGTGCAGATATTTTCTTAGCTCACTCCTGAATGTCAAATTTGAGGAGACATGACACAATACCAGAGGAAGAGTGTTCCAATAAATGGAAGCAGAGGAGGAGAAGACCTGTGTAACTCCATATTAGTAGGTAATTTGGGAACAAATAATGACTTCTCACTAGACCTGAGAGGGTAGGTACAAAACATGAACTGAAGCAGATTAGCTAAAAAAAAAAATCAGAAACTAGTGGGCATACCAGTTCATCAATAAAGCAACCAAGAGCAAAACAGCACTTAACAGGAGGGGATAGCCAATCCAAACAGTGGTGAATGAAGTGATTGATAAGAACAGCAAAGTGACAGATGTTAATATAGGTGACATCCCACTTAGCCAGAATTAGAAGTATTAGAAAAGGATTGCAGATCATAGTTCAGACTTGGCAGTAGGACTCTGTGCAGTTGCCAAGTGAACCACAGGGATATGTTTATAAGGAATGGTGTAAGCCAGGCCCAACTTGAAGTTAACAGATTTACATACAGATGCAATATGGTGAGAAAAGACTAATGTGGGTCTAACATGATACCTAAGTACTTAAAATGAATTAAAGAATCCACTAGGAACCCCTCAGTATTTGAGACATTTAACTGACCGGAGTTTACTTGAAGTTTGGTGCTCGAGCCAGACATCATGGATTGGGTCATTTTATTGTTTAAGACCAATTTATTATTAGAAAGCCTTCTCTGAATCTTGAGGAAGTCAGAATTTAGACAACTATTTATATTAGCCAAACAATGTGAATTAAATTCCTTTAATCTCACTTAACCTCACTGTGCACACCTAGTAGCGTACAAAACATGTTAGGATACAGATTGTGTGAACTGTGAGGCATAGAACCACCCTCCTTTCCATTCTGCTCCATAGCTTTCCAAGCTATTATACAGTTATAGCAATCAATATGGGCAAATATTTTCAGATAGTTTAAGATATTTCAAAAGAAGTTTTCTCTGGTGGCACTACAAAAGTACTGCAGGCAGGCAGTTATTTCTCTAGAACTGTCAAAGAAATTTCAAGAAATACCCGGCCATTCTAATGGCAGCAACTGTATGACAGTAGCGATGAATTACTTAAATCACTGTATTTTCTGTAGTCATATGGTCTGCCCCTCTTTCCCCACCTGGTGACTGCCTAGCTGTGAGTCCTCAAGTTTGAAGGGTGATATTACCAGCTTCCTGTACAGACAGTGCTAGTGTTGCTTCTTGCTGACCAATCACAGGCCTTGCTTGTCAGGTCTATATACAAGAGTGTTTCACCTGCATGATGTGCCTAACTTCCACCAGCCTAAGGCACAAAACCAAACACCTGAACCATCCACATGAAAGCACTTTAAGTAAGCATTAAGCCACGACGAAGGTGGCATCCAATGCTGGATTAATGAATGGTCGGGAGGGTTGTGGCCCGAGGCCGCAGGCCTAGGGCGTACAACAGCCCAGCCATGCAGTAATTGCATTAGATGCCACCTTCAGAGTGGCTTAATGTGCTTGTAACATGGCAAGTGTTCATTTACTACTGTTTACATTTACAATAATATGCCACGTACATCAACAGGTACTTTTTTACATGGTTTAATAAAGTATCTTCTGTTGCTCAACACTGTACTTTCTTAGTAGACATCCATCTCCTGGGAGAGCGTGCACATTCACAACACAGTATCTATTTATATTGGGATTGCTCTTTCCTGCACATTTACAACAATTGTCTAAAAGCATTGTGCCGCTACATCTAACTTGCAACGCTACCTTCCCTTGCTATCTAGATGGCTGTTTTCGCTCGTTTATTATGTTACCTTTTATGCTTCAGTAGAGGACTGTGGGAGCATACCTAATATTTAGATATCTCATATTGCGATTCATTCAACTTAGTGAGGTATGCAAATATTGTGTATTTTCCCACAATGCACTCATTTTGCGCAGGTTTCTGCTCCTAACAACTGCTTGCGCTGACAGTACCAGTATCGCTGTGATGGACCTTTTCTGCACTTTCCTGCTCTTCAAGCACTAGATCGGCTTTCTCATACTGCTCTAGGGATGTGACCTACTTGCTGCGGTGCCATTCCATTACGATCCTCGGCAGGATAGATGCCTCTCCCACTCGCTCCCGCTGGGTTTATTCAATATCACCTACACACGCCTCCACCTTTCTGGGGCTCGTGCACAGCAGTAGCACTCCTGTGATGATTTCCTCTGCGTGCTCCCTTCAATACCAACACGGCATATATCGTGGATTAATCTCTGCTTGGTGTTATATCAGCTGATGCGATTGAGCCAATTGACTTCCTTGTTTGTGCTCCTCTTATTTTTACCATGTTACAAGACTGTTTGTTCTATACAATATAGAATGTATGCAGTATGTATCTAATGTCTGGCAAACACTGGGGCAGCTCTCCCTGTGCATTTACCATTTGTATGGTTGCATGATATTGTCATTTCCAAATTAACCAAATTTGGGAAAAATGCATTATAACACTGAGGGGTGCATAACAAAAGAATGGAAGCTACACAAAACCTTTTGGTTTCATAGCTTCTAAAATCTGGAATTCCTTGTTATCTCATATTTGTTCTACTAAATCTCAACTTACCTTTAGAACAAAGCTTAAGGAAAGAGTACCTTTCCCATCACTTAGAAATCCCCCAAAATAGAGGATCTTCCTCCCCTCCATAGAACTCCTCGGTGCTACATTCAAACTTTTCAGATTCTCCCGAGGAAGGAAGGGATTTTAATATGCCCCTTCATAGTTAGCTGCATGATTCCTTTTCACTTCCTTATCACAGGCTCCACCCCTGCACTCCGACGTTTTGCGATTTAACTATAGGGAGAGTGTGGGAGCACGCTCCGTGCAAGTCTGTAGAGCGTGATTTTTAAAGCTGGTTTCGAATGTTTAACTAGTCACTTTGTAAGATCAGAGCCAGGGTTTAACTAATGAGTTTCTTGTTAGGTAAACCTTGGCTTTGATTTGACCAAATGTATAGTTAAATATCCGATAACGGCTTTTGAAAATCCCCCTCAGTAGACTTGCATCTAGTGTGCCCCCACTCTCTCCTTATAGTTACATCACAAAATGTCAGAGTGCGGAGGTGGAGCCAGTGATAAGGAAGTGGAAAGGGATCATGATCTCTTCCCTTCCTGGGTGGGGGTGGGGTATTCTGAAAATGTCTTAAATTGGCACAGAGGAGTTCCAGTAGAGTTAAGGGACTGTCATCATTTGCAGCGCTGAGAGAAAGCTGCTCTTTAAAGAATCTCTCTCTCTCTCTCTCTCTCTCTCTGTGTACAACATTTGTACTTGTCTCTTTTACTTTGTATACCTTACCTGCCTTAGTAGTGTACTTTTTCCATGCTCCTTTAATGTTGTTATGCAATCTCCAGGTTGATACCGGAGAAAAGATACTGCTTCAGTGAGCTCACCCAATTAACAAAATGAACAAATAAAACCAATAAATAAAATCTCTGAACAAATAAATAAATATAATAACTGGGTGACTTTTTTACATAGCAGAAGTTGGTTATAATTTGTTGTTATAACCTATGGGTTATAACAGTGAACATGAGTCACCTTCTGCTGCTCACCACCACTTGTGCTCAGTCACCCCCTCAGCTCTGTCCCCAACTGCCATCAATAGGTAGTCTCACAAAATACACAGTTGATTTTCCTTCAATGAGTAAGGTCACAGTTTAAGTACTAAAAAGTCAGGAAAGTTCCAAAAATTCACATTAACCAGATTGGTCATGGCAGCTCTCGCTGTATTATCTCAATAGGGACCACTCTGAACTTTCAGCTTTGCACCTAATTAGCATACTCTGCACCTAATTCAGCAATGCAATAACTGGCTCACTTCTTTTACATAGCAGAAGCTGCTTATAATTCACCATTACAACCTATGGATTATAATGGTGAGCATGCATCACTTTTACTACTCACTACCACTCGCTCTCAGTCACCCCTCAGCTCGCTCCCAAGCTGCTATCATTTGGCAGTCTCACAAAATACACAGCCACTTTTCCCCTCAGTGAGTAAGGAAATAGATTAAATACTAAATAGTCAGGAAAGTTCCAGAGTTTACACTAACCTGTAACAGCAACATTTTAAACCAGATTCACCATGACAGCTCTCTCTATGTTATCTCTGTAGGAACCACTCTGAACTTTCAACTCTGTGCCCAATTAGCATATCACTGTGACAACTTCGTACCGGACCCCCACACTGTTTAAACTCTGTCAACTAAATACAGTTTTTATGATACATTAAATGCTTGCTAAATAAATATTAGGATCTTTCCACAAAAGTAAAGAGTAGCTGCCATTTCCAGCTGACGTTGCCATTGTCAGTGTCAGCAGGTAGCACACTCGCCTCTGAGGCCGGGAGATCAGAGGGCTGTGGGTTAAGTTCCCACATCTGGCACTTGGGTTAATATCCCAGTACTGACACTGTAGTTCAGCATGAGAGGGGTGCTGCACTTCTGAGGTGCCGTCTTTCGGATGAGACGTTAAACCGAGGTCCCATCTGCCTGGATTGGTGGTAGTTCAGGTGGATGTTAAAGATCCCATGGCACTTCTCGAAAAGAGTAGGGGAATTTCCCCGGTGTCCTGGCCAAATTTCCTTCATTCAATAAAAAAATACCACCAACAGTTTAATCTGGTTCAACATCAGTTGGCATTCATCTGTATCCCCCTTCCCCGGGTCGTGCCTGAAAATAGGCAGTATTTGTCTAGTGCACTTGCCCGGTCAACAAAAGCTAAATAAAAAATAAATAAATAAATTGTAACTCTAACAACAGTTAAATCAACCCTGTTCTTTGTCAGCTACAAAAGTGATTACTTTTAAACACATGAAACAGGATTCAAATTAAGTTTTTCACATGTTTTCCCATAGTTTACTCACCTTCCTACAAGAAGTTCTAAATAAATAAAACACAAGACGCAAGATTTTTGAGTTATTTTACTTACTCAAGTTGGTAAAAAAAGAAACATCCCCCAGGAATTACATAAAACGATACATGGAGGGGGGTGCCAAAATCAGATTTATTGTACACCGTCAGTGTGGCATGCTTTGATAAACCCCTTGGGCTTTGCCCTCACAGTTTATGTAGCATCCTACACTATGGGTGTATAAAAAATTCTCATTATGCACCCCCCCACCATGTCTTATTCTATATATTATAAAACATGTGTCAAAATTATGAAACCTTGTTGGCCAAGGATCATCCATACCCAAGTTATGATCTCAGTACAAACAGCACAGGTAAAACTGTAGTAAACTGAAGAATAGCTACACTGCCATAAAAAACACCTTCCTATTACCATTATGGCTATTGTCTGTCTACTACTACTACCACACTCCTCAGTTGTTTCCTACTCTTAAGTACATTTTATTTCCATAAAACAACCATTTTGTAGCTTGGGAAAAGTGCTCCCAACACACACACACACACACACACACACACAAACAACAACAAAAAAACTTCCCCGCATGTATCCGTATTAACTAATACATTGACGTCATCTGCTGCCAGTGTGCTGAGGTTCCAGTTTGGCTTTTTTAGTGAGCTCCTCAGTAGCAATGCTGAAGACTCAATGAGCTGTTAGTGTTAATTTCAGAATGACGGGGTAAGTTAGGGTTGGGATGAGATAAGACTGGTGAGAGGTAGGGTTGGATTTAAAACATTAGTACATTAAAGCGGAAGGTTGCTATGATGCTGAGAACTAGGGATGGCTTATAGAGCTGGGCAAAAGTTGTGAATTCCGCTTAAGAGGAACTTCAGCGAAATTTCACAACTTTTGCAGACATTTTCGAACTTCAACCTTTGTCGAAATTGGAAATCTTCCAGATGTTTTACAAGCTGTAAAACAGCAGTCCTTTTGAGCACCAACGGATGAACAGTAAAACTTATAGCCCATTTGCAGATAAAACACTTGTAAGGAGGATGACCAACTGCACTTCAGAAACAGAATATTATAAGGAGCAGTGCTTAGATTTGCTGTTGCATTAAAAAATAAAACAACATACTAACAGAAAAACTGCCTGTATTTTAAAGTTAATATCACTTACAAGCTCAGCTTCACAGTCTCCACTAAAGGAAAAAACACACAATGTGTCTGAGGACAACTTTTGTTGTATAAAATAATAAAATAAACGGCAGTAAGATCATGGACGCTCCTCCCCAGGTGCAGCCTTGACAAAGTCCAAGAGCGGGGAGAAAATGTTTGGCTGGAGCTGGGGAGGTGTGTCCGTGACCTTACTGCTGTTTTTTTTTTTTATTATTATTATTTTATATAATAAAAGTTATCCTCCAACACATTGTGTGTTTTTTCCTTTAGTGGAGGTTGTGAAGCTGAGATTGTGAGAGACATTGTACTTATTTATGCTTTTGGCTCCAGCCCGAGACGTTTTTGCAGCCACCTGCTGCTCGAATTTCTACTGTATTTTAAACTTGTACATATAGTATGTTACTTTTCTTAAATGAGCCCTGCGACTTTCCAGCTGTTTCTTTTTAATTCACACTCACTTTCAACCAAGTAGTTTTAAAACCAAGTCTGCGAGAACACTGGAAAACCTAGAAGGGATGACATGCTTTAAATGCCACTTCTTCCAGGGTATAATCATCAGCATTTCTCACAAATCGAAACACACTGGTCTGACTAAGAATGATAAATAAATGCATGACTGCTTAGAATTCTGTAGGAAAGCCCCCAAAGTAATACAATGTTAGCTGAAAATCAGCAGTTGCCAAATGGGGGCAGGGAGACCAAGACAGAGTTTTGTATAATGCTTAATACAGTGAACTATAATAAACTGAGAGTAAAAATAATCAAAGAAAACATGGCACTGACAAAAAATGAGCATACTCTGACACTGCTTTCTTATGGAAACAAACCTAAAATACCAACAAACCTTAGAGCAACAGTTGCTCTCAGATTCTTTGGTATATATGGTCTGTTTCTATAAGCAGTGTTAGAATATGCCCCGTTTGCTGTCAATGCCAGGTTTGCCCTAATTATATTTTGCTCACTAATTATAATAGATCCCTGTATTATGCACAACTTGTGATTCCGGTGTCTAGCTGGATGACCTGTTGCACTCACATTTTTGTTGTAGTAATACAGCAGTCTGGGCTGCGGGGTTCGCCTACCTCTCTTGAGCAACTGCCAAGCACTCTTTAAGCATTAATAGTACTAACTGAGTATTATTGTATGTTTGGGGGCACCACTACAATATATAATTCCAACCCCTGTTCACTATTTTAACAGCTATGCATTTATTTGTTGTCCTTACACCAGCTTTATACAATACTTGAATTTTAAATACCCACATCTCTCACAGTAACTTCAGGGTCAACAGGGACACTGTTATGATGATGTCAAGCTGCTTAAGGGATATCACTTCAGAAAGTAAGTAGGCAGTGAGTGGAGGGCTGACAGAAACAAACAAGAATAAAAAACTAACAAAGAAATGTCAGAATATGTGACTGCAAAGAACTAAACACTATTAATTGTTAGCACCACTCATGTTCTTGGTCCCACCAGGGAAAGTTTTACCATTATAAGGGATTTCTTAGACTGCACAATGACACTAATACTGTATCTGCCAAACACAAATGTTGCTGACAGCGGAAAGCAACAGAAGCCTGACCCTCAAGAAGAAGAAGAAAAGTAGGTTGGACCATCCAGTATTATATACCAGTGTGCATGCAATCGCTACTGGGTGCCAGACTGTCGGTGCTGGTTTCAGCAATCCTGTGATGATCCTCATAGCAATGTTCAGTTGAATGTCTAAAAGGTTTGTATATGCACTTCCTGCCTATGCTGGTGTGTAACATTAAGCTACTGAGAAAACAAGGGACAAGCTATTATCAAGATTATCAAGATAAGCTATCATCAAGAACTAGCAATGATGCAACCAGAGGAACATACACAAAACAGAAAGAAACTCATGTTGCAATGAAAGTAACTACGGAGCCTCTATTCCTCATCTACTATGTAATTCTACTGCTCCTGGGTTATATATCATAACATCTATGGATCACTGAGTTGCCTAATGAAAAGAAGAAAGAGAAAAAAGCACAGAGAAGCTAGAAATATGGAATTCAGCCATATATATGCAAAGCAACCCTCTGTGTCATGTCTCGCTGCTCCAGGAGTATGGGGAAGGGACTCAAGGCAAGGATGAAGTTATAATTTATTACCTGCATTCAACATTTACTAAACGTAATTCCCCCTTCTGCAATATCTTCCCCTCAAGGAATGTGGGGGGGGGGGTGGTATAGAACTGAATGTTATTTAAGCCTCTTTCCCTTTAACTACCCAATTTAATCTTTTTTTGATTTTGTCTGTTACAGAAAGACAAAAGTTCATGTTTTGGCCACTAATTCAAAAAAGTGTTGTTTGATTATAGATTAGGGTAGTAGTTCACATGAAAGCCTATGGCGAGATTGAGATTTTTTGACTTCTGTCAAGATAAAATTTCTGTGAGAGCTGCTAATTTGATTTCCGAACTTTTGTGGAAGCCAAAGTCCAACTTTTATTTGAATTCTGCCTGCGAAATTTTTTTTTCACACCTCTATTGGCTTAGTGTTTTTTTTTGTTGTTTTTTGGGGGTTAATAAGCACATTTGTTTAGTTCCAGGGACAAAAAATATGGCAAATCTGGTGGGTACTATACTAGGAAGTAAGTGCAGTTTAGTTTTTATGTTTGTTTGCTCGCATGTGCAAGAAACATTTTGTGGCAGCTTGCTGGAGTAACGAGTTGTGGAGTTGCAGCAGTGTTGTGGCCAGTGCCGGCAGTGCTTTTTGGGGCTGGTCTCTGTGGTGCCAATGGAGGAGCATGCTGTAGATGACAGCAGTTTTGAAATGTGCCACCAACCTGAAAGAAATTCGATGCTGCAATCAGGGAGTGCCCCATCATTGGGGAATCAGCTGTTTTTCTTGAGCAGTCTGATGCCTGGGTAGTACCTGATTGCAGCAGCACATAGCAGCTTGCCTTGTCTGGTGTCACATTACAATAAACATGGCAGCGGCTGTTGCCGTCTGCCTCTCACAGTCCCCATGAAAGCTGACAGGGGTGCCCAATCCGCCTGTTGGCATGCCCCCTCCCCAGTTCATTTGCCAATGGGGGAGCCCAATTCCTGTCAGCATAATTCCCCCCCCCATTCATTGTATGCCGAGGGGGGTGCCCAATCCCCCTTGGGTCATCGCCCCCCAAACACATTGTATGAGCCGATGGGGTGCCCAATCCCTGTCGGCTCCAGCCCCCCCAACAAACACCCAGGTGGCATGCAGAGAGCCTACCCCAGCATGCCCATTGTCCCTGTAAGTAGAAAAACCACCCTGCAAGGTTTTTTTTTTAAGCCTGTGAAAATAGAAAACCATCCCTCATTGTGTCCATTGCCCCCTCCCCCAACCTGCATGCTCCTCCTTCGCACCCCACCTCACACTTACCCTCAGGCCGCCACCTCCGGGCCTGGTGCGACAATCTTGATGGAAGGGAACACGTCTGCACTCTTCAAAGCCGACCGCGAACTGAAGACATGCTGATAAGCTGTGTAATGGCATAAATGTTTTTTCTCAACTTAGGTGGATATCTTGGCCATTTTTGTGAATTTTGGTGCTAAATTTTCCATATGGGGTTCTTGGGATCCCACCTCATGAATTCAGTCACTGTCATCTAGTTATTCGGTCCCGAAAAGGTGATTTCATGGTCACTGTGTGGAATCACCTTTTGGGACTGATTAATGAAACAACAGTGCCACGGTTCATGAGGTGGGCTTCCAAAAAGCCTATGTTGCCAATTTGGTGAAAAAATTCCAAGACATGACTGTGTTACGAGCGTGCACTGCACAGTTTCCATGCACACTTGTAACTTCGAGAATTTGTAATATTTTCACTCCAGATTTTCAACATTGGCATTTCTTCACACCTCCTTATGAACAGTACAACTGTCATTTTTCACATCATGGCCAAAATGTGCTTTTGCACATCTGGTGCACAATAGCGAGGTCACTTTGGGAAATCAGTGTTTGGGACAGATTAAGAAAATCACAATGACACTGTTCATGAGCAGAGCTACCAAAATGGCTATGTTGAAAATTAGGTGACAAAAGTCCACAAAATTACTGTGTTACAAGCGTGTGTTGCACAGTTTCCACGCACACTCATAACTTCGAGAATTTGTAATATTTGCACTCAAGATTTTCAACATTGTCATGTTTGCACACCTCCTTATGAGCAGTACAGCTGTCATTTTTCACATCCTGCCAGAAATGTGTTTTTGCACATCTGGCGCACAATTACACGGTCGCTGTGGGAAATTAACATTTGGGACAGATTAAGAAAATCATAGTAACACTGTTCATGAGCAGAGGTCACAAAATGTCTGTGTTGAAAATCTGGTGAAATAATTCCTCGAAGTAACTGAGTTATGAGCATGCATTGAGCAGTTTCCATGTACACTCGTAAGTTTGAGCATTTTTAATATTTTCACTCCAGAATTTCAGCACTGCCATCTCTTCACACCTCCCTATGAATGGTACAGCTGACATTTTTTGCATCCTGCCTGAACTGTGTTTTCTCACATCTGGCACAGAATGGCGCAGTTGCTGTGGGAAATCAATGTTCGGGACAGAGTAGCAAAATCACAGTGCCACTGTTCATGAGCAGAGGTCCAAAATTCTTTCATGAGGTGGGGCGTCACAAAAAGGCCATGTTGAAAATTTGTAGTGCAAATACCAACAAACGCCCGGGGCGTTGGGGTTTCTAACCATAACCTCCCACCCTGTACAGACTGACAGGTGTCAGGGGTGTGCCTTTGGATTGCCTGCTGTAATGCTCATGCCATTGCACCCCCATCCCCACCCTGCAGCCAGTGACAGGCATCGAGGTGTGCCTTGGACTCTTCGGTCCCAGAGTTCACCCCATTCTCCTATACTGCACCCATTTCAGCATATGTCCTTATAGAATGGGGTAACTGTACAGCCGCACACCCCAAGACACACCTCAACACTTGTCAGTGTCTGCAGGATAGGGTGAGGTGACATGGCATGAGCCTTATGGGCGACAACCCAAAGGCACACCCCAATGCCTGTCCATCTCTGCAGGGTGGAGGTGGGGTTGGTGTGAGTTCAGTACTTCACTGCCATTCGTATTCTGCATCTGTCTAACTCCTGCACTTTCAATGCTATTACCAGCAAGCCAACATTCAGCATTAACAAATGCTTGTTTTAATTGTTTCGACCTATAACATTTTAGGTGCATTCATATTTAAAAACAAATCATCACAAATATTTGAGTGTGAAAAAGACTACCATGTGTTGGTGTATTGTATTGTGCTTGTGTAAAGGGGAACCTTTGTGTGGGAGGGACATTTTATTGGTATGTTGTTGCATTCTGGAATGATAAAGCAAATTCAGTTCCTTAATAGAAAGACATGGTTGTGAATCTTACTCTGTTTCGGTCTTTTATTCATAATGGGCCAAGAAAATGTTATGATGTGATTGGCTATTGGTGCCCAAAATGAGGGTCTTTATATTGTATAGCACCCTACAAATTGGCACTTCTTATTTTTGTAATTAATAGTTTTTATTGTTTCAAAATGTTAGGTTTGACAGGCATTTAGCAAACTGGTGTGGCACATACCATTGCAACATTGAAAGTAAACAGTTCTGGCCTGATAAATACCCTTGATTGAACAGGCTAAGGCAGATGTAGAAAGTCAGACATAAATATAACTCGGATATACTGTGCATACTACAGTTTTTTTTAAACCCGCAATCCACAGTGGTAAAACAGATAAACCCTGTCACACTTGAGCAGCTATATAGTGAGGACCCAAGCTTATTCCATCACCATCAGGGACATCAGTGCACCATATTACCTTATAGAATGACCACACTGCCCCTGATTCTACCCCCTATCTATGGGGGGTTCTAGCTAAGTTTCTAAGTATGATTAGCAGTGACATCTAATGTGCAATGGTCAGTCAGGTGGCTGTCAGCCTTTTGGGCTATGGAGTTACCCTGTGGGCTAGCATGTTCCAGCATCACCTTTCTAAACCTAAGCAGGTGGCAGAGGGGACTCAATAGATTCTGGTAGTGTGCATAAGGGGGATGTCAGGAACCCTTCCCAGGTGGCATGGTACAGGGGAAGCCTATTCAGAATAATGTGATGGAATCTTTCATAGCTGGCCAGTTTCCCTAGTTCCTGTATCCATTTCCTGGGGTCTGGAGGCTGTGTATCCTTCCAGTGACTGAGTATAATCCTTTTAGCTGTGATCATTGCTCCTAATAGCCATCTCTTTCCTCTTGTGGGAGGCCTGGTGCTATGGCTGGGGACAGGTAATAGTTTAGCATCACCAGCAACACAGATAGAGGTGTTTGGATTGTCAGTATATTGTTTAGAGTGTCCTGGATGGATTCCCAGAATGGGGATAAAAGGGGCATTCCCAGAGAATGTGTGTAATTGTACCACAGGCTGCATGGCATCTCCACTATTTGTCTGTGGGTGAAATACCCCAGTCAGACAGCTATTGTGGGGGTCTGTGACATCTGTGTAACTCCTTGAATTGGATGAATCTATTTTGGGTGTCCCTGGTGGAGTTTTTCACTGAGTTCCAGCAGGTGTTCCACATTTGTGCGGTGATGGGTAGGCCCAACTCTTTGGATCACTTCTCCCCGAGTCTGATTGATCCATCTGGAAGTAAGTTCAGGATGTGACCGTATATGGTGCTGCTTCGGGGGTCGGTCTTTTTTCTGGCCAAAGAAATAATCTAGACTATTGTACTTTTTCTCCAGATATTAGGGCCTAAGGTGCTAGTTATGGCATGCCTAACCTGGAGATAGTTCCAGAAGTGGTCCTCGGGGAGGCCATATCTGACCTGGACTTGTTGAAAGCTCAGCATGGCAGGTGGCTCTCTGTGTTGGAGGTCTCTAAGGTAGTTCAGACCCTTACTGGCCAAAATCTTGTCCATCATCGATTTGTCCCCAGTGGTTAGGGTTGGGTTATGCCACAATGGACAGTACTTTGCCTGGATCAGATCCCACTGACTTAATTTACAATAAGCCTTCCAAACTGCCACCGTTCCAGCAATGGTGGGTGGTATCTGTCAGGATCTAGGGATATCCAGGGATTGTATTGCCAACAGCAAAGGTTGGCCCAGTACCGAGGTTTCACATTCCACCCCCCGGGGGGGGAGGCGTTCTCTATATCAGGGGCTGTCCTTGCCATTTGGAGGATGAAATGGGCCATGATTCAGAACTGAAAGTCAGGGAGTTTCAGGCCTCCTTTAAGTAGGGGGTGTCTGAGTTTCGGCCAGCTTATGCATTTTGGTCCCTTGCCCCAGAAGAATGAAGTAATCTTGGAGTGTAATTGCTTAACTATCTTTGAGTCTATGCATATGGGGAGATTATCTAGTAAATATTGAAATTTTGGGGCCACCATCATTTTAAAAACCTGCGTCCTACCCCTATGGGAGAGGTGTAGCAGTGCCCATCTCCTGATGTTTTTGTCCAGTTCTACCAACAGGGGTAGTATATTGTCTTTTGCTAGCTGTTGAAGGTTCCAATGGAATTTAACCCCAGGTATGTGATGTCCTGTGGGGCATGTAGTTGCCCCCAAGGTTAGTCAGGTTCTGGTCTAATTGAGAAGTTTGAATCTATGAATTGGAATTTAGCTAAATTTAACTTGTACCCTGATAGACTACTATATGTGTCTATCAGTTTAAGCAGAGCTGGGATAGAAGTCCCCGGGTTCCTGAGGGTGAGCATGATGTCATCTGCATATGCTAGTGCCTTGTATTCTTCCCCCATTGCCACCCCCTGCATGTTTTTTTAATTTTTATTCATTGAAATCTAGGATTACAATTACCTTTGAGCAGGGACTGCTCATTTGCAAAGGTTCCACGTCAAAGGAATGGGGGCATATATACAAAGGGCAAACATAATAATACAAAGTTACACAATAAAAGGAAACAAGAGACTGAGAGTTAGAAAATCACAATCATTCAGAATGTGCCAAATGTTATGTGATATGACATATCAGCTACGGGAAAGCATAGGAATAAGTGCTGTGGGTGAGAGGGCGGGGGTGAATGCTAGCAGGAAGGCCCTATTCAGAGGGTAGAGGGTGGGAAAAGAGCTCTAAGAAGAAGAAGGGAGGGGAGGGATAAAAGTCAGGGAATGCCTGGGGGGGGTGAGGAAAGGGAGAGGGGGCAAGGGGTGGGAAGGTAAGGCAGATAGAAGGTTGACAAAACGGGGAGAGGTAGCGTTCAAGGCTGAAATGGAGGGCAGTGGACGTTGGGCCCCTGATTAGGCGAGGTAGTCACAACGACTAGTTGAAATGAGATGAAGTCAGAGTTGTCTCTTAAAAGGGCCAAGGGCAGAAGCAGTAAGAGTTTCTTTGTTGAGAGTATTGTACCACTGAGGTGCTCTGTGGGCAAAGGCCCTCTGACCCATGGTGGTCCGACATCTGGGGACATGGAAGGTTAATTGTTGTGAGCTTCTAGTTTGCTGTGCACTGTGGTGGTCTATGAGTATCTTTTCAGTGCCTGGGGGCATGCCCCCAAGGAGGATTTTTTTGGCTAGGTTTTTAGAATTCCTAAACGCCTGGAGCAGTGGTTCCAAGGCTAGTATGAAGAGAAGAGGGGAGAGTGGGCATACAGTACCTGTCTGGTGCCCCTGTGTAGTAGAAAGGGCATGGATGCACGCCCATTTGTGATGACCTCTGCAGAGACCCCGAAGTAGACAACATGGACCCAAGCTCTGAAGACCAGGCCTATATTAAAGGCTTCCAGTGTTTTCTGGAGAAAACCCCACTCCACCCTATCAAATGCCTTCTCTGCATCCGAGAAACAAGGGTGATGGGGGGAGAGGCCTTCCTTGTTTTCCACAGGAGGTTCACCAGTCTCCTTGTGTTGTCCATTCCTCTGTGGCCCAGGAAAAAGCCTACTTGGTCACGATCTACCAGTGATGTGATCAGGTCTTTCAGTCTGGTGGCCATGGCTTTTGCCCACAACTTGCAGTTGGCATTGACCAATGAGATTGGACGGTAGCTCCCACAGTTGGTTAGGTCTTTCCCTGGCTTAGTGATTAATGAGATCTGTGCCACCCTCATGGATGGAGGAAGGGTGCCCATTATGGCTGCTTCTTCTAGTACCTCCATCAATGAAGGAAAAAGGACCTCTTGGAAGGATCCCAGGTATTCTGCTGGTAGGCCGTCTCCCCCGTGGCCTTCCCTGGCATTGTGGAGGCTAAGGTCTGTTCATGTTCTGCCCTACTTAAAGGCCTGTCCAGCCACTCCAACTTATCCTGGGTAAGTTTTGGAAGGTTGAGGCTATTAAGGAACTTCTGAGTGGATCCTTCCGCTGGCTGTATTTTGGAGGAGTATAGGGAGCTATAGAAGGTTAGGAATTCATTGTTCATCTCTTCTTCCTCCCTAGTTAGGGTCCTGTCTTACATCTTAACTGCCAGGATTCTGGAACGCTCATGCCTTTTCATCAGTTGGTATGCTAAGAGATAGTCAGGTTTTTCACCAGCTTCCCAAAATGTTTGTTTCAAGTGGAACAGGGCATATTCTGCCTTTTGGTGTAGGTAGATATCAATTTTTTATCTCAGGCCTTTAACTGAGGCTCTGAGTTTGTCTGAGGGGCTGGGGGTAGTGTATAACTGTTTCTCTAGGGTGACCAATTCAATTTTCAAGTCTCCTAAGATTTTACCCCCATGTTTGCCTAAATATGAAGTATGACTGAGGCATCCACCCCCTAATAAAGGCCTTGAGGGCATCCCACCTAGTGGCAGCTGTGGTGCCTCCTGGTTTGTTGTTGATCAGGAAGTTCTGAATTTCGCCTTTGAGTTTCGCATAGAACTGGGAGTCTCGCAGCAGAGAAGTATTCAGTTTCCATTTTCCCCTACTCCCCTGGGGCCCTGTGAGGGTAGCCAGGAGAATAATATGGGGCATGGTCTGAGATTAGAATGGAACCAATGCCAGCTTCTAGTATGTGGGGGGGTCCATGCCCCAGGTGTAAGGCACATGTCTATTCTGGAGTGTGTTTTGTGCGGGGGTGAATAGTAAGAGAAGTCCCTCCCTGTGGGGTTAACCAGCAACCAAATATCCACCAAATTTAGTTTTTGTGCCAGCGTTCCTAGGGCTTGGCTTCTATCCAATAGGTCATCCATGGTGGTGTTCATATCCCCCCCCCACTATGTGTTTCTTATAGGAACTGGGAGATGGTCATGTAGAATGAGGCATCTGAGTCATTAGGCCCATATACATTGCATAGAGTGACAGCAAAACCCCACAGTTCCCCTTGCACTATTACAAATCTCCCCTCAGTATCACTTTTGGTTAGGCTTGGTTTGAAGTTTTTTTTTTTATTATTTACTAAGATTGCTACCCCTCTGCTTTGTAGCTGAAGGAGATCTGAATCAAATCAAATCGTCTTTATTTTTATAGTGCTTTTCAGAACCAAGGTGCTGTACATAAAACCAATTACATCAAATATAAATAAGATTAAAAACAGGAACAATAGAAAGAAATCATCCATATTTAGGGAAGGCTAAATCAAATAAATATGTTTTTAACTCAGTTTTAAATCTATCAATGGTCAGGCATTCTCTCAACTGATGAGGTAGCGAATTCCACAGGGTTGGAGCTGAAAACAAGAAGGCATGAGAACCAGATGTCTTCAGTCATACCCTCGGAATCTCCAGCAATCCCTCATCAACGGATCGGAGAGGACGGAGGGGGGGAAGTAGGGTACCAGGAGATCTTGCAGGTAACTGGGTCCCGGATCGTGTAGGGCTTTCAAGGTTAGCAAGCCAACCTTGAAGGTGATCCACCACTGAATGGGCAGTCAGTGCAGCTCGCGGAGCACAGGCATAATATGACTGGTCCTAGAGGTCCCAGTCAAAAGCCTGGCCACCACGTTCTGCACCAGCTGCAAGCAGCAGATATCAACCCCTGGTAGCTCTAGGTAGAGGGAATTGCATTAATCAAGATGGGTAGTGACAAAGGCATGGACCAATGTTGAAAGATCATCTGGGGGAACCAGGTGTTTCACCCAGGCGATATTCTTCAGATGGTAAAAAAGTGGATTTGACAACAGCTGAGACCTGAGATTTTAGAGTCAAACCATCATCAAAAATAACACCCAGGTTATGCACTGGGTCTGAGGTAGTGAGTGATATACCACCAATAAACAAGCGTGATGATTGTCCAGCTCCCAAACCCACCCCTGGATGACCTGGGTCCACTACCAGCACTTCAGTCTTGTCTGGATTCAATCTCAGCCAGCTGGAGCTCATCCAGTTTCTGATCTCAGTAAGGCAATTATTTAGCGTGGACAGTGCATCATTCTGTCTGGGCAGAAGGGACACATACAGCTGAGTATCATCTGCATAGCAGTGAAAACTCAGATTGTATCGCCCAATGATATCTCCCAATGGCAGCATGTACACTGCAAAACACATGGGGGCCAGAATGGAGCCCTACAGCACCCCACAAAGCAGGGAGTGAGCACCAGAGGAATAAATTCCGGTGACAACTCTCTGAAACCTGCCCATGAGGTATGAATGGAACCATTTAAGGACTGTACCAGACAGCCCACAAAAGAGCCACAGGTGCTCCAACGTTTGCATTGTTTTGTGAAGCTATGAGCAGATTAACAGCATGTGGGTGGCCTAGGGATCAGTGGGTTATTCGTTTAGCCCCATATCTCACAGGCAAGGCTCAGCTAGCTTATAGTCATGTAGAACCTGGAAATGTTACCAACTATGATCATGATCTACAGTGTCAGATGCAGCAGAGAGATCAAGAAGGACCAGAATGGTACATGCCTTTCGATCTACAGCCATTAGGAGGTCATGCAATACCCAGATAAGAGCAGTCTCCATGCTATGTTTCTTCCTAAAACCAGAGTGGAGAGTATCATAAACATTGTGAGTTGTAAGATGATCATCCAGTTGCAACGCAACCACCTTTTCAATAACCTTACCGACAAATGGCAGTTTAGAGATAGGCCAGTAGTTGACTAGACAGTCTGGATCCAAGGAGGATTTCTTAAGGGGTGGTTGAACGACTGCCTCCTTAAGGGGGTCAAGAAAGACCCCCCCCAAGGATGTCCAGACAATTTCAGCAAGGATCAGGTAGATAACATCTACACATCCCACTAAAAGAGGTGTAGGGCCCGGATAAAAACTACAACTGGTTGGGCGCAATGTTTGGACAATCTTCACAATGTCCATGAATTCCAGCTGGCAGAAATATGAACAGATAGACTGAGTGCATGTCACTTCCTGTCAACCACTGCAATCCCTCGTAGAAGAGGTTGGACTGATGCCAGACCTGATGCTGGCAATCTTATCTGCAAAGAATCGAGCGAACTCCTCGCATCTCAGCTGAGAAAAGGCTTCTCTGGTCTGGAGACAGATTGGATTGCACAATCTGTCAACAGTCCGGAAAAGCTGAGCCGGTTGATTCTGTGCAGCAGAAATCTCCCTGGACAGGAATTCTGCCTTCTTAAAGGTGATTTTTGATTGATGGCCATCATAATGTGCCATCAATCTAAGCCTGTCAGCATCATGGCCAGACTTCCACCAGGCTGTCTCCATCCTTCAGCTGACTCGCCTCAACTCCTTCAAGGAGCCATCAAACCAAGGGCTCCTTGGGTGAAGGGTGAAAAGCCAAATACGAACAAGAGCAATCTTGTCCAGAGTGTCTCCCACAGCCTTATTATAGGCTAGTATGAGATCATCTGGACTCATGCATTCACCTGACAAGCCCGATAGATCCAGCACTGCCAATAGGTCACTAGGGTTAACCCCCCTTAAAGGGCGGTATTGACCAATCTCCGTAGGGGCAGACCTATTAGGGGGGACCCTGAAGCTGAACCATATGGTGTGATGGTCAGACCAGCTGACTGATTCCACCCCCAGATTACCTATCTCCATACCCAAAGGAAAGATCAGATCCAGCGAATGACCCCCGACATGGGTTGAAGAGGTAACTACCTGTGTAAGGCCCAGCATCATCATCAGCTGGAGGAGATTTTGACCAAAATGCGAGAGTTCATCGTTGAGCCAGGCATTGAAGTCCCCCAGAACTATCCATCTGGGGGACCTCAACGCCATATCGACGATGAAGTCTGCTATCTCCTGCAGGAATTCTCCACCGTCTCCTGATAGATGGTAGATGAGGGGAATCCTGCAACCTACACCCTCTCCCAGGATATATTCAAAGGATCTGGTAGTTCCCAATGACACATCCACAAGGCCCAGCTCAGTTTTAAACATATTGGCCACTCCCTTGCCCCTACAATCCAAACTTGGACAGTGTATCACCGAGAATCCAGTTGGAGTTGGCGAGGCCAATACAGGGCCTGCATTTTCATCCAGCCAGGTCTCAGTGATGCAAGCCAGATCAGTTGTTCCAACAAGATCAGGTGTATAATAGCTGTCTTGTTTTTAATAGGTCTGACATTGCATAACACCACCAAGGTAGAATGAGCTGTCTGGAAGACCTCGGCACCTGCCCACTAATGTCAGAGCCCTTGGGTATGGAGACAAGACAAGGAGGACCTCTATCTTGACTCCATTTCACCCCAGGGCATCTCCTGGACCCAACGGCTCCAATCTGCCCTCCCATGAAGACCTGTGCTACCCACCCCTGCTTAAGCTTTTGGGTTTCCCCTTTAGTCAGGTGGGTTTCCTGTAGGAAGGCTATTCCTGTGCCCTCCTTCTGGAGGTGATCTAGGAGTTTCCTTCTTTTTACCAGGGTTTTTATCCCCTTCACATTCCATGACACCAATTTAACTCCAGAACTAGCCGTTTGGATTAGTGTGGTGAGCAGGAGGGTGGTTGGCAGGTTTCAGAGAGAGGTGTGGAATCCTATACCCACTTATTTGTGCATCTATCCAGTTCCCTGGGGCCATATGCCTGGGGAAGGTACACCCTCTCAGGTTTGTCCCCAACTGAGTTGGTGTGATCCTATGGGTAAAGGTGTGCCAGCTGTAGAGTCTCTGGTGAGTCAGGAAGCATGTCATCCCCTGTGTACCAACTTTGGCCATCTGTCCCTTAACTGAGCATCTTTTTCCACTCCTTGGTAGGTGTGCCATATCATGTTCTGCTGCCTTAACTGTCTGTCTTAGTACCTGGTACCTCCCAGACTGAGGGGGTAGCAATCCCTCTGCTAGAGAGTCCAGAAAAATTCCATTAAACTCAGGGGAATAACATCTTGTATAATAGAACACAACATAAATCAGTAACACAGAGCATAAACCATATGAATCAACTTTTTTCAACTTTTTATTCTTTTTGGTGACTGAGATGTCCAGCGTGGGGTGAATTGCCCCGATACTATTCCCACTAACCATGTACATGGTGAGGTCGTGGGTCCTTCCCATTTGGTGAGGACAACCCACCATTGCCTTGTGCCTATCCAGAAATCCAGATGGGTAGGGTTATGTTTACCCTTTGCGTTTCAGGGTATGTCCAGGGTTAAAGCCATAAGGTAGTGGGGTTCTGGCAAGGAAGAGGAGAAGAGGGACAAGCCCCTTCTTCCCTTGCTACCAGATTTTGGCTCCCAAGACTGGGCTGTTAGTGTGGATGTCTTATGGATTTACCTTGCAGTTCCCTGTAGCCGGGGGGGGGGGGGAGGATCTCTTCTCTCACAAGTTCGGGATTTCTCCTTGTCATTTGCCTGCACCTCACGGCTCTTGTACAGGCTGGCAAAGCAGTTTCTTTGCATGCATCCAGGGCAGAGGCATACATTGTAGGCACTAAGTACAAACTGTGCCCAGGACCAACTGCCAAATTAGCCCACTCCCGCCCACATCCATCTCATGGCAGGACAGAGTGCTAACCGCTTCTTCTGATGGACTGCAAGCCCATGTAAATGTTACTTGCCTGGGGGGCTGGCAGGTCCCCAGTGTCTCTCCCCTGGAAGCCTTTTAATGGCTGGGAAAAAGGGCATTGGCTCATGTATGCTTTGGACACTCATCCAAACACTGCACAGCCTCTGTTTGTTGGTGCAATCCGCGGAGGGACCCTCTCCAAAAAGACAACCACATCGAGAGCTTCCCCAAACCTTTCTGTGAGGTCCCACATGATAGGCACCTGGCACCAAGGCTCAGCAGCTTGAATGTCCACAGTCATCATGCCGGCAGCCCACCGAGAGATGGGGGTTCTCAATTTACAGGTGGCTGCACGTTGACAATAGCTGCAACTCACACAGAAGTAAACCAGAACAAAACAATACCTTCTCTTTACCCCACCCCCATCAGATGCCACAGGGTAGCTATTTCGGAAGGTATTACCCACTCCACATTGTATACAATTTTCAGCTTTTTTCCTTTTCCCCTGGCCTGTGCTATCCCCTGTGGCCGTGCCTTAACTGTAACAAATTACACTTCTCCAGCTGAAGACCGAGGAGTGTGGGCTGGGTTTGAGGGGAGCAGTGGTGGGCAGTTTAGTCAGGATCCAGCGGAGGCATAAAGGGGGTTAACGGGGGGTGAACCTGGAATACCCTGGTAAGGGAGTAGTCAGTACTGGAGGCAGGCCTTTAGAGCATATGAATCCGGTGGTGAGGGCAAGGAGAGAGGGTGAGGGAAGGTGTAGGGCAGCCAGGGAGTATGCCGAACTGGAGGTGGTGCATGTAGGGGAATTTAGGTACTCATGTTAGCTGCTGCCAGCGAGTCTGTGGAGTTCCTAAAACCACAGACCCAGGTATCGATCTATTGAGTGGTCTGAGAGACCAGGATTCCGTGGCATACATCTGCCGGTCTGTGGATCTTGTTCAGGTGCCTCGTAGCTCCATTTTTGTCAGGCTGCGGTTTGGTGGAGTGCTCCAGGACATGGCAGCTTCTGGCAGAGATGGGTCAGCTTCTGAGCCCTCAGGGTAAACTTGGCTCACAGCGTCTGCCCAGGAGTCGATGATTTCCTTCTATAGCAGGCCGTCTTCATATCATAGCTGTTTACTCGTAAATCCAGGAGCTGCCTGTCTGGTTTCCTTAGGATCCGAGTTTGGGTCTTGCTCCTGCTTCTTCAGGGCCATCTCTCCCAGTGACTCTGAGACGGTCATAGGGGATGCATTTCTTCACTGTCTGGGCGGTCTGTCGGGGGAATTGACTTTGTTCTCCTGTGGGCTCTTCTTCTTCTGATGCTTGTGCTGCTTATGCTTACTCGTTGTGGTGAATCACTCCATGCCATCTCCTGGATGGTCATCAGTTAGCACGGCAAATATGTTCTGCTGGTCTCGGTGCTGCTGACTCTGTGCTTTTTGAGGATTTTGCCTCAGAGGGGTCATGGCTTGCTGTTTGTGTTGGGGGGGTACGACAGTGATTGCAGGTTGGCCATTGCCACTCAGTATACTACATTGCTTCTTTGGGAGAATCAAAGGAGTTGTATTTGCCATTTCTGAGGATTTGCAGTGTGGCAGGGTACACCAGGTGATACTGCACTTGATGCTCTTGCAGCTGTTTTCTCGCCACTGTGAAAGCTTTATGTTTTGGGGCCAATTCGCTGGAATAGTCACTGAAAATGTAAATTCAGTGTCCCTCCCATAACAGGTTATTCCTGGCGCTTTCCAAGTTCAGGATCTGTTCCTTCTCTGGGAAGCACAGCAGTTTAACCAGGATGCGCCTCGGTCTACCCTTTTCTTTCAGCGACGGTGCCAGGGTATGGTATGCCTGTTTGATTTCGAGAGTCAGGCACCACTTGTACTGCAGCAGGTTTGGTAGTTCAACTTGCAGAAATTTGGCTACATCTTGCCTCTCAGCCCCCTCTGGAAAGCCCACAAATTGGATATTATTCCTCTGGCACTTGTTTTCAGAGTCTTTGGCCCAGGACCATAGTACCTGTACCATACGTTCAAGCTCTTGAATTCGGGCCTCATGTCTGGACTCCTTCTTGTCTATGTATGAGAGATAAGTTTCAGCATCCAAAGTGCGATGGTTCAGGGCTTGCATCTTGTCCTGTAGGGTTGCCACCAAGATTTTATAGGTTTTTTACCTCTATGGGGACTTGCTGCATCAGGATTTGTATTTCTTTCTATTCCATTGAGCTGGCTGTCCCAGTCTTAGGATCTGGTGCAGCCACGGCCATTGCTTTCAGCCGCTTGGAGCTCTGTGCAGTTTGCAAAACTTTGGCGATGGATATTTCTGCTCCCTGGTCCACTGTAAATCCCAAATTTGCAGGATCATTAGCACTATAAGTCCCCTAATGAATAAATTTAGAACCACAATCAAGGATGAGCTGGATTTCTGTTTTTTGGATAGACTAACCGGCAGGTGGAACCAAGCTAAAGATTAAGCTTCCATTCACTTTTCCGGCTCGCGCATGCACCTACAAATTGACACTTCTGTTGGCAGAAAATCACTTGACATTGTTAAATCCCTGCATCTGATACTTGTCCAACTAAAATCAATTTCATATGCAACCTCAAAATGCTTGGGACTAGATATTGAGAAAGTACTCTAGGATATGCACCAGTATACAATTTAACATAAAAAAAAAATGGTGCATGCATAACTATATGATGCATCATTTTGGCTGTTATCCAAATACAACTGTTTCAAATATGTTCAAACATATGAAAATGACATTCAAACATCTTGGCACAGTTGACATGATGCAAGCACATCTCAGAATCAGATTTACACCTGCTTCAGTACATTTGAAAATCCAACCCTTACTCTTTTTGTTCTGTTTCTAATATCCATTTTATATAAGCAGTAACATACTCTAGGGACTGTGGAGTGTGTAGCAATAACTCATGCCCCAGGCCACTCAAGGTACACTACGTCACCTTCTGCTTTACAAAGAACCAAGGGTGTGAGTTATTACACCACAACCCACATCCTGTCAACGTACTATGTAAGTAATAAGACATGACAGGGCATGCGTTATGCTGATCTAACTACAAGGCCAAGGGTGTAGAAAGGCATAACACCACAATGAAAGTGCTTCAGCCCCTGGAAGTTTGGTTAGATAAGCATAATACCCCCCAAAGTACCTTACTGCACTTATAGAGTAGGAAAACTGGCAAGTTTAAAAAAAACAAAAAAGCCAAGTTTTTTAAGACAAACTGCTAGTTCATTTTGTTAAAAGTAACTAATAAAAAGTAATTGCTTCCAAGTTGTCAAAAAGTTGTCTGTCCACACATTAAATAAATGAAATGTTTGTTTATCATGGAATGCAGGAATTCAAACATCTGCAGAATTCTACTGGCTGAATGTTCCACACTCCATATACAAACATGCACACAATAGGATGCCTCAGTAAAGCCAGAGATTCAGTTTTATCTGTGGCAGGGCAAGCAGCAAAGATTTCCCTGGTAGGCTGGTAAACTGTGGTGGGGGGTGCATGGTTAGAAAACAAGATCCCAAAAATAAAATAGTGAACAGTACTTCATTTTTTTTTAATTTGTGTATGTGTGTAAGGTGGGGAATACAAAGGAAAAGAACATATAATTAATGTGATTGTCCATTTTATTGTGATGGAGTTTTAGTCTTAGGACCCAAATTATTTTTTTTTTAGCAAGTAAGGGGGACAGCCACATTTGTAATGGCAATCCGAAATATTTGAAAAAAGTCATTGATATTGTTAGTTTGTTGCGTCTTGATTTGTCAGCAGTTTTATTTTACCTGTGCACTGTGCTGTTTCAGTGCATGGGCTCTGACCAATCAGGATGCAGTATTTCCTCTATCCATTTTATAATACCTACTTGTCCACTGCAGAATTCTTGGATTTGTTTTATAATTGCAATAAGATACTCCAGGCTATGCATAATTGTGAGATAAAAGCACTACTGTGGTATTTGAAGGCACTTGGCTATGCTTCATGCCTCAGCCCAACCAAGAAGCCCCACTGTACTACAATAATTCCCACCTTGCTATGTCTTGCTGCGTAGCTGAACTGTCTGTAGTAAAGGTTTTGTACCACATGCAGATGTGTTTGCATCAGACAGATTTCCTGAAGTGCCACAGCTATGAGCAGGACTGACAGTGGTGTTCCCATTTCTTAACACATGCCCTCATTACCAGTAGCAAGTACAAACAGCAGTTTTGCAGTAGAAAATGATTTATGCACATACTGTACACAAAATAAATTGCAGGAAATCTGTGGGTTTCCTATATAATTGCATTACACGTGTAATACAATATATATATAATCGAGGCATACAAGTTCCTGAGGGAAATAAGCAAAGTTGATAGGCAGGACCTGTTTACCAGGAATGGGGAAACAGTAATGACAGGGCATGGGTGGAGCCTAATCAAGAGAAAATTAAGAGAGATGTTAACTGATTCTTATTCACTGAAAGGGTGGTGGATTAATGGAATAGATTGTCAAAAGAAGTGGTGGCAGTATTGTCTAGAAATGGATTCATGGTTGGGTTGGACAGATGCAGAGGGATTGTAGTGCCTAAAGGGGGGTACGAAATGCAAGAGTAGTAATTGGTCAAGGGTTGGCTGGGGATTTGAGGGTCAGATCTCAGAATAAAACTTTATTTGACATTAAGTCTGGGGGGAGGTGATAGGTAGGAACCTGGGCAGTGTGGCTGGACCTTGTGTCTTTTTTTTTTTACATCATTTTCTGCTTCTACTTGGATCAAAACTGGGATTGTCAAGATCTATTGGGCCCATGAAAAAAATCTGTGAAAACAGGTTTTGTGACAGTCCATTGGACGTGACCCCCCTCAGGCTATATTCAGAGTGGATCCTGAGGGCCTTCCACAGCAGTTCACATCAAAGTGCACTCGTGTGTATAGGTGGGTAGAGTTGGCATCTAAATGGCATGCAGTTCCATTTACATTGCCAACGTGCTCTGGCACATCTGTCACAACACTTTTGTGAGGGCCCTGACTACTCCCTAAAAATACTGATAGTAGGGAACCGTGCAGTGCTGTCTGTGCAGGTGCACACAGACATGGGAGAGCAAATTCATTGTGGGAGCAGTAGAACTACAAGCTGCAGGAGGGAACGGGGCTAAGGAGTGAGTGCCAGTGGACTACAAGGGATTCACTGTAACTTGTATTTGGTAAGGTACACTGGACTTTCAAGGAGACCAGTGAGGAACATAAGGAGCAAATCTGTCAAAAGGCCAGAAGCAGCCCTAAAGTACAATTTACGGGTACATGCACTCTGTCCGGGCTTGACCATGCATTTATGAGGACAGCATGCATGGGCAGGTATTGTGCACCTTTACTGTGTGCAAACCACATTTGTGCACAGTAACAGCTATGTTTCTTAATTTGCAAATTTTTGTGTCTGCCCCGGGGGGGGTGGGGTCACCACCCCCTGACACAGGCATCCCTTTCTCAGTATAGCAATTTTATCTGCTGGCAAAATGAGCCACACTTCACATCCTGTTTTCTGGTGGATGAATTTGCAACTGAAAATTTGGTCTGGTAGCTTTAGTGTATATTATTATTAAAATTATGAAAAATAATTTGCATCTAGAACAAGAAAAACTTTGAATGATGCTGTACAGCAGAAATAAGACAGGCAAAATCATTGGACCAGTTCAAAACACTTTACAAACAGCACATGTTTAATCTTGCAGGATGCCACTGTTTTGTTACTCTATAGACTGTAACTTGTATTATAGTCTGTATCTTGTATTATGTGCATACCTGATCATGTTATCATAATGTTTTGAATGCTGCATAAAGTTTCTGTCTGGACCATGCCTGTAAAGGTGTCGTGTGACCCCAATGTACTCACCTGGTTACCAAATTTATAGATACATATATAAAATAAAATACAGTTGGGATTTTGACCACATCTGCAGTTGGTGTTGTCTTACCAACCTTGTTACGTTATGTCCTAATATAAAACAACTAAAAAAAATTATTTCTGATGTCAGTTGCAAAATGTATTCTTGGTATAACATCATATTTAGAAAATCTATTTTTATGTATAAAATTATATTTGTATGCAACTGGGCAATAGATCATTATAAGAAAGTCAAAACAATTAAAAATGTCCATGTAGTATGAAACACAAACTTAATTCACACATTTTGGTGAAGAAGTTACTAAAAACATGAATTGAAGGCCACCCAGTAGCACAGTGGAAATGTGAGTGAACTAGGTTTCTAGTGGCTGGGAGTATGGCACCTGTCTCTGTCACCACAACAACCCTCGATGCATGCATGTTAAGTCCCTACTAGGCTTTGCATGGCACTAACAGGTGGACATGGCAGGGGAGGGCTGGAGGAGTTAACCAGGGTTAAAACCCTCTGCTACTGTCCACAAGGGGAGTCTCATTTAACTTGAACGTAGACAATGTTGCATTTGCACTTCATCTTGTGGAGCACCTCAATAACGTCTGCATTTTTTTTTTAGCTCCATGCTTTGCAGTTCTTTGTCTACACTGCAGTGGGACGTACCCTGATTTTTTTGCTATGTATCACTGTCAATGCAATGGTCACAGGTACTCTTAGGTATGGCACCACTCTAAAAAAAATGTACATTGCTGTGCTTGTTGGGGCTGAGTAGTTGCCAGCTGGCCTGGCAGATATGACAGTAAATTTCTGGTATCAATAAATTCAGGATTTGGATCAGCATATCCTCAATCAACCTCATGCCAAACATGAGATCTCCAAGTTACTTTGTTTAAAAGTTACAAGTCATTTTGTAACCCTAAATGAAGAGCTACTGATGATATCATAGCCTGAACGTGCAGCATAGTCATCCCTGCAGACTACCTCATATGACTTATTTTTCCCATGTTACATAAAACTACAGCTGTAGTAAACATCTGAAAAAGGAAAACTGACAGTGGATGGGTCATCTCATGCATTTCCATTAACTGCATATGCAAGGTACGGTACTTCAGAATGTGATGGAGTGGTTGGATTGCAGTGGCAAACATGGCTTTAGAATGACAAAGTTGTGTGCACGTTTTTAGAATATTGCAGGTATGAGATTTTGAAATGTCACCTGATTGCAACTGCGAAATATAGCAATGACCCAATTTCAGAATGTAGCTGGGATACATAATTTTGGAATGCGGCAGGGATGCTAAAATTCATAATGTGGTGATTTCATATATTATTAGAATGTGGTAGAGATACACAATTATGAAATGTGGGAGATGCATAGTTAAGGAAGGCGGCAGGGATATTTAATTTTGTAATGTGTGTCATGGATGCATAAATTTGGCATGTGGTAATCATGCACAATTTCAAAATATGGTTGGGATGCTTAATTTCAGATGGTGGTGGCAACATGCAATTTCACAATGTGGTGTGGACGTGGAATCTCAGAATGTGGCAGTGACACAGATTCAGAATGTGGTAGTCTCACTCAGTTTCAGAATGAGACGGGATGCATTATTTTAGAATGTGACTTGGATATGCAGTATCAGAATTTGGCAGTGACACTTTTTTCAAAATGTGGTAGGGACATACAATTTTTGGAAAATGAAGGGGATGCACATTTTCAGAATGTGACAATGATAGGCAGTTTTGGAATGTGGAAGTTACACACAATTTTGGAATGTGGCAGATAGGTACAATCTTGGAATGTGGCAGTGTCACAGAGTTCCAGAATGTGGTGGTGACACGTAATTTTGGAATGTGGAGGTGACACAGTTTTGGAAAGTGGCGGTGATGCACAATTTCAGAATATGGCAGTAATGTCATCACAATTTCGGAAAAAGATGGTGATGCACAATTTTGGAATGTGGTCGTGATGCACAGTTTCAGAATCTGGCAGTGAAAATTTTAAAATATGACTGTGACACAATTTCAGAATGTGGCATTGGAATTCAACTTTGGAATGTGTCCGGGATGTGTAGTTTTGGAATTTGATGGGAATGTGCAATTTCAGAATTTGGTAGGGATGCACAAATTTGGAGTGTGGCAGGGATGCACAGTTTTGGAATGTGGCAGGGATGCATCGTTTTAGAATGTGGCTGGGATGCACAATGTTGGAATGCAGTGGAGATGAGATGCACAATTTTGAAATGTAGTGGGTACGTACCATTCTGGAATGGGGACAGGCAGTTTCAGAATAAATGGTGTGTCCTGACACATTCTGACAGTATGCATTCCCAATACATTCCAAAATTACCACTCGCTGCCAAATTCCTCAATGTGCGTTTCTGTTTCATTCTGAGACTGACAGTCCCATCACCGTTTGAGATGGCACATCCCTGCCACATTCCGAGATTGCATGTTTCTCCAACAACATTTTAAAACTGTGCACCATCTTGACATTATATACATTGGTTCAGTGTTACATTCCAGACCCACCTCCTGATGTGATCTAAAGCACAGTACCATGCATTTGAACATTCTGGAAACACAAGCACTGCAACCAACCCTATGTTAGCTTTTTTTTATGATTACTGTAACTACGGTTTCTTACACTTTGGAGAAACAGGTCCTATAAGGTTGCTGACAGGAAGAACTTGACTGTGAGTTCAGGTTATGACATCATCAATGGCTCTTCACTGAAACTGGCCTTTTCGAACAAAGTGTGAAATTAGGGTTACCAAACAGTTTGCAACTTTAAAATGAAGCAATGTAGAAACCTCATTTTTGTATGAGATTTAATGGGGGCATGCTTATTCTAATTCTATAATGTTCCACTCCCGGCCAGACTCCCTCTTTAAAAATCTACAGGTATGTGATAATAAGATATATTTGCAGCAAAGCAATCTTTAAAGAATTATGCACTGTATATACACATATCTCCTAGTGCAATGCACCATGGACAGTGCCATCCATCGAGATCAGTCATTCTGCTATCATCTGTGCTGAGCTGCAACAGTCAGTAAACTAGTTATATAGTTTTCAGAAAAAGCAATTGTAACTGTACTCCATTAAAGGTGCAAACAGAACCTTTCTCATGACAATATTTGTATATGGCAGTTGAGTTTCACCCCAAACTTCCTTAAATGAGATTTGCACTTGTGGCCTTCTGACCACAGGTGAGTAGAATTTACTGAGTTACTAACACTGCCTCAGTATGTGAGAACATTGTTCTTTATTTTGCTGGTGCTGGAAACATAGATTTAGTTCTGTGTTCAAAGAATATAATTAGCAGAAAGCACAACATAGAAGAGCTCTAGTTTTAAGTCCTTGTTTTTTTTCTTATTACATTTTTGACTGTCTCTCCCTGCTTGCACCCATCCGGACAGGCCTCCCACCCCAGCTCAGTCACCCATAGTCTTCGGGACTGACCGTTTTCACTCCCATGACTTACTCCTCCTGGTGGGATCAGGGGGAAATTGCCCTTGCTATCCTTGAAGCATGATCCAGTGAGGTGATGTTAGGCTTATAGGAGGGCAGTCCTTCATCCTGCTTGGTCAATTTTTTTAGAGAAGGAGGTACTTTGTCTTACCATAAAGCTTCTAGATATGAGTAATCATGGGATAATACCTTTTTGCTCGTTTCAACCTTTGTAAACCTTGTGTGAACCTTGTGAATATTTCTGTTCATATTTTCTCCCATGGGGGCATCAGCATACAGTGATGCAGGGCATTATGCCTATGTTTCACTTCCTTCTGGTCTTCCTGAATGCAGTGGCACCAAGCCTTTGCTAGATGTCAGCTGCATTGTGGGAGGCACAGCCCTCCATTCCTGGGACATGACAGCAGTCTTACTAACACTTGATCCTCTCCCTTCAACTGACCCCTGACGACTGGAGTTCACTCCTGAACCCAGGTTGCCAGTGTTCTTGGCAGTAGTGCTACCGACATGCCACCTGGCTGGCTGAGTCCATGATGTTAAACCATGTAGGACCTCAGTCCTATGAAGAATGTAGGAAATGTAAGACAAACTAAGCCAAGGGACCATCTTGTCTATCTTCTGTCATCCAGGCATCTGCAGCATTAAGTATTATGAAAAACAGGTGTATCACTTGTTTACTGGGAAGTGATATCACTAAGTAGTATGAACATTTATGCTACGGAGAGGAGAACTGCCAGTGGTGGAAACCTCTTTAAATTTGAGACCAAGCAGTCTTCTAGTTTCTCTCGGGCATGCTAATTCTGTTACGATATATGATCCTTTTTAGTCTCCTGTATGGAGCGATGTTATTTTCCATAAAAGACAGAATGTGAGTTTAATAGAGTCAGTACTTCCTAATTGCCCGCTTGATTTGAAAGCGATTTCTATAGTTTTGTAGAGTGCTGACCCAATGCAATAGCTTTGAAGTTATAAAAACTCTACAATCTTTGTAGCGTTGAGCGTAGTTCCACAATTTGCATAGTGCAATTCAAGCAATTTAACAAATTTTACTATGTGAATTGCAGCAGTATGCAGCACAATGTACTTTGTGGTGAATTTTGCTATGCAAATGCACTCTGCAAAACATTCACTGCAAAGTGCAAATTATGTCAATTCACATAGTAAAATTTGATACTTGTGTGCAAACTGCATAGTGTGCACTACATGATTGCCACACATAGTGTGTAGTGGCCAAATTTACAGGCAAATTTAAATCTGCAACACACTTACTATGAAACTGCCTACCAGTGGACATGAAAGTACATGCGTTCAAGGCAATCCTGGACACATTTTTTCTTACCAAATGACTCACAGGGTACCCTGAGTAGCAGAACAAGTAAGACAACCTCTATCAATTAGTATATGTTTGTAAAGCATATTTGCTCATCCCTGCTTATAAAGTTAAGAGAGGGAAATGATGGAGCTACAGTCTCCTGCAGACTAAAATGTTCATTCAATTTGCAGTGGCCATTTTGAATAAGGTTGATCATGGAACATTTTGAATCACATATGTGATACTTTAGTGAGTTTTTTACTGTGTACGTTACTATCGCTTTCCAGATAAAGAAAATGCCTCCTCACTTTACCCCCAATTCCCCTTTTGAGTATGGGGTAGGACTGTCTGTTATGCTGCCCTGGCAAAGGTGAAAAAGTCCCCCCGATCCCACTAATCCAGTCCCTTTAAAATAAAAATAAATAAAAAAAGGAACCTTATCTCCCCTTAGCCATTTTACAGGGTACAATCTACTTAGTCTTGTCTTCTGGCATGTGTGACTTTTGGCTTAGAGCACAAGTCCAGACAAGTGAATTTTGTACATGATTCTTGCTAACATGCACCAAAGAACTCAGTTGACAAAACATGATTTTTAAGCAAGTAACACTGTACCATTGTGCTCTACTCTGCTGAAATTGTGTGAACAGGATGCATAGATTCAGCTCATTGGTGGAAATATTGAATGATTTCACTCCATTATTTGTTATGTGTCTTCTAAGCTGTGTTGTTAGTAACCATTTCATTTGAGTAATGAATGAAACAGGAACTACGGTAAGTTCCATGGTGTATAAATGCCCTAGAACCTCTTTTACCTTTAGTCTTCATGCATCATGTTCTACTGAACAGTTGCATTGCCTTTGATATGTTGATGCATATAGCAGCTAAAAAGGACGCATAGCTAATGTGTATGCTGTCTTGAAACCAAACAGAGCAACATAATGGAGTATTATGACTGAAGAACACCTTTCTAATTATAACTGCAAAGTGAGAAATACCAATTATATGATCAAAAATAATTATATTGTTTTCTTAACTATAGGATTCTTCAGGTTTTTAATTTCACGGATGGCAAAATGCAACTGACAACTGAAGTTTGGCTATACATTATTCTGGTGCCTTGTGTTCAGCTCGTATTGGAACAGTTTCCACAGCCTTAAATATAGCCTAAACTTGTAGGACAGTAGCAGAACTTTGCCACTAACTAGCAAAATTCAATCAATCAGTGGGTTAATAAATACATAAATTAATGCAGTCCTTGCAGTTCATATACCCCATTATTTATAATACTTCAATGGGCCTACACAGACAGAGTAGTGTTATTATGCTTGTGCAACTGTGATAACTGTTTCACCATTCACACTCTCTATTCCATGGGAAATTACCACCCTCTAGGGGTACTGAGGGCAAGGAACCCTTGAAGAGGGTTCCACCCCTATAGGTACTGTGGGAAGATTCCCTTGGCTAAAGTTACCTTAGGAAAGAGCCCCAAAAAGAACTCTAAGCAGTAAACATTGACTAAGAGGTAGAGGAGCAGACTGACAGTAATGAGACAGCTTCATGAAACAGAAATGAGATACACAGGTTGTCAGGATAGCACTGATAAAGTAGATTCCACTGATGACATCAGGGGGCTTCCTAAGGAGAGAGGGAATGGTGAGTAGGGCCACCATCCATCTCCAGTCAATAGCGGAACCTACCTAAGGAAATTAGGGAATCTACTAAAAACAACTAGTTACATATTATGACCTTTGGCTTGGAGGAGAGGAAAAAACACCTTTTAAGGGGAGTAAACCCCTGGGTATCCAAGGCCTAGGTCGCCTTCCCTCCAGGCTGGTGGTAGTTTATTTAGTGATGGCTCTGCTGCTGCAATTTAGAAACCCAATCAAAGAGGAGGAAATATTCAAATTTTTGGTGGAAAACTCTCAGACTCCCTCTAACGGGAATGCCTTGAAGGTTTGCGAGAGGCCTCTGCAACAATGGGTACCCTGAGGTGAGAGCGGACCCCCAAGGTAGGTGCAGGAGAGCGAAAACCACTGAGGCACTCAGCCAGCCTACCAGCTACAACAAACTAGATGAACCAGAGGCTGTCATAGAGAGAATAGCTTTTGTAAGTGCCGCGGTGATGCCATACCCAAAGGAGCCCTCTTGGGTTGGAAGAGACCCACCCTTCCACAGCTGAAGTTTTAAATTCTGCATCAAGAGGTGTGCCATATGAATGCATGCTAAAGCTCCACCCGGAGTCAGGACATTCCAACTATGGGCCAGATGAGAAGGACCCTTCCCTGAGGTCCAATGCTCAAGTTGCAGACTTTAAGAGTGCAGAGCAAGACCATCGGCTTACAGGGTAGCCCTCAGCCAGAAAAGGTAATAGACATGGTTGGCATACCTCTGATTTATGAATGAGAGCATGAATCAACTTCAAGTGTTAGTTACGAGGAGGCCAGACAAAGCAAGCGGCTGTAGATATTGATGAGGAGGCAGGCCTTGAAAGGTTGTGAGCAAACTCTGCAACACAAGAACTGCCAAGGCAAGGCCTGTGAAAGGTTGGCTAGGGACAGGGTGAGGATAGTGTAGGGGGAGTTGAACTGGGGAAAGGTCTTACATGGGTAGCATGTTCAGTAATAATAATAATAATAATCTTTATTCGATTAAGTGCCTTTCAGGTTTGTCAAGGTGCTTTACATAGAAATTAATAAAATTCAAAAGCATAAACAGCAATATAAAACAATCAGTAAAAATCCATTATTCATTATAATTAGCTAGGATATGCTTGGTGCCATAAATAAGTTTTAAGTGCCTGTTTAAATCCCCCCATGGTCGCGCACTCCCGAAGCTGATGGGGTAGCGAATTCCAAAGGGCTGGGGCACGTACATGAATGCACGGGCCCCTGTGGATTTTAAAGATACCCTTGGAATCTCCAACAACCCTCATCAGCCGAGCGGAGCCCTTGCTCGGAGCAATAAGGTGACAGAAGATCTTTCAAGTAGTCCGGGCCGAGTCCATGTAGGGCTTTATACGTCAGTAATCTGACTTTAAAGGTGATCCACCACTGAATCGGCAGCCAGTACAGTCCTCGCAGCACCAGTGTGATGTGACATGTCCGGGACATCTCAGTCAGCAACTGGACTGCAGCGTTCTGCACCAGCTGCAAGCAGTGGATATCAACCCCTGGTAGCCCCAGGTAAAGGGAGTTGCAGTAATCGAGGCACAAGGTCACAAAGGCATGGATCAGCATGGGAAGGTCACTGGATGGAACAAGGTGCTTGATCCTAGTGATGTTCCTAAGATGGTAAAAAGGATGACTTGATGACTGCCAACACCTGTGTACATAGTGTCATCCCATGGTCAAGTATCACCCCTAGGTCCCGCAATCGTTCAGAGATAAGGAGCTGGGAGCCCCCCAGAAAAAGTCCTCTAAGCTGGCCAGCCCCTGACCCCCCTATCTGGTGACCCAGATCCACAACCATCACCTCAGTCTTTCCCGAGTTCAACTTCAGCCAGCTGGAATTCATCCAGTCCTGGATTTCAGCAAGGCAGTTATTAAGTACCGAGAGTGCACTATCCTGGTCAGATGCGAAAGACAGGTAGAGCTGGGTATCATCAGCATAGCAGTGAAACCTCAACCCATACCATCTTACAATGTCTCTGAGGGGCAGCATGTACACTGCAAACAGCATGGGGGACAGCACTGAGCCCTGAAGGACCCCATATAACAGAGAGAGAGGGTTGAAGAAATAAATCCCCAACACCACTCTCTGAGTTCTGCCAGTGAGGAAGGATTTAAACAACCTGAAGACAGTACTAGTCAGGCCACAGATGAACCTCAGGCACTCAAGCAGCACCCCATGGTCCATGGTGTCAAAGGCTGAGGAGAGATCAAGAAGAGCACCAGGACTGAACGGCTTTTCTGATCTCTCGTCATCAGGAGATCATTGAGCACCCAAATCAGTGCAGTCTCAGTACTGTGCCTTTTTCGAAAACCAGATTGGAGAGGTTCATAGATGTTATGGATGGTCAAGTGGTTCTTCAGCTGTACAGCCACTACCTTCTCAGTGACTTCTGCAGAGGTGCTACCTGTCTATGACAGGGGAAAGGAGAGAGATCACCGCACCACAAGTTTCAACTCATGGTTGAAGAAATGATGCAGAGAGGAGGGGTTTGGCTGCACTGGAGACTAGGGTCCAACCAAGAGGAATAAGGGCTTTACGGGGTGATGACTTGCATTTATCTAGGAGGGGAACCATAGTCCTCAGCATATGGTTTGAGTGCTACTTCGATTAACATTTAAACTATCTGAGGTGAGTGGTGAAAGAAATCGGGAGGCAGTAACTGCCCTCCCACAGGCTAAAGTAGGAAGTAGGGAGAATCTGAAGGAAGAGACGTACCTCAGGGTGCAAATTAGTAAAGAAAGCAGGGTAGTATAAATGAAGGGGAATGGAAACAGGAACATTAAAAACCAAGGGGGGAAGGAGTGAGGGCAAAAAGGAAAAACAAGGAGCAATAATCAGAATGGTAACAAAATATGGAAGGCCATGTGCGTGACTCCTAGAAGTCTAGGAAATAAAATCCAAGACCTAGATGCCATCATGCCAGAGGCTGGCCTGGATATTGTGGCCATTACTGAGTCATGGTGCATGGAAAACCATGACTGGGACATGGTCATACCAGGCTCTACTCTGTTCAAGGATGGCAGAGTGGGAAGAAAAGAAAAGGAGGGTATGTGGTTCTTTATGCAGATGAAAGCATAAAAATATTAGAGATACAGGAAATACAGGAGAAGAGGTACTCTGGGTCACCATGGAGAAGGGGAACAGAGCCACTGTTCACACTGGTGGAATATACAGGCCTCTAGCATAGGGAGAGAAGTTAGATAAGGTACTGGTGGAAGTCACTGGCAAGATGGCAGAAAAGGGTGAAATGCTGCTGGTAGGGGACTTCAGCCTACTCAATGTTGATTGGGCCCTCCCAGCTGTGGTTTCAGCTAGAAGCAGAAACATCCTGGACTTCCTGCAGGGGCATTCTTCAAGCAAGTAGCCAGTGAACCCCCTCATGATAGGACAATACTGGACCTGGTACTCACTAACAGGGACAGTGTTGCAAACATCAGGATGGGTGGCCACCTGGGGATCAGTGATCATCGTACAGAGTGGTTCAATGTAAGTACAGCTGTGGCATCGAACAACAGAAGGGTGAAGGTCCTGGACTTCAGGAGGGCAGATTTTATAAGGATGGATGAAGGCCTCAGGGATGACCTGGGTGATTTGGATGAACAGTGGGCGAAGCTAAAAGGGGTCATAGTGAAGGCAACAAACCTGTGCATCAAACATGAGTAAATGTAAGTGGAGAGAGAGACATCTATCATTCTCAAAAGAGGTGGGTGAAAAAACAAAGACTAAAAGGATAGCATTCAGAAGATATAAGGAGGTGCAGTGGGAAGAGGATAGGGGGGTGTATCACGAGAAATGGAGAGAAGCAGGAAAAGCAGTATGGAGCGCAAAGGAACATACTGAAGAGACAATAGTCGAAGCAGTAACAAAAGGGGATAAGATGTGTTTTAGATATGCAAGTAAAAAGTGGAAGCCGGGAAGGGGGGGTGATTGTAAGGTTAAAAACTACTTTTTTCCAGTGTTCACAGTGGAAGGAGAGGGGCTTTGAAAAAGTAACAGGAGATCTGAAGGGAGGGAGGTGGACAGTGGTCCTTTTTTCAGAGCAGAGAGTCCTAAAGGGATTTGCTAATCTGAAAGTGGACAAATCAATGGGACCAGATGGAGTACATCCTAGAGTACTGCGGGAGGTCAGGGAGGTACGGATACACCTCTGATAGTCCCGTTTAATAGCTTACTGGAAACAGGAGTGGTTCCAGAGGACTGGAGGAGGGCAGATGTAGTCCCACTTCACAGAAGTGATAGCAGAGTAAAGGCTTGCAGTTATAGGCCAGTCAGCCTGACATCAGTGGTGGAAAAGTTAATGGAATCACTGGTGAAGGAGAGGATAGTGGGATATTTGGAATCTAACGGGTTACATGACCTGAAACATGAATTCATGAGTGGGAGGTCATGTCAAATGATTCTGACAGATTTATTTGATTGGGTGAGCAAGGAATTAGATCAATGTGGAGTGGTGGATGTGGCCTGTCTAGACTTCCGGCATTCAACACTGTTCGACATAGGAGACTATTAAGCAAACTATGTAGCTAAGGTGTGGGTTCAAAGGTGGTACACTGGGTAAGAAATTTGATTAGGAGATAGGTGACAGAGGGCAGTGGTAAACAGTTCATTCTGAGGAGGAAAGGTGACAAGTGGGGAGCCTATGGAATCAGTGCTGGGACTGTCCTCTTTAATGCCTTTATAGGTGACATTGTAGAGGAGCAGTAGGAGAAGGTTTGCCTCTTTGTGGATGACATGAAAATCTGTAATAGGACAGATACTCTGGGTGTGTGTGGAAAGGATGAGCAGAGACATGAGAAAACTCGAGGAGTGGTCAAGGGTATGGCAGCTGGGTTTCAATATGAAAAAATGCAAAATAATTTACTTACAAAATTGCTAGCAGAAACAGGCCTTATTGGTCTATCAATTCTGCTAGAGTGTGCAGCTCAGTTTAGTTCTCTGGAGCTCCCCCCCCCCCCACACCCATTCCCTCCAGAAGTCAGTCCCACCCCACTTCCTTCCACTTCCACTGTTCAGTACTGCTTCCTTCCATTTTAAATTTCTTTTTCACCTTGTTTCACCTCCCCTTGAAACTGCCCTCCATATTCACTGATATCACCTCTTGTGGTAGCTCATTCCACCCTGACACCACCCTTTCAGTGGAAATGTGCCTCCTCAATTCCTTCTTAAATCTACCTCCCACTAGTTTCAGGCTGTGCACTATTCAGGGCACTTAAACCCAGGGGCAGAGTACAAAATGGGGGAGTGTTTTTGATGACTACCAAGCAGGAGAGAGACCTGGGGCTTATGATCTCTGATGACCTAAAGGTGACCGAACAGTGAACCAAGGCAGTTGGTAGAGCTAGAGGGATGCTGAGGTATATAGGGAGAAGTATCACCAGCAGAAAGCAGGAGGTGGTGTTGCCTCTGTATAGATCACTAGTAAGGCCTCCTCTAGAACACTGTGTACAATTCTGGAGGCTGCACCTCTGGAAGGATTTAGATAGAGTGAAGGTGGTCCAGAGGAAGGCAATGAAAATGGTATGGTCTGCATAAAAAGCCCTGCAAGAAGAGACTAAAGGAAATCAATATGTGCACCCTGAAAGAGAGAAACACAGAAACAAAGAACCTCTCAGCAGATAAGGACCATACAGCCCACCTAGTCTTCTTATTTCCCTACTTGGTTTGGCAATCCCTACTCTTATCTGGACTGCCTTTCCCCCACTCTGCAGTACAGCAGGGTGCCTTTATGCTTATCCCATGCACTTTTGAATCCCTGTACTGTTTTCTATTCCTCCACCTCCGCTGGTAGGCTGTTCTATGGAATCCACCACCTTCTCTGTGAAAAACTACTTCCTAGCATTCCTCCTAATCCTTCCTCCAGTTTAATGTTATGTCCCCTTGTCCTTGTGCACTTTCGTCTCTGAAATATGCTCCCCTCTTGTACCCTGTTTATTCCTCAAAGGTATTTGAAACTCTCTATCATATCCCCTCTCCCTTCTCTCTTCCAGTGAATAGATATTTAATTCCTTGAGTCTTTCCTCATAAGGCTTGTGGTAAAGTTCATGTATCATTTTTGTTGCTCTTCTGTGGACTGCTTCCATTCTGTCTATGTCCTTCCTGAGATGTGGTCTCCAGAATTGGACACAGTATTCCAGATGAGGTCTCACCAGTGATCTATACAGTGGCAGCACCACTTCACTCCTCCTACTGGTTATGCCCCTTCCTATGCACCCCAGCATTCTGTTTGCCTTCCCCACTGCTTTTTCGCATTGTTTGGCTGACTTCAGGTCATCAGATATGATAACTCCCAGGTCTCTCTCCTGACTTTGTGGTAGCTAGAACCTGCCCCCCATCCTGTGTTCCTCTCTTCAGTTTCTCTGTCCTAGATGCATTATCTTGCACTTCTTAGCATTGAACCCCAACTGCCAAACCCTTGACCATTCCTCAAGTAGTCTTTGGTCATTTCTCATTTTATCTAGCCCCTCCTGTGTGTCGACTCTGTTACAGATCTTGGTGTCATCTGCGAACAGGCATACTTTCCCTTCCAGTCCCTCTGTAATGTCGCTTATGAAGACATTGAATAGAACTGGACCCAGCACCGATACCTGTGGAATCCCGCTAGTCACCTCCCCCTCTTCTGATTTTATGCCATTTACTACCATCCTCTGGGTCCTACCTTTTAGACAGGTAGCAACCCATTTTACTACTTCAGAGCCCACACCCAGATTCCCCAATTTGTTAAGCAACTTTCTATGAGGAATGGTGTAGAAGGCCTTACTGAAATTCAGGTAGGCCACATCCACCACCCCTCCCTGATCCACCACTCTGGTCACCCAGTCAAAGAAATCGATACGATTAATCTGACAGGACCTACCCTCAGTGAATCCATGCTGCCTTGGGTCTTTTGCACTGCTTGACTCTAGGAACTTCAGTACCCTCTCCTTAAGCAGGGACTCCATCAGCTTCCCCACCAATGAGGTCAAGCTTACAGGTCTGTAATTGCCTACCTCCTCCCTACTTCCGGTCTTGTGCAAGGAGACTACCTCTGCCCTCCTCCAGTCCCCAGGTACCTCCCCCATCTCTAGTGAGAGAGGAGAGGGGATGTGATAGGAACCTTTAAAACCCACAGTGGTAAATAAGGTACAGGAGGAATTATTTTGTAGAAAAAATGTCCTCAAGAGCAAGGGGATGTGCTGTGAAGTTTGGAGGGGGTGTAGATACAGGAGAGATGTGAGGAAGTACTTCTTCACAGAAAGAGTGGTGTATTCCTGGAACAGTCTACCAGCTGAGTTGCTGGGGGCAAAAACAGCAGTGGTATTCAAAAATGCATAGGATAGGCATAACGGAATCTTAGTGGAAAGGAATGGGGGAGGGAGAAAGAGCCAGAGATCAAGTAGGGTCTACGGTAATACTGTAGGTAGGGGAAAATGGGCAGACTGGGTGGGCAGAGTGCTCCTTATCTGCTGACTAAGTCTGTGTTTCTATGGTCATGTTAGAAATAAAAGGGGAAATCCTCAAAGCAGATTAACAGCATTCCTAGCAATGATGATATCTCAGTACTGTATACCAGCATGACTTGAAACAACTTATGTCAGCAATCTGTTTACCTGCTAAAGAATCCCTAAGCACTTCACTTTTCAAATTCCGCAAAGTACCATGTAGTTTTCCATTGCTTGAAGCATTTCAGAATTATCAGTCTCCCCCAAAGAAAGGCATGCATTCTTTTGTATCCACTGCTCATCTGTCTCATATTGAAACTTTCCCAGCTTCTAGCAGCATCAACCAGTCACATGGACTACTGCTATGTTCAGTGGCCATTCTGGAGGCATCAGAATGCCTGTTCCTCAGCTCACTGATGTCTCTGCTTTTGAATCAATAATCTGGCTGCATTATATCTCCCACAACTTGCCCCATTTCTCTGAGACTGTAAATTGCTGTTTAAGGGGCATTTAAACTGTCAAACTAAGCCCACTCCTTTCTTGAGGCTATGTGTATTGTTGCATAAAGAGCAAACTCTCTATTGTAATAAAAAGCATAACAAGACAAGATTTACACCAACTATATTTTTACTTTACTGTTTTCTAGTTTTTTTGTTTTTTTACTTTATCCTGCTGTTGGTCTACTATCGTAGATAATGCTGCACTTATTTCACTTTGTCTTTCAAAGTGTAACCAGCTCTCCCCTGCTAACCACACAATTGCTGCTTCTGACATCATAGACTATTGTCATGGTAAGTACTATGATGTCATAAACAAAGGCACTGGGAGGTTACTAGGGGCGAGGCAAATGTTTTCTATATAAACTTTTTAGATGGACTACCAAGATGTGCTGTAACTCTTGAAAAGGAACATTTAAAATGGAAAAAAAGTATTCTCCAGTTAATTGTAAAAGCTAAAAATGTTTTATTTACAGAAGCAAATGCTGAAGTTCAGAGTTGCTCATTAAGTATTACAAATAATACCCGGAGCACAGGAGTATGTTACACACATGTATTCTTAGTTTATAAGGCTAACTACATTGGGCTGAACACAAGCTTTCTTTTTAGATGAAAGGAGTGGAAACTTTTGTTCGGGGGCCAGCTACTTTGAGGTTTTTGTGGGAAATAAGTGTACAGTCTTAAACAAAATGCAACTTCCTTTTCAAGTTTGACACTCACATCATGACTGATATTCTGAAAATATGGACCCTTTAGGGGTGTTACTTTGAAAATATACTTAAATCTTGTATAATAGCACCTTTGAGTCAAAACTGTTGAAAATGTACTTGTGAAATCAGCTCACCGTAAGTTTTGAAACTGTCTCATTCAATGCAGTGTGACATAAACCTCTAGGTTTGGATCTTATGGCATCAGATTCAGTGGTACGTGTCTCTGTGTAGCACAGTTTGCCAGAAGTGCTACAAGCCCATCTCAGTGTTGTTCTAGAAAATGTAGTGCTACCATTCTGATACAAGACGTAAGTCCCATGTTGAGCATTATGAAGTTTATAATGGGACCCCGTGCAGTGATTCTCCAATGTCGAAATTTACATTAAGTCTCCCAAAGCTTTTCACCTCCACAAGATCCTCATGGTTTTGTCCTCCCATTGATAATGACCCTGTACTCCTTACCACTCTGTCATCTACCTGCCCATTTTCTGAGTTTATTTCAAATGAAACTTATAACTGTTCTCTCATGAACATGATTAACTTGCTCTTGTCAAACCATGCACTATTTCCTTGATCATTAGGCCCTATGGTTCAGTAATGACTTTTTTCATCCAGCAACACCATGGCTTGCGTCTGTAAAAGCAGGACTGTGTCTTCCCCTTGTTCATGCCCTTTGACCTATAGAAAAGCCATAAGGACTTCTATGAAATCTCCTACAAGAATGCCAAATCTGTGTTTTTTCTCAGATAATATCTGATGGTGCAGGAAGCCCCCAATCCATTATCTGCACTGAGAAGCACATTCGTATCTCCATCACCCTATATGACATAGGAAGCACATGATTACAGAGTACTGCCTAACATTAGGGTAATTGGGCTTGGGGCACAAAGCACAGTGCTTCCACTCCAATTCTACACAGTAGGAGTCATCAAAATATAAGACTTTGTGAGCATTGAGGGAAGGATTGTGATCATCTGGTGGCCCTCCTCCCCATCTGGTAACCCATAACATTCAAAGGTTATTTCACCATTCCCTGCTTTCTATGTTTTCAAGCTATTCCATGAGTTTGGCTTGGGTTTGTAGCAACTGTGCAGAGGTATTCTTGAGGCCATTAGTTCTGTGGTCAGCTTTGTGATCCTCCTTTCAGAGTCCTGTACTTGGGTAGTAAGGGAGGCCAACTCAATGGATAGACTGATAAGTGCAGTTTTTGCTTTGACCAAGTAATTAGCTCCCTGATTAGGAATTCTAGCATGCTGTCTTTGTTTTGAGCAGGGAGATTTGCAGTGTATATAAGCAATAATATCTGACAGGGCGGATGGATTGGACTGTACCAGACTGCCCATGGACATAATGTGGCCAAAGCAGAGGGTCTTATAGCCTCTGGAATGTCTGATATAGCCTATACCACTACCCCAGATGGTATTATTGTGCTTAGAAAATGGGTTTAATTTGACATTTTTTGAATTAAAAAAAAATTAAAAAGAGTAGAAATTAATTGAAAGTTCCTTTTTTTGGGGTAAAGTAATCCCTTACTGGTATACTTGCCAGTAGGGAGCACTGCAGTGTTTCACATATGTTTTATTTCTTAAGATTAACACACACATACACACACACACACACACACACACACACACACACACACACACACACACACACACACTCACCAGTGCTCTGTGCTGTTTCTATAATTAAGAGCCACAGTCTGGAATGAGTTGAAGTGTAAAGCGATCAGGCAGAGACTATGGTTGAGAATGGAGCTGAGCATTATAATGACAGCCCCAAGCAGGCGCACACCTTCACAAGTGCGGGATTGAGCTCACAGTTCAGAAATGAGTAACGCTGTGTACACTTCTTAGGCCACTTTAATTTTTTTTTTTATCTTTTTAGCTTTTTTAAAAGAGTGTTATCTTTTTGTCACTGAGGCAGCAATCAAGAATATAGTGACCATTCCAAAATGCGCACGCTTGGTCAGAAGTCAGCACGGTTATGAGAAAGCTGAGCCTGATCCATTGTTCAGTGGAAACCCGGAAATGTGACGGGCAGCTGAACAAAGATTGGGAAAGCTGTTCTGGCAGAAGAGAGGACACAGAAGAAAATCAAATTGCTTGATTCATTTCTGGCAGCAAAGTGAAAGACTCCATGGCAATGGGATGGGTGTGCTGTGAATCACTTGCTACAAGAGACAAAAATGGCAGACACTCACTTTTAATAATCTGCAAGGGAACAGTGATCTTTATTGCAAGAAGGCAGGCTGGTACAGAGACTAGTTATTTACTGCTGTTTGTTGCCTGATGCCTGCTTGGGTAGAGGGTGATCTCAGCCAATCAGAGAACAGGGTTTCTCCAAGCCATTTTCTATTGATGGTTATAACATATGGAGATGGCATGCTGAAGGACACAGAGCAGGTGCTGTTGGCATTGTCCTCTCCTAATCCAGTATCATCTGGGGATTTAGGGTGCAGTTTTGCTCACTCCAACCTCCACAGCATGGTAAGAAACCTCCATTAGTGTTTAAAAGCAAAACAAAATGCAAGTTAAGGATTTAAATATAGAGGTTTTGATGGCAATGTCTCAGGAGCTCAAAAGAGTTGCTGTGTCCTGTTGTATAGTAAAACCAGACACCATAGTTATTACAGTAATCAAATATACTATATATACTATTCATCTAGTTTGGACAATGTAAAGGTTTACCTCAATGGCAGCAGTTTTTAAAAATTGCCAATGACAGCCATATTTATTAACTTAAGTCACTAATTGCAAGACTAGTAATTTCTAAAATTTTTGTTTTATTTATTTAAAGGTTTTACCAGGAAGGCATACTGAGCAGACTACTGCTTGAATTCATACGCATCCTGGGGGACGGGTGAGAAGGATAACAGGCACAAGCTACATGTTTACATGGTTAGACAGGTTACAATATATACATACGCATGTTACAGTATTCACATACAAGGTAGTGTGCATTTCTGTGGCAGACTATACAATGCATATGACGGTAGGATAACAGTACAGGATAACTTATAGTGTTGTGGCATATAACAGGGCAAAATAGAAAGAACAGTGCATAGTAAAGGTACCCCCCTATACAAGGTGTACCTGGTTCCCTAGTCAGGGGCTCACAAGGGCGCATGAGCAGGTAGGGGAGAGGTGTTTATTGAGAAGGGATTTGAGGTGCTGACCAGGGTGGGCAGTCTGGATATCCAAAGGGAGTGAGTTCCAAAGTTTAGATATGTGGTACATGAAAGCTGACTGGCCTGTCGAGAGTGATGTGAGAGGAATGGACCATACACACATGTCGTTACTCCTCAGTGCATAGTCCTGGAAGGCAGGAGCTGAGAGGACAGAGGCAAGATATGGAGGGAGGGACTGCTACCAGAATTTGGCTATGAGACTGGCACAGTGGGAGTGATGCTGGTCCTGCAACGAGGGGACATCTAGGCTGCGGTATAGGACATAGTGATGAGTGTTTGCAGGACAGTCAAGGGCAAAGCGACAGAAGGAGTGGAAGAGGGGATCCAGCTTGGCTAAGGTGGACTTAGGGGCAGCACTGTAGACTACGTTCCCATAGTGAAAAACAGATAGAAACATCTTCTGCACTGTTGCATGGCGAGCTGGCAATGGGATGCATCCACGATTATAGTACAGTGTGCCTAGTTTGGAGTGAAACATTTTGTGGATGGCATCGATATGTGCGGAGAAGTCTAAGTGCTGGTCAAGGTAGACCCCTAGGTATCTGCAGGAGGTACAATTCTCCAGAATAGTCCCATCCAGGGTGTGGAAAAAGGGGGTGAAGTGTAGCCTTCAAAGTCTCTGCCTTTGTGCCAAAGGTAATCGAGATGGGTTTCTTGGCATTGAAAAAGAGCTGATGTGAGCAAAATCAGCGCTGAACCACATTGAAGTCCTGCTGGAGTCTGGTTGATACATGTGATGTCATGGGGACAAATGTGCACAGAACTGTATCATCCGCATGCATGTGAATGGATGTATGAGGGCTGACTGAGGGCAGGTCATTGAGGAAGATGGAGAACAGAAGCGGGTCAAGGACTGAACCTTGTGGAACACCAGAGGTAACAGGGAGGGAGGCAGAGGTAGCATTGCCAAGTCTGACAGATTGGGATCTGCCTATCAGGTAGGAATGGAATCAGCTGGTGGCCATGCTTGAGAGCCCTGCAAGAGAGAGCGTGGATAGAAGAAAGGAGTGGGAGACAGTGTTGAAGGCTTTAGCCAGGTCGACGAAAATGGCTGAGGTTATATGGCCTCTATCCATACCAGTAAGGATGGAATCAGTGAGTCTTAAGAGAGAAGTGGTAGTGGAGTGAGACTTCCTAAAGACAGACTGGAAAGGTGTGAAAAAAGAAGATGAATCAAGAGGAGAGCTGTGTGAGTACTAGGTGTTCCTGGATTTTAGACAAGATAGGAAGTAGGGAAATTGGACGGTCATTTCCGGAGGCAGAGGGGTCTCTGTCTTTGGGGAGAGGGCTGACTGTGGCATGCTTCCACTCCTTTGGGATGGTGGTTAGAGAGAACAAGAGGTTATAAAGAGATGCCGGGGGCAGTGATGGCTGGGGCGGGCAAGTATAACAACTTGGAATCCAGGCCTGTAGGGCATTTGCCCTTGGCAGGATTAATGGAGAGTAGGGCTTTGTAGACATCAGCAGGGGTGGTCTGATGTAAAACAAATGTGGAGCCAGCTGGGTGAGCTTTGGGAGTGTGCCTTGGTGTGGAGGGGGTTTGGGGATCTGGATTGAGGGAGGCCAGAAGAGACGCAGTGCAATCCGTAGAGAAGGAATTGAAGCGAGAGGCCGCTTCAAGGGGTCTGTAATCATGGAGCTGCCTATGTTGAGGTCAGGGGTTGGGGGCTGAGAGGGAGGGCCAAAAAGAGATTTAACCACCCTCCAAAATTTAGATGGATGGCTTAAGTTGCTGTGGAAGGTGTCGCTGAAGTATTTAGCCTTTGCCCTGTGGATCTGCCCGGTGCAGGCATTACATAGAGCACAATACTTCTGCTCATCCGAGGGGGAGCTGGTGACTTTGAACACCCTCCATGCCATGTCCCTGTCTTTGAAGAGTGTCATAATGGTCACAGTAATCCATGGCAGGTGGGCACCCCTCACATGGGTATATTTGAAAGGGGCATGTGTGTTCCAGACAGTGGAGAACTTTGCCTTGAAAAATTCCCAGGCTAAGTCGAGGTGGCCCTGGTGATGTAGGCCAAGTCGTATAGGAGAGAAGCGAGGTTTAAGGATTTGAAAGGTCTAGTAAGTATGGTTCGGGGGGGTGACTTATGCTGATGGATTTTCCTAACTGAGTAGATCACGTGGTGGTCGCTTAAGAAGTCCATTAGCAATCCTGAGGCGACTATACGATGTGAATGTGATGTAAGGGACCAGTCCAGGAGAGAGTGGTTAGGAGAATTGTGGTTTAGGTGTGTGGATTCAGTGATTAGCTGAGACAGGTTTAATCCTGCCACCTGATTACGCAGCTTGGAACTACTACTTGACAACCAGTTTTGGTTAAAAGTCGCCAAGGATATGTAAGTCACCTCCGGAGGCCAGTGTGGTAAGGGTGCATAAGTGTTCAGAGATGGCGGGCGTAGTTGTGTTAGGAGAACAGAAGGAACCTGTGATACATATGGGGCAGGTGTAGGTGAGACAGAGTTAATTAGTAAGGCATCAATGTTTGGTGCGGGACTGGGCAACGGGACTGGTGTGAACTGTAGCGAGGAGTTGATATAAATGGCAATGCCACCACCCCCGTTTGGTCCCTGGGCAGTCATGGTGGATGACAGCATAGCCAGATATAGTGACTTCTGCATCCTGATTGTGCAGTTTCAGCCAGGTTTCAGTAATAGACAGTATGTCTGGTCTTAGGGATAGAACAATTGGTTGCAGCAGGCTAAGTTTGTTAATGATGCTGCAAATATTCAGATGCTTGAGTTTAAGGCCACGGGGCAATGTGAGTGGGTGGGTGAGATTTGGGTGGTGGGGGGGGGGGGGGTGATTGGGCCGGGGTTGTGTTCGATGTCCCCAGATAACATGAGCAGCAGAGTTATCAGATATTTACAATTATGCAAGATACTTAGGTGCTCAAGCAGAGAATATGAAATATGTGAATGAAGTCATTCACATATTTGGGACTGTCTAGTACATTATGCCCTGCAGGCCCATACTGTACCTGTCATTCGGCGGGCAGTTGGGTGGTATGCAAGTGGGTTGCTGCCACCCGCCGATGATGGGGGGGTTGAGTGGGGTGGGCAAGGGGTCCTGTGTGGGTGGAAGGGGTGGGGGTGCCACTGGATCACCAGGGAATTATATTCTGGTGATTTACTACGATCAGGGATCGGGAGGAGGGGTCCACTAGACTACCAGGGAATGTCTTAATATGCATATACCAGTGATCGGGGAATCGGAAGGGGGGTCCACTAGACTACCAGGGAATGGGTTCATATATAGTCCTTGGGGACTCAGGAGGGAGGGCACCACTAGACTACCAGGGATATGTTCTATGCGACTTTACCGTGATCGTAGCAATGGGCGGGGGTTCTACTAGACTACCAGGGAGTTATATTACTGTCATATACCAGCTATCAGGGACACAGGGGGGTACCACTAGACTACCAGAGTACTATGGGTGCTTATTGTCAGTGTTATGGGTGGGCGGGTGGCCACTCACAGCTGGCGGCTGCTGTGTTAAGCCTTGCAATGCAGCAGCCTGCCTGTGGTTGGCCAGTATTTGTTCCCACTCTTCATGGGCTCAACTTTGAGCCCCCCAAGCAGTGCAATGCATGGTTGCACCAGCATATGATCCACACATCCCGGGCTGAATATCAGAATGTGCCACATATCCATGGGCATGCCCCCTACCTCTGTGCTGCATACAATTACATTGCACCCCGGAGTATCAGGATTTGTGCTGCACCAGACAGCCTTTCCAATATCTCACCGGGGCACAATGCGGGGTTGTGCCAGTACAGCTTTGTTGTGCCATGAACAACCCCTTTGAATATCCGGGCCAGAGACTATAATAATAATAACAATAACATTTGTTTATGAATCACAGTATCAAAATATCAAAGCGCTGTACAATCACATTCAAAAATGGAAAAACACAAATAAATAAGTAAATAAACTCCAGCATTGTTAAATATAAATATCAAATATTAAAATACTAAATACAAATAAAAAGAAAAAGATACTAATCAACAGGGAAAGCACATCCAAATAGATGTGTTTTTAAAGCAGTTTTAAAGCTCTCCGCTGTCTGGCATTCTCTCGCCTGACGAGGTAGAGAATTCCACAGGGTGGGGGCAGCAAAAGCAAAAGCCCGAGCTCCAGAAGATGTCAAATGCAGCTTGGGAATCTCCAGCAATCCCTCGTCGGTTGAGCGGAGTGGTCTGACAGGGCAATAGGGACACAGACGCTCTTGTAGGTATAAACGATAGAGGACTCAACATTTTGATGCAGTGTTTTGATTAATTGTGAAATATGTGCTTCATAGGTTAGGGCTCTATCAAGGGAGAGTCCTAGGTATTTAAACTCCTTAACTTGCTTATTCACATCCCCATCCATACACCTCTGTATGATTTTAGGAGAATTCAAACCTTTTTATGGGTGGGGAGGGGTGTTTGTGCTGTTGAAGTGCATTGTCTTTGTCTTAGGAATATTTAAAATCAGTTTTTGGTCCCCATACCAAGAAGGTATTGCCCTGAAATTTAGTTGGAGGGCGGCTGAAATAGTATGATTTTTAAGCCTTGAAGTGTAGAAAACAGTGTCGATGGCATACTGTACAGGGTACAGCAAAACTTCTGCAGTGTTGCATACAGTTCATAAAGGAATGAGAAAAAGGCTAAATAGGAGAGGACCCAGGACTTAGTGATCCCTGGGGTCTTCTATCTCATCATGTAGAAAACTAAATAAAGTATTGTTAATTTTTGTGCATTGTATTCGATGATATAGACAATTGGAAAACCAAGAGACAGCTTCACCTGGCATACCGAGGGAGCCACGTGAAGCCAGCAGCCATTCTTGGTTTACTGGACGGAAGGCCTTGTGAAGGTCCACAATAGAGCCATAACGCAATTGCCTAAATCCAGGGCCCTGTGTGCTGACTAGGTAAACCTCACCCAAGCCATTGTGATGCTGTGGGCAGGCCTAAATCCATGCTGTGATGAGGTTGAATGTCATATTTTGTTAGATATTTCAAGAATCGATAAAAAACAATTTAGTCAATAGCCATTACCAATGGCACCAATTGAGAAATAGGATTGTAGTTGTTAAATCTTAACTGATCCCCAGGTTTATAACATGAGTAATTACTGCTTTTTTTTTTTTGTTTTAGTTAGCTAGAAATTGTCGAAAACATAATGCGAAATTGAATATTTTTGTCAGTGGAACAGAAATGTGTTCAGTGACTGGCTTTAGAAATGAAAAACCAATTACATCTATGCAAATTGCTGGCCAAGTATTAATTTTTTGTAAGATATCCATGCAACTCAGCAGAGTTAAGGCCTGAAAATAAAAAAGGATACATTATCTTATTGAATATATCAAGTAGGTTATTGTATGAATTAAATGCATTTGGAATCAAAGAGTTTGTCAAATCACAAGCCAAGTTTTGATGATTCCACAGAAAATTAATAAAACCATTTGTTATCATATCTGTATCAGTGGTCACAGTGCTAGACATCTTCCTAAAATGTATCCTACTCCTTGCGTTTTTCCTAAGGAAAGTAATAAGACAATCCCAAGTCTGGGAACCATTTTCACCACATGCATGTTGCTTCTGTACAAAAAGTAACATTTGGCTTCTCTGGTAGTGTCTTATACTTGTTTCCAAGTTGTTTACATAGAGTCAAGCCAGCGGGGGCCTAGTTTTCCTAAAAACCTTAAAATGTTATATTCCTTTCCAACAATTTAAGGAGTTCAGAGGAGATCCACTCACTCTTGTTACAGTGTAGTTGTAGTTTGCAAACTGGAGCAAACTTGTTACAAAATCAAGTAAAATGCCTGACCAAACTGTACAAGTGCATCATTCATGTTTGAAATTTTGTCTAGAAAAGTCCAGTCCTGAGTGCTAACAGTCGAAAAGAGCTGGGGAATATACAGTGTGATAAAGTTTCTAGAAAACCAAAAAACTGTGTGTGTTTGGGGGGGGGGGGGCTTTATCTTCTTGGAACCCCAAAATCCAAATACTGGGTTTAAGTCACTCATTCATCTGGCATTACTCCTATTTGGGTAATCTTGTCTGGATGTGTTATGAAAATCCAATCAATTAAGCCGGCCCAGTGATGCTGGAGGTTGAGGTGCTGGACACCACACCTCGTGCCATGCTGGCGATCTGGGTTTGGGAGTGAGCCCGGGCTGCCAGGGGTTGGCAAGGGGGAGAGAGAGGATTGAGCATCCAGAGGACTGCTCTCCTCTCTTGGGGAGAGAGGGATTGCCATCCCGCTCATCGATCTCCTTCTGATGGTAGCTGGAGGAGATGCAAATCGGGAGGCACGTTGCCAACGTATGAAGTTGACAGGAAGGGTAGGCAGAGAAAATGGTGGAAAATGGAGCTGACAGGCTGCAAGATAGCTCACCAGTGCCCGTCTCAGCTCCCCAAACATCTGGATTTCTCTCCGGGGGTTGGGGACAGCCAGCAACCATTGGCCTTGGCTCTGTCACGGGGGATCCTTGGGGGATTGTAGGGGATTTCGGGCAGGGGAATGCTGAGCCAGAGACAGAGTCCCTCTGGGGGAGGGACCAGAACCACCTGCCAGGCTCCTAGAAGGATAAACAAATAATAGAAAAAAGAAGAAAAACAAAATCCAATCAATTAAGAGATTTTGTGCCATTTGTGTGTTGCTTGCATGCATGTGCAAGAAGCACATTACGTCAGTCAGCAGTTAGGGAGCATGCCACAATGCATCAAGAAATTTGGCCACGTCACCACGCAGTCAGCTATTTAGGTGCATTACAGGCTACCAAAACAGCTGATTGCATGGTGGCCCCATGGTGAAGGCTTCTCTGTCGGCCTCTCACAGTCCACAGGAAGCTGACGGAAAGCCGCTGCCTGCCATTCAGTGTGCCTTCCTGGTGAAACATTTCAATAAATTAAAAAAAAAAAAAGCTGATGAGGTGCCCAATTGCTCCTGTCGGCATGACCACCCTGGTTAGTTTGCCGATGGGGTACCCCAATACCGATCAGCATAATCACCCCATGGCTCATGCATCCCCCCAGCACACTGTATGGCCGACGTGGGTACCCAGTCCCCCATTGGCTCCACTGCACCCCCAAACAAACTTCCATCTGCCATGCTGGGAGCCCACCCCAGCATGGAAAAAGTCTCCTTTGCCAATGGGGTGCCCAGTCCCCTGTCGGCTCCATTGCCCCCCAAACAAACTACCTGGTGCCACGCTGGGAGCATACACCAGCATGGCAAAAGCCCCCATCGTCTTTAAACAAACAAAAGAAAAAGACCTAGAAGACCAAAAAACTCCCTCGTTGATTCTCTTGCCCTCCTCCCTCAACCTGCGCCCACCCTCTGCATACCCCACCTTCCCACACCTCCACCTCACCCCATACTTACCTCCGGAGCCCAGCGTGACGATCTTCGGTGGACTGGGAACATGTCTGCACTCTTCAAAGCCGACCGAGAACTGAAGAAATGCTGGTAAGCTGTATAATTGCATAAATGTTTTTTCAACTGTGGTGCATATCTTGGCCATTTTGGTAATTTTTCACCAAATTTTCAACATGGGGTTCTTGGGACCTCACCTCATGAACTCAGTCACTGTCATTTTTGTTATTCTGTCCGAAGGTTATTTGAAGTCACTGCACAGAACCACCTTTTGGGACTGATTAATCAAACTACAGTGTCTCGGGTTCATGAGGTAGGCCCCAAAACCCTAGTGGTGATGGTCTAAAATGGCTGTTTCTCAGTGTGCATTGTACAGTTCCTACGCACACTCATAACTTCGAGCATTTTTAATATTTTCACTCCAAATTTTCAACATTGCAATTTTACCACAACACCTTCTTATGAACAGTACAGCTGTCATTTTTCCCATCTAGCCTGAAATATGTTTTTGCACATGTAGAGCACAATGGTGCGGTCGGTGTGCAAAATCAATGTTCAGGACAGATTAAGAATATCATAGTGACACTATTCATGAGGTAGGTCCCCAAAAACTCTATGTTGAAATTTGGTAAAAATTCCCCAAAATGTCTGTTTTACAAGCGTCGTTGCCACAGTTCCTCCTTTACTCGTAACTTCAAGTATTTTTAATATTCAGATTTTCAGCATGCCATTTGCACCTCCTTATGAATAGTACAACTGTAATTTTTCAAATCTCACCTGAAATGTGTTTTTTCACACATGTAGTGCACAGTGGCATGGTCGGTGTGCAAAATCAATGTTCGGAATAGATGAAGAAAATCATGAGCAGAGGTCTTAAACTGGCTATGCTGAAAATTTGGTGACAAAAGTCCATAAAATGACTGTTACAAGCATGCATTGTGCAATTTCCACGCTCCCTCATAAGTTCACAAATTCATAATCTTTTCAGTCCAGATTTTCAACATTGGCATTTTTCCACACCTCCTTTTGAACAGTACAGCCATCATTTTTCACACCCTGGACGAAAAGTGTTTTCGCACTTCTGGCGCAGAATAGCACGGTCGCTGTGGGAAATCAGTGTTTGGGATAAATTGAGAAAATCACAGTGACACTGTTCATGAGTGAAGGTCCCAAAATGCCTATGTTGAATATCTGTTGTAAAACATCCCCAAACTAATTACATTACGGTTGTGCGTTGCGCAGTTTCTAAGCACACTCATGACTTCACCATTTTTTTTATATTTTCATTCCAGATTCAACATTGCCATTTTTTACACCTCCTCATGAACAGTACGGCTGCCATTTTTCACGTCCTGTCTGAAACATGTTTTTACACCTGCAACGCCAAATGGCGTAGTCGCTGTGCAAAATCATCTTTTGGCTAACCCACTGATAGTGTCATTGTTCATGTGATGGGATCACAAAAGGACCATGCTGAAAAATGGGAGTAAAAATACCAAGAAACACCCAGGGTGTTAGGGTTTTTGACCATAATGCCTCACCCTGTAGGGACTGACAGGCAGCAGGGGTGTGATTTGGGATTGTCGACAGTAATGCTCATGCCATTCCACCCCTGCAGCCAGTGGCAGGCATCTAGGTACACCTTGGACCCTTTGGCCCCAGAGTTCACCCCATTCTCCTATACTGCACCCATTTCAGTGTATTTCCTTATTGAATGAGGTGAGTGTAAAGTCTGAACGCTTCAAAGTACACCTCGACAGTTTTAAGTATCTGCAGGGTAGGGTAAGGTGAAATGTTGTGACCGTTATGGGTGCACACCACACCCTCCAGAATTAAATAACCATCTCTGAGGGGGTGTGGACTTTGGGGATGGGGAGAAACTCAGGAGGGGGAAAATTCAGTTAAAAAAAACCAGGTTGCAACACCAGGAGACCTGGGGGGAGCCAAACCGTGGTCACGGATCACCAACCCTGCTGAGTGCTGATGCCTTAGCCACTTTACCATGGGAGCAGCTCAACCAGACACCACACACACGGCAACTTGAACCCTACCAGCACAGAGTGACAGGGGTAGCAGTAATTCCCTACCACTATTATAACCCTGTCACTCTAAATGCTGTAGTGCTTTACACAGCGCAGTTCTTGCTGCACTGTTCTTGAAGTGTTGTATTGACCTGCTATCAGTGTTGGCTCCTTCCCCCCATCCTGTCTTTTTTCACTGTGTGACACTGGGAGGCACACCCCCAGTGCCGCCAAACATAAGAAAATTGTCCCTCACTTCTTCCCATCCCTTTTTTATTAATTTTCCAACAACGGGGCACCCAATCTCCAGTGCCAGCTATTAACCCCACCCTGCCCATTTTGACTGTGCCACACCTAGGAACTCTCCACTATAGCCGCCAAACACAACACTGACACTGTGCCCAGTGGCAGTGCCTCACATATAGAAAACCTTCCCTCATAGTCTTTTTTTATATTATGTTTATACACCTTGTAAAAAAAAAATAGAAAACCATCCATAGATGTCTGTTGCCGGCGACAGCCCACAGCTACAATTACCCTCCCCTCAACCGACCTTCCCACTCAAGCAGCCACCCACAGCCCTTACTTACCTGCTGGTGATCCAGTGCTGTAATCCTCTCTGGACTGGAGACATGTCTTCACTCTTCAGTGCTGGACTGGGAACTGAGGAAATCAGGTATGTGGTTCAATGTATTTCACTATGTTTTGAACTTCTCCTTATAATTTTGTCATTTTTGCCTTGTAAGTCCGTACACATTACTGCTCTTATGATTGCCATTTTGCACTGTCTGTCATTGTTTCATGTTATTTAGATGTACTGAACTGTTGCGTGTTCTTTCTGCTCTCTGTGCTATCTGACATATTGAATGTTTTGCTGTCTTCCTATTCTTACGAAATGTTATTGGCCATCCTGCATTTGTCATTTTCCATTTGTGTTTGTAATCTCCTGGATCATGCCTGAAAATAGTCATTTTATTGTCTAGCATACCTACCTGGTCAATACAAACTAAATAAATAAATGTTTGTGTATGTTTCCCACATTTTCATCAAGGCCTTTTTGGAACCCCACCTCATGATCAATGGCAGTGAAATATACGCAAATCCATCCCAAAAGCTGATTTCACAGTTGCTGCATGTCATCACCTTTTGAGCAGGATCTTAACATTTGTCTCCAGCCTTGTTAATGGGGGGGGGGGGTCATAAGAAGGCTATGTTAAAAATGTTGGGTAACAATATTAAAAAACAAACTTATGAGTGTATGTTGACGGTTGCTTTTTGCCATGTTTTCCCTTATGCTTCTCTGGCATGCTGAGCAGCTATATCAGAGCATCCCTTCTGGCACCCTGGCCATCCTGAGTCTCCTACTCCTCCTTCCTCCAAGCCCAGGCAGGCAATCAGTACTAACTGGGGCTTCCACCTATTTTCTCCCCTTGTTCCCCAGAGCTCCAGACATGGTTGTGCACGAGTGTGGAGGCATGCATGCATGCCTTGGCCTGAAATCACTCTGCTCCTACCACGCCTGTCCTACCGCCTAGTCCCATTCTAATGCCTGCACCAGCATCCTGCCTCCACATGGTGGTTGTCAAAGGCTGGGGGAGCTAACCTCCCCAGTTCGGGGCTCAATTCTCACTCAGCCCTCCCCCTCCCACTGATGCCCAGCAACCTGTGCTCATCACCGAATACGGGTTGCCGGTGTGGCAGGAGGTAAGGCACCAGCGCCTCAGCCCTCTACACCACTGGGCCAGTGTACATATACGTTTTTCAACACACATTCATAACTGGTAATTTTCAATATTTTTACCTCATATTTTCCAAATAGCCATTTTTTCACATCACCTCACGAATGTGACAGCTGTTATTTTTCCTTTAATCTGCCTAAAATGTGTTTTCACACTGGAGAGAAATCACCTTTCAGACAAGATTTGAAAATTTTCTCCACCCTTGTTCATGAGGTAGAATCTTAAGAAGGCTATGTTAAAATTTGGTGCAACAATATTAGAAACCTACAAAGGTATGAGTGTATGTTGACATTTTTTAACTCACATGCGTAACCTTGGTAATATTCAATATTTTGATCCCATATTTTCAACATAGCCATTTATTTACACCACCTCATGAACATGACAGCTGTCATTTTTCAAATCCTGGCCAAAATGTGTTTTCACACTTCTGGTGCAAAATGGCATTTCAGCCACTATTTTATAAATGACACCTTTCATGTTCAAAAGAAATAGTCATAAAAACATTATATTGAAAATCTGGGGTCAAAATTTGACAAAAAGAATCAAAATTATGAAGAAACATTGAATTGTTCCAACGTTTACTCATGACTTTATTTTTGAGGAGAGAAGAAACAGCCACACCAAGATTTGTTGTTTGCTTTGGGTGAATGTTATTTTGGACTCCTCATTAAATGAGTTTTTGATTTATTCTTTGAGTCCTGAAGTTCATGTTTGGAGTGCTTACTATCTTGTATTGATTGTTTTTGAGGTCTGGCCAGCTCTGTCTTAGCACCCCCGACCTTCCTTGGCACTCCTGTGTTTCTTTGGATCCCACACCAAGATTGGTTTGGTGCTATAAACAGGCCCACAGCACAAGCAGAAAAAGTCAGCATCCAAACCAAGAACCAATGTGTAAAGAAACTTTTATTCTGACAAACGCGCAAGTGCAAAAAGTTCTGCTGGCTCATAAACCACTCTGGTTTAGTATAATAGTATCATAGTAGGATATGAGTCGTTAGCCTAGTGGCCATATAACTCGCCTTTCAGCTTATTGGTATAAAAATTTCTTAGTACCCATACCGATATATGACTCTTTGGCTGAACCAATGTGCCCTCCGCTCAGTTCTAAACGTTGACCCTTTTAGCTGAAGACTGTGCTTTCAGTTTGTTCTTTCCGGACACTGCATTTCCAAACCTACACACTCCCTTATATCTCTATTTTGCACTGCTTTGAAAACCAAACATAAAGCCCCCCCCCCGATCTTCTGTAATCCAGTGAATACAGATTTAACTCTTAATCTATGCCCATATGATTTTCCAGTTATGTTCGTAACTTTTCTTGTTACCCTTTTTTGCACTCTCTCCAGCAGTCTTATGTTCCCCTTTTGGTAAGAGGCCCAGTATTGCACACAACACTCCAGATGTGGCCTTGCAAGGGTACTATACTGGGGGACCAGCACATTGCTATTCCTACTGTAAATATTTCTGAATATGCAACTTATAACCTTGTTGCTTTTACTAACTGCTTCCCTACACTGGTCTTCTTGTGTCATCCTATTTGTTGTTATGATGCCTAGGTCTCTTTCCCTTGTTATTTCATTAATTTCTTTCCCATTCGTATAATATTTTACTTTTCTGTTTCTTGTCCCTATTATGCATGATTTTGCATGTATCCAAGTTAAATGGTAGTTTTTTAATCCTTGACCATTCTCCTACTTTGTCTATTTTATCCGAAAATAGTCCGATGGCAATGTCATTCTCAACTATTGCACCCACCTTCATATCAGCAGCAAATTTGCTGTGCCAGAAAACCCTCTGTAGTTTGTAATGAGGTAATAAATATATTAAACAGAGTTGGCCCCGGGATTTATCCCTTGGGAACACCACTAGTCACTTCTACCCAATTTGCTGTGTGACTTGCAATGGTCACCCTTTGCCTTCTCCCCTTCAACCATGACACAGTCCAGCTTGCTGTGCTGTTATTTACATTTCATATCATAAAGCTTCTGTATTAATAAACGATGTGGCACACTGTCAAAGGCCTTAGAGAAGTCCAGAAACAATACATCAACTGGTAGACCCACATCCATTGCATTGCTGTCTGGCTCAAAGAAATTTAATAAGTTGGCCAGACTGATCTACCTGTTTTGAATCCATGCTGATTTATGTCCTGTAACCCTTCTCTGTCAATGTGTCCAAGTAGTAGATTAGCTGGCAAGCAGCAAATATTTCTTACATTTTGCTCAGCATAATGCCAAGCTTTATTAGAGATGGCTAGACAGTGAATAGCACTAAGTTAAATATATCACTAATCATCCGTGTGGTCATTAAACAATGTCAGCTGTGGGACATAAACATTTCTAATCCAACAGGACCAATCAAGCTCCTTGTGCCATTCTGAGGGCTTTCTGAATCGGGACCTTAGTGTGAATCCAGGTCCCAGATGATCTTTGCCATGCCCTGTTGGGAGTTCCTCCACAGGTCCGTAAAGCAAACAAGAATTGGAAAAAAAAAACTCTTAATTCTATTGGAATCATGTAAAAGACTGTTGCAAGAAAGTGGCTCTCCAGTTCAATCACCACTATTTAGGATTGGCAAGATGTTGTTTCCTCACTGTATATTCGGAAGAAAATCACTTTTTTGAAAGACCAACTATTTCAGCTCTTGTATGATTTAGAGTCACTCCACTATATTATTGAACACAATTAAGATTGTTTGCCTTGACAAAATGAAGGGGAGCCCCTCAGGGTGAATATGCAGATAGGTATTTATAACACAAGGTAATATGACTGGAATGCGCCTGGCGGTGGAGTGTAAACCTCCTGCTAGTGTACCCTTTTCACAGTCTCTTAGAGATCAGTTCAGTCTCTTAGATATCCGTTCTCACAAAAAATACTTTCACCACCTATGTATAGTTTATAATAGTGCTTGGGTAATGAAAAGTTGATACCGCCCATACCACTGGTCTGTTTGTTTGGGAGTGGGAGATAGCCTTAAAAGATATAGTTATAATACCCTTCACTTCACTGTATGTGGAGTCCTGCTGATATGCTATATGCTACCTCGGTCAGAAGGGACTTCGCAATTTAATTGAAGGTGAGCCAGTTCTGCCCACCCCATTATATGGCTATCCCTATGGCCGTGGGGTGTACAACACAACATAGCCTGGTTAATATCTGGATGGATCAGAGGCTTTGCTTTCTCTTGATGTATGTACCTGCTGTGTATGTTGTCCTAGTACTGTATGCATGGTAAAAACAATGAACTTTGACTTACAAAAAAAAAAAGGAAACAGAATATCAGATCACTGAAAACTAGTACATTTATTTGTGAAACTTTAATTTTGTTATGGCAGCTTAGGCTATTATAACTTATTTATTTAAAGTCTGTGTTGACAGCATCCACTCTAGGTGGGCAGCATTATTTCCAAAATGAATGGAGCAAATCTTTGAGGTAAAATGAGGAACATCCCTTGACACGTAGAACAGTTAGCAGTGATGACAGCATCTATTTAATACAGGGCTCAGTTTTCAGACCTTTAGAGCTGGACCTAAGGTGATTTCATAAGCCATTTTAAAACTCAAGAAAGGCATGTGTAAAGCAAACAGCTCTGCCAGTTGCAAAAGTTTTAATTTTTGAAGATCTGAATACCATGTAGCTTATTGTGTGAAAACTTACAAACCTAGAGTGGGTTGCACTACTACTTAGCTAAGACCTGAATTTGGGAGTGAACACAGGGGGGGCAATTTTCAGTCGGTTTTGAATGATGCAAGGAGGCTGCGATAAAAGAGTTATACACAAGTGTTGAGTTGCGGCAACACTTGAGGCAAATGGGATTTTACATCCTCGCCTGAGTTGGAGCCAGGAACAGCTGTGGGAAAGCCCCCTTGTGCCAGGGTTATGGTCAAGACCCCAGTGCACTTGATCTTAAGTGGGCTTGCACCATGGTGAGGCTGTCACATCCTCTTATTTGTGAATTTCAAAGCCCTGCCATGGACGCAACTGGGGCCACCGCTTAGACCAGCCAGGAGGTGGTCTAAGTGGTTGCAGCAGTGGGATGCAAGAGAACAGCAAGCAGTGGGATATAGGATTAGCAGAGGAGGAGAGGGTGTTGGACATGGCTATTTGTCACCCTGGAGTGCCTTTGCATGCAGCAGGGTGCCACCCCAGTGAACCAAGAGGGCATCACATATCTGTCAGTGGTGAACCTCCCATTCCAAGGCTGTCTAATAGCCATGGTGCTATAGTTCCTGCCCCTGTGATCTTCTATCACCCCCATGAGGAATGGAGGATAAGCCCCTGTAGAATAGCAGCACCCCTCCTCCCATCGGTGATGTCCTGCAGTGGAAACTAAATCCCCCATAAAGCCCCGTCCCAGTCTGTCCATCCCCCCGCACTGCTGCCATGCCCATACACAAATACAAAGGTGGTCCCTGATGGTCTAGTGGTCTGCCACCTTCCCCATCCTCACAGACAGTGGTCAATCACACCCTACTCCCCCCTTCCCCACATCTCTGAGCCACTTCTGTGACTGGCACTGTCCTCCTTACACCACCACAACCAGGTGCAGAATGCATTATGCACATATTGTATAGTGTTATACAGTATGCACATAGGGCATTCTACAGCAGGCCATGGTGGTGGTTTGTGAAGAGTAGGGCCTGTTGCAGAAGCAGCTGGGGGATGGTGGGGGGCAGGGTGGGTGACCACTGCCAGTTAGAATGGGGAGGGTGGAGCGGCCACTAGACTATCAGGGAGAAATACTGGTACTTTGTTTTTTTTTTTTTTTGTATTCTGATAGATCGGGGATAGGGCTAGCGCTGTCACACAGGCTGGCACTGTACATTGTTGGGGGTGATCACGGGGAGGGGGGCCCTCATTATACATCCTCACCATCTTTTCTGCCACCTTTTACTGCTCCTAACCCTCCTTCTTGCAATTTACCCACCTATACCAAACAACCAAACTTCCCCTTACCCCCTTTCTCCAGTCCCCCCTTTCAATTTTGCAGTCACTCCCCTTCCCGAACCCTGGTCACACTTTTCTATCCTCCATCTTCCTTCCCTGCTCCCTGCGTCTACTAATCTTGCCTTCCCTCATCAATTATTCTCCTTTTTCTCCCCTTCTGTACTCTCTGGGTCCAAGGCTTCCCCCTCACTCACTTATAAATGCCATAAGATTTACTTCTTTATTATTACCATCCTATTGCTCGCCTCTGGCAATATTCACCCCAACCCTGGTCCAATAGCCTCCACCTCGCTTGGCCTTTCTTCCACAACTACCCCTCCCTCCTCTGCCTCCGTAGCACTGCCGAGAGGTCTCAAGATCCTGCATTTAAATAGCCACAGTTTACAACTAAAAATTAACCTCCTGCAAGCCATGGCAGTCATGCTTAAACCAGATATACTAATTATAACAGAAACCTGGCTCAAGGACACGATACCTGACCACTCAGTCTCCATCCCTAACTATGCCATCCTAAGGCAAGACCAGACTGGCAGGGGTGGTGGCATAGCCATCAATATTCTCACTGCACTCAATTTTTCAACTATATATTCTACTTTAAGTCCTGCCACCCACAATGCCCTATCATTACAAGTGTCCCTACCCTTCACTCTACCCATCTTCATAGCTGGCCTCTACCGCTGCCCAAATATCCAGCCCACTATAGCCCAAGATCTAGTAACCTCTATCTCTGCCCTTTCCCAATCTGGTGAACTCTACATCTTGGTTGATTTCAATATAAACTGGCTATCACCTAAGTCTGTAAAAACACAACACAATATAGGTTCCCTTAATCTTACCCAACTAATCTCAGAACTCACCTGCTCAAACCACAAGACACTTAGTCACTCCCTGCTTGACTGGGCTCTCACCTCCCACTCCCTGCTTGACTGGGCTCTCGCCTCCCACCCTCACCGAGTTATCAAATCTGGTATCCTTCCTGACGCTCTTAGCGACCACAACCCCATATTCATAGTCAGGAAAGTCCACAGACCTAAATTCCCACACAAAACCTTGCAACTACATTCTTTTAACTCCCTTGACCTTGATCCACTACTGCACAGTCTTACCCTCTCTGACTGGTCCCCCGGAGCCTACTTCTCTTTGGTCGACCAGGCTTTTACTAACTTCAAAGTTATATTCTTGGGTACATGGAATATTTTCACCCCTTTTAAAACAACCAATGTCAGAGGCAATCATCTACCCTGGACTACCCCAGATCGTTTGGCCTGTCTCACAGCTCAAGATCGAGCCTGGAGGCTACATAAAACTACTCAGCTTCCTAGTGACTTTGCCACCTACCGTGTGCTCCGCAACGCCTGTACTAAGGCAATTAGTTTAGCTAAATCTGAATACTTTAGAACGGCCTTCCTTACAAACATTAACACTGTATCAAAATTCTGGAAGATGGTCCATGCCCTCTTCACACCCCAGTCCCACCCCACCTCCTTCCCGGCCCTGAAAATAAACAACACACTTGTAGCTGACCAGGTCAGGTGGCCATGGAATTTAATTCCTACTACACCTCATGAGCCACAGTGCTCTGAAAGTCCATCTCTTCCTACTCCCCTCAAAGCGGCTCAATTACCATAACTCCCCCTGCTTCCTCTCCCCCTTCCTTTTCATTCTCATCCATCACCACTGACGACATGCTAAATGCCCTGCTCTCTATCAGCCCTTTAAAAGGCTCCTTCCCAAATGACCTGGATCCCAAATTCCCCTCTCTTTCAGACCCTGCTATTGCTTACTCCCCCTCTCTCATTCTAAACCTCTCCTTCTCTACTGGCACAGTACCCACCACATGGAAGCATGCAGTAGTCCTCTTCCTTCCTAAAGGCGGGGACACCTCTTCCCCTAGCAACTATCACCCATCTCTCTCCTTCCCACTCTCGCTAAACTCCAAGAACACCTAGTTCTCTCCCAACTTACCACCTATCTATCTGACTCTTCCTTTTTCACTCCTTACCAATCTGGTTTCAGGAAAAAACACACCACTTCCACCTCCCTGCTGAGGATCACTGACTCCATTCTCACAGGGATGGACAATGGCCTTTTCACCTCAGCCATTTTTATCAACCTTGCTAAGATGTTTGACACTGTCTCGCACTCCCTTCTCCTGGACTCTCTCTCATCAGCTGGACTGTCTTCCTCAGCCACTAGTGGATTCCAGGCCTACCTCACTGGCAGAACCCAATCAGTTAGGATCTCAGGAAATACGCCCCCCCCCCCCATTCACCGCAGGAGTCCCACAGGGCTCAGTGCTTGGCCCCTTATTATTCTCAGTCTTTCTAAATGATCTGCCATCAGTCTTCTCCCCTCCCTCCTCCATCCATATGTATGCTGATGATACGGTCTTGCATACTTCTGGCACAAGTCCAGCTGAGGTTGCATCCACCCTACGCATGATTTCAACCAAATTCAGCTCTGGTTTGCAAACCATCATCTCTTCCTAAACACCAAGAAGACAGTCTCCATGACCTTTGGCACCAGGCAGAGACTCTCTAGGCTCCTTAGTCTGCCCTCTTTCCACACCCTGGATAGAACTTCATTAGAGGGCACTTCCTCTATCAGATGCCTTGGGGTTTGGCTGGACTAACACCTTAACTTTTCTGGACATAGTGATGCCATCCTGAAAAAACTGTGGCCCAAGCTAGGCACCCTGTTCAGGAACCATAGTTGCATCCCTCCTGCGGCTAGACGTGAACTTGTCGGGAAGATGATCCTCCCTATTTTCAACTACTGTGACATAGTCTATAGTGCTGCTTCCAAATCCTCCCTGGCCAGATTGGACACTTTAGTCCACTCTTCTTCTGCTTTGCCATTGATGTTCCCTCACACACTGATCACTGTGACCTCTATCATGCCTTGTCCTTCCCCTCTTTCACAAACAGATGCCTGTCACACTGTGCAAAGTTCACATCTAAATACTGGCTGGGTGAACTCCCACTCTATCTCTTCTCCTCTTTTATCACCCACCTAATTGCGCGCCCTTAGATCTACCGACTCTCGCGCTTTGGGAATCCCTCGTCGCTCCACCTCATTAGCCAGTCAAGCTACTCTTACCGTTTACCTAAAATTTGGAATTCCCTGCCTCCTCAACTTTGCCATTCCTCATCCTCCTACTCCATCAGCTCTGTTCTCCACAACTATTTCTCATCCAACTGTTCCTGCCATGACCCTCCTTAAACCATACCCTTGCATCTGACTTGACTCTCCTTACCCTAATTCCCTACTCTAGTCCTCTCTTTCCTCCCTCCTATCTCTTCCATACCTCCCCTGTCCCCTTGCAGGGTTTCCTGCATCCTGAAGGGGTTCATTGGGCTTGGTTCTCCTGTCTCTCCACCCTACTCCTTGCTTAACCTTTCCTCTTCCCCCTTTCTTGCCTCCCCAGCCTCCCTTGCAGGGTTCTTCAGCATCCTTAAGGGTACCTTTGGGCAAGGCTCTCCTTCTACTCCACCCACTCTCCTTACCCCGTTACCCTTTGTCTTCCCCAGCACTTTTTACCTGTCTGCTCACCCCCTTGTTTGTCTTTCCCCTGCTTTACCCTTAACTCTCTCAGCCTTCCCTACTCCTTGCATGGTTCTCAGCATCCTGGAGGGGCCCAGGGCTCGGCTTCCTCTTTCCTCCTCCCTGCATCCTATCAGGGCCCTCTTTCCCCTTATCTCTTCTAGCCTTCCCTACCCCTTGCAGGGTTTGCAGCAATCTGGAGGGGACCCAGGGTTTGGCTTCTCCTTACCTTACCTTATCCCTGTATCCTGACAGGGCCCCCCTCCTCTTCCAGACCCCCTTTCCCTTGCAGGGTTCTCAACAACCTGAAGGGGCCCCAGGGTTCAGCTCCCCCATTCCTCTTCTCTGTATCTTGACCGGGCTTCTGAGCTCATCTTTTCTGCTCCTCCCTTCTCCCCCTCTCACCTGTTGCACTTGCATACTTTCCTGCTTATTTCCTTCTCCTTTAGGATCACTCCAATTCCTAGCGGGCTTTACCCTCTGCTGAATTTTAAGCAACCTGTTGGGTCTCTGGGTGCTGCTTTCACTTCCCTTCACACATCTCAACCCCCCCCCACCCCATGGCACTTAATACCCCTCATCTGTCACTTGCTCTTGTTGTTTACCTAAGCACCTTTATGTTCCACCACCTCTGCTGTATTTTCACCTGCTTTGCTCATACCATAGTGAGCCCTACTATTATAGACATTTCAGTATGTGTTCATACCTGGCATGTCCGCTTGTTCCCCTCCTATTACTCTAAATTGCCTACTGAAAATTGCCACTCTGTATGTTCTTTGTAATGGAAGTGACTGTCCTATGTACCTTGCTTGTATTTCAGTTTACCAACTGTATGTTCACTGAATGTAACCAATGTCTTATTGCTCCTTGTATGTATTTCGGTTATCCCTATACCCTCCCTAGCTTCCACCAGGAGACAAGCAGCTTGTTGCTCAGTATGCTTTCCTGGTGAAACATTTCAGTAAATAAATAAAAATAGCACTGGGATTGCAGCCGGGCAAGCATCCTGGCCCTGCACCAGAGCCTCTCACTGTACCACTTGTTTTGGCACAGGGCCACCTGCTGCAACTAATCCGAAAGGTTTGCCAAAGTGGCAAATTGAGGCAAACCTTCTAAAATAGCTATGTTTGCCATTGCCACAGCTGTGTCAAATGCAGCTCCCATAATTTGCCTCATGTTGCACTGATGCAGGCAGTTTTGGAAATTGGGCCCAGACCCTGTATCATTCGTCAGTTGATGGATGTGTAACATAAAAATAGATTTATATGGCTATAATAGAAGGTCCCTTGAATGTTTAGCATAAAATTAGATCCAGCACTCTGAATTAATGAATATATTTATTTGTTTGGTGACTTTAACTAGTATTCAGAGTACCTTAAAAAGAAACACATGCAGAAGTCCTGCTACAACACAACTCTGTCAAAAGATTAAAAGTTAAATAAAAAAATAAATATTTTTCAAATATTTTAAAAACAGAACCTGAGGAGGGGGCACTATAGGCATTTGGTGGTTCCACATTTTGGGCACCACTAAGTATCATATCATACCACTTGGCCATTAGATTGTCTACTGTCTTCCTTTTTGGTGGAGCTGGGTAGCTAGTGCTACAGTACATCAACTAATTGCACTTTCAACTGACAGCTCCGTGGTGCTATATCACAATAGTTTTGAAGACGACAGCTAGCTTTACCTATTCAAGGAGAAGAATGACGCAGATGGGTAGCTGGAGGGGTGGGATGACATAAGATGGGATGAATATGTCTTTCTTTTCTGATTAGGTTTTAAGTTTACTCAGTGAGTCAGTGATTGATTACTAGTGGTAAAAACTGATCTTACTTCGAGAGGGTTCCTTCAGTAGGTCATCACATATAGGACTAGTGCCACCTGGTGCCTCCACCACACGGCAGACTTTTCCAACAATACCTGATGGGGGACCGCCCACCTGATGTCACGTGACTGATGTCAGCATAACCCTGTATAGTGGGCGGTCCCCACACCTGCCCTCTAGTTTTTTCCCTCTATCACCTCATGTCAGTTACCTCGCAGTAGGCTTCTACAGCGATCACCATTGAAAGTTCATCGGTAGTTATTAAATCCTACCTTTTTTCTTGCAATTGTTGTGAATTCTATGTCTTCTCCAAAGAAGAAGTGTCAAACTTGTGGCATGCAGATTCCACACAAGGACGGCTACCTCAAGTGCGTCATCTGCCTAGGCCCGGATGATCCAACCGCAACCTGTCCAGACTGCCAGTCCTTTAACCAGGCTACCTGAAAGAGGAGGCAGCAGGCTCTAGAGGCCCATCTCAAGTCCCAGTTGGCATCCCTTGAAAAGTAAATGGAACACATCAGAGACTCTTCTTCTTCTTCTTCTTCACCTTCTTCAAACATCACAAAGAGAAACACAAAGAGTGGGCGTGCTTTTCAGAAGGTTCTCGGACTGAGTCCATTAGGCCCTCCATCAGCAAGGCCTCTCCCCCACTGCCTCCATACAAGGCCCAGTCGACGACAGGGGACTGTAGTAAAACTTCAAAGACCTCCGCAATGGGTAAGTTGACCACGAGCTCCTCCAACAGCTGCACCATTAGTGCTGCTAAGTCAACCCCCGGCTTCTCTGGGGATCACCTGGCCACCGGTAAGTCAGCTCCCCATGACACGGGGACCCACCCAGCCATAGCCATTAAGTCAGCAGGGGGATCCTCCCCCTCCCACCCGGATCCTCCATCTGGTCAGTCGACAACACTTGGTGACCGCACAGACATGGCTGTCCTGTTGGGGCCTAACGGCAGCCCACCCAACATCCAGATGATCCCAGAGGAGACGTCCCCTCCCTCCTTCTCCCCTGTAAGTAGCCAGTCCCTCTGCAGCCGCTACCCCGGGTGAGAATAGTGTAGACCACCTTGATGTGGAACACACCTCAGGGTCTAATCCCCACTCACTCTCCGGGGTTACTGGGATGGAGGTCCCTCCTTAGCCTTCCGGCCCTTCACTGGAGGTGCCTGCTGTCCCTTCAGGGAGGATTGTCCCTGTCCTGGCGAACGATCCCATGCCAGACACACTTCCTCTATCAGATCTGGTGAGATCTGTTCCAACTCCGGACCCTCTGATGACTGTCTCCATGCCGGGGCCCTCACTTATGCCTCCAGCTTCTCTGGCAGACCAGGTCCCCCCATCAGATCCCCTTCATCGGGTCCCAATGCCAGCCTATCCAATGCCAGACCCTTTTCCGATGCCAGACCTGGCGGTGACAGTTCTGATGACAGCAGCCCCAATGCTGGGACCTACTACACTGGACCTGCCACCTACATGTACAATGGCAGGCCCTACATGGGTTCCCCCACTGTCAGGCCCCCTGACATTGGGTCTCTATTCAAGACCCCGCACTGTCCCTCATTACCCTTTGGGGTATCCTTTGGACCATCCCCTGGCAGGTCCCCCTCCAGACTGGAGTGGTGCAGAGCACTACTTCCGGGGCTGCACCCCGTACCTGGGTTTTGGATATTCGGGATACCAGGGGTACCACTACCCTTCTCCTCATGCTATCCCACCTCCTCATCCTTCTCCCCCTCCTTCACCTCCTCCTCCAGTGTCCCAACCAGATTTTAAGACTCTTATACAGTCTTGGTGGCAGGAGGCACATACAGAGTTGGTGACAGACCTAGAGAGCAGACTCCTGCTCCCCCACTCTCCCAGGTCCCCTTCCCAGTGAGCTTGTCCCCATCCACCATTCACATCATGGGGTTACCTCTAGAAACATTACTCTTTTAGATTTAGGAGACAATCCAGACTCAGGGGATGATACATTGGAGGAGCCCTCAGACCATGAGTCCCAGGACCCTAAGGGCAAGGATTCTCCCAAGTCCCCCCATGAGGATCCTTCATTTTCGGACCTATTGAGGTCCATACAACAACATTTTTATTGGGAGTCTAAGGAGCAGCATTCCATGCATCAGAGACTTGCTGAACATCTTGACCTGGAGTCTCTGTACCCCATTCCTTTTCCTCCGTGGATCAGGCCTCATCAAGACCTCACCACTACGGTCTGGCAAATGCGTCACTCAATCCCAGCTGTCTCCAAGAGGGTGGACAGGACTTAACAGGTGCCCAAGGATGCCCCATTCCTCAATGTGCATCTGAAGACTGACTCTGTGGTAATCTCGGCTGCTCATGACCTCTGTACAGCACATGAGCACTTCTCCGCCAGATAAGGAGTCGAGGCTAGTGGACCAGTACAGTAAAAAGTCTTCTCACCGGCCACATGTGCATTACAGTCCCTCAATTATGTGGCCCATATGATGTCTCACCAAAAAGCTACCTTGGCCAGACTCAAGACCTGAGTCCAATCCATGGTCTCTTCCGACCTCAGGGAGGAGCTCACCAAGGACATCCACCTGTCAAAATCTCTTGTAGGCATTCATTGCGGGCCACCTATGACTCTGTCAATTCCATGGCCCACACCTCATGACTACCATCTCCCTTCAATGGCAGGCATGGCTTTGCATCTCTGGTCTCGCTAATGAGGTCCAGACTGCGATTCAAGATGCCCTTTCAGGGGCTCAGTGTTTCTTGGTGGTGACACCAAGGACATTATCACTGACCTCCAGGACCGAGGCCAAGCCCTGAGATCCATGCAGTTCATGTACCAATCGGGCACTCAACAGCAACAACCCTTTCAGAAGAGGATCTGGAGGCAGAGGAAGCAAGCCTTGGCCAGGTGCCAGGGCAAGCGCAAGGTCATGGGAACCTTTACTCTTCCTGCCTCCAAGAACCAGAGATATTCAGGAGGACCTCCGCCTGCCCATCCTGCCACCTTCTGACTCCCTTACTGCACCCCCTCCTAAGCCTCAGTGCAAGGAGCTGGTGGGGGGAGGTTTGCTTGCCACAAGGAAGAGTGGCAGAGCATCACCTCCAATGCGTGGGTCCTGCAGTTAGTGTCCCAAGGACACCCTCTAGAGTTTCTGGAGCTCCCTCCAGAATCTCCACCCAGAAGGTCAGCCTACTCCGAGACCAGGCTTATCTCGTAAGAGAGGAAATCCAGACTTTATTGCTCAAAGAGGCCATAGAGTTCATTCCCCTCTGTCAAAGGGGAAGGGGGTTCTACTCCCATTTCTTCCTGATTCCAAAAAAGACAGGTGACCTGCGACCCATTCTCAACCTACATAGTCTCAATCTGTTCATTGAGTACAAAAAATTCCAGATGTTAACACTCCAGAGCCTCCTTTCTCTCCTTCTGGAAGATCGTTGGCTTTGTGCTCTGGATATGCAGGATACTTACCTGCACATCCCGATTTTCCCCAGCTACCACTGGTTCCTGTGATTCTGTTTCCAAGGGGAATATTTCCAATTTTGGGCACTCCCCTTTGGCCTTTCTTCAGCACCTGAGGTTTTTAGCGAGTACTTAGCAGTGGTGGCAGCAACCCTTCGTCGCCAGGGCATAGAGGTTTTCCCCTATCTGGATGATTGGCTGTTTTCAGCCCCATCCAGGAAGTCTCTCTCAGAGGTCCTGTCCACTACTCTGAATTTATTTTTCAGACTGGGGATTATGGTCAATATCCCCAAGTCACTTCTTACTCCCTCCCAGAGGTTGCAGTTAATTGGGGTGGTTCAAGACACTGTCCAGAGCAGAGCTTTCCTTCCTCCAGACAGGATGGTGACTCTGATCAAACAGGCTACTTTGATGGCCTCCTCCAGAACCCTCCTGGCCCAGGAGGTCCTCAGGTTGCTAGGACTGATGACGGCCTCCATCTCTACAGTCCCCATAGCAAGACTCCACATGAGAATCAGTCAATGGTCCTTGTGGGTCCAGTGGGATCAACTCCAGGACGATCTGGATCATCCAATCCTTGTGTCATCTGCTCTTCAGAAGGACTTGAACTGGTGGAGGGTTTCCTTTATTCTGTCAATATGCCCCCCCCTTCAGGAGCCAAGCCCCTCAGGCATCTTTGACCATGGATGCCTCCAACCTGGGTTGAGGACTCACTTAGGGGAACATCAAGCCCAGGGACTTTGGTCCAGCTTGGAGATGTCCTTACACATCATGTCTTGGAGATGAGAGTGGTCTTGTATCCAGACTCTTCTTCCTCGGGAATCACTGCTCATTCAGATGGATAATATGTTGCTCGTCTGGTACATCAACAAACAAGGAGGAACTCACTTGTACCTCCTTTGCACAGTGGCAATGAGAGTGTGGTACTGGGCAGTCCAGCATGGCCTGTCTCTGACAGCCATGCACGTTCCAGGTGTGCAAAACATCCTGGTGGACAGTCTCAGCAGGTCTCAGACCCTCAGCCACAAATGGGAACTAAATCAGAAAGTGGCAGATTTGCTATTTCTAAGATGGAGGCGTCCAGAACTCGACCTTTTCACCTCCCCATCCAACACAAAACTTCACAGTTTCTGTTCGCTTGTTCCAGGGCATGGTGCTTTCTGGCATGATGCATTGCCTCTCTCTTGGACAGGGACATTTTTGTACACCTTCCCTCCATTTCCCATTCTTCAGAGGGTTCTCTTCAAACTTCAGGCAACAAAGGCACAAATGATTCTCATTTCCTTTTTCTGGCCAAGGCAGATTTGGTTCCCGCTTCTGCAAAAGCTGGCAAAGGAACCCCCAGTTCCGCTTCCATTGACGCATGACCTCTTGATGCAGAATCAAGGCCGGCTCATGCATCCGGGGCTCAGGACTAGAGGTGGGCGAAATGGCCCCAATTCGCTTCGCGAAGTGGATCATGGAGTGAAAGCGAATTTGCAGAGTGCTCCGCAATGCGAAGAGGAGTACTTTGCATTATAATGGGTAACGCAAAGTCCATTGAGAACAATGACTTCATGTTACTCCACCTTCCCAAACCACTATTCCATCAATTCTTAAAGTAAAGTACATTGAATGCAATGTAATTCACCTCACTTCGCCTTGTTTTTAAGCCCCAAAGGCAAATTTTGCAGTGATCCATGGGATTTCAGGTCTCATGGGCTCTAGATTGTTCTGCACAGCCTCAGTTTGGGGTAGTGTGCATAGGAAGCTGTAGCAGTCTGCTCTGAGAGCTTTCTGTGATTCAAACCTTCTAAAATCTATTACAAAAACCCTTTTTACGCAATTTTCTTTTCTGAAACTTTAGTTCATCGATTGTAGTAAACCCTCCTGTGCTCATATCATCGAGCGTTTATTGTTTGTGTATGGATTTTGAATGTTAATGTATGACATTCAGTCTGTGTACTGAGAGTGGAAGTGTGCTTTGGGGGAAGGGCGTATCTGTGGTGTAGGATATTAACTTGGAGAAAAAGACAGCTCTTTCTGTTTTGGTGATATTTTTCTTGTATGACTGTTAATGTACACACAGTAATATTTTCAATAATTCTTGTCATTTTTTTGCTGATTGCTGTGGTGCAGCAGTGCATAATTTTAGTTTATTTAAAATATGTGGTTATATTACTGATGTTTTCAAATTGCTACGCACTACTTAGTGTGTGTGTGAGTATGTGTGTGAATCATGTCATCAAATCAGACACCTTTTATTGTGCCACATGGTAATTTCAGCAATGTGAACTTGTTATCCACTGCAGCTGTGTGATTTTTATACTTCTTTGTGGTATCTTTACTGGTACTAGTACTAGTGACTGTTACTGCAGCAGTGCAGTACACTGCCTCCCCCCCCCCCCGTGGCCCGCCCCAACCGGCGAAGTTATTCTTTTACATACTAACATGCTAAAATGCCAGCAGAATAGGTCTAATGGTCTTTCGTGTCTGCTTGTTTGGTCAGCCCCCACCCTGGGAGCTGACCTTACTGCCCCCCTTGCCCTCTCTGGCTTCTGTCTTCCCAGTTCCGGATATTCCTGCTGCACAGGACTTTGCTTCCAGAACCCTTCCCCTGTACCTGTCCCACCCTCTCTTGAACCCCTCCACTGTCTCTGCCTCCACCAGCCCCCTGGGCAGCACATTCCATGGCTCCATCATCCTCTCAGTGAAGTAGCACCTCCTCCTTTGTCCCCTGAATCTCTCCCCCTTCAGCTTCCACCCATGCCCTCTAGTTGCCCCCCCTCCTTCCTTTGGAGCACCCTGACTGTTCCTCCCCTATTTAACCCCTTCATGTACCTGAAGACCTCTATCATGTCCCCCGGTCCCTTCTCTCTTCCAATATTTTTCCAGATTTGAATTTCTGATGGTGAGCACTGGTTAGGTGTTGTACGTTTGCATCTGCATCTCTTCAGCGTGCAGCGCAATCTTAATCTGTCTGTGCATTTACTTCTCTTTAGGGCCCAATCTCCATCTGTAACTTAAGTCACAGTTTTTTCTTCTGCTTGCCTTTAGAGTACTAGACTGGTGCGGTGCATAATTCTGCATGAACATTGTATCATTAATATGTGTTTTTAAGTCAGGACCATCATCACGAGTCTCTCGTGATACAGATCATGTTCTTTATCATCACAGTCACAAATGCAGTCGCAAATAACGATTCACGACCACGTCACGAATCACAACACTAATTTTTTGACTAGTTACTTGGATGTATTGTAAGCATGTTTTGTAGTACTTCCCCAAGCTTCATCACCCCACCATTGTACTCATTAATGAGCGTTTTTAAGTCAGGGAGTCGGTGCTACAGTTCATCAGGGAAGTACTGTGGTAGGCATTTGCGTTCCCAATACAGTTCCATATTGGCTATCTCACATCGTCGACACCGAATCACGTTCTTCATCATCACAGTTACAAATGCAGTCACAAATCATGATTCATGATCACGTCATGAATCACATTAATTTTTGTACTAGTTACTTGGATGTATTGTAAGCATGTTTTCTAGCATCTCTCCCAGGCTTCACCACTCCACCATTGTACTCATTAATAATGTTTTTAAGTCGGGGAGTTTTGTGCTACAGCTCATCAGGGAAGTAAAGCCATAGGCATTCGCATTCCTTCCTGTACAGCATGTGAGTTATAGTACTGTAAGCAGTGGTGGGCGAAGTGGCCCCAATCTGCTCTGTGAAGTGATTCATTGAGTAATGCGGAATCTGCGGAGAACTCCACAATGTGAAGTGGAATACTTCGCTTCATAATGAGGAATGCTAAGTCCATTGAAACTAATGACTTTGCATTATTCCGCCTTCCCCCCCAACCACTTCTCCACTAATTTTAAGGCAAAGTACATTGAAATCAACGTAATTCGCTTCATTTCACCCTGTAATTGAGCTCCAAATGAAATTCTGCAGTTATTCATGGAATTGCAGGTCACATGAGCTCTAGATTGCTCTGCACAGCCTCAGTTCTGGCCTGGGTAGTGTGTGTGCAGTGGTAGCTGGAGACAGTTTGATCTCAGAGCTCTGTGAGTCAAAACCTCTAAAAGCTGTTTAAAATGCCTTTTTGAGTAATATTTTTTGCTAAAAATTTAGTACATCGATTGTAGGAAACCCTTCTGTGCTCATATCATCGAGTGTTTATTGTGTGTGGATTTTGAATGTTAATTTAGAACAGTCAGTCTGTGTACTGTGAAGTGTGCTTTGGGGGAAGGGCGTATTTGTGGTATAGATAGATTAACTGGGAGAAAAAGGCAGTCTTTCTATTTTGGTTATATTTTTCTTGTATCACTGTGTTAATGTACACACAGTAATATTTATAGTAATTCTTATAATGTGTTTGCTGATTGTTGTGGTGCAGCAGTGTACAATGTGTCTGTTTAAAACATTTGATTGTATTGCTAAAGGTTTTCAATTTGATACGCATTACTTGAGTGTGCGTGTGAGTGTGCGTGTGTGTGTGTGTGTGATGAGAGCCATTAAATTAGACACCTTTTATTGTGTTACAGAGTAATTGCAGCAGTGTGAACCTGCTATCCACCGCACCTGCATGCATTTTTTATGCTGCTTTGTGGTATCTTTACTGGTAGTCGATTGTTACTGCCGTGCACTAATCCCCTAACTGGCAAAATGTATTCCTTTCCAGATTTAGATTTGTGACTTGTGAGCACTGATTAGGTGGTGTTGTGCCTTTTCGTATGCATCCCTTGAGTATGCAGCACAATCTTAATCTGTCTGTGCATTTGCATGGCACCATTAATTCTGGGAGACTGCATTTCTTGCTACCCTCTCATTTCACTTTGTCAGCAGTGGGGAATTTTCTGGACACAAGACAGTAGCATTTTGGGGATGCACATTAATTCTGGTGACTCTGTGTGTGACCTGACCACTGCGCCAAGACTGAGTGCGCCATTAATTCTGAGAGACTTTGCATTTCTTATTACACTCTCATTTCACTTCATCAGCACTGGGGAGTTTTCTGGACATAAGACAGCAGCACTTTGGGGATGCACATTCATTCTGGTGACTATGTGAGTGGGATGCTGCCAATATTGTTGTAACTCTGCCTTACTTCGCGTTTAAGGCAGAATGACAATGTAAAGTAATAATAAGGCGAAGTGAGCCTTTCTATGGGGCACTCCACATAGTGAAGTGCCAACGCGAAGTGGCCACTTCATGTTCACTTCGACGGTGGATTTTAAATTCGCTGCATCTCTACTCAGGACCCTGCATTTGCATGTGTGGCTCCTGCAGACATAGCGATTTCTCACTTTGGAGTTTCCAACAGAGTTGCTCAAGTTTTGATGGAGGCTGGAAAGCCTTCTACCTGTTCTACTTATGCCATGAAGTGGAAATGTTTTTTCCATTTGGACGTTGTCTGAAATTTCGGACCCCTTTTCTTGTTCAGCCCCACAGGTCATGGAATACCTCTTTCATCTTTTAGATTTGTGTCTTTTCTATTCCTCCTTAAAGGTCCACTTATCAGCCATTTCACCGTACTGCGAGCTAGTGGATGGCAAACCTGCTGCTCAGTTGGAGGCCTCAAAAGCCTTTTTGAAAGGGATTCTACATCTGAACCCCCTTCCCCCTCCAATCTGCAGTCCTTCACCACCTTGGGATTTAAATTTTGTGTTGGAGAATTTCACTCGCCCTCTTTTTGAGCCAGCAATGAGCTGTGATTTGCACCATCTTTCTTGGAAGGTGCTATTTTTGGTTGTGGTTACTTTTGCTCGAAAAATCTCCAAGCTTCAGGCTCTTGTATGCAAGGAGCCTTATTTGACTTTTCACAGGAACCGGGTGGTCCTCAGAACAAATCCTAAGTTTTTGCCTAAGGTGGTGTCTGAGTTCACACTGAACCACACAGTGGAACTTCCAGTCTACGATTCGACTCCTGTGAATAGAGGTGAGGCACTCCATGGATGTGCACCATATTCTCAGGCGCTATACCCATCGATCCAAAGAATTCCAGAAGGATGATCAGCTCTTTGTTTCTTTTGGCCCCAAATCCTTGGAGAAAGCTGTCTCCAAGCAATGTTTGTCCAAGTGGTTAGCCAACTGCATTCGCTTCTGTTATCAGAAGTATGACAGACCTCTGCCTGGGTCCATTAGAGGTCATTCCACTAGGGGCATGGCTGCATCTGCAGCTTTTCTGCATAATGTTTCTGCAGCAGATATCTGTGCAGCAGCAACTTGGAGTTCTGCCCATACCTTTACCAAGCATTATAGTCTGAACATTGCTTCTAGGCAGAGGACAGGTTTTGGCCTCGCTGTGCTGCAGAGTTTTCTGTCCTAGGCCAGTTCCATTCTGTTTTTTCCTGTGGAGTTTCTCCTCCTCCTCCTCCTCCTCCCGTGTTTCTCTCAGTATGTCTTCAGAGGAGCTGCTTGGGACTCAGTCCTATATGTCATGACCTACTGAAGGAACCCTCTCGAAGTAAGATAGTACAGTTACATAAGAACTTACCGTAACAGTAGATCTTTGAGAGAGGTTCCTTCAGTAGGTCATGTTTTTCCCCTCCCTCCTTCCGCCAAATTTTCTTTTGGGGACTTCAGACTCTGTTTCCTTCTCCTGTCATTCCTTTTAGGCCTCTGGCGGGAGAACTGGAGGGCGGGCCTGGGGGCTGCCCACTATATAGAGTCATGCTGATGTCAGTCACGTGATGTCGGGTGGGCGGCCCCCCGGCAGGTATTGCTGGAAAAGTCTGCCATGCAGTCCAGATGCCAGGTGGTGCTAGTCCTATATGTGATGACTTACTGAAGGAACCTCTCTTGAAGATCTGTTGTTACAGTAAGTTCTTACGTAACTGTACTTTTTATTGTTGACTAGTTACCAGTGTATGATTTTGATTTGGGAATTATATTTAGTGCTTTTGAAATGTGTTACTCATTTCATGCTAAGGTAAGCAACACTTAAGGAAGTTGTTCTCAGTATCTTCTAAAGATCAGCAACTTCAGTTACTTTTAAGTGGTTCAACAGGTTTTGTGGTTAATCATACAGGAATAAAGTTTCTGAGAAGACTGAGGTTGTTTTTGTTTTACATTCTTTGTTTTGAAACTATTCCACCAAGCGCAGGCTTTAATATAATTTCACTTTTTTTCAGTAGGAAGGAGCAAAAGTACATGTACAATACACTGCTGGAAAAGAAAAAAATGGCCTAATCTACTTAAAAGATGCAAATACTGTATTCTTACATGTAACCAGCCTCTCTCTGCTTCCAGCTCAAGGCAGCTGGTTACCAGGGAGTACTCCGTTTCAGTTTACAAGCAGTACATCCAGGAAATGGATTGGTGCAGTATGGGTAGGATAATCCCAAAACATCCAAAAGCAAGAACAAACTACACTCAAGGAATGAGAATTAAACATCCAAGTATACTGATCAAATAATGTTTCTTGCACAAAAGAGACTGCTCGAGGGATAGTTTGCCTCAGTACTGCAACAACATCTTGGTCTTAATCAGGGGGCCTCTATAACATGCAGTAAACATGGCTTGATCATTATATTTTGATGTTTTTATCTGGCCCTTTGGGTGCAGTTTGTGTTTGCTACTGGTAGCTCTAAAAAGTTAAACTTGGCCCCTGAGAGTTCTTTTCTGCTGGGCCCTGCTAGGAGATAGAATTTCTGAGCAGTTGTGCTTTTGTGCCTCCTGGGTCAACCAGCATGAATTGTCATGGCCCTACCTTTATACTTTGTTGTATAAAAGAAGAGGGCCAGCTAGGTCTAGAGGATCCCTGCCTTTTGCAGGGGTTCCAGTGTGTCCATCAGAGGGATTTGCAGTGTCTCCAGAAAGAAAGAGAGAGAGAGAGAGAGTGTCCAAATGTCCTGAAGGAGTCTTGTCTCACCTCTTTCCCTCTGTGGGTGGGGATGGGACCTCCACAGAACAGCAGCAGGAATGTCACCTTAGTAACCTTGCCCCTAAGGGGGGGGGGGGTAACTGCATCAGGCCCAACCTGAAGGGCTCCCAAAGTACTGGTGTTTCTCCTGTCAAAGTAGGTCGCATGGGATCATTTCTCAGTAACAACACAAGAAAGGAAGAAAAGTGAGAATCCACTTCCATAAGCAGCTCCAGAGGTGGACAAGTACCTGAGTAAGTAGAGAACCCCTTGGAGAAGTTTATGGCATTGGTTTGAATAATATTTGGGTCATCAGGAAGAGGGGCCTCCCCAATTTCTAGGCACAAGGGGATAGGGTGGTTAGAGGTATTGATTCCTAGTGTAAGGCAGGCTTTTGTGGATGAGAAGTATCACCATATGGTCCAAGAGAGAAGCATGGAGATGGGCCCTTGCATACACGTAGCCAGATCTTTAAGAACTAATCTGCAGTGCTGCAGTTTTATGGAGTCGCAACTGAAGAGAGCTTCTTTCAAGCTGCAGCTTTAAAATTGTTTTATTACGGTTAATTTACCCTGAATAGCCAAGCTGAACTGCAACATCTCATTTCCAAAGGAGTCCAGCTGTTACCTATTTCTCCAGCTGGGTGAACTAGAGCCCTGAGAGTTTATGTGCCTGGCCCAAGCTCACACAGTTGGTATTCAGCTCTAGTGGGACCAGAATCTGTGTTCTTTTGGTTTTACAGCCAATGCTATAACCACTAGGTCACACTGCCTCTAATGTTGCTGACATCTTTTAAGTGTTCTTTCCAAATATAAAATCACTTTCTACAAAAGAACATGAAATATTAAAACAACAAATCAACAAATCAAGATAGTCCCTCCTGTTTTTGTTGATTTCGTATACTTGTGTGGCAACCTGTTGCTGTGGTTATTTGACCAGTGCACTCATTTTTTAACCCTTGCACCACTTTCATGGCTGCCACTGGCAAACAGTGCAGCACAGGAAGTCTTCAGATTCTTGCCAAAAATATTCTAAGCAAACAAACTAGTTGGGCTCAGCTCCCCTATCTGAGAGAAAAGGTCTTGGTGCACAATAGCAGGGACTCTGAGGATGGTGTCATAGTTACTCTGAAACATCAGCACACAGAACTGGACTGACCCAATTACAGTGGAGGAGAGTTGGAGAGTGGAGTAGTGACAAGAAGAAAAGATGACCCTTGCCTGGGTGTCTAGTCAGCACTTTTCTACATACTCTGAAGAAGCTTGCCCTTAATTCTGAGGTCAGCCAAGTTTACTCTGGCAGCATTAGTGACTGTATATGCTCCGTTGGGAGAGGAGAAACCAAATCTAAAGCTGGAAGGAGGAAAAATGTTTTTTTTCTGTGTTGGATTAGGCAATTCAATTGAACCTAGAATATTTTACCAGCCGGGACACGCAAGCCACATGGAGTTTCATTACAGTGACTTTTAAACATTTTACTGCATTTCTAAGAATGTATTTTGACTTCATAAATAATGCACTGATGAAAATTGATAAAACTGCTTTAATAAAATTGTTTAATAGTTTAATACTTTTCTAACAAAAGTGGTAGAAAGCCATTACGTAAATAGAGTGCATATAGAACTATCCTTTTGGAGAAATTGTTCACTTACCAAAAATACTTTGCAAGGCAGTTCGATCAGAACTTTCTTTAGTCATATGAGAACAATCCCAGTACTTATAGTTATAAAATGGATCAAGAGTTTTCAGCATCCTGATTGGCTGAGAGGTACCTCTTGCTGTGTCCTTATCAGGGTATAATGTGCCAAACGGCACCTCTTCAGCCAGTCAGGACATTGAACAAGATAAATCACTGTACCAACCTCCATCCTGTACTGCAACTTCTGTCCTGTAGTGCAGAGCTGGACACCCCCTCCCCAACACTCTGAAACATTACCGAACTGCAAATTCATTACCGTAGCCAGTGAAGTGCAGTACACAGCAATTTCTAACAAAATTTCTGATGTCTGCTGCCTCCTGGTCATAAAAAGCCACCAAGGAAATTAAAAAAAAGAGCTGCACACAGTCCACTGATCGTCATCAACCAGGCAGCCGAGAAACGACTTTCAAATGAAAGCCAACAGCATGTCTCCACCACCTCTTTTAGACACTGTAGAAAAAAATTTAAAGCAGTGCCCTATGTTTTGGGGAAAAAACATTTTAATATGAAACTCTGACTGATATCATTTCTTCTGTTCTGCTTCTGTTGGGGAAACCGCTGATTTAGTGAGCGTTGAGCGTGTGCTGCCCCTTGTACCACCATGACCAGAAGCCTCACTGTACTGCCGTCAGCTGTGTCCCCCCCCAACCCCAGTTTGATGATCGTGATCAGGAGACACTCTCAATATTACCGGCTTCTCATTTAAAAGATGTGCTCAGTCAGAGAAATTTGCTCTACTCAGTTACGGACTAAATCCACTATCCTCAGTTACAGCTTCGTTTTCTGAGATGTGTTAAAAGGGACAGCCAATCGGTTATGGCAGTTGCAGATGGATTCACTGACTCCCTGTCAAAGCTGGAGCTCTCAGACATTCAAAAGATGAAATCCCGCCATCTCATGCACCCTATAAAATGCAGCCTCATACTTAGATTAAACAAATTAAGAAAGGAGAAAAATAAATAAAACGTGGGGGGGGGGAGTATAGAGACACACAGACACCAATACACTCTAGTGGTTTTCTATTAGATATAGTCTCATTAGAAATACTGTACAGGGACAGGGTTTTTTTTTTCTTTTATTTTTTTATCATGTTAACATACTTTTTAAAACTTGTTCTCTGAAATTTGTAAATAAACATTTTACAGGGGGACCCATTTTTATAAGCAGAATAAGACACTCAGAGATATGGTTTATGACCTGATAAGAGCACTTCCCAAGTGCTAAAGGCACTCAACAGAAGCACCTTGTGCCTCATTACACACCTGGGGTGTGCTCTTATCAGGTCATAAAGCACACCTTGTTGTGTCTTATTCCTTACTTAAACAACAGTGTTGAAACATAGTGGATGCTGATACAGTGTGAATCTGGATAGGGGTGCCATCTAGTCTGTATAAAGCAGAGCAGATGCAGTTGTAGTTTACATTCTGCTCAGTTTACTTCTGATTCAGGACCCTGGAATTATTAGTAAGCTACTACTGCATGAGAGTGATGCAGAACAGAAAACAGGAATAAAGAATGCAGCAGGTTATTTTAGGCAGGGACTTTCCAGAAGACCTGAGAAGACACAGGTCTCTGGAGTCTACACAATACTGCTTTCTCTGATGATTGATATGGTAGGCAAGAAGAAGTGAGAATACCTTGGACAGTATAATGTATAACCAAGGCCATCAAGGTGGAGGATCATATACTGTAGAACAGCATAACTATAATTTAGTGACATTCAGAATTCTGCTGCTGGCCAAATGTCTTAACTCAAGCATCATGGTTCTGGCTTTAGAATCAAACTCTGGTCAGAGCCAAAACAGCTGCTAGTGCATTAGCCTTATAAGAGATATCCGACACAGTGCATGGGCCCATCAGGCCTTGACATGCACATCAACTCTTGTGAGGGAAGGCTCCGCAGGCTGCCACAAGGTTTCATCTGTGCACCAGAACACTACTTTGTTGCTCCTCAGGGTGGGGCCAGTGCCACACGCCACAGTACCATCCCCCCCCCCCAGACTCAGCCAATTCAGCCTGCTCACTGAGCATACCACTTGAACTCAGGTCACTGGCACAAGAAGGCAACCTGGTCCTCACTGGGACAACAGCCGTCCCTGCAAACAACATTGCTTCCTTTTTTTTTTGGGCACATTTTGATGCCAGATATTCAGTATAGTCTTTGTATGACCCCATCCCCTTCTGAACATGACAGTTGCCATTTATAAACTATGGGACAAAATATAATTTCACACCACTAATGCAAAATCACATTTTGGCCAGGATTTGAAAAAAATATTCATAACATTCATGAGGTGTTGTGAAAAAATTACTGTGATGAAATTTTGCTGTCAAAATACTGAAAATTACTAAAGTTATGAATGGGGCTGAAAAATTACCATTATGACATTTTTGTTTAATATTTTGACCCTAAATTTTCTATACTGTCTTCTTATGAACCACCTCATGAACCCATTAGGTGAAAATATTCAAATCTGGGCTGAAACACCATTTCATGCCACATGTGTGAAAGCACATTTTGCCAGGATTTGAAAAATAACACCTGTCACTTTTAGGAGGTGCAGTAGCGTAAAAAAAATGGCTATGTTAAAAATATGGGGTCAAAATATTGAAAATTCCCCGTTATGATTGGGTACTGAACATTTTCAATGTACCTTCATAACTTTGTTGTTCTTTTTTTTTAATATTTTGACCCCACGTTTTCAACATTGTCTTTTTATGTCCCTACCTCATGAAAATGTTCAAATCCTGTCTGAAAGTTGATTTCACGGAGCGAGTGCAAAATCACCTTTCCAGGTAGATTTGAAAAGTTTCTCTTACCTTGTTCATGAGGTGTGGTACCAAAAAGGTCATGTTAAAAAAATTGGGGGTAAACATATTTAAACCTAACCAAGTTATGAGTAAACAGTCAAAATGCATTAAAATATCTTAATCTCACTTACCTCAGTTCACAGTCTGGCTTTGAAGAGCGAAGATATGCCTCCAGTCTGAGATGATTATGGTATTGGACCCCTGGTATGTAAGTATCTGGTAGGGGGGTGAGGGTGGAGGGTGCTGAGTTGGGGGTCGGGTGGGGTGGGTTGGGGCTGGGATGATGAAAGACAGTGAGGACTGTTGTCTATATTTCAGGTTAAAAAAGAAAAATGTGTTGAGGGATGGTACCTACCATCACTGGGGATTGGGCACCCCACTGCTGGCCTGATATTTGGTACACTGGGAGTGGGCACCCTGCTGTCCCTCACTGTTAGGACAGGGTAGTCCACACAGGGCAGGATGTTTCACAGTGGGCGGGATCTTTTGTATGTGGAGCTGGGATGGGGCAATGATTGGTGGGGGCAGAGTGTTTTGCTGCAGTTGGGATCTTTTTTGTGGAGCTGATGCCGTGGCTGGAAATGGAGGGGGCAAGAGTGAAGAGCATGCATAGGGATGGTGTGGGAGTTTTTTTTTTCCTTTTTACACTGAGGAGAGGAAAACAAGGGGAGCAGAGAGAGAAAGAGGAAGTTCCTACAGGATCAATACCACGCGTGGAATATAGCATAGTATTAACCACGCTGTGAAGAGTGCACTGTGAATTACAGTGACAGGGGTACAACAGCAATAGAGAATTACCGCTACCCCTTTCGGTGTATCTATTACTAGGAAGGCATTGTGTTACCATTTGCTGGGTGCCTGGTCCAGCCGTGAAGCAGATAAAGGCACCAGCACATGGCATACTTGGGAGACCTGGGGCTGTAGTTCAATTCCATGCAGGTCCTGCCATGCTACTACTTTAGCTGTCATTTAAAAAAAAATAATAAAGTTCCTCCCTCCTGACTTTCTCACCATCTCCTGAGTCCACCCACCCCCAGAGTTTGTTATTTTAATTCCAAGGGATGTGGGGGTGAAGCCCCCCATGTCGGGGGCTGCGGGTGTGAAACCCTTCGCAAAAAAAGTAGCCTATTTATTTCAATGGTGTGCACTCTTTCTGTAGGTCAGTGTATTTCCCAACCTTATAACAGCACATGCTGTTTTGCTTGTGGCATTTGTTGCCGTGCTGTTAGTGTATGTGCAGTTATGACACTGTGCCGAGAAAGTGCACTGTCTTTTTTTTTAAATAATACATTTTCTTTATTTTTCTTTTGTGTACATGAACCACATAACATCAGATATATAAAGTGACATAACAATCTTCCAGGATGGGATAAAGCCATTCCATGGATTTACAACACTAAACCATTGAATATATTAATGAACTAAGAGTTATATCATTAATGCATAAAACACTGTACCATTCCAGAACGTCAATGTATTGTGAATATGTATGATTGTGTCACAACTGCAGGGCAGTCTATTGATGACTTACCCATTCGTGTGAGTATAGCATAACAGCTAATCAGAAACTGCATTTGTATTTTATCATACTGCACTAAATACTGTAAGAAACAAGCATTTATCAATGCTGAAAGTTTGTCGTGTGCACTGATGCCATTTGGGGGGTTATGAGCTGGTGTTGGCAAATTTCAACACTGGTTCATAACTTCATTGTTTTTTAATATTTTTGCACCACATTTTCAACATAGCCATCTTATTATGCCACCTCATGAAGAAAGGAAGAGTACAATTTCAACTCCTGTCTGAAAGGTACTTTCACGCAGTGCCTGCAAAATCATCTTTTGGGATGTAAAAAAAAAAAAAAAAATTTGCCCAGGATCTGGAAAACAGCAGCTGACACATTCATGAGTTGCAGTGAAGAGATGGCTATGATGAAAATTTGGGGTCAAAATATTGAAAAGTACCAAAGGTACGAGCCTGTGTTTGTTAATTCAAGTGCATGCTCGTAACTTTGTTGTTTGCTAATATTTTCACACCAAATTTTCAATGTAGCATTCTTATGACCCCACCTCATGAAAAGTGCCAGTGTCATTTCATTTACTCATCCTGAAAGGTGATTTCACAGAGCTATCACGCCATTCTGCGCCACAGGTGCGAAAACATGTTTCAGGCAGGATATGAAAAATTACAGCTATACTGTTCGAAATCAAATCCAAACATACTTTATTTATAAAAAGCACCCTTCTTGCAACCAAGGCACTTGTACACAATAAAAACAAAATGCAATAAACAATCACAACAATAATCAATAAAATCCTGCAATTTAAAACTCTAGCAGTTATAATAATACCTAAAAATCTGGATATGCCAAATCAAATAAATAGGTATTTAGTGCAGTTTTAAAATCCTGGATGGTCAGGCAGTTTCACACCAGATAAGATAGAGAATTTCACAGGGTCGGGGCCACAAAACCAAAAGACCTGACCCCAGATTTCTTTAAATAGACCCTGGGAATCTCTAGCAATCCCTCATCGGTGGATCAGAGAGGGTGGAAGGGACAGTAAGGGTGAAGGAGATCTTGCAAGTAACTAGATCCCTGATCATGTAGGGCTTTATAGGTTAGTAGATTGACCTTGAAGGTGATCCTCCACTACTCTGGCAGCCAGTGCAGTCTGCTGAGCACAGGCGATATATGACTCGTTTTAGATGTACCAGTCAATAGCCTGGCTGCTATATTCTGCACTAGCTGGAGGCAGTGGATATCAACCCCCAATAGCCCTAGATAAAGGGCATTGCAGTAGTCAAGGCAAGAGGTAACGAAGGTGTGGACCAACGTTGGAAGATCCTCAGGAGGAACCAGGTATTTCACCCTGGCAATATTCCTCAGATAGTAATAAGAGGTCTTGATGACTGCCAACACCTACAATTTCAGGGTCAAGTCATCATCTACAATAATGCCCAGGTTCCACACACCCAGTCTGGTAGTCAGTTGAACATGCCTGAGGCATAGTCCCGAGGGTAGAGCTGCGGACAAACCCACCTCCCGATGATCTGGGTCCATGACCAGCACCTCAGTTTTAGCTGGGTTCAACCGCAGCCAGTTCGCACTCATCCAGTCCTGGAACTCAGCTAGACAGTTGTTAAATACCAAGAGGAACACATCCTGACCAGGTGCAAAGGACATGTACAGCTGAGTATCATCTGCATAGCAATGAAAACTCAGACCGTACCACCTAATAATGTGTGAAATAATGGCAATGTTGAAAATCTGGAGTAAAAATATTAAAACTGGCGAAGTTAGGAGCATGCATAGAAACTGTGAAATGCACACTCGTAACGCAGTCATTTTTTTGGAACTTTTTCACCAAATATGCAACATGGGCTTTTTGGGACCTCACCTCATGGCCAGTGGCACTGTCGTTTCGTTAATCAGTCTGGAAAGGTAATTCCACACAGTGACTGCGAAATCACCTTTTGAAACTGAATAACTAAATGACAGTAACAGTGTTCAGGAGGTGGGGTCTCAAGAACCCCATGTTGAAAATTTGGGGTGAAAATTCCTAAAAATGGCTGGGATATCAACCTAAGTTGAAAAGCCCCCCATTGATTCCCTTTATACAACTTACCTTGAAATCTTCACTTTGCTGGTTGGCTTTGAAGAGTGCAGATGTGTCCCATTCCACAGGAGATCGTTGTTCCCAACCTTCAGAGGTAAGTAGGGGTGCAGGGAGGTGGGTGCACAGTGGGAGGGTCAGGATGGGGGAGGGGGATGGGGAGACAACAATGGACTGTTTTTGTTTTTTCAGGTTTAAAGAAGTAAAGACATTGGGGATGGTTTTCTTTTTTTTTATATAGGAAAGGATGTGAACATTTCTGGACACTGGGCATGTGCTCCCCAGAGTCTGGGGGGATGGGGAATGAGGGTGCGATGAGGACAGCAGAAGTGGGAGGGAGAGGGAGGGATTTGCTGTGTGTGGGGGGGCCTCAAACAAATTGAGGATGTGGGGAGGACAGCAGCAGTGGGAGGCAGAGGGAGGGATTGATTTGCTGGTGGGGGGGGCCTCAAACAGAACAAGGGTTTGGGGAGGATAGCAGCATTGGGAGGAAGCATGAGGGAGTGATTTGCTAGTGGGGGGGCTCGAACAGGAATGGAAGGAGGACAGGAGCAATGGACAGGTTCAGTGCATTCACACTGTAAATGCTACGACAGTACAGCAGTGTGAATGTGCAACCAGGAAGTCAATGTAATGCAGGTCTTTACACATCAAAGGACTGAGCTGTGCCACTATTGGTATGGCTCTGTCCTTTTAAAAGTTTATCAACTCCGCCCCAAAAACAGAAAGTGAGTCGTCGCCAGCCTGCCTATTGATTTGCCTGCTGCTGACCCGCTCTCTGGAACTGAGCTGTCTAGTGGATGCACGCCCCTTCACACCCGTATATAGCAACTCTCATTTTAACGAGATTGTCTATGCTTGTGCGCACAATTAACTCAAACATGAGAAGGAAAAAGAAAAAATGAGAGATAGTTAAAAATAGAGCAAACCACACATGTTGTATCATTTCAGTGCCCCTTAGCTGCCAGAGAGATTGCACTTATTGCTACAGAATAGGATTAAAACTGATTTGTACCCTACTGTATTCCAATACCAGTCCTATCTGTAGTCACTGGTAGTGTTCACTGGTCTCTGCTGCTTCCTTCCCACTTAAAGGCTTGGGATACAGATAGACAGTGAATATAGCCTACATTGCCCATCCTTTTTTGGGGGGGAGGTTACCTACAGAGTTCTGCGGGTGACTACTATGTCCTCAGTTGTACTGGCCCCCTGTGCTTTCCCCTGGCCCCATGCAGTAAACCATGGGTCTCATAATTCCTCAAACCTGTTACTAAGGCCTCTTCCCAGTACTGGACCCTTATGTAGGAAGCCATCATGGTGACCTCTGCTTTCCATTTAGGAATGGATGGTGGTTCTGGTTGCTACCAATTCATAAGCATTTTTCTTTTTGCTTCCATTGCCGTAGTGTACAATCTGGCCTCCATCTACTTGCAGGCTCTTGGATGTGGTTCAGGACCCCAATATCCAGAACACAGGATATTATGGGAGTTTGCTCCCTTCTACTTTCACCACATAATTTAATATCTTTACCCAGAAGGCCTAAATATGCAGCGAGCACCACAGAATATGGGCTATGTGCCCCAGGCATCGTTGGCACCTCCAGCTCTCATTGCTAATTTCAGTAACTTGGGAGGTGTCCAGTGGCATCTGCTCAAAATTGTCTTTTGAATGAGATGATGTCTTTGGTCCAGCAAACCCTGGTGAGCCATTCAGCAGCAGTTGTCTTATTTATTTATTTATTTGATATATCGGTTTACAACCTTTGAGCCAGAGGCTCATTTCCAAAGGTACCTCGTCACATGTAAGACAGAAGCTAATACAACAGGGTATAACAACAGTTACAAAAGCATGTCCTACAGACATTTGTCACAGACATTATTTACAGTATTTACAGTAAGTACAGACTTTATTTACAATATTTGGATGATGATATTTATATATTCACAGCAGAGAGACATTACTAGCTTGAGAAAGCATCTAAATAGAGTAGTCAGTCCTATTCATGGGTTTGGTAATTCTTGACATAGGTTGCAATCCATAATGGACTTTGCCAGAGAATTAAAATCAGAGAGGGTGAGAGAGTGAAATATTAGTTGCAGTTACAGGAGCGGATATTGAAGAGGTGGTTGCGAAGAGTGGTTTTGAAGTGGGTGCACTAGTGATGGTGTTTGGGAGTGCATTAAACCATGTGGGGGGTCCTGGATTGGAAAGATCTCTGGGCAAGGGAGATTTTTACCTTCGGCACAACCAGGGTTGCTTTCTCTGAGTGGCGGGTGGGGATAGTGGGGGTGGCTGGATGAAGCGAGGCGGAGACCCCGAGAAGAGAGAGTCCAAGCAGTATTTTCTTGGACAGTATGCTGGTCTGGTAGCGGAGTCTTTTGTCGAGGTTGAGAAGATTGGCAGAGGTATAGAGGGAGCAGGTATGAGTGAGTCTCTGTACGCCAGTTAGGAGCCTGCAGGTCTTGTTTAGGGAGACCTGGATTGTCCCTCCTTTCTGAATGGAGCACATCCCTCCACTTAAGTCTTTGTTTATCCCATTAGGGTCCATGATGTTGTTGCATATGTTGATAGATGGGGCACCCTTTCAACTGTTTTGGCTTAGAACATTTGTCTATGCTTATGTCCATATCTGCTGGAATATATTAGTGTTCTGGGCCTAACCACCCTCAAAGTGCATGCTGAAGTTGGAGGTATTTAGAATGGTTTGAAGGAGGCAGGTTAAGCTCGCATTGGAGGCACCAAAATATTTCAGAATTTTGGACTGTGATGAAAGCACATGTGACAGGGAGGAAATGCTGTTACTCTCCCACGTTTTCCAGTGGAGACATTTACCATCTATTTTTAATCTAGGGTTGTCCCAGAGGCATTCATTTAGACCCATCCTAAGCTCCCTCTGCCCTGATTGTTTTTGGACAGTCCTCATAGCACGTCTAGTGAACTGAAATGTGGTAAATTTATATTCTTGCGATCTAGAGGTTGGGCCTTACTTTAGATTGGAGTGGGACGGTGCCTGAAATAGATTGTTCAATTTGGAGCCAGAAAGGCCCCTCTAAGTCTGCTCTAATCCAGTATACAGCACTTCTTATTCAATTGGCTACATGATATGGCCAAAGACAAGGAGCATTCCACCCTCTTCTACTTTGGTAGGGCTGTCAAGAGTCTGCCTACCAAATCTTGGCTTCTGAGTCCCACATAGGAAGATTGAAACAAGCCTGTCCATTTTTGCCCACCATTTCGTTGAAATCCCAAGAGGAAGATTATTGGCACAATAATTAATTTGAAAGAGAGCCATCCTCTTTAAGGCTACTGTTTTGCCTGGAATGGAAAGATTAAGGTGCTTTCACCTGTCAGTGTTTTGGTTCCACCTCATGCAATAGCAGTTGAAGGTTGGCTTCAACCCAGTTCCCCACCCTGGGTTTGATGCACATTCCGTTATTTAATACCTTGGGGTGACCATGTTAACCTGTGTAGACATATGATTGCTCTTGCCTGTGAAGATCCTTTAGAGAAATTACTTCAGTTTTATCCCAGTTAATGTGGAGGCCTGAAGGGGTCCCAAAGTGAAAACATCAGTGAAAGTACTTCAGGTATCAGTCAGTTAACATGACTGAGTGAGAAGCATGTCATCCACAAACATAAGGGATTTACAGATCATGTTTCCCAGCTGAATGACTGTGACAAGGGGCTGTTTTCTAATTGTATCTGCTAGGAGCTCTATGGCCAACACAGAAAGTAAGGGGGATAGTGGGCAACCCCATCTGGTACCTCAATGGAGTGGGAAGGGAGAGGATAGCAGACCATTGCCCAGGAAATGAACACTGGTCCTACACCAGATTGTTTCATCACCTCAAAGAGGTAGTCCCACTCCACTGAGCTGAATGCCTTTTCAGCATCTATTGCAAGGAGGACATTTATATCTTGCCCTCATTGGGCCTGCTCCAATATGGTTACAAGGGCTGTGACGTTATCCTGCCCCTGCCTTCCCTAAATAAATTCTGTCTTAGTACAGTGTATGATGGAGTGCATCAAAATCTTCTGTCTGGCTGCCAGGCCTTTGGCCAATATGTTGGTGTTCACATTAATAAGGGATATTGGCCTGTAACTGGAGCAGAGGGTGTTGTCACAGAAGAAAGGGTTCTAAAAGAACTCCTAAAACTGAAGGTGGATAAAGCAATGGAACCTGATGGGATTCACCCCAGAGTTCTAAAAGAACTAAGGGAAGCACTAGTAACACCACTGCCTACCCTTTTTAATAAATCATGGGAGGATGGTGTGGTACCTGAGGACTGGAGGAGGACAGATGTGATTCCCCTTCACAAAAGTGGGAGCAAGACAGAGGCAGGAAACTACAGACCTGTCAGTTTTACCTCAGTGGTAGGGGAAAATGATGGAATCATTTCTGAAGGAAAAAATTGTTGAGTACCTAGAGGCCAGTGGGGCACAGAACCCAAGGCAGCATGGATTCACAGCGGGAAGGTCATGTCAGAAAAATCTAATTGATTTTTTTGACTGGGTGACCAAAGTAGTAGACCAGGGAGGGGCTGTGTCTATGGCCTACCTAGACTTTAGCAAGGCATTTGACACAGTTCTGCACAAAAGATTAATAAACAAATTAGCCAGCCTGGGAGTGGGTCCCAGGTTGGTAGCCTGAGTAAAACACTGGCTGGACAACGAGACACAGAGGTAATAGTAAATGAAGTCCACAGTGAAGAAAGGGGGGTTACTAGTGGGGTACCGCAGGGTTCAGTACTGGGGCCAGTCCTTTTTAATGTCTATATAACTGACATTGCAGAGGGACTGGAAGGAAAAGTATGTCTCTTTGCAGATGACACAAAGATCTGCAAAAGGGTTGATATGCAAGGTGGGGTGGAAAGGATGAAAAAGGACTTGGCAAGGTTGGAGGAATGGTCAAATGTATGGCAGCTTAGATTCAATGCAAAGAAGTGCAAAGTAATGCACCTGGGAAACAAAAACCCAGGGGAAGAGTATGCAATGAGGGGTGAGATACTGACAACAACAAAAATGGAAAGGGACCTGGGGGTAGTCATATTAGATGACCTGAAGGTGGGCAAGCAATATGAGAAGGCAGTAAGGAGGGCTGGGGGATACTGAGTTGCATAGGGAGAGGCATCACCAGTAGAAAACAGGAAGTTGTTGTCCCTCTGTACAGACAGTTGGTAAGGCCACATCTGGAGTACTGTGTACAGTTCTGGAGACCCCATCTCCACAAAGATATAGACAGGGTGGAGGCTGTCTAGACGAGGGCAACCAAAATGTTGCAGGGTCTGCACCAGAAGACATATGAAGAAAGCCTAAAGGAGCTTAAGATGTATAGCCTCGAGGAAAGGAGGGAGAGGGGGAACATGATTGAAACGTTCAAATACCTCAAGAGAATCAACAAAGTCCAAGAGGGTAGCATCTTTCAGAAAAAGAGATGTGCAAGAACAAAGGGGCACAATTTGAAGATAGAGGAGGGATGGCTCAGAGGTAATATGAGGAAGTAGTTCTTCACAGAGAGGGTTGTAGACGTATGGAACAGCCTTCCTTAGGAGGTTGTAGAGTCAAAAACAGTGGGGGAATTCAAGAATGCATGGGACAGAGATAAGACAATTCTAGTGGGGGGGTAGGAGGAAGTAGGCTGCTGGTTAACTAGGATCTGCAGCTTATCCGTTAGGTAGGGAAATGGGCAGACTAGGTGGGCCAAGCGGTCCTTATCTGCCATCAGATTCTGTATTTCTATGTTTTCTATGTTTGTCTTTCCTGGCTTTGGGAGAACTACGATAGTTGCTTCTTATTGTGTAGGGGGGTAGATTACCCCTGTCCCCTCTCTGGTGGATTAGTGTATGGAAATGCAGTGTCACATCCTTTAAAAAAGTCTGATAGAATTCCACGCAGGCCAAAAAGGGCACTGATTCATGTGTACTATATGTGACTCAACTCCACTGCAGGGAGCGGATTGTAGAGCAAACATAATGTGATGCATTTGGTATCTAGTCATGCCATTCCAGAGCCTCCTTGTTCTCTCCACACCACATCAGCAATACATCAGTATAGCACCTGGTATGCAGTCATAAAAAGGACTTTGCTAGACTAGGGAGATGTTAGTTACTGATAGACTGAAGGGCATAGATGATCTGAAGCGGTCAGGCAATGAATGAGCAGTTATAAAAAGAGCGGTACTAGAAGCATCCTAGAAGTGTATAAAGTGTGTTAATAAGTCTAACACAAGAAACCAGATTCAGTTTGGTGATCAGGTGAGGGATGGGAATCAGGGAATAAAGAAGGCTTTTATAATCTACAAGGGGGAGCAATCTGAGGCCAGTAGGGAACTGAAAATAAGCATATAACTCATTAGGAGCGCAAATGCAGATGCTGTACTAAGGACAGCGGAAGGGGTTTATGAAAGTTGTAAGGGCATATTAGAGAAAAGATGCAAAGGACATCATATAAAGAAAGTTGTTGATGATGAAAGATAGGGTGACAGTAGAGAATTACTTGGGGAGAGGAAATGTCCTAAATAAGTACTTTAGTTCACTATTCGTTGTGGAGGTTTCAGGCCCAAATCCCAACAGCAAGATTAAATTTGAGGGACCTGATGGACAGAAACTGGAGCTAGACAGGATTTCAATGGAAAGGTAATCAAAGGGCTGCAGAATCTGAAGGTTATTAAATCTCCAGGGCCAGATGGAATGCACACAGGAGGAAGGCGAATCACACACTGGCAGCTGCCATGACAACACTCTTGAAAGAATCACTAGCAAAGAGTGAGGTGCTGGAGGTCTGGAGGGTGGTAAATGTAGCACTCCTGTACACAGAGGATTGCAGGAATTACAGCTCAGTGATTCTGACATCCATTGTGGGTAAGATTCTGGAGACAATAGTTAAGAAACAAATTGTTGAATTCTTAGAGGACTTTAGGTTGACAGATAAAAACCAGCATGTGTTTATAAGGGGCAGATCGTGGCTGACAAACCTGATGGACATGTTCAACTCAGTGATGCAATCTGTTGACAGGGGTCAAGTAGTTAATAGCCTATATCTAGATTTCAGTAAAGTATTTTACTCTGTGCCTCACGGGACACTGGTAAAGAAGGTTTGTGACCTCGGTTTAGAAGAATGACTCATTAGATGGAATGGGAACTCATTGGGAAGGACCTAAAGGATTGTCCTCTGTGGCATATTCCTATAGATAAAATAGGCAACCAATGGTGAACCCCTGGGGTCCATCTTAGAACCAGTCCTTTTCAATACAGTATATACATTAGTGACTCTGGGGTTGGGATGCATAAGAAATTGAGTTTATTTGCAGATAGTACCAAGCTAGGTGGGAAGGTGGCCTGTAAAAGAGGAGTAAGCTGAATGAAGAAGGACAATGAGAGATACAGATCTGTTCTGACATTTTACAATTAATGTTCAGTGCCAAAAAATGTAAAGTAATGCATGATGTGTGCAGAAATCCACAGCCTGAATGTTGGATCAGTGGGGATAAGTAGAACACTGCTGGGAGGAAAGAGACTGGCTGGGGGTGGGGGTTGCTTTGGCTTCTCAGAAGGAACTAGAAGGGAAAGGATCAGATCTTTTACAACACAGTAGCTTCTTGCTGTTTTTACATTGTTTGGATTTTACTTGGTAGAAAGTTATTTCTTTTCTTTCTTACTACTTCTAAGGGGCTAGCAGGGTATTGTTTTGGGGCTGTTGGAATTTTGAAAACTGTTTTGGTGGCTATAAGTGGGCTCATTTGTTTGATGTTTCACTGTGTAGCAGGCTGCATTTGCAGAGGCCTATTTCTTCTGATTTAAAACCTATTTAGTGTGATTTAACGGGGGCTGTTTCTTTGAATCAGAGACCTATATCTTCTAATTTCATCCTATTTTGATGTGTTGTTGGTGAAGCTGTTTGAATTGGAGACCTGTTTCTTTTGGTAGCAAACCTATTTTGGGGGCTTTGAGTAGAATTGTGATTTATTTTTGCTGGCTTCACTAGCTGCAAAGGTTAGTGCATAGTGGGGGAAGGGTGCTAATGGTCTGACCAGGGGCCTCAGCTACCTGATTGTTTCTGGAAGACTTGGGTTGGTCCCAGCCCCCAACCCCTCACCCACCCACCCCTGGTCTGTGATTTCCTTTATACTAGGGGTTCTGACATCACTTCCTCAAACGGGCAAAGGATATGCATCTGTAATAGCAGAAGCAGACATCCAGGAATGGAACAGCAGCAAGTGAATAGCTGACTGCTGTCTCAGTGGAAGGAAAGTAACTGCAAATCTAGAAGCTTTCATTGTTACTTCTTTGCATTGTTATTGCATTGTGGAAAGGAGGAATAGGAGTTTGAAGCAGGTTGTGCAATAGCTACTTAAAGTCTCGTTTTGAGTGTGGATAGGAAGATTAGGAATATAAAAAGTAGTTGCTCAGTCTATCTAAATGTGTACAACAAAGGAGGTAAGGGAAATAAAGAAAAGAATGTTTTGCACTGATGGGTGGGGGAGAGGGGAGACTTGGGGTTGTGTTTGGTATCCTGCATCTGGAAGGGTGGGGAGTCACTGGAGGGCAATGACAGCAATGGGTAGGGTGCTAGGCTGCAACAACTGCAGTGCACCAGTATTTCTAAAAATTGCCTGGAGTGTGGGAGGATGTTTAGTGTGCAACCACTTAGAGAAACTTAGAAAGGTGATGGAGGGTCTGCAGGAGGAACTAAGACAGACAAAACAGACTGGGGGTGGGTTTAACCCAATACTGGAGGGAGGAAGAATGGAGATGAGGGAGGGCGATTTAAGCCAACAGTGGTGAGGAGAGGGTCAGAAGAAGGGAAGCAGGGACAAGGGTATCCAGGCCAGAAAGAACGATTGCCAGGGAAACCGGGTCAGGCGACAAAAGACAAATGGAAGGAGGAGATAAGGACTTGTGAGGGGAGGCGAAGAAGTGGCAAAAGTCATGGAGTGGAAAGGAGAGAACAGGTTACTATGAAGAGAGAGGGAGGGGGCATTTGTGAAGGGTCTTCAGAAAATAGTTTTGCACTGCTAGAGAGGAAGAAGGTGGAGGAGGGAAATGATGAAATTAGAGGAGTAATTGATAAATGCCTGGACCAAACCGGAGCAGGGGGAAGTTCTGCTGGGAGAATTGCAACAGCGGCAAAAGAGGGAAATAATGTTCAGGAGAAAGAAGAGGAGCCAGAAAGGAGAGAGGGAGATGAATGGAAGCAAGCAGGGAGTAAGAGTGGTGAATTTTAGTGCTGGGGGACTCAATACTAAGAGGAGTCAGGTGGGGTAGCAAGGGGGGAGAGACATAGTCGCATTTGGGTGGAGGCCATGCCAGGAATGAAGCAGAAAGGGTGGGACAATCTATTTTGAAATATGCTAGAAGGAGTAGGGACAAGCCTCATTTAATTATACATCTTGGGACGAACGACCTGGCTGACAAGACAGTAGATATAGTCCAGAGGAGGTTTGAGGAACTAGGACAATTATGTGAGGGGGCAGGAAGATCAGTAACTTTTCAGATACTTCCAGTGCCCAAGGTGCACAACAAGAAAGCTGAGAATAGAGGAATTTAACGGATGGCTAAGAACCTGGTAGTTGTGCCAAAGGGTATGGGCTGTTGGGGGTGGGGTGGGGTGGGGTGGGAGGGACCTGGGAGGACAGTAGTCTCTATGCCAAGAACAGACTACACTTGAGTGAGGAGGGAAAGAAAGTGTTGAAACAGAGGATGGAGGAGTACATAGAGGAAGTAGGGAATTTAAACTAAGAGAGGGGGTTTGGCAGTTGGGCAAGAGACATGCAGACACCACAGGTTGGGAAACCATATGAGCTTACCCCCCATAACAGTGACAAAGGACAAATGGCAAGTACTATTGGTGATGCTAGTAAAGGAGGGCAGGATGGGGAGGGTGGAAGGTGGTTTCCCTTAATGCTAGGAGCCTTGGGAGGAAAACTGCAGAGTTACAAGTGCTCATGGCAGAGGGAGAGGTGGCCATTGCAGCCATCACAGAAACATGGGACACCCAACACAATAACTGGGACCTGTCTGTACCAGAGTACAGGTTATTTCATAGGGACATGGTGATTGGGAAAGGAGGAGGTGTGGCACTATATGTGAAGGAAAGACTGAAGTGTGTAAGGGAGGAAGGGGAGGAGTAACTTTGGATGCAAATCCAGGATTCCAAGAATAAGATTCTTAGAATGGGAGTGGTGTACAGGCCGCCATCTCAGATGGAGGAGTTAGACAGGGAACTAGCGGGACAGATCAGGAGGACCTGCTAGAAGGGTAGTGTGGTGATTGTGGGGGACTTCAGCATGCCAGGAGTGGACTGAAGTACCCCAACAACCAGGAACAGAAAGGAGCAGGTACTGCTGGATACCTTCCTGGACAGCTTCCTGCTGCAAATGGTCAGTGAATCAACCAGGTTAGGGAATACCCTTGACCTTGTGCTGGCAAATGGGGACTTTGTGAGAGAACTTACAGTGGAGGAACTGCTGTCAGGGAGTGACCACCACTCAGTATGGCTTACATTGGATATGGCAAGGAGGGAGTGGAATCTGGCACAAGAGTGCTGGACTTCAGGAGGGCCACTGTGGGAGGATGGGGAATTGGTAAAGGGCACCTGGCCAGAATTCAATCTAGTATGGACACTAACCAGATGTGGGAGCAACAAAGCTGGGGATAGTGGAGGCAACCAAAACCTGCTGCAAGGCCCAGAGCAAGAAGGCTAGGGCTAAGAAACCGAGCTGGTTGAGCAAGGAGGTCATGGAAGAGGTAAGAAGGAAAAGAGCTGCCTTTAGGAAGTACAAGAAAACAGGGAGAGGGGAGGGGAGAACAGGGAGGAGTACTTGATGGAATCGAAGGAGGTGACAAGGGCAGTAAGGGGAGCCAAGACATCTACGGAACTCAGGCTGGCACAAGGCATTAAGAAGGGGGAGAAAGACTTCTTTAGGTACATCAGGGAGAAAAGGAGCTGTAAGGACCACATAGTAAGGATTAGGAAGGAGGGGTTTGGGTGGAAGCAGGGTGCAATAAGGCAGAAGCACTGAATGTGTACTTCTGCTCAGTATTTACTAAAGAGAAGAGGGGGGTGACACCCAAGGGGGGAGAAATGGCAGAAACGGGGGGTGACAGATGGGGAAATCATGGAGGGCAGAGTTCGGGAGGGTTTGAAGGCACTGAGGGTGGATAAGGCACCAGGCCCAGATGGCATCTACCCAAGGATACTGAAGGAGCTGGCAGAGGTCCTTGCAGGACCTTTGGCAGACCTATTTAATGCCTTGCTACATTTGGGGTGTGTACCTCAGGACTGGAGGATGGCTCATGTGGAGCCCCTCCACACGAGTGGTCCCAAGGATGAACCGGGAAACTACAGACCAGTGAGCCTCACATCCATCATGGGTAAGCTAATGGAGACTATCCTGAAGGAGAGGCTGGTGGCCCTCCTAGAGACCAAAGGACTACAGGACAGCAGACAGCATGGCTTCATATGGGGCAGATCCTGCCAAACCAACCTGGTGGAGTTCTATGACTGGGTAACTAGGCAACTGGACAGGGGCCATGCAGTGGATGTCCTCTATCTGGACTTCAGTAAGGCATTCAACTCGGTGCCGCATGGAAGGCTGGTAAGTAAGTTAGTAGGCACAGTGGCAGGTGCAAAGCTGAGATGGGTGGGGAACTAGCTTCAGGGAAGGCAATAGAGGGTGGTGGTGGGTGGGGAGCTCTCACACCCAAGGGTAGTGACGAGCGGTGTCCCACAGGGCTCGATGTTGGGGCCAGTGTTGTTTGGGTTATTCATTGCAGACATATCATTGGACATCAAGAGCAAGATCAGTCTGCTTGTTAATGATACCAAGGTAGGAGCAGTGGTGGATGACCTAGGTGGATGGCAGGGGTTGCAGGATGATCTGGCAAAGCTTGAAACCTGGTCAGACACCTGGCAACTGGGGTTTAATGCCAAAAAGTGCAAGGTGCTGCATTTTAGGATGAAGAACCCAAGGAGGAGTTACCAGCTGGGGGGAGTGCAGCTAGCCCAGACAGAGGAGGAGAAGGATCTGGGGGTGCTCATTACAGGGTCAATGAACAAAAACAATGTAGTAAGGCAGCTGCAAAGGCCAACAAAATGCTGAGTTGTATTGCAAGGGGTATATCCCCGAGGAGGGAGAAGGTGATTCTGCCACTGTACAGGTCATTAGTTAGACCACACCTGGAGTACTGCATGCAGTACTGGTGCCCGTATCTGAAGAGGGACATTAAGTTACTGGAGGGGGAGCAGCGCAGGGCGACAAAGATGATCAAGGGGCTGGGGGACTTATCATACGCGAGGAGGCTGAGGGAGTTGAACATGTACCTACTGGAGGAGAGGAGGGATGGGGGGACATGATTGAAACCTTTAAGTACATGAAAAGAATAAACAAGACAGGTACAGAGGGGCTGTTCAAAGTAAGGGAAGGGAGGGACACCAGGGGCCATGATATGAGACTGGAGGGAGGAAGGTTCAGGAGGGAGATGAGGAGACATTTTTTTACAGAGAGGTGGCTGGGTAGAATGCGTTACCTGTAGAAGTGTTATCCAGTAGAACAGTGTACTGCTTCAAAAGAGGATTGGGCAGGACAAGGGGGAGGGTCAATGAAGGGGAAGGGTAGAAGGGAAGGGCAGCTGCAGAATAAGGGGTGCTAGCTGCACATTCGAGCAGACTTGCTAGACCTCTAGGCCTTTATCTGCTGGCAAATTTCATATGTTCATATGTTCGTAATTAGAAATGGTCTAAAATCCTCCTGTCACTGTACAGTACTAATGCATGTGGGAAGGCAAAAAGGATGCTAAGCTGCATCATGTGGGGTTTCATGAAGGAGAGATGTGATTCTGGCACTGTACAGGTTGCTGGTTGAACAACATGTGGTGTATCGTGTTTAATTCTGGAGTCCACATTCAAGGAAGGACTGGAGCAAACTGTTGCCGCTTTAAGGAGGGGCAACAAAAATGATTCACAACCAACAGGGCAAGACCTGTGAAGGGGCACTGGAAAACCTAAACATGTTTTAACTGGATATTTGAAGGGGGGGCCGGGATATGATAGAGGCATATAAATACAGTAATTCTGTGATACAATAGAGTGCCCCTACAGAATTATTTAAAATAAACACTTCAGCCAGTAGTAGTCAGAATTGCAAGCTGGCTTGATGGGGGAAGTTTAGGAAAGGCATCTAACTGCAAGTTTTTAGGGGTCAGCATTGGTACCAGCCCACTAGCCAAATGCTGGTAGAGTTTATACTGGACTAATAACATTTTCCTTTCATTAGCCCTGTTAGTGTATATTGAAGAAAGTAACATAGAAACATAGAAACATGGAATTTGACGGCAGATAAGGACCGCTTGGCCCACCCAGTCTGCCCATTTCCCTACCTGATGGGTAAGCTGCAGGTCCTAGTTAACCAGCAGCCTACTTCTTCCTACCCCCACCCCCTAGAATTGCCTTATGACTGTCCCATGCATGCTTGAATTCCACCACTGTTTTTGACTCCACAACCTCCTCTGGAAGGCCGTTCCATACATTTCAGTAAGTGTACCAGTTGGGCTAGTAGAAAGTCTGTGTAACATTTGGATTTTCCCAGTAATTAATCCTGTAGCTAGTGGCTGCAAATCTTAAAGCTGATCCTTGTTTTATTTTTCACAGAGGACAAACAGAACCACCTGCTCAGAAATGGGTCACTGCAGGGACCACACAAACCTCAGAAAACAGTGAGACAGCTTCAAGGAGGTTATCAGCAACTGGGGGAGTTAAAACTGAAGGAAGAGTATTTTTGGAAAAAGGTAGTAATAGTGCTGGGAATTAGGGTAAGGTAGGGCCCCAGGGCAGACACATGCATACGTACATACATACATACAAAGATACACAGACGATGCAACAGACTTAAAGTCTTCTGTCCTTGATGTCTGTGCTTCTGTGTAACATCACACTACTAATGGGGTCCTGTTTCTAACTAGTTCTAAAGCTGGTAAGACAAAAACAAGGATTTAAAGTGTCTTGCTCAATGGCACACAATGCATCTGTGACAATTGTGGGATTCTTAACTAGGATCTCAAGGAAAGTTATTTTATGCTCTAGCCTATAGGCCACACTGACTTCACATAGTACTATGAGTTCTATAGTATGGAAATCAAGGAGTAAGAAAAAGTGGCATTCTTTCTTGGCTACGTAATATGATAGAACACACTGGGAGATCACATGGCTCCAACAGGACCTGATAATGCAAGCTTCAGACTTAGCCATTATGAGTTCCAACATGCAAGAACTGTGATAAACAACACTGCAAAAAGAGCTACTCATAATGACATTGTTTTATTGCTTATATCCTTTTCCAGCACATGACCATCAGACCACAGGTTAAACTTTGAAAAATATGGTTAATAAATTTGTGCAATGATTTTAAGACTGAGTATGAGTAGCCTTATGAAGAAAAGTTTTAAATAAATATAATGGTAGAGATTCATGAGTTCAAATTATGTTGCCCTGAAGAGGTCTAATTGAAAATGCCCTCAAGTAATAAAGCATAGTCATGTTATTCAAGACAAGCGTAATACAGAAGTATGGCTCCAGGTCCCTGTCTCAGTTTTTTACTTGTAGTCTCTTAGATATTTTGGTCTAATACCCTGCATGTGTTGACATTATATTCAGTTCAGTCTCTCCTTGATGACTTGTGTACTGGCAGCACAAAGGGACCCACACTCAAGAGTAGGGCTGGTCCCAATGTGCTCTTTGTGTGCAAAACCATTATGGTTTATTTACTGTTTACTGCAGAGTGTGTCATAGGACAACAATTAGCAATCATCAGAATTTACAAGCTTGGAAGGCAATTTGCCCATTTTGGCTCACCTTTTCAATGGAAGTAGCTGTTTTTTTTTTCCTTCACAGTGCTGAATTGGCCCTGAGCCCTCTTAAATATTTTTAATGTGTTAGTTTCAATGACTGTTTTTTTTTTTGGGGGGGGGGCATTCTACATGGTTACCACTCTTTGCTTAATCCACATTCCTCTTCCTTTTGTTCTTTATAGTTCATCATTTAATTGCTTCCATTGGGTTCTGGTAACACATGAACTCTGTTTTAATTTCAGACCCAGACAGTTCCACATATCTTTGTCCTGAAATGCACTATAGAGCAGGCACAGGTCCCATCCAAAGCCTTCTGTATTCCATTGTATACACATCTAGACTAACCAACCCTTCCTCATACAGTATGCAAGGTCTTTCGGGCCTGTCACCATCCTAGTACTGTAGCCATTTTCTGTACACCCACCAGCAACGTTATTTCTCTCTTGGTGTGGAGCCCAAAACTGGCTACAGTACTTTAAGTGGGGCATCGCCAGTCAGCATACAAAGGCGTCAGCACCCTTTTATCTCTGCTTCCTGTATTCTTCTGTATGCTACCCAGTATCCCATAACACTTTTTTGTCACCTCTCCTGAGTGGCTTTTAAAACTTAGATCAAAATTTATCAAGACACCTGGATCTCTTTCTGCTGTTGTTACTTTAAATTACTGCCCAAGTAATTCATACTTCACCCTCAAGTTATAATTTCTCAGATATAAAACAGCAATTTTCCAACACTGACTTCTAATTTATGACTGGATACTCATGTCTCTAAGTTCCTAAGTTCTTGTTTTAGCCTATTTATTGCTTCCTCAGAATCCACCACTGCCCAAGCCTTAGTGTCGTTCAAGAACTTGGTTATCCAGACACCCTCCTCACACTCAGTGGATGCAATGTACATAGTAAAAAAAAGTCAAAGTACCCGCTTGTCACTTTTGCCCATGCTGAACTATTAGCTCTTAAGGAGACTTTTCTATTGAGCCATGGATCTAGCCAATTAACTATCCTGTTTTTTACACTCAAGCACTTCAGTTTCAGGATAAGTTCCTTTGGGGCATAGAATCAAATGCCTTAGAGTGATCCAGAAAGATAACATCTACAGGTAAGCCTTTATCCAGTGCACTACTTACTCTGTCAAATAATGATATTATGCTTGTTTGATATGATCAGCTCTTCCTAAATCCATGTTGGGTAAGCTCCGTTAGACAATTCTCAGCAATAAAGTTTTCAAATTCTACCTTTATTTTTACATCCAGTACTTTCCCCACAACAGAAATTAGGCTTAAAGGTCTATAATGTTTAAAATATGATCTTTCTTCTTTTTAAAATAGTGGTACTACTGTTGCTTCTTGCCAGGCTTTTACCAACTCACTCAAGTCCAGTGATTTCTGCAATATGCATGTTATTGGTCCTGATAATTCTTCCACTAGTTCTTTATTCTGGGATGTAACCCATCAGGCCCCAGTGATTTGTTAGGATTTACTTTATTAAGTTTTTCCTTAATCAGATCTCTATACAAGATTATTCTGGGACAGTTGATGTCAATTATTATTTCCTCTCCTTTTCTTTCTTCTAAAGACACTGCAAAAGAATGTCTTAAGGATATTCACCATTTTCTTCTCATCACGTTTTTCCTTCCATCATACGGGGGCCTACATAGAAACATAGACTTTGACAGAAGATAAGGACTGCTTGGCCCACCCAGTCTGGCCATTTCCCTATCTACTGGATAAGCTGCAGATCCTAGTTTTACCAACAGTCTACTTCCTCCTACCTCCCACTAGAATTGCCTTATGTCTGTCCTATGCATTCTTAAATTCCCCCATTGTTTTTGACCCCACGACTTCCTCAGGTAGGCCGTTCCAGGCATCCACCACCTCTCCATGAAAAAATACTTCCTCACATTGCCGCTGAGTTGTCTGCCCTCTATCTTCAAATTGTGCCCCCTTGTTCTTGCACATCTCTTTTTCTGAAAGTTGCTACCCTCTTGGACTTTGTTGATTCCCTTGAGGTACTTGAAAGTTTCTATCATGTCCCCCCTCTCCCTCCTTTTCTCCAGGGTATACAAATTAAGCTCTTTTATTCTCTCTTCATATGCCTTCTGGTGCAGACCCAGCACCATTTTAGCTGCCCTCTTCTGGACTGCCTCCATCCTGTCTATGTCCTTGCGGAGATGGGGTCTCCAGAATTGCATGCAGTACTCCAGATGGTGTCTCACCAACTGTCTATACACAGGGATGACAGATTCCTGTTTTCTACTGGTGATGCCTCTCCCTGTGCATCCCAGTATCCCCGTAGCCCTCCTTACTGCCTTCTCACATTGCTTGCCTACCTTTAGGTCATCTGATATGACTACACCCAGGTCCCTTTCCATTTCTGTTGTCGTTAATACCTCCCTCCCACACGTGTGTTCATGTTTGTTTTAGAATTAATATGGTTGGAAAATGCTTTGTAATTGTCTTTTATTTTAGTTGCTAGGTTAATTTCTTGGTCTCTCTTACCCTTTCTTATTTTCCTCTTGCAGTGTCTAGCTGACTGATGGTAAGATCCCATAACTTACTCATATTTCCTTTTTTAGCCAGTTTGTATGCCTTTTTCCTTTATTTGATCTTTTTTCCCCCTGTTAAACCAGTCTGGTATTTTACCTGATTTATTTTATTTTGTCTTTTCTGGGACAAGTTGTGTTACTAATTTGATCAACTTATTATGTATGTTACCTCCAGTGACTTTCCTTGAAAAACTTCCTCCTGTTCCTATACCTTCATATTTAGCCTCATTTCAACAAAGTTTGCTTTACTGAAGCATTTAATCTTAGTATTTCCAGTGACCCTAGCATTACACTTGTGCAATGTGAAAGTTACCGTGTTATGGTCACTACTTTGTAGTGGTTCATGGATTTTATAGTGACCTATCTCATCTTCAAGATTACTTAAAACTAGGTCTAAAATATTGTCCCCCCCCAAGTACCCTGGTTAACCCATTGCTCTAGATTGAGCCGAACACGAGATGGCACGGATCTGAGGGTGGGCATTAAGACGACGAAGCAACACATCCAGAAAAAAAAACATATAATAGAGGGCTCAATGGACAGCCTTGGCGAACTCCCCTTTTCACCGGGATCATCGGGCCCACCCAACCATTAATCAGCGGAACGACAGTAGCCATCCTATAAAACATCTGAATCCAACGGATCATCTTATCAGGAACTTGCATAAGATGCAGCGTGTTCCATAAAAAATCATGGTTAACTGAATCAAAAGCAGCCTTTTGTTCAACCGAGACAATAAGTCCCGAAGTGGAATCCGAAAACCCATGGGAAAATAATTCGGGGAGAAGAATTAGGTGATCAGAAATTCTCCTGTTTGGTATGGAACAGGATTGGGCTGGGTGAATAACTGTTTCCACGATCCCAAGCAAATGTTTCGTGATGAGTTTCATCAATATCTTAAAATCAGTGTTCAACATACATAGGGGGCGCCAGTTTTCAAGAGAGTGAATGTCACCTTTCTGTTTGTATACATAAATCAAGGTGCCCTTCGTAAACTCCAGAGGGATAAATTCATTGGCAACAGGGAGGCAAACACAGAGGTTAATTCCAGAGGAGGTAATCCCCAGAAATTTGCACAAGGCAGGAGGAAGGCCTTCTGGACCAGGAGTCCGTAGGGGCAAGGAGGAGATGGCTAACTGAATCTCCATTTTCATGAAGGGTAGACATGCAGTTTCTGCACTCTGCAATGAAGGGAAGGAACATCAAGAGTACCATACAAGATTCCCAGGTCAACCGATACAGCAGGAAGAGGGGAAACAAAGCAGTCGTATGGTCTGTGACTATCTGACAGATGTCCGAACGTGAAGTACAAAGATCCCCGTTCGAGTTAGAAACACATAACATAGACTTATGGGCAATCTGGTGATAATTAGATTCAAATGGGCAGACGACTTCCCGTGTGCCTTTTACATTGAAGCTATGTTGGTAGTACAGTTGTTGCGGTTGTCTAGACTGGAAATTCAACATATCCCTCTGCACTAATTGTATCTGCTGCGAAAGATCTTGTCTCGTCAAATGTTCTAGTGATAACAGAGACTGGAAATGAGCCCTTTTCTGTAAATATTCAAGATAATCAGTCCTGCACTTTTTACGACTATAATTTTTCAGCAAAACGATAAGATCATGTTTCGTGTCCATCCACCATTGAATTGGATCATCATACATGGGAAACACAGACTTGTGAGCATAGATAAACGACAAAAGTGTTTGCTGAAACAATGGTACCTGCAACAAGGACATACTGAATTTCCATAATCCCGGCCCTTTACTGAAACAGGCAGGAGATCCAAAACCAACAGAGAGTAGCTTATGGTCAGAAAAGGCTACCACCTGTACTACAGCCGAATTGACCTCTAACGCGTGACACAAAAACAAAATCTATGCGGGTAGCCAGCCCACCCTTTGAAATGTAGGAGTATGTTGTTTTGTGAATGTCAGTAAGTATCCGTCAAACGAGCAGTACGGATCATGCGTCCCAACACAAGCGAGTCACAATATAATTTTTTGGTAGCAGCAAAAGAACTCTTAGCCTGAAGGCTAAGGCCACAGTTAAAATCACCAGAGAACAAAATCCGGAAGGAAGAATGTAAATAAGGGCATATTAAATCAAAAAGAACTATACGCTCGGTATTAATTTGGGGGGCATATATATTCACTACCCGATACGGGCTTTTCCCAATCAAAAAGTCCAAAATGAGTGCTCTACTAGGGGCCAAATCAAACAGTTTCAAAAGTCTGAACTCCGGGACATTAATTAAAATACCAAGACCTGAGCAGGAGTCTTGGCCTGACCAGACAAAAAGAAGGACCCAGAAGCTAATCTCGTTGTGCCAGTCGGATCTCCTGCACAGTGTGGAATCTCGTATCCTGTAACAAATATATCCCTAATGGCAAGAGCCTCAAAAAAGAAAACACCAGCCGTCTTTTATCCAGACGCTTCAAACTATTCACATTAACAGTATGACAGGCAAATTGAGACACAGTAGCATAAAGATTAGGTAAATATCTTCATTAAGTCTTCCGCTTCCCAGCCACCTTAGTCCCTTTCAACCTGACTTTGGCCTTCCACTTTTGTGAAAGGCTGGTGCCCAACTGAATTTCTGAATCAGTAAGACCATCAGGGAGGGAAGAAGCTATAGAGGAAGAGTCAGACTCGCCACCTGCGTCATCCGATATCGTCTGAAGCACCTCAAAGGCGTTCGATAGAGCAATCGACGGTGGGGCGCAGGCTTTCGGAGGGGATGGTAAGGTGCGGGATCCAGACCTCAATGACCTGTGACACATTATTTTAGTAGGTTCCCGAGGTAGAGGCATGTCACTAGGGCCAGGACCCCGCAGTATTTCTTCTAGTACCAAGGCACAGTCGGAAGGTGGAGTCACCCTAGAGGGCTGAGCACTGGTGACAGACTTGGGTACAGTACCACAGGAAGCCTCCAGGACTAAAGCCTTCGGGGGAAGGGGAGCTGCTACATTGGGGGGGCACCCAAGGTGGTGTGAAGGTCAGCCTTTTGAGCTTGTGTAATCACAAAACGTTGGTCGACACCTCCGTCATGTGGTACCTTAGTTTGCGCTGCCCATTGACACGATTGGAACGTGTGTCCTAGCTCATCACAAAGATTGCACCTACAGTCATTCAGACAGTGCATACCCACATGTCCCATCTCACCACAGTTATTACATTTAATCTTATCGCACACACTGCTCAGGTGCGAGGGATCACCGCATCTGTAACACACTTTGGGCTGGCCTGGGTAAAACAGAACCCCTCTATCCCGACCAAGAAAAAAAGAATTAGGCAAATGCACAGGACCAGACTCAGAAGCATTCAACATTACTTTAAATTTCCAGCCCCCTGTCCAGATATTCTCAGAGTCCAAAATAGCCTCTGGCTGACCCTGGATATTGCAACGCTGTTTCAGCCAATAAACAATATCAGAGACATCTACTCCCTCATTACGAAACATAATATTGACTATCTTAAATGCCGGTTTAGAGAGGGGTATAGCCTGAAACGGGGTCCAAAGAGCAGTATTATACAAAGCATGATATTTTGACCAAAAACGTTCAAGTGCACGAGATGTCTGAAAACTAATATCAAATATTGATTCACCCGAAGTTCCAGGACATCCCCACCAGGCGTCTCCAAAATCGTTACGGCAGTCTCCACATGTAAACCCTCAGAATCCGTCTTAGTGACACCAGGAGGAACAATACTCGCACCCTCCAACTTGGCACGGCGAAGTTCTTGCTGTAGCTTCAGTTTCGTGGTCGTGTAGAGGCATTCTGCCGCTAACAAGCAATCGTGTAGCACACGCTCCTCCAGACTCAAAGATTCCGAGTCTGAGGAAGTGTGCTCCTCCTGCAGTCCCCCATCATAATCAGGAGATTCCGGTCGAGCTTCTCGCTAACAAGCGTCACCTACGACTGCAGGCGTTTCCTCGATACAAACAGCAGGCACATCACAAACAGGTACTTCATTTTGAAAATCCATCAAGGTCTCTCCGTTATCAGAGACAGGAGTCGAGACCAGGTCTCCTGCCCCTACTGCTCCGTCTTCAGCAGGCAACAGAGCATCCTCCATCTTGGACAGGGATTCCACTCTGACAGAGTAGGGGAATTTCCCCGGTGTCCTGGCCAAATTTCCCTCATTCACTAAAAATACCACTTACAGCTTAATCTGGTTCTCGGTCAGTTGGCATTCATCTGTATCCCCCTCCCCCGTGTTGTGCCTGAAAATAGGCAGGATTTGTCTAGTGCACTTACCAGGTCAACAAAAACTAAATATATAAATAAATAAACATGTTTATTTATTTTATCTAGTGAATGTATTGTTTTAGTATTTATTGTTTGCCAGTTATATCATTCTGCTGTCATGATCATCATATATTGAGTTATGTAACTTGGTTATATACAGTATGTCCTGTGTGTTTTTATGTACAGTTGCTGTTTTTATGGCTGTGGTTATGCCTGAAAATAATCCCTGAGGCCAATGACCCTACCCAGTGCACAGATAAATTAACACTTGGCCTCGAAACCCTCAGATGTATTGTACAGCACTGTAAAAAAAATATTAATTTCCAGCTATTCTTTTCTTCATTATTAAGAGTAATTACATGTGTTTCCCTCTAACAGTTCATCCACAGCTGTGGCTTAAACTGGAGCTGAAGTCATAATTCCCTGCTTGTTACATATCAGTCATTTCTGTTTCAGTGCACTGTGATGTCACAAGCAAGACACTATGACTGTAGCTCCTGGCTAAGCCTAAACGGTTAAGTGAAATGTAAGGGTCAAAGATACAGTTTTCATGCAGATACCTTTAATATAAAGAAAGTGCTGCACTAAATTTAAAAAAATTTGCAATGTTTGTGACTGCATTTTGCAGAAGTCAGCTGTAATGATTATTTCTGGTGATCAGAGCTACATTTTAAATTTAAGGACTTGTCAGTAGGACAGTTATTGAGGTTTTGCCCATTTATGAGAAAACGACTTGCTTAATTGGTCATATTTTGCCATTGGTGCCTATAAATTTGCATGTGTTTGTGATTTAATCTCCTCCCTCAGATGAACATTAAAACCTTTTTCTTTATGGATTCCAACATTTGTTTCTGTGGGTAAATGCTGCATGATGAGTACTTAACTAGGTCAGCCTGTTGTATCAGTGGGAAGATAACTGTAAATATATGATAATCACCATATAATTGCCCTCATATTGTTTAACAGGATTTATTTTATGTAGCCTGTAAACAATGGACTTGGAGCCAAGAAGTCTGTGACAGTACGACAGAGTGAAGAGTCATCCTCCATTTGCTTATAAATGAGCCACTTATCTTTTTTAGTTCATCAAAAAGCAACTCCAGAACCGTTCACAACTGGCTGGGAGTTGAATAGAGCTGATAATGTCATGGAATTAAAAAGCTAGTTGCTGATGGCGAGGTCAAGACTCAGCCATGTGGCAGGCATCATGGGAGATTACAGCATGCTTTCTTGGGTGCAAAGAGCCCTGTTCAGAAAGTCAAGAATCCTCACAGAAAAAGTAGCATGCATCAGAGCAGTAGCCAGTTCTTAGTTGATGTGTGTTCTGTTGTAAAGTGAAGCTGTGTGCAAAGACTGTTTTTTGACCAGCAGGATAAGAATTAGAATTTAGTCTGTATAGTATTTTGTCCATTATACTTTTTTTTATAAAACTTGTTTATTTTGCATTTATTGGTGTGTTTTGTATTTTTCCATTTATTTTTGTATATCCTGTAAAATCTGTAAATTTTAAATATTTTTATTCATGACTGGCTATGCAGTTTTCTGTAAAGGTAAGGTAATTTATTTTACTGACATGCTGCTTTAGCTCCAAGAGTACACACTGAAGTTAAAGTGAGACTGCTTCTAGCACAGGATCATGTTCAGGTGTTCCTGAAATTAATAATTGAATTATGTATTATGTATTTATGTATAATGTTACAATTATAAAACAATGATAATAATTATAAAAAGTAAAAGTATGCAGTAGACAACTGAGAGGAAGCACAAAGTAAGAAGTGAAAAATAGCACATTGATAGTATATCAATAGCAACAGTTCTGCAAAGTGCAACTGGCAGCAAAATGAGGCAGGGAGGTGAAATTTCAAGTACAATTGGGTCCTAGTGAAAAGAGGAAAGTGGGTCAATAAACCAAGGCAGTAAGGGGAGGGAGTGTATGGCAGGAGGAGCAGTGGGATTAGTCTAAGATCAGTGGCAACCGAAGGAGTGAGTAGTGAAGTCATGGAGGAGGGATTTTAGTGATAGGGAAGAGGGAGCATTGTGAATAGCAACAGGGAGAGTGCTCCAAAGTTTGGGACAGCAGCAGGAGAAAGCAGCTTGACCAGCAGGGGACTTAATGGGGGAGAATGGAGAGTTGGTGTCAGAGCTACAAAGGGAGTAGGAGATGGAAGGAGGGGGAGGAAAGGTAGGGGGAGGGAGCCCATACAGAATTTGAAGATGACGGTGGCACAATGAGTGAGGCATCTGACATCATGGGAGGGCAAGGATAGGGAGGACTACGGGGAATAGTAGTGGGTTCTGGGGATGCAGTCTAGGGCAAAGGAGCAAAGGAGTGAAAGAGAGGCTCCAGCTCGGCTAGGGTGGACTTGGGTGTAGTGCTATAGGTAATGTCATGGTAATCGAACATGGGTAATCAAAGATAGGTAGAATCATCTTCATGACAATCTTTCTAAGAGCAGGAAGTGAGATACTTTGTTAATGTAAAGTGCCTCAAATTTAGGGTGCAGATTTTTGTGGGTGGCAACCAGATGAGTTAAGTCCAGATGACAATCCAACTATACCCTATGGAATTTTAAAGAAGGAGGCATCCTCAATCACACCACCACCAAGGGTCTGGAAGGAGGAGGAGGAGGAGGTGAGATCTTGGCGAGTCTCTGCCTAGTACCAAAGGTCATTGAGACTATTCTTTCCTTGGCATTGCGAGATAGTTGATTGGCCCAAAACTGGTGTTGGTTGGTGTTGAAAGCCAGATGCAGATGGTTTGTGAGGTCAGAGGTAGAGGAATCAGAGGTGCAGAGAACCATATCATCTGCATACATATACAGTAAATGGATGCTGAGTAGCAGGCAAGAGGAATGTCATTTTGGATAAAGGAGAATGGGATGGGGCCAATAAGAGATCCTTGGGGGACGCCAGAGCAGATAGGCAGAGGAGGGGAGATGGCATCACCAATAGGGACAGCTTGGATCCTACCCTCTAGGTATAAGTGAAACCATAAAACAGAGGAGCAAGCTGGCCCGGTGGCATAGAGGGTTGAGGTGCTGGCACCTTACCTCAAACCACGCCGGTGACCCGGGTTTGGGAACAGACTCGGGACGCCAGGGGCTGGCAGGGAAAGGAGAGGATTGAGCATCCGTAGGACTGCTTTCCTCTCCTGGGGTGGGTTGAGGGTCGACGTCGTGCTGCAGCGGCCTCTGGTGGAGACCAGGAGCTGTGCAGACACACATAGGCGGGAACAGTAGAAAAGTGGAAAATCTGCTTTGCGACAGACCGGAAGACGGCTGCCAGTCCACCGCTGCCACCGATGCCCTGAAGGAGACCATTCACCTCAGCAGCACCCTGGGGCCAAGTATGTGTGCTGGGTGCCTCCCCGGTGCCTTCCCCTCGGAGGAGGGGACCCTCCCATGAAGGGGTTACATCCGAGGTTACCACAAGGGACAGCTGCGATTTGAGGTTGGATGGCTCAGGAAGGACAAGCGAAGAGCTGGGACCTAGGCAGCCAAAGGAGTGGCGGGTCGTGAGGCACAAAGGGAGAAAAATAAGACAAAAAAAAAAAAAGGAGCAGGAGAGCCTAATAACTTTTACGCTGCTCTGTGGGAGGAGGGGGTGAGCAACAGTGTTGAAGGCTTCGGTCAGATTGAAAAAGATTGTGGAGGTGTTCAACCCCTGTTCTGTGCCACAAAGGATGGAGTCAGTGAACCTATGGCGGGAGGTGGTACAGTGGTATTTCCTGAATCCAGACAGGAAGGGAGTGAAGAAAGAGGAGTTGCTAAGGAAAGGGTAGAGTTGGGAATGGATCAGGTGTTTCTGAAGTTCAGCCAGGGAGGGAAGAAGGAAGATGGGATGGTAGCTGCCAGGAAGGGGTATCCACCTTTGGGGAGGGAGATGACAGTGGCATGTTTCCACAGATCAGGACCCAGGCAAGTGACAAGGAATGATTGAGGAGGTGGCTGATGGGAAGGGCAATGCCAAGGTGGAGAAGGATGGGAATTTAGGGTCAAGGCTATTGGGGCTTCCTCCTTTATGCAGGTTGAGAGTAAGGATGGCCTTGAAGATCTCACAGGGTGTAGTAGGGGAGAAGCAGTTCAAGTTCAAGTTTATTTCATCAGGCAAACTCTATTGAGCAAGCTCATTTGCAAGGAGGTCCTGCAACAGGCAAAACTCAAACAACAATTACATGGAAAATAATTCAGTGCAAATACAAAATGACATACACTACAAGCGAGTTATATAGAGACATATAAAATGGCACAGAGAGCATCATACAAAAGGAAGTATTTGTCATGTACAGCACAAATACAAATACAGTCCAATACAGACACATTCCGACCAGCAGGTGGGATGGAGGTAGGATAAGTGCACATGAACAATGACAGATGTTCCCACCATAGCTGAGAGGGTGCAAAGGTTTATTCATAATAGAGGGACAAGTAACCCTAGCACCAGCTAGTTAACATGGCAACAGCAATCTTCCTTGATGGAATCACTTATAAGGGATTTGGCGATATTCAGGGGGACATAGTTAGAGAGTCTAAGGGTATTCTGGAGTTTATTCCAGGTAGAGGGCAATGAGTAACTGATTGCAGATTTTCCAATGCGGGTGTGAAATTTGGGAATGTCTAGCAGGATTATGGAGTTTTTCATGAGGGAATAGCAACTAATCTATCGGTGGAATAGGGAAGAAATATAGGAAGGGAGTTTATTCTGCATGGCTTTGTAGACCCAGATACAACTATGTAGCCTCCTTCTGGTGGCAAGTGACACCCAATCCACTGCTGAATATAATGAGCAGTGATGGGTCCTTGAAGGGACATTTAAGATAAAATGTAGAGCCCAATGATAGAGGATGTCAGGTTTGTGAAGATAAGATGCTGGGCTGTTAGAATGTCTGCATAATCTAGTAATGGGAGAAAGGTGGTTTGAACTAGCTGTTTCTTAACTTCTATAGGAAATAGTGATTCATTTCTAAAGAAAAATCTTAATCTAACTCAGTTTTGTTAACAGTATTTCTATGTGGTCTGAAAAGGAAAGGTGATTGTCTATCCACATCCCCAGATACTTAAACTTGTGTACAGCCTCCAAGGTATCTCCTAATAGTGTCAGTATAGGTGTATTGTTTTGCCTTGATGATGGAGATGTAGATAGGGTGGGAGTTAAGAACATTACCTTGGTCTTATTTGCATTTAGTAGGAGTTTTAAACTAAGGAGGTTGTATTGTACCTGGTTCAATTCAGCCTGGAGTATGGTACCGACTTTGCTTAACGATGGTTTAGAGATATAGAGGACGACATTGTCTGTGAAAAAATGTAGTTTAGCTGTACGAATGTTGTTACTTAAGGAATTAGTATGAATTGAAAAGAGTTTGGGGCCTAAAATGGACCCCTGAGGCCACCTCTAAATAGTGTGGGGGGGGGAGTAGTAATCCATCTGCTATAATACGTTGGACCCACCCTGAAAGGTAGCTAGCCAACCAACTAATGGATAGGTTATTTATTGCATGCCCCTTAAGTTCAGATAACAGCAGGTTGTAATCTGCTGTGTCGAATGTCTTACTTAGGTCCAGAAATACAGCTCCAGTAAACAGTTTGTGGTCAAGGGTAGTAAGCCAGCCATCTGTAACCTTGGACAGGACTGAGACTGTACTGTGTTGCTGGTGGAAGCCTGACTGGAGTGGATTAAATAATTTCATGTTCTCTAAGTGATCCCTAAGTTGTGCATTGATTAGCTTTTCAAGGCATTTAGAAAGTATGGGCAGTATGGAAATGTGCCTGCAGTTATTCGGCTCACAAGGGTCACCCGATTTAAACAATGGAAGCAGGTGTGCGGTTTTCCATATTGTAGGGACAAATCCTGAGGCGATACACATACTAAATAAATTGATTATGGGGGTAGTGAGAAAATGGGAGGTGGCTTGAAGAAAGAAGGGGTCTAAACCATCGGCACCAGCACTCTTCTTAGTATTTAATGCTATTAACATATCTTCAACTTGTTTGAAAGTTATTGGGGTTAGCCTGAAGGAGTTCTGGATATATGGATTGGCCGGGTTATCTTCTCTGCAGGAGTCCTTAACTAGCTTTGAGGCTGATGACGAGTCAAACACTAGTCCAGCTGTGGCAAAATGTAAATTTAGTTTTTCGAGAACTGCAGCTTTTTCTGAAATCAAGCTTCCTTGGGACATAATTTTTGAAGGGATTGATGGTGGAAGTCTATGTCCTTCAATGGGTTTGATTGTGAGCCACATTTTTGCTGGGTTTTCCTTTGCATCTTCCAGCGCAGTAACATAATAGGTAACCTTTGCTATCCTAAGGAATTTCTTTTTTTTGTTTGTTTCATATCTAGTTTCTGGGTTTTTGCAGGTTTTCTCCCAGCCCCTACACCCATGCGCCCCAAAGTAGCATGTGCGTGTGAAGGCATGCATACGCATGCCGTTCATGTTGCCCGTCCCTTCCAGTCACGCCATTGACCGCCTGCACTGGCACCGAAGCTCCATTCAGCGCTGGCTGGACTACTGTCAGGCGACCCCACCCCTTACCCAGTAGAGGAGAGCCAATGCTCAATCCTGCTCCCATCCTCCCCTGATGCAGGCACCCCAGCGACACAAGGTAATTCTTGAACCCGGGTCTCCGGTGTAGCGTGAGGTGTGGTGTCCAGCGCCTCAACCCTCAGCGCCACTGGGCTAGTCTCTTGTTCTAAGGACTTTTGTACAAGCATTTCTTGCTCTCCTAAAGACCAACCAATCCGGGAGTGATTTGGTTAATCTAGCCATGGTCCAGAATCCATCCTGTGTGGCTAAGGCATTTTTAAGGTCTGGTGAATACCATGGCTGGGAAGCTTTTTTAACTCTAGACTTTATAAACTGGGCATGCTTATTTATTAGTGTTAGCAGTGTTGTATTAAAAGAATGTCAACCACTTCATCTGTTGAGGAGGCTAGATAGAAAGATTGCCAGTTTGTGGTCCTAAGATCAGTTAGGTAGTTTTCCAATTTGAATTTTCGATAGCTATGCTTGGTCACAGATTTTGTGCTGTGGGAGCGCTTTTTGAGTTTTCTTATTCCAGCCACAATGTTATGGTCACTGGCATCATTGAAAAATATGGCAGAACAGGTACATTTATGGGGCCTATTTGTTAATATAAGGTCAAGCAATGTACTCTTATCAGGGTTTTTAGGGCTGGGCCTAGTTGGTTCTGTTATCAGTTGAGACATGCCTAGTACATCACATTAATCCTTGAGGTTGTTAGATCTAGTGCTGTCAATCCAGGTTAAAATCTCCAAAATAATTGTTTCATTGGTGTCTGAGTTAATGAAGTTATGAATTGTATTCAGTAACTGCGATCCCCTGAAGGTGGTCTATAACAAACCATTATATTAATTGCTTCAGAGGATGCCATAGTTAAATTTATGGCCAGGAATTCAAATTCCTTAGCTTTAGTTGATGCAGATATGTCAGTGACTGAGTACTTATCGCTGATATCAATTAACCTCGTGGTCTGTCTATCTGAAAGGTATTGTAGGATGGGAGTGCTACCTGTTGGTCTGGAATGGAAGCCTTAACCAGGGTTCTGTGATCACCAAGATGTCAGGTTTGATATGGGATACCCAAGCTGGCAATGTTATCAATTTTATTTTGAGGCTACATACATTCATTAGCAGCATTTTAAGACCAGTGGCTGAACTAAATTCTAGTGGAGAGGTAAGTATTAGGACCTTGGTTGACTTCGACATTCCCTGAACAAATCAGTAATATGACAATAAGTTTCTTTATCATAGATCTTTGATTTAGAGTTCTTTTTGGTAAAGGATGATATATAGGCAGCCATCCTTGCACTCTAGTTTTCCTGGGGCTAGTGTTAAGTAAATAATGTAATGCTTCTAAAGGATATGCTTTGTGTAAGCATCCAGGGCTGGGTAAGAGGGGTAGATAAGGCATACCATGTATAATGTGGACTAGTTATATAGGAGTGCTTATTAAAATAAGGTTAGCCTGTGGAGAGCACATAGGTGATGTACCTTTGGGTTCATTGTACTTGAACCAAGCTGGGCAGGTAAAAAGCAGAAGCAGCAATAGAGAATGCGTGGTGTCTATGTCTATTGCAGTGGAGAGCAGGTTGAGTCTGCAGATTGAAATTTGAACTAAGGGATGGTGATGGAATGGCTGCAGGGGTGGGTCCTGGGAGGATACTGCAAGAAATGTGACAGAGGAGTTAAGGGATCTAACAAGTATAGAACAATTGTTGCCACTAAGATAGCCTAGTGGTTAGGGTGACCACCTCTAGTGGAAGGGTTGGGATTCAAATCCTGGGTTGTGGGAGGTAGAGGAGGGGGTATTGCAAGGAATAGGCTGCATTAAGAAGATTCACCTAGGTGAAGAGCCTTATACCTATACTGCTGGGTTGCTTATACTAGAGATGGAATGAGGAAAAGTCAGGCACAGCAGTGACCCTAGTGGCCAAATAGTATAATGTGGTGGTGAGGAAATTAGGAAGATTGTTTCTGGAGTGACGTGTCATGCAACAAAAGTTACCTATAAAGGTAGAGACTGCCAGGGTCAGGGTTGATGGGTGGGTGGGGCAGACTTAACACAGCGGTGATGGCCACCCAGGTCTGTAATACTAGTGTTGGTAATGGTGGCTGCTGGTGCTCTGGTGTGGTCCTCAGGATGGGAGGAGTTGAGTGTAAGGTAGCCTGTGGATAAAGGGGACATAAACTCTGTTCAGACAAAGAAGGGATTAAGGGTCAAGAAAATGAAGCACAGGGTCACGGCAGGAGAAGGGATGGTGGGATGGTGGGATGGTGGGAGGAGGAGGAGGAGCAGGTTTGGGCAGAAAGGGAGAGGTGCTGGTAGTAGGAAGGAGGGAGAGGGTACAGATGGTGAAAAGAGTTGAAAGATGAGGCTGAACAGCAACATATCTGGTTTTCCTTTGTTTGTATATATCCTATTTCTCAAAAGGTAATATGTACTTTAGCATAGGTTGCACATATCACAGTCCCCATAGCTCTGAAGTGAGACCTGTTGCTAACACAACACTGGCATTATCCGCCCATCTTTCTGCTGGTGCTGCCACTGTATAAACAATAGTCCCATCCACTGCTGTGTTAATCCGCCCACCACCAAAGTATGTTCTGTGCCCCATCCTAACATAGAAGTGCACGGGAGGGCTACTCTGGCCTCTCCCCCCATTAAAAATCATCCTTCAACTTAATTATAATACAATTATATATGCCCCTAGACCCCACTAGCTTTGTGGGATTCTGGTCCCCTTGTTCACTGACTGTGCACGCCTGCATCTGAGCCATTTCCTGCCGGTGCTGCTGTTAAACCAACAATAGTCCCATCCACTGCTGTGTTAATCCTGCCCACCTTCCAAGTATGCTCCCTGAGCCCCCGTCAGACCCATCTCCCCACTGGTACTGCCACTGAATAAAAAATAGTCTCACCCACTGCTGCGTTAATCCCACTCACCTCCCGAGTATGTTCCCGGTGGCCCCATCCAGTGTGTCTCCCTGTGGCTGTCTCCCCACTGGAGCTGCCTTTAAATAAACAATATTCCAACCCACTGCTGCTTTAATCCTGCCCACCTCCTGAGTATATTCCCGGTGTCACCATCTGGTTCGTCTCCCCACTGGTGCTATTGTTAAACAAACAGTAGTCCCACCAACTGCTGCATTAATCCTACCCTTCTCCCAAGTATTCCCCCTGTGATCCATCAGACCTGCCTCTGTGCCAGTGCTGCCACTGAACAAACAATAATCCTGCCCACTGCTGTGTCAATCCCTCCCACCTCCTGAGTATGTTCCCTGTGTCCCCATCTGATCCTTCTCCCAATGTAGCTGTTCTACTGCCTTGCTCTGCTTCCTCCTTTAGAATTCCTGCTGATAAAGTGTTACTGTTGTAAATCTTTAGTACTGCTCTGAGCTCTAAGTACCTAGTTTATGTGAACTAGTTGTAGTAAAGCTAAGTTGATTCCTCAGCTGCCATCCAGATAGATTTCTGTACCTCCGGCCTCAAAACAAACTGTACCTCTTGAACACCTCCATTCGACACCACTGACCACTCTCCAGGATATACACCTAGGCATACAATAAAGGACAGACCCCATGTGCAGGTATCATAATAAACAAATAACAGAAATAAACTGCAGAGTCCATAGTTATAAAGGTGTACCAAACACCAGTAGAAAACAGGCATTCCAAATTTTAGCAGTTTAGCAGGATTCTAGCAGGAATATCTATGAAGGTCATTCCATTGTCCACCAAGTCCCTGGTGTCCTGTCTAACATTCATGCTGTCAGTACATCAGAACCATTTAGAAAATGGGCTTTTTATTTGGAGGCATCTGATTGGCTGGTACCCCTTTCAGAGGGGTATATTAACTTTTAATAGATGCCCACCAAACAAAAGTCCCAGCCCAACCTGCCTTTATGCCCAGCCTGCTTCATCATTGGTTGAAGTACTGTAAAACAATTTCAAATTGGTGCCATTTTTTTATTTCATGGCTTAGCAAGAGTGAGAGACCCCTCCCACCTCCCACACACACAGACTCACTCAGCCAGTACCAAAACAAATTTGTTCCTGTTTCCTAGTTTTAAAACAGTGTCTCTCTCTTTTTGATCTTGTAAGGAACCCTCCTGCTGCCATAGCTCTCTCAGTCTCCCTGTCAGCGAACACGGAACCAGCCCCACATTCAAATCCATAAACGGACACAATTGATTTGACTGCAAAGGAAGCTACCTTTTCCCTCTTGCAGTTCCTCTTCCAGCTCCAGCCTTCCTTCCAATCTTGCTGTAGATTTCGTCATACCACACTTCCAAACTGTATCCCTAGCACTATCAGTAAGTACCCTCACACTGTCTAAAGCACTGTATGCCACAGATTATTTCTTGTTTTCTTGTAAGGACATACTCCAGGAACCACTGCAGATGTTTCAACCTCCTGCTCCTCCGCTTGACTCGACTACTCCATTCCAGTACAATCATCATTCCTCACTATCTGTGGCAGACAGAGCACACCCACAACATTAACTTTGCTACAAAATCAGAGTAGTACCTTCTTTTTTCAGCTGACTTTTGTTCTCTGATTGCCAATGAAAATCCCATTCTTGCCGCAGCACTGAGCAGTTTGAACAGTCTGTCACCTCTCATACGACACATATTTAAAATATAACAAAGCAGATGCTTAACTTCAGAGATATGCAGGTTAAATGTAAAAAATAATAATAATTTAGTGCATTCGCTCCACATGGTACTAAGTTCTTCACTTTATGCTGCACGGCCATGCACCTAACAGCCGTGATTTACTCCACCAAGGGAGTGAAAAAACATTGCAGGAAAGGCAGAGAATGCTGCACAGAAACTACTGTAGTGAAACAAATCTCTTCTTCCACATGAAAGGGTGAGATAAATAAAGAGAATGGCTCTGTTGGGGGGCAACAGAAGATGGAACAGCACAGGAATGGAAGGATTAATTTATCCCAAAAATTGCTTCTACTGCTTATATTTGGTTTAAACTCATTTCTCTCTTACTTTATTAGTTAATTTAAATTTACACAGAAGCCCATTTTCTAAGCGCAATAATACTTCTCCAGGGTGGATGGTATGGCAATACCTGATCTTCCAGGCGAGAGGCCCTCCGCCTGCAGCCGCCGGGCCTCATTACGCCCCTAGGCAGTCCGGTATTGCTGAATACCACCCACCCTCATGGGTATTACTGTTTATGTAACACACTTCCAAGACTCCTGACAGAGAGTTAGTGGGCTTCTTTTCTTTTCTTTTTCTGTATGTTATTGTCATTTAAGCTAGCCCATCCTACAGATGTACCAGCTCATGAATTCCATAGCATCCTACAACAGTTGGTCATTATATCCAACAGTACTCATGGAGAGGCCATAGTTTCCATATGTTGAGTATGAACTGGGGCAGGGCATGGAGTTATGTGACATGGAGTTAGAGTTGGATGCTATAGAGAGAGGTTGGCAACTCTCAGGGGGAGTGGAGGAAGGTGGGTTACAGTTGGGGCTTTGTAGATACTTGTGCAAAATCAGTGAACAAGGGGGGCCAAAATCCTTAAAAAGCTAGAGGGGTCTGAGCCACCCCAAGGACATTTTTTAAAATATCACTGTAAATAGTACATTTTTTCACCTTTTAGAGCTAAATAAGATACATTTACAGCCCACCAGGATGCAATATTCTGTGACAAGGATGTTACTGTTACCTGCAAGAATGTTTTAAAACTTTAATTTGCGCCCGCTGTAGTATTCAAAAGGCCATTTAGCATTGGCGCTAGGTGTTAGCACTGATGCTAAATTATAATGTATGCAGGGGAGGGACTGAGGGGAAGGGACCTGAATGCTGGCACAATGGCATATACAAAGGTATAGCGCCGCACTACAGGCATTAGCGCAACCTGTAGCACGGTGCTAATTGCCGCCAAAAAAAGCTGTCGGTAATGCAGCTGTGCACCTCCCCTACACGAATCCCAACCCCCGTTAAACATAACATAAAGACTGTATCTCTGGTAGTTTAGTGGTCTCCCCCCACCCCAGCATGGTTCGTCCCCATTTAAAATAAACATAGATCCATTTCCTGGTAGTCACTGTCCTTTCTCTCAGATGATGCTTTCGACTGGTTTAAAATTATAATCATCTCATTTTTCCTGGAGTCTAGTGGTCCTCTCCTCAAAGAGTGAGTTTTACCTCATTTGAAATAAATTTATCTCCTTTCCTGGTAGTAAGTGCTCCTCTCGCAGTGACATTCACTCTGTTCAGTAGACTCTCAGGAATGGAGCTGGTGACTGGCTCAGCACGTTTATTATTACCGGCCGCCACCAACTGAGGTAAGAAGGCGCACTGCTTTCACCCCAGTCAGTGGCCAGCCGTGGTGGTGACAGGAGGGCTGAGCCAGTCGCCAGCTCTGTTCTGGGAATCTACTTGGATGGGTGGGTTGTTACTGTGGGAAGGGGGGACTTAGACTACCAGGAAAGGGACTTAGGTTTATTTTAATGGGGGTTCTGGGAGCCGTGCTTGTGAGGGGGGACCACTAGGCTACCAAGGAATTGATCTATTTTAATTTCAAACGGGGTCAGGATACATGCTGGGGGTTGGGGGGACCACTAGACTACCAGGGAAACTGGACTCTATTTTTATTTCAAACGGGTTTGGGATATGTGTTGGGGTGGGGGACCACTAGACTACCAGGCAGGAAACTGACTTTTTATTTCAAACGGGGGTCGGATGCATGCTGGGTGGTAGGACCACTAGACTACCAGGAAATTAACCATATTTTAAGTGCAAACAAGTTGGGAGTCATGCGGGAGGGGAGGAAACCACTAGACTACCAGGAAACCAATTTTTTATTTCAAACGGCCAGGATACATGCTGGGGTGGGGTGGGGGACCACTAGACTACCAGGGAAATTAATCATTTTTTATTTCAAACGGGGGTCAGAATACATGCTGGGGGGTGGGGGGACCACTAGACTACCAGGGAATGGAACCCACACACGTGGGAACAGGGACCATGATGGCTGAGAAGGGCTGCCTGGTGGAGCCTGTCTGCCCAGGTCCCTATATACTGGATGGCTGCACTGCACAGCCCAGTGACTCTACAGCTGACATCCCTCTGCCGGCAGCAGGTTTGCCTTATGCCTGCCCCATGCATTGTGTCCCCCCACTGTGTTTCACCCACTACTGCAGTGGGGTACCTGTGTTGTTGGGGGAGGCATCGTCCAAGGCATGTATGGCCATGGGTAGTGTGTCTGTTTAGCTATCTATATATATATATATATATATATATATATATATATATATATACACACACACACACACACACACACACACACACATACATATATACAGGTCCTGCTTTCACAGCTGAATGGGTGTGTTGTATGCACTGACTGTGCCGTGCCAGCCACAGTTCCTGCTGCTTCCAGCTTGTACTTCCATTCCGACCAACAGAAGATGCTGTGGGCATGCCTTGGCCTGCAGCATCCAGCCTGTACTTCCATTCTGACCAAAAGGGGGAGCTTTTTGCTCCATGCAGTAGCACCAGGCAAACTGCTTGGTACTGTGTGCTAAACAGCACTTAATGAGATGCAAATGTACTTTGTTTACCCAAGGATTACCTAAGTAGGCTCATTTCCATTGGAGCTTTGAATATAGCTCCTGTTGCCCCGGCTAACCAGTTTCCACTGGGCTAATGTGTTAGCACTGTGCAATAAGGTTAGCCCTGGGCAAACCTCACTTCAGCATAGCACACTAAGCACAGTTCTGCAGTGTGTGGCTTACATTGTTGTTTGCAGTTATACCTTTCAACTGGCCCTGATTTTCAGGGACGTCCCTGAATTTACCTCAGACTTTACTCTGTCCCTCCTACAAATTGTGTTTCATGACCAAACAGTGGGGTTGTAGGCATAACATAATGTCAGACATTAATGTTACAGACGTGTTCTTCCTTAACAGTGCATTTTACACTATGCCACTTATTCTACCAGCTTCCTGAGTGTCTGTCACCAGTTTTTAAGGTGTGTCCCTGATTTATGAGGCAGGAGGTTGAGAGGTGTGTTTGCAGTAGCTGTGAGACATCTCTGTGCAATCACACATAATGTTCTCCATCTGCAACCCTGACTTGCTACAGAGTCTAATGAGCTGCAGTTGCAGTTTGCACTTCCTTGTTGCTATAGTCAGTGCGCCTTATTCCTGGGCTATTTTTGCCCTGCACTCCCAGACCAGTTTGCCCGCTTCCTTAAACTGCTATATTCAGCAGGATTAGCACTGGGCTATTTCCTTTTGAATATAGCTTGCTCTGTGCTCAGTTTGCCTGCCGGGCAGTGCTAATTTAGCCCCAGGGCAAAGTTTTGAATATCTGGCCCTAACTGTTTATGAAATTGCATTCTTTGCTTCTTTTATGAAGTGGATTTTTCTCACTCTCCATTTCTGTCACACTCTCTGTGAAATGGACTCCCCCAGCGCACACTTAGTCCCTTCATTAATTACCCTATTCTTCCACCACCACCAACCCCTAGGATTTTTTTTTTGCCAGCCCACTACCTGCAAGCCACCCACTATATTCCAGTCACAAGAAGCTGACAAGCAAGTCAAGTTTAGGCAAATGATTATAATCATACAAGCTGCCATTCTGATCTGAGCAAAGGCAAAGAACTGGCACAGCAGCAGTGCACTTGAGCAGTAGGCAGTGATAACAGAGGTGTGGGGACCAGTGGCGGAGCCAGAGTGGGGTCTGGGGGGGTGGTCGCCCTTCCTGGCTGCCCCAGTGTGAGTAGTGGTGACCTGCCACCATCTTTATTCACTGTTTAGAGCCCATTGTGGAGCCTGTTATTGACTGAATGGCCCTCCCTGGCTCCCAAATGATCCCAAACCTGGCTCCGCTGCTGGTGGCAACCCAGACCACTACTGTTGAGGGACAAATTAAAAACATGACAAGCTTCCCCATACAATAACATAACGTGAGTGGACTGGTCCTCTGTTTTCATTGCTTGCTGCTCTGAGTCTAGAAGTTTGCAGTGCTAAATTAAACAGAGCAGGGACAATGAATAAAATAGCATGCATGTAGCACAAATCCCCATGCCATCTGCCTGTACAACGAGTAACAGAAAGTGTCTGCCACTGGTGTTGAGAGTCAGTCCATTGAGTGGCCTTGTGTTAGGAGGCTGATCAAATTATTGCAGCTGCTATTACCAGTGCCACCGGGTCCACTCTGTGGAGGACTGCTCTGCTCATCCATGATGATCATCTCAACACTCTCAGATCTGACCATTACAATGAGTATGTGTGTGTGTGTGTGTGTGTGTGTGTGTGTGTGTGTGTGATTGATCGGCAATATCCTCCATGTGCAGTGTGTTTGGTCACCTAACCCGATTCGCTGTACATCACGCACTGACACACAGAATGCTGTCCCAACCCCACCCAGACTCCAGTCCTGGTTGAGTCCAGCCAACTCCCAAAATAAAAAAAATAATAATAATAATTATTAAAATTTGATTGGAGGATGACTTTTAATGGGGGGGCAGGGCGAGGTTCACCCCCCCAGTGCACACTTATGGTGCCATGGAAAGAGGGGGGCTAGTGTTGAAGGCTATGTGGATGGAGGGGGGCTAAGTTGATGAAAGGAGGCTACTGTGGGAGGCCATGGAGGGAAGGGGGTTAGTGTCAGGCAGGTCATGAAAGGAGATGTGGCTATTGTCTAGGGCTGCTTCAAGGTCACAATTTAGCTAAACAACAATGTTATGTGTTAACCTCTTCATTTCCCATTCATGAGAATTTCACTATTGTAACTCATGTTATTGTTATGTGTTGCAATACTTCTTCACAAATCACTAACAAGACCACAGGGTACATGGCTTATGGCCTGCATGGAAACAGCAACTGGCCCCATTCTCCTGGTAAACATTTATGCTCCAAATGAGGATGCTCCCGATTTATTCCCGTAAACTACACAGAAAGTATAATCAAGCAAACATTCACCCCTGAGAAATGCTTTTTGTGATTGGAAGTACTAGTGATCTACACCACTACATGGCCAGGAGCTCCCCCACAGTATGACTGACAAAGTTTGAATGGTGAGCTCAGTTGATTGTTGTTTTGGGATCATACATGAAATGAGCTTGGTGGTCTCAACTCTTTACCAGCTACACAGTCTTCTGTATTTTAAAATCACCACCCACCAGCTTGATACTGTTAAGTACAAAATAGACCAACATTCCTCAAAAGAGGCCTTTTCTAAATGAGCAGGGGTTATATTACACTTCTTCATAGACTGGCTAATGCCATGGCATGTAGATTTTTAAATAGCCTCCAGAGAGGGTTCTGCTCTTAAAACGGCAGGGAGAATGTTATGTAGTTCAGCAGTGTCTTGGGGAAGATTGATTATGTTCACTACTTAAGATAGAAATTTAGAACATTACTAAGTATAAAATAACTGGTGGTCCCCTTTATCACAGTGATTATCAGTGTAATCAAATGCCGTAATAACCAGGTATGACATCCTACCCAGTTATCACAGCATTTGGAGTGCTGACACTTAACTTTTCCTGTTAGAAACTTAATTTTTTTTCATGTCCCTGCACCAGTTATTATGAAAAATAAAACATAAGTATAGCCCAGGATCTGTGTGCCGGTGGGCTACTACCCCTGTCTGTTGGCCCTCTAACAGGTTAAGGGGCCTGAGTCCTGTTATGGTGGTGTTTGAGAGTTCTGTCCCAAAGATAATAAAAATGGTGCAGTGTCTCCACCCAGAGAAAAGTAGAAGTCAGTCAGGTTACTGGCTAGCACAGCCCCCTGGGATGCTGCACCTACCCATCTCCCCTACCAATCACCCCACACTCTGAAAACCCAGCCATTTAGTAACACCATAAACCATGACTAGTAATGATCTGACAGACTTAGAGAATTCCTGCACACACAATTTCAAATGATAAATCCGCTTTATCGGGGGTAAAGACTAGGAAAGGGATACTGGGACAAAGGATGGCTGTGAATAAAAAAAGATGATTAAGAGAGAACAAGTAACAATAACCATATGGGCCTGTAGGCCAAACCCACCCCTAGAGGCCCACCCCACTAGTACCAGTGTCTACCCTGATAGTCCTTAGGGTACCTACAAGGTGCAGGCCTGCTCATTGCCACTGGTTGGCCAGCTGTTGGGTCCCTGATGAAATAGAACAATTATTTGAGGAAGCAATTAAATCCCTTTTACACTCCCTTGCTTGATTTCTGGGAACTAGGTCCCGGGTACTCATGGTTTTGCAGAACTCAACTATGCTTGGGATGAGTGCCTCCAGATTTCCAGGAACGCGGAGCTCCATGCTGCAAGAGGCAGATATAATCTTGCTTGAGGATCTTGCAGCTTGTCCCCTGGATTGGAGGTGTGGTCGCTTGTCACCTTCAGCCAATTCTGGCCTATTGCAGAGCTTTGTGACAGGACCACACCAGCCCCAGAAGGCCCAGACCCAGGAGTGGCTCCACAGCTGGCTCCCCAGAATGGATCACAGGTGCTCTAGCACCCCAGCAAGCACCGGTGACCTCCTGAGACAGGGAGTCCCACTTGGAAGGGGTTAGCTGATTCCCTTCCTGACTCTGAGTGAGAACTCACAAATGGTGGGGTCCTCCTGCAGTCCCTGCACTGAGTTCAAAGACTACAGAAATCACAGGCAATAGCTGAAGCAAAGTCTAGTGCCAGTTAGCCGTGGGTGCTAGCCCTAGATCAACGAAGCACAAGTGCAATCAACAGGGGGATCCAAACACAACAAACCCCTGCACACCAGTCTGCACTTTCCAGTTAGAAAATGTCCACAACCTTTCTGCAGCTGCAGCCGGGACACAGCTCAGCCCCTTCAACCGGTTAACTCAGGAAATGTATAGCACCTGGCTAGCACCCTGATGTTCAGAGGTACTTTGCCTCTTCAGAATCACAATCGCAGTCCCACACAGGTAAAACAAACTCTAAGCAGCAATGGTGGCACTCCATTAGAACACCTCAGTCCTCTCAGCTCAATTCAGTCCACCAGTGCAGGGTTTCTGCAGCACCGGAGCATGTGTCAGGCAGTAGATGATGTCTTTGAAGGCCTGATCACACTTTTCATTCCACCGGAAGCCAAAGGGTTCTAAAGGCTGAAAATAGCTGGTCTGATTAGGTCTGGGCCCGAGCAAGGTGGCTTTCTTGCTTTTATTGTTTAGCAGATACCCTGTGCAGCAGGTTAAGTAGGGGCTGGACCACCCTGGTATAGTCCATTATAAATCTCTGGTAATACCCAGAGAAGCCAAGCAGGCACTGAAGCTTCTTTAAGATGTGGGACTTAGGCCAAGTGGTGAGGGATTTGATCTTGCTAGGATCAGTTTGGATGCCCTTGTGGAAGCTATATGCCCAACATATTTAACTGAAGCATGGAAGAATTGACACTTATCAATCGACAGTTTCAATCCAAATTTTCCAGACGATCCAACACTCTGAGCAGACGGGCTTCGTGTTCCTCAAAGGTCTTCCCAAACATGATAATATCATCCAGGTAAACCAGGCACTCAGGTAGGTTCATATCACCCACGGCTTCCTCCATCAGGTGCTAGAACGTGGTAGGGGCACCCTAGATCCCCTGAGGCATCCGGGAAAAATTCATAGAATCCTAATGGGCATATAAAAGCTATCTTCTCTTGGTCCTTGGGGGCCATTGGGATCTGATAATAGCTGCTCCTCAAATCCAGGATCGAGAACCCCTGGCTGCCATTCAGACATCCAGGGCATCTTGTATTCGGGGCATAGTATATTAGTCAGGCATTGTCCATTTGTTCAAGGTGTGACAGTCCACATACATCCTTATTTCCCCACTCTTCTTCCTCATCATGACAATTGGGGATGCATAGAGGCTCCATGACTCTTGAATAATCCTCACAGCCAGCATTTCCTGAAGATACCATCAGATGTCATCAATGTCAGCTGGAGCCAACCGCCTGGCTCTCTCTCAAAAGGGCCTCTCATCGTTAAGACATATGTGATGCTGCTCTCCACTCACACACCCTACATCCCATTCATGCAGGCAAAACACCTCTGTTTGGGCAGCCAGTTTCCACTGCTCCTCTCTTTCCATTCCTCTGAGATTGGGGAATCACTTAAATGAAACAATCCAGGGGCACCACCTCTCACTGCAGCAGGTTGCACTGTTGTATCGGCACAATAAACTCTGGCTAAAGTCCATCTGTTCCTCACCACCACCTCCAGGTCGGTGACATTCTTTACTTGTACCATAACCCTTCTAACATAGGCATGTGCTCTGGCAGGCAAAACACTGGGTTTTACCAACAGTCCCATGGGTAATCCATGCTCCTCTGGGGTATCCAGCATCAGCAACTGGTTTGTCACATCCTTTTTTAGCCTCACTACCCTGAGAATGTTACATTCCTCATTAGGCGGTAGCACAATCTCCTCCCTATCTTGCCTCCACACTATGCCAACAGAGTCATCAGACTTCTCGCCAGGGGGTTGTCCTCTTCCTGCAGGCCTCTTTCATCAAAAGGTGAATAGGGAGCTCACTGCCTTTTCTCTCAGCCTCTTGAGCATGGCACAACTGGGCTAATCATCCAAACATATAGGCATTCATGCCCACTAACACAGGCACTCCATAATGTATGCCAGATTCAGCATAAGTCAAAGCCAGGGTCTCCACTACATCTCCTCGCCAGCTGCTTCTGTTGGAAATGCCAGCCACACCTACACAAAACCCAGATAGGGTATGACTTCTCACTGGAGTCCCCACACATGTAAACCCTCAAGTGGCTGCATCTCAACATTGGAGAGGTGCTGGTTGTACCATGACTTAAAAATGATGGTGATTTGCGAACCACTATCCAGGATGGCTCGAGTGGAGAGCCCATTGATGGTGACTGTGGTTTCTGTTGATGGACCCATGAGTTGGTTCTTGTCAATGGGAATGGATATGGGGATCTTAGCTGTGGAGGGTCTTCCATGAGCCATGGAGCGGGACCTGCCAGGGGACCCAGTGCACTCCTTTACTGGGACCCTCCATAGTTTCCCTGGTTCTGACTGGGATTTCCATGTGGCCTATCTCTGCCAGTGCCATGGTTTATCAGCACCCTACACCCCTTTCGGATATGGCCCTCACCACCACACCTATAGCATATAAAGGGCTCTCTCTGATGCAGCCTAGCTGACACCATGGGGCAGGTTCCTGGGACCCCCATAGGGGCACTTGTCACTGCTGGACCCCATTCAACAACCTCATCATTTCCCTGACCTCAACTAGGCCTTTCCATCCTCTCTATCTCGGCCACCCTGCTAGCTAACTTGTCCATCTGTGTCTTTACCTCAAACTTTGGAGAGGGATGTCATGTGGTAAATCTAGGGCCAAACATGGCAGAAGCTCACAGTGGGCCACCCTACTCACCCCTGGGGTTCAGCTATCCTCGCATTCACTACCATCTTAGCCAAGGTGACTACATCCTTACATTCCTTACCATAGTCCTCAACTGGTGTATTCTTCAAAGGGTGTCTTTCCCCACCTGGGTAGTGGCAATTGAGGCCCTCTACCCTCACCATTGTCCTTGCTCCCCTCAGCTTCCCTAATCTGTTGCGCTAGAACCCAGTATGGAGGGAGGTTGCTCTTCCTATCATCTAAGCAGAGCTGGAATACCAGCAGGGTACAGTGGTTAGCAGCTTTATCACATGTTCTAACCTCACCCAGTCCAGATCCAGCATTGCCACTCCTCCATTTCTAAATACCGCCTGTAATGCCCTCTTTACTTGGATTAAGAAGGTGGAAAAGGGCTTCCCTCCCATTGGTGGGTGGTCTTAAATTTCCACATAAGATCATCACTAGATTCAGTGCTGCCAAAAACACTTTAGAGGGCAGTCAGGTATACCTGGGCCGGGGCATCTGGGTCCGTGGTTAGCAAAGAATGAATTACTTCCAGGGTGGGCCCACTGAGGCTCTCTACCAGGTGCTTCCATTTCTCAGTTTCAGAGCACTGCCAGTCTTGTACAAGTGGGATGGCACAATCCATCCATGCCTCCAAATTGTCCTCGCTATTGGGGGTGGGCTTACTCCTGAAAACATTTTTAGCTTGTGTTAAGAATCAAAAGCTACAGGCACAGATCTGGGCTGGCATTTCTAAACCTTGGGGAGTCTTGGTGGCAGCCCAGACCCTCATCACCCTTCCCCCGGGATACTACACTAAATGAAGTTACAATGGGCAGAGACTCAGGTATCCACTCTGCCACCAAAGCCTCAGGTATCCAGGCAGCCTCTAACACATTGTTACTCTCTACTAGAACAGTTAATGTACCTCTTTCCAGAGTTAATCATTCTTCCTCGCGCTTTGCTTTACCCAGTTTGGTTATTGTGGTCAGGTGTTGTTCTAGTTCCCCTTCCTCCATCTCCTGGAGTACTCCCAACAGTAAAAGGATTTTGGGGGTCCATTTTCATACCCCACCCATTCCACAAATTTCACTTTGTCATCCTCTGTAGGCCCATACAACAGCCTCAGGGGACAGACCTGGTGCTGGGGACCCCATGGGGTCTCCATTCTGGGTCTCCAGAGTGGGCGTAGCTGGTGAATAGGAGATCCCAACGGTGCCTCCAAAGATGTAGCCCAGGTGTCATGTGCCAGTAGGCTACTACATCTACCTGTTGGCCCTCTAACAGGTTAAGGGAACTGAGTCTTGTTATAATGGTGTTCAGGGTTCTGTCCCAAAGATAATAAAATAGCATGGTGCCACCACCCCAAGAAAAGTAGAAGTGGGTCAGGTGACTGGCTGGCACAGACCCTTGCTGCACCTACCCACCTCCCATACCAAACACCCCAAACTCTGAATACCCAGCCATTCAGTAACACTAAACACCATGAACAGTAATGATCTGACAGACTCAGAGAATTCCTGCACACACAATTTCAAATGATAAATTACAGCTTTTTGGGATAAGGACTGAGGAAGGGATACTGGGACAACAGATGGCTGTGAATAACAAAAGATGGTTAGAGAGAACAAATAAAAATAACCATATGGGCCCACAGGCCGAATCCAGCCCCGGAGGCCCACCCCCACTGGTACCAGTGTCTGCCCTGATAGTCCTTAGGGGTACCCACAAGGTGCAGGCCTGTTCATTGTCACTGCTTGGCCAGCCGTTGGGGCCCTGATGAAATAGAACATTTATTTGAGGAAGCAGTTTAAATCTCTTTACACTCCTTGCTTGATTTCTGGGAACTAGGTCCCGGTACTCTTGGTTTCAGGTGAACTCAGCTCACGCTTGGGATGATTGCCTCTGGATGTCCAGGAAGGTGGATCTCCATGCTGCAAAGGGCAGATGGAATCTTGCTTGAGGATCTTGCAGCTTGTCCCCTTGATTGGAGGTCTGGCCGCTTGTCACTTTCAGCTGCTTCTGGCCCATTGCAGAGCTCTATGGCAGGACCACACCAGCCCCAGAAGGCCAAGACCCAGGAGTGGCTCCACAGCTGGGCTTCCCACAATGGATCACAGGTCCCCTAGCACCCCAGCAAGCACTGGTGACCCTCTGAGACAATGAGTCCCACTTGGAGTGGGTTAGTTGATTCCCTCTGATGAAAAACAACTGCTCCAGGGAAATGTGACATGATGCAGGTTACGGGCTTGCGTCCCAACACAATTTCAACCAACACAGAAAATAACCGCACTCCAGAGTAGCATGCAAGATTTATCTTAGATAAATGATCCAACACAGATGTAAAGCTTGAAATATCAAGAACTTGATTAACATGCAGTGCCCAGTCTAGTAAATGTGCTAATTCTTGCTTAAACACTGGTCCTGGATTTGACGGTAATGGTATATAACTGTTGTGATCTGATAATAACTCTGTTACCTTGGATATATAAAAATCCCTGCTTATCACTACTAAATTGCCCCCTTGTCTGCTGGTTTGAATACTAGGTGTTGCATTTCTTGTAGCTGTTTAAGTGCTATGTTTTCCTCTCTAGACATATTGTAAAATTTCACACCTTTATCAATGTTGATTATAACATCTTGTAGCACTAATTCACTGAACACCTTAATGTAAACGTTGTTACTGATAGGGCAAAAATTTAATTTAGGTGCAAAACTGTGTTTTCTGAGTGACATGAATGCATTTCTATCAACATCATATACCTTAAACACCACTGTCCATACCTGTTGCACCCAATGGTGGAGTTGTAGTAAGATGAAAAGCGATTTCTGTTTGATAATTTGTTTTGTTTCAGCATACATTTATTACACCTATAGTTATTGGAAATGCAATAATGATTTATTGATCACTGTTTTTGCTGTTATGATTAATGAAACTGGATAAAATATGTAACTATTTTTCTTTTTCACTTTTGTGTTACATGTATCTATTGTATTATAGGTAATTGACATGAGTATAAAATACATGTCTTCAGCACAAAACAGTGCCTCCTAAGGAAGCTCCAGTTTAGCAAAGCGCAGGGGCAAGTGCATTGTGACTGCTACACCCTGAACAGTTTGTGTGTGCTTGCAAAATTTGTGGTGACTCACAATAAAGCAGTTTTGATTTTTCAAGCTTTACATTTGTGTTGGATCATTTATCTAAGACAGATCTTGCATGCTACTCTGGAGAGCAGTTATATTCTATGTTGGTTAGTTGATTCCTTCCCTGTCTGTGGGTGAGAACTCCCAAATGGTGGGGATCCTCCTGCAGTTCCTGCACTGAGTTTGAAGACCACAGAAATCACAGGCAATACCTCAAGCAAAGTCCAGTGCCAGTTAGCTGTGGGTGCTAGCCCTAGAGTAATGAAGCAGAGGTGCAATCAACAGGGGGATCAAAACACAACAGACCCTTGCACATCAGTCCTCACTTTCCAGTTAGAAAATGTCCATAACCCTTTCTTCAACTGCAGCTGGGACACAGCTCTCAGCCACTTCAACCAGTTCACTCAGGAAATGTACAGCACCAAGCTAGCACTCCACTGTCCAAAGGCGCTTTGCTCTCAGAATCACAATTCCAGTCCCACACCGGTAAAAAGAACTCTCAGCAGCAACTATAGCACTCAACTAGAACAGCTTAGTCCTCTCGGCTCAATTCAGTCCACCGATGTAGGGTTTCTGCAGCACTTATCATCTCCAAAATAAGCAAATAGCTCACAGTACCTGGGGAATCAATGTATCAGTTCAGTCTCTTGCTCTCTTTCCCATGCTAATCCTTTCCTGAACACAGTTATCTCCTCTAGAGGCCTGGGAAAGGCATCCCGAGTCCAGATCCACTCTCACAGGAGGCTTCTGACTCATACAGAGCCTGTGAACAGACTGAAGAAACCCAGAAAGGCCAATGGGTTTCACTTGAGAAGCCAAGGTTCTGAGTGGCTGGTTGAGCCTATCAATTGTCCATAGCCATAGAGATCAATATTTACTGAGGCCTTATTGGGGCATGGTTTAGGTACCTGAATTAGTCCCCTCCTTTTCCCAGGAGTCACTTTGTCACATATTTAGGCACCTAACTAGATGATTGGCTGCTGTTTGGGGTCATAATGCCATCAACATGTTTACCCCAATTCAGATTTATGCAGTCCAACACAGTACCCCACACTCTAATGTCTGGTGCAGCAAAGGCAAAGACTTTCGTTTTATAATATTCCCACCATTTGGTGGCTCCTTACATGCTCTTTCAAACAAGCCCACATTCATGAAATTATCTCTAGTCATTCCACTGTCACTGCCACTGAAACCTATGCCCCCAGGTGGCAGGCAGCTCCTCATTAATATTCATGAGGGCTCATGAATTATTCATAAGCCCTCACTTTGTTTCCAAATGTAAACCTTAGTTTAGAAAGAATTGAGGCTCCTCTTTCACCTCATTAAGGTCTCCAGTCCCCACTAAACTCAACAGGACCCTGTTTTTGGACTGCAACAGCGGTCAGCACATCTTAGCGCATTCCGCACATTTGCGATTGCCTGCCCGCTTGGTAACTGAAGAAGAGAGCGAGGAGGATTGCATCTTAAGATTTTAAGCCCAAAATGGGCAGGACAACAAAAATGGGACATTCAGGGACCATGGGAAGCTCCTGAAAACCTGAGCTGTTCTGGTGGATTAACAGAAATTCCAGCAGGCAAGTTGGATAAAACAGGAAACAGGAAACAATTCCAAGTAAGCCCCAGAGGGGATTACATTAGTGACTGTGTGCTTGTAAAGTTTTTTGTTTTTTTAACATATCCTTGGTGTGTGATTCCTACATAAAGCTGGATCATCACACAACTCGGGTATGTAAAAAGCAAATTTTATAACACAGTCGCCAAGCTTTATTCTCTTTTGGAATAGCAGGCACTTGTGATGGAGAACAAAATGAGGGGCTTCTCACCCAACAACATTTAACACATGATTGAAATGTCTGACCCCAACAGAAAATAGTAGGGATGCAGGGGAATAAATGATGTATAGGCAGTGCAGAATAGGGGCAGTAAGGTACAGGCCACATGTCACTCTTAACTTTTAAACTAGTAAATATTAGTTGTTCCCTACTTACTCTAGCAAGCCTTTAGCTGAAACTTAAAAAAAAAAGTTAGGTCAGGATAGACAACCTAAGTTTGTTTCCAAGTGCATCCTGGGAACACAGGGAAACTGCAGAACATGTGAGGATAAACACATTAGCAGTCCAAACAGGAACTCAGAGAAGTACATAGCAAATAGTTTGTTGAAACTTCCTTGATGCCTCAGTGCCAAGAAAATAAACTTTGTTTACAATTTTGATACAGAACCTAATTTAGGTATCTGAAAAGGGATAGTGGCTATGTTTTTCCATACTGGGAAATATTGGTGCCCCTCTCCCCCAGTTTGGGCAGAGTCATGCATTAACCAAGTTTCCACAAGAAATGCACATCATGTGTTATGCACATAGGTTATGGTACCTAGATAAAATGTATTGATTTTGGCCTGACCTGTAGGCATAGCCCGGATGTCCAAAATGAGCACGGCATTCTAGGATATCACCTGCATAGGTTGGAAACTGAAAGTGTCTGTCTTGGGGAATGCTCTTGAAGGAAGACAGTCGCGCTTGTGGACAACAAGTCTTACTCCACTTAATGTTAACATTTATTACACTGATTTTATTGTTTAAAAGTCACACCAGGATGAAACTGGTTCCTAATTTGGGAGCTCCACCCCTTTGTATGGCCCTCATATCAGTGGTCACCTTTGATATTTTTATATTACTGGCATTGCTGATATTCAAATCGGGCATTCAGAACACCAAAAACCTTAAACTTAATCCTGCTTTATAGGAAGGCCCGTGCTTTGCCTTCAGTGAAGTGTCGTGGGGGATGCTCCTCTCTATTGAAACAAGTACACAGAGCCATTTTCTGACTTCTGCAGCAGACTACAAGTGCTTAGTTTGTTGCAAGTCAGTGGCTGGCTGTGTGTGCTTTACAAAAGAGAAGCACTGGCAGCCTTATAAAGCATGATTTAATTTAAGATTGTTGGGGTAATGAATACCTGATATAAAAATATCAGAGGTGACCACCATTATAAGGGCCAGATGAGGGTGTGGAGCCTGCAAAATGTTGTCCATTTGGATACTGTTGTGGCTTGTAAACAACAAAAGAAGAGTAAAAAAATCCAGCTTCAAGTAGAATGAGCTCCTTTTCCACAAGTGGGACCACCAGGCATGTCACAGAAATTCCATTACTTCCTCAGTGCATGTAAACCTACCCGTGGATGCCTTAAAGGGGCACTGTCAGCTTTGCCCCTTCATTTTATGATTAAAACAAGCAGTGTGCCTCTTGGCACCCTTCTATCGTAAATGCACCCCAGAATGCCCCTACATGGTGCAGATGTACAGCCTTTTGGCCGGTTTTTAAGATTTCTGAAAGAATATTCTTACACTCGGGTCGAGTAAAACTCACTACGTCCTGGAAGCACGATGTGGTCGAGAATGCGCCTCTGGCATGAGCGGTGTCCAAAACAGTGATTTTTTTTTTTTTTGATAACGACCCCGGGATAGAATAATAACCCTGCTCCTCGTGTAGAAAGAAGATGTTGCTGGTATCTCCATTGAAAAGCCGAGCGTTCTATAGTGCACAATTTGTAATTTCTAGGAGTTGCTGAAATCACGCGCTTGTGCTTCAGAGGAAGGAACAGAGATCCCGCGCATGCGCAAGAGCGTGCTTCTGAAGCGCAGGTGCGAGATTTCGGCAACTGTTAGAAATTACAAATTGTGCACTATAGAGTGTTCATTTTTTCAACGGAGATAACAGCAATGTCTCCTTTCTACACATGGAGCAGGGTTATTATTCTATCTTGGGGTCATTATAAAAAAAAAAATCACTGTTTTGGACACCGCTCGTGCCAGAGGCGCGTTCTCGACCACATTGTGTTTCCGGGACACAGTGAATTTTACTCGACCCGAGTGTAAGCATGTTCTTTCAAAAATCTTAAAAACTGTCCAAAAGGCTGTACATTTGCACATGTAGGGGCATTCTGGGGTGCATTTAGGATAGATGGGTGAAAAGAGGCACACTGCTTGTTTTAATCATAAAACGAAGTGGCAAAGCTGACAGTGCCCCTTTAAACCATGCTTTCATCTTTTAAAGTGTAAGGTAGAAGTGCAGATTCTCTCTATAGCTGAAAGCCAATGAAAAGCTATTTTTGGTATTGGGCTTACCTATAGGTGTTGGCAGCCAGGAGACATCCTTATCTAATTAATTCCTGTATTAAATAAAGGCATAAGCAATGACATATAATCTTAAGACAAAATCTGATGGTACAATTAGGGAAGCTCTGCTTAGCAACACACAGTTTGCTCAACTGTGACATCACTTTCTGTCTCAAGTTCCCATGAAATGGCTGCAGCTTTAATTGACTATATTGCTGATTTAGACAGGGACATCTCTGGGCTAATTACACCTTATGATATGCCCAATAACTAATCTGAAACAGATTTTTAAGGTCAGGCTGCGACTGACCCTGCTCAACTACATTCCTCTTTAATAATAAAATACATGAAACTGCCATGTTGGCACAGCAGATGTAGTCCCCAAGACTTCGTGTGATCTGCATGGATTGAGAGGATTCCAGAATTTTGATGTCAGGGTATTTCCAAAAATCTTGGTAGTCAAGAGTTTAGTTGTTGTTGGCTTTCTGCCAAAATGTAAAGGAATTAAACCAGATAAAACAGACAATGAAAAAGAGGTGCAAGTAGTAACTCCCAGCATATAATAAGACGTGTGTCATGGTCTCTGCAGATGTACTAAAATATGTGGAGCTATTAAAGGCCATGCTCACAGGATATAATGATAATTAGTAGGGTACTGAAGCTGTGCCAAAGTGGCCTGTAAACATTGGAGTAGAACAGATTAATGGACTTCCTTTACATGCTAAAACTGAATTTCTTCAGCAATTACTTGATGTTTGCAGAGAAGTCTGCCATTTTTTTGCATGCATCATGCTGATTTATGCAATCTATGGTACTTGGGAGATTAACCATGTATGTGCTGGCATGCCAGTGGTACTCCCATTTTGATGTAGTTTTATTTTGCATTCTAAAACAGTGGCAGGAAATGGAACATTCTGATTGGCAGACAGCATGCTAAAGGTTTTTAATCTTAACACCATATGCACCATAAAACAATTAGAATAGTTGGCAATTATGGGAAAATAAGGGAATCTCTCTTAGAGGACTTGTTTGTAAACCCATCATCTAAAAATAAATTGATACCCAACATTTTAAATGTGATTCTGAGACCATCAACTAGCAGTGGTCAGGAATTTAAAGATATTCCAGCAACAGGCTCTGAGCAGAGTATTTAATGACAAACAGAGGATTGTGTATGAGTAATCATATACAACAAGGCAGTTGTGGGATTGAGAGGTTTCCATGGTAACCTGGGACCTCAAGAGCGAAGTTCTAAAGGTCCATTACCACAGAAACCTCAAGACCTTCCATTTGCCTTGTCTGTGTATTATTACTCATACACAGTCTTTTATAGTGTGTGGGTAATCATATTAGGACACTAGAGTCCCATAAAAAGCAGAAAACTAACTTGCTAAGGTGTGGTTCCATAGGCACCTTTCACTTCCCGCCCAGTTCTCACCGCCGCAGCCCCTTTATCACACATGCGTAACTACGTTCTTTCTTGTTGTGCTGCACTAGAGACATACTCAGTGCAGCACAACAAGACTGTTACATAGTCAAGAAAGCACAACAAGCTCATTCCAGTAATCAATTTCGGTGGGTAACAATGTTCCACCATACATTATAATATGATTTGTGGCTCTGTCTGTGAGTTGCCAAAAATATCAAATTAAGACAAATTGAATTTAGTGAATTTCCTAAATTATACTTTACTCCTGGAAAAGTAAATATATTCAAACAATTACAGAGAAGAGTCTCAGATACCTTATGGTAAAAGGTACACTCATGCATATGTTCAGCTCATGCTCCTATTTGAAGGTGTACTGAAAATGGTTCTGGTGCTCTGGGATGCATGGTGGATGAGAACATCCTATTCCACAAAGTCATTTTATTGGGATCTGCAGTATGTGTGAGAAAATGCAGCAAAATGGTAAAACATTGTTATACTTTGCAAGGAAAACTATTTTACTTTATTGGAATGACTGCAGCCCTCTAGGATATGCAGTGTGGATACATCTAAAGGTAGACTAGCCCAAACTAGAAAGAATTTGTTATGCATTTCATTTTGTAATTGTGAGAAAATGGGGAACATTTAATCTGGTCTAGACAGCTTTTTTTTTAAATCTTGGGATATCAAATTTTTATGATAAGAGGCTTATTTTACAATGTCTTTTAGCTGTTGTTATTTTAGTTATATTTGTCAACAGAGAATAAGTGATACCTCTATAACTGAGTTAGGGGTTATGATGACAGCACTAACAGTTTAGCACTTGCATGGACTGTGCCAGGTAAGAGCTGTATGAACCCCTGCCTGAAAAACAAATGAAGAAAACTATAAAAATGTAATTAGAAAAAAAACAAAAACATTTTAGTTCAGTTATATTATTAAGGAACTCCAGTGGTTGGGATACCTTCATTAATTTTTCCCTATGCAGATAAGACATTCACTTTCTAGGGTTTGAGAAACTGATTGTAGCTAAGCCCCTGGTTGTGCCTTACTGTTTAATGACTAGCAGTGGAATAGTTAAATACACATTTGCTCTTTCAGATCAGTGGTTCCAGCACCATGTTGTACTACTGTCTGGGAGGCAAGCATTCATATCGAGCCATAGCACCCAACAGTGAGTCCAGCTGGTGGGGACAGAGTGCATTGCAAAGTGATGCAGTTACAGGTAGCTCCTGAGGATTAAGCAGGAAATCAAACAGCATTTGCCGGAGATGAGGGAGCAGCGTTGGTATTTGCTGGAAGGTAGCCACTTGCCCAGCCTCTAGAGCAACGGAAGGTGGAGCTGTGAAGACCCTGTTTTGAAATGGAGGACTGGATGAACCAGTGGGAGGGATGCTGGTCTGTACTGCTTCACTGTCACACTGTGGCTTTACTGCAGCAAAGAGGAGTGGATAGTGGAGGAACTAGAAGGTAAGGTCTGCCTCTTTGTGGATAACACCAAGATCTGCAGCAAAGTTGACAATCCTGGTGGAGTGGAATGGAAGGATAGAATCTGAAAAAACATAAGGAGTGGTCAAGTGTATAGCAGCTGGGTTTTGATGCAAAAAGTGTAAAATAATGCACTTGGGCCATAGAAACTCCAAGAGCAGAGCACACAATGGACTGCAATATTTTGACAAAGACCAAGCAAGAGAGAGAGAGAGAGAGATGGGGTACTCATATTGGATGAACTAAAGGTGGTCAGGCAGTGTGATAGGGCAGTTGAAAAGGCTACTGGGATGCTGGGGTACACTGGAAAGAGTGTCATCACTAGGAAGGGGAGGTGGTGCTGCCCTTATGTAGATCACCAGTAAGACCCCACATTAAGTACTGTGTCCAGTTCTGGAGAACATCTCAGGAAGCACAATGACAGAGTAGTGGCATTCCAGAGGAGGGCTAACAAAATAATACAGGGTCTACATCGAAAGCCTATGAGAAGAGGCTTAAGGAGCTAAGTATTTACACCATAGAGAAGAGGAGGGATATGATAGAGACCTTTAAATACTTCATCATGGGGGGTTAATAAGGTACAGGAAGGGGACCTTTTTCAGAAAAAAATGGGCTCTAGAACAAGGGGCATGCTATGAAGCGGGAGGGGGACAAGTTTATCAAGGATGTGGGAAAGTACTTCTTCACAGAACGGGTGGTGGATGTCTAGAATAGCCTTCTGGCAGAGGTGAGTGGGCAAAAACAGTGGTGGGGTTCAGAAATGCCTGGAATAGGCATAAGGGAATCATAGGATTAAGGCGGGTGGGAAGAGATGGTGCCGTAAATGTAGTAGGGTCTACAGCAAAGATGAAGGTAAAAACAACAGGACAGACTGGCAGGACTCCGGGGCCCTTATCTGTGGTGACAGTCTATGTTTCTGTGTTTCTAAATAACAAATATAATGCAGTGAGAATACAACTGCAGTATTAGAACACTTTGCTCAGCAGTCCTGGGTTACTGCAAGTGCATGGAATTTTGAAAACATATGGAACTGGGGGAAAATGGAGCTGAAAGAAATAAGAAAAAAATGCAGTTCTTTGAACTGGCAATTTTGAAAGCCAAAATATTGATCCTAATTTATCTATAAGGTACCCTGGAGAAAATTATGCTTTTTACCAATAATAAGCAATTTTCTTACGTTACAAAGCTCATGGTGGAGGGGGTCAAAAGGGACAGATGTAAACCATCTGTCTGATTGTGTCAAACCTCCAGAGCATTATTAACTAAGGGTTCTTTAAAACAATCCAAAGTGATGGGCAGCACTCACCCAGACTGAATCCATAAAAGATTTTAAATCTTGAAGAGATTGCATTGACCCAAACTGATTGCCTCCAGCTTTGTCAGAGGTCCAGTAGGTGGAGCAAAACATTTGGTATAAGAGGTGGATGGCTTTTGCAGTGTCACCAAAGGTTTTCATGTTCAATATGCATTTGGATTTTTAGAAGAAAACGTTCCTGTTAAAACGGGCCCCACCTCAGTGCGAGGCAGGGCCCAATTAAGACTTTTAGGAAATGTTATATTTTTTACCTTTGGTGATTTTAAGTATTTTCATAATTTATCTGGTTGTTCCTGCCTCTCTGTCTGCCCGGCATTTTACGATTCAGTAGTGTGAGCAGCATGCCCACAACCACCCGTGTCTGTCCCAAGAATGATGTGTCAGGCAGGGATCAGCTGTGCATCTGTCCTGTAGATCTATGTATTCAGTAGCTTCTAAAAACTCTGGTTTGCAGCGTACAAGTCTTGGTGCTATACCGAGACCAGGTATAGACTGACAGTCCACTGCCATTCTATACCTGGTCTTGGTATAGCACCGAGACATGTATGCGCCAAACCAGAGTTTTTAGAAGCTAATGAATACATATGTAACCCCTAGATGGTGCTATCCCAGGGGCTACTACCCCTGCCTGATTTGCCACTAACAGGTTGAGGGGCCTGGATCCGATGCGCTCAGGTTTGCAATAGTTAAACTAGCTTGGTCACAGCCCTCTGGGACACTGCAACCCCCCTTTCTTCCCACTAGTGGCCCACACAGTATATCAGAATTACCTTCACAGTATACACTTACCCCCAGGACTGGTTCAGGCACTGGGACCCCCTGTAAAATAAGAAGATACAGTGCAACAATCACAGTACAATACTTTAACACAGACAAATACCTCAGGCAGTATAACTTTGCTGAAACAAGCAACTCTGATTTATTTAGGGGGATATAACAAGGACAGGGGGAAATCAGGTTAATTAGCTTATCACTTTACTCATCTACCTATGGCTCTGTGCACAGGCCTATCCCTACCAGTTACTGTCCCTGGATACCCAAGCCCTAGTGGCTAGTCCAAACTGTGGCAGCTGGTAGGGCCTTTCACAGAAAAAGAAAAATTAGTTAAACAGTCAGCAGTACAGTAATTCCATTTGGATTTAATGTGGCAATTCAACAGGAACTACCCTGAATTAGTACTCATGACCTCCAAACAAGATAGGGTCCTTCAACGCCAGCAGGCTACCTTGAGCTCCACGAGGCTCCTCACACATTTATATGACAAACTGCAACAGGCAAAGTCCTTTAATGGCAGCAGGATTCAATTGAGCTACACAGCCTCCTCACACATTTATATGGTAAACAGTAACAGGCAAAAGTCCTTTAATGGCAGCAGGATTCACTTGAGCTACACAAGCCTTCTCACACATTTATATGGTAAAAAGAAAGTACTATACCAGGCAGGCTGCTTCTATCCCGATCGCAATTACTGCACAATACTCGGAGAACACACAGCAGATTCAGTTCCTGACAGACCGAGCGCACTCAGCAATTCTCCAGTCTCTACAGGGTGAGCCTGGTTTCTACTCTTCAGATATCCTTGATTCTCTTCACAGGACGGATTCAGTCCTAACAAGCAGTTAGACAAGGGCACTGGGGCCTGACACTGCTTCCGACTAAAACTGCACATCGAAAAAGCACAGGGCTCCTTCCCTTCACTGCCAGAGCTCAACTGAACCTCCAGCAGACAAAACCAGGCACTTCCTTTGAGTTCCTCCCAGTTCTTGGCTGGATTGGCTGTCACCACAATAGACTGCCCTGTTGGTCCAAAAGGTGCCAAGTCCAAACTACATCTCCCAGAGTCACTGCCCATACAATCCTCTTGTGGCTGGCTCAGATTACGAGTCCAAGTTCTGATTTGTCCAAGGCACCATTTTAGAGCTACTTTAACCCACACTGATTGGTCCAGTTCAGCAGTTCAAAACTAGAATGGGGAACTAGGCAAACAAAGTTCTGACTGCAAAGAAGACAGGTTAGACAAACTGTACTTTCATTATTACTCTAAATGATTTCTGGCAAACAGTTACATCTTTCAGATAGGTTCCCTTTGCACTCCTAGTGACTGCAAAAATGGAGTGAATTGGCAGCAGCTCGAGTGGTACTCAAGCAGAGAAACACACAGTCCCCCATACAAACTAATTATGTCTGCAAGCAGACAGCTCTTAAGAGACAGTACCAGAGGCTCTAAAACACTCACAGATAAATGGCTTAAACGCCAAACACCATTCAGGCTTGAGCATTCAAGCAAGCTCCTGAAGTCTTTGGGAACCCCATTTGCAGGGGGTTACACCCTTCCTGGCCTGGGAAAGCTTGATGTCCGTCAAGCAAGTACCCCATAAGTTTCAACTGCAACCATATATATTTGCATTAGGCTCACACATGTAATCATCAGTCAATATATCATTTTACCAAGAACACATTTCTGAAACATTGCAGTCGTCACTCTTTACACAGTATTACACACATTGTACCATAACTCAAGTTATTACCTCTTGTACATGAAACCTGAAGAGAGGGGGCCCTTCCCTATCAGTTACCTTGGGGCTGGATGGGGCAAGGGCACCATACTTAGAGGGCAACACAAGTAACTTGGAGTTAGCACTAACGCTCAGTTTGGGCAATGAGCTAGGGGACACATACACTCCTTTATGGACAACATTGAGAGGCAAGTTCACTGGCCTCCCAAGGGAATCATAACTGAGGTGCACCACAGGCTTTACAGCTTGACCAGTCTTTCTAGGGGGAACTGTTACAGTCTCTGCACTCTGAGCCTCATTTTCAGCATTGTCCTCACTTGTCAGGGAGTCTCCATGGGGGTAGAGAGGCTAGAACTTGGGGCACTTTCAGCTCCAGGAGTTACAGTTTCTGAGTCCACAACATTTGGCTCACATGAAGAGCTTTGGACACTGCAGTGGACTGTCAGGGCACTCAAAATACTCTTCTTGTTCTGGTGTATCACCAGTCTGCCCCAATCCATCATTTTCCTCCCTGAAAGCTCAAACAGTTCAACCATGCACAATGATTCCATTTCATCTGATCTGATGCTTTGCACTTCACTTTCTGGGAGCATTGGCTCCAGGGACTAAGTTGGGGCTTAGACAGTCCAGAAGGCCCAGTTTCGCTCCAGTATTGACTAGGGGATTGCAATCGAAACAATTGATTTAGTTCGTAAGAAGGATAGTATTCAAAGTCACTCTCACTTTCTTCTGATATGGACTGACAGTCATGCTCAACTGGGACTTGTGGAGGGGAACACTTTAACTCTGCTTCTGTAGGTGCAGACTTTCTTGATCTTTCTTAGCAGCAGCTCTAGTCACTGGTCCAGAGGGGCATCTTCTGGGGCTCAGACTCAATCAAGATTTGTCCAATGGGCAGTAAATGATTTCTATGCATTGTTTTACATCTTTCTAATTATTCTCAGGCCTTACTTTGTACACTGGCAGATCATCTAGTTTGCCCACTACAATGTGAGGGAGATGGTGCCATCTGTCAGCAATCTTGTGTTTGCCATGCAGTCCAGATTTCTTAGCAATACCCGATCTCCCTCCTGGAGTTCCTGTGCTTTCACCTTTTTATCATACCTTTCTTTGTTGGCCAGATTTCTTTTGGCAGCCATGGTTTGAGCCAGTTGGTACGCATGAGTTAGCTGGGCCTTTAACTTTTGCACATACTGTAAATAGTTGTCAGCTTGAACCCCATCAGAGAGACCCCAAACACACATCTACCCGTAGTCGAGCTTTCTTCCAAACATCAGGCGGTAGGGGGAACCCAGTGGCATCACTTTTGGTGCAGTTATAAGCATGTACCAGGGTGCTAATTTGTTGGTTCCATCTAGGCTTGTCCTTTGGGTGCAGGTGCCTAGCATATCTAGCAAAGGCGGTTGAAACGCTCAGGCTGTGGGTCCCCTGGGGGTGGTAAGGAGTGGTTCTGGATCTCACACTCCCACAGAGAAAGCATCTCTTTGATCAGACGACTCAAAGTCTCTCCTTGATCAGAATGGATTCTTTGTGGAGCCCCATAGTGAACAAAAAGTTTTCTACAAGTACTTTGGCCACAGTGGATGCTTTCTGGTCTTTGGGGAAAGCTTGGGCATATCTCGTGAATGGTCAGTGACCACCAGCACATTGCTGATATTTCTTTGATCTGACTCCAAACTCAGAAAATCAAACAGACCAGCTCCATGGGTGCACTGGTGGTGATGTTAACAAGGGGGCAGCCCTCTGGGGCAAAGCTTTCCTCTGTAAGCAGCGACTACAAGTTCGAATGTGTTGCTCCACATCAGCCCCCATCTTAGGCCAATAGAATCTGGATCTCACCAAGTCAAGTGTTCTGTCTATACCAAGGTGCCCCATGTGGTTGTGCAAGGACCTCAATACTGAGTCTCAAAGAGTGGGCAGCACTAGTTGTTGTTTGTCTACTTGTCCCCTCTGTCTACTGTTTCTCTGTATAACAGTTTATTGATCAGTTTCAACTTAGGACCTTCTTTGTATAACAGTGCAGTTCTCAAATCAGTGGAGCGAATTTGGACACATCTTTTCCTGCATAGAGGGCTTCTAAAGCTGATTTGATCATGGGATCGCGGACTGAGCCCGCCGAATACTGTCATTGTCCAGCTGAGGCAGTGCAGCAATGTCTATTGCAGAAAAGTGGCAATAAGCAGCAGGTATGCAATTCTTAGAGGGTCCCAAGCAATCCACTGCGTCCTTGGACATTTGTTCCTCCCTGTCAAACTTCTGTCAGAGTCCCCGAATGTCAGGTTCTGCCAATATGACCCAATCATTCTGGGGAACAGGCCTCCGGGAGAGAGCATCAGCATCTATGTGGTTGAGACCTGCTCAGTATTCGAGAGCATAGTCGTATGTAGATAATGCAGAAAGCCACCTATGGCCAGTGGCATCCAACTTAGCTGAGGTCTGCACATAGGTCAAAGGATTATTGTCAGTTTTTTACTAGTATTTTAACCCCATTCAAGTACTCATGGAATTGGTCAACAATAGCCCACTTCAAAGCTAGGAACTCTAACTTATGTACAGGATAGTTCTTTTCGGATGGGGTCAGGTTTCTACTGGCAAAGGCCACTGGTCTCAGGCCATTCTTGTGCTCTTGGTACAACACAGCCCCCAACCCTTGCAAGCTAGCATCAGTGTGCAGGACGTAAGGTTTTCTTGGATCGGCATAGGCCAGCACTGGAGCATGGGTAAGCTGATATATGATCTCATGAAAAGCAGTCTCACAATCAGGAGTCCAGCAGGCCCCAAATACTTCACTCGGATGAAAATACACTCTTTCAGTCTTGAGGGACGCTGACTTTTGGTATTTTTTGTGGGTTGGGGGGATACCCTTGAGTAAGGTTAAGTAAAGGGCGGATCACTCTTGAATAGTCCTTGATGAAACGCCGATAATAACCACAGAATCCCAGGAATCTTTGCAGTTCTTTTAGATTTTTGGGCTGTGGCCAGGTGGTCAAGGCCTCAACTTTACTTGGGTCGGTCTCTATTCCCTCGGTGGATACTATGTGTCCCACATACTTTACTGATGTCTGAAAGAATTGACACTTATCAATGGACAGTTTAAGGCCAAAGTCCTCCAGTCGGTCCAATACCTTAAACAATCTGCTCTCATGTTCCTCCAGTGAGCTGCGAAACACAATAACATCATCTAGGTATACCAGGCACTCTAGTAAGTTCATGTCCCCCACTGCATGCTCCATCAATCGTTGAAAAGTGGCTGGGGCACCTGAAATGCCTTGAGGCATCCTCATGAATTCATAGAAGCCAAGTGGACAGATAAAGGTGTCTTCTCACGGTCCACTGGGGCCATCAGGATCTGGTAGTACCCACTACGGACATTCAACACAGAGAACTACTTGCTCCCGTTTAGGCAATCCAAAGCATCCTGAATGCAGGGCATTGTGTACTGATCAGGGATAGTCCGCCGGTTTAAGGCGCGATAATCCACACACACATCCTTACTGTCCCATTCTTTTTCCTCACTACCACAATGGGGGAAGCATAAGGGCTTCTGAATTCTTGTATTACACCAGCAGATAACATCTCTTGCAGATGCTGTCTCACATCATCTATGTCAGCAGGTGCCAGGAGGCCGAGACCTTCATGAAATGGTCTTTCGTCATGCAGCCGGATATTGTGCTCAGCTCCTTGCACGCATCCTACGTCCCATTCCTTTAAAGAAAACACCTGGTCTCTCTGGGCAAGCTTTTCACTGATCCTCACTTTCCATTCAGCTGGCAACGGGAGTCGCCGAATCAAACAAGTCAGGCGTACTCTGTCATTCTTCCTTGAACTCTTGCTGGGTAGCACTGCAGTGTCTGCACAATGCACATTAGCCAGGATGCAACCTCTATTTACTTGAATGTCTCTTTCAGACACATTATGAACTTGGACCATTACCCTTCTGGCATAAGCATGGGCTCTAGCGGCAAAATACTAGGCTTGACCAGCAGTCCCTCTGGCAATTTTCCATCACCTGGTGCATCCAACATTAATATTTTATTCTTAACATCCTTTCTGATACAGACCTCTCCTGTAAGGTACACTGGGCATTTGGCGCCAGGATCAGAGACTCAGGATCCCTCTTCCATACAATTCCACCGGTTCCTCTGGTTTTATTTTTTCAGCATCTCTCTGTGCCTCATAGGCCTTCTTAATTAAAGCCGAACTCTAAAGCTCTACTAGTCTTTGATCCCTGTTTTTCATAACACAACTGTGCCAGCCTTCCAACATATGAGCATTTGTTCCAGTCAACAAAGGGACACCATCATACAGTCCAGTGGGGGACACACTAAGGCTAGGGTCTCTACTTGTTCGCCACTCCAGCCACGGAGGTGGGGAAAGACAGCCAAATTGATATACCCGAATAGGGTAGGCCTTCTCACTTAACCCCATACATGCAGTCCTTTCTAGTGGTTGTAAGGGTACATCTGACAAATGCTTCTGATACCAATCCTGGAACATAATTGTCACTTGGGAGCCACTGTCTAATACAGCTCTTGTAGACACTCCATTCACCTTTACAGTGGTCTCCATGGAGGGACCCACTATTCTGGACCAGTCTGGAGAGGTGGTAGCGGGGGCCTGGGCAACTGACCTTGCCACAAAATGACGTGAGTTAGCATTTTTGGTGCCCTCACTGGGATTATTTTGTGCACCTCTTAACCACTGATCTGTTCTCCGAAGCTCTCCTTGTAGCCTATGTGCAACTTTGTCAGTGTCTTTTGGGGACTGGCATTCCCTCTTCATGTGCCCATCCTTCCCACAATTATAGCAAAACATACTTTCTGGAGTTTGAGCTGGCAAGCGCCACACTGGGAGCCAGGGTGGGGGTACTGCTAACTGGAAACCTGGGTGCCATCTCTGTCTGCAGCGTGATAAGCATTTGGAGACATCTCGTCAGTTTCTCCACTTCCATGGTCAAGGAATTGAGTTTGGAGCTGTTGTCAGCAGGAGATACATGGGTGGGTACCCCCACCCCCATAGCAGATGCAGTCGGATATAGGTTGGGGCCCGTACTTGCAGGCATGGCCTTCATAAAGGGACTGTTTTTGAATTCCCGGATCTCTCTCAACAGTACGCCCCATTGTGGCATATCTTTTTCCTTGTCAGAGCACTCATTGACTGCCAACCTCTGCCCCTGAACTTCACTTGATGGGTTACCCTCAGTCACTCGGGTCGTAGCCGCAGCTATTGGTGCAGGTCTCCCCGAGGTCGCCTTTTCTCAACTCCTCGATTTCTCTCATTAACTCATCATAGGAGGGTGGGGATTCCAGTCGATTTGCCAGGCGAATTGAAGCAACAGCAGTTCTGAGAAGGGGCAGACTTAAGGATCCTGTCCAGCCTGGTTCGGTCCAGTTCAATTGCTGGCAAACTACCCTTCTGAGGCATTCTTGCAACAATTTTTCCAGCCGAGATACATGCACAGACAACAACTCCCTTGGTACTGTTGTGCATTTTTACTTCCACCATAGGTCCTCATCAGAATCCGGCTCCCATACACATTCTCCAAGGCCTCAAGATAGGTCTGTGCAGTCACTTCAGGGTTACTGGGCCGTTCTTGGGATGGTAGCCAGGGCAGGACCTCAGAGGCTCTCACTAACCCTCTTTTGCTCCGGCTTCTGAGCATTGCCATTCTAGCACTTGGGGCAACATAGTCTATCCAGGTCTCCCAGTCATCCTCCCCTTGGGGGGTTGGGAGGGTGCCAGAGAAGATCCTCAACCTTCGGTAAGAGTCGTGACTAATGGCAGGTGCAGAAATAGGAGTCTGCATTGGTTCAGCCACCATTACGGGTACTGGAGCGGGAGAGGGTGTTGGGGGAGGAATACCCCCAGGTGGCAAGAATAGTTTCTTCAAGTCCTCCACAGTTTTACCTTCCCCCAGCAACCATTTAGCAAATTTCTTCTCAAAAGTTTCAGACAGTGGTGGGGGCTCATTCCACCCCGGGTCTTTACTGTCCTTAGTTATCACTCTCCAGGCAGTGAGGGCTCCCTCTGGGGTAATGGTCTGTGGCACTTTGGAGCTATCTATGGGATCCTTAAACTCTACTAGGCCAGGAAAGTGTGGGTGAGCAGATTAGCATGCCGACCCACCACCACAGGGTTTTGTAAACCTTCCACCTTGGAAAGTACTCCTGTACAGTGTCCGTATTGATACCCAGGGGATGTCCAGGATAATAGCATTTTGGGGTCGATCTCCTCCCCAGTACACCACTCCACCAGCCGGTGCACAGCCACTTCTGTCGGGTACCCATTTTTTCTTAACAGTGGTTCAGAATATGGCCACTAGAGGACACACAATCCCAGCGGTGAGCCTCCAAGATGTAACCCCAGATGGCGCTATCCCAGGGGCTACTACCTCTGCCTGATTTGCCACCAACAGGTTGAGGGGCCTGGATCCGATGGCGGTGCCTCCACCCAGAGGTCAGGGTTTGCAATAGTTAAACTAACTTGGTCACAGCCCTCTGGGACACTGCAACCCCTTTCTTCCCACTAGTGGCCCACACAGTATATCAGAATTACCTTCACAGTATATACTTACCCCAGGACTGGTTCAGGCACTGGGACCCCTGTAAAATAAGAAGATACAGTGCAACAATCACAGTACAATACTTAATATAGACAAATACCTCAGGCAGTATAACTTTGCTGAAACAAGCAACTCTGATTTATTTAGGGGCTATAACAAGGACGGGGAAATCAGGTTAATTAGCTTATCACTTTACTCATCTATTTATGGCTCTGTGTACAGGCCTATCTCTACCAGTTACTGTCCCTGGATACCCAAGCCCTAGTGGCTAGTCCAAACCATGGCAGCTGGTAGGGGCCCTTCACAGAGAGAAAAGAAAATTAGTTAAACAGTCAGCATTATAGTAATTCCATTTGGATTCAATGTGGCAATTCAACAGGGAACTACCCTGAATTAGTACTCATGACCTCCAAACAAGATAGGGTCCTTCAACGTCAGCATGGCTACTCTTGAGCTCCACGAGACTCCTCACGCATTTATATGACAAACTGCAACAGGCAAAAGTCCTTTAATGGCAGCAGGATTCACTTGAGCTACACAAGCCTCCTCACACATTTATATGGTAAAAAGAAAGTACTATACCAGGCAGGCTGCTTCTCTATCCTGATCACAATTACTGCGCAATACTCGGGAGAACACACAGCAGATTCACTTCCTGACAGACTGAGTGCAATTCAGCAATTTCTCCAGTCTTCTACAGGGTGAGCCTGGTTTCTACTCTTCAGGTATCCTTTGATTCTCTTCACAGGACGGATTCAGTCCTAACAAGCAATTACACAAGCTGCAGACCGGAACTCGGGGCCTTACACGCGTTTCCCGACTAAAACTGCACACCGAAAAAGCACAGGGCTCCTTCCCTCTTCACTGCCAGAGCTCAACTGAACCTCCAGCAGACAAAACCGGACACTTCCTTTGAGTTCCTCCCAGTTCTTGGCTGGATTGGCTGTCACTCAGAACAGACTGCCCCTGTTGGTCCAAAAAGGTGCCGAAGTCCAAACTACATCTCCCAGAGTCACTGCCCATACAATCCTCTTGTGGCTGGCTCAGATTATGAGTCCAAGTTCTGATTCGTCCAAGGCACCATTTTAGAGCTACCTTAACCCACACTGATTGGTCCAGTTCAGCAGTTCAAAACTAGAATGGGGAACTAGGCATACACAGTTCTGACTACAAAGAAAGCAGGTTAGACAAACTGTACTTTCATTATTACTCTAAATGATTTCTGGCAAACAGTTACATCTTTCAGATAGGTTCCCTTTGCACTCCTAGTGACTGCAAAAATGGAGTGAATTGGCAACAGCTCGAGTGGTACTCAAGCAGAGAAACACACAGTCCCCCCATACAAACTAATTATGTCTGCAAGCAGACAGCTCTTAAAGAGACAGTATCAGAGGCTCTAAAAACACTCACAGATAAATGGCTTAAACGCCAAACACCATTCAGGCTTGGAGCATTCAAGCAAGCTCCTGGAAGTCTTTTGGGAACCCCCATTTGCAGGGGGGTTACACATAGATCTAAAGGACAGACCTGCAGCTAATCCCTGCCTGACATGCCATTCTCGAGACAGCCGTGAGTGGTTGTGGGTGTGCCGCTTACACTACTGAATTGTAAAATGCTGGGCAGGCAAGGGAGGCAGCATCAACGAGATAAATTATGAATACTTAAAATCGCCAAAAGGTAAAAATATTGCATTTCCTAAAAGTCTCAGTTGGGACCTGCCTCACAGTGAGGTGGGACCTATTTTAACATGGACATTTCCCTTTAATGAACTGCACAAGAATACTGCTTTAAAGTTGTTATTGCACTATTATTAAAATGCTGTTGGAGGCAATCAGTTTGGGTCGGTGCAGTCTCTTTAAAAAATCTTGTATGGACTTAAGTCTGATTGATTCCTGACTATTACTTTGGAGGATTAAAATTTATTTGGGCTGGGCTTCCACAGATTCACAATTTATGGTAGCTGACATTAAAAATATGATGCGTGAACAATGGTGCACATTTTTTTTTTGCTAAGCTCGTGATTTTGCATCCAAACTGCTAGACTGTAATAGGTGGTATAACAGTGCAATGGAAGTCAGCTTTGAAAATTCTTTTCAATTAAAATTTACTTTGATTCACCAAGAACAATACATTTAAAAGTGAGCTTAGAAAATACAGATAGACTGCTTTGGTTTGAAAGTCCTTCACATTTTCTTTACTAAATGTGGTTAATACGGGCAGGTGGGACAGGATATTGCCTTTGAGTAATGATATTCTTCTTGGATAGTGGGTTTGTGCAGGCAGTAACTGAGTTGTATACATAGAGGAAACTACTGTAGCCTCTGAAAACATGTAAACACATGATTAACTAAGCCAGGCTAGAAAGGCTGGGGGCATTCCCTCAGAAAATATTTAGAATAACCAAAAAAGTGTTACATTAATTGGTTAGAGTCTAGCACTTTGAATACGCTGTTATGCGGGTTTAGTCACGAAGATGCCAGTTATGAGTGCAAAATGCATGTATAACACCTGCATAACTATGTGGCCCTGGACAGGTGCAGGGTGCACTGTATTCACAACTGTAAGCACCTGCAGGGCACCTGTCCATGGCCCCACCCCCTGGCATGCAGCTGCACGGGATGGATAGTAGCTGTGTGGGGTGTGGATCTCGGAGCACAGGTGGGCGTCTAAAGGGATTCCCTTCCTGGGTCCTACAGTGGATCACCTGCTGCGTGCATGCAGGGGATCCTGGGAAGGCATGGGACACACCTTTTCTGATATCAAGGGTGTGTGACCAACTGGCTGCCCCCAGCCCTCCCTGGCTAACTGGTGGGCTGGGGCAGCACTGTGGAGGGAGGTCCTGGTCTGCTGCTGCCAGTGAGCTTTTGTTGGGGGGGGTGCATAGCAGTTATGGCAGGGTCCACCCTTGAGTAACTTGCGCCCCCCTTACCCCACACTCCATGCCAACTTGGTCCCTTAGTGCATGGTATGGAGTGTGGGCACACTCCCTGGCAAGCCCCCAGACCACACATGTGCATAGCTGTGTGGGCAGCCGGGGGATCAACTGTGCACTGGACTCATGCACTTGCTGTGATTGCCACCAGGAGTCCACTGGACACCTTCTGCATGGCATTCCTACTTAGGGTTGCCTACGCACCTCAGCACCTCAGCTACACAGCATATAGCCAATCTGCATGTCTGTAAATAGATCCCATGAAGAGTGTCCCATTCCAACGGTGTGGTTATCCATTTCTTGTACACATTACAATATGACACCACATCTTCCCTAACAGCTATAAAAAGTATACCAGGCATAAAATAGTAATGCTAATAATAATTTCTTTGATATCTTTCTGAAATTTCTCAGGGCATCATAAATCGTATATTGGTTCTGTACTGTTGTTTTCATCTTGAGCAGGTCTGAAGAACACAGCATGAGCAATGATAACATTCCAACGTATCACCTAACTTACTTAGCTAAATTCCTCATCCTCTAATCCCTCCCTCATTCTTACCACAGATGAAACTCCACTCCCTCATTCTTACCTCAGATGAAACTTGTGGAGCTGGAGCATGAGCTGCAGTATACAATACAAGAGGCTTGACATGGCAGTGAGAATCTGCTTATTATGCTAGCTGCTATCAGACTGCCTACAGCAACCCTGGCTCCACACAGAAACATAGAAACATATGATTTGATGGCAGTTAAAGATCGCCACAACCTAGTCTGCCCATGTTCCCTACCTACTGTCACACCGAGACCTACGTGATCTCTGGATTTAACCCTCCCTTGCTTTTAAGGTTCCCTTATACCTATCCCATGCCTTCTTAAATCCCACTACAGTTTTTGCTCCCACCACCTCAGTCCAAAGTACCACTCTAGTCATGTGAAGCCAGCTGAGAACTTCATTGAGAGTGGAAGTAGGGAGCAACACAGGCTGCTTCGTCTTAAGAGCCCCACTCTCATGGACTGTAACTATTTAATAATAACAATATTTATTTGTACAGTAGAAGCCACTTAAAGGGATGAGCTGCTTAATTGGGACTATCCAAGAGGCACCGATTATGATCTAATGTTATTGTATGGCACTGACCTATGTTTAATTGGGATGGTCCCTGCTGTTAATTGGGATGATTTACATGTGGCAGCAGTAGTAAGGGTGATGATTTGGAATTGCACCTCATTACATGCTCATTTAATACTCAGCATTTAAGCTACTTGTCATTACCGCTGCTAAGTGTCTCTCTGGATTGTGTCTGGAGTGTGTTTGGTTTGTAGGATGGCTCTAAAAAGTCGCCTCCCACTGAGTGCTAAAATAAAGTTATTGAGGTTTTACAGTTGCCTAACCTCTCTTCCAAAGTAGCAAAGGACTTTTCCATCTTAAAGAGTCAGGTAGGAAGAATCGGTCAAAGCAAACTACTTGTTGAGTAGAGTCTTAAAAGCAACCCCAATCGCAGTGAAAAGAGATGGGAATCAGTGGTGGAAGATGGGCTTTGACATGGTTTAGCAATGCGGTCAGTAAGGGTGCTCATCTGACCAGATGAATTTTAAAAGAAAAGGCTAAAGAAATAGCCTCACACATCGACCATGAGGGGTTTGAAGCCACTGATGGGTGGTTCTCCAGGTGGAAACAGAGCCAAACTATCATATGGAAGAAAAAGCAGGGTGAATGTCTGGATGCAGACTCACCCTCAGCAGCAGACTGGGTTAAGACTGTGCTTCCAGGGTTACTGGCCAAGCACCCAGCTGTTAAAAAAATGGGTAGAAATGAGACCCAGTAGAGTTTCTGTGTTCTCAGACTAGTTTGCCTATTCTTAAATGTATAATAAACAGAAACCTTGTTAAAAAAGTCTCTCTCATGATGAGAATCCAATGGGAAGCACTTGTATTAGGATTGTATCAAAACAAGCTGAAATTTAATGCCAAGAAGTGTGCAGTGATGCACTTGGGAAGTAGGAACAGAAGACAAAGGTATACCCTAGGACGGAAGGAAATCAGAGTAACATAAAAGGAGGGGGATCTGGGGATCATAGTCTCCTCGAACCTTAAGGTATGAATCCAATGTGGCAGGGTGGTGGGAAAGGCAAATGGAATGTTGGCATGCATTGTCAAGGGCATTACTAGCAGAAGGAGGAGGTAATAATGCCCCTTTACAAAGCCATGGTGAGGCTGCACCTGGAGTATGGGGTTTAGTTCTGCAGGCCACATCTCCGCAAGGCTATAGATGTATTGCAGAGGATTCAGAGAAGGGCAACCAAGATGGTGGTGGATATGCAGAGAAAGTCATACGAGCAGAGGTGTAAGGAGTGGGATCTGTACATGCTGTAGACAAGGAGGGAAAGGAGAGATATGATTGAAACTTTTAAATATGTAAAGGGGCTCAATAAAGTGGGAGAAGAGTATTTACTTAAAAGGAAGGGGGGGGTCACAGCCTCAGACTGCAAGGAAAAAGATACAGGGGCAATGTGAGAGGTTGTTACTTCATGGAGAGGATGGTGGAGCCCTGGAACAGACTACCGGACAGAGTGGTGGGGGCTAAATTGGTGGAAGAATTCAAGAGGACTTGGGACAAGCATATGGGGCTGAGTATTGGGGAGGGCAGGGCTGGCAGGGAGTGGAGGTGTAAGGGGGAAAAAAGGCAGACTAGATGGGCTGGTATGGTCCTTTTCTGCCATCAGTCTTCTATGATTCAAGCTGTTACCACCTCAGTATGTTTTTCCTGGTAAAATTTTCGAAATATGTACATACATACAGACAGTGGAGTCCCCCAGGATGAAACCCACTTTTAAAGCACTCTGCAGTATGCTGAAGCAGACCTACTGAATAAAGCAATGTAATTTCAATGGCAATTAGTCTCTTTTGTCTTGCAGGAAACTGTGGAATTCACTTCATCCTGGCAGTGTCACATTTTCCTGAGTGACAAAAGGGACTATTTGCGGTTGAAATTACATTGCTTTATTCAGTAGGTCTGCAGCATTCTGCAGAGTGTCACAAACCCACTCAGCAGGTCAGGCCCTCTGCTCCCACAGTGCCAACCTCTGAAAGCAGTCTTGTGAACAGGAAATAGAAACAGGGTAACCCTCCTGTCTGTTTTGTGGGTTTGAATCAACGTTTGGTCTCAAATCTTGGAGAGATTCAAACTGTGAATCTCTTGTTAGCGTACTCAATGTGCAGGCTCAAATAATTCTGCTCTTTGGGGGGGGGCAGATATCTTTTGCCTATGGGCATCTAACCAGGCATACAAAATGAACCCTTAAAACTCTATGGAAGTCCGTAGGAAATATTCTTAACTTTTCCCAGTTTGGTAAAACCAGTAAGCTTTGTACAGTGTCAGCTTTAACCATGTATGCTTCGCTTGTCAAGAAAAATAATTTCAGAGGCACACCAAGTAGTCTCTAAAGTAGAGGTTTACTTCAAAATAGTAAAAAAATGTAAACTGTAATACAGAACCATTTATCACAAAACATACAAATCACTTAAAAGAATAAGGTTTTAAAGTGCAGATTCCTACCACTAATACACTTAGACTTGTCTCTTCTAAGGTATTCTTATCTCACAGTGCTGTAGGTGTTTCTTTTCAGAGTCCAAACATTTTTTGTGTAAATGTAAAACAGAATACTGTTTAAAAACTGGCTTTGTCAACCTCTTTGCGTGAGGTCATCTAGCTCCTCCCTGTCAGAATATAAAAAATATATCTATGCAAAACAGGATGTCTTATCAAAGTATTAAATTCTGTGACCTCAGCACAACTCATTTTTTTTAAATGACTTTCTTTGATCTATGAGCAGCATCTCCTTTCCAGGACATCAAATGACTTGTTATGTCTCTCTGCCAGATCTCATGGAGGTGCAACATGCTTTGTATCACCATGTGTATTTTTACTGTGTTTCCTCTGAATGTCTAAAAATGTATGATCTATCTTGGCAGTTGGCAAGCTGCAATTAGTCACATAAACAGGAGGTCCTAAATTTTAAGTCTCTTCTAGCCTGTAATTATCTACTGGCCTTCCAGGTAACACGTTGTAGCTAAAACCTGGGAGGGCGTGTCATTCCACAGGCTATCAGCATCTCTCATGAGAGACATTCAGTAACACATTTTTATATTACAAGAATCATAGATTAATCAGAATTAGCTGCCAAAGTGTCACACAGAGTGCTGCAAAATGCTGCAGAATTGGGTTTCTTCCTGGGGGTTGCCACTGTACATACATACATACATACAGTACTGACGTACATGCATACATGAATAATAGGTGAGTATTTTTCCATCATCCCACTTCTGGAGTCTGAGGGACAGACTGAGAGGAAACACCATTGCCTAGCTTCTGAGAGCCTTCCTGTGTGGAGCTTAGGGGAAGAAAAAGGAGAGGAGAGGAGAGGAGAGAGAAAATACTGTAAAGGCATTTAAGCCTGGCATTTAAGAAATTGTTGAAGGGGTGGTGTCAGGAGGAGGGGTACCATTTTGTGAGAGATTGGAAGGACTTTTGGGATAGAGGTATCTTCAAGGGTGATAGCCTTCACCTGGCAAGAAAATGGACCAGTGCAGTAGGGCCAAATTTAGATGTCCATGTAGTTAGATATTTAATCTGAGTGTGGGGGGCACTGATGATAAGAAACCACTGAGGATGGATAGGACATGAAAATCTGGACTTGACTCCTCAGAAATGTACACTAGGGAAAGGGTGACAGGTAATTTATTTATTTAGTTTTTGTTTACCGGGTAGGTGCACTCCCGGGTGCACTAGCCATGAGGATGACTATTTTCAGGCACGACATGGGAGGGTACAAGGGAAACATTACAGATATATCAGACAGCAGATAACATCAGGATGCATCAGGATACAAAAACAAGGTAATGTACATTGGATGTGCAACAATTAAATACAAAATAATTAAGGCCAAGGGATAAGCAACATACAGTACAAGTCCAGGCATCAGTACAGTCAATAGAAAAAAGAAAAACAGTGGGGATAAGAGGCATGCTAGGAGGATTCAGTAGAAAAAGTGAGCAAATTAAGAGAAGATGAGGTAAGGTACAGTGGGTGTAGTCTTGAAACCGAACAGACAGATCAAGAGAAAGGGACAAATAACTGATAAGTGCAGGAGGGAGGAGGAGGAGGAGCAAGGGGTGGTGAAGCTGCAAACAACCTAGGTTCAAAAGAGTGTTAGGTTCAGATATAAGGTCAAAGATGGCACAGCAGGTGTTCATACCAGATTAGGAAAGGTTGACAATGGAAGAGGTCACAGAAAGTCAGTAAGGAACAAGAGTATCAGGAGGGAAAGCAGTGATTGTATGGACAAAGGGAGAGGCACCAACACAAAACTGAAGGGTAAAAGTGCAAGCTGAAAGGTCATCTGTCTAAATATCAGGAGCCTAGAAAATAAAAACAGCATGGTTATGATAATAGTAGCAGAGACACTGTTTGACTTGTTAGCCATTACTGAGACATGGGCTTCCAGGAATAATGACTGAAACCTTGCTGTGCCAGAGTACACCCTGTAGAGGAGACACAGGGGTAAGGGCAAAGGGACTGGAGTCACCCATTATGTTACGTATGTCATAGAGGCCACAGAAGACAGATCCATTAAGAAAATAGGGAGACTGAACCTCTAGGTACAGTTGATAACAGCCTTAAAGGCAAGCGAGGTGGAGTCACCCTTTATGTTCAGTATGTCACAGACCACAGAGGATGGGTCCATTACAAAAGCAGGGGAGACTGAATCACTGTGGGTACAGTTGATAATAGCCTTCAGGGCGGGGGGGTGGAGTTGCCCTTTATGTTGTGTATATCACAGAGGCCACAGAGGATGGCTCCATTAAAAAAATAGGGGAGGAAGACTGAATCACTCCGGGTACAGGTAATAACAGCCTTCTGGCAAGGGGGGGAAGGAGTTGCCCTTTATGTTATGTATGTCACAGAGACCATAGAGTGCTGGTCTAGTAAGAAAGTAGGGGAGACTGAATCATTCTGGGTATAGTTGATAACAGCCTTCAGGGCAAAGGGGATGGAGTCACCCTTTATGTTTTGTATGTCACAGAGGCCACTGATGATGGGTCCATAAAGAAAGCATCGGAGTCTGAATCACTCTGGGTACAGTTGATAACAGCCTTCAGGGCAAGGGGAGGAGCTCTTTATGTTATTTATGTCAGAGACCACAGAGGATGGGTCTGTTAAGAAAATAGGGAGTCTGAATCACTCTAGGTACAGCTGATAACAGTCTTCAGGGCAAGGGGTGGAGTCACCTTTATGTTATGTGTGTCACAGAGACCACAGAGAACCAGTCCATTAAGAAAGTAGGGAGGCTGAATCACTCTGAGTACAGCTGACAACAGCCTTGGGGGAAAAAGGGTACATATAGGGGTGGTCTATGGACTGCCAGAACAGGGGGTTGAGGAGACTGAGAACTAAGGAATGAAACTGATAATGGGGCCTTGAAAGAGGATGCAGTGGTTGTTAAGTATCTCAATGCCCCAGACAAGGCTGGGAGACACCAACAGCTAGGGGTACCGGAAGTCAGGTAGTGCTCAACATTCTGCAGGACTGCATACTGGTACAGCTGTTCAGGGAACCCACAAGGCAGACTGCCATTCTCGATGTAGTGCTCGCCAACATGGAAATGCTTTGTTGAGTAAAGGTTGGGAAACCACTGGGGTCCAGTTATAACAATACCATATGGTTCGAACTGGGCTTAGGGTAAAGGTAAAGCCTCATCAAAAGCTGTAATTTTGGATTTTATATAGGCAGGTTTGACCAGATGAGGGAAATAATCAGGAGGAAACTGATGGGAGTGGATAAGATCAAGGTAAAGGAAGTGAAATAGGGGAATGGCCATTGTTGAATCAACTAAATCATGCTTGAGAACTGTCACCCAAAGCAACAAACACAGACATTGATCTGGTTCTCTAAGGAGATAAAGGAGGTGGTGAGGGACAAAAAAGGGCCTTAAAGAGCTACAAAAAATGTCAAAAGAAAAAGGAGTGGTGAAAGGTGAAAGATGCCAAGATGGTGGTCAGGGGCACAAAGGCAGACAGAGCTGTGAACTGTGAAGAGAATCAAGGGAGGGGAAGAAACAGTTCTTCTAGTACTTCTGAGAAAAAAAGGGGGATCATTATGTAACCCCTACCCGGTCTACCGTTTGTATCTGACAGCAATACCAGGTGGGCTGGGTTCAGGGAGGAATAGGTCACTCGGCACAAAGGCTAGGTTTGGCTACTCTGCACAGGGGCACCCAAGTAACTCCGAACGCAGGAAGCAATAACTGTAATGTCCAATACCAGAAGTGGGATTCTAGAGTGTGGCTTTTTATTCACATCCAAAACAGAATAAACAAAGCATAGATGGACCCACGGGCTACACTGCTGGTAATGCAGATTAAAAGAGACCAGAACACTTCTTCAACACTTTAGCCCTCAGGCTGTGAACCCACTGGACACACAGCCCAGACTTGCACGCTGCTTTGCATTACACAGTCCGAACTTGTACACAGTTCTGGGTTTTCTCTGGCTTGGCTCCCTTGCCAGCCACTTGGACACCTTCCATACTTCATGGAAACATTTTCTGGTGGCTCCCTAAACTACCTAAGAGCACCTCGGCTCCATCAGGGAATCTTCCTTTCAATCTCACATCTGGGTACTTTCAGAAGGCACTGGCCAAGTACCTGAGAGAAAGTAAAAGGTGTCTCAGAGCAAATCCGTAGAGGTAAATTTGGTTACACTGATAGAGGGTCTCCCACCTCTCGCTCCCACAATTCATACCCGGCCATTTCTCTGGACAGTAACACCTCATCCTTTAAAACTTTGCAATGTAGATATTTGCTGAATGTATTTCAAATTCCATCTACTTGTCTCGCTTCCCATTTGTGCTGGACTTGAACATACTTTTTAAGTGAATAGTCCATTACTCTAGACCCACCCACTGGTTAAGCAGTCCAATCCCCAATTTCCTTCAGCTCTTGTGCTGGACTTGAACATTTGAATTAAGTGGCATTGTCCATTACCTAGACCTCCCACAGATTAAGCAGTCCAATCCCCACTTTCCAACTGTGCTCGGCTGTCTTTTCCTGACCCCACAGTAACAGTCCCTTTAGTTTCCCTCTGTTCAGGTGAAAACACTTGGCCCTTTTTCAGAGCGAACTCAACTTTTGGTTGCAGGTGCCCCATAGACATTTCCTCCTCAAGGACTTTTCCTCTTAGAACTTCTGGTGCCTCAGCACAACTTGAACAGGCAGCTTCTTTCCCTTAGCCGGACCCAGGGGGGTTGCCCCTGGAAAACAGGCAAACACCTTCCCCCCATCCCTTCAGGCATGGGGCTCTTGAACCATTGAAAGCGTCTCCACCACTTCAATTACCAGTTCCTGTGTTCCTCTCAGGTGGAAACACACATCTTCCAAAGTAGCTCTAACAGAGCTTTAAAGCTCTGAGAGCCTGCACACACTCAGCTGCACTACAGTCTCTCACCAGACTGCACACAGACCGGCTTCAAACTCCCCAACATTCTACTCTAACCTCCAGCTGCAACATTCAGTGTGGCTTATGCAGCTGCGATAGTTCTAAATGATGTCATCCCTAAGTCTCAGCTAAGACTGATAACAGAGTGAGACAGTGTGAAATCCATTTAACTGGAGTTTTGCAAGCTGACTTCCTGCCTACCACTAGGTCTTACTGGGATTCTAGTAACCCGGGTAACAGGGGGTTACAATTAGGTTGGCAGGGGTTTGATGGTAATAAATGATGATGAGCAGAAGGCAGATTTTTTAAATGACTACTACTTTCTATTCATGGTAGTGGAAGGTGGGCCTTTTCCAGAAACTAGAATCAAGGCAGTAGCAAGGTGTTTTCAGGAAATGGGCAGGCTAGTGCTTACAGTGGAAAGAGTAAGAAAAGGGCTGTCTGGCCATAATGTAGGTAGTAAGACACCATGATTAGATTGGATACACCATAGAGTTCTCTAGGAACTGGAGCCAGAACCAGCTGAGCCTTTACAGGACTATCCAGTAGCGTGCTATAGTCTGAGATGGTTCTGAGTGACTGAAGAACAGCAGACATGATCCCACTCCAAAATGAAGGGATAGGGAGGATCCAGGAAATTATAGACTCATTTGCCTTTACTTCCATTGTAGGATTACTGATGGTGACACTTGTCTTGGAAGACCTAGTTTTGTAGCTAGAGAGCAATTTGCATCCAGGATAGTAAGCAGCATGTCATCATGGCAGGAGGTCTTATCAGACCAAACTAATATTATTTTTGACTGGGTTATTAGGCAGTAGATAAGGGCCAGTCAATTGATCTACTGTACTTTGACTTTAGCAAGATGTTCGACATGGTGCTGCACAGGCAGCTGCTAAAGAAGTTAGAAGACTTAGTAGTAGTAGATAAGGAGCTGGTATAAAGGGTGAGAAACTGACTGGGGGGAGACAACAGAGGTGGTGGTTAAGAAGGTCAAATCAGGGAAAGGAGGTCACAAGCAGGGTGCCACAGGGATCAGTCCTGGGACCTGTCCTTTTCAATATGTATATCAGCCATACAGGAAAGTATATACAGGGTAAGATGTATACAGTATGTGTGGGTTGGTCTAGACAGTAAAAATGATTGACTGATGTCATCAATAGCTGGTCCAATGTTTCCTAGTGATGTACAGTATGTGTACCTTATAGATATTCAGAGGTACCACACAGAAGAAAACAGCTAATGATCAGAATTTTTTCAGCTATTCCTTTGTATATGAGGCAGGAATTTGCTTGTGGTAATTGTTAACTTGTAAAAATTTACATATAAGTGTACCTCCAGTGTTTCATTCGGTGCTTTGCTCTTGTGCTCTCTAAAGATGTACATTCCAAGTGGGCCTATCAGCATGGTGTTAGGGTCACTGCACAAAATTCTGGTGACATGGGTTCAGAAATAAGTCCAGAACTTTTGGGCTGACCAAGGGCATGCCTGTGGGAGAAATATCAGGCATCTCAGTAGGTGCTCTCCTCAAGGAAGGGAGTGCAGGAGTCCCACAACGCTGCTTCTACCTGGGTGGTCCTGGGTGGTGGTGTAACAGGAGTTACTCAGAAGGGGAAGGTGATTCTGTATGTGATGGACATACATGTGTGCAGCAGACATGTATGCATTAATTATCCTTGATGGTGATGTCCCGTGAGAAAGAAGAAACAGCAGAGGAGGAAACTGTGCCCATGCAGAATGATTGCCTGTGCCCTCATGCCCTGAATTACAAAATAAGCATCCTTCTCTACAGGATCTGGATCTCCAGAGGGGAAAGGACGACCTTGCGTGCCCCTCCAAAATGGCAAGCCATTGGAGATTTGAGCACAGGTGGTAAGTATCTGGAGGAGTGGGGTCTGGTTAGAATTGGTGTGGTCAGTGGCAGAAAGGAAAACACAAGATGGAAAGAAATCATGTACATTCCATTGTCTGCCCTGCAATAGACACTTTTACATGGTTGAAATTAAAAGATCTCTGACATAGCAATAGACATACTCTATAAGTGATACACCTTATATAACCCAGAACCTTTGCCAGTCTGACTGCAGAACAGTTGTGTCCTGCAGATCAGCTATGAAAAGAAACAGAGGAAGCAGTTTGCATGGAAACTTTTTAGTCAACACCCCATAACTAAAAGGTATTTTTGTATATATCTGCTAACTAAGGTTCAAATATGTCATACCATTGTGAAGCCTAGAGGATAGTCTTTACACTGGTTAAGAATATGGATTGGTATGTGAATCTAGAACAGATGGAATTATGAAAAGAACAGGTCAGGCAGCAGGGGGGTTCAAAAACATAGGTGTGTCATCCATGCTATCTTGGATTAGACTGAAGGGAAGACTCCCATGTGATCTTCTGTTGAGGAACACCAGAGGTTCTGGATAAAATCTGCTCATACATCTGAAATGGAAAAATGAATTAAGAGATTCCTATAAAAAAATGGCAGTGTCTCATTTTGAGCAAATTCTGGTGACACTCCATGGGTTTCTGTGGAAGAATCAAATAACTTTTTCATATGGGATTTTGAAACAGCTAGGGCTCCTAGCCAGATACAACTAGGACTAACGTGCCTCTGTGCAAACCCATTTCTGACCATATTTTAAGGTAAAAGGTTACAGACAGAAGCAGCACAAATCAATTATGGATCGCATTTCCTTACTAAAACAAACGAATATTCGCAGTCATGAAATCCTGGAACTCATTTTAAAAGTCATGAAGTTTGCAGTTACTATTTTAGAACAGCAATGATTGGACCATTTTTAAAAAGCAGCTGTGACAATGAAACAACTAAATGCAACATTTAAAGTATGACAAAGCTAATAAATAATTCATTTTATAGGCTAATTTAGCATACAAATGACAGTATGAGCCTAGGGGCAGAGTTACACAATACTAGGGACTGAATTTAAATAATTTAACTATTAGCATTATTTTATTACAAACAACACACACTGGCAACACAGCATAGGGTACACTTAAGCAATAAACCATGACAGAATATGGTTTATGCTGGGGTTTAACCATGTCTATTGTGGTTTGGTCACGAGAACGCAGGCTGAGTGATTAAACCACACAAGACGTGGACAAATCCCAGCATAACCCACATCCTGGAGTGGTTTATTGCAATTAAGGAAGTAAAGGATTTTAAACATATATTAAAAGGTTTAAAAATGTTTTTTTTATTGATTTTTAAGTGTGATATCCTTCCTCTGTAGATTTAATAGTCCCCTGTTGCTAGGTTGAATATGTCAGTAGGAGACGTGCTGACCAGCTCCTAATAATCCGACCCTCTTTACATACACTGTAGTATGCTGTGATGTATGTTTGTTTTAAAGAGAGAGCCTGTAAGTCACAAGATTTTTTTGTTTTGTTTTGTTAACAGATAGGTTGAGAATCATAAGCAGATCTTTAGTTCAGGCTATGAGACAGTGTGGTGTGAGTGCTGAGGGGCTGCCATCTATGAGTGTGTGGTTCCAGGTGTACTGTGGATTTTGTGGTTGGGAGGAAGTAAGTGTATGGGGTGATATTTTTATTTTAACTGATTGGGAGAATGGGCATTCATCGTAGAGGACGCCAATGCATTTATAATTGTAGAGAACTGTTTACTCAAGCTGGCAGCTAACGATCTCATGGGGGCCTTGGGCTAGAGCTAACGGCTGAAAAATATTAAGAGAGGTGAGACGGTGTGAGCTGTCATGGAGGACAAATTGTAAAAAAAATGGTTTTGTGTAATGTAAAGTGGGTTTGGGGAGTGTTCACTGTATAGAAATGTGTCTTCTGAAGTTAGTTGACTTGTAATACTTCTCAGCATTTACCAGGAAACCAGTATGGTGGAAATTTGATTTCATTCGGGGAGTGCGAGTAGTAATATACTTTTTGTTTTATAATGTTGTTGACTGGCACCTTCTGTGGTGGTTATGCTAGGAATCGCCATAGCTCAAAGGTGCCAGTCAAACAGTTACAGTGCCCCTTTCTTGGTCCCCATTGTGTAATTAAGCAATAAGCCACGAAGGGGTGTGGGTTATCAGGGGATTTACTATGGCTGGAGTGGGTAAATCCCCGCCAGCTGTGGTAAATCCCCCATTATACAATGGGGTATGAAAATCTTGTAACCTCATTGGTCAAAACACATCACATGACCATGATAAATCCTCCAGTATACCCACTGTAAAAGTTTTATATCACTATAAAAACAAAAAAACAAGTTGAACATTGTATAATAGCAATATACCATGACAGAAAGTGATATGGGTGGATTTACCACTTCTGTTATGGTTAAGTCACTTGGCTGCGCCTCATGACCGAACCACACCAGGCATGGTAAATCCACCAATATACCCACTCTCTGTCATGGTATATTGCTTAAATAACCCACATCCTCTGAGTGGCTTATTGCAATTATACCAAGGTTCATTTTTTTTACTATAATGAAATACAAATATTAAAGAGGTTGCTTTGTTTTTTTTCTTTTTTTATTGTAGTTATTCCTATGCTGCAGAGGATATAGATAATATACTCAGCAATAGCCATTGGTTATCAAAGGATTTACAATGGTGATAAACTGCCAGTCTGACGATTTCATTGGCTGTTCACTTATGTCCATGGTACAATACAGTATAACTGCTTGGGGGCCTTGGTCTTCAGGTAACTACCCACTAGTTTTATATTGACTTGGTTAAAATTAGTACATTTTTCATATTTAGTAGTTATTGGTCAGTGTTGCTAAACTCAAAGTAGATACCATGCCAGTTGCAGAAAACAATATTTTTAAAACCATACAGTGTATTTTTGACATTTACTGAAATAATAGGATGGCTGGTAATGTAGGAGCTGCCACCACTTTTCTAGAAGTTCTGTATCAGTCAACAAATCTTCTAATGATTCATACATGTGGTACTAGTGGTTCAATTAACAGTCCCATTTATGAGAACAACAGAGATGCTGTCATACTATACAAGTTGTCAACACCTTAAAGATTTCTCCTTTAGGTCTGACCTAGAGAAGAGAGCCTCAGGGCTATAAAAGCTTACATATGCCAGGAAGTCCGCATATGGTTCACAAAGGTTTTAACCTTTGGGCTACAGAGTGGAAGAGATTGTATCAGTCACGTTCTCAAGAAGCAAAAGTGGTTTAAGCTGAAGCAGGCAGCCTTGGAACAGCTGATTTGTCTTACTGTTTATGTTGATTGTTTTTGCTTCTACACCTCACCCGGAATCCCCAAATTGAGATGCAGTGTCGCATTTCCAAAGAGGCCCTTCCTCCTATCCTTGTACTTGGTGCACTGAAAAATAAGGAGGATGGGCCTAAGGTTATACAAAGTTGGACAGTGGTTGTGGTGGGATCCATCCTTAGATCTTCTGAATCATGTTTCTGTCTACTGGACTAAAATTGCCTTCAGAGATGTCTGACATCACACCATACATAGCACATGTAGATCTAGTGGGGCAGTGTGGCAGGGCTGCTGACTCTGTCCGCCAGGGTGCAGGGTTTGAAGCTTGCAGTGGCAACAAGAATATTATTTTGGGGAGCAGGGGAGGGTGGCCCTACAGGGGGACCTGGAGGCTCTGGAAAGATGGTCTAGAAAGTGGAAGCTGAGGTTCAATGCAGGGAAATGCAAGGTACTGCACCTGGGGGCGAGAAACCCGGGTCAAGTGCACACCCTGGGGGGGGGGATACTACAAGTCTTGATGGCTGAGAGGGACCTGGGGGTGGTGGTGGATGTCAAGATGAACAACTCGGAGACTGAAGGCCAACAGGATGCTGGGATGCATCGCTAGGGGGATCACCTCCAGAAGGAGGGAAGTGATACTCCCTCTGTATAACTGCTTGGTGAGGCCACACCTCGAGTACTGCGTGCAGTTTTGGAGGCCACACTTAAAGAGGGACATTAAACTCCTGGAGAAGGTCCAGAGGAGGGCAGCCAAAATGATTTGGGGCTTGGGGGACAGGACCTATGGGGAGAGGCTCGAAGAGCTAAATATGTACACGTTGGAAGAGAGAAGGGACCGGAGGGACATGATAGAGGTCTTCAGGTGCATGAAGGGGGTAAATAGGGGAGGAGCAGTCAGGGTGCTTCGAAGGAAGGAGGAGGGGGCAACTAGAAGGCATAGGTGGATGCTGGAGTGGGGAAGATTCAGGGGAGAAAGGAGGAGGTGCTACTTCACTGAGAGGGTGGTGGAGCCATGGAATGCTCTGCCCAGGGGGCTGGTGGAGGCAGAGATGGTGGAGGGGCTCAAGAGGGGGTGGGACAGGTACAGGGGAAGGGTTTTGGAAGCAAAATCCAGTGCAGCGAGAATATCCGGAACTGGGAAGGGAGAAGCCAGAGAAGGCGAGGGGCAAAGGTCAGCTCCCAGGGTGGGGGCTGACCAAACGAGCAGACACGAAAGACCATTAGGCCTATTCTGCTGGCATTTTAGTATGTTAGTATGTTCTTGTTGGGCAGGAATTGACATGTACTGTATCTGAATATTTAAAGCATATGCCTGTGTATCGCTAAACTGCTAAGTCAGTTAATTACTTGTTTGTATTGTATTTGTTACATTTCCTGTTTCAAACTTCATAGCTAAATTTTTATATGCACATTGTTGAATTAGATTGTTGTATTAATAATGGTTACTTACAATGTACCAATTTCTACAAATGCGTTTTAGATGTCATTGGTTTTCTTTTATAGTGTGTTATTGTGAAGGTGCTAAACTAGTTATCTGTTAGTTAATTAACAACATGCTCAAAAATACTCCAGCATTTTTAAACTAACCTTTACCTGGCCTTTCCTTTCAACCCTTTAGGTACTGTACTTAGATATGTTGTGAATTTAAACTTCACCATCAAAGTTGCAGTGAAGCAGCCAAATCTTCCCAAATTTTCTGCAGATCATAGGAAGTTCGACTTTGTCAGAATTGCAAAGTTTTTACCATAAAGTGGGTGTTTTTTTTTTCTTTTGGCAAAGTGGCCACTTCACAAGCAAATGTTAGTCAGTTTGCTAAAACACTGCACATTCGTCAGTCAGAACTTTGCAAATTTGGCAGAATTTGCAGATTACAGTCATTTCACCCATCCCTAATTGTACTTAATGTCCCTTTGTTTTCTTTTACCTCACTCAGTCTCTCGTTCACTCTCTCCCTGTGCACACACATTGACTGCTGCAGCTGTTCAAGGCTTGTAAAGTGCTATGGGATACAGTTGGTATAAATCCCTTTCTTACTCAGTTGCAGCATACCAAAAACATTATCTACTGAAATTCCTTGAAGATTCACTGCCATTATTTATTTAGTTTTTGGCTACCAGGTGAGTGCACCATTCAGACATTTGCTTATTTTCAGGCAAGACCAGGGAGATTACAGTCAATTTAAATTTTCATTTTTTGTTATACCAGGAAAAGGTTCCATTGAGCAAGCTCATTAACAAGGAGGTCCTGGGTAGGAGAGTTGCAATACAGCACAGTACAGTGAACAGACTTGCAGCCCCCTTCTGCCATCACTTTCTATGTTTCTATGTTAATACAATTATAGACAGAGTAGCACAAGTATCGAAAACACAAAGCATGACATATAAGAAAGTCCAACAAAATACAAAAAAAGCAAAAACTACTTAAAAGATGTGGCTCAGTTAAGCAGTGCATCTTTAGTGATACAATAATGTCATTTTGCTAATAATATTTGTCACGTAGTACTTGTCTAGTTAGACTTTCTAGAGTAACTATATGCTTAGTCAGCTATGTAACTTAGTGTTATGCTTTAGAAAATGAGCTAAAGAATCTGAGCTTCCGATTGGCTAGATGTGATCTCAGCGAAGGGTATTTCCTTATAGAGCCTGGCTGAATAACAAGCTTCCCATTCGTGTGCCCCATTACTTGGGATATTGTTGGGCACCCCAAATTTTGAAACGGAGCAACTGGCTATGTTTTTCGCTCGCTTAACCCTCATGGTCGTCCGCCTCCCCCAACCCTACATGCTTGTGTGGCTACCGCTATTCCTCCGCTATTCTCCAGTTTGGTTCCACTGTCTTGAACCAAAAGCGTATTAAACGTTTCTGCTTAATTTTGAACGCGATCACACTGTTTTTTACCTCATTGAAGCAGAGTGCGCGAGGTGATCTCGACGATCAGCGAGACTTCATTATTACAAGTGCCCCATGGCCGCAGTTCGTGGGGAAAAAAATGTTCACCTGCCTGCACTGGTATTCTGATATAAAATTTATTTATTGTACTTACTTTTTCTCCCATTAGTTTGAACATGGTCGCAAGTTCTTCTGCAGTGGGCACTGACAGAGGCGGCAGTGAGAGGGGTGGGGGGAGCAGATCTGGAGAACAGTGGCTCGAGTAAACATTATTTCCCTCATGCTGCTTTGTATCTCCCTCCTGCTGCCATGTTGCTCTCGAACATTTTAAAAAAAACTTTTAGAAGACTCAGTCTGCACTTGCCAGTTTTATGTGCCAGCCTTGCACAAAGTCACGCACTTAACTTCCACAGCTCAGCAGTGAAAAATAAAAACACTCTTCCAGGAAGGCTAACAAACTGGTGCCTATTAAGAACAACTCATATTTAAGAGCTCCCCCTAGTGACGACTAGCTCGACTAGCGGACAAACTGTTACCACCTGTACCTGTAACCATGGCAATCACCTCCAAAAATGCAGGCGGATGAACTATTTTATTACAAATCTTACTTTCAATAAATTTTTCATTAACATTTTTCTTATTAAACTTATTTTCTTGACAGGTCCCATTTTCTAAGGCTAATAATACCCTCCAGGGTGGGCAGTATTGTGCTATACCGGACCTTCAGGGGCTATAAGGCCCTCCACCTGTGGTGTCGGGCCTCATTACGCCCCTTGGCGGTCCGGTATAGCACAATACTGCCCACCCTGTTGGGTATTATTGCTTACTTAGAGCCCTGCCACTGTATCACACCATATGTATAGCATATCTGATCCCTGACCTAGTGCATCTTATTTACACATGCAAACTTCAGGACAGTTTCTATCAGTGAGGGATTTGAAGAGCTTTCAGTTATACATGAAGTATAATACAATGACATAATCATTCAGACAAAGGAGCAAGATATACATGCAGGATTGGTAACAAGTTACGAGGTACGAAATATAAGTTTTACATAGGTGCCAGGTACGACAGTTGGGTAAGACAAATGTGCATGGAACATACAGTTGTAAGTTTGAAGTACAGCATAACACAGTGTACAAAATTAAGCAAGTTACAATGGGTAGGAAATGTTTTTGCACACTGACTGATCAAAACCATTTTGCAATGATTGATTTTACAGAGTGACAAGTAATGGTTTTGGACTTCATTTGGCAACTAAGACACAACACACTGACATATAAATGTATCCCAGAACAGTTGCTAACTGCTATTACAAACATGGCAAAGACCATTACTCTCTGGAGAAAAAAACTTCAGCTAGGTTTTTTTTTTGATACTCTGACTTTGTGTTCTATTTTTGTGTATCCAGTAGAGATGCAGCAAAATAAAATGTTGCCTGTGAAACTGTGGTGAAATTAGCAGTTTTGATGCATGAAATGTTTCGTGAAATTGCAGTGAAATTTAAAATTTTGCCCACAGTTTTGGTCCCCTGGCCACCACAAATGCTGGTGTCTGTTGGTCCCCCCAGCCACTCACTGGCCCAAATTTCAAAATAAAATAATCTCCCTGGTGTTTAGTGGTCTCCTCCCTTGGCCAATCACCAGGCCAAAGTGAATAAATCAAGGCACCCCGCTAACTCATTATTTTCCTGTACCTCAATCCTAAAAAAGAAATTAATCCCACTCCCTTGTGTCTAGTGAACCCCTCTCCCCCCAACCTTGTCATCAGGTAGTGCACACACCACCCCGCTTTCCCCAAGTACCCCAATCAGGCCACCTGCACAGCCCTCGATTCACCTCCACAGCTGGCAGCCTGACTGAGTGCTTCAATGAATGAGCACGTGCTTGTACAAGCACGCGCTCATTCACTGAAATGCTCAGTCGGGCTGCCGGCCATGGAGATGAGTGGAGGGCTCCGCCGGTGGCCCAATTAGGGTACTGGGGAGGGAGCAATGTGGGCACTAGCTCATGGTGACAGGGTAGGGGGGTCCACTAGACACCAGGGAAAATAATTTGGGCCAGTGAGTGGCCGCTGGGAGGGGGACCACTAGACACCGGAAGTGTGGATTTTATTTATTTATTTTTTATAAAAGAAATGAGGGCCAGGATAACTTGGGGGTTATTCAATTATTGCCAGTGATCAGCTGAGGGGGGAACCACTAGACACCAGATAGAATAATTTGGGCCAGTGAGTGACTGTGGGGGCACAGGGTACAATTAGACAACAGGGAGGACTTTGGCCACTGTAAATTTTGCCTTTGATGATGATATTTCACCCGTGAGCTTACATTTCGCTGGTATGCGGTGACATTTTACTCGCCTCCTGGGTGAAGTTTTGCATTTGCCCCGCAAAATATTTCTAAATGCGCAAATTATGTGACATTTTTCAGTTTTGCACAAGACTAGTGTCCAGTTGCCACCACTACATTCTTCCCCTTTAACTATGAGGTCAAATGGAGCTTCCTTTAATTAGTCAAATAGAATTGTCATGGCCCCACACTGTCCACAATGTATCCCAGCTTGCCAGTATAGCTCAATTTATTTTATGTTTAAAACTTAAACTTCATTGCAATTCCATTAAAGGTTGCTGTTGCATTTTTAAAGGCTGTGCTCTTTCAGTAACATGCTAGATGCACTGCATGACACCTGGGCAGAAATGTTGCTTGCGAAACTCAGTCTACTTACACAGCAATTGCAGTCTGCTAGTTGGTGACAGAGAGTATGTAGCCTAATCCCAGACTGCACCTCCTGTCTAGGGCCCAGTTTCAAACAGCATTTAAGCCATTATAATTTTGCATAGATCAAGTTATGGTACTGTCACTGACTAGCCAGTTGTGGGTTCAATCCTTAGTTGCGTCAGTTTATAGTCAGCATATTTTGACACAGTAGTGAAACATTTGCCAATATAACAGGGCACATAATTCAAGGGAAACCAATTAAATTCCCCTTGCAGCCATGAGCAGGAAAAGGGGACCCAGGGTGTAGCCTGCCCGGTTAGGCACAACATAGTATGGGGCCTCTAGTAAAAGTTAAGTAAAGGAGGACTGTAACCTCCCAGGGTAAACTCAGTATCCAGTGTGAATGCTAATTAAATACAGTATGAGGTAGTTACCTTTTTGGCTGCTGCTTATAGCCTCATGCCTCCTGGGGGTTCAGAGTCTAGCAGTCATAGTAACAATGGCTTACCAGCTCACATAATCCATCCCTTCACCCTGGTCAGATTGCTGGCACCTGCCAACTTCTCTGAATCATCTGCAATACCTGCCTTTGCCAAATGTTCTGTCAGGCCACAGGCCCCACCAAAACAGGTTCTGTTGTCATCCAGTGCCATTTCATTACTTAAAACTAGGACAGATGGTATGAAAGCTATCAGGATGCCCTCCTTGAGTATGACCTCAATATGCGTCGCCATCCCTAATTTTGGACCCCTGTCAGGGCTCCAGCCTCAGAGACATGCAACAGAGGCAGCCAAAACCAGCCAGGACCTGAACCAACCCACTATTCCTGGACACAGCAGCCCCCGGACTGTAGAAGCCAGAAATGCACCCAACCCAGAGGCTTTGTCCTGATACTGCACTCTGGAACTCTGGAATTGAACTGAGGACTCACTTTAGCAGGCCAAAGCCCTTTTGTCATGTCCCTAGTGGTGGAAAACACCCAGAATCCTTTTCTGGCCATCGGGGAACTACTGTGCAAGCACGTGGGGGTATTTTGTCACCAAGATGAAGATATATTTCTATAGTAGGAAATAATCTCATTGACAATTTGTTTACATTTCTGAAAAACTTGACTTGCATTAACCCCTTATGTGCAAAACTACCATAGCGCACACATTTTTAAACATTTAGAGGCACCCAGAATGCTATCTGATATAGTTGGCTTACATTTATTTATTGATTTCAAATTTTTAACCGGGAAAAGCACATTATGCTAACATAGCTGGTTTCCTGGTGCACGGACCTGTTTTATTGATGGGGGAATGTTGGCCATGGTTCCTATGAAAACCCTTGTCCCCCCAACCCCTGCCAACACCCGGATTTGGAGCTGGTACTGTTGAAGCATCTTTCTAATGAAAGGGTTCCTCGACAGATGTGGGACATACTGGGGCTCAGTACACATGGTCGTCTGGGTGTAAAAAATACTTTGAAACACAAATGCCTGAAAGAAAGATATTGCCGTAGATATAGGGGCGGGTCATACCTGAAAACAGGCATATGTTTTGTCTAGTTTACTTACCTGGTAAACAAATGCTAAATAAATATATGTACTACTGTTTTGTTAAGTCCAGCTCACTTATTTATAACTTGCCCTTATTTCCAGAGCCCGAATTTATCTTATTAATTTACTGTAGATTACCCAGTTAAAGCACATCACATGTTGGGTTGTGGTACTAGGGACAGCCTTACCAGATTGGAAGGTTTGAACCTACACTCCTTGATGGTATTATTTGCTGTATTACATATATGGCATCAAGGTGTGCTTTTTCTTCACAGCAGAAGTTGGTACCGTGTCAGGACATTTTAATTTCTATAAAGCCTGCATTATATAAGGTATATAGAGCAGATGACATCTCAGTTACTAAGCCAAAATTGGCTTAGCTCTGGAAAGGGTTTCCTATGTAGTTATTAACACTGCAAATAGAGCAGTGGGTTGGGTATGGTAGTGTGGCGGAATTTTGGAGTTCATCAGTTACTTGTACATATTTTCTTTGGTAACTAATGCTTTAAGTACAGTAGCTTTCTTTATCCTTGGTCCTTTTTTCCCTAACACTTTTAGTTAGCTTGAACAAGCAAAAATTGTAAATTAAGTTGTTGATTTCTGAAATAGTCTTAGAAGTTTGTGCCTTGTTTCTTAATATCTGATTTCATTTTCTGTTTTGTACAAATGCTTGCTTGTTTTTTCAATAAAAATTCTCCTAAACTTTTTGTTTTTTAGTTGTCTCTTTCTGCTCCACACTGGCCCTGGTTGGCCCTCATCCTGCCACCACCTGTCACTTCCATCCCTTTAGGCCCTCAGGCTCCCACGGCTTACCCCCTGTGGAAGGGCTGTGGAACACCCCCACCTTTCAAGCATGGATCTCGCCCGGGATGTTACCTCTGGGATGAAGCACGACGCTGCAGCTATTAAGCTGCTACTACCAGCCACCAGGGTCCATTTTCCATTTTTCTTTTCCCCGACATGAACCAGCGTGCCATGACACAGAGGCGGCTAGCACACACTGCCATGCATTGTCAGCCAACGTCTACCATGCTCATACCCCTCAATCTTTTGGCGATGCGATGTCGACCCCCTGCCACTGCCAGGTGTCGAGCGTACACTTACCGTGGTGATCCCTCCACCTGGGAGATGGAGAGCCCTCCATAGGATGCTTAATCCATCTCCTCCCCTGCTGACCCCAGATGATCCGTGCTTGTTCCCAAACACAGGTCGCCAGCATGGTGTGAGGTGTGGCAGCCAGCGCCTCAACCCTCAGTGCCATCGGGCCGGCTTAACTTCTTTTGTTGAGTGCCATGGATCTTTAATTTCCACTTGGACCATGACAAAAAGTGGCAGCAGGGATTGAGTTTAGTGTCTTGCCTGAATGATTGCACTTTAACAGGGCAGACACCCTCATACCCTCATGCTTGCTGCAGTGTCAGTTATGGGTATTATCCCAAGTATCTGGTGTGTGGCTAGATCCCAGCCGAGCCTTCTAATCTTCCAGCTGCTGAAGCTGGTGTGCTGCCGGCTGAGTCGCTGACAGTGATAAAAATTCCTGCATTCCATGATAAATTCTCTATTGAATTAGTCAGGAGACTGATGTTTGACAGGTGGGGAGGAGTTACGTTTACTAGTTACTGTTAATAAAAGAAAATACCTGTATTTAATTGAAAAAGTTGTCATTTTTTTTAAATTATTTATCAGTATTTTTTTTTTTTATTTTATAATTGCATTAGGAAACTCCAGAGTACACATTATATTATAACTTTATTTCCTCATGCTTAAGGTACCTGGCATAAATGTCTCTTGCATCAAAAGACTCCTGGGCATGCAGTTATCACAAAACAATCCACATCCTGATGCATCTGATTGCTTATATAAAAACAATGTAGCCGATTCTCAAAGCCCTTAGAATGACACAAGGTGTCTGTATCCAACATAAATGATGCAAGTGGCACCTCTTTGCAAAAAAATGCCCCTCAAGCTATTCTTGAAAGCAGCCTGTGGTAAATGCAGGCTGCTTGTGGCAAAGAGGGCTTGCACCAACTTTGTGCCATATAATAGGCTGAAGCATGGTGCTAGGGGGCTTGAGGCAGAAGCAGGCTGCCATGTTCCCACATTTGGAATTCTGAAAACTCACCCATAGGATATCGGTCTGGCACAAAGTTAGACCACCAAGGGCTGGTCTAACAGCCTTAGCAATCCCTGAGGGTGTGCCAGTGTGCCACCCCAGCCACGATCCCAGGTACAAATGTATAATAAACCCCTGGTGGGCTAGTGGACCCCTTAAGCCCTAAAATATCATAGTATTAATTGAAATCTGGTGGGCAGGTGGAACCCCCAAGCCTCGATCTTCCATAGTATTTATTGAAATTGCCCTGGTGTGCTAGTAGAACCTCCCAAGCCCTGATCTCCCATAATATTTAATTTAAATTTCCCTAGTGGGCTATCAGATGGCCCCGATCCCCCGGTACATGAGATTACCAATTGTTGGTCTAGTGGACCTCCCACCCTGCAGTGCTCTGTCACCTTCCCTCCAACCCGAACCCAGCTGGTGATTGACAAAGCCCTCTGTTAACCACTGCGGCCAGCTGCCAACTGAGCTATGAATGAGCCCATACTGTACACAGTACGTGCTCTGTGATTGACGGCTGCTATCAGTCACTGAGCATGTACTATACTCAACTTCAGTATGAGCCATCTGTTTTGCACAAGGCCAAGGTTGCTGCAAGCCATGGGTCTTTGCTGTCGGAACCCTACCCGATAAGGAATCGGGCACAGGGTCCCCGGTGCATCACAGTCGGCACAAGCCACCTTTGCTGTGGCTTGCACCAGCTGTTTGAGAATTGGCCCCTGTGTGCATAGGGCTGCCAGTATCACCTAGAGGTTAGAGCAGTGAGCTCTGAATGACCTTGGAACATCCAGCAGACTTGGGTTTGAGTCCCACAATCTGCATGTACACAGTTTGTGACCCTAAGCAAGTCACTTAACCTCTGCAGTGCTTGAGGGTTGCTCTTGTAAATGGGACTTGTGCCCAGTGGGCCTCACCTGGTTACCAAAAGAATGAAAAGCAACTCTATGAACAACAACAGAGATCAGTAAATTATATGGATAAGTTGCACCTGATGTCCTCAGTGAAACAAATCATGATAAACTTCAGGTAAATTCCATGGCAAAGTGGCCTCATAGCTGAGCGCTCTTTCTTGGGTTCTGTTTTAATCGTAGTAGCATCGTAGTACAGATCAGAGTGAAATGTTCATTTATGGGAACTGACAAGATCACTGATATCAGTAGGTATAGTACAGTTAACAATAAACTGCTTCATCATCTAGCTGTGTTTGCATTTCTCAATAGGTTACTTGTATGTTGCTGGATCCAGTACATTTCCTTGCAAAAACCATAGCCTAAGGGTTGCAGCTTAGATTTTAATGGCATTGTGACATTTTATGAGTTACTCTTGAATTGGTTAAGAATTATGTAACAACACAATATGAGATACTGTACCAGTGCATTCTCAGCATTAAACATCAGTGCAAAACCAACCCATTGGTGTAACAGTTTTATGTGAATTGTAATGTAATTTGTTGACTGTGATTGTATAAACAGAACCTTTGCATATTTATGCAGTAAGGCCCAAAAGGGTCGAGGGTTATTGTGGGATTTAGTCTAACCTTGTGTGGTGTATCATGAGACCAAGGCTGAGTGACTTAGCCACACAAGAAGTGGGTAAATCCCACAATTGGCTACACATCCCAGAGCACCCTATCATGATTATGCAATGTGTGTTTGATGACAAATTAAGATTCTCTAAACTTATTTGGTATTTAAGTTTGTAGAAAGTTTTTTTTTTTTGCTGTTGTTAAATAACCCACCTTTCCTTCCTTCCTTCCTTCCTTCCTCCATAAACATGGTCTGCTGTTGCTTTAGAAAGTATTGGTAAAATTGGCTCCTCCTTTACCTACTCATTTTTTTTTATTTATTGCAAATGTACACATGTTTACGTTTGTGCAGTGTTCAGAGAGACAGAGTGTGAGATATGAGCAGCAGGGGTTGTGAGAGAAAGAGAAGGTGCAAGCTTTTGGCACTGTTAGACACTATGAGGAAGAGCGAGCTCCAAGCCATTTGTGGTGCCAGAAAGAGTTTCAGTAACATAGAAACAGAAACATAGAATTGGACATCAGTTAAGGACTGCTTGGCCCATCCAGTCTGCCCATTCTTCACTACCTACACTGTTTCATAGGTTTCATAGGTAAGTTCAAGCCGGTATGGACTACAGTCTGTGGTGCTTGCCAATTAGTTTTAATTAAAACAAAATTTTGCTTCATCTCCAAATGCTTGGTCTAAACTCAGTTTAAAGGAGTCCATATCAGGGCTTCTTACTACTTTAGTTGAGAGGTGGTTCCATGTTAAGACCATCCTGTGGCTTCAACCAGTTTTTCCTTAGTGATGCATTCCATTTGGCCAGGACTAATTGTTTAGAGTGTCTTCTAGTCCTGACTCTGTTGTCGCTAAGCACTATCCCCAAATCCTCCCTCTTAGTCTCCTATACTGGAGTATGTACATGTTGAGAAACCTTGGTCTATCCTCATAAGACCTGTCACCCATCCCAGCTATAGCCTTGGTGGCTCTGCATTGTACTCCCTCAAGCTTTAAAATATCCTTTTGGATATAAGGTGACTGTACCTGTATGCAGTACTCTAGGTGGGGTCTATCCAAGACAACATACAACGGAAGAATCGCTTCCTTTTTTCTGCTTGAAATATGTCTAAGGATACAATTTAAGATCTGGTTTGCTTTTTTGACATGGGTTCTGCAATGGGATCTGAATTTCAAGTCCAGGCTGATTGATATTCATAAATCTCTTTCTTGGTTGGTTACTGATAGGTCGTCATTCCCTAGTTTGTACTTGTAATGGTTGTTGTGTGTACCCAGGTGCATAACTTTGCAGTTACCGGTGTGTAGGACCAATTTGCTGTAGTTAGCCCAGGTTAATATACTATCAAGGGCTAGTTGGAGGGTAGCATTGTTTTTAAGTTGTTAACCACTGTGCCTATCCGACAATCATCTGCAAATTTCAGGATCCGTACATTAGGTATATCAATTGTGAGTGTTGAGATATATATATTAAAAGGCAAGGATCCAAGACAGACCCCTGAGATACCCCACTAGTAACTGTAGCTCATTCAGAGAACTCTCCATTTATGGTTACCTCTGTTTCTTCTCTCAAGCCAACTGGCAATCCAGTTTAGTAAATTAGTCTTTAGTTTGCAGGTTCCCAAAGTATTAATAAGTTCTGTGTGAAGCTTATCAAAGGCTTTAGCCAAATCGGGGAACATAATGTCCATAGAATTTCCTGGTCCATTTCCCTGCTAACATTTTATAGAAGGTTAATACATTTGTTTGATAGGACCTAGACTTGTGAACCCATGTTGTAGAGGATCTGTTAGCTCAGATTGGTCGAGAACTTTAGTAGACAGCCTTTAATGATGCTTTCTAAAATTTTATCCATTAAGGAAGTCAGACTAATGGGTCTAAAGTTTTCAAGATTGGATTTTGGCGCCTTTTTCAGAATGAGTACCACAGTAGCTACCTTCCACTCTTGTGGGAGTTCCCCAGTGTCTAAGGAGTGTTGAATTATATTAGCTAGAGGTAGAAAAATAAATTCAGCTAGCTCTTTTAAAACCCTGAGGTGGATGTCATTGGTCCCTGGTGATTTATTAGCATCTAATTTCTTTAGTCTATGGAGTACTTCTTTGGGTTCGATAATTACCTGGCCAGGGGATGAGGTTGTGGCTGCTCTTAGTAAGTTGGAGCTATCATTATTAAATACTGTACAAAAATATTTGTTCTGTATCTGCAGCTTCTTTGTTACTGGCTAACTGGCTTGAATCATTTAAAAAGGGACCTATAGTATTTGTTCTGCCCTTTAACTTATTAATATGGGAGAAAAAGTGTTTTTTATTATTCTTAACCAGGTTAGCTAATTTAATTTCATGTTGTGATTTAGCTATTTTGATTTTGGTTTTAACTCATTTTACAAGATCTCTATAGTTAGTGTTAAGTTGGGTTTTTCCATGTTTAATACAGTTGAAAATTTAGTTTTTCCTATTGATAATCCTCTTGATCAAGGGGTTCATCCAAGCAGTTACTAATCTTTTGGCTTCCTCATATTTTTTTAGTACTTAGAATATTAGCTTTAACCACATTTTTAGTTTACTGTGCAGTAGGCCCCATTTTTATTCAACCGAGAAATTGGTGAACTCGTTCGACCAATCCCAGTTAGATAAGCTGTCTTTTATTGAATTAAAATTAGCTTTATGGAAATTTAACATTTCAGTTGCACCGGTGACCCTTTTCCTTAGGTTCTGTAGGATTTGGAAATTAACAATATTTTGGTCGCTGTTTCCCAAGGGTACGCTAGTGGTAATGTTGAATATACAATTCTCAATATTAGGATAATGTCAAAAATGTTATCATTTCTGGTAGCTTGTAGGACCTTTTGTTCTAACCCAAGCTGGTCAAAGGTATCCAAGTAGAGACTGTCACTTTTAGTAGTTGCTGCTGCCAGTGTCCAATCAATGTTTGGTAAATTAAAATCACCAAAATCATTATGTTGTTAGCTGAATCAAGGTTCCCAATGTAATTTAGTAGTTTGATATCATTATTTGAGTCATTGAGGGGTCTGTATACTAGACCCATCGTAAATGGGGGGCATCCTGGGGATAGTTTAATCCAAAGTGTTTCCAAATTGCCTGTATCTCCTATAATCTCATCACATTCATTTGTTTCATGGAGGTAGATGGCCACTCCACCTCCTTTCCTGTGTTCCCTGCTTTTAGAGAAAACATTGTACCCTTGGATAGTTTTTTCCCCAGGGACATTCTCCTCCCACCAGGTCTCGTAACTAGGACCATTTGGATGTCATTTGTAGCTAATAAATTTTTAAATTCATCAAATTCTTTGGCCAGGCTTCTAGCATTAATTAGTATCCCTTTCAGTCATGGTTACTGAGGTCTGACCTATTGTTACTTAATTTACTGCAGTGCTTAATATCTGTGGTGGACCTCTCCTGCCTTCCAGTTTAAATGGAATTTCAGAACTTGCTAATTTTTTTCTCAAAATCCTAGTACCAAAATGGTTTAGGTGTGTTATCTCCTTGAAACAAGTTGTGTTACTAAATGTTACAGAATTTGTCCATAAATCCATTGTTTTCTGAAAGACAGAGTTGTCTTAGCCAGGAGTTCAGTTTATGGATAGATAAGTTTTATATGATTTTCTCCCAGTAGTGGGTAAGACCCCAGATAATATAATTTCCCATTTTCTTTTTAATCTGGTTAACAATGTTTATATAATCAGCCTGGGTGTCTTCCATTATACACAATGAAAGCTTTTTATTAAGACCTAGCTCACAGGTCTGTTTTGGTCACTTCACTGGCGTGCCTGACTGTTTGCTTGCTGTTTTGACCTTTTGTTGTGGCTCCAGTGGTGTTTGCCAGTAGCCTTTTTGTGTTTGATGTCTTCCATGTTGCGTGAGGAGAGATCATTGATGCCCACATGCAAAAGAACAATAGGCTTGGTGGTATTTTCTAATAGTCCATCCAGGAGGTATATAATGTCACTGGTCCACACCCCAGAGTGTGTACTTACTGTAACATATTCCTTCCGACCCTCATACACTGCAGTTTCTACACCCCTTAGAACTGAATCTCCAATTACTACTATGTCCCAAGCTGAGTGTCGGGATGTTCTAACTCAGGGGTTCTCAAATGGTGGGGCCAGCCTCCCTTGGGAGGCCCCAACCTGTCCCAGGGGAGGCTCAAGCAAGTCCGAAAAAGTACTGTATTTAAATTTTGAATTATGTATTTTGTGTGAAGAGATGAAGCAAACTGAAAGAGGATAATAGTAGGTGAATTTTATGTATTTAATTACTAATAGGTGACAAGGGAAGGTGAATGAGCCAAGGCTCTTTCCAAGTGTACCCAGGGAAGGGTAGGGAGTGAATACATTTCAAAAGGTAACTGCAAACAATCAAGAAATACACAATGAACAATAGAGCAAACAGATATGAACAATAAACTAATAATGAGTGGTGGTAATTGATCAGTTTGTAGACTGATGACAGAACAGTCCAAATACAAGGGTTGAGCATAAAAGTGCTAAGGGCAATAGCATGAAGGAGCAAAGTAATCTCAGAGAATTTGCTTAGGAGCAGGGAAGGAGGGGGAGAGACAAAGTATGTAGGAAGGTTATTTCATATAGAGAAGAAACAGAGAAAGTAGTCTGACCCATGAAGGTACTGCAACAAGGGGTAACGATTCAAGAATGAAAATAGCAGAGCAAGTAGGCTGGCCTGTGTGTGTGTGTGTGTGTGTGGTTACAATAGGCTGAATAATATTTGTTTATTTTATTTATTTGTTATTCAGATAGAACCTTCAGCACAGGAGCTCTTTTCAAAGGTACCACATCAGGATAAGACAAAGAACTGAATGAAAGAACTGAATGTGAGCTACATACTCAGAGGGGTTTCAATTTATTCATGGTGTACTGCGCAAAGTACAGTATGTTATTTTTCTTTGGGGAGGCCCAAGATTATTTCAGTTTTTGGGGGAGGCTCACAATCTTTTTCATGGATTTGGGGAGGCTCACTGTCACAAAGTCTAAGAACTATTGTTCTAACTGGCTCAGGCCTAGCATAGTTTGGTGGTAATGGGTTTATTTTGGGTAACTCAGTATTTTGGGGTAGGGGTTACAGCGATGCCTTCTTCGCTTGGTGCAAGACTCTAAAATTTATTAGACAAACCTAAGGGGCAATCTCTTGTTTGAAGATTTTGGGGTTATGTATGTGGGAGGGCCATGTACCCTTTGATTCTTGATGTTGTTCAATAGGAGATGACATGACTTAGATAAAACATTACTAGTACAGTCAGTGTGATTTATGCTACTTTGATAGACTACTTTGTCTATGAAGTTTTCTAGGAGTTTGATTTCTTTTTGGTTTCCAACCACTTAAGTAACTGACAGATTTCTTCTTGAAGTGTGCTAACCAACAAGCACTTATCACAAACAAACTCCTGACTGGGCGTATGATCAGTATACATATTACACTGGGAGCACATTTACTTTTTGTTTGTACCTCGCTTCCCCTTAGCTTGAGCCATTATATACACAATAGTGGTACAGTGTCACAGTTTTGGATGTACTGTGGGTTTCAAAGTGCTTACCTACTATCTGGGTCAGTTGTGTCTTTTGTGTCTGCCCAGTTCCCCAGTGTCCCCAGCGGACACAGCAGAAAAGCACAGATGTGCATGTTTCTACGTATGTGACACATGCTCTGCTCAAAACAGGGCTCTCTAAATAGAGCTGAATGCCCCAGAAGTGCTCTCGTGATGCCAGCTAGTTGGTGCAGTGGTTGAATTTCCACTTGCGATGCCAGCGACCCGGGTTCAGGAACAGACTCGGGTGCTGGAGAGCCAGCTGGGGAGAGGGGGCTTGAGTGTCAGCTGACGGCTTGCCTTCTCTTAGGGGGAGGGCAGGACATGACCCGGTGCTTGCTGACCCCTAGCGGAGGCTGGGGTCATGGCAATGCATGGGGTCCCACTCGCTAAGGAGGCATGGTGAACGTTGTCGTCAGGCTTACATTGTGGCACACCATGCCCTCAGGGAGCAAATGGGAAAAGAGCCCTGTAGCCAACCAGAAAACAGTCACCAGCTGTGAGTCCAAGGACAGTGCATGCACCATCCCCAGCAGCACCCCAGAGCAGGTTTGGTGCTGGTTGCCCCCACTGGCACCGTCCCCCTCAAAGGGGGGGACCCACCCGGTGAAGGGTTACGTCTGGGGGTCAACTGGGGGAGGCTGCTATATGGCGGTGAAGAGGTGGCTGATCTGAGGCAGTGTGGCTCGGAAGGCATAGGTGGCCTTAAGGAGAGGCCGCCCGGAGCTGGGAGGGGGTATAAAAAAAGAAGTGCTTTCATGGGTCACACTGAGCAAGTGACAAAATAAGTATTTAAAACACAAAAACTGCCCAAATTGCAGCCGAATATTAAGTCCTGACCACAGAACTCTAACAGAGTGTGCACTGGACATTTTTGTTTGCTGTTTTAAAAGTTTATAAGACCAGATACAGACTGTGAGTCATTCTGTCTTCCTGGTTACCAAGATAGCAACCAGGGCTTCACACATAAACATACACTAAAATACAGGTTTTCTAGTTGCATTTAACACATATCACTCAATTTCTTCACCCGCACTACCTGAAGGCTGCACAGTAATTAGGTCGGTGATTTTACTGAGCACTTGCAGCAGAGCTCTCTAAATAGAGCTGAATGCCCCAGAAGTGCTCTCATGGGGTCACACTTGGAGCGAGTGACAAGGTAAGTATTTAAAATGCAAAACTGCCCAAATTGCAGCCCGAATATTAAGTCCTGACCACAGAACTCTAGCAGAGTGTGCACTGGACAGTTTTAACATAGAAACATAGAAACATAGAATTTGACGGCAGATAAGGACCGCTTGGCCCACCCAGTCTGCCCATTTCCCTACCTACTGGATAAGCTGCAGATCCTAGTTAACCAGCAGCCTACTTCTTCCTACCCACACCCCCTAGAATGGCCTTATGACTGTCCCATGCATGCTTGAATTCCACCACTGATTTTGACTCCACAGCCTCCTCCGGCAGGCCGCCCATGCACCCACACCACTCTCTGTAAAAAATACTCTTAAATTACCTCTGAGCCGCCTCACTCTATCTTCAAATTGTGCCCTCTTGTTCTTGCACACTCTTTTTTTGAAAGATGCTACCCTCTTGGACTTTGTTGATTCCCTTGAGGTACTTGAACGTTTCTATCATGTCCCCCCTCTCCCTCCTTTCCTTGAGGCTATACATATTAAGCTCATTTCGTCTCTCTTCATATGTCTTCCAGTGCAGACCCTGTACCATTTTAGTTGCCCTCCTCTGGACAGCTTCCATCCTGTCTATGTCTTTGCGGAGATTGGGTCTCCAGAACTGCACATAGTACTCCAGATGGGGTCCTCACCAGCTGTCTGTACAGAAGGATAATAACTTCCTGTTTTCTACTGGTGATGCCTCTCCCTATGCATCCCACTATCCCCCCAGCCCTCCTTGCTGCCCTCTCACATTGCTTGCCCACCTTTAGGTCATCTGATATGATCACCCCAGGTCCCTTCCATTTTTGTTGTTGTTAGTATCTCACCCCATTGTGTACTCTTCCCCTGGGTTTTTGTTTGCTGTTTTAAAAGTTTATAAGACCAGATACAGACTGTGTGAATCAGTCTCTCTTCCTGGTTACCAAGATAACAACGAGGGCTCCCATACATAAACATACACTAAAATACAGGTTTTCTCAGTTGTATTTAACAAATATCACTCAATTGCTTCACCCCGAGTTTACCCTGTGCTACCTGAAGGCTGCACAGTAATTAGGTCGGTGATTTTACTGAGCGCTCGCAGTAGTGCTCTCTAAATAGAACTGATTGCCCTGGAAGTGCTCTCGTGGGGTCACACTCGGAGCAAGTGACAAAATAAGTATTTAAAACACAAAACTGCCCAAATTGCAGCCCAAATATTAAGTCCTGACCACAGGACTCTAGTGGAGTGTGCACCACACATTTTTGTTTGCTGTTTTAAACATTTATAAGATCAGATACAGACTGAGTCAGTCTCTCTTTCTGGTTGCCAAGATAGCAACCAGGGCTCCCATACAGAAACATACACTAAAATACAGGTTTTCTCAGTTGCACTTAACAAATATCACTCAATTGCTTCACCCCAAGTTTACCCTGCACTACCTGAAAGCTGCTTAGTAATTAGGTCGGTGACTGCAGACCATGCCTGTTCTATAGCTCTTTCTCCTCCACTTCCTTTCCACTATGATTTCCTTGTGCTTATCCTATGCATTATTTAACTCCACCACTGCTTTTGCCCCCACCACCTCTGTTGGAAGGCTGTTCCAGGAATCCACCACTCTTTTTGTGAAGAAGTACTTTCTCACATCTCTCCTGATTCTATCCCCCTCCAGCTTCATAGAATGTCCCCTTGTTCTTGAACACCTTTTCCTCTGAAAAATGCTCCCCTCTTGTACCTTTTTCCCCCCGTGAAGTATAAAGGTCTCTGTCATATCACCCCTTCCTCCTGTGTTCCAGTGTGTCCATACTAAGGGCCTTTTAGTCTTTAGACCCTGCATCATTCTATTTTTTTTTTTTTTTTTAGTCTTTGGTAACCAGGTAAGGTGCACTAGGCACAAATGCCTGTTTTCAGCGGTGACCTGGGAGCACTGGGCAGTTAAGTGACTTGCTCAGAGTCACACAGTATACAAGTGGAGGTTGTGAGAATCAAACTCAGGTCTGGTCTGTTGGATGTACCAAGCTCGTGCACACCTCGTCCTCTAACCTCTAGGCTATACTGCCAGATTAGTTAGAAAAGATTAGTTGTCCTGTTATGGACCACCTCCACTCTGTCTATGCCCTTCCAGAGATGAGGTCTCCAGAAGTAGACATAGTACTCTAGGTGGGGTCTTACTAGTGATCTATACAGAGGCAACACCACCTTCCCATTCTGCTGGTGATAACCTCCTTATACACCAGCTCCATCCTTATACAACAGCTTAATCTGGGTTCAAGGTCAGTTGGCATTCATCTGTATCCCCCTCCCCCGGGTCGTGCCTGAAAATAGGCAGGATTTGTCTAGTGCACTTACCCTGTCAACAAAAACTAAATAAATAAATAAATAAAAACACCCTGCATCTCACTCATCCTCCCTACTGCTTTGTAACACTGCCTGGCCACCTTTAGGTAATCCAATATGATTACCTCCAGGTCTCTTTCCTGCTCGTGGACATCAATACCACTACACCCATGTTATACTCTGTCCCTGGTTTTCTGTTCCCTAAGTGCATTATTTTGCACTTTTTTCACATTTAAACCCAGCTGCCATATTCTTGACCACTCTTCTAGTTTTTTCAGGTTTCTGCTCACCGTTTCCACACCCACTGGAGTGTCCATCCCATTGCAGATTTTGGTGTCATGTGCAAATAATCAAACATTCCCTTCCAGCTCCTCTGCAGTGTCACTTATAAAGACATTAAAGAGGACCTGCCCCAGCACTTATCCCTGAGACACCCACCGGCGACCCCTCCTGTCCTTGGAATTAACTCCATTTACCACCACCATCTGTCACCTATCCTCTAACCCATTTCCTATCCAGTTTGCCAGCTTTGGACCCACTGCTAAGCTACTCAGCTTGCTTACTCATCTCCTATGTCAAACGGTGTTAAACGCATTATTGAAATCTAGGTAGGCCACATCCGTTACTCCATCTTGATCTAGTTCCTTGGTCACCAAGTGAAAGAAATCAATCAGATTTATTTGACATGACCTCCCCCCTGTGAAACCATGCTGCCTTGGGTCTTGTAACCCACAGGATTCAATATATTCCCAAATCATTTCCTTCAGCAGTAATTCCATTAACTTCCCTACCACCAATGTCAGGCTGACTGGCCTATATTGCCAGCCTTCCCTGCTGCCACTTTTCTGTAGTGGGATTATATCCACCCTCCTCCAGTCCTCCAGAACCACACCAATTTCCACTGAGCTGTTAAATAGAACTGTCAGAGGTGCAGTCAGTATTTCCCTGAGCTCCCTCAATACCCTTGGATGCACCCCATCTGGCCCAATTGCTTTGTAAACCATCAAATTAGAATATCCCTTCAGGACTCTCACCTCCAAAAAAGGACAAGTGTCCACCTCCCTCCCTTCCAATCTCTTGTTACTTTTTTGTGGCCCCTCCTCTTCTCCTTCTGTGAACACTGAATAAAAATATTTGTTCAGGATGCTGGCCTTTCCTGGTCCCCTCACAGTCTCCCCTCTCTTTTAAGTTTACAATCCCACACCAGTCTTCCTTTTTCACATATATATCTAAAAATTACTTGCCCTTTCAATATCTTCTGGGCTGTTCTCTCCTGCTTTGTGCCTTTGCACTCCTTACAGCTTTCCTTGCTTCACTCTGCTTCCCCAATACACTTCCCTGTCCTCCTCTCTCTGCGTCTCCGTATACCTTCTGAATGCTATCCTTTTAGCCTCTACCTTTTCAGCCACCTTTTTTGAGAAACATAGTAGTCTCTTTTCCTCTTGCTTTTGCTCACTTGTTTGATAACGAGGTTTGTTACCTTTACAATGCTCCTTTTTATCTTCACCCACTGTTCCTCCACCCCACCCAGTTTACCCCCAACTAGGTCATCCCTGAGGCATTCACCCATCTTTTTAAATCTGCCCTCCTAAGGTCAAGGACTGTCACCCTTGTGTGGCTCAGTTTCACATCCTTTACCTTGAACCACATCGCATAGTCATCGCTGGTCCAGGTGGCTTCTGCCTTGACTTCTGCAACACTGTTCCTGTTAATGAGTGCCAGGTCCAGTACTGCCCCATCATGAGTAGGTTCACTGACAGTTCCCCTGCAGAAAGTTCAAGATGTCCTGCTTCTAGCTGAAGCTGCTGCTGGGAGGCTTCAGTCTACATCTGGCAGGTTGAAGTACTCCACCAGCAGCACTTCTGTCTTTTCTGCTATCTTGTGATGGCTTCCACCAGTACCTTATCTAATTCCTCCCCTGTGCTGGAGGTCTGTACAGCACTCAGTGCAAATAGTGGCTCCATTTCCTGTCTCCTGGGTGAGCCACAGTACCGCTGCCTCCTTCTGTATTCCCTGTATCTCCCATCGCTTTTATGTTTTTCCTCACACAAGGCACCACACCCTACCTTTCCTTCCCGCCCCATCCTTCCTGAACAGAGTATAGCTTGACATGGCCATGTCCCAGTAATGTTTTCAGTGCACCTTGACTCAGTAATTGCCACAATATCCAGGTCAGCCTCTGCCATGATGGTAGCATTCACACTTAGCCTTCCAGATTTTGTTTCCACTCTGCTTGTTACTCCCTTTTTCCTTTGTTCCTCCCTGCTTCCCACCTCTCTTTTAATGTTTCTGTTCCTTTTCCTTGATAACTTCCACCATGCTTCCTTTATCAATTTGTACCATGGGGATTTCTCTTAGGTTTTCGTATCTCTCTAGTTCAGCCTGTGATGGGGGGTAGTTTCTGATTCCTGATTCCTTGCACCACTATGCTTTGGCTACTTTAAATGTTCAAAAATAACATCAAAACCATCCACTGAGGACTGCAGTTCCTCTAGCGGATGGATGCATGCCATCACCTGATGTAGGCCCTAATCCTCTCAGGTGGTTCCCCAATCCCCAGGCTAGCTAAATTCATCCTCCTTTCACCATTCCTTCAGCTGTGAGTGGAAGCTCCTGGTGCAGAGATCCCTCTCTTGTCCCTGTCCTAGATATACAGCACCTCAGCAAAGCCACTTAGCATGCTGCCTGTCCATGAACCCTGCCCAGCACCCTAAATGCCCCTGTACTATCCCAGTCCCATCTCTTGCCTGGTAATTAGTTCCCAGGTGGACAATGTCATCAAGCTCTCCATCCTGTCTTGCTGTCCTGCAATCCTCAATATCTGCTTCTCTTCCCTCTAGGCCATGGCACCAAGTAGTCACCTAGCCTGCCTCCCCCATTTCCAATTCCAAAATCTTTCACCTTCACAATCGAGTCCCTCACCAGAAGTTAATTCTCCCTTATCCTGGGTCCTCTATCTCTTCTTGGAATCTCCACTATGGAGGGTACAGAAAATGAAGAGGGACCTGGAGAAGCTTGAAAGATGGTGAGAGCTGTGTGTAACCCCTAGATGGCGCTATCCCAGGGGCTACTACCCCTGCCTGATTTGCCACCAACAGGTTGAGGGGCCTGGATCCAATGGCGGGTGCCTCCACCCAGAGGTCAGGGTTGCAATAGTTAAACTAACTTGGTCACAGCCCTCTGGGACACTGCAACCCCTTTCTTCCACTAGTGGCCCACACAATATATCAGAATTACCTTCAAGTATACACTTACCCCCAGGTCTGGTTCTGGCACTGGGACCTCCTGTGAAATGAGATACAGTGCAACAATCACAGTACAGTACTTTAACATAGACAAATACCTCAGGCAGTATAACTTTGCTGAAACAAGCAGCTCTGATTTATTTAGGGGATATAACAAGGACAGGGGGAAATCAGGTTAATTAGCTTATCACTCTAATAATCTACCTATGGCTCTGTGCACAGGCCTATCCCTATCAGTTACTGTCCCTGGGTACCCAAGCCCTAGTGGCTAGTCCAAACCGTGGCAGCTGGTAGGGGTCCTTTCACACAGAGAAAAGGAGAATTAAACAGTCAGTAGTACAGTAATTCCATTTGGATTTAATGTGGCAATTCAACAGGGAGCGACCCTGAATTAGTACTCACGACCTCCAAATAAGATAGGGTCCTTCAATGTCAGCAGGGCTCACTTGAGGTACACAAACCTCTTCACACATCCATATAAAAGAAAGCACTATACCAGGCAGGCTGCATCTGTATCCCGATCGCAATACTGCACAATACCGGGAGAACACACAGCAGATTCAGTTCCTGACAGACCAAATGCAATTTTCAGCAATTCCTCCAGTCTTCTACAGGGTGAGCCTGGTTTCTACTCTTCAGAGATCCTTTGATTCTTTTCCAGGACGGATTCAGTCCTAACAAGCTGTTACACAAGCTGCAGACCGGAACTCTGGGCCTTACACACGTTTTTGACTAAAACTGCACACTGAAAAGCACAGGGCTCCTTCCTTCTTTACTGCCAAAGCTCAACTGAAACTCCAACCGACAAAACCGGGCACTTCCTTTGAGTTCCTCCCAGTTCTTGACTGGATTGGCTGTCACTCACAATAGACTGCTGCTGTTGGTCCAAAAGGTGCTGAAGTCTAAACTACATCTCCCAGAGTCACTGCTCATACAATCCTCTTGTGGCTGGCTCAGATTATGAGTCCAAGTTCTGATTCGTCCAAGGCACCATTTTAGAGCTAGCTTACCCCACACTGATTGGTCCAGTTCAGCAGTTCAAAACTAGAATGGGGAACTAGCAGACACAGTTCTGACTGCAAAGAAAGCAGGTTAGACAAACTGTAATTTCATTATTAGTCTAAATAATTTCTGGCAAACAGTTACATCTTTCAGATAGGTTCCCTTTGCACTCCTACTGACTGCAAAAATGAAGTGAATTGGCAGCAGCTCGAGTGGTACTCAGAGAAGCACACAGTCCCCCATACAAACTAATTATGTCTGCAAGCAGACAGCTCTTAAAGAGACAGTACCAGAGGCTCTAAAAACACTCACTGATAAATGGCTTAAATGCCAAACACCATTCAGGCTTGGAGCATTCAAGCAAGCTCCTGGAAGTCTTTTGGGAACCCCCATTTGCAGGGGGGTTACATGTGGAAACTGAGGTTCAGTACAAAAAAGTGCAAGATAATGCACCTGGGTAGGGGGAACCCTGGGGAGAGCTACAGCATTGGGGAGGTGCTAACCATTAGCAAAGAGGAGAGGAGAGGGACCTAGGGGTTATCATATCTGATGACGTTATGTTATCAGAGCAGTGTGCAATGGCTGCAGGAGGCCAATGTCATACTAGGGTGCATAGGCAGAGGTATTACCAGTAGGAGGTGGGAAGTAGTGATGTCATTGTATGATACACTGGTAAGGCCTCACCTGGAGTACTGTGTGCAGTTCTGGAGACCGCACATACATAAGGACATAAACAAGATGGAAGCTGTCCAGAGAAAGGCAACAAAGATGGTGCATGGTTTGTACAACAAAACATATGAGGAGAGACTAAGAAACCTCAATATTTACTCACTGGAGTACAGGAGAGAAAGGGGTGACATGATAGAAACTTTTAAGTTCCTCAAGGTCATAAACAGGGTGCAGGTGGGAGATCATTTCCAAAGTAGAAAAGATACCAGAATGAGGGGGCACAATATGAAATTGGAGGGGAAGGGGAGATTATGAGGCAACGTGAGGAAGTTTTTCTACACAGAGACAGTGGTGAATGCTTGGAATAGTCTGCCACAAGAGCTGGTAGGAGCAAGCACAGTGGAGGGCTTTAAACATGCCTGGGACAAGCACAGGGGAACCTTGGGTGGGAAGCGAGTGATGAAAAGCCATTGGCCACTTAGAGTGAGTGGATGCATACATGTATAGGGCCTATGGACAGACTGGAACGGCCTAGCGGTCCTTATCTGCTGGCAATTTCTATGTGTTTCTGAGGGCTCATATATCCCCCTTGGTCACTACTGTGAATGACTCCTTCTGGCAATCCTGCCCTGCCAGAGCGGTGTAGGAATTATACAGTGGTACCAGCTGAGGAATGTGTCTCTGTTCCACCATCTGCATTCTTACAGAGCCCAGCATAGTCCAGCTGTTCATCCTTCCTGGCACCTTCTGAGGTAATAGTGTTAGATTTGTTGGCCCTTGGGTTAGGGTAGAGGTCACCTGAATCCTAGCCAAGTTGTCCTGGAGTCTAGCCACCCCCTTAACCCAGAGAGGTGTGTGCAGATGAGGCAGCACCGCAGTCTCCAGAAGATCTCTCTGAAAACTGCCACCCCACAGCCACTGCACTTCTCCCAGCATTCTTAACTTCTGTTCTCCCTGTGTAACCTGGAAATACTTTTGTAGCCTTACCCTGATAGGGTGTTTCTAGTTTTCCCCTGTTTTGTTTATTTCTATTTGTGCTCACCCATTCCTTATTTAAATCTTTATATACTCATGCCCTTCATCGGTGTTGCTCCTATTCCCAGTTTTGGCCTACCTTTGACCTTACCCCTTCCCAGCAGTGATTGTTACACAGTAGTGAACAGGGGCCTTACCATAGTCAACTGGCAGAGTTCCTCACTTCTCTGCTTCCTTCTGCTGATGCCTGCCAGTGCCTACGATGCCAGTCACCTATTCCACTTCTTCACTGTTCCACTCACTCGCTGCGACACAAATGTGTGGGACACATTGGCGGTGACTGCTTTTCATACAGAATCTGCTTCCTACCTGGTGGCACACAATTGGCTGTGTGAGGTCAGTTATCAAGTAGCTGAGGCCCCAGGCCAGACAGTCAGCACCCCTCCCCCGAATTACAAGGCTAGACACAGTTCTTAATAATGTGGCCCCTAAATGTGGGCTACTCTGCCTGGTCTAAAGTTTATCCTTCACTCAATAGTAAATACACTAATTCAGCATGTTTCACCACCTCTTACTCCACCTATGTTGTCTTCAAAAAACACAAGCAATTTTTGTCCCGCCTGTGGTAAATGCAGGCAGATTCAGTAGATACCGATGAGAGGGAGCCCACAGAAGTGTGTTGCAAGTGACTGACAGGTTTTGGCAATGCGACCAATATTGAAATGTGCAATGGGTGGTGGGATAGGTGCCACAGTTTTGCAATGTGTAGTGCAGGAGGGGTGAGAGGTAGCTGGGAGTGAGCAGGGACAGAGGTAGGGTCTGAGTTTGGCAACAGATGGGAGCCCAAAACCCGAATGTTCTACAGCCTGTAGACATGTGAAAGCAACAGTACAATGAACATTTTTTTCCAAACAGCTAATTTTCTACTTTGGTTTCGAAAAATATTGGCACAACTTTTGTTTTGGGTCTTCGGGATGCTTCCTATGCTGTGCACGGTACATTTGCATTTTTATCTGGATTCTTACCCTCCTCAGGTCCTCAGTATTATTTCAGTGCAAAAATTAGAAGGCCATCTTTTTTCTTGAGAAATAATTATTTTAAAAATTCTAACATTCTTAAATGATAATGGAAGCTGAAAATTGTACCATCAAAGTAAACTGGAAGACATCTGACATTGATTAGGAAGAAAAAAAGGTGGGGTCAAATTTGAGCCTATTTTCGTTGAACTGCTGCTTGAAGGCGAGACCATTTCCTGCAAAAATCATTTAACTGAAATTTTCAAAAAGAAGTCAGTTTTCAGTTACTCCCTCTTCCCAACTGGATCCCACCTTCCTAGGCCTGTCTTGCACTGGGCACTTCATTGCAGAATTGGAGGTGCTGAGCACTGCTTAAGTTCTTCCCCCACCAGTAAATTCATTATGGTTTGCAAGCCAGTGCCTCTTGCTGCTTTTAACTGTCCTGCCAGGATCAGGAGTTATTGTGCCATGTTACTGGGGGTGCGGGTGTTCGAGAGCTGCTGAGAATTGCTCAGTGACTCATTACCATGCCAGTTCCCCAGTTAACCTGGATACACTTCCCCCTGTTGTATATACTATAGCACAATGAGGTGTACTTCGGAATAGTGGAGCAAATTTGCTAAATAGTGACAGCGTATGGGACCCTGAGCTTTAGAAGTTACAGTCGTGTTGCTGCATGAAGTGGAATTTCATAGAGCCATTACATCTTCTGACAGTTTCCTTACTTTACATACACATACACATACACACGAATATAAAATTTTGTTAACTGGGTGGGCCCACTGAGACCATTACAGTCTATTTTTAAGGGGCGACCTGGAATTAATTATAAATAGTGCAAGTTTTACAGAGTCACATAAGGTAATTGTTTACATTGCAACATGCAGTACAATATTTAAATAACATTTGACAGTTGTTATTACAATAAATAATGCTGTGGAAAACAAACACGATCAATTTATTTAGCTGGAGCAGAGAGGACTAAATTGTATTTTCAGTGGTAACAAGTGTATCTGTTTAGCTCCAGCAGGTGAGCCTTGAGTCCCCTCTTGAAGCCCTTAAGAGAGTTACATTCCTGTAAATGTGCTGGGAATGCATTCCTGAGGGATGGGATGCATGCCAAAAACACCTGTGCCCCTTGGGTGGACTTAACTTTGGGTACTTGAAGGCATTGTTGTTTTGATGACCTGAGAGACCTATTGTTATGTTAAGCCATTAACATCCCAATCAGACATTAGTGGTGCACTTTCCAGTCTCAGTTTGTACGCTAGGCATAGTGACGGGTATTTTAGTCTGCCTTCAGTAGAGGTGCAGGATAGGGCTAGCAGCACCGGACAATGATATTCCCGGGGTGGGGCACCTGCCCTGAATTGGCTTACCCAATGGTACAGTATTCTAATATTGTGCATCTCTGCACATTTTACAGAGTAAAAAAATGGAGAACCATATAGCAGGGTGGGTAGAAGAATACGCAAGCAATAAGACACGATGAGGTGTGGGTTATCTCCTGATAAGAGCATGTCCAGGTGCGTTGTTAGGCACAAGGCGCTTGCGCCGAGTGCCTTATGCACCTGGGCGTGCTCTTATCAGGAGAGAACCCGCACCTTGGAGTGTCTTATTGCGCTTATAAAATGGGTTACCCTGTAAAAAAAGTTAATTTAAAAAAATGCTTTCAAAAAGTGCATATAAAGATTAAAAAAATGATATCAGTGATAAAAACAAAAAAAATAGTCCTTGTCATTCACTGCATTTTAATGGAAAATTGGCTATCTTTGATTAAAATTATGTAGGAAGCTGTACTGTGTCACTGTTTCTCATATCCACTCTATCCCCCCAACACACAGTTTTTCAGAAGATGCTTTTTGTTTTTTTATGGGCTAGTAAACACATTTTACTTACAGTTGCGGGAGCAAGCGTGTCCATAGCAAGCCCCTATTCAGTGCTCTTTTGATAGCGCTTCCTGACTCTCATTTTTGGCTGTTCATTCTGACATTTGATTAAAAGCTGGCATGTGTTAATTAGAATGCGTGAATTATTTTAACATTTCTTTGCTTAAAATGTCTTCGTCTACTTTGATTCATGCCAAATGGTTGGCTGAGTGGGAGCGAGCATGTCTCTCAGGAGTTGCCATACACGGACGTTTCTAGGTTCGCATTTGCTTGCGCTTATAGCCAGATCGCTTGCCAGTTCACATTTGTTAATGTTAAAATGTTAAATGCAGTATTTCTGTTTGAAAAATAAAGTTTCTTCACTTTTTTTGCACTAATGCGTTGTATGTTTATGGACTGGGAGATGTCTCGTGACGAGGAATGTTGTTGTGATCAGAGCTGCAGATAGTGGGCATCAGTATAACATGTGAAAATAATGGAGATTACGGTTAAGAAAACATTTTTATTGACAGGAAAGTAGTGATAATGAACTGTAGATGGTGGCACGAGGAAGGGATGTTGTTTTGTGGAACGGAGCAGTGCCTGTGAAAGCAGTTTGAAGTCAAGCAGGTTATTGATATTTGCTGTGGTGAGTTCGGTTGGGGAAGAAAAGTGCTGGTTGGCATAGATACCGGCTGATAAGGACATGGGTGAAAGGTCCTTTCAGCCAATCAGTTTAAAGGATTTTCTTTACCCATTTTATAATCCCATATATGCAACAGGAAAAGAACAATGTTGAAAGAAATGTCCATTGTATCAACTGCAAAGTGATGCAGCTGAGCCATGTTATGCATTTATAGTTTCAGATAGTTGTAGAATAAGGCCATTGAAAACCAGATCCTCAGTCTGTCCATTTGCAAGCTTTTCATAGAAAAAGGGCACCTGCAGTATATAGCAGAGATATTTCATTCCAATTAGCCTATCCTTTATAAATAATTTCTAAAACAATCAAAAGAAAGACTTACATGGTCAGCCCAGTGGCATTGTGATGTGGCCCAGTAATATGGTGACTTGGCCCAGTAGGTACCTGGTTAGATAAGCACTACCAAAATAGTGCCAGTCAACTGAGCGCTAGTCTGGATAGCGCTGCCTCAGACAGTGAAAGGTGATTTACAGTGTTTGCAGTAGCGTTCCCTATTGTCACTGTCCATGGTGCCACCTCATTTACAAGGGCACCAGAATCAAGGGAGCTTGCTGAGCTGCTACCATGACATGGAGGGCTGGGTCATAGAGCAGCATGGCCAGCGCTATTGGAGACCAGGGTTCTAATCCTGGTCTCCAGTTATTTTGCTTGCTTTTGGGACTTGTGTTTTTTTTTCAAGGGGCCATGGAAACAGTATTCAACAGCCCCAGACATTTAACTTGTCCCATGATCTGCCCCCCCAGATTGAGATTAATTAAGTCTGGTGGGTATGGGGGTGATGCCCCCTGCAAAAACAAATGGTGCCTTTTTTGCCATGCGTACCTTGCGTGTGCTATTCTGACTAGCACTGTTTGGACCCAGTGCCAGCCCAGTAACATGGTCATATTGTCCAGACGCATCACACTGCCAACCGGATGATTGTGGTTCACGTGCATCCCTAAAATCCTGCTCTGATGTTGGTTGATGGCCACATGCATCCTGAAGGGATGTGCTCAGTCCCTGGAGGGAAAGTGCAAATCATCCAGCATTCAGGCCACCACCTGCCAGCCAAGCAATGGTGCAGTGCTGGCATCAGCAATGAAAGTAGTCTCTAACCTACCCCCAGTCAGAGGACAGAGGCCTCCATGGTAATCCTATTGTTGGGTGTTTCATAGGGGATCTGGGAAACTTGATAAACGAATGCAAAAAGAAACAAAATTCTGCAGGCTGCATTTGCTGATAGTATCTTTTAAAACACTCCAGAGTTTACTTCCTAAACCATACATAGTTCAGTAATTTAAACAGATTACCATCCAACTCCAAACCACTCGGCCCAGTTTTCTAAAATTGTGTTTCAGTCACAGATCTGTGGATTGGTTCAATTAATTGGAACCAGATCCTGATTTCTGCAGCCAGTGATCTGTGCATAGTTAACCACTGCAAAAATAACCATGTGTAGTGTTGAAATCACACCATCAATCCAGCTGCATCCTCCACCTGAATATTCCTGAGCTGTAGCAGTTGCCAGTCTGAATCTGTTTATAGTCAGGCATGTCTGTTATCTGGAGACAGTAGGAAACTTTGGTTCCCCTTTTTGGAGCCCCATTCATGTGATCAGATACGCCACCATGAATTCTCTTCAGACATCAAAGGACTTTTAAAACTAGGGTGCTGGAGGGACTGGTGGATGGTGGCCACCTACCAGGGGATAAACAAATAAAGTAAAAAAAAAAAAAAAAAAAAGCAATGTATCCACTACACAGGAAAAAATACAGTAGTACTGTATTGTTAAGTTTTTCAAAGATAATACAGTGTGAAAGACCAAAATGTGACCCTGACATGTTTGTACTGTTGGCTGGTGCTGAGCAGTTTGCTTTTTCTGGAATCCACTAAAATGGAAGAATGATGTTACTTTTTGAACACATTTTATAAGCAGTTTTCCTTATACTCAACAGTGGGAAAATGTTCTTACTGAGTATTCATATCCTCCTTTTGACTATCAGGCACTCTCCAGGGGGTGACAGCATCTCTTTATTCAGTCGACATATAACTACCATTCAGCTGTATTTACTTTAGCTGGTGCAGTTGAAAGATTGAAAGCATCAAGTCCTTTAATCCACTGTTCAAAGGCCCTCACTGGTGTGGAATCTAGTGGGATAGTCCTTAAGGATGCATTGCTGCTTCTGGGAGACAGAACTTGGATCTCTTGAACCCTTAAATGTAACAGAGGTGGACAGTCAAAGTGATAAGCTCTTCTACAGAAGTTAAAGTGTTGTACCTCAGCAGAGTGTGCTTCTTTACTCAAAAGTTCCTTCAAGGTTGCAGCTACTGTAGTTCTACTTCTGTTCAGGCTTACAGGTTTTAAGGGGAAGGTATTTTCAGAAACTGAAACACATAAGGTCATTTTTTCAAGTCCAGTTTATTCTTTATTTCCCATGTACTGTTTTTTTTAGAGTTTCAGAATTTTCTGAATAAATTCACTATTGCTCTCAAGCATTCCTCCCAACTGTCCCTCATTGTCAAGGATGTCCCTCTTTTCACCCTTCGGAGTTATGCTGTACCATATCAGTCCCTCATGGAAATGGTGCTGCCCTTATGGAGAAAGTACTGTAAACTCATTCATTAAAGAAGAAATGAATATTCTGAGGCTAAATGTAAATTAAACTGTGCACAAATAAAGGCACTGGTTTCCACAGTTGTTCTGAGCTGGTATCTCTGTGTGTGATGATGTGTCCCATATTATGAGGGCCAGTTTACTACAGTGTCCCAACTTTTTGAGTGTCTGTGTCCCACATTTCAGTGACAAAAGATTCAGTGAAATGCTCTCAGGCATCAGTCATGACAATCTGTTATCATTTATTAGTAGTCAAACTGAAGTGTTTTAAAATATGTTTTCTTATTTGTGTATTTGTATACAGGTAAGTCTGTACTTTCTGGGATTGTTTACCTTAGACTCAGTGATGTATTTCTTACATCAGATAGGTAGGTAGAAACTGCCATCAGCTGACGAAGGCTATTTGTAATCCTCTGAGACTGTTTTCTGAGAATGTCTTGTTGGTTCAGTTAAAGGTACCAACTGACCTACATTGTTCAGCTAGATATATTTTTGATAACTGCTCTTTTCTGTTGCTGTCACAACCCTCTGAGACCCTCTTAGAAACTAGTTGCTCTACCTAAATGAGGCTATCCGGGGTGTGCAAGTACAGTACCAAAAAAAAAACCAACCCATAAATCAATGCTGTGTTTTCTCTAAAATACTGTAAATAGAAATTAGCGCTTATACTAGAAACTTGATTCAGTTGTCAATGATCCATTTCCTGGACAACGCACATCTATGGAAACAAAAATGGCTGCACTTAGTCTTTGCAAAAGAACTGGGATTTGAAATCAAATGCATTACTTTCAGACAGCGTGCTTATCTTTTCATGTCAACCATCTGTGACTGTGACACTTTGCCAGCCAGGTTCGGTTCCATTAAATACTATAGCTATCATACGGCCATAAATGTTGCAGATGTTCTGCAGTGGCCAAATCAAGATTGACAAAAAAAAACAAAAAAACAGATTTGTAGGTTAAAATTATGACCAAGAAGCAGGAGTGTGCAAGATTTTGTGACCCAGTAGGGACTTTATGCCCAGAGAAATTTTTACAGCTTAAACTAATCAAGAGACGGAACTAAATCACAAATTTACAACCCTTCTTTAGGCTGTAAAGCAATATTTGGATGTGATGGGGGGACCATTCTGTCTCTCCTCTCAACACTACAAGCACAACTTCACTGACCAATAAATCTAACTCTCAGGCTGCAGATCAGAAAATGTTCCCTAATTTGTTGCTCACAAATGAAAAATTTATGAAACTGTATCTGCATCTGGCATGATAGCAATATACGTATGTAACAGGGAATCTTAGGTCCAGTTCTCAGCCACAATTGTATTGGCCATACAATGGAGTGCAAAGTGCAGTTGGTCTCCTTTGTGCCAACCCATGAAACTGCTATTCTCAGAACTGAAGTGCTGTGCCTGTGAGCAGAGTCCTCCCAATGCAAATCCTAAAATTCAAACTAGTAATACCAGATGTTACTGTGCCCAGATATGGTTTCACACAGTAATGAGGACACAGTACCACATGACATGTGTATGTGTGCATAGGCGGTGCTACACTGAGCACACCAGGGCACGTGCCTGGTCAAAAAATGCTGTGTCCCAGTGTGTGCTCTGGTGCGCTAAGTCCCTGCTGCAGTGCTGCATGTTGCAGCTTAAAACTTGCTTACTTTCTGCCAGCTGCAGCCGGGTCCTGAATCATTCATGTCCCAACTCCCTATGCTGAGTGCCCTGCCACCCTCCACCACCCATGCACCAACCACCAACTGCAATCCTGTGGGCTGTGTGGCACTTAAATTCTGTGATACTGTCCCTGGCTCTGTTTCTGTTCATTTGTGGTCAGAGTCAGACTTTTGCGTTGTGACACTGACACACATTGTGTCGAACGTCATCGCACCAATACAGCCAATTGGTCGTGCTGCTGCTTTAACAGAGCATATTCTGCATTTTGCCACCTTCACCCCTAACAGCCAGCTAGTCTGGTGGTCAGTCTTCTCAGGTATGCGCTGTGGCCCACGTAATCCCCTCCCGCCCTCAGGGTGCTCTTGAACACAACACAGTAGTCATCTGCCAAGCAAGCAGAGTTAGCACTGATCCATGATTGAAGCCACCATAGGATCACACAATGATGCTGTCAATGAGTCAGAGGACTGTCATAGTAAAAAATCAGATGCTGCCTCACTGCCACCTGCATAAATCAGGAGCTACCTGGCCATCCGTGCCTGCTAAAATCAGAACCATATTGGCATTGCTTGCAGACAGCAACACAGAATACCCCCCAAGACCCAGCAATATAGACTACCTTAAAAGAGCTGTACTCTACTGTGTTTGTTTCACAAAAGACGGGTCTGGTCTTTAACAGAGAGAGCAGCAGCACCTAACCATCCTGCCACCACAGTAGCTGCAGACCCTGAGTAAAAGTACAGCTAGCAGCAGCAACAGCCAAGAGAGAGAAGCTGCCTGCAGAACCAGAGAGACAGGGTCCTGATTGCTTGTACCTTTTTGTTGAGGCAAGTTACCAGGTTTATTTGAAAATGCCTCAGTACTATGGGGAGGGAAAGACGTGAGGGAGTGAAAGAATGTATGGCCCTCTATCTCCTGGCAGATGGGTAATCCATGGGGGACCTGTTTGGAAGGTGGATTCCTACTGGAAAGGGGCAAGATGGCCCTGCTTCTTTTGGCTTGGGGTGGATGGCCCTGTTTCTCCTGGCTCAGGGGGAATAGCCCTGCTCTCCTGGCTTGGAGGGATGGCCCTGCTTCTCCTGGTTGGGGAGGTGGCCTGCTTTCCCTAGCTTGGGGGATGGCACTGTTTCTCCTGGCTTGGGGTTGGCCTGCTTTTTCTGGCTCAGGGGGGAGATGGCTCTCATTTCCTGGTGCTAGTGGCCCTGCTTCTCCTACCAGAAGAAGCAGGCCACCCCCAAGACAGGAGTAGCAGGGCTATGCCCCATAAAAAATAAAATGCAAATGGCATTTTTATTTCAGAAACATAGCATTCATCATTTGTTCAAGTACTCTAAGGGGCAGGCTTGCATGAATATGCACGAATGCTTTCCATTTAGGTTTCTATAGGTGCCCCGGCTGCCAACTGTAGTGCCCACCCAGTGCCCTGGTAACCAGCAAGGGCTGGAGCCACCACTGATATGGTGTGCAACGGTACTGACTGTATTGATGTCACATGGCCAGCCTTTGGCTCACACTTTTGGGCCATTTCTGCCACTCCACTGATTGTCATCTGTAGATCCCAGGAAAATCTCCTGGGTGATACAGTTATCCTTGATCCCATCCCTGTACTCCTTGTCATCCATGGTGGGCTAGGAGGCTCTTCCCTCCCTAGCCCCCATTCCTAATAAGTGGCTTTGCCCCTCAGTGATCTAGCCCCACATTGATCTCCATCCCTAACATCCCTACACACCCGGCAAAGCACACTGCCTCCAACTGATTGTCAATTTTTCCTGGCAGTTGCTAGGGACCAACAGAGCTGCAAAGCAACAGAGGAAAACAGTGCTGTATGGATAACTGAGCTGGTGCTCACCTCAGACTGCGACATCCACCAATACATCCATACAACCAATGGGTTGCACTTGAGAAGGAGAGAACAAATCAGTACTGAACTAAATTAGCAGGACTAGGGATTCATTGTGAGCTCAAAAAGTAGAGGACAATGAAAACTATGTTCTGAAAATCTGACCTCTGGGGTCTTTACTGGGGGCATGGTCAGTGGAGACAACTAACACCTTTTAAATTCCACTATTAATGGTGTATCACACAATAAATTTAACACAAGTATCGTAATACCAACACACAGATCTGTTGAGGCTAGCATTGAAAAAAATGTATCAGTATCACCTAAGTGTAAAATAAATAATATATCAAACAGCAGGAAAAATATCAAAATGAAAAACAAAATACACTTCCTTCGATTGAGAGCAAAAAGGATGGGCATCAGGATAAACTAAAACTGCTTCTTAGCCTCCTTTTAAATTCATTTTAAATTTAATGTAGCTTGCCCTTTTCTCCAGCACATTGCCTAAGCTGGTTACAGTAATTACGATAAAATGAAATGGCAAAAAAGTGGCGGTCAAAGGATACTGAATTTAAAGACAGAGAGTCTGGTCAAAAGTACTACATTGCAGAATTAGAACCAGCCTACCCCCAATAAATCTCATGAGAAAAATTAGGTTTCTATGATACTTCATTTTACAGTTATGAGCTATTTTGTAACACTGATTTCACTTCCTGTTCAAAAAAGAGGGAAAACTGCGTGTCACCACCACATTCTGAAACTGTGCGTCATCGCCAAATTCCAAAACGGTACATCAGCATCACCAGTTTCAGTGAAAAGCCACTGATGATGTCACAACCAGAACTCAGACTAGTCCTCCCTATCTGCAACCTTATACCCTATTTCTTCAAAGTTATCGAAACTGTAGCTGTAGTATTTATTTCAAAAACAAAAACTGACACAGGATTGCCTGCAGTGCTTGTGTTTCCAGAATGTTCAGATGCATGGTACTGTACTTTAGAATGCATCAGGAGGTGGTTTTGGAATGCAGCGCTGACCCAAGGTATAGACTGTTAAAGTGGTGCACGATTTTGGAATGTTGGGTGGGGACATGTAATCTTGGCATGTGGCAGGATGTACCATCTTCGAGTGTGATTGGACACTCAGTCTCAGAATGTGACAGGAACATACATCAACTAATTTAGTGGAGACTGGCAATTCTGGAATATAAGTAAGAATGTACACTGTCAGTATGGCAGGATACACCATTTTATTCTGAAACTGCTTATCCTTGTCATATTCTGGAACTGTATGCTTCGCCACATTTAAAAATTTTGCATCACATCCCCACCACAATCCAACATCATCATCTTCTCTCGACAATGCCTCCTGTGATGGCTGATGGCCATATTCCAAAACAGTGCATCCTCGCTACATTCCAAAATTGTAGATCCACATAACGTTCCAAAGTTGTGTTTCAGTGCTACATTCTGAAACTGTCACCATCACATTCCAAAATTGTGTCTTTGACACATTTTGAAACTGTGCATCATCACCACATTCCATAATTGTGTGTCACTGCCACATTCTGAAACTGAGCATCACTGCTGCATTCCAAAACTGCGTTCTTGCCACATTCCAAAGTTGTGCATCACTGCCACATTGCAAAGTGGTGCATCACCACCACATTCCAAAGTAGTGCATCACTGCCACATTCCAAAGTCATGCAGCACCACCCCATTCTGAAGTTAAGCAGCGTTGTGCATCGTTGCCACATTCTGAAGTCACGCGTCACTGCCACATTCCAAAGTCATGCGTCATTGCCACATTCTGAAGTCATGCATCACTGCCATATTCCAAAGTCATGCGCCGTCGTGCGGCACTGCCACATTCCGAAGTTGTGCGGCAGCGCCACATTCCAAAGTTGTGCAGCACTGCCACAATCTGAAGTCGCACGTCACCACCACATTCCAAAGTCATGCATCACCACCACATTCCGAAGTCATGCATCACTGCCACATTCCAAAGTCATGCGTCATTGCCACATTCCAAAGTCATGCATCACTGCCACATTCTGAAGTCATGCACTGTCATGCAGCACTGCCACATTCTGAAGTTGTGCGGCAGCACCACATTCTGAAGTCATGCGACACTGCCACATTCTGAAGTCACTCATCACCACCACATTCCAAAGTTGTGTGGCACCACCACATTCGAGTCATGTGTCATGCTACATTCAAGTCATGCAGCATCTTGGGGCACCACCACATTCTGAAGTCACGTGGCACAGCCACATTCTGAAGTCATGTGGCATCGCCACATTCCAAAACTGCATGTCACTGCCACATTGGAAGAATGCGTGCCACCACCACATTCTGAAACTGCACGTCATCGCCAAATTCCAAAACTGTACATCAGCATCACCACCACATTCCAAAACTGTGTGGCATTGCCACATTCTGAAATTACACATCAGCCACATTCTGAAATTGTGTGCCAACCACATTCAGCAACTGGGCATCAGCCACATTCTGAAATTGTGTGTCATCACTATATTCTAAATTTGTGTCACCACCGCATTCCAAAACTCTGCAGCAATGCCACATTCCAAAACTGAGCATCACTGCCACATTTTGAAATTGTGCATCACTGCCACATTCTGAAACTGCATGTCTCTTCTACATTTTTAAATTGTACCTGCCTGCCACATTCTGAAATTGTGTGAAAACTTCCATGCTCCAGTATTGCCTGTTATTGTCACATTCTGAAAATGTGCATTTCCACCTCATTCTGAGGATGAGTGTCACAGTCACATTCAAAAATGTGTATGCTCAAGTTACATTCTAAAATTATGCATCCCTGCCTCATTCTGAAATTCCATGTGGCGACCAGATTCTGAAACTGCGTCACTGCCACTTTCTGAGAATTCGTGTTCATGCTGCATTCTGAAATTGAATGTTTCCACCACAGTCTGAAACCAAGCATACCAACCACGTTTTGAAATTTTGCATCACTACACCACATGCCAAATTAATCCATCCAAGACACATTACAAAATTACATATCTCTACCACCTTCCACAACTATGTGTCTCCTGCATTTCAAAATTGTCCATCTCTACCACATTTTAAAACTATATGACATCACCACACTAAGAATTTTGCATCCCTGCCACTTTCCAAAATTGTGTGTCCCACCTAATTTATGAGATTGTGTCATTGTTGCATTCTTCAGTTGCAGTCTTGTGACATTTCAAAATCTCATCCCTGCACTATTATAAAAATGTCACATATTTTTGTCATTCTAAAGCCATGTTTGCCTCTATATTCCACTCCTGCCCCTCCCCGTCCACATTCTTAAGTACTGTACCTTGCATCTGCACATTATGGAAATGCATGCCAGACTCACCTATGGACAGCTTTCCTTTTTGAGATGTTTAATACAATTTGCAGTTTTATGTAATGTGGAGAAGTAAGTCTTGTAAGGTAGTTACTAGAAGGACTAGGCTGTGAGTTGTTGGACATCATCAGTAGTTCTTTACTGAAACTGGCTTTTTGAACAGGCAATAAATTTAGGGTTAGAAATTACTTGTAACTTTTAAACATAGTAACTTAGAGATCTCATTTTGGAATGAGGCTGACTGGGGATATGCTGATCCAAATTCTGAATTTACTGATGCTAGAAATTTTGGCCAGACTCTTCTTAAATCAAAATTACAATACGACAGCTATCAAGTGGCTGAATGCTTGTTGAAAATGATAGGAACAAATAAGGGAACATCCAAGGAAGGTGGGAATGGCGAACAATGGAGGTATGGATGGAAGGACTGGAGAAACAGAAAGGAAGATGTGGGTTTAATAAGGGAAAAGGGAAATGAGGGGTGGGGCAGGTGGATGAGGATGGAATATGTGGTATGTGGTCCTAGTGATGAAACTGCCATAAATGTATCCCATCTTGTTCCATAGCCTTGTCCACTTTGTGAGATGTAAGTCCTTTAGGACCTTTTCCTGTGAAAATGGTCTTGAGTCTGCCTTCCCTCCACTTGTTCCTCCTGCTTTCCTGGTGGTTAACCCACTCCCCCCACACTGTGAAGACCGAGCAGAAGTACCTGTGTAGTATATTTGCTTTCTCCTGGCCCCTTCTGCATAGTATCCTTCTGCCATCCTCCTTTTCCTCACTGTCCACTTCCATTGCTTTACTGTTCTTACTTATGTACCTAAAGAAAGTTGTATCTTAATTAGTTTCCTGTGGCTATCTTTTCTCTGTCTGCACTTTTCCTTTCCTCACTACCTTATATGCACATGAGCTCCACATCAAGCAAACTCAGTAGACCTTCAGGCCTTCTGCTGGCCTTTTGTATGTTTGTTGGATCTTGTGATGCCATACAGGGCAGAGCACTACTTAACTCCATTGTGGTTAGACATGCCTTCACTCTCAGTGACATCACAGGATTAAAAAAAATGGCAGCAATATAGTCTCAATGTAAGATTACTGCCAGCGACAGATAAACCCATTACTTTATTTAAAAGAGTGTTAATGAACTTCGACTGCTACTGTTCATAAATATTACCCTTTAATGCAAACTGTAGATACTCCTTTATTTAAAATGGATTTAAAGCAGCAGTGTTTTTTAGTCAGCTACACAAATATACAGGTTTTCTTAGTATCAATATATTTTGATATAAGATCATCAATATATTATTTCTCTCAGATGTTTTTAAAACAGATATTACTAATTTTATAATTAATGACTCAAGTCATTAAAGATGGTCTCAAGAAGCAATTTTCAAAATATCCCTTCCTGTGAGGTTACTTTTTGACTTTGCATACATGATTCATGCTGTGGATATGTTCGAAGGACACTAGCATACATTTCTGACGGTGAAAAGGAAAGTACCACAGAGAAAATATCCAGTTTATTCATAGTGGGTGTAGCCAGAGATCAGTTACTTTTAAAAACTTCCAAACCCCATACCTCAGATCAGAAATGAAATACAATGTATAGGAAAAAGTGGATATATTGATGTTTATGCCAAAAATACATTATTACTAACAACAAAAAAAAACTGTATGCTGATTTTTTTTCTGCAAACTAACACTATTGCTTTAAACAGGACAGACCAGCTGAGCTGCAGTGTCTTGTTTTCAGTCGGGCCCTTCTTCACCGTAGTTACATACAGACAAGATTGGTTTTAGACCTAATGCTGCTTCCATCATCCTCTCTCCTCCCTTCTGCCCCAACCCACAAATAAGAAGTGGTAAACATTCTATGAATACAAGGGTGACACAAACAATTTTGTGTTTTATATTAACATGTTTTGCATTTCAAGCAGATCTCTGCTTATACTTTCTACTTTAGTATGCCCTTCTGTTCTGGTGCCAAAAGCGGTCGCTTGGTTTGCTTCTGCCTAGCACCACCTCTCTGCATACAGTGGGTCCCATTTTCAAAGCCCCACATCCATTTTTGGGATGCAGTTGCAGAAATTCTGCCTGGGAAGTTAGACCAAAAAGATTGATCTACTAGCTTCCTGGACAAAATTCTGCCTCAGAAAAATGGATGCAAGTGCACGCAATGCAGCAGAAATGGTTGTAAACTGCAGGAAATGTCACAAACGTCCAGATGTCTGTGACTAAGACACAGACATCTGGTCGCATCTGCATGGGCACTGCATGCGTCCAAAATATGGACTCAAGTGCTTTGTCCACCTGGCTGATTATCCCACCCAGCTGCTGCAAAGACTGAACCATAGAGCAAGTTTTGCCCAAGGCTACATAAAAAGTAGCAGTGGTAGGATTTGACAGTGTTATTTCCTATTTAGCAGTTCTGGGCTCTAACCACAACAGCATACTGCCTCCTAATTTTTATTAATCAGCTTTACTTCCTGGTTCTCTGGCCCCATGAAGGTGTGAAACAATACTTCTCTAGAGGAAAAAGTGTTAGTGAGCCTGTATTACTCAGCAGCTTGGTAACCATATATAGTAATTGTTTCATCTCTCTATTACAATGAAAAAGCAACACAAAGAAATTGACTCATCTTTTGTAAATGCTGCAGACATTCTGCTTGCAAATTTAATAACACATTTCTTCCCTTAGTATTGGGTGTGTGTTGCATGCCCTCTGAAAGCAGGACATCAGGCTGTCATCTTTGATACTATGGTAGAGTTGCTTTGACGTATAGGATTGTTCTGAATTCTGATTCTAGTTATAGTTTATAGTTTAACTGTTAAACTTAGAGTGCAACTATTAACTCCTTTGCATGGGAATTTTGGCCATATTTATCTACAGTGAAACATGCAATTTCATACATGCATACAATACATGTTTTAGAAAGAAGGAAGTACATTCAGTTTCTCAGATCTTTCTTGGATTAAATGTCTCCACCACTCATTCACACTAATGGGACTATGCCAGAGGCGCTAGGACCCGTAGAACCAAAAATCTTCAGAAGGGCGGGATAGGACCCACGATGCACAGCACTGCAAGACTAGCTTAGCGCCATACAGGCTGTCTCAGCATTGACCCTCCAACAGCCTCAGTTTCTTTTCTCCCACCGTCGAGTGCACTTTGATGATGATGTCACTCGCCTGCCGGGAGTCAAGTCTTCATCTATACGACAGCAGCTACAGCCATTCAATATTCAATTAATTTACTACTTTTAGTGTTCTTTTCTTATTTTTTTAAAAAAAGAGAAGATGAACAAGAAGAAGAGGAAGAAATTCTCAGCCTGCCATCAACGGAATCGACCTTAGACGGTAGCAATGATGGTAGGGAGACTTCGTTTGAAAGCTGTGATGGCAGTGGGGCTCTGTCCGGTCCGCTGCCCTTTGCAGGGGGGGCGTCCAACCACAAGCAGTTCAGTGCTCAGGTGGGAGGACAGTTCACCCAAAGCACAAAAGCAGCGTGCCCATTCCCAACCTCGATCAGGTACTTGGCTCCGCTTGACCTCGAGCTGTTCCTCCTCCTGTCAGTGGAAGAAGAAACGGTACCACTCGTGGTCACCCTCTGGTACGTCTGCATGAGGATCATTGGTGGTGGGAAGTGGTAGGCCTGACTCAACTTCGGTGGGATCCTCTGTGGCTCTGTTCTTAATGGCCATGATCTTCGACACCAGGCCTCACCTCTGTCTTCGATGGGCACCGTGAGCAGTTTCACATCTGGGCTGCTCTTTAGCAGGGTGCAATGTCTGACCAGTTGATTTGTCCAATGGACCAGTTCTGGGCCTTCAGGCCTCATAGCCACTGGGCCATGGCCGAGTCAGGTGGGTAGGATGTGCGCAATGCCTTCTCCGGTGCCAGCACCATCAACACTGACCCTCCAGGCCTACCCCCATCAGCTTTTCCTCGGCATGGGTACTGTTTTCCTTCTCCCCCTTTTTTCTTCAGGTCTAAGACCAGTATGCCTGACACCACTTGTGGTGCCAGCGCCGCAAGTTGTGCTGGCACTGCGAGTGGTGCTGGCACCGCCGGTGATGCTGCCGTGAATGGAACAGAACTCTTCACTGTCATTCCAGGTGGCAGCATCTCTCATGGTTCTGGCCTGAACCTGCCTTTTGGAGGTTCTTCTGGGGTAGAAGTGGATCTGAATGACTCTCTTCCTGTCCTACTTTGTTGGAGACACAGCAGATGACTCATTTTAGAGGCTGGAATGCAAGCCTTCTGCATCAGCAGAACCTATGATGGAAGATCTTCTTTCCAGTTTTTCCTCAGGGATATGGGGTCCACCATAACATTTTAGACTTCATCTGTGGACCAAAGCAGACTTCTGTATCTGGAGTTCCTACAGTCCTCAGTACAAGTACACCCTGTGGAACACATTAAATTCAATGGTAGAGAGCCTCCCAGACTCCACTGCTCCATTGCTAGGGGCATATAGCCAATAATTAGCGAAAAGCTTTTATAGACCCCTGTGACACTGCCCCTAGGGTGGCTACCATTGGCAGCAGGTGATTAATATCTCCATGGCAGTGATAATTGGTTTGGCCCTCAGATTGAGCTCTGGAGGGTGCTCAGACTCCTGCTACCCCTCAGAGGGATGGCACCATCGTCATTCTCGTAACAGGCAGTCCTTTCAAGGTATAGGCCTAGAAGCCTTTGTCTGGAACCAACTTCTCAACTGCAAAAAAAAAAAATTGCAGCAGAGGGCACAGGGCCCAAAAGCATCTGGTACCATCCTCTTGGATATGGCCCAGATCCCACCTCAGCTGTCTGAGGTGGACGCCTCTCAGTGGTACTGGGGGCACCTGGTTTGATTTTATAACTAGTGGAAGTTTAATCCAGTGGACGAATGGGTCATCAGAATTGTCCGAGAGGGATATTCTTCCAGTTTTACAGAGATTTTTCTTAGACCCAGGTGGCAGTCCAGTCTGTTTGCCTCTCTGTCAGCCCCTCTTTCCTCTGAGAGACCGGGCCTTAGAGCAGTAGACATTGTTCCACGGTGAGTTGAAACACAGGTTCCTACTTCCTTTGCTTGGTTCCAAGATAACAGGTGGCGTGCACCAATTTCTCGACCTTGAAAGGTTAAACAAGTACCCTGTTCAGGGAGGAGTTCACTACAACCTTGGTATTTGAGCCTTCACTTCCTGGACATTTGGCTCCGAGCCAGCCCATCCGTGCTAGAGTCTCAGGAAGCAGTTGCCACAGCTTCTCCGGCGCTTTCATCCAGGAGGGGTTTTCTGATTCAGGGAAGGTGCCAAATTCACCTTCCCAGCAGCTCCTTTTCATAGGAGCCCTCCTGGATACCTCCAGGGCAAGGGTTCTTCTTTTCAGAGAATGGAAGAAACAACATCTTCAGACATCTTGTTACTTCATGAAAAGCGATTCTGTCCAGGCCCTTTTTGATGCAACAGATGCTGGGACTTATGGCCTTCATCCACAAGAAATAGTGGTCTCCGACCACACATCTGCAATCCTCTGCATAAATGACGGAACCTTGGACAAAATTACTTACATGGTAGATGCAGTTGGGTTAGCTTGTGCTAGGTCTACCTTTACTCTCTAAATCTCAGATCACCATCACCATGGTTGCACTCCTGATTAGTTGGGGAGTTCACTGTCAGGACCTCCACATTCAGGTGTGGAGCCAGGAGGAGAAGAATCATCTTCTCATAAATTTCTTAAAGATGACAGCTGTCTTATACACTTTCCAAGTCCTGAAGGAGGCCCTCTGCCACAAAATAATTCCACGTTGGACGGATGACAAGATTGTGATGTTTTCATCAACAAGCAGGGTGTGGAGCACTCTCCTGTCCTCTGTGCAGGAAGGCTGTGGGGAGGTGAGAGTGGTGCCTTTAGCATGTTGTGTCAGTTCAGTCATTGTGCAATTGCTATTCGATGAGTAGGGCAGTCTGGACCTGGTCTTTTCTGTATCCCCTCTCAACACAAATCTGCCTCTATCTTGCTTCAGAAATCCAGATCCTGGTGTTTTCTGTCATGATGTATTCACTGCACTAGAGAAGATGCTCCTGTACACTTTCCTCCTCTTCCCTTAGTTCAGACGGTGCTGCTCAAGTTGTAGCAAATGAGGGCAGGATGATTCTCATCATCCCAGACTAGCCTCAGCAGATATAATTTGTGTAGATAAATAATCGGTCAGAAGTTCCCCTGAGGTGACTCCCTCTACGAGTAGACCCTCTGACACAGGGACTTTAATCCAGCCTTCCTGCGCTTCCTTCATCTCGATGCCGGGCTCCTGAGGAGATGAAAGTGGGCAAGTTTTAGGTTTCCAGACAATCGTAGCAGTCTTCTTAGCTGTGCATAGACCTTCCACCAGGAGGACTTACCCAGCAAAGTGGGTACACTTCACCATCTGGTGTCCAAAATTCCGCCTGGACCCTTTTGGTTTGCCACCAAGTAAAACTTTGGGGTGCCTTGTGAACCTGTCGAACGCAGGTCTGTGATTTGTCGGCAGAGGATGTTCACCTCTCAAGCATTTCAGCTTATCTTGAGCCAGTAGACAACATGTCACTGGCTCAATTACTATTAGTCAAGTTTTGCTTCTCCCTACTTACTTTGTGAACTCCAGAATGAAGGAGAGCATGCCCTTATCTCTCAGAATGTTAAGAGGGTTCTGTGATTCTACATTGACAGAATGAAGAGATACGCATCCAAGCAACTATTGTATCTTTCTGAATACCTTGGCTGGGTCAGCCTGTTGCCATGAGATGTATTTCTGCTTGGTTAGTAGCATGTCTTCGACACTACTAATACATGACACTGCTCAAGTTGAAAGGATGAGTTCTCACCATTCTACCAGAGTGGTTGCAGCTTTCCTGGTGGAGATTTGTAATGTACCCGTTGCAGACATATGTAAGGTGGCAAGTTGGAGCTCAGAGCATACTTTTGTAAAACACTATGTTCTGGATGTCCTTGCCTGTCAGTTAACTTTCTTCAGCAGTCCTTATGGACTTCTGTTGTGAGTGAGCTCTGTCTCCTACCACCCTACTCATGGGGATTTTAGCTCAGTACTTCCCAGTAGTGTGAATGAGTGATGGAGACTTTAGTCCAGAAAGTTATGGAAATTAGGTACTACCATAATTCTTGATCTTCTTGGAAGAAGTCTCCATCACTCATTCACACATCCACCCACAATCCCCCGAGCTCACTCGTTCTGTTTTAGTCTTCACTTCCTTGCTGTTCAGGCTGTGAAGATATTTTTGAATTGATCCTTCTTACATGGGTCATCTGGGCCTTCACATGCCCATAAGTTAGGGTTAGGTTTTCTTTCATTAGTTTACACTGTACATCCTTGGTTGAAAAGGTACTGAGGCAGTTGGAGGGTTGATGCCGAGATAGCCTATATGGCACAAGCTAGTCTCGTGGTGCCGTACATGCATGGTCCTACCTCACACCAGCCCTCCTGAAGATTTTTGGCTCCATGGGGTCCTAGTGCCTCCAGTGTAGTCCCATTAGTGTGAATCAGTGACAGAGACTTCATCCAAGAAGATCAAGATTTACATGAAGTACGTAATTTCCATTTTTTGTCTGTCCCAATTTCTTCAAAATACTTCAATAGTCCAAGTTTAACAGTAGTAATAACAGTTATCAGTGGATACTGTCTGCTCTGAGAGAGTCTGTTCCAGGTATCCACTTAAGCAATAATGTCTGACAGGTGTGTGTCAGGCTGGGATAACATCATGCTTTGGGTAGTTGGGTATGAGGCCAAAGCTGAGTGCATTCAGTACCTGAGAAGTTACATTACCCAAGCATGACCATACCTCTCAAGTGTCCCTGATTGTCAGGGACATCCTTGATTTTGCCTCAAAATTTTACTCTGTCCCTTGTAATATTTGTGTTTTTGTGGCTAAACAGTGGGGACTGTAAGCATAAAACAATGTCAAGCATTAAAGTTACAGACGTGTTCTTCTTTAGAAAGTGCATTTTGCACTAAGCCCCGTATTCTACCAGCTTTCTGGGTGGATATCTCTAATTTTGAAGATGTGTCCCTGATTTTGGTCCTTTGTCCCTAATTTTTTTAAGCCTTGTCCCTGATTTATGAGGCAGGAGGTTGAGAGGTATGAGCATGACACATACCCTGTGGTGCATTATTGCCATTATACAATGGCTTGTTTGAATAAATAAATAAAAATGTAAAATGCAAAAACGTTTTTATGCATTTTTTACCTTATTTCTGCATATGGAAGTATATGTATAAAAAAGTGCACACTATGTGTTTTATCCTCTGAGTAGTACTGTTGGTAGATTCTTCCTGCTTCTCCTGAATCCTCTTGTTACTGGCAGGGGTTATGTTTATTTTTGTTGAGAACTATGGCCCCCATCCTCCTGACAGTATTATTGCCAGTTTCTTTAACAGCTATTTATTATTTATTTAACATTTTTTAGTGTTACTGCAAGCAATGGTGTCATTTCTTTCAGGAGCCAAGTAGTTTGTGGAGTAAGTGCAGTGCTGTTGAAGTGCACTTGTGTTAGTATGATCGTGCAGCCATGAGGAGGAGAAGTTGAGAAGTCATGGCTTCATTTTACTTTTCTGTTTTAATTGTGAATTATATTGATTGGTTACAAGGAAACTGAGCACCACCACTGTTGTAGACTAATGAGTACCAATTGCAGTATATCATATAAGCAAAATGGCTTTATTCACTTACAAAATAGGACATCATTCTGTTGTGATAGCCCCTTCCATGGGAATGCTTGCAGAAAACTGAAAATCTTTCCGACCAGTTTTGTGGTTTAACATGTCATCAGGAAGTCCCCTGATTATGCATCAGACCACAAAACTGTCCAGAGTGTTTTTTGGTTCTCTGCCAGCATTGAGAGGCTGTCGTGATAGAAGTACCTTCTATTTTGTAAGTAGATAAAGCCATTTTGATTACAAGATATTATTGCATGGTATTCATTAATCTACATAACAGCAGTGGTGCTCAGCTTCCTTGTAGCCCTGTGTTGTCAGCGTGAGCGTGCCAGGCAGTTGGGTGGGTGTCCCAGTTTGATTTATATTGGGTGCAGACAGGACATGTCATGATGGTTATGTGTGGCCAGAAGGTTAAGGGGAAAAAAAAGAAAGATGTTGGGAACCTACAGTATGTGTGTAGTGATTCTGACATGCTATCTTCATGTGAAAAGGTGATAAGCCAAGGCAAGGCAAATTTAATTTTCTAGGCACCCAATCCTGGAGACTCTGGGCACCGTATAATAAAGCAATCAATTGATATAAATACATGAATACTAAAACACACTCAAATAATAAAACAGCATAGAATCAATATGGTCTGTGCAACACTGAACCCTAAATACAGTATACATATTTAAGAAGGGTGAGGACACCTTGGAAGGACTAGAAGACATTGTTTGGAAGGCCTGGCTAGCCTGGACTTAATACAGTGATGTTATAGTCAGATAACATCCTTGCCAGGCACACATGACCAGTCAGAATGCTGGAAATCATATTGTGATTGAGCAGTACTCATTTTATGAAGTGGCTCTTCCTGTTATTTCCCTTCACTACTGTATATCTCCTTTCTAAGGACAATGGACCAGATTTTCAAAGGGTGGCACACCACACCATTTTATCCATGCAGCTGTGCCAGTCCTGTTTACTGCAACGGCACCTGATTTTACAATCTCAGGTGCAGCTGCAACAGTTTACATTCTTTACGGCAGCTCGTGCCAAATCCTGAGCACAAGCTATGTAAAAATGGTCCCTGGGATTGATGCAAACTAGACCACAAAAAGATGGTCTGGCTTGCATCAGTTGCCACAAGGGATGGAAAATCTCTTTAGATTGCTAACAGTCTGATGCACCATATCTTTGGTGCAGCTAGGGCTTGCAACAATCTCAGGTATCTGAAAATCTGGCCCAGTGTATGTCCCCTTGTTCTCTTATCCTTTGACTGTCTGATGAACTTATTTTTGGCCCAGTGGGGTGATTGCTTTCAGATTTTTGCAGTCCTGATCATTAGTCCCTTGACTGTTCTCACTACAGATGAATCTGTCACTGGCTTTGTCAGCCAACCCTCATAGTTTTATGATTTCAAGGCCTTCGACCACCTTGGTCACCTCTCTCTGCAATTTTTCAACAATGTATATAGCTTTCTGTAACCCCCTTGCAAACAGTTGAGAGGCTTATTGTTTCAGTAATGACAGTGCCAGTTTGTCCATTCAGTAAGTGAATAAACTGTGCAGCTTTCTGCAAGTGCAATTAAATTGTGTAGTGTTTACATGAGATCCTGTTCCAAGAAACTGTGTATGTTTGAGGCACATCCTGTGCTTACTCGCTTTTAAATCAGAGGCCTTGTCCTGTATGGCTTGCTCTGCCCTAAGTGGTATAAAAGTGGGACCACTTTCTCCACAAATTAGATTCATCAGAGTTTTGATTCTGCAAGATCTAAATGGAGAAATGTGGTTCACCCTATCACAGCTCAGGCTGAGACTGTCCAGAGAGGATTACAGTAGCTGGGCTCAGGAAGTGGCAGTTGTTCCTGAATCAGGAGGAGGGGGCACTTTTTCTGTCTGGGCCAAGTCTCTGGAGTCCCAGTCCAGCACTGGGAATTTATCAGGATGGTGGATGCCTGTTGGCAGTGTTTTCTCAAGGGGTCATTCCTAATGGCTTCCACCAGTGGATCCAATTTGCATGAGAGAATTGGCTCTCCAGCTGACAGTGGAGACTGAAGGAATGGAATGTCCCCTTCTTCTGGAATATCTGGTGGTGCTGAATTGTCATACTATCCGTTAAATTTGGAAGTGATGTACTAACATCTAGTTAGCTCATTGTATGTGCTTTGATGGGTAATAGTAACATAATATAGACTATAAGGGATTTTGCTGAAGGGCACCTTAATCTAAATTGTCCCAGGCATATTTTTTAATTGAATCCTGCATTTCCGTGTTGCTTTGTACATTGAGTTACTGGGAAAGTCTCTGAACAAGTTGCAGTCTCATTTGCCTACTGGTGTAACCATATGAAGAATATGAGAAATGTTTGGAAATATGTTTTCAGGCACTATACTAAGGCCTTGATGCTGGTGCTTTTCGGGGTATCTGTTTAAAACTCTGCAGGTGAATTGTCTGCGACACAAAAACACTGATTATGGCCTGATAACTGCACACGACAGAGCCTGTAGGCACAAGTTTGAAATGAAGTTACAGTAAACACCAGCCTTCAGACATTTGCACAGTCTTGCAGATAAATTATTTTTGTTGTTTAATACTAACATCTGAGCACCGTTTCCCAAAGTTTAATAAATAGATAGATAGATAGATAGAAATATATGTTTTTTTTATATACAGGATAATACATGTTGTTGGGGGAAATTCCCTGATGCAAGACAGTCCTGTGTAGAAAACGTACAAGTTGCCTCTAAAAATAATAAAAATACATTCATTCGGTATTACACACACAGCATGTATACAAAATATCGCTCAATTTTTCTATGAGCTACAGTTACTAGTTCAGGTAAATATTCTCAGTTTTATTAACAGTTACTAGTCATTGGCAAATAGTGGTTTACAGCAGTGACAAACTGATGATGGGAAGTAGCTGTACGCATTTCAAAGGGAAGAACATGCATAATCATAGGTACAGTGACTGTGTGATTTTTCTAATGCCAGTTACAGAAGGTAAACCTTCATAATGGGAAAATAATTATTTACCTAAAGTGTGAAGCCAGTCACCTGATGATGAAAAGTGACCAGCATTGCCAAAAAAGGAGCCAGTGTCACCAGCACCATCCCCCAGGGACCCAGCATGCTAAGACTGTCCCTGATCACCAGAGTGCCCTGGGGCACTCCGCAACTCCCCCGCGGTGAACACTCTGCATTATTGTTTTTATGTTTTACCTCTTCCCTGTAAACTCCCAGCACTCAGACCAGCCATTCTGGTGTAAAGGGATGTATCGCCCCTAAGGGCCCCAGTATGGCATCTCTCATTACCTGATAGTCAGTCACCGGGCCCTCTCTTATATTTCCTCAGGTAAGTAGACCAGAACTGCACATACTCAAGATGGGGCTAGAGCACAGATACAGGGTATGTGTAAGGGGCATTATAATATTTCTTGATCTGCTTATGAATTTTATCTCAGTGAATGCCATTCATTTCCTTGCTTTGCTAGCTGATGTTCCACACTTTTGCATCTATTTTGTTTCCTGTCGCAATATCTAGGTGTTTTCATACTGAGTTTCAGTAATTCTGTACTGTTTAGGTAAACCTTTGACTCCAAACTCTTCTTTCCTAACTGCATAATGTTTCTTGTTTTAACATACAGGACTGAACAAGTAAATGGGGTTCCACACCTCAGCCGGGGAATTATAGTCTAGTGCACTTGAAGTCAGTACCATGGAAGCTGAATCAGAATTGTTAAATATTTACAGAACTTCAAACAAATGCAGCCTAGCCTCCCAGCATCGAACCACATGGTCTGCAAAAGGACGGAGTTCATGTAGACAGAAAACCGCAACCACAACAATGCTTGCTTTAAAATTCCTATTACTTCATAATTTGATGTTTTTCAGCATTACATTCTTAACTAGCCACTTCTACTAATAACATGTCACCAAAATTAATTGGCTTTACAAGTAGTGGACCAAATAAACAAAGCATCACCATTAAAGCACAGCAATTATGTACAGAAATTAATACACACAACAGTTTTTTCAAGTTTATAGAGGAACATGCCAGACTAACCTTTGTGATGCATGGGAAGTTCCTCTATCTCCATGGAGTTTACAGCACTTGTCTGTGAGTGTATGCATTATGAAATCAGCTTTGGTTAGTAAGTTATTTAATTTACTTTAAAACAGTTGTGTTTATTAATTTCTGTACATAATTGCTGTGTTTTATTGTGATGTTTGTTTATATTAAAGTCCACTCACTACCTTGATGAAGCCAATTAATTTTGATGAAACATTGGTTGTATAGAAGTGGCGGTTATGAACTGAATGCTGAAAAACATGAAATTATGAAGTAAAAGGAATTTAAACATGTGATGTGCATTAAATCATTCAGGTTTCAGTCTCTTATTTGATATATACAATATTTTGTAGTGATAATGAAAAAGTGTTTACTGCTTTTTAGCCAGTGTTCCTTTTTATTAAGCCTTTGTCTACCCCCTCCTCTAACTGAGGCTTGCTGTGCCGCCCAAATAACCTACTTCCCTCCTATATTCTTTAATCTCATAGGAAATGTACAGAAACTGCTATAACCTGTCCCTACTGTATTTTTAATTGCCCTACAGCCCTCCTTGTCTTGTTTTTTTACACAATTTCTTGTATTGTACAGTGCTTTTATGTGCCTTTATGTCTGACGTGGAACATTTGTAAATGAGCTTGTAGCTCAAAGGTTGTAATCCTAGATTTAAATAAATAAAAATAAATTAAAACAACTGAGGCATGCAGGATTTAAGTGGTGGTATAAAGTTCAGGAAAGGCATCACTCAGGTGTATTTAACTTGGACTGACTTGCTTTATAAAAAGAAATAAAAAGAACAGCTTCTTCTTTTTAGCCGTAAGTAAACCTTCAGACTTTCTTGCTAGATTCAAAAACACTTAGTGAAATACACAGCCAACCCTTCCAAATTTGGTGGCTCACAGCTCTCAGTGGTGATTTCAGTCACAGCTATCACTGGGGTTTCATTAAAGATTAAAACAAATACTTCTGTCTGTACCCTTAAATGTTGAGCTGAAAGTTTCTCTTTGATGGCTGTGTGAGTAGATGTAGGTCACAAGTCACTGCTGAAACATATGTGGGAAGCAAAAAAGTTGCAGTTCTCGTTATTTAGTTTCATAGAAACCGTATATATTATAAGTTAAACAAGTTTCTTTTGTAAATCATGTGTTCTGCTTCAAAGTATCTCAGCATACTTTGATGTACTACAGGAGTTCTTTGGGTGAGGGGGTTGGGGTGGGATTTGTTAGGCAAATAAAAATCAAAGCTGATGTTAAAGAAGCCAGGGTTTCCTGGAGTTTTAATTGCCATGGGTACACTTGAATCATGGACAAGGTGTCAATAGATTTTATGATAGGAAAATACAAACAAGTTAACTGTGTGTGTGTGTGTGTGTGTGTGTGTGTGTGTGCGTGCAATCAGTTGATCACAGGTGAATGTGTGTTGTAATCATGATTACAATTCAGTTTGCACTTGTTTTTAGAAACATAGAAACATAGACTTTGACAGCAGATAAGGACCACTTGGCCCACGCAGTCTGCCCATTTCCCTACCTATTGGATAAGCTGCAGATTCTAGTTAACCAACAGCCTACTTCCTGCAAACCCCCACTATAATTGCCTTATGTCTGTCCCATGCATGTTTGCATTCCCCCACTGTTTTAGACCCCACAACCTCTCCAGGAAGGCAGTTCCATGCGTCCACCACTTTCTCCATGAAAAAGAATTTCCTCACATTACCTCTGAGCCGTCCCCCCTCTAACTTTAAATTGTGCCACCTTGTTCTTACACATCTCTTTTTCTGAAAGATGCTACCCTCCTGGACTTTGTTGATTCCCTTGAGGTACCTGAATGTTTCTGTCATGTCCCTCCATCCCTCCTTTCATCAAGGGTTTACATATTAAGCTCTCTCAGTCTCTCTTCATATGGTTTCTGATGTAGACCCTGCACCACTTTAGTTGCCCTCCTCTGGACTGCTTCCATCCTGTCTATGTCCTTGCATAGATGAGGTCTCCAAAACTGCATGCAGGGTAGTTACAGGGTAGAGCAAATGAAACAATGCAGGGGTCTGTTGAGCAACAGTTCATCCCTGCTTTGTCAACCTGTTGGGAAAGCAGTGTGTCAATGGCAGGAAAATTCTGCTGAATGGAGCCCTTTCACAGTTCAAAATGTTGCTGTAATGACAAGTGCACAAGTAATTATAAAAAAAAGTATGGACAAGCACCTATCACATTAGCAGATATATGTCTGTACAGTATTATTTCCAAGACCTTTTTCTGCAGGTTTCATATTTATTTATTTATTTAAATTTTGGTAACTGGGTGGGCCCACTGAGACCTTGATAGTCCCTTTTTCAGGGGTGACACGGGATTAGTTACATGTACCTAAGGGAGACAAAAAACCAATGCTTTGATGCGAACATGGGAGCAAGACAATTACATAGTGCAACAGACCATCAATTCAGCATATTCTACATCGTACACAGAGGGTGGGATATTCAGAAGGGTTGTGTGTGGCGCAACACAGCTGCACCATGCGCAACCCACTCATGCGCCCCGTGCGTGATATTCAAAAGGGGAAAGTGCATGGCACAAATCCCAATGCACCTGGGTGCATCAGTAATGTATGCGGCACATGTAGGAGGGGCGTGCCCATGCATACCCCCACACATTCTGATATCCAGCCCGGGATGTGTGGAGCCCATGCAGGCGCAACCCCTACATGCGCCACATACAGTTGTTCCAAAAGATAAAGGAGTAACAGCCGGCAAGCCACAGGTGAGCTGTCATATTGCAGGGCACAACATGGCAGCTGCTAGCTGTGGGTGGCCACCCGGCTCGGTGGCACCCTTCATCAGGTAGCATCCCCCATGCCCGATTGCGGGCAGAAGTAGGAAATTAAACAGTCCTATATCCCTGGTAGTCCAGTGGACCACTCGCAGCCCGATCGCGGGCATAAGTATACAAATAATAAACTCCTATATCCCTGGTGGTCTAGTGGATCGCTCGCAGCACAATTGCAAGCAGAAGTCTAAAAAAAGATTAGATCCCATCACTGGTGGTCCAGCGGTACCCCCCTCCCCACACTCCCACTGAGCCCCACTACCCCGCTCCCCCCCCGGTCAGCAGCGGATGGCAGCTCCCCACTCGCAAGCCGCCTCGCCGCCTGTCGACTGACTGCGTATAGTTCAGCTGTACCTATTGGCCACAGCATGGGCCAATGGCATGAATATACCGGTATTAGTCCAGATATGTGAATGGATTCATTCACATATCTGAACTGTGTAGTACGGTAGCCTGCACGCCCATTGGCCCAAACTGTGGACCAATGGGCGCATAGCTGTACTGTATGCAGTCAGTCGGCAGACGTCCGACGGCTTGCAGGTGGGGAGCTGCCACCTGCCACTGACTGGGGAACGGGATGGCGGGCTCAGTGAGAGGGTGGAGGGGGGTACCACTGACCACCAGGGACGGATATCATTTTTTTTTTACTTCGCCCGCTGACACAAGACGCAGTCCACTGGACTACCGGGTATAGGAGTTTATTATTTTTATACTTATGCCTGTGATCGGGCTGTGGGGCACTTTGCCACTTGTACAGGGGGCATCAGTCCCCAACGGCTGCAGCCTGGCAGGGCGCCAGGTGCAAGTCGCCAGGGATGGGTGCACCTGCATTCAAATGGGGCCATAATGACATGCAAATGGCCCCATTTGCACCTTGCATGCATTATGGTCCCCTTTTCAAGTGCACCTTTGAATATCATGGTTGATGCACCTAGTGCAACGGCACTTGTGCTAGCGCATCCCCCTGCCCCTCTCTGGCCACTTGCGCTGGTGCAGTGCCACTGCACCGCACTGCACAATGTAGGTGGTTACAGACGATATTCAACGGTGCTGAGCTGTGGCGCAGCACCATTTGAATATCACCCCTGTCAGTACTTGGCACATCCTCAGTTGCACTGTGCCCAGGTTTGCGCCACAGCCTGGTGCAGTCTGAATATCCCACCCAGAGTCTAAAATAGCAACTGGACATTTAGTTAGAAACAGACAGATCAACAGAAACAGCTCAGCTAAGTGCCCATGCGGTAGTATTTCATTATACTTTGCACCCTCCCATCTATAGCCTGTGGAAACTGTTCCTACCATCTCTCCTTTCTGGAGAGAAAGACTTTTAGGTGGCCTCATTTGAGGCAGCAGCACATTGTCCCAGTGCCTAGGTGTGTTTTTAGTGCTTTCCTGAAGCCCCCAGGAGAGATGCAGTTCTGTATTTCTCTTGGTAGATTGTTCTATGGCTGTAACATTCTTAATATTGTCATCCCATGTAAATACATGTAAGTGCTTCATGTGATCCCTCAATTTTAAATGTTCCACCAGACTTCATACTGATAAGACTGTTACTCCCATTACCACCACCCACTACCTAGCAAACGGAATATACTCTCAGAACAACCATAGATGTCATTAGCTTATGAAGAAACAGGTATAAGAAGTACATGCTAGTTATATGTGCTAGTGGATTCATTTACTTATTTAATTTTTGTAAGGATACACAGATATGTTGCTGTATGAAGCAGAATTGCATTTTCAGTGAGTACTGTGAGACAAACCAAATGTGCATGGATTATACAAAATCCAAATGTTTTACAACATTTCACAAAAGAAATGACAGGATCAGTAATTACATTTCAGTTTATGCAGTAGGTAATTCCATATCCAAAATTAAAATCTAGTTAGTTATCCTAAAATTTGATGATAAAGGATACCAACAGGGCAAACACCATACTTACCTATAATACATACTTTTGTTAGGGAGGTTAAATATGAGTAACTGATTCTCCTCTATGTGGTGCTTCCATATGACCCTCCCTGACAAAAGACTCATAATGGAGGCACTAATTAGGGGAGATCAGTTGTCTATGTTCAGCCACCTGCAAAAAAATTATATATTATATTAATGTACGGTATGTGCATTGTCTTTAACCTTTATCACTTCATTCCTGTGTGGCAATAGCATCTTAGAGCATCTCAAGTGAAGTGAAGTCTTGCTTTTCCTTTTGTTTATCCAAAATGTCATGTTGTTTTCAGATCAGCACATACTGTAGTTTGTGTTGTGCATTGAGCATGGCTTATGTGGACAGAGTTGATCAGTTTAAACATTTATGTTTTGTCAATAGTAATTTCTGGAATGATTGATAGGCCCTGTATATTTTCTGTTTGATACAATACATAGCATACCAAACCAGGTGTGTTATTAATCTGCTTTGCAGTGTAAAAGAATAACTCAGATGGGTGTGTGTGTGTGGGGGTGATTGTTGTATTTCTTGGCAACAAATAATTTTGTGGTGCTCATAGACTATTCCTTTTGTCTTTATATCTTGACATTTTTTTCTATGTACTATTAAGATTTTGCTTTTTTTATTTATTTACTTAAGTGTTTTCTCTGATTTATGAAAAAAAAGCAAGTGCAGGAAACAAAGCGAATAAATAATTATCAGAGCTGCCCTGATGGCTAGTAACAAACCACCTGCCTTAGCTACAGGAGATCCAGGTTTGTGTTACAAATCCAGATCCTGGTCAGGAGCTGGTAATTGTCTGAATGAAGTCACAAAGGATGCACTCAGCCTTCTGGGTTGCAATGATCATATTGACCAATTTACACCTGTCCCCTGATGGCACAGGGGTGGGTGAGATCATGCGATAATAAAACCCTAGCCAGGCAGTCAAGGTTCCTGTCCTAGTGCAGAGTTAGCAAAGCATGACATTGGCACTACTGCCCGTCCATCAGTCTGGAGACATAGCTAGAGTGGGGTTGACAGGGTAGGGTAAGGAAGCCTTTCTAGCAATGGTCTGAAGAGCACTTAGGGAGGACACAAGACTCAAATGTGCATAGCCAGCAGTCACAAGAGTGTGTTACGCATCAACATTCCAATGTCATGACCCTCAGATTACTTGTGGAGAGGTATAGATAGGACACTGGGGAGGTAGAACAGGAAGGGGACATCTAAGGATAGAAAACCTTCTTCGCTGCCAACCTCTTTCAGAGCAAACCACACTGATGTAATGGTTACCAGTGGGAGTACCTGTAAGGTGGAAGTAGTAGGGAACAGAAATATTGATCAGAGAAAAATAGAATATTTAATACTGAATATCTGTATCAATTGAGTAAATGGTTTGAGATACTGTATATGCAAAAATCTAACAGCCAATCACAAGACAGAACTAATGCATAACTTTGTCAGCAAATAAGGCACACAGAATCTACCTTTGAAAAACCCCAAACACTGCCACCCTCTCTCTCTTTCAGGTGATTTTTTTTTCTTGCGCTCAGTCAGTGGAAAGCCCCGACTGAAATGCTGGAATGGCAGGATCAACCAGATCAATTTGGGGATGAAGAGAGGCAGGATCAACCAGATAGTTAAAAAGTAAATTACTCACATTCTGACAATACGAGTGGCAAAGATTACTGTGTGGGAAACCGCGGAACTGAAAACCGTGGCCACCATGCTTAGCCTGCGCACAAACGGTCAGGAATGAGGGCGCTATGAATACGGCTTGTCTCGCTGCAGGGGGAAAGTGAAAGTGGTTCCTAGAATGCCATAATAATTGGATTTCAGGTTATTACGGCATTTTATTGATCTAGCAAAACCAGTTATTAAAGGAGGTCACCAGTAATTATTATCTAATTAGGTAGTGACATTGAAATGCCATTATGATAGTGTAATAACTGGGTACCTTTTTTTTACATTGGAGAAGCTGGTTATAATTCACCTTTATAACCCACAGGTTGTAAGGGCAAACATGTGCCAGCTTCTCCATTGCACAGCTTAGCACTCCCTCAGCTGAGTGGCAAGCTCAAGTGCCCTGAATCAGTAATCTTAATAAACATAAATTGCTTTCAAGTACTGTGTCAGTGTATTTAGCTTCATTCGAAACTGACTTCAAAAAGTCACTGTTTTATTCATCTGCGCTCTAAAAACAGAATTCAGAAACAGAGAAATGGCAGCACTGTTTCCCTTATTAACATTGGAACCATGATGACCTCTGAACCGTACTCCTGATTTAAGTATCACTGTGGTACTGTGGGATCAGAGCAGGACCGATCTTCAAACATTAAGCATACCTCTCACTTTTTGGACCTTTAGACATTAAATACAATAGTGACCAGCATCATCTAGTTCATTTTGTTTGCACCATTCTGCTGTAAAAGTTAATGAAATAAGTAAAACACAGACACAAAGTTTGGTGTTTCAGTACTTTATTTTCAGTGATGTAGTGAAAGTAAAAGAGTCTCCAGCAATTACATAAAACAACACATGGAGAGGATATCTTAACACCTCCCTGTGTATTATTCTATTTGTAATGCTTACTGTCTATATCAAGTCTGGTGGCAATCCGATAAACAGTGTTCAACATCTTTCTGAAAACTTAACAGCTACTCACAAGCAAGGACTAAGGAATTTATTTAATTTTATTTTCAAATGTTTGACCAAGAAAGACACACTAATCTAAGGCTTGTCTCCAGGTATGTCCTGGGAGCACAAGGAAGTTAAGGGATTTGCTCATGGTCACAGAGTATGTAAGTGGTGGCTGTGGGATTCAAACCCAGTTCTCTAGGTTTGCAACTCAGTGCTCTTAACCTCTATGCTATCCTGCCTTCCACTGAATAATTACATTTATTTGACCAATATCCTCAAGAACCAACAGTTTGATCTATGTATAATGTGGTTGCAATCTTTTTATAATTTACTATACAGTAATGATTTTATATGCACAAGACACAACTAGCACAGTACAAACCTTAAAACCCACAAACCCAGTCACCAGAGTACACTATATAGCAATCATGTTCAATACAATCTGGACATCAGCAGTGTATCAGGTCACAAGTAACAAATGAGCAGATATAACAAAAAGTATTACAACACCATAAGATAAGAAGGCCATTATAGGTGCCCATCAGATCAAAAGCCAAATCCTGTACCACAAGGAAAATTCTTAATCTAACTTCATAAGGGTATACAGTTTTCCCATTTATTTACATACCCCTTCATTCTGTTGTTCATGCATGCAATAGATTTTTCAGCCTTTAGTACAAACAACAGCTCAGCATGCCATTCTTGGTATGAGGGATAGTTCAGTGTCTAAGCAATGGCATAGCAACACCTTCTTGGCACATGTTGCAATAAGCACATGTGATGTTTCTGACACCCTATTAACTGCCCCTGCTAGTCACCCATGAGAAAAATAGAGAGTGTGAAGCTTCCTCTAAGCCCAGAAGTGAATCTAATTTGGTTTTAATGGTTTGTCATGGGGTTGGGCCCTAGGGTAATGTATAAGATGTGAAAAAGATAAGCTAGTCCCTCATTACACCATGTCCAAGTATTATCTATGCCTGAATGCATTTTAACTAGCCTTTCAGATGTATAATACCTAGGATCTGCGGCCTATCCTGCAGGTAGGGAAATGGGCAGACTAGATGGGTCTTGCGGTCCTTATCTGCCGTCAAAGTCTATAATACATATTCAAAATCTGTAGTTGCATAAGCCTGTATGTGATGAGATTAACATTTGTACTGGTCTTTCAAAATATGTTTCCAGTCATACACTCCCTGCACCTTGTGTTTAGCGTTCTGCCTCAGTGGGGCTGAACCATCAATTTTATTGGTCGAGATATCATAAATATCCATATACAAGTATGAAATTGGATGGGGGGGAGACTGGTCAACTTACTAAAGGCAGGATTGCATCTCTATGTGCTGTATTCTAATGGTATCCCCTAAAATATGTAGTCAGTTAATGGGAGACTAGTAAAAAAGGAAAAGCATCCCATTTCCTCGCTTGGTAACATTGTTGATAGAAACATAGAAACATAGACTTTGACGGCAGATAAGGACCGCTAGGCCCATCTAGTCTGCCCATTTCCCTACCTACAGGATAGGCCGCAGATCCTAGTTAACCAACAGCCTTTATCTTCCTGCCCCCCACAAGAATTGCCTTATGTCTGTCCCATGCATTCTTGAATTCTCCCACAGTTTTAGACCCCACAACTTCCTCAGGAAGGCTGTTCCATGCATCCACTACCCTCTCTGTAGAAATAATACTTCCTCACATTGCCCTGAACCGCCCTCCTTCTATCTTTAAATTGTGTCCCTTGTTCTTGCAAGTCTTTTTCTGAAAGATGCTACCCTCTTGGACTTTGTTGATTCCCTTGAGGTGCTTGAAAGTTTCTATCATGTCCCCCTCCTTCTTTCCTCAAGGGTATACATATTAAGCTCCTTTAGTCTCTCCTCATATGGCTTCTCTTGCAGACCCTGCACCATTTTAGTTGCCCTCCTCTGGACTGCCTCTATCCTGTCTATGTCCTTGCGGAGATGGGGTCTCCAGAACTGGACACAGTATTCCAGATGGGGTCTCACCAACTGTCTGTACAGAGGGATAACAACTTCCTGTTTTCTGCTGCTGATGCCTCTCCCTATACATCCCAGTATACCCCGGCCCTCCCTACTGCCTTCTCACATTGCTTGCTAACCTTAAGGTCATCTGATATGATTACCCCAGGTCCCTTTCCTGTTTTGTTGTTGTTCTACCTCTCCACCCATTGTGTATTCTTCCCTGGGTTCTTGTTTCCCAGGTGCATTATTTGCACTTTTTGCATTGAATCCTAGCTGCCATATGTCTGACCATTCCTCCAACTTTGCCAAGTCCTTTTCATCCTTTCCACCTCCTTGTGTATCAACCCTGTTGCAGATCTTTGTGTCATCTGCAAAAGGCATACTTTTCCTTCCAGTCCCTCTGCAATGTCACTGATGAGACATTAAAAGGACTGGACCCAATACTGAACCCTGCAGTACCCCACTAGTAACCGCCCTTTCTTCAGAGTGGGCTCCATTTACAATTACCTTCTGTGTCCTGTTGTCCAGCCAATGTTTTTGCCAGGCTACCACCTGGGATCCACTCCCAGGCTGGATTAGTTTGACTATCAATCTTTTGTGTGGGACTGTGTCAAATGCCTTGCTAAAGTCTAGGTAGGCCATGTCACAGCCCCTCCTGGTCTACTACTTTGGTCACCCAGTCAAAGAAATCTATTAGATTCGTCTGACATGACCTTCCCGCTGTGAACCCATGCTGCCTTGGATCCTGTGCTCCACTGGCCTCTAGGTACTCAACTATTCTTTCCTTCAGAGTGACTCCATCACTTTCCCTACCACAGAGGTCAGACTGACAGGTCTGAGTTTCCTGCCTCTGTCTTGGTCCCACTTTTGTGAGGGAATCACATCCGCCTTCCTCCAGTCCTCAGGTACCACACCATCCTCCCATGATTTATTAAAAGAGTAGCCAGTGGTTTCACTAGTTCCTTCCTTAATTCTTTTAAATTCTGGGGTGAATTCCATCAGGACCCATTGCTTTGTCCACCTTCAGTTTTAGGAGTTCTTGCAGAACCCTTTCTTCTGTGAAAGGACTGGGATCGACCCCTATCAAGAGTGCTTCTGTTAATTGGATTAGGCACTTCCCCTCCTCTTTTGTAATACAGAGCAGAAATATTCGTTCAGTATTCCTGCTTTTCTCACTGTCCCCCTGCCCACTCACCATTCATTCTATTCAGCCTCACTATCCCTCCCTTTGTCTTTCTCTCTCGCTGATGTACCTATAAAAGGTTTTATCCCCTTGTTAACTGAGTTGGCTATCTCTTCCTCAGTTTGGGCCTTTGCTATTCTGACTTCCCTCCTGCTTCTTTCTGCCTTAATTGGTACAGCTCTCTGTCCTGCTCCTTCTGTGTTTCCTTATACTTCCGGATATGTCTTTTTCTTCCTGACTTTCACAGTCACCTCTCTTGAGAACCATAGTGGCTTTTTCTTCGTTTTGATTTGTTTGTTTGCTTCACACAAAGGCTTGTTGCGTCTGTGATGGCAGTTTTGATAATTCCCATTGTTGCTCCACACCTCCTTCTAGCCTGTCTGCTAGTGCTTTTCTGAGGCACTCTCCCATCTTGCCAAAGTCAGCCCTCCTAAAGTCCAGTACCCCACTTTGTATGGCTTGACTCTGTAACTGAGTTTAACGAACCACACTGTTTGATGGTCACTTGTCCCCAGATGGCAACCTACTTCTAGATCTGAGATCCTCTCACTGCCCCGTTTGAGAGTATGAGGTCTAAGATTGCTCCTCACAGTGGGTTCGAAACTAGCTGTCTAATGCCTGCCACCTGTAGGCGTCAAGAATGGCCCTGCTTTTGGATGTGGCTGCAGCAAATGTGCTCAGTTAACATCTGGCATATTCAGGTCTCCCATCAACAGTATCTCCCCTTTCTCTGCCATTCTAAGAATTCCTTCCATCATATCCTTGTCCATTCCTTCCCCTGACATGGGGTCTGTACCTAACCCCTGTGCGGATTGTGGTGCCCTTTCAGTCTCCAAGGTGACCCACAGTGCCTCTCTCCTCCCTGTTTACTCTTTTGTTCAGTTGCTTTTATCCCTTCCTTTACATAGAGAGCTACTCCTCCCCTCTTCTCCCTGCCTGTCTCTCCTGTGGGTTATGTACCCTGGTATGTTAACATCACAGTCATGGTTCTCTGTGTACCATGTTTCTGTGACTGCTCGATATCCAGGCATCCCTCTTCCATTAAGGCCACCAGCTCAGGGAGCTTGTTACCCAGACTACGGGCATTGGTACTCATTACCCTCCATTTCCTGATGGCCTTACCCCCTTTTGCCCCATCCCTGTCCTTCTTGCCTTTGTCACTTTCTCCATTTACCCCTGCCCTTCTCCCTATCATCACCTCCATGTTGGTGTTTGCCACACTTACTACTGTGATTGTTTGGGGAGGCTAGGATTTTCCTGCTCCTTTCCAGTGCCTCCCCCCTTGGCTAGTTTAAAAGCTTGCCAATGAAGCATTTAAACCTATCACCTAGGATCCTGGTTCCCCTCCCGGACAGATGCAGCCCATCATGCCAGTATAGGCTTGCATCACTCCAGGTGGACCCCCAGTCCCCAATGAAGCCAAATCCCTGAGCTCCACACCAGTTTTTCAACCACTGATTGAATCCCATGGTACGGAACACCCTAGCCTCTCCTATGCCATAGATGGGTAGCACCTCCGAGAAAGGTTACCATGCGTGCTGTGACTGAGCCCTTCCACAAACTCTTCCTGCACTTCTCTAATCCCTTTCTTAGCCAGGTCATTTGTTCCTAGGTGGACAATGACATCCAGCTCCCTCCTGTGCAGCTGCTCCGGCAATCCTGAGGATTCGCTCCTGTCCCTCAAGCCATGGCGCCAGGCAGGCACCTTACCTCCTCTCCCTTCCTTGCCCAGTTCTACCTTCCTAACAATGGAGTCCCCCACCAGGAGTTGTTTCCTTCCCTGCAGGGTCCTCTGCCACCCTCCTGTGGGTCTCCTTTGTGAGAGTTCCCAGCATCCTCCTTGGTCTCCACTGTAGGTGCCTCCAGGAGGAACCACACTGCCAGAATGGCATAGGAATTGTGGAGAGGTACAACTGGAGGGATGTGCCTCTGTTCCACCACCCTCACCCTCCCTGGGCCCTGTCGTCCAACCGCTCCTCTTTCTTGGCAGCCTCTGATTCAGCGGCAGTGGCACTGGTGTCCCTGGATGGAAGAGGAGGTCCCACAAATCCTGGCCAACTCAGCCTGGAGATGAGCAACCTCCTCCCTCAGCCCAGAGGTGCCTGCAGATGGGACAACACCGCATCCTCAGAATATCTCCCGAAGACTGCTGCTCCACAGCCACTGCCTGCACCACTCCAATCATGTCTTATTTCTGACCCCTTAACTGTTTGCAATCCTTACTCTTTCATCTGTTTTTTCTCTCTCTCCTTACTTTCTGCCTGTGTGCCTTTAAGCTCCTGGTTGTCCTGTTCTGAGACAAAGAATATCCTATATTTCTCAGTAGACCACTTACTTGTTCAGAGGACCTCCAGCAGCTAGGGGGGGGCGGAGGCTACTCTTGCCTTCTGGGATGGTGGGTCCTTGAGTGGTTCTGATCACTCACTTCCTGCCCCTAAACAGGAAGTTCCTGTTGTCAGTCAAATCCTGTGCCTATAAAAATAGAACTAGCTTTGGGTGGGGGTAGAGGGAATATAGTCCCAGCAGAGAAGTTCAGTCACACAGCAGTCCTTTCTCTTGGTGTCTTCTGCCAAACTATTAGCAGAATCTTTCTAAGGCAGTCTTTAAATGTGGCTTCCTTCTAGCTAATCCACTCCCCCTACTTACCAGATCTTTCTACAAGTAATTTAAACCTCACAGCAGTTAAGTCCTTTCAGTCACCTGAGATTTACACCTAGATGACTTTTCAGTTACCCATTCAGTTCAGTTAACCCAAACACACACTTTTTTTTGGTTTTGATAGGTAGCAAAACATACAGTTCAATTATCTAGAAATAGTTGTTCACGCTACTTATGTTAAGTTTTTGTCAAGGAGGCTTGGGGATGGGTTTCCCATCAGTTAGGAAGTTGGGGTTATATGTTACTGACTGCACCCAGTCTGTTGTAGCCTGTTATTTGAAGAGTCTGCACAGCTGACCATGACAGCCAATAGAGGCTGCTATGGGAATGTTTCATAGCCATCTGGAAAACCTCCTGGTCATACTATAGATTAGTGCCATTTTACAAATGTGGGCTTTTTGGCAAAGAGCAGCTTCAGTCTGATGCTACAGAGGGATATATTTCTGTTCCTGGGAGTCATCCATGAGCCAGCAAAGGTATTTTCTGTCTGAAATCGTTGAATAATAAAGGTATAGCTTGGTTAATTTTAAGCCTCCCAGTAATTTGGGCACCACCAGTTTGTGATATGCCCATCGTACAGATTCCTCTGACCATTGAAAGTGAGAAATGGAACTGTGAAGTCTATAGAACCATATTTTAAAAATCACTACATTCATCATACTGAAGGGATATAAGACCCTTGTTAATAGGTTCATTTTAACAAGGTTTACCCTTCCCCACAGAGTCAAAGAGAGATGTCCCGTCTGTCTAGATCTACTTTAAGTTGCCTCAAGAGAATATTTAAGTTTTGGGATATCATCGCAGCAGGGTTCCTGGTAACCTGAATGCTCAAATATTTTAATTTGTCAGACTGCCACTTAAGCCTTAAGTCTAGGATGGTGTGTTTGTCCACACCTGCTTTAAGGGACATAACTGCCATCTTTTTAACATTCAGTTTGTTATTAGACCACCCTCTAAATACAGTAATAACTTGAAGGGCACGAGGCAGGGAGGTGGTCGAATGGGTAATTTGCAGTAGTATATCATTTGCATTTACAGAGATCTTACAGGGTACATCCTCAATGGTTATACCGGTTATATCCAGGGTTTGTTTAAGGATTAATTGTTCCAGAAAAAAGATTAAACAGTGTGTGTATGGGGTGGGGAGAATAAAGGATATCCCTGCCTTGTGACCTTGTACAATCTAAAAGCTGTAGAATACACTGCATTACATAAAAATCTGGGCCAGAGGTAAAAGATTTTTACCCACTGGATAATTTCATCTGGGATATTATACTTGGCCAGTGCTGTAATAAACAAATCCTATGAGACCCAGTCAAAGGCATTCTCTATGTTCAGAGAAACCAGCATCACAAAGGTGTCTTGCTTCCCGGACGCAGAGATAAGATGCGTCAACATCTGTAAATGGTCAGAAGACATCCTACTTGACATGAACCCCATCTGCTCACTTGCAATGAGTGCATCCCATACCTTGCTGATATGTCCTACCAGCACCTTTGCTAGGATCTTAATGTCTAAGTTGAGCAAAGAAACTGGTCTGTAATTCCCCAGTAGGATAGGGTCCTGGCCTGACTTGGGAATTAATGTACTCAGTGCTCCCTTATGTTTTCCCTTTACGAGTCCCTCCTTATACAAAAATTGAAAAAAATTACCATCATAGGCTAAGCTCTTCCCAGAAATACTTCAAGAAATTTGGGGAAAATCCATTCAGACCTGGTGCCTTGTCTGGAGCCAAATCTCTACTAGCTTGACTAATCTTCTCCTGCATGAGTTTAGCTTCCAAGAAATTTGTTTGCTGTGCTTCAGTTAGTTTAGGAATAGGAAGAGAGTTCCGATACCCCTTAATAGCTTCTACTGTGGGAGCCAAGTCCCATACCTTATATAAGTCTACATAACAATTTCTAAATTCTTCCTCTGTTTCTTCAGATTTAGTCACTAAGTTTGCCCTTCCAATGACTCTCAACCCCTGAATGGTGTAAAATACCTCCTGCTGTCTGATCTGGACGGCCATCAGTTTACCTGCTTTTTCCCCCAATCAGAATATTTAACGTTAGCGTTATATATTGCAGATTCCATAACCTCCCTGTTACATTCAGTGTATGAAGCCTGCAGATTATTCAGCTGTGTTCAGACAGCTTCTGGCATGTTTTGAGACAATGTGTATTCTATTTGCCTAATCTTACTTCACAATTTATGTGCCTTCTGAGCTTATTTTTTTTTCCCCTCTTAGATGTTATATTCCCTGAAGATGGCATTTGAAAGCCACCCAGAAGGTGTCAACCATATCCACAGAACCTTTACTACTTTGGATAAAATCTGCCATACAATTTTTAATTTCTGAAGTAATTTTTTTATCTGTCAGTATTTAAGAGTTATTTAGTCTCCACTTTCAGGCTGGCCCTGGTGATCTTATAAATTGTAATGAGACAGTTACTGGAGAGTGATCAGACACCACTCTAGCTTGGACTTCACACCTACCCACCCCAGGCAAACATTCGTTATGCAGGAGGAAATAGTCAAGCTGAGACAGTGACCCATGGGCTGCAAGATGGAAGGTAAACTCCTTAGTGGTGGTGTAAATGATGTGCCACTAGTCTATCAAACCCAGCATATTCATCAAGTCTATAACTGCTCTCTGTGCTGGTGATAAACATCTAACAGTAAGGGGCTCCCTATCAAGGTTATGAGCCATGATAATATTCTAATCCCCTGCTAAAAGAAGTGGAAAGTGTGCCCAAGGAATGGGTTTCCACACCAGTTCTACAGAAAAACCCGGGCAATCTGAATCTGGCCCATATACTGCACTTAATATTGTTTTGTGCTTGTCCCAGCTTACTCTTAATGAGGACATATCTACCCGTAGCATCTCCTACCTCTTTCACTAGCTGAGACTGAATAGACCTAGCAATTAATAATGTAGCCCCCCCCTTCTTGGTGTCACCCCCTACCCCATACAATTGCCCCACCCATTCCCCATGAAATTGAAGTAGCTGGTCTTTTTTAAAATGGGTTTCTTGAAGAAATGTGATCTGAGCATGCAATGTTTCAGGTGTTGCAGCACCCTATAACCATTTTGTCTTAGTCTGAGCGCCCTTAACATTCCAAGTAATATGTCTAATTTAGTTACTCATCATGAACCACATACAGATGTTTTCTTGCCCCTTGTCCAGATCTAGTAAATATCTGTTAACAAGATGTTCAAGAATAAATGGCCTTCTGTGCTCTTCCACCTCCCCAAAAACTGTACCGCAACACTGAACATGAAACATCAAGAAAGGTGTGTATTTATCTGATGCTTTCCACTTAACCATTTCAAACAGACAGAATAACCACAACTACAATGAGTAACAAGACTGAACATTTATTGGAAATCTTACAGTCAACAAAGAGTGGCTAAGGTGGATTTCAGACACCCTGCAGGTGTATCTGATCCTCCTGGCACTTTTCTAAGGATTGGGAAAACCTCCTCTCCGAACTCTAGTTAGCCCATGCAACCACAGGCATGGCCACCATGGAGGATATCCTCTTAGTCGGCAGCATAATAACTTAATATGAGTTGAAAAACACAAACTAAGAAACACTCGGGCTAAAAGCAATGTTTCATTGCATCTTGAACAGCAGCAAAAAGTAGCAGCCGCCTGACACGCCTTAGATTGCACAGATCCGAAACACATTAGGTGGGCGCTTCATCTTGCTGCTGTTCAACATGCAATAAAATGTTGCTTTTAGCTGCTGGAATCATCTTGTATTTGGGTGGTGAGTGCCTCGGTGTTTCTGAGTTTGTATGAACTATATCTTGTGAGCACCACCTTCCTTGTGTGCTCTTCAGCTGTTCGCTTGTATAAATTGAAAAATGCAGCAACTAAGTCTTGTATGCACTCTGCAGTAGAAATTATAACTGCTAACAAGAAGCACTGTAGGGCATGTGCCCATAATACCCAACAATCCCCCTCAAAGAAAAGCATATTTAAAGGGACACTGTCAACCTTTTTTGCATCATATTATTTTTTAGGTAAAATCCCACATTTTATGATTGCGTACTTCCTCTAAAATTCATTGATATTGCTGGTTGTTTCAGCTGCATGCTTACTTATTAGAACTGAAATGCATGGTAATGTATAGCTATACCCAGCCTTGTTTTGCTTCAGATCATTGAACTACTCTTATTGCATACTTCCTGAACATTAGAAACACTCCCAAACAGTGCAACCACTCATGATACAAGGGTCTTCTCTGCCCCACTGCTTAATGAGTGGCTAGATTGTATTGCAGGTGTTCCTGAGTCGAGGAAAGATGCAGTGGGAGTTGATCATGCAATGTAAACAACCATGTTTTTGTGTGGTAACGCCAGTATGGTGGGCACTCAGTTTTTCACCTTTTAAAAGAAAAAAGGGATGTCAACAAAACTGCCAGCTGCATCTACAGTCTGTATAGAATGTGAACAATCATAAAATGTACTTTTTCAACTAGGGACGTTCTGAGGCCTAAGGAGCTGATGGTGTCCCTTTAATAACACCAGTCATAACCTTGCACATACATATACCCACAGCAGCACCACCAGAAGAAATCTGGGTTATGCCCCCCCTTAAGTTGCCCCCCCCACCCTTCGTTCTTCAAACCTAAAATATATTTTTTTGCAAACACAGAAAAACAGCCTCCCTCACGTGGATATAGTTCACATTACCAATAATATCAAGGTCAAACTGGAACAGTTCAGGCCCCATAAGACTCTTAGCAGTTGGCAACAAAAGTATACAAATTCGTGGGACCAAGGAGAGGGTAACACAGCAGAATGGTGCATAGGGACAGTGCCAACCACTTACAGTGTGAGTCTAGGATGGGGATACCTGTTGGTCACCACTTGTCTGGCCTACATAATCTCCAGCACAGCAAGACTAGTCACACTCCCCTCTATATCCTCACATCCTTATACCTGGTTACTCTGGGGGAACAAGGCTTAACTTACCCCAGGAGTGTGCATGCAGTGTGATAGCATGCCAAAGCTTCTTTCTGCTCAGATGTGCTTTCACAAGCTCTGCTGAAGTCAGTCCTCACCGGCCCTTGCCGACACCAAAATACCGGTAACATGGTTAGTCATGCTGCACAATCTCTCCATGCATCGTGCCTGAGAGCCACCATCTTGTCTCTGATTCACTTCCAGATCACATCAGCACATTGTAGGATGATCAGAAATGGTGGGTGGGGAATCCAATACAAATTTTCCCCAATGAACAGAATAAGTGAACTTCCAGACACAATGTCTGCCCCAATCATTAAACAGTCCAGTGAGCATAATGAAACAATCAATCTGGATCAGTAGCAGACGTATTGTCCAGTCCCTCGGGTACTCCTTCTGCCTTAGACATAGAAGTTTTACCAGCCTGGGGCAATGGAGGGAACAGATTGGGCCAAGGGGATTGTAATTCTTGTTTTGCTTGATCCACATACTGAAATTGCCTGGATTCCACATTAATGGTGGCTATAAGATGAGCTATGCACAAGATATGACATTTAATACCTTTGGCATGGAACACAGACTTGATATCCTTATATGCTGCTTGTTTAGTATGGGTTGGGGAGCTCAAGTTATTGAAAAGGAACACATGCTTCCCCTCCCACTCAGTGTTCTCCAGGTCCTTGGCTTTAGAGTTAAAGTGCACTTTATTGAGGTAGTTAAGTAGTTTAAAAATAATCCACTGCCCTATGACTCTCCACCCTGAGTCAGTGCATTGGGTCCTGCAGTGGCACGGTACAGCCCCAGCTTCTGCCACCACCCGCTACCTGCTGCTGTTCTTGACTGTCCTTCTGGAGATGCAGCTCGGCCCAGCGCTGAAGGACTCTCCACCCCAGGCGGGTACATTGGCTCCTGCAACAACGCAGTATGGCCCCAATTTCGACTGTTGCCTGCTACCTGCTGCTGCTCCTGACCATCCTCCTGGAGCCATGGTTCAACCCATCATTGAAGGACTCTCTGCCCTGAGCAGGTGCATCAGCTCCTGCAGTGGCGTGGTATAGCCCCAACTTTGGCTGCCACCCGCTACCTGCTGCTGTTCCTGACCATCTTCCTGGAGCCACGGCTTGGCCTAGCATCAAAGGACTCTCTTCCCCAAGTGAGTGCATTGGCTCCTGCAGTGGCACTTTATGGCCCCAACTTTGGCCATTGTCCACTACCTGCTGCTGTTCCTGACCGTCCTCCTGGAGCCGTGGCTTGGCCCAGCATAGAAGGACTCTCCACCTTGAGTGGGTGCATTGGCTCCTGCAGTGGCACGGTACAGCCCCAACTTTGGCCACTGCCTGCTACCTGCTGCTGTTCCTGACCATGTTCCTGGGGCCATGGCTCAGCCCAGCATCAAAGGACTCCCTGCCCCGAGTGGGTGCATCGGCTCCTGCAGCTGCACTGTACGGCTCCAACTTCTGCCACCACCCGCTATGTGCTGCTGTTCCTGACCATTCTCCTGGAGCTGCAGCTCGGCCCAGCATTGAAGGACTCTGCCCCGAGTGGGTGCATCAGCTCCTGCAGTGGCGCGGTACATCTCCAACTTTGGCATGCATCCACTACCTGCTGCTGTTCCTGACCGTCCTCCTGGAGCCACGGCCCTGCCCAGCATTGAAGGTACTACTGCTTGGTGCTTAAACTCCTGGCACCTTTTCTCTTGTAACCCGATTGGTGCAGCGGTTTGATAGCAGATTCTGATTGGTCCGCCCAACTGCCTGGCCTGATTCCCATTTGAGCGCCTTTCCGGCGGTCTCCTGGGATTTAATTTAACTCCCTCTTACTGTTTCTCTGTGGCCTGATTTTTCTCTCACCCTCCCACCCCTGCCCAGGCCTTCTTTAAATTCGCTTCTGACCCTCCCACTTTCTTTGCCCTGCCATCTGATTGCTCTGATCAGCTCTGCAACTCTTTTAGCAGCTGTCAATTGGCTCGTCTGCATCACCTGCCCGTATTGTAGCTATACCTGTTTCTATCATATTACTCTTGGATTGCTGTTGGACTTGCCTGCCAGATTTTAAGTGCTATAGACTCTGATAATTTTCTCGCACTAAGTGTGTAAAGTTAGCAGCTTGACTTATAAGCCTATCCTTGACTCCCTTTGTCCTCATAATCTCACATCTGCCCCTCTGCTAACCCTTCCTCATTTTCTGCGGTTTTGGAGCTCATAGCCCCTGCTAGCTCGCTGTCTCCAGCCACCCCAGTCCTGTCTACCCCCCATCTCGCTAAAGCACCATCGCTTCTTATGTCTCTCTCAGAGTTTGTAGCCCCTGATCAGGCTCTCGCCACCCACAGCAGCATGGCCTAACTCTCTCTCTCTCTGCCACTGCCTGTCCCGCCAATCCTGACCAGTGCTACTGCTCCATAAGCGGCCAAAGCCACTGGTCTCTGGCTACACTTGGGAGGGAAACCCATACCCCAACACCCTGGTGGTGTAGCTCAATAATCAAGGTTGTACCTATTCCCTCAAGGAGTACTGGAGATGGAGCTCCAGCAATGTGCACTTCTGGCAATGTTCCTAATTACCCTATGCGTCCATACCTACTCCACTGATTCCTGGACAGCACTTCAATCTACCACAAGGATGTATACAAATATGCATTATACCGCTGGCTGCATCACTGCTGTATCCTACATCACAGTTCCAGGACTTAGCCAGTTCAGCTGGCTCCCAATGTGGTTACAAAGACTGCTGATCTTCAGCTACCAGAGCTACTTCATATAATATCTATACCTGCCCTACCCCCCATAGCCTTCACATTCATCACAACAGTAAAAAAAATCCCTGCTGAGCAGCAAAGGAGTCAGAAACTCTGACGTAGGTTGCTAAACGTCTACTTTCTTCAACTCATCCTTTTACTGCTGCTAATATCAGGCAATGTACACCCAAATCCTGGCCCGACTGGGGAGTCATTGCCAAGCAATGGTAAAAAGCAAGGAACAATAACACTTGCCACTATCAATTTCTGCAGTCTGCTCAAAAAGCTTGATTGCCTGCAAGTCTGGGTCACACAGTATAACCCAGACGTACTCTCAGTTGTGGAGACATGGCTCACACCAAAAACTCCAGATGCTGCAGTCATGATGCCGGGTTTCACCCTATTCAGAACGATAGGACCACTAAAAGAGGAGGTGGCTATGCAATATACATCAAGGATACAAACAAGGGGTTTGCCCTTCCTCTATCCAGCCTTGGCAGTACTGCACAGATTCTCCTCATAAAAATTCTGTTGAGGGCCCAAAATAAAGCACTTACAATACTCTCAGTGTACATCCCACCCGAAGTAAAATCCCCAGGGTTTGAAGAAGTCGGAGGTCATCAGAGGTCAGCATCTAGACTCTGAAACTATCATTCTGGGTGACTTCAGTATTAACTGGATGGCACCTCCAATTGGCTCCTATAAGGACACGGTTGCTGCACTACATCTCACTCAACTCATGGGCTCACCCACCAGAACTAATTATAAAGCTGGAACAAGCACCCTACTGGACTGGGTCCTCACCAATCACCTGGAGCATATCTCTAACGTGACCTCCCGATCACTTGCAACTGGACTAACAAATTTAACACACCTCCCCCCTTACAGTTTCCAGCAGAAGGCTAATGAGGGGTCACTCTGACCACCTTAAACAACAACTTTGCAGCATTGACTGGAGCCTTCTTGATACGTAGAAGATATAAAAATAGCACTTGAGCACTTCATCAATCAGTTCAGTGCTGCCTGTGACTATCATGCACCGGTACAGAAGACAAAGATCAGAGTAAGAAACAGCCCTTGGATTACACCTGAATTAATCAGCCATATATAAAACAGGGACAACTCATGGCTCAGGGCAAAGAACTCTGGCAAGCAATCTGACCTCCAGGAATACAGAAGATTATGGAATGACTGCACCCATGCCATCCGCTCTGCCAAAAAAAAAAAAACAACACTTTAGGGAAGCATTAAAAAACTCATGGGGCAATAGCAAGAACTTTTGGAACAACTTAAAGGATGTTGCAGGGAAAGACAACAAAGAGGCACCAAGCATGTTTAACATTGACGGTGTTCCTACTCTTGATCCGTTGACCATTGCCAATACATTTAACAAACCATTTACTGGCTTGAGTAGTGTTCTCCCACACAACATTTTTGAGGAATCCAGTCCCATCAGAGGCTGAAGTCCAGAACCCAGTCAGTCGTCCCCACCCCCATTCTATTTCAAAGCAGTCACCCATAATCAAGTTAGTACCTTTGCAAGGTGCTTAGAAAATCAAGTAAAAGAGACGTCTCCCTCGATCTCAAATTTGTCTTTCTTACACTTGAAGAGACTTTAGTCCCCCTTACTAAACTGTTGAACCTATCCCTATGACTGGCTCAATTCCCTCAAGTTTGGAAGTCGGCTCTGGTAACGCCTGTGCATAAGAGTGGTGACCGGGCACTGCATGCCAACTACAGGCCTATTTTTATCCTTCCTCCCCTGTCGAAAGCACTGGAGCATGTAGTTACAGATCAGCTGGTGGAATATCTTGATCAACACTGGATCCAGTGCCCGGAACAGCATGGATTTCGAAAAGGGCTGTATTATGTAGGTCAGGCCATTGGGTGAAGGTCACCTGATTCTTTAACACAGCTTTTGGAAAAATTTTGCAGGGTCAGGTCCTTTGGCTTTTTCTGGTAAGCCAACGATGATGAGATTTTTATGATGGCTCCAACCCTCATGATTGTCCACTCAGTCTTACAGTTTTTTACATTTCTGATGCAAGTCACCAGTTCCTCTGAGTCTTTTTCAGTTCTTTCCTCAAGGGAGCTTATATGTTCCTCAGCATCCACCATGCGCTGCATCATCGTGTCTAAAGCCATCTTAATGCTCCAGTAGTAGTCTCCTACCAGCTCCAGGACAATGCTTTTGATGACCGCTAAGTCCTGGGAAAAGTAGTCTATTTTAGTCACATTTAGAGGTGGGTGAAGTCAACAAAATTTGCTCTGTGAAAAAACTTGCGAATAGCATTCAATTCACGGAGCGCAATTCACAAAATTTGGCAACTTTGCAGAGCAGGATAGCATCCGTGAAGTGTGGAATTTTGTGTGCAGAATTCCACACTTCCCACACAAAGCTACATACATTTTAAATCCCTGGTGTCTAGTGGTAGTGTCCCTCCCCCACTGCCATTCGCTGGCCACGGTAAATCCCTGGTGTTTAGTGCCCCCCCGCTGCCGCTGACTGCCATCCACAACCGCAAAATAAAAAAATGTATATTTTTTTCACTAAATCCCTATCCCTTCCCAGGTGACTAGTGCCCCCCACCACTGATCACCCTGCCCTTGTGTCCAGTGATCCACCCACTGCCGCCAATTGCCATCCACATCTACAATAATACTATATTAAAAAGAACATTTTCATTTAATCCCTGGTGCCTAGTAGACACCCCACCTCCCACTCTGTCAGGTATTGCTCCCACCCCCCTCCCCATCCTGACACCAAGCAGGACACCCGCATAGCCCTCCACTCACCTCCACAGTCACCAGCCCCACTAAGCTCAGTGAATGAGCATGTGCTTGTGCAAGCACATGCTCATTCAGTGACAGCTTGCGGTTATTTTTGGCAGTTTTTCAGAGTTGTAGAGCAGGGGAGAGGGCTGCTCCAGCCGCCGGTAGGGGTGGCAGGATGGGAGGAATGGCATCAATGCCACTCCCCCATCCCACCACCCCCACCAGCGACAGGCGGCCCCTCCCCATCTCTACAACCCTGAAAAACTGTTGAAAATGACTATGACCTGTCAATGAATGAGCATATGCTTGTTCAAGCTCACGCTCATTCACTGAGCTCAGTTGTGCTGCCGGCTGTGGAGGTGAGTAGAGGGCAGTGCCGGTGGCCCACACACAGTTGGGGTAGGGAGGAGTGTGGTGGGGGCACTACCTGACAGGGTGGGAGATGGGGGATCCACTAGACATCAAGGATTAAAGGAGAATTTTTTTTAATGCAGTATTGTTGTGGATGTTGGCAGCAGTTGGTAATGGGGGGGCACTATACATCAGGGCAGGGTGATCGGTGGCAAGGGGAAGGCCACTAGACACCATGGAAGGGATAAGGATTTAATGAAAAAAAAATATGTATTTTTTTTATATTGTAGTTTGTGGACAGCAATCGGCGGCAGTGAGGCGGCACTAGACACCAGGGATTTATTGTAGGCAGTTGGGGACTACTAGACACCAGGAGGAGAAGTCGGGCTGCCGGCTGTGGGATCGCTAATTCTCCTTGTTTTTTTTTTTTTTTAAGTGCAATTTGCACTTAAAATCCCCCAAAACCAAGGCAAAGTCACAAATGGTGAATTTTGGTTAATCTTGAAAACTTAAGTGAAATGTTCCATGGATGCGAATTCGTCAACTTCGCCACATATTCGCCAGCAGAGAAAAACTTCGCTGCATCTCTAGTCACATTAGATATTGAGGCCGGTGAAGTGTCCAGGGATTCTGAAGGTTTACCATGTTTACTGGTCTGGGATCCGCCCTCCATCACCGGTCCTGAAGCTGCCCCTTCCAGTAACATGTTTAGCAGGGACATCATACAGAAATAACTCAGGCACTGCAGGCACAGGTACTTCCACTAAATAAGCAAAGTGCAACACACTTCAATTAGTGTCTATTAACTGCTAAGTTAACACGACAAAACTGAGCGGAGCTTTCCTGCCCTCCTGCTACCCGCAACTAGTCATCACGTGACCAATCAGGTTACAATCTGATAACTGAGGTTTAAGGTATAGCAAAAAATGTAGCAGGCAAACAAGAGTCACATGAGGTCACATTGCCCGATAGAATGTGGTTCTGACTTCTGAAGATCCTGTGGCAGTGAAAGTATGTCATAAGTATGATGGAAATCTGATCCACAGCTTTCACGATAAAGCTAAATGTAAATAGAGTATACAGAATATGGTGGTATTGTAAAAGACAAAGAGCCTCTGTGTAAAAGCACCAAAGCAAAGGTTAACCTGAAGGGCACTGGGAATAAAGCAAATCACCATGGGAACTATTTTTTTTTTTAATTTTATTTGAACATCTCGGATTAAACCTTTGAGAACAAGCTCATTACATAGGTTCCACGTCAAAGTCAAACAGCAAGAGACACAACAACAATTTACGGTTAAGCTGTGAGTTAAGGATGACAACAATGAATATACATTTAAGTAAAATAGTACAGGGTAATAAGACTAAAATAAATAACACTATATATACTAAGAAGGGCTATGCAGATGATGTAATTTTGTACACTGAAGGTGCTTCTTCTCATGAAATTCAGGATGTGCTTCAATGCGATTTTGAAATTTTATAAAAATATTATAAATTACGAAATTTGATATTAAATAGTAAAAAGTCTCAAGTTATGTTTTTTGAAAATAAGCAGGTGACTGAAACAAGCTTACTTCAAATTAAAACATTGACCAATCACACATTAAAACAAGTGAACTTATATAGATATTTGGGAATATGGTTAGATACAAAATTAAAATGGGATACACATACAGAAAATCTGATTAAAAGAATTCATGGTAGATTAGGAGCTTTGTGTAGATTAAAAAGTTGTATACCTAATAAAGTCAGGGCTCATCTAATCAATTCCACAATAATCCTGCTATTTGATTATGGGGACATGTTGTATGCCGGTGCATCAAAAACCGTACTGGAGAGGTTAGACATAGCCTTGAATAGATTTGCAAGGTTTGCTCTAGATGCACCTCATTTGTCTCACTGGCACATTACGTACAGTGCCTTAAACTGGACTAGTCTTACTGAGCGTAGAAACTTGCATATATTGCATTGAGTTAATCAACAACTGAACAAAAAGACTCCTTCTTATCTGGATTATTTGTTCCAGATATACATATCTAGAGCAGATTTGAGATCAGCACAACATTTGGAACTAGCAATTCCGAAAACTAGAATGACAAGGGCAGACTCTGCATTAACAGTGAGTGGGCCTAAACTCTGGAACAGATTACCAGACTATTTAAAAAAAAAGGCAATTGTACCTTGGTATAAGATCAAGAAATGGTTAAAATCAGAAGTATATTAAATTAACTGATAGTGTTCCCATTAAAAAGGTAATACACTTTTTGTTTCACACTCCTCATTAATTATTATTCATAACTATTACTAAATGTTAATGAATCATCATTTTTGACCACATGGCCACTGCTATGTTATTACTAACAACAGGGTGTATAGCTTTAGACTTTGTACTTTTATCATTGTTATAGATGTTGATATTTAAGGTTAAAACAGAGAATGGGAGTAATAGAGTACATGTCTGTAATATGTATTTCTCATGCATTATGTACTATTATCTATTTTATGTAACTGAAATTTTCTTTTTATGGTTTGAATTTGGACCCCGTTGAAAATGAGTCTAACCACTCAATGAGTTATCCTTTTCCTAGATTTGTAAGGAATACATTTTTACAAACAAACAACCAAACAAAGACACAAGGGAAAAGTTGGGGTTGGGAGTGTAACAGGGGGAGGGTTAACACAGGCCGAGGAAGGCAGCAGTGAGAGGACAGACTACAAGGAGGAGGAGTACTGCAAGAATAAGCCCAGGTTGTGGGCCTCATCAAGATAGATTCAAAGATTACCTAGGGTGCCAGATGTTGGAGAGGAGCAATAACCAATTCTAGGTAGCAGGTACAGATTACCTGGGGAGCCAGGCCCTTGGGTGGGCAGGACCAGTATTAGGTAGCAGGTACGAGAAATCAGGAGATGGGATAAGAGCTACAGTGCGCTGGGTGAGGAAAACAGTGGGGAGGGGGGGAGGTAGAGGGGAGGGCAAGGATGGATCAGGAGGTAAGGGTATGAGGGAGAGGAAGGAAAGTGGTTGGGTGGTGGTATGATTGGATTACAGTGAGGTTGGCCGGGAGTCCTATTGGAAACAGCCACAGCTAGTATTAGCAATCAGTTGAGTTCTTAGCTCATGTTTAATGGGGCCTAACATTGATTTGGAAGTGATGCTTACCGGCAGGTTGTTTAAGCATTTAGGTGCCCGATGGGCAAAAGCACATTATCCAAGAGAGGTGTGGCATCTGGGGACCTTGAAGACCATACACCTGGAGCTTCTTGTGGGGTGGGTACTTTCATTGAGGGTGAGGAGCTTCTGGGCACCAGTTGGCAACATACCTTGACTTGCTCTTTTGGCCAGCAAGCAGGTCTGGAACTTAAGCCTGCCCTCGAACTGAAGCCAGTTGGTATGGTCGTAGAGGTCACAAGTGTGCGTGTACTGTTCCGTACCGGAGGAGAGATGACATGCCATATTTAAGGCAACTTTGATGAGACTGAGGGCTGAGTCTGTTGCAACCACATAGATTATAATGCCATACTCAACAAGGGAGATCACAGAGCTGTGGATGACCAGGTTGAGAGCTTCGGGGATAAGGCTGTGCTTATGACTATAAAGGAGGCCAATGTATGTTGAGTGCCTTTACGATATCGTCAGTATGGTTGACAAATGACAAGGAGCTGTCAACTTTAACCCCCCATGTATTAAATTGCTGTACCTGGTCAAGAGATACACCGTTAACATTCATAATGGTGAGAGGGTGCGTTCGGTGCCAGTTCTGTGAAATGGAGAACATCACAGCCTTAGCTCTTTATAATTCATGACAATTTTATGATTCTTGAACCACCTTTCTACTGCAGTGAAGTTGTCCTGTAAGGTGTGTGACATGGACAGCCAGTTCTGAATGCTGTATCATTTTTTTTAAATAAAAAATGTGTTACTGACTGTCTCTGCTGAAAATCTGGTGCTCTTAGAGTAACCTCACTCATCCCCCCCAGGTTTTAGCTGTAAGATGAAAGCCATGAGAAAATGCTGAAAACAGTGTGTGAGATCACACACACAGTTTTAAATATTAGGTGTTACGTGGAAGGCCTGAAGCTAATTACAGGATAGAAGAAGCTTGAGTTCAGCATATACATTTTTTATAACGTGTCCAGAGGAAGAAAAGCAGGTTGTGATGTATTAGTGCGAAAATCATAAAGATGCTTTCATGTCCTGTAAGGAGGAAGCTTATGATGAGATCAAAGAAATGGCATTTGAGGGACATGAGTCATGCTGAGGATTGCAAAATGTAATACTTTGAAAAGACATCCTGTTTTTGTATAAAATATATTTTTTATATATATATATTCTGACAGAGGAGGAGCTAGGTGATCTCACACAAAAAAGGGGTTGGCAAATACAGTTTGTTTAAGGAATATTCTGTTTTATTTCAGACACACTTTTATCTAGCCTCTGAAGAGGATACATCTGTAAGCACTTTAAGCAGGTATTTAGAGAGAGAATCAAATCTAAGTACTGTAAGTGGGAATTGTACTGTTTAAACCTTGTTCTTTTAAAAAATGTGTATGTCTTGTGATATAACAGTTCTGTATTTTGTGCCCATTGAATGTTATCAATAGAAACCCACAGATAAATAGCTAAATAGTAAAACTTTGGGTACAGTAAAGAACAGGGGGCACATGTGAGAGCAACCTGGTAACACGTGTCTGTTCATAGCTCCAAGGGACTCTGTGAGCTGCTATAATCTGCCTTTTCTACATTTCAAAAGAATATTGTTGTGGTTAAATAGGCACACAAAGCCAGCAAAAGCTTAAGGAGGGAGCAGAAAGCAGAATTGAGCTAACTGACAAATTCCTCTCTCCAAAAGTCAGGAAAGCAGCTCCATCATGGGGGGCAGGTGATTCCCCATGCCTGGACAGAGCAATGGCTTCCCCATTAATACAGCATCCTGAGCTGGGCACTAAGGTAAAAACTACAGTGAGCCTGGTGCTGGCTTCTATTCAGGTTTTACTCACCAATTTTCAAATGCATACTAAACCCTCATTGCAGACTGGGCAGAGTTCTGTCAGTGAAATTTCATCCAGATGTTGAACAGATGTTGAACAATAGAAAAAAAAGATTGCAAAGGTGGAGGAGAGGATGGAATCCATTGAAAAAATGCTGGCAAGCTCTCAGCTCCAAACCTTCTGTGGAGGGAGCCGGTGAATGTTTCTGTACAAGAGCAGCCAGATTCGATGACGAAACTTGAAAAAATAGAGTATACTCTCCTGTTGAGAAATCTAAGACTGGCTGGTCTGTCCACTAATATTATAAATGCTGATATGAAAGCTGAGGTGGCAAGGCTTTTAACCCCTGCTTTCTCTTTGGGCCAGCCAGTTGTAATGGAATCAGTATTTAGACCACAACCTAGAAAAGATCCTCAAAAAATACAAGAGACTGAGTCTGGTTCTAGGTATGTGATTTGTACTTTTTCATCAACTATACAAAGAAATAAAATACACCAGTCCACTAGAAGTAACAAATGTTTTATGTATAAAAGCTCAAAGATCAATTTCTACTCTGATTTCTGTCTTGCCACACAAAGATGCAGAATCATTTTTTTTTTGACAATTACTATTGAGTTTATCCAGGCAGGGGTTATAGCAGTTCTGCAATCCCTTGCAAAGTTAAAAGTCACTTTCCAAGGTAAAGACTGTTGTTTTCATGAATATGGATGCTGCAAGAGTTCTACCAACAGATATAGGATCTGAAGAAGAAGAAGAGGATGAAGAACAGGCCGGTGATAACACCCAATGGGACAGATTTTCAGAGGGTGTCACAGGGCTTGTATCAAGCCCTTCTTCAAGCCAGATGTTTGGCGCAACTGTGCCAAACTCCTTTGATGCAACTGCGCCCAATTTTAGTACATCAGGTGCAGTTGCAATAGTTTCCACAATTTATTGCAGCTGGTGCCAAGTATTTGGCTCACACCCCATAAAAAAAGGGTCCCACAAATAGAGCAAGTTAAACTGGAGAAAGCTGGTCTAACTTGCGGCATTTGGCACACCTGACTTGGAATTGCAGAATCACAGTCTGCACCGAAGGAATGCCACAAGCCCCCTGTGTCACAAATCCACTCAGAATGTCAGGCCCTTTACTCCCAAAGTGCCATATTCTGAACGCAGTCTTGTGAACAGTGTAACAGTCATGGTAACCCTCTTGTCTGTTTTTGTGAGTTCGGATCAACCTTTGGTCTCAGATTCTGGAGGGATTCAAACTATTAACCTCTTGTTAGCATACCCAATGCACAAGCTCAGATATATCTGTCTTTGGGGGGCTAGATATCTTTTCCTATGGGCATCTAACCAGGTGTACAGAGATGAACTCTTTAAAACTTCAATAAAAACCTCAGATTTAAAATGCTTCTCTTTCCAGTTTGGTACCACCATTCAAGCTTATGTTTAGTATCTGCAATAACCAACTACTTTTCTTACAAAATAAAAAGAAGTCAAAGACAGACCAAGTAAGTTTTAAAAAGAATTTTACTAAAATAGTTAAAAATATGTGAACCACAAAAGAGAACTCTTATATCAAAAGACATGCACATCTTTTTAAAAGAAACAAGGTTTAAACAGTGCAAATTCCTACTACAGTACTTGGTCTCTAAATACTTGCTTAAGTGCTCACCGATCTTGCTTGGTCAGAATCTAGGTAAAAATGTGTCTGTAAAACAGAATTATTCCTTAAACAACTATATTGGCCAACCCATTTTTTGGTGAGGTCAGCTAGCTCCTTCTCTGTCAGATTATATTTAAAAAAATATATCTAATAAAAAAATAGTAGTCTTTTGAAAGTATTAATTTTGCAATACTTCAGCATGACTCATGTTTCAAATGACGTCTCTTTTGATCCATGCTGCATCCTCCTCACACAGGCTTCATATGAGCATTTACAACCTTGCACCCCTGTGTAATAACCTGGGTTTTTTTCTTCAACGTCATAAACCTTTTTTTTATGATTTCTCTCTTAACAAAGTTAACTTAAACAACTCTGTAATTAGCTCCTGGTCGGCCATGTAACACATTGTATCTAAAAACTGAGTGTGTGTGATACACATGTTATCAGCATTTCTCTTGGCTTGCATCTGTCAGCAGAGATAGTCATTAATACATTTTATATTAAAAAAATATTATACAGCACTCAGAACTGGCTGTCTACGTCACATTCCTCCCCACCTAGACTGAATTTGGGGGATCTATCCCCTACGTGGGATGAGCTTCCCAAATCAGTTCACTCCTCATAGACCCTAGACAGTCTATCTAAGTTCTGATTCTTCACTCCAGCTCTGTGTACGATTTTTAGACCATACCCTTGTAAAGCAAGACTCCATCTTAGTAGTCTGCCATTGTTCTTTCCCATCTGTGTCAGCCAAACCAGGGGGTTATGGTCAGTCTGCACCACAAAATGCTGCCCATACAAATATGGCACTAATTTCTTTAGGGCCCACAATATAGCAAGACACTCCTTTTCCACCGTGGAGTATGCTTACTCCCTGGGAAGCAGCTTCCTGCTAAGGTACACAACTGGGTGATCTGTCCCTTGGCTGGACATCTGGCTCAGTACTGCCACAATACCCACGTCTGAGGCGTCCACCTGAACTATAAAGGTTTTGCTATAGTCAGGACTTGTCAAAACAGGAGCACTGCACAGTGCCTCCTTCAGTCTGATAAAGGCTTCCTCACAGGCTGGGCCCCAGGTAATTTTCTTTGGCATCTTTTTCTTTGTCAGGTCAGATAGGGGAGCAGCCAGGGCACTGTAATTGGGTACTAATTTCCTGTAGTACCCTGCTGTCCCTAGAAACCTCCTGATCTGCTTCTGGGTTTCTGGTCTGGGCCACGTCAGGATCACCTCTATCATTATTTAGTTAGGGCGGAGCTGTCCCCGGCCTACCACATGCCCGAAGTATGCCACTTCCCCCATGGCCACCTGGCACTTCTCGGCTTTGACAGTGAGCCTGGCCCTCTGTATCCTGCCCAGTACTTCCCTAAGGTAGGACAGGTGTTCCTCCCAGCTGGTACTAAAGATAGCAATGTCATCCAGGTATGCCATGACATACTGCTCAGCACCATTTAACACCTGGTTCACCAACCTTTGGAAAGTGGCTGGGGGCACTCTTCATTCTGAAAGGCATTACTTTAAACTCAAATAAGCCTAATGGAGTGATGAAGGCCGACCTCTTCCTAGCTCTGTCTGTCAATTCCACCTGCCAATACCCCTTTGTTAGGTCAATAGTCGTAAGGTGGGTCACCCCTCCCAACTTGTCGAGGAGTTTGTCCATCTGGGGCATTGGGTGGGCGTCGGACTTAGTGACTGCATTCAGTCCATGATAGTACACACAGAAACGAGTTGAGCCATCTGGCTTAGGTACAAGGACTATGGGTGAGGTACAGGGGCTGTGGGATCTCTGGATTACCCCTAAATACAGCATCTCTTCCACTTCCTTCCTTCCTAATGTCTTTTTGGACAGCCTCTGACACTTGGTGTGCTGTCCGACGTATGGGCATCTGTGTCCCTGTCTCCACATTGTGTGTCACTAAAGGGGTTAGTCCAGGCTTGGCACTAAACAATGGGCAAAGTCTGCTAAAACCTCCCTTACTTTCTGGATCTGGTCTGGGGCCAGCTGGGGAGACAATTTTACCACCTTCACAGAAGACTGCTGCTTAATCTCTTCCAGTAAATCCAGAAGGGGGTCTCCTTCATCTATCCCCTCTTCATGACTACACACTGCAAACACCATCTCAGCCCTATTTACATACGGCTTCATCATGTGTAAGAACAAGGGGGCACAATTTAAAGATAGAGGGGGGACAGTTCAGGGGTAATGTGAGGACATTATTTTTCATGGAGAGAGTGGTGGATGCATGGAACCACCTTCCTGGGGAGGTTGTCAGGTCTAAAACAGTGGGGAATTCAAACCTGCATGGGACAGACATAAGGCAATTGTAGTGGGGGGGTTGCAGGAAGTAGGCTGTTGGTTAACTAGAATCTGCAGCTTATCCAATAGGAAGGGAAATGGGCAGACTGGGTGGGTCAAGCGGTCCTTATCTGCCATCAAAGTCTATGTTTCTATGTTGACATGGTACATCCTTTCTGTCTGTCTACAGTCAAGTAACTCCACAATGTAGTTCACGTCATTTACCTTCCTAACCACTTTGTACGGTCCTGCCCACTCAGCTTGCAGCCTGTCTTTCTGGACCGGAATAAGGACCATGACTTCCTGACCTACCATGTACGAGTGAGCTCTGGCTCTGTGGCCGTACCACACTTTTTGTTTCTGTTGGGTAGCTGATAGGTTGCTCTGGGCTGTCCCCATAAGCTCCTTCAGCCTTTCCCTAAACCTAAGGACAAAATCCACAATGGGAGTTTCCTGGGTGGTGTGCTTGACTTCCCAGTCCTCCTGGATCAAGTCTAGGTGCCCACGTACGCGGCGTCCATATAAGAGTTCAAAGGGGAAAAATCCTGTCAACTCTTGGGCACCTCCCTGTACGCAAACAACAGGTGGGAGGGTATTTCTCCAGTCCCTCCCATGCTGTTCAGCAACTTAGAGCATTGACTTTAGGGTACCATTGAATCGTTCCACCGCCCATTGGCTTGTGGGTGACAGGGTGTCGTGCATCTCTGCACCACCCCACACTTTTTCCCATAAACATTTCATCAGGTCCAACATAAAGGAACCCCCTCCATCGGTGATTACCTTCTGCAGAAATCCAACATGGGAGAAAATCCTAAATAAGGCATCTGCCACTTTGTCTGTCCTCAAAGAGGATAGGGCGACTGACTCTGGGTACCGGGTGGCATAATCCACCACAGTCAGGATGAACCTTTTCCCTTAGGAGCTGGGGGTATTTAAAGGCCCCACAATATCCATCCCCACCCTCTGGAATGGATCCTGCACTATGGGCAAGGGGATCAGAGCTGCTTGGGTTTTCTTGCCCGCCTTCCCTATTTCTTGGCACCTGTGACAAGACCTGCAATACTCTTTCACCTGCTTGGTGTAGTTAGGCCAGTAGAAATTCTGGGCCAACTGCTGCATTGTGCACATGATTTCCAGATGACCAGACAAGGGAATATCACGTGCAATTTTGAGCAACTGCTCACGATACCCCTGGGGAACGACAAGCTGCCTGCCTAGCATCCCTCCCTCTGTCTGTACTGCCTGTATATACATAAGCCCATTTTCCCAATAAACCTTATGTCACCCGCCAGCTCCCTGTGTGCCTTCTGAGTCTGCCCAAGCCCTCAGCTTCTCTAAACTAGGGTCACACCTCTGAGCCGCTGCAAACCCCTCACATAGTCCCAAGGCATGGGACAGGTCCCCTTCAGTCACTAAACTAGGGTCCCTAGCACTAGCATCAGGGCCCTCAGGATCACTGTCAATCCTAACCCTCTGACAAGGGTTACCCCTCCCTCTTGAATAACCTCTGTAGCTGTGTGGTCACTACACTGGGAAATTTCTACCCCCTTTTTATCAGTCTCCCCACCTGGAGACACAGGCTGGGGAACCAGCCTCTCAGTGGTTTCCACACTGGTTTCTGTGGGGTTCAGGGAATTGCTATTTTCCCTTGCCGCTTGGCTACAGGTAAGTGCACATATCATCCCCTGCTGGAGATTGTTACCCAGGATCACATCCACTGCTAATGTGTTGGCTACAGCCACCTGTTGCACATTTCCCCCTGTTTCACCCCAGTCCAGGAGAACACTAGTGAGTGGCAGTGTTTTCACTTCGCCAGTAAACCCTTGTACAGTTATGTATTTATTTGTTATAAGCTGACCAGGCTGTACCAGATCCCCCATTACAAAAGTCAGAGATGCCCCTGTGTCCCTTAACCCCTGCGTCTGTACACCATTTACTGTGACTGGGTACATGTGTTCCTTCATGTTCACTGGCATGCTCTCAGGGACACACAAACAACCCATTTCTTTTCTAGCACCCTGTTGTGTATTTTGGCTCACCTTTTGGGGGCATTGTCTGGCAATATGCTCAGTTTCCTTACACAGCCAACATGCATTTCTTACTTCAGATAAATTTTTTCTCTGAAACCTGGGGCTAACTGGTTTCGATGGAGGCAGTGAGGGTTTTAGCTGCCCTGAAGGCATGCTTTTCCCTTTCTGTGCTGCCACACCCACCCCATTCACTGTCAGAGTAGGTCTGCTCTTGGCATAGCAGTCCGAGAGTTCAGTAGCCTCTTGCACTGTTTTTGGATCTCGGTCCTCTAGCCAGATTTTTAGCTCTGCTGGGCAAGCCCAATAAAACTGTTCTAATAAAATCACATTTTCAATTTTATCAACAGAATTTGCCTCAATTCCTTCCCACCAACATTTTAAAAACTGATGTTTTGTGGCTAGCTCCTCATAGCTCATATCAGGGCCTCTCCTGAGATTACATAATTTAGCTCTGTATGTTTCAGCAGTTAATTCAAACTTTTTTAACAGTGCAGCTTTTAGCTTCCTGTAATCATTGCTGTTTTCATTGTCCATTTGACCCAATGCATCTTGAGCTCTCCCAGTAAGTAACCGAGATAGCAGGAAGTTCCAGGACTCTCTAGGAATTTTAGCCTGAATGCAAACTTTTTCAAAAGAATTTAAAAAGGCATCCATGTCCTCCCCTTCCTTAAAGTCAGCTATTAATTTGGAGTTCAATTTGTAACCCAGTCCTGCAGTCCCAGTTAAACCCAAGCCACTTACCTGCTCTGGTGCTGCTGGTTGGAGTCGTAGCTTCTCCATTTTGTGTTGCCACTGGCACTTCTCTCTCTTCTCTACCTCTTGCTTCACTTGCTCTCTCTTCTTCTCTGCAGCTCGCTGGTGCTCACGGTTCTCACAGTCTGCTTCCCTCTGTTGTCGCTATGCCTCACGGTCTGCCTCTCTCTGTTCTCGTTCTGCCTTTTGGGCCATCTCTCGCTCCTCTCGCTCTACATCCAGTTCCATCCTGTGCAGCTCAATTTGTAGCCTCAGTAGTTCTGGATCCAGGATACTGGTGATCTTTTCCTGCTGCTGTGGCTCTTCACAGACAGTGGCCCTGCTGTCCTTTTCAGTCACGGTCAGTGACTCGCTGCTCTGGGTATCTGCTACCATCAGGGCCTCTATGAGGTTCTGCTTTTTGGCTATAACCTCGAACAGAACTCCCCTGTCCCTGCACAACTGCTTCAAGTAATCTACAGTGTGCCTGCTATAGTCAGAAGCCATCTTCTTCCTCCCTGACTACAGCTACTCTGACTGCACTTTAGAGAAAAAAAATTAAATGGGTAGGAACTCGACTGTAAGCCAAGTGATATATAGTTCTGTTTCCTTTTTAAAGTAAAACTCTGCCTTTTTTCTTTCTTTGTAAGAGAGCTTACAGTCTCAGCTGACACAGAACGATAATCTTGTGATACCAAAATTATGGCACCGCTGCCAACCAATCTGTCACAAACCCACTCAGCAGCTCAGGCCCTTTACTCCCAAAGTGCCAACCTCTGAAAGCAGTCTTGTGAACAGTGTAACAGACAAGGTAACCCTCTTGTCTGTTTTTGTGAGTTTGGATCAACATTTGGTCTCAAGTTCTGGAGGGATTCAAACAGTTAACCTCTTGTTAGCATACCCAATGCACAGGCTCAGATATATCTGTCTTTGGTGGGGCCAGATATATTTGCCTATGGGCACCTAACCATGTGTACAGAGATTAACCCTTTAAAACTTTAATAAAGACCTCAGATTTGAAACACTTCTCTTTCCAGTTTGGTACCACCATTCAAGCTTATGTTTAGTATCTGCAATAACCATGTACTTTTCTTACAAAATAAAAAGAAGTCAAAGACAGACCAAGTACGTTCTAAAAATAATTTTACTAAAATAGTTAAAAATATGTAAAACACAAAATACAGAACTCTTATATCAAAAGAGATACAAATCTTTTAAAAAGAAACAAGGTTTAAACAGTGCAAATTCCTACTACAGTACTTGGTCTCTAAATACTTGCTTAAGTGCTCACCGATCTTGCTTGGTCAGAGTCTAGGTAAAAATGTGTGTCTGTAAAACAAAATTATTCCTTAAACAACTGTATTGGCCAACCCATTTTGGTGAGGTCAGCTAGCTCCTCCTTTGTCAGATTATATTTAAAAAAATATATCTAATAAAAAAAACAGTAGTCTTTTCAAAGTATCAATTTTGAAATCCTTCAGCATGACTCATGTTTCAAATGACATCTCTTTTGATCCATGCTGCATCCTCCTCACACAGGCTTCATATGAGCATTTACAACCTCGCACCCCTGTGTAATAACCTCGGTTTTCTCTTCAACATCATAAACCTTTTTTTATGATTTCCCTCTTAACAAACTTAAGTTAAACAACTCTGTAATTAGCTCCTGGTCGGCCATGTAACACATTGTATCTAAAAACTGAGTGTGTGTGATACACATGCTATCAGCATTTCTCTTGGCTTGCATCTGTCAACTGTAAACTGGGGGGGGTGAGGTCACTCCTAGAGCATTAGAGTTTTCGGCAGAGATAGTCCTTAATACATTTTATTTTAAAAAAAGATTATACAGCACTCAAAACTGGCTGTCTACATCAAACCCTGTACTGTATGTTCGGCACACCAGGGACTTGCTCCATCCGCAAATCATTTTAAAATCAAGCCCATTACTATCTCCCTGTGGTCACCTGAATTATGGACAAGGATTAAACTCTAAAACTCTGAGACTTGGCAAAAATGAAGTTTATTTAATAATTTAAGGACATATACTGTTACCACAGACTTTTGTTTTCCTGAAATGATAAGCTTTTTAATTTGATTGCTAATTTAGATGTAAATAGCTCAGATCATAGAAAAAAATATAATACTTTTTGTATAAAATTGTGCTCTTGTTATACAATTAGGTCTCCAAGGGAGGAGTAAAGGATGGGTTCGGAAATTCTGGCCACAAGTCAGGAGAGAGACCTGGGGGTTATCATATTGGATGACCTGAAGGTGACCAAACACTGTAAAAAGGCGGTGGGGAGAGCAAACAGAATGTTGGGGTGCATAGGGAGGGGCATAACAAGCAGGAGGAAAGAGGTGGTGATGCCACTGTGCAGATCACTGGTGTGGCCTCAACTGGAGTACTGTGACCAGTTCTGGAGACCACATCTCCGGAAGTACATTGACAAAATAGAGGTAGTCCACAGGAGGGCAACGAAGATGGAACATGGACTGTACCAGAAGCCCTATGAGGAAAGACTTAAGGACCTTAATATCTATTACCTGGAAGAAAGAAGGGAGAGGGGAAATATGACAGAGACTTTGAAGTACCTTAGGGGAGTACACAGGTTACTGGTGGAAAGCATATTTCAGATAAAACTCTGCACAAGAACAAGGGGTACATGATATGAGGCTAAAGGGTGACAGGCAGGGGATAATGTTAGGAAGTACTTTTTCACTGAAAGAGTGGTGGAACCATGGAACACCCTTCCAGAAGAAGTGGTGGGTGTGAAAACAATATGGGGGTTCAAGAGTGCATGGAATAAACATAAGGGTACCCTAGAGGTGTGCAGAGCAGGAGAGCTGCAGATCAAATATGACCTAGGGCTGCAGCAGTGAGTAGGGAAATGGGCAGACTAGGTGGGCTGTATGGTCCTTATTTGCTGACAAATTCTATGTTTCTATTTACTGTTCACCCCCCTTGAAAATCTGAAAACAGTTTTTGTGCTTTGCAATGAATTTCTTTTATGTGTAATTTTTCTAGATGTTCTTTTGGTTTTATATATTGTTCTTATTTACTGTTCTTGCTGAATAAAAATTAAGTATATAAAAGAGAACAGGGTGCCCAAATGCTTCAGTTCATCTTGTAAATGTTGCTACTGATGTGTGGCCTGGGGCAAAACATTTTGGGAATGTGGGTGCATTGTGATATGAATTTTGAGAGGGGTACATGAGAAGGTGTGTCTGTCAATCCTGGGGAGAGTGGTGGTTGAGGTAACATTTTTTAGAAAGCACAAGGGTAGATGTAAAACTTTAGAAGGTTGCAGGGACAGGAGTACAAATGTTGAAAGGGAAGAGCGATAGGAGGTATAGAGTTTGTGATGGGTGGTAGTACACCTTTGATGAAAGTTACAAATTTGGGGAGTAGTGTAGGGGAGGTGCAAATGTTATGAGTCATGTGTGATAAGTGTAGTAAGTACAGATGTTTGGAGAGGTGTGGTAGGGGTATAAATATGGGAGGTGTTTAGAAGTGCACAGAACTCGGTGGAGTGTGGTTATGGGGTATAGATGTTGGAGGGGCAGGGTACAAGTGCATGTTTTGGTAAATGTTCAAGGCAGAAGTGCACATTTTAAAAAGGGTTCAAGGGTAAGGCTTTAGATTTAAGGAAGCATGCAGATGTTTTTGAGAGGTGCAGTGGTACATATATAATTTTATTTTTATTTGAAAAGGTTTCACCAGGAAAGACAACATGAGCTGTAAACAGCTCATTTCCAGAAGTGTCCTTGGGGTGGTGGGGGTGGTTACATAAAGGGGATGATAAGGAAATACAGAATAAGATAAATTACATAGAGTGTAAATTCAAATACATACAGTGAGGAACAAAACACAATATATTCTAATCCTAAGTTACAGACATTATCACATGGAAGAAGGTACAATATAGCAAAGTAAGGAGACAAAGCATAGGGTAAGCCATAACTGGGTAAACAGAACAATATGAAGATATTAACATGTATAATTGCAGACCAGGAATGGGTAACCTGAAGGTATCGGCCAGGTAGAGGATAACAGTTGTAGGCTGAAAGTGAGTTACTAAGTGCTTGTTAGATCCAGCAAGTTTTAAGTGCTAGTAAGGGCTTAGAAAAAAATTGGGAGTTGTGATGCAAGGGAAAAGGGTGGGGAAAGAGGCAGGAGGGAGGAGAGGGAGGGAAGGAAGGACAAGCCAAGAACTAAGCCCCTACATGATGCTGAGAATCCGAGAGGGTACTGGTCCTGGCAGAAAAAGGGAGGGGGAAGGTGGAAGGGCGGAGGAGGAGGGGCAAGCTAGAACTATTCCCTCTGGATGCTGAGAACCCTACAAGGGACTGGACCCAGCAGACAGGAAATGGGGGAGGGAAGCAGGAAGCAAGAACAGTCCCCTTCAGGATGTAGAGAACTCTGCAGGGGACAGGACCTGGCAGAAAAAGGGGGAAACAGGAGAGAAGAGGGGAGAAGGGAGAGCAGGGGTTGGGGGAGCAGGAGGGGAAGGAGGAGGGTGAGGGAGGAGGAGTAGATGGGTGCAGACCAAGGCTATTCACCTTTAGGATGCTGAGGACCATGTGAAGGGACTGGATCTTGTAGAAATGGGGAAGGGGAGTAGGAGTGGTGGGGTGGGGTAGAGTATGGGGAGGGGAGGGAAAGAGGGCAGGAGCTAGCAGCTAGATGTGGGCATCGGGGAGGAGGGGAGAGAGGTTGGAGAGAGAGGCCCAGGGAGTTAACTGGGAGAGAGGGAGATTAGGTATAGTTACAGATGTGAGCAGTGTGCTTATAGGAGGAGGAATGAAAGTGAGTGGTGGGATTGTGCAGGTGAATTTCTACTGGGAGGGGTTTCAGATATCTGGAAACTTATATGAGAAGGCAGAGTGGCTAGACAAGGTGCATCGGGTGGGAGGGCAGGTTCTGGGGGTGGAGGCAGAGGGTATAGTAGGATGGGAGGGGTTGATAAGAGGAGGTCAAATAGGATGGCAAAGAACTGAGCCAGAACTTGCCAACTAAGTTAGCAATGTGCGACATGTGTCTAGCATAGAGAGAGGGAAAGGAGAGTGAGGAGTAGAGGTAACAGTGATGTGTACATGGGAGGCAGCTAAGAATATAGTGGCAGAAGGAGTTAAAGAGAGTGTCCAGTCTGGATAGGGTGGTTTTAGGGGCAGAGCTGTAGACTATGTTCCCGAAATCAAGCACAGGGAGGATCATCTTTTGGAGGATTTCTCTCCTGGCTTGCTCTGGGAGGCAGTTGCAGTGTCTGTATAGAGCACCGAGTCTAGGGAGTAATTTTTTGTGGATGGCATTGATGTGTACCCCAAAATCAAGATTCTTGTCTAGCCACAGTCCGAGATACTTAAATGTGGCTACATCATCCAGCATAGAGCCAGAGAGAGTGTGGAAGGTGGGAGTGGAATACAGTCTGGCTAGTTTTTGCCTGGAGCTGAAGGTCATAGATACTATTTTTGTGACGTTCATGGAGAGTTGATTGCCATTGAATCAATGTTGAACATTGTTAAAATCAAGCTGAAGGCTGGTGGCCACCTCAGAGGGGGAGGTCCGGAGGAGAATAATGCAGTATCCTCTGCGTACATGTGTATACATGAGGAAACGCAGGCATTAGGGAGATCATTCAGGAAAATAGAAAATAATGTAGGACCAAATACTGAGCCTTTGGGGGCACCAGTGTTGATCAGTAGAGGAGGAGGAGACAGGGAGTTGCCTGCTTTGATGGACTGGGACCGACCTGTGAGGTAGGACTGGAAGCAGCTGGTGGTAGAGTCAGAGAGGCTGGCCGTAGATAGTTTGCAGAGGAGAAGGGAGTGGGAAACAGTGTCAAAGGCTTTGACCAAGTCAACAAAGATGGCAGAGGTGATGCATCCCTGATCCAAGCCTGAGAAAATGGAGTTGGTGAGTTGAAGGAGAGAGGTGGTGGTAGAGTGTTTTTTGTGAAACCCAGACTGGAAGGAGGAGTCAAGGAAGGAGGATAGTTGTTCCAGGGCCAGATGCTCCTGAAGTTTTGCCAGGGTGAGAAGTAGGGAGATGGGGCGGAAGTTGCAAGGGTTGGATGTGTCCTTGCCTTTAGGGAGAGGGATAACTTGCAGACTTCCAAGCATCAGGCACTGTAGAGTGAGAAAAGGAAAGGTTCAGAAGATTTGTCAAGGGAGAAGCAATGGAGTATGCAGAAAGGTGGAATAATATTTGGTCAAGTCCGTCAGGTCTTTTTCCTTTGAGTTGGTTCAGAGCAAGTAATACGCGAAGGGTGTCATCAGAAGGGGTGTATTGATAATTATAAATTTGAAAAGGAGTGTAAGTGAAAGGGTTTAAATGATAAGGTTGTGCAAGGTAGCATTAGAATATTGCTAGAGAAGTGTGTGTACGTTTTCTAAAAGTTGCAAAGGAAGGGTTCAGTAAAGAAATACATTTTGGGGGGAATATGCAGTTAGAGTTACGGGGTAGTAGTTGTACACATTCTGTGACTGTTATGGAACTTCACCAACGGGTATAGATTAGTAATAAAAATGAGTTGTGGGGGTTGCCTTCAGAACTAGAAGGGAACATATGAACTCAAAATTTACATTTGAAGAGTTAAACAGTTTTTTTTTTTGTTTCTTTATTTATTTTTTTGTTCAGGGGCTGATACTGTGCCCAAGTGTTCGAGATCAGCCTGGGAGGGAGCCTGTCAGATATTTGCCCATATTGTTTTACTTGTGTAATCCCATTAATGAAGACACACATCAGAAAATGGGAAGCAACATTTGAATTTTGCCATTTTACTATGTGATTTACTGTGTGTTTACTGACTTGACAGAACTCTGACGGAAATTAACATTCATGCCTAAATATCTTCAGAACTCAGCCAAGATTCTGTCAGCTGCCTGAAAACATCTAAGCAACTTTCTCTGAAACCATTAAATAAGAGAAGCAATAAATAATATTCTTATACGTGAAAAGGCAGTTCCTGCACTTTGTAATAAACAGGCCCTGTTGTTCTCATGGTGAGCAAACAGAACATTGTAAAACTTTCACAACTTATTTTTAAGCAGGAGTATATTGTGTCTAATGACTGCTTGTACACAGTCTGCGGGGTTGAAAACAGGAGACACTGACTTGTTTCATTTTGAAACTTATCAGTGTACTTCATCTGTGGCTTAGCTCAGGAAAAGTGGAGAACAGCCACTATATGAAGGTCTTACTGGTTTTGGTAATGGTTAGCCCAAAATAGGAAAGCAGTCCTTGATTTTAGTAGGGTGGATTCAGTAGGCTGAGTAAGCTGGTCAGGGATAGGTTACTAGGTGGGATGGATGAGAGACGGGGCAATTGTGGGGGCCATTCTTGAGGTTTCTAGGGTATGTGTGAGAATAGTAAACAAAAAGAACAGGTTCAAGACACCATTATGGTTCTTGGCAAGGGTCAGGGAAGCAGTGAGGGCCAAAAAATAAGCCTTCTACAAATACAAAGAAAAGCGGGGAAGAAGAATGGGTAGAATATTTACTGAAATCTAGGTGGTCAAAAAGGGCTGTTTGGGAGGCAGAAGCAGACACTGAACTATGTAATGCGGAGGGGTCAACAGCAGAGAAAGACTTCAGATATATCAGGGAAAAAAGGAAGAAATGGGAATTGTAAGGCATACTGAGGGGGCAGGGTGATAAAGGAGGAGCAAAGCATAGCCATTCTTGACAATCATGTTTACTCAGTTTTCACTAGGGTTGATGGTAGGCCCTTGCCAAAGAGTGGAATTAAAGTGGCCTCAAAGGGGATCCAGGAGATGAGGCAGCCAATATTCATAAGTGAAAGGGTCCTGAAAGGGCTGGCATTCGTAAAGATAGATAAGACCCTGGGACCAGATGGGTTGCATCTGAGGATACTCAGGAATTGGCAGCAGAACTGTCTGAACCACTAATAGGTCTTCTCAACAGCTCACTAAAGAGGAGGGTAGTTCTGAAGGATTGGAGGGTGGCAGACATAGCCCCACTCCATAAAGGGGGAAGGGGGCAAGGAACAGGCAGCGATCTACAGACCTGTAAAATCTTACCTCTATTGTAGGAAAGTTGATGGAGTTACTGGTCAAAAAGGACCTTGTGGACTACTTCAAGAGCAATGGTCTCCAGATTACTAAACAGCATGGACTTGTTGCAGGGAGGTCTTCTCACACTAACCTGATAGCTTTCTTTGACAGGGTGATAAGGGATTTGGATAGGGGCCATGCTGTGGATTTGTACTACTTCAAATTCATCAAGGCTTTTGACTTGGTACCTCACCAATGCTTGCTGAAGAAGATGGAGGATCTAGGTGCAGCTAAGGCCGCAGTAAACTGGGTAGTAAGTGGCTAAAAGGGAGACAGAATACAGTTGTGGTCAATGGGATTAAATCAGAAGAGAGGGACATTATGAGTGGGGTACAAAAGGGATCTGTCTTGGTCCAATCCTCTTCAGTATATTCATCAGTGACATTGGTGAGGGAATCCAGGGCATGATGTGTCTCTTTACAGATGACACTAAGCTCTGTTGGAGGGTGGATAACAAAGATGGAATAGAGGAAATGCAGAGAGACTTACAAAAACTAGAGAGGTGGTCTAAGGTTTGGCAGTTGAAATTCAGTGCCAGAAAGTGCAGGTAATGAACCTAGTGAAGAACCCCAGAACAGAGTACTGAATGGGAGGGGTAAGATTTTGCACTATGGCTAAGGAATGAGATCTTGGGGTTATCTCTAGTGACTCCCTCAAGCAATCACATTGGTGCAACAAATCATATAGTAAAGTAATCAGGATACTGGGATGCATTGGGAGGGGTACTGATAGCAGAAGGGGAGAAGTAATACTTTCTGTATATAGATCCTTTGTGAGACCACACTTTGAGTACTGTGCCCAGTTCTGAACTCCACACCTCAGGAAGTATAGGGATAAGCTGGAGATGGTGCAGCGCATAGTAACAAAAATGATTTAGGTCCAATAGGGCAGGTCATATTAGGAGCACCTCAATGCACTGAACATGTACTCTCTGGAGACCAGAAAGAGGGGGGAGGGATATGATACAGACCTTCAAATTCCTAATGGGAATTAACAAGGTGAACTGTGGAGAACTATTTAGCTTGAACACTAGCTTGTGCTCACATGAGCATGTGAGGAAACTAACAGGAGGGAGGTTCAGGAGGGGCATGAGGAAGTACTGTTTTATGGAAAGGGTGGTGGAGCCATGAAACAGTCTGCCTGCTGAGGTGGTGGGTGCAAAATCTATTGGTGGTTTTAAGCACGGTTGAGACAGGATAACAGTTATAGTGGTGACTCGATTGGCAGAATCAAGGAGGAGAATAGGGGGATGGGGAGGGTTACAACCCTAGTGGGGCAGTAGGTCCAAGAGCTAAATAGGGAACTCAGGATGAGCAGATGGACCTTTGGTCTTTTTCTGCCATCGTCTATGTTTATATGTTTTTGTAACATAAAATGCAAAGAGCCTTTGTACAAAAGCACCGAAGCAAGGATTACTCTTGAAGAGTATTAGTTATGAAGTCAAGTTTAAAGAACTACCAAATACACAAACTCCAATAAATGCAAAGCATGAGAAGTATATGCAAATCACTAAGAAATATTTTTTTTTTACTCTATTTTTTCTCCAGTGCCGCTGGCCAGGGCCTCATTCAGCCATCTCCCAGCACTTGATTCCATCCCACCAAGATTCTCCCTGGCCTGTGACCCCTGTCCCCTGATCCACCCATGACTTACCTGCTTGGGGAACTTATTAGCTTGTACCCCCCGAGGCATGGATGCCTTCAGCTCATCAGTGTTCCCATACATCACCGTAATTCCCAGCAGGCAGAGGTGAAGTCTGGAGGGATGGCAGGGTCCAGGAGAGCAAGACCTGGTTGTGAGTGTGGTGACAAGGAACAGTTTCATCTGCCCAGCCAGCAGGGTTATCCACTTTGCAGTTCCTTGGAAGAGAGGACATAAAGTGATGCCCTGGTGATATCAGGGATGCTCCCATGTCTGATGTACCAATGTCTGCCTCCCCTCAAATTCTCTTGTGTTTTATAGTCTCTGGCTCACTGATCCCCAGCTGTTGCTAGGATTTGAACTTTCACCAAGCACCATGGCCCACCCAACCTGGAGGAAAACAGTTGTCCACAAGACACTTGTTCCTTCTCCCTCCAGCCAACCTTCCAAAATCCCAGGTTCATTCCCGAACCTGGGTCATCCTTTATTAACTAGCCAGTGGCCTTCATTATGCACCTGTGGGTTGGCTCCAACCATGAAAGATTTTAAGCTGGTTATTGTGGTACTGTGGTGCAATTAAAGTTAGGGTTGAGTAGGCACTTTAAATAGTGATTTCGTCCACTTGTTACTTAGCCATCTTTAGAGCTTGGGATCTGAAACCTGACATGCACATTCTTTTGGCAGTACCACAAAACACAGTAAACATTTGATAAATATTTTTAAAATGAAAGGGGGAGGTGGTTATCAAAATGGGAAAATCATGAGTTTTAGAAGCAGTTGTTACCCTACTTTCAGCACAGATTTGTTAGTGTGTGAGGATATTTTCATGCCTTAACAGACAGCACCAAAGTTAGGGGAAACACCAGTTTAATTACTCATTCAAACCCTTGGAACAATACAATGCACACTCACCAAGATTCAGGAGAGTTTTACCTTAACATTATATTTGTTTACTTTTGCAGGTGTGTGCTGTAACCCTAACTTGAGCCTTAATGATTTTTTCTTGCAATTAAACATATGGATATGTACTGTGTGTCAGAATTGCCACTCGGAAGGTAGATCTCAAATGTACTTACTTAGGTGACCATGACTAATATTCTCCATGCTAAAGAACTCATGGGTAGCACTGAATGCCTGTATCATATTTAATGGGAATCTGATGTGTTTTATTCAAGATAAATAGCTATGAAATGTAAGTGTGACACATATGTACACAGGCATTTACTATATCCTCTTAGTCCTGCCACAATAGGTGTTAAGATGCAAACAGTATTAATGGATTTGCCATGTGTTCATTGTCCCATGTTATATTTTAAGAATGAAAATATTTGAAGAGCAAGAAAACTTTTCTTAAAGCAGCAGTGCAACAAAAAATGTGTTTTCCAAAAAGCTAATTTCAGCAACAATTAAGACAAGTATTAACATACCTGACAAATTTACTTGTCTAGGCACCTCCTTTGTTGTGCACCATGAGTTTTTTGACTCGTTCCTAACCATTGCCAGGTCTACAGTGCTAGTTCTATGCCAATAGTGAGGGGCTTCTTTTTTGTGTTTTGAGTAAAAACTAAATCTAAACATTTGTAAAATACTCAGATTCTGGTGAAGCTAGAACATTACCATCAAATGAAACTTGGAGATGTCTGAAATCTTATATAGTGAAAAAAGGTAAGGTCAATTTTTGTTTGCCCAGTTTCATTGCATTGCTGCTTTAAGAGGGAGGCAGCTGTAAAAATAATACAAAATCACACATGCCCACACAATGCAAAGCATCATGGGCTGCATATGCAAATCACCACAGAATGTTATGCTGGTCCAACTTTAAGCAGAATTGCACGGTGCCGAAAGGCCTCTCACACAGTTTGCAAAGGATGCTAACAGAAGACCTAGACACGTGTTTTGTCCTACCAGGACTCATCAGTATGCCTCGTCTGTTTGACCTCCCAGTGGAATGGACCAGCTACCCTAAGACAATGAGTCTTGGATATGTTGTGGTGAACCCATTAAAATCAAAAAATTTAAAAATCTAGCCATGGTCCAGAATCCATCCTGTGGCTAAGGCATTTTAAGGTCTGGTGAATACCATGGCTGGGAAGCTTTTTAACTCTAGACTTTATAAACTGGGCATGCTTATTTATTAGTGTTAGCAGTGTTGTATTAAAGAATGTCAACCACTTCATCTGTTGAGAGGCTAGATAGAAAGATTGCCAGTTTGTGGTCCTAAGATCAGTTAGGTAGTTTTCCAATTTGAATTTTCGATAGCTATGCTTGGTCACAGATTTTGTGCTGTGGGAGCGCTTTTTGAGTTTTCTTATTCCAGCCACAATGTTATGGTCACTGGCATCATTGAAAAATATGGCAGAACAGGTACATTTATGGGGCCTATTTGTTAATATAAGGTCAAGCAATGTACTCTTATCAGGGTTTTTAGGGCTGGGCCTAGTTGGTTCTGTTATCAGTTGAGACATGCCTAGTACATCACATTAATCCTTGAGGTTGTTAGATCTAGTGCTAAGCCAATCCAGGTTAAAATCTCCAAAAATAATTGTTTCATTGGTGTCTGAGTTAATGAAGTTATGAATTGTATTCAGTAACTGCGATCCCCCCTGAAGGTGGTCTATAACAAACCATTATATTAATTGCTTCAGAGGATGCCATAGTTAAATTTATGGCCAGGAATTCAAATTCCTTAGCTTTAGTTGATGCAGATATGTCAGTGACTGAGTACTTATCGCTGATATCAATTAACCCCCCCCCCCCGTGGGTCTGTCTATCTGAAAGGTATTGTAGGATGGGAGTGCTACCTGTTGGTCAGGAATGGAAGCCTTTAACCAGGGTTCTGTGATCACCAAGATGTCAGGTTTGATATGGGATACCCAAGCTGGCAATGTTATCAATTTTATTTTGGAGGCTACATACATTCATTAGCAGCATTTTAAGACCAGTGGCTGAACTAAATTCTAGTGGAGAGGTAAGAGTATTAGGACCTTGGTTGACTTCGACATTCCCTGAACAAATCAGTAATATGACAATAAGTTTCTTTATCATAGATCTTTGATTTAGGAGTTCTTTTTTTGGTAAAGGATGATATATAGGCAGCCATCCTTGCACTCGTTAGTTTTCCTGGGGCTAGTGTTAAGTAAAATAATGTAAGCGCCCTAAAGGATATGCTTTGTGTAAGCATCCAGGGCTGGGTAAGAGGGGTAGATAAGGCATACCATGTATAATGTGGACTAGTTATATAGGAGTGCTTATTAAAATAAGGTTAGCCTGTGGAGAGCACATAGGTGATGTACCTTTGGGTTCATTGTACTTGAACCAAGCTGGGCAGGTAAAAAGCAGAAGCAGCAATAGAGAATGCGTGGTGTCTATGTCTATTGCAGTGGAGAGCAGGTTGAGTCTGCAGATTGAAATTTGAACTAAGGGATGGTGATGGAATGGCTGCAGGGGGTGGGTCCTGGGGAGGGATACTGCAAGAAATGTGACAGAGGAGTTAAGGGATCTAACAAGTATAGAACAATTGTTGCCACTAAGATAGCCTAGTGGTTAGGGTGACCACCTCTAGTGGAAAGGGTTGGGGATTCAAATCCTGGGTTGTGGGAGGGTAAGAGTAAGGGGGGTATTGCAAGGAATAGGCTGCATTAAGAAGATTCACCTAGGTGAAGAGCCTTATACCTATACTGCTGGGTTGCTTATACTAGAGATGGAATGAGGAAAAAGTCAGGCACAGCAGTGACTCCTAGTGGCCAAATAGTATAATGTGTGGTGAGGAAATTAGGAAGATTGTTTCTGGAGTGACGTGTCATGCAACAAAAGTTACCTATAAAGGTAGAGACTGCCCAGGGTCAGGGTTGATGGGTGGGTGGGGCAGACGCAACACAGCGGTGATGGGCTAACCCAGGTCTGTAATACTAGTGTTGGTAATGGTGGCTGCTGGTGCTCTGATGTGGTCCTCAGGATGGGAGGAGTTGAGTGTAAGGTAGCCTGTGGATAAAGGGGACATAAACTCTGTTCAGACAAAGAAGGGATTAAGGGGTCAAGAAAATGAAGCACAGGGTCACGGCAGGAGAAGGGATGGTGGGATGGTGGGATGGTGGGAGGGAGGAGGAGGAGCAGGTTTGGGCAGAAAGGGAGAGGGTGCTGGGGGTAGTAGGAAGGAGGGAGAGGGTACAGATGGTGAAAAAGAGTTGAAAGATGAGGCTGAACAGCAACATATCTGGTTTTCCCTTTGTTTGTATATATCCTATTTCTCGCAAAAGGTAATATGTACTTTAGCATAGGTTGCACATATCACAGTCCCCATAGCTCTGAAGTGAGACCCTGTTGCTAACACAACACTGGCATTATCCGGCCCATCTTTCTGCTGGTGCTGCCACTGTATAAACAATAGTCCCATCCACTGCTGTGTTAATCCCGTCCACCACCAAAGTATGTTCCTGTGCCCCCATCCTAACATAGAAGTGCACGGGAGGGCTACTCTGGCCCTGCCCCCCCCCATTAAAAATCATCCTTCAACTTAATTATAATACAATTATATATGCCCCTAGACCCCACTAGCTTTGTGGGGATTCTGGTCCCCCCTTGTTCACTGACTGTGCACGCCTCTGCATCTGAGCCATTTCCTTGCCGGTGCTGCTGTTAAACCAACAATAGTCCCATCCACTGCTGTGTTAATCCTGCCCACCTTCCAAGTATGCTCCCTGAGCCCCCGTCAGACCCATCTCCCCACTGGTACTGCCACTGAATAAAAAATAGTCTCACCCACTGCTGCGTTAATCCCACTCACCTCCCGAGTATGTTCCCGGTGGCCCCATCCAGTGTGTCTCCCTGTGGCTGTCTCCCCACTGGAGCTGCCTTTAAATAAACAATATTCCAACCCACTGCTGCTTTAATCCTGCCCACCTCCTGAGTATATTCCCGGTGTCACCATCTGGTTCGTCTCCCCACTGGTGCTATTGTTAAACAAACAGTAGTCCCACCAACTGCTGCATTAATCCTACCCTTCTCCCAAGTATTCCCCCTGTGATCCATCAGACCTGCCTCTGTGCCAGTGCTGCCACTGAACAAACAATAATCCTGCCCACTGCTGTGTCAATCCCTCCCACCTCCTGAGTATGTTCCCTGTGTCCCCCATCTGATCCTTCTCCCCCAATGTAGCTGTTCTACTGCCTTGCTCTGCTTCCTCCTTTAGAATTCCTGCTGATAAAGTGTTACTGTTGTAAATCTTTAGTACTGCTCTGAGCTCTAAGTACCTAGTTTATGTGAACTAGTTGTAGTAAAGCTAAGTTGATTCCTCAGCTGCCATCCAGATAGATTTCTGTACCTCCGGCCTCAAAACAAACTGTACCTCTTGAACACCTCCATTCGACACCACTGACCACTCTCCAGGATATACACCTAGGCATACAATAAAGGACAGACCCCATGTGCAGGTATCATAATAAACAAATAACAGAAATAAACTGCAGAGTCCATAGTTATAAAGGTGTACCAAACACCAGTAGAAAACAGGCATTCCAAATTTTAGCAGTTTAGCAGGATTCTAGCAGGAATATCTATGAAGGTCATTCCATTGTCCACCAAGTCCCTGGTGTCCTGTCTAACATTCATGCTGTCAGTACATCAGAACCATTTAGAAAATGGGCTTTTTATTTGGAGGCATCTGATTGGCTGGTACCCCTTTCAGAGGGGTATATTAACTTTTAATAGATGCCCACCAAACAAAAAGTCCCAGCCCAAACCTGCCTTATGCCCAGCCTGCTTCATCATTGGTTGAAGTACTGTGTAAACAATTTCAAATTGGTGCCATTTTTTATTTCATGGCTTAGCAAGGTGAGAGACCCCTCCCACCCTCCCACACACACAGACTCACTCAGCCAGTACCAAAACAAATTTGTTCCTGTTTCCTAGTTTTAAAACAGTGTCTCTCTCTCTTTTTTTGATCTTGTAAGGAACCCTCCTGCTGCCATAGCTCTCTCAGTCTCCCCTGTCAGCGAACACGGAACCAGCCCCACATTCAAATCCCATAAACGGGACACAATTGATTTGACTGCAAAAGGAAGCTACCTTTTTCCCCTCTTGCAGTTCCTCTTCCAGCTCCAGCCTTCCCTTCCAATCTTGCTGTAGATTTCGTCATACCACACTTCCAAACTGTATCCCTAGCACTATCAGTAAGTACCCTCACACTGTCTAAAGCACTGTATGCCACAGATTATTTCCTTTGTTTTCTTGTAAGGACATACTCCAGGAACCACTGCAGATGTTTCAACCTCCTGCCCCGCTCCGCTTGACTCGACTACTCCATTCCAGTACAATCATCATTCCTCACTATCTGTGGCAGACAGAGCACACCCACAACATTAACTTTGCTACAAAATCAGAGTAGTACCTTCTTTTTTTCAGCTGACTTCTTTGTTCTCTGATTGCCAATGAAAATCCCATTCTTGCCGCAGCACTGAGCAGTTTGAACAGTCTGTCACCTCTCATACGACACATATTTAAAAATATAACAAAGCAGATGCTTAACTTCAGAGATATGCAGGTTAAATGTAAAAAAATAATAATAATTTAGTGCATTTCCGTTCCACATGGTACTAAGTTCTTCACTTTATGCTGCACGGCCATGCACCTAACAGCCGCATTTACCCACCGAAGGGGGAGTGAAAAAAAAAACATTGCAGGAAAGGCAGAGAATGCTGCACAGAAACTACTGTAGTGAAACAAATCTCTTCTTCCACATGAAAGGGTGAGATAAATAAAAGAGAATGGCTCTGTTGGGGGGGGCAACAGAAGATGGAACAGCACAGGAATGGAAGGATTAATTTATCCCAAAAAATTGCTTCTACTGCTTATATTTGGTTTAAACTCATTTCCTCTCTTACTTTATTAGTTAATTTAAATTTACACAGAAGCCCATTTTCTAAGCGCAATAATACCCTCCAGGGTGGATGGTATGGGCAATACCTGACCTTCCAGGGGCTATAAGGCCCTCCGCCTGCAGCGTCGGGCCTCATTACGCCCCTAGGCAGTCCGGTATTGCTGAATACCACCCACCCTCATGGGTATTACTGTTTATGTAACACACTCTCCAAGACTCCTGACAGAGAGTTAGTGGGGCTTCTTTCTTTTCTTTTTTCTGTATGTTATTGTCATTTAAGCTAGCCCATCCTACAGATGTACCAGCTCATGAATTCCATAGCATCCTACAACAGTTGGTCATTATATCCAACAGTACTCATGGAGAGGGCCATAGTTTCCATATGTTGAGTATGAACTGGGGCAGGGGCATGGAGTTATGTGACATGGAGTTAGAGTTGGATGCTATAGAGAGAGGTTGGCAACTCTCAGGGGGAGTGGAGGAAGGTGGGTTACAGTTGGGGCTTTGTAGATACTTGTGCAAAATCAGTGAACAAGGGGGGCCAAAATCCTTAAAAAGCTAGAGGGGTCTGAGCCACCCCAAGGACATTTTAAAATATCACTGTAAATAGTACATTTTTCACCTTTTAGAGCTAAATAAGATACATTTACAGCCACCAGGATGCAATATTCTGTGACAAGGATGTTACTGTTACCTGCAAGAATGTTTTAAAACTTTAATTTGCTCCCGACTGTAGTATTCAAAGGCCATTTAGCATTGGCGCTAGGTGTTAGCACTGATGCTAAATTATAATGTATGCAGGGAGGGACTGAGGGAGGACCTGAATGCTGGCACAATGGCATATACAAGGTATAGCGCGCACTACAGGCATTAAGCGCAACCTGTATGCAGTTATAATTGCAAAAAAGCTGTCGGTAATGCAGCTGTGCACCTCCCCCACAGATCCAACCCCGTTAAACATAACATAAAGACTGTATCTCTGGTAGTTTAGTGGTCTCCCCCCAACCCTAGCATGGCTCCCGTCCCCCATTTAAAATAAACATAGATCCATTTCCCTGGTAGTCTACTGGTCCCCCCTCCCCCAAGCATGGCTCCCGACCCCGGTTTAAAATTAGAATATCTCATTTTTCCTGGTAGTCTAGTGGTCCCTCCTCCCCCAAGCATGGCTCCCGACCCCCATTTGAAATAAACCTAACTCCCTTTCCCTGGTAGTGTAGTCCCCCCTCCATGATGACAACCCACCCATCCAAGTAGATTCCCAGAGCGGAGCGGCTAGCTCAGCCGTCCTCTTACCACCACGGCCGGCCGCCAGCTGGGGTAGGCGCACTGCGCACCTGCCCCAGTCAGTGGCCAGCCGTGGTGGTGACGGGAGGCTGGGCCAGTCTCAAGCTCTGAGAATCTGCAGATGGGTGAGGACACTGTGGGAAGAAACACTAATTCTAGGAAAAGGACAAATTTATTTTAAATGAAGTAAACGACATGGAGGGGGACCACTAGCCTACAAAGTGATCTGTTTCAATTTCAAGCTGGGGAGTCAGAGACCACATGCCAGAGGGGGTGAGACCACTAGACTACCAGGAAGCAATCTATTTTATTTCAAGCAGGAGTTTTAGGATATGTGTTGGGGTGGGGGGACCACTAGAACTACCGAGCAGAAACGGCTTTTTATTTCAAGCGGAAGTCGGGATGCATGCTGGGTGGTAGAGGGACCACTAGACTACCAGGAAATTAACCATATTTTAAGTGCAAACAAGTTTGAGGAGTCATGCGGGGAGGAGGAAACCACTGAGACTACCAGGAAACCAATTCTTTTTATTTCAAGCGGGGCCAGGATACATGCTGGGGTGGGTGGGGGACCACTAGACTACCAGGAAATTAATCATTTTTATTTCAAGCGGGTCAGAATACATGCTGGGGGTGGGGACCACTAGACTGCAGGAATGGAACCCACACCGTGGGAACAGGGACCATGATGGCTGAGGAAAGGGCTGCCTGGTGGAGCCTGTCTGCCCAGGTCCCTATATGCTGGATGGGCTGCACTGCACAGCCCAGTGACTCTACAGCTGACATCCCTCTGCCCGGCAGCAGGTTTGCCTTATGCCTGCCCCATGCATTGTGTCCCCCACTGTGTTTCACCCACTACTGCAGTGGGGTACCTGTGTTGTTAGAGAGCATCGTCCAAAGCATGTATGGCCATGGGTATGTGTCTGTTTAGCTGCTCGATCTATATATATATATATATATATATATATATATATATATATATACACACACACACACACACACACACACACACACATACATATATACAGGTCCTGCTTTCACAGCTGAATGGGTGTGTATGCACTGACGTGCCGTACCAACCACAGTTCCTGCTACTTCCAGCTTGTACTTCCATTCCGACCAACAGAAGATGCTGTGGGCATGCCTTGGCCTGCAGCATCCAGCCTGTACTTCCATTCTGACCAAAAGGGGGAGCTTTTTGCTCCATGCAGTAGCACCAGGCAAACTGCTTGGTACTGTGTGCTAAACAGCACTTAATGAGATGCAAATGTACTTGTTTACCCACGGATTACCTAAGTAGGCTCATTTCCATTGGAGCTTTGAATATAGCTCCCGTTTGCCCCGGGCTAACCAGTTTCCACTGGGCTAATGTGTTAGCACTGTGCAATAAGGTTAGCCCTGGGCAAACCTCACTTCAGCATAGCACACTAAGCACAGTTCTGCAGTGTGTGGCTTACATTGTTGTTTGCAGTTATACCTTTCAACTGGCCCTGATTTTCAGGGACGTCCCTGAATTTACCTCAGACTTTTACTCTGTCCCTCCTACAAATTGTGTTTCCATGACCAAACAGTGGGGGGTTGTAGGCATAACATAATGTCAGACATTAATGTTACAGACGTGTTCTTCCTTAAACAGTGCATTTTACACTATGCCACTTATTCTACCAGCTTCCTGAGTGTCTGTCACCAGTTTTTAAGGTGTGTCCCTGATTTATGAGGCAGGAGGTTGAGAGGTGTGTTTGCAGTAGCTGTGAGACATCTCTGTGCAATCACACATAATGTTCTCCATCTGCAACCCTGACTTGCTACAGAGTCTAATGAGCTGCAGTTGCAGTTTGCACTTCCTTGTTGCTATAGTCAGTGCCGTCTTATTCCTGGGCTATTTTTTGCCCTGCACTCCCAGACCAGTTTGCCCGGCTTCCTTAAACTGCTATATTCAGCAGGATTAGCACTGGGCTATTTCCTTTTGAATATAGCTTGCTCTGTGCTCAGTTTGCCTGCCGGGCAGTGCTAATTTAGCCCCAGGGCAAAGTTTTGAATATCTGGCCCTAACTGTTTATGAAATTGCATTCTTTGCTTCTTTTATGAAGTGGATTTTTCTCACTCTCCATTTCTGTCACACTCTCTGTGAAATGGACTCCCCCAGCACACACTTAGTCCCTTCATTAGTTACCCTATTCTTCCACCACCACCAACCCCTAGGATTTTTTTTGCCAGCCCACTACCTGCAAGCCACCCACTATATTCCAGTCACAAGAAGCTGACAAGCAAGTCAAGTTTAGGCAAATGATTATAATCATACAAGCTGCCATTCTGATCTGAGCAAAGGCAAAGAACTGGCACAGCAGCAGTGCACTTGAGCAGTAGGCAGTGATAACAGAGGTGTGGGGACCAGTGGCGAGCCAGAGTGGGGTCTGGAGGTGGTGCCCTTCCTGGCTGCCCCAGTGTGAGTAGTGGTGACCTGCCACCATCTTTATTCACTGTTTAGAGCCCATTGTGGAGCCTGTTATTGACTGAATGGCCCTCCCTGGCTCCCAAATGATCCCAAACCTGGCTCCGCTGCTGGTGGCAACCCAGACCACTACTGTTGAGGGACAAATTAAAAACATGACAAGCTTCCCCATACAATAACATAACGTGAGTGGACTGGGTCCCCTCTGTTTTCATTGCTTGCTGCTCTGAGTCTAGAAGTTTGCAGTGCTAAATTAAACAGAGCAGGGACAATGAATAAAATAGCATGCATGTAGCACAAATCCCCCATGCCATCTGCCTGTACAACGAGTAACAGAAAGTGTCTGCCACTGGTGTTGAGAGTCAGTCCATTGAGTGGCCTTGTGTTAGGAGGCTGATCAAATTATTGCAGCTTTCGCTATTACCAGTGCCACCGGGTCCACTCTGTGGAGGACTGCTCTGCTCATCCATGATGATCATCTCAACACTCTCAGATCTGACCATTACAATGAGTATGTGTGTGTGTGTGTGTGTGTGTGTGTGTGTGTGTGTGTGTGTGTGATTGATCGGCAATATCCTCCATGTGCAGTGTGTTTGGTCACCTAACCCGATTCGCTGTACATCACGCACTGACACACAGAATGCTGTCCCAACCCCACCCAGACTCCAGTCCTGGTTGAGTCCAGCCAACCCCAAAAATAAAAAATAATAATAATAATTATTAAAATTTGATTGGAGGATGACTTTTAATGGGGGGCAGGCGAGGTTCACCCCCCAGTGCACACTTATGGTGCCATGGAAAGAGGGGGCTAGTGTTGAAGGCTATGTGGATGGAGGGGCTAAGTTGATGAAAGGAGGCTACGGGAGGCCATGGAGGAAGGGGTTAGTGTCAGGCAGGTCATGAAAGGAGATGGCTATTGTCTAGGGCTGCTTCAAGGTCACAATTTAGCTAAACAACAATGTTATGTGTTAACCTCTTCATTTCCCATTCATGAGAATTTCACTATTGTAACTCATGTTATTGTTATGTGTTGCAATACTTCTTCACAAATCACTAACAAGACCACAGGGTACATGGCTTATGGCCTGCATGGAAACAGCAACTGGCCCCATTCTCCTGGTAAACATTTATGCTCCAAATGAGGATGCTCCCGATTTATTCCCGTAAACTACACAGAAAGTATAATCAAGCAAACATTCACCCCTGAGAAATGCTTTTTGTGATTGGAAGTACTAGTGATCTACACCACTACATGGCCAGGAGCTCCCCCACAGTATGACTGACAAAGTTTGAATGGTGAGCTCAGTTGATTGTTGTTTTGGGATCATACATGAAATGAGCTTGGTGGTCTCAACTCTTTACCAGCTACACAGTCTTCTGTATTTTAAAATCACCACCCACCAGCTTGATACTGTTAAGTACAAAATAGACCAACATTCCTCAAAAGAGGCCTTTTCTAAATGAGCAGGGGTTATATTACACTTCTTCATAGACTGGCTAATGCCATGGCATGTAGATTTTTAAATAGCCTCCAAGAGGGTTCTGCTCTTAAAACGGCAGGAGAATGTTATGTAGTTCAGCAGTGTCTTGGGGAAGATTGATTATGTTCACTACTTAAGATAGAAATTTAGAACATTACTAAGTATAAAATAACTGGTGGTCCCCTTTATCACAGTGATTATCAGTGTAATCAAATGCCGTAATAACCAGGTATGACATCCTACCCAGTTATCACAGCATTTGGAGTGCTGACACTTAACTTTTCCTGTTAGAAACTTAATTTTTTTTCATGTCCCTGCACCAGTTATTATGAAAAATAAAACATAAGTATAGCCCAGGATCTGTGTGCCGGTGGGCTACTACCCCTGTCTGTTGGCCCTCTAACAGGTTAAGGGGCCTGAGTCCTGTTATGGTGGTGTTTGAGAGTTCTGTCCCAAAGATAATAAAATGGTGCAGTGTCTCCACCCAGAGAAAAGTAGAAGTCAGTCAGGTTACTGGCTAGCACAGCCCCTGGGATGCTGCACCTACCCATCTCCTACCAATCACCCCACACTCTGAAAACCCAGCCATTTAGTAACACCATAAACCATGACTAGTAATGATCTGACAGACTTAGAGAATTCCTGCACACACAATTTCAAATGATAAATCCGCTTTATCGGGGTAAAGACTAGGAAAGGGATACTGGGACAAAGGATGGCTGTGAATAAAAAGATGATTAAGAGAGAAACAAGTAACAATAACTATAAGGGCCTGTAGGCCAAACCCACCCCTAGAGGCCCACCCCCACTAGTACCAGTGTCTACCCTGATAGTCCTTAGGGGTACCCACAAGGTGCAGGCCTGCTCATTGCCACTGGTTGGCCAGCTGTTGGGTCCCTGATGAAATAGAACAATTATTTGAGGAAGCAATTAAATCCCTTTTACACTCCCTTGCTTGATTTCTGGGAACTAGGTCCCGGGTACTCATGGTTTTGCAGAACTCAACTATGCTTGGGATGAGTGCCTCCAGATTTCCAGGAACGCGGAGCTCCATGCTGCAAGAGGCAGATATAATCTTGCTTGAGGATCTTGCAGCTTGTCCCCTGGATTGGAGGTGTGGTCGCTGTCACCTTCAGCCAATTCTGGCCTATTGCAGAGCTTTGTGACAGGACCACACCAGCCCCAGAAGGCCCAGACCCAGGAGTGGCTCCACAGCTGGCTCCCAGAATGGATCACAGGTGCTCTAGCACCCCAGCAAGCACCGGTGACCTCCTGAGACAGGAGTCCCACTTGGAAGGGGTTAGCTGATTCCCTTCCTGACTCTGAGTGAGAACTCACAAATGGTGGGGTCCTCCTGCAGTCCCTGCACTGAGTTCAAAGACTACAGAAATCACAGGCAATAGCTGAAGCAAAGTCTAGTGCCAGTTAGCCGTGGGTGCTAGCCCTAGATCAACGAAGCACAAGTGCAATCAACAGGGGGATCCAAACACAACAAACCCCTGCACACCAGTCTGCACTTTCCAGTTAGAAAATGTCCACAACCTTTCTGCAGCTGCAGCCGGGACACAGCTCTCAGCCCCTTCAACCGGTTAACTCAGGAAATGTATAGCACCTGGCTAGCACCCTGATGTTCAGAGGTACTTTGCCTCTTCAGAATCACAATCGCAGTCCCACACAGGTAAAACAAACTCTAAGCAGCAATGGTGGCACTCAATTAGAACACCTCAGTCCTCTCAGCTCAATTCAGTCCACCAGTGCAGGGTTTCTGCAGCACGGAGCATGTGTCAGGCAGTAGATGATGTCTTTGAAGGCCTGATCACACTTTTCATTCCACCGGAAGCCAAAGGGTTCTAAAGGCTGAAAATAGCTGGTCTGATTAGGTCTGGGCCCGAGCAAGGTGGCTTTCTTGCTTTTATTGTTTAGCAGATACCCTGTGCAGCAGGTTAAGTAGGGGCTGGACCACCCTGGTATAGTCCATTATAAATCTCTGGTAATACCCAGAGAAGCCAAGCAGGCACTGAAGCTCTTTTAAGATGTGGGACTTAGGCCAAGTGGTGAGGGATTTGATCTTGCTAGGATCAGTTTGGATGCCCTTTGTGGAAGCTATGTGCCCAACATATTTAACTGAAGCATGGAAGAATTGACACTTATCAATCGACAGTTTCAATCCAAATTCTTCCAGACGATCCAACACTCTGAGCAGACGGGCTTCGTGTTCCTCAAAGGTCTTCCCAAACATGATAATATCATCCAGGTAAACCAGGCACTCAGGTAGGTTCATATCACCCACGGCTTCCTCCATCAGGTGCTAGAACGTGGTAGGGGCACCCTAGATCCCCCTGAGGCATCCGGGAAAAATTCATAGAATCCTAATGGGCATATAAAAGCTATCTTCTCTTGGTCCTTGGGGGCCATTGGGATCTGATAATAGCTGCTCCTCAAATCCAGGATCGAGAACCCCTGGCTGCCATTCAGACATCCAGGGCATCTTGTATTCGGGGGCATAGTATATTAGTCAGGCATTGTCCATTTGTTCAAGGTGTGACAGTCCACATACATCCTTATTTCCCCACTCTTCTTCCTCATCATGACAATTGGGGATGCATAGAGGCTCCATGACTCTTGAATAATCCTCACAGCCAGCATTTCCTGAAGATACCATCAGATGTCATCAATGTCAGCTGGAGCCAACCGCCTGGCTCTCTCTCAAAAGGGCCTCTCATCGTTAAGACATATGTGATGCTGCTCTCCACTCACACACCCTACATCCCATTCATGCAGGCAAAACACCTCTGTTTGGGCAGCCAGTTTCCCGCCGTTCCCTCTCTTTCCATTCCTCTGAGATTGGGGAATCACTTAAATGAAACAATCCAGGGGCACCACCTCTCACTGCAGCAGGTTGCACTGTTGTATCGGCACAATAAACTCTGGCTAAAGTCCATCTGTTCCTCACCACCACCTCCAGGTCGGTGACATTCTTTACTTGTACCATAACCCTTCTAACATAGGCATGTGCTCTGGCAGGCAAAACACTGGTTTTACCAACAGTCCCATGGGTAATCCATGCTCCTCTGGGGTATCCAGCATCAGCAACTGGTTTGTCACATCCTTTTAGCCTCACTACCCTGAGAATGTTACATTCCTCATTAGGTGTAGCACAATCTCCTCCCTATCTTGCCTCACACTATGCCAACAGAGTCATCAGACTTCTCCGGTTGTCCTCTTCCTGCAGGCCTCTTTCATCAAAGGTGAATAGGGAGCTCACTGCCTTTTCTCTCAGCCTCTTGAGCATGGCACAACTGGGCTAATCATCCAAACATATAGGCATTCATGCCCACTAACACAGGCACTCCATAATGTATGCCAGATTCAGCATAAGTCAAAGCCAGGGTCTCCACTACATCTCCTACGCCAGCTGCTTCTGTTGGAAATGCCAGCCACACCTACACAAAACCCAGATAGGGGTATGACTTCTCACTGAGTCCCCACACATGTAAACCCTCAAGTGGCTGCATCTCAACATTGGAGAGGTGCTGGTTGTACCATGACTTAAAAATGATGGTGATTTGCGAACCACTATCCAGGATGGCTCGAGTGGAGAGCCCATTGATGGTGACTGTGGTTTCTGTTGATGGACCCATGAGTTGGTTCTTGTCAATGGGAATGGATATGGGGATCTTAGCTGTGGAGGGTCTTCCATGAGCCATGGAGCGGGACCTGCCAGGGGACCCAGTGCACTCCTTTACTGGGACCCTCCATAGTTTCCCTGGTTCTGACTGGGATTTCCATGTGGCCTATCTCTGCCAGTGCCATGGTTTATCAGCACCCTACACCCCTTTCGGATATGGCCCTCACCACCACACCTATAGCATATAAAGGGCTCTCTCTGATGCAGCCTAGCTGACACCATAGGGGCAGGTTCCTGGGACCCCCATAGGGGCACTTGTCACTGCTGGACCCCATTCAACAACCTCATCATTTCCCTGACCTCAACTAGGCCTTTCCATCCTCTCTATCTCGGCCACCCTGCTAGCTAACTTGTCCATCTGTGTCTTTACCTCAAACTTTGGAGAGGATGTCTGCGTGGTAAATCTAGGGCCAAACATGGCAGAAGCTACACAGTGGGCCACCCTACTCACCCCTTGGGGTTCAGCTATCCCCGCATTCACTACCATCTTAGCCAAGGTGACTACATCCTTACATTCCTTTACCATAGTCCTCAACTGGTGTATTTCTCCAAAGGGTGTCTCTTTCCCCACCTGGGTAGTGGCAATTGAGGCCCTCTACCCTCACCATTGTCCTTGCTCCCCCTCAGCTTCCCTAATCTGTTGCGCTAGAACCCAGTATGGAGGGAGGTTGCTCTTCCTATCATCTAAGCAGAGCTGGAATACCAGCAGGGTACAGTGGTTAGCAGCTTTTATCACATGTTCTAACCTCACCCAGTCCAGATCCAGCATTGCCACTCCTCCATTTCTAAATACCGTCTGTAATGCCCTCTTTACTTGGATTAAGAAGGTGGAAAAGGGCTTCCCTCCCATTGGTGGGTGGTCTTAAATTTCCACATAAGATCATCACTAGATTCAGTGCTGCCAAAAACACTTTAGAGGGCAGTCAGGTATACCTGGGCCGGGGCATCTGGGTCCGTGGTTAGCAAAGAATGAATTACTTCCAGGGTGGGCCCACTGAGGCTCTCTACCAGGTGCTTCCATTTCTCAGTTTCAGAGCACTGCCAGTCTTGTACAAGTGGGATGGCACAATCCATCCATGCCTCCAAATTGTCCTCGCTATTGGGGTGGGCTTACTCCTGAAAACATTTTTAGCTTGTGTTAAGAATCAAAGCTACAGGCACAGATCTGGGCTGGCATTTCTAAACCTTGAAGTCTTGGTGGCAGCCCAGACCCTCATCACCCTTCCCGGATACTACACTAAATGAAGTTACAATCGGCAGAGACTCAGGTATCCACTCTGCCACCAAAGCCTCAGGTATCCAGGCAGCCTCTAACACATTGTTACTCTCTACTAGAACAGTTAATGTACCTCTTTCCAGAGTTAATCATTCTTCCTCGCGCTTTTGCTTTACCCAGTTTGGTTATTGTGGTCAGGTGTTGTTCTAGTTCCCCCTTCCTCCATCTCCTGGAGTACTCCCAACAGTAAAAAGGATTTTGGGGGGTCCATTTTCATACCCCCACTCCATTCCACAAATTTCACTTTGTCATCCTCTGTAGGCCCATACAACAGCCTCAGGGGGACAGACCTGGGTGCTGGGGACCCCATGGGGTCTCTCCATTCTGGGTCTCCAGAGTGGGCGTAGCTGGTGAATAGGAGATCCCAACGGTGCCTCCAAAGATGTAGCCCAGGTGTCATGTGCCAGTAGGCTACTACATCTACCTGTTGGCCCTCTAACAGGTTAAGGGAACTGAGTCTTGTTATAATGGTGTTCAGGGGTTCTGTCCCAAAGATAATAAAAATAGCATGGTGCCACCACCCCAAGAAAAGTAGAAGTGGGTCAGGTGACTGGCTGGCACAGACCCTGGGTTGCTGCACCTACCCACCTCCCATACCAAACACCCCAAACTCTGAATACCCAGCCATTCAGTAACACCAAACACCATGAACAGTAATGATCTGACAGACTCAGAGAATTCCTGCACACACAATTTCAAATGATAAATTACAGCTTTTTTGGGATAAGGACTAGGGAAGGGATACTGGGACAACAGATGGCTGTGAATAACAAAAGATGGTTAGAGAGAACAAATAAAAATAACCATATGGGCCCACAGGCCGAATCCAGCCCCGGAGGCCCACCCCCACTGGTACCAGTGTCTGCCCTGATAGTCCTTAGGGGTACCCACAAGGTGCAGGCCTGTTCATTGTCACTGCTTGGCCAGCCGTTGGGGCCCTGATGAAATAGAACATTTATTTGAGGAAGCAGTTTAAATCTCTTTTACACTCCCTTGCTTGATTTCTGGGAACTAGGTCCCGGGTACTCTTGGTTTGCAGAACTCAGCTACGCTTGGGATGATTGCCTCTGGATGTCCAGGAAGGTGGATCTCCATGCTGCAAAGGGCAGATGGAATCTTGCTTGAGGATCTTGCAGCTTGTCCCCTTGATTGGAGGTCTGGCCGCTTGTCACTTTCAGCTGCTTCTGGCCCATTGCAGAGCTCTATGGCAGGACCACACCAGCCCCAGAAGGCCAAGACCCAGGAGTGGCTCCACAGCTGGGCTTCCCACAATGGATCACAGGTCCTAGCACCCCAGCAAGCACTGGTGACCCTCTGAGACAATGAGTCCCACTGGAGTGGGTTAGTTGATTCCTCTGATGAAAAACAACTGCTCCAGGAAATGTGACATGATGCAGGTTACGGGCTGCGTCCCAACACAATTTCAACCAACACAGAAAATAACCGCACTCCAGAGTAGCATGCAAGATTTATCTTAGATAAATGATCCAACACAGATGTAAAGCTTGAAATATCAAGAACTTGATTAACATGCAGTGCCCAGTCTAGTAAATGTGCTAATTCTTGCTTAAACACTGGTCCTGGATTTGAGGTAATGGTATATAACTGTTGTGATCTGATAATAACTCTGTTACCTTGGATATATAAAATCCCTGCTTATCACTACTAAATTGCCCCTTGTCTGCTGGTTTGAATACTAGGTGTTGCATTTCTTGTAGCTGTTTAAGTGCTATGTTTTCCTCTCTAGACATATTGTAAAATTTCACACCTTTATCAATGTTGATTATAACATCTTGTAGCACTAATTCACTGAACACCTTAATGTAAACGTTGTTACTGATAGGGCAAAAATTTAATTTAGGTGCAAAACTGTGTTTTCTGAGTGACATGAATGCATTTCTATCAACATCATATACCTTAAACACCACTGTCCATACCTGTTGCACCCAATGGTGGAGTTGTAGTAAGATGAATAAGCGATTTCCTGTTTGATAATTTGTTTTGTTTCAGCATACATTTATTACACCTATAGTTATTGGAAATGCAATAATGATTTATTGATCACTGTTTTTGCTGTTATGATTAATGAAACTGGATAAAATATGTAACTATTTTTCTTTTTCACTTTTGTGTTACATGTATCTATTGTATTATAGGTAATTGACATGAGTATAAAATACATGTCTTCAGCACAAAACAGTGCCTCCTAAGGAAGCTCCAGTTTAGCAAAGCGCAGGGGCAAGTGCATTGTGACTGCTACACCCTGAACAGTTTGTGTGTGCTTGCAAAATTTGTGGTGACTCACAATAAAGCAGTTTTGATTTTTCAAGCTTTACATTTGTGTTGGATCATTTATCTAAGACAGATCTTGCATGCTACTCTGGAGAGCAGTTATATTCTATGTTGGTTAGTTGATTCCTTCCCTGTCTGTGGGTGAGAACTCCCAAATGGTGGGGATCCTCCTGCAGTTCCTGCACTGAGTTTGAAGACCACAGAAATCACAGGCAATACCTCAAGCAAAGTCCAGTGCCAGTTAGCTGTGGGTGCTAGCCCTAGAGTAATGAAGCAGAGGTGCAATCAACAGGGGGATCAAAACACAACAGACCCTTGCACATCAGTCCTCACTTTCCAGTTAGAAAATGTCCATAACCCTTTCTTCAACTGCAGCTGGGACACAGCTCTCAGCCACTTCAACCAGTTCACTCAGGAAATGTACAGCACCAAGCTAGCACTCCACTGTCCAAAGGCGCTTTGCCTCCTCAGAATCACAATCGCAGTCCCACACCGGTAAAAAGAACTCTCAGCAGCAACTATAGCACTCAACTAGAACAGCTTAGTCCTCTCGGCTCAATTCAGTCCACCGATGTAGGGTTTCTGCAGCACTTATCATCTCCAAAATAAGCAAATAGCTCACAGTACCTGGGGAATCAATGTATCAGTTCAGTCTCTTGCTCTCTTTCCCATGCTAATCCTTTCCTGAACACAGTTATCTCCTCTAGAGGCCTGGGAAAGGCATCCCGAGTCCAGATCCACTCTCACAGGAGGCTTCTGACTCATACAGAGCCTGTGAACAGACTGAAGAAACCCAGAAAGGCCAATGGGTTTCACTTGAAGCAAGGTTCTGAGTGGCTGGTTGAGCCTATCAATTGTCCATATGCCAGAGATCAATATTTACTGAGGCCTTATTGGGGCATGGTTTAGGTACCTGAATTAGTCCCTCCTTTTCCCAGGAGTCACTTTGTCACATATTTAGGCACCTAACTAGATGATTGGCTGCTGTTTGGGGTCATAATGCCATCAACATGTTTACCCCAATTCAGATTTATGCAGTCCAACACAGTACCCCACACTCTAATGTCTGGTGCAGCAAAGGCAAAGACTTTCGTTTTATAATATTCCCACCATTTGGTGGCTCCTTACATGCTCTTTCAAACAAGCCCACATTCATGAAATTATCTCTAGTCATTCCACTGTCACTGCCACTGAAACCTATGCCCCCAGGTGGCAGGCAGCTCCTCATTAATATTCATGAGGGCTCATGAATTATTCATAAGCCCTCACTTTGTTTCCAAATGTAAACCTTAGTTTAGAAAGAATTGAGGCTCCTCTTTCACCTCATTAAGGTCTCCAGTCCCCACTAAACTCAACAGGACCCTGTTTTTGGACTGCAACAGCGGTCAGCACATCTTAGCGCATTCCGCACATTTGCGATTGCCTGCCCGCTTGGTAACTGAAGAGAGCGGCGGAGGATTGCATCTTAAGATTTTAAGCCCAAAATGGGCAGGACAACAAAAATGGGACATTCAGGGACCATGGGAAGCTCCTGAAAACCTGAGCTGTTCTGGTGGATTAACAGAAATTCCAGCAGGCAAGTTGGATAAAACAGGGAAACAGGAAACAATTCAAGTAAGCCCCCAGAGGGGGATTACATTAGTGACTGTGTGCTTGTAAAGTTTTTTTGTTTTTTTTTAACACATCCTTGGTGTGTGATTCCTACATAAAGCTGGATCATCACACAACTCGGGTATGTAAAAAAGCAAAACTTTATAACACAGTCGCCTAAGCTTTATTCTCTTTTGGAATAGCAGGCACTTGTGATGGAGAACAAAATGAGGGGCTTCTCACCCAACAACATTTAACACATGATTGAAATGTCTGACCCCAACAGAAAATAGTAGGGATGCAGGGGAATAAATGATGTATAGGCAGTGCAGAATAGGGGCAGTAAGGTACAGGCCACATGTCACTCTTAACTTTTAAACTAGTAAATATTAGTTGTTCCCTACTTACTCTAGCAAGCCTTTAGCTGAAACTTAAAAAAAAAAAAGTTAGGTCAGGATAGACAACCTAAGTTTGTTTCCAAGTGCATCCTGGGAACACAGGGGAAACTGCAGAACATGTGAGGATAAACACATTAGCAGTCCAAACAGGAACTCAGAGAAGTACATAGCAAATAGTTTGTTGAAACTTCCTTGATGCCTCAGTGCCAAGAAAATAAACTTTGTTTACAATTTTTGATACAGAACCTAATTTAGGTATCTGAAAAGGGATAGTGGCTATGTTTTTCCATACTGGGAAATATTGGTGCCCCTCTCCCCCCAGTTTGGGCAGAGTCATGCATTAACCAAGTTTCCACAAGAAATGCACATCATGTGTTATGCACATAGGTTATGGTACCTAGATAAAATGTATTGATTTTGGCCTGACCTGTAGGCATAGCCCGGGATGTCCAAAATGAGCACGGCATTCTAGGATATCACCTGCATAGGTTGGAAACTGAAAGTGTCTGTCTTGGGGAATGCTCTTGAAGGAAGACAGTCGCGCTTGTGGACAACAAGTCTTACTCCACTTAATGTTAACATTTATTACACTGATTTTATTGTTTAAAAGTCACACCAGGATGAAACTGGTTCCTAATTTGGGAGCTCCACCCCTTTGTATGGCCCTCATATCAGTGGTCACCTTTGATATTTTTATATTACTGGCATTGCTGATATTCAAATCGGGCATTCAGAACACCAAAAACCCAAACTTAATCCTGCTTTATAGGAAGGCCCGTGCTTTGCCTTCAGTGAAGTGTGCTGAGGGATGCTCCTCTCTATTGAAACAAGTACACAGAGCCATTTTCTGACTTCTGCAGCAGACTACAAGTGCTTAGTTTGTTGCAAGTCAGTGGCTGGCTGTTGTGTGCTTACAAAAGAGAAGCACTGGCAGCCTTATAAAGCATGATTTAATTTAAGATTGTTGGGGTAATGAATACCTGATATAAAATATCAGAGGTGACCACCATTATAAGGGCCAGATGAGGTGTGGAGCCTGCAAAATATTGTCCATTTGGATACTGTTGTGGCTTGTAAACAACAAAGAAAAGTAAAAAATCCAACTTCAAGTAGAATGGCTCCTTTTCACAAGTGGGACCACCAGGCATGTCACAGAAATTCCATTACTTCCTCAGTGCATGTAAACCTACCGTGGATGCCTTAAAGAGGGCACTGTCAGCTTTGCCCTTATTTTATAGTTAAAACAAACAGTGTGCCTCTTGGCACCCTTCTATCGTAAATGCACCCCCAGAATGCCCTACATGGTGCAGATGTACAGCCTTTGGCGGTTTTAAGATTTCTGAAAGAATATTCTTACACTCGAATTCGAGTAAAACTCACTACGTCCTGGAAGCACGATGTAGTCGAGAATCGCCTCTGGCATGGCGGTGTCAAAACAGTGATTTTTTTTTTTGATAACGACCCGATAGAATAATAACCCTGCTCCTCGTGTAGAAAGAAGATGTTGCTGGTATCTCCATTGAAAAGCCGAAGCGTTCTATAGTGCACAATTTGTAATTTCTAGGGTTGCTGAAATCAGCACGTGCTAGAGGAAGGAACAGAGATCCGCGCATGCGCAAGGCGTGCTTCTGAAGCGCGGGTGCGAGATTTCGCAACTGTTAGAAATTACAAATTGTGCACTATAGAGTGTTCATTTTTCAACGGAGATAACAGCAATGTCTCCTTTCTACATGGAGCAGGGTTATATTCTATCTTGGGTCATTATAAAAAAAATCACTGTTTTGGACACCACTTCGTCTAGAGCAACGTTCTTTTCGATTGTGTTCGAGACACAGTGAATTTCTCACCCGAGTGTAAGCATGTTCTTTCAAAATCTTAAAACTGTCCAAAAGGCTGTACATTTGCACATGTAAGGGCATTCTGGGTATTTAGATAGATGGGTGCAAGAGAGCACACTGCTTGTTTTAATCATAAAACAATGTAAAGCTGACAGTGCTCCTTAACTCATGCTTTCATCTTTTAAAGTGTAAGGTAGAAGTGCAGATTCTCTCTATAGCTGAAAGCCAATGAAAAGCTATTTTTGGTATTGGGCTTACCTATAGGTGTTGGCAGCCAGGAGACATCCTTATCTAATTAATTCCTGTATTAAATAAAGGCATAAGCAATGACATATAATCTTAAGACAAAATCTGATGGTACAATTAGGGAAGCTCTGCTTAGCAACACACAGTTTGCTCAACTGTGACATCACTTTCTGTCTCAAGTTCCCATGAAATGGCTGCAGCTTTAATTGACTATATTGCTGATTTAGACAGGGACATCTCTGGGCTAATTACACCTTATGATATGCCCAATAACTAATCTGAAACAGATTTTTAAGGTCAGGCTGCGACTGACCCTGCTCAACTACATTCCTCTTTAATAATAAAATACATGAAACTGCCATGTTGGCACAGCAGATGTAGTCCCCAAGACTTCGTGTGATCTGCATGGATTGAGAGGGATTCCAGAATTTTGATGTCAGGGTATTTCCAAAAATCTTGGTAGTCAAGAGTTTAGTTGTTGTTGGCTTTCTGCCAAAATGTAAAGGAATTAAACCAGATAAAACAGACAATGAAAAAGAGGTGCAAGTAGTAACTCCCAGCATATAATAAGACGTGTGTCATGGTCTCTGCAGATGTACTAAAATATGTGGAGCTATTAAAGGCCATGCTCACAGGATATAATGATAATTAGTAGGGTACTGAAGCTGTGCCAAAGTGGCCTGTAAACATTGGAGTAGAACAGATTAATGGACTTCCTTTACATGCTAAAACTGGAATTTCTTCAGCAATTACTTGATGTTTGCAGAGAAGTCTGCCATTTTTCTTGCATGCATCATGCTGATTTATGCAATCTATGGTACTTGGGAGATTAACCATGTATGTGCTGGCATGCCAGTGGTACTCCCATTTTGATGTAGTTTTATTTTGCATTCTAAAACAGTGGCAGGAAATGGAACATTCTGATTGGCAGACAGCATGCTAAAGGTTTTAATCTTAACACCATATGCACCATAAAACAATTAGAATAGTTGGCAATTATAGGAAAATAGGGAATCTCTTAGAGGACTTGTTTGTAAACCCATCATCTAAAAATAAATTGATACCCAACATTTTAAATGTGATTCTGAGACCATCAACTAGCAGTGGTCAGGAATTTAAAGATATTCCAGCAACAGGCTCTGAGCAGAGTATTTAATGACAAACAGAGGTTGTGTATGAGTAATCATATACAACAAGCAGTTAGTGGGATTGAGAGGTTTCCATGGTAACCTGGGACCTCAAGAGCGAAGTTCTAAAGGTCCATTACCACAGAAACCTCAAGACCTTCCATTGCCTTGTCTGTGTATTATTACTCATACACAGTCTTTTATAGTGTGTGGGTAATCATATTAGGACACTAGAGTCCCATAAAAAGCAGAAAACTAACTTGCTAAGGTGTGGTTCCATAGGCACCTTTCACTTCCCGTCCAGTTCTCCGGCCGCAGCCCCTTTATCACACATGCGTGACTACGTTCTTTCTTGTTGTGCTGCACTAGAGACATACTCAGTGCAGCACAACAAGACTGTTACATAGTCAAGAAAGCACAACAAGCTCATTCCAGTAATCAATTTCGGTGGGTAACAATGTTCCACCATACATTATAATATGATTTGTGGCTCTGTCTGTGAGTTGCCAAAAATATCAAATTAAGACAAATTGAATTTAGTGAATTTCCTAAATTATACTTTACTCCTGGAAAAGTAAATATATTCAAACAATTACAGAGAAGAGTCTCAGATACCTTATGGTAAAAGGTACACTCATGCATATGTTCAGCTCATGCTCCTATTTGAAGGTGTACTGGAAAATGGTTCTGGGTGCTCTGGGATGCATGGTGGATGAGAACATCCTATTCCACAAAGTCATTTTTATTGGGATCTGCAGTATGTGTGAGAAAATGCAGCAAAATGGTAAAACATTGTTATACTTTGCAAGGAAAACTATTTTACTTTATTGGAATGACTGCAGCCCTCTAGGATATGCAGTGTGGATACATCTAAAGGTAGACTAGCCCAAACTAGAAAGAATTTGTTATGCATTTCATTTTGTAATTGTGAGAAAATGGGAACATTTAATCTGGTCTAGACAGCTTTTTTAAATCTTGGGATATCAAATTTTTATGATAAGAGGCTTATTTTACAATGTCTTTTAGCTGTTGTTATTTTAGTTATATTTGTCAACAGAGAATAAGTGATACCTCTATAACTGAGTTAGGGTTATGATGACAGCACTAACAGTTTAGCACTTGCATGGACTGTGCCAGGTAAGAGCTGTATGAACCCTGCCTGAAAAACAAATAGAAAACTATAAAATGTAATTAGAAAAAAACAAAAACATTTTAGTTCAGTTATATTATTAAGGAACTCCAGTGGTTGGGATACCTTCATTAATTTTCCCTATGCAGATAAGACATTCACTTTCTAGGGTTTGAGAAACTGATTGTAGCTAAGCCCCTGGTTGTGCCTTACTGTTTAATGACTAGCAGTGGAATAGTTAAATACACATTTGCTCTTTCAGATCAGTGGTTCTGCAGCACCATGTTGTACTACTGTCTGGGAGGCAAGCATTCATATACGAGCCATAGCACCCAACAGTGAGTCCAGCTGGTGGGGACAGAGTGCATTGCAAAGGTGATGCAGTTACAGGTAGCTCCTGAGGATTAAGGGCGGGAAATCAAACAGCATTTGCCGGAGATGAGGGAGCAGCGTTGGTATTTGCTGGGAAGGTAGCCACTTGCCCAGCCTCTAGAGCAACGGAAGGGTGGAGCTGTGAAGACCCTGTTTTTGAAATGGAGGACTGGATGAACCAGTGGGAGGGATGCTGGTCTGTACTGCTTCACTGTCACACTGTGGCTTTTACTGCAGCAAAGAGGAGTGGATAGTGGAGGAACTAGAAGGTAAGGTCTGCCTCTTTGTGGATAACACCAAGATCTGCAGCAAAGTTGACAATCCTGGTGGAGTGGAATGGAAGGGATAGAATCTGAAAAAAACATAAGGAGTGGTCAAGTGTATAGCAGCTGGGTTTTGATGCAAAAAAGTGTAAAATAATGCACTTGGGCCATAGAAACCTGCGAGCAGAGCACACAATGGACTGCAATATTTTGACAAAGACCAAGCAAGAGAGAGAGAGAGAGAGATGGGGTACTCATATTGGATGAACTAAAGGTGGTCAGGCAGTGTGATAGGGCAGTTGAAAAGGCTACTGGGATGCTGGGGTACACTGGAAAGAGTGTCATCACTAGGAAGGGAGGTGGTGCTGCCCTTATGTAGATCACCAGTAAGACCCACATTAAGTACTGTGTCCAGTTCTGGAGAACATCTCAGGAAGCACAATGACAGAGTAGTGGCATTCCAGAGGAGGGCTAACAAAATAATACAGGGTCTACATGAAAGCCTATGAGAGAGGCTTAAGGAGCTAAGTATTTACACCATAGAGAAGAGGAGGATATGATAGAGACCTTTAAATACTTCATCATGGGGGTTAATAAGGTACAGGAAGGGACCTTTTTCAGAAAAAATGGGCTCTAGAACAAGGGGCATGCTATGAAGCGGGAGGGGGACAAGTTTATCAAGGATGTGGGAAAGTACTTCTTCACAGAACGGGTGGTGGATGTCTAGAATAGCCTTCTGGCAGAGGTGAGTGGGCAAAAACAGTGGTGGGGTTCAGAAATGCCTGGAATAGGCATAAGGGAATCATAGGATTAAGGCTGGTGGGAAGAGATGGTGCCGTAAATGTAGTAGGGTCTACAGCAAAGATGAAGGTAAAAACAACAGGACAGACTGGCAGGACTCCGGGGCCCTTATCTGTGGTGACAGTCTATGTTTCTGTGTTTCTAAATAACAAATATAATGCAGTGAGAATACAACTGCAGTATTAGAACACTTTGCTCAGCAGTCCTGGGTTACTGCAAGTGCATGGAATTTTGAAAACATATGGAACTGGGGAAAATGGAGCTGAAAGAAATAAGAAAAATGCAGTTCTTTGAACTGGCAATTTTGAAAGCCAAAATATTGATCCTAATTTATCTATAAAGGTACCCTGGAGAAAATTATGCTTTTACCAATAATAAGCAATTTTCTTACGTTACAAAGCTCATGGTGGAGGGTCAAAAGGGACAGATGTAAACCATCTGTCTGATTGTGTCAAACCTCCAGAGCATTATTAACTAAGGGTTCTTTAAAACAATCCAAAGTGATGGGCAGCACTCACCCAGACTGAATCCATAAAAGATTTTAAATCTTGAAGAGATTGCATTGACCCAAACTGGTGCCTCCAGCTTTGTCAGAGGTCAGTAGGTGGAGCAAAACATTTGGTATAAGAGGTGGATGGCTTTTGCAGTGTCACCAAAGGTTTTCATGTTCAATATGCATTTGGATTTTTAGAAGAAAACGTTCCTGTTAAAACGGGCCCCACCTCAGTGCGAGGCAGGGCCCAATTAAGACTTTTAGGAAATGTTATATTTTTTACCTTTGGTGATTTTAAGTATTTTCATAATTTATCTGGTTGTTCCTGCCTCTCTGTCTGCCCGGCATTTTACGATTCAGTAGTGTGAGCAGCATGCCCACAACCACCCGTGTCTGTCCCAAGAATGATGTGTCAGGCAGGGATCAGCTGTGCATCTGTCCTGTAGATCTATGTATTCAGTAGCTTCTAAAAACTCTGGTTTGCAGCGTACAAGTCTTGGTGCTATACCGAGACCAGGTATAGACTGATGATCCACTGCCATTCTATACCTGGTCTTGGTATACACCGAGACATGTATGCGCCAAACCAGAGTTTTTAGAAGCACTAATACATATGTAACCCCTAGATGGCGCTCATCCCAGGGCTACTACCCCTGCCTGATTTGCCACTAACAGGTTGAGGGGCCTGATCCGATGGCGCTAGGGTTTGCAATAGTTAAACTAGCTGGTCACAGCCCTCTGGGACACTGCAACCCTTCTTCCCACTAGTGGCCCACACAGTATATCAGAATTACCTTCACAGTATACACTTACCCCCAGGACTGGTTCAGGCACTGGGACCCCTGTAAAATAAGAAGATACAGTGCAACAATCACAGTACAATACTTTAACACAGACAAATACCTCAGGCAGTATAACTTTGCTGAAACAAGCAACTCTGATTTATTTAGGGGGATATAACAAGGAACAGGGGAAATCAGGTTAATTAGCTTATCACTTTACTCATCTACCTATGGCTCTGTGCACAGGCCTATCCCTACCAGTTACTGTCCCTGGATACCCAAGCCCTAGTGGCTAGTCCAAACCGTGGCAGCTGGTGGGGCCCTTTCACACAGAAAAAGAAAAATTAGTTAAACAGTCAGCAGTACAGTAATTCCATTTGGATTTAATGTGGCAATTCAACAGGGAACTACCCTGAATTAGTACTCATGACCTCCAAACAAGATAGGGTCCTTCAACGTCAGCAGGGCTACTCTTGAGCTCCACGAGGCTCCTCACACATTTATATGACAAACTGCAACAGGCAAAAGTCCTTTAATGGCAGCAGGATTCAATTGAGCTACACAAGCCTCCTCACACATTTATATGGTAAACAGTAACAGGCAAAAGTCCTTTAATGGCAGCAGGATTCACTTGAGCTACACAAGCCTTCTCACACATTTATATGGTAAAAAGAAAGTACTATACCAGGCAGGCTGCTTCTCTATCCCGATCGCAATTACTGCACAATACTCGGAGAACACAGCAGATTCAGTTCCTGACAGACCGAGCGAATTCAATTTCTCCAGTCTTCTACAGGGTGAGCCTGGTTTCTACTCTTCAGATATCCCTTGATTCTCTTCACAGGACGGATTCAGTCCTAACAAGCAGTTAGACAAGGGCACTCGGGCCTACACGTCTTCCGACTAAAACTGCACACCGAAAAAGCACAGGGCTCCTTCCCTCTTCACTGCCAGAGCTCAACTGAACCTCCAGCAGACAAAACCAGGCACTTCATTGAGTTCCTCCCAGTTCTTGGCTGGATTGGCTGTCACTCACAATAGACTGCCCTGTTGGTCCAAAAGGTGCCAAGTCAAACTACATCTCCCAGAGTCACTGCCCTACAATCCTCTTGTGGCTGGCTCAGATTACTGAGTCCAAGTTCTGATTTGTCCAAGGCACCATTTTAGAGCTACTTTAACCCACACTGATTGGTCCAGTTCAGCAGTTCAAAACTAGAATGGGGAACTAGGCAAACAAAGTTCTGACTGCAAAGAAGACAGGTTAGACAAACTGTACTTTCATTATTACTCTAAATGATTTCTGGCAAACAGTTACATCTTTCAGATAGGTTCCCTTGCACTCCTAGTGACTGCAAAAATGGAGTGAATTGGCAGCAGCTCGAGTGGTACTCAAGCAGAGAAACACACAGTCCCCCATACAAACTAATTATGTCTGCAAGCAGACAGCTCTTAAAGAGACAGTACCAGAGGCTCTAAAAACACTCACAGATAAATGGCTTAAACGCCAAACACCATTCAGGCTTGGAGCATTCAAGCAAGCTCCTGGAAGTCTTTTGGGAACCCCCATTTGCAGGGGGTTACACCCTTCCTGGCCTGGGAAAGCTTGATGTCCCGTCAACAAGGCACCCCATAAGTTTCAACTGCAACCATATATATTGCATTAGGCTCACACATGTAATCATCAGTCAATATATCATTTTACCAAGAACACATTTCTGAAACATTGCGTCGTCACTCTTTACACAGTATTACACACATTGTACCATAACTCAAGTTATTACCTCTTGTACATGAAACCTGAAGAGGGGCCTTCCCTATCAGTTACCTTGGGGCTGGAGGGGCAAGGGCACCATACTTAGAGGGCAACACAAGTAACTTGGAGTTAGCACTAACGCTCAGTTTGGGCAATGAGCTAGGGGACACATACACTCCTTTATGGACAACATTGAGAGGCAAGTTCACTGGCCTCCCAAGGGAATCATAACTGAGGTGCACCACAGGCTTTACAGCTTGACCAGTCTTTCTAGGGGAACTGTTACAGTCTCTGCACTCTGAGCCTCATTTTCAGCATTGTCCTCACTTGTCAGGGGAGTCTCCATGGGGGTAGAGAGGCTAGAACTTGGGGCACTTTCAGCTCCAGGAGTTACAGTTTCTGAGTCCACAACATTTGGCTCACATGAAGAGCTTTCGGACACTGGCAGTGGACTGTCAGGGCACTCAAAATACTCTTCTTGTTCTGGTGTATCACCAGTCTGCCCCAATCCATCATTTTCCTCCCCTGAAAGCTCAAACAGTTCAACCATGCACAATGATTCCATTTCATCTGATCTGATGCTTTGCACTTCACTTTCTGGGAGCATTGGCTCCAGGGACGAAGCTGGGGGCTTAGACAGTCCAGAAGGCCCAGTTTCGTCTCCAGTATTGACTAGGGGATTGCACCGAAACAATTGATTTAGTTCGTAAGAAGGATAGTATTCAAAGTCACTCTCACTTTCTTCTGATATGGACTGACAGTCATGCTCAACTGGGACTTGTGGAGGGAACACTTTAACTCTGCTTCTGTAGGTGCAGACTTTCTTGATCTTTTCTTGCAGCAGCTCTAGTCACTGGTCCAGAGGGGCATCTTCTGGGGCTCAGACTCAATCAAGATTTGTCCAATGGGCAGTAAATGATTTCTATGCATTGTTTTACATCTTTCGAATTATTCTCAGGCCTTACTTTGTACACTGGCAGATCATCTAGTTTGCCCACTACAATGTGAGGGAGATGGTGCCATCTGTCAGCAATCTTGTGTTTGCCATGCAGTCCCAGATTTCTTAGCAATACCCGATCTCCTCCTGGAGTTCCTGTGCTTTCACCTTTTATCATACCTTTCTTTGTTGGCCAGATTTCTTTTGGCAGCCATGGTTTGAGCCAGTTGAGTACGCATGAGTTAGCTGGGCCTTTAACTTTTGCACATACTGTAAATAGTTGTCAGCTTGAACCCCATCAGGAGAGACCCCAAACACACATCTACCGGTAGTGAGCTTCTCTTCCACATCAGGCGGTAGGGGGGAACCCAGTGGCATCACTTTTGGTGCAGTTATAAGCATGTACCAGGGTGCTAATTTGTTGGTTCCATCTAGGCTTGTCCTTTGGGTGCAGGGTGCCTAGCATATCTAGCAAACTGCGGTTGAAACGTTCAGGCTGTGGGTCCCCTGGGGGTGGTAAGGAGTGGTTCTGGACTTTCACACTCCCACAGAGAAAGCATCTCTTTGATCAGACGACTCAAAGTCTCCCTTGATCAGAATGGATTCTTTGTGGAGCCCCATAGTGAACAAAAGTTTTCTACAAGTACTTTGGCCACAGTGGATGCTTTCTGGTCTTTGGGAAAGCTTGGGCATATCTCGTGAAATGGTCAGTGACCACCAGCACATTGCTGATATTTCTTTGATCTGACTCCAAACTCAGAAAATCAATACAGACCAGCTCCATGGGTGCACTGGTGGTGATGTTAACAAGGGGGCAGCCCTCTGGGGCAAAGCTTTCCTCTGTAAGCAGCGACTACAAGTTCGAATGTGTTGCTCCACATCAGCCCCCATCTTAGGCCAATAGAATCTGGATCTCACCAAGTCAAGTGTTCTGTCTATACCAAGGTGCCCCATGTGGTTGTGCAAGGACCTCAATACTGAGTCTCGAAGGCAGTGGGCAGCACTAGTTGTTGTTGTCTACTTGTCCCCTCTGTCTACTGTTTCTCTGTATAACAGTTTATTGATCAGTTTCAACTTAGGACCTTCTTTGTATAACAGTGCAGTTCTCAAATCAGTGGGCGTAATTTGGACACATCTTTTCCTGCATAGAGGGCTTCTAAAGCTGATTTGATCATGGGATCATCGGGACTGAGCCAGCTGAATACTGTCATTGTCCAGCTGAGGCAGTGCAGCAATGTCTATTGCAGAAAAGTGGCAATAAGCAGCAGGTATGCAATTCTTAGAGGGTCCCAAGCAATCCACTGCGTCCTTGGACATTTGTTCCTCCTGTCAAACTTCTGTCAGAGTCCCCGAATGTCAGGTTCTGCCAATATGACCCAATCATTCTGGGGAACAGGCCTCCGGGAGAGCATCAGCATCTATGTGGTTGAGACCTGCTCAGTATTAGGAGCATAGTCGTAGATAATGCAGAAAGCCACCTATGGCCAGTGGCATCCAACTTAGCTGAGGTCTGCACATAGGTCAAAGGATTATTGTCAGTTTTACTAGTATTTTAACCCCATTCAAGTACTCATGGAATTGGTCAACAATAGCCCACTTCAAAGCTAGGAACTCTAACTTATGTACAGGATAGTTCTTTTCGGATGGGGTCAGGTTTCTACTGGCAAAGGCCACTGGTCTCAGGCCATTCTTGTGCTCTTGGTGCCACACAGCCCCCAACCCTTGCAAGCTAGCATCAGTGTGCAGGACGAAGGTTTTCTTGGATCGGCATAGGCCAGCACTGGAGCATGGGTAAGCTGATATATGATCTCATGAAAAGCAGTCTCACAATCAGGAGTCCAGCAGGCCCCAAATACTTCACTCGGATGAAAATACACTCTTTCAGTCTTGAGGCGCTGACTTTGGTATTTTTGTGGGTTGGGGATACCCTGAGTAGGTTAAGTAAAGGCGGATCACTCTTGAATAGTCCTTGATGAACGCCGATAATAACCACAGAATCCCAGGAATCTTGCAGTTCTTTTAGATTTTGGGCTGTGGCCAGGTGGTCAAGGCCTCAACTTTACTTGGGTGGTCTCTATTCCTCGGTGGATACTATGTGTCCCACATACTTTACTGATGTCTGAAAGAATTGACACTTATCAATGGACAGTTTAAGGCCAAAGTCCTCCAGTCGGTCCAATACCTTAAACAATCTGCTCTCATGTTCCTCCAGTGAGCTGCGAAACACAATAACATCATCTAGGTATACCAGGCACTCTAGTAAGTTCATGTCCCCCACTGCATGCTCCATCAATCGTTGAAAAGTGGCTGGGGCACCTGAAATGCCTTGAGGCATCCTCATGAATTCATAGAAGCCAAGTGGACAGATAAAGGCTGTCTTCTCACGGTCCACTGGGGCCATCAGGATCTGGTAGTACCCACTACGGACATTCAACACAGAGAACTACTTGCTCCCGTTTAGGCAATCCAAAGCATCCTGAATGCAGGGCATTGTGTACTGATCAGGGATAGTCCGCCGGTTTAAGGCGCGATAATCCACACACACATCCTTACTGTCCCATTCTTTTTCCTCACTACCACAATGGGGGAAGCATAAGGGCTTCTGAATTCTTGTATTACACCAGCAGATAACATCTCTTGCAGATGCTGTCTCACATCATCTATGTCAGCAGGTGCCAGGCGTCGAGACCTCTCATGAAATGGTCTTTCGTCATGCAGCCGGATATTGTGCTCAGCTCCTTGCACGCATCCTACGTCCCATTCCTTTAAAGAAAACACCTGGTCTCTCTGGGCAAGCTTTTCACTGATCCTCACTTTCCATTCAGCTGGCAACGGGGAGTCGCCGAAATCAAACAAGTCAGGCGTTACTCTGTCATTCTTCCTTGAACTCTTGCTGCTGGGTAGCACTGCAGTGTCTGCACAATGCACATTAGCCAGGATGCAACCTCTATTTACTTGAATGTCTCTTTCAGACACATTATGAACTTGGACCATTACCCTTCTGGCATAAGCATGGGCTCTAGCGGCAAAATACTAGGCTTGACCAGCAGTCCCTCTGGCAATTTTCCATCACCTGGTGCATCCAACATTAATATTTTATTCTTAACATCCTTTCTGATACAGACCTCTCCCTGTAAGGTACACTGGGCATTTGGCGCCAGGATCAGAGACTCAGGATCCCTCTTCCATACAATTCCGACCGGTTCCTCTGGTTTTATTTTTTCAGCATCTCTCTGTGCCTCATAGGCCTTCTTAATTAAAGCCGGAACTCTTAAAGCTCTACTAGTCTTTGATCCCTGTTTTTCATAACACAACTGTGCCAGCCTTCCGAACATATGAGCATTTGTTCCAGTCAACAAAGGGACACCATCATACAGTCCAGTGGGGGACACACTAAGGCTAGGTCTCTACTTGTTCGGCCACTCCAGCCACGGAGGTGGGAAAGACAGCCAAATTCGGATATACCGGAATAGGGTGAGGCCTTCACTTAACCCCATACATGCAGTCCTTCTAGTGGTTGTAGGGTACATCTGACAAATGCTTCTGATACCAATCCTGGAACATAATTGTCACTTGGGAGCCACTGTCTAATACAGCTCTTGTAGACACTCCATTCACCTTTACAGTGGTCTCCATGGAGGGACCCACTATTCTGGACCAGTCTGGAGAGGTGGTAGCGGGGCCTGGGCAACTGACCTTGCCACAAAATGACGGAGTTAGCATTTTTGGTGCCCTCACTGGGATTATTTTGTGCACCTCTTAACCACTGATCTGTTCTCCAAGCCTCCTTGTAGCCTATGTGCAACTTTGTCAGTCTTTTGGGACTGGCATTCCCTCTTCATGTGCCCATCCTTCCCACAATTATAGCAAAACATACTTTCTGGAGTTTGAGCTGGCGAAGCGCCACACTGGGAGCCAGGGTGGGGTACTGCTAACTGGAAACCTGGTGCCATCTCTGTCTGCAGCGTGATAAGCATTTGGAGACATCTCGTCAGTTTCTCCACTTCCATGGTCAAGGAATTGAGTTTGGAGCTGTTGTCAGCAGGAGATACATGGGTGGGTACCCCACCCCCATAGTGATGCAGTCGGATATAGGTTGGGGCCCGTACTTGCAGGCATGGCCTTCATAAAGGGACTGTTTTTGAATTCCCGGATCTCTCTCAACAGTACGCCCCATTGTGGCATATCTTTTTCCTTGTCAGAGCACTCATTGACTGCCAACCTCTGCCCCTGAACTTCACTTGATGGGTTACCCTCAGTCACTCGGGTCGTAGCCGCAGCTATTGGTGCAGGTCTCTCCCGAGGTCGCCTTTTCTCAACTCCTCGAATTTCTCTCATTAACTCATCATAGGAGGGTGGGGATTCCAGTCGATTTGCCAGGCGTAACTGAAGCAACAGCAGTTCTGAGAAGGGGGCAGACTTAAGGATCCTGTCCAGCCTGGTTCGGTCCAGTTCAATTGCTGGCAAACCACCTTTCTGAGGCATTCCTGCAACAATTTTTCCAGCCGAGATACATGCACAGACAACAACTCCCCTTGGTACTGTTGTGCATTTCTTACTCTCCACCATAGGTCCTCATCAGAATCCGGGCTCCCATACACATTCTCCAAGGCCTCAAGATAGGTCTGTGCAGTCACTTCAGGGTTACTGGCCCGTTTAGCACGGATGGTAGCCAGGGCAGGACCTCAGAGGCTCTCACTAACCCTCTTTCGCTTTTCGGCTTCTGAGCATTGCCATTCTAGCACTTGGGGGGCAACATAGTCTATCCAGGTCTCCCAGTCATCCTCCCCTTGGGGGTGGGAGGTGCCAGAGAAGATCCTCAACCTTCGTAAGAGTCGTGACTAATGGCAGGTGCAGAAATAGAGTCTGCATTGGTTCAGCCATTACGGGTACTGGAGCGGGAGAGGGTGTTGGGGAGGAATACCCCAGGTGGCAAGAATAGTTTCTTCAAGTCCTCCACAGTTTTACCTTCCCCCAGCAACCATTTAGCAAATTTCTTCTCAAAAGTTTCAGACAGTGGTGGGGGCTCATTCCACCCCGGGTCTTTACTGTCCTTAGTTATCACTCTCCAGGCAGTGAGGGCTCCCTCTGGGGTAATGGTCTGTGGCACTTTGGAGCTATCTATGGGATCCTTAAACTCTACTAGGGCCAGGAAAGTGTGGGTGAGCAGATTAGCATGCCGACCCACCACCACAGGGTTTTGTAAACCTTCCACCTTGGAAAGTACTCCCTGTACAGTGTCCGTATTGATACCCAGGGGGGATGTCCAGGATAAGCATAGCATTTTGGGGGTCGATCTCCTCCCCAGTACACCACTCCACCAGCCGGTGCACAGCCACTTCTGTCGGGGTACCCATTTTTCTTAACAGTGGTTCGAAAATATGGCCACTAGAGGACACACAATCCCAGCGGTGAGCCTCCAAGATGTAACCCCTAGATGGCGCTATCCCAGGGGCTACTACCTCTGCCTGATTTGCCACTAACAGGTTGAGGGGCCTGGATCCGATGGCGGGTGCCTCCACCCAGAGGTCAGGGTTTGCAATAGTTAAACTAACTTGGTCACAGCCCTCTGGGACACTGCAACCCCCTTTCTTCCCACTAGTGGCCCACACAGTATATCAGAATTACCTTCACAGTATATACTTACCCCCAGGACTGGTTCAGGCACTGGGACCCCCTGTAAAATAAGAAGATACAGTGCAACAATCACAGTACAATACTTTAATATAGACAAATACCTCAGGCAGTATAACTTTGCTGAAACAAGCAACTCTGATTTATTTAGGGGGCTATAACAAGGACGGGGGAAATCAGGTTAATTAGCTTATCACTTTACTCATCTACCTATGGCTCTGTGTACAGGCCTATCTCTACCAGTTACTGTCCCTGGATACCCAAGCCCTAGTGGCTAGTCCAAACCATGGCAGCTGGTAGGGGCCCTTTCACACAGAGAAAAGAAAAATTAGTTAAACAGTCAGCATTATAGTAATTCCATTTGGATTCAATGTGGCAATTCAACAGGGAACTACCCTGAATTAGTACTCATGACCTCCAAACAAGATAGGGTCCTTCAACGTCAGCATGGCTACTCTTGAGCTCCACGAGACTCCTCACGCATTTATATGACAAACTGCAACAGGCAAAAGTCCTTTAATGGCAGCAGGATTCACTTGAGCTACACAAGCCTCCTCACACATTTATATGGTAAAAAGAAAGTACTATACCAGGCAGGCTGCTTCTCTATCCTGATCACAATTACTGCGCAATACTCGAGAGAACACACAGCAGATTCACTTCCTGACAGACTGAGTGCAATTCAGCAATTTCTCCAGTCTTCTACAGGGTGAGCCTGGTTTCTACTCTTCAGGTATCCTTTGATTCTCTTCACAGGACGGATTCAGTCCTAACAAGCAATTACACAAGCTGCAGACGGAACTGGGGCCTTACACGCGTTTCCCGACTAAAACTGCACACCGAAAAAGCACAGGGCTCCTTCCCTCTTCACTGCCAGAGCTCAACTGAACCTCCAGCAGACAAAACCGGACACTTCCTTTGAGTTCCTCCCAGTTCTTGGCTGGATTGGCTGTCACTCAGAACAGACTGCCCCTGTTGGTCCAAAAAGGTGCCGAAGTCCAAACTACATCTCCCAGAGTCACTGCCCATACAATCCTCTTGTGGCTGGCTCAGATTATGAGTCCAAGTTCTGATTCGTCCAAGGCACCATTTTAGAGCTACCTTAACCCACACTGATTGGTCCAGTTCAGCAGTTCAAAACTAGAATGGGGAACTAGGCATACACAGTTCTGACTACAAAGAAAGCAGGTTAGACAAACTGTACTTTCATTATTACTCTAAATGATTTCTGGCAAACAGTTACATCTTTCAGATAGGTTCCCCTTGCACTCCTAGTGACTGCAAAAATGGAGTGAATTGGCAACAGCTCGAGTGGTACTCAAGCAGAGAAACACACAGTCCCCCCATACAAACTAATTATGTCTGCAAGCAGACAGCTCTTAAAGAGACAGTATCAGAGGCTCTAAAAACACTCACAGATAAATGGCTTAAACGCCAAACACCATTCAGGCTTGGAGCATTCAAGCAAGCTCCTGGAAGTCTTTGGGAACCCCCATTTGCAGGGGGTTACAGATCTAAAGGACAGACCTGCAGCTAATCCCTGCCTGACATGCCATTCTCGAGACAGCCGTGAGTGGTTGTGGGTGTGCCGCTTACACTACTGAATTGTAAAATGCTGGGCAGGCAAGGGAGGCAGCATCAACAGATAAATTATGAATACTTAAAATCGCCAAAAGGTAAAAATATTGCATTTCCTAAAGTCTCAGTTGGGACCTGCCTCACAGTGAGGTGGGACCTATTTTACATGGACATTTCCTTTAATGAACTGCACAAGAATACTGCTTTAAAGTTGTTATTGCACTATTATTAAAATGCTGTTGGAGGCAATCAGTTTGGGTCGGTGCAGTCTCTTTAAAAAATCTTGTATGGACTTAAGTCTGATTGATTCCTGACTATTACTTTGGAGGATTAAAATTTATTTGGGCTGGGCTTCCACAGATTCACAATTTATGGTAGCTGACATTAAAAAATATGATGCGTGCATAACAATGGTGCACATTTTTTTTTTTTATGCAAGCTCCGCATTTTGCATCCAAACTGCTAGACTGTAATAGGTGGTATAACAGTGCAATGGAAGTCAGCTTTGAAAATTCTTTTCAATTAAAATTTACTTTGATTCACCAAGAACAATACATTTAAAAGTGAGCTTAGAAAATACAGATAGACTGCTTTGGTTTGAAAGTCCTTCACATTTTCTTTACTAAATGTGGTTAATACGGGCAGGTGGGACAGGATATTGCCTTTGAGTAATGATATTCTTCTTGGATAGTGGGTTTGTCAGGCAGTAACTGAGTTGTATACATAGAGGAAACTACTGTAGCCTCTGAAAACATGTAAACACATGATTAACTAAGCCAGGCTAGAAAGGCTGGGGGCATTCCCTCAGAAAATATTTAGAATAACCAAAAAAGTGTTACATTAATTGGTTAGAGTCTAGCACTTTGAATACGCTGTTATGCGGGTTTTAGTCACGAAGATGCCAGTTATGAGTGCAAAATGCATGTAACACCTGCATAACTATTGGCCCTGGACAGGTGCAGGGGTGCACTGTATTCACAACTGTAAGCACCTGCAGGGCACCTGTCCATGGCCCCACCCCTGGCATGCAGCTGCACGGGATGGATAGTAGCTGTGTGGGGTGTGGATCTCGGAGCACAGGTGGGCGTCTAAAGGGATTCCCTTCCTGGGTCCTACAGTGGATCACCTGCTGCGTGCATGCAGGGGATCCTGGGAAGGCATGGGACACACCTTTTCTGATATCAAGGGTGTGTGACCAACTGGCTGCCCCCAGCCCTCCCTGGCTAACTGGTGGGCTGGGGCAGCACTGTGGAGGGAGGTCCTGGTCTGCTGCTGCCAGTGAGCTTTTGTTGGGGGGGGTGCATAGCAGTTATGGCAGGGTCCACCCTTGAGTAACTTGCGCCCCCCTTACCCCACACTCCATGCCAACTTGGTCCCTTAGTGCATGGTATGGAGTGTGGGCACACTCCCTGGCAAGCCCCCAGACCACACATGTGCATAGCTGTGTGGGCAGCCGGGGGATCAACTGTGCACTGGACTCATGCACTTGCTGTGATTGCCACCAGGAGTCCACTGGACACCTTCTGCATGGCATTCCTACTTAGGGTTGCCTCGCACCTCACACCTCAGCTACACAGCATATAGCCAATCTGCATGTCTGTAAATAGATCCCATGAAGAGTGTCCCATTCCAACGGTGTGGTTATCCATTTCTTGTACACATTACAATATGACACCACATCTTCCCTAACAGCTATAAAAAGTATACCAGGCATAAAATAGTAATGCTAATAATAATTTCTTTGATATCTTTCTGAAATTTCTCAGGGCATCATAAATCGTATATTGGTTCTGTACTGTTGTTTTCTATCTTGAGCAGGTCTGAAGAACACAGCATGAGCAATGATAACATTCCAACGTATCACCTAACTTACTTAGCTAAATTCCTCATCCTCTAATCCCTCCCTCATTCTTACCACAGATGAAACTCCACTCCCTCATTCTTACCTCAGATGAAACTTGTGGAGCTGGAGCATGAGCTGCAGTATACAATACAAGAGGCTTGACATGGCAGTGAGAATCTGCTTATTATGCTAGCTGCTATCAGACTGCCTACAGCAACCCTGGCTCCACACAGAAACATAGAAACATATGATTTGATGGCAGTTAAAGATCGCTTGGCCAACCTAGTCTGCCCATGTTCCCTACCTACTGTCACACCGTAGACCCTACGTGATCTCTGGATTTAACCCTCCCCTTGCTTTTAAGGTTCCCTTATACCTATCCCATGCCTTCTTAAATCCCACTACAGTTTTTGCTCCCACCACCTCAGTCCAAAGTACCACTCTAGTCATGTGAAGCCAGCTGAGAACTTCATTGAGAGTGGAAGTAGGGAGCAACACAGGCTGCTTCGTCTTAAGAGCCCCACTCTCATGGACTGTAACTATTTAATAATAACAATATTTATTTGTACAGTAGAAGCCACTTAAAGGGGATGAGCGTTTAATTGGGACTATCCCGCAGGCACCGATTATGATCTAATGTTATTGTATGGCACTGACCTATGTTTAATTGGGATGGTCCCGTTGCTTAATTGGGATGATTTACATGTGGCAGCAGTAGTAAAGGGTGATGATTTGTGAATTGCACCTCATTACATGCTCATTTAATACTCAGCATTTAAGCTACTTGTCATTACCGTTTGCTAAGTGTCTCTCTGGATTGTGTCTGGAGTGTGTTTGGTTTGTAGGATGGCCTCTAAAAAAGTCGCCCTCCCACTGAGTGCTAAAATAAAAGTTATTGAGGCTTTACAGTTGCCTAACTCCTCTCTTTCCAAAGTAGCAAAGGACTTTTCCATCTTAAAGAGTCAGGTAGGAAGAATCGGTCAAAGCAAACTACTTGTTGAGTAGAGTCTTAAAAGCAACCCCAATCGCAAGTGAAAAAGAGATGGGAATCAGTGGTGGAAGATGGGCTTCTGACATGGTTTAGCAATGCGGTCAGTAAGGGTGCTCATCTGACCAGATGAATTTTAAAAGAAAAGGCTAAAGAAATAGCCTCACACATCGACCATGAGGGGTTTGAAGCCACTGATGGGTGGTTCTCCAGGTGGAAACAGAGCCAAACTATCATATGGAAGAAAAAGCAGGGTGAATGTCTGGATGCAGACTCACCCTCAGCAGCAGACTGGGTTAAGACTGTGCTTCCAGGGTTACTGGCCAAGCACCCAGCTGTTAAAAAAATGGGTAGAAATGAGACCCAGTAGAGTTTCTGTGTTCTCAGACTAGTTTGCCTATTCTTAAATGTATAATAAACAGAAACCTTGTTAAAAAAGTCTCTCTCATGATGAGAATCCAATGGGAAGCACTTGTATTAGGATTGTATCAAAACAAGCTGAAATTTAATGCCAAGAAGTGTGCAGATGCACTTGGGAAGTAGGAACAGAAGACAAAGGTATACCCTAGGACGGAAGGAAATCAGAGTAACATAAAAGGAGGGGGATCTGGGATCATAGTCTCCTCGAACCTTAAGGTATGAATCCAATGTGGCAGGGTGGTGGGAAAGGCAAATGGAATGTTGGCATGCATTGTCAAGGGCATTACTAGCAGAAGGAGGAGGTAATAATGCCCCTTTACAAAGCCATGGTGAGGCTGCACCTGGAGTATGGGGTTTAGTTCTGCAGGCCACATCTCCGCAAGGCTATAGATGTATTGCAGAGGATTCAGAGAAGGGCAACCAAGATGGTGGTGGATATGCAGAGAAAGTCATACGAGCAGAGGTGTAAGGAGTGGGATCTGTACATGCTGTAGACAAGGAGGGAAAGGAGAGATATGATTGAAACTTTTAAATATGTAAAGGGGCTCAATAAAGTGGGAGAAGAGTATTTACTTAAAAGGAAGGGGGGGGTCACAGCCTCAGACTGCAAGGAAAAAGATACAGGGGCAATGTGAGAGGTTGTTACTTCATGGAGAGGATGGTGGAGCCCTGGAACAGACTACCGGACAGAGTGGTGGGGGCTAAATTGGTGGAAGAATTCAAGAGGACTTGGGACAAGCATATGGGGCTGAGTATTGGGGAGGGCAGGGGCTGGCAGGGAGTGGGAGGTGTAAGGGGGAAAAAAGGCAGACTAGATGGGCTGGTATGGTCCTTTTCTGCCATCAGTCTTCTATGATTCAAGCTGTTACCACCTCAGTATGTTTTTCCTGGTAAAATTTTCGAAATATGTACATACATACAGACAGTGGAGTCCCCCAGGATGAAACCCACTTTTAAGCACTCAGTAGCTGAATAGACCTACTGAATAAGCAATGGCTTATCAATAGCATGTCTTTTGTCTTGCAGGAAACTGTGGAATTCACTTCATCCTGGCAGTGTCACATTTTCCTGAGTGACAAAAGGGACTATTTGCGGTTGAAATTACATTGCTTTATTCAGTAGGTCTGCAGCATTCTGCAGAGTGTCACAAACCCACTCAGCAGGTCAGGCCCTCTGCTCCCACAGTGCCAACCTCTGAAAGCAGTCTTGTGAACAGGAAATAGAAACAGGGTAACCCTCCTGTCTGTTTTGTGGGTTTGAATCAACGTTTGGTCTCAAATCTTGGAGAGATTCAAACTGTGAATCTCTTGTTAGCGTACTCAATGTGCAGGCTCAAATAATTCTGCTCTTTGGGGGGGGGCAGATATCTTTTGCCTATGGGCATCTAACCAGGCATACAAAATGAACCCTTAAAACTCTATGGAAGTCCGTAGGAAATATTCTTAACTTTTCCCAGTTTGGTAAAACCAGTAAGCTTTGTACAGTGTCAGCTTTAACCATGTATGCTTCGCTTGTCAAGAAAAATAATTTCAGAGGCACACCAAGTAGTCTCTAAAGTAGAGGTTTACTTCAAAATAGTAAAAAAAATGTAAACTGTAAATACAGAACCATTTATCACAAAACATACAAATCACTTAAAAGAATAAGGTTTTAAAAGTGCAGATTCCTACCACTAATACACTTAGACTTGTCTCTTCTAAGGTATTCTTATCTCACAGTGCTGTAGGTGTTTCTTTTTCAGAGTCCAAACATTTTTGTGTAAATGTAAAACAGAATACTGTTTAAAAACTGGCTTTGTCAACCTCTTTGCGTGAGGTCATCTAGCTCCTCCCTGTCAGAATATAAAAAATATATCTATGCAAAACAGGATGTCTTATCAAAGTATTAAATTCTGTGACCTCAGCACAACTCATTTTTTTTAAATGACTTTCTTTGATCTATGAGCAGCATCTCCTTTCCAGGACATCAAATGACTTGTTATGTCTCTCTGCCAGATCTCATGGAGGTGCAACATGCTTTGTATCACCATGTGTATTTTTACTGTGTTTCCTCTGAATGTCTAAAAATGTATGATCTATCTTGGCAGTTGGCAAGCTGCAATTAGTCACATAAACAGGAGGTCCTAAATTTTAAGTCTCTTCTAGCCTGTAATTATCTACTGGCCTTCCAGGTAACACGCTGTAGCTAAAACCTGGGAGGCGTGTCATTCCACAGGCTATCAGCATCTCTCATGAGAGACATTCAGTAACACATTTTTATATTACAAGAATCATAGATTAATCAGAATTAGCTGCCAAAGTGTCACACAGAGTGCTGCAAAATGCTGCAGAATTGGGTTTCTTCCTGGGGGTTGCCACTGTACATACATACATACATACAGTACGAACGTACATGCATACATGAATAATAGGTGAGTATTTTTCCATCATCCTAATTTCTGGAGTCTGAGGGACAGACTGAGAGGAAACACCATTGCCTAGCTTCTTGGAGAGCCTTCCTGTGTGGAGCTTAGGGGAAGAAAAAGGAGAGGAGAGGAGAGAGAAAATACTGTAAAGGCATTTAAGCCTGGCATTTAAGAAATTGTTGAAGGGGTGGTGTCAGGAGGAGGGGTACCATTTTGTGAGAGATTGGAAGGACTTTTGGGATAGAGGTATCTTCAAGGGTGATAGCCTTCACCTGGCAAGAAAATGGACCAGTGCAGTAGGGCCAAATTTAGATGTCCATGTAGTTAGATATTTAATCTGAGTGTGGGGGGGGGGGCACTGATGATAAGAAAACCACTGAGGATGGATAGGACATGGAAAATCTGGACTTGACTCCCTCAGAAATGTACACTAGGGAAAGGGTGACAGGTAATTTATTTATTTAGTTTTTGTTTACCGGGTAGGTGCACTCCCGGGTGCACTAGCCATGAGGATGACTATTTTCAGGCACGACATGGGAGGGTACAAGGGAAACATTACAGATATATCAGACAGCAGATAACATCAGGATGCATCAGGATACAAAAACAAGGTAATGTACATTGGATGTGCAACAATTAAATACAAAATAATTAAGGCCAAGGGATAAGCAACATACAGTACAAGTCCAGGCATCAGTACAGTCAATAGAAAAAGAAAACAGTGGGGATAAGAGGCATGCTAGGAGGATTCAGTAGAAAAAGTGAGCAAATTAAGAGAAGATGAGGTAAGGTACAGTGGGTGTAGTCTTGAAACCGAACAGACAGATCAAGAGAAAGGGACAAATAACTGATAAGTGCAGGAGGGAGGAGGAGGAGGAGCAAGGGGTGGTGAAGCTGCAAACAACCTAGGTTCAAAAGAGTGTTAGGTTCAGATATAAGGTCAAAGATGGCACAGCAGGTGTTCATACCAGATTAGGAAAGGTTGACAATGGAAGAGGTCACAGAAAGTCAGTAAGGAACAAGAGTATCAGGAGGGAAAGCAGTGATTGTATGGACAAAGGGAGAGGCACCAACACAAAACTGAAGGGTAAAAGTGCAAGCTGAAAGGTCATCTGTCTAAATATCAGGAGCCTAGAAAATAAAAACAGCATGGTTATGATAATAGTAGCAGAGACACTGTTTGACTTGTTAGCCATTACTGAGACATGGGCTTCCAGGAATAATGACTGAAACCTTGCTGTGCCAGAGTACACCCTGTAGAGGAGACACAGGGGTAAGGGCAAAGGGACTGGAGTCACCCATTATGTTACGTATGTCATAGAGGCCACAGAAGACAGATCCATTAAGAAAATAGGGGAGACTGAATCCCTCTAGGTACAGTTGATAACAGCCTTAAAGGCAAGCGAGGTGGAGTCACCCTTTATGTTCAGTATGTCACAGACCACAGAGGATGGGTCCATTACAAAAGCAGGGGAGACTGAATCACTGTGGGTACAGTTGATAATAGCCTTCAGGGCGGGGGGGTGGAGTTGCCCTTTATGTTGTGTATATCACAGAGGCCACAGAGGATGGCTCCATTAAAAAAATAGGGGAGGAAGACTGAATCACTCCGGTACAGGTAATAACAGCCTTCTGGCAGGGGGAAGGAGTTGCCTTTATGTTATGTATGCCACAGAGACCATAGAGTGCTGGTCTAGTAAGAAAGTAGGGGAGACTGAATCATTCTGGGTATAGTTGATAACAGCCTTCAGGGCAAAGGGGATGGAGTCACCCTTTATGTTTTGTATGTCACAGAGGCCACTGATGATGGGTCCATAAAGAAAGCATCGGAGTCTGAATCACTCTGGGTACAGTTGATAACAGCCTTCAGGGCAAGGGGGGAGGAGTCGCCCTTTATGTTATTTATGTCAGAGACCACAGAGGATGGGTCTGTTAAGAAAATAGGGGAGTCTGAATCACTCTAGGTACAGCTGATAACAGTCTTCAGGGCAAGGGGGGGTGGAGTCACCTTTTATGTTATGTGTGTCACAGAGACCACAGAGAACCAGTCCATTAAGAAAGTAGGGGAGGCTGAATCACTCTGAGTACAGCTGACAACAGCCTTGGGGGAAAAAGGGTACATATAGGGGTGGTCTATGGACTGCCAGAACAGAGGGTTGAGGAGACTGAGAACTAAGGAATGAAACTGATAATGGGGCCTTGAAAGAGGATGCAGTGGTTGTTAAGTATCTCAATGCCCCAGACAAGGCTGGGAGACACCAACAGCTAGGGTACGGAAGTCAGGTAGTGCTCAACATTCTGCAGGACTGCATACTGGTACAGCTGTTCAGGGAACCCACAAGGCAGACTGCCATTCTCGATGTAGTGCTCGCCAACATGGAAATGTTTGTTGAGTAAAGGTTGGGAAACCACTGGGGTCCAGTTATAACAATACCATATGGTTCGAACTGGGCTTGGGGTAAAGGTAAAGCCTCATCAAAAGCTGTAATTTTGGATTTATATAGGCAGGTTTGACCAGATGAGGGAAATAATCAGGAGGAAACTGATGGGAGTGGATAAGATCAAGGTAAAGGAAGTGAAATAGGGAATGGCCATTGTTGAATCAACTAAATCATGCTTGAGAACTGTCACCCAAAGCAACAAACACAGACATTGATCTGGTTCTCTAAGAGATAAAGGAGGTGGTGAGGGACAAAAAGGGCCTTAAAGAGCTACAAAAATGTCAAAAGAAAAGGAGTGGTGAAAGGTGAAAGATGCCAAGATGGTGGTCAGGGGCACAAAGGCAGACAGAGCTGTGAACTGTGAAGAGAATCAAGGGAGGAAGAAACAGTTCTTCTAGTACTTCTGAGAAAAAGGGGATCATTATGTAACCCTACCGGTCTACCGTTTGTATCTGACAGCAATACCAGGTGGGCTGGGTTCAGGGAGGAATAGGTCACTCGGCACAAAGGCTAGGTTTGGCTACTCTGCACAGGGGCACCCAAGTAACTCCGAACGCAGGAAGCAATAACTGTAATGTCCAATACCAGAAGTGGGATTCTAGAGTGTGGCTTTTTATTCACATCCAAAACAGAATAAACAAAGCATAGATGGACCCCCACGGGGCTACACTGCTGGTAATGCAGATTAAAAGAGACCAGAACACTTCTTCAACACTTTAGCCCTCAGGCTGTGAACCCACTGGACACACAGCCCAGACTTGCACGCTGCTTTGCATTACACAGTCCGAACTTGTACACAGTTCTGGGTTTTCTCTGGCTTGGCTCCCTTGCCAGCCACTTGGACACCTTCCATACTTCATGGAAACATTTTCTGGTGGCTCCTAAACTACCTAAGAGCACCTCGGCTCCATCAGGGAATCTTCCTTCAATTCACATCTGGGTACTTTCAGAAGGCACTGGCCAAGTACCTGAGAGAAAGTAAAAGGTGTCTCAGAGCAAATCCGTAGAGGTAAATTTGGTTACACTGATAGAGGGTCTCCCACCTCTCGCTCCCACAATTCATACCCGGCCATTTCTCTGGACAGTAACACCTCATCCTTTAAAACTTTGCAATGTAGATATTTGCTGAATGTATTTCAAATTCCATCTACTTGTCTCGCTTCCCATTTGTGCTGGACTTGAACATACTTTTAAGTGGAATAGTCCATTACTCTAGACCCACCCACTGGTTAAGCAGTCCAATCCCCAATTTCCTTCAGCTCTTTGTGCTGGACTTGAACATACTTGAATTAAGTGGCATTGTCCATTACTCTAGACCTCCCACAGATTAAGCAGTCCAATCCCCACTTTCCAACTGTGCTCGGCTGTCTTTTCCTGACCCCACAGTAACAGTCCCTTTAGTTTCCCTCTGTTCAGGTGAAAACACTTGGCCCTTTTTCAGAGCGAACTCAACTTTTGGTTGCAGGTGCCCCATAGACATTTCCTCCTCAAGGACTTTTCCTCTTAGAACTTCTGGTGCCTCAGCACAACTTGAACAGGCAGCTTCTTTCCCTTAGCCGGACCCAGGGGGGTTGCCCCTGGAAAACAGGCAAACACCTTCCCCCCATCCCTTCAGGCATGGGGCTCTTGAACCATTGAAAGCGGTCTCCACCACTTCAATTACCAGTTCCTGTGTTCCTCTTCAGGTGGAAACACACACCTTCCAAAAGTAGCTCTTAAACAGAGCTTAAAGCTCTGAGAGCCTGCACACACTCAGCTGCACTACAGTCTCTCACTCAGACTGCACACAGACCGGCTTCAAACTCCCCAACATTCTACTCTAACCTCCAGCTGCAACATTCAAAGTGTGGCTTATGCAGCTGCGACAGTTCTAAAATGATGTCATCCCTAAGTCTCAGCTAAGACTGATAACAGAGTGAGACAGTGTGAAATCCATTTAACTGGAGTTTTGCAAGCTGACTTCCCTGCCTACCACTAGGTCTTACTGGGATTCTAGTAACCCCGGGTAACAGGGGGGTTACAATTAGGTTGGCAGGGGGTTTGGATGGTAATAAATGATGATGAGCAGAAGGCAGATTTTTTAAATGACTACTACTTTCTATTCATGGTAGTGGAAGGTGGGCCTTTTCCAGAAACTAGAATCAAGGCAGTAGCAAGGTGTTTTCAGGAAATGGGCAGGCTAGTGCTTACAGTGGAAAGAGTAAGAAAAGGGCTGTCTGGCCATAATGTAGGTAGTAAGACACCATGATTAGATTGGATACACCATAGAGTTCTCTAGGAACTGGAGCCAGAACCAGCTGAGCCCTTTACAGGACTATCCAGTAGCGTGCTATAGTCTGAGATGGTTCTGAGTGACTGAAGAACAGCAGACATGATCCCACTCCAAAATGAAGGGGATAGGGAGGATCCAGGAAATTATAGACTCATTTGCCTTACTTCCATTGTAGGATTACTGATGGTGACACTTGTCTTGGAAGACCTAGTTTTGTAGCTAGAGAGCAATTTGCATCCAGGATAGTAAGCAGCATGTCATCATGGCAGGGAGGTCTTATCAGACCAAACTAATATTATTTTTTGACTGGGTTATTAGGGCAGTAGATAAGGGCCAGTCAATTGATCTACTGTACTTTGACTTTAGCAAGATGTTCGACATGGTGCTGCACAGGCAGCTGCTAAAGAAGTTAGAAGACTTAGTAGTAGTAGATAAGGAGCTGGTATAAAGGGTGAGAAACTGACTGGGGGGGAGACAACAGAGGGTGGTGGTTAAGAAGGTCAAATCAGGGGAAAGGGAGGTCACAAGCAGGGTGCCACAGGGATCAGTCCTGGGACCTGTCCTTTTCAATATGTATATCAGCGTCATACAGGAAAGTATATACAGGGTAAGATGTATACAGTATGTGTGGGTTGGTCTAGACAGTAAAAATGATTGACTGATGTCATCAATAGCTGGTCCAATGTTTCCTAGTGATGTACAGTATGTGTACCTTATAGATATTCAGAGGTACCACACAGAAGAAAACAGCTAATGATCAGAATTTTTTCAGCTATTCCTTTGTATATGAGGCAGGAATTTGCTTGTGGTAATTGTTAACTTGTAAAATTTCATATATAAGTGTACCTCCAGTGTTTCATTCGCTTTGCTCTTGTGCTCTAAAGATGTACATTCCAAGTGGGCCTATCAGCATGGTGTTAGGGTCACTGCACAAAATTCTGGTGACATGGGTTCAGAAATAAGTCCAGAACTTTTGGGCTGACCAAGGGCATGCCTGTGGGAGAAATATCAGGCATCTCAGTAGGTGCTCTCCTCAAGGAAGGGAGTGCAGGGAGTCCCACAACGCTGCTTCTACCTGGGTGGTCCTGGGTGGTGGTGTAACAGGAGTTACTCAGAAGGGGAAGGTGATTCTGTATGTGATGGACATACATGTGTGCAGCAGACATGTATGCATTAATTATCCTTGATGGTGATGTCCCGTGAGAAAGAAGAAACAGCAGAGGAGGAAACTGTGCCCATGCAGAATGATTGCCTGTGCCCTCATGCCCTGAATTACAAAATAAGCATCCTTCTCTACAGGATCTGGATCTCCAGAGGAAAGGATTTACTTATGCGTTTCCTCTCAAAATGGCAAGCCATTGAGATTTGAGCACAGGTGGTAAGTATCTGGAGGAGTGGGGTCTGGTTAGAATTGGTGTGGTCAGTGGCAGAAAGGAAAACACAAGATGGAAAGAAATCATGTACATTCCATTGTCTGCCCTGCAATAGACACTTTTACATGGTTGAAATTAAAAGATCTCTGACATAGCAATAGACATACTCTATAAGTGATACACCTTATATAACCCAGAACCTTGTTAGTCTGACTGCAGAACAGTTGTGTCCTGCAGATCAGCTATGAAAAGAAACAGAGGAAGCAGTTTGCATGGAAACTTTTAGTCAACACCCTATAACTAAAAGGTATTTTTGTATATATCTGCTAACTAAGGTTCAATATGTCATACCATTGTGAAGCCTAGAGGATAGTCTTACACTGGTTAAGAATATGGATTGGTATGTGAATCTAGAACAGATGGAATTATGAAAAGAACAGGTCAGGCAGCAGGGGGTTCAAAAACATAGGTGTGTCATCCATGCTATCTTGATTAGACTGAAGGGAAGACTCCATGTGATCTTCTGTTGAGGAACACCAGAGGTTCTGGATAAAATCTGCTCATACATCTGAAATGGAAAAATGAATTAAGAGATTCCTATAAAAAAATGGCAGTGTCTCATTTTGAGCAAATTCTGGTGACACTCCATGGGTTTCTGTGGAAGAATCAAATAACTTTTTCATATGGGATTTTTGAAACAGCTAGGGCTCGGCTAGCCGTACAACTAGGACTAACGTGCCTCTGTGCAACCCATTTCTGACCATATTTTAAGGTAAAAGGTTACAGACAGGAAGCAGCACAAATCAATTATGGATCGCATTTCCTTACTAAAACAAACGAATATTCGGCAGTCATGAAATCCTGGAACTCATTTTTAAAAGTCATGAAGTTTGCAGTTACTATTTTTAGAACAGCAATGATTGGACCATTTTTTAAAAAGCAGCTGTGACAATGAAACAACTAAATGCAACATTTAAAGTATGACAAACGTAATAAATAATTCATTTTATAGGCTAATTTAGCATACAAATGACAGTATGAGCCTAGGGGGCAGAGTTACACAATACTAGGGACTGAATTTAAATAATTTAACTATTAGCATTATTTTATTACAAACAACACACACTGGCAACACAGCATAGGGTACACTTAAGCAATAAACCATGACAGAATATGGTTTATGCTGGGGTTTAACCATGTCTATTGTGGTTTGGTCACGAGAACGCAGGCTGAGTGATTAAACCACACAAGACGTGGACAAATCCCAGCATAACCCACATCCTGGAGTGGTTTATTGCAATTAAGGAAGTAAAGGATTTTAAACATATATTAAAAGGTTTAAAAATGTTTTTTTTATTGATTTTTAAGTGTGATATCCTTCCTCTGTAGATTTAATAGTCCCCTGTTGCTAGGTTGAATATGTCAGTAGGAGACGTGCTGACCAGCTCCTAATAATCCGACCCTCTTTACATACACTGTAGTATGCTGTGATGTATGTTTGTTTTAAAGAGAGAGCCTGTAAGTCACAAGATTTTTTTTGTTTTGTTTTTGTTAACAGATAGGTTGAGAATCATAAGCAGATCTTTAGTTCAGGCTATGAGACAGTGTGGTGTGAGTGCTGAGGGGCTGCCATCTATGAGTGTGTGGTTCCAGGTGTACTGTGGATTTTGTGGTTGGGAGGAAGTAAGTGTATGGGGTGATATTTTTATTTTAACTGATTGGGAGAATGGGCATTCATCGTAGAGGACGCCAATGCATTTATAATTGTAGAGAACTGTTTACTCAAGCTGGCAGCTAACGATCTCATGGGGCCTTGGGCTAGAGCTAACGGCTGAAAAATATTAAGAGGTGAGACGTGTGAGCTGTCATGGAGGACAAATTGTAAAAAAATGGTTTTGTGTAATGTAAAGTGGGTTTGGGAGTGTTCACTGTATAGAAATGTGTCTTCTGAGTTAGTTGACTTGTAATACTTCTCAGCATTTACCAGGAAACCAGTATGGTGGAAATTTGATTTCATTCGGGAGTGCGAGTAGTAATATACTTTTGTTTTATAATGTTGTTGACTGGCACCTTCTGTGGTGGTTATGCTAGAATCGCCATAGCTCAAAGGTGCCAGTCAAACAGTTACAGTGCCCTTTCTTGGTCCCCATTGTGTAATTAACAATAAGCCACTTAAGGGTGTGGGTTATCAGGGATTTACTATGGCTGAGGGTAACCGCCAGTTGTGGTAAACCTCATTATACAATGGGTATGAAAATCTTGTAACCTCATTGGTCAAAACACATCACATGACCATGATAAATCCTCCAGTATACCCACTGTAAAAGTTTTATATCACTATAAAAACAAAACAAGTTGAACATTAGATATAGCATTATACCATGACAGAAGGAGAGTGGTGTGATTTACCACTTTGTTATGGTTAAGTCACTTGGCCGCCTCATGACCGAACCACACCAGGCATGGTAAATCCACCAACATACCACTCTTCGTCATGGTATATTGCTTAAATAACCCACATCCTCGAGTGGCTTATTGCAATTATACCAAGGTTCATTTTTTTACTATAATGAAATACAAATATTAAAGAGGTTGCTTTGTTTTTTTCTTTTATTGTAGTTATTCCTATGCTGCAGAGGATATAGATAATATACTCAGCAATAGCCATTGGTTATCAAAGGATTTACAATGGTGATAAACTGCCAGTCTGACGATTTCATTGGCTGTTCACTTATGTCCATGGTACAATACAGTATAACTGCTTGGGGGCTTTGGTCTTCAGGTAACTACCCACTAGTTTTATATTGACTTGGTTAAAATTAGTACATTTTTCATATTTAGTAGTTATTGGTCAGTGTTGCTAAACTCAAAGTAGATACCATGCCAGTTGCAGAAAACAATATTTTTAAACCATACAGTGTATTTTTGACATTTACTGAAATAATAGGATGGCTGGTAATGTAGGAGCTGCCACCACTTTTCTAGAAGTTCTGTATCAGTCAACAAATCTTCTAATGATTCATACATGTGGTACTAGTGGTTCAATTAACAGTCCCATTTATGAGAACAACAGAGATGCTGTCATACTATACAAGTTGTCAACACCTTAAAGATTTCTCCTTTAGGTCTGACCTAGAGAAGAGAGCCTCAGGGCTATAAAAGCTTACATATGCCAGGAAGTCCGAATATGGTTCACAAAGGTTTTAACCTTTGGGCTACAGAGTGGAAGAGATTGTATCAGTCACGCTCTCAAGAAGCAAAAGTGGTTTAAGCTGAAGCAGGCAGCCTTGGAACAGCTGATTTGTCTTACTGTTTATGTTGATTGTTTTGCTTCTACACCTCACCCGAATCCCCAAATTGAGATGCAGTGTCGATTTCAAGAGGCCCTTCCTCCTATCCTTGTACTTGGTGCACTGAAAAATAAGGAGGATGGGCCTCAGGTTATACAAAGTTGGACAGTGGTTGTGGTGGGATCCATCCTTAGATCTTCTGAATCATGTTTCTGTCTACTGGACTAAAATTGCCTTCAGAGATGTCTGACATCACACCATACATAGCACATGTAGATCTAGTGGGGCAGTGTGGCAGGGCTGCTGACTCTGTCCGCCAGGGTGCAGGGTTTGAATTGCAGTGGCAACAAGAATATTATTTTGGGGAGCAGGGGAGGGTGGCTCCACAGGGGGACCTGGAGGCTCTGGAAAGATGGTCTAGAAAGTGGAAGCTGAGGTTCAATGCAGGGAAATGCAAGGTACTGCACCTGGGGGCGAGAAACCCGGGTCAAGTGCACACCCTGGGGGGGGGGATACTACAAGTCTTGATGGCTGAGAGGGACCTGGGGGTGGTGGTGGATGTCAAGATGAACAACTCGGAGACTGAAGGCCAACAGGATGCTGGGATGCATCGCTAGGGGGATCACCTCCAGAAGGAGGGAAGTGATACTCCCTCTGTATAACTGCTTGGTGAGGCCACACCTCGAGTACTGCGTGCAGTTTTGGAGGCCACACTTAAAGAGGGACATTAACCCTGGAGAAGGTCCAGAGGAGGGCAGCCAAAATGATTTGGGGCTTGGGGACAGGACCTATGGGGAGAGGCTCGAAGAGCTAAATATGTACACATTGGAAGAGAGAAGGGACCGGGGGGACATGATAGAGGTCTTCAGGTGCATGAAGGGGGTAAATAGGGGAGGAGCAGTCAGGGTGCTTCAAGGAAGGAGGAGGGGCAACTAGAGGGCATGGGTGGAAGCTGGGGGGGAAGATTCAGGGGAGAAAGGAGGAGGTGCTACTTCACTGAGAGGGTGGTGGAGCCATGGAATGCTCTGCCCAGGGGGCTGGTGGAGGCAGAGATGGTGGAGGGGTTCAAGAGGGGGGTGGGACAGGTACAGGGGAAGGGTTTTGGAAGCAAAATCCAGTGCAGCGAGAATATCCGGAACTGGGAAGGGAGAAGCCAGAGAAGGCGAGGGGGGGCAGAAAGGTCAGCTCCCCAGGGTGGGGGCTGACCAAACGAGCAGACACGAAAGACCATTAGGCCTATTCTGCTGGCATTTTAGTATGTTAGTATGTTCTTGTTGGGCAGGAATTGACATGTACTGTATCTGAATATTTAAAGCATATGCCTGTGTATCGCTAAACTGCTAAGTCAGTTAATTACTTGTTTGTATTGTATTTGTTACATTTCCTGTTTCAAACTTCATAGCTAAATTTTTATATGCACATTGTTGAATTAGATTGTTGTATTAATAATGGTTACTTACAATGTACCAATTTCTACAAATGCGTTTTTAGATGTCATTGGGTTTTCTTTATAGTGTGTTATTGTGAAGGTGCTAAACTAGTTATCTGTTAGTTAATTAACAACATGCTCAAAAATACTCCAGCATTTTTAAACTAACCTTTACCTGGCCTTTCCTTTCAACCCTTTAGGTACTGTACTTAGATATGTTGTGAATTTAAACTTCACCATCAAAGTTGCAGTGAAGCAGCCAAATCTTCCCAAATTTTCTGCAGATCATAGGAAGTTCGACTTTGTCAGAATTGCAAAGTTTTACCATAAAGTGGGTGTTTTTTTTTTTGGCAAGTGGCCACTTCACAAGCAAATGTTAGTCAGTTTGCTAAAACACTGCACATTCGTCAGTCAGAACTTTGCAAATTTGGCAGAATTTGCAGATTACAGTCATTTCACCCATCCCTAATTGTACTTAATGTCCCTTTGTTTTCTTTTACCTCACTCAGTCTCTCGTTCACTCTCTCCCTGTGCACACACATTGACTGCTGCAGCTGTTCAAGGCTTGTAAAGTGCTATGGGATACAGTTGGTATAAATCCCTTTCTTACTCAGTTGCAGCATACCAAAAACATTATCTACTGAAATTCTTGAAGATTCACTGCCATTATTTATTTAGTTTTTGGCTACCAGGTGAGTGCACCATTCAGACATTTGCTTATTTTCAGGCAAGACCAGGGAGATTACAGTCAATTTAAATTTTCATTTTTTGTTATACCAGGAAAAGGTTCCATTGAGCAAGCTCATTAACAAGGAGGTCCTGGGTAGGAGAGTTGCACACAGCACAGTACAGTGAACAGACTTGCAGCCCCCTTCTGCCATCACTTTCTATGTTTCTATGTTAATACAATTATAGACAGAGTAGCACAAGTATCGAAAACACAAAGCATGACATATAAGAAAGTCCAACAAAATACAAAAAAAGCAAAAACTACTTAAAAGATGTGGCTCAGTTAAGCAGTGCATCTTTAGTGATACAATAATGTCATTTTGCTAATAATATTTGTCACGTAGTACTTGTCTAGTTAGACTTTCTAGAGTAACTATATGCGTTAGTCAGCTATGTAACTTAGTGTTATGCTTTAGAAAATGAGCTAAAGAATCTGAGCTTCCCGATTGGCTAGGATGTGATCTCAGCGGGCGGGTATTTCCCGATAGAGCCCGCTGAATAACAAGCTTCCCATTCGTGTGCCCCATTACTTGGGATATTGTTGGGCACCCCAAATTTTGAAACGGAGCAACTGGCTATGTTTTTCGCTCGCTTAACCCTCATGGTCGTCCGCCTCCCCCAACCCCACATGCTTGTGTGTGGCTACCGCTATTCCTCCGCTATTCTCCAGTTTGGTTCCACTGTCTTGAACCAAAAGCGTATTAAACGTTCTGCTTAATTTTGAACGCGATCACACTGTTTTTTACCTCATTGGAAGCAGAGTGCGCGAGGTGATCTCGACGATCAGCGCAGACTTCATTATTACAAGTGCCCCATGGCCGCAGTTCGTGGGGAAAAAAATGTTCACCTGCCTGCACTGGTATTCTGATATAAAATTTATTTATTGTACTTACTTTTTCTCCCATTAGTTTGAACATGGTCGCAAGTTCTTCTGCAGTGGGCACTGACAGAGGCGGCAGTGAGAGGGGTGGGGGGAGCAGATCTGGAGAACAGTGGCTCGAGTAAACATTATTTCCCATGCTGCTTTGTATTCCTCCTGCTGCCATGTTGCTCTCGAACATTTTAAAAAAACTTTAGAAGACTCAGTCTGCACTTGCCAGTTTTATGTGCCAGCCTTGCACAAAGTCACGCACTTAACTTCCACAGCTCAGCAGTGAAAAATAAAAACACTCTTCCAGGAAGGCTAACAAACTGGTGCCTATTAAGAACAACTCATATTTAAGAGCTCCCCCTAGTGACGACTAGCTCGACTAGCGGACAAACTGTTACCACCTGTACCTGTAACCATGGCAATCACCTCCAAAAATGCAGGCGGATGAACTATTTTATTACAAATCTTACTTTCAATAAATTTTTCATTAACATTTTTCTTATTAAACTTATTTTCTTGACAGTGCCCATTTTCTAAGCGCAATAATACCCTCCAGGGTGGGCAGTATTGTGCTATACCGGACCTTCCAGGGGCTATAAGGCCCTCCACCTGTGGTGTCGGGCCTCATTACGCCCTGGCGGTCCGGCATAGCACAATACTGCCCACCCTGTTGGGTATTATTGCTTACTTAGAGCCTCTGCCACTGTATCACACCATATATATAGTATATCTGATCCTGACCTAGTGCATCTTATTTACACATGCAAACTTCAGGACAGTTTCTATCAGTGAGGGATTTGAAGAGCTTTCAGTTATACATGAAGTATAATACAATGACATAATCATTCAGACAAAGGAGCAAGATATACATGCAGGATTGGTAACAAGTTACGAGGTACGAAATATAAGTTTTACTATAGGTGCCAGGTACGACAGTTGGGTAAGACAAATGCATGGAACATACAGTTGTAAGTTTGAAGTACAGCATAACACAGTGTACAAAATTAAGCAAGTTACAATGGGTAGGAAATGTTTTTGCACACTGACTGATCAAAACCATTTTGCAATGATTGATTTTACAGAGTGACAAGTAATGGTTTTGGACTTCATTTGGCAACTAAGACACAACACACTGACATATAAATGTATCCCAGAACAGTTGCTAACTGCTATTACAAACATGGCAAAGACCATTACTCTCTGGAGAAAAACTTCAGCTAGGTTTTTTTTTGATACTCTGACTTTGTGTTCTATTTTTGTGTATCCAGTAGAGATGCAGCAAAATAAAATGTTGCCTGTGAAACTGTGGTGAAATTAGCAGTTTTGATGCATGAAATGTTTCGTGAAATTGCAGTGAAATTTAAAATTTTGCCCACAGTTTTGGTCCCCTGGCCACCACAAATGCTGGTGTCTGTTGGTCCCCCCAGCCACTCACTGGCCCAAATTTCAAAATAAAAAATAATTCTCCCTGGTGTTTAGTGGTCTCCCCTTCCTTGGCCAATCACCAGGCCAAAGTGAATAAATCAAGGCACCCCCGTTAACTCATTATTTTCCCTGTACCCCCAATCCTAAAAAAAGAAATTCAATCCCCACTCCCTTGTGTCTAGTGAACCCCTCTCCCCCCAACCTTGTCATCAGGTAGTGCACACACCCACCCCGCTTTCCCCAAGTACCCCAATCAGGCCACCTGCACAGCCCTCGATTCACCTCCACAGCTGGCAGCCTGACTGAGTGCTTCAATGAATGAGCACGTGCTTGTACAAGCACGCTCGTTCACTGAAAATGCTCAGTCGGGCTGCCGCCATGGAGATGAGTGAGGGCTGCAGCTAGGCCCAATTAGGGTACTGGGAGGAGAGGTGGGCACTCAGCTCATGGTGACAGGGTAGGGGGGTCCACTAGACACCAGGGAAAATAATTTGGGCCAGTGAGGCCGTCGAGGGGGGGACCACTAGACACCGAAGTGTGGATTTTATTTATTTATTTTTTATAAAAGAAATGAGGGGGCCAGGATAACTTGGGGGGGGGTTATTCAATTATTGCCAGTGATCAGCTGAGGGGGGGGGAACCACTAGACACCAGATAGAATAATTTGGGCCAGTGAGTGACTGTGGGGGGCACAGGGTACAATTAGACAACAGGGAGGACTTTGGCCACTGTAAATTTTGCCTTTGGATGATGATATTTCACCCGTGAGCGCCACATTTCGCTGGTATGCGGGTGACATTTTACTCGCTCCTGGGGTGAAGTTTTGCATTTTGCCCCGCAAAATATTTCTCGAAATGCGCAAATTATGTGACATTTTTCAGTTTTGCACAAGACTAGTGTCCAGTTGCCACCACTACATTCTTCCCCTTTAACTATGAGGTCAAATGGAGCTTCCTTTAATTAGTCAAATAGAATTGTCATGGCCCCACACTGTCCACAATGTATCCCAGCTTGCCAGTATAGCTCAATTTATTTTATGTTTAAAACTTAAACTTCATTGCAATTCCATTAAAGGTTGCTGTTGCATTTTTAAAGGCTGTGCTCTTTCAGTAACATGCTAGATGCACTGCATGACACCTGGGCAGAAATGTTGCTTGCGAAACTCAGTCTACTTACACAGCAATTGCAGTCTGCTAGTTGGTGACAGAGAGTATGTAGCCTAATCCCAGACTGCACCTCCTGTCTAGGGCCCAGTTTCAAACAGCATTTAAGCCATTATAATTTTGCATAGATCAAGTTATGGTACTGTCACTGACTAGCCAGTTGTGGGTTCAATCCTTAGTTGCGTCAGTTTATAGTCAGCATATTTTGACACAGTAGTGAAACATTTGCCAATATAACAGGGCACATAATTCAAGGAAACCAATTAAATTCCTGCAGCCATGAGCAGGAAGGGGACCCAGGGTGTAGCCTGCCCGGTTAGGCACAACATAGTATGGGGCCTCTAGTAAAAGTTAAGTAAAGGAGGACTGTAACCTCCAGGGTAAACTCAGTATCCAGTGTGAATGCTAATTAAATACAGTATGAGGTAGTTACCTTTTTGGCTGCTGCTTATAGCCTCATGCCTCCTGGGGGTTCAGAGTCTAGCAGTCATAGTAACAATGGCTTACCAGCTCACATAATCCATCCCTTCACCCTGGTCAGATTGCTGGCACCTGCCAACTTCTCTGAATCATCTGCAATACCTGCCTTTTGCCAAATGTTCTGTCAGGCCACAGGCCCCACCAAAACAGGTTCTGTTGTCATCCAGTGCCATTTTCATTACTTAAAACTAGGACAGATGGTATGAAAGCTATCAGGATGCCCTCCTTGAGTATGACCTCAATATGCCGTCGCCATCCCTAATTTTGGACCCCGTTCAGGGCTCCAGCCTCCAGAGACATGCAACAGAGGCAGCCAAAACCAGCCAGGACCTGAACCAACCCACTATTCCTGGACACAGCAGCCCCCGGACTGTAGAAGCCAGAAATGTGCACCCAACCCAGAGGCTTTGTCCTGATACTGCACTCTGGAACTCTGGAATTGAACTGAGGACTCACTTTAGCAGGCCAAAGCCCCTTTTGTCATGTCCCTAGTGGTGGAAAAACACCCAGAATCCTTCTGGCCAATGGGGAACTACTGTGCAAGCACGTGGGGGGCATTTTGTCACCAAGATGAAGATATATTTCTATAGTAGGAAATAATCTCATTGACAATTTGTTTACATTTCTGAAAAACTTGACTTGCATTAACCCCTTATGTGCAAAACTACCATAGCGCACACATTTTTAAACATTTAGAGGCACCCAGAATGCTATCTGATATAGTTGGCTTACATTTATTTATTGATTTCAAATTTTTAACCGTGAAAAGCACATTATGCTAACATAGCTGGTTTCTGGTGCACGGACCTGTTTTATTGATGGGGAATGTTGGCCATGGTTCCTATGAAACCCTTGTCCCCCACCCCTGCCAACACCTGATTTGGAGCTGGTACTGTTGAAGCATCTTTCTAATGAAAGGGTTCTCGACAGATGTGGGACATACTGGAGCTCAGCACATGGTCGCCTGGGTAAAAAATACTTTGAAACACAAATGCCTGAAAGAAAGATATTGTCAGAGATATAGGGGCGGTCATACCTGAAAACAGGCATATGTTTTGTCTAGTTTACTTACCTGGTAAACAAATGCTAAATAAATATATGTACTACTGTTTTGTTAAGTCCAGCTCACTTATTTATAACTTGCCCTTATTTCCAGAGCCCGAATTTATCTTATTAATTTACTGTAGATTACCCAGTTAATTAACATCACATGTTGGGTTGTGGTACTAGGGACAGCCTACCAGATTGGAAGGTTTGAACCTACACTCCTTGATGGTATTATTTGCTGTATTACATATATGGCATCAAGGTGTGCTTTTTCTTCACAGCAGAAGTTGGTACCGTGTCAGGACATTTTAATTTCTATAAAGCCTGCATTATATAAGGTATATAGAGCAGATGACATCTCAGTTACTAAGCCAAAATTGGCTTAGCTCTGGAAAGGGTTTCCTATGTAGTTATTAACACTGCAAATAGAGCAGTGGGTGGGGTATGGTAGTGTGGCCGAATTTTGGAGTTCATCAGTTACTTGTACATATTTTCTTTGGTAACTAATGCTTTAAGTACAGTAGCTTTCTTTATCCTTGGTCCTTTTTTCCCTAACACTTTTAGTTAGCTTGAACAAGCAAAAATTGTAAATTAAGTTGTTGATTTCTGAAATAGTCTTAGAAGTTTGTGCCTTGTTTCTTAATATCTGATTTCATTTTCTGTTTTTGTACAAATGCTTGCTTGTTTTTTTCAATAAAAAAATTCTCCTAAACTTTTTTGTTTTTTAGTTGTCTCTTTCTGCTCCACACTGGCCCTGGTTGGCCCTCATCCTGCCACCACCTGTCACTTCCATCCCTTTAGGCCCTCAGGCTCCCACGGCTTACCCCCTGTGGAAGGGCTGTGGAACACCCCCACCTTTCAAGCATGGATCTCGCCCGGGATGTTACCTCTGGGATGAAGCACGACGCTGCAGCTATTAAGCTGCTACTACCAGCCACCAGGGTCCATTTTCCATTTTTCTTTTCCCCGACATGAACCAGCGTGCCATGACACAGAGGCGGCTAGCACACACTGCCATGCATTGTCAGCCAACGTCTACCATGCTCATACCCTCAATCTTTTGGCGATGCGATGTCGACCCCTGCCACTGCCAGGTGTCGAGCTGACACTCACCGTGGTGATCCCTCCACCTGGGAGATGGAGAGCCCTCCATAGGATGCTTAATCCATCTCCTCCCCTGCTGACCCCAGATGATCCGTGCTTGTTCCCAAACACAGGTCGCCAGCATGGTGTGAGGTGTGGCAGCCAGCGCCTCAACCCTCAGTGCCATCGGGCCGGCTTAACTTCTTTGTTGAGTGCCATGGGATCTTTAATTTCCACTTGGACCATGACAAAAAAGTGGCAGCAGGGATTGAGTTTAGTGTCTTGCCTGAATGATTGCACTTTAACAGGGCAGCACACCCCTCATACCCTCATACTGTGCTGCAGTGTCAGTTATGGGTATTATCCCAAGTATCTGGTGTGTGGCTAGATCCCAGCCGCAGCCTTCTAATCTTCCAGCTGCTGAAGCTGGTGTGCTGCCGGATGAGTCGCTGACAGTGATAAAAATTCCTGCATTCCATGATAAATTCTCTATTGAATTAGTCAGGAGACTGATGTTTGACAGGTGGGGAGGAGTTACGTTTACTAGTTACTGTTAATAAAAGAAAATACCTGTATTTAATTGAAAAGTTGTCATTTTTTAAATTATTTATCAGTATTTTTTTTTTATTTTATAATTGCATTAGGAAACCCAGAGTACACATTATATTATAACTTTATTTCCTCATGCTTAAGGTACCTGGCATAAATGTCTCTTGCATCAAAAGACTCCTGGGCATGCAGTTATCACAAAACAATCCACATCCTGATGCATCTGATTGCTTATATAAAAACAATGTAGCCGATTCTCAAAGCTCCTTAGAATGACACAAGGTGTCTGTATCCAACATAAATGATGCAAGTGGCACCTCTTGCAAAAAATGCCCCTCAGTTATTCTTGAAAGCAGCCTGTGGTAAATGCAGGCTGCTTGTATAAAGAGGGTTGCACCAACTTTGTGCCATATAATAGGCTGAAGCATGGTGTTAGGGGGCTTATGCAGAAGCAGGCTGCCATGTTCCCACATTTGGAATTCTGAAAACTCACCCATAGGATATCGGTCTGGCACAAAGTTAGACCACCAAGGGCTGGTCTAACAGTCCTTAGCAATCCTCTGGGAGGGTGTGCCAGTGTGCCACCCCCAGCCACGATCCCAGGTACAAATGTATAATAAACCCCCTGGTGGGCTAGTGGACCCCCTTAAGCCCTAAAATATCATAGTATTAATTGAAATTCCCTGGTGGGCAGGTGGAACCCCCCCCAAGCCTCGATCTTCCATAGTATTTATTGAAATTGCCCTGGTGTGCTAGTAGAACCTCCCAAGCCCTGATCTCCCATAATATTTAATTTAAATTTCCCTAGTGGGCTATCAGATGGCCCCGATCCCCCGGTACATGAGATTACCAATTGTTGGTCTAGTGGACCTCCCACCCTGCAGTGCTCTGTCACCCCTCTCCCCCCCTCCAACCCGTAACCCAGCTGGTGATTGACAAAGCCCTCTGTTAACCACTGCGGCCAGCTGCCAACTGAGCTATGAATGAGCCCATACTGTACACAGTACGTGCTCTGTGATTGACGGCTGCTATCAGTCACTGAGCATGTACTATACTCAACTTCAGTATGAGCCATCTGTTTTGCACAAGGCCAAGGTTGCTGCAAGCCATGGGTCTTTGCTGTCGGAACCCCACCTGATCAGCGAATCGGGCACAGGGTCCCGGTGTATCACAGTCGGCACAAGCTACCTTTGCTGTGGCTTGCACCAGCTGTTTGAGAATTGGCCCCTGTGTGCATAGGGCTGCCAGTATCACCTAGAGGTTAGAGCAGTGAGCTCTGAATGACCTTGGAACATCCAGCAGACTTGGGTTTGAGTCCCACAATCTGCATGTACACAGTTTGTGACCCTAAGCAAGTCACTTAACCTCTGCAGTGCTTGAGGGTTGCTCTTGTAAATGGGACTTGTGCCCAGTGGGCCTCACCTGGTTACCAAAAGAATGAAAAAGCAACTCTATGAACAACAACAGAGATCAGTAAATTATATGGATAAGTTGCACCTGATGTCCTCAGTGAAACAAATCATGATAAACTTCAGGTAAATTCCATGGCAAAGTGGCCTCATAGCTGAGCGCTCTTTCTTGGGTTCTGTTTTAATCGTAGTAGCATCGTAGTACAGATCAGAGTGAAATGTTCATTTATGGGAACTGACAAGATCACTGATATCAGTAGGTATAGTACAGTTAACAATAAACTGCTTCATCATCTAGCTGTGTTTGCATTTCTCAATAGGTTACTTGTATGTTGCTGGATCCAGTACATTTCCTTGCAAAAAACCATAGCCTAAGGGTTGCAGCTTAGATTTTAATGGCATTGTGACATTTTATGAGTTACTCTTGAATTGGTTAAGAATTATGTAACAACACAATATGAGATACTGTACCAGTGCATTCTCAGCATTAAACATCAGTGCAAAACCAACCCATTGGTGTAACAGTTTTATGTGAATTGTAATGTAATTTGTTGACTGTGATTGTATAAAACAGAACCTTTGCATATTTATGCAGTAAGGCCCAAAAGGGTCGGGGGTTATTGTGGGATTTAGTCTAACCTTGTGTGGTGTATCATGAGACCAAGGCTGAGTGACTTTAGCCACACAAGAAGTGGGTAAATCCCACAATTGGCCACATCCCAGAGCACCCTATCATGATTATGCAATGTGTGTTTGATGACAAATTAAGATTCTCTAAACTTATTTGGTATTTAAGTTTGTAGAAAGTTTTTTTTTTTTGCTGTTGTTAAATAACCCACCTTTCCTTCCTTCCTTCCTTCCTTCCTCCATAAACATGGTCTGCTGTTGCTTTAGAAAGTATTGGTAAAATTGGCTCCTCCTTTACCTACTCATTTTTTTTTATTTATTGCAAATGTACACATGTTTACGTTTGTGCAGTGTTCAGAGAGACAGAGTGTGAGATATGAGCAGCAGGGGTTGTGAGAGAGAAAGAGGAAGGTGCAAGCTTTTGGCACTGTTAGACACTATGAGGAAGAGCGAGCTCCAAGCCATTTGTGGTGCCAGAAAGAGTTTCAGTAACATAGAAACAGAAACATAGAATTGGACATCAGTTAAGGACTGCTTGGCCCATCCAGTCTGCCCATTCTTCACTACCTACACTGTTTCATAGGTTTCATAGGTAAGTTCAGCTGGTATGGACTACAGTCTGTGGTGCTTGCCAATTAGTTTTAATTAAAACAAAATTTTGCTTCATCTCCAAATGCTTGGTCTAAACTCAGTTTAAAGGAGTCCATATCAGGGCTTTTACTACTTTAGTTGAGAGGTGGTTCCATGTTAAGACCATCCTGTGGCTTCAACCAGTTTTTCCTTAGTGATGCATTCCATTTGGCCAGGACTAATTGTTTAGAGTGTCTTCTAGTCCTGACTCTGTTGTCGCCAAGCACTATCCCCAAATCCTCCCTCTTAGTCTCCTATACTGGAGTATGTACATGTTGAGAAACCTTGGTCTATCCTCATAAGACCTGTCACCCATCCCAGCTATAGCCTTGGTGGCTCTGCATTGTACTCCTCAAGCTTTAAAATATCCTTTTGGATATAAGGTGACTGTACCTGTATGCAGTACTCTAGGTGGGGTCTATCCAAGACAACATACAACGGAAGAATCGCCTTTTTCTGCTTGAAATATGTCTAAGGATACAATTTAAGATCTGGTTTGCTTTTTGACATGGGTTCTGCAATGGGATCTGAATTTCAAGTCCAGGCTGATTGATATTCATAAATCTCTTTCTTGGTTGGTTACTGATAGGTCGTCATTCCCTAGTTTGTACTTGTAATGGTTGTTGTGTGTACCCAGGTGCATAACTTTGCAGTTACCGGTGTGTAGGACCAATTTGCTGTAGTTAGCCCAGGTTAATATACTATCAAGGGCTAGTTGGAGGGTAGCATTGTTTTTTAAGTTGTTAACCACTGTGCCTATCCGACAATCATCTGCAAATTTCAGGATCCGTACATTAGGTATATCAATTGTGAGTGTTGAGATATATATATTAAAAAGGCAAGGATCCAAGACAGACCCCTGAGATACCCCACTAGTAACCTGTGCCCATTCAGAGAACTCTCCATTTATGGTTACCCTCTGTTTCCTTCTCTCAAGCCAACTGGCAATCCAGTTTAGTAAATTAGTCTTTAGTTTGCAGGTTCCCAAAGTATTAATAAGTTCTGTGTGGAAGCTTATCAAAGGCTTTAGCCAAATCGGGGAACATAATGTCCATAGAATTTCCCTGGTCCATTTCCCTGCTAACATTTTATAGAAGGTTAATACATTTGTTTGATAGGACCTAGACTTGGTGAACCCATGTTGTAGAGGATCTGTTAGCTCAGATTGGTCGAGAACTTTTAGTAGACAGCCTTTAATGATGCTTTCTAAAATTTTATCCATTAAGGAAGTCAGACTAATGGGTCTAAAGTTTTCAAGATTGGATTTTGGCGCCTTTTTCAGAATGAGTACCACAGTAGCTACCTTCCACTCTTGTGGGAGTTCCCCAGTGTCTAAGGAGTGTTGAATTATATTAGCTAGAGGTAGAAAAATAAATTCAGCTAGCTCTTTTAAAACCCTGAGGTGGATGTCATTGGTCCCTGGTGATTTATTAGCATCTAATTTCTTTAGTCTATGGAGTACTTCTTGGGTTCGATAATTACCTGGCCAGGGATGAGGTTGTGGCTGCTCTTAGTAAGTTGAGCTATCATTATTAAATACTGTACAAAAATATTTGTTCTGTATCTGCAGCTTCTTTGTTACTGGCTAACTGGCTTGAATCATTTAAAAGGGACCTATAGTATTTGTTCTGCCCTTTAACTTATTAATATGGGAGAAAAGTGTTTTTATTATTCTTAACCAGGTTAGCTAATTTAATTTCATGTTGTGATTTAGCTATTTTGATTTTGGTTTTAACTCATTTTACAAGATCTCTATAGTTAGTGTTAAGTTGGGTTTTTCCATGTTTAATACAGTTGAAAATTTAGTTTTCCTATTGATAATCCTCTTGATCAAGGGGTTCATCCAAGCAGTTACTAATCTTTTGGCTTCCTCATATTTTTTTAGTACTTAGAATATTAGCTTTAACCACATTTTTTAGTTTACTGTGCAGTAGGCCCCATTTTTATTCAACCGAGAAATTGGTGAACTCGTTCGACCAATCCCAGTTAGATAAGCTGTCTTTTATTGAATTAAAATTAGCTTTATGGAAATTTAACATTTCAGTTGCACCGGTGACCCTTTTCCTTAGGTTCTGTAGGATTTGGAAATTAACAATATTTTGGTCGCTGTTTCCAAGGGTACGCTTAGTGGTAATGTTGAATATACAATTTCAATATTAGGATAATGTCAAAAATGTTATCATTTCTGGTAGCTTGTAGGACCTTTGTTCTAACCCAAGCTGGTCAAAGGTATCCAAGTAGAGACTGTCACTTTTAGTAGTTGCTGCTGCCAGTGTCCAATCAATGTTTGGTAAATTAAAATCACCAAAATCATTATGTTGTTAGCTGAATCAAGGTTCCCAATGTAATTTAGTAGTTTGATATCATTATTTGAGTCATTGAGGGGTCTGTATACTAGACCCATCGTAAATGGGGGCATCCTGGGGGGATAGTTTAATCCAAAGTGTTTCCAAATTGCCTGTATCTCCTATAATCTCATCACATTCATTTGTTTCATGGAGGTAGATGGCCACTCCACCTCCTTTCCTGTGTTCCCTGCTTTTAGAGAAAACATTGTACCCTTGGATAGTTTTTTCCCCAAGGGACATTCTCCTCCCACCAGGTCTCGGTAACTAGGACCATTTGGATGTCATTTGTAGCTAATAAATTTTTAAATTCATCAAATTCTTTGGCCAGGCTTCTAGCATTAATTAGTATCCCCTTTCAGTCATGGTTACTGAGGTCTGACCTATTGTTACTTAATTTACTGCAGTGCTTAATATCTGTGGTGGACCTCTCCCGTCTTCCAGTTTAAATGGAATTTCAGAACTTCGTTAATTTTTTTCCTCAAAATCCTAGTACCAAAATGGTTTAGGTGTAAGCCATCTCCTTTGAAACAAGTTGTGTTACTAAATGTTACAGAATTTGTCCATAAATCCATTGTTTTCTGAAAGACAGAGTTGTCTTAGCCAGGAGTTCAGTTTATGGATAGATAAGTTTTTATATGATTTTCTCCCAGTAGTGGGTAAGACCCCAGATAATATAATTTCCCCATTTTTCTTTTTAATCTGGTTAACAATGTTTATATAATCAGCCTGGGTGTCTTCCATTATACACAATGAAAGCTTTTTTATTAAGACCTAGCTCACAGGTCTGTTTTTGGTCACTTCACTGGCGTGCCTGACTGTTTGCTTGCTGTTTTGACCTTTTTTGTTGTGGCTCCAGTGGTGTTTGCCAGTAGCCGCCTTTTTGGTATTTGATGTCTTCCATGTTGCGTGAGGAGAGATCATTGATGCCCACATGCAAAAGAACAATAGGCTTGGTGGTATTTTCTAATAGTCCATCCAGGAGGTATATAATGTCACTGGTCCACACCCCAGAGTGTGTACTTACTGTAACATATTCCTTCCGACCCTCATACACTGCAGTTTCTACACCCCTTAGAACTGAATCTCCAATTACTACTATGTCCCAAGCTGAGTGTCGGGATGTTCTAACTCAGGGTTCTCAAATGGAGGGGCCAGCCTCCTGGGAGGCCCCAACTCTGTCCCAGGGAGGCTCAAGCAAGTCCGAAAAAGTACTGTATTTAAATTTTGAATTATGTATTTTGTGTGAAGAGATGAAGCAAACTGAAAGAGGATAATAGTAGGTGAATTTTATGTATTTAATTACTAATAGGTGACAAGGGAAGGTGAATGAGCCAAGGCCTTTCCAAGTGTACCCAGGGAAGGGTAGGGAGTGAATACATTTCAAAAGGTAACTGCAAAACAATCAAGAAATACACAATGAACAATAGAGCAAACAGATATGAACAATAAACTAATAATGAGTGGTGGTAATTGATCAGTTTGTAGACTGATGACAGAACAGTCCAAATACAAGGGTTGAGCATAAAAGTGCTAAGGGCAATAGCATGAAGGAGCAAAGTAATCTCAGAGAATTTGCTTAGGAGCAGGGAAGGAGGGGGGAGAGACAAAGTATGTAGGAAGGTTATTTCATATAGAGAAGAAACAGAGAAAGTAGTCTGACCCATGAAGGTACTGCAACAAGGGGTAACGATTCAAGAATGAAAATAGCAGAGCAAGTAGGCTGGCCTGTGTGTGTGTGTGTGTGTGTGGTTACAATAGGCTGAATAATATTTGTTTATTTTATTTATTTGTTATTCAGATAGAACCTTTCAGCACAGGAGCTCTTTTTCAAAGGTACCACATCAGGATAAGACAAAGAACTGAATGAAAGAACTGAATGTGAGCTACATACTCAGAGGGGTTTCAATTTATTCATGGTGTACTGCGCAAAGTACAGTATGTTATTTTTCTTTGGGGAGGCCCAAGATTATTTCAGTTTTTGGGGGAGGCTCACAATCTTTTTCATGGATTTGGGGAGGCTCACTGTCACAAAGTCTAAGAACTATTGTTCTAACTGGCTCAGGCCTAGCATAGTTTGGTGGTAATGGGTTAGGTATTTTGGGTAACTCAGTATTTTTTGGGGTAGGGGTTACAGCGATGCCTTCTTCGTTTGGTGCAAGACTCTAAAATTTATTAGACAAAACTAAGGGCAATATCTCTTGTTTGAAGATTTTGGGGTCTATGTATGTGGGAGGGCCATGTACCCTTGATTCTTGATGTTGTTCAATAGGAGATGACATGACTTAGATAAAACATTACTAGTACAGTCAGTGTGATTTATGCTACTTTGATAGACTACTTTGTCTATGAAGTTTTCTAGGAGTTTGATTTCTTTTTGGGTTTCCAACCACTTAAGTAACTGACAGATTTCTTCTTGAAGTGTGCTAACCAACAAGCACTTATCACAAACAAACTCCTGACTGGGCGCATGATCAGTATACATATTACACTGGGAGCACATTTACTTTTTGTTTGTACCTCGCTTCCCCTTAGCTTGAGCCATTATATACACAATAGTGGTACAGTGTCACAGTTTTGGATGTACTGTGGGTTTCAAAGTGCTTACCTACTATCTGGGTCAGTTGTGTCTTTTGTGTCTGCCCAGTTCCCCAGTGTCCCCAGGACACAGCAAGCACAGATGTGCATGTTTCATGTATGTGACACATGCTCTGCTCAAAACAGGGCTCTAACAGAGCTGAATGCCCCAGAAGTGCTCTCGTGATGCCAGCTAGTTGGTGCAGTGGTTGAATTTCCACTTGCGATGCCAGCGACCCGGGTTCAGGAACAGACTCGGGTGCTGGAGAGCCAGCTGGGGAGAGGGGGCTTGAGTGTCAGCTGACGGCTTGCCTTCTCTTAGGGGGAGGGCAGGACATGACCCGGTGCTTGCTGACCCCTAGCGGAGGCTGGGGTCATGGCAATGCATGGGGTCCCACTCGCTAAGGAGGCATGGTGAACGTTGTCGCCAGGCTTACATTGTGGCACACCATGCCCTCAGGAGCAAATGGAAAAGAGCCCTGTAGCCAACCAGAAAACAGTCACCAGCTGTGAGTCCAAGGACAGTGCATGCACCATCCCCAGCAGCACCCCAGAGCAGGTTTGGTGCTGGTTGCCCCCACTGGCACCGTCCCCCTCAAAGGGGGGGACCCACCCGGTGAAGGGTTACGTCTGGGGGTCAACTGGGGGAGGCTGCTATATGGCGGTGAAGAGGTGGCTGATCTGAGGCAGTGTGGCTCGGAAGGCATAGGTGGCCTTAAGGAGAGGCCGGCCCGGAGCTGGGAGGGGGTATAAAAAAAAAAAAAGAAGTGCTCTCATGGGGTCACACTCGGAGCAAGTGACAAAATAAGTATTTAAAACACAAAAACTGCCCAAATTGCAGCCCGAATATTAAGTCCTGACCACAGAACTCTAACAGAGTGTGCACTGGACATTTTTGTTTGCTGTTTTAAAAGTTTATAAGACCAGATACAGACTGTGAGTCATTCTGTCTTCCTGGTTACCAAGATAGCAACCAGGGCTTCCACACATAAACATACACTAAAATACAGGTTTTCTAGTTGCATTTAACACATATCACTCAATTTCTTCACCCCGCACTACCTGAAGGCTGCACAGTAATTAGGTCGGTGATTTTACTGAGCACTTGCAGCAGAGCTCTCTAAATAGAGCTGAATGCCCCAGAAGTGCTCTCATGGGGTCACACTTGGAGCGAGTGACAAGGTAAGTATTTAAAATGCAAAACTGCCCAAATTGCAGCCCGAATATTAAGTCCTGACCACAGAACTCTAGCAGAGGTGCACTGGACAGTTTTAACATAGAAACATAGAAACATAGAATTTGACGGCAGATAAGGACCGCTTGGCCCACCCAGTCTGCCCATTTCTCACTCTACTGGATAAGCTGCAGATCCTAGTTAACCAGCAGCCTACTTCTTCCTACCCACACCCCTAGAATGGCCTTATGACTGTCCCATGCATGCTTGAATTCCACCACTGATTTTGACTCCATTGCCTCCTCCTGCAGGCCGCCCATGCACCCACAACCCTCTGTAAAAATCACTCTTAAATTATCTCTGAGCCGCCCCCCTTCTATCTTCAAATTGTGCCCTCTTGTTCTTGCACACCTCTTTTTTTGAAAGATGCTACCCTCTTGGACTTTGTTGATTCCCTTGAGGTACTTGAACGTTTCTATCATGTCCCCCTCTCCCTCCTTTCCTTGAGGCTATACATATTAAGCTCATTTCGTCTCTCTTCATATGTCTTCCAGTGCAGACCCTGTACCATTTTAGTTGCCCTCCTCTGGACAGCTTCCATCCTGTCTATGTCTTTGCGGAGATTGGGTCTCCAGAACTGCACATAGTACTCCAGATGGGGTCTCACCAGCTGTCTGTACAGAAGGATAATAACTTCCTGTTTTCTACTGGTGATGCCTCTCCCTATGCATCCCACTATCCCCCCAGCCCTCCTTGCTGCCCTCTCACATTGCTTGCCCACCTTTAGGTCATCTGATATGACTACCCCCAGGTCCCTTTCCATTTTTGTTGTTGTTAGTATCTCACCCCCCATTGTGTACTCTTCCCCTGGGTTTTTGTTTGCTGTTTTAAAAGTTTATAAGACCAGATACAGACTGTGTGAATCAGTCTCTCTTCCTGGTTACCAAGATAACAACGAGGGCTCCCATACATAAACATACACTAAAATACAGGTTTTCTCAGTTGTATTTAACAAATATCACTCAATTGCTTCACCCCGAGTTTACCCTGTGCTACCTGAAGGCTGCACAGTAATTAGTCGGTGATTTTACTGGCGCTCGCAGTAGTGCTCTCTAATAGAACTGATTGCCCTGGAAGTGCTCTGGGGTCACACTCGGAGCAAGTGACAAAATAAGTATTTAAAACACAAACTGCCCAAATTGCAGCCCAAATATTAAGTCCTGACCACAGGACTCTAGTGGAGTGTGCACCACACATTTTTGTTTGCTGTTTTAAACATTTATAAGATCAGATACAGACTGAGTCAGTCTCTCTTTCTGGTTGCCAAGATAGCAACCAGGGCTCCCATACAGAAACATACACTAAAATACAGGTTTTCTCAGTTGCACTTAACAAATATCACTCAATTGCTTCACCCCAAGTTTACCCTGCACTACCTGAAAGCTGCTTAGTAATTAGGTCGGTGACTGCAGACCATGCCTGTTCTATAGCTCTTCTCTCCACTTCCTTTCCACTATGATTTCCTAGCTTATCCTATGCATTATTTAACTCCACCACTGCTTTTGCCCCCACCACCTCTGTTGGAAGGTCTGTTCCAGGAATCCACCACTCTTTTGTGAAGAAGTACTTTCTCACATCTCTCCTGATTCTATCCCTCCAGCTTCATAGAATGTCCCTTGTTCTTGAACACCTTTCCTCTGAAAATGCTCCCTCTTGTACCTTTTTCCCCGTGAAGTATAAAGGTCTCTGTCATCACCCTCCTCCTGTGTTCCAGTGTGTCCATACTAAGGGCCTTTAGTCTTTAGACCCTGCATCATTCTATTTTTTTTTTTTTTTTTAGTCTTTGGTAACCAGGTAAGGTGCACTAGGCACAAATGCCTGTTTTCAGCGGTGACCTGGGAGCACTGGGCAGTTAAGTGACTTGCTCAGAGTCACACAGTATACAAGTGGAGGTTGTGAGAATCAAACTCAGGTCTGGTCTGTTGGATGTACCAAGCTCGTGCACACCTCGTTCCTCTAACCTCTAGGCTATACTGCCAGATTAGTTAGAAAAGATTAGTTGTCCTGTTATGGACCACCTCCACTCTGTCTATGCCCTTCCAGAGATGAGGTCTCCAGAAGTAGACATAGTACTCTAGGTGGGGTCTTACCAGTGATCTATACAGAGGCAACACCACCTTCCTCATTCTGCTGGTGATAACCCTCCTTATACACCAGCTCCATCCTTATACAACAGCTTAATCTGGTTCAAGGTCAGTTGGCATTCATCTGTATCCCCCTCCCCCGGGTCGTGCCTGAAAATAGGCAGGATTTGTCTAGTGCACTTACCCTGTCAACAAAAACTAAATAAATAAATAAATAAAAACACCCTGCATCTCACTCATCCTCCCTACTGCTTTGTAACACTGCCTGGCCACCTTTAGGTAATCCAATATGATTACCTCCAGGTCTCTTTCCTGCTCGTGGACATCAATACCACTACACCCATGTTATACTCTGTCCCTGGTTTTCTGTTCCCTAAGTGCATTATTTTGCACTTTTTTCACATTTAAACCCAGCTGCCATATTCTTGACCACTCTTCTAGTTTTTCAGGTTTCTGCTCACCGTTTCCACACCCACTGGAGTGTCCATCCCATTGCAGATTTTGGTGTCATGTGCAAATAATCAAACATTCCCTTCCAGCTCCTCTGCAGTGTCACTTATAAAGACATTAAAGAGGACCTGTCAACACTTATCCCTGAGACACCCACCGCGACCCTCCTGTCCTGGAATTAACTCCATTTACCACCACCATCTGTCACCTATCCTCTAACCCATTTCCATCCAGTTTGCCAGCTTTGGACCCACTGCTGCTACTCAGCTTGCTTATCATCTCCTATGTCAAGCGGGTGTTAAACGATTATTGAAATCTAGGTAGGCCACGTCCGTTACTCCATCTTGATCTAGTTCCTTGGTCACCAAGTGAAAGAAATCAATCAGATTTATTTGACATGACCTCCCCCCTGTGAAACCATGCTGCCTTGGGTCTTGTAACCCACAGGATTCAATATATTCCCAAATCATTTCCTTCAGCAGTAATTCCATTAACTTCCCTACCACCAATGTCAGGCTGACTGGCCTATATTGCCAGCCTTCCCTGCTGCCACTTTTCTGTAGTGGGATTATATCCACCCTCCTCCAGTCCTCCAGAACCACACCATTCTCTACTGAGCTGTTAATAGAACTGTCAGAGGTGCAGTCAGTATTTCCTGAGCTCCCCTCAATACCCTTGATGCACCCCATCTGGCCCAATTGCTTTGTAAACCATCAAATTAGAATATCCCTTCAGGACTCTCACCTCCAAAAAAGGACAAGTGTCCACCTCCCTCCCTTCCAATCTCTTGTTACTTTTTTGTGGCCCCTCCTCTTCTCCTTCTGTGAACACTGAATAAAAATATTTGTTCAGGATGCTGGCCTTTTCCTGGTCCCCCTCACAGTCTCCCCGTCTCTTTTTAAGTTTACAATCCCACACCAGTCTTCCTTTTTTCACATATATATCTAAAAAATTACTTGCCCCCTTTCAATATCTTCTGGGCTGTTCTCTCTTCGCTTTGTGCCTTTGCACTCCTTACAGCTTTCCTTGCTTCACTCTGCTTCCCCTAATACACTTCCCTGTCCTCCTCTCTCTGCGTCTCCGTATACCTTCTGAATGCTATCCTTTTAGCCTCTACCTTTTCAGCCACCTTTTTTGAGAAACATAGTAGTCTCTTTTCCTCTTGCTTTTGCTCACTTGTTTGATAACGAGGTTTGTTACCTTTACAATGCTCCTTTTTATCTTCACCCACTGTTCCTCCACCCCACCCAGTTTACCCCCCCCCAACTAGGTCATCCCTGAGGCATTCACCCATCTTTTTAAAATCTGCCCTCCTAAGGTCAAGGACTGTCACCCTTGTGTGGCTCAGTTTCACATCCTTTTTACCTTGAACCACATCGTACAGTCATCGCTGGTCCCAAGTGGCTCCTGCCTTGACTTCTGCAACACTGTTCCTGTTAATGAGTGCCAGGTCCAGTACTGCCCCATCATGAGTAGGTTCACTGACAGTTCCCCCTGCAGAAAGTTCAAGATGTCCCTGCTTCTAGCTGAAGCTGCTGCTGGGAGGCTTCAGTCTACATCTGGCAGGTTGAAGTACTCCACCAGCAGCACTTCTGTCTTTTCTGCTATCTTGATGATGGCTTCCACCAGTACCTTATCTAATTCCTCCCCCTGTGCTGGAGGTCTGTACAGCACTCCAGTGCAAATAGTGGCTCCATTTCCTGTCTCCTGGGTGAGCCACAGTACCGCTGCCTCCTTCTGTATTCCCTGTATCTCCCATCGCTTTTATGCTTTTCCTCACACAAGGCACCACACCCTACCTTTCCTTCCCGCCCCATCCTTCCTGAACAGAGTATAGCTTGACATGGCCATGTCCCAGTAATGGTTTTCAGTGCACCTTGACTCAGTAATTGCCACAATATCCAGGTCAGCCTCTGCCATGATGGTAGCATTCACACACTTAGCCTTCCAGATTTTGTTTCCACTCTGCTTGTTACTCCCTTTTTTCCTTTGTTCCCTCCCTGCTTCCCACCTCTCTTTTTAATGTTTCTGTTCCTTTTTCCCTTGATAACTTCCACCATGCTTCCTTTATCAATTTGTACCATGGGGGATTTCTCTTAGGTTTTGCATTCTCTCTAGTTCAGCCTGTGATGGGGGGTAGTTTCTGATTCCCTGATTCCTTGCACCACTATGCTTTGGCTACTTTAAATGTTCAAAAATAACATCAAAACCATCCACTGAGGACTGCAGTTCCTCTAGCGGATGGATGCATGCCATCACCTGATGTAGGCCCTAATCCTCTCAGGTGGTTCCCCAATCCCCAGGCTAGCTAAATTCATCCTCCTTTCACCATTCCTTCAGCTGTGAGTGGAAGCTCCTGGTGCAGAGATCCCTCTCTTGTCCCTGTCCTAGATATACAGCACCTCAGCAAAAGCCACTTAGCATGCTGCCTGTCCATGAACCCTGCCCAGCACCCTAAATGCCCCCTGTACTATCCCAGTCCCATCTCTTGCCTGGTAATTAGTTCCCAGGTGGACAATGTCATCAAGCTCTCCATCCTGTCTTGCTGTCCTCGCAATCCTCAATATCTGCTTCTCTTCCCTCTAGGCCATGGCACCAAGTAGTCACCTAGCCTGCCTCCCCCATTTCCAATTCCAAAATCTTTCACCTTCACAATCGAGTCCCTCACCAGAAGTTAATTCTCCCTTATCCTGGGTCCTCTATCTCTTCTTGGAATCTCCACTATGGAGGGTACAGAAAATGAAGAGGGACCTGGAGAAGCTTGAAAGATGGTGAGAGCTGTGTGTAACCCCTAGATGGCGCTATCCCAGGGGCTACTACCCCTGCCTGATTTGCCACTAACAGGTTGAGGGGCCTGGATCCAATGGCGGGTGCCTCCACCCAGAGGTCAGGGTTTGCAATAGTTAAACTAACTTGGTCACAGCCCTCTGGGACACTGCAACCCCCCTTTCTTCCCACTAGTGGCCCACACAATATATCAGAATTACCTTCACAGTATACACTTACCCCCAGGTCTGGTTCTGGCACTGGGACCTCCTGTGAAATGAGATACAGTGCAACAATCACAGTACAGTACTTTAACATAGACAAATACCTCAGGCAGTATAACTTTGCTGAAACAAGCAGCTCTGATTTATTTAGGGGATATAACAAGGACAGGGAAATCAGGTTAATTAGCTTATCACTCTAATAATCTACCTATGGCTCTGTGCACAGGCCTATCCCTATCAGTTACTGTCCCTGGGTACCCAAGCCCTAGTGGCTAGTCCAAACCGTGGCAGCTGGTAGGGTCCTTTCACACAGAGAAAAGGAGAATTAAACAGTCAGTAGTACAGTAATTCCATTTGGATTTAATGTGGCAATTCAACAGGGAGCGACCCTGAATTAGTACTCACGACCTCCAAATAAGATAGGGTCCTTCAATGTCAGCAGGGCTCACTTGAGGTACACAAACCTCTTCACACATCCATATAAAAGAAAGCACTATACCAGGCAGGCTGCATCTGTATCCCGATCGCATTACTGCACAATACCCGGAGAACACACAGCAGATTCAGTTCCTGACAGACCAAATGCAATTTTCAGCAATTCCTCCAGTCTTCTACAGGGTGAGCCTGGTTTCTACTCTTCAGAGATCCTTTGATTCTTTTCTACAGGACGGATTCAGTCCTAACAAGCTGTTACACAAGCTGCAGACCGGAACTCTGGGCCTTACACACGTTTTTTGACTAAAACTGCACACTGAAAAAGCACAGGGCTCCTTCCTTCTTTACTGCCAAAGCTCAACTGAAACTCCAACCGACAAAACCGGGCACTTCCTTTGAGTTCCTCCCAGTTCTTGACTGGATTGGCTGTCACTCACAATAGACTGCTGCTGTTGGTCCAAAAAGGTGCTGAAGTCTAAACTACATCTCCCAGAGTCACTGCTCATACAATCCTCTTGTGGCTGGCTCAGATTATGAGTCCAAGTTCTGATTCGTCCAAGGCACCATTTTAGAGCTAGCTTACCCCACACTGATTGGTCCAGTTCAGCAGTTCAAAACTAGAATGGGGAACTAGCAGACACAGTTCTGACTGCAAAGAAAGCAGGTTAGACAAACTGTAATTTCATTATTAGTCTAAATAATTTCTGGCAAACAGTTACATCTTTCAGATAGGTTCCCTTTGCACTCCTACTGACTGCAAAAATGAAGTGAATTGGCAGCAGCTCGAGTGGTACTCAGAGAAGCACACAGTCCCCCCATACAAACTAATTATGTCTGCAAGCAGACAGCTCTTAAAGAGACAGTACCAGAGGCTCTAAAAACACTCACTGATAAATGGCTTAAATGCCAAACACCATTCAGGCTTGGAGCATTCAAGCAAGCTCCTGGAAGTCTTTTGGGAACCCCATTTGCAGGGGGTTACATGGTAAACTGAGGTTCAGTACAAAAGTGCAAGATAATGCACCTGGGTAGGGGGAACCCTGGGGAGAGCTACAGCATTGGGGAGGTGCTAACCATTAGCAAAGAGGAGAGGAGAGGGACCTAGGGGTTATCATATCTGATGACGTTATGTTATCAGAGCAGTGTGCAATGGCTGCAGGGAGGGCCAATGTCATACTGGGGTGCATAGGCAGAGGTATTACCAGTAGGAGGTGGGAAGTAGTGATGTCATTGTATGATACACTGGTAAGGCCTCACCTGGAGTACTGTGTGCAGTTCTGGAGACCGCACATACATAAGGACATAAACAAGATGGAAGCTGTCCAGAGAAAGGCAACAAAGATGGTGCATGGTTTGTACAACAAAACATATGAGGAGAGACTAAGAAACCTCAATATTTACTCACTGGAGTACAGGAGAGAAAGGTGACATGATAGAAACTTTTAAGTTCCTCAAGGTCATAAACAGGGTGCAGGTGGGAGATCATTTCCAAAGTAGAAAAGATACCAGAATGAGGGGGCACAATATGAAATTGGAGGGGAAGGGGAGATTATGAGGCAACGTGAGGAAGTTTTTCTACACAGAGACAGTGGTGAATGCTTGGAATAGTCTGCCACAAGAGCTGGTAGGAGCAAGCACAGTGGAGGGCTTTAAACATGCCTGGGACAAGCACAGGGGAACCTTGGGTGGGAAGCGAGTGATGAAAAGCCATTGGCCACTTAGAGTGAGTGGATGCATACATGTATAGGGCCTATGGACAGACTGGAACGGCCTAGCGGTCCTTATCTGCTGGCAATTTCTATGTGTTTCTGAGGGCTCATATATCCCCCTTGGTCACTACTGTGAATGACTCTTCTGGCAATCCTGCCCTGCCAGAGCGGTGTAGGAATTATACAGTGGTACCAGCTGAGGAATGTGTCTCTGTTCCACCATCTGCATTCTTACAGAGCCCAGCATAGTCCAGCTGTTCATCCTTCCTGGCACCTTCTGAGGTAATAGTGTTAGATTTGTTGGCCCTTGGGTTAGGGTAGAGGTCACCTGAATCCTAGCCAAGTTGTCCTGGAGTCTAGCCACCCCCCCCCCTTAACCCAGAGAGGTGTGTGCAGATGAGGCAGCACCGCAGTCTCCAGAAGATCTCTCTGAAAACTGCCACCCCACAGCCACTGCACTTCTCCCAGCATTCTTAACTTCTGTTCTCCCTGTGTAACCTGGAAATACTTTTGTAGCCTTACCCTGATAGGGTGTTTCTAGTTTTCCCCTGTTTTGTTTATTTCTATTTGTGCTCACCCATTCCTTATTTAAATCTTTATATACTCATGCCCTTCATCGGTGTTGCTCCTATTCCCAGTTTTGGCCTACCTTGACCTTACCCTTCCCAGCAGTGATTGTTACACAGTAGTGAACAGGGGCCTTACCATAGTCAACTGGCAGAGTTCCTCACCTCTGCTTCCTCTGCTGATGCCGCCAGTGCCTACACGATGCCAGTCACCTATTCCACTTCTTCACTGTTCCACTCACTCGCTATGACACAAATGTGTGGGACACATTGGCGGTGACTGCTTTTCATACAGAATCTGCTTCCTACCTGGTGGCACACAATTGGCTGTGTGAGGTCAGTTATCAAGTAGCTGAGGCCCCAGGCCAGACAGTCAGCACCCCTCCCGATTACAAGGCTAGACACAGTTCTTAATAATGTGGCCCCTAAATGTGGGCTACTCTGCCTGGTCTAAAGTTTATCCTTCACTCAATAGTAAAACACTAATTCAGCATGTTTCACCACCTCTTACTCCACCTATGTTGTCTTCAAAAACACAAGCAATTTTGTCCACGCCTGTGGTAAATGCAGGCAGATTCAGTAGATACCGATGAGAGGAGCCCACAGTAGTGTTGCAAGTGACTGACAGGTTTTGGTAATACGACTCAATATTGAAATGTGCAATGGGTGGTGGGATAGGTGCCACAGTTTTGCAATGTGTAGTGCAGGAGGGGTGAGAGGTAGCTGGGAGTGAGCAGGGACAGAGGTAGGGTCTGAGTTTGGCAACAGATGGGAGCCCAAAACCCGAATGTTCTACAGCCTGTAGACATGTGAAAGCAACAGTACAATGAACATTTTTTCCAAACAGCTAATTTTCTACTTTGGTTTCGAAAAATATTGGCACAACTTTTGTTTTGGGTCTTGGATGCTTCCTATGCTGTGCACGGTACATTTGCATTTTTATCTGGATTCTTACCCTCCTCAGGTCCTCAGTATTATTTCAGTGCAAAAATTAGAAGGCCATCTTTTTTTCTTGAGAAATAATTATTTTAAAAAATTCCTAACATTCTTAAATGATAATGGAAGCTGAAAATTGTACCATCAAAGTAAACTGGAAGACATCTGACATTGATTAGGAAGAAAAAAAGGTGGGGTCAAATTTGAGCCTATTTTCGTTGAACTGCTGCTTGAAGGCGAGACCATTTCCTGCAAAAATCATTTAACTGAAATTTTCAAAAAGAAGTCAGTTTTCAGTTACTCCCTCTTCCCAACTGGATCCCACCTTCCTAGGCCTGTTGCACTGGGCACTTCATTGCAGAATTGGAGGTGCTGAGCACTGCTTAAGTTCTTCCCCACCAGTAAATTCATTATGGTTTGCAAGCCAGTGCCTCTTGCTGCTTTTAACTGTCCTGCCAGGATCAGGAGTTATTGTGCCATGTTACTGGGGTGCGGGTGTTCGAGAGCTGCTGAGAATTGCTCAGTGACTCATTACATGCCAGTTCCCAGTTAACCTGGATACACTTCCCCCTGTTGTATATACTATAGCACAATGAGGTGTACTTCGGAATAGTGGAGCAAATTTGCTAAATAGTGACAGCGTATGGGACCCCTGAGCTTTAGAAGTTACAGTCGTGTTGCTGCATGAAGTGGAATTTCATAGAGCCATTACATCTTCTGACAGTTTCCTTACTTTACATACACATACACATACACACGAATATAAAATTTTGTTAACTGGGTGGGCCCACTGAGACCATTACAGTCTATTTTTAAGGGGCGACCTGGAATTAATTATAAATAGTGCAAGTTTTACAGAGTCACATAAGGTAATTGTTTACATTGCAACATGCAGTACAATATTTAAATAACATTTGACAGTTGTTATTACAATAAATAATGCTGTGGAAAACAAACACGATCAATTTATTTAGCTGGAGCAGAGGACTAAATTGTATTTTCAGTGGTAACAAGTGTATCTGTTTAGCAGCAGGTGAGCCTTGAGTCCCTCTTGAAGCCCTTAAAGAGTTACATTCCTGTAAATGTGCTGGGAATGCATTCCTGAGGGATGGGATGCATGCCAAAAACACCTGTGCCCTTGGTGGACTTAACTTTGGGTACTTGAAGGCATTGTTGTTTTGATGACCTGAGAGACCTATTGTTATGTTAAGCCATTAACATCCCAATCAGACATTAGTGGTGCACTTTCCAGTCTCAGTTTGTACGCTAGGCATAGTGACGGGTATTTTAGTCTGCCTTCAGTAGAGGTGCAGGATAGGGCTAGCAGCACCGGACAATGATATTCCCGGGGTGGGGCACCTGCCCTGAATTGGCTTACCCAATGGTACAGTATTCTAATATTGTGCATCTCTGCACATTTTACAGAGTAAAAAAATGGAGAACCATATAGCAGGGTGGGTAGAAGAATACGCAAGCAATAAGAACGATGAGGTGTGGGTTATCTCCTGATAAGAGCATGTCCAGAGTGCGTTGTTAGGCACAAGGCGCTGCTTACGAGTGCCTTATGCACCTGGCATGCTTTTATCAGAGAGAACCGGCACTGGAGCGTCTTATTGGCGCTTATAAAATGGGTTACCCTGTAAAAAGTTAATTTAAAAAAATGCTTTCAAAAAGTGCATATAAAGATTAAAAAAATGATATCAGTGATAAAAACAAAAAAAATAGTCCTTGTCATTCACTGCATTTTAATGGAAAATTGGCTATCTTTGATTAAAATTATGTAGGAAGCTGTACTGTGTCACTGTTTCTCATATCCACTCTATCCCCCCAACACACAGTTTTTCAGAAGATGCTTTTTGTTTTTTTATGGGCGAGTAAACACATTTTACTTACAGTTGCGGGAGCAAGCGTGTCCATAGCAAGCCCCTATTCAGTGCTCTTTTGATAGCGCTTCCTGACTCTCATTTTTGGCTGTTCATTCTGACATTTGATTAAAAGCTGGCATGTGTTAATTAGAATGCGTGAATTATTTTAACATTTCTTTGCTTAAAATGTCTTCGTCTACTTTGATTCATGCCAAATGGTTGGCTGAGTGGGAGCGAGCATGTCTCTCAGGAGTTGCCATACACGGACGTTTCTAGGTTCGCATTTGCTTGCGCTATAGCCAGACGTTTGCCAGTTCACATTTGTTAATGTTAAAATGTTAAATGCAGTATTTCTGTTTGAAAAATAAAGTTTCTTCACTTTTTTTGCACTAATGCGTTGCATGTTTATGGACTGGGAGATGTCTCGGTGACGAGGAATGTTGTTGTGATCAGAGCTGCAGATAGTGGGCATCAGTATAACATGTGAAAATAAATGGAGATTACGGTTAAGAAAACATTTTTTATTGACAGGAAAGTAGTGATACGAACTGTAGATGGTGGCACGAGGAAGGGATGTTGTTTTGTGGAACGGAGCAGTGCCTGTGAAAGCAGTTTGAAGTCAAGCAGGTTATTGATATTTGCTGTGGTGAGTTCGGTTGGGGAAGAAAAGTGCTGGTTGGCATAGATACCGGCTGATAGGGACATGGGTGAAAGGTCCTTTCAGCCCAATCAGTTTAAAGGATTTTTTACCCATTTTATAATCCCATATATGCAACAGGAAAAGAACAATGTTGAAAGAAATGTCCATTGTATCAACTGCAAAGTGATGCAGCTGAGCCATGTTATGCATTTATAGTTTCAGATAGTTGTAGAATAAGGCCATTGAAAACCAGATCCTCAGTCTGTCCATTTGCAAGCTTTTCATAGAAAAAGGGCACCTGCAGTATATAGCAGAGATATTTCATTCCAATTAGCCTATCCTTTATAAATAATTTCTAAAACAATCAAAAGAAAGACTTACATGGTCAGCCCAGTGGCATTGTGATGTGGCCCAGTAATATGGTGACTTGGCCCAGTAGGTACCTGGTTAGATAAGCACTACCAAAATAGTGCCAGTCAACTGAGCGCTAGTCTGGATAGCGCTGCCTCAGACAGTGAAAGGTGATTTACAGTGTTTGCAGTAAGCGTTCCTATTGTCACTGTCCATGGTGCCACTCATTTACAAGGGCACCAGAATCAAGGGAGCTTGCTGAGCTGCTACCATGACATGGAGGGCTGGGTCATAGAGCAGCATGGCCAGCGCTATTGGAGACCAGGGTTCTAATCCTGGTCTCCAGTTATTTTGCTTGCTTTTGGGACTTGTGTTTTTTTTTCAAGGGGCCATGGAAACAGTATTCAACAGCCCCAGACATTTAACTTGTCCCATGATCTGCCCCCCCAGATTGAGATTAATTAAGTCTGGTGGGTATGGGGGTGATGCCCCCTGCAAAAACAAATGGTGCCTTTTTTGCCATGCGTACCTTGCGTGTGCTATTCTGACTAGCACTGTTTGGACCCAGTGCCAGCCCAGTAACATGGTCATATTGTCCAGCAACGCATCACACTGCCAACCGGATGATTGTGGTTCACGTGCATCCCCTAAAATCCTGCTCTGATGTTGGTTGATGGCCACATGCATCCTGAAGGGGATGTGCTCAGTCCCCTGAGAGGGAAAGTGCAAATCATCCAGCATTCAGGCCACCACCTGCCAGCCAAGCAATGGTGCAGTGCTGGCATCAGCAATGAAAGTAGTCTCTAACCTACCCCCAGTCAGAGGACAGAGGCCTCCATGGTAATCCTATTGTTGGGTGTTTCATAGGGGATCTGGGAAACTTGATAAACGAATGCAAAAAGAAACAAAATTCTGCAGGCTGCATTTGCTGATAGTATCTTTTAAAACACTCCAGAGTTTACTTCCTAAACCATACATAGTTCAGTAATTTAAACAGATTACCATCCAACTCCAAACCACTCGGCCCAGTTTTCTAAAATTGTGTTTCAGTCACAGATCTGTGGATTGGTTCAATTAATTGGAACCAGATCCTGATTTCTGCAGCCAGTGATCTGTGCATAGTTAACCACTGCAAAAATAACCATGTGTAGTGTTGAAATCACACCATCAATCCAGCTGCATCCTCCACCTGAATATTCCTGAGCTGTAGCAGTTGCCAGTCTGAATCTGTTTATAGTCAGGCATGTCTGTTATCTGGAGACAGTAGGAAACTTTGGTTCCCTTTTGAGCCCCATTCATGTGATCAGATACGCCACCATGAATTCTCTTCAGACATCAAAGGACTTTTAAAACTAGGGTGCTGGAGGGACTGGTGGATGGTGGCCACCTACCAGGGGATAAACAAATAAAGTAAAAAAAAAAAAAAAAAAAAGCAATGTATCCACTACACAGGAAAAAATACAGTAGTACTGTATTGTTAAGTTTTTCAAAGATAATACAGTGTGAAAGACCAAAATGTGACCCTGACATGTTTGTACTGTTGGCTGGTGCTGAGCAGTTTGCTTTTTCTGGAATCCACTAAAATGGAAGAATGATGTTACTTTTTGAACACATTTTATAAGCAGTTTTCCTTATACTCAACAGTGGGAAAATGTTCTTACTGAGTATTCATATCCTCCTTTTGACTATCAGGCACTCTCCAGGGGGTGACAGCATCTCTTTATTCAGTCGACATATAACTACCATTCAGCTGTATTTACTTTAGCTGGTGCAGTTGAAAGATTGAAAGCATCAAGTCCTTTAATCCACTGTTCAAAGGCCCTCACTGGTGTGGAATCTAGTGGGATAGTCCTTAAGGATGCATTGCTGCTTCTGGGAGACAGAACTTGGATCTCTTGAACCCTTAAAATGTAACAGAGGTGGACAGTCAAAGTGATAAGCTCTTCTACTTAGAAGTTAAAGTGTTGTACCTCAGCAGAGTGTGCTTCTTTACTCAAAGTTCCTTCAAGGTTGCAGCTACTGTAGTTCTACTTCTGTTCAGGCTTACAGGTTTTAAGGGGAAGGTATTTTCAGAAACTGAAACACATAAGGTCATTTTTCAAGTCCAGTTTATTCTTTATTTCCATGTACTGTTTTTTTAGAGTTTCAAATTTTCTGAATAAATTCACTATTGCTCTCAAGCATTCCTCCCAACTGTCCCTCATTGTCAAGGATGTCCCTCTTTTCACCCTTCGGAGTTATGCTGTACCATATCAGTCCCTCATGGAAATGGTGCTGCCCTTATGGAGAAAGTACTGTAAACTCATTCATTAAAGAAGAAATGAATATTCTGAGGCTAAATGTAAATTAAACTGTGCACAAATAAAGGCACTGGTTTCCACAGTTGTTCTGAGCTGGTATCCTGTGTGTGATGATGTGTCCCATATTATGAGGGCCAGTTTACTACAGTGTCCCAACTTTTTGAGTGTCTGTGTCCCACATTTCAGTGACAAAGATTCAGTGAAATGCTCTCAGGCATCAGTCATGACAATCTGTTATCATTTATTAGTAGTCAAACTGAAGTGTTTTAAAATATGTTTTCTTATTTGTGTATTTGTATACAGGTAAGTCTGTACTTTCTGGGATTGTTTACCTTAGACTCAGTGATGTATTTCTTACATCAGATAGGTAGGTAGAAACTGCCATCAGCTGACGAAGGCTATTTGTAATCCTCTGAGACTGTTTTCTGAGAATGTCTTGTTGGTTCAGTTAAGAGTACCAACTGACCTACATTGTTCAGCTAGATATATTTTGATAACTGCTCTTTTCTGTTGCTGTCACAACCCTCTGAGACCCTCTTAGAAACTAGTTGCTCTACCTAAATGAGGGCTATCCGGGTGTGCAAGTACAGTACCAAAAAAAAAACCAACCCATAAATCAATGCTGTGTTTTCTCTAAAATACTGTAAATAGAAATTAGAGCTTATACTAGAAACTTGATTCAGTTGTCAATGATCCATTTCCTGGACAACGCACATCTATGGAAACAAAAATGGCTGCACTTAGTCTTTGCAAAAGAACTGGGATTTGAAATCAAATGCATTACTTTCAGACAGCGTACTTATCTTTTCATGTCAACCATCTGTGACTGTGACACTTTGCCAGCCAGGTTCGGTTCCATTAAATACTATAGCTATCATACGGCCATAAATGTTGCAGATGTTCTGCAGTGGCCAAATCAAGATTGACAAAAAAAACAAACAAAAAAAAAACAGATTTGTAGGTTAAAATTATGACCAAGAAGCAGGAGTGTGCAAGATTTTGTGACCCCAGTAGGGACTTTATGCCCAGAGAAATTTTTACAGCTTAAAACTAATCAAGAGACGGAACTAAATCACAAATTTACAACCCTTCTTTAGGCTGTAAAGCAATATTTGGATGTGATGGGGGGACCATTCTGTCTCTCCTCTCAACACTACAAGCACAACTTCACTGACCAATAAATCTAACTCTCAGGCTGCAGATCAGAAAATGTTCCCTAATTTGTTGCTCACAAATGAAAAATTTATGAAACTGTATCTGCATCTGGCATGATAGCAATATACGTATGTAACAGGGAATCTTAGGTCCAGTTCTCAGCCACAATTGTATTGGCCATACAATGGAGTGCAAAGTGCAGTTGGTCTCCTTTGTGCCAACCCATGAAACTGCTATTCTCAGAACTGAAGTGCTGTGCCTGTGAGCAGAGTCCTCCCAATGCAAATCCTAAAATTCAAACTAAAATACCCAGATGTTACTGTGCCCAGATATGGTTTTCACACAGTAATAGGACACAGTACCACCACTGACATGTGTATGTGCCATAGGCGGTGCTACACCGGAGCACACCAGGGCACGTGCCCTGGTCAAAAAATGCTGTGTCCCAGTGTGTGCTCTGGTGCGCTAAGTCCCTGCTGCAGTGCTGCATGTTGCAGTTTAAAACTTGCTTACTTTCTGCCAGCTGCAGCCGGGTCCTGAATCATTCATGTCCCAACTCCCTATGCTGAGTGCCCTGCCACCCTCCACCACCCATGCACCAACCACCAACTGCAATCCTGTGGGCTGTGTGGCACTTAAATTCTGTGATACTGTCCCTGGCTCTGTTTCTGTTCATTTGTGGTCAGAGTCAGACTTTTGCAGCTGTGACACTGACACACATTGTGTCGAACGTCATCGCACCAATACAGCCAATTGGCTGTGCTGCTGCTTAACAGAGCATATTCTGCATTTTGCCACCTTCACCCCTAACAGCCAGCTAGTCTGGTGGTCAGTCTTCTCAGGTATGCGCTGTGGCCCACGTAATCCCCTCCCGCCCTCAGGGTGCTCTTGAACACAACACAGTAGTCATCTGCCAAGCAAGCAGAGTTAGCACTGATCCATGATTGAAGCCACCATAGGATCACACAATGATGCTGTCAATGAGTCAGAGGACTGTCATAGTAAAAAAATCAGATGCTGCCTCACTGCCACCTGCATAAATCAGGAGCTACCTGGCCATCCGTGCCTGCTAAAATCAGAACCATATTGGCATTGCTTGCAGACAGCAACACAGAATACCCCCCCCCCAAGACCCAGCAATATAGACTACCTTAAAAAGAGCTGTACTCTACTGTGTTTGTTTCACAAAAGACGTGGTCTGGTCTTTAACAGAGAGAGCAGCAGCACCTAACCATCCTGCCACCACAGTAGCTGCAGACCCTTGAGTAAAAGTACAGCTAGCAGCAGCAACAGCCAAGAGAGAGAAGCTGCCTGCAGAACCAGAGAGACAGGGTCCTGATTGCTTGTACCTTTTTGTTGAGGCAAGTTACCAGGTTTATTTGAAAATGCCTCAGTACTATGGGGAGGGAAAGACGTGAGGGAGTGAAAGAATGTATGGCCCTCTATCTCCTGGCAGATGGGTAATCCATGGGGGACCTGTTTGGAAGGTGGATTCCTACTGGAAAGGGGCAAGATGGCCCTGCTTCTTTTGGCTTGGGGTGGATGGCCCTGTTTCTCCTGGCTCAGGGGGGAATAGCCCTGCTCTCCTGGCTTGGAGGGGATGGCCCTGCTTCTCCTGGTTGGGGGGAGGTGGCCCTGCTTCTCCTAGCTTGGGGGATGGCACTGTTTCTCCTGGCTTGGGGTTGGCCTGCTTTTTCTGGCTCAGGCGGGAGATGGTCTCATTCTCCTGGTGCAGTGGCCCTGCTTCTCCTACCAGAAGAAGCAGGGCCACCCCCAAGACAGGAGTAGCAGGGCTATGCCCCATAAAAAATAAAATGCAAATGGCATTTTTATTTCAGAAACATAGCATTCATCATTTGTTCAAGTACTCTAAGGGCAGGCTTGCATGAATATGCACGAATGCTTTCCATTTAGGTTTCTATAAGTTGCTTACGGCTGCCAACTGTAGTGCCCACCCAGTGCCCTGGTAACCAGCAAGGCTGGAGCCACCACTGATATGGTGTGCAACGGTACTGACTGTATTGATGTCACATGGCCAGCCTTTGGCTCACACTTTTGGGCCATTTCTGCCACTCCACTGATTGTCATCTGTAGATCCCAGGAAAATCTCCTGGGTGATACAGTTATCCTTGATCCCATCCCTGTACTCCTTGTCATCCATGGTGGGCTAGGAGGCTCTTCCCTCCCTAGCCCCCATTCCTAATAAGTGGCTTTGCCCCTCAGTGATCTAGCCCCACATTGATCTCCATCCCTAACATCCCTACACACCCGGCAAAGCACACTGCCTCCAACTGATTGTCAATTTTTCCTGGCAGTTGCTAGGGACCAACAGAGCTGCAAAGCAACAGAGGAAAACAGTGCTGTATGGATAACTGAGCTGGTGCTCACCTCAGACTGCGACATCCACCAATACATCCATACAACCAATGGGTTGCACTTGAGAAGGAGAGAACAAATCAGTACTGAACTAAATTAGCAGGACTAGGGATTCATTGTGAGCTCAAAAAGTAGAGGACAATGAAAACTATGTTCTGAAAATCTGACCTCTGGGGTCTTTACTGGGGGCATGGTCAGTGGAGACAACTAACACCTTTTAAATTCCACTATTAATGGTGTATCACACAATAAATTTAACACAAGTATCGTAATACCAACACACAGATCTGTTGAGGCTAGCATTGAAAAAAATGTATCAGTATCACCCTAAGTGTAAAATAAATAATATATCAAACAGCAGGAAAAATATCAAAATGAAAAACAAAAATACACTTCCTTCGGTCGAGCAAAAAAGGATGGGCATCAGGATAAACTAAAAACTGCTTCTTAGCCTCCTTTTAAATTCATTTTAAATTTAATGTAGCTTGCCCTTTTCTCCAGCACATTGCCTAAGCTGGTTACAGTAATTACGATAAAATGAAATGGCAAAAAAGTGGCGGTCAAAGGATACTGAATTTAAAGACAGAGAGTCTGGTCAAAAGTACTACATTGCAGAATTAGAACCAGCCTACCCCCAATAAATCTCATGAGAAAAATTAGGTTTCTATGATACTTCATTTTACAGTTATGAGCTATTTTGTAACACTGATTTCACTTCCTGTTCAAAAGAGGAAAACTGTGTCACCACCACATTCTGAAACTGTGCGTCATCGCCAAATTCCAAACGGTACATCAGCATCACCAGTTTCAGTGAAAAGCCACTGATGATGTCACAACCAGAACTCAGACTAGTCCTCCTATCTGCAACCTTATACCCTATTTCTTCAAAGTTATCGAAACTGTAGCTGTAGTATTTATTTCAAAAACAAAAACTGACACAGGATTGCCTGCAGTGCTTGTGTTTCCAGAATGTTCAGATGCATGGTACTGTACTTTAGAATGCATCAGGAGGTGGTTTTGGAATGCAGCGCTGACCCAAGGTATAGACTGTTAAAGTGGTGCACGATTTTGGAATGTTGGGGTGGGGGGACATGTAATCTTGGCATGTGGCAGGGATGTACCATCTCGCAGTGTGATTGGACACTCAGTCTCAGAATGTGACAGGAACATACATCAACTAATTTAGTGGAGACTGGCAATTCTGGAATATAAGTAAGAATGTACACTGTCGAAGTATGGCAGGATACACCATTTTATTCTGAAACTGCTTATCCTTGTCATATTCTGGAACTGTATGCTTCCGCCACATTTAAAAATTTTGCATCACATCCCCACCACAATCCAACATCATCATCTTCTCTCGACAATGCCTCCTGTGATGGCTGATGGCCATATTCCAAAACAGTGCATCCTCGCTACATTCCAAAATTGTAGATCCACATAACGTTCCAAAGTTGTGTTTCAGTGCTACATTCTGAAACTGTCACCATCACATTCCAAAATTGTGTCTTTGACACATTTTGAAACTGTGCATCATCACCACATTCCATAATTGTGTGTCACTGCCACATTCTGAAACTGAGCATCACTGCTGCATTCCAAAACTGCGTTCTTGCCACATTCCAAAGTTGTGCATCACTGCCACATTGCAAAGTGGTGCATCACCACCACATTCCAAAGTAGTGCATCACTGCCACATTCCAAAGTCATGCAGCACCACCCCATTCTGAAGTTAAGCGTTGTGCATCGTTGCACATTCTGAAGTCACCGTCACTGCCACATTCCAAAGTCATGCGTCATTGCCACATTCTGAAGTCATGCATCACTGCCATATTCCAAAGTCATGCGTCAGCGCGGCACTGCCACATTCCGTCAGCGGCAGCGCCACATTCTAAAGTTGTGCAGCACTGCCACAATCTGAAGTCGCATGCCACCCACCACATTCCAAAGTCATGCATCACCACCACATTCCGAAGTCATGCATCACTGCCACATTCCAAAGTCATGCGTCATTGCCACATTCCAAAGTCATGCATCACTGCCACATTCTGAAGTCATGCACTGTCATGCAGCACTGCCACATTCTGAAGTTGTGCGGCAGCACCACATTCTGAAGTCATGCGACACTGCCACATTCTGAAGTCACTCATCACCACCACATTCCAAAGCTGTGTGGCACCACCACATTCCGAAGTCATGTGTCAATGCTACATTCCGAAGTCATGCAGCATCTTGGGGCACCACCACATTCTGAAGTCACGTGGCACAGCCACATTCTGAAGTCATGTGGCATCGCCACATTCCAAAACTGCATGTCACTGCCACATTGGAAGAATGCGTGCCACCACCACATTCTGAAACTGCACGTCATCGCCAAATTCCAAAACTGTACATCAGCATCACCACCACATTCCAAAACTGTGTGGCATTGCCACATTCTGAAATTACACATCAGCCACATTCTGAAATTGTGTGCCAACCACATTCAGCAACTGGGCATCAGCCACATTCTGAAATTGTGTGTCATCACTATATTCTAAATTTGTGTCACCACCGCATTCCAAAACTCTGCAGCAATGCCACATTCCAAAACTGAGCATCACTGCCACATTTTGAAATTGTGCATCACTGCCACATTCTGAAACTGCATGTCTCTTCTACATTTTTAAATTGTACCTGCCTGCCACATTCTGAAATTGTGTGAAACTTCCATGCTCCAGTATTGCCTGTTATTGTCACATTCTGAAAATGTGCATTTCCACCTCATTCTGAGGATGAGTGTCACAGTCACATTCAAAATGTGTATGCTCAAGTTACATTCTAAAATTATGCATCCCTGCCTCATTCTGAAATTCCATGTGGCTACCAGATTCTGAAACTGTCACTGCCACTTTCTGAGAATTCATGTTCATGCTGCATTCTGAAATTGAATGTTTCCACCACAGTCTGAAACCAAGCATACCAACCACGTTTTGAAATTTTGCATCACTACACCACATGCCAAATTAATCCATCCAAGACACATTACAAAATTACATATCTCTACCACCTTCCACAACTATGTGTCTCCTGCATTTCAAAATTGTCCATCTCTACCACATTTTAAAACTATATGACATCACCACACTAAGAATTTTGGCATCCCTGCCACTTTCCAAAATTGTGTGTCCCACCTAATTTATGAGATTGTGTCATTGTTGCATTCTTCAGTTGCAGTCTTGTGACATTTCAAAATCTCATCCCTGCACTATTATAAAAATGTCACATATTTTTGTCATTCTAAAGCCATGTTTGCCTCTATATTCCACTCCTGCCCCCTCCCCCCCGTCACATTCTTAAGTACTGTACCTTGCATCTGCACATTATGGAAATGCATGCCAGACTCACCTATGGACAGCTTTCCTTTTCGAGATGTTTAATACAATTGCAGTTTTATGTAATGTGGGAGAAGTAAGTCTTGTAAGGTAGTTCGCAAGAAGGACTAGGCTGTGAGTTTCGGTTGTGACATCATCAGTAGTTCTTTACTGAAACTGGCTTTTTTGAACAGGCAATAAATTTAGGGTTAGAAAATTACTTGTAACTTTTAAACATAGTAACTTAGAGATCTCATTTTTGGAATGAGGCTGACTGGGGATATGCTGATCCAAATTCTGAATTTACTGATGCTAGAAATTTTGGCCAGACTCCCTCTTAAATCAAAATTACAATACGACAGCTATCAAGTGGCTGAATGCTTGTTGAAAAATGATGGGAACAAATAAGGGAACATCCAAGGAAGGTGGGGAATGGCCGAACAATGGAGGGTATGGATGGAAGGGACTGGAGAGAAAACAGAAAGGAAGATGTGGGTTTAATAAGGGAAAAGGGAAAATGAGGGGGTTGGGGCAGGTGGATGAGGATGGAATATGTGGTATGTGGTCCTAGTGATGAAACTGCCATAAATGTATCCCATCTTGTTCCATAGCCTTGTCCACTTTGTGAGATGCAAGTCCCTTTAGGACCTTTTCCTGTGAAAATGGTCTTGAGTCTGCCTTCCCCTCCCACTTGTTCCTCCTGCTTTCCTGGTGGTTAACCCACTCCCCCCACACTGTGAAGACCGAGCAGAAGTACCTGTGTAGTATATTTGCTTTCTCCTGGCCCCTTCTGCATAGTATCCTTCTGCCATCCTCCTTTTCCTCACTGTCCCTTCCATTGCTTTACTGTTCTCACTTATGTACCTAAAGAAAGTTGTATCTTAATTAGTTTCCCCTGTGGCTATCCTTTTCTCTGTCTGCACTTTTCCTTTCCTCACTACCTTATATGCACATGAGCTCCACATCAAGCAAACTCAGTAGACCTTCAGGCCTTCTGCTGGCCTTTTGTATGTTTGTTGGATCTTGTGATGCCATACAGGGCAGAGCACTACTTAACTCCATTGTGGTTAGACATGCCTTCACTCTCAGTGACATCACAGGATTAAAAAAAATGGCAGCAATATAGTCTCAATGTAAGATTACTGCCAGCGACAGATAAACCCATTACTTTATTTAAAAGAGTGTTAATGAACTTCGACTGCTACTGTTCATAAATATTACCCTTTAATGCAAACTGTAGATACTCCTTTATTTAAAATGGATTTAAAGCAGCAGTGTTTTTTAGTCAGCTACACAAATATACAGGTTTTCTTAGTATCAATATATTTTGATATAAGATCATCAATATATTATTTCTCTCAGATGTTTTTAAAACAGATATTACTAATTTTATAATTAATGACTCAAGTCATTAAAGATGGTCTCAAGAAGCAATTTTCAAAATATCCTTCCTGTGAGGTTACTTTTGACTTTGCATACATGATTCATGCTGTGGATATGTTCAAGGACACTAGCATACATTTCTGACGGTGAAAAGGAAAGTACCACAGAGAAAATATCCAGTTTATTCATAGTGGTGTAGCCAGAGATCAGTTACTTTTAAAAACTTCCAAACCCCATACCTCAGATCAGAAATGAAATACAATGTATAGGAAAAAGTGGATATATTGATGTTTATGCCAAAAATACATTATTACTAACAACAAAAAAAACTGTATGCTGATTTTTTCTGCAAACTAACACTATTACTTTAAACAGGACAGACCAGCTGAGCTGCAGTGTCTTGTTTTCAATCGGGCCCTTCTTCACCGTAGTTACATACAGACAAGATTGGTTTTAGACCTAATGCTGCTTCCATCATCCTCTCTCTCCTCCCTTCTGCCCCAACCCACAAATAAGAAGTGGTAAACATTCTATGAATACAAGGGTGACACAAACAATTTTGTGTTTTATATTAACATGTTTTGCATTTCAAGCAGATCTCTGCTTATACTTTCTACTTTAGTATGCCCCTTCTGTTCTGGTGCCAAAAGCGGTCGCTTGGTTTGCTTCTGCCTAGCACCACCTCTGCATACAGTGGGTCCCATTTTCAAAGCCCCACATCCATTTTTTGGGATGCAGTTGCAGAAATTCTGCCTGGGAAGTTAGACCAAAAAAAGATTGATCTACTGTAGCTTCCTGGACAAAATTCTGCCTCAGAAAAATGGATGCAAGTGCCGCAAATGCAGCAGAAATGGTTGTAAACTGCAGGAAATGTCACAAACGTGTCCAGATGTCTGTGACTAAGACACAGACATCTGGTCGCATCTGCATGGGCACTGCATGCGTCCAAAATATGGACTCAAGTGCTTTGTCCACCTGGCTGATTATCCCACCCAGCTGCTGCAAAGACTGAACCATAGAGCAAGTTTTTGCCCAAGGCTACATAAAAAGTAGCAGTGGTAGGATTTGACAGTGTTATTTCCTATTTAGCAGTTCTGGGCTCTAACCACAACAGCATACTGCCTCCTAATTTTTATTAATCAGCTTTACTTCCTGGTTCTCTGGCCCCATGAAGGTGTGAAACAATACTTCTCTAGAGGAAAAAGTGTTAGTGAGCCTGTATTACTCAGCAGCTTGGTAACCATATATAGTAATTGTTTCATCTCTATTACAATGAAAAGCAACACAAAGAAATTGACTCATCTTTGTAAATGCTGCAGACATTCTGCTTGCAAATTTAATAACACATTTCTTCCCTTAGTATTGGGTGTGTGTTGCATGCCCTCTGAAAGCAGGACATCAGGCTGTCATCTTTGATACTATGGTAGAGTTGCTTTGACGTATAGGATTGTTCTGAATTCTGATTCTAGTTATAGTTTATAGTTTAACTGTTAAACTTAGAGTGCAACTATTAACTCCTTTGCATGGGAATTTTGGCCATATTTATCTACAGTGAAACATGCAATTTCATACATGCATACAATACATGTTTTAGAAAGAAGGAAGTACATTCAGTTTCTCAGATCTTTCTGGATTAAATGTCTCCACCACTCATTCACACTAATGGGACTATGCCAGAGGCGCTAGGACCCCGTGGGAGCCAAAAATCTTCAGAAGGGCCGGGATAGGACCCACGCATGCACAGCACTGCAAGACTAGCTTGCGCCATACAGGCTGTCTCAGCATTGACCCTCCAACAGCCTCAGTTTCTTTTCTCCCACCGTCGAGTGCACTTTGATGATGATGTCACTCGCCTGCCGGGAGTCAAGTCTTCATCTATACGACAGCAGCTACAGCCATTCAATATTCAATTAATTTACTACTTTTAGTGTTCTTTTCTTATTTTTTTAAAAAAAGAGAAGATGAACAAGAAGAAGAGGAAGAAATTCTCAGCCTGCCATCAACGGAATCGACCTTAGACGGTAGCAATGATGGTAGGGAGACTTCGTTGAAAGCTGTGATGGCAGTGGGGCTCTGTCCGGTCCGCTGCCCTTTGCAGGGGCGCCCAACCACAAGCAGTTCAGTGCTCAGGTGGGAGGACAGTTCACCCAAAGCACAAAGCAGCGTGCCCATTCCCAACCTCGATCAGGTACTTGGCTCCGCTTGACCTCGAGCTGTTCCTCCTCCTGTCAGTGGAAGAAGAAGGTACCACTCGTGGTCACCCTCTGGTACGCCTGCATGAGGATCATTGGTGGTGGGAAGTGGTAGGCCTGACTCAACTCTCGGTGGGATCCTCTGTGGCTCTGTTCTTAATGGCCATGATCTTCGACACCAGGCCTCACCTCTGTCTTCGATGGGGCACCGGTGAGCAGTTTCACATCTGGGCTGCTCTTTTAGAGCAGGGGGTACAATGTCTGACCAGTTGATTTGTCCAATGGACCCAGTTCTGGGCCTTCAGGCCTCATAGCCACTGGGCCATGGCCGAGTCAGGTGGGTAGGATGTGCGCAATGCCTTCTCCGGTGCCAGCACCATCAACACTGACCCTCCAGGCCTACCCCCATCAGCTTTTCCTCGGCATGGGTACTGTTTTCCTTCTCCCCCTTTTTTCTTCAGGTCTAAGACCAGTATGCCTGACACCACTTGTGTGGTGCCACGCCTGCAAGTTGTGCTGGCACTCTGAAAGTGGTGCTGGCACCAGGTGATCGCGGAATGGAACAGAACTCTTCACTGTCATTCCAGGTGGCATCTCTCATGGTTCTGGCCTGAACCTGCCTTTGAGGTTCTTCTGGGTAGAAGTGGATCTGAATGACTCTCTTCCTGTCCTACTTTGTTGGAGACACAGCAGATGACTCATTTTAGAGGCTGGAATGCAAGCCTTCTGCATCAGCAGAACCTATGATGGAAGATCTTCTTTCCAGTTTTCCTCAGGGATATGGGGTCCACCATAACATTTTAGACTTCATCTGTGGACCAAAGCAGACTTCTGTATCTGGGTTCCTACAGTCCTCAGTACAAGTACACCCTGTGGAACACATTAAATTCAATGGTAGAGAGCCTCCCAGACTCCACTGCTCCATTGCTAGGGCATATAGCCAATAATTAGCGAAAAGCTTTTATAGACCCCTGTGACACTGCCCCTAGGGTGGCTACCATTGGCAGCAGGTGATTAATATCTCCATGGCAGTGATAATTGGTTTGGCCCTCAGATTGAGCTCTGGAGGGTGCTCAGACTCCTGCTACCCCTCAGAGGGATGGCACCATCGTCATTCTCGTAACAGGCAGTCCTTTCAAGGTATAGGCCTAGAAGCCTTTGTCTGGAACCAACTTCTCAACTGCAAAAAAAAAAAATTGCAGCAGAGGGCACAGGGCCCAAAAGCATCTGGTACCATCCTCTTGGATATGGCCCAGATCCCACCTCAGCTGTCTGAGGTGGACGCCTCTCAGTGGTACTGGGGGCACCTGGTTTGATTTTATAACTAGTGGAAGTTTAATCCAGTGGACGAATGGGTCATCAGAATTGTCCGAGAGGGATATTCTTCCAGTTTTACAGAGATTTTCTTAGACCCAGGTGGCAGTCCAGTCTGTTTGCCTTCTGTCAGCCCCTCTTTCCTCTGAGAGACCGGCCTTAGAGCAGTAGACATTGTTCCACGGTGAGTTGAAACACAGGTTCCTACTTCCTTTGCTTGGTTCCAAGATAACAGGTGGCGTGCACCAATTTCTCGACCTTGAAAGGTTAAACAAGTACCCTGTTCAGGGAGGAGTTCACTACAACCTTGGTATTTGAGCCTTCACTTCCTGGACATTTGGCTCCGAGCCAGCCCATCCGTGCTAGAGTCTCAGGAAGCAGTTGCCACAGCTTCTCCGGCGCTTTCATCCAGGAGGGGTTTTCTGATTCAGGGAAGGTGCCAAATTCACCTTCCCAGCAGCTCCTTTTCATAGGAGCCCTCCTGGATACCTCCAGGGCAAGGGTTCTTCTTTTCAGAGAATGGAAGAAACAACATCTTCAGACATCTTGTTACTTCATGAAAAGCGATTCTGTCCAGGCCCTTTTTGATGCAACAGATGCTGGGACTTATGGCCTTCATCCACAAGAAATAGTGGTCTCCGACCACACATCTGCAATCCTCTGCATAAATGACGGAACCTTGGACAAATTACTTACATGGTAGATGCAGTTGGTTAGCTTGTGCTAGGTCTACCTTTACTCTCTAAATCTCAGATCACTATCACCATGGTTGCACTCCTGATTAGTTGGGGAGTTCACTGTCAGGACCTCCACATTCAGGTGTGGAGCCAGGAGGAGAAGAATCATCTTCTCATAAATTTCTTAAAGATGACAGCTGTCTTATACACTTTCCAAGTCCTGAAGGAGGCCCTCTGCCACAAAATAATTCCACGTTGGACGGATGACAAGATTGTGATGTTTTCATCAACAAGCAGGGTGTGGAGCACTCTCCTGTCCTCTGTGCAGGAAGGCTGTGGGGAGGTGAGAGTGGTGCCTTTAGCATGTTGTGTCAGTTCAGTCATTGTGCAATTGCTATTCGATGAGTAGGGCAGTCTGGACCTGGTCTTTTCTGTATCCCCTCTCAACACAAATCTGCCTCTATCTTGCTTCAGAAATCCAGATCCTGGTGTTTTCTGTCATGATGTATTCACTGCACTAGAGAAGATGCTCCTGTACACTTTCCTCCTCTTCCCTTAGTTCAGGCGGTGCTGCTCAAGTTGTAGCAAATGAGGGCAGGATGATTCTCATCATCCCAGACTAGCCTCAGCAGATATAATTTGTGTAGATAAATAATCGGTCAGAAGTTCCCCTGAGGTGACTCTCTATGAGTAGACCCTCTGACACAGGGACTTTAATCCAGCCTTCCTGCGCTTCCTTCATCTCGATGCCGGGCTCCTGAGGAGATGAAAGTGGGCAAGTTTTAGGTTTCCAGACAATCGTAGCAGTCTTCTTAGCTGTGCATAGACCTTCCACCAGGAGGACTTACCCAGCAAAGTGGGTACACTTCACCATCTGGTGTCCAAAATTCCGCCTGGACCCTTTTGGTTGCCCACCAAGTAAAACTTTGGGGTGCCTTGTGAACCTGTCGAACGCAGGTCTGCATTTGTCGGCAGAGGATGTTCACCTCTACGCATTTCAGCCTATCTTGAGCCAGTAGACAACATGTCACTGGCTCAATTACCATTAGTCAAGTTTTGCTTCTCCCTACTTACTTTGTGAACTCCAGAATGAAGGAGAGCATGCCCTTTATCTCTCAGAATGTTAAGAGGGTTCTGTGATTCTACATTGACAGAATGAAGAGATACGCATCCAAGCAACTATTGTATCTTTCTGAATACCTTGGCTGGGTCAGCCTGTTGCCATGAGATGTATTTCTGCTTGGTTAGTAGCATGTCTTCGACACTACTAATACATGACACTGCTCAAGTTGAAAGGATGAGTTCTCACCATTCTACCAGAGTGGTTGCAGCTTTCCTGGTGGAGATTTGTAATGTACCCGTTGCAGACATATGTAAGGTGGCAAGTTGGAGCTCAGAGCATACTTTTGTAAAACACTATGTTCTGGATGTCCTTGCCTGTCAGTTAACTTTCTTCAGCAGTCCTTATGGACTTCTGTTGTGAGTGAGCTCTGTCTCCTACCACCCCTACTCAGCGGGGATTTTAGCTCAGTACTCTCCCAGTAGTGTGAATGAGTGATGGAGACTTTTAGTCCAGAAAGTTATGGAAATTAGGTACTACCATAATTCTTGATCTTCTTGGAAGAAGTCTCCATCACTCATTCACACATCCACCCACAATCCGAGCTCTGTCGTTCTGTTTTAGTCTTCACTTCCTTGCTGTTCAGGCTGTGAAGATATTTTTGAATTGATCCTTCTTACATGGGTCATCTGGGCCTTCACATGCCCATAAGTTAGGGTTAGGTTTTCTTTCATTAGTTTACACTGTACATCCTTGGTTGAAAAGGTACTGAGGCAGTTGGAGGGTTGATGCCGAGATAGCCTATATGGCACAAGCTAGTCTCGTGGTGCCGTACATGCATGGTCCTACCCTCACACCAGCCCTCCTGAAGATTTTTGGCTCCCATGGGGTCCTAGTGCCTCCAGTGTAGTCCCATTAGTGTGAATCAGTGACAGAGACTTCATCCAAGAAGATCAAGATTTACATGAAGTACGTAATTTCCATTTTTTTGTCTGTCCCAATTTCTTCAAAATACTTCAATAGTCCAAGTTTAACAGTAGTAACAACAGTTATCAGTGGATACTGTCTGCTCTGAGAGAGTCTGTTCCAGGTATCCACTTAAGCAATAATGTCTGACAGGGTGTGTGTCAGGCTGGGATAACATCATGCTTTGGGTAGTTGGGTATGAGGCCAAAGGCTGAGTGCATTCAGTACCTGAGAAGTTACATTACCCAAGCATGACCATACCTCTCAAGTGTCCCTGATTGTCAGGGACATCCTTGATTTTGCCTCAAAATTTTACTCTGTCCCTTGTAATATTTGTGTTTTTGTGGCTAAACAGTGGGGACTGTAAGCATAAAACAATGTCAAGCATTAAAGTTACAGACGTGTTCTTCTTTAGAAAGTGCATTTTGCACTAAGCCCCGATTCTACCAGCTTTCTGGGTGGATATCTCTAATTTTGAAGATGTGTCCCTGATTTTGGTCCTTTGTCCCTAATTTTTTAAGCCTTGTCCCTGATTTATGAGGCAGGAGGTTGAGAGGTATGAGCATGACACATACCCTTGGGTGCATTATTGCCATTATACAATGGCTTGTTTGAATAAATAAATAAAAATGTAAAATGCAAAAACGTTTTTATGCATTTTTTACCTTATTTCTGCATATGGAAGTATATGTATAAAAAAGTGCACACTATGTGTTTTATCCTCTGAGTAGTACTGTTGGTAGATTCTTCCTGCTTCTCCTGAATCCTCTTGTTACTGGCAGGGGTTATGTTTATTTTTGTTGAGAACTATGGCCCCCATCCTCCTGACAGTATTATTGCCAGTTTCTTTAACAGCTATTTATTATTTATTTAACATTTTTTAGTGTTACTGCAAGCAATGGTGTCATTTCTTTCAGGAGCCAAGTAGTTTGTGGAGTAAGTGCAGTGCTGTTGAAGTGCACTTGTGTTAGTATGATCGTGCAGCCATGAGGGAGGAAAGTTGAGGGGAGTCATGGCTTCATTTTACTTTTTTCTGTTTTAATTGTGAATTATATTGGGGTTACAAGGAAACTGAGCACCACCACTGTTATGTAGACTAATGAGTACCATGCAGTAATATCATGTAAGCAAAATGGCTTTATTCACTTACAAAATAGGACATACTTCTGTTGTGATAGCCCCTTCCATGGGAATGCTTGCAGAAAACTGGAAAACACTCTGACCAGTTTTGTGGTTTAACATGTCATCAGGAAGTCCCTGATTATGCATCAGACCACAAAACTGTCCAGAGTGTTTTTTGGTTCTCTGCCAGCATTGAGGAGGCTGTCGTGATAGAAGTACCTTCTATTTTGTAAGTAGATAAAGCCATTTTGATTACAAGATATTATTGCATGGTATTCATTAATCTACATAACAGCAGTGGTGCTCAGCTTCCTTGTAGCCCTGTGTTGTCAGCGTGAGCGTGCCAGGCAGTTGGGTGGGTGTCCCAGTTTGATTTATATTGGGTGCAGACAGGACATGTCATGATGGTTATGTGTGGCCAGAAGGTTAAGGGGAAAAAAAAGAAAGATGTTGGGAACCTACAGTATGTGTGTAGTGATTCTGACATGCTATCTTCATGTGAAAAGGTGATAAGCCAAGGCAAGGCAAATTTAATTTTTCTAGGCACCCAATCCTGGAGACTCTGGGCACCGTACAATAAAGCAATCAATTGATATAAATACATGAATACTAAAACACACTCAAATAATAAAACAGCATAGAATCAATATGGTCTGTGGCAACACTGAACCCTAAATACAGTATACATATTTAAGAAGGGTGAGGACACCTTGGAAGGACTAGAAGACATTGTTTGGGAAGGCCTGGCTAGCCTGGACTTAATACAGTGATGTTATAGTCAGATAACATCCTTGCTGCAGGCACACACTGACCAGTCAGAATGCTGGAAATCATATTGTGATTGAGCAGTACTCATTTTATGAAGTGGCTCTTCCTGTTATTTCCCTTCACTACTGTATATCTCCTTTCCGAGACAATGGACCAGATTTTCAAAGGGTGGCACACCACACCATTTTATCCATGCAGCTGTGCCAGTCCTGTTTACTGCAACGGCACCTGATTTTACAATCTCAGGTGCGAGCTGCAACAGCTTACATTTCTTACGCAGCTCGTACAAACTTGAGCACAAGCTATGTAAAATGGTTCCTGGGATTGATGCAAACTAGACCACAAAAGATGGTCTGGCTTGCATCAGTTGCCAAGGGATGGAAAATCTCTTTAGATTGCTAACAGTCTGATGCACCATATCTTTGGTGCAGCTAGGGCTTGCAACAATCTCAGGTATCTGAAAATCTGGCCCAGTGTATGTCCCCTTGTTCTCTTATCCTTTGACTGTCTGATGAACTTATTTTTGGCCCAGTGGGGTGATTGCTTTCAGATTTTTGCAGTCCTGATCATTAGTCCCTTGACTGTTCTCACTACAGATGAATCTGTCACTGGCTTTGTCAGCCAACCCTCATAGTTTTATGATTTCAAGGCCTTCGACCACCTTGGTCACCTCTCTCTGCAATTTTTCAACAATGTATATAGCTTTCTGTAACCCCCTTGCAAACAGTTGAGAGGCTTATTGTTTCAGTAATGACAGTGCCAGTTTGTCCATTCAGTAAGTGAATAAACTGTGCAGCTTTCTGCAAGTGCAATTAAATTGTGTAGTGTTTACATGAGATCCTGTTCCAAGAAACTGTATGTTTGAGGCACATCCTGTGCTTACTCGCTTTAAATCAGAGGCCTTGTCCTGTATGGCTTGCTCTGCCCTAAGTGGTATAAAGTGGGACCACTTTCTCCACAAATTAGATTCATCAGAGTTTTGATTCTGCAAGATCTAAATGGAGAAATGTGGTTCACCTATCACAGCTCAGGCTGAGACTGTCCAGAGAGGATTACAGTAGCTGGGCTCAGGAAGTGGCAGTTGTTCCTGAATCAGGAGGAGGGGCACTTTTCTGTCTGGGCCAAGTCTCTGGAGTCCCAGTCCAGCACTGGGAATTTATCAGGATGGTGGATGCCTGTTGGCAGTGTTTTCTCAAGGGTCATTCCTACTGGCTTCCACCAGTGGATCCAATTTGCATGAGAGAATTGGCTCTCCAGCTGACAGTGGAGACTGAAGGAATGGAATGTCCCTTCTTCTGGAATATCTGGTGGTGCTGAATTGTCATACTATCCGTTAAATTTGGAAGTGATGTACTAACATCTAGTTAGCTCATTGTATGTGCTTTGATGGGTAATAGTAACATAATATAGACTATAAGGGATTTTGCTGAAGGGCACCTTAATCTAAATTGTCCCAGGCATATTTTTTAATTGAATCCTGCATTTCCGTGTTGCTTTGTACATTGAGTTACTGGGAAAGTCTCTGAACAAGTTGCAGTCTCATTTGCCTACTGGTGTAACCATATGAAGAATATGAGAAATGTTTGGAAATATGTTTTCAGGCACTATACTAAGGCCTTGATGCTGGTGCTTTTGGGTATCTGTTTAAAACTCTGCAGGTGAATTGTTCATGACACAAAAACACTGATTATGGCCTGATAACTGCACACACAGAGCCTGTAGGCACAAGTTTGAAATGGAAGTTACAGTAAACACCAGCCTTCAGACATTTGCACAGTCTTGCAGATAAATTATTTTTGTTGTTTAATACTAACATCTGAGCACCGTTCCCAAAGTTTAATAAATAGATAGATAGATAGATAGAAATATATGTTTTTTTATATACAGGATAATACATGTTGTTGGGGAAATTCCTGATGCAAGACAGTCCTGTGTAGAAAACGCAAGTTGCCTCTAAAATAATAAAAATACATTCATTCGGTATTACACACACAGCATGTATACAAAATATCGCTCAATTTTTCTATGAGCTACAGTTACTAGTTCAGGTAAATATTCTCAGTTTTATTAACAGTTACTAGTCATTGGCAAATAGTGGTTTACAGCAGTGACAAACTGATGATGGGAAGTAGCTGTACGCATTTCAAAGGGAAGAACATGCATAATCATAGGTACAGTGACTGTGTGATTTTTCTAATGCCAGTTACAGAAGGTAAACCTTCATAATGGGAAAATAATTATTTACCTAAAGTGTGAAGCCAGTCACCTGATGATGAAAAGTGACCAGCATTGCCAAAAAAGGAGCCAGTGTCACCAGCACCATCCCCCAGGGACCCAGCATGCTAAGACTGTCCCTGATCACCAGAGTGCCCTGGGGCACTCGCAACTCCAGCGGTGAACACTCTGCATTATTGTTTTTATGTTTTACCTCTTCCCTGTAAACTCCCAGCACTCAGACCAGCCATTCTGGTGTAAGGGATGTATCGCCTCTAAGGGCCCCAGTATGGCATCTCTCATTACCTGATAGTCAGTCACCGGGCCCTCTCTTATATTTCCTCAGGTAAGTAGACCAGAACTGCACATACTCAAGATGGGGCTAGAGCACAGATACAGGGTATGTGTAAGGGGCATTATAATATTTCTTGATCTGCTTATGAATTTTATCTCAGTGAATGCCATTCATTTCCTTGCTTTGCTAGCTGATGTTCCACACTTTTGCATCTATTTTGTTTCCTGTCGCAATATCTAGGTGTTTTTCATACTGAGTTTCAGTAATCTCTGTACTGTTTAGGTAAACCTTTGACTCCAAACTCTTCTTTCCTAACTGCATAATGTTTCTTGTTTTAACATACAGGACTGAACAAGTAAATGGGGTTCCACACCTCAGCCGGGGAATTATAGTCTAGTGCACTTGAAGTCAGTACCATGGAAGCTGAATCAGAATTGTTAAATATTTACAGAACTTCAAACAAATGCAGCCTAGCCTCCCAGCATCGAACCACATGGTCTGCAAAAGGACGGAGTTCATGTAGACAGAAAACCGCAACCACAACAATGCTTTGAAAATTCCTATTACTTCATAATTTGATGTTTTTCAGCATTACATTCTTAACTGGCCACTTCTATACAACCAACATGTCACCAAAATTAATTGGCTTTATCAAGGTAGTGGACCGCAATATAAACAAAGCATCACCATTAAAGCACAGCAATTATGTACAGAAATTAATACACACAACAGTTTTTTCAAGTTTATAGAGGAACATGCCAGACTAACCTTTGTGATGCATGGGGGAAGTTCCTCTATCTCCATGGAGTTTACAGCACTTGTCTGTGAGTGTATGCATTATGAAATCAGCTTTGGTTAGTAAGTTATTTAATTTACTTTAAAACAGTTGTGTTTATTAATTTCTGTACATAATTGCTGTGCTCTTATTGTGATGTTTGTTTATATTAAAGTCCACTCACTACCTTGATGAAGCCAATTAATTTTGATGAAACATTGGTTGTATAGAAGTGGCCGGTTATGAACTGAATGCTGAAAAACATGAAATTATGAAGTAAAAGGAATTTAAACATGTGATGTGCATTAAATCATTCAGGTTTCAGTCTCTTATTTGATATATACAATATTTTGTAGTGATAATGAAAAAGTGTTTACTGCTTTTTAGCCAGTGTTCCTTTTTATTAAGCCTTTGTCTACCCCCTCCTCTAACTGAGGCTTGCTGTGCCGCCCAAATAACCTACTTCCTCCTATATTCTTTAATCTCATAGGAAATGTACAGAAACTGCTATAACCTGTCCCTACTGTATTTTTAATTGCCCTACAGCCCTCCTTGTCTTGTTTTTACACAATTTCTTGTATTGTACAGTGCTTTTATGTGCCTTTATGTCTGACGTGGAATATTTGTAAATGAGCTTGTAGCTCAAAGGTTGTAATCCTAGATTTAAATAAATAAAAATAAATTAAAACAACTGAGGCATGCAGGATTTAAGTGGTGGTATAAAGTTCAGGAAAGGCATCACTCAGGTGTATTTAACTTGGACTGACTTGCTTTAAAAAAAGAAATAAAAAGAACAGCTTCTTCTTTTTAGCCGTAAGTAAACCTTCAGACTTTCTTGCTAGATTCAAAAACACTTAGTGAAATACACAGCCAACCCTTCCAAATTTGGTGGCTCACAGCTCTCAGTGGTGATTTCAGTCACAGCTATCACTGGGGTTTCATTAAAGATTAAAACAAATACTTCTGTCTGTACCCTTAAATGTTGAGCTGAAAGTTTCTCTTTGATGGCTGTGTGAGTAGATGTAGGTCACAAGTCACTGCTGAAACATATGTGGGAAGCAAAAAGTTGCAGTTCTCGTTATTTAGTTTCATAGAAAACCGTATATATTATAAGTTAAACAAGTTTCTTTTTGTAAATCATGTGTTTCTGCTTCAAAGTATCTCAGCATACTTTGATGTACTACAGGAGTTCTTTGGGTGAGGGGTGGGGTGGGATTTGTTAGGCAAATAAAAATCAAAGCTGATGTTAAAGAAGCCAGGGTTTCCTGGAGTTTTAATTGCCATGGGTACACTTGAATCATGGACAAGGTGTCAATAGATTTTATGATAGGAAAATACAAACAAGTTAACTGTGTGTGTGTGTGTGTGTGTGTGTGTGCGTGTGTGCGTGCAATCAGTTGATCACAGGTGAATGTGTGTTGTAATCATGATTACAATTCAGTTTGCACTTGTTTTTAGAAACATAGAAACATAGACTTTGACAGCAGATAAGGACCACTTGGCCCACGCAGTCTGCCCATTTCCCTACCTATTGGATAAGCTGCAGATTCTAGTTAACCAACAGCCTACTTCCTGCAAACCCCCACTATAATTGCCTTATGTCTGTCCCATGCATGTTTGCATTCCCCCACTGTTTTAGACCCCACAACCTCTCCAGGAAGGCAGTTCCATGCGTCCACCACTTTCTCCATGAAAAAGAATTTCCTCACATTACCTCTGAGCCGTCCCCCCTCTAACTTTAAATTGTGCCACCTTGTTCTTACACATCTCTTTTTCTGAAAGATGCTACCCTCCTGGACTTTGTTGATTCCCTTGAGGTACCTGAATGTTTCTGTCATGTCCCTCCATCCCTCCTTTCATCAAGGGTTTACATATTAAGCTCTCTCAGTCTCTCTTCATATGGTTTCTGATGTAGACCCTGCACCACTTTAGTTGCCCTCCTCTGGACTGCTTCCATCCTGTCTATGTCCTTGCATAGATGAGGTCTCCAAAACTGCATGCAGGGTAGTTACAGGGTAGAGCAAATGAAACAATGCAGGGTCTGTTGAGAACAGTTCATCCCTGCTTTGTCAACCTGTTGGGAAAGCAGTGTGTCAATGGCAGGAAAATTCTGCTGAATGGAGCCCTTTCACAGTTCAAAATGTTGCTGTAATGACAAGTGCACAAGTAATTATAAAAAAAAGTATGGACAAGCACCTATCACATTAGCAGATATATGTCTGTACAGTATTATTTCCAAGACCTTTTTCTGCAGGTTTCATATTTATTTATTTATTTAAATTTTGGTAACTGGGTGGGCCCACTGAGACCTTGATAGTCCCTTTTTCAGGGGTGACACGGGATTAGTTACATGTACCTAAGGGAGACAAAAAACCAATGCTTTGATGCGAACATGGGAGCAAGACAATTACATAGTGCAACAGACCATCAATTCAGCATATTCTACATCGTACACAGAGGGTGGGATATTCAGAAGGGTTGTGTGTGGCGCAACACAGCTGCACCATGCGCAACCCACTCATGCGCCCCGTGCGTGATATTCAAAAAGGGAAAGTGCATGGCACAAATCCCAATGCACCTGGGTGCATCAGTAATGTATGCGGCACATGTAGGAGGGGCGTGCCCATGCATACCCCCACACATTCTGATATCCAGCCCGGGATGTGTGGAGCCCATGCAGGCGCAACCCCTACATGCGCCACATACAGTTGTTCCAAAAGATAAAGGAGTAACAGCCGGCAAGCCACAGGTGAGCTGTCATATTGCAGGGCACAACATGGCAGCTGCTAGCTGTGGGTGGCCACCCGAGCTCCGGTGGCACCCTTCATCAGGTAGCATCCCCCCCATGCCCGATTGCGGGCAGAAGTAGGAAATTAAACAGTCCTATATCCCTGGTAGTCCAGTGGACCACTCGCAGCCCGATCGCGGGCATAAGTATACAAATAATAAACTCCTATATCCCTGGTGGTCTAGTGGATCGCTCGCAGCACAATTGCAAGCAGAAGTCTAAAAAGATTAGATCCCATCACTGGTGGTCCAGCGGTAACCCCCTCCCCACACTCCCACTGAGCCTCACTACCCGCTCCCCGGTCAGCAGCGGATGGCAGCTCCCCACTCGCAAGCCGCCTGCCGCCCGCTGACCGATTGCGACAGTACAGCTGATACCTTATTGGTCCACAGCATGGGCCAATGGGCATGAGATATAGCGGTATTAGTCCAGATATGTGAATGGATTCATTTACATATCTGAACTGTGTAGTACGGTAGTCTGCACGCCCATTGGCCCAAACTGTGGACCAATGGGCTATAGCTGTACTGTATGCAGTCAGTCGGCAGACGGCCGCGACGGCTTGCAGGTGGGGAGCTGCCACCTGCCACTGACTGGGGAACGGGATGGTGGGCTCAGTGAGAGGGTGGGAGGGGGGTACCACTGACCACCAGGGACGGATATCATTTTTTTTTTACTTCTGCCCGCTGACACAAGTAGCAGTCCACTGGACTACCGGGTATAGGAGTTTATTATTTTATACTTATGCCTGTGATCGGCCGGGGGCACTTTGCCACTTGTACAGGGGCATCAGTCCTCAACGGCTGCAGCCTCGGCAGGGCGCCAGGTGCAAGTCGCCAGGATGGGTGCACTGCATTCAAATGGGGCCATAATGACATGCAAATGGCCCCATTTGCACCTTGCATGCATTATGGTCCCCTTTTCAAGTGCACCTTTGAATATCATGGTTGATGCACCTAGTGCAACGGCACTTGTGCTAGAGCATCCCCCTGCCCCTCTCTGGCCACTTGCGCTGGTGCAGTGCCACTGCACCAAGCACAATGCAGGTGGCCACAGAGCGATATTCAACGGTGCTGAGCTGTGGCGCAGCACCATTTGAATATCACCCTGTCAGTACCCTGGCACATCCCAGTTGCACTGTGCCCAGGTTTGCGCCACAGCCTGGTGCAGTCTGAATATCCCACCCAGAGTCTAAAATAGCAACTGGACATTTAGTTAGAAACAGACAGATCAACAGAAACAGCTCAGCTAAGTGCCCATGCGGTAGTATTTCATTATACTTTGCACCCCCTCCCATCTATAGCCTGTGGAAACTGTTCCTACCATCTCTCCTTTCTGGAGAGAAAGACTTTTAGGTGGCCTCATTTGAGGCAGCAGCACATTGTCCCAGTGCCTAGGTGTGTTTTTAGTGCTTTCCTGAAGCCCCCAGGAGAGATGCAGTTCTGTATTTCTCTTGGTAGATTGTTCTATGGCTGTAACATTCTTAATATTGTCATCCCATGTAAATACATGTAAGTGCTTCATGTGATCCCTCAATTTTAAATGTTCCCACCAGACTTCATACTGATAAGACTGTTACTCCCATTACCACCACCCACTACCTAGCAAACGGAATATACTCTCAGAACAACCATAGATGTCATTAGCTTATGAAGAAACAGGTATAAGAAGTACATGCTAGTTATATGTGCTAGTGGATTCATTTACTTATTTAATTTTTGGTAAGGATACACAGATATGTTGCTGTATGAAGCAGAATTGCATTTTCAGTGAGTACTGTGAGACAAACCAAATGTGCATGGATTATACAAAATCCAAATGTTTTACAACATTTCACAAAAGAAATGACAGGATCAGTAATTACATTTCAGTTTATGCAGTAGGTAATTCCATATCCAAAATTAAAATCTAGTTAGTTATCCTAAAATTTGATGATAAAGGATACCAACAGGGCAAACACCATACTTACCTATAATACATACTTTGTTGTGGGAGGCTAAACATAGGCAACTGATCTCCCCTATGTAGTGCTTCCATATGACCCTCCCTGACAAAGACTCATACGGAGGCACTAATTAGGGGAGATCAGTTGTCTATGTTCAGCCACCTGCAAAAAAATTATATATTATATTAATGTACGGTATGTGCATTGTCTTTAACCTTTATCACTTCATTCCTGTGTGGCAATAGCATCTTAGAGCATCTCAAGTGAAGTGAAGTCTTGCTTTTCCTTTTGTTTATCCAAATGTCATGTTGTTTTCAGATCAGCACATACTGTAGTTTGTGTTGTGCATTGAGCATGGCTTATGTGGACAGAGTTGATCAGTTTAAACATTTATGTTTTGTCAATAGTAATTTCTGGAATGATTGATAGGCCCTGTATATTTTCTGTTTGATACAATACATAGCATACCAAACCAGGTGTGTTATTAATCTGCTTTGCAGTGTAAAAGAATAACTCAGATGGGTGTGTGTGTGTGGGGGGGGGGTGATTGTTGTATTTCTTGGCAACAAATAATTTTGTGGTGCTCATAGACTATTCCTTTTGTCTTTATATCTTGACATTTTTCTATGTACTATTAAGATTTTGCTTTTTTATTTATTTACTTAAGTGTTTTCTCTGATTTATGAAAAAAAGCAAGTGCAGGAAAAAGCTTAATAAATAATTATCAGAGCTGCCCTGATGGCTAGTAACAAACCACCTGCCTTAGCTACAGGAGATCCAGGTTTGTGTTACAAATCCAGATCCTGGTCAGGAGCTGGTAATTGTCTGAATGAAGTCACAAAGGATGCACTCAGCCTTCTGGGTTGCAATGATCATATTGACCAATTTACACCTGTCCCCTGATGGCACAGGGGTGGGTGAGTCATGCGATAATAAAACCCTAGCCAGGCAGTCAAGGTTCCTGTCCTAGTGCAGAGTTAGCAAAGCATGACATTGGCACTACTCGGCCCGTCCATCAGTCTGGAGACATAGGCTAGAGTGGGGGTTGACAGGGTAGGGTAAGGGAAGCCTTTCTAGCAATGGTCTGAAGAGCACTTAGGGAGGACACAAGACTCAAATGTGCATAGCCAGCAGTCACAAGAGTGTGTTACGCATCAACATTCCAATGTCATGACCCTCAGATTACTTGTGGGAGAGGTATAGATAGGACACTGGGGAGGTAGAACAGGAAGGGGACATCTAAGGATAGAAAACCCTTCTTCGCTTGGCCAACCTCTTTCAGAGCAAACCACACTGATGTAATGGTTACCAGTGGGAGTACCTGTAAGGTGGAAGTAGTAGGGAACAGAAATATTGATCAGAGAAAAATAGAATATTTAATACTGAATATCTGTATCAATTGAGTAAATGGTTTGAGATACTGTATATGCAAAAATCTAACAGCCAATCACAAGACAGAACTAATGCATAACTTTGTCAGCAAATAAGGCACACAGAATCTACCTTTGAAAAACCCCAAACACTGCCACCCTCTCTCTCTTTCAGGTGATTTTTTTTTCTTGCGCTCAGTCAGTGGAAAGCCCCGACTGAAATGCTGGAATGGCAGGATCAACCAGATCAATTTGGGGATGAAGAGAGGCAGGATCAACCAGATAGTTAAAAAGTAAATTACTCACATTCTGACAATACGAGTGGCAAAGATTACTGTGTGGGAAACCGCGGAACTGAAAACCGTGGCCACCATGCTTAGCCTGCGCACAAACGGTCAGGAATGAGGGCGCTATGAATACGGCTTGTCTCGCTGCAGGGGGAAAGTGAAAGTGGTTCCTAGAATGCCATAATAATTGGATTTCAGGTTATTACGGCATTTTATTGATCTAGCAAAACCAGTTATTAAAGGAGGTCACCAGTAATTATTATCTAATTAGGTAGTGACATTGAAATGCCATTATGATAGTGTAATAACTGGGTACCCTTTTTTTTTACATTGGAGAAGCTGGTTATAATTCACCTTTATAACCCACAGGTTGTAAGGGCAAACATGTGCCAGCTTCTCCATTGCACAGCTTGTACTCCCTCAGCTGAGTGGCAAGCTCAAGTGCCCTGAATCAGTAATCTTAATAAACATAAATTGCTTTCAAGTACTGTGTCAGTGTATTTAGCTTCATTCGAAACTGACTTCAAAAAGTCACTGTTTTATTCATCTGCGCTCTAAAAACAGAATTCAGAAACAGAGAAATGGCAGCACTGTTTCCCTTATTAACATTGGAACCATGATGACCTCTGAACCGTACTCCTGATTTAAGTATCACTGTGGTACTGTGGATCAGAGCAGGACCGATCTTCAAACATTAAGCATACCTCTCACTTTTTGGACCTTTAGACATTAAATACAATAGTGACCAGCATCATCTAGTTCATTTTGTTTGCACCATTCTGCTGTAAAGTTAATGAAATAAGTAAAACACAGACACAAAGTTTGGTGTTTCAGTACTTTATTTTCAGTGATGTAGTGAAAGTAAAGAGTCTCCAGCAATTACATAAAACAACACATGGAGAGGATATCTTAACACCTCCCTGTGTATTATTCTTATTTGTAATGCTTACTGTCTATATCAAGTCTGGTGGCAATCCGATAAACAGTGTTCAACATCTTTCTGAAAACTTAACAGCTACTCACAAGCAAGGACTAAGGAATTTATTTAATTTTATTTTCAAATGTTTGACCAAGAAAGACACACTAATCTAAGGCTTGTCTCCAGGTATGTCCTGGGAGCACAAGGAAGTTAAGGATTTGCTCATGGTCACAGAGTATGTAAGTGGTGGCTGTGGGATTCAAACCCAGTTCTCTAGGTTTGCAACTCAGTGCTCTTAACCTCTATGCTATCCTGCCTTCCACTGAATAATTACATTTATTTGACCAATATCCTCAAGAACCAACAGTTTGATCTATGTATAATGTGGTTGCAATCTTTTTATAATTTACTATACAGTAATGATTTTATATGCACAAGACACAACTAGCACAGTACAAACCTAAAAACCCACAAACCCAGTCACCAGAGTACACTATATAGCAATCATGTTCAATACAATCTGGACATCAGCAGTGTATCAGGTCACAAGTAACAAATGAGCAGATATAACAAAAGTATTACAACACCATAAGATAAGAAGGCCATTATAGGTGCCCATCAGATCAAAAGCCAAATCCTGTACCACAAGGAAAATTCTTAATCTAACTTCATAAGGGTATACAGTTTTCCCATTTATTTACATACCCCTTCATTCTGTTGTTCATGCATGCAATAGATTTTTCAGCCTTTAGTACAAACAACAGCTCAGCATGCCATTCTTGGTATGAGGGATAGTTCAGTGTCTAAGCAATGGCATAGCAACACCTTCTTGGCACATGTTGCAATAAGCACATGTGATGTTTCTGACACCCTATTAACTGCCCCTGCTAGTCACCCATGAGAAAAATAGAGAGTGTGAAAGCTTCCTCTAAGCCCAGAAGTGAATCTAATTTGGTTTTAATGGTTTGTCATAGGGGTTGGGCCCTAGGGTAATGTATAAGATGTGAAAAAGATAAGCTAGTCCCTCATTACACCATGTCCAAGTATTATCTATGCCTGAATGCATTTTAACTAGCCTTTCAGATGTATAATACCTAGGATCTGCGGCCTATCCTGCAGGTAGGGAAATGGGCAGACTAGATGGGTCTTGCGGTCCTTATCTGCCGTCAAAGTCTATAATACATATTCAAAATCTGTAGTTGCATAAGCCTGTATGTGATGAGATTAACATTTGTACTGGTCTTTCAAAATATGTTTCCGATCATACCTCCCTGCACCTTGTGTTTAACGTTCTGCCTCAGTGGGGCTGAACCATCAATTTTATTGGTCGAGATATCATAAATATCCATATACAAGTATGAAATTGGATGGGGGGGAGACTGGTCAACTTACTAAAGGCAGGATTGCATCTCTATGTGCTGTATTCTAATGGTATCCCCTAAAATATGTAGTCAGTTAATGGGAGACTAGTAAAAAAGGAAAAGCATCCCATTTCCTCGCTTGGTAACATTGTTGATAGAAACATAGAAACATAGACTTTGACGGCAGATAAGGACCGCTAGGCCCATCTAGTCTGCCCATTTCCCTACCTACAGGATGGGCGCAGATCCTAGTTAAACCAACAGCCTTTATCTTCCTGCCCCCCACAGAATTGCCTTATGTCTGTCCCATGCATTCTTGAATTCTCCCACAGTTTTAGACCCCAACTTCCTCAGGAAGGCTGTTCCATGCATCCACTACCCTCTCTGTAGAAATAATACTTCCTCACATTGCCCTGAACCGCCCTCCTTCTATCTTTAAATTGTGTCCCTTGTTCTTGCAAGTCTTTTTCTGAAAGATGCTACCCTCTTGGACTTTGTTGATTCCCTTGAGGTGCTTGAAAGTTTCTATCATGTCCCCCTCCTTCTTTCCTCAAGGGTATACATATTAAGCTCCTTTAGTCTCTCCTCATATGGCTTCTCTTGCAGACCCTGCACCATTTTAGTTGCCCTCCTCTGGACTGCCTCTATCCTGTCTATGTCCTTGCGGAGATGGGGTCTCCAGAACTGGACACAGTATTCCAGATGGGGTCTCACCAACTGTCTGTACAGAGGATAACAACTTCCTGTTTTCTGCTGCTGATGCCTCTCCCTATACATCCCAGTATACCCCGGCCCTCCCTACTGCCTTCTCACATTGCTTGCTAACCTTAAGGTCATCTGATATGATTACCCCAGGTCCCTTTCCTGTTTTGTTGTTGTTCTACCTCTCCACCCATTGTGTATTCTTCCCTGGGTTCTTGTTTCCCAGGTGCATTATTTGCACTTTTTGCATTGAATCCTAGCTGCCATATGTCTGACCATTCCTCCAACTTTGCCAAGTCCTTTTCATCCTTTCCACCTCCTTGTGTATCAACCCTGTTGCAGATCTTTGTGTCATCTGCAAAAGGCATACTTTTCCTTCCAGTCCCTCTGCAATGTCACTGATGAGACATTAAAAGGACTGGACCCAATACTGAACCCTGCAGTACCCCACTAGTAACCGCCCTTTCTTCAGAGTGGGCTCCATTTACAATTACCTTCTGTGTCCTGTTGTCCAGCCAATGTTTTTGCCAGGCTACCACCTGGGATCCACTCCCAGGCTGGATTAGTTTGACTATCAATCTTTTGTGTGGGACTGTGTCAAATGCCTTGCTAAAGTCTAGGTAGGCCATGTCACAGCCCCTCCTGGTCTACTACTTTGGTCACCCAGTCAAAGAAATCTATTAGATTCGTCTGACATGACCTTCCCGCTGTGAACCCATGCTGCCTTGGATCCTGTGCTCCACTGGCCTCTAGGTACTCAACTATTCTTTCCTTCAGAGTGACTCCATCACTTTCCCTACCACAGAGGTCAGACTGACAGGTCTGAGTTTCCTGCCTCTGTCTTGGTCCCACTTTTGTGAGGGAATCACATCCGCCTTCCTCCAGTCCTCAGGTACCACACCATCCTCCCATGATTTATTAAAAGAGTAGCCAGTGGTTTCACTAGTTCCTTCCTTAATTCTTTTAAATTCTGGGGTGAATTCCATCAGGACCCATTGCTTTGTCCACCTTCAGTTTTAGGAGTTCTTGCAGAACCCTTTCTTCTGTGAAAGGACTGGGATCGACCCCTATCAAGAGTGCTTCTGTTAATTGGATTAGGCACTTCCCCTCCTCTTTTGTAATACAGAGCAGAAATATTCGTTCAGTATTCCTGCTTTTCTCACTGTCCCCCTGCCCACTCACCATTCATTCTATTCAGCCTCACTATCCCTCCCTTTGTCTTTCTCTCTCGCTGATGTACCTATAAAAGGTTTTATCCCCCTTGTTAACTGAGTTGGCTATCTCTTCCTCAGTTTGGGCCTTTGCTATTCTGACTTCCCTCCTGCTTCTTTCTGCCTTAATTGGTACAGCTCTCTGTCCTGCTCCTTCTGTGTTTCCTTATACTTCCGGATATGTCTTTTTCTTCCTGACTTTCACAGTCACCTCTCTTGAGAACCATAGTGGCTTTTTCTTCGTTTTGATTTGTTTGTTTGCTTCACACAAAGGCTTGTTGCGTCTGTGATGGCAGTTTTGATAATTCCCATTGTTGCTCCACACCTCCTTCTAGCCTGTCTGCTAGTGCTTTTCTGAGGCACTCTCCCATCTTGCCAAAGTCAGCCCTCCTAAAGTCCAGTACCCCACTTTGTATGGCTTGACTCTGTAACTGAGTTTAACGAACCACACTGTTTGATGGTCACTTGTCCCCAGATGGCAACCTACTTCTAGATCTGAGATCCTCTCACTGCCCCGTTTGAGAGTATGAGGTCTAAGATTGCTCCTCACAGTGGGTTCGAAACTAGCTGTCTAATGCCTGCCACCTGTAGGCGTCAAGAATGGCCCTGCTTTTGGATGTGGCTGCAGCAAATGTGCTCAGTTAACATCTGGCATATTCAGGTCTCCCATCAACAGTATCTCCCCTTTCTCTGCCATTCTAAGAATTCCTTCCATCATATCCTTGTCCATTCCTTCCCCTGACATGGGGTCTGTACCTAACCCCTGTGCGGATTGTGGTGCCCTTTCAGTCTCCAAGGTGACCCACAGTGCCTCTCTCCTCCCTGTTTACTCTTTTGTTCAGTTGCTTTTATCCCTTCCTTTACATAGAGAGCTACTCCTCCCCTCTTCTCCCTGCCTGTCTCTCCTGTGGGTTATGTACCCTGGTATGTTAACATCACAGTCATGGTTCTCTGTGTACCATGTTTCTGTGACTGCTCGATATCCAGGCATCCCTCTTCCATTAAGGCCACCAGCTCAGGGAGCTTGTTACCCAGACTACGGGCATTGGTACTCATTACCCTCCATTTCCTGATGGCCTTACCCCCTTTTGCCCCATCCCTGTCCTTCTTGCCTTTGTCACTTTCTCCATTTACCCCTGCCCTTCTCCCTATCATCACCTCCATGTTGGTGTTTGCCACACTTACTACTGTGATTGTTTGGGGAGGCTAGGATTTTCCTGCTCCTTTCCAGTGCCTCCCCCCTTGGCTAGTTTAAAAGCTTGCCAATGAAGCATTTAAACCTATCACCTAGGATCCTGGTTCCCCTCCCGGACAGATGCAGCCCATCATGCCAGTATAGGCTTGCATCACTCCAGGTGGACCCCCAGTCCCCAATGAAGCCAAATCCCTGAGCTCCACACCAGTTTTTCAACCACTGATTGAATCCCATGGTACGGAACACCCTAGCCTCTCCTATGCCATAGATGGGTAGCACCTCCGAGAAAGGTTACCATGCGTGCTGTGACTGAGCCCTTCCACAAACTCTTCCTGCACTTCTCTAATCCCTTTCTTAGCCAGGTCATTTGTTCCTAGGTGGACAATGACATCCAGCTCCCTCCTGTGCAGCTGCTCCGGCAATCCTGAGGATTCGCTCCTGTCCCTCAAGCCATGGCGCCAGGCAGGCACCTTACCTCCTCTCCCTTCCTTGCCCAGTTCTACCTTCCTAACAATGGAGTCCCCCACCAGGAGTTGTTTCCTTCCCTGCAGGGTCCTCTGCCACCCTCCTGTGGGTCTCCTTTGTGAGAGTTCCCAGCATCCTCCTTGGTCTCCACTGTAGGTGCCTCCAGGAGGAACCACACTGCCAGAATGGCATAGGAATTGTGGAGAGGTACAACTGGAGGGATGTGCCTCTGTTCCACCACCCTCACCCTCCCTGGGCCCTGTCGTCCAACCGCTCCTCTTTCTTGGCAGCCTCTGATTCAGCGGCAGTGGCACTGGTGTCCCTGGATGGAAGAGGAGGTCCCACAAATCCTGGCCAACTCAGCCTGGAGATGAGCAACCTCCTCCCTCAGCCCAGAGGTGCCTGCAGATGGGACAACACCGCATCCTCAGAATATCTCCCGAAGACTGCTGCTCCACAGCCACTGCCTGCACCACTCCAATCATGTCTTATTTCTGACCCCTTAACTGTTTGCAATCCTTACTCTTTCATCTGTTTTTTCTCTCTCTCCTTACTTTCTGCCTGTGTGCCTTTAAGCTCCTGGTTGTCCTGTTCTGAGACAAAGAATATCCTATATTTCTCAGTAGACCACTTACTTGTTCAGAGGACCTCCAGCAGCTAGGGGGGGGCGGAGGCTACTCTTGCCTTCTGGGATGGTGGGTCCTTGAGTGGTTCTGATCACTCACTTCCTGCCCCTAAACAGGAAGTTCCTGTTGTCAGTCAAATCCTGTGCCTATAAAAATAGAACTAGCTTTGGGTGGGGGTAGAGGGGAATATAGTCCCAGCAGAGAAGTTCAGTCACACAGCAGTCCTTTCTCTTGGTGTCTTCTGCCAAACTATTAGCAGAATCTTTCTAAGGCAGTCTTTAAATGTAGCTTCCTTCTAGCTAATCCACTCCCCCTACTTACCAGATCTTTCTACAAGTAATTTAAACCTCACAGCAGTTAAGTCCTTTCAGTCACCTGAGATTTACACCTAGATGACTTTTCAGTTACCCATTCAGTTCAGTTAACCCAAACACACACTTTTTTTTGGTTTTGATAGGTAGCAAAACATACAGTTCAATTATCTAGAAATAGTTGTTCATGCTACTTATGTTAAGTTTTTGTCAAGGAGGCTTGGGGATGGGTTTCCCATCAGTTAGGAAGTTGGGGTTATATGTTACTGACTGCACCCAGTCTGTTGTAGCCTGTTATTTGAAGAGTCTGCACAGCTGACCATGACAGCCAATAGAGGCTGCTATGGGAATGTTTCATAGCCATCTGGAAAACCTCCTGGTCATACTATAGATTAGTGCCATTTTACAAATGTGGGCTTTTTGGCAAAGAGCAGCTTCAGTCTGATGCTACAGAGGGATATATTTCTGTTCCTGGGAGTCATCCATGAGCCAGCAAAGGTATTTTCTGTCTGAAATCGTTGAATAATAAAGGTATAGCTTGGTTAATTTTAAGCCTCCCAGTAATTTGGGCACCACCAGTTTGTGATATGCCCATCGTACAGATTCCTCTGACCATTGAAAGTGAGAAATGGAACTGTGAAGTCTATAGAACCATATTTTAAAAATCACTACATTCATCATACTGAAGGGATATAAGACCCTTGTTAATAGGTTCATTTTAACAAGGTTTACCCTTCCCCACAGAGTCAAAGAGAGATGTCCCCGTCTGTCTAGATCTACTTTAAGTTGCCTCAAGAGAATATTTAAGTTTTGGGATATCATCGCAGCAGGGTTCCTGGTAACCTGAATGCTCAAATATTTTAATTTGTCAGACTGCCACTTAAGCCTTAAGTCTAGGATGGTGTGTTTGTCCACACCTGCTTTAAGGGACATAACTGCCATCTTTTTAACATTCAGTTTGTTATTAGACCACCCTCTAAATACAGTAATAACTTGAAGGGCACGAGGCAGGGAGGTGGTCGAATGGGTAATTTGCAGTAGTATATCATTTGCATTTACAGAGATCTTACAGGGTACATCCTCAATGGTTATACCGGTTATATCCAGGGTTTGTTTAAGGATTAATTGTTCCAGAAAAAAGATTAAACAGTGTGTGTATGGGGTGGGGAGAATAAAGGATATCCCTGCCTTGTGACCTTGTACAATCTAAAAGCTGTAGAATACACTGCATTACATAAAAATCTGGGCCAGAGGTAAAAGATTTTTACCCACTGGATAATTTCATCTGGGATATTATACTTGGCCAGTGCTGTAATAAACAAATCCTATGAGACCCAGTCAAAGGCATTCTCTATGTTCAGAGAAACCAGCATCACAAAGGTGTCTTGCTTCCCGGACGCAGAGATAAGATGCGTCAACATCTGTAAATGGTCAGAAGACATCCTACTTGACATGAACCCCATCTGCTCACTTGCAATGAGTGCATCCCATACCTTGCTGATATGTCCTACCAGCACCTTTGCTAGGATCTTAATGTCTAAGTTGAGCAAAGAAACTGGTCTGTAATTCCCCAGTAGGATAGGGTCCTGGCCTGACTTGGGAATTAATGTACTCAGTGCTCCCTTATGTTTTCCCTTTACGAGTCCCTCCTTATACAAAAATTGAAAAAAATTACCATCATAGGCTAAGCTCTTCCCAGAAATACTTCAAGAAATTTGGGGAAAATCCATTCAGACCTGGTGCCTTGTCTGGAGCCAAATCTCTACTAGCTTGACTAATCTTCTCCTGCATGAGTTTAGCTTCCAAGAAATTTGTTTGCTGTGCTTCAGTTAGTTTAGGAATAGGAAGAGAGTTCCGATACCCCTTAATAGCTTCTACTGTGGGAGCCAAGTCCCATACCTTATATAAGTCTACATAACAATTTCTAAATTCTTCCTCTGTTTCTTCAGATTTAGTCACTAAGTTTGCCCTTCCAATGACTCTCAACCCCTGAATGGTGTAAAATACCTCCTGCTGTCTGATCTGGACGGCCATCAGTTTACCTGCTTTTTCCCCCAATCAGAATATTTAACGTTAGCGTTATATATTGCAGATTCCATAACCTCCCTGTTACATTCAGTGTATGAAGCCTGCAGATTATTCAGCTGTGTTCAGACAGCTTCTGGCATGTTTTGAGACAATGTGTATTCTATTTGCCTAATCTTACTTCACAATTTATGTGCCTTCTGAGCTTATTTTTTTTTCCCCTCTTAGATGTTATATTCCCTGAAGATGGCATTTGAAAGCCACCCAGAAGGTGTCAACCATATCCACAGAACCTTTACTACTTTGGATAAAATCTGCCATACAATTTTTAATTTCTGAAGTAATTTTTTTATCTGTCAGTATTTAAGAGTTATTTAGTCTCCACTTTCAGGCTGGCCCTGGTGATCTTATAAATTGTAATGAGACAGTTACTGGAGAGTGATCAGACACCACTCTAGCTTGGACTTCACACCTACCCACCCCAGGCAAACATTCGTTATGCAGGAGGAAATAGTCAAGCTGAGACAGTGACCCATGGGCTGCAAGATGGAAGGTAAACTCCTTAGTGGTGGTGTAAATGATGTGCCACTAGTCTATCAAACCCAGCATATTCATCAAGTCTATAACTGCTCTCTGTGCTGGTGATAAACATCTAACAGTAAGGGGCTCCCTATCAAGGTTATGAGCCATGATAATATTCTAATCCCCTGCTAAAAGAAGTGGAAAGTGTGCCCAAGGAATGGGTTTCCACACCAGTTCTACAGAAAAACCCGGGCAATCTGAATCTGGCCCATATACTGCACTTAATATTGTTTTGTGCTTGTCCCAGCTTACTCTTAATGAGGACATATCTACCCGTAGCATCTCCTACCTCTTTCACTAGCTGAGACTGAATAGACCTAGCAATTAATAATGTAGCCCCCCCCTTCTTGGTGTCACCCCTACCCCATACAATTGCCCCACCCATTCCCCATGAAATTGAAGTAGCTGGTCTTTTTTTAAAATGGGTTTCTTGAAGAAATGTGATCTGAGCATGCAATGTTTCAGGTGTTGCAGCACCCTATAACCATTTTGTCTTAGTCTGAGCGCCCTTAACATTCCAAGTAATATGTCTAATTTAGTTACTCATCATGAACCACATACAGATGTTTTCTTGCCCCTTGTCCAGATCTAGTAAATATCTGTTAACAAGATGTTCAAGAATAAATGGCCTTCTGTGCTCTTCCACCTCCCCAAAAACTGTACCGCAACACTGAACATGAAACATCAAGAAAGGTGTGTATTTATCTGATGCTTTCCACTTAACCATTTCAAACAGACAGAATAACCACAACTACAATGAGTAACAAGACTGAACATTTATTGGAAATCTTACAGTCAACAAAGAGTGGCTAAGGTGGATTTCAGACACCCTGCAGGTGTATCTGATCCTCCTGGCACTTTTCTAAGGATTGGGAAAACCTCCTCTCCGAACTCTAGTTAGCCCATGCAACCACAGGCATGGCCACCATGGAGGATATCCTCTTAGTCGGCAGCATAATAACTTAATATGAGTTGAAAAAACACAAACTAAGAAACACTCGGGCTAAAAGCAATGTTTCATTGCATCTTGAACAGCAGCAAAAAGTAGCAGCCGCCTGACACGCCTTAGATTGCACAGATCCGAAACACATTAGGTGGGCGCTTCATCTTGCTGCTGTTCAACATGCAATAAAATGTTGCTTTTAGCTGCTGGAATCATCTTGTATTTGGGTGGTGAGTGCCTCGGTGTTTCTGAGTTTGTATGAACTATATCTTGTGAGCACCACCTTCCTTGTGTGCTCTTCAGCTGTTCGCTTGTATAAATTGAAAAATGCAGCAACTAAGTCTTGTATGCACTCTGCAGTAGAAATTATAACTGCTAACAAGAAGCACTGTAGGGCATGTGCCCATAATACCCAACAATCCCCCTCAAAGAAAAGCATATTTAAAGGGACACTGTCAACCTTTTTTGCATCATATTATTTTTTAGGTAAAATCCCACATTTTATGATTGCGTACTTCCTCTAAAATTCATTGATATTGCTGGTTGTTTCAGCTGCATGCTTACTTATTAGAACTGAAATGCATGGTAATGTATAGCTATACCCAGCCTTGTTTTGCTTCAGATCATTGAACTACTCTTATTGCATACTTCCTGAACATTAGAAACACTCCCAAACAGTGCAACCACTCATGATACAAGGGTCTTCTCTGCCCCACTGCTTAATGAGTGGCTAGATTGTATTGCAGGTGTTCCTGAGTCGAGGAAAGATGCAGTGGGAGTTGATCATGCAATGTAAACAACCATGTTTTTGTGTGGTAACGCCAGTATGGTGGGCACTCAGTTTTTCACCTTTTAAAAGAAAAAAGGGATGTCAACAAAACTGCCAGCTGCATCTACAGTCTGTATAGAATGTGAACAATCATAAAATGTACTTTTTCAACTAGGGACGTTCTGAGGCCTAAGGAGCTGATGGTGTCCCTTTAATAACACCAGTCATAACCTTGCACATACATATACCCACAGCAGCACCACCAGAAGAAATCTGGGTTATGCCCCCCATAAGTTGCCCCCCACCCTTCGTTCTTCAAACCTAAAATATATTTTTTTGCAAACACAGAAAAACAGCCTCCCTCACGTGGATATAGTTCACATTACCAATAATATCAAGGTCAAACTGGAACAGTTCAGGCCCCATAAGACTCTTAGCAGTTGGCAACAAAAGTATACAAATTCGTGGGACCAAGGAGAGGGTAACACAGCAGAATGGTGCATAGGGACAGTGCCAACCACTTACAGTGTGAGTCTAGGATGGGGATACCTGTTGGTCACCACTTGTCTGGCCTACATAATCTCCAGCACAGCAAGACTAGTCACACTCCCCTCTATATCCTCACATCCTTATACCTGGTTACTCTGGGGGAACAAGGCTTAACTTACCCCAGGAGTGTGCATGCAGTGTGATAGCATGCCAAAGCTTCTTTCTGCTCAGATGTGCTTTCACAAGCTCTGCTGAAGTCAGTCCTCACCGGCCCTTGCCGACACCAAAATACCGGTAACATGGTTAGTCATGCTGCACAATCTCTCCATGCATCGTGCCTGAGAGCCACCATCTTGTCTCTGATTCACTTCCAGATCACATCAGCACATTGTAGGATGATCAGAAATGGTGGGTGGGGAATCCAATACAAATTTTCCCCAATGAACAGAATAAGTGAACTTCCAGACACAATGTCTGCCCCAATCATTAAACAGTCCAGTGAGCATAATGAAACAATCAATCTGGATCAGTAGCAGACGTATTGTCCAGTCCCTCGGGTACTCCTTCTGCCTTAGACATAGAAGTTTTACCAGCCTGGGGCAATGGAGGGAACAGATTGGGCCAAGGGGATTGTAATTCTTGTTTTGCTTGATCCACATACTGAAATTGCCTGGATTCCACATTAATGGTGGCTATAAGATGAGCTATGCACAAGATATGACATTTAATACCTTTGGCATGGAACACAGACTTGATATCCTTATATGCTGCTTGTTTAGTATGGGTTGGGGAGCTCAAGTTATTGAAAAGGAACACATGCTTCCCCTCCCACTCAGTGTTCTCCAGGTCCTTGGCTTTAGAGTTAAAGTGCACTTTATTGAGGTAGTTAAGTAGTTTAAAAATAATCCACTGCCCTATGACTCTCCACCCTGAGTCAGTGCATTGGGTCCTGCAGTGGCACGGTACAGCCCCAGCTTCTGCCACCACCCGCTACCTGCTGCTGTTCTTGACTGTCCTTCTGGAGATGCAGCTCGGCCCAGCGCTGAAGGACTCTCCACCCCAGGCGGGTACATTGGCTCCTGCAACAACGCAGTATGGCCCCAATTTCGACTGTTGCCTGCTACCTGCTGCTGCTCCTGACCATCCTCCTGGAGCCATGGTTCAACCCATCATTGAAGGACTCTCTGCCCTGAGCAGGTGCATCAGCTCCTGCAGTGGCGTGGTATAGCCCCAACTTTGGCTGCCACCCGCTACCTGCTGCTGTTCCTGACCATCTTCCTGGAGCCACGGCTTGGCCTAGCATCAAAGGACTCTCTTCCCCAAGTGAGTGCATTGGCTCCTGCAGTGGCACTTTATGGCCCCAACTTTGGCCATTGTCCACTACCTGCTGCTGTTCCTGACCGTCCTCCTGGAGCCGTGGCTTGGCCCAGCATAGAAGGACTCTCCACCTTGAGTGGGTGCATTGGCTCCTGCAGTGGCACGGTACAGCCCCAACTTTGGCCACTGCCTGCTACCTGCTGCTGTTCCTGACCATGTTCCTGGGGCCATGGCTCAGCCCAGCATCAAAGGACTCCCTGCCCCGAGTGGGTGCATCGGCTCCTGCAGCTGCACTGTACGGCTCCAACTTCTGCCACCACCCGCTATGTGCTGCTGTTCCTGACCATTCTCCTGGAGCTGCAGCTCGGCCCAGCATTGAAGGACTCTGCCCCGAGTGGGTGCATCAGCTCCTGCAGTGGCGCGGTACATCTCCAACTTTGGCATGCATCCACTACCTGCTGCTGTTCCTGACCGTCCTCCTGGAGCCACGGCCCTGCCCAGCATTGAAGGTACTACTGCTTGGTGCTTAAACTCCTGGCACCTTTTCTCTTGTAACCCGATTGGTGCAGCGGTTTGATAGCAGATTCTGATTGGTCCGCCCAACTGCCTGGCCTGATTCCCATTTGAGCGCCTTTCCGGCGGTCTCCTGGGATTTAATTTAACTCCCTCTTACTGTTTCTCTGTGGCCTGATTTTTCTCTCACCCTCCCACCCCTGCCCAGGCCTTCTTTAAATTCGCTTCTGACCCTCCCACTTTCTTTGCCCTGCCATCTGATTGCTCTGATCAGCTCTGCAACTCTTTTAGCAGCTGTCAATTGGCTCGTCTGCATCACCTGCCCGTATTGTAGCTATACCTGTTTCTATCATATTACTCTTGGATTGCTGTTGGACTTGCCTGCCAGATTTTAAGTGCTATAGACTCTGATAATTTTCTCGCACTAAGTGTGTAAAGTTAGCAGCTTGACTTATAAGCCTATCCTTGACTCCCTTTGTCCTCATAATCTCACATCTGCCCCTCTGCTAACCCTTCCTCATTTTCTGCGGTTTTGGAGCTCATAGCCCCTGCTAGCTCGCTGTCTCCAGCCACCCCAGTCCTGTCTACCCCCCATCTCGCTAAAGCACCATCGCTTCTTATGTCTCTCTCAGAGTTTGTAGCCCCTGATCAGGCTCTCGCCACCCACAGCAGCATGGCCTAACTCTCTCTCTCTCTGCCACTGCCTGTCCCGCCAATCCTGACCAGTGCTACTGCTCCATAAGCGGCCAAAGCCACTGGTCTCTGGCTACACTTGGGAGGGAAACCCATACCCCAACACCCTGGTGGTGTAGCTCAATAATCAAGGTTGTACCTATTCCCTCAAGGAGTACTGGAGATGGAGCTCCAGCAATGTGCACTTCTGGCAATGTTCCTAATTACCCTATGCGTCCATACCTACTCCACTGATTCCTGGACAGCACTTCAATCTACCACAAGGATGTATACAAATATGCATTATACCGCTGGCTGCATCACTGCTGTATCCTACATCACAGTTCCAGGACTTAGCCAGTTCAGCTGGCTCCCAATGTGGTTACAAAGACTGCTGATCTTCAGCTACCAGAGCTACTTCATATAATATCTATACCTGCCCTACCCCCCATAGCCTTCACATTCATCACAACAGTAAAAAAAATCCCTGCTGAGCAGCAAAGGAGTCAGAAACTCTGACGTAGGTTGCTAAACGTCTACTTTCTTCAACTCATCCTTTTACTGCTGCTAATATCAGGCAATGTACACCCAAATCCTGGCCCGACTGGGGAGTCATTGCCAAGCAATGGTAAAAAGCAAGGAACAATAACACTTGCCACTATCAATTTCTGCAGTCTGCTCAAAAAGCTTGATTGCCTGCAAGTCTGGGTCACACAGTATAACCCAGACGTACTCTCAGTTGTGGAGACATGGCTCACACCAAAAACTCCAGATGCTGCAGTCATGATGCCGGGTTTCACCCTATTCAGAACGATAGGACCACTAAAAGAGGAGGTGGCTATGCAATATACATCAAGGATACAAACAAGGGGTTTGCCCTTCCTCTATCCAGCCTTGGCAGTACTGCACAGATTCTCCTCATAAAAATTCTGTTGAGGGCCCAAAATAAAGCACTTACAATACTCTCAGTGTACATCCCACCCGAAGTAAAATCCCCAGGGTTTGAAGAAGTCGGAGGTCATCAGAGGTCAGCATCTAGACTCTGAAACTATCATTCTGGGTGACTTCAGTATTAACTGGATGGCACCTCCAATTGGCTCCTATAAGGACACGGTTGCTGCACTACATCTCACTCAACTCATGGGCTCACCCACCAGAACTAATTATAAAGCTGGAACAAGCACCCTACTGGACTGGGTCCTCACCAATCACCTGGAGCATATCTCTAACGTGACCTCCCCGATCACTTGCAACTGGACTAACAAATTTAACACACCTCCCCCCTTACAGTTTCCAGCAGAAGGCTAATGAGGGGTCACTCTGACCACCTTAAACAACAACTTTGCAGCATTGACTGGAGCCTTCTTGATACGTAGAAGATATAAAAATAGCACTTGAGCACTTCATCAATCAGTTCAGTGCTGCCTGTGACTATCATGCACCGGTACAGAAGACAAAGATCAGAGTAAGAAACAGCCCTTGGATTACACCTGAATTAATCAGCCATATATAAAACAGGGACAACTCATGGCTCAGGGCAAAGAACTCTGGCAAGCAATCTGACCTCCAGGAATACAGAAGATTATGGAATGACTGCACCCATGCCATCCGCTCTGCCAAAAAAAAAAAAACAACACTTTAGGGAAGCATTAAAAAAACTCATGGGGCAATAGCAAGAACTTTTGGAACAACTTAAAGGATGTTGCAGGGAAAGACAACAAAGAGGCACCGAGCATGTTTAACATTGACGGTGTTCCTACTCTTGATCCGTTGACCATTGCCAATACATTTAACAAACCATTTACTGGCTTGAGTAGTGTTCTCCCACACAACATTTTTGAGGAATCCAGTCCCATCAGAGGCTGAAGTCCAGAACCCAGTCAGTCGTCCCCACCCCCATTCTATTTCAAAGCAGTCACCCATAATCAAGTTAGTACCTTTGCAAGGTGCTTAGAAAATCAAGTAAAAGAGACGTCTCCCTCGATCTCAAATTTGTCTTTCTTACACTTGAAGAGACTTTAGTCCCCCTTACTAAACTGTTGAACCTATCCCTATGACTGGCTCAATTCCCTCAAGTTTGGAAGTCGGCTCTGGTAACGCCTGTGCATAAGAGTGGTGACCGGGCACTGCATGCCAACTACAGGCCTATTTTTATCCTTCCTCCCCTGTCGAAAGCACTGGAGCATGTAGTTACAGATCAGCTGGTGGAATATCTTGATCAACACTGGATCCAGTGCCCGGAACAGCATGGATTTCGAAAAAGGGCTGTATTATGTAGGTCAGGCCATTGGGTGAAGGTCACCTGATTCTTTAACACAGCTTTTGGAAAAATTTTGCAGGGTCAGGTCCTTTGGCTTTTTCTGGTAAGCCAACGATGATGAGATTTTTATGATGGCTCCAACCCTCATGATTGTCCACTCAGTCTTACAGTTTTTTACATTTCTGATGCAAGTCACCAGTTCCTCTGAGTCTTTTTCAGTTCTTTCCTCAAGGGAGCTTATATGTTCCTCAGCATCCACCATGCGCTGCATCATCGTGTCTAAAGCCATCTTAATGCTCCAGTAGTAGTCTCCTACCAGCTCCAGGACAATGCTTTTGATGACCGCTAAGTCCTGGGAAAAGTAGTCTATTTTAGTCACATTTAGAGGTGGGTGAAGTCAACAAAATTTGCTCTGTGAAAAAACTTGCGAATAGCATTCAATTCACGGAGCGCAATTCACAAAATTTGGCAACTTTGCAGAGCAGGATAGCATCCGTGAAGTGTGGAATTTTGTGTGCAGAATTCCACACTTCCCACACAAAGCTACATACATTTTAAATCCCTGGTGTCTAGTGGTAGTGTCCCTCCCCCACTGCCATTCGCTGGCCACGGTAAATCCCTGGTGTTTAGTGCCCCCCCGCTGCCGCTGACTGCCATCCACAACCGCAAAATAAAAAAATGTATATTTTTTTCACTAAATCCCTATCCCTTCCCAGGTGACTAGTGCCCCCCACCACTGATCACCCTGCCCTTGTGTCCAGTGATCCACCCACTGCCGCCAATTGCCATCCACATCTACAATAATACTATATTAAAAGAACATTTCATTTAATCCCTGGTGCCTAGTAGACACCCCACCTCCCACTCTGTCAGGTATTGCTCCACCCCTCCCCATCCTGACACCAAGCAGGACACCCATAGCCTCCACTCACCTCCACAGTCACCAGCCCCACTAAGCTCAGTGAATGAGCATGTGCTTATGCAAGCACATGCTCATTCGTGACAACTGCGATTATTTTAGCAGTTTTTCAGAGTTGTAGAGCAGGGGAAGGCTGCTCCAGCGCCGGTAGGGGTGGCAGGATGGGAGGAATGGCATCAATGCCACTCCCCTCCCACCACCCCACCAGCGACAGGCGGCCCCTCCCCATCTCTACAACCCTGAAAAACTGTTGAAAATGACTATGACCTGTCAATGAATGAGCATATGCTTGTTCAAGCTCACGCTCATTCACTGAGCTCAGTTGTGCTGCCGGCTGTGGAGGTGAGTAGAGGGCAGTGCCGGTGGCCCACACACAGTTGGGGTAGGGAGGAGTGTGGTGGGGGCACTACCTGACAGGGTGGGAGATGGGGGATCCACTAGACATCAAGGATTAAAGGAGAATTTTTTTTAATGCAGTATTGTTGTGGATGTTGGCAGCAGTTGGTAATGGGGGGGCACTATACATCAGGGCAGGGTGATCGGTGGCAAGGGGAAGGCCACTAGACACCATGGAAGGGATAAGGATTTAATGAAAAAAAAATATGTATTTTTTTTATATTGTAGTTTGTGGACAGCAATCGGCGGCAGTGAGGCGGCACTAGACACCAGGGATTTATTGTAGGCAGTTGGGGACTACTAGACACCAGGAGGAGAAGTCGGGCTGCCGGCTGTGGGGGGGATGCGAATTCTCCTTGTTTTTTTTTTTTTTAAGTGCAATTTGCACTTAAAATCCCCCAAAACCAAGGCAAAGTCACAAATGGTGAATTTTGGTTAATCTTGAAAACTTAAGTGAAATGTTCCATGGATGCGAATTCGTCAACTTCGCCACATATTCGCCAGCAGAGAAAAACTTCGCTGCATCTCTAGTCACATTAGATATTGAGGCCGGTGAAGTGTCCAGGGATTCTGAAGGTTTACCATGTTTACTGGTCTGGGATCCGCCCTCCATCACCGGTCCTGAAGCTGCCCCTTCCAGTAACATGTTTAGCAGGGACATCATACAGAAATAACTCAGGCACTGCAGGCACAGGTACTTCCACTAAATAAGCAAAGTGCAACACACTTCAATTAGTGTCTATTAACTGCTAAGTTAACACGACAAAACTGAGCGGAGCTTTCCTGCCCTCCTGCTACCCGCAACTAGTCATCACGTGACCAATCAGGTTACAATCTGATAACTGAGGTTTAAGGTATAGCAAAAAATGTAGCAGGCAAACAAGAGTCACATGAGGTCACATTGCCCGATAGAATGTGGTTCTGACTTCTGAAGATCCTGTGGCAGTGAAAGTATGTCATAAGTATGATGGAAATCTGATCCACAGCTTTCACGATAAAGCTAAATGTAAATAGAGTATACAGAATATGGTGGTATTGTAAAAGACAAAGAGCCTCTGTGTAAAAGCACCAAAGCAAAGGTTAACCTGAAGGGCACTGGGAATAAAGCAAATCACCATGGGAACTATTTTTTTTTTTAATTTTATTTGAACATCTCGGATTAAACCTTTGAGAACAAGCTCATTACATAGGTTCCACGTCAAAGTCAAACAGCAAGAGACACAACAACAATTTACGGTTAAGCTGTGAGTTAAGGATGACAACAATGAATATACATTTAAGTAAAATAGTACAGGGTAATAAGACTAAAATAAATAACACTATATATACTAAGAAGGGCTATGCAGATGATGTAATTTTGTACACTGAAGGTGCTTCTTCTCATGAAATTCAGGATGTGCTTCAATGCGATTTTGAAATTTTATAAAAATATTATAAATTACGAAATTTGATATTAAATAGTAAAAAGTCTCAAGTTATGTTTTTTGAAAATAAGCAGGTGACTGAAACAAGCTTACTTCAAATTAAAACATTGACCAATCACACATTAAAACAAGTGAACTTATATAGATATTTGGGAATATGGTTAGATACAAAATTAAAATGGGATACACATACAGAAAATCTGATTAAAAGAATTCATGGTAGATTAGGAGCTTTGTGTAGATTAAAAAGTTGTATACCTAATAAAGTCAGGGCTCATCTAATCAATTCCACAATAATCCTGCTATTTGATTATGGGGACATGTTGTATGCCGGTGCATCAAAAACCGTACTGGAGAGGTTAGACATAGCCTTGAATAGATTTGCAAGGTTTGCTCTAGATGCACCTCATTTGTCTCACTGGCACATTACGTACAGTGCCTTAAACTGGACTAGTCTTACTGAGCGTAGAAACTTGCATATATTGCATTGAGTTAATCAACAACTGAACAAAAAGACTCCTTCTTATCTGGATTATTTGTTCCAGATATACATATCTAGAGCAGATTTGAGATCAGCACAACATTTGGAACTAGCAATTCCGAAAACTAGAATGACAAGGGCAGACTCTGCATTAACAGTGAGTGGGCCTAAACTCTGGAACAGATTACCAGACTATTTAAAAAAAAAGGCAATTGTACCTTGGTATAAGATCAAGAAATGGTTAAAATCAGAAGTATATTAAATTAACTGATAGTGTTCCCATTAAAAAGGTAATACACTTTTTGTTTCACACTCCTCATTAATTATTATTCATAACTATTACTAAATGTTAATGAATCATCATTTTTGACCACATGGCCACTGCTATGTTATTACTAACAACAGGGTGTATAGCTTTAGACTTTGTACTTTTATCATTGTTATAGATGTTGATATTTAAGGTTAAAACAGAGAATGGGAGTAATAGAGTACATGTCTGTAATATGTATTTCTCATGCATTATGTACTATTATCTATTTTATGTAACTGAAATTTTCTTTTTATGGTTTGAATTTGGACCCCGTTGAAAATGAGTCTAACCACTCAATGAGTTATCCTTTTCCTAGATTTGTAAGGAATACATTTTTACAAACAAACAACCAAACAAAGACACAAGGGAAAAGTTGGGGTTGGGAGTGTAACAGGGGGAGGGTTAACACAGGCCGAGGAAGGCAGCAGTGAGAGGACAGACTACAAGGAGGAGGAGTACTGCAAGAATAAGCCCAGGTTGTGGGCCTCATCAAGATAGATTCAAAGATTACCTAGGGTGCCAGATGTTGGAGAGGAGCAATAACCAATTCTAGGTAGCAGGTACAGATTACCTGGGGAGCCAGGCCCTTTGGGTGGGCAGGACCAGTATTAGGTAGCAGGTACGAGAAATCAGGGGAGATGGGATAAGAGCTACAGTGCGCTGGGTGAGGAAAAACAGTGGGGGAGGGGGGAGGAGGTAAGAGGGGAGGGAAAGGATGGATCAGGAGGTAAGGGTATGAGGGAGAGGAAGGAAAGTGGTTGGGTGGTGGTATGATTGGATTACAGTGAGGTTGGCCGGGAGTCCTATTGGAAACAGCCACAGCTAGTATTAGCAATCAGTTGAGTTCTTAGCTCATGTTTAATGGGGCCTAACATTGATTTGGAAGTGATGCTTACCGGCAGGTTGTTTAAGCATTTAGGTGCCCGATGGGCAAAAGCACATTATCCAAGAGAGGTGTGGCATCTGGGGACCTTGAAGACCATACACCTGGAGCTTCTTGTGGGGTGGGTACTTTCATTGAGGGTGAGGAGCTTCTGGGCACCAGTTGGCAACATACCTTGACTTGCTCTTTTGGCCAGCAAGCAGGTCTGGAACTTAAGCCTGCCCTCGAACTGAAGCCAGTTGGTATGGTCGTAGAGGTCACAAGTGTGCGTGTACTGTTCCGTACCGGAGGAGAGATGACATGCCATATTTAAGGCAACTTTGATGAGACTGAGGGCTGAGTCTGTTGCAACCACATAGATTATAATGCCATACTCAACAAGGGAGATCACAGAGCTGTGGATGACCAGGTTGAGAGCTTCGGGGATAAGGCTGTGCTTATGACTATAAAGGAGGCCAATGTATGTTGAGTGCCTTTACGATATCGTCAGTATGGTTGACAAATGACAAGGAGCTGTCAACTTTAACCCCCATGTATTAAATTGCTGTACCTGGTCAAGAGATACACCGTTAACATTCATAATGGTGAGAGGGTGCGTTCGGTGCCAGTTCTGTGAAATGGAGAACATCACAGCCTTAGCTCTTTATAATTCATGACAATTTTATGATTCTTGAACCACCTTTCTACTGCAGTGAAGTTGTCCTGTAAGGTGTGTGACATGGACAGCCAGTTCTGAATGCTGTATCATTTTTTTTAAATAAAAAATGTGTTACTGACTGTCTCTGCTGAAAATCTGGTGCTCTTAGAGTAACCTCACTCATCCCCCCCAGGTTTTAGCTGTAAGATGAAAGCCATGAGAAAATGCTGAAAACAGTGTGTGAGATCACACACACAGTTTTAAATATTAGGTGTTACGTGGAAGGCCTGAAGCTAATTACAGGATAGAAGAAGCTTGAGTTCAGCATATACATTTTTTATAACGTGTCCAGAGGAAGAAAAGCAGGTTGTGATGTATTAGTGCGAAAATCATAAAGATGCTTTCATGTCCTGTAAGGAGGAAGCTTATGATGAGATCAAAGAAATGGCATTTGAGGGACATGAGTCATGCTGAGGATTGCAAAATGTAATACTTTGAAAAGACATCCTGTTTTTGTATAAAATATATTTTTTATATATATATATTCTGACAGAGGAGGAGCTAGGTGATCTCACACAAAAAAGGGGTTGGCAAATACAGTTTGTTTAAGGAATATTCTGTTTTATTTCAGACACACTTTTATCTAGCCTCTGAAGAGGATACATCTGTAAGCACTTTAAGCAGGTATTTAGAGAGAGAATCAAATCTAAGTACTGTAAGTGGGAATTGTACTGTTTAAACCTTGTTCTTTTAAAAAATGTGTATGTCTTGTGATATAACAGTTCTGTATTTTGTGCCCATTGAATGTTATCAATAGAAACCCACAGATAAATAGCTAAATAGTAAAACTTTGGGTACAGTAAAGAACAGGGGGCACATGTGAGAGCAACCTGGTAACACGTGTCTGTTCATAGCTCCAAGGGACTCTGTGAGCTGCTATAATCTGCCTTTTCTACATTTCAAAAGAATATTGTTGTGGTTAAATAGGCACACAAAGCCAGCAAAAGCTTAAGGAGGGAGCAGAAAGCAGAATTGAGCTAACTGACAAATTCCTCTCTCCAAAAGTCAGGAAAGCAGCTCCATCATGGGGGGGCAGGTGATTCCCCATGCCTGGACAGAGCAATGGCTTCCCCATTAATACAGCATCCTGAGCTGGGCACTAAGGTAAAAACTACAGTGAGCCTGGTGCTGGCTTCTATTCAGGTTTTACTCACCAATTTTCAAATGCATACTAAACCCTCATTGCAGACTGGGCAGAGTTCTGTCAGTGAAATTTCATCCAGATGTTGAACAGATGTTGAACAATAGAAAAAAAAGATTGCAAAGGTGGAGGAGAGGATGGAATCCATTGAAAAAATGCTGGCAAGCTCTCAGCTCCAAACCTTCTGTGGAGGGAGCCGGGTGAATGTTTCTGTACAAGAGCAGCCAGATTCGATGACGAAACTTGAAAAAATAGAGTATACTCTCCTGTTGAGAAATCTAAGACTGGCTGGTCTGTCCACTAATATTATAAATGCTGATATGAAAGCTGAGGTGGCAAGGCTTTTAACCCCTGCTTTCTCTTTGGGCCAGCCAGTTGTAATGGAATCAGTATTTAGACCACAACCTAGAAAAGATCCTCAAAAAATACAAGAGACTGAGTCTGGTTCTAGGTATGTGATTTGTACTTTTTCATCAACTATACAAAGAAATAAAATACACCAGTCCACTAGAAGTAACAAATGTTTTATGTATAAAAGCTCAAAGATCAATTTCTACTCTGATTTCTGTCTTGCCACACAAAGATGCAGAATCATTTTTTTTTTGACAATTACTATTGAGTTTATCCAGGCAGGGGTTATAGCAGTTCTGCAATCCCTTGCAAAGTTAAAAGTCACTTTCCAAGGTAAAGACTGTTGTTTTCATGAATATGGATGCTGCAAGAGTTCTACCAACAGATATAGGATCTGAAGAAGAAGAAGAGGATGAAGAACAGGCCGGTGATAACACCCAATGGGACAGATTTTCAGAGGGTGTCACAGGGCTTGTATCAAGCCCTTCTTCAAGCCAGATGTTTGGCGCAACTGTGCCAAACTCCTTTGATGCAACTGCGCCCAATTTTAGTACATCAGGTGCAGTTGCAATAGTTTCCACAATTTATTGCAGCTGGTGCCAAGTATTTGGCTCACACCCCATAAAAAAAGGGTCCCACAAATAGAGCAAGTTAAACTGGAGAAAGCTGGTCTAACTTGCGGCATTTGGCACACCTGACTTGGAATTGCAGAATCACAGTCTGCACCGAAGGAATGCCACAAGCCCCCTGTGTCACAAATCCACTCAGAATGTCAGGCCCTTTACTCCCAAAGTGCCATATTCTGAACGCAGTCTTGTGAACAGTGTAACAGTCATGGTAACCCTCTTGTCTGTTTTTGTGAGTTCGGATCAACCTTTGGTCTCAGATTCTGGAGGGATTCAAACTATTAACCTCTTGTTAGCATACCCAATGCACAAGCTCAGATATATCTGTCTTTGGGGGGCTAGATATCTTTTCCTATGGGCATCTAACCAGGTGTACAGAGATGAACTCTTTAAAACTTCAATAAAAACCTCAGATTTAAAATGCTTCTCTTTCCAGTTTGGTACCACCATTCAAGCTTATGTTTAGTATCTGCAATAACCAACTACTTTTCTTACAAAATAAAAAGAAGTCAAAGACAGACCAAGTAAGTTTTAAAAAGAATTTTACTAAAATAGTTAAAAATATGTGAACCACAAAAGAGAACTCTTATATCAAAAGACATGCACATCTTTTTAAAAGAAACAAGGTTTAAACAGTGCAAATTCCTACTACAGTACTTGGTCTCTAAATACTTGCTTAAGTGCTCACCGATCTTGCTTGGTCAGAATCTAGGTAAAAATGTGTCTGTAAAACAGAATTATTCCTTAAACAACTATATTGGCCAACCCATTTTTTGGTGAGGTCAGCTAGCTCCTTCTCTGTCAGATTATATTTAAAAAAATATATCTAATAAAAAAATAGTAGTCTTTTGAAAGTATTAATTTTGCAATACTTCAGCATGACTCATGTTTCAAATGACGTCTCTTTTGATCCATGCTGCATCCTCCTCACACAGGCTTCATATGAGCATTTACAACCTTGCACCCCTGTGTAATAACCTGGGTTTTTTTCTTCAACGTCATAAACCTTTTTTTTATGATTTCTCTCTTAACAAAGTTAACTTAAACAACTCTGTAATTAGCTCCTGGTCGGCCATGTAACACATTGTATCTAAAAACTGAGTGTGTGTGATACACATGTTATCAGCATTTCTCTTGGCTTGCATCTGTCAGCAGAGATAGTCATTAATACATTTTATATTAAAAAAATATTATACAGCACTCAGAACTGGCTGTCTACGTCACATTCCTCCCCACCTAGACTGAATTTGGGGGATCTATCCCCTACGTGGGATGAGCTTCCCAAATCAGTTCACTCCTCATAGACCCTAGACAGTCTATCTAAGTTCTGATTCTTCACTCCAGCTCTGTGTACGATTTTTAGACCATACCCTTGTAAAGCAAGACTCCATCTTAGTAGTCTGCCATTGTTCTTTCCCATCTGTGTCAGCCAAACCAGGGGGTTATGGTCAGTCTGCACCACAAAATGCTGCCCATACAAATATGGCACTAATTTCTTTAGGGCCCACAATATAGCAAGACACTCCTTTTCCACCGTGGAGTATGCTTACTCCCTGGGAAGCAGCTTCCTGCTAAGGTACACAACTGGGTGATCTGTCCCTTGGCTGGACATCTGGCTCAGTACTGCCACAATACCCACGTCTGAGGCGTCCACCTGAACTATAAAGGTTTTGCTATAGTCAGGACTTGTCAAAACAGGAGCACTGCACAGTGCCTCCTTCAGTCTGATAAAGGCTTCCTCACAGGCTGGGCCCCAGGTAATTTTCTTTGGCATCTTTTTCTTTGTCAGGTCAGATAGGGGAGCAGCCAGGGCACTGTAATTGGGTACTAATTTCCTGTAGTACCCTGCTGTCCCTAGAAACCTCCTGATCTGCTTCTGGGTTTCTGGTCTGGGCCACGTCAGGATCACCTCTATCATTATTTAGTTAGGGCGGAGCTGTCCCCGGCCTACCACATGCCCGAAGTATGCCACTTCCCCCATGGCCACCTGGCACTTCTCGGCTTTGACAGTGAGCCTGGCCCTCTGTATCCTGCCCAGTACTTCCCTAAGGTAGGACAGGTGTTCCTCCCAGCTGGTACTAAAGATAGCAATGTCATCCAGGTATGCCATGACATACTGCTCAGCACCATTTAACACCTGGTTCACCAACCTTTGGAAAGTGGCTGGGGGCACTCTTCATTCTGAAAGGCATTACTTTAAACTCAAATAAGCCTAATGGAGTGATGAAGGCCGACCTCTTCCTAGCTCTGTCTGTCAATTCCACCTGCCAATACCCCTTTGTTAGGTCAATAGTCGTAAGGTGGGTCACCCCTCCCAACTTGTCGAGGAGTTTGTCCATCTGGGGCATTGGGTGGGCGTCGGACTTAGTGACTGCATTCAGTCCATGATAGTACACACAGAAACGAGTTGAGCCATCTGGCTTAGGTACAAGGACTATGGGTGAGGTACAGGGGCTGTGGGATCTCTGGATTACCCCTAAATACAGCATCTCTTCCACTTCCTTCCTTCCTAATGTCTTTTTGGACAGCCTCTGACACTTGGTGTGCTGTCCGACGTATGGGCATCTGTGTCCCTGTCTCCACATTGTGTGTCACTAAAGGGGTTAGTCCAGGCTTGGCACTAAACAATGGGCAAAGTCTGCTAAAACCTCCCTTACTTTCTGGATCTGGTCTGGGGCCAGCTGGGGAGACAATTTTACCACCTTCACAGAAGACTGCTGCTTAATCTCTTCCAGTAAATCCAGAAGGGGGTCTCCTTCATCTATCCCCTCTTCATGACTACACACTGCAAACACCATCTCAGCCCTATTTACATACGGCTTCATCATGTGTAAGAACAAGGGGGCACAATTTAAAGATAGAGGGGGGACAGTTCAGGGGTAATGTGAGGACATTATTTTTCATGGAGAGAGTGGTGGATGCATGGAACCACCTTCCTGGGGAGGTTGTCAGGTCTAAAACAGTGGGGGAATTCAAACCTGCATGGGACAGACATAAGGCAATTGTAGTGGGGGGGTTGCAGGAAGTAGGCTGTTGGTTAACTAGAATCTGCAGCTTATCCAATAGGAAGGGAAATGGGCAGACTGGGTGGGTCAAGCGGTCCTTATCTGCCATCAAAGTCTATGTTTCTATGTTGACATGGTACATCCTTTCTGTCTGTCTACAGTCAAGTAACTCCACAATGTAGTTCACGTCATTTACCTTCCTAACCACTTTGTACGGTCCTGCCCACTCAGCTTGCAGCCTGTCTTTCTGGACCGGAATAAGGACCATGACTTCCTGACCTACCATGTACGAGTGAGCTCTGGCTCTGTGGCCGTACCACACTTTTTGTTTCTGTTGGGTAGCTGATAGGTTGCTCTGGGCTGTCCCCATAAGCTCCTTCAGCCTTTCCCTAAACCTAAGGACAAAATCCACAATGGGAGTTTCCTGGGTGGTGTGCTTGACTTCCCAGTCCTCCTGGATCAAGTCTAGGTGCCCACGTACGCGGCGTCCATATAAGAGTTCAAAGGGGAAAAATCCTGTCAACTCTTGGGCACCTCCCTGTACGCAAACAACAGGTGGGAGGGTATTTCTCCAGTCCCTCCCATGCTGTTCAGCAACTTAGAGCATTGACTTTAGGGTACCATTGAATCGTTCCACCGCCCATTGGCTTGTGGGTGACGAGTGTCGTGCATCTCTGCACCACCCCACACTTTTTCCCATAAACATTTCATCAGGTCCAACATAAAGGAACCCCCTCCATCGGTGATTACCTTCTGCAGAAATCCAACATGGGAGAAAATCCTAAATAAGGCATCTGCCACTTTGTCTGTCCTCAAAGAGGATAGGGCGACTGACTCTGGGTACCGGGTGGCATAATCCACCACAGTCAGGATGAACCTTTTCCCTTAGGAGCTGGGGGTATTTAAAGGCCCCACAATATCCATCCCCACCCTCTGGAATGGATCCTGCACTATGGGCAAGGGGATCAGAGCTGCTTGGGTTTTCTTGCCCGCCTTCCCTATTTCTTGGCACCTGTGACAAGACCTGCAATACTCTTTCACCTGCTTGGTGTAGTTAGGCCAGTAGAAATTCTGGGCCAACTGCTGCATTGTGCACATGATTTCCAGATGACCAGACAAGGGAATATCACGTGCAATTTTGAGCAACTGCTCACGATACCCCTGGGGAACGACAAGCTGCCTGCCTAGCATCCCTCCCTCTGTCTGTACTGCCTGTATATACATAAGCCCATTTTCCCAATAAACCTTATGTCACCCGCCAGCTCCCTGTGTGCCTTCTGAGTCTGCCCAAGCCCTCAGCTTCTCTAAACTAGGGTCACACCTCTGAGCCGCTGCAAACCCCTCACATAGTCCCAAGGCATGGGACAGGTCCCCTTCAGTCACTAAACTAGGGTCCCTAGCACTAGCATCAGGGCCCTCAGGATCACTGTCAATCCTAACCCTCTGACAAGGGTTACCCCTCCCTCTTGAATAACCTCTCTAGCTGTGTGTGGTCACTACTACTGGGGAAATTTCTACCCCCTTTTTATCAGTCTCCCCACCTGGAGACACAGGCTGGGGAACCAGCCTCTCAGTGGTTTCCACACTGGTTTCTGTGGGGTTCAGGGAATTGCTATTTTCCCTTGCCGCTTGGCTACAGGTAAGTGCACATATCATCCCCTGCTGGAGATTGTTACCCAGGATCACATCCACTGCTAATGTGTTGGCTACAGCCACCTGTTGCACATTTCCCCCTGTTTCACCCCAGTCCAGGAGAACACTAGTGAGTGGCAGTGTTTTCACTTCGCCAGTAAACCCTTGTACAGTTATGTATTTATTTGTTATAAGCTGACCAGGCTGTACCAGATCCCCCATTACAAAAGTCAGAGATGCCCCTGTGTCCCTTAACCCCTGCGTCTGTACACCATTTACTGTGACTGGGTACATGTGTTCCTTCATGTTCACTGGCATGCTCTCAGGGACACACAAACAACCCATTTCTTTTCTAGCACCCTGTTGTGTATTTTGGCTCACCTTTTGGGGGCATTGTCTGGCAATATGCTCAGTTTCCTTACACAGCCAACATGCATTTCTTACTTCAGATAAATTTTTTCTCTGAAACCTGGGGCTAACTGGTTTCGATGGAGGCAGTGAGGGTTTTAGCTGCCCTGAAGGCATGCTTTTCCCTTTCTGTGCTGCCACACCCACCCCATTCACTGTCAGAGTAGGTCTGCTTTGGCATAGCAGTCCGAGAGTTCAGTAGCCTCTTGCACTGTTTTTGGATCTCGGTCCTCTAGCCAGATTTTTAGCTCTGCTGGGCAAGCCCAATAAAACTGTTCTAATAAAATCACATTTTCAATTTTATCAACAGAATTTGCCTCAATTCCTTCCCACCAACATTTTAAAAACTGATGTTTTGTGGCTAGCTCCTCATAGCTCATATCAGGGCCTCTCCTGAGATTACATAATTTAGCTCTGTATGTTTCAGCAGTTAATTCAAACTTTTTTAACAGTGCAGCTTTTAGCTTCCTGTAATCATTGCTGTTTTCATTGTCCATTTGACCCAATGCATCTTGAGCTCTCCCAGTAAGTAACCGAGATAGCAGGAAGTTCCAGGACTCTCTAGGAATTTTAGCCTGAATGCAAACTTTTTCAAAAGAATTTAAAAAGGCATCCATGTCCTCCCCTTCCTTAAAGTCAGCTATTAATTTGGAGTTCAATTTGTAACCCAGTCCTGCAGTCCCAGTTAAACCCAAGCCACTTACCTGCTCTGGTGCTGCTGGTTGGAGTCGTAGCTTCTCCATTTTGTGTTGCCACTGGCACTTCTCTCTCTTCTCTACCTCTTGCTTCACTTGCTCTCTCTTCTTCTCTGCAGCTCGCTGGTGCTCACGGTTCTCACAGTCTGCTTCCCTCTGTTGTCGCTATGCCTCACGGTCTGCCTCTCTCTGTTCTCGTTCTGCCTTTTGGGCCATCTCTCGCTCCTCTCGCTCTACATCCAGTTCCATCCTGTGCAGCTCAATTTGTAGCCTCAGTAGTTCTGGATCCAGGATACTGGTGATCTTTTCCTGCTGCTGTGGCTCTTCACAGACAGTGGCCCTGCTGTCCTTTTCAGTCACGGTCAGTGACTCGCTGCTCTGGGTATCTGCTACCATCAGGGCCTCTATGAGGTTCTGCTTTTTGGCTATAACCTCGAACAGAACTCCCCTGTCCCTGCACAACTGCTTCAAGTAATCTACAGTGTGCCTGCTATAGTCAGAAGCCATCTTCTTCCTCCCTGACTACAGCTACTCTGACTGCACTTTAGAGAAAAAAAAAATGGGTAGGAACTCGACTGTAAGCCAAGTGATATATAGTTCTGTTTCCTTTTTAAAGTAAAACTCTGCCTTTTTTCTTTCTTTGTAAGAGAGCTTACAGTCTCAGCTGACACAGAACGATAATCTTGTGATACCAAAATTATGGCACCGCTGCCAACCAATCTGTCACAAACCCACTCAGCAGCTCAGGCCCTTTACTCCCAAAGTGCCAACCTCTGAAAGCAGTCTTGTGAACAGTGTAACAGACAAGGTAACCCTCTTGTCTGTTTTTGTGAGTTTGGATCAACATTTGGTCTCAAGTTCTGGAGGGATTCAAACAGTTAACCTCTTGTTAGCATACCCAATGCACAGGCTCAGATATATCTGTCTTTGGTGGGGCCAGATATATTTGCCTATGGGCACCTAACCATGTGTACAGAGATTAACCCTTTAAAACTTTAATAAAGACCTCAGATTTGAAACACTTCTCTTTCCAGTTTGGTACCACCATTCAAGCTTATGTTTAGTATCTGCAATAACCATGTACTTTTCTTACAAAATAAAAAGAAGTCAAAGACAGACCAAGTACGTTCTAAAAATAATTTTACTAAAATAGTTAAAATATGTAAAACACAAAATACAGAACTCTTATATCAAAGAGATACAAATCTTTTAAAAGAAACAAGGTTTAAACAGTGCAAATTCCTACTACAGTACTTGGTCTCTAAATACTTGCTTAAGTGCTCACCGATCTTGCTTGGTCAGAGTCTAGGTAAAAATGTGTGTCTGTAAAACAAAATTATTCCTTAAACAACTGTATTGGCCAACCCATTTTGGTGAGGTCAGCTAGCTCCTCCTTTGTCAGATTATATTTAAAAAAATATATCTAATAAAAAAAACAGTAGTCTTTTCAAAGTATCAATTTTGAAATCCTTCAGCATGACTCATGTTTCAAATGACATCTCTTTTGATCCATGCTGCATCCTCCTCACACAGGCTTCATATGAGCATTTACAACCTCGCACCCCTGTGTAATAACCTCGGTTTTCTCTTCAACATCATAAACCTTTTTTTATGATTTCCCTCTTAACAAACTTAAGTTAAACAACTCTGTAATTAGCTCCTGGTCGGCCATGTAACACATTGTATCTAAAAACTGAGTGTGTGTGATACACATGCTATCAGCATTTCTCTTGGCTTGCATCTGTCAACTGTAAACTGGGGGGGGTGAGGTCACTCCTAGAGCATTAGAGTTTTCGGCAGAGATAGTCCTTAATACATTTTATTTTAAAAAAAGATTATACAGCACTCAAAACTGGCTGTCTACATCAAACCCTGTACTGTATGTTCGGCACACCAGGGACTTGCTCCATCCGCAAATCATTTTAAAATCAAGCCCATTACTATCTCCCTGTGGTCACCTGAATTATGGACAAGGATTAAACTCTAAAACTCTGAGACTTGGCAAAAATGAAGTTTATTTAATAATTTAAGGACATATACTGTTACCACAGACTTTTGTTTTCCTGAAATGATAAGCTTTTTAATTTGATTGCTAATTTAGATGTAAATAGCTCAGATCATAGAAAAAAATATAATACTTTTTGTATAAAATTGTGCTCTTGTTATACAATTAGGTCTCCAAGGGAGGAGTAAAGGATGGGTTCGGAAATTCTGGCCACAAGTCAGGAGAGAGACCTGGGGGTTATCATATTGGATGACCTGAAGGTGACCAAACACTGTAAAAAGGCGGTGGGGAGAGCAAACAGAATGTTGGGGTGCATAGGGAGGGGCATAACAAGCAGGAGGAAAGAGGTGGTGATGCCACTGTGCAGATCACTGGTGTGGCCTCAACTGGAGTACTGTGACCAGTTCTGGAGACCACATCTCCGGAAGTACATTGACAAAATAGAGGTAGTCCACAGGAGGGCAACGAAGATGGAACATGGACTGTACCAGAAGCCCTATGAGGAAAGACTTAAGGACCTTAATATCTATTACCTGGAAGAAAGAAGGGAGAGGGGAAATATGACAGAGACTTTGAAGTACCTTAGGGGAGTACACAGGTTACTGGTGGAAAGCATATTTCAGATAAAACTCTGCACAAGAACAAGGGGTACATGATATGAGGCTAAAGGGTGACAGGCAGGGGATAATGTTAGGAAGTACTTTTTCACTGAAAGAGTGGTGGAACCATGGAACACCCTTCCAGAAGAAGTGGTGGGTGTGAAAACAATATGGGGGTTCAAGAGTGCATGGAATAAACATAAGGGTACCCTAGAGGTGTGCAGAGCAGGAGAGCTGCAGATCAAATATGACCTAGGGCTGCAGCAGTGAGTAGGGAAATGGGCAGACTAGGTGGGCTGTATGGTCCTTATTTGCTGACAAATTCTATGTTTCTATTTACTGTTCACCCCCCTTGAAAATCTGAAAACAGTTTTTGTGCTTTGCAATGAATTTCTTTTATGTGTAATTTTTCTAGATGTTCTTTTGGTTTTATATATTGTTCTTATTTACTGTTCTTGCTGAATAAAAATTAAGTATATAAAAGAGAACAGGGTGCCCAAATGCTTCAGTTCATCTTGTAAATGTTGCTACTGATGTGTGGCCTGGGGCAAAACATTTTGGGAATGTGGGTGCATTGTGATATGAATTTTGAGAGGGGTACATGAGAAGGTGTGTCTGTCAATCCTGGGGAGAGTGGTGGTTGAGGTAACATTTTTTAGAAAGCACAAGGGTAGATGTAAAACTTTAGAAGGTTGCAGGGACAGGAGTACAAATGTTGAAAGGGAAGAGCGATAGGAGGTATAGAGTTTGTGATGGGTGGTAGTACACCTTTGATGAAAGTTACAAATTTGGGGAGTAGTGTAGGGGAGGTGCAAATGTTATGAGTCATGTGTGATAAGTGTAGTAAGTACAGATGTTTGGAGAGGTGTGGTAGGGGTATAAATATGGGAGGTGTTTAGAAGTGCACAGAACTCGGTGGAGTGTGGTTATGGGGTATAGATGTTGGAGGGGCAGGGTACAAGTGCATGTTTTGGTAAATGTTCAAGGCAGAAGTGCACATTTTAAAAAGGGTTCAAGGGTAAGGCTTTAGATTTAAGGAAGCATGCAGATGTTTTTGAGAGGTGCAGTGGTACATATATAATTTTATTTTTATTTGAAAAGGTTTCACCAGGAAAGACAACATGAGCTGTAAACAGCTCATTTCCAGAAGTGTCCTTGGGGTGGTGGGGGTGGTTACATAAAGGGGATGATAAGGAAATACAGAATAAGATAAATTACATAGAGTGTAAATTCAAATACATACAGTGAGGAACAAAACACAATATATTCTAATCCTAAGTTACAGACATTATCACATGGAAGAAGGTACAATATAGCAAAGTAAGGAGACAAAGCATAGGGTAAGCCATAACTGGGTAAACAGAACAATATGAAGATATTAACATGTATAATTGCAGACCAGGAATGGGTAACCTGAAGGTATCGGCCAGGTAGAGGATAACAGTTGTAGGCTGAAAGTGAGTTACTAAGTGCTTGTTAGATCCAGCAAGTTTTAAGTGCTAGTAAGGGCTTAGAAAAAAATTGGGAGTTGTGATGCAAGGGGAAAAGGGGTGGGGAAAGAGGCAGGAGGGAGGAGAGGGAGGGAAGGAAGGACAAGCCAAGAACTAAGCCCCTACATGATGCTGAGAATCCGAGAGGGTACTGGTCCTGGCAGAAAAAGGGAGGGGGAAGGTGGAAGGGCGGAGGAGGAGGGGCAAGCTAGAACTATTCCCTCTGGATGCTGAGAACCCTACAAGGGACTGGACCCAGCAGACAGGAAATGGGGGAGGGAAGCAGGAAGCAAGAACAGTCCCCTTCAGGATGTAGAGAACTCTGCAGGGGACAGGACCTGGCAGAAAAAGGGGGAAACAGGAGAGAAGAGGGGAGAAGGGAGAGCAGGGGTTGGGGGAGCAGGAGGGGAAGGAGGAGGGTGAGGGAGGAGGAGTAGATGGGTGCAGACCAAGGCTATTCACCTTTAGGATGCTGAGGACCATGTGAAGGGACTGGATCTTGTAGAAATGGGGAAGGGGAGTAGGAGTGGTGGGGTGGGGTAGAGTATGGGGAGGGGAGGGAAAGAGGGCAGGAGCTAGCAGCTAGATGTGGGCATCGGGGAGGAGGGGAGAGAGGTTGGAGAGAGAGGCCCAGGGAGTTAACTGGGAGAGAGGGAGATTAGGTATAGTTACAGATGTGAGCAGTGTGCTTATAGGAGGAGGAATGAAAGTGAGTGGTGGGATTGTGCAGGTGAATTTCTACTGGGAGGGGTTTCAGATATCTGGAAACTTATATGAGAAGGCAGAGTGGCTAGACAAGGTGCATCGGGTGGGAGGGCAGGTTCTGGGGGTGGAGGCAGAGGGTATAGTAGGATGGGAGGGGTTGATAAGAGGTTTTTGTTTTAGGCGTGATATTTTGAGAGATGCTTGTTTCTAGATTGAAGGGTAGATTGTTTATGTTTCTTTTCATTCCTTGATTTTGAGGGTTTCACAGAAATTTTGTTTTCAGGTTGTTGAATGATTTTGATGTTTTTTGCCTAGGTGTTTGGTTTCTTTTCTGTATTAGAGGAAATTTTCTTCTGTTACAGTTTTTATTACTTGATTTGTGATTACCTGTCTATTGAGGTTTTAAGTTCTTTAAAGGTATATATGTTTTGCAGATGTGTTGTGTTTGAGCTGGGGTTTTCAGAGTAAAGTGAGAGTTTGAGGGAGGTGAAATTTGGCTAGATTTATGGTGCTGGTGAAATGGAATAGTTTATTGTTTTGCTATTTTCAGTGTTTTGTGTTTTTTTTTTATGTGGGGTGTGTTATATGGTGTATTTCGATTTGGGTTTCAGTTGGTTTTTCTTGAAGGTTTGGCATGGTGGTGCTTGCTTTTTGCATTACGTTTTGCTGAGTGTGTGATTTTTGTTTTTAAAGTTGGAGGTTTTGCATTTTTTTGTAGGGGTTTTTGTTTATATTTTATTGTGTTTTGCTTTTGGATTTTGTTTTTTGAGAAGTTTTTTGTATTTTTTGTTGGCAGTTTTTGTGTGGATTTGGTGTTTTCATGGAAGATTTCTTTTCTTGTGGGTTGTTATTTTGCTTCAAAGGAGTTGAGTTTAGGTTTTAATGTAAATTTTATATTTGATTTTTTTACTAGGAATGTGGTTTGCATACAAATTTTAAGTTTTTCCCTAAGGTGGTAGCGGAATTTACGCTCAATCAATCCATGGAGTTGCTTTGTTTTTTACTTAGCACTCAATCAGGGGAGTACCTTCTGCATACTCTGGATGTTCACCGGATTCTGAGATACTACACTAACTGGACAAAGGATCTCGGAAAGACTGACCAACTGTTTGTCTCTCTTGCTCATAAAAGAGAAGGCATGGCTGTTTCCAAGCAATGCCTATCTGAATGGTTGGCTCACTGTATCACTTTCTGTTATAAGTACAAGAAGACCCTGCCGGGTCAGTCAGAGGCCACTCCACTAGAGGGGTCACTGCCTCTGCGGCTTGTTTCAAGAATGTGCCTGCAGCTGACATCTGTGCAGTCACCACTTGGACTTCTGTCCATACCTTTACAAAGCATTACAGTTTGGACACTGCCTCTCACCATAGAGCAGGCTTCGGGTTGGCTGTTTGCAAGGTCTCCTTTCCTAAGACCTTCACAGCCAGAGGTTCTACTCCTGAGTAACTTTCCTCCTCCTGTTTACTCCTCCTTGTTCCAGACTGCTTGGGACTCAGTCCTATATATATTACTACTGCAAGAACCCTCTCAAAGTAAGATTGTACAGTTCACGTAAGAACTTACTGTAACAGTAGATCTTCGAGAGAGGCTCTTGCAGGTAATACCTTCCTGCCCTCCATCCCCTAAGCTTTTTCAGCTCCTTTTCCAGGATGGAAATATCCACTTCTCTCGCCTCGCCTTTTGGCCTTTGGCGGAAAGAACTGGAAGGCTGGTGTGGGGACCACTGCTTATACTGACGCTACATGTTGTCGGTCACTTGACGTGGGGTCCCTCGCCAGACTGCTAGCTAGAAATTTTTCCATGGGGTCCTGATGCCCGCCGCGCCAGTCCTATATGTAATTACCTACTGCAAGAGCCTCTCTTGAAGATCTACTGTTACGGTAAGTTCTTACATAACTGTACTATAACAGTCCAACAGCAACCCTGCCAGTCAGCCCAGAAATAAAAAAATATATATACATTAGTACTTATATTAACAGATGTCAGAGGAAAATTGTGCTTTTAAAGAGCTGTTGACCCCTCAAGGGAATTTTTGGAAAAACATAATATTCTGGTACAATTTACCTTGCATTCCATATATAATATATAGACTTCTCCTGCCCATTATTTCTTACAGAGGAAATCTGCATGAATACATAATCTTTATCTGTTAGAGCTCATCTGCCTCTATAACTTACTCCCTACTTCAAGTCATAATCCTCTGCTGTGATATTACAGTCTGTTGCCATGGAAGCAACTATGATGTCACAAGCAGTACATTATGACCTCCGGTAGGGCATAAGAAATGGGAGCAAGTGAACTCTTCCGGAGCAAAGATCCTGTTTTCATGCAAATGGACTCAGTAACAAATAATGAGGATGAGAAATAAAGAAATAATGAGAAATACAAGCTGAACTGTATCTAAATATTATGTTTTGTTAAAGTTCTCTTGAAGGCTTTGGCTGCTCTTTAACACACACCTCGCAGTGTGCACTCGAGGATAGATTTTGCTACTTGTTTTCCCAGGTGCCTCCCGATGACAGCAAACCATACTTACAAAAAAAAAAAATGACAAGCACAAATGAGGAAGACAGGATGAATGCTTTATACTAGGGAACCCCAAGGAAGAGCCAGGGAAGCTTAAAGTGCAGGAGTGACAGTCTGGTTGCATTGTTGGTGAAATAAAGCATGTATTCTGTCTTCCTGGTTTGACCATCATTTGTTTGTTTTGTAAAGACGTTGCTTTAGTAGCTGGTTTCTCAGCAGGATCTGGGTTCAATCACCCTTCACAAGTAAAAGTCCTTTTTGTAGCCCACCTCTGGGATGGGTCTGAGTGGACACTTGGTTGGAGATCAGCAGGGAGCGCTGCTGCTCGCATCGCTGTAGCCCTCCCTGGGAGGGAAAGGCACTCTGCCTTCTGCTTTCGGTCAATCGTCCCCAGCCAACTGGACCTACAACATGGCAGATCAGTCATTTTTCTGTCTACCCTGTTGCATGGCATATCGTTCATGCAAAATGATACACAGCAAATCATTTTATGCACAATGTATCCTTAAACTTGACTGAAATGCAGAAAAGAGTATGCATGATCACAGTCGGCACTTACAAGCTATGCTTGTTGGGGCCTAATAAAAGTACATATAGTGAAGATCCAACATTATATCAGAGCTCTTCAGTGTATGATAATAAACAGTGAATAACAAAAGAATATGTGAAATAATCCTCTAAAAACAAAAGCAAACACCATTCAGAATGGAGTTGTTTCTGATGTCTCTGGAACAAAATCAGGTACATATTGCATTACATGCATTATCCATGGGCCCCATATGTCTGAAAATTTCTGGTATTGATTTTTAAGAGAATAAATCATTTTTTTTCTATTTAATATAAACCATTTTACAGACCTCCCCATTGTGTTATGCTAGGTGGTGTTTTCTTAAGTCATAGTTTAGTTATGGACTTACATGCTGCCTGGATCATGCCTGAAAACGGTCCCCAGGATCAGTGCACCTACCCGGTTAACAAAGTCATAAATAAATAAAAGCAATGGGAGTACCAAGGAATGTCCCCTGTTTTGAAGCCCTCTAAGTGGGCTATGTAGGGGAACCAGTAGATGAGTGAGGGTTGGAAGTCTACAACACAGCTGTCACACCTGTGCCTCCACTTCCAGACAAATGGTTCTAAGTTTGGAAAAGCACAGAAGATGTGACCTGATCGGCCTTGAGGGGTTCCACACTTATGCTGCCAACAAGCATCCCATTGTTCTCCCATTTAAGAAGCCTGGACAGCTGTGGTTTCAAATTAGTGAGTATGACATTTCTAGCCAAACTCCCTCCAAAATGGAGAGGGAGTTACTTTAAGTGCTGTGAGGGAATACTGCACTCATTAGGGATGCCACTGTAAATGAGTTTTGGCTCAATGACATAACTCTAAATAAGCTTGAAACCTGAAACTCATTGGTCATTCCCCACTGTAAACTGTAGATCCCTGTTCCATCTGTCTAATATAATTTGTGACACAGCTTGATCCATTGCCTGCAGGCACTTATACAAATGCCCTATCAGATGTCCCCAAGTGTCTCCTGTACTGGCCCAATGAGAAGGTCTGCTTTTAACAGGGGAGGGTCGGGTAAACTAGATCTCACCCTACAGAATTTCAATAAGTAATTACAATAAAAAGATGTAGGTATCTACATTGACAGCTCTATTATTATGCACTCGCAAGTGAGGCACACAACAAAGAAGGGCAACATGTTTATAAACATCATAAAGAGGGGTTTTATTACCAGGGATGAGAACTGCCTAATGAGGCTGTACAGGGCCTATGTGCGACTGCATATGGATCACCCTTCTGGTTCCCTTGTTTGGCAAAGAATGTCAGACTTTTGGAAGGGGTGAAGAGGGGGGCAACTAAATTCATCCCCAGGTTAATATGCAGTCCATATGAACAAACACTTGAGGAGTTAAACCATGAGCCTAGAAAAGAGAAAGACTAGAGGGGATCTACTTCAAGTATACCAAATAACAAACAATACAGTTACTACAAATGCATTTAATTTTAGCATCAAGGATAAAGGTATAAACCTTAGATCTCATAATAGGCAAATAAACATCTCAAGAGCAAAAACAACAAGCATTTGTCAATGCCGAATGTTTGCTTGCTGGCATTGGCAGTGGTAGTGTAGAAGTTACAGAGCTGCGTAATAGGAATGTCAGTGAAGTATTGAACTGAAGCCAACCCCACCACCACCCTGCAGAGAGTGACAGGCATTGGGGTGTGCCTTTGGGTCATCAGGCATAACGGCCACACCATTTCAGCACACCCACCCTGCAGACACTGACAAGTGTCACGGTGTTCCTTGGGGTCTTTGTCCCTTATGCGCACCCCATTCCATTAGAAATCACGGTGAGATGGGTGCGATATAGGAGAATGGGGTGAACTTTGGGGCCAAAGAGTCCAAGGCATACCTTGATGCCTCTCACTGGCTGCAGAATGTGGAATGGTATGAGCATTACAGGCAAGAATCCCAAGTCACACCTCTGATGCCTGTCATTCTCTACAGGGTTGGGCGTTATGGTTGGAAACCTTAATACCTCAGGCATTCGTTGGTATTTTCACTCCAAATGTTCAACAGGTTTTTTTTGTGACCTCACCTCATGAACAGGGGGAATATCAGTTTGTTAGCTGAAAGCTGCTTATGCACAGCGACTACGGCATTTAGCACCACAGGTGCAAAAACATTCCGAACAGGATGTAAAAAATTACAGCTGTACTGTTCATGGGGAGGTGTAAAAAATGGCAGTGTTGCAAATGTGCAGTAAAATATTTAAAAAATGGTGAAGTCATGGCGTACATAGAAACTGTGCAACGCTTACACCGTAATATAATTAGGTTGGGGATTTTTACAGCAGATTGTCAACTCAGGCATTTTGGTGCCTCCGATCATGAACATGTCACTGTGATTTTCTTTATCTGTCCCAAACAATGATTTCCCACAGCGACCACGCAGCTCTGCGCTGAAAGTGTGAAAACACACTTCGGCCATGTTGTGAAAAATGACAGCTGTACTGTAAATAAGGAAGTGTGGAAAAATGCCACTGGTGAAAATCTGGACTTAAAATATTACAAAGTCATGAACTTACGAGGGTGCGTGGAAACTGCGCAATGCTCACTAGTTACATTGTCATTTTATGGGCTTTTGTCACCAAATTTTCAACATAGCCATTTTAAGACCTCTGCTTATGAACAGTGTAACTGTGATTTTCTTAATCTGTCCCAAACATTGTTTTCGCACACCAACAGCACCACTGTGCGCTACATGTGCAAAAACACATTTTGGGCGGCATATGAAAAATGGCAGCTGTACTGTTCATAAGGAAGTGTAATAAAATGGCAATGTTGAAAATCTGGAGTGAAAATATTAAATTCGCAAACTTATGAGCATGCATAGGAACTGCACAACGCACGCTCGTAAAACAGTCATTTTTAGGAATTTTTTCACCAAATTTTCAACATAGCCATTTTAAGACCTCTGCTCATGAACAGTGTCACTGTGATTTTCTTAATGTGTCCCATACATTGATTTCGCACATCGACTGTGCCATTGCGTGCTACATGGGCGGAAACACATTTTGGGCAAGATGTGAAAAATGACAGCTGTAGTACTCATAAGAAGGTGTGGTAAAATGGCAATGTTGAAAATCTGGAGTGAAAATATTGAACATTTGCGAACTTACGAGCGTGCATAGGAACTGTACAACGCACGCTCATAAATCAGTCATTTTTTGGAATTTTTTCACCAAATTTTCAACATAGCCATTTTAAGACCTGTGCTCATGAACACTGTCACTGTGATTTTCTTAATTTGTCCCGTACATTGATTTCGCACACCACCGACTGCGCCATTGTGCGCTACATGGGCAGAAACACGTTTTGGATGAGATGTAAAAATTGACAGCTATACTTCTCATAAGAAGGTGTGGTAAAATGGCAATGTTAAAGATTTGGAGTGAAAATATTGAAAAATTTAGAACTTATGAGCGTGCATAGGAACTGCGCAACGCACGCTCGTAAAAGTCATTTTTAGGAATTTTTTCACCAAATTTTCAACATAGCCATTTTAAGACCTCTGCTCATGAACAGTGTCACTGTGGTTTTCTTAATTTGTTCCATACATTGGTTTCGCACACCGACTGCGCCATTCTGCACTACATGGGCAGAAACACATTTTGGGTGAGATGTGAAAAATGACAGCTGTACTACTCATAAGAAGGCATGGTAAAATGGAAATGTTGAAAATCTGGAGTGAAAATATTGAAAATTCGTGAACTTATGAGCATGCGTAGGAACTGCACAACGCACGCTCGTAAAACAGTCATTTTGGAATTTTTTCACCAAATTTTCAACATAGCCATTTTAAGACCTCTGCTCATGAACAGTGTCACTGTGGTTTTCTTAATTTGTCCTGTACATTGGTTTTGCACACAATCAGCCATTCTGCGCTCATGGGTGGAAACACATTTTGGGTGAGATGTGAAAATGACAGCTGTACTACTCATAAGAAAGTGTGGTAAAATGGCAATGTTGAAAATCTGGGTGAAAATATTGAAAATCATGGACTTACGGAGTGCGTAGAAACTGGGCGCAATCGTCGAGAAACAAAGTTCAGACATTCAGCCAATTTTCCAAATAGGCTTCTTGAGAGCCCACCTTATGGCTACCTGGCAGTGTCGCTTTGTTAATCGGTCCTGAAAGGTGATTTCACGCAGTGACTGCGTAAATCACCCTTCGGGCCCAAATAACGCCATGACAGTGACAGCATTCATGAGAAGGGTCCCAAAATCCATGTTGAAAATTTGGTGCAAAATTCCAAAAATGCCTGAGATATGCAACAAAGTTGAAAACCCTATCAGCCCATTATACAGCTTACCGGCATTTCCTCAGTTCACAGTTGGCTTTGAAGAGTGCAGGCGTGTTCCCGGTCCACTGAAGATCGTCAGCGCCGAGCTCCAGAGGTAAGTATGGGGTGGGGGGTGTGGGGAGGCAGGGTGCGCAGTGGGTGGGTGCGGGTTGTGGGGAGGGGGGCAGGAAGACTGCGTGGGACCGTTTTTTCTTTACAGGGTAAAAAAAAACGACACAGGACGCTTGCCAGGCTGGAGTGGGCTTCCAGCGGACAGAAGGACGGCTGGGAGGGGCGTGGAGCTGACGGGGCATTGGGCACCTCCATTGTCCATGGCATTTGTTGCCAGCTGGGGTGAGCTCCCAGACTGGCACCTTGTACTCGAGGGGAGAGTGAAGCCGACAGAGTTGGGCACCCGTTGGCTATACCATCGAGTTGCCACGCTGCGGGTGGGCACCCAGCGTGGCATTTGGAAGGCTTTGGGGGAGCGCAGCACAGCCGACGGGGATTGGGCACCCTGTCCAGCTAGAGTGTGTGCGGGGGGGAGCATGCGTATGCGCATGTGTGTGTGTGTGTGTAGGAGGATCGCTACGAGCAGGCGATATCTTATCGCTACTCACTGAAGCGTAGCTCCCCCTTTCAACTGTATGACACTGCATTTTGGAGCTTGTCATAGACAGCTCCAGCATGCATTGGTGGACAGGGGCCGCGCCTGCCAACACACTGACTGAATTGGAAGAGGGGGTGACACACCTCCAAAATCTCGGATGATGGCACTATGTTTCTTGCACATGCGTGCAAGCAAACATAAAAAGGAGAATACATTATTTCACAATAAGGGCCTCCAGTGCTTGGTAGAAAAACATCCACAAAGTATGGTACAGTGTATATATGCCTACATTTTAAAAGTGGAACTGGACCAGTATTTGGATGTACATTAATTTAATGCCCACAGAGTGTGGGAGACAGAATTATGGGCAAGCACCTTCTTCTGTCTTTCAATACCAAGTTACCAAGAGTGAATTTAAAGGTAGCAAAAATGATTCCTGTTAGTTGTTCTTTATTTACTATAGCTTGCAAGACCCCAGACAGAAGCACATCTTGGATATCTAGAAACTGAAATACACTGTCTATGCCACTGAGATAAAATGTTGCCCATCTGCAGTCATTGATAGTTTCAAACACAGATGGGACAAAGTACAAGGCTTAACAGTTACATAGCGGGAAGCCATGGGGCTAGGGTTGGGAGTGAGAACAATAATCGTGACTAGACAATAGGTCTGGGGTAGGCTAGAGTAAAAGAGGGCATACTGGATGGACCAATGTTTTTTTTCTGCTGGCATGTTCTATGTTTCTATGAGGAAATAAGGGGAAAGGCAATATCTGAACAACATGGGAAAGGGTCAATGATGGAAGAAAGGCATCTCATGTGGTTGTCATGTTGACTGGCAGTGGAAGTGCAGCAACAGTGACATTTATGGTAAACATTAAAGTAAAATGAACCATCACATCAGTGCAGCAGTTCAGCTACCCCTCATGATGCTGGTTACCTGGGTTTGGGAACAGGACAGGGTCACTGTGGGCTGGATGGGAGGAGCAAACATCCCACAGGATACTATCCTCCTGGAAGTGGGAGGATCCCTGCCTCCACTGCAATACTGCCACCTGGATGACCATGGCTGGCAGTGCACCTGAGGAATACCATTATTGCTGGAAACAGCTGGAGTATTGCGGGTCTCTGGTGAGAGACGGGGAATTAAGCACTGAGTTGTGACTTATACAAATTATATTTTTGCAGTAACAATACTTTGGTGGGAGGTACTGGTGAGTAGAGTACACTCTGCCCCTTTTGAGTCATCCTGCTCTGTGCAAAGGACTGTTGGACACAGGACGACCATATAGTTTTTAGTAGCTCCACTGTTTGGGGAACCATGCGAAGTCTGCTTTTTAGCAGAATCAGTGGACAGAAAGCTCCTACACATGAGTAGGGCTTTTTTATTTGTTTTACTTTAGATCTCAGGCATCAGGGTAGCGCTATATTGGAAGGCAGAATATTTCAATATTTCCAGTTTTGGAGCTACTAAAGGAGCCCCATAGTGAGTGGGGCATTTTTGCTGGAAACAGCTGGAATATTACTGGTCCCTGGTGAGAGACAGGGAATTAAGCACTGAGTTGTGATTTATACAAACTATATTTTTGCAGTAACAATATTTTGGTGGGAGGTACTGGCGAGGAGCGTACACTCTGCCCCTTTTGAGTCACCCTGCTGAGTGCAAAGGACTGTGGGACACAGGACGTCCCTGTAGTTTTTAGTATCTCCACTGTTTGGGGAACCTTGTGAAGTCTGCATTTTAGCAGAATCAGTGGACAGAAAGCTCCTATGCATGAGTAGGGCTTTTTTATTTGTTTTACTTTAGGTCTCAGGCATCGGGGGTGGTGCTATACCAGAAGCTGGAAGATTTTACTACTTCTGGTTTCAGAGCCACTAGCCCCATAGCATTTGAGGCGTAGTAAAAGTGCTGGGCTGTGCCTGGAGATGCAGGACCAGGCTTGGGAACCAATACATGTGACCAAGTAAGGATTAGCTTTGGATCCATTAATTCATTGAGAAAACTGAGTACTGTATATGACATGGAGGTTGAGGCAAATAATATGGAAGGGTATTTCAATATTTGTCATTCATGCAATATGTTCAGTAGGGATAAACAACTTGTAGGATTTAAATGCGGCAAATGCCTTCTCTTTGAAACATTGCAGGAGGAAATAGAACTCCTGACTGGATGACTCATGGTTAAATCAGAAAGATACGCCCCCTTCCATAGGCAGCACTATAAAACAAACAAATAGTGCAAACCAGGCCAGGTTTAATGTAGAGGAGGGAACCACTGAAAAGCCAAATTGAACTATTGATGAATGGAGCATAATTCCAAACAAAACTACAAAAAGGAGGGCTGGACAAGTCTTCAATAGTGCCCCAATAGTACTGCAAAATAGGTTTGGGCTGTTGGGTCAACAACATGACAAGGAAAGTAAAAATGGCAATTATAGCAATATGACTGCTAATGGAAATTAAACCATTAAACAAGCAAGTAGTGGCAAAATGAAAGGTATGAGGACAGAAAAAGGCATGCTATATGAAAAGGGCAGAAATCAAGATGTTCCACCCATACAGCAAAACAACCTTCCTTCATGGTCACACAAACTCTTATTTTAGGCAATTCAGTAATTAGGAGCATGGATGTTTCAAGATGTAGAGGACGGAAGGAGTACACTACAGTTAGTACCCTTCCTGGAGCTAAAATAAGTGATATCAGGGATCTTTGGAGGGCTTGATGGAAAACGTCACATTATGCATATGGGTAAAAAAAATCCAAACACTGTATTCTATTTGGGAAATACTACTCTTAGGGAAGTTACAGACGGAAAAGATCTGGGCATCACTGTAACAAATGATTTACAGTTTAATAAGCACTGTAAAAACGTGGTCCAGAAATCAAATAGAGTTCCAAACTGTATCATCAGACACATTCCTAGTAGGAATAGGGAAGTGTCCATGCAGCTGTACTGCACCTGGTGGGACCTTCCTTGTATCTTTGCTCAAGTATGGTCATCATACAAAAATGGGAAACTGACTTGGTAGAGAGAGAGAGTGCAAAAGAGATATGAGGTCTATTACAGAACCCAAAGGGTTGGATTACTGATTCTAGGTTGAGAGAGTTAAATATGTTCCACTGGATTATAGGAGAGTTAGGGAGATGTGCTTTTATGTAAAGCTCAGACTAATAGTGATTTATGGGAAAGGCTGGGTCTAAACTTTAGGGATCAGATTTATAATACCAGAGCACACCCATCAATTATGAGGCAAGACTTGTAATCGTTAAAGAGGCAAAAGTGGCTCAAAGGTCTTTCTGAATTGCTAAGTAAATAAAACTAAATAAAATGTGGGATATGCAGGGGTTCAGCCTGTGCCTTCAGCACTCGTGAGGTTACTTGAGGTCATTAGAAACTGTACAAGATAAATGCATTATCACCCTGAACCACTGCATCTTCCATTTGTACAACAGGTTTAGATGTTGTGTGAATGTTTTGATTGTGGTAGGTGTAAACAATTCGTCAAAAAAGAGAAAATAAAATTGAACTTCATGCTGTTTTTTGCTAATTATAAAAAAACAAAATGGTGTCTATAAATAAAACACCACTCATTTTTTTTAGATATTTTTCTGCTGAACATTTTTCGTGCTCACAGTACCATGCTATCATTTTTTGTTTTGAAGTTATTCACATTTGTTTGTCAAAAAAGTGAACAAAAAATTACATTTTCTTCTGTTTTCTTGCTAATTATAAAAAAATGTGTAAGGTATCTATAAATGAAACACCACTCATTTTGTAGATCATTTTCTGCTGAACAATTTTCATGCTCACAGTACTTGCTATCTTCTTTCATTTTAAAGTTATTCCTATTTTAATATGGTTAGTACTGCTTCTGAGGCCGAACATTCTAAATGAATTCTGAGGAGAACTGTGTAGATAAATGGGATGCTATGGTGATAAATATATTTATTACCATAGTATTGTAGATATATAGAGTAGTGGATGGTTGACCATCCACAACAAGACTGTGTTTCCATCGAGGGAGTTGATGATGTCATAGAGACCTCGAGAGTGAAGCTCGAGAGGTCTCCATGGCATCATCGAGTCCCGAGATGGAAACACAGACTTGGTTGTGGATGGTCAACCATCCACTGTTTTTCATAGTATATGGTTCTCCCAAATAAACACAAGGTCCATACCTTGCGTAGACACTCCTGCACTGGTCCTCGTTCGAGTCCCATCTCACAAGATACCGGTCCTCCTCACTATGATTATGGTCTGTTACGGTCACGTCCTCAAATATAGCGATACGCCTTGCTGCGGTCCGCTCCTTTTACCGTAACTGCTATAAATGCAAATTGATAGTTGGGACACATGGAGCTGATTATGGCAGTCCATGTCCAAACTGTCTGCTTGCCCGACCACTCGCTAAGTGGATCCACCATTTTAGAATACATTTTTAAAATCACTGCCCATTTCCACCAATCAGGTAGGAGCTCAAGGGGCAAAAGTTGTTGTACTATCGATGTGACATCAGAACGATAGTACAACAACTTTTTTGACCTTTGAACTGCCCTACAACAGGATTTGGAAAACTGTCGTTTTCCATCAACAACAAACCCTAACCATATACTATAAATGGTTTTATTCTGCAGTTTTTATCATGACCCCTGTTGCATAAAATAAAATAAATGATATAAATGGGGAAACAGAATTAGGAAAATCCTTGTTGTGTGCAGTATGACCCACTGCATACTTGGGCCCCACCACTTGCTACCCTCACTCCTCAACCATGTGTGTTTCCCTGTCACCCAAGCTCTAGGGGCATTTGATACTCATGCTAACTGTGGCTGTATTCTATGGGGAGGTCAGGGCAACAGGAATGGTGAGTATGAATATGGTGGATGGGATTGAGCGACATGGGGATGGAGGCAGCACCAGAGAAGAGGACATATAAAATACATAAAATCGAACAAACAAAAACAGAAGGAACTGTGACCAACACAAACAAGACCAATGCACTTTAGCATGTTATGGTATGCCACCCATGTTTCAGCAAAGAATAAATACAAGTCTTATGCTACTATGCCATGCCATGGCCTGTCTTGTATTCAGGCACTGCTACATTCATAAAGTAGCACAACATACAGTATGCACACATACTGTAAATCTTCCCCTAAATCGTGTTATCAACCAACACCACCGCACTCCTCTCAGACAATTAGCATGGAAAGATCAAGTTCACATGTGTGAAATGAAATAGGACTTTTTAGTATTGAAAGTCATCTAATGTGGTCCTGACTGTACTACAGACAGCACAGGAGCAGGTAGAAGATCCACGTCAGCTGCTGCTTAACAGTCAGACTGATCTGTCCTTGGTACTGAATTATATTAGCTCTTCAGAGCAGACCTGCACAATCATGTATTTTCTGTTTATTTATCACAATATTTCCCAAAACCTATTTAATTACACAGATAATTAGCACACTGTAGTATGGTATTTTCTTAATTGTAGTAAAAGTGTAATAACTATAATTACTGTAACATTTCATTGATAGTGACCTGTATTAAAAAGAAACTCATTAGTGAAGCAAGGACTGTTATTGGATTCTGTGAGGCACTCCGTTGAGCAAAGTTCAAATGCAAATGCGCTGTATGAAACTGAAAGGGCATCAGCCTTTGGCTCAGCTGCATGGTGGTATGCAAACTAGTGACCCTGGGTGTTCTAAAAAGCCATTACATGAGGCATCTACAGTAGTAATGAGTTCACTATCCAGCCTAAGCGTTACCATTATAGGAGTCCACAGTGTTGCCTTTAGTGCTTAATTCACCAAATAGCTACATTCAAGTGCAAAAGGTGGAATGCAAAAAAAAAAAAAATTGAACTCCATTTACAGTATATGTTCTGAGTTTCAATGCCACTACTGTGTCCCTAAACTAGAGTGTTTTTATAGCAGGACAACAGCTGTTTTACTGATATACATCTGTATTGAAACATCTCATGTGGCTCAGCAGCTAACACATACATCTCTGGGCCTGAAGTTCAAGGGTTCTAGTCCCACACCAGGATTTGGCCTATAATTTAAATGATACTGGCACCCAAGTGCAGTGCTAAGGGTTGTTGTAATGTTGGATGTGCTATCCTTTACATGAGACATTAAATCAAGGTCCTGTCTGTTTTTCTGGTGGTGGTTGTTCATGTGGATGTTAAAAGATCCTATGGCACTTCACCAAAAGAAAATAGGAATTTCCCTGGTGTCCTGGCACATTCCCCTTTCACTAAAATACCACCACCACATAATCTGGTTCAATTTGAGGTGGTTTGTATATGTATATCTACACCCCCCCGGAGAAGGCAGAATATATGAAATATTGTAATCCCTTCCCAGGTCAACAATAACTACTCATTCAATCAATCAATAAATCAATCAATCAATCGGGCAATGTTTTGCATCCTCAAAATGTAAAGGGAATTTGCACCTTTTGGGAAAATGTTGCACAACCTACCTTAAGGCTTGGTTGTTGGCCAGCCCACATTGAGGTACAGGAAGTGTTTGGGGGAACAGAGTGTATAAGTGGCATTGGGCACAAGATCTTAGGGCTTTCTGTGAGTCCTTCCCTCCAGGGGGAGGTGGGGAAGATTTAAGTGTTCAGAAGTAAATGGTCATGTCAGGAGAAGGCCCATGGGTTTCCTGTGAATCTACCTCTCTGGTGGCTGGAGTGGAATTCCAGTCCTAGAGAGGAAGAAGATGATGCAGGAGAAGGGAGCCACTGCCCTGTGGAGAGTCACCTTACAGACTTCACTGGACAACCAGTCATGAATTTGTCAAAGTCTTTCTCTGGCACGAAAAGGTATGCACTATGTTTAATCAGGTAGCCACCTAGTGATACAACAACCCACAAGAGTCAGGGCTATCCTAGATCTAGTACTGACTAACAGGGAAGGGATCACAGATCTCCAGGTAGAAGGTCTCCTAGGGGCCAGTGACCATCACATGGTATGGTTCAATTTGGCCACTACATCTAAATCATCCCATTCCAAGGCAAAAATATGGGACTTCAGAGGAGCTGACTTTGATAAGATGGCCAACAGAGTTAAGTTGGCCCTGGCAAAAAGAAACAAAGGTGAGGGGGTACAGGCAAAGTGGACCAGCATTAAGGATGCAATACTTGAAGCAACATCCCATTGTGTTAGACAGAAATGGAAGTGCAAAAGAAGAAGGAAACCACTTTGGTTCTCAAATACCGTAGAGGAAAAGGTTACAGCCAAAAGGCTGGCCTTCAGGAAATATAAAGAAACACAATGGGATGAAGCTAGGGAGGCATACCAAACTGCCCTAAGGGAAGCAGGGAAGGCAGTAAGGCAGGCAAAGTCCCAAACTGAGGAAATACTAGCATGAACAGTAAAAGAAGGTGACAAGACAAATAGGATGCTGGGATGTATAGGCAGGGGCATCACCAGCAGGAAAAGGGAGGTCATAATTCCGCTATACAAGACACTAGTGAGGCCCCACTTGGAGAACAGGTACAGTTCTGGAGACCATACCTATGTAAGGACATAGACAGGGTAGAGAAGGTTCAGAGGAGGGCACCAAAGATGGTGCATGGATTGCATCTGAAGTCCCTCGAAGACAGGTTGAAGGAACTGAACATGTGCTCCCTGAAGAGAGAGGAGGAGGGATATGATAGAGACATACAAGTATCTCACAGGGAGGAACAGGGTGCAGGAATACACTATTTTTAAGTGAAAAAGATGTACCAGGACTAGAGGGCATGTGATGAAGTTAGAGGGAGGACGATTCAGAGGAAACACAAGGAAGAATTTCTTCACAGAATGGGTGGTGGACAAATGGACACCCTGCCAGAGGAAGTGGTGGGGGCTGAAACAATCATGGGATTTAAGAATGCATGGGATAGACATAAAGGAATTCTGGAGGTCAGGGGTAAGGGGCAACAGACTTCTAGGAAAACATAAACTGAACTTACAAGCTCAAATGGGCAGACTGGGTGGACCATAGGCCCTTATCTGCCGACACTGTCTATGTATCTTCAGTATGTATCTATGTAAGACTTTCTATAGATACTCTAGTGAAAGGAGAGAAAATGGGAGGAGGTATTGCTAAGCTCAAGGAGAAAGGGGGCATGTGAGGAGGAGGATCCTGTAAAGCATCTATTGTAAATAGATACTTTTGCTCAGCATTTACTGAAGAGAAGGTAGGACAGGGCCCACAGCTCAGCATCATGGACACAGGGGGGAAGGAGGTGAGCACTACTACCTTCACAAAAGAAAGGGTCCTACAAGAGCTCGCTAAGCTCAGGGTGGACAAGGCAATGGGACATGATGGCATACATCCCAGCGTACTTAAGGAGCTAAGGGTGGAACTAGCAGAGCCATTAGTAGAACTGTTTAATGAGTCTCTGAGCACAGGAGAGGTCCCAGAAGACTAGAAAAGGGCTCATGTGATCCTGCTCCACAAGACTGGTAGCAGGGAGGAGGCAGGGAACTACAGACCAGTCAGTCTTACCTCAGTAGTGGGCAAGATTTTGGAGGCACTCCTTAAGGAAAGGATAGTGAAACACCTGGAATCCATCGGGGCACAGGATCCAAGACAGCATGGGTTTACAAAAGGAAGGTCCTGTCAAACTAATCTCATAGATTTCTTTGACAGGGTAACCAGAGTGGTGGACCAAGAGAGAGCAGTTGATGTCGCCTACCTTGACTTTGCAAAGCTTTTGACACTGTTCCACATAGAAGATTGATAAATAAGCTGGGTAGGCTCGGGGTGGGTCAGAAGTTGGTCAGCTGGGTGGCAAACTGGTTGACGGGCAGAAAACGGAGAGTGGTGGTAAATGGTATACAATCAGAAGAGATGCAAGTCACAAGTGGGGTACCTCAGGGATCAGTCCTGGGGCCAGTCCTCTTCAATATCTTCATTAGTGACATTGCAGATGGGCTAGAGGGTAAGGCTTGTCTGTTTGCAGATGACACCAAGATCTGCAACAGAGTAGATGATCCAGATGGGGTGGGCAGAATGAGAAGAGATCTGGATAAAACTAGCAAAATGGTCAGAAGAGTGGCAGCTGGAATTTAATGCAAAGAATGCAAGATCATGCACATAGGGAAGAGAAACCTTGAAGCCACCTATAGGCTGGAGGAGTTGCTGGCAGTCACAAAGGAAGAAAGAGAGATTTGGGCATCATCATCACTGATGACCTGAAATCATCCAAGCACACCTCTAAAGCAGTAGGTAAGGCTAGGGGATGTTAGGGTGTATTAGTAGGGTATCACAAGTCATAAGAGGGAGGTAATAATCCTCTTTACAAGACAGTGGTTAGGCCCCATCTGAGTACTGCATGCAGTACTGGAGGCCACACCTTCGCAAGGCCCATCCAGTCTGTCCATTTTTTCTACTTTATGAATGTGCCATAGGCCTTTACTCTGTCAATGGCCTATTTATTCATACACATCTGTATTGTTCCATTATGCATATCCCATGTCTGTTTGAAGCTCTGCACTGTATTCATATCCACCACTTCCAGAGGTAGGCCGTTCCATGCATTCACCACCTTTTCTGTGAAAAAGAACTTCCTCACATAACCCCTTAATCGGCCTCCCTCTAATCTCATGCTGTGTCCTCTTGTCCTATTATTTTTCTTATATTGAAACATGTTTGACTCTTTTGCCTTGTTAGTGCCCTTAAGATGTTTGAATGTTTCGATTATACCACCTCTCTCCCTCCTTTTCTCTAGGGTATAAATACTGAGCTCCATTAATCTGTCCTCATATGTTTTCGAGTGAAGTCCCTGCACCATTTTGGTTGCCCTTCTCTGGACTGCCTCCATTTTGTTAATGTTCTTGTGCAGGTGCAGCCTCCAGTACTGCATGCAGTACTCCAGATGGGGCCTAACCAGTGTCTTGTAAAGAGGGATTATTACCTCCCTCTTACGACTTGTGATAACCCTACTAATACACCTCAGCATCCCTCTGGCCTTACCTACTGCTTTAGAGGTCTGCTTGGATGATTTCAGGTCATCTGTGATGATGATGCCCAAGTCTCTTGCCAGCAACTTCCCTTGCAACCTACAGGTAGCTTCAGGGTTTCTGTTCCCTATGTGCATGATCTTGCACTTCTTTGCGTTAAACCCTAGTTGCCACTCTTCAGACCATTTTGCCAGTTTTTCCAGATCTCTTTTCATTCTGCCACACCATCTGGATCATCTACTGTGTTGCAGATCTTGGTGTCATCTGCAAACAAGCAAACCTTACCTCCAGTCCATCTGCAATGTCACTGATGGAGATATTGAAGAGAACTGGCCCCAGGGCTGATCACTGAGGTACCCTGCTTGTAATTTGCATCTCTTCTGATGGTATGCTGTTTACCACCACTCTCTGTTTTCTTCCTGCCAACCAGTTTGCCACCCAGTTGACCAATGTCTGACCCACTGAGAGCCTACCAGCTTATTAATCAGTCTTCTTTGTGGAACAGTATCAAAGCTTTGCTGAAGTCAAGGTAGGTGACATCAACTGCGCCCTTGGTCCACCACTCTGGTTACCCAGATAAAGAAATCTATGAGATTAGTCTTACAGGACCCTCCTGTTGTAAACCCATGCTGTCTTGGATCTCGTGCTCTTATGGATTCCAGGTGTTGCATTATCCATTCCTTAAGGATTGCCTCCATAATCTTGCCCACTACTGAGGTAAGACTCACTGGTCTGTAGTTCCCCGCCTCCTCCCTGCTGTCACTGTTGTGTAGCGGGATCACAAGGGCCCTTCTCCAGTCTTCTGGGACCTCTACTCTGCTCAGAGACTCACTAAACAGTTCTGCTAATGGCTCTGCTAGTTCCACCCTTAGCTTCTTTAGCATCCTGGGATGTATGCCATCAGGTCCCATTGCTTTGTCCACCCTGAGCTTAGTGAGCTCTTGTAAGATCCCTTCTTTTGTGAAGGGACTTGTGCACACCTCCCTCCCCCTGTGTCCATGGTGCTGAGCTGTGGGCCCTGCCCTACCTTCTCCTCAGTAAATACTGAGCAGAAGTATCTGTTTAGGATAGATGCTTTTCCTTGGTTCTCCTTTGATCTTAACAATACCCCCTCTGGACTTACTCCTTTCACTAATGTATTTATAGAAAGTCTTGTCACCTTTTTACTGTTAGTGCTAGTGTTCCCTTGGTTTGGGCCTTTGCTTGCCTTACTGCCTCCCGCTCCCTTAGGAAGTTTGGTATGCCTCCCTTTCATTGTCCCTCTGCGTTCCCTTATATTTCCTGAAGGTCAACCTTTTGGTTTTGACCTTTTCTGCTACTATTTTTGATAACCAAAGTGGTTTTCTCCTTCTTTTGCTCTTGCTTTTCTCCTTAACACACTGGGATAATGCTTCAAGTATTGCATCCTTAATGCTTGCCCACTTTGCCTGTACCCCTTCACCTGTATTTCTTTTTGCCAGGGTAGTTTAACTCTGTTGACCATCTTATCAAAGTCAGCTCCTCTGAAGTCCCATATTTTTGCCTTGGAATGGGATGATTTAGTTATAGTGGCCAAATTGAACCATACCATGGCACATTAGCCTATTCATCTATTAATGAACAACAGGTGGAGTTTTCAGAGGTAAGTGAAGTAATGAGTGGAGTACCTCAAGGGTCAGTGCTGGGCCCAGTCTTTTTAAATATATTCATTTGTGACATAAGGGAAGGCATCAAGGGCAAAAGCTGCATCTTCACAGATAACAGAAAGATGTGCTCAAGGGTGGACGTGGAGGAAGGGATAAGGGAACACGGGAGGATGTGGGCAGGTTAGAGAACTAGTGGAGATTTGGCAACTAGGCTTCAATGCAAAAGTGATGCACATTGGGAAGAGGAACCCAAGAGTGCAATATGAAAAGGGGGGACTGGTGCTAGAAAGCACCACAGATGAAAAGGAGATAGGAGTCATGATATCAGAGATCCTAAAAACAACAGTGCATTGAAAATGCAGGTGGAAAATGAAAGGGGACCTGGCTTAATGAAGCCCTGCCCGAGGTGTCACAGCCTGCCTTGCCACTCCAGGAAGGAGGTGGGGGGAATCTGGATGTGAGCTTCCAGGAGTAGGGCTGGATGACACCCCCTGACCCAGCCATGGTGGGGGGCAATCCATGGGGAATGTACCCCCAGGAAGGAGAGAGGCAGCAGGTTGATCTGGGAACAAGGCTGATTAGCCACATGGTGAGCCCAGGAGGATAAAAATATTGATGAAAAGAATGCACAATTTAACAGAGCTATGGGCAAGGCAAACAGGAGGCTGGATTGAATAGGGAGGGTGATAAGCAATAGAAGCCAGAAGGTGATCCTGTCATTGTGCACGTCACTGGTGTGACTACACCTAGAATACTGCACAAGGGACTAGAGTCCACACCTGAGTAGAGACTTTGATAAGGTAGAAGCAGTACAGCACAGGGCAACCAAGATGGTCCATGGCCTAGGGGGCAAGACATGCAAGGAAAGGCTGTAGGACTTGAACATGTGCACCGTTGAGAAAAGGAGGGAAAGAGGTAAGACATATAAGTAACTGCATGGGGTAAATAGGGTGGATGCCATGGAACTTTCCTTCTTGAGCTCAAATACAAGGACAAAAGGAAATCACTTCAACTTGCAGGGAGAGATTCAAAATGGATGCCCTTATTCACTTTTTCACATGTGGACAAGTAGAACAAGCTGCAGGAGGAAGTGGTACAGGCCAACTCAGTGAACAGCTTCTAGCAGGGATGGGACAGGCATATGGAATTAGTTAGAAAAGGGGGACAGAAACAAAGGGGGGGGGGGAATGACCGCTACACGCAGTACACAGTAATTATGTAGGTTGGGCAGACCAGATGGATTGACAGGCCTTTTTCTGCTATCACTGTCTATGTATCTTGAAATGCAGATGGATATAAACAAGATTAGAAAAAAAAGTTTCTCAAAGTTTTAGTTAAAGTGACTAACTTAAGGCAAGACTTTCTTTCTGGTACTATATTCTCAGAATCAAGTGATACGTAATGAGTGGACTGCCTTCCATCCCATAATGAATACCAGTTATTAGTTAAAGTGCTGGGATGCTTGTGGTTTGAGTTGTTTCTGGCATGCAGTTTTGTTCTTACTGTAACCGGCTGTAAATTACAAAAAAACAATGTATTTTAACTGCATTTAACTCAATGGTCATGATTCTTGCATTCTTCCATGAGTGCACTTGGCAATCTGTCATTATGAGTTGTGGGATTGCAGCCCAGAAGTGCACCAAATTGTTATTGTGTGTGTCTGCATTTTTAACGTCCATCTTCTATGATAGCTGGTATTGGCATAGAGGGAAAGTAGGAAACAGCAGGAAAGCACTCAAAGGACTGTCTGGAGATGCTGAATAAACCTATTCAGAGCAAAAGAAGGATGCTGAATAGCAGCCCCAATGGCACAGAGGGGAAATATGCATACAATATATGAATCGTTCAAAAATATAGTACAACTGTGCCAGGATTCCTTACTTGCATGGACTTGATTCTGTTTCATGGGTCAGCGTCATCCCCATCACATCATCTAATATCCATTACTAGTAATCATCCACATATTATCTACATCATCATCTATCATTCTGAGCCAGGATGGAGCTGCACAGCAAAAGGATCCATTGCCCTCATGATACATACTTGTGACAACAGAAACATGAGTAGAGATGGACACACAGTTGCAGCTTCCAATTTGTAGCCCCTCAAGTAAAAAACAAAAATACACAGAACAATCCATCAATATCACTGCTTAATTTTCTTGGTAGGACACAGTGCGTTTCTCAAAGATTGGTCCTTGGGTTTCTGCGGTTCTCTGTATTCATCAAACAGTTTGCCTACTGTATGTTAAAAGGAAAAAAAACTAAAGTCATATTAATGCAGATAATGCTGTATTGTATGCTAGCTCAAATGCAATTTTTGATGTAAAATCTTGGTTAAAGTATAACAAACTTGTACAATTCAAAGATACTAGCTCCTTCTTAGCATGCTCCCTTTAAAACACCTGTGTGATATGATTGTTGGGAGCACAGTATAAAATGAGTCAATTAGTAGCCACTGAGGCACTGGAAAGTTAAACACCTGTGTAAAATCCTTGCTGGGAGCACAGTATAAAAGGAGTCAGTTAGTAGCCATTGAGGCTCTAGAAGGTTAGGGACTAAATTGAAGGTATCACCTTGAGGTTGGTGATTTAGCTTACTCAAATTGGAATTCCAGTCTGAAACAAAGAGGACCCTCTCCTCACAAAGAGCTAGAAGTAAATATAGCCAACTTTGGCAGAGGAAAGTTAAATATAATATGCTATGCTATGTGGTGTGTGTGTGTGTGTGTGTGTGTGTGTGTGTGTGTGTGTGTGTGTGTGTGTGTGTGTAGTATCTTTGGATTGTATGTTGTTTGCCACAACCTAGCAGCACCTCTTAGAAGAAATGTGAATTCCAGTGTGGAGTAACATAAAAGTTTTGAGCATGCTATTTTTGGATTTATAACAAACTTGTAGTCAATAAAAAGAGATCCAAAGCTACAGAACGTCTTTCGGATCAAAGGCCAAATTAAATAATAACTTTAATTCCTTTTCCAGTTACTGGCCAGTGACATTACCCTTACTGAAATAACTGAATGTTCTAAATATCTGGGCCTGCACCTTGATCCTTGTTGATTGTTTGAGCTTCATTTATCTTAATTCATCCAACAAATCCACTGCAAATTAACTGTACACTACAGGTTGAAACGCTAAGGCCCCGTCTACATTCATGAATCAGTTCTGAAAATGTTTTTTAAATCGTTTCAAGCCTACTGTGCTAGTGTATCCATATTGAAATTCTTCAATCCATGCAGCGGCTTAAACATTTTTAGAGCACGGTATTCCGGCCATACTTTGCTGGCTAACCCACAGGGATTGTAGTCCCGTTCACAGTGCGATGGCTGATGTATCTCATAGTTCATAACTGTTTCATCATCCTTTGCATTGTTTAAAAACACCGAGGATGCAGAGCTGTCATCGTAGTGCGGAGTGACAGCTTATGCGCCGCTTGTTATCGTAGTTGTTTAGAATTAACATTAGGTAATTTTAAGAACTGTCATTTTAAAAAAAAAATTAAGTATTGTAGGTTTTTTATTTTGCTTAGATAGGAACGGTGATTCTGTTGCCACGGCACATTTTACATGCATTTTCTCTTCAGGAATGTCTGTGAAGTAAATAAAAAGAACAGACTGAACTCAGATTATTTATAAAACTATATGTACAATTATTAGTATTTGTGCATTAAGTGGTAGGGAAATAATAATGTATACGGCAAATGTTCAGGTCGCAAGTAACTATTTTTTCCGATATGGATCAGCCTTATTTGCTTTTTCCTTTATCCACTTTTGAAAAACCTTCTTTGAAAATTGTCACTGAGTGTCTCAAAATGAGTTTGTTGAGGATAATTTATAAGGAAGGTTTATCGATGAAAATAATACATTTCTAAAACGAAAGTTAGTTTAGTTTGCTCCCAGATAAAATGAACTAGGATCATAGTGAAGATGAAAAAAGAGACTGTGTCATAGAACTCCTTCACTTCTCTTTCACTTTCCTAGCATGTGCGGTTCCCATGATAAATATCCCGCAGATATCTAGAATTTTGGGCATGATAGTAAGCTTTTGTTTTTTTACTGGTGCCACACATTGATGAAAAATAGATAGTATTAGAAATGAAGCACTTAGCTGTTATTATGGTAGCAAAATGTTAACTGTAGTGCTGTGTTAAATACAGGATAAAGTATGGGGAGAAGTGTGTTACGAGAATTTAATACACACCCGAGTTGTTGGATGGCACATAAACCCCGAGGGCGAAGCCCGAGGGGTTTGTGAATGCCATCCAACAACGAGGGTGTGTGTTAAATTAAGTTTTACTACACTTCTCCCCATATTTTATTTTATATAATTGAAGGGATCCGCTTTTCTCCAAAAGACGCTTATGCTTACCTTGCAGATAAGCTTTTATTTCTGTGAGGAGAACAGAACTGTGGTTAAACATTAAACATAAACATTAACATAACATTAAACAATAAAATAAACTGGCCACAAATGTTAGAAGTCCGGTATGGAGATTCTTCGTATCATTTCCTGGTTGAATGATATTTTCGTTTGACCTGCAGAGGAAAGGTTAGGGTTGAAAGGGAGAGAGTCAGGGATCATCGTTTAAGTGTTAACTGCATAAGTTAGGTTGATAGAAAAAAAAGTTAAATGTTTGTGTTTTTCGAGGCTGCTGGAGGCTATCTGAGATGGAGGTGACGCCTGAGAAGTAAGTGTTTTTTTTTTTGCCAGTGGCAGTTGAAGTGAGAGGGACAATTTGAACGCGTTATGTTTACTTAGCTCGAGCGCTTTGTTGTTGAAAGGGAGCGCTTGAATGCCGTAACACCTACTCAGGTGTTACGGCATTTAACACACGGTTTTCACAATGGAAGAAAACGGAGACCAGTAATTATAATACCATATCTCCCACTGAATCATTAATCAATGTGCCCGATGCATGTACTGGTGGCTCTGCTGAGTTTCAGCCCCAATTTGATATTGTTCCTGAGATCGGAGACAGGCCAAAACAGGGATGCCAACTTATCTGCAATGTTTCCCAACTTTAAATGAAGCGGGAACCTGCTTTAACCCAGGGTGAAGAAGGCTGAACTTAATAAGAGCATTTTCAAATACGTTCTGTGTCTGAGAATTTTTTTTCTAAGCTAGCAGAAACGCTCCTCTGTCTCTTTTTCTCTCACAATGTGTTTCCATGAATAAATACGGTTCCATTGCTCTCATGTTGCACTGTTGTAACATCTTCAATTTACAGCTAGGGTGAAACAATTTCTGAGGATGGAGGAATGATGGGGGAGGAGCACTGTAATGTTTTGCTATCATTGGATTTGATTTGCAGTGACAGTACTCAAAGTACCCTTTGATAATGTTCTTTCTTGGTATAATGTTTCAGATTTAAAAGGACCACAACAAATAACATTTTAGCAAATGTCATAAAAAAAAAAAAAGATTCACAGTCATAAGGTACAGTGATGTGCAGCCTGTTTTGTGTACTGCATTTGGCAAAATCACAATGCAGAACACTAGTCTGCTACAATATACTGCTCATTTGTATTGTCTTTGCTTGATGAACAATGATGATATCTAGTGGTCACATGAATTCCCACTGATTATCATACTATAGATCAGACCCCCTCACTCCCACCTGTCATGCAACAACAACAGTAAATTGCCTCTGTTTCAGTTGTACAATATGTTTTGGAACTGAACTAAAGAACAAGTGTTTCTTTTTTTATTGTTTTTGCCATGCATCCAGTGACACCAAATGCTGAATACAGTCATAGTCACAGAGAGCATCAAATTAACATAGGATCTGATGGAAGATAGTGATCACTTGGCCCATCTAGTCTTTCCATTTCCTTACCTATTGGTTATGTTGTAAATCATAGCCTAATGACTCGTATCCCTCCTGTAAAAGTGCTGTATTTCTGTCCCATGTAATATTGAATTACCTGTTTAATAACCTATGAACTCATCAGTAAAACTGGTCCATGCGTTCAGTATCCTCTCTCTGTGAACAAATCATGTTGCCCTTGAGCTGTACATCCTCTATCTTCACATAGTGGCCCATTTTTCTTAAAATCTATTTTTCTGAAACATGCTACCCTCCTGCACTGTGTAGCTCCCTTGATGACTATACATTTTATATTATGTCCTCCTCCTCCTCCTCCTTTCCTCAAGGGTATACATATAAGGGTCATCTGATATTACTACCCACAGGTCCCTTCCATTTTGTTGTTGATACTAACTTCACAACACACTCTCACCACCTACTCATCACTGTGCATTCTTCCTTTATGTTTGGTTTTCCATGTGCATTGCTGTGCACGTCTTTGCAGTTAAAGCATCAGTGCAACATAATCATGAAATGATTATCGAATCTTTTTTTTGGTTGTAAAGATGCAGCCATAGATGAGGTTTCCATATCTGTAAATATTTTTCTAGCTGATCTTTAGTTTTTAGGTATTTAAAATGTATTTACATTTTGTGGTTCCACAATAAATATGGTGGCTGCCTGATTTTCAGCTGCACTCCCCTTCACGTCACATCATGTCTTTTGGTTTCTGCAGTGGGACCTCTGCTGAACATCCCTGATGTCCCTGTGTAGTACTACAAATCATACACACACATGCAGTTGGCGGGGGCAGTTCAAATATGGACTAGTGGCAGAAATGTAATTAAAAACCCAGATAACTGAGCAAATTACAGGATGATAGTACAATGCCAATGGGAAAGAGTACCAGGTAAATGCTCAGCAGGTCACAGGGAATAAACTGTCAAAAAAGCAAATTTTTTTTATATTACGGTGCTGCTTTAATCTAAGCTTCTACATTGTAGTCATTTCCTATAACAATTCCAAGACCCTTCTCATCTCTCCCCCCACCATGTATCAACCCTGTTGCAAATCTTTGTGTCATTTTCAAAGTGGCATACTTTTTCTTCTCTCTTCTCCCCACCCCCACCCAAACAAGTGTCCACTATAAAGACATTAAAGAGGACTGTTCCAAGTACTGAAATGTGAGGCAACCCACTACTAACCCACTCTTTCTTCAGCTTGTACTCCATTTAGTATTACATTATGAGTATTGTTGTCCAGTCAATTTCTTATGCAGTCTACCCCCTTCCACGTCAAGCCTTGTTAACTAATTTTTTTTGTATGGTATTGTGTCAAATGCTTTTCTGAAGTCTATGTTGGCCATATCTGCTGATAGTAAATATCAACAGTCCATATTGGTCAGCCTGTACATGACAGTGTACACGGATGAAATACAATGGGAATCATAATAGCTGTGATGTATGCATCATTTCTGATACAATTTTTAATGATATCTTTTTTACGCTTGTTTCTTTAATGAAGGCATTAAAAAAGTTGTATTGTACTTGCTGAATTTATTTATGAAGTTGACATAATTTTAGTAAATAAAATATTGATAAATACATTTGGCAATTGTTTACTTGTAGATCTTGAACATACAGGGCAAAGTTTCTGTCCACTGTCTTGGTTCCACAGACTACTTGCAAATCAGTTTGATATAAGGGATATCCTGTATTGGACAACAACCACAACAGTAGTGTCATACCATGACCACCTAGTGAGGACATCTGAAGTCGGGTCATATGAATGCAAATGACACAAACTGATATCAATTTATGGATATAAATGTTGGGTGACCTGGAAAAGTGCATGATGCATGAGTTTTCAAAAACAGTGCATTGTCTGACAAGGGGCAGAATGGTACTCTTTCCCATCCATACAATGAGTGATTCAAAATGTGCAGGTACCTGTGGTGATTATTGGTGACCCTGCTTACCTGCTATTACCATGGCTGTTAAAGCTGTACTCTGATTATGATGATACAGTAAAAGGAACATTAACTACAGGCTTAGTAAGGCTCGGATGGTCATTGAATGTGCGTTTGGAAGATTAAAGGCAGATGGCATTGTCTTCTCAAGTGCAACGACTTTCACATTGACAACATTCCTATTGTAATATCTGCTTGCTGTGTTCTTCACAATATATGTGAGAGAAAGGGTGAACAATTCAGTTCGACATGGATGGAGTTGGATGAATATGAAAGCAGTCAGCAGTTGGAGCACGAAGGCCCCTTAGCTGATGACATGACTGTAGCTGCACGAACAAGGCAAGCCATAACAATACAAGATGCACTTGCTCAGCAGTTCGCCATTGAAAATGGACCATTATACTAATTTACTTAACAAATGTACTTCAATTAGTCATTTCCAATCTATTCTGTTTCTGTGTATACTGCACCAGCATGTGATATCCAGTGTTGGACTGCTTAATTGATATAAGGCTAATTTGTAGCTAGACTTTATTTGTGGGAGAAGTGTGCTGTGAATGAAGGCAGAGTAAATTAATCTACTGCATATGAAATGTGGAGCTAAATAAGTAATTTCTCAAAATGAAGCATAGTAAGCAAGTAATCAGAAGTACTTGACACTGCACACATACCACCTCGTGTGCATATGGCTAGAACAAATGAAACTCATGTCAATTAAAGTAAAGATGCACATTTTTTATTGTGTGACAACAGTTTTGTTCAGACTGATTTTCTGTTTGTAACTTTGTTCATAGATGTAACAAATTGATTTCCCTATGAGACAAAAAAGTTGTGTTTTAAGTAACTAAGCATGCCATTTAAGGTATTAACAAGTTTGCAATGTCAGTGCATTTTAAGAAAATGTTTAAAAATGAACTACAGTACCACTTACAATTCTGTAAACCATCATAACATACAAAACAGACTACTTTTCAACTCATTTTATAGTTAATATATAAAAATAACTTATTGTATCACAAATAAAGTTTTCATTGACATCAATTGTGTTTTGTTTATTTAGAAGCTATTATCCAGCTCTTATTTTTTTTTTACTTTTCTTTTTGTAGTGTAATATAACAGTATTGAACAACTAACTGCCCACATAACAGGGCAATCTATCCTCCATCAATGGTAATCAATTAATCTGAAGCATCACAAATTGCTCAGAGAAAGTAAATAGTTTTATAGCTCTGTCAAGTCATTGATTCCAAAAAAACTCTACAGTCAAGCCGTCTAAATGGTCGATTGTTGGTACTTCAGAGGACTCATTTAACTGATGTTCAGTGCTGGTGCTTGTATTTGTATTTGACATAGAGGATAAAGTATGGGCATGCATCGGTAACCAGTTTGTTAACCGGCGAGAGATTGCCATGGCGACCATGTAAACCTCGAGAGTGACGCTCGAGAGGTTTATGTCACCATGGCAAAGTCGAGCCAGTTAACCAAACTGGTTGCCAATGTATGACCATACATTATATTTTATAGTGTATGGTCATGCATTTGTAGTGGAAACAATAATCATTTTAGTCACTGCCACAGCCATTCCGGGTTATGCTTTCACCACCATGGCCATTTCTGAAAGGCCATCGGGTCGTGTAGTGCACGTGCGCAAAGCAATCCCCGTTCTTAACCTATCGATGTGACATGGTATCGATAGGTTAACAACAGTCCTACATCACAACGATAGTATAATAACCTTAGGAAATGATGATTTCCGAAGGTTAACAACGTTCTACCATACGCTATAAATCATTGTCTGTAACAGCAACAAAATTGTTACATATATAATGACATGATTTATATGGATTTTCATTGCTACATTTATGAAAGCATGATGGCACTTATCCATAAACTCATTATATCACCTGCTATTTTGGTAAATCGATTAACAGTGCATGCCACTGACATGACCCACAATAACATCTGTTTATCAACCTGCAAATATTTAAATAAAGTAAAAGAATTGGATAAGAACTACTACCTCAAAAGTCATTAACTTGTTAATGTGTATTATCATACAAAGCACAATGCAGTACTGGCCCAAACACCTCCCTCCCTCCTCCCTCTATTACTATATTAGCTTCAATGGATTTCAGTACAGGATGTGATAAATGCTACATTTTGTCTTCAGAGTTAAAATGGAAGCAGATTTCAATAAAATGTCCAATTGATATAATTTTAAAATATTTCTTTTTTTTCATTCATTTTTAGTAGTATATTTAAATGCCATTTCATAAGAGCAATAAGACACTCCAAGGGTTGGCCATTATGGTGAAATATTCACACTTATCATGTGCATTGAAAGGCACGTGACTGTGCGTGACGCCTAACAATGCTGTAGAGGTGTGCAATTATTTCACCATAATGCAGACCCTGACATGTATTAATGCTTACATGAAGTATCATTTTAACAAATGACTTCTACTGAATGAAAATAAGCAATTATTTTAAATAGAGAAAAAAATGAAACATTTCAATAAAATATGCTGACAATTTAAGTCTTAACACCAAAAAAATAGTAGTATTCTGGTAACTATGAGGTTAGCTAAAATCTGAAAAAAATGATTAATATCTTCTGTGACATACATTTTTATAAGAAAAACAAATGCTATTTTACATTTTTAATTAATTAGCATATTTTAGACAAGGAGACATGCAAGAACATGCAAGAACAAGGGGCACAGTTTGAATATGGAGGGGGGATGGCTCAAGGGCCAAGTGAGGAAGTATTTTTAACAGAGAGAGTGGTAGATGCATGGAACAGCCTTCCTGAGGAGGTTGTGGACTCAGAACCAGTGTGGTTATTCAAGAATACATGGGACAAACATTAGACAGCTCTGGATGGGGACAGGAGGAAGTATGCTGTTAGTCAACTAGGATCTGCAGCTTATCCAATAGGTGGGAAATGTGCAGACTGGGTTGGCCTAACAGTCACTTACTTGCCATCAAAGTCTATGTTTCCTAATGGAAACATGTACAACATTTTAAACAGGCCAGGTTGCCTTTTCGGGATGTGTATGTGGGGGATGGGGTTGCCCATTTATTTTATACTTCCTCAACAAGATCAATGAATGCAATGACCAGAAAAAACTTGACATGTGACTCCCATTAAGTGAAGTATATTCAGTTTACCACCATGCAGTTGCTATGGTTGTTTTGTGTAATACAATGTGTGGGACCTTCATCAGAGTTTCAGATTTTACAGATGTATTAATGTCAGAAAGGAATAATATTATTTTGAGTGATGAACTGCACCATAACAGCAAATATGTCTGACGATCATTAGCTTACTATGAAGCAGTGTAGGACTATTGTTATAACAGTGTGATACATGCCCCTGTAATACAGTGTTGCTATGATTTATGTGGGTGTGCCTTCTTAATCCACAGCAGCAGTCAGACATCATGGTATTTTCCACTGTCATCAACTACATTCCTTACCACTGTAGTGTTTCTCTGTTCCTGCTGATACATATTTTTCTAGCTCACTACACAACAACTCCCAGTCACCCGTCAAACCTCTACATCTGTAATGTACAGGACAGTTTGCAGCAAGTGTCCCATACTGACAGTGTCATATCTGACAAGCTTCCAAACTGTGTAGTATACCTTCACAATAATACTACTTGCAGAATGAAAAACACAATTTACAGTATACAACATCAAGACGAACAAGAATTGCAGTAGCTAACATGAACATACTGTATAGTATACAATGGCAAGGAAATTTCCTGAATTCTGATTGGTCAGTGTGTACATGAGACAGTGATGATATTGCAGCATAACATCACTGTCATGTGATTACAGATAGTTTTGCTTGGTGTCCAGCCTGACCACCATCTTTTTTTTTGCCTCTTTCTCTTCACTAAAAATCTACTAAAAATATTTTAAAATTTTTTTTATTTTGTATAACAATGAACCATTGTATAATAGCAATAAGGCACTCCAGGGTGTGTGTTATTCGCCTCGTGCTTCAACCCACCCCAGGAGTGATGTTATTACACAATAACACACACCTTGTCATGCCTTATTGCTTAATTATCCAATTTTTATCTGGTGACCATAAGTGAGCCCATGACCTTTGCGCTATGCATACAAAAACAAAAACGTCTAATTTCATGTTAAGTGATGATATGCTTGGATTGTTCGGCTCATCAAATAAAATTATATGGCTTGTATTATTTTTCCTGCAATTCTCAAAAGAAATAGCATGGATTATTTTAATTTTTAATTTTTTTTTATTTTACAATTTTTTTATTTAGTTTTTTTTTAACTTATTATAATTCATCACAATGAAATACCGATGTCAATGGATAAGAATTAAAAGATTGCAAACAGGAAACTGAATAATAGAATGTGACCATTTGATGCAGTGAGATGCTGGAGTCAACAACTAGTCATTAGTGTAATGTTACATATTTAATATGCTGCCAGCAATGCAGCAATAATCGATGATTTGCCTGGCTCAAAATGTTACTTTCTGGCATGCATACAACAAATTAGTCACATGCCCACAAAAGGCAAAGGGAAGGGTTGGGATGGGGGTTGGGAGAGTATTTGATGTGTATTTGAAGTTACTAACAAACAACAGGGGAAAGATTGCATGTGACCCCACAGAGGATTTTTTTAATACTACTCAGAAACTACGAAGACATGGATCAGATTATCAATGCACTTCTCCACAACTACAGTAGTAGAATCCTTTTTCATCCTGAAATATACATGTGCTTCATAGAGAAAGTTTGGATTTAGTCAAATGACCATAACTTGATTATTGGGAAAGACCACGGAGGTTAAATAGAGAAAATAAACAACAATATATTTGACAATGTTGTCAATCATATTACTTTATGTTATTTTTTTTAGTTACTTAAGGACGTCTCCCCCTTCTTTGAAAACATTTACAATAATAAATGAGCATTTTGTGACTCATCGTCCGGTATATGTGTGTGTGTGTGTGTGTGTGTGGTTATACATTGAACTTCCACAGAAAAGTGAGTAAGCAAGTGGTCAGTTTATTACATGCAGCGCTACATTTTGGATGTGGGTATAAATAAATAGGCAATAAATATAACAAGACCTGCAGTGTTTCATTTGGGTGCAAATGACACTATATTCTGTTCCGCCCTCTTAAAAATTCTAAGTTGAATTCCTATCTTTCTGATGCAATTACTCATAGCAGTGTTCAATGTACGTTCAACTGTTCTATTAGGATAGACATCATCATTGCTTGCACATGATGAAGAGTGCTTTATTCTGTTCAGACACTATTTTTCATTATATCATATAATCTGAGCCAGGGTCTTCAGGCAGAAGTGAAACAAAATACTTTAAAAAAAAGGGATGGAAATATTACCGAGTATAAGCATAACGGTGTGTACAGGACCTAGGTAGATGTCACATATTTCTACGACTAAAAGCAGAATGTTAAACATTTTATAAGTGGGTGTAAGCAGTGTGAGAGGCGCACAGTGACCGTCTGTCGTTTTGTTTTAAAAACGAATACTCATGCATGATGTTTATACTGACATGAACTGCAATATAAACAGAAAAGATTTTCCAAATGTTTGTGAGGATGGAGGTCTATAATGCAACATCAACTTCATTCGTAAAAATTCAAATTGATTTCTACAGGGGTTCAATCTGAAATGTGCATGGATGCTAAGATAGGTACATATTTTTTTTTCCAGTGACACTGAATAGTGACTGGACTGGCTGCTGCCTCATCACTACCTTGTACCTGATCACTCCCATGTCGCTACATGCAATTAGCAGCAGAACATAAATAGATAAAAAAAATGCTGGGGATACGGTTGCACCATTGGTGGTTTCTGTACACATCAGGTGAATACTATGAGAGAGCTGGGAGGGGGAGGCGAAAGGTCTCCCTGTCTTTGTCTGTGAAGTTATCTGATCAAGGCAGCTCGTTAATAGATGGACATGGGTGTAAAAAATATAGGGGGAGGAGAAACAAAATGGAATGAATGCGAGACCAGCTGTAACCACAAGTCAGGAGACTAGCTTACTGTTGCTGGCTGTCATTTGTTACATGTCTCCATGAATGGGGCATCAGTGAGAGAAACAGTACCACAGTCAGTGGCATAGTGGCATCTCATGCATTTGGGTTTGTGAAAAGAGGGGTGAGTGAGATAAAAATCTGCTGATTTTATGCTTACTTTCATTGTACAAAACCTCATATGTAACGTCTTCATTGTTGGCATCAATATCTTCTTCATCAGCTGCACCACTATGTATTACAATGGGGGTACTGAGGTTGGTCGAGTCCCTAGAATGTGATCTAATTCATCAAAAAATGGGCATGTCACTCTACCAGCACCTGACTTACAATTGGAGTCCTTAACTGTGTGATATCTAACTTTTAATTGTTTGATTTTTTTCCCTACACTGTTTTGCCGATCGATCGTGACTCCCTAGCCATCAGATGAGCAAAGATTTGCTCATAAATTTTACTGTTACAGTGGTAGCTATTTAATTCCTCTTGGACTGACTCCATTGACCAGTAGTCAATTAATATGTTTGATGCATCCTCGGACCAGCTTGCAGCGCGATTGGTCATATTGCCCGTTGTTGTCAGCTACACAGATTTGCCGTGCTTTCACTTCTGTGTTAGCCCCAAGGTCCTCAGTCGGAATTGTGGGATACTGGATGATTAGGGTTTCTAGGTTACAAAACAATTTGTGTACACACTCACCGCAACAACCATGCTTACTGTAAAATGTTTTAAGAACCGTGCTCAAGACTACCTTCCAAGCTGCGTTCAAGAACATTTTTTTTAAAATGTTTCAATTTCATAGTAAGTGGGGACGCAAAGCATGTTTAGCAACTTTATAATGTTTTAAGACACTTAAAAGCCATAGCCCAATCCATTGCAGTTTTAGGCTGCCATTTTTGTTACCAGCTCAATAAATGTTTAATGCAGCAAAACCTTTTTGTGCATTCATAGAAACATAGAAACAGAGACTTTGATGGCAGATAAGGACTGCTTAGCCCACCTAGTTTGCCCATTTCCCTACCTACAGGACAAGCTGCAGATCCTAGTTAGCCAACAGCCTATTTCTTCCCAACCCCCACAAAAATTGCCTTATGTCTGTCCCATGCATTCTTGAATTCTCCCACAGTTCTAGACCCACAACCTCCTCAGGAAGGCTGTTCCATGCATCCACCACCCTCTCTGTGAAGAAATACTCCCTCACATTGCCCCTGAACTGCCCTCCATCCTCAAACTGTGTCCCCTTGTTCTTGCACATCTCTTTCTCTGAAAGATGCTACCCTTTTGGACTTTGTTGATTCCACTGAGGTACTTAAAAGTTTCTATTATGTTCCCCCTCTCCCTCCTTTCCTCAAGGGTATACATATTAAGCCCCTTTAGTCTGTCCTCATATGGCTTCTCTTGCAGACCCTGCACCATTTTAGTTGCCCTCCTCTGGACTGCCTCTATCCTGTCTATGTCCTCGTGGAGATGGGGTCTCCAGAACTGGATGCAGTACTCCAGATCGGGTCTCACCAACTATCTGTACAGAGGGATAACAACTTCTTGTTTTCTGCTGGTGATACCTCTCCCTATACATCCCAGTATCCCTCCAGCCCTCCCTACTGCCTTCTCACATTGCTAGCTAAACTTAAGGTCATCTGATATGATTACCTCCAGGTCCCTTTCCATTTTTGTTGTTGTTACTACCTCCCCCCATTGTGTAATCTTCCCCTGGGTTTTTGTTTCCCAGGTGTATTATTTTACACTTTTTTGCATTGAAACCAAGCTGCCATACTTTTGACCATTCCTCCAACCATGCCAAGTCCCTTCTCATCCTTTACACGCCTCCTTGTGTATCAATCCTGTTGCAGGTCTTTGTGTCATCTGCAAAGAGGCATACTTTTCCTTCCTGTCCCTCTGCAATGTCACTTATAAAGACATTAAAAAGAACTGGACCCAGTACTGAACCCTGTGGTACCCCACTAGTAACCCCTCTTTCTTCAGAGTGGACTCCATTTACAATTACCTTCTGTGTCCTGTTGTCCACCCAATGTTTTACCCAGGCTACCACCCTGGGACCCACTCCCAGGCTAGTTAATTTGACTATTAATGTTTTGTGTGGGACTGTGTCAAATGCCTTGCTAAAGTCTAGGTATGTCCACAGTCCCTCCCTGGTCTACTACTTTGGTCACCCAGTCAGAGAAATTAATTAGATTCGTCTGACATGACCTTCTCACTGTGAACCTGTGCTGCCTTGGGTCCTGTGCACCTCTGGCCTCTAGGTACTCAACAATTTTTTTTCCTTCAGAAGTGATTCCATCACTTTCCCTACCACAGAGGTCAAACTGACAGGTCTGTAGTTTCCTGCCTCTGTCTTGGTCCCACTTTTGTGATGGGGAATCACATCCGCCTTCCACCAATCCTCAGGTACCACACCATCCTCCCATGATTTGTTAAAAAGGGTAGTCAGTGGTTTCACTAGTTCTCACCTTAATTCTTTTAGAATTCTGGGGTGAATTCCATCAGGCCCCATTGCTTTGTCCACCTTCATTTTTGGGAGTTCTTTCAGAACTCTTTCTTCTGTGAAAGGACTGGGATCAACCCCCCTATCCAGAGTGCTTCTGTTACCTGGATTAGGTACCTCCCTCCTCTCTTTTGTGAACACTGAGCAGAAATGTTTGTGCAGTATCCCTGCTTTTTCATTGCCCCTCTCTGCCCACCCACCGTCCATTCTATTCAGCCTCACTATCCCTCCCTTTGTCTTTCTACGCTCCCCGATGTACCTATAAAAGGTTTTATCCCCCTTTTTAACTGAGTTGGCTATCTTTTCCTCAGTTTGGGCCTTTGCTATTCTGACTTCCCTCCCTGCTTCCTTCTGCCTTAACTGGTACAGCTCTCTGTCCTGCTCCTTCTGTGTTTCCTTATACTTCCTGAATGCTATCTTTTTCTCCCTGACCTTCCCCACCACTGCTTTTGAGAACCATAGTGGCTTTTTCTCTCATTTTGATTTATTTATTTGCTTCACACAAAGGCTTGTTGCCTCTGTGATGGCAGATTTGATGTTTCCGCAATGTTTTTTTAACCCTTCCTTCTAGCCTGTTTGCTAGTGCTTTTCTAAGGCACTCTCCCATCTTGCCAAAGTCAGCCCTCCTGAAGTCCAGTATCCTCACTTTTGTATGGCTTGACTCTGTAGCTGAGTTTATTGTGAACCACACTGTTTGATGGTCACTTGTTCCCAGATGGCTACCCTCTTTAGATCTGAGATCATCTCCTGTCCCCATTTGAGAGTATGAGGTCTAAGATTGCTCCCTCACGAGTGGGTTCCAAAACTAGCTGTCTGAGGCATGCCACCTGTAGGGCATCGAGAATGGCCCTGCTCTTGGATGTGGCTGCAGCAAATGTGCTCCAGTTAACATCTGGCATATCCAGGTCTCCCATCAATAGTATCTCCCCTTTCAAACAACATGAAGTCTTGCTATATTATGACAATTGCAGTTTGTCCCACCATTAGAACTGCTCCGGAGGTGAAAGAGTTAACTCCCATTCTAAGAATGGAACTTAGAGCACGAGCTCGGTTAGAGAAGCTCTGTCTGGGTTATTTCAAACCCAAACTGTCAGATTCTTTACTCCGCCTCACTGAACAGTCGCTCCGGAGATTTCTCCTACTGCTCGGTTCATTTCTCGGTTTAAACAGTGTTTTCTCGGTTCAAATCAACTGAGAATATTATTATTTTAACCGCAAAACCGATCGGTTCAAGCTCTGTCTGTGGTATCGTAAGTAATTTCAGTTTAATTTCTGTGTGGAACTTGTAAATGTTATCGGTTCGGTTTTGAACCGATCAGCTTGCTTTAAAACTTGAAGTTACAAAAATTAGAGGTTTTAGAGTGCGGTTCCCGGTTCTTATCGGTTCTAAAAAAAATGAAATTCATTACAGTTTTTTCCAAGACCTGACACGGTTAGGAACCGATAAGGGTGTCTTTGCCTGGCACTGCCGTTAAAAGGGCAAGTTTTTGGTTAGCTACATTGTGTCTGAGAAACCCAAAAGAAAAACCGGGTCCACTGGGTTTCAACACTGTGATGCTTGTGGGGAAGTCTTTGCCAAGGCTGCCCACACACCACTGTGATTATTGTCTGGGGTTTGACCACCTCAATTCAGACTGCCAGATTTGTAAAAATTTCCCTGCAGCCACCCTGGATAAGAGAGTTGGCAGGCTCAGGGAACGAGAGGCCAAAAAGTCCGCTGACCCAGATGGCCAGCCCGGTTCGGTGCCAACCGAACCGGAGGGAGTGCCCTCTGACCAGGGCGAGACTTCCTCGGGCAAACACAAAGCTGGCTCAGATGAGCCAGTTCCAGTAAAGAAAACTAGAAAATCAGCAGGTGTGGAGCCCAAAATTCCTTCTCCAACTGCTGCAGAGATAGCAAGAGCTATTCAGATTGTCCAGTCACTTTCTCCAGTTCTGTCCGAACCGCCACTGTCTGGTAAAAGGTCAGTTCGGTCAGTTCCACCGGTTCAGGAATATGATGTTGAGGAGTTTTATGAACCAGAGGAGGGGGAGGATGATTATGAACAGTATGAATGTGACTTGGAGGGTCTGGGTGTGCCCATTGAACGGACATCTCCCAGACAGACCTTTAGAATCTCCCTATGCTTTCTGAGTCCCTCTCACTTTATGTTTTACAAAAGTTGTTGAAACCCTCCAGCTCCTATTGGAGGAAGCTGTGGATGAGCAAGAGGAACCTGATTTTGTAGAAATGATGGATATACTAGAGTCTAGGAGATTGTCTATTCCTTTGTATAAATCATTTAGGAAACAAACAATAAAATTTAAAAACTCCTAATTCTGTGCCTCTTGTGGATAAAAAGATGGACAGGAGGTACACTAATGTCAGGTCTCTGACACAGAATTCCTTTCTCAGCAATGCAGTCATGTTTAGTGGTTCAGGCTGCAGCCTCAGACAAAGCTAATATTCCCCTGGCTTCACATCCTCCTGACAAGGATTCCAGGAAGATTGATGCCATGGCTAAAAAACAATACATGGCAGCGTCCTTGGGACTCAGGCAAGCAAATTACATGGCTTATGTAGCAAGGTATCAAAAATCTAGATGGGACACTGTCATGGCTTTGTCCAAACAGGCCGCTGGCCAGCTTGCTAATGAGCTGGAACAGGTGGCTGCTGATGGCATTGAGGCATCCAAGGTGCAGTTTCACGCTGCTGTGGATTTTAATGATGTATCCTCTAGAGTCATGGCTACGTCTGTAGCTTTTCGTAGGTTGGCCTGGCTCAAGTGTACTAGCTTGTCACAGGATACCCAGACTAAGGCTATGGATTTTCCTGTGGTAGGGAAATTCTCTGTTTGGGGAGCAGACAGAGAATTATATGAAGAAATGGATGAAAATAGGACTCCTATAAGAGTGCCCAAGCCAAGGAGGATGCTCACTCCTCAGAAGCAGACCCTCAGGGGTAGGGTAGGCTTTTCACAGGCCTTTTACCAAACCCAGGCCTCCTCTGCTTATGCTCAGAGGGGCTTCTTCTAGAGGCAGAGGCAGGGGTGGGCAGACCTGCTCCACCTCTCAGCCTAAAGCATCTGACAAACAGACACCCTGATGGGGTGCCCAGGGCCGATTCTCCTTTACCCGTAGGGGGGCAGGTTGGCTTACTTCATTCAGAACTGGGTGTCTCTAACTTCAGACAAGTGGGTACTGGAAGTAGTAAGCCAGGGTCTGGTTCTCAGCTTCAAAAGTTCCCAAAGATGAGAATCAGATCTTTCCCACCTGCAAACTCTTTAGAGACCTTTACTCTAGAAACAGAAGTCTCAACCTCCTGGCTCTCAGAGCTGTAGAAAGGGTTTTCCCCTACACCAGGGCAAGGGTCTGTACTCCAGATATTTCTTACCCAAAAAGACAGGAGAATGGCGCCCATTTAAGACCTCAGATATCTGAACAAACACCTTTTGAAACCAAAGTTCAGAATGGTAACTCTGGCAATGATTTTACCCTCTCTAAGGCCAGGGGACTGGCTAGCCTCCCTGGACCTCAAGGATGCCTATTTTCACGTCCTAATCAGAAGCTCCCACTGAAAATACCTCAGATTCGAACTGCCCTCAGGTCACTACCAGTTCAGAGCAATGCCCTTCGGCCTCACCTCTGCCCCAAGGGTATTCACAAAATGTCTGGCAGTAGCAGTTGCTCATTTAAGGAGGCAAAGGATTGTTGTCTTTCCCTATCTGGATGACTGGCTCATTGTAGGCCAGTCCCCAGAACAGGTAAAATCTCACCTGCAAGTTACCCAGCAGCTGCTCACCTCCCTGGGCTTCTTGCTAGATCTTCCAAAGTCAGTTCTGGAACCAGTTCAGGTGCTCACCTTCATAGGTGCAGAATTGGACACAAAGCAGGCCAGAGTCTTCCTACCCTTAGAGAGGTTAAGCAACTTGGTGGCTCTGGCCTCCTCCTTCACTCTGCAGGTCTCTCGACCAGCAAGACACTTTTGCAGCTCCTGGGACACATGGCTGCGTCCACAGCCATAGTGCAAGGACAAGATTTCAGATGAGGGACATTCAGTTTCACTTGAGAGCCTTTGGTCTTAGAAAAGAGACCCCTTTCCAAGTTGGTCCCAGTACCTGAACCTGATCCAGGCCCTCCAGTGGTGACAGGATCAGAGCAATTTAGACTGGGTTCCCTTCATTCCTCTGTCTCACTCCTTGACCCTCACTACAGATGCTTCCCTTCTGGGCTGGGGGAGCCCACATGGGCGACCTCCTCTCCTCAGGGAGTGTGGTCCCCAGGAATCTCTGCTCCACATCCGTTGCTGGAACTCAGAGCTGTCTTTTTAGCACTTCAATGTTTTCTGCACTGTTCAGAACAAAGTGGTACAAGTCAGAACAGACAACACCACAACAATGTGGTACATCAACAAGCAGGGGCACTCGGTCTTGGCCTTGCCGAGGCAATGAAGTTGTGGTCTCTGGCCTATTCCTGAACACTTCCCTCATAGCAGTTCATCTTCCAGGAAAGGACAATGTCCTAGCAGATGCTCTCAGCAGGATTTCCCAGGGCCATCACGAATGGTCTCTGGATCCTCAAGTACTGGAGATAGTTTTTGCCAGATGGGGCACCCCTCAGATAGATCTTTTTGCAGCCCCAGACAATCACCAACTTCCACTTTTCTGTTGCAGGCCCCCAGTGTTGGGCTCAGTCCCCCTGGATGCCTTTCTCCTAGATTGGGAAGGGAAGTTTCTTTATGCCTTTCCCCCCTTCCCTCTCCTATTCAAGGTGCTAGTCAAAATCAGATCCCAGCCTTGCAGGGTGATTCTGATTGCCCCAGATTGTGCCAGGCAGCCCTAGTACCCACTCCTTCTGTCCCTAACAGTCCATCTTCCCCTGTGTCTCCCCAGGAATCACAACCTGTTAATCTGTGCCCAGGGGAGAGTTTGGTATCCGAACCTCAAATCCCTCAACCTCCAAGGCCTGGCTCTTGAGGAGTTAGAATTGCTGACCTACACCTTTCTCAGGGTGTTCTTGAAATCTAAAGGCTTCTAGGAAGCCTTCCACTAGGCTACTTATAATTCTAAGTGGAAAAGGTTTTCCATTTGGTGTGCTGGAAACATATTTCCCGGAATCTGCTGATTTGCCCATTGTTTTGGACTATATGGTCCATCTTAATTTTTGGGCCTGAGACCAGCTACCCTGAAAGTACATTTGGCAGCTGTCTCTGCTTTGTTTCAACAGGAAAGCCTCCTCTCTTTCACTCACCTGTATTTTCCAAGTTTTTTAAGGGATTACTTCATACTAATCCACCTTTTAGGGATCCGGCCCTGCCTGGACTAATGTTTGCATTGTCCAGTTAATGCAATCCCTTTTGAACCTCTCTCTGTCTTCTGCAGAGCTTAGGTACTTAACTTGGAAAACTGTTTTCCTAGTGGCTATCACTTCTGCCAGGCATAAGTGAGTTGCAAGCTTGTCAGTAGAAACTGACTTTATTTCTTTCCACAGGGATAAGGTAGTCCTCAGGACTAACAGGAAGTTTTGCCTAATGTGGTTTCAGATTTCCATCTTAACCAATCTATCTCCCTTCCAGTGTTTTTCACTGAACATTCTTCCTCTGGTGAGAGGAGATTGCACAGTTTAGATGTTAAGAGGCCCTGAGTTACTATATAGAACGTACCAAGGGTCACAGGTTCGAATCCCTCCAACTTTTTCTCACTTACGGTGAGGTCGGAAAAGGGAGACCTGCCACTAAGAGATCAGTTGCCAGGTGGATTGTCTCTTGTATCCAATTTTGTTATCAGAAACTGGGAGAGTTCCCCTCTGGCCTGAGGGCTCATTCTACCAGAGGTACAGCCGTGTCTCTAGCTGCTGCCTGAGACATCCCTATCATAGAGATATGTCAAGCTGCTACCTGGAAAACGGTACACTACTTTCACCAGCATTACTCCTGGATGTCCAGGCCAGGAGAGATGCTCGGTTTGGCAACTGTGCTTCAGAGCCTATTCCCTAAGTAGGTTCTGTCCCTCCTCCATGGAGGTACTGCTGTATAGTTCGCAATTGTCATAATATAGCAAGACTTCATGCTGTTTGAAGAAAAATTACTCACCTTAGTAATGTTGTTTCTTCTAATGAGTCTTGTATATTATAACCTCCCCCAGCCTGCCCCTCTCAGAACTTCTACTTGGGTATGGGGTCAGCCTGGGTGTGGGCACTCAGTTATGCCCATTATATGTTTTCCACCCCTTCTTGGGGTTTTTGGGGTGTGGTGTTTTTATTTTATATTATATTATTACTTCTGGTCCCCTGACTTGAGTCTTTGTGTTGGGACCAGCAATAGGTGTTAATATTTAGGTAGCCAGTTGGCTAGTGTAGGTTACAGCTTCCACACAGACCTTAGTGAGTTTTTGCTCGTAAAGATCTGACAGTTTGGGTTTGAAATAACCCAGACAGAGCTTCTCTAACCGAGCTTGTGCTCTAAGTTCCATTCTTAGAATGGGAGTTAACTCTTTCACCTCCGGAGCAGTTCTAATGGTGGGACAAACTGCAATTGTCATAATATAGCAAGACTCCATTAGAAGAAACAACATTACTAAGGTGAGTAATTTTTTCTTCTCTGCCATCCTAAGAATGCCTTCTATCATATCCTTGTCCATTCCCTCCCCCTGACATGGGGGTCTGTATATAACCCCTGGGCAGATTGTGATGCCATTTCCATTCTCTAAGGTGACCCACAGTGCCTCCTCTCCTCCTCTCCCCTCCCTGTTTACTCTTTTGTTCAGTTGCTTTTATCCCTTCCCTTACATAGAGAGCTACTCCTTCCCCTCTTCTCCCCTCCCTGTCTCTCCTGTAGGTTGTGTACCCTGGTATGTTAACATCCCAGTCATGGTTCTCTGTGTACCATGTTTCTGTGACTGCTACGATATCCAGGCATCCCTCTTCCATCAAGGCCACCAGTTCAGGGAGCTTGTTGCCCAGACTACAGGGATTGGTACTCATTACCCTCCATTTCCTGATGGCCTTACTTCTTTTTGCCCCATCCCTATCCTTATTGTCTTTGTCACTTTCTCCATTTACCCCTGCCCTTCTCCCTATCAACATCTCTATCTTTGTGTTTACCTCACTTACTACCCTGACTTTTTTTCAGGGGGCTAGGATTTCCCTGTCTTTCTAGTGCCTCCCTTGGCTGGTTTAAATGCTTGCACAATGAAGCATTTGAACCTATCACTTAGGATCATTGTTCCCTCCTGGACAGATGCAGACCATCATGCCACTATAGGCCTGCATCACTCCAGGTGGACCCCCAGGCCCAATGAAGCCAAATCCCTGAGCTCTGCACCAGTTTTCAATCACTGATTGAATTCCATGGTGTTGAGCACCCTAGCCTCACCTACGCCATAGAAAGGCAGCACCTCTGAGAAGATTACCATGCGTGCTACTTGTCTAAGGCCCCTTCCCAACTCTACAAACTCTTCCTGCACTGCTCTGATCCCTTTCATAGCCAGGTCATATGTCCCTAGGTGGACAATGACATCCAGCTCCCTCCCCTGTGCAGCTGCTCTGGTGATCCTGAGGATCTGCTCCCTGTCCCTCCAAGCCATGGCGCCAGGCAGGCACCTTACCTCCCTCTCCCCTTCCTCCCCCAGTTCTACCTTCCTAACAGTGGAGTCCCCCACCAGGAGTTGTTTCCTTCTCCTGTGGGGTCCCATGCCATCCTCCTGTGGGTCTCCTTTTTGGAGGTTCCCAGCTTCCTCCTTGGTCTCCACTGCGGGTGCCTCCATAGAGGAACCACACTTTGCCAGAACGGCATATGAATTGTGGAGAGGTACAACTGGAGGGATGTGCCTCTGTTCCACCACCCTCACCCTCCCTGAGCCCACTGTGGTCCAACCACTCCTCTTTCTTGGCAACCTCTGAGGCAATGGCAGTGGCCCTTGTGGTCCCTGGATGGGAGAGGAGGTCCCACAAATCCTGGCCAACTCAGCCAGGAGTTGAGCAACCTCCTCCCTCAGCCAAGAGAGGTGCCTGCAGATGGGACAACACCGCATCCTCCAGAACGTTTCCTGGAAGACTGCTGCTTCACAGCCACTGCACTGCACCACTCCCATCATGTCTTATTTCTGACCCCTTCTCTGTTGTTTGGAATCCTTATTCTTTCCTCTGTTTTTTTTTCTCCCTACTTACTTACTGCCTCTGTGCCCTTTAAGCTCCTGATCTTCCTGTTCTGAGACAAGAAGATCCTATATTTCTCAGTAGTTCCCTTACTTGCTCAGAGGCAGACCTCCAGCAGCTGGGGGGGGGGGACATAGAGCTACTCTTGTCTTTCTAGGATGGTGAGTCTTTGGTGGCTCTGTGATCACTCACTTCTTGCTCCCAAACAGGAAGTTCCTGTTGCCAGTCAAATCCTGTGCCTATAAAAGTAGAACTGGTTTTGGGTGGGATGGAGGACAATATAGTGCCAGTAGAGAAGTCCAGTCACACAGCAACTCCTTCCTCCTGATGTTCTCTGCCAAGTCTCTGGAAGAAGCTATCTAGGGCAGTGTTTAAATCTGGCTGTAACCTGGTTTCCTTCTAGCAAAGCCACTCCCCCTACTTCATAGATCTTTCTACACTTAGTTGAATTGCACAGATAACAATCCCCTTCAGCCACCTGAGATTTATACCTAGATAACTGCTCAGATAACAATTCACTTCAGCCAACTCAGACAAACACACTAACCTTTTTTCCCTCTAAATTTAAGGTCCCAGTAGTAGAGTTCTACTTCTTTAGTCCCAGTAGAGAAGTCCAGTCACACAGCAACTCCTTCCTCTAGTGTTCTCTGCCAAGTCTCTGGAGAAGCTATCTAGGGCAGTGTTTAAATCTGGTTGTAACCTGATTTCTAGCCAAGCCACTCCCCTTACTTAATAGATCTTTCTACACTTAGTTAAATGCACAGATAACAACTCCTTCAGCCACCTGAGATGTACACCTAGATAACTGCTTTACCCAGTCCACCATGATGGCCAGTTTGTATGTTCACCATAGCTCAATCCATTCTTTTACCAGTTTTGAACTATGGATCATTAGTCTGAGACTCTGCCTTAGTTAAGGACAACATGACACATTTGTCCTTTACAATCTGGTGATCTCCACTAGGTACAAAGTGACACCACCACCCTGTGACTTGATGTGTCATCTAAACTGGCTTCTTTTAGAAACTTTAACAGTGATATTCCCTGCTATGCCTCCTTGAGGAGGCAGTATAACGCAGTGGTTTAAGGCTCTGAACTGCAAACCTGGAGACCTGGGTTTGAATCCCACAGCCCCCATTTGCATACTGTGTGACCCTGGGCAAGTCATTTAACTTCCTTGTGCTCCCAGGCTGCACCTGTAAACCAGCTTCAGCTTAATGTGTGTCTCCAGGTTAAAAATAAATAAATAAATAAACAACAATATGTTTTGCTACCCTACCCACATAGTCATATTGGGTGACAATCCCTTTTGCACTTTATTCTTGGCTGCTTAGAGATAATGCTTTCATTAAAAGCATTTCAAAATATATTTTTTGTGAAGGAATACAATCTATCCCCCCAGTGCATTTTGTTTTGATTGTGTTGGGGTGGTGATAGGATAACACATTGATGAAGGGGGGGTTCCACTGAACATCAGGATTTTTTTTGTCCAGGGTGGGGTGAGGGAAGGTGTACCATTGGATGTCAGAATTTGTTGCTGGGGTACCACTGGACACTAGGAATTCATTTTGCAGGCAGGGTGAGGGAAGGGTAGTGCTGGACATCAAGTATTTGTTGTCTGGAGTTGGATGGGGTGAAACATAGAAGTTGACGGCAGATAAGGACCGCAAGACCCATTCAGTCTGCTCATTTCTTTTTCTACCTTATGAATGTGCCATTGGCCTTTGCTCTGTCAGTGGTCTATCTATTCATACTCATCTGTATTGTTCCCTTATGCCTATCCCATGCCTGTTTGAAGCCCTGCACTGAGGAAGGCCATTCCATGCATCCACCACCCTTTATGTGAAAAAGAACTTCCTCACATTACCTCTTAATTGGCTTCCCACTAATCTCGTGCTGTGTCCTCTTGTCCTGCTATTTTTCTTATATTGAAACATGTTAAACTCTTTCACCTTGTTAATGCCCTTAAGGTATTTGAATGCTTCAATCATATCACCTATCTCCCTCCTTTTCTCTAGGGTGTACATATTGAGCTCAGTTAATCTGTCCTCATATGTTTTCTGATGCAGTCCCTGCACCATTTTGGTTGCCCTTCTCTGGACTGCCTCAATTTGGTTAATGTCCTTGTGAAGGTGTGGCCTCCAGTACTGCACACAGTATTCCAGATGGGGCCTAACCAGTGTCTTGTAAAGTGGGATTATTACCTCCCTCGTCCGACTTGTGATACCCCTACTAATACACCCCAACATCCCTCTAGCCTTACCTACTGCTTTAGTGGTCTGCTTGGATGATTTCAGGTCATCGGTGATGATGACCCCAAGTCTCTTTCTTCCCTTTTGACTGCCAGCAACTCCCCTCCCAGCCTATAGGTGACTTCAAGGTTTCTCTTCCCTATGTGCATGATCTTGTACTTCTTTGCGTTAAACCCCAGTTGCCACTCTTCTGACCATTTCGCTAGTTTATCCAGATCTCTTCTCATTCTGCCCACCCCATCTGGATCATCTACTCTGTTGCAGATCTTGGTGTCATCTGCAAACAGACAACCTTACCCTCTAGTCCATCTGTGATATCACTGATGAAGATATTAAAGAGAACTGGCACCAGGACTGATCTCTGAAGTACCCACTTGTGACTTGCATCCTTCTGGCTGTATACCGTTTACCACCACTCTCTATTTTCTGCCTGTCAACCAGTTTGCCACCCAATGGACCAATGTCTGACCCACCCAAGCCTACCCAGCTTATTAATCAATATTCTATGTGGAACAGTATTGAAAGCTTTGCTGAAGTCAAGGCAGGTGACATCAACTGCTCCCCTTGGTCCACCACTCTGGTTACCCAGTCAAAGAAATCTATGAGGTTAGTTTGACAGGACTTTCCTTTTGTAAACCCATGCTGTCTTGTGTCCTTTACTCTTATGGATTCCAGGTGTTGCACTATGCTTTCCTTAAGGAGTGTCTTCATAATCTTGCCCACTACTGAGGTAAGCTGAGTGGTCTGTAGTTCCCTGCCTCCTCCCTGCCACCACTCTTGTGGAGCAGGATCACATGAGCCCTTCTCCAGTCTTCTGGGACCTCTCCTGTGCTCGGAGACTCCCTAAACAGTTCTGATAATGGCTCTGCTATTTCCACCGTTAGCTCCTTTAGTACCCTGGGATGTATGCCATCAGGTCCCATTGCTTTGTCCACGCTGAGCTTTTCAAGTTCTTGTAGGACCCTTTCTTTTGTGAAGGGACTAGTGCACACCTCCCTCCCCCCTGTGTCCATGGTGCTGAGCTGTGGGCCCTGCCTACTTTCTCTTCAGTAAATACTGAGCAGAAGTATCTATTTAGGATAGATGCTTACATGGTCCCTCCTCACACACACCCCTTATCCCCTTTGATCTTAGCAATACCCCACTGGACTTTCCCTTTCAGTAATGTATCTATAGGAAGTCTTGTCACCTTCTTTTATTGTTCATGCTAGTGTTTCCTCGGTTTGGGCCTTTGCCTGCCTTGCTGCTTTCCCTGCTTCCCTTAGTGAAGGAGGGCACTCCACTATACTAGCAGGACTGCCTGGCACAGGGTGAGGGTAAGACAAGGAGAAGAACTGGGAACAGGTGCCATTTGCCTAAGCCAATACAAAGCAATGTGAATCTTGTATTACATTTCTATTTGTAACATAGACCTAGATATGTAACCTAAGTATATGCCCTAGTTGTGGAATCATTATGACACATTCATGAGGTGTGGTTAGAAAGGTTAAAAGTCACAAAACAGTTAAAGGAAAGTCACAGGAACAGGATTTGTTTTCAGGAGTTGTAGTTCATTCAGTGATACTAAAAAGGAACCTTATGGGGAGAAGATTGCTATCTGGAAGAAAAGACAGTAGTGAGCTCTGAGTACCCTCTTTCAGTATTCAAATCGGGAAATCAGGCTGGGGTTACTGGTTAATAGTCCCTTCTTACCATGTAGATTTAATGTCTGAAGGAAACCAGGGTTCTGAGGTGCTCCTCACAGTGTTGGTGTCAATGCACTGAGCTCAGAAACAGCAGTTTTGTGTGGGTGCTATCTAATCCATGTCTGCCCATATGGAAGATGCAATTTAGTTGCAGGCTGGTCTCAGCTAGTTTCTTGTCTTTTTTTTATCTGAAAGGGACTGCCAGAGCAGAGTGGTCTGACCTTGGCGAATGACAAGGATGACTAATGATGGGATAGGTGGTTAGACTTCTTAAGAGTGGTAACCTGGCAATACAGCACAGGCCCCTTCAAATTCATTTGGTAAACACAATACATGCAATGTCCACTGCAAGAAAAGGAACTCTGTGTCTCCTGAACCTCAGGCCTTAGTGGCAACTTGATGTCTAAGTGGAGGCAACTCAAGAGTGGAGTAAGGTCTGATAGATTTTAGTTCTAGAAACTAGTGTGGTTATTCTTTCTGTAATCTTTCTGTTTAATTGTTTTAGTTAGCATACCCTAGTGTGTTTTATACCTTTTGTATTTTACTACATATTGTGAAATTCAGTAGTGTAAATATTAAATATTTTTCTGTTTAATGTCAGTGACTGGGCAGTGTTTTATGGGGCAGGTTTAAGTCTGTATCTATTGAGCAAACTGGTGTTCCACTACCATAGCGCATGACTATCAGGGACATCATACCAAGAGAATTTCTGGAGGGGGCACACCATTAAGGTTAATCTATGGGAAACACTAAAAGACAGCTTACAATTCCCTCATCCCACAAAGGTACTACTTATATGAGACTTTGGGAGGCATATGCTTCCCCACAGCCTATGGGCTTGACTGTCCTGATGACTGTAGAGTATGAAAGTGGCCTATGCCTGATACAGAGCAGGTGAGAGGATCCTGGGGTGACACAGTTGCTGGTTTTGTTGTCAGTTAAGGTCTTGCACTGGGTCAGAAGTGGCCAGTGGTGAGACTAGGACCAGAGCTAGAGATTCTAGTAGTCATCCAGGTGGTGGCAACATTGAAATACACGAAGCTCTCTGGGCATCTGATTGCTCTTGTATGTAAATTCATCATGGACCAGTAACAGCGGGACATTAGTTTGCTACACAATTTAGTATAGTACAGATTGTCAGTGCAAAAAATGCAATCAAATATTAGCTAGGGAAGAAGCTTAATGTCACAAAAGGACAGAAATGTGATGTTAGAGCAATAATAGTACCCTGAGCCTTAGTGAGTTTGTGGCATGGTGCTTCATGGGGTTTAAATGGTTCCACGATGCAGCATTGGAATTATCCTAACTCCAAACAAAACCCAGCACAACAGCTATCCAGAAAAAAAACAACATTTGACTGTTTTAAAGTGATAAAGTCAATATTTTATTAAATGACAACTGTACTGGGTCCAGTCCTCCTTAATGTCTTTATTAAGTGACATTGCAGAAGAACTGGTAGGCAAGGTGTGCCTCTTTGCAGATGACACCAGGATCTGCAATAGGGTGGACATTCCAGAGGGGGTAGACAGAATGAACAGAGGTCTGAAAAATCTTGAGGAATGATCATGGGTATGGCAGCTGGGGTTTTCTTTTTTGTGTGTTATTTATTTATCTCCTCACTTTTATCTGCCACTCCTTCCAGGCAATTGTAAGGACACTCTCCCAGCGGTTCTGACACCGATCCCTGACCCCACATCACAGCCACCTCAGGGTAACCCGACATAACCCTTCATCAAGTGGGTCCTCCTCTTTTGAGGAGGAAGGGCCTAGCGGCCAACAGCGTTAGCCCTGGGTGCTGCTGAGGTCGGGTGAGCTTCTTGGAGTTCCAGGAAGGCACTGGTCTGGCGGCCGTCATCCGGCAGTTTGAAGGCACCATTTTCTATGTTTTCCTCCTCCGAGTCCCTGTGTGCTGCATCTGTATTGCTCCTGGTCTCCACTGCGGGCCACTACAGAGTGATGCCTCTCCCTAACCCACACCAGGAGAGGAGAGCAGTCCTCCAGATGCCCGATCCTTTTCCTTCCCATGTTGACCCCCCACGCCCTAGTACATTCCCGAACCCGGGCCGCCAGTGTGGTTCGAGGTAAGGCACCAGCGCCTCAACCCTCTGTGCAGCTGGGCAGACAGCTGAGGTTTCTAAACAAAAAAAGTGCAAAAGCAGGCATCTTGAGTGCAATAACCCAGAGGCAGAGTATAAAATGGGGGGAAGGTATTGACAGTCAGTAAACAGAAAAGGGACCTAGGTGTAATCATAACAGAGGACCTCAAGGTGACAAGGCAATGTGACAAAGCAGTAAGGAAAGCTAGAGGGATGGTGAGGTGCATAGAGGGATATCACCAGCAGAAGGAAGCACATGGTGTTGTCACTCATGTCGGTCATTGGTGAGGCCACATCTGGAGTACTGTGCTCAGTTCTGGTGACCACACCTCAGAAAAGACATACACAGGGTAGAGGCTGTCCAAAGAAAGGCAACAGAAAATGGTGCAGGGCTACACCAAATATCCTATGAAGAGAGACTGAGAAATCTAAACATGTACACCTTGGGAACAGTGGAGGAGAGCGGCAACATGATAAAGACATGTTAGAGACCTCTAAATGCCTCAACAATCAATCAGTCAATCAAAATTTATTTATAATGTGCTTTTCAGCATATCAAAGTGCAAGTACATATCAAAATAACATCTATCATAATAAATAACAACATATAAACAATAAAAGCAGCAACAGACCTATTCAAACGCTAATTCAAATAGGTAACTTTCAGAGATGCCTTAAATGATTCTGTGGACAGGCACTCTAATCTGATGAGGTAGAGAATTCCACAGGGTTGGGGCCATGAAAGAAAAAGCTCTGGCCCCAGATGACTGAAGACAAACCCATGGAATCTCTAGCAGTCCCTTGTCAGTGGAGTGTAGTGGGCGGAGAGGGCAGTAGGGTTGAAGGAGATCTTGCAAGTAGCCCGGTCCTTGACCGTGTAGGGTCTTACAGGTCAGCAACGTGACCTTGAAAGTGATTCTCCACTGCATTGGCAGCCAGTGCAGTTTGCACAGCACAGGTGTGATATGGCAAGATCTTGATAACCCAGTCAACAACCTGGCTGCAGCAATCTGCACCAGCTGCAGGTGACGGAGATCCACCCCCGGCAACCCTAGATATAGAGCATGGGGTGAATAAGTTACAGGAGGCAACTAAGGGCATGCAATGAAGCTGGAGGAGGTAGCTTAGAAGAATGTTAGGAAGTATTTCTTCACTGAGAGGGTGGTGGATGTCTGAAACAGTCTTTCTGCAGTGGTAGTGGGGGTGAAAACAGTGGTGAGCTTTAAGCATGCATGGGATAGGTGTAAAGGAAAACTGCTATCAAAGCGAGGGTCGGGAGGTGACCAGAGACCAGGTAGTGTCTGCAGTGGCAGAATAGGCAGGAAAAACAGGGGCAGACCAGGTGGGCCAAGCAGGCCTTATATGCTAATAAATTCTATGTTTTATGTTTCTATAACAAAGTTAAAATGCCAGAATAGCAGGTGGAGTAAACAATTTGCTCAATGTTTTGCACCTGCCCTTAGCTTTCAAGAATGGTACTGTTCTGAAACACACCAACACTATATAGTATATACAATTATATAACACACAAAACATTCCTTAGTGATAAATTAATTACTTAGTGAATAAGTTAAAAGCACAGCAAAAAAACTGTCAGGATTAGTTGGCAGCTAATACTCAGACCACCTCTAATTCATATTACCAATTAGAGATTACACAAACTATAATATATGCTCATATATGAGTTAATTATAATTAGAATGGAGGTCCTATAACAGTAAACAAGGTATTCCATTCTTTGACTCTTCAATCTGACATCTCTAAGGAGCTAATTCATATGCTGCTTGAAACAAGTTTCATTTCATATTGCCATATGCACCCATAATATCAACACCTATTCATATAAAATGAACAACAGAGAAGTGAAGATACAAAAGAGAAAAAGCATCAAACAAAATCCAAAAGCATTTTTAATTATCCTAAATCATGCAGGTTTTACATCAGCACTGCATTATGCCACTTGTAAAAAGGGTTCCAAATCATATCTCTTTTAACCCTTTACCCCAGTGGCTTTCAATTTATGTATCTAAAAATGCATCGCATTGCAGTAGTTTTCTACTCCAATCCCCTCCTCAGCTCCAAGTCTAAACTTTTCTATCTCCATACAAGTAAATTTGTGTGGCCCTCAGTAGTTGCCACATAGGCTGCCAAAACATTAGAAAGATCTTTTCTATTAATGCAACTTAGATGTTTGCCAGTGCGTTTCCTGAACACCCATTGCATTTTACCTACGTAATAGCAGTTACATGAACAAAGTACTAGTGTCGCAGCTAAAAAAGTCTCTGACGGTAAAACTGTGTCCTGTTTGTGCTCCCACAAATGTATTTGATTTTAAAATAGATGCACAAAAATGGCAATGTCCACAACTAAAGTTCCCCTTTGGGGAAGTCGGAAGCCAGTCTGGAGCCAGATATTCAAAAGTGTGCACAGGCGCAATGTTTTGCACCTGCACCAGTTCCACAGGCTGCTATATTTAGAGGTATAATGCTGGCACTATGCCATCTAAATATAGAGTGGAGTGTGTGCTGCACAAATGACTTTAGCACGTGATGCACAGTGCAGTGGCACAGCACCGCATATAGCACTAAGGGTAGCACAGCTCATGAAGGAGGCAGCACTGGTGCAGTCCTGTCCAGGGCACTGGGTACAGACCTAACAATCTTTACCACACTTGAATATCAGCAGAGGACACCACCCTTGATAGCCTATTATACAGCACTTGAAACCTAGTTACTTACATAAATTCTTTGTTTTGCAAGAAGGTTCTAAAGGTCATAAAAATAATATAATGGTACAAATGTTATAATAACCATATGATAATGCAGTAATAATTATTTACTTATTTTGACAAGTGAACTTTACAAGATATGAGGTAACCTGACCTATTTTCTCAGCAATAAATGTTCTCTGTTAACCTATTGCTGCAGTGTTTGCTACTCAGTTACTTAGGAGTTACTTGGGAGGCAATCTCTGTGGCAATAGAGAAGGCCAATCTGACAGTTTATGGCTGAGGACAGGGTACTGATGTGGGTGTATGTAAGAGCCGAGTCAAGGTGATGCCCAGGTACTTGTAGGATGACACCTGCTGGAGAGGGTGAGCATTACTGGGGAGAATGGGGGGCATTTTGGCCCCATTCTGAGATGTGAAAAAGCACAGATTTGTTTTTTTTTTAGGTTAATGACCAGCCATTGGTCAAGGAACCACTTTTGGCTTGGTTGAATGTGTGCTGCAAGGATTCCTGTAGAGATGCGGGGTCAGGGTGGGAGGCAAGGAGAACTGCATCATTGGCATAGAGTACCATATTGCCTGAGCAGGAGCTGGGGAGGGTATTGAGAAATAGGCTGAACAGAACAGTTCCCAGGATGGAACCCTGGGGGAACCCCGAGTGAACGGGCAGGGTACTGGACAGGGTGCCATTTACCTGCACGCACTGTGATCTGGCAGAGAGGTAACTGGTGAACCAAGCCAGTGGGCCAGGGGAGAAGCCAAGTTGGTGGAGGGAGTCAAGTAGGAGGGGGTGACAGACAGTGTCAAAGGCCTTGGAGAGGTCAATGAACACTGCGCCTGCAACATGACCAGAGTCAAGAGCAGAATGGGGGTGCTGGGAGAACTCCAGGAGGGCTGTAGTGGTGCTGTGTCCAGGGTGGAATCCATGTTGTTCTGGACACAGCAGGTCATATTTGGCCAGATACTCGGAGAGCTGAATGGCCACTATTTTTTCTAGTGCTTTGGAGAGAGGGGGAAGAATGGAGATGGGCCTGAAATTGTTAGGGTAGGTTCTGTCTCCACTCTTACGGATAGGGGTGATTTCTGCAATTTTCCAGGCACTGGGAAATTGACCAAGACATAGTGACCGGGTTTAAAAGGTTGGTGAGAGGGGCTAGTACAGTATCTAGGACTAATCGGAGAATCCTGGAGTCCAGGGATCACAGCTGGGGTTCTTGCTAGCTAAGGCTATTTGCAGGTGAGGCCTGGCTTCAAGGTAATATGCACACAGGTAGAAAGGGGGAAATCTGAGGTGAGGGTGGAGGCAGGGTTAGCATCAAAAAAGTAGTTGGGGAGGATAGAGCTTAAATCTGAGAAAGCCATATTGAGGCACTCAGCTATGCAGGACGGATCAGTAGTGACGGTACCGTCTATGGAGAGTACTGATGGTAGGGGGGAGCGGATCTTTCCATTGAGCCCTTTCATATTGTCCCAGAAGGCATGGGATGAGCCCCAAGTGGATTCAAGGGTGTTTTGATAATATTTGTCCTTAGCCTGCCTTATAGCCCAGGTGCACTTGTTACATACCTCTCAACCTCCTGCCTCATAAATCAGGGACAAAGGACAAAAATCAAGGACACGTCTTCAAAAATGATGATATCCACTCAGGAGGCTGGTAGAATAAAGGGCTTAGTATAACATGCATTTTCTAAGGAAGAACAAGTCTCTAACTTTAATGTTTGACATTATTTTGTGCTTACAACCCCCACTGTTTGGTCATGAAAACACAATTTTTAGGAGGGACCGAGCTAAATTTTGAGGCAAAATCAGGGACGTCCCTGAAAATCAGGGACAGTTGAGAGGTATGACTTGTTACATGCTGCATTATAGGCTTGTCTATCAGCCAGTTTGCCTGTCTCGACAAGCAATGCAGAGATTATCTCTTTGTTTCAGTGTTTGGATGAGGGATGGGGAGATCCATGGGGTGTTGTGTTTCTTGGTACAGATTCTGGTCAGGGGGCGAAAAGGTCACAGGCCTTGCTGAAGGCATTGGAGAAAATAGGCTAGGGCAGAGTCAATATCTGTTGCGAGTAGGATTGGGGACCAGACAAGCTAGGCTAGGTGCATTTATAGCTTTCTGAGACCCCCAGGGAGAAAGCACCGGTGCAAAGTGACCTGGGACACTGGTTTTGGTGTGGGGGATGACCAGTGGCAGAGGACAGGAGAGTGGTCACTAAGAGAGTCTGGTAGTACATTAATAACCCTGATTTTGTGGGGGCAGTTTGACAGAATTACATCTAGGAGGGTGCTGGAGCCGCCTGACTGGTTAAATCTAGTGGGTGAGGTTACTAGTTGGGTCATAGCTAGGGCAGCAAAGGAGTCCCTGATATGGGGGGCAGTGGTACTCAGCCAATTGACATTAAGGTCACCTAGGATGAGCTCGCTCCACCTTGTGTGGGAGTGTGGTGAGGTAATCAGTGAGGAGTGGACAGCTGGTCCCTGGTCCCTCTCGGGGTATGAGACTGATAAAGGGCCCTCTGGCTGATCAGGGTAACCTTGAGAGTGAGGGCTTGGGCACTAAAACCAAGCTTGGGGGCAGGAAGAGCATGGTCTAAAAGTGTATCACGCATGAAGACTGCACATCCACTGCCATGTTTGCCTATATGGTCTTCCCTGAACAGGATGTAGCCAGGGAGAGAAATAACCGAGTTGGGAGTTTTTCTCGAGAACCGGGTCTCAACTAGTGCTATAACATCAGGACGGTGTTGTACAGCCCAGTACTGGAGAGCGGCGGATTTTTTTAGGAGGCTGCAAATATTCATGGATGCAATGCTGAGGTCAGTACCAGAGTGGGGTGTGGGGTGGCTAGTTGCCAACGGCCCGGGGTTGGGGTATATGTTCCCCGGAGAGCAGAAGGAGTAGAGCAGTTAATCTGATGAGTGCTCTGAGGTGACCAGGACCCTTAGCCAGGTACCGATGCGAGGGCCTACTAGTGGGGGTACAAGGGATGAGTAGGGAGTGGAGGGTAGGTATGGCAAGGAAGGGGTGGGCCCAGGGTGTCCCGGGGAGGGGGTATTGGTTGATGGGTGCCATGGAAAAATAGGTGTCTGGGTGGGGTTGGCTGTGGGTGGTATGTATGTTTTCGTGAATCTTATCCATAATAGACATGGAACTTAAAAACATGAGGGACTCAATCAGAGAGGACTATGAAAACACACACAAAGAACATTACAAGACAATAATCTGAATCTAATAAAGAGGCACAAAAGTATAGTTATGGGGCTGGAATATGATAGGGATAGGACTGACAGTGTAGCCACATGGTCCATGAGCCTGAGAGTACAAGAATGCTGTTATAGAAGGAATAACAAGAGATGTGATCTTAACTTTAAGAGACCCATTTAATTCAAATATACTTCTATATAAGCAAACAATAGAAATTTAAACAAGATTTGGCATTTATAAAAGGAATATGTATAGAAAATAGGATAAAACTAGAAAATATGGAGACAGAGAAAAAAGTTAAGAGAAACAGTGAGATTCTGCCACAAGAAATTCCTCCCTTACAGAAAGACAATTCCTTATATGCTAGTCATATTAGTATGGAGAAATCCACATATATAGAGATAGACACAGAACTAGAAAGCGAGGAAGCTGAATATATATAATGCTTCCGGACCTAGAGGTGAGAGGAAACAGCATTTGCAGAGAATGGAAGAAACAATTTCCTGAGCTTTGGCAACAAGGCAAAGTTCAAGAACAGAAAGAAAAGGAGTGAACAGATAAAAATCCTAAGGAGAAAAGAGATTGAAAACAAAGAAAGGATAAAAACTGTAAAAAACGTCTGGATGCTGACCCACAGAAAATCAGTCACAAGTACTAAAAAGTAAAACCAATAAAGCTGAACACAGTAAGAGAGATAATCTTAGTATAAAGAAATACAGAGTTGGATACAAAGAAAGAAAATTTGTAAATGCAGGGAACAAAATAAATAAAAAGGGAAACATTGATATAGAAAGTATTGAAAATACAAACAAACAAAAGAAGGGGAAAATGAGAACAAAAGGGTGAAAAACAAAACAGAAATAGAAAACAAGAAGAGATATTAATAGGGTGGACAATGCAGATATTACAGTAGAAGCAATAACTCCCACAAAAATCAGAACAAAAGGATTAGAAAGGGAGATAGGTACAGAGATTACAGAGGTCCAGGATAAGGAGAATAAAACACATGGCAATGAAAATGAGGAACAGTTTAAAATATTTTTTCACAAAACTTTGGGAACTGATTTTGTACTTCCCCTGTATAAAATGGCACATATGCTGGATGACACGCAACATAGACTAGCTAAAACCATAACAGATTTGCTGCAATCTGCTATGGATGGCTGCAGATAGATGAAAGATTCTGTAAGTATAGTACAGCCAATAGCAGAATCAGAATCAGTGCTGTTGGTTACTGATCAGTTCTACATTTTAAAGGCAATCCTTTATAAAAAAAAAAAAAAAAGATTTTAAATGAAATTGGAATAATGATGGGAGAAGTAACTACAGTAAATTAGCTTTTCCCAAAATTTTGTAGCCAATAGAACAGTGGAAACATAAAAAAATTTACAAATGTCTATATTTGGATTAAAACAGATGTATAGTACAAAGAAAGTAAATTAAACATAAGAGATAAATTGACACATTAAATGCACTTTTGAGCTCACAAGTCTTCAGCCAAGAGACGGCCAGATTACACTATGGGCCACTCAGGGAATACGCTGAACAACTGAAAATTAAAGAAAGATTGTTGGACGAGCTTGGTATTTATGTGTGCATGGATGAGGATGAAGTTATATTAGCCAACAGGGTGGTACAAGTAACAAAGGTTCAACATGGGAATTGGTAATAGAGACCTCAGACAGGTTTAAGGCCTTGACTAACTTTAGTGATGTTCCGCTGGCAAAATAAAGATTTTGATTGATTGATTGATTGAAACAGTGACAACCACTGGACCTACTGATAGGAAGGAGGCCACATGGATGTTCATACACAAACACAAATAGAATAAACACATCAAAATGTGACAGACAAAATATAGTAAGTAAGGCAGTAGGTGTGAATAATCAAAAAAAAGGTTAAGACTGTTGACATGGAGTCCTTCAGGGATAAAGGAAAAGTTAGGGACCTAGAGGTAGAAAGATACTTAAAACAATTTGACATTATTTGTATACAGGAATCTTGGGTTACAGGAGATGGCTTGTTAAATGGATATAATACATCTAGTAATAAGGCCATCAAACGTAAAAAATATGGGAGAAATGTAGGAGGTTTAGTAACACTCTGTAGGTTGGAAGACAAAATTTGAACAGAAGAGATAGTGGGAGTACTAGTATATTGATGGTGAAGGTTTCTGGAAAGGGTAATGCGGCAATTTTTATAATAAATGTCTATGTACATCAAGAAAATAGTGATTATGGAGATAAAGACTGGCTTAATAAGTTAAATATGGATTTGGATATCATTCAGCAGAGCAATCCCAGTAGTGGCATTGTTCTGATGGGGGATTTCAATGCAAGAATAGGTGAGTTACAAGGAATAGCAGAGTATGCATCTACTGCTTTATCACAAATGTGAAATAAAGGATATAAATAGGGTAAGGAATTCCAGAGATCATAAAACAAAAGAGGAATAGAAGTACACAAACTGTTATGTAACTGAAACCTTCGTTTACTCAATGGTAGAGTAGGTTTAGATCTGCAGGGTGATTACACCTATGGGGCTGGATTCACAAAGTTTTCAGAAGGTGCAAAACCCTCTCTAAGTCCCCAAAACTGCCATAGCTATGGAAAAAAGGGGAGATTGCTCTAAGTGCTATTCACAAAAACCTCTGCAGCTGCGGAAAAAAACACTACAGACTGTGGAGAAAAGTGCAGCTGTGGAAGTCCCTAAGGAAAAAAGGGTGTGAGATAAGTAAGGCACATCCCCTGAAGGGCTATTCTCAGCCAGGTTTTTTCTGCAGCTGTGGAACAAACATTACATACAGTGGAATGAGGTGTAACTCTCCTCAGCAACCCAGTAGTGCCCCAACAATTAGAATCAATTAAGGTGGAGGTGAGGCACAGTAATAGCATCCAGATAGTATAGCAGTGGCTATTATTACAGCAACTAAGGCACATTGCCATGCTATAGCAACAGGCAACAACCACCAGATCCAGTGCAGCCCATGACGGAGCCCCACAGGTAGTAGAGCCTGACCAGCCTGCAGCAAGTGCTACCCCTGCAGGCAACAGGAATGCCCTGGGAGGGATGACCAGTAATGACAGTCAGCCACTGTGGTGCCATGGTATTGCTGGTACTTGTGGTGCTGCAGTGGTCCCAGTTGAGGGACTGGTTGCTGGTATCTTTGTGGGCACTGTCAGCCTCATACTATGGCAGCAATGTTAATGTCTGCTGCTTCAGCTACTTGTAGTACTATTGCTGTGCCTCCTCAGCCATTGCCACAGCTGCGTGATCCGCAGCACTTGCAGAATCAGCAGCTGCTGGAATTCGCAGCTGTGGGACTTTATGGGATTCCTCAGCTGCGGATTTTCTTTTAAGAATATCACGCAACTGCATTTCCGTGAGTGCTGCAAGCCTTTTCCTCAGCCGCGGATTTTTTCCGCTCTTTGAGAATCCTGCCCACAGTATATGGGGGAAATGGCTCATCCACTATTGACCATGTATGGGTAAATATCAACATGATTGATAGTTGCACTTCGCTGTTAGTTATGGTAGGCGCCTGAAAGCCAGCATGCAGCCTTGAAATAATGGTAAAACAAAAGGCAAATATTTGGTAAAATCAGACAACATTATCCCTTGAAATAAAAAAAAATTGTATAGGTTGGGCAACAATAGAAGGGGAAATGTTTTACTAATGCTAGCTGAGAAAGGCTATTTAAATAGTCTGATGTTTTATGTGAGTAAGGGATATGGAGATAAAGTGGTACAAGAATACAATACACTTATGGGTGGCATAGCATATAGTACTCAAGGAAATAAGTATTAAAAAAAGAGAAGGGTACTTATGGTACAATAATGGGTGCAAAATGGCTAAGAAATAATTAAATCAAGAATTCAGGATATTAAAACACAATCCAGATAAATACAGTCCTAAAAAATAATGGAGAGAAATACACACGGCAGCTATGGAACAATTTAGAAAATACAGTAAGCAAAAAATAATAAAAAATTTGGTCTATAGCTAATAAAGGAATGAAGGAAATCAAAGGATAGATAGTCATATAGAACCTGAGGAATGGGTAAAGCACTTTTAACAATTATTTTATAGAAATCAAAAAAAAAACAGAAAACATGGAAAAATAAGAGTGACTGGAATAACAAGCAGACACAGATCAAATAATCAGAGGCAGTATAGGGCAGTGGTTTAGGCTCTGAGCTGCAAATTTGGAGACCTGGGTTTGAATCCACAGCCCCCACTTGCATATTGTGTGACCCTGAGCAAGTTGCTTAACTTCCCTGTGCTCCTAGGTTGCACCTGTAAACAAGCTTTCAGCTTAGTGTGTTTCACCTGGTTAAACAATTGGAAAAAATATATATATAACTATTATAGAAATAGAACAAGCTTTGGACTCTTTTTCACAGTCGTAGCACCAGGACCTGATGCATGCCTCCATTGATGTGCTTAAGAAAACAAAATCATATTGTATACCCTTCCTTCATAATCTATTTAATTATATTTGAATACTGGTACCCTTCCAGAAAGTTGGAAGTTAAATATTATAGTCTCTTTTAAAAAGGAGATAAGAAAAATCCAGAATGTTACAGACCCATTGGTTTAATAAACAGTATTGAAAAATTATTTACTAGAATACTTAATAATAGATTAATAACTTAGGTGAATAATGGTAATATCTTTGACTGAAGCTCAGGCAGTGTTTAAGGCAATATATTCTACGATAGATCAATGCATTACCTTGAAACATCTGATAGATAAATATAAAGTGGATAAAAACAGAAACTATGTTGTACTGCTTTTGGATTTAAAATCTATGCTTGATAAAGTAAATAGGTACCTGTTATGGGAAAGATTGGAAGCCATGGGGTGGACAACTAAGTTTAGAGTTAGTGAAGTTATTATATCAGGATAATTACTAATACTCATATAAGACACAATGAAAAGGGAGAGGTGAGCAGATGGCTTAGTTCAAATGTAGGAATAAAACAAGGATGTACACTATCCCCATGCTGTTTAATCTATATTTCAATACAATATTAAAAACTATGTATGACAATGATTTTCACATGCCCAAGATCAGTATGAGAGTGTGACCATATTTGGCATATGCCGATGACGTGGCATTATTGTCCACTAGTTACATTGGTATGAAGAGAATGCTCAATACATTTCAAATTGAATGTAGTCAAGCTGATTTACAGATAAATTACAATAAAACAAAAGTATTCATTTTTGGTGGTAACAAAAAGAGTATAAATACATCTTAAATAATCATAAACTGGAGGTTGTAAAAGAATTTTGATATCTTGGCTTAATAGTGAATCAGAGTGGTAACTGGAGAAGTCACATTAAAGAACCTGAATTTAAAGCTAAAAATTTTTTACTGATATTGTCAGCCAGAACTTTTGAGAGAAGCAAGGTGGTGACTGTGTGTGAGCTGCCTGAGCCATGAGCTTAGTGTTTCTTTGTTTTGTTGTTTTATTTCATTTTATTTAGTTATTTTTGTCTCATATTTTAGTTAAATTAGTTAAGGGCTTATAGAGTGAAGTAGACTAGAGAGGGTAACTCATTTTGGGGGTTTCTGAATGGTGTGTTACCCCGCAGTTTGAGTGTTCTGTCGTATCCTGTTTTGTTGAAACTGTTGTCAGGTCACTAAATTACTAGCATTAACATTGCTAGTTTAAATATTTTACATGTTTATTCTAGATTTGATCACTTAGTTTAGTGATCGACAATTTTATTGTTTGTCTTTTTTGTTAATACACCTGGTGTCACTGTCACAGCCGTAACAAATTGCTCCCTGAGTTTTCAGGGAGATTGTGGATCCTGCACTTAATTACAATCTGCTGCTGCCTGGAGCCACCTGTTGCTCAGAGTGGAAGAGCTGAGCTGCCTCTGGAGACCTGCTGTTCAGAAGACCTGCTGTTGGGAGTAGGAGTTGAGGAGACCTGCCTGTGGAGAGTGTTGGAGTGGTTAGAGTTTCCTGCGGTCTGCTGGTGTGGTGAAAGTGGTCTGATGCCAGCGCTGAAGAAGTACTGTTTCATCTGCCTGAACTCTGAAAGTGAATAAGCCAAGTCCACTGGGGTCCTGGTGTGGCAACTGTTAGGTGGCGGTTGGGCCGGTTTAGCCTGTGGGGCCGTGCAGGGTGTACCCGCTGGAAGGCGTGGAATTTCCTACAGTTGTGTGGGGCTGTTAACACTGGCTGTCTGAGGGCGGTCGGGTTGCTGATGCTACTTTTCCTGGGCAGCTAGGACTGGCGCTCTCTGCCTGTTGGACTAAGCACTGGGATTTGGAGGTGGTGTATCCCTGTGAATTTGAGGGACTGGTGACTTTGTGAGCTTGTGGTAGGCTCTGGACCTGGGACTGCAGCACCAAATTTGGAGTGGTTGCTTGATTTGGGTTGATTCTAGGGGGACATCAGGGAATGCAGGTCAGTGGGTGGCAGGGATCCTGATAGTCTAGAGGGTTCCCTGAGGTGGGTGCCAGTGGGTTTTCACCTTAGGGTCCTTATTTTTCCTGGAGGGCTGCCCTTGCTGGGCTGTTGCCCTGGGGATGCAGATTTGCAGCCTATGTGTGGAGCTGATGAGACCAGTTCATCTGTAGGCGAAGATCCTTACTTTTTTCTTTGGGTGGCATGTTTATTGTGCAGAACTATATTATTGGACTAGGGAGGTGGTGAGAGTACCTCTGAAGATTTTCATTTGCATACTAATTTGTAGATTGGTTGCTGCAGTGAGACTGCAGCAATCTTGGACCTGATATTTGTGGAATGGGTGGGGGATGAGAGCTACTCCTGATTTCATTGGAAACTTTGGCAGGCTTCAGACCAGGTATGGACACTGACTGCTCATTATTACAAATTTGGACTTTCAAAGCACCCTAACAGTTGGGTTTTGTTTATAAGGGGAGGGGATTGGGTTAATTTTGGGTTTTGGGCCAGTTTATTGGGGCAGGAGGTGGGAATTGTTTTATTTGAATTATGATTTATAGTTATTTAATTGTTTTGTTATTATTATTATTAGGTGTCAGCGTGGCTCAGTTGGTAGCACATCCGCCTCTGGACCAGAAGGTCGTGGGTTCTCGTCCCACACCGGGATTGGACTTGCACCTAAAAATCACTGGCATCCGAGTGCAGTATTGGGGGGTGCTGTACTGCTGGGGTGTGCCGTCCTTCAGATGAGACGTTAAACCGAGGTCCCTTCTACCCATCCTGGTGTTGTCCTGGTGGGTGTCCAGGTGGAAGTAAAAGAACCCAGGGCACTCTTCGCAAAGAGTAGGGAACATTCTCGGTGTCCTGGCCAACATTCCCCTTCCCATAAACCAGTTCATGCAATTATCCAGGCTGTGTGTGGGTGATGATGTGATATGGCGCCACACACATTCAGTCACTTCACTACCAGTCTAGCATTGCTTGTAAAGCGCTTTGGATGTATGAAAAAGCGCTATATAAATGCTGATTCTTCTTCTTCTATTATAGTTTTGCGATAGTTGGGGGATTGCTGTTGCAGGTGGCTGCTAAATATGTGCTGGCAGATGGCTCTCCCGATCAGGCACTACTCCCCCTCGGAGCTCTGGGGCCTCTGCCCCTTTAATTGTCCACCATTGCCTGCTGATGTCTATGGATGTTGTCGGGCTTTTGGGATTATTGGGAGGAGATGTGGGGGGGTGCTGGACCTCGGGGGAGGGGAACTGGGTGGCCGGATTGGGGTAGTGGGGACTAGAAGAGACCATGGGATGAAATGGGTACTGGAGAGGGGTCCAGATGACATGACCAGCCTTGGAGTCTCATCCTACTCAGGTGCTATTGTGCAATGCCAGGTCCATTAAAGACAAGACGACAGTCATTGCTGATCTTGTTGGGTCATCAGATCTGGCATGCATCACTGAGACCTGGCTAGATGAAAATGCTGGCCCAGTTCTTGAGGCAGCTACTCCAGCTGGGTTCTTGGTGGTACACCACCTGAGGTTGGATTGTAGGGGCAGGGGTGTAGCCATACCTTGTAGAGGTGCCAGTTGAGGAGATCAGGTCATTTGAGTATATCGTGGGCACAGGTGTGGGGTGCAGGATTCTCTTGTATACGGGCCACCAGGGGATGAGAGAAGAAGTTCTGCAGGAAGTCATGGACTTCATTGTTGACATGGTATTGGAGTTCCCTAGGCTGATGGTTCTGGGTGACTTCAATGCCTGGGCCTACTTCTAACTCTCGTAATTTGGTCAGGACTTTTTCCAACTTATGAACTTGTTGGGCTTCACATAATGAGTGAATACCTCAGCGCACCCATAATTGCAGTCACTCATTGGACCTGGTCTTTCTGTTTTGTATGGAGGCCATTGGCTTACATATGAACATATGAAGAAGCCAGCAGAAAAATGCCATTTGGTCTATCAAGTCTGTTCGTATTGCAGGTACCACAGTTTGAGCTACTGTTCCTGCCGTCCCTCCCCACTCCTCCCATCCTCCCTACTTCCCTCTATGCCTATCCTAGCCTCCCTTAAAGCTACCCACTGTCTTCAATGAGATGACCTCTTCAGGCAGTGCATTCCAAGTGTCCACCACCTTCTCAGTGAAGAAGTGCTTCCTGACCTCCCTCCTAAACCTCCCACCCTTCAGCTTAAGACTGTGCTCCTTGTGTTATGGCTGCCACTCAGCTTAAAGAGACTCTCCTTATCAACCTTATTCATTCCGCTCAAGTACTTGAAGGTCCCAAACATGTCCTTGCTCTCTGCTGTCTTCCAGGAAGTAATGTTTTAGTGCCCTCAACCTCTCCTCGTATGCCTTACCCTGCTGACCAGCTTTCATCTTTGTAGCCCTCTTCTGGACCTTCTCCAGCAGGTTAATGTCCTTTTTGAGGTGTGGGCACCAGTACTGAACTCCATACTCTAGATGTGGCTTTACTAGTGACCTGTACAAGGGCAGTATAACCTCCTCTGTCCTGCTACTGATCCCCCTAGATATGCATCCCAGCATCTTGTTTGCCTTTGCTGCTGCTTTCTTGCTCTGTGTGGAGTACTTCAGGTCACTAGTGATCATCACTGTCAGGTCCTGCTCCTCCTCCTCCTCCTCCTCTGATGCACATACTCAGACTTCACCCAGATAGTACTCATTACTGGGATTCTTGGCTCCAATATGCATGGCTTTGCATTTCTTGGCACTGAAGTCAAGCTGCCACATCCTGGACCACCTCCCCAGCTTTTCTAGATCTTTCTGTAGGTCCTGTATCCCTTCAGCTGTGTCCACTCTCCCACAGAGCTTGGTGTCATCCATGAATAGACACATTTTGCCCTTAATGTCATCCCCAATGTCATTGATGAAGACACTGAGCCCTGCTGGACCCTACTGGTTACTCTCTGGTGCCAAATAACTCTCCCCAACAACCACCCTCTGGGTTCTGTCCCTCAGCCAGTTTTTCACCCATCTGGCAATCTTTTCCCCAACCCTGAGACCCACCAACTTCCTGATCAACCTTTTGTGGAGCAAAGAGTCAAAGACCTAACTGAACCCATAATGTCTCCACTTCCCCTTCCTCTGATTCCTCCCTTGTGCAAGTTATTCCTTGTCTGATATAAATTGCCACCCCTTTCCCCTTCCTGACTACCCTGTCCCTCCTGTATAGTTTATATCCAGGGATCGCAAGGTCCCAGTCATGATGTGAAGTTGCCCAAGTCTCGGTTGCTGCAGCTATGTCCACCCTCCTGTCTGCTAATAGTGCCTGCAGGTCGTCCATCTTGTTTCCAAGACTCTGTACATTCAGAGACACCACCTAGAATCAGATCTTCCTTGTCTTACCTCTATTCTTCTATTCACATTAATCCCCTCTGTGTGCACCCCTCCATGTACCCTTGTGTTCCACACCCCCTCCATCCTTTGCTAACTGTGTTTTCACCCCTTCCACCTCCTCCCTCCAGACCACTTCCTTCACTGTGGAGGGGGGGAGGTTCACTGACCTCCTCCTCTCGGAGTCTGTTGGCCTGCCCCCCCAGTAGTTTAAATTAAGTGTAGTGGTTATGTATTCCCCCAGTTTGTCCCTGAGTACCCTCAAACACTCCCTACTGAGGTGTGGCCTGTTTGGTGAAAAGAGTGCTTTGTTTGACCAGGTCCTCAGTCAGTCATTAAAATCCTCTATTCTTATTTTCCTGGCTGTGCTGGCTTTTGGTACTGGTATCACCTCTGAGAAGGCCAGTGAACTATTTCCTCCCTGCAGATCTTCCCTAACTCTCTGAACCCATTTCTTGACTACCTCAGCCTCCTCCCGAGCTAGGTCATTGGTTCTCAAATGTATAACTAAATTAGGTTTTCCTCCAACCTCCCTTACCATTTCCCTTATTCTTGGGCCCACCTTCCTGCTGTCATCCCTGGCATACAAACCACCCACTTGCTTGCATTTGGGTCCCCTTTCCTTCCCTGATGAATACCCCTAATTATGGAGTCTCCTATATAGAAACATAGAATTTGATGGCGGATAAGGACCGCTTGGCCCACCCAGTCTGCCCATTTCCCTACCTACTGGATAAGCTGCAGATCCTAGTTAACCAGCAGCCTACTTCTTCCTACCCCCACCCTCAGAATTGCCTTATGACTATCCCATGCATGCTTGAATTCCACCACTGATTTTGACTCACAACCTTCCTCCGAAGGCCATTCCATGCATCCACAACCCTCTGTGAAAAAATACTTTAAATTACCTCTGAGCTGCCCCTCTATCTTCAAATTGTGACCTCTTGTTCTTGCACACCTCTTTTTTGAAAGATGCTACCTCTTGGACTTTGTTGATTCCCTTGAGGTACTTTTAAAGTTTCTATCATGTCTCCCATCTCCTCCTTTCCCGAGGCTATACATATTAAGCTCCTTAAGTCTCTCTCATATGTCTTCCGTGCAGACCCTGCACCATTTTTGTTGCCTCCTCTGGACAGCTTCCATCCTGTCTATGTCTTTGGAGATTGGGTCTCCAGAACTGCACACAGTACTCAGATGGGGTCTCACCAGCTGTCTGTACAGAGGATAATAACTTCCTGTTTTCTACTGGTGATGCCTCTCCTGTGCATCCCAGTATCCCCCAGCCTCCTTGCTGCCCTCTCACATTGCTTGCCCATCTTAGGTCATCTGATATGACTACCCCAGGTCCCTTTCCATTTTGTTGTTGTTAGTATCTCACCCCCATTGTGTACTCTTCCCTGGGTTTTGTTTCCCAGGTGCATTACCTTGCACTTCTTAGCATTGAATCTAAGCTGCCATACATTTGACCATTCCTCTAACCTTGCCAAGTCCCTTCTCATCGTTTCCACCCCACCCTGTGCATATCAACTCTGTTGCAGATCTTAGTGTCATCTGCAAAGAGACATATTTTCCTTCCAGTCCTTCTGCAATGTCCTTGTAAAGACATTGAAGAGGACCGGTCCTAATACTGAACCCTGCGGTACCCCACTAGTAACCCTCCTTTCTTCAGAGTGGACTCCATTTACTATTACTCCCTGTGTCCTATTCTCCAGCCAATTCTTTACCCAGGCTGTCATCTTGGGACCCACTCCCAGGCTGGCTAACTTGTATATTAATCTTTTGTGTGGGACTGTGTCAAATGCCTTGCTGAAGTCTAGGTAGGCCATGTCCACAGCCTCCCTGATCTACTACTTTGGTCACCCAGTCAAAGAAATCTATCAGATTCGTCTGGCATGACCTTCCACTGTGAATCTATGCTGCCTAGGGTCCTGCCACTCTGGCCTCTAGATACTCGACAATTCTTTCCTTTAGAAGTGATTCCATCATTTTCCCTATCGCTGAGGTTAAATTAACAGGTCTGTAGTTTTTCCTGCTTCTGCCTTGCTCCCACTTTTGTGAAGGGGAATCACACCTGCCCTCCTCCAGTCCTCGGGTACCACCCCATCCTTCCATGATTTGTTAAAAAGGGTAGTCAGTGGTGTCACTAGTTCTACCCTTAGTTCTTTTAGAATTCTGGGATGAATCCCATCAGGCCCCATTGCTTTGTCCACCTTCAGTTTTAAGAGTTCTTTCAGAACCCTTCTTCTGTAAATGGGCCGGTATCAACTTCTGTATCCAGAGTGTTACTACTGTTTGTTTTATGTACCTCCCCTTCCTTTGTAAATACTGAGCAAAATATTTGTTTAGTATCTCGCTTTTCACAGTCTCCTCTGCCCACCCTCCCTCCCTTTATTAAGCCTCACTATCCCTCCTTGGACTTCCTTCGCTCCCTGATGTACCTATAAAGGTTTTATCCTTCTTAACTGAGTTGGCTATCTTTTCCTCGGTTTGGGCCTTTGCAGTTCTGACTGCCTTCCCAGCCTCCTTTTGCTTTAACTGAGTACAGTTCTCTGTCCTGCTCCTTCTAGCATTCCTTGTACTTGAATGTTTTTCTCTTGAACCTTCACTGCCACTTCCTTTGAGAACCATAGTGGTTTCTTACATCGTCTTGTTTTGTTTATTTGCTTCACACAAAGACTCTACCTCTGTGATGGCAGTTTTATTATTCCCATTGTTCTTCCACCTCTCCTTCCTGCCCATTTGCTAGTGCATTCTTTAGGCACTCACCCATTTTGGCAAAGTCAGCCCTCCTAAAGTCCAGTACTTTTGTCTTTGTATGGCTTGACTCTATTGCTGTGTTTATTGTGAACCATACTGTTCTATGGTCGCTAGTTCCGTATGGCTACCCACTTCTACATCTGGTGATCCTCTCCATCTCCATTTGAGAGTATCAAGTCTAATATTACCCCTCTCGAGTGGGCTCCAGTACTAGTTGTCTAAGGCATGTCCTGTAGGGCATCTAGAATAACTGCACTCTTCGAAGTGGCAGTGCAACTGCACTCCAGTTAACATCTGGCATATTCAGATCACCCATCAGCAATATCTCCCCTTTTTCTGCCATTCTAAGTATACTTTCTATCATTTCCTTGTCCATTTCCTCCCCCTGAGAAGGGGGTCTGTATACAACCCCTGTGCGGATTGTGGTGCCATTGCCTGTCTCCAAATTTACCCACAGTGCTTCTTCTCCTCCCTGTTTACCCTTTTGTTCTGTTGCTTTTATTCCTTCCCTTATGTAAAGAACTACTCCTCCTCCTTTTTTACCCTCCCTGTCCCTCCTGTAGATAGTGTATCCTGGTATGTTTACGTCCCAGTCATGGTTTTGTGTGTACCATGTTTCTGTGACTGCCACGATATCCAGATGTTCCTCCTCCATCAAGGCCACTAATTCAGGAAGCTTGTTACCTAGACTACGGGCATTGGTACTCATTGCTCTCCATTTTTTGATGACTTTACCTTCTGTTGCAGAATCCCCCACTGACCGTTCTACCTTGGTCTTTTTCTCATTTAGTACCTTGTTTTGTAGGGATTGCCACCCTTCCATCCCCTGTGTCCATGATCCCCATTCTTCTTTTCTTATCTTCAGTATTAGCTGCTTCCCCACCTAACTGCTCCCTCTGCACCCTGATGGATCTCCACGTCCACAATTCATACCCTTAACTGTTTTTCCATCTCCCACTCTGCCCCATCCCTTCTAACTATCTGTATCTGCTTTGTTTTCCCTCCACTTTTCCTTCCCTTTTCTCTCCCCCCTCTTCCTTGCCCACCCTGATTTGTTCCCTCTCCACCTCCCTTGTACTCCTACTCTCAGCCCTGGCTCAACCTGACCTCCGACCTCACCTCCTGCTGCCCCTCCTTCTTCAAGACAGTGGTGCAACTCTATTCAATAAAGGCACCCTTTAGAATTTCCCACCCCTGATGCTACTCTCACATTCCTACCCCTTCCCTTTACCACTTGTCATTCCTCCATCCTGGGATCCCTAGTCCTCTGAGGAAGAGATACTTCTGTATACTGGGTGCTCCTCCCCACTTCCATTTCCTGCCTGATGTTCTCACTATCCTGGGCATCACCCCTCTGCCTTTCCCTCCACTGCTGTGCTCCTCTGACTTCACACACCATCCTCCCCAGCTCCCATCTGAGCAGCCTTATTTCAGCCCTTAGGTGATCCAGGTTCTTACACACAGGACATCCCCCTTTACTCCACATCACCCCAGAAAGACTGCTGTCCCACAGCTACTGCAGTTTACCACTCTCCTGCTTCCCATGCATGTACCTATTCCCCCACATCCTCCCAGCCCAGCTTTTCCTAGCCTCCAGTTATACATAACTAAAAAATTAAAAAATGGTAGAACCAGTCAGATGGTCTGACCATCACTCTGTAAAGTTCAATTTCCAGGCACCCCCTATGGGCCTGCCCCTACGTGGCTGGTCTGGTACCGCCCTTTGCAGGGTTCGACCCCAGAAGGCCTGACGGTGGTGCCGGACCTATTGGGTTTTCCAAGTGCAAGCATGGATCCAGTTAGCCTACTTCAGGCCTGTAATAAGTCTGTAGTGGTGGCGCTGGACTGTATAGCTCCTCTCCGAGTTCGTCCTCTCACCCTTCACCCTCAGTCCCTTTGGTTTGATGGAATTCTGAGGAGATGAGGAGACTGGGACAAAGGATGGATCATTGCTGGTGGAAATCTGGCCTAGATGCCGACAGACTTAGATTGATGGTCCATTACAAAGACTTATCAATCGGTTATCTCCCATAAGAAGGCAGAGTTCCTGTCCAGGGAGATTGCCACTGCACAGAACCGTCCAGCTCAGCTCTTTCAAACTGTGGACAGACTGTGCAATCCAATCTGTCTGCAGTCTCGGAGATCATTGTCACAGGAGAAGTGTGACTAGTTTGCTTGCTTCTTTGCAGATAGGGTTGCCGACATCAGGTCCATGATGAACGTAGCTCATTCCGATGGGTGTGGTTATAGTCGGTGGGTGGCTGCAGTTCCTTCAGCCTGGTTGGTCAGACTTTGACAGGCTGGCGATTGTGGATGTTGTGAGGAGCATCCAGAGTATGTGGCCAACCTGCTGTGGTTTGGATTTGAGCCCAACTTGCCTCCTGTGTTGAGGTTATCTGCCCAGTCCTGGCTAAGATAGTCTGGAGTTTGTCAGAGACAGGTGAGTTTCCTAACTTCCTGAAGGAGGCAGTGGTGACACCCCTCCTGAAGAAACCCTCTCTCGATCCGGACTGTCTTGCTAACTACAGGCCTGTTTCTAGCCTTCCCTTTGTGGGTAAGGCTATTGAGAAGGCGGTCACACTGCAACTGGAGGATCATCTTACCATCCATGACATATACAATCCTCTCCAGTCAGGATTTTGGAAGAGGCAAAGCATTGAGACTGCCCTTGTTCGGGTGCTCAATGATCTCATGATAGCGAGAGATCAGAGGAGCCATTCTGTCTTGGTCCTCCTTGATCTCTCTGTGGCACTCAACACCATGGACCATAGGGTGTTACTGGAGTGCCAGCAGTTAATTTGCGGTTTGTAGGGTACAGTCCTCAGATGGTTCCATTCTTTCCCCACTGGTAGGTTTCAGAGAGTGGTGTCGGGGATTTACTCCTCTGACGCATGCTCGCTGCCATGTGGGGTCCGTAAGGGCTCTGTGCTGTCACCCATGTTGCTCATGGTGTATATGCTGCTGTTGGGAGACATTGTAAGGTGGTATGGGTTGAGTTTTCATTGTTATGCAGATGATACTCAGTTATACATGTCCTTTGTGCCTGAGCAGGAGGAAGTGGTCTCGAGGTTTAACAACTGCCTCGCTGAGATTCAGGACTGGATAAATGCCAACTGGTTGAAGTTGCATCCTGACAAGACTGAGGTATTGGCTGTGGACCCTGGTCATGAGGTAGAGGGGTCTCCGGCTGAGTGACCCTCTGGGCTTCTGCTCGGGGGTAGCCAACTGGTGGACTCTGAATGGGCGCGGAATCTGGGCATTATTTTTGATGAGGGGCTGATACTTAAATCTCAGGTGTCCTCTGTCATCAAGACCTCTTTTTACCATCTGAGGAATATCACCTGGATTAAGCCCCTGGTTCCGCCTGATGTGCTGCGCTGACTGCACTGGCTACCAGTTCAGTGGCGGATCACCTTCAAGCTTGGTTTGCTGACCTATAAAGCACTATATGGACAGGGACCGTGTTATCTGCAAGAGCTTCTTCATCCCTTCTGCCCCCTCGGACCTCTCTGCTCTGCTAACGAGGGATTGCTAGAGGTTCCCAGGGTTTGGTTGAAGACATCTGGTGCCCAGGCATTTGCGGCCCCTACCCTGTGGAACTCTCTACCTCGCCAGATTCATGAGTGCCTGATTGTGGAGAGTTTTAAATCAGCACTAAAAATGTATTTACTTAATCTTGCCCTCCCTGATAATTATTGAATTTATATATTGATCTTAGTACTTATTTTAACTATTTATGTATTTTAATCTGTTTTAGAATTGTAAATGTGTTTTGATACTTATGAACAGCGCTTGTTATAAATAAACACACACTGACATTGACATTTTCATATAAATATGGAGGGAAATCATTCAAGGGTTGTGTACAGGTGATGAATACAAAGTTACAAAGTGAGTTATTATGTTGTGCAAAAAAATGGGGTAAGCAAGATAAAATCTGAAAACATGTTTAAATACATTTTATAAAGTATAGCACAGTGGTTTAAGGCTTTGAGCTGCAAATCTGGAGACTTGGGTTTGAATCCCACAGCCCCCACTTGCATCCTGTGTGACCCTGAGCAAGTCACTTAACTTCCCTGTGCTTCCAGGTCACACCTGTAAACAAGCTTTCAGCTTAGTGTGCTACTCCTGGTTAAATAATTGGGAAAAAAAATAGGATTGTCAAATAGTGCGCCATCTGCCCTGGTTAGGGCTGACGTGAGACAGCTTCCGGTGGAATGTCAAATACATCAAAGATTAATAGTGTATTGGATTAAAGCATTCAGGATGGGGAAAGTAGGCAACCAGGATTGTGTGTGAAGAAACACTTAATTATTTAAACAAGGAGGCGATTTTCCCAAGTATACAAATAGTGGAGAAAATCATTAAACTAGATGGGTTGCTTCAGTTCATTACAGAGAGTCTTAGATATCCATTTGCACAAATCAAAGAAAATATCAAACACAGACTTCAGGATATATTTATACAGAAGGAGCTAGAATTTTAATATAGACAATCTAAGGCATGTTTATGGCTGCTATAAACAAAAGGAGCCATACTATGGAAAATTATTTAAAATTAGTGGATAGACCAGCTTTGAGGATATTACAAACATATGAATGTGCCAGCAGAAACAGACCACCCGGTCTATCTAAGTCTGCACAACTGTGCAGCTAGCACCCCTAGTTTGCAGCTGCCCTACTCCACCTCCCATTTGTCATCCCACTGCCACCCCATCTCCCCACCTCACTCTCCTCTGTTCCCTGTCCCATGCCCTTTGAAACTGTTTACAGATTTACATGATACCACCCATTCTGGTAGGGTGGTCCATTTGCTACCACCCTCTCTGTGAAATAGTGTCTCCTCATTTCCTTCCTAAATCTTCCCCTCTGTTCTTAGCGCATGCCCCTGGTGACCCCTCCTCCTTAACTTAAAGACCCCATCTGCCCCTTCCTTATTGATTCCCTCAGATACTTGAATGTCTCTATCATGTCCTCCCTGTTCCTTCTATCCTCCAGGGTGTACATATTCAGGTCTCTCAGCCTGCTGTCATAGTCTGTCCCTTCCATTCCACAGATCATCTTTGTTGCCCTCCTCTGCACCCCCTCCAGTTGCCTGATATCACGCTTTAGGTATGGCCGTCAAAACTGCACACAATACTCTAAGTGTGGCCTTACCAGCAACCTGTAGAGAGGCAAGATCACCTCTCTTTGCCTGGATGAAAAAACCCTCGCTGTGCACCCCAGCATTTTGTTCGCTTTTGCAGCTGCTCTGCACTGGGCAGTGTTGTCTATGGTCCCTGTTATCATTACCCCTAGGTCCTTCTCCTCCTCAGTGATCCCCAGCTTAACCCCTCCCAGCCAGTATTCTCTCCTTGGGTTCTTCACCCCAAAGTGCATAACCTTACACTTCTTTGCATTCAACCCCAGCTGCCACCTCTCTGACCACTTCTCTAGCTTGCTTAGGTCCCCCTGCAGCTGCTTCCATCCCTCCTCTCCTCTCCATTCACCACTGCTCCGATTTTGGTGTCATCAGTGAACAGACTTATCTTGCTCACCACCCCATGTGCAATGTCTGATATGAAGAGCCCGAACAATACTGGCCCCAGTACTGAGCCCTGTGGCATTCCACTCGTCACCGGCCTTGGAGTTGAGAGCTCCCCTCTCACCATCACCCATTGCATTCTCCCACTCTGCCAGCTTGTAATCCAGTTCATCATTTTTGCCTTTACCCCTACACCAGTTAGCTTCACCCCAGGCCACCCATGAGGCACAGAATCAAAGGCCTTGCTGAAGTCCAAGTAAAGAACATCCACCGCATTACCCTTATCCAGCTCACCTGTCACCCAGTCATAATATTGAATCAGGTTGGTCTGACAAGACATCCCTGAAGCAAATCCATGCTGCCTCACATCCTGGAGGCCACTGTCCTCCAGGTATGACACCAGTCTTTCCTTTAGTATTGTCTCCATGAGTTTGCACACTATGGAGGTGAGACTTACCAGGCGATAATTACCCGGTTCATCTATTGGTCCGCTCTTGTGTAATGGTACTACATGTGCCATCCTGCAGTCCAGTGACACACATCCTGACTCCAGTGAGGTACTGTACAGATCCACCAGCGGCTCCGCCAACACCTCCGCCAGTTCTCTCAGCACCCTACGGTGGATACCATCCGGCCCTGGTGCCTTGTCTACCTTCAGTGCCCTCAGTCCCTCTAGGACTCTACTTGCCTCAATTCTTCCATCTGTTGCCTCCTCTCCCCCTGTCTCCACCCTCCCAGCCCATGGTGGTAGTGGTCCCCTCTTTTCTTCCGTGAACACTGAACAAAATTATTTATTCAGTGCTTCTGCCTGCTTCTCACCCTTTTCTGTCCACTCCCCACCCCTTTTTATCCTCACTATTGTCTCCTTGCACTTCCTTTTCTCCCTGACATATCTGAAAAAGTCTTTCTCTCTCCCGTTAATTCCCTGCACTAATCTCAGCTCCTTCTGGGCCTTAGCTTCTCTCACTTTTCCGGTCACCTCCCTGGACCATCTTGCATACTCCCCCCTGTCCACTTCCTTCCCTGTCCTTGTATATCTTGGTTCACCTCTCATTTTGCTCTCACCACCTCCACTACCTCGCTGTTCAACCAGCATGTTTTTTTGCTCTGCCCTCTTACTCTGTATCTTGGTGCAGGCTTCTGTTGCTTTGTAATCCCCCTTTTAATGTCCCATTTCTGCTCTGCATCCATCTCCTGCCTTATGCCCCCTAGTTTCCCTTTCAGTACTTCCTGCATCCTCCCAAAGTCTGCCCCCCCCCAAGATTACTACCCGAGCAACTGATTTCACTGGCTCCCGGCACATCATGATATTAAATCACACCGTTTGGTGATAGCTGTTGGCTAGTGGGTCCTCCACCTTTATTTCTCTTACTGTCTCCCCATTTGACAACACCAGATCTAAAATGTTCTTTAGCCTAGTAGGTATATTAACCAACTGTGTCAGGAGACCCTCCTGGATTGCCTCCAGGAGCATTTGATCCCCAACACTGGAGGTGACTGGAATACTCCAGTCAACCCCTGGCTAGTTGAAATCCCCCACGATAACCACCTTCCCTTTTCTACATACCTTTCTGATTTTTCCTGCTAATTCCCTGTCAAGCTCCTCAGACTGGGATGGTGGCCTGTATACTACCCCAAACCTCAGTTTCCTATCCTTGAGTCTAGGAGCTGCAGCCAGATTGCCTCTGTTCTCCTTTCTTCCCCTCATCCCTTGTGCATTTGATCCGTCCTCACATAGACTGCCACCCCACTGCCTCCCTTCCTTACGGTCCTTCCTGTATGTAACCCCCTGCAAATGGGGTTCCAAAGACTTCAGGAGCTTGCTTGAATGCTCCAAGCCTGAATGGTGTTTAGGCGTTAAGCCATTTATCAGTGAGTGTTTTAGAGCCTCTGGTACTGTCTCTTTAGAGCCGTCTGCTTGCAGACATAATTAGTTTGTATGGGGACTGTGTTTTCTCTGTTTGATTACCACTCTAACTGCTGCCAATTCACTCCATTTTGCAGTCACTAGAGTACAAAGGGAACCTATCTGAAAGATGTAACTGTTTGCCAGAAATAATTTAGAGTAATAATGAAAATACAGTTTGTCTAACCTGCTTTGCAGTCAGAACTGTGTTTGCCTAGTTCCCCATTCTAGTTTTGAACTGCTGAACTGGACCAATCAGTGTGGGGTAAGCTAGCTCTAAAATGGTGCCTTGGATGAATCAGAACTTGGACTCATAATCTGAGCCAGCCACAAGAGGATTGTATGGGCAGTGACTCTGGGAGATGTAGTTTGAGCTCGCGCCTTTTGGACCAACAGCAGCAGTCTATTGTGGTGACAGCCAATCCATTCAAGAACTGGGAGGAACTCAAAGGAAGTGCCGGTTTTGTCTGTTGGAGTTTCAGTTTAGCTCTGGCAGTGAAGGAAAGGAACCTGTGCTCCTTCAGTGCACAGTTTTAGTCAAAAAACATGTGTAAGGTCCAGAGTTCCGGTCTGCAGCTTGTGTAACTGCTTGTTAGGACTGAATCCATCCTGTGAAGAGAATCAAAGGATATCTGAAGAGCAGAAACCAGGCTCACCCTGTAGAAGACTGGAGGAATTGCTTAATTGCACTCGGTCTGTCAGGAACTGAATCTGCTGTGTGTTCTCCCGGGTATTGTGCAGTAATTGCGATCGGGATACAGATGCAGCCTGCCTGGTATAGTGCTTTCTTTTTACCATATAAATGTGTGAAGAGGTTTGTGTACCTCAAGTGAATCCTCCTGCCATTACGTGACTTTTGCCTGTGACTGTTTACCATATAAATGTGAGGAGTCTCTTGGAGCTCAAGAGGCTCTAGCTGACATTGAAGGACCCTATCTTGTTTGGAGGTCGTAGAGTACTAATTCAGGGTCGCTCCCTGTTGAATTGCTACATTAAATCAAATGGAATTACTGTACTGCTGACTGTTTAATTTTCCTTTTCTCAGTGAAAGGGCCCCACCAGCTGCCACGGTTTGGACTAGCCACTAGGGCTTGGGTACCCAGGGACAGTAACTGATAGGGATAGGCCTGTGCACAGAGCCATAAGTAGATGAGTAGAGTGATAAGCTAATTAACCTGATTTCCCCTGTCCTTGTTATATCCCCTAAATAAATCAGAGCTGCTTGTTTCAGCAAAGTTATACTGCCTGAGTATTTGTCTATGTTAAAGTGCTGTACTGTGATTGTTGCACTGTATCTTATTTCACAGGAGGTCCCAGTGCCGGAACCAGTCCTGGGGGTAAGTGTATACTGTGAAGGTAATTCTGATATATTGTGTGGGCCACTAGTGGGAAGAAAGGGGGGTTGCAGTGTCCCAGAGGGCTGTGACCAAGTTAGTTTAACTATTGCAAACCCTGACCTCTGGGTGGAGGCACCCGCCATTGGATCTAGGCCCCTCAACCTGTTAGTGGCAAATCAGGCAGGGGTAGTAGCCCCTGGGATAGCGCCATCTAGGGGTTACATCTTGGAGGCTCACCGCTGGGATTGTGTGTCCTCTAGTGGCCATATTTACGAACCACTGTTAAAAAAAAAAAAATGGGTACCCCGACAGAAGTGGCTGTGCACCGGCTGGTGGAGTGGTGTACTGGGGAGGAGATTGACCCCTAAAATGCTATGCTTATCCTGGACATCCCCCTGGGTATCAATACGGACACTGTACATGGAGTACTTTCCAAGGTGGAAGGTTTACAAAACCCTGTGGTGGTGGGTCGGCATGCTAATCTGCTCACCCACACTTTCCTGGCCCTAGTAGAGTTTAAGGATCCCATAGATAGCTCCAAAGTGCCACAGACCATTACCCCAGAGGGAGCCTCACTGCCTGGAGAGTGATAACTAAGTACAGTAAAGACCGGGGGAATGAGCCCCCACCACTGTCTGAAACTTTTGAGGAGAAATGTGCTAAATGGTTTGCTGGGGAAGGAAAACTGTGAGGACTTGAAGAAACTATTCTTGCCACTCGGGTGTTCCTCCCCAACACCCTCTCCGCTCCAGTACCCGTATGGTGGCTGGAACCAATGCAGACTCCTATTCTCACCTGCCATTAGTCACGACTCTTCACGAAGGTTGAGGATCTTCTCTGGCACCTCCACCCCCAAGGGGAGGATGACTGGGAGACCTGGATAGACTATGTTGCCCCAAGTGCTAGAATGGCAATGCTCGCGAAGCCAAAAGCGAAGAGGGTTAGTGAGAGCCTCGAGGTCCTGCCCTGGCTACCATCCGTATGCAAAACGGGCCAGTAACCCTGAAGTGACTGCACAGGCCTATCTTGAGGCCTTGGAGAATGTGTGGACCCAGATTCTGATGAGGATCTATGGTGGAGAGTAAGAAATGCACAACAGTACCAAGGGAGTTGTTGTCTGTGTATGTATCTCGGCTGGAAAAATTGTTGCAAGAATGCCTCAGAAAGGGTAGTTGCCAGCAATTGAACTGGACCGAACCAGGCTGGACAGGATCCTTAAGTCTGCCCTTCTCAGAACTGCTGTTGCTTCAGTTACGCCTGGCAAATCGACTGGAATCCCACCCTCCTTTGATGCGTTAATGAGGAGAAATTCGAGAGTTGAGAAAAGCGACCTCGGGAGGGACCTGCACCAATAGCTGCGGCTCGACCCGGTGACTGGGAGGTGGCCCATCAAGTGAAGTTCAGGGCAGAGGTTGGCAGTCAATGAGTGCTCTGACAAGGAAAAAGATATGCCACAATGGGCGTAACTGTTGAGAGAGATCCGGGAATTCAAAAACAGTCCTTTATGAAGGCCACGCCTGCAAGTACGGGCCCCGACCTATATCCGACTGCATCTGCTATGGGGGTGGGGTACTCACATATATCTCCTGCTGATAACCGGCTCCAAACTCAATTCCTTGACCATGGAAGTGGAGAAACTGACAGATGTCTCCAAATGCTTATCACGCGAACAGAGATGGCACCAAGGTTTCAGTTAGTAATACCCCGCCCTGGCTCCCAGTGTGGCGCCTCGGCCAGCTCAAACTCCAGAAAATATGTTTGCTATAATTGTGGGAAGGATGGGCACATGAAAAGAGATGTCGGTCCCCAAAAGACACTGACAAAGTTGCATATAGGCTACAAGGAGAGCTTGGAGAACAAATCAGTGGTTAAGAGGTGCCAAATGATCCCAGTGAGGGCACCAAAATGCTAATTCACATCCTTTGTGGCAAGGTCATGCTGCCCAGGCCCCCACTACCGCCTCCAGACTGGTCCAGAATAGTGGGTCCCTCCATGGAGACCACTGTAAGGTGAATGGAGTGTCTACAAGAGCTGTATTAGACAGTGGCTCCCAAGTGACAATTATGTTCCAGGATTGGTATCAGAAGCATTTGTCAGACGTGCCCTTACAACCATTAGAAGGACTGCATGTATGGGGGTTAAGTAGAAGGCCTACCCTATTCTGGGTATATCTGAATTTGGCTGTCTTTCCCCACCTCCTGGCTGGAGTGGCTGAACAAGTAGAGACCTCAGCCTGAGTGTGTCCCCACTGGACTGTATGATGGTGTCCCTTTGTTGATTGGAACAAATGCTCATATGTTGGAAGGCTGGCACAGTTGTGTTATGAAAACAGGGTCGAAGACTAGTAGTGCTTTAAGAGTTCTGGCTTTAATTAAGAAGGCCTATGAGGCAGAGAGATGCTGAAAAATAGAACCAGAGGAACCGTTGGAATTGTATGGAAGAAGGATCCTGAGTCTCTGATCCTGGCGCCAAATGCCCAGTGTACCTTACAGGGAGAGGTCCGTATCAGAAAGGATGTTAAGAATAAAATATTAATGTTGGATGCACCAGGCGATGGAAAATTGCCAGAGGACTGCTGGTCAAACCTAGTATTTTGCCCGCTAGAGCCCATGCTTATGCCAGAAGGGTAATGGTCCAAGTTCATAATGTGTCTGAAAGAGACATTCGAGTAAATAGAGGTTGCATCCTGGCTAATGTGCATTGTGCAGATACTGCAGTGCTACCCAGCAGCAAGAGTTCGAGGAAGAATGACAGAGTAACGCCTGACTTGTTTGATTTCGGCGACTCCCCGTTGCCAGCTGAATGGAAAGTGAGGATCAGTGAGAAGCTTGCCCAGAGAGACCAGGTGTTTTCTTTAAAGGAATGGGACGTAGGATACGTGCAAGGAGCTGAGCACAATATCCGGCTGCATGACGAAAAGACCATTTGTGAGAGGTCCTCACGCCTGGCACCTGCTGATATAGATGATGTGAGACAGCATCTGCAAAGAGATGTTAGCTGCTGGTGTAATACAAGAATCCAGAAGCCCTTATGCTTCCCCATTGTGGTAGTGAGGAAAAAGAATGGGACAGTAAGGATGTGCGTGGATTATCCTTTTACAAACGGGCGGACTATCCTGATCAGTACACAATGCCCGCATTCAGGATGCTTGGACCACCTAAGCAGGGAGCAAGTGGTTCTCTTGCTGGATCTCCGCAGTGGTACTACCAGATCCCGATGGCCCCAGAGGGACCGTGAGAAGAGAGCCTTCTGTCCGCTATTTCTATGAATTCATGAGGATGCCTCAAGGATTTCAGGTGCCCCAGCCACTTTCAATGATTGATGGAGCTGCAGTGGGGATATGAACTTACTGGAGTGTCTGGTATACCTAGATGATGTTATGTGTTTGGCAGCTCACTGGAGGAACATGAGAGCAGATTATTTAAGGTATTGGACCGACTGGAGGACTTTGGCCTTAAGCTGTCCATTGATAAGTGTCAATTCTTTCAAACATCAGTAAAGTATGTGGGACACATAGTATCCACCGAGGGAATAGAGACTGACCCAAGTAAAGTTGGGGCCTTGACCACCTGGCCACAGCCCAAAAATCTAAAAGAACTGCAAAGATTCCTGGGATTCTGTGGTTATTATCGGCGTTTCATCAAGAACTATTCAAGAGTGATCCGCCCTTTACTTAACCTTACTCAAGGTATCCCCAACCCACAAAAATACCAAAGTCAGCGTCCCTCAAGACTGAAAGAGTGTATTTTCGTCCGAGTGAAGTATTTGGGGCTCGCTGGACTCCTGATTATGAGACTGCTTTTCATGAGATCATATATCAACTTACCCATGCTCCAGTGCTGGCCTATGCCGATCCAAAACCTTACGTCCTGCACACTGATGCTAGCTTGCAAGGGTTGGGGGCTGTGTTGTACCAAGAGCACGAGAATGTCCTGAGACCAGTGGCCTTTGCCAGTAGAAGCCTGACCCCATCCGAACAGAACTATCCTGTACATAAGTTAGAGTTCCTAGCGTTGAAGTGGGCTATTGTTTACCAATTCCATGAGTACTTGTATGGGGCTAAAATACTAGTAAAAACTGACAATAATCCTTTGACCTATGTGCAGACCTCAGCTAAGTTGGATGCCACTGGCCATAGGTGGCTTTCTGCATTATCTACATATGACTATGCTCTCGAATACTGAGCAGGTCTGAACCACATAGATGCTGATGCTCTCTCCCGGAGGCCTGTTCCCCAGAATGATTGGGTCCGATTGGCAGAACCTGACATTCGGGCACTCTGCCGGAAGTTTGACAGGGAGGAACAAATGTCCACGGACGAGTGGACTGCATGGGGATTGCTTTGGACCCTCTGAGAATTGCATACCTGCTGCTTATTGCCACTTTTCTGCAATAGACATTGGCACTGCCTCAGCTGGACAATGACAGTATTCGGCGGGCTCAATCCCGCATGATCCCATGATCAAAGCAGCTTTAGAAGCCCTCTATGCAGGAAAAGATGTGTCCAAATTACGCCCACTGATTTGAGAACTGCACTGTTATACAAAGAAGGTCCTAAGTTGAAACTGATCAATAAACTGTTATACAGAGAAACAGTAGACAGAGGGGACAAGTAGACAACAACAACTAGTGCTGCCCACTGCCTTTGAGACTCAGTACTGATGTCCTTGCACAACCACATGGGGCACCTTGGTATAGACAGAACACTTGACTTGGTGAGATCCAGATTCTATTGGCCTAAGATGGGGCTGATGTGAGCAACACATTCGAACTTGTAGTCACTGCTTACAGAGAGAAAGTTTGCCCCAGAGGGCTGCACCCTTGTTAACATCACCACCAGTGCACCCATGGAGCTGGTCTGTATTGATTTTCTGAGTTTGAGACAGATCAAAGAAATATCAGTAATGTGCTGGTGGTCACTGACCATTTCACGAGATATGCCCAAGCTTTCCCACCAAAGACCAGAAAGCATCCACTGTGGCCAAAGTACTTGTAGAAAACTTTTTGTTCACTATGGGGCTCACACAAAATCCATTCTGATCGGGGAGACTTTGAGAGTCGCCTGATCAAAGAGATGCTTTCTCTGTGGGGAGTGCAAAAGTCCAGAACCACTCCTTACCACCCCAGGGGACCCACAGCCTGAACGTTTCACCAGCACTTTGCTAGATATGCTAGGCACTTGCACCCAAAGGACAAGCCTAGATGGAGCCAACAAATTAGCACCCTGGTACATGCTTATAACTGCACCAAAAGTGATGCCACTGGGTTCTCCCCTACCGCCTGATGTTTGGAAGAGAGCTCGACTACGGTAGATGTGTGTTTGGGTCTCTCCTGATGGGGTTCAAGCTGACAACTATTTACAGTATGTGCAAAAGTTAAAGGCCCAGCTAACTCATGCGTACTAACTGGCTCAAACCATGGCTGCCAAAAGAAATCTGGCCAACAAAGAAAGGTATGACAAAAGGTGAAATCACAGGAACTCCAGGAGGGAGATCGGTATTGCTAAGAAATCTGGGACTGCATGGCAAACAAGATTGCTGACAGATGGCACCAACTCCCTCACATTGTAGTGGGCAAACTAGATGATCTGCCAGTGTACAAAGTAAGGCCTGAGAATAATTCAAAAGATGTAAAAACAATGCATAGAAATCATTTACTGCCCATTGGACAAATCTTAATTGAGTCTGAGCCCCTAGAAGATGCCCCCTCTGGACCAGTGACTAGAGCTGCTTCTAAGAAAAGATCAAGAAAGTCTGTACCTACAGAAGCAGAGTTAAAGTCTTCCCCTCCACAAGTCCCAGTTGAGCATGACTGTCAGTCCATATCAGAAGAAAGTGAGAGTGACTTTGAATACTATCCTTCTTACGAACTGAGTCAGTTGTTTCGGGGCAATCCCCTAGTCAATACTGGAGACGAAGCTGGGCCTTCTGGACTGTCTAAGCCCCCAGCTTCGTCCCTGGAGCCAATGCTCCCAGAAAGTGAAGTGCAAAGCATCACATCAGAGGAAATGGAATCATTGTGCATGGTTGAACTGTTTGAGCTTTCAGGGGAGGAAAATGATGGATTGGGTCAGACTGGTGATACACCAGAACAAGAAGAGTATTTTGAGTGCCCTGACAGTCCACTGCCAGTGTCCGAAAGCTCTCCATGCAAGCCAAATGTTGTGAACTCAGAAACTGTAACTCCTGGAGCTGAAAGTGCCCCAAGTTCTAGCCTCTCTACCCCATGGAGACTCCACTGACAAGTGAGGACAATGCTGAAAATGAGGCTCAGGTGCAGAGACTGTAACAGTTCCCCTAGAAAGACTGGTCGAGCTGTAAAGCCTGTGGTGCACCTCAGTTATGATTCCCTTGGGAGGGCCTGTGGATTTGCCTCTCAATGTTGTCCATAAAGGGAGTGTATGTGTCCCCAGGCTCATTGCCCAAACTGGCCTCAGTGCTAACTCAAGTTACTTGTGTTGCCCTCAAGTATGGTGTGCCCTTGCCCTGTCCAGCCCCAAGGTAACTGATAGGAAGGGCCCTCTCTGTAGGTTTCTTGTACAAGAGGTAATACCTTGAGTTATGGTACAATGTATATGTAATACTGTGTAAAGAGTGACGTACTGCAATGTTTCAGAAATGTGTTCTTGGTAAAATGATATATTGACTGATGATTACATGTGTGAGCCTAATGCAAATGTGTATGGTTGCAGTTAAAACTTATGAGGTACTTGCTTGAGCGACGCCAAGCTTTCCCAGGCCAGGAAGGGTGTAACCCCCCTGCAAATGGGGGTTCCCAAAAGACTTCCAGGAGCTTGCTTGAATGCTCCAAGCCTGAATGGTGTTTGGCGTTTAAGCCATTTATCAGTGAGTGTTTTTAGAGCCTCTGGTACTGTCTCTTTAAGAGCCGTCTGCTTGCAGACATAATTAGTTTGTATGGGGGGACTGTGTGTTTCTCTGTTTGAGTACCACTCGAACTGCTGCCAATTCACTCCATTTTTGCAGTCACTAGGAGTACAAAGGGAACCTATCTGAAAGATGTAACTGTTTGCCAGAAATAATTTAGAGTAATAATGAAAATACAGTTTGTCTAACCTGCTTTCTTTGCAGTCAGAACTGTGTTTGCCTAGTTCCCCATTCTAGTTTTGAACTGCTGAACTGGACCAATCAGTGTGGGTAAGCTAGCTCTAAAATGGTGCCTTGGACGAATCAGAACTTGGACTCATAATCTGGAGCCAGCCACAAGAGGATTGTATGGGCAGTGACTCTGGGAGATGTAGTTTAGGCTTGCGCCTTTTGGACCAACAGCAGCAGTCTATTGTGGTGACAGCCAATCCATTCAAGAACTGGGAGGAACTCAAAGGAAGTGCCGGTTTTGTCTGTTGGAGTTTCAGTTTAGCTCTGGCAGTGAAGGGAAAGGAACCCTGTGCTCCTTCAGTGCACAGTTTTAGTCAAAAACATGTGTAAGGTCCAGAGTTCCGGTCTGCAGCTTGTGTAACTGCTTGTTAGGACTGAATCCGTCCTGTGAAGAGAATCAAAGGATATCTGAAGAGTGAAACCAGGCTCACCCTGTAGAAGACTGGAGGAATTGCGGAATTGCACTCGGTCTGTCAGGAACTGAATCTGCTGTGTGTTCTCCCGGTGTTGTGCAGTAATTGCGATCCGGGATACAGATGCAGCCTGCCTGGTATAGTGCTTTCTTTTTACCATATAAATGTGTGAAGAGGTTTGTGTACCTCAAGTGAATCCTGCTGCCATTACGTGACTTTTGCCTGTGACTGTTTACCATATAAATGTGTGAGGAGTCTCTTGGAGCTCAAGAGTAGCCCAGCTGACATTGAAGGACCCTATCTTGTTTGGAGGTCGTGAGTACTAATTCAGGGTCGCTCCCTGTTGAATTGCTACATTAAATCCAAATGGAATTACTGTACTGCTGACTGTTTAATTTTCCTTTTCTCTGTGTGAAAGGGCCCCTACCAGCTGCCACGGTTTGGACTAGCCACTAGGGCTTGGGTACCCAGGGACAGTAACTGATAGGGATAGGCCTGTGCACAGAGCCATACAGTAACTGAGTAGAGTGATAAGCTAATTAACCTGATTTCCCCTGTCCTTGTTATATCCCCTAAATAAATCAGAGCTGCTTGTTTCAGCAAAAGTTATACTGCCTGAGGTATTTGTCTATGTTAAAGTACTGTACTGTGATTGTTGCACTGTATCTTATTTCACAGGAGGTCCCAGTGCCAGAACCAGTCCTGGGGGTAAGTGTATACTGTGAAGGTAATTCTGATATATTGTGTGGGCCACTAGTGGGAAGAAAGGGGGGTTGCAGTGTCCCAGAGGGCTGTGACCAAGTTAGTTTAACTATTGCAAACCCTGACCTCTGGGTGGAGGCACCCGCCATTGGATCCAGGCCCCTCAACCTGTTAGTGGCAAATCAGGCAGGGGTAGTAGCCCCTGGGATAGCGCCATCTAGGGGTTACATGTATACTTTGTATCCTGGGATTGACAGATTCTAGTCCCAGTGCTCAGTTGCCCATGTTTCTGTGACAGCTGCAATATCCACCCTAAACACTGCTAAGAGTACCTGTAGCTCAGCAGATTTGTTACCTAAGCTTCTTGCATTCAGTGAGACCACCTTCTATCCTGCCCCCTTCCCTTCATTGGCCTCCATTTCCTTCCTTCTACTCCCTCCTTTTTCGGCCACCCTGAGTCCTTCCCTGTTAGCCTGGGGGGGTAGGTTCCACTCTATCAGATCCCTGCCTACCTGCTGTCCACTTGCCACCCCCCCATCTAGTTTAAATCCACCTTTGTTGCAATATACCTCCCCAGTCTTTGCTTTAATACCTCCTTCCCCTCCCCACTCAGGTGCAGCCTATCCCTTGCAAACAGATTGTTATTATCCCAGGTACTTCCCCAGCCACCCACAACCCCATATCCCTTAGTTCGACACCTTTCTACCAACCATGTGTTCAACTCCCTAATCCTCTCCTTTTTCACTGTGCTTGCGCAGGGTACTGGGAGCACTTTGGAGAATGCCATAGACTCCCCAGTCCCCTCACACAACCTTCCCACTTCCTCAGTCCTCTTCTTTGTCACCTCCACCATTTCTCCTGATAGGTTATTTGTCCACACATGTACCACAATGTGTGGTTCTCCTACCCTCCTTCGCACCTTAGGATCACCTGTCCTGTCTTGTGTGCCTTTAATCCTGGTATGGACTCCACCCATATCTGACTGTGCCTCTCCCCTTTGCTGCCCCATCTGATCCCCTTGAGTATGGAGTCCCCCAACACTAGTACACCTCCTTCCTCTTTCCTTGTGCCCGTCACCCCCCCACCCAGGTTCTCATTGCTGGAGCCACTCAAGACGGTGCTTTTACAGTGTGTCCCAGTGTCTTTCCCTGCCGTTCTCAATTGAGACTCCCTCCCCTCCTCCTGTTTGACTGCCAACCTTCGCTCCTCCTTACTTCTCCGAGTATTATCCTCCCCTGCCATGCCATGCTCAGTCTCTCCACTAATAATGCCTCTTTCTCCCTTCTCTTTGTGAGTACTATTCCTTGTGCAATCTCCTCCTGCATACTCTTTACCATGTGTTGCTAGTACAGCAAACATGTTCCCTCCTCCCTTTGCCTTATTGTGCATTTCCTCCTGCCTACTTCTTCTCCTCTTTTTCTTGGTCCTTACTAGAGTCCACCCATCATCAACTGGCTTCCTGTCTACTGTGCCTCCTCCCCCTGACCTCTCCCTTGCCCAGCTGTTCTTTCTCTGTGGTGCCCCCACAATACTCTCAGATGTCAGCCCTCCTACTGACGCAATCCTCCCCTCCTCCCTCCACCTCCCCAGCTCCCTGTCAAGCTACTGAACCTCTTCCTCAAGCCTCCTTAGCCTGTGGCATATTGGACACCCTCCCAGCCTCCACAGTATGTTCATATTCATTGCTGCCCCACAACCATTGCACCCTACAATCCTACTCATGGTCCACACTACCTATACAGCCTCTCCACACCGCTCTCCCTACAGCAAGTAGAATGAACTAATCCTAGCCCAGCCTCTAACAGAAATTGTTATCCTAAATGCCCTTGCATGCAGCATAAGACAGTCAACTACAGTACTAACTGGAAATCACAATCCTACTCATAAGGACTATAGATCTACTCACACGTTTTGTATATTTATATGTCCTTAAGACTTAGCTCATATGACTATTCCTTATTTCCTCCTTCCTGGCCTGTTCTGAGAGCTCAGATCAGTTTGCAGCTCCCCAACCTCCTCCCTCACAGCCTTCAAACACAACCCCCAGTGGTATTTCAGAAGTCTTGAAAGGGGCACTGTCAACCTGTTTTGCATCATATTATTTCTAGTTAAAATCCCACATTTTATGATTGTTTACCATTTCCAAAATGTATTGATGTCACTGTTTTTTTGTCTGTCTGCTTGTTTAGCAGCACTGAAATGCATGCTAATGTGTATTTATAAACAACTTTGTTTTGTTTCATATCCTGTAACTAACTATTCTTACCGAATACATCCGGAACATTAGAAACACCCCCAAACAGTGCAGTCACTCTTGGTGCAAAAGTCTCCTAAACTCCCACTGCATAACAAGTGGCTAGACTATGTTGGTGATGTTCCCAAGTCCAGGAAAGATGCAGTGGGAGTTGATCAAGGAATGTAAACAAACCTATTTTTGTGTGGTAACACCAGTATGGTGGATTATCTGTTTTTCACTTTTTAAAAGAAAAAAAAAAACAATCAGAATCAAACTACCAGCTACATCAACAATCTTTACAGAATGTTGGCAATAATATATTTTTTTTAAACTAGGGACATTATAAGTCCTAAGTGGGGTTGACAGTGTCTCTTTAAGCTAAATTAAAAAGAAAATAAAATAATATGAAAACTTACAAAAATTCTCTATACACTAACTCCCTCAGCAGCAAGTAGAATTAACTAATCCTTCTCTCCTGTAGTTTAAAAAACAATAGCAAAACTTACATAAATCTTCTCCTCAGCACAGCAAGCAGACTTAACCAATCCGTCTCCCCTGCAGTTTGATGGCTAAGTCAGAATTAAAGGTTTTGTGGGTGGGACGATCTGGGCATGTCGGTACAGTCACTCCAGCTACAAGCAGACTTAACCAATCCTTCTCCCCTGCAGTTTGATGGCTCAGTCATAGTTTAAAGGCTCTGTGGGTGGGCAAGTCTGGGCATGTCCTGCACTCACTCCAGCCACAGAAGCATTTAAGCTAAACGCTACTTTAAGCTAAATTAAAATGAAAATAAAACAATATAAAACCTACAAAACTCCTATATACATTAACTCCCTCAACAGCAAGTAGAATTAACTAATCCTTCTCTCCTGTAGTTTAAAAACAATAGCAAAACTTACAGAAATCTTCTCCATAGCCAGCAAGCAGACTTAACCAATCCTTCTCCCTGCAGTTTGATGGCTTAGTCAGAATTTAAAGGCTTTGTGGGTGAGACGTCATGTCCTGTGTAGTCACTCCAACCACAAGCAGGTTTAACCATTCCTTCTCCACTGCAGTTTGATGGCTCAGTCATAGTTTAAAAGGCTATGTGGGTGGGCAAGTCTGGGCATGTCCTGTGCACACACTCCAGCTACAGAAGCTCTAAGCTAAATGCTACATTAAGCTAAATTAAAATGAAAATAAAACAATATAAAACTTACAAAACTCCTCTATACATTAACTCCCTCAACAGCAAGTAGAATTAACTAATCCTTCTCTCCCGTAGTTTAAAAACAATAGCAAAACTTACAGAAATCTTTCTCTCCACAGCCAGCACACAAACTTAACCAATCCTTCTCCCTGATAACATGCTTTAGATTTGCATGCTTTCCCAGTAATTGGAAAAACTCACAATATAATAAGAAAAAGAGGAATAATGGGACATTATGCAGATGTAAACTAGGATAAGATGATCTTTTGCATCTTGTAATTCTCTGTCCCATATATGAAAAATATAGAAAACAAATGTTAAGGGAAATAATAGGAAAACTGGAATATGAACCACAACACTTACTGACATATCTTCTGAAAACATAGTGCAAAAGTATTTTGATCTCTGTGGCCTCTTTTCTAAAAATTATAGTGGGGAAAAAACACCACATAATAGAGGAGACCGATGAGAAGAAATAATAAAAGATCGAATGTTATTATGACTAATAAGACAAAGATAAGATATTGGACAAATAATTGTATTTGTTATACTTCTTGTAGTGATTTTATTTTTTTGATTTAGTCTTTATGCCCATTTCCTTCACCATGGCCCCCCCTTCCATCAGGGTCAGCAGTGCACCACACAGGCTGTACTGGGCAGACCTGAGGATGCCTGTTTCTATTCAGTGCCCCACTCCTGGAACCATACCAGCACTGGATAACCTCCTGGGTGGGGTAGAGGGGACTCCTCCAATCCCTCCATACCTCAAGTGGAGCTGACACTTGTACCTGCTCCTCAGGCTCCCTCCAATCACTGGTGCAGGGGCCCATCTCCTGGAAACATACCAGCACTGGATAACCCCCTGGGTGGGGCAGAGGGGACTCCCCCAATCCCTCCATACCTCAAGTGGAGCTGACACTTGTACCTGCTCCTCAGGCTCCCCCCAATCACTGGTGCAGGGGCCCATCTCCTGGCATGACCATGGAGTGTTTTCCTGTGTTTCTGGTCCCTGCCCCTGCAGACATCAGTGCTCAAGGAGGGCCAATGAGATGAAGGCATGCTGAGATGTGCATTCGCTCCGGGCCCTTGGCCGATGTCCACCCCTCCTGACACTATTGCTTCCTTGACTGTACCTCCAGCTGTGGTCACCCAGGTGGCGGTATAGCAGTGAGGACTATGGCCCACCCCACTTCGGAGAAGGAGAGTGGCCCTGCGAGTGCTTGATTCTTCTCCTCCCCGGCTGGCCCTCCAGCAACCCAGGCTTGCTACTGAACCCAGGTTGCTGGCATCGAGTGGTAGCTTTACCGCTGTGCCAGGCCCAGCTACTTTTGTAATTTGAATACATAGAAAAGTATTAGTGTGATGTGATATATATATATATATATATATATATATATATATATATATATACATATGGTACCTCTTGTATTTTGCACATTTTTGGAAATTGTAGTGAGTTTTTAATTAACTGGACACATAAAGAATATATTTTTGTAGCAGTATGTAACCCCCTGGTTCCCTGGGGTTACTAGAATCCTGTCAGTGTTAGATAGGGTAGGCAGCTGGTGAATATCTAGTTAAATGGATTTTCACCTGCTCCCTCTCTGTATGCTCAGCTGAGAACAGAGAGGTGATGTCATTTAGAACTCTCTCAGCAACATAAGCCACATAGCTTGCTCTGAGAGTGGGGAGTTTAGAATTTTCAGTTCAGTTCAGTGCCAGCAACCAAGGGTCTTGGTTCTGTGCTCAGAGAGGGAGCAGTGAAGTGCTGCAGTGTGGGCTCTGTGGACAGCCTACTTTTTCTCACCCTAGTCTGAGAACATTTTACTTGCCTTGTTGAAGTGGTGGAAACCATCTTCAGGATTTCCTGATGCCTCATCCCCAGTGGGATGAGGAGGACTGCAAAGGCTTTGAAGGGCAATCCCCTGTTTGATCCAGAACATTTTGAAACTGCCTTTGTATACAAACTGTGAGTAATTCTGTCTGTGAGTTCCCAGGAGAAATGTACCTGCTTTGTTTTCTTTGGGGTGCTACTCTGACAAAGGGACCCATTCATCCATTTCTGTGAGACTTTTCTCAAGAAGTTTTCCTAAAGTTGGCTAACAATAGTCCCCTTAACACTTTGTACAGAACTTTAATTTTACACCCCTTGTGGTGTTTCTAATGCTAAAATGTGCTAAACATTTGAGGAAAGCATCATTTCTAGTGTTCATTATCTGCTGAGGTGTATAAATCTGAAAGAATGGCTGGGTGTCAACGAGGAAGCAAAAGGTGGGCAACCCCCCCCCCCATCTGGAGTGACCAGTTCAGGACTTTGGGTTCTGTAAGGGCGCCTGTTCTTTCAGCGTATATGGCTAATGCTTGAAGAGTAAAGTTTACCCTTGTATGCGGGTTTTGCTAGTCTTGAGTCCTAGTGCGCTCCATCATGGCCAGTGTGCCACATTTTCCTTCTGTAAATCCTATGCCATATGGGAACTGTTCTAAGTCCTGGCCTAGTGCCACTTCCAGGGGAATTTGGGTGTTTCATTGTGGCTAGTTCCACATTTCCAGATGTCTAATCCTATGCTATATGGGAAGTTCGAGTTTCTGTTTTCTACAGATGTTGTTCTGCATTTGCCTTGTGCCACAGTGTAAACACTTGGGGGTCCATCCTTGCTTTTGTGTACCAACTGTTTTGGAATAAAGCCACACTCTAGAATCCCAACCTGGTATGGATAATCTAGTTACTGCTTCCTGTGTGGATTTACTGGGTATCCCTGTTAGAAGTGCAAACCTAGCATAACCCTTAGCAATAGTTCTCTCCTCTGGACCTAGGTTTTGGTATAGGTCTGTTTGTGTCTTGTATACTCTTTGTAATTCTCTGTAATTGCTTTGTACCCCACCCTCTTTCCCTAGACAGAAAAAGTATGGGAGGTGTTCTTACTAGTTGAACAAGTGGCCAGTGGAGGTTACAAGTATATATCGTGTATATGTTAAATGTTTTGTGATTTTCAAGATTTTAACTTTTGTAAATTGTAATGACTTATTGAAAGTCGAACAATAAAAATTATGATTGATTGATCCACAGTCCCAGATGCAGGGAGGTATGGGCCCGACCACCTGTGAGGGGGCTGCACCCTGGGTGGTGTGCACTGTCACCATCCCCCTGGTAGCCATCCAGTCTCACATGGTACTTGCGTCCACATAATGGGGGCCATGGCACAGCATAGTAGACAGACATAGAACAGCATGGACATGCATTGAGGTACATTTTACACATCATATCGCAGTACAGTGGCACTGCTGACCCAATGCCCCTAGTGAATGGTAAGTATCCACCACTGGAATCCCTGAGGTTATACCCCCACAGAGATGCATCCAGCATGGTGACCCACATAGAGACATCCATTGCTAGACAGAGACATAGGTGGCATAGTGTTGACGTGTGGTGGACAGGACATCACACCACTGTGTCAGGAATGTAAGAGACAGCCAACCCCCTTCCTGGCTGGGGTCGACATCCTCTATAGTGGCAGCACAAGTGGTTGAACAGGGGTAGTGCATATCCCCTCAGCCCCACTGTCATTCCTCTGTGCTCTCTACCCCCTCAAGGCCTGGCACACTGTCGACAATGGATACACACACCCATTGTGCCATGGCCCAGCAGAACAGGATGATGGTCATCCCCAGCTGTACTCCTGGGGCACCACTGTTCCCTATTTGGCTGACCCCTCCTGATGCCATACACACGTGCAGTGTCCCTAACCCTTCCCGGACAGCATGTGTGGCAGTGATAAGACACACCTTGCCAGTGTCTGATATAGCCAAGAGTACACTGTGGGGGGCCAGGCCAAGCGACCATGATGGCAGTAGGGCCATGGCCTCTGCAACACCACCTGTACCAGCATCTATACATGTACATATGTAATCCCAGGTGCTGCACATACAGCAGGGTACTCACCTGGTTGCTACCCCTCCGCTGTACTGCCATGGGCTCCTTCATGCCTCGCAGCCCTCTTCCAGACCTTCCTCTTGTGCTGCCAGTCCTGAGACCACTGGTCCTTGTCCTGGGTGTTGAGATCTGTAGGAGAAGACAAGTGAGGTGTGACCACTCCACTGCAATGTACACAGTGCTCAATCCAGTACACACTACCCAATTTAACTTTGCATCTGTCCGTAACGTGGCCCAGTCACAACATATCTCGTATGTATGCATACGATCTCATAGTTAAATGTATTCTCCCAGCCTTTGACTACACAGGCATAGTTTTCAGCTCTGCCCCAACCACTTCCCTCACCAGACTGGATGTTCTGTTTCATGCCTTTTGTAGTGTAACCACCCTTCAAATGGGAGTCCCTGAAAAGCCTCCCTCGAGCTTGCCTAAATGCTCACTGCCAGGCTGGTGTCCTGCATTTTAGCTGTTTAAATGTGATTGCCAGAGAGTGCCTGTATAGCCTCTGAGTACTGTCTCTTTAAGAGCTGCCTGGATTGCAGTCATAAGTAATCTGAGAGGGAGCTCTGTTGAAAGATGTAGCTATTTGCTGAAAATAATTTAGAGTGATAATAATAATGTAGTTTGTCTAACCTGCCTTCTTTGCAGCAAGGACTGTTTTGTTTATCCCCACCATTTGGCCCAGGACTGCAAATTGGATCAATCAGTACTGGTGGGACCTAAAATGGAGCCGGACTACAGGAGCTGTCTGGAGTCAAAATCTGTCGGAATTGTAGTTTTGGGCTTTTGGCGCCCTTTTTGCACCTAAAGGGGGAGCTCCTGTTGTGACTGACAGACAGATCAGCCAACTGAACCTTTTGGATTCTGAAGGAAATCCCCAAGCTTGCTGGCAGTTGAATCAGATCTAAGTTGGGAGCTGAAGAAGTACACAGCTCAAGTGATTTTGAGCAGCAATCTTGAATGGATTCGCATGGGAGAACTGTGGAAAGGCTTGAGTTGTGGCCTGCATGTCTGCCTGCTGCCCCTGAGAGGGAGAGAAGAGAATTATTTTGGACTAAATCCAAGTTTGTGAGAACGAAGTAAGCCACTAAGTTTTTTGCCAGGCTCATACCTGAAGAAAACCAAAGTTTTTGCTGAGTGTGATTGGCCTGTCAGGATTTCCAGCTGCTTTTGAATCCAAACGATTTGTGCAGAGACTCTACGATCGTGACCGGAGAGTGATTTGCTGGTACCGTAGAATCAATTACATGTAAATGTGCTGTGAGTTGTTAGTGTGTCGTGATTTGGTTCCCCACTGTGTGAACTGTGTTCTGCTTGCTGTAAGCTGTATCCATCCCAAAATGGACTGTATCTGAATCTGTCTCCATTTGGCCAGGGCCTTGCCACACTGGCCCAGCCAGACTACCCACTGCACAGAGAAAGCCATCAACAAGCGACCTGCCTGGGGATCAACCCCCTGCTCCACGCTTGAACAGGAACGATGCCTCGGTGACTCATGTGGGCCCTGCTTCTCCTGGCACTCCAGATCAACCACCTGCAGTCTCAATTTTCATCCAGCCTGTGTCCAGTCTTGGGTATCATGAGTAATCATCAGGGTAGCTCCCTGCAACAACAGCCTAATCTAAAAGTGTGTCATCTGATTGTCTTGTTGTTTTCTTTTCATGAACTGAACCCTCCGGCTCCGGATTACAATTAGTGTGTGTGTGGTGCATGTTGTGTTCTTCCATCACAGGCCCCAACCAGCTGCAATGTTGCTAGCTAGCCCACCTTTCTCCATCTGGGTACCCAGATTGTGTGACTGTTTATAGACCCTGAAGTGCATGCATAACTGTTTCAATAATAGAGTCTTTAAGCAAATTAACCTGATTATGCCCCTCCCTTGTTCAAGTCTATTAAATAAATTAGATCTAACTCTTTTTTGCATTTACCCTGACTGTGGTTCGGGTTTGTGCAAGAGTACTATACTGCTGTTATTTGCTGTGTATAACCTTGTTTACAGGGGGTCCCCAGGGCCGAGCCAGAGGAAAACCCTGGTAGTAAGTGCAAACAGTGTGGGTACTTGTGTGTTGTATCAGGGGTATTGTGAAAGTGATTACTGTGCATGGTTCCAGCCACTAGTGAGGAAAGAGAGAGGTTACAGTGTCCTGGAGGGCTGTGCCCAGGTTAGCTTGACCACTACCAACCCTGACCTCCGGGTGGAGGTACCCGTTTCAGAACTCAGGCCCCGTAACCTGCTACTAGCCAAGCAGGCAGGGGTAGTAGCCCTTGGGATAGCGCCACCTAGGGGTTACAGTAGGATCACCTCTAACTCCCCCTCTTTAACTCACTGTGATCTATACTGTTCCCCTTTCCTTACAGTCGTTCGCACAGAAGCGTTCCTCTCACTGCTCCTCCTTCATCGCTAAATTCTGGTTTGGGTCTCTTCCATTCTTACTTGCCTCTCTCCTTACTCCTACTACTCCCTCACCCTACAACTCAAGGTCGAGCTGCTCCCGCACCTTTTCCCTCCCTCGTGTCTGCACCTCAGCTGGCAAACTCTCCTTCTCCTATAGATTTCTGTCCCTCTGGAATAACCTTCCCTTCAAGATTTTTTTTTTTAAACTTCATTTTTATTTAAATAAAATCTGTGCATACAGTAATTGTACATATATTTACTTAGGTCATTACAGGTAGGAGAATTAATTTTATATGTAAATATTTCAATTGGAGTGTTCACCCCACTTATAACAATGTTCTTTCTCCTTCTGGTATCCTCGAGTGAGACCATGGATCAACAGTTCATCAAGGAGTGTTGTAGTGTCCTCAATTGCCTCTGAGAGGCCAATCAATTTCCACATACATACCTTATATTTACACCTCCATATAGCACAGACAAATACACAACTGTACAATAAAACAACATCAAACAGTAACAACTGGTTGTATGGCTGATTTTTAACAAGTTTAAATACCTAGGTTGGCCCAATGGGTATAGCCCTCCAATGTGGTCTCCAGTGGGCCAACCCTTATTCCAAGAAGGGACAATTTGATGTGTCAGGGAGAAGAAAAAGGTCACCCAGTCTTGCCTCCACACACTCAGGGGGGACCTTAAACTAATGTCCAAAAGCTAGTTGTTCTAATATTGGGATACCTTGGGTTCCTCTATCAAGTGCGTGAATGGGAACCAAATCTGGTTATATTTATCACTTTGTAGGCATAGGCCCGCTGTAATCTTTTCAACCTTGCAATATCTTTTATTATATTTATACAGTCCTCTGTTATAGGGGCAGTCTGGGTGAGCCAATGTCTTGTTAGGGCTTTACTTACTGTTGCCAGTAGTATCCCAATAAAGGATTTTTGACCATTAGATCTACGTCCCTTCTGAAGAATACCTAGGATTAGGTTCTGGAAATATGTTTTTTTGCCCCAACCTAACATGCCTCCAATGTGAGTTCCCACCTCAGCCCAATAGGGTTGTATTATGGGACAGTCTCAGAAGATGTGAAAGTGGGACCCAGTCTCTCCACAGCCTCTCCAACACAAGTCCGTGCCCCCTGTTACATAGTGTTTTGTTCTCGTGGGGGTGTGAAAAAATCTGGAAACAACTTTCCATCTAAATTCTTTCCAGTTATTAGATGAAGAGTTGCGTCTGACCCCCTCCCAAACACCTGACCAGGCTGCCTCATCTAGCTGAATATTCAGCTCCCTTTCTTATTCTGTCTGACAGAGAGGGAGCGGTAGTTCCTTAGTGGTTCTGTATGACTCCATGATTCTAGAGATTAGCTTCTTTTCATCCCACCCGAAAGCTGAATCCCATATAATTTGAGTCAATAAAGGTGGAGGCTGTTGTATCAGATTTTTATTATTCCCTTTTTTAAGAAATGATAATACTTGAAGGTATCTGAAAAAATGTGTACCTGGAAGCTGGAACTCGCACTGAAGAGCCCGAAAGGTTTTGACTTGGCCTAAATGAATAAACTGAGTAAAGAACCTAAGGCCTCTTCTTTTCAAGTCGGTGAAAGCCAAATCTATCCATGGGGGAGCGAAGTCTGTGCAGTTTGTGATGTCTGTCTTATCGGTTAGTGTATCTGATATGGCCAGGTCTTTTTTGACTTCATCCCAGGTCCTGTATGTTTGCTTTGCCCAGGGATTACCTATACTTTTTTTCAGAAGATAGGCTGGGGGCCCGTGGAAATCCAATTGCGGATTCAGGTCTGGTTCACCCCGTATCTCCTGAGATACCCAGGTATTATTGGGGTCATTTGCCAGGTAACTTACCCAAGGTCCCAGCCGGGCCATTTGGTAATAAATTCTGAGGTTGGGAAGTCTGAGATCTCCCTTCCAGATTAGTCTCTCTCTCTCTCTCTCTCCCTCCTTCCCTGCTCCTAGGCGCTTACTCAGGCCAACCCCTATTACATCCGGCATCTGTTCTCCTTCCTAGACCTCACTTACTTCAGTATGATTGTGCCTCACTTTTCTTTCTGTGACTCACTGTATATATCTATGTAAATATAGTTTGTATTAGAATATTCCCTATTGCACATAGCATTTGTGATGTATATTTTCTGTATTTTGTTATATCTCTGTTGTATTTATTTTACTCTTGTACCCACTCACCCAGGTTGTACCTGAAAATAAACTTCTGTTCATCGTGCTTTTTCCAGTTATCAACTTTTAAATAAATAAATAAATATGAACAGGGCATGTGGGGATATAAGGTATCTGTGGTGCCACCAGTGGCACCACACCCAGGTGAACCCTGTCACATGCGGTATGTCGTCCCCCCCCCCCGTGAGGTGGGGACAACCACCGTGCATGCTGCATTGTGTAATGGCTGCAACCTGCTAGCCCCTGTACCACCAACAATACATGCCAGCCTCAGACTCTGTCCAGGCATCGTAAGCATGGGTATACATGGTGCTCCAAGTGACACACAGAAAAGGTGGCTGTGTATACTGGTGTAAGAACTTGGACTCCTGGATACTGTAGGTGTGTACCCACACAGTGTCCTCTACATGCCTGGACCTCTGTTCAGACATGTTGCACCCCATGCATTACCTGGCTCAGGCAGGCTCGCAGCCATGTGGTATAGTGCATACACCATGTACTACATAGCCAGATGACAGTGGCACGTCATGCTGGGTACAGCTCCCAGGATGGCCACAGGCATGACTCGTGGTGGTCATCTTAGTCATATGTGGTATATGGCATTGACATGTCAGGTGCGCTGTACTCAGCCAAACCAGCTCTGCCATGCCATGCCATGCCACTAGATGTAGGCCTGTCATCCCTGTGACACTGCTGCCATGATGCTGTGAGGCCCCACTCGTGTGGGCATGGCTGATGCACCCCCAGTCAACCATGGCAGGTATGGTCATGCACAGGGCTGTCTCGAGGATCAGGGTGTTGACTAGCTGCATTCAACTGGCAGGCCACATGGTGGGACATGCCCCATTGCACACAGGGGATTACTGTGGACACACAGGTGGTTGGCACAGTGCCTTGAGGGAGTCTATCTCTACAAATAATGCCATATCTGAGGCTTACACACATGTCAGTAAACATACCAGACATACATCCAGCTGAACTTACAGGGATTGGGCACAGTTCTCCCCGAGCCCATGGTCCACAGTTTACACAGGCGGTGCACTTCCCACCATTGCAGGTCCCTAAACCTATGACAGCATTGGTCCCTGTGTGGGCAACCCTTATTCTGCATGTTAAGCACTGACCTCACGAGGCTAGACTCACATTGGGGCCTGTCCACCCCTCCTGCCTCCCCCAGCAATTGGTCCTCTCTGGCCACCACTAAATTGACCAGGTTGTCCAACTCCACCACCAATTACCTTTGGTTGTGCTGAACAAGCTCCCTTCTTTGGCTGCCAGACACATCTGTTACCTCTTTAGTGCAGCACAGTCTGCAGGCACATTGTTTCCTACAATAGGCTTGTGTTGCAGTTGTGCGGCATGTTGTGGTTTTTGCGCTGTACTATGACTTTCTGCGCTGTGGAATATGCACTTCTAGGGGTGGGAACAGGCAGATGAGCACATGGCTGGCATGTGGAGGCACGTGTGCGGGTTGCGCATGCATGCATGTTGTATGCATCACACTGTGCAGCTCAGCACACTTGTGTAATGCTGACATGCATATGGACAAGCAGACTGATGACATCATATGAGGGAAATGTCGTCGTGCTTGTGCAATGGCCATAGGATACGCAACCAATCACGTGCCACTAACCTGGTTAGCGCGGTGGGCGAACCTGCAGTATTCAGCCAGGGTATGCAAATGAGGTAATTGGGCCGTCCATGAGCAAGCAGCCACATTAGCATGTCATTACAGTCAGTTCTGCATACACTAGCATGCCAGATTGAGCTTGAGCTATTTAAGTGAGCACATTGCACCACCTAGACAGCACAGTGGAACTGCAGGTGAATGGATGTAAATGTCCTATGGAATGGCCTAGAACGGGAGGTGTGTGCAGTGGACTGTGTGTATGCATTGACCTCAGCATGTCCCTAAGATGCATGTGGCATGTTCAGTGCCCCTAGAATGTTCCGGCAATGTCCCTGCAACTCCAGGTTGGTTTTCATATGTTCATGTAGTGTACATTCAGTCCTATGCTAGCCAACGTACCCTACTGTCATGTATAACCCACATGCCTGTATGGGACATATGTCCCTGTAGACAGCTGTAAAGCCCTGTAACAGACAGGAATCCTTGTAGCTCTGGGAACACTGAATGTACTAGTTGGGGGTGGTAGATCTAAAGGGCCTTGTTTACTGTACATGGACCTGGAGCAATGGAAAGGACAGCTGTCCCCATTGATGTGCGATGGTTTATGGGTCAACAGACCCTGCACATGGCCGTATGCCATGCTGTACACATCAGGAGAACAAGGACCCTTGCTATGCGGCTCAGGGAGCATGGCACAGCGTGTACAAGATCAATACCACTGTGACTACAGACCAGGGTCCACGGTGTTCTAAACCTTCCATGTTGTGCTCTAGTGGACATCATAGGTGGTGTACTGTGTATCCTCTGTACCATCATGGACTCATTGCCCAAGGTCATGTTTGCCATGTCCTGTACAATATGGGACAAGCTCTATCATTGGGGGCCCTGCTACAGAGAAATTGCTGTGGAGGGACTTATCACATCCTGTATTCTAGGTGCTGTCTGTACTATGCAGTGTTGTCCGTCTTCAAGTGGTCTACCTGTGGTTGCATGACAGTGGTGGTGGGCCTGACAGTAAAGTGCAGGGATCATGCTGGGACGGAGGTCCTGAGATGCCCTGAACTGTACCTCTTTGTACACTATGTGTGCGGCAATACCATGGACATATGGCTGTGCTGTCTGGTGATGCTCTCATTCACTAGTGATGGTACTGCCATGTCTGGGAGTGGGGCCCTCCAGTCCATGGTGCACACACTACCAGTGGGGTTGCCCCTGCACAGTCATGTGTCTGTTTTGGCAGCCCAGGGGGATGTGGACCAATGCCCCTGTCCACCCCTGCCTGTCTGTGACACTCACATTTGCTTTGGGTGTGCATGGAAGGCCTGGTGTCGGTAGGCCTGGGGATGTGGGAGGGCATGCATTGTCAAGGCACCTACAGTTGTCTGGAGTGGGGGTACACCTCTGTTCCGTTCAGCTATGTGCCACTGCCTGTACTCCCTGGTCACTTGTCTTGCACCACCTTGTCTGGCAGGTACCATGTAGGATACCAACAGGCTGCAGGCCCACTGCTTAGCGTGTAGGAGTATGCACTGGCACAGTCCCACAAAGCCGGGAAGATGTAATGTCCTGGTGCAAAGGCACTGATGCTTGTGTATGGCAGGCCTGGAATGAGATCATGGTGGCAGAGAATGCCGTCAGCTGACCGGAACAGGCATGTTGAGTGGTGGAAGCACTTCAGGACTTGAAGACACACACAAAGGAGGCCATGGCAATGGGCAGGGAGCTGCATGATGCGGGGGGCCACGGGCATTGGTGGCCTCACATTCCCTGGATCCTGCAGAGAGGGCCATAGCATCCACTCTATGGCCTGAGGAGATGACAGAAGTGCCAGGTGGTTAATATGAAAGCCAAGTGGGACCTTGTCAGCCATATGAGTGACCACTAATGTGACATCCCGTAGGTCATATGTGTTGGTGTGGGTGTCTAGCGGTATGGATGCACAAAGAAGCCAGGGCTGGGTAGCGCATTTGGTGTCAACAACACTACTGTGTCTCTGTCACCCAGTGAGAGGTCATCTGTCTGCATGACCACAACAGTGCCCCAAGTGATGCTGGGATGTGTGCACCCTGGTGTGGTGGAGTGTGACTTGTTCTGCAGGGTGTGTGTCCACTTGTGCTGAGGTGTGTTCCCTGGTGTTAGGGTGTGTGCCCATTGGTGCTGGTTGAGTGTCTACTGGTGGTGGGGAGTGTACACACTGGTACTGGATGTATGTACACTTGTGTGAGGTGCGAGCACATTGGTGAAGGGCTGTGTGGACACTGGTGCTGTTTGCATTCCCCATAGTGAGGAGTATGTGTGTTTCCGGTGTGGGGTGCACTGGTAACTGTGGGGTATGGCCTGTGCACTGCACACAGCATGTAAGCACATTGCACCTAATGCTGGCACGTCCATGCAGCCTTGGCCTGCACACCGCTCTGTCCAGTACAGTACTATATAACTCCCCTTTCATCTCACTACAGCATAGAATATGGATCTGGACACAGAAGAGGATGCCAAAGGATCATCCTGGTGTATGCAGCTCCTGCTGCCCACTGACTGCACCACCAGGGGGACAGCAGCAAGGAGGCTGTAGAAAAGGATGATGACAAAACCTACTGCCCCAGAACAGGAGCCATTCCTTACTGTAAGCCCTTGTACTACTGGGGCCCAGTAGCTATCCTTATGTGGCCCAGTGGTCTCAGGGGTGCAGTCCTCCTCTGTCCCTAGCACAGACACTGCCATTCCACCCCAGAACTCCACCAGCACCATGACCAATGTCCTACCATCCCCCACTGATACCACAGGGCTAGCCACTGCTGCATCTCCCCATGATGCCTCCAAGTGGCATGTTCACAGTCCTACCACCCCGTGCCATTGCACTGGGCCAGCCACAGCCAGCCTGCAGCACCCACCATGGGCCGACACACATACCATGGTGCAACCCTAGTCCATACAATGATCACAAATGCAGCTCGATCCTATCCCACTGACCAGTCTCTGGTGACAGTGGGACATGGCCAAGAATCAATAGCTACTGCAGTCTGCCGTGGAAGCACAGTCAGCTGTACAGCAAGAACTGACATGCCTCCACCATATGCTGCATGAGGACATGTAGAGTGCCGAGCAGCAGGTGGAGGCATGGCACATGGAGCACTTGGCAGTCCTACAGGATCTGTATGGTGCAATGTGGGAGCCTGCAGCCACAGTAGCAGGCACGGCGAGGGCTGGCCATAGCTATGGCTTGTCCAGTGTGATTAGCGCCATCACACAACAGACACCTTGGAGCACACCGAAGCCACACAGTGCTGGGGAAAAAACACTTAGTACACCCAGGACTCCCAGGTCACAGAGGACACTGCGCACACCAGGTTGAGACCGGCCCCTCCCGGGGGCCAGGTTACACTGTCACTGCAGACATCCCCGATACCTTGGCTGAGGTCCACCCCCAACATACTGGGGACTGTGCAGGCAGACTGTTCATAGCCAGAGTGAGTGAGCTCAACAGAGCTCTATCTTACTGCTGCAGATTTCTTTGTGGCCAGAAGACGGCGGCAAAGCAGGCAGGAGCCCAGTACAAAAGGCCAACCTGCAGCACCAACAGAAACGGAATGAGCATGTGAGAGAGAGGGGGAGTGAGCAAGCTCAACGGAGCTCTGTCGGGACTGCTGCAGATTTCTTTGTGGGCAGAAAAAGGTGCCAACAGAGACAGGAGACCACTACAAAATGGCAGCCTGCAGTGCCAGGAGAAACAGAATGAGCGAGTGAGACAGGCGGAGTGAGCGACCTCAACAGAGCTCTGTCGGGACAGCTGCGGATTTCTTTGTAGGCAGAAAAAGGTGCCAACACAGGCAGAAGCCCAGTACAAAAGGGCAGCCTGCAGCGCTGGGAGAAAAACAGTGAGAGAGGGAGAGAGGCGTCGCCAGACTCTATTGTGACTGCTACGGATGTCTTTGTGGGCAGAAAAAGGCGGCAATGCAGGCAGGAGCCCAGTACAAAAGGCCAGCCTGCAGTGCCGGCAGAAACCAAATGAGCGAGTGAGAGAGGGGGAGTGAGCTACCTCAAAGGACCTGTGTCAGGATTGCTGCAGATTTCTTTATGGGCAGAAAATGCCACCAACAGAGGCAGGAGCCCAGTACAAAAGGGCAGCCTGCAGCACCAGCAGAAACAGAATGAGCGAGTGAGAAAGGGAGAGTGACCCACCTCAACAGAGCTCTGTCAGGGCAGCTGCAGATTTCTTTGTGGGCAGCAAAACGTGCCAACACAGGCAGAAGCCCAGTACAAAAGAGCAGCCTGCAGCACCAGGAGAAACAAAATGAGTGAGTGAGACAGGCGGAGAGAGAGAGACCTCAATGGAGCTCTTTCGGGACAGCTGCAGATTTCTTTGTGGGCAGAAAAAGGTGCCAACACAGGCAGAAGACCAGTACTAAAGGGCAGCCTGCAGCGCCAGGAGAAACACAATGAGCGAGTGAGAGAGGGGGAGTCAAGCTCCAACAGACCTCTATCATGACTGCTGCGGATTACTTTGTGGGCAGAAAAAGGTGGCAGCGTGAGGCAGGAGCCCTTTACAAAGGCCAGCCTGCAGCGCCGGCAGAAATGGAACAAGCGAGTGAAAGAGGCGAGTGAGCTAGCTCAACGGACCTATGTTAGGACTGCTGCAGATTTCTTTGTGGGCAAAAAAGCTGCCAACAGAAGTGGGAGCCCAGTACGAAAGGGCAGCCTGCAGCACCAGCAGAAACAGAATGAGTGAGTGAGAGAGGGGTGACCCACCTCAACAGAGCTCTGTTGGGACAGCTGCAGATTTCTTTGTGGGCAGGAAAAATGTTCCAACGCAGGCAGGAGCCCAGTACAAAAGATCAGCCTGCAGCACCGGGAGAAACAGAATGAGCGAGTGACACAGGGGCAATGAGCGAGATCAACGGACCAATGCAATCAACATTCGGCATTGACAAATGCTTGTTATTTAATGTATCAACTAGGTTTGTTAATTGAATGTCGAACCTACCAATCCTATGTAAAGATGGAAGTTAAATTCAGAATCTTTTGAGACTGCATGTCTCAAATTTACAGGATCTCGAGTAGAGGGTTATTGTCTCTGCCAATATTTAGGAAGAAACCTTGTGGTTAACCCTATAAATATCATATTGTGGAATATTAAAGACTTTAACCATCCCATAAAGTGAAAAAAAGTACTGGGTTATCTTAAAAAACACCAGACGTCTATAGGTTACCTACAAGAGACACATTTAACTGATGTTGAGCATCAAAAACTAAGGAGAGACTGAGTAAGCCAAGTATTTTACTCCTACTTCACCTCGCATGTTAGAGGTGTGACTATATTAAATCCACAAACAATTGCCATTTAATGCACTTTTCATGCAGGTGGACACACAGGGAAGCTGTGGCCTAATTCAGGGTGACTTGTACCGGAGATGGGTGGTGCTACTGAATGTCTATGGGTCTAACTTTGATAACCACCAGCTTATACAAGACTTAATTCTCATGCTGAGCTCTCTCCATGGAGAAATATTTTTGGGGTACTTTAATTTTATTCTAGATTCTTTCTAGACTGACCCTCCACCGCCTTATCAGCTCACTAAAGCCGTGCAGTTGCTCCTCAACCAGATGGGAACATTGATAGTTGTTGACACGTGGAGGATAGTCCACCAAACCCTCAGAGACTACTCTTACTATTCACATGTTCATCAGTTATACACCTGTATAGAAATACTCCTTGTCTCAGTGGGCATCATGCAGACAGTGGCATTTGCAGACTGTCTCCTTATCCTTATATCAGATCATGCCCTGTTGCAGGTGGTATGGATCCCAAATCTGTCTGAAACTAAAAAAATGCTAGTATCTGGAGTTAGGACCCTATTCTTAATACCAAAAGTTTCTTGGAGCAACTGAGTGATGAGATTAAAGAGTTGTGGTCATCCAACATGCACTTGATAGAGAATGTGGGTATGGTATGGGACTCCCTAAAGGCACTTATACTGGGATGGGCTATTGCGTATGCCAACATATTAAAAAAGAGAGTAGGAAGCAATTGGATTCTCTGCATAAAAACATCATGGAGTCTGAATGAAAGCACCGGGCTACTAGAGACCTGGAAATATATACAGTAGATCTTTAGTCAACCAGTGGGAGCAATGTAACAAATTAAATACCAGAAAGATTAAGCAGGAACTCACGTGCCAGAGAGCCACCTTTTATGAGCAGAGTAATAAATGTGATAAGCTCCTGGCCTATCAAATCAAGCACAAACAGACTCAATGTTTCATTGAGAGTATTATTTATGACTTGACACTCAAATTAGTAGTTGGGAGGGTATTAACCAGCAATTTGTGGACTATTATGCTAGTATACACACAGGAGGTAAGGCTAACCCGGCATCCCATTCTAGCCTGGACAGGGACAAGTTCTGTGAGGGTCTGAACAGGTTGGGGAGGAGGACAGCGCTTTTTTGGAGGTCGGGTTCACGAAACAGAAAGTTTTACAAGCACTGGGTCTGCTAATGGCTAGCAAAACACCTGGACCAGATAGCATCCCAGTTGATCTTTATAAACAGTTAGGTACATCTATAATAGGGCCTCTATATAGGACTTATCAACATGCTCTTAAAGAGAGTTGGTGCCCAACCTCATTCTCCCAGGCCAGAATAATAGTTATTCCTAAGCCTGATAAACCCCAAACAAAACTGCCTCATACAGGACTATTTTGTTGTTGAATTCAGATTTTAAAATTTATGCAAAAATACTGGCCAGTAGATTGGAACAAGTGCTACGCAAGCTGGTCCACGAGGACCAGGCTGGATTTGTGAGGGGCTGGGGGTGGCACTGAATCCTTCTTCAGGTCTTGGCCTAGGGACAGATGGACTCCAGCGATTGCCCAGTGGTGGTCTCACTCAATGCAGAGAAAGGATAGGATGGTGAGACCACCTCTGCTAAACTATGGAAATGGGATGTGGCGATAAATGTTTAGGTTAGATCCAAACTATATACTCAACCCCATAGCCACAGTGCAGTGCAATAGCTGGCTCTAAGCCCATTCTCCTTTCTGGGGAACAAAACAGGGGTGCCCCTATCCCCACTTTTATTTGATCTGGCCCTAAAACCTCTAGCAAATGTTTTGAGACAGCAAGCCAATATTTATGGTACAACTGGATGATGTGACTGCCAAGGTCCCTTTATATGCAGACGATCTTTTGGCCTGTGTAACTCACCCAGAGATGTTTTTACTTGGATTGGTTACAGTTCTGCAGGACTTTGGTGTCCTATTGGGCTACAAAGTTAATTTGGGTAAGACCATAATGTTACCCCTATGTAACTGCTAACATGGAGCGCTTCAGAGATGGCTGCCATTCATATGGATGTGGGAAGGTTTCCTGTATCTTGGGGTCCAGATTATGTGTAAACTCGGGGACTTACATAAAGATAACTATCCTCTTGCCCTGCAAAAAATTACAGCTCTCTGCTCAAGATGGTGAGACTTACCCTTTTACCCCTTGGCCATGCAAATGCTTTGGAAATGGCCCTTCTTCCAAAGATCCTATACTTATTCCATGTTCTCCCTGTTTGTTTATTTATTTATTTATTGAAATGTTTCACCAGAAAGGCACACTGAACAACAAGTTGCTTGTCTCCCGGTGCGACCGGGGGGGGGGTACAATTGGATGAAGAATTAGACATACAGTTTAACATATAAAACATACAAGAAATGAAACATACAATTACATTTGTAACAAGACAGTTAAAAAAAAATATAAATAAACACTCAAACGCATTTATAACATACAATTAAATATATCATACCTGTGAAATAAGCATTTACTTACAAGTAGTATAACAGAGGAACATAGTACATACTGGTAAAAGGGGAGTAGAGCATCCTGAGACACAGGCTGGGGGGGTGGAAGGTGTAATAGGTGATGTGAGTCATGGAGAGGAGCAGAGGCATAGCAGGACAGTTAGGAGGGTTAAAGCAGGAGCAGTTAGTTGAGAGAAAGTTATGTAAGGCAGAGGCAAGGGAATGGAAGGAGGAGGAGGAGTGCCATATTTGGGAGAGGAGGGAGTTCCAGATTTGTGGGAAATGATGGGTAAAGCCTGACTGACTGATGAGAATGATATGACTGGGGGATCAACAAAGTACGAGTGACAGAGGATCTGAGGGAATGGGAGGGGGGAGGCGAGGGAGAGAGCAAACATGAGAGGTAGGATGGTACTTCTCCTAGCCAAAAATTAGAAGTGAGTTTGGCACAATGAGTGAGGCACCTGTTGGCAAGGGGGGGGAAGGGAATTGGTGTGGTAGAGATCACAGTGATGAGTGCGTGATTGAGCATCAAGGGCAAATCAACAGAAGGAGTTAGATAGAGTGTCCAATCTGGTTAGGGAGGATTTGGGAGCAGCACCATATACTACACCACAGTAGTCAAAAATGGGTAGAATCATCTTCTGGAGCAGTTCAGTTGCACTGTAGGAGGGATGCAACTACGGTTCCTGAATAAGGCACCAAGCTTGGGGCACAATTTTTTCAGGATGGCATCAATGTGGCAGAGAAGTTGAGATGTTAATCCAACCAAACCCCAAGGTATTTTTATGAGGAGGTGTCCTCTAATATTGTCCCATCAAAGGTATGGAAGGATGGTAAAGGGTGGAGTCTAGAGAGTCTCTGCCTAGTGCCAAAGGTCATGGAGACAGTCTTTTTGGCATTTAGGAATAGTTGATGTGAGGAAACCATAACTGAACCTGGTGGAAGTCAAGTTGAAGGGTGGTTGCAACATCAGCAGGGCATTTGCCAGACAAGAACAGGACAGTGTCATCAGCATACATATGGATAGAGGTGGAGGGGGAACATACTGAGGACAAGTCATTTAGGAAGATGGAGAAGAGAATGGGCTCAAGCACCGAGCCCTGTGGGACTCCAGTGGAAATGGGGGGGGGGAGAAATTGTATCCTGGATCTTGACTGATTGTGTTCTACCTGAGAGGTAAGCTCTAAACCAGTTTTGGGCAGAACTAGACAACCCAGCAGCCGTAAGTGAGTCAAGATGTAGGGCATGGGAGACTGTGTCAAATGCCTTAGCAAGGTCGACAAAGATGGCAGAGGTAATGAGGCCATTATCTATCCCAGTGAGGATGGAGTCAGTGAGCCTGAGTAGAGAGGTGGTAGTGGAGTGGTTCTTCTGAAAACCAGATTGGAATGGGGTAAAGGGCAGAGAGTATGGAGACTGAATGAAAATTTGCAGGGGAGGAGGGGTCACCACCCTTTTGGAGTGGGAGGACCAGAGCATGTTTCCAGGATGAGGGGACAGATGAGGATGAGAAGGAAAGATTTAAGATCAAGGAGAGATGGTAAGCTATAGCAGAAGCTGCAATGAGCCTTTGGAAGAATTAAGAGAGAGGGACCATTAGTAGTTCTTGTGGGAGACAGCAGAAAAGAGAAGGAAGGATGGGCATGGATGGGTTGAGTACTGGGTGTGGGAGGATGAGGGAGGGGAGGTTGGGGAAGTGACTTTAGAAGTGCTGTGGTGCAGGAGGTATAATGAGAGTTAAACTCTTGAGCCACTGCACATGGTTCGGAGATCCGAGTTGTTTATTTAAGCACAGGTGGAGGTGGATGTGAAGGGGAGAATAGGGCATGGATCACTTTCCAGAATTTGGAGGGAATTGATATTTTTGAGAAAAGATTATTTGAAATAATCAGACTTGGCAAGTCTGGTAGCTTTTGTGCAGGCATTTCTTAACATGCCATACCTGGCATGGTCTAGGGAAGCTGGGAGGCCTTATGTTTCCTCCAAGCTGTGTCCTGTTCCTGAGACAGGTTACTAACTCAGGGAGAGCCAGGGATGATGGTTGCCATGAACTGTAGTGCATTTGAAAGGAGTGAGAAGTACATGTAGTTAGAAATTTGTCTTTAAAATAAGTGAGGGCTGGTCAATGGAATGGGCAAAGGCAATAGGGGACCAATCGGAGCTGGCCAGTTCTTTAAAAGGGGATTAAGGTCTAAGGAGCTGAAGGAGTGGAGTTGCAGAATTTTGTGAGGAAGTTTAGGGCTATGGACTTTCCTGACTACGAAGTGGGTGATGATCACTGAGGGCATCGGGAGGATGCCTGATTTAATGACTCGATGGGGTGAGAGGTGAGAGCCCAGTCTATTGAGGAGTGGTTAAGAGTTTTATGATTTAGGTGGGTGGGTTCCAGTAGTGAGTTGAGAGAGATTGAGGCCATGATATCATTTTGTGTCATGGCAGTTGTTGGTGATTGCCAGTTTTGGTTTACATCACCCAGGAGCTGTAGCTTGCCTTTATGTGAGAGGCAGGTTATGGAGGTAATGAGATCCAAAGTATCGGATGATTTGGAACCAGGTGAACAGTAGATGCCAGCTATGAAGATAGGTGAGAAAAAAGGCAAGGTAATGTTTACTACAAGTGCTTCATAGACGGAAGGTATTGAGGATGATAGAATGGTTGAGAACTGAAGTGAGGACAGGATATACATGGCTACTTCACCACCCCTGCCAGTCCTATCCTGCCTGATTATGGAATAACCTGGGATATTAATGGTGAGATCAGGTATTTTAGCGTTTAACCAAGTTTCCATTAAAATTAGTATATCAGGTGTGAGAGAGATTACCATAGGATGTAAAAGGTCAGTTTTTGACACAAGACTGTAGATGCTAAAGTGGAGGATTTTCAGGCCCTTGGGGAGGGCAGAGGGGGTTGGGGACATTGGTACATTAGTGGAAGGATTGCAACTGGCAGGGATGTGTGTAGCAGGACCAGGATTGGGATGAACATTTCCTGATGCAAGAAGAAGAGTGCTATTATGAGTGATGGAGTTTATGGCATTTGTAATGGGCTGAGGATTTTGGAAGTATTTGGGTGGGGTGGGGGCTATGTGAGGTGAAAATAAGACGGTGAAAGAAGCTAGGTGGCTAGGGGCTGAGAACAGAGTAGCAAGGGAAGTGAGGGAAGTGAGAACAGAGTACTTGAGGGGTGTAGGAGTTATAGCAAGGATAAAGATGGAGGATAGGAGAGCAGTGGGAAAGGTGAGAAGGTCTACTGGACTGAGGAGAGTGTGGAGTTGAGGTAGATAAAATTGATAGAAGAATTAGAAGGGTGGAAGTGGTGAAGGAAGGGTGGGCATATTGTATGGATCGGAGGAGCAAGAATAGGACAGGGTGACTAATCAATAGTAAGAAGAAGATAAGTAGCAGTGACAGAGGTAATCTGTTAGAAAAGAGTGGACAGTGACGGTGCCAGCAGTGGCGAATTAATTGAGTTGTTGCCCTCTAGTGACTATGCAGTATAATTTGCAAATGGAAAAGTAAAAAAAAATTGCTCTAAACAGATGATAAGCAGGCTGTCATTCAGCTATGCTTCAAAATAATTAAACTAAGTAAAACAGATTGAAAACAGGATGAGGAGGTTCAAAAGTCGCCAAGTTCAGAATAGGCTGCAGGAAGGGAGGGCTGTAGGGTCTAGTGTAGGCAGGAAGATCCGGGTTCAGTGTACCTTTGTTTGTGAGTGGAGATGATGAAGATAGAAGCTCCAGCTAGGCAGCACATGGGGTGTGGTTCCAATGCTGGAAATAGAAGGGTACTAGGAGTTAAAATACTGGTATGAGGGAGTTGGTAACATAATCAGATAACAGGCTAAGAGAATGTGAGGGAGGAGAGAGAGAGAGAGTGACACAAATACACACACATACACGCACACACTGGGCCTGGGTTAGAGATGAAAATTACTTTAAACTCTTACAATGCAATACTGTCCCAAATTAATACACAAACAGTAAAATTATATTTTTTTCCTTTAACCCAAATTAAAAGCTCTAAACAGATGCTAAGCAGGCTGTCATTCAGCTATGCTTCAAAATAACTAAACTAGTTAAAACACATTGAAAACAGGATGAGGAGGTTCAAAAGTTGCCAAGTTCAGAATAGGCTGCAGGAAAGGAGGGCTGTATGGTCTAGAGCAGACAGGAAGATCCGGGTTCAGCGTACCTTTATGTGTGAGTGGAGATGATGAGGATAGGAGCTCCAGCTAGGCAGCACATGGGGTGTGGTTCCAACGCTGGAAATAGAAGGGTACTAGGAGTTGAAATACTGGTATGAGGGGGCTGGTATCATAATCAGATAACAGGCTAAGAGAATGTGGGGAGGAGGAAGAGAGAGAGAGACACACACACACACACACACACACACTCACACACACAATGCTGGAAAGCTTTTAAACAACTAAGAGCATATGCCACCACATGGCTATGGGAACTAAGACCCCTAGATTTAAATACTGAGTAATTATACAATGGCAAGAAAGAATCTTGGACTGTGATTGGTCAGTTTGGGGCTGGACCCATGGCATTATCCCAGCACAACGCCACAGGTCTAGTCTCAGCAATGTGAATCAATTAAGGATTTTTTGGATGTTTGTTTGTTGCTCTTTTTTTGCATCTCCTCTTATGAAACAAAAGTATTTTTCCACACTAATAAAAACATTCTTTAAAATTATTTTTTTATTTTATATATGACAACAAGCAATTGTATAATAGGAATAATGCACTCCAGGATGTGTGTCGTTTGGGATAACACCACGCCTGGGGCATTGGATGCACTCGGCCTGCGGCCTCGTGCCAACTGCCCCCAGGTGTGGCGTTATCCCAGCATGACACACACTCTGTCGTGCATTATTCCTTTATTAACTCATACACCTAATAAAGGAGGTATTCATGCACCCCATTTTAAAAAGTTCTATTGGGCCGCACAAATTGCTGCCACTAAAGATGGGTTTAACCTGCAGAGTCAAAACTTGGGTAGTCTCCTGGAAAAACAGTGGACAAAATACACTTGACTTACAGCTTTATTGTATAACTTGAATGGGGGAGATTTAACATGCGCAATGCAAAATCCAATCGTATAACATCTTTGGTAAGTTTGGCATCAGGCCCAGGGGTGCTAAATCTGCCCTCATTAATCTCACCTTCCCCTTTGGAAAAACCCAGTCCTTTCATGTTTCTTAAGGGATCATTGCTTTTTAACCGGGGCAGCTCAAGGCATAGAATTGCTTGGCCATCTCTACAAAGGGGCATACTCTTGTCCTTTGAGCAAGCGTCCGAAATATAGGCTTCATCGGACTCAATTTTTAAGATACCTGCAACTCCAGCATTATTTAGCAGAGATGTTTGGCTCGATTTTACCCCACAAGCCCCATCTAGTCTTGCACGCCCTCTGGCAGGGATGGATAATCTAGGGCTTAATATCCAACCTATATAAACTATTAATGCAAACTGTCCCTAATGATGCAGATTCCCATAGAAGTAGGTGGGAAACCATACTTGGAGGAGCAATATCTGTGGAGGATTGGCAGGATATCCTAGAGGAGGGTGGTCACAGACTATACAAAGTAAATATAAATATATATATTTTATGACTACCACAGGGCTTATTACACCTAGCTTAAATTTCCAAATTTGATCCCCAATCTGAGGGAAAGTGCCCAAGATTTAGTGCTCAGTCCACAGACTTGCTTCATGTGATGTTCAGCTGTGCTGCATTGAATTATTGCTGGGAAAACATTGGGCAGGTCCTAGCAATTTATATAAAGAAACTGGTGATTCTCTTGACTAGACAGGTTGTTCTGGGGGATTTTGGGGGAGAGGAGGTGTGGCATAAAAATGTTTTATTAAAATGCAATAAACTCAGCTAACTGGGTATTTTGAAGTATTGGAAGCAGGAACAGCCACCCTCCATACAGAGCTGGATTGCCACGATGAAAGAAGACAGATACTGGAGGAGCCTATTTATAGGGCCAAGTGGAGGGAAGACATTTACCTAGGTGTTTGGGATGGTTTTAGAGCTTATCTGGGGGAAGTCAATAAAAATCTAAATCCTGTAACCATATGTGTCTGATTAACTTTTAAATATATTCTGGCCATGCTGTATGGACGAGTGGCGCATTCAGCCATATGAACTCAACTAATTGTTAACTTTTTTTTAAAGTTGTTTAACCAGGAGTAGCACACTAAGCTGAAAGCTTTTTTACAGGAGCAACCTGGGAGCACAGGGAAGTTAAGTGACTTGCTTAGGGTCACACAGTATGTCAGTGGAAGCTGTGGGATTCAAACCCAGGTCTGGTCTGCTGGATATCACCAGATTTGCAGCTCAGAACCTTAAACCACTGCGCAATACTGCCTCCCTAACTTATTGTGTGACTATGATGGAAATTCTTTTGCCATTCTTCTTATTTAAAAATGTAAGCTGCCAATGGATTCGACTCTTACTTTTAAGCATTGCAATGTGTATGGTACTTTTTTAACTTTAATAAAATATATTTTAAAAACGCTCCAGACAGGTGCAAAACATTGAGGACTTTTTGTACTCCACTTGGTATGCTGGCATTTTAACTTTGTTATTCAAAAATTATTGACTTTTGCACTTTAAAAAGTCAACAGTTTTTTTCTTGATAGCTGACATGCTGGGTTTTGTTCGGTGCAAATTGCTAATAACTTACACTTTCACCAGATGAGTTACTGGAGCGTCTTTTTTGTTTTGTTTTGTTTTTGTTGCTGGACTATGCTATTGTTCTAAACTAGCCCAGTAAATATTTGGAATTTTGAGACATTCTTTACCTCCAATACCCCTACAATATTTCTACAACAGTAATACCTAGCATCATGGTCTATCATGACTAAAGATATCCAGATACTTGCATCACAGTGGCTTAAGTCATAACTAGCTGTAAGGCTTGGTGTCACTTGATGACACTATTTTCAAATAGTAAAAATATACAGTGTTTTCTATTAAATTGTTAATGAATTAGCAGGTGATATTGTATAGAAACAATGATGCATGTGCATGTGCTTCCACAAATCATTAAGTCAGTGAGCTCTAGTAAATATCTTGCATATTGCAAGAACTCATGGTGTTTTACAGTGATGACCATGTCTGTTCTTCCTGGTTCATCTCTGAAAATAATGACCTGATACTTGGCACCACTATACATTTACTATAGAGACCCAATGCATGCTACCTTATTGCCACTTCACCCAGCCTTTATGTTCCTCTGCAATGGCTACCAGGATTTTCTCCAACATTTTTTCCCTCCCATCTCCCTAGTGGGGTGCAGTGTCTCTGTCATCCTCACATAGCAGCTTTCCTGCAGTAGAAAGCTCCTGGTCAGCCCGTTCATGCTGAGGGTTAAGGCACTGGATGCCACACTCACGCTATGCCAATGACCCAGGATTGGGAATGAGCCTGAGTCATCCGGGAGTGGGGGGCAGATGGATTGGCAGTCAGATCGAAGATCCTCCTCCGGGTGGAGACCCAGTTGCAACCCTGCAAGGCTGTCCTGGGTGGAGGCCCAGAGGTAGTGCAGACAGGAGCAGCTAAACTGGAGGGTGCTGTGGGTCACTGCATGCATGTGCCCACATGCACGCAAGCAACCACAGCAAGGGGAGGGGAAGGAAAATGGAAAATGGAGATGGCAGGCTCCATGATAGCTCAGCTGTACCCACACTGGTTCCCACAGAATGTAGATGTTGGCTTCTGGGGGAAGGGGAATGTCGGCGCTTCTCTCTCTCGGCTCTGACATGGGGGGGGCAACCTGTGGGGGACCTCCCCAGAGGAGCTGGCATGGGGAGCCGGAGAGTAAATCCCTCCAAGGGAGGGACCAGAACCACCTGCCAGCCATGTGAAGGAGGGATAAAAACCTGAATTAAAAAAAAAAATTGGGAAGAATGTTCCCTGGCCCAGTCACAGTAGTTACTGTTTTAGTAGAACATGCTGCCAACCTTCCCCAACTGAGATGCCTTGCCAAGCACCAGCTGTTTCAGTCATCACCTGCTTCCTGATGTGACATCCCAGGCTCACTTCCTAACCAGGGTCATCAGCATGGCAGCTGTGCTACACAGTTTCTACAGTGAAAGCAACTGCATTAGGCAGGGGTTTTAACTCTAACTCTTTTGAAGCTTTTTTATATGATTTAATTGTACCTCAGTAAATGTCATTGCTTTGTCAGAGATTTCGGAAGTATAGAGTTACCTGGCAATGTTTCTGCAAGGGTCTTAACCTATAGCACGATAACTATGGTACAGTACTTTTGATGATATGTGTGCAACACTTACATTAAATAAACATGCTTTTTAGACATTACATTCACTGCTTGCTAACATTAGTTAACTTCTGTAGATACAGGATATCATGTAAACTAAAAGTTTACATAATTGAGAACACATTAAACTATTCTCTCATGGCACAGAGCAACAAAAAATGGAACACAATTTAGTTGTATACACCACTTTTTTACATGAAGTATTTAAAATAGAGAATAAAGTATGGGTCTGGGTGTGTAATGAGAATTTACACACACCTGAAGGGTTTATTCATAGCATCTAACCCCGAGGGTGTGTGTAAATTTGAGTTTACACACACCCAGACCCATATTTTATTTTATATAATTGCTAGGATCTCCTTTTTTGCCATAGCAAGTATATAAAATAAAAAATAAGTTCTTGTGCAATCGTGGTCTGCTTAGGTGTGTGCGTGCGCTCTACGGTTGGTTGGACACTTTTGTTTGCATTTTTTTTATTCAGTTTTGTATGGAGCCAACATTTTGAGGGTATTTCCCTCATTTTGATTAATTTCTGCCTGCCGGCACTCGCAGAGTTCGGTAGTGGTCAGAGGGGGGATAGGCAGGGGCGGACAGTGGCTAGGAGGAAGAGCTTCAGGAGGCGGGGCACCTGGGCAGTGCGCTGGAAACTGACGCGTTTGCCATTATAAATGCTCCTTTATAATGGCAAATTATGCCGTGTTCCTATGGGAAAAGGAAGTCCAGTAATTATAGTACTTTAAAAGCAATGGACTACATGCTCGAAAAGCACCATGACTCTGTTAACAAATGCATAAACCATCAAATGTGTAACAATATCTACAGAAAGATAGGTGCATTATTACCTATTTTGTTAAGAAAGAATACTGGTGAGGACACCAGGAGATCTTTATTCTTGCCAAAGGTATCATGGGACCTTAAACATTGTGCAAGAAAACCACCATCGGCAGATTATGAAGGACAGTTGCATACATGTGATATGTCCAATTTGCTTAAGAGGAGACTTGGGTCAAATTAGTAGGGAGATTGGCCTGCTAGTAGAGAGATTTCATAAGGTTACAAGTTTGTCCTTCAATGGCATCAAAAAATAAGAAAAAAAGCATTTAAAAACATTTACTATATTACAGTTTGTCAAGAATAAGCACTAAAAAGAATCAACAACTAGTTGTACAAAGTTATCACTTACATTGTTCAACACTAATTTACTTCTTATTGTCTTTATCTGCCAAAAAAAACATGAATGGACATTTTGAACAGAATTTTACTTAAGCAGGAGATTTTGTCTCCCAGGAGTGAGGGATGGAGTTCAGTCAAAAAACAGGAGTCTCCTCGAAAAGAAGGAGATATCACATGTATGCAGTTGTATGACACCTCTTCCATAGGATAAATAAGCATGTATTGCCAACCAATCTCAGTATATCAGTGTACTGTATGCACTGAGTATGATTCTGATCCTGGGTATTGGTCATAGAGGCAAGAATGATATTACTGTACCTGAGTCACAGTTATCAACACATCAGCTGAAGTAGTTGTGTTGTAGCACTAAACAACCATTTGATTAACTGCCATACTCTATATTAAGAATGTAACATGCAGAATAGTGTGTGGGGTGATGAGTTTAGCAAGAATGTACACCACATGCGGTGTTGAATGCTATCATAAACACCAAGAACAAAACTTAAGGGTTTACTTCAGCATCCAACACCAAGGGGCTGTGTGAAATTTTAAGTTAAACACACCACCCCATGTTTTATTTTATATAATGGCTGGGAGCATTTTCTCACCACAGCAATTATATAAAATACATTGATATTCAGGCGTGGTTGTCTGGTTGGGATGATCATGAGTCTGTCCAAGGTCCGCCGTCTGCGGCTGGTGCTGTTGAAAGCGTTCCATTTTTGTTTCCTTTTTAATCGAGGAGTACCTGATTCAGTAAGGAATCATTAGTTTATTAGAGGCTGCTTTTTGTTACTACTGCTGGCTCTGAGCGAAACTTCTATAAGTAGCACTGACACAGTGAAACATGGAGGCTTGACCATACACTGAGCGAGGGAAACCCGACGTGAGGTCACTGTTTTAACCCACAAGTTATAATGGTGAATTATAACCAGGTTTCCTTATGGGATAAAACTTTCCCCAGTAATTATAAACTAATGCCGCAAGGCATAACATGGTAATTGTTGTATTACAAGAGTTTTATATTAGGACTCCATAAAGGTCCAGTACGATTCATTTATCCCAGGAGGGCAGAAGTGAAGTTGTTCTGGCTTCAGGTGGCTGAAGAAGGGGAAGGAAAAGGCACAGAATAGGTATAGTCTATAGGCTGACTAACCTGATGGCTGGCAGAGATGAGGTGATAGAAAATGAAATGAAGATGGCAGTGAGCCAGGGTAGAATTTTAATCATGGGACATTTGAACATCACAATAACTGAGTGAGACACAGCTACAGAAAGGAGCTAAAACCCTCAACCCCACCACAGCAACTCTTAAATGTCAGTAAGGGCCCAACTCCACCATCAGTACTCTTCTTCCTTCTACCTCTACCTTTGAAGAACTGGTGATTAGTACCCAACTCTCCTGCTGGTATACCTTCTACCTCTGGCCCACTTGCCCCAGCTCATGAACAACTACAGGTATTAGTGGGAGAATGCCCTGCTGTTACTGAGCCTGACCATGAAGTGACTGAAAGTATGGTAGGTAAGGTTAATGGCTTTTTAATGCGTTTTGGACTTTTACTCATTATTTTGCCTTTTGATTTAACATTTTCACCCCAAATGTTCAACATAGCCTTTTTTTGCCCAACAACATGGTAAGCGACATTTTTCAAATCCCCATGAAATATGTTTTCACATCTGCTCTACAAAATCGTCACTTTTCTGACAGGATTTTAAAAAATTCACCTATCATAAGGTGAGATCACAAAAAGATTATGTTGAAAATTTAGGGAACTCTACCAAAAAAGAAAATAAGGTTACTGTATGAAGAAACATGAAAACATTTTAATGTTCACTTATAACTGCAATTTTTCAATGTTTTGACATCAAATTTTCAACACAGCCCTTTTTTACCCCACCTCATCAATGTAACTGGTGCCAGGTGTCATTTTTTAAATCTTTTCCAAAATGTCTTTTCACACTCATGTTGTAAAATGATGTTTTGACCAGGGTTCCATGAATGCCACCTATCATGGTTTATAAGGTTATGATAAACCATTGTAATTAGGGAAACCAGTTGGCCCAGTGGGTAGTGTGCTGTGTTGCTGTGCATATGGCTTGAGTTCAGGGATGAGCTTGGGGAGCTGGCTGAGTAGCTGGAGGCCAGGGGCAATGTTGCTGTGTGGCACTGTTCACTCCCTTGGGAGGGATGGTGCAGTGTTCAGCTACATGGGTGTCACCATGTGACAGGTCAGGTAGCCTTTCCTCACAATGGTCGACATCCATGTTGAGGACAGATGAGGCTACACACTGCATTGGTGGAGACTGGTGGCATGGAAAATGGGAAAAGTAGCAGCTGGCAGGATGAAGATCCAGTAACTGCAGGGTCACTTCACAGACTGTACCCTTCTGACACCAACCACCCAGTACAGTCACCCACCATCCCAGGGACTTAACTCAGACCTTTGGTACCCCTACAGATTCCACCTCCCCCATCCTGGGGCCAGGACAGGTAGGAATGTTCTTAATCCCAGAGACTCTGATCCAACTGATGGCTTTTTCCTAGTCTGGCACCATGTTTTTTCCACATTTTCTCCCACATCCCTACCACATGCCACACATGATGTCAACATGTGTCCATATGGAGGCATGAGCTCACTGATGTTGGACAACCAATAACCATTCTGGGCTGCTCGTGTTGCACCACCATCAGGCTTCCACCTGGTGGCAGTCTGAGACCAGAGCAACATGATCCCCAAGGAGAGGAGAGCAGTTCCAGGGATGTGGAATCCTCCCAAACTGGCCCTCAAGCAACCCAAGTTCATTTACAAACCATGGTAGCTGGCATGGTGGGAGGTAGTGCTACCCCCACACCACTGGGCTGGTAATGTGGAACACTTAAAAGACTACCAAAGTGTTTGTTCTGCCTTTTTTCACACTCTGCAGGTACTGGTACTCCTCCCCCCCACCACCAACCCACTTATTTTAAAAAGAGAGAACTTCCTGTGCACATCCCTCACATCTAACAAAGCTGATCTGTATTTTATTCCTCATACTAACCCATTGTCATCTTTATTTCTATATGTCTAGAAGGATGCTGACTACACAGTGACAAAACACTGACCCCGTCTTCGGGGGACTAAGCCTGTATATCAGATACGTATTGTTTTATACGTTTACCCTACCTTGTTTATCCTAATTAGTTAATAAGAAGCTGCAGATCCTTTGTGACCCCATCACTATTCTTAGTTTACAGGTATGACTTTATGTTGTCTAAATACAATAGGTAAGAGATCCCTGATCAGGCTTCTCTGGACCCAGGTAAGACATATTTTACTTATTATCTACACTAGAAGGGTAAGCCGTAGTGGTGCAGTCCCAAATATTATTACCTTTTTGGCTTTCACTCCCTAAAGCAAGCAAAGTTATTCAGTACATGATCTCATGCTTGGTGCAGTGACCACAGGGCCAGAAACGAAGAAAGTTACTAATGATCTTGCTCTCATACTTCATTATACTGTGCATGTTTTGCTTTAGTATGGCCCTGTATTAATAAAGTTGCAACTGATTCAGTTGGCCATATGTGGCAGGTGATACTTCTCTGCCTCCAAGTGCTATATGCCTATGAGACATAGGCAAAGACCTGTACCTTGTGCTTCAGGAGGAGGCGATGGTCGGGTAGTGGGGCATTAGGATTGAGAACCCCAAGGAACACCACACCATTGTTCACTGAGACTCCTTAAAATTCATAGCCTAAAGTTTTCATTTCCTTACTTTGTCTGCTTTGTGTTCTTCAACCCTAGTGTCTGCATTAACATAGATTTTATTAATAAATACATATTAGGAACAGTAATACTTATATATTAAGGATGAGTGTGCTCTTTAATGTTATATCCCATTTTGTGCACCTTAATTACTCAGCCACCCTTTGATCTATTGCCTGAAAATTGGAAAGGATGGCGTTGGTGTCAGGAACTCTGGATTCTATAAATGTCAGAATGGTTGGTTCAGCAGGGGCAAAGTTATAAAAGGGCAAAAACACACAAATTCACCAAAATTAGTTTTTGTATTCACCTGTAACTTAAAAATGGTTTGGATTTGAAATTTCAGACTTTCAGGATTGATAGAGTTTGATCCAGTTTGCATTCCTTTTTAATTTATGTTTTTCTACGTTAAGCTATCTTAGAATTATTAGGAAATATCTGTCCTGTTTTCTGCACATGTACCTCCTGTCCGTGTTAGCCACACTTTAGACTCCTCTTCTCCTCTATTCTGATCCCCCCCTCCTGCTCAGGACCCCCATCTTTAATCTAGGCTAACTGTGACTATGTTCTAGGTTTGCTTCTGTTCCCGTAGTGCTGTCCCGTCCCTTGCAGGCACTGTGCACTTTATTTTATTGATCTTGCAAATGTGCCATGCTGTTGTCTACCTGTACACACCACACCACTCTGCACCTGTAACTGTTGTCTAAGTACAATAGTAGCCACAGACATTGCCAGCTATTTCCAGATATTTCACGAAATTTCTAAAGAGTTTCTCTCTGTTGCCCCTACTGTAGAAATGGAGAAGCATTAGATATATCTGGAAATATCACAGAAATTTCGGAAATAGCTGGCAGTGTCTGCAGCTGCTGTAAGCAATAATACCCACCAGGGTGAGCAGTATTGCACTATACTGGACAACCCAGGGGCATAATGAGGCCCAATGCCACAGGCAGAGGGCCTTATAGCTATTGGAAAGTCTGGTATATCTCATTCCACCCACTCTTTTGTATATTATTGCACTTAGAAAATGGGTTACACCTGACATTTTGAATTAAAATTATTTTTTTTAACAGAAAAAACATTGAAAGACACTTTTCCTGCAAAGTAGTCCCTCTGCTGGCATACTAGCCAATAGAGGGCACTGCTGTGTTTAATAGATTTTTTTAATGTGACAGTTGCCTTTCTGGTGTCTTCATCTCTTCACCTCTCCCCCCAACCCTCCACATACACACAGGCACATCAACTACAGAGCCAAGAAAAGTATTATTTTTCATAATTATTACTGTAGTTGGCTTGTTACCTGAGGGATATGAATGTGAATACAAGCTGTGACCCAACAAGACAGTCAGTACTGTGCCAGGATCAGCCATAGCTGCTGCGTGCCCATTAGGAAGTCTAGAGAGGTTCTGTGTTGGAAGCGCAGGTTATTTTCCCCCAAATAACGTGGGATGTTAACGTTTCTTTTGGTGAGCTGAGAAAAGAGACAGATGAACTGGTACCAAGTAGTGAGTGTCATTGGGAGGTGAATAAACAGCAATGACCATTTCCCTTTGATGTCAGTGTGATAAAAGAACCAAGTGGGGGCCCAGACAAGGAAGCAGACTGTGATAGTGCTGAGCACGTAACATGCTAGCGGTGTTACTTTTGAAATACAGACAGTGTTCATCTAAAATATAAGCAAGAACTTAGTGTGTGCCAGATGATTTCTTTTTTACCAAGACATTACAGTATGAACAACACTAGAGCTTGTTATGGGGGGGGGGTGGTTATGTCTCTCTCTCTTGCTATACAGTAAAAATGGTGGCATTTTAAAATTTGAGCCTTCGGTTGCTCCATAGTAAATGTTAACTGGGGCATAGAAATGAGACTCCACCACTTGCTAAATGAGACTAAAAATTACAGTGAGTTAAAAAATCAGCAGGGGGTGCTGTGTGACTGTGTCTCTCACTAAGCAAGAGAAAAACATGATGGGTAGTTTAAACTTAACATTCTGTGGCACCCTGATATTAGTACTCAGCTCATTTGGGACTGGCACTTTTTCTAACCTGGGATCTGTTGTCTGATAGATGCCCACCTTGCCAAGGCTATCAGCCTATCAGAGCCCTATAAGTTCTAAGCCCATTTTCTAAGTAACTGCATTCTGACACTTTGCTGTAATTTTTTTTTATTCTCTCTCTGTACTCCCCTTCCCTTCTCCTCTGGGTTGCTCCTGGAAATGAGCCTCAGCTCAGTGTACCTTTACTGGTTACTAATTTTTAAATAAATAAACAGCTGTATTTTTTTAAAACCATTCCTTCATTGTCTTATTTGGTGAAATGGTTTATTTCTCAGTGGGGGGCAGTGCACATCACTGTGCACGTGCCTGTTTGGTGCAATAATGTTTTCATTTAGCACACCAAATGTGGCCATTCTCATGGGGTGGGACCTTGTCAGCATGTCTGTATGTACGTGAGTCCCTGTCTACCTCTGTATCCAGCAGCAGATGTTCAATCCATCCACTAGTATCCCTTCTCCCAAATAACCCAGATTTTTTTTAACTGGCAGTGGGTACTAAATTCCACCACCAGTATCTTCCAGCTCATTGTTCATGTTGTTTTTGTATAAATAATTTACTTGAAACCAGCAGAGGATGCTCAGTCCAACCACCAGCATCATCCCACTCACCCAACTCAGATCTTTACAAAAATGGTGGTGGATGCTCAATCCTATCATCAGTACCACACCAGCTCCACCCCCGCACAGATTCAGAGACTGCTGTGGCCACCATCCTGTGTCAGCTAATCCCCCAATGATAGTTGTTGGCACTAGGGTGCCAACACCAGATGCTGCAAAAGATCCCACTGAAACTGGAGTGCTCAGTCCCCAGTGTTTTGACTCCCCTATTGTATGCCCACTCCCAGTACTGCTAAACACCACGCCAACACTGGAGTGCCTAATAATCAGGATCTGTATCTAAAATAATAGAAACCATCCCTCATTGTTCTTTGTAAACAAGAACATGATCCTGCAATGCATTCTTCACCCCAGACCATCTGACCTTCCAACAGCCACCTTCCCAGCACAAACCGCCACACCCTTACTACCTATCCATGGCCCACTGAAGTTATCCTATCTGCAAGCAGAAATTACCTGCTGGTACTGAGGCTTACTGGGACTGACTAAAAGGGAAGTCTGACGAATGCTTTTTAATGTGTTTTAAATGTTTTCTTGTAACTTTGTGTCATTTTTTAGCAATCTTTACCCAAATTTGCCGCATAGCTTTTTTACCCTACCGCATGAACAAGGTAGGTGAAGTTTTTCAAATTTCATCTGAAATGGTTTTTGCAGTCATTCCACAAAATCACCTTTTTGATGTGACTTAAACATTCCACCTGCCTTGATGATAAGGTGGGTCATAATTTGGGGACAAAAACTCAAAAACATCAAAGTTATGAAACAAAATGTTGGCATTTTTCAATTTTTACTCATAAATTTGCTATTTTCAGTGTTTTGACCCACATTTTGAGGGTAGACCTTTTTGACCGTCTCATAAATATGAAAGTGTCATTTTCAAATCCTGCCCAAAATGTCTTCACACTCATACCACAAAATTACATTTTGGCCAGGATTTCCTAAATGACATCTGTCATGTTCATAAGGTTGGGTTATAAAAAGACTATGTTAAAAATATGAAGTCAAAATCTCCAAAAATGACAAAGATATGGAGAAACATTGTGTTCAGGGACACCTTTTGGCCTGTGTTCCTGTGCAGGCAACTCAAATTCAGGGATAAGCTTGGGGAACCAGATGGCCAGCAATAGGCTGCAGAATGGTGCTGCCATATGGCACCACTCCCAGCCCTGGGAGAGACAATGCAGTATGCCGCCACACAGTCATCACCTTATGGTAGGCTGGGGAGCCATCTCTCACAAGGGTCAACAGATGTACTGAGGCCTGACTGCTAAACACACATTGAAGGAGGGGAGTAGGAACAAAAATATGGGAAAAACTGCAATTGGCAGGATGAGGCAAAGATCACCGCATTCCCACACCACAAGAGGCCCACTTCTGCTGCTATCCACCCAGCCCTGTCATCACCTTCTTAGGAACCTACATTGGCTCTTTGGTACTCCTACAAATTCCCATTCCCCCCCATGGTTTGGCCAGGAGGGGTACTATCAACCTCCTGGACACTCTAATCCTTTATCAGTCCAGCACCTGGTTGGTGGTGCAGAGCCTTCAAAAGCTGGTGGCTTCATCCTACCCAGGCACCAAGTTTTCTACATTATCTCTCACACCCTGCTGCATGTCACACATGATGTCAACTTATGTCCATGCAGAGCACGTGCACAGCTGAGTCAGACAACAGACAAACCCTGGGAGCTGCTTGGCTGCACCACCACCAGGCCTCCACCTGGTGGTTGTCAATGAGTGGAGAGATGTGGGTCTCCCAAGGAGAGACAGTGTCCAAGGGATGCTCAGTCCGCTTCTCCTGCTGGTTCAAGCGACTTGGGTCCATTCATGAAATTGGGACACTGACGGGGTGGGCAGTAGTGCTACTACCACCACACTGGGCCAGCATTCTGGATGATTTAAAGAACTACTGAACTTTTTGCTCTACCTTTTCAATCCCTAAAGGTATCAGTATCCTCCTCAGTTCTAACCCACTTATTTGAAGATGACTCCTCTACAAGTCCCTTCCACATGACCCAGCTGATTAGTATTTTATTCCTTATACTAACCCATTTTTCCTTTGTTTCTACAAGACTGACAGGACAGTGACCATTATGTGATAGGATACTGACCTTGGTCTGGTAGTACACTGAACAGGTCTCAGATTCCAAGAGCCGAAGATCCTTTGTGATCCCACAGCTGTATCTTATTTTACAAGCATGAATTGATGCTCCTTGAGACCCCCCATCTCAGGTTCCCCAGGACTCAGATAAGAGATCTCTTACTCATTATATATGCTAGGATGGTAGCTGTAGCAGTGCAACCCCAAGTATTAAGACAGTGTTGGCTTTCACTTGTTAGTGTTTGGTGACACAGGGCTTGAAATACATCAGCTCTTCTCTTTATTACATTGGGGCTTGTGAGAATGCAGATACAATTCCACTATCACAAAAATAAGGGACATTATTTGCAAAAAGCTAGGTAAATGCAGACAGGGTTGAAGAATGTAAAGCGCACAAAGTAAGGAAATAAAACCATTAGGGTTTGGAGTATTTGAAGAAAAAAAATCACTACCCAAACCCCTCCCTCACTGTCACCTAATAAGAAAAAATTCAGATGACTCCAAGGTAAGCAGCCAGACCACTCTCCTGTCACCATGGCTGGCCACCTTTTATTTGTGAAAAGAACCTCCCATCATCACCCAAACGATGGCACTCATACAATGTTAACTGTCTTCTTCAGTTTCTCTCAGTGTGCAACCTCAAGGTCCCTCAGTGTAATCCTCTCACTGACTAAACCCAACCAGCATATGGAAACTTCTAACTCACACTTCACTATGTCCAGAAGTATCCATGATTCTTACATTCCTGGACATAGAAAAAATTGGTGAGAGTTTTTGTAGTTTTCAACTTATTTCTCATATCTTGGTCATTTGTAGGACTTTCTGGCCTTCATTTTAAGGGGAGGACAAGTTGCCACTATCACCTCATGACCACATAAGTGGTATCTTTTAAGTCTGACTCAAAATGTGATTTGGGAGGTTGCATGATGCAAGTTCAGACTCAGATAATATTTGGCTAACTTGCAGGAGCCAAAGGGTAATGGTAAATGGGGCACATTCTGGCAAGAGGGTGGTGATGAGTAGGGTGCCACAATGTTCTTTGTTCGGACCACTCCTCTTTAATGTCTATTCAGTGACATTATGGAAGAGCTGAGGGAAGGTGTGCTTATTCACAGATGATTCCAAGAGCTGCATTAGGTGGATGAGCCAGGGAGTGGCAGGGGATTGAAAGGATGAGGAGAGACCTTAAAAGGTGGTGGAATTTAAAGTTAGGCAACTTGGGTTTAACATAAAATAATGCAGGGTAATGTGCATAAGAATATAAGAACCTAAGAAAGAGCAGGCAGAAATGGACCATATGATCCATCTAGTCTGCCCTTGTGGGCTATCCCCCTTATCTTTTTTCTTTTCTATGTTCCTGCACTGCATATCCCATGCTAGCTTGAACTCTCTCACTGTCTTTGCTTCCATGACTTCAGGAGGCAGACTGTTCCAAGGCTCCACCACCCTTTTGGTGCAGAAAAACTTCCTGATGTTGGTTTTGAATCTACCTCCCTGTAGGCATATGCTGTGCCCCTTGTTCATGTAGATGAGTTTCTCTGAAAAGATCCTGAGTTTGTACTGAGTTAATTGGTCGCAGTCATATCCTCTCTGTCCATGCTTGTTTCCAGTGAACACATCTTGAGATGGTTGAGTCTTGACTGGTAGGGTTCTTGATGATGTCCATGAATCATCTTCATAGCTCTCCTCTGAATGGTCTCCAGACAATCCCTGTCTTTCTTGAGGTGTGGTCTCCAGAACTGGATGCAATATTCTAGGTGCAGCCTCACCAAGGACCTGTACAGTGGGATTATCACCTTGCTTTTTCTACTCATGATACCCCTACCTATGCATCCAAGAATGTTGTAAGCTTTCTGTGCCACCTTTTTGCATTGCGTAGTTGACTTTAAATCATTAGATATGAGTACTCCTAGATCCCTCTCAAACTTAGTTTCTGTCAGTTGCTCCCCTCCTAGAATATATTTCCTGCCAGGGTTCTTTCTCCCCTGGTGCATAATTGCACTTCTTGGTGTTGAATTTCAACTACCATTGTTTTGACCATTCTTCCAGAGATCAGAGTCCACTTCTGTGGCCCCTCTTGCATGTCTAGTCTGTTGCAGAACTTGATGTCATCTGCGAACAGGCATATATTTCCCTCCAATCCATCAGCAATGTCACTGATGAATATGTTAAATAGAATTAACGCCAGTACTGATCCCTGGGAGACTCCACTGATTACCCACCTTGCTCTGATATAGTGTCATTTACCATGACCCTCTGGGTTCTTCCTTGGAGCCCATTCCTAACCCAGCTATTTCATTCCCCACTCCAGTGTGTTCTAACTTGTTTATTAGTCTCCTATGTGGAACAGAGTCAAATACCTTACTGAAGTCCAGATACACTATGTCTATTGCTCCACCCTGGTCCACCATTCTAGTCACCCAATCAAAGAAATAAATCATGTTTGTCTGGCGTGACCTCCCTGCTCAGAAGCCATGCTGCTTTGGGTCCAGTTTTCTTTTGCTTCCATATATTACACTCTTCCTTCAGTAATGTTTCCATGATTTTCCCCACCTCTGAGGTGAGGCTGACTGCATGGTAGTTACCAACATATTCCCTGTTCCCACTTTTGTGTAGGGGTGCCACTGTGGCTTTTTTCCAGGCATCTGAGACTCTGACACTCTCCAGGAATTTATTAAAGAGGACTGCTAATGGGAGGCAAGTTCCTCTGTGAGTTCCTTCAGTATTCTTGGGTGGATTCTGTCAGATCCCATTGCTATGTTGCTTTTTAATTTTTTCAGTTCTTTTGGACCCTTCTTTTGTGAAGGATTTGTGTCAGCTTCACTGGTGTGGTATCCTTCATTTCCTAGTACTGGCGCACTACCTTGTTCCTCTTGTGTAAAGACTGAGCAAAAGTATTAGTTCAGAACTCTACATTTTCTTTGTCAAGTCTCCATGTTCTGCCCCTCTGGTTCTCAACCAGTCGATAACCCTTTGCTTTTTCTTTTCTCCTGTATATATCTGTAAAGGTCTTGTCTCCTTTAACCCCTTCAGCAATTCTTTCTTCCCTTTCCTCTTGGCTATCCTAATCACCTTCCTGCTTCCTTGAGCATTGCCTTGTATTCCTCCATGTTGATGTTCCTCTTTGTCTGTTTTGTACTGTTTGAAAACTTGTTTTCCTCCACATACGAAACAGAAACCAGGGAGTAACATATGACCTGGGATGTAGAATTGGCAGTCATGAAGCAAGAGAGGAGCCTGGGAGTTATATTGTAGATGTTCTTAAGGTGGGTAGGCAATGTGAAGTGGCTGTAGGAAAGGCTAGCAGTATGTTTGGCTGCATAGGGAGGGGCATTACCAGCAGGAGAGGGAGGTCTTGCTGCCCCTTTATAAGACTCTGGTATGGCCTCATCTAGAGTATGGCATTCAGTTTTGGAGGACTCATCTGAGGATGGATATAGACAGACTCAAGGTGGTGCAAGGGAGGGCCACAAGAAAGATGAGGAGTCTCCAGGGGATGGCCTATGAGAAGAGGCTGAGGGAACAGAATATGTATTCCCTCAGAGAAAGGAGGGAGAGGGGATGACATGATAGAGACCTTTAAGTATCTCGGTGGCATCAATAGGGTGCAGGAAGGGAGTGTTTTTCAAAGAAAGAGCTGCCAATGGATGAGGAGAAATGGCTGGAAGCTGGAAGGGGGAAGTTCAAGAGTAACATAGGAAAGTTCTTCTTCATGGAGAGGGTGGGGGAAGCTTGGAATAGTCTGCCGGGGGAGGTGGTGAGGGCTGACTCCATCACAAGCTTTAAGATAACATGGGAAAGGCCCAAGGGGATTCTGGTAAATAGGGGAAGGGGTTCTGGTAAAATGGTAAGGATAGGTATGTCTGGTTAAGGGGGGCTAAATTGGGTAGACTGGATAGGCATTGAAGTCCTTCTCTGCCAACATTGTGTATGTATGTAACCCCAAAATACATTTTCAGTCAAGTTTATGAGGTCTCACTAGTGTGGTCATCATGAGGGTTGATGATTTGCCCACCATGAAAACATGGACCAGAAATTAACAAAAATATTAAGATATGAATAAAGATAAGTTACAGATCATTGGGCCTGCATGAAGCAAGTTAAGACTTTGCTACTGTTCCACAGAGGGCCATGCGCATCCTGCATTGTATGATGGAAGCTCAGACTCAGATCGTATTTGGTGCTTGAAGGGCCCGCATAAAGCAAGTTAGGACTCAGTGTTTATTTTGTGCAGGGACTGAAGCAACTTAGGAATCAGCTTTTGCTTTCTACGCAGTTCATAGCATGCTAGAACTCAGTTTTTATTTCATGCAGTTGTTGAAAGGTTCTGAATGAAGGACATTAGGACTTAGCTCTGGTTTTGTGCAGGGCCTGAATGGCCCTATGCAAAGCAAATCAGGAGTCAGGACGAAGCTCCTGTTTCACACAGGGCCTGAAGAACCCTGCACAGATGACATCAGTACTTAGCTTTTGTTTTGTGCAGGGCTTAAATGACCCTGTATGCAACAAGTTATGTCTTTACTTTTCTTTAAAAAATGCATTACTACATCATTAGGGTTACGTAGCCACAAAAGGTGGAAACTGTGGAATTTTTTTTTCAAACCTAGTGCTCATTTCCCTCCCTCAGCCCCCTAGTATTGTAACCCGAGGCCAAACTTCAACTCTGGGGTAATGCCCCAGCATTTGATTCTTCAAGCTACAGTACCAGGACTGTGCCACACTGATCTGCTGCTTCAAGGAGTTCATGAGGAGGGATTAAGAACCCATCCTTCCAATTTGATGAAAAAATATTAAAAAATTCAAGGAGTTCATGAGAAGGGACACTAAGAACCGATTCATCCAATCTGATGAAAAATTATTAAGAAATAAAGTCTGTTTTAGAAAAAAAAAACTTGCTAATAAACTAAGTCAGAAAAAAGATAGTTCTGGTACATGCATAACACCGACAAGCAGAACGGTCGTTATTTTTGTGCAGCAAAATTATTGGCAAAACTGGAAAAGGCAGGCAAATATTTAGCCTTTAGGCTAAAGAAGACAGAAAGCACAATATCTCACAATAAACTACCAGATGCTTTTAGCTTTTAAAGCAGCAGTATTTGTTAGTCAGCAAAAAAATGTCATAATACTTTGACTAAAATAACTTAACTAGTATCCTAGCAACACCCTTTCTGGGTGTAGCCTCATTCCTAGGTTCATAATAAGGATGGGCTACAGTGGGCAAATAGTTGTGTGACTATGGGGCACTCTTCTCCAGGGCTATGTTCAGGAGGAGGGGCACTGCCCCATCTGCAGGACCCTTGCAGTGCTCCATGCTCAGCTGGCAGCAGCAAGAGATGAGGTATCTCTGCTACATTGTCACCTCAGCTGGAGCTAATACCCCACTCTACCACTTCCTCAGAGGCCCACTGTTCCAGGGGTGGAAGTAGCAGGAAGAGAGGGGACGGATCCAGGGATAGTCAAAGGAGGTTATCCAGCCCCACACTATGAAGATGGCAAATTGCTTTGCACCCTGAAGGAGCCTCAGCTACCTGACTCCACAGAGTTGACTCTGAGTCAGTCAATGGAAAGGGCAGGACAACTTGATGTCATCCATTGGAATGGACAGGAGGAAAGCAATTAGAGAGTATTTGTGATCAGGATTCAAAGACTGGGAGGGTAGAAATGGTGTTGGAAGGAGGGCTGGAAGAGGGAATGATTGGGTGCCTTTCTGGTATGACAGCCATCAATGACATAGACAGGATTGGGAGGATGGTGGGAGGTGAGTTAGGGGTACTGGTATACCTGGGTACCAATGATCTGGCATACCAGACTGTGGAGATTGTGACATGGAACTTTTGCAGTCTGGGGGAGAGATTGATGACACACTTAGCCTCCCTGGCCTTTTCCGAGGTCCTCCTTGTTTAGGCCAGTGGGAGATGTAAGGACAGAATAAGGAGAGACAAGACAGAGGAGTTTAGAGGCTGGCTAAAGGATGGTGTCAAGAGATGAGGGTACCACTTTTGGAGGACTGGGGGACTTCTGGGACAGGAGGCTGTTCAAGGGTGATGGCCTTCACCTGACAAAAGAGGGGCTAGTTCTCTGGGGCAGAAGTATTACATCTTTATCAGAAAGTTAAACTGAGTGTGGAGGAGACTAAGTCTAGGGGAATCAGAGTGGTAGGGGAAGGAAGAGGAGCCTAACTAATACTTTTCCTAATCTAGGGACTTGTAGAGGCACAGTGGGCAAAAATAGGGTTGTGGTCCAAACTGGGCTGGGTGAAAGGACAAGGAGGGGGGATCACAGACAATTTACATAAAAGGAAGGAGACCAGGGAGAAATAAAGAAAAAGGACTAGTAAATATCCAAAGGGGATAAAGCTTTAGATGGAAAGGGGTATCTCTCAATGCCAGTAGTCCGGGTATGAAGATCAATGAGCTCAAGGTGACATTGGCAGACACTGAGGTGGTGCTCATAGCATTTATGGAGACTTGGGCCTCAAATTATAATGTTTGGTACCTGACAGTCCCAGGCTAAACCATATTTAAGAGGGATAGAGGAAAAGGTAAAGGGAAAGGTGTAGTCCTTTATGTTTGTTATAACATTGAGGCTGTGGAAGATGGACACATCAGAGAACTAATAGGGGAGATAGAGTCACTGTAAATGCAGCACACAGTGGGCTTGGGCAAGAAAATATGTATGGGGATGATCTATAGACTGCCAGGACAGGTGAAGGATAAAGTTAAGGAGCTCAAAGAAGAACTGATCAGGGGAATGGCAAAAGGGGAGGTTGTGGTGATGGGTGACCTGAACCTTCCAGAGATCAACTGGAATATTCCAGTTGCCTGGAGCACTCAGAAGTCAGGCCTTGCTGGCTACATTACAGGACTGTCTGCTGGTAAGGCTAGTTAGAGAACCCACCAGGCAGGCTGCCATCTTCAATGTTGTGCTCACCAACTTAGAGATGGTAGGAGTGGTACAAGTACAGGAGCCACTTAGGAACAGCAACAATAACTCTCACGTTTGAGCTGGCCCTGCAGATAGGTATATCCCAACTGAGAGCTGAGGTCCTCAATTTCAGAAAGGTGGACTTCGACAGGATGAGGGAGTTGGTCAGGGACATGTTAGTTGTTGTAGACATCATTGGAGTGGTGGATGAAAGATGTGGTCAGTAAAGGAGGCCACTCTCAAGACCTCAAATATATGCCTGAGGATAGTAACCAAAAGTAAGTGGTACAAGAGACCAACGGGGTTCTCAGAAATAGCCAGGAAAGCAGTGTGGGCCAAGAAAAAGGCATTTATCAGGTACTAAAGGAGGCGGGGGAGAATGGGGAGAATAGCAACTGAGAACTAGAAAAGCTATGAAGCTGGTTAGGGAAATTAAAGCAGAAACAGAAGGAAAGGTGGGTGAATTGTCAGGCTATAAGAGGGAAGTAGGGTAACAGAGGAGGATGGGCAAAAAGCAGCTGTCCTTAATGACTACTGTCTTACCCAGGGATGATGATGAATCCTTGCTGGACAGTGACATCAAAGTAATCACAAAGTGGTCCTGGAGATGAGGCAGCCAGTATTCACCAGTGAAAGGATCCAGAAAGGGTTAGCAGATCTTAAGATAGATAAGGACCCAGGTCTAGATGGGATACACCTGAGGGTGCTCAGGGAATTGGCAGCAGAACTAGCTGAACCCCCCCCTGGTAGGTTATTCAATAACTCATTACAGACAGAGATAGTTCTGAAGGACTATAGTGTGGCAGATACAGTTCTGCTACACTGGTGGGGGGGGCGCAAGGAGCAAGCGGGGAACTACAGACCTGTCAGTCTTACCTCATTTGGGTGGAAAGTCACTAGTCAAGGAGGATCTAGTAGACCACTTGAGCAGCAGTGGCTTCAAGGATAGTAAACAGTATGGGTTCATGGCAGGGAGGTCTTTTCAGGCTAATCTAATAGTTTTTTTTTTTGACTGGGTGATGAGTACACTGGATAGGGGTCACATTGTGTATTTACACTTTCTTCAGCTTTAGCAAGGCTTTGACTCTGTGCCTCACAGGTGATTTCTGAAAAAGGAAGAAGATCAGGGGAGGCAAGGGACATAGTAAGATGCATAGGAAACTGGCTGAGGAGGAAACAGCAGAGGGTCATGGTAAAATGAGTCAAATCAGAAGACAGGGATGTCACAAGTGGGGTGCCACAGGAATGAGTCCTGTGGCTGGTAAGGGATCCAGGGCAGATAGTGCATCTTTGTAGATGACCCAAAGCTCTGTGGGAGGGGTCGACAGTGATGAAGGAATAAGGGAGATGCAGAGTGACCAGCACAGACTAGAGAGATGGTCTAAGGTCTGGCAGTTGACCTTCAACACCAAGAAGTGCAAGGTGATGCATCTAGGGATCAAGAACATCAGAAAAGAGTATTAGATGGGAGGGATTAAGCTGAGCAATGTGACAGAGGAAAGGGACCTAGGAGTCATCATTAGCGACACCCTCAAACAATCAAGCCAATCCGATAAGGTTTTTAGTGAGGCTATTAGGATTTTGGGATGTATGAGATTTGCAGAACATTCTATGAAACTCTGTACTTACACCAGGCACTCACAGGAACACCTCAGAAGCTTCCTTAGAAGCCTGAATCTACCTAAGGTCCTTGAACAAACCCTCAAATCTATGGAGCTGGATCTTTTCATGCAGGAGCTCAGAGATGCCATACAGGCATTATCAATGGGAAACGCACCAAGCTCGGATGGTCTAAGTATGGATTTCAACTAAGCCTTTGCCTTTGAGCTGGTGCACCATTAGCATTGGGTGTTTAAAAGTGCTTGCTTAACTGGTGTCCTTCCGATGTCAATGCAGGAAGTGACCATTACAGTTCTTACAAAATCTCATAAAGACAGGGCACTATGCTCTAATTCCAGACTGAACTCATTGTTGAATGCTGACATAATGGTCATCGTAAAAGCCGTGGCTTCCAGCTTGTAAACAGCTCCTCCTCAATTGCTACACCTATCCCAGATGGGCTTTTTAAGGGTAGATAGGCTGTGTACCGCCTATCCATTGTCATAGATCTGCTAGAGCAAGCCTTGAGGGGTCAAGGTTAATCAACTCTGGTCACCATTGATGCAGAAAAGGCATTTTACTCAGTGAAGTGGGACCATCTGCATTAAGGCTGTGGAGACAGTAGTAATAGGCCACAATTTGAGGAACTGAGTGCAGCTTTTGTATATAGCTCCCATGGTGATAGCATCACAAATGGGATCATTTTGGCCCATTTTTCACTCCACTGAGACACCAGACAAGACTGCCCCATAACCCGTACTCTTCCTGCTCCCTAGGAATCCATTAGCAGCTAATCTAAGACAGGATGCGGCAGTAGGAGTTATGAAGATGACCTCCTCCTCACATTAAAGTATATGTAAATGTCTCCACCAATAGCCCTAGATATTGTAAACCAATTTAGTCCCTATCCAGCTTGTGAATCAACTGGGATAAAATAGAAGTGCTGCCTGTAACTAATTGCCAGATTACAATGTATACTGCTAACAGGGAGGCAACAGCTATCCTGAGCCCCAGAAGGCTTTAGATATTTAAGGAAAAAAAAACACACTGGGTTCTGAGGCAAAAGCAGACTCAATAGACCATAATATCGTATGTTAGTATGTAAAATGGATTCCTCCTACCATAGAGGTGCTCATAGATAAAAATGTAACACCTATTCTGAACAAACTCACATCTGAATGCAAGATACTGGAGAAGTTGACTTTACCGCATCCCAGTAAAATTGCAGCCTTCAACATGATGGCCTTCCTCAGACTTATTTTCTACCTATATAACCTATCTATCCAAATTCCACCGAACATTTGGCAGAAATAGATTGTATGATCTCTGTGTTCTTATGGCAGAAAAAAACTTGAATATAGCAAACAGGTCCTAGGAGCCTTATATAGGAAAGAAAAGTGGTCACCACTCTGGTTATGGGCATACAATACATCATCGCTAGTAATAAAAACCCTACAATAGACAGAAAGGACATATGGTGTGGCCTCAGTTTGGGAGCCAGCTGAACAAGTGATGCTCTAGTAAACTCCTGTGGCATTGCTCTTTGCTGAGGTCATACCTAAAGTAGAAGGTAGCACAGCTTCAGTAAAATTCACAAGAGTGGTATGGTTAAGGTTACAAAAAATGGGCAAATGAGGGGAGAGGTAGGCTGGCTCCTCATGAACCCATATGGCACAATCTAAAAGTGTCCACAGACAAAGCCATAACTCACTGGTAAGTGTGGGCAAGGAAAGGGATCCAGGCAATACAGAACCTGATTTGTGCCAGAACAAAAAGCCTCAAAGTGTTTGGTCAGTTGTAGGCAGACTTTGGCCCTCATGACTTGGAGCATTGGAGATATTTGCAGCTAAGATGTGCATAGTGGCCTTGGATGGATGCAGGGTATTGTGTGTCCCTAACTTAACAGACTTAGAGGATTGAGCAGTGGCTGTCAAAAAGGCAAGGTAAAGGGAATCTCATTTATAAATATGTCCAATCACTTCATGAACCAGGCTAGGAATCTCACAGAACTGGTGAGTGACTGTTCAGGGCAAGATACAGTATATTTCCACTGGTGTGGGACAGATGCTGAAGAGGAATTCATAGATGGACACAGATCCCAAGTATCAGCTGATACAAAAAAAAACATGGAGTGCTGACACAGATAACCAGATAAATTGGTTGATATGAGACTTTCAATCCCAAACACCTGTTGACAGTGATCAAAGTTCCCAGGAAATATACAACACATCCTTTGGGATTGTACCAATATTTATAACTTCTGGGATACAGTCTTTGAGAGGCAAAGAAAGAGTCATAGATTATGATATTCCTGCTACAGCATTATTTTGGGTTCTAGGTTCCAGGTGAGGTTCGTTACTCTGTGGAAAAATATGCGAGTGAAAATGGTGTGATACCAGCAGTTAGATTCTACAATGCTAAGTACAATGGCAGCATTAATGAGTCCACACTTCGTAGTTTTAAAAAGGACTACAGAAAACATTTGCTTTATATCACAAACACAAGTACCCTGCCACCCTATCTTCTTATGAAGCCCTGAGGGAGATTGACTCTTCCACTCAAGGATGATGAAGTCAAGCTTAAAATTGTCATTAGATATCTAAAAGCCGAGGGTGCAGTCATCAATGCACGGGTAGTGCTTGCCTTGCTACAGGCATTGTAAGGTCAAACTGCCCACAGATAGTTGTGGAGAATGGTGGTGGTGTCTCAATAACCACCAAGTGGGTGTGGGGGTTCCTGAACAGGATCAGCTTTAGTAAAAGGAAGGGCAGCAAGGCTGTCCTCAAAACCCCCCTTGATTTTCCCACTTTGAAATGCAGCTTCCTCAACTGGATTGCAAGGGCATCAGCACAAGAATTCATACCATGCTGAATTTGGATGAGACCAGAGTAAATCTCATACTGGTCTCACAATGGACTGTGGCCAAGGCTGAATCTAGACAGGTAGCTGTGACAGGTCTCGGCAACAAACACCAAGTTTCTGTAGTCCTCTCCTGCACCTGTCAGTTGATCTGCTCCCACCACAAGTCATTTACTTTGGTAAATAAATGCAAGTCACCTGAACTACAAGTTCTCCAAGAACTGGTCAGTTACGCATTCCCCAAACCACTGAGAAAAATGCTGACCATGTAGGAGTACATTTCCACTGTTTTAGTGCCATATATGGAAAAGATAAGAAAATCTCTTGCACTGCCCAAAGAACAAAAGGGTCTCTTAATTTGGGATTTATTTCAGGCACACACAACTGAAGTGATTGAACTACTGGAGGAGGCAGGGTATGTTCCAGTGTTTGTACTTGCTTCATGTACCGACCTCTTTCACCCACTTGACATTTCACTGAACAAGTTGTTCAAAGGTGAATTGAAGCAGTCCTTCACTGACTGGTTCGCTGGCCTGATATCCGAGCATACGAATGGAGGGGCAGAAAATGTCAAAGTTGACCTAAAGATGACTGTGGTTAAAGAGAAGCATGCACGCTGGATGGAGTGCAGCAATAATAAGCTAAAACAGAAAAAAGATGCCAATGTCTGTGGTTTCACACAAGCAGGGATACAAGAAGTGCATGAAAACTGCCTTGATTGCCTCTCTGTAAATATGTTGTCTCACTCCCTGAAATACTGCAAGCACTGTATTAAAATGTGTCAAAAGTTATTACTGTATTTTCATCGGTCTTAGTGCAGTCTCTTTGTTTTTTCTGCAGATATCCAGTCTGAGAAGCAGCATCAGTTGGACAAGTAACTAAACCCATGCAGACCGCAAACAGACTTTTCTTTGAAGTCCTTTCTGTTTTGATTTTTAATGTGTTTCTTTGTGGTTGCAAATATTACATTGCAATATAAGAATGTGGTTCAAATAAAGAATGTGGTGCACTGGCATGTAGTACAGAACTGCGTTATTTTAGACTCTAGTGTCTGTTGGGTTCTTTGACGGTAGTTTGACATTACCATGGTGAGAACCAAGTGGCCGTAAATATTGGAGATCAGTTAATGTTCGCACATTGCCATTCAATAGTGAATATAGTGAATATTTAAGGATTGTGAATATTTCCTGGTATACAGTAACTCAGCTAAAGGGAGGAGCTTCCTTTCACACAGCCCTCCTATATGTCATGGTGATGGAGGCAAAGAGACAAATCCTTCCTACAGAGACAGACAAAAGAGCTCTCCAATTTGGAGTAGGAAGATGGAACACTAGGATGGCTACATATCTGAGGATATTATGCAAAGGCTGGGGGCACTCTCACTCTTTCAGGAAATATGGGGACCCAGGATGAGTTTAATTGAGGATCACTCAGTGAATGTTCCATAGATAATGAAGGAATGGGGCACAGGGAAGGCTTAATATTTCAGTTTTTAGGACGGGATAGAGAATCTCCTTGTATAAAGCCTAATGGAAGGGAGCTCTAAGGTAGACCCTCCTACCAGCATCTGATTATGAACCCAAAACATTTTTGGTTCCTGACCAACACGTACTACTATTCTGGAAAAGAATTGAATCACAGTACAGGACTCAAAAGAGAGGAAACAATTAAGGGAGAGTGTGGTTTAAAGGCTTAAAATATCTTGCTGTTCAAACTAGGCTAATGTGTATATGTTTGATTTTGCATTAGAGATTACTGTCTCACAATAAAGTGCAACAAGTGGGGGTTGGGGGACAGAACAGAAATGATCCTCTCATATTATATAACACATTATACTAACATACTAAAATGCCAGCAGAATGAGCCTAATGGTCTCTTGAGTCTGCTCGATTTTCAGCACCTGCACTGAGAGCCGATTTTGGTGCCCGCTCCTCCTTGGGTTATACTGTCCCCAGTCCCAGATGTTCCACCTGTATTGGGCCTGGTCAGATTTACTCTTCCCCCATACCTGTCCCATAACCTCTTAAACCTGTCCACAGTCTCCACCTCTACCAGCTCCCTGGCCAGTGCATTCCATGGCTCCACCACCCTTTCAGTGAAATAACATCTCCTCCTCTCCCCTCTGAGCTTGCCCTCTTCCAGCTTTCACCGGTGACCTCTCGTTGCCCCACTCTCCTTCCTTTGGGGCACCCTGACTAGGCCTCCTTTATTGATTCCTTTCGTGTACTTAAAGACCTCTATCATGTCCCCCTGTCCCTCCTCTCCTCCAGGGTGTACTTGTTGAGCTCCTTGATCCACTCCTCACAGGTCCTCTCCCCCAGGCCCCAGATCATTTTGGTTGCCCTCCTTTGGACCCTCTCTAGGAGTGTAACATCCCTCTTTGAATGTGGTCTCTAAAACTGTACACAATACTCGAGGTGTGGCCTAACCAAGTAGTTGTACAGTGGAAGGATCTCTTCAGCCTTTTTGGAAGTAATCACCCTGGTGATGCAACCCAGCATCCTATTTGCCCATGCCTCTGCCCTCCTACAGGACTCTGAGTTGTTCATTTTGACTTCTACTACTATCCCCAGGTCCCTCTCACCCTCCGTGACTTGAAACATGTCTCCTCTCAGGGTATACCCCTGGCCTGGATTTCTGACTCCCAGGTGCAGAACCTTGCACTTCCCTGCATTGAATTTTAGTTTCCATTTTCCCAACCACCTTTCCAGAGCCTCCAGGTCCTCCTGCAAGACCACCCTCCCCTCCTCCCCAACTACCACTGCATCCAGCTTTGAGTCATCTGCAAAGAGACTCATCTGACTCCTGATCCCCCTCCTGATGACTGAGATATAGGTGTTGAACAGGTGTGGCCCCAGCACTGACCCCTGGGGAACCTCACTAGTAACCCATCTTGGGGATGAGACTAACCCTCCAACCACCATCTTCTGAGTACGCTCAGAGACCCAATTTCCTATCCGTCTTAAAAACTGTCTTCCTATCACCATTTCCTTCAGCTTAGCCAACAGACCACTGTGGGGTACCAAATCAAATGCCTTGCTAAAGTCCAGAAAGAGGACATCCACTGGCCTACCCTGGTCCAGGGCCCTTGTCATCCAGTCATAGAACTCAACAAGATTTATCTGGCATGATCTTCCCATGACAAAGCCATGCTGCCTATCATCCAAGTACCCAGTTTGCTCCAGTAACCCCCCTAGTCTTTCCTTGACAATACCCTCTATCACCTTGCCGACCACCGATGTCAGACTAACAGGCCTGTAATTTCCTGCCTCCTCTCTTGATCCCCCCTTGTGGATCAGCACAACATGTGCCACCCTCCAGTCTTGGGGCACCCACCCAGTCCTCAGAGAGATGTTGAAAAGCTCCGCTAGAGGGACTGCCAGGACATCTGCCAGTTCCCTCAGCACCCTGGGATATATCTCATCTGGCCCAGGTGCTTTCTCCATCTGAAGGGACCTGAGGGCTTCCCTTACTCTCTCAACTGGGGTTTCAGCATCCACATCCTCCCCTTTTTCACCCTGCACTGCTGGGCCCCCACCTGTCTGTGGTGGCCATTCCCTTTACCCAGACCCATCAGGGCTCCTGGCCTCTACCAGTCCCACCCCTTGCTCTGGTTTGCCCCCACTCCCCTCGCAAGACATAGCCCCTCCATCCCTCCTGGAAAAAACTGAGGCAAAGTACTCATTTAGGACTTCTGCCTGTTCTCCCACCTCCTGTGCCCAACCATCCCCTATCCTTATCTTGCTGATCTGTCCCTTACTTTCCTTTTTTCCCCTATGTAACTAAAGAACCCCTTGTCCCCCCTCTGGATCCCACTGGCCAAGAACTGCTCCTTTTTTGCCTTAGCTGCTCTCACCACCCTGGTGACTCTCTTGACTGTCAGCTCATATTCCTCCTGATATTATAGGGGGATAGAGTACTACCTAATACATATGAACTGTCAGTGTGCATTATTATTAATAGCAATAATAATAATAACACTGTGACTTTCTTTTTGTAAACTGCTCTTGGTTTAATATAGCATGCTTGAATTTTTATTTTACAAAACTTCAATAAAATTATTTACAGGCAAACACAAGTTTTAAAGACAACAAAAACATACATTTTAACAAATCAATGACAGGTGAACTCAAGTGCATTTCTGTTTAGAAAACGGTAACAAGCCATGGCGGTAGGAGAGCTGTGTTTGTCATCCACCATGTCACCAGTTTAATCAGAATGCAGTGCCACTGTCACAGGAGTGTAGAGGTGGATATAGGTGCCTAATGCCTTCAGTGGGTGGGAAGAATAGATGACCAATGATCAAGTGAGTGTTGAGTGTGGTAAGTCACATGCGCAGTTCAATATCATCAAATGTTGGCCAGACATGGAAGCAGGAGGGCTGTGCCAGTCACCCATTGTTGAACCACTTAGATATGAACACAAGACAGCACCCACTCAGACTAAGACCAAAGAAATTCAGCACAAATAAGAGAAAAGCCTTCCACACCCAGAAAGTGGTGTACCCTTGGAATGGACTACCAGTGCAAGTCATGGCTAGTGCCAACAAAACACAGTTCAAGAATAGACTGGATTCCTACATCTTAGAGGGTAACAGATTGAACTATTATGGGTAGTGTGATAGGAGCAAACATGGGCCCACAGGCTTCTATGTTCCTTACACCTTAGTATATATGAACCTTAGTATATATTTTAGGATGCCACTGTCATTCGGGGTTGGGATATAGGTACCCACTGCCTACAGTGAGTAGGGGAATGAGGGATTTTCTTTTTTTTAATTTCTTTTGGGTTTTCTGGAAATTGAGGGAAAACAGAAGAGGTTTTGCCTCTTTCTTTTACCAGGGGACAAATCTCAAATCCCAGATCCAAACAGTGGGTTATTTGGTACTCAGTCCCAAATATTCACACAGCTCATTATTCATGGTATTTGGAAAATAATATTTGGCCCTTGCATAGACCTAGTAAACATAGTTTACTCAGAGGAAGGGAAGGGTGACCAGGTGGATGCCTCAGGGATCAGTACTGGGACCAGTCCTCTTTTATGTCTTTATGTCTTTATAAGTGACATTGCTGAGGAGTCACAAGAGAAGGTCTGCTTCTTCAAGGATGACACTGAACTCTACAGTAGGGAGGACACTCCAGGGTGGTGGAAAGGAACAGCAACCTGAGAAAACTCAAGGAGTTGTCAAGGGCATGGCAGCTGGATTTCAATGTGATAAAGTATGAAATAATGCTCTTGAGGAAAGATATGGTAATATAGAATTTGATCATATTTTTTATTTTGTAGTTATTATTATTACTATTATTATTATTGCTATTCATATTTATTTTAAATTATGTGCCAATAAAACATCAATAATTAAAGTGGACTTGTGATTTGGCTTGCCATTTGACTTCCTTCCATCATTCTGATTTCAGAAGCCACTAGTGTGTGTGTGTGGGGGCTTTGAGGAATTGGGCAGTGAATGCAAGAATTTTTTCCCAGGAAATAGAATTCACATTTTTGGATGGATCACTGAGTCACTTGAAGAAAAAGAAGTAAACTAGCATGATCAGGTTGGTTTCAACACTAGATGCACTGGATGATTGGCAGAGAAAACTGTTTGCTCTGCAGTGGCAGTAGAACCGTTGGATTTCTGGGGGACTAATAACCATAGCTTCTTCCACTTCACTATCACGTGCCCAGCAATGTTTATCCTCACAGACGCATAACTATGACTCCCAGTCCCTGTTCCAACATGACCAGCTCCAGGTCCCACCACCACAACTTACAGAACTTCTATTTGATGGAACTGACATGGATTTTATTTCTGTCAGTATTTTGCCACCTCATAGCATGATGGCTTATCAGACCAGTCTCCAACCCCCTGATCTGGTAGCCACCTCCCCCAGGGCTTACCTCATCTTAGGGTTCCCCCCCCAGGTTTTCCCCATAATGGGCCTTGAGGAGGGAAGGCCGTCCTCCCCTCACCCAACATAAGCATTCACAGCAGACAAGGTTCCAGGTTTCAGAGTGGACTCAGGGATGGGCAGGCAGGGCTTTATGAGCCTCTCAGCACAAGTGTTTTCCCAGTTTTCTTCCCTGCCTTACTGAAGGACATCAGTGCATGCATGTGGATGCACTCACACATGATGCACCCATAGTCTTTTCCTTCATGCCACTCAAAGTTGTGCTGGGCTAACAACCATCCCCTGCCCAGGAAAGGAGAGCAGTCCCTTGGACACTCAATACTCTCCCTCCATGGCTGACTCCTGGCAACCAGAGTACATTCCTGAACCCATGTTGCCAGCATGGCAGGAAGCAATGCATTCAGTGCCTGAACCCTCCACACCACAAGGCTGGATTGATGGTAAAACTATTATGTGCTCTGTACTTCCTCCCTACATCCCTTTCTCCACCTTTTCTTATCTTCGTGTCTTTTACAGACATCAGGAACACAGGCATTATGGATGATGACATAAATAGCTACTGCTGGATGCTAAAAATGATGACTCACAATAGTTGTTGATGATTGCTAGGTGCCCACATGACACGCACACCCAGTGCAGGAACACGCCACACTGTCATACAGCTTGTGAAGTAGTAGGGTATAGAGAAACCAGCTGACTACCTCACCACTGGCTCACACAGCAGTTTACTTTACTTTTCACTGGCAGACTGTATGGCAGGCTTACCCCCCCACACACACACACATACTGACAGACAAAAAGGGATTCCTGTGCCTTGCTATGCCACCTAAAGTCAGTGAAAATATATTTGTGAAATAAATCCTTCAAAATCCCCTGCATGTTTCCCAGTTTGGTAAAGTCAATCTACCCTGCTCCTGCAGTAGGAGGAAAGAATAAAAAAAAAGAAATAAATGTAGATTTCTGTGCCCTCCACACCACCAGTACTAGGTAAAAATATCTGAAAAAGACATCTTTCCAAAAAAAAAAACTGCACATTTTTAAAGTCTACCGAATACTGTACATTCTGCTCTGCTCCTGCTACATGCATGTCTTGCAACTGCTTGTGCAGAAGGCTCACACTGTTCACTGCCTCCTTTCCTCTCCTTGTAGTAGTCGTAGTAAGAAAAATTATTATTTTCATACAGTAATAATGTTGGTACATTTTCACACCATTAGCACTGTGGTCCAATTTTCAAGGTGGTCCTGTTTTAAAGATCAGTATCTAAAATACATTTACCCAATTTCAAGACAATACAAAAAGAAATGTCAATATTAAAAAAAAAAATAGAATTATGAAAAAATGTACGACATATATTGTACAAGACAGGAGCTGACAATTTCTCAACAAATAAGAATACATATACACACCAAGGCATCTCTCCTCTCCTCTCCTCTCTCCAGTATGAGTTCACTAGCCTGCCTGCCTGAAACTACAGTTAAATGTCACGAGAATTATCTAAGCGGAATGATAATGTATGATTCTCTTATGATTTCTTAAAGGATACCTAAACCATCTTTTTTACACATTTTTTTTGTCAATTACTCCATAGGCTTATAAATGAGATGCTGCTGTTTATATTTATCCTGAAACTGCATTTATTAGAGTAGGATAAATGCAGTTTCATAGCATTTGAAAACTGTAAACACAGCCTCTTGTGATTCAAAAATCCTGCTCTCAGAATTCTAAAATGGCTTCCATGATGATGTCACTCTTGACAGAGATGACAGCTGTCTTCTAACTCTTCTCACTGTATTCAAATGTGAATAACTTTAGAATGAAAAATGATAGAATGGTACTATGAGCACAAAAGTATCTACAAAAATATCTACAAAATGGGTGGTGTTTCATTTATAGATACCTTTTAGTTTTTTATGTTGGCTTGCGCTTGCGTGCCAGCCAACATCTTGCGGTAGTAACAGATTTGGAGGTGCAGTCACTGTTGGGCGAATGCAGGGCATGCATCAGTAGGTGTGTCCCTCATTCCCAATGAGCCAGCAGCAGGCACTGACATCATGCATCCCTAATGTGGCCACCAGATCTAAGAAAAGGTCTGCTGCAATGAGAGTGAAGCTCTCATGCAGCGGGACCACAACACACCTCCTGGCATGCACACAACATGGCGGCAGTGACTGCTTCCTCCTGTCACAATGCTAATGGGAACCCACTCCTTTGGCATAATGCCCACCCTCCATTTAAAATGTATGCGAGGGGTGCCCAACTTCGCATCATGCATCCCCAACAGTCTTCCCTTTTCTGATGGGGGCCCAATCCCTGTCGGCTTTAATCCCCCTTCCCCATTTATTTTGCCAAGAGGAAAGCCTACTCCCTGTCGGCATAATGTCACCCCCCCACTTTTGTTGTTTGCCAATGGGGGTGCCTAATTCCCCATCAGCTACAGCATCCTCCCACCCAAAACACTTAGGTGGCACTCTGGGAGACCACCCCAGTGTTCCAAATCCCCTGAAAAAGGAAAACCGTTCCGCAATGTGTTTTTTTTAAACCTGTAAAAAAGAAAATGGTCCCTCGTGGTCTCCCTGCCGCCTTTCCCAACCCACGCCCACCCTCTGCACACCCTGCCTCCTCACACCCCTCTCACCCCGTACTCACCTCCAGAGCCTGGGTAGACGATCTTCGGTGGACTGGGAACACGTCTGCAGTCTTCAAAGCCGACCACCAACTGAAGAAATGCCAGTAAGCTGTATAATGACATAAATAGGGTTTTTTTCAACTTTGGTGCATATCTCAGCCATTTTTGGGAATTTTGGCACCAAATTTTCAACATGGGGATATTGGGACCGCTTCTCATTAATTCAGGCACTGTCACGGCGTTATTCAGTCCTGAAAGGTGATTTTGCGGTCATTGCATGGAATCACCTTTTGAGACTGATTAATGAAATGACAGTGCCACTGTTCATGAGGGGGGCTCTCAAAAAGCTTATGTTGCAAATATGGTGGAAAAAATCCAAAAAATAACTGTTTTACGAACGTGCATTGCTCAGTTTCCACACATGCTCATAACTTCATGAATTTGTAATATTTTCACTCCAGATTTCCAAAATTGGAATTTTTCCACACCTCCTGATGAACAACATGGCTGTCATTTTACATATGCTGGCTGAAATGTGTTTTCGCATGTCTGGTGCAGAATAGCATGGTCACTGTGCGAAATCAGTTTTCCGGAGAGCTTGAGGAAATGACGGTGACACTGTTCATGAGCAGAAGTCCTAAAATGCCAATGTTGAAAATTTGGTGACAAAATTCCATAAAATGACTGTGTTATATTTGTGTGTTGCACAGTTTCCATGCAGCCTTGTAACTTGGTAAATTTGCAATATTTGCATGCCAGATTTTCAACACTGGCATTCTTTCACACCTCCTTATGAACAGTACAGCTGTCATTTTTCACATTCTGCCCTAAATGTGTTTTCGCACCTGTGGTGCACAATGGTGTGATCACTCTGCAAAATCAACATTTTGGACAAATTAACAAAATCACAGTGCCATTGTACATGAAGAGAGGTCCCAAAATGCCATGTTAAAAATGTGGCTAAAAATTCCCCAAAATAATTGGGTTACGGACGTGCGTTGCACAGTTACTATGCATGCTCATGACTTCACCAATGTTTCATGTTTTCACTCCAGGTTTTCAACGTTGCCATTTTTTTACATCTCCTCATGAACAATACAGTTCTCATTTTCCACATACTGCCCGAAATGTGTTTTCATCCCTGTGTCGCCAATTGGCATAGCCTCTGTGGAAAACCACCTTTCAGCTAACAAACTGATAGTGTCTCTCTTCATGAGGTGGGCTCACAAAAAACCCATGTTGAAAATTTGGAGTGAAGATACCAGCACACGTCTACGGTGTTAGGGTTTCCAACTGTAGCACCCCACCCTGTAGAGACTGACAGACGTCAGGGGTGTGACTTGGGATCATCTGCTGTAATGCTCACATCATTCCACCTCACCCCCACCTTGCAGCCAATGACAGGTATTGTGGTGTGCCTTGCAGTGTTCAGCCACAAAATTCACCCCATTCTCCTATACTGCACCCAACTCAGAGTATTTCCTTATGGAATGGGGTAAGTATAATGCCCAAAGACCCCAATGCACACCACAACACTTGTCAGTGTCTACAGGGTAGGTTGAGGTAAAATGGCATGAGTGTTATAGCTGATGACCCAAAGGCACACCCCAATGCCTGGGTCTCTGCAGGGTGGGGATGGGGTTGGTGTCACTTCAATACTTTTTCTGCCATTCCTATTATGCATCTCTAACTCCGGCACTACCAATGCCAATGCCAGTAAGACAACATTCAGCATTGACAAATGCTTGTTTTAATTAGCAAAAAAAAAAAGCAGCAAAAAATGCAATTGTTACTTTTTCAACAAACATGCAAATAACTTTAAAACAAAAAAATTAAAGCATGGTACTGTGAGCACGACACTTGTTCTGCACAAACATATCTACAAAATGAGTGGTGTTTCATTTTTGGAGGCCTTTTTTTTTAATTAGTAAAAAAGGCAGAAGAAAATTCAATCGTTTCTCATTTTTTTAAGAAACAAATGCAAATAACTTTAAAAGAAATAATGACAGCATGATACTGTGAGCATGTCATTTGTTCAGTACAAAAATCTTTACAAAATCAGTGGTTGTTTCATTTATATATACCTTTTAGTTTATTTATAATTAGCAAAAGAAAAACATCAGACATTTATTTTTTTGTTTCATCTTTCACAACAAACAAATGCAAATAGCTTTAAAACAAAAATGACAGTGTGGTATTTTGAGCACAAAAGTTGTTCAGTACAACAAAATCTACCAAATGAGTGGTGTTTCATTTATAGATACCTTTTAGATTTTTCATAATCAGCAAAAAATGGCAGCCAATTCAATGTTTTATTTTTCACTTTTTTGGAGGTATGCCATAAATGGATTATGCTACCTCCCTACTGGAAATATTGTTGATACTTTTTGTTCTCATGCTGATTGACCTGATGACATCACTTGTGGTTTCGCTACTCATGATGTCGTCGGGTCAATTGGCACTCAAACAAAACATATCAACAATATTTTCAGTAGGATGTTAGCATATCCCTGATATATTCTTTACAAGAAAACTCTGTTGATGCATCAGTTTGAGTTGCTATTAAAGTGGCAAATGTACGGAAATGTGATGTTAGGGTTTTAAACACTAACTCAGCATCCTCTGCCCCCAAAACAGCCAATGAGGGAAAGGAAACACAGGCAACCATAGACATCCATCATCCAGTTAGACAAACACGCACTACTGTAACAATGGATTCACATGCACAGTTGCACACGACCTGGGAAGTGCAGTAAAACATTCCCTTAGGATCACAATGTAAATTGTAAGCAAGGAATAACACATGACAGGGTGTGATACAATGCTAAATTACCACATGCCCAAGGTGGGTTGCGAGGCATGATGCATAGCCAAATGCCTTCAACCACCTCTGAAGTGTGGTAGATGATTCCCTTAGAATTACACTGTAAATTTTAAGTAAGCACTAATATATGACAGGGTGTGCAACTTTACTAAATTGCTATATGTTGAAAACCCTAATATCAAATTTCCATACTACTGCCGCTTTAATAGCAACTTTAACTTATGCATTAACAGAGTTATTTTGCAAAGAATATAGATGGGATATACTACCCTCCTACTGGAAATTTTGTTGGTATTTTAGTCCAAGTGCCTATTGACCCGACAGCATCACGAATGGTGAAACCACAAGTGATGTCATCAGGGCAATCAGCATGAGAACAAAAAGTATTAATATTTCCAGTATGGAGGTAGCATAATCCATTTATTCCATACCTCCAAAAAAAGATAGTCATTTCAAATGATGAAATGAGTGATCACAAAACTTAATGGGCAGGATTCACAAAGCAGATGTCCTGGGTGCAAATGAGATGCATCAGCGCAACGCAGAAATGTGCCATGGAGCCATTCACAGACAGTGCAGATGTCCCAGTGCAAGTCAGATGCACTGTGCCAAACAGGATGTGCCAGAGACAGAATGTAATGACATGCAGCGTAATTTGAGGGGGAGTGTAACTGCTTATACAGCAAACAGTTATTCACAGAGCAAAATATATGCGTAAGTATGGAGCATCCACGATGCAAGTATGAAATGTGCCATGTGGAGATAAGTATAAAAGGAGTAGACTTACGTGCAAGACCCCAGCAGGATGACTGCAGGATAGCAGGAGCAGGCAGGAAGAGAGAAGCAGCTGAAACCAACAATGGATGGTGCACCATTCCTGATGGTGGGCATGATAATGGGGATGAGGAGACGGATGATCCAGTAACGTGGCAGTGGAAGGCACTATAGGCACCCCCCCATGGTGGTATCATGCCAGACTGATGTTTGAACAGCTGACGAACACTGAAATGGTTGGACGATACTGCCTGAACAGGGCTATTCTGAGGCAGTTCTGTGAGCTGTGCCATGACAAAATACAGGCACCCAGTAGAAGAGATCATACCATAGCAGTGGAGAAGTCAGCCGGAGACACCACTGGCATCTCCCAGCCATCCACGTCACATCTCCTCACACAATTCCTCACCGCATTGCTCCCACATGCTTCGGAATACATCCATTTCCCAAGGACACCAGCAGAGGGGACAGAAGTCATGCAGCAGTTCCACAGGGTGGTATGCATGACAGGCATCATGGGGCCATTGACTGCACCCATGTGGCAATCCATGCACCACCTGGTGAGGATGGAGAGACATATGTCAATTGCAAGGACTACCACTCGGTAAACTGCCAAGTGGTGTGCAATGCCACGGGGCACATCAGCAATGTCTGCACCACACAACCTGGGAGCACACATGATGCCTTCATTTGGCCCAGTCCGCCCTCTGCCACAGGTTTGAGACTGGGAACATACCTAGCAGACATCACGTAGGTGTGTGGGTCATGCAGAACTGTACATGGACATTACACCATGGTGCAGCACAGGATGGGCAGGGGCAGGTGTGCAAGTGACATGATGCAAAATGCTCAGATGGGGTAGCACAGGTGGGACACTGGAGGAGGGGACAGCACTGCACCCGTGCACACAGGGAAACAGTGCTGCAGAACAACAATGCATGGGAGGTAGGGTGAAGTGCAACAGCAGGCACGTGTGGCAGGGCAGAACACACCATACGCAGACAGGCATGGGCAACCACCGGGCACCCGGAGGCAGGCAATGGGGGCCAGAACATGTGTGGGCAACCATGGCATGGGCAGTCATGGGCAAACCTGTGCAGCATGGCCAGGCCACAGCAGTTGGGAGTGGTATGTAGGCTGGCAGAAATGGTCAACACACAGTCCTGGGTGTACAACTGGCACTCACATCAGTGTGCCATGGCGCAGGGGAGGGCATGATTCACATGTAAGCAGTGGAGTAACAGCCACCACAGCTCCCCACAGGTGATACTGTGTACCCACTCTGACTCTGGCTACTGACCCCATTTCAATGACCTGGAACAGAGGTGAAGGAGTGTTACAGTGGGCCACACATCACTACGCGTGCCATCATCGAGTGTGTCTTCGGCTTGCTGAAGATGCACTTCCGGTGTCTGGATAGGTTGGGTAGTTCCCTACAGTATAGCCCAGAGAAGGTCTGTGGTATATTCCTGGCCTGTTGTATACTACACAACATGGCCATTGACCATGGAATTGCTGTCCAGGATGAGGAGGGTGAAAGTTCTGTGGAGGAGGATGAGGAGGGTGATGAGGATACAGCTGTTCAGAGGCATTGACCTGGGCCACCAACACCACGCCAAGACCCATGGCTGGTCACCAGGGCCTGGCAACACAGGGACACCATTGTGGAGGAGCACTTTGGTGACCGCAGGTGACTTTCACAAGTGGGTACTACATGGATGGCACCCCACACCACACACACAGATCCACGTAGCAAGACACACACCACAGGCCATGCAACAGCAGCAGTGCTGCAGTGTAGTGCACCCATGATGGTGAACATGCTGCACACACTCATATACTCACACACACACAAGCACACACAACAGGATCTGCATGGCCAGGGACCCCAGTGTATGTGCTGGGGATGGCATGGATCAGTGTACAGCTGCTGGCACATGTGCACAGCAGACACAGATTTGCACTCATCACATCCATGCCACACAGCACAACAATGGCGCAAATGGACATGTATGTGGCAATACACAGGGGACCCACAATGGCAATGCACTGGGACAGGCGCATGCCACACATGCATGGGGAGCTAGGTGAGTGGGCCACACAGGTTGCAGGTGCTGCAGCCATGTGAGCAATGACTCAGACATCACAGGGAGGCACTACAGCCACCACAGACATGTGGGCAGCTATGCCCATGGCTGGTGGTCACTGATGCAGCACCATGAGCCACAGGGGGGTAGCTAACACCCTGGGAGGGATACTGCAGTGAGACCATGAACAGATGCTCACTGGTGTGGTGGCCCCATGATCCATGTCAGATACAGGGATGCTGGGCATGGAGAGATGTAGTGATGGCCTCAGCAGCAATGGGCCCACCTGACACCACTGCCTGGGTGTGCATGAGGCACTCCTGGGTGTTCAGCTGGAGGCCCAGTGGCTATGTTGCACACTGGATGCACACACAGCCTCGGCAGCATGTGCAATCTGCTCCAGAGCTGCGGTCATGCCCACCCACAGTAGATATGCCTCTGCCAACATCTGGGCATGCCACATGGCTGCTGACTCAAGCTTAATGGCCAGCAGCATCTGAAGCCTCCAGAGTTCTATAAGGAGGGATGCCTGCCCTTCCACAGTGTCTCACAGGAGGTGTGCATAGCCCTCAATCTCTTTGGTGGGTGAAGGCTCACTGGGATGGTGCCGATGGCTGGGTGGTGTGCCAGCCTGCCACTGTTCATCCACTGTTGGTGAACGCACCACAGCAGGCTAGGGATGGGTAAGGAATGGGCTTGTGCAACCACAGGATGTCTAGGTATGGCTGCATCATGATCCACTGCTGCCTGCGGTGGACCCACATCATCCTGCTGACCCATGCAGGTGGTCCCCACTGCCACAGCAGCACCAGGCACAGAGCCCACAGCACCCACCACCATGGATGGTTATGCAGGCTCTGTGGGTGTGCCATGGGTGGCAGGAACACCAATGCTTGCAGGTGCTACCTGTGCATGCACATGTGCATTGGCTGCCACACTGTTGGCCATCTCCTCCAAGATTTTTGTGGCATCAAGATCATCAGCAACATAGCTGTATGCCCCCTGTATACCGGATGCCAGCATGAGCAGGGCATCGGCAATGTCCACCATGACCTCTGGGTCATCATCAACCAAACCCAGGAAACCCTTCAGCCAAGTGGCGTCATGGTCGCCATCTATGGCATCTCTTGCCGAGATGTTTGATGGGCCTGCCACCACTGGTGATGCAGCTGGGGAAGCTGTGGTGTGGGACAGTCCAGGATGGCACCATCCCCTGTCATGGCTGCAGCCCTGGTATCCCTCATTGCACCAGACATGGCAGCACCCATGAGACATGATGGAGCTGCAACAGAAAGAAGGGATACATGGTTACAAACATAGGTGACAGTAGCTGTCAGACAGGCATGTACATTTTGACATAGAGGTGTGCCATTGTTGTACCTGACAGTCCTTGTGACAGATATGCAATGCCCATCCCGCTGATGCAGCCATGCACTGGCATTAGATGGAGAGGCCCAGTGCCTGTACATGCCCCATGATATCATGTGGGACTGTGCAACACCTTGGCCAACAATCACTGGGATGGCAGCACTGGTGTGCAGAGCACCCCAACACCACGGATGCCCCCTCAGACATACCCAGCCCATCACATGACTGCAGAACATGGAACATGAATAGGGTGCACCGATCCATGGTTGATGCACACAGGCACATGGACTGACAGTCACACACAGTGGAGCTGTCACGGTGCACATGGCACACACACATGGATAGGCACGTTTCCAGGGCATGTATACTAATAGTGCTGCGATGGGCTGCTGCCCATCTGGAACCCCCCTCCAGGAACACCCTGCACAGCCACATGGCCCATGGTGGCCACAAGCAGCTTCTCTGTGGGTGTGAGGTGCACCCCTGTCTGCAGACCACCCCCTGTCCTACCCAGGGAGGCCTCTATGTGCACCACCTTCTCCTTGACTCTCCTTCTCTCATCATTCAGATGTTTTCTGCACTCCTGTGGTGTCCTCTTTTACTTCCCAATAACATTCACATGTCATGCCACTGCCTCCCAGCCCTCCTCCCACAACTGACAGCTGCCACCCATACCAGACAGGATGTCTTTCCACAGCAGGTATGCCTCAAGCAGTGCCCTATCTTTGTTGTCAGTGAAGTTTGGATGTCTGCGTCCAGGAGCAGTGTCTGGTCCAGTCATGTTGGCTTCTGTGGGTGAGAATACACAGCCATTAGCCCTGCAAATGGAGCTCCATACATGTGCAGACATGGCATCTGGCTGCAGCAGGGTCATGGCACCCTGTCTGCTGACCACACCCTGCCTGCCATGCATATCCAGAAAAGGATCTGGGACTGTCAGGGACAGTTGTGCATTGGCGATCCAGTCCTGTTGCAGTGGCATGTGTAGATGCACTGTCCTGAACATGATACAGATGTTGCATGTCATGTAACACCAGATGGTGGTCAGGACTGCAACACACGTCAGCCGCATATGGTGCCATGGTACACCACCCACCAGAAACCTCTCCCCCACAGTCGGGCCTCGTATGGCCAGTGGAACAGTGTATGGCACACACCTGGATGTGTCTGTTGTCCTTGGACAGCAGTGGACAATAATTGTATGTCCAAGGCCTCACACTATCCTCTGGTGCTGTTACACTGCCTTTGGAATAGTGTAAAAAAACCTACCTTCAAGGCTGCAATTCCTCTCAGTCACCTAAGCTCTGTGGAGGCACATTCAGGAGCATTTATGGCTCAGGGCATGCAAATGAGGTTTGGAGCAGTGTTAATGAGATGCTAAACAGGTGAGATGCCCCTGCATTTGGCAAAAAGATGATTTGGGAGCAATGTATGTGAATTACATAATTGCCCTCAGCTCATCCCAATCAACATGGTGCATCCACCGAGTTGGGTGCATCTCCACATGGCATATATCCAGCGAATGCACATTGGACTTGGGGCAAGTCCTGAATATGGCGCAACTGTCATGGGGCATATACGCGCATGTGCAATTGGCACAGCGCTACCAATCCGGTTACACACAATGCACGATTGCCCCTGGCTATGCATAAACATCCATATGTGCGATGACTGCTGTGCTGTCTGCTATGTTGTGTTCATTGATTGCTTAATGGAGTGTTATGCGTACCTGTGGCTTATGGTGCAACACCAGCACTGTGCGCAGTACTGCTGGCCAGTCATAAGGCTGGTGTCCTCATGTGGTGTGCACTTGCACGACCCGGCCATGACCCATGACCCTGCATTCTCACCCTGACAGTGCACTGTGTGCATGTGCGATAGCATGCTATTGGAGGTAATTGCGCAGCAGCACACCGTGCGCAGTGCATTGCACAACGGCTATATGCGCATGTGGCGTGACTGTGCCAGTGAAGTGCAGCATAATTGTCTGTGCACGCCTGCTCTGCTGACACTGCCTGAGATCATGCCATGTGCCCAGAGGATGGGCCCAAGGGCCATGAACTGGAGTGAGGTGGAGCTTCTCAAGCTTGTGGCCCTGGTGCTGCAGGTTGCGGGGCAGCTATTTGGGTAAGATGACCTCGATGAGCCATGGTCCACTGAGTGGGTCCAGATAGCCATGCAACTGGTGCACAGGACAGGTGTCTCCTGCACTGGGGAGCAATGCAGACACTGGTGATCTGTAGTGCAGGGACCAGGACAGTCAGGTGAGCCTATGGGACCGTGCACACAGGGGTGCAGTGCCATGCCCAGGTATGTTGCAGTACTACACATGCACAGGGGTAGCATGGGGATTGGAGCAGCTGCATTGCACACCATTACACACAAAGGGACACACACACATGTGGGCACAGCAGCACATGCACAGTGTTGCCATTGCCCACGTGTCATAGGGGGTGGGCATGTTTGCCATGGTGCTTGGGTGGGGCATGGCCACTGTGGCGTGCATGGGGTGACACAGCCATTGGCATTCCATGCATACATCTGCACACATGGTGGGCATGGGAAGGGGTGCTGTGAGCAGCAGCACATAACTGGGGCAAGCATCACTGGGGCACTCTGTATTGATGCCTTCACTGCATGCTGACACTGATGTGGTATGGGGGTATGTCACACCTCGCATCTCCTCATGATGTTCTCTGCATTAGTTTCCCCTGCAGGGCCAGTGGCCAGGTGGCAGGCCATTGCAGCAGTGGAGGACAGGTTCATTAGGGCCACTGCTGATGCCCGTGGACAGGGACGTGCTGGTGCAGGTGAGTGTTTGCGATTTGCATTTTCTGTGAGTCTAGTGGGGGGGTTGTGTGCTCTGCTGGCTGTTACTGGTACATTGTGCATATCCATGTGTTGCTGGTCATGCACACACATGGGTGTGAGGATTGTAGCATGTGTTTGGACCACAGTTCTCCTGGTCTCTGCATGTACATTCACCATGTGTACATGTTGTGTGCACAGTGGGCACCCTGTGGTGCTCCAGTGGTGTCCTGACTGGATCTGCATGCTTGTGCAGCTTGCTGGCATGTGCACATGCTATGTGGGGCATAGCCTTATGCCCCTCTGCACACACCCCTGTATGCATGCGTGGGACATGTACCCATTGGGTGACTGCTCACAGTCACAGGGTGGCACTGTGTGCCTGCCTGGTGAGGTATGTGGCATGTCTGTCAGGCTCTTGGCCATATCTGTGGTGGATGCTTCCAGCACACCCACAGGGGAATGGGGTGTGTGGAACATGGCACTTAATCTCTGTTGTCTGTGTCCCCCACTGTAGGTCCAAGTGGTGTACAGCCACATGTCCCCGGTCATCTGAGGTGTCAAAGACTGCTAGAACAGTTGGGGCTCTGTGTCCAGAGGTCTCTGTGGATGATGTTGCAGCCACTGTACCTGCATCATGGACTACTTTTGTCGGGGGTGACAAGGCTGCTCCAGTTGCTGAGCATCAGAGTAAGTAGGTGTAGGCACCGTGCTGTGGAACGTCCCATGCCTTAGGGACATGGACATTGCTGTGTGGCCCCAATGTGTGTTGTCCACCATCTCTTGCATTTCACAGGTTTTCCCTAGTTGTACCCTCTTCTGGCACACACTACTACATTCAACCCCCTGCATACCCCTTTTGTATGAGTACAGTCCCCCACCTCCCTTCCCAGCTTCTACTGGCTGTTCTTGTATATAGTTCATTGTGTGACATTGTTCTTGGTAAACAGGTATATTTTTGAACCATTGTCTGTGGTCATTCACTGTATATTGTGGTTGTATTATATTGTTGTCTGCTGCTGTCCATTGTTCTCTTGCTGCTGTACACACATCTGCATGTGTGTTATGGCAGGTGGCTGCATCCTGCCCCCCTGCCATGTCAGACTCACTGTGTGACCACTGTGTTGCCTGTGGCATGTAGGTGGGCATTGTGTCATGCTGCCTTCATCTGTGCTCCTGTTCTGTGTGTGGTGCATGTGGCCTGCATTTGTTGCGCTGCTGCACTGTTGTTCTGTGGCCCTGCATGAGGTCTACATTGGTTGTGGGCTTCTTATGCCTGTATGGTGCACTGCTCTTGCCCATGTGCCAGCCGGTCTATCCACTGGTGTGTCCCTGTGTGGCATCACCTACCTCAACATCCCTGGGATCCAGTACAGGTGGCCATGTCATGTGGACACCTCCATGCTGCATGGCATCCCCAGCGGCTATGTCGCAACTTGATAGGCACCACTGTGCCTGTCATATGTGCCACCTGGGCTCCTGTGTGGGTTGTGTTGGGTGCTTCAGGGTGTTGTTCTGTGTGCCCTGTCTGTGCACCTCATCTGCTGTGGCCACTGTTGGGCCCTTTGCCACTCTAGCTGGTCCCTGTGGGTGTGTGTCCCTGCATTATTTGTGCCACTGCAGGTTCCTCCTCTTGCTCCTCCATCCCCTGCTGGGTTGCTCCATAGTCACTGTTCTGCTGCCCTGGGTGGTTTGGTGCAACACAGTTGTGCTGAGACATATCCAGTTGTGCCATTCAACATTCATGTGATTCACAGTGGGGATCTGCATGGGTCATCTTGTGGTGCATCCTTTTGTGAATCGTACTGTCTTGGATCAGTTCATCCAGGTTGCACCGGCGCATCTCATTTGCACCCAGTGCATCTGCTTTGTGAATCCTGCTCAAAATGTATAATAGTGCAGGAGGATTGTCTCACTTGACAGTACCACCTTGTTTAGCCCCCACCTGGTAGAATCCAAGTTACACCTTGCCACCATCTGAATTACCTTTGAACTAATTGTATGTACAGTACCTAATTGAATATCTAGAACATTAAGAAAATATTTCAGGCATGGAACCAACTGACCAGTAATCTATCACCTATGTCAGTTGTAACTTAATGCTACTAGTATTGATAGAACACTATGACTTTATATACTAAATGAAAGTGAGACAAATAGAAAATTTAGCAATGTAAACACATAAATTGGATACTCCATCATCACTATACAGATATACAGTACCTCAAAAGAGTAGAATTAAACACTGGCCAGGACTGATTATATTTGCAGTCTGAAATAAGCATAAAATTAACAAAAATTCTCACGGCAGTCCTTTATATAACTACCACTATATGTCCTCAGAGTTAAAAGTGCATCCTTAGATCTATTTTTCAAAAAAGTTTAAATAAATCAACCATTACATCAGACTGATTGCTCTGAGCTAGAGATGTGCGAAGTTGGCAAATTTCAGTTTGCTAAACTATTTGCAAAGTTTGTCAAATTCACAAAGTGCCGACTTCATGAAACTTTTGGTAGGTGAGGTGGCACTTTTTGAGGAGAAGTTATGCAAATTTACTGGTGAAATTGCAACTTTGCCTTAACTTCACCTTATCTTCATCTGACTTCATCTGGAAAGTTGCCATTTCCCCAGGAAAATGCAAAGTGAATTAACAAAGTGGTGAAGTGAGCAATTTGTAAAGTTATTCATGAAGATGAATTCTGTAACTTTGCTGGAACTTTGCCAGCAAAGTAAAACTTTGCAGCACTGTACTCTGAGGTGCAGGCACAACATTTCAGCCTTTTTGACAATACTGATGAGTGTGTAGAAGTTAATGTTTTACCAGACAGATTGTGCATTGATATTACTGGATGTTGATCCTTTTCATATGATGCCACAGTATTCCATGGTCTCCTGTGTTTTCCTTTACTTTTTTTTTTGAGGGGAGGGGTCTTTTCCTCATCCTCCTTTCATACTTTTTTGCTTTTGTCCTATGTTGTTGTTTTTTTGGTTTGGACCTGTTGGTGTTGATCTGTGAGTTCTAGTGAACATTTATTTAAAGCTTTTTTACCACCTTTCCTTATTTCTAAATCTAGTTTGAGTGGTTGACAGGAATTTATTGATAGAAAAGCCTCTTAGCATCCTTAGCATTTCTCCATAATGAGCTATACCTGGCTTAACTGTTGACAGAAACAGCCTAGCTAATGTTTATGTCATGTTAATATCTGCCAGAGTTATACCTTATTTTTACTGTGCTGAGGTTTTTGACCTTATTTATACAAAAATATAACAGCAACAAAAATTATATAATACAAGAACTGACTGTCTGAGATCAATCCAATGCTGAAAACCCTCCATTGTTTGCTTGTAACTAGTCACAGCAAAATATATCTATTGGTTTTAAAAATGCCCTCTGTACATAAAAAGGAAAATACAATTAAAGAAAAAAATCTGTTTATATTTAATTGTTCTCAATATCACAATCAATTTAAAATTGAACTGCAACAATTTAAACAGAAAAATCTGTTAAATTAAACCCTCCCAGTGCAACCCCAGCCTAGCTGCTTGTACTAATCAAGCTGACTCAACTAATGAGGACAAAACGTTATATTCTGCTAAATGCACTACATTAGTGCAATAAAATGCTGAGTGCCTTTTTTCAGTGTATGGGCTGACAACAGCAGCATTTATCTGCTCTTTATTAACTGAAATTGTGGTGAATGCTCTCCTGAAATGGTTAGTAAAGCTATATGTTATTCCAAGTTATTGGCCAACATAGGTTGATGTATACAGTATAACCAAATGGCTACTGCAATTAATTTGTATTTCTGATGTCCGAATGATAAGTCCCACTAACTTGTAATGGAAGAACTATTATCACACTAAGTTAGGGTCATTTAGTACACATTCACTAAATGGACGTTTAGCAGTTCCAATGGACTAATTAGATTCAATAATAGCAAAAACAATGTAATAGGCCAGCTCAGTCATTTGCATTTACAACCAATATAAATGTTTTGCTTTTTTAATACCAGTCAGTCTTATCGAGTCAGTGTTAAACTGCAGGCCATAGAAAGTGCTAAAAAATAAAGCTGTGCCAAACTGATGACCCTCAGTGACATTGTACACAATTATGAGTCAGCATGAAGGTAATAATATGACATATAGGAGACAGGCACTACTGAGCTGCACACTGAATTAACAAATTGGTCTCTAACCCCCCCCCAAAAGTAAAGCATACTACTTTTTACACACACGTATACCTATATCTTCTTTGCAAAAAAAAAAAAAAAACATCATTAATGCCCAATTAGGGTTCAAGTTAATGCCACAAATGCAGGGAAATGTGGTATTAGGGTTTCTAACCCTAACTCCCCTCACTGACCCCCCCCACCTCAAGCAGCAAAAGAAAAAAAATAGGGTTTTGTGTGTCTGGAGAATTGAAGAATCAGTGGTGGGGTCTTCTTTACAGATTTTAACCAAAATGCTCATCCCTTCCCCCAGCCCATACCCTTCTGTCTGAAGCACAGCTGCAAGCCAGTGTCTCATAGTAATACATTCTTCAAAGGTAGAGAAATATGCCTCACCACATGTTTCCAACACAGCCTGTTGTAACTTTTTTCATCCAATGCCTGAGAAAGCAGTGACACATTTTGTTGCCAACATGAAGAGAGACATACTTTTCTACCTTTGAAAAATGTATCACTATGAGGCACTGACTTAGTGCTGTACCTTGAAAGGAGATCATGTCTCATGTTTGCTCAGGGAACAGGGTGGGCATTAGAGCTGACAGGTTACATTGTTATTAGATTGACCTGAGGGGAAGGGGGTCAAGAGAATGGGTATGTACCAGGGGTGGGCACTCTGGTCTACATATATTAGATATCAAAATATACACAAGCATTGGAAAGAGTGGGCAAGTGACCTGGAAGGGATGGGGGAGAAAAAGGCAATATTGGGGATGGGCAACATGGTTCTCCTACCAAATATTTAAGATAGAAATAAAGATAGCTAGCTATATAGATAGACAGATAGATAGATAGATAGGTAGATAGACAGACAGACAGACAGATGGATAGGAAGAAAGAAAGAAAGAAAGAAAGAAAGAAAGAAAGAAAGAAAGAAAGAAAGAAAAGAAAGAAAGAAAGAAAGAAGGAATATGGTGTCCCATTTAGCTAGGCAGAGGTGTTTGTCTTTTAAAATGACTCCTTTGTTAATGAATTTTCCATGTGTTTTAGTTCAAGGGGTATAAAAACAAGATGGCAGCTGTCACAGCATGAAAAAAAGTTTTCGTGTTGTGAGAAGCAAGTGGTGGGAAACCAAAAATGATCTTGCGACATGGAATTTTTCATGTCATATCAGAACATTATCCAAAAAACCCTACTGGGCACTCTCAGAGCAGAAAACTCAAATCAGTCAATCAAATAACTAATCTTTATATCTCTGGAATTGATTAATGTTTTTCACAAAACATTCCAAAGGTACTACCTTAGCATAGGCCAGTTCTACCCTGAAAGTTTTGGATAAGGGAAGGAATCAAAGCAACAGAACAAAAGGGAAAACAGGGAGGAGAAGAAGCACTGTGGGTAAATTTGGAGACCGGCAATGGCACCACAATCCGCACAGGGGTTGTATACAGACCCCCTTCTCAGGGGGAGAAAATGGACAAGGAAATGATAGAAAATATACTTAGAATGGCAGAAAAAGGGAGATATTGCTGATGGGTGATCTGAATAAGCCAGATGTTAACTGAGTGCAGTTGCAGCAGCCACTTCAAAGAGGGGTTATTCTAGATGCCCTACAGGGAGCATGCCTTAGACAACTAGCATTGGAGCCCACTCGAGAGGGAGCAATCTTAGACCTGGTTCTCAAATGGAGATGAAGAGAGGATCACAGATGTAGAAGTGGATAGCCATCTGGAAACTGGTGACCATCGAACAGTATGGTTCACAATAAACACAGCAATAGAGTCAAGCCATACAAAGGCAAAAGTACTGGACTTTAGGAGGGCTGAATTTGCCAAAATGGGTGAGTGCCTAAGGAATGCACTAGCAAATAGGCAGGAAGGGAGGGTGGAAGAACAATGGGGAATAATAAAAACTGCCATCACAGAGGTAAAAAGCCTTTGTGTGAAGCAAATAAACAAAACAAAACAATGTAAGAAACCACTATGGTTCTCAAAGGAAGTGGCAGTGAAGGTTCAAGAGAAAAAGAAAGCATTCAGGAAGTACAAGGAATCACAGAAAGAGCAGAACAGAGACTGTATCGTTAAAGCAAAAGAAAGCTGGGAAGGCAGGCAGAACAGCAAAGGCCCAAACCGAGAAAAGATATAAGCACTCAGTTAAGAAGAGGATAAAACCTTTTATAGGTACATCAGAAAGCAAAAGGAAGACCAAGGGAGGATAGTGAGGCTTAATAAAGGGAGGAGGGTGGGCAGAGGTGATTGTGAAAAGGCAGAATACTAAACAAATATTTTGCTCAGTATTTACGAAGGAAGAGAGGGAGGTACCTAAAACAAACAGCAGAAACACTCTGGATACAGAAGTTGATACCAGCCATTTACAGAAGAAAGGGTTCTGAAAGAACTCTTAAAACTGAAGGTGGACAAAGCAATGTGGCCTGATGGGATTCATCCCAGAATTCAAAAGAACTAAGGGTAGAACTAGTGACACCACTGACTACCCTCTTTAACAAATCATGGGAGGATGGGGTGGGGTGGTACCCGATGACTGGAGGAGGCAGATGTGATTCCCTTCACAAAAGTGGGAGCAAGGCAGAAGCAGGAACTACAGACCTGTTAGTTTAACCTCAGTGGTAGGGAAAATGATGGAATCACTTCTGAAGGAAAGAATTGTCAGTATCTAGAGGCCAGAGGGCACAGGACCCAAGGCAGCATGGATTCACAGTGGGAAGGTCATGCCAGACAAATCTGATAGATTTGTTTGACTGGGTGACCAAAGTAGTAGATCAGGGAGGGGCTGTGGACATGGCCTACCTAGACTTTAGCAAGGCATTTGACACAGTCCCACACAAAAGATTAATATACAAGTTAGCCAGCCTGGGAGTGGGTCCCAAGATGACAGCCTGGGTAAAGAATTGGCTGGACAGTAGGACGCAGAGAGTTATAGTAAATGGAGTCTGTCACAGGGTGCTCCTGTGAAGGGTTTAGAGCCCCGAGCTGTTATATATAAAAATAGGAGGGAACCTACAAGCTATGTTGAATTTTGGTCTGAAGGTGCTGTCTATGTACTTATAGTTTTCAGTTAGGCTGTCAGTTTGAAGTCTGGCAGCTGCTAATTTCATTAAAACAAAAGACAGCATCTGTTTAGTAATAGTGTTTAAAAATGTAATGAATAAAAATAAAAATCAAACAAAGGGATAGTTGTTAGATTAATAAAATATTTCATGACACTTTCTCTGGGTGGAGAAACTGAAGTGTAGAGCTTTTGAAAGCATGCTTAAATTCAGTCTCTTGCCCAGGGTCAGTCGTCATGCTGAGAGTCTGGTCGGCATCATGAATTGCGGTAAATGTGTGTGAGGGTATGCACTTTGATTGAGGTATTTTTCCCTTGTGATGTAGCCTTGCAGTCTTTCAAGCTACGATGTCAGGTTTAAAAATGGTGTGGAGAATTATCTGGTTCTCCTTAATATTCTCCGTTATGTTCTTTATTCCTAAAATGTATTTAAAATATACTGTCCGGTGTTAAAATTGCTTTAGGGCTTTAGTGCAACAGTAAGTAAACAAGCGCTTCCCTGCTCGACTCAAAGAGAGTCGTGAAGGCATTTAGCCTTCTAGTGGTGTTTAAATTTCATGTTTCCCCTTGAAAATCAATGGGAATGTTCTACTTGCCCTCCGGAGTTGAGGTAGGCTGTTTGTGGGTGGTTTTTGGGACTTTAGTAGAGCGAGAGGATTTTTGTATTTACGGGTGATTTTGTAAGCCCAGGGGTTTCATTTAATTTTGGCTCTGGTTTGCTCGCTAATATGAGGCAGCTGGTCTCATTAGTCTCACATTTATTTGCTGAATGTATCGTGGCTAAAAGGGTCAGGAGACTATTTTTTGGGGGGGGGCTCCTTTTCTGTGTGCTCTTCTCTCATGGCTAATAGCTATTTTGAGCCGCTTTGTTATTCTCTGGGTGAGTGCCTCTTGGTGTTTAATATAATTTTGTAGCATCTGTATTCTAATTTAAATACAGTGGAAACATCCAATGGTTCAGTTTAAAAGTGTTATATTTTAGCCATAAGTCAGTGCCAGATTGAATGCCTTTAAATCAGTGTTATATTGGCTCTCTGTATAAAAGGGTTTTTGTTATATATTTCTGAGCTTTTTCCGATGGTGCGATTGTAAGCACTATCATAAAGATATTACTTTTAAAACCTTCTTTAAAAATGGATTATTCCAACAAAGCACAATTGTTTTGAACTTCACTAACCTTTTGAGTTAGAGTGGGAGGTTTGGAAGTGATTCCAGACTCTTTCTGGAACAAGGTGTTTGCAGTGGTAATGGAGTCCTGAGTTCGAGTCCTGGCTCCTTCTTCTTCTTCTAGGAGCCAACCGACCTCATTTCCTATCCTTTTATCAGGTATAGGAAGGGGAGGTGCTATAATTTTCAGAAATAATGTTTAAATCATTATTAAAAGAGTTTAAACTGCTGGTAGCATAATAAATGTTTTGCTTTGGTAATTTAAAGGAGCAGTGTGTATATAAATAAAATAAATACTTGGCAAATAAAGATTTAAAGTTTAAATTAAAATATTGGGGAGGAGTTGAATGATCACATGACTCTTTTGGGATATAAATTCAGACTCTTTGGATTAGAGTCAAGTTTTTGTTTGAGATCAAGGGAGAGTGCAAGGTCATTCTGCTTGCTGTGGGTCTGGAGCTATGCTCTGGAAGCTGTTTTTTTTCAAAGTGCTCTATGGAGTCATAATGCTCTGTGCTATCTACTGCTCTGAAAGGAAGATTTATAAATGCCAGATGAATTTGTCTGCTGTGGTATTTCTGCTGTGAGTTCCAGAAAAGCTTTGACAAAGTGCTCTAAAGAGCGAAGGTATACAATTTCTGTACTAAAACTGAAAACCTGATGTTAAACTGTTGCACTAAATTAAGTATTGATCTGCCTCTGAATAATTTTTCTGGAGAATTGAGAATAAATGTGGAACTTTGGAAAGAGGCTACATGTGTCAAGCTACTTGATTTGCCCACATATACCCGCGACCTACCACATAAACCTGCACCCTACCACAGAGTCCACTCTGAAGAAAGGGGGGTTACTAGTGGGGTACTGCAGGGTTCAGTATTAGAACTGGTCCTCTTCAATGTCTTTATAAGTGACATTGCAGAGGGACTGGAAGGAAAAGTATGTCTCTTTGCAGATGACACAAAGATCTGCAACAGAGTTGATGCACAAGGTGGGGTGGAAAGGATGAGAAGGGACTTGGCAAGGTTAGAGGAATGGTCAAATGTATGGCAGCTTAGAGTCAATGCTAAGAAGTGCAAGGTAATGCACCTGGGAAACAAAAACCCAGGGGAAGAGTACACAATGGGGGGTGAGATACTAACAACAACAAAAATGGAAAGGGACCTGGGGGTAGTCATATCAGATGACCTAAAGGTGGGCAATCAATGTGAGAGGGCAGCAAGGAGGGCTGGGGGGATACTGGGATGCATAGGGAGAGGCATCACCAGTAGAAAACAGGAAGTTATTATCCCTCTGTACAGACAGCTGGTGAGACCCCATCTGGAGTACTGTGTGCAGTTCTGGAGACCCAGTCTCCACAAAGACATAGACAGGATGGAAGCTGTCCAGAGGAGGGCAACTAAAATGGTGCAGGGTCTGCACTGGAAGACATATGAAGAGAGACTTAAGGAGCTTAATATGTATAGCCTCGAGGAAAGGAGGGAGAGGGGGGACATGATAGAAACTTTCAAGTACCTCAAGGGAATCAACAAAGTCCAAGAGGGTAGCATCTTTCAAAAAAAGAGGTGTGCAAGAACAAGGGGGCACAATTTGAAGATAGAGGGAGGGCAGCTCAGAGGTAATTTAAGGAAGTATTTTTTCACAGAGAGAGTTGTGGAGTCAAAAACAGTGGTGGAATTCAAGCATGCATGGGACAGTCATAAGGCTATTCTAGGGGGTTGGGGTAGGAAGAAGTTGGCTGCTGGTTAACTAGGATCTTCAGCTTATCCATTAGGTAGGGAAATAGGCAGACTGGGAGGGACAAGTGGTCCTTATCTGCCGTCAAATTCTATGTTTCTATGTTTCAAAACCAAAAACCCATGTTAAGTATAAGGAAAAAAAATTCTACAAGAAAATGACATATGCCAGTCTCAAAAGCTGTACAAGCTGCTGTCACAAAACTTTCCACATATTTAGACCTTGCCTGCTAAACAAACATGCAAAATTTCAGCTAATTTCTTCAAAAACTGCTTAAGCAGTTATTATTACAAAGTTACAGTTCAAGTTAATGCTACAAATGTTATGAAATGTGACATTAGGGTTTCCAACCCTAACTCCCCACCCCCACGCTCAAGCAGTAAAAGGAAAAAAAACATAAGGGTTTTGAGTCTCTGAAGTCTTGGCAAATCAGCGGAGGGGTTCTCTTTGGGGTTGCCAACCTTAATGCTCATCTTTTCCTCAGCCTGTAGCCTCCTGTCTGAATCATAAGGTACAGCAGCAAGCCAGAGCCTCATGAAGATCTACTCTTCAAAGGCAAATCTTGCCACATGTTCACAACACAATCTGTTGTAGCTTTCTTCATGCAATGTCCTGTGGGCCCTGCATGAAGAAACAAGATCATGTCTGATGTTGTTTGCTCAGGGAACAGCTTACATTGTCATTAGGGTGAACAGGAGGGGAAGGGTTTAAAGAAGTGGTACTGGGGCTGGGCACCCTGGTCTGCTAAAAAAATGAGTTAGGTAGATAACTAGTTAGATAGATAGAAAGAAAGAAAGAAAGAAAGAAAGAAAGAAAGAAAGAGGGGTCCTGTTTAGCTAGATTCAGATGTTTGTTTTTAAATTACACCTTTTATATGTCATTTCCTTGCTTTTTAGTTTGAGGGCAAGAAAACATGATGGCAGCTGCCACAGCATGAAAAATCATTTCTGTGCTGTGAGAAGTAAGTGATGAGATGTATTTTTCATGTTGTATCAGAACGTTATCCTAAAAAACCTACTGCGCGTGCTAAACATTGCTGAAAATAAAACATTAAATCTTTATAACTCTGGAACTGTTTAATATTTTTTTACAAAATTATCCAAAGGCACTACCTCGGCACAGCAGCCTCCTACCTTGAAATGTTCAAAAAAAAACATGTTAAGTATAGGAAAATATTAGACAGCTACAGGAAAATGGCATATGCGAATCTCAGAAACCACACATGCTGCCATCACAAAGCTTTCCACATATTTAGACCTTGTGTGCTAGACAATGTGTTCAAAATGTCAGTTGATTTTTCAAACACTGACAAAGTTATTAGAGCACAAAGTTAGGGTTCAGCTTAACACCACAAAGTATGGAAAAGTGGTGTTAGTGTTTTCAAGCCTAACGCTCCATCCCCCCCCAAGCAATACAAGGAAAAAACATTAAAGTGTTGGGCCTTTGGGGTCTTAGTGAATCAGTGATGGAGTCTTCCTTGGGATTGTGAACCCCTTCCCCCAGCCCATAGCTTCCAGGACAAAGCACAAGGTACAGTTATAAGCCAGTGCCTCAAAGTGATATACCCTTCAAGGGTACAGAAGTATGTCTCACCACATGTTGCCAACACAGTCTGTTGTAGCTTTCTTTGTGAAGAAAGAAGTTAATGTTTGATATTGTTTGCTTAGGCAACAGGGTGGGCATTAGGATGGACAAGTTAAATTGTCATTAGGGTGACATGTAGGGGAGGGGGTTTAAGAGAAACAGTACCAGGGTAGGCACCTCCATCCACTTATATTGGATACAAATATTAATAAACATTGGGAAGAGTTGGATGGTGACCTGGAGGGGAGGGGTAGAAAGAAGCAATACCAGGGGTGGGTACCTCAGTGCACTTAGCATATATGTTAGATAGCTAGATAGACAGACAGACAGACTGACAGACAGACCAATAAATCAATCAATCAATAGATAATAAACATTGGGAAGTGTGGGCCTCCAACCTGTGAGGTGGGGGGAGAAGCGGTCCTGGTGGTGGGCACTCTGGTCTGCCTAACAAGTGTTATAGATAGATAGATAGATAGATAGATAGATAGATAGATAGATAGATAGATAGATAGATGTATAGCTAGAAAGATAGAATGGGGGCCCCGCTTAGCTAGGTTCAGGTGTTTGTTTTTCAAAAATTACACCTTTTTTATATACTTTCCATAGTTTTTTTCATTCACAGGGGAAACCAAGATGGCAGCTGTCATGGCACAAAAATATTCTTTTGTACTGTGAGAAGCAAGTGGAGAGAAATCAAACATGGTCTTGCAACATGGAATTTTTCATGTCACATCAGAACTTTATCCAAAAAATCTTACTGGGCATGCTCAGAACAGCAAAAATCAAAACAAAACATTAAATCTTTATCACTCTGAAACCGTTTAAAATTTGTTATGGCACTTTCCAAAGGCACTACGTTTGTACAGCACAGTTCTACCCTGAAAGTTTCGTGAAAAAAAAATAAGTCCATGTAGGCTGTATGTGAGAGCAAACCAAAAACTCATGGTAAGTATAGAGAAAAAATTAGATGTCTGCAGGAAAATTACATATGTGGATTTTAGAAGCCACACAAGCTGCTGTCACAAAATGTTCCACATATTTTGACCTTGCCTACTAGACAATGCATGCACAATTTTAACCAATTTTGTCAAACACTGCCAAAGCTATTAAGGTGCAAAGTTAGGGGTTCAACACAAAACCTTTCGGTCAGCCCTAACTACACTGGCAGTGCCACACAAGTTTATTTACAATACTTTAAGAAAAAATACTGGTCTCTGACTGGTCCAGAGACAATCACATGACATTGAAGGTTTTTAAACTATTGACTGGATTTGCAATTGCACCCGCACAGAGGCATCATGTCCATCTGCAATACTGACATTCCAGGTTCAGGAACAGATCTGTGATGTCAGAGGGCTGGCCAGGGGGAGAAGGATTGAGAGTCCTGAGGATGGTTCTCCTTCTCCAGGGGGAAGGAAGTCACCTGCCTTGCACAAGTTGGACCCCTAGCAGAGGTTGTGGGTTTTCTGCTACAGACACCCAGATCTCAAGGATGCGTGCCGGGTGCCGATGCTCTGCATCCCTGTTTCATTGCACGCCATGACTCCTCTACACTTAAGCAGCACAGAAAAATTGCAGCCACCAACAGATGATGCTCAGTTCTGGCTCCATTAGCTGCCCCCCTGGCTCTCTATCTGTCGACCGATTATGACGTCCATGGGTTCTGACTGGCCTCAAACTCTGCCCTGTGGGGAAAGCAAGGGAGGCAATGTCAGTGAGTGCCCCTGCCAACAACCTTCTCTCATCAATGAGAGGTTCACCGGTGCCATTGCCCCACCCTGGGGAGCAAACCAGGGGGTATCAACAATGGGGATGGTAAGTCTGGGGGGGGGCGAGGCAGGCATCAGGAGTTTGGGCACAATAGAAGGGGTGGTGTGCAGCAAAAAATAAATATTGACCAGTTTCAAACTGAAACTGGTTAATGGTGCAGTATGAAACTAGTCGATAGTTTCCTAGACTGGGCAGCAGTCTTGTGACATATTGCCCAGTCTGTCACTCATTCTGTCACCATGCCCCTTTCAGCCTCTCTTAAAAGTGTGCCACCATGGTTTCCATTCTGTCACCTTTACACCAGCCTCCAGTTCCTTTGTGTATTAGTATTTCCATGTGCTGGTGGTTCACCCTCTTTCCTCTAAAACAACATATTGTTTATTTTTATTTAAAATGTATCTAGTTGATCCTGCCATTTTACTGTTATTTCAAAGTAAACTGATTTTGTTTACTTTCGTGGTCTGTGCTGACCAAGCTGGTTTGGCCAAGAATAAAATTCCCTTAGGGGACTCCTCATATAGGAATTATGTTTAATGCTACTTTAAAATGTTATCTTTTTGTAAACCTGCCACTAACTCAAACAATTAATAACAAAGCAAGTCAATGGCTTTGGTAGAAATGAAACAGTGGAGTGAGAGCAAGGGTTGTGATAGCAATGCTCACACTCCACTGCTTCCTGGAGTGTGTCTTCCAAGGCACTGAGGCAGTACTCTCAGTTTTGTAATCCTGCTGACAGCAGTTTGTGTACAACTGAAACAGTGGAGCAAGAACAAGGGTTGTTACAGCAAAGTTCATGCACCACTGTTTTTTGGCAGGTGGCTTCTGGGGCCACGGAAGGAGTACTCCCAGCCAAGGAAGTGTAACTGTGCTCTTCCCACTTGCCTCTGCTTACTCTGTGCTACCTGACCCTCTCACTAGTCCATTGGTCAAGTGAGCAACTTGCTCTGATGTGTGGCTTCAGGAGACACTTATCCAATAATGTCTCAGCTGTCTCTTTGCTCCCTTACCCTGATGGTAGTCGATGGGTCAGGAGATTAAATCAGTTCTGTGTGTGACCTCATCATATTTTGTGCTCCCAATCCAAGTGCATCCTGAACAGAAAAAAAAGCAACAGAAAAAAAGAGGACGGAAGATCAACCAGATAGGTGTTTTTTTTTTGTTAAGAAATAAAATAAAAGCTACTTACTGATTGTTTTTAACAATTTATGTGTAAAGTTCATAAACCCATACATTTACTTAAAAGAGGAAGGCAACATGCTATGTGTGCCAGTTGTAACCTTGCATCTATTTAAATCCTAGTTTGTAACTTTACAGCTACATAAAGCCTATGTGTACGTGTGTGTGTTTATTAGGCGGGGGCAGTGTAACATGCACAGGTTTTATAAAATAGTTATTGACTGGACTCATTTTGGAATGTATTGGGAAATTCTTGACCCCTCGTGATGAATTATTGTCTTCCAATAATCATATTTCCCTCTGCTTCTGGCAATTTAACCGTCAGTCAACTGTTCATTTGACAGTATCATTTTAAATGTAGAAGGTATCATAAATTGCAAAAGTATGAAGTATGATCATGAAAATTCACTAAAATTCACTAAAAATAAAAGATTCACTAAAAGTACCACCAACAGCTTAATCTGGTTCAATTTCAGTTGCTTACCATCTATATCCCTCTCCCCCAGGTCACCCCTGAAAAAGGCATGTCATAGGTTGATATGGAGCATTTGAAGAGCGAAGTCCATTTTACTCACAACAATTTATTTTCGGAATACTCAAGAATTTTTTTTACCAATCAGGTAACTGTCTAGTTTTGCCTAAAATTCATCCATGGTTTTACTACCCACCACCTCAATTGGGAGCTCATTCCAGATCTTAATTGCCCTAACAGTAAGCCATTGCTTTCTCTTATATGTGTTAAATCTCTCCCCACTTATCTGTAATGGATGGGCTCTGGTACTATGTATCTGTTTCCTCAATGCCAGGTTCAACTGTTCCCACAGCAGTACATCATTAAGGGCCCTAAAGATCAAGCACATATCGTCCCACAGACTATGAAACTCCAGTGAATACATTCCCAAATTTTGCAGCCGATGCTTATAATCCTGAACCTGGACTTCCTTTATTCTACATGTTGCCGTCTTCTGCACCATCTCCAAGGCCTTGATATCATCTTTGCCCCCAGGTGCCCCAAACTGGGCACAATACTCCATATGAGGGTACACCATTGGGCTTACCGGGTCAACAAAATTCAATAAATAAATAAATGAAAGGAAAGAGCCGATCTCCCGGTCAAAAAAAAAAAAAAGATTTACCTTTGGACAGGCTGCAGTTGAAAGGAAAAAACAAAACTGGCACACTGCCCAAACAAAATTTTAATGGCACTCCAGGAACTTTGAGTGCTTGTTCTACAAAACTGATATAGCAGCACACAGCACACAAAGATAGCTGTTACATATAAAATACATATTTATTTAAACTAAGAAATTTAACACGTGCATCTGCAGCAACAAAAGAACTAAGAGCATACTCACAAATACAAAACCTTCTTAGGCGTTGGAACTGCAAACAGCTAGCTCTGGCACTTTGCTCTCACAAGCTTTGTCAGGGCCCACTTTCACTCATATAAGAAACCTTGAACTATGCCCTAAAGTAAACATCTCTTAAAATAAATAATTTAGTGTTCGATATATGATCACCTCACATAAAAAAAAAAAAAACACTTCAGTTTTCATTTTGGAGGGTTTTTTTTCAGTTGTTTAACCAAGAGTGGCACACTAAGCTGATAGCTCATTTACAGGTGCGACCTGGGAGCACAGGGAAGTTAAGAGACTTGCTTAGGTTCACACAGTATGCAAGTGGGACTGTGGGATTCAAACCTAGGTCTCCAGATTTACAGATTAGAGCCTTAAACCACTGTGCTATACTGCTTTCTTTGGTGACCATGAAAAGTTCCCCTTAATCCCTTACCAGTTAGCCGAATAACTCTGCGCTGTTCACCATGCTATGTACAAAATTGAGGATCTGGCTCCCTTTGTGACCTGTGTGTGTCCATGTGTGTGTGAATGTATGCCACTGGAATTTCACAGAATATTGAATTCACATAGGATATTCCATTTTACTACTCCATGTATGTGTGGGGGAGTGATAATTCTACCATGCATATTTGTTTTTAAGAAGAAACTTTTTATTGAGATTTTTTAACATACACACACTTACAAGTATAAGATCAACACACTATAACAGAGGTATTATAATCAACAGGTCACAGTAATCAAAGTCATACATCACATTCCTAAGCAATGCAAATGTGACTGAAACAAGCAGGTAATACAGTACAGCATAAATGGCATCATCTAAATAGCGTTGTGGTGGGTCATCTGAAATACTGTATAATTTTGAATTCTTGTAGTCCATGGTAAACAAAGACACCATGTACTAAACGTGTAGAAATACAGATGACTGACATTTTTTGCAGTATATGATTATAGTTTTGTTTCTTTTTGAACTTTAAGAGTCTCAGTTTTTCCAAATATCTTATCAACCCATTTTATAACGGAAATAAAGCACTTTGGGGTCTTAGTTATACTAGTTTACTACACTTCCAGGGGCCAAAGGCACTTGGCCTATATCCTCAGACTTACTACAGTACCCTGGGTACATACCTCTCGACATTTTGCAACTAAAGTGAGAGACACATACACTCAAAATCAGGGACACTGACCGCCAGAATAAGGGACACCTCAAACACAAAGTCAAACATGGGGATAGAATCTCAGAACACTGTAAACAATTGTGTTTACTTGCACCATGTTTATTTTTGATTTTGCATTTTAGGATATTATGAATTTCTACTATAAAGTCAGAATTTACAGCACATTCTCTGTGTGGGAGACATCTTTTCAATTAGGGACAGAGTAGTTTTTAGGGCTAAAATGAGGGTTGTCCCTCATAATCAGGGACAGTTGAAAGGTATATATAGGTGTACAGTAAAACCAGCACATGCAATACACAATCATGTGTTATTTTTTCTTTTATTTTGTTACTTAGCTGTTTAGTCCCTGCCACCTCTGGCGAAGTAGACATATAGAATTTTTTCACCAATTTTCTCTCCTTCCCCTCCCCCCCCAGGCCCAGGTGCATGACCGTACGAGCATGTGGAGGAAAGCTTCATACCCCATGGTGCCAGTGCAGCCCCTTCCATGTCTCGATTCTTTGCAACCTCTCTCCACCTACACTACCAATGGGACCTCCACCCAGTCAGAGTGGAACTACGGGGGCACCAAACCACCCTCACCAACCTCAGGAGAGGAGAGCTGCCCACTGGCATGCTTAATCCTGCTCCACCCTCCCTTCCCACACAGGCACCCAAAGACCCAAGGTCATTCTCGAACCCAGGTTGCCAGTATAACATGATGTAAGGCACCCAGCACCTCAGTCGTCTGCACCACTGGGCCATGTCTTATTTTTTTGTGTGTACAAAGAAATTGTATTAAACTGTACATCAAAAAAATATAATGTACACTGGCATCAGCTTCTTTTTTCCTCCTTGTCCCAGTGGGCCCTCATTCTGGCTGATCCTCCCAGTTCCATCACCCCAACTTACCTGCTGTTACCCCTAAGTCTCCCAAGGTTTCCCCTCTGTGGCAGGTGGCAGGGAGTTCCTTAACCCACCAGTACCAGGATCCAGCCTTGGGCAGTGCCTGAGTTGCCGGGTGCAAGGCCTGAGGAGGTCGGCTTTCATCCAACTTGGCTGGGGCTTTTCTCCTTTGAGAGACATAATGTGCACTTATGTCAAGGTACATACACCAATGTCTGCCACATTTCCCTCTGTTGTGTTGCTCGGGCTGCTGTACCCCTTGGCCTCCACCGGGGGTTAGCCAAGCACCAAGCTCTTGCCCACTCAACCCCTCAGAGCAGAAGACCAGTCCTCCAGAAGCCCAATCCTATTCCCTCCACCCAGCCCTCTGATGCCTCAGGCTCATTCCTGAACCCAAGTTGCCGGTGTTACAAGCAGTAGTGCTACTGCTGCACTGACAGGCCAGCACTGGTATCAGACTGTGCATAAAAGGATAACTGAGCAGACAACATTGATTCAATTTGTTTTCAGTTACTGTTACAATACTGTACACAGGGCTTTTTCTTCATGAGTGTAATCTTTTTCTTTAGACATTCAGTTCCACAAAGTATGACATACTTCCTGGATGAACGGCTTTAAGTAAATTGGATCCTGCACTACGGGTTCCTTGGAGCAATAAATTCATATGGACACAATTCCATTTTCAGGAGATGAACATGTAGAACCCCATACATTTTGAATCCCATGCATTTTGAAAGACATGTACAGTACTGTTAGCAGTTAATTGCATCTTTTCTATTTTCAGACATAATGGCCTCTATTCATGATGACTACATGCCTCAGATATATGGTGTTTAGGTGTCATTATGTTTATCTGCCACACAGAAAACACTGCAAATATATAACAGGGGTTCTGAGCCACTTCTGCAATCTCAGCCTGCACCATGTGGTGGCTATACACAAGGCCTGGCAGGAAGGGTGACTGGGGTGTTCCATGCTATGCGCCATACATGTAACGAATTAACAAACTTTCTACATACACACTGGGATGGACTTGCACCTAAAAATCACTGGCATCTGAGTGCAGTATTGGGGAGTTGCTGTACTGCTAGGGTGTGCCGTCTTTCGGATAAGACGTTAAACCGAGGTCCCTTCTGCCCATCCTGGTGTTGTCCTGGTGGGTGTCCAGGTGGAAGTAAAAGAACCCAGGGTACTCTTCGTAAAGAGCAGGGAACATTCCTGGTGTCCTGGTCAACATACCCCTTCCCGTAAACCGGTTCATGCAGTTATACAGGCTGTGTGTGGGTGCTGATGTGCGATATGGCCGCCGCCACACATTCAGTCACTTCACTACCAGTCTAGCACTGCTTGTAAAGCACTTTACTAACATACTAACATACTAAAATGCTAGCAGAATAGGCCTAACGGTCTTTCGTGTCTGCTCGTTTGGTCAGTCCCCAACCTGGGTGCTGACCTTGCTGTCCCCCTCGCCTTCTCTGGCTTCTCCTTCCAGTTCGGATATTCTTGCTGCATTGGATTTTGCTTCCAGAACCCTTCCTGTACCTGTCCAACCCTCTTGAACCCTCCACTGTCTCTGCCTCCACCAGCCCCCTAGGCAGTGCATTCCATGGCTCCACCACCCTCTCAGTGAAGTAGCACCTCCTCCTTTCTCCCCTGAATCTTCCCCCCTCCAGCTTCCAGCCATGCCCTCTAGTGGCCCCTTCCTCCTTCCTTCGAAGCACCCCGACTGTTCCTCCCCTATTTACCCTCTTCATGTACCTAAAGACCTCTATCATGTCCCCGCGGTCCCTTCTCTCTTCCAATGTGTACATATTTAGCTCTTCGAGCCTCTCCTCATAGGTCCTGTCCCCCAAGCCCCAAATCATTTTGGTTGCCCTCCTCTGGACCCTCTCCAGGAGGTTAATGTCCCGCTTTAAGTGTGGCCTCCAAAACTGCACGCAGTACTCAAGGTGCGGCCTCACCAAGCAGTTATACAGAGGGAGTCACTTCCCTCCTTCTGGAGTGATCCCCTAGATGCATCCCAGCATCCTGTTGGCCTTGGCTGCTGCCCTCCTACAAGTCTCAGAGTTGTTCATCTTGACATCCACCACCACCCCCAGGTCCCTCTCAGCCACCGAGACTTGTAGCATTTCCCCAGGGTGTACACTTGACCTGGGTTTCTGGCCCCAGGTGGAGTACCTTGCATTTCCTGCATTGAACCTCAGCTTCCACTTTCTAGACCATCTTTCCAGAGCCTCAGGTCCCCCTGTAGGGTCACCTCCCTCCTCCCCATCCACCACCGCCCCCAGTTTCGAGTCATCTGCAAAGAGACTCATCTCACTCCTGATTCCTGTCCTTATGTCTGATATGTAGGCGTTGAACAGAAGGGGCCCAAGAACTGATCCCTGTGGGACCCCACTAATGACCCTCCTTGGGGATGAGACTATCCCCCCAACTACGACCCTCTGGGTCCGGTCCTGGAGCCAATTGCCTATCCATCTGATCATCTGGTTCCCCACCCCCATTTCTCCCAGCTTATCCAACAGGCCCACATGAGGAACAGAGTCAAATGCCTTGCTGAAGTCTAGAAAGAGGACATCCACTGGTCTACCCAGGTCCAAGGCACTTGTCACCCAGTCATAGAACTCCACCAGGTTTGTCTGACATGATTTCCCCGGGATGAATCCATGCTGTCTATTGTCCAGGCACCCTGACTTATCCAGGTCCCCCCCTAGCCTCTCCTTGACAATGCCCTCCATCACCTTGCCCACCACCGAGGTCAGGCTGACAGGCCTGTAGTTCCTGCCACCTCCCTTGATCCCCTTGTGGATAGGGCACTATATGTGCCACCTTCCATCTTGGGGCACCCACCCTGTCCTCAGAGATGGTGAAAGCTCTGCCAGGGTTTTGCCAGGACATCTGCAAGTTCCTTCAGCACTCTGGGATGTAATTTATCCGGCCCGGTGCTTTCTCTGTCTTAAAGGGGCTGGTGCTTCCCTCACTCTCTCTGCTGTGATTTCCATTTCCGTACCCCTTCTCCTGCTTGGCCCTCCCCCACCTGCCAGTGATGCCTCCCCTCTCCCAGACCTGCCGATCGGTAGGGTCCCCCTCCTCAGTATCTCTGTCTCCTCCATGTATGATGCAGCACCCCCATTTTCCTGGTGAAAACTGGGTGAAGTACTCATTTAGTACCTCAGCCTGCTCCCCCGGGTCTTGTGCCCATCTCTCCCCTGATTTAATCCTGCTAATCTGCCCCTTCACCCTTCGTTTTCCCTAATGTATCTAAAGAACCCCTTGTTCCCTCTCCTAATTTCCCTGGCCAGGTTCTGCTCCTTCCTTGCCTTAGCCGCCCTCACCACTCTAGTGGCCCTTCTAGCTATCAGCTCATACTCCCCTCGATCCCTTTCACTCCTTGAGCACTTGAATTGCTTATAGGCTGCTTTCTTTCCCGCTTCCACCTCCTGGACCTCCCTGGTCCACCAACAGGAGTTTTGGGCCCTACGCATTTTCATCTTACTCTTGCACAGGTGCTGGTAGCATCCTGCACCCCTCTCCTGATGATTTCCCACCTACTATCAGCGTCCATGTCTGACCCAATCCCATCCAAATGCTCCTAGGATCCTTCCCATTTCCTTAAAATCTGCCCCCCTGACTTTGGGATACTGTGTATGAAAAGCACTATATAAATGCTGATTCTTCTTCTAATTCACTGAGGGGGGCAGCTACACTTCCTAGAATCCTTTTGTAGTCACTTAGTTGCCATTTCTGATGGACACATGGGGCGGCAGACATTGTGTTGCCCTTCTACCCCCAGCCCCTGAAGCATATCATAAGGTCTGAGAGTATGTCCATGACAATTAGTTGCAAAGCCCATCTCTTTAAAGGATATGATGGTCCCTGGAGGACCAGCCATATCCCACAATCCACTCTCACTGCGTGGAGCAGGAACACACTCACATGGTGATCAGGCCATCAGATCAGAAGGCCATGGCTGATCACATGCTAGACCCATCATGCCCCATGCAGTTACATGGGCAGGGGGTGGCTTTGATGATCTGCTGCTCAGGTCCATGAATATGGCTCAAGTTGCGCAGCAGTGCCAGTACAGGGCAGCACAGCTCAGGTGTGTTGCTTTTCAGTGCACCTGAGCCATGTACATGACTACAGCCCTAACATGTTCCTGAACCATTACCTAACTGAAGTGGAGTACTTGTTCAGCTACTGCTGGACAATGATTTTCTGGGTGGTAGTGAGGGCAATCAACCAGAGAATTAGTCCATTGCACACATTTCCTCTCCTGCAAGCTACACTCAGCACGAACAGGGTGGCTTAAGTAAATTGGTCTGGAGAACATTCTATATAATTTTATGGATTTTGTGCCAAATGGGGCTAATATTTTGGCAAATCTTAGTGGTAGTTATATAAAAGTTGATCGTTACCACAGTATTTGCCGCAACTGCAAAAAAAATACAGTATACTGCAGTAAAAAATGCATTGAATAACATGAAATTTTTTAGCTGTATGCAGTAAATCAACAATATTATTTCCATGGTTTTTCCACAGTTGCCGCAATACTGCAGTACTGTGGTCAACTTTTATATAACTTTCACTGTTGGTTCATATGTAGGAAGGATCCCTCATTTACCTCACATTTTGTTTATATAGGTGATTTTTCTGGATTAATAGAGTTCTTTTTTACTGGGGAGTAATAAGCTTGGTACATGAAGTTCAGTTGTATCTACTCACGTTCATTACTTTTGTGGCATCCTGCGAGGTGGGTGGGTGGCAGCAGCTTTCCATATATTTGCTGTCAGCTTCAGGCCTAAATCTAACTCCCAGTGGGTAATTATACTCTCTAGGCAGAATGAAGATCTTCCCTGCAATAGCTTATAGTCTATTGATAGTGGTTTTGAGCCTGACTGAGGGCAGAATAACTCCTCTTCCAGGGGGAACAGTGTAAGTGCCCTCCCACACCATTCTCCCTGTGGCATCCCCTATACAATTTGCTTTTTACACAGATAGGCAAAGAGGCCTCCTCCTTTCAGATTCCATTGTTTTTTTGGGGGTGCTCCAAGTAGAGTTTTAATAGACCACATTCATAAATTTGAGCTATATATTTTATCCCACCACTTTTTCCATTATAGATGGACCTGTTGCATGAAGACATTATATAATATGGGTCCCTTTAATTGCCACTTTTAACTCAGTTTAGCCCAAGATAAGGGATGCCATTTCAATTGTTTATGGATCTGCAAGCAGATATTAACTGAGTTGTTTGTGTATAGGTTAGCTAATTGAAGTGACTGCAGTTTCTTCAGGGTAGCTTAGGAATCCACCTGCAAAGGCCCATCCCTGCTTCTTATTCCTCAATGGCTACCCATGGTGTGAGAGGAGGCAGATCCTGTAACACAGGGATGAAGACTACTTGGGATGCACAGTAGTACTTTTCAAAGTTGGGTATTGCACAACCCCTCTTCCGGCCATGGTTAGCTAAAGGATATACCTTTTGATTTTTAGCCACTTTATATAAATTTGTGTACTACGGTTTCATGTTGTCAAAAAAATACTACAGGGATTTTTACAGAGATTGGTTGAAAGAGATTAAGACAGTTTGGGACCGTGCACATTTCCATGATGTTTATCCTCCCAATTACTGAGAGAGGATGGGCACTTCACCTATAGCATTTCTCCCTTACGTTGGTCAGTAATGTAAAGAAATTCTGCTTCTAGATCAGGGAAAGCATAGCTGGTGGGTGGACCCTCAGGTATCCAGGGTCTGTGCCACTTGTAAACCCACAGGGCTGGAGACAAGATTTGATCTAACTAAATTGTCAATTGGGAGTAGCTCACTCTTGGACCAGCTTATTCTGTGATCTGAGAGCTTGCCATACTCATTCAAAAGGGTCTGTAGCACTGGGGGGCTCTATATCAGATCTTAAAGGTATAGGAGCAGATCATTGGCAAATAACACACTATGTGTGATGTTCCCCGTACAACTCATCCCTGTATTCCTGGGTGGTTGTTAATAGCTCCAGCTTGTGGTTCCAAGGATAGTGCATAAAGCAGAGGGGACAAGGGCTACCCTGCTGAGTGCATCAGCTGAGCATAAAAATTAGTGTAAGACCCCATTTATTAGTATTTGAGCTCCTGGAGAATGGTACAAGATTAACATAATTTTTTTTTTTATTGTATCCAAGTCCAATCCTCCTGAGTAGCAAACATGGACAACCACTCCACACAGTCAAATGCTCATCCTGAGTCCAATGCAAGGACCACCACACATGGCGCTCTGGATTTTTGGTCCACTTATGTTTGACCTGGATATTCAAATGGGTTGGATGTGCCATCGCAACCCACTAAAGCTCCCAGAGGCAATATTCAAAGGGGCAAGTTGAGATGCACAACTCCCGATGTGCTGGGGTGCATCAGTAATGTATGCAGCGCAAGTGTGGGGGGCATGCCCATGCATATGCGGCACATCCCAATATTCAGCCTGGGATGTGCAGTGCATATGCTGGCACAACTCCACCTTGTGCTGCTCGGTGGGGGGGGGGGGAGATGTGCCTGATAAAACCAGGAACAAGTGCTGGCCACTCACAGGTGAGCTGCCATATTGCAGAGAGCAACACAGCAGCTGCCAGTTGTGGGTGGCCACCTGCCTACCCAGAACACTGTCCACATGCTCCCTGCCCTGGGAGCGGTGTGTCTTCCCATCACCTGATCATGGGCATATGTAAAATATAATCCCTGGTGGTCCAGAGGAATGCTCTCCATTGCTCATTCACGGGCATAAGTGATAATAATCTCTGGTGGTCCAGGGGAAAGCCCTCCAGTGCCTGATTGCTGGCATATGTAAATATAATCCCTGGTAGTCCAGTGGAAAGTCCCCCATCACCCAATTTCAGGTGGAAACAACACTAGATACCATGGTGGTCCAGTGGTACCCCCCTCCCCACTCACTCGCTGAGGTCCCCTGCCACCCAGCACCCCTACACATCATTGGCAGGTGGCAGCACCCTGCTTGCATGCTGCCCGGCCACCCACCAAATGACAGCGTACAGTACGGTCAATACGCCTATTGCTCCACTGCATGGACCAATGGGTGTGCAGACCATATTGTACTACACAGGCCCAATATGTGAATGAATGCGTACATTCACATATCAAGCCTGTGTAGTACAGTACGGTTCGCATGCCCATTGGTCCATGCAGTGGACTAATAGGTGTACAGACCATACTGTATGCTGTCATTTAGTGGGTGGCTGGTCAGCATGCAGGCAGGGTGCTGCTGCCCACCGATGACGGGGGGTGCTGGGTGGTGGGGGACCTTGGCAGGCAGGTGGGGAGGGGGGTAACACTGGACCACCAGGGTATCTATTGATGTGTCCACCCGTGATCAGGCAATCGGGGACTTTCCACTGGACCACCAGGGATTATTTCTACTTATGCCCATGATGGGGCACTGGAGGGCTTTCCCCTAGACCACCATGGATTATTATTACTTATGCATGTGATCAGATGATGGGGGTGCTTCCACTGGACCACCAGGGATTATTATTACTAATGTCTATGATTGGGCAATGGGGGGCTTCCACTGGACCACCAGGAGATTGCTTCTACCTATGCCTGCTATCGGGCAAACAAGAGCGGGGACCACCATTGGACTGCAGGGAGTCAGTCCCAGATGACTGCAGCCTGGCAAGGCACCAGGCGCAAGTCACCGGGGATCAGCACACCACATGCAAATGGAGCCATAATGACATGAAAATGGCCCCATTTGCACCTTGCATACATAATGGCCTCATTTGCATGCCCAGTGCTGAATATCACTGTTGATGCACCTAACGCAACTGCACTTGTGCTGGCACATTCCCCTGCTCCTGTTCTGCCATTTGTGCTGGCGCAGTGCGTGCACCCTCAGTAACATATTCAACGGTGCTGAGCCATGGCACAGCACCATGGAATATCACCTGGTCCATGCCCTGGCATAGCCCAGTTGCGCTGTGCCCAGGCTTGCACCCCTGCCCTGCGCAGTCAGAATATCCAGGCCCAAGTGTTTGTCTAGTGTTATGCTTCACCTAGTAACCCACAACAAAGCCAGCTTCTTTGGGGTATATACATTCTGGCAGCTCTCCTTCCAGTCTCAGTGCTATTATCTTGGCATCTGCTTTGTAATCATACATCAATAAGGAGACAGGGTGATAAGATGTACACTGGGCAGTGTCCATACCTGGTTTTGAAAGTACAGTTAGCAGGTCATGTGGAGGGGGGCAACCCTCCCTTGTCAAAGTGTTCAATCAGCATTTCATACAGAAGGTCAGTTAGAAGATTGACAAATGTTTTGATGAAATCAATGAGGAATCTCTCAGGGCTTGGGATGCTGCCACCCTGAAGAGTTTGGACTGCATTGAAGTCCTCTGGCCTACTTAACAGGGCATTAAAGGGAGTTGAGTTTGATGATGGTACTTAGTTGATTGGGGCCTTAAGAAAGAGGGACTGAACTGCTCTGCCAAGTGATTATTATCAAGGGTATACAGGGCTTTACAAAAGGAACAGAATGCCTCCAAATGTCAGTCTGATAAGTTAATTGGCTCTTTGTGAGTTGGTGTATCTGGGTGAGGGTTCTCTTTAACTTTCTTCATCTAAGCTGTCAGGTCAGGAGACTACACCACCTGTCACCATCAAAATAGTTACCTGCTTTCACAATAGTGTGCTCAACCACTACACTACTAGGAGTATTATATTTCCACTTAAGATTTCAGAACACGAAAAATAAAGAGGAGAATGGCTTCAGCATGTGTGCTTTTTGAAAGCCTTATGTTTTTGCTCAAAACCAACAACTAACTCACTATCACATTTTGGGCAGAGCTCTGCAGACCTCTTGCTTTCAGAAAAGGAATCTGCATTCCTTGCATTCTTTGTGACCAAACAAAATGTTGGAATTGCACCACAGTCACCTCCTCATCCATGGAGCACTCTGCTCGCACCACAGTAATTTTTTCAAGAGAAGAAATCAACGGTCCTGATCATCACCCTGGGGGATTGGGCACCCCCAGTGTCACTCTTGTGCTTCTGGGGGGTGTGAAATAGTGGGCGCTGTGATGGACGGTCAGGTGGGGGATATCTCTAATTTTAAAAAACCAAACAACTGGCAGTCACAGCAGAACACGACACACTCCACCGTTTCTAAGATGGCTGCCGCATTCTACTCTGCATTCATGATCACTAGCACATGCACAAAGTAGAGTGTCAGCTGTCTTGTTAATGGCAGAGTGTGCTGTATTCTGCCATGATTGCCAATTTCCTTTTAAAAAAAATATGCATACTCCCCACCTGACTCTCACTCTCAGCACCCACAACCCACCCCCCAAGAAACATAATAATGACACTGGCAGTGCCCAGTCCCCCAATGTCATGATTGTGTTCTGTGCCCCTTTAATATATATATATATATATATATATATATGTTTTATATATATTTTTTTATCTACCACCCAACCCTCCTCTGGCACCCCCAGAAACATAACAATGACACTGGAGGTTCCAATCCCCCAATGTCATGATTGTGTTCTGTGCCCCCTTTAATATATATATATATTTTTTTTATCTACCACCCAACCCTCCCTCTGAGCACCCCCAGAAATACTACATTAATGACACTGGCAGCCTTCCAATCCCCAATGTCACATGATTGTGTTCTGTGCTCTTTTAATATATATATATATATATATATATTTTTATCTACCACCCAACCCTCCCTCTGAGCACCCCCAGAAACATAACAATGACACTGGAGATGCCCAATCCCCAATGTCATGATTGTGTTTGCTCTCTTTTAACAATATATATACATATATATATATATATTTTTATCTACCACCCAACCCTCCCTCTGAGCACCCCCCCCACCAGAAACATAACAATGACACTGGAGGTGCCCAATCCCCCAGTGTCATGATCAGGTTCCATGGCCCCTTTTTAAATATATATTTTTATATCCCCCAACCCGACCTTCCCACTAAGCACCCACCATCCCACGTTCCCCCAAAACATAATAGTGGCACTGGGGTAGCCCAATCCCTGAGTGTCACAATGATGATTCCTCTGTCCTTTTTTTTGTGTTTTACCCTGTAAAAAGAAGAAACTATCCAGCGATGTATTTTGTGCCATTACCATCCCCCCACCTGATCATCCCACTCAGTACCCACTTCTCCACACCCCCAAGCCCTTACTTACCCAATGGGGATCCAACACTATATTTCCTCTCTGGACCGCAGGCATGTCTTCGTTCTTCAAAGTCAGACTGCAAACTGAAGAAACAGGTATGTGGTTCAATGTATTTGAATGGTGTTTTGAACATAATGGCATAACTTGGGCATTTTTTGCATATTTTTGGCCCACATTTTCAGCATTCCTTCTTTGGGATGCTGCCTCGTGAACAATGGCACTGTCACTAGGAAGATCTGTTTGAAAGGTGATTTTATGCTCCCTGCATGAAAAATCACCTTTTGGACAGGAGTTGAAACTTTGCTCGGCCCTTGTTCATGTGTGGGCTCATATGAAGGCTATGTTGAAAGTTCTGAGTAAAATATTAAAAGAAACAACAAAGTTTTAAGCCTATATTGAATTTTGCGAATGCAGACTTGTAACTTTGATCATTTTCAATATTTTTACCCCCCAAATTTACAACATTGCAATATCTTTACAGCACCACATGACTGTGATAATTTTTCAAATGATGGCCAAGATGCATTTTTTATCCCGAATGCTGATTTTATAGTCCCTGTGCAAAATCACCTTTCAGGCAGGAGTTAAACATTTTCTCTGCCATTGTTCATGAGTTGGGGTCATAAGATGTTTATGTTCTAAATTATGTCTAAAAAATATTTAAAAAAAAGGTTATGAGGCTATGTCGAATTTTGCAAACTCAGGCTCATAAGTTTGATAATATTTAATATTTTTACCCCAAATCTTCAGCATCATAGAATCATATCATAGAATCATAAAAATTGATGAAAGAAAAGGACCTCCTGGTCCATCAAGTGTGCCCCCACCCCCTAGTCCACCCATAGCCATTTCTTTACAGCACTTCATGAATCTGACAGCTGTCATTTTTCAACTCCTGACCAAAATGAGTTTTAGCATTCCGAAACTTGATTTCACAGTCCTTGTTCGAAATCACCTTTTCAGCAGGAGTTGAACATTTGCTCTGCCCTTCTTCATGACACAGAGTAATAACAAGGATATGTTGAAAATTGTGTGTAAAAATATTACAAAAACAAATTTATGAGCCTACATTACGTTTTGCTAACACAGGCTCATAACTTTGCTAATTTTCAATATTTTTGCCCCAGATTCCTCATCTGCAGCCCTATCAGCCCTTGCCAGAGTTTGTTTTTTATTTAGTGATGGAGATAGACTGGGCCCTGATATATGCCTTTAAGACCTCTCACCAGATGGAATGTGACATTTCCCAATGTTGTTGTTATTTAACTACACATTAATAGCATTTGATATGACATTTATATTTGGGATTTTTGAGCAGAGTGGCGTCTAACTTCCATGGCCTCACTGGTAGTAGGGCTGCATCTCACGCCATGCTCCTGCTTAACAGGGTGTGGTCAGTTTCTATAATAGGGAGGTAGTTAACCTCTTCTAGTCCAGGTAGTAACAAGACTGATGTAAGCAACAGATCTATGTGTGCATAGGATCTGTTGGTTTTCAAAAAACAGCTGTATTAATGTCCTGTGCTGTTTTTGTGGCATCAGTGAAGGCAAATGTTTTAACCATCTACCCAAGAGTCTTTGCATTTTTGGATAGTGGACTGGGTTAATATTGGATCTATTAAGAGTTGTGTCAAGGAATTGTAGTCCCCACTGAGCATCCATAGTACTGGGAATTGTGTCATTTCCAGGGCAAGCAGTGGAAAATATGATCAATTTTCTACATTTGATCCATAAATTGTTCCCACTGCCAGACTTCACCCATTATCAAGATTAATTTGGGAAAGAATGTGTCTACCATCAGGGTTCATATTGGAGTGAGTAATGACCTCTGGGGAGGAGAGCTAGAGCCCAGTGGTGAACTCCTGCATTGGAATTAAGGCAGGAGGTTAACTAGAGTCTTTTACACTCTGCAAAGCTTTAGGCAGCTTCCCCAGCTGATAAATGGGCCTCTTGTAGCAGTAATATGTCATTATTTAATTTTTTGACTTTCTCCATGTCCCGCACTGTTTTTATCATATGTTTCAGGCTGCTAATGTTTCAGATAGTCATCTGGAATTTAATACCCAGTTGGCTGACTTATTGTGATGTACAAAAAAGTAACAACAGCTTTGGAGGGAGGGAGGTGGACACTAGTCCATTTTTGAAGGGAAGAATCCTGAAGGGATGTGCTAATCAGAAGGTGGACAAAGCAATGGGGCCAAAAGGGATGCATCCAAGGCTTTCATAGGTAGATAAAGAGCAAAAAAAGAGACTTACTTCCATAGTGCTCTCCTGCTGACTTAAAGGGAAACAAACTGTAAAAACATCTAGATTTCATTTAAAGCTATCCATAGAGGGGCAGTTTACCACATTATGAGGTAATGCATTCCAGGATGCAAACAACTCTTTGGCTGAACCATTTTTTTCTTCTCCAAGTTCTCCAGTTCTCAATTTTTAGCTGAAGAGAATGTGTCCTAGTAGAGTAGTGTTTCTGCTGAAGTTGCCAATCTAACCTATCCTAGATGTCCTGATCTGATCAAGCTCTATATATCAAGCACATATCTCCACTCCATCTTCTGTATTCCAATGAGAACAGCCCTAATTCCCTTAGTCTGTTCTGATAATCTTTGCCTTCCATATCTTTGATAGCTCTTGTGGCTCTCCTTTGTATTTTTCCAATTCCTTTGATCTCATGTTTATAGTGGGGGGACCAGACCTGTGCCCCGTACTCCAGTATAGATGTCACCAGTGCACCAAATAGTGGAATCAAAACCCCTTTGTCTCTGTTAGCAATATGTCTCAATATGCAGTTTAGCACTCCATTTACCCTTCTGATGAGTTTTTTGCAATGGGTTTTGAATTGAAGAGATTTAGCAATGATAATCCCTAAATCTTTTTCTTCAGTAACAACTTTCAAAGTTGCCTTACCTAACAGATAGGGCTGTTTGGGATTTTGACTGCCTTGATGCATGACCATGCATTTATCTGGATTTAGTGAAAGATTAAATCTATTGCAACATTTTTCTATATGATCCAGGGCTATCTGCATACAAGAATTTGTTTGCTGAAGACCCACTTCCTCCCCTGAGCCTGCAGTCATCTGCAAATTTGGTAATCCAGATCCCCCATTCAATCACACTTTAGTTTTGAGATGTAAATATTAAAAAGACAAGGCCCCAGCTCTGACCCTTATGGCACCCATCTTGTTATTTTGGACCAGTCTGAGTAACTGCCTTTATGCTCACTCTCTGCCTCCTATCAGTAAGCCATGAATGAATCCAAGATACTGCATTACCATGGACTCCCATAGAACTCAAGGTACTTTTTATTTCCTGATGTGGTAGTTTATTGAAGGCTTTTTCAAAGTCTAAGAATATAATGTCCATAGGCATGCCTCTGTCCAGGCATTTGCTGGCCTTGTTATAAAATGTTAACATATTTGTCTGGCATGATTGTCCCTTAGTAAAACCATGTTGTATAAGATCACTCAGCAGGTTTATCTGAATGTAGTCCAATAAAAAGTCCTTAATTATTCCCTCTACTATTTTACAAAGCATGCTTTTTAGGCTCAAAGGTTTATAGTTTGTTGCAGATATTTTATCTCCTTTCTTATAAAGTGGTATGACAGTGGCTATTCTCCATGCCTCCGGTACCTCCTACTGTCCAGTATTTGCTGATAAATGTGGCTAATTGGTGCTGCCAGTTCCACTGCCAGTTCCTAAGTATCCTTGGATGGCTACATCCAGTTATGGTGATTTATTCTGTTTCAAGGAACTTAATCTAACCTTAATTTGCTCAGGGTCAATACATATTGGACTTAGGATGATCTCAGGTCTTTGGTCTCAAACTTTTTGGGAGTCCCATAAGCTAAACACAGTTGATAAGTATTTATTTTGGACATCCGACATTTCCTTATTTGTTGCTGTCAATGCCACCTCAGAGTTAACCAGTGGTCCTATAGTATTTGATACTTTTTGTTATTATCACTGTAAGAATAAAATAACTTAAAGTTATCTTTAGTTTTATTCACTAGGCTTATTTTATAATCCACTTTTGCCTTCTTGATGAATTTTTTATAGATCTTTATAGTTCCCAGAAGTTTTTCCATTCTTTTCCACTTTTTCTACTTTTCAAATATTTATAGAGTGTGTTTGTCTTATTAATACTTTTTTTATATCATTGTTAAACCAGCTTGGAGTTGTGGCACCTTTATTGTATTTCTGTTTCTGGGGTACATTGGATTGAATGCCTTGATTTATTCTGTCTATTAATGCAGTATACATCTGGTTTACATTTTTGTTTCTAAAATTATCTAGCCATTACCATGTGGATAATTCCTATTTAAAGGTGGCAAAGTTAGTTTTTTTAAAGTCAGATTTTGCACGTGCCCCTTGTTTGTTTTACTGTGTGTTCTATAATGGTAAAAGTGACCACATTGTGGTCATTATCTCCTAGTGGCGAGAGTATCCTGCAGTCTCTGATATCAGTAGCATTATTAGTTAGGATCATGCCTAATATATTTTCTAATTTTGTGTGTTGTCTAACTGATTGTTCCAGGCCTATTTGGTCAGAGATTTCCAGATCGGTGCATTCAGTCTTCCGTGCACTTTCTTGCGAGTCCCATTTGACACTCGATAAATTTAGGTCCCCTAGCATTATAATCCTGTCAGCTGGGTTCAAGTCCAATATGAAGTTCTGTAAGCCTGTATTATGACTGTTTTTCATGGATGGAGATCTATAGACTAATATTATTTTTGGTGAATTAGGAGATGTGATTTACAGCCATATGTGCTCCACATTAACTAGTTGGATGGATATTTCTTCCACTTGTATCTCATTGGACTTATACACTGCTACCCCACCTCCTCTTCTATATTCCCTTGATTTAAAATATAGATTGTAACCCACAAGTGTTGATCCCATTGGTGGTTTGCATCCCACCATGTTTCTGTAATTACAGAAATATTTATGCGTTGTTGCTCCATTAAGAACCTAAGTTTGTCTGTTTTCTTAGACAAGCTCCTGGCATTAATTGAACACATTTCCATCCATCTCTTCTAAGGTCCTATTGTTTAGATGTCTTTGTTTTTTGTCTGGCTTGAGTATCTCTCTCCCTTGCCCCCCTTTTTGCTAGTTTAAATCGGCATCGATCTGGTTCCTAAATAGCCTGTCAAGATGTCTTATGCCTACCTTGTTTAAATGAAGTCCATCATGGTTCATGAAATTTTCATTATTGAAGTGACCCCAATTTTCTAGGAAACCAAACCTGTTTAAATTTAAATTACACCATTCCCTTAACCAGCTGTTTAACATCCTGATATCTCTGTTTTTTCCTTGATGTCTCCCCCTGGTAGGCAGAACTCTGGAAATAATATCTACACCTCTGCTTTTTATCTTTTTGTCACAATCTCAAAGCCATTAAAAGCATGCTTCAGATTTCTTTTCCCATATCATTGACTCCACATGTAACAAAAACAGAGGTTTGACTAGATTTGATGGAATTCATTTAGCATTTGTTTTATATCACTAATTTTAATCCCAAGTAGTGTGCCAACAGTTGTGTGTTGGTTCCTATCCCTATAGATTATTATATCTGTTCCTTAGTTATTGAGTCATCAATAATTATAACATCCTGATCACCTTTTCAACTGGCTCCTCGTGTCTAACTTTATCTTGGGCAGTAGTACTCTTTGTTAGACTTGTGCTATTTTAACTGACATTTTGTTTTGGAATCTATGTATGTGATATATTTCCCCAGGCTGATTCTCCTTTTCAGTTTGGTCACCTTCTGTTTCTAATACTGCATATGTATTTTGCAACACAATAGGAGCGCTGTAGTGTATTTGTTTCCTCTTCTCTTAGTTGATTTTCAGGGACTGTGCTAAATTCATCCTCCAGATAACTAGGTGGGATCTCTGGACTGTTAGTGTGAACCTTGTCAGTACCCACCTTTGTTGTCATTTCTGAACTAGTCCCAGGCTGGAGTAAGCTAGCTATTGTTTGATCTATTAAATCCTCCAGGACACTTATTTCTGCCTAAACAGGTAACCCATGAGGAGGGCGCATGGGGAAGGGCACCATCCATAATGGTGACTCATTCCCCAGTGAATTCCTCATGGCGATGGGAGGATAGGGCAGCCAGATGGGGGGTGGGCAAAATGGGTGATGGGATGTCGCTATATGTACGCACGTGGGGGGAGTAAGCATGGGAAGCATGGTCTGGGAGGGATGGAGGAGCTGTAGGGGGATGGTGCTGCAGTGGGTTGCCGAGCTGTGTCATGGTGTTGGCCTGTGGCTGGGGCGGGTGAGGTACTGGGTTTGGGTCCAGGCGCTGGTGTGATGTTAGTGCACCCAGCCCAAACCTTTTATTTTTAATGTTTTCACCCTCCCAACATGCACCCCTCTGGAGTTGAGAATTCTTTAGCAGGGATGTGTGAGGGGTGAAGCCCCCCTTGTAGGGGGTGGGGGTGCAGCCCCCCCACAGAAAACTTTAAAAAGAAAGTCCCAGCATTGTTTTCCTGTGCGCCATAGTGTCAGAGTGCCGAAAATGTTTTTGGCACTCTGACTTCGCAATAACAATGATCGCCTTTAGGCTTTCACTGTTATTACAAAGAATTGCCTGAACATCATTATAGTGTGGTGAGTCTGAATGTGTCTCACTATGGATGGTGGCCTCTCTACTTTTGGATCCATGTTTTAAGTTTTCTATTATTTTTAGTAATATAGGGATGAATATGCATTTGTCACACTGGAAGTCCTCTTGCGGGTCATCTATTAGGAACATCTGGCAACTATTACATATTTTTCACCTTTTATCCTGCATGGCTTATGTTCATCTTTTAGATATATTTATAGCCAAACCATGCTAAAGAGCAGCTGTCAACTGACTATGTTTCTGAGAGTTTAGGCCTACCTGCACTGACTTCACTATGTTCTAACCACTTGGTTATCCTGGTTTTCTGCTCCCAGAAGTGCCGGACATGCCTGACATGAGCTATCATGATTGTCTCTGTGTGTATCTCTGCACACATTGCCGCATGTGCCCTGCTCACAGCAAGGTGGGTTTATAACCCCAAGGATGACCCAGTAGTACTCAGGGGGTCACTGTCTATCAGATTAACCCCCCAAACTGCAAATTAAGCCTCATGGGCGAAAGCCACTCATACATACAGTTGCATACCACAGGATGAAATGCAGTTCTATAGCATTTTGCAGCACCCTGCAGAATGCTGCAGAAGACCTACTGAATAAAGCAATGTAATTTCAATGGTAATTAGTCCCCTTTGTCATTCAGGAAAATGTGCCACTGCAAGGATGAAGGAATGCCACAGTTTCCTGCATGACAAAGGGGTCTAATTACCATTTAAATCACACTGCTTTATTCAATGAGATCAGCTACAACATATTGCAAAGTGCGTTAAAGTGTGTTTCATCATGGGGTACATCACTGTAGCTCTGGCACATAGGGATACACAATAATCCCTTGCAAGAATGTTTAAAATCAGGATAAGTAGCAAAAATGGATCTCTAAAATGTAAGTGGTAGTCCAAATGTACTAGTAAGGACTACAACATTAAAACTATTGCTCCCACCATCTTACAAATGTGCAGCTGTTCCTTATGCTTTTGCAGTGACTCTAAATGCCGCTTATAGCAGGGTGGGCTTATAACCCCAAGGATGACCTGGTAGTACACAGGGGTCACTGTCTATACAGATTTACCCCAAGCTGCAAATTAAGCCTCACAGGCTAAAGCCACTCATATGTAGCTCTGGCATGTAGGATACACAATAAGGCCCTTGCAAGAATGTTTAAAAATCAGGATAAGTAAAAAAAAAATGGATTTCTAAAATGTAAGTAGTAGTCCAAATGTACTAGTAAGGACTACAACTTGTCTTCCTGCTTCCGGTGTACTGGACAGCAGGGCTGTCAATACACTTGCTACTAGAGTGTTCAAAATAACCTCAGAAATGGTTTCAACATTAAAACTGTGTGCTCCCACCATCTTACAGATGTGCAGCCATTCCTTCTGCTTTTTGTAATGATTCTAAATGCCCACTCACAGCAGGGTGAGCTTCAATCAATCAATAAATCAAATCTTTATTTATCCAGGTGAACATCATTAAGCAAGCTCATTTACAAGATGGACCTGGTTAAGTCCAGATTAAAATACAAAACAAGCAGCAATTTTTACAGTGGGAATAAAGCATAATGTAAGTGCAAAGCAGGAAACTGACATACATAACATAACAATTGATTCTAGACCATCAACAAGACCAGTGAGCAGTGGGAACAGGCAGTATGGAGATACAGTGATGGACATTGTTACAGAATTTTCATAGGAAAAAAGGACAGGCGAGGCCCAGCTACCACTAACATGGCAGACAGACAGAAGTAAGTGATACAGTGTTTTCTTTGACCGTTCAAAATTGAGAAAAACAGGTGTAGTTATGTTTGAAGGAAGCAGGCAGACTACTAGGGCACTAACATGGCATCTCTAGGGAGCACTTGCATTGGGGCTGTGGAGGCTTACAACCCCACCTCAGGGAAAAGCTGTCTGCACTTCTAATAGTTCTGTTTAACAACTCATTGGAAACAGAAGTGATTCTGGAGGACTGGAGGAGGGCAGATGTAGTCCCACTACACAAATGTGGTAGCAGGTAGGAGGCTTGCAATTATAGGCCAGTCAGCCTGACATCAATGCTTGGAAAGTTAATGGAATCATTAATGAAGGAAAGGAGTGTGGAATATCTTGAATCCAGTGAGCTACAAGACCCAGGGCAGCATGGTTTCACTGGGAGGGCAGTTATGTCAAATGAATTTGGTACATTTTGTTGACTGGGGTCCAAGGAATCAGATCAGGGTAGAGCATTGGGCATATTCTACCTAGATTTCAGTAAGGCATTCAACACCATTTTACATACTGTAGGTGACTAGTTAGCAAGCTGGGTAGCTCAGGAGTGGGTCCAAATGTGGTAAAGGTTAGGGGATAAGTGACAGTGGGTGATGGTAAATGGAGTTAACTCCACAGAATGGAGGGTGACCAGTGGGGTGCCTCAGGGACCAGTGCTGGGAGTTGTCCTCTTTAATTTATTTATAAGTGACATTGCAGAGGTGCTGGAAATGAAGATCTGCTTCATTGTGAATGACACAAAACTCTGCAATATAGTGGACACTCTGGGGGGGCAGAAAGCATCAGCGGAGACCTGAGAAAACTAGAGGAGTGGTCAAGGGTACGGAAGCTGGGTTTCAATGTGAAAAAATGCAAACTAATGCAATTGGGACACAAAAACCAGGGCAGAGTACACAATGAATGGAGTGGTATTGACGACAACGGCAGAAGAAAAAACAGGCACTAGTGTGAAAGAAACAAATCCATATCTTTGTTTGTAGTTAAAAATACTTTATTCCATACCATCTATACATGATTCACCCCACTGGAGTTCTCCAATGTTTCACCTATCTGATTATGGGCTTTTATGACCAACAAGCAGAAAAGAAACCTGTGGCTAATCATATCAGGTGGCTTAAAGGGTGCCAGGCAGTATGACAAGGCAGAGAACACAAACTAGAAGAGCAACTGGTGTTTAATTAAAGAAAAAAGGTCGTCAAGCAAGTTCAATGCATAAATGCAATGGAGCCCCAGCACTTCAGGTCTTACTTGTGATCCTTCATCAGTGTGACAAGGCAGCAGGAAGGGCAACTGGGATGTTGAGGTACATAGTGAGGGGTATCACCAGCAGAAAGAGGGTGGTGGTGTTGCCTCTGTATAGATCACTGGTAAGATCCCACCTAGAGCATTGTGTCCAGCTCTGGAGACCACATCTACAGAACACAGAGTGGATGCAGTCCAGAGGACACCTAAAATGGTGCAGGGTCTGTATCCAAAGCCCTAGGAGGAGAGACTAAAGAATCTCAATATGTACACAATGGAACAGAGGAGGGAGAGAGGAGATATGATACAGACCTTTAAATACTTCACTGGGTAAATAAGATACAGGAGGAGTGTATTTTTCAGAAGAAAAGGTGCTTAAAAACCAAGGGAATATGCTTTGAAGTGAAGGGGGCAGATTCAGGAGAGATGTAAGGTAGTACTTCTTCACAGAAAGAGTCATGGATTCCTGGAACAGCCTTCCAGTGGAAGTGGTAGGTTCAAAAACAGTGGTACAGTTCAAGAATGCATGGGATAAGCACAAGGGATACATAGTGGAAAGGAAGATGGAGGGACGCAGAGCTGTAGATCGTGCATAGTCTGTGTTACTAGTACAGGTAGGGATAAATGGACAGACTGGATGGACTAAGTGGTCCTTATCTGCCATCAGATTCTATGTTTCTCTGGTTCTATGTTCAAGTCACAGCTCCTCATGTCATTAAGGCCATGGACATTTAAACCCTATCAATAAGAAGATGTAGATATCAGGGTATATAATCAGTAAAATAAGGATTATTCTCCCCTTATGGGGACTCCCTTTCCCATTCCTTCCTATACCTTGTAACTATCAAGTGAGAACAGCTGCCCTCCCACCCCACTTTACCCCCAGACATCAACAAAGTAGAACATGCAACAATTCACTGACCTGCACAGCCAGTATAGTGTTATGCTTGTGCAACTGTGTTAGTTTGGTTTTGGCTGTTCACACTCTCTATTCCAGAGGAATTACCACCCTGTATGGGTACGAAGGCAAGGAACTCTCGGAGAGGGTTCCACACCTAGAGGTGCCATGGGAGATTCCCGTGGCTAAAGGTACCTTGAGAATCCCCCTAAGGAGATAGTGCTACCACTGGAGGAGGGGGGGAGGATGGTGGGGCAAAGAAATAATGCTTCACAGTGAGGCTGAGAGGAACTGCTTATGTAGCTCAAGAAGTGGGAGTGGCTGGCTGCTTGGCCACCGAACTTCAGGCAAAGCCTTTTCAAGTCACTGACCTACACAGCCAGTATAGTGTTATACTTTTGCAACTGTGCTAGTTTGGTTTTGGCCATCCGCACTCTCTATTCCAAAGGAATTACCACCCTGTAGGGGTACGAAGGCAAGGAACTCTCGGAGAGGGTTCCACCCCTAGAGGTGCCACGGGAGATTACCATGGCTAAAGGTACCTTAGGAATACCCAAAAGAAATGTAGTATCATCCCCAAAAAGGAGACAACATGAAGCATATGAGAAAGCAGCAACTGTGACAAAGGAGCAGTAACTGTAACGTAGTAGTAGAAAAGCAAAGGCAGTTGATAATGCAATGAGATGCTCAGTTGGATAATGTAATGACTGCCCAGGTTTGCATAGCATGATACTGATGGTTTGCCTTGAGATGAGGGATTCCCTAAGGAGAAAGGGAACAGCAGGACATCCTCCACCTCCATCCAACAATTTAACCTATCTAAAGAAACTAGAGTAAACAACCATGCTAACTAAGTGTTATAACCTGAGGCAATGGAGGAGAGAAAAAAAACTCTATGAGGAGGAACTCTCTGGGGATCCAAGGCTTAGGTTGCCTTCCCTCCAGGTTTGGGATGGTTTATTTAGTGACAGCTCTGGAGCTGCTATTTGGAAAACCCAATTAAAGGGAGGTGGAAAATATTCCAATTTGGAGGAAGGCTCTCACTCAAACCCTCTAGCGGGAACAACATGGAAAGTTGTGAGAAAACTCTGCAACAATATGTGCATCCAAGGCACAGGAGGTGAGAAACAACTGCTGAGGCACTCACCTGGCCTACCCACCCTAAATCATACCAGGTGCACCAGAGGCAGTCATAGGGAGAATGCAGTGAAGGTGCCTCAGTAGGGAAACCACTAAAGTCAATGGCCAACAATTATAGTGGAACACTAGAGCTAAAGGAGGTAACTTTTCACCCCTGCAACACTAGTCTTAAATTCTACATCAGGAGCTGCTGTCACATAGCAGGCAGCTAAGCAAAGCCAAGCAGGGTGAGAACATTCCCAGTTATGGGCCAGGTGAGAAGGATCCCGCCCAAGCTGGACATGCTCGAGATCTGGGACTAAATGCAGAGGAGACCATCAGCTGCAGGAACCCTGTGCCAGAATACAATGGCTGACATGCCCCAGAAATTGACTGAGAGCTGAAAAGCTGGTGAGTTGAATGAGCACGGCATGCTGAGATCATAATGAGCATTGAGTGCTGAGACCTTGCAAGGCTGAATACAGATTGAGCGCATCAGAATCCCAGAGGCTGAAGCTGAAGGATGACAGTAGACATGAAGCAATGGTTTGCCTAAGCAAGCAGCAACGGTTGCATAAGCAAGTGTGGACCTGCACATAGGTCAGTAAGCAGTAGTGATAGGTGGACCTACATGGAGGTCTGCATAACATACTGTAGCATTAACAGCACTGAATTGGGGGCAAGCCAGCCAGAGCAGTTCAAAGCCAAATCAAGGTGACAAACTCTGAGGATTTTCAGTGGCAACAGGATTTAGAACAGAATTAATTAGCCACATAGACCACAACCCCTCCCAAACACTTCCCAGTTTCTACCATAGGACAAACAAGGAAGTGATGGAAGGGTTGAGAACCACATGCAGATATAAAGCTAATTTAATAGCCTCAGCAGGAGCTTTAGCTAACCTCAGAGTGAAACAATGTACAATAGCATGGGAGTAAACAAAGCAGTAGCAGGAAGCAATTAGGCCTGTGCAGCAGTAGTAAAAAGCAAATGAGTGTCACAACCCCACTCAGCAGGTCAGACCCTCTGATCTCACAGTGCCAACCTCAGAGCACAGTATTGTGAACAGTTAACAAAACAGGATAATCCTCCTGTCTGTTTTGTGAGTTCAAATCAAACTTTGGTCTCAAGTTCTGGAGGGATTCAGACTGTGAACCTCTTGCTAGCATACCCAATGTACAGGCTCAGATAATTCTGCTCTTCTGGGGGGCAGATACCTTTTGCCTACAGGCACCTAACCAGGCATACGTGACCCTGAAATCAATGCTCTGGGTATTTGATGAACAGCATGGGAGGGACTGGGAGAAATACCTTCCCCACCTGTTGTTTGCATACAGAGAGGTGCCCCAAGAGTCAACAGGATTTTACCCCTTCAAATTCTTATATGGATGCCAGGTATGTGGGCCCCTAGACTTGATCTGGGATGACTGGAAAGGCAAGCATGCCACCTAGGGAAATCCCATAGTGGATTATGTCCATAAGTTTAGGGAAAGGCTAAAGAGCTTATAGGGACAGCCCAGAGCAACCTGGCAGCTGCAAACAGAAATAAAAGTGTGGTATGACTGCACAGCCAGAGCTCACTCATACATGGTGGGTCAGGAAGTCATGGTCCTTATTCCAGTCCAGAAAGACAAGCTGCCAGCTGAGTGGGCAGTACCGTAGAAAGTGGTTAGGAAGGTAAATGACGTGAACTATATTATAGAGTTGCTTAACAGAAGACAGATGGAAAGGATGTACCATGTCAACATGATGAAGCCATATACAAATAGGGCTGACATGGTGTTTGCAGTGTGTAGTCATGGGAAGGGGACAGATGAAGAACTCCTTCTGGACTTGCTGGAAGAAAGCAAGCAGGAGTCCTCTGTGGAGGCAGTAAAATTGTCTCCCCAGTTGGTCCCAGACCACATCCAGGAAGTAAGGGAGGTTTTAGCAGACTTTACCCCATTGTTTAGCACCAGCCTGGACTAACCCCCTTAGTGATACACGATGTAGAGTCAGAGACACAGATGCCCATACGGCGGACAGCATATCAGGTGTCAGAGGCTGTCCAAAAGGACATTAGGAGGGAAGTGGAGGAGATTCTAGGTTTTAGGGGTAATCCAGAGATTCCCACAGCCCCTGGGCCTCACCTGTAGTCCTTGTGCCTAAGCCAGATGGCTCAACTCATTTCTGTGTGGACTATCATGGACTGAATGTAGTCACGAAGTCAGACGCCCACCTGATGCTCTGGACGGATGAACACCTGGACAAGTTGGGAGGGGCAACCTACCTTACGATGACTTGACCTGACCTAGGGGTATTGGCAGGTAGAGTTGATGGACACAGCTAGGGAGAAGTCAGCCTTCATCACTTCGATAGGCTTATTTGAATTTAAAAGTAATGCCTTTCAGAATGAAGAACGCCCTGTCCACTTTCCAAAGGTTGGTAAACCAGGTGTTAAATGGTGCTGAGGAGTATTCCGTGGCATAACTGGATGACATTGCCATCTTTAGTGCCAGCTGGGAGGAACACCTGTCCCACCTTAGGGAAGTACTGGGCAGGATACAGAGGGCCGGTCTCACTGTCAAAGCCGGGAAGTGCCAGGTAGCCATGGGAGAAGTGACATACCTCGGGCATGTGGTAGGCCAGGGACAGCTCCATCCTAACCAAATAAAAATAGAGGTAATCCAGGTGTGGCCCAGACCAGAAACACAGAAGCAGGTCAGGAGTTTTCTTGGGACAGCAGGTTTCTATAGAAAATTTGTACCCAATTACAGTGCCCTGGCTGCTCCCCTATCTGACCTGGTAAAGAAAAGAATGCCAAAGATAATTACCTGGGACCCAGTCTGTGGAGAAAGCCATTACCAGAGTGAAGGAGGCACTGTGCAGTGCTCCTGTTTTGACAAGTCCTGACTATAGCAGACCTTTATAGTTCAGACTGATGCCTAAAATGTGGGTATTGGAGCAGTACTGAGTCAGACATCCAGCCAAGGGAAAGATCATCCTGTAGCGTATTTGAGTAAGAAGTTACTTCCCAGGGAGCAGGCATACTCTACTGTGGAAAAAGAGTGTCTTGCCATAGTGTGGTCCCTAAAGAAATTAGATCCATACTTGTATGGGCAGCATTTTGTGGTAGAGACTAACCACAACTCCCTGGTTTGGATGACGCAAATGGGAAAGATGAACAGTAGATTGCTAAGGTGGAGTCTTGCTTTGCAAGGATATGATATGACAATATTACAGTGAGGCTTGAGCCAAAAATCAGAACTCAGATGGGCTGTCTCATGTCTACGAGGAGTGAACTTATTTGGGAAGCTCATCCTATGCAGGAGATAGAGCCCCCAAATTCAGTTTAGGTGGGGAGGATTGTGACACTTGGATAGCTGGATCTGATCGCTGTATGATTTTTGTAATGTAAAAATCATACAGCGATCAGCACCAGCTGTCCAAGTATCACAATGAGCACACTGAGTTGTAACTGCAATAAATAAAAGGAGGCAGAATGCTCTTAAAGCACTGTCACCAGGCAGTGCAATGAAACTGCTGCAATAAGGTAATTAGAACGAGCATGAGTGAGCTGTAGAGCTAGGTTCAGTGAATCTGAGTCATGTGAAAGTAATAGAGTATGCCATGGAACAGCTATGTGAGCTGAAACACACAAATCAGGTTTGCAGTTGCAGTGCAGTAATTTGAGAGTTGTGAGTAAGTGAAAGCAAGCAGTATGAGCCCTAAGTAGCAGTATGCTAGGAGCTTAGAAAAGCCCCAAAAAAGGAAGGAAACACACACAGCTGAAGGCAAAATACAAACCAGAAGCAGGAAAACAAACACAGAATCCCAGCAGAGACAAGCAATAGCAGCTGGGGGGGGGGAGACAGCCAGGGAGGCCCAACCAGCTCAGAGGACAAACCGACAGAGCCTTCAGCTGCAAAGAAAAAATGCTTCACAGTGAGGCTCAGAGGAACAACTTATATAGCTCATAAAGCCTTTCCAATTGAACTTCCCCATCCCTTTCTTATCACTCCACGCATGCAGACTCAATGCAGACATGCTTGCCATTCAGCAAGTCCCAATGACCTTTCAAAACAGCATGTTTATTAAATGGCGGCAACTATTTGCAATTTTACTTCAGAAAGGGCTTTCTGGCCCTGTTCAGAATGAGACCATTTGATCTTCCCAAGACTACCATCATGACTCTAAAAAGTTTCTGATGCAGGGTGTCTTAATAGCCCAAGGCCCCATTTTCTAAGAACATGAGTGCTGAATTGTACTCATTGGCCGAATATTCAAACTGCACTCAAAAGTGCGCAACAGAAGAAGCAAGCCAAGTCCACTGCACCCATGTGCAAGAAGCGCGATATTCAAAAACTCGCAGGTCAAGATGTGCCTGCAGCACCACTGAATATCGCACCACCTGCATCAAGCGCAATGAGGATGTGCAGTTGTGCAGTTCAGATGCACCATAGTGCAACCAGGGATGCTCAGTGGAGCAGTCCAGATGCACCATAGTGCAACCAGGGATGCCCGTGGAGCAGGCGCAGCGCAACAGCACAACCAGGGATGTGCAGGGACAGGATGTGAGGGCCCACCCATGCCACAGATGGGCAGAGGAGCACACACAGCAGAACAGATATGCCCCACACCCCCATGCACTGCACAACTGGTGGAGAGCTGGAATAACCACCGGCCCATGGATATCAGCAACCAACCCATAGCCTGGGCATTGTGCCCCAGCACACCCCCTGGCAAGCTGTGACCAGCACACAAGGAGAGCCAACCATTCCATGCCACACCATCCCACCAATGCACAGCACACCCTGCACCATGACCCTCAGACACCCTGCCCAGGAGCAGCATCCACCAGTGCAGGATACCCCATGAATGCCACCACCCCCACTGTGACAATGCAACCCTGTGCACCACACAACCATGCAAGACAGCCCCACCTTGAGCACCCGTCAGCGGGTGGCAGCACACAGTGATGCAGCGACTGCATACACAGTGCCACCACGCACATCTCCCCCGAGGTACAGCTGAGAGACTGACCATGCGTCGGCACATGAGGTACCTCACATACGACAGGGCATGCCTCGGACCCCCCACCACTTGTGGTACAGCCCCCTGCACACCCTCCCAAGGACAGACCCCGACCCAGCACTGACCACAACATCCAGCGCAGACACCCACAGTGGTGCATGCATGCTCATCACACAAGATGCAACACAGTGCATGGGCAAACACCCACCCATACCCAAGGGCACCCCAACACAGGGACACAGTAGCGGGGTAACCAAGCCCCCAGTGTGTGGCCACGGAAACTGTGTACACACAGCCAGCACCCCTCCATGGCACAGGAATTCCAGCCACCCTGCGCAGGCACTGTGGAGCTGTGCGCCACCAGCATTTGCCTGGAGCACAAGTGACAGACAGTGGTGCACATCCCCTGCAACACACACAAGTGACAGCATAGAGGTGGGACAACAACAGCGGAGGCCACAGTGTCACCCGAGACAGACATGCACCACACAAGTGACAGGAGGCGACCCAGCATTGTGCCGGGTACAGTGGCTGTCCTGCATTGACAGCCACCACTGACATGCCAGTGGACCATGCATGTCACAGACATGCAAGGATGACAGCTGCACAGGCCATGGACGGTCTGACAGGTGTGCCATGGACACAGAGCATGCACCATTGACCACTGCACACAGTCATCCAGTGCACAGGGAACAACACACACACCACAGACAGTGACTGATAGCCACTCCCACACCATACTCACTTCCCCACGGACACACACACATGCACATGACTGCACCACCCCTGACGTCATGCACAGCACTGCAGCTGAGCACCTATAGCCTGCTCCAAATCAGAGACCACCGCAGTAGGCATATCAAAAGAAATGTATTTAAAAGCAGCAAACAAAACTGTGTACAACTATTTACAAAATATTGGGGGAAGGGACACAAACAAGGTGGCGGTGGGTAAGGGGCAGGGGTGAACAAATGGTAGAGGGAAGGAGGGGTGTGAGGGTGTGTCCAGCTGGGTAGTGGAAATCAGGGGCAGTTCCAAGCTCAGCGGGAGCCCCGCTCCCCGCTCCGGCTTCTCCTCCCGCCATGACATCTTCGGACACCGAGCCTGTTCAACCGTTCGAGTATCTCCAGGGATGCCCTGGCTACCTTTAGAATCTCTCACAGCACCACCCTGATCTCCTGCAGCTGCCTTCCACCTAGGACAAGAGGGCAGATTCAATAGGTGTGAATGCACAGCCCCATGCAGCCCACCAACTGTGAATGGCATACGGCCATGGGACATGCCTCTGTGATGGTGTGTGACCACCCACACTGATCGTGTCCACAAGAACTGCCCACCCAGGTGCACACAGCCATGCAGACCACTGCACACACCCACTGGCCAAGTCCTGTATAGAACCACCGTGGCTGTTCAGTGACATGGCTATGCGGTGTGAAGGCAGTGGAACAGCTATGTGGCCGGTGCATGCATGGACCACCATTGACGCACTCCCAGACATGCAGTGCCACTGGACAGTGCAGACAGTAACAAGCTCTGTGCATGGCAGTGGTGTCAATGGATGGCAGCCATGCCCCGCTGTCTGCCCTGTTACACAGCATACAATAGTAATCATGGATGTAAGGCCCTCACCATCATCAGGCTGGCCCCTGCACCTGTCTTGTCCAGCAGCCCTCCCGGCCTGCTGTTCATCTTGGCACAGCCTCCTCTCCCTCACCCACTGGCACTCCTCTGGGCCTAGGGTGCAAACATGGAGAGAGGAACATCAGTACAATCTGGTAGCAAAGTCCCCCCACCCCCATGTGTGTGTGCAGTCCCACACAGCCATACCCATCCTCCCCCGATACCACCACACAGCCAACACTGGACGGCCCCCATGTGCTGGACGATGCCACCATGACACCCATATGGACATTAACAGTGTATGGATGGGCACCTACCTGGCTGTGGCACTGTGCCCCTCCTGGCATGTGCTCGCAGGTGGGCAAGCCTGTCTGGGTCCCACCGCTGGCAGGTCACCATAGCGGTGCCTGCACTGCTCGCCTATTCTTCCATTCCTATGGCCTCCTCCAGGGTCACTGCCACCTCTTGCCACACCGCACTCATGGCCCAGTCCAGGGTGCCTCCCAAATAGGGCAGTGGCATGGGGCTCCACCAACTGGACCAGATTGGCCAGTTCAAGTTGGGTCCAGATGGGCTACCTTCTCCTTGCCATTCTGTACAGTTTTGGTATCAAAATGGCGCTCTGTAGTGCACGTTCACCATGTGTGGATACTGCATGGTACTGCACTGTCATTCCCCATCGCACTGTCACCAACAGCATGATACAGGTGCATCCATGTGGACACATGGTGCCTATAGGTAAAGGCTGGCACAGGGTCAGGGGTCTCTTGCACATGGACCGCCACAGCATGATTGGTACTCACCACGTGTAGCATGGTAGGGTACCTGTGTGCCACTTCCTGTAGTGGCCCATCGTGCTGTGGCCCCAGTGCGCCTACTGCACCCCAGTGCCAAAGCACTATACATGTGAACAGCACAATAGTGCCACTGGCACAATGGTGACCGTGCCCTGCATTGCCTCCTGCACACAGCACGTCAGCAGCACGGCAGGTGTCGGCATCATCACCCCGGGCATGCGCCATTCGGTGTCCACTGTGCATGTCACAGAAATGTGCCCTTGCCTGAGCACGTTCAACACAATTGCGCAAAGCGCAACAGCACGATATTCTAGCGGGCATATGCAACTCAGCTAATCAGCCATTCACAAGGAGATCACTGCGTTTGCATCCACTTTATAATTGTGCCTTGCCTCATTTGCATGTTGCACTATAAAAATGCGACATTGGGCTGCAGTGGCCATAGTCTGTTATTGCAGTCTATTGTGGTGAGTTGCATGCTGTTTGGGAGTGTGGACTGTAGTGTGTGGGACATGCATGGGACTGCACAGTCACAGGTAACACCTGTCATTCTCATAGGATGAAGAATGAATGATCGTGAGGTGGAGAAAGAGGAACAGAGACATGGGAGGAAGAGGAGGCCTAACTTCACAAGGGCAGAAACAGATACCCTGTTTGAGGCCTACCTCAACCAGGAGCCGCTGCTCAGCGGACAGCGAGGGAACACACCACTGGCTTGTGCTGTATGGGAAGAGGTGTATCGCGTGGGCCAACCTGCATGGCAGCCACCAGTGGTCCATGCAGGAGTGCAAAAGAAGATGGGCACAGACAGGTGGGAGGATTAAGGACAAGGTGACTACCATCAGGGCAGCATGGGCTGCGACCGGTAGGGGACAGCCATCTGTGCAAAGCCTGACCCCACGAGAAGAGCGGGTTGCTGGCAGCATGCGGTGTTGTGCCATCGAGGGTGTTCCAGGTGGTGGATTCCAGATGGGTGGTAGCCCGTCACTGCATGGTAGGTCCTGGTCTGTCAATGGAGGGGGGGAGACAGGGTAGGGCAGATACATTAATGCTACTGTGTTCCTTTACAGCTCCTGAGCATCTACATGGGTCAGCGGTGGTGGGTTTGTCCACTGAGGGTGATACAATGGACATAGAGGAGGTCCCGCCCACCTCCACAGGCATCCGAGGGTCAGGGCAACAGTGGGCCTGCCTGGCTGTCCGGACTGATGTTGGTGGAGCAGGTGCTGAGAGGCTCTGGCCGTGTCCCAGCGCGCAGCGTCCATAGATGCCAGCATGCTGAGACTCGGGCTGGTGCTGGATCTGTCACTGATGATGATGGAGCTCACTTCATAGACAGAGATACTGGTGGGCCGCAGGATGGCCACAGCAGGTGACATCACGGGCATGGTCGTGGGTGGTGCCTCATGGAGGCCTGCGTGACATCACAGTCCCAGCCTGTGCCTGTCTGCACCTGTGGGGCAGCACTGGTGTGTGTCCAGGACAGGACGGGCTGTTGCAGCTACTGCGGTGGCACCATTGAGCCCTGGAGAGGCAGCCAGAGGGGCAGTGTCAGCAGTCGGCCAATGGCCATGGGGTACAGTGTCGGGGCGGCCAGTGCTCCACCTGTGGACATCCCCAGGCCTGGCCCTGGTGCAGCACCCACCCTCAATGGGTTCTGCCCATCAGGGCTGCAAACACCGTGAGGGACAGCATGCTGATCAGGCAGATGACCTCTTAGAAGTGCACACCCGCATACTCCAAGAATCAGTCGATTAGCAGTTGTGGCTTGTGAAGATGATGGATGCACTCAGTGTGGCTCTGTGCCAGGCAGAGGAATGGCACAGCAGGGACACAGCTCTGCTCCTGGCAGGGATGGACTGGATGTGGGAGGATGTGACTGCTGCCATTGACAGGCTGACACAGACAATCACAGCTGCCATGGCCACAGTGGGCACACAGTTATTTGCCCATGCATCGCAGACACTGCGCAGTGCAATGTCCACCCCCCATTCCTGGCATCGTGCGAAAACCTCCTTGTCGACACCGGGTTCAGCTGTGGGCACCCCGAGCATGCCTGGCGCAGGCATGTTCAGTGTGCTGCAGACCCCCGCGTGAGCATGGTCGTGGTCATCACAGTGGAACCCCTGGGGACCGCCGTTCCCCATGAGGCCATTGGTCAGCTGTCACTGCTGGTGGGTCTCAGTGGGGCCACTGATACATCCGGGCATGGCCGTGGCACTGTGGTGTGTGACTGACCTGTCTCCCACCATGGCTACCTCTGATGCTGCCCTGTGTGCATTGTGTTGTTCAACGTGCAATGCACAGGTGGGTGCTACCGGACCTGCGCGCTGCAGCGCACACACACACACACACACACACACACACACACACATTCCAGCTGCTATCCACTGTGGCATGTGCATGATGATGCCTGCATTGCACTGTCCACCACTGTGCAATGGTGCCCAGCGCCTGACACACGACAATGACAGGCACTGGGTGTGGTGGTCTGTGGATGTGTGTATGACTAGAGGTGGTGGTTGGGGTCGGCGTGCCTCCTACCCTTAGTGCATGTCTTGTGGGTGTGTGTTGTGTGTGTGTGACCATTTGCCGTGTTAGGCCTTGCCCATCCCTGACGGGCGTGTACGGTTCCATGCTCATCCACCTCCCTTAACAACATAGCACCTGGGTTTTATCCATGCATGCTTGTGGGTTGTGCCTTTTTACTGGTAGTTGCACATGGCCCAATGACTACCTGGGTTGGTTGAAGTGCTCCTCTGTGATGCTGTCCCAGTGAAGCTGTGCCATCTGGATCAGTCGGGGTCCTTCAACCAAGGGGGCTGTCCATCACCATCTTCACCAGCGCCCTCATGCCCCATTGTCTGTCCTCTCTTGGCCTGTATGGCTATCCCGCAGTCATTGGCCATGTTGTGCAGGATGCAACAGGCCAGGAATAGCCCACAGGCCTTTGAGGGGCTGTACTGTAGGGCACCGCCAGACATGTCCAGGCAACCGAAACATGCCTTCAGCATCCCAACACCCGCCAATGACATTGCATGTGGTGGCATGTGCATCATTGTAGCATTGCTGTGATGGGGTAGCGGGCCACCAATATGGTGTGTGTGCCAGGGATGGAGTGGGTATCCACTGTCATCTGTGTGTAGAAGGTGGACATTAGTTTGGTGATCAGTGTCGCCCTGCCATGGGCCATCTAGGCCAATACCCATGTCACCTCTGACTATGCCCCTCCCAAACTCCATGTCTTTCTGCGTGATTTGCATACTCACCCACTAGGTGGCCAGTGGGGATGTCCCCACTCTCGAACCTGTGGCACAGTGTGGACTGGTGCCAGATGAAGGCATCATGTGCTCCCCCAGGGTGCGTGGCACAGACATTGATTATGTGCCCCTGGCATAGCACACCACCTGGCAGTTGATGCTTGCATACCCCTTCCAATTCATGTATGTGGCTCCTTCCCGGGGCCAGGTGGTGCGTGGATGGCCACATGGGTGCAGTCTATTGCCTGAGCATGCCAGACATATGTGCTACACTGTGGAACTCCTGTATGTTTTCTGTGCGCTCCGCCGGTGTGCTGGGGAAATGGATGTACTCCACAGCATGTGGCAGCAGTGCCCTGAGGAATTGGGTGAGGAGGCGTGACGCCAACTAGGTTGTGCCTGTCCCCTGTTTGTCTCTGGAAGGTACCTGTAGAACAGGCACATGACAGCTGTCACTTTGGTCACCACTAACAGAGTATGGCTCATTTGTGTGGGTGCCTGCATCACATCACTGCACAGCTCACAGAGCAGCCTCAGGATTGCCCAGTTCAGGCAGTACCGCCCACAATCTCAGTATCAGTGTACAGCTTGAACCTGATGCAGGCTCGGTACTGCCTGTTGGGGGTATACCACCGATGGGCCCTTCCACGACTGTGCCCCCTAGCTGCCTGCATTCTCGCCCACATAACTGTCTCCATCTGGATGGTGGCACTGGCCATGTCCCTGGCTTGTGTAACCACCCCTGCAGCTGTTTTCACTGTTCCCCCGCTGTCCTTGCTGCTACTCCTGAACCAGGAACACCTCCCTGTAGTGGCCGTGACTGCCCACTATCTGTGCCTTCAGTGCTGTGTGGCACTTCCCTTTGTCTTGCACTGTGGAACAGGCTCCCACACCTTCTGTTCCTGGTGGTTCCAGGTGCTCTGTCTTGCTTTTGCCCTGTCCTCCTCCCAGTTTCTGTGTGCCTGTGTGGCTGCCTGCAGTTCACCAACATGTGCTTCCTGTAGCGTTCTTGCCCTTCTCTTGTTCCTTTTTATTTTGGATCATTTCCGCTATCATGTAACTTCCGTTTGCTCCCCTATTGCACATGGGCGCATGTTTTGAATATCACACTCGCCATTTATGCATGGTTCCTCCCTTCAGTTGCACATGCATTTATTTCCATTGTGCTCTTGCACATTGTGATTTGAGGCGCATCTGCCTCCGCTGAATATCACAGAATGGCGCATTTTCGGACTTTGCGCTGGCACATCCCTGTTGTGCATGGCTAACCTTTTGAATATCTGGGCTATTGTGTAAATTTACATTACTTAATTAAACAGTATGTGAAAGACATTAAGCAGACCAAAATGAAACAATTAAGGAGAAAATTAGTAACATCAACAAGAGGTCCCTGACACTGAACAGGTTTTTAAGTGGCCCCATGGCATATTTTATAGATCAGTACATACTTATTTGGGCCTCTGTATGATTTCCAATCTAATCATTTCATTAAGTAGAGGGTATTCAGTCTGCCATATCTTGAAGGAATCATCACTTTATTTTCCCTGTGGCATTTGTCCATTAAGTGGGTGGGCCCTGTCCTTGCTGTTACCACTTCCCCAGAATCAGATGAGATGGGAAAAACAGAAGCCTGTATAAAGAGTGTTAAAAGCCTTTGTCCTTCTAACACTGGCAGGGAAACAATTAAAATAAACAAAATTGTCCAGAGAGGTGGTGGTAGTGTAAATAATTATTCCCAGCCATAGATTCCTGGGTTCTCAATCACACTTAATCCAAATACTCTGGATAGTGAAAAATCTTCAGTGGGGGTGAGCTTTTAAATGGCATAAGATGTTGAGATGCCTGACCGGTTGACCATTGTAGGCCTGAGTCTGTTACAAATTCCTCTCCCCCTTCTGATTCCCAACCCTAAACTGTAGTTGCTCTCTGCTGTCCCTTCTGGCCTCTGAATCTGCCTGTGCATCACCCCAGAGATGTTATCATAGACTACAGACACCAATGTGTATGGATGCTGGCAAAATCAAGCATGGACTGGGGGTGACTGCTCCTCCACTTCTCCTAAGCTACTGAATTATTAGTTCTATGTCAACGTTAATATTCACAGTCTTGAAAGAGCTGCATTTTGTTACTATGGTGGTTGGTTGGAGCTTAATGGGGTATTGGCTGGGTACACTGGGGAAAGAGTTCTCACAGTTTAACTTTGCTACCATCAGGTTGCTAGAGATTTTCGCCTCAACTGTTGTCAGCCTTCCTGTGTGGCATCTTCTGTTCTCTGAAGCACTCTATGTCTTGGGCTTCATTAAAGAATCTTAGAGACCTCCAAGTTCTGGTGATCTTCAGCTGGGAATAATAGAGGTGGGCGAATTCCTATCCTCTCTTGTAAAGGTTTGATTTTCCTCTGATAACTGCTGTCTCTTCTGCTGAAGATAACAGCTAAAATCCTGAAACACCAGTATTTTTCCATCATTTGCTGTAACTGGGCAATGAGTCTTTGCTGCCCTGAGCATAATTTCTTTTTCTGGCCATTGTAAATATACTGATAAAAAATATGTAGGCTTTTCCTTGGTTTGAGCTTTGGCACAGTCATGTGGACTGACTTAATTTCAAACACCACAACTTCAGAACCAAGATTTAACTCTTCATCAAGCCATTTCTGGATTGCCTTTTCAGGAGCTCACCCCTCGGTATCCTCAGGTAGTCCTATTGTGTGCAGGTTGGATATCCTGGCCACATTTTCTTTATCATCAGTGTAAGCGTACAAATCAAGGACCATGGCCTTTAGCAGGTTCCTTTCCCTTGCAAGGTCTGAATGGCCATCCTCCCTGGGGTTTCTGTCCCCATGGATCCCACAAGACCTGGTGGGCAGGTAGCCAAGGGGCCAGCAGTGCACACTAACCCCCTTCAGACAGTACTATGCAATGCCAGGTTAATAAGGAACAAGACTGCAGTTAGAGCAGACTTGATTTCTTCAGTCGACCTGGTTTGCATTACGGAAACCTGGCTGAGTGACAATGCCAGGCCAGTCTTGGAGGCAGCCATCCCTACTGGGTACTCCGTGGTGCACTGTCTGAGGGAGGGACACAGGGGTGGGTGTGACCATCTTTTTTTGATCCAGTTTGGGTTTCACCATGCATCCAGTTGGAACAACCAGCTTCTTTGATTGTGTGGCTGTACATGGGGGTCCAGATGCAGGTTGCAGGATTCTCCTTATTTACCACACTTTGGGGACTCAAGGGAATTTCCTGCAGGAGGTTGCAGACTTCATCGTCAGTGAGGTTCTGGGGTCCCCCAGGTGTTCACTCCTGGGGGTCTTCAATGCCTGTGGGTATCCAGTGAACAAGATGGCCAAATTGGGGCACCTACAAAAACAGTGACTCAATTATGGCACCTGTGTTCATGGCTACAGAACAGGGGTGACTGGATACTGAGGGTAGGCGAAATGCAGCAATGGGAAGTAGCAGGTATACAGGCATGCATATGTGGGGAGAGAGGTGGGGGATGGTATGTTGGAGGGGTGTGGTGGGCAGCTGCTGAGCTGGTCTGCTAGTGTGGTGGAGACGGTGGTCGGCTGGGAGGTGCAGGGTGCAGGGTTTGGGTCCAGCACAGGCGTTTTTCCGTCAGGTGGCTGTAAATTTATTTAAGTTTTCACACCTTGCCCCAAGATACACCCCTGGAGCTGAAAATCCATAAGTGGGGTGGTGTGGGGCTTTGCCCTCTGCATTAAAAATAAGACCCTTAGGTCTCAGGTGCTGTTTTTGTTCTGCTATGAGTGTGCATCACAAACTGATTTTCAGCAATGTACACTCAACATAACAAAGAACGCTATTCCAAGATCGCCATTATGACATGGAACTATGCATGGGTTGATGATAAATATTCGCAATTTAGTTGTGACGTTCTCTAGTTGATGTCATGAGGATCCCAAGGTGATGAAGATCAGGGGTCGGAAGTTGGAGCATTGGTAGCAGAAGACCCAGTTGGAGGAGGACAAACAGGCCTTGCATGCTCATTATGATGGGTATCAGCAGTCAATTAACCATAAGAAGGCAAAATTCCTGTCCAGGGAAATTGCTGCAGGGGAGAACAGAAAAGCTCAGCTGTTTCAGACTCTAGACAGGCTACTTCATTCAGTCGGTCTGCAGATGAAAAAAAGCTTTTTCATCCACTTTATGTGATGAGTTTTCTTTGTTCTTTTCTGACAGAGGGGCATCTATCCATGCAGGGATTCCATCAGTGAGGCAAGTTTTACCTCGCAGTGACTGGACTTGGAGGCATAGAGGTACTCCGTCAGCCTGGGAGGAGTTTAAACCTGTGGAGGTGGCAGGGGTCTTTAGGGTGATCTCAGAGCTAAAGCACATATATTGCAAACTGGAGCTAGCCCCTACTCATTTCTGGATGAGATGCATTGAGACTGTTGGCCCGGTGTTCACTGGGATTATCCAATACTCGGTGTCAGTGGGTGATTTTCCAATGGCCTTGAAAGAGGCCTTGGTGAGACCTCTCTTGAAGAAACCACCTCTTGACCCAGATATCCTGGCAAACTACCATCCTATCTCCAACCTGTCATTTTTAAGCAAGGTTGTTGAGAAGCTTGTGGCTCAACAGCTCAAGGATCACCTTGTGTCCTTTAACATCCATGAGCCATTCCATTCAGGTTTCAGGGCCAGACATAGCATGGAAATTACATTAGTTAGAGTGCATAATGACCTCATCAAGGCTAGAGACAGAGGAGACAGCTCAGCTCTGGTTCTCCACCTAGATCTCTCATCAGCTTTTGACACTGTGGACCACATTGTGCTTCTCAATCATTTCCATGAGGACTGTGGACTCGCTGGTACCATCATCAACCGGTTTGAGTCCTACATCTCTGACGGGGTGCAGCAGGTAGTGATGGGGAATTTCTCCTCCTTCCCAAAGCCCTTGTCATGTGGAGTACTGCAGGGTTTGATCTTGTTGCCAATGCTGTTTGCAGTGTACATGCTTCCCCGAGTGTTTATTCAGCAATACAGTTTGGACTTTCACTGCTATGCAGATGATATCCAAATGTATTTGTCCTTGCCATAGGAACACCTAATGCTGTGGATGTGATTAACATCTGCTTGCCTGAAATTAATAACTGGATGTCCTCCAGCTGGTTGTGACGGAACCCAGACAAGACGGAGGTGTTAGTGATCAAGTCAGGTCATGGGTGTGGTGGGAGTGCTCCTGGAATAAACACAGGATTGATTATGGGTTCTGCTCCATTGGTAGCCTCCCTGATGGTGTGAGATCTTGGTGTTAACCTAGACAGAAGATTGACACTTGAGGGGCAGGTGTCTTCTGTTGCCAAGAGTGGTTTCTACCACCTGAGAAACACTGCCAGGATTAAGCCCCTCATTCCAGATGATGTCCTCCCAACACTAGTACATACCTTTGTTACCTTGAGGCTCGACTACTGTAACTCTCTTAAATTCTGTGGTCACTGGAATGAACCTCCACCAATTGCAAATAGTGCAGAACCCAGCAGCCCAGTTGCTGATGGACCTGCCTAGGTCCAGTCATGTGACCCCAGTCCTTTGAGCTATGCACTGGCTGCCTATCATGTGGAGGGTTATCTTCAAGGTGGGCTTGCTCACCTGTAAGGCCCTATATTGATTGGGCCCTGGCTATCTGGCCAAGCTCCTGACACTAACAACCTCAGTCTACTCCCTAGAGTCTTCGACTAAGGGCCTCCTGGACATTCCTAGGGTTTGGCTCAAGACATTGGGTGACTGAGCATTTGATGTCACATGGCCAAATATATGGAACACTTTACCAGCTGTTGTCTAGGAGACCCCGATGGTCGAACAGTTCAAGTGAGGGCTTAATACTCATTTGTTCCACCTGGCCTTTCTGGATGATACTTATATGACCTGCCCTGGCCATTATTTAATTGCTGAAGTATTTATTCCTGATTTTTGTTTTAATATTGTTATTATAAGTCTGTTTTCTTTTATTTCATTTTAATATTATTCGACTGTAATTGTTTTTGTCCTGTTGTAAGATGCCAAAGCCTCCGGGATTGGGTGCCATAGAAATACATTTGCTCTGCCTTGCCTCAAGTTCACTTATGTGCCCCTCTGCTTTGTCCAAGCAGGAGGCATGGAATGTGTAGGTATATGTCAGATTGGCTATGATGTTCTGGAGGTGTCTGATCTGCACAGTAATGTTGGTAAACCTGAATTTAATTTCTTGTTGTAGGTTTGCCAGAACGGCTGGAACACCTGATAGACTTCTTTCCAGTTCCAACATATTGCTGTTTGGAGTGGCAGTCAGCATGTGGGATCTGGTCTGGGCCACTGGCAGTATGTGGTTATCTGTCCAAGATCCTACTGGCTCAAAAAGTATTTTGGACTGCTTTGTGTTGTATTTTATTGATGCCATTGACACACTACACAGGTTCTGGTGCCATTTACTGGTAGAGGATGCTTATTTATGGTTGCCCCTGGAAATTAGCCTCAGCCCAGTGTCCCTCTCTCAGTCACCATTTTTCAAATAAATAAATAAAATAAAAAAATGTATTGCATTTTTTGCCTTTTTTTGTGGTGCTTGTGGGGAGCCTAGTTAGAACCCATCCACCATCTTGCCTTGCCAGTCCAGACCCCCACCATCATGTCTTCTGTGCTACTGTAGCTGTTTTACCTCTCCTAACTGTTGGAGTATACTGTATGTTTTCTGTATCCACTCTGCAATTGTAATGTGTACTGCACCCTCCTTTGCACCCCACCCCAGGACACATCTGGAAATGAGCTAGTACAACTCATGATGTCCTTCCTGATTAAACCTTTTTTTTTTAAATCAATAAATAAATAAATAATTGTTTAACTAGTCCTCATCATAATTTTGCAGGCACCAACAATGATCACAGTATAATGGGGAGAGAGTCTGGGACATGCATGTCCCAAAGGAATGCAATGATTTCTGCTGCTGCTCAGGTTTTATGGAAGCATGTAGACTCAGAGGAAGTCCTTCTTTCTTCAAGTGTTCTAGCTTCAGCATTTGGCTGTGTAGAAGGTGAAGAGACACAGTCCCCAAAGTCATTTTGCATATCTAAACTGGGGTCCCAATTTTGTCTACCAGTAGGCAGGAAGATGAGATACAGGTCAGATATATAGTGGTGTCAATTCCCTCAATGATCATTTCTGTTCCTCATGGTCATATATCGCATATCTTAAATAAACTGTGAATTTGAAAATGTTTGCACTCATATTTATGATGTCTTTGCAGTTGTTTATGTGTTTATCTTTGTCTGCATTTTTATTGTTTGTTCTTCTAATGGATGTCTACATTTGTGTTTGTGCATATACAAAATCTATATTTTCCCATTCTGGTGGGTAGAGAATGTTGGCATGTACCAGCTCTTGTTTCATGTATAACTTTTTGGTTTAGTACTTTACAACAGTGAATCAACAGCAGCAATATAGCTATTAGTGCTTTACCAGTTAACAACCCAGTTATGTTCTAAGTAATGTATTCAGATTTAATTAACATCATTTTGTTTATTTTTATTTCTACATAGATTTAATTAGAGTCTAATCATTAATATATTCAGAAACAAGCCCCACAATATAGTTTAGCTGGTAGAGGGGTACATTAGCACCCTACTGGGATCTTATCTTGTTTCATGACAGCAATCAAATGATATGCATACTTTTGAGGCCACAAAAACAAGTTGCAGTATATATTATTGAACTTTTCTATTACGAAAGTTGCACTGAACAAACACACACACACAACACACACATTTTTCACAGTCAGTTCTCAAATTAGCATTTCTAGTCTTCATGAGATCTTACAGCACATTGAAGACAGTTAGTAGTCTTCTTAATATTTGTGTCTGTGTGTATTCCCCAAAGAATGTTATTTGCTCAGTCCAAGTATGGGACCAGGGTTTCTTTGTAAACAAAACTTCTTACTCAAAAAGCCTGCTTTGTATAAATATATTACATAAATAAATAAATAAAAGTGTGTAACTAGGTGGAGTGTATCTCAGTATCAGTGCTATGGGACAGTGGCATGTTTCCATATCTGCTTGACATATAAATTTGAATGGCTTCAAAAATTGAAAACTTTATGGTTGCTTGTCTTCTCAAACTTCATTGATATTGCAGGCTGGTTTCTCTGCCTCCTTTCTTAGTACAAATGAAATACATGTTAATGGTGAAAGTACTTATACTCAACATTGTTTTGTTGCAAATTCTTGATCAACCCTTATTGCATACTTCCTGAACATTACAAACACCCCCAAACAGTGCAGCCTCTCCTTCTGCTGCATAATGAGTGGCTAGACTGTATGGGGTTCTCCTCAAGTCCAGGGAAGCTGCAGTGGCAGTTGATCAAAAAACGTAAGCAAACACATTTCTGTGTGGTAAAACAAGTATGGTTAGCAGTCTTTTTTTCACTTCTCAAAAGAAAATATAAATCAGAAATGAACACTGAGCTACATCAACAATCTTTACAGAATGTGAACAATCAAAAAGTGTGTTTCAAATGAGTGAAAATCTGTGGCCAAAGTAGTAATAGTAGTAGATTATTTTATATGGCACCCTTCCCTGGAGGGTCAGGGCACTACTACAAAGCACAATAGGATGTTTCAAGCAAAACAGAAGGGCATTTGCATAAATAATAACCAATTAAACATATCTATTGAATCTTTCATATATAATTAAATAATTGAAAGAATAAATAAATAACTTGGGAAGTTCATTTGGGAACAAATAAATAATCTGCAGTATATTAATCACTACAAGCCTGGTGAAAGACAAATGTCTTCAGGACCCTTTAAGGGACTCCACCATAGGGTTCTCCTCAGGGCCCTCAAGAGCGAATTCCAGGGAGCTGGGTTGGGCCAGCCACCTTAAATGCTTGGTTCCCCAAGGTTTTTAATCTAGCCCTGTGAACAACCAGGAGGCCCTCCTCAGTGGGGCAGAGATGGCTTAAAGACACATAAGGATGCAGGAGCTCACTCAGGTTACCCTGGCCTAACCCATGTAGGGCCTTATAAGTCAGCAAGCTGACTTTAAAGGAGATGTGCCACTTAACTGGCATTTACAGGCAAAGAGGTTTACAGTATCCCTTTAATAAGACATTTTGTAAAATGGGCACAACATTTCTCACAATCTGAATGGCTAGCAGCATGTTTTAGCCATGTTCTTATCATGGCATAACTTCACAACTTGCACTGCTTATACCAGGCAGTGCCCCATCACAACTGGTATCAGTGTAGCACCCCACTGAACACACACACAGATGTCCGCAATCTCTGAAACTGATGTAATAGTAGAAATGGTGACTATCATTAGCCCCTCCCACACACACACAAAAAAAAAATCTCACTTTCTGCAGTTCCCTAGAACATTTGTTTATTAATGAAGTTTGACCTATGCTGCTTTCTGTCCGTGGTTCTGGCTGAGGTTAAAGCTGACCACACTAAATAGAGGGAAGTGAATGGTACTGCTTTCAAATATGGCTACAGAGTACAGATCCAGTCATCCCATACTGATCGTGAGAGAGTGTGGCAGCAGCCCTAAAATAAAAAAAATCAGACACTGTCCTGAGTCACTACTGCTATTCAGCCTCAAAATTCCACTGAGAGACCAGCGTGAAATTACAACTGCAAATCTAGTGAGCGCTGTTTAAAAAGTGCTAAGTACAGGCACAGCAGTGGGACACATGCACTCATGGAAACTAAATGGTCAGCCTGAGGCAAACGGCCATTGAGAGCATTGGTAGCTATGAAACATTGCAAATAAATGACTGTGAGAATGTTGTCAAATGGTACTAGAATCAACACTGATGGACAATCAACCTCAGAAATAATATAGGGAGCCCTCTACTGCTGATAAACACTTGTGAAAGTTCTTTAATAGGGGACTATTTTTTACTATTACAGGTATTAAAACCTCCATTTTTACATTTTTTAATTTTTGTTTTTCTCTTTCTTTTTTTCTATAAATAGTTACTTGTGAGCCCATTTTACAAGCACAATAGACACTCTGAGGTGTGGCTTATGGCCTAATAAGGAGTACTTCCCAGGTGCTAAAGGCAATCGGCACAAGTGCCTCATGTCTTATAACACACCTGGGGCATGCTCTTACCTGGCTGTAACCTACACCTCATCATGTCTTATTGCTTGCATACAACAACTGAGAAAAGGATGTTATACATATTGAACTATATTGTGGTAAAAAAATAAACAGATGACAGTATCGTATTGTACTGTACTAGACAAACAAGAGAATATTTTGTGCTGAATGACCAATCAATCTATTTTACCCATTAATGAAATGGGAAGTCTTTGAAGAGGATGTTGGTTGATAAAAGTACTGAGTGAGATGAAATAAAACACTAGCAACCTAAAACATCTGAAGATGAGTAATTGGACAGCAGGTGGACTGGTAGAAAGTTAAGGAGCCTTTCACCTCTAGGGCACAAACTCAGATCCAGCACAGGTCAGTAGTGGCCAAAGCTATTATCACCTGAGGGCTGTTGAGTAGCCTATGTGAAATGAGCTGTGCTAGTCTCAGTCCATTTCCCAGAGGGCAGATGTCCACATTACAAAACCACCAACACAACTGGCATTGATTGGCATGCTTGTTGTCAGTCTCACATAGAGACAAAGGACTGAATGGGCATGGAGTCTGAGCTACCCTCTAACCTCGTGGTAGTCCTTCCATGGCAGGGTTGAGGTAGATTGTTGGTGCACTGTGGTTGCCTTGCTTTACCTGTCATGTGAATAAATAGAGAACTTCAGGTTCTGGTGCTATCAATCTAGCACCTTCCATGAGCACTAAAATTCATACACTGAATAAACAAAACAAATCTGAATGTGAAGGATATCATTTACATTCATAGGTTTTCTGTATTCAATTGATTATAATTATTATTATTATTATTATTGCCATCATAGTAGTTCAAATATAAAAATCTTCATACTTCCTTATGTGACAGAATGGGGCATTTACTTTTAAAAGCAATCCATCAAAATATAAAAAGTGGCATGCAAAGACCCAACACAAGGCTGAAAATACACACAACAGATCTAAGATTACACAATGGTTGGGTACAATCCAGTTTTACTATGTCTGTGTGGTCTGTTTGTACTTTGCAATCACTTGAAACGGTTCCCATTTCACCCAATTACCACTGTAGTATTTTAAGTTTATTGCACTTATTTGGTCCTAGTAGTATGTTTTCAAGGAAATACTTCATAAAAATAGAGGGCGATAGCAGATGTGATAATATGCAACTACAGGGTCAGTGCATTACATTAGAAACACAGTATTGTCTGAAATGTTACTGCTAAGTGACAGTAACATGCTATGAAGCTCTTGAAGACAGTGAAATTCAGGCTAAATAAAATGTCCATATAAAGGTAATTATGCTGAGGTTCAGGCAATTAAGTGTTCATTTACAAGGGATTATTCTGTTTAGGCTGACTATTGGCTCAACTCTTTTTAGAATGTACATATGCTTTCTTAATCCCACCATTAGATTAGTTTGTTATACACAAATACTTAAAATACATTACATTCTAACATGGTTACTTTGTAGCACTTTAAAATATAGAGACAGTCATGAAATGTCTTCTAGACAGTGAAATGAGAATCTCTTTGGGTTAAGAACAGAGCTATGCAAGTTGTGTAAACAATGATGAATTGATCAGATATTATTATAAAACCCTGCATTGACAAGATTGAACTCAACCAAAACCACAAAATGAAGAGCAGATACAAGTCATTTATTTCCTTTGGAACAGGCATTCTGTTTCCCTTTGGCCAGCCTCTAGTTCTCATAGGCTGCATTGTGACAATCATTATCAGTCATAAGGGGTGTGGGTAGTTGTTTTGCATCTCTTAGAAAAAGATCATGACTTGAATGTTTAATGTATGGTACAGTACAGCAGATTTGCCCAAGATATCCCAACTGGGGTATATCATCCTGCCTTTTCACAATTTTACAGCTCAGAGAAGTGACTTGTTCATGGTGGCACAGCAAGCCATATGCTATGTTGGAGTTAAAATCTGCTGTCTCCTGGTCTGCAGTCCTATACCCTATCAAATAGACCACACTGCCTACCCAGTACTGCACAGTAGAAGCTTTAAGATCATGTAGTTCACTGGATGACTGCAATTGTATTTCATAATGCACTCATAGAAACACCAAAAGGGCTTACTGGCAGAAGAAGGCCAAGGATCCATCAAGTCTGCTCTGATCCTAACTGCTATGGCTCCAGCCTAAGGCTTGGTGGGCCTCTGGCCTGGACCCCTTCTGATGTCATGATCTTTTTTCTAGTGGTATCCCCCTTATCTCACCACTGAGTTACCACAATTACCACCGTTATACCTGTCTCACTCCCCATGAAACACTGCACCATGTTTGCCTCTACCATGTCTCTTGGAAATCCCTCTGTGAGTTACCTTTTCTGTGTAGAATTATAGTGGAGTCATCTAGGATGCAGCACTCTTAGCAAAGTTTCTATCACTGACATGCTACAGAATATTCCAGGATCACACTGTTATAAATGACAATTCCTTGTATTTGTCGTTCAGGAAAGTGTGATGCTAATCACAGAACACAGCATTCTGGTTGACTCCAATGTGCATCCTCAGAAACCTCAGCAGAATATATCAGGCTAAGACAAAAGGGAACAAGCTTTAATTTCAGTTTCACTCAATTTGCCTCCCATCTGTGTATACCCTTGCCCACTGGTGCAGATCCGATTTCTGTGTTTGAACAGTGTTTGGCAGTCCACTATGTTGATCACCTTAGAGTACATTAACAACACAATCATACTGTATTTATCCTTCCTTGTCTGGTCTCTAATGAGTGAATGATTCTTTATTCAGCTATTCCTCATATAACCTATCCTGCATACCCTGCACCATTTGGATGGTTCATCTTTCACAATGTCTAGGCAAGTACAATCCTTTTTGAGATATGGGCTCCAAAACTGCATAAAGTGTTCAAGGTATGGCCTGACTAGGGATCTGCAGAGGAGTAGAAACACCTTCTGCCTCCTACTGGTGATGATCCTGTCTATGCAGGCCAGCATTGGCTTATCATATGTCCAGTTGCACTGGGCTGATGACTGGAGATGATTACTAATGATTACCTCAATACCCGCTCCTCTACTGTTTGGTATACTCTAACATTAAGGGATCATGTGAGGCACTCACCCTGAGAGGAGGTGTGGCTGCTATGTTTCCTCACCTATGCTCCTACAAATCCTCACTTAAGCAATCGTTATACAACAAAACTTTCTGCTGACTGATATCGCAACTCCTTATAGCCTGGTGAGATGCTCGATTGTCATTTATTGGGAAAAGCGTATATGATCTAATGGAGATGGAAATGCCTCAAGGCCTCCCAGCTCAGACACCTCCTCAAACGCCAGACAAAATGGCAAAATGGGCAAAAACACAGGCCGCAGCTACAAGCAAAAACACAATACCAGCCAATAGCTGTACACCGCTATGGGAAGATAGGTTTCTCGCTGAAATGGAACCACTCAAGTAAGCCCTGCTGGAGTTCGCCACAGAGCTCAAAGGCATGAAAACTGAATTAAAGGAATCAAACATAAAGGTCTCCAATATTTCAGCAAGAACTGCTTCACTAGAAGGCTGGCAATCACATCTAAACCCCAACGTAGTGGCACTCAGACAGAAATTAAATAAGGTGGAGGCTAAACTCGAAGACCTTGAGGGTCAAAACAGGAGGAACAATCTAGTTATATTTGGCTTGCCTGAAGAAGCCGAAGGATTGTCCACAGTGCTCTTTACACAAACGCTCCTGTTGAAAATCACTGGTCCTCCACCATATTTATTTATTTTATTTAGCTTTGTTATTTAGCTTTTGTTAACCGGTAGGTACACTAGACAAGTTATATGCCTATTTTCAGGAACAATCTGGGACAGTACAACAGCTATTACAGATACATCAGCACAACACAGCAGGTAAACAAGTACAATTTGTAACTTAGTACATTGAGTCACAGAACAAAAAGGCAATGTAGGGATCTTATATGACAGACGTTGATAGAGTACATAATGATCAAACAGTAGGTAGTAGTGACACACTAGCATAGAACAAGTGCATAAGGCAAAGTTGGATCGAGATCAACTAATCAATTCAGATTGTGTTCGAGTAACTGACTAATGTAATGGTCCAGTACCTTGGACCTAGTACTAGGAGGCTTTGGGCACTCACACCCTGAGGCCAGCTTCAGATGCCCCCAAAGGGATTTCAGAAACACTGATGGTAGGGGGCTGTGCGAACCTGCTCAGGAAAGGAGTTCCAGAGCCTAGGAGCACATGCAGCAAAGTCCCTGTCCCCATGAGGGTATGGGTAGGGGTACTTTTAGTATCCCTGGACCCTGGGACCTGTGAGGGTAAATGGGGCGGTCAGTGGAGAGAGAATCTGTGCCAGCCCTGGGGTGCCAGTACTGATCAATTTGCTCACGAGGCACCCCAGCTCAAAGTTTAGGTGGTTAGTCAGAGAAAGCCAGCCTAGCTTGTCATAGAGTTCACAATGGTGGGTGAAGCAGGTGGTGGCCAGGCTGAAGCAGCAGATGTTATGCATTAAGGTGTGCCACCGAGTAAGAAAGAGCTTTAGAGGTATGTGTCAGATTTGTGGAGACCATCGCTAAGGGAGGGGAGTAGTACTCACCTAGCATGTGCCAGGTGAGCAGCAGGTGTTAGATTATATTTGGCCCTATAGGCCAGACCCAGCTTACAATTCACAGTTCTACAGACATTGAGGATATGGCTTCCTAGGTCTAATTGGGGATCAAGTGTCACCCCGAGGTATTTAAGGGAGGTCACAGTTTGGAGGAAAGTTCCATCTGCACAGTTGATTCGCAATGGTACTGGAGAGGCATGCACATTGGCAGATGATCCAAATAGCATAGCTTGCATTTTTTGCAGGTTGAGGACAAACTTCTGTTTGGTTAGCCAAGCCTGAATGTTATTCAAGTCCTCAGACAGGTGGAGATTGAGGGTAGCTTTGTCTCAGGAGTGGACCAGGAGAACCAGATCATCTGCATAAAGGGTGACCCTGCAGTTAGTTACAACGGCTGGGAGATGGTTAATAAAGAGGGAGAAGAGAAGAGAAGGGGTCCCAAGACTGAGCCCTGAGGAACGCCAGAGGTCATGGGTAAGGGATCTGAGAGAACTTTATTGAATTTGGTCAGCTGTACTCTGCCATGCAGATAGTCAGTTAGCCATTTCTGAGTGGGGACAGGCCAGGGACCTCATCTGAGTACAGAGCAGTGCATGGTCAACAAGGTCAAAGGCCTTGGACAGATCAATGAACACTGCTCCAGAGAGTTTCCCCTGGTCCGTGGCTGCTCTGATACTGGATGAGACAGAGACCAGGGCCGTGGTCCTGCTATGCCCTTTACGAAAACCATGCTGGGAGGGGGACAGCAACTCATGGGCTTGAATGTACTCAGAGTGTTGTTCAGCAACTACTTTTTCAAGGAGCTTGCTGATGGCCAAAAGGATGGCGATCGGCCAATAGTTGTCTGGGACTTTTGGGCTGCCCTGCTTCAGCATGGGGACAACCTTGGCCACTTTCCACAAATAAGGAATCTCCCCCATGGCAAGGGACAGGTTGAGAATGTGGGCCACCAGGGAGGCGATGTGAAGGACTCCTAGTTTCAGAAGCTTGGGCTCCAGGTTATCTAGGTCAGCACTGGGGTACTGGGAGAGGTCGGAGAGGAGATTCAGCATCTCCTTGTCCGACACAACCCATAGAAAGAAAGGTGATCAGGAGGGGTGGGACTCCTGCCAGTCCGAGAGTAAGGGGCATCTGGTACTCTCATCATTAGGGATGGGTAAGGAGAGAGCAGATAGGTCAGTGAAATGGGAATTGAAAGCATTTGCAATCGTATGTGGGTTGTTGCAGAAAACCCCTCCAATTATCATGTCTGTTACTCCTGAGTTAGAGGAACCACCGACAAGAGTTTTTATGTTTCTCCAGAACCTTCTAGGGTCATTTGCAGAGCTGAGTAGGGCGGACTTGCAGAAGTCACTTTTTGTAATCCTAATAGCTTTTTTACACTCATTTCTAAATTTTCTATGTTGTTGAAGCAAAGTCTGATCAAGGGAGCATTTGAAGTGGGCCCAGCACTTGTCCCTCACCCATATAAGGGCAAGGAGGCTCCCATGCAGCCATTTTGTGGCTGACCCCCTTATCCTCTGCCTTATAGATGGGGCATGCCTGTCTTGTAGGGCCCCCAAGGTACTGAGAACTGGGTACAGCTGTAGAGGGGTCAGGGGCACTATACACCTCTGATCAGTCCATGAGCCTCAGGTCCTCCATAAATGTATCTTGACCAAGCTTGGAGAAGTTTCTGATGTGGATGATTTTGTGAGGAATCTTTGGGGAGGGGATTTTCCATATGCAGAAAACCGGGGCATGATCTGAGATGGAGTCAGATAGGGTTCCTGTAGAGGAGATCCTTTCAGGGCGATTAGACAGGATCCAGTCCAGTAGAGAGCTGGAGGCTCCATTTGCAGACCGTCGGGTAGACTCCTGTACATGTTACAGGGTTAGGTTTGCAAGTAAAAGGCTCAAACTGCTTTACATTTCCACCAGTCCAGTTTAAGTTCATGTCTCCAAGGATAAGGAGTTCATTATCATCAATACTGGGCCAACAGTTTCCAGAAGGTGGGTGAGACCCGGAAGCCCTCCCTTTGGGAGGTTATAGGTGCATACAACATGTAGTCTTTTAGTGTTGCCAAGTAGGAGCATAACATGAAGCAGCTCACAGAGGGAAAGTGGAGATATCTGGTGTGTCACCAGAGATACTTTAAGGTGGCTCCTGAAGTATATCAGGATGTCTCCACCCCTCTTGTTTCGAGACCTATTCAATCATATGAGCTCATAGCCTAGTAGCGCACAGACTGAGTCAGGAATTGAGGGCTTAAGTCAGGTTTCCATTATTCCAAGGATATCAGGCTTGTAGAGTGTGACCCATGACAAGGTCGTCGAGATTGGGAAGCAGGCTACAAATGTTGTACTGAGCCACTTTAACCCCATGCCCAGCCTCCATTCTTGAGGAATTGAGGAGGCCTGGTGGGTAGGCCAGGCTTAAGTTCAATGTCACCTGCCAGGGCTAGGATCAACAGGAAAAGCCAAAGGAGGTGCCTCTAGAGGTGGAACTCCTGGTCTAGGCTTTGCGGGCTAGGCGCACCTTATCCAGATATGGTACAGTAGGGTCTTGGTACCAGACAGCATGTGAGATAGCAGGGTCTCCCAGGGTGTGTCAGGAGATTAGAGAAGGTGAAGTCAAGCACCTCACAAGGGGAGGTCCTTTCCCAGCCATCCCACGTGGTCTGCGTGGGGGCAGTTACCACTTGGAGGGTAACTAGTCCCAGAAAGAGGCCAGCAAGGATGATGGAGCAAGGTGGAAGGGGCAGGACGATACCCCTAGTGGCCTTGGAAGACACCATTCTAGAGGTGGAGCCTTGCAGTTCACTGGGACCCCACATAGGTAATGCCTACGGAACTACAAGGAAAAGTTCAGGAGGGGGCAGGGTAGGGTTACCAAAATAGTGAGAAGGATAGGTGGGATAATCTACTCCTGGGGAAGGGCAGTTGGACGTGGGCAGTCTAGGAGGGATAATCTACACCTAGGGTAGGAACTATTGGTCATGAGCAGGTGGTCACCCACTAGGAAAGGGCACCAGAGCTAGCTGACTCATAGGAGTTGTACACCCTACTATAGAACAGGGTTATCAGTCAGTCCCCCAAGTACAGCACCTGAAAGAGTGACCAGGAGAGTGCAGCGTGCGTGGGGCGATATTAAAAGGGAACCATGGGGAAGTAAAGAGGACATGGGCAAAAGTATAACAGGCAGTATACTGAATGTCACCTGGGAAGAGCTAATGACTATAGTATGTAGCAGTAATTAACACACAGTATGTCACAATATTCGAGAGAGGTCACATCGATTATGGCAAGAATAAGCACTGCACATAGAGGCAGGGTTTATTTAGCAAGGGGAGGCTAGTACAACAGGAGCATTCAAGTCAGATAAGACAGCACAGGGCAACACAGGTCATTGACAGTGACTAATATCTCATTTTTATCCCTTGGTAGTAATAAGACATTCACTTTGCAGTACCATCTCCCAACAATCTGATTGGACACATACCACGTGGAACAGGCTCACAGATCATTAAAACCCCGACCCCCTGTCGGAGCCAAACCCAGGCCTTTCATCATCCATCTGTTAAGTTACATAGATCAGCAACATACATTATCTAAGGTTAAGGAGTTGAAGGAGATTAAATGGGAAGAGACCCCCTTGAGAATCTCGCAAGACCTACCAGTAGCCAGCAGGCAGAAGCGAGCCTAATACCATCCATCAGTAACTAAGCTGATTGCTGCTTGAATAAGATTCAAAATGATGTACCCTGGCAAATTATTGGTTCTGCATCAGGGGAAATTGGAAATCATTTGATAATGCAGGTCAAGAGGCAGAAAGTCTTGCTATCATGTTCCCCGACCCATTTGTACATAGTTGATCCTGCTGTTTTAAATATTGAGCAACGAAAGGAACTGTCAAGGTAAACATCTTGTCAGAGAACCTGCAGATACTCATTGTGGACCTGATGATAATTTCAAGAGCTGGGGAGGCTAATGAATGAGAAAATTAAGCATATTGGCTTTCCTGAACTGATCTATGATTTAGTAAGCAGAAACAGCCTGGTGGTGATCCGGTGGAATTGCTCACCCAATGGCTGGTTTGGAAAATAAAAGAGTTTGTCTATTGGACTTGGTTCTTCCACTTTTTTGGTTTTCCTGCTTGGTATCGAGTACAATGAACCAATGCTGGTGTGGTGGCTGTGAAGTGAAAATGGGAAGGTGTTCTCCGGTGCAGCTGCTGGACTCCTCGGTCATGCGAAAGTGCGTGTGGGCTTTCTTGTCGGGAAGAAGCTATTACAGTACCATGCTGCAAGATACAGGTCACAGCAATGAAGTAACAGTTGGCTAGCATATGCACAGATGAGTCAAAGACACAGCTTTAGGTTGGGACTCAGAAATATGCAAGTATTTATTTTTTGTTACTTTTCTTTTCTTTTTTTTTCTTTCAGACCTTCAAGTAAACCAGGCATGCTAAGCCCTGACATATAAGTTACTAATAAGCTTTGGATGCTCCTAAGAAATGACAAGGGATATGTTTTTTCTCTTTCAGGTTTTTTCTCTTTTATTTGGTATTACATGCATATGGACTAAACTGATTAAGGAGGATGCATGTTCCAAATGGGAATAATAGAAACATTACATGTGTCAATTTCTAAATTGAAATTATGGTAGGCATGCACAGTTATGCGGTTTGATTCCATGTTCTATTAGATGATATAGTCCAACCCTGGAGTTTAGCTGGGGATTGAGGTGTTGGGATGCAGGGTTTTTTTAGGGGAGGTGAAGGGAGTAGAGATGCTGCAACATCAGGGCAGAAGCAGACACGTCATTACAATTGGGGAAGAGTCTTCTACCTCGACACCAGGGTTAGTCAAGATTTTCTATTTTTTTATTTTATTATTGGGGCTCAGGGAATTATTATTTTGGCTTTCTTCAAGACGTAATGTGAAGTTGAGGGGATATTTTAAAGAAATGGGTGGGATGGGGACTGCCATAGGTTACTGGGTTTCACTGAGTACACTTTGTTACTAGTATGTGCTCCTGTACATAAGGTTATTATTTTGTGGATATTCAACTAAAATAATGGGATATAATTTCTGTTCATGGAATGTCAAAGGGTCTTAGACACCTGCCAAAAGAACTAAAATACTACTGCATCTTTGTAGTCTTCAGGTGAACATATCCTTCCCTACAGGGAGACGATCTCAGTCTCACTAAATTATTTTTGTGAAATTCAGTATCTTTATTGATTTTATATCATACAAACAACAAAACAGCAAAATCAAATTAACAAAACCTAAGTTATTACTAAGTATAGAAAAATATTACTTGAACCTGGTCTGTCTCCGGATCTATTATAACAATTATGACAATAATGATACACCTTTAAAAACCACTTCCCCCACCCCTTACCTCCCCCCTCCCCCACCCTGAGGTGTAACTAAACCCAACTTTACAAGAAAGTAGTAGAAATTATGACCCAATTAATTATAAAGTGCCAAAAGTAAAACTGACAGAAACTAACAGAGGCATACATAAAATGGATGTTAATGCAAATATAAAAGCATATAAAGTCACACATGCCCACACAATGCAAGGATCATGGGCTGCATATGCAAATCACCACAGAATGTTATGCTGGTTCAACTTTAAGCAGAACTACATGGTGCCGAAAGGCCTCTCACACAGTTTGCAAAGGGTGCTAACAGATGACATAGACACGTGTTTCATCCTACCAGGACTCATCAGTATGCCTCATCTCTTTGACACCTCAGTGGAGTGAACCAGCTACCCTAAGACAGTCTGCTACTGTGGTTTATCCAGTTTCAGGATTAGAACTATCATGGCTTCTAGCATAGTGGGATCCAAAGTGACAGCGGTGAACATATATTCATATAAATTAAGGAGAAGGGGGCTAATTCTTTACGAAAGGTTTTATAGAAATTGGAAGGAAAACCGTCAGGACCAGGCAACTTATCCAGTGCTAACCCCTTAATTGCTTCTTCTACTTCCACTAATGTGATTGGAGAAGACAGAACAGAACAATGATGAGCTTGTAAGCATGGAAGGCTAAGGCCTTCCAAATAATGTTCTATACTTGAGAGAGATGCTGGAGAGGAACATTTGCTAGATAAATTACTATAAAAAGTTTCAAAGACCTGGATAATGTCTCATGGTGAAGTTTTAATGGTGCCATATGAAACTTGCAAGGAGGGGATTAACTTAGCTTCCATTTTCCGTAAGTGAAGGGCCAGCATTCTACCCGCTTTCTCCCCTTGGTCAATGTATCTAGTATTAGTTTTTAGGATGGCATACTCTGCTTTTTCTTTTAATAAATCTGCATATTCATTCCTAAGAGTTAACAAGGTTTCCAGGGAGTTTGGAGAAGAGGATGAAGGTAGAGAACTTTCAACGTCTCTTATTTAGTTCAACAGGGATGCTACTCTTGCCTCTCTTTGTTTTTTCCTCTTGGAAGCTAGTTTGATAAATTCCTCCCAGATATAACACTTAAGGGAACACCATATTGAGTCCTCCCTTGGTGTAGACCCTTATTTAAATCCATGAAGGTGGAGATTAGCATCTTGATATGGGAAACTATTTGTTCTCCTTAAGAAGTTGTGTGTTTAATCTCCAAGTAGTATCCTTTGGAGAGCTGGATCAGGGAAAATCAACAGCCATGCAATTGAATGGTCTGATAATAAAATTGGTTCAATTCCTGTCTGGCAAAGACCAGATAAAAGGGAGGTACTGATTAAAATTTAATCTAGTCTAGACCAGGACTGGTGAACCTGAGAATAGAAAGAAAAGAGCGGATTAGAAGGATTGAGAAGGTGCCAGGGATCATAAACCCAGAAGCTCCATAAAATCCACTAAGGCCTTTTGTGGGGGAAGGGGTAGAGGTTTTAATGGCCGGTATGTTCTGTCAAGATCTTGAGATGGCGGAATATTCCAATCACCACCCAAAATTAGCAAGAAGAGCAGAAATCCACCCAACCTGTCAGCTAAACCCATAAGGAAATCTACATCTCCCCCTACTGGTCCATAAATGGAATCCAGCACTACTGTGGTATTTTTAAGCAAGCCTTTAACTATTATAAATCTACCTTCTGGGTCTAATAGACTCTCTTCTGTCAGGAACGATATGTGCCTTTTAATCAAAATTGCCAACCCACTGCTCGATGATGACCCGCATGCAGTAAACACTTGGGAGAAGTCCTGTCGGCGTAACCCATTTGTTTCAGTGACCAGAAGGTGGGTTTCTTGCAGCAAAAGAATATCAATATTTAATAAAGCACAATGTTTGAGAACCTGCTATCATTTCGTTATGTCTCTGATGCCTCTGACATTCCTTGTGGCAATTTTAATTGGTGCAAAAGCCATTGTCTACTTTAACAAAAGGAAAACATTCATGGATTGTTAACTGAAAGATATAACCCAAAAGGCACACACCAATCGCATCCCCCTCCCATGTCGTCCCCTGAAGAAGTACTCTAATAAAACAAGACCGTCTTCCCCAGATAGCTCCATCAAACGTGTACATTGCTGAAAACGTGACTAACATTAACTTTCTCTCTTTAACTTCAGTAAACTTTATCAACGGAAAAGACTTCTGATCAGTAAAATCCCCCTTCCCCAAAACCCCACCAACTATGTACAAAAGGTCCCCAAGTAATTGTGAAAACTAACCTTAACCCCCTTATATAGGATTCTGAGGACCAAACCCAATTAACGACATTTCTATAAGAACCTGAACCTGAGCATAGATTCCAGACCTGAGAAGGAGTACTGTAATCCAACTTTGAAAGGTGTCTCAAATAATATCAAAAACCTCTATAGTCTCCGTGGCACCATAGAAATGTGCCACTCTCCCCCTTCACAGGTACATTGCACAGCTCTCCCTGAGCTTGCTCCATCTAGGAGCCCCCCCCACCAACCCCCTTAAGTCAACAAGGATAAGCCTCACCCTAGTATGTCCTGATTCAGGTCAGTTTGAGGAAAAAGAAGCAGGCACTAAGAAATTGGGAGGGCCGTAACTCACAAATCCTTTAAAATAAATTACCATGTCATAGAACCCATTATTTAGTACAACTGCAAATAGGGCATGACTGATGCCATCTTACTTTAAGGCAGGACTGCTGCTGCTCCAAATTATGGCTTTTTGGACCTGCCGGAGTCATTGAGCCAGGTTACTCCAAAAGGTGGAGGCCCATGAGTCTCCACCTAAGCTGGCAGTATACAAAGTAGCCCCAGAATAGCCCAGACCCCAAGGAGGCAAGGAAGTGACAGGGGAACTTAATACCTGATGGGACCAGGTCATCCGTCCCTAATAGCAGTGTAGGGGAATGCCCTCCAGTCAAAGGTTCCTACCCACCCCAAACAGGAGCATACAGACACATCCGCAGGGAAAAGATTTGGCCTGTTAGTCCTCACTACGGCCTACTCCTCAATCCTGATCCAGCCTGGTAAAAAGAGGAAGAAAAGGAATGAACAACCCAAAACCAGGTAAATACCTTCTCTCAGTACTGATATTGAACACAAATTACCCCCAGATGACTCCTGCAAAAGTTTAGCCTGTCTTAAACAGGTTGGGTAGCTTGATAGCAAGATCTGAGGCTGCCTGCTCAGGAGAATCATAGGAATGCCATGTACCCTCGATAGCCATGTGTAACTTGGCAGGGTATATCATCTTGAAGCGTATGCCCACCGCTATCAACTTGCTGACCATTGGGTGGAACTCAGAATGCTTCTGGCATGTTTCAAAGGGGAGATCTTGCATTATTCTTAATTTAGAACTACCCCATAAAATGGATTGCAGGTCTTTTGATTTAGCTAGCACATGCTGCTTCTCCACAAAGCTTAGGAATTTGACTATGATTGGCCTAGGTAATGCTCTGGGTAAGGGCTTCAGCCTGAGAGAGTGGTGGGCCCATTCTATGTGGTACTGTGGGTTGAGAAGGGATGGGCTGATGCTCTTGTTAAAAATTTTTTGCAGGAAGGTGATAGTGTCAGCTCCCTCTTCAGCTTGGGTAGGCCAATAATCAGGACATTATTTCTCCTGCTTCTCACTTCCAGATCTTCTGTTTTCAGCTGAAGCTTATTTATTTGCTAGCGAAGGTAAAGGATCTGGGTCAACCTTCTCCTTCCACTTCTCAATGAAGAGTTCTGGTCTCCGAGTCTCCCATCCATGTCGACAGGCTGTTAAGGTCACCTCATATAGACTTTAATTCTGTGGAGATATCCTCTAATGTTTCCCTGAATGGCAGCAGCTCTTGAAGGAGGATCTTCAGTCAGGAGAGTTGCAGGAGAACTGGGGGCTGGCTTTAGTAGAACTCCCAGTGCTTTGGTATTTAGATTTTTAGAGGTTTTCTCTGAGTAGGCAGTGAGTGTGCCTGATCCGGTCTGCCTTATCTCAGCCTCCATCATGGCTGCAAAGCCGATTGATATCTGGATTCAACCAAAAGATCACTGAGGGCAGGGATGTTTAGGAAGAGTGGGATTAGAATTTAGTGTGTGTTCTTTGCAGATATTAAGTCAAAACAGGTCTAGCAGAGGGCGAAAGGAAGGAGCTCCAGTCTAGTGCTGCTTCTAGGTGGTCTGCATCACGTGACTCCCCAGTCTACTCAAATTAACCTTTTTCATAGATGTTGGGTAGGACAGGCTTTTGGCTCAGGTCTGAACTCCCGACAAAGGGGAACTGCCATACTTGTTGCATGAAAGATACCATTTCATTTGTTACAAGAGGTGTTGGACCCTGAAGGTCACTATATTATTATTAGGGTGATCTTGGGACATTTAGAGATGATTCTATGATCTATTTATGGCCCCAACTCAGAGAACCCTGAATTTGTTATGAACCTAGTATCAATACTGGCCACATGGACAGTGTTGCCTATAGTTCTGGGGGCAATTGGAACCAAGTCCTATTGAATAAATTAGATAGATCAGGTAACTCTAGACTCTTCCTGTCACCAGGGCAGAAAGCCCTGCATGAGTTAGTACATTCATTAGGCCTTACAGACTCCTGGAGAATAACCTACCCTGAGAGGAAAGAGTTCTCATTTCATTCTCTCCCACGTCACTCATTTTCCTGCTTATATTACTTTCTTATAAGTGTTGAACACCTCCATGGGGTGGTATCAGTTTTTTACTCCTCTAAGGTTTTCTCGGATCATTATGTGGCACAGCTAATATCAAATGTTGCACCTAATATTCAAAAAAACAAAATGTGGAAAATAAATAATTAACTCTTACAATCCGAAGAAACCACTCAACATTTGCAACTTTTTATTTCAGACTTCATGGCACATAACTCCCCCATCTACGTTTAAAATGGATATTTTATGGTGCATATTAAAATGTGCTTTAAGGGGAAAACTGATCTGTATAGCCTCGAAGCATAAAAAACAACAAAACCAGACCTTTTCCTCTCTATTTAATCAGACTACAGTAGCAGAAGTGAATTTATCAGCTTCATCCCTGTAAGAGAACTGGGAAGCAGTGGAATCCTTGCGGGCCGAACTTCACATGCTTAGATCTAAAATCCTCCTACTTTGATCAAGGAGAAAGAGCTGGGAAGCTTCTGACCCTCCAGCTGAGGTCTCAAATATCATACAGAATTATTACCTCTATTTAATCCCCATCAGGTAACATTCTCACCTCCCCTATGGACATTAGCAAAGCCTTTTGAGACTATTACAACTGTTTATATATGCCCCCCCACCTCTTCCTTTTCACAGCAAAAGTCAGATTCCTTTATGAGTGGTATTAATGTCTCAACACTCCCAGAATCCCAAATTCTTATTCTAAAGGTCCCTATAACAGTTAAGGAAATAATTGGTGCTATTGAATCTCTCCTCTTAGACAAAGCACCCAGCCCCAATGGTTATTACTCAAATTTTTATAAAGTATTTAAAAATATATTAGCACCTATTCTCATAAACACCTTCCAGTACCTTCATACTAATGGTGTATCTGATTTTTCCCTTACCCAAGCCACTATAATAGTCCTCCCTAAACCGGGCAAAGACCCTCTGCTCATCATCAATTATAGACCCATCTCCCTCATTAATGTGGACTTTAAAATCCTTGCTAAGATCATGGCATTAAGATTGAACCGAGTCTGGGACTCACTGATTGGTCCTGAGCAGGTGGGATTTGTTAAGGGCCGCCATTCCTCTGATCATCTTCGGAAGGTGACTTATCTTTTTTCTGTGGCCAGGGACTCCCTGACACCTGCTGTCTTGGTGTCCTTGGATGCAGAAAAAGCTTTTGATAGGGTGTCGTGGGACTACTTCTTTATTTTACTTCCCAAATACGGTATTCTCCAGGAATTTATAAACTGGGTTAAAATAATGTATTCTTCTCCCTCTGCAAGAGTCCAGTGTAATAATGTGCTCTCCACCCCTTTTCTTTTAAAACAAAGGATGCAGCAAGGGTGTCCCCTCTCACCCTACCTATTTAAGCTTTTTCTAGAACCCATTATAAGGAAACTGAACTCCTCTTCTCTAATTTCGGGTATTAAGATAGGTGATATGGAATACAAACTATCCACATATGCAGGTGACATTCTACTGCATGTTTCATCCCCTTCACAATCTCTCCTGGCAGCATTCACTATAATTTCACAATTTGGCTACCTCTCCAATTATAAACTGAATTAGTAGAAGACAGAAGTCTTTCCCCTTAATAAATATTCACAGAAGGCAGAAATTGCAAACCTAGGTTTACAATGGTGCACAGGTAAACTCAGATACTTAGGAATTCTTTTCCATTCCTCCCTCCAAATGATGAAGAAACTTAACCTGGACACCCTTGGTAATACTTTAAAAGAAGAAATCAAATGCTGGTCTCAGTTATCCTTGACCCTGTGGGCAGAATTAGTATAATAAAATGAATATTTTACCTCATGTACTATATCCATTACAAATGTATAACTGGACCCTGCTGAACTCTAGGTTCTTGCAACTGCAAAAATTGTTAATTCCTTTCTATGGAAGGTAAAAGGCTAGTAGTTATATTAAACTTAACCGTCAAAAGATAGATGGTGGTTTACAGGCCCCAAACTTTTATTTATATTACTTAGCGATACACCTAACAAGACTGAGCTATTGGTTAGCTTCCCCTAACCCTTCTCCCGAGTACCACTACCATCCCCTCTGGTTAGATATTGAGCATGCTTTATGTTTAACACAGGAAGTGAATCCCAGGGCCCTTCCTTTTCTTAAGAGGAGAAATTTCCCCAACAAATTAAAGGACTCTTCACTGGGTGCTATGCTTGAAATACAGCAATAACTTAACACCCTTCTTAAGACTGAGGGACATAAGGACTTAGCACAACCGCTTTTTAATAACCCTAACTTTTTAATTTCAGGTAAACCTCTCAAAACTGCCTCATTTTGGCCCAACATGAGAGTTGTGAAGATAGAGGACTTGGTCGCCAATCAAAAATTGATGTTGTTTCAAGAAGCCAGCATTCTTTATAAATGGCATTCGGTGTATGTATTTAAATATCTGCAGATCTCCATATGTTAATGAAGCACTAGGAAAAAACCTAGTCCAGCAGATGACAATTGTGAAAATAAGGGCATCATATAGACAAGTCAGTAGATAAGTACTAGCAATCAAAATAGCATAGAAAGAACAGGTACAAATTTTAACCTATTATTGCATTGCTGCGGTAGTTATCATGCAATATATAAGATTTTGGTTACTGTTGTCTGTGTTCTATTTTCTTAGAATACCCACAACAACCACAATCAAAATACCCTATCATCACACAACACAATTATTGTACCCACCACCACCAGAAAAAAAAATACTATGATATGTGAATGTAGTATGCTTATACTGTTATCTTGCTACATCATTCTGCATGCAGTATTATTGTCCTGACCCCAGATGAAGAATAATCACATGAGAAAATGTGCTGAAAATTCACACTTATTTCAGGATGCACTGATGAGAGTAAGCACTATCAACCACAACTTTGCATAAGTGTACCAACTAAAATGGCTGCTGTTAAACTTTCATGAAAAGACCCGATCCCAGATGAAGAATAATCACATAAGAAAATGTGCTGAAAAGTCACACTTATTTCAGGACACACTGATTAGAACATGCACTAACAGCCACAGCTCTGGTGCCTGCTGCTGCTGCTGTTGTACTTCTGTTTCCTGCAGCTGCCACTGACTGTGCTGATGCACAGTGTGCTGCTGAATGATGATAGCCAAAGATGGCCATTCGTGACCCATACTGAAATGTTCTGGAGGACCTTTCATCTGTTGCACTGACTGAAACATATTGCCCTATGTCATGGATTCATACCACCATTGGTAAGTTACTGTACATTTCATGTTCATGTTTTTTCAGAGACCCAGACATTAACTATATATATATATATATATATATATATATATATATATATATATATATATAGAGGCAAAATTTCAGCATTGTTAGTTAGCGATAGTTAACATGTTGTTGAAATACTTTCGACCTCTTTCAACATTTTCATCGCACAGGTGTGATTGGGATCGCCAGCCCCAACTCTCACCCCATGACATGTGTAGCAGCAGCAGTGTATGGGAGAATGGGATGAGAGTTAGGGACCCACGATCCTCAATGCGCACCCCAATGCCGGGTTGGGTGGGGTCCAAGGGGGTTTTCAACCCTAACAGTGAATTTCCTCACTTTTGTCGCTGTGGAACAACCCTAACTAATGCAGTAAATGGAGTTTTTGCCTCTAATTTCCTGCTTTTTGAGAATGATAACGAAATAGTGAACTGAACGAGATGCTGGTCCCTTGGGGCCCCAAGGCCCTACTGCATGATGTGTTGTTGTGGCATACCAATAGGACAGCAACACAAACAGAAATGCTAACAGGCACACACATGGTAACACAAGCACGAATGAGAACAGAAAGGGTAATGCACATGGTGGCGTAGGGGAATGGTCTGCTACGTGATGTGTTGTCACATAGTAACATGGTGCCTGCAAACAGAAATGTCAATGGCATGGTGATGTAAAGTGAAACAGTAAGATAAACAGTACTGTTAGACAGAAATGGCAAAAAATAACAGAAACGCAAGCGACAAATGAAAAACGCAAGCGATAACGCCATATGGTGGCTGACGCCAAATGGTAAGTGAACGGGTAATGGATCCACACGTGGAAAGGGCAATAGTAACAGTAATGTAAGCGTTATTGCGGTTGGTTTTCCCAAAACCTGCATTGAGAAAGACAGTGAGTACAAATAATATATGCAAAATAATGAGTATCGCTAGAGAAATGAGATCTTGAATACTAAATACATTATATCTCAGGAACTGTAATGCACATAGATAAAAAAAATTTAAAAAGTCATATTATTTACAACTGTCCTGGTTAATGTGAATCTTAGCTCTAATATGGGCCAAGAAATTTTCCGACGAAAAGTCCCGTATCTCGCACTCGCTTCCTCGAGATACCGGGCTTCGAAAGGCGCCGTAACGCTGTATACGTTATCCTATGGGAAAAAGAAAAGTTCGAGCACCATAACTTTGCTCTCCCTGTAATGTTTTTCACCAAACTAGTGAAAGGCACATCTCAGGGCTGTTGGCTGTTTTCCTCCAAATTTCAGGAAAAAGACTAAACTGTTATTTTGCAGCAGGGCTCCAAATGATTTCTGTTAAGTGTCAGGCTACTGTAATGTTATCCTATGGGAAAACCATCAAATTTGAGTGCCGTAACTTTGCTGCCATGTGATATTTTTTTCACCAAACTACTGAAAGGCTCATCTGTGTACTGTTGGCTGTCTTCCTCCAAATTTCAGGAAAAAGACCAAACCATTATTTTGCAGCAGGTGCTAAAGGATTCCTGTACTGCTTCTCGGTGTCAGTAATGTTATCCTATGGGAAAAACTATCAACTTTGGAGTGCCATAACTTTGCCACCATGTAATATTTTTCAATACAACACTGAAAGGCATATCTGTGAGATGTCGGCACGTTCCCTCAAATTTCAGCCCAAACTCCCAATGGTTATTTTGCAGTGCAGTGCCAAAAGAATTGCTGTCATTTTCCCACAGTCTAGAAAATTACTGTCGCAATTTCTGAAAGCTTTCATAAAAGTTGATATACTGTTAACGAAAGTAATTTAGCACTATTTCCAGAAATTTGAAAAACATATTTCTGGGTTGTTTTACCACAAAATAAAGACATGGCAAGCATCCTCAGGGCCCGACTAGGTGAATACAAAAAAATTAGGTTGCTAGAGGTCCCAAATTTAAATGCCAACCATTTTCTGATCACCAACTGAAAACAAAATGGCCGATTTGAAAGTAACAGGCCCATTTGCGAAATAAAATGCATTTGCGAAAGTGTTGAACTTTTGTTAACTTTTCCCATTGACTTATAATGGAAACTGTTTTTGAATAACTTTTGAACCGTTTAATATTTTTCATGAAATCTTGAAAGGCACATCGAGGACCCCTGCTACACATTCCCTGAAGATTTCAGGCTGGTCACATAAACTGTATGTAACGACCTGTGGCGCTACCACAGAATTCCAGAAAAGCGTAAACGTGCGCACAGATCACACTTAATAACTCCACAGCCGTATATCCGACCAGTACGAAACTTGGCAGATCCCAAGGCCTATGGTTCTTGATCATAAATTCCAAATTTCAGGCAAATCCATCAAACAGTTGCAAATTTATTAAGGTGCAAAGTTTTGGGGTTTAACATAGAAATGGCTCCTCAACCCGAACTATGGTAGCACTACCGTGCTACCATAATATATATATGTATATATGTAAATCTATGTTTTTTTCTCTCACAGGTTATCAAATCCTACTTCTGTTGCACACATTTCTGTTTTCTGCTGACTTTTGCTCTACGAAAACTAGTGTCAAGCCATGAAAGGTGAGTATTTTTTTTGGGTGGGGGGGCATCATTTGAAAACAAGTTTCAATAATGGTTTTGCCTTGTTTACAGGTTTTCTGTGTATCCTCCAGATTCATAAAAGTTACACATGTTCTGATCTGAAGAAAGCACTGGTGGCAGCACACAGTACTTAAAAAGACCTGCAAAAAGACAAAGAAAAAATTATTCAAACTTCATTGCACTAAAATATTCTGTTACAAGTATGGCTGTTCCTGTCTGTTATATCCAACTTAAAATATCAAGCTATTAGTAAGCCACTACAAGACCAACTAACAAGTTTAGTGCGTGTAACATACACTGGCACACTCTGTTAAATTATATAACATAACATGATGTGTTGTCATGATGACCAGGTTAAAATGTAGTACAACCCTGTCATGCTGAAGTAAGCCAGTGACATATGAGATGTGCATGCAAAATATATTATCTTGCATGTATCTCACCTCTGTTGTATGCTTTACACCGGCTTTGAAAAATAAAAGACAAAAAAGAACTGACGAAATACCATTGATACTTACCTGACAATTAGATCATTTAGATGGTTGTTCAGTGGTACTACAGTACTTCAAGCCCTGTCCTGTTACACTGTGTGTATGTAGAACCTGTGAAAAAAAAAATTCACTTGCTGGTATTTGGTGACAAAGTGATCTATAAAATGGTTAAGGAAGCATTCACATATTGCTTGAAAAAAGCATAGTGTAATTAGTACTACTCACTGTAAAATAATAACAATATGAAGAATGGTGGCTGTGGCTGGCTGAGTCAGTGAATTCCTTTGGAACATGGGCACAGGAACACATTCTCTCTCTCTCTCACTCTCTCATCAAGATGAGTGGCTGTTGCTGGCTGCGGGATCATTCACTGGACATGAGCACAGTAAACATAGAAACATAGAAACATAGAATTTGACAGCAGATAAGGACCACTTGGCCCACCTAGTCTGCCCATTTCCCTACCTGATGGATAAGCTGCAGATCCTAGTTAACCAGCAGCCTACTTCTTCCTACCCCACTCCTAGAATTGCCTTATGACTGTCCACGTGCTTGAATTCCACCACGGTTTTGACTCCACAACCTCCTCTGGAAGGCGTTCATACATCCACAACCCTCTCTGTGAAAAATACTTCCTTAAATTACCTCTGAGCCACCCCTTCTATCTTCAAATTGTGCCCCTTGTTCTTGCACACCTTTTTTGAAAGATGCTACCCTCTTGGACTTTGTTGATTCCTTGAGGTACTTGAAAGTTTCTATCATGTCCCCTCTCCCTCCTCCTTTCCTCGAGGCTATACATATTAAGCTCCTTAAGTCTCTCTTCATATGTCTTCCGGTGCAGACCCTGCACCATTTTAGTTGCCCTCCTCTGGACAGCTTCCATCCTGTCTATGTCTTTGTGGAGATTGGGTCTCCAGAACTGCATGCAGTACTCCAGATGGGGTCTCACTAGCTGTCTGTACAGAGGGATAATAACTTCCTGTTTCCTACTGGTGATGCCTCTCCCTATGCATCCCAGTATCCCCCCAACCCTCCTTTGCCCTCTCACATTGCTTGCCCACCTTTAGGTCATCTGATATGACTACCCCAGGTCCCTTTCCATTTTGTTGTTGTTAGTATCTCACCCCCATTGTGTACTCTTTCCCTGGGTTTTTTTCCCAGGTGCATTACCTTGCCTTCTTAGCATTGAATCTAAGCTGCCATACATTTGACCATTCCTCTAACCTTGCCAAGTCCTTCTCATCCTTTCCACTCCACCTTGTGCATCAACTCTGTTGCAGATCTTTGTGTCATCTGCAAAGAGACATACTTTTCCTTCAGTCCCTCTGCAATGTCGCTATAAAGACATTGAAGAGGACTGGTCCTAATACTGAACCCTGCTGTACCCCACTACTAACCCCCCTTTTTCAGAGTGGACTCCATTTACTATTACTCTCTGTGTCCTATTCTCCAGCCAATTCTTTACCCAGGCAGTCATCTTGGGACCCACTCCCAGGCTGGCTAACTTGTATATTAATCTTTTGTGTGGGACTGTGTCAAATGCCTTGCTAAAGTCTAGGTAGGTCATGTCCACAGCCCCTCCCTGATCAACTACTTTGGTCACCCAGTCAAAGAAATCTATCAGATTTGTCTGGCATGACCTTTCTGCTGTGAATCCATGCTGCCTTGGGTCCTGTGCCCCTCTGGCCTCTAGATACTCAACAATTCTTTCCTTCAGAAGTGATTCCATCATTTTCCCTACCACTGAGGTTAAACTAACAGGTCTGTAGTTTCCTGCTTCTGCCTTGCTCCCACTTTTGTGAAGGAATCACATCTGCCCTCCTCCAGTCCTCTGGTACCACTCCATCCTCCCATGATTTGTTAAAGAGGTAGTCAGTGGTGTCACTAGTTCTACCTTAGTTCTTTTAGAATTCTGGGATGAATCCCATCAGGCCCCATTGCTTGTCCACCTTCAGTTTTAAGAGTTCTTTCAGAACCCTTTCTTCTGTAAATGGGCTGGTATCAACTTCTGTATCAGAGTGTTTCTATTGTTTGTTTTAGGTACCTCCCCTCTTCATTTGTGAATACTGAGCAAAATATTTGTTTAGTATCTCTGCCTTTTCACAGTCACCCTCTGCCCACCTCCTCCCTTTATTAAGCCTCACTATCCCTCCCTTGGTATTCCTTCGCTCCCTGATGTACCTATAAAAGGTTTTATCCCCCTTCTTAACTGAGTTGGCTATCTTTTCCTCAGTTTGGGCCTTTGCTGTTCTGACTGCCTTCCCAGCTTCCTTTTGCTTTAACTGATACAGTTCTCTGTCCTGTTCCTTCTGTGATTCCTTGTACTTCCTGAATGCTTTCTTTTCTCTTGACCTTCACTGCCACTTCCTTTGAGAACCATAGTGGTTTCTTACCTCGTTTCATTTGTTTATTTGCTTTACACAAGGCCTGTTACCTCTGTGATGGCAGTTTTATTATTCCCCTCTTCTTCCACCTCCTTCCTGCCCATTTGCTAGTGCATTCCTTAGGCACTCACCCATTTTAATAAAGTTAGCCCTCCTAAAATCCAGTACTTTGTCTTTGTATGGCTTGACTCTATTGCTGTTTATTGTGAACCATACTGTTGGTGGTGGCTAGTTCCCAGATGGCTACACACTCTGCATCTGTGATCTCTTCATCTCCATTTGAGAGAACCAGGTCTAAGATGGCTCCTCTCGAGTGGGCTCCAATACTAGTTGTCTAAGGCATGCCCCCTGTAGGGCATCTAGAATAACCCCACTCTTAGAAGTGGCTGCTGCAACTGCACTCCAGTTAACATCTGGCATATTCAGATCACCCATCAGCAATATTTCCCCTTTTCTGCTATTCTTAGTATACTTTCTATCATTTCCTTGTCCATTTCCTCCCCCTGAGAAGGGGGTCTGTATACAACCCCTGTGCGGATTGTGGTGCCATTGCCGGTCTCCAAATTTACCCACAGTGCTTCTTCTCCTCCCTGTTTACCCTTTTGTTCTGTTGCTTTGATTCCTTCCCTTATGTAAAGAGCTACTCCTCCTCCTCCTCCTCTTTTATCCTCCCTGTCCCTCCTGTAGATAGTGTATCCTGGTATGTTTACATCCCAGTCATGGTTTTGTGTGTACCATGTTTCTGTGACTGCCACAATATCCAGATGTTCCTCCTCCATCAAGGCCACGAATTCAGGAAGCTTGTTACTCAGACTACGGGCATTGGTACTTATTGCTCTCCATTTTTTGATGGCTTTACCTTCTGTTGCAGCATCCCCCACTGACCTTTCTAACTTGGTCTTTTTCTCATTTAGTACCCTGTTTTGTAGGGGGAGGCTGGAATGTTCCTGCTGCTTATCAGTGCCTCCCCCCTTGACTAGTTTAAAAGCTTGCCAATGAAGCATTTAAACTGATTGCTCAAAAGACTTGTTCCCTTCCTGGACAGATGCAGACCATCCTGCCAGTATAGGCTGGTGTCCTCCAGGTGGAACCCCAGTCCCAATGAAGCCAAACCCTGTGCTCCACACCATTTTTTCAACCATTCATTAAACTGCATGGTGCAAAGTACCCTCGCCTCACTCATGCCATTGACAGGCAGCACCTCTGAGAAGGATACTGTGTGTGCTACTTGTCTTAGGCCCCTCCCCAAATTCTACAAAGTCCTTCTGCACTGCTCTAATCTCATGATGAGCCAAGTCATTTGTCCCTAGGTGGACAATGACGTCCAACTCAGACTCCCGTGCAGCTGTTCCTGTGATCCTGAGGATGCGCTTCCTGTCCCTCCAAGCCATGGCACCAGGCAGGCACCTTACTTCAGTTTTCCCTGCTCCCCCCAGTTCTATCCCCCTAATAATGGAGTCCCCCACCAGGAGCTGCTTCCTTTCCTTGTGGTGTCCTCTGTCTCCTTCCTGTGGGCCTCCCTTGTGACAGCTGTCCTCAGCCTCCTTAGTCTCCTCTGTGGGTGCATCCATAGGGGAGCTATGCTCCCCCAGAATGGTGTATGGATTGTGGAGTGGAACAACTGACTGGGTGTGCCTCTGTTCCACTATCCTCACCCTTCCTGAGCCCACTGTGGTCCAACTGCTGTGTTTTCTTCGCAACCTCTGAGGTAGTGGTGGTGGCTCTGGTGCTCCCTGGATGGGGGAGGTTCCCTTCCTACCATCCAGTGTGGCCTGGGGGAAGGTTCCCTTACTACTGTCCAGCATGGCCTGAAGACGGGCAACTTCCTCCCTCAGGGCAGAGAGTTGTCTGCAAATAGGGCAGCATCTCAGCCTCCAGAAAGACTCCCGGAAGACTGCTGCCCCACAGCCATTACATTGTACTAATCCCCACATGTTTATCTACTTTTTTCTTTGTGTGTGTGTGTGTGATTGGTTTGTTATATAGAATATATATATATATATTATACAATGTGTATGCTTATACTGTCAGTGCAGTGTGCTAGAGAGGATATGACAGTGATATGCACCTTGCACTCTTGAGGAAATGATTTCAGAACCCCAGGTATAAAGGAACTATTTGAAGGGTGGGTGGGTGGGTGAGGGGTGGGTAGGGGTTGGGCCTAAACTGTGCCCTCAGAAACAATCAGCTAAAAGCTCTGACCCACGCTGTGATGAGTGCCTTCCTGTCAGCAAGATGCCCTAAACAACAATTTGACAGAGAAAATACCCTTCTAATCAAACAGAGAAAAATCCAGACATCCAAGTCAGACACAGGTAACCCTCCCCAGCCCCAAAACAGCCTGGTGATTTGTGCTCTGAAAGCGGTCAGCCCCAAAATAAGTCAGCTGTGCTTTACACTCTTCCTGCACTGAAAATCTTAAGAATTAAGCCAATTGATTGATTAGTGACACCTGTGATGTAAGCAAGCCTTTCAATGTAGGCAGGCTGCTATGTCTGATTCCAATACACAAAATCTTTCAGTGAAACCAGGATAAAATGTAACTACTCAGCCAGCAGGACACTTTTAAAATGTTGCAAAAATATCCTTCCAAATGCTTGGTCTCAACCCCAACAATCAAGCAAATTCAGTTGTATCTCATTAGCTCTGGTTATAAAATTACTACACTTTTAATGGAATCCTGCAATTTCTGCTTAATGCCAATAAGGAAAAAGAAATGAAACTTTTTGTAGAAAGCGTAGCTCCCCTGTTTTACAATATTATGCCTTACCAAGTTTCCAGCTCCTAAATGAAGTTATAGTTTGTTCTTTGCAGTGTAGCAAGGTTCTCAGCTTCAGACAAATCAAAAGTCAGACTGACTGGCTTCTAACTGTGAAGGATGCCTAAAACAGCAGTGATGAACCCCACCCAGAGCCAATTGATTGACTAGTAACTCCTGTGATGTAAGCAGGCCTTTCAATGTAGGCAGGCTGCTATGTCTGATTCCAATACACAAAATCTTTCAGTGAAACCAGGGATAAAAACGTAACTACTCAGCCAGCAGGACACATTTAAAATGTTGCAAAAATATCCTTCCAAATGCTAGGTCTCAACCCCAACAATCAAGCAAATTCAGTTGTATCTCACTCTGTCTGGTTATAAAATTACTACACTTTTAATGGAATCCTGCAATTCTCTGCTTAATGCCAATAAGGAAAAAAAAATGAAACTTTTTGTAGAAAGCGTAGCTCCCCTGTTTTACAATATTATGCCTTACCAAGTTTCCAGCTCCTAAATGAAGTTATAGTTTGTTCTTTGCAGTGTAGCAAGGTTCTCAGCTTCAGACAAATCAGAAGTCAGACTGACTGGCTTCTACACATTCTCTGCCTGTCTCTTTCATCCAGACAGGTGGCTGGACATGGTGTGTTACAGTCTTTGAGTATTCAGGAGGAGGATATCTGTTATTTGGTCAGCATGATTTAAGTGGCTACAAAAACTGGACAGTTGTGTTTATGATGCTGCAGACTGTGTTTGCTGATGACAGCAGCACACATTCTTTTAACTGAACTTTGAAATCTACCAACGGGAAGGTAAAATACAATGATGGGTCATTATTTGTGCATATCTGTCATTTGGAATGTGAGTCAAGGACACTGGTTTTCTTTTATAAAAGAAAAAAATGTAACATTGCAGAAATGTGACAGCCTTTAAACGTGTTACATAGTACCAGCACCATCATCCTCATCCTCCTGATCAAAGAGGAAGCTGCTCTCACAGTCATCAAGATCAAAACTGTGCCCATTCAGGAATTATTTTTCCATGACTCAATCATCAGCCTCAATGGTAGATCATTTGATGCTGCCACCAGGATGGTCTGCTTCACCCACATCATCAACACAACCATCAATGTGACAGGGTACAAACAGATGTGGTTATTCAACTCTGTATGTGACCTTGTTTCATTTTACAAATGTCAGCATGCTGACATTTTGTGGGTGAAGAGCTGGTATGATGGTCATGCACCATTGCCCTCACAGAACTGAATACCCTCTCCACACTTACACTGGAAGGTGGGCTGGTGAGGTACTTCAGTGCTATTGAAGTCAGCTCAGGCCATTCATTGATCTTACCACTCCAGTACAACAGAGGATCATCAAGTACTGACAGATGCATGTTTTCTGCCAAATAGGGGTCAACCATTCTCTGTGCTGCATGCAGTCCTGATGATGAGTCATCCACCAGTTCACAGGCTTCATCAAAGTCACATATTCCTACTTGAGACAAGGCACCCCAAAGTGGTTAATGGCAACTTGTTTTGCTGACACCCCCCTTGTCCCACAGCCACCTTACTGGATTAGCTTAATCCACAATGACCTTCATTCTTATTTTGATGTGGTTTGCTAAAATTTGCATGTGACTTCTGTGCCCCATGAACCAATTGCATTTGCTGTCCAGTAAGATTTTGAACCTGATCAGGCCCTCCCTCCAGTAAGGATGTAATGTCATATTTGTATCATGGGTCCAGCATTGTTCCTATTCTAAATTCCACACTTTGCTGAATAGTGACGATGTGGCAATTGCAGTCGAATATTGTTAGCATGTGTTTAAGTAATGCATTGCTTGACCTATCTCTGGATACTTCAAGGCTAGGCTGCAGAATCAACACAGTCTGTCCAGAACCCACAGCAGTGAAATGGCTTGACTAATAGATGCAGTGTCATCACTCACTGCCTGTGTTGCATGTTCAAACGGCCTCAAAATTGATATCACTGAGCCTGTGAGGTGCTAATGTTCAGTTGTCAAAGGCATTGATGCCCCTAAACTATCACGGCTAGTGTGTATTACTAGGTATTCTGAGATGGCTTTGTACTGTCCATACAACTGTTCTGCTATGTAAAGTGTTGAGTTCCAGCACGTGACAACTTCCAGCTTCATGCGGTGCTGAGGGAGGCTGTTTTGAATCTGCAGCTGCCTAAGTTGGTCACAGGCCTTTCCAGAGCATGCAAAGTGTGTGCAGATGCGTCATGCAACTGTCAGCATTTGGTTGATGTCAGGGTGCTACAGAAACTCCTGTACCACAAGATTTAAACAGTGAGCCATGTATGGAACCCTCACAAAGCCACCATTGCTGATGCATTTAACGATGTTTGATCCATTGTCACTAGCTATAAAGCCAGATTTGAGGGACAGGGGGTTCAGCCACTCATCAATTTCTGTCAGTACCATGTCTAGCATGATTTCAAATGTGTGGGACCCTGCAACACTGTGCATTGCAAGTATCACATGTTGTCTAATGCCCTAAAGTTGCTATCATGACAGTCTGCCTTATTACACTGCTTTCCAATACCGCCAGCACAGACAACCCCTGGCATCTGCGCCCAGTGTGCAGTTATACACAAATAGGAACTACAAGAAGTTTTTCCACTTGTCCACATATCCATACGTAAGTGAATGTGTGGTGAGGATGAATGTTGAAGGGTATGTCTTACAGACTCTGTCGCAGTCTGGTATAACTCAGGGACAGCATGGGTGAAAAAGTAGGTCTTGGCTGGGACTTTCCATTTGGTACAGCCACGTGCCGCAAAATGCCGGAATCCAGAATTCTCCACAAAGAAGAAGAAGGACAAAAGGTCAATTGCCAGCATTTCTGAGACAGCAGCATTCAGTTCACTTGACACCGCATGATTTGGTGGGTATTTCATGTTCCAGGCAAAAAGACTGTGCAACGTGGGCTGCGTTATTACCCGTTTTGCATGTGGTATGCAAAAGGGCTCTGCTCTGAGAACTGCCATGGGTGTAGTGCTTCTGCTGTGTGATGCTGAGGGGTGCACAAGGGACAAGTCAAAAAATTATGTTATTTTCCCTGTTTTAAGCACAGGGGCTAATGTTGGACTGGAAATACTGGTGGACCACTGCCACTGCTACTCTGACCACTACATGACAATTCAAAATCCTCCTCCTCCTCATGACTGTAGTAATCCTCAGAGTAATTTCACCTCTACATAGATACATAGATACATAGACAGTGTCAGCAGATAAGGGCCTAAGGCCCACCTAGTCTCCCATTTGAGCTTGTAAGTTCAGTTTGTTTTCCTAGAAGTCTGTTTCCCTTACCCTGACCTCTAGAATTCCTTTATGTCTATCCATGCATTCTTAAATCCCGTGATTGTTTCAGCCCTCACCACTTCCTCTGGCAGGGTGTTCCACTTGTCCACCACCGTTCTGTGAAGAAATTCTTTCTCATGTTTCCTCTGAATCGTCCTCCCTCCAACTTCATCCCATGCCCTCTAGTCCTGAAACATCTTTTTCGCTTAAAAATAGTGTTTTCCTGCACCCTGTTCCTCCCTGTAAGATACTTGTATGTCTCTATCATATCCCCTCTCTCCCTCCTCTCCTCCAGGGAGTACATGTTCAGTTCCTTCAACCTGTCTTCATAGGACTTGTGATGCAATCCATGCACCATCTTTGTTGCCCTCCTCTGAACCTTCTCTACCCTGTCTAATACCCTCTACTACAGACATGGCTACTTGGGCTTCTTCCACTCAAGGAACGGGATACCATGCTCAATGAGGTGGATGAGGATGAATGCCCTACTATGGCATTAGCTCCCCTCTGGTGCAGAGTCCACAGTGTCATGTGCCTGCTTTTTAGATGTGTATGCTGGCCTTTGGTGCCCAGATGGCGACTCTTTTTACTGCACTTCATACACATTTGGCAAAGCTGGTAGATTGCCACTGTTGCATCACTTGCATCTTGTACAAAAAATTCCAAACAAGGGATTTTGAAGCCCTACTTTTCACATATACATGATGCTGCATATTGGACTCCTGTTTTTTAGACACTGAAAGGGGAGTGTACTGCATGAATTCTGAATTGTTAGGCAGACTTGGACTCTACCTGACCATCACAATCTATGACTATTATGGGTCATCATCATCAACAGGCACAGCTACATAACAGCTTTGAGGAGGGTTGAATTACTAACAGAATGTTTGCACACTGCCACCTTTATTTTCTTTTTCTCTGGTTCCAAATTGGGGTTGCTAAAATCATCATAACCATCATCTGCATCAACAATTTCAGTTTGGATGCTATCCTGTGCAGAACATGTTCCAACCAGTCTCATTATGATCATCCACTATTTTTGTTCAACATTTGAATTGTTGAATGGTCCAGAATAACCTCCACAGCAATGGACACATTACATTGTGACTGTGAGTCATCATTAGGATTAGAATCAGGTTCAGTTACTATGGGTATGGGTATGGAGGTGTGATATCAACTACAGTATGACTCACATCTTTAGAGTCTACAATATTTTTGCAATCTGTTAACTTGTCACAGGTTGAACTTGGGCCAATAATCATGCCTTCAGCAACTTCACTACTACAACCAGCAGAGAAGGAGACAACAGCATCTTCAACCATCATTGAAGCAACTGATTGCACTGTGAAAAACATATTCAGAGAAATCCCTTTACTGCAATCAACTATGCCCTTATGCTGCATACTACCTCGCCCATGACCTCTACCACTGTTGCCACTAGCAGAAACATCTCCGCATGCACGTCTCTTTGCAGGCATTTATTTGGATTACACACAAAATTAACAACAAATTTAGATTTCTGAAGTTTGGGGTGGATGGGAAGCCAAAAAAACAACAACTGTGACTTACAGATGGAGATTGGGCCATGAACAGATGCAGATGCATGGAAAGATGGAGACTGCACATTCAAGAGATGCAGCCATGCAGGCACAACAACACCTTCACCAGTGGTCTCAAAATTCCAAAAATTGAAAAATAATATCTTTTGCGGGGGCAACACCAGTCCACTAGCGAATAGAACAAAACAGTAAAAAATACACAGATGGATAAGAGACTCTCAGTGCTGCAATTATAGTGTGGCACAATAAATTGTGTCTGACTTTATGGAACACGCCACACACACACACACACACACACACACACACACACACACACACACTACAGGTAATGTACAGAAAACTTAACAGTTCAGTACGCTATCACCAAATCTTGCACAACAGGGAAAAAAAATATTAAAACGTTCTACAAGTATTACTGTGTGTACATGAACACACCCAACAACAGCTAGAAAGACTGCCTTTCTCACTGTGAATCTCCCTTTAACACAGATACGCCCCTTCCCCGAAGCACACTTCTACAGTGTCTGTCAGTACGGAAACTGAATGTACTAACTTGACATTAAATATGCACACAAAATCAATAAACACTCAATATCAACACACCAGGGTTTCCTGCAATTGATGTACTAAATTTTGACATAAATGTTTGTGGGAAAAAGGAATTTTTAAAGGTTTTTACAGTGTTTGAATCTCAGAGCTCTGAAAGCAAACTGTCTCCAGCTTTTCGCTATGCACACTACACTGAACTGAGGCTGTGCAAGACAATATACTACCCATGTGACCTGCCATCCCATGAATCAATGCAAAATTCACCTCAGAGAGCATTAACAATGCGAAGTTAATGCAATGGCATTCAAATCAATGGCACTTCACCTTAAAAATAAGAGGGAAGTCATACAAAAAGCAAAGTTATTGCAAAGTCTATTGCTACCAATGGGAGTTTCACGTCCAATAAGTAAGGCAAAGTAATATACTTTGCAACGTAGAGTGCTATGCAAACTCTGTGTTTATACGTGAAATACTCTGTGTAGCAAAGTTTGGGAACTTCACCCACAACTATATGACAGGTTACTGGGTGTAAAGCTCTATTCTATGCATACCTTGTCTCATCCCAATCTTATTATCATATCCCTTGTTTAAATATAAATTTGTTTGTAACCCACACCTGCAGATGAGGAGAGGTGCTTAATGTTTACACAAGCAAATACCATGTGAGCTTACCAAATGTTGATACTGTGAACTTCAAACTCTGCCAAGTTCTCCTCTTCAAGATGGGTGTGGCCTTGCCTGGCATCATGGTGGACATGCATATCCTCAGCGTTAGTGACTCAACAGGTTGCACACTTGCCTATGAGGCTTGAAGATCAGAAGGCTGTGGGTTCTATTCCCATGCCAGGCACTTGGGTTAAATGCAAAACTGAAGCTGTAGTGTAGCATAAGTGGGTGCTGCACTCCTGAGGTGCTGTCTTTCAGATGAGATGTTAAACCGAGGTCCCATCTACCTGTTCTGGTGGTAGTTTAGGTGGATGTTAAAGATCCCATGGCACTTCTAAAACAGTAGGTTAAATTTTATTAGAATAAACAAACATACAAGGATACATGCAATACATCTTGTACAGGGTTAGAAACTAAATATAAGAACAGTCTTCAATATACACAGGGAAACAAAAAGATCAGAAAACTCAGTACTGTATCCATCAGTATTAATAACCTCTCCCATCTCTAAAAAAAGAAAAATAACAGTTATCAAAGGAAATCCAATCCAAAACAAAACATGATGGGCCTATAGGAGCAGGGGGGATAACCAAGGGGTCTTGAAATGAGCCCATACAGTCCTCCATCTAGGAGCAAGACTATGGGGCAAAAAAAAATATTGTATTCCACGTGATAAATGATCACCAATTATTCTTCCATCATACCAAGCAAATCATTCAGGGAAATCTCCAATTGCTGGAGGAGGAAAACACATCCACAGTGCCATAAATAATACTTTGAGCCTGGGGCCACAAGTCTTAAGATAACCCCATCATACCTGTGTGCCAAAGGGTAAGAACCTAATAAGATGTCACAATAGGAATGGTTAGATCAGTCAGGATCCTTCCTGCTGGCAGCGAAACATTTCCAATAGGCACAAGCATAGGTGTACTGCTTCAAGAAGTTGGTCATGGTTTCCAAATCTCTCTCACATCCCACCTGTGGGCAGTACCTGTCTGACATACTTTTATGCTTTGCATTTGCCTTCACACTCAACTTCCCATGGCAACACAACCATAGTGTGTCCCACATTTAAGATGAGATTCTGGGGTCAGTCAAAGCACCATGGACAAACCACATTTGTGAATCTGCTATACCTGGGTTAGTGTGGGCTGTGACAAAGTAAATATTCATGATATCCTGATAAATGAGTTTCAGCTGTGACAACTTCTGTATGGAGTATGGTCTCCTTCACCATCTTAGTTTGTCTAAAAGTGACTTAACGAAAGGGCAAGCTCATCTGGACAAGGCAAGAGAAACAGACGGAAGGGACCATTGAGCCATCATGGGTCCTAACCATTGTGCCACCCATGGTTTCCAAAAGGGGTCAATTGAGTTTAGGTAAATCCCCAGATTCCATTTCAGAAACTGACAAAAGGTGGTAACTAAAGGGTTGAACATATTAAGTCCCCCACTCTTTACCGGGAGATGGAGAACATTCCATCTTATATGGTTCAATCTGCTGCCCTAGATCATCTGAAAAAAAAAACTATAATAAAAACACATCTCTAAAGACTTGGGAAAGGGGAAAATCTGGATACAGTGGAGAAACAGAGGAACAAAACAGTTTTAGAACTGCTACCTTCTTTTTATATCTGTTTCCATGATTTCCATGATTAATCTTTGCAGTGCAAAAATCAGTCTTATTCTACCAGTTAAGTAAAGCCAAATCCCTGGCCCAAACTGGATGCCAAAGATCCTGACTGGGGTAGAGGCAAAATGAATGCCTCCTAAAGAACTTACAGGAGGCAGCCCAAAGTCAGGCCTGTACATTTCTGGAGATTGAGTTTTACTCCTGAAATTGGCAAAAGGAATGAAAGATGTGTACGGTCATACAGCCTGAAGAGACATCCTTAACCAACAAAGTGACATTGTCCATGTATCGGCCACCTATACTTCATAGGTATCATTTGACTGGTGATGCCCCAAACCTGTGGGTGCATAAACATTTTGGGAGAATAGGATTAATACAACACATGTACAATAAAGGGCTAAGTGGATACCCTTGTCTCACCCCCTTAGTACAGTTATTCTCAAACACTGATGGCCATTTATAAGGGGCAATATTGAGGCTGAACAATATGAAGCCTGAATCCAAGAGCTAAAAATGTGGACTGCCATAATGAGCAAGTACATTGAACAACAAATGGTGATAGATCTTATCAAACGCTTTTTCCTGGTCACGTGAAAACAGGAAGCTAGCCCCCCATTCCTCCCTGGCAAAAATTTCCCATAGCATAATCAAATTATCCGCCATATGTCTAGTAGGAATTGCACAGGTTTGGACAGGGGATATAACTATTTTGGCAAAATCTGCTAATTTCCTATTAATGATGTTCATTAGGAGCTTAAGATCTGTAATCAGGAGACACAAAGGTCTCAAGTTACTTAAATCCATATCGAGTCCTTTTTGGTACAAAAGAATCTGAATAACTTCATCCAAAGAGGTGATAACCCTCTTGGTTTAAAGAATCCAGTTGAAAACAACTGTCAAAATATCCACCAATAAATTTCTATTGGTTGTCAGAGGCAATGAGAAATAGATGAAGACACAGACACAGGTGTAAGGTATAGCAAGGCTAAAAATTCCAAGTTGAGTCTTTATTTACATTAACAAAATGAAAAGAGCGGACTTCATTTGAAAAAATAAAGAAAATAAATAAATTAAGCAAAATCAGAACTCTTCAGCGAAATTACAGTTCATCAAGACTGTCCAGCTCTAGAAAATGCACTAGAGTTCTATAAATTGGGTAAGCAGCTCAACTTTCCTTGGGATCTGAATAGGCTTGCAGACCTCCTAAACCTGGATGAGTGCCAAACTGATCCCACAACTGATCTGACCTGGACAGCTAAATGAACTCTATTTATACCTTGGGTTTATCATGTGACCACTTCAGACTTCTCCCGCAATTCTTGTTTAACAGTAACATTCTTCTAAATATGATTTTATCAGATTTACATTAAGACATCCCATAAATAATGATAACCTTACATTCGGGTTTCTGGAGAACAAAAAAAAAACACCTCTTTATAAAGAAAAAAAGGAACTTTCATGTGCAGGCTCCTCCCATTGGGCTGTCCAGTGTATTAATATGGAAAAGAGAGGGCTGGCCCGCACTTAGGAGAACACTGGGCAGCTCAAGGAGAGATCTCTACACTGAAGATTTCTCCAGGTGAGTTTGGAGTACAAACTTTAAACACATGCCATATAACGCCAGAGGTAAATATAATAAAAACATTCTTAGTGCTTGTTATTGGTTTCCATTATTCCTATAATATCCCATTGAGCATGAATCTATTGAATCAAACAGTGTTGTAGCAAATGATACACAAAACAGCCAAACCGCGCTGACCATAGTAGGCCTTTTACTGTACTTCCTAAAAGAAGGTGTGCATTTTGTTTGCAACCTTAATATTGCTAAACCATTTCTTAAATAAAACAAACATTTCTTTTTAGTGTGCGTTACTATGCACATACAGCATAGTAACATTACTCCCAGGGACTGGATGACCTGATAGACAATTCTGGAAATACCACACAGTCTACTATGGTCTCCACTGGAGTAATTGGATGAAAACATGCCACTGCAGTCGAAAAGTTCAGATAAATGAACAATTCTACTCCCCTATTATTTTATATGTATATTTTAACAAATTAACTCTGTTCCCATTCCATGTCTTTTCACTCACAACTCACAAATCGCAGTTGTGAGGAGAACAACTGGGACTTCTACAATGCTTTGGGGATTCTTTCCCTGTCTCACTTTCTCACTCACAACTAGAGTGAGTCGAGCTTAAAAGCAACAAAGTGCTGGCAGGGACACCAATGCTATGGCAGCAGCTGCAGGAACGCTAGTCAGGCAGGGTATTTGCCAGGATCCAGAAAACAAATGGTGAGCAAATTATGGGTGGTCTTGTGATAGAAAAATGCACCAAGGCACTTGAAATATGCAAAAATACAAAAATATTTATTTTCCAATCAAACATTTGCAATAAAGTGCTGTGTATACACTTGCTTGTCACATTCTTGTTACAAGAACCATTTAAAGTGCTTTTTATCACGTAATAAATTACAAGACTTACCCCAGTCCAATATGCCAGCCACTACAAACCCCCATGCTTTGTCAGTATGACTTCTTTAGGGGGTGCAATTTCAGTGCATCTTCCATCTATATATGCTTCCAAAGTGCATGTGCAAACTAATTATAATAAATTAATTATCCTAATAGCAATCTTGAATCACTGTATTACTTAGTCTATTTAGACATCCTACTTTTTAACTATTATTTTACTGTTATTACATATACAAGATATGTGTGATGTATGCATAATCTTATAATTTAATCAATTATTTTTATGCTTGTAAAATAAACTTATGTTTTAAAGCTATGTTAAATCACTATTCCATAGTTTAAAGCCTGACAACGCATGAAGTTACACAAGCTAAAGAATCCAGCAACAAATTATATAAATACAGTATATTCATGCCAGATATCACAATACAGCTGCTCACCCAACTGGAAATAAAATATTTAATAAAAAAAGAAACTGTTATTTTGGCATGTGTGAAAAGAAATATATGCTATTTAAAGCCAATCATTCTTTTAATATTTTGAGTGGGCATCCACACAACAATCATCAGCAAAATCAATCATGAAATCCTAACGAGAATTCTTATTACCACATTGTAAAGGCAGTCCTTGCTTTTCATTTTAGTAATAATAATATATATATATATATATATATATATACTGTATATATTTGTGTCAGAAAACACAATTGATGCACAAAAATACCATCACAATCATATACAAATAAACATTGCAAGTCCTTTCTTAATTTCCTATAAACATGTGATGTCTGTGCTTCATTTCTTTTAAATAGTGCGGTGCTGTTTAAGCTGTTTGTGCATTTGTAGAGAATAGAACAGGACTGACATAGGGACTAAATTCTCTTATGATGGCGCCACGCTGGGTTGCTTTGCACGAGCTCTGAATGAAATCAGAGTACTGCTTAGAGTTTAAAGCTTATTTAATTGAATTTGTTTTTTTTTGTTTTATTAGCTTATGCAGTTTAGTTAGAGCTTGAAGTGAGATAGTAAATGTAGGTATAGCGTCCTCAGTTGCTAGTTTAGAATTTAAAACTCTACCTCCTCTTCGCCTGTGAAAATGGACTTATCCATTCTATATTGCAAAGTTTCCATTTGCTGCCAGCATTTACTGTCTCAAAGACGTTAGCGTTTTGCACATTTTAACTTTTACCTGCTTGTGGTCTTCTTGGAGCTTGGAGTTCAAGCTTTCAGAGTTTGAACCTGAGGGTTTCTGGTGGAGTCCCTGGATTTGGTGGTGTCTTGATCAGAAGTGAGGGAGGTCCTAGAATGCTGAAGGGGAGCTACCGAGTGAGGGTCGTTGACCGAAGTATCTGAATGAGGATCTTTGGTGGCTGGTCTCTGCCGTGGCATCATCGGTGAGTTATCAACATTTTATGTTGACAGTGTGCTCACAATCACTGGAAGTGCTTTTGGGACTGGCTAATTTGGAGGTTGGAGGGAGCATTTGGGGGAGGCCTAGCTATATGCTGGGGCCATGATGGAGGTGCCGTGCAAGTCTGTTGAAGAGTGGATGTGCTACTGGCAACCTCTAGGTTTCTCAGGGGATATACTGGTGAGTGGACTCTGAGTTGGGGACCACAGTTGTGGCTGCATTTGTATGGGGTAATTGCCTCCTGAGGTGAGTGGTGGGGGGAGGGCTCTCCTTTGTTCCCTAAATCAGCACCCCTGCCTGCTACTGTACTGCGGGTTCTTATTGTAAGAATCCTTAAAGCTAAGATACGCCAAAGGAGGAGAACTGCTGCAAGAAGAACAGTTATAGCATAAGACAAGATCTAATCCCAGGAGCTCATTGGAGGAACTCCTTGCTCTGTTGGTTTGTTATATTTCAGATCAGTCCATCATCAGGTACTATATTATTCTATTTTCAGAGGCAGTGAGAAAGTGGTTTTTAACATTTATTAAATTCAACTTCTGTGGCAGTGAGAGGGCCACTTTCTGGACATTTTTGCAAGGGTTAGGTGAGAGCTACCCTTGTTTAAACTCTAAAGGACCTGGCAAAAGACATTATATCATATCTTATTGGACATGAATAATTAAATTAATTTAGAGCTGTGCTTGCCTTAATCTTTGATTGTTAGTTCTGGGGTTTTACATCAGGGTGGTTTGGGATTGTTTTTGTGTTATTGAGTTAATTATTTGGAGGTAGGTTCTGATTTTAGCTTACTTGATTTTCTTTATTTGTGTCTTGTAATGTGTTGGGGAGGTTTAGCGATGATCAGGCCTATCCCCCCACCAGGCTCAGGGAATTACATCCATCTGAATGCCCCCATTATCATCTGACACCTATTTTAGGTGTCATGCCTTGGGTATACTTGAGGTGTAAAAGAAAGGGGAGATCTGGGCCTGGTATGGGACAGGAAAGGGAGGGTGGATTGAGATGTGGAGTCCAGGAGACACCCTGGGGCAAAATGGAGTCAGGAAAGAGGTTCTCCTTGTCTTGTCCCCATGCTCAAGGGCTCTGGCATTAGTGGGCAGGTGCCAGGTCTTCCTGACAGTTCATCCTACCTAGGCAGTGTTATGCAATGCCAGACCAATTAAAAACAAGACCACTATTATAGCTGATCTTGTTGGATCAACTGATCTGGCCTGCATCACCAAGACCTGGCTGGATGAAAATGCAGGCCCTGAATTGGCTTCAGCAGCTCCAGCCAGGTTCTCGGTGATACACCATCCAAGGTTGGATCATAGGGCTGGGGGTGTGGTCATTATGTTTAAGATTGAGCTGGGCCTTGTGGATGTGCCATTGGGAAGTACCAGATCTTTTGAATATATCCTGGGAGAGGGTGTAGGCTGTGGGATTCTCCTTATCTACCGTCCACCAGGAAATGGAGGAGTATTCCTGCAGGAGATAGCAGACTTCATTGTTGACATGGTGTTGAGGTCCCCCAGATGGATAGTTCTGGGGGAATTCAATGCCTGGGTCAACAATAAACTCTCATATTTTGGTCAAAATCTCCTCCAGCTGATGATGACACTGGGTTTTACACAGGTAGTTACCTCCTTGACCCATCTAGGGGTCATTTATTGGATCGGATCTTCCTTTGGGTATGGAGATAGTTGATCTGGGAGTGGAACCAGTCAGCTGATCTGAACATCACACCATAAGGTTCAGCTTCAGGACCCCCCCAGTAGGTCTGCCCTTATGGAGATGGTTCAGTACTGCCCTTTAAGGGGGGGTTAACTCTAGTGACCTATCGGTGGTGCTGGACCTATTGGGTTTGTCAGGTGAATGCATAAGTCCAGATGGTCTTGTACTAGCCTATAATAAGGCTGTGGGAGATGCTCTGGACAAGATTGCTCCTGTTTGTGTTCGACCTCTCACCCTTTGCCCAAGGAGCCACTGGTTTGATGGCTCCTTGAAGGAGTTGAGGCGAGTTGGCTGAAGGATGGAGAGAGCCTGGCAGAAGTCCGGCCATGATGCTGACAGGCTTAGGTTGATGGCACATTATGATAGCTATCAATCAGAAATCACCTGTAACAAGGCAGAATTCCTGTCCAGGGAGATTTCTGCTGCATGAAATCGACCAGCTCAGCTTTTCTTGACTGTTGACAGATTGTGCAATCCAATCTGTCTCCAGCTTAGAGAAGCCTTTTCACAGCTAAGATGCGAGGAGTTCGCTCACTTTTTCACAGATAAGGTTGCCAGCATCAGGTCTGGCATTGGTCCAGCCTCTCCTATGAGGGATTGCAGTGGTCAACAGGAGGTGGCATGCACTCAGTCAGTCTGGTCAGATTTCTACCTGCCAGAATTCATGGACATTGTAAACACCATCCAAACATTGCGCCCTACCAGTTGAAGTTTGAAACCGGGCACTACACCCCTTTAGTGGGATGTGCAGATGTTATCTGCCGCTCCTTGCTGAAATTGTCTGGAAGTCCTTGGAGAGTGGAGTCTTTCCTGACCCCTCAAGGAGGCAGTCATTTGACCACTCCTTAAGAAATACTCCTTGGATCCAGACTGTCTAGCTAACTATCGGCCTATCTCTAACCTGCAATTTATTGGTAAGGTTATTGAAAAGGTTGTTGCACTGCAATTGGATGATCATCTTACAACATAAAATGTTTATGATTCTCTCCAGTCTGGTTTCAGAAAGAAGAAGAATAGCATGGAGACTGCTTTGGTCCGGTATTAAACGACCTCCTAATGGCTAGAGAGGAAATGCATGTACCATGCTGGTCCTTCTTGATCTCTGCTGCATTTGACACTGTAGACCATGGTGTGCTACTGGAGTGACTTCAGCTTCTTTGTGGGCTGTCTGGTACAGTCCTTAAAAGGTTCCATTTGTTTCTCACAGGCAGGTCTCAGACAGTTGCCACTGGAATTTATTCCTCTGGTGCTCACTCCCTGCTCTGTGTGGAGCCACAGGGCTCCATTTTGGCCCCCATGTTGTTTGTAGTGTACATGCTGCCATTGGGAGATATCATCAGGTGATACAGTCTGAGTTTTCACTGCTATGCAGATGACACTCGGCTGTATACTGTATGTCCTTTCTGCCCAGTCAGAATGACACACTTCCTGTGCTAAATAATTGCCTTACTGAGATCAGAACTTGGATGAGCTCCAGCTGGCTGAGACTGAATCCAGAGAAGACTGAATTGTTGGTTGTGGACCCAGGTCGTCCAGGGGTGGGTTTGGAGGTTGGACAACCATCAGGCTTGTTGATTGGTGGTGTACAGCTCACTACCTCATACTGGGTGCAAAACCTGGGCATTATTTTTGATGATGGTCTGACTCTGAAGCCTCAGGTTTCAGCAGTCATTAAATCATCTTTTTATCATCTTAGGAATATCGCCTGTGAGAAACACCTGGTTCCTCCTGATGAACTTCCAACATTGGTCCATGCCTTTATCACTACCTGTCTCGATTACTGCAATTCCCTCTACCTAGGGCTACCAGGAGTTGATATCTGCCACTTGCAGCTGGTGCAGAACGTGGCAGCCAGGCTTCTGACTGGGACTTTTAGGACCAGTCATATTATGCCTGTGTTCTGCAAACTGCACAGGCTGCATGATAAGTGGCAGATCACCTTTAAGGTTGTCTTGCTAACCTTTAAAGCCCCTGCATGATCAGGGACCAGGCTACCTTCAAGATCTCCCGGTACTCTACATTGCCCCTCTGACCACTCCTGTCCACCAGTGAGGGAATGCTGGAGATTCTGAGGGTATAACTGAAGACATCCAGTTCTTGAGCTTTTTCTTTCTTTGAACCAACCTTGTGGAATTCTTTATCTCATTGGTTGTGAGAATGCCTGACCATTGATAGGTTTAAAATTGAGTTAAAACTTATTTATTTAATCTAGCCTTCCCAGAATATGGATAATTTGACCAATTGTTTTTCTTTTAACTCTATTTATATTGGTTGTACTGGATCTGGTTTTAGGTACAGTGTCTTGGTTTGAAAGGCACCATAAAAATAAAGTTTGACTTGACCTGAAAATTCTTTTTCCTTTTTATTCCTATTGTCATTCTTTCAACCATCCTTATTCTAGATCTGGAAATAATTCAAGTTCTATGGGGCAAGAGATAAACAACAACAATGAATGTTCACAATTTATAAAACTAAACAAACAAATTCACAATCAGCAGCCCTAGATTTCCTAGTTTCTTTACAAATATGATTTTAAATCCAATAGTGTTTAAACCTCTCGGTATTAAACTATCTAACTTCCATATCCGAAAGCTTTCTCATTATTGAAGCCTCATTTTTAGTGACACTTTGCTTCTGTTTGACTTTTTTCCCACACATTCCAGCCTCATAACTTTGATACCTGTTGGATTTGCATAATACATAGATACATAGACAGTGTCGGCAGATAAGGGCCTATGGCCCACCTAGTCTGCCCATTTGAGCTTGTAAGTTCAGTTTGTTTTCCTAGAAGTCTATTTCCCCTTAACCCTGACCTCTAGAATTCCTTTATGTCTATCCCATGCATTCTTAAATCCCGTGATTGTTTCAGCCCCCACCACTTCCTCTGGCAGGGTGTTCCACTTATCCACCACCCGTCTGCAGTGAAGAAATTCTTTCTCATGTTTCCTCTGAATCGTCCTCCTCCAACTTCATCCCATGCCCTCTAGTCCTGAAACATCTTTTTCGCTTAAAAATAGTGTTTTCCTGCACCCTGTTCCTCCCTGTGAGATACTTGTATGTCTCTATCATATCCCCTCTCCTCCTCTCCTCCAGGGAGTACATGTTCAGTTCCTTCAACCTGTCTTCATAGGATTTGTGATGCAACCCATGCACCATCTTTGTTGCCCTCCTCGAACCTTCTCTACCCTGTCTATGTCCTACGTAGGTATGATCTCCAGAACTGTACACTGTACTCCAGGTGGGGCCTCACTAGTGTATTGTATAGCGAATTATGACCTCTTTTCCTGCTGGTGATGCCCCTGCCTATACATCCCAGCATCCTATTTGCTTTACCTGATGCCTTGTCACACTGTTTCCTACCTTGAGGTCATCAGAGATGACAACCCCAAGATCCCTTTCCTGCTTGGTGCATGCTATATCCTCACCCCCAACTGATATATTGTGCCAGGGTTTTTGTGCCCCATATGCATTATCTTGCACTTCTTTGCATTGAATTTCAACTGCCAAACCCTTGACCATTCTTCAAGTTTCTGCAGGTCCCTTCTCATTCTGTCTACACCTCTGGTGTGTCTACTCTGTTACAGAGCTTTGTGTCATCAGCGAACAGTGAAATTCTGCCTTCTATATCGTGTGCAATGTCACTGATGAAGATGTTGAATAGGACCGTCCCAGCACTGATCCCTGTGGTACCCCACTGGTCACTCTTCCTCTGTGGAGTGACAGCCATTTACCACCACCCTCTGTGTCCTGCCACCCAGCCAGTTACCTAGCCACCACACTACTGTCCTGCCCACACCATATTCCCCAGTTTGTGTAATAGTCTTCTATGTGGCACAGTGTCAAAGGCCTTGCTGAAGTCCAGATAGGCCATGTCCACTGCCCTCCCCTGATCCACCTCCCTAGTCACCCAGTCAAAATTCAATGAGGTTGGTCTGACATGGCCTCCCCTGGTGAAACCATGCTGCCTTGGGTCCTGTAGTCCATTGACAACCAGATGTTCCACCAATCTCTCCTTCAGTAGTGCTTCCATGATCTTTCCCACTACCGAGGTGAGGCTGACTGGTCTGTAGTTCCCTGCTTCCTCTTTGTTCCCACTTTTGTATAAGGGACTACATCTGCTGTCCTCCAGTCTTTGGGTACCTCCCTGTTTCCAGTGATTGGCTGAACAGGCTAGCCAGAGGTTCAGCCACCACCTCTTAGTTCTTTAAGGACCCTGGGGTGCACCCCATCTGGCCCCATTGCTTTGTCAACTCTTATTACTTCCAGTTCCTTCAGGACCCTTTCGTATAAAGGACTTGTGTCCATTTCTGCACCATTCTCACCCCTTGTACTCCTTCAGACCCATTACCCCCTCTTCCTTAGTAAAGACTGAGCAGAAATACCTGTTCAATATGTCAGCTTTACTGTTGTCATCCTCCACGCTGCTCCCATCCTCCCTTCAGTCTAACTCATCCTCCTTTGTCCTTCTTTTTCACTTATGTACCTGTAAAAGGTTTTGTCCCCTTTAACCACTGATTTTGCAATGTGTTCTTCTGTCTGAGCTTTGGCTTCCCTACAGACTTCCTGCCTCCCTTGTTTCTCCTGGTACTTCTCCTCATCCCTTCTGCCTGTGTCTTTTGTATTGCCTGAATGCAGTCTTTTGGCTTTCACTTTCTTGCTACCTCTTTGGAAAACCATAATGGTCTCTCTTTCTTTTCCTCTTGCTAACCTGCTTAATGCATAATTCTGTTGTTCTTATAATCCCCATTTAAATACTCCCACTGTTCCTCAATCCTGATTCCTGTCCCATTCCCTTAATGCCTCTTTCAAGCATCTCCCATTTTCCCAAAGTCTGCCCCCTAAAATCCAGGATACGTGTTTTTGTGTGGTTTGGTTCTGCTCTTTCTGTGATTTCAAACCACAATGACTGGTGGTCACTGTTACCCAGGTGCTCCCCACTGTTACCCCCATCACACTGTCCCTGTTTGTGAGCACAAGGTCCAGTATTGCCTTCTGCCGAGTTGGTTCCATGACCAGTTGCTTGAGGAAGGCACCCTGAAGGGAGTCCAGGATAAATCTGCTCCTAGTTGATGCTGCTGCTGGGATGCTCCAGTCCACATCTGGTATATTGAAGTCTCCAACCAGTACTACCTCACCCTTGTCAGCCATCCTTGGATGGCTAGCATCAACTCCCTATCTGTTTCTTCCTCCTGGGCTGGTGGTCTATAGACCACACCTGTGCGAATGGCTGGCCCATTTTCCTTTCCAGCTTAACCCACAGTATCTCTCCCCATTTTGTTCCTCCTGGATCTGTGTGGCCCTTATGTCATTTTTCACATACAGTGCCACTCCTCCTCCCTTCCTGCCTGCTCTGTCTCTTCTGAATATGTTGTAGCCAGGTATGGCATATCTCCAGTCATGGTTATCATTACACCAGGTTTCAGTGATGGCCACAATGTCCAGGTCTGACTGTACCATGACAGCCTCCAGATCTTCCATCTTGTTGCTAAGGCTCCTGGCATTTGCACACATGGCTTTCCATGATTTGACCTCCTAGACTGCTTCACTGTTCTACTCCAGCCCTTCCTTGGTTGTCATTATCCCTGGTTCTCCTTGCTGTCTGCCCTTCTGCTGAATTTTGCCCTTTTCTGCTTATCCACCTTTTGGACACTAATCTCCAACTTTTGCTGCTGCTTTGCAGAGATAGCCATCCTCTGGTTCACTGGTTCCATTACTAGCTGTGGGGGTGAGCAAGTAGGTACCATCCTTGCTGGCCTGCCACCCCTTTGCTAGTTTAAAGGCTTTCAATGTAGCATTTAAACTTATCATTGAGTGCTTGATTCCTCCAGGATGGATGCAGGCCGTCAGGCTTGAACAAACCTCCATCCCTCCAGATGGGTCCCCAGTCACCAATGAATCCAAACCCTTCTCACAGCACCAGTTCTTCAACCATGAGTTAAAGTTCCTGTGCATGCACTCCTATGCTTCCTTGCCTCTCACAGGTAGTACCTCTGAGAAAGTGACAGAAGTAGCTACTTGCTTGAGACCCTCCCCAGTTTCCTAAACTCTTCCTGAACTTCCTTTGGCTCCCCATTTGCCAAGTCATTAGTACCTAGGTGGATAATGACATCCAGCTCACCCTCCTGTCTTGCCTTCCCAGTGATCCCAGTATCTTCCTTCCATCCCTCCATGCCGCGGCACCTGGTAGGCACCTCACCTCCTGTCCTCCCCTCCTGTGTTCCTAGCTGGATCCTCTATGATGGAGTCCCCACCAGGATTCGCTTCCTCCTCCTCTGGGGTCCACTGCTTTCCCCACTGAGGTCACCTCCTTGCCTAACCTCCACATCCTTTCCTTCCACTTCCCTGGGTACCTCTATTTGGTTGACCTCATTTGCCAGTGTGGCATATGAGTTCTTGAGAGGAATAGGATCTGGGATGTGCCTCTGCCTGACTGCTCTAACCCTCCCTGAGCCCACTGTCATCCAAGTGCTCCTCGTTCTCGGCATCCTTTGAGGCAGCTGCATTGGACTGGGTGGTTCCTGGACAGGGTGATGGTACTCTGGCCAGTTTACTTCCGCTCTGAGTCTGGCTACCTCACCCTCAGTCCCGAGAGATGCATGCAGATAGGGCAGCACCTCAGTGTCCAGAAGGTCTGCCTGGTATGGCTGCCCCACAGCCACACATTGCACCACTCCCCACATTATACTGCAATCCACTACTTTATCTTGCTACTGAAGCTCTTTTAGTTCTCTTTTTATTTATTTACAGTATTAAAAATCCTGTAACTGATCCTCAGATATATATTTTTTTAAGGAAGAAGAAACCAATAAATAAATAAATGAGTCAAAACACTTGTGCTGAGGGTGGTCTTCTTCCCCCTTATGCCCCTCCTACTTCACACCTCTTACCCTGTGTTTAGCTCCTGTCAATCAGATTTATCAGGGCATATAATTAACAGTTGGTGTGAGGGGGGGGCGAAAATTTGCAGCAATTAAAGACAGCACAGAATTACACCACCACTATTTTTTAAATTTTCAACAGCCCAAAAACAATTATAAGTAAAGACAACACAGAAAGAAAGATAATGTTTCAAATGTAAATGCACTGCTACAGGGCTATTAGGATTCTGGTTCCTGATATTACTAATGTGTTCCTGTATCCATAGTTTCATTTTTTGTTCTGTTACACCCACATATACCATATCACACAGACATGTTAAGACATATACTACATGTATTGTATTACATGTGATGCATTCATTAATTCTGATTTTTTGTGTAGTAACTGGATGGATAAATTCCAACCCTTCAAAACAGAAATGTCAAATATTACAGTTATTGCACTTTTTTAAATTTCTCGGGGGTGGAAGTATCCAAGTTGCAACTGTCATTTCTTTTGACTCAAACTTCCTGTGCACAACTCTATCTTTAATAGTCCTTGCTCACTTAAATGAGATTCTTGGTTTATTGTCCAAACTTTCAACTAACTTTGCATCATTTGCTAGAACTGGTCAATAGTGAGATATGATGCTGCCTATTTTGCCTGCAATTGAATTAAACTCAGTGCAAAATGTGACTGACTCTTCCTTTTTATCCATTCTTTTAGGATTCAAAAGATCCCCTCGCTCCTTGCATACAACCCTTTGTTTTACTTCTTGTAGGAAATCGTGGTTGTAGCCTCTATCAACAAAATCCTGAATAATTTTATATGTTTCAACATCAAAATCACTCTCCCTGCTACAATTGCACATTAGACATAGCATCTGGCTGTATGGCAGAGTTTCTTCAATTTAGTAGGATGTGCACTTGTATAATCTAAATAAGAATTGCATGCTGTATCATTTTGTAGGTTTTGGTTGCGACTTGTTGCCCCACTATTCCAATGAACTCCACATCCAAAAACAAGATTTCCTGTTCATTCATTGTATATGTTAACCTTAATCCCAGACTGTTGATATTCAACCAATCAATAAACTATAGTATTTGCTCCTCAGGTCCTTTCCATACACAGATGATGTCATCAATAAAGCGATTCCACGTGATGCTGTCATCTGTGAATGGAAAGTACTCGGAGAACTCTGTGTCTAGTTTCCACAATCCAAGTGTTAAATGAGCATAAGATAGGGCATACAAGAACCTCATTGTTGTTCCCAGTATTTGCAAGTAGAACTCATAATTATATTCAAAAACATTATGTGTGAGCATGAAGTTGGATTCCTTCAATCAAGAAAGCTTTTGGATTTTGTACCAGTGTTCTTTCTATAAAATATCCACATGCTGTAAATCCATCTAAGTGTTTTATTGAAGAATATAACTGTTCAACATCAACTGATTTCCAACAATAATCCTTCTCCCATACAAAACCTGCCAATTTTGCAGACAGGTTCCCTGTGTCTCTGAGGTAGGATCTCATTTTACATACTATTTTTTTTTTTAGAAAAATCTACAAAACTGATAAATTATCAATAACAGATCCTACCCCAGAGACAAATGGTGACCTGAAGGGTCTTCTGAATTATAGTGACTTTTGGTAATGCATACATTACTGGTGTAATCTGATTTTCTGACCATATAAAGTCGAACTGCAGTAGTAATTTCTCCTGCTGTTTGAGCTTCTTGCAAGAGATCTCTAAATTCTGCCTTAAACTTTGAAATAGGATTACCCAACAATTTCTTATACCTTAATTCATTATTCAAGATTTTAATAACCAAATGCTCATATTTTTCATTTGACAGTTAAACAATGTTCCCCCTTTATCAGAACTTTTTGTGACTACATTCTTTAAATTTTCAATCTGTTTCAATGTTATGCATTCCTTCCTTGTCAAATTCTTCCAACATTTCTTATTCTGATTCCTGGGGTTAGCTATTATTTTACCTACTTCGTTGATTGCTAATTTCTCAAACACCATGATATTAGGTATACATGTTCTCAGACAGAAATAAAATTCTTTCTAAAAGCTGCTTTCTTTCTTTCATCCAATACTAGGCTGTCAATACTTTCCTGACTCCTAAAATCCATTTCACCATCAACAATTTCAGATAAATTTGCATTCTTTTCCAAAATAAATCATCTAGAGTCTCAAAAGTAATACTTTCCTGAGAATCATTGTTGTAATCATCCTCTTGTTGCTCATCAGTACTTGTTCATCATCTGAATCAGCTTCTATGTCATTTCCTGTCCAAAATACTCCTTTAATTGATTTTCCTGAAAAATTTAAATAAGTCCAAATTAATTTCAAACTCATTGATAACAGGTGTCGCACAAATGTTAAACACTTCTCAAGGACTCTGCATTGTGATTCTGTCAAAATGTGATGAGATAGATTCACAATATTTAATGTCTTGCTTGTGATTTCTGTCCTAGTGTCTTAGCATAATGTTTCTTCCCTTGCCCTCGTCCCCTCCTCATTTTCCTCTGTATTCTCTGTATGTTACTTCTATGTTGTTGGAGTCCCATTGTTGAAAAAAAGGCCTCTAATAATTTGACTAGCTTCTTGATTACTGGCAGCATTGTTGTTAACACTACTTGTTTTCATTATTTAAATGAAACAACACGGAATGAGGGATTTGATTTACTGTGGCTTCTCATTTTTGGCCTTGTTTTCCATTAAGTGACCTTCCGCTACTTTGGCTTTGATCATTTTCATCTTTTGGCCAATTATATATAAAAGTCCCTCTTATTTTGTCACCTTCATCCCAAGCCAATTTGCTTTGTTTTCTAGCAATTAACTTCACTTCATAAGCTTCAGATCTGTCTTTTAGATCCCGTCAAGCTCAAAAAACAAAGGAACTTAAATGAAATCTTTCAATTTAGACTTTACAGCCTGTCGTTCTGAGATTATTAATTGGTATTTCTTCAGGTCTGCCTTTATAATCAGCTTAATAAAGAACTTAGTACAAATCTTAGCCACTTTTTTTCATTAATCATTAAATTCAAATGTATTAATTCCACCTGTTAGAGTTCTTAATACCCTCAAACCTCTAGGGAAAAGTTCTCATTCCAAATATGTCTTTAATGTACATATGTTATAGGCTGTATTCATTTCTTTAAATAGAAGTCTCTCTCTAAGTCAATGAACACATTGCTTAATTGACCATTCAAGTTGTCAGTTGTATTCATTTCTGACCTTCTATTTGATTCGTTATTGATTTTCAATTTCCTTTGTGCTAAAGTCTCCAAAATTCAAAATACAAAAGATTCTGAAGCCTGTTTTTCTGTCAAATTACTATTAGTAACTGCTTTGCTCATTCTGGACAGTTTTATGCCTAAAGGAGGGTTACAAAAAAATCTATATGAACAGATCTAGATATATGAGCTTATAAAAAATTGCTTTTAGTAACTGCTACTTGCTGGCTTCTTATATGGACTGTTACTGTTAGTAGCTGCAACTTCAAAAACCAATTGATAAACTACCATAGAACAAAGAAGAAGTGTGCTTACTATATAACAGGACTGCTCTACCAAAAGAGATTATGTTTAACCACTTTATTTAAATAATCAAAAGATTCAGAAAACAAATGGTGAGCAAATTACAGGTGGTCTTGTAATAGAAAAATGCACCAAGCACTTCAAATATGCAAAATATAAAATATTTATTTTCCAAATAAACGTTTGCAATAAAGTGCTCTGTATACACTTGCTCATCATATTCTTGTTACAAGACCCATTCAAAGTGCTTTCTATCACATAATAAATTACAAGACCTACCCCAGTCCAATGTGCAGTCACTATAAAACCTCGCTTCACCAGTATGGCTTCCTTGGGGATGCAGTTTCAATGCTCCTTCAATCTATATACTCCCAAAGTACACATGCAAACTAATTATAATCAATTAAATAATCTTACAGCAATCTTGAATCACTCTATTACATATTCTATTTAGACATCTTACTTTTTAACTAGTATTTTACTGTTATTACATGTACAAGATATGTGAGATGTATGCATGATCATATAATTTAATCAAACAATTACTTTGTATGCTTGTAAAATAAACTTATGTTTTAAAGCTATGTCAAATCACTATTTCATAGCTTATTCTAGATCTGGAAATAATTCAATTCTATGGGGCAAGAGATAAACAACAATGAATGTTCACAATTTATAAAACTAAACAAACAAAATCACAATCAGCTGCCCTAGATTTCTGGTTTCTGATATTATTAATTTGCTCCTGTATCCATAATTTCATTTTTGTTCTGTCATACCACATATACCATATCACCTGGACATGTAAAGAACATATACTATATGTGTTGTATTTTATGTGATGCATTCATTAATTCTGAATTTTTGTGTAGTACCTGGATGGATAAATTACAACCCTTCAAAAACAATTTGACAAATATTACAGTTCTTGCACTTTTTTAAACCTTGTGGGGTTGGGAGTATCCAAGTCGCAACTGTCATTTCTTTTGACTCAAACCTACTGTGCACAATTCTATGTTTAATATTTCTTGCTCACTTAAATGAGGTTCTTGGTTTATTGCCCAAGCTACAATTAGCTTTGCATCATTTTCTAGAATTGGTCTATAGCGAAATATGACACTGCCTATTTGGCCTGCAATGGAATTAAACTCAGTACAAAATGGGACTGGCTCTTCCTTTTTATCCATTCATTTCAGATTCAAAAGATCCCTCAATCCTTACATACAACCCTTTGTTTTACTTCTTGTAGGAAGTCCTGGTTGTAGCCTCTATCAACAAAATCCTGAATTATACATAGATACATAGATACATAGACAGTGTCGGCAGATAAGGGCCTATGGCCCACCCAGTCTGCCCATTTGAGCTTGTAAGTTCAGTTTGTTTTCCTAGAAGTCTATTTCCCCTTACCCCTGACCTCTAGAATTCCTTTATGTCTATCCCATGCATTCTTAAATCCCGTGATTGTTTCAGCCCCCACCACTTCCTCTGGCAGGGTGTTCCACTTGTCCACCACCCGTTCTGTGAAGAAATTCTTTCTCATGTTTCCTCTGAATCGTCCTCCTCCAACTTCATCCCATGCCCTCTAGTCCTGAAACATCTTTTTCGCTTAAAATAGTGTTTTCCTGCACCCTGTTCCTCCCTGTGAGATACTTGTATGTCTCTATCATATCCCCTCCTCCTCCTCTCCTCCAGGGAGTACATGTTCAGTTCCTTCAACCTGTCTTCATAGGATTTGTGATGCAACCCATGCACCATCTTTGTTGCCCTCCTCTGAACCTTCTCTACCCTGTCTGTGTCCTTACGTGGGTATGGTCTCCAGAACTGTACACTGTACTCCAGGTGGGGCCTCACTAGTGTCTTGTATAAGCGGAATTATGACCTCCCTTTTCCTGCTGGTGATGCCCCTGCCTATACATCCCAACATCTATTTGCTTACCTGGTGCCTTGTCACACTGTTTCCCTACCTTGAGGTCATCAGAGATGACAACCCCAAGATCCCTTTCCTGCTTGGTGCATGCTTATCCTCACCCCCAACTGATATATTGTGCCAGGTTTTTGTGCCCCATATGCATTATCTTGCACTCTTTGCATTGAATTTCAACTGCTAAACCCTTGACCATTCTTCAAGTTTCTAGGTCCCTTCTCATTCTGTCTACACCCTCTGGTGTGTCTACTCTATTACAGAGCTGTGTCATCAGCGAACAGTGAAATTCTGCCTTCTATATAAGTGTGCAATGTCACTGATGAAGATGTTGAATAGGACCGGTCCCAGCACTGATCCCTGTGGTACCCCTGGTCACTCTTCCCTCTGTGGGTGACAGCCTTTACCACCACCCTCTGTGTCCTGCCACCCAGCCAGTTACCTACCCACCACACTACTGTCCTGCCCACACCCTTATTCCCCAGTTTGTGTAATAGTCTTCTAGTGGCACAGTGTCAAAGGCCTTGCTGAGAGTCCAGATAGGCCATGTCCACTGCCCTCCCTGATCCACCTCCCTAGTCACCCAGTCAAAAATTCAATGAGGTTGGTCTGACATGCCTCCCCTGGTGAAACCATGCTGCTTGGGTCCTGTAGTCCATTGACAACAGATGTTTCACCAATCTCTCCTTCAGTAGTGCTTCCATGATCTTTCCCACTACCGGTGAGGCTGACTGGTCTGTAGTTCCTGCTTCCTCTTTGTTCCCACTTTTGTATAAGGGGACTACATCTGCTGTCCTCCAGTCTTTGGGTACCTCCCCTGTTTCCAGTGATTGGCTGAACAGGCTAGCCAGAGGTTCAGCCACCACCTCTCTTAGTTCTTTAAGGACCCTGGGGTGCACCCCATCTGGCCCCATTGCTTTGTCAACTCTTATTACTTCCAGTTCCTTCAGGACCCTTTCTCGTGTAAAGGGACTTGTGTCCATTCTGCACCATTCTCACCCCTTGTACTCCCTTCAGACCCATTACCCCCTCTTCTTAGTAAAGACTGAGCAGAAATACCTGTTCAATATGTCAGCTTTACTGTTGTCATCCTCCACGCTGTTCCATCCTCCCCTTCAGTCTAACTATCCTCCCTTTGTCCTTCTTTTTCACTTATGTACCTGTAAAGGTTTGTCCCCTTTAACCACTGATTTTGCAATGTGTTCTTCTGTCTGAGCTTTGGCTTCCCTACTGACTTCCCTGCCTCCCTTTGTTTCTCCTGGTACTTCTCCCTATCCCTTCTGCCTGTGTCTTTTTGTATTGCCTGAATGCAGTCTTTTTGGCTTTCACTTTCTTTGCTACCTCTTTGGAAAACCATAATGGTCTCCTCTTTCTTTTCCTCTTGCTAACCTGCTTAATGCATAATTCTGTTGTTCTTATAATCCCCATTTTAAATACTGCCCACTGTTCCTCAATCCCTGATTCCTGTCCCATTCCCTTAATGCCTCTTTCAAGCATCTCCCATTTTCCCAAAGTCTGCCCCCTAAAATCCAGGATCGTGTTTTGTGTGGTTTGGTTCTGCTCTTTCTGTGATTTCAAACCACAATGACTGGTGGTCACTGTTACCCAGGTGCTCCCCACTGTTACCCCCATCACACTGTCCCTGTTTGTGAGCACAAGGTCCAGTATTGCCTTCTGCCGAGTTGGTTCCATGACCAGTTGGCAGGAAGGCACCCTGAAGGAGTCCAGGATAAATCTGCTCCTAGTTGATGCTGCTGCTGGGATGCTCCAGTCCACATCTGGTATATTGAGTCTCCAACCAGTACTACCTCACCTTGTCAGCCATCCTTTGGATGGCTAGCATCAACTCTATCTGTTTCTTCCTCCTGGGCTGGTGGTCTATAGACCACACCTGTGCGGATGGCTGGCCCCATTTTCCTTTCCAGCTTAACCCACAGTATCTCTCCCCATTTTGTTCCTCCTGGATCTGTGTGGCCCTTATGTCATTTTTCACATAAGTGCCCTCCTCTCCTTCCTGCCTGCTCTGTCTCTTCTGAATATGTTGTAGCCAGGTATGGCCATCTCCAGTCATGGTTATCATTACACCAGGTTTCAGTGATGGCCACAATGTCCAGGTCTGACTGTACCATGACAGCCTCCAGATCTTCCATCTTGTTGCTAAGGCTCCTGGCATTTGCACATGGCTTTCATGATTTGACCTCCTAGACTGCTTCACTGTTCTACCCAGCCCCTTCCTTGGTTGTCATTTATCCCTGGTTCTCCTTGCTGTCTGCCCTTCTGCTGAATTTTGCCCCTTTTCTGCTTATCCACCTTTTGGACACTAATCTCCAACTTTTGCACACTGCTTTGCAGAGATAGCCCTCCTCTGGTTCACTGGTTCCATTACTAGCTGTGGGGTGAGCAAGTAGGTACCATCCTTGCTGGCCTGCCACCCCTTGCTAGTTTAATGCTTGTCAATGTAGCATTTAAACTTATCATTGAGTGCTTGGATTCCCCTCCAGGATGGATGCAGGCCATCAGGCTTGAACAAACCTCCATCCCTCCAGATGGGTCCCCAGTCACCAATGAATCAAACCCTTCCTCACAGCACCAGTTCTTCAACCATGAGTTAAAGTTCCTGGTGCATGCACTCCTCTCTCCCTTGCCTCTCACAGGTAGTACTTCTGAGAGAGTGACAGAAGTAGCTACTCTTGAGACCCCTCCCAGTTTCTAAACTCTTCCTGAACTTCCTTTGGCTCCCCATTTGCCAAGTCATTAGTACCTTGGTGGATAATGACATCCAGCTCACCCTCCTGTCTTGCCTTCCCAGTGATCCCCAGTATCTTCCTTCCATCCCTCCATGCCGTGGCACCTGGTAGGCACCTCACCTCCCTGTCCTCCCCCTCCTGTGTTCCTAGCTGGATCCCTCTTATGATGGAGTCCCCACCAGGATTCACTTCCTCCTCCTCTGGGGTCCACTGCTTTCCCACTGAGGTCACCTCCTTGCCTAACCTCCACATCCTTTCCTTCCACTTCCCTGGGTACCTCTATTTGGTTGTCCTCATTTGCCAGTGTGGCATATGAGTTCTTGAAGGAATAGGATCTGGGATGTGCCTCTTCCTGACTGCTCTAACCCTCCCTGAGCCCACTGTCATCCAAGTGCTCCTCGTTCTCGGCATCCTTTGAGGCAGCTGCATTGGACTGGGTGGTTCCTGGACAGGGGTGATGGTACTCTGACCCAGTTTACTTCCGCTCTGAGTCTGGCTACCTCATCCCTCAGTCCTGAGAGATGCATGCAGATAGGGCAGCATCTCAGTGTCAGAAGGTCTGCCTGAATATGGCTGCCCCACAGCCACTACATTGCACCACTCCCCACATTATACTGCAATTCCACTACTTATCTGCTACTGAAGCTCTCTTAGTTCTCTTTTTATTTATTTACAGTATTAAAAATCCTGTAACTGATCCTCAGATATATATTTTTTAAGGAAAAAGAAACCAATAAATAAATAAATGAGTCAAAACACGTGTCGTGCTGAGGGTGGTATGTTATCTGTTTCAACACCAAAATCACTCTCCCTGCTACAATTGCACTTTAAACATAACATCTGGCTGTGTGACATTATTTTTCAACTTAGCAGGATGTGTACTTGTATAGTGCAAATAAGAATTGCATGCAGTATCTTTTTTAGAGGTTTTGTTGCGTTGTTCTCCTCCTTACCAATGGGCTCCACGTCCAAAAACAATATTTTTGTTCATTTATTGTATATGTTAACCTTAATCCCAGGCTGTTGGTATTTGCCCAATCAATAAACTCTGGTATTTGCCCCAGGGCCTTTCCATATGCAGATGACGTCATCAATAAAGCGATACCACATGATGACATCATCTGCAAATGGAAATGCCTCTGAGAATACTGTGTCTAGTTCCCACAATCCAAGCATCAAATTAGCATAAGATGGGGCCATATAGGCTCCCATTGCTATTCCCAGTATTTGTAAGTAGAACCCATTATTATATTCAAATACATTTTGCGTGTGTGTGAACTTGATTCCTTCAATCAAGAAAGCTGTTGGATTTTGTATCGGCTGCAGGAACGCCAGTCTGGCAGGGTATTTGCAACATTACCAGAGCATATTTAATTAGCAATAGGAGACAATGCCAGGTAGAATGCTCCTGAGGAGTTAACAAAAATACTAATTTCCTAATTTAACAGCAGTTACCTCTTTTGGGGGTGGGGCAGCAAACTGAGACTCCACAGGGAAACCTGTTAGAAAGAGGTTTCTGGGATAGCTTGCCTGGACCTTCTTCCAGGTGGTCTGCCTGAAGGAGTAGAAAAAGAGAAGAATAAAGAGTAGAAAACAGGTAAAGGTGCTACTGCAGTAGTCTTTAGGGATTTACAGAAACCAGGTTTCCTGAGGGGTCATCAGTATACTTTCACAACTCCTCCCCACTTAAGAGAAAACTATTGAAAAAAAAATTCCAACATTACAATAGTTTCCTAAAGGACCATCATTCCTATATCATGCATATTTTGTTGATCTCTCTCTAACTCTCATAAGAGAGAGAGAGATGGAGCTTCAGCCTACCCACTCCCAAAGCTCCACCTCAGGGACCCTGATACTATTAAATACAGATACCGAAGGTTATCTCTAAATGTTCTTATTACATACTACTTCCCCAAGGTCTGGCTATGCTTGATCATTTGGTCTGCCCCAAATGAGACAAAAATCTGCATGTTTCTTGCAGTACCTGGCCGATGATGCACGGTAAATCTATATGGCTGCAGGGCCAGGTACCAGCACATTATCCTGGGATTTCTATCTTTCATTACATGCAACCAACAGAGGGGTTGTGGTCAGTAATAACTTCAAACTCTGAGCCCCATAGATAGAATCTGAGGGCTTCAATAGTCCATTGACTGCAAGACACTCCTTTTCAATTGCAGAGCAATGCATTTCTCTGTCATGTAACTTGCGGCTTAGGAAGATTAAAGGATGTTCTTCCCCATCCATGACTTGTGATAACACTGCTCCAGTGCTGGTGTCCTGAGGCATCTATCTGTACCTGAAAAGGCATTGCAAAATTATTACTCCGAAGTAGGGGGATGAACATAGGTACACTTCTATGGTACAGAAGGCTACCTCACATTCAGTGGTCCACTTTACCTTAGTGGGGCTATGTTTCTTTGTGAGGTTGGTAAGGTGTGTGGCAATCATAGCAAAATTTGGTACAAATCTATGATAATGACCTGCCAGATCCAAAAACTACCTTACATGTCATTTTGTAATTGGACAGGGACATTTAGCCACTGCATTTATTTTTCCCACCTTTGGTTTGACTTCACCATTAATGATTACAAACCCAAAATACCTCATGTCCTGCATGGCTGTAGAACACTTGGTTGGCTTTATGGTAAGGCCTGCAGTGGTTATGGCTTCTAGAACTGAGGCTAGGTGTCTGACATGTTCTTCCCAAGTGGGACTGAAAACCACCACATCATCCAGATATGCAGTGCAATAGGAGACATGTTGTTTTAATGTACAATCCATAAAGTGCTGAAACATGGCAGGGGCACCATTCAACCCAAAGGGCATGGTTACAAAGTGGTACAGTCCAAATGGGGTACTGAACACTGTATTCTCTTTTGAAGAGCTGTCAGTGGGATCTTCCAACAACCCTTAGTGAGATCAAATGTGGTTATGTATTTGGCATTACCCAACCTATCTATGATGTTGTCTATTCTAGGCATGGGATAGGTGTCAAATTTAGAGATAGCATTGAGACAGTGGAAGTCCAGGCAGAGACGTATGCCACCTTCCTTTTTCTCCACAACCACAATTGGGAATGCTCACTCACTACTGGATGGCTCTATAACCCCTAGCTTATGCATTTTTTTCTACTTCTTTTATGACTTCCTCTCTGACTTTTTCAGGAAGTCTGTAGGGCTTTTGTCTGATCGGAGTTCCCTGAATAACTTCTATATAATGCTGAATACCATCTAGCTTGCCAGGGATATTTGTAAAGGTTTGCTGGTATTCAAGCAGTAAACTGTCCAGTATCAATCTCTGCTGAGGTTCCAATGAGGGGTTGATAGTGACATCTCGTAATTCTCTTTATTTTGCTAGACATTCATAGGCAACCTCTAGTTCACTGTCACCCTTCTCTGGATACACATAACAGCTGTGGCTAGGCCTGTCATACCATTTCTTTAGTAGGTTTATGTGATAGATTTCCTTTTTGTGGCATCTATCAGGTAACTATTTCATATGTAACAGGGTCAGTTTGATGAAGAATAGTATAAGGGCCTTGCCATGTCATCAATAGCTTGTTTGTTGAAGAGGGGAGTAGCAGTAATACACTGTCTCCTGCTTGATAAGTCTTAGCAACCACCCCTTGATCACAATATACCTTCTGTGTAATTTGTTTATCCAGATTATTATCGGTGGGCTATCTGAGTATATCTCAAGAGTCTTTTCTCAGGTCAATCATATATTCTATGATACTGTTGGGATTCTCACATTTCCCTTCCTCCCACTCTTCCCTGATGACTTCTAAAGGCCCTGAGGTTCCTCCCACACAATAATTTGAATGGGGTGAAACCAGTGGAGGTCTGTGGTACTTGTCTGTATGCAAACATCAAAGAGGTAAATAATCCCAGGACCTTCCTTCATCCTCCACAAACATTCTAAGCATCTTTTTAAGGTCTGGTTGAATCATTTAACCAGACCATCAGTTTGTGTATGGTAGGGTGATGTGCATAATGCCGCAACCCCCAAGGTGGAATATAATCATGTCAATAACCTTGAACAGAAATTATTCCCATGATCCATGAGTATCTCTTTCGGTATCCAAACCCTGCTGAACAGTTTGATCAGCTCATCTGCTATTCTCTCAACAGTGATAGTTCTCAATGGAACTGTCTCCGGATACTTAGTACAATAGTCACAGATCACAAGAATAAATCTGTTTCCTTTGGCACTTTTTGTAATGGCCCTACTATATCCATAGCAATTCTGCTAAAGGGGTTCATAATTGGGGCAAAGGTTAGAGATGGACTTTATCTTTCTTCATTATGTTAGCTACCTTCTGGCACTCCTGACAACTACAACATAAGTCTGCCACCTGCTTGTGGATACCAACACAGTAAAAAGTGTAGACTATGTAAGGTAAGGTCTCTTCCCTGATGGCCTGCTAATGGGGTGTCATGTGCCAGGTGTATCAATTGTTCCCTATATTTGAGAGGTACTAATAGCTGGTCAACCTTATCTCCTGTAGTCAGATTAATACATTCTCTATATAATAACCCACCTTAGAATGCACTGTGGCCCTTCAGCTCCCCTTGTCCTACTGCTGAAAGAAAGGTTTAAGGGTTAAATCAGCAGCTTGTTCTGTACCAAAATCTCTTTCTTTTACTACCTGTAAAGATCATCAATTTATAACACAATAACATCACTATTATTGCAATTTTGTTTATTAATCTATTGTATTTCTCTGTCTTTTTCTCCTTTCTGGTCTTTGGTGTCTTTCCAGGTGATCCATAAACATCGTCGTTAAATGGAAACAATTGGGCCCACTGGTTCTCTTGCTTGATTTGTGAGCGTGTGGTGACTGCACAAACATTATCACCCTGAGTGCCCAAGGACTGGAACTCAGAATGATTATGTCCAATGACCACTGGAATGGGTAGGTGGAGAACCAAGCCAACAGTCACACTATGTAATTTCCCTTGAACTTGCAAGTCAATGGTGGTCAGGGGTAATGATGCATAGCACCATGTATACAACCAACAGTGGTTTCTGCCTCTTTGCCCCCATCATTGCATACCAGATCAGATCTAACTAGAGTCTGTCTGCAGCCAGAGTCAATCAACCCCGAGACCTCTTGATTTCCAATCCTTACCAGCACCATGAACTGCCCCCAATTGGCCAGAGCTAATTGAGCTGGTGCTGACCTTTTCTTGGAGCAAAATCTGACTATATGCCCTTTACCTTGGCACTCTCTACAGATGTTTGGATTATAGGGTTTGTTGGCAGTATATGGCTTAGGACCCCCACTACCCTCCGAAGAAGAAGAAGATGATGACAATGTAGATGATCTTACCATGGGTGGGGTAGCACCAGCACCTGGATGTCCTCATTGACGATTGGGATGGGCAGCAAGGTAGTCCTCTACAAACGTTATTGCTTTTTCCGATGTTTCCAGCTGGTGCTCCCTCACTCACACTTGAATGTCAGATGGTAAAATTCATATGAACTGTTACATAATTACCTTCTCCAGCATCTACTCAGCAGTCTTTACCCCTGGTTGCAGCCATTTATGGCGAGAGATCTTTGAGTCTAGTGAGAGGCCTCCTGAGGGGTGTCTGCAACATGAAACCTGAAAGTCCTGAATCTCTGCCTGTAAGTATCTGGGATGATATCATAACACTGAAGAATGGCTTGCTTAACAGCGTCATAGTTCTTTGCTTGATTACTGTCCATGTGACTATTATAAGCTGTGCTTTACCAGAAAGATAGGGCACCAGACAGATGACTCACTGAGCTCTGGGTCACACCATGCCTGAGCTATTCATTCAAATGTTGTCATGTAGGCCTCAATGTCAGCAGACACACCCAACTTCGTTAACTTGATGTCCTTAGGTGTGTCTGCAGGGGAGGATTTGAGTTCTAATGCTTGGATGGATCTCAGGTGTCAACCCACTGGGCTTCACTTCTCTTAAGATCCGCCTCCTTTGTTAGTCCATGGCTAGCTGTTTGACACCCAACCATTGCAATAAACTCTGTACATCCTCTGTGGGTTCATCACACACATGCTCTATAGTTATCTCATCCTCACTCCCTCCTTCCAGCTCCTCCTCCTCCTTCTCTTACTTGGCTGTTTTCCTCTAACATCAAGACCCAGGCCTGTCAATAGGGTCTCATCATATTTTCCAACCATCGTTCGAGTAAGTGCTACACTGGCTTTGTGAGGACTCTGTCCACTTCCTTTGGCTGCATCTGCTGTCCACCTTCTGGAAGACACCGTGTCACCACCAAATCCCACTTCTAACACCAGTGGACACCCTAAAACCAGTGGACACCCCGGTGAATTTGCCGAAGTCAGTGCTGGGTGCACAGAGGAGCCCTGTGTGTTGCTGGTACTCCTGCTTCAATAAATTTCTTTATGTTTGCATTTGGCCTTTTCCTGGATTTATTTGTATCCACATTTGCGGTGGGAGACCTGAGTGACACCACTTTCCACCTACTAACCTTGGTCCTTCCCAGCAACAAAGCTCCCAATTATACTTCATCATGTCCCCATGGCCATAGAATAACCCCAATATTTTACATGGTGATGTTGCCACTGATATATCCCCAATGTCTGCTTTCACTGTAAGTGTTTCCTGAATCTTAAGGCATGCACTCTTCTCTGTATTTACATTTGTCCCCAAAATGGAGGTTAAAAACCTTAACAGAGTATAAGCAAGATCCCCTGAGAACACATTCCAGCCAGTATACAGAAATCTTCAGCATAGGTAATGCACTTTAATTCTGGAGTAGTAGGGAGAGAAATCCCATGTATTCTAGGAGAGGCATACAATATCTATATAATATGGTGCAACATAAAGAGATACAACAAGGGGCTGAGGGGGCACTCCTGTAAAACTCCCACCCTAATCCTACATCTAGGTCCCAGCCATCCATTATCAAAAGGTCTAACATGAGCCAAAGAGTAACACATCCTTATCCAATTAACAAAAGGGGATGGAATACCATAGTTTTCCAAACATATCCATAAAAACATGTAAAACTGTATCAAAGCCTTAGATTGATCCAGACTCATTCTATACCCTGCTACCAAATTTTTCCTCCCTGGTGCATTACCTTCCTGATGCCATAATAGTTTATACAGCTCTCCAGGCAAACCATTGGACCCAGGTGCAGTCCTATTTTTAAAACTGAAATAACATGACCAAGTTCCTGCACTGTAAAGGGTTCCAAAAAACGGCTGTCTGATCACTGTCTAAAGATGGAACATGTGCTGCCTGTAATAAGTCCCTAATCAAAGTAGTACCTAAAATAGGAGTCTCAAACGTATCTGAAGAATGTATATCTAACTCATGTATCATTCATAATATCAGAATTAGTGGACTCCAGATCCCCAGCCTGAATCAAAAGTGCACTTACGTGACAATTGGATATCCTGTTTACACAATCTATGAAAGGGCTGATCTGTTCCTGTTTCCTTTGGGTTCCGAACTGTTGCTCCTTCTCCAAAGATTTCTGTCTATCATATTGAAAGGCAAGCATCTTTGCTTAACTTCCAAAATTTCAACAGACAAATCAAACGATCCCTCTCTGCCTAGAAAAAGCAGTGCAACAGCTTCCTATTTGTCATGCATTGCCTAAAATCTGAACCTGCCCTTTGGTTGTCTATTGAAAGAAATCTTACACACTGTTCAGTGTCACCCTACCAATCAACACTGAATCACTTACAAAAAGTGCAGATTGCCTATCATGGAGAATGCAATCTATTTCTGATCTAACTTGTAGATCTTCTAAAATACTAGTGTTTAACCTCCACACCCCTGGGCCCAGAATTCTAGGGGTCTCTGAGAAAACCTGAATGCCAATCAAGACATGATCTGAAGTTTCCACATGTAATGTTTCAAAGTGTGAGACAGGTAATGCCTGTGTTACAAACCAAAAATCAATTCTAGATGTTAGCCTGCCCTTTGCAAAGGTACTTCTAGGTGTATGATCGAAGGCAAGATAGCATCTTTCAACAAGGACCGCTTAATCAAGGTTTGTAAGAATGCCCTGTCACAATAGATTTTAGAGGAAGGTCCAGAACCAGATGACAAATTAATATTGAAATCCCCCCCCCCCAAAAAAAATACCTGTTTGCTAGTATACAGATAAGGCTGGATACATTTTAATAAAGCAATTCTTTGCGCCTTAAAGTTTTCATTTGTGGGTGAAATCTTCAAGATATTTCCATCAGTCTGTTCAGGAGGTGGGAGCTCCAGAAGGTTTTTTCAGTCTCCACTGGTGGTGAGAGACTCAGTGGGTTCTGGAAAACTGAATTTTTCCCTAAATACTTTGATTTTTCCATTACAGTGACACTTACTGTATCTGTTGATTTTGACTGATGTTGTTTTATTTGAAGTGTTGCTTTGTATTTTATGATTTAAAGTTTAATATTGTTGTTTATCTCCTGAGGCTGTGGGAAGGCCTGGGAGGTGAGGATTTTGTTGATTTATTTTGTAGTTTTGTTTTCTTTGATTTGTTTTGTTTTATGAATGGTTAATTTTTATTTATTTTATGGGGTTGGATCTCTAAGGGATATTTCTTTTAGTAAGTGGTCTGTGTAATTTTATTCTATTTTTAGGCATTCTGTATGCTGTTTTAGGCAGATAATAGACTTGTCAAGGGAGTGCTGGTTGATATTTTAGTCACCAAAATGTGTTGCAGACCTGCCCCCATGGTTGTGTGCAATTCACCCTCTGCTCTCCACACCCTCCATCCCTTTTTCTCCCCCCCTTTGCAGCCTACAACTTACCAGCACTGCAGGGTGCTGGGTATTGCTCGTAGGGGGAGAAGGAGGGTGGGGAGCTGTGAACAGTGGAGGGTGAATGAGTGGAGCCATTGTATCAGGGTTGTAAAATCCTGAAGATGCCCTGGGGAGAAATGGAACCAGGATCGTGGTCCACCGTGTCTGGTTTCCATACCCAAGGGCACCACTAATTCTGGTGGGCAGGTGGTTCGGGTGGCCCTGGAGGTTCATTCAACTCGGGTGGTGCTATGCAATGCTAGGTCCACTAAAAACAAGACTGCAATTATTGTACATCTTGTTAGAACAGTGGACCTGGCTTGCATCACTGAGACCTGGCTGGATGAGAACTCTGACCCCATTTTGGAGGCCTTAACTCCAGCTGGATACTTGGTGATTCACTGCCCAAGATTGGATCGCCGGGGGTGGGGGGTTGTGGTGGCCTGTTTCAAGACCAAACTTAACCTCATGAATGTACCAGTTGAGGATGCTAAGTCATTTGAGTGTACTGTGGTAGCAGAGTGTAGGTTGTAGGATCGCCTCATCTACCGTCCACCCGGCGATGAGGCGGTTCCTTCAGGAAGTCATGAACTTCATTGTCGACATGGCATTTAAGTCACCCAGGCTGATGGTCCTAGGTGACTTCAATGCCTGGGTCAATGACAAACTCTTAGAGTTTGGACAACATCTCCTCCAACTGATGACATGTCTGGGCCTTACACAGACAGTTACCACTGCTACCCACAGACAGTCACTCTCTTGACTTAGTCATCCTCCTGGGGATCGAGGCCTCTGATCTGGGGGTGGAACCAGTTGGATGGTCCATCATTACACCATGAGGTTTAGCTTTAGTGCCCCCCTCTGTTGGCCTGCCTCTGTGGGAGCGGTCAGGTATTGCCCTTTATGAGATGTAAGCTCTGAAGGCCTGGAGACAGTACTTGACCTATCGTCCTCCCAGCGGCAAGCAGTGACCCAGAGACCTCGTGGTGGCCTATAACTCAGCCATTTTGGTGGCCCTGGATGTCATTGCTCCAGTCCGAGTTTACCCTCTTTCCCTTCGCCCTCCATCCCCATGGTTTGATGGGACTTTGAGGGAGATGCGGTGACTAGGACGAAGGTTAGAGCATTGCTGGCAGAAATCTGCCCTTGATTCCAACTGCCTTAGATTGATGGATCATTATAAGTCTATCAACCTGCAATCACCCGTAAGAAGGCAGAGTTCTGTCTGGGGAGATTGCAGCCACTCAGAATCGACCAGCTTAGCTTTTTCGAACAGTAGATGGACTGTGCAACCCGGCCTGTCTACAAGTTCGAAAAGCCTTTTCACAAATAGAGTGCAATGACCTTGCTCGATTCTTTGCATCTAAGGTGGCCAACATTATGGCGGTACTCCAGCCAACACACTGTATGGGTGGTGCTGTGGATCGGGCCAAGGCCGCTACTCCTCAGCTTTCCTGGAGTACCTTTGACTGGCTGAAGTTCATGGATGTCATGTGGATTGTCCAAGGTTCTCACCCTATGTTCTGTAGTTTGAATCCAGGACCAACTTCCCTGATTTTGGGTTGTATTGATTCTATAAGTCTGGTCCTAGCACAGATAGTCTGGTGCTCCTTGGAAACAGGTGAGTTTTCTAGCTCCCTAAAGGAGGTGGTAGTAACACAACTCTTAAAGAAAGCTTCTTTGGACCCAGACTGCCATGCAAACTACAGACCAATCTTTAACCTTCCCTTTTTAGGGAAGGTGACTGAGAAATTAGTGGCTGTGCAGCTGGAGAACCATTTGACCATCCATGACATCTATGAACCCCTCAGTCTGGATTTTGAAAGAGATATATGGTAGTACTGTGACAGCACTGGTTCAGTGCTCACTGATATCCTGGTGGCTAGAGACCAGAAAAAACACTCCATCTTGGTTCTTCTGGATCTCTCATCAGCATTTGACACTGTGGACCATGGGGTGCTACTTGATCACCTGAGGTTCATCTGTGGACTGTTGGGGACAGTCCTAAGGTGGTTTTCATCTTTTCTTACTGGAAGAACTCAGAGAGTGGAGCCTGGGATTTATTCCTTGAACCAGTTCCTTTGTCTTGTGGGGTCCCTCAGGGCTTGGTGTTGTCCCCCATGTTGTTGCAGTGTACATGTTGCCCCTCAGAGACATAGTAAGAAGGTATGGACTGAGGTTTCATTGCTATGCCAGTGATACCCAGCTCTACCTATCTTTTGCACCTGACCAAGATGGATCTCTCAGTTTTAACAACTGTCTCACAGAAATCCAGGAGTGGATGTATTCCAGCTGGCTAAATTTGAACTCGGATAAGACTGAGATGTTGGTTGTAGATCTGGCGTGCAAGATAGGGAGGTCTGGGGTGGGTTTGCCCTCTGGGATTTTTCTTGGGGTGTTTCACTCTGTCCTCTGAACAGGTGTGAAACCTGGGGTATTTGCAAGGCTAACTCTGCATTCGCAAGTGTCAGCCATTGTCAGATCCTCTTTACCATCTGAGAAATATTCCAGGGGTTAAACATCTTGTTCCGTCCGGTGATCTTTCTACTCTGGTTCACGCCTTTGTGTTCTCACACCTGGATTACTGCAACTCCCTCTACCTAGGGCTACCTGAGGTGGAAATCCACCACTTGCAGCTAGTGCAAAACGCTGTGGCCCAGCTTTTCACGGGAACTTCTAGATCTTGTCATATTACACTGGTGCTGTGTGGACTGCACTGGCTGCCAGTACAGTGGCAGATCACCTTTTAAGTCAGTCTTCTGACTTTTAAAGCCCTACACGGACTTGGCCCTGATTATCTGAAAGAGCTTCTGATCCCCTATTGCCCTGGATGATTGCTTTGCTCAGCCGATGAGGGGTTGCTGTTGATTCTGAGGGTTTTCCTGAAATCTTCTGGGGCCTGTGCATTTGTGCATGCTGCCCCCACCCTCTGGAATTCTCTACCCCTCTGGTTACTGGATTGCACAACTGTGGAGGGATTCAAGCAATCTTTAAAAATGTATCTGTGGACTCAGGCTTTTGGTGAAGGTTAACTCTGTAAAGGTGTATCTGTTTTATCTGTCTTATTACTCTATGACTTGGATAATTGATGTTTTTTAAAATTTGTTAGGTGCCTTGACATTTTGAAAGGCACCTTAAAAATAAAATTATTATTATTATTATAAACATTAATTAAGCCACAGTCTAGCCATTTGAAAAGCATATCAACCATTGAAGCCCTCCCTGGCTCTAAATCAATCCATTTTTGAACAGTAATGTCTGAAGACATAAAACAAATGCCTAAACCACAACATAAATCAAGTCCTATGGACCAAAGGGAGCTGCCTTTATACCACTTGTGAGAAGCAACAGAAACATCCCTACCCATATGCAGGCGGGTGTCTTGTACGAAAGAAATATCATAATTTAAATGTTGCAAAACAGCAAATGTAGTCTTCCTTTTTTTATTCCGACTTTGTGCTATTTGCATTCAGGCTAGCCAACCTGATCACCAGAATAGCATGATGGAAAAAAAAATGTTTTTTTCCTGAGACTTGGTCTAGTAACCCTCAGAGGCAAAGCAGATTTTGGTGCACTGATAACATGTGACCCAGACAGAGGTAGAACTTCAGGCTGTACAGCAAGAGGAGGTTCCATGGCATCCTCATCATCCATAGCTTCCTCCAGCTCTGTAAAGGTTCATATCTAATTTCTGTCTGGAACAGGTCCAAGTGTGGGGGGGTGATAAGGGAACTCGAGGCAGAGTACAACCTTTTTTCCCCACCCTTTGAAAAGGTGTCATAACATCTTCCTGCTTGTCTGCAGTGTTGTGCTGGTCAGAGTCCAGAACCCTGATTTCTGGGGTAGGGGATGATGTGGGCAGTTCTGGTGAAGGATCAGGCACTACAGAAGTACCTGAGTGTAAATCCTGCTCCCAAAAACATCAGTGGATATCACAGAAATGACAATAGGAGATTTCTCCATGACTGTAGAAGTATGAAAGCCTCTTGCAGGGGTGAGGATGCCCCCTTGGTATAGGGTCTGAAGCCAAGCTTGGGAAGGCCTGAATCTGGACCAGTCTTGTTGTTGAAAGGTTTTTAGTCATATGCAGAAGTAGTCTTGCTCTGAGGATCAGTCAAATTATGTGCTGCCCAAGGGCATGCTCTAAAGGGTGTTCATTGTTGCCACACAAATTACCAACTGGGGGGCCTTGCACAAATTCAATATGGCCCCGCTCACCACGTCAAAAACATTTCATATGTAAACAGTTCATGTTCAGATGAGATAAAAAACACATTTGTAACAGCCTTTTGGCTGACCGGGGTAACATAGAATTCCCCTGTCCCATCCCAAAAAGAAACAGCTGGGAAGATTATTAATACCACTATTGGAATGCTTAAGCTGAATCCAAAAGGTCCACCCCCCAGTCTAGAAACCATTTTCATCAATGATAGGCTAAGGATGACCATGGATATTGCAGCGTTTTTCGAGCCAAAACACAATATCATCCACACTGACCACCTTGTTCCTGAATAAAATAGTCACAGTCCTTACCTAAGGCTTTGAGATAGGTGTGACTGTAAAAAGCCTTCAGATAGGCTTGTCCTTTACTTGGTAATACAACTTCCAGAACCTATCCAAAAGCATAGCAGAACAAAAGCTAACAACAAAATTATTATCCTCTGATGCATGTATAAAGACATAAACATCATGGGAAGTGAAATTCATAGACTCTATGATCAATTTCTTTCCCACCAACAATCTATCAATAACTTGGCCTGGACCCCCCATAAAATGTAAATGAGCCACAAACTGTCTTTTCACAGCATCAGCCAGCTTATGAAAAAGCCCAGCATAACTAGAGAACTGTGTTTTCTTTGGAAAAGTTCTATCAGCTGCAGAAGGGCCCCCCTCCACTGGCCCCATTAGTACCGCATTGTCAGGCATCATTGACTCTTCTAGGGCAACAGTCGTAGAGTCTGGGTCTAAGGAAACAGTAGTCTGGGGGGAGAAACCAGAATTGTCAGAAGTAGTAGTACCAGCAGACATCATGCCTGTGGCGACAGAATCAGACAAAATAACAACAGAAAAGTTACCCGTTAGGTACATTAGTAGAGGCAGCCACTCCAGCTTGCTTGGAAGTATCACTTACAGTGACTTCCCTTGAGGAAGTTGTATCTATTTGTAAAGTACTATCATGGCCAGGTGTACCGGGTATAGGGATCATAGGATCAGGTATCCAAGTTCCATTTTAGAACATCCAACCAGCCTGTTGAAGGACTGTCCCTGGTGCCCATTGCCTGGATGACTGAAACTCTGGAGAAGAAAATCTGGAATATAACTCAGGCTGTTATATGAGCTGCGGTGAAGCATTCCCCAGAAGAGTTTTGGGGACTCACAATGGAACGTTTCCTCTTCTTCTCTTCCTCAAGCTACAATTTTTGTGCAGAGAATTCCTTCTCAGCCTCAGTCAACATGTCAAGTAGCTGTTTCTTTTTTAAAGCCATTTTTTCTTGTAAACAGAGCTCTTCTTCCGATAAGTGCTCCACACCATCCATAGGAATCAAGACTGGCATTACCAAACCCTCCAGCTCCTCCGCCGCTGAGAAACCATTTCCCTCCAGGCCATTCTTCTAATCCAAATCAACATTCAATGCCTCCAGTCCATACAGGGCTCCAACAGTTTCTCTCTGCAACTGTGATAACACACTTTCTTCCTCCTCTGCCATCGTCCAAGACTGGGATCCACCAACCTCCCGCTGAGTGTAGAGATATCCTCTGCAGGAGAGTAGGGGAGTTTCCCTGGTGTTATGGCCAAATTTTCTCAATTCACTAAAAATACCACCAACAGCTTAATCAGGTTCAGTGTCAGCTGACACCCATCTGTATCCCTCCCCAGGACAAGGCTGAAAATAAGCAGAATTGTCTAGTCCTCCTTTCCTGGTCAACAAAACTGAAAAAAGATTTGCTCCACATGGCAAAATAAAAAGCCAGCTAAATGGACATTTTTAACCTCATCCAATCAAAAATACTGAGTTTCTACAATGAAGAAGCACATGGCCAGCCAGAGACTACAAAAACAGCAGCGCCATCTATCATTCTTACCAGCCAACAAAGCAAGTGAGACTCCTGCTCTGAATGCTCCTGAAGACCAAACAAGATCCAAAAGCATGGCTGTCTTGGTGTAAAAAGACCAGGAAAAAATTCTAAACCAGTAATCCCATCCCTTCCCGCTATGACTTGCAACCTCCAAAATGAGGTAAAAGCAGACTTTGAAAATATAACTGCCCAAATGCTACACTTGCATGGTATCATTTCTGGGCTCACTCAATCTACCGCATCACACTCTAATCACCTGGATGAAGTTGAATGGCAACTGACTGAGCTAGAATACACCATCCTTGATTTGACTAGAGAAAGAGACACTCTTTAAAAATAGGTAGAGGATTTTTCTGAGTGGGCTGATGATCAGGAGAATACAGCGAGAGTGTCCAACTTCTGGGTCATAAGGTTTCCCAAGGGGACTGAGGACAAGTCTCTTGCTGCAGGCATCCAAAAGTTGCTAGTAGAAAATTTGAAACTAGGGCCAGAAGTCACCAAACATGAGATAGAAAGGGTCTATCTGGTCAGCCCCGAACTTAAACCGAGGCACAAACCAACACACTTTCTGGTAAAATATTTATGCTACCTGGACATGGAGGTAATGCTCCTACAGCAGCAGCCAAAATCCATGGACCTATAGCAGTGGAGCAAGGGAAGGTGCTCATCTTCTAAGACTACACCAGGGATTTACAAATGAAAATGCAGCAGTGTGGGGAATTAAAAGCTAAGCTGCATAGAAGGGGGATGGAATTCGCCACCTATATCCCTCCCATCTCTGAATAACTAGGCCAGGACATCCTCCATGATTCTTCACCACCTGTCGTGAAGCTGAAAAGTTTGTCAACCATGAGGATGCAAGCTACTGAAGGTGCCAAATAACCTGCTCAACATGGCCAGTGACTTGACCTTCTAAACAGGCTACATGACTGCAAATTACTGTATGTGTGACACAGTCCTTCCTCAAGCGCTCCTGGTCTCTATCCTACAAATTAAAAGCATATTTAAATAATGTGAATGCCCCCAGCCCACAAACTATAGCACAACCACTGACCTTCAACTGTCTTTGACTAGTAACAGAATTGGAATTTGCACAGATAAAGACATTTGGCCCACCCAGTCTGCCCATTCTGCCCTACCTACATTATCAACACAGATCCACTTGATTTAAAACTCTTTCTTCCTCCCCCTTCTTTTCCATTACCATTGTCTTGTGCTTATCCAATTCATTCTTGTGCTCCACCATTGGTTTACCCCCCATGTCTCCACTGGAAAGCTGTTACAGGAATCCACCACTCCTGGATCTACACCCTTCAGCTTCTCAGCATGTCCCCTTTTTCTTGAGCGCCTTTTATTTCTAGAAAGTACTTCTTTCCTGTACCTTATTTACCCCTGTGAGGTATTAAAAGGTCTCTATCATGTCCTCCTTCTCCTTACACTTTTCCAGGGTGTGCATTTTGAGGTCCTTTAGTCTTTCCTTGTAAGGCTTTTGATGCTGACCCTGCATCATTTTAGTTGCCCTCCTCTAGACCACTTCCACTTTGTCTGTGTCCTTCTAGCGATATGGGTCTCAATTCTCTAACCTGTTAGACTGCCACAAGTCCTGGGTGCCCTGAGTGCACACGGTGCATGTGGATTGTGGCAGTCTGTGGCTGGCAATCAGGATTCTAGATCCCGTGCACCACATGCTGTGAGTTAGACCAGCTTTTCTTGGTCTAACTTCACTGCCCTTTTTATGAGGTTTGTGACAAATATTTGGCGCAAGCCACCATAAAGATAGCAAAGTGTTGCAAATGCGCTTGACCTATGAGAATAAGGTGCACCGTGAGGCAATGTGTTTGGTGCAGCACAGGGTTTGATGCAGGACTTCTGCAAGCCCTGCTTCACCCTTTGAGAATCAAGACTGTTGTCTCCACAACTGGCCACAATACTCTAGGTTGGGTCTTACCAGCGAGCTATGCAGAGGCAACACCAGCTGCTCTTTCTCTTGGTGATACCCTCCCTATACGAACATAAGAACATACGAAGATTGCCAGCAACAAAAGGCCATCGTGGTCTATCTAGACTGCTTGTGAATGCAGCTAGCTCCCTGTTCAGCAACTGCTGCACCACCCCCTTCCCTTACCTCCCTTTACCCTCCCCTTTTCCCTGTCCCACTCCTTTTTGAAGCATTCCACTGTGGTACATGCCACCACTTCAGCTGGTGGTGCATTCCACTTTGCCACCACCCTCTCCATAAAGAAATGCCTCCTCATCTCCCTCTTGAATCTACCCCCCTTCAATTTCATGTTGTGGCCCCTATTGTCTCTACCCACCTTCCTCAAGAATAGACAGTCTGTGTCAGTTTTGATTATCCCTTTCATGTATTTGAAGGTCTCAATCATATACCCCTGTCCCTCCTCTACTCCAGTGTGTATGTTTACTCTCTTAGTATGACCTCATATGGCAATTCCTCCAGGCCCTGAATCATCTTTGTTGCCCTATGCTGCATTCCCTCCAGCAACCTAATGTTCCTTTGTAGGTACGGGCGCCAGTACTGCACGCAGTATTCCAGCTGGGGTCTAACCAATGATGTGTACAATGGTAGAATAACCTCCCTTATTGTCAAGGTAATTCCCCTTGCAATGCACCCCAGCATTTTGCTGGTCATTGCTGCTGCCTTTCTGCATTGTGTGGAATTGTTCATTGCTCCTGTGATGAGCATCCCAAGATCCTTCTCTTCTGTTACCTCCAGCCGCACTCCCCAAGATTGTACCTTCTCCTCGGATTTTTTGTTCTGAAGTGCAGCACCTTGCATTTCTTTGCATTTAACCCCAGCTGTCATCTGTCAGACCATGCCTCCAGCTTTGCCAAATCCTCCTGTAGCCCACACCACCCTCCCAGGTCATCCACCACCGGTCCCATCTTGGTGTCGTCTGCAAATAGGCTGATTTTGCTGATGATGCCCTCCAAGATGTCTGCAATAAATATGCCAAACAGCACTGTGCCAAAAACCAATCCCCATGGAACACACTTGTCACAGGCTCATGGGATGAGTATTCCCCATCTACCACTATCCTCTGATTCCAGTCTTTTAGCCAGTTCTCCACCCACCCCACCAGTTCTGCCCACCCTCTGCCCTTTAGATTGATTCCAAGTCTCCCATATGGTACTGAATCAAAGGCCTTACTGAAGCCTAGGTACAGGACATACACACATGGCCCATGTCAATTTGCCTAATCACCCAGCCATAATATTCCACCAGGTTGGTCTGGCATGACCTGCCCTTGACAAAGCCATGCTGCCTCCTGTTCACCTCCAGTAATGCCACTAGCCTATCCTTTGGGAGGGTGTCCATTAGCTTCCCCACTATGGACATTAGACTTACTGGCCTATAGTTCCTTGGTTCGTCCTTATGTCCACTCTTGTGGAGGGGAACCACGTGAGCCAGTCTCCAGTCCTGTGGTATGCATTCTGTGCCTAGTGATGCATTAAATAAGTATGCCAAGGGTCCTGCCAGGACCTCTGCTAGCTCCTTCAGCACTCTTGAATGTACTCCATCCGGTCCCAGAGCCTTGTCTACCCACAATGCCCTTAACCCTTCCAGGACCCCCCCCAGTGTGATTTCTCCATCTGTCATCCCCCCATCTGTTTCTATCCTCACTCCTATTATGGGTGGCGCCCTTTACTTTTCTTTCATAAAGACTGAACAGAGTCATTGAGCACTTCTGCCTCGTCACCCTCTTCTTCCACCCATCCCCCTCTTTAATTCTTACAATTTGGTCCCCACAGCTTCTTTTCTCCCTGATGTACCTAATAAGTCTTTCTCCCTTTTTATGACCTGTGCCAGACTGAGTTCCCTTGCTGCCTTGGCTGCCCTTACCTGACTGGTCACTTCCTTGGCTTCTTTCAGGTATTCCTCCCTCCCCAATTTTCTGCATTTCCCGTAAGCTGCCCTTTTCATCCTCACCCTGTATTGCACCCCTTTACTTATCCAGCTGGGTTTCTTCTTCCTAGCCTTCTTAGTCTGGGCCCTGCTGTAAGTTTCTGTTGCCTCCACTATCCCTGTCCTATCAGTTTCCACCTTTGCTGTGAGTCCATACACAGTTGAATGTTGAACAGGAACTCCTGTACCACGTCCCTCATTATCTTAAAGTAGGCATTCCTGAAATCCAGCACCCTTGTGACAGATGCCATCCACTCTTTAGCCATCTGTAACTGGAATCATACTGTCCGATGGTCAGTCCCACCCAGTGGATCCTCCTCCCTCACATCCCTCACCCACTCCCCATTCGTCAGTATGAGGTCAAGGGTGTTCCTTTCCCTAGTTGGTTTCCTAACCTACTGTACTAGAAAACTTTTTTGAAGGCATCCTGTATTACCTGCTCCATTTTGCTCTTTGTGGTAGGTGTATCCCACTCCAACCCCAGCAGGCTGAAGTGTCCTACTATCACCGCTCCCCCTCTTGCAGTTCCTCCTGATCTGTTCTGTCAGTACCCTGTCCATCCCTTCAGTTTGAAAGGGTGGTCTGTACACCAAACCCAGTCTTAGTGATCTATTTTTGGGATCCTGTAGTTGTACCCACAGACTTCTGTATCTCTCTCATCTCCCTCCTCTGTTACAAATTTTAATCCTTCCTTTATATACAGTGCCACCTCCCCTTTCCATTTTCCCTATCCTTCTGGTGTAATCTGTACCCCAGAACACGTCATGTCCCAGTCATGGTTGGGTGGCCATGTCTTAGTTATAGCCACAGTCCATGCCCCATTCTCCAAGACAGCCTGTAGTTCTGCCCCTTATTCCTCAGACTCCTAGCATTTAGTGTTACCACCCTCAACCTTGTCTCTACCCTCCCCTTCCTCTCTCCCTTATGGCCACTTCCTTAGTAGTTGTCTTCCTCCTTACCTTGCTATCACAGGGTAAGCCCATTGGTTTCACATCACTAGGCCTCTGAACAGCATTATCCTCCTACCCCCTCTCCTAGTTTAAAATGCTCCTCAATGTGCTTCTCTATCCTTGCCTTCAGTACATTTTTTCCTTTCTCATTTAGGTGCAGTCTATCTTTTGTATTCAGACTGCTGTTCTCCCAGATCTCCCCCCACCATCCTACCAGCCCATACCCCTTTTCCTGACACCAGGCCCCCAGCCATTTGTTAAACTCTTGAATTCTCCCTTTTCTTGCTGTGCTTGCCCTGAGAATGGGAAGTATCTCTGAGAAGTTGTCAGAACTGCTCACTCCCTCACACAGAGGTCCCAGTTCCTCAAACTTCCTCTTAATCTCCCCAACCATCCCATCAGCCGGGTAATTCACCCCCCGGTGTAGTATTAGGAGAGGCCTTTCTCTTCCCTGCTTGAATACTTTTGCATGGATTTCCCCACCCTTTCCGCCTTCATTCCTGTCATGGGTTCCACCCTAATTCTACTGTGCTTCCCTCTTTGCTTTCCCACCTGACCCCTCTTAGTACTGAGTCCACCAAGACCAAGACACCTCCTTTCTTCACCTCCCCGTACTCCCCCTTCTCCTCCCCTTCTTCCTCCTGCATAATATTTCTTCCTATTGTCTCTGTTTCTCCTCCTGTGTTTTCCATTGTACTCAACCCTTTTTGCCCCAATTCATCTATTTCTCCATCTCTCTCATCATGCTTTTCTTCTTTGTAACCATGGATTGTACTTCCCCTTCCTCCTTCTTCTCCTTTGACTCTTCTGTTAGAGGTATGCCCCCATCTGAGCTCCCAGAATTACCAACTCCCTGTACTCCTTCTCCTATTTTCCTTGCACATTTGTATCCTGTACCTGTGTCACCCCCACTGCACCTTGTCCTGACCACCCCATCCCTCTTCTCCCTCCTCTCTTTTTTCTTTTCCTGGATGTCTTTTGTGCTTTCCACATTCCCTTCTCCTCCTAACCTAATATGCCCCTTCATCATCTTTGGCCTCCCCCTTAGCTTAGTACTTCCTTCTCTAGCCTCCCCAGCCTTATACAGATGGGGCATCCCCCCTCCACAGGGTGTCCATGAATACTGCCCCTCCACAGTTATTACATCCCATGATCCTTCCTGCCCTGTGACTTCTGTTCCCCACCTTTCCCGGATTCCTTTGCCCCCCCTCCTCTCCACTGACTCTCATTCCAGCCTGCCCCACTACCTTGCCCCCTTCCCAGACTGCCCCAAGCCATCACCATTGCCCCATTACCCCTTCCTATTCTTTGTTCCCTCTGCTCCGTTCTCCCTCTTGTGGGTCCTCTTCTTTCTATCTTGACCCTGTCTGTTGGAAGCATTGTTTCCCAGCTCCTCAATCACCTCCCTCACTGCCTTCAAGCCAACCCCCCAGTGTCTTTTCAGTACAGTGTTCAGCCAGCAGCTGTAAACTACAATTTTAAGCTAAAAAACACTACCAAAACTTACAAAATATCTGAGATAAATAAGCTCTCAAAAAAACTCACCTCTTATTGCAACTCCACTCAAACAAACTGCCTCAGTGAACAACTACAGATAGATTTAAATCTAAAATTCACACAATCTTGAATCACTGCTCTGCTATTTGGGAAAATATCCCCTCCCTCAAAGTGCTTAGCCAGCCAGCCAGCAACAACTGCTGTGAAATACAATATAGATTTTCAGTCCCAACCACCAAACCTAGCACAGTGCACAGCCAGCAGCTGTAAACTACAAATTTAAGCTAAAAAATATCACCAAAACTTACAAAATATCTCAGAGATAAATAAGCTCTCAGAAAAAATCACCTCTTATTCCAAGCTTCACCTCTTATTCCATCTCCCTCAAACAAAACTCCTATGTACCTCAGCATCTCACTAGCCCTCCTGACTGCCTTGTTGCACTGTCTGGAAAGCTTTAGGTCATCAGATATGATTAACCTAGAGCTCTTTTCCCCTTAGTAGTCATCAATATCACTTAACCCATTGTGTACTCTGATTCTGGGTTTGTGCCCAAAGTATAGTATTTTGTGCTTTTTCACATTGCAACCCAATTGCCATACCTTTGTCCACTCCAGTTTTCTTTGGTCTCTGCTCATCCTTTCCAACTCCCCTCCCTGGAGTGTCTACCCTACTGCAGATTCTGGTGTCGTCTACAAAGAAGCAGACCTTCCCATCCAGGTCCTCTGTAATGTCAGTTATATAGGCATTAAAGAGTACAGCTCCCAGCACTGATTTCCAAGACATCCCACTGGTTACCCTCCCTGAGTTAGGCCCCTAGCATTAATTTCCATCTTTTATTGAAACTGCATGAAGCACATGGGGTCATGATTAATACCCTGTGGCAGACAGTTCACACTGATATTCATCACAGCCTGGAGCTGTTAGGAAGGCATCAAAGTAATGCATGTTACATATGAATCTCTACTTCTGTTTAAGAGGGCAGTGAATGGTGATGGGAGTTTGGAGGGGATTGGGGAGATGGGACTTGGGAAGTGGGGTTGAGGGGCTGGTAAAAATGAATCTATCATGGCCTGGTGACCACTAGATCTGAAACATTTTTTGCCAGGCTTCCGTCACTGTTTTGAGGTTTGTGAGGCAGTGAGTCAAAAAACATTTTCTTATAGGGAAGCCTAGAGGGAACATTTTTAACCAAATTGATTTTCTCATGCTTTCATGTCCTTCTGACCCACTTGACCACGTAATTTGATTGCTGCACATTTCCTTGGGTCTCAACGGGGGACTTTAAACATTTATCATGCTCCAGAGCTCTCTGAATGACAGGAGGTGGATCAGATGAATGAACTATTGAGACAATATGTTTGTTAATTGAATGATTGTTAAAACTCATTTAATAGCTTCTTTAATTCAATTGACAGTGTACCCTCAGGTTATAAAGTGCCCAGGCTTTGCTTAAAATGTTAATGTGATGAAACAGTACAATTGTCACTACCCTTCTAGCAAGGGAGGTGGAAAAACATACAGATGTGTTTTGTGAGCAGATCAGTTAACTGTTTTTAATGATAATATTGTCATTTTTTGCCATCACATCTGTGTCAGTTTGCAGGGTTAGATGATCCAAGCATGTTCAAGCTCGGTAGGGGTGGGGGGGTAGTGGGCTGGGTACCATATTGCTGTGTCTGTGATTAAAGTTTCTGTTTCAGTTGACAATGCTGGGGGTGGGGTAGTGGGAGTACAAATGTGTCTGTTATTTGTAGCTGTTTTCAGGTACATAATGCTCAGATGGGAGGAAGTTGGGAAGAGGGGGCATATATGTAATCCAGTGGAAGTTTGTTGTGGTGATAAAAATAAAGTTTGTTTTAGTTCTACATACAAATGGTTATACAACAGATGGTACAGGTATCTAATCTTGCAGGTACTATAAATATCAGTATTCACAAAGGTAAGGCAAGAAAATCAAAGTTGTATGCCCTTCCCCATAAAGGAAGTGGCTGGCATGCTCTGTTTCACCTCATGGAAATGAATGTGATTAAAAATGTGATGAAGCACAAAAGGGTTCTAGGGAGGGTTCAGAAACTCTGCACAGATATTTTACTGCTGCAAAAGACCAATATGACAGAGGGAAAACTTGATAAGATAGCTAAATGCTGTAATGACATGTGGACGGGTGTCTCTTTTAATGCAAAATGAAGGGGCACAGAAATATGGCTGTGGCCACAATTCCCAGGGAACATCACTCCCACCAAATTGTATGGAGGTGGGAGATAATGTTGTCACCCAGCTTAAACTCCATGACAGAACACATGTCACAGCTGGCTCCACATATGGCATTACATAATAGACTGGCAGTGGACATAGCTGTCTCAAGCCCCCTGGTACCTGATGGGAGTTTCAGTTGTGTAGCAGACAGCACGCTTGACAGAAGCAACCCTGCCCTGGTGACTGTTTTCAATGTACTTCACCTCAAAAATTGGTGGAGTAGTGGTTTGGGAAGGCAGAGTAATGTGAAGTCATTGTTTTCAATGGACTTCACATTACCCATCTTAACACGAAGTACCCCATTTCGCATTGCAAAGCACTCTGTGAATTCGCCTTCATTCTGCGAATCACTCCATGGAGTGAATTGAGGCCACTGCACCCATCTCTAGACAGCACGGTTAATAGACGCAACCCTGCCCTGGTGACTGTTGCCTCTAATGCGCAAGAACTGGAACACCTGGCCAATGCCTTTGGGCTTATTGATGTGTGGTGGAACCAAAATCCCATATCTTGAGTATACAGTTTTTTCTTACATGCTCACATGCCATATACGCACATTAACAAGTTTCTGGTTTCTGCCCCATCTGTGCAATATGTATCTCAAGCAATATATGAACTAATTCTGATATCAGACCATGAACCAGCCACAATGATTCACCTGGGATGTCAGGTCCCTCTGCCACAAACTTAGCATTTAGACCCAGTCCTACTTATTAAATCAAGTTTTGGCAGCTTATTTCAGAGGCTATAAATAGCTTTCTGTCCACTAACAAGGCTGGTGACACTTTGCACACTACCAGCTGGGAGACTTCAGAGGAGCGTTTAAGGGCCCAGAAACATCCCTTTTCTGAGCTTTTGCAAGACAAAAATCAGGTAGCCAAACTCTTTGAGTAGAAGACATAACTTCCATGACAGAGAAGGACCATGTGGCCAAGCCCAACATGGAGCTGTACTTTTGTCTCCAACAAGTTAAGTGGGAATATAGCTCATCCAGTACCACAGCCATAGAAGAGAGCATTTTGCTAACCAGAGTGGAACAATATCTTGATGGGATGGGATGCAAGCTCCTTGCCTTGTAATTAAGGAGCAGGAAAAGGGCCTGACCTATAGCACTAATAAGATAGGTTTTGGGGGAAGAGTGACCTCTCATAGGTCCACCTTGGAGGATGCATTCAGTAACTTCTATGTTAGCCTCTACACATCTGAGGTTAGTCCCACCTTAGAGCAGTTTGACACATTCTTTAATAAAACCCTTTCTCACCAATAGATGCTGACACTGCCAATATGTTGGACAAACCACTTGAGAGGAAAGAAATCAGTGCAGCTGTTAAAGCTCTCAGGGGTATCACACCAGGCCCGGCTGGGTTGTTGATAGACTTTTTCAAACCTTTTGAAGGTAAATTACAGGAACCCCTTTACAAAGTAATTGTGAAAGCCTAGACTCTGGGTGTATCCCCCTCCAAATGGTCAGCAGCCATCACAGGGCTTCCCAGACCGGGAAGGACTCCCCACATATGCATCATACTGTCCAACATCACTGCTCCAATCCAATGTGGTTTTATTATGGTAAGACAGGGAAAAACAATGTAAGGCACATAATGAATGTCATACAGTGGTGGGTATGAACCTCGACTAAACACAGGGTGGCAGTCCTTACATTGGATGTTGAGAAAGTCTTTGACCATGTGGCATGGGGATTCATGTTTAAGACTTTATCTAGATAGAGTACAACTTTGGTGGTCAATTTAAGAAATTGGTTGGTGTTCTCTATCAGGTGCCAAAGGCTTAGGTGCTGATCAATGGATAGTTGACAGCAGAGTTTCCCCTAACTAGAGCAATACACTAGGGTTGTCCCTGTCTCCTTTGTTATACATTTAGAACCTGGAGCCCCTAGCTGCAGCTATAGTGCCAACCCTAAGATTTAAGGTATGTGGTGGGGTCACACCAATGAACAGAAGATATCACTGCTCACCAGGGATGTGCTCCATTACATGTTCGACAGAACTGAAAGCTTAACAGATGTGAGGCAACTCTTGGAGGAATAGGGCTCCCTGACAGGACATAAAACCAGATGGGGTTAAAATGAACTGCTCCCTGTGGGAAGATTAAACTGAGCCCACCTAAACAACAACCACCCCTTGGGACAACAGGTAGTACAGGTTATCAAATATTTGGGAGTGCATATGTCTAGCTTGGTAGCAGCATTATACAAATGTAATAACAAGCCTCTCCTAAGTAAGTTAAAAGATGAATGTTAAAAAATGATGCCCACTACCCTTGATAGTCATTGAAAGACCCGGTGTGATAAAGATGTTCACACAACACAAATGCTTTCACTTATTCCAGACCCTGACAATTAAGCTGCCAGGCACATTCTTAAAAACATTAGACTACATTATACACATCTTCCTTTGGCAAGGTAAACCAGCTTGTACAGGTAGGTTGATCTTATGGCAGTTGTCAAAGGCGTAGCCTTGCCCAATTTCAGACTGTACTACTGGGCTCACAGCTGACCTACCTACAAACCCAGTAAAGAGAAACAAACAAGCATGGTTGGAGCTAGAGGAGGTGGTCTTGGGTGTTCCCTAGCTCAGATACTATCTTCATCCTCCTGTACAATGCAAGTGGCAGGAAGATCAATACCTTTACCACTGCACTGCTGGAAACGTGGCATGCACTACATAAGTTTATACAACATGAGTTGATCATGTATAGGTCCCAGCCTAGCTCTAGACTGTTAATTTTCTTTTGTAAACTCTCAATACAAGGGAGGATCAAACAACAAACATAGGAACAAGATGGAGCAAGATAGGGCACTGACTTAAAAGCTGCAACACCAGGTTTGGAAATATGCAGTAGCACATTACACAAACTTCTCTTATAGTAATCCTCAAGGCAGATTCAACAAATCTTTTGTTATGAACATACATAACACCATTTTATACACAGATATAATGATGAAATATCCTACATGTGCATCAAATGTCAGATACCAGAAGGTACTTTTGCAGATGGCACTTACATGTCATAAAATTATTCTGTTCTGGAAGAAAGTCACAGACTTATGGTTGCAGTTATGAAGCCAGACTCACAATTGCCTCTAGTGTCCTGCTCCCAACACTTACCTATGCTGCCCCAGTATTACAAGGCATGTCCAAGCAGGAGTTCAACCCGGCTACAGATGCTGTACAACAAGGTAGCAGTTCGCAACTCAGGGTCACTCTAGAAGTCACCACTGTGATATGCTGGCCCAACTACAGTGGTCTTCATTCACTTCTCAACTACAGTACCCCTTGCTCTGTCTGGTGTTTAAGTTACTCAGCCCGGCTGCTCCAGCTATCCTAGAACAAACTATCACTCCCAAGTACAACCCTCAGAGGCTTAGGAGCTCAGGTCGGACTCTGCTGAAAATTCCTAGTGTTAGAACTAATGTGGGTGACAAATCCTTCTCCTACATTGCCCCCTACCTGTGGAACAAACTTCCAGCCTCAGTACAGGAAACCCCTTCTCTTCTGAACTTTCATACTAGGCTCAAGGCCCACATGACTGAGACCAGCATCGGTCACTGTCACGGCACTTGATAGCCCCCCACAAGCCTATGCCAACCTCTCACTTGTTCACAACTGTTCTCCACATGCCTTATGTCACCCTTATTGACCTCAAGGAAAGGTTTTCATCATACAATCACAGCAGGTCATTCTAAATGACTCAGAAAAGTTGCTATTGACTTGTAACCTGTTTAATTATCTGTACTTACTCTGTAACCAATTGCATCTGTGTTTCCCATCCTGTAATGTTTTTTTTTCTGGGTTGCCCCTGAAAAAGGGAGCTTCGGGGCTCAGTGGGCCTACCCGGTCATCAAAATTTAATACATAATACATAATAAAATAAATAAATACATGAAGCGCACTATGCCTGGCTCTCCTTTGGAACTACTGCTGGGAGCAGACTCTGGACAGTTCACACAGGCTGAAGGTAGATATCTTTAGGATCTGTCATTGATTAGTGCCCAAAATCTATTGCTCAGTATTGGCAAAGCAAGGCAAAGCAAAATTCATTTAAAATGCCCAATCCTGGAGACTCTGGCGCCGCAAAATACATAAACACATATTTCAAAACTATATTGATAAAACACAGAAATTGTTGAAATAAAATAATCCATATAAACATTAAACAAATAGAAAATTCTCAGCATCTATACTGAAATCAGTACTTGTAGATTAATATTAATCTGAAAAAGCCTGGGCAAACAGGAGGGCCGTAAGACAAGTCTTGAAAACCTCCAAATTGGGGGCCCTCTTAACCCCAGAGGGGAGTTAATTCCACAGGGCGGGGGCAGTGACACTAAAAGCACTGTCGCCAGATGATTTTAGCCTTGACTTGGGATTCGCTAGGGGGTCTCCACAGGAGGAGCGGAGGGGGCGAGTCAACACAGCAGGTACAAGAAGGTCTAACAGGTAACCAGGGCCCTGACCATGTAGGGTCTTATAGGTGAGAAGCCCCACCTTAAAGAGGATCCTCCACCTGACTGACAGCCAGCTCGGACTCTTCTACAGCAGCACAACGAAGCAAAACCTGCTCTTTTGTAAAATTGAGTACACTCAGATGGGTGCTAATAGACAGTGAGACACCTTCTAAACATTTTGGCAACCAATACTGGCATTCATTGAGATGGTCATGTTCCTCACATAGTGCTTTGACCACATCAAGGGGTTATAATTTATTTTTCTCCATCATTCATAACAACACAGTCAGGTATATGGTTCTCACTGCAACTGTGTATAATATTTTTAATCCTTTTGGTAACCAGGTAAGGCCCACTAGGCACAAGTACTTGTTTTCAGGGGTGACTCAGGAGCACTGGGTGGTTAAGCGACTTGCTCTGAGTCACACAGTATGCAAGTGGAGATTTTGGGAATCAAACCCAGGTCTGCTGGATGTACCAGGCTCATTCATAGCTCGCTACTCTAACCTCTATGCTATACTGCCAGCCCCTGGCAACCCCTTGGGATGATGTATCAATTCTATTCTGTATAATCTCTAATGGTTTGTTGTTTCCTTTGTACAACATACTGTATTGCTATGCCAAACTACTGCTCCTTGACAATGAACTTGTGCATGGATTTTTACATGTTGTATGAAACCTGTAGCCATTTACTACATGCATTGTATATTACTACTTCATTGCATGCTTTATTAAATTTATTTTAAGCTATGTTTCTTTTGCCAATAAAATATATTTACAAAACAAATTCTCCTGCTGCATTCAGTTTGCAATTCAAAGGTCAAATTAAAAGCATAAAGAAAAGCTTTCCCCAGGTTTCCAGGGCTATCCCCTGCCTCCTTTGTCATTTCTTCTCAACCTCAGCTGTGTCCAGCAGAGATAGTGTAATTGATTATTTTTTCACGTTTCATTTGCAGTTGTTTGACTTTGAACAACTTTAAATAAATGACAGTTCTTGAAAAACCTGAAAGTGACCATTTCCAATTCAGGTTATATTAAGCTCTAGATCACCCCAATCACACTCTCAGGTTAAGAATACATAATCTTCTAATATTAAAATTATAAATGGGAAAGAATGTTTTTTCTGTTTTGTTTTTCAGAAAGATCTGACCTTTCTGTTGCACTCAAAAGTCACAAAGTTGCAGATATGACTGAGATATTTACTAAAGAAATTGCAGTGAAAGCAATATATGAGGTTTACAAATACCATACCCAAGGGCTTTAGTTTTCCTGAGCCGATAGCTCGGCTGGCCCCGGAATCCTGTCTGATTCAAGTGGTGTTATGCAATGCCTGGTCTATTAGGAACAAGATGGCGGTTATCGCAGATCTTGTTGGAACAATGAGACCTGGTGTGCATCACGAGACCTGGCTTGATGACAATTTTAGAGGCAGTGGTCCTGGCCAGGTTCTCGTTGATACACCCACCAGAGATCAGACCACGGGGGCAGAGGTGTAGCTGTTTGTTTTAGATCAGAATTGGGCCTTACTGGTGTGCCATTTGAAGAAGTCAGATCATTTGAGCTTACTGTAGTAGCAGGTGTGGGCTCCAGGATCATTCTCATCTACCATCCACCTGGAGGTGAGAAATTGTTTCTGCAGGAAGTAGCAGACTTCATCGTCAAAATGGCATTTGAGGCATCCAGGTTGATGGTCTTGGGTGACTTTAATACATGGGTCAACAATGAACTCTCACAGTTTGATCAAGACTTCATTCAGCTTATGAATTCATTTGGGTTCACACAGGTAGTTGCCTCTGCTACTCATAGCCATGGTCACTCACTTGATCTGGTCTTCCTCCTGGGGATTGAGGCCTCCGACTTGGTGGTGGAACCAGTCATGGGGTCTGATCACCACACTGAAAGATTCAATTTCCAAGCTCCCCCTCATAGGTCTGCCTCTATGGGGATGGTTAGATATCACCCATTTAGGGATATGACCCCGGAAGGCTTATTGGTGATATTAGACCTATCAGAATTCTTAGGGGCAGATGAGGCTCCAGAAAGTTTATTTCAAGCCTATAATAAGGCCATTACTGAAGCTCAGGATTCTATCACCCCAGTCTGTGTTTGCCCTCTCTCTCTCTCTCTCTCTCTCTCTCTCTGCCCTTGGTCCCCTTGGTTTGATGGGACCTTGAGGGGGTTGTGACGAGTGGGACAAAGGCTTGAGCATCACTGGCAGAAATTGACTCTTAATGCCAACCACCTTAGATTGATAGATCATTATCAAAGCTATCAATCAACAATCACATGTAAGAAGGCAGAGTTCCTGTCTGGTGAGATTGCTGCTGCTCAGAATTGACTGGCTCAGCTCTTTCAAACCATGGACAGGTTGTGCAACACGACATTGTGCGAATTGTCCAGAATTTGTGGCCAACATGCTGTAGTTTGGATCGGGGCCCTACACGCCTATTATTGGGGTGTATGGAGTCCACGGGCCTGGTCCTTGCAAAGATTGTGTGGTGCTCCTTAGATTCGGGTGAGTTCCCTAGCTCCCTGAAGGAGGCAGTGGTGACACCGCCTTAAGAAAGCTGCTTTGAACCAAACTGCTGTGCAAGTACAGACCCACCTCTAACCTTTCTTTGTTGGGAAGGTGATTGAGAAAGTGGTTGCTCTGCAAGTGGAGAACTATCTTACCATCCACGACATCTACTATCCTCTCCAGTCTGGTTTCCAGAAAAGACATAGTATTGAGACCACTCTGGTTCAGGTGCTCAATGATCTCCTGATGGTGAGAGCTCAGAAGCACCGGTCCATCTTGATGCTTCTTGACCTCTCCTCAGCATTTAACACTGTGGATCATGGGGTGCTGCTCGAGTGCCTGAGGGTTTTCTGTGGCCTGGCTAGTCCAGCTCTCAGATGGTTTCAATCTTGTCTGGCAGGCAGATCTCAGAGGGTGGTGTCAGGATTTTTCCTCTGACTCATTCTCACTGCTCTGCAGGGTCTCTCAGGGCTCAGTGCCATCCCCCATGTTCTTCACAGTGTACGTGCTGCCCCTTGGAGACATTGTAAAACAATATAGGCAGAGGTTTCACTGCTATGCTGATGACACATAGCTTTCTCTGTCTTTTTCACCCGACCAGAATAGTGCGGTCTCAATGTGTAGCAGCTGTCTGGTGGAAATCCATGACTGGATGAAATCTAACTTGTTGAAACTGAATTCTAGGAAGAATGAAGTGTTCATGGTGGATCTGGGTCACCAGCTAGAGATGTTGGTAGTGGGTTTACCCTCTGAGCTTCTGCTTGAGGGTGTACAACTATCTTCCTCTGAACAGGTGCATGATCTGAGGGTGGTTCTTGATGATGGGCTGACACTACATGCACAGGTATTGGCAGTCAGCAAGTCCTCCTTTTATCATCTTCGGAACATTGCCAGAATTAAGTACCTTGTTCCATCTGGTGATTTGCCTACGTTGATCCACGCTTTTGTGACTTTGTGGCTTGACTACTCAACTCCCTCTACTTGGGTGCTGCCGGGGGTTGATATCCACCACTTGCAGCTGGTGCAGAATGCTGCAGCATGTTTGATGACTGGGACTTCTTTTTCTGATCATATTACTCCATGATGCACGATCTGCACTGGTTGCCTATACAGTGGTGGATCACCTTCATAGTCAATTGTCTGACCTATAAAGCTACTACCGGACTGAGGCCAAGCCAGCAAGAGCCCTGACTCCCTACAGCCCTGGCCAGCCACTCCACTCAATTGACGAGGGATTGTTAGAGGTTCCCAGGGTGAGAATGAAAACTTGGGCACAAGCTTTATGTTCAGTGCTCCATCCATGTGGAACTTCTACCTCATCAGATTAGAGAGGTGGGACTGTGGAGAGGTTTAAAGCAGGCTCAGAAACATATTTGTTGAAGCAGGCATTCAGTATTTAATAGGGGACCTTTGGATAATTTTAATTGAAGTATTTAAATTGTACTGTAAATTATTTTTAAGTGAGCTGTTTTGTTTTTATGATGTTTTAAGTATGTACAGTGCTTTGATTATAAGAATTGTGCTAAATAAATAAAGCATCAAATTATACAAATGACATTTTTGAATCTATTCTGCTTCATCCTAGATTATAGGTAAAACCCAAAACTTGGTTTAACAGTGCCTGCAAGGAGTACAAAGCAGTGGTAGTTAAGGTTATTAGATATGTTAAACAGGTTGTTAAGAGATAATTATACTTACTTGATTAAGTTTAGGAAAAAATCTATGTATTTTCTTAAAAAACAAAATATGCTATATTGAAGTTAACTATGAACAGATAAGTATTAAACAATTAACAAACAGGATAACAATTGTTTTTGGCTCTTAGTTGTCAAAGGAACAGGTAATTATGCAAATAATATTTCAGCACAAGTTGAACCGTTAACATTGGTAGATTGCTACAGTACATTGTTTAACAATCAAAAAGATATGCAGAACTATACTGTTATGGTAAATGATCTTCAACTAGAAAGAAGTTACTTGAAATAATTCATCTAGCAATAGCAATGGCAAGAAAGATAAGAGTCAACTGGTGGAGTCTGTTGTTGGAAATAGTTTTTAATGGAATAGTGGAGGATAACATTATACCCAGTAAATGGAAAAGAAACATAACAGTGTCCATATTTCAAAACTGTAATACAGATTGAAAAGAGAATTACACACTATTAAACCTTATAGTCTATATGTGGGAAATTTTTGTAGGAATCATCTTAAATAGATAGAACATGTGGGCTGAAGACACAAACATTTTAAATCCTTTCCAAGTTGGCCTCTGAAGATCAGAATCAGCTATGGATCAATGTTTTCTGCTTAAAGACCTGATTTAAAAATATTACATTAGGCAGCATCTTCCACTTCATAAGGTCCTTTATTGACTTTAAAGTGGCTTTTGATGCCATTTTAAGACTCTTACTTTGGGCAAAATTATTGGAACTTAATATTGATCATGCACTCTTGTGGATTACTATAAATCTTTTGCAAAGAATTGGTCAGTGGTCAGGTATGACCTAGAGCAGAATCTATCAGAGAATTTCCCTTCGGATCTAAGCATTAAACAAAAGCTCTTGCTGTCCCTCTTGCATTTAAATTGTTTATAAATGATTTGTCATTACTACTTCTTGATAGGAAGGGACATTCACAATAAATAAAAGGTAATCCAGTTCCAGTTTTAATGTACACAGTTAATCTAATACTTATCTCTGTCTCAAAAATTGATGGAGTAGGAAATTACTCATTTTAGAAGAATATTGTAAGGAAAATAAATTAGCAGTGTTGACAAAAGCAAAATTATGTTACATGGAAAGAAAAAACTCAGAATTAAACTGGAAAATGGACAACATAGTATTGAGCACTGTTAAATCAAATTGTTATCTAGCTTTATTCTTCTCATCAACTTATTCATGGCGTAAACATATACAGTATCTTAAAAATAAAGTAACACACATTATAGATATTCTTCATTTCAGTGCTAGAGATTTAGGATTCACTTTGCTTCCAGCTATAAGGGCAGCTGAACTGAAAATGAACAGTATAGGGTTATACATGCCTGAAATGTGGAGTAGTACAGTAATAGTAGTGACATTTTATTTTTCTACAGCATGTGAACATTAGGTTTTAGCGACCTATTTAACAAAGTTGCTCTGCATTTGACATAAAAAACATATTGGTTTCAGAGTTTCAGGAAGTATTTACAGTCCTACAGAACAGTTCTTTATTTAAAACTGGCCCTTATTTACAAGAAAGAACAGACACACATTTGGGACAAATTCAGAAAGTATTAATGGTTCACAGTTACTCCACCCACCATGTCTGGAACAATATGAGGCACTATTGTATAAATTCACCATGACCAAAACAAGAGAGAAAATTCCCTTCTCTAGTCCCAGAACAGGGCAAACAAATTAGTTTCATTTTATAATACATTGAGTATAAACAGACAAACTTCATACACATACAAGTCTAAGACTGGCATTTATAGTTTGAACAAAAGTGCTTAGTTTAGGCATATTTCTTGCTATTTGAGGTGTTTCATTCCACAATTTAACAATAGTGTAGTGTAGTGATTGAACTGCACCAGTTGAACTACCCTTTACTCATTTTTAAAGATATATATTGCAAATATCAAAATCCACACATGGAGAAATAGAAAGAGCAGAGTAGATCAAAACCAGATTTTTTTATGACGATCAGGAAAATAACATAGTGGCTTAAATGCCTGCTTAAATGCCACAATATGGAAGCTCAAAACAAAAATATGATTATTAGAGAAAATATCATGGTTGACTATGAGCAATTCATAAACTTGCCTTAACAAAATTAAAGAAATACTGTTATCTATACATCTACAGTAGATTCTTTGAAATCAGTTAATATAGCTCAAACATATATGTATATCTTCAAAGCCAGATTGATAAATGAATCAGCAATGGAGGATATGGACCTAATCAGATGCCTCAAATCCTATCATTGGTATGCTAAAATAAACTCAAGCATTAACTGGAAGCATTTCATCTTTTTTTATTGGAAAATTTTAATTAAAGAATATTTTTGTCATTCAGACTTGAAACATTCTTTCCAGGTTAATAAATTCCAGATATAGAAGCAAAAATCAACAAGTTGTACTTGCAGATTTAAAATGTGACTCTGGGACTGAGTAACTTGAAACACTGTAGTATATATTCTTACACTGCAAAAGATTTGACCCTATAAGACTGGAATGTCTAACTTACAGTATGTCTTAATTATTTATAGGAGGCTGGAAAGAGTATTTTCAATCAATCAATCAATCAGACTTTATTTATAAAAGGCGCTTTTCCAATGATCAAACCACCTGTGTATAAAATTCAATAAACACATAAAATCAACAAATAAATCAAGCAATTAAACAAAAAATAAAACGATGACATTAAAATACAGATAGATCAGAAATCAAATAAACTAAAATGATGATCTATTCTAATTAAATATTAGTCCACCATTAAAAAAGCCAGGCCAAAGAGGAATGTTTTCAACTCTGTTTTGAAACGTTGGACAGTCAGGCATTTTCTTATCCAAAGAGGTAAAAGATTCCACAGGACTGATGAATCCAGCCTCTGAGACAGTCACTTGGAATGTTGTTAACTACTGTATTTACAATGGCTGTAGCAGAAATATGAAAAATGAACCATGAAGAGAAAAATATTGGAAACGTTTCCCTCATATACCCACATGTGGATTTATTGACTGAATATAGTACCCATATCTTCCATATGGTTATGAAATGTTATATTTAATGATGCCTCTACTGTAAAAGTTAGTTCTAAGATGACTTGTTTTTTTTTATCTCATCACTGAATATTTTTTTTCCTGTTTAATTGCACATTAGGGACTACAGGCAAATTATTATATCATAGTGAGCCAGTCCAGTGAGGCATCCTGTTTATAGCCAGCTAATAATTTTGAATTAATGACAACTCCTTTTAATGTCTACAACTTTTTAGCAACTATGTTAAAAACTATAGCTATGTGCAATAGAAAGAAGGAACATGCTAATACATAAATACTTATGACTTCTTATGTATATTGCATTATGCATAATTGTAATTTTTTGTCCATTTTTAGATTCAATTTAATGCGTGCAATTTTTTGAGTGTAATTGATGAATGTTTCCACATGTACTTTGTACTGAACTTTTTATATTTATAAAGACTCAGATAATGTCAGACAATAAACTGAAACTGAATTCCAGCTCTTTTTGCACTACTCTCCCCCCACTCTCACATGCAGTACAATTTCACATAACATTGCTGACTCCTTGCACTGTGCCTGGAACAGACACCATCTTTTTAATGTATCATTATCCCTAGCCTTCCCACTCATATGCCCCAAATAATAAAAAAAACAGTTGTCCATCTTTCTACCCACTATTCATGATTGTGGGGGAGGCAAAGATAGTTGTTTCAGTCAGCTCAATCAGTTTCTCTGCTCCCCTACCCACTTAATGATGGAATTTGTTTCTGGCAGTGAACCTATGCCAAAAGCAAATGTAATCCCCTTCTTAGCTCTGCTTCAGGCTAGGATAATAACTTGAAATATGACCCTCCACTGTCTTCTGACCCACACTTAGGGGAAGGGGTTTAGCAGTCCAGGGTTACTTTACTCCAGGTTAGCTCAGTCCATAGCTTGTCCACTTCCTAATGCACAGCACTGCACACATTCATTCCCCTTTCACAAATTAAGTTAGCACACGTCTAGAAGGCAGGCACGGATGCCTGCAGTTTCAGGAACAGGATAAAGTCATCATATTAGGGAAGTCTTGACAGTGAGAACCTGTTGTGAGGTGCCCTTCTGCATGGTAAAAGGCACACATCCCACAAAACACAATCCCCCTCCTTGTGAAAGTATTATCTACAGTACAACATGCATGCCCCAAAATATAAACCACTCACTTGGGTCAGTGTTAGCTACAGTATAACTTGCATGCCCCAAAATATAAAGCACCCACTTGTGTAGACATTATCCACAGTACAACATGCATGCCCTAAAACATAAATCACCTGTCTGGGTCAATATTATCTACAGCACAACATGCATACTTCAAAACACAAACCACTCATTTTGGTCAGTGTTACCTACAGTATAACATGCATGCCCAAAAATACAAACTACCCCCTTGTATAACTGTCCTCTGCAACATGTATGCCCTACTCACAAACACCCAAATGCATCACCTACATCACAATGTACTTGCCCCCCAAAAACAAACCACCTAACCTCTTGTGTGTTACCTACTGCATCCCACCCTCCACCCCAAATTCATACTCACTGTGTGCATTCCCTTTTGCAGTAATGGAACTGGTCCATTGAAAGGTATAATATCACACCACTTTGTGTTTATGTGCAATGACTAAAACAGCTACTAGCACTGCTTTCTTCAATCAAAGAGTTAAGAGTATACAGTTTGCTGCTACTGTACCATGTGACATTTCTACCGCCATGATTTCTAGGAAAGAGCTAGCAGGGCTGAAATAAGTCAGCTATCTTCAGACAGAGATACAGTATATGAGTTGTAGTCTCCGTGGATATTTTTATACCACAAAGCTCTTTTTCCTAGCATATTAAGTATCATTTTTTTTTATCTTAAACATTTCTAAAATATTGGCAAGATAAAATGGTAATTCTGCATTTCATTTTACAAATGTACTCACTTTTTTTTGTAGAGCAGCTCACATCACAACAATTCATGATATACGGGTTTTGAGAACTTAATAATTTCCTACTTCTAGTCACTTTTTGTGATCAAGTCACATGGCACTTATTGATTTCTGTATTTATTGAAATTGTTTCACAAGGTAAATATGCAGAGATACCAAATAAACTTGTTTACAAATGGAACCTGGAGGACTGGGTGGAAAGAAAGGTACAGTAGGTAATCACACAATGTAAAAAGAAACAACAAATGATATTTACAATTAACAGCACAGAAGATAAAGGAGACAAAGACCTAATAGAAATCCACAAAATGTCTGATAAAAGTGAAGTAATTCTGGTAGGGAACTTCAACCTACCAGATATTAACTGGAGCACACTAAAGGCAGTAAAAACAAGAAGTAGGGACTTATTGTCACTTCAAGACATGGGACTGTCCCAACTTGTCAAAAACCTATCAAGGGGAGATGCAAGTCTCGATCTTGTCCTAACAAACTCAGAAAGGATCAAGGACATCAACGTGGGATGTCATATAGGCAACAGCGACCATCACATGGTAAGTTTTAAAGTAAACATAACACAGGACACCAGCCATTCAAAGATAAAGGAGCTAGATTTCAGAAAGGCTGACTTCCAAAAAATGAGTAACAACATAAGTAGCCAGTTAATGGAAATAGAGGTTGAGGAGGTGGAGGTAATGTGGGGGAGACTCAAAACAGCAACAAACACTGCCACAGAATAATGTGCAAGATGGGTCAGCAAAGCAAAAAGAAAAAGAAGTCCTCTATGGTTTTTCACGGAAGTGGCTACCACAGTCAAAGAAAAAAAGAAGGCATACAGCATGTATCAGGAAACCAAAACTGAGAAAGACTGGGAGTCATACAAGAAAAAAATGAGAGAGTCAAACAAACAAATTAGAAAGGCAAAAGCCCAGGCAGAGGAAAAAATAGCAGAAGGGGCAAAGAGAGGAGACAAATAATTTTTTAGACAAATTAGGGAACCTAGGAAGACAAAAGGAGGTACAATAAAGATTGCAACTGAAGAAGGAAAATTCACCAAACATGACCCAGAGAACGCTGAACTCCTCAACAAATACTTCTGCTTGGAGTTTACCAAAGAGGACCCAGGGGATGGCCCAACCCTGAAAAACACAACACCCCAGGAACAGGAGTAGACACAAGTCCCTTTACAGAAGCCAAAGTGTGGGAGGCGCTAAATAAACCGAAAGCAGACGAAGCCATGGGACCAGACAACATGTGCCCCAGAATCCTTAAGGAACTGGGGGCAGAATTAGCAGACCTTCTGGCATTTCTATTCATGAAATCCTTGAAAAGTGGTATGGTACCCAAAGGCTAGAAAAAAGGCAATAGTGGTTCCACTTCACAAATCAGGCAGTTGCAAAGATGCTAGTAATTACAGACCAGTGAGCATCATGCCTATAGTAGGCAAACTAATGGAGACACTACTCAAACAGAGGATCATAGCATTTCTCAAAACAAGTGGCCCACTATACCCTAAACAGCGTGGTTCCACAGCAGGTAGGTCATGTCAGACAAATCTGCTGGAGTTTTTTAACTAAGCTTCCAAAATAGTGGACAATGGAGGGCCAGTAGATGTGAAGGCCTTTGACTCAGTTCCACACAGAAGACTGGTAAAGAAGCTTGACCACACAGGGGTTGGCCCAGAAGTAGTCAGAGGGGTACAAAACTGGTTACAAGGCAGAACCCAGAGGGTACAGGTTAATGGAGTGCAATCGACGGAAGGCAGGGTGACAAGCGTGGTGCCCCAGGGCTCAGTGCTAAGGCCTGTGCTCTTCAATGTTTTTATAGCAGACATCACTGATAGACTGGAAGGGAGGGTAAGTCTCTTTACAGATGACAACAAGATATGTAGCAGGGTGGACACCCCAGAAGGACTGAACAAGATGGAAACTGACCTCAAAAAACTAGAAGAATCATCTGGAGTGTGGCAGCTAAGATTTAATGCCAAACAGTGCAAGGTCATGCACATAGAAAAGAAAAATCCAAGAAAGGAGTATTACCCAGGAGACGAAAGGCTGGCAGCCTCACACCAGGAATGAGATCTGGGATCATAATCTCAGATAACTTAAAGGTTAGTAAGAAAGTAGAAGGCAACAATGAAGGCCAACAGAATGCTGAGCTGCTTTGGGAAAGGAGTCATGAGCAGGAAAAGAAGGTGATACTACCACTGTATAGATAGCTGGTCAGGCTTCACTTGGAATACAGAGGCCAATTCTGGAGGCCTCCCACTCAGGAAGGACATTGACCGGGTGGAAACAGTACAGAGAAAGGCAACAAAATTATTCGGGGTCTGCAGTACATGTCCTACGAGAAAAGATTTAGGAACTGAATATGTACTCCTGGAACAGAGAAGAGACAGAGACAGAGGAGAGGACATGATTGAAACATTCAAGTATGTAAAAGGCATTAAGAAGGTACAGGCACAGGAACTCAGGAACTTTTCACTTGAGAAGAGCTCTAGGACCAGGGGACATGACCTCAGGCTGCAAGGAGGGAGGTTCTCTATCGACCCAGGAAGTTTTTCTTCACAGAAATAGCAGTGGATGCTTGGAACATCCTGCTCCAAGATGTTGTTGGGCTCAACAATGTTGGGGGGAATCAAGAATGCATGGGATAGATACAAGAGAGCCCTGACTACAAAGGGCAACTAGAGTGTCAAATAGGTCTAAAAAAAATGGGCAGACTAGGTGGACCTATCAATTTCCTTCTGCCATTTACTTCTATGTTTCCATGTATTTAACATTAGTGAGGGAGATCCAGTGCATCAAGTATAACCACGATGCATTGTGTGCTGTGCTGTCAGGTGCAGTTACATAAGATACATTTAAAAGTATGACCCTGTAACCTATGTAGGAACATGGGTTGTGGCTAGATGAAGCACCAGAAATGAGCAAGGTGTTCAGGTAACAGGGAATTTTTTTAAGCTAATACTTAATTCCATAAAGTACTAAACTGCGTGCCTATCCTTCGGTGAGGGCCAGTTTGGATGACCATATATCATGCAGTTGTGAGTTCAGATTGTACAATGAAGTTCAAGTATAAATCAACAGAAGGAATTCAACAGGGTATCAAGCTTGGATAGTTGCATTTTTTGATAAAAGATATTTTACTTTACTTTACTCCACTACAAATGAACATCTTCGCTCCTGCTGCTGGTCCTGGGAAATTGTTGCTGTGAGGAAACACAACTGGTCAGCTTTGGTTCAAAACAAGAACACTGCAATTTGCTGTCTAACCCCTGTGGGGGTGTCTCAGCCTTAATGTACCCTCCATCATCATCAATATAGCTTCCCTGAAAAAAATTTGCTTTGCACTTGAATATAAAATAGTTTGTGAGTCTTTAACTTCCTTTAAGAAGCACAATATCTGGGTGGCAAAACTTTCTCCATGTTGTGACTGTGATCACATTACCCACATATATAACAAAACAGCCTTGTCACCTGATGCACCATCATCAAACATCCATTTCTTTTATCTCTGCAGAGAGCATGATTGCTTACAATGCAACACAGGCATGTTTTTTGACTTTATGTCAGAATGGCTATAGCCTTCTAAGGGATTTGAAAGACCCACCTTTTTGAGTTAGCCTTCTGCCTGAGAAAAAAGAGATTTTAGCCATATTGGTCCTTGGAAAACAGGAGTCATTAAAAGGTTTGATGACTTTTATGGGCCTTACATATGGCTTGTACAAAGATGGGTTGGTACAAAGCTTTTGGAGCATCACAGGCCCCCTTGGTCATAAAGAACAGACCTGCGAGGCCCCAAAAGCCAGTATACTATACCATGTTTGTAGAAGACATATCTTGGTCAAATGAAAGACATCAGACATTCCAGCAACTCCAACTGCCTGAGTTAATTTTAATAATTTTATAAATTGCAGTTATCTAACTGCAGCGAGTGGGATAGTTTTGCTCCTTGAAGCAATTTATTTAATTAGGAAGTAATATTTATACATTTCAGCTTATTTATTTTGTGCTTTGTACTTTTGTATTGTACAGTGTGTCAGTCCCAGGGAAAGAGCATCTGACAAATACATTGCCTTGCCTTTCCTGTTAATTAGCAACAGTGAAAAAGAAAAACATACTTCAGATATAGGAAATAATAGTTCACTATGTTTGAAAGTAAATATTCATTTCAAGCAATGCAGTTGCTCCTTAATAAGAGAAATCACTAAAATATGTATCTTTGTCTCGCAGACACCATCTGCTGCTGCTGGTTGTCTACACATAACATTCCTTGTTTGTGATGACATGATTACTTCTACAGCAACATATTGTGGTGTCATAAATGAAGGATTATGATGTCACATGTAGACAAGCAACAGGCACAGATGAAGTCCCATGGCTAAAGAACCTGCTTTCAGGTGAATGTTTTCCAGTAGTACAGAAAACAGTAAATAGAAAATAAATGCTGAAAACATGAGAAATATAAGTTTTGATTTTATGTACGTTATTGTTTAATTATTTATAAGTATACTGTTTACGATGCCTGGAACCCTGCTTTTATCTATGATGACACCCAGAGCCTGCAAGATTGGGTGCCAAAATATAAATAAAGCCTTACTTACTTACATTCTCACATTCAGTGTTAACACAGATCTCTTAGATATAGCCATGGCAAGCCAGCGGTATCATGGCAACAAATTCTGCTGCTGCCACGTAGAATGGGTTTGGCCTGTGAGCTCTGAAATCCTGCTGTAAGACAAGGCAGGCACAGGGTCCCATTGAACTGGAGCAGCATTGGTATTAACTATGAAAGCAGTCAATAACTCACATTACTGGCCGGTGGAATGCTGCAACCATAGAATCCTCAACCACATGGATGCAAGGCAGAGGGATTAAGGGCGGAGGTGTAAAACAAGAAAAAGCTATAACTGATACTTTTGAGTTTTAGTTTTTGTTGCTCACTGTTCTGGTCAAGAATAAAGAGGAGTAGGCTGTGGTCAACTGGCTTGTGCAGTCTGATTTGGTGACTGTATCAGAAAGATAGGTTGAATGATATGGCCCCGGTCTTGTCCATACCTTCCTCTAGTTACTTCTAAATGTTCCATTGTCCAACCCCACCACCACCAAGCAGACACTTTTCAAGGGGGACTGACAGCTCATTATAACTCTCCATCTTAACCTGTAGAAAGTCTCCAAAGGGTATAATGGCTTGATCTACTTCTTTGCCTCCTTACTTAAAATAAAACAACTGATTTGCTTGGTTTATACAATAGTTATGTATTAAGCATATAGTCTGACTGAGATGCAAAGTTCTCATTCCAATAAGTTTTAGTAAATGATCACATTTATAAAATAACTTACTGATCTTCTCAATCTGAAAAAGGACAAATGAAAAGATACCAAACTATGTTTAATCCAAATTACATAGTCAAACCCAAATTATTGAGATGAGAAATAGCACCAGAGGTCTAGACCTGTCATAGAGAAAGAGGGTGACAATAAGTATCAGAAAACAATCCAGTGTGTCCTACCCTCTGCTGTAGTAGAGCTCCAGTATAACTTTAGGCTAAAGCCAACTTTCAAAAGATTTGAAATATACTGGGTAAAGATGAAAAAGGAAAAGATAAAGAAAAAAAGGAGCATATGATATTTTGTAGTATGCAGAATCCATCAAAGTATGGAATGAAGTCTCTGGACAAATGATTCAGCTTGTTTCCCTCCTGGAATTTGTCACCATCTTTGGGAAGCCCACCAAGCTGACCAGCTGAGCATCATCAGTGAACTTTAAGCAGCCATTTAGATAACCTAGCTTACAGAACATTCATGAAAATGCTTGCTGAAGTGCAATGGACCCAGCCATTACTGATCCCCAAGGAGCACCACAGAAGGAGATTGAAGGTTTATGGACTCTGCCCTTACTATACTACCTCACCCACCAACCTACTGCCCTGGTGAACTGTATCCCTCCTCCCACCTCGCTACCACTAAAACCCCTGCTGCCCCTCTTGGGGCCTACAAATCCCCTTACCTTATCCAAACCATGTTTAAACCCATTAACAATGGCTGCCCTACCTCTTCTGCCAGCAGTCTCTTCCATGGTCCCACCACACTCTCAGATAATTAGACATTTCTCAAGTTTCTCCTAAATTTTCTCCCCACCAATGTCCAATCTTTCCCCCTAGTGGCTGCAACCCTATTAATTACAAATATGCCCTCACTGTTTGCTTTGTTTATACTTCTAAGAAACTTATATATATATTAATGTTATCCCCTCACCTTGCCAAGCCTCCAGCTATTACATGTTTACGGCCTCCCAGACATTCCTCATAGAATCTGCCCTGCTGACTTTGAATAATCATGGTGATCCTTTGTTATACTGACTGTGATCTACTGATGTCCTTATCATGTGAGTGCTCCAGAACTGAGCTCAATACTCCAGAGGAAGCCTCACCAGGAATAAGTACAGTGGCAGAATCTCCTTATTTTCCCTACTGTCAAATCCCTCTCTATATAACCAAGCATTCTTGATACCTTGCTATATGATTTGTAGCACTGATCTGTTTGTCTAAGGTAGTTTCTGACTATGACCACAGATCTCTCTTGTTTCTTAACATAACCTAAGTCCTAACATTCAGTATTGTGAGTGTGGAGTCTGTCTGCCTAGGCGCATTACTTTGCATGTTTTGACATTGAACCTCAGTTGCCGAACCTTTGACCATTTCTTTAGTTTCTTTAGGTCATTCTGGAGTTCCAACACTCCTTTCTCATGATCTACCCTGCCACATTGCTCTATGCTGTTAACAAAGAGACACAACTTTTCTTGGACACCCTTCCCCTGTGTCTCTTAAGAACATATTAAATAAGTCAGGCCCCAGGACCAATTCCTACAATTCTCTGTTTGTGACCTCTCAAGCCCCTTATTTAGCCATGTTAACCATTATTCTCTGTTGCCTATGACTTAGCCAATTTCCTATCTACATAACTAAACCTGGTTCCATTCCCAAGTACTCCAACTTCTTTAGAACTCTCCTGTGTGGTACTGAATTAAGGCCTTTCTGAAGTCAGAGTAAAGCAGATCTACTACCTGTCCTCTATCTATTGCATTGGTGATGCTGAGCTGGATAGCCTCTCTCTCTCTCTCTCTCTCTCTCTCTCTCTCTCTCTCTCTGTGTCTCCTCATGTAGGGTAAACACAGCATCACCTAGTATGTCCTGCTCCAAGCCAGATACCTGTGTATGCATGATGTATTTTGTTCAGAAGCTTGTCATGCATTTCAGTGTCGAAGGAGTAGCTGAAGTTCAGACAGACTGTCTTCAGCCTTGCCTTATCCACCTTTCTGGTCATAATTTTACTGAAGGCTGGTTTGACATGATCTGCACTGAATAAGATGTATTTATTTATTTATTATTTATTTATTTAAGATCATGCTGAAAGAGTTCAAGAACCTTGGCCTCAAACAAATGCTTCTTTTTTCTGCTCTTAATAAAGACCTTCAGGACTCTGGCCACTTCTGATGTCCATCACCTTACTTCCTTCTTCTCCCATCAAATGGAGCTCTCATGCCAGTTAACAATCACTTGAAGCACCACACCTTAACACTATGAGGTTTTGCAAATAATATGTTTAAAATAGACCTGTGTTGAATATGAAAGTTCTGATTTTGTGGAATTTCAATGAAATTATGTGAAATTCTATGGAATTTCATTGGAAATGTGTGGAATTTTTAAAATGTATTAATTTGGTAATCTATTGGACCCCATTGAGCCAGATCTCTGACATTTGGTATGCTTAATGTCTGGGAGGTGGTCTAATGACATGCCTAATATGAATTTAGTATGGTTGATAGGTCACATAATGTAATGGGCTGAGAAGCAGCTTTACTGCTCTGCATTACTGTGGTTTAACTCTTACCTTACATTGCATCAACAAAGGCTACTGGTTCACATTCACATCTGGTTATGGTTAGGAGAGGGGGTCCCACTGGGATCTATCATGGGCCGCTTGCTATTTCTTCTCTGTGTAAATGATCTACCAAAGACTTGTTCACCATCATCAAGTACTTTCCTTTATGCAGATGATACAATCATGTATACAAGCCACAGTGATGCAGAGCAGTCTGTTACAACACTACAAAATGATTTCTGTCAAATGCAAAGTGATTGCTAGACCTTCGACTGCTGTTGAATGAACATAAAACTCAATGGATGCTTTTTATAAAAAAAAGCCAATTCCATATGATGATCTGGCCCTGAAATTGATTAGGGATACTGATATAGTTAGGGTAGCCACTTATAAGTATTTAGGTATAACACTGGATGAACATCTACATTTTAATTTCCATATAGATAAACTGTCAAATAAACTAAAAAAAGTTTACTTTTTTGATAGAAACAAAATATATTTCAGTTATCCCACTAGGAAGTTATTGGTGAACTCATTATTTATTTCCCTCCTTGATTATGGTGATTGCATTTACAGATCAGCAACTGCAAAAGCCTTGAACCATTTGGATACTTTATATCACAGTACATTAAGGTTTATTACCGCCTTTCCATTTAACAAGCATCACTGTCATTTATATGTAGTTGCAGGCCTAATCTCATTGTCATTACGAAGGGATATGCATTGGTACTTATATGTAAATAGATTTATCATTGGAACCCTGCCTAAATTTCTTATTAGTTCCTTCTGTTACAGAAAACATTCATCTTGCAGTCTTAGATAATTTAATACAGTAAGTTTCATCATTCCTAGACAGCAGTCTAAATTTAGTTCTAATAAGTTTGCCTCCTCTGTTCCACGCACCTGGGATTTGATCAAGAAAAGATGCAATTTAAATTCCCTTATTTTCTACACACACTTCAAGGCTTCTACTGCTAGAGTGCTTCATAGCTCCTGTGATTTCTTGGTTGAACATCATAACATATTGGATAACTAAGATTGTTTATCCTTTTATAAGTTACCCTGGAATTTGATGTATGCGACATATTCTTTGAAATATTGTATTATATCGAATTATTTGTTATGTATTGAATTTGTCACTCTGTGTATTTATGCATGGACACAACTGAAAATGAAAGATTCTCTCTGAGCTTGCTTCCCAATGAATTAAATGAAATGAATGAGTAGTAGCACTTTGGCTTACCTCTCGCTCCTTCTCAAGTTAATTAATTTTTAATTTTATTTACCAGTAATTTTTTGAGACTGCAATAGCTGTATAAGCTTTTCTTACTTCTCTGGATACAAGATCTGTTTGAAGGAATTGCCAGGATAGATGCCAAAATGTGGCATGCTCCACCCAAACACACTCCTCCTACCACCCCGGACAATATAGCCAAATGGTTCAAGGCCCAAAGGATGGGTTCAGATCATGCTTCAGCTTCTACCCCAACATTTACACATTGTCAGAGGAATGTTTCATAATTGAATTCACCCACTTCAAAGATGCTTTGCAAGAACTAACAGCAGAGCTCAAATCCCTCTGAATGGAAGTTGGGGACCTTGGTTGGTGGGACGAGGATATGGAAGCAAGGATCTACTTGGTGGAACAGTGGTGAGACAGAGTGGATCCTGAACTTTTTTCTCTCAAGTGAAAAACTACTTATTTAGAAAATAAGCTGGAAGACCTGGAGAGAAGGAGCTGAAGGAATAATGTCTTAATCTTCGGTCTCCCAGAAGCAGTGGAGGGCTCCAATCTGGTCCTTTTGCTCAAAAGCTCACAGCTAAACTAGCCGGTACATCTCCAAATGAGCCCTCCTGTATAATAGATCCAGCCTATCTCTCCCTCCACTCTATGCCACCTGAAGGATCCCCACTGAAGCCATTTTTTTTTAATTTCTCAGTTACCTGGATAAACAACAACTGCTCAAAAAAGTCAGGGAGCTCAGTAAGGTGTCGTGGGAAGGGGTGAAGATCCATGTAGTCCAGGATCTACCCTGCTCCATACTCCAGAAACAGGCCACATACCATCTGATTGTCACTAAAACTGATTGTGGTGAGGATATGTTTTAAAGTTTTCTACCCAGCTCTCTTGCAGGTGCTAGCTCATGATTCCTGGAAGTCTTTTGACTTGGCAGATTGGGCTACAGCTGAACTGAAACTGATTTTCCTGATTTCTGACCTTTTTCAAGATTGACGTTTGAATTACTGCATCTACAGTGACTATCTGTGCGAGGATCCTTGATATGGAGTACATAACCTGCTTGAACACTTGGAATATGCAGGCATAAGCTGATCCTTTCTCTTTGCTGATTTTTATTTACCGTTTGATGTTTCACTTATTTGGCTTTGTGCTTTGATTTTTTTTTCTGTTCTTGGGAAGGATTGATGATTGACTTACTGCATCTACAGTATCTATTTGTGTGAAGATCCTTAAAATGGAGTGCACAACCTGCTTGAACATTTGGAATATACAGGCATAAGCAGATCCCTTTAATTGTTGATTTTGACTTGCAATTGGATGCTTCTTTTACTCGGTTTAGTGCTTTGGATCTTATTGGATTTGGTTTTGTTCTGGGAGATCCTGACTTTATGGTGTTGACACAACTGAATTAACTGGGGAGATGTCACTTCTGGCATAAATGGAGAGAATTTACAACATATTCTTATGTTTTTCTTTTTGTTTTGTTTTTTCAATTGGGTCAGCTTTTTTTTTGGAATGACAGCTGTCTATGTTGAACAATTTTGGCATTTCTGGTTTGCATTTGATTTCAGCACCTAGACTATTTTTCACCCTCTAATCTTCTACTTTCACTCAGGGGCTGCCTCCTTTTTGCCATCAGGAGTATGTGCTGATTGGACACAGTCCAGCCAAGTGAACAACTTGAAGATCTTACTTTATTTTGCAGTCCCCAATTGCTAATTACATGTGGTGTGAATTTCTTTTTATAATATGGAGCTGGCCATATGACCCTCATTTTACTTTAGGAATCTGAAGGTTTCAATAGCTAGGGGAATATTCATGTTTTACTTTCCGTTCCTGGCTGCACTCAATTGGAGCTTTAAGTGTGAGTGGCTTGGGGCTTTCATTGTTATTTGGACAATGGATTCCTCTGTATACAGCTATTGGACAAGATATTGTAAAAGTTCTGTTTTGTATTAAATGTTCAATCCTTTGACCATGATCCTTTATAGAGCATGTTGTTAATATTGCAAGGTTTAGCGCTGACCACATTTATAGTTCTGCATGCCCTCTGATTTTCATTATCCTTAATATGGTCTTATAACCATTGGATTTTAAATTTACAGTATTTTTTATAATCTTTTGACATAAGTATATCTTGGGAAGTAAAGGTGTGCAAAAAAAAAATCCGCCAGCGGAATCAATCAATCAATCAGTCAATCAAGTCTTTATTTATCCAGGTGAACACCATTGAGCAAGCTCAATGACAAGGTGGACCTGCATCACACATGGTCAAGGAACAATACATATAAGTACAGGAGTAAAACAGATCAATGTAGTTATACATAGAATATGGCATAATAAATAATGATAGATATATCATTCATATAACATTCCTGTATAATTCTATTAAAAAATTCCTGTAACAATTCATAACATACTCAGGGAAAAAATGGAAGTCGGTAAGAAGGGAGCTGCGTAAAAAGAAAAAAGATGCATTATCAAAATAACAAAACCTCAGACATATCAAAATGGGCAGGGGTAGAGGAAGTAGGCAGGCAAGGGTGGGATTTCCACGAAAGTCAGATTTTCGCATCCATGAAAGTGAGGAAATAAAATTAGAAACTTTCGCAGAAATTCTGACTTAGAACGGTGGAATAAATGAATGAATTGTGGATTATTCTATTAAACTGCAGAGAAAAACGTCCACAGAACTGATTTCTGAACTGTGGAATAATTACATGAATTGCTGAATAATTTATCAAACTGCAGAAAAAAAATCCTCAGAACAGTTATTCTGCAGTTCATGTGTATTTTTTTGCAGCTCAGCCAAAAAACTCCATGGAACATTGTAAAAATCTGCCATACACATTCAGAAGATTCTGATCTTGCCAATGGTGGTAATTCAGAAAATTCTGCAAAATTTCCAGATTTTCATGGGAATTCCAAGAGAGCAGAATTCTCAACATTCACCCACCCCTATTGGAAAGCTAAAGAGTTTTATATGTTTGTTATGGCTGATTCTTTTATTTTTCTAGCTTACTACAGGTTTAATGTTTATTCAGCCAGCTGATTTATTCTCTGGGCAGAGCAGTTTGTTAATATTGATGTTGAGTGAATGGGAAAGTTCATTAGACAGGATGTTATTAATGTGATTCTATGGACTGGTTGTATATTTTAGTACTAGTTTGTGAGAGAGGTGGGGCCAGTGGTTGAGATGGTATCTCTGTGAGGTACAGAGCTCATCATGCACCAGATGTTTTGTGAGAGATGGGAATGGATGTGTGTGTGTGTGTTGGTTGTTTATAGGAATGGGGGGGTTGTTGTTTACAGGGGAGGGCTTGGGGAGGGGTATGGCCTTGCTCCAGAGGACAGATTCCTTATTTTCATTTGCCTTGGAACATGTTTGGGTTGATATTGTAACACAAAGGTAAAATGTCTTAAAGTTATTATTTTTGTTTGTGAAATGGTGCTCAATCCCTGATTAAATGCTCCAAACTCTTGATCCCTCTTAACAGGTTACAAGTTGATGTTGTAATGCTGCAGAAAACCCATTTACCATGCTCTCAGTTATTACTATTGCATAGATCTTGAGTAGGCCAAATTTTTAGAGCGGGGATGGATACCCATAAATGTGGGGTTGCCATTTTGATTGCCAACAGGGTCCCTCCTCAATTACTACAAGAGGTCTATGACCCTTCTGGTAGATACATTTTTATTCTGGTGTTGTTGGGGCACAAAGAGGTAGTGCAGGGATCCATTTATGGCCCCACAGTTGTTGATCCCAGATTTTTTACTTCTATTCGGGGTATTTTGGCACCAAAGGTAATGCTCCCTATCCTTACTGCAGGATATTTGAACTAATTTATTTGTAATGAGCTAGATAGGGCTGGCTTACACTGGCAGGGGTTGTCCCTGGGTCAGAGAACTTTCCATGAACTCATGGATTTGACGGGGTTAGTGGATTCCTGAAGGGTACTGCACCCTTCCCAATGGGAATATTCTTTTGCTTCAGTGCTACATAATTCATTTTCCAGGATTAATTTTTTCCTTTTGGGAGCTGAGCACCTCTCTGGCCTTCACTTATGCTATTATGGTGTAAAGATTATCTCTGATCATCAATCTGTTATTCTCCAACTGAGTCTTTCCTCAGCCGTGGAATTAAATAAATCATAGACTTAAATAACCAATTACAGAAATTGCAAGCAATTTTAGATCATTTTACAAATTGCATTACTTCTTTTCTGGAGATTGATTCTCCATCTATGAAAAGGCAGGACCTGTTGTGGGGTACTTTGAAATGTGGGCTCCATGGAGAGTTCATTCACATAACCTCCAAATGCAAAAAACATCAATCCTAGGAAGTGTCAAACCTTTTGGGTCAGATACGCAATCTAGAGTGCAACCTCTAGCCTTCTTCCTCTGGTGAGGTGTGGGTGTGCTTATAGACCCTAAGAACTCATTATAATGACTGTCTAAGTGAAGAGGCAGAGCACCTTCTTTTATTATTAGAACTAGAACTAAATATTTTGATCAGGGGAGAAGGCAGGAAAATTGCTCGCCTTGAGACTAAGATCCCAGGTTGCTGACAGAATTATCCCATTTTTTTGGTCAGACTCTGGTCAATTGCTTACTACAGTACATCATGGGTTATTGTGGCCCAGTTTCATGACTACTATCAGTCTTTTTATGATCCCAATTCAGTTAGCTTGTCTGACTCACAATTTGCTGAATTTTTTTGCAGACTTTGATATGCCACAACTTACAGAGACTCAGGCTGATTTTTTGAAGTCCCCTTTAACTCTTTTGGAAGTTCTGGATGCGACTAATTCTCTTTCTGAGGTTATACTCTGAATTTTTATAAAAAACCTAAAATGCTTCTGTCCCCTGTTTTATTAGATACTTATAACTACATTTATTTCCAAGGTACAGCAGATCCTTCTCTTACAGAAACTCTTATTGTAGTTTTGTTAAAATCAGAGAAATACCCAGCTAAAGTCAGAAGCTATAGGCCCATCACATTATTCAACCTTGATTATAAAATAGTTTCTAAAATTTTAGCCATTTGCTAGAATAAAGTGTGGGGCTTGCTAATCAGTTGGAAACAAGTTGGTTTTATTCCTGGGCAACTTTCAGTAGACCACCTGAAGAAACTGGCCCACCTCTTCTCCGCATCCAGGGCGTCCTCACCCTGCAGTGTTGGCTTTCCTGGATGCAGAGAAGGCTTTTGATAAGGTTTCATGGGATTACTTGTTTAAGGTTTTACCCTAGCATAATATCCCAATGGAATTTCTTAGTTGGATTCAGGTTCTCTACTCTTCCCCTTCATTAAAAGTTCTATGCAAAGGCATCCGACTGGAGTTGATTCACCTAAAACAGGGAACAAGGCAGGGGGTGTTCCTTGTCACACCTTCTTTTTATCTTTTTTTGGAGCCATTGATTTGGAAAATAAATCACTACCCTCAGATTCAAGGTATATTTGTCTGTACCCAGCAGTATAAACTGTCCATTTATGCAGACAATATCTTGTTACACTTAACTTTGGTTCAATCACTGTCTGCAACATTAGAAGTGATTCACCAATTTGGCAAAATTTCTAATTATAAATTAAATCTAGACAAAACCAAAGTCATGCCATTAAATGCCTTGACAACCAGAGCAGACTTAGCCTATCTAGGATTGATATGGACATGAGACAAATGTAAATATGTGGGTGCATATCTCAGTGTCTCTACTCTTAAAATGAAGTATTATAATTTATACCAATTATTGGACCAAATTAAATGTGATTTGGATCGCTGGGCTTTGTTGCCTTTGGGAACCTGTCAGTATAATTAAAAATTAATGTCCTCCTCTGGGTTCTTTATCATCTATGAATGCTTACCCTGGTTCTCCCATACTCCTGGTTTATAAAGTTATATCATGTTTTGTCCTCTTTTCTTTGGGGGAGGGAAATTGCCTCAATGGGAATTTGCTAAATTGTGTGCCTGTAAGTTATTAAGGGGTATTTGTCTTTCTAATTTCTATTTGTACTACTTGGCTATACACAGTACCCTTTTTTTCAGTGGTATAGAGATCCCCTAGAAGACCCTTCCCTTGTCTACATACCCCAATGGTTGGATAGCAAGAGATCTCAATGTGATCAATTTAATATTAATATTAATGCCTTATTGCATGTACTACCTAACCATCTTCCTTGTATTCTGTGTGATACACCCTTGGCCATTTCAGTTTGTATCAATAAGCAATTGTGTTCATTACTTAAATTAGACCACACGAAAGACCAGCCAATATTGGGGAACCCAAACTTTAAAATAGCTGGCCGGCCTTTTAATTCAGTATTCTGGCCATATCAGGTGATTAAATCAGTAGAACAACTTACTAACCATGGAAAACATCTTCCCTTTCTGGCTTTCCAACAAAAATATCAAGTGCCCAATAAATTTTATTTTCAATATTTGTGACTTTGTCATTCATTGCTGCACCATTTTGGTTTAGCAATTTGGATTAATGTCTATGGACAGAAGTTTCTCAACTTAATTCCTAGAGCATCCTTTCCTCATGCTACATCCTTCTTGTATACTCAATATTTAGATCTACTTCCCCAAGAGGGTTGGATAACAGTGGTTATTGGGATTGGGTTGCTACTGTATCTGGTAACCTCTATGATTGGCCTTATATATATGGAAAAGCTTATATACTGTAAGTACTTAAAATGGGGCAGATATCAATATGCCATTTCAATTGTTACCCAAGCTTTACTATACCCCTGTCAAACTGTTTAAAATGGGTAAACTGCCCTCTGATGTCTGTACTCATTCTGGCAAAGATGCAGGTACACTGTTACACAGTATGTGGGAATATGATAAGGTTGTATCTTTCTGGAACTTCATACGCCAGCACTAGGACTCTCTTTGGGATTGGAAATTACCTTTTTTCCAGAAGTCTGCTCGATGGGTGTGTATAAAGATGTTTTAATTGGTAAACAGTGCAATCGCATGGCTCTTATTTCGGGCCTATGCCCCCAAAATTATTTTACATCATTGGTTGATCAAGTTGTTCCCACCTACTTGGAATGGTATAAGAAGATAATGTTCACCTTGCAAGCAGAAAAATTAATAGCAAGTATGGCGGATTGGCTTTCTGTTTTTCAGTAGATCTGGGACCATTACTTGCATTACTTTCCTTGCAACCTGGATCATTTCTTTTTATATCTCATTATTGGGTTCAGGTGTTTGATCTGGACAGCCTTCCATATAAGGCAGTCTATATTTAATAAGGCATGGAAATATGACTTCAGATGTTTTCATACCTTTCCTACTGCTATCAGCTTTATTGGTTGTATTAGCTCCTTTCATTATAGGATTATGTTATTTAATTATGAGGGTATCTCTTCTGGAGCTGGGCTTGGGTGGGTGGGCTTGGATGGAGTGGAGGTTATGAGGTTGGAGGGTGTTATTGGTGAGCTGTTGTTATAATGGTTTGTGTTATACTTTTTTGAAAAATTAATAAAGTTTACTGAATTAAAGAAAAAGAAATTAGGATGGATTGTCTAAAAAGTATAGGTGTTCAAAATCTGTCATTTTAATTTTTATGGGAAAATTCATGAAACTTTTTATCAGCATATACCTCAGCCATCTATTGGGCCAGGGATCTTAAAATTGGGATGATTACTTGATGATAGGTTTTCAAACAATGTGCCAAATTTCATGACAATAGGGCTTGCCAATAAAAGGCAGGCCAGGTTGTCTAATGGCCCCTGCCAGGAATGAGCATGAAAGAAGGAAGGGGGAAGGGAAGGGGAGGGTGAAAGATCAGGTAGAAGGGGAGGGGCAAGTGACATCACCAAGACAGGTGGGAGGGCAATATGACAAGGCAAGCCGGAGACCCAGGGATTGGCTGGGTGGTGGAGCCTAAGGGGTCCTGATCAGGGGTACTGCGGCAGGATATCAGGCCAGAACACCTGCAGGACAACCTCTTTTGCTTGGAGTTTTTGACTAGAACTCAGCACATCATTGGCAAGCAGCAGGTAAGGCACATAGAAGCTACTAGGCCTGTAGGCCATGTGGCTTAGGTAGATGGTCTCAGGGCAGTTTTGTGTGTTTGCCCCTCATTGCTTAAAGTTAATAGAAAGCATAGCATAAGATAGGATAATATGTAATTTGTAATGCTCACTAATTTAGTTTGAAGTGTGGTTTGGGTGAGCCTGAATGATAGCTCAAGGGATTTTTATGTGGTTGTAGCAGGGAGTTTTGCATTGAGAGGTAGGCTTGGGCCTCAAACTTGGGTGCACAGGGATGTATTTAATTTCGTGGAATATGGCTGATTGCTGCAGAGTCATCATGGTTGGCTTCATTTAGCAAGCATTTAAAATCTGCTAAAGCTTTGGGGGGAAGCAGAGAGACAGGGGCATGCTTAATATCCATTTGTTTTCAAGAGAGCCTGGTAATTTGTTGCTGATGAATGCAGAGCTATTCAAAAGTATGTTTAAAAAGAGAAATAACAAAGTCTGGTGGTGTTTAAATTAAGCATTTCATTAATGTGGCATTTTTAAGGAAGGCCATCCGAGGGCAGGCTGATAAGTACGCTCCGTGGTAATATTGTGATTTTCCTCGCTTGTTCATCCCGGCATTGCAAGGGGGAGGAGAAGAAAATCCAGCCTGCAACAGGCACGTGCTGTGGCTCTGGTGGTGTTTTCAATTGCTCGAATGTGGTTATCTGCTCCATTCTCCCGGCATGGTAAAGGGGGAGAAAAAGCTGGAGCCAGGGTTACCCTGTGCATGGGGTGGTAATTTCTGTTGGAAAAAATGGTGGTTTGCTGGAAAGAGGATCCAGCGTGGCACAGATGGGGGGAGGAATCTAGGCCTTGGGAGGCCATTTGGCAGAGGCAGCCAAGGCAGAGCATGGGATTGCTTTGCTGCACAAGGGGGATAGACAGTAGAAAAGCTGGCATGGGGAAAGCAGTCAGATGACTGTGGTGCTTTTGCTCCTCATTTTAAAAAAAAGGCTGAGCTAGTGGGGCATTATATTTTTGTTTTGGGGACCTTTCAACAGTAGCGCCATGATAAGGAGTTGAGAGCGGCTCTTGCTGCATGTTGGGGTTGGTGGTTTGTTCAGGAAGGGTGCTGCAGCCATGGAAGGCAATGGATTTAGGTGGCACAAAAGGTTCTAGTGACCATAGGGGCTGTGAGCAAGGCCTCTCTTACCATGGGTGAGTTCAGACCTCAGGAGCGGGCCAGTGTGGCAGGAGTGTGGCCTATCGGGTCAGATGGCATAGCAGGCTGAAGCCTGGATTGGGTCAGTGCTTTTGGACCCCCAAAATAAAAAAAAGAAAGATGAGGGATGGCACATCACTTTGAAATTACCCTCTCAAGGACATGGGAGAATTGGGTTATGATGCGGTCTGAGCCAGTACCCAAGAGGGGTTTGAAATGCAGCCTGCACAGATGGGGGCAAAATGGCAACTGTGGTTGCTGGAGGGGAAAATAATTTTCTTTACTTCAGTTTGGCAGAGTGTTGGCGAGGCCTGGCAGGGGTGAGAGAGGGTGCATGAAAGGGAGGCCATTTTGGCTAACTGGAAGGGAACATGACAGGCTCTATGACAGGCCACCTTCCTATGTTACAAGAATGGTGCACCAGGGCAAAAACAGCAAGTGGCCTCCTGGGAGGATAGCCCCAAGCCAAAAGGGCACGAGTGCTAGGCAGTATGACCTGGAGGAGGGAGTGGGAAGCTGTGGGCCAGCGGGGGGCCTCCAACAGGCCAGATCTTAGGTCTTTTCACAGTCTTCACTTTGCACTCGGGCTGGCTCAGAGTAGGTCATGGAAGCCAACTAATAGGGCTCCAAAAAAAGAGGGGTGGAGAAAAGGAAGAGAATTAGAGGTGCTGCAGCCCCAGTAAGTGGGGGGCCATGAGGCCAATGGGGCCATGGGGGAACTACATATAAAAATATATAAAACAAAGGGGGCAGGGAAGACAGGAGATGGGCACTCGGAGGCCCTAAAACTTGACTGCAGGGCAAAATTTGGTGCACATGTCTGAACATTTATTTTTTGCCCATCTACATGCAGTGACCAAAGGTACAATAATGGCACCCAAGCGAACCCCGATATCCAGCAAAAAGATGGTGCAGGAGGTGACAAAATTGATGGGGCAGATGACAGAGCTGGTGGCAGTGGCAAAGCAGAGAGAAGAAGAGGAAGAAGCGCAGAGAAAGCGGAAGGAGCAAGAGGAGTGCCCAGGCAGGAGAAGAGGAGGAAAAAGGTTAAGGCATGAGATGCCACCCCCCCCGCACAGATCCCAGCACCTCTGCCTGCACCGGAGCTGGACAAGGAGAGCCTGGATGGTGGCAAGATTAATGTGGATCTCACAGACGAAAACGGGTTGAAAGAGTATTTGGAGGGGCTACTGGGCAGCATAAGGGACACACAGATTGAGAGATGGAGTGGGCTATGCAGGCATTAAAAAGCAAAGGGGTGGGGACAGACAAGGCGGGGGTGGCAGCAAGTCGGCCAGTAAGAATTTGTATGATGGTCCCCTGGGCTGCTCAGTGGGGGATCACGTTCCAGCCTCAATTAAAGAAAAAATTTGAAAGGGGGAATATGTGGACATTTTAGGGCTAGTGGACTAGGACACTGTCAAGAAATATGAACAGAAGGAGTTGGTGGGGAAGTCAGAGATAGCAGTGGCTCTGGCAGTAGTAGGGCACAAGGCCGATGAGGCAAGGTATACAGGAAAGACCATCGATAATTGGCAAGGGGGTTTCATCATTTACAGTGCTTTAGTACTGGAAAAGCAGCCAGAGCTAGCCATCCCTTTACTGACTTACATGTCCATCATCAGGGACACATGCAAGGTGAAGGTAGGTTAAGGGTGGATCAAATATGAGGCTTTTCGGAGGAGAATGGTGGCAAAAGAAGATCTGAGATGGGATTGTACCCACTTTGAGTTCTGGGTGAGGACCCTCTCCAGGAGGGTGGGACTGGGGCAATCACGTGAGGAAGAACCCACCCACCAGTGGGGCCAATACCTGCTGGGGTTTCAACAAGGCCAGCTGCATGGAACGCTAAAGTTTAGGCATGCCTGTTGAAAATGCAGAGGGTCGCAACTGGCCTCCAGCTGCTGACAAGGTGGTGAAAGAGGGGGTATGAGCGGGGGACGTTTTCAGGAACAGTCCTTTCTGGGGACCCAGACAGGCAGGGCAGGGGGCAGGGGGGCAGCCACTGGGGACAGCACTTTGCATCCAACAGCTGGCATATAGGAAAAGCCATGGGGAGGGCAGTGGGGGTACTCACTGGTGCATACACCCATTTCACTAGCAGTGGTACAGGAGTGGACCATGGACTACCCGATTAAGGGAGCTGGGGAGCTGCTCAGGGAAGGCTTTCAGACAGGTTTCCCACTGGGGTTTCTAGGGGGGCAGGCGGGGATGTGGGCTAAGAATCTCTGGTTGGTGAAGGGGAAGGAGGACATAGTGGGGACCAAGATTAAAAAGGAAATCAAGGTGGGCCAGGAGGAGGGGTCACTGATGGCCCCCCATTCATGCATTTCCAAGATTCCCCATTGGGCATCATACCCAAGAAGGCAGAAGGGGATTTCCACCTGATCCACCACCTATTTTACCCTGAAGGTTTATCAGTAAATGAGAGCATACCAGACCACCTGAGGGCAGTGTCATATGCCTCCCTTGAATAGGCCATAACACTCATAAGGGCAATAGAAGGGGCGTGGTTGGTGAAAATTGACATTGAGTAGTCATTTCAACTCTTGCCCATAAGGTCAGCGGATTGGGACCTATTGGTTTTCCAAATCCAAGGGGGCATATATTTTGACAAAGCCATGCCAATGGGGTGTTCCACTTTTGAGGCATTCAGCACCTGGGTGCAATGGGTATTCGGGACCAGGTATTGGCATAGGAGAGTAGTACACTACTTGGATGATTTCCTCCCCATTGGGGAGTCAAGGGAAGAGGCATGGACAATGCTGCAGGATTTTGGGGAGAGGTGCCAGTGGATAGAGATACCACTGGCACAGGGCAAGACTGAGGGCCCTGCCCAGAGGCTAGAGTTCTTGGGCATAGAGATGGACACAGAAGGGAGTTGTTTCAGGCTCCCCGGGAACAAACTGGCATGCCTCAAGGGCCTACTCGCCCAGGTGACTGGGAGGAGGAGGGTGCCACTGGTACAAATGCAGCAACTGCTGGGGCACTTTCATTTCACCTGCAAGGCTATCAGGTTGGGGCAGTGCTCAAGAGGGCACTGTCTTTCATTGGGGAGGACACAAGTGAATTCACCCTAAATTCCTTTCAGACTGGGGCAGCCAGGGAGGCAGCAGAAAATGGGGCTGCAGTGGAAGAGGTAAAGAAGGCTGGGCACTGGAAATCTGGCTGCTACAAGACATATGTCAGGTATATGTAACAGCAACTCACACTGTTTCTCTTGTTTTCATGGCAGGTTCCAAGAGGAAGGTTTGGATAGTAGGGCATTCCTTCATCTATAGGGTGGAAAGGATTGCAGTGGCCACTTCCAGAGGAGCAGAATTGCGTTACAACACAGAACCCACAAGGGTGTTATGGAAGGGCATTAGGGGCATGAGATGGGTACAGTTCTTGCCACTGTTGGATGAGCTCAGGATCCAATGGGGCACACCAGACTGTGTGATCATACATTTGGGGGGCAATGATTTAGGGGACCTGCCATGGGGGAGCTGGGGAGGAACATCCTAGGGGATTTAGAACAGATTAAAGGGTGGTAGCCGAGAGCAACAATTGGCTCATCCAACATCACTTCCTGACAGGTCTGGGGGGGGCAAGGGCATCTGGCTGATTGAGAAGGTCAGAAAATGTCTGAATAGGAGGGTAGCAAGGGCAGTAATTGAAATGGGGGGTGTACAACTGCAGCACAAGGACATTTCCTTTGATCAGGTGGCAGTATACAGATCTGATGGGGTGCACATGTCAGAATTCAGCATGTGCCTATTCCTGAGGTCAATTAGGGAGCTGGTGAGAGAAATAACCAGGAAAGGCCTAAGGTACTAGCTCACAAGGGGGGAGCTTCTCCATCCATCACAAGCTGGAGGAGGGACAGTGGCAGAAGAAAGGAGGGCGGGGAAGAGAAAGGGGTAGGGGTAGGGTAGGGTACATGGACTGGGGACAAGGAACCCATCGTGGTGTAAAGCAGAGAGGTGATAGGTCCTGGTGCAGTTCCAAGTGTCTGGGCCTGGAGGGTGAAGGCCCAAGTAGGTGGTGCCAGCCTGGTTCTGGTGTGGAAGAGAGGGCTAGATTCACAGTGTCCCGACCCAGAAAGCAAGATGGATGAACAACCAGAAGAAGGAAGAGGCCGGAACCAAGAAATTTGGATTGAACTGTTTATGTATGAAAAACTGAAGTACAATATGCACCAAATGTACCGTCCACATTTGAACCAGACAGCCAATGTAGCAGACAAAATACATTTGCCAAATGCCATTTCCAATGATGCCAGTGTCAAAAATTGTAATTATAACAGACCTGGTGATCTGCAAGTACCGGCCACTTTGTGCCATTTGCACCTATTGTACATGCAGCGGTCTTTTTGCCTCCTCCTCTGGCCACTGTTTGCCCTGGCAAGCAGTGGCTGTAACCAGGGACTGCTTCACGACTGGATGGATGCTGTTGCTATGGTGTGCAAGCCTCTGCCAGCCCGTCCCCCTCTTGACCCTCTCCTATGCCAGCACTGATCACGAGTGGAGCTGGAGAGCACGTCGCCGTCAGATAAATGGCACATTTTTGAATTGAGTGACCAGGCATCTGAGGCTCTCAAGTCTCTCTACTCAGATTTGTTCAAGTGAAGGGGGCCCTGTATACAACTCGTCACCTTATGTGAGTATCTAATGCTGGGGATTTTTTCAAAATTTGATGGACATGTGCACCCTTTTATACCCACTGATTGGAAGTCTGCCTTGTGATAAATACAGGCTGGGTCTCATTGTTTTTTATGCCCTTTGGAGTTAGCATGCATCTTAGAGCCACCCTTTTGTTTTGTTAGATGCCTGTATCTCTTCAATATGCCGGAGGATCCCTCTAGTGGCTTGCAGTTCGCCGTACAGGTTGAAATTTTATTGTACGCTTGAGGTCTGGCTCTTATGACTAAGAACTTTGCGGTCTGGATGCTTTCTTATTTTGTAATACTTCAAGAGACTGGTTTGATGTTACGAAGCATTGGTTTAATTACTTATTGGTAATAAGGGGACTTTTTAATTATTTCATACTTAGCTCTGTGATTGTGGTGAGTGAGTGAGGAGGGCAGGCGGGCGGATCCGCCTGAATTGCAATACAAAACTGCAATGCCTGGTGACAAAAAGTCACAATAGATGTACCGGATGCCGCTTCTACTGGACATGATAGCACATGTCAAACTAGTCCAGTAGAAGCGGTGCATACTGTACTAACATGGGTGTTGTAAATATTCTTTGTGCCAAAATAAACATTGCCAATGAGCAACCAAAAAGGAGGAAGTCGTGGTGTCCATCATTCCTGGGAGGGGTTCAGGGGACAATAGGGCTTGCCAATAAAATGCAGGCCAGGTTGTCTAATGGCCCCTGCCAGGAATTAGCCTGAAAGAAGGAAGGGGTGAGGGGAAGGGGGAGAGGGGAGGGAAGGATCAGGTAGAAGGGGAAGGGCTAGTGATAACACCAAGACAGGTGGGAGGACAATATGACAAGGCAAGCTGGAGACTCAGGGATTGGCTTGGGGTGGAGCCTCAGGGGTCCTGATAAGGGGTCCTGGGGCAGTATATCAGGCCAGGACACCTGTAGGATGATCTGTTTTACTGGGATATTTTCCCACCCACCCTTATTAAGGAATGTGATGGGGGCAAGGCTTGGAACAGAGATATGGATGGGCAGAGTGTGATGCCCAGGGCCCTGGGCATGGGGCCTGTGAGTGTGACTGCGGATAGGTAACTGTGGTGAGGGGTCTGGTTCATAGCATCCTTGGGGGAGTTGTGGGCAGCAAGGCCTAATGACAAGTGGGAGATGATGTGGAAGAAGAAAAGGAAGTGGGGAAGGAAAGGGAGGAGGGTAGGGTACATGGGCTGGGACAGGAACCCAGATGTGGTATAAAAAGTGGGAGGAGTTGATCCTGGTGCTGGATTCAGAAGTATCTGGGCCTGGGGGGCAAAGGCCTGGGAAGGTGGTGCCGGCCTGGTTCTGAGTGTGGAGAAAAGGGCTGGATTCACACTGTCCAAACCCAGAAAGCAAGATGGATGAACAACCAGAAGAAGGAAGAGGCCAGAACCAAGAAATGTGGATTGAACTGTTTATGTATGAAAAACTGAAGTATTAACATGGGTGTTGTAAATATTCTTTGTGCCAAAATAAACATTGCCAATGAGCAAGCAAACAGAAAGAAGTTGTGGTGTCCATCATTCCTGGCAGGGGTTCATGGGACAACTAGAATTGAATGTCTCAAGACTAAAGGTGCTCAAAATTTGTTATTTTATTTTTTGTGGGAAATGTCATGAAAATCTGTACCTGCATATACCTCAGCCATCTATTGGTCCAGAGATCTTAAATTAGGCATTATTACTTGCTTTGATTTGTTTATTTAAAATCTGGTAAGTCCATGAGCCAATGGCCCATTTTCAAGGTCGACCAGAGTGACAGTCATACTTTAATAAATACAGCAAACAAACATTGAATGTAGTACAGACTAAAACACAATCTAATTAAAACATGTACACTGGTTTTAGAGAAAAGATACTTCTTCAAATGTGTTCTAAACTGATTTAAGAAACATTAATACCTTCAAAAGCTTTTGCAATAGAATAAAAAAAAAAACAGGGAATTTGTAGAACGTAGTTCTTTGCCCCAAAGCTGACTTCATTCTGGGAATACTAAAAGTTTGCAGCTCAGATACATGTTTACTAGCCTTGCCATAATAATCTCTAAAAATATAGTTAACAAACTTTGGTACCTTCTTTAAAATCGCATTTTTTGCTAATATCCCTAATTGGTACTGAAATCTTGAGTCCAAAGAAAGTCAGCCTATTTTATTTAAAAGGACACAATGATGTGTCCTATAAGGCATTTGTGTGGCAAAGTGAGCAGTTTGATTCAGCAGAGTTTTAACCCAGCTCTGCAGCCCTTCTCATGCAGAATGATGAAATAGGATTCTGTAGTCCACCACTGGGATTAAATAAAAAAGAACTGTGATCAAGGAGCTGTCTTGTATCTGGCAACAAGAGAGGGTTTAATCTATAAAGGTGTCCCAACCTTTGATGACTCACCTTGTAGGCGTTCTCAAAGTGTATCACTTTTTATGACATTAAGATGCATTGTCTCAAAATGATATGTGCATAAAATCTGTCATTTAATTTTTTTGCAGGAAATTTCATGAAAATTGTTATCTGCATAAAACTACAGCACCTTTGGAGCTAGACATTTGTAAATCAGCATGGATAACATTTTTGTAATGGGTATAGCATCTTCTAAATATGGAGAGAACTGGATTGGAGATTTTTAAATTACAGGAGTTCAACATTTACTATGTAAATATTTGCAAAATATTGTGAAAACTCTCAAAAATGTGGATGTTTGTAACTTCTCTGCCCTTGCAGGAATATACTTAACATTTAACATGCATATCCAATGTGTATCCTGTTGTCTAACACAGCTGGATAAATTGGCTTAGCAGTTTTAAATTTACAATGAAAAAATATATTGGTAAAATATTCTCAAATATTTATTGTAGCATCTAGAAGAATCATCCAAAACTCTTTTTGTCGAATTTAACATCCACAATGCATGTATCACTACTTTATTTGATATGCTGGGCTGAGCTTTTGAACTTTGTCAGAAATTACCACGTGGAATAGTTCTTTAAATGTTTCAAATCTGGTTCAATTTGGATATGCTGTTTTAAAATTAGAGACAATAACCAAAATAAAAATTTTGGTAACATGTTTGGCAGGCTATAACTCAGTCCCATTTGATGCTAGAAATGTGAAACAGTGTATGTATATAAATGTAGTGCTAATCTGTGCACCTGTAAAATGTTAGAATATTTCAATGACTACTATGAAATTTATACTAAAGTAACAGAAATATAAATTGTGGTAAATTTTAGTTACCTGTAACTCAGCCCCAGTTGAAGCTTGAGACTTAAAACATGGTACACATACTTACGTTGTATGTCTCTCTTAATCCTGAAATGGTGTCAAAATTTGGATCAGACATTTTAAAATTAGAGTGAAATAACTGAAAAATAAATGTTAATTCAATGGATGGACATCCATAACTCTGTCTCCTTTCAGACTATGGCTCAAAAACATGCTACACATATGTAAGCCATTACTAACTATCAACTTACCAAATGTGGTGTTAATTGGATGCACAGTTTTAAAATTAGAGGAATATAACTGAAATTAAAATGTCGGCAAAATTCCACAGTATCTGTGCACAAATTCCTCAGGCAGAAATTTGTATTACACACAGCTCTAGTTTAGAATACTTAGAAACAAGAGTAAAAACAACAACACAGCTATATACAAAATAAAGATTATATAAACGACAAAAAAATGAAGGTACAAAACAACTATCTACACATTTGGATGGATAGGTCAAAGGCACTGTGTCCTTTGAAGTGTACTCAGAAAATATTACTTATCAGATGATGGTGTGGTGGAGTGCCAGGGTGGTGGCATTAGTGGTTTTGCAGTAAGGAAAGTATATCCTGTATCTGACATGGAAGAATTTTTGATCAGTTCAAATCTCTTTCACCATTTCAACCCTTTTGAGGAATCAATAGACATTTGAAAGCAGTGCTTCAGGCAGAAGTGATTGCTGTTCCTTTGTCTCCTATTGATGTTTTTCCTGGTGCTGGTGTTGGCAGGCTTCTAGTTGCTTGGCCTTCTACTTCTCAGCTTCTTACTCCTCTTCCCGCAGTTGCCCTTTAATGACCTTTTTTTACTTGGTGCATCAAGTTTTCTGCAGCAAGACCAGCACCTTGTTATGCTCAGGCACTGCACCTGTGGTCTCTGTAGACAACAGCAAAGCAGTGTTCTGCCCAGGGTTGGGCAAATTACTGTGTGCAGTTAATGTTAAATTAAATAAACATCTTGATCAATTAAATTAAATGAACAATTAATCATTTTTGGCTCATTAATTAAATTAAATAACACTACCATAATTAACAATCAAGACATGTATTTTTTATTAACTTTAGTAAAACAAAAAGAACAATGTAGCATATAAATGTACTCTGAATATTCATATGCAATTTTGTTTGCAAACTGACAATGTGAAATTATGACTTTAGTATTAGTAGGCTTTGTTGCATATAATAAACATAGGGCATTCAGATGTCTCATCAAGCATGTAGTTCTGTTCTGGAGTCAAAATGTTGCCTCCAACATTGAAAATGCACTCAACTGGAGCAGAATAAGCCATTAGGCAAGGAACATTAATAGCAAAGTGGGCAGTTGAGGTGTCATGTATTGTATTCAGTGAGACAACACTTTCTTCAAATACAGCTGAGTGCAGAATACTGATGATAATTTTAATGCATTAAATCATCAAAAAGTTCAGTTTACTGGGGTCCCATTAATAATTAATTCACAATTAACTTGGTAACTTAATTAATTAGAGTAACATTAATAGAAAACCTCTCAATTAAATTGAGAAATAAATTAATAATTAATGATTACCTAGTCCTGATCCTACCCTATATTTCATTACAAATGTCAGTGAAACCTGACATTTTATATCATCAACCCTTTAGTGTCTCTAGTTGTGCTGCAGCAATCGCCTACACATTGCAGTGGGATGAGAGTGATTTTCATATACATTGTGAGAGCCTTTTAGCAGAAGGATAGGATGCTCTCATTCACATAATGTATTGTTTTTAGGTGCGTGAGTACCTTTTTCCAATGCTTTATGAGTTTTGTACAGTACATAGCACTACAGATACTCTGCCATGCAAACAGAATGTTGGGGTGCATAGGGAGGGGCATAACAAGCAGGAGAAAGAGGTGGTGATGCCACTGTACAGATCACTGGTGTGGCCTCAGCTAGACTACTGTGTCCATTTCTGGAGACCACATGTCCAGAAGGACAGTGAAAAAATAGAGGCAGTCCAGAGAAGACTGGCAAAGATGATACATAAACTGCATCAGAAGTCCTACTAGGAAAGGTTTAAGGATCTTAACATCTATTCACTGGAGGAAAGAAAGGAGAGGGGAGATATGATAGACCCTTTCAAGTAGGGTTCAAGTTTCCCTCTCACCTGCAGTGCTTATTTCTAAGATTGCCCTTGGCAGGTTATGCCATGCTACCTAACATTTGGCACATTTTGAATTACTGGAATTTCCTACACCTCAGTCTCTTGCTTCTTGTTATTGTGTAACTATGTATTATTATGTTGACCTTTGTATGTATGTATACAACCCATTCTTTCGATGTGGAACCTTTGTAAACGAGCAGTTCCTGCTCAAAGGTATTTGTAATCCTAGATTTCAATAAAATAAAAAAAAAATAATAAAATAAGTACCTTAGGGGAATAAACAGGGTACAGGCGGAAAGCATATTTCAGAGAAAGCTTTGCACAAAAACAATGGGGCATGATATGAAGCTGAAGGGTGGAAGGCACAGAGTAATGTTAGGAAGTACTTTTTCACTGAAAGGGTGGTGGATCCATGGAACAGCCTTCTAGCAGAAGTGGTGGTTGCAAAAACAATATGAGGGTTCAAGAGTGCATGGGATAGACATAAAGGTGCCCTGGAGATGTGCATAGCAGGACAGCTGCAGATTAGATAGGATCTGGGGCTGCAGCAGTGAGTAGGAAAATTGTCAGACTAGGTGGGCCGTATGGTCCTTATCTGTCAACGGTTTCCATGTTTTTGTGTTTCTATATTTATTACTTAGTTGAGAAGTAATGATTGCCTAAGGTTTCACCTCAGCCCACTAACCCAACATTGAGTATTAATACCCTGCATTTACTTGCTTGTGAGTGTTATTGTCATTTTAACTTTAATCATATTGTTTTAAAAGACTATGGCATTTAAATAAAAAGTGAAGTTTTTCATGTGCATGCAGATTCATGCTACTGTGATATGCACTAGTGTTTCTAAGAGATAATCACAAAGTACAGCAATCAATAAGAGATTGCCCTGGTCTCATGAAAAATTAAACTTCTAATCATACATAATTTGGGTAAATTTCAAAATGACAATGGTTGAGTTTCAATTTTATTAAAAGACTGAAGTTGGGTATTGTACTATCGACAGCACCAAGATGGCATTTTGGATTTAAAAGCATCAGCACATCTCCATAAGTTCAGGAATTTGATTCTGTAGGTTATCCTATCTATGTTTTATTTGCTTTCCAGTGTTATACAGTCATTTTCCACCATCTGTCAGGGTTTGGCTATTCAGTACAATTCAATTTGTTTGGGAGAAAGCCTTTTGGCAACCAGTGCCCTTTTTGCAATGGTGACCCAGCCATAGGTGAATTTACATTAAATGTAAAAAGACACAATAGGAGTATAAAGATACTGTGTCAAAAACAATACAAAATATGCAAATACAATAAATTACTTTAAAAAAGTCACTTTTTGCAAGTTCAGTCATGTACAACTTTAACCCATTTATAAAATGCCCAGTTTGTTGTCTATTCATCAGTCTCAAGGGACAAGACTTCTATGCATTGACTGCCTAGTTTCTAAATGCTCTTTGTCCCAAACTGGTTCTGCAACTGGGTAACTCCAGCTGTTGGTTATTTGTTGATCTAGTATTACGTATATATGGAAATGTTTGCACCAACATATTAAGCCTATTCAAATGTATTTATGAATTTCCAGTACCAGAGTATAATCTCCACCCTTGTTCAAGGAAAGAAAGTCTGCTCTCCAGAAACAGTGAATCTACATGTTTTGTGACTTCGCTGGTCTTCCTGAATATTGATTAAAGCAGTTCAGAATAAACTTCGCCAGTGTCAAATGTCATGCTCTTGTCAAAGCACTGTGGGTGCAAAATGCTGAGCTGTTGTCTGTGGGTGCAGTTTCTTGCTGATGACAATAAACTGGTTATGTATAAGCCAGTTATCTAAGAAGTGGCAAAAAGGTTTAGGCAACCCCTTTACTGCTGTATTCCTTCTGAACTACTGCATCTCACTAGAAGACACTCCTCAATACGAACTCTCAAATAATAACATTTCTTGCTTACTTTTCCATTCTGCTCTCTCACTCTCTTGTCTCCCTGAATTTCAAGTAAATGGCAGGTACAACATGTGCTGAGCCATGAAATACATACATGACGTTTACAAATATTCTGAAGGTCACAAGCAAGCAGAGATGGCTTGCAGACCATATAAAAAAAAAAAGAAAGAAAAGAATTCTGGTGCATTTAAATGGTGTCACGCAATCCCAGACATAAAATCACATTTTGCATTATAAAAAAAATCCTATTTGGTTTACAAAATCACAGTTTACTTAAAAAGTTGCAGTTTTAGTCAGCCTATTGGTGCAGCAGTAGCAATACCACTCACAACACTGATGACACAAGTTCAGAAATAGGTTCAGATCATCTAAGGTTGGGCCAGGGGAGAAAGGCTGAGCAGTCCAATGGGACACTCCTTTTGTTTGGAAAGGAAGAGAGTTGAGTTACAGTATATAGCCCCAACAAACCCTGGCTGACAATAGGCTGAGGTACATTTATGGCTGTAAAAATGGGGAGGACACTGTCAAATGTTGATATACTTGCATGTGGTGCATGAACTGCATCTGATGACATCCCAGTTCCAGCACCATCAGGGAGGAAAGAAATAAAAGGATGCAGATTCCCCCTTAATGAAATATGGCAGACACCAGCCCTCCTCTGGGCCCTGAAACCACCAACTCAGGCAAGTCTCCTCACAGTTTGCTGGCTGCTGATGTATCTATAAGGGCCTGGGGAACCTCAATGAAGGCACCACCATGGCGGGGGGGTGGGGCACAGTGGCCTAATGTGGAATGATTGTAAGTACTGGGAGAAAGTGGGGTGACAGGGCCAATGCATAAGCCAAATAGTCATGGAGAGGAAGGATTCCTCAAAGCAGAAAGAAGTCAGAGCAAACACATGGAGACAAAAAAACATGCAGTTCACTTTAAAAAAGTAATCCTGCCAAATTTTTCAGAAACCGAATTAAAAAAAAAACACTGGAAAATATATTTCACACTGCCCTAGATGTGACAATCAGTAAACAGTTACATGCCTGTAATCAGTCATTGTTTACATGACTCCCAGTATGAACTATATAGTATAGCAAATGAAATACTCCCATGTTCCACACAATAATGGTACAATACTATATCGGGGCTCTGGGGACAGGTTTAAACCACTAGACCATTACTTTCAAGGTTTATAAGTGTCTTCATAATTGCATTAAAATCACATCATACAGAACTGGGTACACCTCTGTAGTGAGTATTAATCACATTTATAAGAAAGCAAGCATCCAACAACTGAGAGAATTTTTTTCCACTAGCCTGTAATGTCTCTTGAAAAAGTGAAAGCTTGGTTTGTAGGTATGATTTAAATATAAAAGTCTTATTTTATAAAGCCCATACAATGTAATCGGATTTTGCTGATAATGCATTTGTCCCATGGTGTAGAAAAGAACTATCTATAATCTACAAAATTGCAAAAAATTATTTTGCATGCATGCATTCTCTGCATACTGAAGCAGGGATCTCCTTAAGTATAAGTCTGCTGAAGCCTCTGATTAATAGTTTTCTCAAACAGCCAGCATATTAAATATATCAAGCACCCTATAAATTACTCTGCCTTTTGGCTTACAAATTGAGAAAAGAGAGTAAAGGCACATTCAACTTAGAATTACTAGAAAAAAGGAAAAAAAGTGATTTATTTTAGTGGGAGCTCCTCTACATGACTGAGGCTTACTTATCTGCACAGCTTAAGTAAATGGAGAACAATAGCAAACCCAATGTTATTTAACCATGATTCCAAGCACAGAAATATGAAAATGAAAGCAATAAATCATTTGAGAGGAACTGACAAAAGAGTTTGCAACTGTTTAAGCTGCACTGTGCTCCCTTTTCATGGGCATGCACCAAAATTACACTCTTTAAGCTGGGAGGCTTGCTTTAAACTCATACAACAAACCTTTTTTTGCCTTTACAGTCCACTTACATGCTGAATGTACTGCATAAAGATATCTGATCAAAGCACAACATTGTACTTAGAGTTATCGAAGATTGCTGGCTGTTTTGGGGCATTTTTTTCACTGACATTATAATTGTTCTGTTCAATGAAGATACGCCTCTCCAGTTTAGTGTCCACCTTTTTTTTAACCTGGTGAACAAATGACTAAGGAAAAATCTGAAATTCTGAATACTGACTATCTCCTTAAAATATTACATGTACCTTAACTTATTGAAGTAGATCCTGACTCTGCAACTGTTATTGTAAATTAATAGTGCTACAGTGAACATTCTTGCAGTTGTAAGAGTGGTCTCATAAATATTCATAGGGAATGAAAACCATGGGCCGGATTCAGAGAAGCCAATGCAGGATGCAAGGCAACTTGTGTCGGAATACATGGTGCAAGTTGCACTTGCATCCTGTGTTATTTCCCCACGGGATTCACATAGGCAGCCTGTGACATGTGGCCAATAGCACCTATGCACCTGAAACCCCTTTTGTGATATGGCGGAAGGGGGTTTCCAGCAACATTGCACCCTATTCAGGTGGGGTGGTCCTCCATCCACTAGTAAGTTCAGAGACAACCACCAGTGAGCGTCTGTCAAAGACCAGTTACGCCAACAAAAAGGTGGTCTAACTGGTCTTTGCTGTTCACTGGACGTTGCCACCATACCCCAGCCCCACAACCTCTGTGGGTTTTGGATCCCCCATGGGCTCCAGGTCCCAGGCATGGCATGCACGATGCCAGGCAGGGTGTGTGGCACACCCCCAATGTCCAGATCCCCACACACACACATTGCAAGTCCCCCCATGCCCTAGGGCATGATCCCCCCACCATCCCTGTAACCCACTGGTAGTCTAGTGGACCCCACCCCATAATGTGAGCCCCCAAACCCCCAATACCCCATCTGTGACTGGCACAGTCCTCCCCTCACCACCAGGGCCAGTCACCAATGCACCCACCAGGTGTGTTTGTGTGTATGTTGGGGGGTTGGGGACCACTGGGCCACCAGAGCAGGTACGGGTCCATGTTCTGGGGGGGTCCATGGCAAGGGGGCTTGGGGCTGGCGACCACACCATATTGGGCCTTGGAGGTGGACATGGGGGTGTCATGGCGGCCTTCACCCTTCACAACTGCTGTCCTGCAACCTGCAACATTCCCTGTGCTGTGTCCTACCTTGCACAGCTACCGCAAGTCAAAGGACGCAGACCGCTGCACCCACTCTGATCCGGAATTGGGTGCATCGGCCTGGGCGCAGGGCAGATCGCTGCAAGCTGCCATTGCCGCAGCTTGCGGCGGACCTCTCTGAATCCAGCCCCATGAATCTTAGGTAAGGACATAAGCATATACACTTGGTGAGACCTTTATTACAAATGTAAGAATGATCTTCTTGGCAGTATTGTATCAAGATGAATCAATGCTATATGTAAACTGGCTTAAAATTCTAGGCCATCAGCCCAACTGGATGCTGTATACTGGCTGAATGCTGTATACTGAATGATGCAGTTGTTGATGGCTTGTGATTGTGTGCCAGTCTGCCCCCTAACTTTACCATATGTATGTAGGAACTTGAATAAGGAGGGTAGACAGAGTGCTTGGTAGTAGTCAAAGTCCTATGGCAGGAACTCAAGTTGGGAGGGACATTGTTTTGAAGGAAGGCATGTTTTAAAAATACGCATCTCCATAAGAAGTTTTGTTGACTTACAAAAATAATAAAATAATCAGGGTTGCAAGAACAATGTCTCTTCTTTATAGATACTTACCTCAGACAGACCACACATGAGTTTCACTCCTCACTCCTGCATATACTTTTTTCATCATTACCTGCCATGCTTTCTAGTTCTAAATTGTCTGTGGAGGAAAACATAAGAGCTAAATGATACATCATCCTCCTCTTCACTAAAACTTCTGAATACAGTATGTCACAGTTATGGTCACAGTCTGAAGATCAAGAGTAGTGGTGTTAATGCTAGCAAACACAGGCGCATCAGTGGACATTCTTTACAACTCTAACTGACCCGGTTGGTTGGTTTATTTCTTTTTCAAATGTTGCCCCTCTTTGGGCTTATATTTCCCAGCTCTGCTGTCATCATGTCTGCTGTCCAAATTAAGGAATCAGCTTACTTCTTTAGGAACCTTCCAATGATTTTGTCTCCTCTCCTTCTTTGTGCTGTACCTACAAGCCTTAACCCCAAGCTAGAGTTCCCCCTTCTTACCTAACTAAAGTGTACATGGAGAGGGGGGATTTATAGATCCCAGTGGTTGTGGTGGTGGTGGAGGACATGCTGGCAGCTGTCTGCTGCCATTATCCTGTAGCTAGTGTGGTTACCCACAATTAATGTCCCTCCCTCTTGCCAGAATGTGCGCACACATTTACTATGAGCCAGGCTGGGTGGGTACCAGGTGATTTGTGATGCAACGCCAGGCCACCTGTATGTGTTGTTCAGGGATCAGCGCTGTAGAGCCCTGTCTTCCCAGGAGGAATGCGCGCTCATGAGGCTCACTGCATCCCAGCAGGCCATTCTGGGCTTGCGTTGTTTATCCAGATTGCATCAAGACAGGCACTTCCATGCTGCCCAATACCAAATAGTTGAAACCATATTGTTTTTTTCTTACCTTCAGCTTAAATATATTTTTCAGTTTCATCTACAACTTACTGTATTTTTGTAAACCTCCTCCTTCTCTGGTGCAGATCTTCATAGCAGAAGGATCATACTTAGTGTATATAGCACCCCTTGAAAAACTTGCAAATGGTGCCACCCCAAAAATATAAATCACCCCCCCAAAAAGAAATCCAGCAGTCCCCACAACCCCCTTCATCTCCAATTAATCTCTCTCTCTCTCTGGCGCTTGGGCTCTAGCTTCTCTGTGACTGTTTGCATGGGTGGAAATTATCAGATCACAATCAAACTTTCTTTAAAGAGGAGTTATTCCAGGAATTCTGGCCGACTTTCCCTTGCCTAGTTACCCTGGTTCTTCTAATGCAATATATGGTTCTGTATTTTATTAGTACACAGTTTGGAGGATCAGGGTTATTATAAATGTTAAAGAAACTCCTTTGCAGGATGTACAGTACTGTACTATGCAGGTGGTGGTACACAAAAGGACAGTTTAAGGAGAGTTTTTATCCTTTTTCCCAGTCAGCTGATCATTTCTCCATTTTAGGTTAAACCCTGTCCCACTACATGACACATAAAAGCTGCAGCTGATGCTTAAACTTTAAAACTTTGATCTTAGCTACAACAATCTATCTTCCCTACCTTCACCAGTCCCCTCACTAATGCATGCCAAAGACTGTACCAGCAAACAAAAGCCTGACCATGTGGTACTTTAGATCTCCCCACAGGAAACAAATGCTGGACCAACGTAGTGTGTGTTTCATGTATAATAAAAAAATGCAACTCCTGGTATCAGTGAAACTGTGCAAGTGCTGGGTGGTGTGCTGATGTGAGAGTACTGATGGTCACATGCCAAAACCAAACTGACTGCCTTCTCATCAGCGCTCTTTCTGCTGGGGTTGAGGATCATACAGATGTAACATCACAATAAGCTGTAAACACAATTGGCTGCTGGATGTTTAATACAGATAGGTTTCAAGCATGGAATAGAACCTTCAATACTAGTATCCTCACCTCGTCCCCCCACCACACAAATGACTGCAGATTTATAAAATTACATTTTCTTCTTACAGGCACCCAGCAGATTTTAAGAAAATATAATTTTAAAAATAGAAATGTATTTTCAGGAATCAGCGCCTCCTATGGGTGGGCACCCTAGGCAGCCATTTACTTCACCTATCCTTAAGGCCGGCACTGCCTAGATGTTATAGAATGCCAGTTCACCCTACTTAGCACCCGATATATTAATTTAAAGTCTAGCTTCTTGAAGCTCAAAATATTTATGCTACAGTGCATATCCACCTGCACAGTGATTGCACTACCATTTGTGACATCAATGACCCATGTTTGGAAGGGAACTCAGAGCATTGGAGGGTTGGTCAGGAGAAGGAAGATTGAGCATCTGAATGACTACCTTCCTCTTCTGGGGTGGGGGACAAGGAACCCAGAATTTGCCTTTCCCCTTAGCGGAAACCAAGGGTATGCAACCTGGGAGCACCAGAAGTACAGGGAGGTGTGGAAATCATCAACATACAGTATGTCACATGGAAGCATGGGACTAGAGATTTTGCAAAGTTTAACTTTGCCGATGAAGTTCCAGTGAAGATGCAAAATTCACTTTCACAAACTACTTCATGAAGTTCCCACTTCGCAACTTAACCTAACTTTGCCTAGAAAAGTGGAGAACTTAAAGCAAAGTTAGGTGAACTTCATACTGGGTATTCATACTGGGTAGTGAACAGAAGAAAACATAAGTGCCCATAAAATCTGTCCCCCAGCATCAGCAGGTCCAACTTAATCCTCACTCTAACAGAAATTTATCTAGTCTTGTTTTAAATATATTCATATTGTGACTTTCCACTGCTTCTTTTGGAAAACAATTCCAAATTCTGCCAGTTTGGTGTATAAAACAATGATGCCTTCCTCTTTTGACCACATTGTTTAACTTTATTTGTTGTTTATGTTCCCTTAGTCCTTCTGGTTTATCCTGGATCTGTATACCCATCTCTTCACATAAATTATCATCTTTCATGATTTTGTACATCATTAGGTGGTCACCCCTGGTCCTTCTTTGTTCTAAACTATATAGTCTCAGTTTTATAATCTACTATAGTAGTCTAATCCCTTCATTCTTCCCATCATTTTAGTGACCCTACGCTGAACTCCCTCGACCCTTGCCACTTCACTCCTCAGATATGGACTCCACAATGGAGAACCCTAATCCAAATGAGGTCTGATAAATGATCTGTATAATGGAGGAAGACAGTTTGAAGATCTGTTTATACAGTAAATGCTCATTGGATATTACGAATCATATAATTAGTTTTTTGTCTACAGAACTGCACTCCACTACTCCTCTTAATGCTTCCACCGGCACTCCCCTTCCAATGTAGTTTGCTTCTTTTTTTTCTCCTTTTCAACAAAACATCACTAACATCAGATCACAATCAAACTTTCTTTAGAGAAGAGTTATTGATACTAATTGGGTATTGATTAGTAGTTGTATTTTCATTAGCATGTGCTTAAAACTAACGTGCTTAAAAAAACCTTCTTTTGTTTAAATGTTAAAAGTCAAAAGATAATTATATTACAGTCATTACTGAAAACAACTTGTATTTATATGTCACTTCAAATCTCTTCATTTGTGCTTGATTGCAAAAGTGTTTTTAACACATGTACTTTACCATACCACTGCATTAAAGGTACACCTTGACTTCAGTTGTACACATCAGTCCTCAATCTGGATGATACTTGATGAGGTGAGGCTGTTTAATGAGAAATAGTAAGATTGCCATGAGGACTGTTCTTAAATCCCTGAGATGGGAGCGAGGCTAAAAGTCCGCTGACCCGATGCCAGCCGGTTGGTGCCAACCGAATTGAGGAGTGCCTCTGACCAGGCCAATTTTCGGCAAAAAGAGAAGAAAACAAGAAAAATCAGCAGGTCTGAGCCCAAAATTCTTCTCCAACTGCTGCAGAGATAGTGCCACAAATTTCCAGTCACTGTCTCTTGGGTCCGTCGAACCACCACTCTGGTAAAGGTCGTCGTCTGGTCCCAGTGGTTCAGGATTATGATATTGAGGTTTTTATGAACTGGGGAGGAGGGGAGGAGGATTTGTGAACAGTATGAATGGCTGGGAAGGTCTGGGTGTGCCCATTAAATCCTGACATCTCCCCAGCAGACCTGAATTCCTATGCTGTCTGAGTCCTATCTCATTTATGTTTTATAAAAGTTGCTGACCCTCCAGCTTTTTAAAGAAGGGATGAGCAAGAGCCTGATTGTAGAAATGATGGTGGATATTCCAGAGTCTAGGAGATTGTCTATTCTTTTACATAAGTCTTTAGGAAACAAACAATTAAGGCTCTTAAAAAGCTCCCTACTCCTGTGCCTCTGTAGATAAAAGATGGACAAAGGTATACTGTCAGCCCTGGTACAGAATTCTTTCTAGCATTGCAGTCATGTTGGTAGTCTGCGCTGCCTGTGATAAGCTAATGTTCCGGCCGCATCCCTCCTGACAAGGTTCAGGAGATTGATGCCATGGCAAAAAACAGTATAGCCTCTCTGGGACTCAGGCAAAACAACTTATGGCTTATGTAGTAGGTATCAGAAATCAGATGGGATACTATGCACTGGCTGAGGCCATGCCAGCTTGCTAGGTACTAGAACAGGTGGCTGCTGGTGGCATTGGAAACTCTGGGTTCAGTTTCATGCTGCTGTGGTATTAATGATGTTTCCTTAGGGTATGGCCACATCTGTAACTTCTTCGTAGGCTGGCCTGGGCTCAGGTGTGTTTAGCTTGTCAGCAGGATACCCAGACTAAGGCTGGATTTTCCTCTTGTGGTGGGAAATTTCTGTTTGGAGAGCAGACACAGGGAACTACATGAAGAAGATGGATGAATAGGATTACTATAAGGTGCTCAGGCTGGGGCAAGCCCTCCTCAAGGCATGCCCTGGGTAGGGTAGGCCTTTCCTGGCCTTTCTACAGACTCAGGCCTCCTCTGCTTATGCTCAGAGGGCTTCTTCAGAGGCAGGGCAGATGCGGGGTGTGGTGACCTCTCCCCCCCAGCCCAGCAAAGTTCTCCTGCGAAACAGGCACCCTGATGGGGTGCCCAGGGGCCGATTCTCTGTACCTGGTGGGGGTGTAGTCACTACTCAGTCAGAATTGGGCTTTTTAACTAGACAAATGGTCTGAGTAGTAAGCCGGTCTGGTTCTCAGCTCAAAAGTTTCCCAAGTTGAAAGCACTTTTTCTATGCAGGTGCTTCGAGACTTCTGAAACAGAGGTCTCATCCCTGTTAGCTCTCAGAGCAGAAAGGTCTTCCCTGCATCAGGGCGGGGTCTGTATTCAGATTTCCTTACCCAAAAAGACAGAGTGGCGTATTTTAGGTCTGATATTTGAACAAGCATCTTTTGAAACCAAAGTTCAAAATGGTAACCTGGCAATGATTTTATTTTCCCTGCTGCTGGGACTGGCTAGCCTCCTGGATCTCATGTGCCTATTTCATGTCCTAACTAGATCCCATCGAAAGTACCTCAGATTCGAACTGCTCTCAGGTCATTACCAGTTCAGACAATGCCCTTGCCCTTACCTCTGCTCAAGGGTATGCGTTTAGCAGTGGCAGTGGCCCCTTGAGGCGGCAAGTTGCTGTTTTTCCTATCTAATGACTGGCTCATTGGTAGTCCTCAGAACAGGTAAATCTCATCTGCAGGTCACCAGCTTCTCACCTCCCTGGTTTTTCAAACTACAAGTGGGTTCTGAACCAGTCCAGGTACTCACCTTTATAGGGGCAATTGGAGCAAGCTGGCTAGGCCCTTTCTTCCCAGAAGGTAGGAATTTAGTGGCTCTGGCCTTTCTTCACTCTGCAGGTCTCTCGACCAGCAGATACTTTCTCTGCAGCCCTGGGGCACATGGCTGCATCCACAGCTGTTGCAGTAGGGAGCCAGATTTCAGATGAGAGACATCATCTAGTTTCACTCTTGAGGAACCTTTGTCTCAGAGAAGACCCTTTCCAAGTTGGTCCTAGTGATCGACCTTGATCCTGGCTCTCAAGTGGTGGCAGGATCAGAGCGGTGTAGGCGGGGTCCCATTTCCCCTTCATGACTTGACTCTCACTACAGATGCTTCCACCCGCCTTCTGGTTTGGGGAGCCCACATGCACCTTTCGGTCGGGAGTTTGTCCCCCAGAATCTCTCTCCACATCAATTTGTTGGAACTCAGAGCTGTCTTTTTAGCTTCGCTTTTCTGCATTTTGTCTATAAGGTGATATGTCAGAACAGACACCACAACAATGTGGTACATCAACAAAGGGGGGCACTCTCGGTCTTATTGCTTGTGCACGAGGCAATGAAGTTGTGGTCTCTGCCTATTCCTGAACACTTTCATAGCAGTTCATCTTCAGGAAGGACAATGTCCTAACGGTTCCCTCATTAGATTTCCCGGGCCATCGAATGGTCTGGATCTCAAGTGCTGGGATAGTTTTGCCAGGTGGGGCATCCTCAGATAGATCTTTGCAGCTGAACAATCACAAACTTCCTCTGTTCTGTTTCAGGCCTCCAGTGCTGCTCAGTTCCCTGATGCCCTTCTGGATGGGAGGGTTTCCTGTAGCTTTCCCCCCTTCCTCTCCTATTCAGTGCTAGTCAAAATCAGATCTCAGCCTTGCAGGGTGATTCTATTGCCCGGATTGGGCTAGCATTCCTGGTACCTCTCCTTCTGTCTCTGACATCCATCTTCCTGCCTCCCAGGAGTCACAATCTGTTGGCTTGTGCCCAGGGAAGGTTTGGTATCGGACCTCAACCTCAACCTCAAGGCTGTCTTGAGGAGTTAAGTTGCTGGTTACACCTCTCTCAGGGTTTTTTGAGTCTCAAAGCTCCAGAAAGCCTTCCACTAGGCTACTTATAGTTCTAAATGAAGGTTTTCCATTTGGTGTGCTGGAAAATATTTCAGAATCTGGTTGTGTTGCCATTAGATTACATGTACATCTTAATTCCTGGTGTAGACCAGCTACCTGAGAGTTCATTTGGCAGCTGTGTCTGCTTTTGTGTCAGCAGGAAAGCTCTCCTCTTTCTCCATCCTGTGTTTTCCAAGTTTTTAAGTTACTCCATACTAATCCTCCCTTTCGGAACTTCCCGGTCCTACTTGGGACTAATGTTCACATTGCCTAGTGTGTAACCCCTTTTGAACCTCTGTCTTCTGCAGGCTTAAGTTCCAACTTGACTTCTGTTTTCAGTGGCTCATCTGCCACTTATGGGAATTGCGCCTGTCAGTGGAGACTGACTTATTTCCATTAGGACAGTAGTCCTTAGACTATAAAGTTTTTATTAAGTGGTTTCAATTTCCATCTTAATCAATCTATCTCCTTCCGTATTTTCACTGGTCACCTCTTCGGGTGAGGAGGTTGCACAGGCTGGATGTTAAGGCTCTTAGTTATTATATAAGCTTACCAATGGTCACGGGGTTTGAATCCTCAACTTTTTCTTACTATGGTGAAGTTGGAAGGAAAACTGCCACTAAGAGATCATAGCCAGCTGGATTGTCTTTGTATCCAATTTGTTATTTGTAGTGGCAGGCCCCCGGTTTGAGGGCTCATTCTACCAGGGTGCATGCGTCTCTGCTGCTGCTGATATCCCTTTATTAGATTTGCTAGGTATGTCACTTGAAAGCGGTACATACTTTGCCACATCTCGGATGTCAGGCCAGATGTTCATTTGCTTAGCAGTTCTTCAGAGCCTATTCCTCAGGTTCTCCTTCCCATGGAGGCCATGTATTTGTTATCAAAAGTTCATAATATAGCAGATTATGTTGTTTGAAGAAAAATTACTCACCTTAGTAATGTTGTTTCTTCTTTGGAAGTCTTACTGTATGAACCTCTAACCAGCCCTCTCCAGAACTCTCTATTTGGTGGGGTGATGTGGCAACTTAGTGTGGGCACTACTTATGTCCGTGTTAGCATTTTGTCCCCTTTGGGACTTTGGGGGTGTGTATGTGCATGTGTGTGTGTGTTTTATTATACTTATGTTCCATTTTCTTATTAGAATGGTGTTAGTATTTCTGGTCCCTGACTTGATCTTGATTGTTGGACCATCAATGGTTGTTATGTTGGGTAGCCATTTTGGCTAGTGAAGTTAGCTTCACACACAGACCTTAATGAGTTTGGCTCAGAAGATCTGACAGTTCAAGTTTGAAATGACACAGATAGAGCTGCTCTCATGCAAAATTCATTTTGAATGGTTTTAACTATTTCACCGTGCAGTTCTAGTGCTGGATCAAACTGCTAATGTCTATAATTATAGCAAGACTCTATTAGAAGAAATAATATTACTAAGGTGAGTAATTTTTTCTGTGTGTTGTGGGGGTCCAATCATTGTTGATATTATTGACTTTATATGTGTGTACCTTTGTAAGGGTGGCAATGCATTGATGACTGCACATTCCCAATCCCCTCAAAACACGTATATGGTGGGAGGATATCTTCTTAGTGATCTAAATGGTGTGCAATGCAGAAAGTGTCCTATTATTGGATTTTTTTGTTTTTCCAATGTACAAGTTCAAAATGTTTTCTTGTAGTCTTCAGGACTTCACTTTCTTTCCCAGTTAAACTCAATTGTTGTGTAGTGTGTCTGGGATATCAGTTTTGCCAGCCTCACACTTACCTGTACAGTGCAGTGTGATGTTGTTCTACACTGTCACACATGTGTATTTTCAAAAGGTGATCATGAAGTGAGGGAATGTTGATAAAAGTAATAAAACAGTGAATAATGGGACTGTTTGTGTGTCACACTATGAATATCTCACATTTATGTATATCACTATGAAAGTTGTCTCACCATATGTAAAATGTAGTACTATGACTACTTGCAGTGGTGAAAATTACACTACATCATACGCTGCCTATTACTGGGTTGGGTGCTATTACAACGAGTTCTTGAGTAGTGAAACTGTGTTCAATATTGGCCCACAGACATTGGAATTGCTACATTATTCAATGCTGCATGGTCTTCAGGACAACAGTGTCCACACTTTTATGCTCATTATTCTGGCAAACTGTGTTTTGCTACTTTACAATACGATGCTGTGGTTGCTGTGTGAAATCACTTTGTATAGTGTGAGGACACTACAGTGAGAGACTGTATGTGTGAGAGTGCTAAGATAATATGTCTATTTAAAACATTTGTTGTGAGATGAGTATTACATTATATGATTGCAATCAGTATTAGATATTTCCCATCTACTATAGTAGGTGTGAAAATCTTGTGTATTTATATAACAATGTTTAACACTGTAATATATTTTTAAACTCTAATGTACTGTACAGCTTTTTTTCTCAGCAGTATGAAAACATCTTTTTCTGCCCTGCTGTATCTAACAGCCAGAGGGACAGCTAATGCCTGTCAGCCTCTGCAGGGTGCTGAGTGTTTCAAGATCAGTAATAAACTTTATTACTATTACACTATCAATGTTAATGATAGCAAATCAATAATTCTAATTGATTATTGTTAATTTCATATTATAGAATGTTAGTGTGTGGACTGCTGTGCTTTACTGGGAGGGGGTGGGTGCAGGGGAGACAGCAGACACACAATAACATTACAATGGGACTGTTTCTCTAGTCACTGTGCCTGAACATTGAGAAATCGAATTTAAAAATACTTTTTAAGACTTTTTGTAAAAATTTTTCTTCTATTAGTACCAACAAGACATTGTATAATAGCAATAATGTACTTTGGAGTGTGTGTTGTGCTGGGATACTGTGACTTTTGGGGTGATTAGTTGCAGTTGGCCTGTGGCCTCTTGTCTAATGACCCCAGGCACGACGTTATCCCAGCTCAACACTTACCCTGGAGTGCATTATTGCTTAAATGTCAGATTCTACATTGAAGAACCTTATTACTGGTGTGCCACTTTGGTTTGAAGATTCTTACCCTGTGGCAGTGCAAAAGGACAGTGATCTACATATTGTGGGCATCCAATGGTACAGCAATGAATTAAATGTGTTTGTTTTGACTAGAATTTCCCATACTGCAGTTTAAGTTTGAGGTTAGTTGTCTGAATGTCCTATTGTCATGCTACCTAGAAATCTGTCATTTATGTTTTTTATGTACTTCAAGATCTCTGGCATGCTTGTGGAGCACATGTCATTTCAGTAACTTAATTATTTACAATAGTGCTGTGTGTTGAGGGGCTGAAATATGCTGAAAAGCTGTTTGCTTTCAAACTATCGTTAAAGTGATCATTTTTGCGTACTCATTAAAAGAATATAATGATAGTGTTAATGTCAAGGTAGTTACTTTTTTATTGCAGAGATGACTAGACATTATAGGCAGACATGGTGAAGTAAAAATTCTCACACTTGATGAGGATCTATTTCAATTCTATGGTATAATAGTGTTGATAATGCAAAACTATGTACATACTGAATATTTATGACTACTGAAAAAAAATAAGAGTAGCATTGTAAGCCACATCTAACTATACATTTTTTTATGTTGTCAGCTCATTAGATTATATAGATAATAAAGTATGACAGAGACAGAAATAAGATAGCTAAATAGTTTAGCATCATACTTAAAACTATTATCGTGAATTTGAAATAGAATGTATTGTGATATTGCAGACAAGAAATATTTGAAGTTAAATATTTGAAAGTCATAACTGTTTAATTTGTGTTGTATATTCATCATTACTTTTTTAAATCTTGTGGGGTGCTGGCGACTGCGAAAATGCACAGCCCACTGCCGCTGCTACAGACGGCTCATGCGACGAGGTTGGCAGTCGTGTGGGGAAAACAGGGTGATCCTTGAGAAGCTGGACAGAATCCAGTCTCTCATGGATGCAACAGCGAGACTGTCAACCTCATGCCAAGGAGCCAGTTGTAGCTGTGGCTGAACCAGTCTTTGTGGCCAGTATGATGCTTTTGCCTCCACCAGCACCATCTGTTCCTGGAGCTTCCCGGCCTAAACTGCTGACCACCCTTCATATAGTAGTCCTGTATCTCCTCCAGAGGCACAACAGCTTCCCACTTCCCTGCGCCTCCACATCAAATTCAGTTTCTCAGCCTGGATTGCCTCAAGCAGTGCATACACCTCTTGTAAGTGTTGCACAAAACTAAAAAAAAATTATCTACTAATTTTTTATTTTTTTTGATTTATGTAAATAAAAAAATATTTTAATAAAATATTTATTTTTGTGTATGAGGCAATACACACTTTTATAACTGTTTTTTTGGTGTATACATATTATGTTTGTAAATATATATTTTTGTACTCATAAAAAGAAAAATATTTTTGTTTGTCATTTTTTATATCTAAGATATTTTTATAGTAAAAAAAGTGAAATTATACTCTCTTGTGTTTGGTGTGTTATTGTGTACTGGAGATGTTGCTTGAAAATAGTGTTAACAAGATTTATACAACTGTGATTTTCTCACTTGCTGAAAAGATCATCACACACTATTATGGTATTGCAGTTAAGGATTCTCCATAGAAGTAACTTAGATGTGTGACAATGCTACCTTTCACTATTTGTGGCACACTGTTGTTGTTTTATACACCTACTGCAACAGAATGTGTGTATGTGTATCATGATGAAGATGAGTATGTACTTGCTGGTACAACAGTGAAATGTCTGTGTTGGCATATCTATAACAAAGTTATGAATTCAGTACCAGCAAACCTCTTCCACCTCTCTTCACATGATTGGTGCTACCACCTCAGTTGGTAATACAGGAATGTCTATCAAATGTCAAGCTACCACAGTAACATATCCATTGGTTCAGTACATGAACTTATGGTGTCCATGTCATGTCATATAGTCTTTTACTTATGTACATCTTTTTCTTTACATATGTGCTCACAAAGAAAAAGAGTAAGACACTCTTACATAAAAAATATTACATGGAATAACAATGACAAATTAAAATTTATAAGTTATACAAACAATATGATTCACAGTGAACCACTGTTACTGTTAATAACAGTAAATGCAACTACAAGGTTAGTATTCCTGAAATTGGAACTTTTTAATGTATGTGCAGTATTCTTACAACTATAAATCATGTACTATAGTGAGTAATAGTTCTTAAAAGACAGGATATTCATGGCAAAAAACTCCATTTAATGCATTAGTTAGCGTTGTTCCAGAGCGACAAAAGTGAAGAAATTCACTGTTAGGGTTGAAAACCCTAACTCCAAATTCACCCCCCCCAGCACCACACACACACAGACACACATACACATATGCAAGTATGGGGGAGGACCAAGTCAACACAACCAATGACAGACATCCAGCAGCAGGTGACAGAAATAACAAACAATTGTCTAAATGTACTCACGAGACATCCCCCACCCACTGACCAGGTACTGCATGCTCAGTGGAATCAACAGCAAAACTGAGGCCATGTACACCAAATGTACATCCCTGATTGCAGCTGCACACAACGTACCACACTTAGTAGTTGCATGGCCTTACCTACCGATGCCCCACACCAGACCACTCCACATGTGGTGGGCCACCTGAGCAATAGAGTTCAGCAAAACCAAGGAGTTGTACTGGTATAATATCTCTGATTATAACAAGGGTTTGAGAAATGCAGCTTTCTAATTGACATAGAAACATAGATACATAGACAGTGTCAGCAGATAAGGGCCTATGGCCCACCCAGTCTGCCCATTTGAGCTTGTAAGTGGTTTGTTTTCCTAGAGTATGTTTCCCCTTACCCTGACCTCTAAATTCTTTATATGTCCTATCCCATACATTCTTAAATCCGTGATTGTTTCAGCCCCACCACTTCCTCTGGCAGGGTCTTCCCACTTATCCACCACCCGTTCTGAAGAAATTCATTTCATGTTTCCTCTGAATCGTCCTCCCTCCAACTTCATCCCATGCCCTCTAGTCCTGGAACATCTTTTCGCTAAAAATAGTGTTTCCCTGCACCCTGTTCCTCCTGTAAGATACTTGTATGTCTCTATCATATCCTCTCTCCCTCCTCTCCTCCAGGAGTACATGTTCAGTTCCTTCAACCTGTCTTCATAGGACTTGTGTGCAATCCATGCACCATCTTTGTTGCCCTCCTCTGAACCTTCTCTACCCTGTCTATGTCCTTAAGTAGGTATGGTCTCCAGAACTGTAACACTGTACTCCAGGTGGGGCCTCACTAGTGTCTTGTATAAGCGGAATTATGACCTCCCTTTTCCTGCTGGTGATGCCCTGCCTATACATCCCAGCATCCCATTTGCTTTTCCTGCTGCCTTGTCACACTGTTTCCCTACCTTGAGGTCATCAGAGATGACAACCCCAAGATCCCTTTTCTGCTTGGTGCATGCTATATCCTCACCCCCAACTGATATATTGTGTCAGGGTTTTGTGCCCTATATGCATTATCTTGCACTTCTTGCATTGAATTTCAACTGCCAAACCCTGACCATTCTTCAAGTTTCTGCAGGTCGCTTCTCATTCTGTCTACACCCTCTGGTGTGTCTACTCTGTTACAGAGCTTTGTGTCATCAGCGAACAGTGAAATTCTGCCTTCTAGATCTGCGCAATGTCACTGATGAAGATGTTGAATAGGACCGGTCCCAGCACTGATCCTGTGGTACCCCACTGGTCACTCTTCCCTCTGTGGGTGACAGCCATTTACCACCACTCTCTGTGTCCTGCCACCCAGCCAGTTACCTACCCACCACACTACTGTCCTGCCCACACCCATATTCCCCAGTTTGTGTAATAGTCTTCTATGTGGCACAGTGTCAAAGGCCTTGCTGAAGTCCAGAGAGGCCATGTCCACTGCCCTCCCTGATCCACCTCCTAGTCACCCAGTCAAAAATTCAATGAGTTGGTCTGACATGACCTCCCCTGAGGAAACCATGCTGCCTTGGGTCCTGTAGTCCATTGATAACCAGATGTTCCACCAATCTCTCCTTCAGTAGTGCTTCCATGATCTTCCCCACTACCGAGGTGAGGCTGACTGGTCTGTAGTTCCCTGCTTCCTCTTTGTTCCACTTTGTATAGGGACTACATCTGCTGTCCTCCAGTCTTTGGGTGCCTCCCTGTTTACAGTGATTGGCTAAACAGGATAGCCAGAGCTTCAGCCACCACCTCTCTTAGTTCTTTAGGACCCTGGGGTGCACCAGTCTGGCCCCATTGCTTTATCAACTCTTATTACTTCCAGTTCCTTCCAGGACCCTTTCTCGTGTAAAGGGACTTGTGTCCATTTCTGCACCATTCTTACCCCTTGTACTCCCTTCAGACCCATTACCCCCCTCTTCCTCAGTAAAGACTGAGCAGAAATACCTGTTCAATATGTCAGCTTTACTGTTGTCATCCTCCACACGGCTCCCATCCTCCCCCTTCAGTCTCACTATCCCTCCCTTTGTCTTTCTTTTTTCACTTATGTACCTGTAAAAGGTTTTGTCCCCTTTACCCACTGATTTTGCAATGTGTTCTTCTGTCTGAGCTTTGGCTTCCCTTACTGACTTCCCTGCCTCCCTTTGTTTCTCCTGGTACTTCTCCCTATCCCCTTCTGCCTGTGTCTTTTTGTATTGCTGAATGCAATCTTTTTGGCTTGTAAACATTGTAACAGCCTTATGTTTAGTTTTTGTTACCATACATGTAGAGCCTAACCATATGATGAACATGGTTTAATGTTATTTAAAAAACAGTTTTATTATGATAGCAATAAGCCACTCCCAGGTATTATGTTAATGGTCAGTTTATCACTGTCTCTAGTGATGTGGCACTTAGCTATGCCTCATTCAACATTAAACCCCTACAGGGGTGATTAACAGACCATTTAACATAACTGTTGGTCATGCCTTATTGTAATTGTCTTTATGGTAGATACTCTCCCTCTGCTGAGCACTGCAGCAGCTTTGCAACAGAGTGTCCACCCAGTTACACCATACACTGTCTAGTTACTGGAGAATGGCTGTGCATATGAACTCATGGCGATGAACAGTGTAACTTGATCTTACAGTCATCAAAACCTTGGTGTGATTATAACTGACAGAGTCAGTGATGAGAATAACCCCTGCTGTCTAGTACACTTGCCCCATTGTGGGTTAAATCAATACTAAAAGACATTCTGTTTATATCACACCATACCTACTTGATTCCTGTTGTACCACAATTAACATAGTTATCACTTTGATAGCATCAGTGACAGAAGTGTAGCAAAACCCAAACACTAGGCATACAGCCTGGTATGAAACAACTGTTAAAAAAAAATTACACTGTGTCCATAAGTGGCATAGATCACTCATTGCAACAATAGTAAATGTATTACTATTTGAATAAGTTAGTCATCACAGATGCAATGAGATTGTCTTTATCAGGTACAACATACTCGGTAAGTGGCTACAGGAAAATCTATCCTATATACATCTCCGATGCAGGTATGCGTCATTGTTGGCTCAGTAGTGCTATGATATTTAGAAGTTGCTTGGCCTGATCCATGAAATTACACTGTTTCTTACAAAGAATACTTACTGCATCTTTAGTATTGAAACACACTGAAGGTCTATGTATGTACATCACAGTACACCTTCACTCAGTAAGAATGCATCTGATACTGGCAGTGCCGAATTTCTCAGCGTTGAACAGACAATGCTTTTACATATGTTTACATCAGCCTCTCTATCTTGAGTAAACCGTTGCGGTAAATGTACTACTATGTAAAATCACATACTAAATGTAACACTACTTTTATCTTGAGCATGCTAGTGTCTTGTAGTTAATTTATGTACTTCTCTTAATTAATGTATACTCACTAGTGTTAAAACCTTTCTACAACTGTCATCATGCACCTTCAGCATTTATATTGACTAACGGCACAGTATCAGTTGTGGTGGTGGTGTGGGGCATCGGTGGGTAAGACCATTGCAACTACTAGGTGTGATGCACGCTGTGCAGCTGCAATCAGGGATGTGTACATTTTGGTGTAACATGGCCTCAGTTTTGCTGTTGATCACCACTGAGCATGCAGTACCTGGTCAGGTGGGTGGGGATGTCTCGTAGTACATTTAGACAATTGTTTGTTATTTCTGTCACCTGCTGCTGGATGTCTGTCATTGGTTGTGTTGACTTGGTCCTCCCCATATTTGCATGTGTGTGTGTGTGTGTGTGTGTGTGTGTGTGGTGCTGGGGGGTTGAATTCAGAGTTAGGTTTCAACCCCAACGGTGAATTTCTCTTTTGTCGCTATGGAACAACCCTAACTAATGCATTAAACATTTTTAAAGCACATGAATATATATATATATATATATATATATATATATATATACATACACACACACACAAACCATACTGATAAACAGAAAACACAGATAAAAAAATACTTATTAGCTAATAAGGAGACCAGGAAAAAATGACAGGCACACCTGTGAAAGAGAAAGAGAAAATAAAACCACAGCAGTAAATATAAGAGTGCAGAAACCTTAAGAAAAGAACTTGCTTAAAATATCAAAAACCTGAACAATGACAACATGACTAAAGAAAGGTCAAATAACTGACAACTCAGGTTATAAAAGAGGAATGCAACAAGAGGTTTAAATAAAATAGACTCTGAAAGAATACAAAAGAAACTATACAGAAGGACAGCAAACCAAACAATCAACCAGTAAGAGCAAAAGAAAAAAAAGACGTAATAGGGAAACAGGGGATCCGGTCGATTGCCCGACCCATGACTTCCCAACACCCTTTCTCCCAACTATGTCTCCTCGTCAAACACTTCTGCCCATCACTTTAATTCCCATCTAATGTAATTCCAACACACCATATTTCCCGACATTTCACTGCTTGCTACCATGTAGTTTATTTTTCAATAATTCCACAAGGCTCAAAAGCACTGCCTGCTACCATTATTTCTCTTTAGAAATAAGGAACATCACCCAGCAATTCCATAAGCAATTCCACATTGCTCAAATAGCTGCATGCTATCATTTAGTTTTGTTTAGAATGTATGTATTTGAAACAGATAGACATACCTTCAGCAGTAACAGCAGGCTCCAAGCAGGGCTCCATTTGCAATGCAAATTGTGTTCCACAAGTGCAATGCCACAATTTAAAAGTACACTTTACTAAGTCAATGTTTAAAAAGAAATCCATGCAAATTCAATTGGTGAAGATCTTCATTTGAAAGAAAACTAAATGGTAAGAGGGGATTGCTTTGGAGCATTGTGGAATTGCTGGGCGGAGTTTGTCATTCGAAATAAAACTAAATGGTAGCGGTAAAGTAAACTACATGGTAGCGGGCAGTGAAATGTCGGGAAATGTGGTGTGTCATAATTACATTAGATGGGAATTAAAACAATAGGCAGAAGCATCTGACGGGAAATCAGAGTTAGGGGATTGTCTGGCGGGAGGATAAGAGTCGGGGAATCGTACTAGACCCGGGAAATAGCAAATAAAAAAGTCTGGCACTTATGAGCTGAGAATAAAACAAAAATAGCACCTCGTATTCATTTTATGTATGTATGCATGTATGTATTTATTTATTAGTCATCTTGAGTAACACCTTTGAGCTAGAAGCTCATTTACAAAGGTTCCATGTCATGACAAGTATGGTTACAGGTTAAGGGAGACAATTTGGATTAACATTAGAAAACAAAATATATTAAACAATACAGGTTTATAAAACGGCAGGGTATAATCATGTAATCTGATTGACTCTTATTTATGTGTAAAATTTGGTTTACACATGGCTAAAAAAAAGGACTGTGAAGAGTCTGGAACCCAGATCAATGGGCATTTGGAACACAGGCATTTCAGTTAGCTCCCTACAGCAAGAATTGATCTTCCACGACAAACATGGCTGTTACCTTTACACTGTAAAAATAAAAAAACTTCAACTGGACCCTAAAAATAAAACTACCTTAAATAAAAAAATAAAACAAATTAATTAACTGTTGTTTCCTTTATTATCACACTCTCTGTACATACAGAAACAAATTAGAAACAATAACTATTGTTTATAGTTTTCACTACAACTGCTTCTTTGCTGACAGTGAAAGATCCCCCTTCTATCTTTACCTGCTCATCAGGGAACTGTCTTCTTCTTGCCCTGACAGTGAGATAATTGAGTCTCTGGCTGTAACAAAGGCCTTTGTTGTCTGTGTGTACAGAGTGTTAGGAGAGACACATTCTGCCAGTGGAACTGAGCAGAATTTTGAATCCATGTATTCCATGGTAAATATTATATGATAAATATTTCATATCTTGAATGTGGGAAAAAAAGGGAAGAAGAAAGCAGGCAATAATACAATGATGTCATCATCAATTACACCATTTATAGTGGGTGGAAGGACTATTTTGTCATAAATACACATAAGCAAATCTATTGTTTCTACACATAATCATGCTTTTCACGACTGTAAAAAGTTTTTAAAAAATGAGCCAATTTTTATAAGCGCAATAAGTCACTCTGGGATGTGCATGGAACACATATTACTACATTGACAGTGGCTAAAGTCACTCGGCCTTCAGCCTCATGCCTTTTTACACCCCTGGTCATGCGTTAAAATGTGTTCCATGTACACCACATCATGACTTATTGCTTACTTATACATAATTACTGTGCGCTGAGAAGAGCAGTCAGAGGTTGATTTTGTCAAGAGGCAGAGAAAGAGGAGTGGAGTGGATAGGTAGGTGTGCAGCATGCAGGGGGGTTGAAGCATTGAGGCAAGGGTAGGTTGGCAGTTACAAATACTTAGCACAGTGTGGTGTAGGAGGAGGATTTTCTTAAATGGTCCAAGCTTTGGCTTAGTAACTATATCAGGAGGGGGATCACTGAGCCAACAGGGTGCTTTGTAGGCAGAGGAGCATTGAGCTAGTGATATGTGAAGGAAGAGAACATGCAGAGCATTTCTAGACATCCCTTTTGTCTGGTGAGGGTTGGTTGCAGGTTTCAGGAGGTTTTGGATGGCTGTAAGAGTTAATCCAAGGAGAGTTTTTTTTTCCTAGGCGGCATACCTGGTACTTAATTAATTATTTAAAGGTCACTGAAACTGAATGACTAAATCCCCCCACTCGATGAAGAGGGTGTATACTCATAATGCACCAGGGAATCATTGTTTGCATGTTTGAATAAATCTTTGATTCAATTTGCCTATATCCCAAGCTCCGTGTATATAACTTGACTTCTGTCTTTTTTTGATTACTGTGCTTGTTTTTGCAGATCCACAGAAGTGCTTGTCAAGCGCACTTGTTTAGTGTTACAAAAATGTGTTTGGGTTGGCATCCTTATAAGCACAGCTACAAGCTAATTCTACATCAATAAAGCAAATACTCATGAAGGCAATTTTTCTGCACTTGGTAACTCGCATGAGTGCAGTTGGCTGGTATTTTTGAATGGGTTTTCTGAGGGGGTACCCTATTAAACGTGCAACTCTGTGTTTTTCTGTAGGGCACAGTATGGAATGAAGTGAACTACTTTCAAATGTTTGCTGAGCTGCTCATTTTCTTCCATCATAACCATTGAAGGGCCTAAAGGACTACATTCTTGTGCCTGAGCTGAGAGAGTATGAGTAGTATTGAAGATCCGGAAGAACTTACAAGTTCAGGTGAAAAGAAGAAGAAATATCCAGCATTCTAGAAGTTTCCTGCTTGGAGTCTGTACAGGAGAGAATAAAAAGAAGATAAGAAGACCCTTCCCCCACAGCAATCAATGTAAGTGAGCCTATTGAGCATACTGCAGAGCTGAAGTCTGCTTTTACAAAAGGAAAGCTTGTTGAAAATCGAAGTCTCGTTATATTATAATATTGACAGCTCAGGCGGGGAATATGAAGCCAATAAAATAGTTCCTAGAGGGCTCCGTTTAGATATAGAGCCAACTGTGGGGACAGAAAACTTCAAACACAAACCTAAGTGGGAGAAAACTTTAGAAGCATGCTCAGATGAATTGATTAAGATCCTAAAGAAGATAAATCAAATTATGAAGAAGTTAAACCACAAATCAAAGCTACGTAGAGAGAACTAGATCCATTAAAAACTCATTCTTTGTTTAAGATGAAAGAAAGAGAATTAAATAGAAACACTGACAGTTTTGAAAAATAAATAATAAAAAGGAAACAGATGAAACATGACAAAGATTTAAAGGACTATATGCTGGGATAGATCTTTGTGTGGCATGGACAAACCAACAGAGGTTAAGACTTAAATCGGAGTACATCTAGGAACAGAGGAAACATAGAAACATAGAATTTGACGGCAGATAAGGACCACTTGGCCCACCCAGTCTGCCCATTTCTCTACCTACTGGATAAGCTGCAGATCCTACTTAACCAGCAGCCTACTTCTTCTTATCCCCAACCCCCCAGAATTGCCTTATGACTGTCCCATGCATGCTTGAATTCCACCACTGATTTTGACTCCACCACCTCCTCCGGAAGGCCGTTCCATGCATCCACAACCCTCTCTGTGAAAAAATACTTCCTTAAATTACCTCTGAGCCACCCCCCCTCTATTTTCAAATTGTGCCCTCTTCTTCTTGCACACCTCTCTTTTTGAAAGATGCTACCTTCTTGGACTTTGTTGATTCCCTTGAGGTGCTTGAAAGTTTCTATCATGTCCCCCCTCTCCCTCCTTTCCTCGAGGCTATACATATTAAGCTCCTTAAATATCTCTTCATATGTCTTCCGGTGCAGACCTGCACCATTTTAGTTGCCCTCCTCCGGACAGCTTCCATCCTGTCTATGTCTTTGCGGAGATTGGGTCTCCAGAACTGCACACAGTACTCCAGATGGGGTCTCACCAGCTGTCTGTACAGAGGATAACTTCCTGTTTTCTACTGGTGATGCCTCTCCCTATGCATCCCAGTAACCCCCCAGCCCTCCTTGCTGCCCTCTCACATAGCTTGCCCACCTTTAGGTCATCTGATATGACTACCCCAGGTCCCTTTCCATTTTTGTTGTTGTTAGTATCTCACCCCCCATTGTGTACTCTTCTCCTGGGTTTTTGTTTCCCAGGTGCATTACCTACTTCTTAGCATTGAATCTAAGCTGCCATACATTTGACCATTCCTTTAACCTTGCCAAGTCCCTTCTCATCCTTTCCACCCCACCCTGTGCATCAACTCTGTTGCAGATCTTAGTGTCATCTGCAAAGAGACATACTTTTCCTTCCAGTCCTTCTGCATTGTCACTTGTAAAGACATTGAAGAGGACCTGGTCCTAATACTGAACCCTGCAGTACCCCACTAGTAACCCTCCTTTCTTCTGAGTGGACTCCATTTACTATTACTCTCTGTGTCCTATTCTCCAGCCAATTCTTAACCCAGGCTGTCATCTTGGGACCCACTCCCAGGCTGGCTAACTTGTATATTAATCTTTTGTGTGGGACTGTGTCAAATGCCTCGCTAAAGTCTCGGTAGGCCATGTCCACAGCCCCTCCCTGATCTACTACTTTGGTCACCCAGTCAAAGAAATCTATCAGATTTGTCTGGCATGACCTTCCCACTGTGAATCCATGCTGCCTAGGGTCCTGTGCCCCTCTGGCCTCTAGATACTCGACAATTCTTTCCTTCAGAAGTGATTCCATCATTTTCCCTATCACTGAGGTTAAACTAACAGGTCTGTAGTTTCCTGCTTCTGCTTTGCTCTCACTTTTGTGAAGGGGAATCACATCTGCCCTCCTCCAGTCCTCGGGTACCACCCCATCCTCCCATGATTTGTTAAAAACGGTAGTCAGTGGTGTCACTAGTTTTACCCTTAGCTCTTTTAGAATTCTGGGATGAATCCCATCAGGCCCCATTGCTTTGTCCACCTTCAGTTTTAAGAGTTCTTTCAGGACCCTTTCTTCTGTAAATGGGCTGGTATCAACTTCTGTATCCAGAGTGTTACTACTGTTTGTTTTATGTACCTCCCCCTCTTCATTTGTAAATACTGAGCAAAAATATTTGTTTAGTATCTCTGCCTTTTCACAGTCTCCCTCTGCCCACCCTCCCTCCCTTTATTAAACCTCACTATCCCTCCCTTGGTCTTCCTTTGCTCCTGATGTACCTATAAAAGGTTTTATCCCCTTCTTAATTGAGTTGGCTATCTTTTCCTCGGTTTGGGCCTTTGCTGTTCTGACTGCCTTCCCAGCCTCCTTTGCTTTAACTGATGCAGTTCTCTGTCCTGCTCCTTCTGCGATTCCTTGTACTTCCTGAATGCTTTCTTTTCTCTTGAACCTTCACTGCCACTTCCTTTGAGAACCATAGTGGTTTCTTACATTGTCTTGTTTTGTTTATTTTCTTCACACAAAGGCTCGTTACCTCTGTGATGGAAGTTTTTATTATTCCCCATTGTTCTTCCACCCCTCCTTCCTGCCCATTTGCTAGTGCATTCCTTAGGCACTCACCCATTTTGGCAAAGTCAGCCCTCCTAAAGTCTAGTACTTTTGTCTTTGTATGGCTTGACTCTATTGCTGTGTTTATTGTGAACCATACTGTTTGATGGTTGCTAGTTCCCAGATGGCTACCCACTTCTACATCTGTGATCCTCTCTCCATCTCCATTTGAGAGAATCAAGTCTAATATTGCTCCCTCTTGAGTGGGCTCCAGTACTAGTTGTCTAAGGCATGCCCCCTGTAGGGTATCTAGAATAACTGCACTCTTGGAAGTGGCAGCTGCAACTGCACTTCAGTTAACATCTGGCATATTCAGATCACCCATAAGCAATATCTCCCCTTTTTCTGCCATTCTAAGTATACTTTCTATCATTTCCCTGTCCATTTCCTCCCCCTGAGAAGGGGGTCTGTATACAACCCCTGTGCGTATTGTGGTGCCATTGCCTGTCTCCAAATTTACCCACAGTGCTTCTTCTCCTCCCTGTTTACCCTTTTGTTCTGTTGCTTTTATTCCTTCCTTTATGTAAAGAACTACTCCTCCTCTTTTACCCTCCCTGTCCCTCCTGTAGACAGTGTATCCTGGTATGTTTATGTCCCAGTCATGGTTTTGTGTGTACCATGTTTCTGTGACTGCCACGATATCCAGATGTTCCTCCTCCATCAAGGCCACTGATTTAGGAAGCTTGTTACCCAGACTATGGGCATTAGTACTCATTGCTCTCCATTTTTTGATGGCTTTACCTTCTGTTGCAGCATCCCCCACTGACCGTTCTACCTCAGTCTTTTTCTCATTTAGTACCCTGTTTTGTAGGGAGGCTGGGATTTTCCTGCTGCTTGTCAGTGCCTCCCCTTTGACTAGTTTAAAAGCTTGCCAATGAAGCATTTAAACTGATTGCTCAAAGACTTGTTCCCTTTCTGGATAGATGCAGACCATCCTGCCAGTATAGGCTGGTGTCCCTCCAGGTGGAACCCCAGTCCCCAATGAAGCCAAACCTCTGTGCTCCGCTCCATTTTTTCAACCATTCATTAAACTGCATGGTGCCAATTACCCTTGCCTCCTCCATGCTTTTGACAGGCAGCACCTCTGAGAAGGATACTGTGTGTGCTACTTGTCTTGAGGTCCTCTCCCAACTCTGCAATGTCCTCCTGCACTGCTCTAATCTCATGATGAGCCAAGTCATTTGTCCCTAGGTGGACAATTATGTCAACTCAGAATCCCTTGCAGCTGTTCTCACGATCCTGAGGATCTGCTTCCTGCCCTCAAGCCATGGCACCAGGCAGGCACCTTACTTCATTTTCCCAGCTCCCCCAGTTCTATACCACTAATAACTGAGTCCCCCACCAGGAGCTGCTTCCCTTCCCTGTGGTGTCCTCTGCCTTCTTCCTGTGGGCCTCCCTTGTGACAGTTATCATCAGTCTTCTCTGCGGGTGCATCCATAGGGGAGCTATGCTCCCCAGAATGGTGTATGGATTGTGGAGTGGAACAATTGACTGGGTGTGCCTCTGTTCCACCCTCCTCACCCTCCCTGGAGCCCACTGTGGTCCAACTGCTGTGCTTTCTTCACAACCTCTGAGGTAGTGGTGGTGGCGCTAGTGCTCCCTGGATGGGGAGGTTCCCTTCCTACTGTCCAGTGTGGCCTGGGGGAAGGTTTCCTTACTACTGTCCAGTGTGGCCTGAAGACAGGCAACTTCCTCCCTCAGGGCAGACAGTTGTCTGCAAATAGGGCAGCATCTCAGCCTCCAGAAAGACTCCCGGAAGACTGCTGCCCCACAGCCATTACATTGCACTACTCTCCACATGTTTATCTAGTTTTTTTAATTGTATTTGTGTGTGTGTGTGTGCGTGCGTGCATGCTGTGTGATTTGTTATATAGAAATATATATATTATACAATGTGTATGCTTATATTATCAGTGCAGTGTGCTAGAGAGGATATGACAGTGAAATGCACCTTGCACTCGAGGAAATGATGTCAGAACCTCAGGTATAAAGGAACTATTTCAGGGGTGGGTGGGGTGATGGGTGGGAAGGGTTGGGCCTAAACTGTGTCCTCACAAAACAATCAACTAAAAGCTCTCACCGCTGCGATGAGTGCCTTCCTGTCAGCAAGATACCCTACACAACAATTTGACAGAGAAAGTACCCTGCTAATCAAACAGAGAAAAATCCAGACATCCAAGTCAGACACAGGTAAACCTCTCCAGCCTCAAAACAGCCTGGTGGTTTGTTAGCCACAAAGGAAAATCAAATATGCAGTTATTTCAGCCCTTCTGAGGATGCTGACAAGATAAGCAGTTTTAAAAACCCCCTTCCTGAATTAAAAACTAAAACAAACACAAACTAATACCACTTTAAAAGTGAGGAAAACTTCTCTCAGATGTAAACCCACCAAAAGTTGCAAACTATATTGATGCAGATTCTCACAGAATTCTAGTAATCAGTCCAGTTAGCCACAAAGGAAAATCAAATATGCAGAAGATAAGCAGTTTTAAAGGCCCCCTTCCTGACTTAAAAACTAAAACAAACACAAAGCAATACCACTTTAAAAGTGAGGAAAACGTCTCTCAGATGTAAGCGAGAGAGAGAAAGAGTTTAGTTACAGATATTTCGTCCAAAATAGTATATCCCACGCAGCTTCTCAGTTGTTTCCAAGCACTCCTGTACACAACTTGGAAGAAGATGGACTTCTGCTTGATGGAAGATGGAAGAAGTAACTCAAACAACTGGAGACAAAACAAAAATTAAAATAGGAATAAAAAGAAAAACACTAACAGAGGTTTAAATGTAGAAACTGAATCATGTGACATTGATGCAGATAATTTGGAGGAACAACCTTGTACTTCAAATTCCTCACCAGACACTGCCCTAAGACTGACAGGCACTGCGGGAAAATAAAAAAGTAATTTTTTTAGACGCTCCAATCCAATCCAATCCAACCCATCTTTATTTTTATAGCGCCTTTCAAAACCAAGGCACTGTACAAACTATAAATCCAATAAAATACCATAAAACTGATTTACAGATATATATAAAACCAATCATTGTCATCCAGGTCTAATTCGGGAAGGCCAATGAAAACAAATAGGTTTTCAACATTGTTTTAAAACTACTGATGGTCAGGCATTCTCTTAACCAACGAGGTAGAGAATTCCACAGGGTTGGTGCTACAAATGAAAAAGCACGGGCACCAGATGTTTTAAGATGAAACCTTGGAATCTCCAGCAATCCCTCATCAGCAGATCAGAGTGGACGATTGGGGAGTAGGGAGTCAGGAGATCTTTAAGGTAGTCGGGTCCCTCTTCATCTAGGGCTTTAAAGGTAAGCAAGCCTACCTTATAGGTAATCCACCACTGAACTGGCAGCCAGTGCAGTTCATGCAGGACAGGTGTAATATGACTGGACCTGGAGGTACCATTCAACAACCTGGCTGCAGCATTCTGCACCAGCTGCAGGTGGCAGATATCAACCCCTGACAGCCCTAGGTAGAGGGCATTGCAGTAATCGAGATGGGTAGTAATGAAGGCATGGACCAATGCTGGAAGGTCACCTGGGGGAATCAGATGTTTCACCTGGGCAATATTTCTCAGATAGAAAAATGAGGATTTGACAATGGCCAACACCTGAGACTTCAGGGTCAAGCCATTATCAAAAATAACTCCCAAGTTCCGCACCCAATCTGAGGTGATGAGCTGGGCACCATCAAGCCAAAAGCCAGACATTTGCTCAGCACCAGCACCCATCCCAAGGCGACCTGGCTCCACCACCACCACCTCAGTCTTATCTGGGTTCAGTCTCAGCCAAATGGACCTCATCCAGTCTTTGATCTCATAGAGGCAACTGTTTAGAACATGGACTGCATCAACTTGTCCGGGTACAAAGGACATATATAGCTGAATAGCATCTGCATAGCAGTGAAAACTCAAGCCATAACACCTAATGATTTCTCCCAAGGGCAGCATGTACACTGCGAACAACATGGGTGCCAAAATGGAGCCCTGAGACACCCCACAAGGCAGGGAGAGGGCATCAGAGAAATAAATTTCTGTGACCACCCTCTGAGACATGCCTGTCAGGAAAGATCGAAACAATTTGAGGACTGTACCTGACAGTCCACCAAGAAGCCGTAGGGTCTCCAAAAGCACCTCATGGTTCACAGTGTCAAAAGCTGCTGACAGATCGAAAATGACCAAGATGGTACAAGCCTTTCGATCTCCCACCATTAGGAGATCATTTAATACCCAAACAAGGGCAGTCTCTGTATTATGCCTCTTCCAAAAGCCAGACTGGAGAGCCTCATAGACACCGTGAGTTACTAAATGATTGTCCAACTGCACCACAACCACCTTCTCAATAACCTTCCCAACAAAGGGAAGGTTAGAGACAGGTTAGTAGTTAGCTGGGTCATCAGGTTTTAAGGAAGATTTTTTAAGGAGTGGTCAAATGACCACCTCCTTTAATGGGTCTGGAAAGGTTCCCCCCTCCAAAGATCTCCAAACAGTTTCAGCTAGGATAGGGCAGATAACATCTACACACCCCACCAACAGTGTCAGTATCCAGACCAGACTTCCACCATGCTCTTTCCAGCCTTCGACCACCCCACCTCAACTCCTTCAAAGACCCAGCATACCATGGGGACCTTGGGCAAAGAGTGAGTGGTCAAACATGAACAGGAGCAATCAAGTCCATGGCATCTCCCACTGCCCTATTATAAGCCAGTATAAGGTTCCCTGGACTCATGTTTTCACCCAGCAATCCCAATAGATCCAGCACTGCTGACAGACCATTTGGGGTAATTCCCCTCAAAGGGCGGTACCAGACTATCTCCACAGGAGAAGGTCCAGTTGGGGGAGCCCAAAAACTGAACCCAATGGCATGATGATCAGATCAATTGACTGGTTCCACCACCAGATCAGCGATCTCCATCCCCAGGAGGAACAGCAGATCCAGTGAGTGGCCTCATATGTGGGTAGAGGAGGTAACAACCTGTGTAAGGGCCAGTGATGTCATTAACTGGAGGAGATTTTGACCAAATTACGCGAATTCATCGTCAACCCAGGCATTGAAATCCCCCAGAATTATCCATCTGGGAGACTCCAATACCATGTCGACGACGAAGTCCGTAGTATCTCACAGGAATAAACCACCATCACCTGGTGGACGGTAGATGAGGAGTATCCTGCAACCTACACCCTCACCCATAACACACTCAAAGGATCTGGTGGTCCCCACTGAAACATCCATAAGGCCCAGTTCGGTCTTTAAAAAGATGGCTAAACCCCGACCCCTACGATCCAACTTCGGGTGGTGAATCACTGAGAACCCAGCTGGAACTGCAGAAGCCAAAACCGGGCCTGCATTTTCATCCAGCCAGGTCTCAGTGATACATGCCAGACAAGAGAACATTGGGCAACACAGAAAGACAAGAAGATGAAAAAGAGCAGTCAAAAAATACAAAAGAAGACAAATTTGAAGAGACCGACTCGGTTGAGCCAGAAGAACCAAAAGAATCAAAAGAAGTCTTGAACTTAAGTTCATGTACTTTTAGTACAACTGAACTAAATATTTTGAGTAAATGATGCTATCCCCCCAAAAAAACAGGTTTCAGTTACATGTTGAACTCTTTAAGATATTTATGTTTATTGGAGATGCGGAAATACCTTTGAGTCAAAGACTCCTTTACAGAGGTTCCACGTCACAAATATTACAAACAGAGAAAGACAGGTTACATATCAGTACAGCAGTACATAGTCAGGTAGTTACAGTAGCATTTGTGAGGCTAGCAGAGAAAAACTAGGGCAAGTTAGCGCAAACATACAAAACAAATGGCACATATGTGCAGAGCTAGACTAGTGGGACACAGATAGTGGCAGAGATATGAGGGGGAATCCGGCCGCAGTCTATGTCGGTCAGTATAGTGTAAGATAATTCAGAGGCAATCACAGTGGTTCGAAGACTGTAGGAGGGCTCTGAGGGCGGTTTTGTATGGTCCAAGTCTGTTCTCTTTTGCAAGTGGAGTGGGCAGACTGTTCACCCAGGATGGGGCTTGGTAGCTGAAGGACCTCTGGTATAGGGATGTACGGCAATAAGGGACAGAGAGGAGGTGCTTACCATAGTTATGAGTGTGCTTGAGTGTCAGGGCCGGTCTTATTAGTGGAGTGAGTCCTGTTAGACAGAGGCCTAGGGCAATTTTTTTTGCCAACAGGCATGTGTGGAACCTAATCCTGCTGTCAAGGTTCAGCCAGTTGATATCATTGTATAGAGTGCATGTGTGAGTTAGTCGGTCATAGCCCAAGGTGAGGTGACAGGCTTAATTTAGGGAGACACATAGTTTGCTGAGGGCCGATGAGTTTGCTGCCCCATAGATGACTATGCCATAATCTAGCAGGGAGAGGACAGAGGAGGAGTCAGCTAGCTTCAATGCATTTGGGGTAAAGCAGTGTTTGAGGCAATACAGGAGCCCCAGCCACACATTGAGGGCAGTAGATAGGAGGTGGATATGTTGGCAGAAAGTGAGTGCAGGGTCAAGTGTTAAGCCTAGATATCTGAAGGAGTCCACCTGTTCAAGGGGGGTCAGGTTGGCAGTTCTTACTTGAGGACAGAGTTCCTTTCTAGTATTGAGTGGGTGGGAAAAGTACATAACCTTAGTCTTGGAATAGTTCAGGACAACACGATGGGAGGTGAACCATTTTTCAGCGGAACTAAAGGAGGACTGGAGGGAGAGGTGGAGTTGTAAAGGGTCAGAGTTGTATGAATAGAGTACAGCATGATTTGCATAGAAAGATTAATTTAACTAATTTTTTTGCAGCGAGAAGAATGGGGGTGGGGATGAAGGTGGGCAATCAGTAATTGAAGGTGACAATCAGGCTCTTGATAGGGAAGGTCTGGGAGATTTAATTAACACATTAATTGCACCTAATGAACCTATTGGGCCTGATTCTCAAAAGGTTATGCCAGGCATAAGTGTATTACGCCAAACATGAATGTCGCAACTGGCAAGATACACAGTTGCGGCATGTGGTATTCTAGAAAACGCGCATGTGACATGGTGCAAAGCATTACGCCAATGGCCACTTATGCTGCAGTTATGCCAAACCCTGAGACACACATATGCATTCTATGAGATGCTCCGAATACTGCAGCAGATAGACACGATTTGAAATTCTAGAAGCCACCAACCCACAGGATACGCCAGCAGCAATCATAGGAAATTACATCAGGGATTAGCAGGTGTAACTCAGCAGAGTATAAAAGGGTCAGAAGGAGACACACATATGAGAGAGAGAGAGAGAGACACACTGTGGAGTAAGCAGTGGACACACACTACTCTGAGTGATAGAGGAATGGCAGCCCCAATAGCCCTAATGGGCATACTACTGGCAGCAGAGAGGTGGCATAGGTACAGCAGGAGGCAAGATGGCAGGAACCAGGGGAACAGACATTCACAACAGCAGCAAAGACCTGGCAGACACAATGCACCACATGTGTACCGTCCAAGGAAGTCATACCTAGACCTCATGGAGAAACAGTGCATCGCACGCTATTGCCTGCCAAGTGCCACCATAGCCGAGCTGTGTGATGACCTGTGGGAAGAATTCCAGAGCACCACCTGGAGTGGGCATCCAGTCCCTGTGGAGGTGAAGGTCAGTGCAGCATTGTGCTTCCTTGTCACAGGGACCTTCCAAACTCCAATGGTCGACCCTGTTGCATCTCACAGCCTGCAACATCACATTGCCTCAGGCAGGTCCTGAATGCACTGAAGAAATATGTGCATAGGTACATATGTTACCCAAAGGATTGAACAGCAGCAGCAGATGCTCAAGCAGACATTCTACGATGTGGCCCAGTTTGCCCATGTGCTAGGTACAATTGGCTGTACACACGTGGCCATCAGGGCACCACCAGGTGAGGCTGACATCTACATGAATAGAAAGGGGTACCACTCCATGAACTTGCAGGTTTGTGCAATGCCCAGGTACAGGATCCTGGATGTGGTCAGCAAGTACCTGGGTCCCTGCCATGATTCATATATCCTATGCAACTGTGGCCTGCATGAGGCATTCAAGTCAGGACAAATCACAGGCGGATGGCTCATTGGTAGGTCAAGGTGGCACACAGGGTGAACACCACTGTCCAGGTGAGGTAACAACAATGTGCAGTGCAGTGCAGTCATGATATACTGTTCCAGCCCAACAGGTGACAGTGGATACCCACAGCTCCCATGGGTCTTGACACCTCTCCGTCATCCACACACCGCAGCTGAACAGCAGTACAATGACTCCCATGTGGCAACAAGGGGAGTGATCGAACATACATTTGGCATCCTCAAAGCATGCTTCAGGTGCCTGGACCAGTCAGGTGAGGCACTCCAGTACAGTCCTGGGATGGCCTGCAAGATATTCCTCATGTGCTGAATCCTGCACAACTTGACACAGAGGAACCACGTACCACTGCCATACCTGGATGGCTTGGAGGATGATGGGGATGGAGAACACTGTGACCATCCTGTGAGGCAGTTGCAGGTCCATGCTGCACTGTGCCATGCAGGGCAATGTGCAGATGTGAACTGACTGAACACCACTTTGCATAACAGCAACCATCAGTGTGCATTGTGCACCAGCAGTGATATGGCAGCACACTGTGAAAACCCGAACAACATACAGACCAGCTGCCCAGTGCTGAACATGACAGTGGCACAGCATACACAGCATTCAGTGACCCTGTCCTGTGTCCAGCATCTAGTGGACAGACCAAACACCCACACTGTGTTGTGAAACCAAGATGCACTTGGAGAAAGGAAGGCATGCTGGAGATACACATACCCAGTCCACCACCCTGGATGAACAGCAATGACATGTCCCTGCAAAGTTTTGCATGGATGAAACCCCTGTATGCCCCATACCATAGTCCGGCATGACACACATTTTGGACAGCTGTGGACACTGTGTAGCTGTACAGGCATATGAGACACTGATATGCGCTGTGCCACCCAGGTGCTGCACACCAGCCAGGGTCACTAGATAAATAACAGTGATGTCATGTCAGGTCTGGGGCACCGGGATAATGGTACACCTGTTGCACACATGCCTTGTCCTGCACACCACTGTCAGCGTCCAGTCTTGTCTGCTAAAATGTGATCCCCACAAGATGCTCATGTGTACAGTTCATGGTACTGGTTCACACAGTGCTGCAGGCAATGCAGCCATACCAAACATGCATGAACTGAACAGCCCAACCACTGGTATATGCAGAGTATGATGTAGTGACACATTGCGGCAAATACATGATGCAGTCGCGTACGTTCCACTGCATATGCGGCTTGCGAAAATATCACATACACAAAAGCTGCCATGTCCGCTATATACCTGTATGCCAGTGTGGGACAGACAGTGGATGACATGCATGGAACCCCACCAACATGCACATATCCCCTACAACAATGCCCCCCTATGGACCACAGTACAACTGAGTGTTGTGCAGCTACACGGCGAGCTGAAGGCGAAACGCAACTGCATGCACCATTGTCACCGCATGTGTGGCCTGCGTGCCATTTTGCCACACATATTGCCGCACATGCGAGTTGAGATGCTGCACACGTGAAATGTGCATAAACATGTGCAGAGCACAGCATGTGATGCCAAACACTGCAGAACCCAGTAGAAGTCACACCATTCAGTGTTGGCTGCCCAAACAACCATGGCAAATGGGGAAATGCTGACACTAAGTGGCAGGGCACCTGACTTTACACCCCAAGAGACTGCCCAGCTCATCAATCTTGTCAAGCAATGGTGTGTGACACTCTTGCCACCAGGCTGCAGAGGACACACCCCCAGGGAGAGGGATGCAATGTGGCAACAAATTGCAGAGCACCTGTACCACCTCACTGGTGTTAGGTGTACTATTCACCAGATTAAGCACAGATGGCAGGATCTTTCAAGACATGACTCCCAGGTCCTGCAGTGCATGTTGGATATGGCCTGGGAGAGCAATGTGGCCATGAGGACTTGCCAGAGACCACCGGAAGGTGAGCTGTACAGTGTTCCTCCCCCCCCGCCATAGCCAGACAGCATGTCCCACATGCTCTGGTGGGCCAAACACTGACGCATGTCTCTCCCCATGTCTCCACAGATCACAGACATACAGCCCATGACAAGAATACTGATCATGGACAGGCGGACCTGGCAGCTGCAGCAGTGGACAGGAGAGGTAAGTGTTTGCAACCCATGAACCATTGCCTGCATGTGTGGTGGGCTGTATTGTGGGTCACAGTACAACAACAGACAGCGGCACAATGGCAATGTCTGTGCATGATGTGTGCCACACAGCATGTCCCCACCCACATGTGTGCTTGTGGATTGTGGGGATGTCAGGTGTGAGAGGTCCATAGTACCACTGCTGTCAATGTGGTGGTGGTGGCGGCAGGACCACTGTAGGCACACAGTCACACCTCACACCACTGCAATGGTGACACAGTTTGTGCATGATATGCCCCTGTCAGGTGTACCACTTCCATCCCACAGGTGCCACACAGCATGGCGGTGTGCAGGTGGACAGCAATCAACACCGTGCTCTGTTGACAGTGATAAGGAGGCAGAAAAAGGAGGATGCACATGCATACCAGCAGCGCACCAGGGCATGTCTATGGAGGGCAAGGCAACTGCAGACAGATTCAAGTGAGGAGGACACTGATGCCCAGCCTGCCACTGCATCTGCCACACAGGGTGACACAGCTGGTACTGAGGGGGACATGCCAGTCCAGAGACAACAGTCCACAACCCTCATCCAGGAAGGGTACACTGGCGAGGCGGAGGCACAACAACACCACAGCAAGGCAACATCTCCTGCCAGCCAGGGGGACACCATTGGCAATGAGGAACAGGACTCAGGACATGGCCTGCCAACATCATCTGCAAGCCATGGTGGTGCCACTGGACATGTTGATGCTGAGTTGGACCACACCTTGGTGGACACTGCTGACACTGCTGATGAGAACGCCACAGCAGTGGCACAGGACATGTCCCCCATGGGACTGGTCCAGGATGTGGGTGATGTATAGGCCCAGTATGTGTGACATGCCCTGCAGACAACAGGTGACATGCAGGTGCAGGATGAAGGTACTGCATGGGGCATGGATGTGCGGGTAGTGGAATGTGACAGTGGTGCAGACAGCCCTGTGGATGCCCAGGAAGGAGCTGGGCAGCAGGGCACAGATTCAGGAGCCCTGGTCCAAGCACCAGTGATACAGATGAACAGGGACCAACACCTGGCTGGCATGATTCAGGACATCCTTATGGACATGTCCCGGTTGGAGGGTCTCATTGTGCTGGTTCATGGACGTGCTCCAGGAGTCATGAATAGACATGGTGATGTGCCATGCACCACAAGAGTTGTTTACCAAACATTCTGAGCTGGTGTGCCTTTGCACTGTTGCTATTGTTGTCTGTTGTGTTCGGCTATCTGTTTACACTGTTGGGGATGGGTGGGGCGGGTGTGTGTTATGGTACTGCATACTGCAATCACTAGTCATTTTACCTGTTTTAGCTGTGTTACCTGTTGGGGTGGGGTGGGTGTTCTGGCTGTGTGTTTTGTATTGCAGACTGTTCTTCATACTGTTTACATCAGTTTTACATGTTTTACCTGTTGGGGTGTGGTGGGGGCTGTGGGTTTTGCAAAGCATTCAGTTCTTAGTACTGTTCCTAGCTGTTTTGCTAACTTTAACATTTGGGATTGGGTGGGGTGGATGTGGGTTGGTTAATGTGCACTGTCTTACACTGTTGCTATGCCCATTGTACCTGTTTCACTGTTGGGGTGGGAGGGGTGGATGTGGGCATTGTTGCAGCATTCTTTTCATCAGTGCTGTCATACCTGGCATACCTGTTTGACCTGTTTGGGTGGGGTGGGTGGAGTTGTGATTATAACCTGTTATTGGTGAGTTACCATCCATTAAAAGTGCTTGCTGTTGATATGGACAGATTTGTCACTGTGTGTTGCGTGCATTGCTGTTACTATCGTACATTACTGGTAGGTCACATGGTATGGCGCAGAGTGCATGATTGGAACCATGGCACTCTACTGTGTTTGCACACACAAGTCACATGGGACATGTGGCACATTGTTGCCATGTGGATGTTGTTCGGTCACTGTGCCATGGCAAGTCTGCATAGCAGCAGTATGGTCCCATCAATGACTGGAGGAACCACATGTACATGCAGACGCAGGGGCCAAAGTACACCACACTGTCCAGCCCTGACCAATGTGCCAGTTGTAGGCTGACAGCCCCACTACACCACCTGTGGGGAAACACAACTCAGGTGGCACCAGTGCCAGTAGCACATGTCCAACACACACACCACACTATGTTGGCAACATGCTGCCCTGTGCTGCTCACCCATCATGGCATCACCGTTCATAGAACCCAGTGGCCATGTTAGGTGGGTGGGACCTAGTAGCTATTACAACCAACAGGGGAGGTACACAGTTGTACAATTCAGCGACAGGTACACTTGCATGGGTGCTGAGGCATGCCATAGGTGTATTGGTGCAGTGCATGTCTGCTGTACTGCAGTGCTGGAATACAGTGACTGGCGTGCCACCCACCACAATGGCTGAACTGCACATGTTGACGTGTTGTGTTGCATACAGTAACCTGCATGCATGAGCATGACACTGCATCCCTCACAGCACTACAATGCACATCAACACAGCTGGCATTTGGTCCACCTCCAGTGTGATGCACCATACACACATGTGACCATGCCAGTGGACCCCACCTTGGGCCCTGGTGTGTTAGGAAGTGTTGCATGGTCAGTGGTACACAGACACAGACACAGACACACACACACACACACACAGCCCTGATGGCACAGTGTTTTTTGCTGTGCCACACAGCCGGTGCACCTGTGCACACACGCCTCCCATGCACCTTTGCCCACCACTGTAGAAGTGGTTCTCCATATGCACATGGCACACCGTTGCTGACCCATTACATTCCCAGGATATGCACTCACAGACATCAGGATGTGTGTTGGTATCGATTTTACTTATCGGTTGTGCCAATAACTCCTGTGACCAGCACTGTGATGTTGCCCCCTTGCAGATGTGTGCCTTGTGGGTGCATGGGCGATCCTTGATGTGTGCTGACATGGTGTGGTAGCATGGATGGTGGCTCTGACCTCTGTGGTATATTTCCACAGATTGGGCATGCCTGTGCTTGTGATGATCCCTGTATGGCTGGCGTTGGCCATGGTGGTATGTCATCCTGTTACTGTCTGGCTTGCAGTGCAGTTGTGCTGGCATACAAAGCTGCTGTTAGAGCCTCTGTGTGCTGTTGTTGTAGCACTAACGAATGCTCCAACACAGTGGTGCACCACTGCATTGCGTCTGTCTGCCTGTGTGACTGGTTAATTAGGCCATGCAGGGCCAACACAATGTCTGCCAGGGCTGTGTTGCTGTCCCGAGGCCCTGCCTGTATGGCAGTGACCATGTCCACCATATGCCCCTCCACCCAGTGCTGGTGTATCTCCATCCTGGTATGCAGGGCAAGTATCTCCCTATGAGAGCTCATCCTGCCTGTGTACCATGGAGTCACAGTACTCCCCAAAATACTCCAGGGTTGTGGTGCCTTGCTGCAGTGTCCTCATGGCCTCTTCCAGTTGGGCCTCTAGGTTGTCCACACTTAGGGGACTCAACTCCTCAGCAGTGTTGTCATGGATGCTTGGAGTGTGCACTGTGTCCCCTGCACCATGCTGCTTACATTGCCTGTCCTTCATATATGCTGTGTTGCTGGTGTCCCCATTGCTCCTTTGTGCGGATCATTGTGAGTCCCCATGCTCCTCCTCACCATCCTCCTCCTCCTCCTCTTCCTCCTCTGCACATCACCCTCCTCTTCTTCCACACCCTTCTCAGTTCCCTCCATTGCAGCCTTGGTGTCCTCCTCAGCACCATTGTTATTGTCCTGGACTTCAGGGGTTGCGGGACTGCTGGTCTTACTGCTGGTGCCATCCCCGTCAGTGTCTTCATCCTGGGTTTCCTGCTGTCGACTGCTTCCCACCTGGCCTATGGTTCCTGTGGGTACAATGCAGGATAGTCACATGCATGACCTTGCAATGGTTTAGCCCTGCCTCTCTGGCAACTATGTGGCCCTGTACAGCTTCTTTGTCTCCTAGCCAGCTGTTCCATGCCGCCATTCCTATTGGCATAGTTCTGGTGCCTGCCACCGGTGTATTGCCTACTGCCCCATGTGGATGGCTTCTGGGTGTGCTCTACATTCCTCAGTGGGTGAAATCCTCTCTCTGGTATGGGTGCCCCCATACACATTGTAACCAACCCATCCACCTCCTGGGCCATTTGTTCGGCCACCTTCCATTTGCAGTGTTCATATGCTGCCCAAGCCTGTGTGGGGTGGCATACCTGTATGCTGTCTTTTCCCCATGGCCCTGGTACATATGTCTGTGTGTCATTGGCTATGCACCAGCGTATGTTTCTTCTGGACAGTTTCTGTGGTGGTCACACACATACACACACCCATGCCCATTCTCACAGATGTTGAGTGTGCGGCCCCCTCTTCACTTACCTCTGGTGCTCTGCAGCCTGAAGGTGTCAAGGTTGGTGTCTTCACTGATGCTGTGCTGATCCAGGAGTGTGGCTACTGTCCACTCTGTGGCTGTCAGGGTCTGCCCCTGAGTTGGCCCACACCCAGTGGCCTAGGCGCAATGCCTATTGTGGGCCAACTTCTGCTTTACCACTCTTTCTAGTTTTTTCTAGATGCCATGGATTTTATTCTGAGGCATAACTACTTTTTATTGAATGGGAAAATTTATTTGCAAAACCAGGAAACGGTGCTGGGTGAAACAGTTGCCCACACATATGTGGGACTTTACCTAGATTGGTGGGAAAGCAGATGCATTTTTGACAGTGGAAATACATTCCTTGGCAATCTAGCTTTCTGGAGCAGGTACATCGAAGATCTGCTAAAAATTTGGCAGGGAACTGAAACAGATGCCAAAACATTTGTCAGTGGGTTAGGTTCAAAGGACGTGAACCTGAAATTTACATATAGAATTGAGAAGGTCACTTTAAAGAGTGTTGGATATCACAATGTGTATTTAAACCTCACTGAAACTGAATGACTCCTCCCCCTCCGATGAAGAGGGTGTATACCCTCGAAGCACTGGTGAACTGTTGTTTGCATGTTTAAATAAATCTTTGATTTAATTTACCTATATCCTGAGCTTTATGTGTATCGTTTGACTTCTGTCTTTTTTTGATACCTGGTACTTAACCCTGCCCTGGAGGTTTAGACACTTGGTCTGGGCATATAGGTCACATGTGTGGGTTAGGCTGTGTGCACCCAGGATGAGTCTGCAAGATTTATTTAATGCTGTACTGACAGGCATATTGGGAAACAAAATTCAAGTATTAATAAAATCAGCACCAGAGAAGCCAGCTCCAAACAATGATGATGCAGCAACTCTTTAAACATTGGTATAAAGTAACTCAAGTCAAAGAAACAGTCTTAAGTCCCTGATCAACAATAAGAAAATTTAAAGTAATGATGGTCAAATAAGCTAGTAGACATACATCCCTATACACAAAAAATTGCAACTTGCAAACAGAAACAGTTCAACAAAGACGAAACAGGCAACACTCCTCCATTAATGCTGACAGCATAGAGTCCATTGAGCGATCATACTAAATCACACAAGAATGAGGAAAAGGGAATTATAAGAAGGAATGAAAGTGCCCCATGCTTTGCTCCAAAGCAATGCAGCATATCCAGAGACAGGTCAATGAGCAGGTGTTCAATGCTGAGGAAATAAATTAGGAAAGAGCTTCAGCAACTCATTCTGAGCTTTGGCAGCAGAATAAAAATGCTTTTCACCCAATGGAGTATTCACATGTAGAGTTGTAGGATAGCTGAGCAAAAAAGCGAATACCAGCAGCATACAATTTGCATTTTGTATTCTTATAGGTTTGTTGCTTAGCCTGCACACCAGGGCTTAAATCACTAAAGGTGAAAGGCCAAGTTCTCTTCCACCACAATTGCTTCTGTTCCTGGACCTTCTGCAATATGTGAATTTTATCATGGAAATTAAGCAGGCGAACAATGGAGAGGTGAGGCTTGTCCCCAGGGTTAGGAAGCGGCTGTAAAGATCAGGGGGTCCACTGTATAATGTACATTGGACCATGAAGAGAAGGGCCAGCAAATTTTCCAAACAACTGCTATACAAAAGCAATAGGATCCTTGCCTTTCAGCCTACTCGGGCACCCCTGAGATAATTGAATTTTTCATATGACTCCATCCTTCTTGATCATCAAGTTTCTCCTCCAAATGAGTAACTTTCCGATGAAAATCAAGTAGCTCTGGCTCATATTTATGAGATCAGTCCTCTATAGAGAAGATATGGGCTTCAGTATCCAAAATTTGGTGACTAAGCATTTCTAGAGTGGGCTTTACCACTTTAAAGTTGGCAACCAGCTCAAAAAGGACTTCTTTAATAGTTTGCAAATTCCTGGAAAAGGAGGAAGAGTCGGCCCCAGGGTCTGGGGAAATGGGTGGAGAGACATCTTCTTTAGGACATTTAGAGAACAGAGAATGAGGTGGAAGAGCCTCTGGTGATGTAGAAACATCCATGATCAATGATCTGAAAGCAAAATAGGGAAACACTGCAGTGATATGTAAGGAATGGTCACCTCTACTTAACAATATGTGACAATCACTGTAATTCCTCATGGGCTAGGAGAAAAACAAAGATTGTTAATGATAGCAGTGAGAGCTAATGTGAAAGCATCCACTCATCAGCCTGCCATCATGTGACCTCTGAATCACTGGGGTATTCAAAGGAATTGCCCTTGTGTTAATACCTTTGAATATAGGGCTGTACCTGCACTACACAAATGAGTAGTGCTGGAGCAGCACAAATAGCACCAGCACAGTGCAAAGTAATTGTAGAGCACTGAATATATCACTGAGTTTGGTGCTGAACACAGGGGGAAGCTGTGGGTATGAGAAGGGCACCAAAAATGAACACAAAACAGCAGCATAGATATCAAAAATAAATGTCACTGCATAATAAGAGCAACAGGCTATAAAACAAAACAACAGCATCAACAACATTAATAACAATAATAACAGTAACAAATATAATTCTATCAAAACAAAAAGAGAACTTGCACATATAAATAGGATGGGGATAAACAAAACAGAAAGGGCAATTGCACATAATAATGGGGGGGGGATAGCTAAAACAGAAAGGGCAACCATCCATATTAAAGGGGATGACTAAAACATAAAGGACAACCACCTTTATAAATGGGTGGATAACCAAAACATAAAAGGCAACCATCTGTATAAATTGTGGGGAGGAGGGTAACCAAAACGTAAAGGGCAACCATCTATATAAATGGTGGGATGACTAAAACATAAAGGACAGCCATCAGCGTAAATGGGGGATAACCAAAACATAAAGAGCCTCCACCCATATAAAAGGGAGGTAACCAAAGCATAAATGAAACTGTCCATATAAATGGGGGTGGGGGGCCAAAACATAAAGGCAACTGCCAATATAAATGAGGGATGACCAAAACATAAAGGACAACAGCCCATATAAGTGGGGGATAACCAAAACATAAAGGGAAGCTGTCCATATAAATGGAGGGTAGCCAAAACATAAAGGACAACTGCCCGTATAAATATTTCATTTCATTTTTATTTATTTATACTTGATAGCAAGATGAGTATTGCTACCCATTTTCACCAGCAACAAGTTTTACAAAAACCAAAAAAAGTAACAAACATTGTTAATACATACAATCACTTAACAACACTTAATACAATGTAAAAACACACTTGATTTACGTTTACATTTTACCTGAGTTACATGCACATTCATTAGTAGTGTCCAACCATGCTTTCAATCTATTTTTGAAGGTCCGAACAGTGCAGCAATTAAACAATGAAGTTGGTATGGAGTTAAAGAAGGAGGGAGCTCTATAAAGCAATGACTTCTGTCCTATACCTTTTTTGAAAAGAAGTAACTTGAACATAAATTTGCTTTGAGATCTAGTCCCTAAGGCATTAATACTTCTTGGAAAGAGATCCTGAATGGAACTTGGGAGTAGACCCTTAATTATCTTAAAAAGCAACATGCCCATTTTCATTTTTATCCTATTTTCTAATGAAGGACAATTAGCTATTTTTTTGAGATCGCAGTGGTGAGCCCTATATGGAGAATCCATCATAAATCTAAGGGTGCAGTTGTGTGTTACATTCAATTTTGATAAAGCATTCTCACTTGTAGCAGTGTAAATTGATAGACCATAGTCCAGTGCACCAAACTGAAAACTGTGTATTAGTATTTTTTTAGACTCGGGAGTTAAGAATTGCTGAACTCTGTACATTCCACCTAACCTATGATACATAGTTTTGATTAATTTGTTGATATGGGAATCAAAAGTGAGATTGGAATCCAAAATATTTATTTGAGTTTTGGTAACCGGGTAAGTCGACTGAGACAATTGCAGTCCCTTTTTCAGGGGCAACCCAGAAGTGCAGTATGTATACAGTACAGTGCATTAACATAGCAATGACAGCTACAATGTCCAAATTGATATACAGTGTTCAGTGATCCACAGAATCATGATACAGATACAACCACAGGTTTATGAAATAACAAGCAGGTAGGTTACACAGTAGTGCAACAAATATGTGACACATTCCAGAGTGCACTACAATATATAATTGTTAGCTAATAATATCAGAATCATGCGGGCTAACCAATAGAAGTTATGTTTAAAGGTGAGGCACAGAGAACAAGGTAAGAAGCCAGGGTTAAGGGAAGATCAAGGATGAGAAATAGACAGAGCTGTTGGTGTTGGGGTTTAATATCAGTGGTAGTAGAAGCAAGGTGTAGAGGCAGAGAGAAAAGAAAGCAAGTTGGATTGGAACTCAGGGAGGGTGGAGCATGACAGGATGGGGGAGGAAGGGAGTTCCAGTCTGACACAGCTGCATAGGTGGATGATTTATGGGCCACAGCTATCCATGGTTTGGGCATTATGAGAAGGGGGAGGCAGGCAGATCTCAGGGTTCATTGAGGTTGTCTTAGCCAAATAGACTCATTGAGGCAGGAGGAGTATGTTTGTGGACCAGCTTGTGCAGAAAACTCAAAGTGGTATATTTTACTTTAGATTCATATGATAATCAATGCAGGGAAGAGAGGACATCACAGTGGTGGTGATGGGCGCCGACCCCCAGGGAAAATCTACCCACCCTATGGTAAGCCTGTTTGAGAAGCGATAAGGTAGTAATGTCAGTTATGAGCGGAAGTGGGGCACCATAGGATAGAACTGGGAGAAGAGAGGAAGATGCAATCTTATGACAAGAGGCTAAGGTGAGGAAGGGGCAGATACAATAGAGAAGGCCTAGCTTTTGGTTCAGATATTTGATTAGGATGGAGACATGAGCATTAAGGAACAGTGAGATATCCAAGGTGATGCCCAGGTATTTAAAAGTATGGAGAAGTTCAAGGGCATCACCATTGAGGGAAGTAATCTTTCACTAAAAATACCACCAACAGCTTAATCTGGTTCAAGGTCAGTTGGCATTCATCTGTATCTCCCTCCACCGGATCATGCCTGGAAATAGGCAGAATTTGTCTAGTGCACTTACCCGGTCAACAAAAACTAAATAAATAAATAAATCCTGAGAGGGGGGAGATTAGAGGAGGAAGAGGGTGGATGACAGAATAGCATATGTTTTGTTTTCTTGATGTTAAGAACAAGATGATTTCATATAAACTATCCTTTGAGAGCAGCAAAGTCAGATGCTAATGTACTGTTGATTCACTTGACATCAAAAAAGAAATGATAGATGATTGCATCATTTGCACAGAGGTGTACGGAAGCCCCACCACAGTTATTTGGCAGATCATTAATAAATAGTGAGAACAGCACTGGGCCCAGTATGGAACCCTGTGGAACTCCATGAGTTATTGGCCTAAGGCCTGAAAGAGAACCAGCCCACTTGACCCTTTGTGAGCAGCAGGTGAGATAACTTTATACCCATGTGAAGGCACTTAGATCAAGGCTGAGAACTTGTAGCTGCTGAAGCAGGAGACTGTGGTTGACCAGGTCAAATGCCTTTGTGAGGTCAATGAAGCTGGCACCAGTGGCAAACCCTGGTCCACAGCCTGCAGCAGATTAGAAGTGACTTTGATTAAGGTAGTGAGGGCACTATGGTTCTTTCTGAACCCATGCTGGTAAGGGGATAGCAAGTTATGGTGTTCCAGGTAGTTCTGGAGGTGATCATATATGATACGCTCCTTGATTTTTGCCACCCGACAGAGGATGGAGATTTGTCTAAAATCCCATATATCTTAAGGTATCTACCAATTCAACTGTCTCCCCATTTAAATCAACAATTGGATGACACACTTCTACTTTATTTTTGAACCAGAAAAATCATAAATTTAGTTATCTTCACATTTAACACCATTTGTTTGGACTGAAGCCAATTCTGAAATTAAAAAATCATTTTGTATTACACCAACTGCATCCCTAGGTTTGGCAATTATGCTGTAAATTACAGCATCATCAGCAAAAAAGAGTCATTTGGGATTTTTAACAAACCTCTGAGGCAAGATTCATATATAAAGAAAAACATAGAGGCCCCAAGATTGAGCCATGGGGCACTCACACTTAATGACCCTGGGCTGTGATATATCACCTTTAGTAAAGGATAGAATATTATGCTGGTTCAACTTTAAGCAGAAATGCAAGGTGTCAAAAGGCCTCTCACACAGTTTGCAAAGGGTGCCAACAGAAGACACATACGCGTGTTTCGTCCTACCACGACTCATCAGTGTGCCTAAAGTTGAACCAGCATAATATTCTGTGGTGATTTGCATATGCAGCCCATGATGCTTTGCATTATAGGGGTATGTGTGATTTTGTATTTCTTTGAAACTTGACTTCCTGGCCAATGCCCTTTGGGGTAATCATTTCCTCGGTGCTTGTGTACTGAGAGTCTTTGTCTTTTAACATATATATATATATATATATATATATATATATATATATATATATATATATATATATATATATATTGTCCTTGCCTCTGATTGTACTTGTTCTCTTAGGTTTTACCTCTTGCATCCAAGTGTATAGGGTACCTAGTCATGGAATTGTCTTTATTCCCTGGGATGCCCCTGGAAAAGGGACATGTCTGTCTCAGTGGGCCTACCCAGTTATCAAAATTCAAATAAAATAAAATAAATTTGGTCCCCATCCTGTATAGTTATGTCAGTGTCTTTAAATCCTTTACCCATTAAATTATTTAACCCCTGCCACATTTTTTAGGGTTCCTGGAGAATTTAGCCTGTTCAGATATGAAATATTGTCTTTTTGATATACGAATTTCAATTTTGCATTGATTCCTGACCACTTTATACTTCTGCAAAATTATTGGTGCTTTATTTTTTGTAGTGTCTCCATGTTTTGTCCCTTAATTTCATTAATTTTAGCAAATCTTGATTTACTTACTTATTTTTATTGGCCTGAATACACATTTTCCTTTCGGGGGTGACTCTATCAACAATACAATTGAATAATTGTGAGAAAGTCTCCAATAGTACATCAGTATCATTAAGGGAATACAATATTGTCCATTTCACCTCCCTACATGCATCATTCATAATTTCAGAATCCACTCTATTCAAATTCCTTGCTTCTATATATAGTGGAGGATTTTTGGTCTTTTTAGTTGTCCAATCACATCGAACTGGACAGTAATCACTTATTGAGTCTGAGAAAACACATGATATTACAGTCTTGCTTAGATACATGACCACAATCTAGTCCAGGATAGACCCCTTCCCTGTTTTGTGATTGTATCTAGTGGTTTCACCTATTATCTGCTGAACTCCCAGCCCAAGAAATAACTCTCTTGCATCAAATGTTAGATTCAGGGCCCAGTTACTGTTAAATTCCCCAAGTAGTATCCATTCTGTCTTACCTGGCAAACATATTTTGATCCTTGAAATCAAATTAAATCCAGACCCTATGAGTCCAGGGGGAATATAAATAGAACTAATAATTAGATGCTTACCCTGACCCAGGAGCAAATCTATTGAAATAGGTCACATCCAGTACTTTCCCCTCTGTGATCCAATAATAGGGTGTTGACTTTTGTTTTAACATAAATCATAGTCCTCCATCCCCTCTTCCATGCATTGTCCTGTATATATATGTTGTAACCCTGCAATGTAATTAGGGAATTGTAAATCTTACTGCTTAACCATGTTTCCAGTAAAGTTATGGCATCAACATTGTGTTGTTCTATCCAGGCTTCGAATAAACACCACTTTGCCTCTGAACTTTGAATATTTAGGTGGACAATGTTTAATGTAGGAGTCCTATATCCAATTACATTGCTTAGGTTGATCAAAGTATCAGATTCAACACTACTCAAATTTTGAGGGCCAGGATATGGATGGACAGAGCCTGATATTAGCAACAACAACACAACCAATATCTGAAATAAGAATTTATAGTAGTAATTTTGTTTTTCTCTTGTCCTTATTATTCATTTAGTTAAGCTGTTTTAAATAAAACTTAATTACCAAAGATTAATGAATAGGTTGTTTTTTTTTTCAATAAGGGCTTGTCATACCACACAAAGGCAATTAACTTATTATCTAATTCCTGATCCTTTCAGACTAAGTGTCCAGAATGATATGGTGCATGATCCAAGGAAGCCAGATCAAACTTATTTCTGAAAACAAGCTCCAACTCAACTAAATTGTTGTAAATGGGGGGATAACCAAAATATAAAAAGCAACTGTCAGCATAAATTGGAATGAGGATAACCAAAACATAAATGGCAACTGTCCGTATACTGTAAATGGAGAGAACAAAACAAAATGAGAACCTGTATATGTAAGGGTGGGGAAACAAAAGAAAATGGGCACCTGCTCATATAAAATAGGTAAATCAAAGAAAATGAGGCGCCCCTGTATAAGGGTGGGGAAAGGAAAGAAAAGAAAATGGGCACCTTCCCGTATAAAGGGGGTGAACCAAAAAAGAAATGGACACATGCACCAGAAAAATAAAACAACAGTGCACCCACAGGTACCCACCCACCCATCAATAATACATACATAAAAAGGGTACCTGCCTTTTAAGAAAAACAAAGAGTACCCACAATTTAAGGAAAAAAGGGCACCGCCCTTGAAAGAAATAGAAATATCAAAGTCCAAGGCCCTATCAAGGGGCAGCAGGAGGAGGTGATGGTGGTCATGGATGCTGACAAAACTTCTTCATGATAGCTGCTGGCAGTTCACTTACTCGCAGACCAGCAGCTGTAGCAGACAGACCTGGTAGCACAGCATCTCTTCCCAGCCTTCACAGATGATTGCATCCTGTTGCCTTCCTGTGGCACCCCAAGTACCTCTGGTAAGAAATATACTAACTTCAGCCAGCTGTGCACAGAGGATGAGTGACACAGTAGTAGCCTAATGCTATTTCTGGATTTGTTTGTTTGGGAGCTATATGGCTGACTCCATTAGATGGGTCCCCACCAACCACCAGTACATTGGCTAGGGACTGCCCCTTATTCAAAGTGAGGCAATAAGCCAGGGAACCATATTTTTAAGGCCTCAGGTGATGGGGGGAGTTCACCTTTCTGACTGGTGGCTGAGCTTACTTTCAGACCAGAGCTTAAGAGATCCCCACTCCCTTTTGGGAGGAAAAAAATGAGTAGCCATTTGAGGCAGAAAGCCCATTGTAATAACGCAATGATTTGCCAGATGTTTTTTTTTGGGGGGGGAGGTGCACTGGGTCTCTTGTTTTAACTTACATATGCCATAACCAGTAGCACCCCAGTGGGAAAAGCAACTGGAAGTTTGTGAACATGAATGTTTGAGCTGCTAATTCTGGATTTGTTTAAGTTTTCGAGATATACAGAAAGGCTGTCTCCCAATAGCTGGGTCCCCACCAATCAACAGTACGTCAGCTGGGAACTGCACCCTATTTAAAATGAAACAATAAGGCAGTGAACTGTATTTTACAGTGAGCATTCTCCATCACTTACATTTTAGAATAGGACCTCAGCCGATGGGAGGTTCACTTCGCTGACTGATAGCTGAGCTTAGTTTCACACCAGAGCTCTGCTCTGCAAAACTAAGAGAACTCCACTTCCTTTTGGGATGGAATTAGAGAGTAGCCATTTGAGTCAGAAAGCTCATTGTAATAATTCAATGATCTGCCAGGTTTTTTTTTTGGGGGGGTGCACATAGTTTCTTGTTTTAACACTTCAAACCCTCCCTGCTGGGATGGCACTGCATTTATTTTCAGTCCCCCTTTAACCCTACCACTGGGATTGCACTACATTTATCTTCAGCCCCATTAACCTTCCTATGGGATGGCAATGCATTTATTTTTCAGGCCCCTTTACCAAAACACACACACACACACACACACACACTGAGATTGCACTGCATTTATTTTCAGCCCTTTAACATCCCCCAACACTGAAATGGCACTGCATTTATTTTCAGCCCTTTAACATCCCCAACATTGAAATGACACTGCATTTATTTTCAGCCCTTTAACATCCCCCAACACTGAAATGACACTGCATTTATTTTCAGCCCCTTTAACATCCCCAACACTGAAATGGCACTGCAGTTATTTTCAGCTCCTTTAATCCCCCAACACTAAAATGACACTGCATTTATTTTCAGCCCTTTAACATCCCCCAACACTGAAATGACACTGCATTTATTTTCAGCCCCTTTAACATCCCCCAACACTGAAATGGCACTGCAGTTATTTTCAGCCCTTTAACATCCCCAACAATGAAATGGCACTGCAGTTATTTTCAGCTCCTTTAACATCCCCCAACACTGAAATGACACGCATTTATTTTCAGCCTCTTTAACATCCCCCCAACACTGAAATGACACTGCATTTATTTTCAGCCCCTTTAACATCCCCCCAAACACTGAAATGGCACTGCAGTTATTTTCAGCCCCTTTAACATCCCCCCCAACACTGAAATGGCACTGCAGTTATTTTCAGCTCCTTTAAAGCAGCACTGCATGATGGCAGTCAAAAGTTTGACCTACGCTTTTTTATTTTTTAAGAAAGTTCATATATTGATACACATTTCCTTGGTAATAAATTATGAAAAGGAGAAAAATATAAAATATAAATGGAATGCAAGCAGAATTGTACCTAATTATTATGTTTTTTAAAGTTTTATTTGAGGCATCAGTAGCTCTTCACTATCACTTTTCTTGTAACTATAATGAACTAGTATGCAGCTGACACAGCTCCCTGAACTTACAGAACAGCAAGTGTACGAAAACAGCTGAGAATACAGCTGAAAACCGAGTTTGAGCCATATTAAAAGGAAAGCTCCTTTTATTATTTCAAATGTGAAAAAGGTGCTATAGCAGACTTAAAATGGGGAAAGAATGATATCATACAAGTCAGGAGGTAAGGGAAAATCTAAAATAGAATAAAACTCTATAGGTAATGTAAGGCTCCCCCCCCCCCCACTTGTTACTCAGACAAGGCAACAAACCGCAAGTTGGCAGAAAATAGGCATCACCCTTGGAATTAGGGCAAATGCCTGGCTCGGGCATCTCAGCGGTCAGGAGGTAGGTTACAAAACAACATTTCTATGTTTACCCAGGTTGGAGAGAGGTGCCAGGGCTATGAGGTGTCTCCTATCTGTGGGGCCCCAAATGCATCACTCGGGTCACTAAAAGGTGGATTGTCCACAACCAGGAATTTGGGATGTTACTGTATGGCTTTTTATTCCTGACATAGTGTTAACAGTGAATAAAGGTGGTGCCCCCAGGGCTTGTAACTGTAATTTACAGATGACACTTTAGCAGGCAAAACATTTTCAAACTTTCTTGCAGGCAAACTGCCTTCTTCCACAAATATTTTACCACACCTGTCCAGCCCAGTGCGGGGTTCCTGGACTTACATGAACTGCCAGCCCTATTTCAGGGTTCCTGGCTTATGAAACTGGTACCCGTCCTATGCAAGGTTCCTGGCATGTTTAAAGCATTGCTAGGTTACTGTAGTTAACACCTATACACAGTTTCATCTGGGTAACCAGTTAGAACTATTTGTGCTTAGAATGAGGGGATAGCTCACTCTGGCCACAAACTAGATTATCTCTGTCATTACTTTAAGATTTACTGGATTCTAAAACCCCACTGGGCCACTAGAGACATCCTACTTCAAAACATTGGGCTAAGGTCCATAGCACCTGTATATGACAGACACCAGAAAAAAACCCTTAGACAAGTACATTTCACACTCTTGTTCCAGGGTCTATGGCACCAAGTATCTGACAAGGCACCAGACAACCCTACTTAAACAGTTTCTTTTCACACACTTGTTCCCCTCAGAACACTTGAAAAGTACTTGAAATCCTCAGATCTCACACAAGTCCATTTCTTTAACTTGTACACACAACACCTCTACAAATTGGGTAGTGCTGATAACTCTTACAGTCAATTGGGGGTTGCCCCAAATCACATACTGAACCTTCAGTCCCATTCCTCTTTTTTTCTGTGAAGAATCTTCACCCTCTATGGGGCTTCACAGGATCTGGTAGTCAACACTTCCAGGAAACCAGCCTTTGGATTACTGTACTATGGCAGAAAAACAAATCAGAGGGCGCTGCCCTCTTGACAAGAGTGCCACAAGCAGCTCTTGCCCTCAGAACTCTCAATGAGCTCCTCTCCCTTCAGACTACACTGACAGCTCCTGCAACAGCTGTTAGCCAAGTGTGGCTTATGCTGCTATGAGAGTTCTGAAGAGCATTACCTCATCCTCTGCTCAGCAGAGCTGACTAAATGGTGATATAATGTTTTACAGAGAGCATTTAATCCCTCTTAACACTGCCCAAGCTATCTGCCTGATCTAAAACTGATGGGATTCTAGTAACCCCAGGAACTGGCTGGCTACATTAAAAATGTTTACTGCGGGGCTGGCCTGGTGGCACTGAGGGTTGAGGTGCTGGACTCCACATCTTGTACCATGCCAGTGACCTGGGCTCGGGACCAAGCTCAGGTTGCCAGTGGTCGGCAGGGGAGCGAGAGGATGGAGCATCCCACAACGGCTCTCCTCTTCCTGGGAGGGAGGGAGTGAGGGAGTGAAGGTCGTCCCACTTCTTGGCTGCCTGCAAATGGAGGTCAGGTGGCAGCACCAGGAGTTAAGGAAGCAAAGAGTGTGACTACATGGTGCATGCATGCTTCCACATGCGGGTGCTCACTGACACAAGGTGGAGGGATGAAAAACAGAAAAAGGGTGCCTGCAGGCTCTGTAAACCCTGCAAGCCAACCAGAATCCTGCTCTGCCGCAGGATCTCCGGAAGCCCAGATCTGGATAGTATGTCCTGCATGTTATACTTGTCTCCTGCAACAGATGTAAATCATAGGACAGGTGTGAGGAGCCAGGGATGCAGGGAACAGGCACTGTCCTCTCTGTAGATAAATGGCACAGGTTAGTGACATTACCTGCAACATGGGAAGAAAGGTCTTTAGAGTATACTCACCAACTCAGTGCCCTCTGGCACAGGATAGAGTTGTGCCAAATGAGGTGTTATGTGCACTGCTGGTGAACCATGTCAGGACACTGATGATTCACCCTGTGGTATCACATACCATCTGGCAGTTGACTGTACCGCTTCCTAGCAACATAGGTATACTCTTCACTCCATCACCAGTAGGTGCCCAGATGGCAACATGGGTGCAGTCAGTGGCACCAAGTGTAGTTGGTAGGTGTTCAGCTAAACAGAATTGCTGCATGGTCGCTGCTTGCTCTGCTGGTGTGGTGAGAATTATGACAAACTACTCAGCATGGATCAGCAGGACATCTAGGAACTGGAATCTGGAAAAAGTCCTGCTGTGAGCAAACTGTCCAGCTGGTGCTGCACCACAAAAAGGCGGTACACCTTGCACACAACAACAAATCCAAGGAAGGAGTGGAGTACACACAAAGAAAGGAACTGAAAGCTGTACAGTTTTTCAAATGGTTTTCTACAGAATCATAAGATCTGGCCCTGCACATCAGTAAAAAGGAGACACCAGCTTCCTCTGAATAACTTCTGCTTCATGTCTTGCTAAATTCACTTTAAGCTGTTCATTGTAGTCCAGCTATTCAGGGCAAGTTCTAAATATTAATGCAATACATTTAGCTTCCTGTAGCTCCTTTGTTAGTTGAGAATACTTATGCATATCATCCTTAATCAATAGGTGCAGAAACATTTGTGAGCACTCACATGCTGCCTTTAGCCACTCTTCCCTGAAAATTTTCAAAGCCACAAGAAGGTACAATAGAAATTCTCAAACCACACGGTGTTTGTCCATGTTTCACATGTTCTTTGAGTGTGCTAATATTGTAGGTAATTTCATTCTCTTTTATTATTAGCTTCTCCAAGTTGATAAACACAATTTTAACATTATCAGTGGGTATCAAACCCATGGTGTCTTTCTCCAGGGCCAAGAATTTGAAAAACAGACTCATACATAGTCGGAAGCAGGAATCAATAGACACTCGGAGCCATACATGGCTATCAGTATGAACATGTGGCTATCATAAATGTGAAAGATGTAACATCTGCAGATGTTCACAGACAGGTTCATATTTTAAACATCCAAGATTGGAGTGTATTTCAGTTTATATCAAAGGATTACTAACATGTTGTGGTAGAGTAGTAACACTATGTTTATAGAAATACTTTGATATTAGTGCATTCAGCATTTTTCTCTCTTTATACAGTACTTGGGCACTCCAACCTACACGGTTTTATAGTTAATGGAGTTTTGAGTACTGACATATCAACGCTAATTATGTCCATCATTACTGTAACCATGTAGTCTAGCCAAAAGTAATAAATGTTTCTAGATTTGATATGCTTTGAGACTAAACAAATTAATTGATTGTGTTGTGATAAATAATGAGCAAATGTTTTTTATAATTCTCTTTTTTTATGTTAGTACTATACTTGCCTTAGTAACACTAGGTCTCTTTACATTAATTGACTCAAGATGATGTTATTTAACAGGTGCACTGATTGGTGTATGTATTTATGTAGTTGGTCTATCTGTTTGCTTTACTCCCACTGAAGACTCACTGGAGTCGAGGTGCTGGAGTTATCACTGTAGCAGAAGCTGTGTTACTGTCTTACGATTCTGTAGTAAATCATTTGAAAAACTTTACAGCTTTCAGTTTCTTTCTTTGTGTGTACTCCACACTTTCCTTGGATTTGTCATCTAGGAACTGGCCCAGCAGGCACGAGGTAGCAGACTGAGACACCGGTGGTGTCCCCCTCCAGTGTTTGGAAGGTTCTATGGCCAAGAAGCACAGTGTTGTTGTCACCTTGCACTCTACAGATATCGCATGGCTGCATTGGGCATCTGTCCGGAGCTGGTCATGCAGCAGCTCACTCATCTACATGATCATGGGCCTGTTGAGCCTGTACCAGCTCAGAATGTGTTCATTACAAAGAACTTTGAATGTGACTTATGGACAGTACTGTCTGTTTGCAGCATAGCACCTCCAGGGCTAGGTGGTAGTGACCCTCTTCTCATCTCACTTTACCGGCTGCATCAGGTACACAGCGTAAGTCATTTTGTTTTCAGGTGTGTCTCTGTGTGTGTGTGTGTGTGTGTGTGTGTGTGTGTGTGTGTGTGTGTGTGTGTGTGTGTGCATGTGCTCTGTTATGCCTCTCCCATTCTCTGGGGGTTGCCCCAGGGTAAGACCTGCTTTTTATAGTCGGTATTTGTAGTGTGCTTTTCTGTTGTGCCATTCTGTTAGTGCAGTGTTATAGTTTTGAATATTGCACTATGCACAATCTGCACATCACCATCCCCCCATTTGGGTGCTGCATATATTAAATTTGCAATTGACCACTAGAGGTAATGACTAGAATAGCACTAATCCATAAGAAATAAGCACTAAATGAGCACAGCATAAGTGCTAATGATTAGTGCCAGGTACAAACCTGTTGAATATCTGGCCCCTTTTTTATGTACTGTACAGCAGATTCTAGAGAGCTTTATGCATCTATACCCCATGATGTCTATTTACAAGCATTACAACTTTTTTCTGGACAGAAGGCAAACCACCCAATCAATGTCTCTTAGAATCTGCAGAAATTTATTACTAACTAGAAATCATTCTATGTTTGAGGAAAAATGTTTTGATACAACAACCTGACACAGTGATGGGATCATTGATGGTGCTATATATGGCAATTTAACAATGGCAATGTTTGAACAGAGATACATTTTATATATTACTGTAGACACCTTCCATGGGGAATTTATCCGTGGAAGAGATTAACAGATAATATAATTTTTATTTAATCTAGAAGAGAAAAATAAGATTATCTGAGTTTTTAAATTATTTTGATGAATGTAGCATTTTTTTTTTAATTTACAGTTACTAGGGATAGAAAACCAATGCTATTTCTTGATTTATTAGTTTTACAGGATAAGGAAACATTTGTGGTAACACTATGCAGAAAGGAAAGTGATAAAATGCATTATTAGAAGCCAACAGTTTCATCTGAAACTTTTGATTGAAATTATCCAAAAAGGTCCGTTTATGCAGGTAAAAAGAAATAATACTTGCAAGGAGACTAACACAATTTGTAAGAAAGAACTAGCAGAAAGATTTTATCAGAGAGGTTACAACAGGAATACCACTGATAAAGCACAAAGTGAAATATCTTCTTTATCAAGAGAACAATTATTGCAAATGAGGCCTATTAGCAGGGAACAACCTAAAGACAAATTTGTAGTATGGAGAACTGGCAGTATAGCCTAGAGGCTAGAGGAATGAGGTGTGAATGAGCTTGGTACATCCAGCAGACTACACCTGAGTTTGATTCTCACAACCTCCACTTGCATATTGTGTGACTCTAAGCAAGTCACTTAACCGCCCAGTGCTCCCAGGTCACGCCTAAAAACAGGCACTTGTGCCTAGTGGGCCTTACCCGGTTACCAAAGACTAAAATAAAAAAAATTAAAAAACTTTTCAGATTACCAATATAAGATAAAGAAAATAGTATGGAAACATTGGTGCTATCAAATCACTCCTTTGGAGATTAGGCCTTTAAAGAGAAAGCATTATTCATTGCATAGTTGTGTAACTCTATGCACCTCTGTGTTTTAGTATCAGAAAGGGGATTGGATTGGATAAAGTCTAAAATTGTGAACTTCCGGTGGTGCCACTGAGCGACTAGCAGCTTGTGAGAGGAGTTCCCATCTCTCCTAGCCTTAAAACCTCTCCCAACAGTATAAATTTCAACCCAGAAGTGAACTAATGTCAAGAGAGGGAGTGGGAGATGAACACCACACCAGATCAAAAGCTAAAAAAGGAAAAAACACACCCTAGGCTTTGAAAAAGGTGACTAAAGAAATGGATCACAGCCGTAATAATTCTCAGGCCAGCTCAAGGGGCTGAGAGGAAGACACAGACACAGAAACAGAGACTCTCGTGGAGCAGTTTCAGGCTCATTCTCCAAGAAATAAATGCCTCTAGGAAAGAAAATTGGGCAGAGTTCAAAAAAACGAAATGACCGATTAACAAGGCTGGAATCGCACCAGCTTGAAACTGAGCAATGGATCTCGACACTGGAAGACAGTGTGCAATGTGTCAGTGCAGCTCCTTGAGGCCTTACTACAGTGTGCTCACACATTACAAGAAAAATGTACCAATCTTGAAGCTGGTCCCAAAGGGAAAATTTCAGACAGTCTGGCTTATCTGAGGTGTGGAGTCTGGAGAAATGTGTGATTTTATGGCGGGTTTGCTCAGAGAAGCCTTAGAGCTCCCTCCCTCCTTTTTGTTGTGTTTAGAGCACGTGCACAGAGATTTACTACCTAAACCCTCAGATCGGAAGGCAAGTCCCTGGCAAATAATAATGACACTTGCAAGCTATAGGACAAAGAAAGAGGTACTCTGACATGCCTGGGCCAAAAAATACATTTTTTTTCCAGTGGTCTGGACTGTTCCTAGATCAGGATTACCCCAGCAAAATTCAACATCATAGACTGCAGTATCTGGGAGCAATTACAGACCTACATGCAAATCAAATTAAAATCCAGATGCCTTATCCTGAAAAACTAAAGATATTCTTGGCTGAGGGCACAAAAGTATATAATACACCTGAGGAGGCCTTTGAAGCTTTGAAAGAGAAGGACATCACCACTGTAGATCGGGCCTCGATGACTACTGAGACTAGTATCCCACACCCACCTTGAAGTGACTGGTCTACTGCATGAGGTGTCAGGGCATGGCAGAAGGGACTCGTGGTGGCTTCAGATACAATACATGACATTAAAAACTTGTTGAAGGATCTGCCTAACCATTTAAGTGCACTGGAAAGCTTTGCATCTACAACATGATCAGGACTAAGATGTACTTTATTGTGCTTGTTTTCTTGCTTGGGTCTCTGTTCCTATAGTAAAGGCAATGCATCTAACACCTTTTACAGAGAAGAAGATTCATGGGAGTTTGTTTACTTTTTGGTTTTACCAGACACTAATTTTGACAGATAGTAGATGTTTCCGTGGGCCAGTTCCTATTCTACATAAAGAGGCATACTGGCTGAACAGAACTCCCACTATATCCCAGATTATGCGTTTCTCCTTGTGGGGGTGACTTGTTATTCTTTGAGCTGAGCTCTCATGCTGTTAATTTCCCTCTCTCTCTCATATTTTCAACTGAATGGATGTCTTCACCCAAGATGATTGATTGCCACACCAGTTTAGAAACTCTCCCTAGTGCAACATGACTGCTTTCTAAGGGTTCAGCTTCCTGCTCAGTGTATTTTCAGCACTCAGGATACATGAGCAATGCTGCTTCGTAGTGTAACTACATGAGCTAAACAATGCTCCCTACTAACTGCAGCTCCATGTTTATTAAGAATGTTAAGGTCTTCATTAGCATTTCAGCTCAACCTGGCAGAAGAATGCTGGTCGATTTTGGATTCTTTCAGCTCCCTTTTGTATAAAATCTGAGTATGGACTTCAGACTATTGGAATATAGAGTTGAACAAACAAACTATTTTTCTTACTGTCACACAGCTGCAAAGACAGACTGCACCCTTATTTCTCATATATTTAGTCTACCTTATCTAATGTTTGTTATTTTAGGGTCTCCTGTGTTGATGCAGACCATTACAGTATAAGTAAAATATGTTGTTCATGGGTTCTGTCCCCTACTGGGGACAGTCCTAGGTACATAACATAGGATACAGGGTTTTTCCTTGAGGTTTTGTTATATGCCTCCATCCCTATGCTTAGAAATAGGTATTAAAGCATATCACAGTTACTACAGGGATAACATGTATTTTACCAGTACCAGAGGGAGAACGCCTGCACCTCCTTAATTAATTAATTATTTAAAGCTGAAGTTCATTTTCTAATCTGCAGCTTACAAGAGGTTGCAGTAATGTAAACTAGTGCTGCAGGATTACAGCCAGTGTAATGGTAAATTCTTTTTTGCTGAAATAATGTTCTTCCATGTTTGATTTTCAGTGTTGGGAAGGGGACACCCCCCTCTTTGGACATTGAAGTCAAGTATATCTCTTTTCGTTTCAACGTTAACTCTCTAGTGAGTCTATATGTTTCTCAAAGGAGGGTTAATACTTTTTTTAACTCAGCTTTATTGTAAGATACAAGACATATATACATAATATGAGGGGAGAATTTTTTTTTCTAATTTTTCTCTTCAGATACTGGGAAGGGGGGGTACACCCTTAGTTACCAAGCTATGAGGAACTTTCAGCCAATTTGTCTCCTGCAAAATTTTCAAAGTATACATGGGCTCTTTAAGAGGGTAAAATGATTGTCCCTCAGTGTTGAACATTGCATCTCGTATACAGCAAGGGAAATTAATTCCATTTTGCCATTCTCAACATAGCACCAATAGTACCTTGTCTTTACTACTATTTTCTTTCAGATCGTTAAGGGAGACGGGATTGTTTGTGTGTGTATGACTTTTTATTCTTGTACCCTTCACTCCACCTGCTCATTATGCTCTTACCGTCACCCATTTTTATTTCTGTGGGCATGTTCCTTTTAAGAGTAGCACTGGTAGAGGCCTCCAACAATTGGAGTGCATTCTTCTCTATCAATCTGGTGTTTGGGAAACAGGGTTGCCAAGTGTTTTTCCTGCACAAGGTCAAGAAAGTGTAATTTTTCACTGTTACTGAGGAACTAGTCAAAAAAATCTACTAGTCATGAGGACAGCACCAATAGACAAACTGTGGAGCATACCATAGGCACAAGCCAAAATGGTGTAATGTTCTTTTAATTAAAGTGCAATACAAAAATGGCCATGTGGTTCTGTGCAAAAAGTGCAGAACAGCAGCTAACAATTTTGTACACACAAAAAGCCCCTTAAGTAGTCCCAAACCATGCACTTGAGCAGCACTGAAAAGAACCATAACACACAGTCTCTGTAGAGGTAGTGATAGAAACAAGACATTTTACTTGCCACTTCCTGGATAGGATTGGTTGACATGGTATAGATGGTACAAGTTCAAAATTCCTCTTGTTGCCTTCAAAGTATTCCTTTGCAGAAGCAAAAATAAAAATGCGGCATACAAAATTGGATACATTTTTAATGCCAAACTTATAGCTTCAACAAACTTTCAGCAAACAAAGCTACCTGTGGTTCACGCCGCTACCAGCATAACCGACAACTGTTGAATGGTTGTGCGCTTATGTATCGACCCCTTCAGGTCATCATGTCAGCCGATCTTACCCAGTATGTGGCAAGTAACATGCCTTGCTTCTATCGCTACCTCTACCAAGACTGTTTGTGTGTTATGGTTCTTTTCAGTGCTGCTCAAGTGTGTGGTTTGGGACTACTAAAGGTTTTTTTTGTGTGCAATAAATTGTTTAGCTGCTGTTGTGCATGTTTTGCACAGAACCACATGGCCATTTTTGCATTGCACTTTAATTAAAAGAACATCACAACATTTTGGCTAGTGCCTTTGGTATGCTTCATAGTCTGCTTATTGGTGCTGTCCTCATGACTAGTGGATTTTTCTGACTAGTTCCTCGTAACTTTGATTCATACGCTTCAAGGAACTGTGCACATATTGTTGGTTTGAGCCTTCTTCCTCCTATACTTTGGAGGATTGCTGTGTGTTTTTATTGTTATTTTTCACTCTCCAGTTTTGGAAGTTACCATAAATTTTTAATTGTTAGGGCCCAGCTGGCCAATGTTAAAAGGTTACCACAGATTTCAATGGCTGGAACAGAGTGGAAAGAGAAGATTTCTCTATACTGTCACTGAAGGGCACCAGATCATAAGATACAAACCTTCTTTTGTATTTTGAGGTTATTAAGAACCACCATGAGTAATGTGCAAGCTTAAATTCTGACTTATAATGTAAATGGGCTTATGCTAGTCAAAGAAGGGAAAATAATAGCATATGTAAGGAAAAGTGCAGCAAATTTTGTTATGCTACAAGAGACCCATTTATCAGACAAAGAGCATCAGAAGTTACAGAAGTTTGGATATGATCAAGTATTTTATTTCTCCTATAGAACGGACCAAGGACAGAGGTTACATTTCAATACATTGAAGTGCTACCTTCTCAGTTAAATCCACTTATACTGATAAAGATGGTATATATATATATATATATATATACATATAGTAATAACTCGGGAATATGAGGGCCAGATTATCATGCTGGCTTCTATAGATGCCTCCCCCGGCTTCAGACTATGGTTTCTATAGGAATGTTTTCTCTTTATTATTAGAAAAAGCAGAAGGGAAGATAATTGTTGTAGAGATCTTAATTTAGTGCTTTCCCCTCAACTGGACACCACTTTGAAAATCCCTAGAAGAGAGCATGGGTGGCAAAGAAGGTTAGGGCTTTGCTGGCTGAGCTGGGGTTCCTGGATGCCTGGAGACATATCCATGGCCCTGCTAAGCACTATACATTTTGCTCCACTGCCCACAAGATGTATTCTAGGCTTGATGTCTTTCTAACCAGAAGGGATCACTCAGATAAGGTTGGTAGCTGTTCTATAGGCCCGATAGTGCTCTCAGATCATGACCCTTACTCTTAACATATTGATTTCAAATGGATAAGAAGAATAGTTTCTGGGGATGTAGTGTCTCCTTGTTTCAGGATAAAGAAATCCAAAAACAAATACTTGAGTACATGGAACAAGCCCTACAAGATAACAATTAGCAAGAGACTGGCCAGAGTATCCTTTGGGATATCATAAAGGCAATGGTCAGGGGCAAATTTATAGCAACTGCATCAGGGCATAAAATAGAGTGACAGCTAAAGCAACAGGAGCTAGAAAATGAAAAGAAAGTTTTAGAATGCTCCAGCAGCATAAATTAGACAGACAAAGAGGCCTTAAACTAGATAAACTGAAGAAAGAACTAAATCAACTTTTAGACTATAAAGTCGAACAGAACTTAAAATATTTAAGGTAGAAATATCATGAGGGTGGGCCCTGGGCATTATGACTCTTAGCATGTAGAATCAGAGCACAGTGAGGCAGAGCACATATCAACAAAGTTCTTTACTGGGGAAAAGACCAGAGAGTAGCAACCACCTCTGAAACTGCAGATACTTTTAAACATTACTATAATGTGCTATACTACTCAAAACTTCCCCATTCTATTCAAGGCTTTGATGCTATCCTAAAAATCCTGGCTCTCCTGTAGGTGACTCCAGCCCAAAATGCCACCTTACGTGCATCCATAACACAATCTGAGATCCCGAGGGAGATCCAGAGAAGTTAAACCAGAAAATTACTTGGAACAGATGGGGTTCCCGTGGAGTTCTATAAAAGGTTTTCTCAGACCTTAGTTCCAATTCTTCAGGAGGTACATGCTAAGGCAATGCAAGAAAATGGTAGAATAGCTCCATCTTGGAATTATGTAATAATCTCTGTGATTCCCAAGACGGGAAAGGACCCTATGCTTTGTCCCTAATATCGCCCCATATCCATTCTAAATGTTGACTACAAATTCTTCACCTCTATTCTGACAGGAAGGTTAGAAAGTATTCTTCCACATTTGGTGGGCTTAGATTGACAGGAATTATACCTGACTGCCATGCCCACAACAGTGCTCACAGAACTCTGCATATCATTGACCACCTTAAAGCTATAGCCACGCCAGCAATTATAATGAGCATGGATGCCGAGAAGGCATTTAATCAGGTTGACTAGTCTTATTTGAATAGGGTCCTTGCCCGCATCAGTTTCTCTTCTATTTTTCAGAATTATATTCAAAAAATGTATACTATTCCAATGGCCTATGTTCATGCCAATGGTCCCATTCCTAGAGATTTCAGTTGGGACAAGGAACAAGGCAGGGCTGCATTGTCCCAGGTTCTTTTTTACCCTCTGTATAGAACCTCGGGCACAAATGATTCATCAGGATAAAGGCATAAAGGGAGTTCACCTAGCATATACAGAACATAAGATAGGTCTGTACGCAGATTGTGTTTTAGTATATTTAATACAGCCCTCCTCCTCACTTCTCAGACTAATGGAATTAATAAATAAGTTCTCTAAATTTTCTGGACAAACACTAAATATTAAAAAAACAGAAATTTTAACCCTCTCTTATACCCCTCCTTTGGCGATCCAGAAACGATTTTCGATGAAATGGAGCCTCCACAAGCTAAAGTATCTGGGAATTTACTTAAAAGCAACAAATGCATATTCAAACAAAGATAACTTTAACTTGTTACTACTTCATCTTCAAGTAGACTTTAAGAGATGGGCCCTCCTCCCTCTCCCCTTCATAGCTGCATACAGTCTATAACCGTATATGTTCTCTCTCATTTTTTGTACCTGTTCCAGTGTGCCCCAGATCAGCTCAGCAAGGCGTGGTTTTCTAAAATGCAAAAACAAATTTATAACTTTGTCTGGGCACATAAGTGTCCCAGAGTTAGAAGTGAGATCCTGTTGGCCAGGAAGAAATTGGGGGAATGGGCTTTAACTGACTTAATATCTAATTTGATAGCAGCTCAAGCCAAAAAGGCTTTACTGTGGCTGCACGCTCAGGACCAAGCCCATTGGAAAATGACTGAACATGAGCCACTGGCAGCTCTGTTATCTGAGCCTAAAATAAACAGGAACCTCCCAGACAACTCCTAACATGCTATGCGAGTGGCTTGGGTGGCCTGGGAGCACTTCTCTGGATCCCCACATATTTATTTTATTTTAACATTTGGTAACCGGGAAAGGCATACTGAGTCAAGGCTCCATTCCAGGTATTACCTGAGGGAGGGGGATGGGTATATCAAACATATAGTTACATACAATAAGCTAAATATCAACATATGCACTTACAAGTGAAAAGCTCCAATACAACATGGTTTTGTAATACTGCAAGTATGTACAATCAGTAACAGGGCAGTATTTTACATAAGACAATCAAAAGCGTACATGATGAGGATTAACAGAGCAACAGCTTGATGTCAGGAGCTGCTTGGTAAGTGCTTTGGGGCGGGAGTCAGGAAAGTCAGAAGGGGGGCTGGATAGGTTCAGTTATGACAGAGACTGGAGATGGGAGGAAGGAGGTGCAGTTGTTGCTTGCAGGCAAGAAGGGAGGAGGAGTGCCTGATGAGAGGGGAGAGTTTGTTCCACAGACTGTGTAGCTAGTAGGAGAAGGTGGCTTTGCCAGCAGAGAAGGATGGGTGGGGCAAGGTGAAATATCTTCCATTTCATTGCTTCAGCTCGTATGTGGACTGAGAGTCTGGGGAGAGGGTTTCCATTAGGTAGGAGGGAAGCATATTAAACCAGAATTTAGATATGAGGTTGAGGGAGAGTATAAAACATCTGTGGGACAGCGGGGTGAGCCCAATAAGGGAGTAAAGATCACAGTGGTGAGTACAAATGGGGGAGTTGGATGCGAAATGGCAGAATGAGTTAAATAGGGTGTCAAGCCTGGACAAGGTGGTTGTGGGGGTGGAGCAGTAGATAACATCTGCATAATCAAAGATGGGGAGGACCATTTTAGATACAATTTCACAACAGCCAGGTAGCGGGAGAGAGTCTCTGTGTCGATACAGCATGCCAAGTTTTGGGCATCATTTAGAGGCAGTAGCATCTATGAGTGTTGAGAAGGATAGATGAGGGTCCAGCCAAATACCCAGGTATTTGTACTTGGAGACCTGGTCAAGTAGGGAGTGGTCCAGTGATGTGACAGGAGAAGGGGGGGATCTACACAGTTTCTGAGGGGTTCCAAAGACCATGGACACAGTTTTGGAGGTGTTAACGTTCAGCTGGTTTTGTCTGAACCAGAGCTCAATGTGATTTAAATCATTTTGGAGGGTGGCTTGAACTTTGAGCATCAATGGGCCAGAGATGAAACTTTGAGCATCAATGGGCCAGAGGTGAAGAGGTTTGTGTCATCCACATACATGTGTATGCTGGAATTGGTGCAGGAGGAGGGAAGGTCATATATGAAGAGGGAGAAGAGGATGGAGCCAATGATGGAATCTTGTGGCACACCCATGGAGATGGGGGGGGATCGTTTTTGATTTTGACAGATTGGAGCCTGTTGGAGAGGCAGAACTTAAATCACTGGATGGTGATGGGGGCTAGTGCAGCAGCCTCATGTTTACATAGAAGGAGGGGGGTGGCGATGGAGTCGAAGGCCTTGACCAGGTTGACAAACACTGTGGCAGTTAGGAGGCCTTGGTCAGCAGCTGTGAGTATGTGGTTTGTGACTTGCAGGAAGGAGGAGATAGTAGAATTCTGTTTTCTGAAACCTGATTGATGGGGGGAGAGGAGGTTGTTAGTAGTGAGGTAGTCCAACAGTCTTGAGTGGGACAGAGATTCCTGAAGCTTGGCCAGGGCTGGGAGGAGGGAGATTGACCTGTAATTAACAGGCAAAGAGGGGTCATCATCTTTGTGGAGAGGGATTGCACAGGCTGATTCCAGGCCTAAAGGACTGAACCTGTGGCAAAAGATAGATTTAGGATATGGGTGAGGGGTTTGGAAATAGCAGTAGCCAAAATCTGAAGGATCCTGGGATGGAGCCCATCAGGGCTGGATTTAACGATGTTCAGAGAGAGGCAGGCATTGAGAACTTCCTGTTCAGAGATGGGGGAGGGGGGGAATTGGAAGTTGTTGTTCCAGTGGGGAAGGGGGAGATAGAGCTAGAAGTAGGAGGGGTTCCAGGAGGCATGGTGGAGGAAGTGAAGAATTTGTTGAGACTGTCTGCCATATAGGTGGGATCAGTAACAGGTTGGCCATTTTCCATGGAGGCAGGGGCACAGGGCTGGGCTGGCGGGCTGAGCAGTGAGTGTACAGTTTTCCAGAACTTGGAGGGTTGGGAGTGGGGGAGTTATGACCTGAAGTAGTCCACTTTGGCTTGCCTGATGGCCTTGGTACAAGCATTGTAGAGAGTATTATAGGCTTGCCTGTTTTGAGGGGTTGGGTGGAACTTGAAGACAGACCAGGCTTTATTCCTGGCCTTACATGTGGCTAGGATAGGAGCAGAAATCCAATGGTGGTGGTATTTCTTGATCCATGACTTTTTCAGGGGAGCATGGACGTCCCCGATTTTAGTGAATATGCACAGAAAACTGGAGAAGGCAGTGTCGACATTTGGGGCTGCATACACCTGTTGCCAGTCGGCATGTCTAAGGCTGGTAAGAAGAGATTCAGTGTCAAGAGCATTAAGTGGGCGTGTACTTAGGTACTTGGGAGCAGATTTGAGCATGTGAGTTTTCCTGATGCAATAGGTAAAGCAATGATCGCTTAGAGCATTTGCTAGAGTGCTATAAGAGGTAACTCTGTGAGGGTGGGAAGTGAGAATCCAGTCGATCAGAGAATGGTTCCGGGAATGAGGCTTGTAGGGAGTGGGTTAATTTAGCAGCTGGGTAAGATTGAGGGATTCTATTCTGGAGATGTGTGCTTTGGATGAGGGGGCAAACCAGTCCAAGTTGAAGTCGCCTAAAATAATCAGTTCACCTTTTGTGGGTAGGCCGGGTAAGGTGGCTATGATAGAGACAAGGAAGTCGCTAGCTAGGTGGCGAGGGGCGTACAGCGCTCCTATGAATAATGGGAGTGAGGCAGATAGGGCAAGTTGAGCAAGTAGAATTTCGAGGGAGCTAGGTCAAGTTTCCTTGAAAGTGACTGAGCACAAGAGGGGATATTTAGTGTAAATGGCTATGCCCCCGCCTCACTTGTCATGATCCTGTCTGAGCAGAGTGCAATTTGGGAGGACGAGTGAGGAGTCAGGGATCTTAGCAGAGAATCAAGTTTCAAACAGATGTAGGATGTCCAGGGAGTGTTCTGACACCCAGCAAGTTAGTTGGTCAAGCTTAGGCAGGAGGCTTCTGATGTTGACATGGGTGATAGAAAGACCTTTGTAGGAGCTAAGGGGGGAGGATCGACCTGGGGATCTGAGTTTGGCTCAATATCACCTGATAAGAGCAGGATGAGGAGAAGAAAAAGAGTAAGCTACTGGAAGCTTGTATCTCCTGGTGTAGAGGAGGGCTTTGGGGTACGGTGTGTTGCCTTGATCAGGGCTGCAAAGGTGACCATCTGGGGAGGAAGAATACTGGGACAGACAACAGGGGAGGGCAGCAGCTGTGCTATGGGCTGCAGGTATAGTTGAGTACTTGTGATGTTTGCAGGAGTGACAGGAGGAGAAAGGGGGTCTGGGGGGATGCATTTAGCAGAAGGGGCTGGGAGAGCCATTGTGAAGAAGCAGAAAGCCAGGAAGATAAAAATAATAGGGTTGTTCAAGGCCGACTTGCATAGGGATTATAAAGGGACTCCATGCAAACTGTACTATGATCTGTGTAGATGGAGATCACAAGGTAATGGCAGAAAAATATTTGTCTAGAGTTCCCTAGAGATAGATGAAATCTGGTACAAATTAAGAGCCGGAGAGGAGAGGAGTGGATTGGGGAAATTCTAGACTAGAGGGGCAAGGACACACTTAGTGGGAGTATCTTATAGATAGAGGATAGGAGGGCTATATGAGACCAATTGGTGGGAGTATCTTGAAGACAGCTGATAGGTGGGCTAGAAGAGGGGAGGAGGCAGAAAATATACCTGCGTGAGGGGACCTGCTGTTGCTGAGGAGCTATAGGAAGAAAGAGTAGGAGAGAGCTATATGTGGGGGGTTAGCATCTGTGAAGCTAAGATTGGACAGGCAGAGTAACAGGGAGGGGCCTAGAATGCACTTAAGTGGATTAAAAGAGTGACAGGGTGGGGGAGTGGGGGGAGAAAATTTAGCTCTGAAAAGGCATGGAGAAACTAGCCTGAGCTTGATGTCTTCTGGGGACTTAGCAGGTGGCCAATCAGTCCGTGCTTGACTCATGTGAGAGCCAGTCAGTGCTCAGAAAAATCAAGGTACCAAGAAATTGAAATCTCCGGCTCAGGGAGGTCTCTTACCTGGAGGGCTGCCAAGTGGTGCAGCTGAGCAGAGGATCGGGCAGTGGCAAACGCAGAGTGCCTCACGGTGCCGATCTTCTGGGAGAGCTCCCATATGGGGGGAGGCACACGGCTGCAGGGAAACAAAAGAGAGCAGGAGATTAAATTAAGAACTTAAGGTGGCAGTGATCAGATGGCAGGGGATAGCATGACAAGGTCAGAGATGGGGTTAGGGAGAGGACAGAGACAAAAAGAATGAAAAGCATCAGGGGGTTGGAGCCCCAAGGGAAGGGAGCAGTTTAGTGTGATCGGGGGGCTGGATCAGTAGAGAAAAGCAGAGAGGGAGCTGGTGGTAGGGCAGATCAGCGCTGAGCTCTGGGGGGCAGGGGGTATAAGGAGAAGGAGCAGGGTCAGCCTTAATCATTCTGGGCCCCTGTGCAGCCCCCTGCTGGGGCCCCCCACTCCATTCCCTGTGTCCTCCACATCCAACATTTACACCTAACTAACCCTCCTGTCCTGTATTAATAAAACAGTAGCAGGTCTACTAGTTTAACCAGTATCTTTTAATTAGTACCATTGGCTGCACTGAGTTATCTGACTTCATCAATGGAAGTGAATCTGACTGAGCCTGGAGCCAGAACTTAAGTAAGTATGGTACTACTGCTGTATTCATTTCTGTAAGGACAGGGACATCATCACTGGACACTCACACCTCAGGTACTGTGATTTGCAAACAAGTTAAACAATTTAACTTTTCTGGAGGTGTGAGAGAGAATAGAGAGGATTATCATAGGAGGCAGTATAGCGCAGTGGTTTAAGGTTCTGAGCTGCAAACCTGGAGACCTCGGTTTAAATCCCACAGCTCCCACTTGCATACTGTGTGACCCTGAGTAAATCACTTAACTTCCTTGTGCTTCCCAGATTGCATATGTAAATAAGCTTTCAGCTTAGTGTGTCTCTCCTGGTAAAAAAATAAATAAAATCATGGGGCACCTGTAAGGTTGTCACCTGTCAGATTTTTTACCTGGTGATCAGGTGTTCAGGGTTCCTATCAGTAAATCTGATTTTGCTCTGTGCTGGTCAGATGTTTGAGCCATTGTGAGCAGGGGTCAACCTTAATTTATTTTTGTTGCACTAGCCAGCAAAGCAAGTTGATTCAAAATTGTAGTAGCCTGCAGATGGTTGCAGTAGCCCTCAATTATAATGGTAAATTTTGATCACTTATACAGGAAACAATGCAAGCCAAGAAATACTCCGATTATTGCACATTTATCCTGCTCCCACATTGCTTCCAGCTCCCCAGCAAAAAAAAAAGACTGCAATGCCATCACACACAGTGAGTGCCCCCCATTGTTTTGTACCAGGGCCTCCACTCTTCCTCTTCTCTTTCCACACACACACACACACACACACACACACCAAATCAATGGATATGACAACAGCAAATGTCCAATCAAGCAGTGCACACACACAATAGCTGACATCATCATGCACCTCTCCACACTGTCACCACCACCCACAGGGCAATGAACAGAGTCAGGTAGAGAAAGACACTCTCAGCCCCCACCCTATAGTCAACTGGAGACCTGCACCTCTGGAAGTTTTTCTGCTGTCTCAAGTGAGCCAGAAGTCCATCTAAGATTTCTTTGGGTTGGGGGCTACAAAACCTAAGGGGCTTGGGAAATAGAAAACAATGATATTTTTATTTGTAAAAGCATTGATTTTAATATGCTCTGCACAAACAATAACAGCTTTTTCTTTAACATTGTCCTTTTATCAATGCAGGGGAAACAGTACACAGGCATAATGCTATACTGTCTCTATGTTTATATAGCAGTGGCTCTCAAATGGTGAGGCCAGCCTCCCAAGGGAGGCCCCAAATTGTTCCAGGGGAGGCCCAGTCAAGTCTGAGAATGCACAGTATTTAAATTTTAAGTTTTGGCTGTTTTGTGTGAAAGAATAAAGCAAATTAAATATCAATAATTGCAGGTGAATTTCTTTACTTATGCACAAATATTTGACCAGGAAGTCCCCATTGAGTCAAAGCTTGTTTATAAGTGTGCATATGTAAATTAATGCCTGGGGAAGGCATGCTGAGTCAAGGCTAATTTCTACAATAGGTATTTATATGCAAATTAGTAACTTGGAAAGGCACACTGAGTCAAGACTCATTTCTATAGTAGGTATTTATATGTAAATTAGTGACTGGGAAAGGCACAGAGATCTGATGCATGTTTTCAGGTGTGACCTGAGGTAAGGGTACAGGAAGTTGCTTAACAAAAGGGTGGGAGGAGAGAAGGAGAGATGAAGTGGCTAGGTTTGGCTGTTCCAGATAGAGAGGAAACAGAGTAACAAGGGTCCAAGAGTCAGAAGAAAGGAGTGATACGTATAACCTGGGGTGCCAGGTCAGGGTGAAAAGCAATAAGTTGAATAAAAAGAGAATATACTCAATCAACTTTATTAGTTTCACTTTATTCCTGGTGTACTGTGCAAAGTAGGAGTTATTTTTTTCTGTGAGGAGGCCCAAGATTTTTTTCCAAATTTGAGGGAGGCTCAAAATCTTTTTCATGGCTTGGGGGAGGCTCGCTATCAGAAAGTGTGAGAACTAATGCTATATAGGATGATCTGTGCACCCCAAGAATGCCTATTTTAAGCTTTCAAATTCTGTATTTTATTAAAGTTTATATTTGTATCATACATGATCCAAAGTTTTGTTTTTAGGATGAAAGGACATGCTGGGTCAGTATAAGGGTGGGATTGTATTGATAGTGATGGCCAGCATGGTCCATTTAGAACAGCTGGGGACCTCCCACATTTGCCAGCTATGGATCTCTGGATGGTCATTTCAGAGTCTGGTCTGCAGTGCTGTTCAGGGAAAGAAGAGAGTTAAGAGATTTGGAAGGGAGAGGGAAGTTATGGTGAGGCTTGGATAAAACCCACCACCTGCAGGGCCGACCCTGTATACCTCTTCGCATTTTGTCACTGAAATATTGGATACAGACACTTAAAATGTAGAGAAATGAGGGGCACTGGTCTTAATAATACAGGACAAATTTTTAGACAGAGACACATTCAGATAACTGGAAGCTAGTGTTTTAACAGCACTCTACCCTTGATCACACCCTGGACACTAGCTGAAAGTCCTAACAAGGGAGTGATAATGACTGATATTGAGTCTTTTGTGGGATCCACCTCTTGAACTGCCAGATAATTACAGCTCTTAATGAGATGTAAACCACACCAGGCCATCTGGAACATTGAGTGAGATTAGCATGAGGACTAGAGCCTACTAAAGTAGACATTTTTAACTTCATTAACAGCCATGAAAACCTGCACTAGTCAAGATAGACAAGTAGAGAGTTAGCTGCATTAGCCTTGGCCAATTTTCACTAGTGTTTGGGCTAGTAAAACAATGTTAAGATCGACCCCTGATTTTGAATACTCACATACTTTTGAAACAGACTTTGTCATATCATTCATTGTTTCAGCTACATGTCCAGGTTACAAACAAGTTCTCTTGTCAATATAGCCCTTTGTTTGTGAAAGCAGTCAGCCTGCGAGGTGTAAAGTATGGCCATTAACACCATTAACACTTACTTAACCTAATCTTTTCCACTGCAGCAAAGTTGCCCCCACCTTTCGTAACAGTAGCAGAGCCAGTTGTCTTCCACTTTGATTTGCTGGTAAACATTTTCATCTATAACAAAATGTTGGCATTTTTAAATGTTTTAAATTATTTTTGCTTCCTCAATAAAAAAGTATGGACCCCCAAGGTGCAGGGGCATAGTTTGCACCTAGCTAAGGCTGGCCCTGAGAAGGAGAAGGAGAAGGAGAAGAATCAGGCAAGGGGAAAGATTTAGTGGAGAGGAAAATAGCAGAACAACACAGGCACAGTACAGATGGTTACAAAATCCACAGCATTAGCTGAGCAGTAAATGTAATAAATAGGGCAAAATAAGCTGAGCAGTAAATGAAATTTAAACAGGGCAATTAAAAGAAATTAAAGCATCTGTAGCTGTAACATCAATCAGTAATTTCTAATACACACAGTAAGCTAGATAGCGTGAATCAGCAACTAGCCATTAGCAGTAACAGAATTAAAATTGTACAAATGCTGCAGAGTTCCTAGAAAAAGAACAGAAGTTTTAAAATTTAGCTCCAAAAAGGCACAGAGAAATAGTCTGAGTTAAATGTCTGCAGGGGACTCAACACTCGTCAGTCCCTTGTAGCTTCGTGAGGAGCCAGTCAGGGCTCTGAAAAATCACAAGGCCAAGAAATTGAAATCTCCAGCACAGGGAGGTCTCATACCTGGAGGGCTGCCAAGTGATGTGGCTGAGCAGAGAATAGGGTGGCAGCAGACACAGAGCGCTGCACAGTGCGGGTCTTCTGGGAGAGCTCCTGTATGGGGGGATCATGGCTGAGGGCTGCCAAGTGGTGTGGCTGAGTGGAGGATCGGGTGGAGGCAAACACAGAGTGACACATGGTGAGGGTCTTCTAGGAGAGCTCCCGTACATGGGGCTCACAGCTGGAGGGCTGCCAAGTGACGCGGCTGAGTGGAGGATCCGGTGGCGGCAGACGCAGAATGACACACGTTGCGGGTCTTCTGGGAGAGCTCCTATACAATGGGGCTTATGGCTGGAGGGGTGCCAAGTGGTGCAGTTGAGTGGAGGATCGGGTGGTGGCAGATGCAGAGCACTGCACAGTGCGGGTCTTCAGGGAGAGCTCCCATGGGGGGGCTCATGGCTGGAGGGCTGCCAAGTGGTGCAGCTGAGCGGAGGACTAGGCAGCAGCAGACGTACAGTGCTGCACAATGTGGGTCTCTAGGAGAGCTCCCATTTGGGGGCTTATGACTGGAGGGTTGCCAAGTGGTGCGGCTGAGTGGAGGATCGGGTGGCAGCTGACACAGAGCACTGCATAGTGTGGGTCATCTGGGAGAGCTCCGGTATAGGGGGCTCATGGCTGGAGGGCTGCCAAGTGGTGCGACTGAGAAGAGGATTGGGCAGCGGCAGATGCAGATCGCTGCATGCTTTGGGTCTTCTGGAAAACACCCATACTGGGGGGCACTTGGCTATATATATATATATCTCCAGAGAATTTTGGAAATATTGCTGGCTTGGATGGGACTCAGAGTTTGCTCTGGTGATCCTGGATCCCTGATTTAGAGGACAATCCACAGGCAGTCTACAATGCCCTGACCAAATTATAAAGAACAATACAGTTATTACATTTGAGGACTGTTGTAACTTATTTAGCTGGCCCTTAACAAAGAGTTTTCATTATTTCCAGATTAGAGAGTATATTACATTACAACTTAGGGCCCATAAAGGGGACCTAAATCCCAACACAAAGCCTAAAGAGCCATCGTTGAGTTCATTCCCACATAAGTTTCAGCAGAAGAGAGTCATTTCTCTGTTAGATCAACTCCTTTTTTCTGACAAAGAAAACCCAAATACAATATATAGTAGATACATGGCAATTACACACCCAAACTTAAACTATTGTTCCAGAGTGGGAGATAATATGGCAGAGAACACATAAGACAGCATCCTCACCACAATGGCATGAGTTTGCTTGGAAAGTTAGAACCAGATACTTTCTCACCCCAGTGAGGCAGTCCAAATGGAATGCTCATATACAAGTGAGTTGCTGGAGGCTGTGTGGGGAGACTCACTCTACTCATTACCATATATTTTGGCGTTGTCCAATTATACAACCATTTTGGGAGGACATCACCACCCTCATTAAGAAGATGTTCTCAATTGCAGAAACATTATCCTTCCAACACTTGGTGCTGGGCCTCTCTCCTAAGGATATGAAGGGCAAGGAAACTTTGTACTTGTGGGACATTTGTGTCGTGGCTGTAGCCAAGGCCCTTACAAGATGTTGGCTGCAAAGAGCTCCCCCACAGAAAGGTCACTGGGTAGATACCATTGCACAAATTTCTGAAATGGAGAGACTTACTTTCCAGGTGTAGGATAGAACTCAAGCTTACCTCTCTCGTTGGGCCTTATGGGTGCTCTCTCTAGACTAAGCAGGGTAGGAAATGGTCCCTTACTCTAATCCAATCTATGGGTGCTCTTTTACCATAGACTCTTTTACTATAGAGATAATCATATGTTTCATAAGAACAAAGGTTTAATGAGTCTAGGCTGAGCAAAGTTTAATTGCTGATGCCCTCCTCTGCGTTTTCTTTTCCCTTTCTCTTTCAGTCACTCTAAAATAGAAGATCAACTGAATGAGACAATTAATAGTGTTGCATTTGAAGTTAGAAGTACGGTTGTAATTTAGAATAATTTTAGGTATTTTTGTTAGTTATCTATAGTTTGAATGGAAAATTTATGGAGAGACTTCAAAAGAAGAAGTCAGTGTTACAGAATGTAACTCATTGTATTCTATTATCTCTCAATAAAAAAAGTTAAAAAAAGTCTAAAATAGTGGGTTGTCATCCTTTGTGGGAGATGTGTTGTGTGTTCTCTCACATCTAAATTGAAGGAATTTGAAAATGTAGGTAGAGATGAGCTTACTACTATTATATGTTTCATCATATGTCAGACATCACATTCAATATACATGATTAAATGCTTCTGTTACTAAATATACCGTGTGTGGGCATGGCTGCAAGGAAATTAGCAAAAAGGAGCTCAGAGACCAAAAGTGCAATCAAGGGCCCGATATTCAAAAAGACACAATGCACAGTGCAAACATTAGCACTGCATCTTATGGTTGCCTGGGTGTCCAAAACTGCTATATTCAGTGGAACAGCATACCTGCCCTATTTAACTGAATATAGGGCCATGGTGGCCCAACGCTAAGCCACTTAGTGCTGGGCAGACATGACTTTACAAATAGGGCACCAGAATGGCTTGTGCCTGAGCTAACTATCTGCTATACAAATGGACTGATGCAAATGAACTCATTGGGCATACAAGACACTAAGGAGACATTTGAACACCCATTATGGGTTCATTTGCATGGGTAGCTCAGCAAGTTAGTGCAGCACTGCCCCTCACTTGCCTGGTCCCAGACAACTATCCCTAGTGCTGGTGCCTTCCCTCCGCCGATCGCCGGCCCAATCTTGAAACTGAAATATTTCCTGGTGTCCAGTGGCCCCTCCCCCTGGCTGATCATTGGCCTGATGATTCAAATTAAATTTCCCACGTGTCCAGTGGTCCCTCCCCCCACCGATCATCAGCTCAATGATAAAAAAAAATTCCCCTAGTGTCTAGTGGTCCCTCCCCCACTGAACGCTGGCCCCATGATAAAAATAACATTTCCCTGGTGTCCAGTGGTCCCTCCTCCTGCCGATCACTGGCAAGTGATGATAAAAACATTTCCTGGTGTTTCCAGTGTAGCTTTCTCCCCGCCACCGCCGCCCCATGATAAAATAATGTTTCCCTGGTGTCCAGTGTCCCTCCTCGCAGATCACTGGCCTGTTGATAAAATACAACATTTCCCTGATGTCTAGTGGTCCCTGTCCCAAATGATTGCTGGCCCCATGATAAAAAAACAAAACATATCCCTTGTGGCTAGCAGTTTGCCCTCCCTAACCCCAATCCTCTGTATATGTGGTAAAAACTCCCTGGTGGACTAGTGGTCCCCCATCCCCAATCCACTGGTTTTATAATAAATAACCTTCCCTGGTGGTCTAGTGGTCCCCTCCCTATCCTCATTCTGCCATTTTTTATAATAAATAACCTTTCCTGGTGGTCTAGCGGTCCTCCTCCCCATCCCTATTCTACTGATGTTATAATAGGTAACATTCCCTGGTGGTCTAGTGGTCCCCTGTCCCTAACCCTAATCTGCCCATTTAATAAATAGATCAGTCCCTGGTGGTATAGTGGACCCCCTCCCCATCCTGACCTTCATGTATACTACACTGATCTGTCCCTGGTGATCTAGTAGAAACCCACCCCCCAGCCAGAAGGTAGTGCCCCACCACCCCGCTCCCCCAATCCCAACTCCAAGCTGGCACCTAGTACAGCCCTGCGCTCTCCACCACGGCCCACTGACTGAGCAGTCAATGAGCGCGTACTGTAAACAGTACTGAAGAAGACATCAGTATGATGTTGAAACATATGGTTATGGCTACTGACGTCAGGCTAGTGGATGGTAGGCATCATATAGCTGTGGAGCTAGAAATTATGTGGACGTTTAAACTGATGGCTTCCATAACTATTGAAGCGTGTGTACACCTGCTATGATGACCCACCCACTACTGTATTAACCTCTGGCCACAGGTGAGACCATTCCACACAGAGATAGGTGACTGAGCTATTGGGGGACATCAGGCAGCTGGAACAGGCTCTCACATCACATTCTCCTCCCGATGGTTGGTCTGGGCTGCACGATCTGAGGACCCAATATTCAGACCTTTTAGCCCAAAAGGCTGAACTTGCCTTGCATAGGAATAAGATAAAGTACCTGGAGTTGCGTGAAAAGTGGGCAAATTATTATCCCTTCATGCTATGGAGTCCACTAACTATATTCCTCATCTCTGACATTCTGCGAGTAATACATTTGTCACCCACCCCAGGGAAATAGCTGAAATCTTTCTAGATTATTTTATTCTAACATTTATACTTTTGACCCTCATTTCTTGTACAAAATAAACAGCTACTTAGATCCTCTTCCTCTCCCAGGATTTGGTCCCTCTCAGCAGAATTTGCTCAAAGCTCCTGACATCCTCTGCCTAATGGAGACTTGGTTGACCAGTAGGATTAAACATAGAGAAGTTTCCCTCAAAGGCTTCCAAGCATACAGGATTGATAGAATAGGCAAGAGAGGTGGGGGATGCCTCATCTATGCCAGAGACTCTCTGCAGTGCACCGTCTTCCCTGGAGCCAGGGTGGCTGAGCACCATGAGATAATAGCGATAAAGGCACAGGTCAGACAGAATGGCAAAACTCTCATCCTTGCCACAATCTACCTATCCCCCAAGAAAGCCACAGCAGGCTTTCCCACAATTATGGACATTATCAGCACCCTTCCAAAAGGGGATGAAGCTTGTCATTACCGGGGACTTTAACATAAACTGGGATGGAAAGGAGGCTGCCCCTTTCAGTGATCTGATAGCCACCTCCAACCTGATACAACTTGTCACCTGCCCCACCTGGCAGAACTATAAAACAGGAAACAGTATCCTCCTTGACTGGATCCTAGCAAGCTCACCATCCCAGATCTCTGAGATCAAGGTTCTCCCAGACACGGTAAGTGACCACTCCCCAATCACCTTCCTGTGGTCTGATAAATTTACAAAAAGCTCACCCATCCTCACTGAAAGCAGGTTCTTGAGGAAGGGTTAACTCAGAGCCCTCAAATCAGCCCTTGCCCTGCATGACTGGACTCCTATCGACCTGGTGCCTACGCTTGATCAGGCCCTCAGTTACTTCATTAAGGGCTTTAGCTCCATCTGTGACATCTATGTGCCGCTCACCAAAAGAAAAATTTGGGGGCAGGCAAATGGCTGGATTGACAGGGAGTGCCTCTCCCACCTGAAAGAAAAGGACATTCTCTGGGAGTGCTACAGAACAGCCAGGAACCACTGCACCAAGCTAGTCTGACTAGCCAAAGCCAACTATCATAATGCCCAGCTTTGCAATTCTTGGGGTAATGGGGAAAAGATTCTGGGATAACATAAAAAGCATCCTTGGAAAGGAGGACAAGAAGCACCCTCAACTGCTCAGTATCAGTAACACCCCCACTACAGACCCTCTAGTTATTGCAGAAGCCTTCAATAAGGCCTTCACCGATCTTACCCCAGTGCTACCACCTGCCTATTTTCAACCTGATTTGAACCACTCTAACGACGTATCTACTGCGTGTTCTCACCCGACCTTCTACTTTAAAAGGGTGACGGTGAAGGAGGCCCTTATTATGATCAAGAAAATACTAGGTAAGACCAGACTGGGCAGTGACAGAATAGACATGAAACTTCTATCCCTCACCCTGGACATTCTTATAGTACCCATTACCATGCTGTACAATAAGTCCCTGGCCCTGGTCCAATTCCCGGTGGTTTGAAAGCAGGCCCTAGTTATGCCAGTGCATAAAAGAGGTGACAAGTCTCTGGTAGCCAACTACAGACCCATCTTGATCCTCTTCCCCTGTCCAAGGCACTGGAAAACATTGTGGCGGGTCAAATCATTGACTACCTCAATAAGTATAATCTACTGTGCCCCAACCAGCATGGCTTCAGACAAAATCACAGTACCACCACTGCCCTGCTGGACTACATGAACTATGCACATAAGTCCCTGGATGAAGGCAGACTGGTGGGGTCTGTCTTTATTGACCTCACCAAGGCCTTCGATACAGTTGACCACCCCCTGTTACTGATCCAACTGCAAAACATGGGAGTGGTGCCCAATGCCCTTTGCTGGTTCCAAGACTACCTGTTACAGAGAAATCGGTGCATCAAAATTGGGCAAACAGTATCCATCACAAGAGAGGTATAATTTGAGGTACCCAAGGGATCAATACTGGGGCCCCTACTCTTCAGCCTCTTCTTAAATGACATTCCCACAGCCTGCGACACCAAACTCATACTATATGCAGATGATGCTGTGCTCCTGAGCGGCAGCAAGTCTCAGGCTGCCCTACAACCTGAGCTGCAGAACTCCTTCTCCAAACTCAAGGACTGGTTCTGTAGTCATAAGTTGTTACTAAACTACAAGAAGACCAAGGCCATGCTTATGTCCAGCCCCCACAACAAAAATAAGCACCACCTCTCATCATCTCAAACTCATGCAGTGAGTCACTGGAACAAGTTCACTTGTTCAAGTATCTGGGGGTCATAATAGATGATACTTTCACATTTGTGCACCATATTGACTCTTTGGTCAAGACAGTCAGTACCAAGATTGGTGTCCCATACAGGCACAGGCAACACCTGTCTCTGGGGGCCCTCTGCCTCTCAGTCCACAGTTCAATTATATCTACTATTGACTATGGACTAGTGGTCTATGGGGAGGCAATGGGTACAGCATTTAAGAGGATTCAGACTGAGCTCAACAAAGCCTGCAGACTCACCCTGGATGCTGAGCATGGTACTCACACCTGTTCTCTGTATGAATGCGCAAACTGGCTGTCATTAAGAAACGGGGTCAAATTCCAGACTTGCATCCTAGGGAAGAAGGCTCTATTGGGTAAAACACCACCTTGTGTAGGCAATTTGATTAAGGCAGCCAACTCATTACAGGTCACCAGAAGGAGGACTAGAGGGGCCTTGGCTATCCCCTTCCATCGCACCTCACTTGGGCAAAGTGCATTTTCCTACCGGGCCCCCCTGTGGATGAATTAACTCCCTGGGAACCTCTTGGCCACCAATTGTCTGGCACAATTCAAAACTGATCTCAAACAGCACCTAATAACACTCTCTAAGTGCACCTGCCCCTGAGTCCAGCCACACCTGCTCTCTCTGCTCCCCAGCAAGCAGTAGACAGGCCTCATGTACCCCTTCCCTCTGTCCCTTCTCATGACTTGCCTCAGCAATCAGTTTGCATCATGCTCCTTCGGCACCCGCCACCCCACCTTCCCCCAACTCACAGTCCCATGAGTTTCTTAACAGTCACTAATTACCATGCTGCCTGACCATGCCCCTCACATCTCACCATTTACTTTGCATGTCTTCTCTACTCAGCCTCCCTCACCCCTGCCATTTATACCCTACCTTATTGCCTTCTTCCCCACTCTTACCTCCACCGCATTACATACCTCTCTCTCGTACCTCCTTTCTTCACCCCACTGCCAGCTATCCCCATCCCTCTGAACTACTGACAAGGCACTCTGTGGCTGCTTATTCAACCCCCAACCCTCATAAAGTGTTATTCTTGTTATTTTAACTGGTACCTATGTTTTGAGTTATTCTGTATGTTCTGAATCCAAGCTGTATCGTTCATTGTAATGTACCTTTGCTTTCGCCTATTGTTCTTTGTTTTGCAATCTATGACGTGGAACCTTTGTAAAAGAGCTTGCGCTCAAAGGTCTTTTCTGAAGTACTAAACAAATAAAAAATAAATCTTTGGTTGAAGTTTTAAGGGCAATCCGGCAACTACCACCTGATAAAGCTCCGGGACCCGATGGCCTTACTAATAATTTTTATACTGTCTTCTCAGAGGAAGTGGCCCCTCTTTTAGTCCTAGTCTGTAATTATTGGTATGAATCGGGTTTCTCTAACTCATCCTTTACCGAGGTGCTGATAACGGTTATCAAAAAGCCTGGTAAAGATTAAACATTCCCAGATAATTATTGTCTGATTTCACTACTTAACTCGGACTTGAAGATCCAAACCAAAGTTTTGGCCAATAGAATGGCTCAGGTTTGGGAAGGGTTAGTCAGGTCAGCGCAGGTGGGTTTTATGAGGGGTCGTTTGTCTAGCAACCACCTTAGAAAGCTACACTACTTAATTGTGGTGTCTGGGGAGAGCAGATCCCTTGCAGCTCTGGTCTCCCAGGACACTGAAAAAGCTTTCAATTGGGTTGCATGGCTATATTGTTTTGTGATTTTACTCAAATTTGGTTTCACAATTGAGTACATCAAATGGGTTCAATTGCAATATTGTAACTCCTCAGTGTATATTCGTTGCAAACGGGTACTGTCTGATTGCTGCCCTCTACAGAGGGGGACCAGACAGAACTGTCCCCCTTCTCCTTTTCTTTTTAATCTTTATTTAGAATCCCTGAATTGTTGTCTCCAACATAACCCAGAGATTAAAGGTATTAAAGTAAGTGATGTCAGATATGTTTTGTCGGTGTACATGGATGATTAATTGCTGCATATAGAAGACCCTGTTCTAGCCCTACCTGCAATTCTTCAAGAGGTCCAACATTTTTATGCCATCTCTGACTACAAATTAAATTTACACAAGACTAAAGTATTGCACCTTAATAGTTTTGTTAACAAACAGGACATTATCCAGTTTGGTCTAGCCTGGGAACCTTGGTATATTACGTATCTGGGAATACATGTCACCCGAACATCCTCGCGCCTGTTCAAAGATAATTTATCCCCTTATTATGTTCTATTCAACAAGACCTATGATGCTGGTCTTCTCTCCCTCTTATGCTATGGGGTCATACCAGTACTATTAAAATGAATGTGCTTCCTCATATTTTGTATCCCATGGGTATGTTAAACCTATTTCTCCCCAAATCCTGGTTTACTCATATACAGCATATGATTAATGAGTTCATTTGGAAAGGTGGGGCAGTTAGGCATTTTTATTTTAAGCTGTCTCTTCCCAAGATGATGGGAGGCTTATAACTTCCAAATTTCTTTTTCTGTTATGCTGCTCTCCATTGTAACAAACTCATGCAATGGTATGCTGGAGAGGGTGACTGCCTCTCTGGTGTATGCACACCTTTGTGGCTAAACTTAGAGTGGTCCCTCTGCTGTCAATATGGTATTCACCTTACTGGTTTACTCTTTGTGAAACCATCGGTGTTGCCTCACCTCTCCAAGCTACACTATTTCAATGGTCTCTGAAAGCACTTTCTCAGATAGGCAAGTTCTTTGGATGGGATTGGAGCAGGGCTGTTGCCTAACCCCTCTTGTGCAATCCCAACATAGGAATTGCCATCCACCCCATTCCTTTCTCTTTTTACCCACAGTTACAGGGGTTAACTGTGAATGCCATATTAGAGGGGGATAATTTTTGCTCTTTTGAAACCCTTAGAGAATGGTACCAACTCCCTAATTCCGCCTGTTTTAAATTCTTCCAGCTTATTCATTCCCTATCAGGACTTTTGGGCACCAGACCGTGGGCCTAGTGGGATTCCACTGTACTTGATTACCTTTATTTAGCAGCCTCTCAGCTGCATTCTGTTTCTAAACTATATAATTTTTTCCAACCACAGGATCCCAACAGCCTAACCAGGATCTGCTGCTACTGGCAGCAGGCCCTTGATCTTCAGGAGGATATTATACTTTGGCACTCTCTCTGGAGGATAGATTTCACTTACTTCAGTTTTGCATACTCCACAACCTGTACTATATACCGTTTAAGCTGTTTAAAATGAATAGGATATCCTCTCCAGTCTATAGCAGATGCGGACTATCTAGTGGTATGTTAAAACACATGTCATGGGATTGTGCCAGCGTGGCCCCTTTCTGTAACAGCATAAGGGATTCATTGGACCCTCTTTTGGGCCTAGAGGGCCTCTTTTCTCCTGAAATTGCATAGCAGGGATCTATCCTCCAGACCTCTCCAGCATCCACAAAGCATATATGGCACTAATAGCCTCAGTTGCAAAATTAATTATACTTCAACAGTGGAAGGACACCCCACACCTCTATATAAAGAATGACACCAAGAAGTTTTACTTGCCTTAATGGTAGAGAAGCATATTGCTTCCCTGTGAAGGTGTCTCGACCAGTATCAATCTCTGTCAGAACCACTGTATTTATTGTCTCTTCCCCCTACTCTTAAGCTATTCTCTATTAATGATACCCTATGTTGGTGTTTAATAACTTCACTTATACCTGTTAATTATACTGTTCATCTGTATTAACTGTTGGATCAGTTTCTGATCTTCTGCTTTATAGTTTTCTCTCTCTCCAGGAAGAACGGGGGGGGAGGACAAAGGAGGGGGCAGTTATTTTTGTTGTTGATATTGTATTTACTGTTTTTTTGTTTATTGTACATAGTTATTGCTTTTATAGTATTTAGTACACTGTTTTCTTGTGATTGTTTATGGTTGTTGGAAACTAATAAAGTATACTCGATTATAAAAATAACAGAGATAAGTGACATCAAGGATTCTTTGTTCCTTACCCTGTGACAACCCTTTCCCAGTTGTGTACTACCTGAGTACAGTACCTTACCTCCCCAACAGGAGTAGCTAAGAGCTGCCAAGGGTAGGGAAATCTCCACCATACTGACCTGGAGATCTTCAGGAATATCAGCCAATGGTACTGCAAGTAAAGAGTCTGACACTTGGGTGGCTGAGCAAAAAAGTAAATGTTTACTGAAAATGTTAGAGAAATTCTTGCAATTACAGTCACGAATGGCACAGTCTGAAAACAGACAAAAACAACAATTCATATGCATATATCACTTTTCTTATACTCTATGTATCCCATCAGGGTACCTCCACCCCACTATTCACTACGAAATTACCCATGGAAACTAAAGGCACTCACCTCCCACCAGTCCTCCAGATATCACACTTTCCCAGGATAAGCTCCTACCTAGGCCTTCATCCCCAAGCTTTCTGTACTGTAGAACTAAGGCAATTAGTAACTACTGGGTCCACCTCTGAGCAGTCAGTCCACTGACCCCCTTCTGCCAGATACCCTCCCTGGTATCCAATTACTGTGACCTTAACTCATTCTATCTGATGATCCATTTTGGGTCAGATTAAGCAATGGATGGTTCTGATGCCATATGGTGCTACTGGGTATAATGGTTTAAGGGCATACAGTGACTACTAGGCCTACCTACCTCAGTCAGCCCACTGATCCCTTCTTCCAGATACCCCCGGTATCCAAATCTATTCACTATAATGTATCTTATACTCTAAAAATCATTTAAATCAGTTAACACATTTTCACAGTCACATTCATTTCTAGATACATTTATAATAAGTAATGGCATTAAATAAATGTTGCATACTGGTACATTAAAAATAGTGATAGAATCCCCCCTTAGTCCCTTCAGGTTCAGTCCTTCACTTTGACAGAGTCTCTTAAAATCAGAAGGATTGTGGTAAGCTCTCTGTAAAGCTGTGTCACTGTGGCTTTTAAAATAGTCCCCAATTTTGTATCAACAAGGTTTTTACTATACCACACTCCTTTGGAAATACTGAAGAAATTCTGTAGAGATGGTGCAGCTTGATGTAGTTGGAGGGCCCTCTTTTGAGTCAGCAGGTTACAGATGTATTGAGGAGAACAATGAATTCTTTAGATCTGTAGATTCTTCTCTGTGAGGAAAACTGGTTACACAGGAACAACATACACTTGAAGCAACAGACTTTCTACACTAGGCCCTTTTCTCACTTACTGCCCTGTCCCTATTCTGGGATACAGGTGATCCATATCCTTACACTGTAATTCAGCTAAATTGGTTCTGCCAGGCTTTCTTCTTCAGTAGGCCTCTTCAGACAGACACCCTTTGGCATGAGCACCTTCCTTGCTGGTTGCTCTCCCTGCTCAGACAGACTGCACACTGACTGTACAGCTCATTTTATAGCCCAAATCTCATTAGCATACTGTATTTAAATTTGTGGACACTGACCTGTCCATCAGGTCAGCACCAATCAAATTCCTCTTCGCAGCAGCATACGCCACAATGGAATTCTCAATTTTGAAGCTCAACTGCTATCTTAAACATTCTAAGCTTCACCTGTTTTTTTCTGCTGTACTTTTGGTCATTTTAAAATACAATTTCTTTGTCACTCAAAATGAACATTTTCTCAAGGAGCAAGCATTTTGTCACTATAATGGTTGGACAGCTGATTTCCTAAGCTCTCTGCTGATTTTTTTCTGTTCACAGTAGCCTTTAGGAAAGCAGAGTCTCTGAGACTTCTATAATTTTAACAATAAAACACTTAAATAATGATTTCTGAACACTTTCCTATGCATTTTCCTGTCAAAATACTAATTTCTCCTTTAACTGTGCTAATCACAAGTTTTTTCTCTTAGACATTAGTTATGCATTTTCCCACATTAAGCGTTGCCTCCAGAGTAACTGCTTACATGGAGTTAGCTTCACCAAGGACCGCTCTCCCTTAAAAGGCTAGTGACTCTCTTTTTAAAAATTCTACACAGCTCAAACTATTTTTCCCATGTGTAGGTCACTATTCTGAACATGTATTCCAAGTCTGGTTCATTTTCATTTACAATTGGCTTGGCAGTGCATTGCTGAACATGTAATGTGTGTTCCGATTTTGTGCTCTATGTTCTGACTGTCTTTGAATTAAACTGCCCCGTTTTGAATTCAGTACATATTTGTAAGCAATCAGTGTTTGTGTGCTCTTCCCAGGACTTCTCTAGTCCCCTCATGCCCTTTCATTAATTTATTTAGTTAAAATTAGTGTGTTTTTAATGCATCTGAAGCCGTGAGGTCCCATGCCAAATTGCACCCCTTTTAGTGCACAAAATGGCTCCTGTGAGCTTTTATTCATAAATGCCCCTATGCACAAAGGGGGTGCAGTGGCTATGCGCCGTGTATCTTGGGCGCGTAGACACTCCACACCCATAGCACCCCCCCCATGCGGGAGGCACCAAAGGGGTTGTGCAGCACCTATTCATCTTATCTCCCAGCAGCACAGAGAGCAACATGCCAGGGGTGGGCAGGGGGTGAGCCAGCTCTACGCGTCATGCACCAAAGCATGTAGTGCTGCCCGTGGGGGCGCAGAGGAGGGTGCAGGTTATGCCAGGGGATACCCTGCCATAATCCACTGTGCATCCTCACAGTAACCACCCGCTGGACATAGCAGGACCATGAAGCAGCCCTCCATGCCACCCCAGCCCACAAGGCAGATGGGCAGGGCTGGGGCGGCTGATTGGGTGAGTGCCCACACAGCACGGCACACCCAGGTGGTGTGTCCAGCCACCCAGTTTGTGTGCTGGTAACCCCTCCATCTGCCAACACAGTACACCCCATCCCTGTATGGGCCTGTGTCCCATGCTCCAACACATGTCAGCACCCTCCGGTTTCGGCAGCATGCCCTCCCTCACAGGAGCACCTGCCCCGTTCAGCAGGTCTGCTACCACCCCACAGTTGCCCCATGTCTGCCTTCTGCTGACCCTCATAGGTGGCCAGTGTACCACCCACCTGCTGTGGCACCAATGCCCCCCCTGCCCCGGACCCTCCCGTTGGTGCTGCGGCCAGGACCAGCCATGGCCTGATCTGGCTGATCCTACCACGAGAGGACCGCATTGTGCTGCATCCTTTTGGCACTTCCTGAAGCTTAGCACATTCACGAAGCCAAAACCTTTTCTGCAGACAGCTGCAGAGTGAGGTGGCTGCCCGAAGCAAGCCTAGGATTCCTTACTGAGTGCACCATGCTCTGCTGTGGGACTGATACTTGGTCTCTCACTCTACACTCTCACTCCCTTTTTTTGGTGCCAGTAGCACCCTCAGCTGCCACTCTGCATACATTTATTTCTTTTCAGAGCAGCAGTACTTTCTTTCAGGAGCGATTGTCTATTAAAATAAAATACTATTACTTATAAATCATTACAGGCAACTCAGGCAGTCTAGTTATACACTGGCTGTCCAGCACTTGTGTCACTAGCCATGGTGATCTATTTACTAGCCCACTAGCCATCAGCATATCAAGTCTCTTTTTTACCATCAATATATTATAATTTCCATAAAAAGAATGCTAATCACTACATTTTGTATAAAAAAAATGCACGTGTGTAAGAAATGGCAAGCCAGAATTCCTTTCCTCTTCCCCCATCACTGCATCCCACTGTCATCAATTAATAATATGCTCACAGTGCATGTTTTAATCAAACTCATTCTAAACTGCTAATTGTTATTATTTTATAATTATGGAGGCTAAGCCTAGTCTTTTTATCACAGCAGGGACTGTCCCACCTCTCTCTGGCAGCTACTACCTAGTCTGGGTTTTGAAGCTGCGTCCTTAAGTACTAATTTTATGACTACAATGAAACTAATAGGCTGTCCCTATTCTCTTGGTGGAACAGGCTATTTGAGGCTGTTACACTGCCTGCGTACCTGTGAAAGTATCCTGTTTGATGTCACTTTGTATTATGGATCAGTATACATTTTAAACAAATTGTTTTAATAAAATGTCATTTGGTGAGGCACTGAACTATTTAAGAAGATGGATTTTGAACTTTAAATGAAGATGCTGACCCATTGTCTTTACCATGGTAAATGGCTTGTTTCTTTGATTTACACTTTTCCCAATGATATAGGTCACCTCTCCATATAAGCTGACATATAAGCTGACCTCCCATATACCACTGTAACAGCATCCCCACAGTGTCACCAACCCATCAGTACCCACAGTGTTGAATGGATTATTGGAACAATGAATGATTTATCGACTCCTGGATTTGGCCACTCTCCCACAACATCTGCTCCCACTGGAGTTTGAATCCATAAGTCCGTGGGGTGCGACGGGGCAGAGCACCCTGTCTCGGAGGTGCGGGGGAGCACAGCCCCCCACATGTTAACACTGAACTGGCATTGGTGTAATCCCTAGTCATGGTCAGGACCTGGTGGGTGTCAGGGATGTCGGCGACAATGTGCCACTGCGGGGGAGGTCGACAAAATTCTTGTTGCCACTACTTGGTGGAACCCTGAACCCCTACATCCTGTTCTTTCTTCTTGTATTTAAAGAAGTTTTTCAGAAAACTGAGAATCAGACAATATTTTGACAATGCAACACCAATGGGAAAACCATCTCAGTAATAGAAAAAGAGAACAGCAGAGCTCTTAGGGAATCTCTAAAATTGAAATCTACATTTTTACCACCTGAACAATAAAAGCCAGCATTGACGTATACACCTAAATGGTGAAAAATGACATCAAAATGTGTAATCACCTCTACAGGAGTGAAATATCTTTTTTGATCTTGGTCATCTAAATAACTGCACAGGAGTTGAAAACATTGTAGAAGCTGCTGAAAAACAGAATGGGTTTGTTGAATTGGAACAGATGATGGAGGCAATTAATATGAGTTTGATAGCCAGAGCGACAAGATGAATACAATGCCTTCCCTAGAAAGCTAGAATAAGGACTATGGCGTATAATGAAAACTTATCTCCATGATTCATTTCCTTTATTAGCTCTCCAGGGAGTGAAAGTATCAAGAGGGATGGCTTTGTATAGTCTTCACTGATATTCGTTTTGAAGCTACAGTCAGAGCTATTATTAATACATGAACACTTATTATTAACTGAATGTGCAGCTCTACTGTGCTAGATTTTAAAAGATTATTTAGATTTTTAAAACCATTAAATACCCTTTCTTGATTTTGGTCTTCCACCAACTATAAGACGTTAAATATATGAAATTATATTTCATTATTATAAGTCTCTGAATAGGAGTTGTTCTTCTTTCTGTTCTGTCAGGTAAGTGTAGCTGTCTTTTTTTAAGTTGATGTAATCTCTGTGCATTGTTTGTGACTGAAAATGTCACCCACTGCTGTATGTAGTGAATAGAGATGCAGCGAATTTAAAATTCGTCTGCGAAGTGAATGCGAAGTGGGCACTTCGTGTTGCTACTCTGCGGAGTGGGCAATGCAAAGTGCTCACTCCGCCTTGTCATTACCACTTCGCATTAAGGAGGAATGGCAACATGAAGTAAGACAAAGTCATTGTTTTTAATGGACTTTGCGTTCCTCATTGCGATTCTAAGTGACCCACTTGGTGTTTCAGATTTGGCAGCCCCCCCCACACACATCACATGGCTTACAGTACTGTAGTCACGTGCTCTTTAGCTAAGCAGGAAGAAAACGAGTCATAGAAGCAGACACTTTTACTTTCTCCTGTGCAGACAGAGAGAGTAGTGTGTTTTGTGACTGCTGATACTTTTAGATCAGAGCGAGGAGGAGATTTAAACTTCGATTTAGACCCAACAGCTTTTTTAAAAGCTACATTTTTTTGTCTTTTCTGTACTCTTTTTTACTTAATTTGTTCTTTCTGTAAATTTTATTTTTCTTACCTTTATAAGTAGTTAGTTGTTTGTCTGTGTCTGTCTGACTGTGTGTGTGCGTATGTGTTGTGTAACAGTGTGAGTACTGATTGCTCAGACTGTACGAGCTCAGTAGGCGAGATGGACCAGGGTGAGGGAATGTCTGGGACGGGGCAGCTTTGGGAGAGCGTGGTAGTGGTAAGCATCATACCATGTGCATGTGTGGAGGGCATGGGCGCCCATTCCTGTTGGACCGCTCAAAACTTGTTAGTGCCCCCCCCCGAAGCAGAACCAGCACCACCTCCTGTCCTGACTCTGAGGCAGTTGAACCACCACCACCACCACCACCACCAAGTCCAGCACCAGGTCCTCTGGAGCAGGATGTGCCTGTTTCCCCGGGCCCGGGTGTGGATCCAGTCCCTGTTCAGCACCATGACCAGCAGGCTTACAATACATCCAAGTAACTATTAAAAAAAATTTATGTTATGATTCATGACGTGATCATAAATCATGATTTGTGACTGCATTTGTGACCGTGATGATGAAGAAACATGAATGCCTATGGCTGTACTTCCCCGGGCCCTGATGAGCTGTAGCTTAAAACTCCCAGACTTAAAAACACGCATCAATGAGTACAATGGTGGGGTGGTGAAGACTGGAGAGATACTACAAAACAGGCTTACAATACATCCTCCAAGTAGCTAGAAAAAAAATTAATGTTGTGATTCGTAACGTGAATGATCACGAATCATGATTTGTGACTGCATTTGTGACCGTGATGTTGAAGAAACGTGAATGCTTACCGCCTACGGCTGTACTTCCCTGATGAGCTGTAGCTTAAAACTCCCAGACTTAAAAACATATATCAATGAGTACAATGGTGGGGTGGTGAAGCCTGGAGAGATACTACAAAACAGGCTTACAACACATTCAAGTAACTAGAAAAAAATTAATGTGATTTGTAACATGAATGATCGTGAATTGTGATTTGTGACTGCATTTGTGACTGTGATGATGAAGAATGTGATTTGTATCATGAGTGACTTGTGATGATGGTCCTGACTTAAAAATGCATATTAATGAGTGCAATGTTCATGCAGAATTAAGCACCACACCTGTCCAGTACTCTGAAGGGAAGCCAAAGAAACAACTGTGACTTAAGTTATGGAGATTGGGCCCTAAAGAGATACAAATGCACAGATAGATTAAGATTGCGCTGTGCACTGAAGAGATGCAAACACAAAGGTACAACACCTAACCAGCGCTCACCATCAGAAATTCAAATCTGGAAAAGAATACCTTTACTGGTTGGGGCGGGCCGCTCGGGGGGGGGGGCAGTGTACTGCACTGCTGCAGTAACAGTCACTAGTACTAGTACCAGTACCAGTAAAGATACCACAAAGAAGTACAAAAATCACACAGCTGCAGTGGATAACAGCTTCACGTTGCTGAAATTATTATGTGGCACAATAAAAGGTGTCTGATTTGATGACACACGTCACACACATACTCACACACACACTAAGTAATGCATAGCATATTGAAAACTTCAGTAATATAACCACATATTTTAAACAAACTAAAATTATGCACTGCTGCACCACAACAATCAGCAAAAAAATGGCAAGAAATATTGAAAATATTACTGTGTGTACATTAACAGCAATTCTAGGGGTTGGGGGTAGAAAGAAGTAGGCTGCTGGTTAACTAGGATCTGCAGCTTATCCATTAGGTAGGGAAATGGGCAGACTGGGTGGGCCAAGCGGTCCTTATCTGATGTCAAATTCTATGTTTCTATATAAACAAGAAAAATATCACCAAAACAGAAAGCACTGTCTTTTCTCCAAGTTAATCTACCTACACCACAGATACACCCCTCCCCCAAAGCACAGTTCCACTGTCTCTCAGTACACAGACTGAATGTTGTACATTAACATTCAAAAAAATCCATACACAAACAATAAATGCTTGATGATATGAGCACAGTAGGGTTTCCTATAATCAGTGAACTAAAGTTTCAGCAAAAAAAAATACTCAAAAAGGCTTTTTTAACAGCTTTTTGAAGGTTTGAATTGCAGAGAGCTGTCAGAGCAGATTGTCTCCTATAGCTTCCTACACACACTACCCCAAACTGAGGCTGTGCAGAACAATCTAGAGTGCATGTGACCTGAAATCCATGAAACACAGCAAATTACGCCTTTGGAGCTTAAAAACAAAGGCAAAGTAAGGCAGTACATTGTTTTCAATTTACTTCACCAAAAGAATTGGTGGAGTAGTGGTTTGGGAAAGTGATAGCATAAAAGTCATTGTTTTCAATGGACTTCGTTACCCATTTGCAATGTGAAGTACTCCGTTTCGCGTTGCGGAGCACTCCGCGAATTCGCCTTCACTCCGCGGATCACTTCGCAAATTGGGACCACTTCGCCCACCACTAGTAGTGAAATGTAATATTTAAAAAAGTTGAAAAGTAAATAGTGACAAAATAATACTACACTGAGGCTATAGGCATTGCTCAGTATGTTTCTGCCTTTGATTTTCCTGCTAATATAGTAAGTTCTGGGTGTCTTTGTTGTTGCCTCTAGGCACTATAAATTCCTTCTGTGACAGCTGGTTTTCTTTATTTCTCTTGACTAGATTAACAACTGAGTCCAATGGATTTATGAAATCGGCAGAATCACTTTTTTCCATATAGTTTTTACCTTGCAGTCTGGCATGGGCAGGCTCTCAGTCCTATCCCTGCCCACTCCACCTGGCTACCACCTCAATCCAGCCAACCAGACCAAAGATCTCCTTAGATTGCCCCCTGTGGTGGGGCCAGGTAGGGTAGGGCCATCCTCCCCCCATCCGTTAATACAAATTCAGTTATGGGTTTGGTGGTGCAGGTGGTGGCATGGAGCAGATAGCTGGTGAGCAAGACTTTATTCAGCCCATGCCCCCATTTCTGTTTTCTCCCTTGTGTCCCCAGCTATGGTGGCACAGTGCACATGTGTGTATGGAGCTGCACACACTTCACAGAACTCCGGCACTATCCCTTTTACTTGCTGCTTGAGCATGGTACTAACCAGAGGCCGCCATCTGGGGGCAGACAAGAGCCAAGGTGACACACTACCCTACCCTGGGAGAGGAGGGCAGTCAGTTGGAGGCTCAGTTCTCTCCACTCCATCCAACCCCTGGCAACCAGTGCTTGTTCCTGAACATGAGTCACTGGCATGGCAGGATGTGGAATGTTCAATGCCTCAGCCCTCCATGCCACTGGGCTGGCTTGCAGAACCATTTAAAGGGCATCATTTTGTGTGGGTCTGCATTATACTACATACTCAATGCAGATCTATAGCAGGAAGTTAACATGATTTAACCCTTAGGCTGCTGACAGAGTTAGAATGTATAGGAATTCTGGAGTGATATATCAGTTCATGGTCCTGGAAGGGTTAAAATACAAAATGTCATTCCTTGACCAATGGAGTGCTCTATATCTGAATGGTTGTCATAACAACAGAGAGCACATACTATATCATAATAGACACTGTTGCCAAACAAGTCTCTCTTGCCCTATAATTACACAGACTGTGATTGGTTAACTGATGTATCAGGATTTATAATGCACATTTATAGTACATAATCAATGAGATAGCCATAGAGACCTATTGAAGCCCAGTGACAGAGACCCTATACTGCTGGTCAGAGTATTGGTAGTTTGACAGTTTTCAGCTTTCATTTTAACCCCTTATATAAGGAGAAACTTAGTAGAAAATGTTGAATTGTGTAGTACATTTAGGTGAAAGGAGACAATCAACATCACGGTGTAACTTCAGGTGTAGCATTTATTAGGACTAGAGAAAATAAGCACAATCCATTCAAACAACCTCTGTGGATGACATGAATATTTATTTACATTAGGGTAAATATTGTTGCAGTAGAATACCTAATTTTAATGAAAGTTTGGGTTCATTTGAATACAGGTACATCCTTTGAAACTGCTGGACCAGGTTCAAATGCAGGGGAAAAGGGAATTTTCTCACATGAGAATTTTTGTACATATCTAACACGATTAGTTCTACTTCCAGCCAAAACACAAGAAAGTACATTCTGGGAGTTGCAGTTACTGATATGGCTATGGCTTGGAACGTAGATCACATGATCTCAGAGAGAGAAACTGCATTACCCAGAGAAAAGCTGGAATCACAGCCTACAAGTAGTTTGAAGAATGCGTACAGTATATTTCTGAATTGGAGGATCCAAGGTGGGACATGCTGAAAGAATGTGCTCCCTCAATGTAAAAAGCAGAAAACTAACACAAAAAAACTAGCAAACTGCAAAACCTAGTAGGCTGACGTGCATCAGCATGCTGCAAAAATGTAAATAAATAGTAAATCAAAAAAAATGTTCCAGCCCTGAGGCTTCTACCCTGGGTCTATGGAAAATAAATCTTGACTAAGCATTGCTATAGCAGCAGTTGCAAAAGGTTACAATAACCTTAATTCAAGATAGCACTTTTGCTGATTCTGTCAGTGAACTAGAATCAACAGCTACAGTATTAGCCCTGTTTACACTGCCACAATTGTGCCACAGCAACCAGAGTGTTTGGGTTGCTGCAGTGCAAATGTAGTAGTGTGGTCACCTACCAGATTGTGGTAAATCAGTCCTTACTCTGTACCCATGGTAGCAGCAAAGTTGGGAACGTGCAGCAATGTGAGCAGTGTAAGCTGCCATTTGGAATGGTAGCACTGCTTGTATCACTCGCATTGCCGCAATTTGTTTCTTTCACACAATGCCACAAGTAAATGGGAAAGAACTGTGCCATGGTGCCACAGAGAAAATAGAAAGAAAGGAGAAACGTGTTGCAGTAAACCTCTTGTGATGGAACAGATATTTGTCTGTTATCCCTCAGATATCACCCCTCCTGCAAAGTGTCAACCTTCTTCTTAAGCTCAGGACAGAAACCCAGTGATGGCTGACTGTGCCGTAACTGCAATGCTCATTCATACATAGTCAGGTAGCAAGGGTAAGAGAACAATTGTGACTTGAAATGTGGCCCACTAGGCTCCCAGACCACTTTATCTTTGAGAGAGGAGAGTGACATCCAGCATATGATCGCCAAACAGTTGCCCACCCTCAGACCTATGACCCCTCTTCATCACATCTTGCATCAGCACTGAGAAGAGCCATGTAAACTCAAACATGCATTGCTGCAGGAGGTGAGGGCAGTGCTGATACGGACTGCAGTGGGCATGAAAGAGGCTGTGTAAACAGGGCTATTGACAATTGAGTGGGAATTCTGGTGCTGTCATGATCAGGATAGCAGCTTAACCTCAGAGCTCGGCTCAGTGCTCATGAACACCCTCCAAAATACCCTATTTTTTGAAACAAAACACCTTCCTGAGATTTCTCAGAGGCATTAAAGACAATGGAGAAGTTGGGTCACCAAGAGTCTTGTTAAGAATCTACAGATAGGGTGGATTTGAAACCGGGGCTTGGAAAGTGTGCTCCCAGGCCTCATCCACCCTGAGACATCCACCCTGAGACACCATTGCATAGCAGATATGCCATCAGGGCAGGGGATAGTAAAAAGAAGCAAGAAACTGGACATCATTGCTGAATTTTAGCTTTTCAGAAAAAAACTTAACTCAGAATTTGCGCATGCCATACCATTATTGAAGATTTGTATCAGTGACAAAGAGAGAGACAGAAAAGCAGCTTTCTCACACCAACCAGTGCCAGGATACTATTAAATGGATGATTGTCCAGTTACACACACCGTACCAACAAATGCAGGGGAGAGAATAAAGGATGCTGAAAGATACAACTGGACAAAAAAACTCAGAATATTCTGCATCCAGAAGCATGCAAAAGGGACTTCTCTGATCCCCTTGTTACAAAAACTACCATGAAAGATGCTAGACTTACCACCAGACCTGGAACTTGAAACAGAGTGACTCTCATAGGGCTCTATAGCCAAAGCTCACTTCTCCATCAGCTCACCCTCAATCAGTGATAATTTGATTTCTTAGGCACCTCATGAAAATGAATTATTACTCCTGGCATGGCAGAGGAAGGAGGTTTACTACAACAAAATACACCTTCAGCAATGACCATCCAGTGACTATCATGGTGTTATTCATGTCCTATATTACTATCATCAAATCTCTTAGACCCAGTAGATTAAATTCCAAACATCATATCCCATCCTAAATGGTTATCCAATTCACTGATAGTCATGAAACTTTTCATACAGCAGAGGCTGCAGGAAATGAACTGGAGTTGAGGAGTATTCCTTTCCGATCTTTCTTCTAGGCAACTGGGGATCCTCCTCCCTGCTGACTGGGAAGCCAGCCCAGCTCACCTGGCAAAAAAAAAAAAAAAACTAAAGGAAATGAGGCCAAATCAGGCCACTAAAACTATGTACCATAGTCAGAACAGTACTGTAGTTGTGGAGTCCAAGGAAAAAGGTCACCATAGTGTTAGCGTCAAAAGAAAGGCATGGTGCACTCCAGATAGGATGGCAGTGCAAAACAAAGCAGCCAGCCTACAAACAACAGTTACAGTGGAACAGTTTTGCACTCATGGAGTCCAAGGAAAAGGCAGCAAAACAAATTCAGGGTATATCATCATATGGGTGACTCAAATTGAGAGACTCAGTTTTGAGCGACTCAATTTGAGTGCCCGTTATGTGAGCTACCCTGAAAGGGTAGTGAGACAGGGTTATAGCGCACAGCAAGGGGAAGAATGGTGAAGATTTAGGAAGGTGAATGGAAGAAGTGGGATCATGGAGAAGGTATGTGGGAGATAGTGTGGCATGGCACTGTCGAGCTGGCTGTGTGGTGTGGTGGTGATGGTGGCTGGCTGCAGTGAGGAAGGTGCAGGGTTTGGGGCTGGTTAAGGGTATAGTTTTTTATGTGCTAGAGGTTAACTTTTTTTTTTACAAGTTTCTCCCCCTCCCCGACATGCACCACCCTGGAGTTAAGAATGAAAAATAAGGGGGCTTCGGGAAGCACAGACCCCTGCATAGATATATTTCTCCATTTTCATCTGTGTTCTTGTCCTCGCTGGGGAGTGTACATCGCTGTTTTGGTGTTCAGTGATGTACACTTGCTGTAATGGTGATTGCTATTTAGTGATCGCTGTTACAGGTATGAGATGGAACCCAAATTTAGTCAGTGTTTATTCCTGCACAAAGGAAAGTCTGGCTAGCACCTTCTGCCACTGTACTAGCTAGGACCTTCCTTTGTGCTGGAATAAACACCTTTTCTATATTTGTTGTGCTGATCTTTTTCCCTGGGCTCCACAAGTGCAGAACATTTCTAACTGTTGTTTGTAGGCTGATCACTTGGTTTGCACTGTCTTCCTGTCCAAAGGGTGCCATTGCTTTCTTTTGAAGCTAAAACTATGAGCCAGATTATTGGTCACCCGAGAGCATTGCAGCAAACCTCATCCCAGCCTACTGGTTTAATGATTTTAAGACCTTACCAGTGTGATCCCAAATGGACAACACCCAGTGTTTCTACCTGGGCTCAGATGAGGATTTGCAATTTTCTTTGCCCTCATTTCTTGCTGCCCCCACCTTTTCCTGGGTTCCCAGCCTGATAGTTTTCAAGGCCAGTCTCCAAATTATGGCAGCAGAATTATCTAGTATTCTCAATACTGCTGAACTCTGTATCCCTTCTGTTATGAAACTAAATAATAACCATTCCTCCCTAAACCCGAAATGGATAAATAATAAAATAAAAAAACTCATTAAAAGAAAGAAAAAACTTTATAAAAGTATCACATTTATAAATCCGATCGTCACATAGAAGTTTATAAAAAAAAATTAAAAGTATGTAAAACTGCACTAAAAAAGCCAAAGTCAAAGCAGAAATTTTCCTAGCAAAACAAGTCAAAAAAAGGGAACAGTAAGCAATTCTACAATTACATAAATTCATTAAAAAAAACAAAACTGTAAGGTTGACCCACTTATAACTTCAACATCCATTATTAATTCTCCTACAGAGATGGCCTCCCAACTTAATAGACACTTTTGCAAGGCTTTTAATAATTTAAAATCACTATCCATCCCAACTGATTTTCAACCAATGGAAGATATCATCTTTAATAAAGAAGAAATTAGGGACTCAATACACAATCTAAAAATTGGTTCCTCCCCAGGTCCGGATGGTATATCAACTGATATGGTTAAAATTATGCAAGAACACCTAGTTTTGCCATTCCAAATCTTGTTTAATCAAAGTATACGTACTAGAGGAGTAATTTTGGTGTCAAGGTTGGGGGGGACAACCTCACTCTCAACCAGCCTTGGATAATGAGTGCTGTGCTGCCTACCAAAAAGTAAATCATCTATGGAAAAATACCATTATTTCTATCAACATACCTTTGAAAGCTGATACATACAGGGAAAACACTAAAGACACTGCAGGAGACCATACGCTAACTGGCACAGCCCACCTCTCACCTCCTTGGTCGGCCACCAAATGGGAAGACATGGAACATGCGTCCAATGTACATTACAGACTACATTGCCATCCTCTGTATTGTACAGGGAGGGTGGACTGTGTACTCTACAGGGTGCATGGTCCCTGTACAGTACACAGGCCACACATCTTCTGTACAGTACACGATCCATCCGAACTCCCTGTGAAATACAGGAGATGCATGATTGCCATGTAATGTACATTGGACATGTACTCCATGTGTTCCCATTCGGTGGGCAATCGAGGCGGTGAGAGGTGGGCTGTGCTGGTTGTCATATGGTCTCCTGCCACACCTGTCCTTTAGGTAAGTGTGGGTTGGTCGCCAATTCAACCCATGTTTTAAACCCCTAGTGCGGTCACTGGCTGTTTGCTCCTCCTTATTGTGTTTAAAGCAGCAGTTACTTAAGCAATAATGCATGACAGGGTGTGTGTCGTGCTGGGATAACATCACGTCTAGGGTGGTTGAAGCACAAGGCCACAGGCCGAGTGCGTTCAATGCCCGAGAAGTGACATTGCCTCAACACGACACACACCCTGTAGTGCATTATTGCTTTTATACAATGGCTCAGTGTGTTAAATGATATTGAAAAGAATGAAAAAAGGAAAAGTAAGGCACTTTTACTGTATTTTTGTAGTGTGGTAGCACACTTGTTTAAAAAGAAAGTTCACTTTTTTGACCACTAAGTGCTGCTGTTTTGTAGGAGTAGGCTTGCTCTTTAGCCCAGCTGTAGATCAGTGTCCCCCCCCACCCCCACACACAAACATATCTGTGTTTTAGGTCTTTCTCTGTAGATGTCTTTTCTTTTTTTTTTTTTGGGGGGGGGTCTTTCTGGTTTTGCCCGTTACTTTTATTCAGGTGTCCTGTTGCTTTTGCTGGTACCGGCTCACAGAACGGAGTTGATCGATGACTGATTTGTGGGGACCGAGAGACTTGTGATTTACAGTCAGTACATATCAGTAAAGTCACTCAGTCTTCCTGTTTTTTTTCCCATAGATAATTCCTTTTGTTATAAGCTACTGTCAAAAACTGCCTCTGCGTGTAGCTTTTGACAGAAATGGATAGCGTAGTGGATGCCTGGCACCTGACATTAAGGGTAGCGAGACAGATGTTAAGCATAGCCGTAGGCAGCAGCGGGTTCTTCTTTGATATGCGGAGTGGGGACACATTTTTTGCTAGGGAAATTAATTTTCCTGTTAAAAAGGCTCCCTACTCACTTGTGCCTCTGTGTTTGTGGCCGTTTGGAGTATAGGAGTTGGGGGACAGTGAAGTGGGTTGGTGCGGAGCAGTGATTACTGCAGCAGAATGTAACACAATGTCAGGCACAGGATGGAGTAATTTATTTTTATTTTGATGTGGTCAGGTGAGCCTGACCTTGATACAGTGATGTTATCCGGGGGTAACTTACTAACATACTAACATACTAAAATGCCAGCAGAATAGGCCTAACGATCTTTCGTGTCTGCTCGTTTGGTCAGTCCCCAGCCTGGGTACTGACCTTGCTGTCCCTCTCGCCTTCTCTGGCTTCTCCCTTCCCAGTTCCAGATATTCTTGCTGCATTGGATTTTGCTTCCAGAACCCTTCCCTGTACCTGTCCCCCTCTTGAACCCCTCACTGTCTCTGCCTCCACTAGCCCCCTAGGCAGAGCATTCCATGGCTCCACCACCTCTCAGTGAAGTAGCACCTCCTCCTTTCTCCCTGAATCTTCCCCCTCCAGCTTCCACCCATGCCCTCTAGTGGCCCTTCCTCCTTCCTTGAAGCACCCGACTGTTCCTCCCTATTTATCCTCTTCATGTACCTAAAGACCTCTATCATGTCCCCGTCCTTCTCTCCAATGTGTACATATTTAGCTCTTGAGCCTCTCCTCATAGGTCCTGTCCCCAAGCCCCAAATCATTTTGGTTGCCCTCCTCTGGACCCTCTCCAGGAGGTTAATGTCCCGCTTTAAGTGTGGCCTCCAAAACTGCCGCAGTACTCAAGGTGCGGCCTCACCAAGCAGTTATACAGAGGAGTATCACTTCCCTCCTTCTGAGTGATCCCTAGCGATGCATCCCAGCATCCTGTTGGCCTTGGCTGCTGCCCTCCTACAAGTCTCAGAGTTGTTCATCTTGACATCCACCACCACCCCAGGTCCCTCTCAGTCCCCGAGACTTGTAGCATTTCCCCCCCCAGGGTGTACACTTGGCCTGGGTTTCTGGCCCCCAGGTGGAGTACCTTGCATTTCCCTGCATTGAACCTCAGCTTCCACTTTCTAGACCATCTTTTCAGAGCCTCCAGGTCCCCCTGTAGGGCCACCCTCCCCTCCTCCCCATCCACCACCGCTCCCAGTTTCGAGTCATCTGCAAAGAGACTCATCTCACTCCTGATTCCTGTCCTTATGTCAGATCATAGGCGTTGAACAGAAGGGCCCAAGGACTGATCCTGTGGGACCTCACTAATGACCCTCCTTGGGATGAGACTATCCCACCAACTCGACCCTCTGGGTCTGGTCCTGGAGCCAATTGCCTATCCATCTGATCATCTGGTTCCCCACCCCATTTCTCCCAGCTTATCCAACAGACCCACGTGAGGAACAGGTCAAATGCCTTGCTGAAGTCTAGAAGAGGACATCCACTGGTCTACCCAGGTCCAAGGCACTTGTCACCCAGTCATAGAACTCCACCAGGTTTGTCTGGCCACGATTTCCCTGGGATGAATCCATGCTGTCTATTGTCCAGGCACCTGGCTTATCCAGTTCCCCAGCCTCTCCTTGACAATGCCCTCCATCACCTTGCCCACCACCGATGTCAGGCTGACAGGCCTGTAGTTCCCTACCTCCCTTGATCCCCCCTTGTGGATAGGCACTATGTGCGCCACCTTCCAGTCTTGGGGCACCACCCTGTCCTCAGAGATGGTGAAAAGCTCTGCCAGAGGTTTGCCAGGACATCTGCAAGTTTCTTCAGCACTCTGGGATGTAATTTATCCGGCCCGTTGCTTTCTCCATCTTAAGGGCTGAGGGCTTCCCTCACTCTCTCTGCTGTGATTTCCACTTCGGTGCCCTTCTCCCTGCTTAGCCCTCCCCACCTGCCAGTGATGCCACCCCACTCCCCAGACCTACCGATCAGAGGGTCCCCCTCTCAGTATCTCTGTCTCCTCCCATGTATGATGCAGCACCCCATTTCCCTGAGTGAAACTGAGGTGAAGTACTCATTTAGTACCTCAGCCTGCTCCCCCGGGTCTTGTGCCCATCTCTCCCCTGATTTAATCCTGCTAATCTGCCCCTTCACCCTTTGTTTTTCCCCAATGTATCTAAAGAACCCCTTGTTCCCTCTCCTAATTTCCCTGGCCAGGTTCTGCTCCTTCCTTGCCTTAGCCGCCCTCACCATTCTAGTGGTCCTTCTAGCCATCAGCTTGTACTCCCCTCGATCCCTTTCACTCCTTGAGCACTTGAATTGCTTATAGGCTGCTTTCTTTCCCCGCACCACCTCCTGGACCTCCCTGGTCCACCAACAGGGTTTTTTGGCCCTACCGCATTTTCGTCTTACTCTTGCACAGGTGCTGGTAGCATCCTGCACCCCTCTCCTGATGATTTCCACCTACTATCAGCGTCCATGTCTGACAATCCCATCAAATGCTCCTTAAGGATCCTTCCATTTCCTTAAAATCCCCCCTGAAGTTGGTTACTTCCGTCTTTGTGCAGCCTTCTACCCCTCTAGGTCCAGGCAGAACCAGACGCGGCATGGTCACTCCCCGCCAATGGGTCCCTTACCTCCAGGCCTCAGAACTGGTCACTGTCTGCCAGGACCACATCCAGTACCCGTGCCTCCCTGGTGGGTTCCCTCACCTGCTGAGTTAGGGCAGCGTCTTGAAAGACATCCAACAACCTCTGTTCCCTGGTCACAGAGGATGTCATAGATCTCCCAGTCTGTTCCTGGCATGTTTAAGTCCCCAACACCACCACCGTTCCTCTGTCCAGTCTGCAGTGTCTCCCAACATCTGCCACCAGACTGTCCTCCAGCTCCTCCGCATGGACGGGGGTCTATCACCACTCCTATTTTACTCTCTTGCCCCCCTTGTTATCAAGGTGACCCAAATCGCCTCCACAGTTCCCTCCACCTCCTCTCTCCCCTATGCCAATGCAGTTTTGACTATCATTGCTACCCCTCCTCCCCTTCCCTCCCCCTGTCCTTCCTGAACATAGTGTATCCCTCCAGGTTCAGGTCCCAGTCATGTCTTGCAGTGGCCCAAGTCTCAGTGACCGCTGCCATCCACTGCTCCCTCAGTTAGCATCACCTGGAGCTTAGGCATTTTGTGCCCAAGCTCCTGGCATTCAACAGGACTACCTTCCACCCTTTCCCTATATTCCATTTCCCTGCTCGTGTTCCCATGGGATTCTGTTTCCCTGGTCTGCACTTTGCCAGTTGGCCTTTCCTGCAATCCTCCTGGTCCCCAGGGTGGAGACAGAGTCCCTCTTTATCGGCACCCCTTGACAGCCTTTTCTCCCATCCCACCCCCTCCACAGAGTTTAAACCTTTAAACCCCACTTTTCACCAATGAACCCTCTATTTTCAACAAGGATTCCCTCCTCAAATTGAGATGTAGTCTATCTCTAGCATACAGCTCCTTATCCTCCCAGGTCTCCCTCAATCCCCCATCAACCCATACCCTCTGGCCTCACACCACTCCCTGAGCCACTGGTTTATCTCCCTAATTTTCCTTTTGTGTTCCCCACTAGCCCTTGGCACTGGCAGGATTTCTGAGAAGGAAACTGTGCATCCTATGTCATGCCAGACCCTGGCGAGCTCCCTGAATCTTGCCTGTATCTCTAGCTCGCTATTTCCCTCAATGTCATTTGTACCCAGGTGGACCAGTATGTCTGGGGAACCCCCACAATCCTTTGCCAGCTGATATACCTTGTGCTTAGCCCTGTGTGCACCGTTAGTCAAGGGAAGCATCTTGTTCTAACTGGCCAGGCTTCTCCTTCCCTATCCCATTTGATACCCCTGATCATAGAATCCCCCAGCAGGAGCACTCTGACCACTCCTTTTCCTCCATTCCTTCCCCTTCCATGTCCCTCATCCTTTCTACAGGCCCCTCCACCCAGCTGGCTCCGTGTTCCTCCCCCTTTCTGGGTGCCACATGCCACCCCCTCCTTATTTACCATGGCCATGGCCAACTTCACTGTTCAGGGTGGCAACTGACCAATCAGAGAACAGGATTCTTTCATACCATTGTATAATGCTACTTTAAATATATTCAGGAAGTAGAAACAGCTACACCTACACTGGCAGTTTATTTTTTTGTTCGGAAAACAAAATACCCCCACCTTTCAAGCCCTCCAACAGTGTCCACACCACTTCTTCCACTTGCAGGGTTTGACTTTTTTTTAAGTTACTTTAACTCTGGTAAAATTACACAGAAGAAAACACAGGAGTTGCATTTTGGGTTAACCATATAATTGCCTGGCCCCCTCTCCCACACCCACCCAGCCAGCACAGCAGCCCCTACCAAAGCAGACATAATTAGGCTCAATTGGATGTACTAAGCCACTTCAACAAAAAAGTTGTCGAAGGACTTGACAGAGACAACACTTTGCCAACGGTGATTATATAGCCGTGGCAAAGTTCTGAGGACCACAACAACGCGACATGGGATTTACTGTTTGCATGGTGCTCTGCCCCCTGCACTCCCCGGAATTATAGATTCTCAACTCTGGGAGGAGAGGATGTCAGGGGAGAGTGGCGAACACCGGCAGTCGGCGTCTCAGACCTTCATTGCGACAACTCGTTCGAAACTGGGGTTATCGAATGGGTCGTGTCACTGTGGGGGGTTCATTGTAACAATATCACTGTTACAATGGTACACCGGCTCAGTTAGAGTCAGGTGGCATACAGGAGAGATGCTAGACAGCACAGCATTGACTGACAACAGACAGTAGACAGGACCAACACAGCACAACAGAGAAGACCACTAATAAACATAATAATTAAAATTAAACACCACCTATTCTTACCTTCTTGCACACTAGAGCTATGTTAGCTCAAGTTGAGAAGCTAATAGTGCTGTTTTGCTCTGCTGGTGGTCACTGGTTGGGGCATACAGCCACTGGGCCACTCCCATCCAGACACACTACAGGAAGAGAGGATACCTCACAGATTGCATCAGGCTTCTTTTCCTGGGCACTCCCTGACTGATGCCAAATTAAATGGCCAATAGTGTGTGGCCCCTGCCAGCTCAGAACTGCCCTTACTGTGCAGACTGGAATTCCCTTCCACCACCTCCTCTGTTTATTGCAGCAGTTTTGTGCATAGCGTCCCCCCTGGCATGAGTATTGCTGTTGCTGCCCCCAATCCTACTCACCCCCACCCACGACCCACCACTACAGAACCACCAGTAACCAGACTCAGTCCTACCAGTTAGTTGCTGCTTGCAGCCACTGTCTCATAATAAGTATGCTGTCCTCTCCGCTTTGTTCAATACTTTTATTTTATTTATTAGCTTTTGGTAACCAGGTAAGTGCGTTAGGCAAAAATGTGGACCTGCCTATTTTCAAGCACGACCCGGGAGAGACAGAAGTGAATACATATATACAGAGTTACAAAATTTACAGCATTATCAGTTGATAAAATGGTACAGTATCACAATCAGGACCTCACGCAGGGGGGTCAAAGTACAAAACTTCTTCATCATAATGGTTCCCAACTTTGAAGTGTGACAAACAAAGCAAATAATGAATTTAAACCTGCACTAGACCAACACTGGAGGGTCGGACAAAGTGGACTACAATTTAGACAAAGGACATCCAGAGAGAAGAAGGAAAGAAACAAAACCTGACCACGAGTGGTGGAGTGAGCACAGAAATTACATACAGGACATAACTACAAAAAGGAAGGTTGAGAGCATTTGCAGACACCACGTGTCATTAGGTGAGAGAAAAGTGCTTTCTTGAATGTGTCATGAGAGGTTGAGCCCCTAACATGGGGAGGAAGAGAGTTCCAGAATTTAGGGGCAAAGTGGGAGAAAGCTTGTTCACCCATTCTTGTGGAGCAAGGGGGAACAGAGAGTAGAGGGAAGGCAGAGGACCTCAGGGAGTGAGAATAAGTCACTGGGTATAGCATTGCTCCAAGAGAGTCAGGTCTGGGGTTATGGGTGAGAGAGTTAATAAAACATTTAAGAGTGCAGGAGTGCAAGTCATTGGGAGTCAGCCAACTTAACCCTTGCTGTGCCGCAGACATGTATACATGTCCTAAAAACCTATAACTTCTAAATCCTCTGGCAGCCTCAGGGTTAAGGAGGAGTATACAGTGATGGGTTAGTCAAGGAGCAGACAGGGCAAATCTGCAGATGTTATTATATGTGACTTCCCATTTGTGGAGAGCATTGACATTAGCCTGCTATAGGACTGGTAGTGCATATTTAAGTCCCAGGAGGAGGATACCCTGGGTTATAGAAATCCTCGAAGAGGGAGTTAGTGAATGACGAACTTTGTAGGTGACTCCAATCTTCATGTTTATACATTTACAGACATCATTTATATGAGAGTAAAAATTCAAAGACGGGTCAAGTGTCAGGCTTCAGAGTTCCTCCTATCCCACAGCAGGCAGCAACAGCAAGGTAAGGGGCTGAATGTTGGGGGGTGACAAATGTGATCACCCAAATTGTTGGGGGGGACTTGTACCCCCGTCCCCCTCTATAATTACACCCCTGATGTGTATAGGTGATGTTACACTGGATTGGAAAAAGGCAAATGTGATGTCACTTTTTAAGAAAGGAGACAAGGGAGATATGGATAATTATCATCCTGTAAGTCTGACCACAGTTATTTGCAAATTTATGGAAAGCATTATAAAATTAAGAATGTCTGTTTCTTTAGGCAATTTCAATTCTAATTGATATGTTTTTTCAAAGGGACATTCTTGTGTGACTAATCTTCTTTCCTTCTATGAAAAAATTAGTTCAGCTCTAGATAACAAAACACCTTGTGATATAGTTTATCTAGACTTTAAAAAAGCCTTTGATTCAGTTCCACGCTGTTCTTATATTGAAAAATTAAATTCCTGTTCCAGCCACCCTAGTATTATTAGATGGATTCAAAACTGGCTAAAAATCAACTCCAAAGAGTGATTATAGATGGTCATACCTCTAATTGGCTTCCAGTACCAAGTGGAGTCCCTCAAGGTGCAGTTTTATCCCCATTTATTTTTGAAATATTCATTTTTGATTAGAAACTCAATATAAACTGTTGGTCTTCTAAATATGCAGACGACTGCAAAATAGGTAATCCCAGCAATTCAACTGAAGACCATATTACTGTCCAAAATGATCTGGATACTTTATTTGCTTGGTATCTTAAATGGGGGTTGTCATTCAATACAAAAAATGCTGTGTCATGCACTTAGGCCCTAATAACCCACACTATCATTACACACTCAATGGACAAAGACTGCAGAAAACCATATACGAAAAGGATTTCCGAGTTTATATCTCAAATAATCTTTCTTATAGTAAACAAATCTTCAAAAAAATAGCTTGTGCTAATAAGGCCTGGTGGTCCATTAAAAGGAATATCAGATCCAGAGATGAATCTGTCCTTTTACCCTTATATAGGGCTTATGTACGCCCACAGCTTGATTACTCTTCTCAACTCTGGTGTCATTATACCCATAATGATATTGATAAAACTGAGAAAATTCAACATAAAATTACAAAACAAATTAAAGGTGCAGAGAACCTTTCATATGAGGACAGACTGAAAAGTTCAATCTAATGTCCTTAGAGACAAGGAGATTAAGAGGTGACTTACTATTGACTAGAGATCTCATAAATGATGAATATCTGATGCCCGAAATAAGCTTCAGCTTTAAACAAATTAATGATACAAGAGGTCATCCACTACAATTAACACGTCCGAGATTTTAAAAAAAAAATGAAGTCACTTCTTCTCACAATAAATCATTAATCTCTGGAACAAACTTCCATCTGAAATTGTCATTAGCAAATTCAAACAAACTTATAAAAATAAACTTGATTCCTATTTGTTACAAAACAAATTAGAATATTATGGGTGAAAGACAGAGGCTGTTATGGGCAATTGCCTTCTTGCCTCTCTCCAAAACCAAGTGAAACCAATCAGGGGTGAGCAGCCCACTAGACTACCTGGGAATGAGTTTTAAACTGAACAGGCTAGCGATTGGGGGTCTGGTATGCTACCAGGGAATGAGCTTCAAACTGAATGGACTAACAATGGGTGACTTTATACTAGGGAATGACTTCTAAGTTAAGCAGATTAGCAATCTGGGGGTCCATAGCCTATCAGAGAGTCAGTCTTAAATGAAATGAAATAGTGACCAGGGGTTGTGGTTCCACTAGAACACCAGAGAATGAGTTTTATTCTAAACAGACTAGTGATCAGGAGGTGGGGGGCAAGTAGGCTACCAGGGAAAGGTTGCTACAGCAAATAGGGATCAGGTGGGTGTGGCATGATGGCAGGTGTTATCTAGGGAGCACCACTTTGCTCCTTAGCCTGTAATAAGGCCAGAATGGGATGTAAAGAGCCTCGTAGCACCTTGTCTGTTCTAAGGGGTCATTTGCATGAGGTGCAGGGACAGGAGCTTCATTTTCTGTACTTTTCCCATTGGTCATTGTGCAGCAGATTGAGGTAGTGGAGATGGTTGCAACACATAGTGAGACTATATGATTGGTGATGGCATATTAGCAGATGAAACAAAAACTTCTCAAACAGATGGACCAGAGGAGTTAGCTCCTCTTGGCCCATGTGGAAGAAGAGGAAGTTTGTTTCTTTAATGAGTGGGACAAATTAAATAAGGCATGGTTAAGACTGGGCAGGGCTACAACAAGGGTGCCTCCAAATGTATCAGAGGGGCTGGCAGCAGGGAAACAAGATGGGGAATAATTTGAACCTGCGAGGGGAGGTAGTAAGCACCTGAGGCCAGGGTACTCAGTACAGGGGGCTGCATGCAGGTGGTCAGACTAATCCTTCTGTTAAGCTAATTTTCTGAATGAGTCCCTGAGCCTTTTGTTACTGATGTCTAAGTGACCTGCACAAGAGCTCAATAAACTGGCATATAGCCAGTAGTGAGAGCTGAGGAAAATAGGCAGGGGTGCCACTGGTTAGTACTCAGAGCCATACCCTGGACTGCTTGAGATCAGTAGATTGGAATCAAAGTGTGTATTAACAACTTGCTGGCTAAGGGTTTTGGTGCAGAGGTGCTGCTGAAGGGGACTGTGGAGAAACCTAGGCTGGTTACAGCTACATTAGTGGAGTTACCAGCTGTGGTACTGGATGGGTCAAAGGAATTGTCTTTTAGTTCATTGATGGAAGAGTCGCAGTGGCCGAGTACTGGATCAAAGCATGTAGCCTCAATGTTTGCATGAATAAACCATGCTACTGGGGAGGGTTATAATAGATCCCTCCCTGGGTATGCGGCAACCATGAGAGTTCAGGAGTTACAGAAGGCTGATAGGAGTCTGGGGCCCTTAGGTGGGCACAGTCCAAACCATATCCCGACTGGCTGATTTATTTAAGCAGCACAGGGAACTGGTGCAGAGGAAGAATGTAGTCTGACTTCACTATGAAGGGACTCCTGATTCTTTTCCTGATAGAAAGTTCATGTGCAGTGACCTGATACAGAACTCCTTGAGATTGGTGGCATCTGGGATCTATGCCCTCATGCACAAATCAGAGGACTTGAACTGAATATCTATTTTTGGTCCATCGCTTTTCTGAATATTTTCTGGACAAAATACCAGAGTGGGAAAATATTGTCTTATATGACTCTTTCCTCATCGTACCTTTGTCTAAACCCTTATTGAAAACATTTGCAGTGCTTTTTGAAAATGAAGGCACTAATGTTTTTGACATTAAATATGGATTACAACAAAGGTTTGAGTGAGGGCAAACAGGTCTGACTATACATTCTTAGCAGTTTTGGACAGGAGGGTGGAGGTTTTGGATTTGGTTGCATCAAACAGCATTAGAAGTAGCTCATGCACCCAGTAGTTTTTTAGATAGAGATTACGGATCCTGTTTCTACCAATGACAGACTAAGTCTTATTGCACCTGGAAGACTTGGATGCACCTGGGCAGTTGATGTATGAAATTGAAGTGTGGCTGGGTCATACAGGTTGTCATAGATGCACACGTCAGGAAGCACAGGCAGCCCAGACTTTTTCACCTGGCTCAAAAACCTTTTCTTTTACCTCTTGATAATTATACACCTTTTGCCATTTGTGGGCTTCTTCCTCATTACTGTGGGCAATTTCAACATATTTTTGCCAGTTTCTTTCTCAGTGCACACTTATGACATGTAATACATTCTTTCTGGGAAAGGTTATCCTCCCATGTTTTTTATTACATATAGGTTGTCTAGTATACAGCATTTCAAAGGATGAAAACCTGTTGATGCTTGTGCCACTTTTCTGTAAGCAAAAAGCATGTAAGGTAAGAAATGGCCCAAGTCTTTCCCTTCACTTTCTCAAACCTTTTTAACATGCATTTTAGGGTTTGATTAAAATGCTCAACAAGACCATCTGTCTGAGGGTGATGAGGGGAAGTTCTGATGGCAGTGATACCTAACTCACTCCTTCAGCAAAGCAGAACCAAAATTCCACCCTGCTGAAAATTTTGGCAAGCTCTGCTGTCACTTTAGCGGCTGTGACAGTAGACATTGGAATTGCCTCCAGGTAATGAGAGCATAGTCATGTACTATAAAAATGAATCTATTATCTTCACAGCCAACAACATCCATTGCTGTTCTCTCAAAAGGCATATCTAGCAAGGGCAGGACTACCAGGGGTGCCTTGTGTTTTTCAGTCACTGTGGCTACTTTTGTGGCATTCAGCACAAGAACTGCAATAGACAGCAACATCCTCATGAATCCCGGGCCAGTAAAATCTGTACAACAATCTAGCAAGGGTGTGGTTCTTACCCAAGTAAAAGCCAAAGGACTATCATGTGCTATCTGTAACAATTCAGTTCTACACTTCTTTGGTATGATCAATTTTTCTGTCTGTTCCTGCATCTGAGGATTAACCCAAACTCAGTATCCCATTATATTTTTATGTTTGCTTGCATGCATGCACAAGAAACTTTTCATCACAGTTTAGGAGAGAAGTGGGGTTTTGGTGGTGGGGCACTGTGAGGGCCAATGCCCCCAGTACCTTTTGAGGCTTGGCCCACTTTCCCCAATGTGGTGGCATGCTGTTGCTGATACTAATTCAGCCAGCATGCCACCACCTTGAAAGGAATCTGCTGCTGCAATGAGGGAGCAACCCGTCATTGCAGGGCTGTCCCTTGCCCGGAGTAAAATTTCTTTTAACATGGCAGTGGGCGGTGACTCTCGCTGCCCACCTCAGAGTCCCGATGAAAGCTGACTTGGGGGTTCCCAATTTTCCTGTCAGCATGTCCCCATTGTCACAAACCCACTCAGCAGGTCAGCCCTCTGCACCCAAAGTGCCAACCTCCGAGCACAGTCTTGTGAACAGTTAACAGAAACAGGGTAACTCTTCTGTCTGTTTTGTGGGTTTGAATCAACCTTTGGTCTCAGTTCTGAAGGGATTCAAACTGTGAACCTCTTGCTAGCATACCCAATGCACAGGCTCAGATAAGTCTGTCTTCAGGGAGGCCAGATATCTTTGCCTACGGGCACCTAACCAGGTGTACAAAATGAACCCTTAAAACTCTAATAAAGACCTCAGATTACTCTTACCTTTTTCCAGTTTGGTATCACCATTCAAGCTTATGCACAGTGTCTGCTTTAACCATATATACTTCACTTGTTAAAGAAAAGAAATTCAAAGACAGACCAAGTAGGCTCTAAAAATAGAGTTTTACTAAAATAGATAAAAGTATGTAAAACATAAAATACAGAACCATATATCACAAGAACCATACAATCTTTTAAAAAAACAAGATTTTAACAGTATAATTCCTACTACAGTACTTACATGTTGTCTCTCTCTACCTGTATACCTGCTTAAAGTGCTCAAAGATGTTTCTTTGTCAGATTGTAGATAAAAGTGTCTCTGAAGGAAAACAGAATACTCTTTAAAAACTGTCTTTGCCAACCCCTTTGTGTGAGGTCACCTAGCTCCTCCTCTGTTTATTAAAAATCATACACCCAGGATATTTTATCATATTAGAAGGTAAGATAATTAAGGTTACATCAGCAGAAACTCCTTTTGCCTTGTGACTTCCCCAATCAAGTCTGTAAATTTCCTTTCATCTATGAGCAGTATCCCCTCTCACACAGACATCAAAGTATTTATGATTTTGCTCCAGTGTGCTGAACCTGGATTCCTCCTCAAAATGTCATAAAATGGATACCGATTTCTCTCTTAGCAGTTAAAGCTATATTTAACTTAGAAAAACAGAAGATTCTTGATTAAGGCCTGTTCTAGTCTGTAATTAGCTTCTGGCCTTCCAGGTAACACCTTGTATCTAAAACCTGTGTGTGTGTGTGTGTGTGTGTGTGTGTGTGATCTCACATGCTGTCTCAGCATCTCTAATGAGAGACAGTCCATAACACATTTTTATATTACAAAAAATCATAGTGTACTCAGAACTGGCTGTCCACGTGTTACACTCATCCCCAGTTTATTTGCTGATGGGGTAGCCCAATCCCCATTGGCATGATGTGCCTCCCTCCCCATTTGTCATGTGCTGAGGGGGTGCCCAATCCCCCTCGGCTCATGTGCTCCCACTTCCCCCACCACACTGTATGACCAACGGGGGTGCCCAATCCCTGTTGGCTCCAGTACCCATTTCCACAACAAACACCCGGCCAGGTGGCATGCTGGGAGCCCAGCATGCCAAAAGTATCCACAATGTCTTTGTTTAATTTCAAATCCTGTAAAAGAAAACAGTCCTCGTTGATCCCATGCCCCTCCTCCAACCCGCACCCACCATACATGCTCTACCTCCCACCCCTCCCTTTTACCTCAGGAGCCAGCGCAACAATCTTCAGTGGACCGGGAACATGTCTGCACTCTTCAAAGCTGACTGCGACCTGAAGAAATGCCGGTAAGCTGTATAATTGCATAAATCTTTTTTTCAACTTTGGTGCATATCTCAGCCATATTTTCAAATTTTGGCACCAAATTTTCAACATGGGGTTCATGGGACCCCACCTCATGAGTTCAGTCAATGTCATCTCGTTATTCAGTCCTGAAAGGTGATTTTGTGGTCACTGCATGGAATCACCTTTTTGGACTGATTAACGAAACAACAGTGTCACTGTTCATGAGGTGGGCTCTCAAGAAGCCTATGTTGCAAATGTGGTGAAAAAATTCCAAAAAATGACTGCGTTATGAGTGTGTGTTGTGCAGTTTCTACACATGCCCTTAACATTTCACGAATTTGTAATATTTTCACTCCAGGTTTTCAACATTGGCATTTTTCCACACCTCCTTATGAACAGTACAGCTGCCATTTTTCACATCCTGGCCACAATTTGTATTTGCACTCCCAGTGCAGAATAAGGTGATCACTTGTGGGAAATTAGTGTTTTTATTTATTTATGTAAGAGTTTAACCAGGAAGGCATACTGAACAGGGTACCACTCAATTCCAGATGCACTCTGGGGAGGTAGAGGGAGAGGGAGATACAGTGGAATACACATTACAATGTATATAGATCAGTACAGTCAAATAGATTAGTCAACATCAATATAGCTATTCAGGTAGGTGGTCAAATAGATTAGTCTACATCAATATAAATATACAGGCAGGTTGTCCAAATACAGTCAAAGCTAGCTTTACACTCATAAATACAATAGCATCAACATCATACGAGTAAGCACGGTGGTCAACAGCAGGTGAAAATAAGCAATGAGAAAAAATAAACAGCGGCCAACAAGACCGCAAGGTTTCAACTGGGCTGAATGCATGAGCAAGTAGTGGAGAAGTGTGTCTTGAGTAGAGCGTTGAGGTGAGGAGTGCTAGTGGGATGCCTAATATCAACCAGCAAGGAATTCAATAGCTTAGGTATTCGGTAGCTGAAAGCAGCCTGCCCAGACTCGATGGACCTGAAGGGGATGTGAAGTAACTGAGAATCAATGTTACTGAGCAAGTAGGCTGGTGGGGGCATGGCGTTAAGGGTGGATGCAAGGTAGGAGGGGAGGGACTACAACCAGAATGTTGCTGCTGTTCTTGCACAGTGTAACAATCTCCGATTGTGGAGAAAAGGGAGGTCTAAGGAATGGTATAGGTCGCAATGATGGGTACTGGGAGGGCAGTCCAGGGAGAAGCGGCAGAACGAGTGGAAGAGTGGGTCTAGTCTGGATAGGGAGGATTTAGGGGCAACACCATAGACTACATCCCCGTAGTCCATTATTGGGAGGATCATCTTTTGAACGATTGCTAGGCGCGTGGGCAAGAGAATGCAACTTTTATTACAGTATAAAGTGCCTAACTTCTTATGTATAGCATCAATTATCGCAGTGAAGTCAAGATGCTGGTCTAACCAGACCCCGAGGTACCTGAAGGAAGTGCAAACCTCCAGGGGGGAGCCATCCAATGTGTGGAAAGATGGGGTGGCAGGGAGATGGGAAAGTTTGGCCCTAGTGCCGAATGTTAGGGAGACTTTTTTTTAGGGTTTAGAAATAGCTGATTTGAACTGAACCAGCGTTGGACAGTGTCAAAATCCTGCTGTAGGCAGGCTTTCACAGTGGAGGCGGATGCCCCAGAGGCATACAGCACTGTGTCGTCTGCGTACATGTGGATAGACATATGAGGGCAGGCCACAGGCAGATCATTGAGGAAGATAGAAAACAACAAAGGGCCTAGGGCAGAGCCTTGGGGAACCCCGGTGGTAACAGGGAGTGAGGTGAAGATGGCAGAGCCAATACGGACTGACTGGGACCTACCTGCCAGGTACGGCTGGAACCAATTGGTGGCTGGCTCAGTCAGACCAGCTTGGGCGAGTTTGGACTGTAACAGAGCATGAGAAACCACGTTGAAAGCCTTAGCCAGGTCGACGAAGATAGCCGCGGTTATCTCCCCATTATCCATGCCCGTGAGGATGGTGTCAGTGAGATGGAGGAGAGAGGTGATGGTGGAGTAATTTTTCCTAAACCCGGCCTGATAAGGGGTGAAGAAGTAGATGGAGATGAGGAAGCAGGAGAGCTGTGATAGTACAAGGTGCTCCTGGATTTTGGCTAGGATGGGGAGCAGTGAGATAGGTCAGTAGTTGCTCGGTGAGGAAAGGTCACCTCCTTTGGTGAGGGGTATGACTGTGGCATGTTTCCATTTTGTAGGGACAGTACCAAGTCTGAATGACAGGTTATAAAGAGTGGCCAGAGGACTGGCTATGGCTGGGGCAGGAAGATGGAGCATTTTGGAGTCAAGGCCCGAGGGGCATTTTCCTTTGGAGGGATTTAGTGACCAGAGAAGTTTTAATACCTCGGTGGTCGAAACAAGATGAAAGGAGAAGTTCAGGACAGATTAAGAAAATCACAGTGACACTGTTCATAAGCAGAGGTCCTAAAATGCCTATGTTGAAAATTTGGAGACAAAAGTCCATAAAATGACTGCGTTACAAGTGTGTGTTGCGCAGTTTCCACGCACCCTCGTAACTTAGCAAATTTGTAATATTCTCCTTCCAGATTTTCAACATTGGCAGTTTGCCATACCTCCTTATGAACAGTACAGCTGTCATTTTTCATATCCTGCCTGAAATATGCATTTGCATATCTGGCACACAATGGCGTGGTTGCTGGGGGAAAATTAATGTTTCAGACAGATTAAGAAAATCATAGTGACAGTGTTCATGAGCAGAGGTCACAAAATGCCTATGTTGAATATTTGATGAAATAATTCCACTAAATGACTGCGGTATAAGAATGTGTTGCACAGTTTCCATGTACACTCGGAACTTCAAGCATTTTTAAATATTTTCACTACAGATTTTCAACATTGCCATCTCTTCACACCTCCCTATGAATGGTGCAGCTGTCATTCTTCACATCCTGCCTGATCTGTGTTTTCGCACATCTGGTGCAGAATGGCATGGTTGCTGTGGGAACTCGAAGTTCAAGACACATTAACAAAATCACAGTGCCACTGTTCATGAAAAGAGGTCCCAAATGCTTTCATGAGGTGGGGGTCACAAAAAGGCCATGTTGAAAATCTGTACTGCAAATATCAACACACGGCCGGGGAATTAGGGTTTCTAACCATAATGTCCCACCCTATACAGACTGACATACATCAGAGGTGTAACTTTGGATCATCAGCTGTAATGCTCATGCCATCCCACCCCCACCCTGAAGCCAGTGACAGGCATCGAGGTGTACCTTGCACTCTTCAGCCCCAGACTTCACCCCATCCTCCTGTACTGCACCCATTTCAATGTATGTCCTTATGAAATGGGGTGACTGTGAAGCCGAACACCCCAAGGCACACCTCAACACTTGTCAGTATCTACAGGATAGGGTGAGGTGAAATGCCATGAGCAGTATGGGGAACGACCCACAGGCACATCCCAATGCCTGTCCGTCTCTGAAGGGTGAAGGTGGGACTGCCGTGAGTTCAGTACTTCACTGCCACTCCTATTCTGCATCTGTCTAACTCCTGCACATCCAATGCTAATGTCAGCAAGCAAATATTCGGCATTGACAAATGCTTGTTAAAACATTGGTTCACCCTGTTTTTAGTTCACCCCCAGATGCTTAAAATAACCTTGGAGAGAAACATTACTAGTTTGCTCAGAAACAAAATTGCTATAGTTTATCAGTTTACTTTCTGCATTTCCATATCTCAGCTCCTCATATCCATCAGTCTTTTGTTGCCACTGTTTTTTAGGTGTCTTCTTTCTTTCCTGGAATTAAAGATCTCGGAGCTGGCCTCAAACAAGTCCAAATCAAAGTCACCAAAAATGAACAGAGTCCCCAAAATCTGAGGTTTTCTTTGCCTGTGTTGTTGTTATCACAGCTACTAAAAATGCAGGATTTACTCCTTCTGTGATTAGCATAAATCTTGCAAAGTCATTTCCAATAATCACAGGAACAGGTAAGGTAACTTTAGTGCTATCCCCACTTTCATTTGGTGCAGCACTCCATTAATGTTCAGAGTCACTTGGGTGGAGAAATAGTACTGAGTGTCCCCATGGATATAGATGACCCCAGTACCTGATTCTTTTACACAGTCTTTTCCCAGAACATCAACATGCATCAGGGTCTGTCTGCTTCCCAAATCTATAAGTCTCATCACAGTCTTATACCCCACCTTGACATCTCTTGAATACTTGCCCCAATTCAATAAGGCCAAATTTGCTCCAGTGTTACCCTTCTTATTTTGTAGGGCAGTTTCCTGCAATATGGCCTGGCTTATTACAGTTCTGGCAAATAAAGTCTTTGGCTGCAGATTTGTTAGCCTGAGCACAGTTCTTACCTACGTTAAATTGGGAAAAAGAAGGTCATACTGTCCATTGACTGTTACTTAGCTGCTGCAGTGTCTGCCTGGCCATCTGATAGTCATCAGCCAATGAAACAGCCTTTTCCCTACATTCTGGTTCATGTTATTTTACCCAAAGCTGCACGTTTGTAGGAAGGATGTTAATGAATTGCTCCATTGCAAATATGTTGATGATCTGTGTGGCTGTTTTGCCCTCTCATTAGAACAATTTAATCAGGAGTGTTCTGAGTTGGGTGAAAGCTTCTCCAGGATTGTTGGCTGAGTGTTACCTCAGGGACTGAAAATTCTACCTATAGGTCTCTCCTGTGATATCATACCTTTTAAGGATTTCTACTTTCTCAAGGTCATAGTTTTTTTGACTGTGCCATGTCCATATTGTTGTAAGCAAGTTGAACTTTACCTGTCAGATAACGTACCAGCCTAATTTCCCATTCTGTTTGGGCCATTGACAATGCTTTGGCAACCCTTTCAAAAGTTGTGAGTGTCCTCAAAGCAGAGGTCAGGAAGCATAGGAAAACCAGGAGCAGTTATAAGATTTGCAAGTAGTGTTTTATTATTTTAAATAACAATAAAATAAAAAAAATACAATTGTGCAGGATAGCTTGTATACAGGTAGTTCAAAAAAAGTTCTTCCTCTGAGGGTATGTCTAATTTTACATTTCAATCTCTCTCTCAACAACAAAAGATTGCTCTCTTTCTGTAACAAGTCTTTGCCTGCCAATTAATTTCTGCATCCTGAGCTCAAGAGACGTTCTGTTTCTTACAAAATGTATCAGAGTTCTTGTTAGTTTCTTTCCTGAACAGGCTTGCAAATAAAACACTGTGTCCCAAGCTGGCCTCCTGTTGACAGTTTACAAACAAGCCTGAGGAGGTCAAACTGCATCTCAAGGTTACCCCATGAGTTCCAAATAGCTTTCTGCAATCATTTCAACAATATAACTATATACATTTTCAAACCAGAGAACCCAGTTTCACATAAGGAGCCATAGGTATTTTTATAACCACAGATAAGCGTTGGGGGGGGGGTAGAAACAGCAAGTAGCAGCAACTGAAGGCTGGGAGATGGGGGGAAGATTCATGAGACTGTCAGATTGATCAGTTCCTAGGTCTCAAAAGAAAAATGTGATTGTGCAATCAGATAGAAAAGAGATAGAAAAGGGGACAATAGAACGGATCCTTGCCTTTACCTCTTTCTGCAGAACAGATGGGACAGGGTCCCATTCAACCCTGTCACAGTCACGTATGCTTCAATATCATCTGAGGGACACATATTGGTAAGATTAATCTCTTCTAAGTTGTTTGTGTTTTGTTGATCTGCTGGACCTATACTAGATCCTTCAGCTTTAATAGCTTGAAAGGCATCCAGCCATTGCTGCTCCTGTCACTGCATCTCTTGTCTTCTCTGTGCCTCTAAATGTTGACTCTCTTTTTCTTTCTGTTTCTCAGTGTCTCTTTGTTGTATAGACCACAATTTAAAGAAGGCAGATGTGCTTTCAGATTCTGTCCATGCCTATTCTTCTTCTTTCATCCTTGGTGCTGGCTGTACAGTTTTCATTTGGACTTTTGTTTCTGCTTCTAGTTTGGCTGACATTCTTCTGGTAATAAATCCTGGGCTTGCTGTTGCAAGATCCATACCTTTCATCTGTGCTTTCCTGGTACCAAGTCTGGTACCCACACACAAAACTCCTGGTGTAGACTATACATAGTTTGAATCCCACTTTGACATGACAGAGGCATAAGTTAGGAAGTATAGGGAGACCAGGAGGAGTTATAAAATTCACAAGTAGCATTTTATTATTATCATTACTAATAAAATAGAAAACAATAAAATTGTACAGGATGGCTCTTCATAGATGCAGTACAAACTAAACAATCTTACATCTGAGTCTCCCCTGGGAAAGCATTGCTCTGATTATATCAGATTTTTTTGTCTGACAGATCAAACTCTGCATCCTATTGTTGTAAGTCACATCTCCTGTTTTTCACAAAATGTATCACAACTTTGTTAGTTTCTTTCCTGAGGACAGCCTGAAGAGTACATCTAGTCTTAACAGGTGTAACAAAATAATACATTTTGTCTCAGATCTAGTTTCCTGTTGACAGTTCAGAAAACAAGCTTGTGGAGGTCAAAATACATCACAAGGTCAACCCCCGTGTTACAGGTTGTTATCTTTTCTAATAAACTCAAATAGCTTTCTGCAATCATTTCAACTATATATATATATATATATACACACATTTGTAAATCAAGGGATCCTAATTTCACATAAAAATTCACATATATTGTGTTTAACCACAGACAAGCAAGGGGAAAAAGAAGGAATAGAAATAGGAAGTGAAGGAAGAGAGAGATAACAGGGGAAATTGTGGGACCATCAGAGCACCAATTCTAGGTGCTACAAGAAAAATTTGATTGCATAATCAGACAGACAAGAGAGAGACAAGTGACTGAATTGGAGAGGACAAAATAGATCCTTGCTTTTAACTCTCTCTGCATAATAAATGGGACAGGATCTTACCAACCCTGTCACACAGGTTTGTAGAGTTAAATGGATATGAGGTGCAATTTGTGTGATGAAATAGGGCACACATTTAACCAATGTCCTTTGGCTGCCCATAACTGATAAGAGCTGCAGTCAAGATCATCTACTGAAACAGGTCCATAATGCCAACATACCTTAGGCTGCCATGGTTTATGAGACACAGGCACTAGTGTTAATAGTGCTGGAGAGGCTGGAAACTCTAAGTATCATTTTGGATCCACCAGCTATTAAGAATGCATTGAAACAAGTGTCTAAGGATGCCTTGCCAAGAGAGGACCCTATGTGCAGTGTCCTGTCATGAGGTCCTGAACTGCCTCAGGTGGTCCCAGTCATAGTACTGGAAGTGGGCAACCTGTTGCTGGTGATAGAGGGCAATGGCCCCATACCAACTTGACAGAGTGGTACAAATTAATAGTTTTCTACCCATACCATGACTCCTCCACAGGGTGGGATGAAAGTGGTGATAAAGACATAAAGGAAAATTAAAGGGCATTTAAGTACTGATTGCATGATTAAAAAATAGAGGTCTCAGTCTCAACTTTTCGATGGAGAATAGAGTAAGGTTTTCAATCAGAGGTAGAATTTGGGGACATGGAGGAAGAGGAGGTATTAGAAACTGCCTCAACTGCATCTTCAGTAGTGTTAGCAACCTCTAATAGGGAAGAAATGAAAGGTGACACTGAGGTGCCTAGAAAAAGGCAGGGGAGGTCTAGGAGTTGATCTTTGGCAACAAAAATAAGCGATTTAGTGTTTTTTTCCTTGAACATTGTGCTGCTTTCTTAGGAATAACCAGACTTGTTCAAGTTACCTTTCTCCTGGTATTGGACTATGCTGACATTCTGTATGGACAAAGTACTAGTATAGCCTTATTCAAGCTCTACACCCTTTACCATCATGCAATAAGATTTATTACAAGAGCTCCCTACTCCACACATCACTGCTTTCTCTATTGCTAAGTAGGTTGGACATCCCTCAAATTCAAATGTAAAAAAAAATGCAGCCCTCTGGACATACCGAGCTATTACAAAAAAGCTTACCCAATACATTACAGACTGCCTTCCTGTTTGCTCTCTGGAAGCTATGCACTGAGAAGCCTTTCATATATATCTCTTAGCATCCTCAAAGTTAGAACCCGATTTGGCATCTCATCTTTAAGTCATTCCCTTCCCTCCTTGTGGAACAAACTTCAGAAAACCCCGAAGTTAGCCATCACTGTAAAATTGTCTACCTTCAAAACCCTATTTGCTTGTGCCTTCATGGAGTCCTGCAATTGTGTCCTCAAATGCACTGTTATAGAGTATTATAATGTTACTGTCTCTATCATTCTTCTTCTGCTCCATAACTGTCCCTCCTGCATAACTTCTCCTTGTGTCATGCTTTTCATTACTTCCAACCTCCTTTCCCTGAAAAACTCCTGTTTATGGATACTTTTGTTATATCCTGTTCATTTAACAATGCAGATAACTGCATGCCCCTCCATTACTGTATGATAAAAGGTAACATGTTGTATAATATGCCTTGCAATGTTGCTTTTGTATTATTTTTTTATGTATACTTGTCAGGTTCACCTTGTAAATGAGTTTACCTCAATGATGTTCCGCCTGGTAAAAAAAAGGTTGATTGATTGTCAGTTCTTATTGTATATTAATGGTGACATCTCACCACTCTTCAAATATCATGTGTGACCACTGTTAATGTTTGTAGCATTAAATCATTATAATGGGGGTGGTGGCAGTCTCTGTCTTATGGGACCTGTCTTTTTGTTGTGTTATTCTTACAGTAAACTATTTTAAGTTTGATTTATAGACCCAAAAAGACTAAAAAAGTGAAAGGGTGGTGGTGCTGGTGGGGGGCTCTTTTTGTTCTTTAGATCATAGTACCTGTGATGGGTTGGCTATACTATTTAAGGTATAAGATTTTACATGCAATCATTTTCTGGATCTGTGTCAAGTAAGGGTTGCCTTAGTGGATTTAGTGCATTATGGTGCCCATTCTTATTTTATAAAAGTGTATGCACCCAGCCAAAGACAGCAAAGGTGGACTTATTTTCTTTAATTCAGTCAAATGTATATACATCACAAATACTGGTGTACAAAGTTGTAAAAATTCACTTTGTAAATTAATTTGGGAATGTGCTGCAATTCATGAAGTTAATCTGTCTTGTGAAGTCTCAATTTGCATAACAGGAAAAACTTCTCAAATTGCAAATTTGAAAACTTAACTGGTGAAATGGGGCCCACAGGCAAAGTTCGCTATGTACCATGTGGTTGGGTGTTACATGGTACAGTAATGCCATTCAGAGGTTGTACTGAGTACAATCTTCTGAACAGAGATTAGAGAGACATATGTCCCTGCTTGTCTGAGCAAAAAAAAAAAAAAAACAACAAACAAACAAAAGAAAACAAAGCCCTAAAATCAATTTAAAAATTGAGTGTTTTGAAACAAAGTAGGTAGGTAGGTAAAATTTTTATTCATACTAAAATGAATATGGATAACATCACTGAGCTGAGGCTCACTTACAGTGAGGTCCAATCGGCCCAAACCAGTTACTCTTACATTGATTAGACAAAATACATTAACTACATTACATTATAACTGGACTTATACAAATAACATTAACAATTGCATTTCTAAAATATCATTGTTCAGTCATAATAATCAACAGAAACAACACTTATGAAATACAGACAGATAGAAATTTATTCACAAAAAGATCTAGAGGGCCTTGTGCAACTAGATCAGTGTTTGTTTCTGATATTGCTGAATTATTTAGTTTACTGTTATGGTTTTGTTTTGTCTATTGAAGCACTGCTGTGTCCTGTGTGTGAGAGGGGAGGTGTTTCAGCTAGAAATGCAGCCATTACAGATCAGTGACTTTGTGCATTTGCTTACTGTGAGTACACTCTGTGTGTAGCAGATGTCTCATTTGTTTTCTTCAGTCTTTCTTGTTAATGATTTTTTTGTCTGCGGTCTTTAAGTTTTCATTTTATTTTTGTAGCACAGATTGATGTGAAGTATTGTGTAATTCTCTTTCTATATTAGTTGTAGTTTTGTTTAGTTCTTAAAGTAAATGTGTTACAGTAATTTATTAATTACCTGTTGTGTGCATCTTATTAATCTCCACTGCTGTAAAAAAACACATTTTGGTGGTTTTACTGTACCTACTATTATCTCAGTAAACTCTTCTATTCACAATCAGATTATACTGCTAATCTCTTGTGGGAGGTGTTGTCTGCTGCTGCTGCTGCTGTTTAGTTTTTCTGAAGGATTTCTTTAAATTTCTTTCCTCACAGTATAAACAATCGAAGTATATAAAATGATTGGGAAGTGATGCTTTACTAATGGGAGAGGTGCTGGGCAGGTGGCAAAGAAGTGTCTAAATTCTGTGGGACAAAACAGTGTTGTAGCTAAGAAATCTACGTCTATAGCTGTATCATCTTTGGGCTATGTGCCAGTAGTAGTAACAAAAGAGTTGTTGTCAGCAGTGGTGGTGTCATTACTGTGGCCACACTTTTCTCTCCCACATCTGTGGCATCCCTGCTGGTGGGAGTTGGGGGAGACAAAGACAACAGGAGTTGTGCATGAGGTAGCAAATCGTCTGGCTTGGGTATTGTGGTCAAGGAGGAGGAGGAGGAGGAGGTTGTTGGTGTCCCCATTACTTGTGGTGATTGCGTCCTTGGGGCTAATCTTGATGATAGGTTTTCATTTCAAAATGGGAGTGTAGAACTTGTTCATGAGTCAAAGCTTTGTGGAGAGATGACTACATTGAAAAATGTGCCTTTGACTAAAGATGATGACGGGAAGAAAGAGCCTGGAGAAAATGAAAATGAGGAATCTAGCACTCGGGAGGAGGATATCGGCAGTGGTGGGGATGATGATTTGAATTCCCTGTGGAAACCAAAAAAGAAAAGAAGAAAGAGTAATGCTGCTGAATAGAGATGTGCAAAGTCACAAAAATTCTCTCTGGGGAATATTTTGCATAGAAGCACAACCATGCGAAATATTCAGCTGGGCAGAGTAAGAATTTCACGGAGAATTTTTTCAGCTTCGCAGGCAAAATGACTTCATACAGTACCTCATTAGATCAAAAGACAAGCGCTGACATTTGCAAAGTCAACTTTGCCAGTGAATTATGCAGCAAACAAGCAAATTTCACTAAGTATCATGGGGTTGGAGGTCACATGTGGCTGAACAGCCAACAGGAAGCTCAGAAGATTGTTTCTCCATGCAGCTGAGAGCAAGAAACTGAGGAGAGAGGAGCTGCTTCTCAATCAGAGCAATTTGTGGAGGATTTTCCTAAAGATTGACTTTTAAAACATTTTAAATATTGTCTATTGAGTGCAGGATTATAATTTTTGGAGTTTTCTAGTGTGAGTGTGGATTTTGACTTTGTGTGTGACAGTGTGAGTGAGTGAGTGAGTGAGTGAGTGTGTGTGTGTGTGTGTGTGTGTGTGTGTTTTGATTTGAATCCTGTGCTCTGCCCCACCCCACCCCTACCCTTGAGTTTTGCAGTCTGCCTCCTTCCTTTTTTTAATACATAGGGCTTTTAAAATAATATGAAAACCTTTCTATCATTTATTCCTTTGCCTTGTAGCTGTCCCCCACATGTTTTCAACAGCATAGCAGCAGTTGTATCTTCCCCAGCTTGTGTCTTCGTTAGTCGAAATCCATCTTTTCACCCTGGTAGGTTGTGGTAGCTTGCCTGACCAGTTGTTGTACCCCCCATAGTGTGGTGTGAAACATAGCATCCACATTTAACAGTGTTCCAGACTGATTTTTGCAGGATTTCACTGAATTTTTCCATTATTGAGAACACTAGTGGTACCCCTCCCCCAGACTGTGTTACTGTTCTGTTGGCAAAGTGTGTCTGAGCTGCATAAATCCATCTAAAAATCACTCGGGTATCCTATCTGACCTGTTGTCATACCTCTGTGTGCTGCTGTGAGAAATAGTGCCCAAAAGCAACAGTTTTTCAGACAGATTTTTGCAGGATTTCACTGAATTTTCCCATTTTTGAGAACACCAGTGGTATCCCTCCCTCAGACTGTGTTACTGCTCTGTTGGAAAAGTGTGTCCCAGCTTTATAAATCCATTCAATAATCACTTGGGTATCCTATCTGACCTGTTGTTGTACCCCTGTGTGCTGCTGTGAGAAATAGTGCTCAAAAGCAAGTTTTTCAAACTGATTTTTGCAGGATTTCACCGAATGTCCTCCTGTTATTGAGAACACCAGTAGTATCCTTCCCCCCAGACTGTGTTACTGCTCTGTTGGCAAAGTACACCCCAGCTTTATAAATCAATCTAATAATCACTTGGGTACCCTACCCTACTAGAAATGTTGCAAAGTTAAATTTTGCCTGCAAATTTCATGAGAAGCGCCGAAAATATGTGCTTTGCAGAATTCGCAGAGTTTTGGCTGACCTTCAGAACTTCAGATCACACGATTTTCATGAAGTTTTCGGTGTAGTTTATCAGTTTTTCCCATGAAGCATGAAATTCACGTGTGAAATTTCATGTTTTTCAGCAGAATCCACGCAATCGCTCCACAAAATCTGAATTTCTTGGACTTCATGCATCTCTATACCTGACCTCCTCTTGTATCCCCATTGTGTGATGTGAGACACAACATCCAAATTTAACAGTGTTCCAGACTTATTTTTGCAGGATTTCACTGAATTTGTTCCCCTGTTATTGAAAACATCAGTGGTATCCTTCCCAGACTGTGTTACTGCTCTGTTTGCAAAGTATATCCCAGCTTTTGAAATCCATCTAATAGTCACTTGGGCACCCTACCCAACCTGTTGTTGTACCCCCATGTGCTGCTGTGAGAAATAGTGGCCAAATGTAATAGTTTTTCAGACTGATTTTTGCAAGATTTCACTGAATTTTCCCGTTATTGAGAACACCAGTGGTATCCCTCCCCCAGACTGTGTTACTGCTCTGTTGGCAAAGTGCATCGCAGCTTTATAAATCCATCTAATAATCACTCGGGTATCCCACCCAACCTGTTGTTCTGCCCCCCGTTGTGTGACGTGAGACATAGTGTCCAAATTTAAGTGTTCCAAACTGATTTTTGTAAGATTTCACTGAATTTTCCTCTGTTATTGAGAACACCAGTAGTATCCCTGCCCCCAGACTGTGTTACTGCTGTGTTGGCAAAGTACACCCCAGCTTTATAAATCAATCTAATAATCACTTGGGTACCCTACCCTACTAGAAATGTTGCAAAGTTAAATTTTGCCTGCAAATTTCATGAGAAGCGCCGAAAATATGTGCTTTGCAGAATTCGCAGTTTTGTCTGACCTTCAGAACTTCAGATCACATGATTTTCATGAAGTTTTCGGTGTAATTTATCAGTTTTTCCCATGAAGCATGAAATTCATGTGTGAAATTTCATGTTTTTCAGCAGAATCCAGGCAATCACTCCACAAGATCTGAATTTCGTGGACTTCAAGCATCTCTATACCTGACCTCCTCTTGTATCCCCATTGTGTGGCATGAGACACAACATCCAAATTTAACAGTGTTCCAGACTTATTTTTGCAGGATTTCACTGAATTTGTTCCCCTGTTATTGAAAACATCAGTGGTATCCTTCCCAGACTGTGTTACTGCTCTGTTTGCAAAGTATATCCCAGCTTTTGAAATCCATCTAATAGTCACTTGGGCACCCTACCCAACCTGTTGTTGTACCCCATGTGTGCTGCTGTAGAAATAGTGGCCAAATGTAATAGTTTTTCAGACTGATTTTTGCAAGATTTCACTGAATTTTCCCGTTATTGAGAACACCAGTGGTATCCCTCCCCCAGACTGTGTTACTGCTCTGTTGGCAAAGTGCATCGCAGCTTTATAAATCCATCTAATAATCACTCGGGTATCCCACCCGACCTGTTGTTCTGCCCCCCGTTGTGTGACGTGAGACATAGTGTCCACATTTAACAGTGTTCCAGACTGATTTTTGTAAGATTTCACTGAATTTTCCTCTGTTATTGAGAACACCAATGGTATCCCTCCCCCAGACTGTGTTACTGCTGTGTTGGCAAAGTACATCCCAGCTTTATAGATCCATTTAATAATCACTCCGGTACCCTTCCCGACCTGTTGTTGTACCCCAGCTTGTGTGGTATGAGACATAGCATCCAAATTTAACTATGTTTCAGATGATTTTTGTAGGATTTTACTGACTTTTCCCCTGTTATTGAGAACACCAGTGGTATCCTTCCCAGACTGTGTTACTGCTCTGTTGGCAAAGTACACCCCAGCTTTATAAATCCATCTAATAATCACTCAGGTACCCAACCCGACCAGTTGTTTTACCCCTGTGTGCTGCTGTGAGAAACAATCCCAAAAGTAACAGTTTTTCAGACTGTTTTTACAGGATTTCACTGAATTTTCCCCTTTTTATTGAGAACACCAGTGGTATACCTCCCAGTCTATGTTACTGCCCTGTTGGCAAAGTACATCCCTGCTTTTGCAATCCATCTAATGACTCAGGTTGCCGGGTACCCTACCCATCCCATTGTTGTACCCCCTGTGCTGTGCGAAATAGTGCCCAAAAGGAACAGTTTTTTAGACTGATTTTTACAGGATTTCACTGAATTTACCCCTGTTATGGAGAACACCAGTGGTATCCCTCCCAGACTGTGTTACTGCCTTGTTGGCAAAATATTTCCCAGCTTTTGAAATCCATCTAATTACTCGGGTTGCTGGACACCCTATCCATCCCATTGTTGTACCTCCATGTGTTGTGAGAATTAGTGCCAAAAAGTAACAGTTTAATCTCTGTGTTGCCAAACCTTAAGAAAAGTAGAATGCCAGCAAAGAGAAACAAGAAAGGGAGAGGAGCAAGTCATGCAGGAAAGACTTCAAAATCATTTGTGAAAAGTGGTGCAACTGAAACCATGAAAGAAGGACAACTTTCTGATGTGGCGTTGCCATCAACAAGTTCTTCGTGCTCTGGGATGGGCACTGTTAGCAGTAGAGCTGCTAGTGTTCACATTCTGCAGGATGCCCTACTAGCAGATGGACTTGTATCTTTGTCCTCACAAGCTGGCTGTAGTTAATCCAGTAGCTATAATCTCAGAGAGAACATTGTGCCATTCTGAGTCAGGCAGTTCATAGAAGTACAGCCATAGGTATTTCAAATTTTCAGTGGCAGCTGTTTGTGGAAGCTCAGTTCCATCCAGTTTCTGGTGCTCTGAGAAGCGCTGCAGTGCCAACTTCATGACTCACATCATGTCACGATGAATCATGTTCATGGATATCACAAATCACACCACTTCAACTTTTTTTGGTACAACCTTGGTTATTTTTTTTTGTTTGTTTATTTTTAATCCTTGGTTTCATGATGAAACCAGGGCACCCAGTTATCCTGTCACATCACTCACAAGTTCGATGCTTCTGTTAGTGCTCACGTTCAGCAGGATTCCCTAACTGTTGTGTTCCATACCGAGAGCCATTGCTAAACATAATTGGTGACATACATTACAAACACATTGTCCCCTTCTACAAAAAGTTATACTCAGGAGACCAGTTTAAAAAAAGATGGACACTGCTTAATGTGCTGCAATCGATTGATGCAGGAGTTGACTGTGACACTTTGGCCTTGATGCAGCACATGCTCGACTTGTTGGACTCCAACCCTCATATTGTTGAAATTCTGCAGTCTGATGACTTTGGAATTTCCACCATACTTGACCCACATTATAGGCATGGCCTTGAGTCTATACTAGATGGTGGGCATCAGAGGGTAGAAAACCTTACCAACATTCTGGTCAGAAGGGTTAGAGGGGAACAGATGCTCAAGACACATAGGGCACTGAGTGTTGTTGCTACCACCACCACCACCACCAAAGCACTGTCAGCTTCACATGCCATGCCTATGTCAACAGGCTGACAAAAAACAAAAGCCATCAATCCTATTTGGGATGTTTTAAGTGAGGTTGGTGTTGCACCCATGGAAGAGCATGATGAGGAGGAGGAGTAGGATGATGTGGCCGGACTCAGAGCAGCACGTCATATAGTTGACTGTTTCATGACTAAACAAAAACACTTTGCAAATAGTGATGAGCCATTATTGTACTGGGTGAGCAAGATAACTGAATGGCCTGCACTGACAGGTCTGGCAATAAAATACCTTAGCTGCCCCCCTCTAGTGTCAGTGCTGAGTGTGTGTTCAGTGCTGCAGGTGCCATTGTACAACTGGTGCACAAATCTGTAACCAAAGAATGTGAAAATTCTCATATTTATTAAAATGAATAAGGAACACATTCCATGCTAGATCATGATATCCATTTTCCTACCTCATCCTCCTGGGAGTGGATCATCTGATGAAGATGAAGAGAAAGATGGTGCTGTTGGCAGAAAGATGAAGTCATCATACACTGTTGGCACTGATGTCGATGACTCAGTTGTGGAATGTGAATACCCATCAGGTGAGAACTCCAGTCTTGAGGACTGAGGTCTGCTTCTTTGATGAGGATGGTGACAGTGCTTGAAGACAACAAAATTGTGTTGTGTGCCACCTTTGTATTCCATTCTATTCTCATATGACATCTCCAGAATTTATGTTATTATCATGACTGTTAATGTTCCCTTCTCAGAACTGTATTGCTGCAGCTGCTGATGCTACATTTTGTCCATCATCACTCAGAATAGGCATCATCATCCTATGCACACTGGATAAAGCTTCAGGGAATGACCTGAAATGACATAATCAAGAACAGAAAATATTAAGTATACCATCCATTCATATTCAGAAAAGAAAACCCACATCACCTAATAATTTAAAAGATTTACCTTCCAGTACTGCTACGCAGTAACTGGACTCCAGAGCATCAGACAGTGAGTAACTGACAACGGACTTCTATCTTATTTGGATGGAGTCCACAAATACCTTCAAGGAATCAGAATAACAGATGGTCAAAAATACAGTGCTTGACAGTTTTGATTAACATGCCACAGAGGAAACAGAAGCTGCAAAACAACCCCCCCCCCAAAAAAAAAAAACATGCTTACCTTCACCTGAACCCCCTGAACTAAAATTGAAAAAATGTATCTACATGGCACCACTGGAAAATGAAGGCACTAATTCCCATAAAGCAGTCCAGACTGTTGAGCTTGAGTATGTGAAATCACTACAAGGAAAAAGATGCAGTCGATGTTTAAAAACCAAAAGATTAACCATCCCCATGCATTACCACATTATCTCAACAAAATGAAATGAACTTATCACTCAAACTGCAGGAGTGGGTTGCAGGATACAATAGGTACAATCTGTCTGTCACCATCGTATGTGACCAGTCCAGCAGCAGCACACAGACAGGAGCAGCACAATCACTACAAGTAATCCTTCAGGACATAAATAATTATAATAGCAGCAGCAGCAGGAAAGCAGCAGTAAAGCTTTAATTTCTGGGTGTCACAAGTCTTCATATGTTAAATATCAACCAGACATTGTCAGTTTTCCTTATCATCCACATCCACTTTATTCCAGACTATTGTTGTTCTCATTCAGCAGCTGTACAGCTGTGTAGCAACAGCCTGTATGTCACATGTGTTTTTCTTGCAGGAGAAATACTGGGGTACAACAACAGGCATATTCTCTTGTCATGAATGTTTTCTCGTTTTATTGTTGGACGGGTGTTTTCTCATGGAAGTTCATTGTATGACAGCAGACAAGATACATAGATACATAGATACCTAGACAGTGTTGGCAGATAAGGGCCTATGGCCCACCTAGTCTGCCCACTTGAGTTTGTAACTTCAGTTTATGTTTTCCTAGAACTCTGTTGCTCCTTACCCCTGACCTCCAGAATTCCTTTATGTCTATCCCATGCATTCTTAAATCCCGTGATTGTTTCAGCCCCCGCCACTTCCTCAGGCAGGGTGTTCCACTTGTACACCACCCTTTCTGTGAAGAAATTCTTCCTCATATTTCCTCTGAATCATCCTCCCTCCAACTTCATTCCATGACCTCTAGTCCTGGAACATATTTTTCACTTAAAAGTAGCACATTCTTGCACCCTGTTCCTCCCTGATCCTAAGATACTTGTATGTCTCTATCATGTCCCCTCTCTCCCTTCTCTCCTCCAGGGAGTACATATTCAATTCCTTCAACCTGTCCTTATAGGACTTGTGATGCAATCCATGTACCATCTTTGTTGTCCTCCTCTGAACCTTCTCTACCATGTTTATGTCCTTACGTAGGTAAGATCTCCAGAACTGTACACTGTACTCCAGGTGGGGCCTCACTAGTGTCTTGTATAGTGGAATCTAGACCTCTGTTTTCCTGCTGGTGATGCCCCTGCCTATGCATCCCAGCATCCTATTTGCTTTACCTGCTGCCTTGTCACACTGTTTCCCTACCTTGAGGTCATCGAGATGATAACCCCAAGATCCCTTTCCTGCTTGGTGCCTGCTATATCCTCACCCCCCTTTCATTCGTCATGTGTCCCACGTCCCATAAGAGTGGGACGTGGGACGTGGCAGCAAGGCAGTCCAGCACTTTCTCACATAAATACTTTCTCCTTTTATTCTGGGAAATTTTCTCATGGAAGTGCGTATACAGCACAGCAGACAAGAGTGGGATGTGGTGGCAGGGCAGGCCAGCACAGCACTTTCTCACATAAATACATTCTCATTTTATTCTGGGTAATTTTGTCATGGAAATGCTGCAGACAAGAGAGAGGCACAGCACGAGGAAACGTTTTTGGGTTATGTTGGTGTTTTCATGTCACTTTTGATAATTGTTTTTGAATTTGTACGGGGGGGCAAATACAACACTGACAAACATTACAGACAAGATAACTCTACAATAAATCTAGGACAATTACTACAGAATATGGAAAAAAATATAGGATGTCAGGAAGAATTTGAAGACAGTTATTTACTGGGGACAGTTACATAGGGAGTACAATGTAGTAGGATAAGACATTAGACAAGGAGATAGAGACTTTTTTTGTGCTTTTTTTTAATACTTTTTAATTTTTTTTCTGTTTTGGGGAGAGGAACAATAACACTTGGGGATGGGGAATGGGGACATACACTTACAACAACTTACAGCACAGAAAAAAAAGGGGCAGAAAATAACAAGTACTGCCTCTAGCGCTCAACCGATGATTAAGTTCTTCGACTGCCTTCAACACCTTATCATGCTGATCCAAGATTTGCTGCTGACTTTCTTGAATGTTTTTTAGCTCTTGCAACACTTTGTCTACCTTGTGCCCCATGCCGGTCACTTGCTCTGACAGAGCAGCCACCTCTGCCTTTGTGGCCACTGCATGGGAATCAAATGGTAGAACTGGGGGAGGGGCTGCTGAAGCCTGCCCTGTTGTGTCCTGATGCCGTTCCCGGCTGGTGGTGGTGGACTCTCCCTGCACACACTGGTGCCTACGTACTGGGACAACAGGCCTCACTCCTGCCACATCCCACGGGGCAGCCGTAGGCTCCCACTAAAGCCTGGCTTTCCCATTCCTGGGCATCGTGCACTCGCATGTGCATTCCCTGACCACTAGTGCCCTGATGGCTCCCCTTCCCCCCCACTGCTCTCCCACACAGTTTGCAGGTAACCATGCTGATATCTTCTGCCACTCAAAGAAGTCCCACCCTGGGAGACGTGATGAACAAAAGGGGGACCCTGCAGTTGCTGCAGGCTACTGTTACTATGATAATTCTGGATTAACTGCAGCCTCCTGCTCCACCATCATCACAGGTGCCACCTGTACCTGCTCCACCTGCTGCTAGTGGACTGCACCAGGCTCCAGCTGCTTTTCTTCTTCAGCCTGGCTCCTGCTGGTAGTTGGCTGACTTTCCCATCCCTGGCTAGGTGCCTCGCTCCCAGCATGAAACGCTTTTTCCACCTCCTCTGCCATCCTATCAAACACTATTAGTGCTACCAAAGGGGGAAACAATAGAGGGGTTTAAATCAGAAGATCAAATACAACCAAAATAAAGGGAAAAAATGAAAAGACCAAACAATCAAAACTGAGAAAATGAAAACACAAGACAGACAGCTACAAGTAGTGAAAAAAATTGCTTAAAATAACCAAATAAAAGTTTTGTCTGGTTTTCCAACAATTATGACTTGAGCACACCTTAGAGAGCTGCCTACAATCTCAGCTACTGTGGGAAAGCAACACTAACTCACTCACTTCCTTCCTGCCTGCTTCAGTCTCACCATGTGACCTGCAGTCCTACACAAAGTGTACACCATGTGATTCTGCTCAGCACGAACTGCACTTTGTTGATGAACTTTGCAGGCAAAATTAATCAGATTGCCGGCAAAGTTACATAGGTGAACTTCAACTATGTCATGGTGAATTCATGAAATGCTCCTTGGAGGTGGATTTCCTGGATTTGCCCATGCTTCAAAAGTGAATTTAAAATTCACAACATCTCTACTGCTGAACATGTGGGGCTTTGAACACCTGGATGCCATAGATCTACTGAGTAACTACTATCGAGTAAAAACATTTTTAATACCTGAAACAAGGGCTTTGCTGGCTAATAGTTTTTTGCGCACATTTACTGACTATGGCTCATTGGTCTATTCTTCCACTTCTTCAAAAATTTTAGGAAGACTGAGGATTACTTATCATAGTATTATTTGTTTTGTTATGGGACTTCCAAGGATGATTCATCATTATGACCTCTATAAGGCTCTAAATTGACTCTCTTTAAATGATAGATTTAACAGTAAGGCTTTGATCTTTCTTTACAAAATTCAGTTGGGTATTTTGCTAAATAGCATTGTTTTCCTGTTCCAAAGGACTGTTACTAGATGCACTACTAGCTCCACCAAGAAGCTGTCCTTTCAAATTCCATTTTGTCATACCACACTGGGACAACTCTTCCTACCATACAGGGGAGCTAAACATTTCAATAGTTTGCCACTATCTTTAGTACAGTGTATGACTATGTTCATATTAAAAAATGACTTTAAATGTTTTTTACTCAACACAAATGTATGCAAATGTTTTTAATTATTCATTTTTATACTTTTTGTATATGTGCATTTTATGTTGATTTTGTTGTATGTGTTAATGTGACCACTGGAAGCTTGTGAAAACATGCAGTTTTGCTCACATGCCTTTTCAGTATATAAATAAAAATGAAATGAATAATGAACTACCAATGTTCCCCCTATACAACAACAGTCGTTCCCCTTACCAGTGTTGATCCCATTACACCACTTGAATCACCCAGTGTCCAAATGCATAAGACATACTAAAAAAATACCTATTTCCACACCATCCTGTGTCCCATTACTAAACCATGTAAAATCAAGAGGTACAATATCCCTAGTATGGGATTCTTTATATTGAACCCAGGCGATGAAACAGTCGCTATTAGTTAGATGTGTCAAGTGCAAGCTAATCAGGAAAGTATGTTCACCATCTAGGCGCTGATGACCAGCACACACACCTAAAGTTCAGGCACATGTTATGCTAGGCTCAGCATCAAAAGGAAGTTGGTATAGGGGGCCCCTCTGCCTTATCATCTGCATTTGCCAAGGCATCCCAGACGTGTCAAGGAAGTAGTCCCAGTGGAGGGAGAATTGACAGAGGAGGTCTACTACAGAGATGAGGAGGAGAAGTCTGTGGGACTGCCTAGTAGTGGTCATAGCAGCAGTGGTGGGTTGAGCACTAGCACACAGAGGCACTAAAGCACAACAACAGAAAACAAGGTGGTTCTTCAGAGCTCACTGTTTATGGTATTAATGGCCTAAGTAGCTAAATGCACACGTCCAGAACAGGCATTCAAAAGTGGCAGCAGATCCACTCAAACAGTGGAGTCTCAAGGACCAGCACAGGCAGAAGAATTCCCAGGAGACATCATCTTTGTATAATATTAACTTTTAGTTAAACATGGGAGCACATAAAATAACATCAGCAATACATAAAATTTGAGGGTGGCATCATCTGAGGCCAAACATGCTTGTGTGTCAGTGAATAAACCCCACCAGCCATACCATCACACCAAGTTCAGCTGGTTGGTAGTCCAGCACCCAGAAAGGTCTAGCCTACACTGAATTGCATGTTTGAGGATCATGCCAAATACTTACCCATTCATGCTATTGCAGATGAAGTGAATGCAGCAATAGCTGAAATGATGTTGATTGAGCTATTGCTGTTCTCTTTGGTGGAGAATGTGGGATTTAGTAGGTGATTGTGTGTCCATGTCCCAAGCAGCAGATTCCCTCAGGAACTTGTTTTTTTACATGTTCCATTCCTGAACTTAATAGGACAGTGTCACACATTGTAACCCATGCTCTGCTGCATTCAGCATAACTATCCATACATCTCAGTATGGATATGGTTACCAGTGGCCAAACAGCTGGGGAGCTCTGATCTGTGCACTACAGCACACTGGGCACAGGTACCTGGGGTAGTATTTGACTCCGGCAGAAGAAAATTGTACTAAGTGCATTTGCAGTAGTAGCAACACTTGAGGAATTCACCAGCATGCTGTACTAGCAATGAAGTATGTAACTGGATCACATATAGGTCAGAAAGTGCTGAAATTGCTCCTGACTGAGACTGATGAGTGGCTGCACTCCCACTCACTGAAAGCTGGTTTTATTGCAAGTAATAATGGCTCAAATGTAGTGAAATGCATCTATGATGGGGGGGGGGGGGGGTGTTCTCAGGGTGCCATGCCGGGCTCACTGATTTATTCTTGTTGTGCAGGTGTTTTAAGCATATCCTGACATGAGATCCATGTTGACTGTGACTTGTCTCATCTGTGCCCATTTTGTCCATTCCAGAAAGACCCATGACAGTCTTGGGTACCAGGCAGTACACTTTGTCCATTCCAGAAAGACCCATGACAGTCTCAGGCACCTGCAGATCCAGAATATGACAACATATCTATTCTTAGAAACACTGACTTTTAGGCCAGTATAAATGCCACTGTCAACCACACAAACCATGCATCCTCCAGCAATCAAGATACCACCTCGTCCCCCTTCTCTGACCTGCTTGTGTCCTCCACATCCACCAACAACATAGGTCACCACCACATCCACTGTATGTATGCAGACTGCAAAATCTGTACTCTTAAGTCAGTGTAAATGCTATCATCAGGCAAACCTCTAGCCAACCAGCCAACCATCAAGCCTAGCCTCCAGCCAACCAGTCCATCAAGTTAGCAAGATCTTCAGCCCTGCAAGCCCCAACTTTGTCTGCTGTGATGGTAAGTTACTTTCACTGTTGTTCACACTCCTTATCCTTACTATTGGTGGTGACTCCATCCTTGCACAAGAGGAGCTTCCATTAATGAAGGGCAATGGTATCCCATGGATATGGGTGACTCAATTTGAGTAGCTCAACGTGAGTGACTCAAACTGAGCACCTGTAAAAAAGGGCTACAGTACATGTGTAAAACAGCAGGAGCAAAGAGACTGATCTTGTGTAGTGACAGTGAAGCAATGATGGCAAAATGTGCTGGGGGAATTGCACACCTTGTCATATACAGTGCGATCTCAGAGTTAGTTATATTAAAATAGGGTGGTTTGGGGGTGAAACCCACTTGTCTGGGGGTGTGCAGGTGGCTAAGCCTCCTGCATAAAATATACTGTTGTGTTTGTGTGGCTGGGTATGTGGTGGTGAATGTAAAGCTGCAATTGGATGGACTGCAGTCATGGTTCCACTGTGGTGTAGTGGGTTAGGCAGGGTGTTAGGTAGGTAGGTAGGATAATGTGTACTATTGAGTATTGTGTTGTTGGTTCAGTTCTAGATGCTGGCCTGTGATGCTAGTGTGTGTGTAATGTTGGTTGTGGTGCTGTGTGTTGTGTGTTTTTCTTTTTTATTTAGGAGGTTCTGTTAGGTGTTTGTTGTTTGGTGTGTTGTATTAGGATTTAGGGGTGGTATAAGAGTTGTCTGCATTGAGAGTCTGCTAGGGGTGCTATTTTGTTGCTGCTGGAGGTGGTTGTTGCTGTCTGGAGATGTCTGCTCAATTTTTGGAGAGCCAATAGGGGAGAACACTGTTGCTGTATGGAGGCTATTTGTATTGGAGGGACAAGGAGGTGTCCCAGAAGGTGCATTGTCATTTTGCAGACTACCATAAATATAGGCATTTGGCAGGGTCCATACAATTGCTGACCATGTGGTTTGTTTGCTAAAATCGCATAACCACATTCCTGATGCCGGTGATGTTGCTGTGTGCTTTGTTATGTGTCAGCTGTGGGAATGGGCTCATTCAAGTGTGGAAAGTACTGTACATCTGACATTGTGGTGGAGTCTGCCTTGATGATGCCAGATTCCATGGCTGGTCATTTGCCGGCTGTGCAGCTAATGAAAAGGACCATTCAGTGTGTTCACCATGCTGAGAGGGGATGCCCAGTTATACCATGTTCCATGAGGGAGATAACTATACCTGAGCAGTATGTGGTGTCCAGTTCTGGTGAGCATTTCCTACTTTACAATAGTGGGATGGAAGGAGATCGAGTGTTGATGTTTGCCACCCAGAGGAATATTCAATTTCTGGAGGAATGTGAGGAATGATTTTTGGATGGGACATTTAAATGTTCTCCACCATTACTCAGTCAGTTCAATACAGTGCATGGACTGAAGTGTGGGTCGGTTATTCCTGCAGTGCACATCCTTATGTGTTCTCAGAAGGTGTAATCCAGTGTTCATGTATTTTCTGCACTGAAATTATGTAGTTCTGGACTGTGTCCTCGCAATGCTGTAGTGGATTTTGAGCAGGCTGCATGGAAGGAATTGTCTTCAGTGTTTGCTGATGTCCAGGTACAGGGCTGTTTCTCTCACTTCTGTCAATCGGTGTGGAGGAAGACTCAGAAGTGTCCCAATGTTCTTGAATGGTATGGCTCTGATAAGGATTTTTCCCTCCATGTGTGGATGTTGCTTGCCTTGGCATTTGTGCCTATAGTGGATGTGGTCAGCATGTATTCGAGGAACTGAGGCAGTGGGATTTCTTTGTTCATTATGATGAGCTGTTACAGCCAGTGGCGGATTATTTTGAGGATACTTGGATCAGTCATCCTTTTGGTCAGCCTGCTCATAGATGACCAGTGTTTCCAGTGTCATATTGGAATTGCTATGATGCTACGAGGATGGGTCTGACACTTATGAATAATGCCATGGAGGGGTGGAATAGGGGATTTAATACACATTTGAGAACCTTCCATTCTATAATTTGGAGCTTTATTGAGTGTTTGCAGAATGAGAAGAGGTTGACGAAGTGCAGATGGAGCAGTTGTATTCATGTGCAGTGTCAACTTTATTGAAGAAAAAGTACAAAGATCTGAACAAAATACTGTCAATTGTTTTTCAGAATAAACTGCTCATTCCCATTGTGATTACCTTCGTGGAGTGGCTTATAATTTCCAGTTGCAACTGTGATGTGTGCATTTGTATTGTTCTGTGTATTGGCTGATGTTTTCATTGGTGTGTTTTTTTTGGGTCAGGAAGTCACTCTTTTGAAGTGTGCTGTTGTTGGTGTGGGCTGTGAATGTCTTCGTTGTTTTATCTTCACCCATATATTCGGTGCTATCATGCTGTCGCTGTTATCACATGGAACCATGGGCTGTGGATTTGGGTTTAGTTTTTGATTTGCCAAATCCAGGATGAGTTTGGATTTGGTTTTGTAAAGGATATGGATTTGGATTTTCCTGGTCAGCTCCCACTCTGCAGTGCACCAAATTCAGAGTAATGTGCATGGTTAAGCACATGGTCGGGGCTTGCAGAGGGACAAGTGTGGCCATGGGCCCAATCCACAAATGGAGATACATGACTCCCATGGCCAGAAAAGGCTACGCTACCCTATTGGTAGCAGCAGCACAGCTACACAGCTAGAGTAGCAAGTCTATGGAATAGATTACCTATAGATGTGGTTATAACAAGTAGTGATAAAAACAGCTTCAAAATAAATTTATATATATATATATATATATATATATATATATATATATCTCGAAGGGGGGGGTTAATATTATATAATGTCCTAAGCAGAGCAATCACATGGGCTTACACCTTTTTATGCTCCATGATTCTAAGTGATTCCAAGCTCCTGGAGATGAAGAGATATACTTTTGGCCCTGAACAGGCATATGATTGGATATCCATAGTCTGTTACAACTCTGCCCCCAATGCCCTGTCCCCATGTCTGACTCTGCACCAACAGACTGCAATAGGTGTAATTTGTGGATGCTGGAAGGCGCGCAGGCTGTCATGGCTGTGGGTCACTGCACCTCAGATATACACAATTCACACATATCTGGGGTGCTTTAAATGAACTGACACAAGTTAGCTAACCCCTTAAACTCCATACCCAGCAGTAAAATGGGTAAAACCCAGACCCTTCCACCCCCAAATTGAAAATGATAACTTTTCAACTGACCTGCGCTGGGTAAAAAACCCTCCCTCATTCCCCTTTGAGCCATTCCAGACCACTCAAGCCACCTTTTTGCTGCCTCCCTACTTTTCAGTGTCTTCAGGGTCTTCAAGTCCTTATATTCTCCTCTGTAGCCTTTGGTTTGCTACAGGTATTTTATTTTATCTGCAGATGGGCACAGATGTTCAGTTTAGTTATGCAGAGGAACAGTATAAGGGCCCTGCTTCTGCCTTTCAAAGCCCCCCCAGTAAAAGTTTCCTTCAAGGTCTTCAGGAAGCATAACTGTGTGGCCATCATGCCCCAAACCCCTCCCTTCCCTTAAATTCACAAGGTGCCGTGGTATCAGGGGGCGCAGCACAGGAAAATGGCTGCAATGATAGTTAGTGTGAAGGACATGTGGCCAGGCAGGACTTGGGTTGGGATTTGTGTAAGAGTATCCTTTGTAGTTGGATGCTCTTGCACAAACTCTGCCCCTCAGGCAATGTTACTGGCTCTTGCTGCAAGTTCTTTCTTATACTTGCCTTTGCCTGCCTAATCTATCATTGCAGCCATAATCTACCGCAGCCTACTGCCCTGAATCAAACAACTAAAATAGTAAGAGGTCGAGGTGAAAAAAGGGGGGCTGGAGTGGCCCTTTATGTCAATGAAAATATCAAAGCTATACAAATTCAGAATACACATAAGGAGCAAGAAGAACTGTGGGTCACCCTGGAAACAGGAAATGGGACAGCCATACAAACTGGGTCTGTGTACAGGTCTCCAGATCAGGGGGAGAACATAGACATGTTACTGTTAGAAGATATACAAAACATGGCAGCTAAAGGGGAGGTTCTGATAATGGGAGACTTCAACATGCCAGATACAGATTGGTCAATACCAGCAGGGACATTTGCCAGAACTAGACACATGGTGGATTCCCTGCAGGGGGAGGGCTTCAAACAACTGGTACAACAACCCACTAGAGACAGGGCTATCCTAGATCTAGTACTGATAACAGGGAAAGGATCACAGATCTCCAGGTAGAAGGTCAGCTGGGGGCCAGTGACCATCCCATGGTATGGTTCAATTTGGCCACTAGAACAAAATCATCCCATTCCAAGGCAAACATATGAGACTTCAGAGGAGCTGACTTTGATAAGATGGCCAACAGAGTTGAGCTAGCCCTGGCAAAAAGAAATACAAGTGAGGGGGTACAGGCAAAGTGGGCAAGCATTAAAGATGCAATACTTGAAGCAACATCCCATTGTGTTAGTGAGAAAAGGAAGTGCAAAAGAAGAAGAAAACCACTTTGGTTCTCAAACACAGTAGCAGAAAAGGTCAGAGCCAAAAGGATGGCCTTCAGGAAATATAAGGGAACACAGCAGGATGAAGATAGGGAGGCATACCAAATTTCCCTAAGGGACGCAGGGAAGGCAGTAAGGCAGGAAAATGCCCAAACTGAGGAAACACTAGCACTAACAGTAAAAGAAGGTGACAAGACTTTCTATAAATACATTAGTGAAAGGAGAAAGTCCAGAGGGGGTATTGCTAAGATGAAAGGGGATAAGGGGGCATGTGAGGAGGAGAACCATGTAAAAGCATCTATCCTAAATAGATACTTCTGCTCAGTATTTACTGAAGAGAAGGTAGAGCAGGGCCCACAGCTATGCACCATGGACACAGGGGGGAGGGAGGTGTACACTAGTCCCTTCACAAAAGAAAGGGTCCTATAAGAGCTCAATAAGCTCAGGGTGGACAAGGCAATGGGACCTGATGGCATACATCCCAGGGTACTAAAGGAGCTAAGGGTGGAACTTGCGAAGCCACTATCAGAACTGTTTAGTGAGTTTCTGAGCACAGGAGAGGTCCCAGAAGACTGGAGAAGGGCTCATGTGATCCTGCTCCACAAGAGTGGTAGCAGGGAGGAAGCAGGGAACTACAGACCAGTCAGTCTTACCTCAGTGGTGGGCAAGATTATGGAGACACTCCTTAAGGAAAGGATAGTGCAACACCTGGAAGCCAAAGGAGCACAGGATCCAAGACAGCATGGGTTTATAAAAGGGAGGTCCTGTCAAACTAATGTCATAGATTTCTTTGACTGGGTAACCAGAGTGGTGGACCAAGGGGTAGCAGTTGATGTTGCCTACCTTGACTTCAGCAAAGCTTTCGATACTGTTCCACATAGAAGAATGATTAATAAGCTGGGTAGGCTCAGGGTGGGTCAGACGTTAGTCAACTGGGTGGCAAACTTCTTGACGGTCAGAAAACAGAGAGTGGTGGTAAATGGTATACAATCAGAAAAGATGCAAGTCACAAGTGGGGTACCTCAGGGATCAGTTCTGGGGCCAGTCCTCTTCAATATCTTCATTGTATACATTGCAGATGGACAGGAGGGTAAGGTTTGTCTGTTTGCAGATGACACCAAGATCTGCAACAGAGTAGATGATCCAGATGGTGTGGGCAGAAAGAGAAGAGATCTGGATAAACTAGCAAAATGGTCAGAAGAGTGGCAACTGGGGTTTAACGCAAAGAAGTGCAAGATCATGCACATAGGGAAGAGAAACCCTGAAGCCATCTATAGGCTGGGAGGGGAGTTGCTGGCAGTCACAAGGGTAGAAAGAGACTTAGGTGTTATCATCACCGATGACTTGAAATCATCCAAGCAGACCTCTAAAGCAGTAGGTAAAGCTAGAGGGATGTTGGGGTGTATTAGTAGGGGTATCACAAGTCAGAAGAGGGAGGGAGGTAATAATGCCTCTTTACAAGACACTGGTTAGGCCCCATCTGGAGTACTGCATGCAGTACTGGAAGCCACACCTTCACAAGGACATTAACCAAACTGAGGCAGTCCAAAGAAGGGCAACCAAAATGGTGCAGGGACTGCATCAGAAAACATATGAGGACAGATTAACTAAACTCAATATGTATATCCTAGAGCAAAGGAAGGAGAGAGGTGATATCATTGAAACATTCAAACACCTTAAGGGCATTAACAAGGTGAAAGAGTCTAACATGTTTCAATATAAGAAAAATAGCAGGACAAGAGGACACAGCATGAGATTAGAGGGAGGCCGATTAAGGAGTAATGTGAGGAAGTTCTTTTTTACAGAAAGGGTGCTGGATGCATGGAACAGCCTACCTCAGGAAGTGGTGGATATGAATACAGTTCAGGGCTTCAAACAGGCATGGGATAGGCATAAGGGAGCAATACAGATGAGTATGAATAGATAGGCCATTGACAGAGCAAAGGCATATGGCACATTCATAAGGTAGAAAAAGAAATGGGCAGACTGGATGGGCCTTGCGGTCCTTATCTGCCATCAACTTCTATGTTGCTATGTTCTATGTAAGAAAAAAAAATAAAAAACAAAATAAAACAAAGAAACTGAGCCGAACCAAGGCTGTTTAGCTTGGTCTTATTTAAATATGAGACACGCAAGTTCGTGGCAGCTTGGAAGAGGCAGAAATAGTAAGACTGCATTGCTTCATGGCTTACTCCACTCTATATGTGCCTGGACCCAGTGCTTTCCACATGGATGGTGAGTTCTACTTGTCTGACTGTTTCTGCCAAAGGGCTCGCCACCATGACCTTGCACAAAGGTCCTGCATCAGTGAGCTCATTTATTTTTCCCCTGTGCCATGCAGCAGAAGCAGCAGCACTACATTACCACCATGTAATAATTTCTTGTCTGGGAGAAAATTTCAAGAAATGAGAAATTTATATATTATACTTGTGCAGTTGTGTCAGCTAAAGTGCTCCACAAATAATGTCAAAGAGGGTGACTTGAACGTGATAGCAATAGCTATCACCATTTAATAATTTCTTGTTCTTATTCAGGAAAAATTTTTGGGAACTGAAAGCATTAAAAAAGTGGTTGCATGGAGGGAGAGAATTAGTCTGACTGAGTGACTGGACAACTGATACAGTGCTGCATCAGCTATTGGAATGAAAACAGATATGTGGGGACCAAACATTTTTAATACGATGCTTTTCAAAAACACTATGGCCCAGATATTCAAAGGTTGCGCATGGCACAACAGTGTTGCACCATGCACAACCCACACAATCACCCTAGCGCGATATTCAAAAGGAAAAAGTGCCGATAAACTCGCGCGCTGAAGCATCAGGGACATGCAGTCAGTGGTAGGGGGGGCTGCCCATGCATAACCTGCACAGCCCGACATTCAGTCCGGGATGTGCAGGGTCATGCATGCACAACCCCTACCCGCGCCTGCACAAAGTTAAGCCCCCCCAAAAGGAACAAGTGATGGCCACCCACAGGTGAGCTGCCGCATTGCAGGGTGCAACACGGCAGCTGCCACCTGTGGGTGGCCACCCGAGTTCCTGCCGCACCTGGCGGCGCCCCCCCATGCCCCATCATGGGCATCCGTGTGATGAAATCCCCCCTCCTATATCCCAGGTGGTCCAGTGGAAATCTATGTGCCTGATCGCGGGCATTTGTGTAGAAGAATTAGTCCCCCATTCAATATCCCTGGTGGTCAAGTGGACCTCCATGTGCCCGATTGCAGACATCAGTATAGTACCCCTCCGTCCAATATCCCTGGTGGTCCAGTGGACCGATCTCTGCCCGATCGTGGGCATCTGCAACTCATAAAATACCCCTACTACCCTGGTGGTCTAGTGTATCCTCCTCCCCACCCACCCACTGAGCCCCACCGCCCAGCTCCCCCCGTCAGCCGGCGGGTGGCAGCACCCACCCGCCTGCCGCCCGCGCCCTGACTGACAGCTCGGTAGGGCTGCATGCCCGATGGTTCACAGCGTGAGCCAATGGGCGTGCAACCGTCTAACACAGTCCAGATATGTGAATGAATTCATTCATATCTGGACTAATGTCTGGTATGGGCTGTACACCCATTAGCTCATGCTGTAGAACCAATGGGCATGCAGCCCTACTGAGCTGTCAGTGGCGTGGCGGGGGGCGGCAGGCGGGTGGGTGCTGCCGCCGCCGCTGATGGGGTGGAGGGGCGTGGGCTCAGTGGGTGGGTGGGGAGGTGGGGTACACTAGACCACCAGGGTAGTAGGGGTATTTTATGAGTTACAGATGCCCCTGATTGGGCAGCAATCGGTCCACTGGACCACCAGGGATACTGGACTGGGGGTACTATACCGATGCCCGCGATCAGGCACATGGGGTCCATTGGACCACTAGGGATATTGTACGGGGGGCTTATTCTTCTACACAAATGCCTGCGAGCGGGCACATAAAGGTCCACTGGACCACCAGGGATATTGGATGGGGTGGTTTCTTTTAGACTAATGCCCACGATCGGGCTGCAGGGGGCGTCGGTCCCCGATGGCTGCTGCCTGGCAGGGTGCCAGGCGCAAGTCGTCAGGGATCGGCACAGCTGCATGCTAATGGCATGAAAATGGGGCCATAATGAGATGCAAATGGCCCCCTGTGTGCCTTGCATAAATTATGGTGTCATTTGCATGTCCCCTTTTGAATATTGCAGGTGCTGTGCATGGTGCAATGGCACTTGCGCTAGCGCATCTCCATGCTCCACTCTGGCCACTTGCACTGGCGTAGTACCACTTCGCCATGCACAGTGGGTGGCTAGGGTGCGATATTCAATGCTGCTGTGCCATAGTGCAGCTCTGTTGATTATCGCCCAGCCCACACCCCTGCGCAGCAAAGTTGAGCTGCGCCCAGGCTTGCGCCACAGCCTGGCGCAGTTTGAATATCTGGGCCTATATATGTAACCAACAGTGCTTTACACCAGCAACAGCAATGAGAGAAGAGAACGATGTGGCACATAAACTGCACCATTAAACACAAGATCTGGACAGAGCCAACACGGCAGCATAAAGCCATTCACACTGCTGGCGGAGAGCAAGGAGCTCATGGGAGAAAGTTAGAAACATGGAAAATAGATGGCAGGTATTTATTTTATTTATTTAGGGATTCGGATCATACCTTTGAGCTCAGAGATCTTTTACGAAGGTTCCATGTCAAACAGTGACAATGACAGCAATAACAAACAGTTTACATACAATACTCGAATAGTAGGCAGCTAGTATACAATAAGGTTACAATGTCATTCACAGTACCAATGGTGATAGTACAGCAACAAGAGCATTCAACTAGGGTAAAGGACAGTGTTTGTATGTAGCGAAGGAGATAAAGAGGTGTGACACCTAGCGTGAGAGTCCAAGAAGGAGTCAAGGTGGGGGAGGGGAGCTGGGGAAGTAGGCGTGCCAAAAGAAGTGGCTTTGTCTAGGAGGTTGGGAAGTAGTGTAGTAGGTTGGTTTTAAGGTTGATCCAGTGGGAGAAAAGGCACAGGAGGGAGAGGAAGACAGAGGGATAGGGCAAGAGGGAAGAGTGGGGGTAAAAGAAAGGGGAAGGAGAATGTGGATGAGTGGGAATTATGGGTGTTAGAGTCCTAGTGGCAGTCACAAACTGTCCTAGTAAGAATGTGTTGCCTTAGGCCATTTTTGAATTGCAAGATGCATGGGGAGTTTATAATGTGCACTGGGATTTCATTGAGCCATTGGGGGGCCCTATAGCTGAAAGCACGCTGTCCCTGCACAGTTCGATGGAAAGATGTTGATAGGGCCTCCTCATGCTGCCTCTAGTGGTATAGCTGGGAGCACTTGGTCTTAGGATGCTAGAAATGCATGGGGCGGTTTTACCCATTAGCACCTTTTTTTCAAGGAGACATGTTTGGAATATAATCCTGTTCTTTAGTGGCAGCCAATTGGTCTCCTCTTATAAGGAGCAGGTGTGGGTATTTCGATCTGCAACCATTGTGAGCCTACATGCCTTGTTGAGGGCAATGTGAATCCTTTTTAGTGCAGTGTCTGTTGCTGTGCCGTACACCACCAATCCATAGTCGATGGTAGAAAGGATGGAGCTGGAGACAGAGAGATGGAGGGCCTCTGGAGTGAGATACTTTTTATACCTATATAGTATGCCCAGCTTGGTGTTCACTGCCTTTACCACTGTGTCGATGTGTTGGGTGAAGGTGAGGCAGTCATCAATGGTGACCCCAAGGTACCTGAAGGACTGAACTTGTTCCAGCAGCTCACTGACTTTATTGGAGATGGTGAGGGAAGGGAGCTTCTTTTTGTGCTGTGGGCTGGCTGTGAGCATCACCTTGGTTATTTTGTAGTTTAATAGAAGTTTATGGCTACAGAACCAGTCTTCCAGCTTGTAGAAGGATGCCGGCAGCTCAGAGTGGAGGGCGACTATTCATGAACTGCTGGTGAGAAGCACAGCTTCATCTGCGTAAAGTATCAGTTTAGTGTCACAGGCTTCAGGAAGATTATTTAGGAAGAGGCTGAATAGTAAGGGCCCCAGTATTGACCCCTGTGGGGCCCCTAAAGATACCATGTTGGAGCTAGATACTGTATGCCCAATTTTTACACGTTGGCTTGTGTGTGTTAGGTAGTCCTTGAACCAGCAGACAGCATTGGTTGCAACCCCCAGGTTCTGTAGTTGAGTCAGGAGGAGAGAGTGATTGACAGTGTTGAAGGCTTTGGTGAGGTCTATGAAGACTGACCCCACCAGCTTTTTTTCGTCTAGTGCCTTGTGCAAGTAGTCAGTGTAGTCCAGCAAAGCAGTGGAGGTACTATGATTCTGCCTGGAGTCATGTTGGTTGGGACATAACAGGTTGCATTTGTTGAGGTAATCTGTGAGTTGGGCAGCCACAATCTTTTCCAGGGCTTTAGATAAGGGAGAGAGGATGGATATTGGCCTATAATTGGTGGTGCATGTCATATCACCACCGAGATAAGAAACATTAGCTCCACCTAGTATGCCCTTTTTCCTTACCTGTAACAATGGCTGGTGACCCTGTTTGGGCATCAGCTTAGCCTGTCCTTCCCACCTCTAGGGTTCCTTTATGTCTATCCCAAGCATGTTTGAATCCCTCTACTGTGCTTGCTCCCACCACCTCTTGGGGCAGGCCATTCCATGTATCCAACACCTTTTCAGTGAAGAAGAACTTCATAACGTTTCACCTTATCCTGCCCCCTTCCAATCTCATATTTTGCCCCTTGTTCTTGTACTCATTCTATACGGAAAGATGTCACCCACTTGCACCTTATTTATGCCTTTAAGATACTTAAAGGTCTCTTTCATATCTCCACTTTGTCTTTACTCCTCCAGGGAATACATATTGAGGTCCCTCAATCTCTCCAAATATGTCTTGTGGTTCAAGCCCTATACCATCTTAGTTGCCCTTCTCTGAACTGCATCCACCCTGTCTACATCTTTACAAAGATGCAGCTCCAGAACTGCACACAGTATTCCAGATGAGGCCTCACCAGTGCTCTGTACACTGGTATCACCACCTCCCTTCTTCTGCTTGTGATACCCTTCAGTGCACCCCAGCATGCCTTTGACTCTTCCTATAGCCTCTGTACATTGTTTGGCAACTGTTAGGTCATCCAAGATGGTAATCCCCATGTCTCATTTTTCCCATGTCTCATTTTTCCCTAGTAACTGCCAGCAATCCCTCCCATCCTGTAGTTCTCTCCGGGGTTTCTGCACCCAGTTGCATGACCTTGAACTTCTTCACATGGAATCTCAGTCGCCACACTTTGGACCATTTTTCCTGCTTTTCTAGGTACCTGCTCATTTTCTCCACCCCTTCTGGAGTGTCTACCCTGTTGCAGATCTTGATGTCATCTGGCAAGAGGAAAATCTTTCCTTCCAGCCCTTCTGCAATGTCACTAATGAAGACATTGAAAAGGACCGGTCCCAGGGCTGATCACTGAGGCACCCCACTGGTCACTTCCCTTTCCTTGGACTGGATATCATTAACCACAACTCTCTACTTTCTGTCCCCCAGCCAGTTCCTAACCCAGTTCCTGTGATGAAGTTCTGTATGAAGATGGAGCTTACGGCAGAAAAATTGTACCATGTCCAAGATGGCAACTGGAGTTTGCACATCTGCACTGACTCGAGAGATCCATGGCAATCAGAATCATGAGGTGGCATGATACAGTGGTTGTGAATAAAGTTGTGCATCCTGAATCTTTATGGTGTATAGTATTATTTATTTATTCGTTTGTTAACTGGGTTGGTGCACTGGTCCAAGGACCTTTTTCAGGCATGGCCCGGGCCAGAGACTGGTACAATCAATGGTACAATACAGTGAACAACAACAGTGAATCATACATAATCAAGTACAGCATCCAGTACAGTCAGGCAACATACAGAGGTGGACAAATAATAATACAAGCACACAGTGCACGATACAACAAACAAGGTGGGCAATATACTGTACAAGATATATAAATACATAAATACAGGCAAAGTATCAATGTCCTGTAACATAAGGTCATGTTACAGTTATGTGAAATGTGCAAATGTTACAGTTATGTGAAATGTGCACACAGCAGTTCTTTGGCTTTCAGAATGAAATTGTTAAGTGCAGTCTCTAGAGGTCCCAGAATGCTGTTGTATCACAAAAGGGCACAATCACATTCCATGATCATTGAAGTGTGGTACAACAACATTTTGAAAGGGAAGTAATTCTGTAATTTTTTACATTGGCTGACCGAGTTATAATTTGCCATTATAACCCATCGGTTATAATGGTGAGCATGCACCAAGTCACTCAAAAAACAGCTGCTCCCTGATTGGCTGTTGCTTCACTACTGGGCAGGTCAAACAGTTTCAGAAACATGGCGGCTCCTTATCCTGCATACCGAGGAGCATCCAGACTGAGAGTCATGATTGTTTTTTTATTTTTTCAACCAGCTCAACATCTACAAACACAAACCATGTATCTGGTTGATTCTGCCACTCAGAGCCTGCAGCAGACAACAACTACCAGCGGGAACCTGGGACAGCTCCAAGGCTGAGGTGCCTGAGGTTAGCCTGATCGTTACTGTGATCTAAATGTCCAGTTCTACAAGTCAGCAAGTGAAAAAGTAAATGCCAGATTGAATAAAAATAGATTAAAAAAAAAAACAATGGTGACAAAGATTGTGTGTGTGTGTGTGTGTGTGTGTGTGTGTGTGTGTGTGACTGACTGACACATGAGTGAGACACTGCAATACTAAATGCACTTTGGCAAAAAAAGTTGCTGACCAGCAATTATAGACAATAAAAGCTGGGGAAGTGTCCTACTTAAATGTAATTGTCACCCTCAGTGTGTGATGCTTTATTTTAAAATGGCAAGAAAGAATCTTGGTTTCTGTTGACCATCACAGCAGGGATGTTATCCTGGCATAACATCCCAGCATCATTCTTGGCAGCATGATTGTTAGCATCTTCTCTTAAGAACGAAAAATGTTTTTAAACACTAGCAAAAACATTTTTTAAAAGTTTTTTTTATTCTGTATAAAACAACAAGCCATTGTATAATAGTAATAATGCCCTCCAGGGTGGGTGTTATGCTGGGATAACATCCCTTCTCTGGTACTGGACTCCCTCAGCCTGCGGCCTCAGGCCCAACTACCCAAGGCGGGATGTTATCCCAGCATAACACCCACCCTGTCGGGTATTATTTCTTTAATAAACCCCTCGAGCTTTGCTCTTGGGTTTATGTAGCATCTCACACCTCGGGTGACCATTAAGTTCTCTTAACACAAACTTCCCCATCCACAATTCTTTATGTTACAGTAACTGCACCATTTTTTTTTTTTATCATAGAAGATTTTATTGTGATTTTTTTTAACAATGGAACATACATGAAGCAGAGATTACTTGGCATCAAATGAGGTAGATAACAGTTGTATACTTCACTTTTGCTTATAGGATACACTGTTTGCAAATACAGGCATGCACTGAAGGAATTTAACACTAACTAGAACTCTACATTGGGATAATTAGTCCCTTCCTATATTAACCATAATAAGTAAGAACAGCAACCATGGCATGGTGATCCACACCCTCTAGCCCAGAGCCAATAAATGAGTATGCAGCCTAGGTACATTTTTTTTATTTTAGTCTTTGGTAATTGGTAAGGTCCACTAGGCACAAGTGCCTATTTTCAGGGGTGACCTGGGTGCACTGGGCGGTTAAGTGACTTGCTCAGAGTCACACAGTATGCAAGTGGAGGTTGTGAGAATCAAACTCAGGTCTGATCTGCTGGATGTACCAAGCTCATTCACACCTCATTCCTCTAACCTCTAGGCTGTACTGCCAGCCCAAACGTGTCAGCCTGGAGGTGGTGTGGGCTCATCTTGTTGAACCTCTACAGAAGGGAACTGAGCAAAATATTGACTATTACAAGTCATTGCTGACCCATCGGGGGGGGGGCTGAATCTGTTTTATTAAGAGTGACCCTTTCCTAGGACCATTCAGCCTATGAGGACTGAAGTCAAAGAGTTCAGGGGTGGAAGCTTAATGTGGAGTAAGAGTGTCATCTGGGTCAGAAGGGTGGTTTGCCAGATGGTGTGGTGGGGTAGAGCATAAGTGTGATCTGAGATATAAAGTCCTCATTTCTTGTTATAAACCTGTGTGCAGTTGGCGGTGGTGTATGTCAACCATTTGAAAAGTCCTATCTTAGCCATTGCCATATGCCATGGAAGAAGAAAGTGAGGTAGATTCTGGTGCCACCTCATCAGGATAACCCTTTTGGTTTCAAGTAGTACCACAAGAAGCCATTTTTTTGATTGGTTGGATCAGTTTGACACCTTTGAGGTATTGCCAAAGAGGCAAATGGTCAGGGTAGCAGGGACTTGTGTTTGCAGGATCTTGGAGAAGTTCTGAATTACTCCTGTCCAGAAGGGCGCCAGGAAGAGGGACTGCCATAGGATGTAGAAATCCAAGCAGGTTGGCCTGTGGGACCTTGCACCTCCAGCATATAGAATGAGGAATGAGTCCCATCTTTGAGAGTGTGTCTGGGGTACAGTACCATCTCAGAAGCACCTTAAGGTGTCTAAGCTGGCTCCTAGAGTCCCTGTAGACCAGATGGGCATCCTTGAGATATTGCAACCCTTTGATGTCTGTTATGTTCATTAGTAGATCTTGCTCCCATTGTGCCTTACACTTTATCATGGTATCATAGAGGAAGTCCCTAAGCATACCATAGATCTTGCCTGCAGTACGCTTTACTTTGCCTTGTTTATGCGTGGTGGTCAGCCATTTACACCCATCTCCCATAGGAGCTGTGGCTCTGAGAGTTTTGGCTGCATCCTAGAGAAATCTTCAGAAGTCTGTTTTGGGTAGTAGATACTATGCCTGCATTTGCAGGAAGGACATCATGACTTCAGAGTCCGGTGCATAAAGATCTGCTGTCGCACAGATGCCTTCCTACTGCCAAGAGTGCCAGTTGATGGTTGTCTCCCTACTAGCACATCTGGGTTGCCCCATAAGGGACTGTACTGTGCAGGTGGTGCCCACAAGGAGGCTGGACATTGCGTGAGATGTTTGCATCTATGCCAGGCATCTCTTGTCTCTCAGATAACAGGAGGAAGGTGGCCCTTGGGGTGTCCCCTTTTACTCAGCAGGTTTCCCAGCCATTTGGGTTCTGATTGATCCGTTTCCAAATTCACCCATACAGGGGTATTGAGGATTTTAGGAAGAAACCATCTGAGTGCTTGTGCAGCTATATGCTAGTAAGTATCCCTGCAGCCAGGTGAGACCCATTTCCCCCTAGACCAGTGCGCCCGTAATCTATGTTTTCCCAAATTTTGGGATTTTGCCTTCCCAGATGAACCCTGCTGTCACCTTGTTGATTTTCAGAAGTGTGTTTGGTTGCATAGGGGTTGGTAGGTTGCACATGAGGTATGCTATGTTAGCCAGCATGAACATGCGTACCGCATCTTTTCTGCCTTTCAGGGATAGGTGTAGCTTAGTCCATCTCTGTGTTTCCACTCTGGTGGAGGTTGTGATGGGTGTGCAGTTTGCCTTGACCAAGTTCCTCCATAGTGTGGTGATGTTTATGGCAAGTATGTAAAATCTTGGAGTGCCCATACCACTGGCATGCTCTGTAGGCCTTCTGTAATGCAGGGCAAGTTTAGTGGCGGCTGCAAGCCTCTAGACCATTTTAGTTGCCCCCCTATAGTCTGCCTGTAACCTGTGTATGTCCTTTTGGAGATGTGGCCTCCAGAACTGGACACCCTACACTAGTAGAGGATTCATCAGTTACTTAATTTTACAGTGGCATAAACACCTAATACTTCTTGCTGGTGATACCTATGCACAGTAATATCCCACTGGTGCTCTCATCTGCTTTGTCACACTGCTTGACTTCTTTTAGGTCATCAGAAATGAAAGTCTCCAGTTCCCTTTTCTCTTTTGTGCTCACCATTGCAGTGCCCCCTTCATGTACTTCACCCCTTGATTTCTATGCACCAAGTACTTGATTTCTCATTTATTCACAATGAATAGATAGTGTATAATAGATTGTTGTTCTGTATAGAATTCCATGTCTTTTAATATGCTGTTGTACCACAGTTCAAAGATCATGGAATGTGATTGGACCCTTTTGTGTTACAACATCATTCTGAAACCTATAGAGACTGCACACCTCAGTTTCATTCTGAAAGCAACATAACTGCCTCATGCACATTTAACGCAGTACTATATACAATAAATAAAATACAGGATGAGCAACTTTATGCACAACCAGTGCATTCTGCCAGCTCAGGGTTCTAATTCCCACTGACATCTCAAGTTTCACTTTTGTTGTTAGAGGGACTCAGAACCCATCTATGGCAGAACACACTGGCTGTGCATAGCTGCCCATCCATTATTCTCTATTTAATGACACACACACTGGACCACTCCTCAAGCTTAAGTAGTTCTGTCTTCATTGTTCCATTCAGTCCCCCCAACCCCCGTAGAGTCAACATGTGGTAGATCTTTGTCTCAACCATAAAAAAAGCATATCTCACCTTCTAACCCCTCTTTATTATTTTTATTTTTTTTATTTATTTGATATCTAGGATTACAAGTACCTTTGAGCCGGGGCTCTTTTACAAAGGTCAATTAACATTTTGAATACAGTAAGACAAAATGACAACAGTATGAGCAAGCAGGAACAATAAACTGAAACATGTAGTTACAAGGAATATAAAAAAAAACACATTTACGGTGAAATACCAGGTGAAAGAGGTATGAAGAGTCAAAGTGGGCACAAAGAGAAAAAAGTAGGAGGAGAGGGAGGGGGGAAAGGGAGGGAAAGAGAGTAGAGGGGGAAGGGGGAAGGGAGGAACAAATGAGGAATCAGAGCAGCCAAGGGCTTTGCCAAGACAATCAGGGGAAGTGCAGGTTGGGGAAGGAGGGCATGTGGGGGCAAGTGCTAAGAAGGAGAGAGAAATGAATGGTGCTAGAGCAATATTCAAAGAGGTCAGCTAGTTGAGGCAGTCACAGAAACTGGAGGCAATGAGAGAGAGGCAGAGCCTTGATTTAAATGCACCAAGTGAGGGAGTGGAGGAGATGTCACTGCAGAGTCCATTTAGCCAGCTAGGCGCCCTATAAGCAAAAGCTTTGAGCTGTGCGACAGTGAGGAACTTGCAGGAGCTGTGGATTAGACCCCCTGGTGGTGCGGGGGTTATTTCTTGGGTGTAGAAGAGCACAGGCTCCAGGGAGTGCTAGGCCCATAGTTATTTTCTTTGCTCCGGTGCAGGTTTGTACTTTATCCGATTGGTGAGTTGCAACCATCCAGTTTGAGCATAGAGGTCACACGTACGCGTTATCACCAGTGATGTCAATAAAGAGTACAGGCCCAAGTACTGATCCCTAAGGTACACCACTGGTCACTCCTCCAAAACCAGGTGAACGCTATTTCCAACCACCCACTGATGCCTACTCCCCAACAAATTCTCTACCCAATTAATGACTCTGACGAAGCCTGGCAGTGCACCAGGTGAAACGTTAGTACTTTTTTAAGCCACTTTTGTACTTGTGCTTGTCTGCATATTTATAAATTTTGGAGTTATATTCCATCTGTTGTCCATTTTATTGCTGTATGGGTGCTTACATATTCACCGCTCCCAGTTTATAATTGTAGTACACACTCCCAGGCTGCTTAGATTCTTTACTATTCTGCTATGTGGAATGGTATTGCAGGCTTTGCTGAAATCCAGGTAAGCCACATCCACCACTCCACCCTGATTAATATCCCTCATCATCCCTCAAAGAAAACTAATAGATTACTTTGACATCAGTTCCCCCATCCCCCCAAGTGAATGCATGCAGCCACAGATACTTTAAGCCACAGGATTCAAAATATTCCACAATCCTTTCCTTCAACAGTGTCTCCATTACGTTCACCTCCACCAAATTCAGGTTGATGGGCCTGTTGTTGTCAGCTTACTGACTGCTGCCAGCATTCTCCCAGCACCCACCTTTCTACAAAAGAGCCCACGGTGAGGTCACAGCTCTGCAATGGTGCTATATCACTTGTTACCTGATGCCACAAGCATTGCGCAGTGAGGAAGTGGTGCACAGCATTGCAAATGTGACGAAGAATGCACTTGAACAGAAGGTCCCTGACAATGAGCCACTTTTGTCACATCCACTTGGCACAGTAACCTAGAATGTAACTCCCAGCTTTGAACATTTAGATCCCATAGATTATTACATGTTCTTACACGGTGCCTCACAACAATATCTAATTGGTATTCCTGTACATACTGATTTCATATCAAATATTTTTTCCTGACATGTAATGGCTTGCAGTATGATACTGCTAGATCCCCTCCAACAAAGTCTGACCAAATGTCCAAGCAGTGTATCACACTTTCAATTAAAAAATACATTATATCACCACCCATAAAGCTGCACACTCTCAGCATAATTGTAAGTCCTCTAGTGGTTGTATGTGTACACACACACACACACACACACACACACACACACACACACACACACACACAACATGCACAGGTGCAACCATGGCTAAAAGGTTGGGAGGGGACATGGCTCTACCAGGCCTTTATGCCTACACCAGTGCCACTGAATACCTGGATACCCACCACTAATGCCACACACACACACCACACACATGGGTGCAATCACGACTAAAGGTTGGGGGGGGACATGGCTCTACCTGGCCTTCGCGCCAACACCAGTGCCACTAGATACCTGGATATCCACCACTAATGCCAGACACACACACACACACACACATGCACATGACACACACACACACACACACACACACACACACACACACACACACAACACTAGGGCACTCACAAATGTATTCCTACTCCTTCCTCACTGTACAATTAGCAATTAGGTGGGTATCAAAGGCTTGATTTGAGTTCTTAGCATCCTAGCCATCACTGACACTGTATGGTTACTATGTAAAGAGAGACCCCACCACACACACCTTCAAAAATCAAGCAAAAAATTGCCAAAGGACGATTGCTGTGAATCACTTCAGATATCTTGGTTTTCAGTGGCTCCTGATGGCACTGAGGTAGACTAGAATAAAAAACACCACTTTTGCCAGTAGCGGCATAACTGTAGATATATATATATATATATATATATATATATATTTTTTTTTCTTTTTTTAACCAGGAGAGACATACTAAGCTGAGGCTTGTTTATGGATGTGACCTGGGAGCACAAGGAAGTTAAGTGACCTGCTCAGGGTCACACAGTATGCAAGTGGGGCTGTGGGATTCAAACTCAGGTCTCCAGGTTTGCAGCTCAGAGCCTTAAACACACATTACTGGTTTAAGAAATTACAGATCCTATGGTAGGTGGGAGAGCTTTCCTCTGTAAATAAACTGAAGATGGGAATGGAGAGACTGAAATAGATCAACAATCGTCACCTCTCATACATGTGATGATGCTACAGAAGCTCATAAACATGTTCAACTGCTTTCTTTCACATATTGAAACCATATAATTCTGATTAACAAATGGGAATGCATGTGATGTTGGATCTAAGCTTCTAAACTACAGTATATACAATAGTAGTCACCCTCACTTAGGTAACTACAAATACATAACAACTTCAGCTTGGATGTGCAGTCCTCCTAACAGGGAATAAAACAGTGCAATACAATATATCAGTGGAGATGACTTTTTATATTTTAGACTTGACAAACAGAGCTGCAGTCTGCGTAACTGTTTGCTGCTGCTCTCTTCTATAGATGTCTGTATCTAAATGGAAGCCTCTCATACAAGAAAGGTCAAATAAAGCATCTGGACTAATAAAATGCCCACTTGTTGAGAATCAGGTACACACACACACACACACACACACACACACACACACACACAGACTGTGCCTCTCAGTCCTAACACAGTGCCTGTATAAAACTAGTGTTTCAGCCTGGTGTTTCACTTTCCTCATCTATATAGCATCAGATGTCTTGAGTTACGGCCCCCATGGCACATTCATTTGTAAATTAACCCATTCACCACTGACTGTAGTATACTTTCTTGAAGGAATGCATGCACCACACAGGAAGCAGAACTGGTCCAGTTGTATACAAAGCAGAACATCATTGTGTGTGTGCAGAAGGCAGCAAAGGTCTGAGGAACAATACGGCAGGCACACAAATGTAAACAGAAACAAAAAGAATCTGGACACTTTTCAGCCAAATGTTGCACTGCTCAATAGAATTTTAAACAGCTATGTGCTCAACAGATCAGAAGGAAGATATCTACTTGGTCTTTTTTTTAATGTAGTACTGCTGCTTTAAGCAGAAGGCAGAGATTTGTGCCGCAGCACCAGCCAAAACTTAGTGGAGGAAAACTGCCTCACATTCCTGTCACAGTAATTTTTCTCTCCTACATCATGGCAATACATCAGCATGGCTCCGCCCAGGCTGCCCTAAAAATTATAGATAGAAAATATATTTTTTTTTAAGAAGGAGAGAAAACATGGAGAAAGAAATCAAGATAATAAAGAGTTGAGTCAAACAAAAGAAAGACAGTTAAAAGAGTTTCATTTTTTTTAATTTTTAACACATGTATTTTTTGTAAATGAGGGGGAAGAAAGACTAAAAGGAGACAGAAGAGAGTATATGATACGGCAAATGAAGGGATATAAAAGAGGGAGGATCAGTGAGGAGGACTGGGTAAGAAAGAGCTGAAAAATGCATGATTTGGGTAAAAATTATCAAGGGCCAGATGGAACAGAGCCTGCACTGTCACCACAGAGTTTGTTCATCACCTCAGGCATCACTTGCTGGTTTTCAAATAGCTTCTTTAGGGTTTCTTCTATGGAAGAAACTCTGTGGCAGAGGTCCCGCATCTCTGCTCACAGTTGTTCCAGCTCCCTTGTTGTGGTTGTTGGAGTTACTGATGTGGTACTGTTGTTGTCCCATGCACCTGCCCCCTGCTATGGCTGCTGTTCCTATGTATATGTACCATTATGGATGTGGTTGAACTGTCCCTGTTCCCTCACTGGCAGAGAAGAACCACTACCACCACTACAACCACCACTCACCATCTCCTGTTTTCTGGCCTGCCACAGGGTCAGTTGGTGGATTTTCAAGTGAGTGTGCTTCCTGCTGGTGTCTAGATGACTGCCCTTCTTCCCGTGACTGACCAGTGTGTCACACAGGTTGCATTTGACAAGACCATCATCACTGGGTCCATAGTGAAAAATTCCCAAATGAGGGAAAACTTGAATTGCTTCCTTGCATGGGGCACTGAGGATCCAGAAGATGAGTAACTGAAAAGCTGGTGGTGGTGCTGGTACCACAAGGGGCACATATGATTCAGGCTGCTGCTGCTGTGGAGCTAGGGATTGCTGTAGAGTGGGGGTTACTGGAGGCTTCTGCACTGGGGGTTGCTGCTGCTGTTGCACTGGTGGTTGCTACGATGCTGCAGGTGGAGGACTGGTGGAAAACCCCGCCCACTGACACTATTTCCTTCATCTGGACCCGGTGCTGTCTGGCACAGATGTGTAGCTCCACCATGAGGTCAAACATGACCCTGCCTAAAGTCCATCACAAATATAAACAAAAAGAGAGCGAGAGAGAGAGAAAAGAAACATCAGATAGAAACAACAGGAAGCAAGCATTTGTCAATGCCGAATGTTGTCTCGCTGGCATTGGCATTGGTAGTGCAGGAGTTAGAGATGTATAATAGGAATGGCAGTGAAGTACTGAACTGACGCCAACCTCACCCACACCCTGAAGAGACACATTTTCAACATAGGCATTTTGGGACCTCCTCTCATGAACAGTGGCACTATGATTTTGTTAATCTGTCCCAAAAGTTGATTTCCCACAGTGACCAGCCATTCTGTGCCACAGGTGCGAAAACATATTTTGGGCAGGATGTGAAAAAAGACAGTTGTATTGTTCATAAGGAGGTGTGAAAAAATGCCAGTGTTGAAAATCTGGCTTGAAAATATTGCACATTTACAAAGTTATAAGGGTGCATGGAAACTGCGCAACATATGCTTGTAACAGAGTCATTTTATGGACTTTCATCACCAAATTTTCAACATATGCATTTTAGGACCTCTGCTCATGAAGAGTGTCACTGTCATTTAGTCAAACTGTCCCGAAAACTGATTTCTCACAGCGACTGCGCTATTCTGCGCCAGAAGTGCAAAAGCACCTTTTGGCCAGGATATGTCAAATGACAGCTGTACTGTTGATAAGGAGGTGTGGAAAAATGCCAATATTGAAAATCTGGAGTGAAAATATTACAGATTCACAAAGTTACAAGCGTGCGTGGAAACTGCAAAACGCATGCTCATAAAACAGTCATTTTTTGGATTGTTGTCACCAAATTTGCAACACAGGCTTTTTGAGAGCCCACCTCATGAACAGTAGCACTGTCATTTCATTAATCAGTCCCGAAAGGTGATTCCATGCAGTGACTGTGAAATCATCTTTCGGGACCGAATAACACCATGACAGTGACTGAATTCATGAGGAGAGGCCCCAATAACCCCATTGTTGAAAATTTGGTGCCAAAATTCCTAATAATGCCTGAGATATGCACCAAAGTTAAAAAAAAAACTATTTGTCATTATACAGCTTACTGGCATTTCTTCAATTCGTGGTCAGCTTTGAAGAGTGCAGATGTGTTCCCGGTCCACCGAAGATCATTGTGCTAGACTCCCGAGGTAAGTATGGGGTGAAGTGGGGGAGTGGGGAGGCAAGGTGTGCAGAGGGTGGGCACGGCCTGGGGAGGGAGCAGGACAGACAGCGAGGGACTATTTTCTTCTTTTACAGGTTAAAAAAAAAAAAACATCGCGGTTTGTTTGTTTTTTCTTACAGGGGCATTTGGCACGCTGGGGTGGGCTCCCAGTATGCCACCTGACTGTTTAGGAGCGGGTTAGCCAACGGGGGATTTGGCACCCCTGCCGGCACATACCGAAGGAGGGGGACCGCGAGGGACCATTTTCTTATTTTACAGGTTTAAAAAAAAAAAAAAAGTAACAGGATGGTTTTTGTTTTACTGGGGCATTTGGCTCGCTGGGGTGGGCTCCCATTGTGCCACCTGAGTGTTTGGGTGGGCTAGCTGACGGGGGATTGGGCACCCCCGCAGGCACATACCGAAGGGGGGGCAAGTGCTGAGGGGGATTGGGCACCACCTCGTCACACAACAAATGGGGGGGCATATTATGCCAATGGGGAGTGGGCTCCCCCTTTGGCACATGAAATGGGTTAGGGCATGCTGACAGGGGGATTGTGCACCCCCCAAACTTCGGCATTGTGGCAGGTGGTGGTGGCAGTCACTGCCGCCATGTTTGCTTCACCAGCAAAGGCATGTTGGAAGGTGCCACTGCATGACGAGCTTGTCTCTCATTGTAGTGGACCTTTTCTTTGATCTGGTGGCCACGTTACGTGTTGCTGGTGTCAGTGCCTGCAGCTACCTACTGATGTGTGCCCTGCATTCGCCCACAGTGACCGGTCCTCCAAATCTGCTACTACTGCAATATGTTGGCTGCGCAAGCGCGAGCCAACATAAAAAGGAAAACCAAAGCTCTATAACTGGAGGTTATAACTAAAAAATATAGACAAAATATAGAAGAAACAAAATACTCAGTTACCCCAAAGAACACATACACAAAACAAAAGAATGAAAAAAGAATAAAATAAAAAAGCTGTTAAAGTAATGTAAATTGTTGATTATCCAACAAGTTGCTGCTGAGAAAGCCTGTCAGATTCCTGTCTCCTTCCTGTCTCTTTCACTAAGCATGCAGAACTGAAAGTGAAACAGACCATGGCCCAGATATTCAGAGCAGATGCGCATGGCGCAACTGAGTTGCACCGGGCGCAAGTGCGGAATTGTGCCAAGGAGCCATATTCAGTGAGAGCCACTGCACAGTGTAAAATCGATTGCGCCAATGCGCAACTATAATGTATTCAGGCACAAGTGCAGGGGGCGGTCCCATGAATATTCAGCACAGTGGCATATTCAACCGTGACACCATGGTGCAAGTGTGGAGCAAATCGAAGTTGTTTTGAGCAGATTTGTTCCTAGCAAAACAGGGCGCAAACACACAGACAGCTGTTGCGCTAAGAGTGGGAGTGAGAGGGAGAGATACAGAGAGACAGACAGACAGACAGCCAGACAGGCACACGACCAGACACAGAGGGAGAGGGACAGTGAGGTGGCATGGGAGAGATGGGCAGAGAGAGAGAGAAAGAGAGAGGGGGACACACACACACACACACACAAAGTCTGTGTACCAGGGTAGCACACAGCCAGCAGCCAACACCGTCCTGATGGGGGCAGTAATGAGGGGTGTGAGGTGCAGGAGGAACAGCTATGTGGCTGACGAAGGGCCCAGCGCCGGCATGCCTGACACAGGTGGTACTGTGCCCGAAGCACTGTTGATAACCAGGGTGACACTGATATCATGGGCTGGCACCATCTGAACAGGGCCATGCTGAGGCAGCCCTGTGAGCTGCACAGTGTGGAGCTGCAGGCACCCACCAGTCGGAGCCACGCCATGGCTGTGGAGATGACGGTGACCACCGGCAAGTGCCTGCTCGCCACAGGCACCGGCCAAGGACCAACAGGGGACACCATGGGCATCACCCAGGTGGCCACAGCCCTCCGCCCCACACAGGTCCTCATGGCTATGCTGCCACATGCTGTGGAATGCAGCCATCACCCCAGCACACAGGCGGAGAAGATACCACTGATGCAGGACAGCCATAGGGTGGCATGCATGCCTGGCATGAGTGGGGCCTGTGCTTGCACCCACAAGGGCATCCGCATGCCACCTGGCCCTGTGGGACTGGCACATTGCAACAGGTAGGGACATCCAAGCATCACCTACCAGGTGGTGTGCGATGTCACAGGGTGCACACCAATGCCTGCGCCACACAACCAGCACAGCCCTGCACCATGCCACGGATGTGAACATGGGGATGACCCCACAAGCCACCCAGTGGATGTGTGTGTGGCACTGGCAGGGTGTGATGGGCAGCACAGTCCTGGGGATGGGGGTGGGCAGGGTGTGCATGGTGGAGTGGGTGCTAGGGACAGGCAGGTGGTGCAGGGCAGCATAGCAGAGGGCTTACCATGCATGCTCCACACAGGTGACAGTGCATACTGGCTGAGGCCCTGGCAGAATCACTCTAGTCCATCCCACCCTGTAGTGCTGTCTGCCCCCAGTGTGCTGCTGCAACATCCACCACACCTATTAAGGTTGCAAAACCGCTACAAGGCCTGTTCTGTTTGGTGGTGCTGCTGTGGTGCAATGCATGCAAATAAGGGTGTGCGCAACGGTAATGATATGCTAATGCACCTTACTGTGTCACACATTGGCTGATGAGCTCATTTGCATGTGTCATCTGAATATTGAGATATTGTGCCATGCACAATGGTATTGCGCTGGAGCAAGCGGTGGAGCAATGCCCACGCATGCGCAGTGCTCGCGCCTGCAGTGCGCATGCGCACTGCACTGACATGGTGTCAATAGCACAAGTCACGTGACCAGCACAATGTATCAACACAGCGCAGGCTGCACAGGGCCGGCAGTGTGCACTTCGTGCATGATGGCGTGTTCCCAGTCACGCACATGTGCACTGTGGGTGGGCATGGTTCCATGACCCAATGCACTGGGCACCTGTTTTGACCCTTGCTATAGGTGTCCAGTGGCCAGTGCGGACACCGCCATGCCAGATACTGAGCCAGCTCATGCGGCAGACCTTGCTCGTGGTCTCAGGCATACTTGGGGTAGTGGCGGCCATGCAGGACATGCTGGCGGCAGAGAGGGTTGAGGGGATGGCATGCCAGAGCAGCCAGCCAGGGCTGCCACTAGGGTTGCCCCTGTGTCCCCTGTCACCCCTGTTGGGCCTTTCCCTACTGTTCCTCCCTCCCACTGAACAGTCCCTGTTTCCTGTCCCCTTCTCTCACTGTCCCCACTCTTCCACAGCCCCTGCTGTTTCTGTACATAGTTGTTTCATACATATATATATATATATATTGGCTGGCATACCTGCCTGTGTCCGTGTCTGCTTTTCAGGTGGCATGAGGTGCCATGCTACAGTGGCCCAGTGCCCGTCCATGTTGTGTGCATGTGGGGGGGGGAGGCGTGCTGTGCTTCCGTGGTTCCCTGTCTGTCCTACTGTGGTGGTGTCCATCCCCTGGGTCAGTGGCTGTGCATTGAGGTGCCCATGGGGCGGTGGTCAGGGGTGTGTGGTGGGTGTGTGCATGGTGGTGGCTCATGGCCATGGTCATTGGTTGGGTACTGTCTACGCAGTGTGTTGGGGTCCTCTGCCTGGCATTATGCGGCCTGTCCCATGTGGTCTGCCATGCTGCCTGCCACCTGGCCTGTACAGTGTCCACTGTATGGGCTCTCTGTGTGCCTGTGTGGTGTGTGTGTAGTTGGCTGCATGGTCCTGGGTGTGGCCTGCTATGGTCTCGGGGGGGTGGGGCATGGCCAGCGGCCTGCCGGGGGGGCTCCATTGGTAGCCCTCCATTGGCACCTTATGTCACCTGCTATCCATGCCACTGTTGTGTTCCGGGGTTCAGTGTCGGGGTGCCTGTGTGTACCTTGCTGTGCCCTGCTGGTGGAGGCCTCCTGTGGCCTGTCATTGTGTTGCCATGGCCCTGTCCCTGGGTCTGTTCTCTGTGTCATGCCCCCCCCCGTTGCTCTGCTGCTCTGCTGCCATGGGTGTGCTAGAGCATCTCTGTATGCAAGCGCACCTCTGTTTGTGCCATGGTGGCTCAGAGGTGCCAGCGGTGTACCTGCCATATTCAGCCATGTTGCACTGGCACAATTTGGCTCGCGCAACCTCTGAATATGGCTCCAGTTGCACCATGGCACATTGGATTTGCACTGTGCCAGACTTGCACTGGGCTTTGGCACATTTCTGAATATCTGTGCCCGACTGTGCAGAGATTTACCTTGTGACCTGCTGAATCTCTTCCATGTGACCTTGCAACACTGTTGTTTACCATTGGCCTCATTCTGAGAAACTTCACCCTAATGCACCCTAAAGTGAAGTTATGTGCACATTGCCAGACAAAGCTAATAACAACAAATTTCCTAGGAAATGACAACAGTTTGCAAATTGATCCTCAAAGGAGAAGTTGGTGACTTCAGCAAAGCAGAAGGGGACTGCTCCTAGTGCTGCAGCTGTTGGTGCTCAAGCACAAACAAAACAACTATATGGGCTCTGCATTTGGCTGTTTTAAACAGAACAGTCTTGCTCTGACTGAATTTCATACATACATAGTTTAATGAAGATAAAAACTTAGAGAGCAGCACAGCAGGGGTAAATAACCCAATGTTTCAAGCGCTCAACTAACTCTTAATCATGGGTCCCATGATTAAGTAGTACTACCATGATAAGAGTCAGTGGAGGACTTGAAGGTTTATTTACCCCCTGCTGAGTTGTTCTACAAGACTGTTCTATTTTAAGCAGCCAAACGCAGAGCCCAGTTTGTTGTTTTGTTTGAAATTGGTAACTACACCTGCCATTCACCTGCGAATTAAAACTTTTCGATATCTGTAATCCTGAATCTTGTTCCTTGGAGGTGATTTTAACTGCACCCACACCAAAAGGGATAGATGTGCAAAAAGAGAGAACATTTTCTGTGTTGCTGTGCTGTTGTTTCAGTAGCTGGGCTACAAGATGCATACAGGCAGTTTCACATGACTGGAGGTTACCCATGCAGTACCAGAGGTGTTCAATAAAAAGCAGGATTGACTGCGAGTTTGTGTCAGGTACTGCATCTCTGTCTAAACTTGAGTTGATCTCTGTAGAGTTCATAGATAACTAACTTTTAGGGTGCATTGACCTGTCGAAAACTCTGACTCAGGCTCGTGGAAGTGCTGGCTGTACAAATGTCTGTTCAACGTTTTTGTGATACTTCACTATGGTGGGAGGATACAAAAGCAGATGTCAGGGGATTCTTCCTCAAAAATGTGAGGAGTGTGGCACTGTTAGACTATCAGAAATGTTTAGATCTTCAGCGATAGCTGTATAGGCTTATGTCTGACATGCAAGGGGTTCATAGAGATAGACAACACCACATGGGGATGCTGAAGATGGACATTGGGCACTTTCAGTGCACCTGTTCATGATCTTTATGGGCTGAGCAGTGCTGTGGATCTCAGATTCATCAACCTACAAACAAATGCCTTTAGAGAAGAAGAGGAGGAGGAGGGGAGGGGAGGGGAGAGGAGGAGGAATAATAATAATAATTAGTGAATGCCCAAGGGGAATTAGTGTATGGGAAAGAGTTGTTGCAGTGTATTTCAGAGTACTTCTTGATGTTTTACAGGACACACAGGACCCAACACTCTAAAATGCAGTAGTTTATGAAGCTAGTAGATCCTCCACCGCTCCCTGCTGCAGCGGTGAAGGAATAATGTAGTCTGGTGTCATCTGTGGAAGTAGTGACCACAATTCAGTCTTTTAGTACGGGCAAAACCTTGCAGAGGGGTACCCTCACTGTAGAACGTTATTGTAAAATGTGTGAGGCTATCAGTCAGGGATCTTGCAGATGTATAAATGTATACCCTACAGCATGGTAAACTAGTATATACTACACCAGTGGTGAATAAACTGAGTACATAAATCATGTTATTTTGGGATAAATATTTATTTTCACTTAGAACACCATTTATTTCACTTAGAACACAATTTATTTAACTGGCACATGTTATTTCCACTTTGTATCTGGAAATAGAACACAGAGAACAATGGGCCAGATAGAGAACTTACAATGGGAAGAAAGACAGTTTCAAGCTAAAACAATGTAAAACACAAGTAAAAACATAACACATGATGTGGTATATATCAAATACATAATGGGTTGTAGTAGAATAATGCATTTATCTCCACACATGTGTGGCAAGACCTTCATAACTAAATTGTGGCTTCTCCACTCGTGAGTTATGGGTCTTACCACTCACTAGTGAAGATAAATATGTTATTCCACTGCAATCCATTACGTATTTCCTATGTACAGTACTGTGTATATGAGTCCATATTAGTTCCACTGTGGAAAAAGGAGAATGAGCATGATATCATAACTTGGAGGCCCATTAATCTCCTTAATTGTAATGATAAGATTTCAGCTCAAATTTGGTTGCTCATATGATGGTGGCTGGTGGCTGTTGAGCATTGTGTAGTCCATCCATCGACCTGTTCAGTGCAGGACAGGAATATTGGGAAAAAGTCATTTATACATGAAATAGGGCTGGCAGAACTTGATGAAGTTCTGACCATTATTATGTAAGAACCAGAACAATGGTGGAGTTCTGATTATTTATAAATATTTGAAAGAAATGTGATAAAATGCATAAAAGAGGCACATTCTGTAATACTTAACACAGAGGCCTAAATGGAATAATTTAATTCATTATATGTTTGAAAAGTAAAGCAACACTGCCAAAACAAAGCAATCAGTAGCTCCTTCATGGCTGGCCTCTCTTGGTGGCATACCTGTTTGGGCCTGTGGGTGTGCTGAGAGAGACAGACACACACACACACACACACACACACACACACACACACACACAGAGATGCAAGTAGCTAATACCGTACCTATCACCAGCCAGGACCAAGCAGCTAAGATATTTTTTATTAATGCTTTGTGGGGTATATTATGATGGATGTTCCAGAGTAGGCCAGGCCAGAAAAATGGCTAATGATTGATCACATGAGCAGCAGTCAGAGCTCCCCCACCCTACCCATGTGATGCAGCAGATGCACTGCATGTCCCAGTGTACTGTGGTGCGGTACACTACCTGGTCCAACAGGTGGTAATGTTTTCTGCTACTTCTTCTACTCTGCAAAGCAACATCTTTTGAATGAGAAATTAAACATATCTTCTTACTGACCACCACCCAGGCAGTTACATTAGCCAATTGCATTCAGTCAGTAATAAAATATACAGTTTGCCACTGCTGTGTTCAAACAACATGAAGTATTGCTATATTATGACAATTGCAGTATGACCGCAGGTTAGAACTGCTCCGGAGGTGAAATAGTTAACTTTCCATGCAGGCATGGAACTTAGAGCGCGAGCTCGGTTGAAAAGTCTGTCTGTTGTGCTTCAAATGTAAACTGTCAGATTCTTTACTCCGCCTCACTGAACAGTCACTTCGGAGATTTCTCCTTCTGCTCGGTTCATTTTGTCGGTTTAAAAGTGTTATTTTTCGTTTTTTAGCCGAAATTAAACCGCAACTGGTCGGTTCAAGCTCTGTCTGTGGTAATGTAAGTAATAGATAGGTTTTACATTAGTTTTTCTGTGTGGCACTTGTAATTTGTTATCGGTTCGGTTTGAACCGATCAGGTTGTATTTAAATCTACTAGCCTTTTTTTAGAGTGCGGTTCCCGGTTCTTATCAGTTCTAAAAAACACGGATTTCATTACGGTTTTTTCCACGACCCGTGACACGGTTGGGAACCGATAAGGGTGTCTTGCTTGGTGGATTGCCATAAATGGGCAAGTTGGTTAGGCTGGCATTATGTCTGAGAAACCCAAAAGAAAAACGACCCACTGGGTTTCAACACTGTAGTGTTTGTGGGGAAGCTTTTGCTAAGGCTGACCCACACACCACATGTGTCTATTGTCTGGGGTTTGACCACCTCAATTCAGACTGCCAGATTTGTCACAATTTCCCTGCTGCCACCATAGATAAGAGAGTTGGTAGGCTCAGGGAAAGGGAGGCCAAAAAGTCTGCTGACCCGGATGGCCAGCCCGGTTCGGTACCAACCGAACCGGAGGGACTGCCCTCTGACCAGGGCGATACTTCCTCGGGCAAACGAAGAGCCAGTTCTGAGGAGTCGATTCCATCAAAAAGGGCTAGAAAGTCAGCTAGTTTAGAGCCAAAAGTTCTCTCCCCAACTGAGGAAATAGCTAAAGCAATTAAAATTGTCCAGTCTCTCTCTCTCCGGTTCCGACCGAACCGACACCTTCTGGTAAGCGTTCGGTTCGGCCGGTTCCACCAGTTCAAGATTATGATTTTGAGGATTTTTATGAACTGGGGAAGGGGGAAGAGGAATATGAGGAGAGTGAATATGGTTTTGAAGATCTGGATGTGCCCATTGATCCGGACATCTCTCCAGATAGACCCCTAGGGGTTTCTCCTCCAAGACTTTCTGAGTCCTCTTCTCATTTCATGTTTTATAAAAAAGTTGCTGAAACTCTCCAGCTCCCTGTTGAGGAAGCTGTTGATGACCAGGAGGAGCCAGACTATGTAGAAATGATGAATATTCCAGAGTCTAGGAGACTGTCTATTCCTTTGCATAAATCTTTTCGAAACAGACAGTAAAAGTTTTAAAACTCCTCACACTATACCTCCTGTGGATAAAAGGATGGACAAGAGGTATACCTTATCAGGCTCCGACACTGATTTCTCACTCAGCAATGCAGCCATGTGGGGTAGTGCAGGCTGCAGCCTGTGACAAGGCTAATATTCCCCTAACTTCACACCCCTGAGAAGGACTCCAGGAAGATTGATGCTATGGCAAAGAAACAGTACATGGCAGCATCTTTGGGGCTCAGACAAGCAAATTATATGGATTTATGCTGCTAGGTACCAGAAATCCAGATGGGATACTGTGCTGGCCCTAGCAAAACAAGTCCCTGACCAGCTTGCCAGGGAGCTGGAACAGGTGGCTATGGATGGTATTGAGGCACCCAAGGTGAAATTTCATACTGCAGTGGACTCTAATGATGTTTCATCAAGAGTCATGGCTACATCTGTGGCACTTCGCAGGATGGCTTGGCTCAGATGTACTACCCTGTCTCAGGACACTCAGTCCAAGGCCATGGATTTTCCTGTTATGGGAAATTCTCTGTTTGGGGAGCAAACAGAGAATTACATGAAGAAAATGGATGAATATAGGACCACCTATAGGAGTGCACAGGCCAAGGAAAGGCAGGCCACTCCTCAAAAGCAGCTTCCTTGAGGCAGGGGCAGGCCTTTTCATAGGCCTTTTTACAAAGCCCAAGCTTCCTCCTCCTCCGCCTATGCTCAGAGGGGGTTCTTTAGAGGAAGAGGCAGACGGGGTGCAAGCAGGTCTGCTTCCACCCCTCAGCCCAAAGCCCCTGCCAAACAGGCACCCTGATGGGATTGCCAGGGCTGATTCTCCTCTACCTGTAGGGGGCAGGCTGGCTTACTTTGTCCAGGACAGGAAGTCTTTAACATCAGAAGTAGTAAGCCAGGGACTGGTTCTCAGTTTCAAAAAAAATTTCCAAAGCTGAGAACCAGATCTTTTCCACCTGCAACTCCATCAGAGGCTCTTGCCTTAGAGGCAGAGGTCTCTACCCTCCTGGCTCTCAGAGCAGTGGAAAGGGTTCCTCCCCTACACCAGGGCAAAGGTTTGTACTCCAGGTACTTCCTTACCCCAAAAAAGACAGGAGAATGGCGGCTCATCCTGGATCTCAGATATTTAAACAAGCACCTTTTAAAGCCAAAGTTCAAAATGGTGACTCTGGGAATTATCCTACCCTCTCTAAGGCCAGGAGACTGGCTAGCTTCCCTGGACCTCAAGGATGCCTACTTCCATATTCCCATCAGAGGCTTCCATCGAAAGTACCTCAGGTTTGAGCTGCCCTCAGGCCACTACCAGTTCAGAGCAATGCCCTTCGGCCTCACTTCTGCCCCAGGGGTATTGACCAAATGTCTGGCAGTAGCAGTTGCCTACCTAAGAAGGCAAAAGATTGCCATCTTTCCTTACCGGACGATTGGCTCATAGTAGGCCAGTCCCCAGACCAGGTCAAATTACATCTCCAGATAACGCAGCAACTGCTTACCTCTCTAGGTTTCCTTCTGAATCTCTCAAAGTCAGTTCTGGAGCCTGTCCAGCTTCTTACCTTCATAGGTGCAGAGCTGAACACACAGGAAGCCAGGTCTTTCCTTCCCCTAGACAGGGCAAAGACCCTGGTTTCCCTGGCCTCCTCATTTACCCTGCAGGTCTCCCGGCCAGCAAGGCACTTTCTGCAGCTCCCAGGGCACATGGCTGCTTCCACAGCGGTTGTGCAGGGAGCAAGATTTCAGATGAGGGACATCCAGTTCCATTTGAGAGCCTTTTGGTTTCAAAGAAAGGATCCTCTTACCAAGTTGATCCCAGTAACTCGAACCCTGATCCAAGCCCTACAGTGGTGGCAGGATCAGACCAACTTGAGACAGGGGGTTCCTTTTGTCACTCAGTCTCATTCTCTAATCCTTACTACAGATGCGTCCCTCTTGGGCTGGGGGGCTCACATGGGCGACCTCACCACCCAGGGTCTGTGGTCTCCCCAGGAATCCCTGTTCCCACATCAACCTGTTGGAGCTCAGAGCAGTTTTCTAGCACTTCAAGTTTTTTCCAAATCTGTTCAGAACAAGAGTATTCAGGTCAGAACAGACAACACCACTACAATGTGGTACATCAACACAGCAAGGGGCACTGGTCTCACACCTTGTGCACCGAGCGATGAGATTGTGGTCTCTGGCTTCCTCCCTGAACACCTCTCTACGGCAGTTCACCTCCCAGGCAAGGACAATGTCCTGGCAGATGCTCTCAGCAGGATTTCCCAGGGCCACCACGAATGGTCACTGGATCCCCTGGTCGTGGGAGTAGTATTGCCAGATGGGGCACCCTGCAGATAGATCTTTGCAGCCCCAGACAATCACCAACTTCCTCTTTTTGCTGCAGGCCCCAGTGTTGGGCTCCTCCGCTGGATGCCTTAGCCCTCAATTGGGAGGAAGTTTTCTCTGCCTTTCCCCCTTTCCCCTCCTGTTCAAAGTGCTAGTCAAAATCAGATCCCAATCCTGCAAGGTCTTTCTGATAGCTCCGGATTGGGCCAGACAGCCCTGGTATCCACTCCTGCTGTCCTTAGCAGTCCATCCTCCCCTGTGCCTTCCCAAGAATCACAATCTGTTAACCTGTGCCCAGGGAAGGGTCTGTTACCCGAATCTCAAATCTCTCAATCTCAAGGCTTGGTTCTTGAAGAGCTAGAGTTTGCTGATTTACACCTTTCCCAAGGTGTAATGATATATTGAAGGCCTCAAGGAAGCCTTCCACCAGGGCTACTTTACAATTCCAAATGGAAAAGGTTTTCCATATGGTGTTCGAAAAGCATATTTCCCCAGTCTCTGCTGATCTACCCACAGTCCTGGATTATATGGTCCACCTGAATTCTTTGGGGCTGAGACCAGCTACCCTCAAGGTGCACTTGGCAGCTGTGTCTGCTTTTATTTCAGCAGGTAAATCCTCTTCTCTTTCAGCTCATCCCGTATTTTCCAAGTTTTTAAGGGGTTGTTGCACACCAACCCTCCATTCAGAGATCCTGCCCCTGCCTGGGATCTTAATGTTTGCATTGCTCAGCTTATGCAACCCCCTTTTGAGCCCTTGTCTTCAGCTGAGCTCAAGTACTTGACTTGGAAAATGGTGTTTCTGGTAGCCATCACCTCTGCCAGATGCATAAGTGAATTACAAGCGTTGTCAGTGGAGCAGGAGTTTATCTCTTTCCACAGAGATAAGGTGGTCCTTCGGACTAACAGAAAGTTCCTGCCTAAGGTGGTTTCAGATTTCCACCTTAATCAATCTATTTCTCTTCCAGTGTACTTCACTAACCACTCCTCCTTTGGGGAGAGGAGGCTGCACAGCCTAGATGTGAAGAGAGCCCTTAGTTACTACATAGAGCGTACCAAGGGTCATAGGTTTGACTCCCTCCAACTGTTCCTTACCTATGGCGAAGTTGGGAAAGGGAAGACAGCCACTAAAAGATCCATTGCCAGGTGGATTGTCTCTTGTATCCAATTCTGCTACGAGAAGTTGGGTAAAATTCCTCCCTCAGGCCTGAGGGCTCACTCTACCAGAGGTACAGCTGCTTCTCTGGCTGCTGCCAGAGACATTCCTATTCTAGAAATATGTCAAGCAGCTACCTGGAAAACAGTTCACACTTTACCAAGCATTACTCTTGGACATCCAGGCTAGAGTGATGTTCGGTTTGGCACAGCCGTGTTTCAGAGCCTATTTCCAAGTAGGTTCTGCCTCCTCCATGGGGGTACTGCTGTGTAGTCTGTATTGAATATAATATAGCAAGACTTCATGTTGTTTGAAGAAAAAATTGCTCACCTTAGTAATGTTGTTTCTTCTAATGGAGTCTTGCTATATTATGACCTCCTTCCCTGCCTGCCCCTCTCAGAACCTCTGTTTTGGGATGTGGGTGGGCAGTACAGGGTTGGCACTGTTTGATGCCCACCTTGTTGTTTTCACCTACCTTTTTGGGTGAATTGGTGTTGTGTTTTTGCATTTCTGGGTCTCCTGACTTGAGTCTTTGTTTTAGACCAAAAAATGAGTGTTTATGTTAATAGCCAGTTGGCTAGTGTAGGTTTACAGCTTCCACACAGAACCTTAGTGAGTTTTAGCTCGTAAAGATCTGACAGTTTACCTTTGAAGCACAACCGACAGAGTTTTCAACCGAGTCAAGGTCAAGTTCCATGCCTGCATGGAAAGTTAACTATTTCACTTCCGGAGCAGTTCTAACCTGCGGTCATACTGCAATTGTCATAATATAGCAAGACTCCATTAGAAGAAACAACATTACTAAGGTGAGTAATTTTTTCTTTGCACCTGACACACAAAGATAAAACATCCTTCTAAGTTCCAAGAAACAATTGCTACTAGTGGCAAGTACATTAATAAGTAGAGAATATAAAATCCAGTCCAATTAGTGTAACTGAGATGTAGTGCTTCATCGTACTACAAACAATGAATGAATGAATTAATTTAGTAACAATTTTCTCTAGTAATCACAGGCAAATATGGTTATGGAGGGATGTGAAAAAAAATATTATTTATCCAAAGAAGAGCATTCAGACTTCAGCAAAGCCATCTGTTGTAAGAAAATGAAAACAATAACTATATTATTAACATCATACTACAGTTCAGTCAGGTGGTAAAATAATATAGTCCTTACACAGTTGCTGACAAGTAATAATAGTAGCCAGGAGCAGTGCCTACTTTCCAGATCAGATAAGTAATACTACCAAGTATGTTTGGGACATAAAATGCTGTATTATATGAAATATGGATCCTCTGATGTTATTGTTTTTTATGTATCTGTAGTTTGTTTTATTTTCCATTCCAAAAAACATCCCTCTCGAGTCCCATAGTATACAGACTTCCACACTTACAGGCTCAAATTTTGTGTGGTAAGGTACATCGCACTCAACAATGACCACCATCACTTCCTTCTAAGCTCAGAGCAGAAAAGTGACTCCGAGGTCCTAGTGTCACTGTTCAGTAACTGACTATATTCAGCAACTTAACAGTGTTACACTACTACAGCCTATACATTGGTGATGTAGACATCCGGAGCACACTGGTGTGGTAGTAATTATATATAGAATAATGGATAGGCAAGTGTGTGATATGGATTTTTTTTACACACCCGAGGTGTGTGATGACCCGTAAACCTCGAGAGCGAAGCTCGAGAGGTTTATACAGTCATCACACACGGAGGGTGTATAAAAAAATCCATAAGACACACTTGGCTATCTTTTATTTTTTATAATTACTGGTATTTTGTGCTGTTTGCGCAGTGCAAACGTGACTTTGCACAGCTTTGCGCGGTTGCGTGACTTTGCACGGGTTGACATAACTTGTCATATCAACTCACAGGTTGATATGACTTTTTACAAGTCTCAAAAACAGGTTGATATTGGGGGTCACCAGTTATTATATTGAAAATAAGGAATAATGATAATCACCGATGAAGACATTTCTATACTTTACTTTTAGTAGGCGGTGCGTTGTCTGCAGTTGGAGTAGTCTCAGTAAAGAAATGAATGTCAAAAACACACTGTATGGCTTTTCTTTCCTCATTTTGCTGCCAAATCTGTATTTTGTTTCAGCCTGCTGGCAGGCACAGACAGGCATCAGATTCACTGTGCCTCTTTACTTTTTGGGATGACAGGCACAGTGTTGATTTGTAGAGCTTTGCTTACTGGATTTTGCCCCTTACACCTCCTCCAGCACAATCTACTCTCTTTGACTCCTTAGCAGCTAGAAGCCACTTTTGTGTTAAGGGTTCTTTGTTTGTAAAATCAGTGGTATAACTTTTCATTACAAGCAGCAGCTTAATTTTTTTTTTGTTATAGAACTGTACTTTTTTTTATTTATTAATGATTGCTTTGCTTTGATCCGCCCTGGACTCCTCTACACAGCCAGCAGCACTGCACCACCTATGGCCTAATCAGTGGCAACTTGTATTTTTGTCTTTGCTTTTTTCATTATAGAAATGTAATATGATTTTTTTTTAATTAATGATTGCTTTGCTTGGCCCTCTCCTGGCCTATCCTATGCAGCCAGCATCACTGCGCCTGCTGTGACTTATTCAGTGGCAACTTGTATTTTTTTCTATGCTTTTTTCATTATAGAAATGTAGCATATATATTTTTTTTTAATTAGTGATTGCTTTACTTGTCCCTCTCCTGGCCTATCCTACACAGCCTGAGTGCTTTGCCATCCTCTGGCCTTCCCTACACAACCAGCAGCAGTGCACCACCTAATAAATGGCAAACTGGCCATTTTTTTGTTTGTTTTCATTGTTGAACTGTAGTATTTTTTTTTATTTATGATTGCTTTGCTGTGCTGGCCTATCCCACACAGCCTACAGCGATGCACCAACCATGATCTAATCAGTGGCAACTTGTATTCTTTCTTTCTTTATTTTCTTCATTATAGAATATAGTATTTTTTTAAATGATTGCTTTGCTCTGCCCTCCCTAGACTACCCTCCATAGCCAGCAAAACTGCACTACCTAATCAGTGGCAACTTATATTTTTTACCTTTTTTCTGTTATAGAACTGTAGTATTTTTTTTATTAATAATTTCTTTGCTTTGCCTTCCCCTGGACTACCCAGCCAGTAGCACTGCACTACCCATGAACATGTATTGACAATTGCTTTGCCTTCCCTTGGCCTACACAGCCAGCAGCACTGCACCACTTGTGACCATGACTTATGGCACCTTAATGACTGCTTTGCTTGCCTTCTCCTGGACTACCTAGCCAGCAGCATTGTTTCATCCATGAACTTGTATTGATGATTGCTTTGCCTTCCCCTGGGTTACACAACCAGCAGCACTGCACCACCAGTAACCGTGACCTATAGCACCTTAATGATTGCTTTGCTTTGCCTTCCCTTGGACTACCAAGGCAGCAGTGTTGCACCACCTGTAACCGTGACATATAGCACTTTAATGATTGCTTTGCTTTGCCTTCCTCTGGACTACCCCTGGACTTCCCAGGCAGCAGCACTGCACCACCTGTAACCATAACCTATGGCACCTAAATGACTGCTTTGCCTTCCCCTGGTCTACCCAGTCGGCAGCTCTGCACCACCCGTGAACCTGCATAGATGATTACTTTGCTCTGCCTTCTCCTGGCCCACACAGCCAGCAGCACTGCACCACCTGTGACTGTAACCTATAGCACCTTAATGATCGCTTTACTTTGCCTTTCCCTGGGCTACACAGCTAGCAGCACTGCACCACCTATGATTGTGATGTATGGCACCTTAATGACTGCTTTGATTTGCCTTCCCATGGACTATGCAGCCAGCAGCACTGCACCACTTGTGATCATGACCTATGGCACCTTAATAATTAATTTGCTTTGCTTTGTGTTCCCCTGGACTATGCAGCCAGCAGCACTGCATCACTCATGACCATGACCTATGGCACCTTAATGATTGCTTTGCCTTCCTCTGGATTACGCAGCCAGCAGCACTGCACCACCCATGATTGTGACCATGACCTATAGCACCTGAATGACTGCTTTGCTTTGCCTTCCCCTGAACTACCTAGCCAGCAGCACTGCACCACCTGTGAACTTGTATTGGTGATTGCTTTGCTTTGCCTTCCCCTGGCCTACACAACCTGCAGTACTGCACTAACTGTGACCATGACCTATAGCAGCTTAATGATTGCTTTGCTTTACCTTCCCCTGGACTACACTGCTAGCAGCACTGCACCACCCACGACTGTGACTTATGGCACCTTAATGACTGCTTTGCTTTGCCTTCTCTTGGACTATGCAGCCAGCAGCACTGCGCCACCTGTGATCATAACTTATGGCACCTTAATGATTACTTTACCTTTCCCTCGACTTTGCAGCCAGCAGCACTGTACCACCCATGACTGTGACCTATGGCACCTTAATGACTGCTTTGCTTTGCCTTCCCTTGGACTACCCAGCCAGGGTACCAGGTCAATATGCTACTGCTGCATCAGCATGACAAAAACCACGCTGTGTAAAGCTTGGAAACATTTAGAGTGACAGGGGTATTGTAGCTGTAGTGAAATACCACTACCCCTGTTGCTGGACACTTAAACTGGGAAGGAATCAAGTTGCCATGTGGTCTGGTGACTGATCGAGCCACTCCCATGATGGAGTGACAAAGGCACCAGCATATGGCAGGGTTGGAGACCTGAGACCACCGTTCGGTTCCCCCCAGGTCTCCTGGTGTTGCTACTTTTCTTTTGTTATGAAAAGGAATTTTCCTCCCTCCTGAGTTTCTCCCCATCCCCAAAGTCCACACCCCCTGAGTTGATTATTTTAAGCCAGTCCTTCCCCCTCCCCCATGCTGCATTGCTATACTGTATGAGTTATTAGCCCACATTCCTAGTGTGTGGCTAGAACCCATAACATTTTAACCTTCCAATTCCACAGTTCCATAGGTGAGTGTGCTAGCTACTGAACCATGAATGGGGTGTGGGAATGCCAATGTACATCTGATCCAGCTGTGGTCTACAGTCTTTTTTGCTATTCCCATATGGCGAGACAAGCAAGCATAGCTTAAGATTTAACATATTAATGATAGTCACTGTGCACTATGTCTGTAAGACAATTCTTTTTATAATGATGCTTACAAACTTAATATTTTGCACATCTGAAATTTTACAGCATTTACATTACATCTTTTGCCAAGATGCACTTGATAATGATGGTGAATATAAAGAATTATATCATTGCCCTTATGGTATATATACTAGGGACAGTCTTTTAACAGGGAATCATACAGTACATGTTTATTACTTGGTGTATGAACACATTTCTTTTAGGCCACATTACTGTATTTCTTTCTTACTACAATTTGTGAGACTAGCAACAGCAACTCAGTCCTAAAGCACCCTCTGCTGGTCAAAACAATAAGCATACTGTAATCTTTTTCTGGCTATAGTTTCTGCAATTTCTTTCTGCCTGCCACAGCTATACTGTAGATGTTTCATTTTAGAGAAGAGGTTATGGTTCCAGTTTAATTATTGATCTGTTAAGCCATGTATACTGTATGGGTAGCCTTTATTACCCACTGAAATCAAACAGATTACAGCCTTGTAATCCCACTGTTGTGATGTCAGAACCATATAAACCTATCTCATCTATGTCATAGCAGTGGGTTTACAAAATGGAATGCCAGTGTTATCCAGTATTCTACACACCCAGAATGTGATTGTTAGCCTCAGTACAGTATTCAAATAACATTCCAGTTGTCTCAGTTTACTGTTACTAAGTCTAGCAATCTCTATGTCTGATAGAGATTTTAACTCTAGTGCTATTTTGGCCCACTGTCATTCAGTCCGTGTATCCTAATAAATTGTTTCCCTACACAATCATGTGGCTGTAGTGCAGATTCATTAATAAGCTAAGGCTAAATTACTTCTGTTGGGGGGGGAGATAACTTCTCATGTCGAGTCCCATACACTATAAATGACAATGCCTGATGTACAGGTGATAACCATGGTGTAATCATCTCTCATGGTTGCTAGGGCAATTGTAAACCTCTCGAGCTGTGCTCTCAAGGTTTGCTGATGCCCTAGCAACCACTCGAGGTGATTATACCATGGTTATCACCTGCACATCAGGCATTATCCTCTATTTCACACAGTTTACAGTCAGACATTTTATACTGTTTAGCAAATTGAGATATTGGATGAAAGACTACTATACATAAAAATTACTTAGTAAGTGCATCCTATTTTACTGTTTTTATGTTTGCTTGTGTGCATGTGCAAGAAACATGATGTGACAGCTTAGGAGAGAAGCGGGTCGTGGAGGCACGGCACTTTTTCAGCCAAGGGAGGCACTGTATTTGGGGGCTTGGCACTGGTGGACCAATGGAGGCACAGTGTGCCGATGACACTGGTCTTCCAAAAGTGCACCAAGTACAAACATTTTCACCACAGCAATCAGGGGCCGCCTCGTCATTGCAGTGTCAGTCATTCTCCTGCAATGAGGGAGCGATCTGTCATTGCAGGGCAGAACGTTAGCTAGCCTAATACTGTTTGTGAACATGGCTGTGACTTGCCACCACATTCAGAAACAGTATTGTGCAGGCCCCCTGCTGAGGGGGTGCCCAATCCCCCTTGGCAGCATGTGCCCCCCACAAACAGTCTTTATTTGCCGACGGGGGCCCCACTCCCCATCGGCATAATCTGCCCCAGCCACAATGAATGCGCCGATGGGGAGCCCACTCCCTGTCGGCATAATTCCCCCCCAACAAAAGCTATGTGTGTGCTGAGGGGGTGCCCAATCCCCCTTGGCTACTGTGGCCCTCTATATGCCGATGGTGGTGCCCAATCCCCCTTGGCTACTGTGGCCCTCTATATGCCGATGGGGGTGCCCAATCCCCCATCGGGTACAGTCGGCTCCCCAACAAAAAAGTAGGTTGGCATGCTGGGAGCCCACCCCAGCATGCCAAATGTCCACTGTGATGTCCCTGTAAAATAGAAAACCATCTTGCGATGTGTTTTGTTTTTTCCCTGTAAAGAAGGAAGCGGTCCCTCTGTGATCTCCGTGCCCCCCCACAACCCACACCCCACCCACCCACTGCGACTCTACCTCCCCACACCCCCACCCCATACTTACCTCTGGAGCTCGTGCGATGATCTTCGTGGACCAGGAACATGTCTGCACTCTTCAAAGCCGACCATAACTGAGGAAATGCCGGTAAGCTGTATAATGGAGTAAATAGGGTTTTTTCAACTTTGATGCATATCTCAGGCATTTTTTGGAATTTTGGCACCAAATTTTCAACATGGGGTTTTTGGGACCCCTCCTCATGAATTCTTTCACTGTCATGGCATTAATCTGTCCCAAAGGTAATTTCGTGGTCACTGTGCGGAATCACCTTTTGGGACTGATTAACTAAAATGACAGTGCCAGTGTTCATGGTGGGCTCTCAAAAGTCTATGTTGCAAATTTAGTGGAAAAGTCCCAAAATGGCTGTTTTATGAGCGCGCATTGCACAGTTGCTACACGCTCATACCTTCACAATTTGCAATATTTTCACTACAGATTTTCAACATTGGTATTTTTATGCATCTCCTTATGAACAGTGCAGCTGTCATTTTTTACAACCTGGCTGAAATGTGTTTTCGCGGTTCCAGCACAGAATAGCGTGGTTGCTGTGGGAAATCCATGTTCGGGACAGAGTATGAAAATCACAGTGACACTGTTCATTACCAGAGGTCCTAAAATACCTATGTTGAAAATTTGGTGAGAAATGTCCATAAAATGACTGTGTTACAAGCGTGCATTGCGCAGTTTCCACGCATGCTTGTAACTTTGCACATTTGCAATATTTGCACTCCAGATTGTCAACACGCCATTTGTCCACAGCTCCTTATGAACAGTACAGCTGTCATTTTTCACATCCCGGCCAAAATGTGTTTTTGCACTTCCAGCGCAGAACAGTGCGCTCGCTGTGGGAAATCTGTGTTTGGAACAGATTAGGAAAATCACACTGATGCTGTTCATTAGCAGAGGTCCTAAAATGCCTATGTTGAAAATTTGGTGACACACGTCCATAAAATGAATGTGTTATGAGCGTGCGTTGTGCAGTTTCCGCATACGCTCATTACTTTGCAAATTTGCAATATTTTCACTCCATATTTTCAACATTGCCATTTTTCCACACCTCCTTATGAACAGTACAGCTGTCATTTTTCACATCCTGGCTGAAATGTGTTTTCACACTTCCGGTGCAGAATAGCACGGTTGCTGTGGGAAATCACTATTCAGGACACATAACAAAAATCACAGTGACACTGTTCATTAGTAGAGGTCCTAAAATGCCTGTGTTGAAAATCTGGTGATGAAAGCCCATCAAATGATGTGTTACAAACGTGCATTGTCGCACTTTCCATGCATGCTTATAACTTTGCACATTTGCCATATTATAAGTCCAGATTTTCAACATTGCCATTCCTCTGCACCTCCTTATGAACAGTACAGCTGTCACTTTTCACATCCTGGTCAAAATGTGTTTTTGCAATTCCGGCGCAGAATACCGTGGTTGCTGTGGGACATCAGTGTTCAGGACACATTAAGAAAATCAGTGACACAGTTCATGAGCACAGGTCGTAAAATGCCTATGTTGAAAATCTGGTGACAAAATTCCATAAAGTGACTGTGTTATGCGCATGCATTGTGCAGTCTCCACGTATGCTTGGAACTGCAAGCATTTTTAATATTCCCACTACAGATTTTCAATATTGCAATCTCTTCATACCTCCCTATGGATGCTACAGCTGTCATTCTTCACATCCTGCCCAATCTGTGTTTTCGTACATGTGGCGCAGAATGGCAGTGTCGCTGTTGGAAGTCAGTTTTCGGGACACATTGACAAAATCACACTGCCACTCTTCATGAGAAGAGGTCACAAATGCTTTCCTGATGTGGGGCCACCAAAAGGCCATGTTGAATATTTGTACTGTGAATACCAACAAACGCCCGAGGCATTATGGTTTCTAACCATAACGTCCTACCCTGTACAGACAGACAGGCATCGGGGTCTGCCTTTGGATTGCCGACTGTACTGCTCATGCCATCCCCCCCACCCACTGACAGCCACCGAGGTGTATCTTGCACTCTTCGGCCCAAGACTTCACCCCACTCTACTATGCTGCACCCATTTCACCGTATGTCCTTATGGTATGGGGTAAAGCCAAACACCCTAAGGCACACCGCAACATGTGTCAAAATCTGCAGAATAGGGTGAAGTGACATGGCTTGACCGTCATGGGTGACGACTCAAACACTTACCACACATCCTGTCCATCTGTACAGGATGGAGGTGGGGTTCACATGACGTTCAATACTTCACTGCCACTCCTATTCTGCATCGGTCTAACTCCTCTTTTCAATGCTAATACCAGCAAGCAAACATTCGGTATTGACAAATGCTTCTTAGTAGTAGTGTTCGGTTTATTTTTATATACAGTAGTGCCTTTCTGTGGCTTAAAATGCTTTCTCATATTAAGCAACAGCAGCTTTCTTAAACAAGAAAGAAAACTAAATACAATAGTATAACATTAAACACCACTGGAAATGCTTGAATAGCCAAGCTTACAGGGACACTGTCAACCATTTACTTACGTATACTACAGGCATGCCCAAACATGCCTGCAGCATCCACAGAAGCAATATTTTAGCACTAAAAATAGCTGTAATAATTTAACTCCAAAGCAAAACCCTCTTGGTCTGTTCAAATTTACCATGCCGGTTGCCAAAACATGGTCCCATTTCTAAATGGTGCAGAAGCTTGTGCACGCCGCCATATAGCAGAGTTCAACTAAACATGTATTTTGGCACTATGTTTTTCTTTTTAGGTTAATACTTTTTATTAGTATTTATCATATATGGTAGTACAGCCATATAGCATGTAGTAAGGGTACAAGACAATCAGGCATACAAACACACAGAACAAGACCATCCAGCATGACAGTGACACATATGTGACAATGCCCATCAGAATTATGAGCTATATTTAAATTAAACAAGTATCGGAGTTGCAACACCCTGAGCAGTCACAGGGAGAAAACAGTAGGGCAAGGCATCAGCAAAGTGCCCCCCCCCCACACACAGTCCATCTGACATCCAGAGATCAAGAATCCAAGGATCCTCTGGGGATACTGAAGCAAAATCTCATCCTGGAAGGAAAGCATATATACAAACACCAAAACAGAAACATCATATCCAACTGGAGTTATATTGCCCAATACATAAGGACTGGGTACAGGGAGTTAATTAATATACAGAGTCCAGAGACAGAGGAAGTCAGGTAGTGAGCATACCACACCCATTCAGCTAATTAGACTATAACCAAAGAAGCAATTATATTATCTTTTGACCTATACCTGCACGAGGGGCAAGGTATGCCAGATATGGAGCCCATCACAAGTAGTAATGGCACATTTTATTAGACACCACATGAGATAAGCGGTCCAACTGGGCAGTCACTGAAAGGGAGTTGTACAGCTCAGGCAGGGAGAGGACCTCTGTGGTTCTCCAATGGCAGAGAATAAGCCATTTGGCTTGCAGACTAAGGATAGTGAGCCATCTCATCTGCATACTTGGGAGTTTAACATTGGCAGGGGGAAGCCCAAGAATCCAGACCATAGGGTCATGACCCACAGCAAAACCCAATACCTGTTCGGCAAGCCCCAGCACTGCAGACCAAAAGGAGGAGAGCCGCGAGCAGTACCATAGTATATGAATAAGGTCCCCCACATGGGTGTCACACCTCCAACACCGATTATGATCTAAAACATGCACGCGGTGCAGCATAAGGGGGGTGCGGTACCAATGGGAAAGGATCTTGTCTTGAATGAGCTGACTTCGAGCCTCCGGTAGGTAGTAGTGGGCATTGCGCCCACAGGTCTGCCATTGGGCATCCGTGATGGGTTGATGGAAGGCCTCTTCCCACTTTGCTTTAGCCAATTCGGAACCGGAGGGTAGGTGACTCTTAAGGCCGAAATAAATAATTCTAACTATACCCTTTTTAGCAGAGAGCCATCTAAAAAGTGGGACATAACCTCCTTGTACAGCCCCAGGAGAGTTTTTAATGTGTTCCAGAACAGTGCTGCATAGCTGCAGGTATTGCCAGAAAGCTTTTTTCCCCCAAGTGGAATTCGGAGTCTAGCTCCCGAAAGGGGCACAAAGTAGAGCCCTCTTTGTCCAACACCAGGGACAATTTAAAAATACCTTTGCTGGCCCAGTCTGCCCAGAAAAGGGATTTCCTGTCTACCAGAAGAGCACCATTATGCCAGATGGGCATTTCAGCCCGGGGACGTGGGTTGGCCTCCAACTTCTTGTGGACCAGGAGCCATGTGGAGACAGAAGCAGAGATAGTGGGGTGGTCCTGCAGGTGTTTTGGCAGAGGAGAGTACAACAGGGCCAATATAGACTGCCGTCTGGCCACCTCAGCCTCCATACCGACCCACTGCGTGGCCTCTGCCCCAGGCAGAAGGAACCAGGCAATGGTTTGTGCCGTAAGATATGCTAGTTTGTACCCCTCTATCCAGGGCAGGCTCCACCCCCCAGTGCACACATAGCTTACTCCTACTGTACCTGGGTCTGGAGTTTTCCCATGTAATCCCAGAGATTAGCCTATGTATGAGGGTAACCCAAGTTGCTGGGAGCACCAGTGGGATATGTGAAAGAGTGTACAAAAGCTTAGGAGCAGTAACCATCTTTATGGCTGAGACTTTTCCCAGCCAGAGTAAGGTGGAGTTTACGCCATCAGTTGAATTCTGTTTTGACATCTGCCAGCAGGGGCTTAATGTTGTCCTCCCAGATTTTGGTCAAATCTGTATTTAGGTGAATACCCAGGTATACTAATGAGTGGGCAGCCCACTGTAGCCTGAACTGGGAAACCAACTGTTCTGTACAGCGGGCATTAAGTGGCAACACCTCCATTTTGGAATGATTGCTCTTTAGCCCTGAAATTGTGGCAAACTCAGCTAGCAGGTTAAGCGGGGGGGGGGGAGTGGAAGCTGGGGCATTAGCTAGGGGCACTAGCAGATCATCAGCATATAGAAATGTAGCAAAGACCTTGTCACCAATAGAGAAGTTATCCATATATGAAGATGTGTGGATGGCTATTGCCAGGGGTTCCACTGAAAGGATAAAGAGGAGAGGGGACACAGCAGGCACCCCTGCCTGGTGCCTCATCTGAGAGGGAAGGGAGCGGACAGGGTGGAGTATGTAAGAACCCGTGCCAGGAGCTGATTATACAGGGCAGCAACCCAGGACCTGAAGTGGGATCCAAATCCCATAACCTCAAGGACCTGGAGCAGAAAGTCCCATTCAAGGGAATCTAATGCTTTCTCGAAGTCAATCACCACAGCTGCAGCGGGGGTGGGGCAATGGTCAGCAAAAGCCGTGATGTTGATCATGGAATGGTTATGGTCTCTGCTGTACCTGCTTGGTACAAAACCAACCTGGGATGGGTGAATGAGCGAGGGAAGTAAGGGACTAAGGCGGGTGGCCAGAATCTTAGCAAAGATTTTACTATCCGTATTAATAAGGGATATCAGCCTATAGCTAGACGGGAGTGAGGGGTCCTTCCCTTTCTTGGGGAAGATTGTGATAACTGCTTCTCTAAAAGTGCGGGGAAAGGAGCCTGTAGCTAGTGCTGTATTGAAAAGGTCCATCAGCAATGAGGAAGTTTGGGGGGCAACAATAGACCAGAGTTCTGGGGGAAAACCATCCCCCCCGGGGACCTTACCTGTATTCAGAGCTCGGAGGGCAGCTATAACTTCGGCATTGTGATTGGGCTCTCCAATGCACTTGCCTGCTGTGAAGACAGCCGAGGGATAGGGAGGGAGTCAAGAACTGGCGGATTTCTGTGGGTTCCAATACCCATGAGGCGGTATAAAGATATTTATAGAAATCCACCATAATAGAGTTTATGTGATCCTGATTGACCTGTGCTGCCCCCATGTTGCCTGAGGCCTGATATAAAGTGCTCTGCCCTCTGTTTACACAGCCTGCAGTTTAGCACCTTCCCCCCCCCTTCTCGCCCCTCCCAGTTCTTATGCTTCAAATGGAGGATGGCTAGTTCAGCCTTCCTAGCAAGGAGCTCATTATTATTATCACAGATGCATGCTATTTCAAGGTGAAGGGGAGAGTGAATGGCTGGGGGGGGTGGCACTTGCATTTGGCTTCCAGATCTTCCAGCTGCTTTTTGAAAGATCTGAGCTGCTGTTCCTTTTGTCTCCTCCGACTAGTAGCATAGCCCATGATAGCACCCCTTATGGTGACCTTCAGGGCTTCCCAAAGGCATGCCGGCTCCACAAAGGAGGGGGGACTGTCCTGTAAGAAGAGCTCAACCTGAGTGGTGAGCTATGGAGGGAAGTCCAGATCCCACAGCAGGAGCGGGCCTGGTCATCAATTACGAGGCGAGGTGGCCCTTTGACCATGTGTTATCCAAAGCCGAACTGGGGCATGATCCGAGAGAACTGTCAGGAGGATCAAAGAATCCAGCATCGCAGGCATCAGGAAAGGGGAAAGTAGCCAATAATCAAGATGGGAATAAGAGTTGTGGACAGGGGAGAAAAAGGTAAAATTCTTTTCCCTGGGATGAAGAATCCTCCAGGCGTCTTGCAGGCCCAGGTCAGTTAGCAGCTGCTGGAGAGCCAGCCAAGCTTTGGGGTGCTTGTCTGGGGCATTTGAGCTATGATCTAATAAGGGTCTAAAGGGAGGTTAAAATCACCTCCTACTACTACCACTGGTATCTCAATAGATGCCATGGATGAGACAAGGGCATGAAAAAAATCTGGCTGATCTTCATTCGGACCATATGAGTTAGCAACCACTGGGGCGCCCTCCGGAGTGTTAAATACTGCCACCACCCAACGACCATTAGAGTCCCATTTACTTTTAACCAGGGACCATTGCAGGGACTTATGTAGCAAGATGGCTACCCCTTGATTGTGCATGGAGGCAGAGGAGGAAATAACTTGGCCAACCCCTGCCCACCTGAGTTTTTCATGGTCCTCCTGCTGGAGCTTAGTTTCTTGGAGTAGGGCGACATCTGTTTTCAGCCTTTTAAGATGAGTGAGCACCTGTGAACGTTTCACCAGGGTATTTAGCCCCCCTCACATTCCAGGTGATAAAACTTACGTCAGCCATGATCCCAGATCCCTGAAAAGGCATAACTAGGAGTCAGACAAAGTACCTGGGAAAAGGCTGAAAAAGAGGAGGACCCGCTCCAAGAAGCAGTAGTGCTGCTGCCCCCTTCAGACTCTACCCATAAGAGAACTCCCTCTACACAGAAAGTTTGCACATAGCACATATGATGTATAAACAGTATAACAAAGAAACCAGTAAGAACTACTAAACACATATGATTCATAACTATATACAATAGGCCAAACTATGGCCAATAGAAAGCCCCATGATATAGGGTCAGTTGCCGAAGCTACAAGACCCCCCAGTGGCTTTTCTGAGGGATGGAGATGAAGACAGCATAGTACCCAAGGAAGGAAGTATGATCTCCAAGCCATTGGGGTGTTGTAGGACTTGGGGGTCTGTTAACCACCTATCTGGAGCACCCACATCTCGGCACAGCTACAGGATGTAGATGAGCAAGTCTTGCATTCATCAGCTCTAATTGCCATAAGAGAAAAAACAAAACAAAACAAAAAATGGGGAGCTGCAGTAGCAACCCCTCTACATTGAGCAGCCTGTCCCTCTTAGAGGCTCGCACCCAAATGCGAGCTGTCTATACATCAGGTGGACCTCTGGCCTGTGCACCAAGCTGGTCACTCAGCATGAGGGTTCAGGAGGGGGGAGATGAAAAAAAAAGGGGGGAGGGGGGTATAGTATATCGGTCAGGCCTATTCCACCCTTAAACCAACATTAGATTGAAACCAGCTACTTAGCCATGGAAAAGTCAGGCATGAGAGTCCAAAAAGTCCACAGTTTGGGCCTTATCCAAAGGTTGATCCACTGGAGATTGCCTTAGAAAGCCAGCAGCAAGAGGAGATGACTGAGTAACTGGCTCACCACACAAGAAGGCCACAATGTCTGCCCAAGATCTATTCACTGGGACTGTGGCAGGCATGATGTCTTCCTCCAAGGGGGTGATGTCTATGCTTGTCTCCGCCATCATTTCCTGGGTGTCCATTTGTTGCGGTGCATATGAATTTGGAGTGAAGTAGGCTCGAAGATCCGAGCTAGGTCGAGAATGCAGCTCTATCTCCGGTCGAGGACTAGGAGAGCTTGCACGAGCAGTCAGGTATTGGCATTTGGAATGACGAGCAAAGGGATGCCGCTTTCTGGACCGGGGAGGTAATACAGCCTCAAAGATCTTGACCTCCGGTTTGGCAGGGGGTTCTTTTGCAGCTGACTGGGAGCTTTCCGGCTCTGGAGAGGCCGCTGGTGTAGGAGTGGCTATGTGCAAATCTTGTTCCCGAAAGTAGCTGGATGTTGTGCTCTGAGAAAATCCATGAGGCTTTCAGGTGTGGCAAACATTAACGGAGCACCACTGTACGTGACCCACATAGTAGCAGGGTAGCGCAGGGAGAATGAGTAGTTGTGGTTATGGAGAATCTTTCTGACGGGGACATATTCCTTTCAGTGCTCAGATAGCTCCCTAAAGTAGTCTTGGGAAATTTGGATCTTGTGCCCCTGCCACATAATGTTGTTGGAGTTTCTGGCTGATTTTGAGATGGCTTCCTTCTGCCTGTAGTCCAGGAATTTAGCCAGTAATTGCCTGGGCCACTCGCCCAGATTAGGAGGTGGAGCCAGCGAGCGGTGGACCCGCTCTGTCTGAGGCCTGAAATCTTCAAGGAGGCCTAAAAGAGCTGGGAGGGTTTGGTGGAGAAAGGATACAGCGTTCGCCTGCTCAACTCCCTCAGGGAAGCCTAAAAATCTCAGATTGTTTATGTGGCTTCTATTTTTGAGGTTGTTGACCTTGTCTTGAAGGGACTGCATCAGCTTCGCTTGTTCCCACAGAGTGGCCGAGACATCCTGGATGGCAGCATCATGTGACCCTAGCCTCCGCTCCATATGAAATATGAGGACTTCTATATTGTGCAGCCTTTGGTTCATTGCATTAACTGCTGAGGTAAGTTGTGCCATCTGGGACATCAGTTGGGCGAACACTTGCTCGGTACAGGAGTTCTTCCCCAATGTGGGAACACTGCAGGCCATAGCTGGAGCCAGGTGCTGAACCGACATATAGAGGGCTATTTCTGGTGGTATGACAGCACTCACAATAGGGTAGCCAAGACAGATAGGTGCCCTGAGAGGTTCACACAGGCAATGCACTGTCGATCGGTAGCTAAAAAAGACCCTGATCCCAGATTTCGTCAGATTTTCCCCAAATGTACGGAGAGCTAAGCAATTAAATGGCCATTTTCGTTCGTGGTTGGCCACGCCCACATATTTTGGCAGTATGAAGAAAGATGAACTTGGGAAAGTGTCAGTTAATTTGAAACAGGTGCTAAAAGTTACTAAAATCATGGTCTGAAGAGCATGCATGTATGCAGATGCTTATCCAAATTGATATGGATATGCATATGCACATACTCGGTATCCTGGCTCAGTTTTCAGACCTTGTTTTTCCTAATTTTAGGTTCTTGTTTCAAATTAACTGACTCTTTCCTGAGTTCAACTCTCCTCATACTGTTAAAATATATGTTTAGCTAAACTCGGGTAAAACGAGGCATGCACAAATCATCTGATGCTTTAGCACCATTTAGAAATGGGACCACGCTTTGGCAGCCAGCATGGTAAAATCGAGCAGATTGAGACGATTTTGCTTTGGAAGTAAATTATTACAACTATGTTATGGTGCTAACGTATTACTGCTATGGATACTGTATGGCTAAAGGGACTGCTACCGGCACTGCAGGCATGTTTGGGCATACCTGCTGTATACGTAAGTAAATGGCTGACAATGTTCATTTAATTTTGAAAATACTAAGTGAGCTAGAGCTACAGACATGGCATGGAAGAGAGTTATTTGAGGCAGAGCCTGTCACTATAAAAGACACCCCCCTGCCTACATTAACCTAGAAGGTGGTACCCTTAGAAAATCCCTGATTCACAGATCATAACACCCTGACAGAGGTATGAGGGATTAGGAGCTCGCTGAGGTACTGGGAATCAGAAGATTCACTGACACATTCTGAACCAGCTACAGGTGAAACAACTGACTATGTAACAACCTCATATAGAGTGCATTACAGTAGTTAAGCCTAGATGTGGCAAAGGCCTACACAAGGGTACACAGGTCACCAACATCAAGAAAGGGACAGAGTCCCACAATGGTTTTAAGATGGTAAAATCAGCTCCTGACTACCAATGACATCCATGAACCAAATGTCAACTGCTGGTCAAGGACCGCTCCGAGACTCTAAACTTCCCTCTCAGCCTTCAGTGGAATCCCAACAAAGATAGGTATCTTAGTAGTTTAAAGGTTAATGTACTGTATTAGTGGCTAATGTAAGTATATGCCAGCATACTGGCTGAGGAGATGCTTTACACAGTGTGTCAGCAATATGGTTGGATTTGCTTTGTTACTGAAAGTGAGATCAAGTCAGACAAACTTTATAGATTTCATTGACCGGGTGATGAGTGAAATAGTTTGGGGGGCAGTGGGTGTGGCCTGCTTAGACTTCAACAAGACCTTCAACACCATGTCACATAGGAAACATAAAAAAAACTGGAAAGCTTGGAGGTGGGAACCAAGGTGGTACACTGAGTACATAATTGGCAGATGGATATTTGACAGAGGGAGGCTGCTAATGGCACTTATTTGGGGAATGGAGAGTGACCAGTGAGGTTCCTCATGGCTCAGTTCTGGGCTGATTCCTTTTTAATTTTTTTATAGTGACATTGTAGAATAACTGGAAGGGAAAGTGTGCCTTTTTGCAGATGACACTAAGTTCTGAAATAAGAATGACACTCCAGAGGGGTTGGAGAGAATGAAAAGAGACCTGAAAAACTTGAGGATTTGGTCACGGATATGGCAGTGGGATTCTGGGGTGAATAGGGAGGGGTATCACCAGCACAAAGAGGGAGGTGGTGTTGCCACTGTATCAGCCATTGGTGAAGCCACACCTGGAGTACTGTGTCCGGTTCTGGAGATCAAACCTCAGAAAGAACATACAAAGGGTAAAGGCCATCCAAAGAAGGGCAACAAAAATGGTGCAGCGGCTGCACCAAATGTTCTATGAGGAGAGACTGAGGGATCTAGACATGTATGTGGGCATGATGAAGAAGGGAACATTTATTGTGCATAAAATACTGTCTTGCACTTGCCCTCCCCCACACACACATACATACAGATACACATGCATTGTTTGTACTGTGGGAGACATGGTAATACTCGGTCTGTCCCTCCATCTGTCACATTTTCTCTCTCAGACTGTATAAAAACATTAGCTGACATGTCAAACTGTGAACCGTGGCGGGGGGGCAATGGAAAACACGCTCCACAAGGGTTTACTCACTCTCTCTCTCTCTCTCCATCTGCCTACCGTGTTTGTCACAGGCTGTTCATAGCAGCTGTCTCTCTCCGCTGGCTGTGTGCGGTCCTTGTTGACTCTCTCTCTCTCTCCCTGTCCACAATGTGCTGAAGTGCTGCTGCCATGAACTGCTCATGGGGTCAGTGTGGAAAGCAAGGTTTCCCCACCTAAATTTGTTCAATTTGTTCCTCCTGAAGCATAACACCTTCCCTGTCCACCTTGCTTACTGCTGTCAGGACTACTACCTTTTCTGCCCCTTTGGTGATTACAGCCTAATCTACTACCTTCCTACCCCTTTGGTAATTACAGCCAAGACTAACTTAATTTTTCAGCCTGAGCCATAAAACCTTCCTTTTCTACCTGCCTACTGCTCCCAGGGTTACTACCATCCTGCCCATTCGGTAAGTACGCCCTCCCTGTTCCCCTTATGAATGTTACCCCACTTATGTTAAAGTAGCCCACATTTGGTCTTCCCTCACTAAACAGGGCTCAAATGCCCTCCCAGCTCACAGTGCTTGCATCTTTGTGGACCCTCTGCCTTCCTGCGCTCACCTCCAAAAATGATCACTGCCTCGCTTCTTCCACTCTTCTATCTGCTATTGGCTGCTTACCCTAACATACAGCTAGGTGCTCTTCCCTCACCCCTCTTCACTTGCATGGGTGAGGACGAAATGCTGAAAGCTACTGAGGTAACTTCATTGGTGGAATTACACCACTAGACCCCCTTGCCTGTAGACCCAATGATGACCCAATGCAAGCTCCCCACATGGGAAATAGCTGTCATCAACCCCAGGTGTTGCCCACCCTCGGCTATAAGCTGCCCTATTCTGGCAAACTTAAACCTTGTAAAAAGAAGTCCTATATTACAGTCACAATTACTACAAGGAAAGCTATACTAATGCTGCTCCTTCTATCTGGCAATGTGCATCCTAACCCTGGACCACCAAATCTTGCTGGGTCTGGTGACAGTAAAGAAAGGGGCCTAAAAATAGTGGCTATGAATATTTGCAGCATCCTAGCCAAATTTGAACAATTTCAATCCTGGGTGGTCCTGCACAGCCCAGATGTCAGCTGTCTTATGGAGATCTGGCCAACCAATAAAATAAAGAATGCAGATTGCACTTCCAGGGCACCAATCCTTTCAAAATGACAGGAAAGGCAAGGGAGGTGGGGGCTGCCTCATCTACATCAGAGACTTGCTAAAGGGCACTGTGCTTCTAACTAGCAGGGCGGATGACCATGAACTGCTTGCTGTCAAAATTCTGCTTAGCCACTGGAGCAAATCCCTAGTAGTTGCCTCCATATACCTTCCACGGAAAAAGGCCTGTGAGGGCCATGACAAAGTCTTGGTGCTCTGGCCACCATAAATAAGGATAGTGAGCTTATCATCACTGGAGACTTCAACATAAACTGGCTGAGTATGGAGTCAGCCCCCCAGAGGGATACTGTAGCTAACCTTTACCTGTCAGTTAATTACTGACCCCACTAGGATGAACTATAAGTCAGGAAACAATACCCTTATAGATTGGATAATATCTAGCTCACCCTCCAGGATTACAGCGGCCTCAGTGCAGCCAGATACCCTGAGTGATCACTCGCCAATTACTCTGAGGTGGTCAAACAAACATAAAAAATAACCTCTAGTCACGGTAGAAAGCAGGGTCCTCCAAAGAGGGCAGCTGGGCTCGCTCAGAGCAGTCTTATCACACATGGATTGGTCACCCATCGATGCACTGCCAGACCTTGACCTTGCGCTAAAATTCTTTATCGATAACTTCAACGGTATTTGTGACAAATTCGACCTGGTGAAGAAGAGGAACTTTCGAGGTTACAACAATGGGTGGGTCACATGTGAACTCCTAGCACTCATGAGGGAAAAGGATAAACTCTGGGCAAAGGCTAGGGCCACTGGAGAAAGAAAGGACCTTGACAAGTACAGGGCTCTAAGAAACAGGTGTACACAACTCGTCAGGCAAGCCAAAGCCAACTTTCATTAGGATCAACTGTAAAAGTGCTGGAGAGATGGAAAGACGTTTTGGGAAAACATAAAAAATCTTCTAGGAAAGGATGAAAAGAACCCCCCCTAGATGATCAACATCAATGGGTCTGCTACCTCTGATCCTCTTACTATAGCCAAGTCATTTAACACTTCCTTCTCTGACCTTAGTTCTGTCCTTCCACCAGACTATCTGAAGAAGTCAGTAGCACAACCTGGCAGCAACTCTAGCATGGTTAACCACCCGGCCTTCTATTTCAAGTGGATCACTACCAAGGAGGCATTGTCCTATGTAAGAAAAGTTCTGGGAAAAACAAGGATGGGCAGTGACGGTGTGGACATGAGACTGGTAGTCCGAGTCCTTGACGAGATTATTGTCCCTATAACCAAATTGCTCAATAAATCCCTCACCCTTGCCACCTTCCCCTCAGTTTGAAAACTAGCCCTGGTGAGCCCAGTTTTCAAGAATGGGGACAGGTCCAACATTGCCAACTATAGGCCTATCTCAGTACTCGCTCCATTATCCAAAGCTCTTGAAAGGATCGTGGCAGACCAATTCACTGATTATCTCCATAAATACCAACTGCAGTGTCCCCAGCAGCATGGTTTTAGAAAGAATCACAGTACCTCCTCAGACCTTGTCGAATACACAGGCTATGTACATAGGGCTTTGGATGAAGGCAAACTGGTTGGTTCTGTCTTTATTGATTTAAGAAAGGTCTTCGACACAGTCAACCACTGGTACAACTACAGAATCTGGGACTGGCCCCCAATGCAGTGCAATGGTTCCAAAACTACCTGCCACACAGATCACAGAAAGTTAAAATCGGCCATGTCATCTCTAAATCCAATGAAGTGTCACTGGGAGTGCCCCAGGGGTCCATACTGGGGCCTCTTCTTTTCAGTCTTTTTCTTAATTCCCTCCCTAAGGCCTGTGACACCAAAATAATCTTCTATGCTGATGATGCTGTCATTCTTAGCAGCAACTCCCACATAGATCGATTGCAACAGGAACTACAGTCCTCCTTACACCAGTAGGAAAGTTGCTTCAGTGCACATAAGCTCCTCCTAAACAACAAAAAAATGACGACTATGCTTCTATCTAGCCCTTAGCTCAAGAAAAGATTCCCTGTCCTTGACATCATCAGCAATGACAAGGTCCCTTTGGAACATGTCCACAGCTTTAAATACCTGGGGGTTACCATTAATGACACCCTGTCATTTGGGCAACACATTGACCTGGTGGTTAAAACTGTAAACACCAAGCTTGGAGTTCTATATAGGCACCGAAAAAATCTCACACCTGCAGCACTCTGTCTTTTGGTCACTAACTCAATCCTATTGGTCATAGACTATGGGGTGGTAGTTTATGGAGCAGCCATAGACTCAGCACTAAAGAGGGTGGTCACCACCCTAAACAAGGCCTGCAGACTCATCACCGCAGCAGATCGCCTATTTTTTATTTTATTTTATTTTAGTCTTTATTAACTGGGTAAGGCCCACTAGGCACAAGTGTCTGTTTTCAGGGGTGACCTGGGAGCACTGGGCTGTTAAGTGACTTGCTCAGAGTCACACAGTATGCAAATGGAGGTTGTGAGAATCAAACTCAGGTCTGGTCTGCTAGATGTATCAAGCTCTTTCACACCTTGTTCCTCTAACCTCTAGGCTATACTGGCCAGCCAGCCATGGAGTATAACGGGTTTCTTTGATGATTAACCATTATTTTTTATTATTTGGGTGGATGCAGGATAAGTCAATATGTCACTGTGTGCAGATGTTGCATAATTTTATATTTTTGCACATAGCAATTAATTTTCATTACGTATTGGCAATGGGCATAGTTTGTGTGCGTACCGTTCATGCCATCCTGATTTCATGCATAAAGTTTGTGTCAGTAATGATGTCATAATAAAAAAATATGGTTTTAAAATAAAAATTTATATTGTACCCCTCATCCTAATTTCATTTCTTTTCTCTTCACAGTTCCATCAAATATGACCCCCTCTTTGCTGAACAAAAGTATTGTTTTTAAGAGCTCAATACTTGAACTCTTTAAAGTATGCAAACTGTGCCAGTCACCTAATGTTGACATTCATGATTATGAAGTTGGCAGCATGTTTGTTATAAAACAAATATGTTTGAACTGTGATGGGAAATATACTTGGCGCAGCCAACCTTTGATTAGTGGTACACCTGCTGGTAATCTTCAGTTATCTACCTCAATTCTTTTTTCTGGTTCATCATCCAAGAAAGCACTCACAATGTAGCAGCACTTGAACTGTGCCACAATCACACCAGTGACTTTTTTCAAACACCAGAGGAACTACCTTTTCCCAGCAGTGAAATCAGTCTGGAACTGGCATCTGGATCAGCTAATTGCTGAGATTAAGTTAGCTGAGAAACCGTTGATTGCAGGTGCTGATGATCGTGTGGACACACCAGGGCACTACACAAAATTTGGCAGTTATTCACTTGTGGATCTGAAAAGGAACAAAGTGTTAGCAGTGCAGCTTGTGCAGGTAACACTATTAATCATTGTGTGAACAGTATAGATCTGTTCTCATTTACCAAGCTAACATAGCAGTGTGCATGTTTTATGCACGTACTGTATATCCTTTATCTTGTTTAACGAAACAGTTTGCGAAGTACATTACTTACAACACACCTTGCTGGTACACATGGCCATCACATTTATTCATGAGCATGTGTTTGCTCCTTGTGAAACGTGATGTGATAATAGTGTTTAACCATATCATTGTGTGTCATGTGTACTATGTTAGACACTGTACACTTGTACACCTTGCAGCAGCCCTGACTGTGAGACAAGGTGCTTATGGTGCAGTGGCCCTACCCATTTGGGGCAATGGAAGTGGGTAGTAGGGTCCAGCAAAAGCCCCACCTTTGGTGGCCTGGGGCAGCATGGTGCAGCAGCCCCAACTGTGGAGACAGATGCCCTGCGACTCTAGGGATTAGAAGAGCATAGCATCCCTGTCTCTGGAAACAGGAATGAAAGGCAACAGGGTGCACTGGCCCTGACTGTGCGGGTGGAGGACAAAGAGAAGCAGGGTGCAGCAGCCTCAAATGGGGGGCAGGAGACAGGGGCATCGGGATGCTATCTAGTATTTCTAGTTATACACACAAATGATGTATTTTCACAAAGAAATCCTCAAAGAACTGAATTTTATGAGTTCCTACAGTACATGTATCATGCCAGGTCATGCCTGGAAATGGTCCCTTGGATCAGTGCACCTACCCGGTAATCAAAGACATAAATAAAATAAATAAATAAAATGTTCCTGAAATTGCAGAGTGTGGCAGGCACCTGTTTGTCAGTCTGACATAAAAACAAAATTGTTCTTGCATGAACCTATTGTTGCTACATCAAAAACACACTGCACCAATGAATTAAAAGACTTTAAAATTATTTTATATTCATTAAACATCACTGTGCTATATAGTCAGAAATCGATGCAGAGTTTTGATGAGAAAGAATTCACAGCTGTGATACAGACAAGGTAATTTCTCACAGACATTCATTCATACAAGTTCAGTTCAGCACTGAAACTCAAATGATCAACTACTGTAGAATAGGAAATATCCGCGGTTCTTTTTATTTCGCTATGTTCGCTGAAAAGGAAAGTACCATGAAATAAAAAGAACCATGAAAATAATCAGCCTCAAAACATGCTTCTGTGAATGCTTACACGGTACTCACTCGCACATTCACTAGCTGCTAAAACTGTCCGCTGCTACCCTAACCTAACCCCTTATGGGGCCCTAACCTAAGCCCACCTGCTGCTAAACACAACTCCTAAACAGCTGCGCTGCTGTCTCACCACTCCCATGGTAGTGCTTTCCTTTTTACCCTTCCCATGGATCTCAAACTCAGTTACTATATGGACCACAACACAAAAAGGGGGCATACTGTATTAAAGTTTATTAAAGACAGACAAAACCAGTTAAAAAGAAAGAAATAAGAGCTGTATCCAGCTACTTCTTCATCACATCTCCAGGCAAGGTACTGGTACCTGAAACAAAAAGGGGTGGTTATTGTTTTGGCCCTAAAGTTTTTATTTATGCTTTCTGACAAACACAGCAGAGAAAGGTGCTTACCTGATCAGTCCATAGTGAGTAGCAGATGTTCATTTAGTCATTAAGTATGGGCATTGGCAATACCTGCCTGAACAACCCCCATTTGCAGTCCTCTGTTTGAAGGGAAATGTTGTTATAGGCTGTCACTAGCCACTGTGTGTGCAGTGACTTAATGTTGCTCATCCTTAGATCTACATTCACTGCAGTGGAGGCAACACTTTTTTCCAGCTGCTCTGATATAAGACCCGAGTACCATGCAATAAACTGAGCCTTCATTTCATCCTTAAACTGTTTGTTCATGGTTAAATCTAATGGCTGCAATAGGTCTGTGCAGCTTGGGGGGACAAATACAGGAATGATGTATGCCTGATCAAACTTAGCAAGGACATCGGTAGTGCTGTGCGCTCTGAACAGATTGAGAATAAAGAGTGTTCTCTGTTCTTCTGGCAGATCCTGTTTGCATTTCACAGACTCGATGTGTGGTTTCAAAACTGAGTCTACATACTCGATCATGGTTTCTTGATTCGCCCAGTGATTACTGCTCTGGGTGATATTCCAACTTGCAGGAAAACTGTATGTAGGGTGACAAGCCTGTGTTTTCCCCTGATAGATTACCTGGGGAGGAAGTATGTTGCCAGCCAAGGTACACCCCATATTCAGAGAGACCTGCCTCTTGTCCCCCATTCTGGTAACCTCTACCTGCTTGGACCCCATTTCTGCCATGGTCCTCTGTGAGCAGGGCACAAGATTAACCCCTGTCATGTTAATGTTTATCACAAGCTCTTTGGGGATGAGTTCATTGGCACAGGCAGCTTGAATTTGAGAAAGAAATGCTAACTTTAGTTCAGGGAAGTCAGTAGGTATTTTCCGAACCGCCTTGGTCCCCTTCCTTCGGCAGTACCCCATATGGTTTAGGAAGGTCCAAGCCCACTGCTTGCTGAACGCCATAGATCCTCCTGCCTCTACCAGTTGTTGAGGGTTGTTGGTCTTTACTATGCCTCTAACAACTGCACTGACAACTCTAGTATTGACAACTGCTTCCTGTGACCTCAGACTTACGGATGATTTTAAGTTTAGTCTCTACATCTGCGAGTAGCAGTGGAGGTCTACCACAAGGCTTTGTGGGAAGCTGTGTCACTAGGTTGGTTGGGTCAGGGACTGATTTCAAGCTACATAAGTAGTCAGATTTAAATTTTCTGACAGTACTCTCGTTTACATCGATACTGTACTTTGACTTAAAGTAGCAAACTGATTTCATTACGCCATTTTCCATGGCGTACTTTCCTGCATCAAATCTCTGCTCTGCTGTGTAAACATTGTATGCTGAGCATCTCTTTTTGGCAAGGGGAGACTGACATTGCAATTCAGTGACAACACTCTCAGCTATGGGGTAGAAACAGATACAGATGCAGCAAGATAATCTGCCTTTAGATCCTCAATGCTAGAAAACAGCCTTTTCTGTACCTTTCCTCGGTCCAACCACTTCAGCAGAGACATCTTGAAGTACGAGTAGTCAGTTAGTAGCACAGTTACACAGAACAAATGAGAGCTGAGCAGCATAGAGGTTGAAGAAATGGCACCACACCTAACTTAAGTACCTGTGATTGACTCTGATTACTGGCACATTAGACAGTTCTTGAACTGAAGTAACCTCAATTAGCAGTGAGTACAGTAGTTGTGGAATAGGGTATTAGAAGTGCTTTTTTTTAGAATCGGAGCAAACGCGCAGAGATTAAAATATCCCATAATTACAACAGCTGCGGCAGCGCTAAATTTAGTTTATGCAGCATTTGTTTATTCTATAGTATTTATAAGAACAGAATGACTGATTTTGAGCTAATCTATTCAAACACAAGCCAAATGGGTTAGTAACAAACTTTGAGTGAAAACAATCAGCTCTACAGACTGCACTGACTAGGACCTACAACAGCTTCTTCATTAAATCAGAGACTTAATTGCTGAAGCAGCAGGCTAAACAAGATTGATGTCATCGCTCACCGATAGGGACAGAAACATATTCACTGTTTTCAGTTAGTACAGAGCACATTAACAGATTTAACAAATGCTGATGTAAAGAAAACTGCAAAACCAAACAGCACGATATTTTCAGGAAACACTAATCATGACACAGGGACTTGAATTCAAGCTTTTATTAAAAATGTGGAAAAACTGGTGCATTTGATGTTTAAATGTTCTAACTGTTCATTCTGGGTTGTGGAGTGGTTGTGTGAGCATGGATATGCCATGCACATGATTGGGGTTTCGGATTGGGGGGCAGATGGTGTCCACTACCTGCTGGGATTGGGTTCACTACATGTGCATCTCGCATGGGGGGGGGTGAACTGGTGAAAATTATGGTAACTTTGAATTGATTGTTTGGTATATTGCTGTCATATCATGGTTGAGTGTGGAAAAGTACATCACAAGGAGTGTCACTGATGTTTTCAGTACACCATATTGGGAGCACAGGATGATTGTGGGAACTACCTTTTACCCTTTCAGTGATGCAGTTGCCACCCCACAGACCCACAGCTGCTGATAATAAATAGGGCCAAGAGTCCATACCACAGTGGCATTCAATGCAAGGGTGCAGTGAAGTGCCTTGAGACAGATCTTCTTGTTAGTGTTTTGACAGTAATTATAGTAAGCACACATGAAGTAGACATCACATGTGACATCATGTAAATCAAGATATAATAACTTACTCATGAGGCTCAATAGCGTCAGGATCACCATGCTACTGATGAAATTGGTAGTATGCAGTTTGCAACATGCAAACACAGAGGCGCAAACACCGAGGCATACATACTCAAAACCAAAGTGCTCAATTATGCATGTTGAAGGGTCAATGTGATGTTCAGCAAACTTGTTCAGCACTTGATCAATTTCAGTGCATCAGCAACATTCCAGCTCTATTGGCATAGTCACACAGTTCCCACATGAGCACTTGGAAGAGGAATAAATAGCCATGTACATTATATTGTTCAATACAGTCATTATAGTACTCTGGTGCCCATGAAGAATAGACATAGGGAAAGAACAGCATGAAAGAGGGACAGGGGAAACTTCACTGAGTGACAGGACAAAGTGTAATTAACGTGACTGACTAAACCACAGCCATGAGCCAGAAACTATAACAGCATAACTAAATGCATGCCTTGGTAACCCAACAGTGGGTGCAGGGACTACAGTATAAATGATGGGAGGTCAATAATACTGTCTGGCACCATTCAAACTGTCAGAGCATGGCTGTCAGTGCAGGCAGGTCCACAGTGCTGTAGGTCACCAGTACTGTAGGTCACTGCTCCTTGAGGATAACCAATCATCCAGCAGTTGGTGGAGGAGCTGTCAGTACTGGGATGTGACCATTGCTGTAATATTATGCTCCATGTGGACACCCACAGAGCCAAAATAGGGTCCAGGACTGTCACTGCTGGGAGGGCAACAGTACTATTAAGTACTGCTAAATGTGGATACTCAGTGATGCAACAGTTGGGGGCTGGGCTGTCTCTGCTGGTAGGTTATCAGTACTATCTAGCTGTGCTCTGTGTGGAGACCCACTGTTCCATAAGTGGGGACAAGGGCTGTCAGTGCTGGCCAGTCAGTCTCAGGCACCATTCCGTGTGCATCCCCGCTGTTGAAACAGTGGGTGTGGGGGTGGCATCAGTGGAATGTGAGGCTGAGAGTCCCAGAAGATACAATACAGAAAGAACACCAAAACTACAATTGCTATCGCCACAGCTCAGGCTCAAAGAACCTAGTCCTAATGACATCGGTTATTATGAAACTGGTCTAAGTTTCTTGAGCCTGACCTGTGGTGGTTGCCACTTATGCACCAATAAAGAAATTTGGTACTTGCACAGTGATGCTGGTATTTGTTGCTTTTTACTTGTTCCACTTGGGGTGGGGGGTTGTGGGCCTCAGTGATGGGCAGTCACAGTGATTCTCAGGCACCACTACATGTGGATCAGCACTGATGTGACAGTTGGGGAATGTCTTTCAGTGATGGGAGGTGACCAGTGCTATAACATCTGGTTACATGTGGATAACCACTGCTCTAACAATGGGGGCAAGGCTGTCAGTGCTGGGAGGTCACAAGTGCTCTACGATCCTGCCAGAGGAGGTCGTGGCATGCAAGTGTGGGATCTTTCAAAAGAGCCTGGGACAAACACAGAGGGAAGATGTGGGGAGAAGGAAAAGGGAAGGGGAGAGGGAGTTGAGTGGACACAAACATCAGTGATGGGATAAAATACAAGATCCCGACACAAATTGGGCACACAAGATAGGCCTGGAGGTCTCCTGCTGGCTACTACTTATGTTCTTAGGATCCGTTTCCAGGTGGATAACCACTTTTCCAACAGTGGGTGGGAGGGTGGCTGTCACTGCTGGGAGGTCAAAGTTATTCTCTGGCAATGCTACATGTGAATACACACTTATGCAACAGTTTGGGCAGGGACTGTCAGTACTGGGAGGTCCCCAGGGCTCTCAGGCACTGATCAATGTAGATACACAGTGATACAACAGTTGGGTGGCAGGGCTGTGACTGCTGGGTGGTTATCAGTACTCTAGACCCATGCTCTGTGTGTATACCCCCCACTTGTCCAACAGTGTGGTAAGGGAATGTCAGTGCTGAGAGATCATTCTCAGGCACTGATGCATGTGCATCCATGCTGGTTTGGGGGAAAGTCACCCATGCTGTAAGATCTGGCTCTGTGTGGATACCCAGTGGTCCTACAGTAGGTGGCGGGGATTTCACTAATGGGAGATCACTGCTGGGAGGTCACTGTCTGGCACTGATCCATGTGCATCCCAGATGGTGAAAGAGTGGGTGTACTGGGAGGTTACAAGTGGATCAACACTGATATGACTGTTGGGAAACAGCTGTCAGTACTGGGAGGTGACCACTGTATCCACACTGATATGACTGTTGGAGAAGAGCTATAGGTGCTGGGGGGTCAATATTACTGTTACACCCTGGTCCAACTGGATCCCAACGGTCCGAGAGTATGGGCAGTGGCTGTCCCTTCAGCAGTACTCTCAGGCAATGTTAAGACAGTTGGGGCAGGGATGTCAGTGCTGGCAGGTCCAGACTGCTATAAGATCCTGCTCTGTGTGGATATACACTGGTCCAACAGTGGGGGGAAGGGACTGTTACTGCTGAGAGGTCACAGTTATTCTTGGGAAACACAAGAAGTGGATCAACAGTGATTAGACAGTGGGGGCAGGGATGTCAGTGCTGGAAGCACATGGCTGACCACTGCTTTCACTCTGTAGACAGACGTCTGTGTCTTGCTTGACTGGACCAAACCATAAATATATTATTTGTGGTGGTCTGCAATAAGAACTATGTCCAACCATGTACAGGGCTGCTTTATATGAAATGTGCAGGTATGGGATAATTACCATTATTTTACTAAGGCAAAGACAGGCAGACCCACCATCCCCACAAAACAAATGCAGAAAGCAACACACAGAGATGTAAAAAAAACGTTAGGTACTCATTTACTTGGGGGGGGGGGGGGGGGGAGTATTTACCAGGACAAATCGTTCTGTGGCAACAGATGACTACTGTGTATCTGCTGATATGTTGAGAAGACTAATGTCAATCTCGAGCTTGAACTGATAAGGGAGAATACCAAACATTTTTTAAGTATTCTCCCTTTCAGACATGTTGCCACCAAAACTGTCCTCATCTGCATTGGCAAATATGGAGGAGGACAAACTCGAGTAACTAGTACCCACAATGCTATTAGATCCACTTGCCATGCTGTCACTACCATGAATAGTATAGGGAGCGTGAGCATCAGTAGAACTCTGTTAGGAGGGCTTCCTATACTGACATCATATTCAAGCATGGCGCTAATGCGGAAGTGGGAGCATGGGTCTTACACCCTGGGGTACACTAACTAAACATTAATTTCTAAATGCATCTGAAATAAGACAAGAACAGCAGCAGTAAGCTCCAGGATTGGTTCTCTTTAATGTTTCTCCTTATAAAGAGTTCCTGGAGGATCAGAGACACAGGATAACTTGTAGCTGCACTGAAAATGTTCAAGTTAAGAGTCTGTGCATGCACGTTACTGCACATTCATTTTCTTACCATGACATCAGTTTCTCAGCAGCCGCTGTGGTAGTCCAGGACCCAAAAATCGCTTAGCTGAGAAATAAGGGCTGTGGTGCAGAAGCCACAGAACTGTTTATTTAAACAGCAACAATCACCACTCTAGGACTGAATATATACATCAAAATGAGCTGCTAATGAATATTAATGAGCTACTCAATAATATCAATGAGCTGCTCATTGATATTAATGAGCTGCTCAATAATATTAATGACCTGCTCATTAATAATGACCACCTATTAATGACCGCTGATTCTTATATATTTAGTCTCAGAGTGGTCATTGGCACTAGTTAGCAAATGTTTTTCTGCCTCTGCACTGCTGCTCTCATGTCTCTGGATCACAACTAAGTGATCTCTGTGTCTGGGAGCACTGCAGCAGCTCCTGATGTGCTGCTATCATGGTGAGAAAACAGATGTGCACCAGTACACATGTGCGTACCGGCACCTTGCACATTCTCATCCCCCCTGGATCCACCAATAATCCCAAGATTGAAAAATGACAGGATGTGTCATTGGGGTCGTGAGCCCTAAATATCACCCCATTCTGTGTGTAATCATATTGACAAGGGATAGCAAAAAAGAACGGGGTGACATTTAGGCCTCATGACCCCAATGACACAACCCGTCATTTGTCAATCTTGGGATTATTGGTAGATCCAGGAGGGGAGGGGGCAACCCTAAAGATTTTTTGTTTCCTGACTTTTTGTGCTTTAACCCTAAATGATGCATTAACACAGCTTTTTACATAGAATTTCCTTACTTTCTGAGAAAGAATAGAAAAGTAAGAACTTGCACATGTTGGTGGAAGTGTGGGCCCTTTGGGCCCTGCACTCCCACCAACCTGCGGAAGTTGATGGAAGCATGGGCCTTTCAGGCCCTGCGCTCCCACCAACCTACAGAACTTGGTGGGAATGAGGGCTTTTCAGGCCCTGCACTCCCACCAGCCTGTGGAAGTTGGTGGGAGCATGGTCCCTTCAGGCCCTGTGCTCCAACTAACTTGTAAACATGTGTATACCATCAAACCCCTCCAAATTTCAATGTAAAACACCAAACCATGTCCAAGATATAACATGTAAAAGTCTGAGATTTTCATTCATCAAAGATGCAGAATTCTGCAACTGTTAACATTTTACAGGCACAATGACTGAAAACTACATCCATGACACTAAGACTAGGTACCCTATTAATTTCAAGCCACCAGCACAATGCAAAACACTGTCTGCAACACATAACTTGTGTCACGCAATATCTGGCAAAAAAAATTTCTCTGACATGTAAATACTGTAATTCACATCTACAGGACATGCCCAGAACACCCTCCAGATTTCAAGTAAAAAGACCAAACCATTTCCAATATATTTAACGGGGACAGGAAAGTAGCTATTGGCTCCAGTATGGTTAATTGTGCAATTTCATGCTGAATAAACTCACTAACATATGATTTATTGTGTCTTGGTATCTATTTGTGTGATCTCAATACATGTTATGGCTACTAATGGTGAAGCCATGCCTCAAGGTTTGGTTTACTGCTTGAGCCTGCTGTTGATATGATGACGAGTCGGTTTATTCATTCTAACTGCACTCGGCTCTCTATTCAAAATCAGCACTGTAAACACGTAGTATGACTAAATCAAAATGAGCCTGCATCCCAGCATGAACCTAAACCGAGACTTGATGGTTTGTTAAAAATGAGAGAGAGAGATAGAAAAAAACATAAGAATGCCAGTGTTGGTTTTCCTTTGTGAGTCTCGGTGCTCTGACAGGTAGAACTAAGTCAAATCAAAGCCAGCTTCCAACTTACGTTTTTCAACCCAGAAGGAAACTAGCCCGGATGCATCCCTTTGCAAATCTAATTGAGAGAGGCAAGGGTGTATTAAAAAAACATGCTGTAGATCTTAGCCATCAGGATGTTAGTGCCATCAGTGGGGGCGAGGGGTGGGGTGCAGACCGGGAATGAGAGCGAAGACATTTGACTTTGAAGTGCATTGCTGGACTTACTTTGCAGGACTATAAATGCTGGAGATGGAGTTGCTCATTTTGTTTTTTAATAACAAGCCAACAGCAGTTACTCAACTAGTAGTCTGTTGCGAGGCATTTTTTTTTTAAATTGCAATGCTACTAGTTTAACTGATTTAGCCTCAGACGGGAGTTTTATTTATTTTTTTATTGTTTTTCTAAAAGACGGAGCTTACACTGAATGGAATTAAGCACTGCAGTCAGACTCAGACCGAGCCGTCATTTTGACATCACCGTTCCTTCGCAGAGCCAGACCGAGGGCAGGCCCAACCACAGCTAAAAACCAGGAAGCACCCAGACAAGCAGTTTGACATTGATAACTGTAGATATGGGAGCCACATGACACCCCTGGCAACCCCGTGCCAGCCTTTGGGGGAAAAATTATGCCAAAATATCACATGGGCCCACCCTGGGCTCACCACCATGTGCATCACAGGGACGCTGCTGCTGCAGGGTTCTTGTACTACTGCACATGAAATGCACATCCAAACTGCTTGAGTTAGGTCCAGGTGATGTATTTTTTTATTTTCAAACAATTCCAAGATATTATGCCAACATCTAATGTTTAATTTAGAGTCAGTCTCATTATAAATAAATCTGCAAAATGTTTTTGCCAGAAGAATCCAAACCACTGATGTTGCCCAACAGGCACTAGTACACCCAGGCAATGACCTGATTACTACACATGGTATCCCTCCCATACCCCTGAATGTACTAACAATGCTATGAGCAGCCTTTTTGAGTTAAGCCCAAGTGCTGTATTTTCAAACACTTCCTACAGCAATTTTCAGGTAGGCCTAAGTGCTGTATGTTTTATTTTCAAACAGTTCTAACATATTATGCCACCACTTGATGTCTAATTTAGAAGCAGTCTGATTATAAATAAATCTGCAAAATGCTTTAGCCAGATGAATCCAAAACAATGAGGTTGCCATGCAGGCACTAATACACCCAGGCAATGACCAGATTATTACACATGGTACCCCCCCTCCCCCAATGCCATGAGCAGTCATTTTGAAGTAGGCACAAAGTGCTGTATTTTTTTTTAAAACAGTTCCAACATATTATGCCACCACTTGATGTCTAGTTTAGAAGCAGTCTCATTTCTACACATGGCACCACCCCCCCATAACCCCGAAAGAACTGACCAATGCCATGAGCAGCATTTTGGAGTTAGGCCCAATTGCCATAGTTTTTTATTTCAAACAGTTCCAACATATTATGCCACCACCCACACCCTATCTCTTAGTTCAGTATGACAATACAATAGTACTCCTTTATAATCTTACATCAAGAAATGCAACTTTTTCATTTTAAAATAACACACATACACCCCTTCTTTCCAAAAATTACAAGCATCTCACACAAATTGCATTTTTTTCATTTAAAACATGTTAAGAGTGTAGCTTTTATATTCATTCCACATACACACATCTAAAACAGAGCCATCATCACATCAGCGGGTGCTGCATTCAATCGACAAACGCACATTCTCAAAATTTACTAGTAGGAACCCCACAGGTGCTGTTTTCCCCCTTCAAGCATGATTAAAGCCATCACCAGAGGAAAGTTCACCAATACTAACAATATTCTGAAAAAATCAAATTATATAATGAAAATCCACTGGATGGATAGTAAACAAAATACTATAAATCACAAATTAAACTCTGTTTGATTAGACTGGTCACACATATGCACAACCCCATTTTGAAGAGGGGCCCTTCACAAACAGCTAAACCATGAGAGAACACACAAATTTAACTTTTCTGGCCTCAAAGATGAAACAACAAAACTGCTGCCCTATAGCTAGACAGTATTTAATATACCGTATTTAAACAGTGCCAGCACCAGAGGAAAATTCTGCTGATATACTTCCCAAACACAACTTTAAAATATACTATTTAATATGCCCCATTCACACAGTGCCAGAACCAGAGGAAGGTTCTGCTGATATACTTCCCAAACAAAACTTAAAATATGCTCATTATGCTACACAGCCCACTAATCCAAGCATCCTCTCTTTTGAAGAGAGGGCCCTTCACAAACAGCAGGACCATGAAGTCCTGAGGTGAAAACTTTACTTCTTCTGTCCCCAAAATGACACAGAACAACTGCTGCACATTAGCGAGTCACTATTTAATATGTCTTCCAGAATTTTAACTTACTGTTTTGTAGCACAATGCTGAGGATAATGTTTTCTAGTGACTGGAGACCTCTGAGACCCATCCAAACTCCCGTGCAGCATGCCAGATTTAACGTGAACAATGCTTCATTCTCCCTTTTTTTAAGAATGGCAAATGGTAGAAGCAGCGAGAAGAGAACAGTTTTGCTTAGAGCCAGAGTACCAAAACTGAATGCCCGTTGTCACTTCCAGTTCCCAGCTGTCTGGACCAATACCAGCATCATCAACCACATGGGTAACAGTAGACATGACAGCAAGAGCCACAACGTTTGATGTTGCTGCTCCTAGCAGGCTCTATGTACTGCTGCATTAAGATTGCAGACTTGTGTGGGGGAAACACATTAAGTGATGTGAACTGACACTGAAAAAAACCCATAAAGCATAAAGGCAGAATAAACAAAATAAATAATGCAGCTATATAAGACACCACTGGTGGGATATTCAAAAGGGTTGCACAATGCGCAACAGGGTTGCGCCAGCGCAAGTCCGAAAATGCGCCATTCTGCGATATTCAGCAGGAGGCAGTTGCGCCACTGAAAACATGCTGAGCAACAGCGCAATGCTAATTAAGGCATGCGCAACCGAAGGGGGTGGAACCATGCATAAAGTGCACAATGCGATATTCAAAGGCTTGCGCAATGCGCAACAGTGGATCAGGCGGAAGTTGCACCATAACGGAAATGAGCCAAAATAAAAAGACTCAAGGAAGAGGTGCAAGAATGCTGCAGGGAAGCCACATGAGGCAGGGAGACAGACAAGGCTAGAGGGAGAAAGAGTGCAGGCCAGGGAGAGCAGAGGACAGAATTGGGGCAAGGGAAGGTGTGTGGGGCCACAGAGTGCAGAGGCCAGTAGGTGTACCCGGTGCAGTGGAGGTAGCAGTCAGGACAGCGGGGGGAACAGAGCAACAACAGCCGGGGAACACAAGCCAGGGACATGGATAGTGCCAGCTTCACATGGAAGCTGTAATGACGGGGTGAGAGGCATGCTGCAGGGGGACGTGGCATGGAAGGGCCCATCAGTGGTACGCCCCCAACAGGCAGTACCGAGCCCGCATCAGCTTTGAGCTCTACTCAGATGTCGAGATTGTGGGCCGGTACCACCTGAACAGGGCAATACTGAGGCGGCTCTGTGAGCTGTGTAGTGATGTGATGCAGGCACCCTCACGACGGAGTCACGCTCTGTCAGTGGAGACAAAGGTAACAGCCTGCATGTGCTTGCTCGCCACGGGTACCTTCCAGAGACCAACAGGGGACACCACAGGCATAACACAGTTGGCCACGTCACACATCCTCACCCAATTCCTCAGCGCACTGCTGCCACATGCTGTGGAGTACATCCATTTCCCCAGCACCGCAGCGGAGCGCACAGCAAACATACAGGAGTTTCACAGGGTAGCACATATGCCTGGCATGCTAGGGGTGATAGACTGCACCAATGTGGCCATTCACGTGCCACCTGGCCCTGATGGGGCTGCCTATATGAATCGGAAGGGTTATGCCAGTGTCAACTGCCAGGTGGTGTGTGATGCCAGTGGGCACATCATCAATGTCTGTGCCACGCACCCTGGGGGAGCACACGATTCATTTATATGGTACAAGTCAGCACTGTGCCATCAATTCGAGAGTGGGGACATCCCCACAGGACATCTAGTGGGTGAGTATGCATGTAGGACTAACAAATCGGTGCCAAGGGTGGGTAAGCCACAGGTGCCATGGGTGTGGCACACAGGGTTAGGGGCAATATGAGCCTGAACAAGATACTAACCTCCACTATCTCCACACAGGTGACAGTGGATACCCACTCCATCCCTGGCTGCTCACACCCTACCGGCGGCCCACGACCCCATCGCAGCAATGCTTCAATGAGGCACATGCCGCCACACGCAACATCATTGAGCGGGTGTTTGGGAAGCTGAAGGTGCGCTTCCGTTGCCTAGACACCTCTGGCGGTGCCCTACAGTATAGCCCTTCAAAGGCCTGTGGGATATTCCTGGCCTGTTGTATCCTGCACAACATGGCCAAAGACTGTGGGATAGCTGTACAGGTTGAAGAGGGGGACAGCGATGGGGACGACGGTGATGCTGGTGATTATGGGGATGGGCAGCCCCCCCTTGGACAATGTGACCCCTGACTGATCCGGCTGGCCCAGCTGCACTGGGACACCATCACAGAGGAGCACTTCACCCAACACAGGTAAGTCATGGGGCCATGTGCAACCAACAGTGGCTAGGGCACAACCCACATACACACAGGGAAACACACCAGGGGTGCATGACGGCAAGGGAAGTGGCAGGGCACAGAAGCACACACATACAACCAGGGAGGGGTGAACAGTAACACGCCACATGGACGGACACACACACACACACACACACACACACACACACATAGGCACAAAGTGCACAGGGGTCAGGTGCACAACAGAGCGGAACACAGACACTAAAAACACACATGTCCACAGGCCACCACGTCCACTGACTGTCCATGTACATGTGTCAGATGCTGGGCACCTTCGCACTTTGGTGTACAGCGCAATGCAGGCATCATCATGCACACGCACCTGTGGACGGCAGTCGGAAGGGTGTGCAGGTGGTCCATGTGTCTGCGTGTAGGGCTGGGCACCCACTGGTGCACTGCCCACTGAAACACACATTACACACAGGGCAGCACCAGACAGGGCCCGCACTGGGAGACAGATCAGTCTTGCGGCACAGTGCCACGGCCACCTTGGATGCATGGGCGGCCCTGCCGAGACCCAGCAGCACTGGCAGGCTGAGCACAGGCCTCATGGGGTGGCACCGATGGACCAACAGGGGTTCCACTGTGTGAACGCGACCTTGCCCACACAGGGGTCCGCAGCACACCGAACATACCTGCACCAGGGGTGCTCGAGATGCCCACAGCTGAACCCGGCGTCGACAGGGTGGGTGTCGCATGATGACAGGAATGGGGAGTGGATAGCGTACTGTGCAGTGTGAGTGGCACAGGGGTACCTGACTGTGTGCCCAATATGGCCATGACAGCGACCAATGCCTGTGTCTGCCTGTCAATGGCGGCGGTCACATCCATCCGCAAATGGTCAATCCATGGCAGGATCCTCTCATTGTCCCTGCTGTGCCACTCCAGAGCCACACACAGTGCCTCCATGGACATTGCAACCCACATCTGCTGCTGTACTGATGCCTGCAGCAGGCGGGTGTGCCCGTCAAAGGGCTCGTCTGCCACTTCGGCAACCTGTCCCTCAGGGTATGGAAGGGCTGATTCAGCACGCCCATTGGTGCAGAGCTAGAGCCACCGGGCGCAGCCCTACCGGACAGTCAGTTGGCAGGTGGCGGGCGGCAGGCGGTGGGATGCTGCCGTCCGCTGGCTGCTGGGGAGCGAGGTGGTGGGGCTCGTGGGTGGGTGGGGTGGGGGATACTAGACACCAGGGAGATGTTTGGGGGTTGTCACTGGACATTCTGCCCGCGATCGGCATTACGGTCCACTGGACCACCAGGGAGATATTCGGGTTGGGGGTCTTTTACATTCTGCCCATGATCAGGCACTGGGGGTTGTTTCATGTTCTGCCCGCGATCAGGCATTATGGTCCACTGACCACCAAGGAGATATTCGGTGGGGGTCTTTTACATTCTGCCCGCGATCGGGCACGGGGGTTGTTTCATGTTCTGCCCGCAATCGGGCATTGAGAGATGTTTGGGGGTTGTCATTATACATTCTGCCCACGATCGCATTATGGTCCACTGGACCACCAGGGAGATATTCGGTTGGGGGGTCTTTTTACATTCTGCCCGCGATCCGGGCACTGGGGGTTGTTTCACATTCTGCCCACGATCGGGCATTGGGAGATGTTTGGGGGTTGTCATTATACACCTGCCCGCGATCAGGCATTACGGTCCACTGGACCACCACGGAGATATTCGGGTTGGGGGTCTTTACATTCTGCCAGCGATCGGGCACTGGGGGTTGTCATGATACGTTCTGCCCATGATTGGGCATTGGGAGATGTTTGGGCGGGGGTTGTTTTCACATTCTGCCCGCAATTGGGCTTGTGGGGGGGCACAGGGACTGAGTTGAGGGCCAGCCACGGGTGGCAGCTGCTGTGTTGCGCCCTGCAATACAGCAGCTCACCTGTGGGTGGCCCTCAACTTGATCCTTTTTTTTTTGGCTCAAAGTTGTGCAGGCGCAGGTTGGGGGTTGCGCCTGCACAACTCTGTACAACCCGACTGAATATCGGGTTGTGCAGTTTATGCATGGTTCCTCCCCCTCCTGTTGAGCATGCATTCATTTGCATTGCGCTGTTGCTCAACCTGTTTTCAGTGGCCCAACTGCCTCCTGCTGAATATCGCAGAATGGCGCAATGTAGGACTTGCGCATGTGCAACCCTTTTGAATATCTGGGCCTGTATATATATATTCAGTCTTGGAGTGGTCATTGATGGTCTTTAAAGAAATACTTTTCCTGATTCTGCACAGTTGCCCCCATGTCTCTGGACCCACTACAATAAGTCTTCTCAGCATCTAGGAGCACAGTGTCAGCTCCAGATGTGCTCCTATCATGGCAAGAAAACATGCATACCAACACACATGTGCGGACCGCCATCTCGCACATTCTCTGCATGGCTGCAAGTGGGTTTACATTGTTTCCTTACTATTGCTTTGGCCTGAATCTCTCAAGGTGTTTCAGTCTCTGCCTGGCCACATATCATTTCTGCTTGTGAAGAGGGGCCAGAGGAGCAGAGATGAAGAATCACTTGCATCCGAAATGATAATGTGTGAGCTGATGGTCTGCGCATGTGCATTGGCATGCATCCGATTTCTTGCTATGACAGTGTTGCCTCAGGAGTTGTTGCAGTTCCCCCAAACCCAAAATCACTTTGCTGAGGCATGAGGGTTGTGGTGCAGAAGTCAGAAAACTGTTTGTTTAAAGAGCACCAATGTCTGCTTTGGTGGTGAATATATATATCTAAAAATGAGCCGTTCATGAACATTAATGAGCTACTCCTAAATATCAATGAGGTGCTCATTAATATTAATTAACAGTTCATTGTTATTAATGAGCTGCTTATTAGTATTAATGAGCTGTTCATTAATAATATTAAACCCCTATTACTTAGCAGCTCATTGTTTTGTATATATTCAGTCTTGAAGTGATCATTGACACTCTTTCAAGAAATACTTTTGCTGCTTTGCCCCACTGCCCCATGTTTTTGAATCCCAACTAAGTGATCTCAGGTTCCAAGAGCACCACAGCAGCTCCTAATGTGCTGCTATCAGGGTGACAAAACAGATATGCAACAATACACATGTGTGGAAGAGCAACTCGCACATTCTCAGTGTGACTGCAAGCAGGTTTGCACTGTTTCCTCACTATGACTATAGCCCAAAATCCTCAAGGTGTTTCATTCTCTGACTGGCCCCACATAATGTTTCATCTTGTAAAGTTGCTGGTGGAGCAGAGACACAGAACCACTTGCAGCCTCTTGCTGCCACACTGAGAATTCACGAGCTGACAGTCCATTCTTGCGAGATGGCACACATCAGTTTTCTCACCATGATAGCAGTGCCTCTGAAGCTGCCATGATGAAATCACTTTGTTAAGAAGTGAAGGATGCGATGCAGAAGGCACAAACTATTTGTTTAAAGAGCAGCAATGTCTGTTCTGTGAGTGAATATATACCTTTAAATGAACTGCTCATGAATATATTCAGTCACAAAGTGGTCATTGACAATCTTTAAAGAAATACTTTTGCCACTTCTGCACCACTGCTCTCGTGTCTGTGAACCCAGCTAAGTCATCTTGGGGTCTGGGAGCACTGCTTCAGCTCCAGCTGTGCTTCTATCATGGTGAAAAAACTGACGTGCACCAATACTCATGTGTGGACTGATAGCTTGCACATTCTCAGTGCGACTGCAAGCGTGTTTGCACTGTTTTCTCATTATTGCTTTGGCCTGAATCCCTCAATGTGTTTCAGTCTTTGTCTGGCCCCATATAATGTTTCTTCTTGAAAAGAGTTGCAGGAGAAGCAGACACAGAACCAATGACAGCCATCTTGCAGCCGCACTGAGGATTCATGAGCTGATGGGCTGTGTATGCGAGCTGGTGCACGTGAGTTTTCTCGCCATGGCAGCATGCCTCAGGAGCTCCCGTGATGGTCCATGACCCAAAAATTGTTTTGTTGAGACATGAGAGTTGCAGTGCAGAAGCTGCAAAACAATTTGTTTAAAGAGCACAAATGTCCACTTTGGGAGTAAACATATACCTAAAAATGAGCTACTCATAAATATAAATGAAGTGCTCATTAATATTTAATACTGCCTATTAAAAACAACTCATTCTTACGTACATTTTCAGTCTCAGAACTGTCATTTGTGCTCTTCAAACAAATACTTTTGCTGCTTCTGCTCCACTGCCCTTGTGTCTCTGGACCATAACTAAGTGATCTCAGGTTCCAGGAGTAACAGGGGTGCTCCTAATGTGCCTCTATTTTGGCAAGAAAAATGATGTACACCAACATGCATGCATGGACAGCCAGCTCACACATTCTTGGTGCAGCTGCAAGAGGGGTTGCACTGTCTCCTCAGAGAACCATGACTGGGATGTCAACATACCAGGTTACACAATCTTCAGGAGGGAAAGGGAGGGAAGAAGAGGAGGAGGAGTAGCTCTCTATGTAAAGGAAGGGATCAAAGCAGCAGAACTAAAGAGTAAACAGGGAGCAGATGAGGCACTCTGGGTCACCATGGAGACAGGAAATGGCACCACAATCCGCATGGGGTTGTATACAGACCACAGTCTCAGAAGGGGGGAAATGGACAAGGAAATGACAAAAGGGGAGATATTGTTGATGGGGGACCTGAATATGCCACATGTTAACTGGAGCACCTTTGTTGCAGCCACATCCAAGAGCAAGATCATTCTCAATGCCCTACAAGGGTAATGCCTCAGACAGCTAGTGTTGGAACCCACTCAGGAGGGAGCAATCTTAGACCTGGTACTCTCAAACAGGGACAGAGAGAGGATCTCACATTTAGAAGTGGGTAGCCATCTGGGAACAAGTGACCACAAAACAGTGTGGTTCACAATAAGCACAGCTGTAGAGTCAAGCCATACAAAAGTGAGGGTACTGGACTTTAGGAAAGCTGACTTTGTCAATGTGGGAGAGTATCTCAGAAAAGCACTAGCAAACAGGCAAGAAACAGGGGTGGAGGAACAATGGAAAACATCAAAACTGCCATCACAGAGACAACAAGCCTTTGTGTGAAACAAATAAGCAAATCAAAATGAAAGAAAAAAACACTATGGTTCTCAAAAGAGGTGGCGGGGAAAGTTAGGAAGAAAAAGATAGCATTCAAGAAGTATAAGGAAACACAGCAGGAGCAGGACAGAGAACTGTACCAGTTAAAGCAGAAGAAAGCGGGGAAGGCAGTCAGACTAGCAAAGGCCCAAACTGAGGAAAAGATAGTCAACTTGGTTAAGAAGAGGGATAAAACCTTTTATAGGTACATTAGGAGTGAAAAAGGCCAATGAAGGTATAATGAAGCTTAAAAAGGGAGGGTGGGTGGGCAGAGGGTGACAGTGAAAAAGCAGGGATACTGAATTAATACTTCTGCTCAGTATTCACAAAAGAAGAGGAGGGGGAGGTACCTAATCGAATCAATAGAAGCACTCTGGATTGGGGGGGTCGATACCAGTACATTCACAGAAGAAAGGGTTCTGACTGAACTCCTAAAACTGAAGGTGGACAAAGCAATGGGCTCTGATGGCATTTACCCAAGAATTCTAAGATAACTAAGGGGAGAACTAGTGACACCACTTACTACCTTTTTAAATAGATCATGGGAGGATGGTGTGGCACCTAAGGACTGGAGGAGGGTGGATGTGATTCCCCTTCACAAAAGTGGGAGCAAAGCATAGGCAGGAAACTACAGACCTGTTAGTTTGACCTCAGTGGTAGGGAAAATGATGGAATCACTTCTGAAAGAAGGACTTGTTGAGTACCTAGAGGCCAGCAGGCACAGGACCCAAGGCAGCATGGCTTCACTGTGGTAAGGTCATGTCAGATGAATCTAATAGATTTTTTTGACTGGGTGACCAAAGTAGTTGACCAGGGAGGGGCTGTGGACATGGCCTACCTAGACTTTAGCAAGGCATTTGACACAGTCTCACACAAAAGATTAATAAAAAAATTTGTCAGCTTGGGAGTGAGTCCCAGGGTGATAGCCTGGGTGAAAAATTGGCTGGACAACAGGACACAAAGGTAATACTAAATGGAGTCCACTCTGACGGGATATACTATGGTATAAACTCAGTTTCCTGATTCTCAGAATACAGACCCCACTGGCCCGAAATTCATTGTGCCAAAACAATCAGATGCCCGAAAATATAATTTTGGGCATCTGATTCTAATACACTCAACAAAAGGAGGCATCTCTCTGAACCCCCATGTAGGGGGCTCCACCCCACCCGTAACTAAAATATCTAACTCTGAGGGGGAGCGGACCTCGGAGTTAGAAAAAAACAGTTACAGGGTGCAACAGTGCAAAAAGTTGCAGAATGCAAGGTGGGATAGAACCTGCACCTCCTCGAGCATGCTGGCCGAGCTGCCAGTGCCTTACCCCTCAACACCACTGGGGCAGTTCAGCCAGCTTTCCAATTCCTCCACCATTTCACTGCATGTACAGGGGTAAGGTAGCAAGCCATCGCATCCACTACCTTACCCCGTAACATCGGTTGGGTTTCTTCACTGTTGTGCTGCTCACTGCCTGGATACTGAACCTTTCAGGTGATACTGCCCAGGCAGGTCAGTGTCAGGACAGTGAGCCTCAGCAGAATGTAAGGGTACCCTCCGAAGAAAGGGGGGTTACTATCGGGATAACCCAGCATTCCATACTGGGTCCACTCATTTTTAATGTGTTTATAAGTGACATTGCAGAGGGACCAGAAGAAAAAGTATGCCTTGTTGCAGATGACACAAAGATCTGCAAACAGGGTTGATACACAAGGGGTGGTAGAAAAGATGAGAAGGGACTTGGCAAGGCTGGAGGAATGTTCAAAAGTATGGCAGCTTAGATTCAATGCAAAGAAGTGCTAAGTAATGCACCTGGGAAACAAAACCCAGGGGAAGAGTACACAATGGGGTAGGTACTAAGAACAACATAAATGGAAAGTGACCTGGGGGTAGTCATATTAGATGACCGATAGGTAAGTAAGCAATGTGAGAAGGCAGTAAGGAGGGCTGGAAGGATACTGGGATGTATAGGAAGAGGTATCACCAGTAGAAAACAGAAAGTTGTTATACCTCTGTACAGACAGTTGGTGAAACCCCATCTGGATTACTGCTTGCAGTTCTGGAGACCCCATCTCCATAAGGACATAGACAGGATGGAGGCAGTCCAGAGGAGGGCAACTAAAATAGTGCAGGGACTGCCCCAGCAGGCATACGAAGAGAGACTAAAGGAGCTTAATGTGTATACCCTCAAGGAAAGGAGGGAGAGGGGGGACATGATAGAAACTTTCAAGTACCTCAAGGGAATCAACAAAGTCCAGGAGGGTATCATCTTTCAGAAAAAGAGATGTTCAAGAACAAGGGGACAGAATCTGAATATAGAGGGGGGACGGCTCAAGGGCAACATGAGGAAGTATAATGTTTTACAGAGAGGGTGGTGGATGCATGGAATGACCTTCCTGAGGAGGTTGTGGTGTAAAAAAACTGTAGGGGAATTAAAGAATGCATGGGACAGACATAAGGCAATTCTGGTGGGGGTTGGAAGAAGTAGGCTGTTGGTTAACTAGGATCTGCAGCTTTTCCAATAGGTAGGGAAATGGGCAGACTGGGTATGCCAAGTGGTCCTTATCTGACATCAGATTCTATGTTTCTATTGCCACTTTGGCCAAAGTCTCTTTAGGTGTTTCAGTCTCTGTCTGGCCCCACATAGTGCTTCTCCTTGTAAAGAGCTGCTGGAGGATCAGAGAAACAGGACCACTTGCAGCTGCACTGAAAATGAGCAAGCTAACAGTCTGTGCATGCACATTGGTGCGCATCAATTTTCTCACCACAACAGTAGTTTCTCAGGAGCCGTGGCAGTGGTTCCTGACCCAAAAATCACTTAGTTGAGACATAAGGGCTGCAGTGCAGTAGCCACTAAACTATTTGTTTGAAGAGACAGAATCACTGCTCTGAGATTGAATATACACATCAAAATGTGCTTCTAATGCATATTAATGAGATGCTCATGAATATCAATAAGCTGTTGCTGTGGCCTGAATCCATCAAGGTGTTTCAGTCTCTGTCTGGCTCCCATACCATTTCTCCTTGTTAAGAGGGCCAGAGAAGCAGAGATGAAGAATCACTAGCAACCAAACTGAGAATATGCGAGCTGACAGTCTGTGCATGCTCGTTGGTATGCATACAATTTCTCACCATGACAGTGGTGCCTCAGGTGCTTCCCAAGTTCTCCCAAATCCCAAAATCACTTTGTTGAGACATGAGGGCTGTGGTGCAGAAGTTGCAAAACTTTTTGTTTAGACAGCACCAATGTTCGCTTTGGTAGTGAATATATACCTAACAATAAGCTGTTCATGAATATTAATGAGCTACCAATAAAGATCAATGAGGTGCTCATTAATATTAATGAGCTTATTATTAATATTAATGATCTGTTCATTATTAATAATGACCCACCTATTTATGAGCAGCTCATTGTTTTGTATATATTCAGTCTTGAAGTGATCACTGACGCTCTTTCAGGAAATAATTTTGCCACTTCTGCACCACTGCCCTGTGTCTTTGGACACCAACTAAGTGATCTCAGGGTTCAGGAGCACCACAGCAGCTCCTAATGTGCTGCTATTGGGGTGAGAAAACAGATGTGCACCAATATGCATGCATAGAACAGCAGCTCACACATTCTTGATGTGACTGCAAGGAAGTTTGCACTGTTTCCTCACTATCACTATATCCCCAAACCCTCAAGGTGTTTCAGTCTCTGTCTTGCACCACTTAACGTTACTTCTTGTAAAGAGTTGCTGGAGGAGCAGAGACACAGAACTACTTGCTGCCTCTTGCAGCCACACTGAGAATTCACAAGCTGATGGTGTGTTCTTGTGAGATGGCTCACATCAGTTTTCTCACCACAATAGCAGTGCCTCAGAAGCTGCCATGATGCTCCCAGATGCAAAATCCACCTTTTTGAGACACGAGGGATGTAGTGCAGAAGGCACAAAACTGTATGAAGAGCAGCAATGTCTGATTTGGGAGTGAATATATACCTTAAAATAAACTCCTCCTGAATATTAATGAGCTACTCATAAATATCAAAGGAGTGTTCATTAATATTAAGGATATGTTCATCAATATTAATGAACTGCTGATTTATTTTAATGCGCCTTATTAATAAGCAACTTATTTATATATTCAGTCTTAAAGTGGGCATTGGTGCTGCTTAAATGAACAATTTTGCTGCTTCTCCACTGCTGCCCTCATGTCTCTGTACCCTAAGTAAGTGATCTTGGATCCTGTGAGGAATGGGGGAGCTCCTGATGCACCTTTATTGCAGCAAGAAAAAGGATGTGCACCATCATGCTTGTACAAAACTTCCAGCTTACAAGTTCTTGGTATGGCTGCAAGAGGGTTTGCACTGTTTCATCATTGCTGCTTTGGCCCAAATCTCTCAAGGTGTTTCAGTCTCTGTCTGGCCCCACATAACATTTCTCCTTGTAAAGAGTTGCTGGAGGATCAGAGACACAGGGCCCCTTGCAGCTACACTGAAAATGTGTGAGCTGATGGTCCATGCATGAATGTTAGTGAGCTTCTATTACATCACCATGATAGCAGTTTCTTAGTAGCTGCTGAGGTGCCCCCAGACCCAAAAATCACATAGTTGAGACATAAGGGCTGTGGTGCAGTAGGCACAAAACAATTTGTTTAAAGAGCAACAATCACCACTCTGGGACTGAACATTCATAGACTGATAGATTTTGTCGGCAGATAAGGACCACCAGGCCCATCCAGTCTGCCCATCTAAGCTGGATCACGAAGCGACCAGTGACCCTTATTGTTCATTAACATATCTTTTTATTCCTACTTCTGTTATTCCTTTGTTTCTGTCCCTTGCATGTTTAAAACCCATCATAGTATTGTCTGCTACTATCTCCTTGGGCATGCTATTCCATGCTTCCAACACCCTCTCTGTGAAGGAAAACTTCCAAATATTTCCTCTTATGCAGTCACCCTTCAATCTCATGTTGTATCCTCTTGTCCTGGCATTAATTTTGAGCTGAAATATGTTGTCCCCTTCCACCTTGTTTATGCCCTTGAGGTACTTGAATGTTTCTATCGTGTCACTTCTCTTTCCCCTCTGTTTCAGGGTGTACGAATTTAGGTACCTGAATCTCTCCTTGTAAGGCTTGTGATATAATCCATTCAACATTTTGGTCACCCTCCTCTGCACCATCTCTATTTTGTTAATGTTGTTTCAAAGGTGTGGTCTCCAGATCTGTACATAGTATTCAAGGTGAAGTCTCACCAGTGTCTTGTACAGTGGAAACATTATCTCCTTCCCTCTGCTTGTGATTCCCCTTCCAACACATCCCAACATCCCACTGGCCTTTCTCACTGCTTTGGAAGTCTGCCTAGTGGCTTTCAAGTCATCTGTGATTATGACCCCCAAGTATCTCTTCTCCTTAGCTACTGTCTGCAGCTCCCCCTATCCTGTAGCATGGTTCAGGGTTCCAGCTCCACACATGCATGATTTTGCATTTCTTTGCATTAAACATTAGCTGCAATGCCACTGACCATCTCTCCAACCATTCCAGGTCTCTTTTCATCCTTTCCACCCCCTCTGAGGTATGCACCTTGTTGCAGATCTTGATGTCATCCACAAACAGGTAAACCTTTCCCTCCAGCCTGTCTGCTATGTCAACTATGAAGACACTGAAGAGGGCCAGCCTCAGAATTGACCCCTGATGTATCCCACTGGTCACCTCCCTTTCCTCTGATTGGGTTCCATTTACCACTACTCTCTGTTTTCTGTCGCTTAACCAGTTGTTAATCCAGTTCATCATGTTGTGACATACCCTAAGGCTGCCTAGCTTATTGACCAGTCTCCAATGTGGGAATATGTCAAAGAATTTGCTGAAGTCAAGGTAGGCAATGTCTGCTTCCCCCTTCATCTACCCCTTTTGACACCCAGTCAAAGAGATCATCCCGCAGAGGATCCATGTTGCCTGGGATACACCAGCCCATTGGCTACCAGGTGTTCCTCAATTCTTTCTTCGAGGAGTGCCTCCATTATGTTCCTGACTACAAAGGTTAGACTAACTGGCCTGCAGTTTCCGCTTCTTCCCTACTACTGATCTTGTGAAGAGGGATGACATTTGCCTTTCTTCAGGCCTCTGTGACCACTCTAGTATCTATGAAATCACTGAACCGAGCTGGCAAAGGGGCAGCCAGTTCATACCTCAGCTCCTTTAAGACCCTGGGATGTATGCCATCTGGACCCATGACTTTGTTAGTCTTTAACTTTGCCAGTTCCTCTGGTACCCTCTTCTCTGTTAATGGACTGTTGTTTGCATCCCTATCTTTAACTCCTCTGAAGTTGAACTGTGGGTCTTGCCTGTCCCCTTCCACAGTGAAGACTGAACAGAAATATACATTCAGGATCAATGCTTTTTCCACATCTCCCTCCACTACTTCTCCCCTGGCCCTCTAAGATTTTCTAGTCTCTCCTTGCCTTCCTTTTCTTGCTGATGTACTGGAAAAATGCCTTGTCCCCCCCTTTAACAGACTGAGCTATTTTCTTCTCTATTTGTACTTCAGCGGTACTCACTACCTTTCCTGCCTCACCCAGGCACGTATGGTACTTCACCCTGTCATCCTCACTTTCTGTCTCCTTATACTTCCTGAAGGAAATCCTCTTGGCCCTTACTTTTTCTGCCACCCCGTCAAGGACCAAAGAGGCTTTCTTCTCCTTTTACTGTTGTCTGTAGAACTGATGCATTGTTCTGTTACCCCTCTATAGCCTCTTTGATGTGTACCCATATCTCTGCCGTATTCAAGCCTATCCCTCTCATTTGCAGGAATAGATATATATCCATCATAATAATAAATACATCAACATGATCTGCTAATGAATATTAATGAGCTACTCATGAATAGCAATGATATGCTCATTAATATTGATGATATGCTCATTAATATTAATGGTACCTATTAATGAGCAGCTCATTCTTATGTATATATAGTCTCAGAGCGGTCAATCGTGCTCTTAACACAAATACTTTTCCACCTCTGCACCACTGCCCTCATGTCTCAGGACCCTGACTAAGTGATCTCAGGGTCTTGGAGCACTGCAGAACCTCCAGATGTGCTGCTAATATGGTAAGAAAACTTATTAGTACCAATACACATGCGTGGACTGGCAGCTTGCACCTTCTCAGTGCAGCTGCAAGCAGGTTAGCACTGTTTCATCACTATAGCTTTAGCCTGAATCTTCTAAGGTATTTCAGTCCCTGTCTGACCCTCATACCATTTCTCCTTGTTAAGAAGGCCAGCCAAGCAGACATGAAAAATCACTTGCAACTGGACCAAGAATGTGCAAGCTGACAGTCTGCACATATCCATTGGTGCACCTCTGATTTCTTGCTGTGGTAGTGGTGCCTCTGGAGTTGCCGCTGTGCTCCCAGACCCCAAAATCACTTTGTTGAGACATGAGGGCTGCAGTGTTAAAGCCAAAAAATTATGTGTTTAAAGAGCACCAATGTCAATCCTGGGACTGAATATATGCATAGAAATTAGCTGTTCACAAATAATGACCTGCCCATGAATATCAATGAGGTGCTCATTAATATTAATGATCTGTTTATTAATATAAATGAGCGGTTCACTAATATTAGTGATCCCCTTATAATGAGCAGCTCATCTTTATGTATATATTCAGACTTGGAGTGATCAACGATGCTTTTTAAAGAAATACTTTTGCCAATTCAGTGCCACTGCCCCCCATGTCTCTGAGCCACAACTAAGTGATCTTGTGGTCCAAGAGACAGCGGCAGCACCTGAAGTGCTGCTATGGTGGTGAGACAACAGATCTGCACAAGGTATATATATATATATATATATATATATATATATATATATATTTACACACATATATATATATATATATATATATATATATATACACACACCTAAAAATGAGCTGTTCATGAATAATAATGAGCTACTCATCAATATTAACAAGGTGCTCATTAATATTAATGTAATGTTCATTAATATTAATGAGCTGCTAATTAATATTATTGAGCTGTTCATTACTATTTATGACTCCCTATTAATTAGCAGCTCATTCTTATGTGCATAATCCATCTTGGAATGGTCATTGATGCTCATTAAAGAAATACTTTTGCCACTTCTGCACCATTGCCCCCTTGTCTCTGGACCCCAACTAAGTGATCTCACAGTCTGGTAGCACAGCTGCAGATCCTGATGTGCTGCTATCATGGTGAGAAAAAAAATGTGCACCAATACACATGTGCAGACCTGTAGCTCACAAATTCTCAGTGTGACTAGAAGTGGGTTTTCCCTGTTTCCTCACTGCCACTTTGATCTGAATCCCTCAAGGTGTTACAGTCTCTGTCTGGTGCCACATGATGTTTCTCTTTGTAAAGAGTTGCTGAAGGAGCAGAGACACAGAACCACTTGCCGCCACACTGAGAATTCATGAGCTGATGGTCCGCTCATGTGAGTTGGTTTACATAAGTTTGTGAGCTCAGTAGTGGTGCCCCAGGAGCTGCTTCAATACTCCCAGACCCCAAATATCACTTGTTAGAGACATGTGGGCTGTGGTGCAGAAGCAGCAACACTATTTGTCTAAAGATCAACAATGACTGCTCTGGTACATAATATATACATCAAATGTGCTGCTCGTGATTATTAATGAGCTACTCATGAATAACAATGAGCTGCTCATTAATATTAATCAACTGTTCATTAATATGAATAAGCTATGCATTAATATTCATGATCTCCTTTAAATGAGCAGCTCATTGTTATGTATGTATTCAGACTCAGAGCACTAATTTGCGCTCTTTACACAAATACTTTTCCTGCTTCTGCTCCGCTGCCCTTTTGTCTTTGGACCCTAAGTATTAAAGGATCACAGGAGAGACAATGGAGCTCCTGATGCTCCTCCATCATGGCAAGAAAAAAGATGCACACCAACATGAATGCATGGACTGCCAGCTTACACATTCCTGATGCAGCTGCAAGAGGGTTTGCATTGTTTCCTCCTTTCCACTTTGGCCCAAATCTCTCAAGATATTTATGTCTCTGTCTGGCCTTACATAATGCTTCTTCTTGTAAAGAGTTGCTTGAGGATCATAGACATAGGACTGGTTACAGCAGCACTGAAAATGTGTGAGGTAACAGTCCGTGCATGTGTGTTGGTGTGCTTCTGTTTTCTCACTGTGATAGCAGTGCCTCAGGAGCCACTGCAGTGCTCCCAGAGCCAAAAATCACTTTGTCGAGACACATGGGCTGTGGTGCAGAAGCCACAAAACTATTTGTTTAAAGAGCAATATTCACCACTTTGGGACTGAATATATACATCAAACTGAGCTGCTAATGAATATTAATGAGCTACTCATTAATATCAATGGCCTGCTCAATAATATTAATAAGTTGCTCAATAATATTAATGACTCGCTATTAATGAGCAGCTCCTTCTTATTTATATAGTTAGTCTCAGAGCTGTCAATGATGGTCTTTACACAAATACTTTTGCTGCTGCTGCACCACTGCCCTCATGTCTCTGGACCATAATGAAGTGATCTTGGAACCCAGGAGCAATGTGGGAGCTCCTGATGCACCTCTATCATGGCAAGAAAAAGGATGTCCACCAACATGCATGCATGAACTGCCAGCTCACACATTCTTGGTGAAGCTGCAAGATAGTATGCATGGTTTCCTCCTTTCTGCATGGTGTTTCCATCTCTGTTTGGCCCCACAAAACATTTCTCTTTGTAAAAAGGGTAAAAAGGAGTACAGACGCAGAACAGCTTGCAACCAAACTAAGAATGTGCAAGCTGATGATCCACGCATATGGGTTGGCTGCATCTGTTTTCTGGCTGTGATAGTGGTGTCTCAGGAGCTGCAGCAGTGCTACAGGACCCCAAAATCACTTTGTTGAGACATGATAACTGTGGTGCAGAAGCCACAAAACTATATTTTTAAAGAGAACCAGTGCCTGCTTTGGGACTGAATATTTACATAAAAATGAGTTTTTCATAAATCTTAATAAGCCAATTATTAATATAACTAAGGTGCTTATTAATATTAATGAGCTGTTTATTATTATTAATTTGTTCATTAATATTAATGACCCCCTATTAATGAGCAGCAAATTCTTATGTACATATTTAGTCTTGAAGTAGTCATTGATACTCTTTAAATAAATACTTTTGCTGCTTTTGCACCACTGCCCCATGTCTCTGGACCCAGCTAAGTAATCTCAGGGTCCAGGAGCACCACATCAACTCCTGATGTGCTGCTATTGAGGTGAGAAAACAGATGTGCACCAATACGCATGGGCAGACCTACAGAATGCAAATTCTCGACATGACTACATGTGGGTTTCCATTGTTTCCTCACTGCTGCTTTGGTCCAAATCCCTCAAGGTGCTACTGTCTCTGTCTGAAGCCACATAATGTTTCTCCTTTTAAAGCGTTGCAGAAGGAGCACAGAGACAGAACAGCTTGCAGCTGCTTGGAGCCATACTGAGAATTCATGAGCTGATGTTGCCCTCATGCAAGTTGGTGCACATAAGTTTCTCAGCTCAGTAGTGGTGCCTCAGGAGCTGCCGCAATACTCCCAGACCCCAATATCACTTGGTAGAGACATGTGAGCTGTGGTGCAGAAGCTGCAAAACTATTTGTCTAAAGAGCAAGAATCACTGCTCTGGCAATCATTGCTCTTGGATTTACTATATATGTCAGAATGGGCTGCTCATGAATATTAATGAGCTACTCATGAATATCAGTGCACTGCTAATCAATATTAAGCAACCGCTCATTAATATCAATGAGCTGCTCATTAATATTAATGATCTTCTTTAAATGAAACAGCTCATTCTTATGTATATAGTCATACTCAGAGTAGTACATTGTGCTCTTTACACAAATACTTTTCCTGCTTTTGCACCACTGCCGTCATGTGTTTGGACCCTAAATAAGTAATCTGGGGTCCCAGAAGCAACAAGGGAGTGCCTGATGCTCATCTATCGTGGCAAGAAAAAGGATGCACACCAACACGCATGCATGGACTGTCAGCTTACACATTCCTGGTGCAGTTGCAAGAAGGTTTGCATTGTTTCCTCCTTTCGGCTTTCAACTGAATCTCTCAAGATATTTCAGTCTCTGTCTGGCCTCACATAATGCTTCTCCTTGTAAAGAGTTGCTTGAGGATCAGATACATAGGACTGCTTGCAGCTGAACTAAAAATGTGTGCGGTAACAGTCCGTGCATGTGTGTTTGCATGGATCAGTTTTCTCACCATGATAGCAGTGCCTCAGGAGCCACTACAGTGCTTCAGAGCCAAAAATCACTTAGTTGAGACATATGGGCTGTGGTGCAGAAGCCACAAAACTATTGGTTTAAAGAGCAACAATCACCACTCTGGGACTGAATATATACATCAAATTGAGCTGCTAATGAGTATTATGAGCTAGTCATGAATATCAATGGACTGCTCAATAATATTAATGAGCTGCTCATTAATATTTATGACCCCCTATTAATAAGCAGCTTCTTCTTTTTTATATAGTCAGTCTCAGAGCTGTCATTGGTGATCTTTACCAAATACTTTTGCTGCTTCTGCACCACTGCCCTCATGTTTCTGGACCATAACAATGTGATCTTCAGTCCTAGGAGAAATCTGACAGCTTCTGATGCACCTCTGTCATGGCAAGAAAAAGGATACTCACCAACACACATGCACAGGTTGCCAGCTCACACATTCTTGGTGAAGTTGCAAGGGGGTTTGCACTGTTTCCTTCTTTCCACATTGATGTTTCAGTCTCTGTTTGGCACCACAAAACATTTCTCCTTGTAAAGAGGGACCTGAGGAGTAGAGATGCAGAACTGCTTGCAACCAAACTGAGAATGTACAAGCTGATGATAGACACATATGCATTGGCTGCATCTGTTTTCTTGCTGTGATAGTGGTGCCTCAGGAGTGGCAGCAGTGCTACAGGATCCCAAAATCAGTTTGTTGAGACATGAGAACCATGGTGAAGAAGCTGCAAAACTATGCTCTGTGACTGAATATTTACATAAAAATGAGTTGTTCATTAATATTAATAAGCTGTTTGTTAATATAAATAAGGAACTAATTAATATTAATTAATTGCTTATTAATGTTAATGATCTGTTTATTAATATTAACGACCCCCCTATTAATGAGCAGCAAATTCTTATGTATATATTTAGTCTTGGAGCAGTCATTGACGCTCTTTAAAGAAATACTTTTGCCAATTTTGCACTGCTGCCCCATGTCTCTGAACCCAGCTAAGTAATCTTGGGCACCAGGAGTACTGCGGCAGCTTCTGATGTGCTGCTATTGTGGTAACAAAATAGATGTGCACCAATATGCATGCACGGATCACAAGCTCACACATTCTTAATGTGATTGCAAGTGGGTTTGCACTGTTTCCTCACTGTCACTTTAGCCTGAATCAGTTAAGGTCTTTCAGTCTCTGTCTGTCCCCACATAATATTTCTTCTTGTAAAAAGTTGCTGGAGGAGAAGAAACAAAGAACCACTTGCATTCACTTGCAGCAGCACTGAGAATTCATGAGCTGATGGTCTACACATGCCAGTTTGTGCACATCAGTTTTCTCACTATGATAGTGGTGCATTAGGAGCTGTTGTGTAACTCCTAGAAAGCAAAATCACTTGGTTGATACATGAGGGCTGTGGTGCAGAAGCCACACAACTATTTGTTTAAAGAGTAACAATCACTGATCTGAGACCCAATAAATACATACAAATGAGCTGCTCATGAATATTAATGAGCAACTCATAAATATCAATGAGATGCTTATTAGCATTAGCTGCTCGTTAATACTGAGTTACTCATTAATATAAATGAGCTGTTCATTAATATCAGTGTGCAGTTCATTAATATTAATGTCAATCTATTAATAAGCAATTCATTCTTTTGTATATATTCAGTCTCAGAGTGGTCATTTAGCCTGTTTAAAGAAACATATTTGCTGCTTCTGCACCACTACCCTCGTGTCTTTGGACTCTAACTAAGTGATTTTGGGTCCCGGTAGCAACAGGGGATCTCCTGATGCACCTCTTCCATGGCAAAAAAAAAGGATCTGCACCAGCATACATACACAAACTGCCAGCTCACAGATTTTTAATGTGGCTGAAAAAGGGGTTTGCAATATTTCCTGATTGCCATTTTGGGCTGAATCTCTCAAAGTGTTTCAGTCTCTGTCTGGCTCCACATAATGTTTCTCCTGTTAAAGAGTTGCCTGAGGATCAGAGTCACAGAATCTCTTGCAGCTGCACTGAAAAAGTGTGCATTAATGATCCTTGCATGTGCGTTGCTACGCATCTGTTTTCTCAGCATGATAGCAGTGCCTCAGGAGCTATTGCAGTGCTCCCATACCCCAAAGTCACTTAGTTAACTCTAAAGGGCTGCAGTGCAGAAGCCACAAAACTATTTGTTTAAAGAGCAACAATCACCACTCTGGGACCGAATATATACATCAGAATGAGCTGCTAATGAATATTAATAAGCTAATCATAAATATAATGGCCAGACAATCAGCTTTGTTGTTCCATCTGGGTCTTGGCATTGACATTCTCAAGAGTGATCAAGTCTCCTGGTCCAATCATTGCACTGTGGGGTACATGTTTGTAGCCACCCTGATAGTCCTTCCCTTCTGGAGATCGTCAGCTACTGCCCTTTAAGGGGTTTAAACCCACAAGGACTATTGACATTGGCTGACCTATCTAGAGTTGAGGCAGCTTGTGCAATAGGCACCGGTGAGACGGTAGTCACCTATAACAAGGTGGTGTCTGGAGCACTGGATGTCATCATTTTGGTTTGTATATGATCCTAATCCTCTCAGTTGAGATCCCACTTTTTCAGTGGGGATCTCAATGCATTTAAGATCAAGGGTCAGATGTTGGAACATTACTGGTGGAAGACCCATCTGGAGGCTGACAAATGTGTCCTGCATGCCAACTACGTTGAGTACCAGGAGGCAATCACCCATGAGAAAGCATAATTCCTGTCCAGGGAGATTGGAGCAGGGAACAACAAACCATCTGAGCTTTTTTTGGACTGTGGATAGGCTTCTCCATCTTGTCTGTCTGCAGTCGAAGAAGACTTTTGCATCCACCTTGTGTGAAGAGTTTGTTCTGTTCTTCTCTGACAGAGTATCATCTATCTGGTCAGGGATTTCATCAGAGAGGCTCTTGCCTCATAGTGGCTGGACTGGTGGGAGCAGATGCACTCTGCCTGTCTGGGAGGAGGTTAGGCCAGTGGAGGTGTCCAAAGTGACTGGGATGATCTTAGAGCTGAAGCACACATTTTGGGAACTGGACCCAGTCCTGATGCATTTCTTAATGGGATGCGCTGAGGCTGTTGGCCCAGTGTTCACCAGGATTTCCAGGTGCTCAATGGTGGAAGGAGTGTTCCCAGTGGCTTTGAAAGAAGTTCTGGTGAGATCCCTCTTTAAGAAATGTTCCCTTGACTCAGCTGTCCTCGGGAATTGCTGTTGAATCTCCAACCTGCCATTTTTGAGCAAGGTAGTCAAGAAATTGGTGGCACAGCAGTTTAAGGATTGCCTTGTGTCCTTCTACATCAATGAGCCATTTCAGTTGGGTTTTCGGGCTAGTCACAGCACAGAAACAGCTCTAGATAAGGTGCATAATGACCTACTCAGAGCTAGAGATAGAGGAGACAGGCCAGTTGTTGTGCTCCTTGATCTCTCATCAACATTTGACACCGTGAACCACATTGTGATTCTTGATCGGCTCTGTGAGTTTTGTGGACTCACCAGTGCTGTCATCAGATGGTTTGAGTCCTATTTCTCTGATAGGGTGCAGTGGGTAGTGATGGGGAAATTCTCCTCCTCCCTGATGCCACTGTCATGTGGAGTTCCATATGGCTCAATCTTTTGTTGCTGATGCTCTTTGCAGTCTACATGCTGCCCCTGGGTGAGATCATTTGGCAATACAGTGTGGAGTTTCACTGTTATGCAGATAGCACTCAACTGTATTTGTCATTTGCACCCAGAACATCCAGTGCTGTTGACTGCTTAACATCTGTCTGGCTAAAATCAATGACTGGATGGCTTCCAGCTGGTTGAAACTATATATGGATAAGACTGAGGTTCTAGTGATCAAGCCAGGATGCGAGTCCTGATGAGTTGCAGCCTGGAGTGGACACAGGTCTTTTTCTGGGGTCTGCTCTATTGATAGCTTCTCTGAGGGTGCATAATCTAGGTGTGGTCCTGGACAGCAGGCTGACCTTTGCATATCAGGTATCATCTGTAGTTAAGAATGGTTTTTACTACTTGAGGAACATTGCCAGGATCAAGCCCCTTATTCCACTTGAGGATCTGCCAACACTGGTACTGCTTACCTCTAGGCTTGACTACTGTACTGTTCTTAACCTTGGGGTCATGGGAGGGACCCTCCACAGGCTGCAGCTGGTGAAGAACATGGTGGCCCAGTTGCTGATGGGCCTGCCCAGGTCCTGTCATGTGACTCTGGTCCTGAGTGTTCTGCACTGGCTTCCAGTGAAGTGGAGGGTCCTTTTCAAGGTGGGCTTGCTCACCTATAAGGTTCAATATGGACTGGACTATGAGTAAAAAATTCAACACTCCAATACTTCAGAAATTCAGAGAGATTATTTTGTTGCAAAAATATTTGTACAATACTTACAGAATTGTAAGAAAAATAAATGAGTACAAACAAGCATAAATTCTGCTTCACTTCCCTAAGCCAGTCTCAGTGCTTCAGAGCTATGCCACCCTTTCATTAGGAGGTGTCCTGGCTACCTGTTGGTGCTCCTGACACCTGCAACTTCTGCTCATTCCCTCCACTCCTCTTTGAGGCCCCCTGGACATTCTCAGGGTTTGGCTGAAGACATCCGGTAATGGAGATTTTAGTGTGTCTGAGCCGACCTTGTGGAATGCACTTCCATCTGCAGTCCAGGAGGCACCCTTGATTGTTATTTTCAAGCAGAGGCTAAAAGCCCACTTTTTCAGCCTGGCTTTTACAGAATGATCTTATGTCCTGCAGTTTTAATTATTATAGGTGATTTTAAAACTGGAATCTGATTTATTTTTTATTTTTGTAATTTCTTGATTTTAACTGTTGTTTTATTTCTCATGTTTTTGTTAGGAGCCCAGAGCCTCAGGGATTGGGTGTCGTAAAAAAAAAATTGCATTGCCTTGAAGTCAGTGATCTGCTCATTAATATTAATGAGTTGCTCATTAATATTATTGACCCCCTATTAATAGCTCATTCGTATTTATATATTCAGTCTCAGAGCAGTCATTGGTACTCTTTACACAAATACTTTTGCCACTCTAGCACCACTGCCCTTGTGTCTCTGTACCCCAACTAAGTGATCTTGGGGTCTGGAAGCACCACAGCAGCTTCTAATGTGCTACTTTCATGGTGACAAAACAGATGTGCACCAATGCGCTTGCACGGACCGTCAGCTCGCACATTCTCTGTGCAACTACATCAGAATTTGCACTCTTTCCTCACTGTCACTTTGGCCTGAATTCCTCAAGGTGTTTCAGTCTCTGTCCAGCCCAACATAACATTTCTACTTGTAAATGGGGGCCAGAGCAGCAGAAACACAGAACCACTTACAACCAGAGAATGTGCAAGCTGATGGTCTGCATATGCATCTTGAAGCATCTGTATTCTCGCTGTGATAGTAGAACCTCTGGAGTTGCAGCAGTGCTCCAGGACCCCAGAATCACTTTGATGAGACATGAGGGCAGCAATGCAGAAGCAACAAAACTATTTGTTTGAAGAGCACCAGTGTCCACACTGAAACTGAATATTTACATAAAAATGAGTTGCTTATGAATATTAATGAGCTACCCATGAATAACAATGAGGTGTACTTTAATATTAATGATCAGCTTATAAATATTGATGAACCGTTTATTAATATTAATGATCCCCTATTCATGAGCAACTCATTCTTTTGTATATGTTCAGTCTTAGATTGGTCATGGAAGATCTTTAATGAAATACTTTTGCCGATTCAGCACCACTGCCCTGGGTCTCTGGGCCAGAACTAAGTGATCTTGCAGTCAAAGAGCACAGAGGCAGCTCCTGCTGTGCTGCTATCATGTTGAGAAAACCGATGTGCACCATTACGCATGGGTGGATCTAAAGCTTGCACATTCATGACGCAGCTATAAGCGGGTTTCCTCGCTGTCATTTTGGCCTGAATTCCTCAAGGTGTTTCAGTCTCTGTCCAGCCCCACATACCATTTTTCCTTGTAATGAGGGGCCAGAGCAGCAGAGATGCAGAACTGCTTATAACCGAACTAAGAATGTGCAAGCTGACGATCCGCACATGCGTGTTGGAGCATCTATTTTCTAACTGAGATAGCAGTGCCTCAGGAGCTGCAGCAGTGCTCCAGGACCCCAAAATTGCTTTGTTGAAACATGATGGAGCTGTGCAAAAGCCAGAAAATTATTTGTTTAAAGAACACCAATGTCCACACTGGGACTGAATATTTACATAAAAATGAGTTGCTTGTGAATATTAATGAGCCAACCATGAATATCAATGAGGTTCTCATTATTATTAATGAACTGTTCATTAATATCTCCCTATTCATGAGCTACTCATTCTTATCTATCTATTCAGTTTTGGAGAAGTCATTGACACTCTTTAAAGAAATACTTTTGCTGCTTCAGCACAGCTGCCCCCCCCCCATGTCTCTGGATTACAAAGAAGTGATCTTGTGGTCCAGAAGCACCATGGAAGCTCTTGAAGTGCAACTATCATGGTGAAACAGATGTGCATCAAGATGCATGAACAGACCTGCAGCTTGAACATTCTAGAAGCAGCTACAAGTGGGTTTGCACTGTTTCCTTACTGTCACTTTAGTTCTAATCTTTCAAGATATTTCAGTCTCTGTCTGGCCTCATATAATATTTCTTTTTGTAAAGAGTTTCCAGAGGAGAAGTGACAGAGAACCGCTTGCAGTCGCTTGTGGATGCACTAAGAATTATTTAGCTGATGGTCGCACATGTGAGTTGGCACACAACAGTTTTATCACCACAGTAGTGGTACCATAGGAGCTGCCACAATACTCCCAGACCCCAAAATCACTTGGTTGAGACATCAGGGCTGCAGTGCAGAAGCCACACAACTATTTGTTTAAAGAGCAACAATTACTGCTCTGGGATCTAATACTGTACATATATCAAAATGGGCTGCTCATGAATATTATTGAGCAGTTCATGAATATCAACAGAAACATAGAAACATAGACTTTGATGGCAGATAAGGACCGCTTGGCTCTTTTCCCTACCTATTGAATAAGCTGCAGATCCTAGTTAACCAACAGCCTACTGCCTCTTACCCCCCACTATAATTGCCTTATGTCTGTCCCATGCATTATTGAATTCACCCACTGTTTGTGACCCAAAAACCTCCCCAGGGAGGCTGTTACATGCATCCAAAACCCTCTCTGTGAAAAAATACTTACTCACATTGCCCCTGAGACAACCCCCCATCTTCAAATTGTGCCCCCTTTTTCTTGCACATCTCTTTTTCTGAAAGATGCTACCCTCTTGGATTTTGTTGATTCCCTTGAGTTACTTGAAAGTTTCTATTATGCCCCCTTCCTCCTTTCCACAAGGGTACACATATTAAGCTTCTTTAGTCTCTCTTCATATGGTTTCTGTTGCAGACCCTGCACCATTTTAGTTACCCTCTCTGGACTGCCTCCATCTTGTCTATGTCCTTGTGGAGATGGGGTCTCCAGAACTGGACACAGCACTCCAGATGGAGTATCATCAACTGCATGTACAGAGGGATGACAACTTTCTGTTTTCTACTAGTGATGCCTCTCTCTATGCATCCCAGTATCCCCACAGCCTCCTTATTGCCTTCTCACCTTGTCTGCCTACCTTTAGGTCATCTGATATCACTACCCCCAGGTCCTTTTCCATTTTTGTTGTTGTTAGTACCTCCCCATCCCCCCATTGTGTATTTTTCTCCTGGGTTTTTGTTTCCCTGGTGCATTACTTTGCACTTCTTTGCATTGAATCTAAACTGCCATGCTTTTAACTATTCCTCCAATCTTGCCAAGTACCTTCTCATTCTTTCCACCCCCTTTGTGTATCAACTCTGTTGCAGATCTTTGTGTCATCTGCAACGAGGCATACTTTTCCTTCCAGTCCCTGTGCAATGTCACTTATAAAGACATTAAAGAGGAATGGCCTCAGTTCTGAACCCTGCGGTACCCCACTAGTGACCCCCCTTTCTTTGGAGTGGACTCTATTTACTATTATCCTCTGTGTCCTGTTGTCCAGACAATTTTTCACCCAGGCTACCACCCTGGGACCCACTCACTGGCTGGCTAACTTGTTTATTAATCTTTTGTGTGGGACTGTGTCAAATGCCTTACTAAAAGTCTAGGTAGGCCATGTCACAGCCCTCCCTGGTCTACTACTTTGGTCACCCTGTCAAAGAAATCTATTAGATTCATCTGACATGACCTTCCCACTGTGAATCCATGCTGCCTTGAGTCCTGTGCACTGCTGGCCTCTAGGTACTCAACTATTCTTTCTTTCAGAAGTGATTCCATCATTTCCCCTACCATTGAGGTCAAACTAACAGGTCTATAGTTTCTTACCTCTGCCTTGCTCCCACTTCCATGAAGGGGAATCACATCCACCTTCCTCCAGTCATCAGGTGCCACACCATCCTCCAATGATTTGTTAAAAAGGGTAGTCAGTGGTGTCACTAGTTCTCCCCTTAGTTCTTTTAGAATTCTGGGGTGAATCCTTTCAGACCCCATTGCCTTGTCCACCCTGAGTTTTCAGATTTCTTTCAGGACCCTTTCATTCATGAATGGACTGGTATCAATCCCCCTATCTAGAGCGCATCTAATGTTTGGTTTAGGCATGTCCCCCACATTTTTTTGTGAATACTGAACAAAAGTATTCATTCAGTATCTCTGCCTTTTCAGTGTTACCCTCTGTCCACACATCCTCCCCTTTATTAAGCTTCACTATCCCTCCCTTGATCTTCCTTCAGTCACTGATGTACCTATAAAAGGTTTCATCCCCCTTCTTAATGGAGTTGGTTATCTTTTCCTCGGTTTGGGTATTTGCTATTCTGACTGCCTTTCCCAATTCCTTCTGCTTTAACTGGTACTGTTCTCTCTCCTGTTCCTTCTGTGATTCCTTATACTTTTTGAATGCTACCTTTTTCTCCCTGACCTTCCCCACCACCTCGTTTGAGAACCATAGTGTTTTTTCCTTGATTTTGTTTTATTTGCTTCACACACACGCTCGTTGCCTCTGTGATAGCAGTTTTGATTTTTCACCTTTGTTCCTCCACCCCTCCTTCCTGCACTTGTGCTAGTGCATTCCTTAGACACGCTGCTATTCTGCCAAAGTCAGCCTTCTGAAAGTCCAGTACCCTTACTTTTGTGTAGCTTGACTCTATGGCTGTGTTTATTGTGAACCACACTGTCTGGTGGTCACTTGTGCTCAGATGGCTACCTACTTCTAAATCTGAGATCCTCTCACCATCCCCATTTGAGAGTACCAGGCCTAAGACTTCTCTCTCCTGAGGGGGTTACAACACTAGCTGCCTGAGGCATGCCCCCTACAGGGCATCGAGAATAACTCTGCTCTTGGATGTGGCTGCTGCAAATGTGCTCCAGTTAACATCTGGCATATTCAGGTCCCCATCAACAATAGCTCTCCTTTTTCTGCCATTCTAAGGATGTCACCTATCATTTTTTAGTCCATTTTCTCCCCCTTGGATGGAGGTCTATATACAACCCCTGTGTGGATTGTGGTGCCATTTCCTGTCTCCAAGGTCACCCGCAGTGCCTCCTCTCCCCCTGATTACTTTTTAGTTCTATTGCTATGATCCCTTCCCTTATGTAAAGGGATACTCCTCCTTTTTTACCTTCCCTGTCTGTCCTGTTGAGTGTGTACCTTGGAATGTCGACATCCCAGTCATGGTTCCCTGTGAGCCAGGTTTCAGTGATGGCAGTGTTATCCAGGTGTCCCTCTTCAATTAAGGCCACTAGTTTAGTAAGCTTGTCACCCAGACTATGGACATTGGTATTAATCACCTTTTAGCCCTATTCCTGTACTTACCACCTTTGCCGTTTTCTCCATTTACCCCTGCCCTGCCCCCTATTGACCTCTCTACCTTGGTGTTAACTTCGCTAACTACCCTGTTTTGTGGGAGAAGGCTGGGAATTTCCAGGTCCTTCAGTGAGCTGCTTATTCTTATTAGCAGCTCAATAATATTAATGAGCAGCTCATTAATATTAATATAAATAAGCTGTTCATCAGTATCAATGATCTGCTCATTAATATTAATACCACCTATTAATGAGCAGCTCGTTCTTTTGTATATATTCAGTTTAAGAGTGGTCATTTTGGCTCTTTAAATAAATACTTTTGCTGCTTCTGCACTGCTGACCTTGTGTCTCTGGACCCTAACCTCGTGATCTTGGGTCCTGGGAGCTATGGGGGAGCTCCTGATGTGCTCTATCATGGCAAGAAAAAGGATGCAAAACAACACTCATACGCAAACTGTCAGCTCACACATTCTTTGTATGGCTGCAATAGGGCTTGCACTGCTTCCGCTATGCTGCTTTGGCCAAAACCTCTCAAGGTGTTTCAGTCTCTCTCTGGATCCACAGAATGTTTCTTCTTGTAAAGAGTTGCCTGAGGATCAGTGACACAGAAAGCCTTGCAGCTGCACTGAAAATGTGCATGCTAATGATCTACACATGTGTGTTGGTGAACATTCATTTTTCATCATGATAGCAGGGCCTCGGGAGCCGCCATGGTGCTCCTGGACCCAAAAATCCCTTAGTTGAGACATAAGGGCAGTGCAGAAGCCACAAAACTATTTGTTTAAAAAACAACAATAACCACTCTGAGACTGAATATATACATCGAAAAGAGGTGCTAATGACTATTAATGAGATACTAATAAATATCAATGAGCTGCTCAATAATATTAATGAGTTCCTTAATAATATCAGTGAGCTCCTTGTTAATATTAATGACCCACTCTTAATGAACAGCTCCTTCTTATTGATATATTCAATTTCAGAGTGGTCATTGGTGCTCTTTAAACAAATCTGTTTCCACTCCTGCTTCTCTGCCCTCGTGTCTCTAGACCCCAACTAAGTAATCTCGGGGTCTGGGAGCACCACAACAGCTCCTAATCTGCTATGCTCATGCTGACAGAACAGATGTGCACCAATACGCTTGTGAGGACAGCCAGTTCGCACATTCTCTGTACAACTGCAAAAGGATTTGCACTGTTTCCTCACTGTCACTTTGGCCTGAATTCCTCAAGGTGTTTCAATCTTTGTCCACCCCACATAACATTTCTCCATGTAAACAGGGGCCAGAGGAGCAGAGATGCAGAACTGCTTGTTACAGAACTGAGAACATGCAAGCTGACAGTCCAGGCATGCATCTTGGAACATCCATTTTCTCATTGTGATAGCTGTGCCTCAGGATTTGCAGCAGTGCTCCAGGTCCCCAAAGTCACTTGAGACATGAGGGCCTTGGTGCAGAAGCCACAAAACTATTTGTTTAAAGAGCATCAATGCCCACACTGGGGTTGAATATTTACATAAAAATGAGTTGCTCTTGAATAATAATGAGCTGATTGTGAATATCAATGAGGTGCTAATTAATATTAACCAGCTGCTTATGAACATTAATGAGCTGTTCATTAATATCGATGACCCCCTATTATCAAGCAGCTCATTCTTATTTATCTATAAAGTCTTGGAGGGGTCATTGACTCACATTAAAGAAATATTTCTGCTGCATCTGCACCACTCCCCAGTGTCTCTGGACCCCAACTAAGAGATCTTGGGGTCTGGGAGAATAGTGACAGCTGTTGATGTGCTGCTATCAAGGTGAGAAAAGAGATGTGCACCAATACTCATGCATGTATCGGCAGCTCACACATTCTCAGTGTGACTGCAAGTGTGTTTGCACTGTTTCCTCACTATCACTTTGGTCCAAATCTCTCAAGGTGTTTCATTCTCTGTCTGGCCTCACATAAAGTTTAATCTTTGAATGAGTTACCGGAGGAGCAGAGACACAGAGCCACTTGCAGCCACACTGAGAATTTGTGAGCTAATGGTCTGCAAATGCATCCATTTTCTCAATGTGATAGCAGTGCCTCAGTATTCATTACAGTGCTTCAGGACCCAAAAATCACTTAGTTGTGAAATAAGGGCTGCAATGCAGAAGCTGCAAAACTATTTGTTTAAAGAGTAACAAGCACCACTCTGGCACTGAATATATATCTAAAAATGAGCTGCTCATGAATATTAATGAGTCACTTATAAATATAAATAAGGTGCTCATTAATATCAATGAATTGTTCATTAATATTAATGCCCCCATGAATGAGTAGCTCATTCTTATTTATATATTCAGTCTCAGAGTGGCTATTGGTGCTCCTTTAAACACATATTTTGCTGCTTCTGCACTGCTGCCCTTGTGCCTCTGGACCCTAACTAAGTGATCTCAGGATCAAGAAGCAAAAGGGGGGCTACTGATGTGCCTCTATAACAGCATAACAAATTATCCCACAACAATACGCATGTGCGGACCACAAGATCGCACATTCTCAGTGTGGCTGCAAGTGGGTTGGCCTGCTTCCTCAGTGTAGCTTTGGCCTGAATCCCTCAAGGTGTTTCTTTATCTGAATGGCCACACATAACAACTCTCCTTGTAAAGAGGAGTTAGAGGAGCAGAGAAGCAAAATTACTTGTCCCCAACCAAGAAGGGATGAGCTGACGGTCAGTGCATGTGAGTTGGCATGCATCTGTTTTATCACTATGATAGCAATGCCTCAGGATATCCCAGACACCAAAATCACTTTATTGAGGCATGAGAACTGAGGTGCAGAACCCACAAAACTATTTGTTTAAAAAGCACCAAAGTACGCTATGGTACTGAATATGTACATACAAATGAACTGCTCATGAATATTAATGAGCAACTCATGAACATCAATGATGTGCTCATTAATATTAATGAGCTGTTAATTAACATTAACAGCCCCCTATTAATTATCTGCTCATTCCTAAGTATATATTCAGTGTTGGACCAGTCATTTCCATTCTTTAAAGAAATACATTTGCCACTTCTGCACCACTCTCCAGTGTCTCAGGATGCCACCAAAGTGATCTCAGTGTCCAGGAGCACCACTGCAGCTCCTGATAAGCTGCTGTTGTGGTGAGAAAACAGATATGCACCAATACATATGCACAGATAAGGCAGCTCACACATTCTTGGCATGACTGCAAGTGGGTTTAAACTGTTTTTTGTTACTGTCACTTTTGCCTGAATCCCTCAATGTGTTTAAGTCTCTGTCCAACCCCACATAACATTTCTCCTTATACAGAGAGGCCAGAGAAGCAGAAACACAGAAACTCTTGCAACCGAACAGAGCATGGGTGAGCTGACGGTCTGTCCCTGTGAATTGGCATGCATCCATTTTCTTGCTTTGATAGTGGTGCCTCATGAGATAACACTTGTGCTCCCGGTCCCTAGAATTGCTTTGTTGAGACATGAGAGCTGTGGTGCAGAAGAAGCAAAACTATTTGTTTAAAGAGCACCAGTGTCCACTCTGGGACTGAATATATATGTAAAAAGGTGCTGCTCATGAATATGAATCAGGTGATCATTAATATTAATGAGCTGCTTATGAATATTACTGAGCAATTCGTTAATATTTATGGCCCCCTGTTATCGAGCAGCTCATTCTTATCTATATATTCAGTCTTGGAGGGGCCACTGAAGCTCTTTAAAGAAATACTTCTGCTGCTTCTGCACCACTTCCCAGTGTTTCTGGACCCCAATTAAGTGATCTCAGGGTACAGGAGCATGGTGTCAGCTGCTGATGTGCTGCTGTCATGGTGAGAAAAGAGATGTGCCCAATTACGCATGCACAGATTGGCAGATCACACATTCTGTAAGTGTGTTTGAACTGTTTCCTTACTATCATTTTGGTCCCAGTCTCTCAATGTGTTCCAGTCTGTGTCTGGCCCCACATACAGTTTAATCTTCTAATGAGTTACCAGAGGAGCAGAGACACAGAGCCACATGCAGCCATACTGAGAATTTTCAAGCTAAAGGTCGTGAATGCAGGTTGGTGCACGTCCATTTTTTAAATGCGATATGGATTCATTGCAGTGCTCCTGGACCAAAAAATCACTTAGTAGAGAAATGAGGGCTGCACTGCAGAAGCTGAAAAACTATTCATTTAAAGAGCAACAATCACCATTCTGGGACTGAATATATACCTAAACATGAGCTGCACATGAATATTAATGAGCCACTCATAAATATTCATAAATATAAATAAGGTGCTCATTAATATTAATGTATAATTCATTAGTATCAATGAGCTGCTCATTAATATTAATGACTCCCTGTTAATGAGCAGCTCATTCTTATTTTAATATTCAGTTTCAGAATGGCCATTGGTGCTCCTTTAAACAAATATTTTTGCCACTTCTGCACCGCTGCCCTTATGCCTGTGGATCTTAAGTAAGAGATCTCAGGGTCCAGGAGCAAAAGAGGAGCTCCTGATGCACCTCTATAGCAGCAAGAAAAGGTATGCACAGCAGCACACATGTTCGGACCACCACATCACACATTCTCAGTGTGGCTGCAAGTGGGTTTGCACTGCTTCCTCCCTGTAGCTTGGTAAGAATACCTCAAGGTGTTTCTTTATCTAACTGGCCCCACATAAAAATTCTCCTTGTAAAGAGGGGATAGAGGAGAAAAGATGCAGAATTGTTTGTACCAAACCAAGAATAGGCCACTTGCAGCCACACTGAGAATTTGGAGCTAATAGTCTGTGATTGCAGGTTGGTGTGCATCAATTTTCTCAATGTGATAGCAGTGCCACAGGATTCATCACTGTGCTCCCAGACCCAAAACCACTTAGTTGAGAGATAAGATCTGCAGTGTAGAAACTGAAAAACCATTTGTTTAAAGGGCAACAATCACCTCTCTGGGACTGAATATATACCTAAAAATGAGCTGATCATGAATATTAATGAGCTACTCATAAATATAAATACTTTGTTCTTTAATATTAATGTGCTGCTCATTAATATCAATAAGCTGCTCATTAATATTATATGACAAACTATTAATGAACAGTTCACTCATATTTATATATTCAGTCTTACAGCGGCCATTGGTACTTATTTAAACAAATACATTTGCAACTTCTGCAGTGCTGCTCTTGTGCCTCTGAGCCCTATGTAAGAGATCTCAGGGTCCAGGAGCAAAGGGAGAGCTCCTGATGCACCTCTATCTGAGGAAGAAAAAGTATGCACAACAACATGCATGTATGGATCACCAGATCACACATTCTCGGTGTGGCTACAAGTGAGTTTACCCTGTTTCCTCACTGTAGCTTTGGCAAGAATGCCTCAACGTGTTTCTTTATCTAACTGGCCCCACATAAAAATTCTCCTTGTAAAGAGGGGCTAGAGGAGCAGAGATGCAGAATTGCTTGTACCCAACTGAGAATGTGCAAGCTGACAGTCTGCCATATGTGTTTGCATGCATCCATTTTCTCACTGTAGTAGTGGTGCCTCAGGTGTTGCAGCAATGCTCCTGGACACCCAAATCACTTTGCTGAGACATAAGAACTGTATGCAGAAGCCACAAAACTATTTGTTTACAGAGCACCAATGTCCACTACTGTACTGAATATGTGCATGCAAATGAGCTGCTTATGAATATTAATGAACAATTCATGAATATCAGTGAGGTGCTCATTGATATTAATGGTTGCTTTTTAATATTGATGATATGTTCATTAATATTAATGACCCCCTATTAATTAGCAGCTCATTGTTATGTATTCGGTCTTGGAGTGGTCATTCCTGCTCTTTAAATAAATACTTTTGCCACTTCTGCTCTACTCCCCAGTCTCTCTGGACCCAAACTAAGTGATCTTGGGGTCTGGTAGCACAATGACAGCTGCTGATGTGCTGCTATCATGGTGAGAAAAGAGATGTACACCAATATGCAACCACTGATCGACAGCTCACACATTCTAGGTGCAACTTCAGGTGGGTTTGCACTGTTTCCTCACTATCATTTTGGTCCAGATCTTTCAAGGTGTTTCAGTCTCTGACTGGCCCCACATAAAGTGTCATCTTCTAATGAGTTACTGGAGGAGCAGAGACACAGAGCCACTTGCAGCCACACTGAGAATTGGTGAGCTAAGAGTCCTCGAATGCAGGTTGGCATGCTTTCATTTTCTTAATGTGATAGCAGTGCCTCAGGATTCTTCACTGTGCTCCCAGACCCAAAAATCACTTCATTGAGAAATAAGGGCTGCTCTGCAGAAGCTGCAAAACTATTTGTTTCAAGAGCAACAATCACCACTCTGAGACTGAATACATACCTAAAAATGAGCTGTTCATGAATATTAATGAGCTACTCATAAATATAAAATAAGCTGCTCATTAATATTAATGTCATAATCATTAATATGAATGAGCTTCTCATTAATAATAATCACCCCCTATTAATGAGCATCTCATTCCTATTTATATATTCAGTCTCAGAGTGCCCATTTGTGCTTCTTTAAACCAATACTTTTGCCACTTCTGCACCACTGCTCTTGTGCCTCTGGACTCTATCAAAGTGATCTCAGGGCCCATGAGCAAATGGGGAGCTCTTGATGCACCTGTATTGTGGCAAGAAAAAGTATGTACAACAACATGCATGTGCTGACCACCAGATCACACATTGTTGGTGTGGCTGCCGTTGGGTTTGCCCTGCTTCCTACTGTACCTTTCACCTGAATCCCTCAATGTGTTTCTTTATCTGACTGGTGTCACATAACAATTCTCCTTGTAAGGAGGGGCTAGAGGAGCAGAGACACAGAATTGCTTGTACCCAACCAAGAATGGGCAAGCTGACAGTCTGCACATGCTTGTTGGTATGCATCCATTTTCTCAGGAGCTGCTGCAGTGCTCCCATACACCAAAATCTAAAGAGCACCATTGTCCACTATGGTACTGAATATATAGATAGAGATGAGCTGCTCATGAATATTAACGTGTAACTCATGAATATCAATGATGTGCTCATTAATATTAATGGTGGCTTATTAATATTAATGAGATGTTCATTAATATTAATGACCCCCTATTAATTATCAGCTCATTCTTATGTATATATTCAGTCTTGGAGCGGTCATACTTGCTTTTTAAAGAAACACTTTGGCCGCTTCTGCACCACTCCCCAGTGTCTCTGGATGCCAGCTAAGTGATCTCAGTGTCCAGAAGCACCACTGCAGCTCTGGATGTGCTGCTACTGTGGTGAGAAAACAGATATGCACCAAGACGTATGCACAGACAGGCAGCTCTCATATTCTCAACATGACTGCAAGCATGTTTGCACTATTTCCTTATTGTCACTTTTGCCTGAATCCCTCATGGTTTTTAAGTCTCTGTCCATCCCCATATAACTTTTCTCCTATTAAAGAGAGGCTAGAGGAGCAGAAATGCAGAATTACTTGCAACCGAACAGAGAATGGGTGAGCTGGCGGTCCACACATGTGCACTAGCATGAAGGTGACTGCCTAATTGAGCAGGTTGGTCACCCAGGGTGGAGCAGCAAGATGGTCACAGTGCTGCTTTCTACATGCCGCTTATCCTTTTAATCCTCACTTACTGCTTTTAAAAAGTCTTGGCTAAATTTTTATGAATGGAACACTGGCTAATTTAATTCATAGTATCCAAATATGCTTTTTTTTGTAACAAAAGGTCTCTTGCTGTAAACTAGTGCAAATGGGTGATTAAACTGGCTGTGAGTTTCCAGCACTTTTAGTGTTTCTGTTGGATTTTATAACATCCCATAATGTCAGATTCTGAGCTTATTTCGCTGCAGTTTTTGAACCTTAAATTTAATGCAGAGCATCCATGTAGTACGGTGCTTTAATTAATTTTATGCATGAGGCAATCATGTTTAGCCATCCTGTTCCATTTACTCAGTATCGTGGAGAAGGCCGCTGCCCAGTGGGACTGATGGAGCAAGAGTCTACTATGTCCTGTAGTTTCTTTGAGCTTTTCTGATGTCTGTTTACTGAAATTGCTCCTGGAATCCTGGAGATGAGATGTGGATGGCTAGGATTTTAATGGCACTTTTGTGCCAATAGGCTTACCCTACTATTTTGAAGGTATGCTAACATTGCCTCAGGTGTCGGGGTCCTGGTGATTATTGATTAGGTGATCCCAGAGTTACTGGGCTCAGTGGAGCTTTTTTCTGTTTGTCTTTACAGGCATACCTGCTTCTAGGGATCTAGGATTTGTGAAGGAGATTGATGGAGGGAACACTCTGAAATTACTCCGTGGGGAATACTTGAGCAGAGACTCTCCTCATCAGACTCTTGTTGTGCATAGAAGGACGTTACTTCAGTGACCAGTGGAGACTGACTAAGGACACATTTTTCAAAAGTGGTGCCTTTTTCTCCTTTTGGAGTTTGAATTTTCTGATGTGTGCACGTTACCTCCTTGTTAGAACATACATATTTAATCTTAAAGCATCAAAGTATTAAGTGGGACTCTTTAATAGAAGATATCAGTCACTGAATTAGGACTCCTAGATATGGAGCCACTTGTTTTATTCCATTTTGGATGTCTGAAGTAAAAACACCTTTTTAGATTATAACCGGGTGTTTTTATGGTTTTGTCACACATGGATAGATATAATTACCTGCCAAGAGCATGATCTCTCTCACAAATGTTGATCAATTAACCCCCCTAGTCCTACATACTGCATCAAACCATGGACTCCTGAGTCAGTGGAGCCTCAAAAGTTTGATTTGTAAAGGATTGGACCCCAGAGTGCAAGGAGGCCACAATTTACCTCAGTAATAACTGAGTTTTAATATTATGTGCTAAACACTGAAAGGATGATTTAAAAAAATGCATTAAAATGTTTCTGTTCATAAATTAGGAACCACTGAATGGTCACTAATTGCCAGTTTTTATTATTAACAAGTATTAATACGTTTTGCAAAATTTGTTTCAGTGTTTATGTTTATTTATTTATTTATTTTACCAGGAGAGACACACTAAGCTGAAAGCTTGTTTACAGGTGCGACCTGGGAGCACAAGGAAGTTAAGTGACTTGCTCAGGGTCACACAGTATGCAAGTAGGGGCTGTGAGATTCAACCCAGGTCTCCAGGTTTGCAACTCAGAGCCTTAAACCACTGTGCTATACTGCCTCCTTTATGACTGTTTACATTTCCCTCAACATTTGATTTAATGCATGTGAATTTTGGAGTATATCTACTTGACTTATGAGATTATGTGGCTCTCTATAATACTTTCTCTAAGCTAAATGTTATAATTAAAAGCAAATTAGTCTCTATGGACCTATTGGAAGTCGAATATGAGATACAGAGATAGGCAGGGAGAGTATGGAGGTATTTTCTTTGCATGAACTGAGATTTTGCTTGAAATTAAACTAATGTCCTTAATGGGATGAAAGGAAACATAGCAGAAGACTTACACCTGAGTTCTCCCTGCTTTGCTCTCTGCCCCTTTTAGAACCTCCTCCCTGTGTAGTCCCACCTAATCTTTTGTCCTGCTGTCACTACCCACTGTCTCAGCCCTGATCTCTACTATAACTAGCTGTATCTGTAATCTCTCTCCCTCTCTTTCCAGTTCCTGTGCTCTGAGCAAGCCCACCATCTATGACTATGGCCAAGGCTCCCTGCACAGCCAGCCATAGTCACCATTTCCAGCCCATCTGCCTGTAGATCTGAACAAGGTAGGCTTCTGCTCAATAGAAAGGCTCGATCCAGCTGCTTTTGGATGCTAATTGGCCATTTCAGCACTGGGAGCAGCTCATCATTGGACTGCACTGACTTCTATGCTTAGCTGCTGCTCATTGCTAAATTGGTTTTGTCCTCTTACTTGATTTTTTGGCCCAGCCACCCACCCCCACCTCGAACTCTATTAAATACTCTAAAACTCAGCCCCATCTGCCTGCCACAGCGGTACAATGATTGGCTGAAAATTTTTACCTGTACTTTTCTATGCAATTTTAAATTGCTAGTACTTATCGATTGACTTGTCTATATGATACCCATATTTACACAGTTTACATCTGCTGGACTACGTTTTTTCACATAATACATAATAAACAGTGCTCCTCTTAATCTTGCTTGCTGCAGGTTTTCATCAGTATTCACACCAGTTTTTGTACATCTGCCATTTCAAATCCTTTCTGTTGGGACTACACAAGTACCATGCAATCCAGTAGGACATGGTACGCCATCATTACACTATGGAGCAGCAGGTGTATGAAAACAGGTGGGTAAATTGATTATAACAAGGGTTCAAAACAAGATTAAATGGAGCACTGCTGTTATTTCATATCTGAAAAAAGGTAATGGTATCATGCAAACAAGTCAGTAAATAAGGGACAATTGAAAACAGAATAAAACTGTATAGGTCAAAATTGTTCAAGAGCAGGTGTGCATTGTCAGATGGTTATTATTACGCAGCACACCCCACACATATATCATAGTTGACATGCTCTAATGTTGAGGGGTATTAACCCTTGCTGTGCCACCAGCATATATACATATACTAAAAACCTATATGTTCTAAATCTTCTGGCAGCCTAAGGATTAATAATACCATACAGTCCTGTCCAGTAACAAAGTTAGAGCACCCTGAATGTGTACCCACAGAAAAACACAGCAGTGTCCGAAACCGGCTGATACAACCACCAGGCAGGCACACCAATGTTAATTTGGAGACGTCAGTAAATGAATTGAGACTTTGAGAGAATAAACTCCACTGACATGTACTGGGACAATTTTTTTAGAGCATCTCATACTACTTAGTGTTGCTATTTACAGAAATTTTTTATTTATTTATTGAAATGCTTCACCTGGAAGGCACACTGAGCAACAAGTCACTTGTCTCTCGGTGCGCCCTGGGGGGAAGAGGTACAACTGGAATGAAACATTATATATTCAAGTAACAAGATCAACAATAACATGTACTTGTAAGGCACGAGTTACAAGCAGTGTTACAACAGTGTTGCGCATAACATGTAGAAAGAGTGGACAATAATAAATGCCAGGTTAATAAGTAAACAAGTGCTTACATGAAAGGAAAGGGGGAAGGGGAGGGAGGAGTGAGGTGGGGGAGAGGGAAGAGTCATTCCCCTGGATCCCCCTTCAGGATTTCAGGAACCCTGCAAGGGGACTGGGGGAACCAGAGAGAAGAGGATAAGGCAGTATCCCAGAGAAACCTATTTAAGATGGTGGGGGAAGGGAGTAGATGAAAGATGCAAGCTCCTTGGGGTGCAGGATAGGGACCCATGGAGAACATTCAGGGTCCTTTACATTCTGTGAGAGATCAAGGGAGGGCAGAAAGGGGGAGCGATAGGGGAAAGGGGAAAAAGGCTAGAGGAGGTGGATGTGTACAGGGTAAAATGAAGATGAGGGTGGGGGTAAGGTTTGTCTAGGGCTTAGAGGAGGGAATTAGGGAGGGACATGGCAGGAGTAGCTAAGTGCAAGGTAATTATTGAGGGCACAGCTGATGGAGTAGGCAGAGGATGAGTGCTGGATTTGGGGGGAGGGAATTTCAAATTTTTGGGAGGTGGTGACAGTAACTGGATTGGCCAATTTGGGTGGATCTGCAGGGGACAACCAGGGTATGGGAGTCAGTTGATCTAAGGGAATGGGAGGGTGGGGGGATTATAAAGGAGGCGGTGAGGTAGGAAGGGAGCTCACCCAACAAGTGCTTGGAGATGAATTTAGCACAGTGGGAGAGTCACTTATTTGTAAGAGAGGGGAAGGATAGGGCATGATAAAGATCAAAGTGATGGGTGTGAGGGGGGCATCCTGGGCAAAGCGGCAGAAGGAATTGAAGAGAGTGTGCAGTCTGGCCAGGGAGGACTTAGTGGCAGCACCATAGACCACGTCACAATAGTCGAAAATGGGCAGTATCCTCTTCTGAACAAGTTCACGCCTAGCCATAGGAGGGATGCAACTACAGTTCCTGAGCAGGGCACCAAGCTTGGGGTGCAGTTTTTTCTGGATCGCATCAATATGTCCAGAGAAGTTTAAGTGTTGGTCCAACCAGACACCTAAGTACCTGAAGGAGGTTGTGTCCTCAAGTAAAGTCCCCTCAAGGGTATGAAAAGTGGGTAAGGAGGGAAGCCTAGAGAGTCTCTGCCTTGTGCCAAAGGTCATGGAGACAGTATTTTTGGCATTGAGGAAAGGTTTATGGTTAGCAAACCAGAGCTGAACCTTGTTGAAGTCTTGCTGTAAGGTGGTTGAAACCTCAACAGGACAGGAGCCAGATGCATACAGGACTGTATCATCTGCAAGCATATGTATAGCAGAGGATGGGGAGCAAACAGAGGGAAGGTCATTTAAGAAGATGGAGAGTATGAGGGGCCCTAATACTGAGCCCTGGGGGACTCCAGTGCTAATCAGGAGGGGTGGGGAAGTGGTGGCCAAGATCTTAACTGATTGGGTTCTACCAATACGGTAGGCCTTGAACCAGTTTGTGGTAGAGGGAGATATGCCAGCTGCTGGGAGTGAGTTGAGGAGAAGGGAGTGAGAAACAGTGTCCAAGGCCTTGGCAAGGTTGACAAAAATGGCAGAGGTAATATGCCCACTGTCCATCCTGGTTAGGATGGAGTCTGTGAGCCATAGGAGAGAGGTGGTGTTTGAGTGGTTTTTCTTGAAACCAGACTGGAAAGGGATGAAAAAGGAGATTTCAGATAGAAAAGAGGTGAGCTGGGAAAGGACAATGTGTTCTTGAAGCTTGGCAAGGGTAGGGAGGAGAGAAATGGGGCCATAGTAGCCAGGGAATGGGGGATCACCCCCTTTGGGTAGATGGAGGACCATAGAATGTTTCCAAGAAGAGGGGACAGAGGCAGTAGAGAATGAAAGATTTAGGATTATTGAGAGGGAGTAGGTAATGGCCGTAGCGGAGAGGGAGAGGAGTTTTGGGGCAAGGCCATCAGAGGAGGCACCTTTAGAGGGGTTGATGGTGAGCAGGGCACTTAGGGCATCATTTGGGGTTACAATAGTGAAAGAGAAGGGAAGGTGGGAGGGAGGTGGCGGGGGCACACGAGTAGAGGGTGGAGAGTGAGATGGGTAGGAGGGGAGGGGATAGGTAGGAGGGAGGATTTCAGTAGCTCAGTGGTGCAGGGGTATAGCAGGAGTTAAATTCTGCAGCTACAGCTGGTGGGTCAGACACTAGTGAGCTATTTACTTAAGTACCAGGGGTGGTGAGTGGGATGAGGGGATAAATAGGGTGTGCACCACCTTCAAGAATTTTGAAGGGGAATTTATGTTGGTGATGAAGGCAGATTTGAAATATTTGGACTTGGCTAACCTTGTAGCCCTGGTGCAAGTGTTTCTGAGCATGTGGAAGTTCGCGAGAACACTAGGATGCTGGGTAGCTTTATGACATATCCAGGCTCGATCTCTAGCCCTGAGACAGGCCAGAAGTTCAGGGGTTATCCAAGGTAAGTAGTTACCTCTGACTCTGATGTGTTTGAGTGGGGCAAAGACGTTCCAGTTTACAAGAAAGACTTCTATGAAGTAGGCAAGAGCCTTATCAACTGAGGGGAAGCAGGTTAGAGGGGACCAGTCAGAACTGGCAAGGTTACTCAAGAGAGGTTCAAGGTCAAGAGACTTGAAAGAGTGCAGTTGTATGGTTTTGTGTGGCAATTTAGTTTTCTGGACCTTCCTAACTATGAATATTGTGTTATAGTCACTGACAGCATCAGGGAGGATGCCAGAGGTGATGACACAGTGAGGGTGGGAGGTAAGGCCCCAGTCAAGTAGGGAGTGTTGTTGTGTCTTGTGGTTTGGGTGAGTGGGTTCAAGCGATCACAGCGATCAAAGCAATCACAGGAGTGGAGTAATAGATACTCTTACTACAGCAGTTGCTTTCTGTTTTCTAAATTACAGCTATAAATAACACTAACAGCTAAAGAAAGATTGCACCCATACAGGTCACTGGTGTGCACCCTCACCATTCATTTTCTACCATCACAGAAATAACATGGGGGTGCCTGCCTGCATGGTGGCATGTCAGCGGGTTCAGGAAATGCATCTGTTTTTCTGTGGGCACACATTTGGGGTGCTAGAACTGTTTGACTGGAAAAGGAAGACCAGTCAGTACGGCTCTCAGTCACTGTCCAAAGCTTAATGATCCACAATCACTTCAGTAGGATAAATTCCACATAATGTTATTTACCACCTCAGCCTTGACACAGCGCAGGTACCGTGCAGCAATGCTTGGATTGCTATGCGGAAGGGGAACCTCCAGCTGTGTGCTGGTAAAATAAACTTTTAGGAAATGTATTCTACTGCAATTGCTGTGGATTACTATTTCTTTTTTATCACAATATCATTTTTCCTCTCCTACCTTCTGCGGTGCAGGCATTGAGTTGTCCGGCCTCTGGCACTCGCACTCCCAGACCTGGTCTGGCCAGTGACACACTTTCCTCCATGCAGGTTGGCATGCAGAGACCCCCCTCAGGGGACCTGGATCCTGATACTCTGGGGGGCACCTCTCTTGTCCGGGGATGCATCACACTGCCATCAGCCGCCATGACTGCCCCGCGATTTTGGCCTGGATTTTCTTCCCACAGAGCCGGACATGCATTGGCATCCATGCACAATGTTTTGATGCCTGCCGTGCTCCAACCCTCCACTATGCACATTACTAGCAGTGCCTCTGGCTTCCCCTTGTTGCCGCTGCAGAGCGACATGAGCCCCTACCCAACCCCAGAGGGAGGAGAGTTGTCACGGAACAGTTGATACTCCCTCTCCCCTGCTGACCCCAGTGGACTGAGTCCATTCCCGAACCCAGGTCACCAGTGTGCCATGGGGTATGGCATCCACTGCCTCAACCCTCAGTGCCACTGGGCTGGCCATTGCTGTGGATCATTAAGCTGTGGATAGGGGACTGAGAGCCATAATGACTGTTCAGATTTTTGTAACCTCTCACCCCTGCATTTTTAGCAAAATGACAGGTGGCATGCTGTTGAAGCTGACAGCAGTACCTGGTGCGGACTGGGTTTGGGGAGGATGAGGTTACTCGGCAGAGGGGACCTAGGTTTGGCTACCCTGCACAGGGGCACCCAAGTAAATCCGAACACAGGAAGCAATAACTGTAATGTCCAGAACCAGGAATGAGATTCTTCAGTGTGGCTTTTATTCACTTCCAAGCTGAACAAACAAAGCATAGATGGACCCCCCACGGGGCTACATTTCCTGGTAATGCAGATTAGAGACAATAGAACACTTTATCACTATTTCCAGCCCTCAGGCTCTAAACCCACCAGGCACACAGCTTGGACTTGCACGCAGCTTTGGGTACACAGCCCGACTTGTACACTACTTGGGTTTTACACACTGGCCCGGCTCCCCCGCTGGCCACTTGATCCATGGTCCATTTGAGGAATGAACCAATTATCCTGTTGTGGCTCCCCAAACCACACTTCGACTCCTAGAGAGAATTTTCCTCACAGTCTCATGTCTGGGTACTTCCCTCATCACTGGCCAAGTGCCTGAGGTAAAGTAGAAATCCACTGAAGAAATCCGTAGAGGTGGACCTGGTCACTAAAGATGGGGGGCCACCCACCTCCAGCTCCCACAGCCCATACCTGGCCATTTCTCTGGAAACTGAACAATTCATTTACTGAACTTTCAAATGTAGATTCTCGGTAGACATCTGTCACATCTCCTCTACATATCATTTGCATCCCAACAAGCTCTGGACTTGAACCTACTTTTACTTTGCTTAGCCCATTACTCTAGGCTTCCCAATATTTAGTAGTTCAATCCCCACATTGTCACACAAGTCCCAGGGTGAAAAACATAGGCCCTTTTAGCAAGAGCAGACACTCACCCACACATTGCAGGTGCCCCACAGGTGACTCACAAATTTTCTTGTTCTCCCAAATAAACACTGGAACACATAGGCAGCTTTTCCTTCACAAGCAGAACTAGGGGGTTGTCCCAGGAATCTGCAGGGAGCCCTTTCCTGTCCCCACGAAGGAAGGGGGCACTGAGACCTGAAAACAGCAGTCTTCACCACTTCAATTATCTTCTGTGTCTCTCTTTAAGGTGGAGACACACACTCTTTTACTTAAAAGTAGCCCTCTGTCAGGGCTGAGGCTCCTAGAGCCTTCACTGAGCTGCTTTCTCAGCAAGATCCCAACTTCACACTCACTCACTGAAGACTGACTTCAAAAACCTCCCAACATTCTAACCAACTCCCTTGCTGCAGATTCCAATGTGGCTCATGCAGCTGTGATAGTTCTATTGGTGATGACATCCCTCAGTCTCAGCTGAGACTGAGAACAGTGTGAAAGAGTGTGAAACCCATTTAACTGGAGTTTCACAAGCTGCCTTCCCTGCCTACCACTAGGTCTTACTGGGATTCTAGTAACCCCAGGTAACAAGGGGGTTACACTTCAATAGCTGGGACCGCATGGTATATTATTTAATACCATCAACACTATACAAAGACATCTATCATTTATGTTTGCAGGGGGCTGGGTACCTGACAGTGAGCACCTGCTCTTTAACAGATTATTGCACTGCTGCTTTAACACAGACAGTGTTAGCAGTTAGAGCATGGACATAATCTGCAGTTGGTGACCCTCCATATGCTCCAACCAACCACTCCTCAAGGTTCTCCACCCTGTTAGTAAGGTGGTCTACCACACTCCACATTACATCCAAATCAGCCTATGTGGCAGACATTGTTGCAGGGTTTCCTCCAGAGTCATCACATGCAGGTGCAGGTTCTGGAGCAGCAACTTGTTCCCTGGCCCTTCTGCGCTTCACACCTCCCCATGCAGGCAGAGGCTATGCTGCCACCTGTTGCCCAGCAGGTGCACTCCCTCTATATTCTCCCGCCTTGGCCTCCCAATCCATATAGTGGTGGTAAGTGAGGTGTGTGAGTTGCACACCTGTCCCCATATGAGTACCCCTGGGCTCACGACACACAAGCACATCACATATCTTGCACTTCACTACACTGGGATCACCAGGCAGTGAAGTGAAGAAGTCCCACATAACAGAGCTGCAGGGAGGACTGGGCACAGGTGGGGGGCCCCAGGTGTTATGGGTATGGCCTGCTGCTGGTGCACAATTGGGGGGAGGACAACCTGCTGCTGCTGCAACTGCTGTGGCAGCTCCTTCATTACTTTCTGCTGCTGCTGATAAACAGGGGTTGTGGCAGGTGGCAGGGGGGCAGTGGTAGGTGCCACCAGCGGGGATGCTTGCATGGTACCAGTGCCTTCTCTTTCAGGGAGTGGAGCACTAGCAGCACTAAAGACAGTGCTGTGTTAGATGCCAATGATGCCACAGTGCATACGTGGCCCCACATGCTGTCCTCTGTGTGCCCCAGAGGAAACAAAACTTCCTCTCTCCATTTTACACACAAAACCAAAAAAAATTACTATTAAGCACAACTACTGAAACAAAAATAAAAACAGGTAAACTAAGGAATCAGGACATGGAAGAAGAACTCAAAACCAAAAGGGGCACAACTCAAAACAACAAACAGGAAACTAAACTACCAAAAATGCTCTCAATTCGATGAAAGATTCAAAGTCTAACTCTCTGTTTCTGTAGCAGACAAAAAACTCTTTCACCAAGTCTAGGCAAGGCAAAAGTGAAACTATTTTATTGTCTTGTCTGATTAACTTCCTGCCTGCAGCATGTGACCTGCAGACTGTGAGTCAGTGAGTCATGTGATCTGTTGTCTGTTTCATTATCACACACTTCACCTTTGTATGAAAATAAAGTGAAGTCAACGTGAAGTCATTCATTATAATGAGGACTTCGCAGAGCATTATTATGAATGCGGAGTGGGGCACTTCACCAAGGAATTTTAACTTCACTGCATATCTAGCAGCTACATAGCAACTCCCATGGTATCCCTAGTGTGAAGTTTCACACCCTGATTCTGCCTTTGTCCAACTTCCTTCCCTTCAATGTGTCTGCAGTCCTTCATCAGCTGTTGTCTGCATTCTTTGAGATTTTGAGTCTTGTTCATTTGATTCATATGCTGAAGATATAGGTTCAGTCTGGGCCTTGATTTACTCATTCACTTCCCTGTCATGTAAAACAGGATACTTCTTAATTTTTCTTTATTGATTTAGTGACATGTACCCCATAATGCAATAGGTGGGACTACCATGGATCAACATGGCCCTACTATGGGTGATTGGGTGTGGCACCATGGCTATTTGCAGGTGGGTCTACAATGTGAAATTAGTGATCAGAAATTTCATCCAAGTCCATGCAGCCATAAGAAAAGGTGTATTCCATTGACATTTACCACTTCTATCATCTAGTTATCCCAATAAATGTGTAAGAGAAGCGGTTTGATGCAGACAATGACTGAATGGTAACAGCCATCTTCTTTTTGGTCATGTGACCAAGGGGGTGTAGATATGAATACAAACTGGGCCTTGATTTACTCATTCACCTCCCTGTCATGTAAAACAGTCTGCTTCTTACTTTTCCTTTATGGATTTGGTGACATGTACCCTATAATGAAATAGGTGCGGTCACCATGGATCAGCATGGCCCTACAATAAGTGGTTGGGTGTGGCACATGGCTATCTGCAGGTTGGGTCTACAACATGAAATTAGTGATCATAAATTTCATCCAAGCCCCTGCAGCTGTAAGAAAAGGTGTAATCTATTGACATTTACCTCTTTTACAATCTAGTTATCCAAATAAATGTGTAACAGAAGCAGTTTGAGGCAGAAAATGACTGAACGGTGTTGACCATCTTGTTTTTGGTCATGTGACCCAGAGGTTGTAGATATGGGTGTAATCTGAGCCTTGATTTACTCATTCACATCCCTGTCATGGAAAACAGGCTACTTCTCACTCTTCCTTTATGGATTTAGTGACATGTACTCCATAATGCAATAGGTGGGCACCCCATGGGAAATCAAGCCCCGAAAATGGGTGGTTGGGTATGGCACACAGGCTATCTGCAGGTGGGTCTACAATGTGAAATTAGTGATTAGAAATTCCATCCACATCCTTACAGCTTTAAGAAAAGGTGTAATCTGTAGAAATGTACCACGTTTATAATCTAGTTATACCATTAAATGTGTAACAGAGGCTGTTTAATGCAGAAAATTACTAAACAGTGTCAGACATCTTGCTTTTGGTCATGTGACTCATGTGATGTAGATATGTGTACAATCTGGGACTTGATTTACTCATTCACTTCTCTGACATGTAAAACAGGCTACTTCTTACTTTTCCTTTATGGATTTATTTACATGTACCCCATAATGCAATAGGTGGGCCCCCCATGGGCCAGCATGGCCCTACCATGGGTGATTGAGTATGGGGGTATGGCACCCTAGCTATCTGCAGGTTGGTCTGTAATATGAACTTAGTGATCATAAATTTCATCCAAGTCCCAGCAGCTATAAGTAAAAGTGTCATCCATTGACATGTACAACTTTTATAATCTAGTTATTCCAATAAATGTGTAACAGAAGCAGTTTGATGTGAAAATGACTGAATAGTGTCAGCCATCTTGATTTTGGTCATCTGACCAAGAGGATGTAGGTATGGGTACAAACTGGGCCTTGATTAAGTCACTTCCTTGTCATGTAGAACAGACTACTTTTCACTTTTCCTTCTTTTCCTTTATTGATTTAGTGACATGTACCCCATAATGCAATAGGTGATCCCATCATTGGCCAGAATGGCCCTACCATGGGTGGTTGGGTATGGCACCATGGCTATCTGCAGGTTGGTCTACAATGTGAAATTAGTGAACAGAAATTTCATCCAAGCCCTGGCAGCTGTAAGAAAATCCACAGCCATTTACCATTATTATAATCTAGTTATCCCAGTAAATGTGTAACAGAAGTAGTTTGATGCAGACAATGACTGAATGGTAACAGCCATCTTGTTCTTGGTCATGTGACCAAGGGGATGTACAGTAGATATGGTTACAATCTGGGCCTTGATTTACTGATTCACTTCCCTGTCATATAAAATAGTCTACTTCTTACTTTTCCTTTATGGATTTCTTGACATGTACCCCAGTAATGCAATAGGTGGGTCCCCCTTGGGCCATCATGGCCCAACCATGGGTGGTTCGGTATGGCACCCAGACTATCTGCAGGTGTGTCTACAATGTGAAATTAGTGATCAGAAATTTCATCCAAGCCCCTACAACTCTAAGAAAATGTAATCCAGGGACATTTATCACTTGTATAATCTAGTTATCCCAATAAATGTGTAACAGAAGCAATCTGATGCAGAAAATGACGCAATGGTATCAGACATCGTGCTTTTGGCCATGTGACCCAGGTGATGTAGATATGGGTACAATTTGGATCTCAATTTACTCATTCATGTCTCTCTCATGTTAAACAGGCTACTTATTACTTTTCCTTTATGGATTTATTTACATGTACACAATAATACAATAGGTAGACCCCCAGGGGCCAGCATGACCCTACCATGGGTGGTTGGGTATGGGGGTATGGCACCACATCTATCTGCAGGTGGGCCAGTAATGTGAAATTAATGATCAGAAATTTCATCCAAGCCCCTGCAGCTATACAGAAAGTTTAATCCATTGACATTTACCATTTTTATAATCTAGTTATCCCAATAAATGTGTAACAAAAACAGTTTAATGCAGAACATGACTGAAGGGTGTTGGCCATCTTGTTTTTGAACATGTGACCCAGGGTTTGTAGATATGGGTGTAATCTGGGCCATGATTTACTCATTCACAGCCCTGTCATGTAAAACAGGCTACTTCTTAGTTTAACTTTATGGATCTAGTGACATGTACCCCATAATGCAATAGGTGAGACGACCTTTGGCCAGCATGGCCCTACCATGAGTGGTTGGGTATGGCATCCCGGCTATCTGCAGGTGGGTCTGTAATGTAAAATTAGTGATCCAAAATTTCTTCCTACACCCTGCAGCTTTAAGAAAATATGTAATCCATTGACATTTACCACTTTTATAATCTAAGTTTCCCAACAAAAGTGTAACAGAAATGATTTGATGCAGAAATTGATTTGATCATGTGACCCAGGAGATACAGGTATAGGTACAATCTGGGCCCCTAATTTACTCATTCACTTCCTTGTCATATAAAACAAGCTTCTTTTGACTTTTCCTTTATGGATTTAGTGACATGTACCCCATAATGCAATAGGTGGGCCCTTCATTGGCCAGAATAGCCTGACCATGGGTGGTTAAGTATGGCATCCCGGCTCTCTGCAGATGAGTCTGCAGTGTGAAATTAGTGATCATAAATTTCATCCTAGCCCTGCATCTGCATGAAAATATGTGATCCATTGACATTTACCACTTTTATAATCTAGTTATCCTAATAAATGTGTAACAGAAGCAGACTGATGCAGAAAATGACTTAACGGTGTCGGACATCTTGTTTTTGGTCATGTGGCCCAGGGGATGCAGGTATGGGTACAGTCTGGTCCTTGATTTACTTATTCACTTCCTTGTCATGTAAAACAGGCTACATCTCACTTTCCTTTATGGATTTAGTGACATGAATCCCATAATGCACTAGGTGGGCCCCCCATTGGCCAGAATGGCCCGACCATTGGTGGTTGGGTATGGCAGCCAGGCTATCTTTAGATGGGTCTGCAGTGTGAAATTAATGACCAGAAATTTCATTTAAGTACCTGCAGTTGTCAGAAAAGTGTAATACATAGACATTTACCATTTTTATAATCTAGGTATCCCAAAAAATGTGTAACAGAAGCAGTTTGACACAGGAAATGACTAAGCACTGTCAGCCATCTGGCTTTGGTCATGTGACCCAGAGGATGTAGATATGGGTACAATCTGGACCTAGATTTATTCATTGACATACCTGTCATGTAAAACAGGCTACTTCTTACTTGTCTTTGCTGGATTTATTAACATGAACCCCATAACACAATCGGTGCCCCTCCCATGGGCCTGCATGGCCCTACCATGAGTGGTTGGGCATGACACCCCAGCTAAGTGCAGGTGGGTCTGTAATGTGTAATTAGTGATCACAAATTTCATCCAAGCCCCTGCAACTGTATGAAAAGTTGTAATCCATTCACATTTACCACTTTTAGAATCTATTTTTCCCCAATAGATGTGTAACAGAAGCAGTTTGATGAATAACATGACTGAATGATGTTGGCCATCTTGCTTTTAGTCATGTGACCCAGGGTATGTAGACATGGGTACAATCTTGGACTTCATTTACTCATTCACTTCCCTGTCATGTAAAACAGGCTACTTCTTATTTTCCTTTATTGATTTTGTGACATGTACCCTGTAATGCAGTAGGTCGACACCCTATGGGCCAGCATGGCTCGACCATGGGTGGTTAGGTATGGCACCCTGGGAATCTGCAGGTTGGTCTACAGTGTGAAATTAGTGAGCAGTAATATCATTTAGGCCCCAACAGCTGTACCAAAAGGTGTACTCTATAGACATGTATCACTTTTACAATCAAGTTAACCCAATAAAAGTGTAAAGCAATTTGACACAGAAAATGACTGAACATTGTTGGACTTTTGGTTTTTAGTCATGTAACACAGGGTATGTAGATATGGGTACAATCTGGACCTTAATTTACTCATTCACTATCCTGTCATGTAAAAATGGCTACTTCTTACTTGTTCTTTATAGATTTATTGACAAGTACCCCATAATGCAATAGGTGCCCACCCCACCCCATGGGCCAGCATGGCCCTACCATGGGTATTTGGGTATGGCACCCTGGCTATCTGCAGGTGGGTCTGTAATATGAAATTGGTGATCAGAAATGCTATCCAAGCTCCAGCAGCTGTATGAAAAGGTATAATCTGTTGACATTTACAACTTTTATAATCAAGTTATCCAAATAAATTTTCAACAAAAGCAGTTTGTTGCAGAAAATGACAAAAATGTCAAGCAAAATGTTTTTCATCATGTGACCCAGGGGATGTATATGTAGGTACAATCTGGGCCTTGATTTACTCATTCACTTCCCTGTTATATAAAAAAGGCTACTTCTTTTTTTTTCCTTAATGGATTTAGTGACATGTACCCCATAATGCAATAAGTGGGCCCCCTATGGGCTAGCATGGCCCGACCATGGGTGGTTGGGTATGTCACCCCGGCTATCTGCAGATGGGTCTGCAATGTGAAATTAATGACCAGAAATATCATCCAGGCCCTTGCAGCTGTACAAAAAGGTGTAATCTATAGATGTTTACCACTTTTATAATGTAGTTAACCCAATAAATACGTAACACAAGCAGTCTGACACAGAAAATGAAGGAACGGTGCTGGACATCTTGTTTTTGGTTATGTGACACAGGGAATGTACATATGGGTGCAATCTGGGCCTTGATTTACTCATTCACTTTTCTGTCATGTAAAATATGGTACTTCTTACTTGTCCATTATAGAGTTATTGACATGTACCCAATAATGCAATAGGTGAACCCCTCCCCTGGGCCAGCATGGCCCTACCATGAGTGGTTGGGTATGGCACCTCGGCTATCTTCAGATGGGTGTGTAATGTGAAATTAGGGATCACATATTTCATCCAAGCCCCAGCAGCTGTAAGAGAAGGTGAAATCCATTGACATTTACCAGTTTTATAATCTACAGTAGTTATCCCAATAAATGTGTAACAGAAGCAGTCTGACAGAAAATGACTGAACGGTGTCATCCATCTTATATTTGGTCATGTGACCCAGGAGAGAAGGATATGGGTACAATCTGGGCCACAATTTACTTCTTCACTTTCCTGTCATGTTAAACAGGATATCTCATACTTTTTCTTTATGGATTTAGTGAGATATACCCCATAATCAATTAGATGCCCCCCCCCCGGACCAACATGGCTGTACCTTGGGTGGTTGGTTGTGGTTACTCTGATAATCTGTAGGTGAGGAACCAATGTGAAATGTGTTAATATAAAGAATTTGTAACCTGAAATTGAAATTTAGTTACATTTTAGATGAAAATTGTTATCAATGATGCAACCGATTTTAATGTTTTTACAAACTTCATTTTTTTCACAAATAAAAATTCACAGAAGCAATCGAAATTTCATTAAATATACATATATATCACTGAACAGCTTACTTAGAGCACATATATTTTTGCTTTAAATTATAGTTGTGTTCAGTTCTTACTACCTTGACAAAAAATTTTTACAAGGGAATTAAGAAAAATTAGGTATTAACATTATAACTGATAGGTGTGCAAACCCAATAAAAAATCTCTAGCAGCAAGGATATGAAATTTACAGAAAAACATTGGCAGTGTAAGGGTTAAGAGAGTAAAGATCAAAAGGATGTTTGAGTTAATGGTGTTATATATGGCACTGTAATAACATTTTATAAGTTACAATTTATAAGGAACAAAAAACACTAAAATAATTTCTTTATTTGTTAGCTGTACAGAAGAAATTAAATGGTGGAAATTAATACAAAGTACTAAATCTGACATAATCTGAAATGCACCCAACAGGTCAGTTCCCCTGTAATTGGAAAGTAATGATTATTCAGTTTATTAAAAAATAAGAAAGACAAAGAGCTAAAAAAAGAAAAAGCATCACTATAAAATATAACATATTTTTATCTACAATTTACACAGCCCAAAGCTCTGAAGAAGGAACAATTAGTCCAGAAAGATCAGCAAATCAAAGAAATGTATAAAAAACAGGAGATACATGTTACCGATGTCAAAGAAGTGTATTATGGATACAGTGTCAAATGGAATTTGTGGCTGAACTGACTTATTATTTTTATTTATTTCAAAGTTTCACCAGGAAAGGCACACCATGCAACAAGTTGCTCATTTCCAGTTGTGTTCTGGGGGAAAAGGGAATGGGAGTAGCAACATTCATTGCATTACATTCTTCATGGACATACATACTTAGATAAATAACAATACATAAACACATGCATGAAGATCCACATCTGAAGTGCTTACATTAACAGATTAAGCAAGGATTGCCATATAGCATTAGGGAAAGGGAATGGGAGAACACATATTCATGACTTTTCTACTTGGTATACAATTTAGACATAACATTACATAACACTATCTTTGATCTTACTTTAGAAGTGCTTAAGCAAAGGTAACGGTTATATGCAGATTAAAGGTATATGGATTAAAGTTAATATGCAGAGATGGCCATACTGGATTTAGGGATGTGTGTACATGTACAAGTGTGGTAGGATCTAAGGGAGTGAGAGGGAGGGGGAGGAATGGATAAAGAGGAGGTGAGATAAGAGGGGAGGGATTTTAACCCAAATTTAGAAGTAAATTTGGCACTATGGAAAATTCACCTATTTTCAAGAGAGGGAAATGTGAGAGACTGTTAGAGATCACAGTGATGGGGGGTCCTGTGCAAAATGGCAGAAGGAGTTTAAGAGGGTATCCAAGCTGGTTAGAGAAGTCTTGAAAGCAGCACTATAGACTACATTATCATAGTCAGAAATTGGGAGTATAATTTTCCGGACGAGTATCCACCTGGCCAATAGCAGCTATGGTTCTTGTACAGGGCCCCTAGCTTGGGGTGCAGTTTCTTCAGAATGGCATCCACGTGTCCAGAAAACTCCTCCACGTGTTGAGGTGTAGATCAAGCTAGACTCCAAGGTATCTAAAAGAGGAGGTATTCTCCAGGGTAGTCTTGTCAATGGTGTGGAAGGAGTGAATGGAGGGGAGCCGAGAGAGTCACTGCCTGGTGCCAAGAGCATGGAGACAGTCTTTTTGGCACTTCAAAAGAGTTGATGTGAGCATAGCTAGAACCTTTACAAAGTCATGCTGGAGTCTAGTTGCTACATCAATGGGAGAATGGCCAGAGGTATACAGGACAGTGTTGTCAGCATACATGTGGATGGAGGTTGAGGTACAGACTGAAGGAAGGTCTACAAGGAATATAGAGAATAGGACAGGTCCTAGCACAGAGCCCTGAGGCACACCAGTGTAAATATGGAGAGGAGTGGATATAGAGTCAGCAGTTCTAACTGATTGTGTCCTACCTACGAGGTAGGTCCAAAACCCCTTTAGTGACAGAGTCAGCTAGCCCAGCTGAAGAGAGATTGTTTAGGAGGTGTAAATATGGAGAGGAGTGGATATAGAGTCAGCAGTTCTAACTGATTGTGTCCTACCTACGAGGTAGGTCCAAAACCCCTTTAGTGACAGAGTCAGCTAGCCCAGCTGAAGAGAGATTGTTTAGGAGGTGGTGGGAGACTGTGTTGAAAGCCTTAGCAGGGTCAACAAAAATATCAGATGTGATTAGGCCATGATCCATCCCTGAGAGAATGGAGTCAGTGAGCCTAAGTAGAGAGGTTATGGTAGAGTGATACTTCCGGAAACCAGATGGAAAAGATGTGAAGAAACAGGAGTCAGTGAGGTAAAATGAGAGTTGGGAGAGAATCATATGCTCATGTAGTTTAGCATGGATAGGGAGAAGAGATATAGGTCTACAGTTTCCAAGTGAGCAGGGGTCACCATGCTACAGTAATGAAAGGACAATAGCATGCTTCCAGGTGGTTGGGACCGAAGCAGAAGGGAAAGAGAGATTTAGAATGGAAGACAGTGGTGAGGAGATTGCAGAGGCAGATTGGTAGAGGAGCTTGAGATCTAGCCCATCAGGCGGACTGCCTTTGGAGGGGTTGAGCACAAGGAGAGCTTCCAGAGTGGCAGAGGGGGATACACTGGAGAAGGGGTGCTGTTTAGAGGATGCACTTGTATTTGAGTTAGGGGACAGTGGGAGATGAGACAGATGAGAAGGGAGTGAGGACAGAAGAGCAGAGGCACAAGAGGTAAAATAGGAATTAAATTCAGAGGTGACTGTAGGGGGATCATATATTATAGAGTTGTTTAATTTGAGGAGAGGGTTAGGCAGTATTGTGTGTGTGTGTGGGGGAGAACAGACTATGTACTACCTTCCAGAATTTGGAATGGTTATTTATGTTTGATTGGACGGTAAATTGGAAATATTCAGCCTTGGCCAGCCTGATGGTCTTGGTACATGAATTTCGAAGTGTATAGTATATTTGAAAATCATTAGGCAACTTAGAGGCTTTATGTACCTTCCAGGCCTGGTCACGGGCACGTTGGCAGGCCAGTAAATCTGGTGTAACTGAGGGGAGGTGATTGCCATGAACTATGAAGTGCCTAAGTGGGGCATGTTGGTTCCAGGTGCGGAGGAATTTTTCTTGGAAATAATCTAGAGCTACATCAACAGAGGTAGATGAATGGATAGGAGACTAGTCTGTAAGTGCCAGGTCGTGGAGGAGGGGGGTAAGGTCCAGGGATTTATACGATCTAGTTAGTAGTGGTAGTAAAAATGTTATTCTGAAACTTCAGAAAGGGACAGGCCAATTTAGCTGAAGCTTATTTTCAATGGGATCCCATTGTACAAGAGTAGAATTTAGTAGGATTTTGTGTGGGGTCTTTGGCCTGTGTACTTTGCAAACCATGTAGGTCATATGATGGTCATTTAAGACATATGGGAGGATGTGAGATTGGATGATTCAGTGTGGATAGGAAGTGAGGGCACAATCAATGAGTGAATGATTTAGTGTTTTAGCCTTTAGCTATGGGGTTTCTGAATCAGTTGTGATAAGTTATGAGCAGCTATGTCATTTTGGGCTTAAATTAGGGTAGTGGACAGCCCATTTTTGTTGAAGCCCTACATCATATAGAGTTCTTCTGTGGAGGTATGGGATACAATAGTGGTTATGAAATTGGTGATGGTGGAGGTGGAGAGGCTGGAGTGGCAGTATTATTTCAAGAATAAATAAGAAATTAATACAGAAGGAAGGGCTGAGTGCCTTATTAACTTGTGATTAAGTGATTTAAGTTTACCCTAATATCCTTCCATAATAATATCTTCCCCAAATAATCTGGGTGATTAGAGCCAGTGGGAGGCAAACTTTTAAGACAATAAGCCACATTAATTATTTATTGCTGTGCAAATTTGGGTTGGTACAATGGGGATCCATATAAGATACTGTGTGCATCAGGTATAGGGAGGATCCCAGGGAGAGTCTGGTGAATCACAATGTGGCTTAGCTGATACTTCACCTCTGAAGGTTAACATCAATGGACACACAGTAAAGGAGTTGTGACTTAGGCTCATTTTTCGATTACTAGGTCCCCGCACGGGACAAACTGATCTGATGTATAGTCAGAATGGCCACATATTTGATGCCTAATACGCTTCCACCAGGAATGATGCCACTAGGGTTGTTAGTGGGGGCACTGAGTGGAAATGCACTGCACAGTGCCCATTGGTGCTTTCCTGTGGCTGAGAAGTACTGCTGGAAGGCTCTGTCTGGCTACTTTCAGGCCTAGTAGATGAGCATTTCAAGCTGGTCTGGGTCACAGCAGTCTTGTGTATTGACCTTAGGTTGTGCTTAGGCAGTCTTGTTGCCAAGACTCAGTTCTACGCCCATAAAGAGTACAGGGATGGTCTACCAACTGAGGTAAGGCGTGGCTAATCTAACAGGTTGCACCTCAGGAAATGCCACATGGTCCACACCTGGATGACAGCACACTTTTTGGCTCATTTTTGACCCTAGTTACAAAACCCCTACTGTTCTAGTTAGTGCTTTGTATTGGTATACTAGTACATTTTAAAGTATGACCAATCTTTATTTTACATAGTGGTAAATGGCAAAAAGAAAAGTGGCTATAATAAAATTAATTGGAGTATCGGATTCCTACATTTAAAACAATCTTCTATCCCAGTAAACAATACCTAATGGCTATAAGGGCAGATTTTCTCAGAGTGTAAAGATTTTTACCATGGGTACGTTAAGAATGGAGTTTTATAGTAAAAGCTGTGAAGTCTTGTAACTTATTCAGAACATTTACAGCATATAGTACAGTGTATTACTTTATTAACTTGTAATTTTATTGTTCTGTGGTCTATCCACTGCTTAACAAAAGAGGATATTATGGACTTTTTAGTATGTATTTTAATGTTGAGTAACTGATGGACTGTTTGTCATGCTTTTCATAACTGATCAGATTAATGAACTGAACTGAAGATCTCATAAAGGCCTGATGGTTAGTAATGCATAAACAAAGGAATGCAGAGGCATAAGTTCATGTGGCTATGACCCCCATCCCTATGGCTTTTTTACCAGGAGGGAGGAAATCATATACAGTAAGAGGCCTTTGACTTGTCATGTGTAGCCATAATGACTATGGAGTCAGTTTCAAGCTGAAATGAATAGAACGCTTTCTCTGGAAGGAGCAGGGCACTGCTTGTCCATTTTATGTGGAACAGTAGGCAGGGTACTTGGTATATGCCCAGCTGCCATAGAAGCATCCCCCAAAGCAGGGAATTTGTAGGAGTAACAATCAAAGGCATAGCGGGAACCACCAAGAACTCATAAATGTTTATCTTGTTGCAGGCATCCTCTTCATCTACGCATCCCAAGGAATCCTGCATTAGCATTATGAGGGCTAGCAAGATAGCATGCTCATGAGGAGATCTGGGAGTGTTGACAAAGTCTTTATTGCATGATGAAATGGTAGAATTAAATCCCACTCTTCAAGACAGCTTCAAATCACTCTGCTTTTCTTCATAATGTTCCTCTGTATTGAGGTCTGGACTATACTCTTCTTCTCCATTAGGTTGAGGGAAAGGAAATGACTGAGGATCCACATGGGGAAAAAAAGAGTTAATGATAAAGGGATCAAGTTGCTAACAAGAGTCGAACACTCAGTTCTTAGAGCCACCATCATCCGCAGTGTCAACGTGTGGCAAAGAGAGACATGGTTGGGAAGGCAACAATAGACTGAATAACTCATAAACAGTGGCCAGTACTACCTGGGTGTCAACACTAATAGCAGTGGTCATGGATACCATTGTCGATGAGGTGGCTGAACACTGCTATCAATGGAAGAGCCAGAGCCAGATCCTGACCTTGGTGTCATACAGAGTGCCAGGGAAGAAATAGTACACAGGTTGCAGCTGCAGACTGGGACTTAGACTTACAGTACCCTCTTTTGTCTCAGACTGGTCTGAAGGCCAGGAATGAGAAGAAACAGGCAACCTGTTTTCTTTAAAGTGTTTATTATGGTGCCTGTCCAACAGTGCAGATTTTGAGGAATTATACTTCTGCTTTGATAGCCACTGTGGGAGCAGCACTCTTGACTGTTGAGGTGATTGTCAAGTCATTATTTTGGAATCAGAAGCAGGACAGTGACACCAGAGTGGATGCTAGTGTGAGAAGTAGTTATGTTCCATTTTCTAGAGGACAGCTTCTAAGGCCTTCCAGCAACATCTTCTCAGAACCTGGTTAAAGAATAGGCAAATAACACAGTTCTTCACATCACATGAGAGGCCCTGGCAGCAGAAACAGAGTGAGGGTCATCCCACAGTAACAGAACCAAAATAAAAGCTCCTTTGACAGTGGCATAAAGTGACCACTGTAGAAAAGCAGTAATAAAGAATGAAGTTAATAAAGTTGATGTTAGCACTGTTTTGTTTCTCTGAAGATCTGACTAGCAGTTGATGGGTGGATAAGTAACTGAGGAGTGAGGGGGCCACCCACCTTATATACAGTAGGCAGTGTCAACATACATCATCGTGGGTGGCTTAAGCTAGCAAAGGTTTCTGAGTGGTCCTAAAACTGATTGATTACAGTAACAAAAGGTGAGGCTCTGTGGAGGGATATGTTCTGGAAGACGGTCTGATATGTAATTAAAAATTATACAATGGCCAGTTTCTATAAGGCCTTAGAAGAACTTTTAGTGCCTATTCTCCTGGAGGTCTTTCAGTATTGTCAATCGTATAGCCATCTCCCAGAATCTTGGAGAAATGCTGTAATGATCATCATCCCCACATCAGACAAGCCGAAGGGTCAATTTGCCTACTACAGGCCAATATCTTTGCTCTGTCAGGACCTCAAAATCTATATTAAAATAATGGCCTTGCAGTTGCAAAAGATGGCCACCAAACTAAACCACCCAGTTCAAACAGGGTTCATATTCCAAAGATTCATTTCAGACAGTATCTGAAGACTGCTAAATATCCTCTCTGGAGCGAGAGATTGCAAAGAAACACAGGTAGCCTTTTTTTTATCAACGTTGAAAAGTCATTCGATCAGCTGAACTGGTCTTTTCTCACTGAAATTTTAAAATATAGGGTTTAGATATGCCTTGTAACCCAGCTCTATCAATTCTGCACTAGCCCCTCAGCAAGGATTAAAGTCAATGGAATGCTGTCAGAGTCCTTTTATAAACAAAGGGGAACCTGACAAGGGCATCCCCTGTCACCCCTGCTTTTTGCTCTTAGCTTTGAGCCACTTGTGACTACACTGTGTCGGAACCCTAGATATCGTAGGAATTATAGTGGCAAGAAAAGTGCATTGTGTATCCCCATATGCAGATGACACTTTAGTGTATGACAGACTCTATACATTCAATGCCTCCATTTCTGAATCTCTTAGAGCAGGATGGTTATTTGTTAGGATTCAAGGTGAGTAGCTCAAAGACAGAGGTGCTTCTGGTGAGTGGTCTGCTTCTTTCAGCAGCAAAACCCAACATTCCATACAGCTGGGTCAAAACCAAGGTGCATTGCTTGGGAATTCAAATACTGATACAGCTACCCAGCCTACACAAAGCAAACTACAACCCCCTAATAAATGCTATAGTCACAGACTTGAATAGATGGCATGAGATACAAGCTATAGTCACAGACCTCAATAGATAGCATGAGATACAAGCTATATTCACAGGCCTGAATAGATTGCATGAGATACTGCTCTCTTTCTCAAACTGTATTGACACAATTAAAATGAATGTTGTGCCATGGCTTTTTATTCTGTTTGCCACCTTACTGACATGATTACTCAGAAAGAATGGAAAGAACTCCAAAATGCCCCTAGTAGATTCACATGTAATAGAAAAAAAAATCCTTCGATCAAGTGGGATCTCATGACCAGACAAACCAGGGGGGATGGGAGTCCCAGATTTCAAGTGATGTTATTTTGCAGCCCAAATATCACTTCTGATTGATGTCTTTTGTCAAACTGAAGAGACAGGGTGGGCAGAAATTTAAAATCAGGCAGCCACTTGTGCCCACATTAAGTATGTGCCACGAATGTCCACACCAAATCACTTAAAGGGAGTAAGTAACTCCAGATTTAAAGCAACATTACAAGATATAGCAACAAGTTAAATCTATGCTGAAGGCACCAATGCTAACCTGGTGCTTTATTCCTATAGCATAATTTCCAGGTTATATGCTGGCCACATTAGTCTGGACCTAAAGGTGTTGGACCAAAAGGGTTTGCAGATGCTGTCACAATCTTGGAATGGTAAGGTTTTTAAAGACTTTTCTACTCTGCAAAGAGAATTTCAGTTAGGGTGGACATGTTTAAATTCATTGAACTTTGCCATTTCCTAAATAATGAGAAATGTAGACAGGCACTAGAAATTCCTACCCCAGTGGTACTTTAATATGTGTGGGAGGCAGCCCAGTCAAGCCCAAAATCACATCAAATTTCTTTGTTGTATAGAACACTGATGCAAGGGGTGGGTTCTTGAGCAATAACAGCAGTGCACTCCAGATGGAAACAGGAGGGCTAGGTTAGGCTACTCACCAAACAATGGGTCCACATCAGGGCCAGCATATATAAAACCAGACAGTCTGCACTGTGGAAAGAATTCAAATGGAAAATGAATGCCCATTTTTCCTGACACCCACAATTTCAAAACACATTACCCTGACCAACAGAAACAGCTGCTGGAGATGATGTGTGGGCCAAGGATCACCCCATTATACATTTTGTGAATTATCCTAAATTACATAAATTTTGGGTCAGAGATACTAGGGTTAGCATCCCATCTAGAATTTCATAACCTTCTCCTGGGCCTTCATCCCAAGGCAGTCCATCCATAGATGAAATAAGAAAAACCTGTTACTCATTCTTTCTGCAGCAACAATGCAAGCAATCACAAGAGGTGACTATCACATGGTCCCCCAAATCACAGAATTTTTTTACCATATGTGATCAGATGAAAGGGATGGAGTCAATAACGGCACTACTGAGGGTCAAAAAAGAAAAATTTGGCTCCAGGTGGCTCCCATATTTTTACTGTAAGGAGAAAGAAAGAAAAAGGTTTCCCCAGCTTGGAACAATTATTTAAAGGAAACAGGTTAACTGATGGGGGCCCTGTTGGGTACTTCTACAGACACCACTTCAAGTGTCCACCCCATAGCTGCCACATGGTATTCCAAAGCAGTTTGGGTTGATGTAAAATTAAAGTCTGGTTACTTCTAATATGCCATACTAAGGTAACCAAGTTGTAAGAGGCAGTATGTTTACTTTTCTTGCCTCCTAAGCTTTTGGTTTCTTTGTATGACAATATTCCTAGTATGTTTAATATATTTATTGCCAGAGATGTGAACTTTTGATATGAGCAGATGCCAGATGCATAGGACATATGAAGTTTTATTATGGTTATGCAGCTGGACTTTCATCCTTAGGACTCTCTATTGTGAGCCTATGTACATGCCAACCTGGCTGTACTTAATGATGATGTGTGTAACATGCTGGTGTTCTTGATGGTAATATAGTTAATAAAGAAGTTTTACGAATTAAAAATTTTACAATGGGGATTCAAAAACCCTGCAACCTGATTGGTTGGCTTGGGCAATTACAAATTAATAATTTTTATGACATTCTATGGATAAAGTATTAGCTGTTCAAGCCAACTGATGCGCAACAAAACAAATCACTTTTCTTTTTTTTGAACTGCTCAAATTAGGCACCATCTTGTTATTAAAATGTGGGAATAAAAAACTGCAGAAATCTAGTACCCTTTTGCAATTTATCATGCCACTCTCTGTTTAGCCCTCACAAAATACAGAGAACAAATAAGGTCCACTGCACGACAAGCTCCTCCAGAGCTTTCAAGAAAGTTTTCAAAACTTCACAAAAGGCACTTGCTTTCCCACTCACTGACGCTGTCACCAGCCAACACATAACTGCACTGTCTGTTCCACTTTATAGTGCAATTGCACTAATAGCTAGAAATGCGAGTCCAATATTTCTCTATTTCTAATTTTTTCTCTGGCTTCCGCTATATCACCGCTTGCTCTCCAAACTCACTCACAGTGGTGGTGCACCACCCCAAGCTCACTTGCACACACACTGTCTTCTAAGAGAGCCACTCAAAGCTCACACCATATTGTCTCTCAGCAATTAATATAGCATAAGTGGAGGACTAAGGATACCGCAGGAAGGTGTTCAAGAAGGTGTGCCATCAACACAATGAAAACTCTACAGTGAACACCACCACAGCGACAAATCTCTCCAGGTTGCTGTGCTGGTCTGCTATATACTGACACCGTGACTTGCAATGTGTCACCCCCACCCCAAGCCAACTCTGACTCAGTGTTGGTTATTTAGAGGTGGGGGTTGCGGGGAGTGAAACCCCCTGCAAAAAAACACTTTGTCGCATTGGGAACAATGGTGACAGGCTGCGCTGGTAGAGGCCTATTTCTTCTGATTTAAAACCTATTTGGTGGGATTTGCTTGGGCCTGGTTCTTTGGCTGCTGGGCTTGGAGGGAGACACAGGGCTGATACACTCTCTCGAGTCAGGTGTATGCCCAAGACCCGCCTCCCCACCCTCCCTCCCCAGAAGTCTGCTAATTTATAGGGGAACACCTGCCCTGCAATTGGAGGAAAAGGCTGCAGGTGCAGCTCATGTAGTTCTAGCCACTGGGGGTTGGATTTAAAGGCTGGGAGAGAGGAGCTTAGGGAGTTGTTCATTTCCCTTATAAGTTTAATGTGTTGTACTGCACCTAGTAACAGGGTTACTGGTGTACAGTGGGACTGTCTCTAAGATTAGTGGGTGACCTGATTAGGCAGTAGGTGTATCTTGGACTGGGGAACCTGGTGGCTCACCCAAGGAAACCTATTTGGAAGGGATGGAACCACCGTCATTAGGGCCGGCATCTTTGGAGGGTGGTGGGGTGCACAGGGTGTGGAGCAGCCATGATACTGGACTGGGCTTGGAAGTTCGTGGTTGCCCAGTGTGCTACCAGCTGGCACAGCTAGGGAGGAGGTTGCAAGGATTAGGAGAAAGCTAGGGAAGGGGCAGTATGGTTGGGGAAGGGGCTGGGAATCTCCACGGGTTGCACCAAGCACTGGGGGTGGGGGCATAGGAAATAGTGCAGGAGAATACTCAGGGTCAAGGGACCCCTGGCAGAGGGTCCAAAAGAACACTACCAAGGAAGCAGGCAGGTAACTGGGGACCCTCACAAAGGAGGGACGGAGGGACAACATTCTCAGGGAAGTAGGCAGATGGCCAGGGCTGGACAGAAGGAAGCAAGGCGGGAGGTGGATCAGACCTTACACTCAATAACTGCTTCAATTCTCTTCTTCTGCTCGAGGATGAGGGGGGTGATGTAGCCACAACAGGGGTGGTTAGAGATGGAAAGGGAGTGGGGGGCAGGAGGCAGGGGCCAGATAGCAGGAAGAACAGGGGGGGACCTGGAATGCAGGAAAATGGGGGGAGCAGTGAATCAGAGCAGGAGGGGCAGGGGGAAGAGGGAGAAAAGTGCAAGGAGAAGGACCAGTTGGGAGGAAAGGTAAAGGAGAAGGACCAGAAGTACAAGGAGGATTCAGTAAAGGGAGCTGAGGGTTTAGGTCAGGGGAGCACGATGAGCAAGGAGGAACTAAATGGAGACAGGAAGGAAGGGAGGATGAGCCAGGCTAGTTTAGCAGATGGGAGAGAAGGACCAGTCACGAGCAGTGAGGGGGAATTAACGGTACAGAAGGATACTCAGGAGGAGGAGGCATGGGATTGCAGGGAGGGTGGCCATGGTAAATAAGGAGGGTGGCATGTGGCACCCAGATAGGGGGAGGAACAAGGAGCCGGCTGGGTGGATGGGCCTGTAGAAAGGATGAGGGACATGGAAGGGGGAATGGAGGAAAAGGAGTGGTCAGAGTGCTCCTGTTGGGGGATTCTATGATCAGGGGTATCAAATGGGATAGGGAGGGAGAAGCCTGGCCAGTTAGAACAAGATGCTTCCCTGGACTAACGGTGCACAGGGCTAAGCATGAGGTATATCAGCTGACAAAGGATTGTGGGGGTTCCCCAGACATACTGGTCCACCTGGGTACAAATGACATTGAGGGAAATAGCGAGCTAGAGATACAGGCAAGATTCAGGGAGCTTGCCAGGGTCTGTCATGACATAGGATGCACAGTTTCCTTCTCAGAAATCCTGCCGGTGCCAAGGGCTAGTGGGGAACACAGAAGGAAGAATAGGGAGATAAACCAGTGGCTCAGGGAGTGGTGTTAGGCCAGAGGGTATGGGTTGATGGGGGATTGGGGGGAGACCTGGGAGGATAAGGAGCTGTATGCTAGAGATAGACTCCATCTCAATTTGGAGGGGAGGTGAATCCTTAAGTTGAAAATAGAGGGGTTCATTGGTGAAAAGTGGGGTTTAAACTTGTGAAGGGGGCGGATGGGAGAAAAAGGCTGTCAAGGGGTGCCGATAAAGGGAGGACTCTGTCTCCACCCTGGGGAGCAGGAGGATTGCAGGAAAAGGCCGACTGGCAAAGTGCAGACCGGGAAAACAGAATCCTATGGGAACATGAGCAGGGAAATGGAACTATAGGAAAGGGTGGAAGGTAGTCCTGCTAAATGCCAGAAGCTTGGGCAATAAAATGCCTGAGCTCCAGGCGATGCTAACTGAGGGAGCAGTGGATGTGGCAGCGGTCACTGAGACTTGGGCCACTGCAGGACATGACTGAGACCTGAACCTGGAGGGTTACACTATGTTCAGGAAGGACAGGGGGGAGGGAAGGGGAGGAGGGGTAGCAATGATAGTCAAAAACTGCATTGGCATAGGGGGAGTAGAGGAGGCGGAGGGAACCATGGAGGTGATTCAGGTCACCTTGATAACAAGGGGGGGCAAGAGACTAAAAATAGGAGTGGTGTATAGACCCCCTGCCCTGGCGGAGGAGCTGGAGGACAGTCTGGTGGCAGATGTTGGGAGACACTGCAGACTGGGCAGAGGAATGGTGGTGGTGTTGGGGGACTTAAACATGCCAGGAACAGACTGGGAGACTATTACATTCTCTGTGACCAGGGAACAGAGGTTGTTGGATGTCTTTCAAGACGCGTTCCTAACTCAGCAGGTGAAGGAACCGACCAGGGAGGCGTGGGTACTGGATGTGGTCCTGGCAGACAGTGACCAGATTGGGGGCCTGGAGGTAAGGGACCCATTGGCGGGTAGTGACCATGCCACGGTCTGGTTCTGCCTGGACCTAGGAGGGTGAAGGCTGCACAAAGATGGAAGTAACCGACTTCAGGGGCAGATTTTAAGGAAATGGGAAGGATCCTTAAGAGCATTTGGATGAGATTAGGTCAGACATGGACGCTGATAGTAGGTGGGAAATCATCAGGAGAGGGGTGCAGGATGCTACCAGCACCTGTGCAAGAGTAAGACGAAAATGCGGTAGGGCCCAAAAACCCTGCTGGTGGACCAGGGAGGTCCAGGAGGTGGTGCTGGGAAAGAAGGCAGCCTATAAGCAATTCAAGTGCTCAAGGAGTGAAAGGGATTGAGGGGAGTATGAGCTGATGGCTAGAAGAGCCACTAGGGTGGTGAGGGCAGCTAAGGCAAGGAAGGAGCAGAACCTGGCAAGGGAAATTAGGAGAGGGAACAAGGGGTTCTTTAGATACATTGGGGAAAAACGAAGGGTGAAGGGGCAGATTAGCAGGATTAAATCAGGGGAGAGATGGGCACAAGACCGGGGGAGCAGGCTGAGGTACTAAATGAGTACTTCACCTCTGTTTCAAGGAAAATGGGGTGCTGCATCATACATGGGAGGAGACAGAGATACTGAGGAGGGGACCCTTACCGATCGGTGGGTCTGGGGAGAGGGAGGCATCACTGGCAGGTGGGGGAAGGCTAAGCAGGAGAAGAGGTACCGGAAGTGGAAATCACAGCAGAGTGAGGGAAGCCTCAGCTCCTTAAGACGGAGAAAGCACGGGGCGGATAAATTACATCCCAGAGTGCTGAAGGAACTTGCGGATGTCCTGGCGAAACCCTGGTGGAGCTTTTCACCATCTCTGAGGACAGGTGGGTGCCCCAAGACTGGAAGGTGGCGCATATAGTGCCTATCCACAAGGGGGGATCAAGGGAGGTGGCAGGGAACTACAGGCCTGTCAGCCTGACATCGGTGGTGGGCAAGGTGATGGAGGGCATTGTCAAGGAGAGGCTGGTGGGGACCTGGATAAGTCAGGGTGCCTGGACGATAGACAGCATGGATTCATCCCGGGGAAATAGTGTCAGACAAACCTGGTGGAGTTCTATGACTGGGTGACTAGTGCCTTGGACCTGGGTAGACCAGTGGACGTCCTCTTTCTAGACTTCAGCAAGGCATTTGACTCTGTTCCTCACATGGGCCTGTTGGATAAGCTGGGAGAAATGGGGGTGGGGAACCAGATGATCAGATGGATAGGCAATTGGCTCCAGGACCGGACCCAGAGGGTCGTAGTTGGCGGGATAGTCTCATCCCCAAGGAGGATCATTAGTGGGGTCCCAGGGATCAGTCTTGGGCCCCTTCTGTTCAACACCACGTCTCTGACATAGGACAGGAATCAGGAGTGAGATGAGTCTCTTTATGGATGACTTGAAACTGGGGGGGTGGTGATGGGGAGGAGGGAGGGTGGCCCTACAGGGGACCTGGAGGCTCTGGAAAGATGGTCTAGAAGTGGAAGCTGAGGTTCAATGCAGGAAATGCAAGGTACTCACTTGAGGCCCAGAAACCCAGGCCAAGTGTACACCCTGGGGGAATGCTACAAGTCTCGATGGCTGAGAGGGACCTGGGGTGGTGGTGGATGTCAAGATGAACAACTCTGAGACTTGTAGGAGGGAAGCAGCCAAGGCCAACAGGATGCTGGGATGCATCGTAGAGGATCACCTCAGAAGGAGAAGTGATACTCCTCTGTATAACTGCTTGGTGAGGCCGCACCTTGAGTACTGTGAGCAGTTTTGGGCCACACTTAAGGAGGACATTAACCTCCTGGAGAGGGTCCAGGCGAGGGCAACCAAAATGATTTGGGGCTTGGGGACAGGACCTTGAGGAGAGCTCAAGAGCTAAACATGTACACATTGGAAGAGAGAAGGGACGGGGGACATGATAGAGGTCTTCAGGTACATGAAGAGGGTAAATAGGGGAGGAACAGTCAGGGTGCTTCGAAGGAAGGAGGAGGGGGCCACTAGAAGGCATGGGTGGAAGCTGGAGGGGAAGATTCAGGGAGAAAGGAGGAGGTGCTACTTCACTGAGAGGGTGGTGGAGCCATGGAATGCACTGCCTAGGGGCTGGTGGAGGCAGAGACAGTGGAGGGTTCAAGAGGGGTGGGACAGGTACAGGGAAGGGTTCTGGAAGCAAAATCCAATGCAGCAAGAATATCCAGAACTGGGAAGGGAGAAGCCAGAGAAGGCAAGGGGGACAGCAAGGTCAGCACCCAGGCTGTGGACTGACCAAACGAGCAGACACGAAAGACCGTTAGGCCTATTCTGTTGGCATTTTAGTATGTTAGTATGTCGAAAGCACTGTTGTCGATGTAACTTGGTGGAACAGTTCAAGAATAGCAAATGCAAGGTATGCGTCAATCTTCTACACTAGTCACTTACAGTAACATTCCAGGAGAAGCTTTAAAACTGAACAAATACTGGGGAGTGGAGATTACCCCATGTAACAAAAGTCTAAATAGATGGTTTTGATAAGAATTGATAGACACTGCCCCACACAATCCCTGATTTTTATTATAGATCTTAGTAGTAACCCTACAGTTAGGGTTGAGTAGGATTTTCAACGGTAAGCCCATATATTTGTACCTTAATAACTTTAGCAACATTTAACTGCAGTTTTGCAGTATTGTATAGGAGGCAAGATCTAAATTTGTGGAAAGTTTAGTGATGGCAACTTGTGTGGTTTCTGAGATTGGCATATGTCATTTTTTCTGTAGATATCTAATTTTTTTTCCGGAACTTAGCATGGTATTTTTTTGCAAAATCACCTTTTGGGCAGGATTTGAAAATTTTCACCACCTTTGCTCATGAGGTGGGGTCATAAGACGGCCATGCTGATAATATGGGGTCAAAATATTTAAACATGGCAAAGTTGTGCGCGTACATTAAAATGTTGTGATACAGGCTCATAATTTTGGTAATTTTAAATATTTTTACCCCACGTTTTCAACATAGCCATTTTTTTTCACAACTCATGAATGTGGCAACTGCCCCTTTTCAAATTCTGGCCAAAATACATTTCTGCATCGGTGGTACAGAATGACATCACCGCACAAAATCATCTTTCAGTTGGGTTTTGAAAAAATTTCTCCACCACTGTTCAGAAGGCGGGGTCATATGAAAGCTTTGTTGAAATTTGGGATAAAAATATTATTGCAAGACTATACCTGTAGTTTGATGGGAGTAGCAACAAACCACTCCCCCATCAGGCCCTTAAAGGCTGCTCCTCCTGGATAGTCCAGGATCATTTCCTTCATTGCAGCCAGAGGCTCTATTGACAGTTTCTCCTCTCTGTTTTTTTACCTTGTTGCTGCGCAACTGCTCATGTTTCCTTCTTCCCTCCAGCTGCATTCCCTGTCTTTGTTCCCTCTCTCATTGCTGCCTTTTGACCACTGTTTCCTGACCCATTTTGTTTTGCTGTACACATCAAATTTAGCCTTGCTGCCCTAATCTCACAATCAGACTGGACAGCTGCTCTGGCACATTTCTCTTCACATAAGTGCCTAGGACCGGATGGTTCTCATGGATTTTCAGAGAGGCTCTTTGCCACCACTATCGCACACTTCCTCCGTAGTCTACGTGAAGGGGATCCCCCTCCCTCCTGGCCCATGACTGCCACTCCTCCTGTGGCCTTGTGCCATGCTGCCTCACTCCATTCCTCTCCTTGTCTTCCATTTTTTCTCTTTCACTGCTAGTTCTGCCACTCATTTCAGGCTGTTTGACCAATCTGCCACTTTGGTCCTCCTCCCCACTCCCTCTGATGGGTTTGTAGTCATCCCCCACCTGCTGTTCTCTCCTGGTCTCCTGTATTCTTCCACTCATGCTTTGGTCCTGCTCTCCGTCTCTGTGCAGTGTGGTGCATTGAGCTCACAGGCTTCTTCTGGCCCTCTGCTTCTCTCCAGTCTCCCTTCCTTGTTGTTCCTTCAGGCTAGCTCTGTGTCTGACCCCCTCTCTCTTACTGCTTGGCTCAGCTCCACCACTCATCCTCCTCTCGCTTTTTTCCTTGTTCTTCCTACTGCTGCTGTGCACCCCCCCCGCACCTATTGTTCTCTCATTTGTTGTGTTTCTGTTCTGACCATCCAGCCTTGGGCTCACCTCTGCTCTTTGGCTCTCCATTTCTCTTGGGGTTTCCTGCCTTATTGGCCATCTGTCACTATTCCAGTCATCATTTTATGCTGGTCCTGCCTGGGACTCCTAGGCATTGGTTATATTAGTAGTTTCAAGATCTCATTACCTACGTTCCAGAACTCTCAGCATGGATTAATTTCACTCCATGTCAACCTGCTGCAGCTAGTATTACCCTTACTCTTTATTCTTTGTTCCTCACTCATCTGCTGCAGACTTTGCCTGGTCATACTCATCTCTCCCTTTCATGACAGCTCCCTCCTCAATCAATCTGCTTCCTGCATTAACTCAGTTTCCTTTCTCCTGCAATTTTATTTTGCTTCTTGGTGTCCTGGTGTCTAGTTAGTGGCTCTCTGTTTTTCCCTGGATGGCGGGCTGCTGTATCATGGTGGGTGCCGTGGCTCCAGGCAGCCAGCTTTCTACTTTCTCCCATTCATTCTGATAGCTCTGTCTTCTCTACACTTTCAATACCAGCCTTCTACAGCTCGACATTGCTCATCCTTCCATTCACTGTAGATTGCAGTGTTTCCAGTACACTATGAACATTCCAGCCTTCCTGGCTATCGCACTCCCACCTTCCTCTGTTCCTTTGACCCTCACCTCTTCTCCTTCCTCATCCCGCACTTTCTTTTGGGGTGTTTCTCTATCCCACCATCACCATACCTATTCATCTCTTTCTCTTACCCTAGTCCTAATAGACACATTAGTGAAAGGAGAAAGTCCAGAGGGGTATTGCTAAGATCAAAGGGGATAAGGGGGAGTGTGTGAAAGAGGACCAATGAAAGACATGTATCCTAAATAGATATTTCTGCTCTGTATTTACTGAGGAGAAGGTAGGGCAGGACCCACAGCTCATCATCATGGACACAGAGGGGAGGGAGGTGTGCTCAAGTCCCTTCACAAAAGAAAGTGTCCTACAAGAGCTTGCCAAGCTCAGTGTGGACAAGACAATAGGACTTGATGGCACACATCCCAGGGTACTAAAGAAGCTAAGGGTAGAGCTAGCAGAGCCATTATCAAAATTGTTTAGTGAGTCTCTGAGCACAGGAGAGGTCCCAGAAGACTGGAGAAGGACTCATGTGATCCCACTCCACAAGAGTGATAGCAGGAAGGAGGTTGGGAACTATAGACCAGTCAGTCTTACCTCGGTAGTGGGCAAGATTATGAAGGCACTCCTTAAGGAAAGGATAGTGCAACACCTGGAATCCATAACAGCACTGAATCCAAGACAACATGGGTTTACAACAGGAAGGTCCCGTCACACTAATCTCATAGATTTATTTGACTGGGTAAACAGAGTGGTGGAACAAGGGGGTGAAGTTGATGTCGCCTACCCCAACTTCAGAAAAGCTTTTGATACTGATCTACATAGAAGATTGGGTATGCTCTGGGTGGGTCAGAAGTTGGTCAACTGGGTGGCAAACTGGTTGGTGGGCAGAAAACAGAGAGTGGTGGTAAACAGTATGCAGTCAGAAGTGATGCAAGTCACAAATGGGGTACCTCAGGGATTAGTCCTGGGGCCAGTCCTCTTCAATAGCTTCATCGGTGACATTGCAAATGGACTAGAGGGTAAGGTTTGTCTGTTTGCAAATGACACCAAGATTTGCAACAGAGTAGATGATCCAGATGGAGTGGGCAGAATGAGAAGAGATCTGGATAAACTGGCAAAATGGTCAGAAGACTGGCAACTGGGGTTTAATGCAAAGAAGTGTAAGATCATGCACATAGGGAAAATAAACCCTGAAGCCACCTATAGGTTAGGAGGGGAGTTTCTGGCAATCACAAAGGAAAAAAGATACTTGGGCATCATCATCTCAGATGACCTGAAATCATCCAAGCAGACCACTAAAGCAGTAGGTAAGGCTAGAGGAATGTTGGGGTGTATTAGTAGGGGTATCTCAAGTCGTAAGAGGGAGGTAATAATCCCTTTTTACAAGACACTGGTTAGGCCCCATCTGTAGTACTGCATGCAGTACCGGAGGCCGCACCTGCACAAGGACATTAATAAAATTGTGGCAGTCCAGAGAAGGGCAACCAAAATGATGCAGGGACTGCTTCAGAAAACATATGTGGACCTGTGGAAATTTGATTATGACAATGGAGGGGGATGTAGGTATTAAGTGCATAAACTGTGCTATGTATATCATCATGAACCAGCCTTTTCCATCTACCCCTTTTACATGTTCTAAATGTCTAGAAGTGGTGGAGTTAAGAATGGAAATTTCTTCTTTTAGCATGAGAATGTCACAGTTGGAAGAGTCAACTTTCTGTGTTAGAAAGGTTTCAATGTTGCAAAAGCACTGGTGTTAATGTACCTAATCATACACCTGATCCTTCTCCCAGTTCCACCTTCCCTGTTGTAATAACTTCTTCAGGTATTATGGCTGCACCAAAAAACAATGTAATTACATATTCTACTATTAGCATGCCTCCTATTCACAATGCTGGATATAATAATAAAAGACCTAGATGTGATTCAGAGGAAGAAGGCCCTCTAAATAATTGGTATATAGTTAACAATTCTAAAGCACCTAAAAAGGATAGGAAGGCAGATGTTTTTTTCACTACAATTAAGGAATAGTTACGATCTCCTAAGTGACTCCTTGGTTGAAGAGGAACCCATTGCTGGAACTAATATAGAATCATATTCTGACCATTTAAATCCATCTAGGAGTATTATTACCAATGTTCCTGCTAACAATCATTCCCCATCAGTACCTACCTTGGAAAATCATGACTCTCATGTTGTACCAATTGTTACTCCACTAATTGAAACTTCTGATATGGATACATATACCCCTGCTGAAACACGACAGCTTTCCGTTCTAGGTGATTCCATGATCAAACACTTGGACAGGGTAACATGTAATGATGATAAATATAATCAAACTTGTTCCTCATTTAAGGGGGCTAAGATATCTAATATCACTAAAATGGCTGAGAACATTCTAAGTGACTCGAGTGTAAATCCAATGGTAATAATACATGCTGGTACTAATAATCTCCTTAGAAGCTCAGTACGTTCCATACAAGAGGAGTTTGTAGCCTTAACTAACAAATTGATGTTCCTTGATTGTGACATAGTTATTTCTGAAATCTTACCAAGCCCTGCTGCCCCAGATCATGTAAATGACAAAATTAGGTGTTTGAACAATTGGCTTAGGAAATGGTGCTTGCACCAGAATATCAAATGTATCACTTACTGGGAGGAATATGTAGGTAGGTACAAGTTGTTTTGCCCAGCTGGATTACATCTGAGTAAAAGAGGGAATGCCATCATGGGCAACAAAATATCAGATATCATTAATCAAAATTTAAACTAGCTAATGGGGGGGGGCATTGTCACACATCTTGCCTGCCACCAGTAAAAATGCAAAAAAATTATATAAAACCCCTTACCCAGCTAAATGTGATGAGTTTAAATACCAGAAGTTTGAACAATAAAATGAATGAACTTACATCCAGAATGGCATTAATTGATGCAAATGTAGTTTCTATTAAAGAAATGTAGTGGGATAATAAATCTGATTGGGACCAAACCTTCCAAGGTTATGATATTTTTTCTGTCAATCGGGTTGGGAAAAAAGGAGGTGGAGTAGCCCTTTTGATTGATAAAAAATTAGATTGTCTTGATACAGTGTATCAGATAGAATTAAAAAACATGATACTATGACTGAATCCATCTGGGTTAAATTAACAATTAAAAATATGCCATTAATTGTGCTGGGAACATGCTATAAACCATCACATTGTTCCATGGCTTATTTTGAGACCTTACTAAACGAAACTGAAACAGTATGTGAAATTGGTAGTTTACTGTTAATGGGGATCTTAATTTGGCTGTTACTGATTGGCAGAACAATTCAGCCATTACACCAAATAGTAAAAGACTTTTAGCAATGTGTGCTCAACTTCAATTAAAACAAGGTGTCACCCATCCTACTACAGGTAATAATATATGAGATATTGTGTTGCATGGAGATAACCTTGATGTTAATAATATTTCTGTTGAAGCTCCTATTAGTAATAGTGATCATAACATACTCTCCTTTAAATTGAAATGTTTGTGGGAAATTGACTCTGAACCAGTTTCCATTTCTGTGTACAAAAGAGCTAATGTTACTAAAATGGAACAATTTATATCATCTATTGATTGGCACAAAGAACATGCAGATAGATAGCTTCAGGATTATCAGGAATTTTTGTACAATACCTTCATTTTTCTAAAAGATGAGTTTATACCTTGTAAAATAAAACATACAAAAGGCAAATTTAAGCCTAAATGGCTGACTAAATCAGTTAAGAAACTGATAAAACAGAAAAATAATAAATATATTACTTACCTCAAATCTAAAACTGTTAGTAATTGGTCTAAAGACATTAAGGCACAAAAACATTGTAAAGCTGCCATTAGGCACTATAAGAGAAAATGGGAACTAGAATTAGCTAGAAATGCCAAAAAAAAAAAAACTAATAGTAAACAGTTTTTTTCTTATATTAATTCCTTAAAGAAACCAAAATGTAAGGTGGGCCCAATTCAATTGGAAAATCGTATTATTCAAGACTCCAAGGAAATGGCAGATATATTTAATAATGTTTTCTGTAAAAGCTACATAATCTCTGACAATTCTGTATTACAACATCAGACTACTAGTTCAGACCATATTACCTTCTCATCAATAGATATTCTAAATAAACTAAAGCTACAAAAAGGCAAAACATGTATGGGTCCTGATTGTATTTCTGGGCAATTGTTATTTCTATTGAAGGATTACCTGGTGATTCCCCTGAAATTATTATTTGAGTCATGCTTGTCACAGGGTTCTGTCTCAGAACAATGAAAAATTGCTATTGTCGTTCCCATTCACAAAAAGGGTTTAAAATCAGATTGTTTGAATTATCGTCCGATCAGTCTTACCTCCCCAATCTGTAAAATTCTTGAGAGCCTAATTAGAGATTCATTAAATAGCATCTTACATAATTCAGACATGGAACAACATGGTTTTAAAAAAGGCAGAGGTTGCCAGTCTAACCTGATGATTTTTTTTGACTACATCAGTTCATTTGTAGTCAAAACGATACCATGCGATATTATTTTCTTGGATTTTAGTAAGGCATTTGATGCAATGCCACATGGGGCGCTACAATTTAAGTTACAAAATCTAAACATTAACATATACATTATTGTCTGGATTACAAACTGGTTATCTAATCGTACACAGAAAATATATATAAATGGTTGTCTATCTAATGTTGGCAGTGTAAGCAGTGGAGTGCCTCAGGGCTTGGTACTGGGTCCCGGTTTATTTCAGGCTTTTAGTTCAGATTTAACTTCCAGTCGTTTATCTACATCTATTAAGTATGCAGATAACACAAAGATCAGAGGACCATGAGATAGTGCAGACAACTCAGACATAATTCAGAGAGATTTAGATATTATCTATGAATGGGTAGCTTTGTGGGGCATGACTTTAAATTATTCCAAATGCAAGGTGATGCATCTAGGTAATATCAGTCTATGTAAAATATATAGGTTAGGACCACATCAACTTAATGAAACCACCGACAGAAGAGATTTGGGTATAACTATTTCAAATAATATGGACTTTTCCAACCATATAAATAATTCTGTAAATAAAGCTAACAAAGTGGTGTGGTCAATTAAATGAAATATCTCTACTAGAGACCCTGAAGTACTGATGCCACTATTTAGAGCATATGTGAGGCCTTAGCTTGAATACGTTTCTTAATTATGGTGTCCTTATAAGAAAACTAATATATATCAGTTAGAAAGGGTTCAATGTAGATTTACCAAACATTTAAGGGGTATGTACCATCTTTCTTATGATGACAGACTTCTGGAGTGTAATTTGTTTTCACTTGAAATTCATAGGTTATGTGGAGACCTACTGTTTCTTTATGATGTTGCTCAGGATCCGGAATTAATTGTTGACTTGGGGTTGTGTTTTAAAGATTCTGTCCATAACACCAGAGGGCATCCACTTCAGCTGACAGGACAGTCATTTAATTATATTAGGAGAAAATACTTTTTCACCTTAAGGGTGATTAAGTCATGGAATAGTTTACCCTAACATCTAATCATTAGTAAATACAAAGCACAATTTAAAATCAGATTGGATAAATATCTATTAACTGTCAAATCTTTGACATATTATTAGCTTAGCATGTGAGCAATTATGGGTCATTAGGCCTTTTAGCTCTCATCAAGCCTTAGTGTGAACCTTAGTATGAACCTTAGTATGTTAACAGAGCTCAATATGTATACCCTAGAGCAAAGGAGGCAGAGAGATGCTATGATCGATACATTCAAACATCTTAAGGGCATTAACAAAGTGAAAGAGTCTAACATGTTTCAATATAAGAAAAATAGCAGGACAAGAGGACACAGCATGAGATTAGAGGGAGGCTGATTAAGGGGCAATGTGAGAAAGTTCTTTTTCACAGAAAGGGTGGTGGATGCATGGAATGGCCTACCTCAGGAAGTGGTGGATAGGCATAAGGGAGCAATACAGATGAGTATGAATAGATAGACCATTGACAGAGTAAAGACCTATGGCACATTCATAAGGTAGAAAAAAATAGACAGACTGGATGGGCCTTGCAATCCTTATCTGCCATCAGCTTCAATGTTTTTATGTTTCTATGTTTCCTACATTTTGGACCACTTGACTCATATCTCCTTCTACTCTGTGTCAACCTCCATTTGTTCTCAAACCTCATCCCTCCTATACTCTACCTGCCATCATGCGTAGTGATTACTCCTGGTACTTCATATCTTCACTGTCAGTTGTAGGCTGTACCCAGCCATTCTCGTCTCTCACTCTCGTGCAATCAAGCCACTGCTAATCTGCCTTACCAATAGACCCAGTTGGCATGCACTTCTGTGGTTGCTGCTTGCAATCTCCTCCTTCGGACCCAAATTGGGGTCTACTTTTGTCTATTGTATGCTTTTGTGTCTGTAATCTGTAATTAATTCCAGGTCGCCCCTGAAAAAGGGACTTTGTTGTCTCAGTGGGCCTACCCGGTCAACAAATTTCAATAAATAAATAAACGTCACTTCATCAGACCTCTTGGTGGGTCTATTCATTCACATCACCTGTCCGAGCATACCCCTCATATGGGTCTTATGCTACCTTGACTCAATCTGTTCTCCACCTGGAGATGTACCTTTTGTGTCCATTGCTTCATGGCTCAGGGCTAGCCTGTAGTCGATGTCTCACTCTGCACACCCGAAGTCCACATGTAGATCATGGGAAGCTCTGAATGGGGTCCTTCTCCCTGGCCCATAATTAGAATGTTTTTGCTCCGAGTGGACCTTTAGTTGTCCTTCATCTCAGCAACACCTCTGGATGTAAAATTTATGACTTCAAGCTGTGAGGGGTGGGGCTCTCATCAGCAGGGTCCCTTTGGCTGCCTGAGCAGATTCGGGGACACCCTTTATTCTGTTCTCAATCTGACCACCTCTGGTTCATCTGGTCTGTTTCAGAGGCTCATGTAGACTAGCTGAGTGCCTTGATGGTCAGTTCACTTCTCTTTTGCTTTTGGGCACCTAGTTGCAGAGAGGTCACTTGCAACCCTCAACAGCAGTCCTGTTAGAAGGACAAAGCATGAGTTTCATCTAAATTACAATTTTTTCCTCTTCCCTCAATCTCTACTCTGAATTGCAGTAGTTGAGCAATCACTAACCAAAACTTCCTTCAGCCTTAAGGGAAGGTGACCTAGGCCTTGGATCCCCAGATTTTTCCTCATCAAAATGTTTTTTCCCCCTCTCCTTTATGCTGATGGTCTTAATATTTGGATAGGGTTAGTGCTTTCATAGGTTCTGTAGTTAGGTTCTGCTGTTGGATGGAGTCGGATGGTAGCCTCAGCTGTTACCTTTCTCCTTAGGAAGTCCCACCCTTCTGCATCGTGTCAGCTTTCATTCTGCTCATTGTACTCATCATCTCCCATTCCTCTCCTGTCCTTCCCATCTGCATCTAATGACCTTCTTTCCAATCCTTGATATCTTCTGACTTCTTGCCTCCTTCTATGCTCGACACCCTTTTGTGTATTCTTTTTGTGCTTCTTCCTAAACTACCTTTAGCCAAGGGAATCATTCCCACGGCACCTATAGGGGTAGAACCCTCCTCTAGGGTTCCTTGCTATCATACCCCTACAGGGTGATATGTCCTATGAAAAGAGAGGTGAACAGCCACAATGTATCTAAGTCACACAAGCATATATCATACCAAGTTGTGTAACCACATTGAACAAAACAACAAAGTTATGAGTGTATGTTGAGATTTTGAAACGCACACCCATAATTTTGGTAATGTCAGAGCTTTTATTTTGTTGTTTATTGCTTACCCTGACTGTTTTTGATTGTATAAGGTGTCCAGAGACTCTGGGACTGGGCGCCATATACAGTAAATAAATGTTGCCTGCTTTTGATTACAAAAAAAAGGGATAGCTATGTTACTATTAGGGCAGCTAGAGCTTGAAACAAACTTCCTAAGGAATTAGTAAACTTACAGACTTTTGACAGTTTTAAACTGGGATTAGACAAATACTTGAAATCTATTTAAGAGGGAATAATGCACCCACTATGGAGTGGGAGACAATCCCAATGGGCCTCGAACCTACTTTTATCTTATCAAACCTTAGTAACCTTACCTTTTAAATATTTTGATCCCAAATTTTCAACATGGTCCAAAATGTGTTTTCGCACCTATGCAAAGGAACAATGTTTCAGCTGACATTTGAACATTTTCACCAACTGGGTTCTTGAAGAGGTTCATGTCAAGGCTATATTGAACATTTGGTGTCAAAATATTAAAAAAACAACACAATTATGAAGGTACATAGGCATTTTTCAATGCACAATTATAACTTTGGTAATTTATGACATCCGATGCTGCACAGAAAGGCAGGGTCAGTAGGGTCCTGCACTTCCAGAGGCAGAAGGAGTCTTCTCTTAGTGTATGACCCAGATGGCTGTGTGCATCTGCATCTCTTGAATATACCATTCAGCTGTCTGATAAAAAATGAAAATGATTTGCAAAAAATTTTGTTAACGCACCAGACAGGGTAACTTAACACCACCTACTGAACCGTAATGCTCACCTCTCCCGCACAGCTCATAACCACCAATCCGAAGCAGAAGGTACAGCTCCAAGCCAGCACCTCATAGCATTACATTCATCAAAAGTAGAGAAGCATGTCACACCATATGTTGCCAGCACAATTTGTTGTAGCGTTCCTCATGCAGGACCCACAGGAGATCATGTGTGACATTCTTTGTTCACAGAATTGGGTTAGCATTAGAGTTCACACCCCATGGAAGACATCATGCCACCACTGATTTGTCAAGATTCTGGATACCAAAGAGCCCAAAGTTTTTCCTTTTGCTGCTTGGGTGGTAGGGGTGGGGAGTTAGGGCTGGAAACCCTAACACCACATTTCTCTTGTGGCTTTAACCCTAACTGGTGCATTAAAAGGTTTTTGCAAAGAATTAATATAAAGGGTGGCATTTTGGTTTGTTTATGCAGTGTCAGGGTGTGGCAACCTCGACGGAGGTGAGAGGTATTGGGGTGGTCAGGAGCAAGAGGCACCCTGGGTTTAGACAGATCCTAGAGAGAGGCCAGACATGTTTGGTTTCTATCCCTAGGGTTCCTGCCAGACTGAGTGGCCAGGTAGCCAGAGGAGCTGCAATGTCTACCAGTCCCCTTTGGGTAATGCAAGGCCAGATCAATGAGGAATAAAACCACAATTACGGTGAACTTGATTTCCTTGGTGGATTTGGCTTGCATCATGGAGATCTGGTTGGGTGATGATGTTGATCCAGCTTGGAAGGCAACCATTCCCATTGTGTACTCCATGGTGCACTGCCCAAGGTGGTAACGCTGGGGCAGATGAGTAGCCATCTGTTTTAGATCTGACCTGGCCTTCACAATGCACCCTGTGCAAGCCACCAGATACTTTGAATGTGTGGGGGTCTGGGTGCAGGCTGCAGGATTCTCCTTATTTACTGCCCTCCTGGGATGGGGGGAGATTTTCTGCAGGAGGTTGCGGACTTCATTGTCAATAAGGTGTTGATGTCACCCAGATGTTTAGTTCTGGGAGACTTCAATACCTGGGTTAATGACAAATACTCTCAATTTGGGTCCGGCCTCCTTCAGTTAATGTCATTACTGGGCCTGACACAAGAAACTATTTCCTTGACCCATCATCATGGCCATGTGTTGGATTTGGTGTTCTCATTGGGGTTTGAGGTATCCAACCTCAGGACTGATCAGGTCATGTGGCCTGATCATTTCACAGTGACTTTTTCATTCAGGGATCCCCCCAAGAGTCCCCCCCGTTGAGATGGTCACACTATTGCCCTTTAAGGGGATTGTCCACAAAGGGACTACTGGTGGTAGCTGATCTATCTAGTGTAGATGCTGCATGTGCAATGGATACAGTCAAAATGGTTGCCTCATATAATAGGGCAGTTACTGGGGCTCTTGATACCCTTGCACCAGTCTGTGTACGACCCAGATCCTCTCACTTGAGATCTCCTTGGTTTGATGGTGACCTCAAGGTGAAGAAGATCAGGGGTTGGAAGTTGGAGTGTTGTTGGTGGAGGTCCCAGTCAGATGTGAACAAAATGGCCCTGTGTGCTCACTATGTTGAGTACCAGGGAGCAATCAACCATTAGACAGTAGAGTTTCTGTCCAGAGAGATTGCTGCAGGGAAGAACAAACCATCTCAGCTTTTTCAAACTGTAGACAGACTTCTTCATCTGGCCTGTCTGCAGTCGAAAAAAGCCTTTTCAATCACTTTATGTGATGAGTTTGCTCAGTTCTTTGCTGACAGGGTGTCCTCTATCCAGCAGACAATCACATCATCAAGCCACGTTGCGACTCACAGTGATTGACCTGGGGATTTCAGAAGCACTTCACCTGTCCAGGATAAGTTCAAACTGGTGGAAGTGGTTGAAGTCATTGAGGTCACCTCAAAGCTGAAGCATACATATTGTGAGCTGGATCTGGCTTCAACACATTTTTTAATTAGATGTGTTTTTTCCATTGGCCCGGTGTTCACCATGATTGTCTGTTGCTTGTTGTCAGAGGGGGACTTCCCAGATTCCTTGAAGGAGGCTCTGGTGAGGCCCCCTTCAGAAAAAGTCCTCTCTCGACCCAGGTATCTTGGTGAATTACCATGCTATCTCCAGTCTTCCCTTTCTGGTTAAAGTTATTGAGAAGATTGTGGCACAGCAGCTTGAGGAGCACCTTGTGGCTTTCAACATCTATTAGCCACTCTAATCGTGTTTCAGACCCAGGCATAGCACCGAAAAAGCATTAGTCAGGGTGCACCATGACCTCCTTAGGGCTAGGGATAGAGGAGACAGGTCAGTTCTTGTTCTCCTCGATCTCTCTTCAACTTCTGACACTGTAGATCACATTGTGCTTCTTGACTGCCTCAGAGAGTACTGTGGACCCACAGGTACTGTCATCAGCTGGTTTGAGTCTTATCTCACTGGTAGGAAGCAGCCGGTAGTGATGGGGAATTTCTCCTCCTCCCCTAGTCTCCTGCCTTGAGGAGTACCTCAGTAGTCGATCTTGCCACTGATGTTATATGCAGTGCATATGCTGCCCCTGGGAAAGCTCATTAGGTGATACAATGAGGGTTTTCACTGCTATGCAGATGATACTAAATTGTATCTGTCCTTTGCCCCTGGAACACTGGATACTGCAGAAGTGCTTAACATCTGCCTGGCCAAGATCAATGATTGGATGTCCTCCAGCTGGTTGCGACTGAACCCTGATAAGGCAGAGGTGCTGGTGGTTGAATCAGGTGAGGCATGATCGGAGTGATTTCAGTGGGGCCTCTGGTCTTTTCCTGGGACCTATGCCATTGATTGCCACCTCTAAAGTGTGAGATCTTGGTGTGATTCTGGATGACAGGCTGACATTTGAAGCTCCAGTGTCATCTGTTCTCCAAAGTGTTTTTTACCACTTGAGGAACATTGCCAGGGTCAAACCCCTAGTTTTTCCAGAAGACTTGCCCACACTAGCTCATGCCTCTGTGACACCCAGGCTTGATTACAGTAATGCTCTTTACGTTGCGGTCTCTGAAGGTACCCTCTGCCAACTGCAGCTGATGCAGAAAACTGCTACCAGGTTACTGATTGGCCTTTCTAGGTCCAGTCATGTGATTCCAGGTTTGCAGACTCTGCATTGGCTGCCAGTCTGGTGGAGGGTTATCTTCAAGGTGAGTCTACTCACCAATAAGGCCCTACTGTACATGGACTAGGCCCTGGCTATCTGGTTGACCTCCTGACACCAGCAGTCTCAATCTGATCCCTCTGCTCCTCAACCAGGGACCTACTGGAGGTTCCCAGGATCTGACTTAAAACGGCCCATTATTGGGCCTTTAGCATCGCAGGCCAGGTCACATTAGAGAGGCCCCATCAGTTGAGCATGTTAAGAGTGGTCTCAAGGCCCATCTATTTTCTTTGGTATTCTCAGATAATATGATTTAATCAGCTTTTAATTCTGATTTTAACTGTGTTTGCTGTTTCAATATTTTTTGCTATTTAGTATTCTTTTATTTTTATTATATTAGATGTTATTTCACCTGCATTTGTGTCTGTTACAAAGGTGCGCAGAGCCTCCGGCATTGGGCGCCATACAAATAATCTTTGCCTTGCCTTACATCACTACTGTTACGCTACTTCAGTGTAGCACAGCACATCCCATGCAATTTCTCTATAGAACTGCCATAAAAGTTGCATAACATTATGCATCAAAAACTAAGGGGGTCCTCTCTCTTCCTCTGACATCCCCAAGAATAAAAAGCTGCTCAAAGCTTGAACTACATTGTGTTTGTAACAAAAACAAAACAAAGAGAGAGACAGAGAGAGAGAGAATAGAAAGAAAACATTCCAGAATGTGTCTATGTGTGTGTTGGGGGGGTGCTGATGGCTCCTTCCAGAGTCTACCTAGCAATACAGGACTATTTCGTCAGGGAGAAAAGATATTACAGTAAGTATCAATAAAATACTTAAAAAAAACCAACAATCTCAGCTTTTTAATATTTCTTAAAGCATTTACTTACCTCCAATTGTATAATCACAATAATCCACTCCAGGGTGTGATTTATTGTAGGAGAGTGCATTATAGTCAGATTTACCCACTTCTGGTGTGGTTTAACTCACTTGATCTGCAGCCTCATTACACATACCTCATCAGGCATGGGTAAATCCTGTCATAACCTATGTCCTGTCCTAGATTATTGCTTAAGTAATGCATAGGTGACTGTATGTTATGTGTTTTTTACACATCTGAGATGTGGGATGTTCCATAAACCTCAGATGTGTGAAGTTCCATAAACCTCAAAAGCAATGCTCAAGAGGCTTATGGGGACATCACACACTGAGAGAGTGTAAAAAAGTCATAAACACACAGATGCTGATGTGTTTTTTTTCTTTGTGTATAATAACTAGAGCAGGAACATTAGCAAAAAAAAAAATAAAAAAAGACATCCAGGAAGAGCCACAGCCATGGAAGTCATATTTTTCTGCTGTTGAACAGTAGAAAGGGAAAATGAAGTGCAAGCTGTCCAAATCCCATAATAACTGGGTATGACACCATAGCATTTAATATGGTGTTTCATCACATTGATAATCTGTGTAATAAAGGGGGTCACCAGTCACCATACAATGAAATAAAAAATCTAGCTTCTTGATTGGCTACCTGGCACTTTTTGCCACGTGTCAGTCCTGTGACAACTCACACAAAAAGTGCCAGTCAGCCAATGAAGAAGCTAGATTTTTTTATGTCAACTGAAATTTCATACTTAATTTCAAACTGGAATATAGGAAAGTCAAGAAGGCAATGCCCATATAAGCTTTCCCCACTATTCAGTGGCGGCAACATAAGTCACCAACTTCATTTATCTATCCATCTATTCTACTTTTAAACACCTTGATATTCTCCACATCAACCAAATCCTGTGGTAATTTATTCCACATCCTAATTGCTCTATTTTTAAACCCATTTCTTCTTGCATCTGTCCTACATACTGTTTCTTTCAACTGTTTATTATGCCCTCTCAACTGATATTTTTGATCCTAAAATTCCATCGCCAACTCTTTCCTCATACACTCATCCCTTAAGATTTTAAATAAGAGCAGCATATCTCCCCTCTTTCTCCTATTCCCCAGAGTCCACAAACCCAACATCCTCACTTTCCCCTCATAATCCAATCCCTCACAACCTGAAATCATCCTTGTGTATGTCCTCTGTGGCCTCTCCACCATTTTAACATCCTTAACTAAGTATGGACTCCATACCGTCAAACAGTAATCCAATAGGGGCCTCATCAGGGTCTTATACAACAGCATCAGGACCTCCCTACTTCTAGAGTGGAATCCTTTCCTAATGCTATTTAGCAAAAACATAGCCTTGTTTGATATGTTTCTACACTGTAACTCATTTTTCAAATCTCCTTGGATATAGGTTCCTAGATCCCTCTCACAGTTAGATTTCAGTTTTATACTTTTCATATAATACTCTTGTTGAACATTTTTCTTCCCCAAGTGCATTATATTGCATTTTTCTTCATTAAATTTAATTCCATTTACATTTGCCTATTCCAAAATTTGTAGTATATCATTCCAAATGTCAACATTTCATCAAAAGTATCTACTATTCCTCCTATTTTTACATCATCGGCAAATTTCACCAACTTATTCCCACTTCATATATCCAAATCACTAATAAACAAACCAAACAACAATGGTCCCAATACCGATCCCTGTGGAACACCATTCTCCACCCCTTGAGGTTCAGATAACACACCCCTAATTCTTACTTGCTGCTTCCTGTTTGTCAACCACAGTTTTACTCAATTGACAATACTAAGATCTATCTTCAATTTAATCATTTTTTCAATGATCTTTTTATGGGGTACAGTGTCAAACATGCAACTAAAGTCCAGCCACACCACATCCACACTTTTTTCTTCATCCATCCATTTATGTATTGTTTCATAAAAAATAGTGAAATTTGTCTCACATGATCTTCCCGCGACAAATCCATGCTGAGACTGATACATTTTTCCCTTTTTTGCTATACTGTCTCTTATTGCCTCACTGATAATACCCTCAATTATCTTCCCCACCACCAACGTCAGACTCACAAGTCTGTAACTCACTGCCTGATCCCTTTTTCCCTTTCTGTAAATTGGCTCCACATACGCCCTTCTCCATTTTCCTCCGGTACCACACCTTCAGCCAATGACCTTTGTCCCAGTAAGGTTATGACAGTTACCAGCTCATGTCTCAACTCTTTTAACATAAATGGGTGTATGTCATCTGGACCTGCCACTTTATCCCCTGTTAATCCTTGAATTTATTTCATCACTTTTTCTTTTGTTATTATTTCTTTTGGGTCAATATTTCCACTTTCTTTCGGCCTAATCTCCAAACCAGTATTTTGCACATTATATACAGAACCAAAACATTTGGCCAAGTCATTGGCCATCTCCAGTGGTTTTCTCACTACCTCCCCATTAACTAATAATGGCCCACCATATTACTTCCACCTCTCTGTCTATTTACATAGGCAAAAAAAGTCTCCTTTCAAACTGCTTTTTTTGCTTTCTTGATTTCATTCTTCAGCTTCCTTACTATTTATGTATACCTGTCCTTATTTACCAGTGTCCCATCCTTTTTCATCCTCCTAAAACATCCATTCTTTTTCCTATACAATTTAATTATATATGTTGTTAACCATGTTTTTTTCCCTCTTTATTATTATAAACTGTTTTATGTGGAATAAACATTTCTTTGATCATGTTTAGCGTTTCCAGGAATAATACCCATGCTTTCTCAATATCATTCCTTTCCATCATACATTCCCAATCAATATTTATTAGTGCCTCTCTCATTGCCCTATAATCCCCCTTTTTATATAAGTACTGAATAGTATTTCCCTTTACCGGATCCATTTCCCAATCTAATTTAAATGCTACATACTCATGATCACTAATCCCTACCTTTGGCTGAATGGCTACTTGTTTAACAATATCACATCTGTTTGTGAGAATGACATCCAAATATCACCCCCCAGTTGCTTCCTGTATACATTGCTGAGTACCCACTGTCATCAACCCTTCATGAAATCTACTTGAAATACTATTATCTTTTTGATATTCACCCCATCTGATTTCTGGCATATTTAAATCTCCCATCATAACCATGTCACTATCTTCTGCCAACCCAACTATATGCTCCAAAAAAGCTTCTGTCATTACACGTACCCTGAAAATGTGAAAAAAAAAATTCAAAGCCATTCCCCCTCTCCCCACTAAGCTAACTCCTTAATGCTACCTCTGGATCCAAATTGTAGCAGGCCAGCTGCTTGCACCTTGATCTCTATTTCCCACAAGCTCTGGTATTCCTATAACATTTGAATCATGCTACCTATATTGTTTGCCAAGTACATAGATACATAGATACATAGACAGTGTCGGCAGATAAGGGCCTATGGCCCACCCAGTCTGCCCATTTGAGCTAGTAAGTTCAAGTTTGTTTCCTAGAAGTCTGCTGCACCTTACCCCGACCTCCAGAATTCCTTTATGTCTATCCCATGCATTCTTAAATCCCGTGATTGTTTCAGCCCCCACCACTTCCTCTGGCAGGGTGTTCCACTTGTCCACCACCCGTTCTGTGAAGAAATTCTTCCTCACATTTCCTCTGAATTGTCCTCCCTCCAACTTCATCCCATGCCCTCTATTCCTGGAACATCTTTTTCGCTTAAAAATAGTGTATTCCTGCACCCTGTTCCTCCCTGTAAGATACTTGTATGTCTCTATCATATCCCCTCTCTCCCTCCTCTCCTCCAGGGAGTACATGTTCAGTTCCTTCAACCTGTCTTCATAGGACTTGTGATGCAATCCATGCACCATCTTTGTTGCCCTCCTCTGAACCTTCTCTACCCTGTCTATGTCCTTACACAGGTATGGTCTCCAGAACTGTACACTGTACTCCAGGTGGGGCCTCACTAGTGTCTTGTATAGCGGAATTATGACCTCCCTTTTCCTGCTGGTAATGCCCCTGCCTATACATCCCAGTAAGTCTTCATTTTTTTTCTAACTGCTGGCACCCACCTCCCATCTCATTCACTCACAGACAATCCCATTTGCGTCTTTACATAAGATCAGCTACCAACTGATAAAAAATGTGTACACACCCCTTCACTCTCCATTAATCCCTTTCACCCTCATATCACAATTAAAAAAACACAGATTCTTCCAGTGCTGGATGCTCATTTATATGCACTCGCTGTACACTCTAACATGCTGCGCTACCTCTCTTCACAACATTCCAGCTGCTCCTGATTGCTTGCAGTAAAATCAATAAGTATTTTTTTTTTCTGTTAAAAGCCTAAGCTCTTTCTCACAAAAAAAAAATACTTCTAAACACATAAAATATACATGTATAACATTTGTGTTTAATAACAGCTTTATTTTCTCACAGTGTCCCTTGCATAATCAAATAATTCACTCCAGGGTATGTGTTATTGTGTGATTTGCCCACTTTTGGTGCAGTTTAAGTCACTCGGCCTGGGGCCTTGAGACACATCACACTAAGTATGGGCAAATCCCACAACAACTCACACTCTGTCAAGGATTACTGCTTAAATCAATATTGGACAGAAAAAAGTCCACAGTGACAAGGTTCCCTAAATAAAGAAAAAGCAGAACAATTTCAAAACAAACACAAAACAATAGCTGGTGTTATTATGCATCCTTCAAACATGCCCAAATTGTCATTCATATTAAAAAAAATGTCAACATCGGGGTCTGTGTTCTTTTAATCCCATCCTGACCAAAGTGGATTTATGAAAAAACAGATATACATATACCACATATGAGAAGAATGCTAAATTTGATTACTTTTTCCAAGAAATGTAATCTAAAATTGTGTTTACTAGCTTGCAAAGCTGAAAAAGCATTTGCTGAGGTCAGCCTGCCATATCTTTTCTGAATCCAGAGGGAGATATGTCTAAAATAAGGGCTTTAGGATCAATTACAGCTGTGTAGTTCATTGAAAGCTATTATTATTGTTAATGACTATTGATCTCCCACCTCCTCTGTATTAAGGGGCATGAGACAGGAAAGCTCCCTTTAGCCATTACTTTTCAACTTATCTTCTAAACTAAGGGGAACACTTACTGTATACAGTAGTATCAGGTATTGGTCTGGGAGAATGGAGGCATGTCTTACTGTAAGCTTATCTGCTGATGATCAGATTTGCTCCCTTGAGAACTTATAATCTATTACATCATGTGCTGTAAATTTGCTATAGAGGAATAGAGAAAACAAAAAATAACATTTGAGAACAGGATTGAGGCTGATGTAATTGAAAGAGTTTTTCCTTTTACAAATATCCTCCCAGTCAGGAAACATGAGAAATGTTTTACAGTAAATGTACAATGAGAGAAAGTAAAAGCATAATCAAGTACATTTATTCCAGATGCTATACTATATTATGTCAAAGACTGAATTTGAAGCAACAAGCTTATTTTTCTGATATGAATTCATTTGATATTTCATCAACATGGACACAAACAGCTCATATTGAAAACCTAGAAGAAAGAAATGATCCCAAAATGAATTACTGAAATAGAGCAGCACTTAATTTTTGTAAATCCTATTCACATGCACAATTGAAAGTTTTAGGACTCTGATTTAACCACAAAAGAATGAAAGTGTAAACAATATTGGTTTAATGAAATACATTTGTTTTAATTTTTAGGCACATCCAAAATCTGTACTGTGACACACTGCAATGAAAAGGCAAGTGTGAACATGAAACATTGGTGGGTTTGTGGCAAAGGTGGCTGTAAGGTCTCTTTAAATGTGCTCTTTTAAAGTCTAAGAAAAGATGTGAACAGCTGAGTGATCTGCACTTAGTTGTTTTTTTTTCCAAATATTTAACTTGCCAATACTGTTTGATATTTGCTTAAAGGCTTCTACAGTCATATCAACAATATAATGCATTTTCTTCTCAAAATGAAGATTCAGAAGCAAATGGTTTGAATTGGGTCATAATCAAAACTTTTTGTGATGATGGTAGTGTACCAGCAGAAAGGATGATGAAGAAACTGAATAACCCATCAGACGTAGCAGTGGCATTTATGCAGGCAAAAAGAGAACATGAGGCTTTTTGTACTGGCTTACAGACGGCAAAGCAAACATATTGATATGGTGTTGGAGCATGTACGTATGTCAGGCTGTTAGTCAGTGAGCTTTGCAAACAGCATTACATTTCCTTTACCAGCCAATGGTGCTGTGCAATCTGGATTTATATGAATACCCCCACATGATCATTTCTGCAGAGAATTGTATCCTATCAAATAACACAATTATTCACATCACTGCCCATCAGTGCTTTCCTCTGTTACTTGGATATGATTCATTGCTTGAAGTGTTTATCTTCCTGCTAGGCTGTGATTCACTGGTTGAGGTGTCATTCTGCCTATGAGGAAGGTGTGTGGCCAATATATGGCAGACATCACAGATGACTTGTTCCTCCTGCTGAATGTTGACTACTCAGGTCATCTGTTATGTGTCCTTACCACTGCCAGACCCACTACCTCCTGACCTGTCCCTAAACCATTGATCCATAGTCCCTCCCACTGCCAGACCCATCCACCTCCCAAACTGTCCACTAACCCACTGATTGAGAGCCCCTCCTGCTGCCACATCCCTCCACCTCCAAAACTGTTACCTGAGCAATGGATGCACAGTTCACTGCTTTGCTCTCTTTCCTGAAAAAACCCCAGCAATGTTAGTTTCTGAATATCCCACACAGAGCACTTATTTATCTCACCTCCCCCCCTGAAAAAACACTAGCACTGCTGGTTTCTGAACTTGACAGATGGCATTGTAACAGTCATGAAAAGATTGTTCCACTAGCAAGTAGTTTGGGTACCTTAGTCTCTAGGGAGGTCACCTGGTGGGAGATCAGAAGCTGTAGGGATCTCACCCAGATGAGAGGTTAGACCCTGCATAAGTAAAATAAAAATAAAAAAAAGGCTAAGAGCATATCTTTAATTGCACCAGTAGGAGTAAGCTGGAGGGGGGGGGGTTGCCTACATCTCTTACACACAGCACACATATGCATTGCCGGTAATAGATAATGCCTGCCACCTTATGTAAGTAAAAATAGTGGGTGCAGCAGTTTTGGCAGCCAAGGGTTAGTACCTGTATGCCCTGGCTAGTATTTGTAGTCATGTTTCATAGTTAAGTAGCCCTGGAGATCCAGTGGTATTGGGTGCCATGGTTGTGCTGTTTAAACAGCATATATTTTAAATAAATGATGCCTGATTAAACAAATACTGTGCCTGGTTAAAACAATGTTCCCTAGTTGCTGCTTAGTTTAGTTGTTTTGCAAAATGGCAGCTGCGTGGTGCCAAGGCACTGAGGAGAGGAGTAGAAAGTGAGGAGTGGTGGTGGTGAGAGCTAAGATGCAGCTCCATAGCACTTAGCATTATTGCACTAAGGGGAATCCCCTTGCTTAAACTGTGGGAGTGACTTGAGTGCCACGAGTGCAGTCATGGAGCAGACTAAGGCCTTCCAGAGCAAGGGGTAGTTCGAGAGGGAAGCACTAAGAGAGGTGTGTTCCTCTCACTGGCAGGGGACCAGATATTTTAAATTAAATAATTAGTTTAGCAGGCAGCAAGTGTCAGGACAATAATTTAGGGATCAGCTGTCATGTATATAGAATAAAATGAAAATGAGGCACATAATAAAATGGGGATGGGTTCCCACCTACTCTGCATTTCAGATGCCATCTTAAAGGAGAACTGCACTGAATCTACAGTGCATGTATGTAGCCAATATGTGGCAGACATCACAGATGACTTGTCTCCTCCTGCTGAGGGTTGACTACTCAGGTCAGCACCATTGGCTGGCAAAGGGGCTGTAGTGCTGTTTGCAAAGCTCACTGATTAACACATACTTTCACCGGAGTCCTTATGGGCTCTCAACACAAGTGGGTGGATGGGGTGGAAAGGATGAAAAGGGATTTGGCAAGGTTGGAGGAATGGTCAAATATATGGCAGCTTAGAATCAATACCAAGAAGTGCAAAGTAATGCACCTAGGAAACAAAAACCCAGGGGAAGAGTACACAATGGGGGGGGGGGGGTATTAACAACAACAAAAATGGAAAGGGACCTGGGTGTAGTCATATCAGATGACCTAATGGTAAGCAAGCAATGTGAGAAGGCAGTAAGGATGGCTGTGGGCATACTGGAATTTATAGGGAGAGGCACCACCAGTAGAAAACAGGAAGTTGTTATCCATCTGTACAGACAGTTGGTGAGACCCCATCTGGAGTACTGTGTGCAGTTCTGGAGACCCCATCTCCGCAAGGACATAGACAGGATGGAGGCAGTCCAGAGGAGGGCAACTGAAAAGGTGCAGGGCCTGCAACAGAAGCCATATGAAGAGAGACTAAAGGAGCTTAATATGCATACCCCTGAGGGAAAGGAGGGAGAGGGGGAACATGCTAGAAACTTTCAAGTACCTCAAGGGAATCAACAAAGTCCAGGAGGGTAGCATCTTTCAGAGAAAGAGATGTTCAAGAACAAGGGGACACAATTTGAAGATAGAGGGGGGTTAGCTCAGGGGCAATGTGAGGAAGTATTTTTTCATAGAGAGGGTGGTGGACACATGGAATGGCCTTCCTGAGGAGGTTGTGGAGTCAAAAACAGTGGGGGAATTCAAGAATGCATGGGACAGATATAAGGCAATTCTGGTTGGGGGGGTAGGAAGAAGTAGGCTGTTTGTTAACTAGGATCTGCAGCTTATCCAGTAGGTAGGGAAATGGGCAGATGAGGTGGGCCAAGCAGTCCTTATCTGCCATCAAAGTTTATGTTTCTATGCTTCTACAAGCCTTTTTCTCAGTAGAAGCTGTTTTTTAAATACAGGTTCAAATTCTGTTATTGCTCTTGCTATCCAGACCTTTTGGTTATCCTAGTCGATGTTTTTGATTTAAACGCTGCTGGTAAGAACCATTTTAGAACTGAAAGATTTGGTTTATGTCCCTGTTCTATGCTTCTATTGTTGGCTTAATGCATTTGTGTTATATTATAGAATTCTGAGGTTGTTTGGGACATAATCTACATCATACAGTTCTAAAATGATACTTACCACCAGGCTGTAAAGAAGAAACACCCACTGAGGTTACTAAATGGCATGTCTAGATAGAACAATATTAGAATTTTAACCAGTACTTAAAAACAGCTTCTACTGAGAAAAATGACTCACAGGTTCAGCGCAGTTCTCCTTCAATGAGCAGCAGGCAGGCTGCTATTGTGAGAAGCCACAACACAAACTTTAACTTAAATAAAGCACAAAACTTGATCAATTAATTCAAATAAAGCCACAGAGATTTAGATTACAGTCACATGTTCACACTCAGATGTATTTTATAACACGATTTTTTACTTTACAAAACAAAGCTGTTAAAAGCAAAGTGTTACTGGAGATTATACAATGGCAAGAGAAAATCCTGGTCCTTGATTGGTCAGACTGGGACTGGACCCGGGATGTTATCCCAGCATAACATCCTGGCTCTAGTCCCAGTACAGTCATGACCACATGGAAACTTTAAAAAAAATCCATCCACAGCTGTCCGTTGCTTCCTGCTCGCACTAAAAGTGAAAGCCGCATTTCCGATCGCCTTCACAGCAGGCACAGCTCTCTCACGTTCCCCAAACAAGCTTTGTATATTTCTTAAAAGGAAAAAAAACTGAAATCAAAGCCGTCTTCAGCATTAGCGAGTGTTTAGCGTCACAGCAGTCTCCTGCTCTTTCTCCGGTGCCCCCCGCACCAACACCATCATCTGCTCGCACTGAAAGTGAAACCCGCATTTTCGATTGGCTTCACAGTAGGCACAGCTCTCACACGTTCCCCAAACAAGCTTTGTTTATTTCTAAAAAAAGAAAGAAAAACCTGAAACCAAAGCCGCCTTCAGTATTAGCATCACAGCAGTCTCCCGCTCTTTCACAGGTGCCCGCCTCATTCGCCCATTGTACTAACGCTCGCTCGTCATTCAACTCATCTTTCTACTATGTCTTTTTTTTCTTTAAATACATGAAGCAATAGCAGGAGAAAAACAGTAAAGAAAGGAACCCAGTATGAGAACACCTAGAGGAGCGGATTGTGTTGGGGGGGGGGGAACACACCTATTAGAGACCTGCAACAGACACACAGAAAAACAGCTCCACCTGCTGTACAAACAGTATAAGGCACTATTTTTCAAATCCGCATCCTTCCACAATAAAAAAAACTAAAAAAATACAATTAAAACACTATTTTTTAACCATTTTTCTAATATAAATGTAAACGAGCCATTGTATAATAGGAATAATGCCCTCCAGGGTGGGTGTTGTGCTGGGATAACATCCGGCCTTGGGTGTTGGACGCCCTTGGCCGTTGGCCTCGGGCCCAACCACCCAAGGTGGAATGTTATACCAGCATAACACCCATCCTGTCGGGCATTATTCCTTTAATGAATCACCATAATTTAAAAGGCAAAAATGTGCAACTTTTTTTCTAAAAGGCACTGCCAAGCCACTTAAAGTTGGAATAAAACCAAACTTGGCAGATTTATAGATTAAAGGATGTGCCATCAGGTAAAATTAGTCTCATCTGGTGAAACATTTAGTAAGGAGGGGTCACTGACCTGTTAAGGTGGAGAAGCATGGGAGGAGAAGCTCTACCTCTGAAACCATGCTGTCAGGCAGGAAAGTTGAAGGACGAGCCTGGACAGGGAGGGAACATCTCGGACAGGACTGGTTACTCAGGCCCTTGGGACAGCCCCTGGAGGAAGTCTCTGACCTCAAATGAATATTTACAGTAATTTGTCTGCGCTCCAGACAAAGAAAAGGTGTTCATTTAAAGGGAAATGACTTAAATTAGAAGGAAGTCTTTTCCTCGTTCAGTGTGAGAGTAAATCAGCAACCTGTGTTTTTCCACAGGGTGGGATACTTTAAGTTTAAGCGACTTGATGATCCCTTAACCCAACCATTTAATTACAAATGCTAGGGAAAGCCAGAAGTGTGAGATTTCTTATGGAAAAGATGTGAAGGTGATTCAGTTTTATTTTGAGGTAGTTTTATTATGCTTAATGTGATGTACAATTGAAATGAATCCAAGTTAACAAAGCAGAACAGACTTGAATTTTCAGAAAAGGCAGATGAAAATTCATACTTGGGATTCCTTTGTGAGCTCATTCTGTTGCAGAATTCCAAAGTGGAAACAAAGCTGATTGGTGCTGAGGTTTGGAACAGAGTCCTGTCCACTCAGTGACCAGGATCTGGGAGGAATGGCATATTCAGGGGGTATAAAAGGAGCTGTACAGCTAATCTTCAGGGACATTGAGGATGGAGACAGACCTGAAGGGACCAGACCTGTCCAGAGAGAGTCCAGTTTACTGAAGTTAGGGCCTGGGGGACAAGCCCATAGTTGAGAGTAACAGACTTTCTGGGATCACCTGCATCCTAGTGCTATGGATAGTAGGGCAGTAAAGTGAGAGCAGGGACAGAATAGATTAGCCTGCTGTTTGAGTACCTGTTTTTTTTTCCTTCATGTGTCTTCAGCTGCATCTGGCAAGATCACATCTGCTTCAAGAAAACAAGTTGCCTTCGAGGATCAACAGCATTAGATTCATTGCCATCTCCACGGGTCCAATAATAACTTTTTCCAGTCATTTAGGGAAAGTGCGTGTCCTCCACCCTCCTAGCCCAGCTGAGGATTACCCCTTTTGGCCACTCCCCTGCCCTTTTGTAAGGCAGGGGAAGTCCTGGCTCCTGGCCAGGGGATTGGGCAACACCGGCCCTACGAGGAGGGTCTCCTGCCCACGACTCCTCCCTCCACTGAGCCAAATGGTGTGAGACTAAACCAATGGTATGGGGAAGGGTCTGGGAGATGTAGGAAGACTGGGGGGCAATGGAGCAAAGTAAAAAAGAAAAAAAACTTGTACTGTTCAGCTTGGGGAAGGGTCCCTGTTTTCCTATTTGCGGTGTTCCTCAACTCTGGGGCACTACATTGGCCCCCCTTAAACATACATGTTCCCATGTATGGTGTGAGTTACTATTTTGAACTTAAATTACAAGCAAACATTTTATGGCCATAAACTAGTTAACTAGTCTACTTAAAACATTAATTTTTACCTGGTCAACTGTAACATGATTAACCTATTGAGCAAAAGGAACCAAGAAGAAGGATGATGGCCTCAAGGTGCCTTTTGGTAGTGGTTCCTGCCTCTCCTTACTGATCCGTACTTTTGTCTTGACAGGAACTGGGCAGTACTTTAGATGCATTCAGTGTACTAGCCTTTGCGTTCTGACCCAAGCTTGGAGCTGGTAGCTATGCATTGTAGGGAAAGCGGTGCCCACATTGATATACGGATCAGGTTCTCACCTTGAAGATGACTTTTCCTCACCCCAGGACCTTACTAGCACTCCCTCTCCAATGGGTAAGGGAGTGTTCTGATCATAGGAATCATCTGATTCATCCCTGTCGTCTGGATCTGCACACACTCTCTGGCTGGCCAGTGACTTAGGATCTGCTCAAAGAGGGGTCCCTCTGTTCTTTCAGTGGTGTGGCTCCACTGCCAGGACTGATGTCTGGATGTGGGATTTAACCTGCATGCTTTGCCAACTGATATCGGTTATGGTGGCTCAAACTGGATCCAGTTCTTTTGGTTTGTTTTTTAGGGCTGGGTCAAATTCAGGGGCCTCTGGACACAAATGCTGGCTATGGTGCTCCTTTATCACTACCGTGGTGTCGAGCCTTGGGGATCCTTGCAATTTCTGGGGGCATGCAGCATTTAGCTGGGCTCACTTTTCCTTCCGCAAGGATGTCTGTAGTTCCACTACTTATCTGCTGAGCTCTTCCTTTCCTGCGTCTTGATGAGCAGTGAACGGTTCAGGTCTTCGGTCATAGTGTCATAGCCTTGGATGATTTTGGTGCACCTGTCTGCTGCCTCTTTGTGGAGGAGGGCTTGCTTGGCCTGCTCCTTAATCTTTTGATCTCATTGTCAGAGAGTCTTTTTGAGGTCATTACATTCTTTTTGCAGTTCAGTATTCTGTTTGGTGTATGTTACAACCAGCTGTATAAGCTCCTTATAACGGGCCTCTCTTTGGGCATTCCAGTCTGAAACCTGCTGCCTCACATCACATTTGACAGCACTCGCCATGTATACAGGCTTCTCCACTCGGGCGTCTGGAACTCTGGATGGGCCTCCTGAAAGTGCCATGACAACTTGGTTGTGCTGCTTGATTCTCTCCGTCTCCTATTGGTGTCCTTATACAGCTGGTGCTGAGCTCTCTTGACGTCACTGCTTCTGGCATTATTCTGCTCATATGATCGTTGAATGGGCCCCATAGTTTCTTTGTCTGTGTGCATGGTCCTGCCCTACTCCTCCCAGCGATCCATGCATCTTCAGTCCTCGGTTTCTTCTTCTCCTCCTGGGCTGATGTGGATGCTGCCCAACCTGGGGCTTGGCCCATTGCTTCATTTCTATGATGAGTGCTGCCAGCTCCTGCACTTGACATTCCAAATGGGCCAGTTCTTCTTGCATAACCCAATGGAGATCTCACTCCATTTCTTCTCTTGTGGGCACCTTGGTGCGGGTAGCTTCAAGCTTTGGACTCCTTGATGTTTCTCATCCTGCTGACTATGCCAAATGTAGGGGGCTGGAAGGTGGTTCCCAGTGGAATGGGGGTTTGTTACTCCCTAACAATTGTAGGATAGGCCAGATGAATCTGGATGGAGAGGCAGGAAGCTTACTCAGTGACCAAGATGCAGGGAAGCAGTATAGTGCAGTGGTTTAAGACTCTGTGCTGCAAATTAGGAGACCTGGGTTTGAATCCCACAGTCCCACTTGCATACTGTGTGACCCTGAGCAAGTCACTTAACTTCCCTGTGCTCCCAGATCGCACCTGTAAACAAGCTTTCAGCTTAGTGTGTCTCTCCTGGTTAAACAACTGGAAAAAAAAAAGATGCAGAAGATTTTTTTACAAGGGGCAATAAAAGCAAGATAACCATTTCCAAAACACTACAGGAAGATAAGATAGACAACAAAAACAATATGATCAGGACCAACAGGTGGTCGAATCAAGAACAGGGGGCTAACCCTTTTTAGTCCAAGTCCTGCATGCACTTGGCAGGGGCAATTAACAGAAGACAATCCAAGCTTGTGCTTTGCAATGAGTCAGCAGGTGGGCATTGACCCCACACAGTGCTTTTAAAAACAGGCCATAACAGGGTGTCGCCTGGATGAGCAGGACACAAAGAGAAACACTGCTAATTGGACAAGGAAGACGATCCTCTGTGGCTCCGACCAAAAAGCTGAAGACTTTTGGTTGGCAGATGGTTCTTTGGACGATCCACAGCAAAGACCACTGGCAGGTCCCCGGCACCCAGACCACCTCTCCACAGGAAGATTGCTGGCGGTACGATCTTCGGGCGACCTCTACGGAGAGATACGGGTATGTGCACAGTTGCGGATGACCACCAAAATAAGAAAAGGGCATGCACAACATTAACTGTGGTCCCTCATGCTTGAGCCAGGGTGGCTCCTAATCTGACTCACTACTGGATACCTGACTAGTGGCTCCCTACACTTAGCATCACAGAACTGTGGCTGGAACACTGTGGTGGAACTCTGAGGCAGGTCGACGTCCTTGGAGACAGTTCTGCTGCAGATGGAGGATGGACCGGGGACCTCCCTGGGTCAGTGTTGGACTCTGAGAAATTTGGACTGGACAATCAAAGATGAAGCTGTACATCAGGTGCACAAGGACACAACTGGATAACACAGTTCAGTAGCAAGCAAGCAGTTCAGTTTTTGCAGATGGTTCAGTTTGTAAAAAGGGTGCAGTCTCTAGAGTGTGCCAGAGAGGTTACAGCCCAGTTCAGTTCGGGTGGGGCTCAGGACACATTCACATAACTCTGTGGGCAACCTACGGCCACTAGACCACTCCCTCTCCTCCCCTCCCCAGAGGGGGCAGTACTTTTAAGGATCTTTTTGCTTTAGCTGTCTCTGCAGTCACACCCGTTTATTACCAATATTATTTTTTTTATGCCTGGTCTGGAAGGCTTTAGGGCCTGGCCTGCCTCTCTCTTGAATAGTACTTAATGGCCCTTAGTCCTGCCTTAGGCTGGGTCCCACTCGGGTCCGCCCCTTTAATGAATATTTATACAGGCCTATGGCCCTGACACAGAATGGCACCAAAGGGGTCTGTAGGCCCACTCTGGGAGTCAGCTATGCCTCCCCTTGTCAGTTTGGGCACTGGCTCTTTAACTTTCCACTTTCCTTTCCCCCTTTCCCCTGGGGCTTTAGAATCATGACGCCCCTTTTTCCATAAATCAAATAACATGAGTTCAACTTGTGGCTCTGACCCTTTTGGGGCCTCTTATTCCCCTTTTTGGGCCCTCAGCCCACCACTAGTTAACTTCCCCTCCTTGGGGCTGGCAGTTCACCCAAAGAGCCCCCTGTGCCCTCCCCCCTTTGTTTACTAGGATGCTAGTCCTTTAAGTTTTTCCCTTTACTGTTTTCTCTGTCACTTTAGGATTTTGTCCCTTTAATTTCTCTTTTACTCCCTCATCCCCTCCTGGTGCCTATGGAACAAGTAAAATAAAAAATTTGGCCCACTGCCCACTCATCACCACGGCCCAGGTCTCTGGCACTGCTGTGGGGGAGGTCAGGAGAACGGCTGAGGATCTGCACTCCTACCCAACATTCCTCTCTACACTTTGGCTCCTGGGCAGTGGAATTAAAGGTCCAGGGCACGATTTCCGCCCAGACCTATTTTCTTGTGGCACCAGTTGGTCCATCGGCCCTTCCCTTCCCCCCTCACCGATCTGGGCTCTGCCCATGGGAAACAGGTCACATTGGGGAGCCACATTCCACCTGACTGACCCTGCTGCTGCTGCTGCTGCCACATGACCAGGATGTGGACAGGAGGGAACAATGCTGGAGGAGCCACGGGATCTCTACAGATATGTCTTCCACCCATGTTCTCCGCTTCCTTCACCCTCCTAGCCCAGCCAAGGATTACCCCCTTTGGTCACTCCCTGGTCCTTTTGTAAGGCAGGGAAGGTCCTGGCTTCTGGCCAGGGATTGGGCACTACCATCCCTGCAAGGAGGGTCTCTTGCACATGATCCCCCTCCACCGCGCCAAATGGTGCAAAACTAAACAAAGGGAATAGGGAGTGGTCTGAGGAGATGTAGGAAGATGGGGAGCCATGGAGCAAAGCAAAATGGAAAAAAAGCTTGTATCTTTCAGCTTGGGGAAGGGTCTGTTTTCCTATCTGTGGCGCCCCTTGAATCTGGGGCACTACAAGTGGTACAGTAACTTTATTTCACTACAGGACTAGTTCAAGAGGGACACTCATCTGCTACAGGTATATTGAATTCTGGAATCCTTATTGCTTCAAGGACTACTGTCCAGCAATTGAAGGACTGAATTTATAGACTGATAGAGGAAAGAATATTGTGAATGCTATAAAGTAAATTGTTATGTGATGCAAAGTGAATGCTATTGTGAAATGCTTAGACTATATGTAAATAGAGTATGTAAGCAATATAAAGTTAAGTATTTCTGTGTTGGAAGGGTATTTGATGATAAAGGCTGAGAGGGCTGACTGAGGTGGGAATAGGCCCAGTAGCCAGTGTGCACCCTTAAGACAACTAAGCTGAATGTGCAGCAAGTGAGGTGCAAGGTGTGGTCTAATGCTGGGTCATGATTTAAGTAACTGGAGAGATGGTGGGTGGTAGAATAGCCTACAGTCTCCAGGGATAGCAGGTACAGAGCTGTGGGAATATAAAACAATGGATGTTAATGCTCCAGCTATTTATTCTATTCAAAGTTATTTGCAAAAAGTATGTGTTATGTTCCTAATTGCTATCGTTTCTTATACAAGTAGTGTCTGTAAGTTGACAGAACAGTTGAATACAATTTACCTCTATTTTCACTTGGAAACTGTGTCAGAGTCTTGCTTCAAGGTTATCTGAGTCTTACGTTCCTGTGGTCTCCTGGGTCAGTCCAGTACAGCATCACTCTCTCCCATACAGTTCTGCAGCTACCTGATTGGGGAGGTAATCCAAGAAGTCCCTGTGTGTACCCAAATCAATGGCTGTGGATGGGAAGAGATGCAAAGAACCTACTGGTGGTGCAGCTCTGTTTTCTTTCTGTGCAGGTACTGCATTCACCTGGTGGTATGGGTGTGTTATTGCATGATGCTGCCTGGTGGTGTCCTCTTCCGTACTTGATAAGTGGGCATGTTGTGATGCCACCCAGTGGTGGCTGTCTTTCTCCTAGATGATGGTAGCTGGTTGGTGAGTTCTTTGAGTAGCATCAGTGAGCATTGTGATTCTGAGTCAGTGCCCTCCCTGTCCCAGTTGTCTGACCCGGTAAGAAATTAAGCATTTGGGGATACTGGGAGTGGTCTAGAGATGTATTCCATGTGCAGGTAGGCCTGTGCCTTATTATTTTGAAGTAAGTGAATTACTAAGAGTACATACAGTGTGGCCTCATATTGCAGCAGTCAGGATCAAATCAAAGTGTGAGCCTTGTACAGACAGATTTCCAGCAACAGGTAGCAGTGCGACTACTGGCACAACATGCATACAGTAGAAGTGGCATTGAAGCCTCACAAAGCCGCTTCAGTCAGGGGTCACTAAACTTGGTAGGGCTGAAATGAGAGCAGAGAGTAGACAGTGATCTCTACTACCTCCTGAATAACTCTGTCTCAAACCATTGTTGGAACAAAGTGCAGCAGAGCAAGCAGCAGCACGACAGTGGGACTTCCACCATTTTCTGTAGAAGGAAGGAGAGGGTCCCAGCCCTGCTGAGGTAATGATCCCTTGAAGCAAGCAGCAAAACCACACAATGAGTGCAGAGGAGAGACAGTGTACTCCCACACCTGACTAAACAAGAAGAGCAAGAGCTAGTCAACTGATAAGAATTGAAAAATGTAAATGTTGTTGTTGAGTGTTGAAACTGCGACTGCATTTGAGGTCTGGCACAAGCAGCCCACTTACAGGGCACTAAGACCACACCACACACAGTCACTCACTTTTCACTCTGCCTAAAGCAGGGCTGCTGGCATTACCCTTCCAAAAGTTTAAACCAAATTGAAGCCACCCACTGCCGCCCACACCCTGCCCAGCCTCACACACCAGCAAACCTACTTTTCCACATCCACCAGCTATAAAGCCAGGGCAGTTTTTCCCTTTCCCATCTGTATCTGTTCATGCCCACAGATGCATTATACATACTAACTGGGTCTGAGCAGCTTGATTATCCTCCTGTTAGGAGGCACAGTGCAGTCAGGTGGCAGCAAGAAGAGAAGGAAAAGGGGAGAAATATAAAAGATTTCAGATCCCATCGACTATAGATGTTCAGACAGTACCTGATTGAAATCTAGATCTCTTATCCAGGCTAGCATGCTCTGACAATAACTGATCAGGTACTTTGAATAATGTGATGTGTTATCCAGAAATGCTCACTGTCTACCGTTTACACCGGATGCCACAGATCAAGGAATTCTAAGAAAAATGTCTCAGACTGTAAGGTAACAGGTCTCTTCCCCAGCAGCTCTGCCACTGCTCTGGGGGGGGGGTCCACAGTGCAAGTTAGGTAGGAGGTAGACTACCAGAGAAGATACTACAGCAATGCACAGCCACAGAAATATTGTATAAATAATACACAGATCAACAAAGACAGACAGAGTCAGAGGACACAAAAGGGTTTGGAATCTGCAGATAGTTTTCTGGAACTGGGATTCTTACTGTTCTGAATGGCAGCAGTGCAGTATTTACAGTAGCAGGTGATGAATATTAAAGCAGAACATGTTTCTCTATTCCAAGGTCCCAATAGAAGGGAACATTTAAAAAAAAGTCATTTTACCCAGCAGAGCTTCAAAGAAAGGAATTCTATATACACATTGTTGTTGAATGTACAGTATGTGTGTATGCATGTAATATGGCTTTATCCATCATGCTCTCGGCCAAGGAAACCTGACTGGGGCCACCTTCATAGACTTACCCAAGGCCTTTGACACTGTGAATCATGGACTTCTCCTTGAACAGCTCACTATCATTGGGCTCTTTATGGAGGCAACACACTGGTTCAGCAGTTACCTGAGTAGCAGGTCACAACAAGTTAAGACTGGTGAATTCCTCTCAGACCCCATACTAGTCAAATCAGGGGTTCCACAGGGATCCATCCTTGGCCTGCTTCTTTTCAGTATTTTCATAAATAAACTCCCTGACTCCTGCCAAGGAAATCTACTCCTGTACGCAGATGGTGTGTTCATCTTCTCCAGTGACCCACAGCCAGATCATCTGGAGTCAGACTTGCAAAAAGGTTTTACATCTGCTGAAAAATGGTTTGAGAAGCACAGGTTAGTGATGAACTACAAAAAAAACAAGTCCATGTCGTTTGCCAGTTCTCAAAGTAGACACAAAACTTCCCCACTATCCATCAAGAACATTAAAGGTGCCTACCTCGATCTAGTTCATCACTTCAATTACCTTGGCATCTCTATTGACTACAGCACGTCTTATGCCACTCATATTGCCAATACTGCAAAAATGGTTAATGTGAGAATAGGTATGCTCCACTGGCATAAACATTGCCTTGCACCTGATGCCTTGAGCCTGGCAATACACAGCTCAATATTTGCCCTAATTGACTACGGCTTAGTCATCTATGGTTCAGCCAATGACATGACCCTTTGCTGCATCTCCACGGCCCTGAACAAGGCATTCCAATTGCTCACAGATGCAGTGCACTTAGCACACACCTATGAACTCTACACTCAAGCAAACTACCTTCAGATAAAGGACAGGATATCTCACCAAACCTGCTTGTTGACCAAGATGATTTGCCTTGGCATGCTGCCCATTGGGGTCGTGAAACTTTCCACCCTGCAACAGGCCAAAAGAAACACCAGAAGCTCCAACAATCACATTTTCAGAGTCCCTAGGTGCCGTACAGCTCTTGCTCAACATGCCTTTGCCCATCGAACCTAGCTTTGGATGAACTCGCTCCAGCATGCAATAAGCTCAGTTGGTCTCTTCAAGTGCAAACTAAGCTCTCAACTTCTTCTAAGATCCACCTGTAAGTGCTACTGCTAAGTCCTCCTTGATGCCCTGACTAGCCCCTTTTAGCCTGCACCCCTGCTATCATTGACCATGTAGGATGCATCTTGCACTTACCTCCCCTTCTCATCCTCCTCCCCCTCTTAACCCTATCATGTCACCTCCTACCCCTCCTCCTCCCTTTATCCCTTCCTTCCTTCTCCCTCATTTTTATCTTGCTACAACACCCTTGAAAAGCCAGGTACCCCTTCCCCCTTTCTCACCCTCTGGCACTCCACTCTCTGTCCTCCCTTCTATCTGACAAGGGTATTTCATTACCCACTGGAGGTCTGCATTGTAACCGCTGTGTTGTCCTTTGTACTTAGTTGCTTTGTAATTACCTATTCTAACAATACTGACACTGAATTGCCTGGTTATCTTGTACCAGTCCTTCTTCTGTTTACTCTGTACTTGTCCTTGATGTGGAGCCTATGTAAAGAGTGTTGCTCAAAGGTATGAATCTGAGCTCACAATAAATAAATAAATAAAATAAATAAAAAAAATGTATGTATGACATATGTATATGTATGCATCCATGCATCATGTGATGTAATCATCATTTAGTATGCCAGGCATTGGGGAAGGTTTTACAACCCAGTCACTACAAAGCAAATAAAATGAAAATAAAATGTAATGAAAGAGAATTTCCCTGCTGCATGTAATCTCTACATATTACATGTAACTTCCTACATTTATGTAACCCTACCCCCTTGACACCATGACGACAGACCTCAACCTATACTGGAGGGCGATTACCTGACTAATTATTTAGGGAGTCGAGGGGAAGACATATAACAGCATTTCTATTTTTCCAAGTCCCAGGGGAGACACCTTGGCAATAGTAGATATTTACACAGTCTGAGGGGGTGTCAGTAATTTAAACACACAGATCAAATGTCCACAGGTAGGAATACAGTCATGCACTACAGCTTTACTCTGACACAATGGTCAGTCAGAGTGTTGGTGCCCACAGGGTCTTTGCAGATACAGATCAAAGGTAGACTAGAACCACAAACTGTAGTGATTTACTACAGAAACAAACAGTTGGGTTTTCCATCCATCCACTCTTCTGGACAAATGGACCAGGACAGAAATTGTCCAAGATGTGAGCACACACATAACAGCTATGGGTTTACCAAAGCGGCATTCTTGTGGGAGAGTTACCACACGGGCATATCATCCCGGAAGGGATGGCAGTGCTTGTCTCCCTAGTTAAATCGTGAAAAGGTTTCACCTCATGAACTGGTCTGAGGTGTGCAGCTCTGCTTCAGACTAAGGCCAGACAACACTTATTCGCACATACAGTAGTCAGGAACTATGAAGGCACCATTTGTATTTAACAATCCCACAAAAGTTCTGATGAGAACACTTTGAATTTCATTACTGTGAAGGTGTCAGCTTGGGTTTTAAACTATCCCTCAAGCAGCTTTAAAGAGAACATTTGTCCCAAAACCTCTCAGGCATCCCAAGTTCAAGGGCAAACCTGCTTTTACAGTCCTGAAGTGACAAATTCCAAAGCAGAATGCATTTCCATGGCTGGATTACTCGACCTGGCTAAACCAGTCCTTGGCAGTACATTTCAACAAATCTTTACAGATGGGGATAGCCCCAGTAGCTACTCACTGTTATCAGTCCCAAAGGGAATTTCTGAAGAATTCACCCCCTCAGGGCATTATACAGAAAATTGCAGCTGCCATGACCCTGCATTCAAACCGTTCCATACTGAACTAGGGCGAAAAGGAAAAGAGGGGTCTCCCCTCTGGCATTTGATCTGCCCACAGGTAGCATACCGATCGACTTTCTTGAACTGAACTCTCAACAGACTACTCGAACTAAACCAATCTCAACTGCAGCACTCCAAGTCATGAGTCATGCTGCAGTGAGACTTTCACATTCTGTTTTAGAACCCTCTGCTCAGCAGAGCTGACCACATGGCTTAAAGGAGCCCTACAGGGATTTTACCCTTGTGCCTCCCAGACTGTACCAAGATTACTCTGAAAAATGGGTTCTAGTAACTCAATGGAACCCAGGTGTTACATTTATATACACCATAAAGTGTGTCTGTTATGGGATTGTGGGGAGCATGGTCTGACAGGCACCAAGATGACATCACCATTTCTTTGGTCTCCCTCACCTTTCTCTATCCATTGCCATTTGTCCTACTACAGTATGTATTCCAAAGTTTGTTTTATTCAACAGCATGGTGCTCAGAAGGGTCTCACCTACTGTTTAATACTTTTGCGGAGCTTTCTGGACTTAGATTGGTGATCCTGCAGTGCAATTTCTTGGTGGCCTACATACAGAGAGGGTTCACTCCTTACCTGCTGTTGCAGTCTGAGTACTACTATCATCATGGCAGTCACTGCCACGACCAGCTGAGAGCTAGGACAAGTCACAGCCATGCTGTCTCAAATATTGAAGACACTGCAGAACTGAAGATTGTAGCAGCCCACATCTCTAAAGAACTCTCCTTCCAGGGCACCCACTTGGAGATAACAAAAACCCACATTGCTAGAATGAAAACAAAAGAAGAGGAGCTTCAGGCACATCTACACTAAGAGAACAATACATACCATCCAATATTAGCCGAATAAGGATGAGAAAATGGAAAATTGGGCAAGATGCACAAGAATTCAATTTGTGAGCTATTCAGAGGGCACTGAGGCCCAGACATGATGCATGTCATGCAGCATATTATCCCCATATTGTTGAACACACATAACTGTCCCCTGATTAAAATAGAGCAGGAACATTGCTGCCTGGCTGCAAAGCCTCAGCGGAGCAGCTGAGACCCATTATGCTTGCCTATTTTTTTTCCATTTCACTGTAAAAGAAAACCTCTTCTAACTGTCCCAAGAGAGGGCCCCATTGCAGTGGCAGGGCCATACAATTCATCTTTTCTAGGACTTTTCTGCAGTACTCTCACAATATCGAAATGATTTTACTGTAACCTGAAAAAAAAAATTAGCCCAATTAAGCTTAAAATATTCTATGTGTTAGCCTGCAGAGCTAAAGTCCTGTGCAGTGGGTTCCACACTTCTTTAATTCAACTGAAGTGGTCAAGCAATACCTCCAGCTCCACTAGCTGACCCAAGGGTACTTACAGTTTGGACCCTCAGGGAACCTTCCACCCAGCCTAACATCCCCAGTTGATGGAATTGCTGCTACCACTGGATTCCAGTGTAGCAGCACAGCCAACTGAAGGGGAATCACCCTCACCCCCAACAATGAAGGATCCATGGAAGCCAGCTCAGCACAGCAGGGGCCATTACTGTACAAGGGCCCAGTCAAAGAAGGATTCAGTGGCCCCTCATATACTCTCACAGCAGAAGCAAAAGCACACCACCTTCCCTGAAATTCTGTGGCAGAATGGGCAGATTATCAGTGCATAAAAGGTACACTGCCCTACACCAGGCTTTCATCAGCCACAGCAGTGCTGGCACCAGCAAATAGCAGACCCCAGCCACAAGTGCAGCAACCTCCAGCTGCATCCTGGGCTGCCATCATAGCCTCAACCCCATTGCTATATGGCCACTCTTGAGGCCTTGAAGATGCTACCTTCTCTTCAGTAAAACAGGCAGCTGCAGTGCACCATTAGCTGACCACAATTTGGACTGCAGTAAGTACTTTTTCTAGTGACACTTCTTAGCGCTCCTTACCTAGTGTTCCATCTCCTTTTGCATGTGGAGATGGGCCCTATGCAGCTCAGTGAACTTAATTATATAAAAAACTCATATTTGAGTCTCTTCAAACATTTGTTCACCATAAGAATTACAGTAAATTGTGATAATAGTCTAACTTGGTGCTGGGACCCCAGAGACTCCTGTGACTTTTCCTAGTGATTGTTGATGTCTTAATACCATTCTCACTATTTATGTATTTCATTGTTCGGATATCACCTTTGAGCACAGTGCTCTTTTTCCAAGGTTCCATGTCAGCAGACAATAGGACAATATAGGGATAAGACATTACAAGTTATTTGTTTACAAAGCATAGGCAGTAAAGTAAGGATTGTGCACCAATTTATAAACAGTAGCACAAACAGTAGCAAAAATCAATGACAAAAGGACACCAAAGTACAGTTGACTGCACTCCTAAAAAAAAAAAACACTGAAGATTGCAAAGTTCAAACAATTAAGCAATGACAGAGTAGCCCAGGGAATAAGGCATTGTTAGCATATCAGTATGAAGGGGGGCAGAGGAGGGGGGGTAGGAACCATAGAGGCCCAGAGATAGTGTAGTAGAGTGCTGGTTGACAGGTGGTCATCCAGGCAATAAGGCGGCACAAGGGTTGAGAGCGGGAAGGGAGAATAGGTGAGTTGAGGAAACACAATGTAGAGTGGAGAGAAGTCGAGGGATAAGAAGTCGTTGGAGAGGAAACTCCAGGCAAGTGGGGGTGTAGGTAGGGGTGGAAAAGAGGATCCATTGGCAGAAGGGAGCTAAACAGTACTAAGATCAATATAAAGATGAGGAGCCAGAAATGGAAGGAAAGGGGGCATACCATCACAGGTAAGTATAATTCGAGGAATATGAGAGGGCTATAGAAGTGCAGAAGATCAGGTTGCCATCCTGCAAACACAGGATCCAGCTAAAGAGAGGAATTGCTTCAATTCCGTTTTGAAGGAAGGAAAGCTGCATAGGTTGAGTATATGCGTGGAAACCTCATTTAGCCAGAGAGGAGCCCTATATGTGAAGGACTGTTGATCAAGTGCAGTTTTCATAAAGGGGACAGTCAGGGGACATCTATCCATGCCCCTAGTCAGGTACCTAGAGTGGCTCGTTTGCAATAAGTCTTTGATACATGAAGGGTTTTTTTCCAAAGAGTGCATTTTTACCCAGAAGGCATGTCTTGTACTTTATTCTATTGCTGAGGTTTAGCCAATTGGTTTGTTCGTAGAGCATACACAAGTGTGTAAGGTTGTCAGCACCCAGGGTGAGTCTGCAGGCTTTGTTGAGGGCTGTCACAGCCCACTTGAGAGCAGTGTCAGAGGCTGATCCATAAACTACCAAGCCATAGTCAATGATTGACAAGATTGAACTGGAGACCGAAAGGTGTAGGGTAAAGGGCATTAAGTACTGTTTGTGTCTATAAAGTACACCCAATTTGGGATTGACCGTCCCAACAACCTGGACCATATGCTGTGAGAAAGAGAGGGTATTGTCGATGATGATGCCAAAATATTTGAAGACGTGCACCTGTTCAAGGGGGAAGCCTTATTATTAAGAATGATCAGGACCGGGTACATTTTCTTGTACTGGTGACTTGATATAAGCATCATTTTAGTCTTTTTATAATTGAGAAGCAGTTTCTGCAAGCAGAACCAGTCCTCCAGTTGGTAGAAGGTGGACTTTAACTCTTTTTGTACTTGATCAGGCTATGAGCTGCTACTCAGAATGACAGCATCATCAGCATACAGAATAACTTTGCTCATGCAGGCTTCAGGTAAGTTGTCTAGAAATAAACTGAAAAGTAGAGGGCCCAGGATGGACTCTTGAGGGACCCCAAGCATGACTTCACTGGCAGTGGAGGTAGTTGACCCTATTCTGACACTCTGGAGCCTGTGTGAAAGGTAGTCCTTGAACCAATGGACCGCTTCCAGGGCCAGCCCAAAGGACAGCAGCTGCTGTAGTAGGATATGATGGTTAACAATGACAAAGGCCTTAGTGAGATCTAAAAATATAGAACCCACTAGTTTGCCATTGTCCAAAGCCTTATGCACATAGTCAGCAAATTCAGCCAGAGTGGTAGCAGTGCTGTGGCTCTTTCAAAAGCCATGCTGCTGTGGACATTGTAAACCATACTTCTGAAGGTACTCTGTGATCTGATCAGCAATGATTGTCTCAAGCATTTTTGAGAGGGTAGAAAGAATAGAGACAGGCCAGTAATTGGTGTGCTAGAACAGTCACCACTTTTGTGTACTGGGGTCACCAAACCAGCTTCCAGATGGATGGCAATTTTGCCAAGGCAAGTGATTTAAGATTTTGGTAATAGGGACAATGACTTCATTTAGTGCAATTGCCACTAGCTTCATGTAAGTATTATCACTGCCAAGCCTTGTTTCACCAAGGACCTTTTGTACATAAGTTCTGGCCTTCTTTACTGTGATATGTCTGAAATAGAAGTTGGGATGGTTTGAAGGCGATCTCTGTGTCAGCAGGGATGGTTCAGCAAAGTTGAGGTAGCCTGTGGGGAGAACAAAGCTTAGATTGGAGAATGCAGAGTTAAAGGAGTCTGTGATAGTGAAGGGATCCAAGGTAGGGGTACCATTTAAGTTTAGCATCGAAGGGTGTTTCCTTTCATCTTTCCCAAGTAGGTCTTTAATGTTATCCCAGAATCTTTTACCATTTCCCCAGTACTTGTCCATCTGTTCTTTGTAAAATCTAGCATTTGCAAGCCTAACGAGGTTTGTACACCTATTTCTTGCTGCCCTATAGTTCTGTAAATCAACATTGTTGCCAGAGTTCCTCATCTTGCACCAAAAATTATCCCTGGCCCCCATCTGTTCCAGGATTTCCCTCATTATCCAGCCATTAGTTATACCTCTGATTTTTTTTTTTCATCTCTGGGGCACAGATGTCGCTGATTTCAGTAAATTTGTCTGTGAAGTATTTCAATAATATGTCAATATCCTGGAACTCACTGATAGGAGACCAGTCAACCTGTGATAGGGCTGCCTTAAACGTTTTGAGTTGCACTCTCTTAATAACTCTGCTTTGCATAATGGTTGGAGGGGCCTTTGTTTCTTTAATTGCCCATCTACTGATTACCGGGGAGTGGTCACTAAGGCAATTAGAGAGCACTCCAACATCTTTGATCTTGGAGGGACAACTAGATAAAATCCAGTCCAAGAAAGAGCCATTACCATTCTTATAGTTCACTCTGGTGTGTTCCAATACCATTAGCGTGAGGTACACTCTGGCAACCTGGTCCTTTAGAGGATCAGAGTCCTTGCTAAACCAGTTAATATTGAAGTCACCCGCGACAATGACTTCAGTATTCCTTTTAACTTTTGAGAGTGCATCCATGACTAAACCAAGCCCCAGCTTAGACTTCTTGGGTGGGAGGTAGACAGAGGCAATAGTGAGTGCCTTGTTTTGTCTGCCTATGAGGAGTTTCACAGCAAGTATTTCATGGTCTTCAGTATCAATATAATTGATCAAGTATAACTGGGTGGCAAAGAACTCTGTAATAACTTTTATTTTACAGCTGTAGACAACAAGGGGAATCGCTGGCTCTTTATCAGCACCAACCCAACTTTGGTTCAAGCTCCAGCCCTTCCACCCTTTCCAACCATCACTCTTTCCCTCGTAGGTCATAACAGTTTTGTCCTATGTTACTGCATGGCAACTCCCTCCCCCCAATGGCAATGGCACCTGGTGCCACAATCTCTGCTCCTTCCCTTTTCCCACCTCAGCACATTGACCCCCCTGTGGTTTCAGTATTGACTTGGTTGATGGCCAGGAGATGAGAGAGATGGGATGGGGAGGTTTAGTCCTCCTCCCCTCTCCTTTTCTATTTCTGGTGCCTCTGTTCTTCCTAGTGTTGTGGAGTAACAGTGTCTCCAACCTCCACAGAGTCCACTCACAAGATATGTACTGTGATTGGGAGCCTTTGATACAGGCCCAGCCTACAGGCCCAGCTCCAACTTGAAACCAGTACAGCTATCTCCTATATTAGAGTTTCTCAAATGGTGAGGCTGGCCTTCTGTGGGGAGACCCTAACCTGTTCCAGGGGAGGCTCATGCTAGTCTGAAAAAGTACTGCACTTAAATGTTGAGTTTTAGATGTTTTGTGGGATGGTATGAGGCAAACTAAAAGAGGATAAAAGTAGGTGAATTTCTGTATTCATTTACAAACTGGTGATCAGGAATGGCACACTGAGCCAAGGCTCATTTCAGGTGTACGCAGAAAAGGTAGGGAGTGAATACAATTCAAAAGGTAACTGCAAAATAATCAAGCAATGAAAAATGAACCATGGTGTAAACAAATAGAACAATGAACAAATACTGAGAGGCAAGAATTTACCAATTTTGCTGGTGGCAGAACAGCCCAAGTACAAGGGTCAAGCAGAAAGGTACTAGGAGTAAGAGCAAGAGGCAGCAAAAGAATCCATGAAAAGTTGCTTAAGAGCAGGATAGGGGGAGAGGTAGAGGTGGATATGCTGGTTATTCCATATGGAGGGGACACAGACAAAGAAAATAGTCTGACCCATGATGGTATTGCAGCAAGGGGTGATAATGGCTCAAGAGTTAAATCAGTAGAGCAAGTAGGCTGGCCTGGGAGATGGGGGGGGGGGTTACAAGGGAATGCTTACAATAAGCTAAACAAAATAAGAGCCAACTACTCAAAGGAGTTTCACTTTATTCCTGATGTACCGTGCGAAGTATGCTGTTTTTCTATTGGAGGCCCAAGATTGTTTCAATATTTGGGGAGGCTTAAGATCTTTTCCATGACTTGGGGAGGCTCACTGTGACATAGTCTAAGAACTAATGTCCTACGGTATATCTATATATAATTTGTATTATCAATTAAAGGGATGGAGCAGAGAGGGAATTCCATTCCTCACTACTAACCCCACCCCCAGTCCATAAAGTTTAAATTGGCAGAGGTTGAGTGTCCTTATCCCCGAGAGCCCTGGATACTTCAGGGTTGCTAAAAGGCACAGAGCCAGATGCCTCTAAACTCACATGCTGTATAGCCTAGGCCAGGTGTGCTACATCCCAGAACCTTAGTGCATCCTGTCAGTATGTGATGAGCTACAAGATGGGTGGTGGAGAATTGGGGGAACGCCAGGAAGGAAGTAGGCAATTTATATGGAGGAGACATATTTTAAGGCTTGTTTGTACTTTACACTTTAGAGCTTTCCCCACCATTTCAGTCTTACAGGATCTCCCTGCCCCCCCCCCGCATGAGCTACTGTACCTTTCCATATGTCAGAGTATATCACTCTGAGGTGGCTCTCCTCATGTAGCTCACAGACTACCTCCAAGGGGCCCTCCTTTTCTTCAACCCTCTCATACTTTTTTTGACCATGGAGGGCTTTGTGTGACAGTTCTCCCTGTCCAATCTAATAAATCTGTCAGGATCCCTTTCTTTGTCAAACTGTGCGATAGGTCGTTACCCACACACTCACTGGTAGCTAACTCCTTACCTTTCTTTCCAAGTGTTTGTTGTGAAGGGAGGACAAGGTGAGGAATTAGAACTTCTTATATGTGTAAACTGTTTCCCCTGTTTCAGATTAGCATCCAGATGGCCATGGATAATAGGCTTTGCTCCACTTATACATGGATTTCTGATCAACGTGATACATGTATAATACCTGATGCATGGTTTTCTAAGTTTATGCATTTCATTTTTTGTGCTGTGATATTGCTTCATTCACCTTGGTCCAATATGGCTTTCTGGTTACCACTGCTAGTTCCAGTTTTGCAGTTGTTATGCTTTTATTATGTTTGTTCCAGCATAGTGCATTACACAATATTTTGTCTTGGTACACCTTTCGGTGGTTTGCTTTTCCTGGCAGAGATGCAGGTTTGGAGAGAGCCCCTATCTCCATGGAGACACTGGGTCACCATATCTCCCCGTCCATTTGTGGTTTTGTAATACCCCCTGAATGGCTGACATCACATGTGTTAAGTGGAATCTAAGTGGCCTCAGCTTCCTAATTAACAAAAGGAAGGTACTTTACCAGTCTCAGAACATTGAAGACACAGATTTCCTACCTTCAGGATACCATGCGGGTGGCTTTGGAGGCTGCAAAAATACGTAGCCAGTATATGCAGCATGGAAGCACAGAGTTGTACCATCATAGCTAGACAGGGATGTCCATTCTCATCCATAAATCTCTGAAATGGAAAACTGAGCACCAGTTCTCTGACACCAAGGGCAGATGGCTATTCCTGAAAATGTCGACCATAGAGGGTCCACTTTTTCTGGGAGACCTCTACTGTCTAATTCAGATCTTGTGGCTTTTCTCCATGGTATATTCTAGGCTGTGGTGAATATGGTAATGGTGGGTTACCAATCCTCCAAGGATAGGACTTTAACCTGGCTTTAGAGCCCTGCCTGTACAGGTCCTCAGATTCACCAAAGTGACATCAAAGAGCAGCCATAGCTATTGTCACACATGGTGGATCTCTTACTCTCAGATGTCTAGCATCTTATCCACCCCTCCAATAGTGAATTCTCCTGTTTTTCTGCATTGCATGGCATTTCCAGTTGTCTGGAGGTTTGGCTGGTTTCCCTGAGAATTTCCCAAGTTGTGGCTTCCTCTAATATAGGACCACTCATGTTGGATCATACCCCCATTCCCCTTACCATGCTCTGAGGCAGAGCTGCACACTCGTCCTCTTGGAGATGGGACCTCCTACTCCTCCAGGACCATAACTTCTTGAAGATGGCCCAAGAGAAAGCTATTGCATATGTTAGGACTAACAACCCTGTGAAGGCCTCTGTGCAAAACTTATTTGGTCCTTTGAAAGCTACCCTCTGAAGCAGTATTTGTGTTGCTAGGTGCTGGAATGAGACAGAAGCAAAGGCTAATAAACTGGAGGCCAGATATAAATGAGGCGCACTTGCCACTTCATTAAAACTGTAGCCATTGAAATAGGTGGATAGTAAATGCAGTCAAACACACTCCTGTCCCAAAAGACAGAGCTAGCCTTTCTGAAGACCCCTCTCATATACTGAGAGGGAGAGGGAAGTCTGAAAAGCTTTTATTGTATTGACTTTGCAACAGCAAGCAGAAAGGCATATCACAGCTCAGAGAGATGGCATGTGCAAGCTTTAGTCCTATCTGGAGCACATTAATGAGGTGATGAAGGCCTTCTCTGTCTCCCTATGCTTGTCATGAGGCCTGGCTGACTCATCCCTGCCAGATGGGTTCTTCTACACCTTCTCAATTCCACAACTTTTGGAGGAGCACAAGGCAGTTCTGGAAGCACCGCTCTTGCTACCTGAGTTAGTTAGATCTCTCAGCTCTCACAAAGCTCTCTTCTAGCTAATTTGTATTAGCACCTGAGCCCTGTCATCTGTCCTATACTCTACCAAGTATACTCAGATGCCCACCTTAAAACATAGCCTCTGATAACCCTCCGGGATGCTGTTATAACCATTCTCCTTAAAGAGGGTAAAGACCTTACACTGTTGGCAGTTTCCAACCAATCTCTCTGATCAACACAGATGCCATAATTCTGGTAAAAACTCTGGCCTTCTGGTTAGATAAGATTCTCCTCACATTTATACATGCATCGCTGGTCTTCGACAAGAGCAGATTGAGCTGTGATTGTCTCCAGTACCTAGTCAATCTCCCCCATGTAAGCTCTACTCCCACCCTAGCGACAGAGGTCACCATTGATTTTGAAAGAGCTTTTGCATTGGTAGAGTGAGGTATTTCCAGTATGTCCTCTGCAGGATTTGATTAGGGCCATTTTTCCTCTCTTAGGTTCAAATTCTATACACTGCCCATGGCTAGCGTGCATATGAATAACAATCTCCTTGGCATTCCTGCTACACAAAGACAAAACCAGTGGCACCCTGGAGAATTGGGGGGGGGGGGTTGCAGTGAAGGGCAGCCCTGCCTGACAGAAAATACCCAGATAAGTAGACTGCACTACTAAGCAAACTCCAAGTCTGTTTAAAATGAAAACTTCTTTATTGTGACAGCAGCTTCAAAGTAGCCGACCAGAGTCCTTGCCACGGCGCTTCAACCAAATCAGGATCTTCATCGGTGGCAGATCTAGTGATAGTCAGGCAGAGCCACCTTTCAATATGTGCAAGCATGGTAAATTTACATATTAAACTGAACTATCTAAATTACATACATGTGTATTGCTAACAAAAATATTAACTTCAATTGTCTTTCAATGCTTCGTGGTGGCATATTTACTAAACAGACAAGTGATGGAATTAATTTAGTTTAGTTTAGTTTAGTTTATTGTTCTAGGAATTACTACCTTTGAGCCAGAGGCTCTTTTACAAAGGTTCCACGTCAATTAGGTACAGTACAAAAGGTTACATAGATAACACAACAATTTGTGTTGTGTCAAGAGCAAGAAAACATATACAAATACATATCAAATCACTTGTGCAAAAGGACATGAGATATCAATAATCACATTATTATTACAAGAAAGAGGTCATGCCAGATTAGAAGAATCAAATAGGGAAAAAGTCCAGAACAGAGAGGTTAAGTGAAAGGTGTGGGGAGCAGACAATAGCAGGAGAAAAGGTTTCCCAAACATGTCTTTGTCAGATAACGGAACAGGGTGGGTAGTGACAAAATAGGAGGTTTAATCAGGGCAGTGACAGGAGCTGGAGGTGGCAAGGTGAGAGAAAAGCCTTGATTTAAAAATACCTAGAGAGGTGGAGGCAGTAATATGAGTGCTGAGGGCATTTAGCCAGCTGGGGGCACGATAGGCAAATGATCTTTGTCCCTGAGAAGTCCGGCATCGGGGGACTTGGAGAGGCTGGTGTTCTGATCTTCTGGTAAAACGGGTGCTAGTGCTCGGGCATAACAGGTCTTGGATACAGGGTGGAGTGAGGCCCAGAGTGGATTTTTTCACCATCAGGCAGGTAAGGTACTTTATCCGGTTTGAGAGTTGCAACCAACCTGAGTCAGCATAGAGTTCACATGTGTGGGTACGTCGATGTGCACCAGTGAGCAGCCGACAGGCCTTATTTAGGGATGTTGTAATGCGACTAAGTGCTGTAATTTATCTGTTTAGTGAATGAATTGGAGTTTGCTTTGGAGTGCAGTCTACTTACAGTACCTGTGTATTTTCTGTCGGGCTGGCTGCCCTTCACTGCACCCCCTCGATTTTCCAGGGCGCAAATGGTTTTGTTCCTCTTTGTGTTTACTTTCCTCAGCCGCAGCTGGAGACAATCATCAGAAGGTTGAATAGGGTGAGCAATTCATCACTATGAAACAAGGCACTTTGTGGCAGCATTTGATATTTAAATCCTGTGGAATCCACTCCATGGACGTTTCTACATTATCAGAATGGTGGCATATCTAACCTGAGTGCAACACCAGTTTTACCCATAGAAAATGAGCTTACACACAAGGATTCCCCATTTGACTGCTTGAAGGATGCCGCAATGATTAAACACCATTGGGAACAACAAAATAATTCGCTTTTCACTGAGGCTGAACCAGCAACAGAAGGTGAGCAGCTTAAGTATTTCTTCCACAAATTTAAAAAGCTTAGAATTCAGGAACTAAACCTATATTACAATAAAATAATAGAACATTACCTTAGGGAGGGACTTTCACTAAGGGGATTAAGAACTGATACAACCCCTACTTTTGGATTTGAAGATGAAATCCTGAAAACTGATTGGGAAGCAACACTTACAAACTGTACCAATGAGCTAACAGGAGCACTAATTAGGAGAGACACTAGAAAAGAAGAGAGTTTTAATGAGGACATAAAGGAAATACAACAGCAATTGATAAATTATAAAGATAACACAAACTTTGACAACTTTAACAAACAGAACTGAAACACACAAAAACGACCTTATCACTAGGAAATGGTTAAAGGTTACAAGAGACACAGAAGACTATGCAAGTGGAGAAGTATTCATGTGGGAACGGAGAGATAGATCAACAATAAGGGAGCACTCAAGATTGAGATCACAGGGAAGACAGACACACCAGAGGTCTGAAAGCAATAAACAACAAACTGCTAATTAAAACAATCCTAATAAGAGAGTAACATTTCAGCAAAACTCAGAAGTTATTGAAGTTACATACACTCAACAAGAAGCTGCCACACCTCCGTCTGGATCAATACCAAATATATGTTTAGACAGCAGAGAACTAGCCCTAAAGAAATGGAAAAAACAACTCCAATGACAAAAACATGCTGCACATGTGCAAACTAACCTCGGAACTTATTTTTCATAGGCATCTACAGAATGGTTCCTTATGCTCCTGTAAAACACGTTCCTAGCGAATAGAAGAGTAAGTTCTTTCTCTGTTCAAAGCAACCGATGTTTAAATGTTTTTCTTTTTTTTATGTATTTTTTTTCACTTGTCCAGCTCCTCAGCTTCGGAGGGGGCCTCATACCCCCTCCTACTCCATCTGCCAGTTCATTCCAAGGCATCCCCCCCCAGTTTCATTGTGCTCGTGGGGGCAAGGGTGTATGTATTTTTCCCAATTTTTTTTCTCTCAATCCCCCTGAGTACGCTGCTGCAGAGGACGTACGTCCAGACAGATGGTGTACTGATGCATGCTGTTGTCAAGTGCCCTCAGCATCCTCCCTTCCCCAACTCCGGAGAGCTGCCTGTGCCCCTAATGTCTGTGCTTCCATAGGCATAGGTGCGTTGGGTGCTTGTAAGCACCCCAGGAAACCGACCCCAGGAGCAGGAGAGCATCTGTTGGGATACTCAATCCTCCTTCCCCCATTCGACCCCTAGCATTTTTATATTTTTTAAATTCAGAATTTTTTTTTTCATTTTCATGTTAGGTAGTTTGATGTTCATATGTTAGGTAATTTTCATAGTGTGGTGTGGGGTTGAGTAAAGAGTTCCTCATATGTTGCAATCCAAGGTTTTTCTTCTCCAGGTCCTGGTCCAGTCAAGGGAAGTGTGGTCACTTGCATCCACTGCTGCCTCCACCATAGTCTCACAGCTGCCTGTGGCTTCCCCCCCTCCCCCACCTCTCTCCCAGATCCAGGTCAGCTCAAGGGACTGCTGTCACTTAAATACGAACTTATGAATTTGCCTGCAGACACAGGCCTTGCGGTCTATCAAATCTGTTCGAATGTGCAGCAAGCACACTTACTCTGTAGTTGTCCCTCCCCACTTCTCCTTCACAATATCCCCCCATTCTCACTCACACCCCCCCACACTGTCTTACAGGATACCATCTCCTTTGGCAGAGTGTTCCATTTTGCAACCACTCTCGCTATGAAAAAGTGTCTCCTCACTTAAAGCCTATATCACCCGTCCTCCAATATAAGATCATGACCTCTAGTGTCCCTCCCTCTCATTAATTTAAATATCCGTTCTGTGCCTGTCTTGTAAATCCGCTTAAGCAGTTAAACATCTCAATGATATCCCCCCAATCCCTCCTTTTCTCCAGGGAGTACATATTCAGCTCTCTCAACTTTTCCTGATATGACATGTCCCCTAGTCCCTGGATCATCTTAGTTGCTCGGCACTGTACCCTTTACAGTAATCTGATATCCTTCTTTAGATATAGGTGCCAGTACTGCACGCAGTACTGAATCCACCGCCCCTCTCCCTTCCAACCCTATCTTTATAAGCTCCACTTTCAACTCCTCAAAGCACCTCCTTCTTCTATTCTCAACATTGTCGCCCCTCTTGTCTCTGCAATGGCCTCTGGTGAACTCATGCTGTATTGCTATGTAGTAATTGTCTACAGACAAGGACCTCCTGGTCCATCTAGTCTGTCCTGATTTCTGATAAGCTCCTGCTTCTCAAGTATAGGTCCTGCTACACCTATGTCCATCCGTCCCCCCTCCTAATCTCAGTAGTCCTCTGTGTCTAAATCATGTCTGCTTGAATGCCTCCACAGTGTCTGCACTCACCATTTCCTCTGGTAGCTTTTTCCAAGGTTCATCCACTCTTTCCGGGAAGAAGTACTTCCTCACATTGCTTCTGAGCCTCCCCCTTCCAGCCTCATTTCATGACCCCTTGTCCTGGTGCTCTTCCTTTTCTGCAGAAAGCTGTTCTCCTCTACATTCTTAATCCCTTTGACACATCTGAATGGCTCTATCATGTCCTCCTCTCCCTTCTTGCCGCCAGTGATTACATGTTTAGCTTCCTAATCCATTCCCCATATGTTCTCTGATGCATGCCCTGGACCATTTTGTTAGCTTTTTTCTGCACTGCTTCCACCTGGCTGATGTCCTTTCTGAGATGGTGAATCCAGAATTGAACACAGTACTTGAGGTGGGCCTTCGCCAGTGTTCTATAGAGGGGCAAGATTACCTCCCTCTTTCTAATTGTTATTTCTCTTCCAAAGCAACCCATCATCCTGCTTGCATTGCCTAGTGCCTTCCCAAACTGACTAGCCACTTTAAGGTCATCAGTTATGTTGACCCCAAGGTAGGGATGCTGTGAAATAAAATTTTGTCAGTGAAATTGCCATGAAATCGGCAATTTCGCAGTGTGAAACTTTTCACCAAATTGCGGTGAAATGGTGACATTTCACTACAATTTCACCCATCACAAATGAGCATCTCCCAAAGCTATCTCATCATGTAGTGTCCCCCCCCCCCAAGCCGCTCACTGGCCAAATAAAAAAAAATATCCCTGGTGTCTAGTGGTCCCCCCAGCCCGATCATGGCTGAAATTGAATCCCCCCCATTTACCCTGCTGTGTCATGTCCTGACTCCAGAGTCTCGACTGAGTCTGAATCTGACCTTGTGTAAAAAAAAAAAAATAATAATTTAATCCCCAACTCCCAGGTGTCTAGTGGATCCCCCACCCTGGCATCAGATAGTGCCCTCCCCACTCCCCCCCAGTGCCCCATGTGACTCTTGGCCAGCTGGTTATGATTGTTCTATGATATTTGTAATATAGAAGGATGGTGTGTGATTGTCTCACATGGGACAGCCTGTGCTGTGGGTGCCCCCCTCAGGTTTCAGTGAAGCTAACAGGATGTATTAAAATGATCAGGAGATCTCTGTATGTAATTCACTTCCTTGAGAAGTTGCATTTTATGGCCTTTTATGACCTCCTGCCTTTGAAGTTGAGAAGCTAAATATAAAGTTTATTACAGGACAGGACATCGCTATCTCGCATCTAAGTGACACACTGCAGAGTTGTAAAAACCTTTGATGTTCCTTGGGAAAACAGGAATTGTGCAAGATCAGAGAAAATGTTTAATTAAGGAGTCATATTTGGGAAATGAGTTTTTGCTGATGTCACCTTATTTAATATACCTTCTGATAGGACATCTTGTTTGTATATTTTTTATATTCTAAAAGAAGGAGCAAGATGACTCATCAAAAGTGGTGTGGGGAGACACAGTTTAAAATAAGACTTGTGTCTGATCTTTGTGAGAGATATATTCCATCTTGGGAGAGAGAAACACACAACTATCTGATAAGCACTTAGAGGTAATACATTAGATAGAAAAATATCTAACTGTATGTTGATAGGAGTTTGTCTGTAGTTTACTTTGTTTTCTTGTAAGTGATTGTATGCTTTGTGATATAGTGTTCTGTGTTTACATTTTTCATATTTTTATCCATTTCTAGTAAATCTATATTAGAACGATACTGCCTGGGTCTTCCAAGTTCTTTTTTTTTTTTTTGCATGTGACGTATAGAGGGTTAAGACTGACAAAAAAATGTTCAAAAACTTGATGGTGTTACTAAACTGGGAAAAGGTAAAACTATACCTAAGGTCTTTTGTAGAGTTTTAAGGGTTCATTTTGGAAGCCTGGCTGGGTGCCCCTGGTGTAAGATTGTACCACAATCCCTGAAGAGGGTACGAATCTGATCCTGTACATTGGGTATGCTAGCATAAGGTTCACAGTTTGAATCCCCCCAGAACTTGAGACTAAAGGTGATTTAGACCCACAAGCAGACAGGGGGGTTACCCTGTTTGTTACCTGTTCACACTCTTGTGCTCTGAGGTTGGCACTGTGGGAGCAGAGGGCCTGACCCGCTAAGTAAGTTTGTGACACCCGATCAAGCACAGCCCTTCACTCACCTCCATGGCCAGCAGCCCGACTAGCTTCAATGAATGAGCACGTGCTTGTACAAGCATGAGCTCATTCATTGGATTCAGACAGCCAACACTCTCACTTCTACTGGAATGTAGTGAGGGTGCTGTCTGTCTGACAATGAATGAGTGTGTGCTTGTACAAGCACGTGCTCATTCATTGAAATGCTCAGTCGGGCTGCCAACTGTGAAAGTGCATGGAGGGCTGTGCTGGTGGCCCAATCAGGGTACGGGGGGGCGGGTGGGTGCTGTTTGATGCCATGGTGGGGGGCGTGGGGTCCACTATACACCAGGGAGTTGGGGATTTAATGATTTAGTTATTATTTTTTAACACACAATGTTGGATTCAGACTCAGTTGGGAGGGACATGACTCAGAGTAACTCGGGGGGCTTTATTCAATTTCGGCCATGATTGAAGGGAAGGACACCAGTGAAGAAAGCTGATCATAGTGGCGAAATTAAGGAATTTTGCCTGCGACCAGTTTGGTTTGTGGGCGAAATTTTACTCTCTCCATGGGCAAAATTTCACATTTTGCCCAGCAAAAATATTTCACTGGGTGACATTTTTCAATATCGCACAACACTACCCCAGGTCCTTTTCCTGGTTAGTTATGTCCACCTCCTCCCCTCCTAGTTGATATGTTGCCCTTTGGGTCTTCTGCCCCAGATGAATGATCTTACACTTTTTGGCATTAAATCCCAGCTGCCAAACCCTTGACCACCCCTCAAGTTTTTTAAGTCTCTTTCCATCCTGTCTACTCTCTCTTGTGTGTTGACCCTGTTGCAGATATTTGAGTCATCTGCGAACAGGCATACTTTTCCACTTAGTGCATCTGCAATGTCTCCAGTGAACCCAGCATGTCTGCAGGTTTAGAGAGCCTTTTCACAATTGGAGTGTGAGGAGCTTGCTTGTTTTTTTCCTGATAAGGTGGCCGACATCAGGTCGGAGATTTGATTGACACACTCTATGGGAGTTGCTGATGATCGGCACTTGGCCACTGTCCTTCACTTCTCTTGGAGTACCTTCGACTGGCTGGAGATCATGGATGTTATGAGGATTATCCAGGGTATGCACCCTACGTGCTGTAGTTTAGACCCAGGCTCAACTTCCCTGATTATGGGTTGTTGTGATATTATCAGCCCAGTCTAAGTGCAGATAGTCTGGTGCTCCCTTGATTTGAGTGAGTTTCCTAGCTCCCTGAAGGAGGCTGTGGTGACTCCCCTCTTGAAGAAAGCTTCTTTGGATCCAGACTGTCTGGCAAACTACAGACCTATCTCTAACTTCCCTTTTGTGGGGAAGGTAATTGAGAAAGCAGTGGCTGTACAGCTGGAGAACAATTTGACCATCCATAGCATCTATGAACCTCTCCAATCTGGTTTTTGAAAGAGGCATAGTACCGAGACTGTGCTGGTGCGGGTGCTCAATGATCTCCTGATGGTGAGAGATTGAAGGAACCGGTCCATCTTGGTGCTTCTTGATCTTTCATCAGTTTTTGACACCGTGGATCATGGGGTACTGCTCGAGCGCCTGAGGTTCATCTGCAGCCTGACAGATTCAGTCCTCAGATGGTTTAGGTCTTTCCGCACTGGCAGAACTCAGAGGGTGGTGTCGGGGATTTATTCCTCTGACCCTGTCTCTCTGTCATGTGGAGTCCCTCAGGGCTCTGTGCTGTCCCCCATGTTATTTGTGGTGTACATGCTACCCCTTGGAGACACTGTAAAATGGTATGGGCTGAGGTTTCACTGCTATGCTGATGATACCCAGCTCTACCTGTCTTTTGCACCTGACCAGGATGGAGCACTCTCGGTATTTAAAAACTGCATCGCTGAAATCCTGGACTGGATGAATTCCAGCTGGCTGAGGTTGAACCCAGGGAAGACTGAGGTGATGGTTGTGGATCCAGGATGCTGGATAGGGGGGTTAGGGCGGGTCATCTCTCGGGGCTTTTCTTGGGGGATTCCCAGCTCCTGACCTCTGAATGGGTGCGGGACCTAGGGGTGATACTTGATGATGGGCTGACACTACGTCTCAGGTGTCGGCCGTCGTTAACGTTGCACATGTGTGCAATTTGTTTTTGTGTGTTTGCACTAACTTTTCCCTAGTTATTTTTTTTTACACTGTTAGCCTCACAACTGCTACTGTAACTACCTGACTATGTCCTGCTGTACTGTTATATAACCTGTCTTTCTCTGTTTGTAATACTTGTGACGTGGAACCTTTGTAAAGAAGTCTCTGACTCAAAGGTACTTCCGAATCTCCAATAAATAAATAAAATAAATAAATAAATAAGTCATCCTTTTACCATCTGAGGAACATTGCTAGGATCAAGCACCTTGTTCCGTTCAGTGATCTATCTACACTGATCCACGCCTTTGTGACCTCGCACCTTGATTATTGCAACTTCTTTTACTTTGGGCTTCCGGGGGTTCATATCCTCTGCCTGCAGCTGGTGCAGAATGCTGCAGCCCAGTTGTTGACGGGGACTCCTCAGACTGCCCATATTATGTCGGTGCTGCACGAACTGCACTGGCTGCCAGTTCGTGGCGGATCACCTTCAAAGTCGGATTACTGACCTATAAAGCCCTACATGGTCTTGGCCCTGACTACCTGAAAGAACTTCTGCCTCCTTACTGCCCCTATTTGATTGCTCCATTCAGCAGATGAGGGGTTGCTAGAGATTCCAAGGGTTGTTTTAAAATCTTCAGGGGCCCATGCATCTGAGTACGCGGCCCCAGCCCTTTGGAATTCTCTACCCCATCTGATTCGGTAGTGTGTGACCATGGGGGGTTTAAGCAGGTATTGAAGATGTATTTGTGGAGCAAGGCATACTGTGACCAACTGTGTAATTTTATGATTTTATTACATATTTATTACTGTTGTTTTTATGAGGTTTGCATACTCTGTAATGTGCCTTGATATTTGAAAGGCACAACATAAATGAACATTATTATTATTATATTACATTGAACAGTTATGGCTCCATGACAGATCCCTGTGGTACTCCACTTGTCACTTCCCCCTCCTCTCATCTCACCCAGTTCACTACTACCCTCTGGCTCTTATTGGTTAGCCAGTTCTTCACTTACTTTACCACTTTTGTCCCCACCCCTAGACTGTTCACCTTGTTAACTAATCTCCTGTGTCAGACATTATCAAAGGCTTTCCTGAAATCAGGTAGGCCACATCCACTGCCCCCCATCCATGACTTTCATCACCCAGTTGGAGAACTTGATCAAGTTAGTTTGGCACGGTCTTCCACCCATGACTCCATGCTGTCTAGGATCCTGCAACATATTACTGGTCAGGTACTCCAGCATCCTTTCTTCTATTAATGACTCCATTATCTGGCCTACTACTGATGTTAGGCTCACTGGCCTGTAGTTCCCTGCCTCCTCCCTGTTCTTACTCTTGTGCATTGCCATGTCATATTGTACTACCTCTGTTTCTAAGGATGTGTTGAACAGTGTTGTCAGTGGTGCAGCCAGTTCCTTCCTTAGTTCTTTTAGTATTCATTTTAGTATTCCTGTGGTGCACCTCATTGGGACCCATAGGCTTGTCCACTCTTAATTTCTCCTGTTCCATGATTATTTTCTCCTCTGTGAAGGGGCATGTGTCCCCCCCCCAACACAAACACACTTACACACATGCACCGGTTATTCCATTTTCTTTTATCTGTGCACCAATTCCCTCCCTTTCTATAGTGAATACTAAACAAAAAACTTGTTCAATATGTCAGCCTTCTTCAGGTCCTCCTCTACATTCTGCCCACCGCCACTTGATTCTCACTATTCCTGCCTCTTTGTTCCTCCTTTCACTGATGTATTTGTACAGGTTCTTGTCCCCTGCCTCACAGATTTCACTAAGTTCTCCTCTGTGAGTGCTTTATCTTCCCTAATCCATTTTGCTGCTTCTTTTAATTTATTCCTATACTCCTTCTCCTTATCTAGTTCCCTGTGTTTATTTTGTAGTTTTTGAATGCCAGTATTTTTGCCCTTACAACTTCTGCAGATGACTTTCCACCTGGAGATATGAGATTCTGTCTCCATTGATCAGAACAAGATCTAGACTTGCCCTGTGTCTGGTAGACTCCTGTACCAGCTGCCCTCCCCCTGTAGCGAGTCCACACTGTCTCATGTCCTTGCTGAAGCTCCAGCCGGGATGGACCATATTAAAATCCCCACTGAGAAGAACCTCCCCCTTTGCTGCCATACCCTGCATGTTGTTACATGAGGTCCCTGCACCCTAATTGATACCCCAGAGGTACGCCTGCAGACAGCTAGCATTTATGTATATGTTATACTAACATATAGGGCTGAGGACATCTACCGTACAAGAGTAGATATCAGGATATGTATGCACATGATTACTATACTCTTTACTTTCTAATATACACATGTATTTCTTGCTTACAAGATGTTAGGACACTTGTGTCCTTGTAGTGTTATGATACAGTATATGAGTCGGCATTGCAATCTTCTGATGATTTGTATTACTACACGGCTATGTACAAACTGTACTTTGTTTGTTTCCACAAAGTGACGACTATAACAAAATTATATAATGTTATCTAGGACTGTGGAGCCATCTCTAATTTAGCCAATAGGGCTCATCTCTGTAACGAGAAATGTTTCTACCTTACAGTAACTATGGTAATTATCTTAGGTATATAATATAAGACATTATGTCTTACTTCAGAGACCTGGAGACGCGAAGATTCCTCGAGGTACAGGGAACGCATAGCATTGGCTCCCAGTTCCTAATGGTAAGAACTGCTTAGGGCAACTGTGATTTTCCTTTTGGTAGAAATACACAAGATTTATTACTCTTATGCAATGGGTTTGTGATTCCTTGCATTCCCATTATTGCCAAGAACCTGAGGGTGAGGGTTTAGACCTCCTGACAATGTCTTTGAGCATAACCTTGTCCATTTCCTCTTCCTGAGCTGGGAGACCTGTACATCACTCCTGTGTGAATAGCTATTCCATTGCCTGTCTTGAGGGTAAAGTCTGCTCTGAATTTCAGTTGCTCTGATATTTTCATTCACATAGAGGGCCATCCCCACCACTTTTTGCCCTCCCTGTCCCTCCTGACTAGGGCATAACCTGGTATATGTACAGTATGTCACAGCTTTGGTTGTTGGTGTACCACATCTTTGTTATAAAAACATAAGAAAGTTGTCAGCAGATGGGGACCTTTTGGTCCATCTAGTCTGACCAAGGTGACTACCCCCTCTCCCCTCAAGAGTTCCTGTCAAGTTGCCCACATTGTCTATCCCATGCTAGCTTAAACTGTGTAACTTTCTGCTCCCACCACGTGCAGTGGTAGATTGTTCCATGAATCTATCACTCTTTCTGTGAAGAACTCCCTTGAGTTGCTTTTCAACTTGCCTCCCAAAAAATGCAAGTTATGCCCTCTTGTATGAGTTTCCCTGTTTTCCTGAAATAGTTTTTCTGTTTATCTCTTTTATGCATTTGAATGTCTTTATCATGTCTTCTCTATTTCTCCTATGCTCCAGTGAGTATAACTTTAGCTCTCTGAGCCTTGTCTCGTAAGGTTCCTGATGCAGCCTTTACACCATTATTGTAGACCTTCTCTGCACTGCATGTAGTCTATGTTTTTCTTTAGGTGTGGCCTCCAGAACTGGACACAGTATTGCAGGTGAGGCCTAACCAAGGATCTGTACACTGAGGTATTTAAGGATCCTTTGTCTATGCTTAGCCAGCCTCCTGATTATGCAGTAGATGTGAAACCGGTAGAAGTTTTGTGAGCTGATGCTGTTTTTATGCAATATTTGGCGTGTTTACAATATCTTTATAATAAAGCTGCTAATTGGTTTATAGCTCATGCAGTGAGGCTATTTGTTTCATGCTATTCATTTTGTTATATCTTGAATGCACTTAACCATTAGAGAGTTTTGGTTTTTTTGTATCTGTACAGTGGTGTGATCACCTCCTGCCTTCTTCTTGTGATTCCCCTACCTATGCACCCGAGTATACTACTTGCTTTCTGTGCAGCTTTCTCACATTGTTTTGTGACGTTTAAATAATTTGTGATGATTACCCCCAGGTCTTTTGCTATTGTTGTTTCCTCCAATTGGTCTCTATTCAGTGTGTACTTGATCCTAGGATTTCTCTTTCCCAGGTGCATGTCCGTTTTTAGGTGAGGTCTAGAGAAATGGAATCAGTACTCCAGGTGTGGCCTCATCAATTATCTGTAGGGTGGCATGATTATGTCCTGCTTTCTGCTTGTCAAACCTCTGCCTATGCACTCCAGGATGCCACTTGACTTCTGTGCCGCTTTGTCACATTGTTTACCCACCTTTAGGTTGCTGGTAACAAATACTCCCACATCGCACTCCATTAATGGCTCCTGCAATTGGTGCCCTTCCAGTATGTACTTATTTCCTGGGTTCCACTTTCCCAGGTGCATTGCTTTACATTTCTTGGCATTAAATTTTAACTGCCAATTTTTGGACCATTCCTCTAGTTTTCTGCCACCTCCCTCAGGTGCTTACACATTGCCCTGAAGTCATCCTGTACCTTTGCAAAACTGACTCCCTCCTTCACTAGGTCATTTGTCCACATGTGAATGATGATGTCTAGCCCTCCCTTCTAGCCACTGCCTTAGTGGTCCTGTGGATCTGCTCCTCCTCACTCCAAGCTGTGCCTCCTGGAAGACACTTAATTTCCCTCTCCATCTTGCTGCCTTTACCTAGCTCCACACCCCTAACTATTGGGTCCCACACCAGGAAGAGCTTCCTCCTCCTCCTCCTCCTCCTCCAGTTTCTCTGGCTTCACCTCATTGGCCCTCCACCTGGGAGGCCTACTCATCCTCCGTAGTCACAGCCTCAGGTTCCTTGCAGAGCTCTCCCTCTCCTCAAGAACAGCATACTTGTTCTCCATTTGGACTGGATTGGGGATGTGCGTCTGCTGCACCTCCCTTAACCTCACAGAGACCACTGTGGTCCATTCAGACTGCTGTATGGTCACCCGCTGTGGGACTGGCTGGGGACACAGTGGCCTCTGGTTGGGGGCGAAAGTCTCCAGAATTAATAACAGCTCAGATCAGAGCAGGGCGACCTCCTCCCTCTACACAGAGAGTTGCCAACAAATGGGGCAGCACTGCAGCTACAGTACCAGAATGTTCTTCTGAACAGAAATGGAAGTGCAGGGATAACATAGTGAGGATAAAGAGGGATGGGGAGTGGGCAGAAGAGGGAGAGGAACAGGCGGAAGCACTGAATGCTTTTGCTCAGTGTTCACGCAGGAGAAGGGGGGACGACTACCACCTTGGACTAGGAGAGTGGGAGGAGAAGGAGGTGTTGGATGGAATGATTGAGGGAAGTAGAATATTAGAGGGACGGAGGATGCTAAAAGTGGACAAGGCACCAGGGCCAGGTGGTATCTACCCCAGGGTGCTGAGAGAGATGGTGGAGGTGCTGGCAGGATCGCTAATGGATCTGTTCAGCACCTCGCTGGATATGGGATGTGTGCCTTAGGACTGGAGGATGGCCCATGTGGTGTCAATACACAAGGGACAAACCGGGCAATTATCAGCTGGTCAGTCTCACTTTCATAGTGAGCAAGCTTATGGAGACAATACTGAAGGAGAGGCTGGTGTCATTTCTAGAGGACAATGATCTCCAGGACGCGAGGCAGCATGGGTTTGTCTCAGAAAATCCTGCCAAACTAACCTAATACAATATTACAACTGGGTAACAAGTGAGCTGGATAGGGGCCATGCAGTGGATGTCCTCTACTTGGATTTCAGCAAGGCCTTTGATTCAGTGCCTCATGGGTGGCTTGGGGGAAGCTAACTGGTGTAGGAGTGTGGGTGAAGATGGCACACTGGATTACAAACTGGCTGCATGGGAGGCTACAACAGGTGGTGGTGGTGGGGGAATACTCAACACCTCGACCAGTGACGAGCGGGATGCCGCAGGGCTCGGTGCTGGGTCTGGTGCTATTTGGGCTCATCATCTCAGACATCACGCATGGAGTGGTAAGCAGGGTAAGTCTGTTTGCATACAATAACAAAATGGGTGCAGTAGTGGATGAGGAGGGATGGAAGCAACTTCAGAGGGACCGAACCAAACTGGAGAAGTAGTCGGAGATGTGACAGTTGGGGTTCAATCTAAAGAAGTGTAAGGTTATGCACTTCGGGGCAAAGAATCCAAGGAGAGAATACTGGTTGAGGGGGGTTGAAGCTGGGGATCACTGAGGAGGAGAAGGACCTAGGGGTGATGGTAGCAGGGAGCATGAACAATTCTGCCCAGTGCAGGAAAGCGGCAGTGAAGGTGAACAAGATGCTGGTGTGCATAGAGAGTGGGTTCTCGTCTAGACAGAGGGAGATGATCTTGCTATTCTCAGGTCACTGGTCAGGCAACACTTGGAGTACTGTGTGCAATTCTGGAGTCCATACCTGAGGCGGGCTATCAAGCTACTGGAGGGGGTGCAGCAGAGGGCGACGAGGATGATACAGGGAATGCAGTGAAAACAGTACATGGATTCAAAAGTGCATGGGATAAGCATAAAGGCACCCTGCTGTACAGCAGAGTGGGGGAAAGGCAGTCCAGATAAAAGTAGGGATTGCCAAACCAAGTAGGGAAATGGGCAGACTAGGTGGGCTGTATGGTCCTTATCTGCTGACAGAGTCTGTGTTTCTATGTTTCTATGTTTATATGAATGGAGGGGAGAGACTATGAGAACAGGCTGGGGGAGCTGAATATGTACATGCTGAAGGAGAGGAGGGATGGGGGGACATCAACAAAACTTTTAAGTATCTGAGGGGAATCAACAAGTATCGAGCCAACAGGGTTTTTAAACTGAGGAAGGAAAGGGATACTGGGGGGCAAGGGCAAAGGATAGAGGGGGGAAGATTTAAGAAGGAGATGAGGTGGCATTATTTCACAGAGTGAATGGTGTTGAAGTGAAACACCCTACCAGAGAGGGTGATATCATGCAAAACTGTGGGTAACTTTAAAAGGGCATGGGACAGAGAACTGGGCAGAATACAGTTGGGTGAGGCTGAGAATGGCCAAGGGAGGACAAAAGGGGAAGGGGTGGGGCAGCTGTAACCTAGGGATGCTAGCTACACACTCAAGCAGATGTTGATAGACTAGGAGGTCTGTTTTTGCTTTCACAATCATATGTTCATATGTTCTGAACACTGCTGCCCTGCACCAACTGCACTGCACTACTTGTGACATCCTTTTTTCTTCTGGAGAGATGGTCAGGTATTTGACAGCTTGGCTTCAGTGCCAAAACATTCAAAGTAATGGGCTTGGGGCCAAAAATCCCAGATACTACAAACTGGCTGAGAGTTGTGCAAGTCAAAGGAGAAGACTTGACCATGATAATTACGAGTGACCTGAAGCACTAAGCACACTACAAGAAAGTACTCCCAAAGCAAATTGATTGCTGGGATGTATAGCCAGGGTTATAACCAGTAGGAAAGAAGAAGTCATTCTGACACTGTCCAGATCATGGATTTAGATGCATCTGGAGTACAGGGTGTAGTATTGGAGCCCTTACCTAAAGAAAGACATCAAACTACAGGAGACAGTAGAGAGAAGGGTGGCAAAGATGATGCAGAGACTAGGCATATCATACAGAGAGTGACACAGAGACCTCAACATGCAATCCCTGGCAGATAGAAGGGAGAGGGGTGGCATGACTGAAACCTTTAAATACCTTAAGGGTTTAAACAAAGTGAACTCTAAGGGTCTCTTCAACTTTAATGGGAACAAGACCACTTAAGGGCACTGCAACAAGCTAGTGGGGAGATGCTTCAGAAGGGAAATGAGGCAACACTTTTTCACTGAGAAGGTGGTGGCAAAATGGAATGAGTTGCCATAGGAACTTGACTCACTGAACACAGCAGGCAGCTTCAAGAAAGGATTGGACAGGGTAAAAGCCAAAGCTGCATGGAAAGAATGTGGAGGTGGGGGAATATTGAAGGGAAAAAAAAGCTGATAGCAAGGTGAGGGTGCAGATCCCTCTGCAGTTACTGTTATCTGATACATATCCCCAAGAGGTTCATGATCACCTGATCTCTCTTAACTACCTATTCATGCATTCCCAACTCCTCTTGAACCCTCCACCATTTTGGCACTGTTCAGTTCCTTTGAAAGTCTATTTCTCCTACCCATCAAATGATCTGTGAAAAGAACTTCCTTATGTGCTTTTAAGCCTACCCCTTCTGTACAACCACCATCAATTTTGTCTTGTGCCCACTGGTATGGATGTTGCCACATTTTGTGAAAAGCTGGTTCACATCTTTCTGCAGTTTTGCAGTGTTGTGTTTATCAAAGTCTCCCATGAACATGTCATTAGAAACATAGTAGACCAGGAGCCTTCACCCTCTTCGTGCTGAATACAACCTTTCTGAATGGTACAGTGAGGTACTGCTCCTCCTGATGTGGGACAGAGGGAGATGTTTGTATGCTGTGTCACTGATGCTGTGCCCAAAGTGTCTGTCCTGCACCCTGCTGAGGTTTTACATAGACAGAAAACAAATGTTCTCATCCCTACATAGGGAAATGCAGGCCCTGCTCTAGGAACATTGGGTGGGGTTGGGGGGGGTGCCGGCCCCTGCAAATGGAGTGCAGTTTCAGGCTCCTGCCTGGGATGTTAGGTGCAGTCCCATGAGTGGGGAGGATTAGGAGGTTGCAGGCCTTCTGTGTGGAGAGCCACGTGGAATGCCAACACTGCACTGTGCCATGTTCTGTGCCAACAGTGTGCAGTGACACACAAGCACTGCTCCATGTGATATGCACCACTGTACTGTCTCATGTGCATTGCTGACAATGCTTTGTGCCACATGCAGTGCTGATCCTGTATTGTGGCACAAACTTGGGTTATATTTCAAATATGTGACTCAGCTCCAACCCCCCACACCAATTTTTATTATGGTGCACACTTATGCAATTAAATAATTTAATAAGAATAATAATTTAGTAATAATTTCTTGGTTCCCAAGAAATGCACAGGTTGGAAATAAGACAGTCCAGGTCACTGACTGGCTGGGGTTAATATGTGAAAACAAAATTCTTGTCCACTGGACTTCATCTGTTCCTCTAGCTCATCTAAGTAGGTGGTCATGAGCCTCTCCTTACATGCTGCTGTTGGAATAATTACATAATCCGAAGTGGAGGGATTATGCTTAGTCAAGTAATGGGAACAGAAGAAGTCCAGAGAGACAAGGATCCTGGTTTCAGACAGTCAGAGGAAAGCATTCCAAAATAGAAGGGGGTCATGGGGTTGGAAATGCATAGGCCAGGAGGCGAAGCAATGTAGCATGTAAGCCCATGGTACTAGGAAAACAGTTGTCCTTCTTCAGTAGCTGGGTCATCATTGACCCTGTCAGCTCCACATTTTTGTGCTGTTTTTTCCTCAGGACCCAAGGAGGCAGCCAAACACCCTGGATGTGGTCCATCCCCATTCTTGGTGGCTTGCTTGTGCTGACAGCCATTCACTGCTGGGTGTCATTCTGCAGCACGCCGTGTGAACTACCCTCCCCCAGGGAAGGAGAGCTGTTTACGGATGCTCAATCCTTCCTTGCTGACCCCAGAGCAACCAGAGTCTGTTCTTGAACTTGGTTCACTGGCGTGGCACGAGGTGTGGCATTCAATGCCTCAACTCTCAGTGCCACCGGGCTGGCCCATCTATTACCTCTATAATGTTAAGCGCTTTAATAAGGATGCCGTGAAGCTTTCTTTTTTTCTAGTGAGAATAAGTTTGGCTTTCATTTATTTATTTAGTTAGTTATTTTACACATTTTATCCAGGAAAGATACACTAAGCAAAGGCTTCTTTCCAAGTCCATCCTCGGAGCATGGGGAAGTTAAGAGACTTGCTCATGGTCACACAGTACAAGTGGTGGCTGTGGGATTCAAACACAGTTCTCCAGGTCTTCAGCTCAGTGCTCTTTACTATTATACTATACTAACGAGCTGTGAATAAGTTTGGTACATCCAGCAGAAATGGGTTTGGTTAACACAACCTGCACTTACTCTGTGACCCTGAACAAGTCACCTCCCAGTGCTCCCAGATTGCTCCTCAAACCAGGATCTTGTGCCAAGTGGGCCATTACTCAGTTAAAGATCACCCCAACTACCCTATCTACATCGGGACCATCCCTCCCACTGCCTTGATCACCTTTCTTTCAAGTTCTGCTGCTGGACCACTCCTCAACACTTTGGATAGTCCCCACTCCCCAGTTAGATGCTGTGCCCCACATTACAATTTGTCCTTTATGTGGAGTATATATGTCCCTAATTGGGGAAAACATTTTTGTTCTGCCTGTATCCATGAATGTGCTGCTACCCAATCCCAATCTACAATTCTGGTGAAGACCAGGGGGCTATACAGTGGAAACAAATTTTAAAGATAGCTAGTGAGAAAGGGCAAGAAACAACAGAAGGAAACATAGTAGAACATGAGTGATCACCCTGTTCAAGTTGGAGTGAATGAACTTCTGGATATGGACCAGTGGAGAGGTATTTATATTCTGTCGTGCCTACAGTCTCAGCCATGCACAGTGTTCCAGTTTTGCGGTTTTCCATAAAACAGAAAGCAAATGTGCTCAACCAATAACAAATAAACGCCAATGAGGAAGGTACAGCAGTGCTTTATCTACAAATAAACTACAACCAATAACAAATAAATGAGAATGGAGAAGGCAGAGCAGTTCAGTGATCACGTCCTGGTGTTGTGCAAAATCAGATTCAAATGCGGGAACAGATTTGTAGCGAGTATTGCTTTTCACATGCGCATGCACAGTCTGAGTGCAGGGAACCAATGTGCAGTAGGCTCCGATCAGGCATGACACCTGAAAAAAAACAAGGAGAGGGAGAAGAGGAAAACGCTGAGGGAATACCAGATAAGAGTGCACTGGGAAATCTGAAAAAAATTTAATTAAACTGACGTGGACTTCTCCAATGAACAACTTCAGATGTTAAGAAAAGGCTTCTCCTTTATCCCTACCCCAAAACCAGGCTTATTCAACATAAAGGTTGTTATCTTTAAGCTTATCCAAAAAATTAAATTGAGAAACTTTTTCTCGAAGAAAGAACATTTAAATACAGAAATGGGATTTATTGAGACTACTGATACAGGCAAAATGCCAGGGGTCACTGGGGCTCAAAACCATACTGGACCCGATATCAGACCCCAGAGAGAACAAGGGATACCACCAACAGTACACAATGAAGAAACACTGGCTCTAACATCAACATTGGCTTAAAATTATCTCGATTATGAGTTCTGGACATCTGAAGCAGTACTGGACAATATTAATTTAATGGAATTACTAGAAGAGGTAGGAAGAGATTTTGAACAGAATGTTGAAATGAATGTATCTAATAACCAGAGTAAGTTTAAACTAAAATCAATTTTCACTCCTAATGTGTTTAGCCCAGCTATTACTACGCTTGAAAAACTACTGCTAATTGAAACAGAAAAAAATTTTGAATTAATGAAAAGAAAAAAATGGGGTAGTAATTTAAGTCAAATAGAGTGGAATGCTCTAAAGCAGGGGTGGCCAACCTGTAGCTCAAGAGCCACATGTTGCTTTTGAAGCAGTTTGATGTGGCTCTTGAGGAGTTTGTCAATTACGGGTCAAGTACATGTCACGGTCTTTTAAATTTGAGAAAAGTCAAAGTACAGGAGCTGAAAAGTGCCCTGAGTGCTTAACAAACTACTTTTACTAAGCCTAAAAGCAAATCTAGAGCTTCAGAGCTGCTATGAATATTTGAATATGGTATAGGCCACATGTTGCTGTGGCTCATGTCTTACTCAGAAATTTAAATGCAGCTCATGACCCTGAAAAGTTGGGACACTCCTGCTCTAAAGGAACCACTAGAACAAATGAAGGCCATTGTGTTCAAAAAAATCAGACAAGGGGAGTAACATCATTGCAATGAAAGAACCAGACTATATTAGAAAAATAACGGATTTATTAGAAGTAACATAAAATTACATTAAGTTATCCAAAGACCCAACTATTAGATTCCAAAATGAGCTAAAAGAATTTTCAGACCTGTCACTACATTGTGGGTGGATAACTACCAAAGAAGCAGAATTTCTGAATACATTAAGTCCTGCCATTGCAGCAATGTACATTCTTCCCCAAACCCACAAAGATATATCAAACCCACCTGGACGTCCAATCATTTCAAGTGTTTGGTCCCTAACACAGAACCTATCTTTATTTATTGATGGGTTCTTACAACCCAAAGCATTTGATCTTCGATCCCATCTTAGGGATAGCTTAGATTTGATGGACAAAATGAGGGATTTAAAGTGGAATAGTGACTACACTTGGCTAACAATCAATGTAACAAGTCTCTACACACCTATTATGCATGAGAAAGGTCTCGAAGCAATTGAGCATTTTTTCAGGATAGCTCTGAAATTTTCCCAGCATTTTTACTAAAGAGTGTGAAATTGTGTTTGACACACAACTACTTTATTTTCAACAAAGAATTTTATATTCAGAAATGTGGTACTGCTATGGGGGCAGCGTTTGCACTCTCATATGCAAACCTATTTATGGGATTATGGGAAGAAAAGACAATATTTGGGAAAAACAACAAATCTGAGAACAACAAAAAACTTGGGCTACAATTTATTGAAAACATCATAGCTGTATGGGATGGGACACACAATATCATGAAAGAATTTATGGAATACATAAACACAAACATGTTGAATCTGAAATTCACCTACAACTATGATGAAACATCTATTAAATTCCTAGACCTAGAACTAATAGGAACCCCAGATGAAATAGTTCAATTTGCAGGTTATAGGAAAGAAACAGCAGCAAACATGGTATTACATGTCAAAAGTGCACATACTAAGAGACGATCAGAAGCAAATGGTTTGATACCTTTTACTAAAAAATAATAAATAAAAGGTATCAAACCATTTGTTTCTGATCTGTTCTTACAAGGAACAATATGGCAACTAATCTATTTCTGTATGTCATACCAAGAGACATATCCCATCCATCCCATATGGGGAACTTCTAAGGCTTAGAAGAAATTGTTCCAATGACAAAACTTTGTTAAACAATCTAAATAAACAATAGAGAGATTTAGATGTAGAGAGTATGAGAAAGCAGTACTAAAAGAAGCCTTTGACAAAGTGAAAAGTTTGAACAGGAAGGATCTTCTGATGTCTAAAAATGTATTTATTTTATTTATTTATTGAAATGTTTCACCAGGAAGGCACACTGAGCAACAAGTTGCTCGTCTCCCAGTGTGACCTGGGGGGAAGGGGTACAACAGGGATTAGACATTTTACATTCAACTTACAAATATCAACATAGTATACAATCAATTAAGGCACTTGTTACAAACAGTGTTGCATAAATATGTAATTTGTGAGAATAATTAATAAGTGCAATGGTAGTAGGTGAACAAGTGCTATCATGAAATATGGGGTGAAGGAGAGAGAGGATGAGATGACAGATAGTGCAGAGTTATGTCCTGGAAAGACCCCTTCAGGATTTGGGAAACCCTGCAAGGGGACAGGAGACTGGAGTAGGGATTATAGAGGGAGACAGAGAGGGATTAAGTGTGATTAACACCTAGGAGGGAAAATAAGACCTGACCCAAAACGAGAATCCTTCAGGACGTGATGAACCCTGTAAGGGGGCAGGGAAGTTCAGGTGATTGTAAACCCTCCTGCGGTTAGGCATTGTAGTTATAGAGGGGTAGTGAGAGGGGAGGGAATGAGAAATAACACCTGGGAGGCAATGAGGCCTGATGCAAGGAACGCTCAAGAACGCTGGGGACCCTACAAGGGGACCTGGAAGGCCGAGGATAGGCAGATGGGGAAAGAAAAGATGGCAAGCCTAGGCACTATAGGACCCCTTCAGGATGCTGAGAACCCTGCAAGGGGAGTGTGAAGGCTAGGGAAAAAGGGGGAGAGAGTAGGGGAAGGGAGAAAGGTATGAGATCAGGCACCTACGAGGGGCTAGGGTCAGTAGAGGCATTAGAGTTGATAGATGCATTGAGTAAATTCTGAAGGGGGGGGGGGAGAGGAAATGCAAGGGGAAGGAAACAAGGACAATCTAGAAAATTCAGATCAGACTGGAACAAGAACTCCACAAGTGGTAAACGTTGTCACTAAGTTTCACTCATTCACAGGACAACTGGGTGGTATGGTACACAAACTGTGCCCTATACTCCTCACAGATCCTATTTTAAAAGAAAGTATTTCAGAAAAACCTAGGGTAACCTTTAATAAAGGAAAAAACCTAGGAAGCTAGAAGGTATCCATCTAGGGGCCTCCAATTATGAAACAAAGTCATATGGATGATTTCCTAGTCCTATGGTTAGATGCTCCCTCAGGACTCCATCTGTTGCTTTCTCTGCTCCACAACCTTGCCCAAATGTCGGGGTTTATGGTCAATCCCAGAAACACTGAAATCCTTCTACTAAACAATGTCCTCATTCAGCATTTACAGCTCTGTGTCTCAATGGTCCCCTCAATCAATCAAATATCTTGGGATGATATTAGCCCCTGATCTTTTCCAAATCTGCACATCCAGTCTCTCTTCATTAATTAAAAATTGTCAGATGGATGAGAGAGATGGGGACAACCATTATTTATCCATGACTGGAAAAAATGGCTCCGTTGAAATGATCACCATTCCTAAGATCATACACTTTTTCTCTCATCTTCCTGCCTGATCCCATCACAATGGTTGTCAAAGACTGATGCTTTAGTGAGAAAGTTTCTCTGGGAAGGGACCTTCCTGGGCATACCTGTTTTAAACTCAAATTTCATTGGTGTAAAGGGGGATGGAATATACCCTGCTTCTATGGCTACTGTCTGGTGCAAATCTGTAAGTGTTTTTTGGCCACCTCTTCCAGCCTCCCTTTACAAGTTTCTATGCATTTAGCATTCTACAGATGACACTCTCTGGCCATATATATATTTGAACTTTCCACTGCCACTGTGCCTAATAACATGGCCCACACAGTCTGCTTCACTAGCAACCTAGAAGATACTAGGCAGACTGATCAAGGCCCCCCTCACCCCAACTGATTGGTACCACTATGAGGGAATCCCACTCTTTGCATGGATAAATGACCTATAATTTGGTTCACATGGAAGAACAAGGGTATAATCCTTGTTTGTGATCTATTCCAGCTTGTACAGTTTACCTAGACTCCTTTATGTGCATAGATAATGCTTCTCCCAATCCCAAGCCATCTTTTGGAAACTTCTCAACTATGTATTCTTGTGTTTCCAAAACTGGAGAAGGGTCCTCTTTAATGATAGTAAAATCAGTTTCCCATTTGCCATTCTAGTGTCAGTCACAGAGAGATAGTGTGGACAGGATACATGGCTACATCTGAGAAGTCATTCCTGAGCAGACTATAAAAACCTGACAGAAGTGGGAATGATGCCATAACATTTCTATTAAAAATCAAGACAGAAGTAAATGCTGGATGCCTGCTGATTGGTTCGGTCTGGATAGCCACAGAATCCTAATTCACATCAAAACCTTGCCCCACTGGTACCCCTCTATTGTCCATCTCCATTCCTTGGGCCAACTGCACCATGACTGCTGCTGAAGGTGCAGCAGTCAAGGTTGTGAGTTAGCATATTCTCTGGTCCTGTCCAGCACTCCAGCAGTTCTTGGGAAAGTTGCAAGGAGAATGTTCTAAAGTCATAGGTGCATCTCTTCCCCTGTCACCTCAACTTCTGTTACTAGTCATACACCTTCCTCGAGCACCCCACATTTCACCACATTGCACACTTGCTGGTAGCTGTAGGTGTGGAGCAAAATGGCCAGTTCTCCATAAGTGGAGAACAACAGAGGTTCCCACCATGCAAGAGTAGTTAGGGGTGCTGAGTCAACTGGCAATTCTGGCCAGGGTGTTGCATTTAACAAAATGCATGCAATCCTCCTTTTTCAAGATCAGGGTGGCCTACATATATTTATCTCTGTGTTCTACAGACACTTGTTTCCGCATACAGGAGGGTTAAGGTTTGCTTCATCCACCATGATACCCCCATCCTCCCCAGCCCCCTTCATGGCCAGGAGGCAGCAAGCTCAAGAATTGGCTATATCATTTTCCTGGCATGTATGGGTAGATATCCCCTATATTATAGTAGTTGCTGGGGATTCCTTTCTAACCTTTATGACACAGTGTGCAGATTCTTGGATGGCCACCCCACCTCTGGTGGATACTGTGTAGTGAACCAGATGAGGACCCCTTACCCATATGTCCCATAACAGGCTTCACACACATCCTTTCTCTGTATACCAGAGTTTCTGGGTTGCTTATGGTGTACTTGGACCTCCCACCCTCCCTTCTCCCATCTATGCTCCCTACCCACCTTACCCTTCCTTCACTTATATTGTCTATGTACTTGGAAACGCCTTCTTTTATAATATGGATTCTGCATTTGACTCAAGAATGTGATATGTAGTTGTACCCTGACTGTTCAACATTTCTGATGGTTTGCCATTCTAGCATTCTATTCTGCTATACTGTAGTTGCAGCATATGGAACACTGTTTCTGTCACATGCAATTTGTATCTGTTTTTAAAACTTTTAATGAAAAGATTAGCTCCTCTCCCAGGACTCACCTGGCAACAAGACGTTTCAGCTTAATGTGCCTTTCTACTGGTCAGAAATTACAAATAAGTAAATAAAACTGCAAAGTTTGTCTATTTCAGTAGCACAGAGTCATTGTAGTTCTTATAACAGTAGTAGTTTAACAGGCACTTGTCGATGCTGAATGTGTTCTTGCTAGTATTTGTTATGACTGTGCCTGCCACTGATAGTGCAGAGGTGATAATTAACAAATTAATAATACAACTTACAATAGTGAAATTGTCATGATTTAGAAATGTACAGGGTCACACAGAATGCTGTTGTCTTCCATGGCTGGAACACACTGGCTCCATTGAAACACTGTGACCTTGAATTTTAAAAATAGTAGTTTTTCTTTTGCCACAGCATATGAACAAGACAGGTGCCATTTATGAAATGCGACCCAAAACTTGGTTTTGTGGAATGACTGCAGGTTTTGGAGGGGAATTTGCTAATGACACCTGTCATGTTTCTTTCGATGATTGTTAAAAAGCATGAGTATGTTGAACGTGGGTTAAAAAATAAAAATATTGCAAAGTTACGTGTAAACATTGAATAAAATCAATGTTTGATCATAATTTTGTTTTGTTTTTCTCAATGTTAATCTAAAATGTTCAACATAATCTTTTTATTTCCAACCTTATGAATTTGATAGGTCTTATTTTTGAAATCCTGTCCAAAATGCCATTTTGTGGAAAAAGTGTGAAATAACATTTTGGGCAGGATTTGAAAAATGACTTGTCATGTTCATAACAAGGGGTACAAAAATAGCTATGCTGAAAATGTGAGTCTGGTGAAATAGCAAAAGTAAGAGTAAACACTGAAGAATTTCAACATTTCTTCAAAATGTTGTTTTTTTTATATTTTGACCCCAGATTTTCAACAGTCTTTTTATTACCCTGCCTTTTGATCAAGACAAGTGGATTTTTTAAAATTATGTCCTAAAGTTGATTTTGTGGAGCTTGTGAAAACATGTTTCATAGGGTATTTGAAATATTACACTTGCCTTATTCATGAAGTGAGGTAAAGAAAGGCTATGTTGAAAATTTGGGGTCAAAATCTAGAAACATACAATAGTTGGTATGAGTAAACACTGAAGAATTTCAACATTGCTTCACAACTTTGTTGTTTTTTGAGATTTGTATTCCAAACTTTCAACAGTTGTTTTGTTACCCTACTTTATGATCAAGACAGATAACATTTTTTAAATTCCATCCAAAATGTGATTTTTCAGAGTAACTGAAGAAATGCATTTTGTGGAAATTTGAAACAAATTCATCTATCTGGTTCATGAGGTATCGGGTGAGTATAGCACAGACTAAACCACACATGAAGAACCACACAGTCAGTAGCACATATGGTACAAGAGTGACAGGGGTATATGAGCAATACGACTATATTGCTACCCCCAGTCTCTCCATACCAAAGAGAAAGTGAATGTAACCACTGCCAGTTGGGTGCTTGATCGAGCTGCTCCTGTGATGGAGCACCTTGAGTACCTGACCCAACAGTAGATGAGGGGGAAGACCAGGGTTTGAAACCCTGCTCTGGAAATTTTTTTTATGTTCTGACTGTGCAGCCACAACTAAGTGCTGCAGTTGGCTTTTTAACTTGCCCCACTGTCCACACCCCCGTGGAACCGATTATATTTATTCAGTGGGGGTGTGGGGGCAAAGCCCCCATGCCAGAGAGTGGGGACAAAGCCCCCCTGCAAAAAACAAACTGAAGGATCAGGTGTGCGGTGTTCATGTGCAGACAGCATTATGTGCCATCGCTGCATTGCCACATACTGTTTCTGTGCACAGATGTGACGTGTGTGGTTTCATCCACGATATCATGACCCCATGCTGGTTCATGAGATGGGGTTAAAAAAGGCCATGTTGAAAATATGAGGGCAAAATAGTAAGAAATGACAAAGTTATGAGTAAAAGTTCAAAACACATTAAAAAGCTTTTAACCAAACTTTCCTTGTTTTCAGTCACTTCAAGGTGGAGCTCAGAAGAAGCAGGAGTTTTGAGAAGGAGCAGCGCTGTATGGGATATGTATTTATTTATATATTTTTTATTTATTTAAGGTTGGTGACAGGGATAGGCATACTGAGCCGAAGCTCTTTATCAAGTGTGACCCTGGAAAGGGGCAAAATGAGGAAATCATGACATTGGAATTACATAGTTAAGATTGAGTATAATGGACATAAATACATAAGATTTCATACAGATTGTCTAAAAACATGAGTATGGCAATCATTAGGCAAAATGAAAAACAACTAGAAATATCCCATTCAAAGACACCATAGGGAAACATAGAAACATAGAATTTGACAGCAGATAAGGACCAATAGGTCCATCTAGTCTACCCTTTTTCCCTACCTACTTAAAATGCCACAGATCCTACTTTATCTCTGGCTTCACCTCCTCTTTTGAACCAATATGATTTCCATATGTCTATCCCATGCAGTTTTGTATTCCTCCACTGACTTTGCCACACCACCTCTGCTGGGAGGCTGTTCCATGCCTCCACCACTCTTTTCATGAAGAAGTACTTTCTCATGTTGCCCCTTAGTTTACTCCCTTCCAGTCTCATGTCATGCCCTCTTGTTCTAGAGCATCTTCTCTTCTCTTCTGAAAGATGTTGCCCTCCTGTACTTTATTTATTCCCTTTAGGTACATGAAGGTCTCTATCATGTCTCCCCTGTCCATCCTCTCCTCCAGGGTATACATATTGAGCTTCTCCAGTCTCTCCTCATTTGACCTTTTGTGCAGGCCCTGCACCATTTTTTGTTGCCCTCTTTGAACTGCCTCTACCCCGTCTATGTCCTTTTAGAGATGCGGCCTCCAGAATTAGACACAGTACTCCAAATGAGGTCTCACCAATGAATGTACAGTGGCATAACCACCTCTTTTTTTCTGCTGGTGATACTTATCCCTATGCACCCCAGCATCCCTCTGGCTCTCCCCACCACATTGTCACAATGTCTGGCCACCTCTAGGTCATCAGATATGGTCACCCCAGATCTCTTCCTGTTTGTGGCTATTAATAACTCCCCACCCATCATGTATTCCTCCCCTGTGTTCCTGTACTGCAAGTGCATGATTTTGCACTTCTTCACATTGAATCGTGCTGCTGGGTCATTCCTTCAGTTTAGCTAGGTCCTTCATCAGTTTGTCCACCCCCCCGGAGTATAAACCCTGTTGCAGATCTTTGTATCATCTGCAAAGAGGCACATCTTATCCTTCAGCCCCTCTGCAATGTCACTAATGAAGATATTAAACAGTACTGGCCCAAGAACTGATCCCTGTGGCACCCCACCTGTCACCCTCCCTTCTTCAGATTTACCTCTGTTTACCACCACCCTCTGTGTTCTATCACTCAGCCAGTTTCCAACTCAGTTCTCCACATTGTGACCCAATCCTAGGCTGCCCAGCTTGTTCACAAGCCTCCTATGTGGAACGGTGTTGAACATCTTGCTGAAGTCAATGTTGGCCACATCGACCACTGCCCCCCGATCCACTTCCCTGGTCACCCAGTCAAAGAAATCTATTTGATTTCTTTGACATGACTTTCCTGATGTGAATCTGTGCTGCCTCGGATCTTGTACTCCACTGGATTCAAGGTGCTCCACTATCCTTTCTTTTAGCAATGATTCCATAATTCTCCCCACCACAGAGGTCAGGCTGACAGGCCTATAGTTTCTAGCCTCCTCCCTGCTCCCACTTTTGTGGAGAGGGACTGCATCAGCCCTTCTACAGCCCTCTGGAACCACTCCCATGTCCAGTGACCTGTTGAACAGGGCTGCAAGTGGTGCTGCCAGTATCTCCCTTAAGTTCTTTAATATTCTAGGGTGAATCACATCTGGTCCCACTGCCTTGTCCACCTTCAGTTTTGTAAGTTCTTTTAGGACTCTCTCCTCTGTAAATGGACTGGTGTCCTCCTCCCTTCCAATCCTGATTCTTAGCTGTGGTCCTTCCCATTTCCCTTCTTCTGTGAAAACTGAACAGAAATATTTGTTCAGGATTGATGTTTTTTCCCAGTCTGCTTCCACACCCTCATCCATACTTCAAGAGGCTTACAGTAGTAGAAGCCGGGGGGGAGGGGGAGGAGGTAGAGGGTGGGAGGAGGAGAAGATGTGAGACAGGAATAGTAAGTGGATACTAGGTATCAGGAGAATACAATGCAGGTCCAGTGTGTGTGTGGAGGGACTGGGAAAGAGCATGTTTTAGAGGGTATAGAAAAGAGGATACTCAGAGGAAGGTTGGGAAGTGAGTTCCAGATGTGAGGGAGGCAGTAAGAAAAGGCAGCCTGGCAGTATGGGGCAGAGTTGTGTGTGATTCTGGGTGCTGGGGGGATGGGGTGGGGATGGGGCTGAGTGCAGAAGTCATAGCTGCACTGTTTTCTTCTTTTACAGGTTTAGAGAGGGGATGCAGGGGATGAACTGGGAGATGTGCAGAGTATTTGGCAGGGGATGGTATTTAATTGTTACAGACACAGCATGGGAAGGACCAGGAGGTGGGCAGGATACTTAGCAGTGGAAGGGTATATTATTTTTGTGGATGGGACCCAGGGAAGGATTGGGAGGTGGGTTGGATACATGGCAGTGGAAGGGGATTCAATTGTCATAGACAGGACGCAGGGAAGGATCGGGAAATAGGCAGGATACCTAGCAGTGTGAGGGTATTTAATTGTTAAGGACAGGGCATGAGGAAGGATTGGGACATAGGTGGGGTTCTTTCCAGTGAGCAGGTACCTAATTGTCATAGATGGGGCATGGGAAGTATTGGGAAGTGGGCAGGGTACTTGGCAGTGGGTAGGTATTTTATTTTCATGGACAGGAAATGAGGAAGAACTGGGAGGTGGGCGGGATATGAGGGTATTTAATTGTCATGGACAGGGCATGGGGAAGGATCATGAGGTGGGCGTGATACCTGGCAGTGGGACAGTATTTAATTGTCATGGATAAGGTATGGAGAAGGATTGGGAGGAGGGCAGAATATGTGGCAGTGGGAGGATATTTTATTTTCATGGATGGGATACAGGAAAGATACAGGAAAGATCGGGAGGTGGGTGGGATACTTGGCAGTGGGAAGGTATTTAATTGTCATGGATGGAAAACTGGGAAGGATCAGGAAATGGGCAGGACACTAGGCAGGGGGGGTATTTAATTGTCATGGATGGGGCTCAGAGAAGGCACAGGAAGTGGGTAGAATTATTGGCAGTGGGAAGGTATTTAATTGTCATGAATGGGGCATCGGGAAGGATCAGGAGGTGGGCAAGATACTATGCAGTGGGAGGGTATTTAAATGTCACAGACCGAGCATGGTTTAAGGATTGGGAGATGGGCAGGATACTTGGCAGTGGGAGGGCATTTTTTTTACTGAAAGGGCACAGGGAAGAATTGGGGATCTTGGAGCTGATCATGGCACCACGCAGCTGCTTACTGTGTGGCTTTATGTAGATAAAAAAATCAAGCAGTGGTCTGATAAGAGTGGCTCACACCTTTCAACTGCAAAAGTTTCTGTTATGCCAGTTCAGAACAATGTCATGATCAGCCTCACTGAGCATGACCTGTCACTATTAAGCCCACTGCAGCCTGAGCTGTGTTTAACCCAGCAGTGACACACATATGAAATGTCATTTTAGCAAAATGTTTGCTGTGCAAACATAAAAATTCATTGAGAAGGGACCATAATAAAGACAGCAGCATAACAAGCTAGAAACACCTTTATATATATATATATATATATATATATATATATAATTAAATAAAAAACATTTTTAATGCATCAGTTAGGGTTATTCTACATCACAAAAGCAAGAAATTTGACATTAGGGTTCCACCTCCGCACCCCACCCCACCGTGCCCCCACCAACAGGCATCAGGGTGTGCGTTGGGGTCATCATAACTCTCACCCCATCCCATGTGCAAACAAGCTGAGGTGGTACAGTGCAGGAGAATGGGGTGAGAGTTGGGCCGGTAACAACAGCCCAGATGCCTGGTAAAGGCATGGTGGGAGGTGGTGCAAGGGTGGAACCCTAATGTCGAATTTCCTCATTTTGTCACTGTAGAATAACCCTAACTAATGCATTAATAAGTTTTTGCATTTAATTTCCTTACTTTTAAGAAAGAATAGACAAGTAGAAAGTTGCGCTAATTTAAACAGGTGCTCTGAAATTATTTCTGAGTGCCTGTTTGAATTAGCGCTTGTAATATACACAGTCGGTGGCTGGCTGTGGAAGTGAGAGGTGGGCTATGCCAGTCACTGGCTGGGAAGGGTGGGGGGTGCTGGGTGGGCTGGCACGGCAGAGTGGGGGCCAGTAGACTACCAGGAAGTAGCAAATGCTTATTTTTTTAAAAATGATGTGGGGGGAGCCACTAGACTACTAGGGATATGAATAATAATAATAAAATACAGATGGGGTGGTGGGCCACTAGACTACCAGGAATATAAACAACAAATATGCATAGACATGGGGGTGGCACTAGACTACCAGGGATAAAATAATGAGATATTAATCAAATACACATGGGGGGGGGCCACTAGACTACCAGGGTAACAGAGATCTTTATGTATATTATCATGATCGGGGGAGGGAGCCGCTAGACTTCCAGAGATAAGGAAAAGTTATGTGTTTTTATTCACATGAGGCTCAACGAAGCCCCCTGACCAAAACCCACCCTCATATAACTGTGTGAGGCACCCCAGGGCTACAGAGAGCAAATTAAAAATCTGGCCATCTCGTCCCTCATTCGCGATGCATGATCGCGATCAAAGAATCTCGCGATCAAAGATTTTGCAGGCTCGCGATCAAAGATCGTTAGCGAGCCGCGAATGAAGATTACAAAAGTTCAAAACTCTATTTTTGGACCAATTTGGAGAAAACCAAATCCATGGCTTGATAGATCGGGGTCTCCTGAATAAAACCCATCCAAGTTTTACTTCAGAAGTGATCCCTGAGCCGAGATATTTGTGTTTTTCTGATCGAAAAACTGAAAACAAGATGGCGGACCTCGCAATCAAAGAATTTGTAAAATCCTCAGGGACAAAGATTCTTGAACCACAAGGCTGCAAATTCTTTGATCGCCAGGTGGGACCAGATGGCTAGAACCCCATTCTTTGTTCGCAAAACATACATATAAATTTTCCCATTGACTTATAATGGGAACTTAAAAGTGGCATACCTTTTGAATGCCTTAATATTTTTTTACCAAACAAAAAGTGGCATATTCAGCCACCAAAGCTCTTTCACACAAGCCACCTCACAGAGTAGCACACCACACAATGGCTGTGCAGAGCCACATCCAAAATCCCAAAAGCTGCCTCCAAAAATGAATAATTTTGCATTTTTCAGTGCTCTTGTACGCAAAGACCGTAAGTCTGACCAAAACAAAATTTGGCAGATCAAAAGATCTAACATGCCCCAACTTGCATACCAAATTTCAGGCAAATCCGTTGAACAGATCCAAAGTTATTAATGCCCAAACTTTTGACTTTAGTATGTAACTGACCATTGAACCCTAACTATAGTGGTGCGACCGTGCTACTATAATATATATATAAAACTTTGGTTTGCATTGTCTATACTGAGTATTCAAAATGCATATTCAAAGTACAAAATGTCATGTTTACAGTATGCTAGGGCTGTGTAAGAAATTATTTGCAAAAAAACTGCGGTAATGCAACATTTCTAGTTCAAGCTAAAGTGAAAAAAGTAGGGAATGTGGTTTTAGGGTCTCCAACTCTAAAACCCATGCCCACAGCTTATACAAATCAGGGGTGCAATCTTCCTTGGGGTTGTCAAAAAAAGCTCACCTCATTAGGTGTGTATGTTTCTGGAGTGTATAAAATGGTGTGAGCTTTAGGGTTGACAACCCCAAGGAAGACTGCACCCCTGATTTGTTTTAGGCATGGGGGTGGGAGTTTAGGGTTGGAAACCTTAAATCCACAATTCCCTACATTTTTCACTTTGGTCTGAACCCTAAATGTTGCATTAATGCAGTTTTTTGCAAAGAATTTCCATACATTTTGATATAATATAATCATATCCCTATTTGCCTATGGGAGCTCAGGGCCCTCTGGACCCTGTGCTCCCACCCCACCATAGATGCGCATAAGTATGTTGATATGGGAGCACAGAGTCCAGAGGGTCCTGCTCTTCCATTTGTAGGACAACAGCAACCCAATTGTCAGCATAGCATTCCTAATACCTTACATCATGAACCCAGTACTGAAACTTTTCAAATCCCCACTGAAACTTCTTTCCAAGCCACTGCAATGTCATTCCATGCCAGAGGCACAAAAGTATATTTTGGCCAAGATTTGAAAAATGACAGCTGTCATATTAATGAGGTGGTGTAAATAAATAGCTATGCTGAAAATTTGGGGTGAAAATATTTAAAATTACAAAAGTTACTAGTGAGTGTAGGTAAATTTTAATGGATGTGCATAACTTTGCAATTTTAATTTATTTTGACCCCAAATGTTCAACATACCCTTCTTATGGCCCCACCTCATGAACAAGGGTGGTGAAAGTTTTCAAGTCCTGCCCAAAAGGTGATTTTGCCAGGCGACCATTAAATTGCCTTTCAGGATGGATTTGCATTATTCCACTTATATTGTTCATGAGGTGGGGTCTTAAAAAGACCGTGTTGGAAATTTGGTACTAAAATATGTAAAACTGGCAAGGGTATGCATCAAAGTTGAAAACCCCAATTGAAATATATTGAACCACACTTACCTTACTTTCTCATATAGCAGTCGCTGGTTCCAGCAGCAAGACATGTCTTTGATCGGAGAGTGGATCTTCACCCTGGGACCTGTTCAGGTGAGTGGAGGGATGTAGATTGTGTGGTGGGTAAGGGGTGGTGGGTACCGAGTGGAAGGTTAGGGTGGGGAGGGTCAGATCAGTGAGGAACCATTTTCTTTTTTACAGGTTTTAAAAAAAGATATCAAGGGACCATTTTCTTTATTTCAGACCTGACAGTGAACAGAGAGTGGGGGGCACCACTAGACACCAGGGAAAAAGAATATCATTACAGGGACAGAGATCGGAGGGTGGGGGGTGCCACTAGACAACAAAGATAAATATTACAATTACAGGGACAGTGAATGGAGGGCAGGGGCATCACTAAACACCAGGTACAAATGTTATAAGTATGGGGATGATGAACAGAGATTGGCAGGGTGCCACTAGACACCAGGGATAAATGCTACAATTACTGGGATGGTGAATGGAGTGGGGGAGGCAGTAGCACTAGACATCAGGGATAAATGTTATAATTATGGGGATGGCAAACTGAGGGTGTGGGGAACTACTAAACACCAGGGATAAATGTTATAATTATGGGGAAGGTCATCAGAGGGTGGGGGGGGTGCCACTAGACACCAGGGATAAATTATATAATTATGGAGATAATGATAGGAAGGTGGAGGGTACCACTAGACACCAGGGGAAAAAAAATGTGACAGTGATCAGAGGGTGGGAGGTGCCACTAGACACCAGGAATGAATTAAAAAATGATAGGGAAGGCAATTAGCGGGCAAGGGTGCCACTAGACACCAGGGAATAATAAAAACATATGGGCACAGTGATCAGAGGGTGGGGGGTGCCACTACACACCAAGGATAAATTAAATAATCATGGGGACGGTGGTCAGAGGGTAGGGGTTGCCACTAGACACCAGGGAAAATTAAAAAAAAAATGATGGGAACAGTGTACAAAAGCCTTTTTCATTTGAATTAATCCTTTTCTGTATCAAATGAAAAGGGATTTCTTCAAACAATAATAATAAAAAAAAAAGTCCAAGCTCTTTTTCCCGATCAAGGGAACCATTTTCGTTTGAATGAAAAAGGTGATATGGAAAAAGCCTAAAAAACACTAAGTCCAAAATCATATTTGTATCAAGGGAAAGCCCATATGAAAAAGTGGAAGTGAGACACGAGAAAGGATTTAAAAACTGAAAAAAAAACACATTTCAGGGACAGTTTTTTAACAGTTAACTGCAGAATCGACATAATCGTCCTGATGAGTCTTGATCTTGCTCTCTGAAAGATGTCTTTTTTTTTTTTAAGAAAAATGGAAAAAAAAGACGGTGTCAAACAAAAAAGGATTTTTTCCTCAAGAAAAAGGATTGCCTCAAATGAAAAAGGGTCCTTTTTTGTACAGACCAAATTCTTTTTTTGTTCCAACATCTATCCAAAAAACTGTACTGAGCAAGCTAAGAATCCAAAATGTTAAAATGTAATAATTTTGGAACAAATTTATATTTTTCACTGAACCAGCAAAAGGCAAGTCTGTGGGCCAAACTCTTTCTACGCTGACAATTTCAGACCAAAATTCCAAATGGTCTGGTCACAAGGTGACAACAAAACAACAACAAAAAAACAGCAAATGTTTATGTTTTGGGGCTATCTGCATCTCAGAATCTGTTCATCCAATCAGAATAAAAATTGCCATGTCAAGAGATCTACGCCACGAGACCGGGCATGCAAAAGTTTGTGCAAATCTGTTGAACTGTTGCAAGGATATTAAAGTTCAAAATTTGAGGTTTAACACAGAAACCCTTGCTCAACCCTAAATATGGGGGTACCACACCCCTATAATAAATATGAGTTCCTGAATACAATGATTGATAAGGTTATTTGTTGTATTGATCTGAATAAAATATCTCAAATCATGTTTGGGGTATCAGTACACATATAACACTCTAGGAAAAGTCAATGCAATAAAAAATAAAACCATTTCCTCCTCCCCCCAGGATGGCCAGGTCTAGACTCATGTTCATCTCCACCTCTCCCAGTCATCTCCACCCCCTGTCTACATAACCAGTGTTGTAAATGTGGAGCTAGCAGAACTTGATTCCAAGAGTAAAATTAAAAGTTTGATTCAGTTCCAGTAGCAAAATGGGGAAGCATTGCTCCAGTTTAAAATGTACACCCTAGATTCATAAAACTTTCTTTAAAAAATGTAAAAATATTAAACTGAAATGAGAGAATATGTCCCCAGAACTCAGTCAGGTACTGTATGTTCTCCCCTACATCAGTAGTGGTAAGTTCCCACAATGAATTATTTCCAACCCTGCATATGCGATAGTATAATAAAGATCTTGGACTGGCCCAGTGGCATGGAGGGCTGAGGCATCCATGCATAACCTCCTGCCTCACTGGCAACCTATGTTCGCAATGCGGGTGGGCCACATGGGGTCGGCCGGGAAGGGAGAGGATCGAGCATCCAGAGGACAACTCTCCTCTCCCAGGGAGGGGTGGGGATGGTGTCCGCTGCTTGTCTGGGCCCTGGTGGAAGCTGGGGGATGGTACAACAGACCCATATGTAGGGGCGGAGGTGGGGCAGATGCCCTGTATGCCACATGCAGAAGCATGCGTGGCTCGGCCCTTGGCATCATTGCATGCCACCGCACCACTCTTGGGGATGGGAAGAAAATGGAAAGAAATCCTGACCAGTGAGATGATGTCGGCCCCTCACAGATGCCACACCTGGCCAGCTGGCACCTCATGGAAGCCAGAGGTGAGTCTGGTAGATGCTGGAATGACAGGGCTGGGGGAGGGTGGAGAAAGGGGCAAGGAGGGAGGAGAAAAAAGCAGCAAAAAAAAAAAAAAAAAAAAAAATAAATAAAGATCTTGGGCCAGATTTTTAAAGACCCTGAAATTGGTGCAGGTGTGGGAAAAACTTACACAAGTGGGTCTTCCCTTGTGGAGCCACAGTTTTTCCAACATGTACTAGATTTTTTAAAAAGGAGTCCTTTTATGGCTGGCTCCATGATTACATTTTTTGGCACAGCTGCACCAAACAATTACGCATGATTGGACCAGGTGTAACATCTTCCGCAGCTGTGTTTGTTGCTGATGCAGAGCATGGCTAAAAACTGGAACATCTGCAAGCGTGGAGATCTTTTCCTTCACCAGCAGGCTGCAGCACTGCACTTAGTCCCATGGCTGTTTTTGACTGTTTAAAAATCTGGCTCCTTGCATCCAGTCATCCCTTTTTCTGACACTGTGTTTTCCACACACACCTCCCTAAGCAGGTGTTCGCCCCATATGGGCAAAAGGCAAATGGTATTAGTCCATGCAACCCCTAATCCATGAAAGGTAGGCACTGGATTTCCAGCTGCTCACTTAGGTCAACCCTCCCCATAGCACCAGGTGATAGTTCTGAAATTAAAAGTAGTAATCTATAAAAAATGAATCTAAATAATCCAGTCAGTGGTGCATGTAAAAAACATTAGCATGCATATTTGTAGGCTGTCCAGTGGCAGGGCACTGTGCTACCATGGCCACAACCCGAATTTGGGAGCGATACCAAATTGCTGCATTAGGAGGCAGGCAAGGCTGAGGTAAATGTGGCATGCTGTCATGTGGCAGTTACCTCAGCCTCTTGCAAAAGAGTAAGGTAATCCACTGGGTACCCTCCCAGTATTGTAGCAGCTGTTCAATATAGTGATAAAGTTGGGGGCTGGGGCAGACTCAAACTTGAGAGGAAGTATGCAGAAAACCAGACAACTCCAAAGCAAATCTCTTTGATTTTTATTTTATTTCATTGAATGTTACAGTATAGATTACCATGTCCTGGACACGAATTTCTGACATCTTGCCTTCTATAGGGGCTTCTTCAGGGTGAGATGGTGTGCCTATTTACATATTTAGAGAAGATAAATATATATTAAAAGATATGTATTGTAATGTTTTAATGCCATCACCACCCTAGCCCACAGATATGGGCCCACATATTCAAAGGGGATGCACAGCCCAAACTGCAGTATTCGAAAGGGAGAAATGCATCACGCATTTCTGAATGTGCAATCATGCAGAAATAAGGTATGAGGCACAAAAATAGGGGGCGGGTACATGAATATGCCGTGAATCGGTATATTCAGCCAAAATGTGCGGCACATCTGTCGTGCATATCAGAAGTATACTGGGCAAAGTTAGGAAGACAAAAGGATAGCCTAAACTGGCAGCCACCCACAGGAATGCCATAGAACTGCAGACAATCCTGAGACAGCCCTTGGAGGTGCACCAGGATGTGCTCCAGGCACCCACACATAGCAGTCATGCCAGGATGGAAGTACTCAAAGCCACTGGTGCTGGGACACCACAGACACTGCCCCAAGAGAGCCATCACCCACACTGCACCCAGGACATAGACACCCACCTGCCACATGCCAGTGCTGTCGGGTGCCCCCCCCCAGCACACCAGCAGAGCAAACAGCCACACTGCAGCACATGTACCGGGGGCCATGGCCTGCACCTATGTGGCCTTCAGGGTGCCACCCAGTGGTGGCATGGACCCAGGGTGATATCTTGGACAACAGTGCCCAGCTAGCCTGGTGGTAGTAGTGGCAGCATGGCATGGTCCAAGGACTAACCTGTGGCACCCACCCATGGTTTTACACCATAGGTACACACAGGTGGGACTCACCCGCTTGGGTACATGGTCACCATCTGCACACTGCCATTCATTGCAGTTATCACCATGTTCCTGTCATACAGGGGTGTGTGGAGCACTGCAAGTGACTCTTCGCTGCATACGGAGCTGGTGTATCACATGCATGTGGTATGCTGATCAGAGTGTGTCACCCTGTGCCCTCCCCTGTTGCTTGTCCAGGTGGGCCACTTTGACCACTGTCCAGGTGAGCCTCCTGTACCCCAGTCTGACCCTGTATATGGCTATGAATAATAGCACTGTACTAAGGCCAATGCAGTCCACCCACCCACACACAAACATTCCATCACACCTGCCTGCTAGGCTGCAGTACCTCCTGTTCACCTTGGTGGAGTGGTGGGGCAGCCCTGCAAAGTTGGAACTGCACATACCTGGTGTATTCAAATGGCCTGAATACATTCCAGTAATGAGCTGCACATGTGGGGCCATTTGCATATCCTGGCTGCATATTGCAGTTTTGCATGCTGCATATGTGGCCACCTATCACGCATTGCCCTGTGCTCTGCACAGGTCTCAGGTCACTTGCCATGCCGCGCATCTCCCACTACATGTTTGCACATGTTCAGGATATTTAGCTGGACATGCACGATTGCATCTTATGGAGCATCTTCTGAATATACCATTATTTTGCGCCAGCGCATCTCAGTTACGCAGCACAGGCACTTGTGTGATGCAGCCTGGGACTTTTGAATATGGGGCCCATAAAGTTTACAAATCAAATTATAAATAAAGCATTCATTTGTATTCCATTGTGGTCTTACAACCCCTCTGGCTATGTACAGGACCTCATATAAGATTTATGAAAAAAAACAGCAGAATACAGTCTTGGAGCAATATGTCAGATAAGCACTTACATTCTGAGCTAAATCTTCTGTTGTAATGATCTATGCTGCATCAAGGTGCAAGTAAGTACTACATCAGCCTATTGCCCCCGCACATACCGCTCACAAGGAGCCATGGGCACCTCCCAAGATTTATCAGCTCTTTTAGGCTTTGTATATTGATGTGAACATGTTTATGTACCATATTAGTTTATATTCCAATGTTGAACTTATAGTATATTAATGATAACAAGAATACTTTACTTACAAAGCAGTTTTCATTTATCAAAAATACAATTCTATTGAAATTCTTAAATCAGCAGTCTGTTTTTTTTCACTGTTTGTGTAATAGAAATGCAGTTTGTACACCATTCCTAATGCTCTATATTTCTTCTTTCAATCCTTTTTAAATGTTTTTTTTTAATTTAAATAGAAGTACCACTCTGGTAACTTACTATTTCATACCCCATTTTGTTCTCCATATGAGTTACTAAAAAGTTATCTTAGGTCATCAAAAATGATCACCTATCTATATATACAATGTGATGGAAAAGGCAGTTGTACTGTGATATATGGACCCTATCTAGTCAAATGTGGAATATTATCTCAATAATTAAAATGCTTCCCTATTACATTTTTTATAGAAAATACGAACATACGAATTTGTCAGCAGAAATAGGCCACCTGGTCTATCAAGTCTGCTTGAGTGTGCAACTAGCACCCTCACCTTGCAGCTGCCCCACCCCCTCCCCTTCTGAATTACCCCCCCCTCACCTTGTCCCATCTCCTTTTGAAACTACCCACTGCCTTACAGGCTACCACCACCTCCAGTAGAGCATTCCATTCTGCCATGACCCTGTCTGTGAAAAATTGTCTCCTCACATCTGTCCTAAACCTTGCCCCCTCCAATCTAAGGCCATGCTGTCTCGTGTCCCTCCCCCTCCTCAGCCTGAGTAACCCCTCAGTGCCTGCCTTGTTTATCTCCTTTACGTACTTAAAGGTCTCAATCATATCCCCCCGGTCCCTTCTTTCCTCCAAGGTGTACATGTTCAGCTCTCTCAGCCTCTCCTCGTATGGTCTGTTCTCCAATCCCTGGATCATCCTTGTTGCCCTGCATTGTACCGCTTCCATTAATTTCACATCCTTCTTCACATATGGGCACCAGAATTGCACACAGTACTCCAGATGCTGCCTGACCAGTACCATGAAGAGAGGCAGGATCACCTCCCTGCTTCTGGAGAAGATCCCTCTCGTGATACAACCCAGCATCCTGTTGGCTTTCACTGCTGGCCTCCTACACAGCTCTGTATTCATCTTTCCCATTACAGCCACTCATGGAGCCTTTTCCTCCTCAGTGGAACTTAGCTGCACCTCTCCCAGCTGGTAACCTCTCCCAGGGTTCTTTGCTCCTAAGTGTAGGACTTTGCACTTTGAACCCCAACTGCCACTCTTCTGCCACTCTTCTGACCACTCCACCAGCTTGGTCAGGTCGTCCTGCAGCCCCTGCTAACCTGCTATATCATCCACCACCACCCCCAATTTTGTATAGTCAGCAAATAGACCAATCTTATTCCTGATGGCATAAGAGATGTCCACTATGAATATTTCAAACAGCACTGGCCCCATTACCGATCCCTGCAGCACCCCACTCGTCACAGCCCTTGGAGATGAGAGTCCCCCCACCCACCACTACCCTTTGCTGTCTTCCCTGCAGCCAACCATCATAGTCCCCATCCCCACGTAGCTCAACTTCCCTCCCAACCTCCCATGCAGCACAGAATTGAAGGCCTTACTGAAGTCCAAGTATATGACATCCAGATACAGATTGGTCAATACCCGCAGGAACATCTGCCAGAACTAGACACATGGTGGATTCCCTGCAGGGGAAGGGCCTCAAACAACTGGTACAACAATCCACAAGAGACAGAGCTATTCTAGATCTAGTACTGACTAACAGAGAAAGGATCGCAGATCTCCAGGTAGAAGGTCACCAGGGTGCCAGCGACCATCACATGGTATGGTTCAGTTTGGCCACTACAACTAAATCATCCCATTCCAAGGCAAAAATATGGGACCTCGGAGGAGCTGACTTTGATAAGATGGCCAACAGAGTTAAGCTAGCCCTGGCAAAAAGAAATACAGGTGAGGGGGTACAGTCAAAGTGGGCAAGCATTAAGGATGCAATACTTGAAGCAACATCCCATTGTGTTAGTGAGAAAAGGAAGTGCAAAAGAAGAAGTAAACCACTTTGGTTCTCAAACACAGTAGCAGAAAAGGACAGAGCCAAAAGGCTGATCTTCAGGAAATATAAGGGAACACAGCAGGATGAAGATAGGGAGGCATACCAAATTTCCCTAAGGGAAGCAGGGAAGGCAGTAAGGCAGGAAAAGGCCCAAACTGAGGAAACATTAGCACGAACAGTAAAAGAAGGTGACAAGACTTTCTATAGATACAATAGAGAAAGGAGAAAGTCCAGAGTGGGTATTGCTAAGATGAAAGGGGATAAGGGGGCATGTGAGGAGGAGAACCATGTAAAAGCATCTATCCTAAATATATACTTCTGCTCAGTATTTACTGAAGAGTCGGTAGAACAGGGCCCACAGCTATGCACCATGGACACAGGGGGGAGGGAGGTATGCACTAGTAGTCCTTTCACAAAAGAAAGGGTCCTACAAGAGCTCGATGAGCTCAGGGTGGACAACGCAATGGGACCTGATGGCATACATCCCAGGGTACTAAAGGAGCTGAGGGTGGAACTTGCAGAGCCATTATCAGAACTGTTTAGTGAGTCTCTGAGCACAGGAGAGGTCCCAGAAGACTAGAAAAGGGCTCATGTGATCCCGCTCCACAAGAGTGGTAGCAGGGAGGAGGCAGGGAACTACAGACCAGTCAGTCTTACCTCGGTGGTGGGCAAGATTATGGAGACACTCTTTAAGGAAAGGATAGTGCAACACCTGGAATCCATAGGAGCACAGGATCCAAGACAGCATGGGTTTACAAAAGGAAGGTCCTGTCAAACTAATCTCATAGATTTCTTTGACTGGGTAATCAGAGTGGTGGACCAAGGAGGAGCAGTTGATATTGCCTACCTTGACTTCAGCAAAGCTTTCGATACTGTTCCACATAGAAGATTGATTAATAAGCTGGGTATGTTCCCGGGTGGGTCAGAAGTTGGTCAACTGGGTGGTAAACTGGTTGGTGGGCAGAAAACAGAGAGTGGTGGTAAATGGTATACATAGATACATAGACAGTGTCGGCAGATAAGGGCCTATGGCCCACCCAGTCTGCCCATTTGAGCTTGTAAGTTCAGTTTATGTTTTCCTAGAAGTCTGTTGCCCCTTACCCCTGACCTCCAGAATTCCTTTATGTCTATCCCATGCATTCTTAAATCCCATGATTGTTTCAGCCCCCACCACTTCCTCTGGCAGTGTGTTCCACTTGTCCACCACCCGTTCTGTGAAGAAATTCTTCCTCATGTTTCCTCTGAATCGCCCTCCCTCCAACTTCATCCCATGCCCTCTAGTCCTGGAACATCTTTTTCACTTAAAAATAGTGTATTCCTGCACCCTGTTCCTCCCTGTGAGATACTTGTATGTCTCTATCATATCCCCTCTCTCCCTCCTCTCCTCCAGGGAGTACATGTTCAGTTCCTTCAACCTGTCTTCATAGGACTTGTGATGCAATCCATGCACCATCTTTGTTGCCCTCCTCTGAACCTTCTCTACCCTGTCTATGTCCTTACGTAGGTATGGTCTCCAGAACTGTACACTGTACTCCAGGTGGGGCCTCACTAGTGTCTTGTATAGGGAATTATGACCTCCCTTTTCCTGCTGGTGATGCCCCTGCTTATCCCAGCATCCTATTTGCTTTACCTGCTGCCTTATCACACTGTTTCCTACCTTGGAGTGTGACAAGCAGTAAAGCAAATAGGATGCTGGGATGTATAGGCAGGTATATAGTCAGAAGAGATGCAGGTCACAAGTGGGGTACCTCAGGGATCATTCCTGGGGCCAGTCCTCTTCAATATCTTCATCCGTGACATTGCAGATAGACTGGAGAGTAAGGTTTGTCTGTTTGCAGATGACACCAAGATCTGCAACAGAGTAGATGATCCAGATGGTGTGGGCAGAATAAGAAGAGATCTGGATAAACTAGCAAAATGGTCGGAAGAGTGGCTAATGGGGTTTAATGCAAAGAAGTGCAAGATCATGCACATAGGGAAGAGAAACCCTGAAGCCACCTATAGGCTGGGAGGGGAGTTGCTGGCAGTCACAAGTGAAGAAAGAGACTCGGGCATCATCATCACTGATGACCTGAAATCATCCAAGCAGACCACTAAAGCAGTAGGTAAGGCTAGGGGGATGTTAGGGTGTATTAGTAGGGGTATCACAAGTCAGAAGAGGGAGGTAATAATCCCTCTTTACAAGACACTGGTTAGTCCCCATCTGGAGTACTGTGTGCTGTATTGGAGGCCACATCTTCACAAGGACATTAACCAAATTGAGGTAGTCCAGAGAAGGGCAAACAAAATGGTGCAGGGACTGCATCAGAAAACATATGAGGACAGATTAATGGAGCTCTATATGTATACCCTACAGCAAAGGAGGGAGAGAGGTGATATGATTGAAACATTCAAACATCTTAAGGGCATTAACAAGGTGAAAGAGTCTAACATGTTTTGATACAAGAAAAATAGCAGGACAAGAGGACACAGCATGAGATTAGAGGGAGGCCAATTAAGGGGTAATGTGAGGAAGTTTTTTTCACAGAAAGGGTGGTGGATCCATGGAACGGCTTACCTCAGGAAGTGGTGGATATGATTATAGTGCAGGGCTTCAAACAGGCATGGGATAGGCATGAGGGAGCAATACAGATGAGTATGAATAGATAGGCCATTGACAGAGCAAAGGCAGATGGCACATTTATAAGGTAGAACAAGAAAAGGGCAGACTGGATGGGCCTTGTGGTCCTTATCTGCCATCAACTTCTATGTTTCTATGTTTCTATCCACCGCATGTCCCTTGTCCAACTCCTTTGTGACCCAGTAGTAATATCGACTAGGTTCGTCTGGCAGGATTTTCCAGAGACAAACCCATGCTGGTGACTGTCCTGGAGCCCATTGTCTTCCATAAAGGTCACCAGCCTTTCCTTAAGTATTGTCTCCATCAGCTTCCTCACAATGGAAGTTAAGCTTACCTGCCTGTAATTATCCAGCTCATTCTTTGGTCCACTTTTATGGATGGATACCTTGTGGGCCATCCTCCAGTCATGCAGTTTGCACCCTATGTCCAGGGAAGCATTAAATAGTTCCTCTAGCAGTCCAGCCATTATCTCGTCCATTTCCCTTAACACCCTGGGGTGTATGCCATCTGGTCCTGGTGCCTTATTCACCCTCAGAGCCCTTAATCCCTCCTATACCCTACTCTCACTGATCACCCTGTCTGTTACCCCTCTCCCCAGCCCACCCTGCCACCCCCTCAGGTAGCTGGACCTCCTTTCTCCTCATGAATACAGAACAGAGGTACTCATTCAGTGCTTCTGCCTGATCTACCTCTTTCTCTTCCCACACCCCGTCCTTCCTGATCCTAACTATCTGGTCCTTGCAGCTCCTTCTCTCCCATATGTATCTAAAGAAGTTATTTTTGTATTTCAAATGTGTCACACAACATTCTGCAAAAAGTTCATCCTGATCTCCATAAAACATTGGAGTTACTGTTCCTATGTTTTTTTAGCCTTTTGTATATTCATTCTTAACCCTCAGATACAAAGAGACGTACAGGAAACTTGTTTTAGCTTTTCATAACTCCTAGAGCCTAATATTCAAAATTGGACAAAGCAAAGTGCAAATATTTGCACTGCAACTTGTGGTTGCCCAGGTGGCCAAAAATGCTATATTCAGTGAAATAATGCACTGTCGCCACTAACCTGAATATAGAGCTGTTGTGACCCAGCTCTAAGCCACTTAGCACTGATCAGACATGATTCCCAAAACAGGGCGTCATAATGGCTTGCGCCTACTCAAAATTTCCCATGCAAATTAGCTCATTGGGCATGTAACACACTAAGGGGTGATTTGCATGCCCATTAGGGGCTCATTTTCATGGGTAGCCTGGCAATTTAGTGCGGTGCTGCCCCTGCACTTGCCCAGTCCCAGAGAACTATCCCAGATGCTAGTGATCCCCCTCCCCTGCTGATCACCTGCCTACTGTTTAAAAAAACCCTTTCTCTGGTGCTAGTGGTCCTCTCCCCCATCAGTCACCAGCCACTGTTTAAAACATCACTTTTCCTGATACTAGTGGTCCCCTCTGCCAATCGCTGGCCCACTGTGTAAAACATCACTTTCTCTGTTGCTAGTGATCCCCTGTGGCCAGTCAATGGCCCACTGTATAAAAAAATCTCTGTCCCCAGTGCTAGTGCCCCCTTTCTGATCGCCGACCTGCTGTATAAGAAAATTATTTCCCTGGTGCTAGTGCCCCCCCCTTGCCAATCACTGGCCTGCTGCTTAAAACGTCACTTTCCCTAATGTTAGTTGTCCCACCCACCGACTGCTGGCCCGCTGTTTAAAACATCACTTTCACTGTTGTTAGTGATCCACTCCCTCTGATTACCAGCCTGCTGTGTAAAACATCACTTTCCCTGGTGCTAGTGTCCCCCACCAATCGCTGCCCTGCTGTGTAAGAAAACTCATTCCCTGATGTTAGTGGTCCCCTCCTTGCTGACTGCTGGCCTGCTATATAAGAAAATTCTTTCCCTGGTGTTCATGGCCCGCCTCACTGAATGCCAGTCTGAGGTAGAACACACATGATTGCCTGGTGTCCAGAGGCTGCTCCCCCACCTGCACCCATGCCCGATGTTTACCGTTTCCTGGTGTCTAGCAGTCCCTCCCCCTACCTGCACCCATGTCCGTTGTTTCTATAAGTAGTCCTTGGTGTCCAGTGGTCCCTCACCCATGCCCAATATATACATAATATTCCTTGTTGTCGAGTGTTCCCCCCATCCTGATCTCCTGTAAAATAAATGGAATGCATTCCCTAGTGTCTAGTGTAGTGCCATCCCTATCCCCAATCTCCTGTTAAATGCAGTGAACCCATTCCCTAGTGTCTATTAGATCCCAACCCCCACTCCCCGCAGGGAGTACCTCACCACCCTGCCCCCCCCCCATCCTGACCCCGAGTCAGTGACTGGCACAGTCCTCTGCTCTCCACCATGGCAGGCCACCAACTGAGTAGTCAGTGAGCGCATACTGTAATGGGGGGGTTATATTAGCACCAGGGAAAGTGATGTTTTAAACAGCGGGCTGGCAATCACTGAGGGGGAACCACTAGCACCAGGGAAAGTAATTTATAAACAATCAGTTGGTAATCAGCGGAAGGGGACCACTAGACACCAGGGACTTCCATGTTGGGGGTCAGAGGGGCCGACTCACTTTCTCTGCTAACCACTAGGGTTGCAAGGGAGTAGATTGTGTTGTTGGTCAGTCGTATCTGCGCTGCACGAGGGGTCTGAGCAAAATGGTCTTGCATGGCACAAATACTCTGAATATTGGACTACGCCAATATTCAGGTCCCCAGCCCTTCATTTACATTGTGTTTCCCTCAGAGTATTGCCAGGCACAAACCCCGTTTGCCTATGCTAACCAGACTTTTCAATATTGGACATCCGCACAAAACCCAGTTTACGTGGGCAAAATCAACTTTGTGACCAGGCAAAGATTTGAATATTTGGCCACTGCTCTCTCATGTACTTCTCATGGGAGTAGTTGCTACTCTCTGAACTCTTTATATGAATTAAAGTCAATAAAGAAAATACTGGAGAAATGCAAAACAAAGTAACAAAAAATGTGATTTTTTTACAACACAGTAAACCAAAGGACACTGCTTACTTTGCCTGAGTTTGGAGAGTAGCAGCTGTTCTCATGAGAAGTACAAGAGAGAGTCGGAGTTATAAAAAGCTAAAACAAGTTTGTTTTATGTCTCTTTATACCTGAAGGTTAAGAATGACTATATATATATATATATATATATATATATTTAGAAAAACACTGGAATAATAACTTCAGTGATATAAGATCAGGTTGAACTTTTTGTAGAATGTTATGCAACACATTTGAAACACAATGGATTTTCTATTCAAAAAAAGTAACTAGAAAGGATTCTAATTATTGAGATAATATTCCACACTTGACCTGATAGGGACCATATCTCGCAGTACAGTTGCTTTTTCTGTCCCATTGTACAGTATACAGTATGTTGGTAGGTGATCATTTATGAAGATACTTTTTAGTAACTCATATGGAGAACAAAATGGGATAAGAAATAGTATGTTACCAGAGTGGTATTTCTATTTAAAACAAGACATATTTAAACAGGATTGAAAGAAGAAATATAGGATGTTATGAATGGTGTATAAACTGTACATTTCTATGATACAAACAATAAAAATGAGACTGCTGATATAAGAAATTCATCAGTGTTGCATGTTTGATAAATGAAAACTATTTTGTAAGTAAAGGATTTTCGGTATCATTAATATACTATAGTTTAGCACTGAAGTATAAATTAATGTGGTACATAAAGTATTCACATCAATATAAAAAGCCTAAAGGAGTTGACAGAAGAATCTTGGGAGGTGTCTGTGGCTTCTTGTGGGCTGTATGTGTGGGGGCAATAGGCTGATGCATTATATCTTCCTGCAGTATAAAGCATTATAATAGAAGATTTAGGCCAGAATTTATGTGCTTATCTAGGACATATTGCTCCAAGACTATAATTCTGCTGTTTTTAATCTTGTTTTTTTTATTTTTCTAATTAATGCTTACATGAGGTCCTGTGCATAGCCAGAGGGACCATGAGGCCAGAATGAAATGCCAAATTTTTGTTTTATTGTAATATGATATGTAAACATTATTTCTGAGGACTGGGGCGCTGATGGCAATGGTACCCTACAATCCAGATCTTTTAATATACTGTATGTTTATTTTTTTCTAACTATGTAAATAGGCATACCACGTCACCCTGGAGAAGCCCCTATAAAGGGCAAAACATCAGGAGCCCTTGTTTAGGACATAGTGACCTATGTGCAACATCAATGAAATAAAAAAAAAAAATCAAAGATATTTGCTTTGGGGTTGGCTGGTTTTCTACATACTTCCTCTCAAATTTGAGTCAACACCAGTCCCAAACTTTATCACTATATTGAACAGCTGCTACAATACTGGGAGGGTACCCAGGGGGACTACCTTATTCTTTTGCAAGAGGCTGAGGTAGCTGCAACATGACAGAATGCCTCAGCTGAGGAGGGTTGATGGTGACCTATGGGTCAGCAGCGACTCCTTCAGTTAGGCCAGGCAGCTTGCTCTTGTTCAACAGTATGTGCTGTGAGGTGCAAGGCTGGCATAAGTAAGCAATAATACCTGACAGGATGGGCGGTATTGGGCAATAGTGGACTGCCCAGGGGTGTAATGAGGCCCGACACCACAGTCAGAGGGCCTTATAGCCCATGGAAGGTCCAATATTGCCCATACTGTCCACCCTGGAGGGTATTATTGCCCTTAGAAAATAGGCACTGTAAAAAAAATTAGTTTAATAAAAAAAAGTTAATAAAAATACATTTAAAATAACTTTTGAAATAAAATAGTTCCTCCACCTGTATTATACTGATGTGTTTTTGTCCTAAAGGAGCCTTCATACTTATGACTGGAACTGGCTGTCATGATGATCATCTCCCACACAGAGTTACACACACAGGCAGAGATATGTGCGGGGATATGTGTGTCACAGTTGCATAGTCTGAGAACGTTAACTGCCCCCCCCAACACAACACACTTAAGACATACAGGCTGTAATCTTTTTTTTTTTTTATACTGGTACTGGTCTGTTCACCCCCCCCCGCCATGCATACTGTAGGTGGCTGTGCATTCATTGCCGAAAACCAAAGAAATGACGAGGACAAGACAGAGAAAAGTTACCTTTCCATCTTTTAATAAAAAAGGTGAAGCCGGTATGTTTTTTCCCTTTCAGCAGGGAAAGCAGCAAGAAAAAGGCGGTAATAGAGCGAGGCAAGGGCTGTGAGAAACGTCCGAGAATGCAGCTCAGGCAGGAAAATGGAGATGATGAGCAGAAGGCATTTTTCCTAGTTTTCTGCAGTGAGCCTGGAGGCGGTAGGGCAAGCCTGAAAGTAAATCATGTGAAGCTGTATAATAGCACTGAGCACGTGAATGCACCAGTGCTATTAATTTAAAGATAAAAACTTGCTTTGCTTTTCTAGTTACTGCAGAGAGGAGAGTGAGCTTATGCTTTGCTTTTTTTAGGAGGAACAGGACTGGCATGGTGGGCACTGGTAATCATTTAGTTTGTTTCGGTGCCAAGCTGGGAGGTGGGTGATGGTTTGCAGCTCATAACGGGGGAAACAGATCGCTGCGCAGAGGGAACACTGGCAGCAGGGAGACCATGTATGTGGCTGGAAATATGAAGGTGCACTTTGCTCTTGTCTTTTTTTTTTTACTTGCAGTGTGAAACATTTAACTTGCTGTGCTTATGATACTGTTGGGGCAGCGTTTGCTAAGGGACATCATTCAAAATGGTGGTGCTAGTCAGTTGCATGTTCTAGTAGCCCCCTAATACTTAGACCAGTATGAGGCAACACTGACTACATTTGTTATTTGCCGGTCTCTATTGTCTCATACCGGACTGGGTAACTGGTATGATTAAGCAATCACAGATCACTATTTTACCCATTTTCTAAGCTGTGCTCATGTCAGGGGAAGTAGGAGGGACTATAAAATGGGAAAGAAATAAGCCATTCCAGTGTTTATGATGGCCTGGTCTCTGTGTTCCCTTGGGTCCTCATGCCTACCAGCACAGGGTTCTTGTCCACACAGTGGACTGCCTCAGTGGGGAGGATGGATCACTCCCAGAACCCATTTCATGGTGGCAAAGCCCTGTGGGTAGGTTGGCAGGTGCTCACTACTGTTGGGGACCAGGGATGCAGGCCTGAACAGGACAGGTCCCTGGGACCAGGGTTTATGCCTAAGATGTATGTGACTGGAGTGGTGAATAGGTCTACAAAAAAATATGCATATTTTTCTTTTCGTTTTATGACATTCCTGAGGCAAGAAACAGTGTTAGTAAGAGACTGATTCTCTCTGCTTTTGTTAATCAAGGCAGACCAGGACAATTCTATTCAGTTAGCCAAGTCAATAATATGATAGCACCACCCTGACATATCTACATTACAGATGCAGTGTGCATCAGTGAAAAGGGACCTCAGGAGAAAAGATTGCAAGCAATGTTTGGGGCTGACATCTTCAGTATTGTATGCAACTGATCATAAAATGCAAAAGATTTGCTTTAAAAATGGATGAGTGAAATAAAAAAGTCTCCATGAAGCATGCAAGGATGTCTGAAACTAATATTGCTCTTAAAAGTTACGTGATTATATGATTACTTTTTTCTAACAAGCATTACTGCAGTAATTATAATAAAAAGTTTCATCTGAAGGACAGGCCAGCTTTGACCTAGTTCTGATCCTGCTTTAGATCTTGACCTTAGAATTTAAATTCTCCTAGACTAAATCTTAATCAGGCACCATGCAGTGGATTTGAAACATTACATAACAAAAAAAGCAGGGAAGTATTAAGCTTTTTTCAACCAGAGGAAACATACACTAGAACAATAAAAAATAATGAACTTTTCATGTATCATTGCAAGGCAATTGTCATTTGGAGCACTCAAGTGAGCATACCAGGCAGAGGTGAGAGATAGACTGCAGAAGCTTAGCTAAGGTATTTCATTTTGAGGTAGAAGAGGTGGTGAGATTCTTTAAAATTTAAGGCCCCAAAATCTCAAACTGAACTTCAGGAAAATCTGGTCAAGTGTGTGGAAATCACATGGAATTAAGAAACCAGCTGTATCTGCTGCTTAAAGCTAGGGCTGTTGTGCCGATGGAACCAGTTTCCCACTAGGTATAAACTGGGACATGGAGATCATTACATTATTTGTAAGACACTGTAAATCAGCAGCAAATGGTGATGAGCAGGGTCGCTGAAAAACTGTGGAAAAGGTTTCCCACAATTCTGAAGATTTTTTGCAGAAGTTGCAGGAGTCCTACTATAGACCCTGAGTGCTCCACAATAAATCTTTTACTGTTTTCTGCAGCATATATTAGTCAGTATTACCAGCTAAATGAATACACTGCCACGTCAATACCAAAAAAAGCTGAAGTGGTATGATTCGTGATCGTGATGACCATGAAGAACGTGATTCACCATGACGCGAGTGTGACATGAGTCATGAATGTGGCACTGGCAGCACTTCTCAGAGCACCACCACTGGTACTCTGAGCACTGCTGGAACATTTAGAGTCATCCTCCTGATGTCTGTAGTGAACGGCCGGTGTTAATTCACAACTTTTACCTACGTGGCTACTTGCAGTTACTTGATGAATGGCTAGCAGATTTTATTTCAGGCACACATACGCACACTGGAATGCCCTGTCCACAGAGCCTTATATCCCACTGACTTATGTGGCTTATGCGACACAGTCATAAACACCTTTGCTTGACCATGTCTTTTTGGATATTTTTTCAGATTACACAGAGTCAATAAGAAAAGAAACATGTTTATTGCAAAAAGTGATTTTTCTAATTTTGTGGGTTGCTAACAAATTCAATACAATGCCAAAAATACTGCAATAGGTATGTTCCTTCATTATGTCTTTTTCTTTCGGTTAAATGCTATAATATGCAGTGAGAGGCAGTATTCACAGTAACATAGAAACATAGAATTTGACGGCAGATAAGGACCGCTTGGCCCACCCAGTCTGCTCATTTCCCTACCTACTGGATAAGCTGCAGATCCTAGTTAACCAGCAGCCTACTTCTTCTTACCCCAACCCCCCAGAATTGCCTTATGACTGTCCCATGCATGCTTGTATTCCACCACTGATTTTGACTCCACAACCTTCTCCGGAAGGCCGTTCCATGCATCCACAACCCTCTCTGTGAAAAACACTTCCATAAATTACCTCTGAGCCGCCCCCATCTTCAAATTGTGCCTCTTGTTCTTGCACACCTCTTTTTTGAAAGATGCTACCCTCTTGGACTTTGTTGATTCCCTTGAGGTACTTGAAAGTTTCTATCATGTCCCCCCTCTCCCTCCTTTCCTCGAGGCTATACATATTAAGCTCCTTAAGTCTCTCTTCATATGTCTTCTGGTGCAGACCCTGCACCATTTTAATTGCCCTCCTCTGGACAGCTTCCATCCTGTCTATGTCTTGGCAGAGATTTGGTCTCCAGAACTGCACACAGTACTCCAGATGGGGTCTCACCAGCTGTCTGTACAGAGGGATAATAACTTCCTGTTTTCTACTGGTGATGCCTCTCCCTATGCATCCCAGTAACCCCCCAGCCCTCCTTGCTGCCATCTCACATTGCTTGCCCACCTTTAGGTCATCTGATATGACTACCCCCAGGTCCCTTTCCATTTTTGTTGTTAGTATCTCAACCCCCATTGTGTACTCTTCCCTTGGGTTTTTGTTTCCCAGGTGCATTACCTTGCACTTCTTAGCATTGAATCTAAGCTGCCATACATTTGACCATTCCTCTAACCTTGCCAAGTCCCTTCTCATCCTTTCCACCCCACCCTGTGCATCAACTCTGTTGCAGATCTTAGTGTCATCTGCAAAGAGACATATTTTTCCTTCCAGTCCCTCTGCAATGTCGCTATAAAGACACTGAAGAGGACTGGTCCCAATCTGAACCCTGCAGTACCCCACTAGTAACCCTCCTTTCTTCTGAGTGGACTCCATTTACTATTACTCTCTGTGTCCTATTCTCCAGCCAATTCTTTACCCAGGCTGTCATCTTGGGATCCACTCCCAGGCTGGCTAACTTGTATATTAGTCTTTGTGTGGGACTGTGTCAAATGCCTTGCTAAAGTCTAGGTAGGCCATGTCCACAGCCCCTCCCTGATCTACTACTTTGGTCACCCAGTCAAAGAAATCTATCAGATTTGTCTGGCATGACCTTTCCGCTGTGAATCCATGCTGCCTAGGGTCCTGTGCCCCTCTGGCCTCTAGATACTCAACAGTTCTTTCCTTCAGAAGTGATTCCATCATTTTCCCTATCACTGAAGTTAAACTAACAGGTCTGTAGTTTCCTGCTTCTGCCTTGCTCCCACTTTTGTGAAGGGGAATCACATCTGCCCTCCTCCAGTCCTTGGGTACCACCCCATCCTCCCAATATTTAACCACCTCTCTCGTGCTGCCATTGAAGGCAATGAACCCTGCACCCTCACTGTTTCAGTCAGCAGCTCCACCACTCAGCTATCACATCAGACTAAAAACCAGAGCTCCAGGTTTGCAGCTCAGAGCCTTAAACCACTGCGCTATACTGCCCCCAGTACTATGGGGAACACACGATAGTGGTACAGTGACAACAATTTCAACAGACTGAACACAAACAATTAACAGCAACGTTATATTTATTCAGTTTTTGGTGGATTGGAAGGCAAAATAACAAGTGACTTCTAGAAGGAAACTGAGCACAAAAGAGATGTAGCCGCACAGGCACAACAAGACCTTAACCACCAACCAGTCTTCAGAAATCCAAAAGTGGAATAACAATACCTTATTTTGTGGAGGGGGGAGGATTTACAGCAGTAGCTATATAGATGCAGGAAAAAATACCACAGACAGGCTAAGAAATTACAGTGGCGCAATAAAATGTGTATCAATTTACTTACAATACACACAGATTAAAGGTCAGGCAGAGAAACTTTAACTGTTCAGTAAACTAATACAGGCAGTCTTTTAAAACAACTGAAAAAAAAATGACCAGCAAACAGAAAAAAATTATAAAAAATTAAGTGAAGTTGTACTCTGTGTACCTGAACACACAAATTATACAAAACTAGCCAACATCAGTTGAAAAAACTGCCTTTCTCACCAATCTACCTTCGATACCTCCTTTCCACCCCAGATCGGACGCCTTGACCGACCAGCGGTGTGCCTGTTGGCACGGCTTGGGGCCCCCCGACGCCACCACCAGCCACCGCAAACCCCTCGCAGAAGCCGGATTGGACGCCTGGACCAGCCAGACGTGTGCCCCATTGGCATGGCTCGGGGTCCCCCGATGCCACCACCAGCCACCGCAAACCCCTCGCAGAAGCCAGGTAAGGACTTCCACTAGGCCGGGGGAAGCAGGGATCGGCTGCTATTGGATAAATCGCTTGGAAACTCTTGCCCATTGGCCACTGGTTTTCAGCTACTGTTCTTCCATTGGTACTGCTGAGAGTGTGCTGTGCTGGGCTCAGTGCCCATTCACTTGCACTGCTCTTGGCCAAATTTTTATGCCCGCCCCCCCAACCTTTATTAAATAGGCTCTTCGCTCCGCACAACCACTATGGACCCACCCCCAAACCATCCCTCCCACTTGTCCCACAGTTTACTACTCTTCCCATCCTCCCAAGCACTGCGTGACTCCCCTCCTCTGTAACTCCTAAGCTTACATCCCTTTTTTCTCTCTCTCTCTCTTTTCTTTTCACTTTGTTTCATCATTATTCTCCGCACCCCGTTGCTTGACCCCCACCTTAGATTTCAGTACTCCCATCGCTACAGTTCAAACTATACCCTTTCAAAACCCTATAAAACTTTGTTTTTACCTCCTCCCCATCTCTGATTAGTTTCTCCCACCCTTTGCCTGCCACCCCCTTACAACTCAGTGCTGTGCTACCCCCATTAACAATGCCTTCCCTTAGTTTCTACCTCTCGTGTCTACTGGCCCTCTCCCTCTTTTTCCCACTATGCCAAATTCCTTTCTCTTCCTACCCTGCTCTACCTCCCACCTTTATCATCAAATCCTGCTACCCACAACATGGAACCATGGCAAGTTCTCCGGACTTTTATAAGAGGCACCCCCTTATTAAGGATTGTGTACAAACTGCAGCATATTCTACTGGAAAGTTGTCAAATCAAAATCTGTCGCTAGCCGTCACCCTCTGCTGGGACCCTAGAAGACCACGCCGACCCCAAACAAATAAAAAACAGAGGCACATTTTAACCTACTGTGAGTTTTGGGTGGTATCATTAAAACTCCTGCTCCTGCTACTTCTAATGTCAGGTGGGGTGCACCCAAACCCTGGCCCTGTCCCAAACAAGTTAACAAAACTAGAGAAAGCAGATAGAGGTCTCTCCATAGTCACCCTAAATATCTGCAGCCTCCTTCCTAAGCTGGCATCCCTTCAAGTCTTCGTTGGGAAAAAAAATCCTGACATACTAGCCATTGTAGAGACTTGGCTGTCTCCAAGTACCCCGGATCATGCTGTCTCACTTCAAGGCTACAATCTCTTTAGACTTGACCGATCAAACAAGAAGGGTGGCAGTTGTGCTGTCTACATAAAGGACAACCTCTTTAGTCATCTTGGCAGTTTCACCCCCACAAACACCCAAGTGCAACTCCTCCCTATCAAACTGCTCTTTGGTGCCCAAAATAAAGTGCTCATAGTGGCTGCAGTCTATATCCCTCCTAAAGATCCTCGAACCGGTCTCAAGACAGTGCTTGAATTTGTAAGCTTGCAACCTCCTGAAACTGAGCTCCTCCTCCTTGGTGACTTCAATATTAACTAGCTCGCCTCGGACACTGGATCCAGCAAAGATGCCATCCTAGCAGCCAACCTGATGCAGATGGTCAATTCCCCAACTAGAAAAAACTACAAGACTGGAACATGCACTCTCATTGACTGCGTACTCACTAGTCACCCTGACCGGATAAAAAACATTACTGTTCTCCCTGACTGTCTCAGTGACCACTCCCCGGTGTCATGTACCTAGTCGAATAAATTTCTCAAACCACCCCCCAAAGTTATCTCAAGTAGAGTGCTGCCACATGGAAATCTCACTAAACTTAAGACTTGTCTCCTGCAACAGGACTGGGCACCAATCTTCAATATGGTTGATGTTGATGCTGCCCTAGAATACTTTATCAAAACTTTCAATAATGCATGTGACATTTACGCACCATTTAAAAAGCGTAAAATCAAAGCTCTCTCAAATCCTTGGCTCACTGCCAAACTACTGGCCAAGCTCAAAGCTCGTGACCATCTCTGGGCCATAGCCAGAGACACGGGCTCCTTGCAGGATATACAGAAGTACAAACAGGCACGAAACCTATGCACCTCGCAAATCAGGCAAATGAAGAGCACCTATCTCAAAAATGCTCTTGAATCCACCTGGGGTGATGCGAGAGCTTTCTGGGACAACATCCAAAATATAATGGGTAAGGAATCTAAATCCTCTCCTACCATTATGAATGTTGATGGCTCCACTAGACTTGACCCAAAGGCTATGGCAGATGCTCTAAATAAAACTTTCACAGACCTCAGCTGGGTCCTCCCCCCAGATTTTTTCTTGGACTTGCCTTTGTCAAATCTAGTATCCCAAAGCACCTCAAGGGACCAACCACTATTTTATTTCAATACAATCAAAGCGCTCGAAGCCTACAAATACGTAAAAAAGGCCTGCTCTAAATCCAGAACAAGCAGTGACACTATAGATATAAAAATATTGTCCCTCACCTTGAACGAAGTGATCCACCCTCTTACCAAAATTCTCAATCTTTCCCTTTGCCAAAGTCAATTTCCCAACAAATGGAAGTCTGCTATAGTTACACCGGTGCTCAAAGGGGGTGACAAATCCACACCAGGGAACTATAGACCTATATCAATACTCCCACCCCCCTCCAAAGCACTTGAATGCATTGTGGCAGACCAACTTTCAGACTACCTGCAAAAGTACAATCTACTCTGTAAGCAACAGCACGGATTTAGGAAAGGGCACAGTACGTCAATGGCCCTACCAGATTTCTCTGGAGAAGTCCACTCTGCTCTGGACAAAGGCTACCAAACCGGAGCGGTCTTCATTAACCTCACAAAAGCATTCAATACTGTCCACCATGGCTTACTAATCTCAATATTGCCCAGGCTTGGGCTGGCCGATCGACCTGGTGCTTGGGTAAAAAGTTACCTGACAAAACGCTTACAGGCAGTAAAAATCTCTGATGTACTCTCTGACCCTAAACCTGTCCTCTCAGGTATACCACAGGGATCAATCCTAGGCCGTCTCCTCTTTAGCCTGTTCCTAAACTCTCTCCCTGAATCCTGCCCTGAAAAATTAATATTATATGCTGATGACACCGTAATTTTCTCTTCCCACAAGGTTCCTAACCCCTTACATCAGAGCCTATAACTTGCCTTCTCCAGTGTCGAAAAGTGGTTCATTGATAATAAGCTAGTCCTAAACCACAAAAAAACAAAAACCATGCTTTTTACCAATCATCAAAACAGAAATAGACATATTCCACTCACTATTAAAACTTCCGCTGGTAATACACTTGAACAAGTGAATACTTTCAAATACCTTGGTATCACTTTTGAACAAGGTCTCACCTTCGCTACCCACATAGACAACACAGCGAAAACAGTAAACCAACTCCCAGGAATACTATTTCAAAACCGCAAATTCCTTAACCAAGCTGCACTGAGGATTGCTATACAAAGCTCCATAATCGCAATCATAGACGATGGCCTAATTATCTATGGCTCAGCTACTACCACGGCACTAAGACACATCTCAACCATGCTAAATAAGGCATGTCGGCTCCTCACAGGGGCACAGAGACTGACACACACACACCTGTGAGCTCTACTCTGAAACCGGCTGGTTGCAACTATCCAATCACCTTGTGTATCTCACCTGCTTAATGGCAAAAAAATCAATCCTGGGACTGACTCCACTATGTATCCAAGACCTACTCTGTCTGAATAATGGCACGCATCCCACCAGAAGATCTGAACACCAACCTTTTCTGGTCCCCAGATGCCGGACTGCTCAGGGACAAAGATCATTTGCTTACAGGGCCCCAACCTGGTACAATACACTAAGCCTACCTACTTTATCCTCCACATCTCTTGGAGTTTTCAAATCCATGCTGTACGCCCACCTCTCTGCCACCAGCACCTGTGACTGTTTTGACTAAAGACTTATCCCTCCGCTGTCCATCCCTCAACATGGCCTATCATCTTTGGCAAAGAAACCTTTATTACCACTAACTGATCCAGTGTGCTACTGTAATCTCTCTTCTACTTTCTCTCTCTCTTCTCTTTCTCCCTCTATTGCCTCCTACTTTTCCCACTCTACTCTTCCCCGAATGCCTCTGAGTATCTCTCTTTCCTGAAAAATTAGTTTGTTTTGATTTATTACTGCCTTGGAAATTGCTGAACAAATTTCTTATGTAACATTTTTCTGTTAATACATGTAATGTTTTTTGTTTGTTTTATGTTCTGTGTAATGTGGAACCTTTGTAAAAGAGCCCTGGTTCAAAGGTATTAATTCCTAGACCAATAAACTAAACTATACCACAGATCCGCCCCTCCCCCGAAGCACACTTCCACAGTGTCTGTCAGTGCAGAGACAGATTATACTAAATTAAAATTAAATATTAACACAAAATCAATAAATGTTTGATGATATAAACATATAGGGGTTTACTTCAATTGATGTACTAACTTTTGACACAATATTTTGTGGCAAAAATGTATTCTTAAAGGTTTTTCGATGGCTTGAATCTCGCAGCTCTAGGAGCAAACTGTCTCCAGATTTCCACTACACACACTACGCTGAACTGAGGCTGTACAAAACAATATAGAGCCCATGTAACCTTAAATCCCATGAATCACTGTAAAATTCACCTTAAAGAGCCAAAAAACAAGGCAAAGTAACACGAAGTCCATAGAGAATAATGAGAACTTTGCATTACTCCGAGATGCAAAGTTTTTCACTTCGCTATACTGAATACCATGTGAAATTCGTGTTCTATGTGAAATACTATGCGTGGTGAATTTAGGCACTTCGCCCACCACTAATACTACCCCTATACAGGTTGTTGGTGAGACCACATCTAGAGTATGGAGTAAGATACCTGTGTCTATACCTTAATAAGGACATCAGCCTGCTGGAGAACATCCAGAGGAGGGCAACCAAGGTGATCATAGGTCAGCAGGGTATGTCTTATGAGGAAAGGCTTTGAACCCTGAGAATGTACTCCCTGGAGGAAAGGAGGGAGAGGGGAAAATGATAGGGACCTTCAGATACTTAAAGGAGATAAATAGGGTGGATAGAGAGGGTCTCTTCAAGCTAAGAGACAGCTGGACCAAGAAGGGGAACAGCTTAAGGCTGGGGGGGAGGTTTAAGACAGATGTTAGGAAGCTCTTCTTCCTGGAGAGGTTGGTGGTCAATTGGAATGCACTGCTGAGGAAGTTATCTCAGTAAAGATAGTGGGCAGCTTTAAGAGGTCCTGGGATAGGCATAAGGGAAAACCGTGGGACCGGGGGGGTGGGGGGCAGATAGGGTAGAAGGGGTGTAAGCTAGGAACCCTGCAATACGAGCAAACTCGGTAGACCAAACGGCCTTCTTCTGCTGGCTCTTTCCTATGTTTGTATGTACTGTGCAAATCTGAGTAAGTCACTTAACCTTCCCAGTGCTAGGTCACCCCTGAAAACAGGCACTTGTGCCTAGTGAACCTTACCTGATTACCAAACAATTAAAACAAATGCCAATATATTTTTATTGCATCATACAGTGGTCAGGGTACCCTGTAATTTATCTTTGTTTTACTCTGGCTGCAATGATTTTGTTTAGTTAAAGATACATGTTCAGATACATTTTATGTGTTTTATAAGCTTGTTATCAGATTTTAGTCTAGTTTTTATTGTAGTCTTTGCACGTGAGCATCTAGGTTGTAAATTGTTAAGAGAGGGATCACTGTTACTAACTACTCTATTCAAGTTTATAATCAGCAGGGCCATCCAAAATCCTCAGATGTTTGAATCAAAACTAGTCTGAATGAAAGTATGTTCACAAGAAAAAACCTGCCCTACAACACACAAGAAGATTTTGTAGTTAGCGCCCCATTTAGGTGAATCTGTACCTTTTCTCCCACCTACTGTTTCAGTCTCTGTGGCAACATAACGTTTTCTGATAGACTGCTTCAACACAAATCAAATGTTACATTTTTAACTGTACATATGCTTGGCCAGTGGATTTTGAAACCAAACCAGACAAGGATTCAAATGAATGCAGTGTCACATAAAACCCTTCCCCATCTTCCACTGCATTGTTTTGGCCAAACCCAAGTCTGCATGCAAAATTGTCAACATATTTGAGAGTCTTTTATTGAAAATGTTAATACTTTTTACACAGTTTGAAGTGAAAACTCAAAAATTACAAGACATTGCAGAACAAGTCAGTTTTTGCAGAGAATGGTGAAAACTGTGGATTCTGCAATAAAATTGTAGGTACAATTTTCCAGTGCCCCTGGTCATGAGGCAAACAAAAATTAATTTGCAGATTGGAAGATGACTGAGGGAATGTGGACAGAGGGCTAACTATTGTACTGTCTATTTTTTTGTCATATTACTTTTTCTGTTTTTCTTCACTGTACACTCCCTCCATCTCATAGTGTGAACGTGCTTGTGCGGAGGCATGCTCACATCAAGTAACCATGCTTCTGTGCCTCCCGACCTCTGGCGCTGCCCTCCAGCCTCCACCAGGGAGCAGCAAAGGAGTGGGAAAACAACCCTTCCCTCCCGTCCCCAGGAGAGGAGAGCAGTCCTTCGGACACTCAATCCTCTCCTTCCCCTGCTAACCTCGGAAACCCGAGGTCAATCTTGACTCTGGGTCACTGGCGTGGCATGAGGTGTGCTATCCAGTGCCTCAACCCTCAGTGCCACTGGGCCAACATAGTGTACTGTTTCTAACATACTGTAATGTAGGTGTCTACTGGGGAGGATGGAGTGCACTTGGCACACTACCTGGGCTACATGATATACACAACCTTATTTGCAGAGGGCAGGGGTGGGTACTTGTGCCATCCCTGCAAGCTGGGTGTTGCTCTGGAGAGGCATGTTGCCAGTCTAGATTGGTAATTGGCTATGTAAAGGGGCACAGAAAAAGGGATGGTAGCTGGGGGGGCTCCAAGGTGGTGGTAGGGTGGTAAAGCTGGTAAAGCTAACATCCAGGAGCCTGAAAGTGAAGCACACTTTGTGAACTGTGTGATGTACACTGTCCTGCAGTTCTATGTTATTATAGCACAAATTAATGGGCGACTTTATTTTGGGTGCATTTTATATAGTGCCATCAATAGATTGACCACAACAATTGGCGTCCGTATATACGACCAAATTCAACCACAGTGACCAATACATTTCAGCTACATTATACTTATACTGGTCTAACAGGACAGGCATACCCCTCTGGATCTGTATAAATTCCATGTCACGCAGGAGGGCTCTGCCCCCTGCACTCCCAATGGTGGCCTGCATCCACCGAACCCCCCATCTTAAATATTCTAACACCACACTGCTCATGGATCAAGGGGTAAGCTAGCATTCTTATCGCACTACAGGTAAGTGGCTCTCATTACATCTTTGCACCTATACAGCTGTTGCTGTAATTGCTACTTCGATGTACTAATGCAGTCGCTCATGGGTGAATGCACCATCATTGTTCAGTCACTGTATGCGTGTGTGTGTGTGTGTGTGTGTGCTGTATTTCATTTGCTCAAATGTAGTCACTGTATTGTCCATGCTATAATGACGTAATACCCTATCCTGCCCATGAATGGTGGGGGAGCCATCTGCTGCATTGAGGGGGTAGTTAATTCTCTGAGGAGGTACACTGTCAGTTTTGTGTGGCAGAAAGAGACAACGGAGGTGTTGAGAGATTGTGTCAGGCAGTTAAAAAGAATAGGTGGAGAAGAGAATAGGGACTTGGGCACTATGATGTGGGGTGCTGACTGGCAGTGGCAGGTAGGGAAGGGAGTAGATTGTCAGGGACTGTGATTTCTTGAGGCAGGGATGAATGATGTATCAAAGAGGAGAACAAAGGTAGAAGGAATTGCCATAAAGAAGCATCTTTATCAGTAGACACCTGCAACAGGTATCAGCATTTGGCTGGTCACATTCAGGGTGGTCAGCAGGTGATGGGTTGGTGGGGGTAGTCCAGGCACCTGGACATCCAACCTGTCAAGTAAGAGAAAGGAAAATGCTGTGGAGAGACAGAAAGGTCGAAGTCAAAGGAGAATCCTTAGTTTGGACAGTGTGTAAGGTGGAGCTGGCATTTCTGGACCAGGATGGTAGATCTGGTGAAGCAATTTAGCTGCCAGCAGCATGGATTAAATTGCTATCATGTACCAAGTAATGCAGCTGAAGTGAGAAGCAGAACATGATCATTCATTCATGCTGGCACAAATGGCAGAGGAAGCACAGGTTCTGAGAACATGAGGTGGTCATTCATGGAACTAGAGATATTTTGGAAGGAAAGGTATACAGAGTGATACTTTCTGAGATCCTCTTGGTCCTTAGAATTAGTGAGGAGTGGCAGCAGATAATTATGTAGGTTAATACATGGCCAAGAGTCTGATCCAAGAGGAAGGGTTTTCTGTTTCTGGCTAACTGGAAAACATTCTGGGACAGGCACTTTGGCTGTACCAGCAGGAGAGCAGGGTACTGGTTAAGAAAATAAACAGGGTAATCACTTAATGACAGGGATGGAGCTGGTGCAGGTACAGGGAATCACCAAGGGCAACGGACAGATGCAGGAATTCCCCAAGGGCAAGGGACAGATGCAGGGAATCACCAAGGGCAAGGGACAGATGCAGGGAATCACCAAGGGCAAGGGACAGATGTAGGGAATCACCAAAGGCAAGGGACAGATATAAGGAATCACCAAGGGCAAGGGACAGATGCAGGGAATCACCAAGGGCAAGGAACAGATGTAGGGAATCATCAAGGGCAAGGGACAGATGCAGAGGATCAACAGAGGGAAGTACAGCAGAAAAAAATGGAGCACCAGGAGAGGAGACCCTCCAGGAAGGAGAATGAGGAATCATAGAGAGGCAACAATCCTCACTTGCATGCAAGCCAATATGAGATGCACATCCTGCAAAATGGGTGAGCTGGAGGGTCTAATGCATTTCAAGGGCTGGGACTTAGTGGCATTCACAGAGACCTGGTGGAGGATGAACATGAAGGAGACACTACAATACAGGTATTCAGCTAATTCTGAAGGGATAGGCCTGAAAGGAAAGTGGGTGAGGTGGATCTCATTGTGAGGGAGGAGATCACTGTGGAAGACAAAAAGGACATCAGGGAGAAAACATTATTACAGAGTCTTTTTAGGTCAATGTAGAGGAAAGGGAGCACAGTACCCAACTGGTTAGGAAATTTACAGTTGCAGTTGGGCATTGTGCGCAGATATTTTCAGAAATTTCTGTGATATCTCTAGAGAAATGCCTGCCTGCCTTCAATACTGCATTAGAGCCACCAGAGATAATCTATTTAGAAATACTGCAAAATATCCAAGCAGGTAGGATCTTCTCAAGAGGTATCGTAGAAATTTCAGAAAATATCTGACTATGGCAATGGCTGCAACTGTATGAGAGCAGATGAATCAGATGCAGTGGTGATCCTGGGGGACTTTATCTTCCCAGGAACAGACTGGCATCATGACAAGACTAATGGTGGGGCTAAGACCGAGTTCCCGATCACCTCCAAGGATTGCTTCCTAGAGCCACATGTTCAACAAGGGACTAGGTTTGAGGCCACCCTTTACCTTGTTCTCAGTAGTGGAGATAGCTCCATCTCCAGTGTAAACATCAAAACATCTGCAGTAGGCAGTGACCAAGCTAGGTAAAATTCCCCCTGGTGATAGGGAAGATTATCCAGGCCTCAGCTACCAGGATCTAGATCCTTCAAAATGGGAACTTTTACAAGAAGAGAGCATGTAAAAGAAACTGAGACAGTGTAGAGGGTGTAACACAAGGCAAACAAAATTGTCAGAGGTATGGGGACAAAAGCTATGAGGAATGGCTGGAGGGCTTGGCTTAGAGGGGACATGATCTCAGTCTTTCTTATACACAAGGATGTCTACATGACCAGTCAAAGATATATGACCTGCTATGCTGCAGCAGGACACAGGGCTATGCCTGAAAGTGCAGAGGTGGTAAATATGTTAGATGTTGATTAGAGCATCCCAGCAGCTGCCACAGCCAGAGGCACAGACATCCTGGACTCCCTGCAAGGGGCATGCCTCAAGCAGCTAGTGCTTGAGCCAACCCTGGAGAGAGCAATTCTGGACCTGGTACTAACCAATGGGTACAGAATTACAGATGTCAGGGTGAGTTAACACCTGGAGTCCAGTGACCATTGCATAGTGTGGTTCAATAGGAATACTACAACAAGATCAAGCCACACAAAAGTGATGGTCCTGGACTTCAGAAGGGCAGACTTCACTAGGATGGGGGTATATCTCAGGAAAGCCCTAGCAGAAGGGGAAAATTGGGATGAAATCGAGGAATGCTGTGCCTATCTGAAAGAAGTCATTATGGAGGCCACAAACCTCTGTGTTGAGCTTATAAACAAAAGCAAGAGAAAAAGAAAACCTCTATGGTTCTCAAAATAAGTGGCCAGGAAAGTAAGGACAAAGAAGCTGGCTTTCAGTAAATACAAGGAAACACAGAAGGAGGAGGAGGAGGAGGAGGACAGGGCACTGTATCTAGAAAAGCAAAGGGAGGCTGGAAAAGCAGTCAGGTGCTCAAAGGTGAAGACAGAGAAAAATAGCAGAAGAAGTTAAAAAAGGGGGACAAGACATTCTATAGGTATGTTAGCGAAAGAAGAAAGACTGGGGGGATTGTAAGTCTAAAAGGGGAGGAAGGAGAGGGCATGGAAGGAGATCAGAAAAAAGCATCAATCCTAAAAATATTTCTGTTCAGTATTCACAGAAGAAGGAGAAGGAAAACAGCTAATAAACAGGATTGGAAGGGAAGTGGACACCAGTCCATTTACAGAGGAGACGGTCTTAAAGGAACTCACAAAACTGAAGGTGAGCAAGGCAATGGGACCAGACGGGATACACCCTAGAATATTAAAGGAGTTAAGGGAGAGACTGGCAGCACCACTAGTTGCCCTTTTCAACAGGTCACTGGATATGGGAGTGGTTCCAGACGACTGGAGAAGGGCCGATGTAGTCTCTCTCCACAAAAGTGGGAGCAGGGAGGAGGTAAACTTGTCAGCCCGACCTCGGTGGTGTGGAGATGTATAGAATTGCTGCTAAAAGAAAGGATAGTGGAGCACCTTGAATCTAGTGGTGCACAAGTTCCAAGGCAACACAGATTCACATCACGAAGGTTATGTTAGACAAATCTGATCAATTTCTTTGACTGGGTGACCAGGGCAGTGGGTCATGAGAGAGCAGTGGATGTGGCATACCTTGATTTCACTAAGGCTTCGACACTGTTCCACATAGAGGGCTGGTATACAAACTGGGCAGACTGGGATTGGGTCACAAGGTGGTGAACTGGGTTGGGAATTGGTTGAGGGATAGAACACAAAGGGTGGTGGTAAATGAAGCTAAATCCCAGGAAGGGAGGGTGACCAGCGATGTGCCACAGGGATCAGTTCTTGGGTCAGTACTGTTCAGTATCTTCATTAATGACATTGCAGAGGGGCTGGAGGGGAAGGTATGACTCTTTGCAGATGACACTAAGATCTGCAATAGGGTAAACATTCCGGGAGGGATGGAAAAAATGAGGAAGGACCTAGCTAAACTGGAGGAATGGCCTAGAGTGTGGCAGCTAAGATTCAATGCAAAGAAGTGCAAAATCACACAGGAGCCCAGGAGAGAATTACATGATGTGTGGGGAGTTATTAATGATCACAAAACAGGAAAGTAATCTGGAGGTGATCATATCTAATGACCTAAAGGTGGCCAAACAATGTGCCAAGGTGATAGGAAGAGCCAGTGGGATGTTGGGGTGCATAGGGAGAGGTATCACCAGCAAAAGAAAAGAGGTGGTGATGCCTCTGTACAAATCATTGGTGAGACATCATTTGGAGTACTGTGTCCAGTTCTGGAGGCCAAATCTTTGAGAGGACATAGACAGGGTAGAGGCAGTTCAAAGAAGGGCAACAAAAATGGTGCAGGGCCTGCACCAAAGGTCATACGAGGAGAGACTGGAGGAGCTCAATATGTATTCCATGGAGGAGAGGAGGGAGAAGGGAGACATGATAAAGACCTTCCAGTACCTAAAGGGACTAGAAACATGAAACATAGAAATTGTTGGCAGATAAGGATCGTTAGGCCCATCTAGTCTGCCTGAATAAATAAGGCACGGGAGGGCAACATCTTTCAGAAAAGATGCCTAGAACAAGAGGGCATGACATGAGACTGGAGTGGGATAGATTAAGGGGCAACATAAGAAAGTACTTCTTCATGAAAAGGTGGTGGAGGCATGGAACAGCCTCCCAGCAGAGGTGGTGGGAGCAAAGTCAGTGAGGGAATTCAAAAACTACATGGGATAGACATAGTGGTACCCTAGTGAGAAGGTAAAACCAAAGCTAAGGTAGGATCTCTGGCATTTTTAGTAGGTAGGGAAAAAGGGCAGACTGAATGGGCCTAGCAGTCCTTATCTGCCGTCTAATTCTATATTTCTATGTTTCTATATACAGCTAACATTCTGAGGCATTTCTTCTCACAGATGGCGATTAACATATGGAACAGTCAAACTGCAGTGACCCTGGAAAGGAATGGAAGGGGACATGATGGATGGTGGTTTTACTGAATGCGAGAAGCTTAGGTAACAAATCAGCTGAGTTACAGGCTCCCTTGGCAGTGAGGAAGGTGGATATTTAAGCCATCATGGAAACGTGGGCCACTGATTACCGGGACTGGTGTAACCCCTAGGTGGCGCTATCCTATGGGCTACTACCCCATCCTGTGTGGATAGGCACAGGTTGAGGGGCCTGAGTTCTGTGAACGGGTGCCTCCACCCAGAGGAATGGTATTGGGGTAGCTTAACTGCTTTGGTATAGCCCTCCAAGATGCTATAACCTCCCACCAACCCTTCTAGTGACTTAAACAATAACACCATGAAGCATTTACATATGCTGGATAACAGTAAGAAGATGCTCACACCCCTTGCACTTACCACCAGGGCTAGATCGGCTGTAATTGCCCTGGAGACACCCTGGAAAATAAGATCAGCAATTACACAATGCAAAACGTTTACTGTGACCCTAATACGCACACTAGCCAGGTTCAACATGAAACAAACATAATCAGGTTTATTCAGGGGAGTTGAACAAGGGAGGGGGTGTGAATCTGACAGAATGATTTGTAGTCTGATTAAATTCAGGCTGGTTACACATGTACTACTAGTCCCTTTTAAACAGTCCCACAACTCTGGTACCCAGATCTTATAAAGGCTAGTCTGGAGCGTTGCCCGGGGGGTGGCCACCATTGCAGCTGTTGTTGGGGCCCTTAGGAAAGAAAACAGCATGTGCACAACCCAAATATTTGTAATCCCTAGCCGGATGGCTCAGTCCATTAGCAATTACCCAGAACAGAACAATCAGATGTCACACAATGATTTCCAGCTGTTGTTGCAGGGAGCTACCCTGATTTGTACTTACACTACCCAGTCCAGGATGTAGGACAGGTGAAATGAAGACCTCATGGCATTGATCTGGCTGGCCAGGGGAAGCAGGGCCTACATGACTCACCTCCAGGTGGTCACTACCTGTTCAATAGTGTTGAGCAGGGGGCCAAATCCCTGGGAGGGTCTTTCGTCGAGATGATCTCTAAACTGGGAACGGTGGCTTAGGCCAAGATGGCAAGGCCCAAGCAGTATGGACAGTTCTGGAAAAGTTCATGATTGGTTGCTGAAACAGCCTCCAGTGGGTGTAACAGTATTCATCATGAAGAACCAAATCGCAACCCATGAAACACATTCTGTACTCTTAAAATTGGTTATTTCTCTAAGCCACAGTTCGTATACAGTCCTGTTGCTAACTACAGCTTCACTGCGCAAACCTGTCAATTCGAGGCTATTTTCTCTTGTCAGGCAGGCTGATCGTTTCAGGAGCAAGTCTTCGGTCCAAACCTCAGTCGCCACAACAATTCTATTCTTTTTTTCACTGCTGAAGTACACCGGCAAACGGAACTGTCCGATTGCTGCACTGGTGGCACAAAGGCCGGAGAACGTGACAAGCAGGACCGCAGAGCCTTCCCGCCTATTCTCCAATGCTTCTACTAGGAGCAGCTGCTCGAGAGCTTGAGCTTCTCACTCTTCCACCTCCAACACATGAATGATCACTGCTTCAGGCAGTTCTGGAGATTTGCAGGTAATCCAAAAGGTTTGATTGACTGAGGGAACTGTCTGTCACAGAAAGGGCTCCACCTCCTGGTCCAGGTAGGCACTAGACACTTAAAACTACAAATACTACAGAATTTCCTTCCCACAAGGCCTCTGGGGACAGTCTCCATTTTAGGTCCCCAGAGTGTCAATTGGTCCAACACTGGAAGTCCAGAACTAAAATAGTGGCTCCTATTCTAAAGCTCAAGCTGCAAATGAAAGCAGGTTACACAAACTCCTCTATCATTATTACTCTAATGGATAAACAACAAATAATCACATTTCCTAACAGGGCTCGGGCTCCCTCTGCGCATTTAGTGACTGCAGAAGGGGACCATAGAACAGATGGCCTGGCTGGTCACATGCCTCAATTACGTGAACCCTGCCCAGACTGATTTTCAAACACAGAATAGACACTCTCTTAAAGAGGCAGGCGAGTAGACTCGCAAGAGCTCTCTCACGCAGACAGACAGAACTGCTGCAGATAGGACACCAGCCTGACACTGGGCATTTTAGGAGCCCAGGAAGACATCATAGTAAACCTCAGTTTGTAGGGGGGTTACACTGGGATCTGGCAATCCCGGGGTATAAACTGTACAGGAAGGACCTTGGGGTGGGGTGGCAATCTTTGTGAGGGATGGGATCAAATGTACAAGGGAAGAGGAGGAGGAGGAAAGGATAATGGAGGTAATTTGGATGCAGCTCCTGGACTCCAAGGGTAGGAAGCTGAGGTTTGGGGTGGTATACAGGTCACAGCCCCAGGCAGAGGAGCTGGAACAGGAGTTAGCAGAACAAATCAGGAGGGTATGTAGGAAGGGGAACGTAGTCATTGTGGGGGACTTCAATCTGCCAGGGGTTGACTGGAGCACTCTGGTCACCTCCAGTGCTAGGGAGCAGGTGCTGCTGAATGAGATCCAGGAGGGACTCCTGACACAACTGATCACTGGACCTATCAGGCTAAGTAACACGTTAAATCTGGTATTGTAGAATGGTGAGGCAGTGAGGGAAATAAGGGTGGAAGACCCACTAGCTGATAGCGATCACCAAATGGTGTGGTTTACTATCATGAAGAGCAGGGAGTCAGGGGGCTCACTAACAAAGGTGGTGGACTTCAGGATGGCAGACTTTGGGAGGTTGTGAGAGAGATACTCAAAGGAAAACCTAATGGGGGGGAAGTGGAGCTGAAATTTGACATTATTAAATGGGGGATTACAGAGGCAATGGAAGTTTGTGCCAAGTTACACAGTAAGAGGAGCAGAGCAAGGAAACCATGCTGGTTGAACAGCAAGCTGATGGAGGGAGTGAGGGAAAAAAGAGCTGTGTACCAGAGGTTCAGAAGGACAGGGAAGTAGGGGGACAGGAACAAGTATGCAAGATGGTCCAAGGAAGTGATCAAGAGGGTGAGGGAAGCTAAGGCCTCAAGGGAGCTAAGGTTAGCACAGGAATTTGGGGGAGAGACTTTTCAGATATGTCAGAGAAAAAAGAAGTAGGATAAACAGGTGAGGATAAAGAGGGGTGGAGAGTGGGCAGAAAAGGGAGGAACAAGCAGAAGCACTAAATAAATGCTTTTGCTCAGTGTTCACGCAGGAGAAGGGGGACCACTACCATCTTGGACGGGGGGTGGGAGAAGAGGTAACAGATGGAATGACTGAGTGAAGTAGAGTATGAAGGACTAAGGGCGCTAAAAGTGGACAAGGCACCAGGGCCAGATGGTATCCATGCCAGGGTGCTGAGGGAGATGGAGGAGGTGCTGGCAGAACCACTGGCGGGTCTGTTCAGCACCTCCTTGGATACGGGATGTGTGCCTTAGGACTGGAGAATGGCCATGTGATGCCGATACACAAGACCGGACTGAGGGACGATCTGGGCAATTATCGACTGGTCAGTCTCACTTCCATAGTGGGCAAGCTTATGGAGACGATACTGAAGGAGAGGCTGGTGTCATTTGTAGAGGACAGTTACCTCCAGGATGTAAGGTAGCATGGGTTCGTATCTGGAAAGTCCTGTCAGACTAACCTAATACAGTATTACAACTGAGTAACAAGAGCGCTGGATGGGGCGATTGCAGTGGATGTTCTCTACTTGGATTTCGCCAAGGCCTTTGATTCAGCACCTCATGGGAAGCTTTGGGGGAAGCTAATTGGCATGGGAGTGGGGGAAAAGATGGCAAAGTGGATTACAAACTAACTGCATAGGAGGCTACAACAGGTGGTGGTGGTGGGGGAATTCTCAGCACCTCAGTGATGAGCAGGGTGCCGCAGGGTTCGGTGCTGGGCCTAATGCTATTTGGGCTCTTCATCTCTGACGTCGTGCATGGAGTGGTGAGCAGGGTAAGTCTGTTCACAAACCGTACCAAAATGGATGCAGTAGTGGATGAGGACGAGGGGTGGAAGCAACTGCAGGGGGACCTACCCAAACTGGAGAAGTGGTCAGAGAGGTGGCAGCTGGGGTTCAATGTGAAGAAGTGTAAGATTATGCACCTTGGGGCAAAGAACCCAATGAGAGAATACTGGTTGTGGGGGTGAAGCTGGGGATCACTGAGGAGGAGAAGAAGGACCTAGGGATGATGGTAACAGGGAGCATGAACAATTCTGCCCAATGCAGGAAAGTGGCAGCAGAGGCAAACAAGATGCTGGGGTGTATAGCAAGGGGGTTCTCATCCAGGTGGAGGGAGGTGATCTTACCCCTCTACAGATCAGCGGTCAGGCAGCACTTGGAGTACTGTGTGCAGTTCTGGAGGCCATACCTTAGGCGGGATATCAAGTTACTCGAAGAAGTGCAGTGGAGGGCAATGTGGATAATACAGTGAATGATGGGGAGGGACTATGAGAACAGGCTGACGGAACTGAATATGTGCACCCTGGATGAGAGGAGGGATGGGGGGACATGATCCAAACTTTCAAGTATCTGAGGGGAATCATCAGGGATGGAGCCGACAGGGTTTTTAAACTGAGGAAGGGAAGGGATACTAGAGGGCACGGGCTAAGAATAGAGGGGGGAAGATTTAGGAGGGAGATAAGGAGGCATTACTTCACAGAGAGAGGGGTGTCAAAATGAAATGCCTTATCAGTGAGGGTGATATCATGCAAAACTGTGGGTAGCTAGCTGGCCCGGTGGTGCTGAGGGTTGAGGTACTGGACGCCACACCTTATGCCACACCAGCGACCCGGGTTTGGGAATGAGCCCGGGTTGCTGGGGGTTGGCAGGGGGGGAGATGATTGAGCATCTGGAGGACAGCTCCCAACTCCCAGGAGGGACAGAGGTCCCTGTATGGCACTCAGCTGCTCTCTGGCGGAGGCTGAAGACACAGCAAGCGCCAAAGGAGCAGAAGTAGGAGTGGGAGAGTGGCAGACATCGGAATCAACGCCTTGATGTCAGGGCGCCAGCCACTTCCCAGAAAAAGGGGAAAATGCATCTCAGCTCCGTCGGAGACGGAGCACCGGAGCTTGCCCCTGATTTGCGGCTGCCCTCCTGGCACCCTCCTGACCGACGTTACTGCAGTGTCGAGGTGTTGGGGCCCACCCCGTGCCTGCCTGGGGGGTAAACCAAGGCTACATGGGAGAAGGAGGACTGACCAGGTAGGAGCAGACCGCAGGGGGATGACTCCTTTGTGCTCCCGAGGAGACCAGAGCCAAGGTGGAGAAGGAGGAATAAAATAAGAAAAATAAAAAAAACTGTGGGTAGCTTTAAGAGGGCTTGGGACAGAGAACATGGGAGAGTACATGTGGGTGAGGCTGAGAGCAGTCGAGGGCAGACAAAAGGGGAGAGGGGTTTGGCAGCTGCAACTTAGGGCTGCCAGCTGCACACTCGAGCAGATGTTGATAGACCAGGAGGTCTGTTTCTGCTGGGTCATTCGTAGGTTCATATGTTGGATATAAACAGTACAAACCTGTTAGTTAAGCCTGAACAAATATCTGATTGTCAAAAGAATTAAAGGGTGGGGGTAGGGCATCCCTACAAATGTCTGAACAGCATACATATTATTCCCAGCTTGTGAAGCAAGCATGGACTTAATGGACCTTAAGTCCCTTTAGCCTCAAATTTCAGTACACTTCACATAAACTATTTGACCAATGAGTTTGTTTTGTATTGTGTTTTTCAAATTGGTAATGCACTGGCAAGTCACATGGTGTGTGTGTTTTTTTTAATTGAGTCATCTCCATAAGAAACTTGTGTAAAATAATTTTGCAATTCAGCTAGAATGCATCCCCTGTTCTGTCACAATGCAATGAAAAACTGAGGTGCAACTCTAAAGGCAACAGATTTTGCAAGGCTATGAAGTGGATCCTGCAACGTTAAATGCAAGTCACTGAGAAATGTTAAAGCAACTTGGAGTGATCATTTGATGTGAATTGTACACTAATTTACTGCACTATGATACTGTATTCTCTGGAAACACAGAAACATAGACAGTGATGGCAGAAATCATCTAATCTGTCTGGAGTTTCCTATCTGACTAGGGACCTATTGTCCAAAAGGGGTTTTGTCCCTTCTGGCCCACATCCTGTCTCCCCCCTCCCCACTGCTACCAACCTGAGCAACCATCAGACCATTCACTCTGTGCTAGCCATGCTCAAACACAGTTATGGTCTTGGCACCCACCAACTTTGCTGGCAGACTATTCCATAGCTCCATCACCCTTTCTCACAAATAAAACTTCCTCACATCTCTCTTAAAACTTTCTCCACCACTTTCTACTTGTAACCTTGGATTGTTTACTCTACTCCTACTAAATACAGTAGTTTCCCACAGTTCACCTTTTTTATTCCCTTCAGGAACCTGAAGGTCCCTGTCATATCCCTTGTCTCTAACCTGGTCTCCAGTGAATACACATTCAGTGTCTTGAGATAGTCTTCATAAGATCTGCCCCGTTGGCCCTGAATCATATTAATCATCTTGTGTTACACTGTCTCCAGCCTGTCCCTGTTTTTCCTTAGGTGAGAACTTCAGAATGAGCACTGTATTCCCGGTGCAACCTCATACTCATCAGTGACCAATATAGAGGTAGTAGTTCCTCCTTTTTCCTGCTTTCACTTCCCCCTTCCAATAAACCCCCGCATTTTATTAGCCTTACTATAGGCCTTGTTGGGTGGCGCCCTTTTGTCTGACACCCCAACAGCGACACACAGAAAAAGACCACTACAGCGACAGTTGCTGTAATGGTTCGTTTCCGTGTTTCACTTTCCCCCAGTGTTCTGCCCCCTCCCCAGACCAACTCCAACCTGGAGTTGAGAATCCTAAAGTCCAGGGGGTGCAGAGGGCAGAGCCCCCCACAAGGGAGGTGTGGGGGACACAGCCTCCCACAGAAAACATTGGGGAATTGGGCAGCACAATACCTGCATCGGTATTGTGACATTGCTGTGTGGGAGGTCGGCAATTTTACTGTTGACCTAACTTGGTGCTTCCGCCTTGTTACACTGGCTTGATTGTCTGAGGGAGTCACTAATGATGACTTCCAGGTCCCTGCATAAACCCACCTAATCACTGTCATGTGGCAGCAGAGACAAATAAGAAGGACCCTAAGTCCCTTCTGTTACCAGACTACGTTACTTTGTTTGAAACAGTGTGTGGACATATTAAGGGAAGTAAGAAGAATGCTAGAGTGCATATATAGGGGAAGAGTATGAGACAAGGGATATACAGTAGTATTGCCATTGGTTATAGGCTTCATTGCAACACAGTGCAAAAAGCATATAGTGTAGGAGAACTAGAAAGGTGATAACATATAGCAACTGGTACGATTATAGGGCGTGAAAGGGCTGTACAATACAAATAAGGCTGGAACTATTAGGAATGTTTTAGTTGATTAAATGTTCATAATTATTTTAGAACTTAGCAAAATTTGCAGATTCTATGTCCATGTAACTCAGCTGCCATATAATCTAGAAAAAAGAGAATCATTCTCACCCATGGAGTATAGCTCTAAGCATCTGACAATTGTCTTGACATTCCTGTTTTGTACTGTTGTGCTTACCTAACTGGCAGGTTATTTCACTGTGGAATTTTAAGAAATGTTGCTAATACTTCCTACTCGTTATAACTAAGTTATCTTTTAAACATAGAAACATAGAATTTGATAACAGATGAAGACCGCTTGGCCCACCTAGTCTGCCCATTTCCCTACCTAACGGATAAGCTGCAGATCCTAGTTAACCAACAGCTTACTTCCTCCTACCCCCCACTAGAATTGCCTTATGTCTGTTCCATGCATTCTTGAATTCCCCAACTGTTTTTGACTCTACACCCTCCTCAGGAAGGCTGTTCCATGCATCTACAACCCTCTCTGTGAAGAAATACTTCCTCACATTACCTCTGAGCTGCCCCTCTATCTTCAAATTGTGCCCCTTTTCTTGCACATCTTTTTCCTGAAAGATGCTACCCTCTTGGACCTTTGTTGATTCCTTTGAGGTATTTGAAAGTTTCCACTGTCCCCCTTTCCTCAAGGCTACATCTTAAGCTCCTCAAGTCTTTCTTCATATGTCTTCTGGTGCAGACCCTGCACCATTTTGGTTGCTCTCCTCTGGACAGCCTCCACCCTGTCTATGTCTTTGTGTAGACGGGGTCTCCAGAACTGTACACAGTACTCCAGATGTGGTCTTACCAACTGTCCGTGCAGAGGGCCAACAACTTCCTGTTTTCTACAGGCAATGCCTCTCCCTATGCCTCCCAGTATCCCCCCAACCCTCCTTACTGCCTTCTCACATTGCTGGCCCACCTTTAGGTCGTCCGATATGACTACCCCCAGGTCTCTTTCCATTTTTGTTGTTATCAGTATCTCACCCCCGATTGTATACTCTTCCCCTGGGTTTTTGTTTCCCAGGTGCATTACTTTGCACTTCTGTGCATTGAATCTAAGCTGCCATACATTTGACCATTCCTCCAACCTTGCCAAGTCCCTTTTCATCCTGTCCACCCCACCTTGCATATCAACCCTGTTACAGATATTTGTGTCATCTGCAAAGAGACATACTTTTTCTTCCAGTCCCTCTGCAATGTCACTTATAATGACATTAAAAAGGCCCCAGTACTAAACCCTGCAGTACCCAACTAGTAACCCTATTTCTTCACTGTGGACTCCATTTACTATTACCTTCTGTGTCCTGTTGTCCAGTCAGTGTTTTACCCAGGCTACCACCCTGGGACCCACTCCCAGGCTGGCTAATTTGTTTATTAATCTTTTGTGTGGGACTGTGTCAAATGCCTTACTAAAGTCTAGGTAGGCCATGTCCACAGCCCCTCCCGTCTACTACTTTGGTCACCCAGTCAAATAAATCAATTAGATTTGTCTGACATGACCTTCCTACAGTGAATCCATGCTGCCTTGGGTCCTGTGCCCCACCGGCCTCTAGGTACTCAACAGTTCTTTCCTTCAGAAGTGATTCCATCAATTTCCCTACCACTGAGGTCAAACTGACAGGTCTGTAGTTTCCTGCCTCTGTCTTGCTCCCACTTTTGTGAAGGTGAATCACATCTGCCCTCCTCCAGTCCTCAGGTACCACACCATCCTCCCATGATTTATTAAAAAGGGTAGTCAGTGATGTTACTAGTTCTTCCCTTAGTTCTTTTAGAATTCTGGGGTGAATCCCATCAGGCCCCATTGCTTTATACACCTTCAGTTTTAAGAGTTCTTTTAGAACCCTTTCTTCTGTGAAAGGACTAATATCAACCCCCCTATCAGGAGTGCTTCTATTGACTGGATTAGGTATCTCCCCCTGCTTTTCCATTGTGAATACTGAGCAGAAGTATTCATTCAGTATCCCTGCTTTTTCACTGTCGCTCTCTGCCCAACCACCTTCCTCTTTATTCAGCCTCATTATCCATGCTTTAGTCTTTCTTTGCTCCCTAATGTACCTATAAAATGTCTTGTCCCCCTTCTTAACCGAGTTGGCTATCTTTTCCTCAGTTTGGGCCTTTGCTATTCTGACTGCCTTCCCCACATCCTTCTGCTTTAACTGGTACAGTTCTCTGTCCTGCTCCTTCTGTATTTCCTTATACTTCCTGAATGGTGTCTTTTTCTCCATAACCTTCCCTGCCACTTCTTTTGAGAACCATAGTGTTTTTTTCTTTCATTTCGATTTGTTTATTTGCTTCACACAAAGACTTGTTGCCTCTGTGATGGCAGTTTTGATGTTTCCCCATTGTTGCTCCACCCCATCTTCTTGCCTGTTTGCTAGTGCTTTTCTGAGACACACTCCCATTTTGACAAAATCAGCCCTCCTGAAGTCCAGTACCTTCACTTTTGTATGGCTTGACTCTACAGCTAAGTTTATCATGAACTACACTGTTTGGTGGTCGCTTGTTCCCAGATGGCTACCCACTTCAAGATCAGAGATCCTCTCTCCATCCATATGTAACCCCTAGGTGGTGCTATCCCAAAGGTTACTACCCCTGCCAGCTTAACTGCTAACAGGTTAAGGGGCCTAGGTCCAATTGCGGGTGCCTCCACCCAGAGGTCGGGCTTAGTATAGTCTGGTATGACTTGGTCACAGCCCTCTGGGACACTGCAACCTCCCTTTCTTCCCACTAGTGGCCCACACAAGTTAATCACAGTACCTTCACAGTATACACTTACCCCCAGGATTGGTTCAATCATCTTGACTCGGGGGACCCCCTGTGAAATAAGATGCAATAATACAATTGCCACTGTACAGTATTTTAACACAGACACTCAGTTCAGGCAGTATACTTTGCAAAACAACTAAATCTGATTTATTTTGGGGGAGATAACAAGGCCAGGGGGAAATCAAGTTAATTGGCTTAATCACTCTGCTGTTTCAGAGTGTTGTGCACAGGCTAAAGTCCCTACAAGTCACTGTCACTGGGTACCCAGGCAATAAGGGGCTAGCCAAGTTTGGTGCAGCTGGTTGGGGCCCTGAGGATGAAAACAATTGTACAATACTCAATTTGTAATCCGGAGCCAATAGGCTCAGTTCGTGTAGCCAAGGAGGGGAACAGATGAACACTTGCAACTCAATGGATTAGTTTGCAGGGAGCTACCCTGAATTTTACTCATGACTCTTGTGGCAGAACACCTTTCACACAGCCAAAGGACACAAGCCTGTGATCAGACCACTCCCCACACATTTATATGTAAAAGAAGGTTACCATACCAGGCAGCTGCTTTCATATCCCGACCGCACTTACTGCTAACCCGGGAAGTCACTGTGCAGCTTCACTTCTCCTGACAGACCGAGCGCGATGAAGCAGATTCTCCAGTCCTTAACAGGGTGAGCCTGGTGGCTGGCTGCAAGCTGCACAGCCTCTTCTGATAGCAGCACATGGTGGATTCAGTCCGAATCACTACGGTGGGCAACCACCGACTTTGGCCTTCCACCGCAGCGCTTCCCGGCAGCTCAACTCTTGCCAAGCCCGGAGCTCATTCTTCACCTCACGCCACAGTGACTCTGTCTTCTTGGCCATTAGGCAGGGAAAATCACAACGGGCGTGATCAGACCCGATTGGAGGGTTCCAGATGCCAGTCTCTCACACCTTCCCCTATTGGTGCAAAAAGGCACCACACTCCTGAACTTCACTTCCCAGACTCCTTGGCCATACTCCCCAATGGTAGCCGGCTCCCGAGAGAGTCCTTTTCCTGGTTGGCTGCTCAATATTCCATCTTAAGCATCCCTCTTTCCTGATTGGATCCAAGCAGCAGTTCTGATCCAAAATTGTGGGGCAAAGCACACACAGTCCCAGCTGCAAGAGGAACAGGTTAGACAACATGCATTTCCAATACCAGTTCAACATATATCAAATCATAAATTACATCCCAGGGAAGTGCCTGCTTTGCCTGTTTAGCGACGGCAAAGCAGGGCACATTATCAGCAGCTCAAGCAGGACTCAAGCAGGAGAACACATGGTCCCCCCCTGCAGACTAATTGGGTCTGCGAGCTGGCAGCTCTTAAAGTGACAGTACTAGAGGCTTTTAGGAACCCTTGCATGTGCAAGTGGGTTACACACATTTGAGAGTACCAGGTCTAAGATTGCTCCCTCCTGAGTGGGTTCCAAAGCTAGCTGTCTGAGGCATGCCCCCTTTAGGGCATAGAGAATGGCCCTGCTCTTGGATGTGGCTGCAGCAAAGGTGCTCCAATTAACATCTGGCATATTCAGGTCCCCCATCAGCAATATCTCTCCTTTCTCTGCCATGCTAAGGAGGCTTTCTATCATTTTCTTGTCCATTTCCTCCCCCTGAGAAGGAGGTCTATATACAACCCCTGTGCGGATTGTGGTGCCATTTCCAGTCTCCAGGGTGACCCAGACTGCCTCCTCTCCTCCATGTTTACCTTTTAGTTCTGTTGCATTGATCTCTTCCCTTACATAGAGAGCTACTCCTCCTCCTCTTTTTCCCTCCCTGTCCCTCCTGTAGATTGTGTACCCTGGTATGTTGACATCCCTGTCATAGTTCTCTGTGTACCATGTTTCTGTGACTGCCACGATATTCAGGCATTCCTCTTCCATCAAGGCCACCATTTCCGGAATCTTTTTACCTAGACTACTGGCATTGGTACTCATTACCCTCCATTTTTTTATGGCTTTTTTTCTTTTTGCCCCATCTCTGTCCTTGGTGCCTTTGTCTTTTTCTCCATTTACCCCTGCCCTTCTCCCTAATGACTGCTCTATCTTGGTGGTCACCTCACTAACTACCCTGATTTGGGGGGGGGGTAGGATTTCCCTTCTCCTTTTCAGTGCCTCCCCCTCTTTGGCTAGTTTAAATGCTTGCCAATGAAGCATCTATGTTTCCATGTTTCATAAAGGAACAGTCATATGGCATGTTTTGCAATGCTAATGGGTCCTAAATATTTCACATCTAGACAGATACTAATTAATAGTTTTATCACAGTGGAGGTACCACAAATTACTCACAAGTTTTTTTTTCTTTTTTTAGTCTTTGATAAGGCCCACTAGGCACAAGTGCTTGTTTTCAGGGGTGATCTGGGAGCACTGGGCAGTTAGGTGACTTGCTCAGCATCACACAGTATGCAAGTGGAGGCTGTGAGAATCAAACTCAGGTCTGGTCTACTGGATGTATCAAGCTCATTCACACCTTGTTCCTCTAACCTCTAGGCTATGCTGCCAACCCAACCCAAGTTCATGAACATTTTCAAGATTTCCTCACAATTTTGTGGAAGCAAAATAGATAATGTTGCCACAGATCCACGGGCCGAACTTTATTTTTTCAAAGCATTAATCACCACTGAATCTAATTTGGCTGCTATCTTAATTTCCCCAACCAGCTGAGCATCAAGCTGTGCTCAATTGTTTGAAGTAGCACACTCTTGAGTGACTACTTAAAACTCTTTTCCTCTGGCCAGACCCAGATGAACTCTATGGCATTGTTTATCCTCCTAATGTTCCACAGGGACACCCTTCCTTTAAAACACTCTCTTTACTGCCAAACCTATTCCATTTGAGTAGCCTGAACACCTTATTCTTGCTTTCACTGGCATTTTCTTCCTCTTACCAGGTCTCTGTGAGTGCCACTAATTCCTGGCCTTCCAAGTACACCATTTCTAGGCAACCACAGTCCATCTTGAGATATGGGCTCCAAAACTGCACACAGTACTCAAAGTGCAACCATACCAGTGATCTGTGTTGAAGCAGAATTACCTTCTGCCATCTACTGGTGGCGCCTCTGTCTATGAAGCCCAGCATCCTGCTGGCTTATGCACAATTGCACAGGGTTGATGACGTGACATTATCACTACAGATTACTCCAAGGTTCCATTCTTCCACTGTTTGGCTTATTCTGACATCTCCCATCCAGTGAATGGTTTGGGGTTCTTTTTACCAATATGCATAACTGGATTTCTTTCGCACACTGGGCTGGATATTCAAACTGCGCCATTCTGTGGCACAAACCCTTGCGCTGCTCAAAATAGTTGTGCTGAGGTGTGGCCGGGGCGATATTCAATGGAGTTGCGCTATTGAGCAACTCCTATGAATATCACCCCCCTGGCCATAGCCATTGTGCATGGCACAGTGGAACTTGTGCCACTGCAAGTGGTCAGAGTGGAGCATTCAAGATGCAGGGGCTCAAGTTCCATTGTGCCATGCGCAAATTTCTGATATTCATAAGGTGACCTGCAAATGGGTCCATAATTCATGCAATGCATGGGGGGGGGCATTTGCATCTACTTATGGCCCCATTTACATGCCATTAGCATGCAGGTGCATCAATCCCTGATGACTTGCGCCTGGCACCCTGCCAGGCAGCAGCCATCAGGGACCGACGCCCCCTGAAGCCTGATCGCGGGCAAAACCGTAGTAATCCCCCCCAACTGGCCTGATTGCGGGCATAACTGTAGTAATCCCCCACCCCCCCAACTGGCCCGATCATGGGCCAATGTAATAACTCACCCCCACTAGCCCAGTCACAGGCAAACCAGCGGTAGTAATGCCCATCTCCCACTAGCCCGATCATGGGCAGAACAGAGTTCAACTCCCCAAGAACAATATCCCTGGTGGTCCAGTGGACCCACGAAGCCCGATCGTGGGCATTAAGTCAACCCCCAGGTCCAAGTACCTGGTGATCGCGCCCCCACCCACCCACTCCACAGAGCCCCACCACCCTGCTCCTCCCGTCAGCGGTAGGCAGCAGTACCCACCCACCTGCCGCCTGCCACCCGCCCGACTGACTGCTCAGTCAAGAGCTGCATGCCCATTGGTTCAGAGCAAGAGCCAATGGGCATGCATCCATCTAAACAGTCCAGATATGTGAATGAATGAATTTATAATAATGAATTCATTCCATATCTGAACTGCCTAGATACAATGTGCTGCACACCTAATGGCTCTTATACAACAGACAATGGGTGTACAGCCCTCAATCTCAATCATTCGTGAACAGGCGGTGGCGTGCCTGCCGCCCGGCTGACGAGGAAGTGGGGTAGTGGAACTCAGGTAGTGGGTGGGGTGGAAGGCACCGAGTCACCAGGGTACTGAACCTGGGGACTCTAATGCCCGCGGTGAGCCGCGCGGTCCACTGGACCACTAGGGATATTGTTCTTGGGGGATTGAACTTCTGTTCTGCCACGGTCAGACTAATGAGGTGGGCATTACTACTGGTTTGCCTGATCGAGCTAGTGGGGTGGAAATCTACAGTTTTGCCACTGCGTCTCGGGACAGTGGGGTGAGAATTACTACAGTTTTGCCGCCAGACGGTCAGCCGGGAGGTTACTTATTATGCCCGGCGATTGGGCTGAGGAGACACAGGGAAGAAGTGGAGGGACCCACAGCTGGCAGCTGCTGTGTTGCACCGTGCACTGCGGCAGCTCACCTGTGGGTGGCCCTCAACTTACTCCTCTTTTTTTTGCTCAAAGTCGTGCAGGCGCAGGTTGGGGGTTGTGCCTGCACAACTCTGCACAGCCCGGCTGAATATTAGGCTGTGCAGTTTGTGCATGGTTCCTCCCCTTCCGGTTGAGCATGCCTTCATTAGCATTGTGCTGTTGCTCAGCATGACTTGGGGGGCGCAACTGCCTCCTGCTGAATATGGCAGAATGGCACAATTTCAGACTTGCGCAGGCGCAACCCTATTGCGCATGGCACAACCCTTTTGAATATCCAGCCCACTGACTTTAAGCTGTCAGACTTTGGACCATTTTTCAAACCTCTCTAGGTCTCTTTTGATTCCCTTTACACCCTCCACTGTGTCTACCCTACCATGTATCTTTGTGTCATCTTCAAAGAGGCTGATATTTTCTTGTATGCCCTTTCCAGTGTCATAGATGAACACATTAAAAAATAATGGTCAAAGAACTAAGCCCTGATGCACCCCACTTGTCACCCACCATATCTCTGAATGAGTCCCGTTCACTACCACACTGTGTGTCCTCCGGCACAACCAGTTGTTTATCTAATTTGATAAGCTATCACCAGTACCCAGGTCCTTCCACTTTTTACTAGCCTCCAATGAGGCATTGAATTGAAAGCCTTTATGAAGTCTACATACTGTATAGGATGTGTACAGCCTAGCCCCTGATGACTGCCTGTGACACTGAGTTGAAAAAGTCAGTGAGGTTTGTCTGGTATGACCTTCCCCTTACACTTTACAGAGATTGGCTGTCTTATGTCCTGTAGTTCAAAATCTACCATGCTGTCCTTGTCAATAGTCATAAGTAGCTTCCCCCTGTCACAAACGCACTCAGCAAGTCAGGCCCTCTGCTCCCACAGTGCCAACCTCTGAGTGCAGTAATGTGAACTGGTAACAGACAGGCTAACCCTCCTGTCTGCTTTTGGGTCTGAATCACCTTTAATCTCAAGTTCTGGGGGGATTCAAACTGTGAACTTTATGCTAGCATACCCAACGTACAGGCTCAGATACATACCCTTTTCAGGGGATTGTGGTACAATCTTTCACCAGGGGCGCCAAGCCAGGCTTCCAAAATGAACCCTTAAAACTCTATAAAAAACCTTAGGTATATTCTTACCTTTTCCCAGTTTAGTAACACCATCAAGCTTTTGAACAGTTTTTGTCAGTCTTAACCCTCTATACGTCACATGCAAAAAGAACTGACAGACACACCCACCCAGGAAGTATCTTTCAAATAAAGATTTTACTAAAAGATGATAAAAATATGAAAAATGTAAACACAGAACAATATATCAAAGAGCATACACTCACTTAAAAGAACAAGGGCAAAGTACAAAACAAAAACTCCTACCACAATACATTTATACTTTTTCTATCTAATGTATTACCTCTATAAGTGCCTTGAAAATTAGAGAACATGGCCCAGATATTCAAACTGCGCCAGTCTGAGGCGCAAGCCCCTGCGCTGCTCAAAATAGTTGCGCAGGGGTGTGGCGGAGTGATATTCAAAGGAGTTGCGCTGTTGAGCAACTCCTTTGAATAAGCCCGAGCTAACACTGCGCGTAAGCGCGCAGTGGAACTGCGCTACCGCATAAGTTGCCAGAGTTGAGCATTCAACTGCGGTGCACAAATACCATTACGCCATGCACAATTTCCGATATTCAAAGGTGACATGCAAATGGGGCCATAATTTATGCAAGGCGCGGGGGGCCATTTGCATCTCTTTATAGCCCCATTGCATGCCATTTGCATGTAGGTGCGCCGATCCGAGACTTGCTCTGGCCACCCTGCCAGGCAGCAGCCGTCGAGACAGCGCCCTGCAACTCGATCGCGGGCATCACAGTTACATGCCCCCACACCTCCCACAGCCCGATCGCGGGCATCACAGTTCATCCCCCCACACCTCCACAGCCCGATCGCGGGCATCACAGGTCCATACCCCCCCACACCTCCCACAGCCCGATCGCGGGCATCACAGTTACATACCCCCACACCTCCACAGCCCGATCGCGGGCAGAACACACATCATTCCCCCAACATCACCCACAGCCCGATCGTGGGCAGAACCTGTATAAACCCCCAGTGCCCGATCGTGGGCAGAACCTGTATAACCCCCAGTGCCCGATCGCGGGCAGAATGTAACCCCCCCCCCAGCCGAATAACTCCCTGGTGGTCCAGTGGACGTAAGCCCATCATGGGCAGAATGTCTAGCAGAACCCCCCAAACATCTCCCTGGTGTCTAGTGTCCCCCCACACCCACAGCCCCTCCACCCGCTCCCCCAGCGGCGGCGACAGCATCCACCCGCCTGCCGCCCGCCGCCCGCCGACTGACTGTCAGGTAGGGCTGCCGCCCATTGGTGCAGAGCTACAGCCAATGGGCGTGCAGCATACCGTACATGACAGTCAGATTTGTGAATGATCATTCACAAATCTGGACTGTCATGTACTGATGAGACTCGCCCCATTGGCTGTAACTCACAATGGGCGGCAGCCTACCGGACAGTCAGTCGGGCGGGCAGCGGGCGGCAGGCGGTGGATGCTGTCTCGCCGGCCGCGGGGGAGCGGGTGGAGGGCCGTGGGTGGGTGGGGACACTGGACACCAGGAGATGTTTGGGGGGTTGTGTTGACATTCTGCCCGCGATCGGGCTTTTACGTCCACTGGACCACCAGGGAGTTATTCGCTGGGGAGGGTTACATTCTGCCCGCGATCGGGCACTGGGGTTTATACAGGTTCTGCCCGCGATCGGGCACTGGGGGGTTTACAGGTTCTGCCCACGATCGGGCTGTGGGATGTGTGGGGGGACAATGTCGTGTACTGCCAGCGATCGGGCTGGTGGAGGCACACAGGAGCGAGTTGGGGCCAGCCAGGGTGGCAGCTGCTGTGTTGCACCCTGCAGATGCAGCAGCTCACCTGTGGATGGCCCTCGACTTAAGCCTTTTTTTGGCTCAAGCGTGCGGGCGCAGCTTGGGGGTTCGCATGCACAACTCTCGCAACCCGACTGAATATCGAGGTTGCGCAGGTTGTGCATGGATCCTCCCCCTCCTGTTGAGCATGCATTCATTTGCATTGCTCTCTTGCGCAACCTGGTGCCAGTGGCGTAACTGCCTCCTGCTGAATATCGCAGAATGGCGCATTTTGGACTTGCGCATGGCGCAACCCTGTTGCGCATGGCGCAACCCTTTTGAATATCTGGGCCCATGTGTTTCTTAAGAGCCCAAAAGGATATGTCATATTCCACAGTTACAAGAATACATTTCAACTCCATCTCCCCACCCCCTTGGTGAGCCATCTAGCTCCTCCTTTTAGAATATAACATTAAGAAAAATGATTTCCTGTCAGGATATATATTAAATAATGTGACTTCAGCAAAAACTAATTTCCCAAATCATGACTTTCTGATCATCAAGTTCCTTTGAAGATTTATAACCCTGCAATCCCTTACCTAGGTGCAAGATATCTGGCAGGAATTAGCTTAATGATGGCCTGTTTCTGACATCATAAAATGTATATTTTAGTTTCCTAGCTTCAGAGCAGCAACAGGTCATAAAATGGCGATAAAATGCAACGTCTCAAGGAAGCTGATTACATTACAGAGACCTCCTGGTCAATTATACATCTTGTAGTTTTCACTGCAACCTGCGGGGGGGTGCACCCATGGAGCAAAGGCTGTCTTATGTGAGACAATCGCATACTATATTTTTATATTACAAATAGCATACAATAATTATAACCAGCTGGCCAAGTGTCACACCCCCACTGTAGAGAACAGACTAGCTAGCCTGTAACTACCTGGGTCCCTTGTATCCTCACCTTTATGAAGAAGGAATACATCTGCAACTCTCCTGCCCCCTGGACCACTCATGATGCCAGAGAGCAGTTAAAATTTTCTACCAGTGGTCCTGCCAGTGCCATCCCCACATTTTTGTGTACCCATGGTGTTCAGCAGTCTAGCCCAGATACCTTGTTTACCTTCATTCTTCTTAGTTCTTGAGTACCATACACCCTGTAATAAGTCACATTTCTAACACCTGCCTACTGCCCTCCTTTGGTTTGATGGAGCACTCCAGAAGTGGTCCTGTTTCCTCCACTGTAAACTCTGAGCAAAGTATTCATTCAGTAGGCTTGCCTTCTTAGAATCCTTGACCACTCACACCTCTCACTTGTTTAACCTTTATATACCCTTCTTTGTTTTTCCTCTTCACCAAATATTTGTAAAAAATGCTTTATCATTTTCCCATGATCCCCTTCAGAACTGTGACTTCTGCCTCATCTTTGGAAGTCCTAACTGCTGCCTCTGCTACCTTAAGTCTGACCTGGAAAACATCCCTACTCTCTGCTCCCATTTGCAAGGCTAAACACTAAATTCGGTAATCACTACCTAATTGACTGGATTTTAATAAGCAGGTCTGAAAGAATCCATACAGCTGGAATTTTCTCTAACTCCCTGAGTGACCAATCCCCAGTCTTCTGCACCTGGAGTAATGGATTTCCCAATGCCTCACCCATGGTCACTACATCAAGGGATTATACAAGGTTAAATAGCAATGCCTTTTTGGATGACCTCTCCAGCGTAAATTGGGAGGACATAGACCCCCAAGCATGATGTCAACCTCACTCTTGAATTTTTAATCAACAGCTTTATAGCCATAGTAAATAATCATGCCCCAGTTTTTCAAAGAAGATACAAAGGCCTCTGTTCCAAGTGGCTTACCCCCTCCCACCATAACCTAATGAAGCTGCAAAATAGGGCTTAGAACACATTCAAAACCTTAGGCCTGCAGCAGGACTGGCTGGCATTCTAGCAGCTGTGAAAGACATGTAAGACCACTCTAAAAGGCAAAGGCTACCTACATAAAAGACCTGTAGAATTACAACTTGCAAACCCCCCCCAATTTTTTGGGCCCAAGTTAACTGTCTCCTGAAAGGGTGGGCAGCTGTAGCTAACTGGGAGTTACAATCAAACAGTGAATCCATAAGTGATCCCCAGCTTATAACTGAAGCATTTAATAGATTCTTCACAGATCTGGATGCCATCAAAGATTCCTCTGCCTGCCTCTCCATCTCTCCCCTCCTGACTGACCTCCCAAACTTCCATTTCAGGCTGGTCACCAGAAAGGAAATCCTAGAGCAACTGCTAAAACTCAAGCCCAACAAATATGCTGATCATGACAGACTAGAATCAAGACTCATAAAATGTGCTGTCTCGGTGCTTGCCACTCTGCGGACCAAGCTGTACTACATGTCTCTGCATCATGGGAAGGTTCCCCAACAATGTAAAGTAGCACGTGCTGTCCCTGTCCACAAAGGGGGCACCAGGGAGGTAATTGAAAACTACTGGCCCTTATTAATATGCAGTACCCTGGCTAAAGTCCAAGACAGGCTAATGCATAATCAACTGGCAGCCTACATCAAGTCAAATAACCTGCTCATTGATATCCAGCATGGATTCTGAAAACATGGCACTGACACAGCCCTCATACGTCTCACTAAAGATGTCTTCAGAACAACTGATGATGGTAAAGCAACTGGAGTTCATTGGTTTAATCAAGGTCTTTGACCTAGTAAATCATGAACTCCTGCTATCTAAACTATTGAGACCAGGTCTAGGCCACCTATCTACCTACTGGTTTAGAAGTTACCTTGATGGTTATAACCAATCTGTTAAATGGGGATCCAGCTTTTCTTCTATGAGTGAGATCACTGATGCCGTTCCACAGGGATCTATCCTAGGGCCCTTACTCTTTTCCTTTTTTATTAGTGAATTGCTCTCTAACTGTGGAAGAGCCAAAGCAATACAATGCACAGATGATGCTGTGCTATGCAGAACAGACTATGATATGAAAGCAATAGAAACCAGACTAAGGGAAGACTTTGCACTGCTGGAGAAGTGGTTCATAACTAATTAATATATTAAATGCTAAAAACACTAAATCTGTGCTCTTTGGGTCCTGAAAGTTAGGTCAGACAGCACTGAGCTCCTAAAGCTGGTTGCCACCAAGAGGACTAGGTTAGCATTAGCTGATGGCATAAAATATCTTACGTTGAATGAGGAACTTACATTCAGACTCCATGTTGAATGCACCACCTTGTCACTCTATGAAAACATTTGCTCACTCTATAGACTCAGAGGTTACTTCACAAATGAATCCTGCTTATCTGCAGCTAGATCCGTACTGCTCCTGATGTTCCTTTTTGGAAGACCTGTACTCTCCTCGCTAAAGGAAACTGAGCACAGCAAGTTGTACTGTACCACAGGATAGGCAATTTTGCTGCACCTGCAGGCAATCAGGAGCACCACTGAACTGTCCTTGCTTCTCTAAACTGGTCCTATGTAGAGGATAGACTAAACTATCCCTTACTTTTGCACCGTTGATAGCCACCTGGATGAAGGAGGAGGAGACAGAGCAGAGCTAAGATCTATTGTGCTTTTACTGGGCTTCTTTTATGGGCTGAACATTGTGTTTTAAGGGTGCCTATGTGTTAAATCAATTTTATGTGGTAATTGCGGAGGTGGAGAAGGGAGGAGGAGGACTGTAGTGGGAGGGTTCTGATGGTGGGCACTCACTGGCTGCCAACTGGCTGGAATGCCGAGACATGTGGTACAAGGAATCCATTTGGGCACAAGTAAAAAGAACTACAACAAGGGCTGCATTGTAGCTCTGGGCCTCTCACACTATGGATCACCACCTAAACGGAGGAGTTGCAGCAGAGCTAAGTGCTTTTTGTGCTTTTATTGGGTTGCTTTTGTGGGGCTGAACTTTGTGTTTTAAGGGCGCCTATGTGTTAGATCAGTTTTGTGTGGTAATCAGGAAGTTGTGAGGAGGGAGGAGAACTGCAGTGGGAGGGTTGCGAGGGTGGGCATTCAAGGCTTAACCAGCTGCCAACTGGCTGAAACACCAAGACACATGGTACAAGGAGGCCAATAGGGTGCCTGCTTCTCCTATACATTACCCATTGATCCAAGCGACCCCAAAGTGTGAGCAACCCTGAAGCATGAGTGCTACAAAACAGGAGAGTGGTGTCCTGACTAAGTGATGACTGGGGTGCTGGCAGGGCATCCACAGAGAGGGGCCACAGACCACAGGCCACTCTGGTCAGTGCACAGCAGGTGAGTGCACAGCACATGTTATGTATGTCTAGCTAGCACAGGGGACTATGTCTGTCTATGTAGTGCAGAGGAAGGAACAAGCAGAAACAAGAGGATTGTGGCAAAACCCTATATAGGGTCAGCCTGTTTGAGGAAGTCATAACAGGAAGCAACTCAGTAGTACAACAAGGTGGGTATAAGCTAATCAGGGAGGATATGGGATCTTAGGAGATGGAGCAGAGAACAGGACCACAGGGGGCATTGAAAAGGTGAGGGGATGGAAGTGACAGGGCGAAGAGGGGAAAGGGAGGGTGGTCAGCTGCAGTGGGTGTGGAGCTGCTGTCTTCCTAAGAACAATGTGGAGAGCAGGGGGCTGTCCAGCATGCAGACACCTTAGGCAACATAAGGATAAGAATGGACAGCTGAGATGGGAATTGGGAAAGAGGGCATGGAGAGGCTGGGGAGAAGATCAGTGGCTGAAGGGGCAGTTTAGGACTGATCCAGGCTGCATGGATGGAAGACACAGGATGGAAATGGGGAGGATTCCAAAGAGTCAAGGGACATCCCCACTCAGGGACCCTGGGGAACTGGAGTGAGAATTTGGCAGGAGGCATGGAGAAAAGGGTAGGTGGGTAAAGCAAACAGAGCATTGAGGAAGGGGAAAAGCACAAGGAGAAAGAACAGAGGTATCTTCTGATATGGGGGAGCCCTGTTCGAACAGATTTGCAGTACTGGCTGGTTTGGAAGATCAAGAGGCAGGAGGGGAGGTAGAGGATTTAAAAAATATTGAGACCATAAATAGTGGTAAAGGGGTAAGGGGGAAGTAAGATGGAGGCGATGAAGGTGGAGAGCTGGACTGAGTGGAAGGATGGCTGTGGGGAGGTGGGGGGTAGTACAGGTGGGGTATCTGGAGTAATTGAGGTGGGAGAGTCAAGGGGAGGTGTACCACAGAGGAAATGCAGGGTGATAGGGGAAACTGGAATTATGGAGGAGGGAGCGCTTTCAGGGACTTGGACAGCAGAAAAGGTGGAATGAAGGGGGAGACAGGATGGAGGAGGGAGGATTGTCATCCTGGGAGATTTTATAGTGAAGGGGGTGAGATGGGGAGGTAAGGGGACAAGGCTGGGCTGCAGGTGGGTGGCATGTATGCCAGGCATGACAGCTGGGAGGGTGGGGCATTTTGTAGCTAAGTGTGTAGGAGGAGAAATCTCACATTGTAGTATACCTGGGTACAAATGACCTCATGGGGGATGGGTAGAGATGGTGCAGAAGAGGTTTACAGAGGTAGGAAAACTCTGCAACGAAGCAGGAAGGTCAGTAGCCTTCTCCGAAATACTCCCAGTCCCTAGAGCTAGTACTGTAGGGAAACAGAGAACTGAGGAATTTAACAGTTGGCTAAGAGGGTGTGCTAGTCAAATGGGCATGGGCTGGTGGGGGGGGTTGGGTAGGACTTGGGATAATAAGAACATATATGCACCAGATAGACTGCATTTAAGTAGAGAGGGCACCAGGGTCTTAAAGGATAAATGGAAGGATTACTTGTCAACAAACCTTAATTTAAAGTACAAAGGGGGCGGGGTCAATAGAGTGTGCTACAACCATAGTCACCAGGTGTGGGAGACCGACGGGCCTCCCCCCATAAAGTCAACAAATAGAAGTAGGGGTAATGAGTAGGGGTGAGGGAGAGGGAATGGGGAAGGGGGAAAATGAAAAGGACTGGCAGTGGTAATGGAGTTCTGGGGGTCATGGTGAAAGATGTTGTCATTAAATGCAAGAAGTCTGGCAAACAAGATGGTGGATCTTCAGGCTCTGATGCCTGAGGGGGAGGTGGACAAAGCAGCCTTCACAGAGACATGCACCTCTCAATACCAAGACTGGGACTTGATGATCCCTGGGTATAAAATTTACCAGAAGAACAGAGAAAGGGGAGAGGGGGAGGGGTAGCTTTATTTGTGAGGGAAGAGATCATATGCAACAGGGAGGAGGAGACTGAGAGTAAGACTGAGGCTTTGTGGGTACAGCTTCAAAGCACCAAGGGGAGAAAGGGTAGAATGGGGGTGGTTTACAGACCACCATCACAGGATGAAGAGTTGGACAAAGTACTGGGGGAGCAGATTAGAACACTATGTAGTAGGGGAAATGTAGTCATAGTGGATGATTTCAACCTACCTGGTGTGGACTGGGGGACCCCAGCTACCTCCTGCTCCAGTGAAGAGGTCCTCCTGGAGGTTTTCCAGGATAGTTTCCTGGGGCAGAAAGTCACAGAGCCTACCAAGGATGTAGCCATATTGGACCTAGTGCTGTCGGACAGTGAGCTTGTACAGGAAATAAGAGTAGAAGACCATCTTGCAGGCAGTGAGCACCACACAGCATGGTTCTTACATAAATACGAGAAAGGATATAGCCAGGACTATGACAAGGGTAGCAGGGTTTAGGAAGGCAGATTTTGATAGATGGGTGAAATCCTATAGGGTCACCTTGTTAAAATCAGGCCAGAGTTGGAAGTGGAGAAAAAAATGGTTCATCATTAAGTTGGGTCTCATTGAGACCACTACTATGTGTACAAAAGCTCAGAGCAAGAAAGCCAGGATCAGAAAAACAAACTGGTTCAGCAATGAGGTGGCAGCAAAAGGGAAGGAAAAGAGAGCAGCCTTCATAAGTACAGACGTACTCTGAGAGATGCAGACACGGAGGATTACTTAGTGAAGTCAAGAGACACAAGCAGAGCAGTCAGGGCAGCTAAGGCCATAAGGGAAGTAAAGCTGGTGCAGGGGATAACGGAAGAGGAAAAATACTCTTTTAAGTATGTTAAGGGAGAAAAGGAGTAGCATGGATGGGATTGTTAGATAAATGAAGGAGTGGGATGGGCAGAAAGTAGTGAACAACAGGTGGAGGCACTGAATGAGTATTTCAGCTCAGTTTTCACTAGGGATAAAGATGGACCTATGCCACATGGAAAACTAAGAGTTTGTAAGGGGAGGAGAGTCAAAGAGAAGGAGCAATCCAGGAGGACAGGATTTTAAAGAGCTTTAGAGCACTTAGGGTGGACGAGGCTCCTGGGCCAGATGGTGTGCAATTGAGAGTCCTGAGGGAATTGGCAGAGGTCTTAGCTGGCCACCTGGTGGACATGTTTAACGCCTCATTGGAGACAGGGTGCATGCCACTGAACTGGAGAATGGCACATGTGGTGCCTCTCCAGAAGAGTGGACTGAAGGATAAACCGTGAAATTACAAACCAGTCAGCCTTACCTCCATTGTAGGCAAATTAATGGAGACCATACTAAAGGAGAGACCATGATGACTATATACAAAAGCGATTTAACAAGGTCTTCATGTGTGTAGATGTGAAAATGTGTGCTGCCATGTGTAGCCATCTGATGGGATCACCCATCACTAAGTTTGCCTTCTGTGTGAAAAGTGATCATTCTAATTGCATTATTCAATCACTGACTGCTTGCTGGATTCCCCAGATGTGTACACTGTCTCCGTGTCACACAGTCATCCTCCTCCCACCACCATCTGTTTGCTGCCCTCAGTATGGTTCCATACCTACAGATACCTTACAACACAGTCCTTTGGGTACAGGTACTTCAGGGCATGTTATTGAATGAGAGATATGTTGTGTTGTAGGAGACAGGGAATGACGTGTCAGTAAATTAATGGCCATACACATTGTTATTGTACATGCAGGCAGTGCTCTTTGTTCATGTAACATTATTCACAAAATGTAACCAGGGCCAGCCTTAATCAATCTGAGCCCATGTGCAACCCCCTGCTGGGGCCCCCCAACTCCATTCCCTGTCCCCCCCCACATCCAACATTTACACCTAACTAATCCCCCTGTCCTGTATTAATAAAGCAGTAGTATGTCTACTAGTTTAAACAGCATCTTTTAATTAGTGCCATTGACTGCATTAAATTATTTGACTTCACAATTGGAAATGAATCTGACTGAGCCTGGAGCCAGAACCTAAGTAAGTATGATATTACTGCTGTATTCATTTCTGTAAGGACAGGGACATCATCACTGGAGAGTCACACCGCAGATACTCTGATTTGCAAACAAGTTAAACAATTTAACTTTTCTGGAGGTATGAGAGAATAGAGAGGATTATCACAGGAGGCACTATAGCGCAGTGGTTTAAGGTTCTGAGCTGCAAACCTGGAGATCTCGGTATGAATCCCACATCCACCACTTGCATACTGTGTGACCCTGAGCAAGTCACTTAACTTCCTTGTGTTTCCTAGATTGCACATGTAAATAAGCTTTCAGCTTAATGTGTCTCTCCTGGTAAAAAAATAAATAAAATCATGGGATACTTGCAAGGTTGCCACCTGTCAGGTTTTTAACCTGGTGATCAGGTTTTCAGGTTCCCTATCAGGAAATTTGATTTTGCTCTGTGCTGGTCAGGTTTTTGAGCCATTGTGAGCAGGGGTCAATCTTAATTTTTTTTGCACTAGCTAGCAAAGCAAGTTGATTCAAAATTGCACTAGCCCATGGATGGTTGCGCTAGCCCTCAATTATAATGATAAATTTTGATCTCTTATACAGGAAACAATGCAAGCCAAGAAATACTCTGATTGCACATTTATCCTGCTCCCACTCTGCTTCCAGCTCCCCAGCAGAAAAAAAGATTGCAATGCCATCACACACAGTGAGTCCCTCCCCCCATTGTTTTGTACCACGGCCTCCTCTCTTCCTCTTCTCTTTCTGCACACACACACACACACACACACACACCAAACCAGTGGATATCTCAAGAGCAAATGTTCAATCAAGCAGTCCTAGTTCTGCACACACACAATAGCTGACATCATCATGCACCTCACCACACTGTCACCACCACCCACAGGGCAATGAACAGAGTCAGGCAGAGAAAGACACTCTCAGCCCCCACCCTATAGTCAACTGGAGACCTGCACCTCTGGAAGTTTTTGTACTTTCTCAAGTGAGCCAGGAGTACATCTAAGATTTCTTTGGGGTGTGGTCTATGCAAACCTAAGGGGCATGGGAAATAGAAAACTATGATCTTTTTTTTTAAAAGCTTTGATTTTAATATGCTCTGCATCAACAATAGCAGATTTTTCTTTAACAATGTCCTTTCATCAGCACAGGGGAAACAGTACGCAGGCATAATGCTATACTATCTCTATTTCTTTACAGCAGTGGCTCTCAAATGGTGAGGCTAGCCTCCCAAGGGAGGTCCCAAATTGTTCAAGGGGAGGCCCAGTCAAATCTGAGAATGTACAGTATTTAAATGTTGTTTTGTCTGTTTTATGTGAAAGGATAAAACAAATTAAATATGGTTAATTGCAGGTGAATTTCTTTACTTATGCACAAATATTTGACCAAGAAGTCCCCATTGAGTCAAAGCTTGTTTATAGGTGTGCATATGTAAATTAATGACTGGGGAAGGCATGCTGAGTCAAGGCTCATTTCTACAATAGGTATTTATATGCAACTTAGTAACTTGGAAAGGCACACTGAGTCAAGGCTCATTTCTATAGCAGGTATTTACATGTAAATTAGTGACTGGGAAAGGCACAGAGATCTGATGCATGTTTTCAGGAGTGACCTGCGGTAAGGGTACAGGAAGTTGATTAACAACAGGGTAAGGGAGGGAGAGATGAATTGGCTAGGTTTGGCTGTTCCAGATAGAGAGAAAACAGAGTAACAAAAGCCCAAGAGTCAGGAAAAAGGTGCGACAAGTAAAACCTTGGGTGCCAAGTCAGGAGTGGAGAGCAATAAGTTGAATAAAAAGAGAATATACTCTGTCAACTTTATTAGTTTCACTTTATTCCTGGTGTATTGTGCAAACTAGGAGTTATTTTTTTTTTCTGTGGGGAGGCCCAAGATTTTTTTCCAAATTTGAGGGAGGCTTGAAATCTTTTTCATGGCTTGGGGGAGACTCACTATTGGATATCAGAAAGTGTGAGAACTAATGCTATATAGGATGATCTATATACCCCAGGAATGCCGATTTTAAGCTTTCAAATTATGTATTTTATTAAAGTTTATTTTTGTACCATTCATGATCCAAAGTTTTGTTTTTAGGATGAAAGGACATGCTGGGTGGGATAAGAGTGGGATTGTATGGATAGTGATAGTTGGCATGGTCCATTTAGAAGAGCCGGGAACCCCCCACACTTGCCAGTAATGGCAGCTATGGATCTGTGGATGGTCATTTCAGAGTCTGGTCTGCAGTGGTGTCAAGGGAAAGAACAGTGTTAAGAGATTTGGAAGGGAGTGGGAAGTTATGGTGAGGCGGGGATAAAGCCCACCATCTACAGGGCCAACCCTGTATACCTCTTTGTATTTTGTCACTGAAATATTGGTTGCAGACACTCAAAATGTAAGGAAATGAGGAACACTGGTCTTAATAATATGGGACACATTTTTAGACAGAGACACATTCAGAAAACTGGAAGCTATCGACTTAACAGCACTCTACCCTTGATAACACCCTGGACACTAGCTAAATGTCCTAACAGTGGAGTGATAATGACTCACATTGAGTCTTTTGTGGAATCCACCTCTTGAACTGTCAGATAATTGGAGCTCTTAATGGGCTGTTAACCACACCAGGCCATCTGGAACATTGAGTGAGATTAGCATGAGAACTAGCGCTTGCTAAAGTAGACTTAGCCACGAAAACCTGCACTAGTCAAGACGGACAAGTAGAGAGTTAGCTGCATTAGCCCTGGACAATTTGCACTAGTGTTTGGGCTAGTAAAACAATGTTAAGATTGACCCCTTATTTTGAGTGCTCACATACTTTGAAACAGATTTTGTCATATAATTTATTGTTGCAGCTACATGTCCTGGTTACAAACAAGTTTTCTTGTCAATATAGCCCTTTGTTTGTAAAAGCAGTCAGCCTGGGATGTGTAAAGTATGGCCATTAACACCATTAGCATTTGCTTAACCTACTCTTTTCCACTGCAGCCGAGCTGCCCACACCTTTTGTAACAGTAGCAGAGCCAGTTTCTTCAACTTTGATTTGCTGATAAATATTTTCATCTATAACAAAATGTTAGCATTTTTAAATATTTTAAATTATTTTTGCTTCCTCAAGAAAAAAGTATGGAGCCCCGAGGTGCAGGGGCACAGTTTGCACCTAGCTAAGGCCGGCTCTGAATGTAACCTCGACCAAAGATATACCATGACAACTCAGTGTTCCTGCATGATATTGGTCATGTAATTCATACTATGGTATGCTGCTACACAGTTGTAAAAGTGCAATGAGTGTATTGTAATACTTCTTACTTTGTGGTGTTAACTGGCATTTCAAAGGAAATGTTCTTGTATGGGACTACTATCCATTTAGGATAGTGTGTGACAGTAACCATTTAGATAAGGTTCTCATTAGTACAGATGCATCATGACCAAGTTTTTGGCCTTCTGTTACTGCAGTGGAAAAGCAGAGAAGGAGATTGTACATCTGCAGATTGATGGAGGCAAGCGTGGTGTTGCATACTGAATGGAGTCCATGAAGATTCAGTTATGATGTATGGATATACTTGCTCCCATGGGTTGTGTGTATAGTCACCCTGTGATACTTGAAAACCGAGGTCTACTATGAATTGAAACAGGCCAATATTTGATATATGGCTTGCATCTATATGGGTCAGGAACTGGTTAAGTGATTGAAGACAGAGTTGTGGTAAATTGAGCTCAGTCTTAGGAAAGGAGGGTGACCAGTGGGGTCCCCAGGGATCACTCCAAGGGAAAGTCCTGTTTAATGTCTTCATAGGTGATATTGTGGATGGACTGGAAGGGAAGGTGTGCCTCTTTGCAGATGACAGAAAGATCTGTGTAACCCCCCTACAAATGGGGGTTCCTAAAAGCCTCCTAGAAGCTTGCCTAAGTGCTCCCCCTGCCTGCTGGCGTTCGGTGTTTAAGCCATTTGAATGATACTGTGAGTGCTTGTAGAGCCTCCACATACTGTCTCTTTAAGAGCTGTCTGCTTGCAGACCTAATTAATGCTTATGGAGGAGGACTGGTGTTTCCCTGCTCGAATCCCACCTGAGCATTGCTCCATTTTGCAGTCGCTGAAAGTGCAAAGGGAGCCCATCTGAAAGATATAACTGCTTGCCTGTAATCATTTAAACCATTAGTGAAATTGCACTTTATCTAACCTGCCTTTATTGCAGCTGGGACTGTGTGTGTGTTGCCTCTCCATTTTGGACCTGAACTGCTGTGCTGGGCCAATTGGGTGTGGGGAGCCCTAAAATGGAGACTGTTAGGGCCAACCAGAATTTGGACTCTCACTGGAGCCGGCTTACAAGGGGAATGTATAGCTAGTGGTTATGGAAATTGTAGTTTGGACCTTGGTGCCTTTTTTGCACCAACAGAGGGAGCTCTGCAGTGATTGACAGCCAAATCCACCAACTGGACCTGTTGGAACCTAAGGGAAATGCCCTGAACTGAAGCTGAAGTACCAGATCGTTGTTGGCAGTGAAAGGAGTAGGAACTCTGTATTTTCTGTGGTGCACAGTTCATGCGGGAAGCGCGTGAGAGGCCTTGAAGTGGGTCTGCAGCCATTGTAAGTGATAGTCGGAACTGAATCTGAGCTTCTGAGGAGAAAGAAGGTTGAAAAGTGGAAACCAGGCTCACCCTGTAGAAGACTGGAGATATTGCTGAATTGCGCTCGGTCTGTCAGGAACTGAAGCTGCTGTGTGTGCTCCCTGGTATTTTGCAGTAATTGCGATCGGGATTGAGGAGCAGCCTGCCTGGTATAGTACTTTCCCTTTACATATGTATGTGCGTAGTGCTTGCGGGGAATCGCTATTTCCTGTCTCCTGTATTGTGTTCTGTGTGTTGAAGCTGGAAGAAAACCCCAGCTTTTCTCGGACTAAATCCTTTTGATATCAACTGCCTTGGGGTCCAGTCACAAGGACCTTGTCTCCATGACCTGTTGTTTCTGGCAATCCAGAAGAACATCCACCATCCAGTTCTCAGCTTGAGTATTGTGCATACAAATCAGGGTATTCCCCTGCAGCCTGTTATCAATTACAAGTCTGTCATCTAATTCTTGTTGCTTCACTTCTTCGTGGACTGAGCCATCCGGCTCTGGATTACAATTGGGTATTGCGCTTATATTTTCTTCTACAAGGCCCCATCCATCTGCACCTGCCAGCCAACTCCGGGCAATGGACCTGGCTAGCCCCCCCCAACCTGGGTACCCAGAGTGTGACTTTTCAGACCCTGTATGTGTGCACAGTACTGTGATTTGAATACTGCCAATTAACCTGATTTCCCCCTCCCATGTTCCATTCCCCTAAATAAACCAGATTTGATGTTATTGAACTTTATACTGTCTGAAGTGTCAGTACCTGTAGAACAAGCACTGTATTGGGTTGTGGATGTTGATTAACCTTGTTTTACAGGGGGTCCTCAGAGACGTGCTGTAGAATCAGTCTCGAGGGTAAGTGGTACAGAATCAGTCTCGAGGGTAAGTGGTACCTTTTGAGTGAACAGTGTGTATATGTGGGGTACTGGGACTGCAACTCCTGTGTACTGTGTGAGCCACTAGAGGGAATAAAAGGGGGTCTCAGTGTCCCAGAGGGCTGTGACCAAGCAAGTCTAACCACTACAAACCCTGACCTCTGGGTGGAGGCACCCGTCATAGAACCTAGACTCTCAACCTGTAGGTAGTCAAGCAGGCAGGGGTAGTAGCCCTTGGGATAGCGCCACCTGGGGGTTACATCTTGGAGGCACTGCTGGAATTAGCATCCCTTTGTGGCCACATTTAAGAATCACTGTTAAAAATAAATGGATATCCCAACAGAAGTGGCTGTACACCACTTGGTGGGGTGGTGTACTGGGCAGGAGATCGACCCCCCAAAATGCTATACTTATCTTGGATATCCCACTTGGTACCAGTATGGGCACTGTAGAGGGAGTACTTTCCAAGGTGGAAGGTTTACAAAACCCAGTGGTGGTGGGTCGACATGCTAATCCGCTCACCCACACTTTCATGGCCCTAGTAGAGTATAAGGATCCCATAGATAGCTCCAAAGTGCCACAGACTATTACCACAGAGGGAGCCCTCACTGCCTGGAGAGTTATAACTAAGGAAAGTAAAGACAGGGGGGAAATGAGCCCCCCCCACTATCTGAAACTTTTGAGGAGAAATTTGCTAAGTTGTTGCTGGAGGAAGGGGAAACTGTGGAGGACTTACAGAAGTTATTTCTGCCACCTGGGGGTGTTCCTCTCCCAACACCCCTTCCCGCTCCAGCACCCGTTATTGCCCCTCTTTCTGTGGCTGAACCAATGCAGGCTTCTATTTCTGCACCTGCCATTAGTTACGACTCTTACTGAAGGTTGAGGATCTTCTCTGGCACCCTCCCCACTCCCCTGGGGGAGGATGATTGGGACACCTGGATAGATTGTGTTGCCCCCTGATAGCTGAATGGCAGTGTGCAGAGGCTGAAGAAAGGAAAAAGAATCATAGAAAGTCTGAGGGGTCCTATACTAGAGGCCATTACATTTTTGAGGTCCACAAATCATGATGCATCTGCCCAGAAGTACCTATTTGCACTTGAAGGCAATTTTGGGAGCATTGAGTAAGGGGAGAGCTTGATGTGGAAATTTCAAGGTACAAAACAGTGGCCAGGGGAAAGTTTTTCTGCATATGTTACTTGCCTGGAAAGAACTCTGCAGAAGGCTTACCGAAAAGGTGGGGTAGTCACTAGTGACTTAAACTGTGTAAGGCTGGAGCACCTACTACAACATGCAAAGCATTCTAAATTGCAGCTCCTTCAATTAAGATTCTCAGACAGAAGGGGTAACCCACTGGACTATTGTGACTTAATAAAAGAAATTTAGGAGGTTGAAGATGAGGAAGGGGATTTTAATTCTGGGGTGAGCGCAGCCCAAGTGATCACAGCATTGGAAGGTCCTTGTGAAGTGGGGACCAATGAGTGTGTGCCACCATGGGGTGAACTGCTGAGAGAGTTCTGGGAAATAAAAAAACAGTCTCTTTATAAAGGCTGCTCCTGCAAGTACAGGCCCCGACCCTCATCTGACTGCATCTGCTATAGGGGTGGGGGTACCCACCCAAGCATCTCCTATTGACAACAGCTCAAAACTCGATGTCTTGATCATGGAACTAGGGAAATTGACAAGATGTCTCGAAATGCTTATCACGCCACTGACAGACGTGGCACCAAGATTTCCAGTTAGTAGTACCCCCACCCTGGCTCCCAGTGTGATGCCTCGGCCAGCTCAAACTCCAGAAAGTATGTTTTGCTATACTTGTGGGAAGGATGGGCACATGAAGAGAGAATGCTGGTCCCCAAAAGACACAGACAACATTGCATATAGGCTACAAGGAGAGCTCCGGAGAACAAATCAGTGGTTAAGAGGTGCACAAAATGATCCCAGTGAGGGTCCCAAAATGCTAACTCACATCCCTTTGTGGCAAGGTCAGTTGCCCAGGACCCACTACCGCCTCTCCAGACTGGTCCAGAATAGTGGGTCCCTCCATGTAGACCACTGTAAAGGTGAATGGAGTGTCTACAAGACCTGTATTAGACAGTGGCTCCCAAGTGACAATTATGTTCCAAGACTGGTATCAGAAGCATTTGTCTGATGTACCCTTACAACCGTTGGAGGGGCTGCATGTCTGGGGGTTAAGTGAGAAGGCCTACCCCTACTCTGGATATATCCAAATTTGACTGTCTTTTCCCACCTCCATGGCTGGAGTGGCCGAGCAAGTAGAGACGCTGGCTTTAGTATTTCCCCCTACCGGACTGTATGATGGGGTTCCTCTACTAATTGGGATGAATACGCATATGTTTGGATGGTTGGCACAGTTATGTTATGAAAAACATTGGTCACAGACTGGTAGAGCTTTAAGAATTCTGGCCTTGATCAAGAAGGCCTATGAGGCTCATAGAGATGCTGAAAAAGTGGATCCAGAGGAACCGGTTGGAATTGTCTGGAAGAAGGATCCTGAGTCCCTTATTCTGGCGCCAAATGCCCAGTGTAACCTTACAGGGGGTGGTCCATATCAGGAAGGATGTCAAGAATAAAATACTTATGCTGGATGCACCAGGCAATGGAAGATTGCCGGAAGGACTACTGGTCAAGCCTAGTATTTTGCCTGCCAGAACCCATGCTTATGCCAGGAGGGTGATGGTTCGAGTTCATAATGTGTCTGATAGAGAGATTCAGGTAAATAGAGATTGCACCCTGGCTAATGTACATTGTGCAGATACTGTAGTGCTACCCAGTAACAAGAGTTCGGGGAAGAGTGACAGACCGATGCCTGACTTGTTCAATTTCAGTGACTCCCCTTTGGCAGCTGACTGGAAAGTGATGATTAGTGAGAAGCTTGCCCAGAAAGATCTGGTGTTTTCCTTAAAGGAATGGGATGTAGGGTGTGTGCAAGGAGCTGAGTACCATATCTGGCTGCATGATGAAAGGCCATTTCATGAGAGGTCTCGACGCCTGACTCCTGCTGACATAGATGATGTGAGACGGCATCTGCAAGAGATGCTTGCTGCTGGTGTAATACAAGAATCCAGAAGCCCATATGCTTCCCCTATCATTGTAGTGAGAAAAAAGAATGGGACAGTAAGGATGTGCGTGGATTATCACACTTTAAACCGGCAGACTATCCCTGATCAGTATACAATGCCCCGCATTCAGGATGATTTGGACTGCCTGAATGGTAGCAAGTGGTTCTCTGTGCTGGATCTTCGCAGTGGGTACTACCAGATCCCAATGGCCCCAGAAGACTGTGAGAATACAGCCTTTATCTGCCCGCTTGGTTTCTATGAGTTCATGGGGATACCATAAGGGATTTCAGGTGCCCCAACCACTTTTCAATGACTGATGGAGTGTGCAGTGGGGGACATGAATCTATTAGAGTGCCTAGTGTACTTGGATGATGTTATTGTGTTTGGCAGCTCACTGGAGGAACATGAGAGTAGATTGTTCAAGGTGTTGGACTGACTGGAAGACTTTGGCCTGAAACTGTCTAACGATAAATGTAAATTCTTCCAAACATCTGTAAAGTATGTGGGACACATAGTCTCCACTGAGGGAATAGAGGCAGAACCGAGTAAAGTTTAGGCCCTAACCATCTGGCCACAGCCCCACAATCTAAAAGAACTGCAAAGATTCCTGGGATTCTGCAGCTACTATCGCCATTTCATCAAGGATTATTTAAGAGTGATCTGTCCTTTACTTGATCTTACTCAGGGTTACCCTCCTACCCACAAACATTACAAAAGGTCAACTTCCCCTGAGACTGAGAGAGTGTATTTCCATCCTAATTAAGTTTTTTGGGCCCGATGGACACCTGATTGTGAAGCTGCTTTTCATGAGATTATATATCAGCTTACCCACGCTCCTGTCCTGGCCTATGCAGATCCAGCAAAACCATATGTCCTACACACTGATACTAGCTTGCAAGGTTTGGGGGCTGTGTTGTACCAGGAGCACAAGAATGGCCTGAGACCAGTGGTCTTTGCCAGCAGAAGCCTGACCTCTTCTGAAAAGAACTATCCTGTACATAAGTTAGAGTTCCTAGCTTCGAATTGGGCCATTGTGGACCAATTCTATGAGTACTTTTATGGGGCTAAGATACTAGTAAAAACTGACAATAAGCCCCTGACCTATGTGCAGACTTCAGCTAAGTTGGATGCTACTGGCCATAGGTGGCTCTCTGCATTATCTACATTCGACTATGCTGTTGAATACAGAGCAGGCCTGAACCACATAGATGCTGATGCTCTCTCCTGGAGGCCTGTTTCTCAAAATGACTGGGTCAGACTGTCAGAACCTGATATTCGAGCACTCTGCCAGAAGTTTGACCGAGAGGAGCAAGTGGTCCCAGACACAGTGAACTGTTTTGGTGGACTGTTTGGGGCCCTCTGAGAATTGCATACCTGCTGCTTATTGCCACTTCTCTGCCTTAGACATTGGTGCTTTGCCTCAGCTAGACAATGACAGTCTTCAGCGGGCTCAATCACGAGATCCTATGATTAAAGCAGCTCTAGAAGCCCTTTACTCAGGGAACGATGTATCCAAGTTACGTTCTACTGATTTAAGAATTGCATTGTTATACAACGAAGGTCCTAAGTTGAAGCTGATTGATCGACTGTTATACAGGAAAACAGTGGACAGAAGGGGAAAAAAAGAGAAACAGCAGCTAGTGTTGCCCACTGCCTTTCGAGACTTGGTGCTGAGGTCCCTACACAACCACATGGGGCACCTTGGCATCGACAGAACACTTGAGTTGGTGAGATCCAGATTCTATTGATCCCCTCATATCTCCATTCCTGCCCCTGCCCCCAACCACCTCCCATACTCCCCCTTACCCCCTGCACCTCCTACCCCCTTCGATTTCCTACCCTCACTTCTCCCCCCACAGACCCCCCCCTCCTCCCTTGTGTTGCTCATAGCTCAAGTCTTTGTACTGTTTATTACATGTCTGTAAGTCAGTGACTATATGTTCATAACTAAAAATAATGACTGTTGCACACGACATGGAACCTTTGTAAAAGAGCCTTGGCTCAAAGGTATTGTAGTCCTAGATTGAAATAAATAAAATAAAAAAAGATGGGAGCTGATGCTGAACAACACATTCAAACTTGTAGTCGCTGCTTGCAGAGGAAAGCTTTGCCCCAGAGGACTGCCCCCCTAGTTAACATCACCACCAGCACCCCCATGAAGCTGGTCTGTATTGACTTTCTGAGTTTGGAGCCAGATCAAAGAAATATCAGTAATGTGCTGGTGGTCACTGACCATTTCACGAGATATGCCCAAGCTTTCCCCACCAAGGACCAGAAGGCTTCCACTGTGGCAAAAGTACTTGTAGAAAACTTTTTTGTTCACTATGGGGCTCCACAAAGAATCCATTCTGATCAAGGGAGGGACTTTGAGAGTCATTTGATCAAAGAAATGCTTTCTCTGTGGGGAGTGCGAAAGTCCAGAACCACCCATTACCAACCCCAAGGGGACTTGCAGCCTGAACGTTTCAACTGCGCTTTGCTAGATATGCTGGGCACTCTCCACCCAAAGGACAAGCCTAGATGGAGCCAACAAATTAGCACCTTGGTACAACATGCCTACAACTGCACCAAAAGTGATGCCACTGGGTTCTTCTCCTACCGCCTTATGTTTGGCAGAGAGGCTCGTCTACCAGTAGATGTCTGTTTCGGAGTTTCTCCTGATGGTGTTCATGCTGATAACTATTTACAGTATGTGCAAACGCTAAAGCCCCAGCTGAATTATGCATACCAACTGGCTCAAACCATGGCTGCCAAAAGAAATCTGGCCAACAAAGAGAGGTATGATAAGAAGGTGAAAGCACAGGAACTCCAGGAGGGAGATCGTGCATTGCTAAGAAACCTGAGACTGCATGGCAAACACAAGATCATTGACAGGTGGTACCATCTCCCTCACATTGTAGTGGGCAAACCGGATGACCTGCCTATGTACAAAGTAAGGCCTGAGAATAATTCAAAAGATGTTAAGACAATGCATCGAAATCACTTGCTGCCCATTGACCAAATCTTGATTAAGCCTGAGCTCCCAGAAAATGCTCCCTCTGGACCAGTGACCAGAGCTGCTGCTAAGCAAAAGCAAAGAAAGTCTGCACCTACAGATGCTGAGTTAAAGTGTTCTCTACAGCAAGTCCCAGTTGAAAATGACTGTCAGTCCATGTCAGAGGAGAGTGAGTGCAACTTTGGGTACTACCCCTTTTATGAACTGAGTCAATTGTTTCAAGGCAACCCCCTAGTCAATTATGGAAATGAAGCTGGGCCTTCTGGACTGCCTAAGCCCCCAGCTTTGTCCTTGGAGCCAATGCTCCCAGAAAGTGAAGTGCAAAGTATCAAGTCGGATGACATGGAATCACTGTGCATGGTAGAACTGTATGAGCTTTCAGAGAAGGAAAATGATGAAGTGGAACATACTGGTGATAATACCAGAACAAGAAGAGTATGTTGAGTGCCCTGATGGTTCACTGCCAGTGTCAGAAAAATCTCCATGTGAGCCAAGTGTTGTGGACTCAGAGATTGCAACTCCTGTAGCTGAAAGTACCCCAGGTTCTAGCCTCTCTAGCCCAATGGAAGTTCCCCTGACAAGTGAAGACAGCGTTGAAAGTGAGTCTAAAAGTGCAGAGACTGTAACAGTTCCCCCTAGAAAGACTGGTTGAGCTGTGAAGCCTGTGGTGCACTTAATCTATGATTCTCCTGGAAGACCTGTGGACTTGCCTCTCAATGTTGTCCATAAATGAGTGTATGTGTCCCCAAGCTCATTGCCTAAACTGAGCATAGGTGCTAACTCCAGATTACTTGTTTTGCCCTCTGAGTATGGTGCCCCTGCCCCATCCAGCCCCAAGGTAGCTGATAAGGAAGGGCCCCCTCTCTCCAGGTTTCACGTGCAGGAAGTAATGACCTGATTTTTAAATGTTATTGTATGTATAATGTGTGTAACATGTAGTAAGCTGTGAAATACAGAATAAGTGCATATGACAAAGATTAACGTATGACTATGGGTTAAAGAATGCAAACCTAACTGTTAGTGATGTAAATGTATTTGGTAGTCTTCTTTAAAGTGTTATAAGGGTACCTACTTGACGTGGACGCCAAGTTCTTTTCAGGCCAGGAAGGGTATAACCCCCCTACAAATGGGGGTTCCTAAAAGCCTCCTAGGAGCTTGCCTAAATGCTCCCCCTGCCTGCTGGTGTTCTGCATTTAAGCCATTTGAATGGCACTGTGAGTGCTTGTACAGCTTCCACATACTGTCTCTTTAAGAGCTGTCTGCATGCAGACCTAATTAATGCTTATGGAGGAGGACTGGTGTTTCCCTGCTCCAATCCCGCCTGAGCTGTGGTGTAATCACTCCATTTTGCAGTCACTGAAAGTGCAAAGGGAGCCCATCTGAAAGATGTAACTGCTTGCCTGTAATCATTTAAACTATTAGTGAACTTGCAGTTTATCTAACCTGCCTTTTTTGCATCTGGAACTGTGTGTGTGTTGCCTCTCCATTTTGGACCTGAACTGCTGTGCTGGGCCAATTGGGTTTGGGAGCCCTAAAATGGAGACTGCTTGGGCCAACCAGAATTTGGACTTTCACTGGAGCAGCTTACAAGGGGAATGTTTGGACCTTGGTGCCTTTTTTGCACTAATAGAGGGAGCCCTGCAGTGATTGACAGCCAAATCCACCAACTGGACCTGTTGGAACCTAAGGGAAATGCCCTGAACTGAAGCTGGAGAGCCAGATCATTGTTGGCAGTGAAAGGAATAGGAGCTCTGTATTTTCTGCGGTGTACAGTTCATGCAGGAAGCGCGTGAGAGGCCTTGAAGTTGGCCTGCAGCCATTGTAAGTGATAGTCGGATTGAATCCGAGTTTCTGAGGAGAAGGAAGGCTGAAGAGTGGAAACCAGGCTCACCCTGTAGAAGACTGGAGAAATTGCTGAATTGCGCTTGGTCTGTCAGAAACAGAAGCTGCTGTGTGTGCTCCTGGGTATTTTGCAGTAATTGTGATCGGGATTGAGGAGCAGCCTGCCTGGTATAGTACTTTCCTTTAACATATGAATGTGCATGGTGCTTTTGGGGAATCACTATTTCCTGTCCCCTGTACTGTGTGCTGTGTGTTAAAGCTGGAAGAAAACCCCAGCTTGTCTTGGACTAAATCCGTTTGCTATCAACAGCCTTGGGGTCCAGTCACAAGGACCCTGTCTCCATGCCCTGTTGTTTCTGGCAATCCAGAAGAACATCCACCATCCGGTTCTCAGATTGGGTATTGTGAGTACAAATCAGGGTATTCCCCTGCAGCCTGTTATCAATTACAAGTTGGTCATCTAATTCTTATTGTTTCAGTTCTTCGTGGAGTGAGCCATCCGGCTCTGGATTACAATTGGGTGTTGCACATATACTTTCTTCTACAGGGCCCCATCCATCTGCACCTGCTGGACAACCCCAGGCAACGGACCTGGCTACCCCCCCCCCCCAAACTGGGTACCCAGAGTGTGACTTTTCAGACCCTGTATGTGTGCACAGTACTGTGATTTGAATACTGCCAATTAACCTGATTTCCCTCTCCTGTATTCCATTCCCCTAAATAAACCAGATTTGATGTTATTGAACTTTATACTGTCTGAAGTGCCAGTACCTATAGAACAAGCACTGTATTGGGTTGTGGATGTTGATTAACCTTGTTTTACAGAGGGTCTTCAGAGACGTGCTGCAGAATCAGTCTCGAGGGTAAGTGGTACCTTTTGAGTGAACAGTGTGTAAATGTGGGGTATTGGGACTGTAACTCCTGTGTACTGTGTGAGCCACTAGAGGGAATAAAAGGGGGTCTCAGTGTCCCAGAGGGCTGTGACCAAGCTAGTCTAACCACTACAAACCCTGAACTCTGGGTGGAGGCACCCGTCATAGAACCTAGGCCCCTCAACCTGTCAGTAGTCAAACAGGCAGGGGTGGTAGCCCTTGGGATAGCACCACCTGGGGGTTACATCTGCAACTGGGTGGACACTCCATGATGGCTGGAAAAAATGATGAGTGGCCTAGGTAAGCTGAAGAAATGTTGTAGATTGTGGCAGATGAGAGTTAACACAGAAAACTGCTACATCATGCATTTGGGATGCAAAAACCCAGTGGCAGATAACATGATGGGGGGGGGGTACTGATGGTCATCAGTCAGGAAAGAGATCTGGGAGAAATCATATTGGATGACCTAGAGACAGCTGGCCAATATACCAAAGCTATGGGGAGAGTCAGTGGGATTATGGGTTGCAGAGGGAGAGGTATGACCAGCAGAAGAAAGGATGTGGTGACAACACTGTACAGATCATTGCTGAGGCCTCATTTGTAATACTGTGTCCAGTTCTGGATGCCTCATCTCAATAAAGACTTACACAGGGTGGAGGCAGTTCAAACAAAGGGCAACAAAGATGGTGCAGGCACTGCACTAAAAGTCATATAGGGAGAGAGAGAGAGAGTAACAGACCTCAATATGTATACCCTGGAGGAGAGGAGAGACCAGGGAGATAAGACAGAAACCTTCAAATGTCTCACATGCATAAAGAGGGTACCAGAGGATAGCATCTTTCACAATAGGAGAAGCTCATGGACAAATGTGCATGACATGAGTTTAGAAGGGGATAGACTCATGGGTACACTGAGGAAGCATTACTTCACAGAAAGGGTGGTGGATGCATGGAATAGACTCCCAGCATGGGTGCTGTGTGCAAACACCATGGTGGAGATAAAAAATGCATGGGACAGGCATTGTGGAACCCTACAGATCTGAATGAGAAGGTGAGGCTAGAGATCAAGTAGGATGTGCAACGTTTGCCATAGGTAGGGAAAATGGTAAGACTGGATGGTCATACCATTACTTTTCTGCTGATAATCACTATGTTTCCATGTTTCTGTGCTGCTATCCATTAATCACTAGAACTCTGATCTGTAATAAACCTTGAAATGTTCTCTTTGAATACATGTACAGTAGTTTGGGCGTAATCCCCTGTTCCATGACACCATACGTGCTAATAACCCTATCCCCACATGTGGGCTACTGGTCCCTTTCTACACTCGATTACCTGAGTGGATGATGTCTATTTAAAAAACAAACCATGTAACGTAGGGGTTCCTCACCACACTAGAACACAACCTCATGTCCACCATTAATCAGATGCCAGTGAGGAAACACCCCAGTCCCCATCCCACAGGTACTGACTTTTGTTTCCACCTCTGTGATAGTGTAAGTACATCCCTACCATTCCACGATCAACACTATTACTTTTGTCATGTCCATGGTCATAATATATTAACCGGTGATCTTGTGGTCTCACAGTCCCCACAGCAAGGCAGGTAATGTCTTGTCATTCCGCCTCCCATCGTGAAATGGGGTGTGTAACCATCACAGCCTTCTGCTGTCCTTTATTTTCAGTATCAAACTGACCTGTCAATGAATGATTGTGTGCTTGTTCACCATGCATTTATATTTTGACATGTCAGTGGGTGGCCGTCTGTGTAGTTAAATAGACAGATGTGTAAGTCATGCATTGACTTTTCTTTGTGGGTGGAAGTGTGATATGATGCTATACCTGCGGGATTGTAGGACTGTGACAGCATCAGGGAATTTGGTAAAAAACAAAAATAGAACAAATTTCTGATCTGTTATAGGAAAAGAGGGTGTTGAATTGAACACTACGGAAGGACCTTTTTCTTACATGTGGTATAGGGATGGTGGGCTTACATCACAGACACTTCAGTAAAACAGTACATGGTCTGAAATGGAATTCATACTTTTGGTCTAATGCCACCTACAGGACTAATTACAGATCACATATATGATATAGGTGCATAGATCAGTTGTGACACATCAGCAACACCACTATATTAATTACAGATGGACATCTGTCCAGAGGGACCAAAAGCATTTCTCTGAGGACCAATTTGCGATCTCTCAGACTCTACTTGACATTACAGGCTTCTCTCCGGAACAGCGTCAGTTAAAACCAGATGCATGCCCAAATATTTTTTCCTACAATGCTGATAAATCAATACGACATAGCTCTGCTGTGGAGAAGAGAAGAGAAGAGAAGATGAATCAAGGTAAATGTCTTATTTCACGCGGGTGTTTTAGTTCTATACACTGAGTATTAATCAGACTACTTCAGTACTGACATTTCAATATTGATTATTTCACAGGTTCTAAGTCAACCCGGACTACTAAATGTCACACAGTCTGCACCAGACATGCCTGCATCAACAAGTGGAAGCAATCAATAATGTCCTATTGAAGAACCACACATGGACATTGAACCACAGCATAACAATATTGCAGAATACGTTAACCTACTGATACAACATAAAAATGATAGTCCCTTCAAGGAAATTTCTTGCCAGACAGACACACACACTGGTGAGTGCTTTTGATTCATTTGTTATAATCCTCCTGTATGCTGTGCCATTACTTATATTTCTAGTACATAGGAATGTGTTCTAGTATTCCATATGATGTCATGTAACTCGTAAAACAGTGATGTAACACTGCAAATCCATCTGACAACAACCTGATACAGATACCCAGGTCATCAACAGTAAGGAATATATTGTGAATGCATGACAGAAACTGTACATTTGTGTGAACATTAAGTTAGCTGGTTTATTTGTATCACTGCAGTGTTGTGTAATGATGTATACAACATTTAATGTAGCCAGCAGTAGGATTTAACAATGCTTATCTTTGCCCACTCGCCACTGAACCATGACCAATGTTGGTGTGTTGTTATTTACAGTACAGTTACATTCACAGTTACCATGATAACAGGTCACTTTCATTACACTAATACTCTCACATACTTCATTCAACCCATACGCAATGATATACTGTGCAGAACCAATACGTTATGATGGGTTAGTGGTTGTGCTAGATTACAACCACGGTCAAGGTGGTATTGAGGTAGTAGGCAATGCCAAGTGTGTTCATCAACCTGACTGTGTGTGAAACATACCACCATTCAATGTATAAGGATTTTACTCTATCATTATGTAACATTCTCCCATACTAACCTGTTCTGAGACGAACACTCTTTCATAATTCAAAGACACAACCCATGTAACATTCAGTTGTTGCCAAGTATTGTGTAGGAGTCCCTTGGCAACTGTTTCTTCAACTGTTACTCATGGGTTCCACATCATAACAGTGATTGAAAAACACAGATCGCTGTTACAGAGAATATACATCTCTGAAAAGTAAAACGGCGATGTACACTCCCCGGAGAATCTCTCAACAGTGACCATGAAACAAAAATACATCTATGTGGGGGGCTTTGCTTCCCATGCGCCCCACCATGGGGGGCTTTCCCCCTGCATTCCCCTAAATTAGGATTCTCAACTCCAGGGGGGTGCATATCAGGGAAGGGAAAGAAACTAGGAACACAAATGAAAATTAAATCCTGCATAGAACAAAAGAAAAAAATTGCATCCTTTACCCAGCCCCGAACCCTGGACCTCCCTCACTACAGCCCATCACCCTCACCACCACACTGGGATGGCAACTTGGCAACACACCACTAAGCTACACCACACATATTTTCTTCTTCCTGGACCCTCCTCTTCCTTTCGTTCACCATCTGACTTCTTCACCAATTTGTCCCCTACCTCGGCGCTACAATTGCACCTCACTACCCTTTCAAGGTAGCCCACATCACGTGTTCCAACTGAGTTGCTCAGTACTGAGTCATTCAATTGGAGTCACTATTATAATGTACTGCCTTACTCATGTGTCCTTAATAACATTCAGTGAACAGTGTAAATGTCTACCACATAGTCAGAGACTTGATGGCTCTACATTTCTGCAGTATTATAATGCTGGCCCTAACACAACAACCCCCCCACCACCCAAACCCATATACAGAACAGAATTGTAACATGGAATACAAGAATTCAAATGTTCTTCAGAGTTGCGCTGCAATACATACACAGACATACATATGCAGGCCTGAACTGTAGTAAACAAATCAGAAGTATATATGTTGTCAGGTGTTGAGCATGAATTTCTATGGAAAACTAGGACAGTGAGGGGGTTTATTTTTAATGTTCATCTGAGAAACACTAGGAATGTAAACTGAGAATACAACTTCATTTCTTTCATTATTGACCAATATTTAAAATGTTGCCCTGAAGGCACACGTGTGAAGTTACCCATCTCTGTTTACAGATTACTGTCACAAAGGGTACATAAAAATTAAAATACATCCCATCAGGAGCTGGAAAATCCAAATTCTCTAGAGGAACTCAGACACCCATGACTGGAATTCTTAGAGGCATCCAAGCTTCCCTCGGCACATCTCCCATGGTGTCAGTGGGGACACAATATGAGCCACAACCTCTGCCACTAGATTATTTGCCTTCAAACCATAACGAATATCCATTGGATGAAGATGATGAAGAAGATTCAGATTATCAAGATGATGAAAATGACCCTGATTGGGAGGTGTCTGATTTCATCAACTCGGAATCTGATGGTGATTCTATACATTCCGATGAAGATATTGAAAGGTAATTATTGGCACTGACAATCACATAATATCTGCAATAAGTGCTGCGGTTCTCTGTATACATTTGGATATTCAATTATAGGAATCTACAAGAATCATAGCGAGTGGCATGCAGGTGTATCTCCTTTTCCATAGTTTAAAAAATCTGAAGATGTGTAGTTTTTGTAGTGAAAGTTCTAAACTTTTTGTTTTGATGTGCAATTCTCATGCTCAAAGCCTGTAATGAATTTATCAACTATGAAACAATAGGAAAACAAAAGGTGAAAGTAATGAAACTCAAACATTGTTTGGAGCCGTGATTGCCAGTTCAATATGCATGGTACTGATGATTTTTTTGATAAATGAGGGCCTATATGCATAAATGTATGGAGTAGCGAACGAGACAGTGTAGGTCACTAAGAAAATTAATCAATGCCTGTGGGTGTTGCTGTATATAAGGTTGTTGGTTTACTACTACCACTATATTAGGAGTGGATAACTTGCCCTGTTAACCCATGCTCTGCAGTTTGTTACTTAAAATATGCCATGGCATGTGTCAGTACTGTGAACTGTAACAGACACAGACTGCATGTGAGTTGCTGTGACTCTACCTGTCAAAGATGGAGACAGAGGTTGAAGGGTTGATGAGAACATTACATTTGTGAATTGACTCTGACTTCTGTGATTCATGTAAGGAGGCACTGGTGTAGTTTCCTGACAGGGAAGTACAGTGATCTTGTTATGTGGGTGTAGGGGAGTGGTGCCATTTCAGTAGCTGGATGTTTCCAGAGAGACAATGAAAGACTAATATCAGTGAGGAATACTGTTGGACAACACTAAATGTTTGCACTTATTATGACATTGGGTAACAGTTTACAGAGAAACTGCTTACATTTTAGTCACGTGACATCGTGCCAACGTCAGGTAAGTAATAAACAACGACAAGGTATGTGGTTACTGTGTATTACTGAACACCCTGTGTGCATAGGTGCCGGGTTGTATGGGCCCGCGGGGCATTGGCCCCAGCAATATTTTTAGACCTGGGCTGAGCCCCAGCAATATCTTGCCACATCTACTGCCTTTTTATATTTTTTTCCCCAGTTGATTTCTCTATGGGTGCCCCCCTCTGCTGGCTGTGACAAACTGCGTGCCTCCCCACCCGCTTGCTCGCTGTCCCCACTGTTTAATTGCGCTGGTGGAACATTGGACTGGAGGTGTGGCTGTCATTATTTAAAATTGGCACCTTCTTTGCCGTGCCCGCATTACCTTGGTTTGTCTCCCCCTCCCCGAAAATCAGTGCCTATCAGTGTCACTCTGACTGGTTGGTTGGCAATTTTCAACTTGTCATGTTGTGATTGGCCATGGGGGGGAGAGAGAAGGGCTTATATTGGGCACGATACACATGCGTTAGGGCTGTATGTGAGAGGACTCGGGAGACAGAGGACAGTTTCCATTTCATGCGGTGGGAAGGAGTGCACGGCAGCATAGAAGAAGAGGTGGTGGGCCGGGTGTTCAGCTTGCCCAGAAAAGAGAGGAGCTGACAGCTGAGCCAGCCAGAGGGGAATGGCCAAAGACTGGCGGGAGTCGGCAGTCGGCTGCGAGTCCGGGACTCCACATAGTACCAGCAGCAAGGCAGTGCAGCAGGCAGGGCCAGCCCAGGCCTGCCTAGCAGTTATAGTAGTCCGAGGAGTCGTCGGTCAGTCCAGCGCAGAGGGAAAGGGAGGTCCCAGGGTTGAGTGGTCGGGTAATGGAACCAGGACAGCTGGGATCCAGATATGGATGGCCACTTGTGCTGGGTAGAGAAGCAAACCTGAGCAGGCAGCAACAAGCCACTCAGAAGAAGGAGGGCCAGGCTGAGCAGCAGACTAGTGCTGAAGCAGAAGGGCAGTCGAGCGAGTGGGCAACTGAAGTGCATTGGGTAGGGTTAGGGAGGTTTAGGCAGGCAGGCTTAGAAGTGGCCGGGTCGAGTCTTTTGGTCCAGGCAGCCAGCAGCACCACCACAGAGCAGCAGATCAAGTGGAGGAGAGCATTAGCAGTCAGCAACCAGCATCATCTCCAGCAAAGGTAGGCAGCTGCCAGCAGCAGCAGAACTGCTAACCTAAATAATGTCCCGGCCAATGTGGTGAGCCAACATCCCCACAGACTCCACTGATTTTGTATGAGGTTTCAGCCCATCTTAAACTGATAGTCTAAATTTTAAAATGATCTATCATCTGATAACTGATCAATTTCTAGCTATGGTTCCCCCTTACCTCAATGGCCCAACTCTTACTTGAGGGATGCTTAATCTCATTTTTGAATATTCCAACAATTATTTGAGGTACCTAACCTAACTGGATGATCTAAACATATTGCAATTATCTTATGTTGTCCCCCTTTCCTGGCCCAATGAAGGGGACAAAGTTTTGAATGCTCTTGAGCACAGTGTTGTTGCTGCTCAAGTCTCAACACCAGTTGTAACAGAATTATATAAATCATTACATGCATTGGACCCAGCCTGCTTGTTGGGCATCTTTCTATTGCCAGGTTCCCAACAACTGGTCTTCAGATAATTGGCAGAGGATATGGTTGGATCTGTCTTAAGTACATAAAATAGGACACATCTCATTTAATGCAATTCGAAATTCTACATAATTTGTATTTTACCCCACTGAGATGGTTTCAGATGCATAGGTCTCCCACTGCTACCTGTACAAGATGTGGGAATTTGGAAAGATCCTTGTTACAGTGTTTGAGAGAGTGTGAACTAAGAGTTGTACCCCTTTGGGCCAGAATTAAATCATACTCAGATCCTATTGGGTTGACTGATAGATTTTTCACTGGGGGGTTGTATCATTGTATTCTGTCTTTCGGATGAGACATTAAACTGAGGTCCCATCTGCCTGGATTGGTGGTAGTTCAGGTGAATGTTAAAGATCCTATGGCACTTATTGAAAAGAGTAGGGGATTTCCCCGGTGTCCTGGCCAAATTTCCATCATTCAGTAAAAATACCACCAACAGCTTAATCTGGTTCAAGGTCAGTTGGCATTCATCTGTATCCCCTTCCCCTGGGTCGTGCCTGAAAATAGGCAGGATTTGTCTAGTGCACTTACCCAGTCAACAAAAACTAAATAAATAATAAATAAATAATAAATAAATAAATTGGGCAGTATTTGCAGCTGTGGAGGGGTATATTGACTTTATTGCAGCTGCTGCTAAAATGCTTTATTATGTCATTGGCTAGATAATAAAGTCCCAACATGGATGGAATGGCATACTAGTAATATACAGAAGTCTATAACAAATGTAACTCAAGTGCTAGATGTGGGAACTGAACCCACAATTCTCTGATCTCCCAGTCTCAGAGGAGAGTGTGCTACCTACTGAGCCACTATCATTGCTTAAGTATCAGTAGGACTTTATTATGGGGCAGATTGGAGGAACACGGGATGGACAATGCTTTGGTGGATGTTATCAGATTACATAATGAGACATGGATCCACTGGTAGGGCATGTAAGTGCAGTGCAGAAGTGATGCAATAGGTTTTTTTTGTCTTGTCATTAAAAATTGACTCTGTGAGCACAGGCAGGTTATTTGGCTTGCTCAAGTTTTTACAGATTGCAAGTGGAGATTGTGGGAAGCCAAGCCAGGCCTTCTGGATGTACCAAGGGAACTTTTAGGCTACACTGCCAGCCTTAATTAAATCCTGCTGTAAAGGTCTGTGTGTGTGTGTGTGTGTGTGTGTGTATATGTATGAATGTTTATATTTCTATAACACTAGTGAATAAATTTGGTAAATAACATGATTTATTTTTGGATAAATATTTATCTTCACTTAACATAACTTAGAACACCATTTATATACTTTAGAATATGTTACTTCCACTTAGAATCTTGAAATGGAACACAGAGAGCAACAGGCCAGATAGGGAACTTTCAATGGAATGAAAGGCAGTTTTAAGCTAAAACAAAGTAAAACACCAATAAAAACACTATAGATGGTGTATATCAAACACATAATGGATTGCAGTAGAACACATTTATCTCCACATATGAGTGGTAAGACTTTTATAACTAACTCGTGGCTTCGCCACTCATGAGTTTTGAGTATTACCACTCACTGGTGGAGATAAATATGTTATTCCACTGCAGTCTGTTGTGTGTTCCATACAGATATATTTTATGCATAGTGTGTGTAGCGGAATGCTGTTATGCATGGAATTCCATGCTGGAATATGCTTGTTCTGCTGCAGAAGTGACATCATTATGCTGTTTTGCTGCAGTACTGATGTCACTACTGCAGCAGAACAACTTGGAATGCTGCCACATATTTAATTTCCCCAAGCCAAGTTAAGCTGGAAGTTTTTGATTTTTAAACTTGAACTTGCAGAAACATCTGCAGCACACTGTCAGTAATTTGAGCCTACCACCAACCCTCAAGTGCCCCCCCAACCTCCAGTTCACTGAAACAAAGGGCAGTGTCCGAAATAGGCATTGATGCCCATACACTATATAGAATAGCGGATGGGCAACTTTATGCACAAACAGTGTGTTGTGCCACTTTGAAGAACCAATTCCCACTGACCTCTCAAGCTTCACTCTCGAGGTCACAGGGAATCAATACCCCTCGGTGGCACAACACACTGGTTGTACATAGTTGCCCATCCATTATCCTATATATTGTGTGTGTGTGTGTGTGTGTGTGCATATATATGTTTTTTTCTCTTCCTGTGGTGGCACTGTGCAGTCCAGTCAGCTCCTAGCACCCAACATTGCCACCTTCCAGACAGGTTCCTTCACAGCTTACTCCCACAAGGAGCAGTTGGCAGGGTTCCTGATTGCCCCACTGAGGAGTACATCTGGTAGGCTGAAGGTTGCATGTCATGTACCATGGACCCCTGGTGGTGGTGGTGGTGGTGGGTTGACCTCTGACCCTAGCCTATGGGACAGGGCTTTGACTGCTAGAACCAGGTGGTTCACCTCTGACCCCTGGGTCAGGGGGTGGGGTTTTGACCCCTGGGTCAGGGGGTGGGGCTTGACGCCTGACCCCAGGACCCCACCAAAAATTTTACAAACCCGGCTCCCCTGCCTGTGTGCATTGTGATGCATGAGGTTGCAGGCTGAGAGCCTCTACAGCACCCATTGTGTTGTGTAACCACCAATAACCCCATACTGGGAATGAAAGGCCAGTCAACCACAACTTAGTTGGGTATAACAAAGTGTAGGATAAGACTGTGAATCTATGAAAGCACAGGATCCATGGCAGAATGGTTTTCAGAGCAGACAAGTCAAGTCAAGCTACTCTTATTGACTTTTTCAACTGGGATACAAAGGAGGTGGCTCAGGGATGGGTGTTGGATATTGCCTACCACAATTTTGGCAAGGTCTTTGACACTGTCACTCACAAAAGACTTCAGAGCAAGCTAGACAGCCTGGGGGTCTTCCACAAAGTGGAACACTGGGTTAGCAACTGTTTGAAGGACAGGAAGCAGAGGGTGGTAGTAAATATGATTAAAGCTGAAGAAAGAAGTGGAAACAGTGGGGGATTCAAATATGCATGTGATGGATGCAAGGCAACCTTAGATGGGGTTGGGGGAAGCAATGCTATAGCCAATGACCAAGTAGCGTCAGCATCCATAGTTGCAGGCAGGGAATATTGGCAAAATAGATTGTCCTAATGGTCCACTACCTGCCTTGAAGTACTATCGCATGTATATAACTTTGTGTGTGTATATATATAAATATATATATATATATATATATATATATGTATATTTATATATGTGTGTATGTATGTATATATATATGTATATAAAAAATACTGGCCTGGTAGGGCCAGCATAGCTAGGGTTGCATAGCCATGTCTATGTTAAATCCAATGTTTTGCACTTTAATAACATTGCAACAGTTTGTCCGGTCTGCCTGACATTGTGCACGCACGGTGTGGTACCATAGATCTCTGGGTCTGGAAATTTTTGTTTTGGTCAGATTTTTGGTTGTGGAGCTGCAGAGCACTGGAAATTTTGAACAATCCTCAAACTATTTGAATTATTTGCTCGTCTCTACAGCCCAAATGATTTGTCCGTCTTGTCTGAAATTTTCAGGGTATGTGGGATCTGGGTCAAGGAAGTGCTGTTTGAAGATTTGGTGAAAAAATATTAATCTGTTCAAAATTTATTAAACTTTAAAGTTTCCCAGTATTGCATATGGGAAAAATATATGTCTAGTTCGAAAGCTTTTAAAAGCTTTTGCGAAAGCAATTTTGCTTTTAAAAGCTTTTGCGCTATGTCAATTTGTTTTTGAGCTGCTGCCATCTTGGTTTCAGTTAGCAGCAGACAAAACAACAAAATCAATAATTGCACCCTAGGTGACTTACTGTCAGTTGTGTTTACTAATCAGAAACTGAGAACACACTAGGGAGCATCAGAGTTTCAATTTGACCCCCAAAAATGCCACTTTCATAATTGGTCCCCCATAGTGTCACAAATTGCGGAAGAAATGGAAGTGGCACTTTTGCAAAAGTGTTGTACTTTTGTGAAAGTGTCACACCCACTCCTTCCGCAATTTCAGACACTATGATTGTGAAAATAGCATTTCTGTGGATCAGATTGAAAATCTGATGCTCCAATGTGTTCCTCAGCCCCCAGTTAGGTAAACACAACTGACAGTGTTTACCTAGGGGCAGTAACTAAAGGAAACCATCCCCCGATGTCTTTTAGCATCTATGCAGAATCCTGCATTGAAATTTGTGATGCAGGATCCTGCATCAAACTTCTGTGAGAATCACTTACAATGGGGTGCCCAATCCCTGTGTTGATATGCCTGCCCACCCCGCCCCACACGTATGTGGCACACTGGGAGCCCATTTCAGTGTGCCCATATTTTTTAAACTATTTTTAATCTTTTCCAACACTGGGATGCCCACTCAAAGCCCACTTTCTTTGCTGATAGGGGTGCCCAATCCCCCAGTCGGCTGCATGTATCCCCCCCAAAAAAACTCATGTGGCACACTGGGAGCCCACTCCAGTGTGCCAATTTATTAGTATCATATGTTTCCAACATCGGGATGCCCCCCCAGTGTCGGATACCCTCCCCCAAAACCTGTTCTTTTTATCCTGACATCGGGGTGCACAATCCACAAGTCCAGTAGTGCCCCCCCCACTGGTGTGACACAATTTGAGTCATCCTAGTGTCCCAAATGTTTTTTTTTTCAATAAAATCAATCTGTAAATAAAGAAAACCTTCCCACAATGTGTTTTCTTTTAACCCTGCAAAAAAGAAAATGGTCCCTTATGGTGTCCTCCGTCCCCTCCCCCATCCCCACCCTCCCTCTGGGCACCCCTTCCCCACACACCCCCATCCATACTTACCCTTTGGAGGTCGGGATCATTGATCTTCTCTGGACCAGGGACATATTTGCACTCGTCAAGGCCAAACTGCGATCTGAGGAATCAAGGTAAGCCATATAATGGGAGTCTATAGGGGTTAACTTATATTGCTATCTTAGCCAATTTTAGGAGCTTTGGCCCCAAATTTTAAGCATGGGTTCTTGGAACCCACCTCATGAACACAGTCACTATCATTTGCATTACTTAGTCTGAAAGGTAATTCCTCATGTGTCACTATTTAGAATCACCATTTAAGACTAATGAACTAAAATGACAGTGCCAGTGTTTATAAGGCAGGGTCCCAAAAAGCCCATCTTCAAAATGTGGTGCAAACAAATCCCAAAAATGGCTGTGTTACGAGTGTGTGTTGCAAAGTTTCTATGCACGCTCATACCTTCACCAATTTTTAATATTTTCATTCCAGATTTTCAGCATTGCAATTTTTTTTACATCTCTGTATGAACAGTGCAGCTGTCATTTTTCACATCCTGTCTGAAACATGTTTTCACACCTGTGACACATAATGGTGCAGCTGCTGTGTGAAAGCAACTTTCAGGATGGATTAACAAAATCACAGTGCCATTGTTCATGAGGGGAGGCCCCAAAAAGCCCATGTTGAAAATCTGGTAAAACAATTCCAAGAAATGACTGCGCTACGAGCATGCATTGCTCTGTTTTTATGCAAGCTCATAACTACACTAATTTTTAATATTTTCACTACAGATTTTCCATATTGATATTTTTTCACACCTTCTTATGAACAGTACCGCTGTCATTTTTTACATCCTTCCCAAAACATGTTTTCGCACCTGTGCCACAGAATGGCATGGTTGCTGCGAGAAATCAACTTTCGAGACAGATTAACGAAATCACAGTGCCAGTGTTCATGAGGGGAGGTCTCAAAAAACCCATGTTGAAAATTTAGTTCAAAAATTCACTGCATTATGAGCGTCCGTTGCATAATTTTCTTGCAAAATTCTCCATAGGATAACATTGCGACACCCATGGTGCCTTTCAACACCCATATCTCGAAAACGGTTCAAGATACAGATTTTTTGCTACTCGCAGCTTAGTCCACCTTTGTGGACTAAGCATGGGTGGAGGTTTCAAAGTCATGAATACCACCAAAGTGGAATGTTTTCATAGCTGCTATGGTTACTGAGATATTGGAAAATTAGTGTTCTAAGGCTTCATTTTCATGTCTGTAGGCCTGTGCTATGTCCTCATACTTATGTGTAAGTGGGAGTACAGCACCCAGAGGGTCTACGCTTCCATATTTGCATACCATACCTCAAAAATTTTCATCATTATGGGAGCGCAGGGCCTGTGGGTCCCGCACTCCAACAACCACATACCAGTTACCTTACACTACATTTTCAATGTAACTGATGTATATATTTTCCAGTAAACCAGCAAAAGGCATCTATGGAAAGCATTACTGAGATATTGGCTTGTGCCACCTTTCGGCATCTGTATCTCGAAAGTGGATCATGAAAGTGCCAGTAGTGTTGCGACACTACCTTTAGTTTTGTGTAAGTATCAGTAGGGTTGTGACACTAGCTTTTTTTTATATTAAGTAAGCTTTATTGAAATTTTTGTAAGAAAAAAACACAAGACAGGATCACGTGCTACAAAGATCCATACAGGCACAATAATAATGAAGAATACCCTCACAATCAAAGCACATCTAATGAAATACAAGAAAGGGCGTTCACATGAAGAAAATAAAAATGATGTAGTACAGCCAACCAAAGAGGAGGAGTGCAGTGATCCTTCCCCAATCTCCCACCCAAAAACAATAACCCACCCCCCCCTTTCTCCAGAGAACCAACCAGCCCTGAATACAACATAGTCCAAGGCCTAACTAGACCTGAAGGCTTATGGAAGCTATAACCCAATGTAAAAGATGCAGGGGAAGTGACAAACACTAGAGGGGAAAATACAGTCTCACAAGACACCACTTACCTACCCTACATAAGCTGGCTTAGAGAGATGAGGCATAAGGAGTCGAGGTATGCAACCATCATCAGGCATTAAGCGTGGGCAAATTATAAAGAGGTTCCCAGATCTTTTGAAATATTATTCTGGCATTTGCCATATTAGCTACAATACATTCCACCTGCTGGGCAAAAAGTATTTCCTGATACCATTTTGATATGAAGGGATATATCAGTCACCAATGCTTGAGGATGATTTTCTTACACATGCTACTATCAGTGTGCTATGCCATTTCTGGTTATTAATCAGGCTTTTACCATAGTCACCCAGAATGCATATCTCTGGCATAAATGCTTGATCTGACCTCAATAAAGGGTCTAAGCATAGCCTTATGGTGTCCCAGAAGGGCACAACCTTCTCACAGTACCAAAGGATATGTGATAAGATGCCTATATCCTTCCAGCAGAAAGCACATAAATTTGAGGCCAGCTTACCCATCCTATGTAACTTAGTCGGAGTATAATACATATTATGTAAGATTTGGAACTGCTTAAATCTGTGTCGGTCCCATTTAATATATTTATATATGACCTTCCAAATATAAAGCCAGTCTTGAGGACCCTGCGGGGAGGGGAGGACTTGATCCCAGGAATAAAAATACTCTGAATCCCACTCCATAGGGTCCTCTCATAATTTTGCATGATAGAAGGCTATGGTGTGGGAAGGAGGGGTCCTCAAGGCAAGATGGAGCAACTTATCCCCATATGACCTAGACCACATGCCATTACCAAAATGGTGGAGTAACATGTGTCTGACTTGAAAAAATTTAAACGATAGAGAGGTGGGCCATGCAAATTTCATCTGAACCTCAGGGAGAGTAAGGATCTTGCCTGCCTATACCATATGTTCAACAGTAAGGGTCTCCAGGAAGGGCCATGTTTGCTGTGTAAGAATTTTACCAGTAATTTTTAAATAAGGATTTCCTAGGATGGGTTGAGAAATATCTCGACCAGCTTCTCAATTCAGCAAAAAGCAGAGTAGTTTATGGGCATGTAGGGAGTTACCAGTAGGAGTATTCTTAAGAGCTTCAGGAATTACATTTAGGGGAGCATATAGCAAAGCTTGGATATCTAGACCCAGATACAAACACAAAAAAACCTCTATTCCAACCAATGAGGAGTGTGAAGTAGGCCCTGTTGTGCTGACTAGGGCAAAATCAGAGAAAATATCTGCAACAATGAATAGCTAGATAATATAAATAAATATTGGGGGCCTTGAGGCCACTGGCTTCCCTTGACCTCATAAGTTTAATAAGGGCTTTCCTAGGGGGCTTACCCTACACAAAAAAAAATGGAAAATAGCCTGTTAATAGTAGAATAACAGGTTTTAGGCAGATTCGGGTTAAGCATGATCAAAGGATATAAAATCCTCGGAAGAACATTCATTTTAAGAACATTCAAATGGCCCCACAGAGATAGGGGCAACCAGGACCAGTGTTCCAGGTCAGTTTGAATGTGGGCCACTACTTGATCCAGGTTGTACTGCCTCATTTTGGCAGGGTCTATAATAAGGAGTAATCCCCAAGTATTTAAGTTTGTCCCTTACCCAGAGGAGACCCAGGTGTTCCAGACTCGCATGTGTGGCAGCAACATTCAGGGGCATTACCTTCATCTTGGATCTATTAAGTTTATAACTGGAAATTACACCAAATTGGGCGACTATGTCCAACACAGCTGGTAAGGAGATAGTTGGGGATGTCACATGGAGGAGAATGTCGTCTGCATACAGACAGCATGTATTGTTCAGAGCCTATGGGGAATGCCATGAACTTGGGGTGAGCAGTTCATTTTTCTAATTAAAGGCTCAAGATATAAATTAAATAAAAATGGAGAGAGAGTGGACATCCCTGGTGGGTTCCTTGCTGTAAAGGAAAGGAGATAGAAAGAACACCGTTACACAGAATGCTTGCCAAGGGACAAGGGACAAGTATAAAGCACTCTGAGCCACTGAAGAAATTCAGAGGGAATACCGTATCTCGGGAGCAGGCAGAACAGATACTCCCAAAAAACTTGATCAAAGGCTTTTTCTGTGTCCAGGAAGGCCAAAATCAATGCGGTAGAGGAGTCCCTGGATGTGGAAATAAGATGCTGGAGTTTTCTAAGGTGGTAACAGAGACTCTTCCAAAGACAAACTCCACCTGTTCCCTACTGAGAAGGCAGTTTCATACCAAGTTTAGCCTAGTGGCCAAGATCTTGGCCAAAATTTTAAGGTCTGCATTAATTAAGGATATGGATTTGTAATTGGCTACCAAGGAGGGTTACCTACCCAGTTTTGGGAGGACCACAATAATGGCAGCTGTAAGTGAAAAATCTGATAGGCCATGCGAGAAAATGAATTGATACGTATTCAGAAGGTATGGGGCAAGTAACTCTTTAAATTTCTTATAAAAATTAGAGAAAAAGCCATCAGGGCCAGGGAACGTATCAGGAGCTAGGGAATCTATTACCTTATAAACCTCGGAAAGTGTCAAGGGAGCCTTGAAACATAGAAACATAGACTTTGATGGCAGATAAGGACTGCTTGGCCCATCTAGTCTGCCCATTTCCCTACCTACAAGATAGGCCTCAGATCCTAGTTAACCAACAGCCTGTGTCTTCCTACCCCCCACAAGAATTGCCTTATGTCTGTCCCATGCATTCTTGAATTCTCCCACAGTTTTAGACCCCACAATCTCCTCAGGAAGGCTGTTCCATGCATCCACTACCCTCTCTGTGAAATAATACTTCCTCTCATTGCCCTGGAACCGCGCCCCCATCTTTAAATTGTGTCCCCTTGTTCTTGTATGTCTCTTTTTCTGAAAGATGCTACCCTCTTGGACTTTGTTGATTCCACTGAGGTACTTAAAAGTTTCTAACATGTCCCCCCTCTCCCTTATTTCCTCAAGGGTATACATATTAAGCTCCTTTAGTCTCACCTCATACGGCTTCTCTTCAGACCCTGCACCATTTTAGTTGCCCTCCTCTGGACTGCCTCTATCTTGTCTATGTCCTTGCGGAGATGGGTTCTCCAGAACTGGACACAGTACTCCAGATGGGGTCTCACCAACTGTCTGTACAGAGGGATAACAACTTCCTGCTTTCTGCTGCTGATGCCTCTCCCTATGCATCCCAGTATACCCCCAGCCCTTCCTACTGCCTTCTCTCATTGCTTGCTAACCTTAAGGACATCTGATATGATTACCCCCAGGTCCCTTTCCTTTTTTGTTGTTGTTACTACCTCCCCCCCCCATTGTGTATTCTTCCCCTGGGTTCTTGTTTCCTAGGTGCATTATTTTGCACTTCTTTGCATTGAATCCTAGCTGCCATACTTCTGACCATTCCTCCAAACTTGCCAAGTTCCTTCTCATTCTTTCCACGCATCCTTGTGTATCAACCCTGTTGCAGATCTTTGTGTCATCTGCAAAGAGGCATACTTTTCCTTCCAGTCCCTCTGCAATGTCACTTATGAAGACATTAAAAAGGACTGGACCCAATACTGAACCCTGAGGTACCCCACTAGTAACCCCTCTTTCTTCAGAGTGGACTCCATTTACAATTACCTCTGTGTCCTGTTGTCCAGCCAACGTTTTACCATAGGCTACCACCCTGGGACCCACTCCCAGGCTGGTTAATCTGACTATTAATCTTTTGTGTGGGACTGTGTCAAATGCCTTGCTAAAGTCTAGGTAGGCCATGTCCACAGCCCCTCCCTGGTCTACTACTTTGGTCACCCAGTCAAAGAAATCTATTAGATTTGTCTGACATGACCTTCCCACAGTGAACCCATGCTGCCTTGGGTCCTGTACCCCACTGGCCTCTAGGTACTCAACAATTCTTTCCTTCAGAAGTGACTCCATCACTTTCCCTACCACAGAGGTCAGACTGACAGGTCTGTAGTTTCCTGCCTCTGTCTTGGTCCCACTTTTGTGAAGGGGAATCACATCCACCTTCCTCCAGTCCTCAGAGACCACACCATCCTCCCATGATTTATTAAAAAGAGTAGCCAGTGGTTTCACTAGTTCCCCCCTTAATTCTTTTAGAATTCTGGGGTGAATTCCATCAGGCCCCATTGCTTTGTCCACCTTCAATTTTAGGAGTTCTTGCAGAACCCTTTCTTCTGTGAAAGGACTGGGATCAACCCCCCTATCAAGAGTGCTTCTGTTAATTGGATTAGGCACTTCCCCCTCCTCTTTTGTGAATACTGAGCAGAAATATTCATTCAGTATCCCTGCTTTTTCACTGTCCCCCTCTGCCCACCCACCGTTCATTCTATTCAGCTTCACTATCCCTCTCTTTGTCTTTCTATGCTCGTTGATGTACCTATACAAGGTTTTATCCCTCTTCTTAACCAAGTTGGCTCAGAGTGATTCAATCTGCAAATCCCCTAAAGAGGGTAGATCCAGATCCTGCAGGAAGGCCTTGAAATGGGAAGGGTCAAGAGGAGATTGGGGGGTAGCATACAGAGAACTATAAAAGGCCTGAAACTGAGACACAACATCCTGGCCAGATGTAATTAGGGTACCGGATTCAGACTGGATTGATGGAACAATCCGGTCTGTGATCTGAGTCCATATAGCAAGAAGTCTTCCTGCTTTCTCGCCTTGATCAAAATATTTAGTCTTGGTCTTAAGAAGAAGGTACTCTACCTTTTCCCCTAACAAAGTCTTGTACCAGGCCTGAAGGGCCTCCAGACGTTCCCATTCAGTCTGTGGGGAAGAGGTAGAGAGTCTACGTTCAGCCACTGTAATCTGTTGTAGTAGGAGGGAGGTAGTCTGAGAAAGTTTCTTTTTATGGATCGTGGCCAACCGGATAAGTTGCCCCCGCATGGCACATTTAAAAGTCCCCCACAGCATATCAAGCTTGGGCAGAGTGGGTGAATTAAGGAAAAAAAATAGGGGAATAAAATGTTGAAGCTAGTTAACAATATCAAGATAACACAGCAATTAATTGTTGAGATGCCAGGACTTGTCCTGGTCCACTGAGGGGGCCAAGTTGACTTGTAAATACTACCGGGTGGTGATTGGACAGCACCCTTGTACCATAATGGCACAAGACAACTCCAGGTAAGGCCTTAAGACTCAACAAAAAGAAATCAATACGGGAAAAAGAATTATGTGGGATAGAATGGAAGGAGTACTCCTTTTCGGTCATATGTAAAATTCTGTAGGTGTCCACCAACCCAAGAGAGTCCATGAAGTGTTGGAGGGCCAACTGACTTAGGGAAAGGGCTTGGCCAAATTTTAGTTGCCTCAGAGTCAGACCAGTCTTTCCAGGATTTGAGTGAGTGAGTGAGGGCCTCAACATCACTGACTCGCCTACCCAGGTACCCGAGGTCCAGTCATAACAATTTTAATTGATCCGTGAGTTTTCTGAGAGAGTTCTTAAATGGTTCAAACTCCAACAAGAACCATTCTTCAGAAAGAAGAGCAGGAGCAGCATTTGAAGTTTCAGAATGGCCTGAGCCCAAGCCCTGGGCTTCAGATTGCTTGGCCTGCTTGTCAGGCATTTGAGGGGGAGTGTGCCACGGCGGTGCTTGACGCATCTCTGCCTCTGACATCCTTGTGATTTTCTAGCTAGAATTTCCACCAGTAAATCCAAAGAAGTTCAGGAAAAGAATATAGTCATGGATAAAGGTAAAACAAGTGGTATCCCTAGATTTTGGATGAATTTAGAGTGGAGGGGAAGGGAGCACCAGAGGATAACTCTTACTCAGGCCAGAGCATCATGTGACTCCTGTTGTGACACCACCTTTAGTTTTGCAAAAGTACCAGTAGTGTTGAGACACTACCTATAGTTTCATGAAAGTACCAGTAGTGTAGCAACACTACCTAGTGTTTCATAAAAGTACCAGTAGTGTTGTGACACTACCTTTAGTTTTGTGAAAGTACCAGTAGTGTTGCAACACTAACTTTAGTATCACAAAAGTACCAGCAGTATTGTGACACTACCTTTAGTTTTGCAAAAGTACCAGTAGTGTTGCAACACTACCTTTAGTTTCACGAAAGTACCAGTAGTGTTGTGACATTACTTTTTAGTTTCTCAAAAGTACCCTATATTGACATATGAGAGTTTAGTAAAAGTTGCGGAATTTCATGGAATATAAGCCCTGAATGAGCTAGTTTTTTCACCATTTCATAGCAAACTAATGGTTAGGGCTTTTTTGGCTGAAATTTGCAGTGTAACAAGCCCTGACCCCACAGATGTGCCTTTTGGTGGTTTGGTCACAAAACTGATGATGGTACAATAGTTACAGTGCTCTGACATTGCTACATTTTCCATAGGATAACACTGTGGCACCCACTGCAATGAATTTGGCACCTGTATCTTGAAAATGGTTTGAAATAAGGATTTTTCAGTCTGGTGACCTTAGTACACCTTTAGGTAGACTAAGCCCATGTGGAGATTTTAAAGTCATGAATACAACTGCAGTGGGATTTGTTTCCTTGGTTTATATGGTTACTGAGATATTAACAGATTAGTGCTGCAAGGGTTCTTTTTCATGACTATAGAGATGTGGTATGTCTCTGAACTTATGTGTAAGTAGGAGCGCAGGGCCTGGAGGGACTGCACTCCCACATATGCATATCATTATGCAAAAAATGGGCAGTATGAGGGAGTGTAGGTCCCAAGTGAGAGCACAGGACCAAGAGGGCCCACACTTCCATACATGGATATGAGTATGCAAAAATGGGCAGTGTGAGGAGAGCGCAGGGCACAGAGATCCCACGCTCCCATAACCACATACCAGTTACATTTCACTTTCTCAAAAAGAAGGTAAATTCATTGCAAAAAACTTCATAAATGCATCAGTTGGAGTTGATAGTACACTGACAAAAGTTTGGAAATTCGGTGTTAGGGTTATCAACCCCTACCACCCCATCCCCACCCCTCCACCCTCCACACACCAATAGGTGTTGTGGTGTGCATTGGCATTGTTGGGCCTAACTGTCACCCCATTCTCCTATACTGCACCACCTCAGCTTGTTTACACATGGAATGGGGTGAGAGGCCAACGACCCCAACGCACACCCCAATGCCTGTTGGTGGGGATGGAGTGGTAGGGGTTGGTAACCCTAACACCTAAGTTCCAAACTTTTGTCGGTGTACTATCAACCCTAACTGATGCATTAACAAAGTGTCTTGCAATGAATTTACCTTCTTTTTGAGAAAGTTTAATGTAATTGGTATGTGGTTGTGGGAGCGTGGGCCCTCTGGCCCTCGCTCCCCTTATGCTGCCATTTGTGCTGATATCCATGTGTTGGAGCATGGGCCCTCTGGGTCCTGTGCTCTCACTTAGGGCCTGCTCTCCTTCATACTGCCCATTTTTTGCATAATGATATGCATATGTGGGAGTGTGGTCCCTCGTTTATATATGTATATATAAATTATAGCTGCATGGTAGTGCAGCTAAAGTTAGGGTTGCCTGGCCACTTCTATGTTAAACCCCAAATTTTGCACTTTAATAACTTTTGCCACCATACGACGGATTTGCCTGAAGTTGTGCATAAGCAGGGAAGCACCATAGAGCTCTCCATCTAGCAAGTTGTGTTACAATCGGATGAGCAGTTGCTAAGCTACAGAGCACCAAAAATGCACAAAAACTGTGATTTTGTACATTTCTTTGCTCAGGGCTACAGCCCAAATGATTTGTCCATTTGGTCTGAAATATTCAGGAAAGATACAGCCTGGGTCACTGCTGTGCCTTTTAAAGATTTGGTGAAAAAATATTAAACCATTCAAAAGTCATTCAAATTTCAAAGTTTAACATTGAAGTCAATGGAAAGAAAATGTATGTGCCTCTCAGAAGCACCGGTTACAGTGGCAAAAGCACATTTTACTGTTGCAAATCCACTCAGTAGTGTCTTGCTGCCACCATTTTGTTTCAGTTAGTGGTGAAGAAAAACATATGTAATTCAAATTCTACTGCCCCTAGGTAACCATTGACAGTTGTGTTTACCTAAACAGGGCCTAAGGAACACAATAGTGCCATCAGTTTCTTTTCTAGGACCCCTAGAAATACGTTTTTCAAAATCAGGTCCCCGTAGTGTCTCAAATCATGACAGTACATTTGTGACACTTTTGCAAATCATGACACTGTTGCATCTGTACTGTTGCAATTTGCAACAGTACTGCACCAAAAAATATAATTTCTTTGCCACACCACTGCACCTAAACGGTTAGGGCTTTTTGGTTGAAATTTGCGGCGTGGCAAGCCCTGACCCCACAAATGTGCCTTTTGGTAGTTTGTTAAAAAAATAAATCTGAAAGGGTTACAAAGTTACAGTGCTCTGACATTGAGAAATGTGCCTTTGGCTAACACTGCAGCGCCCGCAGTGCCTGTATCTCGAAAACAATTCAAGATATGGATTTTTTGCTACCTGCAGCTAAGCCTGCATGGAGGTTTCAAAGTCATGATTACAACTGCAATGGGAATGTTTTCATAGTTGCTACGGTTACTAAGATATTGGCAAGTAAGTGTTACAAGGGTTCCTTTTCAGTACTATAGGGCTGCTGTATGGTTCTGTACTTATGTGTAAGTTGGGCCTGTGCTCCCACATATGCATACCATCATGAAAAAAGTGGGCAATATGAAGGGATCGCAGGGCCCAGAGGGCCCACACTACCACAAAAGCATACAGTTACCAGTTACATTACACTTTCTCAAAAAGAAAGGAAATTCATTGCAAAAAACTTCATTAATGTATCAATTAGGGTTGACAGCACAGCAGCAAAAGTATGGAAATGTGATGTTAGTGTTACCACCCCTACCACCCTCCACACCCCCCACCCTCCACACACCAACAGACATCGGGGTGTGCCATGGGGTCGTGTGGCCTAACTCTCACCCCATTCTTCTATACTGTAGCATGTCAGCTTGTTTACACATGGAATGGGGTGAGAGGTGGCTCTGATGACCCCAATGACATACCCTGCTATCTGTTGGTGTGTGGAGGGTGGGGGTGGTAACCCTAACATCACATTTCCATACTTTTGTCCCTGTGCTATCAACCCTAACTGATGCATTAACAAAGTTTTTTGCAATGATATATATTATACATTCACTGCAAAAAATGTCATTAATGCATCAGTTAGGGTTGAAATAAAGCAACAAAGGCATGGAATCGGGGTGTTAGGGTTTCCAACCCTAACACCCCACCACCACCCTGCAAAGACTGACAGGCTTTGGGGAGGTGCCTTGCAGTCATCAGCCCTAATGACCCCACCCACACTATGCAGAGACTGACAGGTGTCTAGGGTATGACTTGGAGTCATCTGTCCTAACGTTCACCCCATTCCATAAGTAAATAAGCTGAGATGGGCACACTGCAGGAGAATGGGGTGAGTGTTAGGGCTATACTGCACTAATGCTCACCCCTTTCTAAGAGTAAGATAAGATGGGCACTGAATAACAGAATGGGGTGAGCATTAGGGTTCTCAACCCTAAGGCACAACCCTCACACCTGTTCCTGCATACAGGGTGGGGGTGGGGTCCTATGGTTGGGAACCCTAAAATCTCATTTTCCAACTTTTGTTGCTTTGAGCCCTAATGGTGCATTAACACAGTTTTTTTTTGCCATGAATTTACCTACTTTTTGAGAAAGTATAATCATAAGGAACCCCAATGGTGCATTAATGCAATTTTTTTGCATAGAATTTCCTACTTTTTATGAAAGTATCTCCATAGTCATAGTTGTTGATAGGAGCACAGGGCCCACTGGGCCCTGCACTTCCATCTATCCAGATGTGTAGAGATATTGTGTTGTGGGAGCACAGGACCCTCTGGGCCTTGTACTCTCATGCATGCATATTGTAATTGTCCCTGATTTTCATATGGGAGCACAGGGCCCTCTGGGCCCTGCATTCCTATCTATACATAAGTGTAGAAACATCTTAATTAACCCTCATCTCCCTGTGGGAGCTCTCATCAGTTCATAATGGTATTCATATGTGGGAGTGAAGGGCCAGAGACATTGCGATTAACATTTTTGCTGCCAATGGCACAGTATCACAATCACCATAGGAACATTGATAACAATTTCCACTGCAGTTGTAATCCAGGCCTGCAAGCATACATAACTGCTTAGTACACCTAAAGGTGTACTAAACTGCTTTTCTCAAAAAATCCATATCTCCAAGTGTTTTCGAGATATAGCTTCCGAAAGGTACCTCGACCACCACAATGTCATCCTATGGCAAATGTCTAAACTTCAGAATGTTATAACTATAGAAACAATGTACATTATATCAGCAAACCAGCAAAAGGCACATCTGCAGGGCAAGCCCTTTGTACCCTGCAAGTTCAAACCCAAAAGTCCTAACCATTTCTTTGCAGTGAAGTGACAAAAAAATTTAAATTTTTTGAAAAGCAGTGCTGCAAATTGCAGCACTACTTTTGTGAAAGTGTCACAAATTGTGGCAATACCCCATGTATTTTGTGAAATAGTGCCGCAATTTGTGACACTTTTGCAAAAGTAGTGCCACAATTTGCGGCACTTTCACAAAAGTAGTGTTGCAGATTTGCAACATCAAAATGGCATGATAAAAATAAACATATTTCTAGACATCCTATCAAAAATCTAATAGCAGCATCGTGTTCCTCGAGCCCCGATTAGGTAAACACAAGGGTTGGTGTTTACCAAAGGGCATAATTTTTTGAATTATATAGTTTTTTTCTGTGTCGCTAACTGAAAACAAGATGGCGTATTTGCGACTCTACTATCCCGTTTGCTAATGCAAAAGGTGCTTTTGCAAAAACAAAATAGTGCTTTTGTACGGCACATCTAATTTTTCAAATAGGAAATAATGGGAAAATTAAAATTGTAATAACTTGTGAATGGATTAATATTTTTTCACCAAACCTTCAAAAGGCACATCTGTGGCCCAGACCCCATATACCCTGAACGTTTCAGACTAAACCACCAAGTAGTTTCAGAGAAAGGGTGCGACAAAGAAATTGCCCAAAAAAGTAGTATTTTTAAAACTTTTTGAAGTTCAGTATCCCCACACCTGTACATCCAACTGAAACAAAACTTATCAAATCCAGAGATCTATGGTACCCAACAAAGCATGCAAAATTTCAGGCAACTCATTCAAACGGTTGCAAAGTTATTAAAGGTCAAATTGTTTTGTTTAACATAGACATAAAGAGAGAACCCAAATATATGGGCTTGTATGTATATATATTCTCAGATGTCAGAAAATATATTGACTGTTTTTGACCCCATGACCTCCTCAAGGAGGCCATTCCATGCATCCACCACCCTCTGAAAAAATACTTCCTCTCATTGCCACTGAGCTGTCCCCCCTCTATCTTCAAGTTGTGCCCCCTTGTTCTAGTACATCTCTTTTTCTGAAAAATGCTACCTTATTGGACTTTGTTGATTCTCTTGAGGTACTTGAAAGTTTCTATCATGTCTCCCCCCCCCTTCTCAAGGGTATACATTTTAATCTTCTTTAGTCTCTCTTTGTATGGTTTCTGATGCAGACCCTGCACCATTTTAGTTGCCCATCTCTGGTCTGCCTCCATTCTATCTACATCCTTATGGAGATGGGGTCTCCAGAACTGCACGCAGTACTCCAGATGGGGTACTCCAACTGTCTGTGAGAGGGATAACAACTTCTTGTTTCCTACTGGTGATGCCTTTCCCTATGCATCCCAGTATCTCCAGCCCTCCTTACTGCTTTCTCACAAGTCTGCCTACCTTTAGGTCATCTGATATGACTACCCCCTGGTCCCTTTCCATTTTTGTTGTTGTCAGTACCTCCCCACATTGTGTACTGCTCCCCTGGGTTTTTGTACAGTAGATGTACCTTTGTATATTGAGCTGGAAGCATGCCTCTGGTGCATTCCTAGCCAGTGCACCTTTTGTGAATGCCGCTGAGGATCTGCGGGACACTCCCACAGTGAGGCATTCATGCATATATATGCCAACATACAAAGTTTATGCAGTGTGTTGTCATAGTGTATAGGGCCCAGTGTTCTGCAGACAATGAGCACTGAACTGTTTTTTCATACACTGAGGTTCAATCACTGAAGTAGTCAGTCTTGGTGAAGAAAACCATAAAAACATACTGGCCGCATGATACAGAGGATAACGGATAAGTGATGTAGAAGCACTACGATAATACTGGAAGGAGGGTTTGTGAATGTCCACTTATGGTACAATAGGTTTATGAACAAGCATTTGAAATTCCATTTATGTTTTTGAACAATAAAAAGTGGGTCATACCATTTTTGTTGAAGTAGAAAGGAGCTGCAAAATCAGAGACATTGGCATAGCTAGAAAGCACTGCATTGTTAGAAATGTGACACCTGAGTACATTAGCACTCAACATAAGGTATACATACCTGGAACATGTATTCATTTTCATCATTTGTTCATTTCTCTAAAGCATACATTGATAAATTGAAAGATGGGGTTTCCACCTATGTGAAGAGCTCCCAAGTTATAAGGTAGCCGAAGAAAATGTGCCATAGAGGAGTGGGCCACCACCAGTGGCCTCAAAATTTGGAGAAACCTGATAAGATGAAGTTGGTCTATCAGCACATAAGCAGATTTAGTAACAGACATAAATAAATAGTTATCTCGGACTGCAGCTTTCTGTGAATGTGGACACACCTTTACTCTGAATATTTTCAGAGAACTCCTTCAAGAATTGTAGTGTTTTCACTTCACATGTAAATATGTTGTGTTGTTAAAACTCACTATCATTTTGTCTCTTCACAAGTATTACAAATAGCAGTTACCCCACTTTCCTTATGGAATGATGTAACAGGGCAAGTAGAATGCATAAGTTAAGTATTAATGTGTTCAGCTGTTATGATATTAGCATTAACCTGTCTGTGTATCTTTGACTGTTTAAATTGTGTGATCACTACCTACTGCTGAAAGCTTATTGATAAATACTTGTAATTGAAATGCATTGACTGTTAACACCCCATACTGCTGCACTGACAGTCCATATCTTTCCTTACTTGCATGTGTATAGCAGTATCCCAGTTTGTCTGCTTATTGTTAGTTGGAAGTCATTCCTGGCTGACATCCTGGTAAGCCAATTTCCAATGCTCCTTCCTTATACAGTTCCATGGTTGCTGAGTCTAAGAAATATGCAATATTTTACTTAGATATATTTCCCACTGTGACTCACTGCTGGGTCTGATCATGTGCTGTTCAGCATTCAAGATCCTGCGGACTGCCATCTATGACCCAATATGCTTGTCCAGATACATTAACCTGTATTCCACCATCTGTTCAACTCCATAGGGTACCATAGAGACATATAAATTGATGACACATAAGGACTACTAGACCCATGCACTCTGCCCGTTTTCCTTACCTGCAAGACTGGTTACTGACCCTTCATGATTCTTATGCCTTGGTGTCCCTTTCACACATCTTATGCTTCATGATGCCTATCCCATGCGTTTTTGAATGACAATACTTCATTCATCTGCTAGTTATATCCCCTATGATGCACCTGAGTATACCAATTGAACCAACTCAGTGCCACTGCACATTTCTTCAAAATGTTTTTGTCATCTAAAAAGATTATGCCAAAACCCCCTCTCTTGCCTTGTGACAGTCAATACCTGAGATTCCTTGTGTTGCATCTTATTTGCCATACTTTGGCCTAGTTCTCTGCCTTCCTCAAGTCCCATGTACTCTTCCTCAAACATTTTGTAGTGTCTACCATTTTAAAGATCTTGGTGTCATCCACAGATAGTCCGACCTTCCTTCCAGTCCTTCAGCAATGTTGCTAAAGAAGACATTTCAACAGTCTCTCCCCAGGACTGGTCACTGTGGTAAACATAAAACAAAGAGTTTTTAAGAGCAGATAAGGAACGATAGGTCCATGTAGTCTACTATTATTATCCAACCTTGTAAACAAAGCCACTGATCCTGGTAAAATCCGCAGCCTTATCTCTATTGTACCGCTAGGGTTCCTCTATGACTATCCAATGCAGTTGTTGAACTTGCCCACCGTGTTTGCCCCCCAAAAGTCTGCTGTGAAATTGTTCCATGCCTCCACCACCCTTTCTGTGAAGAATTACTTTGTCATGGTTCCCTTAGTCTACAACAGAGCAATCACCTGTCATGCCCTATTGTGCTGAGGTTACTCCTGTTTTAGAAGATACTACCCTCTAGTACCTTGTATATTCCATTTGGGAACTTCAAGGTCTCTATTATGTCTCAGTCTCTCTCTACGCTCCTCCAGGGCATACATATTGAGTGCCTCCAGCCTCTCTTCATCTGACCTTTAGAGCATGAACTTCACCATGTTTGTTGCCCTTTTTTAAACTGCCACTACTCTATGTCCTTACAGAGATGCAGTCACCAGAACTGAACACAGCACTGTAAATATATTCTCAACCAAGACTTGCATAATGGTCTCACCAATTCCTTACTTCTGCTAGTGATACCTCTCTGTATGCATCACAGCATACCACTGTCTGTTATCAGCCTCCTATGTGAAATGGTGTTGAATGCCTTGCTGAAGTCCAGCTAGCCAACATCCACCTCTCCCACCTGATCCATCTCTATGGTCACTGGCCAAAATAAGTCTATTGGATTCATATGACATGACCTTCCTGACATGAATCCGTGGTGCTTGTAATCCTGTGCTCCGCTACATTCAAGGTTCTCCACCATCCCTTCTTTTAGTAGCAGCTCCATAAGTGTCACCATCACCTAGGTTAGGCTAACAGTTCTATAGTTTCCAGCCTCCTCCATACTACCACTATTGTGAAGCAGGACGACAGTACATCTGCCCTCTACCACTCCAGTGGAACCACTCCTATATCCAGAGACTGTTGCAACACTGCTGCCAGTGATGCCGCCATTAACACCCTCAATACTGTGGGGTATACCAAGTCTGGTCCCATTGCTTTGTCTACCTTAAGGTTTGTGAGTTCCTTTAGGAAACTATCCTCTATAAATGGTCTTGTGTAAACCTCACATCCAAGTCTCTTACTTATCTTTGGTCCCTAAACTACACCTTCATCCCCCTGCCAGAGCTTCCCTGACACATATTTCCATCCTGGTGAAGTGTGCACTCCTGAAATCCAAAACCCTTGACACTGTCTCTGCACTCCTCTTGAACCACACCATGCAATGGTCGCTGGTCCTCAGTTGTTCTCCCACCCCAACAACCATTATTCTGTCCCTGTTTCTTAGTAGCAGGTCCAAAATTGCTCCCTCTTGGGTTTGCTGAAGCAGTAGCTGCTTAAGGCCTGCTCCCTGCATTGAGTCCATGATGTCCCTACACCTGGCAGTAGCTGTTATTGTAATGTTCTGATCTACATCTGGCCAGTTAAGTTCACCTACCAGCATTACCTTCCCCTTTGCCACTGTTTTATGTGTGGCCTCCAGTGTCTCCCTGTCCAGTTCCTTCCCTTGCATTGGGGTTCATTAGATCACTCCAGTGTGGATGGCTGTGCCATTGCCTGTCTCCAGGGTGACCCACAGTGCCTTTGTTCCACCTGCATTGCTTGTGCTGCTGATGCCCTTATCCCTTATTTGACTTAAAAAGCCACTCTCCCAACACCTTGTTTCCTTCTTGTCCCTTTTGAATAAAGTATAGCCTGTAATATGTAAATCACAGTCATGGTTCCCATTGTACCATGTTTTGGTAATAGCAACAATATCCAAATCATCTTCTGCCATTAAGGCTGCCATGTCCTGAATTTTACTTCCCAGGCTGCAGGCAGCTGCACACATGACCTTCAACTTTCTGCATGCCGTCCTCCCACCCTCACCTCTTTTACCCTTGTGCTTTCTCTCCCAACCCCCACCCTGCTTTGCTCTGTACAGTGTTCATGGGCACTTGTGTAATATTATGGTTCTCCATGCTATCTACGTAATCTTGTACCCCAGTGACAATACCTTTTGCATGAATTGAATGTTTGACACATCCCTTCACCTTCAGTCTCTCAAACAAATCATGACACAAATCACCACCTTTTCTCCCACAGCCATGGTCCCCAGTTTGTTCTTATGCAGATCAGTGTCAAATTATTTTATGAAATTTTCAGTCGGCGACATACACAACCCACCCATCTCCAGTCCCCCGGCACCACACCTGTACTGAACAACTCATTACAAATGTCTGCCAGTGGTGCTGCCAGCATCATCTTTAGTTCCTGTAATACCCTGGGGTGTATGCTATATGGCCTCATTGCTTTGTATCTGCAGTTTCTTGAATTCTTCTCATACTCTCTGTTCTGTAAAATGGACTCATGTTCACCTCCATCCATCCTTTCATTGTGGTGCATAGTTTAGACCACTCTGACTCCCCTTTTATGGTGAAGACAGAACAAAAACATGTACCCATATTAATCCTTACCATGGAGTGTTTGCTGGAACCCACATGACATGACACCCATGCATCCTGGACTCAGTCTTCACGCCAGCACCATGTCTGGATTCCAGACGGTCTCATCTACTGGTTGATGCTGCTGCTGTAATCGTTCTACACCTGCTTCAATCATACCCTCTCACCCCTCCTATCTGTGAACAGTGGGCTACTGCAAGGATCTGTCCTTGGACCTATACTGTTCTCCCTGTTCATCAATGATTTACCCTCTGTTGCCACAGAAGGGCACCTATTCATATATGCGGATGACCTGGTCTTATTAGCCTGCGCCCCTGATGTGGTCAGCATCAATAACCAACTCAGCTCGTACTTCTCTCGAATCAAAGCGTGTCTTGACAGGCAAAAACTCACAGTCAACCTAAAGAAAACACAGGTCATGCTCTTTGGCTGTGCCGCCAAAATCTCCTCTTGCACAACGCCCCTCAAAATCCATGGGTCCTGCAACTCCACCCTGCCAACAGTCGACTCTGCTTAGTACCTGGGAGTCACACTCGACCCTCACCTTGACCTCACCGGACACATCAGAAGCATTTGCAACGCCACAAATGGCCAACTTGGCCTAGCATATAGGGCCAAAGACTGCCTTATCCTGGCTGCCTGGCTGGCCATAGCCAGGGGGATACTCCTTCCCACCCTCTCTTATGGACTCGTTGACTTTGCCTTTGTCCCTTCCTCTAGCCTAGCAAATTGGGACACCACGTACAACAACATCGACCACTTTGCACTCGCGGCCCCCTGTCTCACACACCAATGCACGCTCTACTCTCGACTGGAATGGCTCCCCCCAGAAAAACACCAGATCTACATCATGGGAAACTTCATTGACAACACAATTTGAACTGCCACTCCCACCTCACTTGCCTTCCCCCTGAAACATGCCTCCCTCGTCTACCACCTCAGGTCCTGCGCGTCCCAGACCCACCAGGTCCCCAAGACCCACACTCTCGCAGGGGATCGGGCATTTACCACCCATGCACCCAAGCTGTGGAACTCCCTTCCCTCACAAGTTTGCAATTCCCCCTCCCATTCCACCTTCAAAACCTCCCTCTGGAGCCTCCTGAAATCTGCTTCAACCTGCCTGTGTGTCACCTAACGCCAAGCTCTACAGCCCACCAACCTGCTATGTTACCCCAGCTAGACTCTGTCCCCCTTGCCACGTTGGTGATGCACTTTACTAGTGGTTATGTTATATATTGTTCCTTTTTAACCTAGGGGAGGTCCTATACCACCATGTTGCCTCTGGGCCTGTTTGTATTATATGTGACCACAGTGTTTGCTGATTTGTAATTCCTTTACTATGTTACCCCTTAAATACCCTTGCTGTTTTATCCCACTGTTAGAGCATGCTGCTCCTGGTTTGTAATGTCGACAATGTATTTCTCCTATGTATACCTTGTAATTCTCCCGGGTCACACCTGAAAATAGGCACTGACTGTCTAGTGTGCTTACCCAGTTACCAAAAGCAAATACATAAATAAATAAAAACATCTGGCATATCAAAATTGCCCAGTAGCCATACCTCCTCTTTTGTATGCATCTTGTGTCTTTCTACCAACATCGCCTGTGAGGTCATGGGTAATGATGGACACCAATTTCGGTATGAAGGTTGCAACAAAGTAGATATTTATTAACAAAAACAGATATAAATAAAAGCATACTGATGACAAAATAAAGCAAAATCAAGCAAAATTGAAGACTGTTAACTTTCTCAAAACAAAATACCACTAGGAACATGCTAGCATAGGTCTGGGTCAGCACTCCACTGAGCCCAACTAGGAACTGAACTAGACGTTCAGAAGGCTTTCCTTTTACACCTGCTCAAATCAGGTGATCATAATAGCTCCAACCCTTTTTACATTTCTTTTCTTTTACTATTAAATGTATACAAACATTCAGCTACATAATTTATGTACAATATATACATTATTTCCATTATTCCCATGTATTGCATATGAATATTTCTTGTTAATTTGTAGTTTCTGTAACTTTTCCTCAATGGGTAGCTCCACCCCTCTAGTACCTGTCCTATAAGTTAGAATTATGAAGGTCAGGCCAGCTCTATAGCACTAGGTCCCAGAGTGAATGAGCACCATTGAGAGAATACAAGGTAAAATTCAAATTTCAATCAATCAATCAAAATCTTTATTTATCCAGGCGGGCACCATTGAGCAAGGCTCATTTGCAAGGTGGACCTGGTCATGAATACATCAAAGTACAGTACAGAAGCAGGTATACAAAAAGCAATAATATACAAGGAAGAAAAAGTATATACAGTGTATACAGTACAATACAAGGTTGAAATAAATAAAAAAAACAGCATTATTTTACAGTTGAAGAATTCAGCAGATGTACAATCAACCGTAGGCATATAGGGGTTATAAGCAGAGATCTTCTGAGTGAGGCAGCCGGCAACTACACATATAGGGGAAAGAGGCTATGTATGGGGTGGCAGATTAGAGAGGCAAAGAAGAAGAGGGATATATTACTGACTACTGGGGGAAAAATTGAGCTAAAACTACAGAAATTGATGATGGCTGTGGTGTACTTGTTTATTACAATAATGATGGGGGAGGGGTAGATAATTGGGACACTACTATGGATGGGGTGGGACTTTAGCCATGCTGGGGTGGACAGGGAAGGGTGGGTGTAGCAGGAAGAGTTAGTAGAGAAAGAGTGAGAGCCAGGGGTAGAAACATGGCGAGTGTCAGGATGGAAATGAAGAGTTGCGGACTTAGTGGGCTAGCAGTGAGGAAAACATTTGCAAGGTGCTTTCATGTAGTGATCATAGAGCACCTTGAAGATATTCAGGCTAACAGGGCAGCTCAATTTCAAGTTCCTTTGTAAACTGTTCCACGATGTGGTTAAAGAGAAGCTTAGAGCAGCTTTGCCGAAATGAGTTTTGACCCTTGGAACTTGGAGGGCAATTAGGGAATAGCTCCTTAGAGCAGAGATGCCTAACACACTCGGGGAATACAATCTGAGATATATGAGGGGAGCTTGTTGGTCACCGCTCTGAAGGCCCATAGGGCAGCATTTCTATTCCTTCTACAGTGAAGAGAAGTCCAGCCTAACGATGAGTACAGGGAGCAGTGGTGTGTGGAAAGTGGAAGGCCAGTAATGAACCTGATAGCTCTGTGGTACAGGGTGTCCCACTTAGCCAGTGCAGAGGCAGTGCAGTGGCTGTAGAGCAGGTCTGCGTAATCTATTAAAGATAGGAAGGTAGCTTGAACCAGTTGAATCTTGGCATCCTTTGTGAGCAGGTGGTTAATTCTGTAGAATAGTCCTAATATTTGCCTTAGTTTCTTCTGTAGTTCTTCAAGATGGTCGATGAAGGAAAGTTTATGATCGAGCCAAACTCCTAGATATTTGAATTTAGCTACATACTCTAGTGTTTCTCCAGGAACAGTGGTAATTTGTGGGATAGTTCCCCCCCCAGCAGGAATTGTCGCATGCAAGGAGGCTTTTGTCTTTTTTGCACTGAGCAAAAGCTTTTTGTTTATAAGCTGGTATTGTAGAAGGTTAAATTCAGCTTGGAGGTCTTCACAGGCTGCTTCCAGCATGAGACAACTCAAGTACAGTACAGTGTCATCCGCAAATAGCTGGATGTTGGCTTTTTTGATGGGGTAATTGATGTTGTTAATGTAGACTACAAAAAGGAGGGGACCAAGGATAGAGCCCTGGGGTACACCCCTCAGCACAGGTTTTAATGGAGAAAGATCACCTTCAGCTTTAACCTGCTGTTTCCATTCTCAGAGGTAGCCTGCAAACCAGCACACAGATTTATCGTCCAGGTCTAAGGTGCTTAGGGAGGAAAGAAGCAGGCTGCGATCGATTGTTTCGAATGCCTTACTAACATCCAAGGAAACAGCACAGGCATGCTTCTTCTTGTCAAGGTCTAGGAGCCAATCATTAGTCACCTTAGCTAGGGCTGTTATGGTGCTGTGCTTTGCTCTGAATCCAGACTTGGCAGAAGACACCAGGAGAAAGGACTGCTGTGTGACTGAACTTCTCTGCTGGGACTAAAGTAGAAGAACTTTTGTATTTGGACCTTTAATTTAGGGTAAAAAAACTAACATACAAAACAAAAAAAAAGTGTGTGTTTGGGTTAACTGAACTGAATGGGTAACTGAAAAGTCATCTAGGTGTAAATCTCAGGTGACTGAAAGGACTTAACTGCTGTGAGGTTTAAATTACTTGTAGAAAGATCTGGTAAGTAGGGGGAGGCTTAGCTAGAAGGAAGCTACATTTAAAGACTGCCTTAGAAAGATTCTGCTAATAACTTGGCAGAAGACACCAGGAGAAAGGACTGCTGTGTGACTGAACTTCTCTACTGGGACTATATTGCCCTCCTTCCCTCCCTTCCCCTCCTCCAAAGCTAGTTCTATTTTTATAGGCACAGGATTTGACTGACAACAGGAACTTCCTGTTTAGGGACAGGAAGTGAGTGATCACAGAACCACCAAGGAGCCACCATCCTAGAAAGGCAAGAGTAGCTCTCCGGCCCCTCTAGCTGCTGGAGGTCTGCCTCTGAACAAGTAAGTGGTCTACTGAGAAATATAGGATATTCTTGTCTCAGAACAGGACAATCAGGAGCTTAAAGGGCACACAGGCAGAAAGTAAGGAGAGAGAGAGAAAAAAAACAGAGGAAAGAGTAAGGATTGCAAACAGTTAAGGGGCCAGAAATAAGACATGATTGAAATGGTGCAATGCAGTGGCTGTGGAGCAGCAGTCTTCCGGGAGATGTTCTGGAGGATGCGGTGTTGTCCCATCTGCAGACACCTCTCTGGGCTGAGGGAGGAGGTTGCTCATCTCCAGGCTGAGTTGGCCAGGATTTGTGGGACCTCCTCTTCCATCCAGGGACCACCAGTGCCACTGCCGTTGCCTCAGAGGTTGCCAACAAAGGGGAGTGGTTGGGCCACAGCGGCTCAGGGAGGGTGAGGGTGGTGGAACAGAGGCACATCCCTCAAGTTGTACCTCTCCACATTCCCTATGCCATTCTGGCAAAGTGTGTTCCTCTATGGAGGCACCTACAGTGGAGACCAAGGAGGATGCTGGGAACCTCCACAAAGGAGACCCATAGGAGGGTGGCAGGGACCCTGCAGGGAAGAAACAACTCCTGGTGGGGACTCCATTGTTAGGGAAGGTAGAACTGGGCAAGGAAGGAGAGAGGGAGGTAAGGTGCCTGCCTGGCGCCATGGCTTGAAGAGACAGGGAGCGAATCCTCAGGATTGCCGGAGCAGCTGCACAGGGAAGGGAGCTGGATGTCATTGTCCACTTAGGGACAAATGACCTGGCTAAGAAAGGGATTAGAGAAGTGCAGGAAGAGTTTGTGGAATTGGGGATGGGCCTTAGTAAAGTAGCACACACGGTAACCTTCTCGGAGGTGCTACCCATCTATGGCATAGGAGAGGCTAGGGTGTTCTGTACCATGGGATTAAATCAATGGTTGAAAAACTGGTGTGGAGTTCAGGGATTTGGCTTCATTGGGGACTGGGGGTCCACCTGGAGTGATGCAAGCCTATACTGGCATGATGGGCTGCATCTGTCCAGGAGGGGAACCAGAATCCTAGGTGATAGGTTTAAATGCTTCATTGGCAAGCTTTTAAACTAGCCAAGGGGGGAGGCACTGGAAAGGAGCAGGAAAATCCTAGCCCCCCCCAAACAATCACGGTAGTGAGTCTGGCAAACACCAACATGGAGGTGTTGATAGGGAGAAGGGCAGGGGTAAATGGAGAAAGTGACAAAGGCAAGAAAGACAGGGATGGGGCAAAAGGGGGTAAGGCCATCAGGAAATGGAGGGTAATGAGTACCAATGACCGTAGTCTGGGCAACAAGCTCCCTGAGCTGGTGGCCTTAATGGAAGAGGGATGCCTGGATATCGTGAGCAGTCACAGAAACATGGTACACAGAGAACCATGACTGGGATATACACATACCAGGGTACATAAACTACAGAGAGACAGGTAGGGGAGAAGAGGGGAGGAGTAGCTCTCATGTAAAGGAAGGATAAAAGCAACTGAACAAAAGAGTAAACAGGGAGGAGAGGAGGCACTGTGGGTCACCTTGGAGACTGGAAAGGGCACTACAATCCGCACAGGGGTGTGTGCAATCCCATGTCAGGGAAGGAATGGACAAGGATATGATGGAAGGCATTCTTAGAATGGCAGAGAAGGAGATACTGTTGATGGGAGACCTGAATATGCCAGATGTTAACTGGAGCACATTTGCTGCAGCCACATCCAAGAGCAGGGCCATTCTTGATGCCCCTACGGGCAGGCATTAGACAGCTAGTTCTGAACCCACTCGTGAGGGAGCAATCTTAGACCTTGTACTCTCAAACGGGGGCAGTGAGAGGATCTCAGATCTAGAAGTGGGTTGCCATCTGGGGACAAGTGACCATCAAACAGTGTGGTTCACGTTAAACTCAGCTTCTGAGTCAAGCCATACAAAAGTGAGGGTACTGGACTTTTAGGAGGGCTGACTTTGGCAAGATGGGAGGTGCCTCAGAAAAGCACTCAGCAAACAGGCTAGAAGGAGGTGTGGAGCAACAATGGGGAATTATCAAAACTGCCATCACAGAGGCAACAAGCCTTTGTGTAACAAATAAACAAATAAATGAAAGAAAAAGCACTATGGTTCTCAAGAGAGGTGGCTGTGAAAGCTGGGGGAAGAAAGATAGTTATCGGAAGTATAAGGAACACACAGAAGGAACAGGACAGAGATCTGTACCAGTTAAGGCAGAAAGAAGCAGGAGGGAAGTCAGAATAGCAAAGGCCCAAACTGAGGAAAAAGATAGCCAACTCAGTTAAGAAGGATAAAACCTTTTATAGGTACATCAGTGAGCGTAGAAAGACAAAGGGAGGGATAGTGAGGCTGAATAGAATGAACGGTGGGTGGGCAGAGGGGGACAGTGAAAAAGCAGAAATACTGAACGAATGTTTCTGCTCAGTATTCACAAAAGAAGAGGGAGAAATGCCTAATCCAATTAACAGAAGCACTCTTGATAGGGGGGTCGATCCCAGTCCTTTCACAGAAGAAAGGGTTCTGCAAGAACTCCTAAAACTGAAGGTGGACAAAGCAATGGGTCCTGATGAACTAATTCTAGAATTCTAAAAGAATTAAGGAAGGAACTAGGTGAAACCACTGACTACTCTTTTAATAAATCATGGAGGATGGGTGGTACCTGAGGACTGGAGGAGCGCGGATGTGATTCCCTTCACAAAAGTGGGACCAAGACAGAGGCAGGAAACTACAGACCTGTCAGTCTGACCTCTGTGGTAGGTAAAGGATGGAGTCACTTCTGAAGGAAGAATAGTTGAGTACCTAGAGGTCAGTGGAGCACAGGATCCAAGCAGCATGGGTTCACAGTGGAAGGTCATGTCAGATGAATCTAATAGATTTCTTTGACTGGGTGACCAAAGTAGTAGACCAGGGAGGGCTGTGGACATGGCCTACTTAGACTTTAGCAAGGCATTTGACACAGTCCCACACAAAAGATTATTAGTCAAATTAACCAGCCTGGGAGGGTCCCAGGGTGGTAGCCTGGGTAAAACATTGGCTGGACAACAGGACACAGAAGGTAATTGTAAATGGAGTCCACTCTGAAGAAAGGGCGGTTACTTAGTAGAGGTACCGAGGGTTCAGTATTGGGTCCAGTCCTTTTAATGTCTTTATCAGTGGCATTGCAGAGGGACTGGAAGGAAAAGTATGCCTTTTGCAGATGACACAAAGATCTGCAACAGGGTTGATACACAAGGAGGCGTGGAAAGGATGAAAAGGACTTGGAAGGTTGGAGGAATGGTCAGACGTATGGCAGCTAGGTTCAATGCAAAAGTGCAAAATAATGCACCTGGGAAACAAGAACCCAGGGAAGAATACACAATGGGTGGGGAGGTAGTAACAACAAAACAGGAAAGGGACCTGGGGTAATCATATCAGATGACCTTAAGGTTAGCAAGCAATGTGGAGAAGGCAGTAGGGAGGGCCGGGGTATACTGGGATGTATAAGGAGAGGCTCATCAGTAGAAAACAGGAAGTTGTTATCCCTCTGTACAGACAGTTGGTGAGACCCCATCTGGAATACTGTGTCCAGTTCTGGAGACCCCATCTCCCAAGGACATAGACAGGATAGAGGCAAGTCCAGAGGAGGGCAACTAAAATGGTGCAGGGTCTGCAAGAGAAGTCGTATGAGGAGAGACTAAAGGAGCTTAATATGTATACCCTGGAAGAAAGAAGGGAGAGGGGGACATGATAGAAACTTTCAAGTACCTCAAGGGAATCAACAAAGTCCAAGAGGGTAGCATCTTTCAGAAAAGAGACTTGCAAGAACAAGGGACACAATTTAAAGATAGAAGGAGGGCGTGTTAGGGGCAATGTGAGGAAGTATTATTTCACAGAGAGGGTAGTGGATGCATGGAACAGCCTTCCTGAGAGTTGTGGGGTCTAAAACTGTGGAAGAATTCAAGAATGCATGGGACAGACATAAGGCAATTCTTGTGGGGGGCAGGAAGATACAGGCTGTTGGTTAACTAGGAACTGCAGCCTATCCTGTAGGTAGGGAAATGGGCAGACTAGATGGGCCTAGCGGTCCTTTTCTGCCATCAAAGTCTATGTTTCTATGTTTCTATGTTTCAGACTGAACCGGGTTTATTAGGCTTCTGGATTCTAAGTATACCCCTAGCTGACCACACACTATTTTTTCTAGTAATTTAGACAGGATGGGGAGGAGGGAGATTGGTCTGTAATTATTTAGATTGCAGGGGTCACCTGCTTTTACTAGAGAGATGACATGGACTATTTTCCCCTGAGGAGGGAGGCTACCCTGGAAGACTGACATGTTGAATAGGTGGGTGATTGGCACCGCAAGCACATGGTAAGCACATTTCAGATACTATGGCTCTATGAAGTCAGAGCCTGCTCCCTTCCTGGTGTCCAGTTGCAGCAGTAGGTCTTCCACCTCTTCTAGAGAGACAGGCAGGAGGGAGAAGGCCTCCTTGGTAGAGGTCATTGGCAGGAGAAGTATCAAATGCTAGCCCTGCTATTGCAAAATGGTTATTGAGGGCATCCAATATCTCCGATCGGTTAGCGATAACGCTGCCACCGGACTTAATTTTTGCTGGAATGGAATTACTAGGTGCGTGTCCAGACATGTCTTTTAATGTTTTCCAGAGCTTTGTAGGATTTCTAGAGGCAGAAGCTACCTCCAAACGATAGTAGGTGGCTTTGGCTGCTCTGACCAACTTGGTGCACTTGTTACGTGCTCTCTTAAAAAGACACCAATCTGAGTCGTTCTTCCTTCTTCAGGTTTTTTCCATAAAGTATCCCTTTCTAACAGGGAAGCTTTGAGCTTAGGTGAGAACCAATGGCAGGTGCTGCTCCTGACCAGTACCTTAACCAAGGGTGCATGCTTATTTAAAGCCTCACTTAAAATATCGTAAAGAACAGTATATGCCCTGTTAACCATTTTGGCTAGGAAGAATTCGTGTCATCGCAATGAATGTTTCAAGTCATGGACATAAGCAAACAAATCAAAGTTGCGTTTGCACCTCTTGATAGAGAACTTTGCCACAAACTGTGGGTTGTGCATGGATCTATTGGTGGTGATTATACAATGAACGCTAATGTCTGAGAAAAATGTTCTGACATGAGAGAACTGGTGTGGCTTGCTAACCAAAATTACATCTAAGAAGGAGCTGTTGTTAAGGTTCTTTTTATTTGGGCGAGTAGGCTCGCCAATGAGTTGCACCAGCCCTAGAGTGTCACAAAAGGATTTCAGGGGAGCTGATGCACTTGATAGCCAATCGTAGTTTAGGGTCACCAAGAATAATGGTTTCCAAGAACTGAGCCCGAGTAACGGAACTGAGGTGAGACAGGAGATGAGGCCCGGCAGAAGGAGGCCTGTAGCAGCCTATTACACAGAGTGCACTGGAAGAAGAAAGTTCAATCTTTAGGGTCAAGCACTCAAATTCTTTGCGGGAGGATGATGTATCTATGCATGTGGGTGAGTATTTGTCCTTTACATAAATTGCCACTCCACCTCCTCTTGATTGCCTATCTGCTCGGAAGAGTAAATCATTTGGGATATTGATTTCATTGTCTAGGATGGCTGGCCTAAGCCAGGTCTCAGTGATCACTAGGATGTCAGGTTGGGTGTGGCTCACCCAAGCCTGGATAAAGGTGAACTTTTTCAGCAAACTACAGGCATTAAGATGCATAAAAGAAATTCCTGTGATACCGCCAGGTCTGATGGAGAACCAATGGTATCAAATGGTCCTGGGTTGAGTTTGACATTGCCTGAGCACAGTAGTAAAAGAAGCAGGGTTATTTTTAAGGCAGCGAACTGTAATTTGTAAACACTATTTTTTGGGTGATAGGGGAGGCGGTTTTGATGGGTAGGCCTGTGCCCACTCCTGGTGTTATACTGGCCTAGTGTTGCAGCCACTAGTGTCCTGGCAGAAATTTGCCATGAGAATGAAGTCTCAAGTTTGGATGGGAGAGTAATCTGCAGAGGCAGCTCAGGAGATGTCCCACTTCCCAGCAGAGACAGCTGAGAAGCCCAATAGTCCAGAATGGCTACCTGAAAAGAAGCTTTTGGACGCAGGACAGGGAGAAGTGCAAGGGTCATTCCACTTTAAGGAGGGATGAGGGTTCAAAAGAATTGAGCTGAGCACTAGTAAAGCTAGTGACACACCGAGGAATCAGCTGTAATTTCCATGGTAGATCTAAATGCCACAACAGCCGGCAGTAAACGCCACTAGAAGCCTAGACCAATCGGTGATCAGGTGTCATAAGTTCAAAATCCTTTTATTGGCTGAGAGGTGGTTTTGGCGCTGAAGGCTGAATGTACCTGTGGAGCAATTCTTTGCAGCTGAGCCAGTGAGGTGGTTCAAGGCTACAATCCGGTGTGGCAAGATTGGTCTGTAGCTTTCGTTTCTGTTTCTGGCCCTGCTCTACCAGTACAGAATGGGAGTGGGGGCAGGCGTTCAAGTCTTGCAACCTTTGTGGATGAGCATGGTTTGGTCTGAGAAACAGGCAGAAAAACCCCGGGGATGGTCCTCAGAAAGAGAGGTATCCCAGGAATTTCTCTCTTTTTATTTTTAATTGGCTTGATAAAACTGTGCAAAATCCTGAAGACATTTTTATTTCACTGTATACATGGTCAAACTGCAGAATAACAAAAGACTAAAATGAGCCTAAGGTGCTAGGATGCTAGTGTGGGGTGTTTCCTGTCCAGGACTGAACTGTCCCATTTGCTGCATTGCGGATGTCTCTGACAGCTTCAGGCTGAGATAGGAACGCACCTCACAAACAAACTATGCAGGTTAACCTCAAAGTTTCTTACATTCTCATCATTAAGCTTCTGTAAGCTGTTTTTAGGCATTTTGCAGCATTTTCTGTGTTCGTCCTGACTAAGGTCATTCTGCCTCTAAAGCAATAATAGAACATCTAGCAGGACAACAAACAACAAACAAAACATTTGTGTATTCTATTAATACTCAGGACGCAGCCTGCAACTGCGTTCTGTCACAGTTCTGCATATCGCAGCAACTAGCAAGTAGCAACTGTGTTTTGCACCTTTTTATTTTATTTTTTTTAAATGCACTTCTCATTTGCACAGAAGCATTACAGAAATACAATACAGCCCAATTCTAACTATGGCTGTTTTGAGGGTCGCACTTTGTGACTGAAATTTGCACTTGTGAGTGGAAAGTATGGCTGGGGGGGGGGGTACCACGAAGGCTGTGCCTGGAAACCACAGAAACAAAGAGCAAAGTGAAACATATAGGTGATCAGCCCATGAGTTAGGAAAAAGGGCAGTGAAGAATAAAGAAGGTGCTGTTGGAACAGGCTTTTAATTAGAGGGAAAAAGAAAGATGTCTCAGGGAAACAACCCCATGACACACTCCTACCCGCTTAGGATGAAAACTACCTTCTTTCTCTCTTACCATCCACGTGTAGTTTTCATTAATGTGAGCATCCAAACTTTAACATATTTGGACAGCAACAGTTTTTGACATGTCACAGATCTGCACCAAATCTTGACATGTAATCAGCATTCCAGTTTTTTGTACCTGATCAGTGTGGGACACTAAAACGGTATGGTTGTAATGCAAGGTACCACCTCATGACATGTGGATTTTTATCTTTCATAACGTGCAGCCAGCACAAAGGGTTATGATCAATGAAGACTGTATATTCTGTTCCTCATAAATAAAACTTGAATGCCTCCATGGCCCATTTTATAGTGAGGCACTCCTTTTCAATTGTAGAGTATTTAGTCTTGCGTTCATGCAGCTTTCTGCTAATGTAGATGACTGGATGTTCTTCTTCATCCACTATCTGGGATAGAACTGCCCCAGTCCCAGTATCTGAAGGATCAGTTTGCACCAAAAAGGGAAGAGAAAAATCAGGATGGTTCAGTACTAGTGATGAACATAATTTAACCTTTAAGGTGCAAAAAGCTTCCTCACAAAGGGGTGTCCACTGTATCTTATTACGTTTATTCTTTTTGGTCAAGTTTGTCAGTGGACTGGCAATAGTAGTGAAATTCGGCACAAACCTTCTGTAATACCCAATGAATCTCAAGAAGGCTATAACATGTTTTTTCATAGTAGGACATTCACTCTGGGCTATGGCATCAATCTTCCTTATTTCAGGTTTGACCCTACCATTCCCTATAAAAAAAAACCCCAAAAAACAGGTATTTTGTTTCCCGCATAGCAAGAGAACACTTAGTTGGATTAATTCTAAGGTCTTCTTTGGTAATGGCTATAAGATCAGAACCCAGATGTTTAACGTGGTCTTCCCACATGGGGCTGAAGATCACAACATCATCAAGGTATGCTGCACTACACTCCTGAAGGGGTGGTAGAATGTTATCCATGTACCTTTGAAAGACAGTAGAGGCACCATGAAGCCCAAAAGGCATGGTAACAAATTGAAACAGGCCTAATGGTGTACTAAAGGCTGTTTTCTCTCTGGATGATGGATCAAACGGGATCTGCCGGTATCCCTTAGTCAAATCTAAGGTACTGATGTACCAGGCATTTCCTAGAAGATCAATAATGTCATCAATGCTGGGCATTGGATACCCATCAAAATGGGAGATGGCATTCGGTTTCCTAAAATCTAAGTATATCCTAATTCCCCCTTCTTTCTTTGCCACAACCACCATAGGGAAACTCCATTCACTTTCTGAAGGTTCAATAACACCTGTACTTTTCATTTTTCCAATTTTCTCTACCACATACTAACATACTAAAATGCCAGCAGAATAGGCCTAACGGTCTTTCATGTCTGCTTGTTTGGTCAGCCCCCACCCTGGGAGCTGACCTTGCTGCCCCCCTCTCCCTCTCTGGCTTCTCCCTTCCCAACCCCAGATATTCTCGCTGCACTGGCTTTTGCTTCCAGAAACTTTCACCTGTGCCTGTCCCACCCCCTCTTGAACCCCTCCACTGTTTCTGCCTCCACCAGCCCCCTGGGCAGTGCATTCCATGGCTCCACCAGCCTCTCAGTGAAGTAACACCTCCTCCTTTCTCCCCTGAATCTCCCCCCCTCCAGCTTCCACCCATGCCCTCTAGTTGCCCCCACATCCTTTCTTACCCTCTCTGGCAACCAATATGGTTTCTGCCAGATAGGATATGGCTGCTTCACCTCAGTGTGGTGAGTCATTCTAATCACTTTACCTGGCAGAGCGGTGAAAGAATGTTGGTGTTGGGTAAGTAGTTTCTAGTTCCTTCCTTTGCTGTGGCTCTAAGTCAGCATTTACATTTACATCTTTAATAGCACCTGAGAGCAATAGCCTATGGTAAGCCATATCCAGCTCACTAACCTTTTGTTCTGGGTAGACGTAAAGGGAAGGTTGAGATCTCTCATGACACCTTATCAGGAGGTTGGCATGATAAATACAGGTTTTGGTCTTTCTGTCAGGAAGTTCAGTTTCATAATTCACAGACCCAACCTGCCGCGTTTTGCACCTTTATATTTTATTTTTTTAAAATGCACTTCCCATTTGCACAGAAGTGTTACAGAAATACAGTACAGCCCAATTCTAGCTATGGCTGCTTTGAGGGTCGCTCTTTGCTACAGAAATTTGCACTTGTGAGTGGTAAGTATGGCTGAGGGGTGGTACCATGAAGGCTGTGCCTGGAAACCACAGAAATAAAGAGCAAAGAGAAACCCACAGGTGGCCAGCCCATGAGTTAGGAAAAAGGGCAGTAAAGAATAAAGGAGGTGCTGTTGCAACTAGCTTTTAATTAGAGAGAAAAAGAAAGATGTCTGAGGCAAACAACACAATGACATCGCCCTATGCACCTCATCACCATGTGCAGTATGCCTGGCCATCATGCATGTTGATGCCTGTAGATTACGCACATGCCAATAGCGGTGCTGGTACGTAGGTCAATGTTGATCCACAATGCCTCAGTGTCACCCTGTGCACCCCATACTGTAAGATTAAAGTATGCTTTGCATGACATAAAAAGCCCACAATCCTCCCTGTTTACCCTCTGTACAGCACCTCAACAGACAATACCCTGGTACAGTTACCTACCAGATGTGGTTTTCCACTTACCACACCTATGTTATTGCCACTATTTGTCACTCCACAGTTAATGCCACCAAGTCTTGGATTTTATTTCACATAATTTGTGCCTTTGTATGCATGTACTTCCATGTTTCACTAACTCTTTACACCTGCTGCTAATGCCTTTGCATGCTGGTCTCCTGTTTTTGTACTTCATGTTCAATCTGTTGCTGCCTCCCTTTCTGTTCAATAACCCTTGTAATGAGTTGAGATGTACCTGTCATCAAGTAATCCTCCTGATCATCCCTTTCTGCTGCTGTAACCTGTGTTGGTGGTCTGCTTCAGTCACCATGCTGCCATGCTCTATCCACTCACTTGTGTAGGTACCTGAAAATGAATTTATTAAAAGCCACATTATGGGCTGTCATCCACTCCCTGGATGGGTGCAGGGCATCACCATTGTAGTGACACACATCCTATAAGTTGTGTCCCCGGTCCATAATAAAGACAAAACCAGTCTCGCTGCACCAGCCCTTGAACTTTGTGTTGAATCTTCTGGTGTTGAAATTCTTAGCCTCCACCCTGTCATGGACTATAACCACCTTTGAGAATGTCACTAAGCTTGCTAGCCACTCAAGGAGCTTTTCTAACACCCTTATGTTGTACTGCACCACCTCTGTACTCCCCTCATCCCTGGCTGTGTCATTTTGTCTCCAGCTGTCAATTAGCTCCAACCACCACCACCACCCTCATTGCTAATGATTTAGTGAAGATGAGGATGACCTCACCCTCCCTCTCAGTTGTGCATTCTGGAAGGCATGTTCCCACCATCTACAACCCACTAGCTGAACACAAATACATTCACAAGACCACTGACTCCCTTAGTACGAGTAGCTTATTATCATTCTTGGGTTGTTTGCCCCCCACCCACAATTTTGTCTCATAGAGGACCCACTAATCCACACCAGTCACAACCTCAGGTGGCCCAGTGTGACTCTTCTGCTACCACAGGACAGTAAAAGATTTTTCTAGTTAGAATGAATGAATGATAGATGTGCATCAAACCCACCCAACCTCAACCTACCTGAGCCCTACCAAAGTCCAACCAGACCTTTGCCCTGAAACACATTGCGCGGGTGGCTGCTGCCATGGTAGCCTCTAAGTGGGAGCCAAGGTTTCCAGTACTATAGCAATCTTGTCACAGATACTGTCAAGCACTGCATTTATCTACACTGTACCTGCCCATGAAAGTAAAGAAATACCCATTTAGAAAGTCTGAGAAAGATATAAAAAAAAGAATCACCCACTTCTGGCCATACAAAATTGGTAATGTTTCAGGCGAGTGAGTACTGTTGTTTTTCTTACCAACATGACCACTTCCCTTGATAAACACACCATTTTTCATTTTGTATTACCTTGTCTGCATTTTTTTAATCTATAAACTGGGATGGTAACTGGACTGTACCAATTGAAAATTATAGTAATTACCAAGAACAGCCTTTTGTTAAAAGTAAATAACAAGACTGTAATGTTTTGTTAGTTTCTACTGTGTTACTATACTAATTACTCTTTGGACTGTCATTGACTGCCAACCTATTCCCAATGCCACAATCCACAGATGACATTAATGAATTCATATTGAAGCAATACTCTGTACAATGACTTTTGGTTGTATAATGTAGACAGTTTTGAAATATGTAATTAAACAAACAGAATACATTTCTTCATGTGTGAAACATTGAAACACATATACTGTGTCATCGTGTAACTGTTACTACTAACGCTACAAGGTGGCAATCAGGACGAAATTGAAAGCAGATTTGTTTTATTTGTCTATAAGAAGTGGTATGTACAAATACATGTTGTCATTACTTTCAGGTTCCTTTTATGATTACCTCATGCCTACGAAAAACTTGCTTTACATGTATCACAGGCACAGACACAAAAATGTAATGTGAAAGGCCACAAAAGGGATTGCTGGTGAAGAACATTTTCAGAGTTTTGCAAAACGATGACTTCATGACAACAGTGGTCATCAACACGAAGCTTCAGTACCTGTGAAATGGAAAATATGTCATAATTAGTACACTAACAGTAGCTCAATTCTGAGTGTAATTATACATATAGAACATTGTCCGACAACTCTTCAATGCCACAGGCCAATTATTGGCAGCTACACCCACCACCCCAATAATAATTCTATTTATATTTACATAGTCATACATACAGAATGTGGGAATCAAATGTAAATACATAGATGCTAAGAGGTGTACGTTGACCATTCAAAGACCACTTTGTACGTTTCATAATTTTGCTGCTCAATCAAGTCAAACAGGGTGGGGCCACAAATGTTTTCCAACTGCACACCAAATGAAAGGCATCTTCCTAGGACAAGTGTTGGTGGCTACAATGATAACTCACATACTATATCATGCAACATGGTTTATAAACAGAGGTGATGTTGCTGAGGTTTCAGTGGTGATAAGTTTGTGAGTTCACTTGTAGTTACATGTGCTTGGGAGAGAGGGGGATGTAAGATTGCAACAAGAACCATTGGACAGCAGAAATGTCAATTTGGGGTGCTTATAATTAGCAGTTATGTCCATTGCTAATGAGGGTGTCTGCATCAACAACAGGGCTTGTCTGCATTGGTAGTGCAGGATGTCTGCATAGGTAATGAGAGGTGGCAATGGGAAACTGGAGAACAGCATCAGCTTGTTCTGGGCCTACAGTGGACACCTGGGAATGCTTGGGAAAAAATGGGATGGGAAGGGGTGCCATTAGACACCAGGAAGTGGTGTGAACAGGGGCAGGTGTAATCAAACCCAGTGCCCTAGACAAGGAGCTATAATGTATAGAGCATAAACATTGCTTTAAAACATGTCAATGGTAATCATGCAAAAATAAATAGTTCATAAATACCATAATTCTTGTGTACCATCAGAAAGATTGCTGTACCCGTAACCACCCACAAGAAAAAGAAACATACAACACATCTACTTTCTTGTTACTGAGAGTCACATGACACACATTACGGAACCTGCAAGTTTGAAGAACAAATTTATACTTAGCATATAAGTGTGACTAACTGGCGTGAAATTACAGTTCACCTCTAAATTGTATAGTACTGTTTGAAACATCATTAACGTACAAGTTATGTCACAGCTTTGTCTACAATGCATGCATCACACAGAATATTTAGGAAGTCAGGGATAGCTGTGATGAACAGTAATACACTACAATAAAGAACCATGAAATAAATAATAATGATGAATACATACTGGTAAGCTTCAGGGAAACCTTTATATGTGTCCAATGGAAATGTGGCCCTCTTGGCACATACTGCACAGGATGGCAACACTTTCCTATTACGTCTCCCTAACCTCTGCCACACCCAATACACAAATCAGTGATAAGCCATGTAGTGTGGCAACCTAAAAAAAAAGTGAAATGTAAATATAAAAAAGCATAGCAAGATATTTTGCAACATCTGCTTGAAATCAGTGACATACAGAACACTGAAAGCACTGAACGCCAAGAAACACCACAACACTAATCAAATTCTCAGGATCATAATTTATGATCCACAAAACTGTGTCAATCATAGAAAATGCAAATGGGCTCAATTCTGAAAGACCCCTCCCTGGTAATGTATTGGCCCTCCCATCCAAAATGTCCAGGTTATACTACTTTCATTGTGCAACTCTTTTCCCTGATTCCCTGATCACAGAGTGGCCCCCAATACCTCACTCCTGGACGGAAGTGACCACTATCCTGCTCCCAACCCAGCCATCCCAAAACAGAACTGGCGAGTGCACAGGGATTCTCTCAGCTCTCTGACCACCTAATAACTCATATAAAATAAAGAATTCCACTCAACCTCCAACTCTCTTGAATAAAGAATTCAATATTAATCCAGAAATTCCTTTTTAAAGTATGGCTCTTTTATTTATTTATTAGTAATGTTTTGGCATTAGAATATTCCTTCTTCAGACATTGAGCCTTTAAAACATTCCATGATTAAACATATTTCAGTCTTCTTTCCACATGATCATGAAGTATAAAATCATAATCCATAATAATAAACAGATAAGAGAGAGTTTTATCAATTGTACTATCCTTCAAAAAAGGGGAATGTGATTTAATATCAAAATGACCTAAAACTAAAATGAATTAAAGAAGGGGGAACAGACCTTCATGAATAAATGCAGAAATTATATCTAGTTTTCTGCTATTTGGTGGTCCAAATTTTGGACTATTGAAAAATTCTTGTGTTTATATCCACTTCCCAAAATACAATGTGTTGCAATTCTGTAATAAAATTAAAAAATCCACTTGTGATAGTATGAGATTTAAATGACTCCAAATTATTTCAAATAATATTTAGTCAATTAAAGTATTCACCTTGGGATACGAATAAACATAATACCAAAGTCCAAGAAACTTTTTCACTTTTTAATACTCCTCTGTTCGGTTACCTCACCTATTAAAACAAAGTAGGAGCCATTGTATACTGATCTATCTATTATCAATCCAACCTGTGAAAGCAAAAGATTTTTTGTTGTCAGAATGACTGTTACCTTATCAGTGTTATGTTGCAGATCAATTCTCATTCACATTGGGAAATTTTCATTCAGTTAAACTCCAAAACCGCATTAACTTCTCAAAAATTCAAAGTACCTGCCACCATTTAGCAGGACACCAGAAGTGCTAGCTACAATGTGCTTCTTCTTACTAGAAGTAAGAAGGGTCTGGGTCAGAGGGTGTAAACACCCTGAAAGTGTATTAGTGTCACACAGTGATGTCACCCTGGGTTGCCCGGTTCTAATGAAAATCACTCATGCTGAATAGACAGCTGGTGGTCCCCTCGATTTTATCTCCACTTATTTTTTATTTTTAACATTAGGCTGGTAGAAGAGGATTGGATAAGAAAACATTGGATCATTTATGAAGAAATACCAGATTATAGTGAATGGCAAAGGACTATATGAAAATAAAGGAAATGTAGTGGGGGATGAAAAGGAAGAAGAAAGAGAGAAGAAGGGAAGAGGAAGGGGGAGAGACTGGAGGGAAAGGGAGGGTCAGAAAAATTATGGAGATAGAGGGATCAAAGGATAGATTTACATCTGAAGCAGTACCATTATATATATATATATATATATATATATATATATGAAGAGATGGTGAGCAATGCAACTCAGTTATATTCTCCAGAGTCAATACAAGGATTTGTTAGTCTGTTCTTAATGTTATATTTTAATTGAAAGTTGTCCAAATCAAATTTTCATTAAGCCCATATTTCCTGTTATGGGTTCTTAATGTAAAAATCCACCAGGCTTCTTTTTTTAGGAGAGTACATTCTCAATTGCCTCCTCTTTTTGGTGAATGTACTAGTTCAAGTCCAAAAAATTTTAAAGAAGCAACTTGATGGTTGTATTCCAAAAAATGCCTTGCTAGTGGATATCTGAGGTCCCCACGTCTGATGCAGCTTTTATGTTCACTGATTCATTGTTTAAGGGATCTTGTAGTTTCTCCAATAAAATATAAGGAACATGAGCATACAATACAGTACACAACATGATCAGAATTACATGTGATAAAGCTTCTTATGCCATGTTTCTTGTCTGTGCAGGTATTTTTAATGTATTTGGTTTTAATTCCATTGTTGCAATGAACACAATTTCCACATGTGAAAAAATCCTTTTAAATTATGTTTAAGCCAAGTGTAAAGAGGTCATTCTGGTTTCCAGTGTTGAGTTATTACCAGTTTATTCTTCAGTGTTGTTGTTTTCTTGGCTGTTATTATTGGTTTTTGAGAGAAAATATTAGCTCCAGTTTCAATAGCTTGCAAAATATTCCAGTTCTTATTTATAATATTCTTAATTCTGCCAAAATACTCAGAAAATTGTGTAGACATGACAATTGTATCTGTTTTTGTTGTGTCAGTATCTTGTCTTGTAGTAAATCTTCTCTGATCAATAAGAACAGACTTACAAATCCTTGTATTGACTGCGAAAAATATAATTGAGTTGTATTGCTCATCATTTCTTCATATATATATATATATATATATATATGTGTATATATATATATATATATATATATATATATATATATATATATATATATATATATTAGAGGCAAAAAATCAGTTTATTGCATCAGTTGGGTTGTTCCACAGTGAAAAAAGTGAGAAATTCGATGTTAGGATTTGAAACCCTTTGCACCTCAGCCCACCCTCTAACTGGAATCGGGGTGCATTGGGGTCATTGGCCCTAAGTGTAACCCCATCACATGTGGAAAGAAGCTGAGGAATAGGAGAATGGGGTGACAGTTAGGACCGATGACCCCAATGCACACCCCGATTCCAGTTGGGGGGGTGGGCTGAAGGGGTGCAAAGGGGGTTTCAACCCTATCATTGAACTTCCTCACTTTTGTCGCTGTGGAACAACCCTAACTGATGCATTAAATGGAGTTTTTTGCCTCTAATTTCCCTTCTTTTTGAGAATGATAATGAGAAATAGTGAATGTAATGCAGTGGCGGGAGCACGGGGGTGATGTCTTGTCACATTGTAACATTGTGCCCGCAAACACAAATCGTAATGCGATGGTGACGCAGTTGAAACAGAAAGAGGAACAGTACTGTAGACAGAAATGTTAAAAACAATGGAAACGCAACTACAAATGAAAACGCAAAGGGTAACGCTCATGGTGGCGTAAATGTGAACGGTAAGTGAAACGGGTACGGAACCGCAAGCAGAAACGGTAATGGTAAGAGTAATGTAAGCGCACAGGCTGGTTTTCCCCAAAAACTGTATAGAGAAAGACAGTGAGTAGAAAGAATGTATGGAAAATAATGACTCTCGGAACACAAAAATCAGTAGTTCTAATAGTACATTGCTTACATCTTAGTAACCGTACGACATAGAAAAAAAAATTTAAAGTCATATGTTTTATCACTTTCCTGGCTAGTTTTATACCTAGGGGACTATAATTTTTTGACAAAAACTCTGTATCTCACAATGTTTTTGAGATACGGGCCCTCAAAGACGTGACAAATGCCGTAATGTTATCCTATGGGGAAAAAACAGAAGTTCGGACTGCCATAACTTTTGAACAGTTTAATATTTTTTCATGAAATCTTCAAAATGCACATCAGAGACCCCAGCCGCACGTTCCCTGAAGATTTTGGGCTGGTCGCGCAAACCATGCGACCTGTAGGCTCGACAGTAGAATTCCAGAAAATGCGTAAACACACGAGCAGATCATGCTTAATAACTCTGCAGCCGTGTATCCAACCAGTACAAAACTTGGCCAGTCCCAAGGCTCATGGGTCTTGATCATGTATTCCAAATTTCAGGCAAATCCATCAAACAGTTGCAGTTATTAAGGTGTAAGATTTTGGGTTTAACATGTAAATGGCTCCTCAACCTAACTATGGTAGCACTACTGTGCTACCATTATATATATATATATATATATATATATATATATATATATATATATATATATATATAATAGTACTGCTTCAAATGTAAATCTATCCTTTGATCCCTCTATTTCTACAATATTTCTGACCCTCCCTTTCCTTCTAATCTCTCCCCCTTCCCTTCTTCTCTCTTTTTTCTTCCTTCTCATCCCCGCTATATTTACCTTATTTTCATGTACTCCTTTGCCATTTACTATAATCTGGTATTTCTTCATAAATGATCCAATGTTTTCTTATCTAATCCTCTACTACCAGTCTAATGTTAAAAATAAAAAAAATAAGTGGAGATAAAATTGAAGGGGGACCACCAGCTGTCTATAAGCATGAGTGGTTTTCATTAGAACCGGGCCACCCAGGGTGACGTCACTGTGTGACACTAGCACACTTTATGGGTGTTTAGTAAGAAGAAGCACATTGTAGCTAGCACTTCTGGCATCTTGCTAAATGACGGTGGGTACTTTGAATTTTTGAGAAGTTAATGCAGTTTTGGAGTTTAACTGAATGAAAATTTCCCAATGTGAAAGTGAATTGATATGTGACATAACGCTGATACGGTACAATCATTCTGACAACAAAAAATCTTTTGCTTTCACAGTTTGGACTGATAACAGATAGGTCAGTATACAAATGGCTCCCACTTTGTTTTAATGGGTGAGGTAACCTAACAGCGGAGCATTAAAAAGGAAAAAAGTTTCTTGAACTTTGGTATTATGTTTATTTGTGTCCCAAGGTGAATACTTTAATTGACTGAATATTATTTGAAATAATTTGGAGTCATTTAAATCTCATACTATCACACGTGGATTCTTTATTTTTGTTACAGAATTGCAACACATTGTATTTTGGGAAGTGGATATAAACACATACGAATTTTTCAATAGTCCAAAATTTGGACCACCAAATAGCAGTAAATTAGATATATTGGGCCGGATATTCAAAAGGGTTGTGCCATGTGCAATAGGGTTGTGCCTGTGCAAGTCCAAAAGTGCGCCATTCTGCAATATTCAGCAGGAGGCAGTTGCGCCACCGAAAACATGCTGAGCAACAGCGCAATGCAAATGACAGCATGTGCAACCGAAGGGGGTGGATCCATGCATAAAGAGCGCAATGCGATATCCAAAGACTTGCGCAATGTGCAACAGCGGAACAGCCAGAAGTTGCGCACCAGCGGAAATGAGCCAAAATAAAAAGGCTCAAGGAAGAGGCGCAAGAAAGCCACAGGGATGCCAAGTTGGGAAGAGAGAGAGAGAAAGACAGTCAGTGACAGGCCAGGGCAGGCAAGGGAAGCAGTGTGGGCCATAGGCTGCAGCGGCCAGTGGGGGTGCCCAGTGCAGTGGAAGTAGCAGTCAGGACAGCGGGGGTAACAGAGCAACATCAGCCGGGGGGGTCACAAGCCAGGGAGATAGACAGTGGCAGCTTCCACATGGAAGCTGTAATGAGGGGTGAGAATGCAAGGTGCAGGGGGACGTGGCCGTGGATGGGCCCGTCGGTCGTACGCCCCCAACAGGCAGTACCGTACCCGCATCAGCTTTGAGCTGTACACAGATGTAGAGATCGTGGGCTGGTACGGCCTGAACAGGGCAATACTGAGGCGGCTCTGTGAGCTGTGCAGTGATGTGATGCAGGCACCCTCACAACGGAGTCATGCTCTGTCAGTGGAGACCAAGATGACAGCCTGCATGTGCTTGCTCGCCACGGGCACCTTCCAGAGGCCAACAGGGGACACTACAGGCATCACACAGTCGGCCACGTCACGCATCCTCACCCAATTCCTCAGTGCACTGCTGCCACATGCTGAGGAGTACATCCATTTCCCCAGCACCACGGCAGAGCGTACAGCAAACATGCAGGCATTCCACAGGGTAACACGTATGCCTGGCATGCTAGGGGCCATACACTGCACCCATGTGGCCATTCGCATGCCACCTGGCACCGATGGGGCTGCATATAGGAATAGAAAGGGCTTCCCCAGTGTCAACTGCCAGGTGGTGTGTGATGCCACTGGGCATATAATCAATGTCTGTGCCACACACCCTGGCAGAACACATGATGCCTTCATACGGCATCAGTCCGCACTGTGCCATCAATTCGAGAGTGGGGACATCCCCACAGGCCATCTAGTGGGTGAGTACGCATGTAGGAAATGCAAACTCGGGGCAAGGGTGGGAATGCCACAGGTGCCATGGTAGTGGCACACAGGATATGGGCAATATGGACCTGAACATGAGACTGATCTCCACTATCTCCACACAGGTGACAGCGGATACCCACTCCGTCCCTGGCTGCTCACACCGTACGGAGCCCTATGACCCATCGCAGCAAGCGCTATAAGGAGCACATGCCGCCACATGCAACATCATTGAGCGGGTGTTTGGGATGCTCAAGGCACGCTTCCAATGCCTAGACACCTCCGGCGGTGCCCTACAGTACAGCCCCTCAAAGGCTTGTGGGATATTCCTGACCTGTTGTATCCTGCACAACATGGCCAATGACTGTGGGATAGCCGTACAGGTTGAAGAGGGGGACAGCGATGGGGACGCCAGCGGCGACGGTGTTGATGGTGATGAGCAGCCCCCCCTTGGACGGCGGGACCCCCGAATGATCCGGCAGGCCCAGCTGCACTGGGACACCATCATGGAGGAGCATTATGCACAACACAGGTAAGTCAAGGGGCCATGTGCATACAACACTGTCCTGGCGCAACCCACAGGCACACAGAGTAACACACCAGGGGTGCCTGATAGCAAGGGGGGTGGAAGGGACCAGGCACACAAACACACCATCAGGGAGGGGCGAACAGTCATATGGACACACACACACACACACACACACCAGGCACAAAGCGTACATGGGCAGGTGCACAGCAGAGCAGGAACAGAAATGGCAAACACACAGATCCACAGACAACACCCACCACCTGTACTTGTCAAGCACGTGTGTCAGATGCTGGGCACCCTTGCACCTTGGTGTACAGTACAATGCAGGCATCATCATGCACACGCACCTGTGGACAGCAGTTGGGATGGTGTGCAGGTGGTCCGTATGTCGGCGTGATGGGCAGGGCACCCACCAGTGCACTGCCCACCATGATGCACAGTGCACACAGGGCAGCACCAGACAGGGCCCGCACTGGGAGACAGGTCAGTCATGTTGCACCATTCCACAGCCACCGTGGATGCGTGGGCGGCCCCGCCGTGACCCAACAGCACTGGCAGGCTGAGCAGGGGCCACATGGGATGGCACCGATGGACCACGAGGGGTCCCACTGCGCAATTGCGACTTTGTCCGCAGTGGGGTCTGTAGGATGCCAAACATACCTGCACCAGGGGTGCTTGGGATGCCCACAGCAGAACCCAGTGTCAACAGGCTTGGCGTCACACGATGCCGGGAATGAGGAGTGGAGATCGTACTGTGTGGGGTGCGCGGTACAGGAGCACCTGCATGTGTGCCCAATGCAGCCACGCCAGTGACCAATGCCTGGGTCTGCCTGACAATGGCGGCGGTCACATCCATCCACATGTGGACCATCTCTGCACGGTCCAGAGCACATTCCCTGCTGTGCCACTCCACAGCCGCACACAGTGCCTCCACAGACGTTGCAACCCACCTTTGCTGCTGTACTGATTCCCACAGCAGGCGGGTGTGCTCTTCAAGTGGGTACTCTGCCACAACAGCATCCTGTCCCCCAGGGTGTGGAAGGTCCTGATGCTCAACACCCCTTGAGGGTGGGCGCTGTTCACCAGGACCAGGAATGGGCGTATGAAAGGGCAGTGGGCATATGCCACTGCTGGACACTGTACCCCCAGACCTGGTGGGTGACTGATGCTGCTGCCCCTCCAACCGCTGTGCCCCAGGGACCACTCGTTCCACTGCTGTGGCCACAACAGTGCCAGACACCTACACAACCACCGGTGCTGCCCCACTGGTGGTGACAGGCACAGTCTGGGACTGTGCCGACATGCTGGCACACATGTTGGAACCAGCTAGGCCCAGGGGCATGTGCTGGCCTGCTGTGTGTCCTTCATGGGACACACACATGTCACTGCCCATTGCAGTCCTTGTATCATCAATGGTGCAGGTATGTGCTACAGCCACAGTCACAGCATGCTGGCATGCTTGCATGCCAGACTGCTGAGACACAGGCTGTGCACACCCCACACCCGACTCACTGACACCAGAGTTGGCAGCCCAGCGTGCATGCTGGTGCAGTGCATGCTGGCTGGCGACAGAGGTGGATGGACCCTCCTCCATGTCCAGCAGGTCATCCTCACTGCCTGGACCCACCACCACCATCCCCTGAAGATGAACAGGATCTGGAACAGAAAGAGAGGACATGTGAGTGCATGTGAACAACCCCCCCCAACACAACCACCATGTCATACCATGCAGTGATGGGCTTCCACCTGTCTGGAATCCACCTCCTGGTACGCCCTCAATAGCACTGCGCTGCATTGATGCAGCCAGTCGGTCCTCAGCCAGGGTCAGCTCCACCACCGCTGGCTGGCCCCTGCCAGTGCCAGCACGTGCCGCCCTGAGGGCTGCCACCTTCTCCTTCACCCTCCTGTGGTCTGTCCCAATCTTCTTTTTGCATTCCTGCACAGAGCGCTGGTGGCTTCTGTGCAGGTTCACTGCTTGAGTTACCCCCTCCCATGCAGCCGCATGGCCCTGAGGGGTGCCCCGCCGTCCACTCAGTAGTGACTCCTCCTCCAGGTAGGCCTGGAAGAGGGCCTCTGTCTCTGCCATGGTGAATGGGCCTCCTCCTCCTTCGCCTACCATCCTCACCCTCACCTTGGCTCTGCTCGGCCGCTGGCGATCTGTATTGGTGGAAGTGGACACCTGTCACTGTGCAGTCTACAGCACTATCCCATGCCCATTGTCCAGAACATCCCACAGCATGCAACCCACCTCTCACCTGCAGTAACCGAATCTGGCCAGCGCAGCCCAATGTCGCACATTCATAGCGCAATGTATGCAAATTAGGAGTGGAGCAACTGTAATGAGATGCAAATCGCGCCACTGTGCCTTTGAATGGCTGATCAGATGATCTGCATGTGTCGGCTGAATATCGTGCTATTGTGCTTTTCGCAATACGGTTGAGCCGGCTGAGCCAATGGTGCAGATCTGTGACTGTGTGGTACACTGCATTGTGCATGCCCATGTAGCTTATGCAGGTATCTGCCACGCTGATGACGTGCTGTGCACGATCGGCAATTCAGGCCATGGCCACCATTGTGCCAGTGGCGCTACAGCAATGGGCACCATATGGCGCTGTGGCACTACTGCGCAATAGTCCACTGTGGCACTGGCACGCAGGTGGTCAGTCACGCAGGATGCGTAGACATCATATGGTGCTGTGCGTGGCCTTGCATCATAGACCCCTGACCTGGTGTCCAACCTTTGCCCCCTAGCGCAGTTCGACTGCCATGTGTACGGCCCTATTGCACTGTTTGGTGACAGCGCTATGTGAACCGACGGTGCTGTATGAACAGCGCCATTGGAACCTATGGTGGTCTATGGCGCAACATTTCCATCGGGGTTGGCCAGCACGGCGGGCGCCATATTGCCTGCTGTAAAAATCCAACAATGGCACGCAGGAGAGCACCCTAATGGAGCCCGGTGGAGGTGGCCAACCTGGTGGCCCTGGTTGAGCCCCACTATGGGGCACTGTATGGGGAGGAGCCCCTCACCATGGCTCACACCCAGGTCTGGCTGCAGGTGACCAGTGACCTGGTGGGGGTCACAGGGCAGTGCCGGTCTGCCGAGCAGTGCCGGCACAGGTTCAGTGACCTCCGCAGGAGGGAGCCGGATTTGCTTCACTGACTATGGTCACGTGCCAGGAGGGGCGTTGTGCCTAGGCCAAGCGGGTGTACCATCTATGCACCTGTATTCTCCGTAGGGGTGTGAGTGTGTTTTGGTGGCTGTGCATGGGTGATGGCTCTGCCATGGTTGGCTGTGTCAGTGTATGCAGGTGTGAGATGCATGGGTCTGGCTGTGTGGGCAGGCACACTCACTGGGGCAGGGGGCAGTCTGCTTTGGAGTCACACTGATGTTTTTCTCAACATTTGTCTCCCACAGGCCAGGCAGAGAGGATGCAGGCACGGGCTGAGGAGGGGCCATGGCAGGGGCCCAGGTGGCGGACGGTGGTGCTGCGGTGGGCCACAACAGCAGCAGCAGCCACAGCTGCTTGCAGAGTGTGAGTATCATTACATCATGGATGCTATTGCATGCTGGAGGGGGTGGGCATGACCACCAGCCATGGACAACACAACCATGCACGACACAGGCAACAGTCATCACTGTCCAGTGTCACTGCACGTCTGTGTGTGCGTCACTGGTGGTCCATGCATGCACTGGGCACATGGCTGTGGAACTGGCATCCCACCACATTGCCACATCATTTGACAGCCTTGTTTGTGCTGTGATGGACATGGGCAGTGTGTGTGTGCAGTGGTGCACATAGCTGGTGCCGCCTGGTTGGGCTTGTCATGTGCATGGTCACTGTGGGTGGGTGCATACCATCACAGGTGTGGGACATTGGGCTATATGCCTTGTAGGTTGGGTGGTGTTCAGGGTTGTGGACAGTCACAGCCATTGACTGTGTTCCGTTTTCCTAGGCCTCATTGTCCTCTGCAGGATTGAGCGGGCACTGCACCAGCTGACCCGGGTGTCCCTGGAGAACCGTGACATCCTCCATGACATCCAGTGCCATGGGGTCCGGAGAAGGCACAGCCAACCGAGACGGCACCAGGCAGCAGAGGACCGGCCTGCTAGGCCTTAGACCGGCTTCCTCTTCCCACTTCACCCATCCCTCCCACCCTGCCTTCCCTCTCCAAGTTGTTCATCCTCAACTTCTTGCCCACCCTCTACCTTGTACCCCTACCCTCCGCTCTTGTAAATAGTTTTGTTGTTGTTCTTGTTCTACTTTCCATTTTTGAAATATATATATATATATATTGTTATGAATACTGTGGTGGTCTCTGATTTGCAGCTGGCTATGGTTGCTCAGTTGCAGTGGTGTGCATGCCATCTGGGGTGGTATGGTCCTGGGTATGTGTGTGTGTGTGCGTGTGCGTGTGCGTGTGCGTGTGTGTGCATGGGGAGGTGTCTCCAGTGTGGCAGTGACTTTCTGTCGGTCTTGCCATCTGCTGCCGCCCACTGCTGGGTGCATAGGGTGGGTCTGGCTTGTATGGTTCTATGCTACACGAGGTTGACGTGTGCTGGGGGGGATGCATGGTGTTTCCTGCAGTGCCAGTCACTGCACATGGGTGGTGTCTTGGGGTCATGGTGCAGGGTGTGCTGTGCAGACGGGGGACTGATCTGCACTGTGGTTGTCAACCCCTGTGTGTGGCAGTCTCAGCCTGCCAGTGGTTGTACTGGGGCATCATGGCCCTGCTGTGCTTTGTTGGCTTGTCCCCATGGGCCAGTGGATCATCCTTCCCACCCCCAGTGATGCTGTGCTTGGGGTGTGCAGGTGTCTTGTTGGTTCTGCAGTGTGTTCCTGTGCCCATGTGTGGCATGGCTGGCGTGGGCCCCAGCCTGCCTCCTGGTTGTGCAGTTCCATTGCTCTGCTGGGGGTGGGGGGGCTCTGCTTGCGCTATGGCACCTCTGGACTGCTCAGCTGGGCTAGCCTTGTTGAGCTATGGCGCAACCTTTCTGCTCAGCTTCCCCTTCCTGGTTGCGCTATGGCGCAGTTTGTGCGATATTCAGACGTTGGCTGCTTGTGCAATTTGTTTTGCTCCATGTTTGAATATCGTGTCTATTGCGCATATGCGCAATTGAATTGTGCTTGTTCCTGCTGTTGCGCACATTTTGGGAGCAGTTTGAATATCTGGGCCAATTTCTACATTTATTCATGAAGGTCAGTTCCCCCTTCTTTAATTCATTTTAGTTTTAAGTCATTTTGACATTAAATCACATTCCCCTTTTCTGAGGGATAGTACAATTGACAAAACTGTCCCATATCTGTTTATTATTATGGATTATGATTTTATACTTCATGATAATGTGGAAACAAAACTGAAATATGTTTAATCATGGAATGTTTTAAAGGCTCAATGTCTGAAGAAGGAATATTCTAATTCTGAAATGTTACTAATAAATAAATACAAGAGCCATACTTTAAAAAGGAATTTCTAGATTAATATTGAGTTCTTTATTCATGAGAGTTGGAGGTTGAATGGGATTCTTTATTTAAGATAGTACTTCATATTCCGATTCTCCACTCCCTCAATGTTCACAACAAAGTACATAAAAGGGAACCTTGGGAGACACTAGGTGGTGGGACACCTAATAACTCAACCAGCAAACAGCGTACTGTATGGTGTACTGCCATACTTTATACAACAGGCCGCATTTGTGAGAAGAGGGCTGTGGTAGTCACTGACTCTGTTTTGGGAATGGGTGCCGGAGAAGGGTGGTGTGCACTACCTACTGGGATGGTGCTGTGGGAGGCTACAAGATGAGCCAGAAATGTGGTTGCCTGAAAAAAATCATCTAAGGAGGACATCAGGGATCAGGCATGGGAGGGACACTAGACTCCCAGGAAAGGAGGTTGTGTAAAAATATAACATAACGGTGACATTGTGGAATAGTAATAATACTGACAAATACTGACAAGACCACAGAAGTCTGAGTAGAAGGACAGCTGGGGTCCAATGAACACCACATAGTGTGATTTAGCTTTGCAAGAGGGACACACTTAAGTCACACAAAGGCAAGCGTCTTACATTTCAAGAAGAACACACTATGAGAAGATTGGGAGATATATCAAGGAAGCACTGGCAAGGAGAAGATGGGGAGGTGTATCAAGGAAGCACTGGCAAGGAGGAGGGAAGTGAGGGGGGGTTGAGGCCATATGGGAAGACATGAAGTGAGCCATAGGGGAGTTAACAAAGCAATGCATTAGGGCAAAAACCAAACTCAAAAGCTAGAGGAAACCACTATGGCCCTCTAAAAACATGGTGAAAAATGTAAGGGCCAAAAGAGTGTGATTCAGGTATGTAAGGACACTCAAAAAGAAGAAGACAGGGGTGTTTACCTAAAGTGTCTAAGTTAAGCAGGAAAGGTTGTTAGGAGTGCAAAGGCACAGATGGAGAAAAAATGAGCACAGACTATAAAGAAAGGGGAAAGATGTTGTTTAGGTACATCAGTGATAAAAGGAAAGCCATGGGAGGGATTGTTAGGTTCAAAGGGGATGGCGGGGAGTGTAAGGATGGAGACCTGGAAAAGGTGGAAATACTGAATAATTCTGAACAGTATTCACTGAAGAATGGGAGGGTGAGGAACCACAGCTAAGCAACAAATATGAAAGGGGGGGGTGAAAAGGTCAATCCCAGCCCCATTTACAGTGAAGAGAGTCCTATAGAAGCTCAAAAAACTGAAGGTTGACAAAGTAATGGGGCCACAGAGCAAACACCAGAGAATATTAAAGGACCTACAAGTGGACCAAGCAGCGCATGTGGCAACCCTGTTCACAAAGTCAGTTAACACAGGAGTGGTTCCAGAAGCCTGAAGGAGGGCACATGCAATCCCCCGTTTACAAAAACAGTAGCAGTGAGGAGGTAGGGAACTATAGGCCAGTCAGCTTCACCTCAGAAATGGGTAAAATCACGGAGGCACTCATTAGAGAAAGAATAGTAGATCACTTGGAATTGGTATCCAGTGAACGCAATGACCACGATTGAGCACTTTCAAAAAGGGTGAATCAGTCATGTTGACTGTGTTCAGGGCTACCTGGCAGGATAATGACTGGGTACCTGGGTGGGTGAGGTAGGACAAAGGGATGTATGCATGTATACATGTGCAAGGGGGGAGAGGAAGGGGGGAAGGTATGTGGGAGGGGGGTGGTGAGCAGCTGTTGAGCTGGTCCGCTAGTGTGGTGGAGAGAGTGATCAGTTGGGAGGTGCAGGGTACAGGGTTCGGGTCTAGCATGGTGTGGTACATTTTTTGCCTGCAGGCAGCTTTTTATTATTTTAAGTATTCCCCCCCCCGATATGCAGCCCCTCAGAGAGTTGGAGAATCTTTAGTAGGATGGTGCCGGGAATGAAGACCCCCCCACACACATTAAAGAAACTACTGCGGATCTCGGGCACCCTCTTCCCATTCACCCTGAATGTGCATTGCCAAAATTTATTTTCAGCGATAAACACGTTCCCTAATGGCAATCGCTATTCTGTGATCACCATTATCACATAGAACCCTTGGAATCCAACAGTGCACAAAACCTCAAGGCAGCGTGGATTTACAGCAGGGAGTTCATGTCAAACAAATCTGGTAGATTTTTTTGACTGTGTGACAAAGGAATTGAATCAGTGGGGAGCAGTGGACATGGCCTACCTTGATTTCAGCAAGGTCTTCGACAACGTCCTGCATAAATGGCTGGTAAACAGGAGGGGTAGTCTGGCCATTAGCCACAAGGTGGTAAAGTGGGTCAGAAAATGGCTAACAGACAGGATGCAGAGGGTGGTGGTAAATTGAAAACAATCTGGGGGGGTAACATGTGGGGTACCTCAGGGTTCAGTCATTGGTCTGGTACTGTGTAATGTCTACATTAGTGACATAGCTGAAGGGATGGAAGGAAAGGCCTGCCTGTTGGCAGATGACACCAAGATCTGCAACAGGGTAGATAGTCTGGAAGGGGTGTGGAGAATGAATAGGGACATAACAAAAATGGAAAAGTGGCTCGAGGTGTGGCAACTGAGATTCAACTCCAAAAAGTGCAAATAAATGCACCTGGGATGCAGGAATCCAGAGGAGATCTACAGTATTGGGGGGTGGTTGTTGACAGTCATCATGGAAGAAATGGATCTGGGGGGTTATCATTTCTGACAAACTAAAGATGTCCATGCAGAGTGCAAAGGCTGCAGCAAAGGCTAGTGGCATGTTGGGGTGCATAGGCAGAGGTATCAGTAGCAGAAGGAGGAAGGTGGTGTTTCTACTGTTGAAAACACTCATGAGTCCTCACCTAGAATACCGTGTTCCATTCTGGAGGCCGCATCTTCAAAAGGACATAGACAGGGTGCAGGCAGTCCAGAGGATGGTGACAAAGATGGTACAGGCCTTGCACCACAAAACATACAAGGAGAGATTTAGGGACTTGAACATATACTCACTGGAGGAGAGGAGAGAGCATGGATCAATGATAGAGACTTTCCAGGTGCAAGAGGGCAACATCAGTCAACATAGGGGATGTACAAGAACAAAGGGGCATGATATGAGATTGGAAGGGGGCAGGAAAAGGGGGAATGTGAGGAAGTTTTTCTTCACTGAAAGGGTGGTGGACACATGGAACAGTCTGCTACAGGAGTTGGTGGGAGTGAACACAGTGGTGGCATTCAAACATGCAAGTAACAGGCATGAAGGAATACTTAGGGTGGGGAGAAAAGAAGAAAGCCACTGGCCAAATAGGGTCTAAGGCTGTAAACAAGGATAGGCATACAGCTAGACTGGCACTCCTTATCTGCCGTCAATTTCTATGTTTCTATGTTTCTATGACCGTGGATGGTGACACAATACAACAACACCAAGGAAGAGCCATTCAATTCCTAACCATCTCTCAGAGCCACATCAGGCTTCATCACGCGAGCACAGCTGAGTTCTATATCATTGTGCTTAAGTAGTGATGCAGTCACTGCAGCACAGCAACATTGTGATGCACATAGTGCTGCAGAATAATGCTATTCTAAGCATGGATTTCCATGCAGAACAGCATTCTAACATAAACTGTATAAATGATAATAAAAAGATGGTATTAGAAAAATATTAGTGGGCCAGCTCCATGGCATCAGGTGATGTGGTTTACAAGGCACTCTGGCGACCAGTGCTCATGCACTGAGCCCGGGATGGAAGTAGTAGAGACAGATAGGGAGGGCTCAGAGCATCCCGTGGACGCTCTCCTCCCAGAGGGGGAGGGATGTAGCTGCACCGCTGTTAGGGTGGCTCCTGGTGGCCCTTCAGGACAGTGGACATGTGCAATGTGGTGATCACACACCACAGGAGTGTTACTGCAGAATGCCACAAGTGTGTGGACGTACTGTAGGAAGGTGGGGCAACCTTATGAAGAAAAATGGCTGCCTGTCTGTCCAGATGATGGCTACATGCTCCCTTGGCCACCACAATGCTGGAGGTGTCTGTGCTGCACCCTTGCTGTGCCCCGGTGAGGAGAGATGAATACCTGTGAGCCAGAAAGTCTCCTCTCCTGGTCACGATCACAGGAGAAGGTCCCCCACCCCAACGATGAGATACCTCAGGTCAACCAGGAGCACTGCATGATTACAGGCAGTGGACAGCGACAGTGGAGTTCTGTGGGTGGGGGAAGGCTTGGTCACCCAAAGGAATGGATGACAAGGTATGCCCAGTGGTAAAAACAGCATGCCAAAAGAAAAAAGAAAAAAAACATATTGGCGAAACTCACTCACTTCTTGACTCATTATCACCCACAGGCCCTTCTACCTCTATATATTCATAGAGGCAGATTGAAGGACATCCTCATCCAAGCAACAACTCTTGAAGCCCTGCACATCAGTAATGCAGCAGATATCATTGGACATCTCAAATTTTTTGGACACTGCCGAATAAAATCAGCAGTATCTGTTTTCAGTAGTGCGAGGCGTTATTTGGCCATTGCCACAGCTGCACCTGAAAAATAGAATAGGACACAGAAAGTGAATGGCTGGTAATTGTGAAAACTTAACTAAAATTAGAGTCATTAATGCACAGTAATCATTAGAATAATAGAACAGTAATGCTCTAAACATAAACTCTTTGGATTACTGACATTGGAGTACAAGCAAAACACAGAATGGGTCTTGTGACCCTTGCACTACTTTACTGCGAGATATGTAATTGCAAAATGGGTATTGAGATGGTTTGAAAGAATGACTACTCATGATTGCCAATCATATCATGTCAGCTGCTGCATCCTGCCATCCAAATGGATAACCTGTAAGTAGCTCAACATTAAAATCTAAAAAAATATGATTCTGCTTCTCTTCAAATGACACAGTGTGCAGAGGTGTGTTCATATGGATACCTAACGGCCATTCTAAGTATCATAAAGTTCCTCTGGGAACATGTCATATATGCAATAAGATAGAACTGTGCATTGGTTGTAGTAGGTTTAAATCATGGTCAAAAGCTGGAGGCACTAGGCTTAGCCTTGTGCTTTACAATTACCCCAACCATGGGGAAAACAAATACAACAAACACCCTGCTGTGCCTTACTGGTGAAATAATACGCTCAACACCATGCATCACTGGTGAACCATAAAATTATTCATAATGTGAGAAGTTCATGATCCAAAACCCAAATAAGTAAAATGTTTTGTTTGGGTGAGTGTTGGAGAACATGCTACAAAGTATGGTTGCATGAGCTGATGGTGTTTGGTGAAAGAACAGTCATTACAACAACTATCAGAGACACATGCTTTGGCACGCATCCACCACTTTCCACAAATCAATCCAAAACATCAATACAGATGTTACTGTACAGATTACAAATGGAGAACTGCATTCCTTTCATGCCATGCCTACATACATTTGAATGCAATTTATTTTTTGATGTAATAATGGCATCATATCTATATAGAAATGTAATGAAACTGTCACTGTTACTGTTGCAGTGAAGTCTCTGACCTCACTGAACAACCTCAGAAATGATTGACAGGGGAAGGGAGACTATGACACAGTTCAAGATAGCTGAAAGCAGACACCAATAATTGAGATATGGTGGTGCCTGTCACCAGACATAAATTCTTTTTAAGGGAAAGGGATGTGGAAGGTGGAGCACAACAATATTGTTGAGGGGGGATGGAGAAGGGTGTCAACAGGAGTACACCCGTCACAGATATAGATCAGTGTGCCAGCAATGTCTTGTGGACAGTTAGTATGATAATGTAATTGACTTCATTTTCTCCAGGATTATGACACAGAGTGTCAAGCAGCCAGGTATTCACAGTGAGTATACAGTAGACAGTAAAACTGAATATGGATGTGACAAACAGTGACTGATGTGCTAACGATTATTGCTTCAACACCATGCCAATAAGCATGCAGTGATCTAATCAATTTTGATAAACTAAACAGGGTGCAGAACAATTTTGCAGGACCAACTGCATAACCTCACTGACAAATATAAAGCAGCAATGTGTATTGTCCCCTGCATCTGGACAATGCAATAAAGTACACACACACCCCAACAAAAGTGTCTCACAGCAGACATTAACAGCATTCTGGCTGTTTGTAATCAATTAATTACAAATGCATCTGGGTTCTGCATGTACAGATATCACTGGGTCTGTTAGTGTCTCTAGTGGGGTGGGGTGGGGGGCAGCACAACATGACAGGACAGCACTTAATAACATTAATTGTGGGCACAGAAAGACAGTATTACCACATCGGTAAAATGGATTCTGAATTGCTGTGCCTCATGCCACAGTATGATGAGCCCCACAATATGATACAGACATGAAAGAAAACATAGTGTACCACTCAGAGAGCTCCATGCTTCTGCCCTCCTCGCTACTTGCAGGATCATTACCTCCCTCACTTTCAGTTTCTGTGGTGGAATTCGGAGCCTGAGCCAGCAGCTCAGAAGCAGTAAGGACTGTATGAGTCCCAGTGGTCCCAGCCACAAAAGATAGCGCAGTGAGCTCATCTTCATCTGAGGACGTCTTTCCTGGCAGCTAGCCAGATAGTGGAGTTGCCACCTAATGACATCAGCATGTTTGCAGTTGGTGACATTCAGCACTAATGTAAAAAGTGAAAAGTCCCAGCAAGCTGTGCGATGGAGCATCATCATTATAAAAACACTTATTTCTCTAAAACAAACATACATGGAACAAGTGACTGATCAAAGAAGGACAAGGTACAGTAACATATTATTGAAGCGGGATACTTACCACACCATAACTTTGCATTTTATCTTTAATGTTCTCCAGGGTGAAAGGCAACATGGGTTTACCTGGGGGACAGCCTGCCAGACCAACCTAATAGATTTCTTTGATTGGGCCACAGGATTAGTAGACAGGGGCCAGGCAGTTGATGTCCTATATCTGGATTTCAGCAAGGCCTTCGACTCCGCGCCACACAGGAGACTGCTCAATAAGCTAAAGGACCTCAGAGTTGGGGAGAAGCTGGCAGGGTGGGTCAAGATCTGGCTACAAGACAGAAACCAGAGGGTGTTACTAGGAGGGTGGACCTTTGAAGTCTAGTCCTGTAACCAGTGGAGTCCCACAGAGCTCGGTGCTTGGACCAATGTTGTTTAATATCTTTATCAGTGACATGATGGTATCAAAGGTAAAATATGCCTATTCACAGACAATGCTAAGCTCTGTGGGAGAGTGGACACAGAATAGGGGAGAGAGGAGATCATGGATGATCTGACTAGGCTCGAAAAAAGGTTGGGTATTTGGCAGCTGGGGTTCAATAATACACCTTGAAGCTAGGAACGAAGGGTCCAGTTGCTGTTTGGGAGGGGTACAGGTGTCCAGTTCTGTGCAGGAAAAAGACCTAGGGGTAATCATCACAAGGGACCTGAAACATGCTGCACACTGCTGTAATGCAGCAGCCAAAACCAATAGGATGCTGGGCTGCATTGTCAGAGGAATCACATCCAGGAAAGGGGAATTCATTCTGCCATTGTATAGGTCCTTGTTGAGACTGCAGTTAGAGTACTGTGTGCAGTTCTGGTGCCCATATCTGAAAAAGGACATCAAACTACTCGAGGGGCTGGAGCACAGGGCAACAAAGATGATCCAGGGTCTGTGGGACAACCTCTATGAAGAGAGGCTGTGGGATCTCAATATGTACTCACTGGGAGAACAGAAGAGAGTGGGAGACATGACAGAAACCTTCACATACCTTAAAGGTATGAACAAGGTTAGAACAGATGACATTTTCAACCACAGGGGGACGTGGTCCACTAGGGGGCACAGTCTAAAATTAGTGGGGGGAAGTCTTTCCTCGGAAGCTTAATGACAGTTATTTAGAAAATCCCATACTTTTAACACCCAAATCATGCAGAAAAAAGCAAAAAAAATTCTCATTGGTTTAAAATACTCATTTTAAAAAATTACAGAAGAAATATCAGAGAAGCTGAATGGTATCAGGCCAGCTTCAGCTGGAAGGGCCTAAAGGTCAGATGTGCTTAGAGCATAACTACTAGTGGTGGGCAAAGTGGCCTCAATTCGCTCCGCGAAGTGATCTGCGGAGTGAAGGTGAATTCGCGGAGTGCTCCGCAATGCAATGCGGAGTACTTCACGTAATAATGGGTAACGCGAACTCCATTGAAAACAATGACTTCACTTTATTCCTCCTTCCCAAAACACTACTCCACCAATTCTTAAGGTGAAGTACATTGAAAACAATGCACTCTGCCTCACTTCACTTTGTTTTTAAGCTCCAAAGGCGAATTTTGCAGTGATTCATGGGATTTCAGGTCACATGGGCTCTAGATTGTTCTGCACAGCCTCAGTTTGGGGTAGTGTGTGTATGAAGCTGTAGGAGACAATCTGCTCTGAGAGCTCTGCGATTCAAACCTTCTAAAAGCTATTAAAAAAGCCTTTTGGGGTCATTTGTTTTGCTGAAACTTTAGTTCATCGATTATAGAAAACCCCTCCTGTGCTCATATCATCGAGCATTTATTGTTTGTGTGTGGATTTTGAATGTTAATGTACAATATTCAGTCTGTGTACTGACAGACATTGGAAGTGTGCTTTGGGGAAGGGGTTTATCTTCGGTGTAGATAGATTAACTTGGAGAAAAAGATAGTGCTTTCTGTTTTAGTGATATTTTTCTTGTATAACTGCGTTAATGTACAAGGTAATATTTTCAATAATTCTTGCCTTTTTTTGCTGATTGTTGTGGTGCAGCAGTGCATAATTTTAGTTTGTTTAAAATACGTGGTTATATTACTGAAGTTTTCAATTTGCTACGCATTGCTTAGTGTGTGTGAGAGTATGTGTGCGACGCGTGTCATCAAATCAGACACCTTTTATTGTACCACATAATTTCAGCAATGTGAACCTGCTATCCACTGCAGCTGTGTAATTTTTGTACTTCTTTGTGGTATCTTTACTAGTACTAGTACTTGTGACTGTTACTGCAGCAGTGCAGTACACTGCACACCACCCCCCGTGGCCCACCCCAACCGGCAAAGGAATTATTTTCCAGATTTGAATTTCTGATGGTGAGCACTGGTTAGGTATTGTGCCTTTGCATCTGCATCTCTTCAGTGCACAGCGCAATCTTAATATGTCTGTGTATTTGCATCTCTTTAGGGCCAAATCTCCATCTCTAACTTCCATCACAGTTGTTTCTTTGGCTTCCATTCAGAGTATTGGACAGGTGTGTTGCATAATTCTGCATGAACATTGTACTCATTAATATACATTTTTAAGTCAGGACCATCATCATGAGTCACTCGTGATACAAATCACGTTCTTCATCATCATGGTCACAAATGCAGTCACAAATCATGATTTATGATCACGTCACGAATCACAACATTAATCTTTTTTAATAGTTACTTGTATGTATTGTAAGCTAGTTTTGTAGTATCTTTCCATGCTTCACCACCTCACCATTGTACTCATTAATGAGTGTTTTAAGTTGGGGAGTTTTGTGCCACACCTCATCGGGGCATGGAGAAGTACAGCCATAGGCATTCTTGTTTTTTTCATCATCACGGTCATAAATGCAGTCACAAATCACGATTTACGATCACGTCATGAATCACAACATTCATTTTTTTACTGTTTACTTGGATGTATTATAAGCCTGTTTTGTAGTATCTCTCCAGGCTTCACTATCCCACCATTGTACTCATTAATAAGTGTTTTTAAGTCAGGGATTTGGACATTGTCTGCAGTACATACACAGACTGGAAAGAAGACTGATGGCACACATGCAGTTTAGGACAGTATACTTGCACTGCACAGAATACAAAGTGTCACGCATATGGAAGACAACAAAAAAGGGCATAATTACATACAAGGGTCGGTGATGGTGGAGGAATACATTTTATAACACAGCAAGGAAGGTGTGGGGGGCACATGGTGTGAGGAAAAAAAAAAACTAATGTGGGATCCCATAGTGATCCAGCAGCAGTTCCAGCAAGGACATAATTTGCAACTAATGTCCCTCTATGTAGTCCTGGTGGAGCAGCAGGTGTTGCTGTGGCCCTCCTCCTCTTCTTAGGGATGCCACCATGCACAGCTGCACCCTCTGCCACAGAACAGCCAGCAGGCGCAAGCATGGTCCATTCTGTGGCAGCCTGCCACTCCAACTGGTGGTGATTGAGCATATGGGTGTGCTGGCTCCCAGTCCCCAGGTGAGTCCCCAAGGGGCCATGGTGCACCTCCACCTCGCATAGGCAGCACTTGCCCACACTGCTGTCCCCCCCGACACAGTCAAAAAACTGCCAAACAACGGAGGTGCAGGGAGGACCAGGCACAGGCAGGGGATGGCCAGATGAACTGGCAGCCGGCTGGTCATGGTGCTGAACAGGGATGGGGTCCACACCTGGGCCCAGGGGAACAGGCACATGCTGCTCCAGAGGACCTGGTGCTGGACTTGGTGGTGGTGGTGGTGGTTCAACTGCCTCAGAGTCAGGACAGGAGGTGGTGCTGGTCCTGCTTCTGGGAGGGGGACAGACAACTAACTACTTATAAAGGTAAGAAAAATAAAGTTTACAGAAAGAACAAATTAAGTAAAAAAGAGTACAGAAAAGACAAAAAATGTAGCTTTCAAAAAAGCTGTTGGGTCTAAATCAAAGTTTAAATCTCCTCCTCACTCTGATCTCAAAGTATCAGCAGTCACAAAACACACTCCTCTCCCTCCATCTGCACAGGAGAAAGTAAAAGTGTCTGCTTGTATGACTCACTTCCTACCTGCCTAGCTAAAGAGCATGTGACTTACAGTACTGTAAGCCATGTGATGTGTGGGGTGGCTGCCAAATCTGAAACACCAAGTGGATCACTTAGAATCTTAATGAGGAATGTGAAGTCCATTAAAAACAATGACTTCGCCTTACTTCGCATAGCCATTCTGCCTTAACGTGAAGTGGCAATAACAAGGCGGAGTGAGCACTTTGCATTGCCCACTCCACGTAGCGGAGTGGCAATGCAAAGTGCCCACTTCGCATTCACTTCACCAGCGGAATTTAAATTCACTGCATCTCTAATAACAACAAGCAGGGTGCACACTGCACATAAATTAAAATGACTTAGAGATACCTGCAGAGTAAGATAAGAACATCTCAAGCAGAAAGCTATATAACTCAATTACAAGTGTCCCAGTGTGTTTAAGAATGCAGTTCATGAAAAGCAAAACCCACTCAGATTAAACACATGCTAAAATGTGAAATAATTGTAAATTAAAAACAAGACCCACAAAATGGAACTACAAAACTTAAATATACAAGGTATACAGAGGGTTTAAAGTAAAGTTTTCCTAAAGTGAGCAATAGTTTCCCACTATATGGAGTATAAGACTTAGCTGGAAACATTGCCTGTCTATACTCTTAGACTGGTTATTATGCTCCATAAACCTTAAGGCCTTTAGTGTTATGACAGGAGTTTATACATGATAATATAAACTGGCAGTATAAGAGCTAAACAAAAAGCTACTTGTCAAGGACCACCTAGGAACTAAGACCATGCAACCTGATATGTACAGATTTTAATAAATTCTCAGTTTATAATAAAACTACTTGATGTGGTGAAAATGTCTAAGGAATCTGAATAAGAAATCATAAGAATTGGATTCTCTCCTCCCCCGCCGCTGGGGGAAGATAACTATTTTTAAGGAGATACACACACACACACACACACACACACACACACACACACACACAACGAGTCCTAATACACCATCATTTACATTAATCACTTCAGTTGTCACCCAAAGGAATTAAACTTGCCATGAACCTCCAAGTAAAGGAGATCATGCATCCTAATATGTACAGAGTTCAACATGCAACACTATACAATCATACTACTAATTGTGCAGTGACTGTCCAAGAATTCTGAATAGGACCACAATGAAATAAAATGTCCACCCTTCCCAGGGTAAGATAACTAATTAGAAGTGAATATACACTATGAATGTGAAACAAGAGTCCTAACATACCTACATTTCCACAAATCACTACAATATTAGCCCAATATAATTTAATCTGTCAAGGACCCCCATGCAAATGAAATCATGTACCCCAATATGTTCAGAGTTCAAAAATGTGACAGTATATAATAAAACTACTGTATGTACAGTAACAGGTTAGGGAATCTGAATATGACCCAATGGAATTAACCCCACCTCCCAGGAAAGATAACTAGTAAAAAAGGAAATAATATTCATTATGTGTTTTTTTCTGTGTTGAATTTTTTCTGTTTTTTTTTTGCATGATCTGGGTGTTAAAAGTATGGGATTTTCTAAATAACTGTCATTAAGCTTCCGAGGAAGGACTGGGTTGGTTAGAAAGCTAAAGCACTTCATTCTTTTAGTTACATCTATGTTGGTCCAATAAAAGGTATCAAATCATATACTTCTGGATCTGTTCTTACAAGGACCTATACGGCAAAGACTAAATCTGTATGTCAGGAAAAAAAAGTACTCAATGTGATATGGAAATGCAGAGTTTAGGTGATTTATTCAAGACTATTGTTTTTTTTTTAAACAAGTGCTTCAGTTGATGCTACTGTTTGACTGCTATTGATGTATATTGCTTTGTAATATCTGGATATGTTTAATAATAGTATTGAAAACCGTACACTTTTTCCCTATAATACCATTGAATAAATCCATTGATTGCATTATGAGATCCCGTAATACTATGGTTGGATACTCACCAATAGTATTACGAGATCCCGTAATGCTATTGATGCATCTGCTAGCACTTCCTCATGCTAGTCCAAGTCCATCTGCTGAGCACAAGCAAGCTTTACTGTAACCACCATGTACAGTAAAATCCAGCTTGCCACTGACTCACATATCATCCAGTCTCTCTCTCTCGCTCTTCCTCACACTTCTCTCTCCCTACCAACCCCTGCTCAATAAAATATATGAATTTTTAAAACAAAAACACAAGGTCCTGCAGGGAGATTTCGGGGCTTGCCCTTCACTCTCTCCTTGGAAACTCCCACTGCTTACATCTCTCTCTCTCTCTCCCTCTCTCTTTCTCTCTCTCTTTCAGCCTCTACACAAGAACAAATAAACGTTTTAAATACAATGAAAAGACACTTATGAGGGGACAGGACTATTTCAGCAATATAACCAATGCCTTTTTTCAGCCCTGAATCACAGGCTAACCTGCTAGTGAGTGCAGTAGTTTTTACAATAAAGTAAAGCAGCGAAGCTTTCTTGGAACGATACATTACAAAAAATAACAAATAGGGGATTGGGTATGTCCTGGCTGTAATACCATCTTGAGGTTCTGGTGATATGTTGGAACAGCACAAGCTTCGCTCTCAAGGTTCACATGTCACCAGAACCTCTCAATGGTATAGCCTCGTAATACACAGTCTCCTATCATTGTATATTTAGAATTATTTGTTGAAAAGTTCCCATCTCTGACTGGCTGAAACCTCTACCTGGGCATCATTTATGTGCCAAGAGAGACTGGTAAAAACACAAGTCCCAGTGACCTTTCTCAACACATGCTGGTATTTCATTTATTTTCATTTTTATTTTTTATACTTGTAAATCCAAATGAGCAAACTGCCCATTTTCATTGGAGACAAGTTTAAAACTAAAAAACACACAAAAAATTAAACAAACATAATACAAACAAAACATTCAATCAATAAAATACAATACATAAAAATACGTCATGCTTCCAAAGATAGCCACTGTTTTAACCGTGTCTTAAAACCCTGACAGGAGTTATTATTAACAACTTCTGAAGATTTCACATGAACCTGAAAAGAACTATTCTGAACAATTTCTAACAGAATTCTATTTAAAAAACTAGGTGCTCTAAATAATAAGGATCTTTGCCTAAAAGCAGTCTTAAAAAATGGTATTTTAAATTTATAATTGTGCTGTGACCTAGTAAACAATGCATTAACTAATCTAGGAAACATTAAAGAAATAGAATAAGGGAAAAAATACATTTAACTTTAAATAAGAAAATGCCCATCTTATAAAGTACTCGATTTTCAAAAGATAAGGAAGATGACTGATTGTACAGATCAGAATAATGGGTTCAAAAGGGTAAATTTAGCCAAAACCTCAGAGCTGAATGGTAAATTACTTTAAGAGGACTCAAAACATTAGTACATGAGGATGTATAAATCAGTATGCCATAATCGAGTATGGAGAACAGAAAGCTATGAACTAAGAGCTTTCTGGATTCCAAAGTCAAAAAAGATTTAACTCGATAAAGCATACCCAACCTCTGATGAAGGATTTTCCTAAGATTCTGAATGTGAGGTTCAAAAGAAAAATGTATGTCCAACGTAATACCTAAGTATTTAAAAACAGATACATTTTCAATTATGTTTCCTGTCCTATCAGAAATTGGAAGCAAATCAATTAGTACATGTTTCGTCTTAGAAAACACCATTAGTTTTGTTTCCTGGGAATTCAAAACCAGGTGACTTAAGGATAACCAATCCTGCAGGAAATTAAAATCAGTTTGAAGATAGGAAAGGGTGACATTGGGTCTGGGATCTGAACAAAAAAGAACAGCGTCATCTGCATAAAGAATCATTTTAGTTTTTGTACATACAGTATATCAGATACAGAATTCATAAATAAGGAAAATATAAGTGGTCCGAGAATTGAACCCTGGGGCACACCACAAACTAAGGGAAGAGAATAGGATAAAGATGTACCAATAATAGTTCTAAATGATCTTTTAGACAAAATGTTTTGATACCACATATTTACTTCATCAGAAAAATGAAGACCTTGAAGCACACGGGGAAGAAGATCAAATTCAACCAGATCAAAAGCCTTGGTGAGGTCCACAAACAGTGCCGCACATGAAAGTCCAGTATCAAGTGCTCCATGGACACTGCCCGTGAACCCCACCGAGAATGTTTCAGTGTTATATCCTCGCTTAAAGCCATGTTGGTTCTTTGATAACAAAGGATACCTCCCAAGAAAATCCAAGGTTTGGTCCATGACAATCCTTTCTATAATTTTTGAAATAGGCGATAAAAGGGAAATAGGACGATAATTAGTAACTAAAGAAGGATTTCCATTCTTTAGGATGGGTTTTATAATTGCTCATTTCCAACTACTCAGAAAAACATTATGATACAAGGAAAAGTTAAAGATATGAACTAATGGATAAACAAAACAATCAATACCCATTATAATTATCCTAACATCAACACCATCCTGGCCCCGAAAAGGTTTTGGATTATTTTTCAAAAAGTATTTTTTTACTGAGGAAGGGGAAATAGACTTACAATAAACTTTGGATTAGTGTCATTATGAATATCATTATTATCAGATACATCATTCAGATCTATGGGAGTTCTATAGGGGCCTAAGTTCCAAAATGACTATTGAAAATATTAGATACCCTAAGATGATCAGTTATACTTTGTCCATTATGATGAATAATAGGAACGGGATCTACTTTACCCTGTCCAAAAATTTTATTTAAGGAACTCCAAGTCTTTTTAGGATTAGCCCTGGAATTCCTTTGTTCATTTAAACAATAGGCGATCCTAGCTGTCCTAATTTCAGATTTACACTTATTTCTAAGTGTCTTATACTCTTGAAGAGCAATCAGGGTTCTAGAAAGAGTATAAAATTTCTAACACTTGTCACATTTTCTCATTAAGTGAATGAGGTCCCTTGTAACCCATTCTTGTTTGGATGATCTAATTCTTATTTTCTTTAAGGGAGAGATTATATTTGCAATTGCATGATAAGCTATGCAAAAAAACTCCCACATTTCATCAATGTTAGTGCTAATTACCAAAGGGGGCCAGTCAATTTTATTATATAAATCTTGGATTCCTTGGGGGGTAAACTTAGCCAAATTTCGACATTCAACATATCTGGGAGCACTTTTTAATAATTTTATGGACCACTCACATTTGACAGGACAATGGTCACTCATGGTGTCAGCCATAACCTCAGCTTTAAAAATTCTATCAACATGAGTGACAATGATCCAATCAAGGATGGTCCCTACACCTGTTTTATAATTGAGTCTGGTAGTTTCCTTAATTAATTGTGTTACACCCAGATTAACCAAAGTCTCTCTGATTCCACCCTTCAAACGTTTATCCCAACTGCAGTTAAAGTCACCAAGAGTAATCCATTCTCTATTAGGGGGAAAAACTTCTCAAAAAACGGTTAATAAATCTGAACCATTTAAAATTTTACCAGGGGGAAAATAAACAGTACTAAGAGTCAAATGTTTACTTTGTCCAAAAATCAAATCATTAGAAATCATATTACATCCAGAATTTGTCACAGAAAAGTCAAAAATAGTATAATCAAATTTACAAAGAATATACATTACAACTCTACCTCCTCTTTTTCCTTCCCTGTCTTGTCTAACGAGATTATAATTAGGGAGATAAATATCAGAGTCCTTAATACCATTATGCAACCATGTCTCAGATAAAGTAATAATATCAAAAGAATGATATTGGGACCAGGCCACAAATTGAGACCATTTAGATAACAAACTCTGTATGTTCAAATGAACAATTTTAAGGGTAGGAGAGACGGAACCCTTGTTAATACTAACTGTGGCTGACTCACAGTCTATCTCAGAAGAAAAGTTAGGCCCAGGATGTGGATGCACTGATCCACTGATCCAGACATAAGTAACAATAACATAATTAATATTTTTAAATTATTTCTTTTCTCTAACTGTCTATCATTTTTAGTGGATAAGGTAGTGACCAATCTACATGTGCGCTCACTATATTGAAAATTAGGAATTTTCAAAACTGTCCAGCAGTCATTTTCTTTTCTTACAGTAACTTAGCGAGCTTATTGTCCCCCCCCGCTTTTGTGTGATTTCCCCAGCTTGATCTGTACCAGTCACTTGTCACTATTCCCTTTGCCTTTTATAGCTTGTATTTAAGAAATAATAATAATAAAAAAAAACTAAAGTAAACATTGTGCCATAACGCCATCATGCCCTCACCTTACCACTCTACCATTGGGTCCAAATGTGTGTTCTGGTCACTGCTGTCACTCTCACTCTGATTGTGATTTCACTGCTGGTGCCAGTTCCCTTCAACTGCTGTGACTTTTAAAAACAAAAAAAAACAATTAAAAGGAAGCTGTCCACTTAATTTAATACCAAACTGCAGCTGAAGAAAATTTAGTGCTTCTCACTACTCAGTTTTCAGTGCCCAGCCTGTTGTGTATTATTGCTTGCTTGACTAGTTGTGAGGTAGCTGTGGTACATTATGTTGAGTGGGATCCAGTTGTCATTCGCAATTTGTGCCAATGTTCCTGGTACCTATTATTTTACTTTATACCTCTTTATTAATTGTTGCTGTAGTAGTTGGGCTACTTTAAATGCTCATACTCCCCTGGTCATGTGACATGATAAAATTGATTGTATAGTAAGTGGAATCTTCTGACTTGTAAGTTCTTTCAAACCATTCTGACAATAGACACCAAACAAGTGCACTGAGAAACATATGAGAGGCTGGTTATGTGAGTCTATTGCCTGTACTGTAATGCTTCTCTTTCTAAACTGGAAAGTAACTCCAGTTTCAATGACTTTTTTATGTATATGTATTCATTTGTTTATTTTTAAAGAAGTTTTAATTTGTGTCTCATCTGTTCTTCGGAGTTTAATAGCATTTCACTATTTTATTTCTTATATGCTTATGGGGCTGCACTGTTTTAGCCATCAAGTTGTTTTCATTTGAGAGTATATTTGGGTGATAATGTTAAATTCTTATTCCTGCTACTACTGGGCATAATCATATAACAGAGATTCTGTCCCAGTTACCACAAAAGGGCAGATTTAGCTACACTAGATGTAATATAGACTATAATGAATGGTTTTCCCCGCATCTGTCTATGTTTGTACACTTATTTTTATAAGACAAGTGACTTCATAACTTTTTTCTTCATACCTCATTTTCTACATTTTATTGGTAGGTTTTTGTTGACTAGGAAAGGAGGGCTAGGCAGTTCTGCCTATTATCAGTCTAGTCCCTGGGGCAGAGGGAAGATGCAGAAAGAAACCGACTGAAATTGAACCAAATTAACTGTTGGTATTTTTTTTTACTGAATGGGGATGGCCAGGACACCAGGGACATTATCCTGCTCCCTTCAAGAAGTGGCATGGGATCTTTATTGTCCACCTGAACAACCACCAGAACAGGCAGATGAAACCTCAGTTTAACATCTCATTTGAAAGACACCCCCTCAGGTGCACAGCATCCCCCGTGTGCTGCAATGTGGTGTCAGTATTGTTTTTTACCCCAAGTTCTTGGTGTGGGGCTAGAACCAACAACTTTCCTATCTTCTAGCCTCAGAGATGAGTGTGCAACCTGCTGAGCCACTGACACTGCTGAACTATACGCTTACTTACTATATGAAAACTGAAGGCCAGTGGTGTGGCAGATAAAGTGCCGATCATCACGGGGCATATGGAGTCAAGAGGGTGAGCATTGTTATTTCTGTCACCCACCTCCCTGCCATCCACCTCCAGCTGTAGCCATCTATCCTCCACCAGCAGCCCCAGGAACACTCAATCTAGCCACACCTCCCTCCCACCAGCCCTCCAACCAGGGATGGAGCTTGGGACTCAGGTGGAGCATAAAAAGCCCACCAGAGTCACAAAATGATGCTCTATATTTTTACGGCTGCATTGGTGGAGCTATGCAGATGTTATGCCATCACTGTAGGAGAACAAGGGGTTGGCTTTGGAACATGATCCTGTGTTCTCCTACAGTGCTGTGGCAACATCATGACAGCACTTACTGTACAGCAGCTGTCCTCCATGATGGAGCTCCCCTCTGCAGAATGATCTCCCCATCCCCACAGTGCACTTCTTCATAGACGCACTTCCGCATTCACTGTGCATGCATGAGTATCGTGCATGCTCAGTGTTTCTGCCACCATCTTTTGAAGGGCAATCGTACCGCTCGCCACCTCTCTGACCAGCTCCAATGTTGCTGCCGGTGCTTCTGTACTCTATGAGCTGTGCTGCAGCTGCTCTGATACCTGGATAGGTAAGAGCCCAGCATAGCCAAAAATTGACTGTGACTAGAACTTGTTACTTAAGTTAACTTTGGCTCTCTGTAACTTCACTGCAGTGCCAATTGTCATGGGACACACATAGGTTGAGAGGGTGAGCACTGCTGTTTCTGTCACCCTCCTCCCTACCAACCACCTCCAGCTGCAGCCTTCTTTCCTCTTCTTGTGGCCCCAGGAACACTCAATCCAGCAGCATCTCCTTCCACCTGCCCTCCCATCAGGGTTGGAGCTCTGGACCTAGGTGGAGTTTGAAATGGCCACCAAAGCCACAAAAGGACACTCTGCATTTTTGACTTAAGTAAACCCTTGCTTCCTGTACTTTCACTCTGGTACCAGTCATTATGGGACACATAGAGGTTGAGAAGGTAAGCATTGCTGTTTCTGTCCCCCTCCCCACCACTAACTGCCTCCAGCTGTAGTTATCTTTCTTCTTTCAGCAGCCCCAGGAACACTCAGTTCAGCCACACCTTCTCCCAGCAGCAGCCCTCCAAGCAGGGACAGAGCTCAGGACCAGGGTGCCCCATGAAAAGCCCGCCAAAGCCACAAAAGGACATGCTGCATTTTTTATTTAAGCATACCCTGGCTCCCTGTGCCTTCAATCCAGCACCGATTGTCAGAGGGCACATAGGGGTCAAGAGGGTGAGCATTGCTGTTTCTGTCACCCTCCCACCTACCACTCACCTCCAGCTACAGCCATCTTTCCTAGTCTGATGGCCCCAGGAGCACCCAATCCAGCAACACCTCACTCCCACCAGTCCTCCAAACAGGAACAGATCTTGGGACCTAATAGGAGCATGAAAAACTGAGCCAAAGGACTCCTCCTTTCTTATATATTTTCAGTTGCCCCAGCAATCCTCTGCTGTGGTCCTGGAGTGAAGGGCCAAGGGCAAAACAGGAGTCTGCCACAGAAGTCAGCCATAGGAGGCTACCAGTGACTATCCATTCTATCTGGGTGCATTTGAGACCTGGGTTGTGTGGAGGAACAGTGAGTGAACCTAAGGGAGGGCCTAGTGAAAGCAGCAAACCTCTGCACAAAGGAAGTGAGCAAAAACAGGAGGAAAAATACACCACTATGGTTCTCAAAAGAAGTGGTTGAAAAGATAAAGGCTAAGAGGATAGCATTCAGGAGGTATAAAGAGATGCAGAGGAAGAGAAAAGGCATGTATCCAAGAAACAGGAGAAAACAGAAGGAGGCAAGGAAAGCAATGAGGAGTGCAAAGTCACAGACTTAGGAAAGAATAGCCCTGGGGGTAAAGAAATGGGGCAAGATATGTTTTAGGTACATAAGTGAAAAGAAGAAGACTAGGGGAGGGATTGTAAAGTTAAAAAGGGAAGGGGGGGACTGTGCAAAACAGGACCAGGGAAAGGCAGATTTTCTGAACAAATCCTTTTGTTTGGTATTCACAGAGGAAGGGGAAGGGGAGGGATGACATAACGGCATTTCATTTTTTTTTTCATTTTCATTTTTTGTTTTCTATACCTGTTAGATGATGATCAAACATTTCAATTGTCACAAGCAACAAATATGAAAATACAAAATCAATAAAATATAATACAATATAAAAACATGGTTACAAAAACACACAAATAATTCATTAAATACAAGTACATTAATTATTTGCAAATAACCATTGCTTAAGTCTGACATTAAAGGATTTGATCTTCAAGCAGATAGCAATTTCATTAGGAAAAAGAATTGTAAAAGTAAAGCTCTGGGTAATAGGGATTTCTGATCAATAGATTATTAAAAGAAAAAAGGTATTATAAAAACAAATTTCTTTTGTGACCTCATTCTTTGTGACCTCATTCCCTAGCTCTTGATGGCCCTAGGTAAGAATGATATCACTGTTTTTCCCCATTTTGTAGGAGCTGTGTAATGATTCTTTTATGAAGCATAATATCCATCTTTAAACTGCATCTGTTTTCCAAGGTGAGGCAGCCTGCTGCTTTATATGGTATACAGTGATGAGCTCTCCTTGGAAGGTTGGTAATAAAATAAAAAAAACAGTGTTATAGGTTACTTTCAATTTAGACTAAATTCTGTCATTTGTTGCAGTGGAGACAGTAAGCACATAGTCTACAACACCAAGTAGTAGACTGTGGGCTAACAGTCTGCAAAATTCTGGAACAAAAAGTTACACATTCTGAATAAAAGGCCCTGTCTCTGATGGATCAGATGTAGTAACATATTTCACATGGAATTCAAAAGTAAGATTACTATCCCAAATTATCCCCAGATATTTAAAGCGTTCTACAGTTTCTTTGGGTTCTCCCTTAAGACTGACTAAAGGTAACTCCAAAGCTATATCCTTTCTTGTACCTGAAAAAAAATCATAGCTTTGTTTTTTTTTACTATTCAGTAGTATTCTTGTGGACAGAATCCAGAAAGGAATCAAAATATTTTTGCACAGCACCCAATACTTCCTTCAATACAGTCCTGATACTAAAAATAACCACATCAACTGTATATAGCATTAGCTCAGATCTTTCATATTACTGGGGTGCAGAATTCAAAAATAATAAAAACTAAACATGACCCAATATTGAGCTCTGTGGCACCCCACATTTAATCATGTGAGCATCCGAGACAGTTCTTGCAATCACTGTTTTAAGTACCCTGTCCATTAAGTAGTTAGAAAACCATTTTATTGCATCACTTGAAAAGTTATGATCCAAAAGAGTATCCAAAATCAAACTGAGGTCAGCGTGATCAGGAGCCTTGGTGAGGTCCACAAATACCACTGCAGCACAGTGCCATTTCTCAATGGCACTGTGCATGCAACTTGTGGATCTCATCAAGGCTGTTTCTGTGCTACATTTGGATCTAAATCCATGTTGTGCACGTGGTAGCATGTTTTATTGATCCAGAGAACTCATAGCCTGATCAAACATCATTCTTTCATGAATCTTTGAAAGAGGTGCCACAGTGAAATGGGTCAATAGTTAGAAACTATTCCTTTGTTATCTATTTTATGAATGGGCTTAATAATGGCCAATTTCCAAAATGCAGTGAAAACCCTATAGCAAAATGAATGGTTAAATATAAATGAAGGGGTGTCACCATTTCTAAAGTAGCCAGTTTCAATACCCTATAATCAACATTATCTGGGCCAGTATTAGGGTGTGGATTATATTTCAAAGTATAAATCTGTACCCATTTTAGGCATAATTTTGGTTGATTTGCATTTTTAATATTTTATTTTTTGTAACTAGTTCCTTCCCAATAAACTGGGCCCTTAACTTTCCCAGATCTTTGAAGTACTCGACCTATCCAGATCTCCAAAGTACTCTTTAAATGTTTTATCTACATTACTCACTTTACAAATCATTTCAGATCCATCCAATAAGGTCACGGTGTCCTTTTTAATTTCCCTGCCTAGTAGAGAATTGAAGGTTTGCCATGTTTTTCTAGGGTCACCCTTATCATTAAGTTGATTGGTTTTAAAAAATGTATTCTAGTCTTCTAACTGTAGATTTACTGTAAATTTATGGCATAGCCTCTCATAATCCTGTAGAGTTACTGGGTCTCTTAAAGCCTTATTCTTTTTTCACAACTTATCCCTTTGTTTCATTAGATTGAGTAGCTCAGCAGTTACCCACTTGTTCTTTAAAGCCACAGTTCTCATCCATCAACAGCTTAATCTGGTTCAAGGTCAGTTGGCATTCATCTGTATCCCCCTCCCCCGGGTCGTGCCTGAAAATAGGCAGGATTTGTCTAGTGCACTTACTTGGTCAACAAAAATGAAATAAATAAAAATAAATAAATCTCTTACGGGCAATTTTATTGATTACTTCATTAAATAGTTAGCAAAACCATTCTAAAAGCTTTCTGTGTCCTTAATTGTCTCAAGGCAGGACCAGTTTACCTCCCTAAAAGCAGTAACTAGGGTCTCTGAATTAAAATGTTTTAAATACCTTGAATTTACAGTATGTATAGTGGAGGGCTACCAACACTTTTGGCTGACCACTCAAAATAGATTGGGCAGTGATCACTGAAGGAATCTGACAATACCCCAGACTTAACAGCCTTGGAGGGATGTGTGATCACTACCCAATCCAGTGGGGTGCCTTTGCCTGTTTTGTGATTATACCTGGTTGTATCAGTAAGTAATTAATTGCTGAAGGCCTATCTATAAAAAAAAGATCTTTAGTACCATTAGACTGATCTTGTCCCCTGTCAAGATTAAAATTGCCCTGCAATATCCTCTCCCTATTAGTAGGCAGTTTACTTTCTCAGTAAGTCCTGGTGGGATATACACCATGCTGATAGTAATATGTCTATCAGATCTTAAAAAGATGCCAACAGTTGTTAAATAACAGCCTGTGGAACCTGGAAAAAGGTGAAAGTCTTGGATTTTAAATTTAGATGCAACATAAATCATTGAACCACTCCCTCTTCTCCCACACCTATCCAGTCTGAATGCAGTATAACTCTAATGAAATTTCCATATTGTCTATCCTATCATTTAACCTCATTTCATATAATGCAATTACAGTATATCAAAATTATGTAATTTCACCCATGGCTCAAATAAGTCCCATTTTACAAAGAGGCTCTTGATGTTTAAGTGAGCAGTCCTTGACATTGGAAATCTTGCCAAATGATACTTAACTCTAGCAGGAGAAGAAAACCTTGATTCACCCCATCCATTAGGTAGACCTGTGTGTGGGTGAACTGAACCTGAGATTAACAATAGGACAATCAGTTTTCTGAATATTATTTTGTTGTAGCAACCCTTCTTTTTCTTTGTTATCAGTTTTACACAAATATAGCCCCTACCTGATCCAATGAAAGTACAAACATTTATACATCATATGTATTAAACAACAGCCCCTTTAATAACTAGCTTCTGCACTCTTTTTCCAGAATAAGGAGTTTTGTGCTTAAGAGGGTCAAACTACAAAATATTGAATCCATCACTATCTCTGTTAGATTGCATTTGTCAAAATCCCACTCATTGAGTCCTGGCTTTAGATTAGAATATTGTTGCTTAGTAAAATTAAATTATTCCATCTAACTAAAAATTAGCAACTGAAAAACCAGACAAGATATATTATGGTAGCAATGTAGTGCTACCATAGTTAGGGTTGAGGAGCCATTTATATGTTAAACCCCAAATTTTGCACCTTAATAACTTTGCAACCGTTTGATGGATTTGCCTGAAATTTGGAATACATAATCAAGACCCATATGCCTTGGGATCTTCTAAGTTTTGTACTGGTCAGATACACAGCTGCAGAGTTATTAAGCATGATCTGCACGTGCATTTACCCTTTTTCTGGAGTTTTACGGTCGCACCTACAGGTCACACGGTTTGAATGACCAGCCCAAAATCTTCAGGAAACGTGTGGCCGGGGTCCCCAATGTGCCTTTTGAAGATTTCGTGAAAAAATATTAAACTGTTCAAAAGTTATTCAAAAAACAAATTCCCATTATAAGTCAATGGGAAAAGTTAACAAAAAGTTCAACACTTTAGCAAATGCATTTTTACTGTCGCAAATGGCCCTTTTACTGTCATAAATCTGCCATTTTGTTTTCAGTTAGTGATCAGAAAAATGCCTGCCATTTAAAATTGAGACCCTCTATCAACCTGATTCTTTTTGTATTGACCTAGTCGGGCCCTGAGGATGCTAGCCATGTCTTTATTTTGGGGTAAAACATCCCAGAAATATGTTTTTCAGATTTCTGGAAAAAGTACTTTCGCAAAGTAGTGTCTCACTCACGAAAGTGTCGCAAATATTTGTGAAAGCTTTTGCAAATCACGACACTACTTTGCGACACTATGCCCCAAATAACAGTAATTCTTTGGCATCCTGCTGCAAAAGAACGGTTTGGAATTTTAGGCTGAAATTTGGAAGGAACACAGCCGACATCTCAAAGATGTGCCTTTCAGTGTTTTGTTGAAAAAATATTACATGGCGGCAAAGTTATGGTACTCCAAAATTGATGCTTTTTCCCATAGGATAACATTACGGCATATGACACATTACAGCAATCGTTTGGCGCCCTGCTGCAAAATAATGGTTTGGTGTTTTGGGCTGAAATTTGCAGGGAACACAGCCAACTTCCCACAGATATGCCTTTCAGTGGTTTGGTGAAAAAATATTACAGGGAGGCAAAGTTATGGCACCAGGCTTCTGTTTTTTTTTCACAAGGAATTACGTGCGTTACGCGCTCCTTTCAGGGCCGTATCTGAAAAGCGGTGCGGGATACTGGACTTTCGTTGAAAATTTTAGCCCCCTCATCGGGGCTAAATTCAAAACTAGCCAGGAAACTGATAATTCATATGACTTTTACATTTTCTTTCTATGTCGTACTGTTACTGAGATATAAGCAATTTACTATTCCAAGTCCTCATTTTTGTGTTTCGAGAGTCATTATTTTGTGTACATTCTTTGTACTCACTGTCTTTCTCTATACAGCTTTTGGAGAAAACCAGCCTGTGTGCTTACATTACTGTTACCATTACCATTTCCTCTTGCGGTTCCGTGCCCATTTCACCGTTCCACTGCTCACGCTGTCCTACTACCCTTTGCATTTTCATTTGCGGTTGTTTGCGTTGTTTTTAACATTTCTGTCAACAATACTGTTTCTCTTTCCGTTTTGCTTGCATCACTCATGCGACACGACGGCGCTTATGGGCACAATGCTACTATGTGACAAGACATTGGGCCTCAAGGCCCTGCCACCATATTACATCTACTATTTCTCATTATCATTCTCAAAAAGAAGAGAAAGTAGAGACAAAAAAATCCATTTAATGCATCAGTTAGGGTTGTTCCATGGTGACAAAAGTGAGGAATTCGGTGTTAGGGTTGAAAACCCTAACTCCAAATTCCCCCCAGCACCACACACACACACACACACAGACACACACACACACACACACATGCAAGTATGGGAGGACCAAGGCAACACGACCAATGACAGACAACCAGCAGCAGGTGACAGAAATAACAAACAATTGTCTAAATGTACTACAAGACATCCCCACCCACCTGACCAGGTACTGCATGCTCAGTGGAGATCAACAGCAAAACTGAGGCCATGTACACCAAATGTACACATCCCTGATTGTAGCTGCACACAATGTACCACACTTAGTAGTTGCATGGCCTTACCTACTGATGCCCCACACCACACCACAACTGGTACTGTGCTGTTAGTCAATATGAATGCTGAAGGTGCATGATCACAGTTGTACAATGGTTTTAACACTAGTGAGTATATATTAATTAAGAGAACTACATAAATTAACTACAAGACACAGCCATGCTCAAGATAAAAGCAGTGTTGCATTTAGTATGTGATTTACATAGTAGTACATTTACTGCAACTGTTTACTCAAGATAGAGAGGCTGATGTAAACGTATGGAAAAGCATTGCCTGTTCAACGCTGTGAAATTGCATCTTCCAGTATCAGATGCATTCTTACTGATGAAGGTGTACTGCTGATGTACATACATATACCTTCAGTGTGTTTGAATGCTAAAGATGCAGTAAGTATTCTTTGTAAGAAACAGTGTAATTGTGTGGATCAGGTCAAGCAACTTCTAAATATCATAGCACTACTGAGCCAACAATGACGTAGCTGTATCAGAGATGTCTATAGGATAGATTTTCTTGTAGGCACTTACTGAGTATGTTGTACCTGATAAAGACAATGTCATTGCATCTGTGATGACTAACTTATTGAAATAGTGATACATTTACTATTGTTGCAATGAGTGATCTATGCCACTTATGGACACAGCCTAATTTTTTTTAACAGTTGTTTCATACTCAGGCTGTATGCCTAGTGTTTGAGTTTGCCAGAATTCTGTCACTGATGCTATCAAAGTGATAACTATGTTAATTGTGCTACAACAGGAATCAAGTTGGTATAGTGTAGATATAAATAGAATGTCTTTTAGTATTGATTTAACTCACAATGGGATAAGTGTACTAGGACGGCAGGGGTTATTCTCTATCACTGACTCTGTCAGTTATAATCACACTAAGGTTTTGATGACTGTAATGATCAAGTTACACTGTTCTTCTTCATGAGTTCATATTCACAGCCATTGTCCAGTAACTAGACAGTGGATGGTGTAACTGGGTGGGACACTGTGTTGTAAAGCTCCTGCAGTGCCTAGCAGAGGGAGAGTATCTACACATGAAGGTAATTAAGCAATGAGGCATGACCAATGGTTATGTTAAATGGTCTGTTAATCACCCTCTAGGGGTTTAATGTTGAATGAGGCATAGCCGAGTGCCACATGTCGCTAGACAGTGATAAACTGACCATTAACATAATACATGGGAGTGGCTTATTGCTATCATAATAAAACTGTTTGTTTAAACAACATTAAGCCATGTTCATCATATGGTTAGGCTCTACATGTATGTTAATAAAAACTAAACATAAGGCTGTTAGAATGTTTACAGCCAATCAGAAAGCTGCATTTCTCAAACCCTTGTTATACTCAGAGATAATATACCTGTAGAACTCCTTGGTTTTGCTCAACTCTATTGCTCAGGTGGCCCTCCACATGGGGTGTGGTGTGGGGCATCGGTAGGTAAGGCCATGCAACTACTAAGTGTGGTACATTGTGTGTAGCTGCAATCAGGGATGTGTACGTTTGGTGTACATGGCCTCAGTTTTGCTGTTGATCTCCACTGAGCATGCAGTACCTGGTCAGGTGGGTGGGGATGTCTTGTGGTACATTTAGACAATTGTTTGTTATTTCTGTCACCTGCTGCTGGTTGTCTGTCATTGGTCGTGTTGCCTTGCTCCTCCCCCATACTTGCATATGTGTGTGTGCGTATGTCAGTGTGTGTGTGTGTGGTGCTGGGGGGTGAATTCAGAGTTAGAGTTTTCAACCCTAACACCTAATTTCCTCACTTTTGTCACTGTGGAACAAACCTAACTGATGCATTAAATGGAGTTGTTTACCTCTAATATATATATATATATATATATATACACAGAACCCATGTATACTTAATCTTCTGCCCTCTCCTAACAGTTATAACATTTGTTCACCTGCAAACAGGGGCAGAGTGAGAATATTATGCCTATACTATCAATAAAATTAAATCCATAAATGGCTCTCACTTCCAGGCAAATCAGGGCCCACACCTGGTAATAATATTAACTGAGTAAATTACTAAGACTCACTGAACGAAATCATGGAGTATTAGGTTTAGTCAGAGACATATCCCTTATCAAATTAAAACAAGATAGACGGACAGAAAATCCCTTACCAAATTAAAATAACAATAGATTACAACGCCAGTTTTAAAATGCTAGCCTACAGACTGCCATCCGGGTAGTACATTGACGGATAGATTCTGAGTCTGGGTGGCAGCTGCACCACTTGCTCAGCACAGGGTTTTGTACTGCTATGCCCCTCCATGACACTTCTGGCCATGGGCTCACCAATATGCCTCCTAACTGCACCACAATACAGCAGATTAGAAGGTAGGATAATACATGCAGTTTTAATGAAAGCAGCAGCAGTCTATTTGATGGTCTTCTCACTGATGTGCGAGAACACTGGTGGATGTCAGGCTTCAGTTGATGTTGGTGGCAGGAGTTTTGTACTGCTAAGCCCCTCCCCTTGAGATGTTCCTGGCTGCTAGCTGATGGCCAAGCCCCTTACCTGCCATATAGCCCTCAATTCAGCAAAGTAGAAAGCAGACTACAGCCAACAACATGCAGTTTTAATGAAAGGAGCAGCAGTCTATTTGATGGTCTTCTAGCAGATGTGTTGGAATTTTGGTGTATGGCTGGCAGCACTGGAGGGAGGGAGGTAGACACTAGTCCTATTTCAGAGGAGAAAGCCCTGAAGAGGTTCACAAATCTGAAAGTGGACACAGCAATAGGGCTCAATGGGGTACATCCAAGGGCATTGAAAGAGCCCATGGAGGTACTGGATGCACCTCTGACAGTCCTATTTAACAGCTCACTGGAAACAGGAGTAGATCTGGAAGACTGAAGGAGGACAGATGTAATTCCACTTCATGAAAGTGGTAGTAGTGAGAAGTCTGGCAACTATAGCCTAATCAGCCTGATATTGGAGGGGGAAGTTAATGGAGACACAGCTAAAGGAAAGGACTATAAAATACCTTGAATCCAGTGGGTTACAAGACCCAGAGACAGCACAAATTCATGGAGGTCATGCCAAAGAAATCTGATAGATTTCTTTGATGGGGTGAACAGGGATATGGTTGACGTGGCTTACCAAGATTTCAGTAAGACTTTTGACAGTCTTCCACATAGGAGACTCATAAGGAAACTGGGCAGCTTAGGGATGGATCCTAAGGTGGCAACTGGATAAGAAATTGGTTAAGGGATAAACGACAGAGGATGGTGGTAAATGGAGTTCACACCAGAGCAGAGACAGCAACCAGGGGGGTTTCTCAAGGCTCAGTACTAGGACCAGTCCTCTTTAATGTCTTTATAAGTGATATTGCAGATGAGTTGGAAGAGAAGGTCTGCCTCTCTGCAACTGACTCCAGAATCTGCTAGAGGGCAGGCATTCCGGGGAGACAGAATAAATGTGCAGAGACCTGAGAAAACTTAAAGAGTGGTCAAGGGCGTGGCAGTGGGTTTTTGATGCAAAAAAGTGCAAAATCAGGTATTTAAGGCACAGAAACCAAAAGGCAAAGTACAAAATGGGAGAAGAGGTTTTGACAGTCACCGTACAGGAAAGGGATTTAGGTGGTAATCATATCTGATGACCTAGAAGTGGCCAAGCAGTGCAACAAGGAAGTCGTTAGGGCCACTGGGATGTGTGGGTGCACAGAGTGGGGCATCACTAGCAGAAGGAGTGAGGTGGTGTTGCCATCATATAGATCATCCCACCTGGAGTACTGTGTCCAGTTCTGGGGACAATAGCTCCATAAGGACATAGACAGAGGGGAGGCTGTCAAGAGGAGGGCAACTAAAATGGTGCAGGTTCTGCATCAGAAGCCCTACAAGGAGAGGGTTAAAGACCTCTGTATGTATACACCGAAAGAGAGGAATGTGAGGGTGATTATGATAGAGACCTATACATATCTCACATGGGTAAATAAGGTAAAGGAGGGAGTATTTTTCAGAATAAAATATGCACAAGAACAAGCAGATGTGCAATGAAGCTGGGGGGGGCACATTCAGGAGAGATTGAGGAAATACTTTTTTATGAAAAGAATGGTAGATGCCTAGAACAGTTTTCCAGTGGCAGTGATGGGGACAAAATGGGTGGTGGGATTCAAGAATGCATGGGATAGGCATATTTATTTATTTATTCAAAACTGGTAACCAGGTAAGGCACACTAATCTGAAGCTCATTTCCAGGTGTGACCCATGGCGGGGGGGGGGATGTAAAAGCATAAACAATACAATCAGTGATCAGTGAGCATAGGGGAATCTTAGTGGAAAGTATGTGTGGAGGGGTAGGCATCTACTAGAGTCTGTGGTGGCACTATAGGAAATGAAAAAATGAGCTATGTGTCTTAAATGAGCTTTATCTGCCTTTCGATTCTATGTTTTGTATGTTTCCGTGTTATAGGAATAATACTCAAATTTAAAAAGAAACAGTGGGAAAAATAATAGTAAAATATTCAAAAATCTTAGTAAGTTACAGCTGACATTCCTGTAAAAGCCTCAAATTTGCCAAACACCAAGAATTTTAAAATAATATTGTCGATTGACCAATTGAGTTTGGTTAAATAGACCACAAAACAAGAAAGTATGTAGACTAACGGTGACGGAAGAGAGGATCAATTTTTAGTAAATGGGAATGACCCCAATAAAACTATATTAAAAAAAGAAAAACAAAACTACTTGATTATACAAGATTCTACATGTACCCAAAAAAAAGTAGAGGAGAATAGAAACCTGTAATAGAAAGGGATATATTGCAAGTATAAGTAACTAATATTGGTTCGCAACCTATAACCCTAATTATTTTCTTAACAAAGAAATGAAAGACCAAAAAGAATGCCCTGTTAATGAAAGGGAGACAATATACAAGATAAAGAACCTCTGTGTGCAAGCACTGAGGCAATGGTTACCCCAAAGGGCATTTGGCCGGGAAGCCAAGTTTCAAAGAAATACAAAATCACACATGCCCCCACAATGCAAAGCATCATGGGCTGCATATGTAAATCATCACAGAATATTATGCTGGTTCAACTTTAAGCAGAAATGCATGGTGCCGAAAGGCCTCTCACACAGTTTGCAAAGGGTGCCAACAGAAGACATAGACAAGTGTTTCGTCCTACTAGGACTCATCAGTATGCCTCATCTGTTTGATACCCCAGTGGAATGAACCAGTTATCCTAAGATGGTCTATCTAGGTTATGTTGTGGTGAACCCAATTAATACAAAAAAACTATTTAAAAGACAAAGAACCTCTGTGCACAAGCACTGAGGCAATGGTTACCCCAAAGGCCATTTGGCTGGGAAGCCAAGTTTCTTCTAATATACAAGATGCCTGATTCCAAGGTAATGTTTGATCCCTAATTAAAGCAATCAGAAATATTGACAATATAGAACTCAGAAGAAAATATTTAACTAGTTTCAACTAATCTTGATTTTTTCAGTCCTCTATCATTTTTGGGATATGAGGAAACTATTAACTCTCCTCTCTCCAAACAGGAATCTCCTGATTGTTTTAACTCAAATTAATGGAGAGATTTTAGATAGACAGAGAGATAGAGAGAGAGAGAGAGATAGATAGATATATAGAGAGAGTGAGAGAGATAGATAGATAGATAGATAGATAGATAGATAGATAGATACTTTATTTATATAGTGCCCCTTTCCTGAGGCTTGGAGCTCTTAATAAACATTTAAAAGCATCAAGCAATACAAAATTCCAGAAACATAATGCAGAATTTAAATGTAATACAATCACTCTATCTATAACTTAAAACAGTCAGTGCACTACATGACCGTCTGTTTAAAATACATTATTTAGGTCATACGCTTGATTAAAAGGAAAAATGTTCAGCCCTTTTTTAAAGGTTTCCACCAAGGGTGCCTCTCTTCAATGTCTTGGCAGTGAATTCTACAGGGTTGGTGTGGCAACTGAGAAAGCAAGATCCCCAGAATGCTGCAACCTAGCCCTGAGAACCACCATGAGACAATCCTTGGAGGAACACAGAGCATGAGATGGTCAGTGAGGAACCTGGAGGTCTTGAAGGTAGTTTGGTCCCCTTCTATGCAGGGCTTTATAGGTCAGTAATCTGACCTTGACGGCAATCCTCCACCTTACTGGCATCCAGTGCAGTTCGTGGAGGACAGGGATAATATTATCAGATCATGATGCACCATTTTAAATGAAACATTTGACTACTCAGTATATAAGATGTACAATACATACCTTACCCCTCTCACAAAAGATGTTGTAAAAGTCCTATCTAACTCTCAAGTGGTAGAAGTACTGTACTCATAATGGAATACTTAATACATCTTAAAAATGAACTGAATGCCATAAAAGGTGAGCTAATACATACTAGAATGCTATTAGGCTGACTACAGCATAACTTACAAAAAAAGAATATGGTTCTGTGGAAGCTAACATACAACAATTAAAACATTTCATCCATTCATACATGCATACATAAATAAATAACTTAAAAACAGTAGATACTGTAGCAACAGACACAGCTTGGTCACAGGAACAAAAAAAATAAGGGTAATATTTGTAAGAGGCACTATAGCGCTGCGGTTTAGGGAAGTGATTTGCAACCCTGGAGACCTGAGTTTGAATTCCACAGCTTCCACTTGCATACTGTGTGACCCTGAGCAAGTATGTTAACATTCTTGTGCTCCCAGGTCATACCTGGAAACAAGCTGCAGCTTAGTGTGCCTTACCTGAATAAACAATTCCCCCCTTCCCTTTCTCTATAATGATACAACTGATTCCTTTTCAGTAACTACAACAGCAAAACAGCCCAAAACCTCTGCTATTCAGGTTTTCAAATAAACCACGTTAACGTATGGTAGAATGTTGTTATATGTCAATTTTCATCTTTTTGCATAGTTATTATACCATCGATGTGATATCACTTTGTTGTTAATCAATTGATGGTACATCACATCGATGGTATAACAACCAGGACTGGTCTGTGCATGCGCGTGTCAGCTTGAGACGGCCTTACTGAAATGTCCATGGCAGTGACAGCATGACACGGTGTGGAATGGTGGTGACTTAAAATTGAAACAGTAAGGATACTGTTTAATTTTTTTTCCTAGATATGTTGACCGTACACTATAAATTATAATGGTCTTACATCGGCAGCCAGATTGTATAACTGGCTTGAGGTTGCCATGGAGATGTAATCCTCTCGAGCTTTGCTCTTGAGGTTTACATAGTCACCATGGCAACCTCTCACTGGTTAACACATTGGTTACTGATGTATGCCCATGCATTATCCTCTATGTTAAGGATACAAAGAAAGTAAATGATAAATAAAGGTAAGAAAAGAGAGAAAAGGAGGATTGAATGGAAAATTATAACAGCCTATCATAAAAATACAAATTAAATGTGACCCAGTGTCCTTTGAAAGCAAAGACAGAGCTAAAGTAAGTCAAAAAGACAAGAGAGAACAGTAATAATAGGACTGAAACATCAGAGAAAGTATTAGTGTTTGCAATGGAATGGGTGGAAGAGTACATGGTATGTACCAAACACATTAAGAGTCACCAACCACCCTGAAGGATTTAGTAACCTATCTCCTTGAAAAATAGTTAAATATAGCCCTGGAGCAGCACCAGATAGACAACCTGGATTTACCCTATTCTATTCTGGTGGCCCAAGGAAAGCTGAATAGTTTAAAACTGGCAACTGGGCACCCAATGCCAATGTGGGCAATTCCCCATAGTTTCTAAATTAAAGAATATTTAGTGTTTGCCAAGGGTAGTGGTTACTGTATGAAGCTTAACCAAAGAATAAATGATTATATTTATGTATAACATATTACAAAAGAATTACGAACACAGGCAATGTTAACAATTTTTGGTCTGCAAGAGGATGAGGATGAAGCATGGCCAATGTTAGTAACAGAAACATAGAAACATAGAAGTTGATGGCAGATAAGCACCGCAAGGCCCATCCAGTCTGCCCATTTCTTTTTCTACCTTATAAATGTGCCATTGGCCTTTGCTCTATCAGTGGCCTATCTATTCATATTCATCTGTATTTCTCCCTTATGCCTATCCCATGCCTGTTTGAAGCCCTGCACTGTATTCATAGCCACACTTCCTAAAGTAGGCCATTCCATGCATCCACCACCCTTTCTGTGAAAAAATAATTTCCTCTCATTCCCCCTTAATCGGCCTCCCTCTAATCTCATGCTGTGTCCTCTTGTCCTGCTATTTTTCTTATATTTAAACATGTTAGACTCTTTCATCTTGTTAATGGCCTTCAGGTGTTTGAATGTGTCGATCATATCACCTCTCTCCCTCCTTTGCTCAAGGGTATACATATTGAGCTCTGTTAATCTATCCTCATATGTCTTCTGATGCAGTCCCTGCACCATTTTGGTTGCCCTTCTCTGGACTGCCTCAATTTGGTTAATGTCCTTGTGAAGGTGTGGCCTCCAGTACTGCACGCAGTACTCCAGATGGGGCCTAAGCAGTGTCTTGTAAAGAGGGATTATTACCTCCCTCTTATGACTTGTGATACCCCTACAAATACACCCGAACATCCCCCTAGCCTTACCTACTGCTTCAGAGGTCTGCTTGGATGATTTCAGGTCATTGGTGATGATGATGCCCAAGTCTCTTTCTTCCTTTGTGACTGCCAGCAACTCTCCTCCCAGCCTATAGGTGGCTTCAGAGCTTCTCTTCCCTATGTGCATGATCTTATACTTCTTTGTATTAAATCCCAGTTGCCACTCTTCTGACCATTTTGCTAGTTTATCCAGATCTCTTCTCATTCTGCCCACCCCATCTGGATCATCTACTCTGTTGCAGATCTTGGTGTCATCTGCAAACAGACAAGCCTTACCCTCTAGTCCATCTGCAATGTCACTAATGAAGATATGGAAGAGGATTGACCCCAGGGACTGATCCCTGAGGTATCCCACTTGTGACTTGCATCTCTTCTGACTATATACCATTTACCACCACTCTCTGTTTTCTGCCCATCAACCAGTTTGCTACCCAATTGACCAACTTCTGACCCACCCCGAGCCTACCCAGCTTATTTATCAATCTTCTATGTGGAACAGTGTCGAAAGCTTTGCTGAAGTCAAAGTAGGTGACATCAACTGCTCCCCATTGGTCCACCACTCTGGTTACCCAGTTAAAGAAATCTATGAGATTAGTTTGACAGGACCTTCCTTTTGTAAACCCATGCTGTCTTGGATCCTGTGCCCCTATGGATTCCAGGTGTTGCACTATCCTTTCCTTAAGGAGTGCCTCTATAATCTTGCCCACTACTGAGGTAAGACTGACTGGTCTGTAGTTCCCTGCCTCCTCCCTGCTACCACTCTTGTGGAGCGGGATGACATGAGCCCTTCTCCAGTCTTCTGGGACCTCTCCTGTGCTCAGAGACTCACTAAGCAGTTCTGCTAATGGCTCTGCTAGTTCCACCCTTAACTCCTTAAATACCCTGGGATGTATGCCATCAGGTCCCATTGCCTTGTCCACCCTGAGCTTAATGAGCTCTTGTAGGACCCTTTCTTTTGTGAAGGGAGTAGTGCTCACCTCCCGCTCCCCTGTGTCCATGGTGCTGAGCTGTGGGCCCTGCCCTACCTTCTATTCAGTAAATACTGAGCAAAAGTATCTATTTAGGATAGATGCATTTACAGGGTCCTCCTTCTCACATGTCCCCTTTTCTCCTTTGAGCTTAGCAATACCCTCTGGAATTTCTCCTTCCACTAATGTATCTATAGAAAGTCTTGTCACCTTCTTTTACTGTTCATGATAGTGTTTCCTCAGTTTGGGACTTTGCCTGCCTTACTGCCTTCCCTGCTTCCCTTAGGGCAGTTTGGTATGCCTCCCTATCTTCATCCTGCTGTGTTCCCTTATATTTCCTGAAGGCCATCCTTTTGGCTCTGACCTTTTCTGTTACTGTATTTGAGAACCAAAGTGGTTTCCTTCTTCTTTTGCACTTTCTTTTCTGTCTAACACAATGGGATGTTGCTTCAAGTATTGCATCCTTAATGCTTGACCACTTTGCCTATACCCCCTCACCTGTGTTTCTTTTTGCCCAGGCTAGCTTAACTCTGTTGGCCATCTTATCAAAGTAAGCTCCTCTGAAGTCCCACATTTTTGCCTTGGAATGGGATGATTTAGATGTAGTGGCCAAATTGAACCATACCATGTGATAGTCATTGGCCCCCAGGTGACCTTCTACCTGGAGATCTGTGATCCCTTCCCTGTTAGTCAGTACTAGATCTGGGATAGCCCTGTCTCTTGTTGGTTGTTGTACCAGTTGTTTGAGGCCCTCCCCCTGCAGAGAATCCACCATGTGTCTAGTTCTGGCAGATGTTCCTGCTGGTATTGACCAATCTGTATCCGGCATGTTGAAGTCTCCCATTATCAGAACCTCCCCTTTAGCTGTCATGTTTTGTATATCTTCTAACAGTACTGTGTCTATGTTGTCCTCCTGGTCTGGGGGCCTGTAGACAACCCCAGTTCTTATGGCTGTTCCATTCTCTGTTTCCAGGGTGGCCCACAGTTCTTCTGGCTCCTTATGTGTATGCTAAATTTCTGTAGCATTGATATTTTCATTGACATACAGGGCCACTCCACCCCCCCTTTTTGCAATGTAACCCAAAAAAATCCTCAATACTACCCTAAATGTTCCGATTTTGAATTATGTAATTCTATCTATTCAAAGACAAACAGTTTGAAATACTATGGGACTTGTAGATTTCTAGTTGCTAATGCAGAATTAACCGTTAACACTGCACAATACTCATAAATGGGCCATATATGTTTTTAATATTGAAAACGAAACGCATATGCACCAAATGTGTTACTGGCAAAGAACTACAACTTTACAAGAGTCACATCCAGTTATAAAAATAGATCTGCTAATCTTCATAAAGTTTCTCTAGACTGACTAAATGCCAACACAGATAATGTAGTACCTCAGTTATCCAATTATAGGGTACTGACAACATCTTGCAATATTATGGCATACATGGACAAGACTGGTGGCAAAGAATGGGTTAGATTTATAAATACTTTAGATATAATTTGCTTTCAGGGAATTTGTAATCCAGACAATGAGAAAATATAATTGAATGGGTACACAGCAATAATTTATTATCCAGCTAATGAAAAGCTTATTGTTGTAGAGTTATGGGAGGTTTGCTGATAGCTATTTAAATAAATGACCAGACAATGCTTCAAGAAATTATAGTCATGGATACAAATTTGCTTATAGGTGAAACCTCTTTTGCCCTTGTGTGCTGCATTAGCATATGATAAGATGATGTCACCTTAACCATTAGTCTTAACAGCATGTCTGCTTATTTAGAATATCAAAGCAAGCTGCAGCAGTTTTGAAATACCCTGATGACCTTTAGTTAGTTTCTAAACTTCCTTAACAGCAGTAGAGCAGCATATATTCATGTACTTGTTTTTACGATGTTTTCCAGAGACTGTGACAGCAGTGGCCCCACAAACACTTAAGTGAGACAGCCTCAGTTATGCAATCAAGCAAAAGTCACAATCTTACCCCAAACATCAAGAATGAAATAACATTTTAGGGAATGCCAAAAATCCATATTCTATTTGTGGGCATACTGGTAATGCACAGCAGTAGGTGAAGAAATGAACAGAATGTACTACTTAGCTTATTGTAATGTTATACTACACAACTTTCCATTTTTCTTGTTGTTCTTTGGCAAACTAGGTAAAGCACATGAGGCCTAAGGCCTGTTTCCAAGGGAGACCCAGAAGCCCTTGAGAGGCTAACTGACTTGCTCAGAGTCACACAGCATGCAAGAGGAGGCTGTGGGAATCAAACCCAGGTCTACCAGGAGAAGAGTACTCAATGAGGGTGAGATACTAACAACAGCAAAAATGGAAAGGGACTAGTCATATCAGATGATCTAAAAGTGGGCATGCAATGTGAGAGGTCAGTATGGAGGGCTGGAGGGATACTGGGATGCATAGGGAGAGGCATCACTAGTAGAAAACAGAAAGTTGTTATCCCTCTACAGACAGCTGGTAAGAACTCATCTGGAGTACTGCATGCAGTTCTGGAGACCCAATCTCCGCAAACACATAGACAGGATGGAGGCAGTCCAGAGGAGGGCAACTAAAATGGTGCAGGGTATGCACCAGAAGACGTATGAAGAGAGACTTAAGGAGCTTAATATGTATAGCCTCGAGGAAAGGAGGGAGAGGGCAGTGGGGGGACATGATAGAAGCTTTCAAGTAGGAGAAGAATCAGCATTTATATAGTGCTTTTCATACACAGTGTATCCCACAGCACTTTACAAGCAATGTTCGACTGGTCGTGATGTGACTGAATATGTAGTGGTGGCCATATCACATATCATCAACCACACACAGCCTGAATAATTTCATGAACTGGTTTATGTGAAGGGGAATGTTGGCTAGGATACCGGGAATGTCCCCTACTCTTTGCGAAAAGTGTCCTGGGTTCTGTTACTTCCACTTGGACACCAACCAGGACAACACCAGGATGGGTAGAAGGGACCTTGGTTTAACGTCTCATCCAAAGGACGGCACACCCCAGCAGTACAGCATCCCCCTAGTACTGCACTCGGATGTCAGCGATTTTTAGGTGAAAGTTCAATCCCGGTGTGGAATGAGAACCCACGACCTTCTGGTCCAGAGGCAGATGTGCTACCAACTGAGCCATGCTGCCACTTCAAGGGAATCAACAAAGTCCTAGAGGGTAGCATCTTTCAGAAAAAGAGGTGCGCAAGAACAAGGGGGCACAATTTGAAGATAGAGGGGGGATGGCTCAGAGGTAATGTGAGGAAGTATTTTTTCATGGAGAGGGTTGTGGATGCATGGAATGGCCTTCCTGAGGAGGTTGTGGAGTCAAAAACAGTGGGGAAATTCAAGAATGCAATGAACAGTCATAAGGCAATTCTAGGGGTGGGGGTAGGAGGAAGTAGGCTTTTGGTTAATTAGGATCTGCAGCTTATCCATTAGTTTGGGAAATGGGCAGACTGGGTAGGCCAAGTGGTCCTTATCTGCCATCAAATTCTATGTTTTTATGTTCTATGTTACTAGATGTAAAGAAACAAGCTCATTCACAGCTAGTCACTCAAACCTCTAAGCTATACTGACAATTGCGCAGTGTGGAAGTCATTTATAAAACTCCTTAAGCTTCACTCCTGGGGTTTTATGTAGCATCCCGCTCCTTGAGTGTGTGTACAATTCTGGTTACATCCACCCACCCATTTATTATTCTACATTTTATACTCACTCAATGTGTGTGCTACCACATGTACTGCAAGACTGAAGGTCAAGTGGCTTACTCAAATATCACTCACCTATGGCAAACCTATGTCACAATTTAGTGAAATGTGTTGCATTCTGGGATACAGGATCAGAGAACAGCAGCAGAAACAATTAGAAAATGGAGATCCTCACACTGAAAATGAAGGTATGCATTCTTACAAAATGTCAGTAAACAAAATACTACTACTGGCACACAGAGTATAAACAGATTCAGCGGGGCAGACTGGAAAACATATCTCTTTGATGTTTTTTTGACTTTGAGGCTACTTTAATCAAATTATCAAAAGCCAAATTTATTAAGAACCCTGGTCTGAAGCTTTGATTCTTCCATTTAAAAAAATGGCAATCACTCTGACCCAATTATGAATCCTCCTATTGCCGTGCTTAATGCAGGAGCAAAAATAATTACGAAAATAGTAGAAATGCACCTCCAAAGGTCTAGTTAGGTTTCAGAAAGCTTACAGTACCATGGACAACTGCTATGTCCTTCAGCATCTCTTTGCACAAGTACTGGTCGGAGCCAATACTGCTGCAAAATGATGGTATTGATGCAGCCATAAAAAGTGAGAAGCTGCTTCAGACCTGAGGAAAGCTGAAAATTTCATTGATATGTGAACAGAAACAGATGTGTGAAATGATGGTATTGATGCAGCTGTAAAAAGTGAGAGGTTGCTTCAGACATGAGGAAAGCTGAAGATTTCATTGATGTGTGAACAGAGGCAGATGTGCAGAGCCCTTTGGGCCATACACTATGGGAAGACTCTGTCCACCTACAGAAGTGCCTGGCCTGGCATATTCACTTTTTACATAGTCACTCTACATATTCACTCTTCACACATTTAGTGCACATTGATTCACTCTTCACACATTCAGTCTTCATATATTCACTCTTTACACAGTCACTCATCACACATTCACTGTTGACAATTTCGCTCTTTTTTATTTTGATCACAAATTTTCAAGATAGTCATTTTATGACTGCTCTTATAAACATGACATATAGGATTTATAGTGTCTTGGCCAAAATGTCATTTTGTACCACAAGTGTGCAAAGACATCGCATCCAGGATTTAAAAAAAAAAGACACCTGTCACGTTTATGAGGTGGTGAGGGAAAATGGGTATGTTGAACGTTTGGAGTTCAAATATTGAAAATTAGCAAAGTTATGAGTCAACATTGAAATACTGTAATGTTCAGTCATAATCTAGACATTTTACAATATTTGTACACAAGATATTCAGCATATCCTTCTTACCACACCACCTCATAAACCCCATAGTTGAGCTTTTTCAGATCGTTGAGAAGTGTGATTCTGCACCACCAAAATGTCATTATGTGCCACAGGTGCAAAAACACATTTTGGCTAGGATTTCAAAAATGACAGCTGTCATGTTCCTGAGGTGGTGTGAAAAAAGGGCTATAATTTTTTGTGGTCAGAATGTTTAAAATTACCAAAGTTGTGTGTGAGCATAGAATAATTTCAATGTACAGTTGTAACTTTGTCATTTTTACATATTCTGATCTCAAATTTTCAACATAGCCTTCTTATGTCCCCAGCTCATGAACAATGGTGGTGAAAACTGTCAAATCCTGCCAGAAAGGTGAGCTAACTGAATGACTGCAACATCCCATTTCAGGAATGATTTGCATAATTCCAGTTCCATAGGTCATGAGGTGGGGTCCCAAAAATAGGATGTTGTAAATTTGGGTCAAAATATGCAAAGATGGCAAAATTATGCCTCTGAGCTGAAAATCCCATTGAAATACATTGAACTGCACTTACCTTAGTTTTTCATATTGCAGTCCTGGTTCCAGCAGCAAGACTTGTCTTAGATTGGAAACTGTATTGTTGCCCTGAGACTGGTTCAGGTTAGTGAGGGGGTGTGGGGGTGTGGAGTGATGAGTGGGACGTCAAATCTGTGAGGGACCTTTTTTTTTTTGCAAGTTTAAAGACAGAAAAAAAAATATTGAGCAATGGTTTTCTTTATTACAACTCCCAAGATGGCGACTGGTAATCAGAGGTTGGGATGCTAATGTCACAGGTACATGGATATAAAGATAACACTGGACACAGTAATAGCAGGGGCGTCATTTCAACAAAATCATAAGGGTAGCAAGGTGGGGTGGGCATGATGTGGGTGGGGCCACGTTGTGGGTGGGGCCATGGTGTGGGCAGAGCCAGAGAGGGTGGCATTTGTCAATGTGACATAGAGCTAGTTACCAAGTAATTTAAAATAAAAATGGGTATGAATTGGGTAGTAAAGTCTGAGTATAAATCTGAAATGGGCCATTACAGATGCTGATTCAACTTAAATAGCTAGTTTTCATCAAATTATGGAATCATCAGTATAGTGAAAGTCCCATTCCTCAACTGTACAAATATTAAACAATATTAATGAATGGCTAGCCCTTATTACCCATTGAAATCAAACAGAGTACAACCTTGTAATCCCACTATAGTGTATGGTAGAACGCTGTTCCGCATGGAAATCCATGCCTGGAACAGCGTTGTTTTCCTGCACTCGGTACGTCACGATCTTGTTGTGCTGCACGGGTACGTCACCGTGCAGCACAACAAGATCGAACACATTTGTGCATGCTACTGAGTGGCGCACGGCAACGCGAAGCGAGCGTAAGCAGAAAACCGAAGCAAGCCGCCTTTTTTTTTTACAAAACCGTCCTGGTGTACTGTATAGTTGCCCATATTACTATAAAGATTAGGTATGAGCAAGCATACACAAACAAGACAGTTGTGCGATCTTGAGGTTTCTGTGGTAACGACCTCTCGAGCCACGCCTCGAGGTCTCTGGTTACCACGGAAACCTCTCGATCGCAACTGCCTTGTTGTATATGCTTGCGCATACACAATCCTCTATGTTGTGATGTCAGAACCTTATAAACCTATCTCTCTATGTCATAGCTGTGGGTTTACAAAATGGAATGCCAGTGTTATTCAGTATTCTACATACCTAGAATGTGATTGTTAGTCTCAGTACAGTATTCAAATAACATTCCAATTGTCACAGTTTATTGTCTAGCAATCACTATGTCTGATAGAGATTTTAACTCTGGTGCTGTTTTGGCCCACTGTCATTCAGTCCATGTATCCTAATAATTTTTTTTCCTAAACAATCATGTGGGTGTAGTGCAGATCCATTAATAAGGTAATGCTAATTTACTTATGTTGGGGACTTCCCATGTCGAGTCCCATACACTATAATGACACGCATGATGTACAGGTGATAACCAGGGTGTATCCTCTCTCAGGTTGTTAGGCAATTGTAAACCCCTCAAGCTGTGCATTCTAGGTTTACTGATGCCCTAGACACCACCTGAAGTGATTATACCATGGTTATCACCTGTACATCAGGCATTATCCTCTCGTATTTTACCACACTGTTTCCAAAAAATATTACCACACTGTTCATGTCAAATGACTGGTACTATACAAGCTAAGGCACACATTGCTAAAAATAAAGAGCCGTCTCTAAACCAATACCTTACAGTACATAAAAACACACATCAAAACATGAGAGAAATAATACTGTTATGAAAGCATACCTGAACCTTGAACCATGGAGAGAACTTTACTTTTCTCTGTTGAAACAAGAGCTTAGTAAAAGAAATGACACAATGAAACTTGTAAAAGAAGTAATAAAAGGAAAATGAACTGATGAAAAAAAAAAATAAATCACACCAAAAACCTGTAAAGAAAAAAATAAAAGAAAAGAAAAGATCCTAGTAAAACTGTACACCAAAAAAACCTGTAAAGAAAAACTATAATAAAAGTAAAAAGAACTGAGTCCCAGGGTTACACAAAAGAAAGTCTTCCAGACTTCCAATTACTGCAGCAAAGCAAATGAAAGTACTCTAATTCTCCACACCAAGGCTACTACCCCCTCTTACAATAATTTAAAAGAGCATAAACTCCCTCCCAAACACCCATGAAAGTGGTAAAGCAAAGGACATAGGAGTGTTATTACCTGCCTGGAGGCTGGAGACACTGCTGGCACACTGGAGATTGGGATGGTAGGTGACTGGAAGTGCTGGAAGCTGACTGGTGACTGCTGGCACACTAGACTGCTGACTAGTCGGGGACACTGCTGGCAAACTGGACTGGTAGCTGCCTGGAGACAAAACTGGCAAACTGTCTCTGGACTGGTAGCTAAGCTGACTGGAGACACTGGCTGCTGGCACACTGGACTGCTGGCTGACTGGTGACACTGCTGGCACACTGACATCTGACTGCAGACTCTGCTAGCACAATGAATTGCTGGCTGACTGGACTGGTATCTGAGTTGAGACTGCTGGCACACTGCTGGCTGACTGGAGACACTGCTAGCACAGTGGACTGGTATCTGACTGGAGAAAATGCTGGCTGACTGGAGGCACAAGTTGCAAACTGGACTCGTTGCTGAGCTGACTGGGACAGAACTGGAACACAGGACTGGTGGCTGACTGGAGACGCTACTGGCAGATGGGACTGCTGGTTGGCTGACTGGTGGTAACACTGCTGGCATACTGGACTGGTTGCTGACTGGAGGCACAAGTTGCAAACAAGACTCGTTGCTGAGCTGACTGGGACAGAACTGGCACACTGACTGCTGGCTGACTGGAGACACTACTGGCAGATGGGACTGCTGGTTGGCTGACTGGTGGTAGCACTGCTGACATACTGGACTGGTTGCTGACTGGAGGCACAAGTTGCAAATGGGACTCGTTGCTGAGCTGACTGGGACAGAACCGGCACACTGACTGCTAGCTGACTGGAGACACTACTGGCAGATGGGACTGCTGGTTGGCTGACTGGTGGTAATACTGCTGACATACTGGACTGGTTGCTGACTGGAGGCACAAGTTGCAAACGGGGCTCGTTGCTGAGCTGACTGGGACAGAACTGGCACACTGACTGCTGGCGGACTGGAGACACTACTGGCAGATGGGACTGCTGGTTGACTGACTGGTGGTAACACTGCTGGCATACTGGACTGGTTGCTGACTGGAGGCACAAGTTGCAAATGGGACTCATTGCTGAGCTGACTGGGACAGAACTGGCACACTGACTGCTGGCTGATTGGAGACACTACTGGCAGATGGGACTGCTGGTTGGCTGACTGGTGGTAACACTGCTGGCATACTGGACTGGTTGCTGACTGGAGGCACAAGTTGCAAACGGGACTCGTTGCTGAGCTGACTGGGACAGAACTGGAACACAGGACTGGTGGCTGACTGGAGACACTGGTAGCACACATGACTGATGGCTGACTGTAGATAGTAATGTTACTTCAGTAATGGGTATCTTCTTGAACGCATCTGAGCAAATCTGTCTATTGCTACTGACAGGTCTAGCTGCTTCACCTCCAGTGGCTCACATGCCATCATCATTAAGTCACTGAGTTGTCTGTCACCACAACTGTTTCTTAAGTAAGTTTTCAATCTTTTCATGCATGAGAAGAAACGTTCATTTGAAGCCGTGGTCACAGGGAGTGCCAGCACCAGGTTCAAAATCTCCAGGACTTCTGAAAATGCATTACAAAGGCATTGCAACTGTTGTCTGACACAATGAATACTTTGCATATTTTTGTTCTGTAGCTATGCCTTTGCTAATTCCAGCTGTGACTCTAACACAATTATGTCTATATTTGCTCCTGGTAAGATTCTGCTAGGACCTTTAAAACAGAGTAATTCAGAAAACTGTCATCCTTTGGGTTGAGAGCAGCAACAGCTTTAAGAGGTCCAGATTACTTGTGAAGCGTGAATCAAGTTCAGTAACAAACCTGTCAATGCAGGCCAGGTATATTTCCTGTTTAGCTTATCACTGTTAGATCTTAGAAATGTCCTGAATTTCTATATTTGCAGTCCGTTTCCAAAGTGGATGAAACAAAAATTCTGTCAGCTTGCTCAACTGATATTTGCGCAGTGGCCTTCCTGTGTGCTGATTGGCTTCTACATCATAATCAATGCCACAGTGATCAGCAGCTTGTTGTGCCTCCTTGTAAATCTTCTGCCACTGTGAATCATTACATAGAGACAAGAGCTCACTTTTCGAAGACTGGACAAGATTACAAGCACTTGGCAAATCCAGATCTTTTCTCTGAAGTTCCTCAGACACCGATTGTATCTTCCTTAAAATTGTTTCTAGGCTGTACAGTGTTACTACAAAGGTGAAGTTCTGAATTTTAAACAGATGACCTTTTGCTTCACTATTTGCCTCTTTGTCAGTGTTTTGTGACTGAATAGCATGAAGTGTTATAATAATGGACTCTAGACACAACTGAAATTTCTTGACACAGTTGTACCAGTAAAACCACCATGTATCACACAGTCGTTCCAGTTCCAGAACTTGTAGACCTTCTTCTTTCTGAGCTTTAACAAACAACTCATGTCTTGGTGAACTTTGAGAAATAAATACATATACAGCCTGTAAGATGCTGAAAAATTCTTTCACTTCTGATATATTATTAATTGTTTGTACCAAGACAAGATTCAGTCTGTGTGCATGACAATGAATATAAACAGCTTGAGGAGCAATCTCTCTTATTCTTGCTTGTACGCCACTGAAGCACCCACCATCACAGAGGTTCCATCATAGCACTGTGCTACACAGTGCTTCCACTGCAGTCCAGCCTGACATACTGCCTGATTGATTGCACCAGCCAAACTACCAGCATCCAGTTTATCCATGTGGTAGCAGCCAAGTGGTTTTTCACAGATATTACCATCTCCGTCAACAAAACGGATTACAAAGCTGAGCTGCTCTTTGCGTGATACATCCTTAGTTTCATCGACTAAAACAGAGAAATATTTTGTAACTTCACTTACAATTTTCTCTCATACATGTTGCAACTATGTTAATCAAATCATTTTGATACTCTGGAGAGGTATAATGACCGTATCTCCTAGACATTTTTCTTTTAATTTTGAGTCATGTGCAGATAATGTTTCCAGAAACTCAATAAAATTGCCTTTGTTATCGGAATTTGTCGACTCATCACCACCTCTGAAGGCAAGACCTTGTCGCCCTAGGTAACACACTGCATGTAGTAGTAATTCAACATGGCGCCTGTTTTTCAATTTCAATGTCCCTATTTTTTTCAGCCGCTCGCAACTGACTGATGTCCTGATGAAGACTGTATACGGTTAAATTCACACCATGCTACAACAGATGCTTTGTGTTTCTCAGACTCACTGTGCTTTCTGAAGGCACGACCAATTTTTTTTCCCATTTACAGAAACCAATATCGACAAAAGGAACGTTTCCATGCTCACGACCTCCACCTCCAGGTGCAGTACGAAAAGAGTAAATGCCTGCATGCAAAACAGTATACAGCATCTCTCTGTACTGAATATTCTACCCACTTATAAGTTTTGTAATCACCATTAAATTTACGTGATTTTGTCACAGGGAAAACACACTTCGGCTGAACTGGAGCTTGGTAAGGACTAGCAGATATGTCACTTGGCACAGTATCGTGATCAACACACTCACCCATTGAAAATGAGTGGCCTTCACTAGATGGTAATGACGCACTTTCACATGCATCGGAGGATGTGCTTTCACATGCATCAGAGGGTGAGGGCGAAGCAACAAGTAATGGGCCTGTAGCAGCAGTACTAGGCTCTGAAACTATACTACTACTATCAGATTCATGCATGCCAGCTGACAGAACACTATCTTCCGGTCTTGATTTCTTCACTGTATGTTCAGCATGTGCAGTATATGCTGTAATTCTTTTCTTAGCAAACAACTGAAGCACTGATGGTTGCTTTGGATCACTGGATGCCTTCTTCTTAGACAGAGACATTTCAGTAATACTTATTTAGCAGTCAACTTCAAAGAAATTTCAATCAGTGAAGGCTACTAAAGAAGAAATTTAGCAATGTACAGCCTGCCAGCAGCTATGCCCAGTGATTAGCAAATCAGATATCAGTTTTGAAACCCCTGAAAAACAGGTATGAATTCAAATGTGCACACAGTCTAAAGAAATCACCAGTGTGCGTGACTAAATCTGCAAACAGTGATGACATCAGGGAATTAAAACTAACATATGGGTGTAAATTTTACATTTAACTGTACCTATGAACCTAAAAAAGGTCTATTATAATTCTGAATTTTAAAAATAATCTTATGAATGCAAGGACGCAAAAACATTTCTGTAATGAAACAAAAGTGGGATGCATACAAATGCTGTAAATCTGTCAAAAAAATGTTACTTTTGAATCACCAGTCATGTTATGATTTGAAGCACTATTCTTTGGTGTGTGGAGTATGTACAAATGTTGGGTGAGTACTGGTATGCATTAAAAAAATTTCTGAAGTGTATTTCCTCAAATGAGGACAGGTGAGTAAAATAGGCTGGTACAGACCTTATCTGGAGCCCTGGCCACATCTTTAAGCTGCTTTAAGTCTCTTAAAAACCTTAATGTTTCTAATTGCCCTTGGCAGATTAATTGTGGCCAGTTTGGAAGTACTTATTGTAACCAGTGGAGAAGGGGTTATGTTTAAAGATGTTGATGTAAGATGGTATCGGACTGGTCTGTGTGGTTTGATTTTGACTTTCGAGTCCTTGTCAACTGTACAATACCTTCAACCTCAGAAGTTTTTAAAAAAAATATCTATTTATATTTATACAATAGGGGTGAGTGGTCAAACCATTGGATAAATGCATATATTCTCACCACTGTGTAATTGATCTGCAGAGCCATTGAATAAATACATTTATCTATAATCATGATGTCACATATGGCATTTACCCACACAGTCGTGACCACGGCTCCAGATAAGGTGTGTGCCAGTCTTTTACACTCACCTCATTTTAGGAATTACTCTTCAAAAAATTTTTTAAATGAGTACCTGTACTCACCCAACATTTGTAAATACTCCTCCACATGCCAAAGAATAGTGCTTCATAACATAACATAACATAACATAACATAACATAACATAACATAACATAACATAACATAACATAACATAACATAACTGGTGATTCAAAAGTAACAGTTGTTTGCCAGATTTACACTTGTATGCATCCCACTTTTGTTTTACTCACTATGTTTTAAAACTGGTGAGTAAATTGACAGCAGTATTTGGAGTATTGTTGGCACCTGAAATTCTTATCTAGAAAAAAAAAACTGCATTTTTTAAATAAATTTAGTCCTCAGTCCACTCTACCAAGACATTTCTACACATCAGTGTCTTATTAATAAACGGTCAGCACAGAGTGGTTACAAACTACCAGCATCCAATTTGTTTGAATGCAGCTCAAAACTGTAGTTTGTTTGGACCCACTGGGTTTTAAATAGTGCCTTTCATGTTATAATGTTGCTGCCACTTTCAGCACACAGGGAGATTGAGAGAGCACACAGAAAAAACAGTGAGAGACCACTAAGCAGAGGGAAGTTAACTTACTCGCTCAGGGTCACACAGCAAGTGTCAGTTCCAGGATTCAAACCAGGTCTCAGGATCACATTTCTGTGCTCTAACCACTGGGCCACTGACTGTCTCCCAGTAAGTCATAATGAGCATCAGTTTCTCAACCTCTTCATCGGTGAGATTTTTCTTCTTTTAGTGGGTATTTTTTGGGGCACTAATGCTGCCTGCCTGCGTCAGCATCACTCTGAAGAAATTTCATTTTCAGAATATAGTTCAGGTAATGTGATAAGTGTACATGAAGCACCATTAGCTAATTCCTCAGTTTTATTAAATAAAATTATAACAATGGTCTGAGAAATGAAGCTTTTGATTGGCTGTAAACATTCTAACAGCCTTATATTAATCTTTTATTATACAATAGGCACAAAAAAATTCACACAGTCCTGCATTTTGATTGGCTAGCTGACACCTTTTCAGCGTTGTAAATCCTCCAGTGTACCCAATGGAAAAGGTACCAGCCTCCAGTCAGCTGCGGCAGGAACCCTCGCAAAAAAATCACTCCGACTGCCAGAATCCAAACAAGACGCACAAAAAAACAACAAACCAAACTGCAAATCTTAATGCTTACAGCCTCACAGTAAAAAAAAAAAAAGAACACAATCCCCCCCCACACACACACACACAATTCAGTGCAGAGCTTCGACAAACGAGATAAAAGAAAAACTAAGGGGGGGGGCATCACCACTAATTTAACTCTGCCTAGCAACAAGGAACTATTTCGCTTTGGTGGAACAATAAAATAACAAAAATGATGATTAAAAAGAGAAACAAAAAGTATTTCTATATTTTTAGTCACCCCAAAAATGTAAGTCATTGCATAATAGTAATATACCCCTCCAGCTTAATGGGTATTACAGTGGATTTATTTTTCTGGTGTGGTTAAGTCACTGGCCGCCCATGACTGAACCACACCAGCTGTGGTAAATCAATCCACCAGTATACCCACACCCTGGAGGGTATTGCTTTATTATACGATGTGGTAAATCGAATGAGCCAAATCTTGCAACCTGATTGGTTGGCTGGTACCTTTCCCAGTGTGGTAAATCCTCCAGTGTACCCACTGGAAAAAGTACCAGCCAATCTTATATTGTGCCAATCTGGTTGCTTTCATTTTGATAGAAACTGCAGCCATTTGTCCTGTCGCCGCTTCGCTAAAACACCGTGGTTAATATTACAAAAAATTACATCTTCCTTCCAACCATACAGACTTCAGTTACTTACAACATATCTAAAAAAATTAAATAAAACTACATTTGCCATTGTATAATATAAATTTATCCCTCCAGGGTGTGGGTATACTGGAGGACTTAACACGACTGGTGTGGTTCGGTCACGAGGTGCACCAGCTGTGGTAAATCCTCCAGTATGCCCACACACTGGAGGGATAAATTGCTTAATTAACATACTTATACAACTTACCCATATATTTAACAAGGTTTAACACTGTTTAAAAAACACATTTTTATTATAACAGCAATAAGACATTCCCAGGGGTTATCGCTTCTCTAAGGGCATGTGGCACTTGGCAATGCCTCGTGCCACATTATGCACCTAGAGGGTGATTAACAGACCATTAACATAACCCCTGATCATGCCTTATTGGTTAAGTGTTGAACGTGGCTGTGCTTAGTACAACAAAGGGCTTCTCTCACTTGTCCAAACACAGCTGCTAACATCTGAAAGCATCATGACATCATGGGACTTTTTTGTAGAAGCAGTGTACAGTTACAAATAAAAAAGGGTAACTGTGTTTGCATTCCTTTTCACAGCGACAATTACATTGAGTAAGCTGTTGCAGTGCTGCTGCCAAATGTTCAGAGCCCAGCCCAGCTCAGCAGACATAAATCAAGGGTGACTGTAATCAACTGTAAGCATTTAGCACTGTCTGAACCACTAACAAAACTGAAATGTCCTGCAGCCTTGTGCCTCTTCATAGGAAGAGTTTTTTTTTAACCCCCCCAAACACAGTGACACACACACACACACACACACACACACACCTAAAGCTTAGTTGTCCTGCTTGCTCATTTCTTATCATTTAGGCAGATTTAGCTGAAGCTGGAAAACTGTCTGTTGTCCCCGTGGTTAGAGAAGAGCACAAAAAAACTTCAGGTTCAAATCCCACTACAACTCAACACATCTAGCTTGGAGTGAACCCTTGAGCAGGTCAATTGGCCTCCTTATGCTTTAAATCTCTCCCAGAAGTAAAACTGGGCAGAAAGGAGTGGGGGACCCAAATGTTAAGATGTTTCATTATGGACTACTATCCTGGAGCCATGGGTGTAGGCAGGCATACTCCATGTACACTATAGTGTATACTTGTATTGAAGGGGGGCAGCATATAGGCCCTGAACAGCTTCCCTAGTCCATGGACACAACACAGAACCAGCAGAACCTTTCTGTATGTTTATATGTCAGCACCAGAAGGATTGGCCACTGCTACTGTCTTTGCAGCCCTGGAACTATACAACTTTACAGGGTCTGGGTTGGTATATTGGTTTCCCAAGGAACAATGCATGACATCTGCATATACCCATGCATGGGGGGGGGGCAGCAACCAGTAACAGGAAGTACAAATGTCATATTGATTGTGCGTTATGCCATACAGGGACACACATACAGTCCTGGTGTACATATGTATTTAGTGTATGGTGGAACGTCGTTCTCCACCGAAATCCATCGTTGTCAAAACCTTGTAGTCACACACTAGTGAGGTTTGCAGTGCAGCAGAACGATTTTTTCTACTGCACTGTGAACGTCACACAGTGTCCTCGAGCAACATTTGACAGTTAGGGCTAAGGGCTCACTCCATAGACAGGAAACATAGCGAAAGCAGTAATGTCGGCGGCAGTACTAATGTTTAGTGATAAAACGTTCAAAATGTAAAGTTTTTTTCCTTCTAGTAACACAGTAAAACTGTTTTGAAGCAGAAACATGCTGTAGTGATTTTTTTCCCAAAAACGACGTTCCACCATACACTATAAACAAGGTGCATGGAACAGTTGACAACAGGGCATCTTTCACCCGTTGGCACTCGAGGTAATCCGTCGCCATAGTGCCAACTCGGTGAAAGAATAGCCCTGTTGTCAACTGTTCCCCATGCACTCATCCCACATATTGTCTGCTACACCTACACCCTGCCTGGAGCAATATACTGTACCACAAAGAACTAAGAAGGTTCAGGTTGCATGCAGCGACAGTTGCTTGGGCCCCCACATCATTCCACAGCTCAGTCCAAACAAACACAAGTGAGAAAAAAAATGTCCTAGCCTGCTACTTACCTTACCACCTTTGCTGGGCGATGCTTGCTGGCTGTGCTGAAGGATGCTCTCCAACTCCTCTGCTACTGCAGCTTCTCCCCCCCCCCTCGCTCTCTCCTCCGTGGCTCCACTCCAGCTCCAACAGAAGAAAACCGCTGGCTTCTGCTCCTCCACTATCTCACCTCACCTGCCAGATGCCTAAATCTTAGCACCCTTCCCAGCTGTGTGCAAGTGTGGCAATCAGGTCAGGGGCAAGGCAAAGGATGGGACTTCAGGACCGTCAGGCCTCAACAGTAAAGAGGACAACAGCACAGGACTTATTATGAGGAAGGCACCTCTTTATAAAGTACCTTACCCTTCATCCAGTCTGACCACCTCCTGCAGAGTGCTCCAATCATCACCTGCCTGGCCCGTGACCCCACTCACCCTATTTTCTCTCTCCCCAGACCCCAGCGTCACCCCTGCAGCTGCAGCACTGGAGTGCCTGGTGGTCACTGGTCTCCCTCCCGACTAGCTGACTGACTCTGACTCCAGTCCTACTCCCAACCCAGTCCTGACCTCACCTCACCTGTCTTGGACAAATGAAGGCTTTCTCTTCAGTCTCCCCAGTAGACACACTGCTGCTGACTTTGCCAACAAGTAGTCTGTGTGAGTGTGTCCCAGTCCCGACTTGCACTGCAGTTGTTGTCTTTCTTCTCTCTGCCAGGCTGCGCCCGGCCGACAGTACTCTGTGCCTGCCCTGGCTGCCCGCGCTCTGCCAAATGGATTCGGTGCGGCCGGATAATCGGATCACCCTGCAGCCGCCTGGATCAGCTGCTCCAGCTCTCACTGATGCTTATGCACATATCCTCCCTTCTCTTGAGTCTTCACAGTACCCACATACACTTGCTGCTGCCTGCCTAGGCCTAGCCTAACTGACTCACAAATCTGTCCATCCGACTGCCTGCACTGCATGAGACCCGGTCAAAATCCCGCTGATCATTCCCCACGCATGCGCGTAATACATATCGCGCCTAAGCCAATCCCATTCCTCTCCAGTCCTCTACCAGCCAATCACAGCAGCGCCAGCTCCAGCACCAAGTAAGTGGCACCTTTGGGGGGGGCAAACTAAGCTGCAGACAGTTGGCGCCATCCGTCCCTCCCTCCCTGATTACAAGTCTGTGCTGTGCTAATGCTATTTTTATCATTTATCAGCACAGCAGCAGACTGTCAGGCTCCCGACCCTGTCTGAAACCTCCGGTCCTCCTGGACCTCACACAACAGCACACATGGCCAAGAAGCGGCTCCGGCAATGCGCATCCGGTCCCAAGGGAGCCAGCCCGGCAGGCAGGGCAGGGGTCGCAAGCCCTGTCATAGGGGTCGCATAATTTTCATAGGGGTCACGAATGCGACCCCTGGTGACCCCTAAATGACGCCCCTGAGTAATAGGGTACAACATACCTGCAGTGTGTTTAATTTTATGCAAAAATAGAAAAAATAAATAAGTATAAATAAAACAGAACACGAAAATAAACAATTGCTCAAGGCTATGTCACCTTACATCAGGTATCTCAAAACAATTCAGCAGTTTTTCTGCTGTTAGAGATACATTCCTCTTCAGGCACAGGTCCTTCTACTTACCTTCTTTCAGGTAAGTGAGACTGGCTCTGCAGCTATTCTGACTCTTGGTGTTTGAGGAGGGCTTATATATCCCTCTCACTTATGGAAAACCCCATCAATAACATCCAATTAGCGCTATAATGGTCCCTAATGGCTTGTAACCCATCCTATACAAAAGAAAAAAGGGTTACTTCTAAGCCTGTACGTATCAACTAACATTCCCTAGAAACAAAATAGCCTAATGTGCATTTTATAAGGTTGGAAACATTAATTGTTCCTAAATAGGGAAACTCTACCTCTGTTATATATTGAGGTTTTAGATAGGGAAACTCTACCTCTATTACATAAGGATGTTTTAGCTCACAGAGTACAAATTCAGTCCTCTAGGGGCGGCTGTCTCCCTACAGAATGTCAATTCTTGAGGTCTTACTAAAAGGTCAGGATCTATTTCATTTATGTGCAAATAGTGAAAACATTTCTATAGTTTATTTTATTTTACAGCCGTCTCCTTAATCTGAGGGCTACTTTATGTGCAATGCATTTCCACATACATGGGGGTGATCCTGTCCTTTTAAATGATTTGTTTTTCTATGTTGCAGCAGAGTGGCAGTCTGTAAGAGAATCCTTATCCAGCCACTCACATTGGGGCTCCATCTATCTAAGTGGACATTTTTGTATTTCAACTCCCATTTTACACATTTTCTTATTCATTCATATCTCTGGCACCATATACTTTAAATGGCATACGCATTTATTTAATTAAGCACTGCTGCACTTTCAACTCATAATATAGCACACAATGCAATCTATGCACTTTATTTAAAAAAATGCACTTTATTCAACCACCACCTTATATACTCAAAGGCACTTTATATATTTTGGCATTAAAGACCATAAGTGCACTTATTTTATTCCTACCAACTGGCCTTAGCCTGGTGCATTATTTTGGGGAGTTCTTGGTGAGGGATGGATATATAGAAACTAGAAATAAAGGCAGTAGGAAAAAAGATTTAGTAAGAAATCAAAAAGACTGATGTATAGTAAGTGGCCAACCTATGCCAGAGGTGGAAAAAGGTAAAGCATATCATAGGGAGATGCTGTTACGCAACAGATTTCAGCAGAGTAAAGAAGACAAAAAAGGTATCCCTCCACTGGGGTACTGGACTGGCAGAATGCAGTTCTGCCACACTCCTCCCTCTTTTTTTCTTTTGAGCTATCTTTTTACCCCTTCTCCTATGCTCTGGCTCCCACCTCTCCTTCAATACCATACCCACCTCTTGTGATGTATGCCACACCCTCATGGCCAGGTTGCATGCAGATGCCCACGTGGGTGCAGTCAATGGCCTCAATCATGTCAGGCATACCTGCTACCCTGTGGAAGTCCTGCATGGTTGCTGTACACTCCACCTGTGTGCTGGGGAAACAGATGTATTTTGACACATGTGGCAGCAGAGCATTGAGGAACTGTGTAGGGAGGTGAGACATGGCTGACTGGGTTATGCCTGTGGTATCTCCTGTTGGTCTCTGGAAGGTGCCCATGGTGAGCAGGCACATGACGTCTGTCACCTTCTTCTCCATGGACATGGTGTGGCTCCATCTGGTGGGTGCCTACATCTCATCATTGCACAGTTCACAGAGCTGCCTCAGAATGGCTCTGTTCAGGTGGTACCTGCTCACAATCTACATGTCACTGTACTGCACAAAGGTGATATCGGCGCAGTACCACCTGTGCCGGGCATACTGCCAATGGGACCTTCCTCGGCCACATTACTGTTCCTGATGCCCTTCTCACATCCCTCATTATGGCCTCCATCATGAAGGGTGCACTATCCATGGCCCTTGCTGTCTTATATCCCCCTTGGCAGTTGGCTGCTGCAGGCTGTGTGCCACCCTGGTGCACTGCCTGGCAGTGTGTCTGCCTGTCTGTTACACTCTCTCTGCCCCTGTCTCCCTCTCCACTGCCACCACTGTCCCTCTCCATCTGTGTCTGCCTTGGTCTGTCTGTCTCTCACTCTATCTTTCTCTGTCTGTCTTTCTGTCTGTCTTTCTTTCTTTTTCTCTCTCTGTCTCTCTCTCTTTCTCCCTGGCTCAAGTGCTTTCTTTGTGCTTACGCCCTGTATTTATAGGAACAAGTCTGATCAGCACATCTCTGCTTTGCTCCACACTTGCGCATGGTTTCACAGTTTAATATCGCTCTGCGCTGGATATTCATGGGCATGCCCCCTGCACTTGCTCCTGCATTCATTATAGTTGTGCATTGGTGAAATGAGAGTTGTGCTGCACACTTGCTCCCACTGAATATCTCTCCTTGGCACAAGTCTGCACTTCCGTTGCGCAACTCAGTTGCACCATATGCAACTGCTTTGCATATCTGGGCCCATCATTATAACATTTCAATATTTACAATCATAATCATATTTCATTCTCTTTCACTATATCTATTCCATGGCATGATGAAACATCTACGTTTTTGTGTTGACTTCCTGATCTATGCTTTACCACAAAATGATAGAGTTGCAGTCTCAGATACCACTGCATTATGCGGCCATTTTGGTCTTTCATCTGATTTATCCACACAAGTGAATTGTGATCCTTTAAGGAGAGTAAACTCTGCACCCTACAAATACAAGCTCAAAGCTTTTTTTGCCACTTAATGGCTAGGCATTCTTTTTCGATTGTGGCATACTTTTGCTCCCTATCATGCAATTTCCTGCTGATATAAATGATAAGGTGCTCCTCTCCTTGAATGGTCTGGCTCAGGACTACTCCTATCTTTGTCTCAGAAGTGTCAATGTGCACTTTGAAAGGGAGACTGAAATCAAGGCACTTCAATATAGGCGAGACACATAAGGCTGCCATGATAGCTCTAAAGGCCTCCTCACACTCAGGACTCCACTTTACTAGGTTACTATACATTTTCTTTGTCAGTTCTGTTAATGGTGTGACTATTGAGGCAAAGTTAGCTATAAATCACTGATAATATCCAGCTAGGTCTAAGAATTATCTGTCATGTTTTTTGATCTTTGGCACAGGACTATTAGCTACTGCCTTTACTTTCTCTATTTCTGGTCGCACACACCCATTACCCAAAAGTAATCCAAGGTATCTGGTTTCAGACATAGCTAGTGTACATTTTGTTGGATTTATAGTGAGTCCAGCTTTCTGGATGTAACACAACACAGTGGACAACTGTGTTATGTGCATTGACCAATCTGGACTATAGAGGACAACATCATCAAGATAGGCAGCACAGTAGGCAGTGTGTGGTGTCAGGATGTGGTCCATGAGTCTCTGGAATGTGGCAGGGGCTCCGTGTATGCCAAAGGGCATGGTAGTGAACTGGTATAATCCAAGTGGCATGCTGGATGCTGTTTTCTTCCTGGAATCAGGGGATAAGGGAATTTGCCAGTATCCCTTACTTAGATCCAGTGTGCTAATGTATTCAGCATTGCTGATGTTGTCTATGAGATCATCTACCCTGGGTATGGGGTATCCATCAAAGTGTGATACACTACTGACATTCCTGAAGTCAAGGCACAGTCTGATGCCACCCTCCTTTTTAAGGGCCACCAATATGGGAGATGACCAGGCACTAGTGGATGGTTCGATTATGCCAAGTTTCTTCAACTTCTCTATTTCCTTCTTCACCCCTTTTCTAACTTTTTCTGGAAGCCTGTAGGGTTTTTGCCTGATAGGGCTGGAATCAGTTCTAATATAATGCTGTACCCCAACTGCCTTTCCTGGGACACTTGTAAACGTAGGTGCAAAGGTTTTTAACTGCTGGTGTATGCACTCTGTCTGCTGTGTGTCTAGCTTGGGGTTGATTCATATGTTAGAGAGGTTATATAAGTCTTCTAATCCTTGATAGGCCATCTCTAACTCAGACATGTCCATCTCTGGGAGTATGTACATGGTCCCAGTAGCTTCCTATTTCTCTACCCATTACTTCAGAAGATCAGTGATGTTGACTTGTCCTACATTGGTTCCCACTTCCCAAAACTCTTTAACCACATCCAGTGGCCCTCAGGGATTCCTTTGATAGAGTAGGGAGAAAGGGGAGTACCCTGTGGCAGCTTTTGGGACCTCTCTGTAAGAAAATAACAAGAAGGGGAGGTACCTATCCCAATCTTTTCCCTCGCTGTGTACATATTTCTTCAACATACGTCTCAGCGTTGGGCTGACATGCTCAACCAGTCCATCTGTTTGTGGATGATAGGACATTGTTTTTATTGCCACTACCCCCAACAATGGGTACAGATCTTTAAGTAATGTAGCCTGAAAGTTACTGCCTTGGTCAGTCAGTACCTCCTTAGGTATCCTAAGATGGCTGAAAACTTTAACTAGCTCCTCTGCTATTCAGGGGCTGGCATCTGTACACAATGGTATGGCCTCTGGGTATTTTGTTGCATATTCACAGATGACTAATATGTATTTGTATCCTCAGGCAATTTTCTGTAAGGGGCCAACAATGTCTATTGCCATCCTTTTGAAGGGTATGCTAACTATGGGCAAGGGTACCAGGGCACTACATCCTTTCGGGTTACCTGGGCCACCTTCTGACACTCTGGACAGGCTCTGCAGTATTCTGCCACTTGCTCATGGATACTGGGCCAATAAAAACATTGCAACACCTGGCCAGGGTTTTATCCCTACCTGCATGACCTGTCCATGGTAAGTCATTGCCTAAATACAAGATTTGATTCCTAAACTGTTTCAGGACTACTAGCTGTTTAGCAGGTTCACCTGTATGGGGGTTATCACATGTCCGGTACAGTAATTGGTTGCTACATTTAAAAACAGGGGCCCCTGATGGCTTCTTCTGGTCCACCTGTTGAAAGAAAAACAGCTAATGTGTCATCTTTACATTGTTCCTGGGTAATATCACATTTAGACAACAGGTTATCTACAGTGTCATTAGGCAGTCCCTTTTTATTTCTCCAAATATTCTGCGCTTTCTTCTTTTCCCCCTTTGATCTCCTATGGGCACTTGGTGTATACCTTCTCCAATTACTGCCAACCCCTGTAGTCTCTGACCCTATTTAACTGTGGATTTTCCTTTCTCCTAGCCCCTGCCCCTGAAGAGCACCCTGCCCTGGAGTGTGCTGCATCCGTCTTTTCCATTCAAAGGAAGCAAGGTAATTCTTTTCTGCTGGTGGAACACTAGTAGGAAATGCAGTGGTTGTTTGTGGCATTCAAATCTTGGTGCCTTTTTCTGGGACTGCTACCGCATGGGGATTCTCCATCTTCACGACTACGGGCTGCCGTGCCAGTGGATTTTGGTGACTTTCTCCCTAAATAACTGCTCACAAGCTCGGGCTGCTCAGCTGGGTTAGCGCAGTTTAAACTTTGGATTCGGGACTCTCCTTCGCTTCTCGGTGACTGCATAAGGGGTGCCTTTTGATCCTAGGACTTCCCAGTAGCCGCTGCGCAGCTGCTCCCCACCCGCCCCCACCACCCCCACCCTTGTCCGGCATTACTTTCATAGTGTTACAAGTCTGATGCCACGCTCAGTGGGAGTGTTATTTTAATTATCTCCCTACTTTCTCATTCACAATTTATATTACTTTACCACTAGAGGGCATCTACAGTTCCTAACAAACCCTTCTTATCTCTCCTTTTTTTAGCATTTATTCCTAGCTGTTTCTGGTGGGCTCTGCTCAAAATCTTATCACTGGCCTCTCCTCCTCACTGCAACTTACTTACATAAAATTCCCTCCTTGTATTCAAATCCCTGGGCATTTGACCCAGGTGTACTACTGCTACAAGCCTCAATTCTTGTTACCATTATGTGGATCCTGATGGTTATTAGCCCTCTCTCCCTAAATGGTCACCACCATCACCCCAAAGATTACACCTTCTCAAATATGCTTATCCTGGCTGATATGCCACTAGCCACCTCACCACTTTTTGTCCCAAATTGGATCATTTACAATGTCATCTATCCACTGCAAAATTGCTCTTGTTGCGTTGCCCCCCTACTTACCACATTTACTCACCATAACTGTGGTACTTGCTCCTTTTGGCACTACTATTACCTGGTGATATTGAGCTGAATCCAGGACCTGGATGTAATGTCTCCATCTCTGACACTTACTGGAATAATGCCAAGGATCTGCGCTTTGTTCATATGAATATCAGAAGCTTTGCCCACAACATAACGGAACTTGAGGCCTGGGTCACCCAATACAATCCTGATATTCTTTGTTTGACAGAGACCTAGCTAAAGACCTCCACACCTGATCATTTATGCTGTCTGCCTAACTACAAAATGATAAGACAAGACAGGTCCTCATCTAAATGCGGGGGTGGGGTTGCAATCCTATATAAACCCTACCTCTCGTTACACTGGAATATCTCCTTCACTCTCTCATACTGTGAAGCTATACATGCTACTCTTCAACTTGGATCAAAGCGGTTACACATTGTATGTGCCTACAATCTTCCTAGGGGTGGTACCCCAGGGCTAGTTGAACTCCTCTTCCAGGTGAGCTTAGCCACTGGACGAAATGAAGTTCTCATCCTTGGAGACCTAAATCTAAACTGGTCAATACCTCCATACTATTATACAAGACTATGACCTCCACCAACTGATCACTGACCCTACCAGGGTCATGGCCCCACCCTCCTGATCTAGTTCCCTAATTGATTAGGCCCTCACAAACCATCTTGACCACATCGTCTCAGCTGGTACCTTTGCTGACTCATTTAGTGACCACTCCCCAGTTTTTTGTACCTGGCGGGCTGCCAGACAATCATCTCTCCCTCCGAAATGAATCACTTTTTGTAACATGGCTAATTTTAATCCAACACAGTTCCTGCAAGATCTCTCACTCATTGATTGGTCACCTATCTTTACCTCTCTTAATGCACAATCCGCCCTAGACTATTTCCTTGATAAATTTGGTGGTTCTCAGGACCTTCACGCGCCTCGTGTCACTCGGTGTATCAGAGGTACACAAACTAAGTGGCTAACCAAGGATCTCCTTGCTCAGCTTCGTAACAGGAACAAATGCTGGTGTCTTTTTAAGGCCTCAGGACTACAGGCAGATTATAGTCACTACAGGGCTTTGAGAAACTCCTGTAAAAGAAACACCCGTCTAGCAAAAAGCTCTTTCTGTAAAGATTCACTAATTAATGCTGGAGGAGACTTGCAAACGTTTTGGTCTGTCATCAAAACTCTCCTTGGTACTGATAAACCATCCACCTCAAATGATATGCTGCTGAATGGTGTACATTGTAACAACCCTGTGACCATTGCCAACTCTTTCAACCATCATTTCTTGGATCTGTCTTGCTACTTAGCCTCCTTCCCCTCTAGCCACCTAACATCCTCTCCTGTGGCCAAGGTTCCAATGCTCTCCCATCCACTCTTCAGGTTCCGGACCGTCACTAAATCTGAAGTCCTTAAGCTGCTGCTGACAATCCCTGACAACACTAGCTCTGGCACTGACAGTCTTGAACCTAGGATTCTGAAAGCCGCTGCCCCGCTCATAGCCTCCCCCCTAACTAAAATCTTTAACCTGTCGCTATGTCATGGTGTAGTTCCTAATGTTTGGAAGATAGCTAGGAGAACACCAATTCTAAAGAAAGGTGATCCTAAAGAGTTGGCCAGTTATTGGCCTATTGCCATCCTCTCTGTGCTCAGTAAAATCCTTGAAAAATTAGTTGCAAGGCAAACTATAGAGTATCTCCTGAAACACAACCTCCTCTCCGGCTCCCAGCATGGATTTCAAAAAGGCCATAGTACTTCTAATGCCCTTCTGAAACTTACCAGTGACATTTACACAGCCATGGACTCCGGTCTTCTGACAGGTACCACTTTCATTGATCTCACCAAGGCTTTTGACCTGGTTGATCACACCTTTCTCCTTACAAAGCTTACCTCCCTTGGTTTTTCAGCCAAATCAGTGAACTGGTTCTGTAGCTATCTATCTAATTGACAGCAGGCTGTTGCTTTTTACACAGCCCTGTCAGACCTATCATCCATACATGTTGGTGTTCCACAGGGATCCATACTTGGCCCACTACTCTTCTCGATCTTCATAAATGACCTCCCACAATGAGTGTCTACTTGCTCTACCTTGCTCTATGCAGATGACCTTGTACACTACCATAGTGCCAGCAATGTATCGGACATTAATAACTCTCTAACTCTTGAGTTCCAAAACATACAATCCTGGCTAACTGCAAACCGTCTTGTTCTTAATGAAACAAAAACTCAAGCAATGCTCTTTGGCTCTCCATCTAAATTAAAAAGTAAATCGGAACTCCCTCAAAATATCCTGTTCTGACAATTCCCTGTTAGTCAACACCACATCCTTTAGATACTTTGGTATTCTTCTTGATGAATCCTTGGACTTTGATCTCTGCATCACTATAACTTGTAAATCAGTCAATGACAAAATTGGAAGAGCCTACCGTACTAACTATGCCCTTACCCCATCAGCTAGGCTTGCCGTGGCACAAGGCCTTCTGCTCCCATCTTTGGCTTATGGTTCTGTCACCTATCTAGGTGCAACTAAGACCTCCCTCCATACATGGGACATTATGTATATTAACATTTGCCGTTATGCTTCTGCTAGTCCTCTGCTCAAACATCACTGTCTGCTCTATGCAGACCTTGACTGGCCTAGTCCTGTAGCCCATCGCCTCCTATCTTATGGCACCTTAATTGATGGAACTATAAGAGCTGGCCTCCCTCAATCTCTTGCTTTGCTACTACATCCTCAAACCCCTTCCTATGGTCTCCGTTCAGTTGATCAGACACCTCTGTACATCCCTAGATGTAGGACCAAAATGGGTACACAAGCTTTCTCCCATGCTGTCCCCTAAATACTGGAATACTATCCCTCAATCTATTCATCTTGCCCCTACACATACTGGCTTTAAGAAGCTCCACCGTCAACACCTACTTACAGTAAGTCCCTGTACCTGTTTCCAGCCACCATAAACCCATCTCCTGCTCTGCTTGCCCTTTCTCTACTTCCACCCTACCTGTTATACTCCCCAAACTACCCTCTTCTCCTCTACCCCTTCCCCTCCCCTCCACCTTCCCCAGATACTGTTACATCGCAGACTTGCTAATTGGCATTTACCTGCTCACTGTTTCATGATAATGACCTATATGAATCTCTTAACCTGTGTTGCACTTATCTCATTCTTCTTAGTGATCTTGTTATCCATGTTATTGACTACCCACTTTGCTTGACCATGTATTTTTATAGTCTTACTAGTGTTTGAGATGTTTTTTACTCTCCTGGCTAACTCTTTTTTGTATGGTTTATGTGTGCTGCGTCACACTGATGTTGTTTTGTATTTCACTTATATCCTCCTGGGTCATACCTGAAAATAGGCATTCCTATGTCTAGTGTACCCACCTGGTCAACAAAAGCAAATAAATAAATAAATAAATATATTCCCCTCAAAAGGAAATGCGTCTCCAAAGGTTTTCACCTTGGCCTGTGACCCGCTGGTAATGGCTGTTACATTTTAAGGGGTCAACAATGCTGAAAGATGGGGACAGTCTTGCCCAATAACCACAGGGAATGGCAGGTTTGGTACTACTCCAACCACCATTTCTGCTTCCTGTTCATCAATGTTTTAAGTCACCTTGGTGGTGGGAAACCGATAAATGTACCTATGCACACAGATGACACCAGTATAGGCATCAGAAAATAGGATGTTTCCTAGTTCATCTAGATTTACTAATATCTAAAAAACCCACAAAGGAGCTTGCACTAGGATGGAATGCCATGGAAAACTCAGAATCAAAAACACAAATCCAGGTACTCACCACCACAAAAGAACTTAGCCCAGAAGGGAAACATTTAAAAAAAAGGTTTATTAAATTGCTTGACGCATTTTTGGTCCCACTGGACCCTTTATCAAAGCCTTTGATAAAGGCTCCAGTGGTACCAGAAATGCATCAGGCGATTTAATAAACCTGTTTTTAAAATGTTTCCCTTCTGGACTAAGTTCTTTTGTGGTGGTGAGTGCCTGGATTTTTGTTTTTGATTGATGTACTAATGTCTGTTGACTGCCAGTGTCAAATAAACCCATAATTTTCTTCTTTCTGATGGTGACTGTTGTTGAAAAATGACTCCAATAAAGGAGGGCGAGATGGGTAGCCTCGCTCTTTTTTTTGTAACAAAATAATTTAATATTTCCTTTACTGTTATAATATCTACAGATAATGTCTGGATTATATGGCCGACCCCTCTGCCTTCTTGTCTACCTGCATTTCTCCCAGGGGGATGTGATGGGGTAAATTAAATTGGTCTTACTGGTTGCTGGGTGAGGATGATGGTCTAGTCTGTTGTCCAGTATCCCTTCCTCAATGGTTGCCTGTCCACCACAAAATCCTCCGCCAGGATGACTGCAACTTCTGCCATTTCCGGATGGTGTTTACTCACCTAGATCTGGACCACTGCAGGTAGAATCTGAAGAAACTGTTCCATGACTACAGCCTCAATTATATCCAACTGTGTCTTCCTCTCTGGTTGCAGCCATTTGTTGCAAAGTTTATTCAGATGTGTATACGTCTCTCAGGGGGTATCGTTCCCTTGGTGTTTCAGGGAGTGAAAAATGCTGTTGATAAGTCTTGATATTAATATCAAAGCACTTCAAAATCTCCTTTATGACAAGGTTATACTTCTCAGCGCTTTGATGGTCAACGTGGCTATAGGCCAGTTGTGCTTGACCCACTAAATAAGGAGCCAATGTGACCACCAACTGCTTTGGAGGCCACCCACACACCTTCATAACTCTTTCAAAGGTGGTTAGGTATGCCTTGATGTCATCTGTAGCTAACATCTTGGTCAATTTGATGTCTTTAGGGACAGCATGCATACCGTTGCTGGACTTACTAGTCCCAATGATCTGTAGTGCCCTCAGTGTGTCTGCCCAAAGCATGTCTTGCCATCTTCTTTTCTTCTCTTGCTTCTGGCTGTCCTTCTTCAGAAGCTGCTCCATCTCTATTTGTTTCCTTGCAAGCCACTTCAAAAGCTTGCTCATGTCTTCTGGTGGTTTCTCGACTCTCACTTCCTCCAGTCCTTCTTCTTCTTCTTCACTGTCTTCTCCTCCAAAGGAGTCTGTTGATTGATGCTCTGGCTTGGCCCTTGATTTCCTTTTAAACTCAAGGCCTAGGAGCAACTGCTCACCTGTCAGCTCAGCCTGCTCTCTGGTCAAAGCGGGTTATACAGGAGTTATCATGATGACAAAAACATACTACCATGCCACTGGTTACCTTGATATCAGGTCTGACACCTATTGGAATCCACCCTGTGGCTAGGACTTCCAGAACCCCACTTCTGACACCAAATGTCACTGATACATGGGTATAAAGAAAGAAAACACTGGACACAGTAATAGGGTACAACACACCTGCAGTGTGTTTTATTTTATACAAAAATAGGAAAAATAAATAAATATAAATAAAACAGTCCAAACAGAACAAGAAAATAAATAATAGCTCAAGGCTATATCACTTTACATCAGGTATCTCAAAACAATTCATCAGTGCTCCTGATGTTAGAGATAAATTCCTTTTTAGGCACGGGTCTTTCTGCTTACCTTCCTTCAGGTAAGTGAGACTGGCTATGCAGCTAATCTAACTCTTGATGTTTGAGGAGGGCTTATATAGCCCTCCCACTTATGGGAAACCCTGTCCATAACATCCAATTAGCTTTAGAATGATCCCTAAAGGCTTGTAACCCATCCTGTACAAAAGAAAAAGAGTTACTCTAAGCCTGTATGTATCAGTTACCATTCCCTAGAACCAAAATATCCCAATGTGCTTTATATAAGTCTAGAAACATTAATTGTTCCAAAATAGGGAAACTCTACCTCTATTACATAATGAGATTTTAGATAGGGACACTCTATTTATTTATTTTATTTATTTAATTCATATATCAGATTTACAAACCTTTGAGTCAAAGACTCATTTACAAAGGCACCTCGTCACGGGAAGGGGAGACAATATATTTATGAAGCAAGACAGTGGGGAACAGTACAGGTGAGATACATGCAGCATACATAGCAGGCATTTCATAGAGCAAGTAAACATAGGCAAGTTGCAGAAGAGCACACAACAATAAGTCATTAGGGGTCCCAGTGGGTCACACAGGATACAGTGTGTGGTACACAGACTGAAAACAGGCTAATCGAGAAAACTGGTGCATATGTAATACTATAGGAGCAGGTTGGTTTTGAAAGGCACTCACAGAAGGCCCTATGATAGGCATATACAGCTCCGAGTGTTAGTGAGGTGTTTGCGTAGGGCGGTTTTGAAGGGGCCAGTTTCGGGGGTGTTTGTGATGTGCATGGAGAGGGAGTTATACCAGGATGGTGCTCTGTGGTGAAAGGACCTTTGGGCTAGTGAGGTCCTGGCTCTAGGCACCTGGAAGGTGGCTTTGGTAGTATTATGGGTGGCGACCGAGTTGGATGCCCGTAGAAGCGGTGCGGCAACTCCTGGGGGACATAGCCCAAGTAGAGCCTTTTTAGCCAGTATGCAGGTGTGATTTTGCAGATGATCTTCAATATTGAGTATGTTAGAGGTGGAGTAGAGCTGGCACATGTGAGTTCTGCTTGGGGCACCAGTCAGGAGCCTGCAGGCTTTGTTGATAGAAGTCTGGACTTTGGTGAGGGCAGTGGGGTCAGCGGCTGCATAGGTGTGGAGTCCATAGTCAACCAATGACAGGATGGAGGAAGTGATAGCCAGCCATAGGGCGAACTCGGGGAGGCAGTATTTGTGATGGTAGAGGAGTCCAATCCAGGCATTCATGGCAGAGGACTAAGTACTGACATGGGCATGGAAGGAGAAAGCCGAGTTGAAGGTGATGCCCAGGTATTTGTATGTTGATACCTGCTCAAGGGGTGGAGGGTGCTGGGAAAGATGCAAAGGGGAGCATTTTTGGAGTTACTTTGTCAGTGTGCAAAGATCATAGATTTTGTTTTCTTGAGGTTCAGAACCAGGCGATGGTCGAGGAATCATTTTTCAGCTTGGCTGAAGGAGAGTTGCAGGGAGCTCTGGAGAGTGAGTGTGTCAGGGTTTGAGGCGGCTAGGACTGCGTCGTTGGCATATAGTAGCAGTTTTCCTGTGCAAGAGCTGTAGGGCCCAGAATGGACCCTTGTGGGACTCTGGAGCATACAGGCAGCACAGTAGATAGGGTACCATTTAACTTGACCCGTTGGGACCTATCCCAGAGGTAGCTGGAGAACCAGGCCAGAACCAGGCCAGAGGGCCAGATGAGAATCCCATCTTATGGAGGATGTCAAGCATTAATGGGTGACTCACAGTGTCAAAGGCCTTGGATAGGTCAATGAACTCTGCCCCAGCAATCTCCTTGGCATCTAGTGCTGAGTGTATTTGGTGGGAAAACTCCAGTAGGGCTGTGGTGGTGCTGTGACCAGGGCAGAAGTTCTGGGCACAGTATGTTGTAGTTGGATAGATAATCCACGAGTTGCGTGGATACTATTTTCTCTAGAGCCTTGGGAGGGGGGGAGGATGGAGATAGGTCTGTAGTTGTTTGGTACTGTGCTGTCTCCATTTTTATGGATAGGGGTGATTTCAGCCTGTTTCTATGCACTCGGGAATGGGCCAAGGCACAGGGAATGATTAAGAAGGTCCGTGAGGGGGGCTAGTGTGACATCCATTGTTAGGTGGAGCATCCTGGAGTCAAGGCGGTCACAGTTCGGGTTGTGGGAGGAGAGGGCTTTTAGGAGGAGCAGTTTAGCATCATGGGGGGAGATGGCCCTGAAGAGAAAAGGGGGACGAGAAATAGCTGGGTGGTTGGTTACTGGGATGGGGTCAAAGAAGTGGGCAGGAAGGATTGCATTTAGGTCAGAAAAAGTTGTGTTAAGGCAGTCAGCAACACAGGACAGATGTGTATTAATTGTGCCATTAATAACCATCTGTGAGGAAGGAGGGGAGTGGGTCTTCCAGTTTAACTCCTTTATGTTATCCTAGAAGGCTCGGGCAGAGCCCCGGGAGGAGGTCAAGGTGGTTTGATAGTAGTTGGCTTTGGCTTGTCTTATGGCCCAGGTGCACTGGTTGCGAGCTGCATTATAGGCTTACCTGTCTGCTAACCTGCCGGTCTGGACAGCAATGTGCTATAGGTTATCACGCTGCTTCAGTTGCTGGATCAGGGAGGGGGAAATCCAGGCAGCAGTGTGTCTCTTAGAACGGGTGTTGGTGACAGGGCCAAAGATGTCACAGGCCTTGCAGAAGGCACTGGTGAGGAAGGCTAGAGCGGTATCTATATCCATTGTGAGGGAGATCGGGAACCAGTCGAGCTGGGCAAGGTGCTGCTTTAGCTTGTTTAGTCCTCCGGGGCATAAATGTCGATGGAGGGTAGCTTTGTATGCAGGTTTGAGAGTGGAGGAGGACCAGAAGCAGAGAATGGGTGAGTGGTCACTGAGGGAGTTGGCTAGGACGTTAACATCCTTTACTTTGTGTGGGCGGTTTGAGAGCACGATGTCTAGTAGGGAGCTGGTCCCACTTGATTGGTTAAATCTGGTGGGTTGAGTCACTAATTGGGATAGGTCAAGGGCTGTGAAGTTGTCCTTAATTTGTGTTGAAGTGGAGCCAAGCCAGTTGATGTTGAGGTCTCCTAGGACGAGCTGTTCAGACTTGTGTGGCAGGGTAGTGAGATAGTCGGTGAGGGAGCGGATAGCTTGACTTTGTTCGCGTGGGGGTATGTAGGCAGCTGTGAGGTAAAGAGGACCATGGCCTGGGCCTGGGGTAATTTTTAGGGTATTGGCTTGGGCCCCATGGTCAAGCTTGGGGGTGGGTAGGACATGACGCAGGAGGGAGTTACTTAGGTAGACTGCGCATCCATCGCCACGCTTACCCCCATGATCTTCTCTAAAGAGGGTGAAGCCAGGGAGGAAAACAGCCAAGTCTGGAGTTGATTGGGAAAGCCAGGTCTCCACTATGGCAAGAATGTCAGGCTTGTATTGAGAGACCCAACAGTGGAGTGCAGCAGTCTTCCTTGGGAGACTGTAGATATTCATGTAGGCAATACGGAGTACATGACCTATGGGGGCGATGTAGCAGGTCCAGGTCTGGGGTTAGGGTGGACATTCCCATAGAGCAGGAGGAGTAAGATGATGAATCGGGAAAAGGACTACGGCGGTAGTGGTAGGGGTGCTTGGGCACATGCGGGGATCTGGGGGGGCAGTGCAGAGGATGGGTAGGGAGTTAAGGATGGGTAGGGCTAGGACAGAGGGATACCACCTACCACTGTGGACTGGGGGGAGTATGGGAACCGGTGGTGGGTGTGGGGGGGCGGTAGGGTGATCCAGTGTGTGTGGTGTGCTGGTGGTGAGTAGAAGGTAGATGGGAGGGTTAGGAGCAGTAAGGGGATGAGATGCTGGCATATGTGCATATACAGGGGTGTTAGAGAGATTTTTGGCAGAGATTTTTTTTTTTGGGGGGGACAGGATAGTGAGGAGCAATGTGAATATACTGAGACCTAAAAGAGACATATTGCTGTATGAGATAAATGAAGGGGGATAGTTTTTGGCAGGCAAGATCCTCCTAGTGTTCAGCTGGTATAACCTGCAGGTGGAAAAGTGGGCTGATTGGTTCTGCAGCCTCACGTGACACCACCTATATAATACAGAGCTGACCAAGGGTGGTGTTGGGGGCAGTGGGGAGCCAGCATGCAGTGCCGGCTGGGTCAAAACAACGCACCTGCAACTGCTGTGGTCTGGTGCAAGGAGCAGCTGCGTACCTGGGAGTCTGAGAGGGGGGCGAGTCCTGCTGTTCGCAGTCTGTGGGGAGGGCGGACAGCTTCCTCTGGCCCTCGCGACCCTCCAACGGAGTTTGTCTGTTAAAGGAGAGAGGTGAGGTTTAATATAGTACAGCAGTAGGAGGCGGGGTAAGTGAGAACAAAGAACAGCTTTCTGTTAGCAATCGCGATTAACTTATCTTACAATGGCTTTTAGTTACTTTCTCTACTAGAAGTAATCTGATAGCAATCTGCATAGAAACAGGCACAAAAAACAATCAGCAGTGCTACGCCGACTTTCCCAGTTACGAAGGCATTTTTTTTTTTTTTACATTAAAGGCAGTTTTTACATTAAAGGCAGTTTGTCCAATTGGCGCCAAAATCAAAAACAAAACAACGTGCCTGCAACTGCTGTGGTCTGGTGCAAGGAGCAGCCACATACCTGGGTGTCCAGGGGATGAGTCCTGCTGTTCGTGGTCTGTGGGGAGGGCAGGCAGCTTCCTCTGGCCCTCGCGACCCTCCAATGGAGTTTGTCTGGGAGTCTGGGGGGGGGGCAAGTCCTGCTGTTTGCGGTCTGTGGGGAGGGCGGGCAGCTTCCTCCGGCCCTTGTGACCCTCACTCTGTGAGGTTTTAGCTCACAGAGTACAAATACAGCCCTCTAGGGGCTGCTGTCTCCCTATGCATTCCTGAGGTCTTGCTAACAGGTCTGCACCTATTTCATTCATGTGCAAACAGTGTAAACATTTCTATAGTTTATATATGTGCTGTATTGTTTTTATTATGAACACTAGCCCTTTATATTTATATCTCAGGGCTTTATATATAATGGGGTATCATGAGGCTTTTTTAGACACTTGCAGTGTCTATTCATTTATTTGCTTTATTTCTTTATTGTGTATAGTTTATTTTACAGCTGTCTCCTTATTCTCCTTAGCCACCCCACAAAGGAGCCTCTGACAGCCAGCATCCCCAGTCAGGACAAGCCCTTGATGGGGCCCTGTGCTGCCCATGGCTAGGCTGGAGCAGAAGCCAGCCAGCCACCCCACAAAGGAGCCTCTGACTGCCAGCCTCCCCAGTCAGGACAAGCCCTTGATGGGGCCCTGCGCTGCCCATGGCTAGGCTGGAGCAGAAGCCAGCCAGCCAGCCACCCCACAAAGAAGCCCCTGACTGCCAGCCTCCCCAGTCAGGTATGGCTCACATTATGGTATTGAATCTCTGAACGACCATTGTCAAGGATGACACAGTGTTCAGATGCGACTAGCTGCAGTGGGTACAGGGTACCTCCAGACTGATTCTGTCCTCCCACTGCAGTAAGCAGCTGACTCTCCGCGATAGCTTTGTGAGCAGCCAGGAAGCCACTGTGCCTCTCCATTAGGGCAATGTTGCCAAAATATTCCAGAAATAGAGTGTGAAAAGAGATTTTTGTTATTGGGAGGGGATCATAACCTTATAGTGTGTTGTTTAACAGTTGTCACTACCTTGTTAATCTTGTAGTGACCTTAATTGTACTTCTCTTACTGTATGCAACTGTTTATTGTGGTGTAGCATAGGTGACAACTAATGTTGAAATATTTATTTTAAACTGCTATTGCGTACATTTTTTAAAACTTGTACTAACTGCCTCCCTCTGCTTTACTATCTCCTACCTGCAACTGTTCATTGTAATATAGCATAGGTGACAGTTGAGGTTGAAATATTTATTTTAAACTGCTATTTTGTACAATGTTTAAAACTTCTACTAACTGCCTCCCTCTGCTTCACTACCTCCTATGTCCTGCTGTACAGTAGCCTCCATTATCCCTGAATCTGCACAAGTCTGTAGCAGAAATTACCCTGCTCAAGCCCACTTATACTTAAAACTTTTAGAACAGTTAAACTTGGTGCCAACTTGCTAAATCTCAGCCTCAGCCTACCCTCTGCTTCTGACCAATTTCATTTTCTCTTTTACTCGTTTTCTGTCTGTTTTCTTTAAATTTCCTTCAGATCTCCCATATTAAATCCACTTGGTTTGCACCTAATAAGCATCCTGGACATTTAAACACTGACACAGACACCTGTTATAAAGCAACCCCAGCATATCCCCTGTTTCTGTCCTTTTCTCAGTTGAGTCTCAGCTGTTCCTATACGTTTCTGCTCATTGCTACCTGGACTATTTAAATTTTGGTACCTAAATAGTCTCATCTTCATTTTTCTTTTCCTTTTCTTTTTTTTTTCTTCCACTTACCTTGGAGCCAGCCCAGTGGTCTCCTACTGTGGGAACAGACTCCCCACCATTACCAATCAACTAATTCCTTTGTCCCTCTCCCCACCCAATGATTACTATCCTAAACAAGCACTAAGCTCTTCCCACCCCCCAATTCTCCAAATCTGCATTCCCTTTGTCTTGATTCTGTTTTAATGCCTGTATTTTTACTTCTCTCCCACTAGGACAAGCTCTCGATGGGGCCCTGCGCTGCCCGTGGCTAGGCTGGAGCAGAAGCCATCCAGTCACCCCACAAAGGAACCTCTGACCGCCAGCATCCCCAGTCAGGTACAGCTCACACTTCAAGATTGAATCCCTGGACAACCACTGGGCAGGCCGCCACAGTGTTTGGTTGTGATTGGCTTTAGTGGGTACAAGGTGCCTCCAGATTGGTTCTGTCCTCCCACTGTAGTAAGCAGCTGACTCTCCATGATTGCTTCATGAGCAGCCAGGAAGCTGCTGTGCCTCTCTATTAGAGTGTTTTTTCCCAAATTTTCCAGACACAGGAATTGTGACAAGGGATTTTCACCCCCCGCCCTCCCCATCCTCTGGCCTTAATTAAATACTCCCTGACTCCACTTACTTTTCCCTTAGATATCATCATTGGCCTAGATCCTCATTCTTCAGTGGTGCAGGAGGAGTTTGTGGAGTTGGGGAGGGGCCTTAGGCAAATAGCACACACAGTAACCTTCTCGGAGGTGCTGCCTGTCTATGGCATGGGTGAGGCTAGGGTGCACCGCACCATGGGATTCAATCAGTGATTGAAAAACTGGTGCAGAGCTCAAGGTTTTGGCTTCACTGGGGACGGGGTCCACCTGGAGGGATACAGGCCTGTACTGGCATGATGGTCTGCATCTGTCCAGGAGGGGAGCCAGGATCCTAGGTGATATGTTTAAATGCTTCTTTGGTAAGCATTTAAACTAGCCAAGGGGGAGGCACTGAAAAGGAGAAGGGAAATCCTTGTCCCCCCCAAAAAAATCAGGATAGTCAGTGAAGTAAACACCAAGATAGAGAAGTTGATAAGGAGAAGGGTAGGGGTAAATAGAGAAAAAGACAAAGGCAGTAAGGACAGGGATGGGGCAAAAAGGGGTAAGGCCATAAAAAAATGGAAGATAATGAATACCAGTGCTCATAGTCTAGGTAACAAGCTCCCTGAACTGGTGGCCTTGTTGGAAGAGGGGTGCATGGATATTGTGGCAGTCACAGAAACATGATACACAGAGAACTATGACTGGGATGTCAACATACAAGGGTACATAATATACAGGAGGGACAGGGAGGGTACAAGAGGAGGAGGAGGAGGAGGAGTTCTCTACATAAGGGAAGGGATCAAAGCAATGGAACTAAAGGGTAAACAGGGAGGAGAGGAAGCACTGTGGGTCACACTGGAGACTGGAAATGGCACCAAAATCTGCACAGGGGTTGTATACAGACCCCCATTGCAGAGGGAGAAAATGGACAAGGAAATGATAGAAGGCATTCTTAGGATGGCACAGAAAGGGGACATATTACTGATTGGGGACCAGAATATGCCAGATGTTAACTGGAGCACCTTTACTGTAGCCACATCCAAGAGCAAGGCCATTCTCTATGCCCTGCAGGGGGCAAAGAACTAAGGATAGAACTAGTAACACCATTGACTATCCATTTTAACAAATCATGGGAGCATGGTGTGGTACCTGAGGGCTGGAAGAGGGTGGATGTGATTCCCCTTCACAAAAGTGGGAGCAAGACAGAGGCAGGAAACTACAGACCTGCTAGTTTGACCTCTGTGGTAGGGAAAATGATGGAATCACTTCTGAAGCAAAGAATTGCTGAGTACCTAGAGGCCAGTGGGGCACAGGACCCAAGGTAGCATGGATTCACAGTGGGAAGATCATGTCAGATGAATCTAATCGATTTCTTTGACTGGGTGACCAAAGTAGTAGACCAGTGAGGGGCTATTGGCATGGCCTACCTAGACTTTAGCAAGGCATTTGACACAGTCCCACACAAAAAAATAATAAACAAATTAGCCAGCCAAGAAGTGGGTCCCAGGGTTGTAGCCTGGGTAACACATTGGATGGACAACAGGACACAGAGGGTAATAGTAAACGGAGTCCACAGTGAAGAAAGGGTAATCATTTTTAATGTCTTTATAAGTGATATTGCAAAGGGACTGGAAGGAAAAGTATGTCTCTTTGCAGACGACACAAAGATCTGCAACATAGTTGATACACAAGGTGGGGTGAAAAGGATGAGAAAGGACTTGGCAAGGTTGAAGGAATGGTCAAATGAATGGCAGCTTTGATTTAATGCAAAGAAGTGCAAAGTAATGCACCTGGGAAACAAAAACCCAGGGGAAGAGTACACAATGGGGGTGAGATACCGACAACAACAAAAATGGAAAGGGACTTGGGGGTAGTTATAACAGATGACTTAAAGGTGGGCAAGCAATGTGAGAAGGCAGTAAGGAGGCCTGGGGGGATACTGGGAAGCATAAGGAGAGGCATCACCAGTAGAAAACAAGAAGTTGTTATCCTTCTGTACAGACAGCTGGTGAGACCCCTTCTGGAGTACTGCGTGTAGTTCTGGAGACCCCATCTCTGCAAAGACATAGACAGGTGGAGGCGGTCCAGAGGAGGGCAACCAACATGATGCAGGGTCTGCACCAGAAGACATACGAAGAGAGAGACTAAAGGAGCTTAATATGTATACCCTAGAGGAAAGGAGGGAGGGGGGGGACATGATAGAAACTTTCAAGTTCCTCAAGGGAATCAACAAAGTCCAAGAGGGTAGCATCTTTCAGAAAAAAAGATGTGCAAGAACAAGGGGGCACAATTTGAAGATAGAGGAGTGACAACTCAGAGGTAATATGAGGAACTGTTTTTTCATGGAAAGGGTTGTGGATGCATGGAACAGCCTTACTGAGGACATCGTAATGTCAAAACAGTGGGAGAATTCAAGAATGCACGGGACAGACATAAGGCAATTCTAGTGGGGAGGTTGGCTAAAGTAGGCTGCTTGTTAACTAAGATCTGCAGCTTATCCATTTGGTAGGGAAATGGGCAGACTAGGTGGGTCAAGAGATCCTTATCTGCCATCAAATTCTATGTTTCTATGTTTCACCCTCAATGGTTCCTATTCCTTAAAGGTATACCAGCAACCTTCATAACAAGCCATGCTTCAGCAATATTTTTTCCTGTTATAGTCCTCTGAGGCTTCAGCCTGCAACTTGGCTGAGCAAGACTCATCTAGGACTATCCATGCAGGCTACCCTTGCCTTTTTTTGCTGTCTATTTGGCATGCAATTCACTATTATAAACCACACATTTCACCTCCCCTCATACCCTGCCAGAGTTAATAAGGCAACTGTTCCCATAACACACAAGACCCTAACCTGCCTAAACCTTGCCTCCCTCTACACACACTTACACGTGGATCCTATTTTCCATAGCATGGCCTGCACATATGACTATTGGTTTAGGGACCTGACATTACTAATTCCCCAAAGTCTCAACCTAGCCTTCTTCTACGAGGCCAAGGTACTTGTACTCACTACACTGGGATCTTCTGGACTTCTTCAGGACTATAACACTGCCCCCTCCCCGTTCAAAAAACTAAAAGTGTACGAGCTTGGCTACCAAGACTACTTCTACGAGCCATTGTATAACTATTACTGTTCCTACTGTTCTGCTTGGGTAATGTTGATTTAAGCCCTGGTCCACTGGCCCCTATCCAGTCACCATCACAACTTCCCCTACTTAGGGGTCTGAGCCTGCTACACATGAATACCTGTACCCTGCTAAAAAAATTTGACCTCATTCAGTCCTGGATAACCCATACAGAACCTGACATCTTGGTCATCTCTGAGACATGGCTAAAGCCCTCTACCCAAGATTTTGAAATCAACATCCCATTTTATAGTGTGTTTAGAGCTGACAAGCACACTGGTGGGGGGAGGTAGCTGTATATGTACAGAACAAACTCTCTGCCACCATTCTAGATTCCACCTCAGTGTCAAAGGAATTTGAATGCCTTACCATTAAACTACAGCTGCCCTCCTCCATCCCTCTTATAATAGTTTGCTGCTACAGACAACCCTCAGCAGGCCTCAAACTACTAAACCACTTATCTGACCTTCTGGACTAAGTCTCAATGGAGGTTATCATCATGGGTGACTTCAACTTTAACTGATTTACTGAATGCTCCAAATCCCTAAAGGCTCTCTGTGACTCCCTTGGGCTCACTCAACTAATTGTGGAAGCCACCCACCCTACTATAACATCTCCTGAACACAGTAGTTTACTTGATGTCATCCTAGTAAACAACCCCCACCTTGTCACCCATGGAGGCATGCTACTAAATGACCTAAGAAATCATTGCCTGATTGCCTGTGTAAGGGCTGCTCCCAAGCCTGTGTCTACTTCTAGATTCACCCTCAAAAGAAGTTGCTAAAATCTTGACCACCATGCTTTTCTCTCTGACCTGCAGCACGCATGTTGGCAAAACTTCTACCTAGCCTCTACTGTGTATGATGCCTATGAAGCCTTCCAAAGTATTGTTCTCAACACTATAAACTGGCATGCACCCCTGACCAAAGTTCGTACCATGAAAAAATCATGCTTTTGGTTTTCGCCAGATCTGAATTCTGCTCTATTTCATAGGGACAAGCTGTCGAAAAAAGCTTGCAGAACTAAACTCCCTGCTGACTGGGCTACCTTCCGGGCAGCCAGAAATCAGTGTACTAAATTTATTAGAACTGCAAAAGTGGACTATTTTTGAAAATCATTAGATGCATCTTCAAACCACCCCACAAAGTTCTGGCAAACTAAAAAACGTCAAGGAACATAAAACCTCCAATTCACTCCCTGCTAAAATTAATTCGGGTGGCACGATCTTCACTGATAAACAGAAAATAATTGAACTCCTTAATATCCACTTTGCTACTGCCGGGTTGGTCTTTGATTCATCCCCCGCCAACAAACTTTGTGACCAGCTTAGAGGACAGGACTTGTCTGATCTCACAACTGGCCCCTCAAATACCTATCATAAGTTCCTCTTTGTGGAAGATCTTATACTGAAATTTGACACAAAAGATGTGATGGTGCAGGCCTCATTGACCCCTTCTTTCTAAAGCTTGGCTGCCATGACTTGTGGTACCTATAACACACATTTTTAACATGTTCCTAGCCCAAAAAGCTCCCTCTACTGTCTGGAAAATGGCCCATGTCATATCTCTCTTCAAATCTGGTGACCCCATGGATGTAAACAATTGTAGGCCCATTTCTCTGTCCCCAGCCCTCTACAAACTCCTTGAAAAAATAGTCAACGTGCAGCTAAGGAGTTACCTCGAATCTTCTAATCTACTTTCTCTTTTACAGTCTGGCTTTAGACCACCCCACAGTATTGTTACTGCACTAGCTAAAGTGTCCAATGACTGGCTGACAGCCCTGGACAGCAAAAAACATATGTGTGAAGCCAGCCCAGTGGTGCAGAGGGTTGAGGTGCTGGTGCCTTACCTCGACCCATGCCGGTGATCCTGGTTTGGAAACAGACTCGGGGTGCCTGGGGTCTGCAGGGCAGAGAGGATTGAGCATCTGGAGGACTGCTCTCCTCTCTGAGGGTGGAATCAAGGAGTGCATCTCTCAGCAGTGCCCCCAGTGGAGACTGGAGGCACTGCTTGAGCATGCAGTAAGAGGACAGAAAGCCCCCCAAAGATGGTGCCTGAAACGAGTGGCTTGATGGCCGTGTGCAGTTTCACCATGATGTCCGTCTGGATCCGTGTTCCACAGGGGTGGAGATCCCTGTGGCCCCACTGTGGGGGGGGGGAAGCTGCAGGAGTCTGTGTGTCAGCGGTATAGGTGGTCGGCAGCCAGATGTCCCAAAGGGAAGCAGTGCAGGTGGCCAAAGAAGCAGGAAAAATAGTATAAAAAAAAAACATGTGTGTGCCTTGTTCCTTGATGTGAGCAAGACTTTTGACACTGTGGATCATATTTTATTACTGGACATCCTCAGAAACTTTGGTGTGGACACTTCTACCATGAAATGGTTTGATAGTTACTTCATTGGTCATTTCCAACAAATAAAAGCAGATGGTGATCTTTCCCTGTTGAACATCCTTCCTGAAGGTGTCCCACAGGGTCAATCTTGGGCTTTCTCCTATTTGCAATTTATATCAACGACATCAATGCTGGCATTAACTTGGCCAACATTCATCTATTTGCTGATGACCCCGTCATCTACATAGACAGACCTACCCCTGACCTAGCATGTGGGGATCTGCAAAGAGACTTTGACAAACTTCACATGAACCTTTTACACCTCAAATTGTTACTAAACACTAAGTAAACAAAGTCAATGTTTTTCTCTCATGCAACTAGACCAGCACAAACACCTAGCCTTGTCTCCCTACTCAAAGTCTCTACCCTAGTAAGTCAGCAGATAGATTATGTAGCCAAATTTAAATACCTGGGTGTGTGGGTTGACCATAAGCTTAACTTCAAAAAACATACAGAGGAACTCACCAAGAAGTTAAAACAGAGACTCTGACTCATTTTTAGAATCAGGCACTTACTCAACAAGAAAGTGAGAACCAGACTAGTGCAAGCCACTTTTCTTCCACTCCTAGATTATGCAGACATTCTGTATGCACAAAGCACTAGCACTGTCCTCTCTAAACTAGATGTCCTATACCACCATGCTTTATGCATTACAACTTGTGCTCCCTATTCAACCCACAACTGTACCCTCTACTCTCTTCTAGAACAGACATTACTCACATTCAGGCAGTGAAAAAATGCAGCCATTTGGACATTCAAAGCCATTACTCATAGGATCCCTCAATATATCTTGGACTGTTTGCCCATCTGCATGCCTGGCAAGTTTGAATTGAGAAGTCTGTTCTACAATACTCATCATTCTGAAATTCAATACCAGGTTTGGCAGCTCATCCATAGGCTATGCTCTGCCTTCACTATGGAACAAACTCCAAAAAGTCCTAAAAATAGCCACCCCCATTAGGCTATCAATCCTTAAGACCATATATACTCATTCCTTCAAGGAGTCCTGCAGGTCTTGTCAATGAGGAAAAAAAAAACTACCTGTCCTACTACTCACCTATCCTATCCACCACCACTCTCCCTCCCCTTATGGATCCCTCCCCACCTCTTCTTCCCTTCCAGTTACATGACCATTTCCTACCCTCTCTGGCTCCTCCCTCCTCTTCCTCGACTACCTCCTAAATCATTAGACTAGATTCCCACCTAGTGACCTGCCAAGTCCCCACAGTGAAAAGTCTAAGTTCTGCTGCCATTGACCATCCTACTTCTTGCCCTCCCCTCTCCAATATTGTGGTAGTTCAACCTGTAGTGACTCTCCTCCTTTATCCTTACTGCTTGAATTCATGCCAATGTTCATCATATCAAGTTTTTATTAAACCTACTCTCTCTCATGATATTTAAATACTCTATGCATATCAACTGACATACTAAACCATCCCCCATGTTACCAAATATGCAATGACAGCTGAACTAATCCTCCTGATACAATTGTTCTGTCCACCATGTTTTCTTGTTTCTTTTTGTACACAACAACTGATCCAACTCTGCCAGACTAACATCACTCCTTGTTTCTTTTTATCCAGCTATGACTCATCCTTATCTGGACATATTGAAGCCTATGTACTGCACCTAGTACGTGTACTTGCTGTAAATGTACTTATTTTGTCCTTGTACTGTATCTACTGCCTAAACAAGCTGTAAAATTGTAATTATTGTGCTTTATGTATTCCACCTTGATGTATAATTATTCTTGACTGTCTTACAATGGCCCATGTCCACCTTGGAAATTAATTCTTCCCAATGGTGTTTTACCTGGCTAAATAAAGATTTCTGATTTGATTTTATTTGATTCTGGTTGCAGTGGGCATAGCCCTGCAAATGTTTTGCTTTGAGAACAGGATTCCCTGCATAAATTACCTTTCAAACAACATGCTAGAGCATTAAAAATAGTGTCCTCCACTGAAGCCTCATTACTACACTGACTGTGTGTGTATGGGAGCTGGAGAGCACAATTTTTCCTCTGGCTTAAGAAGTTAATTGAGCCCTTGCCATGGCTGCCTGTTTTGCAAGTTGAAACCTCCTCCAAAGTGTCCAAGTACTGCCTTTTTTTGGAATTTGAAACCTCTTCTGTAGTGTTGAGCCCTCCCCAGTACTGCCTTTTTTGCAGGTTGAAACCTCCTCCAAAGTGTCCAAGAACTATTTTTTGTGCAAGTTGAAACCTCCTTCAGAGTGTTTTGTGAGCCTTATTAAGTTTCAGTGCTTAATTTACTGCATGTTGCAAACTGAGAATTTCCTGCTTTGCTGGCATCCCTTCCCCCACAAGTGTAAATTCCTTCATTTACTGACCATGCTGGTTGATTTTACTTGCTTGGTTCTTCCACAGTATGAAAGCCTCTGGGCACTAGTTCATTAGTTTTGATTGAAAAAAAAATGACATTGCGAAAGTCTTGTATAAAGTACGTACTGTAAAATTGCCCTTCGCTTTAGTAAAAAATTAATTTGGACTCTGCTTTCTCAACTTTCAAGGAGAAGTTAGCAGTTAAAAATCTCAAATAAAAATTCAAATAAGAAACATCCCTGGACCTAAAGCATATTAGCAGCTACTGTGCTGGGTCTATTTTTTGTGGCTAGAACCAGGCAGCCTGCCTGTCCCTCATGGCAAGAGTGTGAAACTAAACTTGTGTTATTTTAAATGATAAAGTGACATGTCCATTTTGCATCTCTTGGGGAATGAAGCTGTATCCCTTTACCTGTATGGAGTAATTCACTTGCCACTGACTCTTAAGACCTCAGCTGTAAGATACATTATGCATGTAAGGTGATATACTGTATGAAATCAAGTTACAATTCCTGAAAAAACAGGTTAATTTCTCTTTCCTACCACTGCAGCCATACAAAGCCAATCCCTTATCTCACACTCTCTCTCATAACTACTGCTTGACAACACAGCTGTCTAAACAAACAAATCTGTTTTTTTTTCTCTTAAAAGGTAGGACGATTCTCTTCTTGTTTACTGTATTTTAAGGGCCTGGGTAAGCCACAGGATAACATTTCTGTTGTCAGGGATGGCTTAATTCCTTAATGCACCTGTGAGCACTATGAAAAGGAAAAAAAAAACATAGAGATTATTGCATAAAAAGTCACAAGATATCTATAGAGAGAAGAGAATACAACACTTTAATGGTTACAACTGCATTAGACTACAAATGCAGACCATGATGCAAAGTTCTCATGAACTGATTCAGTGTTAAACTAATTAACTTTATATTCGTTATGCTTCTCTTTTGGTGTTACTAGGGTCCTTATTTGTTATTGCTGTTGCAAACATTTTTTCAGGAGGTCCCAGCCATCTCAGAAAAGATATAGATGGGGTGAAGGCAGCACAGAGAATGGCAACCAAAATGATGCATGTCATGCACCAGAAGCACTATGGGGAAAGACACAGTGAGTTAGATATGTACTCTCTAGAGGAAAGGAGGGAAAGGGGAGACATGATAGAAGCATTCAGATACCTCAAAGGTATCAATAAGGTATAGGAAGATTTAATTCTGCTGAGAAAGAGATGTTCAAGGACAAGGGGGCATGACATGTAGCTGGAAGGGGGAGACATAGAGGAGATGCAAAGAAATACTTCTTTACAGAGAGGGTGGTGGACACCTAGAATAGACTGCCACCAGAGATAATGGTTACTGAAATAATAACAGGTTGCAAACATGCATGGGATACACATAAGGAGACCTTGGTAACAGGGCTAGAGTATGGAGGGGGGGTGTAAAGGCTGGTGATCAGTTATGGTCCATGGCAGCACAGCAGGTAGGGTCTTTAGGGCAGACTAGGTGGGCCAGGAGGTCCTTTTCTGCCAAAAACTTCTATGTTTCTATGTTAGTAAATAGCTGGTACGTGAGCATTATACATTCATGGTGTCATCAATTTTAAGATGTTAAATATAAAGCCTATGGTACCAGTAACACAATGCCATTAACAAGTACTGCTCAAATATTCAAAATCCATGGAATCAACTTATTGTCAATTTAAATAAAAAATATGTATCTCTATAGAAGTCAGGACCATAAACAAAGAGAGAGAGAGAAAAAAGGAAACAAACACAGAAGAAAAAGTGTACATAAAATAAGCTAAAGCGGGGGGGGGGGGTAATATGTATAAAGTGAGCAGCAGTGAAATGCATTTTCATTATTCTTATGAAAGGATGAATACTCAAGTAAAATAAAGACCCTAAACATAGAAAACAGTTGAAAAGGATAAACAGGAAGAGAAAGGGTTCTAGATGCAGTAGAAAAGAACAACACAACCAAAGAAATCAAAGAAACTGACTGGCATAAAATTTAAAACAACAAAACAGTGAATGGCATTTGGCAGATTATAAAGGACAACATATTATCATTTGAAATAGCTACATTAAAAAGATCGATGAATATAACAACAAATGATGACAAGCAAGATGGCTAAATGAGGATACAATGAAACAACTGAAAACAAAAGCCATGACATAACCATATGGTCAGAATGTAAAACATTTTAGAAGAAACATAAAAGCAGAAGTAACCATTGAAAAAAGAAAATGGAACTCAAACTTGCAACAGATCCAGACAAAAGCAACAACAAGCAATTTGTGCAGTTATATCAATAGCCTACCCCCACAAAAAAAATAATATAAGAAATATTAATATTAATGGGGAAGCAGTAAAAAATCCAGTGGAGATAGCACACCAATTTAATTAGTATTTGCATTCCTTAATCAAACCCAATCACAACTCAGCCCCCTGCCCCTGTACATTACCAGGAATGCCAACAGAATAAATAGAAGTACAGACAACATACTACAAAATAATTTATGATAAAAAAAATCAGAATGCAAAGTTTCCACTAAAACACTGAACTTAAATACTGGGATTATCTATAACCAGGCACCCTCTCAAAATATTATTTAAAAAATTAATAAATACAGGTTTCAGGTACAATTCTGGAATCACTTCTTAAAGATATCGGTTAGCAACATGTCAAAGAGTGATTTCATTGACAGAGAGCAGCAAAGGAACAATCATGTACCACAAAATCTGTCTCTATGAAAAGGTGACCCAGTTCTTGGATGAAAATACCCCATAGACATAATTTCTGTTAGACCTTTGCAAAACTTGTGCCACTGTACCACATTTGGCAGTCACTGAAAAAAATGTCTTACACTGTCCCATTGGTACAGCGGTTGGATTTCTGCTTGCGACGCCAGTGACTCAGGGTCAGGAACTAGCCCGGGAGCTAGAGGGCCATCCAGGGGAGGAGGCTTGATCATCACAGGGACAGCTCATCTTTTCTGGGAGGAGGGGGGAACCAGAGGTCAGTGCTTGTCTGACCCCAGGTGGAGACCCGAGGTACAGCAAGTCCAAGCCACTAGCAAGGGGCTGGCGTGATGGATATCGGCACTCAGCACCTTGACATCAGGGTGTACATCATGCCTGGAACACCAGAAAAAAAACACTTGCACCACTCCCGAGTAGTCGGAGCACCAGGCCTTGATCCCCTCTGCCCCTACCTGTTCCAACAACAGCATCCCACAAAACCAGAAGTCTTTGGGGTGTAAGGGCCACCACCTCATACCCACTTGGGGGGCAAGCCATGGCTACATGGGGGATGGTCTGCTCTGGATGCCGGGTAAGAGGGTGGGGACTAGAAGGCTGTAGGTGTCTCCTGAAGGGAGTGGGGTGTTGCAGGTAGGGGGAGCATAAACAGAAAGTAAAAAAAAAGTCTTCCCTAGCTATTCATCCCTGTATTATAAACAGTAGAACCCAAACCAGCCAAACCATATGAAGATTCATCACTGTAAGCCTTGTGTGTTATGCAGACTGTGATACTTAACACTTGTAGGGTAAGTTAGTGCCTCTGGACTTATTTACTGCACATGCATCTCAATTGCTATAGGGTCCTGGCCAAGTTCACCCTTCCTTAAGCCAAGCTAGCTAGCTACAGTATGTCTTACAGCTCCTGGTAGGTGACATCACATAAGATGATGTACTGTATTTCTATGGCAAGCTGCTATTTTCAACAAGAAGTTAAACATTTAAAAATCCAGTGATGTGGACTGAGAAGCAACTTGTGCAGGTGAATCATCATGCTAGCCTAGATATTTCCTGGTTGCATTCAGTTAGCCTAACCAGTGGGAGCAGAAGGGGAGGTAATACAAATCTAAAATAGAACCATTTAACCCATTTGTGATTTAAAGTTACATGATGCTCTTTTACTTTGGTGTGAGAAACCAGGGTTCAAGTGTGACCAACAGTATAGCTTCTACTCTCAGAGCTGGTGGACAATTTATAACATGGAGTTGATGTATTCTCTTTTTAATATGAGATGACATGCTATTGTACATGTTACTAAATGATGTTCCTGTAACTAGATTATGAGCAAAATGCAACATGGGCTTCCTTTGAAGCAAAGATAAGGAAGCAGAAGGCTGGGATTAGACAAAAAGAAAAAATGAACCAAAGTAAAATTCACAATAATCAAACTAATTATAATAATAAAAATAATAGAATGATCATATAACCAGATTAAGAATTTAATTTCAAAGGCTTCATGTTCTTTTGGCTCTGCACAATGACCTTATGGCTTTACACTCGATTCATTGCATGACCAAATAATCTGTAATTTTAGCCAATGATCTCTGTAGGCTATATCATTCCTTAAATATCAGTTTTACAGTTTGTGAATGGCCACCATTAAAGTAAATCTAGATCTGTGTAATTTAAGAAAACAAATATGCAGCCTGCTGCATACCAAATAATCTTTCATATTAACTAGGAAATGACCAGCACTGTAATTAAGCTTCTGTAACCACTACAGGGTAGCCAGTATACTGTATCTAGCCAGGTAACAATCCAGTCTCTGCTCTCTGTTCTGCAGCTACTTGTTATTTATCTCCTGTCTAAGCAGAACAAAATATCAAAATAATAGCCAGACATACAAAAACATCCCAACGCAAATAGAATATATATTGCAGTTCATTTAAACATAGTCACCCAAGTTAGAAGTTGTAGATTGTAAAGTAGGTGAAGTTAATTAAACAACATCAAAAACAGCAGAGCAGAGCAGAAGTAGAAAATCACTGCTGCCTTGCTGACTAGACACCTCTATCCCCAGATCTCCATCACTTTACTTACAGCACATGGCAGCAGCACAGAGTTCAACGACGTGCAAAATTAATTTTTTTGCTGCTTCACCGTTCTCACCACCACCTAGCTGTAGCAGCCCCTTTAAGATCTGAAGGATGGATACTGGAAACCTTCGTTCTTTAAAGAAAATGGATTTTGCCCTTATAGGTTTACTCTTAAAGGAGTAGTCCACCCAGAATTTGCAAAAAACATATGCTATGCAGAGTGTTTTGATATGTATGTTAAGTCCTAGTGTGTCCTTCCTTCTGTCTGCTATTAGGAGTTTTTCCTAAATTAGCCTGCTGGCTGTATGGTAGTTTTAAAATCCCTGGGGATCTCCATCACAAATAGGTTTATTAGCTTTCTTTCTCCTACAATGAACCCTGTCTCATGTGACAGTGATGTAGCCAGGCCTTTAGATTTAGCATATGCACTGCTTTAAAATCAGTTCACAACAGGAGAGCTTTGTAACTGTTCTTACCCAGGGAGCACAAATGCAAAAAGTTGCAGTTTAGCAGATACCTGAGAGCTAGCTAACTGGGGTTTCTGAAAGAAAACAGCTGCTAAATAGCTCTAATTCATTATTTGTGTTTTCAGTGTATGTCAGGTCTAGCTAGCAGTAGTAAGTGTTTTCATTTTAAAATGTAATTTCATCAAACTACACACAACAATAAAAAGCACATAAATTGCTCCAGATCATCAGTGCTATAATTAGTAAAGACTGTAGCTGTTTTCTTACAGAATACTTACTCAGCTCTCAAGTATTTGCCAAACCATAAATGTAGGTACCATCTTTCTACTAGAAGGATCTAGGAGTTAGGGCTGATTTTGCTCTGTGACATTACTTTCATTTATTTATTTTTTGTTTGTTTTTTTGTTACAAATGTGAAGTGTATGTTTAATAAAGTATAAACATATATGTATGTGTGAGTTATTTAGTTTGGAGAATATTTGTTTTATTATTTGAAAAAGTGTGATACACTAAATGTGCAGTGCAGTGAACCATTGTAAAATGGAATCAAATGTGTAGCTGCAATAGTCACTGTCATCCTATTGCTTTCATGCCATACCACAGACAGGAAAAAAGCTGACTTCAAAGTATTTTGCAGTTTCTAGGCTGTAGCTTCATACCATATACTTCAATTGTAAAAATAAAATGAAAATCTTGTCACAGAGCAAAGTCAGCACTGACTGCTAATATAATGCTGATACCTTCTTTTACAGTTTAGCAAATACTTGACATCTAACTGAGTGGGGTTTCTGTAAGAAAACAGCCAGAGTCTTCATTAATTATAGCATTGAAGGTCTGGGCAGTTTCTGTGCTTTTATGGTTGTATATAGTTTGATATAATTAAACGTTTTAAAATTAAAACACTCCTGCTAGCTAGATCTGATGCACACAGAAACCAAAAAACAGTGAATTTGAGCTATTTAGTAGCTGTTGTCTTACAGAAACACCAGTTAGCTTGCTCTCAGGTATCTGCTAAACTGTAACTTTTGCCATTTGTACTCCCTGGATCAGAACAGTTACACAGCTCTACTGTTGTGAACTGATTTTAAACTGATTTTTAAGCAGTCCACATGCTAAATCTAAAGGCCTGGCTATATCACTGTCACATGAGACAGGGTGCATCATAGGAGAAAGAGAGTCAATAAATCTATCTGTGATGGTGATCCCCAGGGGTTGTAAAACTACCATACAAGTAGCAGGCTAATTTAGGAAAAATTCCTAATAGCAGACAAAGGGAAGGACACACTAGGACTTAACCTACATATCAAACCACTCTTCATAACATGTTTTTTTGCAAATTCTGGGTAGACTACTCCTTTAAAAAAACCCTCCCCCTTCCAGTGGCTCCCTTGCTCAAGCACCACTTGACACCTCTTCAATGGGAAGCAGAGACAGCAAGGCAATCAGAAGATTACATCTGTACTTTTGTTTTCCGTGTGGCAGGCAGGGATGGGTGCAGCCAGTTCAAAGAAGGCAAGACACATTTTCAGGCTTGTTCTGGGACATTTATAGGGAGAAGCTAGAAGTCAAGATGTTATTTCTAACACAGATGCACTTAATTTTATACATCTCGAGTTCCTGTTCACTTACAGAGGCAGACAGCAATCTCAAACAATTAAACACCTCAGCTCTTTTGGTATTTTTTGCCTGACAGGCAGGGTGGGGGCGCATCCGATTCAAATGGGACATTTCCCCAGACTTGCAAGGCACTTGAAAGTGGAGCTGGAAATTGGAACTCCTGTGTCCACACTTCAAAATAATAGCACTGTTTAGACAGTAGCTCACTCTTAAAAAAAGATTGGTGTTAGGCTTAAAAGGCATTTAAATCTGGGGTTAAAAAAGTGACAGTGCTGCTGGCTCCCCTCGCCCCACGGTTCAGAAGCCCTTGTGCTTTAATGTTGTTAAATTGTGTGTGTCCTGAAATGCTTCACAACTATTGACAAAAATTTGTAAAGCTTTGGAAAGAAAGTGTACATTACAGCATTTAATCTTAGTCCACTATGAATTTGGGAGCAGTTTAGAGATTTGCCCATCAGTTCTGGGTCACTTAAGCATCATAGGTTCAGATCCACTGAAAAGAACACACAACTTATTTTTTTTTTATTTAGTTGTTTAACCAGGTATAGCACACTAAGCTGAAAGCTTTTTTACAGGAGTGACCTGGGAGCACAAGGAGGTTAAGTGACTTGCTCAGGGTCACACAGTATGCAAGTGGAAGCTGTGGGATTCAAACCCAGGTCTGGTCTGCTGGATGTCACCAAATTTGCAGCTCAGAGCCTTAGACTACTGCGCTATACTGCCTCCAGAATCCCCATTTGCTGTACTGGTTGCTGGCCGGCAATCCATTGGTTGGTCTGACATCCACCCAGTCATCCACCTGCAGGAGTTGTCTCTTAACACTGAACTGCACCCTGATAGTGCATGCATACTGGCAACAAAAATATAAGATTGCCAGTCCTCCTTTAGTAGCACATCTGCATGATGACTGTGAAACTCTGCACATGCCTCTGTGAACCCATTTGATTTCAGGACCTCCCCCCACCCCCATTGCATTCCTTTGCCTCCAGATGTGACTTGCATGCCTGCACAGCAAAAGCATAAGACTGTGAATATGCTTGCAGTGTCACTGTTGTGGTACTGTGGACTTTTAACACACTTGTAGTCTTACTGTGTTGGTTCTGACTTATCACCACTCCCCCCCATGGACCCACCCCCAACCATTACTTTTTTATGGCTGCAGTGGGTGTAGCCCTGCAGAAATTCTGCTTTGAGAAAAGGACTCCCTGCATAAATCACCTACCGTGGAACATGGTAGAGGTCACAATAGTTGAGCCTGCGATTTCAGTGTTCCTGCCCTGAAATAAATGTGAGCATATTTGTAGCATGGGCAAGGCCTTATTTTCTTAGTTCCATGGGAGGGTAGAGAGCTGGGACTTTTTATGTGGGAGGTAGCATTCCAGGCAATGTAAGGGTTGTGGGAGGAGGAAGAACCCACCCCAGACAAGCAGTACCCACCCCCAGACCAGCATCAAAATCCTTGCTGCTTCCCACTGGTACCCACCCCCAAACAAGAACTACCAACCCCAGATCAGCACCAAAATCCCCTTGCTGCTCCCCACCTGTACTCACCCCCCCAGGCCCAGACCACCACCGAAATCCTCAACAAAGAACCCATCCCAGCAGCAAAGAAAACCTCCCTCTCCCTCTCACTGCCCACACTGCTCCCTCTGTTCCTCATCCCAGCAGCAAAGAAAACCTTCCTCTCTCTCCCACTGCTGCTGCCCGCCCTGCTCCCTCCATTCCCTGTCCTGGCAGCACATTTTTATAACCTGTTAAAAAAAAAAGAAAACTTTCCCCCAATGTATTTTTTGTTAAGCCTGTAAAAAGACAACAGTCCATCATCATCTTCCCATCCTCCTCCCACATCCCAACCCTCAATCTGTGCACCACCTCCCTGTGCCCCTCCTTACCCCATACTTACCTCCAGAGGTCAGTGCTGTCATCTTCTCCTGACTCTCTTCAAAGCCGAACCGCAAACTGAAGAATCAAAGATAAGCCCAGTAATGGGAGTCAATGGGGGGGGGGGGCAACTTAGGTTGATTTCTTTGCCATTTTTTAGAAATTTTGGCCCCAAATTTTCAACATGGGGTTCTTGGGACCGCACCTCATGAACACTGTCACTGTCATTTCGTTACTCTGTCCCAAAAGGTAATTTTGCAGTCGCTGCACGGAATCATCTTTTGGGACTGATTAATGAAACAACAGTGCCAGTGTTTATGAGGTGGGGTCCTAAAAAGTTCATGTTGCAAATCTGGTGAATAAATTCCAAAAAATGACTGTGTTATGAGAGTCCATTGTGCAGTTTCTATGTATGTTCCTAACTTCATCAAGTTTTAATATTTTCATTCCAGATTTTAAACATTACTATTTTTTCTCACCTCCTTATGAATAGTACAGCTATCATTGTTCTCATCCAGCCTGAAACATGTTTTCACTCCTGTGGTGTAGAATGGCATGGTCGCTGTGCAAAATCAACTTTTGCAATGGATTAATAACATCACAGTGCCACTGTTCATGAGGGTAGATCCCAAAAAGGACATGTTGAAAACTTGGTGAACAAATTCCAAAAAATGACTGTGTTACGGGCGTGCTTTGAGCAGTTTCTACATGTGCTTCTAACCACCAATTTTTAATATTTTGACTCCAGATTTTTAACATTTCCATTTCTTCACATCTCCTCATGAACAGTATAGATGTCTTTGTTCACATCCTCCCTAAAATGTTTCTCCATACCTGTGGCACAGAATGGCACAGTCGCTGTGCTAAATCACATTTCAGCACAAATGAACGAAATGACAGTGGCACTCTTCATGAGTTGGGGTCCCAAAAAGACATGTTGAAAATATTGTGAAACAACTCCAAAAAATGGCTGAGTTACACCTAGTTGTTCCAAATTTCTACACACAAGTGTAACTTTGATCATTTTCAATATTTTCACTCTAAATTTTCAACATAGTCATTTTATCACACCATTTCATGAATACTACAGCTGCCATTTTTCACATACTGCCCATAATTTGTTCTCACACCTGTGGCTTGGAATGCTTTTTTCCAATGGATTTGAAATTTTTAACCTACACGGTTCATGAGGTGGAGTGACGAGAAGACTATATTTAATGGTTCCATGAGATAAGGGCAAATTTGGAATGCTGAATGCCCTTATCACAACTCCACATCACCAAAATTCAATTTTGGTGATGTGGAATCTCAGCACTAGTGAAAGTGGCACAAAAAAACATGCTTTCAATACTTTTATGAGGGGGGCTGTGCCCCCCTGCAGCATCCTAAATTTAGATTCTCAACTCCAAGAGGGTGCATGTCAGGAGGGTGCATGTCCAGAGAAAAAAATATTATCTGTCTCTGGCCGGGCACAGCAAAAAATACTGGCGCCTGGTCCCGAACCCAGCATCCCTGTCACCCCAGGCCAGCACCCACCCGGCAACCCACATCACCACCCCTCACAAACCCTCCCTCCCCTCATTTGGTGGACTTGCTCCCTCCTGGGTGTGTATATATGCATGACATCCTATTGCCTTTTCATGACCCTCCCTCTCCAGTCGCCAACTCCACACCCTCACCATCAGGGCAGTCATCGCAAGTGGGTTGTCGTTTCAGCAGGTGCCAGTTGCGGACTGCCCATATCACAGGATACCTATTTACCATTTGGGGTCAAAATATAAAAAAAATTACAAAGCCTCCAACTGACCCCTGCTGTAACATAGCCATTTGCTCAGTCTAGGCTTTGTTTTTCTTTTAAAAATGGCTGCTTTGGTCTACGAACGGGAAGGCAGGAAATGATGCCTACAAATGTGCAGATGGAGGCCGAGCCACACAATCGTTTCTATCCAAGTGACAAATTCTCATGCAAAAGCAATATCACATTCTCTTGAAAGGCCATCTATGCCTGGTACTTTTTTAATGGCAGCATTACCTCCCTCTCACCTCCCCCTGATGTTCTTCATACATATGTTTTCAACCTACTACTCACCTATGTAACTCTATACTCATTAACACACACTCCTCCAATACTTCACTGCCATTCCTATAATGCATCTCTGTAACTCCTGCTCTACCAATGCCAATACCAGTAAGCAACCATTCGGCATTGACAAATGCTTGTTTAATTACAGTGGTGTACTCCAGTCATAATGAAGCAGCAACGATCGGCCCCCAGAAACATAATTGTGATACTTACATAGAAACATAGAATTGGACGGCAGATAAAGATCACTTGGCCCACCCAGTCTATCCATTTCCTACCTAATGGATAGGCTGCAGATCCTAGTTAACCAACAGCCTACTTCGTCCTACCCCAACCCCCTGGAATTACCTTATGACTGTCCCATGCATGCTTGAATTCCATCACTGTTTTTGACTCCACAACCTCCTCTGGAAGGCCATTCCATGCATCCACAACCCTGTCTGTAAAAAATACTTCCTTACATTACCTCTGAGCTCCCTCATCTTCAAATTGTACCCCCTTGTTCTTGCACACCTATTTTTCTGAAAGATGCTACCCTCTTGGACTTTATTGATTCCCTTGAGGTACTTGAAAGTTTCTATCATGTCCCCCCTCTCCCTCCTTTTCTCAAGGCTATACATATTAAGCTCCATAAGTCTTTCTTCATATGTCATCCGGTGCAGACCCTGCACCATTTTAGTTGCCCTTTTCTGGACTGCCTCCATCCTGTTTATGTCTTTGCGGAGATTTGGTCTCCAGAACTGCAAGCAGTACTCCAGATGGGGTTTCAACAGCTGTCTGTACAGAGGGATAACAACTTCCTGTTTTCTACTGGTGATGCATCTCCCTGTGCATCCCAGTATCCCCCCAGCCTTCCTTACTGCCCTCTCACATTGCTTGCCCACCTTTAGATCATCTGATATGACTACCCCTAGGTCTCTTTCCATTTTTTTGTTGTTATTATCTCACCCCCATTGTGTACTCTTTCCCTGGGTTTTTGTTTCCCAGGTGCATTACCTTGCACTTCTTAGCATTGAATCTAAGCTGCCATACATTTGACCATTCCTCCAACCTTGCCAAGTCCCTTCTCATCCTTTCCACCCCACCTTGTGTATCAATTCTGTTGCAGATCTTTGTGTCGTCTGCAAAGAGACATACTTTTCCTTCCAGTCCCTCTTCAATGTCTCTTATAAAGACATTGAAGAGGACCGGTCCTAGTACTGAACCTTGCGGTACCCAAATAGTAACTCCCCTTTCTTCAGAGTGGACTCCATTTACTATTATCCTCTGTGTCATGTTCTCCAGTCAATTCTTTAACCAGTCTACCATCTTGGATCCCACTCCCAGGCTGGCTAACTTGTATATTAATCTTTTGTGTGGGACTGTGTCAAATGCCTTGCTAAAGTCTGGGTAGGCCATGTCCACAGCCACTCTTTGATCTACTACTTTGGTCACCCAGTCAAAGAAATCGATTAGATTCATCTGACATGACCTTCCCACTGTGAATCCATGCTACCTTGGGTCCTGTGCCCCACTGGCCTCTAGGTACTCAGCAATTCTTTCCTTCAGAAGTGATTCCATCATTTTCCCTACCACAGAGGTCAAACTAGTAGGTCTGTAGTTTCCTGCCTCTGTCTTGCTCCCACTTTTGTAAAGGGGAATCACATCCACCCTCTTCCAGCCCTCAGGTACCACACCATGCTCCCATGATTTGTTAAAATGGATAGTCAATGGTGTTACTAGTTCTAGTCTTAGTTGTTTTAGAATTCTGGGATGAATCCCATCATGCCCCATTGCTTTGTCCACCTTCAGTTTTAAGAGTTCTTTCAGAACCCTTTCTTCTGTAAATGGGCTGGTATCAACTTCTGCATCCAGAGTGTTTCTGTTGTTTGGTTTAGGTACCTCACCCTCTTCATCTGTGAATACTGAACAAAAATATTTATTTAGCATCTCTGCCTTTTCACAGTCACCCTCTGCCCACCCCTCCCCTTTTTTAAACCTCACTATCCCTCCCTTGGTCTTCCTTCACTCCCTGATGTACCTATGGGGTAATGGATGCTCCGTGGGAGCACTAGGGTGCTATATCCCATGGTGTCAGGATCAGAGATCAGTCCATCTTTATTTATGACACTGGGGGTGTTTGATCTCCCAGTGTCAGGTTCGGCAATTAGTCCACCTTTTCTTATGACACTGGGGCAACCAATCCCCCAGTGTCATGATCAGGGATCATTGCTGTTGGTCTTTTTCATTTGTTTTTCAACTGTAAAAAAAAATAAACTCCATTGATGTCGTCTCCCACTTAATTGTAACACTGGGGTTGGCCAACTCCCCAGTGTCATGATTGAGGGATCAGTGTCTTTTTTTTTTGCCCGTAAGCAAAATAAAACAGTCCACCTATGTATTTTACAGCCATTCATTACCCCCACCCACCCCTCCCACAGAGCATCCAGCACCCCATACTCCCCAAACCAGCCCTTGTTTACCCATGGCCAGGTCCAATGCTGTCATCCTCTCTGGAGCACAGACACACAGACTCCTCAAGGCCAGACTGAGAACTGAAGCTACAGGTATGCAGTTCAATATATTTCAATGGGGTTATGAACTTCTGTTTTCTTTATATCTGACTTCAGAAACCCTCCTCTAGTTCTACCATGTGCTTTGTTTAACCTGTGTTTATCTCAGTGGTGAGTTTCATTCTGGCCCATTAGTCAAGAGAACTGGCACCAATAGATGTAATAGCAGCAGTAGGTGGAAAAATGGGACTCGCAGGGTCAGAGGTGACAGCAGCAACAAGGGTGAACTTAACACCTCAGGCATCTGCACCAGCCACTGGGGCAATTGCTGTGGAGACGATCCTCCTAGAACTACACTGTTTCAGCACAGTCCCTACTCCACCACATCACCACCAACACCAAAACCCACTCCATTCGGCAACATCAGTAACCACACTCTCCTGTATGGCTGACAACTCCCCAGAGTCACACTGTCTGGACAGTGACTAGTCAGAATTCCAGTAGGGGCTCACCTGCAATTACAATCATTGTATATTCCAATGGGGTCCCATATGTGCGGTTGTTTTACTCTGCTCTTACAACATCTTATAGGTTTACAGGGTCACCAAACTGCACATGCCAATGCTTTGAATGTTCGCTCAGATTAGTTTGTGATTCATGTACATAGAAGAACACAGATGTCTTTGTTTACTGACAAGCACATCATTAATAATCCACAACAAAGTGTGGGTTGGGCTGGGATTTACCCACACCTGGCAAGTGGCCAACAATGCCAGGCATGCAAAAGTCCCAGTGCACCCCACACTGTGCAATGGATTACTGTGAATGTACAACTGGCATGAAGTAAAGAATTAAAAAAAATTCTTAGAATACTCAATTTCTAGAATGGAGTATAGTTGCAAAGGGGATGAGGTATTGGGCTTACCTGTAGATGTCAGCTGTGCAGGCATATCCCTGTCTAAATCAGACTTATCTTAAATCAAGGCAATAGCCATTTTATAGAACCATGAGGCTAAAACTGATTCTGCAATTGATAAAGCTGTGCTGGGCAGCATATAGCTACTCTGGCATCAATTCCTGTCTCAAGGTGTTGGGAAATGTCTTCTGCTTTTCTTTACTGCTTTATTGCAGAGATGTCAGAATTGATATTATTGCTGGACAGCTGACAGCTAGGTAGCCCTTCACACCTACATAGAAAATAATTTATAAGTCATTACCTCCTAATATATAGGGTTGTTATTCCTTTGGATTCTTCTAAAAACTTTGCTACTCATCTTAACAAATTTGAATTGAATAGACCACAATCTTGGTCTAATTTAAAGCAATTGCATGGCACATATTCATTACTTAGAAATCCTCAATGCAGCATGAAATATAGAGAATACTGGCTGGGCAACTATGCACAACCAGTGCCTTCTGGCACAGAGGGGTTCTGAGGCTTGAAAGTTCTATGGGAATCAGAACTCTGAGGAGACAGAACATTTTGGTTATGCATAAAGTTGCTCTTCTTATATTTTTTTAGTGTATAGTAGTATTATGTGAAATGTGTTAATTGTGCTTTTTTTCTCTCTTTCATAATGAAACTGACTTGTGAAGTCTCTAGAGGTTCTACCACCCTTTCTGTGAAGAAATACTTCTTCGCTGTACCCCTTAGTCTACCTCTTCCAACCTCATTTCATGCCCCTCATTCCTGGACATCTCCTTTTCTGAAAGATGTTGCCCTCTAGCACCCTATTTATGCCTTTTAGATATTAGAAGGTTTTTTTCATATCACCCCATCTCTTCTCTTCTACAGACTATATATATTGAGGTCTCCTAGTCTGTTTAATGTCTTCATAAGTGAAATTGTTGAAGGGCTGGAGGGGGAAGTGTGCCTCTTTGCGAATGACTTTTAGAGCAGGCCTTGCATCATCTTACTTGCCCTTCTTTACTGTCTCCTCTCTGTTTACATCCTTATGGAGATGTGGCCTCCAGAACTGAACACTGTATTCCAAATGAGGTTTCACCAGTGATCTGCACAGTGGCATCACCACCTCCTACATTCTGCTGGTGATACTTCTCCCTCTATGCACCCCAGCATCCCACTGGCTGTCCCTACATCCTTGGTGCATTGTTTAGCCACCATTAGATCATCCAGTATGATTACCCCCAAATCCCTTTCCTGTTTGGTGACCATCATTCCCCCCCCCCAATAATCTTACCCTGGGTTTCTGCCACCCAAATGCATGATTTTGCACTTTTTTGCACTAAATCAGCTGCCACACTTCAGACCATTCCTCCAGTTTACCTAGGTCTCTCCTCATTTTTTCCACCCTTTCTGGAGTGCCCACCCTGTTGCAGATCTTAGTGTCATTCACAAAGAGGCACACTTCCCCCTCCAGCCCTTCCACAATTTCACTTATGAAGACATTAAACAGGATTGGGCCCAGGACTGATCCCTGTGGTACCCTGCTGGTCACACCCCCTTTCTCAGGTTGAGCACCATTAACCATGACTCTCTATCTTCTATCATTCAGCCAGTTCCTAACCCAGTTTACCACCTTGTGACCCACTGTCAGGCTGCCCAGCTTGTTCACAAGTCATATGTGGAACGGTATTGTAGGCCTTACTAAATGAAGTTCCTGTTTATGTTAAAGCCCATGAAACACCATTATCTAGTTAATGCATTTGCAGCCATAGTGGCTCTGCCAAACTTGTTCTGTGTTGCAGCAGAGCTGGAGTCTTTTAGAGAATCCTTATCCAGCCACTCTACATTGAGGCTCCACCTATCTAAGTGGGCATTTTTGTATTTCAACTGCCATTTTACACATTTCCTTGTTCATTCATATCTCTGGCACCATATACTTTAAATGGCATAAGCATTTACTTAATTAAGCACTGTAGCACTTTAAACTCATAATAAGGCACAAAATATGCTCTATTTCAAAACATGCAGTTTATTCAACCAGCACCTCATATACCTAAAAGCACTTTATGTCTTTTGGCATTAAATGCCATAAATACACATTGTTTCATTCCTGCCAGCTGGCCTTAGCCTGGTACAATATTTTGGGGTGTTCTTGGTGAGAAATGGATATATAGAAACTACAAATAAAGGTAGTAGGAAAAAAGATTTAGTAAGAAATAGAAAAGACTGACATAGGTGGCCAGTGTACATCAGGGGTAGAAAAAGGTAAACATAGCATATAGGGAGATACTGTTGCACAACAGATTTCAGCAGGAAAAAGAAGAAGATAGGAAAGGTATACCTCCACTAGGGTTATCGGACTGTCAGAACACAGTTCTGCCACAGCCACTAGACACTAGGAAAACATAATTGGGAACAGGGATTGGAGGGTGGGGGTGTAGACACTAGCAAAACATGTAGGGGGATGAGGCTCAGAAGATGGGAGGTGCCACTAAATATCAGGGAAACATAAAGGGGCATGGGGACCAGAGGGCAGGGGTACCACTAGACACCAGGGAAGATTACATAAATACGGAGATGGAGATTTGAGGGTGGGGGGTGCCATTAGACCCAGGGAAAAGAACTTTAATACAGGGATGGGAATCAGAGGGTAGAAGTGCTGCTAGACAACAGGGAAACATTATACAAATAGGGTATGGGTATCAGAGGGTAGGAGGCACCACTAGACACCAGGGAAAATTACATAAATATGGAGATGGGGATCAGAGGGTGGCAGTGCTGCTAAACAGCAGGGAAACAGTATACAAATGGGGATGGCAATCAGAGGGTGGAGGTGCCACTAGACACCAGGGAAACATTTTATTCATATGGGGACAGCAGTTGGAGGCTGGAAGGTGCTACTAGACAGGAGGGCAACATTAAATATATAATGAGGGTGGCGATCGGAGGGTGGGAGGTTGGGCTGGCAGCGGTCTGATCAGTGAGGGACTGTTTTCTTTTTTACGGGTTTACAGAAGAAAAAAAGAACAGAGAGGGGTGGTTTTCTTTATTATAGCTCACATTCTTAAAATTAATATGGGGAATGTGATCAGAGGGTGGTGGGGGTGCCACTAGATACCAGGCAAATATTAGGTATACAGGGGGATGGCTATCAGAGGGTGGGTTGCCATAAGACACCAGGAAAACATTACAGAATGATGGGGACAGTGATGGGGGGATGCCACTAGACACCAAAGAAACATATACTGTAGAAATACGAGGATGGCAATCAGAGGGAGGGGGTGCCACTGGACACCAGGGAAACATATAGAAATATGAGGATGGCAATCAGAGGACAGGGGTACCACTAAACGCCAGGGAAACATTACTTATACGATGGGGATGACAATCAGAGGGTGAAGGTGGCACATCACTGCAAACCCAGAAGTGAACTGGAAGTGAGCATAGAGCAGGAAAATAGTGCACCCAGCAGGAAGGGGCACAGAATTGTGGTCAATGGAAGGGATTGCATCTGCTTCAACACCGCTGTGGAAGGACACAGTCTAGGCATCTGGTCATGTGCTTCCATAATCTCCTTTCCCTACTGTGTAACAACCATATGTCAGCATAGCTCTGCTATGCAGCCATAAAAAGTAATGTGCACTGTGAGACCAGGCAGTGTGTGTAGTATTTGTTGATTTAAGAAGCACATTTGACAAACTTTCTAGTGAAATTCCATGAAGAAACTACTGGAAAAGGGGACAGATCATAACTTACTGAATAATTTGGTGAATCTTTAGTATTGGGCTACCCATTTATTTATTTTATTATTTTTTATATTTATAAGAGGTAAAATACACCTGGCATGTATATACCTATTTTCAGGCACAACCTGGGAGAGTTACAGAATAACAACAGCAAGTGACAAAATACAATAACAGTTACATAATTTTGAGAGCAACATCAGTCAAAAATGATGTGTAAAATAAAAAAGAATGACAGAAATATACAGTACCAGTATACATAGATTTGAGGGCAATATCAATCAGTCCTGGCTATGTTTAAAAAGTAACAACATAACAAGCAGGAGTGCAAATAAAATACAGTAGCAGGTGCAGTTAAAGTGCAAACAAAGGAGCATGGTACAGGACAAATAGAGATACTGACTGTATCAGCAATACAGAGAACTCTAACAAGTAACATATAGAAAATACACAGGGATTTTGGGGTGGGTGCACTATGCTAGGATGACCAGTCCTTAGTCGCTAGCAGGAGCAAGGGCCAGGTAAACACAAAGAGTCCTTTAGGGCCTTGCAGAAGATTGAATGAGTGCAAGAAAGCCGTAATTTAAGGGGAAGGGAGTTTCAGTATACTGGGGCATAGACTGCATAAGCCAGCTTTCACAGGCTGGTGGAACACCTACGCTCAATGAGAGGCTGAGAATCCATAGACATTAGTGAGTGCTGTTGTTTTGTTTACTTATTCTCTGGAAAGTTAATGGGCCAAAGACCCATTTTCATGGTTGACTAGAACATGTATACAATATATAAGATAAAAACATTTATTTATTTAAGAGTTTTACCAGGAAAGCATACTGAGCAGAGTACCGCGATTCCAGATGCACCTGGGGTACAAATGGTAAGGAGTACAGAAGCAACATAAATACAAGTGTGGTACAAGACAGATTGGTGATAGCAGTCATACTTACAATATACAGATATAATTCAGCAAACAATGGTTTGGTTTTAATACATAATACAATGTATCAGCTGAACATACTACAATACATCAGTTGAACATACAATATAAAATTATGCATAATAAATACACATAGCTGTTTAGGGTAGCATTGATACTGGCTATTAGACAATAGAAATCTGGTCTCCACTCAGCCACCTCCAATCTGGTAAACATTACCATTGGGGATCTATAGGGCTCTATCCTGGGCTCACTCCTTTTCAATGTGTAGGGGCTGGGCTCTGTAGATTACTTGCTATGGAAAATGGGGAGCCTATTCAGTGGAGTTTGTCCACAAAGCAGCCCAGAGCAAAAGATAGCTGGCCAACAGGGGAAAGTAAGCCCAGCCCAGTGTAGAGCTGACAGTGGTATGTGAGCTTTGGGGGAGGCCAAGGCAAAGAAATACATGCTACTGTATGTTGTATCCCATTTAGAGAGGACAGTTGTTTACACTCAGAAATGCCAGGAGGTTGTACATGAGACCAGGCAAGGGAACACCATGAGCTATAGAATGGCAGCTGTGTATAGGCAATGTATGATCCTAAAACCCAGACCCAGATTTGCATTTACAGATTTGCAGACAGAGATGACATGGGTGAGAAAATTCAGAGGGATCTAACCATACACCCAGGTATTTGAATGTACTGGTATCCATGACTAGGGATTCATCTTTGCAGGTGAAGTCTAGTTTTGAGGAGGTAGCATGGAGTTTTGGCTTAGAACCAATGAGCATTATCTTGGTCTTTTTACTATTTAGGGTGAGCTTATTCACTGTTAGCCAAAATTAAGTGAGTGCAAAGGCATCAGAGTGGGATTTTTGGTTGGGAATAACAGCCTGGTCACTGTAGTATAGGACAAGTTTGTGTGCATATAACATAGAGCTGCAGTCGGGGGCAGCATCAGGAAGATCGTTGATATAAATAGAGAAGAGGATTTGGCCTTCACTAGAGCCCTGTGGATCCCCAGTGGTAATGTTTGCCTGATTAGTGGTGGCAGAGTGGAGAGAAACTTGCTGATTTCTGTTCATTAGGTAGTTGAAGAACTTGGAATTTGCAATTGGGGGGACCTGAAAGGAGGTGAGTTTAGTTTTGAGAAGCAAGAGATTGACCAGGTCAAATGCCTTTGTAAGATCGATAAAAATTGCACCAGTTAGGAGTCCAGTGGCCATTGATAGGATGATATCATTTGTTAGTTTGGCCAGGGCTGAAGAGGTCCCATGATTTTTCCTAAAACCATGCTGGGTGGGAGAGAGGAGATTGCATTTAGCAACATAGTCATTTAGCTGTTATGCAATGATTCTCTCAAGGATTTTGGAGAGCACTGAGAGTATGGCAATGGGACTATAGTTGTCCATGAGTCTGGGATCACCCAGCTTAAAAACAGGGGTGATTTTAGCAATCTTCTAGACATTGATGACAATGCCCGTGGAGAGGGAGAGATTTAGGATTTTTGAGATAGGAGCACTATGAGAGGGGCTGCAATCTTCAGCAGCTCTGGTTCAAAGCTGTTGAAACCAAAGATGTTGTCAGGGTTGACAGAGATTAGTAGTTTCTTCACCTCAGCTGCTTTCACAGATTGAAGATAGAAAAGGGAGGAGCATGGTACAGCAGACGGTGGAGGGTTAGTGGCAGATGCTAAGGCCCCAGGGTTGGCATCAATGTTTTTTGTGAAAACTGAGAGGTTGGAGAATTTGAAATTTAGGACATCTGCAATTGTGATAGGGTTATTACAATTTATGCCATCGACGAGTATGCCAAATGGTAGGATTTGGTTTAGTGCCCAAGAGGGTTTTTATGCAACATCCCAAAGTTTATTGGGGTTTCCAGCTGTGGCAGCAAATTTGTTTTAGCAAAAGGAGTTTTTGCTAGGTCTAACTCCTGATTTGCAGAAGTTTCTCCATTTCTGATGCTTAAGAGACTAGGCAGAATTTATTTTATTCATCCCAGAGTTTATCCTTAGTTTTCATTTGAGTTAGAAGTTCACTGGAGACGTAGGTTGTGTCTGAGACTCACAGCCTATGCTTTGTGAGAAAAGCATGTTTTTCCTGAACTTTGGAGAACTTGTCGATGAATTTAGCTAGTGCTTCATTTATACAAGACAAAGGGGTAGGGAAGGACCAGTCAATGTTGGCCAGGTCAGCCAGGAAATTCTAGGAGCTAAACTTTGAAAAATCATTGACGTGGAGCAGTCGGGGAGGAGGCTTTGCGGGGTCAGGAACACAAGAATGCAAAAATAGGGGAGAGGTCAGAGATGAGATCAGGTAAGGTTACAAATATTACTATCTTATCACACATGTTTGTGAGGAACCAGTCAGACAGGGAGTGCTTTAAGTTTTGTGAGGAGGTTCTGGTAGAGGCAGTAACGATCTGAACAAAGTTAAATTTTTTGATGCATATTTTGAGACTTTGCTTGGGCACCCAACTGATCAAAGTCAAGGGCACCAAATAGAAGGATCTCCTTAGAGCCAGCCAAGGGGGTAAGGTAGTCCATCAGGGAGATTAGTCCTGGGAAGTCATGCCATAGGAGACTGTACATGCACACCAGATGGAGAGTTTTAGCTTTACCAAGTATGAACACCACATGAAGGGCCTCAAACAACATGTACAACAACCCACAAGAGACAGGGCTATCCTAGATCTAGTGCTGACTAACGGGGAAATGATCACAGATCTCCAGGGAGAAGGTCACCTGGGGGCCAGTGACCATCACATGGTATGGTTCAATTTGGCCACTAGAACTAAATCATCCCATTCCAAGGCAAAAATATGGGACTTCAGAGGAGCTGAATTTAATAAGATAGCCAACAGAGTTAAGCTAGCCCTGGCAAGAAGAAATACAGGCGACGGGGTACAGGCAAAGTGGGTAAGCATTAATGTGCAATACTTGAAGCAACATTCCATTGTGTTAGAGAGAAAAGCAAGAGCAAAAGAAGTGGAAACCACTTTGGTTCTAAAGAACAGTAGCAGAAAAGGTCAGAGCCAAAAGGCTGGCCTTCAGAAAATATAAGGGAATGCAGTGGGATGAAGATAGGGAGGCATACCAAACTTCCCTAAGGGAAGCATGGAAGGCAGTAAGGCAGGAAAAGGCTCAAACCAAGGAAACACTAGCACAAATAGTAAAAGAAGGGGACAAGACATTCTATAGATACATTAGTGAAAGGATAAAGTCCAGAAGGGGTATTGCTAAGATCAAAGTGGATAAGGGGTGACGTGTGGAGGAGGACCAAGGAAAAGCATCTGTCCTAAATAGGTACTTCTGCTCAGTATTTACTGAGGAGAAGGTAGGGTAGGGCCCACAGCTCAGCACCATGGACACGGGGGGGGAAGGTGTGCAGAAAGGGTCCTACAAGAGCTCACTAAGCTCAGGGTGAACAAGGCAATGGGACCTGATGGCATAAATCCCAGTGTACTAAAGGAGCTAAGGGTGTAACTAGCAGAGCCTTTATCAGAACTGTTTAGTGAGACTCTGAGCACAGAAGAGGTCCCAGAAGACTGGAGAAGGGCTCATGTGATCCCACTCCACAAGAGTGGTAGCAAGGAGGAGGCAGGGTACTACAGACCAGTCAGTCTTACCTCAGTAGTAGGTAAGATTATGGAGGCATTCCTTAAGCAAAGGATAGTGCAACACCAGGAATCCATAGGAGCATAGGATCCAAGATAGCATGGGTTTACAACATGAAGGTCCTGTCAAACTAATCTCATAAGTTTCTTTGACTGGGTAACCAGAGTGGTGGACAAAGGGGGTGCAGTCGATGTTGCCTACCTTGACTTCAGTAAAGCTTTTGATACTGCTCCACATAGAAGATTGATTAGTAAGCTGGGTAGGCTTGGGTAGGGTCAGAGGTTGGTCAACTGGGTGGCAAATTGGCTGGCGGGCAGAAAACAGAGAGTGGTGGTAAACGGTATACAGTCAGAAGAGATGCAAGTCACAAGTGGGGTACCTCACGGATCAGTCCTGGGGCCAGTCCTCTTAACTATCTTCATCAGTGACATTGCAGAAGGATTGGAAGGTAAGGTTTGTCTGTTTACAGATGGCACCAAGATCTACAAAAGAGTAGGTGATCCAGATGGGGTGGGCAGAATGAGAAAAGATTTGGATAAACTGGAAAATGGTCTGAAGAGTGGCAACTGGGGTTTAACGCAAAGAAGTGCAAGATCATGCACATAGGGAAGAGAAACCCTGAGGCCACCTATAAGCTGAGAGGGGAATTGCTGGCAATCACAAGTGAAGGAAGAGACTTGGGCATCATCATCACAGAGGTCCTGAAATCATCCAAGCAGACCACGAAAGCAGTAGGTAAGGCTAGAGGGATGTTGGGGTGTATTAGTAGGGGTATCGCAAGTCGTAACACAGAGGTAATAATCACTCTTAACAAGACACTGGTTAAGCCCCATCTGGAGTACTGTGTGCAGTACTGGAGGCCGCACCTGCACAAGAACATTAACAAAATGGAGGCAGTCCAGAGAAGGGCAACAAAAATGGTGCAGGGACTTCATCAGAAAACATACGAGGACAGATTAAAGGAGCTTGATAGATATACCCTAGAGCAAAGGAGGGAGAGAAGTGATATGATTGAAACTTTCAAGCACCTTAAGGGCATTAACAAGGTGAACAATTCTAACATGTTTCAATACAAGAAAAATAGCAGGACAAGAGGACACAGCACGAGATTAGAGGGAGGCCGATTAAGGGGTAATGTGAGGAAGTTCTTTTTCACAGAAAGGGTGGTGGATGCATGGAACGGCCTACCTCAGGAAGTGGTGGCTATGAATACAGTGCAGGGCTTCAAACAGGCATGAGATAGTCATAAGGGAGAAATACAGATGAGTATGAATAGATTGGCCATAGACAGAGTAAAGGCCTATGGCACATTCATAAGGTAGAAAAAATGGGCAGACTGGATGGGCCTTGCTGTCCTTATCTGCTGTCAACTTCTATGTTTCTTTACTTCTATGGGGGTAGTAAGTTGTAGCATGATAGGCTGATGGGAGATGTTTAGATGATCCTTAAAGTAGATCAAGACACTACCATCCCTCTTGGAGGACTCCCTGTCCAATCTAATGAAACTGTAACCAAGGATGGCACAGGCAGGGTTAGGTATGGAAGGTTCCAGTCATGTCCTTTAAGGCCTAGTATGTCAGAATTATTAGTGCTGACCCTGGCCTCCAGTTCAGCCTTGTTTTTTTATTAGGTTTCATATATTCACATGCACTAAATAAAGGCCATCACAGAAACCTGGTGTAATGATAACGATGACTGGGAGATGGTCATACCCGGCTGCAACATTTTCAGAAGAGACAGGGCAGGTAGGAAGGGAGGAGTGGCACTGTATGTGAAAAATGACATAAGGGCCACAGAGATCCAGGAGGAACAAAATGGGGGAGAGATACTGTGGGTTAAGCTGGAAAGGTAAATGGGGCCAGCCATCCGCATAGGTGCGGTCTATAGACAACCAGCCCAGGAGGAATGTTAACTATCCAAAGGATGGCAGACAAGGGTGAGGTAGTGCTGGTTGGAGGCCTCAGTATTCCAAATGTAAACTGGAGCATCCCAGTAGCAGCATCAACTAAGAGCAGATTTATCCTGGAATCCCTTCAGGGTGCCTTCCTCAAGCAACTGGTCATGGAACCAACTCAGCAGAAGGCAATACTGGACCTTGTGCTCACAAACAGGGACAGTGTGATGGGGTAACAGTGGGGGAGCACCTGGGAACAGTGACCACCAGTCATTGTGGTGTGAAATCACAGAAGGAGAAGAATGAAACCACACAAAAACATGTACCCTGGATTTTAGGGGGACAGACTTTGGGAAAATAGGGAGATGCTTGAAAGAGGCATTAAGGGGAATGGGGCAGGAATCAGGGGGTTGAGGAACAGTGGGCAGTATTTAAAATGGGGATTACAAGAACAACAGAATTATGCATTAAGCAGGTTAGCAAGGGGAAAAGGAAGAGGAGGCCATTATGGTTTTCCAAAGAGGTAGCAGATAAAGTGAAAGACAAAAAAATTGCATTCAGGCAATACAAAAATACACAGGCAGGAGGGGATAGGAAGAAGTACCAGGAGAAGCAAAGAGAGGCAGGGAGGTCAGTAAGGGAAGCCAAAACTCAGACACAAGATCACATTGCAAAATCAGTGGGCAGAGGGAATAAAACCTTTTACAGGTACATAAGTGAAAAAAGAAAGGCAAAGGGAGGGATAGTGAGACGGAAAGGGGAGGATGGGGGTCGCGTGAAGGATGACAACAGTAAAGCTAACATATTGAACAGGTATTTCTGCTCAGTCTTTACTGAGGAAGAGGAGGGTAATGGGTCTGAAGGGAGCACAAGGGGTGGGAATGGTGCAGAAATGGACACAAGTCCCTTTACACGAAAAAGGGTCCTGAAGGAACTGGAAGTAATAAGAGTTGATAAAGCAATGGGGCCAGATGGGGTCCTTAAGAAACTAAGAGAGGTGGTGGCTGAACCTCTGGCAATCCTGTTTAGCCGATCACTGGAAACAGGGGAGGTACCCAAAGACTGGAGGACAGCAGATGTAGTCCCCTTATACAAAAGTGGGAACAAAGAGGAAGGGAGCTACAGACCAGTCAGCCTCACCTCAGTAGTGGGAAGATCATGGAAGCACTACTGAAGGAGAAATTGGTGGAACATCTGGTTGCCAATGGACTACAGGACCCAAGGCAGCATGGTTTCACCAGGGGAGGTCATGTCAGACCAACCTCATTGAATTGTTTGACTGGGTGACTAGGGAGGTGGATCGGGGAGGGCAGTGGACATGGCCTATCTGGACTTCAGCAAGGCCTTTGACACTGTGCCACACAGAAGACTATTACACAAACTGGGGAATATGGGTATGGGCAGGACAGTAGTGCAGTGGGTAGGTAACTGGCTGGGTGGCAGGACACAGAGGGTGGTGGTAAATGGCTATCACTCCACAGAGGGAAGAGTGACCAGTGGGGTACCACAGGGATCAGTGCTGGGACCGGTCTTAGTCAATATCTTCATCAGTGACATTGGGCAGGACCTAGAAGGCAGAATTTTCCTCTTCACTGATGACACAAAGCTCTGTAACAGAGTGGACACACCAGAAGGTGTAGACAGAATGAGAAGGGATATGTAGAAACTTGAAGAATGGTCAGGGGTTTGGCAGTTGAAATTCAGTGCAAAGAATTGCAAGATAATGCATATGCAGCACAAAAACCCAGGCACAATATATCAGTTGGGGGGTGAGGATATAGCATGCACCAAGCAGGAACAGGATTTTGGGGTTATCATCTCTGATGACCTCAAGGTAGGGAAACAGTGTGACAAGGCAGCAGGTAAAGCAAATAGGATACTGGGATGCATAGACAGGGGCATCACCAGCAGGAAAAGGGGAGGTCATAATTCCACTGTACAAGACACTAGTGAGGCCCCACCTGGAGTACAGTGTACAGTTCTGGAGACCTTACTTACGTAAGGGCATAGACAGGGTAAACAAGGTTCAGAGGAGGGCAACAAAGATGGTACATGGATTGCATCACAAGTCCTATGAGGACAGGTTGAAGGAATTGAATATGTTCTCCCTGGAGGAGAGGAGGGTGAGAGGTGATATGATAGAGACATACAAGTATCTCACAGGGAGAAACAGGGTACAGCAAAACAGTATTTTTAAGCGAAAAAGATGTTTCAGGACTAGAGGGCATGGGATGAAGTTGGAGTGAGGATGATTCAGAGGAAACATGAGGAAGACTTTCTTCACAGAATGGGTGGTGAACAAGTGGAACACCTTGCCAGAGGAATTGGTGGGGGCTGAAACAATCATGGGATTTAAGAATGCATGGGTTAGATATAAAGGAATTCTGGAGCCCAGGGTTAAGGGGCAACAGACTTCTAGGAAAATATAAAGTAAACTTACAGGCTCGAATGGACAGACTGGGTGGGCCATAGGCCCTTATCTGCTGACACTGTCTATGTATCTATGACCAAGTTTGGGAATGCGTAGGGGAACCCAGGTTTTGCTCAATATCACCAGATAACAGTAAGGTAAATGTGACAAATGAGAGGAGTGACTGGAGGAAATCCTGGAGGGGGTGAAGGCAATGGCAACAGTGGGAGGCAGTGTCAAGGGAATGGAGGTATCTATTTGATATAAGCAGACTAGTTGTACTAGGCAAGCTGCATGATGTATCTAGTGAGTTCAAGAAGGGATAATCAATAGGAGTGTAATACATCATTTTAATCCTGGGCAGTGATGGCAGAGGGAAGGAGTCACACAACCATAGTACACCAAGGAGAGCAAGACCTAGGGTTACTGGTGGGGATCGGGGGGAGGGAGGTAAGAATTGTGGCAGGTGTCCTCCCACACAACCCAGGCTGCTCTCATAGGGAAAGCAGGGAAGGGAGGGGGAAAATCAGCACAGGGAAATGGTGCTCAGGTGTCTACTTTCTTTGTTTGTCCTACAGTGATCGGTTGGGGGAAGGAAGGTAAGAAATGTGTCATGCATCCTCCCTTGTGACCTGGGTAGCTCCTGATGGTGTCTGTTTTTGAGGGTCAGAGAAAAACTTTCTTACTGACTAGCAGGCCTCTCTGTTCACTGCCCTCAGTAAATTGTCTCGCTCTCTGACTGAATGGTTTTAAAGTGCAGCAGGACTGGGAAGGCAGGTGAAAACACCAGCACAGTGAAATGGCATTCAGGTATCTTGTTTGTTTGTCCCGGGGTGACTGGCTGGAGGGGAGGTAAGAAGCATAGCAGGCATCCGCCCTCATGACCCAGTTGGTTCCAGACAGCATCTGTTTGTGAGGGTCAGAGAACAACTGCCTTGTTAAGCAGCTGGGCTCTGAGTTCTCCACCCTCAGTCCATAGTCCTGCTACTTGATTAGATGGTATTCCAATGTGGCAGAAGCAGGAAGGTACAAGCACAGGGGAAATGGTGCTCAGGTGTGCTCTTTGTTTGTTTGTCCTGCGGTGATTGGTTGGGGGGGTAAGAAGTGTGGCAGGTGTCCTCCCTCATGACCCAGGTAGCTCCTGATGGCACCTGTTTGTGAAAATCAGAGAACACCTGCCTTACTGAGCAGCAGGTCTTCATGTACTCTACCCTTAGTCCATGCTCTGGCTACCCGACTGGATGGTTTTCAAATGTGGCTGGAGCAGGAAGGCAGGGGAAAACACCAGCACAGGAAAATGGCACTCAGGTGTCCCCTTTGTCCTGCGACTATTCACTGGGGGGGTAAGAAGTGTGGCAGGTGTCCTGTCTCATGACCCAGGCAGCTCTTGACAGCATTTAAATACCACATTCAAGGTAACTTGACTAGAAAGGTTTTTGTGAACAGAGGAATTAAGCATAAGTGTGTCATTGCTCCACTGTTATTTAATATCTACAATAATGTTTTATTGCAATTATTAAATTCTGGTTATGATTATACTAAGTAAAGCAGGAAAAACCATGTGCAGTTTTAGCTTTTGTAGATTACATTGTAATTCTTTCCTTGATTCCTTCTTGTTTCCAGGACCATATAAATATTTTAGCAAATGATATCAAATATCTAAAGATAAAAATGAATAAGAATGAAGCAAAAATTATGTTCTGCAAAATCTATGAAAATATCTAAAAATTATTACCACGTAGCTATAGAGAAACTGAAGATTGTTAAAAGATAGATATATCTGGGACATACATTACCTGATAATTTTCACTGGCTCAGTCATATGGAAGTAATTAGAAATAAATTAGTACAAATCACTAAAGCATTAACATATTTTAATATGAGATATAGAGCCTGATATTCAAACGTTTGAGAGGGTGCTAACAGGTGTTTGCCAGTGCAAACTGGATTTTGCTCCAGAGCCCAGTATTCAAAAGGGTCATTTGCTCTGGCAAACAGGATTAGGGCCACGCAAACCACAATGTGAGAGGGTATGCAAATGAGAGTGCGGGGACAGGAGTATAGGTGCAAGCTGATATTCAGCAGATCTGCATTATGCAAAATGGTTTAGCATGGTCCTTTTGTGCACTGCAAATATTGCCGAACAAAACCCCCTCTTATTCATGCATCCCCAGCAGTTGCTCAAAGTACTGCAGCAACTGACCTGAGTGTCGGGTGGGGGAGCACATTCACATCCCTGTGGTCCTTGGCACCTCCCCCCCAAGACTCTGAGCCCAGTATGCAAGAGCATAGTCCTCATGGCTATCAACATCCCTCCTATATATTGCTGTCCTCGAGCCCACCAACAGTTTCCCTGGTGCCTAGTGGTCAACCCACCATTAGATTCACAGCTTAACATTCAGCAACCAAGTCTCTGTTGTTTAGTGGTTCCCTAATCCTCTGATACACAGAACAACATTCAATAACCTGATCCCTAGTACTTAGTGCATCCCCAACCGATCACTGGGAAGCCACATATACATAGACCCCAAGTGCCCAGATTCCTACCATCACCACAGTTCCATCTTGCTATGGATATTAGATATCCTTGGCATCCAGTAGCCCCCCCATCACTGATCACAGGCCCTATTCCAGCTATACCAGTCAGTTTTATGCCCAGGTTGTAGGCCATGCATCAGGTGCAGGGACTGACAAACAGGATTCCTGATGTGTTACTTCCCCGCAATCGCCAGCACCAACAGTATTTCAGCAGCAATCTCTGGCATTTAGTGCCCCCCTCCACCCACAGTGACACCAAAGACCCACCCAACCCCCAGTCCCCTTACCAGCATCTCCAGTGCCATGGGAGTGCATACAACAACCAGCACAACCCTCTGCACACCTCCTCAGCTGGCCACTATATATCCATGTAGGGAGTGAACATCTTATTTATAGGACTGGGTGATGCACTTTGTCCTATAAATAAAACTCATGTCCCTATGTGAACATACGGTGGCCAGCTGAGGAGGTTTGTGGAGGGCTGTGCCAGTCACTATATGCAGTTCTGCAGCACCAGAGATACTGGTAAAGAGACAGGGGGTTGGATGGGTGTTTGGTATGATGGTGGGGTGGGAGGGCCACTACATGCCAGGAATTATTGCTGAAATACTGGCAGTGCTGGCAATCAGGGGAGAGGGTACTGGGAATCCTGTTTGTGTGTCTTTGCACCTGATGGATGCCCTACACCCTGGACACAGAACTGTCTGGTGTTGCTGGAATGGGGCCAGGGATCAGTGATGGGTGGACCACTGGACAACAGGGATATCTACTACCCATAGTGGGATGGGATGGAGGGGTGGTAGGATACTAGCCACTTGGGAGTGGGCTATGTATGTGTGGCTGTCCAATGATTGGTGAAGGGGGAACCACTAACCACCGGGGATCGAGTTACTGAACATTAGGCTGTATATTGGAGGGTATGGTGACCATGAGGCACCAGAAATTGGCTTACTGAATGTTGGACTGTGTCTTGGAGGAAGGGGGGACCACTAAGCACCAGAGTTTGGGTTACTGAATGTCAAGCTGTGTCACGAAGGGTAGAGAACCATTAAGCACCAGGGATGTCTGCACATGCATTGAACCAGGGAAAGGTGGGGCACTGTGCTAAATTGCCACCACTACCTATGCAAATGGACCCATATGAGCATGTAAATGGCCCCTTAGCACCTTGCATGTTCAATGGGCTCATTTGCATGGATCCCTCTGAATATCGCAAATAGTGTTCTGTCACTATTCACTCTAGTGGCTCTATTCCCATCACAGCTGGGATCCCTGTCAGGGCAGAGCTATTTGCCTTAGTGCCATCCTGAAATGGCCGTATATTCAGTTGGATAGCGTGGTGCACCATCCAACTGAATATAGCATCCTCAGACTCCTGGGCAATCGCAAAGCACAGTGAAAACCTTTGCGCTTCACTTTTCTCTTACCTGAATATCAGGCCCATGGCGGGAAATACAGTCATAAAACCATTTGTGACATGTAGCACTAGATTAAGTTTGCAAGCTCTCTATGTATCAGAATAGGGGTCAGGGATCCAAAAAGTCCTAAATCCTTAGAAACTATATTATCGAAATATTAACATTATATTTTGGGGCTCCCTCAAGGAACAATTAATGCAATTGTACATGCAGAACTTGGACAGCATTCACTATAATTGTTTGCTATTAATCGCACTTTAAATTATTGGTTGAAGATCTTGAATATGCAAAGTAATCAACTGCCTAAACTGTATTATAAGGAGAAATAACTTCTTTTGGCTAAGAAATACTTAACAACATACCGTAGTTAGATAACATACTAAAAAGATTCAGTACAATAGGTATGTGTTATACTTGCCATAGGTTTTTTAATATGATTATTTTTAAAACATATTCCATGGCTATGAAAAGAAGAGATTAGATAAATGCTCAGAAAGATATATTGATAGTAAGCACTAGTACACAATCCTTTTTTCGGTATGCAAGAAAGAATATTGTCTCGAGCCATACTTAAAAATCATTACTGAGCCAGATATCAGGAAAGTAATTATTTTGTATGTATTTTATGCTTTCCCCAGCAGACTCTTGGATATTAAATACAAGAGATTAAAAAAATATTACCAGTAATCAGCTATGTAAATTTAAACTATTATAGGTTTTACTGCAGATCTTAACCATGTTCTAGTTGCCTGCCCCAGGTAACATATAAATAGAATGAATTGGTTAAAAACAATCACATCAGTAAAACGCCTCACTTCCCAGAAATTTTTATGTTTGCTTGCACACATGTGCAAGAAACATAGTACCATCATCTGAGTTTTCAGAGGTGTGGCACCCTGTCTTCTAATTCAGTCAGTATGTTTGCAGGTGCGGCCACAGTTTGCCAATGAATGCTGCAGCTGTCTATGACAGCAGTTGAAAATGCAGTGCTGTACAGTTCAAAGGGAGAGCTACTCTTCAGTGAACAGCAATAAGATATTGCGTGCTCATGCGCTCCTCCCACACACACATGCATATTGCATGCTCATGGTCCCCCCCCACGCACACACTGTATGGCTGATGTGGGTGCCCAATCCCCCATCGGCTCTGCTGCATTCCCCCCAACAGAGTTCCAGGTGCCATGCTGGGAGCCCATCCCAGCATGGCAACAGTCTGTATGACCGACGGGGGTGCCCAATCCCTCGTCAGCTCCACTGCCCCCCCAAGAGACTACCAGGTGCCATGCTGGGAGACCATCCCAGCGTGGCAACTGTCTGTATGGCTGCCTGGGGTGCCCAGTCTCCCATGGGCTCCACTGCCCCCCCCAAACAACCTTCCAGCTGCCGTGCTGGGAGCCCACCCCAGTGTGGCACAAATCCTGCATCGTTTAAGGGGAAAGAAAAACTGAAAGAAAAAAACCTTCTCTTGCTGACTGTCCAGACCCCCCTCCCCCCACCATGCCCACCCTCTGTGCACCCTGCCTCCCCACACCCCCACCTCATGCCATACTTACCTCCGGGGTCTGGCATGACGATCTTCGGTGCACTGGGGACATGTCTGCACTCTTCAAAGCTGACCGTGAACTGAAGAAATGCAAGTAAGCTGTATAATAGAATAAATAGGGTTTTTTCAATTTTGATGCATATCTCAGGCATTTTGGGGAATTTTTTGCACCAAATTTTCAACATGGGTTTTTTGGGACCCCACCTCATGAATTCTGTCACTGTTGTTTTGTTAATCAGGCCTGAAAGGTGATTTCGTGGTCATTGTGCAGGACCACCTTTCAGGACCAATTTATGAAATGACAGTATCCCAGTTCATGAGGTAGGTCCCCAAAAAGCCTATGTTGAAAATTTGGTGAAAAAATTCCCATAAATGACTGTTTTACGAGCATGCGTTATGCCGTTCCTATGCACGCTCGTAAGTTCGCGAATTTTCAATATGTTCACTCCAGATTTTCAACATTGCCATTTTACCACACCTCCTTATGAGTAGTACAGCTGTCATTTCTCACATCTTGCCCAAAATGTGTTTTGGTGCATGTAGCACACAATGGCACAGTCAGTGCGCGAAATCAATGTTCAGGACAGATTAAGAAAATCACAGTGACACTGTTCATGAGCAGAGGTGTTAAAATGGCTATTTTAAAAATTTGGTGAAAAAAGTCCATAAAATAACTGTGTTATGAGCGACCATTGCCCAGTTTCCATGCACCCTCGTAAGTTCATGGATTTTTAATATTTTCAGTCCAGATTTTCACTACTGGCATTTTTCCGCACTTACTTATGAACAGTACAGCTGTTATTTTTCACACCATGGCCGAAATGTGCATTCGCACTTCCAGTGCAGAAATGCGTGGTCTCTGTGAAATCACTGTTCGGGACAGATTAAGAAAATCACAGTGACACTGTTCATGAGCGGAGGTTCCAAAATCCCTGTGTTGACAATCTGCTGTAAAAAATCCACAAACTAATTGCATTATGGGTGTGCATTGCGCATTTTCTACACATGCTTGTGACTTCACCAGTTTTTTTTTTTTTATATATTTTCAACATTGCCATTTTTGGCACCTCCCCATGAACTGTACAGCTGTCATTTTTCACATCCTGTTTGAAATGTGTTTTTGCACCTGTGGTGCCAAATGGCATAGTTGCTATGCTAAATCAGCTTTTGGCTAACAAACTGATATTGCTACTGTTCATAAGGTGGGGGTCACAAAAAACCCATGTTGAAAATTTGGAGCGAAAATGCCAACAAACGCCTGAGGCATTATGGTTTCTGGCCATAATGCCCCACCCTGTAGAGATTGACAGGCATCAGGGGTGTGACTTGGGATTCTCAGATGTAATGATCATACCATTCCATACCCTGCAGCCAGTAAGAGGCATTGAGGTGTGCCTTGGACTCTTCAGACCCAGAGTTCACCCCATTCTTCTATACAGGACCCATCTCACTGTATTTTCTGATGGAATGGGGTGAGCATAAGGGCCAAAGACCCCAAGGCACACTGTGACACTTGTCAATGTCTGCAGGGTAGGGTGTGGTGAAATCATGTGGCTGTTATGCTTGACAAACCAAAGGCACACCCAAATGTCTGTCAGTCTCTGCAGGGTGGTGGTGGGGTTGGCATCACTTCAATGCTTCACTGCCATTCCTATTATGCAGCTCTCTAACTCCTACGCTACCCATGCCAATGCCAGAAAGCATACATTCCGCATTGACAAATGCTTGTTAGAATTGTTACCATGTTCTACTGATTATAATACTCTTCAGACTTGTCTTCTTTCTTAGTGTAGCAATATGAATAAGATGACTGCAAAAAGCACCAGTTAATTAGGTTACTGTTTTTTACAGGGTTATTTATAATGTTAAGCTTATGAATATATTTGATTATTGAATGCATTTTATGTATTTTCTATATGAACAAGGATTTTACTTGTTGTCACCGGCTCTTTTGACAAGCTTTATAACATACTGTGATGTCATATAGACAAACACAAAAGATTAAGAACAGAACTAATTGTGTGAAGTTCACATTATTGTAACAGCTAGAGTGTCAGCCTTACTCTCCACCGCCAGTGCCTGAAGGTCACCTATCTTGTTTCCAAGGCTCCTGACATTTAAGCTGACTGCTTCTATGCTCCTCTTTTGCTCCTGTCCTAATCCATCAATTCCCTTTTTCCATTCTGTCCATATTTCCTTCCTTGCCCTATGTGTGCATCCTTTCTACATATACCCAGTGACTTAGTACCATGGCTGAGGAAGCACTAGTTTGGCCCCTTGTATTTGCCACCCTATGTAGAGGTCCTCAAGCCTCAGTCTAACCCATTCTAGTTTAATTGCTTAGATATGAGGACATTAAACATTTGCCTCTGGACACTTGGCTCATCTTCTTGGGGATGAAGGCCATCTATTCTGTCCCAGAAGTGACCCCAGTCTCCAACAAACCTAATCCCTTCTTCAATGCACCACCACTTCAGCCATGAGTTGAATGCCTTATTTTTCTGCTGCTTCTCAGTTCCATTACCTCACACTTCCAGGATCTCAAAGAAGGCCACTGATGCTGCTGCAGCCTTCCACCCATAACCTAATCTCAGAAGCTATCCTTTATCTCCTTCAATTTATGGCTGGTCAGATCATTCATCTCCAACTGGGCAATCACAAATGGCTCCTCCCCTATGTGCTTAAGTATGCTCTCTGTCCTAATGGTGTTCCCCCAGTTGGAGACCCTAGGATGTACCTGATTACTCTTCTTCTCCCCGGTTGCATGCACACACCATCTTCTCAGTACCCTAATAATTGAGTCCCCAGTCACCATTACTATCCACGTTATATCCCTAGCTCCTTGCCCTCATCTCAGGTGCTGCCATTGCAGCAGATTTTGGGATCTGGAAAGTGGCAGGTGTTGAGTCCCTTTGGGGAGATGTTGACTCAGCTGCCATCCACAGGCGAGGGAGAATCATAAGTTCCAGACTGTTTTCAGTACCCCAAGGTCTTGGTTTGGCCCCACCACCCACCAGCTACACTCCATCCCCCAGGGCCTGGGGGTTCTCATGGGAGAGGTGGAGCAGCAGGAGGTTATAGTTCCCATTCCAGTCTGCTGCACAAAATCATGACAAAAGACACAATATTAGTTAGTCAAAAGATCTAGTGGGGGTGGCCCTATGGGTCAGTGGCTGTACAGCAACTTGCAACACTGACATGTTGGTATCAGAAATTAACCTGGACCATCACAGGGCCCACCAAGCAAGGAGGGTGAAGTGACTCACTGGATGCTGTCTTTCTTTGGAGAGGGAGGGCTCTGCCTGTGTGCTGTAATTCTGACACCAGTGTGACCAGAGGTGGCAGTGTATCAGGATGCCAGGCATATTCAGGTGTGTGTGCATTCAGATGTCAGAGCACCCAGCCTAAAGGTTCTTATGCACATCAAGTCATACAAACCCTGAGGCTCAGCCTATAGCTATCAAAAAATGGCTACCAGTTGTTAATTGGATGCTCAATCTGCCCCCATGGCCAATGTAGGCCTTGTTCTTCACCTCTTCCTGTCATCTGGGCTTCCCTATGGTTACAGCTGCTGGCAGGATATTTCCTTGCTATCTTCTGCCAGAGTGCTGTAACAGGCTGAGACCACCACACTGGGTGAGGAGGGGAATCACCAGGGACCCACTATAGGAGGTAAGTTGTATGGTAGGACTAGGGCTGACCAGTTTGGGTCCCAGAATGACTGTGGTATGACATGACAGGGCCCTGCAACTGGGCAGGTAGCATCTTGCTGAGATGATAGGAAGTAATGCTGAAAGGGGGCATGAAGTCTGTCTAAACAAGCATTTGTCAATGCCAAATGCTCACTTCTGGTATTGCTATTGTACTGGGTCTTGCTTGTATATATTTTCACCACATATTTACCCAGGATAGAGAAGATAATATGCAGTATTTCATTTTCAGTTGTGTCCTGCTTTGACATATTGTTAGATTGTAATTACCCAGGATATGGCAGCTAAGAGGCAATATCTGCTTTTAGGTGAGCTCCCACATTTTGATTTCAAACGTCCAACAGATGTTTTATGGCTTGACATTATGATGAAGACAGATGGAATTTTTAAAATCCCATCTGAAAGTTGATTTTGCTGTACGACTGTGGGAACAAGTTTCAGAGGAGATTTGAAAAATGACACCTGCCACGATCAGGAGGTGGGATAATACAAGCGATATATTGAACATTAGGGGCCAAAATATGCAAAAATATAGTTATGAGTAAACGTTGGAACAATTCAATGTTTTCTCATAAGTTAGTTCATTTTTTACATTTTTACTCCAAATTTTCAGCATAGTCTTTTTATGACCACGCCTTCTGAGCATAACAAGAGTAATTTCTCAAACAATGGCTGAAATGTCATTTTGTGCCAGAAGTGTGAAAACACATTTTGGCCAGGATTTAAAAATGACAGCTGTGACATTCATGAGGTGATGTGAAAAAAATAATATTTTAACAATCTTGGGTCAAAATACTGAACATTTCCATAGTTATGAGCACGTGTTAACAAATTTTGTCATGCACACATAACTTTGTTGATTTTTAATATTTTTCCCCAAAATTCAACATAGCCTTCTTCTGAATTCATGTAGCCTTCTTATGACCCCACCTAATGAACAAGGGTGGAGAAAATTTTCAAATCATGTCCGAAAGTTGATTTCATGGCACAAGTCAGAAAACACAATTTGGTCAGAATTTGAAAAATGACAGGTGTCACATTCACCAGGTGCTATAAAGAAATGGCTATGTTGAAAATTTGTCATCAAAATATTGAAATTACTAAAGTTACAAGCCTGCACTCATGCATTTCAGTGTTGGCTCACAATTTTGTTGTTTTCTAATAATTATACCCCAAATTTTGAACATAGCCTTCTTATGATCTCACCTCATGAACAAGGGCACAGTAAATTTTAAAATCCTGCTCAAAAGATTATTTCATGCACCAACCACAAAATCACCTTTCAGGACAGATTTTCATAATTTTACTGTCATTGTTCATTAGCTGAGGTCCCAAAAAAGGCACAATGACAGTTCGGGACAAAAATATTAAAAACTGACCAAGTTGTGATGACAACTTCAAAACCCATGGAAATACATTGAACCGCATACCTAATTTCCTCAGTTTGCAGTTCAGCATTGAAGATTGAAGTTGTATCTCCAGTCCAGAGAGAATTGTGATGTTGGACACCCAGTAGGGTAAGTAAAGGCTTGGGTGGGTAGAGGGGGCTGAGTGGGAGGGTCTGGTGGGGGGGGGACAGTAATGGTAGCATTGGCAACAGACATCAATGGATAGTTTTCTTTTATACCGAGTATATTTTACATATTAACAAAAACTATCACAGTTTTCTTTATTTCAGGTACTGACATTGGAGATTGGGCACTCCAGTGTCAGTGTTATGTTTGGCAGCACCAAGGGTGAGCTCCCTGGTGTTGCACAGTCAAAATGTGTTGGGTGAGAGGTAGCAGCTGGCACAGGAGATTGGGCATCACCATGCTGGAATATTAACATGAAGGGATGGAAGAGATTGAGGGAGGGTTTTTGCCATGTTTGATGGCACAAGGGATGTGTCCCTTGGTGTCACACAATGAAAATAGACAGAGTGGGGGTTACAACCTGTACTGGGGATGATGTTGGGTGGTGGGAGGGATCACAGCAGGTGATCATAACAGTCATCTGTGCTTGCTGAGCAGTGTTATGTAGATCAAAGGAAAGAAGCAACTGATGATAGAGCTAGCACTCTCATTTGAACTACATGAAGTTTCTGCCTAGCATGCTAGAACAATGTCATAATCAGCCTGGCTGATGACTGGTGTGATACTGACAAGCCTCTTGCACAATGCATATCATTGGACCTCAATGACACACTTCTCAAAACCTGGTGGCCGAATAATATGTTCACTTATGCCTGTGCACAGAGAACATAAAAAAATCTAGTGGCAATAGTTCTGTCTAATTGAAAACACACCCCTTTTTCTTATAATTTTTTAACATATTTGCATGTCAAAAGACTTCCCCAAAATATTGTATTTTCAGGCTCCCCTCACATATCACCATGGGGCTTCAGTCTAGTAAGTAGTGCAATTCTACAACTTCATTTTATAATAATCTGTAAAAACTGCAGAACACTACTTTAAAAGACTTTTATGGGTTAATCTGGCATTTTTTTCTGTTTGTATAGTTTATTTACCCCAAATAACCCTTCTGAGATTCAGCATTGCATTTTCAGAGGGATTTCGCTTTCAGCTGTTTCCATAGGTGGGTGGCTTGGTGCATTGAACATTTAAATTACTTTCTCTAGGTCACACAGTGTGAATTTGGCATTAGCAGCATTTAGCAGGGTTTGAATCTAGGATTGTCCTGTTCCTTAGCTGGTGTTCTAACCACTAAACCACTAATCCAATGCAAAAATGTGTAATTTTTGATGGTATTCAAAACATTAGAAAATACCACATTTAAGCTGCTTGGCAGTGATTCTGTAGTGTGATAGACATGATTTTGGAACATTGATGTGTATGGTTGGTGAAATTCCTTATTTTCACTGCAGAACAAAAACACATCACTTTTTAATGTGATGCCCCTTTCTTATATATCCCTTAATCCCTTCACATGACTCCTGGAGCCTATCTTTCTTTGCATGGTTATAGAACAAACAGAATAGAACGGAAGCAAAAAAAAAAATATTGGTTTGTATCATAAATTATATATACATAATGTAACTGGTTTTATTCCCTGTGGTCATAACTCCAGGGACATTATAGTGTAAGATATGTTGCAGAGTTGCTTTACACTCTCTCTCATACAGCTGTTCAAATGGAAGTGCTTGGCTACCTTTGGACTCCAACATGCTTCCCTTGGGTCATCTCATGATGCATCACATTTTGAAACTATCCTGTTCCAGTGAAGATAACATTATTCCTTAAAACATTATTTAACCAGGGAATGTAACAAAGATTTAAATCCACCTTTGTCCAAAATTCAGAAAAGTTTTCAGTCTCAAGCAGAATACTGAAACATTTATCTGATTGCAGAACTTGCCACTGCCATTAGGATGTTGCTTTGCAAAAAGTAGAAATGTGTCATTTACAAAAGAAACCAAATTGTGATACAAAAACAATAGTTACTATTCAATCAGCTCTGAAGTACTAAGCTTGTATTTCTTCTACTTGAATTCAAACTCTGATAATGACATTGCCTGAAGCAATGACATTTGCAACACTATCAACCCAAGACCCAATATAGGCACACTCTTCAGTTCGAATATTAAAAATAAATATTACTCTTGAGATTCAGTTATTTAATTTCATGAATAGTACATATACTGTAGCATAGATCTGCTACGAGAAATAACATGGCAATTGGCATTTGACATGGAAAATGTCATTTTACAGGAAACATCTAACAGGTCATCAGGAATTTATTAATTTTTGTTTTTGTGCTGTTAAAGCATCATTTTAGCTATATTTGCAGAGCTGTAGTACTAGAGCAGCAATAAAGGATTAATAGATGGGGACAAGTGAGCCCAGTTGGTACTAATGTGCCATTTCACTTGAAGATGTAAGAAATAATGTCTGTAAGCAGTAATGTCTTAGGAAAGAGAACCAGCAAACTATAGTATCCTGTATATTTAGTAAGTGAAATTGTATGGCAATGAGAAAATAAGTTTCTTGTGGGTAAGAGTCTGTCCCACACTGATTGATTATTACTACATAAGGAGCAGTGATACAGTTGAAGTAAGTTCTGTGTAAGGAGGGCAAGATAAAGGTTATCAGGAGTCCTCAGCCCAAGAAAAGTCTGGAGCCATTTGCGGAGGGTGGTGCCCCTCAGTCTACAGCCATCTGTTATTTCCTTTTCACATAATAATTACATTGAGATTTTTTGTTTTAATTATTATCCACCCACTGTTTGTGATGGTAAACAAATCTGCCTGCTCCAAAACCTTCACAAGTATTTATCTTTCTTATTTATTTGTTGATACCTGGCATCTGTATGTTTGTGGGGTCGGATCCACGACAGTAGCTCAACAAAATTTTTGTTGAACGCCCTGTCAGCGACACCAGCAGGTCAACCGCATTCTGCAGTCGACTGCCGGTTTGCACTGTCCATCCTTGTTTTATTCGTGAGGCTTTGCCCCCAAACCCCCCACACAGGGGGCAGTGCCCCCCACACCATCCCATTTAAAGATTATCAACTCCGAGTCAGAGCTGATTGAAGGGGGTGCAGGACCCCCAACAGACAGCACCAGGTTTCAGCAGGTTTCTCACAGTGGCATGGCACTGTAGTCACTGTGGGGGACCTCGCTGATGAAATGTTGCTGTCGGGGGGGGGTAACCATGTGGGGTCCATGGAGGCACTTTCATGCTGCTGCAGACTCCATCTTTCTCCTATCTTAATCATCTACAGTACACAAATCAAGAACCCATGAGTGGCAGTACACAAACAAATCTCACTCACCATCTGCAGCGAATGTTCCATCAAGCAAGATAAATACATACGGAATAATACATGGGATGGTGAACATTGTGAGAATTTATTACACACCCAAGGTGTGTGATGCTACATAAACAACAAAAGCAGCTTGAGGGGGTTATTTAAGCATCACACACACACACAGGCTGTGTATTAAATTCAATAATTACAGCATTCTATGTTCTAAGTTATATAATCACTGAGCATCAGTTGTTTTCTCACCATTTCTGTGGCTCTGTCATTATGTGATCCTACCCCCAAAAAAAAATTAGTTTTAAAAATAGTTATATTTTAAGTTGCAAAACTTACTTTTAAATAAAACAATAGTTAAATTGTGCAAAAAAATATTTATTTAAAGAGGATCAACTTTCTTTACTTTTTATTGAATTCAAACATGTTGCAACTAGAACTTGAACTGGCTGAAGAAGGAACGTATTTTTAAGTAACAAGAAAAAAATCTATGATAATAGTATTAGTTTTTGCCAAAGAAACTTAAAATTGATGAAATCAAACTGTTAGATGACTGTGTTAAGTCCATTTTATTTTCTCTTTACCATCAGGTTGTCATGATCATTTCACAGGCCTCAGGAGGTGCATGAGAGTTCTGTTGAATGATGAGGGGAATGAGGTTAAAGTGCAATATTTTAGACTGCACATCGAACTTCTTTTTATAGTTCCTGTATTATTTCCACTACTTTGGTCAACAATCTAATGCAGTTTAATGTTACATGTATTATAGATGTGAATTACCTAAGTCAGCATCGGTATTAGTTATTACAGGTGTTTTTTTAAGGGCATCCAGGACTTGACAGCGATACATATTGACTCTCACTCCCTTATTAAACACACACTGAGCTTTAGAAGCTGCTGTACTGGAAGAGATCCAGAAGTTAAAGCTGCTGCTGCTTGAAACAGGTAAAAAGTAAAAATCTACTAGTTTTCTGATGACTTTTATTTGTGGAATACTCACAGTGATGACAGTCAGTTTTCTTGTGAGTTATTTTGACAGTTGTTCAGGATGGGGGGGGGGGGAAGAAAACAGTCAAATAGTTGCATAACAGTGTCCCATACCCTTTCACAGCTTTGACTGCATGTGAATGTATAATAACTGGCTGGTTGTTATGGCAAAAAATTAATGGCCATCTCCACTGAAAAACTGGTGGCTGGTTATTATATCACTGTAACAAACTACAATCAACATCATAGGAACTGCAGTCACCCAAAAACAACCAGACATTTCCAAGGCAGACTTTTATATTTTACTCTCCATCTGTATTATCCCTTGGTCTCAGCTACATGCTGGTTCAATCGTTGCTGTATGAGAGGGTGTGTATGGAGTTGTACCCATGTGGCAAATACAATCCACCCTGGTCCTGATTCATTTTTTTCTCCAGTATGATTATTTATTTTCATCATCTCAGGACAAGAGGCATGGAGGCTTTCAAATTCAGGCATACCGTATGAGACCTACATTATACTAATATTCCAACTAGTGAACTTTTATGCAACAGGTGCTAGTATTCCCTAATCACAATCTTAAGTGCAAAGCCACACTGCATAGTAAAATAAACATAAAAATATAACAGTTTGTAACATGGCATATAAAACTGAAACAAAATTATGCATTCAGATAGGACAAAAGATACCATGTGGTACACCAACAACCATGGTCTAATACCTAGCAGACCACGGTTTGTGATTTAATACCTTGGCAATCCCCTACAGGCAAAAAGCAGTACAAAAGTGAAAGTAATATGCAAATAGTTTGTAGTTGTTCCTGATTGTATTTGCTAAGGTTTTTCCTGGCACAGGATTTTTGATATTTTCAAGATTGTTCTATGTTGTAACTGCGACACAAGTTCATGAGTTACTAAAGATTGTACATTTAAACTCCAAATATACTGCTAATTATGCTGCAACAATATTTTTTTAGAAGTGAACATTTACATACTGTTACCTTCCTTTCTGATCTACTGCTTTCTAAACAACTGTGGATGCAGTGCATTGTGGATGACTAAATAACATTACCTGTCCTAGCCGTTTCTTGGTGAACACACAGTGATAAAGATGAGCATGCAGCATCTATAACCGAAAGCAAAAATAACAGACAGTGAGATAAACAAAGCAAAATCAAAGAGAGAGGATACTTCTATGGGTGAAAAGAAAAATAAATTGAGAGAAACAAAAAGAAATCAAAGAAACAGACTAACAGTACTAGTCAAAACAAGTATTTGAAAGGTGAAAGCAGTAAACATTATGTTGTTCTATGTCCTGCTGAGTTAGATAGTTTAGAGGGAAAAAAAGCGAAAACAATATTCCGCAAAATAATAGTTGTTCAATAAAGTGTTCTTAAGATTGGCTTAATTCAGTATATTTGGAGAAATAGTGCTTGTGCTTGGATTGTTTGACAGCCACCTACTGGTCTGCAAAAGAACTGCAGGAAGAAAACTAAAATGTACCATAGCACATTCCCATCATGCAGTACAGCCCATATCTTCTAATACACACAGAGGAAAGTCAAACCACCTAGAATAGAAAGTGAATTGCAAGTTTTTGAAAAGTTGTAAAATATGTTTTGATGTTAGAAAGCTTCAAGCTTGGTCCATCGGCGCAGCGGTTGGATTTCCGCTTGCGACGACGACGACCCGGGTTCGGGAATGGACCTGGGTTGTCAGAGGACTGGCCAGGTTGGGAAGGATTGAGCATCCCATGGGCAGCTCTCCTTCCCTGGGGAGAGCAGGGGCTGCAGCCGGCATAAGAGCGGCACCTAGCGGAGGCTGGGTGCACGCTCCACGTCGGGGCATAACAGAGCTCTCAGGATGGGGCAGACACTGGCCGTCATTGCAAGTCCCCATCCTGCTTAAAGGGGGGGGAACAAAAATCCCATGCCTTGCGTCTCGGTGATGCTCTGCCCTTGGAAGCCCCGATTGACCACCGGAGCCGTTCCCCCAACCAGTCACAGTTCCGCGGTCCAATATCTGGGGTCGGAGCCGCAGCCCCACTCTCTGGGGGGTAAGTCAGGGATGACCGGGGGAGACAGCAATATACAGTGGTTGGGGCTCCAGGGTTCCGTGACCAGAGTTGATGGTCGACGAGAGGCGCGGAGGCCAAAAATAGAAAAAAAAAAAAAAAGAAAGCTTCAAGCTTGTAATGAAAGTTATTTTAACAAAAGTGAAATAGCAGCCACAATATTTCCAATAGGTGTGTTCCAATTGTTTTGAAGTATGTGTACATCATGTTTAACAGCTCAACATACAGTATTCTGAAAGTAAATCAGTGTGATTGTACTCTTTTATTCAAAGATCATTAGTCATACACTCATTGCCATGTTACAAGCAGATTAAGCCACTTGAAAGGATGTGTCTACAGTGGAATTAATCCGTGGTTGGTTGGTTGGACCCACTTGGCCTTCGGCCTTGTGGGCCAACCCCCCAACCATGGATTAATTCCACAGTAGACCCATCCTTTCTCGTGGATTAATCCTTACATGTACTTCTATTATTTTTACAACAAAAGAAGTAGCAGGCACCTGCTTATACATTATATTTTTTCAACCTCTTAAAACCACAATTTGATCCATATCAGGCAGGCTTTGAAAACGACTTCTTTCCATAGGTGAGTGTAAGTCATGCGTATTCTGCACATACACCTAAAATATGAATTAAGCAATAAAGCACAACAGAGAAGTATGTTGTGCTGTGATAACATCACACCTTGGGCAGTTGAAATATGAGGCTGCAGGCCGAGTGTGCTAAACATCCAAGAAGTGACATTATCCCACATGACCCCCACATACTGTATTATTGCTATTACAATGCCTCATTTGTGAAAACAAACAAGAACATTTTCAAAAAATACTTTCCCCCCCATTTTCTATTGATTTTTTTATGGGGTGGTATATTTGTTTAAAAAAGTCCACAATTTTCTATTGTGTGCAGTAGGTGGTGCTGTTGCTACTTCACTCCCCTTTTCCAGGTTGAGCTTATTCTTGCTGTGTGATGGTGGTCATCCCACCCTACCCCACTCCACTCCCCATTGCATTTACTGTCTTAGTTCTGCTGCAAGCAGTAAGAAAAGAAGGTGTTCATTGACTAGCAAGTGACTATTAGCAGTGTAATGAAAAGGAGTCTTTCTATGACAATTGACAGCACTTCTGTTTTCTAATGTGTGACCAGAAAGTGAAAACAGCAGGGAGCAGCTGGGTCAAGACTTTGGTTTCGGGTCAGAGCTCACCAGGTTGTTTGGAGGTAAGACACGTGTAAATTGAACTAACAAGAGTTTCACAAAAAAAAAACCAAAACAGCAACAGCAGTTGTTCAGAAAGGGCCATTGTGTGCGTCGTACTGGAGAAATGGCTAAGTGGCAAGTGTCAAGCTGAGTGCATGGTTTTGCATCTCATGCCACACTGAAGCCACAGACATTTCATAAAATAAATTTAGTTTTGTGTTGCGATTTGCGCTGTGGTTGGTACTAGGTAGTACTGTTGTTAGAAACTAGCTTCTATTTTACACAACAGTAAATTGTAACATGGTGGGAGGGAATTTTTTTCATTTTACAGTGTAATGCATTTTTATTTAATGGATTTTGATAACTGGGAAAGCTCAGTGAGACTTGTGCCACTTTTTAGGAGCGAGCCGTTAAGTTACACTCAATAGTTGCCATTCATATGTTAAAACATCAGGTACAAAGGGACAATAGAGACAACATGAACAATGGTAGTAACAGTATGTTCAACAGCCATCACTCTACAGAGGGAATAATGACGTATACATACATTTCAGTAGGGCAAAGTGTATTTGTGCAATATCACAGTAAACAGTACATCCCATTAGATTCTAGGATACATTGGCAGTCTAGCTCTGCATAGGCTAATACTGACTCAGCGGAAGCAAGTACAGTTGTGCTTAGGAGGAGGGCACCCTTTGAGCTGTCCTTTGAAGGACTTATATGTATGGCTTTCCTGGATAGGGATGAGAAGCTCATTCCAGAGTAATTTAGCTTTTTGTGAAAAAGGACTGCTGGTCAAAAGTAGTTTGTGCCCTGGGGACCTCAAACAGGAGTAGTGAGAAGGAGTGGAGATGCCTCCTCATGGGCTTCCAGAATAATACATCTCTGAAACTGTGAAGGCAGTTTGTTAGCATCCTGCAGGCCAGACAAAGGGCTGGGTAGTAAAGGTGCTTTTTAAGTGGGGGCCAGTTTATAGAGGCATGGACATCACAATGGTGTTCTATTCCCTGCTCCAGTCACAGACCTACCAATTCTGCTCTAGAGTTTTCAGCTTTTTTAGCTCTGTGCCCTTCAGAAAGGATAGGATTGGGACCCCATACAGTAGCATAAGGAAAAATACACTGCTGCCTACAGACTCTCAAGTTCATTAGTAAGCTAGGGTTTGAGCCTATATATACCAGCCCCAATGTCTGGCAAAGCAGATTAGAGACATCTTTGGTGTGAGTCTTAAAGGAGAGCTCATGGTCGAGCTAAATTGCAAGATATTTGATAGAGTCTACCACCTCCAATCATGTACCCAAAGAGATGGAGACCTGTAAGAGTTCAGTCAGGCTGGAATCCAGCTTTCTGCATACAAACAGAATGGCCTTGTTTTTAATTACCATTGAGGACAAATTAGTTAGAGACAAATCAGGATTCAAGTTCAGGAAAGTCCTTGTTGAGTCCAGCTTTTACAGCATTCAAGTCTTGGCCAGATTTGTATAATGCCACATCATTTGCATACAGGAGTACTTTGGCATTGCTGCTGTTGTAGGGGAGCTCATTGGCAAATAGCGAGAATAGCATAGGCCCCAGAATGAAACCTTGGGGGGCCCATCTGAGATCTCTCACAGAGAGGAGAGGCATGACCCCCACTTAATTGATTGCCCTTTGAGGTAGCTTCTAAACCATTGAAAGGAGAACTGGTCTAAGCAGACCTTTTTAGCTTAGATAGAATCAGGTTGTGGTTCATGAAACTGAACATCTTTGTCAGGACAATGTATATAGCCCCTGTAGGGTGGTGTGAGGGAATTTTTATATATCCTAAAGCTATATTTGCTATTATATGCCTTGAAGCTATGCTTGCTTTGAAAGTCATGCTGTAACAAAGTCATAATGAATGTAGTAGAAATTTCTGAGTTCATGTTTTCTTTTTTACAGGATTATAGAATGATACTGAGGTTACTTGAGGTATATTTGTAAAAACAGAAAGCTAGATAAAACTGAGCAGAACTGGTTGTACCAGCCTGTATAACAGGCTCGGACAAAATATAAAGATAACAGCACGTAGAGACATTGCTATGGTGTGAGTGAAACTCATTGTCTCTCTCAGGTCAGCTTGACCCAGGCATATGTATCAAGCAGTATTGGGAAAGAAATGGAATAAGTAGTGGAAAAGTACCTCATACATATCAACTTGTTTTTTTTTTCTGTTACATTGCTGAAAACTTGTTATGCTGGCTTTTGATTGGCTTATACTGAAATGTTGGTATTTTTCAAGATAAGAAGTGCAAAATCTAGCTTATAAAAAGCTGCTGTAAATTGTAATCGGGGACGGTCTCCTTTGTAGAAGTCCCACATGCATGTGTAAGATTTGATCAAATAAAGCGACGTTAAGACAAAACCCAGTGGTGTGGTTTTTGCCCCATGATGACGGGAGTGTTTGCTCAGGTAATACTTACAGTGAGAGAATTTGCGATCACAGTTTTGGCGTAGTCGGCAGGATGAGTTCTTCGGTCCGTGTCACCTCATGATCGGGTTGTTTCTCTTGGACAAAAAGAAGGACATTTTTGTGGAACCCCATTAGGATGTGACGCCTAGGGGCCGGCGACACTCATCATCACTGTAAGTACAAGAATACCTTGGGCAGTGTGCACTATAAAAGGACAGGCCTAGATAATATGGGAAACAAGGAAAAAATAGCTGGGTCCAGAGTTAGTATTATCTGGACCGTCAAAATGTATGTTTGACAAGTTTGACCAAATAAAATTACAAGGGCAACTGCACTGCCCTTTGTACTTGTAATTTGTGCTTGCTGCAAGTATACACTGTTAGAGCCAATGATGGCTTTCAGTTCAGGCTGCTTTTAGAGAAAAGCAGCAGCTGATTAAGTAAAGTTAGATAAGCAACATCTAGAGAAAGAAAATAAACTACTGTGGATGTACGCACAGTAGGTGACTACAGACGGGATGATTTGAAAATCCTCCCCCCCCCCATGTTGCCTATCTGTGTAGTTTCAAGTTTTTCTGTATCAATTTTAAGTTCCCTTGCCTCCTATAGAGGCTGAAACATTTGATCCCAAACCCAAGTACTGGGGACCTCTACCAGATGGATCTCAGCCTAGTACTGTTAGAGATTTTTTGTTTTGTTTTTAAACTGCAAACCAGAGCTCTGGAAAAGACTTGGTTTGGCAGGTTACTAAATGCATAAAAGAAAACCTTTGAAAGGGTTAAACCTTTGAAAGGGTTAATAGCTGCAGCGTTTGGAAATTATCATGAAGGTCCTGCAGTCAGTTTTCTTACTCAGACTAGTGTATCGGAAAAGAAGAAGAAAATACCTTGGCACCGGGTAAGTCTGAATTTTTATTTAAAGTTGTTTTATGTCTGTCTGTTTTATTTCTGTAATACATATACTAAACAAGGTAATGCTCCGTCTTTCTCGAGCATATTTTCTAGCTTATATCTGTGTTCTGTAATTATGTTCTGTTGTCAAGGTTGTGAGATAGGATTGATTGCCTTCAGTGCACAACATGTTACAGTAAAAAAAAAGAAAGAAGAAGCTTCTTTGCCTCATAGCTGACTGTTTTAATTGGCTTTATTTTTAATGGAACATTTGTGCTGCCTAGATAGGGTCAGTGAAGAACTTTTGTTTGTAGTTGTTGGTTGGAGCAGGTAGTGTTGATGGTGAAGAGTTATGACGTCATATAGATTGGAATGTGCAGAAAGATTTGTAGTTTGCAAGCAATGTGCCAAGCCACTGCTAGGTGAAAATGTAATGTGTTAACAGCTATAAATGGCTTTATCATACTTCTAGTTATAACCAGAAACTTTTTGCAAAATGGCAGGGTGCCATATTTTGGCTATGTGCCAAAAGGTGTAACCATGTTATACAAGATGTGTTCACTTACAGATGATATGTTGTGCTGCGCTTTAACGGAGTTAAAATGTGTTTAAAAAGTGTTTTGTTCTGGAAAGATTTGGCATGGCGATATGTATAAATGTGTTGATTTAAAAATTGTCAGTGTTACAAGACGGAGGAAGGCAGCACATATATCTAAAACACGTACAGTTTTCTAATGAAACTATGGGCATTACCTCAGCAAATTGGTGTGAAACAATGTCAGTCTTATTTTGTGTTAAGTATTTCTTTTTGTGTATGTGTATGTGTGTGTACTGTCTTGGCCAGCAATTTTATTGTATGCCTTATTATTATTTAAAGATATTTAATATCAGTAGTGTTCAAGGACACTAAAAAAAAATAACTGGGTTTGAACGACCCTTGCATGCACACTGTGACCTTTTGCACGTTATTTGACCTTCTTGTGTTGCAACATTTTATGTTACTACCAGTTCAAACTTGATGTGTATTCCATACCTAAAGTACAACTTTTCACACAAAATGTATGTTTTCATGAAAGCACAACAAGAGTGAACCATGTAATTTGACTTTTTATTGCAAAACTAGTATTCTAAGTGAAGAGGAATAAACTTTTCTTCTCGTCTCACTGCTTCTGACTTGCAGCCAACACAGGCAATATTCCAGCTGGAAGGAGAATTATTCATCATCTCCCATATTTTTATTATATATATATATATATATATATATATATATATATATATATATATATAGTACGCTTTTGAAAAAGGACTATACAGCTGTTTTTGAGAGTTTACCATCTACAGTTAAAAACAATGGCTTTTGTTTTTATGTGTGACCATGGTGTAATCATTTTTTGTCTTTTGAAACGCATTCTAAGAGATACGTCATGTACGGTATACCATCAATCTGGATTTTTATAAACTCAGCTGACATTTTGTCATGCTTAGGATAAGGAACCCAGGGACGCTTGGCTTTTTTATCCTATGGAAATAATCTTGTTTTATTTTTAAACTGGTGTGTGTTTGTTTTGTTGTTTGTCTGTGTTTCTTCTCTTTCTTCTAGAGAAAAAGAAGTTCCCCATCTTTATAGTAAGGTATGAAACTTACTAAACTAATTGTAATATCATCTTGTTATAATTTAAAGTGTAGTAGGTGGGGATCATGTCACCATCCACAGCTAACCTTTTTATTGCTACAGTATTCGAGCTGTCTCTTTCACCAGTAGGAGCTTGGGGGGGGGGGGTAAGCTACCCTTCCTCCATCCCTTCCAGTGTAGTACCCACAAAGGTTGCAAGGTACATCACTGTTCCCCCAAAGGGGTAAACAAAGAAAATGTATATTTGCCAACAATTGTTTCTTATTTACAGGTTTTAAAAGACCCAAGGTATTTTAACAGCATAACCCAGCCCAAGCCCTTCTGTTTTTCTAGTGCAAACAGTTAAATCTCACACCTATTATTGGTACAAGGGTTTCTGCCCTCAGCAAGTAATCAGTTACGCTGGAGGGTGAAGTTGTGTATGTATGTCAACACATATTCATTCTTTTGATTGTCTTTTCAGCTTTCTTATCCTGTTAAAACAAATGCAAAACAACTTTTGTCATTGCCTTACAGCAATGAATGCATTTTTTTTCAACCAGTAAATTCACAGTACTCTAACATTTCTGGACTCTAAGCTAAGTTTACAGTCTATATGTGTTGTTTAAAATGTATTTGATGCATTATGCTCAATACTGAAATTGTTCTATTACAAACATGCTTATGTTTCATGTTTATGTTATAATGTTTTGATGTACATCTTGCTACACTGTATCATGTGTGTATTCAGAAAAGTGCTCCACATGTATAACATTTTTAATGCTCATAACCAAACCTAAATACTGGGGTCAGCATTGCTGACCCACCCTAAATATGTTCCAAGCAAAACCAAAAGTAAAATTAATGCTCCGTTTGTCTTATTACTCACAGGTACCCCTGAAGAATGAGTGTACTCTATGCAGGTTTTGTCATTTTAAATTTTAACAATTATAATATGCAAAATTTAGATTGTACTCCAAACCTATGCTTCAAGCCTTCCCACTCAGTACTTTGGAGTATTTCACTATACAGGGTAAAGAAGGTAGACCTTTTCACTTGTCACAGGTGCAATAGGCACTGTTATTAAATTGGCATAGGCCAACAACATATGTATTTGTCCCACTAATTGCATTGTGTAAAAGACATATTGTTATGAACAATATGTTTGAAGTGTAATTGTAACATTACAAGATTTTATAACTCAGGTCTCAGTCAGGCCTGCTTGCAACAGACAGGGAAATAATGTTCATCACTGTAATAACTGCTTCTGTGATTTAAAAGCAGGAGGTAACCATAACACTGTCATGATTTACAGATGGTCAAATGGTATAATTGAATCGCCTGCACCCCAGGCAGTGTGTGTGTTAATGTCCCATTTTATTTTTTTCTTTCTAATTGCCAGAATTTAGGGCTCTGTCACACCACTCTTTACAAAACAAAAAGTAAATGGTTTAAAAGATTGTTATTTATGTGTTTTAACTCAGTGTCTAACACACTTTGCAAGTTTGCAGGTTTCACGGTGTGGCACACATAAGATCTCCACGTTCAACAGCAGTAATACTTTCATCTAAGTTGCCAAGACCTTCATCTTTTCCTTAAAAAGAAAAACAACTGCCACAGTTTTGATGTTATCACCATCTTTGTGCCTGACTGGTTCCTTATAGGACTATTGCATGAATCCAGTTATTATTACCTCTGCAAGTGTAATGTTTTCAGCAAAATTACACCTATTTGTAGAACTTTAAATCAACTGAAGAAGGTCCAGTCAGTTCAGACTCTGCAATCAAGCTTATTGTTTCTGCTTACTATGAAGTTAAGTCTGGGGAAGGGGCACTCCCCTAACTCCAGCGAGAAGATTCTACTTCAATTGACCTTCAAGCAATACATCCATTTTCTTCACTGCCGCTTGTTCCAAACATGGCTGGTACTTTCTACAACCCTATTGCTCTGTTATGGACTGTGTTCTTAATGGTTTATTGTCAATTGTTATCTTTTTATGGACTGTTAATCTTTATGCCGGGGTGTAATCAACTACCACAAAACAAATGCCATGCCAGTGTGTGTGTGTGGCTACTCCATTAAAAGGACTCAATGCACCCCTGGCCAGTGTGTCTACTAATCAGCCATCCAGCAGCCAGCAAAATGAACACTGACTTTTCTACTATGCTGGTGTTTTGTTTTAAATTACTGTCTGCATTGCCCCATATGCCTTGTGGGGTTACCACCATTCTGCAAATGACATTTCATCTGTACTGTAACTACATCAACCTGTGGATACTCATATGAACTTATGAACTGTTAATTTCATGGACTGTTATGTTTTATAAGGACTTATCTGTCAAGAGACATTATCAACAGATTCTTCAATCAAGCTCCAAGGGTGTGTACACACTCAACACAAGGTAGCATCTACCTTATTCACTCTCAAAGTGAATTCCATGAACTCTTTTTCATCAACAAAATTGTTATGTTATATTGTGTTATATGTGGTGTCACATGTTAGCATTTTTTCACATATTTCAATTGTGGTGTTGACATCCTCAATTCTGTATTATGTTTTACAAACTCACGATTTGTGTTCCGTCTGTAACCACCCCTGTACCAACTCCAGAACAGGATGCTTTTATAAATGCCTTGACTATCTGTATGCTGGCAACCAGTTTTAAATCATATACCTATTCACCTAGTCTAACAGTCTAAAAGTAGAAATGTTTAGTTTTTTTTTTAACCTTCAGTTATTAACTAATATCTTTACATTTATGTTCAATTTTTGTGAATGTTCGAGTCCCTCAGGGGCCTCCTATCTTCAGGGTGGAAATTATTAACAGTTTTCAGTGGCCAAGGTTTTAGTAATTAGTGACCAAACTTTTATCAACAATATGTAGTTGGCTAACCATAAAACTGAGGAAATAAAAAGGTGTAAAATGGCTAGTGTAAATTGCTAAAGGGCTAGTAAAAGGTAAAAATGGTTAGTAAATGACTAAATGATGCCAACATGTAAATTAATATATCTAGTAGCAAAAGGCTGCAAGTGGCTAAATACCACCATGTCACTTAATATGTGTGCGTAAGACTTTAAAAGGGTTAATTGTAAAATTCTATACAATGAAAAAAAAATAGCTGAAAGCATAAAATGAGGCTGTGGCCGAGATATGCTCACAGCTGTGTTTAGCCTTGACTGTTAAAAGTTTCTCATCATATAATTCTCTTGTGTTAAAAAAAAATATGTTTAACAAAAAACTGATAAAAAATAATGAGATACCTCGTTTAGTTGCTGGTACAAGGTTACTTTGACATTTGTAGCAAGCTAGTCACTTCTCTCATATGCTTTCTGGCTCCCAAAACGAAAGTTATTTGAGATAAATATACTATTCTGTCACCATTTGTTTTCCCCTCCAAGAGTGAGAATAACTCCCCTGTCTTGGCAAAATGTCAGGTACATCTCGTAACCAACCAATTTTATTACGGGATGTCTCAGAAATTGTAGCTGCAAACATGTATAAAAAAACTTTAATTATGAAAATGTATTAATGTACAGGTGTCCAGGCTATGCTGTCATAATTTCTTGGGAAATTCCAGCCTTGCATTTTTTTCTAAGCTTGCTACACATAAATATGGGACCCATGGTCATGGCTTACAAGTGTAGTCAGTGACTGGGGTGCTACTCTTCTCCATTGGGTGACAGTACTTGTAAGTGGTCATATTGGCACTCTGGCTACTGACTGTCCTAATCAAACTTCTCCTACAATGCCTGTGCAACACAATGGTGTCACGGGACGCCACCCACCTGCCCCCTTGCTACAACCCGAACAAAAGGACCCCATTAAACTGGAGGGGGTGTTTCCATTACAAAACGAGCCAGATTGTGACCAAAACATAAAGTGAGAAAAAGTAAAAAGGGATTGGTTAGTTGATACATAGTATCAAAAGGGGGGAGAGTGTGAGGGAATTTTTATATATCCTAAAGCTATATTTGCTATTATATGCCTTGAAGCTATGCTTGCTTTGAAAGTCATGCTGTAACAAAGTCATAATGAATGTAGTAGAAATTTCTGAGTTCATGTTTTCTTTTTTACAGGGTTATAGAATGATACTGAGGTTACTTGAGGTATATTTTTAAAAACAGAAAGCTAGATAAAACTGAGCAGAACTGGTTGTACCAGCCTATATAACAGGCTCAGACAAAATATAAAGATAACAGCACATAGAGACATTGCTATGGTGTGAGTGAAACTCATTGTCTCTCTCAGGTCAGCTTGACCCAGGCATATGTATCAAGCAGTATTGGGAAAGAAATGGAATAAGTAGTGGAAAAGTACCTCATACATATCAACTTGTTTTTTTTTTCTGTTACATTGCTGAAAACTTGTTATGCTGTCTTATGATTGGCTTATACTGAAATGTTGGTATTTTTCAAGATAAGAAGTGCAAAATCTAGCTTATAAAAAGCTGCTGTAAATTGTAATCAGGGACGGTCTCCTTTGTAGAAGTCCCACATGCATGTGTAAGATTTGATCAAATAAAGCGACAGTAAGACAAAACCCAGTGGTGTGGTTTTTGCCCCGTGACAATGGGAGTGTTTGCTCAGGTAATACTTACAGTGAGAGAATTTGCGATCACAGTTGCCATGGTCTAAGGAATGCAGGATATCAGCGGTGAAGCATACCAGGGCTGCATTGGTCCCATTGTGCATGTGAAACCAATGTTGAAAGTCCATGAGCAGGTAGTAGGTTTCAATGTACGCTAATAATTGGTTATACACAATTCTCTCTTGTGCCTTTGCCAGGGTGCTAAGTATGGAAATGGGGCAATAATTTGCAATCGGTATCCAGGCTTCTCATTTGTGCACTGGGACCACATGTGCTTCCTTTCACTTTAGAGGGACAGTGCCTTGGAAAAGGGACAGGTTATAGAGAGCCGCAAAAGGAAAAGCACGGATAGGGGCAGCCAGTTTTAGAAGCTGTGGCTCAAGATTGTCATGGCCTGCAAATGTTTCCATTTTGATTTTTAGGAGAAGGCCACAGACCTCTTTTTTGATGACCAGTCAGAAATGGAAATAAGGGAAGTTTGGTAGACTTAGGGAGTTAGGTAAAGGATCTACAGAAGGGCCCTTATAAGCATCTAGGTCAGTGAAGGAAACCTTGAATGCTTCAGCATTATGTTTATGGTCGTTAATCATATCTGCATTGTAGAGAAGTTCTTGGTTTGGTACATTGGTTCAACCCTTGATAAGACAATTTACTTGTGTCCATAGTTGCTTAGGATTATTCAGGTTGTTGGCTTGAAGGCCCTTTGGGTAGGTAATCTTAGCCTTTTTTAATGTAGATTTACATGAATTTCTAAGTTGTCTATATGCTAGCCAGTCTTGCTAGCAGCCTTTTGTCTTAAATACTTGCTAAGCTCAGTTCTTCTGCTTCATAACATTGCAGATGGAGGGGGTTAACCATTTGGAACAGGCACCTTTGACCTTTCTTTGAACAATGGGTCATGCTTATACATGCTTATTTATATCAGTGAAGTTATTTATTAAGAAGTCACTGGCAAGGTTAATATCCCCAAAGCATCCAATGTTCTTCCAGTTCAGTGAGACAAGGCCATCGAGAAAGACTTTGTTATCCCAGCCTGAGTAATCTCTGACTGTAAGAATTTGGGGGGGGGGGGCTTACAGAAACTATGACACCAGATTCAGTATACTGGGGAGTGGTCACTCAGAGAATTGGAAAAGGTTCCTGTTGTTTGTATGCAATCTGCTATGCTGACCAGAACTCAATCTATTAAGGAATGGCTCCCAGTTTTGGTGTTTAACGTGGTAGGTTCACTAATAATTTGGCATAAATTTGCATCCTTTAGAGTACTTTTAAAGGTGCAGCGACCCTTGTTAAGCCAGTCCAGGTAAAAGTCCCCTAACAGGATTACTTCACCAAGCTGTTGCTCTCTGAGGCAGCCCAAGAGGTCATCTAGGGCAGGCTTAGCAACTGAGGGGAGCTATAGTTGCAGCTCACATTTAAGGGTTTGACATTGCTTAGCAGTAGATTAATAAATACAGATTCAAAAGAAGAAGAGCTAGAAGTGTGTTTGTGTGTTTGTGGGGAAGGGGTGGTAAATCAGTGGCTTGCAGAGAGATGTTAACATATATGATGACTCCACCTCCTTTCTTTTTTACCAGGTCGGTCTTTCCTAAACACGTTATAGCCAGGGATGTCAATCTCATTCAATAGGATATGTGACTTCAGCCAGTGTTCAGTAGCAGTAAGTATGTTCAGGGAGTATAAATTCACCCAGAGCTCTAATTTGTGAATCTTGAGCTTCAAGTTGTTTATATTCATGTGAGCCAACTTTAGCCCCTTACAGTTGGTCCATCCTGGGTCTGATGGGGAGGTAATTATGGCATTGGGGAGATAGGGGCCAGGGTTTCTTAATGTCCCCAGCTGACAGCAAGAGCATTAAGAGAGAGAGAGAACTTAGTTAGCAGATTGAGGGCTGGTACGGCACATTTATTAATTAAGAACACCAGGGACAAGATATAAAAAATTTTGGCCTGCAGGCAGAGTGATTGCACCTTGAGTGCCCGGGGTTTGTGCCCATGTGCAGTATTCTGCAGTATTCAAAGGGGGCTGTGGCACATGCTAATAGGGTGTGTGCACATACACAAAAAAATAATAATGTATGCAGTGGGCAATGGGAGGGGAGTCAGCCTCGATACATGTGCGGTGCAATATTCAGCAAACTTGTTCTGTGTAAATGGGTTAGCACAAGCCACTTTGTGCAGCACAAATACCACTGAGAAGCAGCTCAACTTATTCCAGGCAACCCTTGCAACCATTGGAGCCATTGCAACCAACAACCAGTGGGGAGCACACCATCTCCCTGGTGGCTAGTGGCATCCCTTACACTCTGAACCTGGCTCTGTTGAAATAAAGTAAGTCCCTGGTGTCTAGTGGTTCCCCCAATCTGATCACTGTCCTGCAGCATTATAAGATGTTCCCTGGTGTCCAGTTGTCCCCCGCGATCACTGTCCTATATAGTCTTTAAACTTTTCCATGTTGTCCAGTGGTCCCCCTGCCCTCCAATCACCATCCTGTATATTCTTTACACTTTCCCTAGTGTTCAGTGTTCCCCCAACCTCTGATTGCCATCCCATATATTCTTCATACTGTCTCTGGTGTCCAATGGTATCCCCCCCACTTTCCAGTCACCGGTTCTGATATTAAAAAATAACTCCCTGTCATCTAATGGTACCTCCTACCCACTGATTCCCATCCTAGTACACTATTACATATTTCTTGGTATCTAGTACCCCCCACCCACACTGTGGGAACTGGCCAACCCACCCTGCCACCCCCACATCTTAACGGTTTTGTTAGCACCACAGAAGACCATACGGCGACTGGCACAACCCTCCTTTCTCCACCTCCTCCGGCCACCATATGCAATGACTGGAAGTCCCTGTACTGTAAAGGGAGTATGCATACTGTCCATAGTAACTGGTATGTGTGCTCCATTTACAGTACAGTGGACACATGTAACCTGTCATTGCATATGGTGACCAACCAATGTGGTGTGAGGAGAACTGTGCCAGTTGCTGTGTTGGCCCCCATGATATCAGTACAACCAGTAATGTGTGGGATGGCAGGGTGGGTTGGCCAGTGCCCATGGGTTGGGGGGCAGCTAGACACCAGGAAATATGTGATAGTGTACAGAGACAGGAATCAGCAGGTGGGATGTGCCATTAGATGCCAGAGAGTTATTTTTTATGCTGAGGCTGACAATTGGATGGGGGGGACCACTGGACACCAAGACAAGTGTGAAGAATATACAGGATGGCATTCAGAGGGTGGGGAGTGCCACTAGGCACCAGCAACTAATTGATTTTTACTGGACCAGGCAATCAGGGTAGGGACAGAGCTGGTTGCAAGGGTACAAACCTGCCTCCACTTCCCATGCAAATGTGCCCATAGTGGGCATGCATATAGCCCCTTAATGCCTTGCATGCCAAATGGGCTCATTTGCATGGTGCTGTCTGAATATTGCACTGGAAGCTATCAGCACAATCAGGTCTGGAAGCACTGTTTCGTGCACTGCCTGGATCCTTGGCAGAGCAGTTCTACTCATCTTAGCACTGTGCTGACATGCCGCTGTATCCAGCTGAGATTATTTAGGGTCATGGGCATTTGGCAAGCACAGCATAAACCTTTGCTCTCCATTGTGTCCATTTTTGAAATATCTGGCCTCAGATGTTTAGGCATCATGTAATAGACACCCTTTTGCTTCCCAGTGTAAAGGCTCATCACGTAAAAAGAGTAGACTAGTTGGGTCTCAGTGTAGATCAATGTCACTCGGTGTGCAGCATACAGCCCTGGGTAGAAAGGAGGAAATTAGCCATCAAGCTGTCTGCAATAACCATGAGATTTAGGGAATAGTAAGGTGAGGAATTATCTTGTGAAGCCCATGATTCGACATGTTGCACTGATATGCAAAATAGCTGGGAGTGCTGAGAATGAAAAAGTGGAAGGGAGTGAGTTACTATACTTTCGGCAAAGGGGATCTGCCTTATCATCAGTGATTCATCCCCAGGCCAGAGCCAGTTACTTCAAGCTAGAAGAGGTGGGACCCAGTAGATAACAGAAGTTGTAATGTAGAGGCCAGCCAGGTAGGGTTTTGCTATGAGTGTGGTAAAAACCCTCATGCGCAGCTGGGCTGGTAACAGATTCCTCCTAGCAGACACACACTTAGCCAGTAAGTAGGTGGTGCAGGAGTATATGATCAATTGCTATCACAAGTTAAATTACAGATCTTATCTAGCAGACTAACATGCAGCAGTAGCGGTTAGAGAACTGTCCATCACAATTAGACCAACTAAACAGATTAACGGTGTTATATAAATAGGTGCTATGACACAGTATGATAGGGAGCAGGAAGTAACAGTTTTACCCAGAAAGATAAATTATTGAATTGTATGACTACCATCTTTTACAAATTGCAATATGTAAGGTGTGCAGATTAAACTCCCAAATGACTGAATTATGTCCAGTAACAGTTTTACCCAGAAAGATAAATTATTAAATTGTATGACTAACATCTTTTACAAATTGCAATATGCAAGGTGTGCAGATTAAACTCCCAAATGACTGAATTATGTCCAGTTTTGTTAATATATAGGGGGAGAGATACCTGGTGTCCTAGAGGAACATTTGGAAGAGAAAGGCAGCAGTTGTAAAGCAAGACAGAGTTTCTTGTTGCTGGCTGCCTCCTGGTATTAATCTGTACACATTCACAGCATGACAGCGGTGCAATCAAAATGAGGCTAGTCAGCTGTGCAGGTGCAAACTCAGGAAAGTTAGCATCAGAACATGCGACCAAATATTAAGCCATAAAGTGCAACCCCATTAAGGTCAATTGACAGACACCCATTTGCATGCTTCATTGAATAGTAGTGAGCTGGGACTAGCACATGAGGCCTATGATTTGCAAAACAGGTATTTGAGCTACTAGCCTAGTGGCCAGGTACTGCATTGGGCTGCCACACCTGTCAAAACACCCTGTTGCACTAGGGGACACCAGAAACTGGCATGCAGTCCCTCCTCTAGGGTGCCACATAATGTGTCCATATTGTCCAGAGTTACATTTAGAGGGCTTCAGGCTTGCCCTTTGCACTCATTATATGGATCAGTTGTATGATGTTGTAACAGGGGCAACAGGTCATTTTAAAAAGTGCATGTGATATATACAAATGATCCCCCTCCCATCAGTGAGACAGCCAGCCACTCTCAAACTGCATTTTGAGTGCAGTTAGGATACTGGAGGGTGTTTCTGTTAGCAGCCATCATGGACAAGATACAGTAGCAGGTGCAATCTTTTTGAACATGGTATCTTGACTGTACTAACTATTTTCAAAATGATTCCAGTGATGATTACTTCAAAGGAGCTTGTAGCCCATTAAGATTGGTTATGTAGGAGATTTGTATGTTTAGAGAAACACCACAATAAAATAAAATTGATTTCGATAATGCCATTGTTGTTCTGTCACTGAAAAACAATCAAGTTCAGTGTCAAGTACCAGAAGAGATATTACTTCATTAACTACATTAACTAAATCCAATAGTTTATGGAGAAGGCCGTGACTATAGTGGTTTTATAAAATAAATATTTTTATACAATGTAGTTGAAAGGCAGCCTTATAAATTATTGATTTATTTTAATCACTGAAGCATTTTAAATGAAGATAAATCATGTATCTTCATTTTAGTCCTTTGTTGCCACTTTGTACAGATGACCAAAGAAACCTTAATCTATGAGAGGGCACTTTGAACAATACTTGTTGACATCAGAATAGCCTCTGCTGCACTTAAAACAGAGCAGTGAACTCAAACATAGTCAGTTACATTTGCATAAAAGGAAAAAATATAAAAACTTTACCATTATAAATATATTGTAAAAATTGGACACACAATGGACTGGCTCACATTATGCCACTTATAGTCACTTGTGAGGGGGCAGAAACTTTAATCATATACGTTTTTTATGTTTTTTAGCCACAACTCAGAGGAACCTGGAAAATGCAGTGATGATAATCCTTATGGAACAGGAATTACCTTCTTCAGGGCTTACATGCCCCCATTTTCCTATTGGCTGGTAGAAATACTGGGAAATGCAGTATGTCATTGGAGTATGTGTGCTTCCTACTATCTCCCTGTCAACAATTAATATGAAACAACAGCAGGAAGATGTGCTTCTAGGTGTGGTATTCCTAGGTGTGGTGTTCCGCAGTCTTAATATCAGTTCTGTACTCTACTTTGATTTTTTGGTCCAGGCTAATTATTAATAGGATTTTTGACTATTTGTTTAACAGATGTTCACATACTGATCGTATTTGGTCTTAACCCTTACCTGGTGGCAGTGTAAGCAGGATTTTGTATCATAACTCTTATAACTGTGCTTTGCAATTTTGTATTGATACAATTGCCCTGGACCTACTGGAACCAAAGATGTGGTTTAAGGATTTATTTTTAACATTTTGTCTTTTTAAGTTGGAGAGTATCGGGGTATGTGTGATTTTGTTTCAGATGTATGTAATGTTATGAATGGTGTATGGTTATACACAATACAATGCATAAATATAAGGTTACTGAATAGATGTACTAGGGAGGGAATTCTATTCATTGATCCATGGGGATCCTTTTTTCAACAAAAGCACTTGCATGCTTGAGACAAACTACAAAAGGCACTAAAACACTGGCCCAGCTGATAAATCATGAACTACCAATCATGACTTTAAACTAACTTCAGCGGGGTTGGGGGGGGACCTTCAAACATGATATCACAAACCATTACCTGACAAAACCAAAAAAAGGCAAATACAAAATATTTTGTGTTGCTACTTAAGCAATGCCAGAAGCCTAAATAACGAAACTGAGGAATTAGAGACAATGTTAAAGCCAAATGGTGACATTGATGTGGCACTCGTCACTGAGACATGGTGGGCAGGAGATGATGACTGGGGAAGGAAATTCAGGGTTACCAACTTTTTAGATGTGATAGGATTGGAAAAAAGGGGGGAGGTGTGGCAGTATATATACCAGAAACAGTGCATACTGTGAACATTTCTGACAAAATAAAGTATGTGGGTAGTAATGCATGCTGTCATTGGTATATGTTACAGACCACCAAATGAAAGTGATGAAACTTTTGAAGAAATACTCTCAGAACTTGAGAAGGCTTGTGAACTCATGGAAATCATTTTTCAAGGTGACCTGAATTTTAATGTTGTATCTAGGACAGAAGGAAGGCCTCAAATCCACCTAGTAGAAAATTCCTGAGAATAACTGAACAACTTTATCTCAGACAGCATACAAATTCTCCCATATGTGGAGAGAACACCTTGCATATAGTACTAAGTACAAATGAAATAAACATCACAGACTGTAAAATAGATCCTCCCATAGGAACTAGAGTCCATAACAGTATTCTATTTTCCTTCCACAAATGCATAGATATAAACAAAGGGTGTAGGGAGGTTTTTAATTTTGCTTCTGAAAATCAAACCCTAATTCAACAAGAATTAAACAGCATAGCATAGGAAGTAGAACTCAGAAATAAAACTACACTGAAATGTGAAAAATAATTAAAAAATACATATTAAGAATAAGTAATAAACATATAAATGATAAAAACATATAATAGCAGTGGTAAAAAAACTAAATGGCTTACAAGCAGCCTAAAAAAGTCTAAGAAAAAAAAAACAAACAATCCTTCTAGAATCCATACACTAAGGACAGATCAGAGACCAACTGGCTAAAATACGAAAATGCCAGGAAGAAATGTAAAAACAAAATAAAAAAAAAAAATGGAAATTAGTTTGACAAAAAACAAAAACAAAGACATGAAAGCTTTTTATGGATATTTTTTATTTATTTTTATTTATTTAGGAAATCGGAATTACAACCCTTTGAGTCATAGACTCGTTTCCAAAGGCTCCACGTCAGAATAAAACATAGACATTCGTATAGTACATACAGTACATAGAATAAATGTGGGTAAGCAATCATACAGAGTATAAGTACAATGAGCATGGGTTAATGGCTATACATTTGGTAGCTGAAACAGGGCAGAGCTATCAACATATTCACCTAATGAGCAGTTAAGACCTATACAATTGGTAGCTAAAGCAATGCATGATATGAGTTGGTAGTGAGCCACCTCAGGGAGGCCTTGTCTTACACATAATACAATGTATTCATAGTCCAGTGCAACTATATGGTAACCGAGGGAGGGGAGGATCCTGTAGGCTAGAAATAATGAGGGCTCTCCACAGCCTGGCCAAGGGTGAGTGTGTGGCCTTTCCTACAAAATTCTAACAGTGGCCTCTGTTCAATAACATCAGATAATAAAGTAATAGATGACCCAAAAGAAATGGCTGAAGTGTTTAATGCATATTTCACATCTGTGAGTTTTAGGGAGAAGCTCCATATGTTGGAACTTTGCAAGTAAATAATTCATCCATAATAGAAATAAAAGAAGGAGACATAAACAAAATTAGCAGACTAAAAATACACTTTCAGCTGGACTGGAAAATATATCTTCAAGATTGTTAAAACTTTTTACAACACTTATATCTATACCCCTAAAAACATTATTTGTATCTTTAATAAATGATGAAGTCCCACCAGATTGACAAACTGCTACAGTGATACTGATACATAAAAAAGGATGCAGGGCAGATTGCAAAAAGTACAGGCCTATAAGTCTTATGTCCATGCCTGGGAAAATCTTAGAATCCATAACAAAAGATGTGATCCAAAATCACCAAGTGACATATGGTACCCAAGACATGGAACAGCATGGATTTACCTCAAATAGATCAGGTACTGTATAATGAACCTTTTATGTTTCTACGAAAAAATATCTGCAGCATTGGATAGAGGTTCTGCAATTGATTATACATATCTCAGCTTCTTGAAGGCATTTTACACTGTTCCACAGAGAACAATAGTACAGAAATTAATAAACCTACAACTGGACTACAAAATTATACAACGGATACAGAGTTGGCTGAGAGGCAGGACCCAAAGGGTTTGCATAAATGGTTTCTTTTCTGACCTCAGGGTGGTGACTAGTGGGATGCCACAAGACTCTGTTCTGGGACTGGTGCTGTTCCAAATATTTATAGCAGATATGGGGAAGTATGCAACTAGCTGGGTTAGTATGGTAGGTATGCAGATGACACAAAATGTGCGAGGATTGTAAACACTAATGAAGACACAAAAGCATGACAAGAAAATCTGAACAATATTCTGACGTGGACCAAGACATGGGATATGAGCTTTAATAGGGAAAAGAGCTGTGGTATGCACCTGGGGAACAAGTGACAAAAAAGCTATATACTCACTAGATGGCTCACCTTTAAGAGAACCAAATAAGGAAAAAGACCTGGGAATTATAATAAATCAAAACCTGACATGTTCATCTCATTGCGAAACACAGATCAACAAAGCTAAAAGATTGTTCTGGACAATCAAAAGAAACTTTAAGAGTAGAAGTGAACAGGTAATAATGCCCTTGTACAGGACATATGTGAGACCAGTCCTGGACTATGGAAGCCCTGCATGGAGACCGATTGCAATAGGGACCATAGACAGGATTGAGAGAGTCCAGAGAGAGGCCACAAAAATTATACATAATATCAGAACATTACCATACAGTGAAACACTAAAATCATTGGATTTAATGTCAATGGAAACTAAAAGAATATGGGGAGACTTACTTCTGTGTTATAATATCATACAGGATGCCTGTCCGTTTAATAAGTTGGGTTATGAATTCATAAACAATCAAAATGGCACCAGAGGACACCCTCTACAATTAAGACCAAAAAAAATTAATAAAAACAAAAGGAAAGCCTTTTCTACCCAAAGAGTAATTAATCCATGGAATTAACTTCTGTTGGAAATTATAATCAGTAAAAACAAACAATAATTCAAAGACAGGTTAGACTCTTATATTATAAATGGACACAGAGGCCCAGATATTCAAAAGGGTTGCGCCATGCACAATAGGGTTGCTCCCGCACAAGTCTGAAAATGCGTCATTCTGCGATATTCAGCAGGAGGCAGATGCGCCCCCCAAATCACACTGCGCAAGAGCGCAATGATAATGAGTGCATGCAAAACTGAAGGGGAAGGAACCATGCATAAATGGAGCAGTGCGATTTTCAACAACATGTGCAATGCGCAATAGGGGAGCAAGCGGAAGTTGTGCGATAGTAGAAATGAGCCAAAATAAAAAGGAATAAGGGAGAGGTGCAAGAACGCTACAGGGAAGGCACATGTTGCTGAGCCATAGCCAGACACACAGGGCAGGACAGACACACAGGGCAGGACAGAGAAAGGGCACCCTGAACCTATGGGCACAGCGGAGGTGTGGGGAGCCACAGCCAAACCACAGTGCAGAAGGGGGAAGTGCCACACAACACTGAGGCCACCAGAGGAAGGTGTTCCCGGTGTAGGGGAAGTAGCAGCCAGAACAGCGGGGGGAACATAGAAACAGCTGCTGGGGGGGGGACACAAGCCAGGGACATGGCCAGTGCCATCATCCAGATGGAGGTGGTAATGAGGGAGGGTGAGAAGGCAGGCAGCAGGGGGGCGTGGCTGTGGAAGTGCCTGTAGGCGGTATGCCCCCAATAGGCAGTACCGAGCCCACACCAGCTTCGAGCTGTACACGGATACTGAGATCGTGGGCCAGTACTGCCTGAATCAGGAAATTCTGAGGCAGCTCTGTGAGCTGTGCAGTGATGTGATGCAGGCACCCACACGACGGAGCCATGCTCTGTCAGTGGAGACAAAAGTGACAGCTTGCATGTGCCTGCTCACCACAGGTACCTTCCAGAGACCAACAGGGGACACCACAAGCATAACCCAGTCGGCTGCATCATGCCACCTCACCCAATTCCTCAGCACACTGTTGCCACAAGCTGCGGAGTACATCCATTTCCCCAGCACACTGGCGGAGCACACAGCAAACATACAGGAGTTTCACAGAGTAGCACGTATGCCTGGCATGCTAGGGGCAATAGACTGCACCCATGTGGCCATCCGCATACCACCTGGCCCTGAAGGTGCCACATATATCAATCAGAAGGGCTATGCAAGCATCAGCTGCCAGGTGGTGTGCGATGCCAGGGGGTGCATAATCAATGTCTGTGCCACGCACCCTGGGGGAGCACATGATGCCTTCATCTGGCACCAGTTGGCACTGTGCCACAGATTCGAGAGTGGGGACATCCCCACTGGCCACTTAGTAGGTGAGTATGCAAACCACGTGGAAAAACATAGAGCTTGGGAAGGGCATGGTCAGAGGTGACATGGGTATTGGCCTAGATGGCCCAAGGTAGGGCGATGCTGATCACCAAACTAACCTCCACCCTGTACACACAGGTGACAGTGGATACCCACTCCAACCCTGGCTGCTCACACCATACCAGCGGCCCACTGCCCCATCGCAGCAACGCTACAATGAGGCACATGCCACCACACGCAATATCATTGAGAGGGTGTTCGGGATGCTGAAGACATGTTTCTGTTGCCTGGACATGTCTGGTGGTGCCCTAAAGTACAGCCCCTCAAAGGTCTGCGGGCTATTCCTGGCCTGTTGCATCCTGCACAACATGGCCAACGACTGTGGGATAACCATACAGGTCGAAGAGGGGGACACCAATGGGGACGATGAGGAAACTGGTGAACATGATGATGGGCAGCCCCCCCTTGGGCGACGGGACCCCCGACCGATCCAGCTGGCACAGCTGCACTGGGACACCATCACAGAGGAGCACTTCAGCCAACCCAGGTAAGTCATGGGGCCATGTGCAACCACCAGTGGCAAAGGCACAACCTATAAACATGCATGGACAAACACCAGGGGTGCATGCTATCAAGGGAAGTGGCCGAGCATGGAACCGCACACACCGCCAGGAATAGGCAAGGTCTAACATGGCATGCTGTCATACATTCACACACACATCTCACAAGACATGCACAAAGGGTAGGAGGCACTCCGACCCAGACCGCCACCCCTAGCCACACACACGTCCACAGACCACCATGCCTACTGCCTGTCATTGTGCATGTGTCAGACACTGGGCACCATTGCACAGTGGCAGACAGTGCAACGCAGGCATCATCATGCACATACTACAGCGGACAGCAGCCGGAAGGGTGTACAGATGGAACGTGAGTCTGCATGCAGGGCCCGGGTACCCCACCCATGCATTGCATGCTGAACAACACAATGCACACAGGGCAGCATCAGACAGTAGCCGTGCTGGGAGACAGGTCAGTCATGCGCCACAGTGCCATGGCTGCCACAGATGTGTGGGTGGCCCTGACAAGACCCGCCAGCAGTGACAGGCTGACCAATGGCCTCATGGGGTGGCACTGACGGTCCTCCAGGGGTTCCACTGCGTGAACGTGACCGTGCTCGCACAGGGGTCTGCAGCACACTGAACATGCCTGTGCCAGACATGCTCTGGATGCCCACAGCTGAAGCCGGTGTTGACAAGGAGGGTGTCGCACGATGCTGGGAATGGGAGGTGGACATTGCACTGCATGGTGTCTCGATGCATAGGCAAATAACTGTGTGCCCATTGTGGCCATGACAGCTATGAATGCCTGTGTCTGCCTGTCAATGGCAGCAGTCACATCCTCCCACAACCGGTCCATCCCTGCCAGGAGCAGAGCTGTGTCTCTGCTGCGCTGCTCTTCTGCCTGGTGAAGAGCCGCACTCAGTGCATCCACCGCCATCACAAGCTGCATCTGCTGATTGACTGATGCTTGGAGTATGTGTGTGTGTACTCATCTAAGAGGTCATCTGCCTGATCGGTATGCTGTCCCTCATGGTGTTCACGGCCCTGGTAGTCATCACCCCTTGAGCGTGGATGCTGCACACCAGGGCCAGGCCTGGGCATGTCCACAGGTGGTGCACTGATGCCACCCCCTGACACTGTACCCTCATGGCCATTGGCCAACTGCTGATACTGCCTCCTCCGCTGCCTCCAGGGCTCAATGGTACTGCCCAGAGTGGCCGCACAGCCCCACTGTCCTGGACACACACCAGTGCTGCCCCACTGGTGCAGACAGGCACAGGCTGGGACTGTGATGTCACGCAGGCCTCCACGGTGGCACCACCCACGGCCATGGATGCGATGTCACCTGCTGTGTGGCCATCCTGTGGCCCACACATCTCACTGCCCATGACGTTAGCTCCATCATCATCGGTGATGGTCTCAGCATGCTGGCATCCATGGACGCTGGGACAATGGCAGGGCCTCTTCTGCACCTGCTCCACCAACATCAGTCTGGATGTCCGAGTGGGCCCACCATCGCCCTGACCCCCATATGGCTGTGGAGGTGGACGGGCCCTCCTCCATCTCCATGCTAGTGCCCTCAGTGGAGAAGCCCACCACCTCTGACCCATGTAGATGCTCAGGAGCTGTAAGGAAAACAGTAGCATTAATGTATGTGACCCACCCTGCCCCCCACTGACAGACCGGGATCTACCATGCAGTGAAGGGCAACCACCTGTCTGGAATCCACCACCCGGAACACCCTCGATGGCGCAATGCTGCATGCTGCCAGCAACCCGCTCTTCTTGTGGGGTCAGGTGTTGCACCTCCGGCTGTCCCCCACTGGTCGCAGACTGTGCTGCCCTGATGGCAGCCACCTTCTCTTTAATTCTCCTCCTGTCCGTGCCCATCTTTTTTTTGCACTCCTGCATGGAGTGCTGGTGGCTGCCATGCAGGTTGACAGCACGTGCTACCTCCTCCCATGCAGCAGCATGGGCCTGTGGTGTTCCCTGGTGTCTGCTGAGCAGTGGCTCCTGGTCGAGGTAGGCCTCAAACAGGACATCAGTCTCTGCCTTTGTGGAGTTCAGCCTCCTCTTCCTCCCACGTCTCTGTTCCTCTTCCTCCACCTCACGATTGGTCATGATTCCTCCTGTGAGAAAGACAGGTGTTACCTGTGACTGTGCAGTCCCATGCAAGTCCCAAACACCACAGTTCACACTCCCAAACAGCATGCAACTCACCGCAATAGACTGCAGTAATCGACTATGGCCAGTGCAGCCCAATGTCGCATTTTTATAGGGCAAGGCATGCAGATGAGGCAAGGCGAATTTTTAAGTGGATGCAAATGCAGTGACTGTGACATTGAATGGCTGATTAGCTGATTTGCATATGCCGGCTGAATATCACGCTGTTGCGCTTTGTGCAATTGTGTTGAATGTGCTGAGCCAAGGGCGCAGTTCTGTAACATGCGCAGTACACACCTAACTGCGCATACCCGGGTTGATGATGCAGGTGTCTGCCGCACTGCTGATGTGCTGTGTGCAGGAGGCAATGCAGGGCACGGCCACCATTGTGCCAGTGGTGCTACTGCGCTGTTCACATATATGGCGCTATGGCACTGGGGTGTCATAGGTGCACTGGGGCAACAGCGCTGTAGGCCACTACAGGAGGTGGCACACAGGCACCCAGTCACACTACATGCATTGGGTTCCAATCACGCTGTGGCTGTCTGTGCGCCAGAGACCCTTGACCCTGTGCCCAACTTTTGCCCCCTAGGTGCCATGTGTCAGGCATGGGTGCACCACTATTGCACTGTTCGGTGACAGTGTGATAGGTAATGACAGCGCTGTACCACGCAGCATCTGCACATGGCAGGACCGTGCTGCCGAGTGCCATTTTGAATCCACCACATTGATGAGATGGCACGGAGAAGGGAAGTCATGTGGAGTCAGGTGGAGCTTGCCAACCTGGTGACAATTGTAGAGCCCCATGCTGGGGCTTTGTATGGTGATGCACCCCTGGACAGGGCCAGGAATGCAGTGTGGCAGGAGGTGGCTGACACTCTTGAGGAGGCCACTGGTATGGGGCACATGGCGGAGCAGTGTCGCCACCGTTACAGGGACCTCAGGCGCAGAGACCCAGACCTGCTTGCCCGCCTGCGGGCATGTGCCAGGAGGGGCATGGTGCCATGGCCAGGTAGGTGCCACATCCATACACTGTTATCGTCCATATGGGTATCACGGTTGCATGTGTTTGGCACATGGGGGGGCCGTCCAGTGTTGGCCATGATGGTATCGGGGTGTGGGGTGGATGGGTATGGCTGTGTGGGATTACACATACAAGGGGGCAGGGGGACTTTGCTACTGGATTGTACTGATGTTCCTCTCTCCATGTTTGCACCTTAGGGCCCAAAGAACGCAGACAGGTGAGAGAGTGGAGGTGCCGCCTGGAGGAGCAGCAGGGTAGGAGTGCTGAAGGTGTGCAGCAGCCCGTGGACCAGCCTGTTGATGGTGAATGCCTTACATCCATGATTACTAGTGCATGCTGTATAATTGGGCGGGCAGTGGGGTATGACCACCATCCACTGACACCACCGCCATGCACGCAACTTGCTACAGTCAGCACTGTCCAGTGGCACTGCATGTCTGGGAGTGCGTCAAAGGTGGTCCATGCATGCACTGGGCACATGGATGTGGCACTGCCTTCACGCCACATAGCCAAGTCACTGTACGGCCACGGTGGTGCTGTGCAGGACATGGGCGGTGGGTGTGTGCAGTGGTCCACATGGCAGTGGCTGTCTGGGTAGGCAGGTCTTGTGGACACGGTCACTGTGGGTGGTTGCACACCATCACAGGGGGGAGGCACATGTCTGTATGCCATGCACAATGGGTGGGCTGCAGGGGGCTGGACAGTCACACTTATTGACTCTGCTCCCTCATCCTAGGTGGATGGCGACTCCAGGTGCTGGAGAGAGGTGTGCAGGAGCTGCTCCAGGTGGCAAGGGCGACCCTGGAGCTCTTGCAAGGAATCGACCACCACGGGGTGAGGAGGAGGAGGAGGAGAAGACATAGGCGCCATGTGGAGGAGGACTGGGGCACACGTTGAAGACTCCAGGCCCCTACTAACACCTTCCCCCCTTGACTCACCCTCACATCCCTTCTTCCGTCTCCCATATGTTCACCCTGCCCTTACCCGCCCCACCCATATGTATCTCTTCCCCTCTTGTAAATACTTAAATAGTTTTTTGTTACTTCTTTAGAATATTTGCATTTTGTTATGACAACTGTGGTGGTCTCTGATTTGCAGTGGGCTACAGGTGCTCAGTTGCAGTGGTGTGCATGGCATCAGCGGTGGTGCATGCATGGGCATATGTGTGTGTGTGTGTGTGTGTGTGTGTGTGTGTGTGCAGAGGTGAACTGCCTATGGTGTTGGCAGGGGGATCATTCACTGTCTATGGTTTGTGTGTTGTACTCAGTGCACTGGATGTCTGTGTGCAGTGGTCCATGGGGCCTGCACTGTGTGCATGGCACCCCTGTCAGACCATCCATGGCCTGTGCAGCTGACACCCTTGCATGTCTGTGATATGCAAGGTCTGCTGGCATGTCAGTGGTGGCTGTCCATGCTAGATAACAACTGTACCCTGCACAATGCCAGGTTGCCTTCTGTCACCAGTATGGTGCACGTCTGCCTCCGGTGGCACTGTGGCCTCCGCTGTTGTTGTCCCCCCTCCATGCTGTCACTTGTGTCTGTTGCAGGGGATGTGCTCCAGTGTCTGTCACTTGTGCTCCGGCGGCATGCTGGTGGCATACAGCTTCATGGTGCCTGCGCAGGGTGGTTGGCACACCTGTGTAATGTAGGGGTGCTGACCATGTGTACATATCAGCTGTGGCCACACACCAGTGGCTTGGTTGACCTGCTACTGTGTCCCTGTGTTGGTGTGCCCTTGGGTATGGGTGAGTGTTTGTCCATGCACTGTGTTGCATCATGTGTGGTGCATGCTTCCATGCAACACTGTGCGTGTCTGTGCTGGCTGTTGTAACCAGTGCTGGGACAGGATATGTCCTGGGAGGTGTGCAGGGTACTGTACCACTGGTGGTGGTATGGGCATGCTCTGGCCTCATGGGGTACTCTGCGGGCGACGCATGGTCGGGTCTCTCAGCTGTACCTTGGGGGACGACAGGGTGACACTGTGTAATGCTGTTGTTGCATTGCTGTCTGCTGCCACCCACAGCAGGGTGCACATAGTGGGGCTGCCTTGCATGGCTCCATGGTGCACAGGGTTGCATTGTCACAGTGGGGGTGGGGGTGGTGGCATGCATAGGGTGTCCTGCACTGTTGGGCGCTACTCCTGGGAAGGGTGTATGGTGATTGTGGTGCAGGGTGTGCTCTGCATTGGTGGGATGGTGTGTCATGGGGTGGTCAGCCCTCCTTGTGTGCCAGTCACTGCTTGCCAGGGGGTGTGCTGGGGCACCATGGCCTGGCTGTGGGTTGGTTGCTGGTATCCATGGGCCGGTGGTTATTCCAGCTCTCCCCCAGTTGTGCAGTGCATGGGGTGTGGGGGATGATGTCTGTTCTGCTGTGTGCTCCTCTGCCCATCTGTGTCATGGTGGTGGGCCCCTGCTGCATCCCTGGTTGTGCTGTTGCATTGCTGCCCTGCTGCAGGGGGCATCCCTGGTTGCGCTATGGCGCATCTGGACTGCTCCCCTGAGCATCCCTTGTTGTGCTATGGCACATCAGATATGTTCAGCTTCACATCCCTGGTTGCGCTATGGCGCAGGTGGTGTGATATTCAGTCGTCTGCAGTAGGCGCATCTTGGCCTGCGCAGTTTTTGAATATCGCGCTTCTTGTGCATGGGCACAGTGGACTTGTGCTTGCTCCTGCTGTTGCACACTTTTTGGGTGCAGTTTGAATATCTGGGCCAGATTGTCTTATTATGGATGAATGGATAGCAGTGTAAATGGGCTAACCGCCTTCTCAGCTACTTGCACCTTAGTATAAGTATAATTTGGAGGTAATACATTGCTAAAGGATGATTATTAGTGTGTTTTTTTTTTTGAGAGGGATCTTTATTTTATTTTTTTTTTGGTCCTGGGTCTCCCAAGCCTTTACACCCTGGGCGGGGCTGCCATGAGGGCTCCCCTCAACAGACACTGTTGGCAAAAACTGGCTTACCCCCCTGGTCAGTGCCACAGGAGCGTGATCCCCCTGGCAGATGTTGAAGGCAGTGGAGATGTTGGCAGAGCAGGTCGTCATGCCGGGGGGCCTGCTTTTTCAATACTTGCTGGATCCCTGGGGGTGGGAATGTGCAATGACATCCAGCATCTGCCCTGCCCCACTAAGGTGATGGCACCGGCTGCAGTGGACCCCCAGCTTCTGCCAGGGGTCCATAAAGTGCCAGAAACCCTTTCTCCCCTCCCCCCAGAGAAAGAGAGCAGTCCCGAGGACACTCAATCCTTCTCCCCCTGGCTGACCCTCTGAATACCAGGTTCATTCCCAAACCAGGGCCATCGGTGTCACAAGAGGAAATCTAACCACTGGCTGGTGGTCCAGCTCTTGGGAGGATCCCTGTTGTTTTTGTGTTGGTGGATTGTTTTATTTAGGGTGCTGGGAGGGGAGTTTTTATTATGTGTCAATTAGCAGCTGGGCCCCATTTAATCTACTCCGTGGAGCAACTGCAAGAATGGTGCCCCTTTGGAGGGCTCCCTTGTACTCTGCCTGTGGCTGTGATTATCCACTGCAGGAGGCTGGAGGTCTTCCAGGAGCACTACTCAAAATGTAGAGCTACTCCAGGGATAGACAGGGTGTAGGGTTAGGAGTGTGATAGCTAGGAGGCACCTGGGGAGTAGACATTGTCAGGAAAGGGGCTCTCCATGCCTAATTCCTATTCCCCAGGCTTCTGAGTTTTCTGGTCAGCGGGTAACCAATGGACTGGTTGACTCAACTTATGCCCTTAGGGAAGTTCCTTGTAACATCAGGTCTCTTAGGAACAAAACAGCCACAGTGGAGGCCTTCACTGCAGATTTCTCAGCATACCTTTTTTGTATCACAGAGAGCTGGTCGGGGATGTCTCAGGCCCTGTGCTTGAGGCTTCCTTTCTGTCAGGTTTTTCTGCAGTGCACTGCCCTAGGTGGAAGTGTTGAGGGGGGCAAGGTAGCAACTCTTTTATATCCACTTTGGGACTGATGCCATACCCCCCCCCGGGAGATACCAGATCATCTGAATGTGTGGTGGTAAAGGGTGGGCTGTTTACATGTTTATTTATTTATGACTTGGTAACCGGGTAGATGCGCTGATTCCAGGGACTGTTTTCAGGCATGACCTAGGCCACATACTGTGGCACAGGAACTAATGTAACAAACAACAAAGCTTGGTACAGTTGACAAAAAAACAAAACAAAAAACAAACAAACAAGATAAAGGTTACAATAGTGCATGGGAATAGCAAATACAAGAGCAACAAAAAATATAGGATTCCATAAACCATACATCAGTTAGGCATTACAATAAGTAAGACTATGCATAAACATACAGTTCTATCAGCAGCAGTTACAATAAGAGACAAACAAGGGAGTCTAAGTATAAGAAGAAAGAGGGATAAGGCGAAGCAAAGTATAGGGGCGGGGAAGGGAAGGGAAGGGGTGGGATGCATGATTAACAAACATAGGTACTAAATCTTAAGTGCACAAGCAGGCCGGCTTAACTTAATTCCCACTTGGCCTAATATACGTACACATTCCCTGGTGGGGTGCAGTCAGGAAAGTGAATGAACTACACATGTAAGCAGTGGCAGCAGGAAGTCATCAGAAGCCAGTCTTTGAGGCAGGTTTTGAACTGGCAGTGGGTGTCAAGGGAGCGGAGCTCAGTAGGCAGTTTATTTCACAGGGTAGGGGCTGTTACAGATAAGGTTCTGCCACCCATGTTGGTAGATACTCTGGGGATATTTGGGGGGATGCTGTTTGAGCAGAGGCTATAGTGTGAGGTTCATACAGCAAGGAAGGGAACAAGGGGAGATTCCTGGCCAATACGGATGGTGGAATTCACCATGCAGCACAGGGTTAGGTCAAAATAGCCTTGCAGCGGGAGCCATCCTTGCAAGTTGTAGAGGACATGGTGGTGTGTGGTAAAATGAGCCAACAAGGCAAAATGACAGGCACTATTATAGACAGAGGAGAGCTTGATCATGAGGGTGGCAGATGTCCTGGCATAGACAGGGGAACAGTCATCCAGGATAGGGAGTAGATTTCCCTGTATGATGGCAAGTTGGGCTTCCGGAGAGAAGCATTGCCGGAATCTGTAGGCAGCACCTAAATTTTGGTGAAACCTTCGAACTAGTGAAAAGATGTGTTCAGAAAAGGAGAGGGAGGGGTCAAGTATAACTCCTAGGTATTTGAAAGTACACACATCTTCAAGGGCTTGGCCATCAGGGGACACGATGATGAGAGTGAGGTGAGTTTTGCATTTAGCTAGGAAGGGCTTTGATCCCAACAGCATAGATTTTGATTTTTGGTAGTAACCAGAAGAAGATTATTTGTGAACCAGTTATGGGGAGCAGCATAGTTTCAGGAGAGAACTGAGGAAATATTGTCTGGGGATTTATCACTGTGGAAGAGCACAAGGTCATCAGCATAGAGGAGAGAGTGACAACTGAGACAGTCTGAGGGGAGGGAGTTTATAAATAAAGAGAATAGCAGGGGGCCCAGAATGGAGCCCTGGGGACACCTGTAGAGATAGGCAGGGTGGGGGAGCGGGCCAGGCCAGTACACACAAATTGGGAGCAGGTGGTGAGGTAGTTCTTGAACCAGGTAATAACCTCTTGAGAGCAGCCAAGGCCACATAGTTTGGAGAGGAGGACGGCATGGTTCACCATGTTGAAAGCCTTGGAGAGTTCAACAAAGACTGCTCCGGTGGCATTAAAATGGTCCATATTAATGAGAGGATGTGGTTGGTCAGAAGAGCGAGGGCAGAGGCGATGGAGTGGTGTTTTTGAAAGCCATGCTGTTGGCTGCACAGGAGGTTGTGTTTGCCTATGTAGTCAGCAAGTTGATGGTGGGCAGCTTTCTAGAGTAGTTAACTTAGGTGAGGGAGGATAGAGATTGGACGATAGTTGTCCGTAGATAGAGGGTCCCTGGCTTTAAAAATGGGGATCGCTTTTGCCATCTTCCAAGAGTCAGACATGGAGGAGGAGGAGGAGGAGAGGGTGAGGTTAAAGATACAAGTGAGTGGTTTAATGATGACCGGGCAGATGAGCCTAAGGAAGACTGGGAATAAACCATCAGCACCAGGGGGAGCCGTGGTTTGGAAGGCTTTTGAGGAGTTTAGCTGTGTCAGCTCCCTCTCTCTCTCTTGACATTTGAAGAAAGTGGGAATCTGGGGTTGGGTGGTCAGCCCATTGGAGGTAGGCGGGGGAGGTTGAATGGTGGATCAAGTTATTTGGTTGGCCCTTAGGTAGTTTACTTTGATACATGGATAGGTCATTAAAAGCCCTAGCCACTTCCAGAGGATCTGTAATAAGGCCATTTGGGGAGTTAAGTTGCAGGGCAGCCTTGTTGGAGTGGGGGTTAAGTATGGAGCCGATGGATGCTCAGAATTTCCTAGGGTCTCCAAGGTTATCCTGTTGGAGATTACAGAAGTGGGTCTGCTTGAGAGATTTTGCCAGATGTTTGCATAGATTCCTCCGGCACCTGTAGGCATCCCATAGGGTGGGAGAGGGGGGTGCTCTGTAAATGGACCAAGGCTAATCCCTATCTTTAATAAGAGTAAGGAGGTCTTTCATGACCCAGCTTGAGCAGCCACCTCTGGCCCTTCTTGTGGTGACCGGGAAGTGTCTGTCCTGCAGAGTGAATAGGGTCTGTGTGAGGAGGGCTACTGCCTGTGTCACATCGGAGAGTGAGTAAGAGCAGACCAGTCCAAGGACTGAGCCTCTTCGAGGAGATTGAGGTTGCTGGGGCTACTGAAATTGTGAAAGGACAAGTATTTGGGTGGGGTACATTTGAATTTAGATGACCAAGGGAGATACGTAGGGGAATGGTCACTGATGGAGTCTGCATGGTACCAGCATGCAGTACATAATCATCCCTGTTGGTAATGATCCAGTCCAGGAGGGACTGAATGCCTGTACTTGGGTTTTGCCTGGTGGAAAGTGTAATAATTTGGACCAGGTTGTGTTGTTTTAGGAGGGAGGTATAGTCAGACTGGTGGGTGCTCAGACAGTTTTAACATCGCCAAGGAGAATTGCATCTCTGTGGGGGGATAAAGACCTCAGGCCCAAGACAAAACTGTCTAATCCCACAGTTACAACAGAGGGATGGTTATAGTAGCAGCCTATGTAGAATTTCTTACAGGCTTCCATGGTAATTTCAGATAGGAGCCATTAGCTAGGTGAGGTTGGATCTGAGCTGAGGACAATATTGGCTGAGATGGGTTCCCTAAGGAATAGTGCAACACTACCACCCTTTTTCCTGCCTGGCCTATCATGTTGCAGGGAGGAGTATCCAGGTAGCTGGTAAATGGTGTTAGCATGGTGGAGCTTTAGCCAGGTTTTGGAAAGTCCCAGAATGTGGGGCCTGTATAGTGTAACCCATGCATCCAGGTTGGGGAACTTAGATGGAAGACTGCACACATTGATGTGCATGATTTTAGCCCTGGAGCATTAGCCCAGATGTTGCAGGAGGGGTCAATGTGGGAGCTGCATGGGCAAGGGTTGCATTCAATGTTACTGGCTAGGAGAAGGTGGGATAGTACGAGTATATATGGGAAGGAGGTCAGGAGACCACAGGAGAACCAGAGAGGGAGGCCAGGTAGTGGCTAAGTTGATGGCATTCAAGGTTAGAGAGAAAGGAGAGGGTGATGGGGCTCAGGGAGGATAGCTCCCAGGAGGAGTGAGGAGAGGGGTGTGGCAGGGGAGAGTGGGTGACAAAGAAGAAGACAAGGTGCTCTTGATCATGGGCTAGCACAGTGGCACACTAGTCCGACAGCAGCAGGAGGGATGGCAGCGAAACAGCAAGCAGTGTGAGCTGTAGCAGGTACAGTACAAGGCAGCAGGAGAGTTGACAAGATTAACAAAAGGTGAGAAAGGAGAGAAGAGTCACAGTCAAGATGCTTGCTGTAGGTGAGATGATAGGGAGAATGACTGTGGGAGGAGGTGCTGGTGGGTGAGTGAGCAGGAGGATGGGACAAGCGCAGGAGAGGGCCTGTGTCCTTTAGATATCAAGAAACTGTCCAGGGGCTAATGAGAACAGGTTATATGCAAGAGGGAGGAGTTTGAGGTGGATTTAAAGGGTAGCAGGGGAGGGTGGGTGGGAAAAGCTACACAGACAGCCATGCAGCCTTGAGTTCCCAGAGTGCTATCCAGGCCGTACCTTATGCAAGTGCTCAGGGGCAGGTGGCAGCAGGTTCTTCTCGCTCTGGAGGTGTCTATATCCCCATTGGAGGTGACCACAGAGGTGGTGCTAGGCCAAATGTCTATGAGAGGATACTTGCAAGCATGGGCTCAGGGGCAGGTGGCAACAGGTTCTTCTCACCGTGAAGGCATGTAGATCCCTATCGGAGGTGACTGTGGAGGTGTTGCTAGCCCAAAGGGCTATGAGAGGATGCCTGCAAGCAAGGGCTCAGGGTTGGTTGCAGCAGGTTCTTTTTGCCATGGAGCTTGTAGATCCCTGTCGGAGGCAACCACAGAGGCAGTGCTAGCTGAAAGGGCTATGAAAGGATGCCTGTAAGCAAGGGCTCAGGGGCGGGTGGCAACAGGTTCTTCTCGCCATGAAGACATGAAGATCCCTGTTGGAGGTGACCGCGGAGGCAGTGCTAGCATAAAGGGCTATGAAAGGATGCCTGCAAGCAAGGGCTCTTGGGCAGGTGGCAGCAGGTTCTTCTCACCATGGAGGTGTGTTGATCCCCATCAGAGGCAACTGCAGAGGTGGTGCTAGCCCAGTCACAAGAGCCAGGTTATAACCATGCTCATATACCATCCTCTGGGATATGGGTGTGAATTCATGCAGGAACTTGAGACTTCCATGGCCAATCTGGTGGTGGAATCACATAGACTTTTGGTCTTGGGTGTCTTTAATGCTTGAATTGATGATGAAGCATCTCTTTTAGGAATGCAGTTCCTCCAAGTGATCTCTTTCTCAGACTTTGTGCTGTTGGTTGCCACTGGTACCACCAGCATGGCCATGCCTTGGATCTGGTTTTCTTGTTGAGTCTTGATATTAGTGATATCAGGGTTCAGCCAGTCATTTGGTTGGATCATCATGTCATACAATTCCTTTGTGGGGCTTCTTGTTTAACCTCCCTGGTGAAGATGATCAGATATTGCACTTTTAGAAATGTGGAACCTCAGACCTTCTTGGTGATACTGGACATCTCAGGCATGGAGATGGCTTGTGCGATGGGAGCCAAGGCAGCCACAGAGGGTTATAACTTGGCTCTTATGACTGCAGTCAACTCCCTAGCATCTATCTGTGTCCACACCTTGATCTTCCACCACAGGCCACCATGGTTTGATGCTGACCTGAGGAGGTTGAAGACAAAGGAGCAGAGGTTAGAGCATTGTTGGTGAAGGTTCTGCTCGGAGCAGGATAGATTGGCACTGAGGGCTCATTATGATGAGTATCAGCAGGCAGTCACTCTTGGAAAAGTCAGCATTCCTGTCTCCAGTGAATGCTGCTGGAAGGAACTGGCCAGCTCAGCTCTTCAACACAGTGGACAGACTATTAAATTCAGCCTGTCTCAAATCTTGCAGAGCATTTTCTCCTAATAAATGTGAAGAGTTTAACTGGTTCTGTCTAAACAAGGTGTCCTCCTTTCAGGCTGGGATGTCCTCAAGCAGCCTGTCATCAGCTGACAGTATCTGATCTCTGATGGACAGAAGCACTCCATTTTTGTGTTCAGAGTTTGATCCAGTGCTGGTGAATGATGTATTCTTGGTGGTTTCTGGACTGTGTTCCACTTTCTTTATTCTGGACCCTATGCCAACCTAGCATCAGAGTGCTGGAATTCACTCAGGCTGTTTTTTGTAGAGATTGTTAGTTGTTTCCTTGGGGAGGGAATTTTTCCTTCTGCACTGAAAAGGGTGGTGATGAACCCCCTCCTTAAAAATCTTCTCTGGACCCTGATGATCTCTTCAACTACAGGCCTGTCTTGAACCTTACATTTTTGACAAATTTGATCAAGAAGGTGGTGGCAGTGCAGCTGGAACAACATCTGGAAAAATATGACATCTTTGAGCTTTCTAGTCCAGTTTCCAGATTTGCCATAGTATGGAGACTGCTCCAATCAAGGTGCACCATGATCTCCTTCTAGTGAAGAATAGCAGGTGTTATTCCATCCTTGTCCTGCTTGACGTTTCTTTGGACTTCGACAGGATGGATCATGGGGTGCTGCTGGCCCATTTGAGGCACTATTTTTTTTTTTTTGAAATTCTCTTTTTATTGGTTTCCAACTGTTATTACATCAGATTGGCAAATATCACCTGAACATGATACAGAGATTCAGTATAGCCCGGACATAAACCATCAGATGAAAACCGAGAAAGAAAATAAAACAAGGAAAACAAAACTTCCTCCCCACAATAAAGGTTCACCACTGGAAGAAGAGAGAGGGTAAGGTTAATGTAAATAATTGAGCTATTGTAGGTATGCTTAATCCGAGTGCAGGCCGAGAAAACCGGACCAAACAATCTAGGGATGTGAGAGGTAATGGAATTAGTTTGGAGGAAACAAAAGGGAGTATCGAGAGCTCAGAGAGAGAGAGAATATTCCTTCACACTCAATTGCTCTAGGAGCTTTTGAGATCTCAGTCAGTGGAGATAAGAGCATAGCTTGCCCCATTTTCTGGAGAGGCCACCGGAGAGGATCTAATGTTAGCAATCAATTTCTCAATTTTAAAACATTGAGACATTTCTCCACCCAGTCAAGGTATGAAATCTCGAGGCTATCTGTCCAGTGTCGAACCACTAATCTCTTAACCGCCATAGAAATAAGAGCCATATGGTATTCTTTCCTTACATTGATGCCTGAATAAACCCCTAGAATACAGACCTCATTGTAAAAGGTCTTTCAGACCTAATATAGGATCTAAGCTGTCCTCAATGGCCTTCCAGAGAGGGGCAATCTTAGAGCAATACCAGAAGATGTGAGGAAGGTTACCCTGTTCTTTCCCACACCTGAAACATTTTGGGGAGATAGAGTGGTCAAATTTCGATTTCAGCACTGGTGTAATGTACATATTGTTGACTATAAAGTATTGGATCAACCTGTTCTTATCTAAGGTGTTGTATGTGTACAAATCCTTCCAGATTTGACTCCATGCGAGCGAGGAGCCTGAGGGGGATAAGGACCAAGATTTGGAGCCAGTTAAGGGGGTGGGAAAAATAAGCTTCAGAAGGTAAATGTACAGTTTAGACACCCCATGGGGTTTGACTGCACAATCTTTGATCTCCGTTAATAACGATTTAACAGTTGAAGTGGGTACTACTATCCCGAACTCCTTATCAATCAGATGCTTTAACTGGTATATCTTGAAAAGGGCATTGGTGGGGATGTTTAAGACTAACAAAAGGTCAGCTATTGAACCGTGCCTACCCTGCACATAGAGATCCTCAACTGAAAGCCCTTGTATTTGGGGTAGCCACTTAGGAGATAAAGGTTTGGTCCCTATTTTAATATTGGGATTACACGTCAAGGGCTGACCGGATCTTTATTATATCTGATTTTGGCAGTGATATAAAGTTGATTAAGTACTTTAACTGTGGCGCCTACTGGAGAATCTCAAATCTCTAGGAGGGATGCAAAGCGACAATAAAATAGACTAGTGGGGTCTATATTGTGTTGTTTGATAAGGTCAAGGTCCAGACTTAACCATAGGGGAGTAAGTATCCTCTACTCCTCCTAACCATTTCCTGCTTTGACTAGGTGACTACACCAGTAATAGAATTCAAATTGGGCAGTCGGAGGCCCCCATATCTTTAGGCAGACATAATTTATAGAAAGCTCGCTTGGAGGTTTATGGTTCCATATAAAGTCAATCAGGTCCGAGTGGACCTTTTTGAAAAAAGGCTTGGGCAACCAGGTATCCAGAAGATTCAGGGGATAGAAGAGACGGGGTAGGATGTTCATTTTGACAATGCTTATCTGGGCACCCACTGATAATGGCAGTTTACCCCATCTTTGCAAATCAGAATTGATTCTGTCTAATAGGTCCTCTAAATTGAGTTTCTTAACCAAAGTAGGGTCATGTGCCAGATAAATACCAAGGTATTTTAAGTGAGTTGGGGCCCACTTCATACCCAGATGAGAGACAGAGGCCTGGGTAAGATGCATGTTAAGGGGGAAAATCTCGGTCTTTGCCAGGTTGAGCTTATAATTGGATACTTCCCCGAATTGTGCTATTATTCCCATTACAACCCATAGGGAATCAGCCAGGTTAGCTAGCTGCAGAAGGATGTCATCCGCATACACCGAAATCTTGGAGATCTGATGGGAGATGGGACATCCCTGGATCCCTGGAGCAGTTTTAAGGTTACAGCAGGGTTCCAGATAAAGATTGAAGAGGTAATGGGATAGGGGGGCAACCTGTCGGGTGCCAGAGAGCAGTTGGATAGAGGACTAGAGGATCCTGCTGTAATAAATCCTTGCTGTGGGGACTTATATAGTGTCTTCACCTAGTGCATGAACTCCTCCGGAAACCAAATCTGGACATAGTACACCATAAAACTCCCAGTTAACCCAGTCAACGCTTTCTCCGCGATCCAGAGCTACCAGTGCCATAGGGACCTGGGAAGTTTGAGCTGCCCCAAAACATGAGAAAGCTGATATGGTCTGCCACAGACCTGCCCTGCACAACCCACTTGTTCACTGCTCAAGAGTGAGGTCAGACCTGTTTAATCCGAGAAGCCAGAATCTTGGACAAAATTTTTATGTCACAATTGAGCAGTGAAATAGGTCTATAGTTGGCCGGGTTCAGAGATGGCTTTGCCGACTTGGGGATCAGAATAATAATAGCCTCCAGCAAGGATGGGTCCAGTGTATCAGCTGATAATAAATAATCGTACAATTCCAGAAGTGTAGGGGCCAAATCCTGGCAAAAGACCTTATAAAAATTGGCAGGAAACCCATCGGGTCCGGGAGCTTTGTCTGGTGAGAGACTATGAATGGCCTCTTCCACCTCCCTCTGGGACAAGGGCAAAGAGAGAGGAGCTATTTGATCCCCTGAGAGGCGAGGGAGTACAATTGACCCGAAAAAATTTTCTAAGCCTGACTGGGAAGAGGGGATGCCTTGGTGCCATATAGATTCTGGTAGAACTCTTTAAAGACTGCCACAATGTCCCTGGGCACTGTTTTGACAGACCCGTCTTGATCCTCCAGAGCTGGAACTAATCTAGAGTTCTCTGTTTCTTTAAGCTTCAACTCCAGAAGCCTGCTCGGCCTCTCCCCCTGATCTAAGTATTTAGCCTTGGTTCTTAGTAGAGCAAACTCCGTCTTTTCACGAATTAGGCCCTCGTACTCATTTTTAAGTTTGTGCAGCTGTTCTAAATTGCTCAACGATTTGGAAGTAGCCAGAGAATCCTCTGCTGCCTTAATCTGACTTGAGAGGGAAATGAGATTTTGAGACCTGAGTTTCTTTCTCCTGGAGGAGATTTTAATAAATTCTCCCCACAAGAAACACTTTAACGAGCACCAAAGGATGTCCATCCTGGCCACCAAGCCCCGATTTGTGTCCAGATAGCCTCTTATAAGAGATCTGATCTGGATATGGGAGTGCTCCTCCTTTAATATCTGGGTGTTAAGTTTCCAAATCGTATCTCGCTGTGTTAGAGACAGGGGGGTAAAACTAAACCAGATTAACGTGTGATCAGAGATTACTATAGGTTCAATACCTGCAGAGGGAACTTTGGTCATAAGAGAGGTAGTTATTAAAAAATAATCTAACCTCGACCAAGAATTATGAAGCGGGGAGAAAAAGGTGTAGCTTTTATTGGAGGGGTGAAGGGTCCTCCAGGGATCCACTAAACCCAACATGCTGCCTATATCTCTCAACGCCAATTGTGGCAGAAGTAGTGGCCTTAGTGGTTTGAAGGTTTTATCCAGCTCCTGCGTTGGAGCTATATTCCAGTCCCCTCCTAGGATGAAGGGGGTTGGCAGAAAGGAACTAAGTTTGTCAATTAACTGCATAACAAAGCTGACATTCCCTCCAACTGGACAGTACACAGAACCTAAGACTATGGGAAAGTTATAAAGAGATCCAAGCACCAATATATATCTACCCTCTGGATCTCGGGTGACCCTGGTCGGACTGAAGGGTATGCTTTTCTTTATCATAATAGCGACCCCTCTAGCCTCCGATGAGTCTCCAGCCACAAAAATTTGGGAGAAGCCTCTGACTTTCAATGTTGCTTCAGCCACCGTAATATGGGTCTCTTGCAAACATAGAATGTCAGCCCCCAATACCGAGAGCAATTAACCAGGATAGATCTCTTCTTGACATCCATAATCCTCTCACATTCCAACTGATCAATTTAATTGCACAACTAGCCATACTCTAAAATCCAAATAATTCCAGACAAGTTAAACCCTGTAACCCCTCTCACTCCATACAGCGGACACCTCTAATCACCCACCAACATACCCCAAATATCCTTCCTACTAAAGAAGGAGAAGACAGAACTAGTGGTACTAAGAGACCGCCAAACCTAAAACAAAAACCAAGTTGCATACAGTAAACAAAACTAGGTGGTGGTCCCCACAAAACACAGCTACAACATCCATGAACAATACCCCCTCCCCAATCCAACTATAACATTGAACAATGAACATTATATACCACATTCCAAATATTGACAACCAGAGTATCCAGAAAATCCCAAACATCTCACTCCCCAGGGTACCCCAGGTCTCCCTCATAGTGCCCATATACAACGAGACACCAGGTTTAAGACCCCAGAACCAAACAACCAACCCCCCAACTATGAGGAGAACAGTGTTCATTGCAAAAATATTCCTTAGAGGTACCCAAAACTTCCCTGCCAGGTCGCAAGGCATGGCACTAGACTTGTCCTGCCTGCAAGCCCTCCCGCTCCCCCGGTAACAAAAATGCACCATCACTACCTTGGAGAGTACAGAGCCATCTCCCCAGCCCTTCTAAACAGCCCCAGGAGAAAGTAAGGCAGGTAACAGTACCTGAAAATTAGTATGAGAGCTCTTGTCCTCTCGATCCTGCTCAGTTGAGGTACAAAGAATTGGGAGAAAATCATATGGGGACCAAGTGCCCGATGGACCAAATCGGTCCGACCGTAAATAGGTCCTCCGGAAACTGCTCCCATACACAGCAGTTCCCCCTAGAGGATCGAGAAGCTAAGGACGCTGCCGGGACATAGAAGCAGGCCGACCAGGGCCTCTCGGCCCAACTACTAGGCCTACCACCAGGCGGGTCCCGGGAGGCGCACTTCACGGAGAGCAGAGGCAAACACCCCAGGAGCACCAGCCACCTACTGAAACTCCAGCGACAACTCAGTGAGTAAAATCTTCATTAAGCCAAAACCCAGGGATTAGGAACAGGGAAATAGACTTTAAAGGGTATCTAGGTTACTGCAAGCCTTCACCCAACCCAACGTTATACACTTTCCAGTCCTTCATTTCACAGTCACTTAATAGAGAGTCCTTAAACAGATCGGGAGCAACTTGACAGTCCAGTCATCGCCTCCGGGCTGTCGAGGGGTACCAAACGTGATTCCACCTGAACCAACAATTTTGCAGGGTAGTTCATTCGAAAGCCTTCCCAGTCTGATCAGCTTGTTCATCACGTGGGTGAAATGCAGCACGCTTGTCGCACCTCTGCAAACTTGCAATCCTCAATTTAACTCCATTCCACAAGACGGACTCCAGCTCTTTAACTTTGGTTAGAATGTGCTGACGATCCAGGTAGCTCAAGAATTTAATAATTAGGGGTCTGGGGGGGCATTCGGAAGAGGCCTGGGTCTGAGGGATCTGTGGGCTTTTTCTATGTGGTATTGTTGGTGGATAGGTGAGGGGCCCACCACTTTATTAAAAAATTGCTGAATGAATCTTATGGTGTCTCCCCCTTCTTCCAGCTCTGGGAGCCCTAGGATTAACACATTGTTTCGTCGACTTCGTCCCTCTAGATCTTCGGCTTTCAGTTGGAGCTTTTGAATTTGCTGACGAAGTTTGACAATTTCAGGGTCTATTTTCTGTTGCCATTTCTCCACAGACACAATTCTGGTTTCTGAATCCCCCACTCTCCTCAAGAGGTCTGCATAGTCATGCCTCATCGATTTGATTTCCTTGGAGATCTCTTACAGGGTATCTTTGAATGGGGAAAGCTCTTCCAAAAAGCGCTTTTCTGTTAAGGTGGTACCAGCTGCAACATTAAGACCTCCACCAGTTGGATATTTAGTGGCTGAAGAGGGGTTGGATCCAGTGTTCTTGGCTTTCTTGGAGGCTTTTCTGGTGTGGTAGGTGGGTGTGCCTGACTCCTGAGGCCTTCATTTCAGTGTCAGTCATCGCGATCTTCAAACAGGCAATCTACACCCCAATCTGTGCACACTGAAGTCTCTTGATGTAGCTTAGGTGTTTAGACCTCGTTTAGTGCTAAATTAGTAGCTGTGGCTTGACGAAAATTAAAAGTTTGAGAAGGGGAAAACGAGAGCTCTGAAGCAAGTAGCCTCTCAGCACCACTGCATCACGTGACCCCCCATTTGAGGCACTATGTAGGACTCACAGGAATGGTGCTGGGTGGTTCAATCCTACATATTTGGCAGGGTACAGCAGGTGGCACCTGACTCTTTTACATCGATCGGTGCTGAACTCTGCTGTGGTGTGCCTCAGCAGTCAATCTTAGCTCCCATGTTATTCGCTGTGTATGTGTTGCTACCGAGGGAGATCATTTGATGCTATGGCTTGGGTTTTCAGTGCTATGCTGATTATATGCAGCTGTATGTGTCGTGTGCCCCTGATGATGGTGTAGCTGTTTCAGAACTGAATGTGTGCCTTAGAGAAATCCAGGACTGGATGATGGCCAGTTGACTTAGATGAAATTCATTGAAGATGGAGGTGCTACTGGTAGAGCTGGGTCGGTTACATTCAGCAGCAAGGAGTAGTAGCACCTTCCTACCTTTGTTGAATGGCATAACACTTGAACATGCAGACAAGGTGATAAATCTGGGAGTCAGTGTGGTCTCCAAGCTGACCTTAGAATCTCAGGTGTTGGCTGTTGTCCACAGTGGCTTTATGATCTGCAAAACGTCTCCCAGATCAAGTCCTAGTCACCTGACCTAGGAACACTGCTGCACGCCTTAGTCTTGCCAAAGTTGGATTACAGTAATACTCGTTATCATGGGTTATTTGTGAGGCTGCTGTATCACTTGCAGCTAGTTCAGAATGCAACAGCCTGACTGGTTGCTGGGACCGCTCAGTTCGAACACATCACACTGCTTCTCCATGCTTTTCATTGGCTGCAAGTGAGGTGGCAAATGAGCTTTAAGGTGTGCTTGTTAACATACAAGGCCCTGCATGGACTGGGTCCTGGCTACCTGAAACACCTCCTGGTACCTTATGCCCCTGGCCCATCTCTCTAGTCGGTGGAGGAAGACTTCTTATCTGTTACAAGATCCCATTTGAAATCTTTGGGACATAGGGCCTTTGGAGTGGCCATCCTGATTTTGTGGAATGCCCTTCCCCAAGAGGTGACAGGTGCTCCATCACTGACCATTTCCAAAAAGTTGTTGAAAATCCATCGTTTTACTCTGAGCTCTTGACCAGATGCTGTGATGTAATCCTTTTTGGGGAATTTTATTCAGTGTTATTCATTGATTTTAGTTCAAGTTTATTTTCATGCTGTACTCATTGTGAGGTGGCCAGAGACTCTGGGATTGCATGTCATATAAATAAAATTGACTTGCCCTTGTCTTTTATAACTGTGTGCACTTCCTTCATCTCTCACAAATGCATGAAGATTGAATAGCAGAAGCAGAAACTGCATTTGGCGGGGGGGGGGAGCTGTGCACATACTAATTCTTTCTAGACAGATCAATAAAACTGGGGCAGTGGTAGAAAGATGTAGATTAGTTTGGTCACCTTCATACTCTTACCATGGAATTGCTCTGGTAGGATATTTGATGTTGAAGCACCAGAGACGAGTCTTTCTATAAAACAGAGAGGTCATTTATAGTGGCTTCACTTTCTTTAGAAAGAATGATAATTTCATATGATTTAGGATAGACTAGCAAACAGCTCTGTAATATGAGGTCTGACTCCAATTCCAGTTCAAATAAATATGGAACAATGGCACTATTTGGGTGCATGCTGTATCCTCCCTAGTCAATTGGAAAGCTTCAAAATTTATGGTAAACCCAATGGGAAAAAATAATTTCTACTGACAATACTGGTAAATGAAAACAACAGCTTATGATTTTACAATACCACTTTGAACTCATAAGCTAGAGGAATCCCTATTTAATACAATAAGCTTTTCAGTGCTCTTCCAGGAAAATAATTGAAGATTTCAAGGTCAAAAGCATTTTGCCATGTGGACTGTTACATAAAATTTAGAGATTAACAAGGTTAATATTTGTTAGTGTGACAAATGTCTTTGTTGGTCGCTCCTCCTCAGCTGAGCATGTCCCTTCTTTTTGTAGTTTCCTGATTACACACAGCCCCTGCCAGTCCTTGGGCAGTAGCTGCCTCCCCATACCCTCTGTGTAATTCTAAATAAAATTACTTTGGGTTCCCTGGTTTTTTTTTGCTGTTATTATTATTTCTCCTCCAGAGCACCGGCTGCAGACCCCTGCCATCCGTTGTTCCCCCAGTACCATCCCTGAAGATCAGACCCCCTCCCATATGCACCCCATGACTTACCCTTCATGGCAGGGTGGTGGGGAGCGACTCAACCCACCCCAATGGATTCATGCCAGGGAGGTTCCCTTCCAGGGATGGTGCCAAGGGAACAACTTCATACTGCCAGGCTCTCTTTTTCCACTGTTTTTCCTGCCCGGCAGGTCCTGCTGTGCAATGATACCTACGACAGGGTGCACGCACGCTCCCATGTGTGCCCCAATCAAGCGAGCGTCTGCCACGTCCCACCCCCCATAGCTTGCAGCTACATGCCGTCGACACCCCAGCCTCCGCTAGGGGTCAGGCAAGCACTGGCAGCCCAAATCCCCCCTCCCCGGAGATGGAGAGCAGTCCCTTGACGCTCAATCCATCTCCCTGCCGACCCATTTAAAACCTGCACTGCTCTAACACGTGGTCACCGCCATGGTGTGAGGGGAGGCCCAGCTTCCAGCCCTCAGCGCCACTGGCCGCCAGGGTTCCTGTTAACATTATTAATAAGCACTGACACTGGATTTGTCTCTGTGTATGTCTGTCTGTCTCTCTCCTTCCTCTGTTCCATCCTCTCTCTCTCTCTCTTTTACTGTTCTGGTCTGAAATAAAAAGAGCAGGAGTGCCTTATAACAAAGGATTCTGTTAATTTAACGCTGTCTCCCTGTAGCAATAACAGCATTAACCATTTGCTGAGAAAGCAGTGTTTTACAACCTCACACTTAAAGTATGTGTTCCTGTGCTGTTGACAGTTCTAGCCAGCATTATTCCCAATCACCAGTGATTTGGGCATATAGAAAATCACACTTTCTTGTTACAAAGATTTTGGGGCTCTGTTCATCTGCTTCAGAGAAATTCTACTTTTTCAGTCCCTGCAGTGAAAAGTAACACTAAAAATGTCTTGGCACACATTTTCTTTTTATATGCTGCTATGGTGACTTTTGTCACAGTTAATAATTACATTTCATGAGACTTTAAAGCATTTAATTTGTATTTCTAAAAACTGGTAGAAAAATCTTTTAACAAATAAAAGACCAGGGCCTGGTTATTCACATAGTTACAGAACATTTTTGTCATACTTATGCTAGGTTTCATACTAGGAGTTAAAGAAAGCAAATAACATGTCCATATGAGGGTACCCCCCCAGCTTCTCAGTGGAAAGATTCAGAAAGGGTTGTTCTGTCCATAAATTAGTCAAGCATTGTTCTGAATGTATTAATATTATTACTGTCAATCATGCCCTGTAGAAGCGTATTGCATAGTGACAGTACCCGATGTGTAAAGAATTTCTTCATATTGTTAGTTTTAAATGTTTAAATAATAAATTGTTTCTCATGTTCCCTGGTCTTGTAATGGTGTATCTTGTGTTCCAGACTTAGCTCATCAAAAATCTTTATTTATTTATTCAGGCGAACATCATTGAGCATAGCTCATTTACAAGATGGACCTGAGTGGTCATAACAATATAAGGTTACAAATTTTACACAAAAACATGGTACTGAATAAACACAAATACAATGATTTATGAATGAGACAGATATACAAATATATACAAGGCAAAATGACAATAAACCTAAATCATATTGAAAGGAAAGAAACAAACAGTATAGTAGGGATAAAGCTCGGGTACTTGGACTTGGGTGGGCATTTTTGTATGAAGTAGGTTGGAGGACAAGCTAGAAGAATGATAGAGAAATAGGGGGTAGCATAAAAAGGGGTGGGGGAAGGAGGGGGTGTGAGAGGACTAGGCCTTATGGAAGCAGTTGCATGATTCTGGGAATAGACTAGTGTACAGTTTTTGAAGGATGTTAAAGGAATGAGGGTATCCAATTTCAAGGTCTTTTGAAGAGAATTAAAAATAAGTGCTAGGAATAGCTGATTGCAGCCCTTCCATACCGGGTGCAGGTGATAGGAATCTTCAGCATGATGAGTTTATTGATCCTTAGGGTGTAAGGCCTGATGTGATCCGTTGAAACAGTCTGAGATGTAGGAAGGGAGTTTGTTTGTCAGAGCTTTGTAGATCCAGACAGCAGCATTTTTGTTTCTTCTATGTTGTAGGATGTCCAACTGACTGCATTGTAGAGAGAGCAATGATGGGTGCTGGAGGGAAGATCTGTAATGAATCTAATAGCTCTATGATACAAGGTGTCTAATTTATTTAAATGGGAGAGGGAGCATGGCCATAGAGGAAGTCAGCATAGTCAATGAGGGATAGGAATGATGCCAGGATTAGCCTTTGTTTGGAATCTCTGGTCAGGTAGTGTTTGATCCTATAGAATAGGCCAAGTCTTTGTCTAAGCTTTTCAGGAGCTCTTCAATGTGGCTAGTGTAGTCAAGTTTATTGTCAATCCAGACTCCAAGATATTTGAATTTGTCCACGTATTCCAGATTTTCACCAAGGATGGTAGATAATTGTGGGAGGTGAATGATGGGACAGTGGAAGAGCAGCTCTTGGTGGCAAAGAACATAGCTTTCTGTTTCTTGGCATTTAGTAGTAATTTTTTCTAATAAGTTGTGCTGCAGGAGGAGAACTCAGACTGTAAAAGCTCACAGGCTTTTGATGGTGAGGATTACTGACATATAGTACAGTATCATCTGCAAAAGGTGAATATTAGATTGTGAGAGATTGAGTCAATATTGTTGATGTAAATGGCAAAGAGGATAGGCCCAGGATGGAGCCTTCATGTACACCCTCTAAGGAGTGGTTTAGAGGTAGATAGGTCACCTTCATTTTTGCCAGTTGTAATCTTCCCGAGAGATAGCATCTGAACCATTTAAGAGAGAGTGAGTCAAGGCCTATGGAGTTCAGAGAGGAGATTAGTAGTTCATGGTCCACAGTGTCAAAGGCTTCGCTTAGATCCAGGAACAGCACAGGTGTTATTCTTTTTGTCTAAGGCAGTCTGCCAGTCATTTGTAACTTTTGCTAAGGCAGAGATGGTGCTGTGCATAGATCTAAATCCAGATTGAGCTGGGTTAAGGAGATTGTTGGTATCAAGGTAGGCACTTAACTGAAAGTTTACTAACTTTTCAAGCATCTTGGACAGTACTGGTAAGATGGAAATGGGCCTATAGTTGTTGAGTCCATGGGATCACCTGCCTTAAGTAGTGGAAACACTTGAGCTGTTTTCCATATTGAGGGATAGAACCAGTGGCTAGGGACAGATTGAAGAGGTGAGTGAGGGGCAGCTACATGCAGTGCTACTTTTAGAAAGTAGGGATCCAGGAGTCTGCACCTGCACTTTAGTTGTATCTAGTTGGAATATAAGGTCTTCTACTTTTAAGAGTATTGATTTGAAGGAGAATGTGAAGCAGCCTTTGTCCCTCAGTAGATTGTAAGTTTAGTGATGATCTCATTAGGTTTGCAGGTGAGGAGTCGAAAGCTAGGCCAGCTGTAGTGAAATGATCGTTGAAGGCATTTAAGATGTCTTGCTTGTCAGTGATTTCAATACTATTTAGGTGCACTTTGGGTGGTAAGACGGGGTAGAAGTTTGACCTAGGATCCCCTTTATGGTACCCCAGAACCTGGAAGGGTTGTGATAGGAGGCATCCAATTCAGCTGTGTAGAAGGCAGCCTTGGCATTTCTTACTTGTTTTGTGCAGGAGTTTCTGGCTTTTCTGAGTTGAAGCCAGTCATTTGGATCCTTTGTCTTTCTTGCCCTTTTCCAGGGTTTATCTCTGGCAAGCAGTGGATTTAAGGTCAGCAGAGAACCAGCGACAAGATTTGAGTTTGGTTCTGACACTGGTGAGGGTGCATGTATATTGAGGGCGCTTGGATAATATCACTTAAGATCTGAAGAGCTGTCTCTATTGAAGCTGAGATAGAATTCTTGCCAACGTGTGGTGTGGCACAAATCATGGCGATATCCTGAAATATTAAAGTTCTTTTTTGACCTTCTTGGGAGAAATTTTGCAGGGTTGGGTGGCTTGATTGTTGATCTTATGCCAGCTATGGGACAGTGATCACTTATGTCACTGAATAGCACTCCAGTATGAGAATACAGATGAGGCTTGTTTACCAACATGATGTCCAGGAGTGTGCTGTTGAGATTATTCTTTGGGTTAATCCTTGTTGGTTCTTTGATTAATTGAGTGAATCCATAAGTGTCACAGAAGGTTACTAGGGGTGCAGATGCATTGGCTAGCCAATTTAAATTCAAGTCACCTAAAATGATGGTGTCTTCAGGGGCCTAGATTAAGTATAGATCCTAGGTGGGATAGGAGTTTGAGGCCTGCAGAGGGGGGCCTGTAGCAGCCAATCAGTTGAAAAGATGATATGTTGGGAAGGGTTATTTTAATTGATAGCATTCAATTCCTTTGGCTGTGATGTAATATTGAGGCAGGATGCAGAGATGTTTGATTTGACATAGATGGCTACCCCACCGCCCCTGGATGAACGGTCAGATCTGAAGAGCTGGTAGTTGGGAAGATTTATTTCACTGTCTTTTGTTGCAGGTTTGAGCCATGTTTCAGAGATAACCAGAAAGTCAGGTAAGGTGTGTGCAACCCAGGCCTGTATTAATGAGAACTTTTTTAGGAGGCTGCAGGCGTTGATGTGAAGAAAACTCAGGCCATTTATGGAGGCTAAGTCAGATGGGGAGATAGAGCTTTCTGTGGGTCCAGGGTTGATTTCAACAGTGCCAACACAGATCAGCAGAAAGAAGATTAGTTTGATGAGGGCACCAAGTGACAGGAATAGGGAGTAGTCAGAGGATTTTCTTCTTGCTTGGGATCCAATGTATAGTGGGTGATGATCCTGTTGTGTGGTTATAGATTATGTCATGTATGCCAGCTTAATGGACAGGCATAGGGGGCTGTTGTAGTGCCAGTAAGGGGAGCAGGGGCCTATGGAGTACCTCAACTGGCTGTGATCCTTTGTGGGATACCACAAGGATTACAGTGCAGAAGTGGCAGAAGCACTTGGGGAATTGAGGGCATCCACTGGGGACAGCAGAGGGGACAGGCCTCAGTAGCCACTCTAATCACCATGGCATGGGCTACATCAGTTTCCTCTTCTGGATCCGAGGAAGGTGAGAGGCAAAGCAGCAATAGGAGGCACAGTAGCATGGTGGAGGTAGGTAGGGTTAAAGATACTAAAGATGATGTAGAAGAAATGAGCTCGGGAATTGGCTAGGAGATTAGCTATGGCGAGGATAAGGATTTGGCGGAAAGTGTGTATAAAAGAAACACTGAGGGGAGAAGGGCGGGCAAAATTTTTGCGGCTTTCCCGTACCTTTCTGGCTGTCTCTCCCGGCCTCCTGGTTCCCTTTCGGCTATGAGGGTGGCCCGCCCGCCCGCTGGCGGCTCGGAGCCCCTACGGTCTCTGGATGCTCGAGGGCAGGGCCGGCTAGAAAGGAGGGACAGAGGAGAGGGCAGTCAGAAAGCACTTAGTTGCAGCAATCTGCAAGAGGTGCTAAAACCATATTTACACAACAAAGACTGGTGGGTGGGGGGTTAGGCCAGAGCGCCTAGCCCAACACAAGTCTCCCAAAAGACTGTAATCACAGAGTAATCAAGCAAGAAGGCATTTCACAAAAGTATACAATAATAAAAGTAAAAACAGCTCCTTTTTAGAGAATTTTACATTTTACATTAAAAGAGCAGTAATCCCGACCAGTTTTGGTGGTGCAAGTACAGCTAAAGTCAATGGGGAAGGCGCACCAATCAGAAGCAAGGCAAAGCTGGCGGTCACCTTCCGATTGGCTTGCGGCTTTCCCGTACCTTTCTGGCTGTCTCTCCTGGCCTCCTGGCTCCCTTCTCGGCTATGCGGTGGCCGCCCGCCCGCTGGCGGCTCGGAGCCCCTACGGTCTCTGGGTGCTCGAGGGCAGGGCCGGCTAGAAAGGAGGGGACAGAGGAGAGGGCAGTCAGAAAAAGCACTTAGTTGCAGCAATCTGCAAGAGGTGCTAAAACCATATTTACACAACAAAGACTGGGTGGGTGGGGTTAGGCGCCAGAGCTGCCTAGCCCAACACAAGTCTCCCAAAAGACTGTAATCACAGAGTAATCAAGCAAGAAGGCATTTCACAAAAGTACACAATAAAAGTAAAACAGCTCCTTTTTAGAGAATTTTACATTTTACATTAAAAGAGCAGTAATCCCGACCAGTTTTGGTGGTGCAAGTACAGCTAAAGTCAATGGGGAAGGTGCACCAATCAGAAGCAAGGCAAAGCTGGCGGTCGCCTTCCGATTGGCTTGCGGCTTTCCAGTACCTTTCTGGCTGTCTCTCCCGGCCTCCTGGTTCCCTTCTCAGCTATGCGGTGGCCGCCCGCCCGCTGGCGTGCCTGGAGCCCCTACGGTCTCTGGGTGCTCGAGGGCAGGGCCGGCTTTCTGGCTGTCTCTCCCGGCCTCCTGGTTCCCTTCTCGGCTATGCGGTGGCCGCCCGTCCACTGGCGGCTCGGAGCCCCTACGGTCTCTGGGTGCTCGAGGGCAGGGCCGGCTAGAAAGGGCTAGAAAGTCATCAATCAAGACTGTGTTAATATTATAAAGCAGAATTAAGTCCCCTCTTGTTCGCCTTCTGACTTGACTTTGTAGGTCTTTAGTTTCAAGCATCTCCTTATCATCCATATTTTCCAATATTGAAATCATTCTGGTTACTTTTCTTTGGACTCTTTCAAGTTGTTATTTTCTTTACCTAGCATACTCTAAAAACTGAGAACAATAATCATTATAGAGCCTAACATAAGTTTTATATAATGGCAACATTACATCAATATTCCTCAAAGCAAAATGTCTCTTGATTAAGTTCAGTACATTATTAGCCTTTTTGAATACTGAATCACATTGATGAAGCAATAAGGCATTGCATGGTGTGTGTCATGCATGGATACCATCATGCCTCAGGCGGTTGAAGCATGAGGCTACAGGTTAAGTGCATTCAACACCCACAAAGTAATGGTATGCCACAGAGACACACACCTAGGAGTGTATTATTCCTATTATACAATGATTCCTTTGAAGAATAATAATAAAGAAAACAGATTACAAAATAAATGTAAATCAGGATTTTCCTGAATATATTGCTGGATAGGCACACATAAAAAAACAGTTCTGCTGCATGTTTTTGCCCAGTAGGTTGTGCTGATTTTCTTTTTTTCTTTAACGGAGGTTTGCTCTTTGGGGTTCCCCCCCAAGTGTCATTCTTTTTTTCTTTGTTTTGCCTGGTACCTCTGCCCCTCCCCCCACACTCCAACCTTCCCCAGAAGTTAATTTCAACCACCCCAGCTTCCTGCCTTGGGACCAGGTGAAGATGTATGAGGAAACCACAAATTGTGATGTGTAAGGAAACCGAGTGAGAAGTGGGGCAGACTTCCTGTTCTCAGAAAGGGATTGGGTAAGTTGCCCTTAGTTTGCAAAGGACAAATACATTAGGAAGCCACTCACATAGATGTTTTTTCCAAAAGACATTTGCATTCCTGCTGTGTAACTAGGAAAATGTGAATAAAACTAAAGTCACACCCAGCAGAGTGGTGGATTGTAAGCTGAGCACATGTGTGCTCAATAGCTTGAGAAGCTGCTCATGGCAGCAGTTTGACCCCAAAAAAATTGCAGTTTGGCTTTTTGGTGGTTTTTACTTGATAGTGGTTTTCGGATAGCAGAGTTGACGGGGTTTGTGATATCTTGGATGAATTTGAGTGAAAAATGATATGGGAGAAACGGGAAGGGTGTATAGTCATTTCTTCAAATCTTTGGTATGGTCAAGTGTGCTGGACCTTTAAGAGCTAGTGTACTGCCTGGAAGTAATAGTGTTTAATCACTACATACATATGACATATTTTTCTTTCCAGGACATCAGACCAGTACTGCCAGGTGGGAAATCTCCTAATTAGCAAAGAGAAAAGAAAAAATACTTCAGATATAAGAAGTGATAGCTGACTGCATCTGAAAATGTGAGCAACACATCGAGGCACCACATCCCATGTAGCCTGAGCAGTGACTTTCATAAGATATCAATTAAAATGCAGGAAATTGTGACATCACAAGTAACCAAGAAGAGCCAATCCCTGCTGCTTCATTAGAAAGAAAATAATCTGGCAGTGAGAAATGGTTCTCATTAGTTACTAGTGATGTCACAGTCAGCGTTGTCTCAGTGTTGATGATGTAGTAGGAACAGAACTGACTTACTGTGTACCCTCCATCACCCCTGTAGTGCCAGGTAGAAAATCTTCCAATTACAAATGACAACAACAACAAAAAAATACTTCAGATGTAAGATGTGATAGCTGACTACATCTGAAAGGTCCTATTAATTCCAGGAAGTATGCTAGCTCTTTAATACAGTGATGTTGTGCTGAGATAACATCACTGAAAGCTATTATTAATTCCAGGAAGTATGCTAGCTCTCTAATACAGAGATGCTGTACTGGGATAACATCAATGAAAGTTACTATTAATTCCAACCAGTATGCTATGTCTTTAATACAGTGACATTGTGCTGAGATAACATCACTGAAAGTTACTATTAATCCCAGGCAGTACTCAAGCTCTTTAATACAGTGATGTTTTGTTGGGATAACATCATTGAAAGTTACTATTAATTCCAAGCAGTACATTAGCTCTTTAATACAGTGATGTTGTGCTGGGATAACGTCACTGTACAAGGTGGCCACTCAGAGCACACCACATATTATTTGCTGTTGTATAATTACTATTATGAAACTCCTGTGTAATCAGTACATCCAGATCATTTTCCTTTCTACTCATGCCAAGTGTTTTACCCTTTAAATTATATTTAAACTTCTGATTCTTTTTCCCTAGTTGCAAATACAATTCCCCAAGTACTGGCCTAAGCTTTAGGATGTCCAAGTCATTTTGAAGTATTTTTTTATTACTTTCAGTTGCAACGTGGCCACAAATTGTGGAGTAATCAGTGAATAAATAAATGTAGTAATTGTACCTTATCCCATATCAGTGATGCAGTAACGGAATAGTTTCAGACCTAAAACTCATCCCTGGGGCACCCCGCTGATCACCCTACTCTCTCCTGATATATCCATTCATATGTACACACTGAGTATGCCCTGATAACCACTATATGATCCAGTTCAGAGTCAAGTTGTTTACCCTACTAATTTGTAATTTTTCAATGAGTTTGAGATGTGGAACCACACTGCATGATTTACTTACATCATAAAAAATTATGTAGATGCATGCTCCACTATCCAGTGCCTCACTCACTGACTCGTAAAAACAGATCGAGCTTGTCATTCAAGATCTTCCTTTGCTAAATCCATGCTGGCAGTTATCAACAACACTGATTGTTTCCAGTTGTTCACTCAGAATGTTACACACTCTAGTTTCCATGACAAATTAGGGACATGATGCTAATGGGATGATAGTTTTCCTACCCATCCTTGTTCCTTTTTATGCTTGCCACAGGCAAAGCATTTTGCTATGATGCAGGGTTTTGAGAGGTGTGTCACAGTGATCCAATCCAGAAGAGTCTACGAGGGGTCTACTCTCAGGCATGAAGTGCTTGGACTTCAAAACATTGTGCCGACAGACACATTCATAAATCAGCTCTTTCATTCTTTCTGTGTCAGCAATGTCTGTGTCTGAAGAATGCTATCTGGAATGCACTATATCTGTTGTCATGTGAGCTACACATGGGAAAGGTTATAAATCTGTTTAGGGAAAACTTCTGCAAGATTAACTATAGAAGCAGTTCTTTCAGACAGTTGATGTAACCCTTTCGCTTCCAACGTGGAACCAGCTGCCTCTCTCAGTCTAGGGCTTCACTAGGCATTTTTGTTACCATTCTTAAGCAGTGTTTTATATTGATATGCATATTAAGCATTTTAATCAGCATGGCAGGCACTTTAGCACCACATATGGACAGAAAAGAAAAAAATGTAACAGAAAGAATAATAGGAGGGGAGACTACCTAGGTAGGTGGCCAATGTACTGAGGCATAAAATTGGAAATAAGTAGGATAGGAAATTGGCACTACAGCAGCAGACTACTTAGAAAGACGGGCAGAGAGATGAGAAAAATATGTCCTGGGTGCTCCAGTTATTCCTAACACAGAGCACAGCTCTACCACAACCTGCGGTTTAGTTTTATGATGTTCTCACACCAGACTGATGAGAATAGAAGCCACATTCCTTTCTGAAGTCACCCACATATACATCAGACTACATCAGCACTGCTGCAGAAGAACCTCTACACTGAGAGCCCAGTCCCCACTCCAAGCAGAGAATGGTGAAAACTTTATTTTTTTATTCTTTTAAAGGGGCACTGTCAGCTTTGTCCTCGTTTTATGTTCAATTCCCATCTGACATTCTGAAGGCACACAAGTGTAAGAAGGTGACTGTAGAATGCCTCCAAATAAAACAAAAGTTAAGCAGCTTACCAATTATCATAATTTGCAGACTATTTACATTACTGGCATCCTGACTGTAAATCTCCATGCCCCCAGAAGCCGTACAGCACCTAGAAGGTGCATCTACTGGGAGTGCTGTCCTGACCAGCATATTTCAACATCGGCATGCCAAAAAACAGTTAATCCATAAGAGAAGGGTATTCTAAGTCATTCAATCTGTTTGCAAATAAAAACCGAGGACTCGTTCAGGCGAAAAATACTTTTAAAAGCTGGTGCCCAAATCCAGTGCATGTGCAGTAGTGGCACTTTCTCACGCATGCGCAGGATCTTTTTCCAAGCCACTACTGTGCAAGCATGGGATTTGGGCACCAGCTTTTAAAAGTATTTTGAGCCAGAACGAGTCCTCGGTTTTTATTTGCAAACACATTGAACAACATACCCTTCTTTTATGGATTAACTGTTTTTTGGCATGCCAATGTTAAAATATACTGGTCAGGACAGTGCTCCCAGTAGATGCATGCTCTCAGTGCAGAACGGCTTCCGGGGGCATGACGATTTACATTTGGGATGCCAGTAATGTAAATAGTCTGCAAATTATGAAAATTGGTAAGCTGCTTACCTTTTGTTTTATTTGGAGGCATTTTACAGTCACCTTCTCACACTTGTGTGCCTTCAGAATGTCAGATGGGAAATGAACATAAAATAAGGCGCAAAGCTGACAGTGCCCCTTTAAATTCCCTTCAGTTTGTCAGTTGTTGCCACAGCATATCTGCCCCTCCCCAGCTCCAAGCCTTAGTCTTCCAGAATGGACCGGGATCTTCACCTTGACCTGGTACAACATTAATACCAGCGGCAAGTATCCAACATTGACAAATGCTTGTTTGAATAGACACCACATCTGTTTCCAGTCCTTTGGTACTTGTCCATTTCCAAATGGTGTAGTAACAAAGCAGAATAAAATTGGTAATATTAGCTTTGCTAGTTTTTTTAGTAATCTTGGGGTAAGGGTATTTGGGCTAGTCTGTTTAAATTCACCCAGTTTTTTGTAAATCAGCCTTTATGTCTTCCTTTTTTGAGTGTATACTGTTTTATATCACTACCCAAGGTTACTTTTCTACTTATAAGACTACTACTGTAGGTCTAAATACAGAGGCACCATCCTCATTCAACATATCACTGTGTCCCTCTGATGTGAGTTAATTTTGTCCTCAGTTTGCAAGGGACCAATTTTAAAACTCTTCTCTTTTTTTGAATTTGTGTAGATGAAGAAGGCCTTAGATTTCCTCTCATCCCCAGCTAGATTTTCCTCAAATACTTTTTTTGATTTTCTAATGTCCATCATACAGAAGTTAACTAGACCTATGTACCTTTTAATATTAATGGTCACTGGTTTCCTTTCATAGTTTTATAAGTACCCCTTTTTCCTTTGCATTTGAGGTGTTTGCGACAAGATTGCTAGACCACAGCAATCATGGTCTATTTTTTTGTCATAAGGGCTATGAGTTGTACCTCAAAAAGAAAGCCTGTATAAAATATTTGATGCATGCATCAGTTTTCAGCCATAAACTGTGCAAAATGTCCTAAATGCTTCGTAATGTTTAAAAATTACATGCCAATATTCTGCTGCATTAACATGCATGCAGCTGCAGCAGTGCAATTGCTGCAAGTGCAGCATCAAGACATTTACAAATGCATGCTCATAGCTTTTTGGGGAGACTATTGTATGATGCCATACTTTTACTACAGTATTTTATTACTACAGTGTAACTGCCTGAAGAAATACAGAGGTAATAGAGCTTAACAGAAAACAATTACAACAGTATTATGATGAAACAGAACAGTTAAAATAAAAAAAAAATTGAAAAAAGAAAATAAAACTATTTTATAAAAAATGAGATACAGGTCCTCCAAGACAGAAATAAAAGTGCATTCTAGGGGTTCCAGTTCACAATATATTTTAGCTTTGTATCTGAGTAATAGATTATAGTTAGAAAACTACAGTTCCCAACAATAAGCAGGAAACTACACAGGCTGTCAGAAACTGCTGTAATATTAATACACTATTGCCAAGCCAGTTTATCAAGTTGTAGTCCCTGAAAGGCATTTGGTTTGAAAGTTAAATCCAAGGATCTTATTTAGAAAATAGCACAGTGCTCATACTTCAGCATAAATGAAACTAATCTTTCACCACAATGTCACATGTAAGAAATGCATAATATTTATAAAACACAACAGATACACATAAATACATATCAATTAACCTTTAGAGTTGAACAATTTTTATTTTCATTGCTGTTATAATACAATCCATGCTGTTCTATTTTTTTCTAAACGAGTTACAAAAGATAATAATATTGGACTTACCATGATGAACTACAGTTGTAACCTGTAGTGTGTAGGGTTTTATTGCATCCTGTAATGTGGCAGATAGAGGCAGAAATCATCATGTGCCAATTAACAGAAGAAAGGCAGCAAGTACTGCCTGGGAGGTCAGAGTGCTTCTTTGCATTCATGCTTGCTATCCCACGTACAACCACTAGGCATCTCTATTTGCTGTTACAGTTACTGAACACTAGATTTTATTGTTAATCACATATTTCAGTACCAGATCACAATGCTTTCTGTGGAATGCCTTTTCTCATATTCAAGGGATCCCAACAAATTCTCCCTTTCCCACTATCACTCCTCCTCTGGGCACGCCAATCACCTCCCCTCCCTCTGCAACCTCCTCCCCTCTTCCATCAATCTGTCACCCTCCCTAACTTCCATTAAGCACCAGCTTAACTCCTGTCCTCCTCCTCCTGCACCTGTCAGCTCCCTACCTGACCTGCCTTTTGTTCCTCCCTCCCCCCTCCCTAGTTCAGACTCCCTCTCCCGGGTGGGTTCTACAGCTCCTGTTTTCATTGCACTAATATGTTCATCCAGTTATTAGATTGCACAGTATCTCAGGAGATGTAGGGCATGACATATTTCTAGACATCTCATTTTTTTATCATGTACTTTTGTCATCTTGCACTACATTTGTTTGCCTCTTATTTACATAGTTTACATCAATTCTAGTGTTGTTGTTTCATTGTAACCCCACCTGCCTTCCCCCAGGATCACACCTGAAAACCAGCCTTTGCTCAGTGTGCCTTTCCTGGTTACCAGTTTTAAATAACTGAATAAATTGTACACATTGCCTTTCTGTGAATGATTCATTGACTTAGACATTCATCTTCAGACTTGTGTTATGCAAATCAAACTAATCTTTCTGTCAATAAAATTTATACACAAATGGGACTGAGGGCTTTAGAAACATAGAAACATAGATTTTGATGGCAGATAAGGACCGCTTGGCCCACCTAGTCTGCTCATTTCCCTACCTAGAGGATAAGCCACAGATCCTATTTAACCAACAGTCTATTTCTTCCTACCCCCCCCACAAAAATTGCCTTATGTCTGTCCCATGCATTCTTGAATTCTCCCACAGTTTTAGACCCCACAACCTCCTCAGGAAGGCTGTTCCATGTGTCCTCCACCCTCTCTGTGAAAAAAAAATACTTCCTCACATTGCTTCATGAGCCATCCCCCTCTATCTTCAAATTGTGTCCCTTGTTCTTGCACATCTCTTTTCTGAAAGATGCTTCCTCTTGGACTTTGTTGATTCCACTGAGGTACTTAAACATTTCTATCATGTCCCCTCTCCCTCCTTTCCTCAAGGGTATGCATATTAAGCTCCTTTGGTCTCTCCTCGTATGGCTTCTCTTGCAGACCCAGCACCATTTTAGTTGCCTTCCTCTGGTCTGCCTCCATCCTGTCTATGTCCTTGCGGAGATGGGGTATCCAGAACTGGACACAGTACTCCAGATGGGGTCTCACCAACTGTCTGTACAGGGGGATAACAACTTCCTGTTTTCTGCTGGTGATACCTCTCCCTATACATCCCAGTATCCCCCCAGCCCTCCCCACCGCCTTCTCACGTTGCTTGCCAACCTTAATGATGGCCCTCTATTTTGGAACACTCTTCGTGAGTATCACAGAAACATCATGTCACTGCCTGTGTTTAAATTCCAGTTTCAAAAACAGAAGTTGGAAAAAGGTATCTGCAATAGTGATTGATTGATTTTATTTTTACTGTTTTATATTTATACACTACAGTTGTTATTTATTTTTGATGATTTTATTTGCAACAGTTCTTTGGCTTGGGCACAGGAATGGGCTTCTCACAGTAATCACAGCATTTAAATCTTTATTGCAATAAAGGTAACAGAATTATCACTATGCCATTTTTCTCAGATGTTAAGAGCAGCAGTTCGCAATTTCATAGAAAAATAGACAGTGATGTCAGAAAATGATCGAAGGTCCATCTAGTCTTCCCATAGCACCATATCATACCAAGGGTCATATTATCTCTGAGGAGTCTTTGTTTACACTATTCTCCCTTTTATTCAACATATGGCTGCTTTTCTGCACCTGCTGAGTAGCTTCTCTCCCATCCATGTTTGAAGTCATTGATGGTTTTGATATCTACCACCTCTTCCAGCAGACCATTCCATGGCTCTGGCAACCGTTCCATAAATTAGTACTTCCTCAGATACTTCTTAAACCTTCCCCCCACCAGCCTATATTCATTACTGACCCCCTTGCCTTAGGCCTCTGTCATATCCCCCTTCTCTTGTTTGGTTTGAAATGAATACATGTACAGCACTTTTAGAACATAGGAACAAGGAAATGTAAACAATGATAGCAGAAAAATAGAAAAGCTCCATCTAGTCTACCATTAGTTCTATATCTGCCCTAGGATCTATTGTCCATATGTGGTTTTATCTCTCCTGGTTCACCCCTCTGCTTCCCTCCCTGTTGCTACCAACCTGAGCAATCACCAAACCATTCACTCTGCTCCAGCGATGCTTGAAACCATTTACAGTCTTGGTACCCACCACCTCTGCTGGCAGACTGTTCCACGACTCCACCATCCTTTCCATGAAGTAGACCTTCCTCAAATGTGTCTTAAACCTTCCCCCTGTAGGTTTCCGCTCATGACCTCTGGTCCTTATTTATTTATTTAGTTTTTGTTGATTGGGAATGGAGGACTAAATCATTTTCAGCCTCTCTACAGGGAGGGGGGATACAGATGGAAACCAACTGACATTGAATAAAATTAAACTCTAGGTGGTATTTTTAGTGAGTGGGGGAAGTTTGGTCAAGACACTTGGGAAATTCCTCTACTCTTTTCAAAAAGTGCCATTTGATCTATAATGTCCACCTGAACAACCAGCAGAACAGGCAGACAGGACCTTGGTTTAATGGACAGCACTTCAGGAGCACAGCACCACCCTCATGCTGCACTGCAGTGTCAGTATTGGGATTTAACCTAAGTTCCTGCTGTGGGGATGGAATCCACAGCCTTCTGATCTTCCGGCCTCTGACACAAGTGTACAACCTGCTGTGCCACTGACACTGAATGTATTCTTGACTCAGTACTCCAGCAAAATAGTTACCTGTAGTTTACCTTGTTTATTCCCTTCAGGAACTTGAACATTTCTATCATATTCCCCCTCCCTCACCTGGTCTCCATTGAGCACATTTAGTGCCTTGAGAAAATTTTCACAATACCTGTCAAGTTGGCCCTAAATTATCTTGGTCACTCTGCTTTGCACCATCTCCAGCGTTTCCATGTTCTTCCTTAGGTGAGGATTTAACAACTGAGCACAGTATTCCAAGTGTGACCTCACCAGAAACCTGTAAAAGTCCTGTGTACAGTGACCTGTAGAGGTAGTAGTACCTACTTCTTCCTGCCATCAGTACCCCTTCCAATACACACCAGCATCTTAATAGCTTTACTATAGGTCTTGTTACACTGGCTTGATTATTTGAGGAAGTCACTAATGGTGACTTCTTGGTCCCTTTCCACTGGTGTAATTTCAAACAGAGGTTCAATGTGAAGAAACATATGACTGAGGTGGTGGTTGGCAGAGATGACCCAATGCTTTTTAAGAAAGGTACCTAACTAATGATGTTTCTCCTGAAGAAGTGAGTTATTATAAAGCAATGGGTCTTCTCTTCTAACCATTACTTCAGTCATAAGTTTGTTCTCAATGAACCGCTCTTTGTCTAAAGTTACAAATGACTACTTTTAACAACCGAGACAATTTGTTGTAGTAGTAGTAAAAGTAAACTAGGAGCTCTGATTGCTTAACAAGGCATTAACAAACATTACAATGACAATAAAACATTCACTCTAAACAATCACAAATAAAATAGCTATGTCAAGAATTAAAAATAATAACGTATTTAAACAATAATAGTGCAAAGCTAGTCAGTAGATGAATTTCCAACAGAGTATTACACAGTGCCATAAGCCTCCTGAAAGAGGAAGGATTTTAGGCCTATTTTAAAGGCATCCAATGAAGGGTCTCTCTCAAAATCCTTGCAAGTCTGTCCAAAGGGAAGGGCTGGCAAATGAGAAGGCCCTGTCAATTGAAGACTGCAATCTTACCCTTGGAACGGCTAGGAGGACCACCTCAGAGGAGTGCAGGGCTCCCAGAACTACATGAATTCCTATATTTTACAGGGAAGTGGAGCCATCTACAGGGAAAGTATCACCATGGACTTTCATTGGTTATATGGGAGGACAAAGCAATTCAGCTTCTATAGGAAATAATGTAATCTACAGAAAAAATGATGAAAATTGCCCCACAGTTACAAGGAAAATTCCAAGTCAGTCTTGGAGCACTATGGGGAGTTGAGATGTCCGGCATGGGGACAGTAAGTCACACAGGTAGCCAGGATCCAATCCATGCAGGGCTTTACAGGCCAGTAAACTGACCTTGAAGGTGATACATTACTTCACCAGCAGTCAGTGCAGCTCACTCAGAACGAAGGTTATATGACGTAACCTCGAAGGCCAGTCAGCAGCTGGGCTGCTGCCTTCAGTATTAGTTGCAGACATCACAGGACACCTCCACTCACTCCTAGGTATAATGTGTTGCAGTAGAAAAGTCCAGAGGTATTGAATGCATGTACCATTGAGGACGGTCTTCAGAGGAATCAAGGTTTTAAATGGGGCGATGTTCCTCAGATGATAAAAACCACTGTAGACTACAGCTGACATCTGAGACTCAAGTGTCAGGCTTTCATCCAAAATGACACCCATATTCTAAACTTTAGCAGTGGTCACCAACTCAGACAACCCAGCTATAAATCGGCCTCCCCATCAGTGGCCCCTGCACCCCCTTTCTGACCAGGCTGAATCACCAGTGCCTCTGTCTTGTCTAGACTGAGTCACAACCAGCTTCATGACATCTAGTGCTGAATTGCAGCAAGGTATGAATTTATTAGCTTGACAGCATCTGATGTCCAAGGTGCAAAAGACAGATACAGTTGTGTATCATCCACATAGCAGTGAAAATCCAGCCCGTATCATTTAATGATCCCTTCCAGGGGCATCACATACACCAAAAACAACATGGAGGAGAAGCTCAATCCTTGGAATACTCCACAGAGCAAAGGCACTGGAAGTGAAGAGAAACTTCTCATAACCACCCTCTGCATCCTGTCTCCAAGGTGCTGGTGAGTCTACAGTACTCCCTAAGCCGATCCAACAACAACTTATGGCCGATGGTGTTGAAAGCTGAAGAGAGATCAAGTAGAATGAGAACAGACCATTCTCCCTGATCTCTACCCCTGAGCAGATCATTCTGCACCTTGACCAGTGCTGTCTCAGTACTATGCCTTGTCCTAAACCCAGACTGGAGAGATTCAAAGATGTCAAAGACCAAGAGGTGCTCCTCAAGCTGCAGTACCAATACCCTTTCTATAACCTTACTCAAAAAAGGAAGCTTAAAGTCAGGTCTATGATTTGCAACACAGCCTGGGTCCAGACATGACTTTTTGAGAAGAGGTCTTACCAGTTTGCACAATGATGGCCTCATATCTAAGAATTAAACATTGGGTTTACTGTGAGAAGTGTATTTATGTGCCACAGTCACAACATTTATGAGGACTGTTGGTGATAGTTTCAATCTGGGTGCACCTCACTGAAGGCACGTTAAGTCCTTCATTGAGAGTTGGCCTGGGTCAAGACTGAAAATGGATCTTGGTCCAGCGGTCCTACTCTGTAAAAACACTTTAAATAGTCTGTAAAAAATGCAAATAAAAAAGTCAATAAAACTCTAGATATATTGTGCATTTAAACTTTTACCTGTCTACCCTATAACTTGTTGAGAGTCAGTTTACAAGAATAAAAAGGATACAACTGGTATTAACCAGATGGCTTAATGGTGAGCACATCTGTTCAGCAAAGCAGTTCAGCGTTTGTGTCTGGCACCCAAGATCCCAGTCAGCTCCAACAGATGGGATGCATGACACTTTGTGTGGTGATTGTATCTATCAATGCATGATATGTGCCTGGTGGCCTAGCGATGTAGAATACATGGGTTGTGGACCCCCATTCCACATCCTCTCTCTTAATTTTTGAAATGTCTGGCATGTAAGCCACTGCTGGGACATTCACCCACTCTTGTGCAACTATAGGCAATAAGAGCAGGTGGGCCTACAAGCCAGGTATACGCAGTCTGCAGCAGAAAGATCATAAAGGGATGGGGGCATGAGGGAGCGGATCTGAATGTGGTGGTGGGAGGATCAATACAGGAGGCAGAGAAAGATGAAAAAATTCCCAGAAATGGAGAATACTAAGAGAAAAAAATGGAAGAGATTATTAGGTATTAGATTATGAGATATTCCCTAGGGAAAGAAGGCTATACACATTGTACCAATATCAACAGAAGAAACAAACAACATGCAGGTTTATTGATTTATTTTATTTTACAGTTTTTGGTCAGAAACGACACACTAAGCAGAGAATTGTTTCCAGGTGCATTCTGGGAGCACAGAGAAGTCAAGGGACTTGCTCAGGGTCAGACAGTATGCAAGTGGTGGCAGTGGGATTCAGATTCAAATCCAGTTTTCACGCTCAATGCTCTTAACCACTACACTATATTGTCAGTGCATTCAGTTTCATTGTTTATTATGATTTCTTTCTTTCTAAAATGTGGCACCACCCAGTAAATGGGTATGCAGTAGGACACAGCAGGTTGTGGGTTTCTTTTACTGAACCACACACTCAGGAGTGTTGTAATGCAAGGTAGTTGCACCGACTGTCTTCAACAACTCAGAAGTGTGGTTCAGGAAAAGAAACCCACACCCCTGAGTGTTGTACTGTACATGTAGCATGAGTCAGTAAAGAAATAAAACGTCAGAAAACAATGTGTATATCTAAATAATTTTAAGTTCATTTAACTGTAATACTTGGTGAATTTGTGAAAATGTACTCCCTCAGCTGGGTAGGTGAGGAAAAATAAAAAAAAAAAGCTGTAACCTGCTGACAGGATTTTTTTATCTTTCTTTTTTGGTAACCAGGTAAGGTCCACTAGGCCCAAGTCCTATTTTTTAGGGGCAAGCCCAGATCACTGGAGAGGACAGGTGACTTGCTCAGGGTCACATGGTATGCAAGTGGAGGTTGTGGGAATCAAACCCATGTTTGATGGATGTACCATCCTCATTCACAGCTTGTTACTTTAACCATTAGGCTATACAACCAACCCAGAAAAAAATAATGACTGTGGGAAAAAAAAAATCCTATGTAGTTGAAGCTTTACTTGAATTAACTGTGCATTGTTTGGGGTGAAGACCTGCAGGCAACTTTATGATTTTTGTATCCTTCCTGATCTAAACTTGAAACTTCATCATATTTATAACTGTACTTTCCCATTCCATATACAGTTCACAAGACTGAATGGCTGGCTGTTTGCTTGGATTTGTTTTGGCATAGACAAATAAGCAATCAATTGCCAGTTTTTGCAAGCATGTTTACCTTTTCTTGTGTTGCATGGCTGTTTGGAAGTGGAAAGGGAGTTAAAAGTTTAAAACCAGATATTAAAAGCAACTGTGTATATCTTTACTGTGTACTAGTACAGAAGCATTGCATGAAAATAGAGATTCAGTGAATTAAAGCAAATGCCCTGAGTTAGAGGAGCTCATCTTCTATTGTTGCCATTTTCAATGATTTCACTTGTGCTGTACACTGGTGCAGCTATACTGGTGATTAGGACTGGTGTCTGGTGTCCCAATACAGCCCCAGCAGTATCAGTAGCTTCTGATCCAGGAGTGGTGATTGGGAAGCATCTTCGGTGGTTCAAAGTGCTGTCACTTGCCAGTTATTACAGTGAATTGACTGAAGACATTGCTTGGCTACTGCAGAATGGTGCAGTATTTTAGTGTCATCAGTAGATGGCGCTACTGTATTACTTTTCTTAATGGCATTTACATTTGAAAGAATACTGTAGAACACTACTTTGCTCTGTCTTTCCTGGCGACCTTCCAGTAAATGCAGAGGAAGGACTCACAATGTGGCCAGTAATTGGCCATGATCTGCTTTGCCTCTAGCCCTGCCTCCAAGAGCAGTTGGACTGCTGTGGCAGTGAGGTGGCTGTTGATGAATCTCCTGGAAATGACATATTTTCACTGAAAGGCTACCTAAACTCCAAAATTTTACAGATCATGTTTTAAAAAAATTACTCCTTGGACATAGACACTGTTATTTACATTTATGCTAAAACTGCAATTATTTAGGTAGGATAAATGCAGTTTTGTATCATTTGAAAAATATAAACAAAGCCTCTCTGTATTTAAAAGACCCACCCTGTACAAAATTGACAGTTCTAGGGTGTGTAGCCATGAACAGAAAGTACAGGGTAGGTGCTAGTAATGGGCAACCAGCCCAATGTATACAAAAAGCTCCCAGGAAAAATAGCACTCACAGCACATATGCACAAAAAACAGAAATCTAAGAATCAGTGGCAAATACCAATTTAATGTGCTCAGCTTGAACAACAGCCAAATGGCCCAAGAGCTTTGGCAAACAGCCCTTGTTAGGGCACCTGAAAAAGACAGACACATCACTGTTTAAATAGCCCTATGTGTGATCATTGATGGCATCCTTATTAAAATTAGTGCAACCAATCAAAACAGAAATTATACAAAAAAGAAGATTATACAATTGTTAAGTCAATAGACACACAGCAGGGCACATCCATTATTAATTATATATTTATACACAATCATGTATATCAAAGAAGTTTTTCAATTTTTTAAACATTTAATATTTTTAGACTTTTAAAGAGCAAGAGACAGTATAACATGCCATGTGATCACCCAAACTGATTTCAATACTCAACCATCACAAAATCTTGGTGGGGATCCACACTCAGGCATAGAAAGGTGAGGGAATGACACACCATAATGTCACCTAGAAAAGAAAACGAGAAGGAAAAAATATACAGCACTATATTTAAGTAGTGCTATGTTGTAAGGATTCGGTCACCTCTTAGTAAAACATGGTTTAATCTCTCTCTCTCCCCCCCTCCCTCCCAGATGAGACCCAGGAAGCAGTGGGTTACAAATATAGACAGAGGGTAGAGACATCAATCCAGACATTAATACAAAAGGGAAATTATGAGTAACAAGGGAGCAACAGTCAATAAACTACAAAAGCAATCATAGTGCTTGAAACAATAGGTCATCACAAGGTAACAGTACTGGAACAGTAGAGGAGTAAACAGTGTCTAGGAGCTGTTGAGTGTTAGTAGGGTGAGCCATAGTGTCGGAAGGGGGTAGGAAGGTTGAGGATTGGGAACTAGAGAGTTAGAAGGTCATCAGCAAGGTGGTACTGGAGTGAGCCAGTGCAGGTGTTGGAAAGCAGGGAAGGAAGTGGATGAGTGAATGTGAGAGAGATTATTTCAGTGGAAGGGGAAGTGGTATGAGAAAACTGATAGTCCAGATGAAGTGCATGGAGGAGAGAGAAAAAGAACGGGAGTCCCTGGAGCACAGTGGGTAGGAGGACAGATTAACAGGGGATGGAAGGGAGCAGAGATAGGAGGGAATGGTTCTGAACCAGTATTTGTCAGCGAAAGTCAGACGGTGTTACAGACATCTGTTGGGAACAGGAGTGATGGAGAGAGAGGAGTAGAAAGAGCAGTGGTGAATGTGGAAGGGGAATTTGTGGCAAAGTGACATAAAGAGTCTAGGAGGTTATCAAGCGTGGTGCGGGACACAGCAGGGGCAGTACTATAGACTATACCAGCTTAGAAAATGGGCTTAGGAAATTCTCATTTCTAATTGGCTAGTTCCCTATCCAAATGCCCTGGTCTATCTGACAATACAGCCCTGTCAAAAACAAGTGCCAATTCGGGGGGGAGGGGCATTACTTAGGATATCTTTGGGCACCCCAAATTCTCAAAATTGTCAGCGGCTATTTTTTTCTCTTACTAATCAAGTCCTACAATAGCGCCCAATCCATCCTGTACCCATTGGCAAGATTCAAACAAAATAGTTAAAGGAGTAGTACACCCAGAATTTGTAAAAACATATGTTGTGCAGAGTGTTTTGATCTGTGTGTGAAGTCATAGTGTGTTCTTATCTCTGTCTGCTATTAGGAGTTTTTCCTAAATTAGCCTTCTAGCTTTATGGTACTTTTATGACTTCTGGGGATCTCCATCAGTAAGGTTTATTGCTTTTCTTGTTTCTACAATGAATCCTGTCACATGTGACAGTGATGTAGCTGGGACCATAGATTCAGTAGCAAGCACTGCTTCAGAATCAGTTCACAACAGCAGAGATGGCTGTATTTTAAAAACTATGCAGAGTTCAGCTTGGTGACTACCTGCATTGTAAAGGTATTTTTGTTATGAACAACTGTGGCACTGGTTGTATATGCATAACCTGTATGGTTTTCAAGATATTTACATTTGTTTAGCAATGCGTCTGTGCATGTCTGCAGTATCCACAGTGGACACAGGGGAATCAGGACACCCACACCCAGATGGTAAGGTTTAGTAATACTGAGTGCTTATTCAGTTAGAGCTAGCCATTGTTTATTACCCTATACCCAGGCTTGATATTATAGGCAGTCTCTGATTATCAGCCTGAAGCATACTTAGTACTTGACATCTGGTACAATATAGCTCCTGTCTAGAATTTACCACGGTACTTTAAATATCAGTGCAAGCAATCATGGCTAATGTAATTAGAACATTACATGGTGACTGGGACAGTAAATGTCAGACCTGCTCTCTGTACACACTGCTAGATGAAGAATCATCTGAGCTAGGATCTATGTGCAATAAATGTTTGTACATTATTACCCTAGAGCATGAAATAAGTAACTTCCATACCAAATTTAAGGTTGTCACAGCAAGTCAGGGTGAAATACAAAGGATGATTAAAACTATTAATGACTCATCAGTTCCCTCAACTTCTGGTTCATCTATCCCCGTTGACTGCCGTTCCTTTGGATCCAACTCTCAAATCTCAGTCAATACTTTACAAACCGCGGCAGAAAATGGTGGTCAGAAAAGGCGGGACAGGGAAAATGAGCAGTCAGAAACTGATAACCAGGAACAGACTATAGTTAAAGGAAACTAAGAGAGGTAGAAGGGCAATGAAATTTAGTCTCTCCCTTAGAAATTGTTTTACTCCCTTACAGTAAAATTCTGATAGTGAATCAGGTAACGTAAATGATGCCCAGTATCAGGCACAAGTTGACACTCCTCATGATTCAGATTACCCCACACAAATTGATTAGGGACCCTGTGCTACTGTCACTAATATGGAAATTGTATCAACTAACAATGATGAGTTTCAATGAAACCAAAATTCCACACCCTTAAATGTAGCTCACGGTTTTTCTGAGAACACTACAACAAACCGTGATCCTTCCACTGACACAAATGGACATAGTGAACCCATTCTGGCTCCCACTTAAAATACTCAAATTAAACAGGATTCAGACTGGCAGATTTATGTATTGGGAGACTTAATCATCAGGCACATAGATAGGCTTATATGTAGCGCCGATAAGGCAAATCAGACCTGCAGCAGCTATGGGGGTGATGTCATTTCTGATATCACAATGATGTCAAATTCAATCTTAAACAACTGTGGTGATAAGCCCTTGGTTGTACTTCATATGGGGAAAAATATTATTAATGTGTCTAGACTGGAGGATTTTAAGAAGGATTTTAGTATTCTAGGTGAAATTTTGGTAGCCAAAAATTGTGAAGTATGTTTTCCAGAAATTTTACTGGTACCCAGAGCCACTGAAGCAATGACATCTAAAATTAAATTAATAAATAACTGGTCACGTCTCTGGTGCTTGAGAAAGGGGTTTAGATGCATTACCTACCTGGAGGACTTTCTCGATAGAACCCATCTATTTTCCTGGGATGGATTACAGCTTAGTAAAAGGGGCAGTAATCTGCTGGGAAGAAGAAGAAGAATTGAAAGACTCATTGCACATCATTTAAACTAATAACTGGATGGGGGGGGGGGTGTAACTACCATTTCCCAAAATGTCAGTCTAAATGTTAACTCATTGTTATAAAGGAGCCAAACACTGGGATATAATATTCTAACAACTAATGACAGAAGTCTAAACAATCACAAAAAATTAGAACTTGAAGCTGTGTTAGTACAGAACAATATACATATTGCAGCTATTACAGAGACTGGGTGGGATTTCATGTCTAATTGGATGATGGACATCCCTGGGTATAAACTCCACAAATGTAACAGAGTAGATAAACTTGGAGGAGGGGTATGCCTCTACATACACAATTCTATTTCATCATATACAATCCAGCCTCCAGCCGAGGCAGAAGTTACATTCGAAAATGTCTGGGTCAAACTAATATTCACTGTATGGCCATCGGCATTAATTGGCAACTGTTACCAACCTTCATCTGCTTCCAAGCAATATAACTCAGCCATAATAGATGAGATTATGGCTATGTTACATTTAGGGGATATCATCATATTCAGTGACTTCAACCTTCTAGGCACTGATTGCATTAACTATTCTGGTAAAAACCAGTTCAAAAAATATTTTCCCGAAATTTGTGTTAACAATGGGCTTGAACAACTTGTGACTGAACCAACTAGAGATAACAGCATTCTAGATTTAATCCTGACTAATATGGATAATGAGATCTTAAATATCAGCACCCTGGGTCCACTAGGCAGCAGTGATCACAGTGTAGTCACATGTCAGCTAACCAAGGGGAGCCAGTAATCTGGCGCAATACTAAAGTAAGAAACTACCATATGGCCAACTTTGCTGGTATACAGCAGTCTATCCAAGCTAAATTGGGACACCATACTCCAAAATAAAACAACCGACAGTGCCTGGACAGCCTTTAAGGATATATTACTAGAAATTAAAAATATCTTTGTTCCAACCAAAGAAAAATACAACAACAACAAAGGAAGGATGCCAATTTGGCTAAACCACAAAGTGAAAAAAACTAATTTGAGTTAAGCATAAAGCCCTTGCAAGGTACAAGAAAAACAAAACAGAAACTAATAAACTTATTTATTTACAATCACAAAAGGACTTAAGGAACTTAATAAGAAAGGCCAAATCAGATACTAAATTTAAAACTGTTCATTCAAAAGATAATAAATTATTGTTTTCATATATGTACTCTAATTGTGGTAATTCTATTAAAAATGTTGGCCCCACATTGGATAATAATAAAGGGATAGATAATGATAAATCGGTTGCTGACAAATTTTATAATTATTTTTGTTCTGTGTTCAGCCCAGTAAATCATAGTACTTTTCAACAAAATACTGACAATTCAGTAGAACCACTCCTTTCCCTTGATAGAGTATACACGGTCCTCTCCCAGATAAATAGTTCATCAAGCCCTGGGCTGAATAATATAAACTCCATAGTTCTAAAAAATAGCTTCTGTATTGACTTACCTCCTCTCTAGAATCTTCAACCAGTCCCTGAAGGAAGGTACTGTACCTGATGATTGGAAACATGCCACAGTCATCTCACTTCACAGAAAATGTAATTGCGGATGCATAGAAAATTATAGGCCCATACGTCTTACTTCCCACAGTTGTAAGCTCATGGAATGGACCTAGAACTCTTTGGCATAGAAGCTAAAAACCAAGATGGCTTTAAAAAAGGAAGGTCATGCTCCACTAATCTAATAGTATTTTATAACCATATCAGCAAGAGCCTTGATAAAGGAATCCCCTCAGATGTTATTTTACTTGAGTTTTCAAAAACTTTCGGCAAAGTACCCCACTGTAATCTTAATAACAAATTGATAAAACTGGAAATTAATAATGAATTAACTAGATGGATCAAAAACTGGTTTTAAAATAGAGTACAGCATGTTTGTATTAACAACACTACTTCTAGTGATGGTATTGTGAGTAGTGGTATTCCTCAGGGATCTGTACTGCGGCCTATACTTTTTAACATCTATATAAGTGATATGGACACTAATGTAAATAATATGATCATCAAGTTTACAGATGACACCAAATGGGGGGGTGAGGTTGATACCTTCAGTAAATATCTAGCCCTAATTAGTGATCTAGATAACTTAGAAAACTGGGCAATGTCAAATGGTATGATTCTAAACACTGATAAATGTGTTGTGTTACATTTTGCTAAAAATAATCCTAATTACTCATACATTTTAAATCAGACTATAATAAGAAGCTCAGACAAAGGGATGGCCCCCTTTTGCCTGACACCCCAATGGCGAAACACGGAAAAGGACCACTACAGCGGCAGTCGCTGTAATGGTCCATTTCTGTGTTATGCTTTCCCCCAATGTTCTGCCCCCTGCCCAGACCAAATCTGACCTGAAGTTGAGAATCCTAAAGTCCGGGTGTGTAGGGGTGTGGGGTAACCTCCACAGAAAACACTGAGGATTACGGCACAATACCTGCATCAGTACTGTGCCGTCGCTGTGCAGGAGGTTAGCAATTTTACTGCCGACGTAACATGGTGCTTCCAAACAAAGAAAGAGACTTGGAAATAATGATTAACAACTCTGTCTTCCTCTGACCATTGTGTGACGGTTGCAAGATCTGCCAGAAATACAGTATGGTAACCAGAATTAAACACTCCTTTATGAGCAATTCAGACCAGCTTATTATACCCATTTACAAAAGCTATGTGAGCCCTTTATCAGACTATGGGTCCCAGGTGTGGTCACCCTCATTAGTCAAACATATTAAATTAGTTGAAGGTGTACAGAGATCACTTACAAAGTCTGTACCTAGGCTTAAAAATTGTTCCTACAAGGATAGATTATTAGAAACTGGACTACACTCACTTGAAGCTAGGTGACAAAGGCGAGACTTACTATTCCTTCTTAAGCTATTTCAGAGTCAAGATCTTATGGCCTATTGTGAATTTAATTATGGTTCTGCCAGATGTAATTTAAGATTCCATAATAAAAAACTCGCTATACTGAAAGCCTTCACCTTTAAGAGAGATAATTTTTATACTATTAGAGCTGCCAAGGCATGAAATAGGTTGCCTCAATTGGTTGTAGACATTACTAGCTTTGACAAATTTAAAACAACTCTAAATAGGCTCTACTATTCCAAACAGTTAATGGTATAAATGACTCACTCATGTTGGGGACATTCACGATGGGCCATAGTGCTCCCTTGTGTCCAAATGTTCCTAGTAATTCTAGTAAAATGAAAGTAGGAAAAAAAAAGGAAACCATCAGTCCGATCGGCGTCACCTGGCCAGCAATGGACAACACTGTTTTCAAAAGAGCGATGTGTGCCTCTCCACAACAGCTCACAAGTGCTGCTTGCCATGCTGTGGCATGGGGCCTCATTATACCCCTGGGTGGGTGGTCTGGTATTGCACAATACCACCCAACCTGTTGGGTATTATTGCTTACATAGACAAATACTGGTAGGATGATTTTGGTGATTAGTTGGTGGTGTATTGGAAGGGACAGGCAGTCTTTATTTTGATATACAGTAGGATCCTGAGCTTAGGGTGGAGCTTGGAGCAGATGGCATCAATGAGAGTGGTGCAGACAATGTGGCTATCCAGCCAGACCCCTAGTTATTTGAATGCAGATGCATACATGTGGGTGTGAAAGATGGTACAGACAGAGAGGAGATTGTTTATGAAGAGGGGGAATAGGATAGGTCCTAGTAAGACCCAATGGGGACACTAGCAAGGATGGCAAGAGGGGGTGAGAGATCATTTCCTACCTAAACTGACTGTTGCTGGTCAAATAGGTAGGATTGGAACCAGTTTACTGTTAAGTCAGACATGCCAGCAGATGCTAGCTTATTTAGGAGTAGGGAGTGGGGCACAGAATCAAATGCCTTAGCCAAGTCTATAAGGATGGCAGCAGTGATATGAACCTGGTCCATTCCCTAAGAGACAGAGTCTGTGACCCACAGTAGGGAGGAGATGGTGGAATGATTCCTCCTGAAATCTGCTTGGAAGGAGATAGATTGTCAGTGTTGGAGATGAACTCACCAAGTCTGGAGAAGACAAAGGATTCTTGTAATTTGGTGAGGGAGAAAAGTAAAGATATGGGCTGGTAGTTGCCAGGGAAGGATGGGTCATCATCTTTGTGAAGGGACAACACCATTGCTAACTTACAAGCCTTTGGGACTGAACAGGATTGTAATAAGAGGTTTAGGAGGTGGGTAAGGGGAGTGGCTATAGTGAGGGCAGAGATATGGAGAAGCATAGGATGGAGTCTGTCAGGGTTACATTTGGAAGGGTTTAAGGACAGTACTGCTTCGTAAACCACCTGAGGGGAAACAGGTGGAAAACAATAACCTCCTGAAGATGGTGAGTGGAAAGTGTCATGGGGAGTGGGCAGGATGTGCTCTGGGAGAGCACAGGTAGTAAAGAATTTATTGAAGATGTCAGCAACAGAGGAGGGGTTGGACACAAGAGAATCATCCAAAGCAAGGGTTGGGGGAGTGGACTGGGAGGGAGGGTCAAGAAGGGAGTGGTTTATATGCTAGAATTTTGAGGGTGAGTTGTGATTTCAGTGGATGTGGGACCTAAAGTAGTCAGCTTTAGCTGTGCGGACTGCCTTTGTACAGACATTCTGGATAGTTATATATGTGAGCAGGTTGACCTGGGAATGAGAGGCTTTGAATACAACCCAAGCTCAGACACATGCTTTATATGTGGCAATAAGGTTCTTTGTGATCCAGCAGTGATGTATTCACTTAACCCTGGCTTTCTTTAGTGGGGTATGGAGGTCTCACATATGAATAGTGATATTAGTAAAAGAGCTAATGGTGAAGTTGATATCAGAGGTGAACACTGGAGACCAATCTGCACTGTACAAGTCATGGAGAAGGGCATTTGTGTTAAGGGTATTAAGATGACGGTGCCAAATGTTTTTGGGGATGAACAGGGAAGATGCACTTTCCTTCTGCAGTATGTTAAGCAGTGGTTGCTGAGTGGATCAGAGAGGACGCCTGAAGCAATGACACGGAGGGGATGGTAGGAGAGGATCCAGTCAAGGAGAATATGATTTGAAGAGTATGGATTATAATGGGCTGGTTCAGATATACTTTGAGTAAGATTTAGGGAGTCAATTATTTGAATAGAGAGTTTAGAGGAGGGGGAGAGCCAGTCAAGAATGAAGTCTCCTAGGAGGAAAAGCTCGCTGGAGGCAGCATGAGAAGAATCTGAAGTGATGCAGGAGATCAGGGATGCAGGTGCTAGCTTAGGAGAGGCGTAAAACACAGCCACATAGATTGGAAGAGAGAAGGGGAGGGAAAGGTTGACAATGAGGAGCTCATGGAAGGAGGGGGAAGATTCAAGTATTCTGATGGTACAGGTGAGGGATTGCCAAATGTAGAGAGCAAAACTGCCACCCAGTGTGCCATGGTCTTGTCTAAATAAATGGAAGTTAGGATGGATGAGGGAGGAGTCTGGGATTCTGGCTAATAACCAGGATTTGGTGATACATGGGATATCAGAGAAATGCTGGGCTATCCAAAGTTTAAGAGTGTCAAGTTTTGGGAGCAGACTCTGGCATTTAAATTGATGAGACAGAGCCCATTTGGAAAAAAGGGCATGGGGGTGGGCCTGGGCTTAGCTTGGACATCCCCCGGTCAGCAGGAAGAGGAGGAATGGGTGTAAGAGGGAACACTTGTGTCCTTTGGGAGAGTAAGGGAGGGAGGGAGGGAGGAGAGGGAGGAGGAAAGGTTATAGTGACAAAGAAAGACCTTGAGGTTGATCATAGGGGAGGACAACAGGCCAGGATGGGAAACGGGTCCAGAGAAGGCAGGGGCATGGGGTATACGGGGAGAGCAAAAGGAGGGTTTGAGTAAGTATATCTAATGGCTCTCTTCCTGAAAAAGCTAGTTCACCCTATCACCCCCAAATGTGAGAATAGGAACTGACTCAATCCTCATGAATCTTAGCCCCCCAGGGCCGGCACTGTGATGGTATAAAAAGTGTGAGCTAACAGATGTGTCCTCTTTCATATTACTGATTGACCTGACATGCTCCTGTATCCTAGCTTTTAGGGTACTAGTAGTGCACCCTATGTACAATAAATTACAAAGTGGTACCATAATACATATACCACAAAAGGTATATCACATCTGATTCATTCTCTAACCTGAAACTACAGTTCAGGTCTACTTAGGTGAACAAAGGAGTTACCAGTGTTGCAGTACCCACAAATGTTGCACCTTTGGCATTTTTAGCACCCATTGGCCTTTTGGGTAACCAATTAAGGTGTGTAGCCGGACTTGGTTCTAGTAGTCCCGTAAAACATAACCATAGGTTCTTGCCCTGAGGCTTTAGCCACTTGGAGGTCACCTAACAGGATAGACCAATTGTGGTAAATAATACTTCCAAATCTGCCAGATCAATTTTTGTATTCAGTAATAAATGTGACTGGGACAGTCTCACCATTTTCCCTCTTTTTGTCTATGAGTAACTCATCCCTGTTCTTAGAATAAGCTTTACCAATGGAATCTTTAAGTAATTCCTTAGAGTACCCTCTGTCTAGAAATTTAGATTCAGGCTCCCTCACTTGTTCAAAGAATGCTGAGTCCTCTGAACAGTTTCTTCGTAGTCTAACAAATTGCCTATATGATACAGAAATCTTTAATGAACTACAATGTGCATTATCTGCTCTTAAAACAGAATTTGTGCAAGTTTTTTTCATGAAACACCTTTTTTAACATTGTTTTTTTCTACAGGTTTGTAGAGAATAATGTCAAGGAAATTGATAGTATCCCTGCTAGCAGTGTATGTAAACCATAAGTTTAAATCATTGTCCTGAATCCATTCCATAAACATCTCAGTTTCCCTGTTGTCCCCCTGTCAATTGCAAATAATGTTATCTACTGTATAAAATGAAACCAATTTAAGATTTTGGAGAGGAATGTTTCAGTAACATCATCAAATATGTATAAATCCTCCCTCATTCCCAAAAATAGGTTGGTGTATGAGGGGGCCATTGATGCCCCCATGAGAGTTCAGCAAATCTGGAGGTAATGTGTGCCATCAAATTCAAAATTGTGAGTTAAAATGAACTCAAGTACTGCTAAATTGAACTCAGTATGAATGTGATGCTTGTTACGATTTTTCTATAGAAAATATTTGCATGCTTTAATCCCCTGGTCATATTTTATCAATGCATAGAGTGCCTCTACATCAATGATGAGCCACATCATGCCCTTCCCCCACTCAAAGTCAAACAACTTTCTAAGCATGTCAGATGTATCTTTGACATGTGATTTCAAATTAATGACATGTTTCTGTAAAACAATAGTCAACAAATTTACCTAGGTTCTGAGTAAATGAATTTATGCCAGAGACTGTAGGTCTACCACGGGGATTGTCAATATTTTTATGAACTTTGGGGAGGAATTAGATTAGAATGGTGTGACCGGATGTTCATCCTAAATAAACTCATATTCATTTTCAGAAATGCAGTCCTGATTTGTAGCTTCCTGCAGCAATTTATGCAGCTCTTTTCTTTATTTCAAGGGTTAGCTGGTAGCTTTCTATAGTTATTAACATCCTTTAAGATGGACAATAACATGCTTTTATCATTGTCTTTATCTAGGACCACTATATTGCCACCCTTATCTGCAGGCTTTGTAATGATTTCTGAATAGTCACATATCTTTTGTAATGCATCAATTTCAGTCCTAGTAAGGTTATTACATTTCAGAGCTGAACCAGTATCCAGTACTTCTTTTATTTGTTTCATCACCACTGTCATGAACACTGCAATTGCAGAGTTAAAGACATTCAGACAAAAAGTGGAGTATGGCTTGTAAATAATCTTTCTCTCTTTCTTGATGTTACCAAATGCATGCAAGTACATGTGCATTTCAGCACTGTTAATCTCAGTGTCCATAGAGTTTAACATAACCTGTAAGTCTTTAGCACTTGTATTATCTAAAAGATAAATATATTGTTTGTTGTTTTCTACATCGTTCCCATGGACTGAGTCTCTTTCCAAGTTCATCTCATAAAGGAGAAAATCTGGGAGGCATAGGGAGAGGCATCACCAGTAGAAATCAGGAAGTTGTTATCCCTCAGTACAGACAGCTGGTGAGACCCCATTTGGAGTACTGTGTGCAGTTCTGGAGACCCAGTCTCTGCAAGGACATAGACAGGATGGAAGCTGTCCAGAGGAGGGCAACTAAAGTGGTGCAGGGTCTGCACCAGAAGACATGTGAAGAGAGTCTAAAGGAGCTTAATATCATCATCATCATCATCATCATCAAATCTTTATTTATTCAGGCGAACATCATTGAGCAAGGCTCATTTACAAGATGGACCTGATAAGGTCAAGGTTCAACAGTTGATATGTAACAGATACATCATACACTTATATAAAACAATTATACATACAGGGGAAAAACGTTTATAAACACAGTGATGTACAGTAAAATTCACATGATAAAAATGGGTTATAGGAGAGTTAAGCTAATATTTACAGTATATACATATCCCAGTGGAGGGGCCATGGCAAACACACAGCATAATATAATACTAGGATGGTGAAGATATTACTGGGTGCCATAAGATGGGGTGTCTGCCTGGGAGGGAGAACTGAAGAACAAAGATTATGCCATATATGGTTAATTTTTGGGAGGGTGATTGTGAGATGACAAAGCTAGCTCTAGCGGTAGCAACTGCATTTCTCTGTGAAGAAAACTGTACAACGCTGTTTAAAGGATACAATTGGAATAATATTGGACAGTTTCAAGGATTTTTGTAGGGTGTTCCATGCTATAGCTAGAGAATAGCTGATTGCTGCCCTCCCTAGCCGGGTGTTGAATTTGGGCAATTTGAACAGGATAATGTTGTTGCTTCTTAGGGCATAGGAGCTAGGAATGGTCTGGGTGAAGCAGTCCAGAATATAGTTTGGAAGTTTTTTTTTATAACACTCTGTAAATCCATAGGCCTGCATTTCTGTTCCTTCTGAGGTGAAGGGAAACCCATCCAACTGCAGCATAAAGAGAGCAGTGATGAGTATTAGATGGCAGATCTGTAATGAATCTTATTGCTCTATGGTATAAGGTATCCAACTTGTGTAGGTAGGAGGTGGGGCAGTGACTATAAAGGAAGTCTGCATAGTCAACAACTGAGAGAAAATGGCCTGGAGTAACCTCATCTTTGAATCTCTGTTTAGGAAGGGTTTTAATCTATAGAGAAGGCCAAGCCTTTGGCGAAGCTTTTTTAGCAGTTCTTCTAAATGATGAATGAAGTCGAGTCTGTTGTCAATCCACACACCTAGGTATTTGAAATTTTCTACATAACTCCAGGTTTTCTCCAAGTATAGTGCATAGCTGGGGAGAATGATTGAAGAGGAGGTGCTGGTGGAGCTTTGATTTGTAAACATCATTGCTTTAGTTTTCTTTGCATTCAACAGAAGTTTTTTCTCAAATAACTGATATTGTACCAGGGAGAATTCTGTTTGTAGCCTTATGTATATATATATATATATATATATATATATATGTGTGTATGTATAGTAATATGTATAGCCTTGAGGAAAGGAGGGAGAGTGGGGACATGATAGAAACTTTCAAGTACCTCAAGGGAATCAGCAAAGTCCAAGAGGGTAGCATCTTTCTAAAAAAGAGGTGTGCAAGAACAAGGAGGCACAATTTGAAGATGGTGGGGCAGCTCAGAGGTAATGTAAGGAAGTATTTTTTCACAGAGAGGGTTGTGGATGCATGGAACAGCCTTCCAGAGGAGGTTGTGGAGTCAGAAATGGTGGTTGAATTCAAGCATGCATGGGACAGTCATAAGGCAATTCTAGAAGGTGGGGGTAGAAAGAAGTAGGCTGCTGGTTAACTAGGATCTGCAGCTTATCCGTTAGGTAAGGAAAAGGGAAAACTGGGTGGGCCAAGTGGCCCTTATCTGCCGTCAAATTCTATGTTTCTATGTAAGTATCACAGTTATGTTTCTGGGGCCGATCGCTGCTGCTTCATTATGACTGGAGTACACTACTGTAATTAAACAAGCATTTGTCAATGCCGAATGGTTGCTTACTGGTATTGGCATTGGTACAGCAGGAGTTAGAGAGAGAGATGCATAATAGGAATGGCAGTGAAGTATTGGAGGAGTGTATGTTAATGGGTATAGAGTTCTATGTTTCTCCAGCAGGGCTTGGGGTGTGGAGGGGGGTACTGTCGATTCAGTAGATCCCATGGCTCCTTGAGGTGACAAGAGATTTCTATTGAAATGGAAGTTAAGTTTTATTTTAAGGAAGAATTTGTACAGGCCCACATTAACCTAGAACAGGTTTAAGTAGGGGGTAGGTATAAATGACAAGCCTTTCTTTAGAATGTTTTATTGCGTATCAGTGAGCCCCTTATTGGACAAATTGATTACCTGTAATTCCTGTGTTGCTGTTTGTCTCTCAGTGTTCTCTTTGGTTGTCTTATGTTTTCCCTTCCCCCTCTCTTTCCCCTCTGTATTTTTCTTTTGTAGTAGTAGGTGCAATTGTGATTTCTTTGCCTAAAAAAAAACCCTTCAGAATTTTTATCGTTGGCACCAGATCTATCAGTGCTCTTAACGCAGGTATTTTTATCTTGAAATTTAACCTTAGATCGACTCCTACTTCTCTGTTTTCTCCCTCACTCAGGAATGCCCCTCTTCTCATAGTCCTCTTGATCCCTGATTATGTTCTTTGAAAAAAAGAAATGTGGTAGCCGTGTTAGACCAGTCCTTAGAAGGTTAAGACTGAGATAATTCTTTCACGATCAAGAGGGCTCATCTGATATAAGTCATAACAACAAAAAGAAGCACTCCCACTTCACTCCACCAAGTGGACATAACCCTAAACTGGACAACTATGTAGACAGTTTTAGACACAGGGTACAATCACAAATCTCCAGCAAACAGAGAAAAATTCTATACAACCTCTCACCTTTAGACAGAAAAGCAACTGGTAACCTGCAAAACAATAAAAGCATCACCATTGAACCTGTTGACAAGGGTAGTGCAGTTGTGATCATGGATGGAACCAACTACATACAGGAAGGCTACAAACAACATTCAGACAACACCTACTACAGGAAGCTGACCTCAGACCCCACAAAGAAATTCATTTAAGAATTGAAACAACTAATCAGCACATTTCCAGAACATACACATAATGAACTGGAAAATCTGATACCAACAAGGCCAGCACTAGGAACCTTCTACATGTTAAATAAAATTCAAGAATATGGAAACCCTGGCAGACCAATTATATCAGTAATTGACACATTAATGGAGGGGAGATTTCTGGACTCATATAAGGTATACTCAAACCACTGGTGCAAAACACAAACAGCTTCATGCAGGATACTACAGACTTTTTAAACAAACTGCACAGTATTGACCAGTTACCTCCTGACACTGTTTTGGGCACAGTGGATGTTGAATCCTTATACAGCAACATCCCTCACAGAGATGGCATAACGGCATGCTATGACTACCTCCGAAAAGCCATCACAGAAAGCAAAAATCCACCGGGTGTGATAGCCAAACTTATGGAATACATACTTACACACAATTATTTCAGCTTCAACACTGATATTTACCTTCAAAATATGGGGATGGCTACTGGCAGCAGGGTGGCATCACAGTATGCTAACGTGTCCATGGCAGATCTCGAAGAAAAGTTCTTCAGCATACAACATCATAAGCCATTAAAATACTATTGATATATTAATGATATCGTTATCATATGGACAGCAGGAGAGGAAAACTTAAAGCAATTTTTTGACAGCTTCAATAAATTCCATCCTTCCATTAAATTCCAAATAAATTATTCAAAGTGTGGACATTTCCTGGATACCACAGTCATACTAAAAAATGAAACACTGCAAACATCTGTGTACAGAAAACCTACAGACAGATGCAGTTACCTTCACAGCCCGAGTTACCATCCCTCACATACCAAAACATCCATTATACACAGCTGATACCACCACATTTGTTCAAACCAAGATGACAAGGACAGACACCTTAGTACACTAAAAGAATCTTTCCAGTAGAAGGGATATAAAACCAGCAACATTGACAGGAATATCCATTCTGCACACCATAGGCCTAGGGAAGAACTACTAAGGTACAAGCCACAGAGAACATCTGATCGCTCACCTCTGGTAGTAACCTACAACCCAGAACTGGAGAAACTATAGAAATAATTAAATATCTACAGCCGCTACTGTCTGAAGATGAGACTCTAAAAATATATATTTCCCACTCCACCAGTGCTTACCTTCCACCAACTACAAAACCTGAAGCAGAAACTGGTGCAAAGTAAACTTCTCAATGAGCTCCAGCTAGGCGACAAAGGTAAAAAACCATGCAAAGCACCCCACTGCAAACTATGTACACATATCTCTTCTTAGACATGTGTCATTCATAATGGAAACACATTTAAAATCCAAAACTTGTATACCTGTTCTTCTAGCAAAGTAGTATATATGATACAATGTAGAAAATGTGAGAAAGGCTGCTATATTGGTGAAACTGGATGGGAACTCAAAATAAGAATGAATCACCACTCACAGTTACCCATAAAAATGAAAATACACCAGCAGGGGAACATTTTTCAAGACCAGATCACTCCACCAGTGATTTAACTGTCAGAGTGTTAAAATGTAACTTCTAAAACAGTCAGGTATGGCAAACATTTGAACTTAAAATTATACAATATTTTTACACTAAAAAAAGGACTTAGTAAAGATGATTTTTTTTTGCACATTACCGGTGATTATGCTTAAAACAGTGCTTCAGTGTTTTTTTTTAAAGCCTCACATCAGCACCCTCTGGCTCTTTTAACAGGTACCTTCTAAAAACAATGGTATGTATTTTTTTCCTGTCTTGATTTTTTACAAATGTTAATTGATGGTACAGAGCCAGAGTAAAATTAAGCTGCCCTTTGATCTTACAAGTTAAACTCTTTGATAGACACTCTTCAATGACAATTAGAGTCTTCCTGTTTGTAAGGAACATGAATTGGCTGCAATGCTCGGATGTGTAAACTGCTAGTCTATGTTTTGAATCCACATCCAACCTCTATATCTGTCATGCTGTTTAGCTGTTTTCACTTTGACCTGAGGAAGAGGGTTTTATCTCTCGAAAGCTAGTCTTAGAAATAATTTTGTTAGTCCAATAAAAGGTATCACCTGCAACATGTTTGTCTTTTTCTCTACATGATTAACTTCTTCTGCTTTTTGTTTATGTTTGTTTTTGCATTTAATTTCCTTTGCAATTGCATGTCTAATTATTTAAACTCAGTTTCAGATTTTAATTTCAAAACTTTCATTTTTGTTTCAGAGATCTAAGTTGTGAGAACCTTGTATTTGCTGGTATCTAACATACTGACATACTTAAATGGCAGCAGAATAGGCCTAACAGTCTTTCGAGTCTGCTCAATTTTCAGCCCTCATATTGGTGTCCCCCCTTGGGTTATATTGTCCCCAGTCTCAGATGTTCCACCTGTATTGGGCCTGGTGAGATTTACCCTCCCCCTGTACCTGTCCCATCCCCTCTTAAACCTGTCCAGAGTCTCCACCTCTACCAGCTCCTTGGGCAGTGCATTCCAAAGCTCCACCACTCTTTCAGTGAAATAACATCTCCTCCTCTCCCCTCTGATCCTGCTCCCTTCCAGCTTACACCCTTGACCTCTTGTTGCCCCACTCTCCTTTATTTGGAGCACCCTGACTGAGCCTCCTTTATTGATCCATTTCATGTACTTAAAGACCTCTATCATGTCTCCCCTGTCCCTCCTGTCCTCCAGGGTGTACATATCAAGCTCCTTGAGCCTCTCCTCATAGGTCCTCTCCCCCAGCCCCAGATCATTTTGGTTGCCTTCCTTTGGACCCTCTCTAGGAGTGTAATGTCCCACTTTAAAAGTGGTCTCCAAAACTGTACACAATACTTGAGGTGCGGACTAACCAAGCAGTTGTACAGTGGAAGGATCACTTCCGCCTTTCTGGAGGTAATCCCCCTGTCAATGCATCCCAGCTTTCCCTTGCTGCTTCCCACCTACAGGTCTCTGAGTTTTTCATTTTGACATCTACCACTACCCCCAGGTCCCTCTCACCCTCCATGACTTGAATCATGTCTCATCCCAGGGTATAAGCCTGGGCTGGATTTCTGACTCCCAGGTGCAGAAACTTGCACTTCCCCATTATTGAATTTTAGTTTCCATTTTCCTGACCACCTTTCCAGAGCCTCCAGGTTCTCCTGCAAGGCCATCCTCCCCTCCTCTCCATCTACCACTGCACCCAGCTTTGAATCATCTGCAAAGAGACTCATCTCACTCCTGATCCCCTTTCTGATGTCTGAGATATAGGCATTGAACAAGAGTGGCCCCAGCACTGACCCCTGGGAAACCCCACTAGTAATCCACCTTGGGGATGAGGTTAACCCTCCAACCACCACCTTCTGAGTATGCTCAGAGAGCCAATTTCCAATCTATCTTAACAACTGTCTCCCTACCCCCATTTGCTTCAGCCTAACCAGAAGGCCACTGTGGGATATCGAATCAAATGCCTCGCTAAAGTCCAGAAAGAGGATGTCCACTGGCCTACCCTGGTCCAGGGCCCTCGTCACCCAGTCATAGAACTCAACAAGATTTGTCTGGCATGATTGTCCCATGACAAAGCCATGCTACCTATCATCCAAGTACCTAGTTTGCTCCAGTAACCCCCCCTAGCCTTTCCTTGACAATACCCTCCATCCTCTTGATGACCACTGATGTCAGGCTAACGTGCCTGTAATTTCCTGCCTCCTCTCTTGATCCCCCCTTGTGGATAGGCAATACATGGGCTACCTTCCAGTCTTGGGGCACACACCCAGTATCCTCCTTAATGATGTTTCTTCAGATCTCTTAGAAGAAGGTGCAGCTGCCTCTAGCCACTCCTCTTTTTGCAGAAAATTCACAAAACCACTTAAGGGGATAATTGCAACTTTCAGACCACAAGGTGCTTGTTCTTTTAGCAGGTATTGTTCTAAAACATAAAACAATGAGCATTGACTCATTCATTGACAACTCAGGTGGCTAGCCATGGTGGAGAGTAGAGGGTTGAGCTGGTCACCTGGGGTCAGGGTGGGGGGACTGGAGTGGTGGGGTACTACCTGCTAGGTGGGGGGGCCACAAGACACTAGGGAATGGGGCTATCATTTTTTATTACAGGGACCAGTTCAAGTATGGTGAGTGGGGTCCGCTAGACACCAGGGAAAATGGATTACTTTTTTTTTATTACAGGGGATCAGGGATAGGGAGTGGGGTCCGTTAGACACCAGGTCATGGAGCTACCACTTTTTTATTACAGGAGATCGGGGATAGTGAGAGGGTCCATTAGACACTAAGGAAAATGGACTACCTTTTTTTTATTACAGGGGATTGGGGATAGGGAGGGAGGTCCACTAGACACCTGGAATGTATAATTTTCTTGCACATTAGACTGGCAATGGGTGGGGGGCTGGGGCTCTAGACACACTAGACACCAGGGAATTTTATGTTACATTGGGCCCCGTGATCGGCGGGGAGTGTTTGCCATTTCTAACTTCTCATCTTTCAGATGAGACGTTAAACCGAGGTCTCATCTGCCTGGATTGGTGGTAGTTCAGGTGGATGTTGAAGATCCCATGGCACTTCTAGAAAAGAGTTGGGGAATTTCCCCAGTGTCCTGGCCAAATTTCTCTCATTCACTAAAAATACCACCAACAGCTTAATCTAGTTCAAGGTCAGCTGGCATACATCTGTATCCCCTTCCCCCAGTTCATGCCTGAAAATAGGCAGGATTTGTCTAGTGCACTTTCCCGGTTAACAAAAACAACTTTCCTTTTGTTTGTTTTTAAGTGCCATTTAAATCTACCTGCTCTGCTAGTTTAGAAGAGGTTTCATTTCTGGATTTAAAAATACAAAAGGAAATGGATGGGAAAGTGATCACTAGTATATATAGGAAATCAACTGACTGCAATACAACCCTACTAGCAAGCAGTTAACACTCCCACCAAACCATAGACAATATCCCTAAAAGTAAATTCAATCAAATAAAATGCAATTGTAGTCAAGAGAAAACTTTTTCAAAGGAGTCAGAGATGTTACAAAAGTGGTTCAGGGAAAGGGGATATGCAGAACCCACTACTGAAGTGGTGAGGGAGGCCTACCATTAATGTAGCAGAGAATGCCGTCTTAATAGAAATACAAGAAATGCAAACAGAGATGATGTACCCAACCAGATAAATTTTGTCAGCACCTTCAATGTTAGGTCTTGTAAAGTAAAAGCGATTCTGGATAGAAATTGGCATGTCTTGGAGGCTGGCCCACACCTCAAAGAAACAGCAAATGTTCCTCCCTGAATGGCATATAGGAGTGCCAGAAACTTGAAAGACCGTCTGGTCCATTCAGTGCAGCCCACACCGAGGCCCAGAAATTGATTACCTCCATTACCTAAGGGGTGCAAAAAGTGTGGCAAGTGTACATACTGCCCATATGTTAAAGAATGCACCACATTTCAGGATCCATACAATAATGAAAACTTAGATATTTTAGTGTTCATTAATTGTGACACTACGTTTGTTATTTATTTGGCAACTTGTACATGTGGCGCATACTATGTAGGGTGCACCAAGTGGAAGTGGAAAGAAAGAACCAGGGAACATATCTGAGCCATGAAAAATGTCAAAATGGAATATGTTTAGGCAACTCATATCTAAAACACTACAGGCAAAAGTGAGCATGAGCTATAATTCATAGGTAGATATGTAGCGAATTTAAAATCAGCTGGTGACGTGAATGTGAAGTGGCCACTTCGCATTGCCACTTCGCTATGCAGAGTGCCCCATAGGAAATGTTCAGTTCGCCTTGTTATTATTACTTTGCATTGTCACTCTGCCTTAAACACAAAGTAAGGTGGAGTGACAACAATATTGGCAGCATCCCACCCACACAGTCACCAGAATGAATGTGCATCCCCAAAGTGCTACAGTCTTGTGTCCAGAAAACTCCCCAGTGCTGATGAAGTGAAATGAGAGCATAACAAGAAATGCAAAGTCTCCCTGGAATTAATGGTACACTCAGTCATGCACACAGTGGCCAGGTCACACATAGAGTCACCAGAATTAATGTGCATCCCAAAAATGCTACTGTCTTGTGTCCAGAAAATTCCCCAGTGCTGACAAAGTGAAATAAGAGCATAACAAGAAATGCAATCTCCCAGAATTAATGGTGCCATGCAAATGCACAGACAGATTAAGATTGCACTGCACACTTAAGGAATGCATACAAAAAGGCACAACAACACCTAACCAGTGCTCACAAGTCACAAATCCAAATCTGGAAAGGAATACATTTTGCCAGTTGTGGGATTAGTGCACAGCAGTAACAATCCACTACCGGTAAAGATACCACAAAGCAGTATAAAAAATTCATGCAGGTGCGGTGTATAGCAGGTTCACGCTGCTGAAATTACTTTGTAACACAATAAAAGGTGTCTGATTTAATGGTACACATCACACACACACACACACACACACACACACACACACACACACACACACTCTCACATGGACATTCAGGTAATGCGTAGCAAATTTAAAACGTTTAGTAATATAACCAAATGTCTTAAACAGACAAACTGTACACTGCTGCACCACAACAATCAGCAAAAAAAGTCAAGAATTACTGAAAATATTACTGTGTGTACATTAACACAGTTATACGAGAAAAATATAACCAAAACAGAAAGACTGCCTTTTTCTCCCAGTTAATTTACCTACATCACAAATACGCCCCTCCCCCAAAGCACAGTTCACAGTACACAGACTGACTGTTCTAAATTAACATTCAAAATCCACACACAACAATAAACACTCAATGATATGGGCACAGAAGTTTTTTTTTTTACAATCAATGTACTAAATTTTGAGCAAAAAATATTACTCAAAAAGGCATTTTAAACAGCTTTTAGAGGTTTTGAATCACAGAGCTCTGAGAACAAACTGTCTCCAGCTACCACTGCACACACATTACCCAGGCCAGAACTGAGACTGTGCATAACAATCTAGACCCCATGTGACCTGCAATCCCATGAATAACTGCAGAATTTCATTTGGAACTCAATTACAGGGTGAAGTGAGGTGAATTACATTGATTACAATGTACTTCGCCTTAAAATTGGTGGAGAAGTGGTTTGGGGAAGGCAGAATAATGCAAAGTTATTGGTTTCAATGGACTTCTCGTTCCTCATTACAAAGCGAAGTACTCCGCTTCACATTTTGGAGTTCTCCGTGGATTCAACGTTACTCTGTGAATAACTTTGTGAAGCAAATTGGGGTCACATCGCCCACCACTGCTTACAGTATTGTAACTCATATGCTGTACGGGAAGGAACGCAAATGCCTATGGCTGTACTTCCCCGATGAGCTGTAGTACAAAACTCCCAGACTTAAAAACGTTCATTAATGAGTACAATGGTGGGGTGGTGAAGCCTGCAGAGATACTACAAAACATGCTTACAATACATCCAAGTAACTGGTCAAAAAATTTGTGTTGTGATTTGTGACGTGATTGTGAAACGTGATTTGTGACTGCATTTGTGACCATGATGATGAAGACCATTGATTTGGTGTTGACAGTGTGAGATAAACAATATGGAACTGTATTGGGAACGCGAATGCCTACGGCTATACTTCCTTGATGAGCTATAGCACAAAACTTCCCAACTTAAAAACACTCAGTAATGAGTACAATGCCGGGGTGGTGAAGCCTGGAGAGATACTACAAAACAGGCTTATAATACATCAAATTAACTAGTAAAAGAATGAATGTTGTGATTCGTGACGTGATCGTGAATCATTATTTGTGACTGCATTTGTGACTGTGATGATGAAGAACATGATTTGTATCACAAGTGACTCGTGATGATGGTCCTGACTTAAAAATGCATATTAATGATACAATGTTCATGCAGAATTATGCACCACACCAGTCCAGTACTCTGAAGGCAAGCCAAAGAAATAACTGTGACTTAAGTTACAGATGGAGATTGGGCCCTAAAGAGATGCAAATGCTTAGACAGATTAAGATTGCGCTGTGCACTGAAGAGATGCAGATGCAAAGGTACAACACCTAACCAGTGCTCACCATCAGAAACTAAAATCTGGAAAAGAATACCTTCGCCTGTTGGGGTGGCATGGGGCAGTGTACTGCACTGTTGCAGTAAGAGTGATTAGTACTAGTACCAGTAAAGATACCACAAAAAAGCACAAAAATCACACAACTGCAGTGAATAGCAGGTTCACATTACTGAAATTACTATGTGGCTCAATAAAAGGTGTCTGATTTGATGACACATGTCACACACATGCTCAGACACACACTAAGTAATGCATAGCAAATTGAAAACTTCAGTAATATAACCATGTATTTTAAACAAACTAAAATTATATACTGCTGCACCACAACAATCATCAAAAAATTGCAAGAATTATTGAAAATATTACTGTGTGTACATTAACACAGTTATATATCACCAAAACAGAAAGAACTGTCTTTTTCTCCAAGTTAATCTACCTTCACCACAGGTATGCCCCTCCCTCAAAGCACACTTCTACTGTCTCTCAGTACAGAGACTGAATGTCATATATTAACATTCAAAATCCATGCACAAACAATAAACGCTCGATGATATGAGCACAGGAGGGTTTCCTACAATCGATGAACTAAAGTTTCAGTAAAAAAAAAATCGCTCAAAAAGGCTTTTATAATAGCTTTTAGAAGGTTTGAATCACATAGAGCTCTCAGAGCAGACTGCTACAGCTTTCTACACATACTACCTGAAACTGAGGCTGTGCAGAACAATCTAGAGCTCATGTGATCTGAAATCCCATGAATCACTGCAAAATTCACCTTGGGGAGCTTAAAAACAAGGCAAAGTGAGGCGAAGTACATTGCATTCAGTGTACTTTGCCTTAAGAACTGGTGGAGTAGTGGTTTTGGAAGGTGGAGTAACACAAAGTCATTGTTTTCAATGGACTTTGCATTACCCATTATATCGCGGAGTACTCCACTTCGCGTTGCGGAGCACTTCGTGAATTCACTTTCACTCCATGTTCCACTTCGCGGAGTGAATTGGGGCCACTTCACCCATCTCTATTCATAGGACTGGAGCAGATCTGTGTGGGATCAAGAGGTGGTGATAGACAGCTTGCCCTGAGCAATCAAGAAAACTTTTGGATTTATAGGTTAGGAGCAGCATTAAAGGGCTTAATGACTAGATTGAATTAGAACCTTTTTTGGTGGATAGATGAATTATTTGCCCTGATTTTATAAATAATTAACCATTGCTCTTCTCTCTCCTAGGGAACCAGCTTGTAAGAGAAGTGTGAAATGTGTTGTTGGTCCACCTAATTCTGCAATCCTCTCACTGGTTTATGGTCTGGGTGCCCCTTTATATTATTACTATAGTAGCAACTGTGATGGAACAGTGGTACTTCTCGCCCCCTCTTTGGTTTCTTTTCTCTTCCATGTTCTGCTCAAACCAGGCCCCCTGCCTCTTTTAATCTTCCCTTCTTCCTTCTCCTCTTCTCCAGTAAATACTGAATCACTCACTGCTTTAAAACACTCATATGAGACAGGGTGTTTTTGTGTTTTTACTATTGAATGAGCACTACTATTTAATATGGCTCTCTGTGGCATAGCAATCTCGATCCCCCACAAAAGAATATTGAAAAGGTTTTCAAATTAAAATGTGTGAATTGAGGGTGTATGTAAGGTAACTTCTCTAAGCTGTATTTTAAAAGTGTGTCTGGATTCTTATCTATGCTGGGCTATTACGAAAATTATTGTTGTGTTTTTTTTACACTATCACATTAATTATGTTAGCTCACTTGAATGAACCTGCTATAAAAAAGGTTCAACTCTAGATGGCACTACCTTTGATAAAGCCTGTAGTAGGTGAATCATCAGGTGTTTTCTGTCCTTTCTCTGCTATGCATTTTTACCTTTGCTATGGATAAAAGGGAGACATTTCTGTACTAATTATGAATGGACACCCATTTATTTCATCTGTAGGGTGAGTACGGTGACTTTGGTTTGACCATTGTGGCTTCTTGTCACTGGGCAACCTGTCCTTCCTGAGTGGCTCTGTGAGGAACATTGGGGTCTGCGCTGAGAACAGTCCACTTCAATCTATTAATCAGCAACACTGGAGAAGGACTCTGGGGCAGATGATGTCTCTTCGTAGAGGACACTTAGCTCTGTGGGAAGGTGGATAGTGATGGTATCAGGGAAATGCAGAGTGACTTGTAAAGGCTAGAGATGTGGTCTAAAGTTTGACAGTTGAAATTCAGTGCCAACTAGTGCAAAGTGATGCACCCAGGGAACAAGACCCCAGCACAGATTACTGGATGGGTGGGGTGTGATTTAACACTACATCTAAGAAATGTGACCTAGGAATTGTCATAATTGAAACACTCAAACAGTTAAGCCAATGCACCAAGGCCTATGGTAAGACAAACAGGATGATGAGATGTATTGAAAATGGTACTGACAGCAGAAGAAAAGAGGCACTACTACCCCTTTAGAGATCTTTGGTGACACCTCACATAGAGTACTGTGCCCAGATCTGGAGTCCTCGCTTCAGAAAAGATAAGGACAGGTTGGAGAACATGCAGCACAGAGTGACACTGATGATTTAGAGCCAGAAGGGCATGTTTTACAAGGACTGCCTCATGGCACTGAACATGTACTTGCTGGAGACTAGATGGCAGAGGGAGAACATGATAGAGACCTTCAAGTTCCTGAATGGAATAAATTAGGTGAACTGCAAGGAATTATTTAAAATGAGTAACAGTTCAAGGTCAAGAGGGTATGAATTGAAACTGGCAGGAAGGAGGTTCAGGAGAGATGAGAGAAAGTATAATTTTACTAAAAGGGTGTTGAAGACATGGAACAGTTTGCCAGCTGAGGTGGCGGGTGCTAAAATCATTAATGGTGTCAAGCATAGTTGGGATGTAGTGAAGAACATAGTGGTCACCCTGGGTGACACTAACAGGGAGGGCACTAGGGAGGTTGATGGGGAGGGCTAGAACCCTGGATGGACTATAAGTCAAAGGGTTAGATAAGAAACCATGGTCAGAATGGCTAGACCGTCCGTCTTTTTCTGACATCATTCTCTGTTTCTTTGTTTGTATAATGAAGCAGTCAGTGAGACTGAAATCACCCCCACGAGAGTTGTTTGTTAAAAGATGAGCTACTAGGAATGTTGTTAGCTCACGTTTTTGTTACTTAATTCACATTTAAAGTTTTAATCTCATCTTTTTGTTTGCTGTTTTCTGTTTATTTGACCACAGTTCAAGACAGAGTTAGAAAGAAGATAAATGAATTAAAACAAACATGTACCATACAACATAACGTGTGTGCAACAATACACAACAAGACTGATGTTTCAGTTATGGGGTGCAATTACATTATAGAGACCTCTTGAACTTCATTCCAGGGGTCTGTAATATCATCTCACCCCCTTGATGGAAACACAGCTTTGTGTATGATTTCCCATATATTATTCTATATGTAGTGATGGTAATGTAAAGATTCGTGAAACAGTAAATGAGTTACTGTACATTATAAAGTAGAACATCTCATGTTGGGTATGATAAATGGAAATGCTATGCCACTGTCAGACAAAATAAAAAAAAAGCATTCAGTAAATACACAAAAGACCAATAGAATTAAAAGGTGAAAAAAAAAAAGCTAAGCGACAAGTAAAGGAAATTTTCTACATCTACAGTATACTGTATAACAGAAAATCCACTAAACAAAAGTAAATACACACTACCACCACACTGGAATGGTTGAATGTGCGGGGGAGGAATGTAAGTATTTACAAGGATGATAAAACCATGGAGAATATGAACATGAGAGTCAGCACTAGGAACTGAAGAAAAACTAAAAGAGAAGTAAAATAAAGCAACACCAAACAGAACAGAAAGATCAGTAACCCTTTATTTTAAGGTTTCATGGTAGCTGGGGAGCATTTTCTCCCATAGAAAAAACCTGTGTTATAATGTGCCGTTATAACCATCTGGTTATAACGGTGAACATACTGTAGATTTCCTTCAGTCTGTGCATGTGTACACTTCCTCCATTACATGCACACTTTGATTGGCACCTCCTTTGAAGACACAATAAATGGGAAAAGTGTCACAAATTCTATTATTGACATTGCATTTTACCTGCCAGGAGAGTTGCTTGGTTAGGATTTTTGTCTGCTTATTCACAATCACACACATACAAAAAAGTAAAAGTTTAAATTGAGTTTCAGCCTGACGGTGATATTGAACTAGTGCTGTGGGAACCACTGGCTGTATTGCTTTCTGTAATTGCTGGGTAGCATTTTTAAGGTGAGAAAACAATACCCTGCAATGACATGGAGTAAAACGTGGGTAGGTGTGTAAAACTTGAATTTTACACACACCCTTAGTGTGGGGTGTTTTTTATAAATGACTTGAGATTCATTCCTGGGGGTTTAAGTAGCATCCTACATCTCAGGTTTGTGTAAAATTCTCATTATACACACCTCTCCATTTATTATTCTATATGTAATTACACTGTACCTAAAGGGGTAACTAATAAGTAGTTACATGGATCACTTTTTTGGATTTTATTCTGTTAGTCTTCTCACCCTTTTAAGTGGACAGCTTATGATGTAATGCATTGTCCTGCTGAGATGTATTCCTGCTACAGTTGTCATTGGGAGGCTTCAGCTAGTACACTTGACTGTCTGTAACAACATGGAACTTTTATATCAACTTGTTTGTAATAGGGGATGTCCGATGACTCAGTGGAAGCACTCCACACTTCCATAGTAGAGGCCTGTATTTCTGAGCAAGCCCCAGCCTGCTTGAGTTGGGCTGCTAGCCTGCGGAGTGCTCCCAAAGGAATTGTGAGTCAGATGAAGAGGGAGACAGACTGGATCCGTCAAAGCAGCATCCCCATGCAGTGAGCCAGTGAGCTTGCTCCATTGCGAGGGCTGGCTGGAAAAGGCCATGTGCTGCAGCCACTGAATATGACATTCCCTGCAGTCCCACCAGCTATGCAAATATAAGAGCAGGTGGTGGTCAGGGTCAAACAGCTATTCTTCTTCCCTGTTCCCTTCCTCTCGAGCATGCCTGGAAATGAGCTTCGGTTCAGTGTGCCTTTCCCAATGCAAATTTTCAATTAAATGAATTAATAAATGAATAAATGTATTACTATCTTGTGGTTGGTATGTATTTTTACTTTTAAAGTGTAACTATCCTGAAATTATAAAATGAGTTTGAAATTTCCTGAAACCAGACTGTTAGTCAAATTCCAGATCCATGCAGTAATGAGACCATAACCAATAGTTTACATCAGCTTTCCCCAGCCAAGATGCACCAGAAAGGCCATATCACTGTACCCTCTGAAACCTTTCAAATGGCAGCCATTATTTTCTCCTTATCAATAATCTTCAAGGAGACCCTAAAAATATAATCATCTTAAACAAAAAGCAAATTAATTAAATGTTGTTTTCCTAAATCATCCCCTTCTTACACACATATACGCAGACAGAAACTCTAAAAAAGAAAGTACTGTATGGCTCAAAGTTTTAATTACTAGTGTTCTTTTGCTGACCCAGAAAAAAAAAAACTCCATCCTACAGTATCTGTACCTGATTAGGAAATCACTGCCACTTGACCTGCTTCCAAAACAATTGAGACCCTTCTTCTGTATGAATTCTTCTGTTGTACTGTATGTATGCGTGTGTGTGTGTGTGTGTGTGTGTGTGTGTGTGTGTGTGGGGGGATTTAACAATCTGCTACAGGACTTAAATTTTAAATGATTGCATAGGGTAAACATGAGGGCTATGATATTTGTAGTTCTGGAGCAGGGGCCACTAAATATATTCTCCAAGAACGTACAAGTTCCTGAAGCTAACCAGTGATATACTGGAACATGCTATTGCACTTTGCAATCACTATTGGCATTTTCCAATATGCCAGCCAGGCACTAACAGGCTTGCAATCACAAACCACTGTCCCCTACTGACCACGGAAGGTATTTGGTCAATAGGGTGCTATGAGGATAGTAGTTGAAATCAGGCAGCTGGGGCCCACTAATGGCAATTGCTCCACTGGAGAAAACTACAATATTTATACCTTAAGATCAAGGCCCCTGGAATTCTGCGGTTCTGCGGTTGCAGAATTTGCCTCAGAATTTGCATCATGCTGCAGAATATATATATATAGTGCCGCAGAATTAATTGTTTTTGGTGAATTTTCATATAAATATACTGTTTTTCCATAGTGTCAGGCTTTCTTTTTTCCCACCTCATTTATCCTGAAGCCCCTCCTCTATGCTCAGGATATGATGTCATCGATGACATCACATCATATTTAGCCAATGACAGGACTGCATTCTGCCAGAGAAATGAATAAATCATACCGCAGAAATCAGAAAACACTGCCACAGAAGTCAAGGAGCCCTGCCGCAGAAATCAGAAAACTCTGCCGCAGAACACCAGGGGCCCTGCTTAAGATGCAAATGACCCCTTAGCACTAACAAGGTGCTACGGGATCATTTGCATCTCATTAGGGCCTCATTAGAGACCAGGAGGAAACAGTTTATGTGAGCCATTGCTCATCCTTTCCACCCCTTCCCCCTGGAGTGTCCACCGTATTGAGGATATTGGTGTCATCTGCAAAGAGACAGAATCAATATGTGGCATCATAAATGTGATGAATGCAAAAATGAAGTCATCTCATTTATATGGTATGGAAATTTAGAGTTTAAATAGTATAGATAAAACTGAAATCATGATAAATTAGGCCTATAAATATATACTAAAATTCCCCCCATTTGTCTCTTGTGCAGTTTTATGTGCTAAATTTGAACAGTTCTATAAAACCTTGATGATGGAAAGAATTTCCCGTCGTCCTTTTAGCATTCCAATTTTCCCTTTCAGAGATTGCCAAAATTTGTTTGGATGATCAGATTAATCTTTCTTCTAATGGCTTCTATTCTCCATACATTAAATTTATGCACAGTGATTCTGCTTTTGGACTTTGGAAATGCCTTTGGGGATATCTATCATAAACTTGACAAGATATTGTTATAGACAACAAAAATAATATGTTGTGATGTTTCTACTCAATATGATCTCACTTTTGTTAGAAATCTAAACTTCTTCCCTGGCTGACAACACATAAATTGTTACATTGTACAAAACCTTGTTTAGATCTTAGCGTCTGTCTAGAAGATACTGTAGAAGATTGCTTACCCAGTTAGATGTGAGTGCTATTAAGTGCAATAACTTGTTTTTTAAACAAGCAAACAAAACACTAGTGTATAATCTTCATTTTGCTTTTGTGGTTTAGAACACCCTGACAATTTAAAACATGTTATTTTGTCCATTTTTTAATGAATTTTTGAAACATATTCTTAATGGTATATCATGCCACCTTACACTATCATCTGATGACATTATATTTTTGGTTACTTTCTCTTCCTCTAGAATTGTATATAAGAAATGGTGTACCTTTTTGAGAGTGGTATGGGTTACTGCCTAGGAAAAACAGCATTTAATTGACATATGAGTTAATCCCTTACAGAAATAGAGGTGTGCTGTGTACATGCAGAATGCATGTCACATGCTTAATTGAACAATGTTTGTATGCAGCTTGCATACACAAAGTGATCCTAAGTGAACCAGGTGTAAATTGCAAATCAGATTTGCATGTTGCAGCTTGACATGTGTGCAGCAGGTAAGCTGATGTGAACATCCTCTAAAAATTACACCAGGTTCACATGTTGCACACTTGACATGAGTGCAGCAGTTACGTTGCTGTGAACATCATTGAAACATCACATCATGTTCACATGCTGCATGCTTGCCATGTGTGTGCAACAGCTAAGCTGGTACAAATCTCATCTAAAAAAACACATCAGTTTCTATTTCTTATACTACTGCTGGCAATTAGAGTCATTAAAATACATTTTTATTTAGATTCTCATAAAAATTAGGTAAACATTAATTCTGATCCTTTTGCAAGTTGTTTAATGGTTTTTGATTTTTGTCATTAAATCACCATTCATTTGTAAAGTATTGTTTACTTACTGCATTAAATGCCTAGGATATAGCCAGTCAAAATCCCCCATTCAAGATGTACGAAGATTGGCCTCTGTGTTGTGAACTCTATCCTTTTCGTTTTGGACCATGCAAATCCCTTATGCATATTTGGTGCTACAAATGTGTTTCTCCATGAATGTTTCATCTCACTTACTTTCCATTTGTCATTCTGTATTTAGCATATACACTGCTCTATACCTCACATTTTATCACTGAAATGAGGAACATGGACACTCAAAATGAGGAACAATGAGGGGCACTAACCCACATGATGATCAGTACACATCATGAAACATGGAGATACAGTACCTCAGAACACAGTGGAAAACATTGCATTAACACCTAAAAATATATTTCTACCATTAAGCATTTAGCTAGGGCAGAGGCAGTCCCCCTCCAATATTTGTGCCTAGGTTGTTCTTATGGTGTGGCAACAATGGCATTAAATTTGGATTTAATCTTTTACACTGTAATTGTCCACCTGGACTGTATGTGCTCACGCTGCAGGTACTCTCCAGACTCGACTGTGTCCGTATTGTGTTGTCTACTTTCTCCACCTATTAGTGGTGGCACAATCACACATGATGTGGATGAGCTCCAGCCAAGAAAGAGCTCTTGAGTCTTGCAAGTGTGACCCAATCTTTCCTGCCACAGAGTAGACAGACTGCACACTATAGCTTGGAGGAGTCGGTGAGCACTGAACTCTCAATAGCAGTGTTATGCCAGCATATTGTTGTTGGTCTACTCTTAGTGAGTCTCCATCTCCCCTGGTGGTTGAAGGGGCAGAGGGTGAGCTAGTAGCTAACTAAAGACTAGACTACCTACTTACTCTAGTAGCCTCACCATGACAAAAATAAGAGCAAATACCCCCATGGCAGCAAGCTAGACTTAGGAGCAGTGCTGACAGCGGTGTGTGAGGTCTTCATAGGCCTTGATCAGTGCAGTGTGGCAGCAGCCACACAGCAACGTGTAAAAAGCAAGCAACCCAGATTGGGTGGTTCAGTTGGTGAGGTGACTTGGTCGAGGACCATGTTGGTGACCTGAGATAGTCAGTTCTAGCATCAAGATTCTGGTAGAAGAAGAGAGGGGGAGCAGACTAAAAACTGGGCTGGTGGCAGACTGTGCCCGGCTGCAGGTTCTGGCCACATGGCCGAGTAAGTAAAAGTAAATAATTTTTTTACAGGGGGATTGGGAAAGGAGGAAGGACTGAAATATTGATGTGTTTTTCATGTTTCACCTTTCTGCAGCTTCATGACCCATAGGGGATGGGTATTGAATGGAATGCAGTCGGGGAGAAAAATTGGGAGAAAGTTCTTTTTTGGGAGGGGAAGAACTTCATTCAGGAAAAAAACTGGTTAGTAACTGGATGGGTTTAAGCCCAAATCTTATGCATTGTTCTGGGGTATATACAGATGAATCTTATGCATTGGAATTTTTCCTGATTTGCATATCACTTTTCAGTCAAAACAAATAAGTTGTGGCCAGCCCAGTGGTGCTGAGGGTTGAGGTACTGGATGCCACACCTCGCACCATGCTGGCAACTCAGGCTCGGGAACAAGCCCAGGCCATCGGGGGTCAGACGGGGAAAAAGAGGATTGAGTGTCCAGAGGACAAGTCTCCTCTCTTGGGAGGGAGTGGGGCCAAGGTTTGGCATCTGACTGGCCTCTAGCAGAAGCCGGTGGCACAGCAAGCATTAAACTGACATTGAGGGATGGGGAGTGGTGATGTCAGTGGTGATAAATTGGCATCTGGGTGAGTGCCACTCCACCACAAAAAGAGAAAATGCCCCACAGACTCTGAGGAGATGGAGTGTCAAGAAAGTCCTCTCATCACCCCCACCTGTCTGACTCCTTGGTCCCCGATGAAAGCAGAATGTACGGGTGTAATGCGCTCCACCTCATCCCCACCTGGGGGGGTAGAACTGAGGCTCTCTGGGGGTCAACTGAGAAGTCAGGTAAGGTGGCAGAGGTGGGGGACAGGCCTCATTGAAGTTCCTGATGATACAGTGCCTATGGGGAAGGGTGTGTATAAACAGCAATTTCAAAAAGGAAAAAAAAAAGTTGCATCTTTTAGAGATGTTTCAGACATTCTAGAGCTGTCCCTTGCATTCACAGACAGTTGATAGGTATAGTATGCACAGACTATTGGAGCCCCACTATAGTCAGGCTTATGTCTGCCTCCCCCCAGTGAAGCTGACCTCCACATCCCCACACTCAGGCTCATTATGACAAAGGGCAAAGGAGACTGCAGGGCTGTGCACCACTGAAATGAATGGAGGCATTTTTTTAATTACAGTTTTATACATTATTGATGGAGAGTTGGAGATTAATGAAGGCCACCGCTTGACAAACAAGGGACTTGTTAGAAGAACAGTAGCCTTCATTATTCTCCAACTCACCATCATAATGTATAAAATAGTAATAAAAAATAACTCCATTCATTTCAAGGGGGTATGCCCCAGCATTCTGGCCTATGTCCATCATCTCTTAAAGACTCCTGCCTCTGACTCCCTAGTACTCAAGTAAGAGACTTTTTACTTATAGCTTTACTTGGTGGGTTGTCTATAGCAGCATAGCTGTACCTGCTACAGTCTGTGTGCATGAGGGTGGGGACTGGCCATGTAGATGTGTGTCAAGTTATTGCTACTTTTGTGTTTGGACCTTAAAGTCTGTTTGCCTTGAAGTACTCAGAACTATGGAAAGAAAATAGTAGGAGTACAGGCCAGACAGAAGTAATTAACTGACTTTGTGGGTGGGAAAAAACACACATGTTTCCATTGGTATGTGTGCTACAGTTCAGCTGTGAAACTGAGATGAGTAAGAGAAGAAAAAGAAAACTGAAAGGCATAACAGTGGCTACAAGCATGCTGCATGCATGCATGCAGATGTAATTAGATACAGTATGCATTGACATACACGCGAGTCATATTTGTGCAAACAGTATGGCTTAGTGATTAAAGGCACTGAACTGTAAGCAAAGAGACTTGGAGGCATGAAGCCCTGGGTTTAAATCTCATCAGTCCCCACTTGTGTATGGTGTGATCCTGATCAAATCACTTAACTTTTACATGTGCAGTTATCAGTAACAACTTGCTTTTTGCACACATGCCAAATGCATGCAGTCTTTCCCAATTTAACATAAAAATTGTGGTTTCCACACTTACTTGCTGCATGCATGCCATATGCATACAATCGGTTCCAGTTTAACATTTAAATCATACCTGCAACACACATATCACTTGGGTAGTTTTATGTGATCAGCATAAAAAAATAATTATTGCTGTAAGGGATTTAACTTAAAATTCCTTTCTGTTGGGAAGTTCCCTACAACTTTTTTTTTTTACGTTAAAAAAAACATTTTTTCATTAGGATTAAAGAATTAGATTTATGGAAAATAAAGGAATTTACGTAATCAGATCCAAGCATCCACTTAATATTTAGTAACATGACACTGATCGTCATTAGCTGTTGACTTCTTTTGACCATCTCAACGAACTACTTTAATTCCTCTATAATCTTTCAGTTTTGTAAGGAATTATTCTTAAATAAGTATATGAATGGCTTATTTTCCTTACTTGTCATTTCCATGAAACTACCTGTGAACTTTTATCAAACTGGATATCTCATATGTTGTACCATTTCAAAGCTAGTCTGACTTCGGATCATATAGACATGAAATTGAAACAACTAAACTGGCAACATTTTTAAATGTAAACAATATAAGTTTAAAATACTGTGCTAAATAAAGATTGTCAAATTGATTGGTTGTTTTATATGTAGGACTGTACAAACATCTACATACACTGTCTCAAAAATAATGTAAGCAACACATGCATGTGAACATTGCTGCTGTTTGTGAACATTTTAAATGTTTTTTTATATGTTACAGGTTTCATTATTGAACAATAAAATGTGACTTGAATTACATTGGTCACTTGACAAATTTAGAATAAAATCACTTTCAAATAATTTTCACAGAAATGGACAAAACTCAAAGTACCGATTTAAATCCACAGGTTGCTGGGCTTCCAGATCAAAACTCCATTTAATTTCTCTCCTAATAATGAATGTAACAATACTCTTCTTTCTAATGAGGGGATATGTTCAAACCCAACATCTTTGATCTTGTTTGTATCACAATTATGCAATCCAAGAAATTAATATCCAATACTTTATCTACTTGGCCATTTTTATGACCCTTTATGTGTTTCTGAATATGGCACTTTAAATATTGTATGGTGCACCCAGTGCAAATATTTGGGCAAGAGCACCATGCCTCATAGACTTCATGGAGTGTTACTGTCAATTAAATGCTGCACTGTTATCTGTTTTTCAGTGTTATTAGTTCCAGGAATTCCCTGTTTGGGCATGTTTAAAGTCTTACATCTGTGATACTTTAATCATCCCAATGACTTACTAATGTTCTTGGTCTATACCAAGCCCCAGCCCTAATCAGTGGTGCAACGTGTGGTCCATATAGACTTTTGTCTGGTTCCTCCTCACATCTGCACCTGCCACTGCTGATAGCCATATGGAAGGGTTTTATAAAATCCATGGATGAAGGATAACATAGTTAAAAAAATGTTGCAGGGTTATCACTGCACTCTCCATTATGCATGATATCATTAAGTGGAACTCTAAATGCCATATAAATTCAGGGCATTGGCTGATTAGTTGATCTTTTAATGAGGAAGGGAAACATCACAGTGTTTCCACTTTATTTGATTTAATGTATTTGTTTTCTGGGTATGTACAATACACTAGACCATAAATGCACACTTCCAGAAATAATCTGAGACAAAGGCATGCAGCAAATCAACAACAATTACCTGTATATGTACTCTGTACTAACAAACTTCATTCTTTTCAAAAGGAATGATCTGAACCATTGGCATGAAACAAATCAATGGCAAATAACAGTCATGTACAGTAAAGTAATACATATAAAAAGGTTAAATTCAGTCAGCCCAGTGGTGCTGAGGGTTGAGACACTGGATGCCACACCTTGTGCAACACTGGTGACCTGGGTTCAGGAAGGGACTTCAGTCACTGGGGTTTGGCAGGGGAGACAAGGGGTTGAGAATCCAAAGGACTTCTCTCTCTTTTCAGCTTCCTGGGGAAGGATAAAGGCCAAGTGCTGCTCTTTAGCAGCCCTTGATGAAGATAGGGGTGGCACACAAAACTTGCGGTGCAGTGACTTGGGGTAGAGTGGCAGCAGATGTTGGTACATTAGTGCCAGGACATCATTGCATGTCCATGCTTCAGAAGGGGAGCAAAAAAAGTGAAATGCCCTGGAGGACCAGGGAGGTGATGAAGGCTCCAGGGACCAAGCCCACATCCCCAGCATTGGACCATCTTTCCAATGGTCACCCAAGGCCCTCTACCAGGACTGATCCTCTAATCACAGAAAGACCACCAGGTAGGTGGACACACCTTCCCCGGGGGTGATCCAGGGGGGCTGGAAGGTCCTGTTGGGGGTCCTGAAGGAGGGAGGTCTCAGCATGTAGTAGAAGTGACGGTCAAGTGAGCACCTCTGAGAGATGCTCTGGTCCACTGGAGCACTAAAATCGAGTGTAAATAAAAACAGGTTGATTTCATAATTACACACATCTGGTTCTCTTTCTGTATATGTATATCTTTTTTCCATAGAGCTGGTCTTCTCTTCAGAGTCTTAGCTTGGCTCTTCAGCCCTTGCCCACCTCCCTCCTACCCACTATTTCCCCCAGGACTAACCTACGTCTGTTCTCCCATGACTTGCCCCCACAGTGGGGTCAGAAGAAGGAGGTCCATCCCCTCCTGGGGTCTGAATTCAGTTGGCAGGGTCCAGGGGTGATGGCATGGGTAGGGCAGATGAATGGGGCTTCATGGTGAACCACCCCTGCTTTTCTCTTTCCCTAACCTAAGGCCAACATTCATGCAGTGACATGGGCATGTGGTGTGAAGACACCACACATACACAGCATGTGCCACTGGTCTGTAGTGATACAGCCACATGCAGAGGCTTGGTGGCAAGCAAGCAGCAGCATGTGCTGTCCCCATCCCAATGGAGGAGAGCCATGCATGGATGCTCAGTTCTCCTTTCCCCAGCCAGTTGCTGAACATGGGTTGCCAGTGTCACAGGTAGTAGGCACTCAGTGCCTCAATCCTCCACACCACTGGACCATCATATGTGTATCCCTTTTTAAGTCTGCCTGACATAACCAGCAGACTGCTTGTGGACATATCAGAGTAGGTCTACAGGTAAGAAGTAAATAAAGTACTCAGTGCATGTGGACAACTTCTGTGTGCATATTGCCTTATCCTACCTCTTCAGGATAGACCCATAGAGAATGCATATATGAACTTATATAGTAATCCAAACTTCACATGTCTGACTAATGCAACGTATGATGGGAGGTATATGCAAATCACTATGTATATACTGTAATTTCATTATGCTTTGCTTTAGTGAGGTATGCTGAATTTGGTATCTCTTTGAAACTTGGCTGTGTTGTGAATACCCTTTCAGACTAAATATTGCATCTGTGCTTTGACACTGAAATCAACAGCTCACTAGAAACAGGAATGGTTCCAGATGACTGGAGAAAAGCAGATGCAGTCCCACTTCACAAAAGTGAGAGCAGGGAGGAGGCTGGCATTTTTAGGCCAGTCAGCCTGATATTAATGGCAGGGTAGTTAATGGATTTACAGTTGAAGGAGAGAATAGTAGAATATCCTGAATCCAATGGGTTACAAGGGCCAAGACAGCATGGGTGCACATGTAGAAGATCATGTCAAATGAATCTGATAGATTTTTATGATTGGGTGACCAAGGAATTAGATATGGGTGGAGTGGTGGATGTGGTCTACCAAGATTTCAGAAAGGTTTTTGACACAATTCCACACAGAAGACTAATAAACAAGTTGGGTATCTTAAGAGTGGGTTCAAAGGTAATACATTGGGTAAGAAATTAGTTAGAAGTTAGGCAACAGAGGGTGGTGGTAAATGGAGTTCACTAAGAGGAGGGATGGCTGACCAATTAGATGCCTCAGCAATCAGTGCTGGGACCAGTCCTCTTTAATGTCTTTAGAAGCAACATTCCAGAGAAGCTAGAGGTATAAGTCTGCCTGTTTGTTAAACACACCAAAATATACAATAGGGTAGACAGTGTGTGTGGGGGGGTGACCAGAGACCTCAGTAAACCTAAACAGTGATCAAGGGTATGGCAGATGGGTTTCAATGCAAAAAAGTGCAAAATGATGCACCTGGGGCACAGAATCTTGGGGGCTGAGTATAAAATGGGGGGAGGAGGGAATGTTATTGATGACCACCGAGCAGGACAGACATCTGGGGGTGATCATCTCTGATGACCCAAAGGAGGCAAGGCAGTATGACAAGGAGGTTGGGAAGACTAGTGGAATGTTGGGGTGCATAGGCAGAAATATCACCAGCAGGAGGAGGGAAGTGGTGTTGTCTCTGTATAGATGATTGGTAAGACCTCCCCTGTAATACTATATATAGTTTTGGAGGTCACATCTCTGGAATGACATGGACAAAGTGGAAGTAGTCCAACTGAGGGAAACTAAAATGGTGAGTGGTCTGCATCAAAAACCATATGAGTGAGACTAAAGGAACATAATATATACACCCTGTGGCAGAGGACAGAGATGGGGATAAGATAGAGACTTTTAAATACCTTACCAGGGCAAATAAGGCAGAGGAGGAAAGTATTTTGCAGAACAAAATGGTGCTCAAGAACAAGGGGACACGCAATGAAACTGGGGGGGTAAATTCAGGAAAGATATGAGGAAGTGTTTCTTCACAAAAGGTATTGGGGTAAACGCAGTGGTGGGATTCAAGTAAGCATGGGATAGGTATAAGGGAATCTTAGTCAAAAGGAATGGGAAGAGAGAGAAAGAACCCAAGGTCAAGTAGGGTCTGTAGTGAGCCACACGGTCCTTATCTGCTGACAAATTTTATTTTTCTATGTTATCTTTAAAATTGCTTTTCTGTTTCAGTAGAGGAGTTCTGAATTGATGGGGCTGTGACATTGGTCGCTAATGTCACAGGTCATACTGCCTCAGACTACAAGCGTTTTAATTAATCTTTTATTGCACTAAACTAGTGTCACTGGAGTGCCTGGTACTCTGACCAGAACCAGGAAGAGATAGCTGTAGTTCAGTCAGCTCTTCAGCTGGACTACAGGTTCTATTTGGATACAACTAAATGTTGTTCTTTTGTTTAGCTGCTGTGCAACTTCTGGGTGTGCCATCTCCCCACATGAAGGGTTATCGCAAGATTATTGCCTCAAATTAAAGTAACCCCTTGGGCAGGTATTGGGGAAGTAATGTGACCCAGTAAATCATTTCAGGGTCACTGCACATGTAAAGCTTGCCCCTCTGAGAGCAGGGCACATGGAGATGCATGTAGGAACATGTGTGGTGTGCATGTCGGGCATGTCAGGTGGGGAAGGAGGCCAACAACCCTCAGTTCTCCAAGCCCCTTGGGCGGTGACTGCTGCTGTGGTCAGGATTCAAATCAGAAGTGCCCCACAGTGCTGGGAGCCTGCCACCCACCTGATTCAACAACTTGAAGCTGGAGCTTTCCAAAGCCCCTTGGGCTGTGACTGCTGCTGTGGTCAGGATTCGAATGAGGAGTGCCCCACGGCACTCAGTGCCTGCCACCCACCCAATTCAACAACTAGAAGGTATGCAAGGAAGGCGCTTCTGCCTCAGCTCCATCTGGGTCTGGACAGTCGGCTGAATTTTCTCACTAAGAAAAAAATTTCAGCGCCGTTTGGGGACGCGTGCCCAATGGCTGCTTCACCAAGCAGTGCTCCACGATTGGTCTGCCTTTTTGCCTGGTATTTTGAAATGTCTAAATGTGTTTTCAGCTTGATCTCCATGCAATAATTAATTGTAAATGTAATGTCCGTAAATGAAAAGTGTAGCGACTCATAGACTACTGCAGAAACGACTGTCCTTTCCCAGCTCCTAGCCAGAGTCAGCATGCAGTTCAGGTCAGTGCTGGAACTCCCTGCACCTTAGTGGCTACAAACATCCCCAACTGAGTATCTCTATGCTGTCAGGATAGGGCAGCTCCCATGTAGCTCTGTTGCTAGTGATTTTGGGATGTTAGAGTAAAATTGTTCTAGGGAATTGAAAAAGAAAAAAAAAGTGTTCCTGCCAAGACATACATTGCATTTTCTGAATTGGCTGTACTCAATCAAGGACTTGCTGTCCCTGTCCACCCCTCCCCTTGAGCCTTTGTGCTCTTGGTAATCTCCCAGACATAGGCGGTGCCTGGCTGCAGTCTGAAACTTCCCCCTCCTTTTGAGCACAATCAAGTGCCACTGCTCTTTAGTGTGTCTTCTGTTCTCTTCAAGTACACTCTCAAGCCCAGAGTCTTATCTAACCAGTGCCATCCTTTTCCAGCAGGTGCTCTCCAAGCCCCTTGGGCTGTGACTGCTGCTATGGTTGGGATTTGAACCAGGAGCACCCATGGTGCTCAGAGCCTGCCACCAGCCTGATTCAACAACTAGAAGGTATGCAAGGAAGGTGCTTCTGCCTCGGCTCTGTCTGGGTCTGGACAGTAGGCTGAATTTTCTTGCCCTCCTCCCCACCCCCTCCTCAGGTCTCCATTAAATGCTCTATTACCCTGCCCACTTCCTCTAGTCTCCTATCATTGACTCAATCTCTCTACCCCATTGTTCCTCCTCCACCCCCAAATGAATGCACAAACTAGGGGTGATGGGGTGGCTATTTATGTCAAAGACAAATTCCCTGTCTCTATCATTGACTCAGTATCCATCCCCAATGAGTTCAAAAGCCTCTCTCTTCAGGTCAACATCTCATCCGGCATTTCTTTTTGTATAATAGGCTGTTACAGGCACCCGTCTGCAGGAATGCAGCTTCTGAATCATTTAAGTAATATCTTGGGCCTCAGATCCTCAGAGGTTATACTTCTGGGTGATCTCAATTTAGACTGGCTTTCTAGTGTCTCTAGTCCTCCAAAAACATTTTGTGACTCACTTGGGCTGTCACAGCTCATCAACGAACCTACATGACCAAATGAATTCAACCCTACTAACAGCACCCTGCTGAACATCATCCTAGTTAGTAAACCTCATTTATTTACCCATGCTGGTGTCCTTTTCTCAGACATCAGTGATCACAATTTCATTGCCTGTGTAAGGTCAAATCATAGCCCCTCATTTGCACCCAAATTCTCTAACAAGAGGTGCTGGCTAAATTTGGATCCCCGGGCATTCATTACCAAGTTAGGCTCTTCCTTGTTGTGGCAGAATTTTTATCTAGCAAACTCTGTGGCTACTGCAATTAACATCTTCCAAGACATCCTGAATGGTGCTCTTAACAAACATGCACCAATAGTTAAAGTCCATGTCAGAAAAAAGTCCTGCTGGTGGTTTACAAATGAGCTGAAGGATGCCTTGCGGCACAGGGATGCACTCTGGAAAACTGCTCGGAAGACTAAACTCCCAAATGACTGGAAACTTTTCAGGAATGTGAGGAACCTCTGCTCCAAGAAGGTCAGAGAAGCTAAGGCTAGTTATTACCGCTCCCAACTTGATCTCTCATCTAAGTGTTCTTCCAAATTCTGGAGAATAGTTAGAGACATGGAAGGCCATACTACTGGTAGTTCCCTGCCAACCAAAATTTCAATTGGCACTACCACTATTGTTGATAAACCGACAATTCTTGAGTCCTTCAACAACCACTTTGCCACTGCAGGACTAGCCTTTGATACCTCTCCAGCCAATACTCTCCATGTGTAACTTGGTTTTAGTAACCAAAGAACCACCCTCTCCACCTCAACTGTCTCTCTTCAACCTACTTCTCTGAAAGAAGTTGAAGAACTCATGCTGATGCTAGATGTCAGGAAAAGCACAGGTGCCGACCTCACTGACCCTTACTTCTTAAGGGTAGCCTACTGTATCCTAGCAGTGCCTATTACACATTTGTTTAACTTATCCCTTTCTCAGGGTGACCTTCCTTCCATCTGGAAAACAGCCCAAGTTAACAACTACAGGCCAATTTCAATTCTCCCTGTCCTGTCCAAGATGCTTGAAAAAATTGTGAATTCTCAGTTTAGGAAATACCTTAGGAAATACCTGACGTCAGCTAACTTGTTCAACCCATTGCAATCTAACCTTAGAGCACAACATAGCACAATTTCAGCTCTAGCCAAAGTAATCAATGACTGGCAGGGTTAACTGGATAAAAAGAGCTTTGTATGTGCAGTTTTTCTGGACCTAAGCAAAGCCTTTGACATCGTTGATCATAGCCTGCTTGTCTCGTCCCTCCAGAATATTGGCTTAGATGCTATTTCTCTCCGATGGTTTGATAATTACTGTACAGACCACTCACAGCAAGTAAGAGTTGAGGGGGACGTCTTGCCTCTAAAACCCCTTCTGAGGGGCATACCCCAAGGCTCTATTTTAGGTCCTCTGTTATTCACAGTCTATATCAATAGAATTGATGTCACCCTAAAAAAAAAGGCCCACATTCATCTGTTTGTGGATGATACCATGCTCTACATCGGTAGACCCTCCCCTGATGCGGCATGTACAGATCTCCAGGACAAATTCAATCTACTTCAGCTTCAGTTGCTAAACCAGAATGTTACTCCTGAACACTAAGAAAACTAAAGCCATGCTTCTGTCGCCCTTTCCCAGTTTACCAAACCCAGCCTCATCTGGGACTCTTCCCCTCATTACCACAATACTTGGTGAACAGCTGGAGTATGCACCTAAATTCAAGTATCTGGGGGTATGGCTTGATGATAAACTCTCCTTCCTAGGACATATATATGAACTGTCAAAGAAACTTAGACAGAGACTTGGTCTCTTCTTTAGGATAAAAAACCTCCTCACTAGGGATGCCAAGTTGAGATTAGTGCAAACTACCTTTCTTTCCCTAGTAGACTATGCTTACTTTCTCTACAGCCAGGGTCCTGCTGGTTCACTCATGAAATTTGATACACTCTATTACAGAGCTCTAAGATTTATAACGGACCTTCCCTACAGGACCCACCATTGTTTATTGTACTCAGCAGTAGGTTGGCCATCTCTCAGCTTCTGATGAATGCTGCAACCTGGACCTACAAAGTCCTCCTCAACAAACTGCCTGACTATATCTCGGACTGCTTACCACTATGCCTACAAAGTAGTTATGCACTGCGAAGTACTTCTTACATTTTGCTGAAGGTACTCAAGGCCAGATTCTGCTTCAGTCAGGCCTCCATTAGCTATGTGCTGCCTCAATTGTAGAACAAGCTGCAAAAAAACCACGAAAATAATTAATCTCATTAGCCTCCAAGCCTTGAAAATGCTATACTTGAGCCACAGTAAGGAATTGTGCTTTTGTTAGCCTTAACATGAGGGCCCCAAATTCCTTTCTCTGAATATCTGTTGCCTCTGCTCTTAGGGCCCATCCCCTTTCACCACCTGACCATCTTCCTCCACCCTCCCTGTAATACTTCTGTGTTCCTCCTTTTTAATTACCCGAAACATGGGCTTGGCTTCTCTCAAGCTTTAACATACTACCGGTCCTGGCCGCTTCCCACTCTCAGCCCGTACTCCTCTTTACTCTTTTCCCCTTCCCTCCCTCACTCCTTCCCTTCATATTTTGCTTCATCTTCCTGCTTATCCCCTTGTGGGACCCGGGTGAACCTAATCGAGCCGGTCCTTACCAGCAATACCATTGCTTGTCTAATTTTATGCACCTCAATTGCTCCTTGAACTGTTTTGGATACATTGGTTAGTTTTTTTACTAGACTGGCATCTGCCAGCAACATCATTTGTTGTCCAGTTCTCCAATGCACTTGTGTTGTACAGATTTGACTGACTGTATAATGTTCCTCGTATTGTATCCTGCACTTATACTTGCACCTACATCTACACATGCCTTTGGCTGCTATGTCCCTGCATTATATCTGTTGCTGTTCATTGTGTGTACTCTCCTTTTGTGTGATAAACCCCAGGTCCACCTTGAAAATTAGGTTGCTCAATGGTGCCCACGTGGTTAAATAAAGATTTTGATTGACTGATTGATTGATTTACAGTAGCAGCAAGGTAGGTCTTAGGTTGTTGTAAACAACTGGGACATTACCACCAGTAAGTGCAAATCATGACTACTTGGGTTTTAACACTAGATGGGGAAATAGGCTACCACTGCAGTATGTACTTCATATATATAATGTTCATGAATGAGCAGACCCTTGAGACTTTTATCTGTGTGAAGTGCATTGAGAATAAACTATTAAGTGATCAGCTTGCTGCCTTTATTAAACAATTAGAAGCACCTAAAAAAAATCAGGAATCCCTAGCTAATAAACTAAAAGCCTAGCCAACCCTGACAAAAAAAACAGCATAACCATAAAATAGAGGTTTGTACCACAAATAATAAGAGGAAAGCAATAACAGTACCAAATGACCCCAACAACGAATGGTATGAGGTACAGTCTGTGAAAAGGAAAAAAGAATGGGAGAGAGGTTCGACATGTCAAACCAAACCTAGGGACAAACTATAATCGATGGAGACTAACCCTCAATGTCATAGTCCCACACTAACCTAGCAGCAGTACAGTACCCACACAAAGATATAATACTTAATAACAAATACACCCTTTTGATGAATGAAAACAGTAAGGACATAGTGGAACTGGAAAATCAGGTAACTACATCTCAACAAACATTGCACAGGGAAACTCTACACCAGCTAATTGTGCTAGACTTGAGGATTCCATCATTAAATACACTGACAGTCATATATGCCAACATGACGTGCAGCTCTTCAGGGGCAGGAGCAAATTACATCACTAACATGTTTGAAAAAATCTTTAAAGGAACAGGGGAAAGACCATTAGCAGTCATACATGTGAATGTAAATAATGTAGGGAGGAAAAGAGTTGAAGAAGTAACCAAAGATTTTAAAAAATTAGCGGAGACATTAGAGAGAAAGGGATGTGAAATAATCTTCTCAGAGATACTTCCGGTACCGAGGACCAATGAAAAAAGGCAAAATGATATCAAAAACTTGAACCAATGGTTATGTAACAGGTCAAAAGAAAGAAAATATACTTTTATAAAATGTTGGGATACATTGCAAGATAAGCCTGAAATGTACTGCAGAGATGGGCTCCACCTAAGCCGGAAGGGCAGCAAAACTCTAGGGTTAAGAATTGTGACAGTGGTAATAGTCACTTTAAACTAAATAATGGGGTGAAGGACAATACTCAACCAAACAGGCAAGATTGTCCTATCTGAAGAATAAACAAAAGTAAAAAGAAAATAATTAGTTTTATGTCATTAAATGCATGTAGTTTAAATATAGAGAAAATGGCTGAATTATCATCATTGATCACTATGTGCAACAAGGACATCATTTGCATCACAGAAACATAGCGGGATGAACTTAACAAATGGAGCCAGGAGATTCTTGGGTACCAATTGTTTAATAAACCCAGAAAGGATCATAGAGGAGGCAGTGTTGCTATCTATACAATCCCACAGCTTCCACTTGCATACTGTGTGACCCTGAGCAAGCCACTTAACCTCCTTGTGCTCCCAGGTCGCTCCTATAAAAATGCTTTCAGCTTAGTGTGCTATACCTGGTTAGATAACTAACTATACAAAAGATGAAATAGAGTGCCATATGATTGAAATGGCATGCACTGACGGTATTGTGGCAGAATCCATATGGATAAACATTACAGGGATGAGTGGTAAAACCTTTTCCTTATGTGCTATCTACAGACCCCCCAATAGTAGTACTGACAACATAATGGAAATGTTGTCCCAAATATCTAAAATTAATGAAAAACTGAAAGTAATTTAGTAGGCAACTTACACTTACCAAATATTAACTGGACCACATCACAAGCTACCAGCACCCAAGATCAAAACATTCTTGATTATCTGAACATTGTAGAGATACAACAGTTGGTCATAGAACCCACTAGGGGTACAGTACTAATATATTAGACATAATATTAACTGATATCCCAGATGAAATAAAAAAATGTCTATATAGGTGCACCATTGTCAAACAGTGACCATATGACTGTACATTTTGATTTAGACAAAAAAAAATGTAACATTAAGGGAAAATCAGTATTTAAAAACTTCAACAAAGCTGATTGGAATTCTATAAAACACAATCTCCAAGAACCAGATCTTCCCAAAAAACTGTTACAACTCAGCGCTGACGAAGCATGGCCCCTTTTTGTTGATACTACTAAAACACTAGAAGATAGATTCATCCCAAACAGGAAAATGCAAAACAACAAGGGGGAAAAAGCCATTATGGTTTAACAATAAAATTCAGAGATTAAGTACAAAAAAGAAAATGGCCTTTGCAGCCATGAAAAAAATCCCAAACATCAAGTAATGTCGCAAAATATAAAATAGTAGTCAAACAACTAAAAAGCACAATTACAAAATCACACATGCAAACCAGATTCATGCTAGTCCATACTAAGGATAACTTGAAGGGTTTTTATTCATATATTAACAGCAAAATGGCATCATCTAGAGCGATAGGACTCTTACACCACAATGACCAAATCTACAGCAACCCTGAGCAAATTACAAACATATTTAATACTTATTTCTGTCCAGTTTACACTGGCAATACTACTCCTCTTTAGCTAGTACAATACCAAAACAACCCCCTACCGATAACACTGATTGTTGTCAGCCAGACCTAATAAAGAACAAACTATTACCATTGGACTGTAATAAATCACAGGGACTGGATGTCTTACACCCACGCACATTAAAAGAACTAGCAGATGTATTGGCAGTACCAATTTCAGTTATAGAAAATAAAACAATTAGGGAAGGTAATGTTCCAAATGACTGGAGGAAAGCAATTGTCATTCCAATGTTTAGCAAGCATTTGTCAATGCCAAATGTTGTCTCGCTGGCACTTGCATTGGTAGTGCATGAGTTAGAGATTCATAATAGGAATATTAGTGAAGTACCGAAGTGACATCAACCCCCCCCCACCCTGCAGAGACTGACAGGCATTGGGGTGTGCTTTTGGGGCATAACACTCATGCCATTTAACCTTACCCTACCCTGTTGACACTGACAAGTGTCGTGGTGTGCTTTGTGGTCTTTGGGCATTATACTTCCCCATTCCATAAGGAAATATGCTGAGGTGGGTGCAGTATAGGAGAATGGGGTGAACTTTGGGGCCAAACACTCCAAGGCACACCTTGATGCCTGCCACTGGCTGCAGGGTGGGGGTGGGGGGATGGCATGAGCATTACAGCTGATGATCCCAAGTCATACCCCTGACACCTGTCAGTCTGTACAGGGTGGGGTGTTACAGTTGGGAACTCTAACGCCATAGGCATGTGTTGGTATTTTCACTCCAAATTATCAACATTGGCATTTTGTGACCCACCTCTTAAAGAGCAGCACTATCAGTTTGTTAGCTGAAAGGTGATTTTGCACAATGACTGCACCAACTGTATTGTTCATGGGGAGGTGTAAAAAATGGCAACGTTGGAAATCTGGAGTGAAAATATGAAAAATTGGTGAAGTCATGAGCATGCATAGAAACTGCACAACGCAAAGTCTGTAACCCAATTATTGTTTGGATTTTTTTAACCACATTTTCAACATAGGCATTTTGGGACCTCCCCTCATAAACAAGGACACTGTGATTTTCTTAATCTGTCCCAAAAGTTGATTTCCCACACTGACCATGCCATTGCATGCCACAGGTGTGAAAACACATTTTGGGCAGGATGTGAAAAAATGACAGCTGTACTGTTCATTAGGAAGTGTTAAAAATGCCAGTGTTGAAAATCTGGCATGAAAATATTGCAAATTTGCAAAGTTATAAGAGTACTTGGAAACTGCGTAACACAGGCTTATAACACAGTCATTTTATGGACTTTTGTTAACAACTTTTCAACATAGGCATTTTAGGACCTCTGATCATGAACAGTGTCACTGTCATTTTCTTAATCTGTCCCTAAAACTGATTTCCCACAGCAATAGTGCTATTCTGAGAAAGAAGTATGAAAACACATTTTGACTATGATCTGTAAAATGACAGCTGAATTGTTTATAAGGAGGTGTGGAAAATAGCAATGTTGAAAATCTGGAGTGAAAATATTACAAATTCACAAAGTTATGAGCATGGGTGGAAACTGCGCAATGCATGCTCATAAAACAGTAATTTTTGGATTTTTTTCACCAAATTTGCAACATAGGCTTTCTTAGAGCCCACCTCATGAACAGTGGCACTGTTGTTTTGTTAATCGGTCCCAAAAGATTATTCCGCTCAGTGACCACAAAATTGCCTTTCTTGTTTGTTGTAATTGTTTTGTTTAACCAAGAGAGGCACACTAAACTTTTGGGACCAAATAATGCCATGATAGTTATTGAATTCTTGGGGGGGGAGGGGGGGCAATAACCCCATGTTGAAAATTTGGTGCCTAAATTCCCAAAAATGCCCGAGATATGCACCAAAGTTGACCCACTAGAGTTCATCTGCACAGTTCCAGCCTCTGCCAATCAAATTGCTTATCTAGATGCCTTTATCATGCCACAAAAGCCCACGAGGTATGCAAATGTGCTAATAAAGGCACTATACATATACTAATGAGCTTCTCTTCTGGCCTAATGCTCACCTAGTGTGCATTCTGTCAGAAGCTAAGTTCAAAGTGAGTATAAATGGCGTCAAACTCCCAGATCTTTCAAATTCCCAGTTTGTTCAAAACTGTGTTGTTCAATTTAAAATGTTAATAAGTAATTTATTAGTGACACTTTCTGCAGGGCTTCTTTTACATGTTTTCACTTGATATAATAGTGATACTTTGATGTTGGGAAGGTTATCTATGGGACTAATGGCACTGTGAGCTAAAAATAAGTAAGTAAAATGTATTTCTTAAGCATCCAATCCCAGAGGCTATGGGCACTTTACAAAGAGGTGCGACAATTACAGCAATTTATAACAATTAAAATTAGAGTCAGTTAGCTTAACACACATAATAAATAGCAAATGACACAACTATAAAACCCCTTTAAAATTCAATGGACATCAAATGCCTGTTTAAAAAGATGTGTCTTAAGACCCCGCTTGAAGATCTCCACAGAGGAAGCCTCCCTTAATGATCATTGTGGGGAATTCCATAGCACTGGCCCTGCAACCTCAAAGGGGAGGTCTCCATACATCTTTAGCTTCAGCATTCAGCCTCGGTCCTTGTCTGCTGCCCATAGTGGCATTATTCCCTCACACATCCTCCCCAGCATCACAGTGTCACTACTGTACATTATATTACTAGGGCTCACCTGCATTCTTTTGCCTGTATTGTTATATACTGTTGTGTTAATTTTGTATGCTGAACAATTTTGTCTCATTTTCTTTAATTCATGATATTCTATACTCTCCTATGTACACTGTATCCCATTCCCCTTGCCCCCCAGGACACATCTGGAAAATAACTCTTTGTGGCTCATGTTGTCTTTCCTGGTGAAACTTTTCAAATAAATAAATAGTAAATAAATACCCCACTGCTTGTGAAATCATAGTTAATGGCTGCACTGATGATTATGATGTCACAAGACGAGGACTGTGATTTCTATTGTAGATACAAAGCTGGAGCAGATGCTACATAGGGCACAGTGATTCTGTTTTCATGTTACTATCCGTAGTTATAAAGAAAAGTGGGAACTAAGTACAGATAGTATATAAAATGTTATATAGAACTCTGTGTATAAAACAGGATTTTATACCACTCTTTCCCATTATAAGTAAGGTGTTTTTGTTGATAAGAATAATGATGTTTGGACCACCAGATGCAGAAGTGCTATACTTCATTGTAGAGGACCTGGATTCATTCCACGAGGAACAATCACAGAATGCACAAACCTTTTTTTATATTTTACTATTTTTTCCTTCTGGACAGCCACACCTGCAATATCTATCCTTTTTTCCTCTGGTAGTCGACTTCCGTGAGAGATACTTACCTTTCCGCAGCTGCTGTCTAGGTTGGCATGCTTCGCCATCACCCCACAGGAAACCAGCCATGCAGTGATACCTGGTTTTGGTTGACCACCTGGTATACCAGCCTGTTCCCTTCCTATAGTCTGCACTCATTTATCTGTCTTTCACTTATCTGTTACACTCATTTTCCATCCCTGTGACTGAGCTGTCCTTTTCTATGATTGTCATTGAATATGCAGTCAGATAACCATCACACTTAGCTACCCATCTAATACAATGGTAATGTATGGGGTCAGATAACTGAGTGCTGACTAGACTCCTCCAGCCTTGGGCTAGGAGTTGTGCATTTGCAGGGAATCCAGGTTTCCCACATGGTATTACAATGCCAAACCATGTGTAGAGGGTGGCTTGTGCCTCTCTAGACCTCAACAATGGGCTTGGGTTCAGCTCAACATCAATAACCAAAAGAGCCAAATTACAATCAAAATAGCTGGGATCAGTCCACTTATTGTAGTGGTGAGAACCAGCAACTCATAAAGAAATCTCTAATGAATGAAGCTAAGGGATGTAAGAATTACTGTGTGTCATCATAATGTTCACTAATAATACTGATATGGTGTCTGTTTTCCTATATCATGATAATAGTTTTTCATGATGTAATAATACATAACTTGGTAGAGTATGAAAAATATGGCTTCTTAGTTTACTACTGTGTTTTCCCCCAAAAATGTAGGTTGTAGAGGGTCCGTCCAACAAGATCTAAACCAGACACCATCATGTCACGATAATCTGATAACCATGATCATTTTTTTTTAAAATGTTATCATGTGGTGAACATTTTTAAATTGTGACACCCCTAATTACAAGGAAATATATGGGGGGGGGGGAGTGTTGTCCTCCATGTAATTCATATAAGTGTTTTTTTAAATGACCTTTACCTGATATAATAAAAAAATAATTTTCACTTGCAGACCTGTGAGTGGGCCATTTTCATTGACTTCAGGTTTTGTAGGGGACGTCGCTGTGTACTGTTGTCACCTTCCTTGGGTAGACTTGTGTTTTGGCTTGCAGAGCAAACCCAGACCCTTGGGTCAGCTCTTGCTTGGCTCACCCATCTGTAGTCAGGGGAATGTCTCATTTTGGTAATTTGGGTCATGACTGTCACAGTGTATGTAGAAAAGAGGGAATCTGTACAAACCCACAAGGCTTGTAAATATAGGCCTTAGCAGTTAGATGGCAAAATCAAGGTGTGTCAGGTTGCTGCTGCAGTTGTCTGTCTCAGCTGGTGACACTCTCATCTCTGCACCACAAAGCTGGGGGTTCACATTCCAAAACAGGGACTTGGGCTGTAACCCAAAGTTGGTGCTTCTGTGTAGTACTTGTATGATGGTGGTAAGACTTTAAATCAAAATCCCTTCAACCCATGTCTGGTAATTGTCCCAATAGAAATAAAAGATCCCATTTGCTCTTTTAGAAAAAGAAGTGAGTAGAGGACAACCCCACCAGTGTCCTACCCAACATTCTTCCTTTCAAAAAAAGAAAGATACAGTGTGATTGTCTACAGCTATATTGTGTGTGTTCAATACTGGCTGATGAGTTTGCACATGCAGAGTCAGTGCACTTGCAGTATTTTATTTACTTAAGGAATATTGGTAGAGAAGCCAGTTATTTCTGAGAGATTAGAAGCTAGTTGGGGATTGGAGGGCCCGAGGCACAGCCAAGGGTCACCTCTCTCCAGTCTGTCGTTAATCCAAGAAAATGACCAACTTCAAGATTGCTATTGTCATTATGATTCTGATTACAGTAACAACTTTGGTTTTTAGAGCTTACTTTGAGTAGTGTGGCGAAAGCAATGCAGCATGACTATGTCTTACGTTTAAGACATTGCATTCTGCACAGCATCAGCTGGTAGATGTTTTGGTCTTTTTATAAAAAATTAATGACCAATTCAACAGCCAGAAACATTGCTGGGTTCATGAATATTTAAATATATGAACATACGAACATAGGAATGTGCCGGCAGAAACAGACCACCCGGTCTATCTAAGTCTACTCGAGTGTGCAGCTAGCACCCCTAGTTTGCAGCTGCCCCACTCCCCCTCCCATTTGTCATCCCACTGCTACCCCCTCCCCCACCCTCACTCTCCCCTGTTCCCTGTCACATGCCCTTTTGAAACTGTTCACAGATTTACATGATACCATCCATTAAGGTAGGGCATTCCATTTTGCTACCACCCTCTCTGTGAAATAGTGTCTCCTCATTTCCTTCCTAAATCTTCCCCCCTCTATTCTTAGTGCATGCCCCCTGGTGAGCCTTCCTCACCTTAAATGAAAGGCCCCATCTGCCCCATCCTTATTTATTCCCCTCAGATACTTGAATGTCTCTATCATGTGCCCCCCGTCCCTTCTATCCTCCAGGGTGTACATATTCAGGTCTCTCAGCCTGCTGTCATAGTCTGTCCCCTTCCATTCCACTTATCATCTTTGTTGCCCTCCTCTGCATCTCCTCCAGTAGCCTGATATCACGCTTTAGGTATGGCCTCCAAAACTGAAGACAATATTCTAAGTGCAGCCTTAACAGTGACCTGTAGAGGGGCAAGATCACCTCTCTTCACCTGGATGAAAAACCCCTCACTATGCACCCCAGCATTTTGTTCACTTTTGCAGTCACTCTCCTGCACTGGGCAGTGTTGTCCATGGTCTCTGTTATCATTACCCCTAGGTCCTTCTTATTATATGCTTATAATGGAATGTAAAACCCTCTGAGCTACATTTCATGAGCATATTATTTGTAAGTAAAAAAAAAACAACTAGCATGTGCACAATTAACCTTTGCAACAAGGTGGTTCCTTGAAGCACAGGAATATAGGGGTTTGCTATTATCAGTAAATTAAACACTTTTACAGCAGTTGCTGCTGACTTACAGAAGGGTCCATATGATTTACACTCTTGCAAGGTTCACTGCTATTCCTGAGGTACTAGGTATGTACCTTTCAGGGTTCAGCCAATAATCAAACAGAACAGCTTATTCTTTAATAGCTTTATTAAAATCTCCACTTGTGCCTTGCCTCCACCACCCCAGCTGCCCAAGGTACCTCACAGATTGTTTCTTCATGCCCTCAGAAGCTATTTTTAACCAAGGGAGTGGCCGGGAAACCTTTCAAAAAGCAGTCATGGTATCCTGGCATGAGCAATGGGTTGCAAGAAATATGATTCCTCTGCTCAGGGAGCTCAGCAGAGGTGGCATGGCAAGTGTAGCTGCTGTCACTGGGAAATAGATGGGGCTTCATTTCAGCAGTCCCACTGACAGAGCAAGTGTTTGTAGTGCCAATGTACTTTAGTTTTACAGTTGATTTACCCCATATGGCCCTACTGAATGCAGTAGCTCCTTTTCAGTGGGGTCCTACTCTTACCTCAATTGTAACAGCTGGGTGGACTGAAGCAGTAGGAGGTTAAGTGACCTGCTAAAGGTCTTACAGAGTATATGTGGTTCTGGTGGGATTTGAACCACAGTTTCCTGGCTCTGAAGTCTGTGTTTTAACCACTGTGCCATGATGCTTCCTAAAGGCTATACATAATTGTTTATGTAGAGGGGCTTCAGTAAGCCCATGAAGAGTCATACTGACAAGCCAACTCACACTCAACCAATGAGGGGCTTTCTCACACTATCTCTGCCTAATGGAGTCAAATACACCCCCTCCATAAATAAGCAATGCTTGCCCAGTATAAGTGAATAACCCTCTCCCCATGCCCAGTCATAGACTAGATGCTGATTAATTAGTTGAATTATCTGCTGGGGTGGGATGGATTGGATAATGTGAGAGAAGAAGCACATCTAAGTGACTGGATGATCCGTTACTGAAGGGAATTGTACTAGTTATGCAGTGACTGACCACCAGACAGCTTCTTGCCATGTGTGTCCTAAATCTTTGTGGATTGTTGGGGAGGGAGACATTAAGATAAAGTATTCAGGTCCCTGGGTCCCACTTCAAAGGAAGGAAGCTACACATTTAATTGGGTTTGCATACTTTTCCTTACAGCCCTCCTCTCTCTCTCTCTCTCTCACACACATTATGTGTCACTCTCTCTCTCTCTTTGAGGTGGTGAACGTATTCTAGTTTTAAATGCAACCTACAAATGGTTGTAAAATATTCCAGCTTTGAATCTAGAGATCTGCATATGTTTGCATATTACTGACATACTAATTATTGTTTTGTATTTTAAATCACTCATGGTATTAATCCATTTGCATGTCCTTCCAGTCAACCATTTCCTTCTGGCCTTTCTCCCAGTGACTTACCAATACATACACAGGACATCTCTGGCCCTCAACGTGGTTCTGGAAGTGCACGTCTCAAGAATGGAAAGCTGTGGGCAATCATCTGATGGCCGTGGCTGTTTTTCTACTGTCTTGCCCCCCCCATCTCCATCAGAAGACTTTCTTAATTCAAGTCATTGGGGGGGGGCACCATAACATAGGACTACTCTCGCCCATGTGTTCAAGAAGGCACTGTTGCATCAGAGCAAACAACCACCACCTCCTGGAGTCCAAGAATGGCACCTCTACAGTGCTCATGAGTCTCCTCTGGGGAGTTTCATTTTAGTGACCTGGAGTTAGTTCTGATGTCCCAGTGTCTCATAAGTTCAGGACTGACAGCAGAGACTGTTGCATACTGGATCCTCTTGGTGCCAAGAAAAGTATTGCTAAACTACAAGTGTTCAAATACAACTGAGATTATTGATGAAAAGTTGAGGGGAAGGGGTTTGCAAACTTAAATGGAAAGCTTTCTTCTAATAAAAAAATGGTAAAACAGACTGAAAATAGTGGGAAGGCCAATTATGTAAGAGAGGAGAAAAGGAAATTTGATATGGCATCAGATGGCATGGTTGCTACATTTCTTCACACTAGCATGAAGTGCTGCTTTAAAGAACCTGTGATGGCTCCTGTGGAGACTTTGGAAATGATACATAATTCTGATTGGCTATCCCATATTTCCTGCTTTTCTCTTTCCCTTATTCTCTTTCACTAAGGAGATGTGCACAGAATATCTCTTCTTTGACATTTTTCAGCTTCTGCTGCTTGTGTACACATGATGCCATAATCCCCTGATTGTGACAACATAATTGTTTCCATGGCAACCAGCTGTGATTCATAAGCAGAGGAGTATGATATTATGTGTAAACAGGCTGCACGAGTATGAAGCCTGGGGGCCGTGGTTTTGAGCATCTGTCCTTCATGACAAAGAAAGAGAAAAGGGTAAAGACAGAAAATATGGGAAATATACCCAGAACTGTTTGGAAAAATTGTGCTTTCCAATGTTTTTTTAATGCTATCACAGGCTCTTTGAAGTGTTCCACACAGGCATCTACTTGTTTCCTCCACAGCCTGGGTTCAGAAACACTGATAATGAGTAACTGATGTGAAATGTGCTATGTTTGAAATGTCAGTGTGCCATTGCTGAAGGTGTGAGTAGAGGGAGGGAGAGATGTAACTAAACACACCACAGGGTCAGAATAATACCTTTTGATAGAGACTGTATAGATATGTCAGGGTGAACAAAATGCCCTGAACTCACCTGGTGAAAAAGACACCAGACAATTATAAAATTGTATTGTCTTGTAAAAAGTATGAATAAGTGAATAAACAAAGTTTACAAAAATACTGAAGTACTGTACAGACCTGCTCTTCAAAGCAAGGAACAAGTGGATGTCTCCCTATCCAATAAGGAACCCAAAGAATGTAGCATAAGATTCTTGTTTTCAAACATTGTCATTTGCATCTCTCTGCAAATGAAAGAAGCATTTGTCAGTGCCAAATGTTGTCTCATTGGCACTGACATTGGTAGTGCAGGAGTTAGAGGCACATAATAGGAATGGCAGTGAGATATGGAACTGACGCCAACCACACGCCCACCCTGCAGAGACTGACAGGCATTTAGCTGTGCCTTTGGGTCATCAGCTATAACGCTCATGCCATTTTACCTCACCCTACCCTGTAGACCCTGACAAGTGTTGTGGTGTGCTTTGGGGTCCTTGGGCATTATACTTACCCCATTCTATAAGGAATATGCTGAGGTGGGTGCAGTATAGGAGAATGGGGTGAACTTTGTGGCTGAACACTCCAAGGCACACCTCGATACCTGTCAGTGGCTGCAGGATGGGGGTGGGAGTGGACTGGCGGGAGCATTACAGCTGATGATCCCAAGTCACACCTCTGATGCCTGTCAGTCTCTACAGTGTGGGGTGTAACAGTTGCAAACCCTAATGCCGTAGGCGTGAGTTGGTATTTTCACTCCAAATTATCAACATGGGCTTTTTGTGGCCTCATCTCATGAAGAATAGCAGTATCAGTTTGTTAGCTGAAAGCTGATTTTGCACAGTGACTGTGCCATTTGGCCTCACAGGTACATAAACACATTTTGGGCAGGATGTGAAAAATGACAACTGTATTGTTCATGAGGAGGTATAAAAAATGGCAACATTGAAAATCTGGTGCGAAAAGATGAAAAATTGGTGAAGTCATGAGCATGCATAGAAACTGCGCAATGCACATCCATAAACCAAATATTTGTTTGTTTTTTTTAAAACCAGATTTTCAACATAGACATTTTGGAACCTCCCCTCATGATCAGTGGCACTGTGATTTTCTTAATCTGTCCCAAAAGTTGATCTCCCACAGCGACCACGCCGTTGTATGCCACAGGTGCGAAAACACATTTTGGGCAGGATGTGAAAAATGACAGCTGTACTGTTCATATGGAGGTGTGAAAAAATGCCAGTGTTGAAAATCTGGCATGAAAATATTGCAAATTTGCGAAGTTACAAGGGTGCGTGAAAACTGCACAATGCATGCTTGTAATACAGTCATTTTATGGACTTTCATCACCAAATTTTCAACATATGCATTTTAGGACCTCTGCTCATGAACAGTGTCACTGTCATTTTCTTAAAGTGTCCCTAAAATGGATTTCCCACAGTGACTGTGCAATTCTGCGCAAGAACTGCAAAAACAAATTTCAGCAAGGATATGTAAAATGACTGCTATACTGTTCATAAGGAGGTGTGGAAAAATGGCAATGTTGAAAATCTGGAGTGAAAATATTGCAGATTCATGAAGTTATGAGCATGCGTGGAAACTGTGCAATGTATGCTCATAAAACAGTATTTTTTTGGATTTTTCTCACCAAATTTGCAACATAGCCTTTCTGAGAGCCCACCTCATGAACAGTCACACTGTCATTTCATTAATCAGTCCTGAAAGGTGATTCCATACAGTGACCGCGAAATCACCGAATAACACCATGGCAGTGACTGAATTCATGAGGAGGGGTCCCAATAACCCCATGTTGAAAATTTGGTGCCAAAATGACCAAAAATAGATGAGATATGCACCAAAGTTGAAAAAAAAACAATTTATGCCATTATACAACTTACCAGCATTTCTTCAGTTCCCAGTCGGCTTTGAAGAGTGCAGACATGTTCCCGGATCCACCAAAGATCATCGAGCCATGCTCCGGAGGTAAGTATGGGGTGAGGGGGGTATGGGGAGGCAGGGTATGTGGAGGGTGGGCGCGTGTCTGGGAAGGGAGCAGGACAGACCGCGAGGGACTGTTTTCTGTTTTACAGGTAAGAAAAAGAGAAACATCATCAGGTGGCATTTTTTTTTAACAGGGACATTTGGCTTGCTGGGGTGGGCTCCCAGTGTGTCACCTGAGTGTTTTTTGGGGGGTGCTGTAACCGACAGGGGATTGGGCCCCCCGGTCGGCACACAACAAATGAGGGGGGACATTATGCCAATGGGGAGTGGGCTGCCCCTTTGGAAAATTAAACTGGGAAGAAGGGACTGTAGCCAATGGGGCTTGGGCCCTCTGCCAGCAAAGAAAGACTGTTCTGAGGGTGCATGATGCCAAGGGAGATTGGCCACATTCTCGGCACACACTTGGAAGGGGGGGCATTATGCCGATGGGGAGTGGGCTCTCCCTTCGGCAAATTAAGTGGGTTGGGGCATGCAACAGGGGGATTTGGCACCCCCTGAAGTCTGGCATAGGTAGTCTGTGCTGCCATGTTTAGGGAAACATTCAGTAAAGGCACATCGGGAGGCATGTTATTGTGCCGCTGCATGAGGAGCTTGCATCTCATTGCAGCAGCACTTTTGTTTGATCTGGTGGCCAGTTTACATCTGCCTGGTGTCAGCACCTGCATGCTAGCTTATTGGGGAATGAGGGAAGCACCTAATTATGTGTGCCCTGCATTCACCCACAGTGACCGCCTCTCCAAATCTGCTACTACTGCAATATTTTGGCTGGTGCACAAGAGCGAGCCAACATAAAAAGGGTAACAAAAGTAACCCCTCAAACTACAGACAAAGAAGTCTCACTTCAACTGTTAGCAAAATTATTGAAGGAGTCATCAAAGACAAAATAGTAATCTAAAACAGAGGAGATTTATTGACTCAACACAACATGGATTTGCAGAGAAAAGAAGCGTAGTACAAACTTACTAAGCTTTTATAATACAATTACCAAATATTTGGACCAAAATGATTCAGTGGAACTCATATTTTTCGACATTCAGAAAGCATTTGACACCCTTCCCCATTGCAGATTAATAAAAACACTCAAGAAACTATAAGTAGAGACATCTATAATAAACTGGATAACATCAATGCTTAAGGGTAGGTCACAGGTAGTCAGAGTTAATAGTCATCATTTATTTACCAGAAGGGAAAGTGATGAGCAAACATCCCATAAGGTTTAGTTCTGGGACCACTCCTCTTTAACTTATTTGTACAGGACCTCCAAATCACTAGTAACAATATTTTACTAAAATTTGCAGATGATCTCTAACTAGGTAGCAAAGTATCTACAGATGAAAGATGCAAAAATATGCCTCAGGATCTAAATAAAATTATTCAATGGACCAATGACAACAACATGAGGTTCAGTTTAGATAAATGTGTGGTCATGCACTGTGGGAAGAACAACCCAAAACAAAGCTATATGATTCACAACATAAGTCTCCAGGCTGGCCTACTAGCACAGTGGTAGGGCTACTGCTCACAGCACCCACAACCTGGGTTCGGGAATGGACTCGGGAGGCTGGATGGCCGGCCTAGGGGAGGTAGGATTGAGTGCTTAGAGGCTGCTCTCCTCCTCCCCCTATGGGGAGGGGTGGGTAGCAAGTCCTGCTTCTTTACCGCCACCTGGGTGACTACAGGTGGAGGTGCAGTGAGACAGCTTGCAGCAGGGTGAGTGGATGTCAGCCCAGAGCCACAGTGCTGGCATGTCACGACATGCCTGCCCCTAGGCTTTCCTAGTGTGCTGACATCCTGAGGGCTGGGACCAGAAAAGTGGGAAAAAAAACACATCAGGCACCTAAAGATGGGACCTGGCCATCCTGAGAAATCCAGAACCAGGCTCCATAGAAGGGGCCGATGAGGCCTCCTGACGCACACTTAAGGACTGGAGCAGACTACTGGGGGTCTCTCTCCTCCCTGCCCAGAGGGTAAACAGATGCAGGATGGGGGAAGGCTCAGTGGCACTTGGAGGGAGGTACCTGAGACAGACCTATGTGAGTGTGCACAGCATTGGGATTCCCTGAAGATAGGAGCTTGGGCTGGTGAGTAAGGGGTTAAAAAAACACAAGTCTCCACAAGGTTGATATATGTAGGGATCTGGGAATCACAGTCTGTAGTAACATGAAAAACAATGCCCAATGTAGGCAAGTAGCTAAAAAAGTTGATCACTTAATAACTTGCATTAAAAGATTGTTCACTAATAAACCAGCAGCTGTAATGTTATCTCTTTACAAAACGTACTTACACCCACACTTAGACTATTGCACCCAAGTATGGAGCCCAGGATTAAAACAGGATATAACTATCCTGGAGAAATCACAGTGTAGATTCACTAAGCAGATATCGCACTTAAAACACATTGCATATCCACAATGATTGGAAATACTTAATTTATGGCCATTGCAGTTAAGAAGAAATAGAGGGGACCTGTTGACCTTATATAAAATCGTAGATGATATAGAACTGACATCCAACAAAGAGATCGAGTTAAAAGGTAATACCCACAACTTAAGAACTCACAATAAACAAATAACTGGGGTAGTGTCCAGGACTAATCTAAGAAACAATATATTCTTGCCTAGGGTAATGAGATTGTGGAACAAACTTCCCTCAGAGATTGTAAACCAATCAATCTTCTTAGGGTTTAAATCCAAACTCGATGCCTAGCTTAACAAAAACAGCCCTTATAGTAATAGCCACTGACAAGTGGGGACAACAATTATGGGCACCTAGCCTTCTGCTGTCCTGAAACCATAGCATAAGCCACAGTATAGTATTTTATGACTGCTATGAGCCAGAGTTTCTTCCTCTATGTGGCTGAGGTAACAGGGACTGTATACACAGCTGCAATGATTGGTGATGCTATGTGGAACACTTTTAAGCAAAATATTCTACCAGTAACAGAGGTGGAGCAGTTACTTATGCAAATCATTTTCCAGAGATAATAGGACTGTGAGATCCACTGGTGGTGGCTGACAAAAGGGAATCACATGCCATTCATTGCTCTGTGTCTTGCACACTAAAGTATTTTTTCCTCAGACCATACCTTGATGGTTTTGCCAGAAGGCACAGGAAGGGAAAAAAAGGGGTAAGGGACAGCATGGTACATAAAGGAGGTCATATATGTGACTGAGGTCCAGGGAGCACACACAGGACCAGAGATCCTATGGATCATGATTCAGGAAGGCAAAGGCTCAGTCACATGGATTGGAGTAGCCTACATGCCTCCAGCACATGACACAGAGGCAGACAAAAGCCTGCTACAAAACATAATTAACATGTCCTACAAGGGAGAAGTGATCCTGGTGGGAGATTTCAATTTACCATATGTAGATTGGGAATCCTTCATGGCCGGCCACTTCAGCCAGAAGTAGAGACATTATAGGAGCCCTAAGAGGAGTTGTACTTGAGCAACTTGTAGTTCACCCCACAAGGGGGGGACGCTACCCTGGATTTAGTCCTAACAAATAGTACAAAGGTTATAGGGATTGAAGTCGGAAGTCATCTAGGGTCAAGCGACCATAAAACTGCTTGGCTTGACATTAATGTAAAGGAGGACCTTAGCCATTTGAGGACCAAGGTCTACGATTTCAGGAAAGCAAATTTCACACAGGTGAGAAGTTGCCTCAGGAAGACACTGGAAGAAAAATCACCTGGGGGGTAGAGAAGAGTTGAAACCACCTTAAAGAGGCATTAAAGCAAAGTGGCAGAAGAAAGAATAAGAACAGTCAGCATAACAAAAAGGAGAAGAACCCCAATTTCGTTCATAAGGGAAGTACAAGACACGATAAGAGAAAAGAAAAAGGCATTTAAAAGGTAGAAAGCCTCAAAAAAGAATGAGGACATGGGTCTTTATAGGAACAAATTGAAGGAAGCCAGTAGAAAAATCAGGACGGCCAAGGTGCAAGCAGAAGAAAATATTGTGGAGGACATCTTGGAAGGTACAAAGAATTTCTTCAGGTACAGCATATAAGTGATAGGAAGAAAAACAAAGGGAGAATAGTCAGGCTCAAATCGGAGGGAGGGGACATGATGATGAGGGGAACATCGACAATGCAGAAGCACTAAACAAACACTTCTGCTCAGTGTTTACAAATGAGGCAGAGGGAGATGGACCCAACTTGATACCTGAAACCAGACAGGACGGAGGTGTTGACTTTAGCCCTTTCTCAGTAGAAAGGGTTATGAAAGAATTAGCAAAACTAAAAATAGATAGGGCCATGGGTCCGGATGGGATCCTAAGAGAACTAAAAGAGGAGCTAGCAGCACCACTGATGGATCTCTTTAACAAGTCTCTAGAAGAAGGGATAGTTCCGGAGGACTGGAGGAGGGTGAAAGTGGCCCCGATTCACAAGGGGAAAAGCAAGGAGTCAGAAAACTACAGACTGGTCAGACTGACCTCTATGGTGGGTAAACTGATGGAATCCCTGCTCAAGGAGAGAATTGTGGCATTCCTGGAAGCCAGCAGGCAGCAGAACCCCAAGCAGCACGGGTTCACGACAGGCAGATCCTGCCAGACCATTCTGATTCAGTTTTTTAACTGGGCCACAAGGATAGTGGACCAGGGAGGAGTGGTAGATGTAGTCTCCCTGGAATTTAGTAAGGCCTTCAACTCTGTACCACACAGAAGGCTGCTAAAGATGCTAAGGTGGGTGGGAGTTAAGGGGGGTGAATAGTATCCTGGATAAGAAACTGGTGGGAGGGCAGAACCCAGAAGGTTGTGGTACCTAGCGAGAGGGAAGTGACAAGCAGGGTGCCCCAGGGTTGGTCCTGGGCCACTACTCTTCAACATATTCATTAGCGACATTACAGAGGAGCTGGGGGGGGAAGGTGTGCCTATTTTCAGATGACATGAAGCTCTGTAACAGGGTTGACACAACGGAGGGGGGACATCAAATGAGGGATGACCTTTGCAAACTTGAAAAATGGTCTTCTGAATGATAACTGAGATCTAACGCCCAGAAGTATAAGGTCATGCATCTCGGCAGGGGCAACACCAGTGCTGAATGCTACTTGAGAGGGGAGCAACTTACATCCTCAAATCTAAAGCACAACTTGTGGGTCATAATTTCAGGAGACCTGAAGGTTGGTAGCCAGTGTGAAAAGGCAGCACTAAAAGCAAACCTTCTGCTGGGATGCATAGGTATAGGAATCACTAGCAGACACAGAGATGTGGTCCTACCTCTGTAAAGATCATTGGTGAGGCCTCACCTTAAGTACGGGGTCCAGTTCTGGAGACTGCACATGAGAAAATATATTTACAGGGTGGAGACAGTCCAAAGGAAGGCAACTAAAATAATACATGGACTCCAAGAAAACAGCTATGAGAATAGACTGGGGGAGCTCAACATATACTCTCTGGAACAGTAGTAGTAGTAGTAGTAAAAATTTGTATTCAATTGACAAGCAAAAGAATAGCTCATTTCCAGCGAGGTCCTTAATACAAACATTCATGTTGACATCATAAAATATTTTAACACAAATTACATATATACATATACACACACAAAAAACTAACACCACAATAATATTTTAGTTACAATAACTATTTAACATCCATACAAATAAACTACATAAATATACAAAACACATTCATTCACATATAAAAAGCTCAAATCTTCATCATGTTTAATACATAATGTTCATGGTAAATCAACAATAAACCTTTTATCTGCTTCAACTTTAAACCATATTTTTATTTCTCCTATACTGGGACTAGAACTAAGTGGTCTAAGATAAATTGGCAATGAATTCCATATATTGGGACCTAAATAAAAAAAATGTGCTCTACCCAAATCTGTCCTTCTTCTGGGCAAAACATATTCCATACCCTCCGTAGAGCATAGACCTCCTCTAATTGTCCTAACCTGAAGTTCATCGATGATATATTCAGGTACTTCACCCCTAACTGAATTAACCATGTATATCAAAATATGAAAAGACCTTCTGTCATTTGGGTACATCCAGTTCAAAGACTGATATAGCTCTCTTCTATGTGTTCTCTTAGGAACATCCAAAATAAACCTTTCTATTTTATTTAAAAGGACATCTATTTTAGCTAACTGGGTTAAAGTTGCCCCTATATAAACAATATCCCCATAATCCAAAAAAAGGTATCAATGTGGCTGTGGCTACATGCTTCCTCACTCTTTCATCCATACAGTTTCTAATTCTATATAGTGCACCCAAACATCCACTAACTTTCTTAATTATATGGTCTATGTGGGAAATCCATCCCAGTGATCTATCCAGATACATTCCCAAGTATCTATAACATTGCACTTGTTCAAGAACAATTTTATTTTTAGTTACGATATTCAGACCTAACTCTGAATAGGTTACACTATTTTCTTTAGAGAACAGTATAACCTGGGATTTTTTTGAGTTGAGAACAAGTTTAGATTCACTATAAAATAACTGAAGCTCATCAAATGCACTTTGAAGAGTAAGTTCTATCTGCATTATTGATGAACCCTCCACATAAATGATGGTATCATCTGCATATTGATGACATTGTACATCAGGATTAGTTAGAACAAAATCATTCATGTATAAATTAAATAATATTGGACCCAAAATGGATCTTCGGGGCACTCCAGAAATAATTACCGTAAAACCAGATCCCCATCCATTTATTGATACCATTTGTTTCCTTCCAGTTAAATAAGCATCAAACCACCGAACCACATTGGTGGAAATACCCAAAGTAGGTAGTCTGGACAGGAGGATGTCATGGTCCAAGGTATCAAACGCCTTGGACAAATCAACAAAAATTGCCCCCACTGACATCCCCATGTCCAGGGCACCCGCAATATCCCCAGTAACTTTCAGCAAGGTAGAAGTTGTGCCATGCATAGATCTAAAACCAGACTGGAATTTATTAATCAGCTTCTGTTTTCTAAATAAGTCTGAAGTTGTTTAGCTACCATCTTTTCAAACACTTTAGCTACTATAGGTAGTAATGATATAGGCCTATAATTCTCCAATAAAACTCTGGATCCATTTTTAAAAACAGGAATTACTCTAGCTGATTTCCACATTTCAGGAATTTCCTCACATGTGAGTGACATATTAAAGATGTTAGTTAAGGGGTACGAAATAACCAGAGCAGTATATTTCAATAAGATATTAGGAATCTCATCTAGCCCCCCAGCTTTCTTAATATTTATTCTAAGTAATGCATTTTGTGCATCTAATGGGGATACTGGTTCAAAATCAAACTCCTTACCCCTTTCAGAATCAGCTTCTATATCTTTTTTAAAAATTTTAAATGAGGAGAGACTGGTTATACCTTGTGATAAGGCCATTGTGCAAATGGTTGTAAAATAGTAATTAAAAATATACGCAACCTGTGGGCCCAATGGAATTTCAACCTTCCCAATCTCAAATTTTTCTGGATAATCCAATTGTTGGTCTCCCTTCACCTTTTTTAGAACATTCCAGAATTTCCTCGAATTATCAGTCAGATTAATTGTTAATTCCCTATTATAGTAATCATATTTAACTTTCTTAAAGTGGAGGGATAGATGGATATGATAGAGAACTTTAAGTACTTCAAAGGGATAATCAGAGTCCAGGCAAATGAGATGTTCCAGTTAAATGCATCTGGAAGTAGTTTTGTCATAACTAGTTCAAGAAAGATTTGAACCTTCCTCAAACCCTGGTATTTGAGTAATAATTTAGAACTCGAACACTGCATGGTTCACAAAAGTGTTCAAATCATCCATGAATCTTCTCACTTCTGTGTGCTTTTGCTTTGCATCCCTCCCATTCCCATTGTTCCTGATTTTGGCACCAGCTGAATAATGCAGCTCAGTTTTCTCCCCCTCCCATCAGTGTTATTGTTGAGGGGGGCAGCTGTTGTCGGTTTGTCACACTGGTGTAACTGTACCACCTGAGCAATTATGACTTGTGGGCCATGGCACTCTTGGGAGAGTTTCCTGGCTGGGGGAGGGGTGTTTTATTTTGGGGAAAAAAGAGGTTAAATTAACCACTTTACTGATTGTGTGAAACTTGATGTTCTAAGCTCACAAAAGGAAAAAAAATAATTTGGTCCCAGTCCCACCCAAAAATTGTCAGGAAGAAAGACATGGTTCTCTCAGCCAGGACTGTGCTGGGGGCTTCAGTAAACTTTCTCCTTAAAAAATCTCCATTGCATCTTCTGTGAGGTGGCCAGCAAGCCAGCAAGTCACCCTGCTGCTGTCTGTGCCATTTGACTGCACTTACCTGGCTATTACCCAGTGTGTGTTACCATGTGAAGCCCAGTGGCCAGTTTTGTGGTGGCATCTCTTTCTTCAGTTTGTGTGTATAACTCTGTCTTTTGTGGTCAGCCCATCACCCTGCTGATGTGTGCCCCTGAATGCACTGTACCTTACCCAGTGTGTGTTACCGTGTGAAGCCCAGTGGCCAGTTGTGGGTGGCATTATCCTTAAGTACATGACAGAAGTCTAAAAATGTATTTCCCTGTTGGGAGGAGAGACAGAAAAACCTCTTTCCTCAGTTATGTGTGTGTAACTCTGTCTCTTGTGGTAAGCCCATCACCCTGCTGCTGTGTGCCCCTTGACTGCACTGTACCTTACCCAGTGTGTGTTACCATATGAAGCCCAGTGGCCAGTTTTGTGGTGGCATTATCCTTAAATACACGACAGAAGCCTAAAAATATATTTCCCTGTTGGGAGGAGAGACAGAAAAACCTCTTTCCTCAGTTGTGTGTGTAACTCTGTCTCTTGTGGTCAGCCCATCACCCTGCTGCTGTGAGCCCCTTGACTGCTATGTGTATGCCTATGCCCAGCAGCCCAATCATTCTGTAAGCCTTGAACCTGGGATCCTTTAGTTGCAAACCATCATATTCTTCAATTACTTTCAGTCTACTGCATCACAGTGCCACACAACCAAAATAAAATTTTGGAGTTGTAGCCAGCAATCATAGATCACATTGCTTTTTTACACAGGAATTGTGTGGGTGTGGGTGTGCTCACTGCAGTATACTGGTACTGTTATGGCTGACACCAACATAGATCAAGGTGTTGGTGGTAGTGGTAATCCTGATGTTAGCAGAAATAACCAAAATGTTTCACATGATAAAAATTCAACAAACAACAAAAGAGCAACAGCCGAGTGTGGTAAAGGGGGACCTTTTAAGAAAACCTGTGCAGCTGCTGGGGTCACACGGAGAGGCACCACAAGGTGTGCCATTCATGCTGCTAAAATCCCTGTGACTAGCAGTAATAATGCAAGTGACAGTGAGTCCCTCTCTGACTCAGACTCAGACAGTAGCTCTTTGTCTCAGTCTGACACTGCTGTGTCTTGCGATGTATCATTTCTTCCTCAACAAGGAGTTTAGGAGGCAGTATGGCACAGTGGGTTAAGGCTCTGAGCTGCAAATCTGGAGACCTGGGTTTGAATCCCACAGCCCCCAGGTGCATACTGTGTGACCCTGAGCAAGTCATTTAACTTCCTCGTGCTCCCAGGTTGCACCTGCAAACAAGCTTTCAGCTTAGTGTGTCTCACCTGGTAAAATAATTGGTAAAAAATAAAAATAAACAAAGTGAAATGAGCAAGTCTGCTGACAATGAATCAGGTAGTGCACTTGCAAATACATCCAGCACTGTTGGCAATGAAAAGGACATATCCATTGACTCCACCACTTTTGTGTCGGCCAGTAATGAAAATCCATCAAAGTCTTCTGCTCACTGTTCTAGCACCAAGGAGCATGTTCTGGGTTCTGTTAGGACAGGTGAAAAGACACAAACAGTCTTTAGCTATCTTCCTAGCACTCAAACAAAATCTGTCACATCTGAGGTGTGGAATTATTTCTCTGTCAGTAAAACTGATCCATGCAGAGCAATTTGTTCCCTCTGTAAACAGAGTGTGAGCCGTGGTAAAGTTGTGTCATGCCTTGGCACTACAGCTCTTAAACACCATCTGAAAAAACTTTCAGTTTTGCTTGATCATCCAAAACCCATGTCCTCAATCTTCCAGACCACACATGAGAAGCATCAGGAATCTGAAATGGATACTGAATTGTCTGAACTTGATGCAGACAGAACCACTGCCAGCCCTAGAATCACTGTTACCACCAATGCCAGCACCATTAGTACCAGTTGCACATCCAGTGATGACACTGAATGTATAAGTCCTAGTCCACCATCCCAGCATCCATCTGCCCATCGAAGCATGGTGTATAATAAACCAGCAGGGACATGTTGTAAACAGCTAACACTGTCTCAGGCTTTTGAAAGGAAGAATACCTTTACTAAGAATCATCTAAAGACCCTTCATCTTAATCACAGAATTGGTGAACTGTTAGCTGGAGCCCTTCTCCCATACTCTTTGGTAGATCATGAGGATTTTAGGGAGCTCTTGAAACTAGCAGAGCTTTGTTACAGTGTTCCTCATCGAAGGTACTTTTCCTATGTTGAAATACCAAACATTTATCAGGCTTTAAAAGTGACAGTGATGCTTGCACTTAAAACTGCAGAGGGTGGGGTTATTCATGTCACAACAGATATGTGGATCAGCACTCAAAACATAGATTACATGTCCCTTACCACTCATTGGGTCACGTTTTCTTGTGGTTCTTCAAAAATAAAGACACCCCAGAAGATGACACTGCTGCATATAAAGAAGTTTGGGCAAAGTCATACAGCTGCAAACATTTTGCAGAAACTAAATGACCTCTTTGATGAATGGGTTTATTCTTACGGTCTAAAATGTGGCTTCATAGTAAGTGACAATGGAGCCAACATCTTGAAAGCAGTACATGATGGAGGATTTATGCATGCTTCCTGCTTTGCACATTGCTTACATTTAATTGTTAAGGGATTTCTCAGCATAGAAACACAAGTGGATGGTATGATTGCTGTTTGCAAAAAAAAATGCGACTCACTTTTCACATTCAACCAAGGCTATACGGACATTGTCCGAACTGCAAAAAAACACAAGCTGCCCCAGCAAAAGCTGATTCAAAATGTTTCCACTCATTGGAACTCAACGCTTTATATGCTGCAGCGCCTCTTGGAGCAAAAGCAAGCTGGGCATGAGTATTGCTCCAGTTACATTATTGGAGATGGCATTATGCTGTCTGTGCTGCAGTGGAAATTAATGGAGACAGTGTGCTGCATCCTAGCTCCTTTTGACACAGCCACAAGGGACATGTCTTCTGAAGGCGCATCCGTGAGTCAGGTTATCCCACTCATAATGCTGATTTCACATCATCTTAGTATTCTAAATCTACAAATAGAAAAAGACAGATCTGAAGCTCAGACAACATGTTACCTGTATCATGGGAATCTCATAAAGAGAATGAGCTAGCACTTCAAAACCAATGACAAATTAGTTGCAATGATGAAATCAAAACACTACATCCTTGCAACTCTCTTAGATCCCAGGTTCAAGGCTACACATCTTCCAAAAACAGGTGATATAGAGCAGTACAAATGTCTGTTGCTAGATGAGCTGCAGCACTCACAGGAGTCAAACACAGATGTGCACAGTACCCTCAGGTTGTCTTCACCACAACATGCAGGTTCATCTTCACAAAGGGATACAGAACTGGAAAAGTCACCAAACATAAACAGTAGTTGCTCCACAACTGCCACTTCTTCAACCCATAGTAGCAAGCTAAATCTGTGGCAAAACCTTTCCCAAATTGCTGCCATACCATCTTATGCTGATTCCTCTTCTGAGTGGTCTCTGTCCATCATGGTAGACAGTTATCTGCAAGAACTGCCTATTCCTATTGATGCATGCCCTTTTGAATACTGGAGATCAAAAAAGTCAATTTGGACATAGCTGTATGATGAAGCTTCTAAATATCTTAGTTGTCCTGCAACAAGTGTCTCTTCAGAATGCATGTTTCGTACAGCTGGCAATATTATGACAGACACCAAAAATAGGTTGCTGCCAGAAAATGTACACATGTTAACTTTTATTTAAGTTAATAAGTCAAGATTTTTGTATCCCGACAAGAGTATACAAACTGATCCTGAAGTGATTGATGTTGTGGATGTTGATGGTAATGACAACTCAGATGGTGGTGGCTGGTAAATACTGTGAGGGACAGAGTCTCTCTGCACCAAAAAGGAAACTTTTACAGACCATGATGACTTTGGTTGTCTCTCTCCTTTCTCGATCTGTTACCTTGGACTATATACCCCACAAAACTTTCCCCATTTCATGGCAAACTGCTTTGTAGCTAGGGTATAAAGTCAACAAGTTTTATATACAGGGCAGTTTTAACATCAGTGGGAACAGGCCCAAATTTGGCATATAAGGGACACTGTCATGTCAATCATTTCTGTATCATATTATTTATAGTTAAAGTGCAAACATATATTTTTGGATTTACCTTCTGTGACTTTGTGGTGCATCAGTATAGGCTGGGACTGGGGGCGGTCTATTTTTCAATTTTAAAGAGGACAAAACAATGAGTTCTAATTGGAAGCTGTTTATTATATTTTCAATTATAGAAATGTTAGCCATAAACCAAAATGATCCATATGTAACTTATCTCACTGAATAAAAAATTATGGGAAAAACTGTATTTTGTATTGTTATGTTTCTGTTGGCAGCATCCTGTTACAAGTCTCTTCTGGGAAACAGAGTCATCTGGAGTTTTACCTATGTCATGGTTGAGCACTGTATTCTGTAAGCATTGGTCTCATGCCACAATAGCTCATGTTTAACATTCTGTTGTACACAGACCATGGCATAATAGCAACAACTGTCAAATTACTGGTTCCATGAGTACGACTGTACAGAATGTTGTCCATAAGAAGAAAACAATTGAAAATACATTTTTGCACATAAGTGTTGCTTATTAAGGAACAGTTAAGTATGGCTCATTTGGAGGCAAGAGTTTCACTTTTCTTGAGTAAGCATGTGGTAGTTTTAGCATTTGAGAGGGGGAGGAGGGTAGAATGGGTGCTGGAGGGTGGGAAAGGGCTGGAGGTTGGTTTAACATGGATGCAAGAGAAAGATGGCATAAATGCTAGTGCATGGGTGAGGTTTGGGGGTTGGTTTAAACATAGATGCAGGAGGGAGGAACATGGCATAGTTATTAGTACATGGATGATGGTTGGGGAGTGGATTTTAACATGGGTGAGGGATGGAGAAGGGTGACATAAATGGTAGTTCATGACTAAGTGGGGGTAGTTTAAACATTTGGGTGAGGGAGGAGGGTGGAATATGTGCTTAAGGGGGTGAGGATTGTGGGTTGTTTTTAACACATGGGTGTAAGGGTGGTATGGGTGTTACTGCTTAGATGATGGTGGTAGAAGAAAAGTGGAATGGGTGCTGGGGTGAAAGGTGGGTGTTGTTTTAGTCCTTTCATTTACAGATTCATGATCGGCTGGGGATGGTGAGGAAAAAGATGATGACAGACCGATGGTATAGGAAGGCTACACTAATTGCCCACTGTGGAACCTACTATATATATATATAATATATACAGTATATATTTTTTTCTTATTAAATACATTGCAAACTGCTGCCACCTAGCACAGGTGTCCTGTCCCCTTTAAAAAAAGAATAAAGGAATCAGAAATAAAAGAAAATCTGCATCAGCAGTTTTCACAGAATGTCACCTATCATAAAGTGTTTTTGTTTTACATGTAGTGATAATTTAATACATAATGGGATTGACAGACACTGTCCCTTAAACATCACATGCCAACTGTTGCAGCTACATTAAATGTTCCTTAAGTTAGTATGTGGTGAGGAAACCACTTTTTTTATTTATGTGACTGAAATACCGAATTTATTGACGTATCAGCTGGAAAAATGCATCATCTTAGAAAGTTGTATGTATTACTTCCATTTGCCAACAAGAATATTGGTATTTGTACAGTATGCATTATCTTAAAAAAATTGCATGCATTTTTTGCCAGCAACAATGACTGCCATTTTTTTTTATTCAAATGTCTTGATTGACTACGTTATGACATAATGTGTTTTGCAACTGTTCCATGTGCTTCGGCTGCAGTACCTTGGCTTGACTTTTGTTATAAAAGCTTTCTTTTAAACATAGCAACTTTTGATTTACTCATTTAAAACACAAAGCATCAAATAACTGAAATTAGGTAACATCAGTTATTTTTTCTAATAATTCATGACGATGAGTATCTATAACTGAGTACACAAGTGGCTAATGTGCCTCTTTCTTTCACTAAGGAACTATGATACAGCTGCAGCAGGAAAGCTTTTAACATATGGGTGGTTGGGAGAGCCTGTTACATATTAAGTTGTTGGCCTTAGCAAACAGAAGAAACCATAGATAAACCTAGCTGTATTCCTATCAATGTCACACATGATCATTTATCTTCCCCCTTATATTAAACAGTTTTTCCTTTACATGTATTTCATTACTATCTTCATTACTGGCAGCACAATTAAAAAATAGGGTTCGAGTTCTAAAAAGTTCTAAAAAAGATTAGAACCCTAGAACTTTTTCAAAAGTTCTAGACTAGAACTAGAACCCAGAACTTCAGAGGGTTCTGACAACCCTCTCCGGAAGGAGGCAAGGTCGTGGCCTGAGACTTTGGGGGGGGGGAGTTTCAAGAAAAATAAGTGCAAGTTCTTCTTCATGGAGAGAGTGGTAGCACCATAGAATGGTTTACCTAAGGAGATGGTGGAAGCCAAGATGGTTAGGGAATTCAACAATGCATGGGATAGATACAAAGGGATTGTGACAACAAAGACAGGGATATCATGGGGGGGGTGGTAGTCCATAACACGGGCAGACTAGATGAATCGATGGTCCCCATCTGCTGACACATTCTATGTAGCTATACATGTAGTATATATACTGGTCCATAATTGTCTTTCCTTGTGATCCAAGTATTGTGTGTACTGGTTGTCTGTGCCTTTGGCATCCAGTGTATTCCCCGCCTAACTCAGTTTCCTATTGTTTCTGTTTTCAGTGGTGCTGTATGCCACCTATACCCTCACCTGTCTGGAACACATGTTTCAGTTTACAAGGCTGCCACCAGTGCAAAAACTATTTTCAGTACTTCCACTGTGGCAGGAGTTGCTGCAACTTGTGATCAGGGGCTGATTGCAATAGTAAGGCACAGTGCATAACACAGTGCCTCTGTACATACCAGCACCCTCATTGAGTGAGACCCCCCCCCAACTCTTCCCTTGTGCTGGCTCACAGACCTATGCACTAATACAAAAATAGACTTAAAACCCCTGTGTCTATGAGTTCCTCATGGACTGTAGTTGCATGTGCTGCTACATAACATTGCCTACCCATGGATATCACTATAGAGATTGCATATCAGGACAAATATAGTATACTGTACCATATTACACATTTGCCATTAATGCAAAGCATCATGGGAAGTATATGCAAAACACCATGCATATTGCATTAGTGAAGTACGTGTAAGTTGTCATTTCATTGAAATGCAGCTTGTTGCCAATGCTCTTTCAGGGTAAATCTGGCTTTGGTGCTTTTGCTGTCAAGTTAATTACTTTTAAATTGCTTTTCCATTTGGGCCTTACCATGACCCACATCAAAGACATCATGAGACAGGTTACTTCTTCATTTTAGCCTGAGATAAGGAACCACATGCAGAGTCATTGGTTAATCTAATCTGGGGATCTCATAGGTAATTTTATTGCAACTCACTCAAATTACTATACACAAAAGGATGCTGCTATCAGCAGAGTTTGAATTATTCTCTGCTACAGAGGCACAGCCTTCACTTATACAGACTGCTGGTCAAGATATTAATGATTTCAGATAGGCTGTCTTACTGCTATGATGCTGGACTGCAACAATGTAGGGGTCAGTCCATAGCAACAGTTGCATGCTGGTACTGCTAAAGATTTTCTGCACCCCCTTTCACTATACCTTGATTAAATCTTGTTGGCTGTGCCAATACACTGTATATACCATTTCTCACTAGTTTGGAGAGTGGTGGATGATGCTATTTGGGGATATACAGGGCTTCCGTACATTCACCCACCAAAACTGCCACACAAAAATGGGTGTCTCTATTTGCTGGTCATGGGTTCTACACTGTGACAAAAGTACAATATACACTAATGCATACCACCTCTCCAGACAACAGTGGTTGCATAAAGGCTGCATAACCTACGATATACTGTACTGTCAGTTGTAGAGATCAGTCCATGTTGTATATCTCAGGCAGATGGCACTACCATCAAAGTCATTCCCCAAAGCCAAAACTTTGATGGCTGTATCATTATGTATGTACAGTACATATCATGTCTTACTGTTTCTGCTGGTCTAAAGGTTCCAGAATCACACCGAAATGGTTTTGTGTGTCACTTGTGTCCAGCACATCTTCTCAATAGCCCCCTTTCTTTCTGTTACTCTTGTTAGTGGCCCTTCACTCTGATGGATTGAACATTTAAGCTTGCAAGGCTGTGACCCATGCAAGATTTGGCAGGGACTGCTGAGCCTTGTTATAGGGGTGATTGCACAGGGGAGCTTCTGTGCATAGGACAGTGCCTCCATTAATATCAGTGCCCTCAAGATAGACTCCCTGTACCTCTTTCTTGTGCTGGTACTAACATGTGTGCTGTTGCAAGGAAAGACTTGTGACCCATTTGTTTACAAGACAGAGGGGCACAACACAGTCAAAACTGCCATCACAGAGGCAACAAGCCTTTGTGTGAAGCAAATCAACAAAATAAAATGAAGCAAAAATCAAATATGGTTCTCAAAAGAGGTGGCAGGGAAGGTTAAGGAGAAAATGATAGCATTGAGGAAATATAAGGAAACACAGAAGAAGTAGGACAGAGAACTATATCAGTTAAAACAGAATGAGGCAGGGGAAGGCAATCAGAATAGCAAAGGCCCAAACTGAGGTAAAGATAGACAACTATCTTGAGAAGGGGGATAACACCTTCTATAGGTACATTAGGGAGCAAAGAAAGACCAAGGGAGGGATACTGAGGCTTAATAAAGGGGATGGAATGTGGGGAGAGGGTGACAATGAAAAAGCAAGGATACTGAACAAATACTTCTGCTCAGTATTCACAAAAGAAGAGGAGGGGAGGTACCTAAACCAAACAATAGAAACACTCTGGATGGGGGGGGGTTGATACCCGTCCATTCACAGAAGAAAGGATTCTGAAAGAACTCTTAAAACTGAAGGTGGACAAAGCAATGGGGCCTGACAGGATTCACCCCAGAATTCTAAAAGAACTAAGGGTAGAACTAGAGCCACCATTGACTACCGTCTTTAACAAATCATGGGAGGATGGCACATGAGGACTGGAGGAGGGTGGATGTGATTTCACTTCACAAAAGTGGGAGTAGAGCAGAGGCAGGAAACTGCAGACCCCTTAGTTTGACCTCAGTGATAGGGAAAATGATGGAATCACTTCTGAAGGACAGAATTGCTGAGTACCTAGAAGCCAGCAAGGCACAGGACCCAAGGTAGCATGGATTCACAGTGGGAAGGTCATGTCAGATGGATCTAATAGATTTCTTTGACTGGGTGACCAAAGTAGTAGACCTGGGAGGGGCTGTGGACATGGCCTATCTAGACTTTAGCAAGGTATTTGACTCACTCCCACACAAAAGATTCATATACAAGTTAGCCAGCCTTGGCATGGGTCTCAAGGTGGTACCTAGGTAAAAAATTGGCTAGACAACAGGATGCAGAGGGTAATAGTAAACAGAGTCCATTCTGAAGAAAAGGGGATTACTAGCAGGGTACGGCAGGGTTCAGTACTGTGACAGGTCCTCCTTAATGTCTTTATAAGTGACATTGCAGAGGGACTGGAAGGAAAAGTATGTCTCTTTGCAGATGACACAAAGATCTGCAACAGGGTTGATACACAAGTTTAGGTGGAAAGGATAAGAAAGGACTTGGCAAGGTTGGAGGAGTGGTCAAATGTTTGGCAGCTTAGATTCAAAGCAAAGTAGCGCAAAATAATGCACCTGGGAAACAAAAATCAAGGGGGTGAGTTACTAACAACAAAAATGGAAAGGGACCTGGGGGTCATCATATCAGAAGACCTAAAGTTGAGCAAGCAATGTGAGAAGGCAGTAAGGAGGGTTGGGGGGATAATGTGATGAATAGGGAGAGGCATCACCAGTAGAAAACAGGAAGTTGTTATCCTTCTGTACAGACAGCTGCTGAGACCACATCTGGAGTACTGCATTCAGTTCTGGCGATCCCATCTCTGCAAGGACACAGACAGGATGGAGGCTGTTCAGAGGGGGGCAACTAAAATGGTAGTGCATGCATGGAATGGCATTCTTGAGAAGGTCATGGAGTCAAAACAGTGGGGGAATTCAAGAATGCATGGGACAGATGTAAGGCAATTCTAGTGGGGGAGAGGAGGAAGTAGGCTGTTGGTTAACTAGGATCTGCTGCTTATTCATTAGGTAGGGAAATGGGCAAACTAGGTGGACCAAACGGTCATTATCTGCCGTCAAGTTCTATGTTTCTATGTACAATAATGCAACAACAAAAACAACAAGTCAGAGCACACCCTGACCCCCCCCCCCCAAACAGATGTAAATGAACAATAAACATATTTTTTCAGCCTGGATAGGCAACTTACTGATTTGATTTCAAAAGTAGTGGGGGGGGGTCTTCTCGGCCTGGTGGCACTGAGGGTTGAGGCGCTGGATGCCACACCTCATGCCGGTTCTTATGGAGCAAGCACGGGTTGCCATGACTCAGAAGGGAGGAAATGGATTGAGCATCTGACAGACTGCTCTCCATCTCCGGGAAGGGGGGGAACCTGAGGCCGGTGCACACCTGACCCCTAGTGGATGCTGGGGGTTGGTGACACACAGCCACAATTACAGGGGGTAGGAGCACAGCAGAAGCTTGATGAGGCATGCACGGGATTGTGTGTAACCCTGTCACAGCATCTCATTGAACTCCCCATCCCTGTAACAAGAGGCACAAGGAAAAATGGAAAAATGGCATCCTAGGTCATGGCGGCTGTCATCAAACGGGAACCCCAGCTTCAGAAGTAGCACCTGAACTAGGTCCAGAACTGGTGGAGGAGTTGGGGGATCCCTACCATCCTGCCATGGGGGCAAGCTACAGAGGGGGGTGAAGGTAAGGGCCCTAAGAAGCTTGGGGCAGACCAGATGGTGGTTGGAGACAAAAAGAGAAGTGCAGACAAGAGGTGCCGACCAGGTGCCAGCAGGAGAAAAATGAGTAAGAAAATAAAAAAAGTAGTGGAGGGTCTCTTGGTATTCACATCAGGGCCCTGCTGTGAAGTCACCCAGCTGCCAATGTTGAGGTAGGCCTCAACTGGGACCCTATGCTAAACTGCATCTGCCTCGAATGGCTTACCTTTATATGGTGCATCAGCCTAAAATTGGATTAATTATGGAGTGGTCCCCACCCAATGTAATACAAGTGGATCACAAATGTACCTTTCTGTTATTTGAGTGAGCCTTACTGCATGCTCAAGGATATCACCATAAAGATTGCATAGAAAGACTTACACAGTATACCATATTACACATACCCCACTAATACCATTCATCATGGGAAGTATATATAAATCACCATACATAGACTTCTCACAATGCTGTGCATTAGTGAAGTATGTAAAATGTGGCAGCTCTTTAAAACTTGGCTTTGTTGCCAATATATTCCCAGGTTAAATCCTTCCTCAGTGTTTTAGCACTGAAGTTGGTGTCTTTTAAATTGTTTCCTTTTTCCTATTTTTGGGCACACCATGACATAAATAAATAAGATTAGCAGGCAGATTCTTCCTCTTCCTGGCAAAAGTAATGGCAGCCCATAAGCAGATGCAGTGGTGCTATCATAGGGGTGCAAAATGCTCCCTGTGCTGCCATATGTCAGTGTGTACTGCAGGCTACAAAGGCTGGGCATTACCTTTTGATAGCAGGGCAGCAGATACTTAAGAAAGTCGACTGTCTGATTTTAGTGGTCACAAATAGGCCACTTGACCAAACCATTAACATTGCTGGCAGGCTGGGGCTGGCAGTATAGCCTAGAGGTTAGAGGAACAAGGTGTGAACAAGCCTGATACATTCAGCAGACCAGACCTGAGTTTGATTCTCACAACCTCCACTTGCATACTGTGTGACTCTGAACAAGTCACTTAACTGCCCAGTGCTCCCAGGTCGCCCCTGAAAACAGGCACTTGTGTCTAGTGGGCCTTACCTGGTTACCAAAAGACTAAAATAAAAAATATTGCAGTGTTGCTGCCACAGGGTTCAGCACATTGCCCCAGGTATGCTACTGGCAAAGTTATTCCCTCATCCCAGTTGCCCTGTACCTTGTTGGCCATGACAAAATTTCTATATGCCATTCCTTGCAATTTTTCCCATGTGGCCCAGTGACCCAAGAATTATGTAAGTGGATTAGCCACATCCCTGTCATCAATTGGATCCCCCTACCAGATCCTTTTCCTTTTATTACATTGGTTCTGTTTTCTGTGTGCTATGTAACAGACATTCCAGCTTATAAGGCTATGACCCCCTGGCATGGCATTAGCCACTGAGCCTAGCAATTGAGGTACGAGGGAACCGGGGTGCCACTGTTCATAGCACAGTTACTCCGTGCACACCAGTGCTTTATTAAGATTGATTCCATTTACCTCTTTTCCTTTGCAACCCCTTTATGTATAGCACAAAAATGCACACAGACCAAAATGTACTCGAAAGTTGTCAGAAATTTGTCTTTCCCTCATGGACAGATGTTAATGGTCTCACATAGGTTGAGCGACCATTAACATGCTGGATTGCATGCAACAGCACAGACATTGGTCCATGACACGGCATCAAGTACATGATGCTATTGCTGAAATCATTCCTTCAGTACAATACCTTGATTTCTGAAGGATAGAATGTATACAATATAAACTGGACAGATAGATTGACAGACAGACAGATAAACATATATAGACAGATGGTGACCAAACCTTGAATGATGTGCACGGTTTTATGAGATGGGTTTTGTCACCTCCCTGCATGGTGTCGGCATTTTTTTGGTTTTGTAATAGAAATAAATGCTGTTAACTGACTAATTAACAACAATTTAAAAACAAGGTTGATTTCTTAGCTATAACTTGTGTGTTTGAGAGTTTAGGTGATGTGGGAAATTTGTTTTGTCTTTTGTTGAAAAAAATGTCAATTTAACAAAAAATGAAAATTTACTGAGACATAAGTGACTAAGCCAAAACAAGGTTTATAATAAGTTTGGTAGGTAGGTATAATAGATAGGTTTCATGACATATGGAAATGGTTTTGTCAGGATGGCTTTCATTTGGAAAATATTTCTGAAAGAAATTGTGGGAAATGTTTTTATTGACTTGTTAAGATTTGTTTGTTGAGGTTTGGTTGTGTGGGCTAGTTTGTTTTGGTGTTGTGTCCAGAAGAATGTATGTGGAGCCATTGAAAGCCATACAGACCATTGTATTGGTCCACGGCCCAAAGAGCCCTCTGAGTTCTGGCATAATGATGGTTAGTGTGTGCCTCCTCACTGTCAGGCATTAGTGTGATGGTGCAGGGCCCAAAGAGCTCTTCACATTCTGGAATGATGTGATTGGTTGCCTGGCTCTCTGCAGAGCCCTGAATTTCCTGGCAGGGCCCTTTGCCCAATTACACACAATGTTGTGCTGACACAGACCTGAAAGTACCCTTTGCTTTCTGTCATGATGGTGAGTGATGTATGCCTGCAAGCAATGTCCTGCATGCAGCCAGACCAACCGAAGAGTCCTATGCATATAACTTCTAACCTCTAAGTACAGCTTAGAGGTTAGAGGAATGGGGTGTGAACAAGCTTGATACATCCAGCAGACCAGACCTGAGTTTGATTCTCACAGCCTCCAGTTGCATACTGTGTGACTCTGAGCAAGTCACTTAACCACCCAGTGCTCCCAGGTCACCCCTCAAAACAGGCACTTGTGTCTAGTGGGCCTTACTAGTTACCAAAGACTAAAATAAAAAATTAAAAAAAATAAAAAAACATGAAGGTGGTTGGTGCCTGACTGTGTGCAGGGTGCACAGGGCCCTCTGCATCTTAGCATAAAGGTGGTTGGTGATGCAGGGCTTTAAAAATGTCAAATATTCTGTTTATTCTATTTTGTTCTGGTCCCAAGGTGACCTGCGTGAATGATGATATAATTCAACTGTCACAAAAAGAAAGGAAATTAATTCAGAAAAAACTATATTAATGTAGACATTATGGCTGACTATTATAAGGCTGGAAAATGGTGAAAGTGAAAAAAAAATTGTATTTAAGATCACAAGCATCTTGGCAAATCAGCATTGTGGTATTCCTTAAGGTTTTCAACCCTAATACCCACTATCATCCCCAAGTCCCTAGCCTCCTGACCCAAGGACAACGTACAGGCCCGGGGCATGTGATGACCATCAAGAAAGTAATGCATGAAGAAAGTTTGTCTGTCTGTCTGTCTATTTATCTTTCTTTCTTTCTTTCTTTCTTTCTTTCTTTCTTTCTTTCTTTCTTTCTTTCTTTCTTTCTTTCTTTCTTTCTTTCTACCTGTCTGTCTATCTATCCATCAATATTCATTACAAAAAAACTATGTTTTTTGTCAATCATAATGCACCCCCACCCTGATGGGGGACACATAGTCTCTTTTCTTCCCGCATGAAGAAAGCCACAATGGGTTCTGCTGGCAACAGGTGGCAAGCCATACTTCTTAACCTCCAAACAGTACTTCACAATGAAGCACTGGCCTGCAGCTGTACCTTGTGCTTTGGATGGGAAGCTTCAGGATGGGAGGAAGGGGGTGGGCATTAGAGTTGACAACCCAAAACAACACCACATTTGCATTTCTATAAGACCCCTGAGACCAATAACCCTAATGTTTTTCATTTCCTTGCTGTGTGCAGTTTGTATTCTTCAGCTCCAATGTCTGCATTAACTTTTTTTTTTTTATTTACAATTAAATATCATTCTTTTTGTGATAGTGGAATCATATTCTCATTCAAGCAAGTCCCTTCAGCCTGCATGAACACATGCAGATGAACAGGGATCGCTGGGTGCTATGCCAACAGAGAAAAGTCTATTTGTGTTTGGTAGTGGAGGGCCCTCTCACCCTGCATTTCCATGTGGCTACAGATGCAGGCATGCAGGGTCAATAGTCCATCTGGCTGTGGAAGCACAGTGCTCACTGGACCCTGTACATCCATGCAGCTATGGATGCAGAGGTGCAGGGCTCTCTGGACCCTATGTCAAGAGAAGCATTCTCTTCCAATATATAGTTACGTTTTCTCCATGCTGCCAATATTGTACCATCCCGCCATAGGGTAAGCATGGTGCTGCACAGCAGTGTCATCCCTCCAGTCTTAGACCATCCATCTGGCTCACTGAGTTTGCCCTTTAACTCAGCTCACCGACATGGGATTGCAACTCACTACCCACTGGTTCAATAGCTGGCCATGCACACAATGATTTTTCATAGCATTTTTTTCTTATATTTTGACCAACAATTTTCAACATTGTCATTTTATGACTCCCCCATTATTAACATGATAGATGTCATTTATAAAATACTGTCCACAATTCTATTTTATACCACATGTATGAAAACACATTTTGGGCAGGATTTGAAAATGACATGATGTGGGGAGAAAAATGGTTATGTTGAAAATTTGGGTTAAAATATTGAAAATCACCAAAGTTATGAGCGTGCATTTATGTATTTCAGTGCAACTTTATAACTTTATTGTTTTGAAAAAGGATTATAAAATCTGAAATGTGTCAGGTGATAGGCCAGTGGAGTCTTTCATTTAACTTTTCTGGCACCTAATAAAATATGCAGTAAGCAACATTGAAACTTATTAATGGAGTGGTGCTTTATCACTGGAGGTGGTGAGTGCCCAGTTTTGTGTGTGAATAATTTGGATTTATAATGGGCACCTCCTCCCAGTGTTCAAATTTTAATATACATTCATAACTTTTTTGTTTTATTAATATCTTGACCTCAAATGTTCAACATATTTTTCTTATGACCCCATCTCATGAATCCAGTTGGTGAATTTTTCAAATCCTGCTGACAAAGTGATTTTTCAGAGTGACTGTGAAAGCACCTTTCTAGGTGAATTTAAAAATGGTCACCTATCTTGTTCATGAGGAAGGGTCCCAAAAGGCCATGTTGAAAATTCTGGGGAGAAAAGTATTTAAAAATGACCAAGTTATGAGAAAAACTTTAAAATGCATCGGCTGCCCCACCGCCCCCACCACCACCCTTGGTTGGCTGAGTATTATATAGGGCTAATCAGGTGACTTAGTAAACCAATCAGCCCATTTTCCCATAGGCAGGTTATTTGTGCCTGCCATTAGTGGAGGCTATCCTTCTGCCCAAGTTGTCCTATCCACAACTGGGTGTGGGAAATTACAAGTAAACCCAATCACCATTAAAGAACTGCTCATCCTATATTCCTACCTCTTTTGTCACAGCAAGCAGGAAAATTGCCAATCTTCAACTAAGATTTTAAATATAAATAACCTAAGATTATAATTATAACACCACCAAACTCTACTGCTTAGCCACATTACTGAATCTCTCTCACAGGAAATGATGTCCTGGCTTATTTTCTTCTTGGTGTCTATTCTTCTCTGCATGCCCTTCCCCTGCCCCTACCCTACTGACACCCACACCACTCTTTCTCCTATACTCTATCCTGTCCCCCCACACCCCATCTGCTGATCACCCCTGTGGTTACTCCTACTACAATCACCATGTCCCACCTCCCTCACCTCCTGAACGCTCCTGCCTACCTGTTTCCAGAAACTGTGTGTTGCCCTGTACTATATGGCCCAGAAATATTGCGCTTCGCCCCCTCTCATATTGCCAACAAGTTGCACCACCATGCAGGTTCATCGCTGTGTAATCACAAAAAGATCTTAAAATGTGTCCTATCCAGGATCTCTATTATCCCTCTGCTACTCATGGGCAATATACACCCCAATCCTGGCCCCACTGCCCCCACCCCTTGCAAACCAATGCAAACCAAAGGACTCCAGCTGGCCACCATAAACATACAATATGTAGTATCCAAAATAAATTTGCCCCACTCCAAGCATGGGTTTGCCTCCACAACCCTGATACCCTAGCTGTAACCAAAATGTGGCTACCACAGAGTACCCCAGACTCAGCTGTTACCCTGCTGGGCTATACATTGTTTAGATCTGATAAACTGGAGAGGAAGGGTGGGGGGTGTGCACTGTACCTTCAGGACCAACTGCAAGGCATCAAAATTGAAACAATGCACCCTAACACAGGTGCCCAGACCCTCACCTTAAAGGTTGTTGTTGACAGCTCAGGTAAATCTCTCTACCTAATGTCAGTCTACATACCTCCTTGCAACCAGAAGTATGCTTTTGCATCCATCCTAAACATCATTGCCTTGCTCCCCAAAACACAGAAATTGTTGCCCTCTGTGATTTCAACACAAACTGACATGCCCCCCACCAGTCCTGTCTCAGGGATGTAGCTGCAGCCCAAAATCTTTCACAGATGGTACTTACTCCTACTAGGGTAAACCAAATAAGGGGCACTAGTTCCCTCATTTATCTCATCTTTATGAATCATTCTGAGTGCGTACAGGATGTTCATGTCCTCCCAGACTCACTTAGTGATCATTCTCCAGTTACCTGTCGCTGGTCCAACAGCTGGAAGCCCCCCCACAGGATCTCCAGACACTGCAAGCTAAAGAAAGGATCCCTGGCACATTTCTGAAACCACCTCTTTAAAGTTGACTGGTCTCCTCTTGATCATTAGTCGTTGGTGGATGCCACTCTGTCCTTCTTCATAAGCTCCTTCCAATCCACCTGTGATATGCTTGCCCCTTTTGTTAAAAGGATAGAAAAAACTCAATCTTCCCCATGAATAAATCAGTCCTTGCTCAACCTAATGATGGCCCATGATAATCTATGGCACCATGCTGTAGAGTCCGGTTGCCCTTCTGTCTGCCAACTGTACCATGTTGCCCGAAACTCATGCACCTGGGCTATCCACCAGGCTAAGGTGGAATATTATCAGGCCAAACTTACTTCCACCTGGGGAAATGGAAAAAGGTTCTGGAAGAACATTAAGGAGCTAAGTGGTAAGTCCATCTCCCCTCCTCCCTCCATGCTGATTATTGATGGGGCTCCCACCCAAGACCCTAGCAAGATAGCAAATGCCTTTAATGCATCTGTCTCTGACCTCAGTTCTATCCTCCCCCTGACTTCTTCTCTGCATCTACTGGTCAATTCCCACACACATCCTGTGCTCCACCTTTTCACTTTAGAATGATCTCCCCTAGTGCTGCCCGCCCATATCTTGCCATGTTCCTCACTAAAACTAGTGGTGACTCTCTTGATGCAAAGCTGCTCTCCTTATTGCTTGATGCAGGGCTGACACCCCTAACTAAAATACTCAATATGTTGCTGTGTCTAGGGCAGTTCCATTCACTTTGGAAAATGGTGGTTATCATTCCAGTACATAGAAATGCTGACTGAACCTCTAGTAGTAACTGTAGGCTCATTACCATACTTCCTCCCCTCTCAAAAGTGCTGGAAAAAATTGTTACAGATCAATTTACTGAATACTTAGACTCACATCACCTACTGTGCCAGCAACAGCATGGATTCAGGAAAGGGCACAGTGCAACCACTGCCCTCCTACAGTTTACCTCCTCTATCCATGATGCCCTTGACCAGGGAGCCTTGGCCGGATCTGTCTATATTAATCTCTACAAGGCTTTTGACACAGTAAATCACCATATGCTCATAAACTCCCTCCTCTCTGTTGACATATTACAAGAAGCTGGCTTGTTCTCCAACTATCTCCACAGATGTACCCAGCAAGTGAAGATCAATAACACCCTTTCCACAAACCTTCCTGTCCAGTCGGGTGTCCCTCAAGGATCCATCCTGGGGCCACTCCTCTTCTCACTGTACTTAAATTCTCTCCCTATGGGCTGCACTGAACATCTCCTCCTTTATGCAGATGATGCAGTGATCATTAGTCAGCAGCCAGACCCTGCCCAGCTCCAAATGTCCTACAGGCCTCCTTTACAGAAATAGAATTGTGGTTTGCCTCTCATAAATTTGTCCTCAACTATCAAAAAAAAACAAAGGGCATGCTATTCACCCACCCTCAACAAAAACACAATGAGATCATCCTATCTATAAAAAATTCCCAGGGTGCTACGCTGGAACTAGTTACCAGCTTTAAATATCTTGGGGTCACTCTCAACTCAGCCCTTACCTTCCATGAGTATATAGTGTCCACATGTTCAGCAATTAACATCAGAATTGGTCTCCTGTTTAAACTCAGACCCTGTATCCCTCCTGACACCCTCCGACTAGCCATTTCTAGCTCCATCCTCTCCCTGGTAGACTATGGCATAGTCATCTATGGTGCCACATCAGACACTGCCCTGTCCAGCATTAAATGCACCCTCAATAAGGCCTGCCAGCTGGCCACAACCAGTGAATGGCTCACGCACACCTGTGACCTCTCTGGATGAACTCAATCCCTGGGCCTACCTTATCTATCCCTAGGCTGGGGCCTTTCAGAATTGAGCTGCATGACTACATTATGTCCAGCTCCAACTGTGACTGCAGATAACTCCTCATTCCTTGAAATGACAAGTTCCTTTGCTGAATATGTATTTGATTCTATTGTATGATTGTACCATATACAACTCTGGTGTTGCTCTATGTAGTTGTTATGCACTATGCCACTGTATTTATTATTCTCTGTATTTGTCTTCATTCTCCATATGATATGGAGCCTTTGTAAATGAGTTCCTGACTCAAAGGGTTGTAATTACTAGACTTTTAAACATAATAAAATAATAAATACATTAAATGAACTTACCTTGTTTCCTCCGTTCACAGTTGCTGTTGCAGGAGGAGGAAGTCATTCTTCTTGGAGACTGGATCCATGGCAGTGGACCTTCTTTAGGTGTGGGCGTGGGGTGTTGGGCACTCAGTGGGGATCAGGCTGGGGTGGGTGTGGTTGTTGGGGGGGAAGGTCCCTGATGGACCCTTTCCTTTTTCAGGTCTAAAAAAAAAAGATCAATGAGGGATGGTTTTCTTTACTGTAGAGGGACAGAAGTTGACACTTGGCATTGGGCATCACAGTGTGAGGATGGTGTTTTGTGCCACTAGGGTGGGCACCCTTGTTCTGCCACATATATTAAATAAACAACTGGGGTGGGCAATGTGGAAGGGGCAAGAGAAGTGGTAATGTGTGTGGGCACCATGGTCTGCTTACAGTACTATGAAATTAAACATGGGACAAGGGACAACTTGGATGGTAGGGGGCAGAAAGAAGCAGTACCAGAGATAGGCACCGTGGTCCACTATTATTTTATTATAATTACATGGGGAAGTGTGTGACCTGGAGGGGAGGGGTAAGAGAAGTGGTACTGGGGGTGGGCACCCTGGTCCACTTAGCACAAGAAAAGATAGACAGATAGATAGACATACAGATAATGAGACAAAGACAGAGAGAGAGATGGAAGAGAGGAGAGAGAGAGAGAGAGAGAGAGAGCAGGGCATTGCTGGCTCAATATGTGAACTGAAGCTGGCAGCATGACTTCAACTGTGGCTTCAGAATTTAACAAAATTCCACAGTTATCATACTGAGAACATGGGTGAATGGCTGCTCTCATTAAATTTGGCAGCCAGAATTATGGGGTGCCCAGAAATTCTATTTCCAGGGCAATTTTTGAAAAGCAAACACCAGAATCTATCTAAACAGATCCCGTTTTGTTAGGTTCAGGTGTTTTTTTTTAAATATATAATTTTTATGTATTTTCAATATTTGTGAGTTAAAAAAAACCTTTGTAGGGCACACCCTTGATACAGGTCCCTTCAGACCTGAACATTTCATGAAAAAATTCCACACCATTTAGGCTGTAGGTGAACAGGGAAAAAACAAAATCCAGTGCAAAGTACTGGGAAACTAGAAGGGATTTTTCCCTGTTTTTTGGCACTCCCTATCTTGCAAATCAAACAAGTTTCCATTATGAAACTGTTCATGTCTTGAGACTCTGACAGCTTGACTGCACATGACAAATTTTGAGTTATTTCATCAAATGACACTAAAGTTATTGGGATTTAACATTGAACAGTTTATTCAACCCAAACTACAGGGGTACCCCTATAATATGACTTGTATCTTGGTGTTCTTAGCCCCTATGACTGTTAAGACTGGTGTGTACAGTTGCAGTCCTAGAGACTAATTTTTGGCAAGTTTCTTAAAAAAAAGCTGTTTAGCAGTTCAACAGTTAGTAATTTGTAAAATTACATAATAAATCCCAAATTAAGTATTATTATTATTATTATTATTTTGCCTATTAATTGCAAGCCTGTAACATGTGCAAGAAGGATAGTTTTATCATGGTGGAGGTTGCCTAATGACCAGGGATGAGTGTGCTATGGAGCCAGGTGTGCTGCCACTAACATACTGAAACTGTGACAACTGCAGGGTATGGCACATGGTACTACTACCACAGTTGCCCAAATTGTTCCCTCCCTATGCCTCGATTGCTGATTTATGGCCATGCCAATACTGTATGTAGTTATACTATTCCTTGCTGGTCTTTCCTGGTGGTCCAGTGGCATCAGAATCCTGTGAATTCATTGTCCACATCCCAAGCATCCAGCTGATCTCTACCTACCTACCGAGCTCTGTTACTATTTTCAGTGGTGCTGTATGCCACCTAACCTTTTCCCTTTGAAAATGAGCAATGCAGCTCACAGGCTGTGACTCCTGCACAATGGACTGGACCTACACTGGCATGGGTCACTGAGCCTTGTGACGAGGCAAGGTGAGGACACCAGGAAGCTACTGTTTAGAACAAAGAAGATGTGTGCATACCACTACCTGCCATAAGTCTTACTCCTCCACCCCTTTCCCTGTGCTGGCACACTGATGTGTATGCTACGGCATGAAAAGGTTTGCAACCACTTTGTGTATAGCACAAAGGAGTGCAACACAGGAATTTACCTGAATGTGGTAGAATATTTACCCTTTCCTCATGGACTGTATTGGTGCTTGCCTCTGTTCACACCTGGGCTTACTGTCATGTTCCTTCTTGATATGTCAATCATCGCCTTCAGACATGTACTGGCAAAAATGAACAGAGCCATCACTGCTAACTGCTAACCTGCGACATGTGACATTGGATCCAATTTTCAAAAGCCCTGTGAATGCTTTAAGCCCCTGGAGCACCAATCATATGGCACAGGTTGCTTTCGGCATTCTCTCAGGACTGATTGTGATTTTCATTCCCATGCACCAGATGCTGCAAGTTAGACCCACTCCCCCCTGGTCTAACTTGCTCCATTTGGGGGACCTTTTTTATAGGGCTTGTACTAACTATTTGATGCAAGCTGCTGCAAAGTGTGGAAGTTGTTGCAACTGAGCCTGACATACTAATATTTCACTCAGTTGTGGCAAAGGAGTTTGGTGTAGCTGCACCAAACAATGGGGTTGATGCAGGGCTTAGCCCTGCATCAGCCTTTGAAGATCATGTCCATTATTGTAGTCATCACTCAGGGAATCATGACAAAGTCTCACAGCATTACTAGATAAGAAGTAACATGACACTGAGCACCACTGAAAAACTTGTTGCCGTATTGATCCTTGTAACACAAGATCCACACAAACAGATGATCTAATACCTTTTATTGAACCAACAGAGTTGTTACAAAAGAACACAGGTGCTTTTAGCTTTTGGATTACACAGAATCCTTCATCCGAAAACAATGGCAGATATTTTGGAAGAACATACTTTCTCAAAACTGAGATCATACATAAAAAAAACAGATGAAAAGTTGCTAAGCATCCCCATTGGCTAAAACTGCATTCAAAAAGCAACATAATCATATAAATACAGTGAAAGTTCCATCGGAAAAGAGGTATTCCAAGGTCAAATGTCACTGAATTGAAAGCTCATTCCCTGAGAAAAGCCATAAACCAACTGAAGCTTCATTTTAAAACCCTTTGTGTGTGTGTCTGCGTTTGCATTAGTAAAATAGGGTTGCCAATAAAAGGTAACCTGAATTGTCAGGGGCTGCCACCAGAAATGCTGTGGAACAGGTTTCGCAGGTCAAGGCCAGAGAGGGGAGGGGGTGGGGGTTAAGCAGGGGGATGGGAAAGTGGGTAGAGCGATAAGGGGAAGATGAGGTCACAATGGTCACAAAGGGGGAGGCATCTAAGTGTAGAAGTGAGAGCTACAATTGGGAGATGGAAGGGGCTTCTTGGAGTCCTGATTGGGGTGCTTGGGTGGTATAAAAGTGTGCAGACAAGCAAGGGATCACCCTCCTTTTCCTGCTGGAACTCATTTTGAATCAGTGAGTCCCACACTTCGAGGGCAAGAGTGATCCTTATCTAACAGGTAAGGTACATGAGCTAAGTGGGATGGCCTAAATGCTGCGGGCCCAGATGGCTGGAACAATCCAAATCACTGCAGGCTTTCCAAGAGATATTATGCTACTGAATGCTGAGGAGAAGTCAAGTAATTTTACAGTGCATTGTGGAAATGTAGCAATAGTTAAAAAAATATCTTAAATAAGTTTTGTTTTGTAATAAAAGAAGGCCTGACAAGATGGTTAGGCAACTAGAATAAGGACCTGTCGGTGTGAGGATTGAATTGTTGGGGGGTAGAGTGGATTGCAGAATGAAGTCCAGGCTAGGTCATGAATGTTTGACGGTGAAAACTTGAGGCCATTGTTTGGCTAGGCAGGATTGTTTAATGAGCTATTTGCAGGTTTGTGGTTGCCTGTGGCCAAGCGGCTATGTGCCCGCTCGGGGATGCGGGCATAAGTAGAATCAGGGACCTATTCCCCAGAGCGGGTTGTGGGTGCAGGCTCATGAGTGGGAACAGTTTCCCTGCACGTTGGTGCTTTTGTTGTGGCTGGATTCTTGGCCGAGAGGTACAGGTGGGATGCTGGCCCATTGTTTAGAAGGGTGCAGGCCACACTGAGGATGGGGTGCCACATGGCAGAGAGAAGATCACAGCACTTGGAAAGGTTTTTGCTTGTGCTGTGCTGGTGGTTCTGTTTGCAGCTGGCACTGCAGCCAATCAGTATGGGCAGGGATGCTGGCCTGACTGTAGAAGGGTGCTTGCTGAGCAGAGGATGTGGCGCCGTGTGGTAGAACAAGACTACAGCACCAGTAGGTTTTCTTACACCATTTGTTTCGGGATTTTGTTGCTTGTGGCTGGAACTGTGGTCAGAAAGAGTGCGGGCATTGGAAACTGGCCCGATTAACAAAGACAGGCCACGTGGAGGAGGGGGCACCACAGGGTCAAAGACAAGGCTGCTGCACCTTGCAGGTAGATACCAATTGATAATGAGCAGGTCGCACTGAGGTTGGGGTGCTACATGACTGGAAAATGGCATAGGTGCCCCGATGTTTAAACACAGTCATGCAGTTGGGGCAGAGTGAGAGCGCTCTGTGCAAAAAGAAAAAAAAATAATATACAAAAGTTTTTAAAATGGGAATTGACCATATTTTCTATTTTTGCAGCCAGAATTATAGAGTTCTGGAGTGGGGGAAGGTTTGGGTGGCAAGGAGAAAAAGGGATTTTGAAGCCGCATGGTGGCGGAGCCGCGAGCCTGTGAGAAAGGCCACATGGCATGGCTAGGAGGCCTAGGGGCACAGTGGGCATTCTATAGCCCATGATAATGTAGCCGCCTGCCATTCCAGCTTATTGAAATGGTGGACATTGCTCAGGGGGGACAACAGCAGGCATGAGGAAAACGCAATTTATGGGGGAGTATGGGGTTTCTGGCAGTCAGTGAGGAGCACCTCCTTAGGCTAAGAGAGGTGAGGGGGCCCTCTCACAATGAGCCTCTTCCTTTGTCCTCCTGGGTTGAAGGTTTCAAAAAAACAAAGAAAAAACAAAACAAGAAGCAGGGCAATTGAGGGCATGCCAGGGGGAACGTGGTCAAGCAAGGGATGTGGCTATAAGGGAACAAAGCCGGGCTGACCAAAGGAGAAAATGAGCAAGATGTAGTGGCCAGGTGGTGGGGGGGTCTGCATGTGGAGTGGGCCTACCACAGGGATTACTGAGGTGAAGTGAGTAGCAGGCCATGGGAGGCCTACTCAGACAAGGGAGGTGAGGGTCAAGTAGGTGCACGAATGTCCCATGCTAAGGGGGAGGGCTTGCATCGGGACAGGCTGAATGGCCCATGGGCAGAACAAAGGGGAACAATTCTCTTGTGGTGGATATGGGGCTGAGAGGTGGAAAAGGAAAAGAAGAAAAAGGTTTGCTTATTAATGAAGGGACTAACATGGTCAGGTGTTTTTTTTTTCTTTTCCTTCCTTGTTGCCCCCTTCCCTCCATTTTTCCTTGTTATCTCAGATTTGAAAAAACAGGAGACAGTTACAAATGGCAACAAAGAGGGTTTCTGTTCCTCCCACCAGCATCCAGCTGAAAGACGAAGCACCTCAGCTGATGTCCAAGTTGATGGAGCTCATTGACGCAGCAAGGGCATGGGAAGAGGAGGAGGAGAGAAGTAAAAAGCAGAAGAACTCACCAGACTCCAAGGGGAAGGGCAAAAGAAAGAGACTGCTAGCACCAGTCCCAGAACCAGAGCCAGAGCCGGCACCCTTGCCAGAGCTGGAAGCACCAGAAACAGGGCTCAGTAATAGAAAAGTTGACTTGTCGGGGGAAGGCGACTTCAAAGAACACTTGAAGGGGACTATTAGCAATATGGGGGATGCAGGCATAGAAAATGTGGAGAAGTTTTTGGCAGAAATAAAGGGGGGGCCTTCAAGGGGCTGAGGAAAGGCATAGGGCCACAGAATGCAGTGGTAGGAATTCCAGGGGTGACACTGGGGGACCATGTGCCACAGACCACAAAAGACAAGATATTGGAAGGGAAATTTGTGGACCTCTTTGCCTTGGTTGACAAGGACGTGGCAAAGAAATAAGAACAGAAGGAAACAGTTGGTAAATCAGGAATGGTAGTGGTACTAGTGGTAGTAGGGAACCCAGTGGAGGAAGTGACATATAAGTGGAAGAATATTGAGACGTGGCAGGCGAGTTTCATGATATTTAGTGCTATTTTATTAGAGAAGAAGCCAGATCTGGCCATTCCACTACTGGCATATTCCACCATAATTAGGGATGCATATGGGCTATGGGCAGCTGAAATATGATGAGACCTTCCAGCAAAGGATGTCAGCCCGAAGGGATCTGAGATGGGACTGCACCGATTCAGAGTTATGGGTGACGACTCTGTCCACCCAAGGGGGAGTTGCACGGGAAGTTAACAAGAAGGGAGGGGCAACACTGGTAGCAAAGACATGCTGGGGCTATTACAAGGCCTGTGCACATGGGCATATTGTAAGTTCAGACACGTATGCTCTAAATGTTTGGGGCAGCACCCAGTGTCTCAGTGCAGGACAGGGGGGAGGGAGGCAAGGCTACCAGCAGCAAGGAGAACAGGCATTTCAGAGTGGGTTCAACACTGCAGGGGGAAACAGGCACTACCAAGGGGGTAGACAATGGGGGTCATTTGGGCAGAGAAACTATGATTCCAGTTATGGCGCTAACTGAATGGAAAGAGGATGGGGAGGGCAGACAAGGCTTCCACTTAGCCCATACCCCGGTAAGGATGCAGGTAATACATGACTGGTCACAGAATTACCCGGATCAGGAATGGGGTGAGCTATTATGGGAGGGTTTTTCTAGGGGGTTCCATTTGGGTTACATGGGACCACGTAGAGCAGTGAGGGCAAAGAGCCTGGGCTTGGTGAGGGATAGGGAGGGAATAATACTGAGGAAGACTGAGAAAGAAGTAGCAGCCGGCAGGGTGGAAGGACCATTCAGGTCCCCTCCTCTCATGAACTTAAGGATATCACCCCCTAGGGGTGGTCCCCAAGAAGCAGGAGGGCAAGTTCCAGTTGATACATCATTTCTCTTATCCAGAGGGTGCATCAGTCAATGATGGCACACCAGAGGATCAGAATGCAGTTTCATATGCAACCGTAGATCAGGCAGTGGATATATTCAAGCTCTCAAAGGGGAGGTGGATGGTGAAAATGGACATTGAATCTGCTTTTTGTCTGCTGCCAGTACATCTTGATGACTGGGATCTGCTGGGTTTTCAATTCAAAGGCCATTACTATTTTGATAAGGCCATGCCCATAGGTTTTTCCATAGCTTGTTCTAAATTTGAGAGGTTCAGCACTTGGATACAGTGGGGTTTTGGTGACAGATGCGGGCATACAACCATGGTGCATTATTTGGACAATTTTTTGATAACAGACAGAAGTGAGTGCGAAACAGCATGGAGATTGGGGGAATTTCAAGACATGTGCTTTGTCATTAACATCCCACTAGCACCAGATAAAACGGAAGGTCCAGCCAAAAAGTTGGAATTCTTGGGTATCAAGGTAGATGTGGAACACGAGCTGTTCTGAATACCAGTGGGCAAGGTGCACAGGTTGAAGGAACTACTGTGTCATGTGATTCAATGGAGGTGCATGCCACTGGCACAAGTTATTGGCGGTTATTGGGACACCTGAATTTTGCCTGTAAGGCAATCGGTCCAGGGAGGGTATTTACTAGGATATTGGTAAGGTATATGCAAAAGGCCAGATTACCACATCACTGGGTGGATATATCAAACAGGACATGATAGTGTGAGTACAGTTTTTAGACAACTATAATGCGGTCACATTTTGGCAGGCAGATTGGCTATTTAACAATAACTTAAAGCTTTACACGGATGTGTCAGGGTCACTGGGAATGGAAGCATGTTTTAAGGGGGAGTGGATATTGGAGGCATGGCGAGTAGAGTAGAGACACAGGAGGTTGCTGAAGGACATCACATTATTGGAAATGTTCCCCATATGGGTAGCAGTGGTGGTGTGGAAAGTTAAATTTTGGTGCAATAACAAAGCAGTGGTCAAGGTCATTAACAGATAGAAGGGGTCCATGGAGATGGTAATCTGGGTTATACATCAGCTAGTACTAGCAGGGCTGAAGATTAACTTATAATTCAGAGTGAAGCATATAGAGGGGGTGAAGAATGACATTGCTAATAGCCTTTCCCATTTTCAGTTGGACAGGTTGAGGTCACTGATACCGGAAGCTGCCACCCAGAGGACTTTGGTGCCGTATCACCTATGGGCGGTTGGATGAACTGAGCCCAGTGGCTATACTGCTGTTCTTGGTCTGTCAACATGTTGAGGGCTTACAAGGGGGTGTGGGCCATGTTCCAAGAGTTTCAGCAATGGGAGGGCTTTGAGATGAGTACACCGATCACAGAGGACCAGATTATGCAATACATGGTTATGAGATGGGAAGCAGGGATTACACATGCAGTACTGGAGTTAGTGATAGTTGGGGTAGGTTGGGCTTGCAGCAATAAGGGATGGGTGGAACCAAACAAATGTAGGGTGGTTAGGCACATGCTTATGGAGTGGTATACAGGATGGAAGACAACAAGTGTGACACCAGGAAACCAATAGCAGGCCAGTTACTGGTCAAGCTGCTTAACTCACTTGTATAGATATGTAGCTCAGCTTATGAAGCATGTTTGTTCCAGGTGTTATTTTCAGTGATGGGGGGAGGTACTTTCAGGGTAGCGGAGATGGTGGCCCAGAATAAGAGGGTAGTGGAGGGGCCTTTTGTGGGAGGAAGTAACATTGGCACCTACAAAATTTCAATATGGCTGAAGAGGTCCAAAATAGACCAAGTGGGTAAAGGGGCGGCCATTAGCATGGCTAGCCAAGCAGGTCTAAGCTGGTGCCCAGTAACAACCCTAAAATAATATAGGGCACTGTGGCCAAGGTGGGGGCTTTATTCATTCATGGGAACAAGAACCCAGTCACCTGTTACCAGGAGGTGGTGGTTCAGAAAAAAGGCATAGTGTTCCTGGGTGAGGACCCAAGCCTATTTTCACTGCAGTCATTTAGAATTGGGGTGGTCTTGGAGAAGGCGGCAGAGGGGGCTTCTGAGGAAGCAATCAAGGGAATAGGCGGGTGGTGATCTGACTGTTATAAGAGATATGTAAGGAAGATGGTCTAATGTTTGTCATTTGTATCAACAGGTTTGATTAGGCAGAAACAGATATGGATTGTAGGACTTCCTTTGTGTACTGGGTAGAGAGGCATGCAACACTTATGCCGGGAGGGAAACAACTCCATAAGGACATTGATGGGGCATGGGTGCTATGGAAAGGGGTTCGGAGCATGAGATGAGCCCAGCTCCTCCCCACGCTGCAAGAATTAAGGTGACAGGGGGCAAGACTGGATTTCTTGATAATTCATCTGGAAGGGAATGATTTGGGGGATAAGGCCTGGGGGAATTTACTTCAGGAAATGAAGGAGGATTTCATCACCAATAAAGTGCAGTGGCCGTGGGTGACCCTAGGGTGGTCAGATATTATTTCCAGGTGCATATGGCAATATGCTAGGCACGTGAAGGCAGTGGAAAAGGTGAGGAAGTGCCTCAATAGGAAATTGGTGCTGGTCATAAGGGCAGTGGGAGGTATTTACCTTATTTATTTTTATTCATTAGCTATTGGTAACCGAGTATTTGCATTAGGCAACAACCCTGCCTATTTTCAAGCACGACCCGGGAGAGTACAAGATACAGGCACACAGTCAACACAGTATGAATAAGAAAACATTCCCAAAAAGCTTACAATCATTACAGGAGCATATTGGCATTCAAACAAACACAGGTTGGATACAAGAAATGTCCTTAAATGCTACAATAGTTTCCCCTGTAGGGAGTGTGTAGGAGTTACACATACAAGTAGTAGACATCCTTGCAGGGATGATAAGGACTGGTGACAAATCAAGTTAATTCATTTGATGTTAGGAAAAGAAAATAATGCTAGGCAGGAAGAAGCAGGAACAGAGGTCCAGGGAATGTTAAGTATAGTCACAGGAGTCAAGTGCATGAAGGTAGGAGAAAAGTCCGGTCTTGAAGGAGGAGTGAGATAAGGAGTGCTTTAAACTGGGAGGTAGGGAGTTCCAGAATTTGCAGAAAAATAGGAGAAAGTTTGCTCACCCATTTTTGTTGAGCAGTGCAGGATTGAGAGCAAAGGGGAATCTGATGACCTCAGGGTGTGGGAGTGACGCATGGCGATAAGCATAGCCCCAAGACAGTCAGGGCAAGGGGTTCTGGTCATGGAGTCAACGAAAACAACCAGGCAAGAAGGAATGCAGGGATTTAGGGGGAAGCCAATTCAGGGTGGAAAAAAGGAGGCAATGATGAGTAAGGTGAGGGTCTGACAAGGCAAAGCTACAGATGTTATTGTTTGTGGTGTCCCATTAATGAAGAATACAAGCATTAGCATGGGGAAGGGTAGGGAGGGCATACTGTAGCCTTGGGAGCAGAAAACCTCTCGCCCCAGAGATCCTGGTGGCAGGGGTTAGGGAGTGTCGCACATGGTAGGCAGCACCTATCTTGATGTTAACGGATCTGCATATCTCGTTTATGTGAGAGGAGTAATCAAGTGCAAGATCCAGCGTTACTCCAAGGTACTTGAAGAAGTCAGTGGATATGACTGCTGAACCTTCACAGCAAAGCACCCGAAGCTTAGGGGACTCTGCATGGACTTTTCTGGAAGACCCAAAGAGCACTGTCTGAATCTTGGGTAGATTGAGGATAAGAGAGTTGGAGGAGAGCAAGAGTTGAATCTATTGGAAAGCCGATGACAGGTGAGCATTAAGGTCAGTGACGGAACGAGATGCAGCTTAGAGCACGAGGTCATCAGCATACATGATGGAGTGACAGTGGGAAAAGGAAGTGGGACTATCATTAATAAAGATGGAGAAAAGTAAAGGTCCCAGGATGGACCCTTGCAGTACAACGCAGGAGATGGGAGCTGGAGATGAAAGTACTTTACTAAAAGAGATGGATTGGGATCGGTTAGAGAGGTAGCTTCTGAACCATGATAAGGTAGAGCCAGAGGCACCAAGTGGATGCAGCAGTAGTCCTGGGTTACTACAGGGTAGATGGGGTACACCTGTCCATTGTGAGTAGATCCTTTTTTATTGAAAGAAGTATGAAAGGAATAGAAGAATGGGAGAAGAACGAGAGGGAATAGGACCCGAGGTGGGGGGCACCAGTTTGTCACAAGCTGTAGGTTGGCTTTTGAAGGGACAGAAGGAATAGAATAAAAATGGGCAGGAGGGCAAGTAAGAATAAAGATGGGAAAAGGTAAAGGTAAAGAGGGAAGGCAATAGGCATGGGACAGGGTCAACAGCATCCGGCCATGGGGGGGGATAGGGAGAAGAGAGAGAGAGAACTGGGAGGGTGGGGTCCTGGTTTGGCGGCACCTGACCCTGGACACTAGAGTTGGCCAAAGAAGAGGCTGGGAGGGGTGTCAGGGTCATGCACCTGGGCCCCAGTGAAGACCAGAGAGGATATCAAACAGTGGTCTGCAAGAGGCTAAGATGGATTGATCGAAATGTATTTCTGTAATTTATGTGAAATATGATGATGGTTTGAATAAATGTAATATTATAATTGGATCAATAAACTCTTGCCTTTAAAGCACCCAAAAGAAGAAATCAGGTGTATTTATTTCTGGGAAATCCCTCTGACAATGATTATGAATAACAAGCATTTGTCAATGCCGAATGTTGTCTCACTGGCATTGGCATTGGTAGTGCCGGAGTTAATGTTGCATAATAGGATTGGCAGTGAAGTACTGAAGTGACGCCAACCCCACCCCCACCCTGTAGAGACTGGCAGGTGTTGGGGTGTGCCTTTGGGTCATCAGCTGCAACACTCATGCCATTGTACCTCACCCTACCCTGTAGACACTGACAAGTGTTGTGGTGTGCTTTGGGGTCTTTGGGCATTATACTTACCTGATTCCATAAGGAAATACCCTGAGGTGGGTGCAGTATAGGAGAATGGGGCGAACTTTGTGGCTGAGCGGTGTAAGGCACACCTCGATGTCTGTCACTGGCTGTAGGGTGGGGGTGGAATGGCATGAGCATTACAGCCAATGATCCAAAGTCACACCCCTGATGCCTGTCAGTCTCTACAGGGTGGGGTGCTACAGTTGGAAACCCTAACACCGTAGACATGTGTTGGTATTTTCACTCCAAATTTTCAACATAGGCTTGTTTGTGAGCCCACCTCATGAAAAGCAGCACTATCGGTTTGTTAGCTGAAAGGTGGCTTTGCACAGCGGCTATGCCATTTGGCAACATGGATGAAAACACATTTTGGGCAGTATGTGGAAAATGACAACTGTATTATTTGTGAGGAGATGTAAAAAAATGGCAACGTTGAAAATCAGGAGTGAAAATATGAAATATTGGTGAAGTTATGAACATGCATAGAAACTGTGCAACACACGTCCATAACCCAATTAGTTTTGGAATTATTTTAACCACATGTTTAACATGGGCACTTTGGGACCTCCCCTCATGAACTGTGATTTTGTTAATTTGTCTGAAACGTTGATTTCGCACGGTGACCACGCCATTGTGCACCACAGGTGTGAAAACACATTTAGGGCAGGATGTGAAAAATGACAGCTATACTGTTCATAAGGAGGTGTGAAAAAATACCAGTGTTGAAAATCTGGCATGAAAATATTTCAAATTTGCGGAGTTACAAGGGTGTGTGGAAACTGCTCAATGCACACTTGTAACACAGTCATTTTATGGAATTTTGTTACCAAATTTTCAACATAGGCATTTTAGGATTTCTGCTCATGAACAATGTCACCGTCATTTCCTCAAATTGTCCTGAAAACTGATGTTGCACAGCGACCGTGCTATTCTGCACCGGACGCGCAAAAACACATTTCGGCCAGGATTTTTAAAATGACAGCTGTACTGTTCATAAGGAGGTGGGGAAAAATGGCAATTTTGAAAATCTGGAGTGAAAGTATTACAAATTCAAGAAGTTACCAGCATGCATGGAAACTGCACAACGCAAGCTCGTAGAACAGCCATTTCATGGATTTTTCCCACCAAATTTGCAACATAGGCTTTTTGAGAGCCCCCCTTATGAACTGTGGCACTGTCATTTCGTTAATCGGTCTCGAAAGGTGATTCTGCACAGTGACTGCGATATCACCTTTTGGGATTGAATAATGCCATGACAGTGCATGAATTCATGAGGAGAGGTCCCAATAACCCCATGTTAAAAATGTGGTGCCAAAATTTCCAAAACTGGCTGAGATATGCACCAAAGTTGAAAAACCCTATTTATGCCATTATACAACTTACCGGCATTTCTTCAGTTTGCGGTCGGCTTTGAAGAGTGCAGACATGTTCCCGGTCCACAAGATCATTGCACAGAACTCCAGAGGGTATGGGGCGAGGGGTATGTGGGCGCAGGGTGCTCAGAGGGTGGGTGTGGGTTGTGGGAGGGTGCAGGGAGACCACGAGGGACCATTTATTTTTACAGGTTTAAAAAAAAAAACATTGCGGGACAGTTTTGTTTTGCGAGGATTTGGCATGCTGGGTGGGCTCCCAGCATGCCACCCCTAAAATAATTTTGGGGGTTGCTGTGGCCGGCGGGGTTGGGCACCCCCCTCGCATTATACTGAAGGGGACGATAGAGGGATTGGGCACCCCGGCACACAACAAAAGCGGAGGGGAGACTTATGCCGAAGGGGAGGGCTACCCCTTCGCGAAAATAAATGGGGACAGGGGATAAACGCCGATGGGGATTGGGCCCCTTCAGCAAAGAAAAAACATTGGGGGTCACATGATGCCAAGGGGTATTGGGCACCCCCTCGGCATACATTTTAAATGATAGGGGGGTCACTATGCTGACAGGGAATGGGCTCCTCCATCGGCATTGTGACAGGAGGTGGCGGCAGTCACTGACACCATGTTGCGTACACGCTGGGAGGCGTATTGTGGTCCCCCCTGCATGAGAGCCTTGCTCTCATTGCAGCGGACCTTTTCTTAGATCTGATGGCTACATTAGGGATGTGTGATGTCAGTGCCTACTGCTGGCTGATTGGGTAATGAGGGATGAACCTACTGATGCGTGCCCTGCATTCACCCAACAGTGACCGCACCTCCAAATCTGCAACTACTGCAGTATGTTGGCTGCGCATGTGCGAGCCAACATAAAAATCACAAGGAAAAATAAGCTTAAGCAATACATATTAAATAATGTTAAAAGTCTTCTAAATATGAAAATATCTTTGTGTTAATTAAAAAATAGATTAGAAGACAACCTGCCCTAGTGTAAATTAAGCATTCATCAGCTGTTTCACACATTTATACAGTGTAAGTACTGTTCAGATACATTTGTCAAACTCTGTATACAATAAGTCAGTATTACTCATGAATATTCAAACTTATACTGTCTTAAACATGATTTGTAACATAGGAATTAACCAGAGGTGAAACAGAGCAGAGCGATTGGTTGAAAATGACCAGCTGAGCAATATGCAATGGGCATTAATCCCACGGTAATGCACACTGCTGCTATTCCTCTCTCAGTCACAGCATACAAAAGACACCTACAATATTCACGTGTGATATAGTACATGTTTCAAACCAGCAACAAATGCACTGTGGAGTTCCCCAAGAAAAGATACGTTCCCACCCACCCACCTGATGGCCATAGTAGGTTGTTCAAGGATAGTGCAAGGCAGAAATCAAAAAGTTTTGATTTCATGTCTACCTTCTGCATCTGTGGAGTGAAAGGGATCAGCTGTTGGGCAGACAAGCAATGTGGAGAGAAAAGTGTACCATTCAGTAGCGGATCTAGACCAAACGATCCAGAGATCAGGGATCCGTTGTCAGCAGCTATGCATGGCGCAGTTAAATTGTTCTAGTATGCAGGACAGAGAGCTGCAGCTGAAGAGAAATGACCGAGGCACAAGAACAGACAGAAACAAAATGTTTCGGGGGAGAGAAGTCAGATAAGTAACAGAAATAGATATTGTAGAAGTTGCAGCCTGAAATGAAAAGAGATTTCCATAACAGTACCAGAGCAGAGCTGTTCAAAGTAGACAGGGGGATTCAATGAGTGGCAATGATTAACCCAGAGTAAACTGTCAGTCAGTTAGCATATAGCAGTATGCAAATGAGATAGCTACCCATGTCAGTCGAAGTAGGAAATAGCGACTAAATCAGAAAATAGATCTACATTGCAGAGTTTTGTATGTGTAGTTATTTAAAAAAAAATGCAGCTGTCACAGTAATCATTCTGTGTGCTATATATAAGGAAAATGTTATTGTAAACCAAAAAAGAAACACCAATATGTGAATAAATATGGTTGTGAACCAAAAGACAAGTAGTAGACATTTCTTATTGAAAAGAATATATTGCAAACCAATGAAAGTGTGTGTATGTGTAATATATTACAGGTAAAAATGTAGCACAACTTGTCAGCGTATTGCCCATGTTCCGAAAGCATTAATGCACTCCAGAGTTGGGCTCCACTAGGGGACTAATGCCTGGTTGGTGGTTGAAAGCACTCGCCTGTGGCCTCGTACACCAACCCCCCCCACCAGGCATTAATCCCCTAGTAGAGCCCTCCTCTGTCATGGATTAATGCTTACATACCCGCAATTCTGTAACAAGTGACTAGTGTACGTATACATTCAAAACCTAAATTTAACACAACACCCCTTGTAATTGAGATACTGTTATCCTAATATGTCCATGTATCAACATGTGTCCATACGTACCTAATCTTCTTTTGTATTAAATAACAGTTCCATAAATCTAAATCTAAATCCAAAACTGAGGGAAACAACACACCACTACCAGGCCGTACACCCCCCAGGGTAAAATCAATGTATAGGTAACCAGTAAAAAGGAATTAATAAAACCATTTTTTTATTTAAACATACTGAGACATCACCATGTACCACAATAATAACTGAGCACCACTGTAACACTGCCTGCCCTAGGATAGCCCTAAAAAAATCCATACTAGGACTCATATAGTATAACAAATTACACACAACCTACTAATGTAACACATCATGGGAAGTATATGAAGATCACCATGCATACATGTCTCATGATGCATTGCATTGGTGAGGTATGTATACTGTAATTTGATATTTGTTGATATTTGTTTGAAACATGACTTTGTTACTAGTGCCATTCCAGGGTAAATCTTGTATCACTGCTTTTGCACAGGAGTTTTTCACTTTTAAACTGGTTTTCTATTTTAGGGTCACAATAGTAAAAAGAAAAGCATTCATGGGGCAGGTTCCTTCCTGTCCCATTCTTTAGGTACAGTAACAGCAGATCCATACATATTTGCAGTGGTGGTGGTGCTATTCTGGGGAATACAGAGATCTGGCAGAATGCAGCGGGTGGCATTTGGTAGTAACACATAGGGTGCTGTTGTTCTCTGCCGTGGAGTGCCTCACACGTCCATTTTCACCCCATGTGATTCGTTGTGTAGATTTTTTCTTTGGGGGAGATCATTAGGTGGTGTGTTCCAGGTTTTCACTGCTACATGGATGATGTGCAGATATAGCTATCATTTGCACCTGATGGGGGTCAGTGCAGTGACTGTGTTAGATGAGTGTCTTACAGAAGTCCAGAACTGGATGGCATTAAGATGATCCAACGTAATCAAAAATTGCAGTGGTACTGGTAAGACAAGGTTTTGTGAGGAGTAATAAATAGTGATAGTACCCTGTTGCCATCACTAAATGGCACTACACTATGAGCTGTTGAGAAGGTAAGGAATTTGAGTGTCACTGTACAGTAGATGGCAGATTGACTTTAGAACAACAGCTATCATCTTTTTTTCATAGTGGCTTTTACCATCTTCATAATATCACCCGAATTTGAACCCATTTTGCTGATACCAACTTAAAAACACTGGTGCAAATGTTTGTTATCTCCTGACTGGATTACTGCAACATGTTTTATTAACGGCTGTCTGCGGGGCTGCTGCATTGCTTGTAGCTTTTCCAGAATTCAGCAGCCTGGCTGATTGCTGGGACCTCACATTCCATGTATATCATACCGGTTCTGCAGGAACCACACTGGCCGATAATAAGGCAGTGCAACAGCTTCAAGATTAGTTTATTGACCTACAAATAACTGTGTGATCTGGGCCCTAGTTACCTGAAAGACTTCCATACTAACTTGTCTGCTTCCTTAGTTCCTCAGAAGTTGGGCTCCTTTTGGTTCCACTTTCCCATTTAAAATTATCAGAGGATAAGGCTTTTTGCACTTGTTTTACCCATTTTTGTGGAACACGCTTCCAGCTGAAATTAGAGGGGATCCTTGATAGGAGCTTTCTAAGGGTTTGTTAAAACCTATTCATTTAACTGGACTTTTGTAACCACTTCGTCTATTTTGTGTTTTGGGGCAGTATATCATTCTTTCTATTGATGCTACTTGTCTTCCTGACCTGTTCTTATAGTATTCTGTTTGTATTTTAAATTTTTACTTGTATAGCACTCAAAGCCCAGGAAGGGTGTCTAGCAAATAAATTTACCTTGCCTTGCTTTCTACTGTCTCTCATTAAAACTGCTAAAATGGGTGTTGCTGTCTGCAGGAGATGTTCTCTGTTATGTAACAGTGTCACAGCTTCACTTATGCAGATTAAATACTAGTGCACAGACTGTCTATTAACATTCTGGACTGCAACATTTTAGAAGTCGGCCTGTGGCATGGCACAAGGCGCATAGTGCTACTGTTGCCAAAGCTGATTCATCCCCCACCTCTCTTGCACAATACCTTTGTGGTTGCTTGTTGTCCATGACAATATATATATATATATATATATATATATATATATATATATATATATATATAATATACATATATATATATATAGAGAGAGAGAGAGTACTGTTCCTTGCCTGACTGGGGAGTAGTGGGTTGCACTAGTTGGGGAATGCACAGGGATCCCTGTGTTTTTACTCACTAAAACTGCCATACATAAATGAGTGTTGCTGTTTTTTTGGGGGGGGGTAGGTTATCCCCCTGAAAAAAAGAGCAGAAAACAGTGATGTAAATCACCTTGCCAGATGTTAGTGGCTGCATATAGGTTGTGTGACCACTAACATACTTGACTGTAACAGCTACAGGTGTTAGCCCATGAGCATGGCATTATCACAAAAGTAATTCCCCTAACCCAATATCTTGAGAGTCAGGTCAACATGTATATACTATTTTTCCCTGTTCCTGAAGGTCCAATTGCCTTGGAACCAGTAAACTGGTGTTCCATGTTTCTGGCATCCTGCACATTGTCCTTCAACAGCTTTGTTCCTATCCACGCATCTTGCCTGATGTGCTTTACCCTTTCCTCAGCTGGAAATGAACATTCTGGCTAACATATACTTTGCATAAAAACCCAAAACAAAACAATGACAAAAACACATCAACTGTAAAAGTAGCCATTGTCGGCTTCAGCCAACTCTTGTTTGTTCTGCATTTCCATGGTCTTTAAAGAGCATCTGACGCCACTGGGAATACTTTGAAGCACATAATATTTAGACACAATTCAGCTTATGTTTCGTATAACTTCTATAGATATCTTGTCTCCTTTACTTATCGCTGAAGAAATTCCTACATAAACAAAATCTTGATCCCTTAGAGAATGTGAACCTCTATAACTTATTTCTTGCTTGAAATCGTAATGTTCTACTGTGACATCACAGTCTGTTGTCATGGGAATATCTGTGTTATAACAAGGAGAGTATTATGATATCACATTTGGAATAAGCAATAGGAGATGATGAACCCTTAAAGAACAGCTATCTGTTTTCATGTATGTATGTAACGTCAGTAGTAAATAATATTGATAAGAAACACAAAGCTAATGAGAAATATAAGCAGCATTATGTCCAAATATTATGTTTTTCAAAGTTCTTCTTGAGGCTGTGGTGGTGTTTAAAATGATCTGTGTATGCTGTCCCCATACTGCAGTATTACAGGTTATTCAATCAGTGATATTGTAAGTTACATTTAGTCAGTGGCCTATAATGCTGATACCACTAAATACATGGGCTACAAAATTGATAGAAAGTGAACACATTTAGGAGGTGCTCCATTTTCTTGGATAGATTTCCAGTCCCCCCCTTTTTTTTTATCATAGAAGAATTTATTATTTTCAAGCTACAGAACAATTCCAAGTAAGATATCAGAATAACACTGCATAAAAGGCAGAAGAATAAAAAGACCATAGCAACAGTGTTGTCAATAGATCGATCCATACTATAACTTATAATATCTAAGAGTAGACAATATGCCTACAGGATAGTTAGACATCATTAGTCAACCGGGGAACATGATGGATAGCATACACTTCCCAGAGGACTGCAGTGGAGGCCTGGCCTATGTAGATCCACTTCATATAGGAGGGTTGCCAGGGGGTGTGGGGGATTTGCAGAGGGATGAGTGAAGATATGCATCCCATTTTCAAAAGTATCTGGTCAGTTGCCCATGGTGGGAATAGGACAGCCATTCAAGGGATGCCAGCCTCACCAGGGCAGCATGCCAGGTCTTGAGGGATGGGAGCGCCATCTGTCGCCAGTGCATGAACAGCAGCCATTTAGCTTCAAGCAGTGCCAGCATTACCCACTCTTTATGGTCCTTTTTCAACACGGTTAGTAAGGAGGGATAACCTAAGAGCAACATAGGGTCTGAGAGGGTAATTGGGTGCCCTAGCACTTTGGTGCAATCTTCCGTGACCGAGGCCCAGAAGGGAGCGAGGTGGGAACAGTGCCACAAGACATGCAAAAGATGTGCAGGGGATTGCTGGCAGTGCCAACATTTAGAATGGAAAAGTAGTCCTTTTGAGTAGAGGGCATCTGGGGTATTGTACCACCTGAGCAGAATTTTTATTTGCATAAATTGGCTTCTAGCATCCCTTTATGTCAAGCTTGCAGCTTTGAGGCAATGGGACCAGGACTCCTTGGGTATGAAAATTTGGGCATCGGCCATCCATTTGAGCCAACAGGACTCCGTACAGTCCAGCTGAGAATCTTGCCATGCCCTATAGAAGCATCCAGATAGAGCATGGGCTGAGTCTGATTTGTGCAAGGAGGCCAGCCATTGCCACTTGGGATCCAAAGTGGAACTGGCTTGGAGGGTGCATACCACACTACAGAGTTGGAGATATCTCCAAAAATATCTGGTAGGGAGGCTAAATCAAGCTTGGAGCTGCTCAAAGGACATTAACTTAGATGAGTCAGGCATGTATAAGTCCTGCATGTGCGTGATACCCCATGCTGCCTAAGTTGGCAAGCAGAGAGGTTTCTTGTCCACAGTTATGAGTCGATTGTTCCAACGGATAACATATCTCAAAGGGGGAGCCAAGGCTGCATGTGAAGTGTGGAAGAGATCCATGAGTTTACACAAGGCATGACTGGCTTTGATCATGGTAGGGGTTAGACCAGATGATGGGAATCTGCCAGCCATCAGTAGAACACCAAGAGGGAGACTGGCTTCCAAAAGTGACCGAAGAGGGAGGAGAGGTGTGAGCTGGGACAATCCATTTTGTGGCCTGGGCAGCCATATAGGCTAGATGATAACTTTGGAGCCAGGGGGGGCCGAAGCCTCCTCGAGTCCAATGGGCTCTCAGTTTGTTGCAGCTCCACCTAGGTGGTTTCCCCTCCCAGAGGAGAAGAGATATCAGCTTTTTGAGAGAGCTAAATAACTTGGGAGAAAGACAAATAGGTAAATAATGAAATAGATAAGCAACTCTGGGGAGAAAAAGCATACAGATAGCTGCAACTTTGCCTGGAAGGGAGAGGTTACGCTTGTGCCAGTGATCGATTTCTGCTGACAGGGTGGCAATTAGGAGAGAGAAGTTGGCTGACTCCAGGTCAGCCCAATGAAAGGGAAGGACTATCCCCAGGTAAGAAAACCCTTGTGGAGCCCATGATAAGTCCATACCTTGCAGACAATCTTGGGTGCAGTGGGAGTTTATCAATGCCAGGGTTGTTTTCTTCTGGTTAATTCACAGCCCTGAGAGCTCAGCAAAATTATGTAAGATTGTTAGGACCCTGGGTAGGGAATTTTTCGATTGAGAAAGGGTGAGCAGAAGGTTGTCTGCATAGGCGGCCACTAGATGGGTCACCCCAGAGACAGAGGTACCAGAGATCTCTTTAGAGGTGATAAGCTTCCTCGTAAGGGGATCCAATGCTATCAAAAAGAGTAGCGGGGATAGGGGGCACCTGTGACTCATCCCCCTGTGTAGGGCAAAGGGGGGGGAATGTCTGTCTTTGTTAATCTCTTGGCCATTGGTGAATTATATAGGGTAGTGACCCATTGGTGAAAGAGGGGGCCGAAACCATACATATGGAGTAACTCATGTAGATAACCCCATTCGACAGAGTCAAATGCCTGAGAAATCTACTGCAAACACAGCCAAGGGAGTCTTAGAGCGAAGTGCAAGCCACTTGAGATTGAGAAGAAGATGCCTGTTATCGGCCCCGGATTTCTCTTTCGTAAATCCAACTTGCGATGGGTGGATGATGGATGAAAGAATTCCCATCATCCTACTGGCCAGGAGTTTGGTCACAATCTTTGTGTTGACTGAGAAGAGGGAGATGGGCGGGTAATTGGCGCAGTCCAATGGATCATTGGACTTTTTTGGGAGGAGGGTTATAAGAGCTCCCCTCATGGTAGGGGGGAGGACACCAACTGTGTGTGCTTCTTGTAGAGCTCAGAGGAGAGGGTTGGCTATTTCTTGGCCAAGTGTTTGATAAAGCTCCACGGGCATGCCATCGGGGGCTGGGGCTTTGCCTTTGGCCATCTATGACAGGGCAAGGTGCAGCTCTTCAACTGTAAGGGGACTATACAAAGAGTGTATCTGAGTCAGCATAAGGCTGGGCATGGGGACAGAGTGACAAAACTCATGCAGAGGCCGGGAGATTTGGGTGGGGTCAAAGGAGGTCTTAGACTGGTAGAGGGTGCAGTAAAATTGTTGCATGACAGCATTAATCCCCTGGGGATCCATGATCACCCTTCCTGAGGAAGACTTGAGGGCATGGATCCAAGAGGATGCCTGTTGCTTTCTCAGTTGGCAGGCTAAAAGCTCACCCCCTTCTCTCCTCCTTCCCAGTATGCATGTTTAGAGTACAGCAGCAATCACTCTGCCTTTTGGTGCAGAATGGTACTGATATGGTACCTGAGCCCCACAATGTTCCTAAGCAGGGATTGGACCCAGGCCGTGGCAGCTGATGCCTTGAATTGGGATTGAAGAAGAAGAAGAAGAATCAGCATTTATATAGCGCTTTTCATACACAGTATCCCAAAGCGCTTTACAAGCAATGCTAGACTGGTAGTGAAGTGACTGAATGTGTGGTGGCGGCCATATCGCACATCACCACCCACACACGGCCTGGATAATTGCATGAATTGGTTTATGAGAAGGGGAATGTTGGCCAGGACACCGGGTATGTTCCCTGCTCTTTGCAAAGAGTGCCCTGGGTTCTTTTACTTCCACCTGGACACCCACCAGGACAACACCAGGATGGGCCGAAGGGACCTCAGTTTAACGTCTCATCCGAAGGACGGCACACCTCAGCAGTACAGCACCCCCCAATAGTGCACTCAGATGCCAGCGATTTTTAGGTGCAAGTCCAATCCCAGTGTGGGACGAGAACCCATGACATTCTGGTCCAGAGGCGGATGTGCTACCAACTGAGCCACGCTGACACCTGACGCTGATTGGAGTGCTGCAAGCTTGGATTGCAACTGTGCCAGGGTCGAACGTCTCGTCCTATTTTTGTCTGCTGCATAATAGATAATAGAGCCGTGAAGGACCACTAGGCCTCCCATATCATGCCCACCGATACCTCACTGGGGGTTTGAGGTGAAATAGTCCTTGGCCGTTTTAGTCACCATCTTGCAGAACTCAGGGTTCTGAAGAAGGAGTGGGTTGCATCTCCACCTGGTACCAGTGGTACCATGTACCAGAGAGGAGAACAGGCAACTGATGGGGGCATGGTCAGAAATTAGAAAATGACCTGCTCATGTGTCTGAAACCCCTGTAGCTGTCACTGTATTAGCCAGCCAGAAATCAAATATGGCTGTGAGTGGAGTGGACAGCAGAAAAGAACAAGTAATCGCGTCCGGAGGGATGGTCGTGCCTCCATACTTTGACAAGGCCCCATTCAGCCATGAGGTCTCACAGGGCCTTCCAAGCTTTGGGGTGGGCCTAAGGGATGGGCTTCAATTTATCCAGAAGGATATCCAGAACTGGACTGTAGTCCCCACCGATTAAAACTGGGAGGTGTGGGTGGTCAGCTGAAAGTGAGGAGATAGCTTGACTTACTCCGGGAACAAATTCAGTACAATCATCATTTGGGGCATACACATTGGCCAGAATTAGGCCACCCCCTGGGAAGGAGAATCTGGCGACCACCCAACCACCCTTGGTGTTGGCCCACACCTCCTTCTCAATCCAAGAGGAGGAGCAACGAATCAAAATCGCAACTCCACTGGACTTGGTGGAGGCAGAACTGGCTATAACCCAACCTACTCAGAGCTTAAGGAGCGATCACATAGTCCAAGAAGTGAGATGTGTCTCTTGTAGCAGCGCAACATCTGCCTGCAATGAGTGCAGATATTGTAGAACTTTAGTGCGCTTGATGGGGTGGTTAAGCCTCTTAACATTCCAGGAGACTAGGTGTACACCACTAGCAGGAACTGATGACATTATATAGAAATACGAGTGGAAGGCTGATGGGGGGGGTCATTTCCATTGGTTAGCACTGGAGGCCTCAGAACCTGATGGAGCTTGGCTCCCCACCCAAAAAAGAAAGAGCGACATCACTTGACCACCAGTCCAAAGTCAGCCCATAGGTCCTCTGAGCAATGCAGCGGGCACTGGCAAGGTCGCATCTGTGGTTGCAGGGGTGACTGTGGCCAGCACATCTGCATAGGATTTCAGACCAGGCTTGATAGGTAAAGTAACTTCAGTGTCAGGACCAGTAAACTCATGCGGGGTTTCGGCCCAATCCTTACAACTTGCAATATCCATGCTTTCAGGGTTAGATGCAGGAAACTGAGGTGTCTCTTCATCCAAGGTTGGATCATCCCGGGAAATTTTAGCTGAGGGGGCCGCCAATCGCTGAACCAGAGAACAATGGTGCCCACTTCTGGAATGCTGCCTGTGGTGATGTATGACACCAGATCCTCTAGGAGGCAAGAAGGAAGCATTTGCTGCCAAGGGAGAGTTGTGTAGAGAAGGAACAGCAGATGAATGGGCAGGAGAGCTCTTGTGGCCATACCTGGGAGAACCATTAGGTGCTGCAACAGTCTGGTCTGGAAACTGGTCTCCCAGAAACACCTTCCCAACAGGAGGATTCCCTTGAGATTGCGGTACCTTTTTGGACTCTCAGAGGTATCTGGGAAGTGTAGTTTGATACTACAGGTTAGGCCAGAATCTAAACAGCCACCTTTCAGCTTCATCTGGATACGCCACCACTAACTCCTTCACATCTCTGGAGATCTGCAAGGAGGTAAGGTGTTTGTATCTGCACTGAAAACCATTCAATTGCATAAATTTCTTGATGGGGAGGAAGGCTTTCCTGCAGATGGCTGCTTCCTGGAAGAAATCTCGATAAAAGGAAATTCAAGCCCCCTGCCAAGTAATTACTCACATATCTCTGCCAGCTAGTAGCACTCTCTCTTTGGTGGCGTAATGGAGGATATAGGCAATAATGAGTCTGGGTGCTTGCCTGGGACGCTCTCGCCAGGGTGCCAGTCTGTGGGCCCTTTTGACCTCCATGGGCCACCTCCATCTGTCCCCAAGCATGGCAGAGATGGCCTTGTTCAAAAACCTCTCCATATTTCGGCCTTCAGAGCCCTCAGGGATGCCTATAATGCGAATGTTGTTGTGGAGCCCCCGATTCTCCTGGTCCTCTGCCCTCTCCCACAGGGTGATCAGTCTAGTCTCATGGGCCTGCAGCAGTTGCCAAATTTTACTCTGTTGATTTTCCAAATCCTCCGTTCGCTGGTCCACAACATTCATTTTGTCCTTGAGTTTCCTCACATCCACCACTGTGCCCATGAGGGCCATATTGATACCATCCAACCAGGTTAAAAGGGCCTCCAGCATCTGTGTAATGTACTGAAGAGAGTCCCCTACTAAAGCAGGTTGGGGTAGGGGACCACGCTCAGGCAACGATGAGCTCAGCTGTTTCACAGAAAGAGAGGGCCATCCCAGTCTACTAGAAGTGGTGTAGGGCAACAGGGTCCCAGCTGGTAGTACTGCACGAGTTCTGACCCCCAAGGTCATTACCACTGTGAGAATCTAGGTGATGGGTGAGCTTGAGGCCTACGAGACCTACCATCTGGAGCAACTCCCAAGTGCACCAGTGCTTAAATACAATAGCCGAGCATCCGAAACTGGAAATTATCACGCCGGACAGTTGGAGGGGGGATTACGATGAACAGCAGTGATTTACATTATTTCATACCCCCGGATCAGGGAAGCCAGCCACGGATTCCATGCAGTCAGAGAGAGAGCCAAGGGTTCAAGCTGCCATCTCTTCAGTGGCCAGGCCACGTCCCTGGATTTCCATCCCCTTTAATGCTTTGAACTGTTTCATCCTTGTCCCTTCATATTCTGTATATTGTAAAATTACATATTTTATATTGTAAACTATTAAACAATTTAAGTTGAAATCGTGTTCTAAGCTATTATTTTTAAGTTCAGTCATGTTCAGTGCATCAGTGCATACCTTAAAATGTAAATGAATTAATAAATTTGGGACAATGATGAAGGGATCTCTGTGCACAATCCTCCCGTCAGCCCACAGAGCTCCCTGCAGCACTATACATGGCTGCTAGCTCCTCTCAATACTCCCCATGGCCCACAGACCTCCCTGCAGCTCTACACTAAGCTGCTAGCTCCTCACAGTCCTCCCCTTGGCCCACAGAGCTCCCTGCAACACTACTCAAGGTAACTACAGCCAACACCTGTGAACTGTGTGAAAAAGAAGATATCTGGACTTTTCTTAGGCTACCATCTACTAATAGGTTTTGTCTGTGACTGTCTTTTACCTGCATTGACTCCCTACAAGGAGTCACCTTAAGACCTGCTCTGATTTCACTGTGCTTAGTGTTGTTTTCGCTTGGTACTTTACTGCTGTGCTACTTAGTGTCAGTATATTGTTAGCAGTTTTAGGCCTGCCATTTTGTGCTGCTGTTGTTTCTGTTTACCGTGTTGTACTGGGTGTGGAGGGGTATCCTTGCTTGTTCTCCTTGTTCATGTTACAGACGCCATTACTAGTGAACTACAATGCACATGCTCAGCTTCACCAAAGTCAGGGACAGGGACAATAGCAGGACCCCCCCCCACCTCACTCCCACCCTTGCCCTGTCTGTCTCTGGATCCCTTTGTCTGTGACCCCTCCCTGTCTAACTTGTGTATTCCTTCTCCCCTGCAGGCTGCTAGTTCCTCACAATCCTTTCCTTGGCTCACTGAGCTCCTTGCAGCACTATACAAGGTAACCACAGCCAACACCTGTGAAGTGTGTTAAAAGAAGATATCTGGACTTTTTGTAGGCTGACATCTACTGATAGGTTTTGTCTGTGACTGCCTTTTCCCTGAATTGACTCCCTACAAGGAGGCAGCTTAAGAGCTGCTCTGATTTCATGGTGTTTAGTGTTCTTTTCGCTTGGTACTTTAAGGCTGTTTTCTTCTCTGCTGAGCTACTTAGTCTCACTGCATTGTTAGTAGTTTTAGCCCTGCCATTTTGTTCAGCTGTTATTTCTACTTACCGTGTTGTGCTGGGTGTGGAGGGGTATCCTTGCTTATTCCCCTGGTTCTTGTTACAGACGCCATTGCTGGTGAACTACACTGCACATGCACAGCTTCTTCAAGGTGGGACAGGAGCAGGAAACCCCTCCTCTCGTCTCGCTCCCCACCCTTGTCCTGTCTGTCTCCGGGTTCCTTTGTGACTCTTCCCTATCTAACTTGTGTATTTCTTCTCCCTTGCAGGCTGCTAGCTCCTCACAATCCTCCCCTCAGCCCACAGAGCTCCCTGCAGCACCACACAAGGCAAATACAGCCAACACCTGTAAACTGTGTTAATAGAAGATATCTGGACTTTTTGCAGGCTAACATCTACTGATAGGTTTTGTCTGTGACTGCCTTTTATCTGAACTGACTCCGTACAAGGAGGCACCTTAAGAGCTGCTCTGATTCCATTGTGTTCAGTGTTGTTTTTACTTGGTATTTTAAGGCTGCATTCTCCACTGTGCTACTTAGTCTCACTGCATTGTTAGTAGTTTCAGCCTGCCATTTTTTACTGCTGCAATGTGTGCTTACTGCACTGTGCTAGGTGTGAAGAGGTATTCTTTCTTGTTCTCCTGGTTTCTGTTACAGACGTCATTGCTGGTGAACCACACTGCACATGCTCAGCTTCACCAAGGTAAGGAACAGGGACAGGAGCAGGACCCCTTCCCCCTGTCTCACTCCCTGCCCTTGTCTGGCTGTCTCCGGATCCCTTTGTCTGTGATGACTCCCCTCATCTAACTTGTGTATTTCTTCTCCCTTGCAGGCTGCTAGCTCCTCACAATTCTCCCCTCAGCCCACAGAGCTCCTTGCAGCACTACACAAGACTGCTAGCTCCTCACAATCCCCCCTTGGCCCACAGAGCTCCCTGCAGCACTACACAAGGCTGCTAGCTCCTCACAATCCCCCCCCCTTGGCCCACAGAGCTCCCTGCAGCACTACACAAGGCTGCTAGCTCCTCACAATCCCCCCTCAGCCCACAGAGCTCCTTGCAGCACTATACATGGCTTCTAGCTCCTCACAATCCTCCCCTTGGCCCAAAGAGCTCCCTGCAGCACTATACAAGGCTTCTAGCTCCTCACAATCCCCCCTCAGCCCACAGAGCTCCCTGCAGCACTACACATGGCTTCTAGCTCCTCACAATCCTCCCCTTGGCCCACAGAGCTCCCTGCAGCACTACACAAGGCTTCTAGCCCTCACAATCCCCCTCAGCCCACAAGAGCTCCTTGTAGCACTACACACATAGCTCCCTCACAATCCCCCTTGGCCCACAGAGCTCCCTGCAGCACTACACAAGGCTGCTAGCTCCTCACAATCCTCCCCTCAGCCCACAGATCTCCCTGCAGCACTATACAAGGCTTCTAGCTCCTCACAATCCCCCCTCAGCCCACAGAGCTTCCTTGCAGCACTACACAAGGCTGCTAGCTCCTCACAATCCTCCCCTTGGCCCACAGAGCTCCCTGCAGCACAACACAAGGCTTCTAGCTCCTCACAATCCTCCCCTTGGCCCACAGAGTTCCTTGCAGCACTACACAAGGCTGCTAGCGCCTCACAGTCTTCCTGTCAGCCTACAGATCTCCCTGCAGCACTACACAAGGTTTCCAGCTCCTCCCAATCCTTCCCTCTGCCCACAGACCTCCCTGCAGCACTACACAAGGCTACTAGCTCCTCACAATCCTTCCCTCGGCCCACAGAGCTCCCTGCAGCACTACTCAAGGTAACTACAGCCAACACCTGTGAACTGTGTTAAAAAGAAGATATCCGGACTTTTTGTAGGATACCATCTACTGATAGGTTTTGTCTGTGACTGCCTTTTACCTGCATTGACTCCCTACAAGGAGGCACCTTAAGAGCTGCTCTGATTTCACTGTCTTTAGTGTTGTTTTTGCTTGGTACTTTATGGCTGTGTTCTTTTCTGTGCCACTTAGTCTCACTGCATTGTTAGTAGTTTTAGCCCTGCCATTTTGTACTGCTGTTATTTCTGCTTACCACATTGTGCTGGGTGCGGAGAGGTATTCTTGCTTGTTCTCCTGGTTCTTGCTACAGATGCCATTTCTGGTGAACCACACTGAACATGCTCAGCTTCACCAAGGTCAGGGACAGGAGCAGGACCCCCCTCCCCCTGTCTTACTCCCCGCCCTTGCCCTGTCTGTCTCTGGATCTCTTTGTCTGTGCCCCCCCTCCCCATCTGACTCATATATTTCTTCTCCCTTGCACGCTGCTAGCTCCTCACAATCCACCCTTTGGCCCACAGAGCTCATTGCAGGATACACAAGGTAACTACAGCCAACACCTGTGAACTGTGTTAGCCCATCTCCACTTACGTGGTGCCTGCCCCACCCCCCTCCAATGGGCTCTACCTTTATAGGTAACTAGGCTACGTGACATGGTACATGCCCTGTTCCCTCCTGAACTAATCTCATATTGTTAGTTATACTGCATGACCACTAGGAGTCACTGCTGAGTCCCTAATCACCTAGTATCCTTAGCATAATTTAACTCCTTTCTTGCTATTCCTGAGCCCTTCTCTATGATACCCTACCTTTCAGCCATATCCCTAGTGAACATTATTTACCTCTTCCTAGAGTCTATCACCAGGATTCATACCCTTTACCTTTCGCACTGTAGTCAGGGACTCTAAGCCATCCCATTGGCCACACTTTTATCTAACTTTTTCTGCTCCTTATACCTCATCTTAGCCACATCTCATTTCATTCCCAGACCCCCAAGTACCTGGTGGCTGCCTGAGTGCCTCGGCTACTGAGCTAACCCCTCCTCTTGTCCTCTTTTGACCAACCATGGAATTACGCTCCTGACCTTCCTACTCTCCCTTTTCTTTCCCAGTCCTCTCTATATCGTATTCTCTTTTTCTCTCTCTCTCTTATTTCTATGTCACAAAACATTAATCTTGCTGTGCTCCCTCTGATGGCAGCCTTCCTACAATACTCTCTACTCATTACTGATTTCAGTGTCTCTGCACTTGCTCCTGACCAAGAATGCCTACCCTCTTGCACTGCTGTCCTCAGTCTTTTCCTCCCCTACTCACCGTAAACAGATGGGGCCTTACTCCAATGGGCTGTCTATTCTATGTGTGGCTATCAAACCTCAAGCATCGCCTACTGATTTTTTCCTTTTCTGCCTTGCACTTGCCCCCTCCTCACTACCCTGCCCCTGCAACCTGGCCTGTTTTCTCCAGCGGCTAACAGGGTACATAGAAAGCAACCCGGGACCCACTGACTTACCTACGGCCCCCTCCAACAATAAATAGCACAACCCCACTTGTCTGAAAATTGCCCATATTAACATATGTAGCCTCCCATCTAAATTTCCTGACCTACAGATCTGGGCAGCACTCCATAAGCCCCATGTCCTCAGTTTTTCAGAAATATGATTAAAACCTCATATTCCTAATAGTACCTGTGGGGTACTCATTGCTACACCAGGACAGACTGGACAAAAGAAAGTTGGGGTTTGGCACTTTATTACAGTGAACCCCTATCTGCCTCCTCTGTACACTACTCTGACCATTCCCCCAGTGAATGGCTCATAGCCGAGCTGACCCTGGGCTCATTAAAATAGATGTTTGTGGGTTGCTTCTATAACCTTCCAACAGGGGGCATTCCTGGTCTTGTCAACCACCTGGTTCTCCTAGGCAACCTCTCCCATCCCCTGGGACACAATCCGCCTGGATGATTTTAACCTTAATTGGTTGAGTTCCCTTGGTACTGACTACTCTGACTAAAACAGCACAATCTGGTTCAGGTTATCTCTGTCCCCACCAGGCACAACACTCAGACCCAAAACCATTCTCTCCTAGAATGGGTGATCACAAACAGAGAGGAAAAGGTGATCCAGTCAGGAATCCTGTCCGACTCAATCAATGATCACTCCCCTACATATATCACCTGGGGCACTAAGTCCAACCCCCCCCCTCAAACAAACCTCCTTCCAAAATTGTACTTGTCCTGATACCTACTCCCTCCTTGAGGACATAAGGGCAGTAAACTGGGCAGGTCTATATGCCCTCGCAAATGTTTCTGAGGCTGTGGGCTTTTTCACCAGTGCCCTCCTTCAGATACAAGACTGCCATTTCCCTCTCACCACCCAGAGAATATGAGGGAGGCTGCACCCGCTGGGTCTACCAGGAACTCTTAGCCTTGATGAAGCTGAGGAACAAATCATGGTCTGCCAACAATAATGCCTCCTCATCTGCCTCTGGAATGAATTCAGGCACTTAAGAAATCAGTGCAAACTGCTAGGGTCCAGAAGCGCAATTTCCTATGTAATCAGCAGAGGGATAGTCTTGGGGACCTGTATCTCTTCTGAAGCACTTGTCAGTTCCCTGCTCATCCCACGTACCCATAACTATTTAATTCATCTTAGCTAACCCACTGGCACCCTAACCCATAGAAGTCACCAAAGTATTCAACTGAAAGTTTACGGATCTCGAAGCTCACCTAAGCAAGTTTCCCCTACAGCCTCCTGCTAGTCCTCTTTCTGATCCCACTGATCAGCCCCTCTCCACCACCAGCACCCCCTTCCTTTCTACTTTAGGATCATCTCAACCAAGGACACTAATAAGCTTCTTAAAAGTCTTCCCAATCATGGCAGCCCTGGCAGTGATGGCCTCTTCCCTTTGATGCTTAAGCTGATCTCCCCTACCATCTCCAAATAACTCACTTTATTTTTAATCTGTCACTGACCACATCCACATGCCAGTTTTTTTAAGCATGCTAAGGGCTAAGGTGGTTCCCATTTTTAAAGCTGAGAACCCCCTCTCATCTGACAATTATAGATCAATCTCCCTGCTCCCCCACCTGAGTAAGCTCCTTGAGAAGATAGTACAGCGTCAACTGTCTGATCACACTGAGAAGCATAATCTGCTCTGTGGCCAGCAACACAGCTTCCAGAAGTCCCACAGCACCTTATCTTCTCTGGCCCAGTTTACAAATCCTGTTCTTAGAAACATGGATGTGGGTAAAGCTACGGGTGCTGTGTTTGTGGACTTGACCAAGGCCTTTGACCTGGTCAACCACCCCCTCCTACACAACATTCTTCTGCAACTTAGCTGCTTCTCTGGGACCTTACAGTTGTTTATGAGCAACCTATTAGGCCAATTCCAGTCCATACATATCGGAGCTGCCTTCTTCCCAGACATACCTGTCTCCACGGGTGTCCCCCTGGGCTCCATCCTGGGCCCACTATTATTCTCTATCATTATGAATTTCCTCCCCACTGACTGCCTTACCTGTGAAGCACTTCTGTATACTGATGATCTCATCTTCTTTAGCAGTGATAAGTCACTGACCAACATATTTTCTACCCTCTTGCAGAAATATGGCTTGGCCCACAACTGGTTCCTGTCACACAGGTGCCTGTTTAATATCCAGAAAAAAAAGGCGATGCTTCTTGGGTCCAAACCATACCTGACCAACGTAGCCAAGTCTGGCTTCTCTCTCTCTCTCTCTCTCTCCGTGTTCATGCCAGATGGACCCATACTAGAAAATGTCCCGCATTTCAAATATCTGGACTTAACCCTTGATTCCTCCCTCTCTTTCATGGGGCACATGAACTCTGTTGTACGATGGGTTAACCAAAAGCTTGGGGCTGCATATCAGCTGAAACAGTTCCTGACCCAGAGAGGCCCACTTAGCAATAGCCCAAGGTAACCTGCTCCATATCCTAGACTACTTCTCACCCATTTACACCGGTATGTTCTCTGCCCTTTGCTCACATCTAACCTCTGTCTACAACAATATATGTTGATTAACACTACCGGCACCCTACTCCACCCACCACTGTAACCTGTACCAGGCTCTTGGCTGGCTCACAGTCTCTGGCTATCATGATTATACACTAGGCTGCATCATTGACAATGCCCTAAGAGGTGGCAATGCATCCCCATACATATCCCTCCTAAAAGCCAGAACAGCTCCCAGATGCCTACATGTGTCCTCAGTCCCCCCTTTGGAGATAACCCAACATTTCCACTGCTATGGGTGGCAAAGTACTGTCAGTTGCAGCTCCCTCCCTATGGAACAGCCTCCCTGTGTCACTCCAATCTGCTGAGACCCACTGCACCTTCAAACTCCGACTCAAAACCTGGTTACTGAGAGAGGCCAAATGCCTGTTCCAACCTAGGTATCCTTTCTTTGACCTAATATTCCTTTCTTCCAATAGATCCCTGCTTTCTCTTCCTATTTAATTTTTCCCTTTATAACTGTACTATGACTAAAGCACTTGGTTCCCTGCTCCTTGAACAATAATCCAGTCTTTCCTATTGTTTTTGGAATCAACATGCCATGTTCATTCGTATTTGTTATTTGTACTGTTTTTCCCCTGTTGTCTTGTATTCTTCCTACCCTGTTCCCCCAGTGTAAATTTGTAATGTACTCTTGTTCTCTCAACATTGTTGCGATTACAGTGTATCTGTTGATTTTACCCTGACACATTTTTTAAACTATATTGTATTCAACTATTTTCTGCCCTTACATTGATTGCATCTGCATGTATATTTCACTGCATATGTTTTTGTATATTGCATATTTATTTCATTGCGCCACTTTGTGGGCCAAGGTCGTACCTGAAAATGGTCCCTTGGATCAGTGCACTTACCCAGTAATCAAAGACTTAAGTAAATAAATAAATAAATTAAATAAATGTTTATAAAAATTCTAAACTGTTTGTACTATTGGAAATTAGATTTAATCTGGCATAAATATTATGCAAGGGAGCTGTGTTATAAAGTCACTTTGAACACCAAACAATAATGTTCTCATAATAGTGATGTTCTTATAAGAGGACAACACTGAAAATAATAACAATCCCATGGACATTTTAATACATAATGACACTGTAACCAAACTATTTTTTCTTGGTTACCCATTTGTAACAATATCAACCTATGTTTTTAAAGTATTTAAAGCAGGAGCATTATTGTTCAGTTCACTCCAGCCTCACAAGTTCAAACTCACAAAAAAGTTAAATATTTTGACAACAAATCATTTCCAAAAGAACAATGCCCTTACATACAAACAAGTATGTTTCTATTTCAGGGCAAAATAGCATTGATGTAAGCTGAAATGCATTTGAAAAAAAAATGCTCTTCATGAGTTTATATGCAATACAGTAAGTGGGCTTCACTTCAGTTGACTGTGCAGTAGACAGGAAAGATTCCTATTCACAGTAGGTGGACTGACAACATTTCTGGTTACCATTGTAACAAGGTCTCACAGTGGGGTGGACTAACATTTGACATGTTTGCATGGCAGGCATGATTAGAATAGTGATGAACAAGTTCTGCATTGTTTTGTCTCTTGCATAGATTAATTTAACTGTAAGACAGCTCTTTACTCTCTCACTAACAAGCTTCCAGTGGTTACACATAAGCAGAACAGTGGCATGCTCATACTCCTGCAGTCCAAGGTCAGCTGGATAGGGAAATATGCTCTCTCAGAGTGCTAGTGCACTGACCCTTTTCATCCTCAGGCTGTGAATTTGAACTCCCAAATGACAAGCTAATATACAGTGCAGATCAAGCAAGGATTTAACATCATGTGCTGATGATATATGAGTTTCTGAATCTTGGTTATGTAGCACTTTGGGTATTTTTTTCTCAGTAATGGAGTGGGCATCTTCAGTGGAAAAGAAAAAATATTCTTGGATTATATTGGTGGTATTGAAGGATATATATTTTTGCAAAACACTACATTAATGCACAAGTTATGGTTTTATGGTTTGTAAACCATTAAAACTGAAGAAATTAAATATTAGGGTACCTCTCAACCCTTAATCTGCCCTCCTTCTTGTGCTACCCACATGAACTCCACTGAATTAAATGCTAAAGCACAATACAAATCTGAATCCAAAAAAGACCTGCAACACAGGTTAGAACTCAGGTCTTGTTTTATGCAGAGCATGATTTTTCTCCATATGTGGCCATGGAAACAAAACAATGGATTAACATAGTTTTCTGCTGTGAATTTGTATACTTTTAAAACTTGTTTCATGAAGCAGGACAGGTGGGGCCATTTAGAGCCTATGAAAAACAGGACCACATGCCTACAGTGGCGTGAAAAAGTATTTGCCCCCTTCCTGATTTTCTCTGTTATTGCATATTTGTCACACTGGATGTTTTCAGGTCTTTAGACAGAATGTAATATTAGATAAAGGGAACCTGAGTGAACAAATAACACTTGTTTTTTTTTTATTTCACTTATTTAATGAAAAAAAGTTAACCAACACCAATTGGCACTGTGTGAAAAAGTAATTGCCCCCTTACACTTAATAGCTGGTTACACCACATTTAGCTGCAATGACTGCAACCAAACACTTCCTATAATTCAATATCAGTCTTTCACATCGCTGTGGAGGAATTTTAACCACTCTTCCTCACAGAACTGCTTTAATTCAGTAACATTTGGTAGGTTTTCGAGCATGAACTGCTCGTTTCAGGTCCTGCCACAGCATCTCTATTGGGTTTAAGTCTGGACTTTGACTAGGCCACTCTAAAACTTTAATTTTACTTTTTTAGCCATTCTGATGTGGACTTGCTTTTGTGTTTTGGATCATTGTCTTGCTGCATGACCCAACTACGCTCTTCAGCTTCAGCTGACGGAAGGATGGCTGGACATTCTCTTTAAGAATTTTCTGGTACAGAGCAAAATTCATGGTTCCTTTAATTATGGCAAGTCATCCAGGTCCTTAGGCAGCAAAGCATCCCCACACCATCACACTACCACCACCATGTTTGACTGTTGGTATGGTGTTCTTACTGTGGAATGCTGTGTTTGCTTCGCGAGACATTATGGGATCCATGTTGTCCAAAAGTTCCACTTTGGACTCATCTGTCCATAGAACATTTTCCCAAAAGGCTTGTGGATCATCCAGGTGCTTCTTGGCAAATGAGAGACGAGCATTTATGTTCTTCTTGGTTAGCAGTGGTTTCCACTTGCTACTCTCACATAAGCCATTTTGCCCAGTCTCTTTCTGATTGTGGAGTCATGAACACTGACCTTAGCTGAGGCAAGAGAAGCCTGCAGTTCTTTGGATGTTGTTTTAGGATCCTTTGAGACTTCTTGGATGATTTTACACTGCGCCCTTGGAGTAATTTTGGCAGGCCGCCTACTCCTGGGAAGGGTCACTACTGTTCAAGTGTTCTCCATTTGGAGATTATGGCTCTCACTGTGGTTCGATGGAGTCCCAGAGCCTTAGAAATAGCTTTGTAACCCTTTCCAGACTGATAGAGGGCAACAAAATGTTTTTCTGATCTTTTCAGGAACTTCCTTTGATCATGGCATAATGTGCTTGTTGAATCTTTGTACTGGCAATGTGACTCTGATGGTAAGGGCCAAAATAAGTGAGGTTTATATTGAGCAGGGCTGGCTGTAATCAAGCCTGGCTGTGTTCAATCAGCTGACTCTAATTATCCCTTTAATTGGGCTGATTTAACTAGGGGGCAATTACTTTTTCACACAGTGCCAGTTGGTGTTGGTTAACTTTTTTCATTAAATAAATGAAATAAGTAAAAAAAAAGTGTTATTTGTCCACTCAGGTTCCCTTTATCTAATATTATATTTTGTCTAAAGACCTGAAAACATCCAGTGTGACAAATATGCAATAATAGAGAAAATCAGGAAGGGGGCAAATACTTTTTCACGCCACTGTAATTTGCTTCAGGCCTTTAGGCTATGTGTAAAACAGTACCTGACTTCTAACTGTTTTCACACAGGGCCCTTCAAGCCTTGTGCAAAGCAGGATACACTGGGCCTGAACAGGAGTCGAGTCCTGACTTGTTCTCTCATGGCTCTTTGGGTCTGGTGCAAAGCAGTAGCTAAATTGTAACTTGCTTCACATATCCCTTCAGGACCTGTGTAAAACAGCCCCTAACTCTAACATTGTTCTGATTAGGGCCTTTTCAGCCATTCTTAAAACAGGATGCAGATGGCCCTTCAGGCCCTGTGAAAAACAAGACCTTAGTCCTAACTTGCTTTGTGCAATGCACTTTAGGCCTTGTGCAAAGCAATAGTTCTGTCCTAACTTGCTTCACATAAGTCCCTTTGAAAATCTGGCCCTGATACAGAACTTGCTTCAATCTATGTGTGAAGCAAGATTTGCAGGACCCTACTGGCTCTACTTGAGAAATGGTCTGGGTCGTAACTTGCTTCTTATAAGGTATGAAGCAGATTATGAGTCTGGTTTTATTTCATATTGGGCCCAAATGACATTATACGGTATGTCCTCTTTTGTGAAACAAAACACTACATTAATGCACAAGTTATGGTTTTATGGTGGCTACCCTTTTTAACAAATTATGGGAAGATGGGGTGGTACCCGAGGACTGGAGGAGAGCAGATGTGATTCCCCTTCACAAAAGTGGGAGCAAGGCAGAAGCAGGAAACTATAGACCTGTTAGTTTAACCTCAGTGATAGGGAAAATGATGGAATCACTTCTAAAGGAAAGAATTGTCAGTATCTAGAGGCCAGAGGGGCACAGGACCCTAGGCAGCATGGATTCACAGCGGGAAGGTCGTGCCGACGAATCTGATAGATTTCTTTGACTGGGTAACCAAAGTAGTGGATCAGGGAGGGGCTGTGGACATGGCCTACCTAGACTGTAGCAAGGCATTTGACACAGTCCCACACAAAAGATTAATATACAAGTTAGCCAACCTGGGAGTGGGTCTCAAGATGACAGCCTGGGTAAAGAATTGGCTGGAGAATAGGACACAGACAGTAATAGTAAATGGAGTCCACTCAGAAGAAAGGAGGGTTACTAGTGGGGTACCGCAGGGTTCAGTATTAGGACCGGTCCTCTTCAATGTCTTTATAAGTGACATTGCAGAAGGACTGGAAGGAAAAGTATGTCTCTTTGCAGATGACACTAAGATCTGCAACAGAGTTGATGCACAGGGTGGGGTGGAAAGGATGAGAAGGGACTTGGCAAGGTTAGAGGAATGGTCAAATGTATGGCAGCTTAGATTCAATGCTAAGAAGTGCAAGGTAATGCACCTGGAAACAAAAACCAAGGGGAAGAGTACACAATGGGGGGTGAGATACTAACAACAACAAAAATGGAAAGGGACCTGGGGGTAGTCATATCAGATGACCTAAAGATGGGCAAGCAATGTGAGAGGGCAGCAAGGAGGGCTGGGGGGATACTGGGATGCATAGGGAGAGGCATCACCAGTAGAAAACAGGAAGTTATTCCTTTGTACAGACAGCTGGTGAGACCCCATCTGAGTACTGTGTGCAGTTTTGGAGACCCAATCTCGCAAAGACATAGACAGGATGGAAGCTGTCCAGAGGAGGGCAACTAAAATGGTGCAGAGTCTGCACCGGAAGACATATGAAGAGAGACTTAAGGAGCTTAATATGTATAGCTCTCGAGGAAAGAAGGGAGAGGGGGACATGGTAGAAACTTCAAGTACCTCAAGGAATCAACAAAGTCCAAGAGGGTAGCATCTTTCAAAAAAGAGGTGTGCAAGAACAAGAGGCAGCACAATTTGAAGATAGAGGGGGTGGCTCAGAGGTAATTTAAGGAAGTATTTTTTCACAGAGAGGGCTGGGATGCATGGAACAGCCTTCCGAGGAGGTTGTGGAGTCAAAATCAGTGGTGGAATTCAAGCATGCATGGGATTGTCATAAGGCAATTCTGGGGGTTGGGGGTAGGAAGAAGTAGGCTGCTGGTTAACTAGGATCTGCAGCTTATCCAGTAGGTAGGGAAATGGGCAGACTGGGTGGGCCAAGCGGTCCTTATCTGCCGTCAAATTCTATGTTTCTATGTAAGTTATGCCTCTGCTTTTTCATATAGTAAAGAAACCCATTGCAGAAAATTATGCTACTGCATTGTTAGAGTTCTATAGCCACAAAAGGAGGGAAGTCATACCCTTCATGAAATAATACCTGAGACCTAGCTTTGTAGAAGAAGGAACCTTTGGTAATGGGATCTGGACTATTCTTTGGTATTCAGCTTTGTGGAGTTTACAGGGATGGTGCATGGGGTGGGCAGACTTAAGTCTGAATAAATCTTAATATCAGACCATTGTCTTCAGTGTTCTGTTTCAAAATTCTAAGTGGAAATAACATTGTCTAAGTGAAAGAACATGTTTTCTAAGTGAAAATAAATATTGAGCCCTAAAAGCATGATTTATTTACCAAACTTATCCATCACTACTGTTATATATATAAATAGAGGATACGTAATGGGCAGGAGTGTGATATGGATAATATTCTCACCCCTACAGAGTGAGCTCTGGATTCTCACGAGTGTTGAAGGCATGAGTGAGAGTATCCAGAGCTTATGATGCAGGAGTGAGAATATTTTCCATTGCACACAATCTGCCCATTACATGTGCTATTTATATAATGGGGGTGAGAGCTTCAGAAGTATAGTTATGTTTTCCCGTGTCCTCTTTTATTTTATTGTTTGGTAACTGGATAAGTTTTTAGAGGAGACTTGCGAGCACTAGGCAATTAAGTGACTTGATCATAATCACACAGTGTGGAAGTGAAGTTTGTGAAAATCAAACCCAGATCTGGTGTGCCGAATGTACCAAGCTTGTTCAAAGCTCATTACTCTAACCTCTAGGCTATGCTAAGAGCACTGTTTCTGTGTGTTCTGAGTGTGTGGAAGTGTTTCTGAATTGGCTGGGAGTGTTACAAACACTATAGGAAACAGGTGAATGTGTATGGCAATGCTAATTGAGTTAGTTTCAGCAAGCAGTGAGAAACAGACACTGTGAGGCACTGTCATTTATAATTTATTTATTTATTGAGGATTCGGAAAGTACCTTTGAGTCAAAGACTCCTTTTCAAAGGTTCCACATCAATACAGGTAAAACATGGCACAGAGCAATGCAGAGATGGAACACAAGCATTCTTTCATGATACAAGAAATACAGTAAATTGATTAACATTTAGATAGATAGATTTATGCATGAGACTAAAGAACAGAATACATACAAAAGCTCCAAAGGAGCTAGTTTGAGATTTTCAGGTTGGGGGTGAGTGGGGGTATAGCCAGCCAGAGGCCTTAGTCTAGGGATAAAGGGTCCGTTCAAGGGTCAGTGGCAGTCACAGGGAATGGAGGACTGAAGGTGGTTCCTCAGGTAGGCTTTGTAGAGGCCAATTCTGTTCACATTGGTGAGATCATTAGGCAGGTTATTTACCCAGGAAGGAGCTCGGTAGCTAAAAGACCTTTGGAACTGGGAGGTGCAACAGCGAGGGATCAAGAGGAGTTGCCTGCGAGAGCTATTGGTGCACTGCCATGATGGGGCCCCTTGTATTAGAGGTCAGAGACCAGCAGGGGCGAGACCAATGGTAATCTTTTTGGCCATGAGGCAGGTATGAAACTTGATTCTGTTATCAAGGTTAAGCCAATTCATTGGATTGTAGAGAGGGCATGTGTGGGTTAGACGATCACAGCCCAGGATGAGGTGACAGGCTTTGTTGAGGGAGAGCCGGAGCCTGGATAAGGCTGAGGAGCTGGCAGCACTGTAGATTAGCACACCATAGTCTAGGAGGGAGAGAACAGAGGAAGATATCACTAGATGAAGGGCATCAGGAGTGAGACAGTGTTTGACCTGGTAGAGGATGCCAATCTGGATGTTGAGGGCTGTGGACAGTTTGTGGATGTGTTGGTGGAAGGTAAGACCCAGGTCAAGTGTGATGCCCAGGTACTTAAAGGAGTCCACTTGTTTGAGAGGGATCTGGTTGGTAGTTAGGAGTGGCGGGCAGTGGTCCTTCCTAGAGTTTAGTGGGTGCAAGAAGTACATGACTTTAGTTTTTTTATAGTTTAGGATGAGACACTGTGTGGTGAACCATTTTTCAGCTTCGCTGAAGGCGGATTGGAGGGAGAGATGAAGCTGGGTGGGGTTAGGATTGGAGGAGAACAGGACAGCATCGTCCACGTAGAGTCGGATATTGCCTGGGCAGGATAGGGCGAGGGAGTTAAGGAAGAGAGTGAATAATAGAGGTCCGAGAATGGATCTCTGTGGGACACCACTGCGGACAGGCAGCCTACTGGAAAAGGCAGTGCCAATTTTGACTTCCTGGAAGCGTTCAGCCACATAGTCAGTGAACCAGCTGAGGGCATCCTGAGAGAGACCAAGTTTGGATAGAGTAGCTAGAAGGAGGGGGTGGTTGACTGTGTCAAACGCTTTAGTGAGGTTGATGAAGACTGCACTAGAGAGCTGTCCACTGTCGAGGGTGGTGTGTAGGTGGGTGGTGAATTCAAGTAGGGCGGTAGTCATACTATGTCCTTTGAGCAAGCCGTGTTGCTGGCTGCAAAGTATATTGTGTTTGTTGAGGTGGTCAGTGAGCTGATCAGTGATGATACGCTCGAGTGCCTTAGATAAGGGAGGGAGAATTGAGATGGGTCGGTAGTTGTTGGTGGACGTAGGGTCCCCGCTCTTAAATATCAGAGTAATAGAGGCAGATTTCCAGTGCAAGGGGAATTTTCCAAGACATAAAGACTGGTTTATAATGTGGGTGAGATGGGGTTAGCATTCTCAGGTCTAAGGAGTCACTACTGTATTGGGAGTGGCTTATGGCCTTTTCCAGGTAAGGCTCAGCAGACCTGGGGGAGATGCATTGTAGGTGAAATGGAGGGTGCGCTGGGTGTGAGGTGGTTTCGGAGACAGGCAGCGGATCAGAGAAGTGGCAAGGGAGGATGTGGCAGAGGTCGGAGAAGGTGTTGTTAAATGTGGTGGCTATCCGAGTGGGATCCAAGGTAAGGCTCCCTTCAAACAAGATTTACGTGGGGGCAGAGTTGGGGACTTTGCCACAGATGTCCTTAATATTGTTCCAGAATTTGTGCCCTAAACCCCAGGTAGAGGTTAGGGCAGATTTGTAATACTCTGCCTTAGCTTTGCGTAGGGACCATGTGCATTGATTCTGGGCTTCCCTCTACTTCTGTCTGTCTGTCTGTAGGTAGGCCAGTCTTATTAGCGAGGTACCATAAGGAATCTTGGGACTGCATGAGGGCCAGAAGGTGGTCAGAGATCCAGGGCACTGAGTTGCCTTTGACCATCCTTTTGGTAAGAGGGGCGAGCATGTCACAGATAGAGTTAAAGGAATGGATGAAGAGATCTAGGGCTCTGTCTGGGTCAAGGGTGTTTGTTATGAATGACCAGTCGAGCGTGTTGAGGTGGGCATTTAGGAGTGTAAGTTTACCAGGATCAAGTTTACGTTTTAGGATCATTTTAAGAGGGGACTTTGGGGCCTTACTGGACCAGGCGCAAAGGGCATGGGAGTGGTCACTAATTGCATCAGGGAGTATAGTAGTGCTAAGGATTTTGTGAGGGTGGTTTTTGAACACTAGATCCAGGAGGGAAGAGGACCCTGTGTGCTGGTGCAGACGGGTGGGTGAGGTGACTATTTGTGTGAAGTCATGGGCTGAGGTTTCATCGATGAATAGGGTGGCAAGGTTAGATTGCCAGTTGAAATTGAAGTTCCCAAGAACAATGTTTTCTGTATGAGGCAGTAAGGTGTCAAGACAGGACAATGATAGAGTGGAAGGCTGCCTTCTGGTCCCTGGGGGGACCATAGATAGTGGTGACAAAAAGGGGGTAAGGGATCGTCCAAGGGTACATTTGAGTGAGATGGCCTGGGTCTGGATATGAGATGGGGGGGAGGAGCAGTTGAACAGTCAAAGTGTTCTTAGTGTAAATGGCACAGCCACCTCCCTGCTTTCCCTGGTGGTTGGCCTGGAAAATGTTATATACAGAGAGGGTCACCGATGAATCAGGGATACGGGATGAGAGCCATGTTTCACCCAGGACAATGATATCAGGCTGATGTTGCTGGACCCACCTCTGGAATGAGTCCCATTTTTTTTAATAAGCTACAGACATTAAGGGTGGCAATATGCAACCCACCTGCAGAGTGTGTGGGCATGGAGGTAGCGAGAGGTCCAGGGTTAGGGTGTACATTACCAGACATAAGGAGGAGGAGGAGGAGAAGAGGCCTGAGGATGGGATTCCAGGTCAGCTTTTTTGTGCAGTGAGATATGCATGCTTGGAGTTCTTTAAAGTTAGAGAATGTGGGAATGGGGAGGTTAAGTCTTTGGGGGACACCAGGGTCAGGAGCTGCAGCGAGGGGGGGATGACAGGATCGTGGGTGGTGAGAGGGGCACCTGGGAGGTGCAGGAGGTAGTTCTCCCATTCCTGGTAATGGCAGAGTGCTGCATGAGGAGGTGGGTGAGGCAATAGATCCCTTGCAGTGCTGTGGGATAAATTGCACTGGGGCAGCCAGACAGGCAGTAGGACATTATATCCACAGGAGGGCTGATATTCAGGAAAAGTGGAGGGTGAAGGTGTCAGTATTTGGAAGAACAGACAAAGCATGGGGATGATATACCGATTCATAGTAACTAGGCTTGGGGGGGGCCAAGACCAGCGGAAGAGCCAGAGTTGAAGACAGGAAGCAGCAAATCAGCCCCTAGTGGCGAGCAAGTATAGGCTGCTAGTGGAGAAGTGGGCTGATTGGTCTAAATGCAGCTCTGTCCCCCTATATAAGGAGGAGTTCACCAAGGGTGGTGGTGAGGGCAGTGAGGAGCCAACGTAGAGCATCGGCTGGACAATCCTCAGTCTGTTCCAGAAGCGAGGAGGGCACGGAGCTCCTAATTCCACCGAAATCAGTTCAGTACCTTGTTTTTGAGGGTTGGGGGAGGGCGACTCCACTGTAAGCCCTCACGACCTCCATGGGACCCTGGATCTATAAGCTGTGGGAGATAAAATAGCCACATAAGGATTTAAAGCTGGAAAGGGTGGCGTGTGCAGTTGCTTACAGAGTGACTCTGGCTTCAGAGTATGGCTGAGAATCATTGGCTGGCTGGAGCTGCGTAGTTCGTAGCAACGGAGCTAATTACTTTAGCACAGCACAGTCTCCCTTTCTTAAATTCTAAAGTGGCAGAGCAGACTTGACTTTGGAAAAAGTAAATAAATGACCCCTTATTACTTTAGCACAACACAGTCTCCCTTAGTTTAATTCTACAGTGGCAGAGCAGACTTCCCTTTATGGTATCCGATACTGCCCTGGTTAAAATACTTCCATGCACAGAGCTTGTCCTTAAAGTGCTACAACTTATGGTAACTTTAGAATGCAATTCCTTTAAATAAGTTTGAGTTTCACTATACAATTCCTTTAAGTTACAGTTAGCCTAGAATACATGCAGGGTTTGTATAAATTAACTAAATAAAAAACTATTTTCACTTGTACGCCGACAAATATAGTGCCAAACAAATAGAGGAAGACTGGGTTTAAAAGTTAAAAATGGCACCAGTTGAGTCCTCGGTCTGTTCCAGAAGTGAGGAGAGCACGGGGCTCCTACGTCCAGCTAAATCAGTTCAGTACCTTGTTTTTGGGGAGTGGGGGAGGGCGATTCCACTGTAAGCCCTCACGGGACCCTGGATCTATAAGCTTATTTTCGGGGGTTGGGGAAGGACGACTCCACTGTAAGCCTGCATGACCTCCGCGGGACCCTGGATCTATAAGTTTGTTTTCGGGGGGTGGGGGAGGATGAATCCACTGTAGGCCCTCACGACCTCCATGGGACCCTGGATCTATAAGCTTGTTTTCAGGGGGTGGGGGAGGGTGACTCCACTGTAAGCCCTCACGACCTCCATGGGACCCTGGATCAATAAGCTTGTTTTGTCGCAGGTTTTCTTGAATATGAGAGTAGCACAGTAATGGGCTGGGAGTTGTACAAACACTATGGGAAACGGCTAAATGTCCTTTGCAATGTTAATTGAGTTACTTGCAAGTAGCAGTGAGAAACAGAAACTGTGAGGCACTGTCATTAGAATGCAGGCTTTCTTGAAAATGAGACTAGCTTAGTAATGGGTTGGGAGTTTTACAAACACTTTGGGACATTGCTGAATGTCCTTTGCAATGTTTATTGAGTTACTTGCAAGTAGCAGTGAGAAACAGCTTTGTAAAGAAATTCAATTTAGAATGCAGGCTGGAGTGAGTGAGTGAGTGGTGACATCAGCAGAGTATGTATATCTGTCAGATATTTTAACTCTGGTGATGTCATCATCAGATATCACACTCCAGTGGAAATAACCTAGTTTATCACACTGATATTGCTCTCACATCCATTGTGTTTGTGTGTGTGTGTGTGTGTATGTATATGTGTGTGTGTGTATGTGTGTGTATATATATATATATATATCTATATATATCTATATATATATATTATGGTAGCACGGTAGTGCTACCATAGTTAGGGTTGAGGAGCCATTTCTATGTTAAACCCCAAAACTTTGCACCTTAATAACTTTGCAACCGTTTGATGGATTTGCCTGAAATTTGGAATTTATGATCAAGAACCATAGGCCTTGGGATCTACCAAGTTTCGTACTGGTCGGCTATACGGCTGTGGAGTTATTAAGTGTGATCTGTGAGCGCGTTCACGCTTTTCTGGAATTCTGTGGTCGCGCCTACAGGTCGCACGGTTTGCGTGACCGACCTGAAATCTTCAGGGAACGTGCAGCCAGGGTCCCTGATGTGCCTTTCAAAGATTTCATGAAAAAATATTAAACGGTTCAAAAGTTATTCAAAAAACAGTTTCCCATTATAAGTCAATGGGAAAAGTTAACAAAAAGTTCAACACTTTCGCAAATGCATTTTTACTTTCACAAATGGGCCTGTTACTTTCACAAATCAGCCATTTTGTTTTCAGTTGGTGATCAGAAAAATGGTTGGCATTTAAATTTGGGACCCTCTAGCAACCTAATTTTTTTTTGTATTCACCTAGTCGGGCCCTGAGGATGCTTGCCATGTCTTTATTTTGTGGTAAAACACCCCAGAAATATGTTTTTCAAATTTCTGGAAAAAGTACTTTCGCAAATTACTTTACGTGCTCGCGAAAGTGTCGCAGAGAATACTAGCGGCTTGCATAAATTACGACAGTAATTTTTCTAGTCTGTGGGAAAATGACAGCAATTCTTTGGCACTGCACTGCAAAATAACCGTTGGGAGTTTTGGGCAGAAATTTGGAGGGAACGCAGCCGACATCTCACAGATGTGCCTTTCAGTGTTGTATTGAAAAAATATTACACGGCGGCAAAGTTATGGCACTCCAAAGTTGACAGTTTTTCCCATAGGGTAACATTACAGCGCCCGAAGCATTACAGGAATCCTTTGGCACCCTGCTGCAAAATAACAGTTTGGTCTTTTTTCCTGAAATTTGGAGGGAAGACAGCCAACAGTACACAGATGTGCCTTTCAGTAGTTTGGTGAAAAAATATCACACGGCGGCAAAGTTACGGCACTCCAAAATTGAAGGTTTTTCCCATAGGATAACATTACGGCGCCTGACACTTAACAGAAATCATTTGGAGCCCTGCTGCAAAATAACGGTTTGGTCTTTTTTCCTGAAATTTGGAGGGAAGACAGCCAACAGCCCACAGATGTGCCTTTCAGTAGTTTGGTGAAAAAACATTACAGGGAGGCAAAGTTATGGTGCTCCGAACTTTTCTTTTTTTCCCATAGGATAACATTACGGTCGCCGCGCCTTTCAGGGCCCGTATCTCGAAACGGTCATAGATACGGACTTTTCGGGTTGAAAATTTCTAGCAGGGGCTAAGATTTAAATTAGCCAGGACAGTTGTAAATAATATGACTTTTAAATTTTTTTCACGTCAGACGGTTCCTGAGATATAATGTATTTAGTATTCAAGATCTCATTTTCTGCCGATACTCATTATTTTGCATACATTATTTGTACTCACTGTTTTCTCAATGCAGGTTTGGGAAAAACCAGCCTGTGTGCTTACTTTACTGTTACTGTTGCCCTTTCCGCTGTGGATCCGTACCGCTTTTACTTCACTGCTGACGCCTGCGCCACCATGTGCGTTATCCTTATGCTTTTCATTTGCGCTATGCTTCTGTTATTTTTGCCATTTCTGTCTACAGTACTGTTTATCTTACTGTTTCACTTTACATCACCATGCCCATTGACATTTCTGTTTGCAGGCACCATGTTACTATGTGACAACACATCACGTGGCAGACCATTCCCGTCTACGCCACCATGTGCGTTACCCTTTCTGTTCTCATTCATGCTTGTGTTACCATGTGCACCACTGTTAGCATTTCTGTTTGCGTTGCTGTCCCTGTTAGTATGCCACTAGGGCCCCGCGCTCCCGCCGCTGCATTACATTCACTATTTCTCGTTATCATTCTCAAAAAGAAGGGAAATTATGGGCAAAACTCTGTTTAATGCATTAGTTAGGGTTGTTGAACAGCGACAAAAGTGAGAAAATTCGCTGTTAGGGTTGAAAACCCCTTGGATCCCGCCCACCCCCAACCCGGCATTGGGGTGCGCATTGGGATCGTGGTCCTAACTCTCACCCCATTCTCCTATACTTCTGCTGCTTTACACATGTCATGGGTGAGAGTTAGGGCTGACTGATCCCAATGCGCACTCCCAATGCCGGTTGGGGTGGGGCGGGGTCCAAGGGGGTTTTCAACCCTAACAGTGAATTTTCTCACTTTGTCGCTGTGGAACAACCCTAACTAATGCATTAAATAGAGTTTTTTGCTCTAATATATATATATATATATATATATATATATTATGGTAGCACGGTAGTGCTACCATAGTTAGGGTTGAGGAGTCATTTACATGTTAAACCCAACATTTTGCACCTTAATAACTTTGCAACCGTTTGACGGATTTGCCTGAAATTAAGAATACACAATCAAGACCCATATGCCTTGGGATCTGCCAAGTTTTGTACCAGTCGGATACACGGCTGAGGAGTTATTAAGCGTGATCTGTGCGTGCATTTACGCTTTTTCTGGAATTCTATGGTCCCACCTACAGGTCGCACGGTTTGCACGACCGGCCCAAAATCTTCAGGGAACATGTGTCTGGGGGCCCTGATGTGCCTTTCGAAGATTTGGTGAAAAAATATAAAACTGTTCAAAAGTTATGGCAGTCCGAACTCTGTTTTTTTCCCATAGGATAACATTATATGTCAGCAGTTTTTGAGGGTCGTGATCTCGAAAGCGGCGCGAGATACGGAGTTTTTGTCAAAAATATAGGGCTACGTGTAAAACTAGCCAAGAAAGTAATAATACATATGACTTACATTTTTTTTTCTATGTCGTACGGTTACTGAGATATAAGCAATTTACTATTACAACTACTGATTTTTGTGTTCCGAGACTCATTATTTTGCATACATTCTTTCTACTCACTGTCTTTCTCTATACAGCTTTTGGGGAAAACCAGCCCGTGTGCTTACATTACTCTTACCATTACCGTTTCTGCTTGCAGTTCCGTACCCGTTTCACTTACCGTTCACGTTTACGCCACCATGTGCGTTACCCATTGCGTTTTCATTTGCGGTTGCGTTTCCGTTGTTTTTAACATTTCTGTCTACAGTAGTGTTCCTCTTTCTGTTTTGCTTTGCATCACCATGCGCATTACGATTTGCGTTTGCAGGCACAATGTTACAATGCGACAAGACATCACCCCCGCGCTCTCGCCACTGCATTACATTTACTATTTCTCATTATCATTCTCAAAAAGAAGGAAAATTAGAGGCAAAAAATTCTGTTTAATGCATCAGTTAGGGTTGTTCCACAGCGACAAAAGCAACACAATTCGATGTTAGGGTTGAAACCCCCTTTGCACCCCTCCAGCCCACCCTCCCAACTGGAATCGGGGTGTGCATTGGGGTCATTGGTCCTAACTGTCACCCCATTCTCCTATTCCTCAGCTTCTTTCCACATGTGATGGGATGACACTTAGGGCCGATGACCCCTAATCGCACTCGATTCCAGTTGGGGGTGGCTGAGGTGCAAAGGGGGTTTCAACCCTAACATTGAATTTCCTCGCTTTTGTCGCTGTGGAACAACCCTAACTGATGCATTAAACAGAGTTTTTTGCCTCTAATATATATGTATAGTTGGTGAAAAGCCTTTTCCACAGCAGCACCCACAGTCTAAGACTTTTTTTTGCATCTGTCTAAATCAACCTGTCTCTTTAGATCCCAGATAAAAATGCATATTTTCTCTCTTGCCTTTGCTTTCTTATATCAGTTCTGTACTACAAAATAACTGTATCTCACTATCATTGGTCTAATGTTTGAATGTATTTCTGTACCACTACCATTTGTTTATTTTAATTAGCACTAGTAGATTACTGTTCCATCAATAACATGATCAAATATATATTTCTACAGTATCAAGTGCTTTATACTGTAAACTTGCACTAATGTACTTTTTTGTTTCATTCATTTTAGACTTTTCATTCCTGCTATAGAAATTCTGTAAATCATTTTTGAATGCAGGTTGTATGCATGATTCAGTGTAAAATAAAAATGATATCATATTGTCTATGCACACAAATGTGACCTTTGTATCATGGGTTGGATTTCCAAAGACCCAGACCTGCCACAAAAGTGAGCTACACACAGAGTCTTGGGAGCAGTTTAATTTGCTGCAGAATCCTGCTTTCAAAAGAATATATTTTTAGACAGTATATGTGATGCCTCAGTAGAGGATTCATCCTCCTCCAAGTTGCCTTTAGAGTAAGGGTGCCACTATCTTACACTCCCACCATGTCATCCTATATGTTTGTGGTGACACCTAGGTTCTTTCCTCAGTCAGTAATGGGGGTCATATTCAGAAAGAAAAAATTGAATGGGAATCCACCCAGAGGAAGATTTAACTGATTCTGGTTGGAAAAAGCATATGCACACAGAGCATGTGGAACAGGCAGAGGAAAAACAGAAAGAATAAAAGAAAAGCATATGATGGAAGTGGCAGAAAGCTGAATTGCAAAGGCATTAAAGGTAAAAATGGCAAGGGGTCCAATGTGGTTCAGAACCAAAATACAAATGGTGGTAAGAGCGAAAAGGAGAGCTTTCTGAAAGTACTGTATAAGGGAAGCCAATGGGAGGAGAGGCAGCTGCCTCTTAGTCAGTGGCAGTAGCAGTGGCTTAGCAGGTTGCACATTTGCCTCTAAGGCCAGAAGATCAGAAGGTTGTGGGTTCAATCCCCACAGCAAGAACTTGGGGTAAAATTCCAATACTGACATTGTAGTACATCATGAGGGGAATGCTGCACTCCTGAGGTGCCGTCTTTCAGATGAGCTGTTAAACTGTGGCCCTGTCTGCCTGTTCTGGTGGTAGTTCAGGTGAATGTTAAAGATCCCATGGCACTTCTCGAAAAGAGTAGGGGAATTTATTTTATTCCAAGAAATTATACAGCAAAATATGAAGCATAATAATCCATTCATGTATCTGGTCATAATAGACAAAGTACCAAAATGGAAGAACAACAGAAAACTATCAAAAAGGTATTATGTTATACAAAAGCAATAAATTAATAAAGAAAGAAAAAAAACAAGTGTGTGTGTGGGGGGTGGGGCATATCAGCACATAAAATATCTAATGTAATTGGTACATCAGAATTTGTTATCCAGGGCATGTTCTTCCATGCCTTGTTTAGAAAATTTTGAGTAACATGCTTAGCTTCAGCATGATATATACATTGTAATTCATAAGTAATTTTAGATAGCATTATAGTTCAATATGAGAAATCTGTTTTTGTTGCAGTGTGCATAAACATCTTGTGTTCCACATGTGCCATTTAAACACCATAAATACCACATTAAGGGTACTTTTGTTCTAATTTCCCCAAAGTCATGTATAGTACCCATATAATAACGTCTTATAATCTACCAAAGCAAAACTTTTTTTGTTCCACTTGTTTGCAGTGAATTTCCAAAATTCAGATATACAGGTACATGAAAAAATAAGTCTTCAATAGTTTCAAGTTGTTGAATGCATGACTTTGTGGAGCATAATCTTTCATCCATTTTTTTATGTTTTTGTTTTGTCTTGGTTTTAAGTTTCTTATGGCAACAGCAACAGTGGGTATCCCACATCTTAGTAGGTATTCTTGTTCTGATAAGAAGGTCTGTCAAAGATGGTAGGTGTGGGGGGTGGGGTGCATAGAGGAAAAACTGTAGGTTCCTGAAAGTGTAAGTCCATTATTTGACTATATATTTGTTTTCTAGCAAGGGTAAGAATCATTTGGCCAGTTATCTTCCATGTTTTAAGTTTAAAAACACGTATCTGATATAAAATGATGATTGGAGAGTGTGATTAACAATTCTTAAACGATCCATTGTCCCAAGATGAAAACCAAGTACAGCAGGTAAAATAAAATAGATTACTCCTAATTCTTCCAGTATGGATCAGTAAGGGGCCTGAGGTCTGCAGAAAAGAAGATACTATAAAAGAAAGCAATTGGGTTCACCACGTTTAAGCCTCCAGTTTTAACAGGTAGATATGTTATATTTATTTTTATGGGATTTAACCTACTGCTACATACAGCCTGAAAGAAAATGTTTAATACTGTAGTTTCTAGTGATTTAGGGGGTGGATATATAAATGATATATATATATATATATATATAAAGTGGAAGAAGGTAAGTCTTAATCAAGTGAATTTGTTTTGTCTTACTCATTGGCCATTTATTCAATTGTTGTACTTAAGTTTTTCCTTCTAATATTTTTTCTCTCAGTTTAAAATATATAAGTGTTCTGGGCTAAACTGTATGCCGAGTATTTGAATAGGATTCACAGAGATCTGTATGCCTGAAACTGTTGGTGTTGGGGGTAGAGTTTTCCTAGTTGCCTTCCTACACATTTGTTAATATTTAAAGGTGTCCCAGAGAATTCTCCAAAATTCATACACATTTTAAGTGCAGCTACTGCTGAGTTTTCATCCTTTACCAGAATACAAATATCATCTGCATAAGCAATAGCCCCAAAAGGTACAGTATTTCCTGCAATCTGTATAGGGTATAGTTCAGGTGAGGAGTTTAATGCTCTTAATAATGGATCTATACTGAACACATACAAAAGCGGGCTTAGGGGACAACCCTGCCTAACATCTGTTTTGAAAGGTATCATAGGTCCACTCCATCCATTTACTTAAGGCGTGACAGAAGCTGTATTGTATAGACTTTGCAGCCATTTAATGAGGACTAGGGGTATTCCATAATGCTTTAAAATGTACCATAAATAAGAATGATTAACACAATCAAAAGTATTCTGTTGATCAAGTGATAACATGAAGTCATCAAGTATGCTAATATTATTCTGTGCTATAATGTCCCTAAGCAAAATTAACTAATCTGTTATAGTTCTGCTCGATATGGAGCAGGACTGTGCAGGTGTGATGAGATGTTTAGCTGCCAGTAATAATCTTTTATTTAGAATCTTAGTTAAAATCATGAAATCCACATTTAGAAGACCAATTGGTCTTTAGTTATTAAGATTTTGCTTGTCTCCCTTTTTAATATATATATAGGTATAGTAAGAGACCTTCAGACATCCTAAGTGGTATGCTTAACATCCTCAGGAGATAAGTGAAGACTGAAGCTAGTTCTTGTGCCATTCCCTTACCTATTAGTTTATAGAGTTCTGGAGTAAGGCTATCTTTACCTGGGGTGCCAGTATTCAGTGAGGACATAGGTAATTCTATTTTGGAGGGTTTTATGTCCTCAGTCATAGCTGAGAGAGTGTCTGGAGGGCATAAGGGGATAGGAAAAGTACTAAGAAAGTGTGTGACATGAGAAAAATCAGTTTGATATTCTTGAAATAAATGTATAGTGAGGTGGGTGATGAAATCTAAAATCTTTTTAGTGTTTGCAAAGTATTTGTATTACCTAGCAAAGCTTCAATATTTTTATGATGGATTCTAGCTTTACAATCATTATAGGGACAGTTTGTACCTGACTTACCTTGTGTTCCAAACAATAGTTGTTTTTTCAGTCCATTAGCTTGTTTCTCATGGTATTCTAAAATATATTGTTTAATTATTTTTATTTGAATTGTAAAATCTTGTTTGGTATTCTAGGCCAAGGTTAATAATTTCTGTCATTGTTTTCTGTTTTTTAAATAATGCATTGTAAGTAATCACCATTCCTATGAGCTTTACTGATGGTTCATAATAGTTTTTTTTAGGTCGATTTTGTATCTTCCCACCAAAGTGAGGGATCATCATACATGACAAAAAGACGATGTCCTAGCTGCTATGAAATACTGAATGTTTTGCATTATGAAAAAAAATAAAACAGTTCTCCCAGCTCCCTGGCCCTTCCAGTAAGTGCACCTGATGTGTTTAAAGCAGAACCACTTGACAGTAGATACACAGATACCTCCCACTCCACACACCTGTAAGAATGCAAGCACCAAAACTAGAGATGTTATTCATTTAATTGGTGTTTATTCATTACAGTACAGTTTCCATAAATAAACTTCAAAAATGCAGACTTTATCTTCTTGTTAAAATATAATTTCATACTTTGTAACATAGCACCATCTTATACATAAAGCACATATCAATACTTAAGACTTGGCACATTGAAAATAAAGTGGAAATAAGTGCAAGGATCATGGAGTTTAGTTGAGACATCTTTAGTAGTGAGCCTAATAAGTGCAAAAACATGATACAATTGACAAAATTGCAGAGATCTTCCAGAAACATCACCACGTTTTGTGGCCACCAGTAGCATTTGGTCCGTTTCTGTGTTGTGTTTGTTGGCATGTTGCAAGCACTTTTGCCTTTAATAGTTTGCACAGCAATATTCTTCTTTTTACAGACCTGATTTATTTAATTTCTGGTACATCACTATTTGTGAGTTTTTTAGAGAACTGAACTAAAATGAATACAGGTTTCCTGACCAACAGATAAGTGTGCTTTATGGTTTAAAACCTTCTACTTTTGTCAACTTTGGACAATGTATTCAATGACAGCTCCAGATATAACTGTGACTATGGTGGGGTGCAGCTCTAACTAAGCAATCAGTAAGGGTACTCAGTTGTTATCCAGTTTTTCATTGACACATTTGTCCTATTATCAAAACCTGCCTTGTTGAGACCCTTGCATGTTGCCAGTTCTGCATTTTAGCTTGGAGCAAAGGAAACAATAAGAACACACCATTCTATTGGTGTCATCACTACAACAGGAACTGAAAAGCTTTATGCTTTAATAGGTTTGAGCTAATGACTGGAAATAAGAAACTAAGCATGTGACTATGTATATTTGGTGGTGCTCATCTGGTCCATCTGAGTTAAAGTGAATTTTGCTTTGCTATCACATATTTAGAACAAACATATAAAGTGACTTTGAAACTGTTCTCACTCACAAAGAAGTGAATTTCGCCAATTTCGTCATGTTTTTGCACTTACTGAGCTCACTACTAAATATTTCTAAACTAAATTCTATGCTCCTTACACTTATTTGCACTTTATTTTCCATGTGCCAAATCTTAAGTATTGATGTGTGCTTTATGTAAAAGATGGTGCTATATTACAAAGCATGAAATAATATTTTAACAAGAAGATAATGTCTGCATTTTTGAAGCTTATTTATAGAAAAGGTATTATAATGAATAAACACTAATTAAATGAATACTATCCCTAGTTTTGGGGCTGGTGTTCTTACAGGTATGTGGAGTGGGAGGTATCTGTGTATGAAATATCTTTTATTATGTCAGTATGGGATAATAGAGAAAAATCGAACTTCCATAGGCCAGGCCCGTGTTCAGAAGGGCCTATATTATGTGTATCTGCAGTTCATTATGATCTGAGTAGTCCACTGTCTCAACCTTTGCAGTATATATCTGAATAGTGTTGGTAATAAAAAAGAAATCTGTCCTAGTGGCTTGATTGCCTTTGTGAAAAGTAGGGTCTGGTTTATTAGTTGCTGAATAGTATGCATCAGTTAAATTTGAAGTTTTTATAATTTTTATCAAGACCTATCATATCACAGTATATTTTCTGGTTGTTGTATTTTGGCCTCTGTCTTTTTAAGAAAGGCCACAATTAAAATCACCACCTAAGACAATATTATGAGAAGAAAACATATAAGGCTAAATGAATTGAAACAAATTGATTCTGTCTGATTTTGTTTCAGGAGCATAAATGTTAATGCACCTAAATAGGTATTCTGTATTTTGGTGTCTAACACTATGTCTCTGCATGGAACTAGGTCTATAAGTTTCAGCACCTGTATGTCAATTTTGTTGAAAAGAATGCCCACTCCTGAAAAGTGTCATCCCCAATGGACCACTAGGATGGTCCAACTACCAAGCTTTTTGTTGCTTGAGTTAATTCTGGTATAGTGCGCAGTCTGGTATCTTGTAGAAAAATAATGTCCATATTATTTGAAAAGAGATGGGAAAACACAGCACTCCTCTTCTTACTATTTTTAATGCTGTTGACATTAATTGTACATAGTGATAAAGAGGGTTCCATGAGTTACCTAACAAGGGGGGTGGGGGGGGATATAAACTTATCAACAACCCTAAAGAATTTTGTTCTTTCCTGATTTAGATGTCCTTGCGTTTTTCTTATTTTCTGTTGACTGTGCAGTGCATTTTTTTAGTGGATGATTTCTGTGAATCAGGGGTCACTCATTTCGGCATTAGTAACAGGATCTTGCTGCGAAAACCCAAGAGAGGAGTCCTCTGAGTCATTATCAGAGATCTCAGAAGTGTTTTGTAATGCCTCAGTTCTGTTAGTTTGAGATGCTTTTGTGATTTGGGGGACTTTTGGAACAGGCTGTGTCCAGGTCTATCTGTGTCTAGTAACCATCCTCCTTTTTTGTTGTTCTTTGAGGTTTTTTTTTGGGGGGGGCATGACTCCAATGTCAGTAGAAGTTGATGCCTGTGGGAGATAAGGGTTGTCTATTTCTGTGGTCTGAAGTTCTGGGCTTGACACGTGTGGTACATCCTCTTGTATTGTTGTTAGAGGGTGTAGTTCCTGTTCCTTCTGTTCCTGTGTTATGCCACATGTGTGTGGGTGGGAGGGGAGTTGTGTTAACAATATGCGTAGTGTGTATTGAATTAACCTTTTTCCCCAAGGTTACCAGTAACCTTTGTTCATCATTGTCTGAGGGATCTGCCTAGTTATGTGCTACCCAGGGACAATTCTGGTAAGTATGCCCTCTGGCATCACAAAGGTTGTATAGTGACTCATTTAAACAGTGTCTACTAGTGTGGCCTAATTCATTGCAAAGAGAACACTTTAACTGGTCACATATACTACTTAAAAGCCCTGTAGATCCACATTTGTAGCAGGCTTTTGGCTGGCCAGAATAAAACAACCCTTCCCCCCAATCCCTAACCCCTATCCCTACCAAGAAAAAAACTATTTGACAGGTGTTGTAAAACAGAGTCAGTAGAGTGCAACAGAACTCACAACTTCCAGGCTCTAGTCCAAATGTTCTCTGTCTCAAAAATGGCTTCTGGGTTGCCAAGAACAGTATAACATTGTTTTAGTCAGTAAACTAAATCCATCACACTGGTGCCTTTATTCCAGAATAAGACATTTATTGTTTTGTATGCCGGTTTAGTGAGTGGTATAACTTCAAAAGGAGACCAAAGAGTTAGTTTTTTTTTTGAGTTCATGGTACTTATTCCAAAATTTCTGTAGTCCACTATTTAGTTTAAAGCTGATGTCAAAAGTTGCCTCATCAGAGATATCATTTTATTTTATTAAGTTTTTGTTGACCGGGTAAGTGCACTAGACAAATCCTGCCTATTTTCAGGCATGACCAGGGGAAGGGGGATACATATGATATGCCAACTGACCTTGAACCAGATTAAGCTGTTGGTGGTATTTTTTTTTTAGTGAATGAGGGAAATTTGGCCAGGACACCGGGTACTTCTGAAAGCAGCTGTTTCTGTTGCAGAAAGTGGTGGTGGTGGTGGTGGTGGGGGTGATGGACAACCTTATCCCCCGGTAAGTTCAAAACTGGATTTTGTGTTAGGTTTGGTTCAGCCAATAAATTTAAAGGGATACAGGCTGAGCAGCAACATCCATTTCAACATTGTAGCCTTCATTTAAATCAGTAGAAACATTTTTCTGTAAGGGAGGTAAATTACCTGTTGCAAGTTCAGGGTCATGGTGCTCAGGCATTGGGATTCTGATGGAGGAAGAGTTCGATATCCATTCTCCAGGAGACAGTGATTTTTCCCATCTTGCAGTGAGTAACACAGACTCCATTGTCCATGGACTTGGTTTGTCAGCCATTTTATCAGTGAGTGGGGCTCTTCTTAGGCCAGGCTGCAGATTGCCTGTTTGTACCATCCCCAATGGAGCCCCGATCTGAAATGAGTTGGAAAAGATAAAAACACATATGATTTGTTTCTGCAAAGAGGGAACTGCAGTAGAGTTTGATAAGACATGCTTATTCTGTGACAGCACTGCAGTTGGCGTAGATGCAGTGCTTTCCATTGATGATCTTATGTCAGCCGTTGTCAGTGGGGCTCAGTTGTCAGAGAGGCCTTGACAGGAGCTATCTTTCTCATGGGACTGGACATTGGCAATAGCAGTTGTCAGTTCAATTTTCCATTTAAAAAAATTTTCTTTTTCAGCAAGTAATAAAGCTTTGAGATGTACTGGGTCATTTTCTTGTACCTGTTTTGAAAGTTCCTTTGATTGCAATGTCAGGACAGCTTGTCATTTACTAGGTAGATTTTCTTGGTGTTGTAAATGTACTTCATCATTTTATTCATCTGCATTGTTATCAATTTCTGGATCCTTCATTCCTTCGGTGTCGAAGAATTATTCCATTTCTAGCAAAGGTGAGGCAAGGGAGGAGACCCACTCCCCAGCCTCCTGTGCATCCATCCTCTCGTTGGTCCCACTGAGAGTGACCATTTTGGCAGGGTGCCTCAGACCACCATAGACTCCCCCTGTAGGAAGTGCAGGGGAATTTTCCCAGTGTCATGGCCAAAAGTTCTGCCTTTCACTAAAACAATACCACCAACAGCTTAACCTGGTTCAGTTTCAGTTGGTTACCATCTGACTCTCCTGCCTCCATGGGACAAGGCTGAAAATAGGCAGAATTGCCTAGCCCTTCTTTCCTGGTCAAAAAAACTAACTAATTAAAAAAATAGAAACACCCTATCTGGGTAACAGCACAGGTTACAGTATTTGTGGATCCTGAGGATGTCTAGGGCAGCAGGATAAGAGGGAGAGCTGGATGTCACCATCCACCTAGGGACAAATGACCTTACTAGAGATGAGGCTAAGATAATGCTAGAAGAGTTCAGGAAGTTGGGGAGTGATCTTAAGCAGGGAGCATGCTCAGTGGCCTTTTCTGAGGTTTTGCCTGTCTACAACGGGGCAGGCTAGGGTACTCCGTACCAGGAGCTTCTTGTAATAATATTATCATCTTTATTAAAAATTTTCATAGAAATACAAGAAAACACTGTAATCCAAAAACTGAGTCCTTGTCCTACACCATTATACAAGATTTGATTCAAGTACAAGAATAAATCAACCACAGAAAAATAAATCAACTCTAAATTACATTCAGGAGTTATTATTGATAATACATAACCAACCCACCTTTTCTCAATAACTTTATACCAACTATTAATACAAGTATAAACATACAAAAAAGGGCCCATGGTAAATAAACAGCATAGAATCATATCATAGAAATGGATACAAATCACTTAGCAATTAGCCAATAATGTGACTTGCCACTATTCAGTGGAAACATCTAGTATTTTCATACCCCATGTATGAATCCAAAGATTTGTTAAAAGATTCCATACTTAGACTACTGACTAACCAATTGTGTAAGTTTTTCCAGATGCTAATAACGCTTTGGTTAAAGCAATGACTTCTTTTTGTTGTTTTTTACAATTCCCCCTTGAGCTGGTAATTATTGAATCTTGAAGTTTTATCATTGTCCTTTTTTACAATTCCAGTCGAGGCCCAAACGATGTTGTTGTGAAAGGCTTTGAATACATAACAGAGGTCGCCCCTAAGTCTCCTATATTTCAAGGAATATAAACCAGTTTCTTATAACCTTTCATTATATGGTAGATCCTTTATTTTATATACTTTTTTGTAATCCTTCTTTGTACCCATTCCAAAAGTTTACTACTAGTTACATCCTCGGGAGAGCTGAAAGGAGCTCCGTATTCTAGAACTGGTCTAATGAGAGTAGAATAGAGTGGAATAAGTACTTCTTTATGTATACTTCTTATGTTACTTAGAATACAACCGATGATTTTGTTAGTCCTTATTACTGCCTCTTTTGCATGCTGATTAAACTTCAATGAATTATTAATTATGACACCTAGGTCTTTTTCGATATCTGTTGAATTAAGAATTGTATTGTTGATATTATATGAGTACTGTAAATTATTATGTCCTAGATGCATAATTTTGCACTTTGTTTCATTGAATTGCAATTTATGTTGTCTAGCCCAATTCGCTAATAAATTAATGTAAGCCTCAGAAGATTTTGCTGCATCAGAATTTTGACTATTGCTCCTAGTTTGGTGTCATTAGTGTATCTGCAGATCCACACATCTTGTTTAGTTTGCATGTTAGAAATGAATATGTTAAACAATGTGGGCCCCAGGATAGAACCCTGGGGTGCCCCACTAGTGACATTTCTCCATTTAGACATGTGTCCCCTAATACAGACCCTCTGTTGTCTGTTTGATAGCCATGATGCTATCCATGATATGATATTAGTTTCAAATAATAAATATTTTAATGTGTTGATTAATTCATAATGGGGAACAGAATCGAAGGCCTTAGAATAGTCCAAATAAAGGATAGCCACAGGTAGTCCTTGGTCTAATGCCTGGCTTGCTGGTTCAAAACAATCTAAAAGGTTTGTTGTACAAGATCTATTAGAAACAAAACTGTTGCATTATGTCATTTAACCCATGCTCAAAAATATGGTTTTCTATGCATTTCTTAATCAGTTTTTCCATGATTTTTCCAACTATAGAGGTAATGCTGATCGGATGATAGTTGGTTAGCTCTTTTTTGTTTCCCTTTTTAAAAAGTGGGGTTATGTTAGCAAATCTCCATTCTTCTATGACTTTGCTTTCTTTTAGGAAGAGATTATATAAGTGAGTAAGTGGACCTGCTAATAAATCAGCTAACCCAAAAAGAAATTTAGGATGTATGTTATCTGGGCCTTGAGATTTGATGGGGTCCAATGCCTGTAGCTTAATAAGTACTTCACTTTTAGTTATAATATGACTATTTTTTTAAATAAAACTTGATTATCACGATCTAGGGTTTTATTAGAAATATCATCTTGCTGAAATAAGCTAGTGAAGTACAGACTAAAACTTTCTGCCATTTCTGTCTCATTTTGAATAATGCTATTACTTACATTTAATGGATCTATTTGTTTTTGTCCACCACTAAGACTGCCAATATAATTGTAAAATTGTTTTTATTGTCCTTATCATAGATAGCATGCTAGTCTTAGTTCTGTGTTCACTATTGCTGAGTTTATGTATTGCTTGCATTTTTTTGGCTAAAAATGTATATTTGTTTTTTCTGTGAGGTGTTTCATTGTTACAATAGTTTTTTGTATGCTGTTTGTCTTTTTTTAAGAGTATTTTTATTCTGTTGTTAAACCAGTTAAGAATGTGTCCTTTTTTATCATATTTAAGTGTTTTTGGTATATGATTTTCAATGCATGAACATCATTTTTTATTTATTATATTCCAAGTGTCTTGCAGAGATAAGTTATTGGTTTCTTCTTACCAGTTCCATTCCATAAAGATATTTTTAATTTCCTTCTAGTTTGCATTTTTATAATCTTACAAATAGGTTTTACCTTTCTGTTTTGTTTTATAGTTATCTAATATAAATGCATGCAGTCCATAGGGCAAGATAACCTATTACTATGGCACAAAAGATGGGTCTGAAGTACTGTAACCCGATATAAGCCCCATTTCTGCCATCTCAAATGAGATACAGCCATCTGATCTAAATATTTAAAGGATCATTTCTCATATCTATAAATTGAATTTACCAGCTGTTCCCACTGGGGAATGGTAGGCATTTGGGAAGTTAACCACAATCTAGTAATGACCTTCTTGGCACAGACTATAGGAATCAACAATAATTGCAATTTCCGTTTGCTCAAATGTATTTCAGACAGAAGTATATGAAGCAAAACCAGATCAGGGTCAAAGGAGAGGGGATAACAAACATAAATGATACTATCTTCCAAATCCCATCCCAATACACTCACAAAAATGGACAAAGCTAAAAAATATAGGCCTGATTGGCCTCTGGATTACCACAGTTCCACCAACAGTCAGCTGAGTAATCTTGTCCACATCGGGCCACCACCACAGGAGTCCAAAATAAGGGAGATCAACATTTCCAGGAACATTCTCTTAAATAAAAAGACAAAGTAAGCTTCATAGATTGGAAGACAATAATTTTCCCAGGTTGTCAAATCATATGTCTTATGTAAGTCCAGTTTCCACCTTTTTAATATCGAGATTGTTGAACCATAATCATAGGATCTCAGCACGAAACAAATATGTCCTATCAAATGTGGATATGTCACTGCCCGCTGGTATTGCTGAATCAGGTCTGATATTGGAGAAAGCGTACCAGACAATTGTCAGTGAGCAGGTGGCAATGTATACAGGAAAGCCCTAAGCTGCAAATGCCTGTAATCATCAGAGGAAGGTAGAGCATAAGATGTTTGCAGCTCCAAAAAGAGATGGATCCCTTGAGAACCCAGAATCTGGTGATAATAAACTATCCAAAATGTGTCCAGAGATGTAAAAATATGTCAGTACTGGTTAAAGGATTATGTTCATCCCACACTGGCCTGGTGGCACTGAGGGTTGAGGCACTGGATGCCACACCTCGTGCCATGCTGGTGACCCGGGTTCGGGAACAGACTCTGGCCACCAGGGGCTGGCAGGGGAAAGGAAAGATTGAGCATCCCATGACTGCTCTCCTACCTCTGGGGTGGGTTTGGGGCATGTGTCACACTGTAGCATCACCTAGCGGAGGCTAGGGGCATTGTCAGAGGTGAGCATACAAAGGGAAGGGAGCGTGGCGGACACCTGCACGTAGGTGCATTAGGCATCATTGCACATCTGGCTCCTGCTGGGGAAATAAAAGGCAGAAAATCATGGGGAGACTGCAGTGGCTCATGGTTGAGCCCCATGCCCCAGACACAAGAGGTGTGGCCACCTGGTTCCCAGTCACAGACCCCCCCATAGGGGGTGTCCTGTTAATTTCATCGGGGCCTATGTGAGTCAGGTGCAGTAGCATATGCCAGACCTGATCCAGGGCATGGGTGCCGGTGGCCAGTGGTTGTTGTGGCCTGCTCCACACCGGAGGCAAGTAAAAGTGTTACATGATGTTCATCCCACGCCATAACCCCAATCAAAGTCAGCTCAGCCGAGGACAAATATCCACGTATTTTATGCCACATTTTAATAGGGATCTGTGTATATCTGGCAAACTTAGTAATAGGCATATAATTAGGGGGAATAGAAAACAAAATACAGCTAATATCAAATAAATAATTTAATATAAAATCAATATGCCTCCAATAACTCTGGTAATCCTGAGACAACCACAAACATATAATCCTCAGCTAACATGCCATTACATAGCACTGCAAATTTAGAAGATTAAGCCCCCCTCATGCAATGGGAAGACGCAAAGTCTCCAGGCTTATCCTAGGCCTAGAGCCGGATCAAACAAAATGCATAATCATATGTTGCCATGCTTGGAAATAATAAGGATTAGGATAAATAGGCAAGGTTTGTAAATAGAACAAGATGCATGGCAAAATATTAGATTTTATAATTTCTATTCTCTGAAAGAGAGAAAAATGATATTTAGACCACCGAGTCAGATCTGAAGCAACTGTGCAAGTAATAGGCTCTAAATTAAGTAATTCCAAATGGTCCAAATTCAGAGAAATAACAACCCCCAAATATTTTAAACAATTTCTATTCCATTGCACCAGGAGAATGGCTTTTACTAAGGAAGAAGGTGAATAATAGAAAGTCAATAATTCAGTTTTATCCCAATTTAGACGAAAACCTACTAACCTTTCAAAACAAGCCAAAATCTGAAGAACTGAAAGCAAAGAGGTACCTGGATCCAACAAAGTTAACAGGATGTCATCTGCAAATAGTGAAATCCAATACTCCCAACCACCTAAAGGAATACCAGAAATTGAAGATGGTAAATGAATATATGAAGCTACAGACTCAATATACAAAGCAAATAGAAGCAGGGACAAGGGGCATCCCTCCTAGTACCAAGCTCCAAAAGAAAGGTAGAAGAATATAGCCCATTAACTTTAACCACAGCCTTAGGAGAGTGATAAAGATGTTGAACCATGGTAATAAATTTAGAAGTGAAGCCAAACGAATTAAGAATATGCCATAAAAAATCCCACAAAACTCTTTCGAAGGCCTTCTCCGTGTCAAGGCTGGCCAGGACCATGGGAACCATACAATTTGTGACATGATCTCTAAGCAACAGCACCCTCCTAACATTATCATGAACTTGTCTAGAATGGATAAAACCCGATTGGTTCCAGTCCAGCAGTGACGGTAGAAGGCCCTCCAATTTACGAGCCCAAATGTCAATAAGCAAATTATAATCCGTGTTTAAAACTGAGATAGGTCAATAAGAGGATGGGAAAGTAGGATCTTTCCCAGGTTTTGGAAGGGCCATAATAATGGCATAATGCCAGGATGGAGGAGGGGTTTCCCTCTCCTGAATAGACTTAAACACTCAGAAAAGAATAGGTTGTAACAAACGTAGTAAGGGATTAGACTTATAAAAGTCTGTGGGGTATCTGTCCATCCTGGGTGCTTTACCCGATTTGGCTTCTTTGATAACCCTGGTTAATTCCATGTTCAAAACCAGAGAAAGCAGACTTTGAACTTGAACCTCCATTAATTTAGGTAGAGCAGCACGTGATAATAAAAGACTGTACTTGTGTTTGTGATGGGAGCATTGACTCAGATTTATATAAAGCTGAATGATATGACTGAAAGATTGAAACAATTTCAGTGCTCCTATACATATGTTTTCCAGTGAATGAGTCCCATAAATGTGTTACCATAGCAGTAGCCCAAAAAGACCACAAATGTCGAGCTAAGCTATCAGCTACTCTTGGTCCCCCTTCAAACGCTTGTTGCCTAAGATAAAATAGGGTATGTTCCACTTTTTGGTCTAATCATTTTTGAATCTGTGCTAGAACCTCCAGCAATAAGGGCTTGACCTGCCAATCACCCCATTGTCATCAGGCCTGATAGGACTTCAACTGTGAATAAAGCCCTGTAAGCCACCTTTCTCTTTCCTTATGCTGGGTGCTAGCATGTGCTATTATAGTGCCCCTCAAAACAGCTTTTAACATATCCCACAATATACTAGGAGAAATTCCATCCTTATCATTATCACTGAGAAACTGGGGGATCTGAGTCTTTAATTTCTCAATAAGGAGCAGGTCTCTCAAAAGACCAGGATACAAGCATCAAACAGACTGTCTGACCCTGACCCCTATTGGCTAAAGTTACATTCACTGGAACATAGTGCGAAACATAGAAACATAGAATTTGATGGCAGATAAGGACCGCTTGGCCCACCTAGTCTGCCCATTTTCCTACCTAACATATAAGCTGCAGATCCTAGTTAACCAACAGCTTACTTCCTCCTACCCCCCACTAGGACTGCCTTATGTCTGTCCCATGCATTCTTGAATTCCTCCACTGTTCTTGACTCCACGACCTCCTCAGGGAGGCTGTTCCTTGCATCCACACCCTCTCTGTGAAAAAATACTTTCACACATTACCTCTGAGCCATCCCCCCTCTATCTTCAAATTGTGCCCCCTTGTTCTTGCACATCTCTTTTTCTGAAAGATGCTACCCTCCTGGACTTTGTTGATTCCCTTGAGGTACTTGAAAGTTTCTATCATGTCCCTCTCCCTTCTTTCCTCAAGGGTATACACATTAAGCTCCTTTAGTCTTTCTTTGTATGTCTTCTGGTGCAGACCCTGCACCATTTTGGTGCCCTCCTCTGGACAGCCTCCACTCTGTATATGTCTTTATGAGATGGGGTCTCAGAACTGAACACAGTACTCCAGATGGGGTCTCACCAACTGTCTGTACAGAGGATAACAACTTCTTGTTTCTACTATTGATGCCTCTTCCTATGCATCCCAGTATCCCCCAGCCTTCCTTACTGCCTTCTCACATTGCTTGCCCACCTTTAGGTCATCTGATATAATTACCCCAGGTCCCTTTACATTTTACTGTTGTCAGTATCTCACCCCCATTGTGTACGCTTCCCTGGGTTTTGTTTCCATGTGTATTACCTTGCACTTCTTTGCATTGAATCTGAGCTGCCATACATTTGACCATTCCTCCAACCTTGCCAAATCCCTTCTCATCCTTTCCACTCCATCTTGTGTATCATCCCTGTTGCAGATCTTTGTGTCGTCTGCAAAGAGACATACTTTTCCTCCCAGTTACTCTGCAATGTCACTTATAAAGACATTAAAAAGGACCGGTCTCAGTACTGAACCCTGCAGTACCCCGCTAGTAACCCTCCTTTCTTCACTGTGTACTTCATTTACTACTACCCTTTGCGTCCTGTTGTCTAGCCAATTTTTTATTCAGGCTACCACCTTGGGACCCACTCCAAGGCTGGATAACTTGTTTATTAATCTTTTGTGTGGGACTGTATCAAATGCCTTGCTAAAATCTAGGTAGGCCATGTCCACAGCCCCTCCCTGGTTTACTACTTTGGTCACCCAGTCAAAGAAATCTATTAGATTCATCTGTCACGACCTTCCCATCATGAATCCACGCTGCCTTGGGTCCTGTGCCCCACTGGCCTCTAGGTACTCAACAATTCTTTCCTTCAGAAGTAATTCCATCATTTTCCCTACCACTGAGGTCAAACTAACTGGTCTGTAGTTTCCTGCCTCTGTCCTGCTCCCACTTTTGTGAAGAGGAATCACATCTGCCCTCCTACAGTCCTCGGGTACCACCCCACCCTCCCATGATTTGTTAAAGAGGGTAGTCAGCTGTGTCACTAGTTCTACCCTTAGTTCTTTTAGAATTCTTGGGTGAATCCCATCAGGCCCCATTGCTTTGTCCACCTTCAATTTTATTAGTTCTTTCAGAACCCTTTCTTCTGTAAATGGACTGGTATCAACCCCTGTCTTCAGAGTGTTTCTCTTGTTTGGTTTAGGTACCTCCCCCCCCTTCCTTTGTGAATACTGAGCAGAAATATTCATTCAGTATCCCTGCTTTTTCACTGTCACCCTCTACCAACATTCCCTCCACTTTATTAAGCCTCAGTATCCCTCCTTTGGTCTTTCTTCACTCCCTAATGTACCTATAAAAGGTCTTTTCCCCCTTCTTAACAGAATTGGCTATCCTTTCCTCGGTTTGGGCCTTTGCTATTCTGACTGCCTTCCCAGCCTCTTTCTGCTTTAACTGATACAGTTCTCTGTCATGCTCCTTCTGTGTTTCCTTATAATTCCTGAATGCTATCCTTTTCTCCTTAACCTTCCCTGACACCTCTTTTGAGAACCATAGCGGTTTTTTCCTTCATTGTGTTTTATTGATTTGCTTTACACAAAGGCTTGTTGCCTCTGTGATGGCTGTTTTGATTACTCCCCATTGTTCCTCCATTTCTCCTTCTTGCCTGTTTGCTAGTGCTTTTCTGAGGCACTCTCTCATTTTCCCAAAGTCAGCCCTCCTAAAGTCCAATATTCTTGCTTTTGTATGGCTTGATTGTATGGCTGTGTTTATCGTGAACTACACTGTTTGGTGGTCGCTTGTTCCCAGATGGCCACCCACTTCTAAATCTGAGAGTCTTTCTCCATCCCCATTTGAGAGTACCAGGTCTAAGATTGCTCCCTCCCGAGTGGGTTCCAATACTAGCTGTCTGAGGCATGCCTCCTGTAGGGCATCAAGAATAACCCTGCTCTTGGATGTGCCTGCAGCAAAGGTGCTCCAGTTAACATCTGGCATATTCAGGTCCCCCATCAACAATATCTCCCCTTTTTCTGCCATTCTAAGGAAGCCTTCTATCATTTTCTTGTCCATTCCCTCCCCCTGAGATGGGGGTCTGTATACAACCCCCATGCGAATTGTGGTGTCATTTCCTGTCTGCAGGATGACCCAGAGTGCCTCATCTGCTCCCTGTTTACGCTTTAGTTCTGTTGCTTTTATCCCTTCCTTTACATGGAGAGCTACTCCTCCTCCTCTTTTACCCTCAGTGTCCCTCCTGTAGATTGTGTATCCTGGTATGTTGACATCCCAGTCATGGTTCTCTGTGTACCATGTTTCTGTGACTGCCACAATATCCAGGCAACCCTCTTCCATCAAGGCCCCTAGTTCAGGGAGCTTGTTACACAGAATACGGGCATTGGTGCTCATCACTCTCCACTTTTTGATAGCCTTACTAGAAAGATGAAAGAACCCATGAGTAATAGCAGTAAGCTGGTCCACATGCTTAGCCATAGTAAAAAAATAATTGAGCCAAGCAAAAGAGCCATGACGAGGAGAATAATAAGCATATTCCCACCTTTTAGAATTGCAAAATCTCAAAACATCGATCAAACCTAATGACTGCAGTAATTTAACAACATAGTTGGATGCAGCCAACTTATGAAATGTCTTCAATTTAGAAGCATCCCATTCAGGGTCCAAAGTTAAATTAAGATCCCCCCCCCCCCATAGGATCTGCCCATGCATATTGTCCAATAAAGTAGTGATAAACTTAATAAACACCTGCTTAGTAGAAGCCAGTGGAAAAAAGGTATTTACCAGTGTGACAGAACAGCCCTCTAGGGAACCAGTTACAATGACATAATGGCCTGCTGAGTCACTTACTGAGAATCGGGGAACAAAAGTGAGACCTCTGTGGCCTAACAGAAGAACCCCTCTCTGATGAGCGTACCCATAAGAAGAAAAAAAAACATGATCGAATCCAAACTTCCCAAACTTTTGATGCTCCTCTGCTGACATATGAGTTTCTGCAAAAAAGTAAATCTGTCCTATGGACCTTAAGAAACTGAAGCAGGTGACAGCACTTTACCGGGTTATTAATCCCATTAATATTATAGGAAATAATCAGTACTGTATTCACCATTTAAAGAAGAGATAAAAAGAAAATCATTGTACTGAACAAATAACAAATGTTCCCATGGAAAATCAAACTGCTATCAAGTCCCACTGTGAAGGCCCTCACATACAAACAAAATATAAAAAAACATACCATAACACAGACACTTAGGTTGGCTTGTCTGTAAAGAAATGAGAGTCAGAAAAAATATTACTTCCTCCCCCAGTCATACTCACCTCAGTGAAGAAATTTAATAACTGATCCCCCTGAAAAATGAAACCCACAACCCACTTTATTACCCTACAAAGAAAAATAACTTGTTTCCAATTTTTTACACCAAGATCATGTATTGAAATAAGTCTAAAAACTAAGCAAAAGATTAAGTATTGACCAATATCTATGTTAGGAAAGCTCCAGACCAGGAGAAAAAGGATAGACAAAAAACCTAGTCTCCCGTTACTAAATATTATACAAAACAACATATAAAACCTTACCAGCAAACATTGAAAACTAACACTGCTGCCAACTGGGCCAAAGCTAATAACCATTAAAAGCCAATAAAACCAACTACCGAAAAACCAAAAACTGTGACTCCCATTAGTGGGAGCTCGCTTTCTAGCCAAGCTCCTAAGCAGTGCTGGTAAAACATTCAGCACCACAGGCGGAAAAGTCTGGAATAACCAGAAGACCCCCCAAGGTCGATCACAACCCAAACAAAAAAAATATCTCCCAACCTGTAAATGCAAGAAAGGCTTAATAGCCACCACACGAAACCTCACCTAACATCCAAAATAAAACCTGATCAAAAACTACTGGGGAATTTTCTAAAATGTCCAAAAATTACTGCATTAAGAAGTCTAAAGGAATTAAAAATTACCAAAAAAAAAAGAAAATTAAATATCTTGTGGGAGAAGAAAATACTGAATGAACTCTCTCACCCCCTCTTATCGTACCTACTTATAAGGTCCTGACACTTCCCAAACCTATCTATCATCACTAACTAAAAAATGGAAGCATTAGAAAAAAACAGAATAAGGGTGAGGAAACAGCTATCCTAAAAAGGACTACTATACTAAGGATCTATATGATAATGGGGATCACAGAACAGCGATCACAATTAGGGTGAATGGAAATCGTCGAAAAAACATTTCAGCGATGCAGTCCCCAGCGCACAGCAAAAGGGCACCGGGGACTTAGATTTCAATTGTAAATGTGGGGGCTATGCCACCTGCGTCCTCCTACTTAAGGATTCTCAACTCCAGGGGGGGGGGTGCATGTCAGGGGAGTGCATAACATGAAAAAATAAATATTCGGGCCGGATGCAACAAAAGGCACCTGTGCCCAGACCAGAACCCAGCACAATTCAGACCCCAGCCCTGAGCCCACCCACCATGCCATGGGAGCAGCTCAGCAGCTCGCTGTAGCACCACCGCTCACAATCCCTCCCTCCCCTCCCGCTCTATGCTTAGAGTGCTTGCTCCTCCCACACGTGTATACATGTAGTGACAGGATGTTGCTATATTCACCCAACCACCCCCCCATCCAGTCACTTTCCCTCCCTTGTCACTGTGATGTGAGGTGCTGCGATTGAGTCAACATTTTGGTAGGTGCCCAGTCGCAGTCACCAAACTTATAGAATACCCTATACTAACAAGAAATACTGAAATTGCCTGCTCTAAAAGTGAACTATCAAAACCTGGAGGGGGGACTAGCAATGCAATATTAGGGCTACCAGATTAATATTCTCCATAGACCATCTCAATAGAAGTGGCTGTCTTTATCATCTTCTATTTGAATGTGTCACAAAGGATCCTATAACTAATTCACCAATAAAACAAAAGGTGTGTGTGTGTGTGTGGGGCGGGGGGGAGCAGCTAAAGGGGGAAAGGAAAAAGGTATCAGTCTTTCCCTCACCCTACAGTCCAGAAATAACTCTGTATATGAGAAAACTACTCTGGAGTTAGAGTCCCCACCCAAAGTCAATATAAAGAAAAAAACACAAAATCAGCAACTACCCAAGACTGCTCCCATTGTCCTGCCATAGCCTTTGGGAGGATGAGGTACATTTAGGCACTCCCCTCCTCAATCCATACAACACGTAAACACTCCAACTGTAAGCCCAACGCCATCCAACTATATACACAAAAGCTTAGAGCCAGTTGTCTGTTAATTTTACACCCATTATTATGCTTTCTTTAAACTGGCTTCCCAGATACTGCTAGAAACCCCTTGCTGACAACGAGGGCTCAGGTACTGAAAGTAAATCTCCACAAAAGAAAAATGCAGAACCCAGCCTAATTAATGCTGCTAAAAAGCCCTAAACACTCTCTCGCTCTCTCTCTCTCTCTCTCTCTCTCTCTCTCTCCTCCCTCTCTCTCTCTCTCTATATATATATATGTATATATATATATGTGTATATATATACATACATATATATATATATATATATGTATATATAGACAAAAGAAAATAAACAACATGCAGTGAAAACGAAACAAAACACAGACACCTTTAAAAAATAACATTTGCTTTCCAGTCACTCTCTCCTCATACCCAACCCAACCTGGAAATAAGAGGTAGCAACTCCCTCCCAGTCTATCTACTACTCAAAACCCACCAGGACTCCAACCTACCACTGTACCCCTAAAATCATAGAAATTCAAAAGCCCACCCACAGCACGGCTCTCTCGAACAAATGAGGTCCATCAAATCCCAACCCCCCTCATACACCAAAACTTTAAACAAATAGCCCAATAATATCATTTATCAGAACTCCTACTCGCTTTCTCCAGTCCATAGCACATATAGTCCATAAAGGTACTGTAAAAGATCAAACCTCATTTCTGGCCAGAATAAAATCCAGCTCTGCAATAGGTTAAAGAACCAAGACAATTAAAAGTCCAACACATCAGTCCAAGAGCTGCCTCCAAAAATACTGAAGTAGCTCCCAGACTTCTCGCATGGTCTGATCTTTGTGTTGCTTCTTCCCTTCTGGGGAAACTTTAGCCCAAGTGTCCCTGTGAAGTAACCACTTGTCGCGTTGCTCCTGGATATCCATCTCATCGTCTGGTAATGAAATGTCCCTTTTCTGTAGTTCAAGAATGGCTGCCCCCAGGTCCTCAAAAACCTTAGCAACATCCAGGAAAAATTTTTTTAACTTAGCCGGATAGGGTGTAGTAAACTTCAGATTGTTCTTCTTTAATAAAGAAAATAAGGGAGAGCAGGTACGTCACTTTTTTTGGACAGCAGCAGAATAGTCTTGGGTAAAAAACAACTTGTGGCCTTCATGCATGAGCACCCCTTTGTGCCATGCTCGTTGCAAAATTGGATCTTTAATTGCATGATTATGGACCTAGGATGAGCCGCCAGATCCACAGGTCTTGGAGTTAAAGCTCTATGTGCCCATTCTAATGGCAGAGGGCAAAGGTCCGCAATATCCAAAACTGTACTCAAGCAAATCCTGTAGAAAAGTAATAATTGTGCCCTTCCTTTCCATACCTTCCAGCAGTCCATACAACCGAATATTATTACGTCTCGATCGATTCTCCAAATCATCTTCATTCTCTTGATACAGCTGCACATCTTGATGCAGCCTAGCAAACAAACACTCAAGATACTCCACTCACTGATAAAACTCCACTGCATGTTGTTCTAAGCTGGTAACTTTGCCCTCCAAAGAATGTATTGCTGCCTTAATCTCTTGATACTGCATCCATACCTCGGTTCAAAAATATTTCATTTCCAACAAAATATCAGCCATGGAGGACAAAGAAGAAGTATCGGTAGAAGTTGCAGCCATGGAAACTTTGAGAGCTTGCTCTGATGGCACAACAGAGGACTGAACTAGTGTAGAAGGTAGACAATCCTTTGCAAGCTGCTTTCTGTTCTTCCCCATATATCTAATTGGCCTCTCAAAATAACACATGTAAAATTAATGTCCTGATAATAGCGTATTGAGAGGTTTTGATGCTAGCACGGAGCAGAGTGGAGATATCAGCTGTCCATACTACTTGCTGCCAAAACCGGAAGTCCATACCAGTAGCTTCAACACATGGTTAATGGAGTGGTGGAGAGAGAGGAGGGATTCAGCTACATTGGAGACTGGGGACCCACCTCGAGGGATAAAGGCCTATATGGGGAGATGGCCTGCATCTATCCAGGAGGGGAACCAAAGTCCTCAGTGAATGGATTAAATGCTACATTGGTGAGCATTTAAACTAGCAGGTGAGGGGGTAGTGGTGGAAGGAAACAGAGATACATAAACTGCCCCCCCCCCGAAAGCTGAAGTAGTTAGTAGGGAGAACCCAAAGGGAGGGAAATCCGTAAGGGTACCAAAAACAGGAAAAACAGAATGGTAGAAGTGGAGAGGGATGGGAAAGAATGCAGAGGGGTTAAGGAGAGAAGGCAAAAGGAAAAATGGGGGGCTGACAAGAAGGCTGGTATATGAATTTGGAAGGCCATGTATGCAAATGCTTATAGTCTGGGAGTAAAATCCCAAACGTAGTGGCCATTATGGCAGGAGGCTGACCTGGACATTGTCACCATTACCAACTCATGGTGCAATGAGAACCATGGCTGGGATATAGCCATACCAGTCTATACTCTGTTTAGGAAGGACAGGGTGGGTAAGAAAGGGGGAGGGGTGGTTCTGTACATGAAGGATAGCATAAAAGCAACAGAGATACAGGGAATACAGGGAGGGGTGGAAGCTGTGTGGGTTACCCTAGAGATGGGGAAAGGCTCTGCTATTCACATTGGCATGAGCTACAGATATCCATCACATGGGGAAGGAGATGGACAAGGTTCTGATGAAAGACATACAAAAGATGGTGACTAAGATGAAGGTGCTGCTGGTGGGGGGGGGGCGCTTCAATTTGCTGGATGTAGGGATATAGATTGCAGCACCACAGCTGCAGCTTCGGATAGGAGCAGGGACATCCTGGAGTCCCTGCAGGGGGTGTTTTCTCAGGCAACTAGTAAGAGAGCCCACTTTCATGAGGGAGCAATATTGGACCTTGTACTCACCAATGGGGACAGTGTTACCGATGTCACAGTGAGTGGCCACCTGGGGACCAGTGATCACCATATGGTGTGGTTCAGTATAAATACTGTGGCAGAACTGAACCACACAAAGGCAAGGATCCTGAACTTCAGGAGGGCCGACTTTTAAAAGATGAAGGAATGCCTCAGGGATGCCCTGGCAGGGGGGAGGACTTGGGTAGAGTGTAGGTACAGTGGGTGAAACTAAAAGGGGCCAACACACCTCTGTGTCAGACAAGTAAGCAAAAGCAAGAGGAAAAAGAGACCGCTATGGTTCTCAAAAGAGGTGACTGGGAAGGTAAGGCAAAAACGTTAGCATTCAGGAGGTTTAAGGAGACACAGAGGGAGGAGGAAAGGGAAGTGTAACATGAGAAGCAGAGGGAGGCAGGGAAAGTAGTCAGGAGCACAAAGGTGCAAACTGAGTAGGAAATAGCCCAGGCAATAAAGAAAGTGGACAATACATTTTTCAGGTCTGTAAGTGAAAGGAGAAGGACCAAGGGAGGGACTGGAAAAATAAGGAGGGAAGGGTGTGTGTGTGTGAAGGAGGCAGGGGTGTCATTAGCCCGAAAAATGGGGGCACGGGCCCCCTCACTTTATGATGGTGCCCCCCCACTCTTTTCACCCAGGCAGCCTTCCTTTAATTATAGGGCTCTTTAACTTTAACAGCCCATCAGCTGCAAAACCAGTGCCTTGTGCCCTGACTGAGCAAGCCCTGCCTGTGCTCTGCCTCTGCCCCCACACCAGCCTGCTCACTCACTCTAGCTCAGCATTACTTCTTACCTCTGCATGGTGTGTCCCAGATGCAGCAGAACCCCAAGTTCTTCTGATTGATTCCTAGTAGCCGGTGAATCCTCCGTGATGGCACAATCACATGGGGCATAGGAGGACTGAAAATAATCATCATGTGGGTCTGGGCGTCGGGCACCATGGCAGCTCAGATGATGGATCATTCTAACCTAAAGAAACAAGAGAAACTCCTGCTCCAATCAGGTGATGCCATGTGGGAGGGCAGCAATGGCAATTGGAGCAGGTGTGGGGCATGAGGTGGAGCTGGAGTGGTTTCTTTATGCTCTGCAGAGTGTGGTCATCATTTTGTTCATGTTGACTCGAGTGAGCAGACTGAGACTCAAAGCAGTGAGAGGAGTGAGCGTGTCTTTCTTAATTCAGTTGAAACTTTCAATCCAAAGTAAAAAAAAAACACACACATCTGATTCATTTCTTTTTTTTGTTTGTTTTTGATGAAGGAGTGACTGGGAGGGATGACAGGTCACAGGAGACAGGGAGAGGAAGACAGAGGCTGGGAGGGAGCCAGGACTCTTGGGAGGAGGGGAGGAGGCCTGAGGAGGGGGAGAGACTATTTAGACAGAGAGCAGAGGAGCCAGCTGAGCTGGAGCTGCTGTATTGAGCAGCCTGTGCAGTTAGTTGATGTGATAACTCTGGAACTTCAAGATCTGTGCATTGTGGGGAAAAAAATACAAATAATCATTGGCATTGCCACCAGAGAATGAGAGGGAACTGGAGGAGGAGCTGCTTTAGTGGTTAGGAAGTGGCTGCAATTGCATCAACAGAAGCTGACTGAGTCTGCTGCTCTGCTGCACTACTACCTTGCAGGTCACAGTTTAAGCCCCCCCCCCCAAATAAAGGACATGCTTTACAAATGAAAAAAATTAAATAACAAAAAAATGATTGACTCAGGAACTGGAAGTAAGTGAATAACACAGCAGAAGGTGGAGCAGCATGCCCTGAAGAGCTGCTGCTGCTGCTGCAGTGCATTTTCTTCTTTTAGTTTCTTGCCTACCATCACTAGTTAGTTAGTATTATTCACTTAGGGGTTGTTTGCCCACCACTTTTAGTAATTACCTGCTTGCCCATGGTCTTTGGGTATATAGCCCCAGAAAAGTAAATAGGCAGGGTTTGTTGTTTGCCCACCACTATCAGTAATTACTGGATTGCCCACGGTCTTGGGTATACAGCCCCAGAAAAAAAGGCAGTTTTTTATTTGCCTAGTACAGTCATAAATGACTTGGTTGCATACAGACTTGGGATATGGAAAACTCGTAACTTGTGAACTGGAAAAAGTCATAAGTAACCAGCTGAGGCAGTATCTAGAAGCTAATAACCTGCTTAATCCAGTCTAATCAGGGTTTAGAGCTAAACATAGCACCATCACAGCAATTGCCAAAGTGACTAATGACTGGCAAAGAGAGCTAGACAACAGGAATTACATCTGCGCCGTATTCTTGGACCTGAGCAAGGTCTTCGACAGTGTCGACCATTCTCTGCTACTCTCTTCCCTGACCTTACTAGGTGCTGACCCATTATCTTTACAGTGACTCAACAACTACCTCTCTGATTGTTTCTAGCAGGTGAAAGCGGAAGATCTCTCAACTCTCAAACCTCTCCTAAGAGGTGTTCCCCAGGGTTCTATCTTAGGACCGATCTTATTTGCAATATACATCAACAATATTGATGAAAGCCTAACTAAGGTCAACATTCATCTGTTTGCAGAAGACACAGTTCTTTACATAAGCCACCCATCATTACAATCTGCATGTAATGACCTTCAATCTAAGTTCAACCTGCTGCAACACCAACTTCTAAACAAAAAACTATTACTTAACGCCAAGAAAACAAAAGCAATGCTCTTTTCTCCCTCTGCCCAAATGGTAAATTCAGCCCTATCAGATCATGTGCTGCAGATTACTACAATTCTTGGCGAGAAGTTGGAAATTGTCCCTAAATTCAAATACCTGGGAGTATGGCTGGACCATAGCTCTCCTTTATTGAGCACGTTGAAGAATTACTCAAAAAATTATGACAGAGACTTGGCCAGTTCTTTAGGATAGCCCGCTTCTTAACTAGAGATGCCAAACTACAGCTGGTACAATCAACCTTTCTATCCTTGATAGATTATGCTGACATCCTCTACAGTCACTGTCCCATTTCCTACCTCACCAAACTTGACACATTTTATCATAGAGCTTTGAGGTTCATCACAGGCCTGCCTTATTCCACTCACCACTGCTCCCTATATCAATCAGTGGGGTAGAGTTCTCTTCAATTCAAGCGTGATAAAAATGCAGCCTTATGGACCCTGAGAGCCATCTCCAAAAAACTGCCCCAATACATTACAGACTGTCTTCCTATAAAACCAGTGGGCAATTACGTCCTGAGAAGTTGCAAATCTCTCCTACTGATGGTTCCCAAGGTTAACTCTCACTTTGGCAGGGCTGCTATAAGCTTTACACTGTCCTCCTTGTGGAATAAATTGCAAAAAAAAACTGAAACTGAGGTCACCCATCAGCATATCATCTTTCAAGCTCTTATATTCACGTCTCAGAAATGATCAGTGCAATTGTTTCCCATGACCATGAATTGTCATCATGCTAACCTGTACCATTTAACCATGAACAAATTACTTCTAGTGCTTGTCTCCTCCTTGGCCCTGGTCTGTCACCATGCTTTCATGTAACACCTTGATGCCTCTGTCCTCCCTTTGATACTGGTCCATCTTCCCGCTTTCTCCAGCCTTCTTTTCACAACTCTGTACTGCACTCATCCACAATCTGCACGCAATCATACTATAAAAGTCCTAACTCCCCTTTCTCCCCTTTCCCTCTCCCCATAGGCCCTCACCACCGCATCAGTTCTACCGACCTATCATTGGGATTTCACTTCTCACAATGTTTATCCTTCGCTTACACATTACATACCCCTCATGGTACCCCATCTGCCATTAGTTGGTGGTTCTCCAATCCATTTTCATGGCTAGTACTAGTGACTGCCCCTGGTAAATGAACTAACTGGTGCTTCTGTACAGAGAACATGGTTTATATACAGTTGCATGGTTCAATGGTGGACCTGCCCCCTTGTATTTGAATCCTCCTCTGTTATGGCTTGCCTTGTCTTCCTTTTATCATTTGACTCTCATATTACTGCACCATTGTGTTTGTGTTTATATACTTATTTACATGTATTTATATGTTTTTATGATGAATGTTACCCGGCCCTGTTCTAACCAGGTCCATCTTGTAAAAGAGCCCTGCTCAATGATGTTCACCTGGATAAATAAAGATTTTGATTGACTGATTGTTATAACCCCAGAAATAAGTAAACAGGCAAGGTTTGTGACTACCATTGCTCGCTGGCCTACCTACGTAGTACTACCATAGAATAATAAATCATCACTTTTATTATTTTGGCCTACAACTGAATTAAAGTAGAACAACATCCAAAACAAAATGAGTCATGACATAAGGTCTTTCTTTAATATGAGAACAGCTGGCAAAAGGCCAATAATAAGTTCTTCATCAGCATCCTCTTCATCTTTGAATGATACCATGTGCACAGACATAATAACTGATAATGATGCACCTTGTAATGAGCAAACAAGTGAGACGGTAAGTCATTGAGTTGACAATATTAGTACTAACAGCACTACTATTGCATGCATTGAACAGTCTTGTACTACCCCCTCTATTGAGTTAGGCGTGTCCCAGGCCCTTCCAGTACCTGACCTTGATGATAACCCCCCCCCACACTGATCTTGGCAATAAAGAGAAAGGCTCCACTCAGCATATGACTAATTTCAGTAGCAAAATTTATGGAGGTAAAAGACGTGGCTTTAACCATCACTAATACAGAGATTTCTGTTGGTTGAAATACAGCTGTGAAAGACAGAGTGCATTCTGCTTTGTATGTAGATGCTTCATGCATGGGCAGGGATGTGCGGATGAAACCTTTACAATTTGAGGGTTTCAGAACTGGAAAAAGGCATTAGAGAAATTCAGGGCACACACATCACATCACTCTCACAGAAGTGCAATAGCTGCTTGGTCTGCATATACATGCACACAGAAAATGGGTAACATCATGATACATATAGACAAGGGCAAGGATAAAGAGCAGCTGACACCTTCAAGAGAGCTTTAACATAACATGATATTTAGATAAAGTTCAGCTTGTATTTCACATTAGTTCTTTATTCCTCCTCCCGATTATTTATTACTGAGGTCATTTGCATGAAAACAGGGTTTTTGCACCTGAAGAGTTCATCTATTTCTGTTGCTGTCTTCCTACCTGAGGTCATAATGCACTCACTGTGACATTACAGTTACTCTCATTGCAACAGATTGTGATGTCACAACAGAGCATTATGAATAGACGTAGGGAGTAAGCTACAGAGGCAAATTAACTGTAAAGTAATTGCAAGGGATAAAAACAATGTATTCATGCATATTTTCTCAGTAATAAGTAATGGGAGGAGAAATCCAGAATATATATGGAATACATGCAGAATTGTACCTAATTATGTTTTTCAAAGTGTTCTTTGAGGAGTCAGTAGCTATTTAAGAAAATTCAGCAAAGAAGGAATTACATGAAAAGACTAGTAGAAGTCACTCTACATTTGGGTTGGCTAGGGTTACCTTTCCATGGTCACAATGAGGATGAGATGAGTGTTAATAAAGGAAACTTCAGGGAGTCTTTAGACTTGATTAAGAAGTTTGATAGAGTTCTCCAAGTTAATGAGTCCATTCCATCCCATCAAATGCAGCATACATATCAGCCAAATAACAGAATGGTCTGATTCAGTCTGCTGCATCCTGTATTACAGATGCAATTGTGCTAGAAGCTAAAAATGTTAAATTTGTATCAGTCTTATGTGATGACTCTCGAGACATTTCATGTCAGGAACAAATGAGCAAATGTGTCAGATATGTTCATAACCATAAACCTATAAACATTTTCTATGTTTTGTTAAAGCCTCAGAACTGTATGCAAGGGGATTGTATAGTAACATTAATGACACCTTGAAAAAATGTGATATCTTTGATCCAGATGTTACTTTTGTTGCCCAAGCTTACGATGGTGTAAGTGTCATGAGTGGTCACCTCAATGGTGTTCAGGAACTCTTCAAAAAGGACCACCCTCATGCTGTGTATGTTCACTGTTATGCACATAAGTTAAATCTAACTCTTGTGGATTCATGCTAGTGCATTCCTGAAGTAAAAGATGTCTTTGAATTGGTGCAATGTTTGCATACATTGTTTTTTGACATCTGTAGTGCACAGTGACAAACTGAAACAGATACAAGAAGAAATGGGACTTGACAGAATATTCAAGGTCACAGCTCTGAGCAGCAGCCGGTGGGGATGTCAGAAAAGAGCTATGAGAGCACTGAAGTGAACATATGAGTCCTTAATCTCTTATCTCTCACAATGTGACCATGGGAATACACCCAAAGCACTGAAACTTTACAACTTCTTGATGTTATTCAACACTGTCTTTTGCCTTTTCCTGTTTGATCACATTCTCAGATTTGCAGAAGGACTCCACAACCTACTGCAGACTTAAGACCTGGATCTAGCCAGTGCTGGTATTGCAGTAAAAGCATTTATTAATACTCTGGTTTCATTCCGAAATGAAGAGAAAGGTAAAGAATTACTCTGTGAAGCAACAACATTTGCTGTTCCACTTAACATAGCTCCCAACACTGCAACAGAACAAAGTACCCATCCACAATGTACCCATCGCTTAGCAGCTCATTTTGATTCATATGTAGTTGACAGAAGAGTTAGGAAACGGCAACAGCCAATTACTTCAGAAACAGATTACGGAACTAAAATTTACTATCCAGTTTTAGATAACATGATTTCAGAATTGAGATGGTGATTTTCAAAAGAGGGGGTAGACCTATTGAAAGCCATTCAGGCTCTGAAACCAATAAGTCCTTTATTTTTAGATAAGACAACACTAAATATTATCTGCAATCATTATGGAGTACAACTTCCTGAATAAGAATTGTTTGTAGCACAAAGATTTATTGAAAGGTCACATGCTGAAAACTCTCTGCAGAGCATTTCTTCATTGCTTGACTCATTGCCTCTGGCTATGTTTGCTGGCATCCACCAGTTGAGTACTATTGCACTTACCATAACAGTAACTATATGTTCATGTGTTCAGTGCTCTAATATGAATAAAAATATACCTGAAAAACACAATAGGTCAGAATAGACTAACTGGTCTTGCTACATTAACAATTGAGGGTGAGGCAACAACACTAATAAATGTAGATGAAGTCATTGACAGATTTGCCAAATTGTCAAACAGACATGTTGATCTTTTGCTTCCTGCTACAGCCAGAGCTGCAGAAAATCCCTAAATTACATGACAGGATCAAACAGTTCATAAAGACTGAGACAAACAAGTATTTCAGTGGTTCAAGTCATGTTCTGTATTGCAGGGTGTTCGGTTACTAATTACCTGTGTTTGGCTTAATGCACATTACATATCCTACTTCTATAAGTTCACCCTTTGCCACATATTCTTCTTTGTTCTGATTTCTTCCAATGGTCAAATCCTCCCAGTGTCATGCCCACCATTCCACATTTGGCTTTGAAAAAAAAAAAAATGTTAATCATTACTTAGACTGTTTTCCTTCTGTCTTTGTGTGCAGATAGGTCTGAGACTAAGGAAATAAGTATGTTCCCTGGTTCTTCCACTTAGTCACCTGCTGTGTATTTATGTCAGGGTTTCAGTTACGAAATCCCAGATTCAACTTACACCTGCTGTGTATGTCACCATTTCAGCTATGAAATACCTGTGCTTGTCCAGCTGAAAATTTCATAGCACATAGTTCTAAAATGTACAATTTGCCACCTAATTCTTCATAATTTCTAGCAAGAGCAAATACCACAGTTACCACCCCATGTCGAGCCCCAGGCACCATTTGGCTTGGGAAAACATTGTTAATCTTTTTCTGTATGTGTTTGTGAGGTAGTTCAGGTGACCTGCAGTGTATTTCAGGATTTCATCTACATAATCCCAATGCTTGTCTTACAGCAAAATTCAGAGAAAATGCTTCTAAAATGCATCACTTGGCATCTAATACTTCAAAACTGTTTGCAAGAAAACAATCCCATGCCCCAACACCATTTGGCTTGTGGAAAAAGGGAAGTTGTTAATCTTTTTCTGTCTGTGTTTGTGAACACGTTGTTCTCAGACAAAGGCAATAAACCAAGAGTGTTCTGGTTCTCTACTACAGGTGATCTGCCTGCAGTGTATTTCAGGGTTTCATCTATACAAAATCCCTATACTTGTCTTGCTGCAGATTTCATAGAAAATGCTTCTTTTTTTTCATTTAGTGTACTTTATTATTTTTTTGCAAACAAACAGTGTAACATAAATCCAGTCTGAACATAGATGGAGATTATCAATTGAATATGGAGAATACATTTCTAACAAAAGAAGAAGTCAATACCTAACTTAAAAAGACAGTTCTAATATAAAGAAGAATTAATTAAATAGAATTGTTTGTTTGCTCCTTTCCCCCCACCCTCCACCCCTCCCCGTCCACCGCAGTCTGCCACCGGTTATTATTTGTTATGGTTATGGTTGCCTCAAAAAGAAGGATAAGAGCGAATTATATAAAAAACAAGGGGAAAAGAAAAAAAAAATAAGAATAAAAGAGCCTGTCAGAAAAACTGGTTATTAATGACCAGCATCTAACTAATTAACAGAAGGGTATAAGGTTCCCATCTTTGTTTATTTTTACCTATACAATTTGAAAGTCCAGTTATGGTATACTTGGCTTGTAGGGCGAACATGATTTCCTTGAACCATTCTAGATAGCTAGGAATGGCTGAGTCTAACCAGTGTCTCAATATTACTTTTTTAGCACATGCTGAAATTAGTGCCATATGGGCCCTCTGATTACACCCTGGTATTGATGTGTAATCACCTACAGTATAATACAGGTTTCCAAGTTAAAACTATCTGTTAGTGTAAGTAATGGATCTAACCTATTTTGAATGCTACACCAAAAGGGAGTAATTTTTTCACATGACTATAACATATAGATTAGATCTGCAGGGTCCTGGTGACATTTAGAGCACTGATTTGAAGATAGAATACCCATTTGGTGCAATTTAGAAGGGGTGTAATATAGCTTATGGTTAATGCAAAACTGCATATATCTATATCTGTCCCATTTAATATATTTATATAAGTGGGCCCAAATCGAAGGCCAGTCTCTGACAGTAGTGGATAATGGGATAGTGTTATCCCAATGATTAGAATCTCCAGCCCTTTAAAGTGGCCACTGTTGATAGAATAAAATAATAGGAGTAAGATGTCAAATGAAACGTATGAATGGAAGTAAAATATGGGAGTAAAGTAGTAGTGAAAGAATTAGACCAAGTCCCTGTTCCAAAGTAATGTGTCAGCATGTGGGATAGTTGGAAGTATTTGAAGATAGAGGTATTCTGCCAACTAAAAAGAGAGTGACCTTTTCTAAAGGACAGTAATTTTTGTTCCTGTACCAACTGGTCTACACGCTGTATACCTATATGTGCCCAGAAAAGCTGAACATTGATTGGTTTGCCCGAAATTAACAAATTTGGGTTCTGGAACAGGGGCTGTACTATATCTCTGTAAATATCTGTTTTGAGAAGAGCATTTAGCTGATGTTGCACTTGAATTGGAAAGTTTAAGGGGGTAACCTGCAGAGGTTTAGGAAGATTTTTTGGGGGAATAAAGGTTAGAGCCTTGGGATCCATGCCATGTGCTTCACAGAGATTCTGTTCAATCCCGACCCAAGGAGGGGAGTGACCAGTTCTATGTAAAGGTTGTAACCAATATCGGATTCTAGCCAAATGAATTGCTAAATAATATATATAGAAATTTGGGGCTTGAAGCCTGCCATCAGTTTTCTGTCTAGTGAGTTTAAGATAATTCCATCTGACTTTTTTACCCTGCCATATAAACTTACTAAGAATACCATGAACCTGTGAAAACCATGAAAATGGGAGGGCCTGACTGAGCATTTGTAAAGGGTATAGTAAACGTGGTAGAACATTCATTTTAATAATGCTCATACGTCCCCACAGAGTTAACGGCAGTTTCGACCAGCGTTTGAAATCATCTGATAAAATGTTAATGAGAGCATCTAAGTTAAGTTTTTTCATGATTTGTGAAGAGGAATGAAGATAAATTCTGAGATATTTCATTTTGACAGAGTTCCATTGTAGACCCATATGTGCCACATCATCCTTTACAGTATTTCTATTGAGGGAAAGAAATTCCATTTTTGTCAGATTCAGTTCATAGTTCGAAAAAGACTCGAATTGGGAGATGATTTGAAATACAGCAGGGAGAGATTGGGTGGGATTGGAGATATGTAGAAGTAGATCATCTGCATATGCTGAGATTTTATATTCCTTATTACCTATTGATATGCCTGTTACCAAAGAGGAAAGATTGATTTTCCTGATGAGGGGTTCTAAATAAAGATTAAAAAGGTAGGGGGGAAGGGGGCAACCCTGACGGGTACCCTGGAACAGGGAAAAGGAAGTGGATATAACTCCATTACATTGGATTTGGGCAGTCTGTGATGCATAAAGAATTTTACCCCACTGGATGAATTCCAGAGAGATATGGTATTTGGGAAGCAGCAGAAAAAGATACTCCCATGACACCCTATCGAAAGCTTTTTCTGCATCCAGGGAAACAAGAGCTGCCGGTGTATCGGAATCCCTGGATGCAGAAAATAGATAGGCTATTTTCCTGAGATGGGTTAACGAGAGTCTGTCCTTGATAAACCTGACCTGTTCCATGCTAATAAGGTGTTCCCAAACCTGGCTGAGTCTAGAGGAGAGAATTTTAGCGAGAATTTTAAGATCTACATTGATGAAGGAGATAGGTCTGTAGTTACCGATCTGTAGAGGATCCTTGCTGAGTTTAGGAAGTACCACAATGGTGGCAAGACACAAGGAAGTATCCGCTATTCCCTTCTCGAATATGTAATGGAAGGTGTCCAGGAGAATAGGTGCTAAAGTCTCTTTAAATGTTTTATAAAAGTTAGTTGTAAATCATTGGGTCTGGGGATTTGTCTGCAGATAATGAATCTATGGCTTCACAGATTTCTGTTAGAGTAATAGGAGCTTATAATTTATCAATTTGAGGGCCAGATAACACAGGAAGATTGATATCTTGAAGAAATTAATCTAATTGTTGAGAGAGAAGTGTAATTGCAGGGGCTGAGTATAGTTGCTGATAATACTCATGGAAAGCATTCACAATGTCTGGGGGGAAGTAAGAAGAGCACCCGAGGGTGAGTAGATAGAGAAGACTTTTCTGTCAGCCATCTGAGTGCAAAGTCGTAAAGCTAGGAGTTTCCCCGCCCTCTCCCCTTGATCGAAGTAGGACATTTTGGAATGAAGCAGAAGAAATTCTGCTTTTTCAGCTAGTAAATGATTATATTGGGCTCGGAGAGATTCAACCTTTCCCCATTCCTCTACTGAAGATGAGGGAGAAAGAAGATTCTCTAAATCTGTTATCTGAACCAGTATCGAAGAGAGAGCTGCAGTCTTCTGTCTATTACGTTTAGTCATTAAGCTGATTAATTCTCCCCTTAGTGCACATTTCAATGATCCCCATAGAAAATCCCTTCTAGACATGGATGGGACATTGAGTTTCATTAAGTATTAATGAAATTTTTAATCAATAGAACATACTCATCCAGTTTCAAAATCTGATTATTAAGTTTCCAAATTCTGTCTCGATGTACATTTGGTAAAATGTCCAATTGGAGATGAACAACCCAATGCTCTGAGATAGCCTTAGATGAATAAATACTAGGGAAACCCTTGGGAGATGGTCTACAGTCAAAATAAAAAAATCTATATGGGAAAAAGTATTATGGGGGAGGGAATGAAATGAGTATTCCCTATCATCGGGATACATAAGCCTCCAAGGGTCAATAAGACCCAGGGAATGCATTAGCTCATGGATAGTTTTTTGGCCAGGTGAAGAAATTAGCCTAATCTGACTGGATCTGTCTAAGGTATTTGAAAGGACCAGGTTCCAATCACCACCCAGAATAATTGGAAGCTTAGTCCAGGGAGCAAGCATGACCATTAGGGAGACACAAAATTCGAGATCATCAGAATTGGGTCCATAAATGGAACCCAGTATAACTTCAGTGTGAGCCAGAAGACCCCTCACAATAATGAATCTACCTTCAGGGTCTGCAACTTCTTGTAGAAACTTAAAGGGAATTCTACGGGCTATTAAAATAGCAACCCCTTTTCTCTTTGTATCATTGCCGGCCCCAAATACCTGACCCACCCAATTTCTACAGAAATAATGAACACACTTAGACAAAATATGTATCTCTTGTAAAAAAGCTACCTCCATTTGTAAAGTTTCAAGATGAAGCAAAACTTTAGTCCATTTGGCCGGAGTTTGTGCCCCTTTTATATTCCAGGAGCAGTATCTAATCCGTGCCATATAATTTGATATGACAAAAGAAAAAGACATAAAAGTTACAGTTAGGCAACCAATACCAACTACAGAAATGAAATGTAAACTATCCCTTCTTTGTGGCAGACTTTAATGTTAGCACAACCCTACACCTCCCTCCCCTGTTATCAAATAATTCTAATTCAGTATAAAGAAACTTCACTAATCTTAACTGGAATACCCCCAACAAAAACATAAAACCCTTGAAGTAGGAGTGCAAATAAAACTTTGATCCAACCTTGTCTTCACCTTACCCTTCTTTAATTTCCCCTCCCATTTAACTACAGCATAATGAAAAGAACTTAACTTGAAAGCATTTGATAGACAAGAAACCAAAAATAGCCCCCAAGTGGGCTTAAACCTTGATATTAATAGTATCAAAAATACATACTGTGTGCAGCTGTGGATACCCGCCAACTTCTTTTACAACACATAACACCCTGTTAACCTATTCACTACCACTAACCAACTCCCACCCCTGAATAACCAACTCCATTGTATTTAAATGTATAATGAATAAACATGAAAACGAATAAGATTGCCTCTCAGCTAAGCTAGCTGACATAACAGAGAAACACAATGCGGGACTAGTTGTATTTAAAATTAAAAAGATTAAATCATCAAAACCTGAGAATCCTTCAAATAGTCTGTAGACTAATCTGTTGAAAGCATGTCCAGCAAAGCCCAAATGTAAATTAAAAAAAGTACTGGTAAAGATTTTAAACTGAGAGGCACATGCATCCTTGGGGCTTTGCTGCCCTCTTGAGGTCATACATCGCAACAGTCGACATTCTGGGAGTTACACTGTGCACACACATGTAGCTCTTTCAGAAAAAAGGAAACCCACCGAACCTCAGTTGCTGAATAAGAACTTCAACAGGCAGGAAATAAGTCGGGATGCAGAGATTGCAAAACTGGGAGAGCTTGCTGCACTGACTCAAAATTGTGCCAGGATCCTGAAACGAGAATGCCAAAGCGAGAGGGGTACTGGACCCTATATTTATATATTTAGGAATATGGCGGCCATGCTGGGCTAGCTGTCAGACTGCTGCTTGCTGTGTTTTTATTTTTATGTTTTTGTTTTGCCGTTTTGTTGTTTTAAAAGAACTTTTGCCGTTTTAAGTGCAGGACTTAAGGTTTTGTTTGTATTCCCGCTGTTTTATGTGAGTGCATTCGTGTGCTGGAACTAAATCGGGTGGGTGCTGAGAAGCCGCGGAGTGCCTAAACATTGCCCGTTTATGTTTCCCAGCATTTACCTTACTCTTACCGCATCTGTACTGTGATTTGAGTATACGCGGTTGGATGCACTCGGTCAGGACCCCAGGGCACTGTATGGTATGGCATTTTGGACTGCTGCAAGAACTTGGCTGGTCCTGTGGCTTAACGGCTGCCTTTCTGTATGGAGATTCGGTCAGTGTTACATTCCCTGAGTGCGATCTCTCCCAGCACTTTTGGAGGATTAGTTGCACATCCAATGGGATCTGGAGGAGTAGAGAGTTGCTGGGGACAAACTCACCAAGGAGTTTGAATGCACTGCTCTTGGGAATCAATAAGACTGCAGAGATAGCAAAGGATCCTGCAGTTTTTACTTTTCTGGAGTGCTGGGCTAAAAGTTATGTTTTAGTGACCCACTTCAACTGTGGATTCGGATTTGTATAGCTGGACCTGCTGGTTTCCTGAGGTGTTAGAGGGTTAGTGACCCACACAGGGGCTGGGAGCGGGGCTTGCTGGAGGGCTAGCCCATTGATCCTATTCCCCTAGACTCCCGGTATAGTTGGCCGGGGGGCTGATTTAACCTGGAGTTGAGGTAGTGAGCCACTATTATAGCCTGGGTAGTCGCCTCTTGAATTTCTGGCAGGAACCTGCGGCCTGGTGGATGGTTCTTCTGGGATCTGAATCAGAACTTCGAGTCTGGAATTCTCCTGGAACTTTTTTGGCTTATTGGATGTTTCTAACGACATTGGGGCCAGTATTGTGAAGCTTTGGAAATTTAAGTGTGTAAAGGTCACCCATTTGATGAGAATACAGCTGGACTGGATCTTTCTGACTGCAAGTACTCTGTGATTTTATTTTAACTTTTTGGAAATTCTGTTGGCAGTGAGAGTGCTTTCAACAACTGAGAATCTGCCATGTTTAGACCTATGTGAGAGATATTGTCTGGAGGAAGGCCTCTCTACATCATTTCCTTAGATTTCTTTGTACACTCCTGAGGCCAGCGGGGTTATCCGCCTCGAGTGGAAATAGAGGTCACTGAGCTCTTTGGGCTGGCGTTCCTGCCCGCTGGTGGTCCTTACTTAAGCCAAACTGTGGATGGTGAATGACGGTCCTCTGGAAACTGAATTTTATTTGTTGATGTTATTTTATCTTGTATTTTTATATATAGGATGTGTATTGTTTGTAGTTACTTTATTTGAGGGATAATTTATGCAGTGAGAGTGCTTGATTCCATCTTGTATTCCACCTTCTCCGGTTTGGTGAGAGGGTCCCGGAGGGTGGTTTTTAAATTATTCCCTCTATTCATTATCTTGTTATTAGTTTTTAGTTTTATTATTTAATTAATGTCCCCAGGCTGTGAGAGGGCTTGTGGATAAAAATAATTAATTTAATAGATTTTGTATTAGAGTGTTGATTAAATATTTATTTTTTGTTTTTAATGTTAGGATGTTTGTGGTGTTGTTTTATTTATTTTTATTGTTTTAACCTTTGAGCAGCCTGATGTGTCGGCTGGCTCCACCTGTCCTACGTTATTCGGCCACCACTCTCCATGCCCTCCGCCCCTTCTTTTTGTCCCCTTGCCCGTTCATGTTTATCGAATTCGGGCACTAGGGATGTCTGAAGGGAGGGGAATGGAGGCGTGGGGTTGTGGACAGCGGAGTGAGCAGTGTTCTCCCATAGGGGTGGTTGGCCTAGAAGACACCCTGGGGTGAAATGGCTTCTGGACCGTGGTAGTTCCATTCTAGTTCCCATACCCAAGGGCACCTCCTGTTTTGCAGGGCAAGTGGTTGGGACAACTCGTCATCCTTGTCCAACTCGGGTGCTGTTGTGCAATGCCAGATCTGTCTGCAACAAGACTGGTCTTATTGCAGACTTTGTTGCAAGGGCAGATCTGGCTTGCATTACCGAGACCTGGCTGGATGGGAATGCAGCCCCCTTTTTAGAGGCTGCTGTTCCTGCCGGGTTCTCGGTTATACACCGCTCGAGATTGGATCGCAGGGGGGGGCTGGCGGTCTGTTTTAAGACCGAATTGGGCCTTACTGGTGTACCAGTTGAGGAGGCTAGATCATTTGAGTGCACTGTGGTAGTTGGTGTGGGGTGCAGGATTGCTCTCATTTACCGTCCACCAGGGGATGAGAAGCTTTTCCTGCAGGAAATAGCAGATTTTGCCGCCGACATGGCCTTGGAGTTGCCCAGATTGATGGTGCTGGGCGACTTCAATGCGTGGGTTGACGATGAATCTTCACTTTTTGGTCAACATTTTCTCCAGGTGATGACATCTCTGGGCTTTACACAGGTTGTTTCCACAGCTACATACAAAGGAGGTCACTCTCTTGACCTGGTTTTCCTCCTGGGGATCGAGGCTTCCAACTTGGTGGTGGAACCAGTCAGTTGGTCTGATCATTACTCAGTTGGGTTCAATTTTGAGGCCCCCTTGGGCAGGTCGGCCCCTGTGGAGTTGGTCAGGTACTGCCCATTGTGGGACATTGTCTCTGAAGACCTGATGGTGGTTATTGACCTCTTCTTGTTTGACGAATCATGCACTGATCCTGAGCAGCTGGTAGTGGCCTATAATGGGGCCATATCGGCTGCACTTGATCAGATTGCTCCAGCCCGTGTTCACCCCCTCCCGCACCGTCCCATTGTCCCATGGTTTGATGGGGCGTTGAGAGGGCTGCGGAGGTTGGGGCATAGGTTGGAGCGTCATTGGAGGAAGACTGCCTCTGATGCCGACCATCTTATTTTGTTAGAGCATTATAAGCTCTACCAAACAGCAATTTCCCATAAGAAGGCAGAATTCCTGTCCAGGGAAATTTCTGTCACCCGGAATCGACTGGCTCAGCTCTTCAGAACTGTCGACAGACTGTGCAACCCAGTCTGTCAGCAGATCCGTCGAGCTTTTACGCAAAATTGATTGCGAGGAGATCACTCGATTCTTTGCGAATAAGGTGGAAGACATTCAGAGGCAGTGCCACCGACCTCACTCTAAGGTTGTTGCAGTTGATCAGTGTCTTGTCGCTGAGCCCAGAGTTTCCTGGAGTTCCTTTAACCTACCGGATCTCGTAGACACTATGAGGATTGTCCGTGAGATGCGCCCAACATGTTGTAGTTTGGATCCGGGCCCTACTTCCCTGATTATGGGTTGTAGTGAGACTATTGGCCCAGTCCTTGCTCAGATTATCCGGTGTTCTTTAGAGACGGGAGTTTTCCCTAGCTCTCTGAAGGAAGGGGTGGTGACTCCCCTTCTGAAGAAAGCTTCTTTAGACCCGGATAACCCTAGCAAACTACGACCAATCTCTAACCTCCCTTTTGTGGGAAGGTTATTGAGAAAGTTGTGGCGGCTCAATTGGATAACCATTTGACCATCCATAGTTTATACGAACCTCTCCAGTCTGGTTTTCGTAAGAGGCATAGCACCGAGACTGCTCTGGTTCGGGTGGTCAATGATCTCCTGATGGCGAGAGATTGGAGACACCGCTCTATTTTGGTTCTCCTTGATCTATCATCAGCTTTTGATACTGTGGATCATGGGGTTCTGCTTGAATGCCTGAGGTCCATTTGTGGACTATCGGGTGTGGTCCTCAGATGGTTTTCATCCTACCTTGAGGGGAGAACACAGAGAGTGGTCTCGGGTTTGCATTCATCCGGGGCCTTCTCTCTGCCTTGCGGGGTACCTCAGGGCTCAGTGCTTTCCCCCATGTTATTCACAGTATATATGCTACCCCTCAGAGACATTGTAAGATGGTATGAGCTGAGGTTTCACTGCTATACTGATGACACCCAGCTCTACCTGTCTTTTGCACCCGACCAGGTTAGTGCTATCTCGGTGCTGAATAACTGCCTCGCTGATATCCAAGAGTGGATGAATACCAGTGGTTTGAAGTTGAATCCAGGAAAGACTGAGGTTATGGTGGTGGAACCGGGTCGCAGGGTTGAGGGTTTAAGGGCAGGGTCCCCCTCTGGATTAATTCTGGGGGTGGACCAGATCCCCACCTCCAAACGGGTGCGTAACCTGGGTGTGGAGCTTGACACTGGTTTGACCCTTCATTATCAGGTGTCTGCAGTTGTCAAGACTGCATTTTTTCATCTTAGAAACATTGCCAGGATTAGGTACCCGGTTCCACCTTGCAACCTGCCGGTTCTGGTCCACGCCTTGGTGACATCTCGTCTTGATCACTGTAACTCCCTTTACCTAGGACTTTCTGGGGTTGATATCTGCCACTTGCAGCTAGTGCAGAATGCAGCAGCGTGCTTGTTGACTGGGGTTTCAAGAAGGTCCCACATTACCCCGGTGCTGCACACTCTGCACTGGCTGCCAATACAGTGGCGGATCACCTTTAAAGTGGGTCTTTTGACCTACAAAGCCCTACACAGTCTAGGTCCTGACTATTTGAAAGAGCTTCTGGTGCCCTACACCCCTCTGAGACAGCTCCGCTCGGCTGATGAGGGGTTGCTGGAGACTCCGAGGGTAAATTTGAAGTCCTCTGGAGCCCGTGCCTTCGGTTTTGTGGCTCCTACCCTCTTGAATTCTCTGCCCCGTCAGCTCCATGAGAGTACGACGGTGGGAAGTTTTAAAAAGGCCTTAAAGACTTTTTTATGGGAGAAGGCATTTCCTGCTATGTTGTAATTGGTTATTTTAGCTCGGTAATATTTGTTTTGTGAAGTTTTATGGTATGTATTGATTATGCTTGTGTTTTTATGTTTCTATGTACAGTGCCTTGAAAAATTTGAAAGGCGCTTAATTAAATAAATTTTATTATTATTATTACTATTACTATATTTCATCCCCGCTGCTATCAATTTTGTCACCAGGGGACGATATTCAGCATGCCGCTGCCTGATGGTGGACGGGAGATCCTGGGCAAACCGGAGTTGTTGATCCTCCCATAAAACTTGGTGCATCTCTTTAACCTGGCCCAAAACATGAGCCTTGTCTAGATAATTCAAAAATTTCAGAATAAGAGGATGAGGTGGTTTATCCATCCCAGGCTTTGGTCATAAGGAATGATGGGCTTTCTCAATAATGTAGGTAGTGTTGTTGGGGGAGGGCCCCGCTATCTTAGCAAATAGTTTCTGCAGAAAAACAACTGGCATAGCTCCCTCAGCATCCTCTGGAAGGCTGAATATCAGAATGTTATTTCGTCTACTACGGCCTTCCAGATCTTCTGGTTTGGATTCTGTTTTGTGTAGCCTTTGCCTTAAGTTGGTCATTTCGGTGTCCGTGGTGTGTTTCCAGCCCTCTAAAGAGGTGACCCATACAGTAGTATCAGAAATGGCTCTGTTGGTGTCTGCAAGATCTCCACGAAGAGATTTAAGCTCAGATGTTAGTTCTTGCAGAGCGAGCTTGAACGGCTGAAGTTCCTCCATAAATTTCTTCTCTGAGAGAGGAATATTAGTTTGGGTTCCAGTTAGGGCTGATGAGGACTTGGCGGAGGCCCTGGTTTGACCCTTGGGTCTTTTCAGCCCTTTTTCCGGCATTTGCAGTGGAGTGTGAACTGGGAGTGCCTGGCGCATTTAGGCCTCCATTCTGCCGATAGGCCTCTGAACGTGCTCCGTGTAGTCCTTCAGGATTTCTGCTAATTATTCTATTGCTTCACATCCGATGTAATGAGAAGGCTATAAGAAGCCTATATTTTTCAGATTGAGGATTAGAATACAGCTGATATATACTTTTTAAGTAAAAGTTGGTATTCAGGAGGGGAGCCGGTCTGTGATGCTGCTGGCGCTGCAGAGCCATCACGTGATCCCCCATAGAAAATGCTTCTAAAATACACCATTGGTCTTTTGCACCAAATTCTTCAAACTTTCTTCCAGGGGTAGTATCCCTGGTTCACATCACCTGATCTGTTTCTCAGGATTTCGGCTACAAAATCCCTATGCTTGTCTTGCTGCAGATTTAATAAAACATGCTTCTAAAATGCACCATTTGGCACCACATTCTTCAAAATTTCTTCTGGGGGGCAATTACCCCCAGACCCCCCTTTTTGGCTGAAGTCACTGATGGGGGCATGTGCCCACCCACTTCTCGAATCCTGCTGATGTCACTGGGAGGAGAGGACCAAGGAAAAGCAGACATCCTGAACAAATACTTTTTTTTTTTATATTTAATATGCTTTATTGTAGCATTAGAGTTGCAATATATTTATTGTATAATATGCAAATCATCTTGTACAGACTGTTAAGCAAACAATTTGTGATATATATCTAGACATTGTAGATCTCAATTAGTACACAAGCTATGGATTATAGCGTCTACCAACATTCATAACCAGAACTGATTAATTGAGATAAAATTTGATTTATCTAACAGGAGTACCTAACTCTTAAAACATAATGCAATATAATAATAAAACTAATAAAACCTTATATTCCCTTTCCCAACCCTCCCACATCGCCACTGCAGTATATAACTATGGAGTAGTTTCCTTCCGAGACAATGGAAGGAATAGTCAAACAACCAAATAAGGAGGAATTAGAAGAGCTTGATCATTAACCATCACAGAATTATATCAGGTTCAGATCCAGACTAGGGCTCTCCTAAATGGATAATAGGGTATATAGGGGTGCCCAAGTTTTCTGGTATTTATTGCTATGTTTGGATATATTGGCTATAAAGTATTCTGCTTGCAAAGCAAATAGAATTTCTTTGTGCCATTCTGCATACGAGGGAATTTGCTGATCCAACCAGTGACGTAGTATAATTTTCTTAGCACAGAGAGATATCAAAGACATATGTTTCCTTTGGTTACCTACTAGAGTTTCTCCTGAGTCACCCAAAATACAGATTTCTGGTCGAAAAGCATTCTGAAGCCCCAGTATAGGGTCCAGTTTGGATCCAATGGCAGCCCAAAATGGGGTAACTTTGTCATATTCCCAGAGAATATGAAGGAGTGTACCTCTCTGTGAATCACATCTGGTACACAATTCTGTTGCATGGTGCCCCATTTTATAGAGTTTTACAGGTGTATAGTATAGGTCATGCAGCACATAAAATTGAAGCAGCCTATATCGGTCCCACCTGACATCTTTATACAATCTTTTCCAGATTTGTCGCCATTGACGGGGTACCTGAGAGGTAGGAGGGAGGGACCTGTCCCACGTGTAGTGTTGGGCGCCTTCTAGTTCACTACTACGTACTTGGAGTTCCTTATAGTAAAAGGTAACAGTGGGACGATGGTCTCTTAGAAAGTGAGCTGAGTATAGAACCAAGCATGAACCGGTCCCAAAGACCACTACCTAAATGCTGTGTTAGAGCATGGGAGATTTGAAGGTATTTAAAGCAGAAGGAAACTGGTAATTTGTATTTTGTCCTAACAGCTGAGAAAGCAAGTAGTTTGCGATTTTCAGTTAAATCAGCCACCGTAACTCCACAATCCAACGGCCAAATGGATGTAGTGATAACTGTACCCCCTATTTTGAAGTTGGGATTTTTAAGGAGGGATTGGGATGCGTCCTTCATTAATAAGTACCCGAAGGTTTTGTTCATCTGCTTATGTATCCGTATAGAGGCCATAATTGGTGTGGATTTACACTGCTTGGGGACTTTGTTAGCAATGAGATAAGGAAGGCTCTTAATATTTATTCCTGCTGCGCTGCATATTGACTGTTCTATTTGTGACCACAATGGGGGGTCTTCTGTGGGTTTTAGCCATCGTGAAACTATGGCACAGTTAATGGCCAGGTAGTAGTGGTAAATATTGGGAACTTGTAGTCCACCTTGTTCTTTGGACCTCTGCAGTTTAATAATTGCTCTTCGAGGTGGCTTATTTTTCCAAATGAATTTTGAGATAATGCTATGCACTTGGTGAAACCAAGATTGGGGAAGAAATTGATTTAGCATTTGAAGGGGGTACAGCAAGCGGGGCAAAACATTCATTTTTATAATGCTGATGCATCTCCAGAGGGAGATAGGAAGCAATACCCAGCGGTTTAGGTCTGTTCTGATGTTTGTAAGTAATTGGTCCAAATTATATTGCTTCATTTTGTTTTCAGATTGTGACAGGAATATGCCCAGGTATTTTATTTTATCTCTTACCCAAGTTGTTCGGTGTCCGCTTTTAGAGTACGATTGTTTAGTGGCATTACTTCTGTTTTAGCTACGTTTAATTTATAGTTGGAGAGTTCCCCAAATTCTTGGATAATGTTGAAGGTGGCTGGTATAGACATGGATGGGTTTGTAACGTGGAGCATAATATCATCGGCGTACACCGATAGTTTGTATTGAAACTGGTGAATCGGAATACTGGATATTGATGTAGATTGGTTAATCTTCCTGATAAGTGGCTCTAAGAATAAATTAAATAGGTAAGGGGATAGGGGGCAGCCTTGCCTTGTGCCCTGTTGAAGAGGGAAGGACGGTGACATGACCCCATTGCATAGTACCCTGGCAAAAGGATGGGAGTAAAGAATTTTGATCCACTTTATAAACTGCTTGGGGATTCTATATCTCGAAAGTAATTCGAACAAATATTCCCATGAGACCCGGTCAAAAGCTTTTTCTGTGTCAGGGGAAACTAAGGCTGCTGGGATATGGGAGTACCTTGACGCAGAAATAAGATGGGAGATTTTTCGTAAATGATCTGATGAGAGGCGCCCGGCCACAAAACCAACTTGTTCAGGACTTATTAATGTAAGCCAGACCTTGGCCAGTCTATTGGCCAGGGTTTTAGCTAGAATCTTCATATCTACATTTATTAGTGATATTGGGCGATAGTTCGACAGTAATTTGGGGTCCCTGTCTGGTTTAGGGAGTACCACGATAGTAGCCTCAGTGAGGCTAAGATCTGAAAGGTTGTGTTTGTATATCTAGTTGTATGTGTTGAGCAAAATTGTACTCAATTGAGATCTAAAAGCTTTATAAAAGTTGGTTGTGTAGCCATCTGGGCCCGGTGCCTTATCAATAGGAAGAGCTTCAATAGCCTCATGTATTTCATTTATACTTAGGGGAGCTTGTATAAGGGGCTATTTGGTGCTGGGATAAATGTGGAAGATCTATGTCTTGTAGAAAAAGGTCTAGTGTGGTATTTTTAGGAGGTTGGGGGGGCAGGAATATAAAGATTGATAATATGATTTAAAGCATGAGGCTATCTCCTTGGGTGTAGTATGGTACTTGCCAATTGGATCTTGAATAGTTACTACCATCCTGTCCGTCACTTGTGCTCTAAGCCTTAGGGCCAGTATTTTCCCCGCCTTGTCCCCTTGATCGAAGTAAGTGGCTTTTGTTTTAAAATGGAGATATTCCACCTTATCACCAAGAAGGGTATTATATTGGAATCGAAGGCTTTCTAGTTTTTCGAATTCCGTGGGGTATGATTGGGAAGATAGGGACTGTTCTAAAGCTCTGATTTGTTGTAAAAGTGAAGAAGATTCTAATGAGATTTTCTTTTTCCTAATAGAGGCCAACCGAATAATCTCACCTCTTAATGAACATTTCAGAGCCCCCCATAGCACATCTAGTTTTGGCATGGACCAGGCATTAGTTTCCTGGAAATTTATTATATACCTTTGCAAAAGGTTAACTATGTTCTGGGACCTTAGTAATTGGGGGTTAAATCTCCAGACTTTGACTTGGTTAATAGAGGTGGGTGTAGACCATTGCAAAAGAGTTGGATGGTGGTCGGAGATCACTTTGGAGAGATAGACACAACTTTGAGCCCTCGCAAGGTGCTCAATCCCCAACAGAAAGAAGTCGATTCTTGAGAGTGTGTTATGGGGTAAGGAGTGAAATGAGTAATCTCGAGTAGAAGGAAAGAGAGTCCTCCATAGGTCAACAAGGCCCAAAGTGTTCATAAGATCTTTGAGAGCCAATTGTGCAGGGGTGTATGGGGTATACCTGGTTTAGACCTACCTAAGATGTTACAGAGAACCAAATTCCAGTCTCCACCAAGTAAAATGGGGAGTTTAGACCATGGTGCCAAATTAGTCATAAGTCTTATAAAGAATTGAGGGTCATCTCCAACCGGTCCATAGACAGACCCTAGTACCATTTCAGTGTGACCTAAGGTAGCCCTCAGTAGTATGTATCTGCCTTGGGGATCACATATCGACTGCAGCAGTCGAAAGGGTATACGACGTGCAATTAGCACTGCAACTCCATTTCTACGAGTATCTAGCACAGTACCAAGTGCATGTCCCACCCATGTTCTTCTTAAATTGTTGATTTGTGAGTTGGGTAAATGAGTCTCCTGAATGAAGGCTACATCTATATTAAGCTTATTAAGGTGCAGTAATATCTTGGCTCTTTTGGTGGGGGATTGAGCGCCTTTAACATTCCAAGAGCAAAACTTTAGCGCACTTGTCATGACCAGACAAAAACCAATAATAGTCCTGTATCTTTTAGCTCTTCCTCAAGAAGGAAACTTACCCAGTAAACCATTCCATATTTGCTTAGTGGTGAACCCAAAACAACTCCTCCCGTCCCTGCAACAGCAACCATTATATTCACACCCAACCAACCACCCTTAAGCCTGTAATCCTTCCCGTAAGGGTTTGTAAATATAGGAGGTTGAAGTGGAGAATTACTATCCTTCCCTGTAAGCACACTTGATAAACTGTTCCCCTCCTTGTCCCTATTCTGCCCCCCATTTTTTTCCCCTACCCACCTCGGGGTAAGTTTTATGCCAGAAAAAGAAAACAAAATTGAGGGCCAATATATTCCGCCCTTCTAAAATGAGTAGCATTACTAATAGTAAACTCAAATTTTGGTCCTAATCGTCCCTGTGGGCTTCCATCCCACCCTATGCTGGGACGTGGTGCACTGAGTAGGCTGCAGGTTCATCCAGAGGTTCTTGCTTCCGGCCCCAGTCCTCCAGTTCGGTAACCTGAATACATCACCATTTGCATCTGTCTGTTAGACGCCCTCCATGGTGAGATAAAAAAAAAATTAACCACATTGCACCACAGTAATTGCAGTTGCATAGTATGTTTCAATGTGTTATTCATCTTCAGGGCAGTTTAATAAATGTTTTTAGTCTAATAACATAAGGATGGCTTGGTTTTTCAGCCAGGTAGAAATGTATTTAGGTTGAACTAAAATGATTATGAGTGCACCCATCCTTTGACATGGAGTTATGCTGTCCTCATGTGGTGCCTTTAGGTAATACCAGGAGGAGGAAAGTATCGCTTCAAACTATTTCTGGTAGCTGTAGTAATGTGCTGAGTGGTGATTCATCAGGCAATCAGTTTTTCATTCGGGATCCGACATTATTCTGATTTATTTAGGGCTCTCCGCCTCATAAAGGAGTGTGTATTGATGGAATCTGTCACAGCTCTTCAGCGAGCAGGGAACAGATCAGGGTACAGCTTGTGCAGCGCGGTAATTGCTAACTGCACATTATCAAAGGAATGCCAGGATTCTGCATGCAGTACCATCAATCTGGAGGGATACTGGACCTTGTATTTGATGCCCGCGGTGATTAATTTTGACACCATGGGATGATATTCCGCCCGGCGTTGTCTCACTGTGGCCGGAAGATCTTGCGCCAGGCGTAGCTGCTGACCCTCCCAGGTAACCTGTTGCAAACTTCTAGCTTGGTCCAGAATGTGAGTTTTATCAAGATAGTTTAAGAGTTTGATAATAATTGGTCTCAGGGGTTTTCCATTCATGGGTTTAGGTCGCAGTGACCGGTGAGCCCTTTCTATTATGTATGAGGGGTTGTTCGGAGAGGGACCAGCTATTTTTGCAAGCAGCTTTTGGAAAAATAAGATGGGAGCTGTTCCTTCGGCTTCTTCGACTAGACTGAAGATGACGATGTTGTTCCTCCTACTTCGGCCCTCCAGGACTTCTAGCTTGGATTCAACTTTATGCAGTCTTTGTCTTAGTGTCACTACATCAAGTTCTATTTTATTTTTGCAGTTCTCCAATGAGGCTGTGCGGGCTGAGACATCCGAGATGGCTCGATTTGTGTCAGATAGCTCCCCTCTAAGCAATTTAATTTCTTTAGTTATGTACTGCAGAGCGGTCTTGAATGGCTGTAGTTCTTCAAGGAACTTTTGCTCTGATAGCGGGGTTATCGCTGGTTGGGGCGTCATGGGTATGAGGGCTTTGGCGGGACCACCGGTCTGCCTCTTGGGTCTTTTATCTCTTCTCCGGGGTTTGTGGGGTCGTATGCATGGAGGAGCCTACATGATGCTTCCATGCTTCTGTTAGGCCCCAGTTTTTCTCAGAGGGTCTGCACTTGTCTGAAAAAAGCCCTGAGTCGCTAGAAGCACTGCAGGTGTCTGTTGGCGGTAAGGCTTTCTTTTTAATTAATGTCAAGTCTCCTTCAGAAACGTATTTTATTAGATTTACTGGAGGATCAAGATGGGAGCTAGTCTCCGGTGCTGCTAGTCTTGCAGAAGCATCACGTGATCTCCTGACAAATACTTTTGTTTAGTGTTCACAGAGGAAGGGAAAGATGAGGGACCACAGATAAGTAACAGGAGCATTGAAGGAAGGGAGGTGGACACTAATCCATTTACAATGGAGAGAGTCCTGAAAGAACACACAAATCTGAAAGTGGACAAGGATTTGGGGCCAGATGAGATACATCCAAGGATATTGAATGAGTTCATAGAGGTGCTGGCTACACCACTGACAGTCCTGTTCAATCACTCACTGGAGACAGGAGTGGTTCTGGAGGACAAGAGGAGGGCAGGTGTAGTCCCACTTCTCAAAAGTGGTAGCAGGGATGAAGCTTGCAACTACAGGCAAGTTGGCCTGACTTTAGTGGTGGGAAATCAATGGAATCACTACTGAAGGAAAGGATTGTGGAATATCTTGAATCCATCAGTTTACATGATCTGAGGCAGCATGGATTCACTGGGGGGGAGGTTGTGTCAAACAAATCTGATACATTTCTTTGACAGGGTGACCAGGGAATTAGATTAGGGTGGAGCAGTGGATGTGGCCTACCCAGATTTCAGTAAGACCTTCTATACCATTCTGCATAGGAGACTCATAAACAAGCTGGGCAGCTTGGGAATGGGTTCCATGGTGGCAAATTGGGTAAGAAATTAGTTCGGGATAGACAACAGGAGGTGGTAGTAAATGGAGTTCACTCTGAGGAAGGGAAGGTGACCAGTGGGGTGCCACAAGGATCAGTATTGGCACTGGTCCACTTTAATGTTTTTATTAGCAACATTGCAGAAGGGATAGAAGGGAAGGTATGCCTTTCTGCAGTTGACACAAAGATCTGGAACAGGGTAGACACTTTGGAGGGAGAGTGTGAATAAAATAAAGAGGGATCTAAGAAAGCCCAAGGAGTGTTCAAGAGTGTGGCAACTAAGATTCAATGTGAAGAAGTGCAAAATTATGTATTTGGGACACAGAAGCCCAGGGTGGACTACAAGATGGGGGAGTGATACTGATGACCACCAAACAGGAAAGAGACCTGGAGTAATCATGTTTGATGACCCAAAAGTGACCAAACAGTGTGACAAGGCAGTGGGGAGAGCCAGTGGGATGCTGGGGGTGCATGGGGTGCATAGGGAGGAGTATCACCAGTAGATAGAGAGAGGTGATGATACCTGCTATATAAATCATTGGTGAGACCTCTCCTAGAGTACTGTGACCAGTTCTAGACAGGGGTGTAGCCAGACATTTCAGTTTTGTACACCAAGCTGCCCCTTTACTACCCCAGACCACTGTTGTCCATACTGCCTGCCACAAACACTTTTCCATGCCCTGCCCGCCCCCCACCGCTTTTCCATGCCCCGCCCCTCCACCACATCATTTGCAGCATCTCTGTACGACAATGTAAAGATGAAATGCACTCACAGTCAGACCAAGACTGGCTTTTAGTTACAATTTCTCAATTGTGTCAAGCCTCTGTACCAGGTAGCCAGTCCCACAGAGGACCATTCACACTCTGATTTGGGAGTCAGATCCACTTTACTGAATATCTACCCACTTTGCATTCCACACAACTCACTGCAGTAAAGCTTGACACACCCACCCACACCAGACACATATTGCCTTACAAACAGACACAGCAGGGTCATCTTTTAGAAAAGCGCCTGTCCTGGCATGGGTCAAGAATCCTTCCAACAATTGATCCACATCAATTTCCATATCCCTGTGGATGTGCAGCAGGCTAATCCTGTGAGACGACTCCCCAATTGTGCTTCTCAGCCACGTCTTCAACCGTCGCAGTGCACTAAAGACCTCTCTGCAGTTGCTACACTTACTGGCATGGTTGCCAAGATGGATAATCGGCATTGATGTTCGGATACAGTGCAGAGTTTAGGTGCTGCAATGTTGTAATTAGAATTCTGGCCTCTGTTTCACTGGAATATTCACCCACTTTGCACGCCATCTTACGAGCTCCATCCTAAATTCTGCCATGCTGCCCAAATCCACCTTGTATGCATTATAGAGCTCCAACACTTGCTCCTCATGTATTAGCAGATGTAACTTTTGTGGGACAAGGTACTGAGCAAGGAAGCGAGGCCGACACTCAATAAGCTGCTCTTGTAGCTCAGAAATGACATGGTCCAGAAATAGGATAAAGATGTTGAGCCTGTAATATTCCTTAGGGCTAGTGGCACTGATGTTGCTGCGTTGCGTTTGTCTTCCACAGGTGCGGGGAACAGATTCCTCAGTGCACACTGAGGCTGCCAGTGACATGATGTCTGTGTACAGTTCCCAAAATGAGTTTCAGAGGACTCCTCATGCCCCTCAATACTTCCCACAAAGTAGTAGCCTCCTCGGATGCTTGAATGAGGCTATGTCCACACGCTGTAAATAAAGGTGCAAGGGTTTTGTCAAGGCCATAATGTGATCAACACAGCTCAGGGTCACGATAAAATCAAATTTGGTGATGGAATAAAGAAACCGCTCAGCATCATCCTCAAATTCTGACATCTTCTCCAGTGTGCTACAAACCACCAAGTATTTCTCCTTAAACCTTGACAGACAGTCAGCCTGGCTCATCCATCTTGTGTTGCCTGCTGCAGAAATACTTCTGATGTGATCTGCAGGGTCATCATAATCGTTGGGGATGTTGCGAAATTCCTTCAGTTCTGTAAGGAAAATATTATTCCGTTTGGCAGATGCCTTTAATGAGTCAATAATTTTTTTTGTAGTGTCAAACATGTTTGATACTTGCCTCATGGAGCAGGAGTGAACAATTGCAGTATTGAGGCTGTGTGCTTTGCAGACTGTATATAAGGCTTCTGGCACAACAGCCTTAATGTTTGCTTGGACCCCATTAAATCTACCACTCATATTACTGCCCTTGTCATTTCCTTGCCCTCTCATCATGTTGACGTCAATGCCCCAGGCAGACAGGCATCACATAAAGAGATCTGCCAGTCCTCAACCTGCGTTGTCGAAGCCTTCCGTGAACTCTACAAAATCTTCACGTATCTCAGTGTCGCCTATGGTGTTGTGGTGGACGTAGCGAACACATAAGGATATATGTTCCTTGGTTGATACATCAGTTGTACCATCTGCAATTAGGCTGAACCATTTAGCTTGTTTGATTTTTTGTAAGATTTTTTGCTGCAGTTGCAGGCCCATAAGCTGGATCAGCTCGTTCTGGATTTGAGGAGATGTGTAGACTGCATTTCTGGGAGCTAGTCTCAGGTGATCTTGTAATTCTTGGTCCAGTTCTGCTGTGTACTGTAATAGTTCCTGAAAGTTTCCTCCATCTGCATATTTTCCTCGCAGGGCAATGTTGTTTCTTCCACAGAACAAGATTATTTTACAATCCATGCAGGAAGTGGTTGGTCTGCTGGGACACCCTTTGTATTTTGGTCAGGTAGAGACTGGTAGGCAGTCACCAGCTTGCCATCACAGACAGAAAGAAACCATCTGTTTTAGCAGTGGCATTCAAGTGTTCTTTACATTTGCTGTGCCTCTCAAGGGTTTTCTTGCTGTTTGACCAATCCTCATTGGCGTGGATATCAACACAGTGCCACTTGTGGTACTAAACACAAAACAATGGGCACAAAACACACCATCTAAAGACTTTGAATATCTTGCAAATGTGTAAGTTTGCAGGTATTGTGGATTGAATCTCCTTAAACGTTGATTGGCAATTTCAGAACCCATTAGCAGGGAAGGAAACTGAAATCCAGATGGTGGTTGCCACTGCATTCCAAGGATGCGTTTCTTCTGTGCATCAGTGAGGTGGCCACGATCCAAACAGCCAAGGTCTTCAGTGTCTGGCTGGTTCAACTCCGACTCTCCAAGAGTAGGTATCTGTACATCTGTCAGTGGCACAGTGTCGGCCTCAACAGGCTCCATCACAGAGTGCAGGTCAGCCTCATCAGGTTCTTGGGATGCAGGTTGTGAGGTCTGGGATTCCGTGGTGGCTTCGGTTTCAGTGGCAGATGCATTTGGAATCTGCACAGGTTCTTGTGTGAAGTCTTCCTGCATCTGTGGTGTAGCTGCATTGTTACCACTAAAACAATAAGAAAATAAATTTGTAAACTGAGACTAGATATTTGTTTACACACAAGTGGATGAATCAGTACCATCAAAAAAGCTTACCCTGCAGTGGATGTGGGTCGGATGATGAAGGACTGCAGCCGAGACATTTGTGCATTTTCTTCCATTCTGGCCCATTTGGCCTTTCGCACCTGGGACCAGATGGCTGCTTTCTCTTAATGGACTCCATTGTTCTGTGTAGCACACTTTCCCCAGACACCGCCGCAGCTTATGCCCCTTGTACCCAACCTTGCAGATGGCACCCTTAATTTAAAATAGAAATTAGAATTAGAATGTGCCATTTTGCAATTGAAAAACTGCTTCCCTGTACAGATAGAGTTGACAGGGCCATCCAAAGTAGAATAAAGAAACAGAAACAATACCAGGGCTATATGATTTCAAGTAGCATAAAGAAATATTCCTGTTTAAATCCGAGAACACCTAGACAGCCCAGGCCCGTGCAAGCAACTGCTCTGTAACAGAGCACACAGCTCCACAGTCTGTTAGAGACCAACTAGTTCCTTCCACATGGATGGTTACTGCAGGATCACAACTGTGTTTTCCTAATGGGACAGCTACTGCCTGCACTCTGATGTGCAACAGCTGTACTATTCACTGTAGCACTATGACCGGCATGTCCTCAGCACTCGAGTCACCCCTGTCACTGACCATTCGACTAGATCTCAGAGTCCAGACTTGTCTGTCCAGCAGCAGCATTGCACAGCGTCTCCCCTGCACCTGGTTTATACCCTTGAGGCACTTTAATGCCGACCACAAGGTTGAAGACATGGCTGAGAAGCACAATTGGGGAGTCGCGTCTCACAGGATTAGCTCCTGTCAGGGTCACATCCTTTTATATGCTGATGATGCCATCTTGTTTACCAGTGATCCAGACCATAAGGTTCTTGAATCCAGGCTACAGAGTAATTTCATAGTCATAAAAAGATGGTTCCATATGCACAAGTTAATTATGAATTACAGGACTAACTATGCCATTTTCCAGCTCCCTGATGGGCTCAGAACTTACCCTCTTTCCATCAACTAACTGGCTCCAATCCAAAGATACTCATGTACCAAACATGTTACTGTCCAAAAAAGCTTAGGCAAAAGACCCTCGAGTGCAAAAACTTATTACCTCTGCTATCAAACTGTTACTTCTGTATCAGAAGCTCTACAAGCCAGATTTTAATATACACACTACGCACCTGTGGGACAAAGGTCCTTTGCCTACCGTGACTGCTATGGGTTCCAATAACCCTTCTTGTGACCAGCACTTATTCTAACAGCATTAACAGCAGCAGTTACTTTAGGTATTACTATTATGCATTAAGTGCTCATTCAGGACCAAGGAACAGTAATACTACATAAAAAAAAAAACATACAACCACTATCAAACCTTTATTAGGTGGGAAAAAAAAAAGAAAAGCACACCACTCAGAAAAGCAGTTCCCAATGCACACATTTCTGCAGAGTGCATTTTAAACATTGACCAATAGTTCCATGAATTATATCCCTCTTATGAGCTAAAAACTACAGCAGAGAAAGAACATACTTCTCACTACAAAAGTAGCTTTAGCAGCAGGTCAGAAGAGTGGCAACTGAGGTTTAAATGCAAAGTGCAAGATCATGCACATAGGGAAGAGAAACCCTGAAGCCACCTATAGGTTGGGAGGGGAGATGCTGACAATCACAGGGAAGAAATTAACAAGACATTAACAAAATTGAGGTAGTCCAGAGAAGGGCACCCAAAATGATGCAGGGCTGCATCAGAAAACAAGTGACAGATTAACAGTTCAATATGTATATCCTGACTAAAACACAATATGGGCGATTAGAATGATTAGGGGACACATAGTGCCCACGTTTCAGAATTCAGCGGATTATGGTAATATGTTCTCCCACCAACATCTGTATGCTTCCCCCCCCACACACACACATCTTGCAATCAGTCAGAATGCTCCAAGTCAGATTTCTCCATGTCCACTCAGCCGCTGTTGAAATTCAATACTAGAGGAGTCAGGATTGAAAAGGTGGCCTTGCAGAGTTGCTTTTTGACATTTGTTCTGTGGGGGGCGTTCCACCCCCCCCCCACACCACCTGGGTCTCCAGTGGTGATATGCAGTTTTATAGTAAATTTCATTGCTTCTGTGGGGGGCGCTCCGCCTGCCACACCGCCGATCTGCAGTGCACAATTGTAAGCATTAAAAAATACAGCACAGGGCTTCAAACAGGTGGGAGAGGGGGAGGGGGTACAGCACCCGATACATCAAATGGGATGAACACCCTTCCCCCCTCAGCTAGTGGTCAAACAGGGATTCAGCATGTTTGCAGTTCATTTGCATCACCAGATAAGAAAAAGGTTTGCCTCCCATACGGCGCACAGGGGTAATGCCAAACCTCACCCAACAACTAACACACAAAATCTGGCCAATGGAAAATCATGTACAAATGCTCACAGCCTGGAAATAAGATCCCAGACCTGCAGGCAATAATGTCAGAGGCTAAACTGGACATAGTAGCAATTAGTGAGACGTGGTTTACAGTAACCACACAGGAGACTTCAGTACCTGGCTATGTATTCTTCAGAAGAGACCGAGGTGCAAAAAGAGGGGGGAGGAGTGGCCCTGTATGTCAATGAAAATGTCAAAGCTACTGAAATTCAGAATACACATAAGGAGCCAGAAGAACTGTGGGTCACCCTGGAAACAGGAATGGGACAGCCATAAGAACTGGGCTTGTCTACAGGCCCCCTGACCAGGGGGAGGATATAGACACATTACTGTTAGAAGATATACAAAACATGACAGCTAAAGGGGAGGTTCTGATAATGGGAGACTTCAACATGCCGGATACAAATTGGTCAATACCAGCAGGAACATCTGCCAGAACTAGACACATAGTGGATTCCCTGCAGGGGGAGGGCCTCAAACAACTGGTACAGCAACCCACAAGAGACAGGGCTATCCTAGATCTAGTACTGACGGGCAACCAAAATGGTGCAGGGACTGCATCAGAAGACATGAGGACAGATTAACAGACCTCAATATGTATACCCTTGAGCAAAGGAGGAGAGAGGTGATATGATCGAGACATTCAAACACCTTAAGGGCATTAACAAGGTGAAAGAGTCTAACATGTTTAAATATAAGAAAAATAGCAGGACAAGAGGACACAGCATGAGATTAGAGGGGGGCCGATTAAGGGGGAATGTGAGGAAATTCTTTTTCACAGAAAGGGTGGTGGATGCATGGAATGGCTTACCACAAGAAGTGGTAGCTATAAATACAGTGCAGGGCTTCAAACAGGCATGGGATAGGCATAAGGGAGCAATACAAATGACTATGAATAGATAGGCCACTGACAGAGCAAAGGCCGATGGCACATTTATAAGGTAGAAAAAGAAATGGGCAGACTGGATGGGCCTTCGGTCCTCATCTCTTCAAGATTCTGAATTTCCACCTCCATAAATTTATGATCTCGGCCAAGTTTTGCTGCTTTTTCCCCCATCTCAAATTATACTTAGCTACATTCTGGATGAGAAACTGAAGCTATATAGACACAACAGTAAGTCAACTGTACATACCTCCCTCTACTCATTTAACATAAATTTACCATAAGGAATACAGTTAGACCCTTATACAAACACTGCAATTGGTATTGTGAAATACAGGGCTGAAGGAGACAGGCCTGGGGCACTGTGTATGATGTTTCTGCTGCTTGATGAGTTTACAAAGTCCATTATACTGTAGATCTGGTGCAGTGTGTGTAATTTTACTGCAGCTGCTTCTCAAGTCTTGCAAAGCTCACTACAAGTCTGGGGTAGTGCGTGGGATGATGAATCTGATTTGGGAGTGACAGGGCCACTTGCAAAGCCTGCGGTAATGTGTGTGATGATGTAGCTTTGTGAGTGGCACACACAAAAACACTGTGCCCCAGACATGTAACCTGCTGCTTAATGTCTCACAACATATGAGTGAAGTGTTTGTCACAGGGTTCCTTGTGCTATGTTTTTTATTTATGATGTTAAAGCATATGTTTAACAGTTGTGTTGTGCTGTCAGTTCAGTGGGTTCACAAGGGTGGTGGATGGGGGTGGGTGGAGTTATGGTTTAAAAGCCTTAATGTTGCATTTCCTTACTGTTGTGGCTTTAATAATAAACTCTAACTTGTGCATTAATGTTGTTTTTTTAATTAATTTTTGCATTAGCTGGTGTGATCTACTGCCACTGAAACTAGGTACATAGTTTTGTGGCCAAGTGGTTGAAACACAGAACTGTGTACCAAGAGTCATTGTGAGACTCTGACCAAATCAGCTGAACTCTGTGTAAGTCAATATTTCTAGCTGTAAAATCATTTTACTGCAACTCCCATGGGCTGTCCGGAGTGAATTAATTGTTAACTAAATAGATACAAAGTTGTGTTGTGTTTAATAGTGTATTCCAGTGGTGATGTAAATGGAAATGGAAATGTTTTGACTCACTTGACTTGAGTCTTTCTTATTGTTTTTCCTTTGTCCCTGATGAGCCAAAACATGTCCATGTTCCTCTTTTAAACCTGATCAGATCCACTCTTCATGACAGCCAGCATTTTGTTTAAGAAATCAAGCTCTGGCATGGGAGTTGTTCAGTATTAAATGGTTATTGTGCAATCCCTTTTGATCTTTACAGTCTATCACATTAATGTACAATAACAAAAACCCAGCTAATACAGCCTGTCATCATTGCAAATCACTCCTCTTACTCCCAACACCCAGTCACCCAGAGTACAGTCAGGCTGCCACAGGACAGGACACAGAGAGACAGATACATAGGTGATTTTATTTCAAGACAAGGAATGGCAGGATTTGTACAGATTTCTAATACTACCTTTATGAACAGAAGCAGAACTGCCTAGTACCTACATTTACTGCCTTGCCAATATTATTTGCCCACCCACCACAAAAGCATCAGTGTGAGTGTCACATTAACCCACTAAAAAACATACCTGTCCTGGTAAACAGATGATTTTTCACAGTCAGGCTCAGGTGCTGGTGTCCAAAATTCCTCTTGGCTACTGAATAGTACAGGGCACAGCACTGACAACAGACTACAGCAGCAGAGCAGTGGCAACGAAATGCACCGTTTGGGGGGGTCAGACGAACTACATGTCAACGCGGCGGATCCTACAATCTTCTTCTGTACAGTCTCTCCTCTCTCTCTCTCACGCTAATCGCTATGTCCCTCTACAGCAGTGCAGCAGCTCAAGCCTCAAGTGCAGTGCAGGGTAATGCTCCGTCCCTTTGGATTCGGCTTCTACGGCGGGCGTACGGCTTCTAAGGCAAGCGGCAATGGCAAAAGCTCCTCTGAACTGCGAGGAAGCATTACCCACCAGGGGAATTAAAGAGCCCGCCTGGCCCGCCCCTTACTAGGCACGCTTCCTCACAAGCGGTAGAGGACCTGATTGAGGACAGACAAAGCAGCTTGGTGTAGGCGTGCACGCTATCGGAGACACCCGCGCCTTACTTGAAAGTTGTGAGCACTATTGGGCCACTGAAAAGCCCTTAAAACAAAGGGAAGACAAAGGAAATTTTGGAAGCTTGTACGGGCCGGCCTCTGCACCTCACTAGTCTACAACCGCCGTGGCGTGCCAATGAGTAGCTCGCCCCTGGTTCTAGAGATCACATCTCTGGAAGAACATAAACAGAGTAGAAGAAGTCTAGAAGAGGGCAACTAAAATGGTGCAGGGCCTGCACCAAAAGCTCTATGAGGAGAGACTAAAGAACCTCAACATATACTTCCTGGAGGTAAGGAGGGAGGTGGGGGACATGATAAAGACTTTCAAATACCTCACAGGTATAAATGAGGTACAAGATGGAAGCATTTTTCAGAAAAAAGATGTTCAAGAACAAGGGTCATGCTATAAAGCTGGAGGGGGCTAGACTGAGAGGAAACATGAGAGAGTACTTCTTCACTGAAAGAGTAGTGGATGCATGGAACAGTCTCCCAGGGAAGGTGGTGGGGGCAAAAACTATACTGGGTTTCAAGAATGCATGGGATAGGTGTAAGGGAACCTTAGTGGTTAGGAAAGGGAGAATAAAGATGGAGATCAAGTAGGGTCTGCGGTGTTTTTCCAGTAGGTAGGGAAATTGGGGAGACTAGGTGGGCCAAGCACTCCTCATCTGCTGTCAAATTCAATGTTTCTGTATTTCTATGTAGGAGGATAGGGAGAAGTACTGGAAGCAGCACAGGTTGCCAGTAGGAAGGTGAAAGCGTCAAATTTGTCAAGGAATTTTGTGAGATTCCCTATTTATTTTTCAAAAAATGAAGGGAAAAAATTCACTTAAATTATTTTTGTTATTCTGGCAGAAAGAGGTGAGTTCCTATTATGGTGTTAAAGTGCCTTCCAGTGGATTTTCAACTAGACTACAAGATTGAAGCACACTCTCATGGTAGCAGTGAACACACTACCCCCACCAAAAAAAATTCCTAATTATAGGTTTCACAGTTCTCAACAGGGATTTCCAAAAATCTTTAAAAATATGCACACCACTCCCCTGTGATTGAAAATGTGGTCATTATTTGTGCAGTACCAGGCTGTGCATTGGAGTAGTAATGTGTGCTCCTGGACAGCTCAGGTTCCAGTTGCCTTCATGGTGCAGCAGGTTAGAGCAACCAGAATGGTATTCTGGGCAGCCTGGGTTCAAGTGCCACCTGAGATGCTTCTCTCTGTCCTCTGTTTGTATGTGTTCCATAAATATGCTCACCACATCCATGTGATTGAAAATGTAATAATTATTTGTGCAGCACTAGGTTGTGCATTGGAGAAAGAGTAATGTTTGCTCTTTGACGGCTCAGGTTCCAGTTGCCTTGGTGGTGCAGCTGGTTAGTATGACTGGAATGGCATTCTGAGTAGCGTGGGTTCAAGTCTTAGCTGAGGCACTTACTTCTTTCTTTCCTCTGTTTCTATGTGTTCCATAAATATGCACACTGCACCCATGTGATTGAAAATTTAGTAATTATTTGTAGAGGAGCAAAGAACCGCACCCACCGACTGTAGTCAAACAAGGAGCTTTATTAAATAATGTTTAAACATACAGCCACAGTGCAAATATGCAAAGAGAAAAAGGTAGGCTACCGTACTTCATCAGGGAGATGGGTTTCACATATAGGTTATCTGCTTAGAAAGCCAGAACTTAGAGTGAGTGCTCAATACAATATATTATGTGCAAAGAGTTCCAAAGTGCTTTGTGAATAACTTAATTTTAAGCTGCACTCTAGTCAAAATATTAAGACAAATGGTTCAATACATAAAGTAACAATAAAGAAGCAGTAACATCAGTTCAAGTGCAGCAGGAACAGTTCCTGTAATAGACTCGGTTTTAAAATTTTATTTAAAAAAAATATACATACCAACTCCAGGGTGCACAATCATGGCTTCCCTTTCCACACTGGAAGAGGTCCCTGAGTCCATAGGTCCAGAAAGAGAATGATTATGTCATTAGTATAGGCACAGTTATAGTAGTACAGTTACAGAGATACAGAAGGGCAATATGTGATTAGATGGATGGACTGTCAGAGATCATAGAAAACAGATAAACTATATTATATCTAGATTTCTCATATCCAGCAATTACCTCTGTCTGTCTAATGATCACATAGTCACATAAATATAGAGTCACTATTCCTTTCTCATACAGCAGGTCAATTTAATAAGTTAATTAAGGCCAGGTAGCATCAATGCTCCCAGGGTGAAGATCCAATATGATTCCCTTACGAATAGTCTGTCCTCCAAATTACCTTCTCTGGGTCCCAACCTGACAACTTCCACACCACAAAATTTAAAAATATGTTTAATATCCCTCTGTCTAGTGACTCTGCAATGATTCACTTTTTAAAAAAAAATGAAGATTTAAAAACTGAGTCTATTATAGTAACTGTTCCTGCTGCAGTTGAACTGATGTTACTGTTTCTTTATTTTCACTTTGTGTATTGAACCATTTGTCTTAATGTTTTAATTAGAGCACAGTTTAAAATTAAGTTATTCACAAATCACTTTGAAACACTTTGCACATAACATATTGTATTGAACACTGTCACTTTAAGTTCTGGCTTTCTAAGCAGCTATCCTATATAGAAACATAGACTTTGACGGTAGATAAGACCACTTGGCCCACCCAGTCTGCCCATTTCCCTACCTATTGGATAAGCTGCAGATTCTAGTTAACCAACAGCCTACTTCCTGCAACTCCCTACCACAATTGCCTTATGTCTGTCCCATGCATGTTTGAATTCCCCCACTGTTTTAGACCCAAAAACCTCCCCAGAAAGGCGGTTCCATGCATCCACCACTCTCTCCATGAAAAAAAATTTCCTCACATTACCCCTGAGCCATCCCCCTTCTATCTTAAAATTGTGCCCCCTTGTTCTTACACATCTCTTTTTCTGAAAGATGCTACCCTCCTGGACTTTGTTGATTCCCTTGAGGTACTTGAAAGTTTCTATCATGTCCCCCTTGTCCCTTCTTTCATCAAGGGTATACATATTAAGTTCTTTCAGTCTCTCTTCATATGGTTTCTGATGCAGACCATGCACCATTTTAGTTGCCCTCCTCCTGGACTGCTTCCATCCTGTCTATGTCCTTGCATAGATGGGGTCTCCAAACTGCATACAGTATTCCAGATGGAGTCTCACCAACTGTCTGTACAGAGGATAACCACTTCCTTTTTCTACTTGTGATGCCCTTCCTATGCATCCAGTATCCCCTGGCTCTCCTTACTGACTTCTCACATTGCTTACCCACCTTTAGGTCATCTGATGACTACCTCCTAGTCCTTTCCATTTTTGTTGTTGTTAGTACCTCCCCTGCTATTGTGTACTCTTCTCCTGGGTTTTGTTTCCCAGGTGCATTACTTGCACTTCTTTGCATTGAATCTAAGTTGCCATATGTCTGACCATTCCTCCAACCTTGCCAGTCCCTTCTCATCCTTTCTCCCCCTTGTGTATCAACTCTGTTACAGATCTTTGTGTCATCTGCAAAGGGCATACCGTTCCCTCAGACCCTCAGCAATGTCACCTATAAAGATGTTAAAGAGGACTGGACCCAGTACTGAGCCCTGAGGTACTCCACTAGTAACCCCCCTTTCTTCGGAATGTGTTCCATTCACTATTACCTTCTATGTCCTGTTGTGCAGCCAGTTTGCTACCCAGGCTACCACCCTGGAACCCACACCCAGGCTGGCTAACTTGATTATTAATCTTTTGTGTGGGACTGTGTCAAATGCCTTAATAAAGTCTAGGTAGGACATATCCACAGCCCCTCCCTGGTCTATTACTTTGGTCACCCAGTCAAAGAAATCAATTAGGTTTGTCTGACATGACCTTCCTGCTGTAAATCCATGCTGCTTTGGGTCCTGTGCCCCGCTGGACTCTAGGTACTCAACAATTCTTTCTTTCAGAAGTGATTCCATCATTTTCCCTACCACTGATGTCAAACTTATAGGTCTGTAGTTTCCTGCTTCTGCCTTGCTCCCACTTTTGTGAAGGGGAATCACATCTGCCCTCATCCAGTCCTCAGGTACCAACCCATCCTCCCATGATTTGTTAAAAGGTGTGGTCAGTGGTGTCACTAGGTCCTCCCTTAGTTCTTTTGGGATTCTGAGGTGAATCCCATCAGGCCCCATTGCTTTGTCCACCTTGAGTTTTAGGAGTTCTTTCAAGACTTTTCTTCTGTAAATGGACTGGTGTCAACCCCCCTACCCAGAGTGCTTCTATTGTCTGGTTTAGGTAACTCCTCCTCATCTTCTTTTGTGAATACTGAGCAAAAGTATTCATTCAGTATCTCTGCCTTTTCACTGCCTCCCTCTGCCCAACTCCCCTCTCCTTTATTAATCTTCACTATTCCTCCCTTAACCTTTCTATGCTCTATAATGTACCTATAAAAGGTTTTATCCCCCTTCTTAACTGAGTTGGCTATTTTTTCCTCAGTTTGGGCCTTTGCTATTCTGACTGCCTTCCCCACTTCTTTCTGCTTTAATTGATACAGTTCCCTGTGGTGCTCCTTCTGTGATTCCTTATACTTTTTGAATGCAGCCTTTTCCTCCTTAGCCTTCCCTGCCACCTCTTTTGAGAACTATAGTGGTTTTTTACTCCGCTTTGTTTTCTTCATTTGTTTCACACAAAGGCTTGTTGCCTCTATGATGGCAGTTTTGATTTTTCTCCATTGTTCTTCCACCCCTCCTTTTTGGCCATTTGCTAGTGCATTCCTCAGGTATTCACCCATTTTGCCAAAGTCAGCCCTTCTAAAGTCCAATATCCTTGTTTTTGTATGGCTTGTCTCCATGGTTGTGCTTATCATGAAGCACACTGTGCAGTGGTCGCTTGTTCCCAGATGTCTACTGACTTCTAAATTTGTGATCCTCTCTCCATTTGAGAGTACCAGGTCTAGTATTGCTCCCTCCCGAGTAGGTTCCAACACTAGCTGTCTAAGGGCTGCCCCCTGCAGGGCATCAAGAATGACCCTGCTCTTGGATGTGGCTGCAGTACATGTCATCCAGTTAACATCTGGCATATTCAGGTCCCCCATCAACAGTATCTTCCCTTTTTCAGCCATTTTGAGGATGTTCTCTATCATTTTCTTGTCCATTTCCTCCCCTTGAGATGGGGGTCTGTATACAACCCCTGTGCAGATTGTGATGCCATCCCCTGTCTCCAAGGTGACCCAGAGTGACTCTTGTCCTCCCCCTTTACTTTTTAGTTCTGTAGCTTTGATCCCTTCCCTTATGTATAGAGCTACTCCATATGTGTAACCATCCCCCTGATGACATATTCAGGTACAAAATTAGTCGTGGTTAGTACAGCAGCCAGCCTTTTTCTCTTTGGATATTTGCACTATGGCAGTATGTCTAAAAATGATTTCATAAAGCTCCTTGATTGACTACAGTCGAGGGGTCTGGTTATTTCCTTCTCTTTCTATTTCTACTATTTCTTGCACCCTCCATGAACAGCAGAGCTGTACTGAGAGCTTTTTCAGTAATTATTTGTGCAGCACCAGGCTGTGTATTGCAGAAAGAGTAATGTGTGCTCTGGGGCAGCCCAGGTTCCATTTGCCTTGGTGGCGCAGCTGGTTAGCACAAACAGAATGGATTTCTGGGCAGCCTGGGTTCAAGTCACAGCACAAGAATTTACTTCTTTCTCTCCCCTGTTTGTACTGTGTTCCACAAATATGCACACCACACCCATGCAATTGAAAAAGTAGTAATTATTTGTGCAGCACCAGGTTGTGCATTGGAGAAACAGTAATGTGTGTTTTTTGATGGCCCAGGTTCCAGTTGCCTTGGTGACGTAGTGGGTTAGTGTGACCGGAACAGTATTCCAGGTGGCCTGGGTTCAAGTCCTAGCTGAGGCACTTACTTCATTCTCTTCTCTGTTTGTATCTGTTCCATAAATATACACACTGCACCCATGTAATTGCAAATTTAGTAATTATTTGTGCAGCGCCAGGTTGTGCATTGGAGAAACAGTAATGTGTACTCTTTGATTGCCCAGGTTCCAGTTGCCTAGGTGGCGTAGTGGGTTAGTGTGACTGGAACGTTTTTTCAGGTGGCCTGAGTTCAAGTCCCAGCTGAGGCACTTACTTCTTTCTCTCCTCTGTTTGTATCTGTTCCATAAATATGCACACTGCACCCATGTGATTCAAAATTTAGTAGTAATTTGTGCAGCACCAAGTTGTACATTGGAGAAAGAGTAATGTGAACTCTGGGATGGCTCAGGTTCCAGTTGCCTTGGTGGCACAGCTGGTTAGTGCAACCAGAATGGTATACCAGGTGGACTGGGTTCAAGTCCCAGCTAAGGCGCTTACTTCTTTCTCTCCTCTGTTTGTATGTCTTCCATAAATATGCAGACTGCATCCATGTGATAAAAAATGTAGTAATTATTTGTGCAGCATGAGGTTGTGCATTGGAGAAAGAGCAATTTGTGCTTTGGGGCAGCCCAGGTTCCAGTTGTCTTAGTGCCTCAGCTGGTTAGCATGACTGAGATGGTATTCATGGTGGTCTGGGTTCAAGTCCCAGCTGAGGCACTTACTTTTTTTTTCTCCTTTATTTGTATGTGATGCATAAACATGCACACTACACCCATGTGATTGAAAATCCTTAAAAATCCTTTGACTAATTCTGCACTACTACTGTAGAGAAAAATGTGGCAAAACTTGAGAACTGGTTTGAGAACTAGGAAAGACAGAGCAGGACTAAAAAAACCTGATTCTTGTGGGAATCCTCGAGAAAGCTGAAGGAGCCAACATGATGTAATTTAACCAGAAACCCTTACAAGAAACTGCTGGACCTCCACAGCATGGCATGGAATACTTCTTTGAAAGGGCATATTGATCTCTGAGACTACAACCACCACCTGATGGCCAACCCAGAGCAATTATTTTATGGTGTTTGAACTATCAGGATAAGTTCCATATCCAGAGCCAAGATGGGAAACAGTCATCTCTCCCCAGGGAAGGGAATTGGTTTTACATCTTCAGTGATGTAACCCTGCAGTAGAGTCAAATATCTGGCTTATAAAAACATTAAGACAGCCCTACACAATGCCAATATCAGATTCTGCATGCTGCATCCAGGGAGACTGATATTCAGTATGGAGCAAGGTCAGAACGAATTTGCCAGCATGGAGATGGCCCAGATGGAGTCACCAGAGTTGCTACAAAAAAATTTCCCTCTGCTACTCAGCAGCCATTACCTACCCAGAAATAACTGCAATACCTGCAAATCCAAGTAAGTGTTCAAGTCTGCAGATCTAATTTTTCTATGAATCCTAAACCCCCTGTAAATGACTGTGAACCACCCTCCTCCATGTTTTCTCATCTGGTATGTGATGCAGATATGACTGGCATTTAGAGCATTTATTCAATTCTGTTATTCAGAGCCAGATTGAAAGATGTGGACTACAGAGACATGACTGGTAAAGCCATGTGGCATTCATAAGATGGCACTCAGTCTTAGGTGTTTTCTCATCAGAACAACAGTCAGGTCTTTAGTGTGGAAACAGCCTTCCTTCGCATCATCTTCCTGCTCTGGATCCAATCTCATTGCACAGCTGCAGGAGAAACTCCTTGACTGCTCTTACCAACCTACAGACAGCCCCATCGGTGGAGGTGGCAACAGCTCACACTCCCTCTTTCATTGACTACACTGCAGGGGACAGGTACAAGGCTGGAGAGGCTCACTGGGCATGTGTTAAGTTATAGGATTGTGATGGACAGAATTTGTGGGGACTGCAGATTTCCCTTCCAAACTACTCCCTCTCAACAGAGTATCAGACATTCACAAATAGAGTGTGTGCATGTTCACATGATTAAGAGGAAGGGGGAGGGCTCTGCAAACTAGCATCTTGCTGCCTCACCCTACATCATGCAGGATGTCTTTCTAGTTCTCTCAATCTGTCATCAATGGACACAGAAACCCATCGCCAGCTGTTGTGTGATTCAGGCAGACACATTGGACACTATGGAACTCAGACCTTAGGACTTTGCTTTGCCCCTCCCAAAACACAGAAAAAGACACATTTCTTGGTGAGAGAAGCTTTGCACACTGTTGAACTGGTGATTGTGAGACTGCCAGTGGTGGTGATGGTGGAGTAAACAGTGAGATCTAATGTCAATGACTGATGCACCTATGGGTGGTTAAGTAAGGAACCCTGCCAGGATGCACTTGGCCCCACACCCTCCCCAGCTACTTACTAAAGTCATGAGCCAGCACCTGCAGGATGGAGGGTAATAGGTAATAGGTAGCAACCATGAGTATACTTTTTGGGTACAAGTAATAAATTGAATGTAATTATATTGGGGTTTTATAGCTTGTTTCACAGGGCTGCCTTGTACAGATCCTCATGGAACTGCTTATAGAGGTTCGATTTTTGTCTGCTGACCCTGCCATGTGGTGGAATTAGGCAACACAGCAGGCATCTGTCAGCCATAGTTACACATAGAAACATAACAACATAGAATCAGTAGATAAGGACCATTTGGCTGATCCAGTCTGCCCATTCCTCCCTACCTACACTAAATACTGCATCAGACCATGCCACTTCTGGTTATATTGTGCTCCGTTCAGATATTCTTGCTAATTGTTGTTATTTGCTGTTTTATGTTACTGTTTTCTAATTATTACAACATCCTCGAATTCTAACATGAGACTACACATTCTAACCAGTTGCACCCCACTAAGAGCACTCCAAGGGCCCCGAAAAATAACAGGAGTGACACTCCATTGGTCCCAAAATTATATGGGAAACAAGTACAGCAATACAGCCAGTCACAAGGAATGGATCAAGAGGTTCCCCCCTCCAAAAATAGGGCTATCAGCACTACCCTAAAAAATCATACTAGCAATGCCAGTAGTGTTATAACCTGGCACACCTAAGGGGGTCAAACAAAAAAGAAAAGGTAACAAATGTTAAGACAAGCAAGAGCACAACTACGGGCATTGGCTTTTTCCAAGAGATACATACACAGGAAACTGTTAGAAAATTTTGGAGAAGGGAATGAGTGTGACAGATGTTTGCAGGCAGGGCAAGCAATAAGAAATCTGGCACAGCCACACTTATCCACAGGCTTTCAGCTGCAAGAACAGATTACGGGCCCTGATGGTGGATTCACAACTGTGGTAGGGCCTTTGTGCAGAAGGGAAGTGTACTTGCATCTGTTTATTGCACAAAAGAAGAGTACCGTGGCATTTTTTTACTAGTACCTCAGGTGAATTACCTAAATTCTTACATCTCCTCATGACATTAACTGGAGACTTAAACTTTGTGCAGGATACATCTCTGGAGAGATGGGTGAAGTGGCGAAATTCACTCCCGCAAGTGAAATCGCGAGATAGCGTGGAATCGCGAAGTGCCATGTCATGCAGTGGAGTACTTTGCATTATAATGGGGGACGCGAAGTCCATTGAAAACAATGACTTTGCATTATTCTGCCTTCCCCAAACCACTTCTCTGCCAATTTTAAGGAGAAGTACATTGAAATCAATGTACTTTGCATCACTTCGCCTTGTTATTGAGTTCCAAGGCGAATGTGCAGTGCTTTATGGGATTGCAGGTCACATTGTTGCTAGAATGTTCTGCACAGCCTCAGTTCTGTGTAATGTGTGTGTTATGGAAGATGGAGACAGTTTCCTCTCAGAGCTCTGAGATTCAAATCCTCTAAAGGTTGTTAAAAAAAACCCTTTTTGAGCCATTCTATTTGCTCAAAAGTTAGTGCATCGATTGTAGGAAACCCTCCTGTGCTCATATCATCGAGTGTTTATTGTTTGTATGTGGATTTTAAATGTTAATTTAGAACAGTCAGTCTGTGTACTGTGAAGTATGCTTTGGGGAAGGGGTGTATCTGTGGTGTAGGTAGATTAACTGGGAGAAAAAGGCAGTCTTTCTGTTTTGGTTTTATTTTTCTTGTACAACTGTGTTAATGTACACACAGTAATATTTTCAGTAATTCTTGACATTTTTTTGATGACTGTAGTGGTGCAGTAGTGTATAATTTCAGTTAGTTTAAAAAATTTGGTTATATTGCTAAAGGTTTTCAATTTGCTACACAATACTTGTAGTGTGTGTGTCAGTGTGTGTGTGATTCGTACCATTAAATCAGACAACTTTTATTGTGCCAGAGTAATTGCAGAAGTGTGAACCTGCTATTCACCGCACCTGCATGAATGTTTTATACTGCTTTGTGGTATCTTTACTGGTAGTAGACTGCTACTGCCATGCACTACCCCCCCACAACCGGCAAAATATATTCTTTTCCAGATTTCAATTTTTGACTTATGAGCACTGGTTAGGTGCTGTTGTGCCTTTGCGTCTGGCTCTACATCTCTTGAGTGGGCAGCACAATCTTAATCTGTCTGTGCATTTGCATTACACCATTAATTCTGGGAGACTTTGCATTTTTTGTTACCCTCTCATTTCACTTTGCTAGCACTGGAGAATTTTCTGGACGCAAGACAGTAGCATTTTGGGGATGCAAATTAATTCTGGTGACTGTCTGTGACCACTGCAGGCATGACTGAGTGTGCCATTAATTCTGGGAGACTTTGCATATTTTGTTACCCTCTCATTTCACTTTGCCAGCACTGGGGAATTTTTTGGACACAAGACAATAGCATTTTGGGGATGCAAATTAATTCTGGTGACTGTCTGTGACCACTACGCACATGACTGAGTGTGCCATTAATTCTGGGAGACTTTGCATTTTTTGTTGCCCTCTCATTTCTCTTTGTCAGCACTGGGGAATTTTCTGGACATAAGACAGTAGCATTTCGGGGATGCAAATTAATTCTGGTGACTATGTGTGGCCACTGCTCGCATGACGGAGTGCACCATTAATTCTGGGAAACTTCGCATTTTTTGTTACCCTCTCATTTCACTTCACCAGCACTGAGGAATTTTCTTGACATAAGATAGTAGCATTTTGAGTATGCATATTAATTCTTGTGTCTGTGTGTGATGTGACCACGTCCACTGTGCGCATGACTGAGTGTGCCATTAATTCTGGGAGACTTTGTATTTCTTGCTGTGCTCTCATTTCACTTCATCAGCACTGGGGAGTTTTCTGGGCACAAGACAGTACCATTTTGGGGATACACATTAATTCTGGTGACTGTGTGTGGGGGGGGGCTGCCAGTAATATTTCCACTCGATCTTGCTTTGCATTAAGGCGGAATGACAACCAAAGTAATAATTACAAAGCAAAGTGAGCCTTTCCTATTGGCCACTCCATGTAGTGGAGTGACAACAGGAAGTGGCCACTTCACGTTCACTTCGGCAGTGGAATTTAATTTCACTGCATCTCTATTCTTGATACAACAGGTGAGAGCAGGGTCCAGCCAGCAAACAGGACTTGATCCATAAGATACTCTGGGCCTTGTGGAACCCGGGCATACCCTCTACCCAGAACAAAGGGATTACACTTTCACTTAACCAGTATGTACAGTAATTTCTCTTCCAGGCTAGACTTCCACCTCATTGGCATTGAACTGTGTGGAGGGGGGTCATCTATCCGACCAGGATAGGGCTGTCTCGGTAGTTAATACCTGCTTCGCTGAAATCCAGGACTGGATGAACTCGAGCTGGTTAAAGTTGAATGCCGGAAAGATGGAGCTGATGGTAGTGGACCCGGGTCACTGGATAGAGGGGTTTAGGGCTGATCAGCCCTCTGGATTTTTTCTTGGGGGCTCTCAGATCCTATCCTCTGAATGGGTGTCAAACCTGGGGGTAGTGCTGGATGACGGGCTGACTTTATGATCCCAGGTGTCGGCCATCATCAAGTCTTCCTTTTATCATTTTAGGAATATCTCCAGGATGAAGCACCTGGTTCTGTCCGGGGACTTGCCTACATTGGTTCATGCCTTTGTTACTTCGCACCTTGATTATTGTAACTCCCTGTACTTGGGGCTTTCTGGGGTTGAAATCCACCACCTGCAGCTTATGCAGAATGCAGCAGCATGATTGTTAACTGGGGCTTCTTGAGTATCCCATATTATTCCAGTGCTGCGCGATCTGTACTGGCTGCCATTTAGGTGGCTGAGCACCTTTAAAGTTGGTTTACTGACTTATAAAACACAACACGGACTGGGCCCCGACTACTTGAAAGAGCTTCTTTTACCTTATCAGCTGGTGTGACAGTTGCATTCGGCTGACAAGGGGTTGCTAGAGATTCCGAGGGTGTCTCTGAAATCTTCTGGGGCCCATGCATTCATGCACAGTGCCCCAACCCTTTGTAAATTCTCTACCCCATCAGCTCTGGGAGTACAGGACCAAGGAGGGGTTTAAACAGGCATTGAAAACCTTTTTATGGAGTCTCGCTTATGATGGCTCCATATAACTCTGATCCCATTATTTATTTTATTTGTATGTTATTTATTCTATCATTATGTTTATTGTTTTAATATGACTGTTTTTATCTTTTTGTAAAGTGCCTTGATGGCTCAAAAGGTGCTTATGCGAAATAAACATTTTTATAATTATTTTTATTATTGTCTACAGTAATGCAAATCCTCCCAAGGTTGATTTTGTGTCATTCTCCTGTCCTACCTAACAAGCAGCTGGAGAACCGTAAGGACAGGGATAGAGTCTGTAGAATAAATAATGATCATCTTAAAGACCCAGAGTGTCTTAAAGAATACAGGCCTGTACAGTACCTCACTCTTTTTCACTAAAAATGCACACACAGTAACAACTAAGGTCCATCTATGGGGAGCTGTTAAGTGCAAATTACATAGGGAGTTACTTAGACTAGCCACCACTAAGAAAAGGAAGAGGGGAGTAGAGTGTACCAGTCCTCTGTCTGAGATGAGAGACAGGGAGAAGAAGACTACATCTATTGTAGCTCCACAGAGGAGGAATGGTTAAAACTAAATGTTGCCCAAACAAGAGATGGGGAAATACTAAGAGAAAAAGCTGAAAATGCCATTTTCAAGGCAAAGATGAAATATACTGACCAGGCTGAGAAGGTCGGAAAGCTCCTGGACCTAAGATTAAGGGAGCTGGAATCTGCAAGGAAAATTAGGGTTCTGCAGACCACCATGGAATGTGCTGCTAATTTAGCCCAGAGATATAGTTGAGGCTTTTGGGACATATTATCAAGTGCCATATGCAGCAGAACCTGCCACCACTTCAAAAAAATGCAGTACTTCCTGAGTAAGGCCAACCTTCCCAAGCTTACTGCAGAACAATTACTGGTTTGGATGGGGAGATATAGGAGTCAGACATACTGCAATTCATCAAAGACCTCTCCCCAGCTAAGGCCCCAGGACCAGATGGCTTCTCCTTCAATTTCTTTGAAGCTCTTAAAGGATAAATGGCCACTCTGTTGGCAGCAATATTCGATGAGGCCATAACCAAAGACAGCTGCACCCTTCCCCTGCAGGAATCCCATATTACTCTAATCCCCCAAACAAGGAAAGGACCCTGAACAACTGGTCAACTACAAGCCCATTTCCTTTCTCAATTTGGATATTAAGATTTTAGCAAAAGTACTTGTAGCATGAGTAAGCAGGGTAGGGTCCCCACTAATTGGCTCCAGGCAGGTGGGTTTTATGCAGGGTAGGAGTTCCACTGACCACCTTAGGAAAGTAGCCCATATTCTCTCTACATCTGGGGATTCAATATCACCTTCTGTGCTGGTGTCCCTTGATGCAGAGAAAGCTTTTGATAGGGTGTTGTGGGATTTTCTGTTGAAAACACTAGAAGCCTTTGGTTTCTCTGATGCCTTCCTTAATTAGATTTATAACGTGTGTTGTCCAGAATGTGGCATCTGATTGGTGTGTAGACCCTGTCTAGCCATGCATTAAATTCCCTTTTTAATGCACGGTTCTTCGGCGTGACTTACGGGATGAGCCGCTGGGTGTCATGACCTGTAGAGATCCTGAAACTGCAGCTGCCACCATGAACAGTTTCAAGCTAGTTAGCCACAGTACTGTGGATGGCATATGTTGAATACAAACTGTGCCAGCTATACAGGATACAGGGTGTAAATTAAGTGGCACAAGCACACCCTGTATGTTAAGTGGCACTAACCCACATCATTACATAAGCAATTTCCAGTGAAGGTCTATGCCATCTCATCTGGTCTTGTTGTTATTACCGCTGTTGCCAATAGGTGAGACAGTGGGAGACAGCTCACACTGGGCCTGACTCCTTTGGCATCCCATGTTGTCTGCAGATCCCTCACCCATAGGTTAAACAGCGTGCTTCAGTTTGCAGCCGCACCCATCCCACTGTACCCCAGCTGCTTCACTGTGCTTGTTTGTGCCCCCTGCACAGAGCTAAGTAGGGTAATACTCAAGAAAGCATTCATGACACCTTTGTTAATTAAAATGCTATCATAACTATAATGGAGGAATGCAATCTTCAGGTGTGCCATTTGCTGCTGAGAGAGAGCAACAGAGAGAGAAAGAGAGAGAGAGAGAGGCAGCAGACAGCATTGGTAGCATGAGAGAGAGAAAGAGAGAGAGATGGACATAGAAAACAGCATTGCTTTACTCTCTCTCTTTGTGTATCTGTTGTGGGGACAAAATGCACCACATTAGCAGTGTAAGAAATGCTGTCATGCACAACAAATGTAAGAAATCATCTCAGTAGTGTATTTCTGACATTTGTATATGCATAGCAGCTGTCACATATGAATAATTTGTTGGGGATTATTTATCCAGGTGGCAGGATACAGTCACTTTTTTGGACTTTAAAGAGGGAGAAATCCCCTTTATGTTGTTTAAGCAATAAATCCATGACAGGTTGTGGGCTATTCTGGGATTAACCCATGTCTGGTGTGATTTAGTCATGAGACCACAGGCCAAGTGATCAAATCCACACCAGAAGTGGGTAAATCCCAGCATAACCAACACCCTGAAGTGGTTTATTGTGATTTTCCAATGCTCCCCTATTTTTAGTAACAAAAAAATAAAAAACATTTTTTTTTTGTATTTTAAGTTATTTTTATTTGCACTGGGTCATAATGTCGTACGCTTAGTATCGTACAGCATTATGGCGAAACCCGGACCTGTGTGCATTCTGAGTTGGACCCCCCCGGAGTTGGAATCTTTAGTTAGGGCGGTTGGCGGAGCCCCCCTGAACAATAAATAAATAGAAATTGAGCAACATAATTCTGCCGCACGGCATTCTGCTGTGCAACATTATGGCCCTGTGTCATTTTTATTGATTGCACTGCTCCACCAAAAAAATAAAGTTTTTGTTGCTAGGCAGACCTTTCCTATCTTCCTCATTTCTCTGGTCCTGCCCCACAGTCCCCTTCCCTACACACATTTCAGTTTTCCTAATGGGCTGTGACTGCATGGGAGTCCTATACTGGGATTGGGGAGCTAGTGGAATCAGAACGGAGGTGGAAGGGAGTGACTGTTGGAGGAACTAGCACTGAAGGCAGTGGAAGCTGGAGTGAGTGACAGTCAGAGGAGTTGGCTGCTAAGGATCTCACGGGGAAAGTAGATGGAGTTGACAGAAAGCCATGGTCTGACTTTGGCCTGAATTCTGTTTCACAGGTACATCATTTGTTTGTAGATTAAGAGTTTTAGTACATGTATTTTACAAAAGAAAGAGGTGTTATAGTGTTTAAAGTGGATCTGGAGACTAGCGGGGTCTGTTATTTCAAAACTGACAGCAGGTCCATACCAACCACCCTAAGAATCTTATAACAATTATGAACATTTGCAGGATATAACCTCAACCTTTTCCAGGTAATTAGCATGCCTCTTAACCACCACACACAAAGCAGATGTCTTGCAGTGGTGGGGTGGGGGTGGGGGACATAGTTCTCAGCATGGGTACTGGAACATGGGGAAAAGAGGGGAGGCTGAAGTGATTACAAAAGAGACCATGATTGCTTCTCTTTGGGTCCTGCATGCATTATAGGATCACTTTGAAAGCTCATGGTCAAAAGTTGGAGGGCTGCCACCACCCCTTGCCCATAGCTTCCGGCACCTATGGTCCCTAGATGGACTTCAGTACGTATGTATCAAAATGGCAAAAAGTCTCCAAATAAGGTTCATGCAGAACCTATATCAATTGGTAGTGAGACTGAAACAAGACCTTAAACATTAGGTGGCTCTTCCTTCTCTCCTTATGGTCTAGGATAAATGCTATAAAACTGAACATCTTCTCACATGTCTTCCATCCACTAAGTATGGTGGTTCAAAGTATACTCCTTAAATGGTTTGCCCAAATTTAGTTACTGTTACAGTATTCAACTTCTTGTGGAATGGCAAACCCCCAAGGAGATGTAAAATAAGGTTATATAATAAACCCAGAAAGCACTACAGCTTCCTAACAGGAAAAACTACTACTTAGTTCTTATAACCAGACAGTTCCATGGTGTTTTGTAGGGGACAGGCAAGAGGAGAAAAATCCATACACCCCACAGTGGAAGATAATGGCAATGGACTTATGTGAGAGGGAAGTTATCTCAGTCAAGCCCTTGCCAAACATACTTTTCAGTAGACTGCCCAAATAGCTCAAAAATACACCCATTAACAACTCTAAACGGTTTGTCAAAAACTGCAAAAAATTCCACGTATTAAACCTCCATTTGACCTTTCTCAACCCTTCATAGGTAATCCAAATTTCATAGTACAGAAGAGATCTTTGGACCCTTTAGCAGACAAAATAACCAGGCTGCAGGGTCTGCATTTCAGTTCCACCAACTGCTGCACATGCTAGCCCCAGCATTAGTCCCCAGATCATTGAGCTTCCAAGCCCTTACTCTGTGGGAAGACCTAAAGATATTTGCAAACCAATGTCATGCTACATCCCTCCTATATCAGAAACCAAATCCAACTTTCAAGTCCCACGTTCTCAGATACCTGTAAATATTGGCAGGAGGAATTTCCTGAACTGGCCAACCAGGACTCTAGGTCTAAGAATCTTCAAAAAATATATCATGTTTGATGGCTTAAGACTTATGCAATACAAAATGGATCACTACATGTTCTACACCCCCCATAGGCTGGTCCATATGGGGAATTTGAGCTCCAACAAGGGCACCAGATTCCAAGAGTAGCCAGGTACCCTGAAACATATAATTGTGGATTTTCCCAAGTTAAAGCCCTAATGTTACAACATTGAAACCAAATTAAGCCCACCTCTAGGGATAGACTCGTCATTTACCACTCAGATTTGTTGATTTGGCATGGGTTTACAGAATGTCATGGGAGCAAGAAAATAACATATAATGTTAATTGCGGTCATGGCAAAAAAAGCTAATCCTAAAACACTGGCTGTATCATACCTTCCCTGCTTGCAGGGACTTGCATGTGGCTATTTTGGAAGCATTGAGAATAGAGAGAATGGTGGCCAGTACTAGAAACACTTATAAGTCATATTGAAACACATGGAAAATGTTACTTACATTTCTCCTACTGAGTACTTATTTCTGAGAGGGTTGTTACTACTATGAATTGAACTCTACAGGACTTAAAGGGACACTGTCAGCTCTCTTAGGCCTCAAAGTGTCCCTAGTTTAAAAAAAACATTTGTAATGATCGTTCACATTCTGTAAAGACTGATGATAAAGGTGGGAGTTTGATTCTGATTTCTTTTTTCTTCTAAAAAGTGGAAAACAGACTGGCCACCATACTGGTGTTACCACACAAAAACATGTTTGTCTACATTCCTTGATCAACTCCCACTGCATCTTTCCTGGAGTTGGGAATCCTCCCTTCACAATCTAGCCCCTCATTATGCAGTAGGAGGAGATGATACAATCCATCAAGAGTGTCTGCACTGGTTGAGGGTGTTTTAATGTTCAAGAAGTATGCAGAAAGAGTAGAGCAAGGATTTAAAACAAAACAAGGCTGGGTTCAACCATACCATTTGTATGCATTTCAGTTCTAGCAAGAAAGAAGGCAGATAAAACAACCAGCAACATCAATAAATGTTAGAGAAGGTGAGCAAAGATAAAATGTGGGGTGTTAACTAGAAATAATATGATGCAGAAAAGATTGACAGTGTCCCTTTAAATAACACAAATCTAACTGTGTTATTGTGTATCTTTATTGTATAAGGCATCCTGACCTCCCCTGAATGTTAATGGAGTAGACAGGCCATCACAAAATTGTTTTATCATTTCTTGTTTGTGATTTTATTTTTTGTTCTGAAATTCCAATAAAATATTATAATTAAAAAAAGGTGGACGAGAGGAGAGCAAGGACTCAAGTGGCATGATCAAAATAACAGAGAAAAGGGTGTTAGATAAGCTTACAGGACTGAAAGTTAATACATTTCTGGAACCTGATGGCTTACACCCAATGATGCTGCAGGAGGTAGTAGAAGTGATAGCAGGAACACTTGCAGACATATTCATTTCATTTTTTTAACTGGTAAACAGGTGAGCAATATAATCCTTTTTCACAGTGACCGGTATACCTTTAGGATTGAATAAATGTCTTACTGAGGTTCAATAAAATTCACAGAAAAAAACTAAAACATTATGTAAAACAAGTACATTCAGAGCTATCCATGAACATTTTAAATAGATGCATTTTAAAAAACTGATCCTATAGCATTGCACCATAGACCCTGGAAATTAGTTATAAGGTTACAGCTTTAAATTTGAATGATCTTTAACAGCTTGCTGGCCATGGGAGTAGACCCTTGGAACTGGAGGACAGCAGACTTGGTTCCTATACACAAGAGCAGAAGGAAGGATTAGTAAGTGAACTATAGACTACAAAAGCAAGCAAATGCTTTGGTAATCACCACAACATGATACAAAGAAGTCCTTGCTGAGATATGGTGAGGTATTATTTATTTAATGTTCTGTGCTAAAAAGACACAGAGCAACTGAACACCAGTGGGACAGACTCCAACATTTCACCCCTGTCCAGGGCTTTGTCAAGGAATGATCAATACTAAAGTGAGCACTCTAGATCTACAGTACCATAGAAATACAAAGTGACAATTGCATGAAAAAAGTACAAAAACAGATAAAAATTGAGTGCAAATGTGTATAACACAAAAGGATGTGCTGAAGCTACATAGTTTTTTTTTTATATAGCATATTTCATTATACAATGCAGTTCTATAAACTGTTCAACACTCACCAAGTTTGGTCAGTTTGTCTGGCTCCAAGTGTGATGCTGTTGCTAAAAATCCCACTAGAATGGCCTGTAGATGGCCAAAAAAATCTAAGGGATAGCATGGTACATTCAGTTCAACATGGAGAAAGGTCCCACACTTGGATTCCCCCACTATCTAAAGGTTGCAGACGATGCAGACAATGTAAATACTGTGCAGATGGTAATGAATGCAGCAGCCTAGTGAATCCTAGTGGAGGTCAAATTGTCAATATAGAAGAATATATCAACAGTGATACCACATACTGTATGTTTTTTATGTTGGTACATGAAGTGGCAATGTGTATTGTGTGGGGTGTTTTGAAGAAACTTTATGGAGAAGGTGGCAGATCAAATCAAAGCCATTAACAAAGAAAATATGTTCTGCGTACTTGCAGAACGTATGAAGAATGGGCAGGACAAGGAAGAAAATAAGGTCATGTTCGCTGCTATTGAGAATTTTATGACAGGGCCTAGAGGGGGATAAGGATGTACTACTGGCCAGAAGAGAATATCTCTGTATTGTCCAGCTAGAACCAAACAAATAGCCAGGAGCATCTTTAGCCTGAAAAATAGGGGAATGTACCCTGTACTATAGGCTGGTGCTGCACCAGTCTTTTCCCCTACCCTTGCATGAAATGTAAGGGCTCTCTGCATTCTGCCACAATGATAATCTACTGTACTGTAGGGCAGGCTTTAAGTCAGATCAATGGTAAGCCTTCTTTCCTCCATCCATTCATGCCCTGATACTCCTACTATGCAGACATGAGTCAGTACTTACTGTGAGGGATCTGGATAGTGAGCCAGGCCCCTCCACCCCTGATGTGCCAATAGCCTGCCCCTGTTTTTATCATGTGCAGTGACCATTTGTCTCATTCTGTCCTTCATGTATGCATGCAATCAGACTGCTGCTGCTATGATCCTTGACCTGTGCACTGTTGCTGGGGGGATTAGCTGGTGCTCCTAAGCCTCCCATCACATGGACCCAACTCTCTCAGCAGAAAATCATGTGATGGTGTGGTTCCTTGCTTCAATCATGTGAAACCATCTTGGTGGTAGGGGTGGGCAAATGGCTTTGGTTGGAGCAGGTGTGAGATGGAGCTGAAGCTGGATGACTTCTCTATGCTAGCTGTAGCATGTAGTTGTCATTTTGTTGAGCAGCAGATTACTGAATGGTTGCTCAGTGACAGTTTGTTTGTGAGTCCAGAGATAGGAGAGATGAGACAGGTCAAGGCTAAGAAGCTGTAGTCAGTGCCTCCTGCCTTTCCTGCCACAGCCCGTTACCCATACACACACAGTATATACTTCTGTTAAAAAAAAAAATAAGATCTTGATTTAAAAAAGGAAAAAAATCAACCCAGAATAATGAGAGGGAGAAATGAGGGGGAGTTGCTGAGGAGGGAAGGGAGAAGGGAGACTCTGAGCAGCAGGAGTTGGGCAGCCTGCTCTGCTCTGCCCTGCAAGCTATGTTTGTATAAGATCTGCTCCCCCAAAACAACCAAACAGCTTGGGAATAAAGAGAGAGGGGGCTCAGGGGGGAAAGGATACAGAGACAGAAAGACACAGGGAGTGAGTGACTGCAGTCGGTGTAGTAGCAGCTGGAGCTGAGCAGCCGACCCTGCCCTGCAAGTCACGTTTGTTATTCTGTTCTTATTGGGAATAGTATGCTGTAAACATTAAACACATCATAAAAATATTTTTATTAACAAACAGCTATGAAGAAGTGAAAATATTAAATATCATCTGGGCTGAGCTGCTGAGTAGGAGAGGGTGACAGACAGTTTTCAGCATCAGTAGGACAGCTGCCTCATAGCTGTTGTGTATTTTCATTTCCCTCATTCCCTGCCTGTCTATCCTTCCTTGAGTGATGTCTGAGTTTAATTTTCTATGTGTCATATGCCAGCCCTCCCTGCAATAAATATTCTTACTAATCAGCTAAGACTAAAGCTTAATTGAATTCCATCCCAAAAAGGGCAAACAAATAGACAAATGAATGGGGGGCGAGGATAGAGACACACTGCACAGAAAGTAATATAAATATTATAAAAGAAGGGTTTGTTTGCCCTCTGTGCCCATTACTAATTTATTTATTTTTATTGCCTACATTCTCAGAGTATATATTCTATCCTTAGTAAATAATTAAAAAGGCAGGGTATGTCATCACTAATTTACTTACTGCCTACAGTCTTTGGGGTATGTCCTCTAAAAATAATATTAAAAAGGCAGGGTTGTTTTTTTTTTTGCCTGCTGTCACTAATTTCTTTATTTTTATTGCCTACATTCTCAGAGTACATCTTCTGACCTTAGTAAATAATAAAACATGCAGGGTCACTAATTTCTTTATTGCCAACAGTCTGAATCTAGAGGTATTTATCTGGCATCCATGAAGGAATAAGAATAAGAGACTGTAATTACCAAGAGAAAAGTACAATATGAAGGAGCAGTGTTAGAAGCCTGTTAGGCACAAAAACAAGGATTGGAAGGTGAAGGTATAATGCTACTAATGGCTAGCAGCCATGAAAAGTAACAATGAGATATGATACTAATACAAAAAAACAACATAGGTCTGGGGTGTGTGACAGCAGGACATGGTTGCTATGCAACATGTAGCTCTGCCAGCCAGCAGAACCCAGAAGATGTGATGACCATCACATGTACTTTTGGGTAATGCTGATTTAGTGGAGCCTTTACAGCCCTCCTTGCCTGGATGTTAAAATGACAGTTCAGATGAGTAGACAGCGCAATTCACCCTGACTGCCGTGCAAGATGGTTGCTATCATTGGGTGAGTCAACAGACATTGGAAATATTTTTATTTAATCATTTGTTAGCCGGGTAAGGACTCTGGACAAAAAGCCCTTTTTCTGGTCCGACCCGGATAGTCACAGTACAAAATTACATAACATCAGACATTACCATATTTAATACATTTACAAATTGATTTTGTCACTAAAAATTGTTTAAACAAGGTCTTAAAACACACAATAGAATTAGCCATTCATATTGACACTGGTAACAAATTCCAGAATTGTGATGCTAAAATAGAAAAAGCATGAGACCAATGTTTTGGTTACACACTGAGATTTTAAGCAACAAACCATTTACAGACCACAGCATGGGTGGAACCTTACATACTAAAATCAAATCAGACAACAAAAACAATGGACTTAAAAAAATAGATTTAAAAATCAAACATCCAAAAAAATATTCTATTCTTGAACTAAAAGACATCCAACCTAACAGAGAATGTAAATCACAATGATGTGTTTGGTAAGAAATGGATAAAATGAAAAAACAAATATTATAGGTTACAGATAAAGTATTCAGCTTCCTGTTACCAAACTTATAATATAAACTGGTAACATAATTGATATGGGGAAGAAGATACCCTATTGCTATGGATTTCCTTGTTTCAAAAGTCAAATAAGTCTTAAACTTGTATGAAAGGCCCAATTTGTGATACGCCATTCTACTAACTGAACTAACTTGCAAAGAAAATGTTAATGCAGGGTCCAACAAGACATCCAAATACTTAAACTATTGCACTTGCTCAATGATTGCTCTCCCCCTACCAAAATACCAGCTTCTCTGCCTCTCTTTAGCCATGGCCAAGTTCCAACCCATTCCCTGAAGTATGCCAGTTAACTATTCCAACCCTGTCATTTCTTCCTCAGCTGGTATCCTTCTTCTTGCCTTTCTCTCTCCTTTTATGTGAACATTCCGGCTGTATCCAGTTATGAGCCTGCCTGTTGCAAAGGCCCTCTCACTCAAATGTTGATGCGCATATGTATATTTGTCCTCTTTGTATAATATTGCATTATGTTTTACCATGCTACTGTACTATGATTTTTGTATGACCAGGTCCATCTTGCAAATGAGCCCTGCTCAATGGTGCCCACCTGAATAAATAAAGATTTTGATTGATTGATTTGATTGATTGATTGATTGCCCCAACCAAATCTTGAACCAGTAAATTAGTATTACCCATTAACATAAGGTTGGTACAAAGTAACATTGATTTTGTTCTCTTTGAGTTTAGAACCATGGAATTATTTGTAAATCAATTATAGATAGCTTTGAAGTCCTGTTGGCTAGAGGGAACAATAACAGAAATAGAATTTGCTTGATAAAACAATATATGTTATACAATATCTTGATAAAATAATATGCAGTTAATGATCACTATAATGCTGATAAAAAACTGTGAATGGCAGAATAAATATATATATGGTTATGCTGCCTTTTAGGAATGTAAACGAGACAGAAACATGATACAAGCTGATGAAAAGAAATGCAAATAAACTTCAGGTATGGGCAAATATAATCAAAATGGTAAATAAATGAGGGGAATATTAAAAAAATAATGCTGCAACTACTGTAGATGCTGTTCAGATGCAAGAAGAATAATGCTATAACTACTACAGACGTGTAACTCAAGACTGCTACCAGAACAGACAGTAACTTGATCGTTTCAGCTGCTGTTACGATAACTGCAGAGTAAACAATGGTGAAATGCAAAAGGTATTTAAACATACAGAGAACAATGAAAATGGGAGTCAGCTTTATATTATAATAGTAGATATAATACTAAACTTGTAGATGTAACACAAGTGATAGAGGAACATGTAGAAACTGGTTGGAATGTTTTTACTAAAGTGAAGAGCAGGATATTCTGTTTTTTAAATGAAAAAATGAAATAAATGTTTTTTAATGATAACAGGGTAAATCTAATAAAAACAGAATGTCAGAGAACAAAGACATGATACAGAGTGACAATTAGGTGTGGTTTAAGAAGCTACTATATCTTTATATACAGATACCTATAATATTGAGGACAATGCATCTGTTTAAGTAATGTTAGTCATTTGTTCAATACTAGACTCAGAATCTGTATAAGAAAGTAAAATAAATAAATGTATAACTAATAGGGACTGTAACTGAGTAACTGTAACACAGCAGTGTAATAAGGATGCTTGAGTATATTTCTGTATAGATAACTGCCTCTGCCATGTTATGTAAGGGAAAGGGAACGTTGTTTAACCAGGCATAGCACAGTAAGCCAAAGCTTGTTTCCAGATGTGACCTGGGAGCACAAGGAAGTTAAGTGACTTGCTCAGGATCACACAGTATACACCTAGTCGGCTATGGAATTCAAACCTAAGTTTCCAGATCTGCAACTCAGAGCCTTAACCCACTGCACTATACTGCCTCCAAATATAAAGTACCAGACTGGGTTTATCAGGTTATACAAGGAGATATAATATAAATAGAAGAAATAAGAGGAAAGGATAGAACTTGGAAACATGGGTAGATACTGAAATAACATATGGTAGGGTAAACATTTGTAAATATTAATATGTGATATGTTTAAGCAATAAGGTATGACCAAGGGTTAGATTAGCAGTCTGTTGATCACTCCCTAGGGGTGTAATGTGGCACAAGGTGCAGCCAAGTGCCATATTGCCCCTAGGGGTGATTAACTGACTGTTAATCAAACTCCTGGGAGTGCCTTATTGCTATTATAAAAAATAGTTCAAAAAGAAGGTTAAAGAATATTTTTTGAATGTTTTCCTCATTTAGAGGGAGATTTTTAATAAAATAATTCTTCCACCAACAGTTTAAGAATGCTGTTTCAAAATCAGAATGCATCATTCCAGTCATTCAGTAGTGCAAGAGGGTGACATGATGACAAGAAGAATCCATGTGTCATTGTGATCAGGCTGTACATGACAGTATAACATGGATTAATGTAAGGCTGTTGGAATACTAACAGCCAATTAGATTGTAGCATTTCTGAGAACCTTTTTATAATTATGCATAGATCCTCCACCCCAAGGAAGCCCTATGGTTGAAACATTGGGCTTACAATGATCTAATCTGAATAATAAAGAATTGGATTAACTTTGATGAACTTTGGAGTGTGGCTGGTCTTATACTATGGTTGTCTGAACTTTTGCTTATCAGACGCAACATGATACATCAGTGACACTTTGGGAAAAGGGAGATGTCCAGTACTGTACTTTGTATTTCTTCTGTCCCCAGAAAATTATAAGGGTAGGATTTACCACAACTAATTGTTTTATTGCCATGGAGCATATCTCCTGAAAATAATATAAAGTCAGTGTTTGTCATTGCCAACTTCTTTATTGCACATAGTCTCAGGCTAGAGTATTTTTTCTGTCAAAAAGAAAAAAAAAACAACTAAGGCCAGGTTTATTGTCATTGCTTCTACATTTCCTGTTCATCATTTCTGCTGGGTCCAGGTGAAGGCAGTGTTTGCTGTCATTACTAATTGCTTTATTGCATACAGTCTTGGGTGATCTAGCTTATGTACATAGGTACCATGAAATAATAAATATTTTTATGTTTTTGGCATGCAACTGAATTTAACTAGAAGTAAAGATCAACAAAAGAGAGTAAGATACAATGAGTCATGACATAAGGTATTTCATTAATGAGAGAATAGCCGACAAAAGGTCAAGATTCAGTTCTTCATCATCATCATCTACTGTAAATGAGACCATGTACACAACCAGTACAGATACATCTTGCAATGATCAAACTAGTAACACAGTATGTCAGGGTAAAGGCCTCAGTACTAGCAGCAATACAACAACTGAATTCATTGAACATACTTCTACTGCTATTGAATCAGAATTGCCCAGTCCCTTACAGTATCTTCAGTTGCTGATAACCCCCCTACTGATCTTGAAAATAAAGAGAAAGGCCCGCCTAGCCTATGATTAATTTCAGTAGTAAAATTTTTTTTTCCATTCAGTTTTTATTGAAGTTTACAATACAGAGAATGAATCACAAGAAACAGAAAGTGTAACACAAAGTGGTTACCCACCACAACAGACAGATTCATTCTCTCCCTCCCCAACCCCCTCCACCCCACCTCCCCTACCCTCTGATGCAGCAGTGTACTATAGAATTAACAGCATGTATTTTTAACAGCAAGATATCATAATTGTACCATGTACAGGGCTTGTAAAGGACCCCATAGTTTGTTGAATTTCGTAAGCTTATTGGACAGACTTGCAATGGATCTCTCAGTTCTAAGGTTAGCAAAAAGCTCTTGGAGCCATTCTAAGTAAGATAGCCTGTCAGAATCTTTCCAATACCTTAAAACCAGCTTTTTAACAGACGTGGAAATTAGGGCCATTTAAAATTTTCTACATCTGATTGTGATGGCGGAAAAATCACCCAGCAGACAAATTTCTGGAGAGAAAAGCTCGGAAAGTCCTAAAAGAGGATCAGCTTTTTGTTTGATAGTGGACCAGAGGGGGGCAACCTTGGGACAATCCCAAAAAATGTGGAGGAAGTCTCCGGGCATCAACCCACATCTGGTGCAAAGCAGGGATGTCAATATCCCCATTCAAGCCAATTTCTGTGGAGTATAGTATATATTATGTAAGATTTTGAATTGCATTACTCTCAATCTATCCTGGGATAGGAATTTATGACAGCTATTCCAAATGAGTGATCAATCAAGCTCCATGTCTGGAAAAAGGGAAGTCCAGTATGGGATAGGAGCCAGGTTATCAGGATATTTCCAAGTGATCAAGGTATTGTATATTTTCGAAACTGGGTGAGGGATTCCAGCCAAATCAAGAAGAGAAACCCGAAAATTAAAATGAGGAGACGGGGGTGGGATAGACCCAAATGCCTTCACAATACAGTGCCGTAATTGATATACCTTGAAGATATTGGAGGCAGGAGACATAAGCGTTTGTAAGATCTCCACAGAGGAGCTCCATACTCTGTCAGGTGTAATAAAATCTTACAACAAACAGGAATTAATGGGAGGGTACCAATCAGAAGGTAGAAGCTTGTTATCCAACTTCAGGTTGGGGTTACCAATTACTGGTTGATATATATCCTTGGTATTATCATAATTAAGAAATCGCACAGCTGAGAATGGGACGAGATCGAATTTGCTATGGGAGTTTTACGTAACGGTAATGGGAGAAACCGTATTTTAGTATGTAACAATGCGGCCAGAAAGAGGCCATATTTCTTGATACTATCCACTTCTACTCTAAACCAGATCGGAGTATATAAAGCCTGTGCTAATCGCTGTTCAGCTGTCAGCCATTGTAGATACTTATTAGCCTGACTGGCCCAGTAGTATAAGGCGAGATGAGAAAGCTTTAGCCCCCCCTTTGTCTTTGGGGGCAGCCAATTTGCGGAAGGCCAATCTGGGTTTTTTTTATATCCCCATATAAAAGAGAAGCACATGGAATGAACTTTGTGAAACCACAATAGATAGAGATTAATATTCAACATGTTGAGGGGATAAAACAAACGAGGAAAAATATTCATTTTAATTAAATTAATCCTGTCCCATAAAGAGAGAGGAAGAAGTGACCATCTATGAAGGTCTTGGTCTATTTTCTGAACCAGCAAATCCAGATTCAGATGTTTGAGATGAGTGTTACTTTGAGTTAAGATAATACCCAAGTATTTCATGATTTTAGGCTGCCAAGCGAGTCCGGTATCAGTAATTTCATACTTATGTACCCGATGATTCAAGGGGAAAACAACAGTTTTTGCGGTGTTAAGCTTATAATACGATACCCTGCTAAATGCATTTATTATATTAAGAAAAGAGGGAATGGAAGTAGCAGGGTTGGTTATATGCAGAAGGAGGTTGTCAGCGTAAGCCGCAACCTTAACCACCTGCCCCTGTAAAAGAATACCTGGGACTTCTCGTGCTATTATAAGTCTCCGAATAAGGGGTTCTAAATACATATTAAAAAGCAAAGGAGATAAGGGACACCCCTGTCTCATTCCTACATGGAGATTAAACAGACCAGACCTCATGCCATTACAGGCAATTCTGGCTGAGGGGGATATATATATCGAACGCACCCAGCAAAGGAACGTATTGGGAAAGCCAAAGACCTTCATTGCCGTGAACAGGTAATTCCAGTAGACCCTGTCGAAGGCCTTCTCGGCGTCTAAGGAAACCAAGGCCATTGGGGTAACGGCATCCTCGGAGGCTGAAAATGCATGAGCAAGGGTGCGTAGATGATCTGTGGATGATCTGCCCTTCATGAAACCCACCTGCTCAGCTCCAATTATTGAAGGGAGAACCAGACTTATCCGATCCGCCAAAATTTTGGCTAAGATCTTGATATCATAATTAATTAAAGATATAAGCCTGTAACTGGTGACTAGATCCTGTGGTTTATCTGGCTTGGGCAATAGCACTATGAGGGCTTCAAAAAGGGAAGGGTCAGACCCCTGACCCGATAATAAAAATTGAAAAAGGGACAACAGCATAGGAGTTAATTGCCTAGAAAATGTCTTATAAAAATTAGAAGAAAAGCCATCAGGACCAGGAGTTTTATCAACGGGGAGAGCTTTAATTACAGTGCTTATTTCATCCTCCGTAATGGGGCGTGTAAGTGCATTTTGTTGAGATTTGTTAAGGGAAGGTAAACAAGAGTCAGTCAGATACTCTAGCAAGTCCTCTTCTGAGGGGGGATTAAGCATAGGGGCATATAGCTCCTGAAAGTGGATAGCGAATTCTTCTAATATCTCAGAGGAAGCAGTCTTAAGGGAGTCATCCACCAACCGGAAAACCGCTGGGATGAAACAGGCTGATTCGAGTTGCTTAATACGCATTGTTAACATTCACCCAGCTTTCTCCCCCTGATCGGTATAGGCAGCATTTGTTTTTAGAATAGCAAACTCGGCTTGCTCTCTCAGTAAATCAAGGTAGGCATCCTTTAATTTAATTAAATCTTGCTTAACCAACTCCGGGGAAGTTGGGGAAAGGACACACTCGATGTTCCTTATTTGGGACAGGAGGGAAAGAGCTTTATCTTCCCGTTCCTTTTTCATTTTCGACGATAGACCAATTAAGATACCTCTGAGGTACGCCTTGAGAGCGCCCCATTCCATATCTGGTCGTCGTGTAGTATTGATGTTAAGGGCGATGAACTGTTGAATTTGAGATGTTAAGTAATCAACCTTAACAGGGTCCTTGAGGATTTGATTATTTAACTTCCATCTACCTCCTCCCTTGGGGACTGAGGACAGGGATATTACACTTGTTACCGCAGAGTGATCTGAAAGGGAGCCGGGAATAATATTAGAATCCGAAACACCAGAGAGCAACGATTGAGAGATGAGAATGTAGTTGATCCGCGAGGACGTGCCGTGAACCGGGGAAATGTATATGTATTCCCTATCATTAGGGTGGAGCACACGCCATAAATCACACAGACCCACAGAGTCGAGAAAGTCTCTAAATGCTCTCTGTGCGGGAGAGAGACCATGCGGGGTTCGACCAGATCTATCTACCATAGGATCAAAAATCAGATTGAATTCACCCCCTATAATCATGGGAGTACCCAAAAAAGGGTTAAGGACTTCTAATAGATTCATGAAAAAACCTGGGTTGTCTGTATTGGGGCCGTATATGGATCCCAACACAATATCCAACAACTGCATTTTGCCTTTCACAAATAGGTATCTCCCAGAGGGGTCAACTAAGGTTTGGGAGGTTCTAAAAGGTATCTGCTTATGAAGAAGGACCATAACTCCCCTACTTTGAGTATTACCCTGTGCAGCGAAGACTTGCCCCACTTGTTGTCTTCTCAATCTGTCGGCTTCATGAATGAGTAAGTGTGTCTCTTGTAAAACTATAACATTAGCTTTGATATGGCTGAGATATTTCAATACCTTATATTGCTTGGTTCTATGCCTGACTCCCTTGACGTTCCACGTGCACAATTGAACATCATTAGTCATTATTCTTTACAGCCCTGGTTATTCTTTACAGACCCAAGCTGGATTAACATACATTTGTTCTGGATCCCCATAATGAAATGTCTGCTGCGCCAGCCCCTCTACCCCCCCAAACAATGCAACCTAAGAGTAAGTAAGAACCATCCAGAGAAAAAGAATCCCAATAACCCACGAGATGCCCAAACTCCTTCCCCATCCCACCCCCATGTCTCATGGTGCTTGACACTCAGTTCACCAGGACATTTCCCCCATGCCCCGGCCCCCCACCAAACCATGACGAACAACATAGTATGTTGGAGCATCTAGCTCTCTAAAAGAAAATCTAATTAACCACCCTAAAGATAAAGACAACTGAGAGATAACTATATACAATGATCCTACATACTTTAGCCTTAAAACATAACGGTCATAACGGTCGTTGTCCTGAATATAGCAAAGTCAAAAAAAAAAAAAGCCTTTTCCTTTACTTTCCCTTTTCCTCCAACCCTTACCTTTCTCGTGTCAATACTGAAAACAGACCCTGATGCCAATTAAAAATAATGTGTTAGGGTAATAAAATGAGACAGGAAAAGAGAAGCTCAGATTCATGGGAAAAGAAAGACGTCCGATAAGAAGAATGCACTAATATTATTAACCCAACCTTGAAAAAACTATTTGATCCTGCTTGATGCCTAGATAGTAACATAATAAAAAAAAAACATACTCAGCTATCCCCCCTTATGCATAGGGTACTGTAACGCTTTGAGCAGGTGTAAACTGTAGCTAGAATAGGAACAAACCTGGATACTCAGCGCTATTACTAGAGAAATCCCAAACCTTCTGGCATACCACACCAGATGAGAGGAAATTGCCCGGTGATACAAAGCCCTCCTACAGGAACCTTTCCCATTGCCCAGAGCGCATACCAAACAAGCATACTCCCCTTCTTCAAGCTACCCAGCACATTTAGCAGACTCCAAAACAAAATAAATGAAGAACTCCCCCCTTACAGAACCCCAGACTGGACTATTGAACGCTGCAGTGCTCTCAGGACCAGGATATAATGCTAAAAGCAAAAATGTAACATGCCATGTCCCGTTCTGATCCTCGGGCTTGGTCAACATCCAAATACAGAAGTCCCATTGCCTAAACTAATCTGCAGTCTCTGCTGTCCTCTAGCGGGCTTTTACTGCAAATACCCAGTCCAATCCTGAGAGGCAAACATAACTAAACAAAAAAGAAACAGTCACCGAACTGAAAGGGCGTCCATGGCCATTCTGGAACCAGGTATTCAAGCAGGGCATTCCAGCCTGGGGAAAACAGGAGCCGCTTGCTTTAATGGTAGGCACTATAAAAGAAAATAAAATTTAGGCATCTCAAGAAGTGAAGCGACACGCAAAGAAGAGCACCCAGGGACCCGCTCACATTATACAAGTGGCAGATGCATCAGGGCACTCAGGGAGAGAATACAGGGCATGCCAAGTCGGTGGGATCCCCCCTGAGAAAATGAAATAACGAGGAGGTCACAAACAGAGGTAGATGGCATACAGTCCTCGGGAAGCAAAGTTCACCACATCTATTGGGCGGCCGTTGGAAAGTACTCAGCACTTGATTCTCCACGTAGAGGCTACACTTCAAGCCCGAGAAAGAAGGGCATTATAATCAGGACAGACGAAATAGATCGGGGGAAGCCTCCTTGAGCCTTGCCATCGCCGCTTCGACATCTTCAAAGGTAGCCCAAGAGCTGACGATCTGTACCTGGAGCCTGGCAGGGTAGCCCACTCTGAATCTTATGCCAGCTGCAATCAGTTTTGAGACAAGAGGATGGTATGTAGCTTTCTTTTGTCGTACCGAAAGGGGTAAATCCTGAACTATTCTTAGCTTGGCCCCTTCCCATGTTAGTTCCTTAGTTTCTTTAACTTTTATCATAAAGTGCTGTTTTTCCTGGAAATTTAAGAATCGGAAGATAAAAGTTCTAGAAGCAGCACCTTGGGGTGGGATGGGGCGCAACGCTCTATGAGCCCTCTCAATGGAATATTCAGTTCCAAAAGGTGTAGGGCCAGCAATTTTTTCAATGAAGAGCTGAGTGAACTTAACAGGGTCCGTGCCTTCTTCACGCTCTGGCAGGCCAAGTATTACCGCATTATTGCGGTGGCTACGACCCTCCAGATCCTCGATTTTATTTTTCATTTTAGATATGCGTTGTCGTAAAGCTGTCAGGTCAGGTTTAATTATTTCTTGGGTACGCTCCAGTGACTGGATCCTTACTTCATTATCCGACGTTCTTTGGGTGAATGTTTCCAGTGCATTTGAAATATGTTTTATTTCACCAGCGATGTTCTGCATCTCTATCTTGAAGGGCTGAAACTCTTCTAAAAATTTGGCAAGCGTAAGAGGTTCTTCGTCCACCAGTCGAGCGCCAGAGGATTGCGAATGAAGCACAGCCGAGGCCTTAGATTTTTTCTGGGCCTTCTCAGGCGTGGTTGGAGGAGTGTGCTTCGGAGGATTTTTCTTCATTTCTGCATCCATTCAGACGTCATCGGGTGAATGCCACTTGATTTCAGGAACTTACAGCAGTAAAGGAGCGGTAAAATAAGACCTCAAGTTTTAATAAAATAGAAATATAGGTGGTAGGAGGCAGGAGCTAGTGGGAGAGAGTACTGCTCAGTGAACTGCATCACATGACCTCGTCCAGTAGTAAAATTTAAAGTGGTAAAAGATGAGGCTTTAGCATCACTGGTATAAAGATTTCTGTTGGTTGGGGTACAGCTGTGAACAGCAGACTGCATTCTGCTCTGCAAGTAGATGTGTCATACATGGGCAGGGATATGCTGATGAAACATTTGCAATTCATGGGCTTCAAAATTGGGAAAAGGCATTGGAGAAATTCAGAACGCATGCATCAAGTCACACTCATAGAAGTACAGTGGCTGCCAGCCCTGCATATAGGTTCACAAATGAAATGGGTAACATTGTTATACAGGTAGACAAGAGCAAGATTAAGGAATTTCTACAAAGAAGAGAATACAGGAAGAGTTGGTTGAAGTCTTTCTACATTTAGATCAACTAGGGTTACCTCTCTGTGTTCACAATGAAGATGAGCAGATTGTTAATAATGGAAATTTCAGGAAGACTTTAGATTTGATTAAAAAGTTTGACAGAAAGCTTCAAGTAAATTAATCCATCCCATCAAAGGCAACACATATCTCAGCAGAGTGACAGAATGGTCTGATTCAGTCTGCTACATCCTGAATTACCGATACAATTGTACAAGAAGCAAAAAATGCTAAATTCACATCATTTTCATCTGATCACAGTAAAGACATTTCATGACAGGAACAAATGAGTATCTGTGAGATATGTTCATAACCATCAACCCATTCAACATTTTCTGTACTTTTTTGAGGTCTCAGAAATAGATGCAAGTTGTTTGTGTTGTACCATTAATGAGATATTGAAAAATGTTTATATTTTTGAGACAGATTTTACTTTTATTCCCCAAGCATACAATTGTGCAAGTGTCATCATTGGCCATCTTAATGGCTTTGAGAAGCTTTGCAAAAAGGACCATTCTCATGCTGTTTATGTTTCCTGTTATGCAAACACAGTAAGTTAAATCTCACTCATGTAGATTTACGGCAGTGTATTCCAGAAATAAAATACTTTTCTGATTTTGTGCAATGCATGCATACATTATTTTTGACATCTGTAGTACACAGCAACAGACTGAAACAGATAAGGTACAGCAAGACATGGGGCTCAACAGATCATACAAAGTCACAGCTTTGAGCAACACTAGGTGCGGATTTCAGAAAAGAGCACTGAGAGCACCGATGCATACGTATGAATCCATAATCTCTTATCTTAGTCACTGTGACCACGGAAGTGCACCCAAAGCTCGTGACTGTTACAACTTCATGATGTCATTCAACACAGTATTTTACCTTTTCCTCTTTGATCTCATTCTTTGATTCACAGAAGGAATCCACAATCTACTATAGACTGAAGATCTGTATCTAGCCAGTGCTGGCACTGCTGTAGAAGCATTTATTGATACTCTGGTTTCATTCAGTAATGAAGATAAATATAAAGAATTACTTCCTGAAGCAACAGCATTGGCTGTAGCTCTTAACATAGTTCCCAATATTGTAACATAGTTCCCAATATTGTAACAGCAGAAAGAACCCATCCCTGACATACCCATTGCTTAGAAGCAATTAGGATACTACTCGGTAGCCATAACAAATTGCTAAACATTCTCACTGAATATATACACCCTAGGAGTCAGATTTCTGGCTTCAATAAGGTTATCAGCTTTGTAAAAGACCTTCATAGCACATGGGAGGTTTTCATCCTAGGTGATTTTAACATCAACTGGCTGTCCCAGGATGGAGCCCCCTTCAAGGACTCCTTATCCAGTATCTGCCTCTTCCAGATGGTTGATGTCCCTATAGTGATTAACTACCAAACTGGTACAAATGTCCTTATTGATTGAGTCACTACTAACCAGCATTATAGGATCACTGATGTCACAGTCCACTCTGACTCACTTAGAGACCATTTCCCTGTCACCTGCCTCTGGTCCAATAAAGCTGCCAAATCCACCCTAACTTAACAAATAATCATATCTTAAATAAAGGGCAGCTGTGCCTCTTCAAAGCCCACCTAACACAACTTGATTGGTCCCTTCTTGTCACACTTCAAGACTCTGACCAGGTGCTGGACCTCTTTATTGATGACTTCAAAGCAGTCTGTGAGAAATATGACCCATTAAAAAAACAAAAGTAGAAAACTCTCAGTAATGGCTGGATTACCCAACAACTATTTGATCTCATGAGCTTTAAAGACCACTTGTGGCACAAGGCTAAAGCTACAGGTAAACCTGCTGACTTTCAAAGGTATAGGGCTCTAGGAACAACTGCACCTGGAAGACCAGACTAGCCAAGGCCCAGCACCACAAAGACCACCTAAGTAAAACTTGGGAAGATAATAAATAGTTTTGGAACAACCTGAAAGACCATACTGGCAAGAGCAGTAAAGCCTCCCCCCTCCATGCTCCTAGTAGAGGGAAATATCACACAAGACCCAAAAACCATAGCGGACACTTTTAATATCACTTTCTCTGACTTTAGCTCCATCCTCCCCCTAGAATTTTTAGATGAAAAAGGAGGCCCCCTAGAGGGCTCCCTATATGATCCCAATACTCCTCTAACCGGAACCCCCCCCCCTTCTACTTCAAACAAATCTATCATTGTGAAGCTAAACATACCTACAGTGCACCCTTGGAAAAACCAGACACAGCAATGACTCCCTTGACTTAAAACTGATTGCCCTTTTACTAGACAAAGTCCTATCTACATTCACAAAATACTAAACCTATCCCTCTAACAAATCCAATTCCTAAAGAGGTGGAAATCCACAGTGGTGACACTAGTGCACAAAAGTGGTCACCATGCAACTTACTCAAACTACAGGCTGATATCCATCCTACCACCACTAAGGCCCTTGAACAAATCATTTCTGACAAGCTAGTTGACTATATGAATAAGAACAACATCCATTGTCCCCAACAGCATGTATTTCAAAAGGCCAACAGTATCTCTACCACACTTGTTGAATATACAGACTACATACATGAGGTGTAAGATGCCGGTCAAATAGAAAGGTCAATTTACATTGACCTGACTAAAGCATTCAACACCATTAACCACAACCCCCTCCTTAGAAAGCTACCTGCCCTTGGCCTATCCTAGGATACAATTGAATGGTTCAAGAGCTACCTAGCTGACAGAATTCAGCAAATAAAAATAAATAATACCCTATCTGATAGCAGGAACATGTCCACTGGGGTTCCACAAGGATCCATTCTGGGACCCCTCTTATTTAGCCTGTTCCTCAACTCTCTTCCTAGTATTTGCCCAGTCAAAATTCTGCTTTACACTAATGATGCTGCCATTTTCTCCAGCAGCCCCCATCTCAACCAACTGAACAATGAGCTGCAACATAGCTTTACTGTAATAGAGGATTGTTTCTGCCAAAACAAACTCCTTTTAAACTATAAAAAGACTAAGGTAATTCTATTCTCCAACCCCCACAACAAAACCCAAGCCAGCAAACTCACAGTATTATTAAATGGTATACTTGAAACCCTCAACCAGGTGTCCACATTCAAGTACCCTGGTATCACCCTCAACAATTCCATCTCTTACTTCCACCACATAGATCACATAGTCACAACTGTCCATGCTAGAATTGGCCTGCTCTACAGACACAGACATTGCTTGACAAATGAAGCCATATCCCTTGCTATTACTAGCTCTATACTCCTCATCAGAAACTATGGTCTAGTTTGTATAGTATGGCCACTGAAACAGCCCTGCATAGGGTAAAACAGCCCTAAACACAATCTGTAGGTTGGTTCTAGGTGCAGGCAGATGTACTCATACCCGTAACATATATGCACAGACCAAATGGCTAAACCTCTAGGAGAGGATAAAATACCATGTCTGTCAGGCACTGCATATTTCCTTTTGCCACACAGCACTTGCTCAACCTACTGGGTCAATATCTTCAGGGAATACCGTGCATGGAGTACCATGCAGAATACATTGCACAATGCACTTATGCAATAGGGTACACAACCCCACAAGACAGATATGTTGTATGTGCAGTCATGTACCCTATCACGCATGGGTGGGGAGGAGGAGTTAAGTGGAGGTGAAGACCTCTGTTTGGGAAGTGGTCAGACAAGCTGCCACTGTGGTGCAGTGGGATGAGCCATGGCAGTACAGGAGGATGCTGTGTGTCTGTGGACCGGGCTCAATTCCTGGTCCCAGTCTTTTTGGAAACCACATTATGCAGTTTGTCTGTTCCCCCCCCACTGTATTTCTCCCCATCCTCAATTTGACCTCCCCCCGGAGTTGATTATTTTAATGGGGGTGGTTCGAGGGGTGCAGCTCCCCATAACGGGGGTTGCAGGGGTGATGCCCCCCACAGATAAAAAAGGAAACACGTTTTTGTTGCCAAAATGTGTTTCGGCACTTTGTCTGTTATGCAGCAATGCTTTTGCTGTATTCACAGTGTGGTACATTGTTGCGTGGTGGTGGCATGCAACTTTATGACCCCATGCCCTTGCTCAATGGTCCTTCTCCTATAAGGCCCCACTGTGACTCAGTTATATGCCCCCTGCCATTACAAATATTCCTAAACTAGGCCCATTTAAAAGAGAACTAACATTCTGCCTGACTGCACAAAGTGAGTGTGACTGCTCGGACTAATCCTCCTTATCCCATACCCTTGTTCCCCCCTCACTTGTTTACCTCCCACAAGCACACCACAACAGCTCTTATTGTCCTATTTCCCCATTCCTTAGTTCTTACCTATTGATCACCCCTTCCTTCACCCCTTACAGTCCCTCGCTTTACACCACTCCCACAGTGCACCTTCTCGATAACTGCCAATATTTGGCAGCATACCTCCCTCTTGCATAAGAGCTCCTCCCATGATGTTCTTCTTCCCTTTTCCTTGTTTAATTCAAGCCAGGATCAGTGTAACCTGCTAGTGTCTTTGCTCTGTAATTGATGCAATACTCATCTAAACCTACTGTATGTATTCTTATGTAAACTTGTAAATCACAATCTATGTAAATAAGCTAGTTTGTAAATGTGTCTCACCTTTCTCGTATTTATATTGTTTACCCACTTGTATTCCTTATGTATATAGCACATGTCTTTGTGCACTTGTTCAAATTTCTGTGACTGATGTGGAACCTTTGTAAATGAGCTGTCAGCTCAAAGATTGTTATCCAAGACAATAAATAATAATAGAAAGAAAGAAAGAAAGAAAGAAAGAAAGAAAGAAAGAAAGAAAGAAAGAAAGAAAGAAAGAAAGAAAGAAAGAAACTCATTTTAATGCAAATGTGGTTGACATGAGACTTAGGGAAAAGCAACCAGTTACCTCGGAAACAGATTACCAGAATAAAATTTATTACCCTGTAGTAGATAACATGATTGCAGAATTGTGATGACAGTTTTCAAAGAGAGGGTAGACCTACTGAAAGCAGTTCAGGCTTTGAAACCAAGAAGTCCTTTGTTTTTAGATGAGACAGCACTAAATGGTATGCGCAGTTACTATGGAGTACAACTTCCTGCAGAAGAATTAAGTGCAACACAAAGGTTTATTGAACGTCTGTCTTCTGAAGACTGTCCATGGAACATCTCTTCATTGCTTGAATCACTGCCACTGGCTATGTTCCCTGGCATCCACCAATTGGGTAGCATTGCACATGCTATACCAGTCACTATATTCTTGTAAATGATCCTTCAGTGCCCTAAGATTAATAAAGATGTACCTGTGAAACACAATAGGTCAAACAAAGTGGTCTTGCCACATTAGCAATTGGGGATGAGGCAACAAAACAAATAAATCCAGACAAAGTCATTGACAGATTTGCCAGATTGTCAAACAGACGTATTCATCTTTCACTTCCTACTGACATCACCAAAGAAAATGCCTGAATTATATGGCAGGATCAATGAAGTGTAGCTATGTGTGCTGTCCCATTTTGTGGCTGCAGTGGGTGAAGCCCTGCTGCTGTGTTGGGATTGTTCAGAAAAAGGAACTGACCGGATACTGTCCACTCCTTTTTCATTGGAGTTTCAGTAGTGGAGGTGGACACATGTCCACAGCACTACTTTGTTCAGTGGCCAAAACATGGCACTTTTCCACCATGCTCAAGATGGCCACTGGAGTCCATTGTGCATGTGCAACCATACGCTCATGTGCACTGAACTCTGCAATGACAATGGCAGAGTCCACTGTGAGCAAGATGGCTATTAGAGCACAGTGAGCATATGTGGGTTGTCGCGCATGTGCAGAGAACACCGCCAGCCATCTCGGACATGGCAGACTCGGCTGCTGGCATTCCAGAGTTCAGTGCATATGCTTGGGTCATCACGCATGTGCAATGAACTCCGGCAGCCATGTTGAACATGGTGGACTCTGCTGTGTTCCATTGTGTCCACAGCTGCAGCCATACCAGCTCTTGCCAGAGTTTGTTAAACGTTGAGATTATATCACACCCAATCTGTTTAGTCTCTGATGTCTCGCATGTGTATTTTCCATTTTCAGTGGATGAAATATTTTTGGTCTGTCTCTTGCACCCGGTCACAACAGATACATTCACCAAAAATATTTCATCAGTCTATTTTCCTTTTGTTTTTGTGTGGAGTTTGCATATGATGGCCTATGTGGCAATAAAACAATTAGAATAACTATGTTTACTGGTTCGAGATAAGACATTTACTGTATTGCAAGGTTTTCAACTACTAAATCTATATGCTTGTCTTGCTGCAGATATCATAGAAAATGCTTCTAAAATATTCAGTTTGGCACCAAATTCTTAAATATTTCATCCAGGGGGGTAATATCCCCAGGCCCCATAATTTTTGGGCAAAAAGAAAAGTGCTTCATTAGTCTGTTTTCTTTCTGTCTTTATGTGCATTTTTGGTATGAGACTAACACAATAAAACAATTAGATTATGTTCTCCTTCTCTGATTCATCCAAGTACCTGCTGTATTCAGCTATTACATCACTATGCTTGTCTTGCTGCAGATTTCATAGAAAATGTTTTTAAAATGTACCAGTTGGCATTACATTCTTCAACATTTCTTACTGGAGCAAATCCCCCTGGACCTTCCTTTTTGCATAGGTCACTAATGGGCACATGCGCCCCCCAACTTTTAGAATCCTGCTGATGCTCCTACAGATGGCCCAGTCTTAATGACAACATTTATATTTCCCCCTTCTTAATGAAGTGAAATGAATGAGTAGCTTTTTCCATTGCTCTCTCTTCTCTCCGTCCTTACCCCAAAACCCCTTTGTCTGTCTGCCTGTCTCTGTCTTCATCTACAAGCCATCCATATCAATACATCTACACAGAGTTTTGCTTTGTACCCATATAAAGGTGTTTTCTTTAGGTTTCATTGCTCTATGTTTATTCAGGACATTTTTTGTCTCTCATGATTTGAAACTTTCTAGCTTAATACACTTTTGTAGAATGTTCATTCCCAAAATATCCCCATTTTGTCATCAATCAACTTGTATTGCATGTGCTTTTAAAAAATAGGATGTGGACCAGTTTTTACAATTGCATTTTATAATGAAATATGCTATCAAAGGAAACTCCATAGTTCCAGCACATCCATTGGTGCCAGTGCACATCTTTACTAGTTTTTAATCTGCTTTTGCACTTTTTTCATGCACCTCTCACTTTAAATTTGTATGACACAATGGATATAAATACAGTGCTCACATGTGTTGTCAATCATTCTTTTACAAAGCCCTGGATGGGGTGAACTGTTGGAGTTTGTCCCACTGGTGTTTGGCTACTCTTGTGTTTTGGAGCACTGAGCATTGAATAATTAATCAGCTGAGCATGTCTTGACAAGGACTGCGTTGCATCTTATTGTCATAAATGCTCAGATTGCTGCTTGCTTTTGTAACTGTGCCTTACCAGTAGGCATCAGGATAAGTAGAGAATCTTTATGGTGGTTCAATTTGGAACTATACACCAGTCAGCTTAACAACTATAGTGGGAAAAATAATGAAGTTCTCACTAAGGGAAGAACTAGTATATTTGCTGAGGATATTTAGGATGCAGGACCCTAGACAGCATGGATTTACAAGGTTGTGAGGTCTGTTCCTCAATCTACTCCCATTTTGACTGCATACCTTCCAATGCATGACTGTCAGAGTCTTGTGGGGAGTATGCGTAAGTCCTATGGGGGAGGAATCATGCATCCTTTTCTGAGGAGAGAGTCCAGAAGGGACTCGCAATTCTGAAAGTGGAGAAAGCAATGGGGCCAGATGAGGTACATTGTCAGGGGTGCTGAAGGAGCTCAGAGAGTTACTGATAAATTTATTTCACTGGGTGACCAAGGCATTAGATCAAGGTGGAGTAGTGGAAGTGGCCTCCCGAGATATCAGTAAGGCTTTTGACACCATTTCACATAGACTAGTAAGCAAGCTGGGTAGTTTAGGAGTGGGCCCAAAGGTGGTTAACTAGGTAAGAAATTGGTTAGGGAATAGACAGCAGAGTGTGATGGTAAAAGGTGTTCACTCCGAGGAAGGGAGGGTGACCAACAAGGTACCTCAGGGACCAGTGCTAGGACCAGTCCTTTATAATGTCTTTATTAGTGATATTGCAGAGGAGTTAGAAGGAAATGACTACCTCTTTGCAGATGACACCAAAATCTGGAACAAGGTGGACACTCCGGGGGATGAGCAGAGACATGAGAAAACTTGAAGAGGGGTCAAGGGTATGGCAGATGGGTTTCAATGCAAAAAAGCACAAAATAATGCACTTGGGGCACAGAAAACCATGGGCAGAGTACAGAGTGGATGTACAGGTACTGACAACAATCAAGTATCACAGAGACCTAAGGGTAATCATATCAGATGACCTAAATGTGGCCATGCAGTGAGACAAGGCAACTGAGAGGGTTAGTAGGATGCTGGAGTGAATATTGAGGGGTACAAGCAGCAGAAAGAGGGAGGTGGTGTTGCCCCATATAGATCACTGGTAAGACCCCACCTTGAATACTGTGTCTGGTTCTGGAGACCACATCTGTGGAATAACCACAGTGGAGGCAGTCCAGAGGAGGTCAGCTAAAATGGTATGTGGTCTGCAACAAAGCCCTATTAGGAGAGACTAAAGGACCTCAATATGTGCACGCAGGAAGAGAGGAGGTAAAAGAGGCCTGTGATAGAGACCTTTAAATACCTCACATGGTAAGTGAGATACAGAAGGAAAGTATTTTTCAGAAAAAAAAGGAGCTCAAGAACAAGGGGACATGTTATGAAGCTGAGGAGGTAGAGTCAGGAGAGATGTGAGCAAGTACATCTTCAGAGAAAGAGTGGCGGATTCCTGAAACAACATTCTAGTGGATGGGAGAGGGCCAAAGACAATGGGAAGGGTTAAGAATGCATGGGACAGTCATAAGGGTGTCTTAGTGGAAAGGATGTGGAGAAGGAGAAAGAGCTAGGCATCAATTAGAATCTGGGGCGATAGTGTATGTAGGGAAAAATGAGCAGACTGAGTGGGCCAAGTGGTCATTATCTGCTATCAAATTCTGTGTTTTTATGTTTCTATGTCATGGATGTCTCTTTGGATCCCCTCTGTGCAGCAAATGGTCTGAGTGCTGTCTGTAAGCTGTGCATAGCAATGTTTACTAGTAGTGCACAGGGCCTATTGTATGTGTTCCTCACATCAGAACACCTGTTATCCTCATTTCTTTTTTCCGATACTTAATTTGGGACATGCCTTTTGTGTTTTATTTTAGTTCATTTGCTTGTGAAAGGTAAGCATCTGACAGGACTTCTGCCTCAACCTGTCTGCCTGGCACTTAACTGTAAAGGCAATCTCATTGTGAGGATTTGGAGGCATTTGCTTCTTCTAGGTGAGGATCAGATATGCCAATGCACCCGAGGTCAGCTAGAGGGTCTCAGTATTAGAATCAGGATCCTGCTGGGAGGAAAATAGCTTTATTCTCCACAGTACAGGATAGGAAATGCTTATCAGTTCATGGGTTTCAGTTGAAAGCAGCAGTTCATCTCACTGCATTGCCAAGCAATGACAACAAAATAAGAGTTTTGACTTTTAAATCTACCAGTCATGGAAAAGTTCTGATAAATTATGATTTTATTTGGAGTCCTGCAGAGTATCATAACTAAATCTGAAATCTAATTTCCTTTCTAAGTTACCATCAGCAAGCAGTGCTTGATTCGGTGTCGTGCATGACTTTAAAGCAATTTCCTTCTACACACACACACACACACACACACACACACCTTTTGCTGCAGACATCACATTAGTTAAATATTCTTGGGTGTAGTCACCACTTTTACTGCAAAGCAAGTACTATAGACTATCACTATTAATGCTGCTGAATATGCTTGATTCTGTATAAGAAAAATGTGTAGAAAAAAGTCAAATATTGAACCAATATTCAACATGCAGCTCATTTTGACTTATTTTTGGTCCCTGTACATTACATGAAATTGCTATTTGCATCCAATTACCATTTTTCATTCAGAACCAAGTGATACATTTTTATGTGGAAGCATGAAGGGTGGTACACTTGGATTTGAAACTCTTCATGAAGATGTGGTCTATACAGGTTTGGTACTGAATCATCTCTCTTTAAGTCTGAACTCTACTACAGAATGTTGTAACATAACAGCTTTATTTTCATCTACTGTACAAATTGTTGAAGCGCCTGCAGCAGATCTGGAAGACATTATCAAAGGCATTCAATGTAACCATATCTTTTCTTCCTGATATATTTTGATGTATACTCACCTTTTCTTCCTGATATATTTTGATGTATACTCAAAGTACCATTTTTCATTTTCAAGCTATTCCAAGGGCAAATGATCTTTATCTACTTTCAGTTGGCTCACGAATATAGAAATAGAATACCTTTTTGAAGAACAGCTATTTCAGTAAAGACATACATTTATTAGGGGAACACTAAAACAAGCAGGGTGGACCAATAATACAGAAAAAAACTATTTACAAAGTAAAACAAAAACTTTTCAACATATGGACATCTTACAATGAGGCATCACTCTGTCTCTGAAGAATAGGAGATGGTCACAGTTGGCATAACCTCAAATTTGCTAGTAAGAATAATGATGTAAAGAGGACTCAGATTAGGCAGTAAGTGAGACATTATTAACCAGAACAGAGATGAAGCAGCAGCAAATTGCACTGCCACCTGGGGGATGCAGTTGTGTGCCAGTCTGGCAATCCCACCCTTTGGTTGGCTGGGGGCTGAACATGTCACAGAATTGAGGTGCTCAGGTCCTGGGAGGAAAGCACCTGCTGGCTGATGAAGGGGCACCATGGAATGAGAACTGTGGAGTCCAGGACCATTGCAGTGCACCAGATCTGTTGGAAGGGTGTGGAATGTATGTGTTGAAGTTGTTCTGCTACCTCTGCTGTCTATTTCCGCAATCAAAATTAGAGCCTGAATTCCGAAGGGTCGCTTAGTAGCACTCCAAGATGCAGGGTTGGGAGAGACATGAACTGGATCATTAGGTTGGGGACCAATAAATTAGGTCCCGCAGCTAGAAGTAAGGCTTGAACTACTGTACATCATTTCTCCAGTATGTAGGATTTTTTTAAAATAAAATAGTTACCCAAAATTCTTCCTGAATCTCACTAACGGTCTGTTTTTATCACCCCTCATTTTTCATCACTGCAGCAGTGAGTAGGGAAATGGGCAGCCTAGGTGGGCCATAAGGTCCTTATCTGCTGACAGATTCTATGTTTCTATGCATGTTTCACTAAGATAATGAAGACATGAGTCATGATGACAGAATTTTTGGTCCTCACATTTCATCTTGTCCTCCTGCTTCTCCCACTATTGAGATCATAATAGTATGTTTATAATTGTATAATTAATGATGAGAGATGTGGGCCATTTGCATTTTCAGCTTGGTTTCCAGCTGGGCCCTATAAATTCAGTTCAACTTTGACAATTAGGCCTACACATTTCAGCACCCACTGCAGTAATTCAAATGGGTGTCACCAGGGTGAAACAGACTATAAACAGGGGGTATAAATGCCTAGAGGTCACTAATTAATTAAGCAATAATGCAGAACAGAGTGCCTGTCATGATGGGATAAATTCATGCCTTGGTTGGTTGGGTATGATGCCACAGGCCAAATATGTCCAACATCCAAGAAGAGACATTATTCCACCACAACACATACCCTGGAGTGCATTATTGCTATTATACAATGGTGTGCTTTTACTTAAAAAAAAGATGAAAAAAATCCAGCTTTAAGACTTCCGGTGACATCACCAACCAGGATGCAAGGGTAAAACCCAGCTTTGCTAATCCTGGGCTAAAAACAGACTCTCTCACAAATAAAACACAAAAATAATCAAAAAAGAATATCAGGGAGAGCCTCAGCATTGAATGAGAGGCAAAAAAAGGACTGTATGCACCCCCAGAAGCAAGGATTCGGCTGGATTATCTCACCCTTCATTAAGCTCCGCAGAACTTCAACCAGACATGACAGTTGCAAATGGAGCCTCCTCTCAACAACCCAGCAATGCTACCATTCTAGCAGAGTTGCAGGAATTCAGGACTGAGGTTCATACTTTCCAGTCAGAATTAATTACAGAAATCAGTAAACTTTCATCTCTTGTTACTGAGGTTGAAGCTCAACATACTGAATTAGATGGTCAGACTGACAGGCTGGAATGCATGGTAGTGCACTTGCTAGATGAGCAGCATGCTTTAAAAGAGAAATGTGAGAATTTGGAAAACAGATCGCACAGGAATAATTTGAGAATACATGGGATTCCAGAGAACGAAGAAAGGAGAGATATTATAACATTTGTGGAGGAGCTCCTCTGCGGCTGTCTGCAATTAGACCCAGCTTTTAAATTCAACATAAAATGAGTCCATCGGGCTCTATCGCCCAAACCAACGCTGCCAGACAGATGACCTTGCTCCATCATAATGAAGTTTTTAAACTATACTACTGAACAAACTATCCTTACCAGAGCCTGGAGAATGAGGGATACTAAGTATAAAGGAAAGCACATTTTTTTTGACAACGATTACTCCCCATCTATTTCAGCCAAGTGCAGGGCCTATGTTCCAATACTCTGTCTTTTAAAGCAACAATAACTAAAATTTGCTACTCCATACCCTGATCGACTAGACATCATGTTTCCAGATGGCCCCCAAACCTTTGAGAGACCAGATGAAGTAACAAAAGCTCTTCAACTCAGGGGCCTGGTTCAATCCACCTAGGAAGATTCCTTGCTCAGAAAAACTCAGCAAGGCCTTCCCGATGCTGTTTGGGACACTGCTAGAGATCTGGGTTCCAGAAAGAGACAGAGTCAAGCAACCCTAGAGGATGTGAAAAAACTTCTACAAAGATTTCAGCGACCTGCACCAGAGTGAGTGGCGAGAGAGGTTCTGCAGAGACTTAAAAACTGGTAACTTGATGCGGAGGTAACTCTGCATACAGGGACTACACAATGCAACTCAGGGAAGTCTGTTTGGGGTGGGGACATTGGGAAAAGGAAATCCTGTTTATGTTCCCAAGCTTATAAATGGGAAAAAGGTTAGTGACTCAGAAGGATGTCTCTGAATTTCCCTTGGATTATCTTCCCCCTCCCGAAGCTTGCTGACAGTCCTTCCATAGTTATTGTTTAATTATACCATAGCCCAGGCAAGGTGACATGACTTAATGCATTTTTTGCAGCGCTACATGCCTACCTAACCATTATAGGGTCAGAAATCCATCCCTAAATGGTCGATGTATCCATAAGGCCTTACTGGAGATGAGGCATACAGGGAACAATACCTGGGGGTCTCTGTTCCTCATTTTTATTTCCAGTGTGGCCTGCTGCACCACTAGGTACCAGGGAAATAGTAGTGTTGGGGGCCCTTGGTGTTGCCTTGACACTCCCCCTCAGGGCGCATACATCTGCCCCTTCAAAGGAGAGGTATCTTTCCTCTCCCTACCTTGGGAACTGTTTACATTTTCTGCCAGGTTTAGAGACCTGTTACAGCAGGTACAATTTGCTGGTACAAAAAAGTTGATGCCCTGTTGGCATTTGGTTATTTTGGCAGGCCTAAAAGTACTGAGCATCATGTATAATGTTAAAATGCAACAGACCTGCACATGTTTAGTTGTTTTAGGCCTAGTGCCAAATTTTTTAGATCCTTGTGTAGTTTTAAACACTTGGACAGTGTTATGGTGCATGAATAGAACAACAAGCAGACATTATAATTCACTTATATCAGTGACAGTACATAAAGCAATTAATAATACAATATTATTCAGCATAGGGGTGAAAAGGCAAAAGTACGGTAAGGAGGGATATATTGTACTTTTAACATGCAGGAAATATGCATACAAGGACTGATCAGAAGTAGATATGGCTAAGTCGACTTTGATTTTATCTTTAAATGTGAATGGGACTGGTAATCTGATAAAGCGCTCTCAATTATTTCAATTATTCAGAAAAGAGAGACCGGGGCTTATTTTACTGCAGGAAACCCACATGTCCTTGGACGAACATAAAAAATGTCATAGGTGTGGGTATTCTGTAGTAACTGAATCATCCTATGGGGTGGGAAAAGGAGAGGGGTGATGATTCTACTCTCCCAGGAGATGCCCTTTGAAAAACAAAGTGAGATTAGTGACCTGGAGGGCCGCTATGCCATAGTGACGGGCAAGCTGTACTCAAGACCATTGACCCTTGCATCTGTCTATTTCCCTCCTGGGTCAGGGAAGCCCTTAGCAGTAAAATTCTTTGCTGATTTAATGTCCCTCATGGAGGGACAGATGCTGCCTGGGGGGAGACTTGAATATCACTTTAAACCCCTCTTTGGATGCTGATACCCCTCTGGCCCATAGAGCTATCGCTCTCTAAAAGTACACAAAACAAACCTTCACTTCTTTACACTTGGTGGACACCTGGAGACATTTTTTTCCTAAGACAAAAGAATACACCCACTGGACCCTGCATGTGAAAAGTGGGTCTCGACTGGACTACTTTATTACCACAGTTGAGCATCTAGGTTCCATTTGTGATGTATGGCATGGGATCACCTTTTTATCAGATCATGCTACCTCATATCTCAGGGTGGACTTAGGGGCACAATATAAGCAAACCAATTGGTGCATGAACCTTGCCCATCTTAGGGACCCAGAGTTCCTTGAATTGGTCCAGGAGGCTATACCTAGAATTAAACAAGAAATCATGCAACATGCAGTTGCCCCCACAATTCTGTGGGATACTTTAAAAGTAGTATTAATAGGAGAGACCATACGATTTTCTATCATTAAAAAACGGCAGAGGGGAAAAAACACATAAAGACCTGCAGGATGAGCTATTACATTTACAGCATTGGCCAGATCAAAAGGACCCCACAATACGACAATGATTAAGAATTGCTACACAAAAGCTACAAAAAATAGTAGACCAATCGGTACAACAAAAACTGTTTTATCTAAAGTTAAGACATCATGAGGGGGGACCTAAGGCTTCCAGAAATTTAACAAGGAAATTGAGAGAACAGAGAACCAGAGTGAACATAGTTAGCATGGTAGATCCTAAAACAGGGAGATTAGCAAAAAGACCCCAGGAAATTAGACTTATTCTACAAAGGTTTTACTATGAGTTGTACACTAAAGAAGAGGGAATTCCCCTAGACAACATCAAATCATATTTACAGAGTTTATCAATACCACGACTCAGCCCATTACAGGCTGAAGCCTTGCTGGCACCAATCAAAGAGGGAGAACTACTCCAAATTCTAAAAAATACTCAGATCCTGAAGGCGCCAGGGCCAGATGGATATCCCTCTGAATTTTATAATAAATTCATAAAGCTGCTACTACCCATATCACCCTACATGCGATCCAGGAGGGAGAACCCCCCCCCCAGCCACATGGCAATATGCCACCATATCAGCCATACTTATACCCCATAAAGATGTTAAACACCCCTCCTCATTTCACCCCATTTCAATGCTAATTATGATTACAAAATGTTAATGTCAGCCATGGCCTCTAGAATAGATCATTTACTGCCAGCTATTATTGACCCTGATCAAGTGGGCTTGATTAAGGGAAGACAGACCCATGATGCCATAAGGTGTGCACATTTCTTAGTAGATTATGCCATAGAAAGACAATCCCTTTGGTGCTACTGGGGTTAGATGCTGACAAGGCATTCGACTGGGTCAGCAGGTCTTTTTTGTGGCAGACTCTGGAACACTTTGGATTCCCAGAGCAACTTATAAAACAATTACAAAATATTTATGCCTCCTCTAAAGCAAATGTTCGGGTGGACGAGGCAATTTCAGATACATTCCAACTTTCTAGGGGCACCCGCCATGGATGCCCAATGTCCACAATGTTGTTTGCTCTATATCTTGAACCCCTGGCCATTGCCATCAGATCTTCTTGGGACATAGAGGTCCTTCCACAGGGAGGTCACCCACACAAGTTATCACTATTTGCAGATCATATTCTACTGGCTCTTACCGAGCCTGAACAATCCATCCCAGAGGTATGGAAATAGCTACAAACATTTGGTAAGCTAGCAGGATATAAAATTAACAAATCAAAAACCGAGGTATTGACATACAATTACCTCCCTCCCACTTCAGAAAAGACTTCCCCTTTAAGTGGCACAGACAAGAGATGAGATACTTGGGAATAAAGCTCACAAGAAACCCCATTCATGCAGAACTCTCAAATCTCAAACCTTTAACCATAAAATTGACAGAAGATCTATCTCGTTGGTCACATCTCCCCCTAAGCTTTTTGAGCAGGACAGATACAATTAAGCAGAATGTATTTCCCGGCATATTGTTCTTTCTTCAGACATTACCCTTAACCCTGGCTAAAACATATTTCCAGGCGTGGGACAGAATGCTATCCCACATGATTTGGAGCAGAAAGCATCCCAGAATTAGATATTCTGTTCTGCAACTGGCCAGAGAGAGAGGTAAACTTAACCTCCCTGACCTCAAAAAGTATGTGATGATAGCACAGTTAAGGGTAGTCCTACACTGGCTAAATAAACAGTATGATACACACTGGAAACAATTAGAGGTAACCTGGGGAGACCTATACAACACTCAGGAGCTCCTTTTTGGGATGCCCCCCAAGTGCCAAGGGATAATGAATTATCTGAAGTTCACCAGGGAACCCTTAAAAATATGGCTTAATGTCAATAATGATTATTTTACATTACCTGAAAAATTATTCTTGGGAACACTGAAGTATAATGCAAATTTGTCAGCAGATGCCTCAGGCCCCTATGTAGTTCAATGGCAGAGATATGGCATTTTATTCATTTTCCAGTTAGTGGGCAGAACAGGTCTCCTTCCCTCTGTCTTCCTTCAGAAGGAATATCACTTGCCCCATAAATATTTTATTTCTTATTTACATCTTAAATCATACCTTCAGCCACATGACGGTCCCTTGCTGCCCTAAGTGAAAACCCTACCCAAATAATACAACTGTTACAAGCTCATATCAGAGGAAGGACCTCGGATCACCTGATTAGTAAGATATATAAGGCCTTAAATGAAAGACAGGGAGACTCGACCAACTCAATCAGGTTTAGATGGGGACAAGAACTGCAGGTATCAATCAGTGAGCAGGACTGGAATGACTCTGCTTTACCAACTATTCAAATATTTTTCTCACCATACTGGCATGAATACATGTGGAAACTCTGTTCTCATTTATTCTGCACACCAGCCTTGCTGGCTAGTATGGGAGAATTAGGGGAGGGACAGTGTTGGAGAGAACATGGGTATGATAGAACAAATCAGAGCCATGTCCTTTGGTCATGCCCTAAGCTATCCAAGTTTTGGAAGGAGATCCTCAAGGATCTGAGTGCAATTTATGACGCCACTGATTTATTCACTCCCACATTTATATAGAAACATAGAAACATAGACTTTGATGGCAGATAAGGAGCGCTTGGCCCACCTAGTCTGCCCATTTCCCTACCTAGAGGATAAGCTGCAGATCCTATTTAACCAACAGCCTGTTTCTTCCTACCCCCCACAAAAATTGCCTTATGTCTGTCCCATGCATTCTTGAATTCTCCCACAGTTTTAGACCCCAAAACCTCCTCAGGAAGGCTGTTCCATGCATCCACCACCCTCTCTGTGAAAAATTACTTCCTCACATTGCCCCTGAGCTGTCCCCCCTCTATCTTCAAATTGTGTCCCCTTGTTCTTGCACATCTCTTTTTAAAGATGCTACCCTCTTGGACTTTGTTGATTCCACTGAGGTACTTAAACGTTTCTATCATGTCCCCACTCTCCCTCCTTTCCTCAAGGGTATACATATTAAGCTCCTTTAGTCTCGCCTCGTATGGCTTCTCTTGCAGACCCTGCACCATTTTAGTTGCCCTCCTCTGAACTGCCTCCATCTTGTCTATGTCCTTGTGGAGATAGGGTCTCCAGAACTGGACGCAATACTCCAGACGGGGTCTCACCAACAGTCTGTGCAGGGGGGATAACAACTTCCTGTTTTCTGCTGGTGATGCCTCTCCTGTAGATCCCAGTATCCCCAGCCCTCCCTACTGCCTCTTGCATTGCTTGCCAACCTTAAGGTCATCTGATATGATTACCCCCAGGTCTCTTTCCATTTTTGTTGTTGTTACTACCTCCCTCCCCATTTGTAATCTTCCTGTGGGTTTTTGTTTCCCAGGTGCATTACTTTGCACTTCTTTGCATTGAATTCAAGCTGTCATACTTCTGACCATTCCTCCAACCTTGCCAAGTCCCTTCTCATCCTTTCCATGCCTCCTTGTGTATCAACCCTGTTGCAGATCTTTGTGTCATCTGCAAAGAGGCATACTTTTCCTTCCAGTCCTCTGCAATGTCACTTATAAAGACATTAAAAAGGACTGGACCCATTACTGAACCCTGCAGTACCCCACTAGTAACCCCTCTTTCTTCAGAGTGGACTCTATTTACAATTATCTTTTGTGTCCTGTTGTTCAGTCAATGTTTTACCCAGGCTACCACCCTGGAACCCACTCCAAGGCTGGTTAATTTGACTACTAATCTTTTGTGTGGGACTGTGTCAAATGCCTTGCTAAAGTCTAGGTAGGCCATGTCCACAGCCCCTCCCTGGTCTACTACTTTGGTCACCCAGTCAAGGAAATCAATTAGATTTGTCTGACATGATCTTCCCACTGTGAACCCATGTTGCCTTGGATCCTGTGCCCCACTGGCCTCTAGGTACTCAACAGTTCTTTCCTTCAGAAGTGATTCCATCACTTTCCCTACCACAGAGGTCAAACTGACAGGTCTGTAGTTTCCTGCCTTTGTCTAGCTCTCACTTTTGTGAAGGGGAATCACATCAGCCTTCTTCCAGTCCTCAGGTACCACACCATCCTCCCATGATTTTTTATAAAGGGTAGTCAGTGGTGTCACTAGTTTTCTGCTTAATACTTTTAGAATTCTGGGGTGAATTCCATCTGACCTCATTGCTTTGTCCACCTTCAGTTTTAGGAGTTCTTTCAGAACCCTTTCTTCTATGAAAGGACTGGGAGCGACCCCCCCTCTCCAAAGTGCTTCTTTTAATTGGATTAGGCACCTCCCTCACTTCCTGTTTTGTGAATACTGAACAGAAGTATTCATTCAGAATCCCTGCTTTTTCACTGTCACTCTCTGCCCACCCACAATCCATTCTATTCAGCCTCACTATCCCTCCCATTGTCTTTCTACGCTCCCTGATATACCTATAAAAGGTTTTATCCCCCTTCTTAACTGAGTTGGCTATCTTTTCCTCATTTTGTGCCTTTGCTATTCTGACTACCCTCCCTGCTTCCTTCTGCCTTAACTGGTACAGTTCTCTGTCCTGCTCCTTCTGTGTTTCTTTATACTTCCTAAATGCTATCTTTTTCTCCCTAACCTTCACCACCACTTCTTTTGAGAACTATAGTGGCTTTTTCTTTCATTTTGATTTGTTTATTTGCTTCACGCAAAGTCTTGTTGCCTCTGTGATGGCAGTTTTGATATTTCCCCATTGTTGCTCCACCCCTCCTTCTAGCCTGTTTGCTAGTGCTTTTCTAAGGCACTCTCCCATCTTGCCAAAGTCATCCCTCCTGAAGTTCAGAACCCTCACTTTTGTATGGCTTGACTCTGTAGCTGAGTTTATCATGAACCACACTGTTTGGTGGTCACTTGTTCCCAAATGACTACCCACTTCTAGAGCTGAGATCCTCCCACTGTCCCCATTTGAGAGTACAAGGTCTAAGATTGCTCCCTCATGAGTAGGATCCAAAACAAACTGTCTGTGGCATGCCACCTGAAGGGCATCAAGAATGGCCCTGCTTTTGGATGTGGCTGCAGCAAAGGTGCTTCAGTTAACATCTGGCATATTAAGGTCCCCCATCAACAGTATCTCCCCTTTCTCTGCCATCCTAAGTATGCCTTCTATCAAATCCTTGTCCATTCCTTCCCCCTGACATGGGGTCTGTATACAACCCCTGTGCGGATTGCGGTGCCATTTTCAGTGTCTAAGGTGACCCACGGTGCCTCCTCTCCTCCCTGTATATTGAGTTTTAATAAACTAAAAGGTCTGTGAATGGATAAAAACTTGCTGAAACAAATTTTAAAATTTATAACAGCAGCCCACAAAATTATCACTAGACTCTGGTTTACAAATAAAATACCCACTAAAAAAGCCTGGATTGTTTTGTCCAGGGAGATATATGCCCTTGAGCGACTCTCAGCCAAGAGGATGGACAAAATTCAAAAATTTGATGTGCAATGGCAAAAGTGGATGTCATACCAGCTAAATCATTACAATGATTTTGTACCTTTAGCTATGTACTGAACATGTAATTTTGCTCTTCTTTTGCACTGAAAAGATACTCTGGATATGATCTGTGATGCTCCTTGAATTTTAATGGGAATAAAATCTGGGAGGGATAGGGGAGGGCTCACCATGCTATGCCTGATTTGATTTGAATGGATCACAGATTGAACTTAAAATGAGTAATTATGATTCTGTGGACACCAAAGCAATACAATGTTAATTTATTTTCCCCTAATATGACTGATAAAAGTATACATGTAATGTATTGTGATGTTATCAACTGGTATTAATAAGTGATGTATTGCTGCCTGTAAAATTGTTGCATTTATAAAGTAATTAAAAAGACTAAATTTAAAAAAAGGAAAAAATCCAGTTTTAAAATGTATTTTATGAGTTTTTTGGGCATGAGTAGGTATATAGTTTAAAACAAAAGTTCTGTTCTTCCTCTTTTGACCAGTAGGTGGTGATTCATTTATGTGAGGTAATGCACCCCCGTCCCTGTTTCTCTCTCTTTCCAACTGAGAGGGAGGGAGGGAGATACAGGGATGGGAGTTGCATTAACTCATAGACACACAAACACACCACCACCTACTGGCCAAAAGATGAAGAACAGAACTTTTGTTTTAAACTGTTTCTTCTGTGTTTTTTTTTTTTTTTGTCGTGATCATCTCCCTTTACTGTTTGGCTTTGTCCTATAGTGTAATACACCCAGTTGCACTGCCATCTCTTAATCGGATGAATGTTTTCCAAATTTAGCATGATCATATTTTCATCTAGGTGATGAACAAGCAGGGCAACAAGTGAAACATATAAAAAAAAAAAGAAAAGAAAAGAAAGGTACATGAAGCCACATGTCGGAGTATGATTCTGCTCAGAGTACCAATTTATTTATTCCTTTTTTTCAAACTAAAGTCTGTTCTGGAACAGGGATTGGGAAAACACCTGGGGGACCCGCTCTTTAAAGCTGCACTGTTAGAGTTAGTCGCCCAGATTTTTAATGGTATTGTGTCCTTTAACAAGTCTCCTTTTCAGAATGTTCTTCCCACGGCTTACCTTTATCCCTTTTTTTTCCATTTGTTTTGTTTCTAAATTTCATTGTTTATCCCTTTTTTGTTATCCCCCTCCGTCCAACAGTATACCTCCATTCTGTTGTTCCAACCCACACGTCCATGCATCATACTTTCTCATAATGGGTGTGTAGCCCCAGGCTCCTAAAGTCAGTTCTCACCTGTGCTCAAGCATTTCCATCTCTTTAGCTGTGCTGGTGTGGAAGCAGTACCAATTCTCCTTTAGTTCCTGCTGAGGTACTCTGAGAGGTGAGTTCCCATCTATGAAAAGAATCACATTGCTGACAGACTAAACTTTTTTCTGCTGTTACCACCCTAACCTCTTTTGTATCGCTAAATTGGTAACCTAATGTGAGGTACTTTTGCATTAATTTTTTGTAACATTTTAGCTTCGGTCTGTATTGCATCTACTAACTAATCCCAGTGAGAGAATATAGTTTGTCACTAGTTCATTGTGTTCAGATGCCAGTTTACATTGGACCGTGTAATAAAAAGAATAAGACAATAAACTTATTCAACTTGACAGATCCTTTTACAGAATGACAAACTGGACTTAGGTTCTTAATGTCTGTGGATCAAAACAGAGCCGCTTGATTCCATTTAAACTGTACATACCTTTCAACTATTAATTGCTGGAGCTGTTTTTTGTAGTGCTATCTAGTTTTGGATACCAAAACCAAGATAGCAGTCTTTCTCTTTGATGCCTTGGACATGCTATATTACGTGGTTTCAGGTGACACTTGGTGCTATCAAAATCGCCATTGTTCCCAGTGCCATGCAACTTTGGCAGTCCTGCTCTCAAATGTATATGCACCTTGTGTCACTGGGTCCGCCGACCCTTATATAGTTGCAATGCTCTATTTTCAAATCATAAGTACAAAAACAATGAATGTTGCCATAGCAGTGCTATAAATAAAATTGAAGGCATTAGTTGCCTCTTCCATGAGTGAAAACAGTTTCCATAAATGATCATGACCACTTGAATTATTGCAACGTTTCCCTATAAAAGTTAAAAAAAAACAAACTCCTAGTCTTCGGAGTGCCACAAAAATATTTAGCTGACTAGCCTAGCATCCAGGATTGCAGTCAAGTTCTTCTCACCATTTTCCTTCCTATATTCAATCTTGCTCCACGGTAGCTACTGATGGAAGGTGGCGTGGCTAGTTAATTCAAGCTAAAGGCACAATATTTTGTGTGGCTGAATCTAGGGCTCTCATTAGGGTTGGCAGAACTAGTTCGTCAAAGATTGGAACCCTGGTGTTCAAGTTCTAATTTAGAACTTGAACACAAGACAGTTCGCCAAAGGCTTTGCTCTTTTTCTGTTAAATATCAACTGCAAAGCTGTTCTTTTATTTTTCTTTTCACAGGTAACCACGGTGAAATAAAAAATGTGTAACAAAAATCATGTGTATTTGTGTTTTTTTTTTAAATGGGGATATTTATAAATATAGTAGGTTAAAATACCAGTAGTACAGTGCAGTTCAATTTATTTATTTTTCTCCATGCCCCCAAGATTTGGTTGTTCATTGCCTCATTTCTGGAGTGATGTCTGCTTCTCCTATGTGATCATTTATTGGTTTTGAAGCTGTTGCTGCACTAAGCTATCACACATCAACACTTTGATGACCGCAGCAGCAGTTTTATTTTTTTATGACCCTCATATTTTTTAACGCATAAAAACGTTGTTAGTTGGAAAAAAATGGCAGAATGAAAAACTGGGCAGAACTGCGTTTTCTCCACTTCTAACTGTAAGCGCAAGATGATGTAAACACATTTGAGATTGAAACTGTACAGTGTTGCTACCAGCTAAAGCGAGCAAATGAAAAGCATACCTTGATGCCCTTTTCATTAAATTACAGGCTATCTTTTTTGTGTTTGACCTGCTGTTATATTTGATGGTAAATGGAAAGCATTTGGGATACTTTTTTTCTCTCCCTGCAGTTCTGTTTTTTTAATTATGTCCCGGACCATTTTTATGTTTCAGAGGTTGTATTGAGCAGCATTATTTATATGAACAGGATGAAAGAAACACTGTACGAGTTTCACTCATGTCTCAGCATTGAGTTGGCACTTCGAATTTGACGATCTTACTGTATTTAGTTCTCTGTATATTACTGCCAGGTAAATACTGTTCTCAAGATGGGTGATGAGATTTCAATGTAGATTTAATTTGATTTTGTTTGTGCAGAATTAAATTTTATAGTTAATTATAAATGCAACTTATTTTTTTCCGATGTACATTGTGTGTGTGTGTGTGTGTGTGTGTGTGTGTGTGTGTGTGTGTGTGTGTGAGTGTGTTTGGGGGTGGGGGGTGAGGGCGGCAACAAATGAATTTTGTTGCCTTTTGATAAAAAAAAAATGAGCAGATAAGCTACTGATCGTGTTTGTAAAACACAACATATGGCAGCATTTTGTGTTACCCCCTTTGAATATTGACATTGGAGCATTGCTGGCACCGGTGTCTGTGCAAGACACATTCAGAATTAATACTGACAGACGTGAATGACTGACAGTGTTTTCCACAGCTCTTTAATGTAAACTCCTTGTCCCTTTGTTGTTTTTGTTGTCTGCTTGCAGACAGAAACAGTCTTTTTTACTTCTAGACCTTGTGTGCTAGTTTTTAGTAGTGAAAGTTAGTTTTCTACTGTCCTCACAATGTCCTTTTTTCTCGTTTTATTAATAGTGCTGTCATAGTTGTCGCTTCTAGAAGCTGTTCATTGCAAAAGTCAGCTCATGCTGTCAATTCCAACAGAGGCTGGACAATGAGCTGTCAGACACAATGAGTGACATCAGGATAGCCTCACAATATATTATAAAGAGACAGGCATGTGATTTTAGTGCTGAGATTTAACAGCAATACTTGTTTAATTAAATAACGAAACTTCAGTGGCAGCACTGACAGCGCTATTAGAAGAAAAAATATATGCTGTGTGTGTAGAAAGCAAACACAGCAAGCTGGTTAGTGTGCAGGTTTTGATTATGCATGGGGTTGTAAATCTGACATGTCAACTCAGTGATAAAGTTCAAGCGGTCCAGATAACTTTGCAGCAAAGTGAGTAACAGACCAAAACTAGAGGACTGTCTTTCAAACACATCTTACTGGTATCCTGTCTTGCTACAATTGATCATAATCCATGTTCATTAATTTCTCAAGTTTCACTGTGATGAGAACCTGAAGTTTCCTCCAATACAGTCTTGACTGCCTGTGTTTTACATTGTTCTTTTTCACTGTTCTCTGGTTTTAGTAATTGACCAAGAATCAACAGTCTTACAACAGAGGCTCTGTGTCTGACATGTCTCCACATGCCAAGTGTCAGTAGGGCACTGTATAATGACAATAAGTTGTGGTGGGAGAATCAGAGAACAATGAAGAAGGACAATGTAAAACACAACCAGTCAGACTGTATCTAAGGAAACTGCTTTCTCATCACAGTGCAAAACAATGTTGTAGGTGCTGCATTGGTCCTTTTAAGAACAGATCTAGAAACAAATGATTTGATACCTTTTATTGGACCAACATGGATGTTACAGAAAAGAACAAAGTGCTCTAGCTTTCGAACCTACCCAGTCTTTCTTTAGAAGCTTTATGGCAGTTATTTTGAAAATCCCATACTATTAACACCAGATTATGTTGAACAAACAGAAATAATTCTCATTGGTTTAACATATACATTTAAAACATAACAGAAAATTACATCAGAGAAGCTAATTAACACCAGTCTGTTTTTAACTGAGGAGCCTCAGAAGTGCAAAGGTTATCAAGAATTCTCAACAACCAGAGAGTTCTTCACACATAAATTTTAAAATGTCTCAGTATGCTAAGAAAGCATTCTAGTGGTAAAAAACGTTGGGCTAGCATGCTCTCTAATACATGCAAGATGAGGTTACAACTTACACTTTGTGTATATGTTAAACCTTGCTTGCTAAGCTCAGGGTGGATAAGGTAATGGGACCTGATGGCATACATCCCAGGGTACTTAAGCAGCTAAAGGAGGAACTAGCAGAGCCATTAGCAGAATTGTTTAGTGAGTCTCTGAGCACAGGAGAGGTCCCAGAAGACTGGAGAAGGGCTCATGTGATCCCGCTCCACAAGAGTGGTAGCAGGGAGGAGGCGGGGAACTACAGACCGGTCAGTCTTACCTCAGTAGTGGGCAAGATTATGGAGGCACTCCTTAAGGAAAGGATAGTGCAACACCTGGAATCCATAGGGGCACAGGATCCAAGACAGCATGGGTTTACAAAAGGAAGGTCCTGTCAAACTAATCTCATTGATTTCTTTGACTGGGTAACCAGAGTGGTGGACCAAGGGGGAGCAGTTGATGTCGCCTACCTTGACTTCAGCAAAGCTTTTGACACTGTTCCACATAGAAGATTGATAAATAAGCTGGGTAGGCTCGGGTGGGTCAGAAGTTGGTCAACTGGGTGGCAAACTGGTTGACTGGCAGAAAACAGAGAGTGGTGGTAAATGGTATACAGTCAGAAGAGATGCAAGTCACAAGTGGGGTACCTCAGGGATCAGTCCTGGGGCCAGTCCTATTCAACATCTTCATTAGTGACCTTGCAGATGGACTAGAGGGTAAGGCTTGTCTGTTTGCAGATGACACCAAGATCTGCAACAGAGTAGATGAGCTAGATGGGGTGGGCAAAATGAGAAGAGATCTGGATAAACTAGCAGAATGGTCAGAAGAGTGGCAACTGGGATTTAATGCAAAGAAGTGCAAAATCATGCACATAGGGAAGAGAAACCCTGAAGCCACTTATAGGCTGGGAAGGGAGTTGCTAGCAGTCACAAAGGAAGAAAGAGACTTGGGCATCATCATCACTGATGACCTAAAATCATCCAAGCAGACCTCTAAAGCAGTAGGTAAGGCTAGGGGGTGTTAGGGTGTATTAGTAGGGGTATCACAAGTCATAAGAGGGAGGTAATAATCCTCTGTACAAGACATTGGTTAGGCCCCATCTGGAGTACTGTGCAGTATTGGAGGCCACACCTTCACAAGGACATTAACCAAATTGAGGCAGTCCAGAGAAGGGCAACCAAAATGGTGCAGGGACTGCATCAGAAGACATATGAGGACAGATTAACGGAGCTCAATATGTATACCCTTGAGCAAAGGAGGGAGAGAGGTGATATGATCGAGGCATTCAAACACCTTAAGGGCATAAACAAGGTGAAAGAGTCTAACATGTTTAAATATATGAAAAATAGCAGGACAAGAGGACACAGCATGAGATTAGAGGAGGGCGATTAAGGGGAATGTGAGGCAATTCTTTTCACAGAAAGGGTGGTGGTGGATGCATGGAATGGCTTACCACAAGAAGTGGTGGCTATGAATACAGTGCAGGGCTTCAAACAGGCTTGGGATAGGCATAAGGGAGCAATACAAATGACTATGAATAGATAGGTCACTGACAGAGCAAAGGCCGATGGCACATTTATAAGGTAGAAAAAGAAATGGGCAGACTGGATGGGCCTTGCGGTCCTTATCTGCGGTCAACTTCTATGTTTCTATGTTTCTATGTTAAACCAATGAGAATTATTTCGGTTTTTTCAACATAATCTGCTGTTAATAGTATGGGATTTTCAAGATAACTGCCATAAAGCTTCTGAAGAAGGACCTGGTAGGTTCGAAAGCTAGAGCACTTTGTTCATTTCCTGTAACATCCATGTTGGTCCAATAAAAGGTATCAAATCATTTGTTTCTGGATCCGTTCTCATCACAGTGAAATTTAACAAGAAATTAACATGGTTGTGCTCAGTTTTATCAAGACAGAATACCAGTAAAATGCATGTAAAAGAAAGTCCTCTAGTTTTGGTCTGTTAGTCATTTTGCTGCAAATTGATCTGGACCACTTGAACTTCATCAGTACATTGAAATGTCAGATTTACAACCCCATGCATAAACAAAACCTGAACACTGACCAGATTGCAGTGTTTTCTTTCTACACACACACACACACACACACACACACACACACACACACACATCTGTTTTTTCTTCTAATAGCGCTGCCAGTACTGCCACTGTGTGAAACTTTGTTACTTAATGAAACAAGTATTGTTGTTAAATCTCAGCCCTAAAATCTCTTGCCCATCTCTTTATAGTATATTGTGAGGGTAACCTGATGTAACTCACTGTGTCTGACAGCTCATACCAAGTGTCATCCCAGCACTAAAATAAAAAATAAAAGTAAATAAAAACCTGCAATTTAAAATCTCAATGACAGCAACAAACATCACAGCTCACACACACGCTCACACATACATGCACACACACACACACACACACACACACACACACACACACACACACACACACACACACACACACACACACACACACACTTAAATACTGCACGATACAAATGAATCAGCCCACTGGCTGTGTGAGTGTTCATGAAGATCGAGTTTCCCAATTGAGAACATGTACAGGGCTAGCTGTTGCTATGGTGTGGGAGTTTTGGATATCACTGAAGAGACATCTGTAGGAATTCAGTGTCAGCTGACTTTTGCAAAGAATTGCTTCGGAGAGCAGCAACACTGATGACTATTATTTAAAAAACATAAATTGTGTATAGAAAGCAACTAACTTGCACTACTCATAATGCAACACACAAAAGATCTGGAAGTAAATCTTATAAGTTTTAATTAAATATATTTCCAACTTCCTCTAAAACGGTGCTGACATGCCATTCCCTGCCATTTCTTGGTGCTCACTCCTAGTGGGTAGGGAGTCTTGTCTCAGGGGTGGTGTGGTCTTGACTCCAGCACACATACTGGGAGGACAGAGCCACTGAGAGTGACTGACAGCTGGGAAGGAAGGAGGGACTAATTAAATGTATGTACTGTTACTGTGCACTCCTGCGAGCAGCCCATCATGTACAGTTAAGTCATTTAACTCTAACATGATTCTTCTTGCACTTCCTGAAATCAGTGGAGCAGATGGAGCTGGACTGAACTGCTGCTCCATTAGGCAATTTTTGGCACATTTTATTTATTGCTCCTGTGAGAACATTACAGAGCAGAGGCATGCAGGCACTGACAGTGGAAGCCATTTTTTCTGTGTGTCAGAAATTACAGAAAGGAAAAGAAGGCTCAAAAGGAGCATGTAGGCAGTGGCATTAAGTGACAAGCTGGTTTGTTGGGAAGATAGTAGGGGAGTAAGTAGGAAGGTGGGAGTGTGGAATCAACTGACTGGGAGCCTGGGGTTCTTTGTGCATAGGTCATCTTCCTGCTGTGTGCACTTTGTTGCACTCTGTATCCAGTGTGTGACTCCAGCTATGTGAAGTACTGGCCAGCCTATCATCATGCAGTGTGCCCTTTGATTGCACTGTACCCAGTGTGTGACCATGTGCACTGCAGCCCAGCATCAAGTTGTGGTATCTTTAAGCACATGCCAGAAATGTTTCCCTGTCTGGAGTACAGACAGAAAAATCCATTACTTACAGTACAAAAAAAAATCTGCGTGTCACTGTGTTGTGTGAGGCCATCTCCTAAGTGGTGTAGTGGCCAGACCATCATCCTGCTGTGCGCCCTCTGACTGCAGAAGTTGTAGGTTAGAACTAGAACCCAGAACTTTAGAAGGTTCTGACAACCCTAGGTCTCATGTCAGTGTACTTGTGGTGGTAGTGGTGTGAAGCCATCACAGCTTTGGCTGTTAGGCATTTCAGGCTTGTGAAGTGTGTGCTGTTCACATGTGCTTTACTGTACTTTCTGTTGCCGCTATGTGAATTGTATTGTCAAGTGTTGTTCCTGCTGCACATGACATCAAAGCAAACAGTCAACCGTGTGATCCTTAGTAACTTGTCCATGTCCCGACCTAGTTAGCAAACTGGAAATCTGCAGGGGCTTGTGGTTGTGCGCATCTTGTTCTCAGATTGCCAATCATTGGTGTCTTCCTGACTCTTTGTTTCACCAATACTACAGTCTATCACTCATCTTCCTGTGCTTTCTTTCTGTAGTTTTGTCCGAGCCACATCCACCTGACAATGTATCTAATAAATTCAAATGTGGTGCTGGTGGCCAATGGGTGCCAACCACAGGTCCACTGAGGGTTTTCCTTTTTCCTTGCATTTGTCTACGTTTGTGGCTAGTGCAGTAACAGAATGGCAATGATTCAGTGGCATATACTGCTGTGTGATTCTGATGTGTAAAGCAAGTATCAGGCTTCATTGTGCACTGCTTGGCCTCAATTGCAGGATAAATACCTCTGTGGAGGTGGTGGCCTACATTCCTGCAGTAAGGGAGTTGGAGGGTGGTGGGCCGGGGGTTGAGTAGACCTGATGGTCAAAACAGCACTATAGGTTCAACAGTCAGCCAACCATGGGCTACAATGTTCACAAATGGCCTTGTCCTGGCAAAACAGATCCCGCACATAGTGCCATTGATAGTATTACTTGATTGTCATACTGGCATAAACACAGAACTAGTTGACAGGACATTATGAGTGGAACTCAATTGTTCCATGTTTTTCCTTATTCTGGAGAGATAGGGGTTAGCATAAAGTGTTGTGTGTGGATGCCTATGTGTGTGGAGGGGAAGCATTAAATCAATCAGGTTGCACTTTGAATAAGGGGAGTCAGAGGTACCCTGGATAACAATTTAAACATGCAGTGGTACACCAATTGGTACCAGGTTTCTGTTGTGTACTCCATTGCAGGTGTAGGAGATGGACATTAATCCTGTCGATCATAATTTGGAGATGGCATCAAAAAGTTGTGCTACTACTTTTTGGTGATTTTAGGAACAATGATATTGACTGTGATATTCTCGCACATCACTCACTCCAGATCAGTGGTATCCTGCAATCCCTACCAGTTGCATGATTCGTACAGCTGTTCAGCAGCTATCATACTAGGGAAGTGGCAATTCTTGACTGTGTTCATACCAATGGTCACAGTATCATTGGTATCCCGGTGGAATTGGAGTAAAAAGGGCAAAGAAAAGGCAAGAAACATAGATGATTCTGTAAGGATGCAGTAACCAGTGTAGGGTCAAAAAGGTGTGACTGTAATAAAATTCAGAGCAACAAAATGGATGCACTTTATAAAGATTCTGCGTGAAGCAATAAACGATGTAAGGAAAGCCAAAATAATAGAATGAGGGCAGATTCCCATAGACCATACGTTCTCAAACTATGTAATAATCAGCTTCCCCCTCAAGTTGCGGAAATCCTCTAGACCTCCCCCATCCTGAAAGAATCCATGGCCTCCATGTAGAGAAAAAGCATGCTTTCCCATGTACATCTGGAATACATTGAAATTCCCTTGAATAGTTGGCTGTCATTTTATTCTGCTTATTGTTATTCCTCTCCTTAAACCCCATCTTCATGCAACCCTACTTCTGCTATTTTGACTCTAGAAACATTGTTACCCCTTGTTGCAATACCTTCCTGGGTCATACTGCATTACTATTTCCCCTCTATCTGGAATAACCTTACCACCCACCTCTCCCACTCTTCCTTTTAGCCTACTCTTTAACAGCTTCTTAGTGTTCCTTTATCTCCCTCCTGATCTTTCTCATAGTACCTCTCTGATTAAACTTGTATTTTGACTGTTCAGCCACCATTCCAACTGGTCAATTGTTACCTCTCACTACTTGTTCATTGTTCTTATTAGCTTTCATTATTTTTCATTTAATATTGCTTGGTTGATTAGCAGTTACCCTCTGAATTGTATTCATTGCCTATCCTTCCCTGGGTACACCAGAGTGATACTTTTCACAGTGGAACATTCCATGACATTGATTAGTGAATAAGACATTAATTCACCCACTGTTGTCCTCTTGCACTTTGCCTCACCCCTTAACACAAAATATCTAACACTCATATTTCAAATACTGTCCTTGATTTGATTTTCAGTTTATTCATTCTCGGATTACAATACCTCTGAGCACAGACAGCTAAATTACAAAGGTTCCACATCAGGGGTGGAGCAAGAAGACAAAACATACAAAGGAGGCTAAGTATAACATTTTTGAAAATAGCAAAATAAAGTGAACAAATGTAGATATCAGTATGTGGTTTTTCGTTCTAATAGGTAGGAGTAAATCATAGCTGAGAGGGTGAAGGATAAAGATTGGATAAATAAATGTAGGAAGTGGTTTCCATAGGCCGTGTCAAGCTTGTGTTATTTTGGGATGGTGGTCGAGCTGGGGGTGATCGTGGCAGGGTGGTAAAAAAGTTAATTGGTGCCAGGCATAGGTCTTGTTAAGCTGGTGTGGGAGTGGTAGGCTCGGTGCAGGGTGAGGTGGATGTCAGTGTTATAAAGGTGGGAAGGGAAATGTCACAAGTGGCAACTATAGGCCTTTTCAGGCTGCTGTGGGTGGTGTAGTGGCATTTAGAGGTGGATATGGGGTGTCCAGTGGCCTTGTCAAAGTTCAAAAATTTAGCTTATTAATTACTGAAGTAACAGCAAACATACAGGGTTACTCAGTTGTGGGGAGACAATTCAATGCTAATAGATGGGGAGTCTGAGATGAAGCAGTCATAAGAACAGTTGGCTGTGAGATGTCAGTGTAACTTCAGTTTGAATGTTCACAATTTAGTTAGGATATTTATGTTGCTACGGAGAGTATTTAACCAGTGAGGTGATCTGTAAAAAACTGATCATTGCCTATGGGCTGTCTGGCATCTAGTAATATGTAGATGTCCATTCTGTACTTTTTTTGACTCCCCATGCAATAGGTTGCCACATGCTGGTTCAGAGCCTACCTTACAGGCAGGACCCATTCAGTCACAATAATTGATGCAATAACACCCCCGCGACCCTTCCTTATCCACACAGTATATTATTTACTGTTATGTCATTCTTTATCTGTATAGTATACCTGTTTGTATACCTGTGATAGGACCGTCTTGTGAATGAGCTTGCTGGATGTAGTTTTCCCACAATAAACTTGAACACAGGTGTTCCACAGTGCTCAGTACTTTGTCTACTGCTTCTTTACATCTTTATGAATGACCTCCCATCAGCTGCTAATTGGTCATCTATACATATGTATTCTTATTAGCCAGTACTGTGTGTCTCCGTCAACTCCTCCTTGGGATTATATAGCGTCCTGCCCTGTGGTACTGTGGTTTTAGGTGCTGGATACCACACCTCTCACAACTCCGGTGACTCATGTTTTGTAATGGACTTAGGCCGCTGGTGAATGGCAGAGGTGGGAAAGCATTGACCGTCAAGAGGACAGCTCTCTTCTCCCAGTGATGTTAATGGCTATTTCACCACACATCCGAACACAAGTGCATAAGACAGTGTCAGCAAATGGGGACCACTTTGCCCATCGAGTCTTCCCAAGGTGGCTAACCCCCTCTCCTTGAATTGTTTCTGCCAGTCTGTTCACACTGTCCTATGCTAGCTTACATTCTCTTACTGTTTTAGCTGCCATTACCTGTGCTGGCAGGCTCTTCCATGACTCTAGCACCCTCTCCGTGAAGTTGTCATTTGTATAGTTGCTCCTGAACTTTCCTCCCACCAGATGCATGTTGTGCCCCCTTGTCAGAGTTCCCTTGTTTTCTTAGAAGAAGTTCTCCATCTTTTTTATTCTCTTGACATATATGAATGTTTCTATCATGTCTACTGTTTCTTCTCTGTTTTAATGAGTACAACTACACTTCCTGGAGCCTAGTTTAAATTCTCTCATGGTGTAGCCCCGGCACCATTTTAGTGGCCCTTCTCTACACTGTCTCTAATCTTTCTTTGTTCTTTTTCAGGTGTGGCCTCAGGAACTGGACACAGTACTCCAGGTTCAGTTTCACCAAGGATCTGTACAGTGGCATGATTACCTCTTGCTTTCTGCTTGTGATGCCCCTACCTATACATCCTTGAATGCCACTTGCTCTCTGTGCCACTGCTCTGCACTTTTGTGACTTTTAAGCTGATGAATTCCAATACAAGGTGGAATATCTTGCACAAGGCATAGTGGAACCCAGTGGGGTGGTGGTGGAACTGCAGAACTGATTTCCCATTATGGGAGCTAACTATCGAGCATACCTGCCAAACAATAAAGCCTCCTCTGCTTGCATTTTACTATGTTAGTATGTTAGTAACTACTTATGCAACATAGATGACCACTAAACAGCAGTTCCTAGGAAAATATACAAGTGTCCATGCTTTGATTCTTCTCGGAGCAAACATTCAAATTAGTTTGCTTACTTTGCATCATGTGACAGGGCTATATTAGCAGCTCAAGCAACAAGGATAGCTCCACATTGCATTTCTCGTTGTTGACCAGAACATATGTGACTGTATGCATAAAGGCTATGCTATCATCCACTGAATGCCTTACCTAACCAGTTCTGCCTTTTTGTCATGTTCTTTGGGATTTTGTCAAAAGCATAGATTCTTAGACACTTCTGAGGGATGATTTACATTGCGCTTCACTCCCTGCTCCAGGGCACTCATCACTGGCAATACATATCAAACAATGTCATACAATTGTGCAGTAGCAATAGTGAACTGATTATCTGTAATGTACGCTATCAATGGGATTCCATTGCACACTGCTAAAATTATTATTATGCTTTTCACACTGATCTTAAAATATGTCAGTATGTTGAGTTGTTTTTAACATTGCTCCTTGTAAGTAAATCACTCTTGATCACCAACACTGTTCACTTTTGTTTGAGTACTGCTGCTTTTCACCTTTTGTTTTTTGCTTTTTGTTTTCTATAAGAAACAATCCTTCCGCTGATCAATTGGTGTGTGTTTCTGTATGCCATGGACGTCACATCCATTGCAGCTACTGTACTGTGTGTACGCACAGTGGTACTCTCTGGCAGCTTCTTAGATGTTTTTGTTTACTCATTGCTACAGTGATTCAATGCCTGCGCAATTTTTGCTGTAGTTCAACACTCTTTTTACTGCCATGTTTTTCAGATTTTCCACCTCTCATATTATGGCTACTATGAAAACTCTCACCGTAACTGATACTTCACTACTGAAATGTGGCCATCCTTGTACACTCACTGATTCTGCCAGGAAAAGGCATAAGAAAGCATTCGATACTGCTCGTGCAAAAAGCAGAATCTCAATAGGTTCACAAATGTCTCGGTGGTTATCAATCAAAGGAAAAACATAACTTGTCTTCACATTCTGATGTTGCTTGCTTTCTAGTTGACTGGTATGCTACCATTTAATTTTTTTTTAGTCTAATTTAGACTACATTTTTCAGGGTTCAGTCCCTACAGCGTCAGCCGTTAATGTTTTACATTCGTTCTCCACAGGTATTATAATACAAGTCATGGAACAATCTCTGCGCTGGCTACATCACCAATTGTGCATTCCACTCCACAACAGGTGAATAAGTGTAACCATGCCAGAATTATGCATTCAGATGACCATGGGCCAACACAGTATCATTCACATGCAGTGCCACACCATGTGTCTGCAAATAGGCAAGTGCAGTGCGGTCATTAGATAAGCACAGAATATAAAGTGTTTGTCCTAATGGAAACGCTTGATTTCTTCTTTGATTAATAAAGGAATAATGCATGACAGGGTGTGTGTTGAGCTGGGATAATGCCACTCCTGGGGGGGTTGGGCATGAGGCCACAGGCCAAGTGTGTCCAATGCCTCAGGTGTGGCATTATCCCAGCATGACACACACCCTGGAGTGCATTATTCCTATGATACAATGGCTTGTTGTTATATATTAAATAAAAAAAATAATTTGAAAGAATGTTTTTATTAGTGTGAAAAAATATTTTTGTTTCTTAAGAGGAGATGCAAAAAAAGAGCATAGCTAAAGGTCCATATGGTCATCCATACTGGTTCACAGTACTGAGAGTATACCTGTGGCATTATGCTGGGATAACGCCATGGGTCTAGCCCCAAACTGACCAATCACAGACCAAGATTCTTTCTTACCATTGTATAATATATGTTGTTTCCATGCAGTTTGCCATATCCAGAGCATTCTGAAGAAACAGAATGCAACAATCTGCACAGAGGTCATTTAGCAGCATAGTATGGCTACACTGAAGCAAGAAATAACACTGATGGATTCCTATACATGACAATCTCTCAGTACGACATCTTGATGGGTTTCTATTTTTTCTGTGTAGTTGTAGTGCCACCTTCATAGCAATTTCCATTCATCTTATTTTCAGATTTTTGACATTTCTTTTATATTTCAGGTGTGATGACTTCTGCAATGAAGACAATATCGACGAGTCTGACAGTTTTCCACTGGATAATCCTGTCCTCATTGCAGCACCACAAGAGATGGGATTTGCACCAAGGTACCAGAGTTCAAGGTCATGCTGTTGGGGTGGGGGCTTTGTGACAGCACTCACGGAAATGTGGGCCAACACAAACCATGACTGGGGCCTAAATGTGAGGGGGTACACTATGCTTAGGTAGGTTAGAAAGGAGGGAAGAGGGTTTGGAGTGGCAAAGTCATGGGTCAACCTTAACCTTTTTTTGCACTAGCCAGCAGGTCAAGTTGATTCCAGATTGCACTAACCCACAGCTGGTTGCACTAGCCCTTAATTAAAATGGTACATTTCAGTCATTTATACTGGAAACAATGCAAGCAAAGCCACTAAATACTCTGATTATTGCACAGTCATCCTTCTCCCACATTGCTTCCAGCTTCCCAGCAGGAAAAACACTGCAATGCCATCTATCACAGACAAAGGTAACCCCCCATTGTTTTTTACCATGGTCTCCTCTCTTCCTCTTTCTGCCACCCCAAGCAAATGTTCAATCAAGCAGTCATAGCTCTGTGCATGCAATAGCTGACATCATCATGGGTGTCCTAGGTGATAGGTTTAAATACTTCATTGGCAAGCATTTGAAGTAGCCAGGGGGGAGGTAATGGAAAGGAGCATGGAAATCCTAGCTCCCCCCCAAAAAAAACAAAATCAGGGTAGTAAGTGAGGTGAACTGCAAGATAGAGATGTCGATAGGGAGAAGTGCAGGGGTAAATGGAGATAATGACAAATGCAGTATGGACAGGGATGGGCCAAAAAGGGGTAATGACATCAAGAAATAGAGGGTAATGAGTACCAATGCCCATAGTCTGGGCAACAAGCTCCCTGAACTGGTATCCTTGATGGAAGAGGCATGCCTGAATATCATAGCAGTCACATGAGCATGGTACCCAGAGAGACCTGACTGGGATGTTAACATACCAGGCTACATAACCTACAGGAGAGACAAGGAACGTATAAGATGGGGTGGAGTAGCTCTCAATGTAAGGAAAGGGATAAAAGCAACTGAACAAAAGAATAAAAAGGGAGGAGAGGAGGCAGTGTGGGTCAGCTTAGAGACTGGAAATGGCACCACAATCCACACAGGGGTTGTATATGGACCCCCATGTCAGGGGGAGGGATTGGACAAGGATAAGATAGAAGGCAGGCATCCTTAGGATGGCAGAGAATGGGGAGATACTGTTGATGGGGGACCTGAATATGCCAGATGTTAACTGTAGCACCTTTGCTGCAGCCACATCCCAAAGCAGGGCCATTCTCGATGCCCTTCAGATGGCATGCCTCAGATAGCTAGTTTTGGAACCCACTTGGGAGGGAGCAATCATAGACATCATACTCTCAAATGGGGACAGTGAGAGGATCTCAGATCTAGAAGTGGGTAGCCATCTGGGAACAAATGACCACCAAACAGTGTGGTTCATGGCAGAGTCAAGTCATACAAAAGTGAGGCTTCTAGACTTCCAGAGGGCTGACTTTGGCAAGATGGGAGAGTTCCTTAGAAAAGCACTAGCAAACAGGCTAAAAGGAGGGGTGGAGCAACAATGGAGAAACATCAAAAGTGCCATCACAGAGGCAACAAGCCTTTGTGTGAAGTAAATTAGCAAAGAAAAATGAAAGAAAAAGCCACTGTGGTTCTCAAAAGAGGTGGTGGTGAAGGTTGGGGGAAAAGATAGCATTAAGGAAGCATAAGCAAATGCAGAAGGAGCAGGACAGAGAACTGTACCAGTTAAGGCAGAAGCAGGCAGGGAAGGTAGTCAGAATAGCAAAGACCCAAACCAAGGAAAAGATAGCCAACTCAGTTAAGAAGGGGGGTAAAACCTTTTATAGGTATATCAGGGAGTGTAAAAAGACAAAGGGCAGGATAGTGAGGCAAAACACAATGGATGTTGGGTGGGCAGAGAGGGACAGTGAAAAAGCAGGGTTATTGAACAAATACTTCTGATCAGTATTCACAGAAAAGGAGGAGGTGGAGGTGACTAACACAATTAACAGAAGCACTCTGGATGGGGGGGTGATCCCAGTACTTTCACAGAAGAAAGGGTTTTGAAAGAACTCTTAAAACTGAAGGTGGACAAAGCAATGGGGCCTGATGGAATTCATCCCAGAATTCTAAAAGTATTAAGGAGAGAATTAGTGACACCACTGACTACTCTTGTCAACAAATCATGGCAGGGTGGTGTGGTACCTGAGGATGGGAGGAAGGCAGTTGTGATTCCCATTCACAAAAGTGAGAGCAAGACAGAGGCAGGAAACTACAGACCTGTCAGTTTGACCTCTGTGGTATGGAAAGTGATGGAATCACTTCTGAAGGAAAGAATTGTTGAGTACCTAGAGGCCAGTGGGGCACAGGACCCAAGGCAGCATGGATTCACAGCAGGAAGGTCAAGTCAGACAAATCTAATTGATTTCCTTGACTGGGTGACCAAAGTACTAGACCAGGCAGGGTCTGTGGATATGACCTTCCTACACTTTAGCAAGTCATTTGACACAGTGCCACACAAACAATTAATAGTGACATTAACCAGCCTGGGAGTGGGTTCCAAGGTGGTGGCCTGGGTAAACCATTGGCTGGACAACAGGACACAGAAGGTAATGGTAAATGGCATCCACTTTGAAGAAAGAGGGTTTACTAGTGGGATAGCGCAGGGTTCAGTACTGGGTCCAGTCCTTTTTAATGTCTTTATAAGTGACATTGTGAAGTGACTGGAAGGAAAAGTATGCCTCTTTGCAGATGACACAAAGATCTGTAACAGGGTTGATACACAAGGAGGTGTGGAAAGGATGAGAAGGGACTTGGCAAGGTTGGAGGAATGGTCAGAAGAATGGCAGTTTTGATTCAATGCAAAGAAGTGTAAAACAATGCACCTGGGAAACAAAAACCCCATGGAAGATTACACAATGGGGGGGGGTAGTAACAAAAAAAAAATGGAAAGGAACCTGGGGGTAATCATATCAGATGCCCTTAAGGTTAGCAAGCAATGTGAGAAGGCAGTTAGGAGGGCTGGGGGGATACTGGGATGTATAGGAAGAGGCATCACCAGCAGAAAACAGGAACTTGTTTTCCCTCTGTACAGACAGTTGGTGAGACCCCATCTGGAGTACTGCGTCCACTTATGTAGACCCCATCTCTGCAAGGACATTGACAGAATGGAGGTAGTCCAGAGCAGGGCAACTAAAATGGTCCAGGGTCTGCAAGAGAAGCCATATGAGGAGAGACTAAAGTAGCTGAATATGTATACCCTTGAGAAAAGGAGGGAGAGAGGGGACATGATAGAAGCTTTCAAGTACCTCAGTGGAATCAACAAAGTCCAAGAGGGTAGCATCATTCAGAAAAAGAGATGTGCAATAACAAGGAGACACAATTTGAATATGGTGGAGGGGGGGTCAGGGGCAATGTGAGGAAGTATTTTTTCACAGACAGTGTGGTGGATGCATTGACTCAGCCTTCCTGAAGAGGATGTGAGTTCTAAAACTGTGTGAGAATTCTAGAATGCATGGGACAGACATAAGCCAATTTTTTGGGGGGGAGGAAGCAATAGGCTGTTGGTTAATCAGGATCTGCAGCGTATCCATTAGGTAGGGAAATGTGCAGACTAGGTGGGCCAAGCTGTTCTTATTTGCCATCAAAGTCTATGTTTCTATGCACCTCACCACACTGTCACCACCACCCACAGGCAATGAACAGAGTCAGGCACAGAAAGACACTCTAGGTCCCCACCCTATAGTCAACTGGAGACCTGCACTTTTGAAAGTTTTGGTACAGTCTCAATTGATCCAGGATCATATCTAAGATTTCTTTGGGGTGGGGTATAGAAAAACCTAAGGGGCTTGGTAAATAGAAAACTAGAACATTTTTATTTGTAAACACATTTATTTTAATATGCTCTACCCCAACAATAACAGATTTTTCTTTAACATTGTCCTCTCATCAGCCTAGGGGAAACAGTACACAGGCATAACACTATACTATTTCTGTTTCTGTATAGGATGATCTGTGCACCCCAGGAATGCCTATTTCAAGGTTTCAAATTATGTATTTGATTAAGGTTTATTTTCATACCGTACATAATCCAAAGCTTTTTTTTAGGCTAAGATAACATGCTGAGTGGGATAAGGGTGGAACTGTATGGATGGTGGCAGCTGGCATGGTCCATTTAGAAGAGCTTGGGACCCCCTTCACTTGCCAGTAATGGCAGCTATGGATCTATGGATGGTCACTTCCCAGTCTGGTCTGCAGTGGTGTACAGGGAAAGAACAGAGTTAAGAGATTTGGAGAGGAGAGGGAAGTGATGGTGAGGCTGAGATAAAATGCACCACCTGCAGGGCTGATCCTGTATATCTCTTTGCATTTTGTCACTGAGATGTTGGACACAATAACTCAAAATGTAGAGAAATGAGGGGCACTGGCCTTAATAATATTATACAAATTGTTACACATAGACACAATCAGTAAACTAGAACCTAGTGACTTAACAGCACTCTACCCTTGACCACACCCTGTACACTAGCTGAAAGTCTTAACAGTGGAGTGATAACGACTCACACTGAGTCTTTTGTGGTCTCACTCTCTTAAATTACCAGATAATTGCAGCGCTTAATGGGCGGTTAATCACACCTGGACATCTGGAAGATTGAGAGATAAGCATGAGGACTAGAGAATGCTAAAGTAATGACTTTTTTAACTTCATTAACAGTCATGAAAATCTGCACTAATCAAGATGGGCAAGTAGAGAGTTAGCTGCACTAGCCTTGATCACTTTGCACTAGTGTTTGGGCTAGTAAACCAATGTTATGATCGACCCCTGGGCTATGTACATTACAGATGGCATCTAAATTGCTAGGATAGAGTAGGCAGAGGTAAACATGGAAGCCTTATGGGTCACTGTACAAACCCCAGCAGGAGTGAAGGTCAGTCAGGTTCTAGTATATAGGTCCCCCTCGGATGGGTAATGTCCTTGATTATGGTTTGCTGGCCAACATTGTAGCCTGGTGTGGACTAAAAGAGGAGTGAATGTTGCTGATGGGCACCACAATATGCCAGGTACAAACATGGGAGGGAGGGAAATGTCCTGGATGTGGTTCTAGCAAATGGGGATCTGGTTAGGGACCTGTTTGTAGAGGATCACATGACTGGGAGTGGCCACAATAATGTCTGGTTTCAAATTAACATGTGGGGTGGGATCGAGTACACTGGCCATGGATTTCAGGGGAGCAGACTTTATGGGCATGGGAAATATTCTCGAGGATCACTTAAAGGGGATTATAATAATGACAGATGTGTAAAAGAATTGGGAGGGCATACAAAGGGAACTTCATGAGGCAGGACCTGCACTAAACATAGAAACATAGAAACATAGACTTTGATGGCAGATTGATCATCTTGTTTTTCATTGTCCACCTGGGAACAGAAGTAGGAGGTTGTTCAGGAAAGAGGTTTGGTTTTATCTTATATTTGAATAGTTTTGTACTTGAAATTAGTTCTGTGTGTTAAAAATTACTACTTTGAGTTAGAACTGTTATCTGGGCTGTGATATTGTAACTATTGGGGCTTGTGTGCTGGGTGTGGGAACACTTGTTTGGCAGTGATAATTAGAGTGAAATTTAAATGTGATGTTTGCCTGGTGTTAGGGGGAGGGGTAATTACAAGAATCATCTTGTCTTTCATTGTCTACCTTTCTTAAATACTGAAAAACCACTGGGAGTTGGGATTGAAGGGGTATGCATTTCTGTCTGTGACTGAAATTTGAAGCAACAGGAACTGGTGGGCCTGTGACATCATTCGGTACCTGATGTCTGCATACACACACTGTTAGTGGGACTGGACACACACTGGACTGTATGTGTTTGTGAGACTTGGGAACTTTATTGGTGGGGTTGAAATTGGGTTCATAAATAACTGCAGTCAGTATAGAGAGAGACTGTATTCCAGAGGGAAGGGACTGAGAAAAGGGGTGTGTGCCATTATGAACAGAGAGGAACAAACAGGGTGGCCACATTCCACCATGGCAGGCATCTTCGGAAAGGTTGTAGGCTGCACAGACTGTGAGATGGCAGTAATTCTCAATTGGGCTTGGAGAGAGGGAGGCTATCCACTCTGTAGACAGCTATCTTGTATCAGGAGTGAAGTATATTGGTTAAGGAGTAAGCTGGGGGAGTTGGGGTGGTGTCCAAGGATAAGTGGTGTGGATATGGGCGGCAGAAGGGTGGGGCTGAGGAGAGGCTGGGGCAATGCTCAGAAATTACAGGATGTTATATTATAGCAAGCAGGAGGGGGGATATTAGGGACAGAGGACCCATAGATAGGGATGTTGACACTAAGGAGAAAACGTACAGGGTAAACATTCTGAATATAAACAGAGTGGAGGGGGAAGAGTCAGAAGGGGCTGTTGTGAGGAAGCCTAGAAGAGCAGACAGTGAGAAGGCAGGGGCTGTTGTGGGGAAGCCTAAAAGAGCAGACTGTGGGAAGGGAGCTCCTAAGGAGAACAGGGCAAGAGGGGAGGAAGAGGGGCAGTTTAGAGGGGCAGTCAGGGGAAACTCAGGTTGCTTGATGGAGGCTGGCATAGAGTGTTGCAACAAATTTGAGCTACTACAAAATCCTAGAGGGGAGTGAAGGGGTTGTGAAATGAGAAACTGATACAGAGGCCGGGGGAGGGAGTCAGATACCCCTAGGGCATCACAGACCAGTAATTGAAAGGATAGAAATAGTCCTAGAGGGAAAAGGGGAAACATAAATGTTAAGCAGATGGGGGAGATGCAACATATTGCAGACATGAGGGAGAAAAGCATGACTGGAGAGAAACTGGGAGACGAGGAGACGGGGGAGGGGCCCCCCTGCAGCAGGGAGGTCTGTACCAAGGATGGGGCCCTAGGTAAAGGGGATCCACAGAGGGCCTCTGGAGGTAGGGGTACTATTACAAGGGGGGGTGGCCGTATGGGGGAAGGGGAAACCATCAGGGCCAGGATAAATGGTTCGGATAAGAGAGGGTTAACGGGGACACCTATTCAGGAGGGTCTAAGTTAAGTGGGCAACATAACAAGAGAGACAGAAAGGGGAGGGTGACAAAGGGGTCTCTAATAAGGCAGGAAGACTCCTGTGGAATTGAGATCATGAATAAAGGGGGATGGGGGTTGAGAGCACATAGTGGAGGTAACCATAAGGATGATGGCAGTATTAAGGTTCTGTTATTGGGAGACTCAATGATTAGGGGTGTCCAGTGGGAGGGACAGGGGGGTGGATGCCATAGCCAGGTGAAGGTAGTGAGTATCTCTGGACTGACAGTGCACAGAGCAAAGTTCATGGTGTATGAACTGGTTAGGGATTGTGGAGGGAAATTGGATTTCCTGGTGCATTTGGGAACTAATGATCTAGAGGGAAATAGCATTTTAGAAATCCAAGCAAGGTTCCAAGAACTTGCCAGAGTCTGTCGGGATAATGAAGATCACAGAGGTTAATGACTGGCTCAGGAAGTGGGGTGAAGAGAGTGGGTTGGGGGTGTTAGGGAACTGGAAAGGAGTTTGGGAGGATAAGGGACAGGCTTCATCTTGCCCCATTAGGGAAGGAAGTCCTTAAACAGGGGGTGGCTGACTACATTCAAGAAAGGTGGGGTTTAAACTTGTGAGGGGGAGGGATAAGGAGGGTCTGACCAGAAGCCCTCTCCTCCAGATGAGGGGAGTAGCCTTCAAACCCAAGGGAAAGGAAACAGACTGGGGGAGAGGTTTCAGGAGGAGCAGATAAAGATGGAAGTATAAGGAACCTGGGTGGGGTTCGACAAAGGGGATCAGGGATAAGGGGTGGGGGGTGGTGTTAGTAAATGGCAGGAGCTTGGGAAACAAGTTGCCAGAGTTCCAGGCCATGCTGTTCGAGGAAGGGAGTGGATATGGTGGTAGTCATGGAAACATGGGCCAACAAAAAACATGACTGGGATCTAAATGTGCTGGGGTACACTATGCTTAAGAAGGATAGAAAGGAGGGAAGAGGGGGTGGAGTGGCTATGTTCATTAGAGATGACATAGAAATTGCTAGGGTAGAAGAGGCAGAGGGAAATGTGGAGGCCTTATGGGTCACCTTACGAACCCCAGCAGGAGGTAAGGTCAAGCTGGGTGTAGTATGTAGGCCCCCTGGGATGGGTGATGTTCTGGAGGATGGTTTGCTGGACAACATCATTGCCCAGTGTGGACCAAAAGGGGAAGGAGTGGTGTTGATGGGGGACCTTAATATGCCAGGTACAAACTGGGGAACCATGTCCTCTAAGGTGGCCAAAGAGCAGAGGCCACTGGACGGCTTCCAGGATGTGTTCTTAACACAGCATGTGATGGAGCCCACAAGGGAGGGGCATGTCCTGGACGTGGTTCTGGCAGATGGGATCTGGTAAGGGACCTGGTTGTAGAGGAACCCCTGACTGGGAGTGACCACAATACTGTCTGGTTTCAAATAAGCATGGGGGGAGGGGGAGAGATCTAGGACACTTGCAGTGGACTTCAAGGGGGAAGACTTTGTGGGCATGGGAAATATTCTCAAGGATCACTTGAAGGGGATTACATCGATGACAAATGTGGAAAAGAGATGGGACGTCATAAAATGGGGACTTCATGAGGCAGTCAGGACCTGCGCTAAGGTGAAAGGTAAGGGAGCAAGGTCACATAAACCATACTGGTGGTCCAGTGAGGTTCAGGTAGCGGTCAGAGAAAAGAAGGCGGCCTACCAAAAATATAAAACAACAAGAGGGGATAGGAAAAAGGAAATGTACCATCTTGCATCTAGAAAAGTCATCCGGATGGTGAGGGGGGCAAAGTCCAGTAAAGAGCAGCAGCTGGCACAGGAGATACATGGAGGGGAAGAGGGGTTCTTCCGCTACATTGGGAAGTGGAGAAAAACTAAGGGCCATCTCGGCAGATTGAGATCAGAAGGAGGGTGGGTGGAAGAGGCGAGGGACCAGGCAGCGGTATTAAATGAGTACTTCACCTCTGTGTTCACTAGGGAGGGGGATGGGATATCTACAAAGCAAGGCACGATGGGGATAGAAGCGGTAGTAAATGGGTTCAGGGGAGCAACAGAAATGGAGCAAGAGGGAGGGAGAGGTACCCCAGATGTGTCACATCAGGATAAGGATAAAAAGGCCAATAAAGTGGAGGGGACGAATGATGCTGTCTCCACTGAAAGGGTGCGGTTAGCCCTCAAGGGCCTAAAGAAAGATAAATCTCCTGGGCCGGATGGCATTCATCCAAGAGTACTATGGGAATTGGCGGACATACTGGCTGCACCCCTAGTGGAGCTCTTCAACAGGTCGCTTGAGACAGGGAGGGTACCTAGGGATTGGTGAGAGGCACATGTGGTACCAATCCATAAAGGGGGGGGTCGAGGGAAGTACCAGGTAACTATAGACCCATCAGTTTGAACTCGGTGATGGGAAAATTAATGGAGAGTATACTAAAGGAATGAATGGGGGTATACTTGGAGGAGGTGGGAGGTCTGGATAGTCGGAAACATGGGTTTGTGCCAGGTAGATCATGTCAAACCAATCTTGTGGAGTTCTACGAATGGGTAACATCAGAACTGGACAGGGGAAAGCCTATGGATGTATTATTCTTGGACTTCAGCAAGGTGTTTGACTCTGTCCCCCACAATGGTCTGGTGGAGAAACTGATGGGGTTGGGAGTAGGCCCTTTGATGGTCAGATGGATTGAAAATTGGCTAGCTGGACACACCCAGAGAGTAGTGGTCAGTGGGGAGCTCTCGAACCCTAGAGAGGTCGGTAGTTGGGTACCACAGGGCTCGGTTCTGGATCTGAAACTGTTTATTGCATACATATCGGACATTTGGGAGGGTATAGGGTGTGAAATGAGTCTCTTCGCTGATGACTCCAAGATGGGAGCAGTAGTTGAGGGGGAAGAGGGGAGGCTGGCCCTGCAAGCGGACCTGGACACCTTGGAAAGCTGAGCTCACACATGGAAATTAAATTTCAATATCACCAAGTGCAAGATGTTACATCTTGGGTGGGGAAACCCTAAACACAGGTACACTCTGGGCGGGGAGGCACTGGAGGCCACAACAGGGGAAAAAGACCTAGGGGTCATGGTGGATGCATGTATGAATAACTCTGAGCAGTGCAGAAGAGCGGCTAGCAAGGCAAACAGTATGTTGGGATACATCATAAGGGAGATCACCTCGAGGAGCATGGAAGTGATTCTGCCACTGTACAATGGACTGGTTAGACCACACCTTGAGTACTGTGTACAGTACTGGAGACCACACTAGAAGAGGGACCTACAGCTCCTGGAGAGGGTGCAGAGGAGGGCAACTAAGATGATACGAGGACTAGGGGATTTGACGTTTGAGGACAGACTTGAGGAGCTCTGCCTGTTTTCATTGCAGGAGAGGAGAGACGGGGGGACATGATTGAGGTCTTCAAGTAACTCAAGGGAATAAATAGGGTAAACATGGAGGAGATCTTTATACTAAAGCAGGGAGGTATCACCAGAGGGCATGGTTTGAAGTTGGAAGGTGGAAGGGTGAGGGGGGGAAAAGAGGAGGAGTTTTTTCACTGAGAGGGTGGTGTACCCTTGGAATGCACTGCCTGGCGATCTGGTTCAAAGATCCACAGTGGAGGGCTTCAAGAGAGGGTGGGACAAACACAGAAAGCATATGTATCAGATGATGGCCTGGCCTAGCAGGGTGGGGATGGATTATAGGGGTTTCTGGAACACAAGGGGGGGTGGCCTCGGCTCTCAACTAGGGATCTGAGGTTTGAGCAGACTCAATAGACCATAAGGCCTAATCTGCTGGCAATTAGTATGTTAGTATATAGACCGCTTGGCCCACCTTGTCTGCCCATTTCCCTACCTACCGGATAAGCTGCAGATCCTGTTTAACCAACAGCCTATTTCTTCCTACCCACCACAAAAATTGCCTTATGTCTGTCCCATGCATTCTTTAATTTTCCCACAGTTTTAGACCCACAACCTCCTCAGGAAGGCTGTTCCATGCATCTACCACCCTCTGTGTGAAAAAATTCTTCCTCACATTGCCCCTGAGCCATCCCCCCTTTATCTTCAAATTGTGTCCCCTTGTTTTTGCAAATCTCTTTTTCTGAAAGATGCTATCCTCTTGGACTAAGGTGAAGCTCAAGGGAGCAAGACCACATAAACTGTTATGTTGTACCAGTGAACTTCAGATACTAGTCAGGGACAAGAAGGCTGCCCCCAAAAAATACAAATCATTGAGAGGGGAAAGGGAGATTGAAACGTACCATCCTGCATCGGCAGAAGTCACCCGTATGGTGCAGGTGGGCGAAGTCCAGTAAAGGGCAATGGCTGGCACAGGGGATTTGGGGTGGGGAAAAGTGATTTTTTTCCAGTACATCGTGGAGCAGTGAAAAAATAAGGGCCATCTTTGCAGATTGAAATCAGATGGTGGGCGGTTGGAACAGGTGACGGAGCAGGCGTAGGTATTAAATGAGTACTTTGACTCGGGGTTCACTAGGGAGGGGTACAGGATATTTACAAAGCAAGGCACTAGGCTGACAGAAGCGGTATTGTGTGGTGTTGGCAGAGCAAGAGAAATGAAGCCGCACTCAGAGGGAGAGGCACCGCTTGGGTTTCACTCCAGGACCAGGAAAAAAAGGCCAGCAAGGTGGGGGTGAAGGATGATACTATCTCCACTGAACTGGTGTGGGAAGCTCTTAATGCCCGGATGAAAGATGTATCTCCTGGGATGGATGACATTCATCCGAGAGTACTATGGAAGTTGACAGATGTACTGGCTGCACCCCTGGTGAAGCTCTTCAACAGGTCGCTTGCAACAGGGAGGGTACTTAGGGATTAGCATTAGGTGCATGTGGTGCCAATCCACAAAGGGGGGTTGAGGGGAAATACAAGGTAACTATAGACCCAGCAGTTTGACCTCGGTGGTGGGCAAATTAATGGAGGGTATACAGAAGTAACGACTGTGGGTGTTCTTGGAAGAGAAGGGGGGCTGTATAGTCGACTACATTGGGTTTCTGCCAAATAGATCATGTCAAACCAACAGTGTGGAGCTCTACGAATGTGTAACATCGGAACTGGACATGTGGAAGCCTGTGGATGTACTATTCTTGGACTTCAGCAAGGCATTTGACTCGGTCCACTACAATGGACTGTTGGAGAAACTGACAGGTTTGGGAGTGGGTCCATTGATGGTCAGATGGATAGGACCATGACAAGCTGGCCACACATAGAACAGTGGTCAGTGGGGAGCTCCCGAACCCTAGAGAGGTCGGTAGTGTGGTACGGCAGGGCTCTGTCCTTGGTCTGATCCTGTTTAGTGCATACATATCTGACATCAGGGTGGGTATAGGGTGTGTAATGAGTCTCTTTGCTGATGACTCCATGTTGGGAGCAGTAGTTAAGGGGGAAGAGGGGAGGTTGGCCTTGCACGGGGACCGGAACAGCATGCAAAGGTGGTGTCACACATGGAAAATAAATTTCAATACCACCAAGTGCAAGATGTTACATCTTGTGCATGGAAATCATAAACACAGGTACAACCTGGTGTGGGATGTGCTGTTTAATGGTCTGGTTAGACCACACCTCGAGTACTGTGTAAAGTACTGGAGACCGCACTTGAAGAGGGGCATACCAGTCCTAGAGAGGGTTCAGAGGATGGCTACCGTGATGATATGAGGAGTGGGGGAGTTGATGAATGAGGACAGACTTAAGGAGCTCAGCCTGTTTTCATTGGAGGACAGTAGACGAGAGATGGGGGAGGGGTGCAAGGTTGAAGTCTTCAAGTACCTCAAGGGAATACATGGGGTAAACACAGAGGGGAGCTTTAGACCAAAGAAGGGAGGTATCACCAGAGGGTATGGTTTGAAGTTGGAAGGTGGAAGGATGATGGGGGGGAGAGAAGGAGGTTTTTTACTGAGAAGGTGGTGGACCCTTGCAATGCACTGCCTGACAAGCTGATCCAGATTTCCACAGTTGAGGGCTTCAAGAGATGGTGGGACAGATGCAGAAAGGGGATGTATCGGAACACAAGGGGGGGGTAAGGGCCTCAATTCCCAACGTGGAATCTGTGTTTCCAGCAGATTCGATCGACCGTAAGGCATAATGTACAGGCAAGTAGTATGTTAGTATGTATACACATCACCACTGCTGTTTGTCTTCACATCAATATAGATGTTATTTGACACAGTAACACACAATACTTTGTCAGTGCACCATGAATCAGTATTGTGTTACATAATTGTAATTCTTGCCATTGATTTCTATTTTAATTTGCAGTGATGTCCAATATGAACATTTGCCAAATGCCACTGTTGAGGAAGATGTTTTGGGACTGTGTGGTATTGAGTAGCCCATCACAGCACATGCAGAGGAAAACCACGATAACAATAATACAGAAGGCAGTGATGCTCAAATTGCAAGATCAATTGTACAACAGGCTGTGTTCATGGTTTACCAGGAAAACCTCATGGCATTGGCACATAAATGCTTATTGACTAATTGTGGGATCTGTGGCCAGGCCCTTGCAATCAACACAAGGGTTAGTGGGACGTGCTTGACATTGACATGGGTACGTAAGAAATGGCAAATTCTGATACATATATTGAGCAAATATTGTATTGCTTGATACAATACTGTAACACACTAATTTTTTCTTTCAGATGTGTACAATTGGCCATATTCACTTTAAATGGTCAAGCCAACCACAACTGAAATATGGCCTGAATGTGGGTGACTTGTTACTTTCCAGTGCCATACTCATATCGGGCAATAACTATGGAAAGATTACCATTCTTGAACCATGCAATGCTCAGCGAGTCCTCATTTTTTCACTTTCAGCATCTGTATGTGGTACCTGTTATTGAACGTCACTAAGTGTCCATGGAGGATTCTTTGCTGTCTTCACTCAAGCACAAAAGTGTCATTATAATGGGTCTGCAAATGCTACATCATTGTGTGATATCTGTGATCATATGTTCTTAGGTGGACCTATTCAGACCTATCATTTACGTTTGTTATCTTCATTGTAGGTGATGGTAGAATGGACAGTTCTGGACACTCAGCTCAGTACTGTACCTACGCCTGCATGGACCTGGAGTCAAAAGAGATTCTAGCAATGATCGTGGTCGACAAGTGGGAGACAGCACTGAAGTCCCCAAATAAGGAAAAGTTTGCTTTCCAGCACTCACTAAACTCTCTTCTGAATAGTGACATTTCGGTCAGTGAAGTGGTACCTACTTGCTCACCCCCCACAGCTAGCAGTGCAACCAGTGAACCAGAGAAGTGGCTATCTCTACAAAGCAGTGTGCAAAAGGTGGAGATTAGCACCCAAGAGGTGGATAGGCAGAAAAGGAGCAAAATTCAGCAGAAGAGAAGACAGCAAGGAGAACCAGGGATAAAGGACAACCAAGGAAGGGGCTGGAGTAGAACAGTGAAACAGTCTAGGGAGGTCAAATCATGGAAAGCCATGTTTGCCAATGCCAGGAGCCTTAGCAACAAGATGGAAGATCTGGAGGCTGTCATGGTGCAGTCAGACCTGGACATTGTGGCCATCACTGAAACCTGGTATAATGATAACCATGACTGGGAGATGGCCATACCTGGCTACAACATATTCAGAAGAGACAGGACAGGTAGGAAGGGAGGAGGAGTGGCACTGTATGTGAAAAATGACATATGGGCCACAGAGATCCAGGAGGAACAAAATGGGGAGAGATATCGTGGGTTAATGCTGAAAGGAAAATGGGGCCAGCCATCTGCACAGATGTGGTCTATAGACCACCAGCCCAGGAGGAAGAAACAGATAGGGAGCTGATGCTAGCCATCCAAAGGATGGTAGACAAAGATGAGGTAGTACTGGTAGGAGACTTCAATATTCCAGATGTGGACTGGAGCATCCCAGCAGCAGCATCAACTAGGAGCAGATTTGTCCTGGACTCCCTTCAGGGTGCCTTCCTCAAGCAACTGGTCATGGAACCAACTTGGCAGAAGGCAATACTATAGCTTGTGCTCACAAACGGGGACAGTGTGATGGGGGTAACAGTGGGGGAGCACCTGAGGAACAGTGACCACCAGTCATTGTGGTTTGAAATCACAGAAAGAGCAGAACCAAACAACACAACAGCACGTATCCTGGATTTTAGGGGGGCAGACTTTGGGAAAATGGGGAGATACTTGAAAGAGGCATTAAGGGGAATGGGACAGGAATCAGGGATTGAGGAACAGTGAGTAGTATTTAAAATGGGGATTACAAGAGCAACAGAATTATGCATTAAGCAGATTAGCAAGAGGACAAGGAAGAGGAGACCATTATGGTTTTCCAAAAAGGTAGCAAAGAAAGTGAAAGCCAAAAAGATTGCATTCAGGCAATACAAAAAGACATAGGCAGAAGGGGATAGGGAGAAGTACCAGGAGAAGCAAAGGGAGGCAGGGAGGTCAGTAAGGGAAGCCAAAGCTCAGGCAGAAGAACACATTGCAAAATCAGTGGGTAGAGGGGACAAAACCTTTTACAGGTACATAAGTGAAAAAAGAAAGGCAAAGGGAGGGATAGTGAGACTGAAGGGGGAGGATGGGGGCCACGTGGAGGATGACAACAGTAAAGCTGACATATTGAACAGGTATTTCTGCTCAGTCTTTACTGAGGAAGAAGAGGGTAATGGGTCTGAAGGGAGTACAAGGGGTGAGAATGGTGCAGAAATGGACACAAGTCCCTTTACATGGGCAGACTGGGTGGGCCATAGGCCCTTATCTGCCAACACTGTCTATGTATCTATGTACAATGGCTGATTTATCAACATGAGTTGAAACCCCATTGTCTGCATTATAGCATGTTTACCTTTGATTCTTCAGTTTGCTGTTCGACTTTGAAGAGTGCAGACGTGTCTCGGTCCAGAGAAGATGACAGCGCCGACCTCCAGAGGTAAGTATGGGTTAAGGGGGGGATAAGGGGAGGTTTGTGCTCAGCGGGAGGGTGGAGATGGGAGGGGAGGACTGGGGCAATGATGAGGATCATTTTCTTTCTACAGGTAAAAAAAACATTGGGATGGTTTCTTTTTACAAGAAAAAAGCAAAACTTTGGGCACACTAGGGGTGGGCTTCCCGAATGCCACATGAGTTGGGGTACATGATGCCGACATGGGGATTGGGCACCCGATGTTGAGTGGGAAAAAAAACATACATTTGGACACACTGGGGTGGGCTCCCAGTGTACCACATGGTGGGGGTACATGATGCCGACACGGGGATTGGGCACCCAGATGTCAGCACAGGGACAGAGAATGGAGGGAGCAGTGAGGACAGCTGCAGCAAGAGGGAGCAGGAGGATTTTCTTTGCTGCCAGTGCTCGGAGGGAGCAGGTAGGACAGTGGGAGGGTGCAGGAGGAGTGACATCTGAAAGATAGTGGTGGTGACACAACTGCACATGTACAGCACTCGCATATGTATAGTTGCGGTGAATGTTAGAATGCCATTCACAAGATGTTGGCACCAACAGAACTGCACATGCCTGCAAGTCACGCAAGCACAGTTTTTGCCCTGGCATGTGGATGTAACAACTGAAATAGTGTGGCTGTTACTCTGTAGTGGCCAATTGTGGCAGAGTGCTTTAAGCTCCATTGTACTTTTGGATGATTACTTCCAAAAGTCCAATGGAGGATGCCTCGATTGGCTGTTTTAAGGCAAGACATGCCAAAATAGCATTAGGCTCCACACACAGCCATAAAAAGGGAGTTAAGGGTTCATGCTGCATTAATATAAATGAGGCATGAAAAGGGCTCTTTAAGCCCGTCTGATGCAGAGCCTACCCTTAAAATGCTTAGTATCACAGCTCCTCATGATGAGCTGGTAGTACTGGAGAAAACACTACATAATGTCTCATGGGCCCAAGCATTGGTGGAAAGCAAATTCTTGCATAGCAATGCTCCCTGACACACAGACATCTGAAGCAGCCCTCCACTACTGGGCAGTGATCCTGAGAAAACACACTTAAGTGGTGAGTAGACACCAACACTGCAGTGATCACGTCTCATTCCAACTATTTTTAAGAATGTACAAAACCAGTGGATCAATCACACCTTAAAGTGTTTGGACAACAGATGTAGATATCTAATAATAACTGATACAATTATCCCATTGGTGAGCCAGACAAGTGCTCCAGATTATGCCTTTGGTATGATTAATAGAGGCCAGAGAGAATGGGAGGCAACAGTTATCTCCTCCATTTGGGACATTATGAGTCTAGACATGCTCACTATGAAACCATTCCTCCAAGTGCAGGCAGACCATAACATCTCACACACACAGATTTAGAGCTAGAAACAGAAACATAGAACTTGATGGCAGATAAGGACCACTTGGCCCACCCAGTCTCCCCGTTTTACCCTACCTACATTATCACTGATGACCCTACTTGATCTCAATCTTTTTCTCCTTCCCCCCATTTCTTTCTACTAATATTCCCATATGCTTGTCCCTTGCATTCTTGAACCCCACCACTGTTTTCACCCCACCAACTCCACTGTAAAGCTGTTCCAGGAATCTACCACTCTTTCTTTGAAGAAGTACTTCCTCACATCTCTCTGGAATCTACTCCCCTCCAGCTTCATAGCATGTCCCCTTGTTCTTGAGCAGTTCTTCTGCTGAAAAATACTTCCCTCCTGTACCTTATTTACCTCTGTAAAGTATTTAAAGGTCTGAATCATGTCCCCCCTCTCCCTCCTTTCTGGTAGAATGCTCATATTAAGATCCTTTAGTCTCTCCTTGTAGGGATTTTGATGCAGACCCTGTGCCATTTTAGTTGCCCTTCTCTGGATCACTTACAATCTGTCTATGTCCTTCCAGAGATGTGGATCCCAGAACTTGACACAGTGCTCTTGGTGGGACCTTACCACTAGTCTATACAGAGGCAGCACCATCTCATTCTTTTTGCTGGTGATAGCCCTCCTTAAGCACCCTAGCATCCCACTTACCCTTCCTAATGCCTTGTTACACTGCCTGGCCACCTTTAAGTTGTCATATATGATTACCTCCAGATCTCTTTCCTGATTGGTGGTCATCAGTGCTGTAGCACTTCACATATTCTGTACTCTGCCCATGGGTTTCTGTGCTCTAAGTGCATTATTTAGCACTTTTTCAAATTTAAACCTAGTGCAATACCCTTAAGCACTCTTTGAGCTTTCCCAGGTCTCTGCTCACCCTTTCCACCTCCCCGGGAGTGCCCACACTATTGCAGATGTTGCTGTCATCTTCAGAGAGGCAGACCTTCCCTCCAGCGTATGTGCAATGTCACTTATAAAGACATTAAAGAGGACCAGTTCCAATACTGATCATTGAGTCACCCTGTGGTCACTCTCCCCTCCTTGGAGTGAACTCCATTTACCACCACCTTCTGTCACATGTCCCCTAACCAATTTCTTACCCAATCTAATACCTTTGGATTCACTTCTAAGCTACTAGCTTGCTTACAAATCTCCTATGTGGAACAGTGTAGAAAGCCTTACTGAAATCTAGTTGGCCAGGTCCACTGCTCAATCTTGATCAAATTCCTTGGTCACTGAGTCAAAGAAATCGACCAGATTAGTTTGACATGACCTGTCCCTTAATGTATGCTGCCTTGGATCTTGAAACCCATTGAATTCAAGATATTTCACCATTCCTTCTTTCAGCTGCAATTTCACTAACTTTCCACTGCTGATGTAAGGCTGGCTCGAATATAATTGCCGGCCTCCTCACTGCTACCACTTTTGTGAAGTAGGACTACATCTGCCCTCCTCCAGTCCTCCAGAACCACTCCTGTTGCCAGTGAGCTATTAAACAGGACTGTCAAAGGTGCAGCCATTGTCTCACTGAGCTCCCTCAATACCCTTAGATGCACCACATCTGACCTCATTGTCTTGCCCACTTTCAGTTTAGAGTGACCCTTCAGGACTCTCTCCTCCAAAAAAGGCAAAGCTTCCATGTCAGCACTTCTCAAATCAGGGAGATCTCCTGATTTTGGCAACTAAAATCCTGGTGATCCTCACATATATATGCCTAACTGAATCTACAGTGTTAGAAATGATTTGATAATGTCATTTAAGGATGGAAGAACAGTCTGTTCATTCAATCTGATGATTTTAGGGACATGATTGGTGCTATAAAAAAGCAGGTGAAATCTCAGAAAAAGGGCAGAATCAGAGAGACTCCCTCAAATTAGGAAGACTTGGAAGGTAAAGAAAAAGGACTACAGTCTACCGCCCTCCTTCCAAAGCTCCTGTTACTTTTTGTGGCCTCTCCCTTCTTCCCTCCTCTGCGAACACTGAACAGAAGTATTTGTTCAGGATGCCTGCCTTTTCCTGGTCATCCTCTGTACATTCCCCTTTCCTTCCCTTTTTAACCTTAAAATCTCTCCCCTGGTTTGCATCTTTACACTTACATACAGTACCTAACAATGTTGTGTCCTCTTTAGTTACTGCCTGATCTATTCTCTCTTCACTTTGCAACTTTGTGCTCCTTACTGCTTTCCCTGTTTCCCTCAGGTTCCCCTGATACATTGCCCTATCCTCTTCCCTCTGCATCACCTTATACCTTCTGAATACTACCCTTTTAGCATTTACCCTTTTAGCCACCTCTTTTAAGAACAATTGCAGTCTCTTTCTCCTCTTAGTTTTACTCACTTGCTTGATGCAGAGGTTTGTTGCCTTCGGTATGCCCTCTTTTAGCTTTGCCCACTATCCCTACTCCCCACACAAGTCATCCACTGCCTGGTCATCCCTTCCAGGTCATCCCTGAGTCATTCACTGATCTTTTTAAAATCTGCTCTCCTGAAGTTCAGGACCCTTGCCCTTGAGTGGTTCGATTCCGCAGCCATCCTTATTTTGAACCACACTGTACTATGATCACTGGTCCCTAAGTGAACTCCCACCTTGACATCTGCAACACTGTCCCTATTAGTGAGTACCAGGTCCTGGGTATGCCCCATTTCTTGAGTGGGGTTGCTAACCAGTTGTCTGAGAAATGCCCCCTGCATAGAGTCCAGGATGTCCCTGCTTCTAGTTGAAGTCAAGGCTGGAAGGCTCCAATCTATATCTGTCTGATTGAAGTCCCTCACAGGCAGCATTGCCCCATTTTCTGTCATTTTGCCAATGGCTTCCACCAGTTCTTAGCTAAACCCTCCCCCTATACTGGGGGTCTGTAGATCACACCAGTGTGAACAGTGGCTCCTTTCACTGTCTTCAGGGTGACCTACAGTACCTATACCCTTCCCGCATATTCCCTGTGTGTCCATTACTTTTATGCTTTCCCTTACATAAAGCATACTCCCATCCTTCCCACCTTATCTTTCCTGAACAAAGTATAGCTTGGTATGGCCATGTCCCAATGATGGTTTTCAGTGCACTATAAGTTATTAATGGCCACAATATCCAGGTTGGCCTTTCCCACAATGGCCTCTAGGTCTGGAATCTTATTTCCTAGACTTCCAGCATTCACTCACATGGCCATCCAGATTTTCTTACCCTCTGCTTTTTACCCTTTTTTTTCTTTTTCCCTCACTCCTTCTCCCTGCTCTTTTTAATGCTCCAATTCTCATCCCTTTTCATTTTTTCCACCTTACTTCCTTTATTCATTTGCACCCTGGAGGATTCCTCTCGTCTCGAGTTCTCCCAACTTTCTACTTTCTACTTTAGCATGTGGAACAGGGAAATTTCTGCCTCCACAATTCTTTTGGCAACCCCCTCATCTAGTATAAATGTCCATTAAAGTAACATTTAAACTGTTCACTTAGGACTGCAGTTCTCCTCCCAGATGGATGAATATTATCACAACTATATATAGGCCCTTTTCCCTCCATGTGGATCCCCAGTCTTCAGTGTAGGCGAACCTTTGGGGGTAATCATATCAGATGACCTTAAGGTTAGCAAGCAATGTGAGAAGGCAGTAGGGAGGGCCGGGGGTATACTGGGATGTATAGGGAGAGGCGTCAGCAGCAGAAAACAGGAAGTTGTTATCCCTTTGTACAGACAGTTGGTGAGACCCCATCTGGAATACTGTGTCCAGTTCTGGAGACCCCATCTCTGCAAGGACATAGACAGGATAGAGGCAGTCAGAGGAGGGCAACAAAATGGTGCAGGGTCTGCAAGAGAAGCCGTGTAGGAGAGACTAAAGAGCTTAATATATATACCCTTGAGGAAAGAAGGAGGGGATACATGATAGAAACTTTCAAGTACCTCAAGGGAATCAACAAAGTCCAAGAGGGTAGCATCTTTCAGAAAAAGAGACTTGCAAGAACAAGGGGACACAATTTAAAGATAGAAGAAGAAGCGGTTCAGGGGCAATGTGAGGAAGTATTATTTCACTGGAGAGGGTAGTGGATGCATGGAACAGCCTTCCTGAGGAAGTTGTGGGGTCTAAAACTGTGGAGAATTCAAGAGTGCATGGGACAGACATAAGGCAATTCTTGTGGGGGGCAGGAAGATATAGGCTGTTGGTTAACTAGGATCTGCGGCCTATCCTGTAGGTAGGGAAATGGGCAGACTAGATGGGCCTAGCGGTCCTTATCTGCCGTCAAAGTCTATGTTTCTATGTTTCTATGTAACCTCTCCTCTCTGCACCATTCCTTCAACCATAAGTTTCTGGCCACCCAAAATTCCTGGGTGACAAGCTTAGAAAGAGGACCCATTCACTCACATTCTGTGTATGAGAACAGTGGTAATTTCTTGTCATCTGCAGCCACAGATGGAGAAGTGATGCCTACCTGCATGCCAGAAGTGAGTTGGTGATCTCTCTCTCTCTCTCTCTCTCTCTGGTATCCATTTTTCTATTATTCCATCAGTGTATCTATCATCCATCTATCTATCTATCTATCTATCTATCTATCTATCTATGTGTCTAATCTTTTTTTTTATATTTTATTCCCTCTCCTTCCCAGTTCTTCCTCATTCTTTACTGATCCTACGTACATAATAGCAAACCCGGGTGCCCACCCTCAGCACTATTTTGTTGTAACTACCCTTCCCCTCTAGGTTGGCCTCAAAAAATCAAAGGTGGCAGAACTGGGATACCTATCCCTTGTGCAGCTGAACAGTATTCTGACATTGGGTGCCCAATACTCAGTGTAAGCTTCCCTTTGAAAGAAGGAAACCATCCCTTATTAATCTTTTTTTATTGTTATAACCCTATAAAAAAGAAAGCGATTCCTTGCCGATCTGACCCCTGAGACCCCACCCATCCTATCCTGACCCCCAATTCATCACCCACTACCCCACACACCCTCACCCACCTGAACATACCCCACGATGTAGACCTACTCTCTGATCAAAGACACATCTTGCTGTTGGAACCAGTGACTGCAATATAAGAAACTAAGGTATGTCTGGTTTAATGTATGTAATGCCCCCCCCAAAAATAATTAGGGGGCTTGAGTGTCTCTCTGGGCTTGTGTAATGCCCAACTGCCTGGCTGACATCCAGAAAGAGGGGGTGAATCCTTGTACAGTAATGTTCTGATGCTATCCTGCGTGAGTGTGCACAGTCATGCTGCCACACTATCTCTTTAAGAGACCCAGTCTGTGTATAGTGTACATAGCCTGGACTGGGTTTCAGTGAATCAAGACTCACAACCAGCCAGGCACAACACCAAATAACTTCATTCTGCTGTCACTCAGTAGTGCTGATGGAGTCCTTCCAAGCACTGTAAATGTGCATCTCTAAATCCTTCTGGGCATTGTGTAAATGAACTGTTTATACTGACTATTTATTCCCTCCACTATGGGAGCCACCATGTTTGGTCTGGAACTCCATATTTGGACCAAGTGGAACCAAGGGGTCCTCAAGGGGTCCTAAGTACAATGACTTGTGGGAAAAGCTGTGAACCTTCATCTTGGTGCCTAAATTTAACCAATGAGACCACTCAAACTGTGATTGATAGTAAAGGCAGTCAACCAGAATACAGAGACCCCAGTTTTCTGTTAAGACTTTTTTGAACAGAAGAGAGAACCACTCGATCAGCCGAGAAGGAAGCAGCCTGCATGTGTGGACTGAGAGGAACACATGGAAAATGACTGTTTGCCTTCCTGCAAGACTTAAAAGTTCATAGACTGCCTGAAAGCAGAACCAAGGGGTTCCACTCCAGCTCTGTGAGAATCAAGATCTTGTTGCAATGTGTGAAAGTGTTTGAAGGACAAATTCAGCCTGCATTGTCACTCTGCTGGACTCAAACTGCTAAAACACAGAACTGAGGAAGCAATCTGTTTCTGCCCTGACTAAGTTCAGAGACTTTGGAGCTGAAAGAAGCCATTTTCCTGAAGAAAGGGTGGCTGAAAGAATTGTGAGAGGATTTCTCAGTGTAAGGACTCCAGTGCCATTTGGAGCCTGTGAATGTTGCGTTGGTCTGCTGCCGTGCTAGATAAAAGGGGAGACCTGTTGCCAGTTGTTTCTGTTTGTCTCTCACCAAAGTTAAGCCAGCCTGCTAGTTGCATATTAAGTGATCTTGTCAGTCTACATACCAATCCACACTTCATGTGTTGGGCCTGTGCCATCTGTGGCCCTAGAGACTGTTCCTTTACCAGATCCAGCACCTACCTGGCTAGAAACCAGCCACAGGGCATCAGCCCCTGCGAAGAAGCAAGTAGCAGGTTGCAGCCACCTACAGGGGAAAGGCCATAAAGAGAAGGTGAGTCATGTCAGCCCTGGTCCCCACCATCAGCCTGGACAGCCAGCAGATCCATGTTGTCTTCATCCTTTTCTCCAGTCACATTGGGTACAGTGAGTACAATCAGGGTAGCCCCCTGCAACAACCAAATTACCACATGGTGTCACCTAATTTGATGCATAATTTCTCATTGGGTTCTAACTGTGGTTACAGGCCTGGGATTACAGATATTCTACTGTTTGCATTTATTCTGTCTGATAACACCTTTCTTTTCGCCAAGGGCCCCCAACTGACTGCAATGTCGGCCTACCCATGACAATTCTTCAAGCCTACAAATAGCTTCATTCTGGGTACCCAGCAGCTGTGTAAACTGACTAATTCAGGGACAGATTTAATGCTTATTAATCATTATCTGCTCACCTGCAGTATTACAACCATTAATAAATCCAATTTGTTGTTTGATGCTAAGCCTGGCCCATGAGCATATTATTATTCAGCACCCAATCAATGAGTCAATCAAAAGGTACTGTGAAAGTGCATTTTTGTTGCTGAAAACTGTTTCTTACAGAAGGCACAAGGTATATGCCCGAAGTCCAGACCCTGCTGGTAAGTGTGGTGTCCACAAGCATATCAGCAGTTCCCAAAGAATTCTATATTGAATGCTGTATTTTGTAATTATGAAACTTGATGTGTAAGGCTACTAGCTGGGTTATGGGTAGGTATAGCTTCCCCGAGGGCTGTACTACTTTTACAAGTAACCCACTTAAGCACTACTCTGGCTGGAGGCACCGTAATCTTAATTCTACTGTTGGTAGGGAATCCACAGTAACCATTAGTTCCAAACCCAGGCCCCTTAATCTGCAATCAGAAGAAGCAGACAGGGGTAGTAACTTGGTATAATGGCACCAGGGTTACATGTATTTCAATGGGGTTTGAACTTTCATAAGTAACTTTGTCATTTTTTTATATTTTTACACTACATTTTCAAAATGGCCTTATTAAGACCCCATCTCATGAAGAAGGCAGTGGAATTTTTGCAAATCTGGACTGAAAAGTAATGCTGCTGTCACGGTGTGAAATTACCATTCGTCAGGATCTGAAAATTTTCACCAACTGGGTTCATGAGGTGGGATCATAAGAAGTGTATTTTAAAAACTAGGGGTCAAAATATCAAAAAAACAACAACAAAACTAAGTCATGAGTATACATTGACATTTTTTTATGGTAGCTGATTACTTTGGTAATGTTCAGTATTTTGACACCAAATTTTCAACATAGTCATTTTTCCACACCACTTCATGACTGTGACAGCTGCCATTTACTAATCATGGCCCAAATGCATTTTTGCAATTGTGGCAAAAAATGACTTTTTGGCTCTGATTTGAAAATGTTCATCTACCAGGTTCATGAAGCGGGGTCATAAGAAGGCTATGCTGAAAATCTGGTTTTAAAATATGACAGAATGACCAAGTTATGAATGCACGTTGAACTTTTTCAACATTCACTCATAACTTCGCTAATTCTCAATATTTTGACTCCAAATTTTTTTATACGATCTGATAAATATGACTGGTGCCTTTTTTCTAATCCTGGATGAGGCATGTTTCATACTTGTGGTGCAAATGCCATACCTTGCTACAATTGCCATGTGCCATGATTATAAGAGGAGACATAAAATGATTATCTTGAAATTTTGGGGTCAAAATTAATAAAAAAAATAATTATTTATTAATAAATGTTGTGTGTCATCGTAGCCTTTACTGCAGTGGGTAGTACTTTGTGATCCTGTGTCAGTCAGCTGATTTCAGGGGCAAGTTCAGTGAGCTAGCCAGATGTGGCAAGGCTGGGGGGGGTTTACACAGTTATGTGACACCATGCCCCAGGCAGGGAAGGAAAGATGCAGGGTTGTCCACACAGACCCAGGTACCAGATAGTGAATTTTTTCTCTTGGCATAAGGCTCTGAACCTCTCTACTTATGGGTGGCAGAGGACACTGTGCATTGGCTCTTTGTCCTGTGCATCTGCATCTGTGGCCAGATGGAAGCACCCAGCCCAGAGAGCCCTGTGACTCCTCAGTCCACCAGACAGCCCCATAAATTCTTAACTTCTGTTGCACAGAAGTGAAGAGCCCACAGGGCCCTGCACTTCCATAGGTGGACAGAGTCTTCCCTTGGTACAGGGCTCAGAGGGCCCTGCATGTTTGCATCTGTTCATGCAGGTTCCAAAGGGACCCGCGTGAATGAGGGTACAATTCCACTAGCTCAGAAAGAAAGAAAATTCTTTGCATAAAGTTGTGTTAATGCACCAGCTAGGGTTCAACTAAATGCATTAAAACTAGGAAAATGTGGCATTAGGGATTCGAACCCTAACTACCCACTCCCACCCCACAAGCAGCAAAAGGAAAAAACAGTAGAGTTTGAGATCTCCGGAGTCTTGACAAATCAGTGGTGGGGTCTTCCTTGGAGCTGTCAACTCTAATGCTACTCCCTTCTCTGAGCAAACAAGGTCAGATGTGTTCTCTTTGCTTCAAGCCCTGCATGAAGAAAGCTACAGCAGAGTGTGTTGGCAATGTGTGGTGAGACAAACGTAACCCCACCACTGTCACCAGAGACCAGGGACCCAAAACCCTATTTTTTTTTCTTTTGCTGCTTGTGGGGGTGGGGGTGATGGTGGGGAGTTAGGGATGAAAACCCTAATACCACATTTCCCTGTTATTGTTGCCTTAAAATGGACCCTAACTGGTGGATTAACACAGTTTTTGCTGAACATACACACTACACACAAACACTAAATAATTACATTCACAATAAATTGAATAAAGCAAAACATATGACAGTCTCTCAAGTCCAATGAAAACTTCCTGATGGAAGGTTCTGGCACTCTGCAACAGTGTTTTAGGCCCAAATCAGTCAAGTAAAGGGGTCTTCAGAATGTAATGCAAGGCCCAGCGTCACATAACTCTGGTCACCACAGTATAAGCCTGCTCTCACCTGGTAAAATTCAGCCCCCATCTTGTCACTGCAGATAGCTTTTCCAGAAAATGTACAGGATAAAAAGAAGTGTGCTGGTGGCTTTCTCACCACCACTAGAACCTCCACACAGTAACTCAGTCCAAGAATTTTGAGCAGTTTTTGGCCGGCTCTCACATGTTGGAAAAGTCCACCGAAGTGGGCAGTTCATGTCTTCAGTGAAAATCCAGAAACTACCTCAAGTTCACCTTGCCACTGTGAGCTCAGTCATCTCTCCCCACTCTCTTCCACCTATAGTACATGGCTGCCCAAACACAAACGCATTCTTTCATGTTCAAGTCCTTGGCCACCACAGAAAAGCCTGGACAAGAAAAACTCCTTGGGCAAAGTTAAGAAAGTTAGCTAAATCTTGCACATCCACAGTGGAAAGCCACAATTAGCCATTTCTGGTATATGAAACATATACAGACATTAAATCATGTCAGCACTTTCAGAAACAGTATAGATTCTGGACTACAACAGCAAAGGTAGCACTGCAGCAGCCTCTTGTGGCATAATAGAGAAATTGCAGCACATACTGAAAAAAAAAATAAAAAAAAACACATGCAGCAAGAAAGAAAGTTTTTTTTCATGGACAGTGCAGCTGCAGACACCTCAGCCACTACCACGACAATAATTAGCAGATTACCTGACTTTTATGAATCAAAAAAGGACTTTGATTCTTACTTGGAATGCTGGTTGGAGGCAAATGAAGTTCCAGAAGCAAAAAAGGCAAAGGCCTTCCTAGCAGTTTTGGGACCTACAGTGTACCAAGTCCTCAAGAATCTGACTGCACCTGCCAAAGTGGAGGATCTGTCATATGCCCAGGTCACAGAGACACTGTCCCTGCATTTCAAACCTAAGCCAATTCTCATTCCAGAACGCTTCAGATTTTATCATCTGAACCAAGAGGAGAGGGAACCTCTTGTAGACTACATCATACTGAAGTTGATACTGAAAAGTGTATGGAACGAGTAGGTGTAGCCCATAAATGACCTGATGTATACTAATCCCTAAAATAAGGAAGTTTAACTCCAGATGCAATATATGTATCCAATTTTGATTTGAATTCAGTTTTATTTTTACTTATAATGGTCTCCTGAAGTGAATTCCATAGATGAGCAATTATAATAGTGAAAAAGTGTTTCCTATGTGTATGCTTAAATGTTTTCCTTATTATTTGCAAGGGATAACCGCAAGTATTCTTACTATCAGGTTTAAAGGAAATATTGAGATCAGTTAATAAAATTGGATTTTGCATAAAGTCAGAGACAAATAAGAAATCAGAGCACATTCTCCTATTTTCTATAGACATTAAGTTTAATTGGTCCAACCTATCCTTATATTCCAGATATTTCATACCCGCAATGGTTTTTGTATATTTTCTTTGTACTTTTTCCATTGTATCTCTTTCTTGTTTCCTGTGAGTGAACCATATTTGAGATGCATATTCCAACTGTGGTCTCACATAAGCACAATACAATGGTGCCAGGACAGGTTTTGCTCTTGTTCTTATGTTTCTTTTTATAGACCAAACAATTAAGTTACATTTTTTTATCACAGCATGAATCTGGGCATCAGTATCGAATTTATCAGACACCACAAAACCCAAATCTCTTTCTGTGGTGCATTTAGATAATGGTTTTCCACATAAAGTGTAAGGCAAGAAAAATAATAATACATCTAAATGCATTACCTTGCACTTATTGAAATTAAACCTCATGTCCCATTTCTGTACCCAATTTGATAAGGTATCTATGTCATGTTGGAGAAACATTTATTTATTTATTTTTTGTTGACCCGGTAAGTGCACTAGACAAATCCTGCCTATTTTCAGGCACAACTCGGGGAAGGGGGATACAGATGAGTGCCAACTGACCTTGAACCACATTAAGCTGTTGGTGGTATTTTTCATGAATGGAAGGAATTTGGCTATAGCACTGGGGAAATTCCCCTGCTCTTTTCAAGAAGTGCCATGGGATCTTTAACATCCACCTGAACTACCACCAGAACAGGCAGATGGGACCTCAGTTTAACGTCTCATCCGAAAGACGGCACCTCAGGAGTGTAGCACCCCCCTCATGCTGCACTACAGTGTCAGTACTGGGATATTAACCCAAGTACCTGGTGTGGGGATAGAACCTACAGCCTACTGATCTCCCTGCCTCAGAGGCAAGTGTGCTACCTGCTAAGCCACTGACACTATGGTTTTGCAAGGGCCACCAATTTTCATGTCATCACCATACTTGGTTTTTCAGCAGTTTATATTTTTTGTGAGGTCTGATATGAAAATCTGAATGAGAACCGGCCCCAGCACAGACCCCTGGGGCACACCACTCCTGACCTCACCTGATTCAGATAGGTGGTCATTTACAGATACTCACTGCATTCTGTTCATTAGCTATTCTCTAATCCAAATGACAAACTGAAGATATATTTGTAATGTCACCAATTTTTCCAAGATTGCCCAGTGTGGTGTTAGAGCAAAAGCCTTGCTAAAGTCCAAATAGACAATATCACATGATATACCTTCATCCAAGACTTTACCAATGTTCTTACCTCATCCAAGGCTTTACTAATGTTCTTACAGGTATAAAAGCACACTAGATTAGTGGAACAGCTTCTGCCTTTAGCAAAACCATACTGGTCTGGGTCATTATGTTCTATATTACAAGTGATGGCCTCCTTGACTAGGCCTTCAGGGACTTTACCAATTACAGGAGTGTGGCTAATTGGGTGGTAGTTCAAGACATTTGCCTTATTTCTCTTTTTATGGATTGGGACTACATGAGCTAATCTCCAATCTGATGGTATGTTCCCAGTATTTATAGAGGCTTCAAAAATAATTTTTATTGGAAGCACTATGGATTCCATCATAATTTGCAACATGCGGACAGATATTATGTCTGGACCCAGGGATTCATTAGATTTTAAGTTTTTGATTCTTTGTTTAATTTCCTCCAAGGTGAATTCTAGTTTTGGAGCTTTTCTGAATATTGTAGTTTTCTATACAGAGGATTTAGGCCCAAATACCTCACAAAACTAATGATAAATGTAGTGGCCATTTTGAGATCTGCTGTTATGGTTTCATTACCATTAATTATAGGCCCTACTTTATTCTTTTTTTTTTTTAACGAGTTGATATAAGCATAAACTGCCTTATTATTATCCTTTCTCACATTTTGGGCTAATTTGAGTTTCGCTTCCTTTTTTGCCTTACGGATTTCTTTTTTTACAGATGTGTTCTACTGATTTCAGTTTGTCTTTTATTGTTACCGAGTGATTTTGTTGGTACTTCTTATGGTATCTTCTTTTCTTTTCTATCAGTTTTTTTAATTTTTTTATTAAACCACATTGGATTTTTGAAAACATTACTGTTTTTTTTGGATTTGTGGTATACAGGACTCACTTATTTCAAGATTAGTGTTTTTAATCAGGTTCCACATTTCATCCACTGTTTTGCCATTCAGTATAAAAACCCCAATCTAGTAGTTCTAAAGACTGTAGTTATCTTGGTCTTATCAGCATTATTACAAAGGAAGATTTTTGTTCTACTGTGTACAGGGGTATTGATTAAATATGAGTGTAAATGTTATTGAATTGTGATCACTAGTTCCAACTGGAGGTTGGGTAGAGCAATTTGTTATTTGTAATTGTTCTAATGTAAGTACCACATCTAGAATCTGACTTTCTCTTGTAGGAAATGTAACATGCTGCACTAGATTGGCATGAGTACATTTTTCCAGAAATCTTTTGGCCATGGGACCTGAAGCTATATTATTAACCCAGTCAATACTTGGCATGTTAATGTCTCCCAGGACCAGTATTCCTCCATTTCTCCAGCTGCCTCTATTTCTACCATGAGTTCTTCAGAAATTTTAGCTGGTGCAGATGGGGGTCAATACATAGACCCAATGACTATTGATTGTTTGTGTCCATCTCTGATTTTAACCCACAATGATTCACTGTTTGAGGCAGGTGATTTTATTATATGTGTTATGTCTATTGAATGTTATCAATCTTTTACATATAAGGCTTGTCCTCCTCCACGCCTGTTGTCTCTATTCCATGTGTACAAATGATATCCATCTAAATTCTTTCCCCAGCAATCATCATCATCAATCCATGATGTTTTGCAAACTGCTATTATGTCATATGGATTAGTAGGTATTAATCCATGGAGATCAACTATATTTGTATTCATATTCCCACCATTAAAAGAAAAAAATGTTAAATAATTATTTGTGTTATCAGGTTTAGAAATTGTATGATTATTTTGTGTTTTTATTATATTTTTTTTTCTCTTCATTTTTGAAGGAGGATGTTTTATTTTTTTCTGTAGATAGCCAATTTATACACATTGAATTTAAGGCTTCCTCTAAGTTCTCTGTGAAAAGTCTAGCCCCATTTCTATTTAGGTGTAAGCCATCCTTTGAGTATAACTCTTGTATGTTTTTGAACCAGTCCCAATTGTCAATGAACATAATGTCACTATTCCTACACCAGTTTTGAAGCCTTGAGGTAATTCTTTGAATTGTCTGATTCTTTTGATAATGTGATTTAAAAATAGGGAGGATTCCTGAAATAGCAATCTGATGACCCATGGTTTTGTACTTAATACACAACTCCAATAATTCAACACAAATATCTTTCTTGTGTTCCCTTCCTATATTATTAACTCCAGCATGTAAGTTAATCACAGAATTCTCTGGTAGGTTTATAGTTTGTAACACATCAGCTACATTTTTTACTTTTGCACCAGGAAGGCAGGATACAGTGGGAGATTCTTTAGCAGTGCTACAAATGTGAGAATCAGTGAACCTGATGATTGAATCACCTTTAATTAATCTCGCTGGAAAGACATATTTTTGAGAATTCATAAGTATACAGATATTCTCTTGTTCAGCTTATCTGTTTTTAAGAGGGGCATATCTATTTTGAGTTGGGATTTCAACTGAAGATATAGTTGTTTTCTGTTTTTTTTCTACATGTAACTGTTTTCTGTGTTGTCTCATTTGCTGTGTGGTCAACCCTGCCCTTTATTTTTTGAGTCCTCTCACTTCCTATAGAATCTGAACTATCATCGTTTTTTTGCCTGTGGTCTTTTCCCTTCTGTTACATTTTGCATTTTTAAACTTGTTGCCTCATTTTCGACTGTCTTTATAAAGGATTGTATGTTTGCTATATCCTTTGTTTGTTCTAGCTCAACTCTTATGTGGCCATTTTCTGCTTGCAGTTCTTTAATTAGATGGCACTTAGTACACACATCCATCTGCAAATTAAGAGCTGAGTTGGCATATACATTAAACATGTTTGGTATTTTTTTTATAGCTCCTTCTTGAACTAGTAGGTCTAGCACGTCTATGGTGTTTACATTCTCCATGCTTTTGTCGGGGTTTGATGTTAAAGATTGTGTGTCAGGGTATTCTGAAAATCTTTCTTTCTAGCTATTTGTCCCAAACTATTTACCTATACCTCCGGCATGAAATTACACACTTTAACTCTTTACAATTACTTTTTTCTTACCTATCCTTCTGTGCATTTAGTAAGGATAACGTCCATTTTTCTGGCATGCACAGACATGCTTGTGAAAGCACACGTCTCCATGCGTAATGCAGTGCTTGCCCCATGTTAAGCTCACCCCACTCACTGTAGGGCAAGTATTTTATAGCCCAAGAACCAGGAAGTAAGCCATGGTCACTTGACTGGTGTCAGACAATCATGCACTTCAGCAGCAAAATTATTCTACAAGACAGTGTTTTGAATCTTAAATGTTATCTACCCCTTGTATTAGTAAAGTCCTGCAGCAATTTAGAAATATCTGTATATGTGTAAAACCAATCCAGCTGCAGCTATGTGCATGTCCGGTAGTGTAGTTCCTCAATGAGCATGAACTTAATCATTGCTTTAAAGCATCTGGAAAGTACCTGTGACTTTGGATAGTTTCTGGAGGATGCCCTCCAGGATTGCTTTGTTGGTGATCTGAGAGGAGAAGCCTATCAAAAATGCCTGTTGTCAGAAAAGGACTTAACCTTCAAAAAAGCCTGTGAGAATGCCCTTGCTATGGAGCTTGCCCAGAGAGATACAAAGGTGTTAGTATGTCATTCTGAACCCCAAAGAAGTGGAGTTTACAAGGTCACCCATACTCTACAACCCAAGGGACATTCCACACCATGGAGTAGTCCTCCATCTTTTTATCAACAACCACAAACATTTTGAAGCCAGCACCACAGGGCAGTTCCACAAAGTCAAAACCATATTACAGATGTGGAGGTAACCACTGGCAAAGCACATGTTGATCTAATTTGAGAAATGCTGCAGCTGCGGAAAAGAGGGTCACATACAGAAAGTGTGCAAAACCACATCTCATACTGCTACTGCATGGTATGTCACAGACGGCACTGCTTCCACTAAAACAGAAGATGAGGCATTGCACCTGTTCATGGTTTATGCAACATAAGCAAATACAGCAGAAATGTACCTCCAAATTGAACTAGCAGGATACCCAGTTAGCATGTAGCTTGACAGCAGAGCCTCAGTATCTATTGTGCCAGAGCACATCTACAGAAACAAACCTCAGCAGTGCTCATTGCAACCATTGTATATTCAACTCTCATCTTACTCAGGAGACTCAATCCCTGTGCTGGAAGAGATTGAAGTGCCAGTCACCTGTAAGGGAGGAATGTGAACTTTGCCTCTGGTGGTAGTACAAGGAGAAATACCTCCATTACTAGGCAGAGACTGGATCACACAGATCAAACTGAACTGGGAAAAGATCTTCAGCTTAAATACTGTGACCAAAGCACTGCAAGATGCATTAAATAAAGTATCGGGCAAACATGGTCCTATGTTCCATGGCAGTTACAGCAGAATCCGGGATTTCAAGACAAAGATCCCAGTGCAACTGGGAGCCATTCCAATTTTCTGCAAGCCTCGACCAATACTTTACACTTTAAAAGAAGTGGTAGAGAAGGAACTGGACCATCTTGAAAGCCATGATATCATCTCATGAGTAGAGAGGAGCGCCTGGGCTGCCCCTATTGTTGTGGTACCAAAATGAGACAAAGCAGTGAGGTTGTGTGGTGACTACAAAGTTACAGTGAGCCATTGTGTACAGCCAAATCCATACCCATTACCCAATGCAGAGAACTTGTTTACCACACTCTCAGGGGGCAAGTTCTTTAGGAAGTTGGACTTATCTTTTGCATACCAGCAGTTAGAACTGGAAGCAGAGTCTAAACTCTACCTAACCATCAACACCTACAAAGGATTTTACCCATATCATTGTTTGGCATATGGAGTTTCCACTGTGCCAGCAATTTTCTAGAATGCAATAAGCAAGATACTGCATGGACTGGACCATTTAGTATGCTTTATGGACGATATATTGGTAACAGCACCCACAGTGGGAGAGCATCTGACAATCCTGTAATGAGTTCTGGCCAAACTGCATCAGTCTAGACTGAAAGCAAAGTTAGCCAAATGCCAATTTCTGCAAAATTCTACTGAGTACCTAGGTTATTGGATCAATGCCCAAGGCCTACACCCAACATCCACCAAGGTGGATGCTATAATCAAGGCACCTGCACCAACAAATGTGGCAAAGTTAAGATCATTCTTAGGCCTCTTGAATTACTATGGAAGGTTCCTAGCCCATTTGTCCACATTGTTGCAACCACTCCATGTCTTGCTACAGAAATAAGCTCAGTGGAATTGGTCACCACAGTGTCAGGAAACATTCCAGGCTTGCAAGAAATGTCTTCTAAGCAGAAATGGTTAGTGCACTGTGATCCAGCTAAATCTTTGAGGTTAGCATGCAATGCATCATCATCACCATATGGAGTGGTGGCAGCCATCTCTCATGTGCTACCTACTGGGGAGGAACACACAATTGCTTTTGTTTCCAGGACCAAGGCCCCAGTTGAAAGAAACTGTTCTCAGATTGAGAAAGAAGCTTTGTGCATCATTTCTGGTGTCATGAAGATCCATAAGTACTTGTAAGGATGGAAATTCACTCTGCTAACAGATCACAAGTCTCTGTTGGTAATTCTGGGCCCAAAGGCTGCAAAACTAACTCTTTCAGCACTCAGAGTGCAGTGATGGCCCCTGATTTTGTTGGCTTATGACTATAACATTGAATACTGATGTTCCCAAGATCATGCAAATGCAGATGCATTATCAAGACTGCTATGCAACAATGCTACAGAGAAAGAAGATGATGGGCTGGTATTCCATCTTTCACATCTTGAGGAATTACCCATTGCTTCACAGGATGTCACAGCAGAGACACAGAGAGATCCTGTCCTCTCTAAAGTCTTAGATTTCACCCTAAATAGTTGGCCAAACTTCACAAGAGACCTGACATTCCATCCTTTCTTAGACAAGAAGGACCAGTTTTCTGTAGAGCAAGGTTGTGTTCTGTGGGGAGCTCGAGTTGTGATACCTCCAAAGTTCCACAAGAGATTACTTTCTGACTTAAATGATAGTCATCCTGGAATCTCTTGAATGAAGGCATTGGCCAGAGGATAACTTTGGTGGTCAGGGCTTGATCAAGATATTCAGCATCTTGTCAACCAATGTGAACCATGTGTGGCTGTCTGCAACCAACCTTCAACCACACCCCTGCATCCTTGGTCCAGGGCTACCTCACCATGGGAGCACATCCATGTCAAATAGGCAGAGGCAGTATAGCGCAGTGGTCTAAGGCTCTGAGCTGCAAATCTGGTGACATCCAGCAGACCAGACCTGGGTTTGAATCCCACAGCTTCCACTTGCATACTGTGTGACCCTGAGCAAGTCACTTTACCTCCTTGTGCTCCCAGGTTGCTCCTGTAAAAAAGCTTCCAGCTTAGTGTGCTATACCTGGTTAAACAACTAAATAATAAAAAAAAAAATATATGCCAAAGTGGACAAACAACATTTCTTAGCAGTAACCGATGTCTGTTCCAAATGGTTGGAGGTGTTGTCCATACAAGTCATGACTACTGAAAAGACTGTAAACATTCTGACAGAACTTTTTGCCTCATATGGCCTACCATGGGAGTTAGTGTCAGGCAATGGTCCCCAATTTTCTTGTTTTGATTTCAAACTCTTCTTTAAGCAGAATGTTGTGTGACATATTTTGACTCCACCTTACCATCCAGCATCCAATGGCACAAATGAATGAGCTGTTCAGATATTTAAAAAAGCTTGGAATACATTATATTCACAGCAAGTATCTACAGCTGTAAGATTGGTTCATTTCCTGTTTGCTTACAGAAAGACTCCTCATACAGTCACAGAATGAACACCTGCTGAACTGTTCCTAAAACATCAACTTCATACCCATTTGTCATTGCTCAAGCTGGATTTGGATGATACTGTTGCAAAGCATCAACTACAACAGCAAAAGGGTAATGGCAAGTCAGACAAGCCAGTACAAATTTTCCATCCTTGGGAGAGGGTGATGGTTTGAGACTGTAGACATCACAAGATTTCTCAGATTCCTGGGGTGGTGATTGAAATACACAGACCTTTGACTTAAGCAGTCCATGTGTGACATCGACTTGTTCATGTACATGTGGATCGCCTGCTGCATTCTGAGATTACAGCAAATGCGGCAGAAGATGTCATTCCCGATGAGGACAGTGGCACAGAGGACTTTTCTCCTGTCTGTGAAGTTCCTCCGGGACTGGTGCCAAATAATAATGAAGCACCTGTTTCGCCAGCAGTGGTTATTCCAGCCTGCAGATATCCCATGAGGCACTGAAGACCACCACAAAGACTTGACCTTTAAGTCATGTACTGAACTTGTACCTCTGCACAAGTGAACTCTTACTTGTACTGTTACTTAGTTAGTGACAAGTTCTACCCAAGGGCAGAATAATTCCCTGAACTTATTTCTGTGTACCGAATACTCTACTTCAGCCTGAAAGTTAGGAAATGTTACTGTTAAGTATTGTAGACTAGTTTCTGACTAAGTGGTATGAGTGCAGTATATACAAGGATATGTACTGTATGGTAGTATATACATGGATATATATGGTAGGAAGTCTAAGGAACACCATTAGGGCTGTAGCTTATTCATATGGATATTTGTAGTGCTAGCTAATGTAAAGTTCCTGTCATGCCAAGTGGGTTTTTCATTGCATTTGTCCACTGATGTGTGACCACTATCTATAAGTTGAAATAAAGATATCCACTGAACTGACATGCCATATCTGAGTCTCCTTGCGCAGGACCCCACAATATATCACAATGGCCACCCAGCTTGGAAGTCATCATTAGTCTTCCAACCCAGAATGACTCTTAGGTTTTGAACTGGGCATCAATCCAAGCAGAGTTCAGTGTAAACATTTAAAGAATGGTTACCAAACTTATTTTTCAAGGATAAACAACCCATAGTTTGATAAGGTTGACAATGATGTGTTTAAAAGGTAGACTCATTATTAACAGACATATACTAATGTAGGTGACTTTTAACCTGGACAGTGCTCTCACTGAAGCTGAAGAGTAAATCAAAGACCCATATTCAGTGACCAAAAATTGGAAACTATGGCTAACAGCCTCCCAGACTTCAGGATCAGGTATTTATTTTCAACCACAGAAAAGTTAATATGTAGATCACATTTACTGCAGGTAAAATTAGCTAAATAAAACTGGATCAAATATGTAAAGAAAAAGAAGGAATCTAAAGCCCTTAGAAAGCACATGTCAGGAAGAGGCATAGGTTTGCTTGCTACAGGTGTATTGAGTACAGCCACAGTGGAATAAGACATATTTGTTTTGCTAGGGTTATGGACAGTATGAACCTATATGCAGCACAGTAGGGGCATTACAAATGTAAGGAAGCTAATGTGAGGATCAAGTGTCCGGCGGACTGCTCTCCTCTCCTGGAGAGGGTTGGGGTGTGTGCGCACCACACTAGCAACCCCAGTGGAGACTGGGGGAGCAGTAGATGTGGGCACCTTGCAACAGGGATTGGGCAGTGGCAGACATCCTGCGGGTGAGCATGGGAGCACGCATGCCTTAGGAACCAAAGATGGAAAAAAACCCTCATGATGAGCAGAATGATGCCTCCTATGGATGACTACCCTCCGGATCAAACAAAGCCTGACATATGTCAGGGTGGGGGCTCAAGGGTCATGTGATCTCCTCCCCCAGTTCACCTCCTATCGGGGGGGGCCCGACATGGGGGGTAAGCCGCAATCCTCCTCACTCTGTGGCCATGACGGAGGCTGGCTGAGGTGGACTGTTGAGCGTCTGCATACATGGCAGAATGGGGTAACTACACCCCATAACCATCAGCGAGGAGATAAAAACAATCTGCAAAAAAAAAGGAATCTTATCAGATATGGAATAAAAAAGAAATTTAAGTAGTATGGCTAAACAACAGTATTAGTTTTTGTGTACAGGCAGCCACTCATTTTCCAAAACAGTGTACCCTAAACAGTTAGGTCTCTGTAGTTAATTGATTAAATTCAAGATGACTGTTTCCAGTTCTATAGTTTGTGAAAAGCAATGTTGAAAAAATAGTATTCTAGACTTGATTAATTGTCATTGCTTATAATGGTTAGTGCTATGAGAGTAAGTATTGTTTATAAATGTCATGTCACAGGAACATTTCACTTAAGAAATTTCACATTTGGAGAAATGTTTGGGTTTTCGTGTATTTAATAAAAACAAAACAGCACTAATATCCTGTGTTTGTGTGGCTTTGCAAAAAAGATGAGAGAGCAGCTCAACATAAAAACTGTTCATACTTATCAAGTATGTGTCATTAGTTTGACTATTTTGTGGATTTTTTTAATACTATTTAACTTAAGAAGGTTTTTTCCCTTATTTCTGTGTAAGAGTATTTTTTTATTAAGAGAATGAAAAAGTATTATTTTATTTTCCTACAAATCAACAAACTGGACAGTTCTCATCTGAACAAAATCCATGCACACATATGGGAGTGTTGTTGTAATGCCTTCATATTTTCTGCCTTCAAAAAGCAAAGCACATATAAGTCGTTTAAGAGTGTAATTTATTGCAGTAGCATAATGAGTTAATTGTATATTTTGGCATGCCTCTTAGTCCAATTTATTATGGCTCTGATGTTAAGATAAGACCCATTTCATGGCACAAATTCTCTCTCTCTCTCTCTCTCTCTCTCTCTCTCTTTTCTCTGAAGGATAGCAACAAGAAAATAGATTTTTATGATGCTGCTGGCTTCCTTGATGTTTTAGGACAACTGACTATTCCTACACTTGTAATAGATCTTCTGCTGATAACAAACCATTTTAGTATTGGGGTCCCTTTAGTCAATCAATCATTTTTATCTGAAATAAGAATAACATATTTTCAAAGAATGTTAATACATTGTAATCTGCACTGCAAGCATCTTTATGGCATTTTGACTACCCCACTCCCATTTTAACCATATAGGTGTCTCTTTTGTATTTAATGAGCCCTGCAGCTCAGTGCATGACATTTCACAGATACGTTATTTGTTCTAAAGTCAAAATTTGTAGTATGAGTTATTGCAGTTGTTCATGTTTTAATGTTTGCTCTTTGCTTTTAATTTATTTGTTGATAAAACTGTATGTAGCCTAAAGCCGTGATTGATGATCTGAACCCTAGCAGTCAGTGCAACCAATATTAAAATTACCTACACACATCCAACGTGTTGTATAGCAAGCACTCATTATATGTATAGCAGATGTCTTCTCTAAACATTATAGCTCTTGAAGGATACATAAAGAATGTTGTGTACATTTTTAATATAATTGTACAGTTGGATGTGTGTCTGTTTAATTACCCCAGTGTATTTTTTAGGTGTTCATTTTGAAATAGTCCTATATTTTCCCCATATTAATGAATCTATTCCCCCTGACTACAGTGAAATGGAACACAGTGACACCAGCTGAGCTGATGTCACTGTATTCCACTGCAGTTTAGTTTTCAGCTCACCTGATGTCACTGAGTTCTGGAATTCCTACTGCATGTAGCTAAGAAAATGAGCACTAAGTGAGGAAAAGGCAACATTATTTAGGGCCTTAAATAAGAAGAAAAACAGGAGAGTTGCAAAACAAACACACACAACAATACAATGGGGTGATCAAACAGACTTCACACATGCCCAAATATAGAAATATACTAAAAATGTACACATTATTTATATTCTGTTTAAGAAGTTGAATGAATCATTTTGATTTGTAAGGAATTGTAGAACATTGTTGTCCAACACTGGATTATGGCTGAATGAGCACATTTCCTTTTATTTTTATTTTTTTTTCTAATTCAGAATACTTTATTATATTTGTACAGCACAAAATACAAGGTTTTGCAAGAATATGGCAGAAAGCTACATGAACTTTCAACAAAACAGAACCAGACATCATAAAAAGAATACTAAGCACAAAATACAAAAAGTCAAAAACACAAACCCCCTCCCTCCAATCCCCATGCTCCCCATTCTGCACCTCATGCAAGACAAGACGGGAAGAGTGAGTTAAGTAGGTCCAGTTTAAGGCAGGGCCGCTGACGTACGGCTGCCACAGGGACAATAAGGCCAAGAGAGGCTCCCAAGTGGACTGGAAGGAGTGAAACCTGTGATCTATACTTGCTATATGTTTCTCCAGTTGGATAGCTGATAAAGACTATTGATACCACTCTAATACTGGAGGCAGGGTATTTTCCTTCCAGTGCCTTAACATTACCACCCTTTTCCTTTTATACAACTGTTCCAAACAAAGTCTAGTCAGACACAACATAGCTGCTGTGCATTAATATGAAACAAGGTTTTAGATTTCTTTTTTCTTTTGTTACAGAAATCCTTCAAAAAAATAAATGCTTTAACTGATATAGTCTACTTTGGCTTGTTTTGTTGTTGAAGTGTGATGTGTTATATTTTAGTGGTGCAACCACAGAGTTATTTTGTCTATTATGCATAGGTTTAGGTACAACACCACCTGGTTATTGATGTTCTATGGGAATTGACCTCTGATGGTAAATCGTGCATACATCGATGTGTGACTATTGTTATATTGTATATGGAGATATCCACAGCTTTACAGCAGCAGCAACACAAACCTACTCAATCAGATACACTTACAAATCTGCCTCCTTCGATTTCCCATATACAGTAAAGCCCTCCAGGATGAAACCCAATTCTACATTATTCTGCAGCAGAGTTACTGCAGGAAACAATGCAATTTTGATGAGAGTTAATCTCTTTCGTCATTCAGCAAACTGTGACACTGTGCTTCATCCTGGTTTCGCTGTACATTATTACAATAGCCATACATCGATGTATGCACAATTTACTGTCAGAGGTCGAGCCCTGCAAAACATTGACAACCAGGTGATGTTGTACCTGAACCTATACATACTGGAACAATAGCTCTGGGGATTGACCCCTAAAATGTATTACATCATACTGTCCAGACATGGTTCTGATACCCCCACCAGCTCCTCTGTTCTCAGTCATGGCTTCTGAGACATCCCACTCACCTGCCTGTAACAATTCTATAAGCAGGGTTGTCACAAAAGTCTGTGCCCAGGTTTTCAGGGGTTACCCTGCTTTGTGCAGGCATTGGCAGTTTGAACCCCTTGCCCTTCTCTACATGGTCCCTATAGTAATAATCCTAGGTGCTGCGGCTCTTCGAAGTTGTAAGTGCTCTGGCTGCTGTTAAACCAAACACAACACTCCAGTGTTTCAGTCATAAAGCATTTTGTACATTAAGATTTTAGATTGGCTGCCTCCTCCTGACTCCCCTTGTCATTGATGGGTTATTAACTGGATCAGATCACCCATCTAAATTATAGTGAGTTGTCCATGGGGGACCTCATGGAGTTACCCATGGGGGATCCCACAGGCATCAAGAAGGATGAGCTCTGGGATAGAGTCAACTATTTTCTCTCAGATAAGGAGGAGATTATTAACCACAGGGTGATGATCCAGCTGAGTGGGAAATTCGAGCAGAAGACAGATGCATAGGAAAAATATGCAAATGCATCACCAGTACAGGCTGCTAGTATACCTCAAAAACAGCAAAAGATGAACTTTATAGAAACTTCCAATTCTCTAATGGCATGCTAGGCACACACCAGGTGCACACATAATCACAAATGTCCTAGGTTTCTATATTTTGTATTTTCCCTTTGCTTCCGTAAATACTGTACCATACTGAAGTAGACTCCATTCAAAACTGCTGGGGGAAGCAGGGAACTACCCCATGAAATCGGCTTAGTCCATTGAGAAGACAGATCACGGGAATTTAGGTGGCTGATAAAATTACTCCTGAAAAGGCTAAGTTGGGTGCCCTGCTGAGGATAACTGTGAGGGTTGATCAGAGGGCTGAGCTTAGACATGGACACCTCTCCCGAGGTCAGTTCTCTTACCTAGTAACAAGTCCAGTCCCAGTTGTAGACTAGTGTGCAGCTATGGGGCTTAGACATCTGCATTTCTATGTAGGGGTAATGTGTAGACAAACACAGAAGTAATTTAGGCTAGATTGGAACTTTCTTGTATGTTTGGCTGCACATAAACATGGGCAAAAGCAATCAGCTGTTCTGCATAGGTGGCACTCTCACTGGAGTGCTAAAAAGTGTTTTCTCTGGGATGGTCATGTATTATATTTATCAGCAAATCAGGGACTGGGGGGGGGAGGCCACTAGACTACCAGGGATTCTCTTTACGCATATGCCATGCGATTGTGGCTATGGGGTGGGGTATGCCCCAGGGTCCCCACAGCACACGTCATGATGTGCAGGGCTCCAGGTGCAAGTTGCCAGGCTGCCCTGCACAAGGCATGCAAATGGGGCCATAAGGACATTCAAAAGGACCCATTTGTGCCTTGCATATATTATGGCCTCATTTGCATGCCACTAGCAAGACATTTTTTACAATATAATCATCAGATTTCTAGCTTAAATTTTTTTGGAATTGAAAAAGTAATGAAACCAAGAGGAGGGACAAACTAGGACACCAAGCTTCTACAAAGAGAAGCATGGTGGATTTAAACTTTTCGAACATATCAAAGAAAATATGGTTTAAATGAAAATTTACTTTGGACTTCATTAATATTTTATTATTAAGGTTTTTTTGATATTTTTTTTTGGTTATTTTTTCATAATTTGCTGTTTCATATTGGTTCTGTTTGTAGTACTTAACAAATAAGATATTTTGGGTTCATGGTTCTGATCCCACCAGAGCCACAGTTTTTTTCACATAATATGTGCTATGGGGTTCTGGTATATAATAAGATTGTACTTTTAAGGTAATTTCTGCAAAAACACAATTTAGTAAAATATTTGGATTTATTTGTGTTACAATTATCTTTTGAGATCTCTTTAAAAAATATGTACAAATCACATTTTCATCTCAATTATAAATTGTGATACTGAAATATGTTGGTTAACTTTCTAAAAAAGAGTAATGCTCAGTTTGTTAAGTATAATATTGGAAAGGGGGATCAGCACGTCTCCAGATGTTGATTTCTATTTTAGACCGGACTGCTGAGCAAGTCACTTAAGCGACACAATCACGTACCTTTAGGTAGCGTGATAAAGCAGCCCAGCCCCTTCTTCATTTGATTTTCAGAAGTGAGATAGTGATAGCGTCTCGGCTTATGGCGGCACTTTCAAAATAAAATTGGTTTAACTTTAATCGCAACGCGGTCATAACACTCGCTAAGGTCAGCATTGAAACTTTATAAATGGCAATGCTATTCCACATGCTATGCTTATGCTGGTAATCTAGAAAGCTTTGTTTTACTGTACATGTTTTCAGATGGCAATTGTAGAAACACATAATAATTATGGTTCAGGTTTAAGGTACTTATTTTAATTCCCATATTTTTCAGATGGTTTCAGTTAAGAACCTGGACTTTGACTAGCTAAGACTTTTAAGCAATCCAGGTATTCTACCATTACATTTTGATGCCAGAACTTTGATATTTGAATCGTGTTGACATATGTAATTTTGAATACTTATAATTCCTGAAATTTTGTTTTAGAGAAGTGCCAGCCTGGAACAAAAAGTATTAATGATGAAAGGTTACGTTCAGGTGTGTTCCCCCTGACTATACATTTTATGTTTATATATAAACTCTGGATATTTGTTATTGTACGAAGATTTTCATTTATTAACAATGTGCTTATTTTCTTGTAGCACTTGGAATATTTTTTGGTCCAAGGAAGGAACACGTGAGTTCCGAAAGCATTCACTTAATTGTACAGAAATGAAGTGAAACAAGTACAAGTGCTCCTGTTTGGAAAATGTGTATTAAATTCTTCAGAACAATAGAATCAACAATAATTGTCTTTATTCCATTTTCAATTATGTGTTCTTATTAATTAAGTATAATTCATTTGAATATTAATGGTAGAGAGTTTGCATTTTTTCATCTCATTTGCATGCCCCCTGATGAATATTACTGGTGATGCACCTAGCGCAACTGCACTTGTGCTGGTGCATCCCCATGCTCCCTACCTGTGTCTTGCACTGGCACAGTGCCACTGTGCCATGTGCAGTATGTGTGCTGACTCTGCCATATTCAATGGTGCTATGCCATGGCGCATCCCCATTGAATACCACCTGGACCTGGCCCCAGCGCATGACAGTTGCGCTGTGCCCAGGCTTGCATCACTGCCTGGTGCGGTCTGAATATCTGGGCCATAATATTCACAAAAATCTAAGTCTGGAGAGCATGCAAATCCAAAACTAAGGCCGTTTTTTTTTTTTTATTTTAAAATATTACTTCCACAACTTGCTGTCAGCAACGGCTATGAGTTGAAAGTATTTTTTTTTTATTTAGTTGTCTAACCAGGAGTGGCACACTAAGCTGAACAATTTTTTACAGGTGCAACCTGGGAGCACAGGGAAGATAAGTGACTTGCTCAGGGTCACAAAGTATGTGAGTGGAAGCTGTGGGATTCAAACCCAGGTCTGGTCTGCTAAATGTCACCAGATTTGTAGCTCAGAGCCTTAAACCACTGCACTATCCTGCCTCCTAAATGCAGCTTTCATTGTGAATTTACATTTTTGCATTTAATTACCCAGTTTTTTTTTATTTATTGCAAGATCAGTTTTACAACCTTTGAGTCAAAGACTCGTTTACAAAGGTACCTCGTCAAGAAAGGTGGGGGAGACGACAAATAGAGTGGTGTTAGGACAGGGATGACAGACAGGTTAGATACATAAAATATACATTTGGAGAGTGCAGACAGCGAGCTGTACTGGAGCAACTCGTGTAAGGTGCTAACATTGGTAAAACAACAGGAGATACGTTATTCAATTAACAACATGTCAGCAAATAATATGTAGAGTTAGAAGAGGACCGGCTGGCGAGGTGCTTGAAAAGTATTAGAAAGGACCGGCACTGTGCAGCTACAGACATTTACAGCATCGGTTGTCAATAATATGCTGGTGGAGGGCAATTTTGAAACGGCCAATGCCTGGGATCTTGGAGATGGTTTCAGGAAGGGAGTTGAACCAGGACGGGGCTAGGTGGTGGAAAGATCTTTGGCAGCGGGAGGTCCTTGCTCTGGGAATGTTGAAAGTGGCTGCAGTGGCATACCGGGTTGGCAGGGATCTAGCAGCCCGCTGCAGAGGTCCAGAGACCCCAGCAGGGCAGAGACCTGACATGGATTTTTTGGCCAGTAGGCAGGTTTGATATTTCAGTCTTTCCTCAAGAGTGAGTATTTTTGTGGCGGAGTATAGCAGACAGGTGTGGGTTCTGCTGTGGGCACGGTAAAGAGTCTACAGGCTTTGTTGATGGAGGTCTGGATTTTAGATAAGGCAGAGGCATCAGCAGCTGCGTAAACCGGAGTCCGTGAGTCAGCCAGTGATAATACCAAGAGGTGATGGCAAGTTTTAAGGCGGGTTCGGGAGACAGTCTTTGTGGCGGTAGAGAAGACCGATCCTGGAGTTCATTGCAGATGCCAAAGCTTAAAGGTGGGCGTGGAAAGTTAGGGCGGTGTCAAAGGTGATGCCCAGGTACTTGTAGGACAGACTTGCTCAAGAGGGAGGGCATGCTGGTGGAGATGTGGAGGGAAAGTCCCTGGCATTGTTTTGCCGATGAGAGAATAGCATGGACTTAGTTTTCTTTAGGTTCAGGACTAGGCGGTGCTTATTGAACCATTTTTCGGTTTGGAGGAAGGCGCTTTGCAGCATGACTTGGAGTGGGAGTAGGTCAGGGTGTGATGCAAGGATAACAGCATCATCAGCATAGAGTAAAATTTTACTGGAACAGGAGCTGGGGAGGGTGTTCAGGAATAGGCTGAAAAGGGTCGGGCCAAGGATGGAGCCTTGGGGGACCCCCGAGTGTACAGGAAGGTAGGGGGAGAGGGTCCCATTTAGCTTGACTCTTTGGGACCTGTTGTGTAGGTAGCTTGTGAACCACTTCAGGGGGCCGGCTGCGAGACCCAGTACGCTAAGGGAGTTTAGTAGCAGGGGGTGGCACACCGTGTCGAAGGCCTTGGACAGGTCTATAAAGACTGCCCCTGTGAAACGACCTTTGTCAAGTGCAGAGTGAATGTGGTGGGAGAATTCCAGAAGGGCAGTGGACGTGCTATGGCCAGGGTGGAAACCATGTTGTCTGGACAAAGGAGGTTGTAGTTAGTAAGATATTCAGAGAGCTGTGCGTTCACTATTTTTCTAAGACTTTGGATGGGAGGATGGAGATGGGCCTGTAGTTATTAGGCAGAGTCACGGTCCCCAGATTTATGGATGGGGATTACTTCAGCTTGCTTCCAGGCCTTAGGGAATAAGCCGAGGCATGGGGATTTGTTAATGATAAGCATCAGCGGGTAAGCTATGACATCCAGCACGAGGCAAAGTATCCTGGAGTCGAGAGGGTCATTGATAGGGTTCTGAGAGGCGAGGGATTTTATTAAGAAAGGTTTGGCATCGTGGGGTGAGATCATACGGAAGTGGAATTGTGGTCTGGAAATGGGAGCGTGGGTGGGTTGTGCAACCGGGTCTGAAAAGTGGGCTGGGAGGACAGCACTTAAGTCAGTGAAGGTTTTGTTAAGGCAGTCAGCGATACAGGTGGGGTCAGTCGAGACAGTCCCATTTATGACAATCTGGGATGGAGGGGGGGGAGCGGGTCTTACTATTTAAATCTTTAATGTTGTCCCAGAAGGCTCTGGACGAGCCCCAGGAGGATGTCAACGCAGCCTGATAGAATTTAGCTTTAGCCTGCTTGATTGACCAGGTGCATTGATTGCGGGCTGTCCTGTAGGCTAGTCTGTCAGCAGGCCTACCGGAGTCGTTAGCTAAGTGCCAGAGGTTATCCCTCTTTTTTAGTTGTTGGATCAGTGCAGGAGTTATCCAAGCAGCAGTCCGTTTTGTCCTAGGAGAGCTGAGGGTGCATACAGGTCACAGGCGAGGTTGAAGGCAGTGGAGAGGTAGGTTAGGGCAGAGTTAACGTCCAGGGCGCTGTCCAATGGGGACCAGTCGATATGGGTGAGGTGACGTTTGAGGTTGGCGAGACCTCCGGGAGAAAACAGCAGGAGGGATCCTACTGTACCCAGGGCAGAGGGTGGGGAGGACCAGAAGCAGATGACAGGAGTGGTCACTGAGTGAGTCCGCAAGGACTTCAACGGAGACTATTTTATGAGGCAGGTTAGAGGATAACATCCAGGAGAGAGCTATTTCCTGTGACTTTGTTAAGTCTAGTGGGCTGAGTGACCATTTGGGACAGGTCAAGGGCAGCAAGCTCATTCTTCAAGTTATCAGCCGATGGGCTGAGCCAATTGGAATTTAAGTCACCCATGATTAATTGTTCAGCTTTCGGGGTAAGGTGTAGGTAGTCAAGGAGGAGTTGGCCAGAGTCTTTGTGAGAACCGGGTGAGATAAGCCGCAGTTAGATAAGTGGGCCACGTCCAGGTAGGGGTGAGACTTTTAAGGTGATGGCTTGCGCCCCATGGTTTAGCTCAGGATTGGGAGTGCGAGCCAAGGACCGAGTTGTGCAAGTAGATAGCACAGCCCCACCACGCCTGCCCATCTCTAGGCCCTGAAAATGGTAAAGCCAGGAAGGGAGATGGCAGAGTCAGGCATTGGGAGAGAGCCAGGTTTCAGCAAGCAGGAGAATATCCGGGGAGTGTTGGGTGACCCAACATAGAAGGGCTGCAGTTTTCTTAGGGAGACTGCATATATTAATGAAGGTGACTCGAAGGCCTTTGCCATCTGTGGGCAGGGGCATTGCTGGGACAACCGGCCCAGGGTTTGGGTTCACGTTGCCGGAGAGCAGGAGTAGCAGGAGAATTAGACGCCTCGCATGATGTTTGAAGCTGGTGGTGGGGTGCATATGTGGCCGACGGGACCTCGACTGGGAGGAGCAGGGGATAGGAAGGGAGAGAACAACTGAGGGCGCTAGCCCGGGGAGGGTCCACTTGTGAAAGGAAACACAATACTGAGTGTACCAAATAAGTGGCTGGTGGGTGGGGGTGGCACAGAGGTCCAGGGTATGGGAGGGATTTGGGGGGATGAATAGAGGGGTAGATGTGGGGTAATCCAATGGTAAGGCAGGGGATTGCAAGTGGGGCAGTGTGCTTTGGGTGGGGGGCTGGTTTATGGGGATACAGAGGGGCAGAGAGAGAGAGCATAGGGTGCTGTGCAGGAGGAGGCCAGCATGGCTAGGACTATGCTTGGGTGAGACATTTCCAGTATAGAGCAGGAAGGAGGCAGGCTCCCTCTAGTGCTGGAATGATATAACCAGCAAATGGAAAAGTAGGCTGATTGGTTTTTGCGCCTCATGTGACACAGAAAAGTACACTACATAAGGGAGAGCCGAGCAAGGGTGGTGGTGGGGGCGGAGGGGTTATTACTAGTGCACCGACTGCAGAGGGACAGAGGGTGACGCGAGCCGAGTGGAAAAAAGGCGCCAAAGCCGCGATTCAAAATGCAGAGCAGAAGTCCACAGGTAGGCTGGCGGCTGGCTCACTGACTGTCGCGGTGTGTTTTATATTTTCTTTACTTTGATTCCCCAGGTAAGAGTTCCCCAGGCAATAGTTTACCTTCACTGACCCCTGTGCGACCAAAACAGCTCCTCGGAGGGTGGGGGTGTCCTGGCGGCAGGTAGAAGTCTGCAGGGAGGGCAGTTCAGCTTTGCCCTCGCGACCAATGGCTCTGCTCCTCGGGGGGTGGGGGTATCCTGGTGGTGGTTGCAGGATCCAGGGAGGGCACTTCTAGTGCAGCCCTCGCGACCATCCAGCTCCTTGGGGAAGGGGGGAATGGATCTTCTGTGGTCATGGACCAGTAATGTTATTATTCACCCATCCTACCCTGACTGCTCTCCTTGCTTGTGTTTAAAAAAAGGCTTGCATCCCTATATACACAGCAGTTACCCCAACCTACCAAAACACTAGTACACTAAATCTCCCTTAAAATCACCTCTGTTTTAAAAAAAGAAGCAGGAACATAGTTAGTTTACAAAGATTAAAAGGTAGATACCAGAATAAGGGCAATAACAAATACTGTATTACATAAACAATACACTGTCACACTATGAGCAGCAAAAATACATTATTAATTGTAAGTTAAGTAGTCACAGACAGTAGCTAATGCATTAAAAAAATGTAAATAACATGTAAACAATGCTGTCCAATTGTCAATCCCCCACCCACCATCCAACCATAACAATTGCTAAATACATTTTCAAACCTCACTGCACAGGGAATGTATTTCCAGAAACAACTTGTTCAGATCCCACCACTACCGGCAAAAGAACACATCCAGCTAGCTCAAGTATCCACTTGTACTAATATAAAAAATGGTGTTATTATAAGATGCTACCCAGTGTGACTGCAGCCTTCTATGCAGTGATCGGCACATACACTACTCTCATCTCCCTGGCCGACTGCTGAATATCAGTTTATTATATGCAGGAGATTGTAAACTGACATTTAGTGGCTGGCTGTGGAGATGGGAGAATGTTACTGTATGTGCCAATAGTCAATGAGTAAAACTGTGGTGCTGGAATGCTTGATAATTCTACTTATTGATGAGGTAGGACAATAAGCCCTATGAGGAAAGACTCAGGGAGTTAAATATGTACTCTCTAAAGGAAAGGAGGGAAAGGGGAGACATGATAAACACATTCAAATACCTCAAAGGTATCAAAAAGGTACAGGAAGGTAGAATTTTTCATAGAAAGAGAGGCTCAAGGACAAGGGGACATGATATGAAGCTGGAAGGGGGGGATTTAGAGGGGATATGGAGAAATATTTATTTTCGGAAAGGGTGGTAGAAGTCTGGAGCCTCCCAACAGAGATGGTGGGTACCAAAATGGTATCAGGTTTCAAACAGGCATGGGATAGATACAAGGAGACCATGGTAACAGATCTGGTGGGGGGAGGTCTGAGATCAATTAGGGTCTATGGTAGTAAAGTAGGTAGGGACCTTAGGGAAGACTAGGTGGCCATGAGATCCTTTTCTGACAACTTCTGTTTCTTTGTTTCCATGTAATAACATAGGTATTGTGCTGAGTAATGGGAACAGTGGGGTAAACATGAATCAAGCAGCATGGGCTGTGAGAGAAGGGTGTTTGAGGGTTTACAGTTAGTGAAATGAGGCAAAATAGAAATAAAATCAACAAAAATGAGAATGTCAGTAAACACGTTGTGAAGTACACTTACATGCACATCAGCACTATACATTCACATCTTCTGAAAACATTTGCTTTAGAAAAAAATTGAAATAAATAAGAAATGTGCAATCAAGTTGCCACATCCCCTTTAACCTACCAACCCAAAACATTCAGTAATTCATATTCTAATCCTTCACCAGCAGGCATAAATTTCCATGAATCACAGGTTCAAATACCACAGCATCCAGCTTCTGAATAAATGCAGCTACTGTAACACCAGTAGACAACTGCATGAATATAATGTAACTGTATTAATATACAATGATTCCATAGTTGACTTTAACATCACCATCCATTCAGGGACCAGAGCATTTAACCTGCTTATGACTGGTTTCATAGCGGAGAGATAGATTGTACTGCTGGTTAAAATAAAGGATATTTATCAGTTTGAAGTTTGCAGCTTGACATTTTCACAATAGGAAATCATGAGCTATGCAAGCCATCAAAAGTTCACATAGAGAAGCAATGTTTGTGTTAGGAAACATAGAAACACATAAGGTAATGGCAGATAAGGACTGTGTGGCCCACCTTGTCTGCCCCCTTTCCCTACCTAATGCAATACAGCAGATCCTAGATGATCTGCAGCTTACCCTCTCTTCCCTATTGCAAGAGTACTCTTATGTCTATCCCATGCATTCTTAAATTCTCCTACCATTTTTGCATCTATCACCTCTGCAGGGAGGCTGTTCCAGGCATCCACTTCTCTTTCTTTGAAAATGTACTTCCTCACATTGCCCCTGAGCCTACCCACTTCTAGCCTCTTATCATGCCCCCTTGTTCTTATACACTTTCTTTTCTGAAAGATGCTACTCTCCTGTAGCTTGTTTATGCCTCTGAGGTACTTGAATGTCTCTATTTTATCCCCCCTTCCCTCTCTCTCCTTTCCTCCAGGGAATAGATACTGAGGCCCTCTAGTCTTTCTTCAAATGACGTTTTGTGCAGTCCTTGCACCATTTTTGTTGCCCTTCCCTGGACTGCCTGGAGGCAGTAGAGCATTACAGTTTAAGGCTCTGAGCTGCAGATCTGGATACCTAGATTTGAATTCCACAGCTGCCTAGGTGCATACTGTGAGATCCTAAGCAAGTCACCTAACTTCTTTGAACTTTCAGGTCACATCTGGAAACAAGCTTCGGCTTAGTGTGCTACTCCTGGTTAAACAATGTTCCCTTCCCATCCCTATTTTTTGTATGTTCTTCTGGAAATGCAGCCTCAAGAACTTAGCACAGTACTCCAGATAAGGTCTCACTAGTGATCTGTACAGTGGCATAATCACCTCCATTTTTCTACTGATGATACCTCTCTCGATGCACCCTAGAATGCCACTGGCTCTCTTCATAACCTTCTCACATTGTTTGGTTACTTTAGTTTATTAGATATGATTACCCTACATCCCTTTTTTATTGGTTGTCATCAGTACCTCTCTCCATCTTGTACTCCTCCCCCCTTGATTTTTGTACCCCAAACGTATGATTTTCCACTTCTTTGCATTGAATCTTAGCTATCCACTCCCCACCACTTCTCAAGCATGTTTAGGTTCTTTCTTGTTTTTTCGCCCCACTGGAGTGTTGACCCTGATGTAGATCTTAATGTCATCTACAGAGATGCATACTTTCCCCTCCAGCCCCTCTGCAATGTTGCTTATGAAGACATTAAGAAGGACTGGCTCCAGTACAGATCCCTGTGGCACTCTGCTGGTCACCTCCTCTCCTCGGATTGAATGCAATTTACCGTTATCCTCTCTGTCCTGTCACTCAACCGGTTTCTGACTCAGATTACCACCTTAGGGCCCATTCCCAGGCTGCCCAACATATTTACCAACCTCTTATGTGGGAGGGTGTTGAAGGCCTTGCTGAAATCTAGGTAGACCACATCCACTACCCCTTCCTTATCTACCTCATTGGTCATCTAGTCAAATAAATATGTTCCTAACCGCATAAGACAAAATTATCTGAATCTCTCACTATTGTCATGTACAGTATTCAGCAACAGCATATTACAGGATTTAGATAGTGTTTTTTTTTACCTAATAAAACAAAAACATGCTTGTCATAAATATGTAAAACAAGTTGCACAAAAATCAACAGTAACCCACACCCCATTAAACAGGCTTAAATGAATGACTGGTAACTGTTTTATTTTGAAACAAGTATTCTTTGTCATGTGACTACAAATGGCCATTACTAAGTTCATGTGCAAACAACAAAAAAAAAAAAAAGATGTTTTATTTTACCAGGTAAATCTAATGCTTTTTTCTCAAGGCACATTACTGATAGCTTCTCAGTAGCCCACATGCCTCAGCAAAAAATTGGAACCAATATTTAAAATATGACTACAGTATTAGTGTAATGCTCCTTTAGGATGAGCAACTGATAAGTTTTTTTTTTTGTAATAAACTGAGCCCCAAACTATGCTCCATATTCTAGTAAATGCAGAGTTAAAACTGGGGAAAGCAGGATCCCACTGAAAACAAGATAGCATCTAAACTGCGTTATCCTAACAAAATGCAATAAAAATTTATCAAAACATGACTCCATTGAAAAAGAGATATTGTGTCTCAGCTTGGTTATCTTGGGCAAATGTACTGCAAAACTTTGTAAAGAACATAACACTACAGCAGAACCCCACAGAACGGAGCTGTTTCATCTAAAATGATCTCTCCTAGAAAAATACATTATAAAACTAGGACCACACTAAAATTGAGATGTTACATCTCACCTCTACTATACCGGCTAAATGCATTATACAACTGTGTAAAATCAGGAGGCCATTGCAAATGACATATTACATCACATCAGGTCTATCTTAGGTAAATATGTAGTAAAATGTGTATAAGCAGGACCTCATACAACAGCAATGCAAGCCATGAACATTCAGCTTTGACAAATGCTTGTTTTCATATCTGTTTTTGTGACTCTCAAGTAGTATGTCTTGTTTCATGAAGTTGCCTAAAATTAGCAGGACACGAGTTTCTTGATTTCATGATTCTTCTAAAGTAAAGGGCTGTTTCTGGAGTTACTTGGATGAGTTTTGGAGGTTTAACAGGAGGGTTTCAATTTGTTTTACCACCCTTTTGGCTCAGTAGAGTAATTTGCAATGTTATATCCTTTTTTATGGCTTGCTGAGTCTGTGATGAAAGTCAGTGTGTGTGTGTGCTTGAAAGATTTTATGTACTTTTATTTGTTTAATTTAAACCTTTGTTCACCAGGCAAGCAATATGAGCCAAGGCCCATTTTCAAAAGTGACCTGGGACCATAAAGAAACAGGGTGTTACAGAAACAGAGACAAGCAATACAAATAATACAATAAATATAATAGTAAATTATAAGCATTCACATTTTAAAGAATAAGAATAATGCTGTCTTAGTAGCAATTTAAAAGTGTCATGACTAGAGGTCTGATGAAATTTCAGAGATAGGCTAGTCCAATGAGTTGGAGCAGAGTTTGAAAAGCTAGCATGCCCATTTTAGTAGTAACCTTAGGAGCAACTAGTTTAACTAAACTATTAAAACATAGGGACATGACTGGATTCCTAATATCTAGCTTAAAATACAAAGGGGAAAGAGATCTCAGCTTTAGCACATTATGGGTCAAACAATTCAAACAGTAAAGGCAATATAATCTAGAAGGTAACCAACCTGACATCTGATACAAAATACAGTGATGTCTGGAATGGTACTTTCAAAGCAAACCTGCAAATAGCATGAAAACTAGTGGTGAGTAATGACATTTGAGACTTGGCTAATCTCTTGAAAAATAAATTAATTATAGCTCATAATAGACAGCAAAACATTATTAGCAACTGCTAACCTAGCTGGTTCAGTTAATACATTCTGAAGTTTAAACAAAATTCCCATTCTTTGATTGATATTTCTACATATAGGTTTTATGTGGGAAGAATAAGATAAACAAGGATCCAATAATATTTTAATATGATGATAGCTTTGTTTTAACTGTGTTAATTGTTTTAACTGTACTGTGCCTTGGTATTCGAAAGGTGCGTTATACATAAAGTATTATTATTATTTATTATTATTATTAATAAGATCCCAAGGTGTTTGATCTGGTAAACCTGTTCCAGTCAATTCCTGTTTTGTCCTGCACTACAAGAGATTTACTGCTGGCCAGTCTTTGCCTTGATCTAAATAACATACTTTTTGTTTCCTTACTGTTAAGTAACAGGTGATTTGTTTTGAGCCACTTCTATAAAACTTGAAAATCACAATTCATATCAAGATTTATTAGTTCCTCTGAGGCAGAGCTAGTATAAAGGATGACGTCATCAGCATACATTAAGATGTTGGTTCTAGTTAGCAAAGTAGGTAATTGATCCAAAACAGAGCACAAGAGGGACCCAGGATTAAACCCTGGGCACCCCCATCTCCATTTTTCTGCTGTTCATCATCACCCCCTGATAGCTTGCCCTCAGATGAATCTCTGATAGATAGCCTGTAAACCAATTTACTGGCGAGTCTCCAAGTCTGATGTTCCTCAGGCTCCTGAGCAGCAGGCAATGATCAGCCAGGTTAAAGAGCTTGGACAGGTCCATGAAAACAGTACCAGTACGTTTCCCACCATCCGGAGCCCTATGAATGTGGTCCATGAACCTGGCCAAGGCCATCCCTGTGCCATGATGTTTACAAAATCCATGCTGCTCAGGAGACCGAAGACCAGAGGAGTCAAAGAACTCAACCAACTGTTCTTTTACATTTCTTTCCAGATGTTTACCCAAAACAGGAAGTAAGGAAATAGTTTGATAGTTATCCAAGTTGACTGCCCCCCCCTTAAGAATTGGTTTTATGATAGCTTGTTTTTATTGGCTAGGAAACTGACCTGTTATGAAAGATAGATTAAACGCCTTAGTTAGTGGAACATAGATATGAGTTGCAATCAATTTTAAGAACCACGTCTGAAGATTATTATATGCAGAATTTTTATCAGGAGACAGATGTTTTAATAATTTCAAAACTTGCATAGGTTTAATTAAATGGAAGTAAAAAGAAGGGAGTCAATGCCTTTCTGATTCTGTTGTTGAAAAAACAGAGCTATCTGCTGAAAAAATATCAGTAAAACTAGTTAAATCACCAAATTTTTCCAGAAAAGCCTCAGCTATTTCAACTTGATTGGTGACTAAGTTGTCATTTGGATTAAGATATTATGATGATTTATTGGTATTAATAGTTGTAATAGTCTTAATTGCAGACTACAATTTCCCAGGATTTTTTAAGTCTGCACCTTGTTTATTTAAGTGATACTGTGATTTACATAATCTAAGTTTATACTTACATAAATTACTGGACAGTTACATAGCTGACAGCATCATGTCCAAAAGTGTGGATACCTCTTGGAGTGATCCAGCAGAAATCTTATGGGTCAAATTACCCCCCCCAAAAAAAAAAAGATATTTTGATATTATACAGACCTTTCTCCAGCTCACATTCTGAAGACTTGCACTCTTAGAGCGGATATTCAAACTCGCCATTCTCTGTGGCATGACCCTTAGCTGCTCAAAAAGTTGTGCAGGCGGCGTGTGGCGGGCGATATCCAACAGAGTTGCAATTATTGAGCAACTCCTTTAAATATCACCCTCACATAGCCACGTGCATGGCACAGTAGAACTTGTGCCACCGCAAGTGGTCAGAGTTGAGCATAAGATGCGGTGGCGCAAGTTCCATTGCGCCATGTGCAAATCTGCGATATTCAAAAGGTGACATGCAAATGGAGCCATAATTTATGCAAGGTGCATGGGGGCCATTTGCATCTAATTACAGCCCCATTTGCATGCCATTAGCATGCAGGTGCACCGATCCCCGACGACTTGTGCCTGGCGCCCTGCCAGGCAGCAGCCATCGGGGACCGACGCCCCCTGCAGCCCGATCATGGGCATAAAGTAAATCTCCCCCCCCCACTAGCCAGATCGCAGGCATAACGTATTAAAGCCCCCTCCCGACTTGCCCGATTGTGGGTAGAACTCACCCCTCCACCCCCGACTAGCCTGATCGCAGACAGAACACACTCCCCCACCTCCAGACTAGCCCGATCATGGGCAGAACACACACTGCCACTAGCCCAATCACGGGCATAACGTCAACCCCCCCAAGACCAATATCCTTGGTGGTCCAGTGGATCACGAAGCCCGATTGCGGGCATAAGGTCAAACCTCCCCCCAAAGTCCAACCAGAGGGGGAGGAACCATGCAGATATGTGAATGAATTCTGGACTGCCTTGTACGGTATGGGCTGCACGCCCATTGGCTCTTGCTCTGAACCAATGGGTGTGCAGCCCTACAGAGCTGTCAGTCGGTGGGGCGCCAGGTGGGTGGGGTGCTTCTGCCCGCCGGTTGACGGAGGAGTGGGGTGGTGGGGATCCATGGGTGGATGGGGTGGGGGGACACTAGATCACCAGGGATATTGGACTTTGGGGGGTTGACCTTATGCCCACAATCGGGCTTCGCGGTCCACTGGACCACCAGGGATATTGGTCTTTGTGGGGGGGTTGACGTTATACCCGTGATTGGGCTAGTGGGGTTGAGAGTGTGTTCTGCCCGTGATCTGGCTGGTCGGTGGGTTGTGTGACATCATGCCCACGATCGGGCCAGTGGGGTGGGTTGTTTCACTTCATGCCTGCAATCGGGCCTGCGGGGGTCAAGTCTGCTGCCCATGATCGGGCTACTGGGGGGGTTACTATTATGCCCGCGATCGGGCTGCAGGCGGGGGCACAGGGAACAAGTGGAGGGCCACCTACAGGTGACAGTTGCTGTGTTGCGTCCCGCAATGCGGCAGCTCACCTGTGGGTGGCCCATGACTTAATCCTTTTTTTTTGTCTCAAAGTTGTGCAGGCGCAGGTAGGAGGCTGCGCTTGCACAACTCTGCATGGCCCGGCTGAATATCGGGCCGTGCAGTTTATGCATGGTTCCTCCCCCTCCAGTTGTGCATGCCTTCATTCTGTTGCTCAGCATGACTTTGGGGGTGCAACTGCCTCCTGCTGAATATCACAATATGGCACAATTTTGGACTTGCGCAGGTGCAACCCTATTGCACATGGCGCAACCCTTTTGAATATCCAGGCCTTAGAGATCATAAATAAAATTGTGGCTGCAGGAAGTCTTATTCTTTTTTTTTTTTTGTGGTTAAGAAGTTTTATTGATTTGACTTATTAAGATGTTACACAATTTAAAACAGTCGGATACATTGCAAGGATCTTACAGACTGTTACATATGTCTGTAGAAGCAGAGAATGGAACATGCTGGCCAAATACTAACAAATTGAATACACTAGCCAGGTAATCAGTTGGATAATACTCTGTGACTGGATGTACAACACCTATCCAGCTGAAGATTAACTTTGAAAGTATTAGCAGTTGATGCATTGCATTATGGCTAACTCATACAAACATATCTTACCTGGCCCCATCCTTCTAGTATCTGCAGTATTTGACAAAACATTAGAAATTATGGGAGGTCTGGGGCCACTGTCTTCTACTTTAAGCCTACAAAATACAAAAGATCACACACAGAAAGCAAACATATCTTCTTTGTCAGCAGAGATACTATTACTTACTGATATTACACCATGTCATCTGTAGGGCAGGGTCCCCTGTAACTCAGTAACAATCTCCCCAACTCTTGCCCCTAAATGCACCATGAGAGGAGACCATTATAGTAGTGTGGTTGTGCCTATTCAGCCGATTACCTCCCTAGGTTTCAAAAACAAAAGAAAGGGAGTCCAGAGGGCAATATATTTAAAGAGGGTATTGGTCACAGTATGCGATATTCTGGCCCACTTGGCAACTTGAGCCATGGAGGTAAGTACCTCCTCCAGGAAGGAGATTATTTGGCACTGCCATTTATATAGTAGGAGTCTTTTAACCTGTATACTGAGTGTCAGAAGTAGTAGTTTCAACTCAGAGAGATGAAGGTGAGGGGCCAGGGACTGGAGTCCTAATAACAGCATCTCAGGGGACTGAGGCACAGGCTTCCTAAGTATTTTGGACCCCATCTCACTGCTTGCTTGCCATAGGGGCTGGATCAGCCTGCAGGACCAAAGTATATGGAACAGGCCACCCGGGAGTTCCTGACACCTCCAACACAGGTCAGAGTGAACCAGTTTTGCCTGGCGAGGACTACAGGAGTCCTGTACCAAGAGTGAATGATCTTATTCTGTATTAATTGACTACTGGTGTCTGGATATGCCCTGTGAGCTAGTTTTAGACAAGACGTCCAATCCAGGTTTGTAATAGGGGCATGCAGTGCATTCTCCCATTTATGCTTAGATTCCTCTGCTTGGGACGGGATGATGTTGCGAATGGCCGCCATATACCCGGCTTGACTGGCCTCTTTCTAGGGCCAGCCATGACTCTACCTGGGAGATTTGTTGCTCTTGGTGCTGCTTATACCTGCAAGTAAGGATGGCACTTCTTATTTGGAGAAATCGCCAGAAGACTTTGGGAGAGATCCTATAAGTGCTCCGCAGGCCTTCAAAGGAATTGAGGGTATCTGCCCCAGGAATGAGCATATCTTGAAGCAAAGAGATACCACCATTTTCCCATGACGGCCATGCAATTGGCTGTTTATTGATGGTAATCTCATTATTGTCCCATAGTGGGGTAAGTCTTAGGGGAGATGGAGATGTACCCAACTTCTTATGCACCATGGTCCAATATTCCAGAGAGGGACCTATAGTAGGATGTGAGCTAGTGCCCTTAGCGGGGTGGTTAAATAACAATAGTACCAAGTGAGTATGCTGACATACCTCTCTCTCTCCATATCCAGCCACTGGGGAGAGCTGTGTTCAGGGAAAAGGAATCATTTTAATGTCTGTGCCAACTGAAAGGCCCATTTATACCCCTCTAACCATGGAAGACCCCAGCTCCCTTCCGACCAATGTGCTCTGAGCTTATTTCTACTGTACCTGGGTTTCTAACCCTCCTACAAAAAAGGATCTCAGCAGGGAGTCTAACTTAGTAAACCAGTAATGAGGTATTTTCAGAGGAATGTGGGAGAGAAGATACATCATTTTTGGTGATGTGTCCATTTTAATTGTGAATATTTTACCCACACGTGACAGTCGAAGAGATTTCCATCTGTCCAGCTCTGTACAAATGGATGCAAAAAGTGATTCCATATTCAGGTCCCAGATTTTATGCAGATTAGGACAGATAGAAATACCCAAGTAGGTAATCCCCTCCAAGGCCCATCGGAGCCCATGCTGAGTAACCATTTGAGAGGTACACTCAGGATTTAAAGGTAGGACCTCCATCTTGAACTGGTAAATCTTGAGCCCTGAGAATGTAGAGAACTCTGACAATGTGGACAGTAGGGAGGGAGGGAGGGAGGTGATGATATTGGCTATAGGGAGCAACAGGTCATCTGCATACATAAGACTAGGGTATTCCCTTGTTCCCACCTGGACCCAAGAGATTAGAGGAGTTTGCCTAATAGCAGCCACCAGGGGTTCCACAGTCAATGCAAAAAGTAGTGTGGAAAGTGCGCAGCCCTGACAGGTACTGATACCCAGAATGAATGGGGGAGATAGCATAATATTGGTGAGTATCCATGCAGCTGGGGATGAATATATTGCTCCAATCCAGGCCCAAAACCCCACCCCCAAGCACATAGTACAAAGCATTTGTTGGACATAATCCTACTCCAGGGAGTCAAAGGCCTTTTCGAAATCTATTGCAATGGTAGCAGTGGGGGAAGATAATGTTTGGGCCTTATGGATTAAATTTACCAACAATCTAATATGATCCACGCTAAAGCAGCCCTTAAAGCCTACTTGGGATGAATGGATCAAACTGGGAAGGAGAGGGTTAAGTCTATTAGCTAGTATCTTAGCTAGCACCTTGCTGTCAGCATTCAATAGTGAAATAGTGTGGTAGCTGGACATTTTAAGAGGGTCTTTAACTTTTTTTGGTAGGATAGTAATAGTCACCTCCCTAAGGAATCAAGGGAGAGACCCTGTTTGCAGTATCTCAGTAAATACTTGTTGCAATACCAGAGAGATTATGGGATGCAACAGCTGCCACACTTCAATAGGGAAACTGTCCCCTCCTGGGGCATTTCCCTTTTTAAGGGAGAGTATGAAATCTGCCACCTCCTGGTTTGAGATCGGGGCATCTAGAGCATTAGCCTGGGCTGCCGAGATTTTGGGGAGATGTAGGGACTCCAGAAATGGGTGGACCCCTTGGGGGTTTGGGGCTCTGGAGGATTTATATAGCGAGGAGTAAAAATCCATCATTATTTGATTAATGCCTTGCACTGAGGTCTGGGTCCTACCCCCTGCATCCTCTAAAGCCACTATGTGCCTTTTGGCTTGCTGCTTTTTGAGATGGTATGCCAGCAGCTTATCCCCCTTTTCTCCACCTTCCCAATATTTGTGCATGAGTCTAATGATCAAAATCTCTGCCTTTCTAGAAACCAGCTTGTTCACTTGCATCTTCAGAGAGGTGACCTTGTGACCTGCCTCTGACCTGAGGGAAGGAACGTGAAGGGCTTTAAAACCAAGCTCCTCTTCTCAGAGTTGTCATTCAAGCCCCCTCAAATGTTGTTCCCTCCTCTTTCGGCACTGGCTCGAATACCCCATTATTGCCCCTCTTAAAGTAACTTTGAATGCCTCCCATGTGGTACCCGCAGAGGTATCTGCTATGAGGTTATGCCAGAAAAATTCTGTTGCTTCCTTTTGAACTAAGACGGAAAGTCTGGGTCACAAAGTAGCAGTGGGTTCATCCTCCATGCTGGAGACTTCAGAAGAGAAGGGTCCCATGTGAAGGCAAAATGCACAGGGGCATGATCCAAAATGATTAAGGGGTCAATAAGGGTATTAACAGTGTTTCTAGTAATAGCAGGAGAGGTGAGCCAGAAGTCTAATCTACTAAGAGAGCTATGTACTGGGGAATGAAAGGTGTAGTCCAGCTGGGAGGGGTGAAATATTCTCCAGATGTCTGTAAGGGCCAGATCTTGTTGTAGTTGAGCCACTGCCAATACAGCCCTGGAGTGGGGCTCAATATTGGAAGGGGATCTATCCAGGAAAGGGTCCACAGTGAGATTAAAATCACCCCCTATTAAAATGGGGGTGTCATCCAGAGCAATGGACTCCAGCACCTGGGCCAACTTGTGAAAGAAGGAGGGTGAGTCCTCATTTGGGGAGTATACGTTACCCAGGATCAGAGGGCCCTCCCCATTATCCATGAGTACCACCACCCATCTACCCTCAGGGTCTCTCACTTGTCTCTGCAGTTTCCACTGTAGTTGCTTATGAAGCAGAATCACCACCCCTCTCTTTTTAGAGGAGGCCAACGCATGTATGACCTGACCTACCCACTCCCTCTTCAGTCTCTCAGAATCCTCCCCGGTAAGTTTGGTCTCCTGCAGGAAGGTGACCCTCGCTCCCAGTCTCTTAAGGTGGCCCAAAACTTGCTTCCTCTTGTTTGGGGTGTTAAGCCCTCTGATGTTCCATGTCAGACAAGTGATATCACCTGTTAGTAATAGGGAATAAATATTTAATTAAGAGATATATCAAGAACTACCAGCAGATAGGGGGCTAGGTCAGCCCAACCAGGAGAGGCAAATTTCTATAGAGCACCACCAGATATGGAGAGAGTAGATAGAGTCCGTATGCCTTGCTCCTACCAGATGACCTTATACTAACAAATAACGAAATAGCTGTGTGTGACTCTTATAATACAAACATATACAAACACATTAGCAAACTATATACATTGTGCACAGTGTACCATACAATTTGGGGATATAGAGGTGTCTCTTCAGCCACAGAGCCCTGCTGTAGGCCAGCCCCTATTCCCAGGGCATTATCAAGTGGTATCAACCCTTCCTTAGCACTACGGTGAGTGCGGGGGGGAGAGACTCGAACAACCCAATAAGGAGGTTGAACCACGTGGCTCATTGCAACCCCAGAGGGTTGAGAGAACTGCTCCAGTGGTGTAGCTAAGAAGCTGGGGTAGTTAAAGTGGGACTACACATCGCTTCTATTGAGGTAGGGGTTTGCAGAAAAGAAACTGGGGGAGAACTGCCCACTATTTCAGCGAGCCTAGGGTTATTGCAGATGGGTACCAACATGATCTCACAACGAAGATCTTGGTGAGCTCAGGCTCATCACACCTATGAAAAGTGTACTGTAAGCCACCCAATGAAGGGGCTGGGAGACCTCACCTTGCTAGAAAAAGAAATAATAAAAAACATACCAGAGGGGCACATGCCTGTGCCATTCACCAATTAGGGCCTTAAGTAAATCATATCCTGGCTGTCCATTCAGTGCAACAGCTTACACATGCCAACAGATACTTTCATATCATATAACACAGCTTCCCATCAGTCATCACTCCCCACACACTAGTAAGAGAGTTAAAACCCACAAAAATTCTGCTGACTAATCTGATGGTGAAAAAAGGCCTTCTTTGCTGTCTAGACATGCCTGGACATTTGATCAGGGCGTCCGCTGACAGCTTGTTGGTAGGCCCCATTGAATCCCTCCCGGTATAGGAGTGAGGCATCTTCTCTGCCATATGGCAGATCAAGGTTGGGGTGAAAAGGGGCTTGAAAGTTCCCTTACACAGGTAACATGGAGAAAGAGTAGCAGATGGATCAGCGAAGGAGATTGAAGAAGAAAAAGAAGAAGAGTCAGTATTTATATAGTGCTTTTCATACACAGTGTATCCCAAAGCACTTTACAAGCAATGCTAGACTGGTAGTGAAGTGACTGAATGTGTGGTGGTGGCCATATCACACATCAACACCCACACACAGCCTGGATAATTGCATGAACTGGTTTATGGGTAGGGGAATGTTGGCCAGGACACCGGGAATGTCCCCTACTCTTTGCAAAGAGTGCCCTGGGTTCTTTTACTTCCACCTGGACACCCACTAGGACAACACCAGGGTGGGTAGAAGGGACCTCAGTTTAACATCTCATCCAAAGGATGGCACACCCCAGCAGTACAGCATCCCCTTAATACTGCACTCAGATGCCAGCATTTTAGATGCAAGTTCAATCCTGGTGTGGGACGAGAACCCATGACCTTCTGGTCCAGAGGCGGATATGCTACCAACTGAGCCATGCTGACACCTAGATTGTCCACTGACGACCAATTTAGGCACCTCAAACTTGCCCCATACCTACAATTCCCCGAGGGATTAAAAGAACAGGAATAGAAAGAAAATAAAAGGATGACTACTTACCTGACCACGCTGGTGGGTTTTCTTTGATCGATTGCCCTGGAGGTGTAGAGCACTCAGGTCAGTCCACACTGAAGATGAGATTTCCTTTGGTAGGGGAGGCCACCCTTGAAGCCTTTGGTGGATGCTACCCTCTGCTATCTGTAGCTCCGTTCTGCGGCTGGTGAGGAGTTGCTGACAGGGACAGGTAGCTGGGCTGCAACATAGAAGTAGACCTGCCTTCCACGGTCGAATCCATGAAGCCTGGGTGTTGATCTGGAGAGCTGGGGCATACAGCTTCATATCTGCTAGGGGGTGTGGTAGGCCTGTAACGGATCTGGAACTAGTGTCCATGCTTGCGGCCTCCTCTGTGTCATCTTGCCCTCTCTCTGAAGGATGCTCACAGCAGCTAAGTTTCTTTGAGGATTGTCTCTTTTGGTGTGCTTTTGGGAGGAGTTCCCACTGTTGCTCCCTGAGGTCTTGCTATACTGCAAGCCTGCTCACTGATGGAGAGGAGCGGCAATCCAACCTGCCGGTAGCAGTTTTGCCAAAGAGGCTCCTGCGGTAGTGGTGGTGAATTCTTGTTGCCAGTTGCACTGTAAAAAATCCATGAGTACATCAGGAGATTCAGAACTGTTTGGGATCTCATTATGCATAACATCATGGCTGGGTAACGTAAGGAAAGGACAGTCCAGTACTATGCATTTTATGCCTTGCCTTGGAGTATGCTCGGCGTTTGTCTGACAGATTCTTAGAGAAGTCCTAAAAGATGTGGATCCTGTTCGATCTCCACACTACATGCTGTAACTCACAAGCTGTAGCTAGGAACTTCTCTTTGTCCCTAAAATCAATAAATCTGGCTATGATAGGTCATGGTCTGTCCTGAGCCTGAGACATGGGGCTAACGTACGGTGTGAGTGTTCGACTTGGAGCGGTATCAATGGGTCCAACTACAGCATTTCAGCGATGGCTAATTGTAGAAATTCCTTGGTATCTTTGCCTTCTACATGTTCCAGGAAGCCCAGGGAATGAAGATTATTACGGCAACCTTGAGTCTTGAGGTCATCCATCTTACTGTGCAGCATCTGTATGGTTCGTTGTTGATCTCTTAATTCTGCCCTTAGGTCCTGAACATGCCCCTCCATCTCCCAGACTGCTGTTTGGAATGCAGCATCCTGGCTTCTAAATTTTGAACCACTTGGGTGTTTTAATTAGTTGCCACAGTGCCTTGTGCCATCTGAGCCATAAGTTGGTCGAACATCGCCTCAACTGATGGTTGCTCCCAGATTTGTGGCACATGGCCTTCAGCCATAGTTCAGGCCTACCTCATCCAGAAGGCTCTTCAGTAAGATAATGATTTCCACACAGCAAATGAAGGCTTTTAGTATCAACACAGCTAAATTAGTATACCTTGAGTGTTACCCCACACGTTACAGTAGAGTGAGGTTATAATACCAGCCGGAAAAAAGAGGATTTTAAAGGATATTTCCCTCTGGGTTGTGGAGCTGATCTTTTTGCTGCCATCCTATTTAGCGACCCTGGTGGCAGTCCCAGAAATCTTATTTTAATGGGAGATTTTAACCTCCCAGAAATAAACTGTGATCTCCTAAAAGCAGAAACAGTGGGAGAACAAAGCTTCCTGGAGGAATTCATTCTGGCTGGCCTGGACCAGCATGAAAAGAAATGTACCAGGAGTTCCCATATTCTGGACCTAGTCCTCAGCAATATGGACAACAATATCCAAGACTGCCAGATTCTGCACCACTTCAGCTCCAGTGATCATAATATGGTGGTTTTCCGATTCAAAGGAAATATAGCTATACCAGCTGGCAATACAGTAGTCTTTAATTATGACAGGGCAGACTTCATTAGTATGAGGGTACAGCTTGCAACTTGGCATTGGTCTGCGAAATTTATTGGGCAGCCCTTACACTACATGTGGAGTGTACTGTGTGAAAAAAAAGAACTAGTGCAGAAGTTCTCACCCAGTCATAAGAAGTAGCCAGATTCCCCTAAACATCCACTCTGACTGACACCAGCAGTTAAGATGGGTATAAGAAAGAAAAAACAAGGCTTATTGCACTGCAACAAAAAAGCAGACAGCAGCCAGGTTGGGCAGCCTATAAATCAGCACTAAAAGTCTGCAAAAACAGCATATACAAGGCCAAGGCTGAGTATGAAAAGAAACTGGCAGTCAAAGGTAAGGACAATTATAAATCCTTCTTTTCTTACAGAAATAATAAGAAGGGAAATAATATAATAATTGGACCCCTGAAGAACAAATATGGGGAGCTATTGACCGAAAATAGTTCAATGGCATCTTATTACAACAGCTGTTTTACCTCAGAATACAACCCCAAAACCCAGGCAACTTTGAAGCACCATGAGCTGAAGGATATCCAGACAATTAAGATCAGCATAAATGATGTTAGAGATAGGTTGAAGGCATTGGACCAGAATAAAGCCCAGGGTCTGGACGGGCTTCATCCTAGGGTATTAAAGGAATTAGCTGAGGTTTTGGCAGCTCCAGTAATTTTTTTGTTACAAAATTCAATGGACTATGGGGAAGTGTTGGATGAGTGGAGACAGGCTAATGTGATACCCCTATACAAGAAGGGATCTAAGCAGGAGGTATCAAATTATAGACCAATAGGACTGACATCAATTTTGGGTAAAATCCTTGAAGGAATTGTTAAAACATATATCATGGATGCACTGACATTGTCAGGAAATACGGACCAATACCAACATGGATACAAGAAGGGTAGATCTTGTTAGACAAATCCGTTGGAGTTTTATGGTAGAGTTAGCAAGGCCCTTGATGCCAAGAATGCAGTGGATTTTATATTCTTAGACTACTCAAAGGCCTTTGACAAGGTTCCACATGGCCAGTTAATAGATGGCTTAATTCAGCATGGTATTCATAGGAACATAACCAGTTGGATAGAGAGTTGGTTGAAGGACAGGAGACAGGGGGTTTGTGTGACGGGATCTATGTCAGAATGGAAACTTATGACCAACGGGGTCCCCCAGGGCTCAGTGTTGGGGAGCTGTCTTTTCAACTTGTATATCGCCTCGATGGAAACAAATGCATCTGTTTGGTTATCCAAGTTTGCAGATGACATAAGAATAGGGTCTACTATAAATTCACAGGGTGATGCCTTAATTCTGCAAACAGCCTTGAGGGAGCTGGACCAGTGGGAAATAGGGAAGCAATCTACCTTTAATTTAGACAAGTGCAGGGTAATGCATATGAGTACAAAAAATAGCCAACACAAGTATACACTAAATGGGATAGAGCTCAAATCAGTACAAGATGAAAGGGATCTGGGTATACAAATCTGCAATTACCTCAGTGTTAAGTTTCACTGTAATCAAGTAAGAAAAAATGCTAGCAGTTTGCTATACTGTATTAATAAATACATAAAGTGCAGGGAAAGGCAGGTCATGATGCCCCTTTATACAGCTCTGGTTCGCCCGCACATGGAATACTGCACCCAACTCTGGTCTCCAGGTGGCACATCTGAAACTAGAGCACTGGAACATGTACAGAGGGGAGCAACAAAGCACATTAATGGATTAAAGGGACTGAGTTATCAGCAGAGGCTTCAAGTTTTTAGGGCTATACTCCCTGGAGTATTGCAGGCTCGAGGATGATAATATGTGCCTAGTGTATACTGTACTATTCAATGATGAATTATGGGAACTGCTGGGATTGGAATTGAGGACACAGGTATATAATACTAGAGCATGCCCAGTCCAGTGAAAGGGCACAACCTATCAGTCAAAAAAAAGGAAATTTTGGTTTAGCATTGGGGTAACTAAAATTTGGAATGAGCTTCCGTTAGAAGTAGTGGTCAGCAAGACCATGGCAGAATTTAAAAGCAGTTTAGGTAATCATTTACAACATCTGGAACTTTGGGTTATAATTAAATTGGAGCAAGCTGTTATGGACTCATAATGTCTTATTAGCTCTGAAATGACCTATGATACATATGATTAATCTAAGTTAAATACAGAATTCTGATGCACTCTGAGTTTTTTTTTTTTTATAAAGACACCTTGTTGCATCTCTTTCTTCATGAGGGTATATTAATCAAATGGAATCCATTTTTAAGGAGTACCCCTAACCCTTCTAGTCTTTATGGGAAAAAAACTTGTCTTGCAATTTCAATAAAATATTAGTAAAACAATCTACTGCCAAATAAAAATAAGTGGTAGCATCAAGAAAGGACCAATCAGTTTGATTTAGTTCCCTCAGGAGATCATCCTGTAAATTAGATGTGAATCTTCTGTAGGAAATAAATCTGGGGGGGGGTATTCCTTTTTCCCTTCCAGAAACAAAATACAGCCAAATGATCCCTTATAACATTAGGGAGTGTAACACAGGTCAAAACATTTGTAGGATTAGTTGTTAAAACCCAGTCTAATATTATGTACTTTTCAATAGTTAAATTCATTCTTGTAAATGAAGTGACAAGCTGAATTAAACCTACATTTGCCAACAAAGATTCAATGTCAGGATTAGTAACAGGTGTCCAATTTATATTAACCCTTGAGCTGCTTACAGATTTAGAATGTATTGGAATTTTGGACTGATGCATCAATCCACGACACAGCAACAGTTAAAATCTCCCAAGACCAATAAGTCTCCTGTTTTGCATTCTAGACACAAGGTTTCTAACAAATCTTTGAGACAATTAATTCCAATTCTTAGGGGATTGTAGACTGTACATAATTTTATTCATGGCAGCCTCCAAGTAGTAGTTGGATAAGTAACCATTCACAGCTCCAGTTGTTAACCACAGTTGTGTCAAGTTCTGTGATCTCTAGACCATTCCTGAAGTAAATTAGTATCCCACACCCTTTTTTCTTACCCATTCTGTCCTTCCATATCATATTGCATCCCTCTGTGGAGTATAATTTATTATCCATCGAGGGTTTAAGCCAGGACTCAGAGACAATAAGTCTGGGTGGTGCTGTGCCACCAAGGCCTCGGTTTCTAGTTTTATTTTTACTGCAATACTTTGCACATTTAAACGTATGACATGCAGACCCCTGGGACAATCATAATCATTATTAGGGGAATTAAAATGAAATTAACAGCCTGGATTAGATTAAACATCCCCTGACAAGATTATCAAAAGAGAAGATAACAGAGATGAAAGTAAGAGAGGTGCTTTTAAGCTAAGTGAACTTAAGTAAAATCCTATGTCATAAGCAGTCCTCTTTTTCACTGCTCCTAAAAGCTAAACATTAACAGAGGTGACATGGGTGGAATTTTGTAAACTATTAGAGAACAAAAAATCAAATTCATGGGACCTCAAATAATCCAAATTTCAGGTCATCAAATCTGATACTGTTATTAAGTAAATAAGAGATCCCACTATGCAACAAAACAAACTGTAGTATAAAACAATACAGTTCTATATTAAAACTTTCATTTTAAACAGTAAGTAAAAATCTATCCTGCCAATAAAAACTCTAACTTTTTTATAAAAATCTAATTTATGAGGCTTATTTAATTCAGAACAGCACAGAATCCAGGTATTATTTCAGCCTAGTGGCACTCACACAACTCATGCTCCCAACCGAGCACTCACACCTCAGGCTGGCACACGCTTTTGTAGTACTCAGCCCTGCCCCTTCTAGCTTCCGGTTGGCTGTAGCTTGCCACCGAGCCCCCTCTGCAATGAGATATGGCAGCCTAACCAGAGCACAGGGGAGACAGTCTCAATTGTTGGTAATTGCAGTGTAGAATAAAATACACAAATGGCAGCAGTTCTGAAGAAGTCCTGGACACTGATTTGGCAAGTAGGCAGGATCATCAGCAGATGGTAAAATGCCATTCTCTTCCTTGGACCTGCAAGAGCTTTTTTAGTACTTGGCCCGGCCCCTTCTAGCTTCTGGTTACTTTTGATGAACGTCAGTCAGAGAGTGTGTGTGTGTGTGTGTGTGTGTGTGTGTGTGTATGTGTGCACGCATGTGTGTGTGTATGTGTTTGTCAGCTTGAAAAATCAGTTTACTTTTGATGCACCTTTAAAAGTGACTTGTGTTTCTTTTGATGACATACCCCACTCCACATCCAGCTCAGAGAGCAGATCTGGTGAATGTGGAGGGATTCCACTTCCTCCTAAGAACAGACAGCTGGGGGGAGGGGAGGGGGAGGAAACACAGTTTAGTTAATGCAGAAAAGAGGGACTTGATTTCATTCCTCCTGCGTAACAACAAAAGCATGCTGCATTAACAATTCTGACCCCTTTTTCTGATGACAGCAATATGTCTGCATGGTTCCACCTATGCAGCCTTAAAAAGAGGGTCTGAGTGCTAGCAACAATTCAAACTGGGGATAGTGCACAAAGGCTAAGAGATGGCTAATCTCCTAATTATCCTCTTTTCCTTTGTGCCCCCTCACACTTTTTCTTTGTTTTCCTTATCCTTTATAGAGATCCTTATTCTTCATTAAAGTATTACTAGTTCTGGTATTGGGCAGGGCATTTCACTATGTGAGGGATCCACGGCTCCAGACTCTGGTCAGTCTTGAAAGACTGGCCTGACATTTTGTCATTTAGAGTTAAAAGAAATGGTATCTCAATAGAAAAATGCAGGGAGTGGGCTACAGTGAAGATGATGGAAGATCATCTATATTGGCATCACAGACAGTCTGGTTTTTCAGTGGAAGTAGACAAGGCCAAACCTATACTTTAACTACCTGCACAAGACCACACTACAGGGCAGACCACTAGAGACAGGGGGATTGGGGTAATCATGTGATTACAAAAATTGGAGGACATCAGACACATACTGTAAAGCCTCACCTCCCTCACTATTCAGTTGGTTACTTCCTGAACACTTCCCTTCATCTGAGCTCCTCCCAAATTGCTGCACTTCCAAGCAAATTTAGACTCTTCAGGGTTGAATTGGGGGGGTCCAGAGGCCCCAAGGTAAAGGTAAGCTGTGGTCTGTGCCAGGTGAGGGGGATGGCCTGAGGGTAAGGAAAAGGAAGGTCTCCACAAATGAACTGTATTAGTGGCTATGGGAAGAGATCTTGGTTGATTCCAGGAAAACTATCACAGGAAACAAAAGAATGTAAAAATAATCAATATTATTATAAGGGTATCATGAATGCTGCAATCTGATTGGTTGTCAGCATTCTGATAGCTTTTTGTTAATCTCCTTATTAATGTACTTGTCCAGCCTAATCACCAGAGCATTAATTTGGCTTGGTCTAGTTTTTTTTTCCAAGTTCCATTAGTAGAATGTACAGCCGCCATTATGTCCCCCTGATAGATGTGCTGGCCAGTGTAAATGTTAGTTTGTAAAAAAAACATAACAGTGAAAACGTTGTGAAATCACCTGTAAGTCTTAGCTCAGTATCCTCATTTTTTTTACATGAAATACACAAAATACATTTTTCAAAATCATTCCTTGTAACAATGAAGTTCATACAGAGGATTACAATTATGGAATTACAAAGAAACACTTCGCAGATATGCTGTGCCCCAACACTGCTGGCATCCGATTCGCAAACTAATGAAATAATTTTTTCCTGCCCAGTGTTTCAGATATATTCCACAGGAAATCCACCCCACCCCATCCCCCAGTGCAGCATCTAGATCTGTGACAGTGCACAACTATGGAGCCACAGTACAACTCCATCCAGCTACATCACCTCGAACCACATTGATCCCCCCCCCACAGAACTCATACCCAGCTCACCATTCAAGAAATGTGCATCTGCAGGCAGCTACCAAAAGGAGTCCAGTATTGATGAGTATGAGTTAATAGCAGCAGTTGTGTTTTTTTTAAATTATTTATCTGAATCAACATTGACTCAGCCTATGGTCATGGGCTCTGGAGATGGGCGGGCCAGTATCAGCTTTCCATTGCCGTTAACACCTCAGTGTAGTCTCAATTCAGTACGGGCGCAGTATACAGGCACCATTGTGGGATTGAGTGGTTTTCCATGTTACTCGCATTCATGATTGCTGCTGTTCACCTCAGAATCCCCAGGTTCCAGTCGGGTGATGGGCAGAGTGTCAGGGCCTTTTTTTTTTAAATACACTGCAGCATTCCATGCAACTGCTACCTAAGCAAAGCTTCCTCAATTTGTCCTATAGCCTAGCAATTTTGTTTTCACCTAACCCCCCAGCACCCTCTCAATCCATACTGCTTAAATACCAGGAGCTCTGAGAAGATGTAGGCAGTGACAGGAGATTTAATGTGTTCACTGGACGGAGACAGCTAGCATTTCCTAGTTTAGCACTGAAAGGTTTTTTTTCTTTCCAGTTGAGTGTACTGTGTAAGCATTACACGTAGCTGGAGAGGGTCATTTAGAGATGGACTGGGCAGAGGATTGGGGTGGGGAGAGGGCAAGGAGAGAGTGGATCTTTGTCTCTATTCAAATATTGGATTGCAACCGAAGGATTAGCTCATGTTTGGTCCATTGAGCTGGTCTTGGGCTAACATAAAGAAGGAAATGTTTTTCCCAACAAAGACAGTAAAAATCACACAATAAATTAAATAAAATTGACCCATAACATTATTGCTATCACATCTTGCTTTTATTTCTGACAAAGGGTTAAACAAAAACAAGGGATTGTGTACAGGCTAGTACACAGAATGTCCATTTGTCTGACAAGATGGCAACACATTTAACATTGCATCACAGGAGAGGGTGGATAATCAAGTCATTTAAAAAAATAGGAAAGCCATCTCAGATGTAAAGAATGTCACATAACTGAACAATATGCAACTTACAATTAGCAATGTAGCCAACACAGATCCAGATCACACCCAGTAAACCAAATTTCATTAAATTTATCATGGCGGAGGGACTATTTTATGTTAATTTCATACAAAATAAACAAATCAAATTAAAAAATGTATTCAAACTACATTAACTCCTAACCCAATTACAATAATAGCAATAATGAACTCTGGGGGTTATGTTAATGTTCAAGTTAGTCACCCCCTGGGGGCAATATGGCTCTCAGCTGCACCTCATGCCATATTTCACCCCAGGGGGTGATTAACTAGAACATTAACGTAACCCCCATTGTTCATTATTGCTTAAAAACTTTTCAAACATTGTGTTGATGATTGAGAATAGTCAAACATAAAAAAACATTGAGGCTGGAGTGGTGAAAAAGGAACTGGTATAGTTTATTGAAACTTTGCAGGTTTAATACGCCATGCTGGCTTCCATTTAGTGAGTCCCTCCATTTGCAAGCTCCTATTCTACTTAATAAATTAGTTAATCAATCCACTTATTGAGGACAGAAAATTGAGCCATGTCTGTTTTATAAATGCACTTTTACAAAGTACAAAAACACAATAGTTGCAGTAGGGACAGACTACATATGTTATACACCATCATATACAGTGTTTATTGCAAAAACGATGTTACTGCATCAGTTAGGGACATATATCCACAGAAGAAGGTAAAGGTTTTAGGGTTTTCAGCCCCACCATTCACCACCCTCCATCCATCACCTATCCCGACCTATCTGTCTACCAGTTACTACTTGGGTGGTTATGAATGACAGTGGCTAGTAGGCAGCCCATCCTTAAAAGTTGGGAATACATAAGTTAAAAACATTGAAGTTATAGGTGATGGGAGAAAACATAACAAAAAACGTCATGACCAAGGTCTTAGTTTCTTTTTCATATCATGTTCTGTTTGTGTCAGTCTTTTCTCTAGAAAATGCCCCCATCCCCATTCCTTTAGTCTCAGTGCATGTGTGGTTCATTTTCTTGGAAACTTTTTTTTTTGTCAGTTTTTTTTTTTTATCACCAGTAACTTTTTCAAAATGTTTTTCCAGATCTGAGAGTGAGGGCCTGTATGACTCCCCCTCATCACCACCCAATTGTCAAAATACATTTTTGGAGGTAGCAATAACACCTTTTGTCCTTTAAAAAAGTTTAAGTCCCACACATGTTCATTTCTTTTTTTTTTTTGTATTTAGTTTTTTTTCAGTTTTCCCCCGTAGTACACAACAAGACAGTGGCTGGTTGTAGAGGAGGAGGGTTGTGTAGGTTGCTCTCCATGGATCCGCATTTTATGGATGTACTGGGGGTGGTAGTGGTGGGAGGAAGGTGAGATGGTTGCTATATGGTGGGTGGGAGTGGGAGATCATTTTTATTGTAGAAAATAGGTTTTAAATTTCCCAGTTTCTGATTGGCTGAGACCATTGGCAAGGGGTACATTTATGTGCCAACAAAGAATGAGAACTGACAAGTCCCATGCCAAGCTGCCTCCCCACAACATAAATCATTGCGCCTCCACCCAAGTTTAAAAAAATCAGCCATTATATTCTTAGTTTAATGAGAGTTGCCTCACACACACATCCTCACACAGAACAAAACCACAACCTGTGCCACTTTATACACACTATGCCAATTTTATGACTTTCCCCCTCACTGACACAAAAACTGTATTTCATTTCATATCCATAGTGCTACCACAGCTGCATGCTTAGCACTAGTCAACACAGCTTCAACTTCCCCAAGTTCACCCTACTGTAGCTCGACATCCGCTTGAGAAACCCCCCCAAAAATAATAAACTACATTTTTATAAATAAATAAATAATAATTATAATAAATGAATGCCACATTACTGGTAGCGTAGTTACCACTCGCAAATCTTTTGGCCACCATGCACAATCACGTTACACTGCAGCTGCAATTGTGATACTGACCATGGTCTCACCACCTAGTTGCACTGTAATCAAATGTGTTCCCAGCCAACATTAAAAAATAAGTGAAAATGGAGCATGGGCTGGGGTGGAGGCAATGGCAGTTGAGTAATGAGGGTGGGTGGAATTAAACACGGATACAGCAAGGAAAGTATGTGGAAGTATGGAACTCTAAAAACTGCAGTGCCACCTTCTGCTAAGTGTACCAGTAGGGAGACTACTTTATTAACAAAAAAAAATGCTTTAATTTGTACTCCACTTATGTGGTTGGGCACCCAGCCACTTTTATTGTAATTGATCAGGTGGTGGTGTGTACCAGCAGTAGGGTAGGGCATCTGATTGCCAGTTATCTGACTGATTGGTGGGCTACTGGCAGTGATACTGAGCAGCCTAGCGTCCAGTGTTTTTAGTATTCATTAAGGGGAGATTATGGGTAACAGCTCTGGAGAAATAAAACACAAGTTTGTTTTTTTTCCATTTATGAATGACTTTCTGTGGAAGTCAAATATAAATAAAATAGGGGATATTTTTTCATACTTGTTTAAATTGATTTTTGTCTTCACGTACATCCACTCACATTAGTTTAAATACAAATAACTTTAAAATTAGACTTTTATTTTAAACCAAATAAAGACCATATTCTGGTTCAGTATCTAATGAACTCGAAAGTTTCAAATTTTAATTCAGAATTTTTTTTTAATTATTTGAAGACAAAACAGTCTTAACTGCCATGTAATAAACCCCTAGGGCTAAGAGATTGTATGTCAGCAATATCGAAACCTGGGTCCTCGGATGACAGAGTTATAAGGTGAGAAAACAGGGGTTTTGACACAAACACTTCTGTAGCCTTAAAGGCAGATGTCAGCTTTTGCTGAGTATTTTTGTAAGTACTGTAACCTGGTGCCCCTTGCCATCTGAGGTCCACAGTTTCAAAGGAGATGCATGGAGCAAAGTGAAGATGCACCACCCATCTCAAATAATGCACCAAAGTGTAATATTCAAAAGGGGGAGATGTGTCACACATCTCCAGATGCGCCATCATGCAGAGATAATGTTTGCGGTTCAAATAAAGGGGTCATTCCCATGAATATGCCACACAGCCCTATATCAGCCAAAATGTGCATCACATCTGCCAAGCATCTTGGATGTGCACTGCCCAAAGTTAGGTATGGAAATGGCATGCCTAAATCTCTCAGCCACCCATGGTCAGGCCACAAAACCGCAGACAGACCATCCAGAGACAGCTCTCGGAGGTGCACCATAACATGCTCCAGGCACCCATACACAGCTGTCATGCCAGGATGGATTTACCCAGAACCACAGGAGCTGTGTCACTGGCCAGGGAGCAAAACCCCACATTGCACCCTGGATGTAGACACCCAGCAGCCAAATGCCAGTGCTGTCAGGTGCCCCCCAGACACACCAGCAGAGCAGACAGCCACAATGCAGCAAATATACTGGAGGCCATGGCCTACACCCATGCAGTCTGCAGGATGCCATTTGGTGGTGGCATGCACCCAGGGTGCTGTCTGAGGCAACGGTGCCCAGGTAGACTGGTGGATGGGTGGCAGCCTGGCAAAGGCCAGGGACTGATCTGCAGCACACACACACACACAAACACACACAGTGGTACACCATAAGTGCACACAAATGGGACCCACCTATTCAGGTACCTGGTCACCCTCTCACAGTGCCATTCCTTGCAGTAATCTCCCTCTTCCTCTCATACAGGGGCATGTGTGTGTGTGTGGGGCACAACAGATGACTGTATGCTGTATATGGAGCTGGTATATCACACACACATGTGGTATAGTGATCAGACTGTGTCACCCTGTGCCGTCCCCTGTTGCATGTTCTGGTGGGCCCCTGTCCAGGTGGGCCCCCTGTACCCCAGCCCAACCTTGTCCATGGCTATGAGTAATAACACTGTACTCAGGCTAATACAGTACACACACACACACACACACACACAACATCCAGCACACTTCCCTGATAGACTGCAGTACCTCCTGTTCACCTTTGTGGAGTGGTGGGGCAGCCCTACAAAGCTGGAACTGAGCATTCCTGGGTATGCAAATGACCTGAATACATTCCAGTAAAGAGCTGCACATGTGGGTGATGGTTTTGGAATGTGCAATGAGATCATTTGTATATTCTGGCTGAATATTGCAACTTTGCGCACCACGCAAGTGGCTTAGCATTGCGCATTTCCCCATGCTCTGCATAGGGCTCAGGTCACCTGCTGCACCGTGCATCTCCACTGCACAGTCGTGCATCTTCTGGATATTCATCAGGACATGCATGAGTTCATCACACAGTGCTTCTTCTGAGTTTGGACAGGTACATCTCAGATGAGCTGCGCATGCACTTGCACGATTTTGCAGGGGACTTTTGATTATGGGGTCTCATATTGAAACATAGAAACATGGAAACATAGAAACATAGACTTTGATGGCAGATAAGGACCACTTGGCCCACATAGTCTGCCCATTTCCCTACCTACAGGATAAGCTGCAGATCCTAGTTAACCAATACCACATTTCTTCCCACCCCCCACAAAAATTGCCTTATGTCTGTCCCATGCATTCTTGAATTCTCCAACAGTTTTAGGCCCCACAACCTCCTCAGGAAGGCTGTTCCATGCATCCACCACCTTCTCTGTGGAAAAATACTTCCTCACACTGCCCCTGAACCACCGCACCCATCTTCAAATTATGTCCCCTTGTTCTTGCACATCACTTTTTCTGAAAGATGCTACCGTTTTGGACTTTGTTGATTCCACTGAGGTACTTAAAAGTTTCTATCGTGTTCCCCCATCCCTCCTTTCTTCAAGGGTATACATATTAAGCTCTTTTAGTCTCTCATATGGCTTCTCTTGCATACCCTGTACCATTTTAGTTGCCCTTCTCTGGACTGCCTCCATCCTGTCTATGTTCTTGTGGAGATGGGGTCTCCAGAACTGGATGCAGTACTCCAGATGGGGTCTCACCAACTGTCTGTACAGAGGGATAACTACTTCCTGTTTTATGCTGGTGATGCTTCTCCCTGTACATCCCAGTATCCCTCCAGCCCTCCCTACTGCCTTCTCACATTGCTTGCTAACCTTAAGGTCATCTGATATGATTACCCCCAGGTTCCATTCCATTTTTGTTGTTGTTACTACCTCCCCCCCCCACCATTGTGTAATCTTCCCTTGGGGTTTGTTTCCCAGGTGCATTATTTTACACTTCTTTGCATTGAATCCAAGCTGCCATACTTCTGACCATTCCTCCAACCTTGCCAAGTCCCTTCTCATCCTTTGCACACCTTGTGTATCAACCCTGTTGCAGATCTTTGTGTCATCTGCAAACAGGCATACTTTTCTTTCCAGTCCCTCTGCAATATCACTTATAAAGACATTAAAAAGGACTGGACCCAGTACTGAACCCTGTGGTACCCCACTAGTAACCCCTCTTTCTTCAGACTGAACTCCATTTACAATTAATTTCTTTGTCCGGTTGTCCAGCCAACGTTTTACCCAGGCTACCACCCTGGGTCCCATTCCCAGACTGGTTAATTTGACTATTAATCTTTTGTGTGAGACTGAGTCAAATGCCTTGCTAAAGTCTAGGTAGGCCATGTCCATAGCCCCTCCCTGGTCTACTACTTTGGTGACCCAGTCAAAGAAATCAATTAAATTCATCTGACATGGCCTTTCTGCTGTGAACACATGCTGCCTTGGGTCCTGTGCCCCATTGACCTCTAGGTACTCAATAATTATTTCCTTCAGAAGTGATTCCATCACTTTCCCTACCTCAGAGGTCAAACTGACAGGTCTGTAGTTTCCTGCCTCTGTCTTGGTCGCACTTTTGTGAAGGGGAATCACATCCACCTCCTTCCAGTCCTCAGGTACCACACCATCCTCCCATGATTTGTTAAAAAGGGTAGTCAGTGGTTTCACTAGTTCTCCCCTTAATTCTTTTAGAATTCTGGGGTGAATTCCATCAGGCCTCATTGCTTTGTGCACCTTCAGTTTTAGAAGTTCTTTCAGGTCCCTTTCTTCTGTGAAAGGACTGGGATTGACTCCCCCTATCCAGAGTGCTTCTGTTAATTGGATTGGGCACTTCCCCCTACTCCTCTTTTGTGAATACTAAGCAGAAATATTTGTTCAGTATCCCTGCTTTTTCACTGTCCCTCTCTGCCCAACCAGCATCCATTCGATTCAGCCTCACTATCCATCCCATTGTCTTTCTATACTCCCTGATGTACCTGTAAAAGGTTTTATCCCCCTTCTTTTTTTTTTTAGAATTCAAAGTTTATTAAGTTTCACAGTTAACCATGAGAGCAGGTCCATACACCACTTATGTCTACATACACAGGAAATGTTCATACACCCATTAAAGACACTGCTCCCCCCAACCCCACCTCCCTGTCCCCTTCCTCAGCACAGCTCCATATATCTAAATGTCCCTCAGGACAATCTGAATAGTTGCTTGGAAGAGTAATCTAACTACAAAGCAACGTATGTAAGGGATCCCAAATTTGCTTGTATTTAGCCAGCCTATTATTTAGACTAGCCACCATTTTCTCCATTCTAAGGTTGGCCAAGATCTCCTTAAGACATTCCAAAAAGGAAATATCCTCCCTGTCCTTCCAATGCCAAAGAACAACCTTTTTAACAGATAATGAAATTAAGGCCATGTGGTATCTTCTAGCAATGACTGTTATGGAAGTGTAGTCTCCCAACAGGCACATTTCAGGCTTGAAGTGATCGGAGAGGCCCAGGAGGGGATCCATCCTCTGACGGATATCATCCCAGAGGGCAGTGATTTTCGGACACGACCAAAATATGTGATACAACATCCCCTCTTTCTGCCCGCATCTGGAGCATGAGGCAGAATCTATTAGGCTGAACCTGTGGAGCTTCTGGGGGGTGTAGTATATATTATGCAAAATATGAAATTGCGTCAAGCTCAGTCTATCCTGCGTAATGTATCTATGAACATTTTTCCAAAGGGCAGCTCCATCTATTCCTAGCCTGGAGAAATACCCTGCCCAATATGTTATTGGTATAAACACTTCAGGGTATTTACAGTTATGTTTTTGTAAATGTCTGACACCGAATGTCGATGTCCCATTAATGACAGCAGCATGTCCTGGAACCTGTTCCTTTCTGAGGAAGGCAGCAGCTGACCAAATTCTTTTGCTAACAGGTGTTTTAGCTGATGAACTTTGAAAATAGATTGAGTGGGTATGCCAAACCTGCTCAAAATGGTAGGAACCGCAAGCCATGAGCCGTCCTGCGCTACCAATTGGGTAAGCCTGGCATTGTCCTATTGTGGGAGCCAATTGTGACTAATTGGCTTGTTATCTAATTTGATGTTAGGATTGCCCCAGACAGGCTGAGCTAAATCAATCACCTGCCTATATCCCATACTAGAACATATCTGTGTATGTATCTTAACTGAAATCGCTAGTGGGGTAGACTTCAACTGAGGGGTGAGGTCTCTCGGCCTGGTATAAAACAACGATAATGGCACCAGACCACACTGCTTAATAGCGGTTAGTTCTATCCATAGCCACATTGGGAGACTCTCTTCTGGGGCATTCTCCCCCTCTTACTCCACCCATCTCAGGTACTTCACCATATGACTTGCCCAGTAGTAAAATACCAGAAATGGGAGGCAAAGACCTCCTCTGTGCTTGGGGGCAGCCAGTTTGTAATGTGCAATTCTGGGCTGTCTTTCGGCCCAGATGAAACTTGTTATTATTGTGTTGATTTTGCGAAACCAGGGACTGGAAATCCACACATTGAGCAGATGCCATGGGTAAAAAACTCTGGTGAAAAGGTTCATCTTAATAAGATTAACTCATCCCCAGAGTGAAATGGATAACTTGGACCATCTTTACAAATCTACCTCTAAGGTTTTAATGAGCTCATCCAGATTCCGCTTTAAGAGCTGGGCTGGTTCCCTTACCACCTGGATACCCAAATATTTTAAGGAGTTTGGGTCCCAGGACATGCCGCATTGTTTGACAACCAACTGATTTACTCTGTAATTAAGTGGAAACACCGAGGATTTGTCGACATTCAGCTTATAGTTAGAAAACATAGCGAATTCCTGGACCACCTCCAGCACCGCCGGCATCGAGCTGCTTGGATCTGTCAGCTGTAACAAGATGTCATCCACATATGCTGATACTTTGACCTCGTGCCCATGGATGACCACCCCTGAAATCTGGGAAGATTGTTTTATCTGGTGGATCAGGGGCTCTAAGTATAAAATAAAGAGCAGCAGCGAAAGGGTGCAACCCTGCCTGGTGCCTGAATGAAGTAGGAATTTTTCGGAGATCGCTCCATTAACCATGACTCTGGCTGATGGGGCGCTATAAAGAGTTCTGACCCAGCTCTGGAAGAGCTGGGGGATCTTGCAAGCATTCAAGGTCCTAAATAAGAACCCCCAATCCACCCTGTCGAATACCTTCTCTGTATCAAGTGAAACTGAGGCCACTGGGTAAGGGGCATCCCTGGTTATGGAGAGGACATGCGACAGGGTTCTAAGATGATCCAGCGAGGAACGCCCCCGCATGAAGCTGACCTGTTCCAGCCCAATCAAGTCAGAGATCACCTGAGCCAGGTGATCCACCAAGATTCTAGCTAAGATTTTGATATCTTGATTCATTAAGGATATGGGGCGGTAGCTAGCTGGTGATTCCAGATTCTTCCTAGGTTTCAAAATTAAAAATATTAAAGCCTTCCACGGGGCCGGGTCCATTTGGGCGCCGGATAAAATATACTGAAATAGGGACATTAACACAGGGAGCAGTAAATTAAAAAAATTTTTATAGAAATTGGCCGAAAACCTGTCTGGGCCTGGTGAGCTGTCTGAGGGTAACACCATGACAACTGTAGTGATTTTCTCTGCAGTTATTGGGGAAATCAGTCGGTCCTGTTGAAAGTCAGATAGAGAAGATAGTCCGGAAGCCCCCAGATAGCTATCCATACTAGTATCGGATGCCAATTCCTTAGCACTATATAGCAGGGCATAGTACCTCTGAAACTCCATGACTATCTCCTTTGTTGTTGTTAGGAGCCTATTGCTTGTAGAGGAGCAAATTGCCAAGACATGCCTATTCGCCTCCATTTGCTTAATCCTCAATGCCAACATCTTTCCAGCCTTTTCTCCCAAATCTGAGTGTGCCACTTTGGCCTTGAGGATAGCAAATTCTGCTTTGTCCCTCAGCAATTCTAGATATTCCTCCCTGTACTTGACCAACTCCTGTATTTCCAGCACCGATAAAGGAGAGCCTAGTTTTGCTTCTTTGCTTTGGATTTCCTTCAGTAACCCTTTCAACTTTCTATCTTTCTCTTTCCTTTGGAAGGTAGCTAGGCTGATTAGGACCCCTCTCATGAATGCTTTGAAGGATCCCCAGAGCATATCAGGCCTCCCCATAGAACTGGAATTGATTCCTATAAAGTGACGGATATGCTCACTAATTGCTTGGACCATTTTGTCCTCTTTCATCATGTGGTTGTTAATTCTCCATCTGAAAGATTTCTTGGGAAAGGAGGGGGGCGCTAGTTGACATACAAAAAGCGCATGGTCAGAAGGGGGACCTTGCTGAATGAGGGTCTCAGCCACACTAGGAAGGAGGCTATGTGAGAGAAATATGTAATCAATACGAGATGCCATGTTGTGCACAGGGGATATAAAGGTATATTGCTTTTCCATGGGGTGGAGCACTCTCCAGACATCACAAAGGGCATATAGCTCCAAGAGCTCAGACAGAGCCCTTTGAGCAGGTGAATGAAGTCTGCCCATGGAAGAGGAACGATCCATTAGCGAGTCTACAACAACGTTCATATCTCCCCCAATAACCACTGGCAGTGCTGAGTATGGCTGCAATACATTGACTAACTTCATAATAAAGTCAGGGAAATCTAGATTGGGCCTTATAAGGTTCCCAGAATGAGTTCAGTAGTGCACAGAAAGCCATGGATAAACAGGAAGTGGCCCTGTGGATCCTTCACTACTTGTTTCATTACAAAGGGAACTTTCCTGTTAATCATTATTAGGACCCCGGCGCTATTGGTGGTCCCCTCAGCAGAAAAAACCTGCCCAACCTGTAGGCGTCTCATACAATTGGCCTCCGAATCTAACAAGTGAGACTCCTGTATAACCCCTATATCTATAGATAACAAGTCCAGATGTTTTAGAATTTTATATTGCTTAACATGCTGCCTCAGACCTTTGACATTCCAAGTAGCAACTTTTATGGTATTAGCCATGTTCACTAATTATATAGCAAGACCATACTCTAAATGTAAACGCCGGTAGCATATCCACTCTGCAACCCCTAAGGAGCTGTACTGAGGTCCCCCACCCTCCATAGTCCTCCCCTTCGTCTTGTACCCCATGAAACCCTGTACAAACACCGATAACCCTTCCCCCCCACTCGCTAAAAGCGAAGGCCCTACTCCTCCCCGCCTCGGATCCACTAATAAATGTAACACCTAAATAGTTGACTAACCCTCTACGCTGACCATACCCCATCCCTCCTGGCACAGTTACGTGATGCAGCAAGTCCAGCTGCGGTCCTCAGCCATTACCCTCCCGCAATCCCAAGACTCCCTAAACACCTGCCTTCCTGGGGAGCGTTACTTTTGGCAGGTAATCACATCCGAGGCACATCATGAGCATGGATACCAAGTCCCCAGGAGACCGCCAGTAGAGACCCTCGCAGTGGTATCGCCTGGGAGCCTCCGCATCCATACTCGGTGCACCTGGGGGGAGCCATGTCCACATTATCACTACTAATCCATGCCCCATTTAGGATAAGCTTACAGTAGCCACAGATTTCTGTATGGGGCTTAATAATACACATTCATCCAACCGAGAACTGATCTCTCGCAGCATGCAATTTCCCAGAGCTAGCCCTCCCCCCTCCCCGAAAGGTTCAACCAAAACTGGCCATAAAATGACCTTCTGAGTCCCTCGGACCTTTATCAAGAAAACAACAGAAGTCCATACTGCTGAAAATAAGTCTTATTTATAGCCTTTAAGTCCGTCTTTTTGGCAGTTCTCTGACCATGGCGAATCACTCTCCAGCAATTTCCATTTGGAGCCCACCTCACTTGGGCTTGAAGAAGTCGGGGAACTCCTTCTGTAGAGCCTTCATGGCTGAATCCACATCCTCAAACGATACCCAGGCCCCCAACATCATTACTTGGAAGCGGGCTGGGTACCCCATGCGAAATTTTATGCCTGCCGGGGTAAGTTTTGTCATGACCGGGTGGAAAAGGGCCCTTCGCTGACATACAGAGGCCGGTAAGTCTTGGGTAACGCGTATCTTCTTGCCTTCCCAGAGGACCTGATCCAATTCCTTCATTTTGAGGAGCAAATGTTGCCTTTCTTGGTGGTTTAATAGTTTGGCTATCAGAGGTCTGGGCTGTTGATCAGGAGCTTGGATGGGGCGCAACGCCCAGTGAGCTCTCTCGAGGGTATATGAGGCTCCATAGGGAGAGGGGCCAGCTAGCTTTTCAAATAACTTCTGCAAAAATAAAATCACATTTTAGCCCTCCTCTCTTTCAGGTATTCCCAAAATAACCATGTTGTTTCTTCGGGATCTTCCCTCCAGATCCTCTACTTTCTGCTCGAGTTTTTTAATACGCTGACGGTTACTGATTGTGGCTTCCTTGATGCGACTCGCCATCTTCTCTGTGGAAGTTATTCAGGCCTCTGCATCTGAGACTTTAACATTAAGCTCTTCCAGTGCTACAGCTAGTTGTTTAAACTAAGAGACAGCTGTTCTCACATCTTCCGTTAGGGGCTGCAATTCGGGTTCTTAGCAGCTCCAATGTGAGAGATGTTGCTACTGGTGCCAGGATCTTCAGGGCGGTATCAGTGGACGACTTGCCACCTCCTGACAACTGGGCCTTGGGTCACTTTCCAGACTTCTCGGGGGAGACAGGCGGGGTGTGCCGGGGCATCGTGGGCTTCATTTCTGCTTCCATATCTTGACACCGATTCATTCTACTACCACTCCGGCGATATGAACTTCTTCCCAATATAGCCAATTTTCTTCCTAGATGGTATTATACCTAAAGGAGAGCTTGGGACAGCGGGAGCTCTGACCAGGTCCTGCTACTCTGGCTGCTGCATCACTTGGTCTCTTATCCCCCCTTCTTAACCGAGTTGGCTATCTTTTCCTCAGTTTGGGCATTTGCTACTCTGACTTCCCTGCCTGCTTCCTTTTGCCTTAACTGGTACAGCTCTCTGTCCTGCTCCTTCTGTGTTTCTTCATACTTCCTGAATGCTATCTTTTCTCCCTGACGTTCCCCACCACCTCTTTTGAGAACCATAGTGGCTTTTTCTTTCATTTTGATTTGTTTATTTGCTTCGCACAAAGGCTTGTTGCCTCTGTGATGGCAGTTCTGACCTTTCCCCATTGTTGCTCCACCCCTCCTTCTAGCCTGTTTGCTAGTGCTTTTCTAAGGCACTCTCACATCTTGCCAAAGTCAGCCCTTCTGAAGTCCAGTACTCTCACTTTTGTATGGCTTGACTCTGTAGCTGAGTTTATTGTGAACCACATTGTTTGCTGGTCTCTTGTTCCAAGATGGCTACCCACTTCTAGATCTGAGATCCTCTCACTGTCCCCATTTGAGAGTATGAGGTCTAAGATTGCTCCCTCATGAGTGGGTTCCAAAACTAGCTGTCTGAGGCATGCCCCCTGTAGGGCATCGAGAATGGCCCTGCACTAGGATGTGGCTGCAGCAAAGGTGCTCCAGTTAACATCTGGCATATTCTGGTCCCCCTTCAACAATATCTTCCCTTTTTCTGCCATCCTAAGGATGCCTTCTATCATATCCTTGTCTATTCCCTCCCCCGAGATGGGGGTCTGTATACAACCCCTGTGCGGATTGTGGTGCCATTTCCAGTCTCTAAGGTGACCCACAGTGCCTCTTCTCCTCCTTGTTTACTCTTTTATTCCATTGCTTTTATCCCTTCCCTTGCATAGAGAGCTACTCCTCCCCCTCTTCTACCCTCCCTGTCTCTCTTGTAGGTTGTGTACCCTGGTATGTTAACATCCCAGTCATGGTTCTCTGTGTACCGTGTTTCTGCGACTACCATGATATCCAGGTATCCCTCTTCCATCAAGGCCACCAGTTCAGGGAGCTTGTTGCCCAGACTGCGGGCATTGGTACTCATTTCCCTCCATTTCCTGATGGCCTTACCCCTTTTTTGTCCCATCCCTGTCCTTATTTCCTATGTCTCTTTCTCCATTTACCCCTGCCCTTCTCCCTACTGACATCTCTATCTTGGTGTTTACCTCACTTACTACCCTGATTTTTTTGGGGGGGCTAGGATTTCCCTGCTCCTTTCCAGTGCCTCCCCTCATGGCTAGTTTAAATGCTTGCCAATGAAGCATTTAAACCTAACACCTAGGATCCTGGTTCCCCTCCTGGACAGATGCAGACCATCACTCCAGTATAGGCCTGCATCACTACAGATGAACCCACAGTCCCCAATGAAGCCAAATCCCTGAGCTCTGCACCAGTTTTTCAACCACTGATTGAATCCCATGGTGTGGAGCTCCCTAGCCTCACCTATGCCATACACAGGCAGCACCTCCGAGAAGGTTGCTGTGCGGGCTACTTGTCTAAGGCCCCTCCCCAACTTCACAAACTCTTCCTGCATATACTCAGTAATGACATATCAGACACCCAAGTTACATAAAATGTGAAGTATTGTATTTTTTTTAAATCATTTGTTATTCCTCCCAACCTTCATCCAAGCAGCCAGCTGCTCCTGACATTCATAAATTAATATTGCACCAAAAGCCCCAGTGGACTCACTCATGAGTAAGGTTTTTTCTTCTTGTTAAGCAATATGAGATAATTGTAAAATATAGAACTCTAATGATCACTGAGTGGCTTAAAGTAAGTCAACCCTGATGCACATGCCTAGAGTCATGACTTTTTTTTTTAAAGCCACATTTCAACATGACATATCACTTATTTTGTACAACAACTTACTTTTAGTGGCTCAGTGACCATTAGAGTTTTGCTTTTTACAATTAGCTCATATTATAGAAACATACAAACTTAGACTTTGATGGCACATAAGGGCCACGTGGCCCACCTTGTCTGCCCAATTCCTTACCTACTGTGTAAGCTGCAGATCCTAGTTATCCAACAGCCTACTTCTTCCTACCCCCCCTCAAATTGCCTTATGTCTGTCCCATGCATTCTTGAATTCCCCCACTGTTTTTGAGCCCACAACCTCCTCAGGAAGGCCATTCCATGCACCCACCACCCTCTGTGTGAAAAATACTTCCTCACATTGTTCCTGAGTCATTCCCCCTTTATCTTCATATTGTTCCTCCTTGTTCTTGCACATTTGTTTTTCTGAAAGATGTTACACTCTTGGACTTTGTTGATTCCATTAAGGTACTTGAAAGTTTCTATCATGTCCCCCATTCTTCCTTTCATCAAGGGTATACATATTAAGCTCCTTTAATCTCTCTTCATATGGCTTCTGTTGCAGACCCTGCACCATTTTAGTTGCCCTCCTCTGGACTGCCTCCATCCTGTCTATGTCCTTGCACAGATTGGGTCTCCAGAACTGCATGGAGTAGTCCAGATGGGGTATCACCAACTGTCTGTACAGAGGGATAACAATTTCCTGTTTTCTACTTGTGATGCCTCTCCCTATACATTCCAGTATCCCCCCAGCCCATCTTGCTGCCTTCTCACATTGCTTGCTTACCTTTAAGTCATTTGATATGACTGCCCCAGCTCCCTTTCCATTTTTGTTGTTGTTAATTCCCTGCCTTGTGTACACTTCCCCTGGGTTTTTGCTTCCCAAGTGCATTACTTTGTATTTACTTGCATTGAATCTAAGCTGCCATACTTTTGACCATTTCTCCAACCTTGCCAAGTCCCTTTTCATCCTTTCCGCTCCCCCTTGTGTATCAACCCTGTTGCAGATATTTGTGTCATCTACAAAGAGGCATACATTTCCTTCCAGTCCCTCTGCAATGTCACTTATAAAGACATTAAAAAGGACTGGAGCTGGTATTGAACCCCGTGATACTCCACTAGTAACCTCCCTTTCTTTGGAGTGGACTCCATTTACTATTACCCTTTGTGTCTTGTTGTCCAGCCAATTTTTTTACCCATGCTACCACCCTGGGACCCACTGCCAGGCTGGCTAACTTGTTTTTTAATCTTTTCTGTGGAACTGTGTCAAATGCCTTGCTAAAGTCTAGTTAGGCCATGTCCACAGCCCCTTCCTGGTCTACTACTTTGGTCACCCAGTCAAAAAACTCTATTAGATTCATCTGACATGACCTTCCCACTGTGAATCTATCCTGCCTTGGGTCCTGTGCCCCACTGGCATCTAGGTACTCAACAATTCTTTCTTTCAGAAGTGATTCCATCATTTTGCCTACCACTGAGGTCAAGCTAACAGGTCTGTAGTTTCCTGTCTCTGCTTTCCTACCACTTTTGTGAAGGAGAATCACATTCCCCCTCCTCCAGTCCTTAGTTACCACACCATCCTCCCATGATTTGTTGAAAAGGGTAGTCAGTGGTGTCACTAGTTCTCCCCTCAGTTCTTTTAGAATTCTGGGGTGAATCCCGTCAGGACCCATTGCTTTGTCCACCTTCAGTTTTAGGAGTTCTTTCAGAACCCTTTCTTCTGTGAAAGGACTGGTATCGACCCCCTATCCATAGTGCTTCTATTGAATGGATTAGGTACCTCCCTCCTCTTCTTTTGTGAATACTGAGCAGAAGTATTCTTTCAGTATCCTGCTTTTCACTGTCACTCTCTGCCCACCCACCCTCCCTTTTTATTAAGCCTCACTATTCCTCCCTTGGTCTTTTTTCACTCCTTATTTTACCTATAAAAGGTTGCATCCCCCTTCTTAACCAAGTTGACTAACTTTTCCTCTGTTTGCATCTTTGCTATTCTGACTGCCTTCCCCACTTCCTTCTGCTTTAACTGATACAGTTCTCTTTCCTGCTCCTTCTGTTTCCATATACTTCCTAAATGCTGTCTTTTTCTCCCTTACCTTCCTTGCCACCTCTTTTGAGAACCATAGTGTTTTTTCTTTCATTCTAATTTGTCTACTTGCTTCACACAAAGGTTTGTTGCCTATGTGATGGCAGTTTTGATGTTTCCCCATTCTTCCTACACCTCTCATTCTTGCCTGTTTGCTAGTGTTTTTCTGAATGCAATCTCCCATTTTGACAGGCTCAGCCCTCCTAAAGTCCAGTACCCTCACTTTTGTATGGCTTGACTCTGTGGCTGCATTTATCGTGAACCACACTGTTTGGGGGTCACTTGTTCCCAGATGGCTACCCACTTCTAGATCTGAGATCCTCTCTCCATCCCCTTAAAAAATACAAATTTACCATAAACAAGTTCATGGGCGCTTTGGTGCCATAGTCATTTGGAAACACATAGGATCACCAGATCTGCTGCCATCACTATGCATTCAGACGGTAATGGGCACCAGGACACAGTATTTACTAAAATAGTCAGCAAAGGCAGACTACATCCCTTTCATTGTAATGGTGTTACTGTGCCACTATAATAAAAAAGTCAACAGAGGTAACCGAGAAATCTTGGGTTTAAAACTTAATTTATACACATTTAGTGGTAATAATGTTGTTTGTATTTGTAATCATATTCTATGTGAATTTTGTTTATGTACTGTAGCTGGGGAATAACTTGTAACTTTTTTATCAGTTACTCTTCTTATTGAAGTACTTTTTAGTACATACACAAACAGTGTTAAAAACTTCACACAAAATCAAGATATCAGCTGAGACACTAGAAACTAACAGAGGTTGAGGATCATAATATAATGTATGGTAGAATGCTGTAATGTGGCAAAAATCATCTTTTTACAGTGTTGTTACACTATCGGTGTGACATTATGCTCCTGTTACAGTATCGATGGTACGTCGCATCGGTAGTGTAACAACATTGAACTCAAAGCTTTGTTGTTGCTAGGATACTGAAGACGCTCATCTTTTACCAGTTCAAACACAAAAAAAACTGTAGAAAAAACTTGGCAAAGTATCGCAAGTAGTCCTCCTCAGAAGACGACTCGTAGCAGGTTAGTAAAAAAATCAGCATTCACTACATTAAAGTAAAGAAACACCAAAACACTATACCTCTGCAACCACTCAAAATCCTAACTGTTGTGTTTATCTCTCTTTTCAGTGCTGCATGCTCATTGGCGTAACATTGCAACACAGACTCACGCTTCACGGCACTCTTGACTGGCACAACCAACCACGTGATCAAAAGGCTGTTAATGTTATTTTTTTGTCATAGACAGTACGCTTGGTTACATCAGGGTAGTTAGCAATGTATTCCTGTTACAGTATTAATAAAAAAGCTATTTAAATGGTAAATTGTCCTGGCTCATCTTCCCTTTGACCATACACTATAAAAGACAATGTATGGTCAGTGGTGTCTTTCTTTCTTTAGTTGTCTTCTTGTGGTTCCCTTGGTGATGCTGGTAAACCTCTCAAGCTTCGCTCTCGAGGTTTAGCAGCGTAACCAAGGGAACCACTGGAAGGCAAACCTAGTGTTGTTACACACCACTGACCATATGTTATCCTCTATATTACACATTGTAGCACTGTGCTTATGGGGAAAAAAAAGTACTATACTAATTAAGGTATTGAAAAGTGGAGTGGAAGGGGTTGGCTCCAAAAGGAACAAAAAGTAAAGGGAAGGGGAATTTATTTATTTATTTATTGAACAGTATTGGAATTACAATCCTTTGAGTCAGAGACTCCTTTACAAAGGCTCCATGTCAGAGAGGTAAAGAGTTTACAGACAATACACAATGATAATATATAGCAGACAAATAATAAAGATAATACAGACAGAAGAGTAGCAAACATTATATACATTTATGGCACTGTGCAGGCAGTTACAGAAGAGATAGGTCAGCATTATTTGTAGTGAGGAAGCACATAACTTAGGGCATAATCTTAGTGAACATTTTAGCTGGACAGGAGTCCATTGTTGGAGTGGTGGAGGCTGGGGGCACTTGCTGGAATGAAAAGAGAGGAGGTGGTCATGAAGCAGGGATTTGAAGTACCCAAGTTTGGGTTCCTGAGTGACAGTGAGTGGAAGGGAGTTGGGCCAGAGAGGGGCTCTATAAGAGAAAGAGCGCTGACCCAGGGATGTTTTGAGGCAAGGTATTTGTAGGGTAGGTTTGATCGAGCTACGAGTGGCCACTGTAGAGGCGGGGTCTGGCTGAATGAAATGGGAGATGCCTTGGGGTGATTAGGCCCATACCAATCTTTCTGGCCATGAGGCAGGACTGGTATGTAGCCTGTCATCAAAGTTTATGTAGTTGGTTTGACTATAGAGTGTGCAGGTGTGGGTTGTTCTAGGGCATCCAGTGGCTAGGTGGCAGGGTTTGTTTAAGGAGACTCTGACTCTGTTAAGATCAGTTTTGTCAGTGGATCCATAAATCAGGATTCCATAATATATGAGGGTCAATACTGACGATGAAATCGCAAGTTGGAGAGCTTCAGAGAGGAGGCAGTCCCTGTGCCGATAGAGTAGGCCAAGATGGGAGTTAACAGAGGTGCAGAGGTGGTGGATGTGATCATGAAAGTTAAGAGCAGTGTCAAGAGTGACACCCAGGTATTTAAAGATGTTCACCTATTCAAGAAGGTGGGAGAGGGAGGTACGGATGTGGAGTGGGAAATCCTTGAGTTTGTTCTGGTGGCGGGAAAACAACATTACCTTGGTCTTTTTTTGATTCAGAACAAGTTTGTGCTTGATGAACCATGACTCGGCTTCATTGAAGGAGTGCTGGAGGAAAAATTCAAGGTAGGCAGGATTAGTATGGGATGAGTAGAGGACAGTGTCATCCACATAAAGGAGGTTATCATCAGAGCAAGCTTTTGTTAAGGTGCTGAAGTAAAGGCTAAACAGAAGGGGCACTAAGATGGACCCCTGAGGGACACCAGAGTGAACTGGGAGGGGTTTGGAAAGGGTGATGCCTATTTTGACCAGTTGGGAGTGTTTAAATGGGTAGTCAGAGAACTAGGCCATAGCATCGTCGGAGATGCCAAGGTGCAAGAGAGAAGAGATGAGGAGGGTGTGATTGACAGTGTCAAAAGCCTTGGATAGATCTAGGAAGATGGCACCAGTCAGCCTGCCACTGTCAAGAGCAGAGTGCAGGTAACTGGAGAACTCAAGAAGGGCAGTGGAAGTACTGTGGCCTTGTCAGAAGCCACATTATTCTTTGGAAAGAAGGTTATATTTAGTGAGGTATTTGATGAGTTGGTCTGAGACAATGAGTTCCAGGGCTTTGAGGGGGTGGAAATTGGGCAGAAGTTGCTAGGGGAGAAATGGTCACCACCTTGGTGGATTGGGGTGGTAATGGCCATCTTTCAAAGGGAGGGGAATTTGCCTAGGTAGAGAGAGCAGTTTAGGAGGCTGTTAAGGGGGAGAGAACCTCATCCAGAACTAGGCATAGAAGGCAGAGGTCTAGGGTATCACTACTATGTTGTGCACCAGCAAGGGCTTTAAGGAGGTAGGGTCTGATCTCCGGGTAACAGCATCGAAGTGAAAAGGGGGGTGAATTAAGGAGTATGTAGTTAATCCTTGCAGTCTGGCAATGGAATTTGTGCATTCCCTGTGCACAAGGGAGAGTTGTTATGTTTGCACCATATGGAATACATTGTGGGAAAGGAATATCAAGTGACTGTTGAAAAATGAAGACCCACCCCCAAAACAGCTTGACGAACCTTGTGGATTTTAGTCCAAAAAAAGGTTAAAGAAGGGTAAGCCCAGAGTTTATGTGCATTGTCCCCTCTTACTTGTAACTTTTTTAAATGTAATGTTTAACTTTTTACCAGGCCTGCCTGAAAATGAGGACCTGTGACCCATTCTAGTGTTCTAGTTTATCAAATAAATCACATCAAATAAAACATTATGACCTATACTATGTGTGTAGCAGTAATAATCCACCTCACCTAAGACATTTACTGTGGCTGCATACTAACTAATGAACAAATGTAAATGCAGTTAAACAAACGAAAATTTGAATGCGTTCATTCACATATCTGGTCCTGTGTAGTACAATATGGTCTGCATACTCATTGGTCCACACTGTGGCCCAATAGGCATACAGATCATACTGTACACTGTCATTCGGTGGATGGCTGGGCGGTATGCAGGCAGGGTACTACTGCCCACCGATGACGGGGGGTGCTGGGTGGCCTGGGTTCTCTGTGAGTGGGTGGGTGGTGAGGGGGGTACTACTGGACCACCAGAATGAGCTCTTGTATTGCTAGAGCCCATTATTGGGCATATGGGGAGGGAGGGAGTCCACTAGACCACCAGGATTATGATTATTCTTGCTTCTGCCCATGATCAGGCATAGGATTATGTTTACTTTTACTACTGTCCATGATCAGGCATTGGATTGTGTTTCTGTTTACTACTGCCTGTGATTGGGCATGGGTATGCATTTCTCTTTACTACTGCCTGCAATCGGGCATATGGGGTGGGGTGGGGCCACTGGACTACTTGGGGGATGGGGCGCTTGTGGACATTGTTCCTGCTGGGCGGGTGGCCACTCACGGCTGGTGGCTGTTGTGTTGCACCTTGCAATACAGCCACCCACCTGTTGGTGGCCAGCATTTGAGCCAATATTTTATAGCTCAATTTTGAGCACCAGTGTGCGGCGCATGTAGGGGTTGCACCTGCATATGCGTTGCACATCCTGGGCTGAATATCGGGATGTGCTGCATATGCATGGGCACACCCCTGCAACTGCTCTGCATAGGATTATTTTGCTCCCCGGCACATCGGGATTTGTGCTGGGCCAGACAGCCTTTTTGGTGCAATGCTGGGTTGCACCAGCATAGCTCTGTTGCACCAGGTGCAACCCCTTTGAATATCCTGGCCTGTGAGTTTTCAGTGTATTGCCAACTTAAAAAAAAAAAAAAAAAAAACAATGCAAACCCAAAAGATTGACAAGATAATATGAATTATGCTGTGGAAGCTTTAGATGACTAAATTATTTACAGTTATCATTAGGTCACTAATCTGGGGCAGTATTGATGATTGCTCAATTGGCATACAAACTCCAACTTCAGGAGAAAACACCAAGAGGTGAAAATTAGTCTCTACACTACATCATATAGGATAACTGATGACATGGCATGTTCTTTGGGTATTCAACAACCTGATTGTTCTGGAGCAGAGTCTGACAGTCACAGTTAATAACTCTGATAGATGCACATATTGACTAAATAGGAGCAGGTGTTGTGCGACTTTGCCATACCTGTAAGAACCTAAAATGATTGTTCAGAACTACTTCAAAACCAACATTTAGCACCTAAACCCACTATCCCCAAACATGAGGAATGGGATCTGCAAGCACAGTTCCCACCAGAGAGTCACCAGTCAATGAGACAATCCTCCTTACATCATTCATGGTAGTGGCCAAGGATCTCATCAGGGATATCTCCTACCATGCCACCATAACCTATCTAGTCAACAGTTTATGCTGGAGATAAGTAGGGAGACATATACATTTCAATTCTTAGTGAGCATAATGGAATGATATTTTCCAGCAGCAGAACTTAGTTTCTGCTTTAGTAGAAAAGTGCTCCAAAGCAGTAAAGTAATAATTGTTTCCCACCTCCTGTAGTGGCACACGTAGGGAGAACTTTGGTATTACAGTAGCATCAGTAAAGGCATCATCCAACATTTCTTACAATAGATGATGGCAGGAATAAACAGCATAAAACAGTTGTAGACTACAGCTAGTCCATGATTGCAGTGTCATTTTTGATAGACTTCCAAAAAGACAAATCCAAGTCGGTCCCAGCTGTAGCCTCAGCTTGACTCAATATGGCAGACCCTTGATAGCTGAACTAATTCAATGTGCCTATACAGCTGGTTTCATGCTTGTTTAATGTAGATAAACTTTGGCTATTAGGCTCTCCATCCATTGGATATACCACTCCGTAGAGGTACAAAGGCAAGGAACCCTGGGGTAGGGTTCCACCACATGAGGTGCCCTGGGAGAGATTCCCTTGGATAAAGGTACCTTAGGAAGAAGCCCACATAAGAGAGAGAGGCATGCTGTTGGAGGAGTTGGGGTGGATGGAGGGCAAGGAAAAATGCTTGTGTGAGGAGAGCAGCCCTTAAATAGGCCAAAAGAGGAGGGTGTGGCCAGTTGCACCACCCCCTAGAACTACAGGCTATAGCCTTCCAATTTAATGTGACTGTGCAACCAGTTTTGTGCTTATGTAAAGTAGATAAATTTTGGATATTCACCTCTCTATTCATGTGATATACCACCCTGTAGGGGTACGAAGGCAAGAAACCCTAGAGCAGGGTTCCACACCTTGAGGTGCAGCAGGAGTGAGTCCCTTGACTAAAGGTACCTTAGCAAGAAGCCCCAAAAGAGTGTCAAGCAAAGCATACAAGGTAATGAAAATGTATTGGGGCGAGGACCTGTACGTAGGTCAATTGGTAGTATGGGTTCTGTTGGTAGCATGGGTCAATGAAGACCTGTACATAGGTCAGGTGGTAGCATAGGTTCAGTTTGTAGCATGGGACAATGAAGACCTGTATGCAGGTCAGTTGGTAATGGGGTCAGCTGGTAACATAGGTCAGTTGGTTGTACTGTTTGAGTAAAGTAGGTAGGAAATGACAAGTGAATAGTGACCCACTCAGAGGTCTGACTGTGAGGCATAGAGGCTTGGCTCCCTAAGGAGAGAGAGAGAGAGAACAGCCAAAGGGGAAGACAGGATGATTATGGGACATCCACCCGACTCCATCCAACAGCAGAAACCTACCTAAGTGGGAAAACCACCTAAGTAGGAAACTTACCTAACTGACCAAGGGACTACAAGGATGCCTATCTAGTATTAGGACCACTGGCATGGAGGAGAGGGAAAAACCCCCATTGAGGAGGAAACCTCTGGGGATCCAAAACCTAGGTCACCTTTCCTCCTCCAGGTTTTGAGATAGTTTTGGTTAGTGACAGCTCTGCTACTGCAATTTAGTAGACCAGTCCAAGGGAATTGCAGTTTCGGGGAACAATCTCACTCTGTCCCTCTAACGGAAATGCTGTGTAGAGTTCTGAGCATACCCTGCAACAAGAGCTGACCAAGGCTAGAGGAGAATAGTAATGACAGCCGAGGTGCTCAGCCAGCCTACCGATCTATGAAAAAACCAGGTGAACTAGAGGTGGTCATATGGAGAATAGCATGAAAGGGTGCCTTTGAACCCAGTCAGACAGCTAAAGAGGCACTTCCCATGAAATCCCCATCCCATCACCACTGAAGTCTTAAATGCTACATTGAGAGGTGCCATCAGTATGGTTGATGACTGAAGGTACACCCGGAGTGAGGACCTTCCCAACTCTGGGCCAGGTGAGGAGGACCCCACCCCAAGCTTCGCATGCTCAAGATGTGGACTTTGGGGTGCAGAGAGAGACCATTGGCCACAGGGCTTGCTCTGAGTCCTGGAGTAATGGATATAGTCAACATGTCTCCAAAATGTGGAAAAGTGAGTTGTAATGAGCATGAGACCTGCACATGGTAAGGAGCATGGGTCCCATATATGGGCCATAGTGGATGATAGCAGACATGGGGAGACCTGTACATAGGTCATACTGAGCACTGTGGACCCTTTTGTGGGGCTTGACTGGATGAGACCTGCATGTAGGTCAGGCTGAGCAATATGGACCCTCTCATGGATCTAGGTAAGGCAAATAACAGTTGTCAGTCACAGGAATGCATGCAGACCAAGTCCATTAGGAAGCCAAATTGGGAGTGAATTGAATTGTATTCTATGAGTAAGAGAATGGCAAGGCCAGGCAAAGCCCTGGGCCGACAATTGGAGAAGAGGAGGCTATAAAGCCAATTAGGTAGGAGGTGACTGTAAGCCAGTATGTTAGAAGGTGTGGTTCAAAGCAAGTGAACTGGATATGCTGCCGGACTTGGAAGAGGATGAGTGCTGCTGGTAGTGCAGGGGACAGGAAGGCTGGGATAATTGTGTAAACCAGATGCATAACATTAGGGAAGGGATGGTAGATGGCTGGGTAGAGCCAGAAGCCCATAAGTAGATAGTAGCCTGGAATTGCTGGTTGCGTGCTGCCATAAAGGCTATGCGGAGCAGCCGAAGGAGGCTGGATGAGCCAGGGGCTGATACAATACACTACAAATAGGAAGCTGCTCCCACTGCCTGGGGCTGCGAGGCATGCTGTGACTCCTCAATCCCCTGCCATAGGAAAAACAAAGAAGCCACAAACATAACACCATGACACTAAGCAGCTAATGAAATAAGTTAAGTATGTGCCAGCCATGAAAGCAGGATTAGGTTATCATCAGAAACAGACTGCTGTGGATTTGGTAAAAGTAAGGTTTGGTAGAAGTGGGAGCATGATGAGACCAACAGCAACTGTATTACTAGCAAGGTCCTAATGAAGGACAGGCCATATGATATCAAGCTGCTGGAGCCATGGGAATAGTGGAAGCAAAGTAATGACTAAGAGGTTCAAAATATTAAATTCAGAAACAAATTGCTAAAAGACCTGCAGCTGATGCTGAGACCAGACAGCCAGTGCAATAGCTTAATGTATCAGTAGAGCAATGCAGCAATTGGGCCAGGCTGAGTAAACACAGAATAAAGTGAGCAGAGCACATTGAACTCCAATACTGAATGAAGTGAGCTAGCACCGAGTGGAGCAAGAGCAGAGCTTGGAGAACACAGAATAACGAGGAGGGGCAGGGTGAAGCCTGGCCCAGGTGCAAAGGATTAGGCTGGAAAGCACTAGAGATAGCATGTGAAAGTAATCAATAATGCTTCTCTTACTCTATATGCAGATGATGCAGTAATATGCATGCAGGGCCCTTCTGTTAGTGATTTAAGTGGTTCCTTAACAAGGGAAATGTGTAATTTACAACTATCCGTTATTTCTAGTAGAATGTTCTTAAACAAAGTAAAGACAAAAGTGATGATCTTTGTAACTAGGGCATGACTAAGGTCTGTTGATCAATGCTTACAGGTAAAATCCCTTGGCAGATCATTGTTTGAGCAAGTAGATACATTTCGGTATCTTGGGGTCTTACTTGATCCTAATTTGAGTTATGAACCTCATTTTTTGAGGGTAACTTCCAGAATTCATTGTAAAATGGCCCTTTTATACAGAATGTGTCTGCATCTTATTAGGGAATCTAGGTTAGCTATTTCTAACCAGTGCTTAGCTCGTATTGTAAAGTACGCTACCATTATAACTGATACTGCTTGTGCAACAATAATTTCTAAAAATCTACCTTATTACAATTGATTGCTAAATTTGCTCTAAACTATCCTAAATTGCCCCATCACTGTGATATTTTGAAAGAGATAGGAGACTTTCTGTTCCATTGAACTTCCATTTTTGTATGGCCAAATTTACACACAGAATTATTAGTCCTGGAGTGCCACAAGATCTTTATAATTTGTTGAAGCCTTGTGATGAGGGTTACTTTTCTAGACATAGGAAATATGGGTTGGTTTTTAAAATACATTTTATGAGATATAATTGTGGACAGAGGGCCTTTGCCTATATTGCTCCATCCATTTGGAATGAAGTCCCTTGTGATATAAAACAATTGCATTCTGTTAAAGCATTTGAAAATGAATTAAGTATTTTTTTGTATCACAGTTTAATTGTAATTATTTTTCATGACTACCCATCTTCTTTGTAACAAAGACATTTTTAGTCTGATATATTATGTATTGTATATTTCTACCTGTTTATTTGTATGTATGTTTCTATGTGGGTCACACCTGTAAAAGGAATTCAGTTTGACAGTGTGCTTACCTGTTAAGCGAGTAAACAACAACAACAACAGGAACAGCAGTGGAAACTGAAACACATAATACAAATGCAAGTGACTGAGGGCTGGGGAAATCTGGTGAGGAAATACAACCTGAGAGTACAGGCACAGGGCAGCTGAAGGTAAGGAAGCAACCTAAAGCACAAATAAACAATGTAAACACAGGTGGTAGAAACTAGAAAGCCCAAAAGAAACAAACAAAGGAAAACACCATTATAGGAGCAGGTAGGAAGCACACAGTAGCTGGAGGCAGGTAATATGAACCAAAAGCAGAAGAACACAAAAACAGAAGTCCAGCACAAACCAGAAGAGCTCACAAACCAAGCAGAGACCAAGCAAGCACATGGTGGGAGGGGGCAAGGCCCCAGCATGCCCAAGGAAAGAATACATACTAACAGAGCCTCCCGCTGCAAGGAAAAATTATTGTGTGAGGAGAAAAGCCTTAAATAGGCCAAGGGGGGTGGCCAGTTGCACCGCCTCCTTGAACTACAGGCTATAGCCTTCCAATTATGACTTACACCACTTCATTGAAGTTCAGAATAGATCATGGGCAGCAAGAGATGAATGAGGCTAGGGGATCTCCCTTGCAGCTCTGGCACGGTCAGCTTTCTTCCAAATTCCAGATAAACCAATCTTAGTTTAAGAATCTCTCAATCCATATTTGACTATGCTCCCATGAGCTGCAGATCTACAGACCATCTCCCATCCACCCCACCCCCACCACATGCAGATTCACCATCTCAGTCTACACATATCTAGACCCAAATCCAGTTGATGATCCCATAAGCAGCAGATATACAGTTGTTGTCATGCAAATGTTGACCAGGTAGTGAGGTACTGTTGGGGTATGCAGAGGAAGAATCACATTACAGCCAGTGCAAACTAGAACCTGAGAACCTCAGCATACCTGCAACATTACCTCAGTACTGAATGACTTTTGCACAACTATCACTAATTATTTTTTTTTTTATTTTGATAACCACGTAGGACCCACTAAGACCAAAAGTCCCTTTTTCAGGGGTGACCCTATATTAATTACAGATATAACAGAGCAAGTACATAGAGGAGACACAGTTCAGTGATATTTACAGAGTGAAGAATTGCTAACAAGTATGTGTTATAAGTAAATAGTAACCAGAAATAACTAAACAAAAGAGAGTTAAGGCACAAGGTAAAATGAGGTGAGTAGTAACAATGTACAAAGGACACTTGAAAGAAAAGCAGACTCGTAATAGTAAATATGCAAACCACCAGACCCTCTCACACATACACACACACACACACACACACACACACACACTCACCAAGGTACATGGCAGAAGAAACTTTCATATCTGATTCCAATGTGCCAGTGGAACAACCTCACTGAACAAAGTAACCCAGGAGATTCCCAGAGGTTACATGCACCAGTTGTCAAGTCTTCTGATATGTGAAGAGATTCCTCCAGTCATTTCATACTACTATATATACAGTGACTAGTATTATACGATGCATTAGTAATAGCATACAACACACTTTAACAATGGATCTAACAAGGATAACAGATAAGGTGTCTGTGCTAGAAAATAGAGTAGATACATAATGCAAATGATTATGAAGATAATTTCTGAACCACAATAAAACAATATATATCTATATATATATAGATATATATCATTGTAGATAGATAAATTAAGCAAATATGTAAGCCACTTGAAGATTAGAGGGGCAAAGGCTTGAAGAAAACTGGACTGAGCATGTTCAAGCCAGGTCTTGTACTACACTCAAGACTAGTTAAAGCCTTATTAACTTAATTTCAGTAAAATGCCTGCAGACAAAACATAGGTGATCATTAGGTTTGAACTGATGAGGATCAAATATGGCAGGAGCTGAGTTAAGATAAGCTGTATTAAAGATAACCTTCTTTAAAAATCATATATTGAAAGCACTGACTAGCCTCTGTTTATCCCAAATGACCACATCATCAAATAAAAGAGAAGCAGGATGACCATTATGGAGGCAGCCACTCTAAATTTGTTGTATGTTATGCTATAATTTATAATGATCATTATAAGAAAACAAATATGTTTGATAAAAAAATATTTTGGCTGTCCTTATGGCAGAAGTGTAATGACTGCATAGAGTATGGAAACAATCAAGTCACTAACAGATTTAAATTTACAATTTATATCCTAGGCAGTATTTTTCAATTTACTTAAAGAGGGGATCTAATTAAATCTAATTAAAGAGGAATTAAGCTAGGGACAACATGATTTTTTTTTCTTAAACATTTCATGTGAGAATGTTTATCTACAATTTAAGGAAATGAAGATTTAAAGAATTCCTTACTTCACTAATCGTGGAGCAGAAGTAAAGAAAATGCAAGTCAGTCATTCAGAAATCAATAATGAAAGTCTGATCATGAAAACTATGCTGAAAAATTGACTTAGTAAGCATCTTTGGCTTAGAGACATCCCTTATACAAGAGATGTAACAGTGGTCATAGCTGTCTTTTCAAAAGATACCAGTATGATATTTTTAAGTAGTAGAAGTTAAGATCATAGCATTAATAGAATTTGTAATGTAAGGTTTCTTATTACAGTGGTGCTGTCTATAATTACCATATCTGAGTTAAACTGAGCATATTTAGTTGACTATGACAGTGGGAGGAGGATTTGACTTGTTCCAGTCTAAATCATCAAATAGGAGAATTGTGGACAACATAAAAAGGACAATAACATTTCTTAGATATAATAAAGATTTTGAACAGGCCAACGGTGACCAGTAGCAAACAATGAAATATATGAAGGAGTTTTTAAGCAAAGAGGTATTTAATAAGTACATATAGCTACTTAGGAACAGACTTAGATAAAGAGAAGTGTACATTATTTTTGAGATTTTATATAAATTGCAATCCTCCCCCACTCATATGTTGAGTGTTCCTGCTTTAAAATAATATAAATATTACTAATCTTAGAGCTGGGGACAGACCTATTTAGCCTAGATTCTGATATCAGAAATGTACTGTATCAGGAGAAGGAACTACAAAATAAGCTGAGGTTTACTCTATTTTATGTAGTATGCTTTACACATTCAGGTCAGGAAAATAGAAACAGATGTTCCCAAAAATTATTATAGGTGTGGAACTACAAAAAAAATAAAATCAATCAATCAATTAATCAATCAAAATCTTTATTTATCCAGGCTGGCAACATTGAGCAAGGCTCATTTGCAAGGTGGACCTGGTCATGAAGACATCAATGTACAGTACAGTAACATGGTATAAATAATGCAATATTATAGAAAGAGGGAACAAAATATACAGTGTATACAGTACAGTAGCCAGGTGGAACAAACTGCAATATTATACAAGGGAGAAAAGTCAGCATATGTACAACCAAACGTAAGTGTATGGGGCTTAACAACAGAAAGCTTATTGATGGGTGCAGCTGGCATGTTCACATAACTGGGAGAAAAGGCCATATGTGGGGGTGACAGTTTAGGGAGACCCTGAAGAGGAAGGAGCTGTTTCTGTCAACTCGGGGGAGGGGGAAGGTGGACTTAAACCACAGATAATGACAATGGCTATGGCACACTAGTTTATTAAGATTACAACGGAGAAGGGGTAGTTAACAGGCAAACTTCTTGGGAAGGGGTGGGACTTGGCCAAGGCTGGAACAGACAGGGATGAGTGACAGAAGCAGGTATTTTAATTGGGAAAGAGTGAGAGGCAGGGGCAGAGGCATGGCGTGAGGCAGGATGGATAGGGGGAGCTGTAGAATAAGTGAACTAGTGGTGTGGAAAGCATTTGCAAGATTCTTTCATGTAGCAGTCATAGAGAAACTTGAAAATATTTAGACTAACAGGGCTGCTCAGCTTCAAGTATTTTTGTAAGTCGTTCCACAAGGCAGGCAAGGAGAAACTTAAAGCAGCTCTGCAGAAATGAGTTTTGACCATTGGAACTTGGAGGGTGATTAGGGAATAGCTCTTGAGAGCATAGGTGCCTATCACACTCTGGGGAATACAATCAGAGATGTACGAGGGGAGCTTGTTGGTTACTGCTCTGAAGGCCCATAGCGTGGTGTTTCCATTTCTTCTATAATGAAGGGGAAGTCCAGCCGATCACTGAGTACAGGAAGCAATGGTGTGTGGAAAGAGAAAGGCCAGTTATGAACCTGATTGCTCTGTGGTAGAGGGTGTCCAACTTAGCCAGGGCAGAGGCAGTGCAGTGGCTGTAGAGAAGGTCCCCGTAATCTATTAAAGATAGAAAGGTGGCTTGGACCAAATGAAGCTTGGCCTCCGTAGTGAGCAGGTGGTTAATTCTGTAGAATAATTGTAATCTTTGTCTTAGTTTCTTCTGTAATTCTTTGAGATGTTTGGCGAAGGAGAGTTTGTGATTGAGCCATACTCCTAGATATTTGAATTTAGACACATACTCTAGTTTTTCTCTGAGTACTGTGGTAATTTGAGGGATGGCCCCTACCCATGCAGGATTTACCACATATGAGAAAGGGGAAAAGAGCATAGCTTTTGTCTTTTTCGCATTGAGCAAAAGCTTTTTTGCTTATGAGCTGGTATTGTAAAAGGTTAAATTAGGCTTGGAGGTCTTCACAGGCTGCTTCCGGCGTGGGACGACTCAAGTAAAGTACTGTGTCGTCCGCCTGGATTACACTACCTTTCACCATTCCTGATAAAAAGAAGATTAAAATTAGTCTATGAGTTTATCCTCAAGCAAATGTATGCCTATTTTTAAGGTTTTAAGGTATATTAAATGAACCCTAGAATGTTATCTTAAAAAAAAGTTATGATAAGAGACAGAAACATGTCACACTAGGACTGTACAAAAAAATAATCACTTGTTTTTCAGTGACAGATTGTATACACACAATATTAGAGTAGAAAAAGTGAAACAAAAATATAATTGTAGCTGGTCCCTCAGATGCCAGTTACTATGAGTCCCATCTACATGAAGATGGAGCCCGCCAGAGTTCAAGATGGGTCTCGACACTGGTGGTTAGTGGGGATCCCTTAAAGCTGTTGATAACTGCAAAACTATTTACACTGACACAAAAGCTGTTGTCCACTTAGGAGAAAAAGAGTCAAGCAGTAACACATTTATTGGCCACAACATACACATACTCAGTCCCTTAAAGGATATTCACTATTTACAGGGGCACAAATACATAAGGCACCTATCTCAGGGTCACTGAGTTACAGGGAGCTTTCTGCACTAAAATAACTGCCTTCTATAATATCTACAGCATATACATGGGTTCACATAGGGCCTCTGGTATTGGGACTCTTTGCAAATGCCATTGCTTTCTATATGCAATCCTACAGATACCTAGGCTGTCACAGCAAGAGGTAGGCATTATGCTGTAGTGATACTGAAAAACACCCTCTGGCGCTGTGAGGTCTGTTGTTACTCTTTCTTCCTGGGAGACTTTCTTTACTTAGATAACTCAACTAAAGCTTCCCCATAACCTACCCTCAGCTTCAGCTTACAGTAAAGTGAGCTTTTGCGAGACATTCTAGGGCACAGACTCATACCTTGGCAGGCAACAGTCAGCATATATGTGATCCCCACAGTCAGACTGATCTCAACAGCTGCATCCTGAAGAGATCTACATGACTCCACACATATGGCCTCAAGCTGCCATCCTCAACCAATCAGATAATCAATCAATCAATCAATCAATCTTGAGTTTTAAAAAGCACCTTTCCAAAAACCAAGGCGCCTGTACAAATAATAACTAAATAAAACACATCAATTTATATAACAATGCAGCAAATAAAACCAATAAATAAAACAGTGGCCATTAAAAATCAGGATATGCTAGGCTAGAAAGGAAGGTTTTAAAAGCAACTTTAAAACTTTGGATGGTCAGGCAATCTTGCACCTGATGAGGTAGAGAATTCCACAGGCTTGGGGCCAGAAAACTAAATGACCTAGCACCAGATGTCTTCAAAAGGACCCTGGGAATCTCTAGCAATCCCTCTTTGGTGGATTGGAGAGGGTGGGGGGACAGTAGGGGTGAAGTAGATCTTGCAGGTAGCTAGGTCTCTGGTCATGTAGGGTCTTACAGGTCAGCAAACTGACCTTGAAGGTGATCCACCACTGTACTGGCAGTCAGTGCAGTCCGCAGAGCACAGGTATTATATGACTGGTCCTAGCGGTACCAGTCAACAGGCTGGCTGCTGCATTCTGCAGTAGATGCAGGTGGCAGATATCAACCCCAGGTAGCCCTAGGTAAAGGGTGTTGCAGTAGTCAAGGCAGGAGGTAATGAAGGCGTGGACCAAAGTTGGAAGGTCGTTAGGAGGGACCAGGTGCTTCACCCGGGTGATATTCCTTAGATGGTAAAAAGAGGTTTTGACAACTGCCAACACCTGAGATTTAAGCATCAGGTAGTCATCAAACATAATGCCCAGGTTCCACACCCGGTCTGAGGTAGTTAACTGAACACCCACAAGCCATAGTCCCGAGGGTGATCCTGCCAACAAACCCACCTCCCAACAACACAGGTCCACAACCAGCACATCAAAACCAGGACTGGGTGACTTCCTTAAGAGGCGACCCCCCCACTTATCCATTTCTTTCCTCCAGATGAGACTGTAGGGTCTCATAAGTCTTAGTTTCTGTAAACTCATTTCACCTCTGTTCTTTGATCTATACTCTGGTACCTTATTCTCTATCTCTATCTCTCTCTTTTCTTTGCTTCTTCTGGCCACAAACATGTCTTCCTACCACCCTTGGGGAAGTCTGATCTCTTAATCTGGTGTCTCTCCATTCCTACAACCATTTTCAGTCTTCTGAGCTGAGGATCAGAGCTCAGTTCAGGCAGGACTGAGTTACTGCATGCACCCTCCCCTTTTATTAGGTATAGGAGGGTAGACAGTATCCAATAGCACTTAATCTGCAGAGCATACACAGTTATGCAGCAGTCAGCATTAATGGTGGAAGGGAGTATGGAATATTCCAGTACTCAGGGCCTCTGGACAAATTAAAGTATTAGTAGGGGTGCAGCATTGTCATGGAAGTTATGGTAGTCATGGATTGCATGATTGCTCCCATTGTTCTGAAAAATCCATGATGTTTGGCATTTCCTATGACAACCACACACTTTTTGGCGTTTTCCACGATAACACCATGAGTTTTAGCATTTTCCATAAAAACACCACAGTTTTTGGTGTATGCAAATAACAGAACCATAGCTTTGTACCTCACCACAGCAATTTGCTTGGTCCCTGGTCAGACCCAATGTGGGATTCTGGGTCTTGCACATGAGCCCCAGTTTCCAAGATGGCAGCACAGTGCACCATCATCTGCAACTGGACCAGCCATACAATGAGTTTTTCTAAACATGTGAAGCTTTGCTGATGTGCTTGTATAAAAATGTCAAAATGGAGGTAATTTTTAACACACAATTGATCCATGACTTTTCATGGCTTTTACTGTACGTTCCACAATTTCTGCAGTTTTCACCATGACAATTCTGCACTACGACTTTCTTCAAAATTTACCATGACAAACTACAGCCCTAATCATTAGTAACCAGGGCTCAATCAGGCAGGAAGAGAGAGAAAGAGAGAGAGAGAGAGAGAGAGAGAGAGACTAGATACTCCCCCCTATTGTTTACAGACTGTTTTTTATATAGAATGGGGCAAGTATACAGTCTCCCTGGTGCCCCTGTAAAGGTGTCAAGCTCTATACCACACTTTATCTTCAGCCAAAACAGGCAGGAAAACTCAGGAGACATACTAACTGGAAGTCATGACACAGGGCTTGACTAGGTGGGGAAGGACTTGAGTACCCTGGTGTCTTGGTTTTTGGCCACACCACCTGGAGTATCCTATGGATTGCTATAGTTACTAGTGGATGCCTGAACTTTTCTCTGTTCTTCATGCTTCAGACTGTGCTGACATTTACACATTTGTTTGGCATGCATTGCCCATTTGTTCACAACTCTGTAACATGTGCTGAACGGTCAGGTCTTGCAACTTGTCACTCTCAGCAATCCCCACAGTCTGCCCCTCATGTTGCATCCTCTTCTCTGACACTGACAAATAAAACAACCTACACCCAGATGTAGACATTGGCAAACTCAAACCTGCCAAAGAAAGTCATTGTACAAACCCTTAGCACTGATTCCTCTTTCCAGCAAAGAAACAGTTGGCACCGATTGTGAATGCATATGTCCATCTCATATGTCACATTCCCATAAACACAGTCATCTCCTATGGCATCCTATTCTTTGCACTGTTCTTCTCTGTCTCTTGTACCAAAAAGGCACATACATACTACATTAAAGACATTGAATGACTAAAATTTGTTTTTTAAAAAAACAGTAGTGCAAAATATGAATATAAAATGGGGTTCGAATAAAGCCCAGTTTAATATTGTCTTTAAAGTTCTTACCTGCATATGTGAACGTGTATAAGAAAAATAGTCAAATTTCACCATTTTTATCTTCTTTCTTATCTCACCATGACACCCAGAACCAGGAACACTGCAGTCCCCAAACAAGGAGATTTACACAGGAACAGCTGGAACAGAGGGATCCCTCTGCTTGACAGTTGTAGAGTTCTTCACTTTCCCAGATGTGAAATATAGCTGAAACACGACTACAGCTCAAATCAGGTGAGATAGCATATTTCTTCTCTAAAACAACCAACCAGTTCTCTCCCAATCTTCATCTCAGGCATAGTGTTGAGGACAGGTTTCCTAACAGTGGTCCCATCTGGGCAGGGCACAGTAATGTAGTGTCCATTTTTCAGGCTCTCCAGATCAGAATAAATAACCTTTTACATCCTGATGCTGTGTCCTGTCTTCCAGGTCCTTACCAAAGTAGCCACCATCTGATCAATTTCCTCCTCATACTTTTGATACATCTCCTTGTTCTCACTTATGAGAGAATGCTTGGCTTTTTGCAGCAGTGTCCAATCTCTGGTGGTTTCCACTTCCTACCAAAACCAGCCAGGCATATATTGGAAGCAGTATCTATATTCAGTCTTTTATTTTTACTACTCTGTCAGCCTTACAAAGTTTGGCCAGATGGCACTGGGCACCTCTTCCCAGGGGCAGCCTAGGTATGTGACATCACACAGCTATTCTCTTTTTCATGAATTCAGAGTATTTGAAGGGGATGGGCACAGTTATGTCTAATGTCTCCCCCTTTTGTGGCATCACTACAGTGGGGCAGCTGCTCCTATTGACTCAGTAGTCTGACTGATTGTAGCATCCTCAATCTCCTCCTCTATAATCACAGCAGATAGGCATCTTCTCTGCATTAAAAGCATTCTAGCAACTGGGACAGAGGTGGAATGCTGTCACCTCCAGGTGTCATACATCACAGTGGCCACATGATGGGTGCAGCTCCCACCTATTAATAGGCAATAGCATGCTCAAGGTCACGTGACAGGCAGGTTGCACAGATTGCTGAGCATCCCTTTTCTGGACTCATACTCTGGCAGGGGAAGAGATCTGGGTTGGGGTATTGGCCATGATTTCTTCCTCCTCTTCTTCCTAGATACTTTTGAAATTGCAGGTAATTGCTCCAAATTTACCAGTGGCTCTGCAGGTTGGCAAAGGTCCTTCAGCAGCAGAATCTTGATGTTGCATTAGATTACAGGGTTCTGCTAGTGGGGTGGGCTTACCATGCTACAACTTATGGCAGATGGCAGGTTACAGAGGGTACACTCAGTGTGGACATTAGGGTCACCCTGGCAAACAATACCTCTCCCTGTAATTGGTGACTGTGCTGAATGGTGAAGGCTGGTGGGTTTTGCTTTTACTTTTGGTTTTTGTTCACACAGTTCACTACTCAGATTACTGACATTTTCCTTGCATACAGCTATGGATGGCCTGGCTGCCTGGCTTGATATGCTGGTTATAACTTTTTTCCAATACACTTGATCATGCACTGGCAAATTGATGCACTTTACAGTCCTGCACTCAGTCTTGGTCCTCCCTGACTTGCTTTGCTGTACAATAAAAGTTTTACAGTTCTTTTGTTTTTCTTGTGGGATCCATAATTTGTCCATCCCATGAATTGTGGGATGGACAAGTTATGGATCATGTCTGGTGTTAGTGATTTCATATTCTCTCTCTCTCTTTCCCTCTCACTCTCCTTTGAGTAGGCAGGTGGAAGCAGCTTTCAGAGCTGGCACAGTGATGGTTGCAGTTCTCAGTGATGACTCCTTCCTCTCAGATGGGGCCGAAAAGAAACCAGGCTGGAGGGGGCTGCACCCTCAATGGCTGTGCTGTATTCTTAGTGATGGCGTTAACTGCCTTGGTTTTGGTGGTCATACCTGGGTGATCCTTAGTTGTGGCGTTGGTCCTCTCCTCTGAAGGCACACTCTACACACAGCATTCAGGTTCCTTTCAGCCATCTGCAGCTTACATGCAAGTGTGGGTTCAGTGGGATTTTCATCCAATTGCATGGTGCCATGCTTATGGGAGAGGCTTCGGACATGCAAACAAGCACTCCTCACATACTGGCTTCAGTTTGAGGCTGAAGAATAAACTGCAAAACCACCTTTTTTTCTTTGGGCTATTACTCAGTCATTTCTCAATTAATTTTGTTCAAATAACTATGAAAATTCATAATGTAGGCCACCCCACCAGTGCATCAGTAAGGCTACTACTTACAGTGGCAATGACCAAGATTCAAGTGCGAGCCCATACTTCACAGAGTTGGATGGGTGGCAAGGATTGAGCATCTGTGGTACTGCTCTCTGCTTCTGGAGAGGCAAGGTTGCAACACACAGCATTATCCTGGCCCTTATAGATGGCTGGGGGCTGAAGAAGCTAGGGATCACTATGCTAGGATTGGAGGCTTGACGGCCATTAACATCCTATGCACAGGAGTGCACATTGAGATGTCTGGATGGCATTTCACATCTGATCCATCCTGGGGTAATTGGAGGAAAAAGAAGACATCAGAGCAGAGCAGGACAGGGATCTCTACCCCTTGCAGGCGCTGTACTCATTAAGGGGCATTCTCCTGGTGAACCAGATCCGTTACTGGAAGATGGTGGAGCTGCCAACCCCACCATGGGGGACAAGTTGTGGAAGACCCAAGATGAGAAGGTAAGACCCTAGGACACCAGGTGATGGAGCTGGAGGGGTCATGTCTCTGTAGTGGGCTGTACTGGAGAACAAAAATAATTAAAATTCAAAGGAGGGGAGTCATATCAACATGCCAGTCCCCGTTCACATGCCTTTTTTTGGCTGGTCTCCTGGATACTAGTTACAATGAGCCACACTTACATGAGCTGGGGAGCCAGCCAGGGTTCTAGATGTGTCCAGGAACTGGGGTCTACCAGAGGGTCCCAAACTGCTGATTAAAGCAAAACTACTTATGCTGGCAAAAGAGCTATTATCATTGCAGAAGAAGTAGAGTTGAGAACAAACATATTTTTGGGCCACAACATACTCATACTCAGTCCCTCATGGGACAGACATTATTTACAGAGGCAAAAATATATAAAGAGTACCTCCCTTGGGATTCATAGGATTTATATGAGTCTGTAAGCACTAGTCAATATGACTCACCATTTATCAAAGGATCTGAGTAATTATTTTGTTACCCAGATACTCATCTAATGCTACTTTAAAGGTGTTCATATATGTACTGCTCACTACGACGTCAGTCAGGTTGTTCCAGAAGGTTACCACCCTTTGATTATTCCAAGCACCTCCTTTGTTGGTTTTATATAATTCTCCTTTTAGTTGGTATTTATTGTTTCTTGTTTCCCTTTCAGTTGTCTTTCTTTCAAGCCCTATGCACTCTTATTGGTAGAGATGGGCAAAGTCTCTGAACTTTCCCACATGGAGTATTTCACATATAACATAACATTTGTGAAATGCTCTGCAATGTGAAGCAAATTTTGCATTGCTGTGAGAGAATGCAAAGTTGCCATTGAAACCTATGGATGTCACATTACTACACCTTTCCTTTGGCTCCCAAAGGCGAATTTTGCAATGACTCATGAGATGGCAGGCCACATGGGCTCTATATTGGCCTGCACAGCCTCAGTTCAGCATAGTGTGTGTGTAGTGTATGTAGTGTGTGTGTAGTGGAAAGCTGGAATTATTTAGCTCTCAGAGCTGTGGTAGTAGTATTAGTAGGTAGTAGTAACATTTGTATTCATTACATACAAAAGATGAATGAATCAGATACAGCAGCTCAACTGAGACTAGCTAATTTTCAGTAAGGTCCTGTTGTACAAATGTGCAAAATATAAAATGAAATAAAGTACAAAATTGTTTAAAGAAAATAATATAGATTTAGTAATACATAGATAGTACATACACACAAACAACTTATACAATTTAAATACAGTACTTCTATTGCACCCTGATACATACCATATTCAGACTAACACCCCCTAGTCCCCTCATTTAACTATTCTTGAAAACATATTACTGTAATTCCAGCAAAGTACGTTCCATTGCCTCTTTAATGAACCATTTCTTTATTTCTCCCTTTCTTCTTACACTTTGTTTTAAATGTAGGTCCTGTGGTAAACAGTTCCAAAGCATTGGACCCCTATAAAAGAAAAGAGCTCTACCCGTAAGTGTTTTACAATTTGGTATACTGAATTCCAGACCTGCTGCTGCTTTCAAGCCTTTTTAATAGGCCTGGTGATCAAATTACTTAATATGTAATCTCGGGCCTTCCCTTGTACACATTTTGTCATATACTGAAGTGCATGTAATGATCGTCTTTCTTTGAGGTTTAGCCATTAAAGGTTTCTATATAGCTGTATTCTATGTGTTCTTTCTGAAACATTCAAAATGTATCTTGCTAACTTATGATAAATTATAGCTAATCGATTTAAGTTGGTCTATGTGGCCCCTGCATAAATTAAATCACCATAATCAATTAAGGGCATAATCAGTGAATTGATCAGATTCCTTCTTGTTGTTTCATTCAAGGAGAACTTATTTCTGTATAAGCATGCTAAACATTTCCCTACTTTTTTTCTGTTAATACTATGTGTAGATTCCATTTCAAAGTTGAATCCAAAAGAACTCCCAAGTATTTGTAACTGTGCACCTCATCTAAAAAAGTGTTTTCAAGCATTCTAATCTGTAAATTAGTTTTAAGGATGTTTTGATGTCTAGAAAAAATCATTACCTGTGATTTTTTAGGATTGAAAATCCAACTAGACTTCAGCAGGTAATCCTGTACTTTGTCAAAACCCTGCTGAAGTGTAGGTTGAATATCCACAACTGAAACTCCTTCTACATATATCACAGTGTCATCTGCATATAAATGTATTTTAACCCTGGGGTCTGACACAGATATATTATTCATGTAAATATTGTACCAAACAGGACCTAATATTGAGCCCTGTGGTACTCCAGACTTGACAGTTCTTATACTAGACATCCATTCTCCTATGGTACCATTTGCTTTTTCTGTACTAAATACTGCTGAAACCAATTCAGTACCTGTTTAGAAATTCCAATAATTTTGAGATTGGACAGGAGGATGTGTGCATTATACCTTCAAAAAATGTTCCAAACACTTATTTACCTTTAGACTTTTGTTACTATTTCTTTGTGTGTCTGTATCATCGACCACTTATTAATTCTATGTGAATTTTGCATCTTAAATTAGTACTTTCAGTGTTTGTACTGAGAGACAGTTCAGAAGTGTGCTTCGTAGAAGGGGTGGATCTGTGGTTTAGAAGTGAGGTTTACAGACCACAGTGTTAAAAGCAGTCTTGCCAACTGTTCTTGGCTAGTGTTTAGTATTGGTGTGTTCAGTTCTGTAAACAATTACAAACTGTAATACTTCTAGTAATTTTTGATCATTTTATGCTGTTCACTGCGTATAATTTTCTGTCTGTTTAGAAGATCACTGTGTTTTATTTTACTGACCTATTAAACTTTTTGCACATTACCTTTAGTCTGTGTGTGTGCTGTGAATTCAGATGCATTTTATTGCACCACCACAAGAGCAGTCCTGTTAATTTCTGAGCCCATCTGTATTATTGTTTCCTGCTTCTTTCTAGCTACTGCTGTAACTAACCCTCCTTCCTCCCTCAAAAAAGGAAGGTATTGTTGTTCCGCTTTTGAATGTGTGAAGAGTGTGGTCAAGGTTTTGTGCCTCTTTATTTGCACTTTTTCTGTCTTGAAAGCCCTGTTGTTGTTTTTTGGCTTCCCATCCACCCAAAACTGAAGAAATATAACCTTGCAGTTAATCGACTCTCTTCAGTCTGTTGAAATTGTTGTCACTGTACTACTATTGTGTGTTTCCCCATTACTGTGAACACTCTCTCTCCAGTATATATTGAAGGGTTTAAACAAACAAAAACATACGTAATAAAAAACGTATCTATTGCTGTATTTTTTGGATTGTACTGTCTGGTGAATTATCTTGAATTTGTTACAGCAACCCACAAAATCAGGAAAATCACTTTTTTGTGGTGCACATTTCTTTCTTGGTCACTATCTGTGTAATCTAAAAAATGCCCATGAAGAAACAGTCATGCAGAGCTGTTTCTGGCTGTGGTGCTGCTGCCTAGAAGACTGTTGCTTGTGTTCCTGCAAATGGTAGCAGTGGGAGTTGTTATGATGAAGAGGCAGGTTCATCAGTGGCTAGCAATGTTAAGTGTGGTCATGGACGTGGTACTTCTAAGCAGCAGAAGGGAAAGGTAGTAGCTGCTGCAAGTACAGAGATTTCTGTGACCGAGTTTTTATTGGCCAAATCAGTGGCATCAATGCTGGCTGGAGATGCTGGTGGCACCAGTAGTAAAGAGAGTGACAGCATTGTGGCTAACAGCAGGAGTATTGCTACAACCATGGAAAAGTTATCAGGTGGGAAAAATGTTGTGGAGTCAGAAGACTTGAAGGTAGTTGATGTCCCACACTCCACAGTAGTTGAACATGAGCCTGATCATCATGTGTCAGTTTCATGTTTCCACAGATCCTCATGTCAGGGCATCCAAAGAATCAGATGGTGATGAAAAAAGTGTGGATGATAAGAGTGAGGCTGAGATTGTAATATCACCACAGGATTGCATCCAAAGTGAATTTGTGGATGATGACGATGCTAGTGACCCTATATGAGAACCTGACAAAAATGATATGTTTGAGAAATGCACAGCTTGATCTACAGTATCAAAAATAAAGTTAAGGTGGCTGTCGGTAAATCATCTCTTTGTAAATCCACCCTCCTCAAACTTCTTCTGATGTAGCTTTGTCTGTGGATGACCCTGAAACCATACTAATAGCTAATGATGTTCAGTCACAGTCAAAGTGTGCATCACACCAGAAATCATGCATCACATCCCCCCCCCCATGTCACCTCCCCAAAAATTGCAGTTCTATATGCAGCAGCAGCATCATGTGAAATTAAGGGCAGCCAAATACCTAGTTTGGGACTTTTTAATACAAGATGAAAAGGATGAAACAATGGAAATTTGTCAGCGTTGCCAAGCGCATGTGAGGCATGGGAAAAAAGATAGTCACTTTTGTACTGGGGGCCAGCATACTCACCTCAAGAGCAGGCACATGACACTGTGGACTCAGCAACAGAGAAGAGCTGATTCTGTATTGGGGCATTCTCCCTCATCAACCTCAGTGAGCAAGGTATCCCCTTCCCAAGTCAGTGTAAGTAGCCATGTAGGTAAAGCTGTGAATTAACACTGAAGGAGTACTACAGACATGAGGAGGAGCATGACTTTGAGTGTTCCAGTAGCAGTCATAGTAGTAGTGGTGGTCCATGTAGTCATTCTGCTACATCAACCCCTGTGCTTAAAACACATAAAATAACATAATTTATTGGATTGTCACCTATGCACCCACCCCAGGTCAAAGCCACCCCATCCATGGCAGTTCACAAAGCACAGACATTTGGCACATCCTGGGCAAAACACCAGGCAATGCAACCCACATTGCAAACCCTTTTTGAGCAGCACAGTAAATACATGCCAAACCATGTGGTTGTGCATGAACTCAATGCTGCCATAGTGAAAAAGCTTGCAGTTGACCTGTTGCCATTCTCCTTTGTGGAGAATTCTGGATTCCAATGTTTTGTGGCATGCACATGTCCCAAATGGAAGATCCAGTCCAGGATATATTTTGTCACCCGTGATGTCCCCGAGTTATATTGGACTGTGACAGAATCTGTAAGACATACCCTTCAGCATTCTGCATCACCTTACATACACTTAAGTATGGATATGCAGACAAGAGGCAAAACGGTGGGTAGTTCTCATCTGTATATTACTGCACATTGGTCACAGCTACCTAGGGTCGTCTGTGATGGTGGGATGGGAAAGCATGTAATAAGTCAGACTGTGGTGGTAGCAACCTTCATGGCATTAGACAGCATGCCAGAATTGCAATGCAGAGTGTACCAGGGTCACAGAGAGGTGAAAACATGCTAGGCTTGCTACTGACAGAAATTGATAAGTGGCTGCACCCTCTGTCCCTAAAAGCTGGCTTTATAGCAAGTGATAATGGGTCAAATGTTGTTAAATGTATCAGCAATGGTGGATTTGTGAGGGTTCCCTGCATGGGCCACTGATTAAATCTTGTAGTACACGAGTTTCTACAGTACCCTGCAATCAAGCAAATGCTGACTGTTGCATGTCACAACTGTGACCACTTTGCACATTCTGGAAAGGTCTGTGACCAATCCAGACATCTGCAGATCTGAAATAGCCTCCCTCAGCATCACCTCAAGCTTGAAGTTGTCAGGAGATGGAACTCCACACTTTACATGGCAGAGCACTTGTACGAGCAGTACAAAGCAATCTCAGAGTACCTTGTGATGCACACAAGCTGTGACAGTTCTGGGGCATCAATGTCTCTGACAACTGGGCAGTGGTGACTCATGGATCCAGTAATACCAATTTTGAGGCCATTTGAACATGCCACACAGGTAGTGAGTGGTGAAAATGCATCCATTAGTCAAGACATCACACTGCTATGGGTGCTGAGGTGAATATTGTTGAATCTGCAGCCTAGCCTTGATGTGGCGGGAGATACTGTAGGTCAAACTGTGCATTTCTCAAACATATCATGACAATTTTAGACAGCAATAGACATATTTGCCCAGATATTCAAAAGGGTTGAGCATGGTGCAACAGTGTTGCACCATGTACAAGCTCACTAATCTTGTAGCGGTATTCAAGCAGAATTGCGTTTCAGCACAAATCCCGTGTGCCAGAGGAATCAGTAATGTATGAGGTGCAGGTAGGGGGGCATGCCCATGCATACTCTGCACAGCCTGATATTCAGTCTGGGATGTGCAGAGCCATTCATGTGCAACCCCTACCTGCACCAGCACAAAGTTAAGCAAAAAAAAAAGGAGCAACGGCCGACCACCCACAGGTGAGCTACCACATTGCAGGGTGCAACATGGCAGCTGCCAACTGTGGGTGGCCACCCAAGCTCTGGCTGCACCTCCATGGTGGCACCCCCAATGCCCGATTGCAGGCTTCAGTAAAAAAAAGATTAATCCTAAATCTCTGGTGGTCCAGTGGACGCTGCCCACCCGATCGCGGGCTTAAGTATGAATAAAAAGATTAATCCTATATCCCTGGTTGTCCAGTGGATCATCGCCCACCATCGGACTTCAGTAAAGAAAGATTAATCCTAGTTTCAGGTCCAGTGACAAATGCGAAGTCCGCCTGACGGCGGCTTGTCACCAGCCGACCTCATCTTCGGTGGTTCAGCAGGCCTGCCTCACTCACCCACGATGATCACCGCTTCCCCGGTCGCGGGCGGTGGTAGCACCCACCCGCCTTCGCCCCACTGCAGCCAGACCGACACGCCGGGTGGTGCCAGAGCGTCATTGGTCGCAGCATGAGCCACGGGCATGCAGCCCATGTATGCATTACTGCAGATATGAACAGATCACATCTGGAATGTGTGTGGTATGGGCTGCACGCTCATTGGCTCACGCTTGGGACCAATGGGTGTACAGCCCACCGATGGTGTCAGTCGGTGGGTGGTGGGGCGGCAGGCGGTGGTGTTGCCATCCACCGCTGGCCAGGGGGAGCGGGCGGTGGGATCAGTGGCGGGTGGGGAGGGGGTCTGCTGACCACCAGGATATGGGGTCAGTACTAGTTCATATAAGCCCATGATCAGGCAGACTTTGGTCCACTGGACCACCAGAAATATAGGAGTAATCCTTTATTCATACTTAAGCTCGCATCGGGCAGGCAGTGGTCTACTGGAGCACCAGGGATATAGGATTAATCTTTCTTTACTGAAGCCCGCGATTGGGTGGGCAGCGGTCCACTGGACCACCAGGGATATAGGATTCTATTTATTTTTTTACTGCAGCCTGCGATTGGGCTGTGTGGCACATTGCCACACTGCAGGGGGCGTCAGTCCCCGACAGCTGCTGCCTGGCAGGGTGCCAGGTGCAAGTCTTCGGGGATCGGCACATCTGCATGCAAATGGAGCCATAATGACATGCAAATGGCCCAATTTGTGCCTTGCATAAATTATGCCCCCATTTTCATGTCAACATTTGAATATTGCGGTTGTTGTACCTTGTGCAATGGACCTTGCACTAGCGCATTACCATGCTCCACTCTGGCCACTTTCACTGGCACAGTGCCACTGCACCATGTGCACTGCGGGTAGCCAGGGTGTGATATTCAACGATGCTGAGCCATGGTGCTGCTCCATTGAATATCGCCCAGTCCACGTCCCTGAGCAGCCAAGTTGAGCTGCTCCCAGGATTGTGCCACAGCCTGGCACAGTTTGAATATCTGGGCCATTGCCTCCATTCTGCAATTTCCAGAATTTGGAATAGCCACAATGCTGGATCCATGCTACAAATGTGGCATTGCATCCATATTGGAGGGTGGGCATGATCAGGTTCAAAATCTCATTGGACAGCTGGTCAGATTGGTTCATGGGGCACAGATGTCACATGCAAAGTTCTGTAACCCACAGCATAACCACGCTGATGGTCATTGTGGCCACAGTGCCTCCAGTAAGGTGGCTGAAAAACAAGGACTGGTGTCAGATGCACAGTTGCCCATTAATCCACTTTGGGATGCCTTGTCTCAAGTTTTAACTTGTGATCTAGAGGAATGGGTGAACAGGTGGATGACTCATCAGGACTGCAGGCATCACGGAGCATGGTTGAGGCCTGTTTGACAGAAAACAGGTATATGACAATATTGGATGATTCTCTGGTGTACTGGAGTGGCAAGGTGAATGAATGCCCAGCACTGACATAAAAAGTACTGAAGTAGCTCACCTGCCCACCCTCTAGTGTAAGCGTGGAAAGGATATTTAGTTTTGTGGGGGCCATTGTGCAAGACTGTCATACCAAATTATCACCTACAAATGTTGGCATGCTGACATTTATCAAAATGAATTAAGGTCACATTCCAAGTAGGACAAGCACATCTATGTTTCTACCCAGTCACGATGATGGTGGTGGTGCTGATGAGGGTGAAGCAGACCAACCTGGGGGTAGCGTCAAAAGGCATTCCATTGAGGTTGATGATGTACTGCTGGAAAAATAATTTCCAAGTGGAGACAATTCAAGAGTTGAGGATTGTGAGGGCTGCTTCCTCATTGATGAAGACAAGCATGTTGGTGGAAGAGCATAAAGAAAAAAATTGGCATTAAGGTACTTCATCTGATTCTAAGCTTTATAATGACATGTCATTAGAGTTCACCTTCACCTTCTTTGCTTTTGCCATTACGGTTCCCAAAATGTGTGCAGTAATTATTACCTGCAGTCATCTAAATGCATGTCACCTTGTACTAGCCACTAACATCATGTTGATTTAATGAGAGATATCCTGCCACTGAAATACATGACACCCCTGCCAGCCACCCTGCTTGTTGAGAGAGAGAGAGAGAAAGAGTCAAACAGACTTGGTGCCTTTGCCCAATATAAGAAACCACAGCCAGCCACAGCCACCCTGCCTCTTGAGAGAGAGAGAGAGAGAGAGAGAGAGAGAGAGAGAGAGAGAGAGACAGACAGACAGACAGACCATGTGCCTTTGCTCAATATAAGAACCCTCAACCAGCCACAGCCACCCTGCTTTGAGAGAGAGAGAGAGAGAGAGAGAGAGAGAGAACTTGTGCCTTTGCCCAATATAGGAACCCACAGCCAGCCAGCATGATAGGACAGCAACTGCACATGCAACAAGTGACGTCCATCAGGAGAATACCATCTGACTTGTCTGGCTGGTGCCACCTACAGTATTGACTGCCTATAGCGCACTCATTTTCTGATGCCATGATGAGTTCATGTCCTTTGAATGTGCACTAATTTATTTCTTATTGTCCCACTTTGATACTATAGTCAGTTTTGTCAAAATAGTTTTTTTGTTATTATTATTATTAGCCAGAATAGTTGCATGTTCCTGAGATAAAGTCTCCAAATTTAGCACCGTTGTTTTAAATTGGGTAATTAAAAATAATTTATTCAGAATTAATAGGGGTTCCAGCATTCAGTAATGTTGGACTATTCTTTTCAAAAAGTTGCGTTTTTGTGTTAGATGATTTTGTTTTCAACTATACCAGCATAATCAGTACAAGTTGATATGATAACAAGTAACATCAAAGTACTTGTTCCACAGTGAGCCATAATTTCTAATGTTGGTTGTTATCTCTGGTTATTTCCCTGAAGGTGTTGCACTGCAAGCCTGGCTGCTGCCTGCAAATAAATGCACCATCAGACAGTTAACATTTCACTCGGCAAGAACATCAGTAATTTACAGTAAATATGAATCTCATTTATTGTGTTTTTGTCATGAATTGTGTTATAATAATTGGGTTTCATTTTTGTCTATACAAAACCCGTGATGTAATTTACTGTTATAAAGGAGTGTTTATAATGGCAAACATGCACCGGGTTTTGTTTCTCCTGCACATGCGCCACACTAGTGCCAGGCGCCGCTCTCCTATATTCCCCCAGTCAACCTAACCCGAGCCACCAGAAACCGCCACTCCAGCTCAGTGGTAAGTACATTTAAAAAAAAAAAGAAAAGAAATGGTTGCACTAAAAAATACAAGTGCCTCCTAGCAAGAGTGGAGAAATAAAATAAAAAAAAGACACTTCCAGCAACCGTGACCTGACCGCTGACAGTGCTGAAACTCGGTTGGACCATGGCTTCACCAGAGGTCTTTTCATTATTTTATACAATTGCTATGGAGAACAAAATGAAACCCAGCATTTATATAAAATAAAATATGGGTTAGTGTGTGTAAATTTGAAGTTTACACACACCCTCAGGGTTAGATGCTATGTATAAACCCCTCGAGCTTCGCTGTCGGGGTTTATGTAGTATCTAACCCCTGGTGTGTGTGTTAACTTCTTGTTACACACCCCGACCCATACTTTGTTCTCTATGTTATCCTTTTTTTCATTTTTATACAAGTACACACTATGTCACTATGGCCAAATACAGGCCATCCATTTTATGTTTTTCTTCACAGGTGACTGTAGTAACTTATAACGGGACATTCCTAGGACCTAAATGATACAAGTACTGTAATTGCACCAATGACGCTATTGCAGTGCATCCATGTAAATTATTTTATGTACAGGTAACTACCAGTCTGATTTCCTCTTTATTTTTCCTTTCTTTTGTTTTTTTCTTGTTTTTCATGGGGCGAAGTATTCAATGGTGGTCAAATACAGGCCAGATAATATCTTTTTTTCTTCACAGATGAGACAGGCGTACTTCAGGATGCAAGGAGTCTACAATGTGTATTCCTGGTCGGGACTATTAGACACTGGTCCAGTGCGTGTCAGTAAACCTGATTATTTTATTCACAGGCATTTAGTAATAGCTGTGTATTTGAAGCTGGATATAACTAAAGGCAGGAAGAGCACTGCTGGGTACTGAACGTGGTACTGGAATGAACTCTGAATAATTTCTGCTTCATCTGTTTGCAGGTAACATCGAGGTGCTGCAGACCTGTGGTAACTTACCTTTGGTGGTATGAATACATACACATTGGGCAGCATGTTTCAGTCAATGCAGCAGAAGACAATTCAAGAACATCAAATTATACTTCAACCCGTGGTCATCTGTGGCTATCATCATTCAGCAACACACTGTACATCAGCACCAGTAGTAGCAGCAGTTGCACAAACACCACTGATAGTGAACAGCACATCTTGAAGGCCTCAGTGAAAACTCTCACTGTGTATACTGAAGTTATCATATCACCACAAGATGTTTTGATTTCATTCTTATAAATGTCTGTCATGTTATTTTGGGACTTCTCATGAAATTAAAACAGCAGCAACAGGTGTCAGCAAGCAATTTTCTCACTTGGGACCCTGATACATAGTTCTGGCTCTCTTTGTAACTTTTCCACATTGCAGCAAGAAATAAGTGGGACTTTTCTGAACACTTTTTCATGTCCTTATTCTTACTTAATACTCCTCATGAAATTAAAACATCAAGACAACAGCAGCAACAGGAGTCAGCAAGCAATTTTCTCACTTGGGACACTGATACACAGTTCTGGCTCACTGTAAATTTTCAGCAGAGCAGCAAGAAATAGTTGGGACTTTTCTGAACTCTTTTTCATGTGCTGATAAATACATAGATACTGTACATAGATATTGTCAACAGATAAGGGCCTTGTGGCCCATTCAGTCTGCCCTATTCCTCTTTCTAATACTTAAGGTACCCTAGATGCTATACGTTCTTCCCCTTTTTCCCCATGCTTGATAATTCCCATGTGCCTATCCCACACATGCTTGAACCATGGCTGCCCCCACCACTTCCTGGGGGAGGCTGTTCCATCTCTCCACCACTCTTTCAGTGAAGCAGAATTTCCTCAAGTTCCCTCTAAGTTTCCCCTCTTTTAGTCTCATGCTGTGCCCCCTTGTTCTGCTATTTCCATTCATGTAAAAGATGGTCCCCTCTAGTACCATGTTGATCCCCTTCAGATACTTGAAGGTCTTTATCATGCCCCCCCTCCTTTCTTCCAGGGAGAACATATTGAGAGCTCAGAGTTTCTCCTTATACTACTTATCCTGGATTGTTCTTACTTGGGACACTAATACTGCATGCTTAATGATGTAGCCAGATAGCAGTAGAAGCCTTGATATAAGATAGGCAAGGCCACTGATTTACGGTGATTAAAACAATTAAATTCCGTTTTCAAGACTTAAGATTCCGGAATTTCACCGGTGATTGTTACTCTAATTTCCGGATTTTACCAGGATTCTGTTATCATTCTTTTAGTATGTACATAAATAATCAGAATTAAAGTAGGCTTAATATACAGAGCATTAAATAAAGCAAACTAAAAACAGTACAGGAAGGAATTAAGAGAAAAACAGACTTTTTTGTAGATTTACTGATCTGATAGAAAATGTCAGATTCCATGAAATCTTCGTTTTTACCGGTTTTCAGGCAGCCCTAATTCCGGAATTTTACCGGATTTTCCGTTAAAAACCGAAAAACAGTGGCCTTGAAGATAGGACATTTTTTTGTGGTCTGTGTTGTCATTGTAAGTGATTTGCAGTTATTTTGATTTTAGTTGTGGGTGGACTAATAATATTTAACATCATCCACAGTAACAAAAAAAATAATATACAGTAGTATGACAATTAAAGCAGCAGTGCAATAATACAGTGAACTTTTGGACCCTATACTTTTTTATTGCACTGTAGATTGCCCCCTTATCTAATGGTTTGTGTATAATACCCTTCTTTCCACAATTTAAGTTTGCTTTAGTACTATTTTCACATCTGAAATAATAAAAGGAGTACTCCTTTTAGCATGGCTTGGTCCAAGTTTTCAACAGTATTCTTGTCTGTTTTTGTATACCAATTACTTAAAATCATTTCTGTTGTGACTAAAATGAATTAGCATGCAGCAGGCAGTGCTCCATGACCTTATGGAACATTAGGTGTTCAAAAACAGCTGGGAATAGTGATGAAAACCTGGTCTGAGTAATATTAAAAGGAGCACTAGTTTTATTATTTCAGATGCTAAAAAAGTACTAAAGCAGACCCAATTAAATTGTGGAAAGAAGGGTATCATAGAAGTCAATAGCAGAGATACAGCAAAGTTTGAATTCCTTAGTGAAGAACAGGTGAAGTAGTTCACTTTGCATCCATTTGGGGCTACGCAAAGTCCCCTTTTAAATGGGTTACTTTGCATTGCTGACTTCACATTCACATCTCCTTATTTTCAGAAAGGTAAAGTGTGTGAGAATTGAAAAAGCCCACAGATCACATGTCTCACAGACTCATAGTCCATAGATCACATGCTGCAGGCAGGAAGTTAATCAGGCAAGACGGTGAAATATTTTCACTTTCGCCTTGCCTAGTCTTGGAGAAGGAGCTGTTTTGTGTTGGAGAGAGATAAAGAGTTAGATTTCAAATTTCCAATCACATTTGATGATTTTTTTTTGTTGTTTGGAATTGTGCCCCTTTGGACTTTGATTTTATATTCTACTCCTGGTTCCTTAGTGTTTTTTATTTTTGTTTTATTAGTTGTTGTTAATAGTTTATGTGTGTGTGTGTGTGTGTGTGTGTGTGTGTGTGTGTGTGTAAAATGCAGAGAGGTGGGTTTGTTTCAACTGGGGCACGTAAAGGACAGTGTGTTGGGCCATGTATGCATGGTGGCATCACACATATAAATCATAGCACTGGGTTTAATGCTAGTGCTCTCCTCCCTGAAAGAGGAGGCACTGGTACCACGGAAGCACCCCCGCTGGTGTCACCTACCACTGCCTTCCCACCTCCTGCAATGGCTCTGGTGGATCAGCAGAAGCAGTAGGAAGTCATTCAGGATCTGCAGCAGCAGTCTTAGCAGCAACAACAGCAGGTTATTCCCCAATTGTGCACCAGCAGCCCATAGCCATAACACCTGGAGCCACCCCGCCTCTGCCTGGTCTGCCCCGCAGCTCTGCTGTGTGGGAATTCTTTACTTCACCACCCACTGACCCCAGTGTTGTAAAGTGTAAGATCTGCAGTGTGCTTGTGCATCGTGGTTCCAAGGATACTCATCTGGGGACAGGTGGGCAGTGCACGCACCTCACAAACCACCACCATGCAGAGTGGGAGACCAAGGCTGCAGAACGTGCAAGTAATGCACTTGCTGAGCAACAGGTGGCAGCACAGCCTCCACAAGCATGGGGTGTGAAGTGTAGAAGGGCCAGGGAGCAAGTGGCTGCTCCAGAACCTGCATGTGACTCTGGAAACCCTGCAACAATGCCTGCCACACAGGTTGATTTGGGTGTTATGTGGAGTGAGGCAGACCACCTTACCAGCAGGGTGAAGAACCTTGAGCAGTGGTTGGAGCATATGGAGGGTCATTAACTGCAAATTATCTCCATGTCTCACCATAACTTGTAACATTAGAGTTTTTGTTTGGTGTATAATTTTCATTTTGTGTTCTGTCTTCCTTTCTCATAGCCTTGTTTCCCCGCAAACATTTTTAAAAACACCCCCTAAAAACAGTTTAAAGAAAATAACCTAAAAAAATGCTTTCCTTCCATTCCTTATATTCCTAGTTAATAATCTCTGTTTACAAACAGGAATTTTTTTTTGCAGTAATGTTTTCTTCCTGTCGTGTTATTTGTGTTAAAGCAGCAGTGTAATAATCTGTTAAAGAGCAAGTGCACACTGTCAGGTACCCAGGCCCCTGCAAACAAATATGATAGATGACTTTGTCCAGTGTTGATGGTATTAATAATATACCATGCAGCCCTGTCTATTGAAGTAGGAACAGTCAGTTTGGCTCTCAGTCCCCCATCCACAGCTTAATAATCTGCAGCAACTGCAGTAGAACACATTTCCCCAAAGTTTATTTTACCAGCACACAGACAGAGATGCCCCTCCTCACATAGCAATCTGAATGTTGTTGTATGGTACCAACAAGGCCAGGCTGTGTCAAGGCTGAGATGGTAAATCATTTTATCTGGAATGTATCCTACTGCAGTGATTGTGGATCATTAAGCTGTGGTCAGTGACTGAGAGCCATACTGACTGGTCTTCCTCTTCAAGTTGAACAGTTATAGCACCCTGAATGTGTACCCACAGAAAAACAGAGGCATTTCCTGTATCTGCTGTCATGCCCCCATGAAAGCAGGCACCCCCATGTTGATTCTGTGATGTTAGAAAATGAATAGTGAGTGTGCACTCCATTGACAAGTATGGGCACAATCTTTCTTAAGCTGGTAGTGCCATTTATAGCTGCAGTTTAGAAAACTGAAAGTGACTGCTGTAGTAAGAGTGGCTGTTACTCCGCTCCTGCAGTAGCTTTGATTTCTGTCAATTGCAATACTAAGTAGTATGAGATGCTCTAGAAAAATCATGCCCATACATGTCAGTGGAGTGCATTCTCTCATTTCACTTACTGATGTCCCATAATTAACATGGGGGTGACTGCCTGTGGGTTTGTGTGAGCTGGTTTCAGACACTGCTGTTTTTTTCTGTGGGTACACATTCGGGGTGCTCTAACTTTGTTACTGGACTGGACCACATTGTATTATTATTATTAATACCCCTCCACACTGGAGCATGTCAGTGATCATATATGTTTGAGTGGTGCTGGGTAATAACCACCTGACAATGTGCACCTGCTCATGAACAATTTTGACCTATACAGTTTTATTTTATTTTCAATTGTCCCTTATTTACTGACTTGTTTGTATGATATAATTCCTTCCACAGTTAATGTTCTTTTGCATTATAAAAAGCACAGTAATGAAAGTTCAAATGTGATGACTTGCCATTTGGCAAGAAGTGTCACCTGGCCATTCCTTATTGCCCTGCTTGACCAACAGTTGGCATGCTTATTGTAAAAAAGGTTTATATTTTTTGCTTTTTAAAGTTAGCAAGACCATTTTATAAGCGCAATATAACCCACTCTAGCCCATGGGTGTATCAGGCATTAACACACTTTCCAGCTGGTGTAAGTCACTCTGTCAAGCCTTCATGCTTTGCATCACACCCAGGACATGCATTAATGCCCTGACACACCCATGTTCTGTTGTAGGTTCTTCTTAGCAGGCTTACTCCTTTTTTCAGATATGAAATAACAGTAGTGCTCCTTTTAATGTTGTTTTGAACCATTGTTTTAATCAGTATACCCAGCTGTTTTTGAGCACCTACTGCTCCGTAGTTTAATGGTGGTGTACCAAGTCCTGCTGGATTGCATGGTACTTCATTTGAGTCCCAACAGAAAGGATTTGAAATGCTAGATGTACAAAAACAGGTGTGAATACTGCTGAAAACCAACCACAAGCAAGAGTAAATGGAACACTGTTTATTATGTCATATGTGAAAAAATGTAGTTCAGCAATTGTAAATTGTGGAAATAAGGGTATCATAGAGACAAGTCAGTAGATAACTACTACCAATCAAAAATCATGTAGAAAAGTTCAGGTAAAAGTTGTCAACAGATTGTTGCACTGCTGCGGTACTTGTCATGCAATGCAGTATATATGTTTTTGGGCACTGTTGACTGTGTTCTATTTTCTTAGCATACCCACAACAACCACAATCAAAATACCCAACCATCACCCAACACAATTACTGTACAACCCCCCCAGAAAAAAAATTATTATGATATGTGAATGTAGCATGCTTATACTGCTATCTTGCAACATCATTCAGCATGCAATATTATTGTCCCGACTCCCGATGTAGAATAATCACATGAGAAAATACACTGAAAAGTCACAATTATTTCAGGACGCACTGATTAAAGTGTGCACCAACAGCCACAACTCTGCATAAGTGTGCCCACTTAAATGGCTGCTGTTAAACTGTCATGAAATTGTCAGACCACAGATGCAGAATAATCACATGAGAAAATGTTCTGAAAAGTCACAATTATTCAGGACGCACTGATTAAAGCATGCACCAACAGCCACAACTCTGGCACCTGCTGCTGCTATTGTCCTTCTGTTTTCTGCTGCTGCCTTTGACTGAGCTGATGCATAGTGTGTTGCCAAATGATAATAGCCACAGATGACCACTGGGTGAACCATAAAGTGATGTTCTGGAGGACCATTATTCTGCTGCACTGACTGAAACATGTTTACTATATATATATATATATATATATATATATATATATATATATATGGTAGCACGGTAGTGCTACCATAGTTAGGGTTGAGGAGCCATTTCCATGTTAAACCCCAAATTTTGCACCTTAATAACTTTGCAACCGTTTGATAGATTTGCCTGAAATTTGGAATGTATGATCAGGACCCATAGGCCTTGGGATCTCCCAAGTTTTGTACTGATCAGATATATGGTTGTGGAGTTATTAAGCGTGATCTGTGCGCACGTTTACGCTTTTCTGGAATTCTGTGGTCGCGCCTACAGGTCGTACGGTTTTCGTGACTGGCCTGAAATCTTCAGGGAACGTGCAGCCGGGGTCCCCGATGTGCCTTTCAAAGATTTCATGAAAAAATATTAAACGGTTCAAAAGTTATTCAAAAAACAGTTTCCCATTATAAGTCAATGGGAAAAGTTAACAAAAAGTTCAACACTTTCGCAAATGCATTTTTACTTTCACAAATGGGCCTGTTACTTTTGCAAATCGGCCATTTTGTTTTCAGTTGGTGATCAGAAAAATGGTTGGCATTTAAATTTGGGACCCTCTAGCAACCTAATTTTTTTTGTATTCACCTAGTCGGGCCCTGAGGATGCTTGCCATGTTTTTATTTTGTGGTAAAACACCCCAGAAATATGTTTTCAAATTTCTGGAAAGGTACTCATAAATTACTTTGGTGCTTCATGAAAGTGCCATGAAATTTGCAAAGCTTCGAAATTGCGACAGTAATTTTCTAGTCTGTGGGAAAATGACAGCAATTCTTTGGCACTGCACTGCAAAATAACCGTTGGGAGTTTTGGGCTGAAATTTGGAGGGAACGCAGCCGACATCTCACAGATGTGCCTTTCAGTGTTGTATTGAAAAAATATTACATGGCGGCAAAGTTATGGCACTCCAAAGTTGACAGTTTTTCCCATAGGATAACATTACGGCGCCCAAAGCATTACAGGAATCCTTTGGCACCCTGCTGCAAAATAACGGTTTGGTCTTTTTTCCTGAAATTTGGAGGGAAGACAGCCAACAGTACACAGATGTGCCTTTCAGTAGCTTGGTGAAAAAATATCACATGGCAAAGTTACGGTGCTCTCAAAATTGATGGTTTTTCCATAAGATAACATTACGGTGCCTGACACTTAACAGAAATCATTTGAGCCCTGTTGCAAAATAACGGTTTGGTCTTTTTTCCTGAAATTTGGAGGGAAGACGTCAATAGCCCACAGATGTGCCTTTCAGTAGTTTGGTGAAAAACATTACAGGAGGCAAAGTTATGGCGCTCGAACTTTTCTTTTTTTCCCATGGGATAACATTACTGATTACTTGGCGCCTTTCAGGGCCGTATCTCGGAAACAGTCGCGAGATACGGACTTTTGTCGGAAAATTTCTTAGCCCATAATAGGCTAAGACTCAAATTAGCCAGGACAGTTGTAAATAATATGACTTTTAAATTTTTTTCACGTCAGACGGTTCCTGAGATATAATGTATTTAGTATTCCAAGATCTCATTTTCTGCTCGATACTCATTATTTTGCATACATTATTTGTACTCACTGTCTTTCTCAATGCAGGTTTTGGGAAACCAGCCTGTGCGCTTACATTACTGTTACTGTTGCCCTTTCCGCTGTGGATCCGTCACCGCTCACTTACCATTGACGCCTGCGCCACCATATGCGTTATCCTTTATGTTTATTCTACTTGCGCTTGCTATTTTTTTTGCCATTTCTGTCTACAGTACTGTTTATCTTACTGTTTCATTTTACATCACCATGCCCATTGACATTTCTGTTTGCAGGCACCATGTTACTATGTGACAACACATCACGTGGCAGACCATTCCGTCTCACGCCACCATAAGTAATTCCTTTCTGTTCTCATTCGTGCTTGTGTTACCATGTGCGCCACTGTTAGCATTTCTGTTTGCATTGCTGTCCCTGTTACTATGCCACAACACATCATGTGGCGGGAGCGCAGCCCTTTAACGCATTATGCAGCAGGAGCTGGGACCGCGCCCCTACCGCTGCATTATATTCACTATTACCGCTATCATTCTCAAAAAGAAGGAATTAGAGGCAAAACTGTTTAACGCAACTAGGTTATCCACAGCGACAGAATTGCTGTTGAAACCCTTGACCCTCGCTCACCCCTCAATCTGGCATTGTGCACATTGGGATCGTGGGTCCCAACCTCACCCCATTCTCCCATACTTCGCTGATTTACACATGTCATGGGGGTGAGTTAGGGCTGACGATCCCAATGCGCACCCAATGCCGAGTTGGGGGTGGGCAGGGGTCCAAGGGGGTTTTCAACCCTAACAGCGAATTTCTCACTTTGTCGCTGTGGAACATCCCTAAGTAATGCATTAAACGGAGTTTTTGTTTTCATTATATATATATATATATATACATATATATATATATAAAAATTATTTTTATTCATAGGTCATAGAGTCCTACTTTGGTTGCACTCATTTTGGCTAGCTGCTGACTTTGGCTCTACGAAAACTGTCAAGCCATGAAAGGTAGGCATTTCTTTTTTGGGGGGGAGGGTTTGGGCATCATTTGAAAATAAGTTTCAATAATGGTTTTGTCTTCTTTACAGGTTTTCTGTGTATCCTCCAGATTCATATGAGTTGCACAACTTATGATTTGAAGAAAGCACTGATGGCAGCACACAGCACCTAAATGTTACCTGCAAAAAGATGAAGAAATTATTTTGACTTCATTGCACTAAAACATTCTGGCACAAGTATGGCTGTTCCTGTCTGCTACAGTATATCCAGCTTAAAACACCAAGCTATTAATAAGTCACTACAAGATCAACTAACAAGTTTAGTGCGTGTGACATGCACTGGCCCACTGTCTTAAGTTACATTACATGATGTGCTGTCATGACCAGGATAAAGCTTAGTACAACCATAGCATGCTGAAGTAAGCCAGTGAAAGATGTGTATGAAAAATACATTATCTGGCCTGTATGTCACCTCGGTTGTATACTTCACACTGGCTTGAAAAAATAAAACACAAAAAGAACAGATAAAATAAGATTGATATTTACCTGAAAATGATATCCTTTAGGTGGTTGTAGTACTGCATTACTCCTGTCCTGTTACACTATTTGTAACTTGAACCGGTGAAAAAAAAAAATCAGTTGCCGGTATTTGGTTAAAAAGGCTATAAACAGTTAAGGAAGCATTCACACAGTTCAAGGAAAAACCATAGTATGACAAATTAGTACATATTCACTATAAACCACTGATAATATGAAGCATGGTGGTTGTGGCTGGCTGCAGGTTCCTTCTGGGCATGGGCACAGGTACACATTCCCTGTCTCTCACTCTCATGTAGACAGGTGGTTTTGGCTGGCTGCAGGTGCGTTCATTGGGCATGGGCACAGGTACACATTCTCTGTCTCTCGCTCTCATCAAGACAGGTGGCTGGATTTGATGTGTTATAGTCTTTCAGTGTCAGGAGGTGGCTATCTGTTATTTAATCAGCAGGATTTAAGTTGCTACAACTGGACAGTTGTGTTTATGATGCTGACTGTGTTTGCTAATGACAGCACACATTCTGTTAATTGAACTCAGAAAATCTACCAAGGGGAACGTAAAATAGAATGATGGGTCATTACTTGTGCATATATGTCATATGGAATGAGAGTCAAGGACACTGTTTTTCTTTTATGAAATATAAAATATGTCAACATTACAGAAATGTGACTGCCTTTAAACCTGTTACACACTACCAGCACCATCATCATCATCCTAATCAAGGAGCAATCAGCCCTCACAGTCACCAAGGTTGGAATTGTGTCCACTGGGGAATTCTTTTTCCATGACTGAATCATCAACCTCAATGGTAGACGGTCTGATACTGGCACCAGGATGGTCTACTTCACCCACATCATCAGCATAACCATCATCATGATGGGGTACAAACACAGATGTGGTAGTTCAACTTGGTATGTGACCTTCATTCATTTTTATAAATGTCAGAATGCTGACATTTGTATTTGAGAGGTTAGTATGAGGGTCACGCAGTATTGCCTCTGCAGAACTGAATACCCTGTCCACACTTACATTTGAGGGTGGGATGATCAGGTACTTCAGTGCTACTGAAGTCAGCTCTGGCCATTCATTCACCTTACCACTCCAGTACAGCACAGTATTGCCAAGTACTGACAGATGCATGTTTTCTGCCAAATAGGCATCAACCATTCTCTGTGCTGCAAGCAGTCCTCATGATGAGTCATCCACCTGTTCACAGGATTCATCAAAGTCACAGATTCCTACTTGAGACAAGGCACCCCAAAGTGGGTTAAAGTCAACCTGTTTTTCTGACACTTCCCCCTTGCCCTGCAGCCACCTTACTGGATGTGCTTACTCCACAGAGAACTTCAGTCTTGTTATGCTTTGGTTTGCAGAACTTTGCACACGACTTCTGTGCTGCATGAACCAACCGCAGCAGCTGTCCAGTAAGATTTTTTACCTGATCAGGCCCTCCCTCCAGTAAGAATGCAATGCCATGTTTGTATCATGAATCCAGCTTTGTTGCTATCACAAATTCTGCACTTTGCTGAATAGTGGCGATGTGGTGATCGTGGTCAAATATTGTAAGCATGTGTTTAAGTAATGCACTGATTGACCTATCTCCAGACACATCAAGGCTAGGCTGTAGATTCAACTAAGTCTGCCTCAGCACCTGCAGCAGTGGAATGGCTTGACTAATGGATGCAGTGTCACCACTCACTGCCTGTGTGGCACGTTTAAACAGCCTCAAAATTGATATAACTGAGTCCATGAGGCATCACTATTCAGTTGTCATAGACAGTGAGGCCCCTGAACTATCACAGCTAGTGTGCATTACTAGGTATTTGAGATGACTTTGTACTGTTCATACAACCGCTCTGCCATGTAAAGTGTTGAGTTCCAGCATATGACAACTTCCAATGAGGTGGTGCTGAGGGAGGCTGTTTTGAATCTACAGCTGCCTAACTAGGTCATGGGCCTTTCCAGAGTGTACAAAGTGTGCGTAGATGTGGCGTGAATCTATCAGCTTTTGCTTGATGTTAGGGTACTGCAGAAACTCTTGTACCACAAGATTTAGACAGTGGGCCAAGCAGGGAACCATCACAAAGCAACCATTGCTCATACATTTAACGATGTTTGATCCATTGTCACTAGCTATAAAGCCAGCTTTGAGGGAGAGAGGGTTCAGACACTCATCAAGTTACTGTCAGTAGCAAGTCTAGCATGTTTTCACCTGTGTGAGACCCTGCAACACTGCACATTGCAAGTGTCACATGCTGTCTAATTTCCTAAAGGTTGCTACCACAACAGTCTGCCGTATTATACTGCTTTCCAATCCCACCAACACAGACAACCCCCGGTACCTGTGCCCAATGTGCAGTAGTACACAGATATGAACTACCCACCGTTTTGCCACTTGTCCACATATTCATGCTTAAGGGAATGTATGGTGAGGATGAATGTGGAAGGGCATGTCTTACAGACTCTGTCACAGTCTTGTATAACTCAGGGAAAGCATGGGTGGAAAAGTAGGCCATTGACGGGATTTTCCATTTGGGACAGGCGTGTGCTGCAAAATGCCATAATCTGGGATTCTTCACAAAGCAGAAGGGCAAATGGTCAATTTCCAGCATTTCTGCAACAGCAGCATTCAGCTCATGTGACACCACATGATTTGGTGGGTATTTCATGTTCTGGGCAAAAAGTCTGTGCAACATGGGCTGCATTGTTACCGGTTTTACACGTGGCATGGCAAATGGTTCTGCTCTGCAAACTGCCATGGGTGGGGTGCTTTTGCCATGTGATGATGAGGAGTGCACAGGTGACAAGTCAAGAAATGATATTATTTTCCCTATTTTAAGCACAGGGGTTGATGTTGGACTAGAAATACTGCATTGACCACCACCACTGCTACTCTGACCACTACTTGACAATTCAAAATCTTCTTCCTCCTCATGCCTGTAAACATAGAAACATAGACTTTGATGGCAGATAAGGACCACTTGGCTCACCCAGTCTGCTCATTTCCCTACCTATTGGATACGGTGCAGATCCTAGTTAACCAACAGCTTACATCCTCCTACCCCCCACTAGAATTGCTTTATGTCTGTCCCATGCATTCTTGAATTCCCCCACTGTTTATGACCCCATGACCTCCTCAGGAAGGCCGTTCCATGCATACACTGCCCTCTCTGAGAAAAAATACTTCCTCACATTGCCCCTGAACCATCTCACCTCTATCTACAAATTGTGCCCCCTTGTTCTTGCACATCTCTTTTTCTGAAAGATGATACCCTCTTGGACTTTGTTGACTCCCTTGAGGTACTTAAATGTTTCTATCATGTCTCCCCCCTCCCTCCTTGCCTTGAGGTTATGCATATTAAGCTCGTTTAGTCTCTCTTCATATGATGTCTGGTGCAAACCCTGCACCATTTTAGTTGCCCTCTTCTGGACTGCCTCAATCCTGTCTATGTCCTTGTGGAGATGGAGTTTCCAGAACTGCACGCAGCATTTCAGATAGGGTCTCACCAACTTTCTGTACAGAGGGATAACAACTACCTGTTTTCTACTACTTTGGTCACTCAGTCAAAGAAATCAATTAGATTTGTCTGACATGACTTTCCCACTGATAATCCATGCTGCCTTGGGTCCTGTGCCCCACTGGCCTCTAGGCACTCAATAATTAAACGATTCCATGATTTTCCCTACCACTGAGGTCAAACTAACAGGTCTATAGTTTTCTGTCTCTGTCTGGCTCCCGCTTTTGTCAAGGGGAATCACATCTGCCCTGCTCCAGTCCTTAGGTACCACACCATCCTCCCATGATTTGTTGAAAAGGGTAGTCAGTGATGTCACTAGTTCTACCTTTAGTTCTTTTAAAATTTGATGGTGAATTCCATCAGGCCCCATTGGTTTGTCCACCTTCAGATTTAGGAATTCATTCTGTGAATGGACAGATATTGGCCCCCCCATTCAGATTGCTTCTATTCTTTGGTTTAGGTTCCTTCCCTTCCTCTTCTTTTGTGAATATTGAGCAGAAGTATTCGTTCAGTATCCCTGCTTTTTTACTGTCATGCACTGCCCACCCTCCCCCTTCTCTTTATTAAGCCTCACTATCCCTCTCTTGGTCTTTCTTCAATCCCTAATGTACCTATAAAAAGTTATATCCCCCTTCTTAACTGAGTCATCTATCTTTTCCTCAGTTTGGGCCTTTGCTATTCTGACTGCCTCCCCCGCTTCCTTCTGCTTTATCTGGTACAGTTCTCTGTCCTGCTCCTTCTGTGTTTCCTTATACTTCCTGAATGCTACCTTTTTCTCCCTAACCTTTTCAGCCACCTCTTTTGAGAACCATAGTGTTTTTTTTCCATTCATTTTGTGTTGTTGATTTACTTCACACAAAGGCTTGTTATCTCTGTGATGGATGTTTTGATTTTTCCCCATTGTTTCTATACCCTTCCTTCTTGCCCATTTGTTAGTGCTTTTCTGAGGCAGTCTCCCATCTTCCCAGAGTCAGCCCTCTTAAAGTACAGTACTCTTACTTTTGTATGGCTTGACTCTATGGCTGTGTTTATCATGAACCACACTGGTGGTCTCTTGCTCCCAGATGGCTACCCACTTCTACATCTGAGATTCTCTCCTCTATCCTCATTTGAGAGTACCATGTCTAAGATTGATCCTTCCTGAGTGGGTTCCAGCACTAGCTGTCTGAGGCATGCCACCTGTAGGGCATCAAAGATGACCCTGCTCTTGGATGTGGCTGCAGCAAAGGTGCTCCAGTTAACATCTGGCATATTCAAGTCCCCCATCAACATTATCTTCCCTTTTTCTGCCATTCTAAGGATGCTTTCTATTTGTAATAATCCTTTGGTGTTATTTCACCACTACTACAGACATGGCTATCTGGGCTACTTACAGTCAAGGAAGGGTATACCATGCTCAATAAGGTAGATGAGGGTGAATGCCCTACTATGGCATTAACTCCCCTCTGGTGCCGAGTTCACATTGTCATGTGCCTGCTGTTCAGATGTGTATGCTAGCCCCAGTGCCCAGATGGCTACCCTTTTTACCACACCTCACATGCACTTGGCAAAGCTGGCAAATTGCCACTGTTTCATCACTTGTACCTTGTATGAAAAAATCCCAAACAAGGGATTTTGATACCCTACTTTTCACATGTCCCTGATGCTGCATATTGGACTCCAGTTTTTTTTAGACACTGAAATGGGGGGCGTACTGAATGATAATGATTTCTGTTGTTGGGCACACTTGGGCTCTACCCGACCATCACAATCTATGACTATTACTGGGTCATCATCATCAACAGACACAGGTACATCACAACTTTGAGGATGGGGTAATTTACTAACAGATGTTTACACACACACACCTGTACTTTCTCTTTCTCTGGCTCCTAATTGGGGTCAACAAACTCAGCATCATAATCATCATCTGCATCCCTAATTTCAGCTTGGATGCTGTCCTGTGGAGAACATGTTCCAATCACAACCTCATTATGATTATCCACTATTTTTCTTCAACATTTGAATTGTTGGATGGCCCAGGCATAACCTCAGCAGCACTGAAAACATGAGCTTGTGAGTCATCATCAGGATTAGTGGGAGATTACTATAGCGCATTGGGTTAAGGCTCTTAGCTGCAGATCTGGAGACCTGAGTTTGAGTCCCACAGCCACCTAGGTGCATACTGTGTGATCCAGAACAAGTCCCTTAACTTTCTTGTGCTCCCAGGTCACATCTGGAGACAAGCTTCAGCTTAGTGTGTTACTCCTGGTTAAACAATGTTCTCTTTCCCTTTCCCATTAGAATCATGTTCAGCTATTGAGGGGATGGGGATGGAAAGTGTGATATCAACTACACTCTGACTCACTTCTTTAGACTTCACAACATTTTGGCAACGTTAACTTATCACGAGTTGAACTTGGGGCAATACTCATACCATCAGCAACTTCACTACCACCACTAGTGGGGGACAACAGTATCTCCAACCATCCTTGAAGCAACTTATTGAGCTGTGAAAAACATAGTAGGAGAAATCCCTTTCCTGCCATCAACTATGCCCTTATGCTATGTGCTACCACACCCATGGGCACTGTTGCCACTGGCAGCAGTGCCATAGCCAGAAACATCTTTGCATGTATGTCTCATTGCAGGCATTGTTTTGGATTACACAGAAAATTAACAACAAATTTAGATTTCTGAACTTTGGGGTGGATGGGAAGCCAAAAAACAACAACTGTGGCTTACAGATGGGGATTGGGCCCTAAACAGATGAAGACACACCAACCGATGGAGATTGGGCCCTGAACAGATGAAGACACACCAACAGATGGAGATTGGGCCCTAAACAGATGAAGACACACCAACAGATGGAGATTGCACACTATAAAGAGGTGCAGCCACACAGGCACAACAACACCTTAACCAGTGGTCACACAACTCCAAAACTGGAAAAATAATACCTTTTTGGGGGGCAGCTATAGTACTCGCCCACTAAGTAAACAGAACGAAGCAGTGAAAAATACTGCAGAAGGATAAGAGATTCAGAGTGCTGTGATTATGGTGTGGCACAATAAAATGTGTCTGACTTGATGGCATGCACACACTAACTACAGGTAATGCACAGAAAATTTAGCAGTTCAGTACGCTACAACCAGATCTTTTAAACCAACTGAAAAAATGCACTGCGCCACAGCAAACATCAAAAAATTATCAGAACTTACGACAAGTATTACTGTGTGTACATGAGCACACAAATACTAAAACACTAGTTACCCAACAACAGTTAGAAAGACTGCCTTTCTCACTGTGAATCTCCCTTCACCACAGATATGCTCCTCCCACGAAGCACACTTCTACAGAGTCTGTCAGTACAGAGACTGAATGTACTAAATTAACACACAATATTCACACAAAATCAATAAACGCTCGATGATATAAACATGTGAGGGTTTCCTACAATCGATGTACTAAATTTTGACACAAAAGTTTGTCACAGAAATAATTTTTTAAAGCTTTTTCGATGGTGTGATTCTCAGAACACTGACAGCAAATTATCTACAGCTTTCCACTACACACACTATGCTGAACTGAGGCTGTGCAACACAATCTAGAGCCCATGTGACCTGCCATCCCATGAATCACTGCAAAATTTGCCTTAAAGAGCAATAAAAAAGGCAAAGTTAACACAAAGTCCATTGAAATAAATGGAACTTCACGTTAAAATTAAAGGCAAAGTTACACGCTTCGTGTTGCGGAGTAATATGCAAATTCCACATTACACACAAAGGGCTCCATGTAGTGAAGTTTAGGGACTTCGCCCACCACTAGTCAATAGTTAAAGGGCAATCTAAAATGGAATAAAAAAAAAATAGGTCAAGATTTTCACCTGATTAATGCACTGCTGCTTTAGCATACAACAGGAAGACAACATTAATGGAAAAAAAATATACATATACTTATTCAGTATGTAAAAAGATTATTAAGTAGGAAAAGTGGAGGGCAGGATTTTGTTTTTCCTTTTATAATTTTTTTGGTGTGTTTTCACATTTTGCTTGTTTTCTTTTACTTTTTTTTGTTGGGGTTGGGAGGACAGCGAGGAAAAATAAAGACAGAACATACACTAAATGTTAAGACAGAAAACAAAGAACATTATATAAAGCTACTGGGCCTGGGGTCTACCAAACGTGTGCATAGCATACTAATCATTAGCAATTGCTGAGCCTCCATTCTGTCCAACTGCTTGCGAGTTTGGTTAAGACTGTTATACAGGTAATCAACCTCAGTCCACAGGACAGCTAGGCCCATCTGTGTGACTGCTATTTCCCCTGGAATGGCTCCATTTTCATTTAATTTTTGTTTTGGTAACTGGGTAAAAAGCAGCTGGACCACACGGCTCTTTTACACGCTTGACCCGGAGAGAGTCAAAGACAATTATGTACACAATGCAACAAAAATGAAATTCAATAGTGTCATAAAAATACAAATACAAGTACAAAAGATTAAAACCATGTTAACTGACATGAATACACGTCAAACCTGAAAATACAGAAGTTAGTCATACATAAAATGATGTGCAAATGCATGCAGCTGTGGGAGTCTCCACTTGTTCAACTCTTTCCCTTCTACTGCATTTTGTATGACATGCAGGCTGTCTCTGTACTGCCCCTCTTCAATTGCACCTTCCCCTGCAGGAGCAGCTCATAATTCCTGCACCTTGGCCTCCCACTGGGCACGGTGATGACTAAGAGTTGGATTCTTTGGCCACCAACACCCAAATGGCTGCCCTTTCTACTCCGACACACCAGCATGCTGCAGATGTTGTATTTCATCACACTTGGGTCACCTGGCAATGTAATGAAAAACAGCCACTCTTGTGAGCTATGGGGAGGACCAGACACCGGCAGTGGGGGGGAGATGTTGTAGGCTGCTCTGCTGTTGCAAGGGACAACACACTGCTGCTATTCTAGTTCCTGCTGCTGCTGTTCGACCTGCTGTGGGGGGTCAGTAGCCACCGGTACTGCAGGAGTGGCACCACTAAAACATCAAAAGAAGCAGATTTGGCTGCTGCTTCTGGTGGCACACTTCCACTGGCAGTGGCAACAACATTTTGGGGGGAGCACTGGATTGAAAAACATTGCCCTGGTTCAGGTGAATGGTTCTCCCAAGGCCCTGACGCATCCTTGGTCTATGCAGAATGCCACTTGCTCCAACTTTCTCCATTTTGGAAGAAAAAATTACTAAAAGTATCGCTAACTAAAAAAAAGAGAAAACCAGAAGAACTGAATCAGATAAAAAAAAAAGGTGGACTAAGGGTATGAAAGTAGTTTAAAATAAACTCGGGAATCTGGAAAAAAAAGAATGAAAATCAGAAAACTATTTAATTTACAAGTTTTGACTAGCCCACTAAGCTACACAGCTCCTGCTCTAGCAAAGCTAAAGTCAAAGTAAAACCAGTTCACTGCCTTCTTGCCTGATTCCCTTCCTGCCAGCATCATGTGACCTGCAGAAAGTCAGACATGTGATCTGTGGCCTGTTTCTTACAAACTTCACCTTCTCACAACATAAGCCAAAGATAATGTGAAGTTTGAAATGCAAAGTTCATTAAAGGCGAATTTCAACTTTTGAATGGAAACTTTGCATGTTACTTGGATGCGAAGATACTTCTCATTATACACACAGGTGTAGTAAAACTTTGCTGCATCTCTTCTCATAGGTCACTCTCCCTGAATGCCCTATATATCAAGCATAGGTCTCCCCTGCAATGTTTATACTCAAGTGAGTACAAATTGAGGTTCGCTAGTCTCTCTTTATATGATAGGTGAAATAGAGATGTAATTATTTTTGTTGCTCATCTCTGGACCCTTTTCAAGAGTTCAATATGGCTTTTGGCATGTGACACCCATAACTGTAGGCAGTACTCCAAACGTGGCTTTACTAGTGCACAACACAGTGGGACTGTAACCTTCCTATCCCTGCTCCTAATGTTTCTAGAGATGCATACTAACATTTTATTGCCCTTTTTTACCACCTCCTTATAGAGCATATCAAATTACAACTTATTTGTAATGATAACAGCTACATCCCATTCCCTATCTGTAACCTGCAGATCTATTCCATTCAGTGTGTATTTAGCCATTTTATTTCTGATACAAAAATGCCTAATCTTGCATTTATGGACATTAAATAATAATTTATGCTCCTTAGCCTATTTCTGGATATTATGTAAATTTCTTTGAAATTGATTGATTGCAGCATCACTGTCTACTGTTGCACCTAGTTTTGTGCCATCTGCAAACTTACAAATCCATGAATTTGAGAAAGTTAGGATGGATGATATGTAAATATTAAATAGTGATTGTCCCAACATTGAGCCATGTGTGACACCAGTGGTCACTTCTCCCCAGTCTGAATAATAACCCCAGATACATACCCTTTGCTTTTTATCATCTAGTGATGCTTTAACCCAGCTAATTATATTTTAGTTGAATTTTAATTCAATGAGCCTCTTAATTACATATTTGTTGGTTACAAGATCAAAAGCCTTAGAATAATCCAGACACACCACATGTACCGGAAGACCATTATCTAAGGCTTTACTTATGGGCTCAAAAAATTGAAACAGATTGGTTTGGGATTATCTTTTTGCATTGAATCCATGTTGTGCAATGTTCACTAAACCTTCATAATTCATATGTTTGTCTATTTTATAATGTTATAAATTCCACCGTTGCTTTACCCAGGACAGATTTCAGACTTATAGGTCTGTAGTTTTTATGATCCTCTCTTGATCCCTTTTTGTGTACAGGAGTTACACTGGCTTCCCTCCATTCAGATAGAACCTAACCCTCTACTAATGAGTATGTGAACAACATTGCTACTGGCCCAGCTAGTTCTGTTGCCAGTTCCTTCAGGATTCTGGGATGAATACCAAAAGGTCCAAGGGATTTGTAAGGATTCAGTTTTACCAGTTTAAACCTTACATCATTTTACTTAATTTCTCGATTTACAATAAATTTGTGGTTTCACTAATTTCATTTGTGTGTGCCTTGTAAGTGTCTTTTGGCTGATAAATATAAAAAAAAAAATATGTGTTAAAGATATTTGCCATTGTCTGGCCATCAGCGATCTGGCCATCTCCTATTTGTAGTGGTCCCACCTTTTGCTGTCCTCCCCCCTTTGAGACTACTGATATAGTTAAAGACGGTCTTGTTGTTATATTTAGCTTTTGAAGCTAGTTTCACTTCTTCTGCACATTGAGTAGTTTTAACTCTTTTGCCCTGTCTTTATATATTTTCCATTTTTCTTGGTATGGTTTGCATTTCTTGTATGCTTTTTGTTCCCTCTTTATTGATATCTTGATTTTCTTGTTAAACCACTTTGGAATTTTACCCTTGTTATTATACCTTATTCTTTCAGAGACATACTGTATGTATTAATACAATATTCAAGTTTACTTTGGATCTTGTTCTACATTTGACGTGCTGAGTGCTCATGCAGTTCTATTTTCCAATCCCACTCTTTCAGGTACTTTTTTTTTTCATTTCTGCATATCTAGCCTTGTTATACCATTTTGTCTTGTTTTTTTTTTTTCTAACTGTGTCTTCCAGTTGCCACTAATAGTAAACTGCATCATATTATGGTCGCTGTCTCCAATGGTTCTCTGACTATACAGAATTAGTTATTTCCTCCTCCATATTAGTAAGAACAAGATTAAATAAAGTTGAACCTCTAGTGCTATTACTTACATGTTGTTCCAAATTATGGGTTACAGTAATATCAAGCAATTTATTGCCTAATGCTGTTACTTCTTTAGGGGTTTTCCAGTAAATACCAAGTACTGTAGGTTGAAATCACCCAGTATTACTGTTCTACTCCAAAGCTCCATTCCTTCAATGGCCTCCATAAATAGTTTATTTTCATCATTGTTAAGGTTCAATAAAATATAACATACGCCGAGAATAATTTTGCTTTTGTCCTTTCCACATTTTTCCCATTGCCTTTTGGTATTTCAATTCCATTGGCTTCGATAGTGCTCTTTGTGTATAGTACATCTCCACAACTTCTCCCATTTATGTGATCCATATGGAATAGACTATAGCCTGTTACTGTATATCCCTACTCCAGTCATTACCTTTTCACCATGTCTACATAATGGCACAGTCATGAATGTTCTCTTTGTGCAGCAACAATTTCAGTTTGTCTCTTTGTCCCTAGACTCCTAGCATTTACCAGGTGTCTTTACTTTTACCAGTGCTCCTATATTCTTGTATAAATTATTGGTCTGTTTTTAAGTTGCATTATGTACTCTGTTCACACGCTCAGTAATTTTATTGTCTTCTTTACAATTCCTTCTGTATCTACATTTTGTGACCCCTCTCCTCCTGTTTACTAATTTAAATTATTTGCATTTATATTTTAATGAATAATACTGCCCAAAAGTTTACTACCTTTTCTACTTAAATTCAGACCATCTTGGCTGAACAGATCATGCCTCCAAAAAAGATTTCTCAACCTCCCTCCATCAAGCACCATTGTATCAGCCAATTATTCAACCTGATAATCTTTCTAGTCTTTCTAGAGTTTGCCCTAGGCACAAGTAGTATTTCAGATAAAATCAATTCACAGTTTCTTCTCTTGAAGGGATGCATTTAAGGCCTTAAAGTCATTAATAATTTCTTGTTTTGTTTATTTCCCAATGTTGTTTGTGCTTGCGTGTACTACAACAAGGGGTTTATACTATGGGTTGAGGGTTTCAATAGTCTAGGTAACATATTTCTGATATCACTTAGCCCTGCCCCTGCAAAGCTGTTGCTGATAACATGGTCTTTGTTACCCTTTGTGATGTAGCTGTCAGTATATTTGGTGACTGAGTTCCCAGAATGTAAATTTGTTTTAGGTGTCTCTTCATTGCTACAATTTGTTACCATGTCCTCTGATGTGGGTTCATTCCTATGGCTTTGTACAGTAGTTGCCGCATTGTCACTAACTATATCTAGAAGTGCCTGTGCTTGTTAACTGGAGGTGAGAATTGGTTTTCCAACTCCAGGTTAAATTTTATAGCTCTCCTGCCTTTTGTATTTTCTTATTTGCTCCTACAAGGCACCAGTCACCTCCCCTCCTCAATTTTTGTCTGCCTTTTTGGAGTTTCCCCCTTTACTTTGCTCAGGCATGGCATGTCCTTCCACTTGTTTCAGTAATATTACCAAGCAATTGATTTCTAAGGCTTTCAACTTCTGACTCCAGCTTGGCAATTTTTCTTATAAGTTTCATAGAAACATAGAAGTTGATGGCAGATAAGGACTGCAAGGCCCATCCAGTCTGCTCATTTTTTCTACCTTATGAATGTGCCATATGCCTTTACTTTGTCAATGGTCTATCTATTCATACTCATCTGTATTGCTCCCTTATGCCTATCCCATGCCTGTTTGAAGCCCTGCACTGTATTCATAGCCACCACTTCCTGAGGCAGGCTGTTCCATGCATCCACCACCCTTTCTGTGAAAAAGAACTTCCTCATTTTACCACTTTATCGGTCTCCTTCTAATCTGATGCTGTGTCCTCTTGCCCTGCTATTTTTCTTATATTGAAGCATGTTAGACTCTTTCACCTTGTTAATGCTGTAAAGATGTTTGAATATTTTGATCATATCACCTCTCTCCCTCTTTTGCTGTAGGGTATACATATTGAGCTCTATTAATCTGTCCTTATATGTTTTCTGATGCACTCCCTACACCATTTTGGTTGCCTTTCTCTGGAATGCCTCCATATTGTTAATGTCCTTGTGCAGGTACAGCCTCCAGTACTACACGCAGTATTCTAGATGAGGCCTAACCAGTGTCGTGTAAAGAGGGATTATCTCCCTCTTATGACTTGTGATACCCCTACTAATACACCCCAACATATCTCTAGCCTTATCAACTGCTTTATTGATCTGCTTGGATGATTTCAGGTCATCTGTGATGATGATGCCCAAATCTCTTTCTTCCCTTGTGATTGCCAGCAACTCCCCTCCCAACCTATAGGTAGTTTCAGGGTTTCTCTTCCCTATGTGCATAATCTTTCACTTCTTTGCATTAAACCCCAGTTGCCATTCTTCTAACCATTTGCCAATTTTGCCAGATCTCTTCTCATTCTGTGCCCAATCCATCTGGATCATCTGCTGTGTTGCAGATCTTGGTGTCATCTGCAAATAGGCAAACCTTACCCTCCAGACCATCTGCAATGTCAGTGATGAAGATATTGAAGAGGACTGGCCCCAGGACTGATCTCTGAGGTACCCCACTTGTGACTTGCACCTCTTTTGACTGTATACCATTTACCACCACTCTCTGTTTTCTGCCCACCAACCAGTTTGCCAACCAGTTGACCAACATATGACCCACCCTGAGCCTACCCTTTTAGTTCCATACATCATTTATAAAAAAGGCAGTATATTTAGCACTAGGTTTGATGCTAAATTTACCACACAGCACACATTTAATCCCTAGATCCCCACTAGCTAGATTAACAATACACTGGTCCATTACTGAATGTAAAAGTAGTTAGATAGAGGCTGTAATAAACAGTATCTTCACAGTCTTTAAATCCAGCAGGGTCTTAGCTACCTGGCTGACACCTGTCTGACACTGGCAGACATGCATGCCTCTACCATTGCATTGCCTCTGCTCACTAGCGGCAGAGCTCATATGTTTTCTAAACAGGAAGTGCCTTGACTTCCTACTTCCTGTTCAAAAATTCACCAAAGCAATTTTATTGAAATAAACACTTTTTACCTCCAGCAGGTGGAATTTGTGCACTGTTGCCACTTGTGGACCACAACCCTTAAACAATCCTTTACAATGCTTAAAATCACTTTTGTATTGTGGAAGCTCTGGGTAGCCCTCCACTATCCCACAATACCCCTTTCAAGGCAACAAGGTGTTTCTGGATGAGAGCTAGGGACTAGGCTTCCCTCCACAGTGCCAAAATGCACCATTTCTGGGCAGCTAGTGCACTCTAACATGTAGGTTAGCTTGGTAGTTTAAAAGCAGTTTAAAAACTCTAAAAACTAAGTTAAACATAGTTAAAAAGCATAAAAAAGCCACAAAACTGTGCTCCAGACAGTCCCGTATCAACCAGAGCTTTCTCTAGAGGTAGAGCTTATATATCTCTAAACAGGAAGTGCCTCAACTTCCCACTTCCTGTTCAGCAATTCACCAAAGCAATTTTATTAAAATAAACACTTTCTGCCAACAGATGGTGGAATTTGAACACTAGCATTAGGGTCTTTGAGTTGCATGGGCCCCTTTACACAGGCATAGCTGCCTTCTACAATCTGTATAGCATTTACGTGGTCTCAAATTGGATCTCTATAGTATAGGGACCAACTACACATACCTATAGCCCTTGCTCTCTATGTGCAGTTCTACAGATATCTTATCTGGCTCACCCAGTGGTCACCATTTGTCTATAGTGCTACAGCAATAACCTTCTGGTGCTATGGGGTCTGTTTTTACTCTCTGAAAGGCCTTCATTAATTTGGTAACTCTCTCCAGGCTTCCTTGCAACCAATGCTCAGCTCTATCTTACTGTTGGAACTTTCTTGTGACATCCCAAGGCACAGTCACATATGGCACAGTCAGCCAGGATGCAGTGTAATACCTTGGAGTAAATGACATGTTGGAAAATTTTGCATGACACAATTAAATTAAATTGTGCTTTTTCCTACAGCACACTGCAGCATTTTGCATTAATACTGCAAGATACAGTATTGCATCCTGGTTGGTGCCAAGGTTCAGCTCTGATTTGCTATCCATCAACTTTTCCTCAATGCCAAGAAGACTGTCTCCATGACCTTTGGCACAAGGAAGAGACTCTATAGGCTTCCCTCCCTACCCACTTTCCACACCCTTGATGGAACTTTACTTGAAGACACATCTTCTTTCAGGTACTTAGGTGTTTGTTTGGATCAACACCTAAACTCCACTGAACATATTGACGCCATCCAGAAAATACTGTGCCACAAGCTTGGTGCCCTGTTCAGGAACCATAGTTGCATCCCTCCTATGGCTAGACGTGAACTTGTTCAGAAGATGATATTGCCCATTTTCAACTACTGTGACATAGTCTACGGTGCTGCCCCATGTCCTCCCTGGCCAGACTGTACACCCTTTTCAATTCCTTCTGCCATTTTGTTTGGATACCCTTCCCACACCCACCACTGTGATCTTTATCATGCCCTATCCTTCCCCTCTCTTACAAATAGGCAACTCTACCACTGTGCTAAATTCACCTTCAATCACTGGTTGGGTGAGCTCCCTTCCTACCTAACCTCTTCCTTTATAACAACCTCCCCATCTTCCCCTTCCCTTAGATCAACTGACTCCCGCACCCTGGTAGTCACCTGAAGATCCACCCTAATCAGCCAATCTGCTTGCTCTCACCATCTCCCAAAAATCTGAAATTCACTCCCTCCCCCCTCAAACCTGACACTCATCCTTTGCCAACTCCATCAGCTCTGCCCTCACAAATTACCTTGCACCTAGCTGCTCCTGCCATGTCCGTCCATAATTCCCTCCTATAAGCCCTGGATAAACCCTACCCTCTACCATCACCTTCATTTTACCTTGTGCACCCCCACCCCCCAAATTTCTAGCTCTGCTCCCCTTCCACCAAATTGCTCCCCCTTACTGGCCTCCCTTGGTCTCTTACAGAATGAAAGGGACACCAAATGCTCTCCACATGTCCTTCTCCTACCCCCAGGGACTTGTATCCCTCATCTACTCCTTCCCCCTACACCCTTCCATCTCACCCCTCCCTCTCCCCCTTTTCCTTCATGTCAGCACTTGTTTACTTATTAACCTGGCACTTATTATTGTTCACTTTTTCTACATATTATGCACTATTCTGTTTTAACACTGTTTGTAACACCTGCCTCACAACTGTATATTAATATTAATCTTGTAACTTGAATGTAACTTGAACATGACTCTTCCCCCTCCCCCACCTCACCCCTCCCTCTCCTTTCTCCCTCTCACCATCCCCCTTTTCTTTCACATAAGCACTTGTTTACTTATTAACCCTGCATTTATTATTGTCCACTCTTTCTACCTATTATGCAGAACACTGTTGTACCACTGCTTGTAACACCTGCATTAGAACTGTATGTTAATGTTGATCTTGTAACTTGAATATTTAATTTTTTACTCCTATTGTACCCCTTCCCCCCCAGGTCACACTGGGAGATGAGCAACTTGTCACTCAGTGTGCCTTCCTGGTGAAACATGTCAATAAATAAATAAATAAATGGTGCCATGTACCTTGGTGTGTCATGCTCTTTACAAATATGTGACCTCCCACAGCTGGAGTGGTCTAGTTGGCTGGATTTGGAGGATTTCACCTTAAATCTCTTATGATTCCTCATGTATAGCCTGAAGCTGCCATCCTCTACCAAATCAAAGCCTATAGTATTTTCTTGCAAACCTTGAGGTGACTCCCTTGAGGGGCGACCCCCTACTTCTCAATTTCTTTCTCCTGCTGATGAGACTGTATGGCTTCATAATTATCAGGTCTCTATAATCTCATTTCATTTCTGATCTCTTCAATAATACCATCTTGTGCTTCTCTTTCCTTTCCTTGATGCTTCTGGTGAAACAAATGTCCTCCCACCTAGGTGGGTTGTGAGAAGTGGCTAATCTCTTGACCTGTATTCTCCCCTCTCTGGCCAGCATCTGTTTTTATTTGAGCAGAGGCTTAGAATTCAATTCAGGTGATTCTGAGTTATGGCATGAACTGTCTCATCTATTACTGCTGCATAGCAAGAGCTATGCATGAGGTATTACTATTATGTAGTAGGCAAATGGGGCTCTGGAAGCACATGACTGGATACCAGCACTATGTCCTTCCACAGTGGAGTTGAAGCACATGCAGTCCTCTGTTCACCACAGTGCTGTCTCCCTGCTGCACTATTTTCTGGCTCAGTCCACATTTCCAGTTCACTTCACTTTGATCGTTGTCCCTGTATTTTTATAATGTGTTCCTGGTGTCTAGTGGCACCCTAGCCCTCCAATCACCATCCTGCTGTTTCTGGTATGTTTCCCCAGAGTCTAGTTGCATCCCTGCCCTCTGATTGCCATCTCCATATTTCTATAATGTTCCCTGGTGTCTAGTGGCTCCCCAGCCCTCTGATAGCCATCCCCATAGTTCCAAAATGCTTCCTGCTGTCTAGAGGCACCCCACCCTCCAATCACCACCCCTGCAGTTCCAAAATGTTCCCTGGTGTCTAATGCCCCCCCAACCTCTGATCATTGTCCCTGTAATTCCAAAATATTCCCTTGTGTCTAGTGGCCCCACCTCCAATCACTGCCTCCTTATTACTTTTTAAAATGTCACCTGTATTAAAGAAAACAATCTCTTTATGTTTTTGTTTTTTCTTTAAACCTGTAAAAAAAAAAGTCCTTTGCTTATCTCACACCTGCCACCCTGACTTACCACTCAGCCATCACCACCTCATAACATCCACACCCCAAACACACCCTCTCTCACATAAAGAGGTACCAGGGTGAAGATCCACTCTCTGATCAAAGACATGCCTTGCTGTTGGAACTGCTGACTGCAATATGAGAAACTAAGGTAAGTGTAGTTCAATGTATTTCAATGGGGATTTTAACTTTGAGACATTATTTTGTCAATTTCACATATTTGCACCCTAAATTTTCAACTTGGCCTTTTTAGAACCCCACCTCATGAACAATGATGGTGGAATTCTGCAAATCAGGCCCAAAAGGTGCTTTCAAATTCACTTTATGAAATCATCTTTTGGGTGGGATTTGACGACTTTCACCACCATTGCTCATGAGGAGGGGTCATAAGAAAGCTATGCTGAAAAGCTGGGGTCAAAATATATAAAACTGACAAAGTTACGAGTGTACATGGAAATTTTTCTACACTGACTCATAGCTTCGATAATTTTATATATCTTGACCCCAGATTTTCAGCATAGCCATTTTTTGACATCACGTCATGAACATGACAGCTGTCTTTTTGCAAATCCTGGACAATATGTGTTTTTGCATCTGTGATGCAGAATGATGTTTAGTTTGGCACACAATCACATTTCGGCCAGGATTTGAACACTTTCACCTACGTGGTTCATGAGGCGGGGTAATAAGAGGTCTACTCTAAAAATTCATCACCTTGCACCTACATTGGCTCTGACCAGAGTTTTTTTTTATGAATGGTAGGAGAAGGCTGCATTCAACAAGTCAGCTGCTGAGTGCATCCACACATAGGTAATGCACAATGCCTCAGCCAGTCACTGCTGGGGGAAGGGACACTGGAATATTCCAGTACTTTGGGTCTTCACAAATTAATCATGTAATAACTATGCTCAAACAGGAAGAAGGTAAGAGCCTCATTACATAATAAGTACTGAATAAAAAGAAACATTCATTCTAAAAATCAGTAAAACACTGAGCACATGAAATGAGACAATATTAAAACCAACAACAATAGAGGCTGATACATGTTTATACACCATAAACAGGGCTACACAATTAATTACCTAAAAATGTTACAAAGTAAAAACAATACAGATCGCCTACCTGTGAGTCTTGCTGATGACTCCCACTGCTCAAACAGGAGTCCCTCATGTGGGTGACTGCTGGTACAGCTCTGCTTATGCACCAATAGCCTAAATGTTTCACATTCTCTTACAGCCATCTGTTAACTCACAATTTAATTCATGCAGGTATTTCCAATGTGGGAGCTGCATACAGTAAGATCCTTTCTCTATACTTCCCCCACTCAGATGCCTGAGTTCTCTAAGCTCTTGAGTCTCCAACCATTTTTCTTTCTGTCCATCAGGCTACTAAACTGCATGCCCAGAAACAGGTTAATGGCAATAATAGCCTTTATGCAGCTTGATAATAATACACATTGAGATTAAACTGTTTTTTTTTTCAGGGGCAACAAGGCAAGGCAACAAACTTACAATGTATGCAACACATGGAAAAAAAAAAACTGCACCAAAATAGCAACATTATTGAACCCCTCCCCCCTCGTTGCTCCAGTTTTGCCACTTCTACCCAAATATTATCACTCCCTTATATCCCAGTGTAGCTGTACTGCACAAGTCATATGCCTCCTCCACCTAACTCTTCAGTCGAGTGACAGGTAGATCAAGCACTTGACCCCGCAGCCATTCTGATTTGCATGGTCTGCAATAATGAGCAATTGATGCTGCTGATGGAATCTGACACTGTGTCAGACTCCTGTGGCTGAACTGATCAATCATTGCTGCAGACTGCATAAATCAGAATAACAGCTGTGGTAAATGCCTGCCTATCACTCAGCTGAAGACTCATTTTCAGGGGGACCTTGTCAATATAAAGAGACTGAACTACTTATTTTAAGACTAGTCCTCCAAGTGAGGACAGACTTGATTGCACTTCTCACTTACAGCCTAAAGTGCACAAGAGTACAAACTGAGTTTTGAACCAGATAAGCTTTTTTGAAACAAAAAGAACATCTGTGTTTTGATCAATTGTGTTAACATTTTCAAACTTTCAGAGGTGCATACAGCTCTTCCTAACTCCCAGCCATGTTCCCAACTATTGCAGTCACTAGGTACATGGACATAATAAATGAATTAATCAAGTTGCTTGTACTTAAGTGGTCAATATAATCTTGAATTGCAGCATGAGGGATACTGCTACTTTCTTCTGTTTTTCAATATCTTATTAACTGATTTTACAGTATGTAAAATCATATACACCACAATATCACAGGAAGATAACTCAGCTCATTATAAGCAACTCATAACATAGCAAGTTTCATGACAGGCTAACATTCATAAACATTCCTGATAGTTACAGCAATTAGTGTGTTAAAGTGCAAAACTGAATTCATAACAAAAAGTGTTTACTTGCATACAACTTACATGACTAGGGTCTGGGAGACAGGCATCATCCTGCAGTGGCCTGACATTTTGTCTTGTCCCCCCCCCCACCATGTGGCAATGCAGTGTGCACCACAGGCACATACACAGGGCATGTGCAGGAGCGCACCACATATCATCCCACCCACTGCCTAGTCTGCATTGCTGCACTTTTCATGAAGCCACAGCGGAATACTAACATTGTGGGTGTCTAAATACCATATTTTGAATATTTGGGATGAATATTTTATTCGGTCCCACAAATATTTGGGCTTTCATCATTCATAGTGGTATTTAGGTGTTTGGGGAACCCAATTAAAAAAAATAACAGCCCTCATCCTGAGCCCAGATTTTTAATACAATCCCTCATTCCCACCCCCTGTTAGAACCCAGTCCCACCCCAAGCACCCACAGTAGAATTTTTCAGTAATTACAACTCCCATGGTGGTTGTCCAGCACAACCCACACACCTGTAGAGCTGGTTGCCATCTATGTGCTAATTTCTGCTAAAAGCAAAGTAATTTCCCTCCACCCGCACCCTCCGCCTAACCTCTTCTCAACCCAGCACCCAATTCATGAACTCATTTGGTGATGGGCTATCTCTGGATGACAAAAAGGTGACTGGTGCAAACCTGCCTTCAACCAGAGCTGGCTGATTTCTGTGAACTGAAACCTCTCCCTTGTATGGTCATTGTGCCACACAGAAGATTGATTAAGAATTTGAATAGCCTAGGGGTGGGCTCCAAAGTGATGACTTGAGTTAGAAACTGGTTACCAGATAGGCAACAGAGGATGGTGGTACACAGCACTCACAATAGTGATGACAGAGTGGCCAGTGAGGTGCCACAAAGCTCAACACTGGGATTGTTCCTCTTCGATGTCTTCATAAGTGACACTGCAGATGAACTGGAAGGGAAGGTATGCCTTTTTGCAGATGATACCAAAATCTGTAATAGGTGAACAATAAGTAAGGGATGAAAGAATGTGTAGGGATCTTGGGAAACTCGAGGTGTGTCCAAAAGCGTGGCAGCTGGAGTTTAATGGTAAAAAGTGCAAAATCATGCACCAAGGGCATAGAAACCCAAGAACTGAGTACAGAATGGGGAGAGGTACTGTCAGTCACTAGGCAGGCATGGAACTTCGGGGTTATCATATCTGATGACCTCAAAGTGGCAGGATAGTGTGACATAGCAATGGGTAAAGACAGTGGGATGCTGGGATGCATAGTGTGAGGTATCTCTAGAAGAAGGAGGGAGGTGATGTTGCCACTATACCACAAACTGGTGAGACCCCACTTGAAGTACTGAGTCCCATTCTGGAGGCCACACCTCTGAACAGACATAGACAGGGTGAAAGCAGTCCAGGGAAGGCCAAATAAAATGGTGCAGCAGTTGCAACAAAAGCCCTTTGAAGAGCAACTGAGGGATATTAACACGTACATGCTGGAAGACAGGAGAGCAAGAGGGGACATGATAGAAACCTACAAGTACCTAATGTGGGTGAACAGACTGCAGAAGGGAAATCTCTTTCAAATGAGGAAGAGCACCAGAACTAGAAGGCATGTGATGAAGTTGAGGGGGTGGGCATTTAGGAGGAATAGGAGGAAGCTCTGCTTCACTGAAAGAGTGGTGGATGCCTGGAATAGACTGCCAGAGGAGGTGGCGGAAATGAAAACAATAGGGGGCTTCAAGCATGCATGTAATAGACTTACAATAATATTAGAAAATAGGGAGGGAGGGAGGGTTACTGAAGACCATCTACAGTCTGTGGAGACAGACTAGGCAGGGATCATATGGGCATACAGGGTGAGCTATGTAGTCCTTTTCAGCTAACAAATTCTATGTTTCCATAAGAAAGTTTAGGAAGGAAAAAATGAGCGGTCAAATGGTGGGGCTAGTAGAAGTAAGGATTTCAGAGGTTGTAAACAATCCAAAAAAATTCCTATTTGAGTACCCTGATAAAACAGACCCAAACCAAAGCAACAGGTCAGAGAGGAAAGGAGATTATTGGGCAGGGAGCTGCAGCCAAAGGGTAATATACAGTATTAAAAGAAACAGGAAAGGGGGATATGGGGAACCAAGGGAAGACTGGGTAGGTGGGGTGAAGGGTCTAATAAACTGCAACATCTGTGGTACAGTCATCTCCAGTGAAGCTGACAATATTTCCTGCTGTGTAGCAGGTTTGTTGAGTTCACTGAAGACCTAGCTGTAACTGGCCAGCCCAGTGGTGCTGAGGGTTGAGGTGCTGGACCCCACACCTCACTCCACACCAGTGACCCAGGCCAGGAGCAACCTTGGGTTTCCGGGGGTTGGAAGGGGAGGGAGAGGATTATGCATCTGACAGACTGCTCTTCTTTCCTGGGGAAGGGAGGGTTGTTGTCCTGCTCCTTGGCTGCTCCCTAGTGGAGACCAGAGGGCAGCACTTGAGTCAGGGAGGCATAGGTACACAGCATGCATGTGCCTCCACATATGCATGCTCATGCCAGGAGGAGCAGGGGGCAGGGCAGAAAATGGTGTCAACCGGTGAGATGACACCGGTCCTCTGCAGGCTCTGCACCCAGTAAGCTGGGAACCTCCATGCCATTGAGGTAAGTCCTGGTGGATGCCAGGGTGATGGGCCTGGGGAAACCAGTGGATGGGGGTCCAATTGAAACAGGAAGTCAAAAAAATATAAATAAAATGAAAAAAGCTAGCTGTAATGAAGACAAAACTTGGCCTTCTCCGAAGCAGGTTCCAGTGGTCACTGCTACAGGTAGCAATCACTCCTGTTGCCAACTGGACACCTAGGGTAATGACTGGGGACTGAACTATAGCCAGCAAGTGGGTGGGGAGGGATCGAGGCGATAAGGAGGATAAAGGCAGATGGGAAACCTGAGGTGGCAACAGCAAACAGATTTGAAGCCCTGAGTGATTTTATTGCTCCATTCTTCCCATTGCGGAGGCTGGAGTCTGTAGCCTTCCAAGGCACCAAGTCTGTTAGAAGAAGACATCTGAAATAAACAGGCAGAGCCCATGGCAAAAGAGAGGACCAGGAGAGTACTCATGATAGGGAACTCCATTGTAAGGGGACAGATGAGATAGAGAGGACAGGGGAGCAGGGGAATAGAATAGGAAGGGAACTGCTTGGGGCCTCATTTGGGAGATATGCAAGCAGGGTAGAAAGAATAATCAGGAGAGTGGAAAGAGGGAGCAACCATAATGTCACTGTCCACCTGGGAGCCATTGACCAGGCTTGCAGACCCCTTGCAGAGGTTACAGATAGCTTCAGGATGCTGGGAGGGGGAGGCTCAACCAGGCAAAAGCTTAATTGACCTTTTCTGAGGTTCTGCCATTTTGGGACAGGGGAGAGGTGTGCTGATCACTCACTTCAAGACATGGCTGGAGGAGTGGTGTAGGGAGAAGCTATAGGGATACTTGGTGATGTGGAGCCACTCTTTGAAGGATACAAGTCAAGTCATGTGGTATGGCTTTCACTCCTCTATTTCTTTACATTTAATACACTGTATTAAATATTTGTTTCCTAACAGGACATACATGATCAATAATACATTATGCTACTACAACTGATACAGACATCCATATAATCCTCCGGTCAAAAGCTTTCACTTTAGTGTAGTGCAGTTTATCATGACAACAATGAGAGGGCTTTAAGCCCGAGGTTCAATGGGTGGAACAACAACGTTACTCCCCTATCGAGCTCAAATGTGTCACTTTTCCTGGACACCCTCAGGATTCATTTTGTTGCAGCCGGAGGCTATGTTGGCTGCTCCTTCATCTGTTCAGTCTCTTTTCCTTCCTCCCTACCCATTTGCCTCCTTCATTCTCCCCCATGATCATTTTCCTCTATCATGCTGTTCTTTCTTGACACCTAGCCACTTCTTTGCTATCACTTTCACATCATTAGCATCCTCATACCTCATTCGTTCCTCCCTTTCCGTACCTCTTCTCCCATCCTCATACCTCCTTCATCGGCTGCTCATCCTTGCATTATTCTCCTTTATCTGGTGGCTGCTTTCCTCTCTTTGCCAGTGCTTGGGTGTACCATCCCCCACCCACCTGCATCAGCGCTTCTGTTCTCCCCTTCCCCCTCTGGCCACTGCTACTTTGCTGCTCTGCTACTATGCCATCCATGTCCCTGGCCTCCTGCTAGCTCATGCTATTCTCTGGGATGGGTCTTCTGACTTTTTTTGACGTTCCTGTCTGGCTCTCTCTTTGCCCTCTGCTTGGCTTGGACTCTGGAAGCTGGGAGAGCTCTCATTGCCATGCTGTGGGCAGCCTGTCCCTCCCTCCGAGCATAGTAGGGGTTCCTTTGGTTCATCCCTCCTTGCTGCCTTCTCCTGACTGCCTCTCCGCTCCTCTCCAGGCCGGTTTCATGCTGCCCTTCCCAGCACCTCCTCCGTCATCTCTATCAGTCTGTGATGTAGAATCGAATACTCTTCTCTGCTCACCTGTGCACTGTGTATTTCCACCATTTGTACAGTTAGTACTTCTTGGTGGACTATGCTGTATACCTATGCTTTGGCAGTTTCTCTGATTCTCCAGGGTACATGCATTTTAATTCTGTACTATTCTTTTCTGGCTTTATGTCCTCATCGGGTGCAGATTCTGATTCATTTACATTGTGCCACTCATGCAGGGCCATTTTCGACTTGGCTTGCTTTGCTGCTAGTTTTGTCCATATTCACTCATATCTGCTTTCTTCAAAATTGTATGTGTATTGATATTGCTCTCAGGTCAGGTGCCCATTGTGTGGCTGCATTCCCTAACTGAACCACATGTAATCTAGCATTTGTTGGTAGCGGGAGCTCGCTTGGAAGTTGTGGGACTCAAGTCAGGATATGTTCCTTCACCATTCGTTCCTTGAGCCTCTGGAATATGATGCCACTATGCTACCTAACCTGTCTCTTGCTTTGTCTTTGGGTGTCATTGCCGTAGTGTGATGCCTGGACTCACCGGGAGTACTGCTATAATGATTTCTTCATGTTTCATGCTGCAATGAATAGAGTATTGAACACATGGCAGCCTGTTTCATTTGAAGCTCTTCCTTCATCAGTATGTCCAACCCTCTCCCAGGTACTGCCTCCTCCTTCGACTCGACATCCTGTAATTCTCCTCCCTTTCTGGCCTTCACGGATTGTTCCAATTAAGACCTGCATTGCTGTTTTTCAGCATGCATATCATAGCTCCTCTGCCCCTCATCCAAAAAGAATAAAAAATCCTCCACTCGAACCTGGCCAGCATGCCACCTCATCCAGCTCACCCTGCTACAGTTCTCATCTCGTATTGGCTAGGTCCCATGCTACCCCTTTGATCTCCCTGCAATTTCTCATCCTTTCATGCTTCTCTTTCCCATTCCATCCTTCTGCCTTCATGGCCATTTCCTATCTCATCAAACCTCCCTTCCTGGATAAATTCCATCACCAGCTATTCCAGCTTTTCTCCTGTCATGGTTTCCCTCCATTTAGTCTGATTTGCTTGAATTCCACTATATCTCACCTCAGCCTGCTCATCTCTTTCAATCACTCCGTCGACATGCCTTGGCTGCCTCCCCCTAGCCTGCAGCATCAGTCCCTTGATTCATCTCCTCCTCCATTCCTAGCCATGCCTTCCTGTCCATCGCCCCTTGCTACGGGCTGGCTGGAGGCTGTCCACCATCATTCGAATTTCTTTCACATTCATTTCTGAATCTTCCTCATCTCAAGGAGCTTACTTCATTGCATCGCTTTCTTCATTTCCGGCTTTGCCTCCTTTCAAGCAGTCTACTTCACCACATCAGTCTATCCATCCTTTTGAGGAGTCTACTTAGTCACATTGCTATTTTATGCATCTCAACCCTCTAGTTCACTTACCCTCTGGTCCTTGTTCTGCCTTCTTCGCCTCGGAGTTTATCTCCTTTTGAGGATCCTCTTTCCTTGCATCTCCATATTGAATCCTCTGATCTCTTTGTTCATGTCGCCCTTTCATGCCTTATCAGCCTCAGTGTCCACTTCCTCACCTTGCTCAATCAGGAGTACCTCTCCATCGATTTTATGCTCCCTGCTTCTGGTTTCAGGCTGCCCGACTGGCAGCAGATGCAGTCCCAGTTTCTCTGGCCCCTGCATGGCTCTGCACACTCCCAGCATACCAACACTCCTACTCCCGGATATATTTCATATATCTATGACATTTTGCATGGCTCTTGTTCCCTCTACAGCATATTGCCTTGGGCATCCAGTGTTTGTCTGCTTCCATTTACCCTGAGCTTCATTTTCCTGTCTCTCTTTCCCCATCTCCAACTCCTGCTTCGATGTGCCCTCATTTTGCTCCCTCTCCTCAGCTCCTTCCACGTACTCAGTGGTTCTGGTTTCATGCCGGCCATGGCTTCTATCTCATCATGCCATGATTTCTCTATTCCTTTGCTTGCCATTCATATTATCTGGCCTTCCATGGACGATTCCTTCTGACCTTCCATCGACCCAGACCTCCATGCCACCTCATCCAGTTTGCCTTCCTGCCCCCCTTGCGGGGCCTTTCTCCTTCACGGAGTCTACTTGCCCATGTCATCTGCTTTCGATATTTCTTCATTCCTTAACCCCTTGGCTTCACAATGCTTGGCTTCGACATGCTCATCTCATTTGCTACCTCTCTAGGCATGCCTTTGCATGGTTTGCTGCCAAATCTGCGCTGTTCCATTGCTCCATCTGGCCATGCCTATCCTGGATCGTGTACCATATAATTCGAATTGCCCCAGTGCAGTTCTCCTCCCTCTTCAGCTGGGTTATATGCTACCCTATTGACCTCCCTATCGTCCTTTGTCATTTCCCACATCGCTTTCCAGTACCTGCCTTCCTCGAATCTATCCCATATCGTTCCTCATCCGTTCTAGTTCCCTTCCTCGGCCTAGCGCCCATTCTCATCCCGACCATCGTGGTTTCTTTCCACTCCTGGCTTCCCTCCCTATCGTGTATCATCCAAGTTATCTCTCTTTGATTGCCATCCCGTGCTTGCCCTCTGATTTGCAGTTCCGCTGGCTCCTGATGCGCTTTCTCGGCCTCCGTGTCCGTCTCCTTTTTAGAAGTTTCATTGTTCATCTCGCTCCCTAGTGCTTGATACCTTCATTCAAATTCTGTTCCCATTCATTCTCATCTCCTCTTCTTCTAGTTTCGCACCTGCTCTTCAGGATTCAGTCATCATATGCTTCCCTCCGCTCTACCCTTCTCTTGTCATCATACTTCATCCACTTTTGCTCTCTCCTCATCATACGTCATCCATTTTGCTCCTAGATCACTTCACCTGAGTTGCCTCTGTTTCCAGATCTCCCTTCTTGGCCTTGGACTCAACCTCATTTCAAGGCACCTCATTGGTGTACTTCCTTCGTATTGATTTAATTTTTGGTTCTTTCCCATCTCCTCCGATTCCAGTTCAGTTCTGGCTCTCCAGACTTCCCTCTACTATCAGCTTGCTCTCAATATTCTTTTTTGGACATACCTACCATACTTCCTATGCCACCTATCAGCCATGGACATCCTACGACATATATCAAGTCTATAACTCCAGTCATATCGAGTTCACGTATGGGTCTGTTCACGAAAAGGGGTTACCAAAGTGTGACATGGAAGTCAAATTTTAAAATCAACCATAAATTAATTTTGTAATACAGGTTAAGATACTGTGACCCACATGTGAGAAAAACAGTATGTTGCAAGATAAAAAATGTTAAGCTTCCCAAGAAAAATAAGGTCTGGTGTGATGGGTGTAACAAGACACACCATGGTGGGTGTAACAAGACACCACACACCGTGGTGGGTGTAACAAGACACCACACACCATGGTGGGTGTAACAAGACACACCGTGGTGAGTGTAACAAGATGCCACACACTGTGGTGGGTGTAACAAGACACCATGGTGTGCGTAACAAGACACACCATGGTGGGTGTAACAAGACACCACACATCCCAGCGAGTGTAATAAAGGGCACCACACAATTGTTGCTGCAGGAAAAAAACACCTTTATTTATAGACTGAAAGTAGTAAAAGACATTACGTAACATTAAACAGTGATAACATGCTTGTTATAATTATGCTATTTTAAACTGTGCAATTCTACAATTGTGCAAATCAGCATTGGAGTGAAAATATCTTTTATTATGCACAACAATTCCCAGCAATAGTGAGACTGTTTTTGTGGGCCACATACAAGTTCACTGTCCACTTCATGTGCAGAAAGCACTGTGCAGTTCCATTGCAATGAGTGTAACAGACACACCACTGCATACCTCTCAAGGATCCCTGCTTTGATGTCCATTATTTCACCATTAGCAACTATTGTGTCCCTTATTCAGGTGGCAAGAGCCACGCAAAGAACACACTATAACACACAGTTTTGTAAGCTGTAGAATTTTGTAAGTTGTAAGCACCAGAAATAAGCCATTTACAAACAATTGCATCGTGTTTCTATGTGTGCAGTCCATCACGGAAATGTTCAGTGTCAGTGTCCCTAATTGAATTGCAAGGTTATGAACCGCTTTTAATGCCAGCGGTCTTGCAATTCTTCATATTTTTTCATTATGTTTTGCAGCTGTTCCTGTTGGATATTGTATGTGCCTGGTGATGGAAAAAATAGGTCCATGGAAAATACGGCTCGTCTTCCTTACAGCATCAGAGTTCTTTCAGCGGTACATGTGAAGATGCCATCCCGATGCCTCAAGAAACTGAAGTGGAACCGCCTCCTGTCATCAATCATTGTTAGTTCTCCAATAAAAAGTTGCTTGAATAATAAATGGCATAAAAGTGGTTTATTTTATGTGCTCCAATTTTTGGCTAGAGACCACTGTACTTGATGGTGCTGATGAACTGGCTGCATCAAGGAGCTGGTTGAGTGTTTTGCTACTTGAAGCTACGGTAGTCACAGTAGTTGGCACTTCAACATTAACATGCTTGTGCAGCTTTAGGATGTAGCGTTCAGGTTCATTGATCAAATCTGTCATGTTACCATCCCTACTGACCTGGGAGGAAGAAGGTGCCAGTGGTGCAGAATCATAAATGACTGGTGTATCCATCTTGTGGACAGAATGACATTTGTTGGTCCATGGCACAGAAGAATTTGTGTCCACAATATTTTTAAGTTTGTTGCCTTCAGGGTTCTGTGCTTACTGTTTTCCACAGTGTCCTGTGCCACTCAAGCATGCAGTGCAAAAGCAGCTATGCTCTCGTCTGACAATCACACCAGAAGCCACAGAGCATACACTATGTAGTTTGCGTGTCCCTGGTACTGCTCTGATTTGTTGTCTTGCACTCCTCTTTATGGCATTCTCCCCCAACCAGAAGAATGTGCGCAGATCGTGCCTGCAGTCTTCAGTGGTAGATTCTTTGTGGAGGTTCTTTTTGCAGAACTCATACAGCTGTTTTGCATTGGCAATTACAGCTTGACTGGACTGCACTGCTAGACTGGCACCGGACTTGATCACAGCACTCTCTCCATCTGATGGTCCTTTCCCATGTCTGGAACCGAAGAAAGCTCTTTCAATTGTAATCCATATTTGGGTGCTTCTGAAATGTCCTGGAATGCCCACTTTGATTTGTATTGGCTTCCGAGCCATCTGAAGTGCACTTCTTTCTCAATCTTGAGTGAGTGGATGCTCTGAAGATGTGCATTGCCTAGTTCGACAAAGTGCCTAACAGCATGGTGGTCATGCTTCAGGTCACTATATAAACACTAAGGACTCTTTCATAATACTTGCATGTAGGACATCTGTAGAATGTCACTATGGGGTGAACAGTGGCTCTGTTCATGGTGCCAATGGGCAGATTGAATTTCATCTTGGAAAGTACACGTGTAGTTTTCCGCAAAGTCCAGTACCATGAGCACACATCCTTCTGGCACATTTGTTTTTAGAGACTTAAACTGACTTTGTTGCCAGGATGCAATATGCAGGTGCTGTCCCAAAAACATTATGTCATCCTTCAGTACTTCAAAAAATGTTGATACTGTGCTGCTTTTTCTTTTCAGTACTTTTCTGTTCTTTTTTGTCTCATTGCCTTCTGTGTTTGTTGTAATGGTAACACTGTCCCATTGGTACCATTTCAGTTCTTCCATGCCATGTCTGTCCAACAGTTCCTTTGCTGTTTTTTCTATGCCATCTGCACTGCAGTTTCCACAGGTCTTCTCAATGCATTTCTTTGCAAAGAACTGTTCACCTGGAGACCTTGGACACATGGTCATGTTGACAGCACTGTATATACTGGCAATCTTGCAGTGTGGGACTCTGTGCAAATCTGCAAATCTATTTAATGATTGTAACTTTAGGATGGCATTTGTGCAGTACTCACAAGCACTGCTCAAGATTTTGATCCTTTGCCAGTTTAATGTGCTTTGGCGCAGATCACGGAATTTGGTTGGTCCAATTTTTTGCCCCGGGTTTTGCTCACAGAACTCGTTGTACAGAATATGAAGAGGCTTGTCAAGGAAAGCCTTTGCAATCCCTGTTCGTTTTGAAACGGCCTTCTTATGTGGTAATGGCGTGGATGAGGTCTCAAAGAAGTTTTCTACCTTCTGCACCATTTCTTCAGACAATGCTGACTTGTGCCTGTTGATGGGTTTCACCCTTTGGCTGCGTGATGCCCTCATCATCTACCTCCAGCTGATTCCAAGTGTCTGGCTTGCACAACGGAGCATACGGTACTTTTTCAGTACCAATATTGCACTGGTAAAGGCATGCTTCAATTCTCATTGTGCCTTTGAGTTTTTATGCTTTAAATCCGATAGTTTGTCTTTCATTGCCTCCACCAGCTTGGCGTGCAGGTTTGTGCGGCACGGCATGCTCACGTTTACTTTGGATAGGGCCTCCTTTTTTGCAGGGGAGCAGCATGAAATAAGTTTAGAAACAGTGGTGGCAAATCATCTTGGAGACCTTGGAAGTCCTCTGCGGGCTCTTTGTAGTGCTTTTCGGATGACTTGGTTTGATCGTGTGTCAGTCACTGGGGTTTCATAAATGCTTCCATTTGTTAAGGACTCAGGAAATCTTGGGGTTGGTGAAGATGCAATGTTGGTTGTTGTGAAGGGTGTTGGGGTTGGTAAAGAGGCAATGCTGGTTGTTGTGAATGATACAGTTACACTGCTGTTTTTTCTTTTCTCTCTTTTCCTTGTATTCTCTCCCTTTTCATTTATTCTTCTGCGTTCTGTGCAGACATATTGGCACGGTCTTTCCTTCTACTTTCCTCCAGCGTGCTCTTTCTTCCATCTTTTTTGTTCTTCTTTTGAATTCATGGTTGTCCCCTACCTGTTAGGCTCCTGCAGGCTCAGAGACTATGTTCTTCCGTTCCTCATTTTCTGCATTCGCGCGTGACTTCATTATATTCTTTTCTCTTCTCGTCAGTCAGAGAAACCTGTACTTTCTGCAGCATAATACTGTTTTTTTCTTATGTTCTGCATAACGTTCAGGATTCTTTTCAGGTCATCTCTGTATTGCTGACTTCGCTCCCTGCCAGATATTGGGCTGCATACATTTTAAGTGCATCTTGCAAAAAGCACTGCAGCAGATACTTGTGGTCTTTGTCTCACATTCTCCATTTCTCCAGCAATCTTTAAGCAAAAAATTAGTTCTGATTACTCACACTGCATAGTGAAGGATAGGCACACTACATGGGATGCTGTAAATCGCTGGAAATGCTAACACTGAACACAAGGGAGCCGCACAGAACACTCCAGACCATTCGACGGTAAGAAAGAGCAAACATGCACACTCTGCATGATACTTCCAATCAAGGGAGCTGCACAGAACCATCCAGACCATTCGACGGTAAGAAAGAGCCAACATGCACACTCCACATGATACTTCCAATCAAGGGAGCTGCACAGAACACTCCAGACCATTCAAGGGTAAGAAAGAGCCAACATGCACACTCCGCATGATACTTCCAATCAAGGGAGCCACACAGAACACTCCACACCATTCGACGGTAAGAAAGATGGGATATTATAAAAATGCTTTAGAAAATGCTGCAATCTGATTGGCTGTTAGGATTCCAATAATCCAAGACATAGCATGGGAGTATTGAGGCATTAATGCACGCCATGGGTGTGTTGTTAGGCAAGAGGGCTGTCAGACTATTCCTTTAGCACCACTGAATGAATGGAATGATGCTTTGAACCAGCATTCTTAAACTGTTGATGGAAGAAATTTAAAAAGAAAGCTGTCCAAATCCAATATCCTGCCCTGCAAAACTTACCCTCTGGGTAAGATTTTTAATAATGTTGAGTCTTTTTCTCAGTCTGCAACACTTGCTATCTTTTAAAATATGTACAGCGTGAAAGTATGGGCGCCGCGTGAGGGAGACTCATTATCTCTAAAGGTGCGGTGATGCACTGCTGGCTTTAATGAGTGAGCAGTGCATCACTGCACCTTTATGGTACCCTCCCAACATGCACCATACTTCTGGATGCAAATTTTAAATGTTAAAATAATGTATGTTGCAGCGTAAGAAAAAAGACTCAACATACATTAAAAGCTTATCGCCATCTAAATGAGCAAAACATTGAAAATTAGAATAAAATCACAATAAGGCACTCCAGAAATTATCAGTTAGTCACCCCGTGAGCAATATGACATTCTGATGTGGCATGTGCCACATTACACACCTAGGTTGTGATTAACAATATTAATTCCAACACTCAGGTGATGCCTTATTGCTTAAGGCACAAGTAGTTTAATTTGAAGGAAAAAACGGCTCCCACATAAGAACCCCAGCAATATTGAAACCAACACATACTCAAGCAAACAAAAGCATTGAGGGCATCGAGGAGTCGGAGCATTCCTGTTTGGCCAGAATGAGACCAGCACATAAAGCCACCCCACCACCACCAACCCCCACCCCCGAGGGACAATCGCATGGTCCTTAACATGGTCAATGTGAATGCTCACACGAAACACAGGGGACCAGGCCCCAGGCCAGCCAATTACCATCTTTTTTAATTTTTTTTTTTTGGTTTACTGCATTACAGGCATCGAGCAAGTGAAAGCATTCATGTTCGGTCATATCAGGGCACCATACAGCTGCCCTGCTGCATCAAAGAACCAGCCAAGAGACCCACAAGCCGCATGGTCCTCAAGATGGCCGAACATGAATGTCACACAGGCCAAGAAACAACACTCCAAGCCAGCATAAAAACCCCAGCAATATTGAAACCAACACATACTCGAGCAAACAAAAGCATTGAGGGCATCGAGGGAGTCGGAGCATTCCTGTTCGGCCAGAATGAGACCAGAACATAAAGCCACCCCACCACCACCAACCCCCCGAGAAGTCACACCGCATGGTCCTTAACATGGCCGAACGTGAATGCTCACACATAAAACACAGGGGACCAGGCCCCAGGCCAGCCAATTACCATCTTTTTTTATTTTATTTTTTTGGTTTACTGCATTACAGGCATCGAGCCACACAAGCCGCATGGTCCTCAAGATGGCTGAACATGAATGCTCACACAGGCCAAGAAACAACACTCCAGGAACATTCCTGTTCGGCCAGAATGAGACCAGCACATAAAGCCACCCCACCACCACCACCCCCTCGAGAAGTGACACCGCATGCTCCTTAACATGGCCGAACATGAATGCTCACACACGAAACACAGGGGACCAGGCCCCAGGCCAGCCAATTACCCTTTTTTTATTTTTTTTTTTTGGTTTACTGCATTACAGGCATCGAGCAAGTGACAGCATTCATGTTCGGTCATGATCAGGGCACCATACAGCTGCCCTGCTGCATCAAAGAACCAGCCAAGAGACCCACAAGCGCATGGTCCCCAAGATGGCCGAACATGAATGCTCACACAGGCCAAGAAACAACACTCCAGGCCAGCATAAAAACCCCAGCAATATTGAAACTAACACATACTCTAGCAAACAAAAGCATTGAGGGGCATCGGGGAGTCAGACATTCCTGTTTGGCCAGAATGAGACCAGCACATAAAGCCACCCCACCACCACCAACCCCCCCACCCCAAGAAGTCACACCGCATGGTCCTTAACATGGCCGAACGTGAATGCTCACACACGAAACACAGGGGACCAGGCCCCAGGCCAGCCAATTACCCTTTTTTAATTTTTTTTTTTTGGTTTACTGCATTACAGGCATTGAGCAAGTGAGAGCATTCATGTTCGGTCATATCAGGGCACCATACAGCTGCCCTGCTGCATCAAAGAACCAGCCAAGAGACCCACAAGCCGCATGGTCCTCAAGATGGCGAACATGAATGCTCACACAGGCCAAGAAGCAACACTCCAGGCCAGCATAAGAACCCCAGCAATATTGAAACCAACACATACTCGATCAAACAAAAGCATTGAGGGTATCGAGGGAGTCGGAGCATTCCTGTTCGGCCAGAATGAGACCAGCACATAAGCCACCCCACCACCACCAACACCCCCCCCGAGAAGTGACACCGCATGGTCCTTATATTCAAAGCAATTCACGAATATTCGAGCAAACAAAATCAATTTTTTTTTATTCAGGCTTTGAGCACCCCGAGCTCCCAAAGCTGATTCAACACTGGGGCCATAAACACATTTTTCCAAACAACAAAGGAAAGCATGGCAAGCTGAATTGTAATTGAGTTTATTTGCTTCCACAGAATAGCTGCTCACTATACAGCCCCCACCCCAAATGTTCAAACTATACCTTCTCCTCCTGATCAACACAATAGGATGGCAAATCATGCAGGAGAGAAGCAAATCATTTATTTCGGTATTCCCTCTTACCTAACGCGCCAAAGTCCCAAAAACAGTTTGACCACCGTGGGGCGTGAAATCAGCTTACCTTTCAGCGGCGTAACAGTTCAGGATTCCAGCTCACCCGACACCTTCTTTGGTGGTCGGCAACCGTGAAGCGACGAACCGCAGCGCGAAACTGCGACTTTAATGGGGGCATTATGCTAAGCGACCTCCCCGTCGAGACTTCCGCCAAAAAACACGCAACCAGAAGCCAATAGACCCCCACCTGTGGCGTGCAAACAGACATGATTCTCGGACAGCACCGATCCAGACTGGGGGGGTCAAGATGTGACTTGCATGGCTGTGCAAGCGCTTCGCTGACGAGAATAATAATTTCTTTCACAAGATGGGGAGGTTGTTTTGTACGGGAAACTGCAAGATAGGGCAACACGGACCACACTTGTGTTTGGGGAGTTACTGTGATGGGTGTAACAGAATAAGACACCATTGTTACGACCATCACAGTAAATAGAGAGCTGCACTGTGCAAACAGGAATTGTTAAAGGGACACAGGACATTAAGGATTCAAATTTTAGTGTGTCAAGAGTGATCCCAACACATTGTTTGCCTACTGTGAAGTGCAGTGTTGTCACAGTAGCACACCAAGAAGAGCAGGGTTTCCATGTCACACTTTGGGAGTGAAAAAACAGCAGAAATCAAGCTACATAATAGCAATAAAATTAACTTAAGGATATTTTACAACAATGGTATTATGTTAACTATCTCTGCAGGCTAGCACATATTAAATGTACCATTCTGCTGACAGAAAATGGTTTTCATTTTTTTATTAGCACAAAAAACAAGTTATAGGAGCCTTGGTAACCCCTTTTCATGAACAGACCCGTATCTAGTCATCATTCATTCAGCATTACCTCAAGGTTTAGATCATTATATCATTTACTTGAATATTCCTATCATTGAATTCCATACTACCTCATCAGCTACAACCTCAGGATCTAATCATTTTGAGTCTAATCGCTCACATCGCATAATCAAATATGCCCTTCAATCTCAGTATATGCCTATCTGCAACGCTCTATCAAGCAGTCTGCATTATAATTGATCTCCTTATCAGTATATCTGGAATCTCCTCTTGAGCTCATTTGGTCACCATTGCTCCTCTGTCTCAGACATGGATTTAGTCTCTTCCAGACTTGCTCTTCTGACCCACTATCTCTCATCGAATACTCAAGCACACCTTCCTGGGGTCCAGCAACTCTTACTTAGTTTCATCATTCCCTCAAGCATTCCATCATTTGACTCTGAAACCACTCCTTGACCACAAAACAGGATCTAATCTTTCTCATCGCATAATTTTGCTTTATCAACTTAATGGTTTACTTCCTTGCCTCTATCAATCATTAATATAATCAGACATTATGCTACATTATCTACCTGCTGACCTCCTGCAGCGATCATCACCATCAGTATTCATCACTGCCTCATGTTCATATTTGTTCTGTACGCAGTCTCATGTTCCATCTTCGATCCATGCTTTTTCTTAGGGATCTTTCCTATTTCATCATCATCATCATCATCCCTACTCATATCCCTTTATTTATTGAACCCCTTCTTTTAAAGATATAAATTCTCAAATCAAACATCATCAGCCTGGCGGGAAGGCGACCTAGGCCTTGTATCCCCAGAGGTTTCCTTGTTAAAGGGGTTTTTTCCTCTCCTCCATGTCAGCGGTCATACTATTAGTTAGAATTAGTGATTTCTTCTTAGTTAGTTAGGTTCTGCTGTTGGAGGAGGAGGAGGATGGTGGCCTGGCTTTCCTCTCTCTCCTCAGAAAGTTAGCCCTTCTCACAGTAATCATTAATCACTTCTCTCTTTGATGCTTGACAATTCAGGTATACTTTTTGGGCTTCTTCCTAACCTAGCTTTAGCTGACTCATTCATTTCCAGCACCTGTGGAGGGGAACCCTCACTAGGGTTTCTTGAGTCGTACCCCTATAGGAGGTATATCCCACGGATAGAGAGGCAGAAAGCCACATAAAATTCAAGTTACTCAAGTTACACAAGCATTATCATATCATATCATCCAGTTGCATAAACACGTTGAATGGGAGGGCTTTAAGCCCGAGGTTCAATGGGGGGGAGCAACAACGTCACTCCCCCATTGAGCTCAAATGTGTCACTTTCCTGGACGCCCTCAGGATTCATTTTGTTGCCCACCATCCACCCCTCCTCCTCCAGCGGCTAGCCTCTCTTAGCCATGGGCTTCTTCCTAACCTACCTTTAGCTGACTCATTCATTTCTGGCACCTGTAGGGGAGGAACCCTCACTAGGGTTCCTTGCATCATACCCCTACAGGAGGTATATCCCATGGATAGAGAGGCGGAGATCCACATAAAATTTAAGTTACTCAAGTTACACAAGCATTATCATATCATATCATCCAGTTGTGTAAGTACACTGACTGTTTCATTTATGCTTTCTTAGACAGTGGTGCTATGATACTGAGAGCCTCCTTCCTCTTGTGGATCACTCTTTCCTGCAATCAGCAGCTTTTGCAGTGGTTCCAATCTTTTCATAAAGGATTTTGGCCCATTATTCATACTGGCACTAATCTTCTGTATACGAAGCACACAGAAGATCTCCCTCTGCCACTCTTGATATGATTGCATTTCTTGATTAAGTCAGTGCCTTAGGATCATTTCCTTGGCTACCATGAATACCACTGCCATATAATTTTCTTTGGACCCATTAGCATGTCTTTACCATACCCCATCAGACAAACCAATGGGAAATGGCATCCCCTAATCCCAGCAGTGGGTCTAATCACAATCTGATAGTTTTCCACAATGGCTTCACCTTGGGGCATTCCCATAAAATATGCATCAGTGTGCCTTCATCTTCCTAATATCTTGTGCGATGGGGCGGCTCTGCCTACTTCCACAATTTTTAGAGCTTCTGGGGTGAAGTGCATGTTGTTCATTATTTTAAATTACATGAGCTTCAGGTTATCAGTCTTGATGTACTTGTACAAGCCCTGCCATAGCTCTGACCATGATACTGTACATTGTGCTCCTCTGATCAGAGTGCCAGGGCCCAGTATTTACCAAATTCTACCTCTGGTTTTCCCATTTGGAGGGACAGGTGCTCATATATTTTTGACATAGCATGAGGTGCGTTTGTGAATAGTAGCAGGGGTGGCATCTATTGTAAATATCCATCCAGCCAGGGAAGGAACCCAAAGTGTCTCACGTGGCCATGGATCATTTGAATGATCTTGAATATTGCCTTGTTCATCAGGTCCTAGCAAGCCTTAAATGTAGCAAAAGATCTCTACATCCCATTCAGGGTGGTGCATTCTATGGAGGCAGTACATATATTGTACCAAAACCTGGTGCTGATAGGGCTTCCACCAGTTTTTATATATAGATTATTGTACATGGGTTGACTGACAACTCTTTGTGGTTCTAGTTCTAGCATTCTTCACAGCTGAGCACGGACTCTGACTGATACGCCGATAGGCATGGTTTGAAGTGGGGTAGGTATTTCTTTTAGAAGGGGTGTAGTGAAGTGAACTAGGGTTGATACCATAACTGTGACATTTAAGCACTGTGGCTGGTAGGTTCCCTTCTGATTTTGCAATACTTGCTGTTTCATGAATTTTCTGGAATGTGCTGCCAGATTGATAGTACAGGCAGAAGTTAAGTCTCAGCCCATCCTTGTGTTTTGTAGCGATGTGAAGTTTTAATTTGCTGCTGAATTTCTGGCGAACTCACTGACTCTGCCTCTGCTGAGCAATCTACAAATTGTTGCTATCAGGTTGTAAATTCGCCTATGTAACTTCACCGGTGACTTCACAGTAACTTCACCATTAACACAGTCTGGCAAAGCATGTTAACTTTGACAGTTAGACAGGCAAAGTCTGTTCAAAATGTGACTACTTCCTGATAGTAAACATGTGCTTGAGGTCACATGGAAATAACTCCTGCAGGTCACATACTTCTTTTCTATGTACTGACTTATCCTTAGTTTCACTTTGCAGTCTGAACTAGTGAGTGGAAAGGGACAGATCTACTTTTTTGATACCAAATGTTAGGCAAAAAAATCCAGCTTTCTTTTGCTTCTACCTCATATTTGTACTGTAGAGTGAGTGAGTCTTTGTTCAGTTGTTCTTTACTTATTTTCTTTATATTGAACACTTCTATGTGTGTTATTTTTCATCTATGTTAGCGTGTTTTTTTTTTACTCTTTCTACTCTGTGTTTATTTGGGGGGTTTAAGATGAGTGGAAGTAGTCATCAGGAGGAGTGGGGCACAAGCAGGCGTGGCAGCAGGTGGAAGACATGCCTTTTAGATTAAGAGAACCTGGGTTACGGCACTGGCAGTGGGGGAAGAGACAGCAGCAGCATCCACCCTTTCCCCCATAGTGCAGCACCCCCAGCAACAAGATGAGGCAAGTGCAAAACCACCACCAATACCTAAGGAAGCACTTACCAAGTCAGTTATTGTGTCAACACCATCACAACCACCACCATCACCTGTGCACTATAAGGAGGAGGAGACGCAACAACCAGGACCATCTTGCTTCTCCCCTCTTCTGGAGCAGCAAAGTCCATTGTCTGGGACTTCTTTGAAATGGACCCCACTGACAACAGTGTGGTCACATGTAAGCTACATAACACTGTTGTTCAGCTTGCGAAACAGGGGACCCATTTGGAGACAGGTGGGCAGCACACACAACTTAGAGAGAGGCACCACAAAAAGTGGGAGGAACATCAGGGGACAAAGGTGGTAAGAAGGGTGGAGGTGATGCCACCCTGCCAGGCAAGGGCAACAGAAGGAAACATGTTGCACAGGTGCAGGAGGGGTAGATGGAGGGGACTGGGAGAGGGACCTGCAGTTGGACTCAGGTGCTGCAGTGGGGGGCACCTGAGAGACTGACCTCAGATACTCCTCCTACATCCACCCGTGGTGAAATAGAACAGCTCAACAAGGAGGTAGGGGAGTTCTCTCAGTAAGCTGTGGGCACGAAGGAGCTGTTGGAGGTGGTGGTTTGCAATCAACAAACCATTCTGGAGGGCTTGGCCAAAATGAGATGTGATGGTACACTCTCTGTACCCCGACTTATAGCCCTCCAACCCAATTATTTTCTTTTGTCTTTCTGTTTTACCCTTTGTTAAACCCTAAACATTAAAAAAAATTAAAAATCTTGAAATGAAAAACAAAGTTTGTCGTTATTATTCTGTCTGTCTGTATTTGTTGATTTCTGATACCACTTTTGTTCCATCTATTGAAATTCTTCTGTTCTCATCCATACAAAAGAAAAAATCTGATCGCAACTCTATTGTTTTCCTTGTTCAACTGTATAGTCCTTACACTGTCAATAAAATTGTTGTCAACTACTGCTGCTTCATGGGGTGCTGCGCTGTGTGTCTCACTCCCCCAACCCCGTTCCCCACCACAGCCTGTCCTTTATGTAATTCATTGCACAACAGTAGTGCAAATGTTCCAGGAAAGCAAAGTAGGACAAATTTCAGTATAAGCACTTTAGTATACACAAATCACAATCTATAAATTTTTCACCTCTGGAAATTCTCCCACAACCAGAAATCAGTAATGCCGATAATAAGTACTGCTGCTGCCACTGCTACTACATTATACAATATAAGTCACCCCCTGGGACAGCCTGTGTTGCCAAGAACTTTAGTACACACACAACTGCCAAGCACAATCTATGTATTTCTCACTTCTGGAAATTCTCCCCAAACCAGAAATCAGTAATACTGATAATAAAGTACTGCTGCTGCCACGGCTACAACACTGTTTAAGTTACCCTCTGGGACCGTCTGTGTTATCAGGCACTTTAGTACACACAGCTGCCAAGCACAATATATACATTTCTCACTTCTAGAAATTCTCTAAAAGTTACATAAAAAAGGGTCAGTTATATGTGATAATGGCAAGTGTTGAATGGCGACCGGTGTTATCGCGATGTCAGGGCAGAGAAAACAATTTTGCCATGCTGACATCCTCGGTGCACAGGAAAACAGCACCAGGGACTTAGTTCTTTTGCTTTCTGTGGGGGGGGGCTGTGTCCCCCAGCACCCCCTACTAATAGATTCTCAACTCGGGGGTGCATGTCGGGGGTGAAAGCAAAAAGCGCCCAGGTCAAGCACAACCAAAATGTGCAGTAGCGCCTGACCAATACCTGAACCCGTACCCCACACACTGCAAGCAGAGGCCAACCTCGACACCACGGCACTGCTCAGCAGCCGTCGCAGCACCCCCACATCTCCTCTGCCCCCCTCTCAGCCTACGCTCTCCATGCTCGCCCCCCACGTGTATATATATAACGTCATCCTGTTGCTGCAATCACCCACCCCACCACATCCCGTCGGCCTACCTCCCCCCATTGCCATTCGGCCTTTCGCCCACATTGCGTCACCATTTCAGATGGTGCCTTAATTCAGGCACCCACCTCATGTGCTACCAAAAGGGGCTCCTGAAGGAATTAGATTGCTTTGCCATACCCCTCTGGAAGAGCTGTTAGAACATGTTCATTGGCCCCTTCCATATGTACAGCTCCATTTATGCCAAAAAGATATACAAACTGGGAAGACATTGACAGGCCATCCCAGTACTTTGCATGGACAAAGATGTAGTCTGCTGTTCTCTTTACTCAATTGTTTTGTGACCAGCAAGCAAAGGTAAGCAGTTTCTTTTCTTTTCTTTTTTTTTTTTTGATTGGGGGGTTGTAACCACTTTATTTCTAACCATTTTTCTTACTGTTTCTCTATTTTCCAGTATTATAAATATGGTGATGAAATCATGTTGCTGCATAGGTCCAGCCTGTATCTTTTTTTGGAATTCAGCAATTTTTCCAACCACAGGAAGGTAAGTATATTTTTTTTTGTGGGGAGGGTTTTTTTTTTAATTCTGAAAAGTTTTGCAGATGTCAGACTGTCTTCTATTGCTGTTGCTCTAACTTCAGGTCATTTTCAGCAGCTGTCTGGCCTTTGGCAGCTGTTCCTGTGAATGGTGAAACCTGGAGGGAGACAAAAAGAAAGAAAGATATGTTAATGTCTTTCTGAATAATGAAGGCCTTTCGTCCTCTGTGAGGCTGAGGACTGAAGTCAATCACCATGTGACTGAAAGAGAGATATAAGGACAAATAAAACTTCTTGCCTACAAAAGCACTAAATACTACTGTGTACAATTTCTGATTTGAAACATTTCTCAGCTGGGTTTTCAGTGTTATAGAATCTTCTGTTTGATATCATGCACTTTTTGGGTGTAACCTTGTTTGTTGTAATGGAGCTTCACTTGCATTCTTGTTTGTACTGCATATACCTGTAGAATTACCTTTCTAATGGTGGTATGCAATTAATTCAAAGCAATTCATTTTTTTCATACTAGCCAATTAATTAAAAAAAGCAACTTACGCCTTTTTTAGTGTGAAAAATATTAACCATATCAACAACAAATTATGCATCCATACATTACAAGCAGTTAGTCAGGTACTTTTGTACTATAAATCAGTCTTTCTAACACAAATGCAAAGAAAAAAATTCATAATGATACTTACAGTTATGTTAGTGCTGCTGGCCATGTTGTTTACTGACTGGTGTGTACAACTGAGATGATGCAGGAACAGCCTTTGTGAATTGTGAAACCTGCAAGGAGACAAAAAGTAACATGGAAGGCCTTTTTGTCCTCTGCGAGGCCAAGGACTAGAGTCATCCCACCAGCAGTGAGGATAAGGACTGTGAACAACAATGAAAGTGACATACCATCACAGCAGACAAAGATAGACCTTACTTGGCCTGGGCTGTCGGCAGAGTGGCAAGGTGTCCACCTGTGACACTGATGACCAGAGTTCAGGAACTGACCTGGGATTAGGCGGGCTGGCTGGGGAGGAGGAGGTGGAGGTGGAGGAGGATTGAACATCCTAGGGACTGCTTTCCTCCTCCGTGGGAGGGGAGGAATTGCTGTAGGTGCTTGACTGACCCCTAGTGAAGGGTTGGGGTTGGAACACTAGAGTTTATGCAGTGGGAGGGGCTGGCCAATGCTGACATACTCATCATGGTGTCATTGCATGTTTGTCACTCCAGTGGGAGGGAGTAAGAAAATGGAAAATGACTGGGAACAGGGCAGATGATGCTGGCTTCTCTTGGGCAAGGTTAATGGACACCTCTCCCACACCGGATCTGTGTGTTGGCCAGTGGCACCTGCCACTGGACCCCTGCCATGGGGGTGGGACCTAAGCCATGGAGGATGTAGGGCTGAGGGCCCTGACCAGATCCATATCACCAGTGGCATGGTTCCCCCAATGATCCCTGACACAAGGGGGGGCAAGTTATGGAGGACATTTGTGTGAGGTGAGTCCCTGAGTGCTGGATGGCAGAGCTGGGGAAGGTCAGTAGAGGGTAGGCTATGTGTCGCAGTAGGAGGATAAAATATCTAATGAAGAAAAAGATAGGCCTTGCTGGGGATGCGGTCTTGCTGCCTTGATGAGATGGATGACTGGCTGGAGGGCCACTTGAGTATTCTCCTGTCATACAGTTCCAGACTGCAGACTGCTGCAGTAGACTTGTGATGGTACCATCCTCAGTATCAATTTGGATTGTCTGCAAAGTGTTTTTAGATACTCCACATGATGGGGATTGTTCAGTTCCAAATCCAGTAGATATGATCTCAGAATGAACATTGCATTCATTTATAGAAGTTTTTAACTGAGGGAGTAATTGTAACTTGTACCATAGGTCAAAACAAACAATATTCCCCAGTGTCAGGACCATTTTTGCATCAATGTGGAGGCAGTGGACCATGTTGTTTGTGGCTGTGTAGGACCCAAGCAGGCCAGAAGAGGAGGCGGAGGAGGCAGAGCTGTGTCTTGTTGGCTGGAGCAGGCATGCTTTGCCTAGCTGGTAACATGGCATTTTTATGTTGCATCAGTGTGGAGGTGGAGGCCCATGCTGTTTGTAGCTGTGTAGGACCCAAACAGGCCAGAGTAGAAAGAGGAGGCAGCGGTGCTGTGTCCTGCTGGCTGGAGCAGTCATGCTTTGCTTCACTGATAAAATGCCATTTTTATGTTGCATCACTGTGGAGGTGGTGGCCCATGCTGTTTGTAGCTGTGTAGGACCCAAGCAGTGTAGAGGAAGAGGAGGAGGAGGAGGCAGTACTGTGTCTTCCTGGCTGGAGTAGGCATTGTCTCTAGACATTACATTCAGGTGGTAGTGGTAGGTAATTGCTTAGGAGCAAAGAAACAGCAGCACAACAGTTGGGGATAGGGAACAGTAAATTGAATGAAAATAACAGAATTGTGAATCATACAGTAAAGGATTATACTGAGGTGAAAAGAGGGAAACATCTTTTTTTATGCTTCAACCTCAACAAGAAAGAAGCCCACCCAGTATTCCAGACTGGAGTTGTCACCAGATGGGTATTCTCTCTCAATTACTGTTTCATCCACCTCAGTGGTACAAGACAATTTGCTAGTGCTGACAACACCTTGCTCTTCATCTTCATCTTCACCAAAAGCTCCAACATCATGTGCTAAGAACATGGCATAATTGTCTTGTACAGAATATGTCCCTCATTCATTTTAGTAAATGTTAGCATACCAACATTTTTTGCTGACAGACTGGTGTGCCTGTCTGGCACAATTGCACCAACCAAACTGAATACATGCTCCACACTGACACCTGAGGGTGGGCAGCTGAGGTATTTCATTGCAACCTAGGTCAGTGCTGGCCACACAGTGACCTTGCTGCTCCAGTATAGCAAGGGCTTGTCAGCAATGGTAAGGTGCCTTTTGTCTGCCAAATATGCATCTACAATGCATTGAGCTGCTCTCAGTCCTGCTGCCTCATCAGCCTCCTCCTCCTTTTCTTCCATGTCTGCAACTCTCACCTGACTTAAAACATCCCAAATGGGATTTGTCATTTTCTCTTTTAAGTTGCATGTTTTCTCAGGCCACAGGCAAATTGTCCTTGATATCAGGATGGATTAGAAACTGCTGCACAACGAGATTAAGATACTGTGACAAGCATGGCACCCTCACAAATCCCCCATTGCTGATGCATTTCACAACATTTGAGCCATTAACGCTTGCAATAAAACCTGCTTTCAGTGAATGTGGGTGAAGCCACTCATCAGTCTCGCTAAGGAGCACTTCCATTATTTTCTCACCCATGTGTGACTTGAGTATACCCTTCATTGTCAGTGTGGCATGCTGGCAAATACCCAGAATGTTCCTACCACCCTACCACCGCAATTGGGCTTAGTGCAATTTTTCCCACACCCAGAGTCAAATACTACCCCAGGTACCTGTGCTCATTGTGCTGTACTGCACAGGTAGACATTACCAGCTGTTTGACCACTGGTCCTCATATTCTTGCTCAGATGTATGTACAGGTATGGTGATGCTGAATGCTTCAGGGCATGCTTTACTGTCTCTGAAACTGTCCCATAGACTTCATTAACAGCACATTTAGAAAAGTATGTTCTTGGTGGAATCTGCCATTTGGGACAGGCATGGGCTACCAACCTCTGAAATCCAACATTCTCAATGATAGAGAATGGCAATAGATCAACTGCCAGCATTTCAACAGCTGCTGCATTTAGCTAGTATGGAGTAGCACGACTGGGAAGGAATCTGGAGTGACGCTCAAACATGCTATGCAGTGTTGGCTTGCCCTTTCTTGGGGCTGGGCTACCAAACAGTTGGACTCATCATGGCAGCATTGTTGGGGTGCAGTTTGACTCCCAGGGGTTCATATGTGCTGCTACTCAAGTAAGCACAGTGATTTTGTTTTTGTTTTTCTGCAATGGCATTACTGTACTTTTCTGACTCGGGGTGGTACTACTCAACCCATCACCACTGGTCTATTGCCCTGTCACCTCTGTCTGCCTTGCCTAACAATGATAATGAGGGGCAGGGACCCCCTGTTCTGACTTCCTTCTGGTGGTGATGCCAGTGTAACAGGTGCCTGCTTTTCAAGTGTGTGTCTTACCCACTGATGTCTAGGTGGCTACCTTTTCACCTGTACTAACTCATGCTTGACATAGTTGACAGATAATGACTGCCTCATCAGCTGGGTCAGGTATGTAAATATCCCAAACTAGGAATTTTGTAACCCTTGTTTTACCATAGGGCTGAGAGTGGGACAGCTGAGGTGAAGGGGTGGAAATTTAATTTTTGGGTATGCTTTCATAACTTCAAGAATATTGGAGGGGGGGGGACTTTGGTAGTTGAATAACTACACACAACATCCCATGCACCATCTGCATCACCACCTTCACACTGTTTCTCTTCAGGTTCCCATAGGGGAGTCAACAAATCACCATCATGATCACAGCTGCTGCTGTCTTCTTCCTCCTCCTCCACAGGTCTGTCTTCCTCATCATGACAGTCTCGAGGCTGTCTGACCATCTCATTTTCAGGAGCCTGACTGTGATGCACATTTTCTAGATCTTCTGCCTCAACCACTGGTTGAAGCTTCACACTATCAGGCTCAGCACCACCACACTAGCAGCCATGGGAACACCAACAACCTCCTCCTTGACCACTGCTCCTTGTTAGCTGCTGCTTCTCTTGTTTTAAGAATGCTACTTCAGTTATTAGCCATAGCGCAGCACTGTATTTCCAGCTCCCAAATACACCCACAGAGGTCGTGAGAGCCCCTGATGCTGCCCTCCCTGAAATAGGAGCTCTTCAAAACAGCTCCCAAATCTGCCCACGGAGGCCATGAGGGCCCCTGATGCTGCCCTTCCCAAAATAGGAGCTCTTCAAAACAGGTACGACATTCCTGCAGTCGCTCAATCGTTACCAAAGGTTTCTTCATGGAGCAAACAGTTGATGCGTTTGGTGCCATTTTCAAATTTCTACACAGCACTGCTCAGGACTTTAAAGTCAGTGTAGAAATGAAGATATAATTTCTGATTATAAAATGCTACTAGCAGATAATACTTCTGTTTTAAGAATGCTACTTTAATTAATTATTAGCTGTAGCACAGTACTGTAGTTCCAGGTATTACTTTAAGTCTGAATTTTAAGCCAAGTATTCTAATTTTAAATTGCTACTTTATAAGATAGCATTCTTATCAATTGCTACTTAAATTAACCATTTAGCCATAGCTCAGCACTGTATTTCAGACATTACTTTAAGTCTGTTTCCAAGCTGGAGCTTCTATTTAAGTGTGTTTACTCGGTTATCAATTGCTACTTAAATTGACCATTAGCCGTAGCTCAGCACTGTATTTCAGGCGTTACTTTCCAAGCTGGAGCCTCTGTTTAAGTGTATTTACTTTGTTACCTAAGTCAGCTAACCCAGCCTTTTACAAGGATCACATTATTTTAATTTTAGTTGTTGGGAAGCTGCTTGTTGTTTCTCCTTCTCCTAGCCACGAGCTCTGTTCCTTCGAGTTCCTATGTCCCTTCTCCTGTAAGTCCAGCCCCCCATACCTGTTTTTAATTCTCCTTACTTGCTCTTTTCTCCACAGCCCCCAGATCTGCTCACAGAGGTCATGAGGGCACCTGATGCTGTCCTTCCTGAAATAGGAGCTCTTCAAAACAGGTATGACATCCCCATGAATGCCCAATCATTACCAAAGGTTACCCCACCGACGTTCACATTGGCTACCCCACTGCCCCCACCACCACCCTTGGTGATCCACAAACTATATACTAAGGATCATGTGTCAATGTAAAACCTATCAGTCAGCTTCTCCATTTGCTAGTTATTTTCTCCTGTCACTAGAGGCCGCTATTCCCAGGTATACTAGAGCTAACTGAATCATAGCATCACAATGCTACATCTCTACTTAGTTTTAGTCACTTCTCTCCTACCTTTTGTATCACTCCCTCCCTCCTCCAATCCAAAAGTGCAGTCTAAAAATTTGACCCCTAGCATCAAGCCTGCTCTGACACCAGCCCTTGTTACCTCCTCTGCAGAGCCACCCACTGCAGCCAAATTACTCAGATGGATTGTTGGCCCCTCTATCCTACCATCCAACTTCCAAGTTGGCCTATTAGTGCTAACTTCCTCAGTCCAGTGCTCCACTGAGGTATCCTCTTAGCCTCTTGCCTCTGCCTGGAAACCTCTTTGACCCACTCCACTCAATAAGCTCTTGGTAACTCTATTATTCCTGTAATCTGGGGATGTTGTGCCTAACCCTGCACCTACCGCCCTCTCCCACCCCCAGCTCCCACGGGCCCTAAGAATCATGCACGTAAATATCTGCAGCCTACTGCATAAAATACCCTTACTGCAGCCAACTGCCTTATCCCTATGGCCAGACATCTTGATCATTACGAAAACCTGGTTAAAGCCTCACAACAAGGATGCCAAAATTGCCATCCCAGGGTACACAGTCATCTGCCGTGACCACCCTGGCAACAAATGAGGCTGCAGCATAGCTATGTATATCTTATCTACCCTCAATTTACACCTGTCAATCTACCTTTGCTCACACAATCTGTCAACACCCTACTGATCAAACTCTCCTCCCTCCCTCCCTCACACTATCTCCATATTCGTAATGGGCTCCTACTGCTCCCCTGATACACCTATACCCTCTATCTTAGACCACTTGAGCACCCTAAAATGTAGTACATCAGTGGGTGAGATTAATATCCCTAGTGACCTAAATTTGAATTGGCTGTCCCACACCATCTCCAAGATTCACAATCAGGTGGCTGCTTTAAAACTGACCTAACTGATCTCAAACCCATGTGTCTAAACCACTCTCTGTTGGACTGGGCCTTACCTCTCACCAACACTGGATAATTTCCTCAGGCCTACTACCTGATGCACTAAGTGACCATCATATGATATACATGGTACGAAAAATATTTCAGCCAAAATCCCCCCCCCCCGAACTATCCTTACCGATCATTCAAATTCCTGGACCATGCCTCACTACTAAATGACTTGGCTGCCACAGACTGGTCTTTCATACCACAGGCAACATCAATTGACTCCACTCTGGAATACTTCAAAACTAAGTTTTAGCCATCTGGGACAGCCATGCTCCACTCAGGAGGATTTGTGTAAGGGGCACTCATCTCCCGTGGATCACAGCTGACATTATGTCCTTTATCAGAGCCAGAAACCAGGCTTGGAAGTCGCTCAAAACCTCAAAATTCCCCACAGCGCATGGAAAATAACATTCCCTATGCAATGCATGCGCTAGGCTAATCTGGCTGTCAAAAGTCAACTACTTCAAAGCCACATTCCATTCTAACCTAAATCAACCGGCTAAATTCTGGAAGGTGGTCAATTCACTCTTCTCACCACCCTCCCAGGTCCAATCCTTGTCTTATATATAGGCGGTACTGCAGTGTCATACCCTCCCGAAGTGGCCACTGAATTTAACTCTTTTTTTACAAACTGTACCTCATCACTCATGTCCTCACTCCCTCCATTCCATCAAAATGCCACCCCCTCTGCTTCTAACGCTGGGCCCAAGTCTCCAGTCCCCTCTTTCTTCTTCTGTCGGGTCACCCCATCAGAAGTCTACAACACCCTGGTTGCCCTAAATCTTTCCAAGGGCAAATCTCCCTCTGGGCGAGACGCTAAATTGCTCTACTTGGTTGCTCCTGCCATCGCTACACCCCTTCCCCCAGCAGCTCTATTCAACCTTTCCTTCTCCCTAGCATTGGTGCCTTCAGATTGGAAGCACACAATTGTTATCCCACTCCCAAAGGGCAATGACCCATCTGCCCTGGAAACTACTGTCCAATTTCTCTCCTCCCACTACTGGCAAAACTCCGGGAGCACCTCGTACTCTCACAAATTTCCTCTTTACTCATCTCTTCCTCTTTCTTTTCCCCCTAACAGTCTGGCTTCAGGAAGTTCCACTCCACCACCTCTCTCCTATGGTTCACTGACTTCATTCTTGCCAGGATGGACAAAGGCCACATCACCTCAGCCATTTTCATCGACTTGGCAAAGGCCTTTGACACTGTTGCCAATATACTCCTCCTAGACAAGCTCTCCCTTGCTGGGCCCCTCCTCAGATGCCACCAGCTGGTTCCACTCCTATTTGGTAGGCAGGTATCAATCTGTCAGATTTGGAAACTCCACATCTACATCCCACCCAGTCACCTCTGGAGTCCCTCAAGGCTCTGTACTTGGCCAGCTCCTCTTCTCTGTCTTCCTGAATGACATCCCCACTGCTTGCCCACACACACACATCCATCCATATGTATGTGGGTGACATGGTACTGTATACATCAGGCCCCTCATCCACTGATGTGATGGCCAGGCTACAGCATGACTTCAGTGATGTTCAGCTCTGGTTTCATGCAAATCAGGTTTTTCTCAATGCCAAGAAGACAGTCTCAGTGTCCTTCAGCACAAGGCAGAGACTCTTTCGGCTCCCCTCCACCTCCCCATTCCACACCCTGGATGGGACCACTTTGGACGTCTACTCCTCCTTTAGATATCTTGGGGTCTGGCTTGACCAGCAGCTCGATTTTTCTGTACATGTCGATGCCATCCACAAAAAACTCCACCCCAAGCTGGGTGCCCTATCCTGCAACTGTGGTTGCATCCCACTGCCAGCACACCATGCACTTGTACAGAAAATTATACTCCCTATGTTCGACTATGGTGATGCAGTCTACAGTGCTCCTCCTAAGTTCACTCTAGCCAGACTGGAGACCCTCTTTCACTCTTTCTGCCATTTTGCACTTGACTGCCCTTCCTCCACACACCACTGCACACTCTACTGGTCTCTCAACCTCCCCTTGCTCCACGACTGTAGGCTGACCCACTGCACGTGTCTCACGGCCATGTTCTGGTCCCAGTCTTTGCAACCCTATCTCACCTCTGCCCTCACTGTCCAGCCCCCTCTAGCTTACCCCCTCAGAAACTTTGACACCCATTTCCTGGATGTACCACATATGTTCTCCTCTGCTGGCCAAGCTGCCTTCAGACACCGCATGCCTAAACTGTGGAACTCCCTCCCTGCTGCGATCTGGCTCATGCCCTCAACTCAGCAACTCAACCCCCTCATCAAAATGCATTTCTCCACCACCTGCACCTGTGTCAAATGACCATGCTGACAGTGTGCTGACTCTCCTAGGTTCCTGTTACCTTAAATGCAAGATTTGACTTTTGACGTATCTTGCCTATTTGTTGTCTCTATATCCCTGTATTTTACTGATGTACCATACCTAATTGTTTCTGTTCCTTGTACCGCATCCTGACTGTATATATGCTTTATATTTTTATCCCCACTGTCCCCCGCCACCAGGATGCACCTGGAATTGAGCAGTACTCTGCTCAGTGTGCCTTCCTGGTAAAATATTTAAAAATAAACATTTAAATAAGTTGTCACTTTCCATATCCCCTACCAGCATGTGCCACAGATATGGCAGAAAACAATTGGCTACACTAATACCACTGCCATGAGCTACTCATTTGCTCTACCAGCCCCGTAGCCCCAGAACACACTGCCACCATGTCCACAGACATTTTATTTTAACTGTAGCACTGTTTTGTGCCACAGATTTGGAACACATTTTTTCTGCCTCCTGGGCACCTCCCCTTTAGTAAAGTATCTCCTAACACAAATTTCCTGCTTACAAAAAAATGCGCTGAATCTTTCTGGGCTGCCTTACTACCTTGCTGCTTACAGTCCCTACCCTCTCCCACAACACTGCTTCACAGACTGCCAAGACAGAAACCAATACTTTAAATAATCACTGAAAACTAAACAAAAAAAAACACAAATCTAGAAGCACACGGTCCTCTACAACAATTTGGCAACAATTTGGATTTAAGAAAGCTCAGTTTTGAAATGTATTTAAATATTTTTCTTTCTCAGACAAGCAAAAAGACTTCTCTCCTACTCTCTCTTCAGAACACTGCACTGAGACAGCCTCCTCCATATGGTATCCAGGCTGTTTCAGCAACATGTGACCTCCAGTCCCATAGTACATTGCAAAGTTTGTCTCTATACCAAACTTCTCTGGTGAAGTCTCAACTTTGCATTCCTGTGAGACTTCACCTCTGTGCCTGAATCCACCAGCAAAGTTGCAACTTCACATTTCTCAGAGTTATCACTATTCTGTGAAGCTGTGACTTTGCAAGGTGGATTCATTTGTGAAATGAGGTGAATTCACGAATGAATCTGTGAAGCAAAGGTTTTTCAACTTTGCACATTACTAGTATTTAGGCATGGCTAGTTTGGTGGAAGATCTGTGAGCCACTTTCCCATCCAATATGAATCTAGTTGTCATTGCCTGAATACCTTTAATCCACTGCAATGGGAGTACCAAATTAAGCATATGTAGTGGGTACAATTGTCTTAGTAGAAGGTTCCTTTAAATGACACTTATTCATCCTGTCAGAAAGGGAGGCAGTTTAGACTATCTAAGTAGGTCATGTCACAATGTGTTGACGAGTGTGTCTGAGTTCTCTGATTTGAGGGTTGCATTACCTCTGATTAACTTTTCTCACCGGTATCTCAACCCTTTCAGGGACCACTGCAGTCCCATGTCTATAATGGAATGCTTGTGGACTCCATGGCTGAGTGAAATGATAATGGTTTTACTTACATTCAGTCTATCAGTTGGCAGGGTACTGCATTCCGCAATTATTTAGAGGATCACAAGCAGGGATGTTTTGGGACATGTGAGGTATAATAGCATGTCATCTGAGCATGTCTGCTCCACTTGGCACTCCCCTGACTTTAGGTGACTCCCATATTTTACAAGCTAGTGGCTCCAGGAACAAGTTGAAATGGAATGGGGATAAGAGACACTCCTGCCTGGTTCCTCTCCTCAGTTTAGCAAGTTATGACAGTGCCCAACTGTAAAAAAAAATGCTAGCCACTGGCCCGGTATACAAAATTTTAACCACATTATAATTTGTATAGAATCCCATACCTGGCCAGCATAGGATAAAGGAATGGCCACAATACCCTATCATAGAAACACAGAATTTGACAGCAGATAAGGACCACATGGCCAATCCAGTCTTCCCATTTTCCCCTTGCCTATACTGTCAACACAGGAAAGAAATTGACTAAGTTCTGATATATTTTGCAATAAACAGGGTGTATCTCAATGAGCTATGGATGCAGAAGTTAATTGCCATGAAAAGACATTATACTGGCATGGTAGTGCCAGTATAGTTAGAGTTCGTGTGAGCATTTAATGATAAAGGCCAATTTTTGCAGGGTAATAACTTTTGGGCAGGTTCAACAGATCTTCTTGAAATGTTGCATGCATCTTTGGAAGGGACAGTTCTATTGATATGCCAAACTGGGTTTGAATCCTTTTTGTAGTTTCTGAGATAAAGAATGATGAAAAAAAGAGATGTTTATGTTTTTGGCTGTTTTTTTGTCAACCTGTATCTCAGAAACGGCCGTAGCTACAGGGCTGACATTTTCAGAGTAGAAACCTTTGGCCTCACAGATGTGCCTTTGGAAGGTTTGGTGAAAAAATATTAATCCATTCCAAAGTTATTCAGCTTTGTTTCTCCCATTATTTTCTATGGGCAAAAAATAGATGTCCCTGTCAACATAGGATTCTACATCAGAACAGTGCTCTGGCATAGGATGTTATGCTAAAGTTTAGTAATGGGCATATGATTCTATGTTGAAGCAGCTGTCCAGAGCAGGATTGAATGCCAAAGTATCCTGCTGAAGGGCACAGGTGCAGATTGGCACCCCACCTCCAAAACGACTATAGGACACTGGAGAGCCCACTCCCTGTGTCCCGAAATCTGTTTTTTCCCCTGAAAAAAAAAAGAAAACAGTCCCCCAATGTCATACTTTTACTTTGATGCAGAATCCTGCATTGAAGTGCTTGCTTTCACCGACATCTGGGTGCCCAATTCCCAAGTCAGCATTTATACTCCCCTCCACTACTCTGGCACACTGGGGGAGCCCACCCCCAGTGTGTTGAAATAATTAAATTATTAAGATTATGGGGGTGGGCATCCTAGTGTTGGATGCCCCCTCCCAAAGCCCATTCTTCCTATATGTGAGTAGCTGACATCAGTGTCCCCAATTGTATACCATCACCGTAGTGCATCCCCAACTGAGAAGACCACCACAGTGCCTGAAATTGGGCAAAATCCACCCATCACTGTGGTGGTCCATGCGGCGATTGGGACAGCCTCACTGGATGTTCCCCCCTGGTACAACTCTGACTCAGAGTTAGAATCCTAGAGACCGGGGTTGGGGGTGTTCAGGGGGGCCAAGCCCCACAATGAAAACACTGAGGCTTCCCCAACACTGCATTGCTGACACTCAGAAATGCGACTGTCTGCCTTCTTCAAATGATGGGCTATACAACAAATAGAGACAGAGAAGCAGAAAAAAGAAGAGGTACACTGACAGGAGCTGCAGAGAACAGAAGAGATGCAGTGACAGGAGGAGAAGAGAAGAGAAGAAAAGAGAAGCGGCAAGGCAAGACACATTTTATTTATCAGGAGCCCAATCCCAGAGGCTCTGGGTGCCATTCAACAACAACAAATTCATCATACATTACAAAATATAAAATTTCTAATCTACAAATGATCACATGTATATTAAAATCTGTAGAACCAGGAAAGGATAAAGGGAGGAAAGGAAGAGAAGAGAAGAGAAGAGAAGAGAAGAGAAGAGAAGAGAAGAGAAGAGAAGAGAAGAGAAGAGAAGAGAAGAGAAGAGAAGAGAAGAGAAGAGAAGAGATGCAGTGACAGGTGCAGCAGAGCAAAGAAGAGATGCAGCTACAGAAGCAGTGATGGCTGGATGCCTTGCAAACTATCAAAACTAGAGGATCTGTCACAGGTCCAGCAGTACATGGATACAATTTTAGCTGCTCACACTGGTTATTGTGCTACTTACCTGGATGATGTAATGGAGTACAATCCCGATTAGAAAAGCCACCTAACACTTATGAGCAGTTATACTGTACAATCTATCAAAAAGGCAGTTCTGACAATTAATCCTACCAAATGTGCATTGAGCATGCAAGAAACCAGATATTTGGGATATGTTTTGGGAAATGGAGATGTAATGCCAGAGATTTCTAAGATAGAAGCTGTAGCTTACAGTCTTCTCTCTAAAACAAAGGAACATGTCAGGTCATTTTTAGGGCTGGTTGGTTACTATTGAAGATTTATTCCCAACTTTGCCCAATAAGCTACCCCCCTCACTGAACTCATAAAGAAATAGTGCCTGAATAATGTGAAATGGTTCCCAGAGTGCAATGAAGCTTTTCAGGCCATCAAGGCTGCATTATGTTCAGCCCCTGTTTTAAAAAGACCAAACTTTGAGAAACAATCTTTGGTACAGAAGGATGCATCAGAGGTAGGCCTAGGTGCAGTCTTGAGTCAGAATATAGATAGGAAGGAACATCCCATTCTATATATCAGTAGGAAATTGCACAACAGAGATAAAAGGTACTCCACCATTGAAAAGGAACGCCTTGCGGCAAAGTTGTGCCATGGAGTTCCTTAGGTTTTATTTGTTAGGAGCTGACTTGGTACTTGCAAGAGATCACAGCCCTCTCTGTTGGCTTAACCAATGAAGGATAACAATTTGAGAATCACAAGGTGCTACCTGGCACTACAGCCATTTAAATTCAAAGTGATGCACAAATGTGGAAAAAGAGACTATCAATGCTGATTTTCTGTCAAGATATGGATCAGGAATTGAGAATTCCAAAGGTTGAAACAATTGTGAAGGTTTAAAATTAACTGTTTACTGTACTGGTTGTTATGGAAAAAGAGATACTGCACTTTCACAGAACTGTAAAGGTTAGAAGGTAATGTTGGAAGAGAATTAAAAGAAAGTGTTAGAAACCTATTTTTTTTAAAGAAACATGTTCCCTCTTCAAAAGGGGGGCATGTGACAAAGTTGAATAAAACCCTGCCCCGAAAGAGTTAAAAGCAAGGATCAATTATATCCTTTCCTTTTCTGTCTCTTGTCTGTCTGATTGCACAATCAAATTTTCTTGTAAGAACTAGGAACTGATCACTCTGACAGTCTCACTCTTTAAAGCAGAGTCTGTGTGTTTTGGTCACACACAGGAATTGAAGAGGCTTTTTTGAGACAACATAGGTCGGGTAAGTTGTGGGGAAACTTGGTGAAATAGTTTCTTTATTATTATCTGGCATGTTAGGCTCTAGAAACAGTGTGGGTATGGGTGAATCACACTATCTAGGGTAGGAGTAATTAAGGGTTTAGAGTGAACAAAACAAAAACAGGCAGGGTAGAGGTGAGTTTGAGTCAAGCAATTGTTGGGCATGGGTAAAAACAGGCTAAATGAGGCAAAACCAAAGAACAGGAAAGGGAGGACATAGTTATGTAGGGAGTGGTGAAGTGCAGTGGCTGTGGGGACATAGTCTTTTGGGTGGCTTTCTGGAGATTGCATTGCTGCCCCATCTGCAAGCATCTCTCTAAGCTTTGGGAGGATGTTGCTGGACTCAAGGCCAAGTTGGCTTGGGTTCAGAGGACTTACTCCCTGACATAGGGACCACCTGGTCTACCACCACTACCTCAGAGGTTGCTCAGAAGGAGGATTGGCTACACAATAGTGGACTCAGGGAGGGTTAGGGTGGTGGAGCATAGGCACATCCCCCATCTGGTACCACTAAGAAACACCTATGCTGCATTGGCTGAATGAGAATGTCTCTCAGAGGCACCTGAAGTGGTCACCATTGTGGATGTGGGGGTCCTTCATAGTGGAGACTCCAAGGGAGTTGACAGAGGACCCCAGAGAAGGAGGGAGCAAATCCTGTTTGGGAACTCCATAGTGAGGGGGATACAGTTGGGGCAGGTAAGGATAAGGAGAGGGAGGTTGGGCACCTTCCTGGTGCCACGGCTCTCAGGTATAGAAAAAGGATCAAAAGGATCATTGGGGCAGCAGGAAGACAGGAAGAGCTGGACATCATTGTTCATCTGGGGATAAATGTCCTGGCTATGGATGAGCCAGCAATAGTTCACAAGGAGTTTTGGGAATTCGGAAGGGGTCTTACTTAGGCAAGTAGCATGATCTATGACCCTCTCAGAGGTGCTACCTGTCTATCAGAGGGGGAAGGAAAGGATTCTCGGCACCAGGTTCTTCAATGCATGTTTGAAGGAATGGTGCAGAGAAGAGGGTTTCAGCTTCACTGGGAACTGGGGCCCCACCTGGAGGGGTAAGGGTCTGTACTGGGGCAACAGACTACATCCATCCAGGAGAGGAACCATGGTCCTCAGTGAATGGTTTAAATGATATTTTGGTGGCCATTTAAACTAGCTGAGGGAGGAGGTGGAATAAGGCAGGGAGACATAAACTGTCATCTCCCCCACAGGCTTTCAAGGTCAGCAGTGGGAATCTTGAGTGAATTAAATTCCAAAAGCTACCAAAAAACAAAGGAATCCAAGGAGTAAAAGGAAAGAGAGATAATAAAACAATAGTGGAGCAAATAAGAAAGGGCAAATAAGAAATGTTGGGGGGGGGGTGGCAAAATCATCTGGAGATCCATGTGTGCAAATGCTCAAAGTATAGGCAATAAGACTGCAGACCTACAGAAGAGGCCTCCATGGCAGATGCTGACCTGGACATAGTAGCAATTATTGAGTCCTGCTGCAATGAAAACAAGGACTGGGATGTAACCATAACAGATTATGCTCTGTTCAGAAAAGATAGGGTAGGTAGAAAAGGGGGAGGAGTGTCTCTTTATCATCATCATCAAAACTTTTATTGATTGACTTTTTCAGTCATTACAGCTCTTTAAAACACCAACATTTTAAAAAAATGTGATATCTTTCTAGACAATAACAGTTTCTAATATATATCAGTTACACCATAGTACATCAATATATTAAAACATTAAATCTTCCTGGAGAATAGTGGGCAATAATGAATATCAGTCATACAGTAATTCATAAAAGATATCGCAATATTGCACAAACTTAGTGATTCAGAGTACCCCTTGAAAACCATGAAGTATTAAATGTACTCAATTAATTTCCTTCAACATTAATATGTAATTTTTTTATTTCAATAATTTGAAAGAAAGCTGCCAGTGGTTCTGAGACACTTCTTTTATTTGATCCCAGTAATTCATTTACTATATTCTCTGGTTCTGCTTCCATTTTTCCAGAATTTCCCCTATTATTCTTTTTCTTTCCTTGTCATATAATTAATAATCTAATACTAAATGTTTAAACTATCTTCTTTTTTACAATTGCAAATTATCATCCCTTTCTTATTTCTTTTGTAACAATTTATCAGATTATGTATATGATATTCAAATCTAAAAAAGGTTATCATTTTTCTTTTTTTTTATAATATATAAATAAGGTTTCATTTTGTGGGTTATTTTATCTTTAGAAAGCCATTCACACCTTTTATAATTTGCACATAGGCTTAACTGTTTTTCAATATATATATTTTTTTTAATCTCTCTTTGATTTGAATAATATTTTTCTTTTTGGATATATAAACATATCAACCAATAGGTGTAACAATCCTATTGGTTTTATAAGTTGATCTATTATTTGTGTGCTTGGAAATATTATTCTTTTATCAATGTATCTTATTGATTCATTAATGCACTGCCTTGGTAATCCGTACCTTTCCATTTGATATATTTTAAATCAGTATATAATAACTCTTTCTTGAATTGTATGTTCAAGTGGCATCTCACCTATTTATGTTCTTACTAATGCTGATGGGGCTCCCTGTGGCAAACCCAGCAGTAATCTTTAAAATTTGTTCAACTGTGTCTTTATATATCAGGGACAACATAAAAACTATGGAAATACAGGGAGAGCAGGGGGGAGCTGAGGTACTGTTGGTCATCCTGGAGACACGGGGGGTGGGGCACTATTCACACAGGAGTGATCTACAGACCTCTAGCACAGAAAGAAGAGGTGGATAAAGATGTGATGGAAACAATCAATAGGATGGCATGCATAGGGGAGGTGTTGCTTGTAGGGGATTTCAGTCTACTGGACATGATCTGGAGCCTACAAGCTCCAACAATAGTCAGAAGTAGGGACATCCTGGACTCTCTGCAAGGGTCATTCCTCAGGCAACTAGTTAAGAAACCCACTCATGGGAGGGTAATACTGGGTCTGGTGCTGACAAACAGGGACTGTGTTTCTGTCTTCACAGTGAGTGGCTACCTAGGGAACAGGGATCACAGTACGGTGTGGCTCAGTATAAGAACTGGGTCAGAATTGAATCACACTAAGATGAGGGTCCTGGACTTCAGGAGGGCCAATTTTAAGAAAATTGGTGAATGCCTCAGGGGCACTGTAGCAGGGATAAGGAAACTCTGGGGGAGTTGATGAACAACTGGGCAAAAATAATCGGGGGCATAGAAAATGTAACAAATCTCTGTGTCAGGCAGGTCAACAAGGGCAGAAGTAGTGGAGAAAGTAAGAGCAAAAAAAATCCCAGCATTTAGAAGGTACAAAAGGACAAAGAAGGAGAAGGATAGGGAGAGTTACCAGGAGAAACAAAGAGTGGAAGGGAGAGCAATTAGGAGCACAAAGGCTCAAATGGAGGAGAACATTACCCGATCAGTAAAAAAAAAGGATAAAACATTCTTTAGATATATAAATGAGAAGAAAAAGATCACAGGATGAATAGTGAGGCTAAAAGAGGAAGGAGGGGGTTGAGAAGTAGAGGACCAAAAAATGTGTTCAGTATTTATGGAGGAAGGAATACGAGATGGGCCAAAGATAAGGAACAAGAGCATTAAAGGAAGGGAGGTGGACACTAATCCTTTTACAGACGAGATAGTCCTCAAGGAACTTGTGCATTTAAAAGCAGACAAGGCAATGGAACTGGACAGGGCACACCCAAGGATACTAAGGGAGCTCAAGAAGGTGCTGGCTGCACCTCTGACAGCTCTGTTTAACCTATCACTAGAAAAAGGGAAGTTCTGGGTGACTGGAGGAGGAGGCCAGATGCGGTGCTACTACACAGAAATGGAAATAGGGAGGAGGCAGGAAATTACAGACCTGTCAGCTTGACATCGGTAGTAGGTAAAGTAATGAAATCTCTACTAAAAGAAAGGATTGGGGAATACCTTGCAACTAGTGGATTATAGGATCTGAGGCAACATGGGTTCAAAGGTGGGAGGTCTTGCCAGACAAACCTGATTGAGTTCTTTGAATGGGTGACCAGGGAAATGAATCAGGGAAGAGAGTTAGATGTGGTCTACCTGGATTTCAGTAAGGCCTTTAACACCATCCCATATAGAAGACTGGTGAGCTAGCTGGGCAACCTAGCAGTAGGTCCAAAAGTAGTAAAATGGGTAAGAAATTGGGTAAGCAATTATCTTGCAACCAGTGGATTACAGGATCTGAGGCAACATGGGTTCAAAGGTAGGAGGTCTTGCCAAGCAAACCTGATCTATTTCTTTGAATGGTTGACCAGGGAAGTGGACCAGGGAAGAGTGGTAGATGTGGCCTACCTGGATTTCAGTAATGCATCTGACAATATTCCCATATAGAAGACTGGTGAGATAGCTGGGCAACCTAGAAGTAGGTCAAAAAGTAGTAAAATGGGATAGAAGTTGACTAAGCAATAGGAGTCAGAGGGCATTGGTAAATGAGGTCCACTCTGGAGAAGGCAAGGTGGCAAGCAGGGTACCACAGGGGTCAGTACTGGGCCCAGTCCTCTTCAATGTCTTTATAAAGGACATTGCAGAGGGGTAGGAGGGGAATGTATGACTGTTCACGGATGACACAAAAATCTGCAGCAGAGTGGATACACAAGGGAGGGGTGGAAAGAATGAGGGAAGATCTGAAAAAGCTGGAAGATTTGTCAAGGGAATGGCAGCTGGGTTTCAATGTAAAAAATGCAAAATCATGCAATTGGGGCAGAAAAACCCAAGGACAATGTACCAATTGAGGGAGGAGGTATTAACAACCACAAAACAAGAAAGGGACCTACGGGTAATTATTTCTGATGACCTGAAATTAGCCAAGCAGTGATAAGGCAGTGGGGAAGGCTAGCAGGATGCTCGAGTGCATGGGGGGCATCTCAAGTAGGAGGGAGGTAGTATTACCCATGTATAAATCACTGGTAAGACCCTACCTTGAGTACTGTGTCCAGTTCTGGAGGCCCCACCTCTGGAAGTACATAGGGTGGAGGTGGTACAAAGGAGGGCTACCAAAATGGTGCAGGGCCTACATCAAAAGCTCTATGAGAAAAGTCTCAAGGAATTAAATATGCACTCTCTAGAAGAAAGGAGGGAAAGGGGGGATATGATAGAAACATTCACATTCCTTACAGGTAGTAATAAGGTACAGGAATGTAGCATTTGCCATAGAAAAAATGCTCCACGACAAAGGATCATGCTATGAAGCTTGAGGGGAGAGGATCAGAGGATATGTTGCACAGCAGGTAGGGAATACAGTGCAGACAAGGTGGGCTGAGAGGTCTTATCTGCCGACAACTTCTATGTTTTTATGTTTCACATGATTCTCCCCCTCCCACTATCTCCCTGCCTTCATTTGTTGTTTCTTGGTGTGTCTGTCTTTTCTTTCTCTTGCATATTTGTGGTTATAAAAATATATATGGATCTTTAAGTGAAACTGGGATCCCTTGGTTTGAAAATGTATATAGTTATATTGTGAAATGACTGCAAAAAGCTATTTGGAGCTCGGGGGGTGGGGGGGTAAGCTTGAGATACAGTTTGACCTCCACAAGCTGATTTGCAGAGTTGTCAGCAGGAAATTAGCTCTGAAACCCAATGTTCCATTTTGTGCACCTGCAAGGAAAGAAACTGGCAAAGTTCTGATATATTTTATGAGAAACATGATGTTTCTTCACGAGTGCAGGATGCAGAAGTTAATTGCCAGGAAAAGACAGTAACTATAAAGAAAGCAATTTTTTGTTAGAGAGAGAGAAGGAGAGATTAAAATTTAGAATTAGAGATACCCTCAGGGGAAGGACTTTGTTTTTTTGAACTGCTTGTATAAAAACTATCCTGCACAATTGTATTTTTTTATTTTATTGTTATTGAAATTATTAAAATGCTACTTGCAAATTTTATAACTGCTCCTGGTTTTCCTGTGCTTCCTGATCTTTGCTTCGATGACACAAACTATAGTTGTATTATTCAGAGTAAGATGAACCCCAACTCCTGGAGTACCTTAATTCTGTTACTTCCCTATCTATCTATCTATCTATCTATCTATCTATCTATCTATCTGTCAATTAACACAAAACAACAACTTTTATTCTGCTGAATCTGGGCTAACAATAACAGTTCAAACACCTAAAAAATTAGTAGAGCCACTTAACATGAGACTCATTACCTTAGCTTACTTGCTATCTTGCTTTTTGTTCACAGTAATGAGAAAAGAACTCAGCATATTGCTTTCAACTGAACAACAACACAGATGAGTATGAATAAATAGGACATTGACAGGGTAAAGGCCTATGGCACATTCATGAGGTAGAACAAATGGGCAGACTGGATGGACCTTGTGGTCCTTATCTGCCATCAACTTCTATGTTTCTATGAAATTAGAATAAAATCTCAGACTGTGAGAAATAAACATAAAACCAGTGAATATCTTTTTTTAAGTATATCAATTAGTCACATTATCCAATGTTTGGAGTTCAATCCTATGTAAGTATATCAACAACATGTTCTCCTATAACAGAGAGTCAACTTCAACACAATATTACACTGAGAAGCTGTGTTCGCTATATAACTATCAAAGAGCTGTGCAACTGATAAAGAATATAACAGACCCAGTGAAAGAACATGAGTTATATCTTTAAAGTTATCTCTAATTTCCTTTCCTGCATCTCTTTGTGTTATCTTAAAAAATCTTAATACCTCATCTGTAAATTTGACCTGTGTTGGTTGGGCTCAACATTGGGAATATTGGATAGCTTAATATTAATATGAACTTTTAGGATTCCCTCCATACTCTGCCAATTATAGATGTAGACTGAGAGGATAATAATTCAACACTTTCACTTTATTCCCCTTTTTAGAGCTGCAGTGGGCATAGCCCTGCAAACTTCTTAATATGAGAAAAGGACTCAGCGCATTCCTTCTGACTGAACAACATATTGGAGTTGCACCACAGTCACCTCCACGTCCATGGTGTCTGTAGAGCACTCCACTCGTTGTCTCAGTTGGCATTATTTTTATTGTAAAAATCAGTGGCATCCTGATCATGACACTGGGGAATTGGGCACCCCCAGTGTCACTTTATGTAGAGGAGGGAGAAGTGGCCAAAATCCGCTCCACGAAGCAATTCATGAATTAAGGCAGAATCTGCAAAGTAATCTGCAATGGGAAGTGGAGTACTTCGCATCATAATGAGGAATGCAAAGTCCACTGAAAATAATGACTTTGTGTTACTCTGCCTTCCACTAACCTCTTCTGTACCAATTTTAATACGAAGTACATTGAAATGAATGTATTTTGCATCACTTCGCCTTGGTGAGCTCCAAGGTGAATTTTGCAGTGATTCATGGGCTTGCAGGTCACATGGGCTTCAGATTGTTCTGCACAGCCTCAGTTCTGTGTAGAGTGTGTGTACTGGTAGATGGAGACAGTTTGCTCTCAGAGCTCTGAGATTTAAACCCTTTGAAAACCGTTCAGAAAGCCTTTTTGAACCATTTTTATTTCTCAAAATTTAGTACATCAAATGTAGGAAAGCTTCCAGTGCTCATATCATTGTGTGTTTATTGTTTGTGGGTTGATTTTGAATGATAATTTAGAACATTTAGTCTGTATACTGACTGACACTTGAAGTGTGCTTAGGGAAGGGACGTACTTGTGGTGGAGGTAGATTAACTGGGAGAAAGGCAGTCTTTCTGTTTTGGTTATATTTTTCTTACATAACTGTGTTAATGTACCGTACACACAGTAATGTTTTCAGTAATTTCTGACATTTTTTTGCTGATTGTTGTGCTGCAGCAGTGCATAATTTCAGTTTGTTTGAAATATTTGGTTATATTACTGAAGTTTTCAATTTGCTGTGCACTACCCGTAGTGTGTGTGTGTGACTGTGTGATACGTGCCATCAAATCAGAAATATTTTATTGTGCCACACAGTAATTGCAGCAGTGTGAACCTGCTAGCCACTGCACCTGCATTATTTTGTACTGCGCTGTGGTATCTTGGTAGTGGACTGTTGCTGCAGTGCACTCCCCCTCCCAACTGGCAAAACTTATTCTTTTCCAGATTTGGATTTGTGACTTGTGAGCACTGGTTAAGGTGCTGTTGTGCCTTTGTGTCTGCATCTCTTGAGTGTGCAGTGCAATCTTAATCTGTCTGTGCATTTGCATCTCTTTAGGGCCCAATCTCCATCTGTAACTTAAGTCACAGTTATTTGTTTGGCTTCTCTTCAGAGTACTGGTGTGGTACATCTCTCAGCACGAACATTATACTCATTAATGTGCATTTTTAAGTCAGGGCAATCGTCAAGAGTCACTCATGATACAAATCACATTCTTCATCTTCATCTTCATGGTCAAGATTCACAAATGACAAAACTTTACGTTTTTGGGTTGCAAGTTGATGGAAACCTTTTTTGTAGTATCTCTGCTTGACTATTGTACTCATTGATATGAGTTTTCAAGTCAGGGAGTTTGGGGTGGTACAGGTCAGGTAAGTACAACCATAGGTATTTGCGTACAGTTCATTAGTCACGTCACACCAGTCACTCATCATGAGACAAATCACGTTCTTCACGAATCACAGCAGTTAAATTTTTTTTTTCAGTTCTGATGATACGCTGAAAACCTGTAAAGATGACCAAAATGTTAATAAATCTTTTTTAACTTTTTTTAAATAATGCCCCCCAGAAAATACTTACCTTCACTGACTTGACAGTATTGCAATGCTAAAATTCCTCATCAAGCCAAGAAATGCACACCCCAAGTTTGACTACATGACCTGTGATACAAAAAAAGCAATGATTACATGTATATATATATATATATATATATATATATATGTATGGATATAAACATTTAAGGTCAAGCTCTGTGGAAAACCATGATGGTGCCAGATACATTAACTTACCAATGGTAGTATTAGGGTACACACAGAGGGCATCCTTCCTGTTGGGGTCAGTGCAGCAGACTTTGGGCAACCAACAGCATTATCACATCATAATGGACAGTTAACTCAATGGTCGGGTCATCCTTCTAGCACATCATTTGACAAGATACTGTGCATCAGCCCAGTCAGGTCAAAAAGCATTACATGAAATTCCAACAGCAGCAGCAGGTGACATAGTTCTTACTGGAGTATGTGCACGCATGACTGAGTGTGGCATGAATTAATAGAGACTTTTCATTCCATTTTATGCTCTCATTTCTATTCATCTGGAGTAATTAATTTTTAGGACATAAGACAACATCCCAAGATTTGTACAAACACTGGCCAAAAACATTCAATAGAAAATAAGCTAAAAAAGTGGTGTCCTTCCCTTACTTGTCATATTCTGACTTAATAATCTCTGTTTCCAAAAACAGATTATTTTAGTGGTCTTAGTAATGTTTTATTTCTGTCTTGCTGTATGCGTGTGTGGAAAAGCAGGAGTGAGCAGTGCAATAATCTGCTAAACAGCATGTGTGCAGTGCACTGTCAGGTGCACACACTGCCCAGCCCCCCTGAAAACATATATGATAGCTGACTTGTTCCACTGTTGATGGTATGGTATAAAGAGTAAAGAATATATAACATATATTTTATTTGTAGCATCATGAACAGCGGGGCTTGGTGGGCAGATTTGACACAGTCCCGCACAAAAGATTAATAATTAAGTTAGCTAGCCTGGGAGTGGGTCCCAGGGTGGTAGCCTGGGTAGTAAACTAGCTGCACAACAGGACACAGAAGGTAAAAGTGAATGGAACACATTCCGAAGAAAGGGGGGTTACTAGTGGAGTACCTCAGGGCTCAATACTGGGTCCAGTCCTTTAACATCTTTATAGGTGACATTGCAGAGGGTCTGGAGGAAAGGTATGCCTCTTTGCAGGTGACACAAAGATCTATAACAGAGTTGATACACAAGATGGGGTAGAAAAGATGAGAAGGGACTTGGCAAGGTTGGAGGAATGGTCAGACATATGGCAACCTAGATTCAATGCAAAGAAGTGCAAACTAATGCACCTGGGAAACAAAAACCCAAGAGAAGAGTACACAATAGCAGGGGCGGTACTAACAACAACAAAAATGGAAAGGGACCTGGGGGTAGTCATATCAGATGATCTAAAGGTAGGTAAGCAATGTGAAAATTCAGTAAGGAGAGCCAGGGGGATACTGGGATGCATAGGAAGGTGCATCACAAGTAGAAAAAGGGAAGTGGTTATCCCTCTATACAGACAGTTGGTGAGACCCCATCTGGAGTACTGCATGCAGTTTTGGAGACCTCATCTATGCAAGGACATAGTCAAGATGGTAGCAGTCCAGAGGAGGGCAACTAAAATGGTGCAGGGTCAGCAGCAGAAACCATATAAAGAGAGACTGACAGAGCTTAATATGTTTACTCTTGATGAAAGGAGGGACGAGGGGACATGATAGAAACTTTCAAGTACCTCAAGGGAATCAACAAAGTCCAGGAGGGTAGCATCTTTCAGAAAAAGAGATGTGTAATAACAAGGGGGCACAATTTAAAGATAGAGAGGGGATGGCTCAGGGGTAATGTGAGGAATTTTTTTTTCACAGAGAGAGTGGTGGATACATGGAATCTCCTTTCTGAGGAGGTCGTTGGGTCTAAAACAGTGGGGGAATTCAAACATGAATGGGACAGACATAAGGCAATTATAGTGAGGGGTTGCAGGAAGTAGGCTGTTGGTTAACTAGAATCTGCAGCTTATCCAGTAGGGAGGGAAATGGGCAGACTGGGTGGGCCAAGTGGTCCTAATCTGCCGTCAAAGTCTATGTTTCTATGCTTCAGTATGCACCTAACAGAGCACACATGCTGTTTAGCAGATTATTGCACTGCTGTCTCCTGCTTTTCAACAAACAAACCACCACGACAGAAAGGAAACATTACTGAGGCACCAAAAATATTTCATGGTAAACAGACATTATTAAGTAGGAATATAACAGGGCCACCAGAAGCACGCTGCACTAACACTGTGGATAGGTGCTGGTAGAGAGTAGCTAGCTCCAAAAGTGCAAGACAAACCCAGAAAGCCAGCACTCTAGACAAATGCATACCAAGATAAAATATTCAATGCTAGTGCAAATTTATTTATGGCAAAACAAGCCACACACAAATGACTCCTGTGCTTCTGCACTTAGGCCTTCATTAGGGGGTACACTAATTAAGGCCTAACTGCTGAAACTCGAGGGTCAATAGTGTTCTTTGTTTGCCATAAATTCATTTGCACTAGCAGTAAGCATATTTTATTTGCATTTATTCATCTGGAGTGATGGCATTCTGATTTTGTTAAGTAGGAATATAATGAGGGAAAAAAACACCACTATTGTACTTTGTTTTATTTCAGCTGTTTTTGGGCATGGTCCTCACCATTTTTGGGAGGTAATCAAGGTTATGCAAAAGAAAGATGGAACACACACTTAACATTATTATACACATAATGGTGCACAATGGAGGGAGACTAACAACAACAAAAATGGATAGTGACTGGAGTCAGATGATTTAAAGGTATGCCAGAGAAATGCCAGAAGGAAGTAAGGAGGGTTGGGGGACAGGCTATACTGGGATGTATTGGGAGCCATCATATTAAAATGAAGTCAAAAAATGGCTGCACAAAGGAGGGGAACTAAAATGGTGAAGGGTATGCACCAGAATGAAGCCATATGAAGATACACTAAAGGACATTACATATAAACACAAGGAAAGGGAGGAGGTGCATGATAGAAACTATCAAGTACTGAAAGGGACTCAACAAGAGGACAGTCTCATCCAGAACAAAAAATGTGCATGAAGATGGTATCAAAATTTGAACATAGAGGGGAGACAGATCAGGGGCAACATCAAGAACATTTTTTTTCACACAGAGGGTGGTGGTGGTGGGTGCAAGGATAAACTAAAACTAATAACCAATGTTGTGATGGGACACAGCAGTTGAAGCATCCCCATGATCTGTATTTGGTGCCCCTCAGTTTGATCCAACTGCTGCTCAACCATTGGCCAGCCAGTGGTTTGCAGCATCCATCTCACTCCACAGCAAGCCCAAATTGGCCTGTGTGGCAGGCAGTTGGAGAAGGTTGCCACCATCACCAGGAATTGCTGCAGGTTTTGGTGGTGGAACAGCCAGTTCTGCCATGGTCCTCCTCCACTTCACATCACGCACAGGTGGATGCCGAGCTGCCCCCTCTTCCCCAGCAGGGCCAGCAGGTGCATTACTGCCCTGTTCTGCAACCATGGCCTGCCACTCTAGGCAGTGGTGGTTATACAAGTGGGTGCACTAACCCCCTGTACCAAGGTGACTTCCTCTGGGGCCATGGTGCACCTCAACACCACACAAATTACACCTTACTACACTGCTGTCCCCAGGTAGTATAGTAAAAACTCCCACACTAATTAGATGTGGTGAAGACCAGGCACATGGGGGGATCCAGATGTTGCTGGAGCCAGGGGCTGCTGCTGTACAACTGGTGCCGGGGTGCAGAAACCTGCTGCTGCAACTGCTGTGGCTCCTTCTCCTCCTCCTCCCTGACCTGCTGCTACTGCTGCTAAGCCACTGGCACAGGGGCCATAGCAGGTGCTGACACTGGGGTGGCACTGGTAGGTGCCAAAGGAGGTGGTGCTTCCATGGTATCAATAGCTATAATTTAAAAGAAAAAAATCAGTGGTCACGGTGGAATATGGCACACTCCGCCATGACCAAGATGGCCACCACACTCTACTGTGCATGTGCTTGTTGTCACGCATGCGCAGTATAGTGTGGCAGCCTTCATTGTCATTGCAGAGTGTGCCATGTTCCACCATGACTACTGATGTGTTTTCTTTTAAATTATAGATATCCTCCCACCCGACCCTCCCACTCAGCATTCATCACCCACACACCCCAGAAACATTAGAGTGAAACTGGGGGTGCTCAATCCCCAGTGTCGTGATCAGGACACAGCCATTTTATTTTACAAAATAATACATATCCCCCCACCAGATCCTCCCTCTCTGCACACACCCCAGAAACACACTGGGGGTACCCAGTCCCCCAGTATCACTATCAGGACTCCTCTTTTTTTGGTGTGGTTATATAGTCCCCCTTCCAACCCTCTCTCTCAGCGCTCCTTCCCCCTCCAGAAACATAAGCGTGACACTGGGTTTGCCCAATCTCCCAATGTCATGACCAGGACCCTCTTTTTTTTTTATATATTCCCCCACCTGACCCTCTCTCAGTACCCCCCCAAAACACAAGAGTAACACTGTGGGTGCCCAATGCCCCTGTGTCATGAGCTGGACTCCTCATTGTTTTTTAGCTTTTTTTTTTTACTGTCTGTTGGTTTTTCTCCATTTTAAATGTGCAAATAAAAAAGTCCATTGATGTCTTCTGTGTTACTGTACCCCCCACCCAACCTCCCACTCAGCACTCACTCCCCCAAGCTCTTACTTACCCATTGGGAGTCCATTGCCGTAATCCTTTTTGGACCATAGATACATCTTCACTCTTCAAAGCTGGACTGTGAACTGAAGAAACAGGTGTGTGATTCAATGTATTCCAATGGGGTTTTGAACTTAGTGGCACAACTTGGACATTTTTGCATATTGTTGGCCCAGATTTTCAACATGCCTTCTTTGGGACACTACCCCATGAACCCTTGAACTGTCATTAAGCAAATCTGTTCCGAAAGGTGATTTTGTGGTCTCTGTGCAAAATCACCTTTTGGGTCCATGTTCATGAGGTGGGTCATATGAAAGCTATGTTGAAAATGTGGTGTAAAAATATTAAAATCAACAAAGTTATGAGCTGGTGTTAAATTTTGCAAACACAGGCCCATAACTTTGGTAATTTTCAATATTTTCTCCCAAATTCACAACATGGCCATATCTTTACAGCACCTCATGAGTGTGACAGCTGTCATTTTTCAAATCCTAGCCAAATTTTTTTTTTCACATCATAAAAGGTGATTTTGCAGTCCCTGTGTGAAATCATCTTTTGGGCAGGAGTTGAACATTTTCTCTGTCCTTGTTCATGAGATGGGGTCATAAGAAGTCTATGTTGAAAATTTGGTGTAAAAATATTAAAAAACAATAAAGTTATGAGCCTATGTTGAATTGTGTGAAAGCAGGCTTGTAACTTTGGTAATTTTCAATATTTTTACCCCAAATTTACAACATAGCTATATCTTTACAGTACCTCACAAATGTGACAGGTGTCATTTTTCAAATCCTGGCCAAAATGTTTTTTTTCATATCCCAAAAGGTGATTTCATGGCTCCTGCAAGAAATCCGCTTTCAGGCAGGAGTTGAAAATTTTCTCTGCCCTTGTTCATGAGGTGGGGTCATAAGAAGGCTATGTTCTCAGTTTCAAATATAGAAACATAGAAGTTGATGGCAGAAGGAGACCGCCAGATCCATCTAGTCTGCCCAGTGTTTTAAACCTAACCTACTCCTCTAGCTGCCCTTTGGTATGAGGGCTCCTTTGTGTATCTCATGCATTCATGAATCTTACCACTGTGTTATCCCCCACCACCTCTGCAGACAGACTATTCCAGGCATCCACCACTCTTTCTGTGAAGAAAAACTTCCTAGTGTTGGTAGAGAGCCTCCCTCCTTGCAGCCTTATATCATGTCCCCTGGTTCTGCTGTCCTTGAAGTGAAAAAGTTCCTGTGTCAGCAGCTTGTTTATGCCTTTTATGTATTTGAATGTTTTGAGCAAGTCTCCCCTTTCTCTGCTCGGAGTACATGTTCAGTTATCTCAGTCTTTGCCCATAGGAATCTCCTCCAATCCCTGAATCATGTTCATCATCCTGCTCTTCTCCGTCTCTACCCAGTCAATGGCTGTTCTAAGGTGGGACCTCCAGAACTGGACACTGTACTCCAAGTGAGGCCTGACCAGTGATCTGTACAGCGGCAGGTCACTTCTCTCCTTCTGCTCATTATCACCCCCAATGCATCCCAGCATTCCGCTGGCCTTCAATGCTGCTTTCTTGCACTGTTTTCCCACTTTCAAGTTGTCTGAGATTATGATTCCCTGATCATGCTCCTGGTTGAAGGCAACTTGTCTTTTCCCTTCTAGATAATCTGCCTTATTTGTATTTTTTTCCCTATGTGCATGACTTTGCACTTTTTCGTGTTGAATCTTAGCGGCCATGCTCCAGATCATTCCTCAAGTTTCTTGAGGCCAGTTTCCAACTTGCCCACTTGCTGTGAGGTATCGACCCTATTGCATATCTTGGAGTCATCTGTGAACAGACACACCTTTCCTTCTAGTCTGTTAGTGATATACAATATAAAAATATTGAAGAACAGAGGCCCTAGTGCAGAACCCTGGGGCACACTGTTGGTTACCCTACCTTCTGACAAAAGTGGTCCATTTACCTGAACTCTCTGGGTTCTGCCCTGTAAGCAATTGTGTACCCCTCTAACTACTTCCAGTCCAACCCTTGTGAGGTCTTGCTTCTTTACCAGCCTTCTGTGTGGAACTGAGTCAAAGGCCTGCTAATGTCAAGGTACACCACATCTACTGTCCCACATCATCCACAACCTTTGTAATGCAATCAGAAAACTTGTGCAGATTTATCTGGCATGACCTACCCGCTGTGAACCCATGCTGTTTGGGGTCTTGTTGGCTGCTAGCTTTGAGGAATGCTATGATCCTCCATTTGAATAGTGTCTCCATCAACTTCCCCGCTATGGACGTGAGACTTACTGATTTAGAATTTCCAGCTCCTCTCTGCTGCCTAATTTGTTGAGTAGGACAACTATTGCCCTTTTCCAGTCTTTGAGTATTTGGAGAATAATTTTGCCAATGGGGCTGCCAATTCCAACCCCAGTTCTTTTAAGATTCTGGGGTGCATCTCATTTAGCCTCATGACCTTGTCAACCTTTAGTTTATTTAGCGCCTCCAGTAGTTATGCCTCTGTGAAAGGGCTAATGTTGAACCCTGGTCCAGGGGTGTTGCGATTTTTGTCAGTGCTAGACCATTGCCTGTTTCCTCCTCTGTAAACACAGAGCAGAAGTACTTGTTAAGTATTTCTGCTTTCTCCAGGTCATCTTCTGTTGTTTTCCTGTCCTCAGTAACAATCTTGAGTATACCCCTGTTTGCCTTCCTTCTTTTCCTGATGCATCCTTATTTTCCTTGTGCAGTGACAGGTTGATAAAGAACAAGACAGCATTAATTGCTGATTTTGTTGGAACATCAGATCTGGCTTGCATCACTGAGACCTAGCTGGATAAAAATGCTGGTCCTGTATTAGAATTTGCAGTTCCAACTGGGTACTCAGTGATACACTGCCTGAGATTGGATTGTATGGGTGGGGGTATAGCAATCTGTTTCAAGAGAGAACTGGACCTTATAGAGATACCAGTGGGGGCCATCAGATCCTTTGAGTGTATCATGGGCACAGTTGTGGGTTGCCGGATACTTCTCATCTACCATCCACCCAGGGATGGGAAAGTATTCCTGCAGGAAGTCATGGACTTTGTGGTCAACATGGTGCTTGAGTCCCCCAGGTGGTTAGTCCTGGGAAATTTCAATGCCTAGGTTGACGACAGACTCTCACAGTTTGGAAAAGACTTCCTCCAACTGATGACCTCATTGGGATTTACACAGGTTATTACCACTGCAATCCATAATCAGAGTGACTCCTTGGATCTGTTGTTCCTCCTGGGGATGGAGGTCTCCAACCTAGTGGTGGAACCGGTCAGGTGGCCTGACCATCACACTATAGGGTTCAGTTTTGCAGGTCCCTCAAAAGACCTACCCCTTTAGAGATGGTCCAGTGCTGCTCTTTAAGGGGTGTGACCCCAGAGGGTCTGAAGGCAATGCTGGACCTATCAAGTAGGCTGATGGAATGCTTGGATCCAGGGGGACTGGTATAGTACTGTAATAGTGCAGTGTCAGGGGCCATGGATTCCACAGCTCCTGTTCATGTTCACCCACTCACTCTTCGTCTTCGGTCCCCGTGGTTTGATGGGAACCTGAGAGAGTTCAGGTGAGTGGGTCAAAGGTAGGAATAATGCTGGCGGAAATCCAGCCCAGAGGGTGACAAGCTTAGACTACTGACCAATTATGTGGACTATCAGTCAGAAATCTCTTATAAGAAGGCAGAATTCCTGTTCAGAGAGATTTCTGCAGGAAGAAATTGACCAGCTTAGCTCTTCTGTACTGTGGACAGGTTGTGCAATCCAGACTGTCTGCAGTATTGGAGAGCTTTTTTGCAATTGAAGTGTGAGGATTTTGCTTGATTTTTTGCAGATAAGGTTGCCACCATTAGGTCTAAGATCCAGCTAGCGTGTTCTGTTGAGTGTTGCGACTATCAGTGGGAGGGCACTGGCATCCACCCAGACAGTTTGAGTGATTTTTGACAAGCTGGCGATCACTGATGTTGTGAAGATCATCTGGGGCTTGAGGCTGACTTGTACTTTGGATCTGGGTCCAACCTGCCTTCTTGTGGAGAGTTTGGATGTCATTGGACTGGTCCTGGCTGAGATTGTCTGATGTTCATTGGAGAAGGGTGTGTGCCCGGACCACTTGAAGGAGGTGGTGGTAACACCAATTTTTAAGAAACCCTCCCTTGACCCAGACTGTCTCACAAACTACAGACCAGTCTCTAACCTGCCCTTTTTGGGTAGGTAGTTGCACTGCGTCTTGAAGACAATCTTACCACCCAAAATGTCTATGATCCTCTCCAGTCTGGCTTCTGGAAGAGGTATAGTATGGAGACGGCCCTTGTTTGGGCACTTAATGATCTTGTGATGGCAAGAGAGCAGAAGAGTCATTTGATCTTGGTTCTCCTTGATCTCTCAGCGGCATTTGACACCATGGGTATTAGTGGAGCACCTGTGGTTGATCTGTGGATGGTCAGGAACAGTCCTCAGATGGTACACCTCACTCCTCACAGGCAGGTCTCAAAGAGTAGTGTTGGGGATTTTTTCCTGGGCCCTCTTCCCCTATCATATGGGGTACCACAGGGCTGTTTTGTCTCCCACGTTGTTCATGGTGTATATGCTGCATTTGGAGACCATATAAGGATGTACGGGCTGAATTTTCACTACTGTGCAGATGATACTCAGCTGTATATGTCCTTTGTGCCCAGGCAAGATGATGCTATTTCAATCTATAACAACTGCCTTGTTGATATTCAGGACTGGATGAGTGCCAGCTGGTTCAGATTGAACCCGGAGAAGACTGAGGTGTTGGTGGTGGGCTCAGGTCATCGGTTAGAGGGACAACCTCCTGGTAGGGCATCTGGTATTATACTGGTGAACAACCGGTTGAGGGCCTCTGAATGGGTGCATAACTTGGCTGTTGTACTTGACTGCAAACTGACACTTAAAGCTCAGGTGTCAGATGTTGTCAAGACCTAATTTTATCATCTGAGGAAATATTGCCCAGGTGAAACACCTTGTTCCACCGGAGGATCTTCTGACGCTGGTCCATGCCTTTGTGTCCACCTGCCTTGACTATTGCAATGCTCTATACCTAGGGCTTCTGTGGGTGGATATCTGCCACCTGCAGCTGGTGCAAAATGTGGCTACTAGGCTGTTGACTGGCTCATCAAGTGCCAGTCATATTACACCTGTGCTCTATGAACTGCACTGGCTGCCAGTGCAGTGGAGAATCACCTTCAAGGTTGCATTGCTGACCTATAAGGCCCTACACAAACAGGGACCATGTTATTTGCAAGACCTCCTTTGTCCCTACCGCCCCCTCTGCCCACTCCGTTCTGCTGACCAGGGATCGCTGGAGGTTCCCAGGGTCCGTTTGAAGACCTCATGGGCCAGAGCATTTACTTTTATGGCCCTGACCCTGTGGAATTCTCTACCTCATCAGGTGAAAGAGAGGCTGTCCACTGAGTACTTTAAGTCTGCATTAAAGACTTATTTATTTGAACCAGCATTTTCTGACATGATTTGATTTTAACATGAATCTGGAAATTTTATGATTTGGCATTTTAACCTGAAGAGTTTTAGCAGTGTATTGTATAGGTGTTTTGGCTATGGAAAAGAACCTTTTATAAATAAATTTTGACTTTGACTTATCTAAAGAAGGATTTGTCTCCTCTCTTCATCCCTTCTGCTATATTTGCTTCTGTCTGGGCTTTTGTCTGTCTTATTTTATTGCTGGCTTTTCTCATTTTTTCCTTGTATGAATCCCAGTCTTTTTCCTTGTTAGTTTCCTGATATAATCTGTATGCCTTCTTTTTTTCTTTCACTATTCTAGCCACTTTATTGGTAAACCATAGAGGATTTGGTCTTCTTTTTACCATGCTGACTCTCCTGGTGCATTGTTCTGTGGCTGTCTTGATTGTTATCTTATGTCTTCCCCACATGACAATAAACTCCTCCTCTTTTGTTTTGATTAAGTCATTTCTTATACTGGTCCTCATTTTTTGGAAGTCTGCTTTTTTAAATCTAGCACTTTTATTTTTGAGCGGCAGGTGTCCTCAGTTATGTTCACCTTGAAGATAACCATAAGATGGTCACTGTTTCCCATATGGCACCCATGTCGATTTCCTTTATCCACTTAGTATTTGTGAGGACCAAGTCAAGAATGACATCTCCCCTTGTTGGGATTTTAACCAGCAGACCCAGTCCTGCACCCTGTAGTGACAATAAAAAGTCCCTGTCTGTCATTGTTGCCACTGTTTGTGTGTTACAGTTTATATCTTGGAGGTTGAAGTCCCCCATCAGTATCAATTCACCTCTATCGGTCATTTTGTTAATTTTCTCTATTAGATCTTTGTCCCCCTTTTCTCCTTAATTTGGGGGCCTCTAAATGATGCCAATTTTGAAGATTTTTCCTTTACCTGTATCTACTGTTATCCACAATGGCTCGGTGCACCCAGGGTGTACCTACACCTCTTTGGCTTTTATTTCTTCCTGAATGTAAATGGCTACCCTTCCCCTTTTCTACCCTGCCTATTCTTCCTAAACAGGTTGTATCCGGGTATGACTGTGTCTCAACCGCGGTTTTTGGTGAATCACATTTCTGTCTCAGCCACCCAGTCCAAACTTTCTACTTCCATGATGGTGTAAAAATATTTTAAAACTAAAAAAATGATGAGGCTATGTTGAATTTTGCAAATGCAGGCTCGCACATTTGGTGATATTCAATATTTTTAACCCAAAGTTTCAACATAGCCATTTCTTTACAGCACCTCATGAATGGGACAACTAACATTTTTCAACTCCTGCCCAGCATGTATTTTTGAGTACCAAAAGTTGATTTTGCAGTCCCTGCTTCAAATTACCTTTTGGCCAAGAGTTAAACATTGCACTGCCCATCTTCATGAGGAAGCGTCATAACAAGGCTATGCTCTCAGTTTGGTGTACAAATATTACAAAACAACAAATTTAGGAGCCTACATTATGTCTTGGTAGCAAAGGCTCATAACTTTGGTAACTGTCAATATTTTTACACCAAATTCCTTGCCTGCCGCCCTATCAACTCTGGCCAGAGTTTGTTGAATATCAGGACCACATGGGACAGCTTCCAGTCAGCTGGTATCTCAAATTCATAGATCTACAGATACATAGATACATGGAATGTGATGGCAGGTAAGGGTCGCTGCGCCCACACCATCTGTCCAATTGTGTTTTTTTTTTTAGTTAGTATTATTATTTTTATGCTTTCTACCCTACCCCCATGATTCCCTTGTGCCTGTCCCTGGCATTTGTGAATTTATTTACTGTTTTCACCCACACCACCTCCTCTGGAGGGCCATTCCAAGTATCTACCACCCTTTCTGTGAAAAAATAGTTTCTCATATACCTCCAGAATTTATTTCACCCCCTTCAGATTCTTATTATGCCCATTTATTATAGAGCACCTCTTCCTCTGAAAAATACTCTTTTCCTGTACCTTATTAACCCCTGTGAGGTATTTAAAGGTTTCTATCATATCCCCCTCTCCCTCCTTTCCTACAGGGTGTACATATTTAGCTCCTTAAGTCGTTCCTCTTAGGATTTTTGATGCAGGCTGTGTACTATTTGGTAGCCCTCCTCTGGATCACCTTCACTCTCTCTATGTCTTTTTTGAGATATGGTCTCCAAAATTGTACACAATACTCAAGGTAGGGTCGTACAAGTGATTTATATAGGGACAGAATCACATCTCTCTTCCTGCTGGAGATACCCCTACCTATGCATCCCAGCATTCCACTAGCCCTCTTGACTGCCTTATTACACTGCCTTGCCACATTCAGGTCATCCAATATGATTACCTCTAGGTCTCTTTTCTGCTTGGTCTTTGTCAGCATCACTCCCCCCATCTTGTACTCTACTCCTGGGTTCCTATGGTCAAGATGCCTTATTTTGCACTTTTTTGCATTAAAACCTTACTGCCATACCCTTGACAACTCTTCCAGTCTATTTAGATACCTGCACATTCTATCTTAATCCTAGGTGTGTCCACTCTATTGCAGATCTTGGTGTCATCTGCAAAGAGGCAGACCTTCCCTTCCAGTTCATCCACTACATCCCTTATAAACATATTGAATAGGACTGGTTCCAACTCTGATCTCCAAGGAACCCCACTGGTCACCCACTCCTCCTGTGAGCACACACCATTTACCACTACTCTCCCTGTCCTATCCATCAACCATTTTTTTTATCCAGGTTAGTACCTTATATATTCCTAAATTACCCAACTTACACACCAGTCTTGTATGTAGAATACTGTCAAAAGCCTTGCTGAAATCCAGGTAGGCTGCATCCACTGCATCTCCCTGGTCTAGCTCCTTGGTCACCCAGTCAAAGAAGTCTATCAGATTTGCTTGGTATGACCTTCCCTCTGTGAAACCATGCTCCCTTGGGTCCTGAAATCTTTTGGAAACAAGATATTCCTCAATCCTTTCCTTCAAAAGTGTTTCTATCAACTTACAGACAACTGATGTCAGACTGACAGGCCTATAATTGCACTTCCTTGCTACCACTTTTGTGAAGAGGGACTACACTAGCCCTTCTCAAGTTCTCCACTACCATACCAGTCTCTGGTGATCTATTAAAAAGGTCTGCCAGAAGTGCAGTGAGTACCACCCTAAGTTCCCGCAGCATCGTTGGATGTACCCTGTCCGGCCCCATACCTTTATCTACTTTCAGGTTTTCAAGTGCTTTCTGGACTCTCTCCACTGAAAATGGACTACTGTCTATTTCTCTTAACTGTATGTTTCTGGTGCCTCTTTGTGGTGCGTCCCATTTCCCTTCTACTGTGAAAGCTGAGCAAAAGTATTTGTTGAATATGTTTGCCTTTTCTTGATCCTCCTTCATACAGTCCCCCCCTTCCCTCTTTAAATGTACAATCCTTCCCTTTGACTTCCTTTAGCCAGACTTGGTGTGGGACCCAACGTGGTAGCCTGGGTAAAGAATTGTCTGGACAACAGGATGCAAAGGGTAACAGTAAACAAAGTCTGCTCTGAAGAAAGGGTTTACTAGAGGGGTACCACCGGGTTCAGTACTGGGACCGGTCCTTTTTAATGTCTTTAAAAGTAACATTGTGGAGGGACTGGAAGGAAAAGTATGTCTTTTTGCAAATGACACAAAGATCTGCAACAGGGCTGATACACAAGGTGGAGTGAAAAGGATGAGAAGGGAATTGGCAAAGTTGGAGGAATGAAGAAATGTAAGGCAGCTTAGATTCAATGCAAAGAAATGCAAAGTAATGCACTTGGGAAACAAAAACCCAGGGGAAGAGTACACAATGGGGGGTGAGATACTAACAACAACAAAAAATAGAAAGGGATCTGGAGGTAGTCATATCAGATGACCTAAAGGTGGGCAAGCAATGTGAGAAGGCAGTAAGGAGGTCTGAGGGGATACTGGGATGTATAGGGAGAGGCATCACCAGTAGAAATCAGGAAGCTGTTATCCCCCTGTACAGACAGTTGGTGAGACCCCATCTAGAGTACTGTGTGCAGTTCTGAAGACCCATCTCCGCAAGGACATAGACAGGATGGGGGCTGTCCAGAGAAGGGCAACTAAAATGGTGCAGAGTCTGTACCAGAAGCCAAACAAAGAGAGACCAAAGGAGGTTAATAGATACACCCTCGAGGAAAGGAAGGGAAGGGGGGACATGAGAGAAACTTTCAAGAACCTCAAGAAAATCAAAAAAGTCCAAGAGGGTAGCATCTTTCAGAAAAAGAGATGTGCAAGAACAAAGGGGCACAATTTGAAGATAGAGGGGGGACAGCTCAGAGGTAATGTGAGAAAGTATTTTTCAATGGAGAGGGTTGTAAATGCATGAAATAGCCTTCCTGGGGTGGCCATTGAATCAAAAACAGTGGGGGAATTCAAGAATGCATGGGACAAACAGAAGGCAATTCTAGTGGGGGCTAGGAGGAAGTAGGCTGTTGGTTAACTAGGATCTGCAGCATATCCATTAGGTAGGGGAAATGAGCAGACTAAGTGGGCCAAGCGGTCCTTATCCGCCATCAAATTTTGTGTTTATGTATTTCTATGTTTCACTAACATACCTAATAAATGCCTAATCCCCTTTTGATACTCGCCAAACAATTCTTTCCTCAGTTTGTACTTTTGCTTTCCTTACTGCTTTGCTTGTCTCTTTCTGTTTTCCCTGATGCACTTCCCTATCCTCATTTCTCTGGGTCTCCTTGCACCTTCTGAATGCTGCCCTTTTAGCTTTTATCTGTTCTGCTACCTTTTTGAGAACCATAACAGTCTCCTCTTTCTTTTACTTTTGCTTTCTTGCTTAACACAGGTTCTCCCCCCCGCCGTTCCTCACCCGCTGTCAGTTCACTCATCAGGCATTCTTGCATCTTAGTAAAATCAGCCCTTCTGAAATCCAGTGCCCTCAGCCTTATATTGTTGCATTCTGAAGCTGTTCTAATGTTGAACCACACTACACCATGATCACTTGTCCCCTGATGGCTTCCTACCCTGAAGTCTGCAACAATGTCACTGTTAGTAAGCACTGGGTCCAGTATTGCCCCATCACAAGTAAGTTCCCTGACTAATTGCCTAAGGAAAACATCCTGCATGGAGCCCAGGATGTCCCTGCTTCTTGATGATATTGCAGCAGAGAGGCTCCAATCTACATCTAGCAGATTGAAGTACCTTATCAGTAGCACCTCCTCCTTTTCTACCATTTTTCCAATTTCTTCTAACATTACCGATCTAAGTCATCCCCTTGTGCTGGAGGTCTGTAGATCATACCGGTCTGAATATTGGCTCATTTATCTGACTCAAGGTTAACCTACAGCATCTCAGACCTTCCCTGAATTCCCTGTATGTCCATTGTTTTCATGCTGTCTTTCATATAAAGCAAAACTCCCCTTCCCTTCCTTCCTAGCCTGTCTCTTCTGAATAACATGTATCCTGGTATGACCATGTTCCAATCATGGTTTTACATGCACCATGACTCGGCAATGGCCACGATATCCAGGTCAGCCTCCACCATGATGTCTTCTTGATCTGGGATCTTATTTCATGGACTCTTAGCATTTGCACACATTGCCCTCCATATTTTGTTTGCCCCTAGTTTGACGCTTCCCCCTTTTTCATTTTGTCACCCCTTACTCCCACTTTTCATCTGTCTGCTTAGTTTCGCCTGTTCATCCATTTCTAACCCCCTACTAATTTGATTTATTTTATCCAATGTGTACAGTCTTTACCCATAACCTCTATAGACTCCATTTCTGCCTTTGGGGGTGCAGTTTCTGCTTCTCCTTATTCATCCCCCCCCCCGGCTAGTTTAAACGTTCGTCAAAAAACATTTATACCTTCCACTGTGAACTGTGGCTCCCTTCCAGATGGTTGCAGGCCATTACCTCTGTATAGTGTCTTATTCTCCCAGGTGAACTCCTAGTCCCCAGTGTAGCCATATCCCTCCTCTCTGTACCAGGCTTTTAACCATGAGCTGAATGCATTTGTGCAGAGTTCTTTTTCCTTCCCCCTACTGTATGCAGCAGCACCTCTGCAAAAGTTACAGAGTATGCTGCCTGTCTAAGATTTTTTCCCAGCTCTTTAAACTTCTCCTCCACTGTTGTTGTCTTATCCCCAGCCAAGTCATTTGTCCCCAGGTGGACAATGATATCAAGCTCACCTTCCCCTCCTTCTGTCCTTGCTGTCCTTAGTACATGCTTCTCATCTTTCCCAGCTGTGGTGCCTCATAGGCACCTGACCTCCCTCTCAGCTTTCTTTCCTATTCTCAACTTTATCCTCTTGACAATAGAGTTACCTACTAGTATTTGCTTCCTACTTCTATGGGATCCCCTTTCACTCTTCTTGGGACCTCCACTTATAAGGGCTCCCACTTCCTCCCAGGCCACTATCATGGGTGCATTCTCTTGGCTATCCCACTCCGCCAGAGCAGCATATGAATTCTGCAGTGGTGCTGGCTGTGTTTAAGAAATGTTCCTGTCACCCCACTTCCCCAACCTTTCTGATACCACCCCCCCTTCCTGCTCACTCCCACCTTAGTCCAGCTGCTCCTGCTATCTGGCATCCTTTGATGTAAATGTCCCTGACTAGATAGTCCCTGGGTAGGGGAGAAGGTCTCCCAGCATTCAGTCAATGCAGCCTCTAGCACAGTAACCTTCTTCTGGCTCAAAAGCAATGCAGCCTCAGGTCTAGAGATCTTCCCCTCCAGCCCCAATAGGCATACGCAGATGGGACAGCATCACAGCCTCCAGAAGGTCTCCCTGAGTACTGCTGCTCCACAACTACTGCACTGCACCACTCCCCGCATTCCCTAATTTATGCTTGCCTTATACTTCCTGTCCTCCATTCCCCAAATCCAATAAGAACAAGCTGTCTATAGTACGAGTAACTACACTACACAACTTATACTTCCATTTTTAAGGATATACTATAACAAGATATATGTGTTTTCTGCCCCACCCCCTTTTTTACCCCAGTTTGGTATTATTCCTTAAACAAGACAATATTTATTTACACACTCAAACACTGTAACCTTTTACTATATTGTGGCCTTCCCTTATCTATATGCCACCAGTGAGTGCAAGAATGACAGACAACAGGCACTTATCTTAGCCGCCTAAGACACCAGTACTTTGTCTGTTCCATTCCATCACTGTTCCACTCACTCGATGGGACATGGAACATGTAGAACACATTAGGTGTGCCTCCTTAAATACCCACAGAGAGACTACCCACCAGAAGAACTTGCTATCCCTCCCACGTCCAGGAACTGCTCCACACACTCATCAGCCTCAGCCCTCAAATGGAGCACAGTACAAATGGTGAAAGTCCACCTCCAGGAACCTGCTCTTTGCTGTCACAGCAGGTAAGTTTTGATCTCATCCTCCAAGGTAATGGGTCTCACAGGCAGATCCCAACTGGCTCAGCCACAGTCCCACTGCACAGGCAATTGTTGTAACTGTTGGGGAACACTGTGGCAGTGTTGGAATGCTGCCCATTCTGATCCTGTCTTGCCCAATCGTGAGCCTTGGTCCCCAATTAGAACAGTACAGATGGTCACATTCCACCTCCAAGAACTTGCTCTTTGCTGTCACAGCAGGCACGTTTCGATCTCTGTCACCAAAGGTGACAGGTCTCACAGACAGAGCCCATGATCTACCAAAATCTATAAAAATTCCTGTAATGATCTATTGAATGTTAACTTTCGAGTGTGTTGAATTTCATTACCCATCACTTTTAGAGTTGGGGAGAAATATAATCTGAGCCTGGTGACCAATTTGATTTTAGAGTTTTTATTTCGGCAGCTGTTTCTTTTTCTGATATTTGAATGCTACTCTACATATTATGTTCAAAAGCACAGAAAAGGTAGCAGCTCCACTAGAGAGAGCAACCTAGAAAACCAAGCAATAACAACACATTGTCTGGTGCATCCACCTCCTCCATAAGCTGTGGTGCACTATGTCCACTGATATTAAGCCACCATACTGGCTTAATGTCAGTGCACATAGTGCACGAGAGTTTATGGGGGAGGTGAGTGCACCAGATATTTGTTGCAAAAGATATATAATTACTAGTCACCCCCCTTTATCACACTGGCCCAGATATTCAAACTGTGCCCAAAAAGTGCTCAATAGCAGGAGCAATCGCAAGTCCATTGTGCCCATGCGCAAGAGGCGTGATATTCAAAAACTGAGCCAGCCAACCTGCGCCTACAGCCGACAACTGAATATCACATCACCTGTGCCATAGCGCAACAAGGGATGTTCAGCTGAGCAGTCCAGAGGTGCCATAGCACAACCAGGGATGACCCCAGCAGCAGGACAGCAATGCAACTGCACAATCAGGGAGGTAGGGGCCCACCACCCATGCCACAGATGGGCAGAGGAACACACAGCAGAACAGACATCGTCCCCCCACACCCCATGCACTGCACAACTGGGGGAGGGCTGGAATAACCATTGGCCCATGGAGACAAGCAACCAACCCACAGGCGGGCCATGGTGCCCCATCACACCCTCTGGCAAGCTGTGACTGGCACACAAGGAGGGCTGACCACCCCGTGCCACACCATCCCCCCAATGAAGAGCACACCCTGCACTGTGACCCCCAGACACCCTGCCCAGGAGCAGCGTCCACCACTGCAGGAAACCCCATGCATGCCACCACCCCCACTGTGACAATGCAACCCTGTGCAGCAGAGAACCATGCAAGGCAGCCCCACCATGAGCACCCATCAGTGGGTGGCAGCACACAGTGATGCAACGACGGCATACACAGTGCCACCACGCACAGCCCCCCCGAGGTACAGCTGAGAGACCGACCATGCGTCGGCACACGAGATACCCCACATGGGACAGAGCATGTCCCGGACACCACCACTAGTGGTACAGCACCCTGCACAGCCTCCCAAGGACACACCCCGACCCAGCACTGGCCACAACAGCCAGTGCAGACACCCACAGTGGTGCATGGAAGCATGCACCACCCCGGATGCCACACAGTGCATGGACAAACACCCACCCATACCAAGGGCACAACAACACAGGGATGCAGTAGCGGGGCAACCAAGCCTCCAGCGTGGGCCCATGGAAACCGTGTACACACAGCCTGCAGTCCTCCATGGCACAGGAGTGCCAGCCACCCTGTCCAGACACTGTGGACATGTACACCACCATCATTTGCCCGGAGCACAAGTCACAGACAGTGGTGCACATCCCCTGCAACACACACAAGCCACAGCATGGAGGTGGGACAACAACTGCGGAGGCCACAATGTCACCCGAGGCAGACATGCACCACACCAGTGACAGGAGGCAACCCAGCATTGTGACGGGTACAGTGGCTGCCATGCATGGACAGCCACCACTGACATGCCAGCAGACCGTGCAGGTCACAGACATGCAAGGGTGTCAGCTGCACAGGCCATGGACAGGCTGACAGGGGCACCATGGACACAGAGCATGCACCATGGACCACTTCACACAGTCATCCAGTGCACAGGGCACAACATACACACCACAGACACTGACTGATAGCTACCCCCACACCATAGTCACCTCCCCACGGACACACACACATACCCATGACTGCACCACCCCTGATGCCATGCACACCACTGCAGCTGAGCACCTATAGCCCGCTGCAAATCAGAGACCACCACAGAATTCATATCAAACGATTTGTATTCAGAAAACATATCAAAAAGAACTATTTACAAAACTATGTACAAAGTTGGGGGAGGGCCACAAATAAGGTGGGGGTGGGTAAGGGGCAGGGGTGAACAAATGGGACAGGAAAGGAGGGGTGAGAGGGTGGGTCAAGGGGGGTAGGGGATATCAGGGGCAGAGGGATGATCAATGGGAGCCCCGCTCCCCACTCTGGCTGCTCTGCCTCCGGTGCCTTCTCCGGACCCCAAGCTGGTCAATCCATTGTAGGATCTCCAAAGAAGCCGGGGCCACATTGAGGATCTCCCGCAATGCCTCCCTTATCTCCTGCAGCTGGCGGACACCCAGGACAAGGGAGCACAGTCAATAGGTGTGAATGCACAGCTCCATACAGCCCACCCACTGTGCATGACATACGGTCATGGGGCATGCCTCTGTGATGGTGTGTGACCACCCACAGTGATCATGTCCATAAGACCTGCCCACCCAGGCGCATACAGCCATGCGGACCACTGCACACACCCACCGGCCAAGTCATGCACAGCACCACCATAGTCGTTTAGTGACATGGCTATGTGGTGTGAAGGCAGTGGCACAGCCATGTACCCGGTGCATGCATGGACCACCATTGACTCACTCCTAGACATTCAGTGCCACTGGAAAGTGCTGACTGTAACAAGTTGCGCGCATGGCAGTGGTGTCAATGGATGGTGGTCATGCCCCACTGCCCACCCTGTTACACAGCATGCAATAGTAATCATGGAGGTATGGCACTCACCATCATCAGGCCGGTCCCTCGGGTGCTGTTGACCATCGCCCCTCCTAGTGGCCCTGTCATCCTCCTGGCACCGCATCTCCATGGCCAGACGCCTCTCCTCTGGCCCTGTGGTGCAAACATGGAGAGAGGAACATCAGTACAATCCTGTAGCAAAGTCCCCCTGCCCCCATGTGTGTGCATTCCCACCCAGCCAGACCCACCCACCCCACACCTTGATAACACCACCACAGCCAACACCGGACGGTCCCTCCCCCATGTTCCAGACACATACAACCATGATACCCATATGCCAGATAAAAGTGTGTGGATGTAACACCTACCTGGCCGTGGCACTGTGCCCCTCCTGGCACATGACTGCAGGCGGGCAAGCAGGTCTGGTTCCCTCCTCCACAGGTCACCATACCTGTGGCGGCACTGCTCCACTGTCCGCCCCATTCCTGTGGCCTCCTCCAGGGCATTGGCCACCTCCTCCCTCACCTGGCTCCTAGACCTGTCCAGGGGTGTCTTCCCAAACAGTGGGCCATAGAGTGGCTCTACAATGGCCACTAGGTCGGCCAGTTTAACTTGGGTCCACTGTGCAGCCCTCCTCAGTGCCATTCCACTTGCTCAGTCGGCTCAAAATGGCACTCTGCAGCATGGCTCCACCACGTGCAGATGCTGTGTGGTACAGCGCTGCCATTCCCTATCGCGCTGTCACTGAACAGCGTGACAGTGGTGCACTCATGCCTGACTCATGGCACCTGGGGGCAAAGGTCGGGCGCAGGGTCAAGGAGCTCTGGCGCACAGACAGGCACAGCGCCATTGGAACCCAATGCATGTAGCGCGATTGGATGCCTGTGTGCTACCTCCAGTAGCGGCCTACCATGCTGTTGCCCCGGTGTGCCTATGATGGCCCAGTGCCACAGCGCCATATAGGTGAACATCGCTGTAGTGTCACTGGCACAATGTTGGCCATTCCCTGCATTGCTTCCTGCGCACAGCATGTCAGCAGCGCAGCAGGCACCTGCGTCAGCAACCCAGGCATGCACAGTGAGGTGTGTACTGCGCATGTCACAGAACTGCGCCCTTGGCTTAGTACGTTCAACACAATTGCGCAAATCGCAACAGCGTGATATTCAGTCATCATATGCAAATCAGCTAATCAGCCATTCAATGGCACAGCACTGCAATTTGCATTCACTTAAAGTTGCGCCTCGCCTCATTTGCATGGGTTGCGCTATAAAAGTGTGACATTGGGCTGCACTGGCCATAGTCAGTTACTGCAGTCTATTGGTGAGTTGCATGCTGTTTGGGAGTGTGGACTGTGGATTCTGGGACATGCATGGGACTGCATAGTCACAGGTAACAACTTTCATTCTCACAGGCTAAATAATGACCGAGCAAGTTGTGGGAGATGAGGAACACAGTGGTGGGAGGAGGAGGAGGAGGCCTAATTTCACCAAGGCCAAGACCGATGCCCTGTTTGAGGCCTACCTGGATCAGGAGCCTCTTCTCAGAGGACGGCAGGGAACACCACAGGCCCGTGCTGCTGCATGAGAGGAGGTGGAACGTGCAGTGAACGTGCATGGCAGCCACCAGCGCTCCATGCAGGAGTGCAAGAAGAAGATGGGCACAGACAGAAGGAGGATAAAGGAGAAGGTGGCTGCCATCAGGGCAGCACGAGCTGTGACAGGTGGGGGACACCCGGAGGTGCTACACCTGACCCCACAGGAGGAGAGGGTTGCTGGAAGCATGCAGTGTTATGATATTGAGGGTGTTCCAGGTGGTGGCTTCCAGATGGGTGGTAGCCCGTCACTGCATGGTAGGTCATGGTCTGTCTATTGGGGGGGCAGGGTAGGTCACATGCAGCATCACGACTTTGTTTTCCCTTACAGATCCTGAGCATCTGCATGGGTCAGTGGTGGTGGGCCTGTCCACTGAGGACAGTCAGCTGGAGATGGAGAAGGGCCCATCCACCTCCACAGGTATACATGGCTCATTGCGACAGTGGGCCCGCCTGGCTGTCCAGACTGATGTTGTTGGAACAGGTGTGGAGGAGGCTCTGCCTGTGTCCCAGCATGCCAGTGTCCACAGATGCCAGCATGCTGTGACTCAGACTGGTGCCGGGTCCATCACCGATGATGATGTCGCTAACAGCAGGGGCAGTGACACGTGTGTGCCACAGGATGGGTACACAGCAGGTAACATCGTGGCCATGGCTATGGGTGGTGCCGCCGTGGAGGCCTACGTGTCATCACAGTCCCAGCCTGTGCCTGTCAGCAGCAGTGGGGCAGCACTGGTGTGTGTACAGGACAGTGGGACTGTTGCGGCCACTGCGGCAGCACCTGTGAGCCCTGGTGAGCGGCAGCCAGAGGGGCAGCATCAGCAGTCGGCCAATGGGCTTGGGGGTACAGGGTCAAGGGCAGCATCAGTGCACCGCCTGTGGACATGCCCAGACCTGGTCCTGGTGTGCAGCGCCCACCCTCAAGGGGTGCTGGGCATCAGGGCCATGCACACCCTGAGGGACAGGATGCTAAGGAGGCAGATGACCTCTTGGATGAGCACACCTGCATACTGCAAGCATCAGTCAAGCAGCAGATGTGGCTTGCGATGTCAGTGGATGCACTGCGTGCGGCTCTGGAGTGGGCAGAGGAGCATCGCAGCAGAGACACCGCTCTGATCCTGGCAGGGATAGACTGGTTGTGGGAGGATGTGACCGCTGCCATTGACAGGCAGACACAGGCATTCACTGCTGTCATGGCCACAATCGGCACACAGTCATGTGCCCATGCGTCGCAGACACCACACAGTGCACTGTCCACCCCCCGCTCCCGGCATCGTGCGACAACCTCCTTGTCAACACCAGGTTCAGCTGTGGGCATCCCAAGCACACCTGGTGCAGGCATGTTTGGTGTGCTGCAGACCCCTGTGCCAGCACGGTTGGGTTCATGCAGTGGAACCCCTGGGGGACCATCGGTGCCACCCCATGAGGCCAGTGGTCATCCTGTCAGTGCTGGCAGGTCTTGGCGGGGCTCCCCATGCATCTGTGTCATCTGGGGCACTGTGGCACATGACTGACCTGTCTCCCAATACGGCTACTGTCTGGTGCTGCCCTGTGTGCATTGTGTCATTCAGCGGGCGTTGCACGGGTGGGTACCCAGCTTTGCACGCAGACACACAGTCCATCTGCACACCCTCCCGGCTGCTGTCCACAGTTGCATGTGCATGATGATGCCTGCATTGTGCTGTACACCAATGTGCAATGGTGCTGAGCATCTGACACATGCACAAGGACAGGCAGTGGGTGTGGTGGTCTGTGGACATGTGTGTGGCTAGGGGTGGCATTCTGGGTCGGTGTGCCTCCTACCCTTTGTGCATATCTGGTGCGGTGTGTGTGTGTGTCCACGTGGCATGTTAGACCTCACCCATCTCTGGTGATGTCTGTGGTTCCATGCCCCGCCATTTCCCTTGATGGCATGCATCCCTGGTGTGTGTCCATGCATGTTTGTGGGTTGTGCCTTAGCCACTGGTGATTGCACATGGCCCCATGACTTATCTGGGTTGACTGAAGTGCTCCTCCGTGATGGTGTCCCAGTGCAGCTGTGCCAGTCGGAGCAGTCGGGGGTCCCATCGTCCAAGGGGGGGCTGCCATTCACCATTGTCACTGGCATCCTCATCATCCCCATCGCTGTCCCCCTCTTCGACCTGTATGGCTATCCCACATTCGTTGGCCATGTTGTGCCGGATGCAACAGGCCAGGAATAACCCACAGGCATTTGAGAGGCTGTACCGTAGGGCACCATTGGAGGTGTCCAGGCAATGGAAATGTGCCTTCAGCATCCCGAACACCCACTCAATGACGTTACGTGTGGTGGCGTGTGCCTTATTGTAGCATTGCTGCAATGGGGTCGCGGGCCGCCGGTAGGGTGTGAGCAGCCAGGGACCTAGTGGGTATCCACTGTCACCTGTGTGTAGAGGGTGGAGGTTAGTTTGGTGATCAGCATCACCCTGCCCTGGGCCATGTAGGCCACTACCCATGTCATCTCTGACCATGCCCCCCCAGGCCCTATGATTGTCCGTGTGGTTTGCATACTCACCCACTAGGTGGCCAGTGGGGATATCCCCACTCTTGAATCTGTGGCACAGTGCTGACTGGTGCCAGATGAAGGCATCATGTGCTCCACCAGGGTGCATGGCACGGACATTGATTATGCATCCCCTGGCATCGCACACCACCTGGCAGTTGATGCTGGCATAGCCCTTATGATTTATATATGCAGCCCCTTCTGGGCCAGGTGGTGTGTGGATGGCCACATGGGTGCAGTCTATTGCCCCTAGCATGCCAGGCATACTTGCTACCCTGTGGAACTCCTGTATGTTTGCTGTGCGCTCTGCCAGTGTGCTGGGGAAATGGATGTACTCCGCAGCATGTGGCAGCCGTGCGCTGAGGAATTGGGTGAGGTGGCATGACGTGGCTGACTGGGTTATGCCTGTGGTGTCCCCAGTTGGTCTCTGGAAGGTACCCATGTGAGCAAGCACATGCAAGCTGTCACTTTTTCCTCCTCTGACAGGGCATGGCTCCGTTGTGAGGGTGCCTGCATCACATCCCTGCACAGCTCACAGAGCCACCTCAGAATTGCCCGATTCAGGCAGTACCGGCCCACAATCTCAGTATCACTGTACAGCTTGAAGCTGGTGCAGGCTTGGTACTGCCTGTTGGGGGCATACCGCTGATGGGCCCTTCCACGGCCATGCCCCCCTGCTGCCCGCCTTCTCACCCCCCTCATTACGGCCTCCATCTGGATGATGGCACTGGCCATGTCCCTGGCTTGTGTTCACCACCCCCGGCAGCTTTTTCTGTATTCCCCCCACTGTCCTGGCTGCTACTTCCCCTGCACCGGGAACACCTGTCTGTGCTGGCCTCACTGCTGTGTGGTGTACTTCCCCCTTCTGCACTGTGGCTCCCCACACCTTCCCCTGTGCCTGTTGATTCCAGGTGCCCTTTCCTGGCCTGCCCTGAGTGTCCCTGCTGCGCAGTTTTCCCTGCTAGACTTTGCCCTCATGTGGCTTTGATGTAGCGTTCTTGCACCTCTCCCTTTCTCCCTTTTATTTTGGCTCATTTCCGCTATGGCGCAACTTCCGCTTACACCCCTATTGCGCATGGCGCATGTTATTAAATATCGCACTGCGCCATTCATGCATGGTTCCTCCCCCTTCAGTTGCACATGCATTCATTATCATTGCGCTATTGCTCAGCGTGATTTGGGGGGCGCAACTGCCTCCTGCTGAATATCGCAGAATGGCGCATTTTCGGACTTGCGCAGGTGCAACCCTATTGCGCATGGCTCAACTCTTTTGAATATCTGGGCCACAGTTTACAAGAGTCTCCAAAATGCCATAATAACCCCAAAACAAGTTATTACGGTGTTCATAAACCTTTCTTTCACCTCCAGTATCACTCAATTGTAATGCGCCACTTCATTGGCTTGTGCTCTTTGTGTGGGAGGGCTGAACAGTATTAGAAAAATGTTGGCTCAGTTTTCAACTTACCAATGAGCTGCTGTTCTTTACTACCCTTACAATATTTATTTGATTTTTTATTCTTTATCTGGTTGATCCTACCTTTTTAATGCAAAAGAAATATCTGGTTGATCCTGCCGTGTCTCCGGATCGGGAGACACCAGTTCCATGTGATCCTATGAGGGACTGCAGTAAGCAGAAAAGGGAAAAAAGAGTCCATCTTAGAGAGTGTGTGTGCGTGTGTGTGTGTGTGTGTGTGTGTGTGTGTGTGTGTGTGTGTGAATGCATGTGTGTGTGAATAAACAAAACATCATGCTTGAAAACAAGCCTGTTTTTCCATCTAACCTAAACAACTACAAGGAGTCCTTGCATCAGTAGTTATATAAAAAAATAATGTATAGGCAAGTGTGTGTTCATGGATTTTTTCTCACACCCTCATTGTGTGATGACCTCATAAACCTCTCAAGTTTCTGTTTAGAGGTTTATGGGTCATCACACATTTCAGGTGTGAAACAAAATCAATAACTCACACTTGCTTAGCCATTATTCTCTTTAGTATGTGTTGTATTATTAGAGATTGGAACCATTTGGGTTGGAAGTGAATTGTCTGTGTACACTGCACAAAAATAACTATTGAAAACCTCTATCATTTCCTCCTATTTACTTACTAGTCTACTGTTATATTCTAGTGGTCCTACCCTATAATTTGTATTTTTATTTGTATAACTGTAACATTGTTTGTAGTTAGCGTTGTTTGCCATTTTTGCAAGGGAACTATCCATGGTCTTTTTCTCTGTTATTATTTTGGATCTACATGTCCTTAAGTTTCTTTTTACAGTATATTCCTATCACAATGGTTGCATTTTAGCGTTTTTGAATTTCTGGTAAGTTTTTCCTTCCCATTTATTTATCATTTGCTTTTACTATTAAGCCACCTCAGTCTACTTTCTCTACTGTTATATTTTTTGCCCTTCAGCATATGTTTATTACAGATATCCTGTATCTTGGCCTTAAAAACCTTCCATGCATCATCCTCTGATTCTGTCTCTTGTAACTTATCCCATTTGAGATCAGGTAGTTCTGTAATTATATTTCAAGTTTCTGTCTTCTTCTATATGTAAAATTTAGTTGTCCCTTTGCACTTCATATGCTTAATATTTGTATTGAAGTATGCAATATTGTTATCACTCTTTGCAATTGGTTCTGCTACTAAGCAGTTAACTATTGGTACATCTGGCATACTAATAACCAAATCTGGCCTGCCCGGTGGTGCTGAGGGTTGAGACACTGGACGCCACACCTTGCACCATGCCGGAGACCCCCGTTCGGGAATGTGCCCGGGCCGCTGGGGGTTGGCAGGGAAGGGAGAGGATTGAGTGTCTGGAGGACTGCTCTCCTCTCTCTGGGGAGGGTTCTGGGGCAGCTTGGTGTCCTAGTGACCCCTGATGGAGATTGGGAACAGCACAGGTACATCAGCCAGAATAGGGGGCAGGAGTGCGGCAGAAGTCAGCAGGTGAGCCGTGTGTGGATGTCATTGCATGCTGCATTTCCGAAGAGGGCAACTATGGAAAAAAAAAACACCTGAGATCACGGAGATGATGGGAACACCAGAGGCAGGACACACATCCCACTGCCGGCAACTACGGTAAGCCCCCTCTAATTTCAGTTAGGCCACTGGGGGTGAGTGGGCCTGGCTCAGGGGGTGATACAGTGTGCGATGGCTGCCTGGTTGTTGGGGGAGTTCCATTTAGACTGCAGGGTTCAGGCAGGGAGTAGGAGTCCTCACTGCGTGTGCACCCCAGAAGGATGCCTGGCCCAGAGGGAACATAAACATAGTCTACAAAAAAAAAAAACTAAATCCAACACATTTTCTCCACTTGTTGGCTCAGTCATATGTTGTCTAACATTGTTTTGTTCTTTGACCTCTAACATCCCCTTAGACATGGTGGTAAAGCATATTGAACTATTCTAATTTAGAATTTATGTCTGGTAAATTGAAATCCCCCAATATGACTGTATGACCTGGTTCACACGAGTTGCATATTTCTGACAATATGGCATTGCTGTTTTTAACAGAATACTCTGGAGGTCAATAACCCAGTCCAGTTGTTATGAATTTGTTTGGATCATTCAATATTTGTACCCACAGTGTTTCTGTTTTAAGCATATGGGTTTTTATTTGGACTGAAATATGGATCAATATTTGAATCTAAATATAAGGCAATGCCTCCTCCCCTTTTCTTAACTGTCTAATCTGTAGCGGGTACACCCATTAATATTCTTATTCCATTAATTATTCAGAGTCCATGATGTCTGAGTTATCCCTATTATATCTGGAAAATATTTAAGGAATAATGCAAGACAGGATGTGTATTGTGCTGTAATAACATCACGCCTCATGTAGTTGGGCATAGAGATGCAGGCCAAGAGCATCCAACACCTGAGAAGTGATGGTATCCCTACTCAACACACACCATGGCATGCATTATTCCAATTTACGCAATGGCTTATTTGTTCAAACAAAAAAGGGTAAAAAAATTAGTTTAAAAATACATTTTATCTCTTTTTTTTGTAAGGCTAGGTTTATCTTTTGATAAAACAGTCCACAGTTTGTCATTTGTGCAGTAGATGGTGCTTGTGCTGGTGTTTTGTCTCTGTCTTGCTGTCTCTCAGTTTCTTTTGCCCTACTCCTCTCTCTCTGTCTCTGTATTGTTTTCTGTCTATTACTTTGCTTGTCACCATTCAGCTCTGACCCCCATTTCATTTTGAAAAGGTTTTCTTTTTGTCAAAGTGTCCTTTGTTTGACACAGATATGGTGGGTGGGGGGGGGCAGAGCAAGATGGCATCGATGGAGCAAGAGTAAGTGAGCATGCAGAGAGAGAGGAACTTCTCCTGCAAAAAGCTTATGTTAGAATAATTATTGCAAAGGCTCAACATGTTAAAAAAAAATGAAACTAGATCTATTTGTGAAGATTTTTAATTTTCTCCTCGGCAATGGCACCAGAAAGCAGGAATATTGCGATAACTTTTCAGTGTGCTATGCCACGTCCTTAACTTTAATTAACACCACAAGAACTGTTTAATGGCAAAATCATTTTGAGTGTTATAAAATAAGACTATATTTACTGACAAGTAAGCTGAATGTCCAGGTGTGTGCAAACGATGTTTGGAAAACATGGATTAGTGTGGCGGCATGCAGCATCTGACTCTTTGAGATTACAGTGCTAGCAAGACCTCACTCTGTTACAACTCTTCATATAAAGAATATATTACAATTTAGTCCAGCCCTGGACTAGTGTTTTGCTTCTTGCATGGAATGCTATTTAAAACTTAAGGAAAAGCAACCATTGCGGCAGCTCTGTAAGATGGCTTACTTACAGAAATGCAAACTGTGTGAGCAAAATGCCGAGTAAAACATCAAATTAAATCATGTGTACACAAAGGTGAGATTTTGAAAAGCCACATAAAAGGGGAGCATTTTACAATTTGTGAATTGAGGCAGCACTGTAAATTGCTATCCTCTACAGTTAGTCTCATGAATGTATTGTACAGTAGATGAAGCAGGACCTGGACAAAAAAAGGGGGATCAAAACAGTGTAAATCACATGAGCATAATGCTGAACCAAATCTTTTGAGAAAGCTTAATTGAAACAGTAAGGGTGATTTTCCTCCTATTCAGAACATAAAAAGAAAAAGAAGTTTGTAACTTAAAAAAGGGAAAGTTCCTGTACTAAGGTGACAACTTTCTAAGCCTATATCCCAAGAAACACTATTGGAAATCAAATGATTAGGACTCCTGAAGTGAATACCTAACTTCTCCAGTAAAACTGCAACAGCACAAGCTTTTTTTCATTAACTATACTTTATTAGGTTTCCAAAATACAAATATCACAATCAAAAAACAAACAAACCAAAAAAAAAAACAGCAATGGAAGCATACAAAAAAAGTGAATCATGACAAACAAATAATATAAATATACAATACCAAAGAAGGAAAACCCACACAAACCCCCTCCCTACCCCACCCCACATATCAGGTGCTGCCCCCAGAGTCCTAACACCCCAAAAGCCTGAAACAGTGAGCACCCCATAAAAGAAACAGATAAGAACCCATCATGATACTCTAAAAAAGACAATTTTTCACAAAGTTGTTAGCCAAGCATATAATAAATCTCATTTTACTAGGAAAGAATGATATTTTTTTGAACATTTGCAATATGCAGTCCCAAATTTAAGGCACTCAGGATTTTTCTATTTAATGATTTTAATGTACTGACAAAATACAGACTGGTTTGCCATGTATGGGCACCTTGAACATGGCATGCACAATGATGTTTTTTTAATGCCATTCAGTCTTGTGTGAGCTCGGACTAGATCTGTGATGTTGTGCTGGGATAACATCACATGTCTAGCTCCAGAGTGACTCAACAGAGCCCAGGAATTTTTTCTTGCCATTGTGTAATTATTAATAACTACCTCAAGATGCTCTCTTTGTTATGTATACTCCTGGCATTCAACAGGAGGTATATCCAGGATCCAATATTTTTTTCCCATTTCTTTTCACTAAGTTTATTGCTAATGTGACATTCTCTTATTGATCGGTTTACTATGTGGTATGCTGTCTATATACAGGAGTATCCCCTGTACAGGGTAACCGTGATTGAGCACTTTCAAAAAGGATGACTCAATCACGGCACCTGTGCACAGGGCTACCTGGCAGAGTTGCGACCGGATATGGGGTTAGACGAATATAGAGATGGGATGTTGCTATGTAAACACACATGCCGGGGGAGGGATGATGCCATGCAATGGGTAGAAAGGAAGGGCGGGTTTGTGGGGTGTAGTGCAATGGTGGGCTGCTGAGCTGGCCACGTGGCATGATGGGTTGGTAGCAGGCTGGGGTTGACATGATCACGTTTTTGCACTGGGTCTTTTTTTTTTTAACTTTTGCACCACCCCCTGACATGCACATCCCTGGAGTTAAGAATTCTTTTGTAGGGGGTGCAGAAAGTGCAGCCAACTGCATAAAAAAAAATCCATAGATCTCGGGTGCCCTCTTGCAGTTCACCAAGAGGGTAATTTGTCAAAATTCAATTTTGGTGATGTATCCTCACCGAAAAAGTGATTGCTATTCTGCGATCACCATTATCACATAGAACCATATACAGGACAGTATAAAAGCTAGAGAGATTTAGGTTATGGGCAGAGTGAGGACACAAAAAAAATATAGGGTCTGGCAGTAAAAGAAGGGAGAATAGGGGTGGTATAAAGACCACTACCTCAAATGGATGGAATGGAAGGGGGAATATGAGACAGAGATCAAAAGGGCAGCAAGGCTCTAGGAGGTGTTGTTACTCAGACTTCAACATGCTGAACTTGGACTGGAGGATCCCAGTAGCAGAAAAAGCAAAAAGCCCTCAACAGTTCATCAAAGTCTTTCATAATATATTCCAAGTATAGAGAGTAAAGAAGTCTACTAAGGAGAGATCCATACCACTGCAGACTCAATACTTACTAACTGGGACAGTATGGGGCAGGTGATGATACTGGACCCAGTCGGAATCAATAATCATCAGACAATGTGGTTCACTGTATCAAACTGCACATAGAGAAGAATCCATTGCAGACTAAAATTCTGGACTTTACAAGGGCTGATTTTGGAAAAATTATGGGGTTGCTTCAGAGGAAATTAGATGGGATGAGAGAGACAGAGTGAATGAAATACAAATGGAAATTGTTAAGAAATGGGATAAAAGAGGTTACAAATCTCTGTCTAAGGGTAATTGATAAGCAGAACAGGGGGTATAAAACTATTATGGTTCATAAAGAAAGGAATGGAGGCTGTGATGGTTATGAAAAGAACATTTGAAAGATATAGAACCAGCCAAACATAGGGGGACAAGGTGAAATTTCATAGCAGTGTGAAAGAGACCAATAGGATGTTGAGAATGGTTAAGGCTGCATGGAACTGAAAACTGCTGATAGTACAAAGAAGGAAGACAAAAGCTTCTTTTATTACAAATAGGAGAAGAAGAAGAAGAAGAAGAAGATGAGGAGGGAAGCATACTGAAGCAGGTATAGATAGAGGAGCACATGTTGAGACAGAGGACCGCATGTGGGGCTGCTGTGGAGTAGTAGCTACAGTAGGAGACTAGAAAATGTCCAAAGAGATTACAATTGAGAAAGGGGTGAAACAGGGTAGCCTATTAGCACCTTTGCTTTTTGATTTATATGTGAAATCATTGATCAGAAACGTGAAGAAAGCATATACATTTGCCCTTGGCATTGTTGATCATAAATATTAGCATTCTCTGCTATGCAGATGATATAGTGTTATGCTCACAGACCCCACTAGGACTAAAAAGAGCCATCAGGGTAATGATGGAACAAATGGAGAGACTTGATCTAATGATTAACCAATATAAATCAAATAATATTATTTTGTGGAATTCCAGGTACAGAGAACCTGCATTTTGGAAAAATGGCAATATTAATTTTGATATTGTAACTAATTACAAGTACTTAGGCCTAGTGTTTAGCCAAAAATGTAATTGGAAAGATCATACTGAATTCACTAAATAACATGCACAGCTTCATCCAGGGCCATATTTAGGTTCTGTAAACTGTTTGCAAGCAATTCTTTTAAAACACCGAAACAAATCTTCAAGACAGAGGTGGTCAGCATACTATCATACAGTGCAGAAATTTGGGCTTTTGATAAAGAAACTAATGATCTAGAAACAGTTCAAAATGTCTTTTATGAACAAATCTTTGGGTTAAATAGAAATATTGCAACCTCCTTTGTAAGAAGGGAATTCAATTTAAAATGTATTATCTTAATGGCCCAAATCAGGATGCTAAAGTTTTGGAGAAAAATGGTGAACTTGCCTGAGAATAGAATTATTTCAAAGTGCTGGAGAGAGGTAAATGAAAAGAACATAAACCAAAAATGGTTTCTACAGCTAAACAGTGTATTCAAAAAAAGGTAGGCCTTATTGAAATCTGGGATGTGTATGCCATTAGCAATATAGATAAATAAACGCAAGCAGCAATTCAAAGGCTTGAAGATGCATTCTTCTAAGTGGAATTTGGAAAATAAAAGGTATTGCATTGCTGTAATGAATACTAGTATATGAAGTCCCAGAGGCAAAAAGAAAAGTATTTAGAGTTAATTGAAAAATAATCATATAAAAATGCATTTTGTATATTCAGAGCAGATATTGTAACGAAAGCACATAGTTGGGGAAATGCAAGACTCTATGGAGGTACTGATCGACTTTGTAGATGTAAACCAGATTGACAGTAGTCCATCTGATTTTTGAATGCCCACTGTTAATAAATACTAAACCGAAATGGCTTATCCCACTAAGGAAGGATATGTTGTCATGCGAAAATAAATGCAAATTGTTTTCATGTATACATTATTGTGATATAACTAGTCATATATTTACTGCAGCAAATTTTGCAGCAATTGTACTTTCTACAGTTTGAAATCTGGTGAGGATGTAGAGTGTCAGCCTAGTCTAATTCAGTTTACTGCATGGTATTTACTTATTTTTTCTTATCTTTTTTTTTCATTTTTTATTTAAATGTATTATTTTATTACACTCTGTTATTTGTACTTTGTTACTGAGTGTACAACTTTTTAGTGTATATATTTTAATGGATTGTGTGCAATTATTAGATTTTAAAATGTGTATGTGATACATTGTTTTATACATTCTTGACAAACTGCTACTACTATTATTACTACTATTCACAGTGCTTGGCAAATATCCCCCAAATGTTCCCAGTTTCGCTAAGCCAAGCATATTTTTATGTAACTTATTTTCACAAAAAAAGTCGATATTGCCTCTATAATAACCTTAGCTCTTTTGCTAGAGCTCCAGTTTCCAGCCTTAAAAATGATGTTGGTGTATCTCTTGGGACAGTCAATATAGTTCTTAAAAAAAGGCATAATGACTGCAAAGCACTGTATAGAAATGAATGATGCAGTGCTGGAGGAAGGAAACGCAGACTGCAGCACCTCATCAGCCCCCTTAAAGACGTCGAATGCATTTTTAATTTTTTTTTGTAATTAAAGAGCGGAAAATCTTCCTGATCATTAGAGATCAGTTTGCAAATGCAGGATTTTCTGGAGGGAGGCCAGCTATATGCAGTAGTAAGTAAGTGAAGCCAATATTCTCAGGGCAGTTAAAGATAAAAATAAATACACCCAGTTCTTTTTTATTACTGTTACTTTTGTGATTCCTGAATTCCCATGTGTAAAAGATTAGTAAAGTGAGCTAAGAGGGGATTGCACAATGTCCTACCTGTGCCTCATGCCTTAATGATGATTCTTCAGCCAGACAAGTCAGGTGTTCCTGGTGGTGGGGAAGGGGCTCATCATAACTATGGTGCTGACTTCTTTTTTCAGATGAGCTATGTTTACCCAAAGTTGGCCTGATTGCCATTTTTCAATTAATAGCTGCTACCGGAAGATACTCCTCTCTTAGATTGCATCACCAAATGCAGTAGTAGCTCTGTGCCTGCCAGACAAGCTAGGAGGAAACCAAATTGGTGGTGAGGAGGGAGGGTTTGTAGGTCACTTGAGGAAGTAGTACTGGGGTCATAAAGAAAAGAATCACAGCTCCTGTTTCCCATGTTGGGAGGTGGTAATGAACTGGTATTACAGTATCACAAAGATGAAGCAACACCCAGTACTGAAATAATGATGGCATTTGGGATGTGAATAGCCAATCAAGCAAGTGGTACCAACACTCTGACAGCACCAGCCGATAGTAAGGACTTGCAGCAATCCCCCAAGGAAACTGCTGAAAAACAGGAATGTACAGACCTTGCAAAGGGAATTAAAGGGGAAGCAATCTGTAATCTAGAGCACAGTGTGCCTGTCAGACAAAGGGACAAGTAACACTCAGAACTGAATTGAACTAAATGACAGACTCAAGAGATAAGTCAATGAATTTGACTGAACTAAAGGCATTTTAATGTATCAATGCTGGGAATTGAAGATTACCACAAGTTTTTCTGGGGAACAGAGGCAAGCAGGTTGCTAGCTTAGGGGGAGGGGTAGATGACAACTGACAATGGGAAGTGACAGAATGGAGGTATGAAGGATGGTGAAATGTGGATGTCAGAGTTCTTGTTACATGGGCAATGTAGGAGAGGGGATGGTGTTAAAAGGGAGGTGCAGTCTCTGTGGGTCTAGCATCACTGCATTATGACTCCCTAACTCAATCTTCTTCATTTTGACTGAATTGTAACCTCCTATGTAAAGACATAAACTTTTAATATTAAACTCCCATTTTTTGGGGGTTGTGCCTGCACCATTTTTACCTACAATGCCCACGCTACTCAGACTTCTGTTCTCCTGGTAACATGAAGAGGCAAGTCAGAGAATAGAACTCAGGGCAGCCAGGACTGCTTACCCTCAGTGCAAGATATGCGGGTTGTCTGGACACTGTGAGAGACAAAATACAAACATTTGTCAGAGTATTCCCTTGTATTCCTGAAGTCACATTTTTGGGTTTTCTGTTTTGCAAGGACAATCAGTGTGTGAAGCTGCTGAACCAAAAAACTGATCCATTACTTATTTTTAGCATTGCTTGCTTCCAAAGATGAACTCTGCTCCTCCTCCCTCATGGGAGCATGCCCTTATGCTTCTTCTTCCTGATCTCAAGCTCACTGGAAGACAGGGACTGAGTGACTGCTGAGGGATTCCAGGCTACAGCATGAGTATTAACAGGGCCAACGGTGATGACAGCAGGAGCTTCAAGGTGGTTGAGCATATCAGACTCTCACACACTCCTACAGATATAGGTAAGGAGTAAGGAACAAACGAAGAGAAGTCGAGGTGCTCAGGCTGAATGCTGCACCCCCCAAAAAAAAACAAAGAGCAACACATATGGAAAATGGGTGTGCAAAAAGAATTTTGAGACCAGCCAAAGTTTATTTATTTGTTTTATTTATTTATTGACATATCAAACTTGATACCTTTGAGCTTGACAACTCATTTACAAAGGTTCCACGTTTTAGGAATACAAACAGTTTACAATAACAAGCAGGGTACAAGACAATACAGTTATGGATAACAGTTCTGACAGAAATTCCTAAAACAAAGTGGACAATTATAGTAGATTATCTCAAGGTACAATGTTACTTAGGTTCAAAAAGTTTCAACATAGTGCAGAAAAAGCCAAAGGTGGAACCAGCCAGGCCAAAGAGGAGGACGGTATAGAAAAGAGGGAAGTTGGGTTCCTTACGTTTCAAGGTGTTAGGATAGTGGACACTTGGAAGAGGTACCACCCAGAGGGTTTCATCGGTGTAAGGGTATAAGGTTAGGAAACAGGAGCCATCCAGTGGGTTACTTCACTATAGATTGGGAGTAGAGATGGTCCTGTAGGGAAAATGGTAATGGGTTGGTAAAGGGGTAAAGGGCTAAGAGATTAGAAAAGAGGAGCCACCCAGAAGGTTTCACCAATAAAGATAGGAGGAAGAGAATGGGCCAGGGGAGAAGAGAGGTGAAATAATGAGAAGTGCAGGTTGTACTAGAGTGAGAAAGTAATGCTCAGTGGATTTGTTGTGCAACAAGCAAATGGACAAAAAACAAGTTAACAAGCCCCAGCGCTTTGAGCCCATGAGGGCTCTTCATCAGATGAAGGGGATGCTGATGCAACGGCCAACACATTTAAAGGCTGTGATTAAAGCAACAGTTACAAATAAACTGAAAAAGGTGCAACTAAATCAATACTACTTAAGTAAGTTAAATTAAAAATATGTATAAAAATACAAACAAAATGAATAAAGGCTTATCAGATATTTAGTCAAAGAGGAGCATAATAAGTATATTAATAAATACATGCACTATAATAAATGCTTAAATAGCAAAACTCATAGATAACAACAAAAGCTCCAGCATAAGGCATTTGATTCTGAAGTAAATCCAGGAGAAAAGACAAGAGGATGAAAAATAAATACATGAGATTGCACAAATGGCAAGTTTTTGAAGGGGGGATAGAAAGGGAAATCACATTCCAGATGACCTATATGGTAGAAGGTCAAAATGTCAAAATTAGTAAATCTAACATTGGATAGGAGCAAGAACTCTAATCCTATAAACATATGTACAAAACTAAAAACCAGACCAAAAGCAGAAATAAATCTAAAGGTTCACTTCATTCAAATGGACAGGAACCTTTACAGGGATGACCAGGGGGACAGAAAAGTTAAACTTGTCAAAATTCAATAAATAGTAAAAATACATAAAAATTGTCCTACAGATCAAAAAATCACATTTATTTGCTATGGGCTGGCCCACCAGTGCTGCAGCAAGGTGTCCATTTGCGACACTGATGTCCTGGGTTTGGGAATGGATCCAGGAAATCAGAGGGCCAGCCAGGGGGAGAAGGATTGAGTATCCTAGGGATGGCTCTCCTTCACCGGGGGTCTGTGTGCCCAGTGCAAGTCAGACCTCTAGTAGAGGCTGGGGGTTTTACCACAACTGGCACCTATATTCCTCTGGAAGCATGTCAGACACTGGCATCATTGCATGATATGCCTCCTTCGGGGGGAAAAAATCAATAAAAACATTGTGGCTACCATCCATGATGCCCCACTTCCCCTGGCCCCAATCGCCTGCCCTGGCACTCTTGAAAAACACAACCTATCACATTGTCTGCTGTGCTTGGCTAACCCTGCACCCTGCCCTGGGGGGCAAGCGAGGGAAGCAATCCCAGTAGGTGCCTCTGACAGCAACCTTCTTCTGTTACCAAGGGGCTCACACTGGTGAGGTCACTCCATCCTGTGGGGCAATCCAAGGGGTATCGTATGTAAAGAGTTATGTCTGGGGGGGAGGGGTACCGGGACTTGTGGGTGCTGAGCAGCTAGGTGGGCCACGAGAAAAAACAAACTCAATAAAAAAAATGATTTGCTATAGATGCAAGCAGGACAAGAATGTAAGGTACTTTACAAATATGGCACAATATCCCAAACATCATTAAGTCCTTTAGGATAGGGCGCCCCCAGTAGAAAAATGTGTCAACTTTCCCTTTGCAAAAGTGCATTACATTCCTACCCCCTTGGGTTGGGGGGGTACATGGTCAATGGCCATAAATCTGAATGAATTCATGTCTTGTTGGTGATACAGACTCCAATGAGCACCCACTGGAGTGTAACAATGCCCATGTAAAATGGTTTGGGCGTGTTGTTGGATATGTTCTTTTAAAGTTCATATTGTCATCCCGATGTAAACACTTGGGCAATTGTACCACAATACATAGATTACATGAGTGGTGCAGCAGGTAATAAAATATTGAATCTCCATTTCTGTACAAGGAGTAAGGACATGGGCAGCACTCTTCTCTGTGTAATGAAAGGAGGAATATTGTGGGCTGAACTTGAAAAAAAGCTTAGTAGGAGGAACTGGATTGTATTTTTCAAGAAGGGGGTGCAGGATGCAGTGATTTTGAAAGTTTGGAGGCCCTGCTTAATGCCAAGAGATACTGTAGGTCAAGCGTTACGAGGGCTTTAAACAGACCAGCTAGTTAAGTTCAAATATGAGGATTGGCTGAAAAAAAGACTTCCTGTACATATTGGATTCTTAAACCTCTCAGTCATTTCAACATGTTGGTAGCATAATGAATATTGCAGTTTCAAGTAACTCTGGGTTTCTCATTTTGGGATACCACAGGAAAAGTGTCCTTGAGGCTGGTGCAACTTATAAAATTGTGGTAAATAACTAAGCTTATGTTATGTCTGCATTTCTGTACCCCATATTCTGTATTAATAAACATAGCTACATACTGTAACACCATGATTCGTATTCTTATAACTTAGTTTCTTCATGCTGCTTGTCTGCTTGACTGCCCTTGGCAAACAGAATACCCAAATGTTAGACTTCAGAAATACATGGGGACTCTGTGAGAGATACTTGTATTTCGGGTGCTTCACTGTTTCCTGATCATGGCACAAGAATGTCTCTCACAATGTCCCCATCTATTTCTGAAGTCTGATTTTTGGGTTTTCTGTTTGTCAAGGACAAGCAGCGCGCAGTTACTGAGATGAAAAACTGATCCATTACTTATTTTCGGCATCACTTGCCTCCAAAGTTGAAATGTTAATTTGGCAGCATTTCTTCTGATCGCCGCCATTGCCATGTGTCTGTTTACATGATGCTCACTCTGGAGGAAAGCAATGCCGAAAATATATGATGGATTGGTTATTTGGCTCAGTGACTGCACACTGATTGTCTTTGCCAAACAAAAACAAAAACATTTAACTTCAGAAATGCATGGGGATGCTGTGACATACATTTGTATTTCATCTCTCACAGCATCCCACTATCTTGCATATCAACACTGAGAGCAGGCAGTCCTGGCTGCCCTGAGCTCTATTCTCTGACTTACCTCTTCATTTCACCAGGAGTGTAGAACTTTGGTTAGTGCAGGCATTGTGGGTAAAAATGGAGCCTGTACGTAAAAAAAAAAAAACACAGGTGTTTCATATTAAAAGTTTATATCTTATTGGGGAGGTTACAATTAGGTCAAAATGAAGATGTTTGACTTGGGGAGCCATAATGCAGTGACCCTAGTACCCACAGAGAAGGTATCTCCCGTTTAAGGTTGACATAGGGTTTCACACCTTGTAATATTTGTTTCTTAGCCCATGGCTTAAAAATCCAAGGTGTTACATAGGTTGTTATAATGAATGTGCACATTCAAGTACAGAAAGGAATAGAGTACACAAAAGTCAGTATTTTAAACAGTTACAACTAATCGGTGAAAACAGGAGGCAATTATAAAGCTTCATGTTATTGACTGTTTGCCACATTGTAATGTGCAAACATAATGGCTGAACCTTATATATATATTGTCATGGAAGGAAGACAGCATCAAGAATGTTGTCTCATGGAAGAGGATTCTAACACAAGTTAAAACTCAGGGTTGATATGCTTTAACTACGGGAAATGTGCTGGAATATGTTACTAATAATTCCCAAATGCCTGCTGAAAGAGATATGTTTTCAAACCCCTCTTGAAGACCTCCACCGAAGGAGCTTCCCTCAAAATTATAGTTAGAGTATTCCAAAGGGTTGGGCCCATTACCTCAAAAGCCTGGTCCCCAGAGGTCTTCAACCTAGCTTGAGGAACCACCAGTCCCCAGTGGAGTGGACATAAGGGATGTGCAGATGCAGGAGCTCAGCCAGGTAGTCCAGACCCAGCCTGTGTAGGGCTTTGTAGGTTAACAAATCCACTTTAAATGAGATACGCCACTTCACTGATAACCAGTGCAAATCCCACAGCACCATTGAGATACAGCATGATCTAAAAAGGCCTTAAATAACCAAGCAGCTGCATTCTGCAGCAGTTGCAGGCACTGCAGTGTACCTCCACTATCCCCAAGGTACAGAAAATTACAGTAGTCTAGCCTGGAGGTCACAAATGCATGTACAGAACCAGTGTGCCCAGGTCACTGGGATAGATAAGGGGACTGATCTGGTGGATAGTCTACAGGTGGAAAAATCCATTCCAGGCTACAGCCTACACCTGGGCCTCCATTTTCAGGCCTTCATCCAGTATGACTCCAAGTTTCTTCACCCTATAAGAAGCTACAAGTCTAGAAGGTCCAAGATGAAGCCCGGTCTCTCTCCTGGCAGTTACTGTCCCCTCCATTGCCCAGCTCAATCTCTAGAACTTCAGTTTCCTCAGTGTTTGGCCTCAGCCAAATTGATAGCATTCAGTCTTGGATCTTGTCCAGGCACTTGTTAAGCAAGTCAACAACACATGGTGTCCTGAGACTAAAGGACATATGGAGCTGGGTATCATCAGCATAGCAAAGAAACTCAAGCCTATAACATCTAATAACCTTACCCAGGGGTAGCATGTAGACCCCAAACAACATGGGCAACAGAACCAAGACTTGGGATACGCCACAGGAAAGAACCACTGTGTACAAGGAGAATCTTCCTAACATTGTCCTCTGGGTTCTGTCCCAGAGAGAGGACTCAGACCACCTGATGACGTTGCCAGTGAGTCCAGCATACTCAGGGTCAATCCAAAAGCAGTCCATGGTCCATGGTGTCAAATGTTGATAAGAGATCCAAGAGGACAAGAATTAAGTTGGCTTCTTGGGTAGGTTCAAGCTGGTCCAAATAAAGATAGGTCAGGATTCTCTAACACTAGGATCAATATATGGATCAAACATAGATGATGCAACCTTTTTTCAACAACTTACGATGGCTGTGGGATTCATTCTGGATCTCCTGGTAATAGAACATGATATGAACTGTATTTGGGAGTCTATATAAGACAGGTCATCAGTCACATTCAGGCATTTGTCCAGAGCTGCAAAAACAATACAGGACCAAGTAAGAGAGTATTGCTTCTTAGAAGTGTGGATGATAAGCTTTAGCAATCCACTGATGAGGGATTGCTAGAGATTCCCAGAGTTCTACTAAAAATATCTGGGGCTCAGTCTTTTGGTTTTGTGGTCCCTACTTTGTGGAATTCTCTACTTCCTGGGTATGAGAGTGCCTGACTGTCCAGAGCTTTAAAACGGTACTTAAAAGTTCTCTGTTTAGCCTGGAATTTCCAGACTCTTTTTATTTGCAAAGCTGATATTTATCAGGATACAGATTTTATGAGAATTTTAGGGTTTTGATTTGTTGTGATTTGATTTTAAATTACTGTCATGTTATGTTTTAATTATGTATAAACACCTTGATTTTTGGAAAGGCGCTTTTTATAAATAAAGTATGGAATGAAATAAAGTATGAAATAATGCACCCAGCAAACTTGGAATACTGCTTCTTTCTCTCATTCCCATAATAACTATGCCTCCTTGATCTACTATTGATCTCTGGCTCCATTCTTCCATCTGTGCAGAGTGTGGAATATGAATCAATAGTACTGTAATTTCAGACCATGTCCCTCTGTTGCTGGGAATGAGGCAGGGACAGACTACCCCAGCACTAAGCATGTGGAGATTAGACCCCACCCTACTGACTGATGCATCTCTTTTTTTATAAATTCCTTTTTATTTCTTCATAACTTTTCAATTGTCCATTACATGAAAATGTTATATCCCTTATTATAATTTAATACAACAGACTTAACATTCAAGTATAAATATATTTGTGACTGTCCCATGCCCCTCCCCCACCCTTTAACATAAACAACCTTTTAGGACACTGTACAATAGAAGGATCTAATTAAATTTGTAACATTGGTGGCAAAACCCTCAAAATTTCATTCCATGGAGTCTTATTCCAATTTTCCTCCAAATATGCATACTCATATAGCTTTTCATGAAGAAGTATAATTCTGAAAATGGCACTCCATTTGTTAAAATAAATCAAATACAGGTAAAGTTGGGGAGTTCCAAAGTTCTAATATGGTTTTATTTTGTGGCCGTTGTTGCTAAGGCCATAATTTTAGCTTCATTTTTGTTTACGTTTAAGGATTCAAAATGATTAAGAATAAATATATTGGGGGTAAAGGGTATTTCTTTACTCAATATGTTATCCAATTCTTGTTTTATGTGAAACAACCAATTGTTTATCTTTTCGCAGTCCCAAAGCAAATGATACGTATTATTTTTTTTTAATTTTTCTCCTTGCAGTGATTCCAGCAGAGATCCAATAAGTTGGGATTGATCATATGTAATTTGTAAGGTGTAATATATGCTCTATCGAGTATTTTAAACTAAATTGTTTTGTTTTTGGCGTTAATGTAATATCTATTTGCCTTGATTTGTAGATTTTGCCATGTAGTATTATCCCGTGTATATTCCATTTCCTCTTCCCATTTACATTTTATTCTATTCAGCTCCTTGACTTGCTTTTTAGTTTGAATTCCAATTTTTATTTTTAGTCCTTTTTACCTGGTGGCACCTCGGCCTGCTTCACATCCCATCATCCATCCCATCAAGCCACCATCCAGTCTTCCACAGCCCCTGGAGAACCCCCACTGCTAATTACCCCTGTGGCTTACCCCCCGTGGTGGAGTGGAAAAGAGTCCCCCTTACTCCCCAATGAACCAGGATCCAATAGTCACAGTGGTGTCCCCAAGGCCATGCCCCCTTGATGGCCATCAAGCCACCATGACCGTATGCCATATTTTCCATTTTCTTGTACATGAGAGGGGCCTGTAATGATGCCAAGGGGGGGAGCATGCATCTGTCTGCATGTGCACCCTCCCAGCACTGTGCCCCAACTCACCCGCCACAATGAGGTACCAGCGCACCACCCCCTAGCCTCCACCAGAGGTCGCTGGACTGCTGACACCTGAAAAACGCCCTCCCAGAGAAGGAGAACAGTCCTACAGATGCTCAATCCCTACCTGCCCCTGCTGACCCTGGCGACCCGAGTCCATTCCTGAACCCAGGCTGCTGGCATGGAGTAAGGTGTGGCTTCCAGCACGTAAACCCTCAGCACCACCGTGCTGGCTGAATTCCAGTTACTAAATGGTAAAGAACAGCCATATCAGTAAATTTATTTTTATGCGCTGAATCTTCTAGAAATTGAAATATATCTATATCTAGACTGTTATTTCTAATTTCTCTAGGGCAAACAAATTTATCAAGTTTACTCTTTAGAAGGTTATATTTTAACCATGCTCCTGAAATTTGAAATTCCTTGCATTGTTGTATAAAATAATTTATTGCTATAAAACTCTTGTCTTAAATACAATAATGCCACATGTTTATATTCAATTTATTGAGTTATTTTACAGGAAATAAATTGCAAGTCTCTTTATCCCAAATTGTTGAATTCCCTGCTATGGAGGAAAAAAATTGAAGTTGTTTTTTAGAAACATTCTGCCTAGTTTCCCACAAACATTCTTTAAGAATTAAATATGTAAATTTTGACAAGATGAAAATCTGTTTGGATAAGCCAAAATATCTAATAAAACTAATTCTGGGTTTCCATCTACTAATACTTTTTTGCCAAGGGACTGCGATACAGTAGATTTATCAATGCATTTTTTGATTATCCATCTAATAGCCAATTTAATTTTTGTTTCCCAGTAATAACTCCATGGATCTGGACAGCCCATGCCCCCATCTTTCCTTAAAATAAGCAGTTTATGCCAGGTGATCCTTACAACTCCCTCACAACACAAGAATTTAACAAAGACCCTTCTCATCTGTTATGACCATGTTAAGGGTACATCTCCTGGGATAGCTTGAAATTACTGAATTAAATGTGGCATTATCATCATTTTTATAGCATCAATTCTGCCCCACAGTGATAATGCTTTATTTTGCCAAGAGGATAGCATATTTGTTATCTTATTAAAATGAATCTTAAGATTCATCACCGTGGTTTTTTGCACATTATTGGTTAGCTGTAGTCCAATATATTTAATTGATTGTTTAATCTGCATATCTCCAAATATAGCTATAGATTCTTGAGAAATAGTATTCAATGGTAAAACCATGGATTTACTCTGATTCAAGGTAAAGTTCAAAAAAGCCAAATACTGACTGATACATCTTTTAAATACTAAATAAGAGAAGCTATAGAGGAGTTCCTATTCCATAATTTCTCCAATTGTAGCTACTATTTCTTTTGCTTTTAGCAGGTGGGAAGTGATTTCTCTTTTGGTGCACAAGAAGATAACTGCTCAAGCACAATTTGAACTCTTCCTAACAGATAGTCCTGGAGAAACGACACATGGAGGGTGGTGCCCCTATATGTATAATAACTTACAGCAAGCCAAGATACAGTATAATACCCTAAACACAACTCAGAGAGAATCATTTTTTCTCTCCAGTATGAATGGGTTTTTGAGAGGGATGGGTAGGAGCATTTCTGTCCTGGAAACTACAGAAAAAAAGCTTCTGACAAAAATATATTTTCATTTCAAAGAGAGGGTAGTTCCACCTCAGACCCCAATGGAATTAACAGAGAAGTTAAAGAATTCTATCAATGGCTGAATTCTACAATGTTTCAGTTCAACACGTTTTATTGTTTGATCATTCAAATACGATCATTGTAATTTAATACAAGATGAAACAAATATAAAACCAATAATCATACACAAAAAATATGTTACTACAGAGGTAGGCCAGAGTACCCCAATGACAGAAAATGTTCTGCACTTCCTCCTCTTACCCAAAACCCCAAAAGAAGAAAAGAGAAGGATGGATGCCTCCTGGGCAGAGATAGAGGCAGCAGTTAAAAAAAAATGATGGCAGGAAAGGTTTCAGTTCCGGACTAGTGACAAGATGACATCTACCACACTTTTCTCCCCATTCTAAAATACTTTGCAATTAATATGATAGAAGAGGCCATGGCTATGGGAACACTACCCCTTCACCACACTTGGCAACTAGAACTGTGCTTCCAAGATTTGGTAAAGACTCAAGTTTCTGTTCCTCCTACAGACTGATCTCACTTCAAAAGGCAGACAATAAAGTCATAGCGAAATTTATTTTGGCCAGTCTAGCAATCATTCTACCATTGTTGATCCATGATGACTAGGTTGATTTTGTTCAAGGGAGATTTCTAAACAGATAACAATATAGGCTGAGCACTGAACATTGCCTTGAGGGGGTCCAGACAGAAAAGTGTTGCCATGCCGTCTTGCACTTAATGTGGAGAAGGCATTCAACAGGGTAGAATGGACTTTTATATGTAAAACACAAATTGAATTTGGGTCTGGATTAAAGTTTTATATCAGAACCAGCAAGTTCAAATTCAGACTAAACTCCAATTTATCCCCAGCTTTCCCTCTGACCAGGGACACCCGTCAACGTGGTCTTCTTCCGTTGTATACATTCTAACAATAGAAATGCAGGTGTGAGCTATTCATCAACATCCATTCCTTTGTTTATCTTAAGGTGAGAAATCATATAAAATACTTATCTGCATTGCAGATCACTCCATGTCTATCACATTTAGAGACAGCTAATAATCAGCCATTGACAAAGGGCACACCACTGGCATTAATACACAGCATGTTATTAAAGGCAACCTGTCAAGTGCCAAATATAACGTATCAATAGGAACAAGACCTGGAGACCCAGATGTCAGGTTATCAGTGGGGTGAAGAATTTGCATTTGTTAAGAATTGTTCAAAATGTACCAGGGTCAGGCAGATACAATTTAAGTTTCTACACAGAGTATATTTTACCCTTACCATGCATACAGATTTGATCCAAGGAAGTGGAATCTAAAGTACATCACAAATATAAAACAGAGGTAGGTGCCTTTATTTACCTAACTTTCAGTTGTCCCAAAATTGCCTCCTTCTGATGTGAAGTGCATGATACAATGCAGAGGGTACTGAATGTTTTCCTAATTAGGGAACCCATGCATCTCCTACTGGGTACAGAAGGCTGCCCATTTGTCCTAGGCAGGACCACCCCAGGATTATGGAAAGTGATGATTGCTCTGACTAACAAAAAGATTTCTCAGAATTGGTTAAGCCCATCACTATCAACTATAGTGCAATGGTCAGCCAATATACTCAGTTGCATAATTATAAAAAGAGCACAATGCAGTATAAAATATGGGTACCAGAAATGTGGTACCCTTTGGAAAAAGCAGTGATTGAAGAGGTGATACGGTCTAAATAGCTCTCCTTTCTTTGCACCATAATCTTTAAAATATTCTTAGAATTGGGTTTGAGTGAAATAGTTATCAAATGACTGTAAACAGATTGGTGCACAAGGAATAATGCATTTATACTGTAACTTGTAAAAAAGCTGGATAAAAACATTTTACAAAAAAAAAAAAAAACTTTCTGAACTGAACATTTTTGTGTGTTTTTTACCACTTTTTTCACCAGAGACAAGGGAACAGTGATGGTCATCATCCTTGTCAATTTATTTATTGTTTGACAAAGTCATTACACCTAATAATTATACAAAATTGCAATAAAATCACTTTTAAAACCTTTTATCAAATTTACATTATGTCATATACTAACAATATAACCTCAAAGAATGACATCTCCAATGGCATAATGATGTTATTTCGATATATATTTGAAGCATAACAGTGCTCCAGTGAAAACTTTTATATAAAAATTGTAAAAAATGGATGTGCAAAGTTTTGTATCTGTTTGAATAATTCCTGAGTCCAAAAACAAATCAACATATCGTAATACATGTATCATAATAGTTCATCAAATAATATAGAGTAGACAAGACCAGCAATCAGGGATGTTTTGAGATAAGGTAGTTAATCAAGTTCTATCCCTTAGCTATCCTGAATCAGGAGTAAATGGAGCAATTTAGCCTAAATTAGGTTTAGGTCTGGTTACCTATACCCCCATCTGTATACTGACACCACAGCGACTCCCTGGCAGGGAAGACCATCACAGCGACAGGATTTAGCCTAAATCCGCATGTCGCTGTGATGGTCCCTGCATGGCCAGGGGATTGCCTGACAGGGTGTTTCCCTCGCCCAGTCCAACTTCGACTCAGAGTTAGAAACCTAGAGACTGGGGGGGTGTGGGGGCAGAGCCCCCCACATGGGGGGGTTCAGGGGCAAAGCCCCCTACGGTAACACAGAGGCATCCCTGACACTGCATTGCCAACACTCAGCAATGTGGCTGTCGCTGTCAGAGATGTCTCCATAGCCACTGTCGCTGCGGCATGGTAAAACCACCCCCATCAGGGTTGATGCCAGTAATCTCAAGTTCTAAAATGTTAAAAAAGTCATAGAAGGCATAAAAAGGAGAGATACTGAATCACCGCCTATATAACTGTAGTTTATCAGTATTTAATAGATTTCAAAAAAGCAACTAATCTTGTTAATACAAATTTATTTTATTTGTTTTATTTAGTTTTTGTTTACTGGTTAGGTGTCATAGCCACAACAGTGACTATTTTCAGACATGACCCTGGAGATTAGAAACAGTTAAACAGACATTTTGCAGACAATTTACAAGTAACACAGCAACATTTTGCAGATAATTTACAAGAAATACAGCAACACACTGAGAAATGCACAAGCATCATAACAGGAAATCACAGTAAAGATATGAGCTGAAACAGTAAAAAACAGTATAAAAATATAAGCATAGGACATTAGAGTCAGGAATCACAAATCATAGTAAGTGCTCTACATAAGCAGTTGTCAATGGATTACAAGTGCTATACAATTCACAGATTATCTGATCTGGTGTATTATGCATTTCTGTGAGTATGGGTCCTAACCAATAATCTCTACTTTTAGTATACCTAGGACAAAATAATGTTATATATTTAAAGACTGTCAATTGTTTTCAACTCACAGTTGCACTATTCAGATGAAATGCCAGGATGTTTTTGTCTATAATAAATATAATTAGTGCTATATAGTTCCATTCTATATTTGGTAATGGTCTGGTGATCCCTTAGATCTACTAAATGAGTCAAATAATATTCCAAAGTATGGTTTAATTTATTTTGCCTATACCATTTATACATTTTTAGTGAAGTTATGCATAAAAATTATTGTGCTATACCATTTTCTCTAACTTGTTATTTTATTCTGGCCATAATATCAAATCTTGGTCCAAGATAAATGTCATATAATAACTCTCCCAAGCCAAGTGGTAAAAGTAGCTCCCTAAGGGCCAGATATTCAAAACTTTGCACTGGGGTTAAATTAGCTCTGCTCGGCATGCTAAATTAGCCCAGAAACAATAGCCCGCTATATTCAAAAGGGATAGCTTCAGTGCAAAATCTGCTGAATATAACATACTAATGAAGCCGTACAAACTGATCTGCAGGTGCAATGCTATATAGCCCAGGAAATAAGACAGCACTGATTACAGCAACCGAGAGCAGTGAAAACTGCAACAGTGGCCCAGAGCACACAGAGGTGGAGTTATTGAATGCTGACCAACATAAGCAACATATGTGCTTATAAAGATGTGGTACACAACGACAGTGCAGGCCAAAAACTGCAGAATCATGTAATGGAAAGGTACAATCTTGCATGGTGCTAACATGTTTTGTGCGGCACTGTACGTTTGCCTGGTGCAGTCCCTATTGCCTGGCTCTGAAGTTTGCCATATTCAATACTTCTATGCAAATGAGCCTACCAGGGCAAACAGTCTCATTAGTATCTCATTACAGCCTGCCTAGCATATGAATCGCCTGGTGCTATAACATGTTGCACACAGATCCACCTGTAAGTCTTACTGGGATTACGGGCTGGTAGACACATTCCATGTGTGCTCACAGCTCACAGAACAATAGCTGCAGACTTGGTTTGGACACAGATGCAAAGACTAATGCGGTCCAGGGGAGTAGCTCTACAGGAATGGATGGTTGTGCTGCATGCTGCATGCCAGAGGCACATCGTTGTTCCTGCCACTGTGTTTATCAGATGGATTGAAGCCCTAAATCTCTCACAGCTTATCCAGGAACCAACCCACCTAAACCACTGGTCCCAAAATCACACCCTTCTGGACTGGATTGTATCCTCCCATCCGCGCAGGATCACTACCTCAGGCATCTTCTCTGATGCCTTCAGTGACCACTGTATCACCTACTGTATCTGCAAAATCCACTCCCCGCTCTCCATCCCAAATTCATCTGGCCTGGCCCCTTACACCTCCCCAATGAATCTGCCCTACAGCAGGACTTAACAAACACAGACTGGCTCCCAGTCTTTTCTACGCTAGATGTTGACCTCACCCTGTTCTACTTCTGCGACATCTTCCAAAGCACCTGGGACCTCCACACTCCCCTCAGGAAAATCATAGTTATACAGTACTACCGCCCCTGGATCACATCCTACCTCATCGCCCTGTGTCATGCCAGGAATAAGGCATGGAAGCAGTTCAAAGCCTCCCATGCCTCTTGTGACCTCCAATCCTACAAACACTGCAGGAATAAATGCACTAAAGCTATTAGGCAATCTAAATCCTCCTACTTTAAAGCACAACTTACTTCAAACCACAATTCCCCTGTCCTGTCCTGTCCTTAATATCAATGGAAGACCTGTCTCAGACCCTGCTTCCGCAGCTGAACTTTTCAACTCGTTTTTTGTTTCTTGTGCCCTACCTGACTCCCCTCTCCACCTGACTCCACCGATTCCTCTCCAAACTCTACCGGCTTCCTCTTCCCCTTTTCACATTCCTGGAAGTCTACAATGCACTCACCTCCCTAAACCAGTCCAAAACAAGCCTGGACAGCATGCATCCCAGATTGCTCCACATTTTTGCCACAGCCATAGCTGCACCCTTGACACACATTCTCAACCTCTCCCTCACCAATGCCACTGTTCCCTCTGCCTGGAAACTGACAAAGATCCTCCTTCTGCATGAAGGTGGTGACCACATCCCTGCCGGGAAACTACAGGACCATCTCTCTCTTCCCCTCCCTTGCCAAAATCCAAGAATCCCCCATGTTGTCCAAACTGTCAGATTTTCTCTCCACCATCAGCTCCCTCTCACCCTTTAAGTCAAGATTCAGAAAACACCACTCCACTATCACCACCTTGCTGCGAGTAACCAATTCAATCCTCTCTGCCATGGACAACAGCCAAATCACCACTGCCATTTTCATCAACTTGGCGAAAGCCTTCGACTCTGTCTGCCACCCTCTGCTGCTCCACAAACTCAGCTCCTTTGGCCTCACCCAATCTGCCATAAACTGGTTCCACTCTTATGTCATGAACAGACAGCAGTCCATATAAATAGGTGACACCCTTTCCCCTCCACTACCCATCCCCTCAGGTGTTCCCCAAGGCTCCATCCATGGCCCCATCCTCCTCTCCCTCTTCATAAATGACCTCCCTTCCGCCTGTCTCTCCTCTAACGTGCATTTGTATGCAACGATACAATCATCTATGCCTTGGGCCCCTCCCACGACAGCATCCTCCCAAATCTTCAAAATGACTTCAACAGAGTCCAGTCCTGGTTCCTGAAAAACCAGCTTAAACTTAATGCCTAAAAAACTGTCACCATGGTCTTCAGAGCTCGACAAAAGCTTGCCTCTCTACCTGCCCCCCCAGCTATCTCCATCCTAGATGGCTCTCCCCTTGAGTTAGTCTCCACCTTCAAGTACCTAGGAGTCTGGCTAGACAGCCACCTCAGCTTCTCCACCCATGTTGATGCCATCTGCACCAAACTCAGGCCCAAACTTACCATCCTCTATCGCCACAAAGCCAGCCTTCTCCTTCCTACCCATAGCAAACTCATATGTAAAACAATCTTGCCAGTGCTGGACTATGTGGACATCATCTATGGATTGGCCACAACCTCTTCCCTCTGCAAACTTGACAGCCTAATCAACTTATTCTGTCATTTTGCCACTGCCTCCCCCCCACTTACTCATCACTGCATCGTCTACACAACTTTCTCACTGACCCCACTCTCACACAGGAGAACTGTCCACAGTGCCTCTCTCATAGCTAAAAACTGGCTAGGCTCCTTATCCCCCCACCTCACTTCCCACCTGTCACCATAAAATTTCCTAGACTACTCCCTCCACCACAGGGATGCACGCACTTTCCACTTCCCATGCCCCCCCACTCAGCTACCGGTCAAGCTGCCTTTTCATACCCAATTTTCACCAGGCCTCCTCCCTTTCAGCCATTAAACAACTCCTCAGGCTCTTCCCCTCCCCTCGCTGCCAAACGATGCTCCCTGGGACCCATCCCTACTCAGGCCTAATCCTACACTCTGAGGCCCGATACGGCAATTTTGGCTCATGCTAGCCCTCATTTTGAATTCCATTTTCTCTACTGCACAACTCCTGAACTGACTTATACCATGCTGTATAGACTTATGTTTGACCTTATTTTTACATGTAGTATAGATTTATGTTACTTTATTTCTACATGTTGTATAGATTTACGTTTGCACTTTATTTCTTGATGTTGTACATACTGTCTGTAATAAAAAAGTTAAATTGTGGTATTCTTCAGCATACTTCAGTGTACTCTTTGTACTTGGGTCACACCTGGAAATGAGCCTAGGCTCAGTGTGCCTTTCCTGGTCACCAATTTTAAATAAATAAATAAATAAATAATTGTATGTATGTATGTTCTCTGTACATTGTCCTGTCTCACCATGTTCACCTGGTGGGCACACTGGATCACAGCCCAGTGTCAGGAATGACCTAGAGATACCAGCTGTGCGTCTGCAATGCGGTGGTGTACAATACAGATGTACAATGCATAACAGCACGCAATACACAACTGCCACATTAGGTGCACATTACAGTACATTACATTGCATTACATAACAAATAATGCATGGGGACGTGTGGTTTACTCAGACATTATGCAGATCCGGGATGTATGATGCCTTGTAAACCCCAAGGGCAAGTTTCTCTCTGGGCTTCACACACTGAGGGTGTGCATAGCATCCGAGTTCCCAGACATCCCCATATTTAATATGTCATATGTACTGGGTAGCACTGCACACTAGTGCCATTGTGTGACCTTGTGTGACAGTGCTACTGTGTCCACGCCCCCCCCCTGTTCTGGGTTTGCCCGGAGATAAGACTACCTTTTCATAGGCAGTAACTAGCATTGTGCTCAGTGTTGCGCTATTGTGCCTTGCGCCATGCTAAATGTTTGAATATCATGCTGAGCCTGCATGTATGGTCCTGCCCCTAACTTTGCCCCATGAATACATTATCTTTTTGCTAATTTGTGCTAATGCGTTGCACTGGTACTATTACCAGTTTTGAATATTGCAGTCTGGTGCTAATCCATTGCTAGCCTGGCTCAAACTGTTTGTACGCAGTGCAAAGCTTTGAATATCCCAACCTAATTATCTCAATTAAAGGGCAAGGAAAACCCTTCATGATTTAATCATTTTCCTCTTCCAGACATTGTCATGGATATCTTTCCTCAGGTTGAAAGAACAGACTTAAGATAAATATTATACGTTTCTCTTTAGCCAAGGTTGTTAATGAAAATTGACAAAGTTCTGCTCTTAGTATTTCTGAAGGAACAGAATTTGGAACTACTAATGTATACAGTATCTCAAGATTTTATTCAGTGCTATTTCCAATACTGAAAATTTAGCACCACTCCAAATTTTTTGCTTCATACAAAACACTAAGCATTGATCAACGTAATTAAACCTTTTATTGTCCTATTACCTAGTTTTGCATTAAACCCTTTAAATGCATTAAATGCTGGGTAAGTTTTATTTTTTAGTTGCTTTAAATGAGCAGACCACCAGAGATTATCTGTAAATCTGATACCCAAATAGACCTAATATCTAGTTGTTTCTCTTTTTTGTTTGTCTATAAATAATTTAGGTAGCGTCCTATTTTTATTACCAAACACCACCATATTGGTCTTCCTTTGCTTTATCATCAAATTATTATTTTTACATAATGAAACAAAATAATCTACTTTCCTTTGCAATCCAAGTAATGAGGCTGCCATAAGAACAATATCATCTGCATATGCCAAACTACTCACACTGGTACTGAGTACTTTAGGAGAATGAAATTCTGGTTTATATACTGTAATTGTGTTAAGATAGAATTTATAAATCTATATTGAACAATGTAGGCATGAGGATGCATCCCTTTCTAACTCCTAAATTCACGTTAATTTTAGATGTAAGATTTCCAGAATTATCATATTGAACTTGTATCCAGGTATCATTATGTAATCTAATTACAATATCTAACAAGCAAGGATCAATATCAAGACTTTGCAATTTGTTCCAAAGAATGTTTCCACTTATACTGTCAAATCCAGCCTTTAAAGCTATGAAACAGTAATACAGTTTTGCTTTTGTGATTTGTATATACTTATGTATCAATTGATTTAAGACATAACCATTCTGTATAGTGGAATGATTACAGTGAAAGCCATTTTGAGATTCATCTAGTAAATGATTGTCGTTCACTCATTTTTCCAAATGTTGTAATATTATTTTTGTAAACTGTTTCTGAGAGGCATCAATTAAACTGATTTGATGATACATGCTAGGATAAGCTTAAAATATTCTTAGAATTGGGTTAAGAGTGAAATAGTTACTAGATGACTGTAAACAGATTGGTGCACAGGGAATAATGCATTTATACTGTAACCTGTGAAAAAGCTGGATAAAAATATTTTAGAAAGAAAAACTTTTCTGAACTGAACTGTTTTTTTTTAACTTTTTGTTTTTTTTTTTTGTTTTTACCACTTTTTTTTCACCAGAGACATGGGAACAGTGGTGGTCATCATCACCATTTGAAAATGACTTCTATTGTGATATGACATAGAGGTGTTTATTACACTGATTTGTCTGAAAATGGCAGTAGTACTAGTACTAGTGGGGCTTCTCTTATTAAGTTCCTTCACTTCTACTCTCCTTGGCCATGTGCAATTAATAAAAAGTTCTCACAGTACCTCAGAGTCCCTGCATTAGTATTTCACTCAGGTCAACAGATGATTGTGATTAATGTGGATGTGCTGCCCACCAGTGCCAAGACTAGATCACTTTCATCCCCTCCTCCCCAAGGCAAAAAAAAAAAAGCAGACTTGGTGGGCCAAGAGGTCCTTATCTGCTGGCAACTTCTATGTGCCTAACACAGTTGGCATGTTGCTCAACTGTCACGCAACTGATCAGTAATAAAACAGTTCAAAAGAAAGACTTTGGATGGGCATGGTAAGTCAATGTGGTGATAGTGGTGGATTGTGACACCATCGTCACATAGTGTATCATAGTCCACACTAAATTAGTGACATGAGCACTGAGCTGTACAACAGAACTATTCCTTTACAAACCTACACAAATGAATGTTGTCTCACACAGTCCAGTATATATCAATATGTATCTACCTCTTGCTCTCTCTCTCTCTCTGTCTCATATATATACATATACAGTATATGTATATATATATATATATATATATATATATATATATTTCTGATTTTTTATTTGGGGAAAAATGAATGTGGCTGCCTAAGCACTCAGCTATACAACAGGGCTGTTTTTTACAGCTCTACACAAATAACTTACTGTTGTCTCACACAACCAAGACAGATATTTCTGATTTCTTAATTGGGAAAACATGTGCTGTCTAGTCAAGGAGCTGCACAACTAGACAGTTGTTTCACAACCCTACACAAATAACTGGCTGTTGATTAGCATAGCCAAGAAAGTTTTTTTTTTTAATATTTCTGATTTCTTTCTATTTGAACAAAAATCACCTCATTTTTAAAATTTTTTTGTATATTTTTTTTTTTTTATTAAAGAAAAAAGAAACAGATCGATCAAAAACATTAAATTTATGAATTCCTAGCCAGGCAAAATCCCATTTGCTGTATAACACTAATCAACATACTGTTTGTCCCTAGGACAATTCATGCAACAATAGCTGTATAGACAGTACCCTCAAGGAATAAGCAGCAGGATAGAAATGAGTTCAATTATAACATTTCTTTTTTTATTTTCCTACTTTTTTTTTGTGTGCCCCTCCAGCTGTCAGGGTCTGTCCTGGTCATGGACCCCCTCGCCTCCACCTCCGCCTATTGCCTGCACTCCCCAGTCACCCCTGACTTGCTCCCCAGAGGGTGGGGGTCATGGCACTGTGTCCCTTCCAGCACTGCAACACTAGTAGCTGGTCAGGGAGCCAGCAGTGGAGGTTAATCGAGGCCCAGGGAAGGCCTTCATGTAGACGGCCAGGGACACGGTGCTTTTCCCCCCTCTAGGCAGGGGCAGGGATGTGTAATAATGGCCAGCATCCGCCCTGCCCCTGATTCAACTGGGCTTTGGTGCATGTGGTGAACCCAGCCTCTGCTGGGTGTCATTACTATGCCAACCGCACATACCCTCCCTCCCCCATGGAGGAGGAGAGCAGTCAAGGGACGTTTAATCCTTCTTCCCCCAGCCAGCCCTCTGGCAATAATTATAACATTTCTGTTTCATCCCAAGTAAAAGCAGGATTGATAGGTATGTAAATAAACTAAAACTGATCAACTGTAAAGACGATTTTTAACAAAGGAAATCTGTTGTAGTCATGCATAAAAAATATGACTGTTTACACCATGCACCCACTTAATGGGAAACACACATACTAAAACATTGCATACTATCACAGATGGGTCAAACTGTAGGATCCTGGCTGTGTACTTGGGTTGTGTTGTTAAAGAGAACAGAATGTGGTTAGTGCACAGTAGTTGGATGATGAATCATTGCATGGAGCTCACTTTCAAAGTTGCAGATATGACCACTCACAATCTGTGATTAGTGCCAAGACTATTAAAGGTGATAGGAAACAGTATTTTACACCTCTAGATGCCCTTCTGTTGTACTTTTAGTGTCTATCCAATATTGTGATATGTTTTTGACCTGTTTTTGTTGTTAATAATCTAATTTTGTTGCCTTTGTAACTACTCTGTACCCCTCTCTCCTCAGCAGTTGCTGCTGTCTTTATTCATACTGCCTGAATATTCCATGACATCAATAACACCATCCCAGGCCATTCAGATGAATAGTATGAAATGATGTTAGTGATTATGTCACAGATTGTCTTAGATGTGTGAAAAGAAAGAGCAGTAGCTGGTGAGAAGAGTGGACCTCTATGTAGATCTGAGGGCACCCCTAAAGCTAGATCATTTATTTATCAAAAATTGGTCACAGCATATCAGAACACATTACTGGCATGGAAAGGAAGATAGAAGGGTAATTAACTAAGTAAAAAACATTTCTTATTTCCTTTAAAATAAAATGTATTTATTTCTTTATTTTGTTTTTGTTGACCGGGTAAGTACACTAGACAAGACATTGTCTATTTTCAGGCACGAACAGGGAGGTTACAATACAATAGCATAATAGTAGAACAACGCATACTAGTATACCATACAGTGGAAAAAGCATAGTGACTTTTACAATAGCAAAAGCAGACAGAGTGCACACAGTGAGTGTGGTGCTTCAATAAATGAATTAAAGTCTTTGAAATTACAGTTTAGAGCTCTCATCACCCCATAAGTGGGATGCAGAGACCGGATAGGTTCTCACAAACTCATTTATTTCGGACGAAACAGACACGTCTTAGCCTGACATGTTTCGGACCTTACTGTCCTTTATCAAAGTCATGCCTTTGATAAAGGACGGTGAGGTCTGAAACATGTCAGGCTAAGACGTGTCTGTTTCATCTGAAATAAATGAGTTTGTGAGAACCTATCCGGTCTCTGCATCCCACCTATGGGGTGATGAGAGCTCTAAACTGCAATTTGCAACTAACTTTGACAATACAATAAGAGGAGGAAATAGCATATCCTAGTGAGCATAGCTGGAATACTAATGGGATAATAAGATAGCAAGTACAGAAGAGCATAGCAACTAATAATATAATAAGTTGGATGTCAGAGGGGGAGACATTTACAATGTTGGTGCAAGGGTGATTGGGGGGTAGTCACATTAAAGTAGAGTTGTAAGCCAGAGGGGATAAAGAGGTTAAAAAGAGTAAGTGAAATTAGATAAGAGATATTGAGAGTCAGATACAGGTGCAGACATCCATCTCTGTCAAGTACATGAAAAGTGCTTGCTGGAAATTGAAATGAGACTGTGCTGCTCAGAGGGTGTGGGGGTGGGAGGGCATTCTAATTCTTGGGGCAAAGGTGGCAAAAGCCTGCTCACCCATTATTGTGGGAAACTGAGATCCCTCCAAGAAAGATTAGTCACAGCAGTTCAGGAGGTATGAATTTACTTGAGGAGTTAATAAGAATGTGAAGGCTGCAAGTTTAAAGGACCTGAGAATGTTGTCAATCATGCATCTGAGAGCAAATAGCTGATGGGAGGACAGGGGATAGCCATCCTAGGCTGGTGTACAGTAAGTAGTGGTGGGTCAATCTGTGAGTGAACAGGGCAAACTGTTAAGTACTATTGTAAGTAATGTTCCATTTGTCCAGGAAACACTAGGGAGCAGCAGGAGCAGGAGTGCAGTTCAGGGAAGTGCTTTGTTTGTCCTTTTTTTCTATTTATTTTGATATTGAAATTGTTTGTGCCATGAGAGGATAAGCTGGTGGGGATTTAAATCAGTACTGTGAGTTACAGCTGTTACTGAGTGAAATTCTAGGCTGTGATATTTAATCTGTGCAGTTTGAATTTTTGGACCTGTTTCTGGTGAGATTAAATCAGGTATTGCGCTCACACAGGAAGCTGCAGTTTGGCCTTGTGAGATGGGGAGGGGGAATATAACAGGCACCACCATCTTGGCTCACAGAAACACTAGGGAGCAGCAGGAGCAGGAGTGCAGTTCAGGGAAGTGCTCTGTTTTTCTGTTTATTTTGATATTGGAATTGTTTGTGCTGTGGGGGGGGGATAAGTTGGTGGGGATTAAAATCAGTATTGTGAGTTATAACTATGAGTGAAATTCAGGGCTGTGTTATTTAATCTGTGCTGTTTGATTTTTGGAGCTGTTTTAGGTGAGATTAACTCAGGTGTTGAGCTCACACAGGAAGCGGCAGTTTGGCCTTGTATCATTGTGTGGGGCTTGAGGGGTCTCAGTGGGGAAAGGGTTAGGGCTCATTCACCCTCCATCCCACCCCAGAATACATTACATTTATAGGGGAGGAGCTACCCTATGATTGGTAAACAGGACTGCCAGGTGCAGTACATTTCATTCCCTGGCCAGAAGTATGAAAGCCACAGGATGTGGAAAAACATAGCTTTTAAACAAGGAAAATCTCACCCCTGGGTCTAAACCAAAAGCTTTACAAATGGCAACAGGAGAATATGGGGGGGGGACCACATTGGAGGAGCAAATGGAGCAGGGTGAGGGCAGATCCAGGGCAGGATCCCAATTCTTCAAAGGCTGTGGGCATCTTTGGAAGGATGATTGGGTGTACTGGTTGTGGGTCAGGCATGGTACTGAATATAGTCTGGAAAATGGGGGAATGTAAGGTATGTAGGAAGACTGCACAGCTAAGAGAGGAGGTAGTATGGCTGAGATGGGCACTAAGCTGGGAAAGGGAGAGAAGTAGATTGGGGGACATGAGGGGTCCCACCAAGGGAGCTATAACAGCAAGTGGGGGGATGGTGGTGGGACAAGGCACAGTCAAAAGTGGAGCTGCAGGGGAACAAGGAGCAAACCCAGCCATAGGAAGGGTAAGGTGGGATGGGGATTGAAGGAAAGCTGGGGAGCATGAATACAAGGGGGGGAGGGAAAAGCACCGGAGGAGATACAGGAATCCCAGATATGGGCAGCAATGGGCATATGAGAAACTTGGGGAAATGGCAGGTGACACAGTATAAGGGTATGAAGCCTGTGCAGAGGGCAAGGGACGAGGGAGCACGGGGACGACTATCGACCAGAGGTGTACAGGCAGTGGGCTTAGAACAGAAGAATACATTTGCACCACTAGAGGTGCTAATGGGGGGGAAGATCAGGAAAAGGGAGCTCAAGAGCACACTGGGGAAGAAGGAGAGGCAAGCATGAAGGAAGGCACAGAACAATTTGAAGAGGGGGAGGTCCTATTATGTAAGACCAACAGGCAAGCACAGAAAGGGGGGGCAGTAGGCTCAGGTTCAGAGGAGCAAAAGCTGGATGGGGGAGGAAGGGAGGAAGGTCCCCAGGGAAAATCAGGCAGGACATGGGCAGGGAGAGTTAAACAAGGAGGGAAAAATTAGAAAATGGTGGGGCAGAGGCAGGCAGCCTGATAAAGCCTGTATGGGGTGGTACAAAGTTGGGATGGTGCACAGCAAAGAAGCTGGGGGAGCACAGAGGTAGGATAGTGCTTCAGGAAGCGAAATGGGAAAGGAAGTATTGATAATAAGGTAGGAAATAGAATGCAGGGGGTTGGGGGAAGGATTTATTATTTTTTTTATTTTATTTATTGAGTCTTGGATTACAACACCTTCGAGCAATACAACTCATTTACAAAGGTTCCACATTAGTAGTACAAAAACAAAACAAGATAAACAGTAGATAAGTAAATAGCAGATATCAAGAATATACTTTAAAAAAATTAATACATCAAAAGCAATTAAAATAGCACTGAATGTTGCTCAATATAACAGTAGAGTGGGCTAGAAGAGAGGGCAACCTGGGAGGCCTTGTCAAAATCTTGGAGAAAAAGTAATTGGGTGTAAGGTGGGGGATGGGAGAAACAAGAGGGAGAAGGAGATGAGTTGCATAGGAGGTGGAGAGGGCAGGAGTGGAGTTGCAAAGGAGGTAATGGGGATAGAGAGATGAGAGGATGGGGATGTGGAAGGATGGAAATGGGGTGAGTGCAGAGAGAAGGGGGAGTGCTGGTGAATTGAGGGTGAGGAAGACAAATTAATAGTATGAGTAGAAGAGGTGGTGTTTAGTCAGGAAAGGGGACAGCCTAGCAGGCTTTGTCGAAAAACCAAGAGAGAGAGAGATAATGGGTGGGAGAGAAGTAAGCGAGAGAAACGTAGAGAGAAGGAGGTGAAGAAGTTGCAAAAGAAGTGGCATAACATAAGAGAATGGGTGGAGGGTGGAAGAGGGAAGGTGAGGAGGAGCAAAGGAAGAACTTGAAGATGCGAGAGCAGAGTAGAAGCAGGGGTGAGGGGTGGAGGGGAAAAGGCTCGAGGGTATGGTAGCGAGATGTGATCAGGAGATGGAAAGCAGGGTCCTACTGACTGGGGACTCTATAATAAAAGTGATTAGGTGGGGGGGAAGGGGAGACAAAAACAACGCAGTGTGGGTGGGGTGTCTGCCGGGCATGACAGAAACAAATGCCATTCATTATATTCCTTCGTAGGGGGAGGCAACGGGATGAGAAGATGCACCTGTTGTTCCACCTGAGAATGAATGACCTGGCAGGAAGCAGTCTTATGAAGATGCAGGCTAGATTCAGAGCTCTAGCTAGATACTGTAGCAGTCTGGGGTTTATTTCAGTGGCATTCTCAGTGGTGTTATCAGTAAGGAGAGCAAGCACTGAAAGGAAGTTGAGGACTAGGGAGTTCAATGGGTGGCTGGTGGAGTGATGTAAGCAAATGGGATATGGCTTGGTTAAACAGATCTGCCATGGAGGATTTGTTTTATTTGCACCAGACAGACTGCACCTGAATAGGGAGGGGGTAGCAGTACTGAAATGCAAGCTAGGAGAATACATAGCAGATACCTACAATTTAAACTAGGTTGAGGGGATGGTGGGGACAAATCTGCTCCATAAGGAGGAAAGCTTGGGGGCTACCAGCCCCCCCAGGATATCACTACATTGCTGGGCAAGAGGGTGACGGATGCAAGGGGAAACAAAGGGGGGAGCTGCTGGGAGGGACTGTCAGCAAATGCCAGGAGTTTAGGAAATAAGATGGTGGATCTGGAGGCCATCATGAGGGATGAGGGATTAGATTTAGTCGCAATAAGTGGGACCTGGTGGACAGCGCATCACACCTGGGAAACAACCATTCCAGGTTATAGAATGTTCAGAAGGGATAGGGAAGATAAGAAGGAGGGAGGGGTTGCCTTATATGTCAGGAAAGGAATCTGTATTACTGAAGGGCAGGAGGAGGAGGAAGGAGAGACTGAGCTACTGTGGGTAACACTAGGAAGGAAGACAGGTGGCTGGGGGTGGTATACAGGCCACCTGCACAAGGAGAGGAAGATGATAGATGGCTGTCTCAGGCAATCACAGGGCTGGCATAGAAAGGTGAACTGCTACTTGTGGGTGTTCTGAACCTCCCAGATGTTGACTAGGAAATTCCAGATGCAGTGTCAGCAAGGAGCAGGGTGGTATTAGCCAAGCTGCAGGGAGTATTCCTTCAACAGCTGGTCAGGGAACCAATGAGGGGAAGCAACTTGTTGGACATGGTCCTGACTAACGAGGAGAGTGTGGAGGAGGTGCAGGTGGAAGAAGCCTTTGGCACCAGTGACCACAGTGCAGTATGGTTTAGGGTCAGGGCAGGGAGTGAGACAAGTTAGAGTCCGATAGTCATGGACATCAGGCACATGGACTTTAATAAGATGAGAAGGATAGTTAGGAAAAAAATGGAGGGTATGGAGAAGATGGGGCAGTGGAGGGACTCTGGGAAGCTATCAGGGGAGGCATTCAGGAAACAGCAGAAATTTGCATAAAAAAGGTCAGTAAGAGTAAGAGGGGGAGGAGACTGTTCTGATTCACTAGGGAGGTGGTGGTGGCAGTCAAGGAAAGGAGGAGGGCTTTCAAGAAATTTAAGATGACACTTAGAGAGGAGGATAGGGAGGAGTATAGGGAGAAGAGGACTCTGGCAGGGAGGGAGATCAGAAGGGCAAAAGCAGCCACTGACAAGAAAATAGCCAAAAGGGCAAGGAGGGAGGATGAAACATTTTTTTTGGATATGTGAGGTAGAGGACAAGAGCAGGGCGGGGGATTGCTAGACTGAAGGGGAAGGAGGGATAAACTTGGAGCAGGACTATGAAATGGCAGAGGCACTAAATTAGTATTTTAGCTCAGTGTTCATGGAGGAGGTGGAAGGCAGGGGTCGGATGCTAGCATCTAAGAGAAAGGTGGGCAAATGAGCAGATCAGAGTCCATTCACTGTGGATAGGGTCAGGGCTAAGCTGGATAGAATAAAGGTGGACAAGTCAATGGAGCCTGATGGATTGCACCCCAGAGTGATCAAGGAATTGAGGGAGGAGCTGGCTGCTCCCTTGACAATGCTCTTCAACCTGTCCCTGGATATGACGGGAGGGTGCCAGAGGACTGGTAGAGGGTTGACGTAGTACCCTTGCACAAGGGAGGTAGCAGGGAGCTGAAGGAAAACTACTGCTCAGTCAGCCTCACATCTGTGGTGGGGAAAGTAATGGAGGCATTAATCAAGGACAGGGTGGCTTGTAGGACATCAGACAGCATGGCTTCACCAAGGGGAAATCATGCCAGATCAACCTAATTGAGTTCTTTGATTGAGTGACTCAGGTTGGAAGGGAAAATAGCAGCTGGGTTGAGGCCTGGCTAGCAGGGGGAACTCAGACAGTGGTGCATAACAGAGTGCACTCTGAGATGGCAAGGGTGAGGATTGGAGTACCACAGGGGTCAGTTTTTGGTCCGCTCCTCTTCAACATCATTGATATTGTGGAGGGTTTGAGAGGGAGGGTGTGCCTATTTGCCGATGATACAAAAATCTGCAATAGGGTTGACACCCCAGAAGGGGTTGAAGACATGAGGAGGGACCTAAAGATGCTCAAGGAGTGGGCCAGGAAATGGCAGCTGATGTTTAATGCCAAGAGGTGTGCTGTGATGCACCTAGGGAGGAAAAACAGGAAAGCGGGGTACACATTGGGGGGGCAAAGAATCAGAGCAGGAAAGGGATCTGGGGATCATTGTCTCCTCAAACATTAAGGTAGGTTTCCAATGCAGTAGGGCTCTGGGAGGGCCAATGGAATGCTGGCATGCATAGGCAGGGGCATTACTAACAGAAGGAAGGAGGTTATAATACCCCTCTACAAAGACATGGTGATGATGCAGTTAGAGTACGGGGTTCAGTTCTGGAGACCACACCTCTGCAAGGATATAGATGCATTGGAGAGGGTTCAGAGAAGGGCAAAAAAGATGGTGCAGGGTATGCAGGGGAAGACATTTGAGCAGAGGTGTAAGAAGCTGAATCTGTACACGCAGGAAACAAGGAGGGAAAGGGGGTACATGAACGAAACCTTTAAATATGTAAAAGGACTCAATAAAGTAGGTGAAGGGGGTCAGCTGAGGAGGAAGCAGGGAACCAGAATGAGAGAGCACAGCCTCAGATTGCAAGAAAATAGATTTAGGGGCAATCTGAGGGGGTGCTTCTTCACAGTGAGGGTGCTGGAGCCCTGGTACAGACTGACAGATGGAGTAGTGGGGTTGAGATGGTGGAGGAATTTAAGAGGGCATGGGACATGAATATGGGACTGAGTACTGGGGAGGGTGGGGCAGGTGGGAGGGGGGTATGTGAAAGGGAGGTTGGGCAGACTACATGGGCCAGAAGGGTCCTTTTCTGCCATCAAATTTCTATCATTCTATGATTCTATTGTTAGCAGAGCTAGTCTAGCTAGTAAAATTATGCACCAGTAGACAACATTAAGCATATAGAAACATAGAAACATAGACTTTGACGGCAGATAAGGACCACTTGGCCCACCCGGTCTTTCCATTTCCCTACCTACTGGATATACTGCAGATTCTAGTTAACCAACAGCCTACTTCCTGCCACCCCCCCACTACAATTGCCTTGTATCTGTCTCATGCATGTTTGAATTCCCCCACTGTTTTAGCCCAACAGCCTCCCCAGGAAGGCAGTTCCATGCATCCACCACTCTCTCCGTGAAAAACGATTTCCTCACATTACCCCTGAGCCGTCCCCCCTCTATCTTTATATTGTGTTCCCTTGTTCTTACACATCTCTTTTTCTGAAAGATGCTACCCTCCTGGAATTTGTTGATTCCCTTGAGGTACTTCAATGTTTCTATCATGTCCCCCCTGTCCCTCCTTTCATCAAGGGTATACATATTAAGCTCTCTCAGTCTCTATTCATATGATTTCTGATGCAGACCCTGCACCATTTTAGTTGCCCTCCTCTGGACTGCTTCCATCCTGTCTATGTCCTTGCGTAGATGAGGTCTCCAAAACTGCATACAGTACCCCAGATGGGGTCTCACCAACTGTCTGTACAGAGGGATAACCACCTCCCTTTTTCTACTTGTGATGCCCCTTCCTATGCATCCCAGTATCCCCCTGGCTCTCCTTACTGACTTCTCACATTGCTTACCCACCTTTAGATCATCTGATATGACTACCCCAAGTCCCGTTCCATTTTTTGTTGTTGGTACTCCTGCTATTGTATACTCTTCTTCTGGGTTTTGTTTCCCAGGTGCATTACTTTGCACTTCTTTGCATTGATCTGTTGCCATATGTCTGACCATTCTCCAACCTTGCAAGTCCTTCTCATCCTTTCTACCCCCTTGTGTATCAACTCTGTTACAGATCTTTGTATCATCTGCAATGAGGCATACCTTTCCCTCCAGGCCCTCTGCAATGTCATCTATAAAGATGTTAAAGAGGACTGGACCCAGTACTGAGTCCTGAGGTACTCCACTAGTGACCCCCCTTTCTTCGGAATGTGTTCCACTCACTATTACCTTCTGTGTCCTGTTGTGCAGCCAGTTTGCAACCCAGACTACCACCCTGGGACCCACTCCCTGGCTGGCTAACTTGATTATTAATCTTTTGTGCGGGACTGTGTCAAATGCCTTGCTAAAGTCTAGGTAGGCCATATCCACAGCCCCTCCCTGGTCTACTACTTTGGTCACCCAGTGAAAGAAATCTATTAGAGTCATCTGACATGACCTTCCTGCTGTAAATCCTTGCTGCTTTGGGTCCTGTGCCCCGCTGGCCTCTAGGTACTCAACAATTCTTTCTTTCAGAAGTGATTCCATCATTTTCCCTACCACTGAGGTCAAACTTACAGGTCTGTAGTTTCCTGCTTCTGCCTTGCTCCCACTTTTGTGAAGGGGAATCACATCTGCCCTCCTCCAGTCCTCAGATACCACACCATCCTCCCATGATTTGTTAAAAAGTGTGGTAAGTGGTGTCACCAGGTCCTCCCTTAGTTCTTTTAGGATTCTGGGGTGAATCCCATTAGGCCCCATTGCATTGTCCACCTTGAGTTTTTGGAGGTCTTTTAGGACTCTTTCTTCTGTAAATGGACTGGTGTCAACCCCCCTACCCAGAGTGCTTCTATTGTCTGGTTTAGGTAACTCCTCCTCCTCATCTTCTTTTGTGAATAATGAGCAAAAGTATTCATTCAGTATCTCTGCCTTTTCACTGTCTCCATCTGCCCACCTCCCCTCTCCCTTATTAATCTTCACTATTCCTCCCTTAACCTTTCTATGCTCCCTAATGTACCTATAAAAGGTTTTATCCCCCTTTTTAACTGACTTGTCTATTTTTTCCTCAGTTTGGGCTCTTGCTTGACTGCCTTCCCCACTTCTTTCTGCTTTAATTTATACAGTTCCCTGTCGTGCTCCTTCTGTGATGCCTTATACTTTTTGAATGCAGCCTTTTTCTCCTTAACCTTCCCTGCCACTCCTTTTGAGAACCGTAGTGGTTTTTTACTCCGCTTTGTTTTCTTTATTTGTTTCACACAAAGGCTTGTTGCCTCTATGATGGCAGTTTTGATTTTTCTCCATTGTTCTTCCACCCCTCTTTTTTGGCCATTTGCTAGTGTATTCCTCAGGTATTCACCCACTTTGCCAAAGTCAGCCCTTCTAAAGTCCAGTATGCTTGTTTTTGTATGGCTTGTCTCCATGGTTGTTCTTATTGTGAAGCACACTGTGCAGTGGTCGCTTGTTCCCAGATGTCTACTGACTTCTAAATTTGTGATCCTCTCTCCATTTGAGAGTACCAGGTCTAGTATTGCTTCCTCCCGAGTGGGTTCCAATACTAGCTGTCTAAGGCCTGCCCCCTGCAGGGCATCGAGAATGACCCTGCTCTTGGATGTGGCTGCAGTACATGTCATCCAGTTAACATCTGGCATATTCAGGTCCCCCATCAACAGTATCTCCCCTTTTTCAGCCATTTTGAGAATGTCCTCTATCATTTTCTTGTCCATTTCCTCCCCTTGAGATGGGGGTCTGTGTACAACCCCTGTGCAGATTGTGATGCCATTTCCTGTCTCCAAGGTGACCCAGAGTGCCTCTTGTCCTCCCCCTTTAATTTCTAGTTCTGTAGCTTTGATCCCTTCCCTTATGTATAGAGCTACTCCACCTCCTCTTTTCCCCTCCCTGTCCCTTCTGTAGACTGTGTACCCCAGTATGTTGACATCCCAGTCATGGTTCTCTGTGTACCATGTTTCTGTGACTGCCACAATATCCAAGTGTTCATCTTCCATCAAGGCTACTAGCTCAGGAAGCTTGTTTCCCAGACTATGGGCATTGGTGCTCATTGCCCTCCATTTAATGTTGGCTTTATCCTTTTTTCCTCCATGCCTGCTCTTTTTGCCCTTATCTATTTTTCCATTTACCCCTGTCCTGCCCTCTGTTGAGCACTGTACCTCAGTGTTTGCCTTACTACCCATCATGTTTTGTGGGGAGGCTTGACATTTCCTGCATCTTATTAGCACCTCCCCCCATGGCTAGTTTAAAAGCTTGCCAAGGAAGCATTTAAACCTGTCACTTAGGATCTTGGTTCCCTTCATGGACAGATGCAGACCATCATGCCAGTATAAACCTTCATCTCTCCAGGTGTACCCCCAGTCCCCAATGAAGCCAAAGCCCTGTGCTCTGCACCAGTTTTGCAACCATTCATTAAACTGCATGGTGTGTAGTACCCTAGCCTCACCCCTGCCATGGACTGGCAGCACCTCTGAGAAGTTAACCATGCTTGCTACCTGTCTGAGGCCCCTCCCCAACTCCACAATTTCATCCTGCACTGCACTCATCCCATGCCTAGCTAGGTCATTTGTCCCAAGGTGGACAATGATATCTAGTTCCCTCTCCTGTGATGCTGCTTCTGCAATCCTGAGGATTTGCTTCTTGTCCCTCCAAGCCATGGCACCAGGCTGGCACCTTACTTCTCTCTCCTCTCCCTTCCCCAGGTCTACCCATCTAACAATTGAGTCCCCATCAGAAGCTATTTCCTTCCTCTGTGGTGTCTCTTGCCACCCTTCTGTGGGTCTCCCTTGTGGGTGTCCTCAGCATTCTTCTTGGTCTCCACTGAGGGTGCCATCATAGAGGAACCTTGCTCTGCCAGACTGGCATATGGTTTGTGTAGAGGTACAACTAGGGGGCTTCACCTCTGTTCCACCACCCATACCCTCCCAGAACCCACTGTGGTCCAACTGCTCTTCATACTTGGCAGCCTGTGTGGCAGTGGTGCTCTTTGGGTGGGGGAGGCCTCCTTAGTCCTTGCCAGTTCAGCCTGGAGGTGAGCTACCTCTTCCCTCAGAGCTGACAGTTGCCTGCAGATAGGACAGCAACACAGTCCAGAATGTTTCCCGGAAAACTGCTGCCCCACAGCCAGTGCATTGCACCACTCCCCACATGTCCCTCTCCCTTATAATATACTATATGTAATTTATATATATATAAATATATTTTTTTTTTCTTCCTTTTTGTGGTGTGTTCTTTCTCTTTATACTGTGCTGGGTTATTAAGAATATGACAGTTCTGCCCCAAGACCTGCTGAGGAAGTGATGTCAGAACTCGGCTATAAAGGAAACATCATGCCTGGGGTGGTGGGGTGTGGGGAAGGGTGGGTGGGTAGTTCACAACCACAGGTGACTGTTAGAAACAATCAAATACACCACTGCTCCACCACCCTGGTGAGTACTGCCCTTTATAGCAATTCAGCTAACCTCCAGTAACTGACTTGTCACCTATTTAAAAGTAATTTGATGCAAACTGTCACAGAATACTAGTAGACAGTCCAGTTACCCACAAAGGAAAATCAAATATGCAGTTATTTCAGCCCTTCTGAAGTTGCTCACAAGATAAGTAGTTTTGAAAACCCCCTTCCTGATTTAAAACCAAAAATAATTAAACACAAAGCAATACCAATGTAAGACTGTAAAGTAAGGAAAACTTCCCTCAGATGTAAGTAAGAGAGATCTGTTGCAGATTTCTAGTCCAATATAGTATATCCCATGCAGCTTCTCAGTTGTTTCAAAGCATACCCTGTTACACCACTTGAAGAGATGGGCTTCTGTCTGAAACAGGAACACACCAGTAGTTTATAGTAATTGATCAATACTGGAATGTTCCTCCACCCAAAACAATTGGCTATGATGCAAGATCTCCCTGACTAGTGAAGACAATTTCCCCCACCTGAGGCTGTGTATGGCATCAAATTACAAACTGCAGCCTTTGCTATTCAAAGTACACAGCCACTACCAGTAAATTATTTCCAAATATATTGATGCAAACTGTCACAGAATACTAGTAGACAATCCAGTTACCCACAAAGAAAAATCAAATATGCAGTTATTTCAACCCTTCTGAAGCTGCTCACAAGATAAGTAGTTTTAAAAACCCCCTTCCTGATTTAAAAATGAAAATAATTAAACACAAAGCAATACCCAATGTAAGACTGTAAAGTAAGGAACACTTCCCTCAGATGTAAGTAAGAGAGATCTGTTGCAGATTTCTAGTCCAATAGTATATCCCATGCAGCTTCTCAATTGTTTCAAAGCACACCCTGTTGCACCACTTGAAGAGATGGGCTTCTATAAAAGACTAAGTAAAGCAGCATTGAAACTGGGAGCTGCCACTCCTCCTCCACTGCAGATATGGTTCAGATGTATTTATGTGCTTCATAAGCACAGTCAAGTTTATCAAAATATCTAATAAAAGCATTTTCTCTCTAAATTAAAGCTTTTCAGATCCCATCTACAAAGTCTCAGAATTCAAGTTGAGCAAAGAATTCAGCACTAGTCATGCTTTTTTCTAATTTCTATGACTAATATTCTTACTAGAATATAAAGAACAGTTCTTGTCAAAATTAGATGTCTTGGCTGCAGTATTAACCACTGCCAAGTAATTTAAATCACAAATTGTAGTATGAAAGAAATAATGTGACCTACTGGGAATTGAACCCAGGTCCCTGGAATACTGTTTGGGTGATCTAACCACTGAGCTACAGGCTCACATGGTTGGACCTAAGTTAACTGGACACACTTCCTTTCTCCAGTATTGCATATCCATTGTTCCTAATTGTGGAATATGCAATGCCAGAGAAAAGAAGGTGTCCAGCTTCTAGATCAAAATCCATTGATCTATCACTCAGTGGTTAGAGCACCAGGATGGCATTCTGGGGGCTGGGTTCAATTCTCAATAGGTCACATTATTTCTTTCTCACTACAATTTCTGATAGAACAGTTCTTACTCCTTCTCCCAGCACTGCGGAAGTGCACACCATGCAAGGGGCTAAGCTGTGTACTTACTGCTGTTGTGTCCTACAGTATGAGACAATCCATTTGTACTGAAAACAGATTAGTAATGTGCCCTTCTTTCTGGTACATAAAACTGCAGCAATAGACATGCTTACGTATTTCTGGAGATTTATGTGATACCTTTAAAAAGTATTCCTGTCTTCAAGCAGCATAATGGTAGTGCCACCAGGGAAAATCTGTTTAGAAATACTGTGAACTATGTTAAAATATTTATCATATCATTTGCTGCAACTTTATTTTCCAATGATGAAGTTTAGCCTTTTGGGGACTACACAAAATCCCAACTCCCACTGCTTAATGTTGGAGACTACACAAAACTGCAGGTTTCAAATTCACTATAAATACTGCATGAAACATAGCGAGTGTCTTTTATATGACTGTCCAAAACAAATTATCGTGATCTTTCTTCATCTTTAATTTTATGTTGACAGGATAGGGCAATCAAACAAGAAGTTGACAGTGTGTTTCTGAGGTAAAGGGTTGCACAATTGTGGTATATTATGTTCATTCATAACCCACTATGTGCAAGAAAAAAGTAATTAGCAAAGGCTGTAAGGTTCATACGGCACAAGTTCTTTTTATTTGTTTGTATGTTTTATATACTGTAGGAACACCTCACTGAAGAAGTGGGAAATTGCCTGTGTGAAACTTTGGGGTTGCTGTTTCTTAATCCCCTGCCAAATACTGCAATAAAATTATTCTGGTTTGTGAATTTATTAATTATTATTTTTTGTTTGTGCACCTTTACGGTTCCAAAGAGCTACCATCTCTCCCACCTATTTTTCCTTCATTTAGATTTGCTGGGGTCCCCCATTTTTATTTATTTGCATGGTTATAGAAACAGTTGACAAACTGGAAGAGTTTATGTGACAATGAACTGAATACTTCAGTGAAGCTTGTGTTGAAGTCCTCAAGCACAACACGTCTCAGAGGTTCCACTTCCCAGACTGAGGAACTCTCTGTAAACTCCTATAGAAATGTTCTGAATCTTCTGCCTTGAGCCAATTCCATATCAAGCAAACACATTCTCAACTAATCTTGCCCTCCCAATAGGGTTCAGTGTACAGATTAGCTCCTATCTAGAACAGATCAGCACACTGCCCCTCACACACTTCAGTTAAATGTACTCTATTACACACACCATACACCACAGGCTAAATCCAAGAAACATCCTAGATCACTGCTGCTCTTCTGGCAATGGATTAGATATTGAAAAGCAATGCTGTGTTCAAAGAGACAATATCTCCTTGCAATCTTCTACATCAATATTTTTGCCAGTGATCGCTAGGCAATTAGGATCTTTGGCCTCAACAGTCATTTTAAACTAAGCCTCCTAGTGTCTCCAGCTTCACACCATTCCCTTGAACCTTTGTTTTTGCTACACAGTATAAAGAAATGTGCACTCTCTACTATATATGGCAGGCTCTAAATGTCAACATTTTTGTCACTCTCTCACAGGCAAAGATTCTTTGGTGCCTGTAAAGTTCATAAGTCATTCAAACGAGTTGACAGAATATTTAGGTTTCTAGTTAGTACAAAAGTGCAACTTAATGTTATATTACAATGACAATAATATTAACTGTTAACTGGTTTAATGGTAATGGTGTAATTGATACTGGGTCTGGTGTCATTTTGTGACATCATGAAGTTTTAATACAGTATAACATAGAAAATGAAACATAGGAACACAGAATGTGATGGCAGATAACAACCATCGGTCCCACCCAATCTGCCCATTATAAATATAAATTATACTACTTGTCACTAGTGCTGTGTGGAATGTGGAATTCCATCAGCAGAATTAGTGCAGAATGACCGTTCTGCTGGTGGAATTTCTGCTGGAATTTTGCTTGTTCATCTGTGGAATTCCGTGTACTGTGATCCACAGAATAATTTTCTGTGGAACAGTATATTTTTCTGTGGAAAAGTATTCCGAAACAATTTTGGTGGAAAATATTGAGATCCGGGGAATATCACTGATTTTTCCATGGAAAATCATTCTGCAACTATTTTATGATGAGGAATTCCTCCATTTAGTTTCCGGCAGAACTTGGTGGAATTTCAGCAGAATTTTGAATATTCCATGGAATTTAGTTCTGCTGGAATTTGAGAATTCTGCACAGCACTACTTGTCACCTAGCAGGTGTTATTAACTGAGATTGTTCTTAAATATAAAAACTGGACTGGGTACGATAGACATTGAATTGAAAAAGATATACAGTAGTTTTCATTACTGAGATCATCTCTTGCACTGGGTATCTATAGTGCAGTGCAGAAAACTTACAGTACATCCCTCCATGCACAGTATAGTACTTCAGGCCTAATAATATCATAGTATATCAGTATATCAAACTCAGGACATACAGTAGGTGATCATGACCTTGTTCACAGCAGCATAAGGCAGAGAGCGCTGGGAATGTAGATGTGTGCAGCAATGGTGTCTCAGAGCTTAGCAGGTGAAGGAGAGTGTGACAAAATATCTTCAGTGGGAATTTGAGTTTAAAATGAAAGATGAACAGCTAGTGTAAGATCCCTTCTATGCTTTCCAGCTCACTGAGACTGCTCTAATGTTGTGTTTGTTGTTGTTGTCTGAAAAGAAATGCAATGACTTGTCAGTATGATGAGCTCCATAAAGATGAAACTGTTCATTTAAACAAATTGCTCCGGCTCATGCTGCCAGTATGCAAACCATTTGGGAACACTGTTTTTTATGGAACGATGTTTCAAAACAGATTAGGTTTGCATTTGATCTAATCCTCCTTTTAAAATCTGGACATTTTAGTTTGGGGATAGCAAGGTCAGAGCCCTCTGAGATTTTGGCTCTACATCGTGTTCTAAAAAATGCTATAGGGAGGGCACCAGAATTTCATTTCTTTGGCATGCACAGTTGATTCATTGGTACAAATTTAGACCTGTAATCAAAATGCCATATGTGAATATAATTTTGTGGTTCATATATTAAATTTGAAACAGTAATATAATATTGTAAAATCATTTGCATAATTTTTGGACATACAATAAATGCATTTAATTCATATTAACAGAAGCAGAGATTTAAACTTCTGGGCCCACGTATTCCAACAGGAAGGCAAGCACAGCACAAATGCTAACACCTGACCCAGTGGCTGCTATATTCAGTCAGATAGCAGACTGGCACTATCCAACTGAATATTGGCCTATGTTGGTGCAGCTCTACGTAAAACTGTGCTGCCCCAACATGGACCTGGGCTGTATCCATCCCACAGGGAATAGCACTCCTGGACCAGACAGTGCTTGAAACCATGTTGGCTATATTCAGCCACACCACATAAATGAGCCCATTGGACATGCAAGGCACTAAGTGGCCACTTGCATGCCTATTATGATCTTATTTGCATGGTGAGCAGTGGCCCTTTAGTGCTCATCCCGTGTGGCACTTGACATATCATCCCTGGTGTATAGCAGCACCTACATGGTCTGAACACCAGTCCCATATTAAGAATAGGTACCCTGGTGTCTAGTGGCATCCCCCAAGCACCCGTCCTGTGACTGCTGGCAAACACTACCCAAAACACCCACCCCATGTTCATAAGATGTATCCCCTAGTATCTAGTGGCAACCTCCACACTACAAACACCCATCCTGTGACTGCTGGCAAGGTAGAGAGAGACATGGGTATTATTAACTAAGAAAGAAACATATTCAGGGGTGACATACTTAGGGGCATGGGCACTAGCTCCGAGTTGTGTACTTTTAGGGAGATCGCACTGGAGCCAGTGCCCATACCCTCAGGTATGCCCCCCAAATGTGTTTCTTTCTTAGTTAATAATACCCATGTCCAGTGGGACCTTAGATCCCTAGTTGCAATGTAAGTTAGAGAAGGGGTGATTACATGCAGTAACAGAAATAATGGAAGTTGTTGGGTTAGCTTTCGGGAAGACATGTTTGAATCTGTTTGGAGATGGCTATAATAGAACTGCTTTGGTTTGGTGTGTATAGTGGTGCAAGAGAAACACAACTGTAAGGGGAAGGGGAGGCTTGCTGGGCTATGTGTAGGGGATCTGCAGCAACGTCTGTGCTGGTTCAGTGGGAATGGCAAGGCAAGCCAAGGCAATTTTTATTTAAAAGGACACCCAATCCCGGAGGCTCTGGGCACCGTACAAAGTAAATAGACAAATAGGAAACACACAAAATCAGGATAAATAACATTAAACACCAAGCAATAAATTATGCAATAAAAATAAGATTTACTAAGACATTTAAAAACACAAGTGACCAGGAACTGAGATAAAAAAATCAGAGACCATTGCTTACAGATCTCACTTAGACAGCTAACTCAGGGAAAGCCTAGTCGAACAGGAGGGCCTTAAGGTGGGCCTTGAATACCTCCAAAGACGGGGTCTCCCTAATCCCAAAGTTTAGCAAATTCTATAGGATGGGGCTGGCGACATTAAAGCCCTGTCACCTGCCATTTTTAACCTCATCCTGGGAATTGCCAGGAGGCCCCTACCAGAGGAGAGGAGGGAAAGGACTAAGACAGCAGGTGCAAGAAGGTCCATCAGGTAACCAGGGCCCTGGCCGTTTAGGGCCTTAGAGGTGAGAAGACCCACCTTAAAGAGGATCCTCCACCCACCAGCAGCCAGTGCAACACATGCAGTACCGGTGTAATATGGTAATATTTAGGATGCCCTGTAAGTAACCTGTCAGCTGCATTCTTCACCAGCAGCAGTCTGCAGAGAGATCCTCCCACAACCCCAAGGTAGAGTGCGTTACCGTAGTCAAGACTTGATGTCACCAAGGCATGTATCAAAGTGGGGAGGTCCAGAAGTGGCACAAGGGACTTTATCCTGGCAACATTCCTGATATGGAAGAAAAAAAAAACAGGAGTGAACAGTGGAAGATACTTGTGCCTCCATCATCAAACCCCTGTCCAGGATGACGCCAACATTCTACACCTCAGAGGAGGCCTTCAATGAGACAGCTCCTGGAACAAGTCCAGTCTCTGCACCAGAGGCCATCCCCTCCCGCACTCTGTTCAACTCCACCACCAATACCTCAGTCTTATGGGGGTTCAGCCACAACCAGCTGGAGGCCATCCAATCATTGATCTGGGCAAGGCAGCTGTTTAACACGTCTACTGCATTGGATGTTCCTGGGGCAAAGGACAAGTATAGCTGGGAATCATCAGCATAGCAATGAAACCCCAAACCATACTTCCTAATGATCCTCCCCCAGGGGCAGCATGTACACTGTGAACAAGATTTGGGACAGAACTGAGCCCTGGGGAACTCCACAGAGCTGGAGACTAGAGGTGGAGGAGAAATTTCCCATCACAACCCTTTGCCTCCTGTTGGTTAAAAACAACTCAAGCCAACAGATGCCATTACTAGTGAGTTCACAGACTTCCCCAAGGTGGTCCAGCAGCACACAATGGTCCACAGTGTCAAATGCTGTAGAAAGATCTAGGAGAACAAGAATTGTCCATTCCCTTCAATCTCTAGCCCTGAGAATATCATTCTGCACTCGAACATGCACAGTTTCTGTGCGATGCCTCACCCAAAACCCCAACTGGGGGGGCTTGTATAACTCATGGGTCACAAGGTGCTTCTCCAACTGAAGTGCCACTACCTTCTCAACAATCTTCGCCAAAAATGGAAGGTTGGAGATAGGACGGTAATTTGCCCTGACCTCCGGGTCCAAAGATGGTTATTTTAGGAGCGGTCCCACCAATGCCTCCTTCAAGGTGTCAGGGAAGACCCCCTCTGACAGGGAGCAGTGGATAATCAAGGCAAACACTGGGCCAACAGCGTCAATGCATTTCATCAAGAAACATGTCGGCACCAGGTCCAGTTCACAAAAAGTGTACTTCAGATTGATCACTACCTCAATGACCTCATTTACCTCCACCAGTCTAAACTCTCCCCAACTAGACGGAGTGCACTCAGAACACTTTGGGTGACTACTGTCAGCTCTGGACTGGCTGACTGAAGGAATTCCCTGTTGGATATTGGACGCCCTGTCCAAGAAGAACCAAGCAAACTCTTCACATTCAGCATTGGAAAAAATCTTCTTTGGCTGTTGACAGGCTGGGTGAAGCAGCCTGTCCACAATCTGAAAAAGTGCAGATGGTTGGTTCTTCCCAGTGGCAACCTCCCTGGACAGGAATTCTGCCTTCCTGGATAGAATGGGGGAGGATCAGACAGATATACTTGTTCTGCACTATGCTTATGTATCTGCTGTACTGCTGTGGGTGTTGCTGTGACCTGAGAATGAGTTTAATGGTTTGTGCAATTGGGTTATGGATATGCTGGAGTAATAAGGGATGGCTTTTCAGATGCGGGGGGATACCACCAGACACAAGGGCCTACAACCTCACTGGCATGACAGGGATTGGGGGGAAGGCAGCTGCAGTACATCCCATCCTGCCATCAATAGTGTTGGGGCACAGGCTTAGTGCCCTACTAAGACATGCTTTTTGGCTGTAGTAAATATCTTCACTTTTAGTGCCATTTGCCAGCGTCACAAACCTTTGAACATGCTGCTTCACCTATATGCAGGAAGGAACCCCCTTATTTGAATGGACAGAGTGTTATGTTAACACCTAGGCACTGATGAGTTTAATGTGCTGTACAAGGGCCCCAGTTACCGCCAGTTCTAATCTTTGAATATCTTGCCCTTGATATATTTAGACCATGAACTCTTTTGAAAAGAGGGCTATAGATGGAGAGCAAGGTGTAAGTAAAAAGGGAAGAATGAACAAACTTCTACCCTGAGTATTGCTGTATCTCTAAAGAGCAGTTTACAGTTTATTCCCTAAAAGCAGGCAGCTCACATGAGGGAGCTGCAGTACTTGTTTGAAGAGCTCAATGGGAAAACAGTTTTTTGTTAAGTTATTTTTAGCAATTTTAATATACTTCTGCCCAGTTACATATTTTGGCTCTTGCACTACTTCAAAGCCAAGACCTATAGCGCTCCCGCCAAATACTGTTTTTTGATGAACTATGTGGGGAATAGAGCCACAGTCCTGTCCACAGTGAACAACTGGGATGGCCAGGAGTTCACTGATAAAACATTGTATGCCTGGAGGAATGTTAAAGAGATTTTTCAATTTCCCACAAAGCATTCATAGAGCAGAACTAAATTATGCAAATGCCACCAAAATTCAATTTTCTGGACTTTCATTCTTTATTACTGAGGACAGTTTCATTAAAACAGGAGCTTTTCTCATTAGACTTCATCTACTTACATTACCAATGCCTGCTGTGATGTCTTATAAAACTGGGACTGAAAATCCTGCTTTCTGATTGGTTGTTATGTGTACATCAAATCCATTTGATGCACAGGTAAAGACAAGATCAGAAGAGCAGGACAACAGTACAAAAAAATAAATAAATCACTCTGGCATAAGACCACTGCGGTTTCCAGATGCCACCATTTTTACCCCATGTTAGCAAGGAAATCCTTAAGCAGAACCACTCCAGTAAACATATGTCACAATTTTTGTACAGGAATGCCAACACTAAATATATCTGACTGTTTAAATTTAAATTCAAATACATTTACGATCTTGCCCAGTTCTGTGTGATGACAGTTTCTCTCGAACCCCCCCCCGCTGCCTACCATTCACCCAGTCACTTACTCATGTACATTACTAATTACAAACCTGCTCATCCATAGTTTATCAGAAAATGTACATCTTGTATAATCATTTCCCTGCCATTGTTGGAGCTGACATTTGCTCTCAGTCCCTCCCCCCTAATGCCCACCACTAGTTCGCTCACTCAAATCATTCTGTTTGTACACTTAATTTTCTTTCTGTCTCTGGCAGCTCTGGCAAGCTGTGCTAGTACAAATCATCCTTCCTAATGTCTCAAAGTACTTGACTATTTCCACAGTCAAACAAAAATCCTTACTGATATTTTTTTCTGAATTAATGATTGATATTGTTTCACCACATAAATCGACTCCCTCAATCTCTTGATCTGGACATGCTGGCCACAGTAGATGAGGGAGGGAAAACGTGTCACACAAACAGTAGAAAAAAAAAGCCAAAATGAAACTCTCCCATAGGTGAGAAACAGTATTAGTGGCAGCTGTAAGACTGCCACAAGTCCTTCATGGGGTGGGGTTGAAGCAGGTGTCAGAAATGAACTATGGAAGCCACAATAGGTCAAATTCCCTATGACAAAATGCAATGACATTGTCAGGTAGTAAGCAGAAGGACCATTATACCTCAAATTATCATAATGATTTATGTTTTTAAACATACAGTATAAATATAGTTTTTTAGAGTGAGAAAAATATTTTCAAAAAATAAAACCATTTTATAAGCTTAATAAGACATGACAGTGTGTATGTTGAACAGATATTACAGCACTTCCAGGGGCTGAAGGCACTGTGGCCTCATGCCTTATACAATGGCAAGAAAAAAATCTAGAAATCTCATTGGCCAAAAGAGATCAGCTTACCGTACATTAAATCTCATGTAAGCACAGTCATCGTGGTCCTAAACCACATCACACAATTAGCAAATCAGTCCTCCTACAACCGGAAATATCTTCCATCAATCTCCCTACAACCAGAACTGAACTTCCACCAAAAACATGGCTGCTACCTTTACTCTGTAGAAACCTTCAACTGGGCCCTAAAAATAAAACTACCTTAAATATAAAATAAAACAAATTAATTAAATATAGTGTATAGTGCAATGCTGTTGTGCATGAAATTCAATGCCTGGAATATGCTTGTTCTGCTGCAGTAGTAATGTCATTATGTTGTTCTGCTGCAGTAGTGATGTCACTACTGCAGCAGAATCACTTTGAATGTGGCACATTGTTGCTTTCCTCTAATTCTGTGGTGACAGTATTTCTAGAACCTCTAGAGACTTCACAAGTCAGCTTCACTATGAAAAAGAGAAAGGAAAAAGAAAAACACAATGCACACATTTCACATAATACTATGATACACTATAAAAAATATAGGATGAGCAACTTTATGCACAACCTGTGTGTTCTGTCACCTTGGGGATCTGATTCCATGGACCTCTCGAGCTTCACTCTTGAGGTTCAGCACACACCACATTGTGTCTTATTGCTTACATAATACTCTGCTTCAGATATTGTAACCTGTTGCCTTGAACATAATTCTGATCTTACAAGTAGAAGATTGCAGCACCAACACAGGAAAATCAGTAGAGACAAATATTAGGCAGCGGATTAGAATAAAGCAGTAACTTGTTTGCAAAAAAATGTAAGTTCTAAATTGTGCTACAGTAGGCCCAAGAAGGATTGTGTTGGAAACATTCCATGGATGTGTGTGCCAGAGAAATAAGGTTACCAATATACAGTACCTTCTTTAAGTGCACACCTCATGAAATCCAAACCCACATCCAGGTGCAAAATGGTGCCTTGTTGTACTGCCCTAACAGATCCCAAAGAAGGCAGTTACTGTGACACACACCCTAGTGATTAAGAGCAAAGATTCAGTTTTGAAACCCTAAACTCATATTGCTTTAATTAAAATGCAGAGCACTCTGAGCTGTATATTAAGTCATTAGCAGTTCATTAAAGTCCATTAAGTGCACCACGCTGCTCCCATTTATTTATTTATTTATGGAAAGCTTTGGAGAATACCTTTGAGCACAGGTGCTCATTTGCAAAGGTTCCACGTCAAGCACGTAGTCACAAAAAGCATTACAAGTACAATGTGCTGCTGCTATGTATCACTGTTTATCTGTTAACTAATTCTGGGTCACCCCTGAAAAAGGGACTTTAAGTCTCAGTTGTCCCACCCAGTAAACAAAATCCAAAATAAATGAAAAATAAGCAGTTTCAGAGGAAATGCAACCAAGTCAGGCTCAAAGCACTTAAGACAGAATACTTACGTAAAGTTTGAAAAAATCCATTAAGATAATTGCATAACCAGTCACAGGTTATGTTCAGAGAAAAATTGAATAAAACAGTGTAATGGTTACAGTTGCATTGGACTGCAAAGGCTGATCACAAAGATCTCTTAAATTCATTAAATTTGGGGAGATTCAGAGATTCAGCAGTGTATCAGGCAGTTTGTTTATCCAGTTAGTGGCCCTGACAGCAAATGACTGCTTGCCCAAGTGACTATGCCTGAAAGGAGGCTTAAGAGCATTCCTGGCCATGTTGCATGAGTTGTGTTGGTTGGAGACTGTGCAGAAGCAGTTAGTTAAAGCAGGAGTGCTAAGCCCATGAGCACCATTTTGTTTAGAAAATAACTCTAGAGCTTTATTCTACTGGTCAAAGGTAACCAGTTAGTGGCAGCGTAAAAGGGTATGAGTGCTGTTATCTGCATGAACTACTGTACAAAGCAGCATGCCTTACAGTATTACAGATCAGGTGCACTCTGCTTAGCACCATGTCGCAGGCAACTGCGTAGAGAAGGAGGCCACAATAAGGCATTTCAGTGAGATTGTTCAGTTCATGGTACAGGGTACCCAGTCTTTTGTTAACTGTGGCCACAAGACTGTCAACATAGGGAGTAAAAGATAAGGGGCCCGATTCTAAAGATCCTGGCATAGCACAAAGGGTGTGCACCACAGAGAATGGTGCAAAGTGCCCCTTGCACCAAAAGATGCACCAGGAGCAATTCACAAAGGCAGCCTGCATCGCCCATAGGCTGCCTACCCCAAACTGGGCTTGTGCCATCCGTGCACCACTAAAGTGGCTGTGGCTTGGTGCAAGAGTGCATGTGGCAGATGCAAGCTGCAACATCCCCCAAAATGGGATTCACTATGCTCGCTCAGAGGATACATTTCTAAGTATCCTTAGACCAGCCAGGACTGGTCTAGGGTACTTAGAACAATGTCCTGTGGTGAAGATTAGCAATGTGCAGCAGTGAGCAAGCCTCCCCCACACACACACTGCCTAAATGACTGTACATGTAACAGTTACCTACAATACAACCTGGTGGTCTAGCGGTCCCCCCTCCTAGATCTCCAAAGCTGTCCATATTATTAATTCATAAAATGTCTCCCACCCCGATCCCCATGTTGCCATATTCTTTAACTAATTAAATTCCCCCTCTCCCTGATCACTGATGCTGTCTCTAATAATAATTAATAACATTACCCCCCTCATGGTGGTATAGTGGCTCCCCCACCCCCATCACAGCAGGTAGTGCCAACCACCCTGCTGCCCCCCCATCCTGAATCAGAGCCAGTGACCCACACAGCCCATCTCTCACCTCCACGTCTGGCTGCCAACTGAACTGTCAATAAATGTTCTGTAATGTGTATGCACTCAGCATTACAGTGCACACATTGACAGTTCAGTTGGTGACTGAAAATAACGGTGACAGGTGGGCTGTGCCAGTCACTGGCTCTGATTTGGGATGGGGAGGAGCTGGGTGGTGGGCACTACCTGCCAGGGTGAGGGGGCCACTATACCACCACAAGGGGGGACATGTTATTAATTATTAATAGGGGCAGCATCAGGGATCGGGGATAGGGGTCATTTTGTTAATTTTTTTTTAACATTCCTTCATTTAAGCAATTGTATTATACAACAATAAAGAAAATACATTCATGACAATGTAGGTTAACAATTTAAGTCCATAAAAACCAATACAAAAGAAAAATATAATACAAAAACCAAATCCTCTATATTCCTTCCTCCCCCCTCCCTCACTGATAATAACCACCCTAATAAACAAATATTAATATACAGTTTCCAGGCCTAAAGGAAGGTTACAGAAGTTAACTTAATCATACTAATTATTTGAGGAATTTCCCAAGCTACCCTCAGAGTCTATTACTCAGAATGACAAGAAAGACAAATGAACCCCTTGACCTAAACCAATAAGTTATACAACTTACTCCATCTAAGAAAAAAAAACTTAATTCCATTATGGAATAAATAAATGAGTCTTTTAATTTATAAATGTTGAATGATATTCGCTGTCCATTCTTTCATGCAATAATCTTTTTTGTCTAGCCAATGTCTTACTGGCCAGTAGGGATAAGAGAATTTTTTGGCTACACCCTTAATTGAATTAAGATTGCCCAAAATACACACCTCAAAGCTCATCAAGTTGTGTAAGGAGAGTTTCATTCCTATGTTATTTCTTACCAAACTCCAGATATGTTGGGCTTTCAAACATGACCATAGAATGTGTGTAACTGAACACTCTGTCAAATCCCACTTAGTACATTAAAATTTTTTTTTTTTTTTAGTCTTTAGTAACTGGGTAAGGCCCACTAGGCACAAGTGACTGTTTTCAGGGGTGACCTGGGAACACTGGGTGGTTAAGTGACTTGCTCAGAGTCACACAGTATGCAAGTGGAGGTTGTGAGAATCATACTCAGGTCTGGTCTTCTAGATGTACCAAGCTCGTTCACACCTTGTTCCTCTAACCTCTAGGCTATACTGCCAAGCAATTATTAGACTCTGTTAAACTAAAGCTATATAAGTTTTGTGGAGTCCAATATGCATTGTGAAGGATCTTATATTGGATCAATCTTAGATTGTCCAAGGGGATAAACTTGTAAACATTAGTCCAGAGAGTAACCCAATTTTTTGGACAATGTTCAGTTTCGTTTTGACAATATGAGAAAATTACAGGGTCCGGCAAAAACTTAAAAGCCAATAGCAGTTGATATAAATTAGCTATAGGATGGGGTTTCAAAATTCATCATCTGATATCATTTAGAATACCTTGAGAGTTACTTGTCCAAAGATCAGCTCCAACATAAGTTTTTAAAGCTATTTTTACTAATAACAAGTTTGGCAAATATTTTTTATTTAGATTTTCTCTATCTAGTAAATCCTTTGAAGAGAGTAGGTTATCATTATATAAACGATTTAACTTTAAGATGACTAGACTTGGAGATCACGTGATGCAGGGCATGGGATAGCAGCTCTCCTTTGCAGCTCTGACCAACCGACTGAAATAACTGCAGTTTCCACTTTCTAGACGCTCTCTACCATGGTAACTCACTCTGAACAGCTTCCTAAGCTTGGTGCTTCTTATCGACGGGGTTCTTTGTGCTGATGGAATTAGAAATGTAAAAATCTCTTCCAAACCACACCCCACCACAAACGCCAGAGAAAGCCACTAAAAATCCTAAGGCCTCTTCGACTTCTGATGCTCCAACTCTGGCAGCAGTGGTGCAGTATAAGGAGCCCCTGACCCTAACAAAATTTCTGGCAGAATTTAAGCCATTTCGTGAAGAGTTACAAATGATTGTAACAGAAATGAAATAATTCTTGCAAGCTTTGGATGACATTTCCAAAAGAGCCTCAGACAACGAGGTAAGACTACATTCACTTGAGGAAAAAAGCTCTAAAATGGAACCAGACATAGTGGCAGCTAGGCAGCGGATCCTCAAATTGGAAAACAAAGTGGAGGACCTTAAAGGTCACAGCCGATGAAATAATGCTGTTCTGATTGGCCTTCCTGAGAAGGAAGAGGGGACAGAGCCCATTGTCTTCATCCAGAAATTTGTGGAGAAAATTGCGGGCCCTTCCCCATTCGGGCCCAAATATATAATGGAAAGATCCCCTCCACATCCTTTCATATTTAGATTCTTAAACTTTTTGTCCAAAATATAAGAAATTCAAGAGCTTAACTGGGAGGGCACAAAGATTTGGATCACCCAAGACCTCCCTACAACTGTGCGGCAGAAAAGGCCTGCTTTTCACCCTCTTGCTACTAAATTAATCACCACCGGGATTTGCTTCCGTATGGGCTACCAGGCCAGACTACAAGTCTTGATTTCAGGATCCTGGGCCTCCTACGAGGAACTTGAGTCTGCAACCCTAGGGTTCAAAGCTGCATTCCCAAATCTGTTCAGGGACCCCTGAGACTTTTCCTGATACCAACTTAAGGAGGTTCCAACTCCTATTCTCTGCTACTGCAAGGTAAATCATTTTATTTCCTTCTATGTTTGCCTGGTTGTGAAAGACTGACCTGAAATGTTGCTCTCTAAGATGCCAAACTGAGCAGCATGTGGATCCCTGGGTCGATCCGATTATCGTGGTGATTGCTTCCATCTGCAAACATCATAGAAGTGCCAGACCTTCGTTTCTGCCTGAATCTTTGTCTCCAAGCTGCTTTTGGACTTCCAGTTTGAAGAGTACGCGATCTATGCACAATTCTGTACTTTGCACGTTCGTGCAGCAACTGCCTCAGTTTATCCCATTTGTGTTCCCTTGCAAGGCTATCACCTCTAGTGGGACTCACAGCATTGCTAAAAGAAAGGTTAGACACCTACAAGCAGCCTTTTTAGCTACATTCAAAGTGAGCATTTTGTAACCTGCTATAGCCTTTCAGATTGTGCTGATCTGCAGATCTCTGGATTTAGGCTCTCCCAAGACAGCTGCTCATGGGAAGAAGCTCCCCAAATGACTTGTAAGACTGCAGCATCAAATGCTGATTTCAAAGAATGTTGTAGTGACTCTTACCAGAAAGTTCTATTAAATGTTTAGGCGGTTTTCTTGTTTTCCTTTTTTTTCTTCCTTTTCACTAAAGTCCTGAAGTAAGGTAACGGCTAAATAATCTAGCTTTTTCTTGTGTTACTCAATGATGTATTATAGAGTTCTAAGAACCAAACAGGGTAAGATCCTAAAGGCTACCATTGATCACCTGCTGAGGATTTTAAACAGCACAAGGTTGTGAGAGGGCACCCAGTCTAATCTAGCTTAGTTTATTTTAGTTTAGCTTAATAGTTCTGACATTTTATAGCATACTGTTGTTATTGGTTAACACTATTAGTCTAATAAATGTTTAATTGTATTAGAATTATAGTAATGGTCTGAGTTGTTTCGGGGGTTTGGTTGGTTGGAGGGAGGGCTTAAATCTGGTGGACTGTTTGTTGCATGCTATGACAGTTTGGGGTGGGGTGGGGGTTAGGGGATTAGAAAAACTGTTACAGGGGTTATTCATTTATCGGAATTGCTTGTTTTGCTATTGTGGGCTGTTTTGGGGACTTAGGGGCAGGAAAGGGAGGGACAGCAGCACGGTTTTACACCAAAAACTGCTGAACTGGCCAACATCACTTAAAGGGCACCCCTTAAATGTTATCCTTCATTGTCCATATGGGTATGGCTAGGCATTTTTCTTTTGCAACCTGGAATGTCAAAGAGGCATGATACAAAAGTAAACAGTACAAGCTATTAAAACATTTTCATCTCCTACAAGCTGACATAATATTCATCCAAGAATCACATCTCCTTAGCTCAGAGGCATCTAAACTGAGAAGAAAGTACATTGGACAAGTCTTCTCAGTGAGAGGTATCATGCAGAGTTGCGGCATGATGGTCCTCCTGGCCAGGTCAGTGCCTTTTGCTCCCAGTCAAACCATCTGTGACCCCCAAGACAGATATGTCTTCGTCAAGGGCCTCTTACACACCACAGAAATCCTGCTGGGCAGTGTGTATGGTCCTAATGTAGATTCCCCAGCCTTCTTCATGAAACTTCTCAATACTCTATCTCCTTTTTGACTCTACCAATGATCCTGGGTGGAGAATGGAATTTAGTATTTGATCCACAGCTTGATCATTCTGGGCATTCTCATAAAGGTCTATCCCCAGCACAAAGGGCTTTGAGAGATTTGATGGACCAGTTGGTTCTATGTAACACCTGGATAACTTTGCACCCCTCAGCCAGGGAGCTCACCTTCACCTCTCCAGTGCATGGCACCTCCTCTCGACTCAATTATATTCTCCTTTCTCATACTCTCCAACCAGGTCTAATGGACTCTCTCTGGATTACCCCTAAATCCAGCATCTCCTCTACTTCCCTCCTAATGTCCTTTTGGACAGCCTCTGACACCCAATATGCTGTCAACTGTATGGGCGTCTGTGTCCCTGTCTCCACATCGTGCATTGCTAAGGGGGTTAGTCTAGGCTTGGCACCAAACAATGGGGCAAAGTCTGCTAAAACCTCCTTTACATTCTGCATCTGGTCTGGGGCCAGCTGGGGAGACAATTTTACTGCCTCCACAGAGGACTCCCACTTACTTTCTTCCAGCAAGTCCAGAAGGGGGTCTCCGTCATCCGTCCCCTCCCCAGGATTACACACTGCAAACACCATGCCAGCCCTATTTGCATATGGCTTCATCATGTTGACATGGTACATCCTTTCTGTCTGTCTTCAGTCAGGTAACTCCACAATATAGTTTACGTCATTTACCTTCCTAACCACTTTGTACAGTCCCGCCCACTCAGCCTGTAGCTTGTCTTTCCAGACTGGAATAAGGACCATGACTTCCTGACCCACCATGTACAAGTGAGCTCTGGCTCTGCAGTCATACCACACTTTTTGTTTCTGTTGGGCAGCTGCCAGGTTGCTCTGGGCTGTCCCCATAAGCGCCTTCAGCCTTTCCCTAAATTTAAGGACATAATCCATTATGGGAGTTTCCTGGGTGGTATGCTTGCCTTCCCAGTCCTCCTGGATCAAGCCTAGGGGCCCACATACCCGGCATCCATACAAGAGTTCAAAGGGGGAAAATCCTGTCGACTCTTGGGGCACTTCCCTGTATGCAAACAGCAGGTGGGGAAGGTATTTCTCCCAGTCCCTCCCATGCTGTTCAGCAAACTCCCGGAGCATTGACTTTAGGGTACCACTGAATCTTTCCACAAGCCCAATGGCTTGTGGGTGATACAGTGTCATGCATCTCTGCACCACACCACACTTCTTCCACAAACATTTCATCAGGTCCAACATGAAGGAACCCCTTTAATCAGTGATAACCTCCTGCGGAAACCCAACATGGGAGAAAATCCCAAGTAAGGCATCTGCCACTTTGTCTGTCCTCAGTGAGGACAGGACAACTGCCTGTGGGTACCGGGAAGCATAATCTGCTACAGTCAGGATGAATCTCTTGCCTGAGGAGCTGGGGGTATTTAAAGGGCCCACAATATCCTTTCCCACAGTCTGGAATGGCTTCTCCACTATGTGCAAGGGAATCAGGGCGACTTGGGTTTTCTTGCCCGCCTTCCCTATTTCTTGGCACCTGTGACAAGACCTGCAATACTCCTTCACTTGCTGGGCGAAGTTAGGCCAGTAGAAATTCTGGGCCGACCGCTGCATCATGCGTGCAATTCCCAGATGACCAGACAAGGGAATATCATGTGCAATCTTGAGCAATTGCTCATGATACCCCTGGGGAATGACAAGCTGCCTGCCTAGCATCCCTCCCTCTGTCTGTACTGCCTCAGTATACATAAGTCCATTTTCCCAATAAACTTTCTGTCTGCCGTCACCTCCATGTGCACTGTCCAAGTCTGCCCAAGCCCTCAGCTTCTCTAAACTAGGGTCACTTCTCTGAGCAGCTGTGAACCCCTCACACATTCCCAAGGCATGGGACAGGTCCCCTTCAGTCGCTAAACTAGGGTCCCTAACACTAGCAACAGGGCACTCAGAATCACTGTCAGTCCCAACCATCTGACAATGGGTCACCTCTCCCTCTTCAGAATAACCCTATATAGCTGTGTGGTTACTTACTACTGGGGAAATTTCTACCCCCTTTTCATTTGTCTCTCCATCTGGAGTCACAGGCTGGGGAACCAGCCTCTCAGTGGTTTCCACAATGGTTTCTGTGGGGTTCAGGAAACTACAATTTTCCCTTGCCGTTTGTCTATGGGTAACTGCACATACCATCCTCTGTATGAAATTGTCACCCAGGATCACATCCACTGCTAAGGTTTTGGCTGCAGCCACCTGTTGCACAGTTCCCTCTGTTTCACCCCAATTTAGGAGAACACAAGAAAGGGGCAATGTTTTCACATCACCAGTAAAGTACTGTACAGTGACATATTTATTGGGTATAAGCTGATCTGGATCTACTAGATCCCTCTTTACCAAGGTCAAGGATACCCCTGTGTCCCTTAACCATTGCATCTGTACACCATTCACCATGACTGGGTGCATGTGTTCCCTCATGTTAGCTGGCATGCTCCCAGGGACACACAAACAACCCACTGCTTTTCTAATACCATTCTGCATATTATTACTCATTCTTTTGGGACACTGTCTGGCAATATGCCCAGTTTCTTTACATAACCAACATTCAATTCTCTTTTCAGAGAAGTCTTTTCTCTGAAACCTGGGGCTAACTGCTTTCGGTGGAGGCAGTGAGGATTTTAGTTGCCCTGAAGGTGCGCTTTTCCCATTCTGCACTGCCACACCCACCCCATTCACTCTCAGAGCAGGTCTTCTCTTGGCACAGCAGTCCGAGAGTTCAGCAGCCTCTTGCACTCTTTTGGGATCTCAGTCCTCCAGCCAGGTGTTAAGCTTTGCTGGGCATGCCCAATAAAACTATTTTAACAAAATCACATTTTCAGTCTTATCAACTGAGTTTGCCTCAATTCCTTCCCACCAACATTTTAAAAACTGACATTGTTTCATAGCTAGTTCCTCATATCTCATATCAGGGCTTCTCCTGAGCTTACGGAATTTAGCTCTGTATGATTCAGCAGTTAATTCAAATTTCTTTAACAGTGCAGCTTTAAGTTTGCTGCAATCATCATTGTCTTCATTGTCCATTTGACCCAGTGCATCCTGAGCTTTCCCAGTAAGTAGTGGGGATAGCTGAAAGCTCCAGGACTCCCTAGGAAGTTTAGCCTGAATACAAACTTTTTCAAAAGAATTTAAAAAGGCATCCATATCTTCCCCCTCTTTAAATTCGGCTATCAATTTGGAATTCAATTTATAACCCAGTCCTGTAGTCCCAGTTAAACACAATCCTCTTACCTGCTGTGGTGCCACTTTTTGGAGTCGTAGATTCTCCAGTTCATGTTGCCTCTGGCACTCCTACTCCTCAAGGTCTGCATCTTAGCGTTCTTGCTCTCTCTTCTCCTCTGCAGCTCGCTGGTGCTTATGCTCCTCACGGTCTGCCTCTCGTTGTTCACGGTCTGCCTCTCGCTTTTTGCGGTCCGCCTCTTATTGTTCATGGGCAGCCTCTGGCTTCTCTCACTCTGTCTCCCTCTGGAACTCCAGCTCCATGCTGCACAACTCAATTTGCAGCCTTAGTACTTCTGGATCCAGGATACTGGTGACCTTCCCCTGCTGCTGTGGCCCTTCGCTGACAGTGGCCCTGTTGCCCTCCTTATCAGATCTGGACACTACACTGGCCACTAGCCCTGTCACACTCGAGGTTTGGTCCTTTTCAGTCATGGTCCATAACCCAGTGCTCTGGGTATCTGGTACCATCAGGGCATCCACTAGGTTCTGTTTGCTGGCTTTTGCCTCGAACAGGACTCCTCTGTTCCCACAGAACTGCTTTAAGTAGTCTACAGTGTGCCTACTGTAGTTGGAAGCCATCTTCCCTAACTACTGCTACTCTGACTTGCACTTTAGAAAAAAAAATAAAGTGGGTAGAAACTTGACTGTACACCAAGTGATATAGTTCTGTCTCATTTTAAAAAAAATAAATCACTGCCTTTTTCTTTCTTTGTAAGTGAGCTGATGGTCTCAAGATGACACATTGAACAATAAAAGATTGTAATACCAAAAGTTATCCCACCACTAGCACTAATCTGTCACAAACCCACTCAGCAGGTCAGCCCTCTACTTCCAAAGTGCCAACCTCCAAGTGCAGTCTTGTGAACAGTTAACAGAAACAGGGTAACCCTCCTGTCTGTTTTGTGGGTTTGAATCAACCTTTGGTCTCAATTCTGGAGGGATTCAAACTGTGAACTTCTTGCTAGCATCCCCAATGCACAGACTCAGATAATTCTGTCTTTGGGAGGGGGGGCAGATATCTTTGCCTACGGGCACCTAACCAGGTGTACAAAATGAACCCTTAAAAACTCTAATAAAGACCTCAGATTTCTCTTACCTTTTTCCAGTTTGGTATCACCATTCAAACTTATGCACATTGTCTGCTTTAACCATATATTCTTCACTTGTTAAAGAAAAGAAATTCAAAGACAGACCAAGTAGGCTCTAAAAATAGGGTTTTACTAAAACAGATAAAAGTATGTAAACCATAAAATTCAGAACCATATATCACAAGAACCATACAGTCTTTTAAAAGAACAAGGTTTTAACAGTGCAATTCCTACTACAGTACTTAGATTTTGTCTCTCTCTACCTGTATACTTGTTTAAAGTGCTCAAGGATGTTTCTTTGTCAGAGTGTAGATAGACGTGTCTCTGAAGGAAAACAGAATACTGTTTAAAAAAACTGGCTTCGCCAACCCTTTTGTGTGAGGTCATCTAGCTCCTCCTCTGTTTATTAAAAATCATACACCCAGGGTGTTTTATCATTTTAGAAGGAAAGTTAATTAAGGTTACTTCAGCAGAAACTCCTTTCCCCACGAGACTTCCCCAAACAAGTCTGTAAATTTCCTTTCATCTATGAGCAGTATCCCCTCTCACACAGACATCAAAGCATTTATGATTTTGCACCAGTGTGCCAAACCTGGTTTCCTCCTCGAAATGTCATAAAATGGATACTGATTTCCCTCTTAGTAATTAAAGCTATATTTAACTTGGATAAACAGGAGATTCTTGATTAAGGCCTGTTCTAGTCTGTAATTAGCTTCTGGGCTTCCAGGTAACACCTTGCATCTAAAACCTGGGTGTATGTGTGTCATTTCACTTGCTGTGTCAGCATCTCTCATGAGAGACAGTCCATCACACATTTTTATATTACATAGAAAAATCATAGTATACTCAGAACTGCTGTCTATGTGTCACAAACCAGTCCCAGTTTCAGGTGCCACTGTCCTGCCAGCTCTCCTCTTGCATGTTCTTCTCATGATCCTACAACTGAACATGCACCCAAAGAGGGTGGGGATTCGGATGACTATGAATATTACATCTAAACATTCTAGGCAGCTGCCTCAGTTGGGAGCTGTTTTAGTTTTGGCTCTGGCCAGCACTGCTCCCACATCACACACCCCCATCTTGGTTTATGGCACTGGACACAAGGCAACAAATTCCCACCCCCATAGCCCAGCATTTCATGTGGCTCTATGGGTTCACTATCAGACTGGTACTCCTCCCCCCACCAGAACCTGAGATACCTACCTAAAAAACAAATACCGATACCTTTGTGGGGGGATGTAGTCTCATATCTAGGTGTCTCCATTGTGAGCTGGGTGTCTCCTAGGGCTCCATAACAAAGCCACTTACACAGAAAAGGTGACCCACCCCATTCTCCTTCTTCTTCTTCTTCTTCTTCTTCTCTAAAGTCAGTCTGGCTGATACAGATGGCTGTGCTACTTGTTTTTTTGGGCTGGAGGAACTACAGTGTCAGTGCCACCCTGCTGTTTTAGTGCCTGGTCCTAGCTTACAGGTGTGCTCCTGCAATTGGTCTTGATCACTGCAGGCAAAAATAATGGAAGAATAACCTAGCCAATATGACCAAGACATGCTATGCTTGCACCTACGGATCCAAAGGCGATATCATAAACCATCAGGACCCTTCAGAAGCTAAGCCCCACCAATGCTGGTAATTGGGATTAAATAGGGGGCCTCATTGAGGGCAATTTTCATATCAGGCAATTCAGCCATAACCCCAGGTCCAGGCCCAATCAGATCCAACCAATACATCACAGACTGCTCCCACAAGACATTTGATTGCTGATATACCCCAGGGCTTACAAGGCTTCGCCCTCTACATTATCTAATGGGACTCTGACTCCCTCACACCCCCATGGTCTTACACCCATGTGATTTACCTCCCCAAGGCAGAGGGAAAGGTAATTGGTTGTGTTTATTGTGGGTTTAAGGTACCAATGCCTCATTCCCAATGTTTAATCTGAAATAAAAATAAGAAAAATGCAGAGATGAATGACACCTCAGACAGCTTCAGAAGGCTTTGAACATTCCCCTCTCCGCCACCACCTCCCCCAGGGGCTCACCCCATGCATCAGCCTTGAAATGTAACCCTTAGCAAATTTAAACCTAGTTGCATCTGTGCTCCACCCCCAACCCTTATCACATGCTCTTACATTCACAACCTAAGTCAATAACTGTAGCACCCTGCATTGGTCATGCACACTGCTACTTGGAAGAGTCCTAGCCTACTGCTCAACTTAAGGACTTAGCAACCCCAGAAAACAGTCAGTACTTGACGTTGCCCCAGCTGGTAATCATGGGGAGGGCAATCAATTGCCCAGAACAGAATCCTCAGGTGCCTTTCAGGGGAGAAACCCCACCTCTGAATGTCCTCTGAGAAAGGCCTAGAGCCGAAACACTGGGGCTAGTGTGTGGCTGGGTGATTGATTGTTTTTCAACCATGTGTATGTTTTGTCATGAAATAAAACATTGAAATTTCTGAAGAAAAGTGGATGAGCACCATCTTTGAGAAACATATCTGGAGTGCGCTATTTCTGAAACTGTCTGTCTGCAGGGCTGGCCACCCTTACTGGTGCACCCCACTGTCATTCCACTGTGCGCAGGCAGTGAAGACTGTTGGAGAGCATCTATTCTAGTTCCCTGGCTAGAGTCCTCACAAACTCCACCCTCTTGGACCCCTTTCCCTAGGTAAGGGAACTCAGCAAGTATGTCCACTTTCTCCCTTAATATACATTATAGTGATTGAGCCAGGGCCCATCAGGGGATACAGGGAATCCAGGTGGCAAACCAGCAGTACAAAATATTGTTATATGCAGAGAACATGCTTGTCCTAACCACTGAAGCCCCCATCTCCAACTCACACCTTCTGGAGCTCCTATCCACTTTTACTGATATCTTGGGTCTGAAAATAAGCAGATCCAAGACAGAGGTTCTACCTCTTAGCCACCTTTGTATGGAGGACTTAATGTGACCCCTGGGTCTAAGAAGATACTTTGACTTACCTGGGCATCAGGATCAAACCACAGATGTCCAAACATTGCAATCTGAACTTCAACCCCCTCTTATCAGACCTCAAAACTGAGTGTAACAGGTAGAAACCCTTACATCTTTCACTGGCTGGAAAAATTAAAGCTCTTAAAATGGTGACTACCCCTAAAATCCTTCATTTGTTAGCCCACCTTCTGATTACTGTTTCCAATAAATTGCTTGAGCTAATTGATGAGCTCATTGGGAGCTTTTTATGGGATGGAACGTACCCATGCTTCAGCTGGGTTAAGCTCAGGATGCACTGGATCCAAGGGGGCTGAGGGTTGCTGTGGTTTAAGGCCTATGCCTGGGCATTCAGAACTGGGCAGATGGTCAGATGGCTGACCCCTACAGCTCAAGAACATCTCATCTGGCTTGACACAGAAACATCCCAATGTACCATTGGCTCTCCAGAGGCATGTCTGTATGCCTTGTGGGCCAAAGTTCCCAAAGCACACCCCACCATAGAGCCGTCACTCAAGACTTGGAGAAATATCTTAAAGCTTCTGCCCTTACCACTGGCCTGCCCCGTTTACATGCCCCATGGGACAATCCTGACATTAGAGTGGACAATACTCCAATTAAATTGGTCTAATGGAAAAGCAAGAGCAACAGGATGGTGGAAGATCTCCTCTTACCACACTGTAACAGGACTGACTCCTTCCAAGGACTCCAATCCACATACAGCTTGGACAAATTTGACTTTTGGCTTGATCTGCAACTCAGAAATGCAGTTTACCACATTCTCCCTGACTCAGAACTTTGGGAGTCCCCCCTCCTGCCCCTTCTGCACATCCCCTTGCGATATGGGTCCAAAAGCAAAACGGGAGAGTGGCCTACATCTACCAATATCCAATCCCAATTTGTACTAATTGTTTTTACCTGCTCCCCCCCTTATCCTTTTTGGGATGTTGTTGCCCCGGTATGTTGAATACTGCCTTCCTTGCCTGGGCCATGCTGTTATGTAAAACCTGATGTTCTTGTATTGGCCTTGCTCTCCTTGATTCTCCTGAATACACCTTGTACTTGTTTTTGCCTGATGTTCTTGAATGTACCTCTGTAATCTCCTGAGTCACACCTGAAAATAGACACTTGGTTGTCTAGTGTACTTATCTGGTAAACAAAAAGCAAATAAATAAATAAATATATTAGAAACCACTTATCAGACCTCACAGTCAAACTCAAGCCTAATTGGCCAAGAGCCTGGGCAAATGACCCAAGCACATAGACTGGGAGCTTTGTTGACAACAAGCACCCAAGGCTGTCAGAGACCCCAAGGCATGATTAATTCAAAATAAGGTACTGCATCTATGGTATTGCATACCAGACTATCTGCAAGAGTGTAACAAACCCCAGATAATAACTGCTGGAGGTGTGGAGCCCCTAATGGTGACTTACTTCACATTATTTGGCAATGCCCTAACATAAAGCCACTCTGGCAAGATATCACAAGTATGTTAACTAGGGTTCTCACCCAGTCACTCACCCCTTCCTCTGAACTGCTAGTCCTAGAGGCACCCAATGATGCAATGCCTCTGAAAGTGGGATGTCTGCTCCAACAGTATTTACTGTTTTGCTTTGTCTTTGCCCAAACTTACTCACTGTTGCACAATATACTCCAGTCTGGGATAGTTTACCCCCTCAGCCTTCCGACAGTTTACTTCCTACTGTTTTATAAAGAATATAATCTCCTCCTAGATGTCTAACAAACTGGCTCTACTGCTCAAACCTGTGACCTCTGCCTACCCACTGAGATCATCTGACAATTCCCTTCTTGTCCAACCGAGATGTAAGACTAAAATGGTGGAGAATTCTTTCTTTAGCTGGGCCCCTAAACTGTGTAACTCCCTTCCACTGAGTCTAAGAATCTCCCCTTCTCCACACAGCTTCAAGCAGGAGTTTTATATGGCTCTTCTAAGCTCTGAACCCTTCTCCTGTCATCTATCCACCCACTCCTGTACTGGTTCCTTCTAGTTGCCTACTGGCTCCAACCTTTACTACTCTCAAACCTGCCTGGAAATCTTGTAATTTCCTCTCTTCTAGCACTTACTCACTAGTTGTATGACTTATGACTGTTAGTTATTTGCACTTATATTTCTGTTTTGTTACTACATATAGATTCCTGCAAATGTACTGTAATTTGCTGAAAATTTTGTATAAGTGTACTATTTCTGACTTCTACTTGTCCCATGAATTGTTCTTGTATCTACTATTGTCTATGTACCCTTTGTTGTAATCTCCGTGGTCGTACCTGAAAATAGGCAGCTATGTTGTCTAGTGTACCTACCCGGTTAACAAAAACTAAATAAATAAATGCATCTAGGTCCCCTAGCCCTGAAATAGTAACAAACATAGAAAGGGGAGAGCAGAAGGAGACCAAAAGTCCATCTAGTCTGGACCTTTGGAAATGGATTTCAGTTATCTCTATAGATGCCAAGTACCTCATGCTGAAAAGTTGGCACACCCTGGATATCCCCATCATAACTGAGCTCACAACAACCTATTCCTTTTAGGCCAATCTGAAAGACTCTTGCATCATAGCACAAACACCATGGATAAATATAATGTGCTATGGGACCCTTACCTTTGTTACCTGGAAGAAAGACCTCCTACAGGAGCTCCACCCACTGCTGACACTCAGCACTGAACAGGGGTTGGTTGATCTCCAGAACCAGGACTGGGATATGATGATCCCAGGGTACAGGATATTCAGGAAGGACAGGGCTAGGGGGAAAGGAGGGGGTATGGCAATCTACATGCGGGAGGGGATAAGGTGTATAATCAATCAATCAATCAATCAAAACTTTATTTTTAAAAGGTGCTTTTCTCAAACCAAAGCGCCTGTACAGTTTCATAAAACAATAAATAAACCAGATTTAAAACTATTATAAATCATTAAAAGCTATACTAAAAAGGTGGGTCTTCAGAGCTCCTTTAAAGCTTAGGACAGTTGGGCTATTTTGCACCTGACGAGGTAGAGAATTCCATAGGGTCGGGGCCATAAAACTAAATGATCTAGCCCCTGAAGTTTTCAAATGAACCCTGGGAATCTCTAGCAATCCCTTGTCAGTGGATCGGAGGGGGAGGGAAGGACAGTAGGGCCCGGGGCAAATGAGCTCTTTCAGATAAGTAGGTCCCTGATCATGTAGGGCTTTATAGGTCAGCAAACCGACCTTGAAGGTGAGTCGCCAAAACACTGGCAGCCAGTGCAGTCCGCGGAGCACAGGCATTATATGGCTGGATCTGGAAGATCCAGTCAATAACCTGGCCGCCGCATTCTGCACTAGCTGCAGGCAGTGATTCAACCCCGATAGCCCTAGGTACGGGAGTTGCAATAGTCAAGGTGGGAGAGTAGCAGCGTGGATCAATGTTGGAAGATCCTCTGGAGGAACCAGGTGCTTCACCCTGGAGATGTTCCTCAGATGGAAAAAGGAAGTTTTGACCACCGCTGACACCTGAGATTTAAGCGTCAAGTGGTCGTCAATTATTACGCCAAGATTCCGCACCTGATCTGAAGTCGTCAGCTGAACGCCCCCAAGTCATAAGCCTGAGGGTGATCCATCTGGCAAACCCACCTCACAGCGACCCTTGTCCATGACCAACACCTCAGTTTTTTCCGGGTTTAACCTCAACCAACTCCCATTCATCCAGTCTTGGATTTTGGCAAGGCAGTTATTAAATACCGACAAGGCAGCATCCTGGCCGGGCACAAAAGACACATACAGCTGGGTATCATCAGCATAGCAATGAAAACCCAGACCGTATCATCTTATAATCGCTCCCAATGGCAGCATATACACCACAAACAACATAGGCACTAGAATAGAACCCTGCGGTACCCCGCAGGATAGGGAGACTGATGCCGAGGAAGAAATTCCTGACACACCCTCTGAGTCCTACCCTTGAGGTAAGCTGGAAACTACCTGAGGACCATACCAGATAATCCACAGATGGACCGCAGATGCTCTAACAGCACACCATGGTCAACAGTGTCAAATGCTGCAGAGAGATCGAGAAGTACCAAGATAGAACGGGTCCTACGATCTCTCGCTATTAGGAGGTCATTTAGTACCCAAACAAGTGCTATCTCGGTACTATGCCTTTTCCTAAATCTGGACTGGAGAGAGTCGTAGATATTGTTGTTGGTCAGATGATCATCCAACTGCACTGTGACCACCTTCTCAATAACTTTACCCACAAAGGGTAAGTTAGAGACTGGTATGTAATTTGCTAGACAGTCTGGGTCTAAGGAGGACTTCTTTAAAAGAGACTTAACTATAGCCTCTTTAAGGGGATCTGGAAAGATCCCCCTCTCCAAAGACTTCCAGACTATCAAAGCCAGGACTAGGCTGATTTTATCCACACAATCCACTAAAAGGCGTGTGGGGCCAGGGTCCAAATCACAGTTGGTTAGTCGCAACGCTCGGATGACCATAACAATATCATCGATTGTGGGGAGGCTGAAGTCAGACCATGCAAACTGAGTGTTCGACATCTCCTGCCGACCATCACCGCTCCCATTGGAGAGGGAAGAACGGACGTCTGATCTGATTTTGGCAACCTTATCTGCAAAGAAGAGAGCAAACTCCTCACACCGTTCTGGAGAAAAGGCTCTTCTGGGCTGAAGACAGACTGGATTGCACAGTCTGTCCACAGTCCGAAAGAGCTGAGCTGGTCTATTCTGTGCAGCCACTATCTCTCTGGACAGGAATTCTGCCTTCTTACGAGAGATTGCGGATTGATAGGCCATATAATGGTCCATCTAACTAAGTTTGTCAACATCCAGACAGGACTTCCGTCAACGCCTCTCCAGCCTTCGTCCAACCCTCCTCAACTCCCTCACGGTCTCATGAAACCATGGAGACCTGGGGCGAAGAGTGAGAGGATGAACACGAACAGGTGCAATAGAATCCAGGGCCCCTGCCACCGCCTTATTATAAGCATGTACTAGGTCACCTGGATCCAAGCAATCTATCAGTAGGCCCGATAGGCCCAGTACCGCCATCAGGTCATCCGGGGACACACCCCTTAAAGGGCGGTACCGGATCATCTCGGAAGGGCCTGACCTAATAGGGGTGGTGTCAAAACTGAACCTAATGGAGTGATGGTCGGACTATCTGAGTGGTTCCACCACCAAATCGGATATCCCCATCCCCAGAAGGAACACCAGGTCCAATGAGTGTCCACCAATATGGGTCGAGGAGGAAACAACCTGTGTGAAGCCCAGTGATATCATCAACTGGAGGAAGTCTTGACCAAAATGTGAGAGTTCATCATCGACCCAAGCATTGAAGTCCCCCAGAACCAACCATCTGGGGGATCCCAATGTCAGGTCGACAATGAAGTCTGCGACTTCCTGCAGGAAAACATTTTCGTCACCTGGTGGATGGTATACGATAAGTATCCTGCAGCCCACACCCTCACCCAGAACACACTCAAAGGATCTGGTGACTCCCACCGGTACCTCCACCAGGCCCAGTTCTGACTTAAAACAAATGGCAACACCCCCGCCCCTACGATCCTGCCTCAGGCAGTGTATCACCGAGTACCCGGCCGGAACTGCTGCTGCTGAAACTGGCCCAGCATTTTCATCCAGCCAGGTCTTGGTGATGCACGCCAGGTCAGCTGACCCAACAAGATCGGCTATAATGGCCGTCTTGTTTTTAATAGACCTAGCATTGCACAACACCACCCTAGTAGGATGAGCCTCCGAAGATGACCGCCTTACCTGCTGATCGTAATTAGAACCCTTGGGTATGGGCACCAAACAGGGAGAACCCCTTTCCTGTGCTCATTTCGCCCCAAGGCATCTCCTTGACCTCACTATCCCTATCCACCCCCTCCTTTTCATTCCCCCTCCCAGGCCCAGCTCCAGCCCTCCTCCTCCCCCTCACAATCCCCAGAGCCCTACATCTCCTATAGACTCCCAGTGACAGGGGGGGGACAGGAGAAAGGACAAAGGTCCCTGAGCCTAGAGGGGGAGTAATACCAGACCGTCCTATTTTCATTCCAGCACATAGCTAACACTACAATCAACAATAATAAACCCTACAAACTTATATAAATAACAAAATTCTAAATAAAACACAACACTCAAATATCAAAATATAAATACAACAATTATAAACAAAATTATACCCTATCAATGTGTCAAGATTTGTGCTTTAAATTTATCAGAACGCTTTATCCATCTACCCCCACCAACAGTGCTCTCACCACTGTGAGGGAAGGAGCTTTCCACCTATACAAAACCCCCTAACATAAAAATTGGCTCGTAACTTTTTTTTTTTAGCAGACAGCAAGGCTAGGGGCTGAACTGTACTTGGCGTATGCCTCCTAGGGTTGCCCTTTGTGTCTGAGCTAATGGAGGAGGGGGAGGAGGAGGGCAGGACAGAGGCCCTATGGACACAGTTTCAGGACTCCAAAAGAAAGATGGGGATAGTGTACAGGCCACCAGCTTAGGGGGATGACCTGGATAGTGAGTTGGCTGAGCAGATTAGAAGGGTCTGTAGGAAGGGGAACATGGTAGTGGTGGGGACTTCAACCTTCCAGGGGTGGACTGCAATACTTCAACCACTACATGTGTAAAGGCGCTGGTATTACTAGATGCATTTCAGGAATATTTCCTAGTGCAATTGGTCCATGAGCCGACTAGGGTAGGTAGGACTCTGGACCTAGTATTAACAAACAGGGATGCTGTAAGGGATCTGGGAGTGGAGGACCCCCTGGCTGAGAGTGACCATCACACAGTGTGGTTTACACTCAATATGGGCAGGGAAATGGGAGGAACAGGTACCAGAGTGATCAATTTTAAGGGAACAGACATTAAAAGGATGGAGGAAATTTTAGTTGAGCATCTGGTGGGATTTCAGGCAAGCATGAGTGCCAGCCAAAAATGGGATATCATTAAAAAAGGGCTAGTAGAGGCTACTGAGACTTGTACAAGGACATAGAGCAAGAAAGGTAGGGCAAAGTAGCCAAGCTGGCTGAGACTGGAGGTCATGAAAGGGGTGAGTACCAAGAGAAAGGCATTCCAGAGGCTTAGGAAATTGGGAGGCCAAGGGGATGAAGAAGAGTACACGAAGAAGTCCAGGGAGGTTACCAGTCTTATTAGTGTGACCAAAACTTCCAGAGAGCTGAGAACGGCACAGGTACTCCAGGATGGGGAAAATGACTTCTTCAAATACATCAGAGAGAAAAGAAAAAACAAAGACCAAATTGTGAGGATTAAGAAGGATAGGGTGTGGGTAGAGAAGGGGAAGGACCAGGCAGAGGTACTGAATGAGTACATCTGCCCTTTGTTTGCAAAGGAAAAGGGAGGACAGATACCCCAAGGGAAGGCTGGAGTCAGCGGGGGGGGTGGCTAGGTTGACTGATATGAGGATTACAAAGGACAGGGTGATGGAAGAATTAAGGGCACTGAGGGTGGACAAGGCACTGGGACAAGATGGCATTCACCCCCCTAGAGTACTTAGGGAGCTAGCGGAGATCCTGGTGGGGCAACTGGCAAACTTGTTCAGTACAGCACTGGACACAGGATGCATGCAACAGGACTGGAGGATGACCCATGTGGTGCCCATTCATAAAGCGGCCCAAAGGATGACCCAGGCAACTATAGACTGGTGAGCCTCACTTCAACCATGGGGAAGCTCATGGAGTCAATCCTAAAAGAGAGGCTGGTGACCTTTTTGAAGATAATGGTCTGCAAGACAGACATCAACACAGTTTTGTCTCAGGCAGATCCTGCCAGACAAACCTAATTGAGTACTATGACCGGATTATTAGGGAGCTGGACAGGGGCCATGCAGTGGATGTCCTATATTTGGACTTCATCAAGGTCTTTGATGCGGGGCCGCATGGGAGGATGGGGGGAAAACTTGAATACATAGGGGTGGGAATAAAATTGGTCAATTGTATCACCAACTGGATGAGGGGAAGGCAGCAAAGGGTGGTGGTGTTGTGGTAGCTATCATCACTAAGGGAGGTTACAAGCAGGGTGCCCCAGGGATTGGTACTGGGACCGGTGCCGTTTAGGATATTCATAGCTGACATCTCAAATGGGCTATGGAGTAAGACCAGTCTGTTCACAGATGATATTAAGGTTGGTGGTGTGGTAGATGATATAGAGGGGTGGATGGGGGCTGCATGAACACCTGACCAAACTACAGGATTGGTCAAAGGCACGGCAGCTGGGGATCAATGACAAGAAGTGCAAGGTCCTGCATTTTGGAGCAAGGAACCAGGGGAGGAAATATCAGTTGGAAGGAGTACAGTTGGAAAGCACCATGGAGGAAAAGGATCTAGGGGTACTAATAATGGGGAGTATGAACCACTCAGCTCAGTACAGGAAGGTGGCGGCAAAGGCAAACAAGATGCTGGGGGGCATAGTGAGGGGACACTCTCCCCTAGGCACAGATAGGTGATCCTTCCCCTGTACAGATCACTGGTCAGGCCACATCTGGAGTACTGCGTGCAGAACTGGCGTCCATTCCTGAAGAAGGATATCAGATTGCTGGAGGGGTGCAGCACAGGTCAACGAAGATGATCCATGGGCTGGGGTGTAAATCCTATGAGGAGAGGCTGGTAGACCTGAACATGTATTCCCTGGAGGAGAGGAGAGATGGGGGGATATGATTAAAACCTTTAAATACTTAAAGGGACTAAACAGGGATAATACAGAAGGGGTTCTTCAGATCAGAAGGGGGAGGGACAGGGGAGGACATTGGTTGAGACTGGAGGGGGAGATTCAGGAGGGAGATCAGTAGACATTTTTTTCATGGAAAGAGTGGTATACAAGAAGAATACTCTGCCCAAGGAAGTGGAATAGTGTAGAATGGTGGGAAGATTCAAGAGGATGGCAGTATAGAGTAGAGTTGTTTTGAGGAAGGGAGGGGAGGGTGAGGCAGCTGCAAGTTGAGGGGCTAGCTGCACAATTGAGCAGACACGATAGACTGTGAGGCCTGTTTCTGCTGGCATTTCATATGTTCGTATGTTCGTAAGATATTAGCTTTGAGGCTTGAACACAGTGATAGGCTCAGTTATGTTTGAGTGTTTGTTCTTGTTCCCCTCTCCTTACTTCCAGTGCTGTTGCCTTAAACACACTCGCTTGAATAAGACAGGAACCAGTGGGGAGACTTCACTTCCTTCATGCAAGAGCAAGACAAAGTGGGTTCACAGATCATCTTCTTGCTCACTCTGCTCAGCTCGACTCATCCCTCAGGACTTTTAGAGCAATATCAGTGATGTTTTCTATGTATCTTCTCCTTTTCTTTTGTCACATCTACAGTGCACTGTATGCTTGTACACAGCTCATATATTGTGGAACAAAGGTTTGCCTCCTGTTAGTATCCATTGTTCTCCTCTACCTATATTCTTCCACAAAAAGATTAACTTCAAACAGGTAGGTGGTATACCCATGAACATATCGTATGTAAAGTGTACAATCTCTGACTACTTTAAGTTACTATCTTTCCATATTATGTAACTTGCCAAATACCATTTTATAATTGTATGTGAATGTTAACTCAATAAAAAAGATTAACCACAAAAGCTGCTTCAGTTGACAGGAGACCACTGTCTCCTGACAACATGGCTAGCAGTGGCTGAGAACACCTCCACAGTCACCTGTCTTCCACAGACAGTCACGCTATCCTTCTGTGATAATTCATAGATACCTCCCCCCATGCACATGTATTCTTGGTACATTCTAGGTATTCTTGATAACGCCCACTGGGTAGCACTCCACCTCACCCCCCCCACACTTTCTCCCCATTGCATACTGCCTCTGTCATTACCGGCATGTGATCAACTGTATCATTGTACTTACTACTAAATTGTTTAAATGTATGAAACCATCTCTGTGTAACTTTAAATCAGTTGACTTTTATGTTGTAACCTAAACTTTGTTTCTGTCTGTCCTCAATGTGCCGAGGTACCTTTGGAAATGAGCCTCTGGCTCGAAGGTTGTAAACTGATGTACAAATAAATAAATAAATAAATGCAGTTCTGTTGCAATATACAGTAGTAGCCACAGACATTGCCAGATATTTCCAGATATTTTGCGAAATTTCTAAAGAGTTTCTCTCTGCTGCCCCTGCTGTGGAAATGGAGAAAGCAGGAGATTTCTCTGGAAATATCACAGAAATTTCGGGAAATATCTGGCAGTGTCTGTGGCTGCTAATGTAATACTAAACATAATCCTACATCACATACAGGGGGCAGATGGTGGCTTTCTTTGACAGTGTGAGGAGGGTTGTCACTGGCCCCTACCCAGACATTGGAGGGGGCAGGGGGTCTGGAGCCATACCTGCTATAATGGTGATTTGATGGGAATGGCAGCAATGGAGGTTCTGATGACAGGAGGTCTTCTGCAGCATAATGGTCCCTACAGCAATGGGAATCAGGAGGAGGAGAATGGCATGGGGTTATAATGTCGCAGTCAAAACTGCGCACATCAACAATGCCGCACGCAAAGCAGCATGCAACAAAATAACATCAGTACAACACACTGACCACCACAAACAAAGTGCACACTGGAGGAATATTTTAGTTTTTGTGGGGGCTCCAAGCCACGCACCCTAGGACTAATTATAATCAACTCCAGGGGGTAGTGGACTTTGGGGGAAATGAAAATTGGACTGGGAACATTTAAAAAAAAATAAAAAAGTCACAGCAGAGTGGGACCTGGGAAAAACTGAACCACTGCCACAGGTCCCAAACACCCCCAGAGGCAGGCGTTCTAGCCACTCCAACACAGGAGTGGCTCAGTCAGGGACCACCCCAGTGGTATCCTTCACCATCCCTACTGACAGTCTATGATGACAGGGTCAGCGGTTCTTACTGCACGCTGAACAAACCCCTGTCACCATAGAACAATTAATGCTTCTTACAGCACTGTATTTCATGTGCGGTTCTCTCTGCACTATATTGACCCGGTACCGACGAGAATGGGGCTTTTGGACTAATGTGCCCTATGGTATTGCTTAGACAAAAGGGAGGTTTCCTACATTATTGACCAGTGCTGGCATACTAACAAAGGCACTGGTGAGAGATGGGCTTTTGTAATGCAGCTGGATAAAACTAGATTTCAGGTCTGTGATTACTGGGGACAGATGATTGTAAGGTGGGAGGTGGACACTAAAAGGAAGAGGTGGTCAGCTATAGGGGACGGTTGAGGGTTTGGGTGTCACAGTCATTATTATTAGTGCTGTCGGAGGCAGCTGGGAGGGAAGCCACTGCACTCACTGCCCCAGGGATGACCTTAAGGATAGATAAACAAGGTACTGTAGTTGCCTAGGGTGTCCATTGTTACTGGGCGCTAAAAAGATGTAATAGCATGTTTTTATTTTTTGCAGTTTTATGTCTTTGGTGTGTAGACACAATGCATTGAATTCCTAGTAATACTGGGGGTGTGGAGGGGTGTCTCAAGAAGACTGTCTCGTCTGTGGCAGTCACTGACAGACACACAGGAGAAACAATATATTTTGATCCTTGTTGTAAACAGTTATCAATGTAAAGCATGGGATGGTGTTATTCCTTAGCATGCCATCTATTGTATGTATCACAGGATAACCAGTGAGAGTAGGTGGTCCCTCACCACTGCTCAGAACCTCTGAGAAAGAGGAAGAAAGCTTTCATTTTCATGTTGTGCCACTAGTGGTTTGCTGTCTTACAGATTCTATGCAACTGCCATTGATGCAAAGTGCTGGCAGCACAATGATTTGATGTCCCTTCTACTCCTTGATGACCAGAGATATGTCAGAAATTATACATCTGGAGCAATACTCAATCAGGGGCATTGATGAATACCATCTATTCTTCACATATACCTATGTATTAACAAGTCCCCTCCTACTCATACCACATTGATGTGGGTCCAGTCTCAGGTGGCAAATTATTTTCTTTAAAAAGTGTTTGAGGAATGTTGTATGGTTTTTCATATTGGTGGGACTGTGGTACAGTTGAAAGTATTGGCTTGCTGGTCAACTTAATTGTAACATATTCTGCCCCCTAGAGATGGGAAGAAGAGGCTAAAACTGATGAACCGATAGGGACATCAACTTCCAATTAAGGTAGGAAAATTGGGCAGACTGGATGGGTCCAGCGGTCATTATCTGCTGACAATCTCTATGTTTCTATAAAAACTGGAAAGTTGTTTTTTGTCAGTGCAGACCAAATCAGTACCATGGAGCAATTGCCAATTAAGCTGTGTAGGCTACTATGCATTTAGCAGCAGACCCAGCATCTAAGGGTGTGAGATCATTTGACTCTGCATTTCAACACTGCCAATTGCCAGAACCATTCCAAGGCCTGTTGAGAAATGTGGCTTGACGTGGTCAGTCAAACTAGACAGTTAAGTTAGGGAAGGGCATTTGAGAATGCTGCTTTGCTACTCTGTGGAATATGAATTCTGCATTGTGCAATAAGGGGTGACTGGCTTACTTGTGGGCTATGAAATTCCTCCCCTGTTGATATCAGTAATATGGGATATCAATTCCCTATAAAGAAGCAGTGCAACAAACTTGAGCACAACATTTGACCCTAACCTTTTTTCAGAATAAAGTATTGCAGGCATATTCCAGTTTTATTTGGTTGCATTATTTTAGAGTTCCATCAAAATGTGAGTGTTTTATAAATGTTTTTATTTTTCTGAAGAAAAAAATGATGGATGCCACATTTGGCTTAAAAATACCATTGTAGTTCTGGCAAGAGGTTACCTAGAAAAGTAAATTGACAGGTATTCTAATATGTTATTAGTTGTTGATTGAAATCAGATTTTTTTTCCTTTTTTTTTTTTTGCCCCCGGAGCGAGCCTCCATACATCAGATTGGTCATGGCGCACCCATGCTTCCACCTCTGGGTCACTTATGCTCTTTACCCCAGTACCCCTGGCTTACCCTCTAGAGGGTGGTGATGCAGCACCCAAGTGCTACATGACTTGTAACTGCCTGGGAAGAGTGGGTCTCAGAGATTAATCAAAGCTGGGGGCAGGCTTCACAAGTGTGGCCTGCTTTGATAAGTTTTTCCTTGCTTTATCAGGGGCAGGGATGTGCAATAACACTCAGTGTCTGCCCCGCCCCACAGATGTTGGTGCCGGTAGTTGCGTGAACCCCTAGCTTCTGCCAGGGGTTCTTTGAGCACTGAGCATGTCCCACACCTTCCCCCTGGAGAAGATCAGTCCATGGGATGCTCGATCCTACTCCCCCTGGCTAGCCCCCCCAGCAACCCGGGTCCATTACCAAACCCAGGTCACCGGTGTCACAGGTGGAAATCCAACTGCTGCACCGGTGGGCTGGCCAAATTCATTTTTTTCAGGAAAACATTTTTTCATTGCACTGATGCTGTGATAGAAGAGAGAAGATAAAATATCTACACAATGAGAATTTTTTTTTAATTTTATTCTTTGGTAATTGGGTAATGCACAATAGACACAGGTGCCTGTTTTCAGGGGTGACTCAGGAATATTGGAGAGGTTAAGTGACTTGCTCAGAGTCACACAGTATGCAATTTGAGGTTGTGGGAATTAAACCTAGGTCTGTCTGCTGAATGTATCAAGCTCATTCACAGCTCAATACTCTAACCTCTAGGCTATACTACCAGCCCCGATATGGATAAAAATTAGGATGGGAAGGAATTATGCTATGGTAGAGTTTATCGACTACAAAACAAGAAGATGAACTGAAGAAATGCATAATTCAAAGAAAAATGGAGAACACAGAAAATGGAAGGTAGTTATAAAGGGTGATGCTAGTAACAGGGAATAGCTTGTGTCAGTTACATGGTATTTAACAAGGCAGAGAAAGAATTCCTGGGGTTACTAAAATACTGTTTTTAAACTAGGAAGTCATAGAAACTACTAGAGTGGATGCATCTTTAATCTGGTATGAAGAGGTACAGCACTCATCAGGGCTAGGAAGTAGTGATGAAATGAAAGTGATGAATTGTTGATGGAGCAAACAGTGATACTAGTGACAAGTCGCAACAAATGTCATGCTCAAGTCTTGATGAGTACCTTCATGTGGTGGGCCCTGTTTTTAACTGAATCTCACCAAGGTGAAACTGCTGTTTAGAACAAGGAACTATATAGTATGGAGAGTGATCAAAATGCAACTGGAAGCTGGGGGTGCACAGATCCCAAGATAAAAATGTGCCCAACCAAAGCCTAGGCACTAGAGCAAAGGTTGGACCATGTGATATTACCATATCCTTGAACAATAGTATCATCCCTTACAGAAATAATTATATGAAATGTTTTCATACTGCACACATAAAACTACCTAAGTGATAAGTGTGCTGCAAGTATGATTTAAATATTAAATTGGAACCGATTGCATGCATTTGGCATGCCTGCAGCAAGAAAGTGTGGAAACCATGATTTTTATGTTAAATTGGGAAAGACTGCATGTGGCTTGCATGCAATAAGCAAGTGATAACTGATAACTGCACATTAAAAATATAAGTGACTTGCTCAGGATCACACCATACACAAGTGGGGGTTGATGAGATTCAAACCTGGGTCTTCATGCCTCCAAGTCTCCTGGCATGCAATTCAGTGCCTTTAAACACTAAGCCATACTGTCTGCACACATATGGTTCACTTGTACTTCAATACATACTGTATCTGACTACATCTGCATGCATGCAGCATGCTTGCAGCCACTTTTATGCTTTTCAGTTTTCTTCCCTTACTCATCTCAGTTTCACAATTGAACTGCAGCACACATACCAGTGGAAACACATGTGTTTTTTCCCACCCCAATACACAAACTTACCCACAAAATCACTTACTTAGTTCCTTCTGTCTGGCCTGTACTTTTACTATTTTCTCTCTATAGTTTTGAATGCTTCCATGCAAACAAACTTTAAGGTACAAATTCAAAAGTAGCAATAACTGGACACACACCCACATGGCCAGTCACCCCACTCCCATGCCACACACACACACACACACACACACACACACACACTGTAGCAGGTACAGCCATGCTGCCACAGACAACCCACCAAGTATAGATATAAGTAAAAAAGTATCTTACTTGAGTACTAGGGAGCAAGAGGCAGGAGTCTTTAAGAGATGATGTCCATGATTCATAGTGCTGGGGCTTAACCCCTTGAAATGAATGGAGTTATTTTCTATTAATATTTTACACATTATGATGGTGAGTTAGAGAATAATAAAGGCAACTGTTCTAAGAAATAGAAACTGATGTTTTTTTTAGATGAGATTTGCACCAGCTTAGCTGCTGTACACATGGTAAGCATGCAGCATGTGAACCTGATGTAATTTTTAGATGTTCACACCAGCTTACCTGCTGTGCACATTTCATGCTTGCAACATACAAACCTTATTTGCTTTTTAGACCTGGTTCACTTAGGATCACTTTTTGTATGTGAACTGCATGCAAACATTGCACAATTAAGCATGCGGCATACATTCTGCATGTACATAGCACATGTCCCAACATCCAGTGAAGCATATTTCAAGGCAACTCCTTGTCACCACTTCTGTTGTGCCTTGCTCTCAGCCTGTTAAGTAGCCTACTCAATAACCTAGGCTATGGATACAACTTGAGCCCCAGAAACAAAAACAATCAACAGCTAACATCTTACCTCCTCTTTGTAGATGACCTAAAGCTTTATAGTTGATCCGACAAACACTTGAAAGCACAATTACAAATTGTTAAGACCTTCTCTGATGATATACAGATGACATTTGGCCTAGACAAATGTGACAAAGCAACATTTATAGCAGGAAAGTTAACTCATAAAGAAAAAGAAAACCCTGGCAGAGGGTTGTGACTAAAAGAACTTGAGCAAGAGGGAGTGTACAAATACCTGGGAATAAATAAAGGAGCAGCAACACAACATGAACAAATGAGAGAAAAAATCAACAAGGAATATTTTAGAAAGTTGAAGCTCATACTGAAAACTGCTTTGACATCATGAAATAAAGTGCAAGCTATAAACCAGCTCACCCTTCCAGTAATATCATACAGCTTTGGTGTGATCGACTGGCCACAGAAAGTGTTGAACCAGCTAGATATGAAAGCAAGAAAACAGCTTAATGCTCACCAGTTAATATACAAAAAACAGTGCATGCCATGATTAGACATTCTAAGGTCTGAGGCAGGCATGGGCCTCCTTGAGATTGATTGTATATACAGGTCCACAATAGTGGGTCTACATACATACCTACTGACATCCTTGGGCCCAAACATAGTCAAGGCCCTGCAATATGAAGAAAGCAAGCTTAAGATGATTTCACTCATCAAATTAGTAGAAGCTTTCAGGAGAGTAGCAGAGGTTGATGTTAAGCCACTAGTAGATAAAGAAAAGCCAGCAACAGACAATGCAAAGAATCAGACAATGGAATATAAGGACAGAGACCATTAGAAAATAAAGCACAACTAGAAAGACCATAATTACAGTGGAAAATACAGGGAGCTGCTGGAACAACCCACAGGTCGATCAAGACCTGCCCATTGAGTGGTTAAAAAGAGGTGAATTTAGGTCACTAGATGAGAGATTGAAAAAGGCAGCCCAAGAGAGTGGACTACATACATGGTGGTTCACAAAATCCATAGAGAAAATGGGAGAAACAGACAAGTGCAGGTTTTGTAGTACAGAATTAGAAACAGTTGCGTATCTTGTGGCTGGATGTGAAGTACTCATGGCAGAAGGCAGAAAGACACAACAACATAGCAAGACTGATCCACTGGAAACTGTGTGTACACTATAACATTCAGGTGGCAGAGAAACACTGGAAACATGAACCACAAAGAATCACAGCGAATGAAGAAGTAATGATTACATGAGATCACCCAATAAAAATTGCCAAGAAAGTGGAAGCGAGAAAGCCAGATATTGTAATACAAGAAAAATGAATAAAGGTAGCATTGCTGATCAGAATAGCTACCCCTATTGACTACAGTGTCCTGTGCACTGAGAGACATCAAAATCTTGAAATACCAAGATATGCAATCAGAACCCAAACTGATGTGGAATAAGGACACACACATCATTCCAATTGTGCTAGGAGCAAAGAGACTAATCAAAAAGAACTTTCTGGCACATCTAAGTATGCTACCAATATTTGTGACACCTTATGAACTGCAAAATGAAGCCATCTTGGGGACATTGTGTGTGCTGAGAAGAGTGCACTCAGTAAACATCAAAGACTAATGCAATACTGATTTCCTAATTTTTGAATATGCCCTGGCTGAAGAATGGGGTCCGTTCTTGTCAAGGTGCTAGAAATCCTTGAACAGTTGGAGACACTAACCTTGAGATGAGGGGGCGTATGATAAAAAGATAAAAAGTGCCACAGTACAAAACAGCAAATATCCCTCCACCCTTTTGTACCCTCATGTGCTTTATCAAGCATAAAACACCTGAGGCTGTGAAACTAGTGAGGTACTGTATGTGACATCTGAGTGGTGCCCCTTGCTATTTTGTACTGTGGCACCTGTTATCTTTTTTTGAAGATGAGATAAGAACATGGAAGCAAAGAATTTACTGGCAGATAAAGACTGCTTGACCCACTCAGTCTACCTATTTTTCCATGCCTAAAGTATCACCACAGATCCTACTTGATGTTCAGCCCATTCACCTCCTTACCTTCCCTTAAGATTCTGTTATGCCTATCACATGCATTCTTGTACCCCACCACTGTTTTGGCCCCCACCAGCTCTGCTGGAAGACTGTTCCAGGAATCCACGACTCATTCTGTAAAGAAGTGCATCCTCACAATTCTCCTGAATCTACCCCTCAGCATCTTTTAATGCTCCTTGTCCTTGAGCACCTTTTTTTTCTGAAAAATTCTTCCCTACTGTACTTTGTTTACCCCATGAAGATATTTAAAGGTCTTTATCATATCTCCCCATCCATCTTCTCTTCCAGAGTATACATATGTAGGTCCTTAAGTCTTTTCTCATAGGTCTTCTGATGTAGACCCTGCACCATATTAGTTGCTCTCCTCTGGACCGCCTCCACTCTGTTTATCTCATTCGGGAGATGTGATCTCCAGAACTGAACACAGTACTCTTGGTGTGGTCTTACCAGTGATCCATAGAGAAGCAATACCACCTCCCTTTTTCTGTTAGTGATACCCCTCCCTGTCTATGCCAGCACATCTCTAGCCCTCCCAACTACCTTGTTGTACTGCCTGGACACGTTTAACTCATACAAACATATGAAAATGCCAGAAGAAACAGGCCTCATGGTTTATTGAGTCTGCTCAATTGTGCAGCTAGCCCATCAACTTACAGCTGCCCCACCCACCCCTCCTCACAATTACCCCATCTCCTCTGTCCCATCCCCTCTTAAAACCATCTACCATGCTACAGGCTAATATCTCATCCAGCAGAGTATTCCACTTTTCCACCACTATCTCAGTGAAATAATGCCTCCTGACTTCCCTCCTGAATCTTCCCCCCTACAATCTCATCTGGTGCCCCCTTGTGACCCTCCCCTTCTAATCTGGAAAATCCCTTCTTTACTAGCCTTGTTAATCCCTTTTAAATAATTAAAGGTTTTTATCATGTCCCCCATCCCTTCTCTCCTCCTGGGAATACATGTTCAGCTTGCCCAGCCTCTCCTCATAGGGGTATCCCTCTAATAAGTGGATCATCTTTGTCACCCGCTGCTGTACACCTTCCGACAATCTGATGTCCTTCTTAAGGAATGGGAGCCAGTACTGTGTGCAGTATTCCAGGTGTGGCCTGACCAGTGACCTGTAGAGGGGCAGGATCACCTTTCTATTTCTGGAGAAGATTCCCCTCGCTATACACCCCATCATCCTGTTGGCTTTTGCCTCAAGGTCTCTTTCCTGTTTGGTGGTCATCGGTACCACTCATCCCATTTTGTATTGTGCCCCAATACATTACTTTACAGTTTTCACATTGGCATCCAGCTGCCATACCCTTAACTTCTCCTCAGGGAGTTTCCTCAGGTCTCTACTCATCATTTGACCCCCCCTCCCAGAGTGTCCACACTCCTAGGTGTCATCCACAAAGAGGAAGACCTTCCCCTCCAGCTGCTTTGCAATATCACTTATATAGACATTAAACAGAACTAGTCCCAGCACTGATGCCTGCAGCACCCTGCAGCACCATGCTGGTCATCCTCCCTTCCTCGGAGTAAACTCTGTTTACTACCACACTCTGCCATCTGTCACCTAACCAATTTCTTCCCCAGTTTAATAACTTTGGACCTACTTCTAAGCTACCCAACTTGCTTACTAGCCTTCTATGTGGAATGGTGTCAAAAGCCTTTCTGACATCTAGGTATGCCATATCCACTACTCCACCCTGATCTAGTTTCCTGGTCACTCAGTCAAAACAATTTATCAGATTCTTTTGACATGACCATCCCTCCATGAAACCATGCTGCTTCTGGTCTTGTAACCCACTGGATTCAAGATATACCACAAGCCTTTCCTTCAGCAGTGATTCTATTCAGTTTCACACCATCAGTGTCAGGTTGACTGGTGTATAATTACCAGCATCCTCCATGCTACCTCTTTTGTGAAGTAGGACTATATCTGCCTTCCTGTAGTCCTCTGGAAGCACTCCTGATGCCAATGAACTGTTAAATAGGACTGTCAGAAGTGCAGCATGTACTTCCCTGAGCTTCTCAATACCCTTGTATGCATACCGTCTGGCCCCTTTGCTTTGTCAGCTTTCAGATTTACAAGTCTCTCCTGGACTTTCCGCTCTGAAAACTGACAAATGTCCACCTCCTTCCCTCCAATGCTCCTGTTACTTTTTCTTGGCTTCTCCCCATCTCTTTCCTCTGTGAACACTGAACAAAAGTATTTTTTTCAGGATTTCTGCTTGTTTTGGTCCCCCCTCTCACAGTGTACAACTTCATGTTTAACACACAATCCACACTAGCCTTCCTCCTTTTACATACATACCTACAAATGTCTTGTGCCCCTTCATCACTGCTGGGCTATTCTCTCTTCTTTTTGTGCCTTTGTGCTCCTTACTACTCTCCCTGCTTACCTCTGTTTCCCCTGATACACCTTCCTATTCTCCTCCCCCTGCATCTCCTTATACCTTCTGTATACTTCCCTTTTATATTTACCTTTTCTGCCACCTGTTTTGAGAACCATAGCAGTTTCTTTTTCCTCTTGCTTTGCTCACTTTCTTGATGCAGAGGTTTGTTGCCTTTGCTATGGCCCTTTTTATCTTCACCCACTGTTCGAGAGGATGTGAATGAGTTTTCATATATATCAGATATTTTATCATATATCTCTTATGTCAGCAATGTGGTGAGTGTTGTTCTTCTTTTGTGATTGGATTTTAAGCACTGCCTGTTTCAGGTTGAATATTGTTTGATTATGCTGCAGAAAAAAAGAATCACTCTTACTCTCAATAAAGCCTGTAGGCTCTTCTTAGGTGCTCCATGCCTAACATGCACTTGTGACCTATACTCTTGCATGGGCTTGCTTGACCTGGATAGCAGAATTAGCTACCATCTCTGTCTCATTGCCAAAAAGGCCACCCTAGGTATGACCTTCCCTGGGTTCAGAACTTAATATCAACTGCTGCACCATCTAGGCATACTCATGGTGTACTTACTAACCATTATAAGGTTCCTTTACGCTGTACTTCCCTAGACAAGCAGTCCATTGGTTACCATGCCCCACTTCTGCTTAACACCCCTAATCACTTCTTGATGAAACTTGGATTGGCCTATTTAAATCTAAACTACACAACCTTTCTACGTCAATATGAGGAAAATGTTCTTTGCCCCTGCCCGTATAGTAAAACATTTGCTTGACTAAGGCCCTGCCGAATCCTCCCACTGCATTATATCTCCCCTCTAGCCTGCCACTGACACTTTAATCTCCACTACCAGTTGCCTGACACCTGTCCTCTTCTCCTCCCTACATTCTCCTGTTTCCTCCTGTCTCCGCTTCCTAGTTCAACTCCTCAACCCTCCATCTATCTCTGCTCTCCCCGTTAAACCCTCCACACCCCACCTCCACTGCCTCCCTATGTCTTACCTATCTCCACCCACCCCTTCCCACTTTACCACACCCCCTCCCCTTGCCCACCCCAGCCCCCTGATTTCTTTCCCCCTTAACAACCCTCTCCAACCTCCTCACTAAGACAATGGGACCAGGCCCAGTGCAGTTCCCAGCTTCCTCCTCAACCTATCTCTCTCTGTACACCTCTTGTATACCTGTTCAAGTAATTGTTAGACATCATTAATTAATATGTCAATCAATTAATCTTTATTTAGCCAGGTGAAACATCATTGAGAGTAGACTCATTTACAAGATGGACCTGGTAATGGTTTACAAATTCACAATGTAGGATAATAAACAAGTAGGATATACATCATAATACATAGGTATATACACTTTGCAGTGCAGATTATAATTTGCTAAATAGAAGGCAGGCTGGTTTATACAGAAATGACAGCAACACAATGAACTCAGAGTACAGGTTTGATTATAGTCTAGCAGACACTAGGTGAGGCAAGACAAACATGTGAAAGGGGGCAGGTGTCTGTCATGGTTGCAAAGCCGACCATCAGAGCAGGGAAAAACAAAATATAATTATAGCATTTATCTAGTATGAGGTGGGATGGGAGGAACTTTCCCAAGTGCAAGACTGAATGGGAGGAACACACCCAAGGGAGGTGCTGGGGGGGGCAAAAAGCAGGTGAGAAGAAGGAGATGGGGAGGTAATCATTCAGTATTAGGAAACACTGTTACAGCTTTGCCTGGCAATTCTGGCAGCTAAAGTTTTGAAGGTGGTAATTGTAAGTGAAGAGGCTATTTGTAGAGTTTTTTGTAGGTTGTTCCATAGAGAGGGTAGGGAGTAGCCTAATGAAGTTTTGCAGAACCGTTTTTTCACTTTTGGAATAATGAGGGAGATGTAAACAGAGCTCCTTAGCGCATATGCACCATAGCAGCAGGTGGAAAGGCAGTCCGAAATGTATTGTGTCAGTGTCTTGATGATAGCACAGTATGTCTAAATTGCTGAATTTCTATAGTGTCTTAGGCTGAGGGAGGTCCAGCTGACTAGGGCATGTAAGGAATAGTGGTAAGTTTCATAGGGAGCTCCAGTAATAAATCTCAGAGCACGATGGTATAGGATATCCAATATTTTTAGTGCTGTGTTATTCCCTTGTCCATAAAGAAAATCCCCTTAATCAAGTAGGGGCAGGAAGGTAGCTTGCACAATTCTAGTTCTCGCTTCCAGGGTTAACAGGTGCTTGATGCAGAAAAATATGGCAAGTCTCTGTTTAAGGTTTTTAGATAGGTCATCAATATGGTCTGCAAAGGTCAATTTGTGGAAAAGCCACATTCCCAAGTATTTGACTTTGTGAACATTTTCGACAAGTTCATTGAGGAGGGTGGTGACTGAAGTTGGCACTCTCCCTAGTGTAGTCAAGTGGTTTCTAGAGACAGGTGAGAGGAGCATAGCCTTCCTTTTTTTTTGGCATTAAGAAGTAGTTTTAGTTGCAACAGGTTTTCCTGGAGGTGGTTGAACTCAAGTTGGAGGTCAGAGCATGCTTTATCTGCAGAGGGATCGGAGATGTATAAGACAGTGTCATTGGCAAAGAGATGAATACCTGTACATTTGATGCCAGCATGTAAGTAATTAATATACATTGCAAAAAGTAGGGGTCCCAGGATGGAGCCTTGAGATACACCTCTTCGGAGGGTTTTCATAGGGAACTTGCCCCCTACTGCTTTGACCTCTTGAGATCGACCAATGAGATAGCTGTGAAACCATTTAAGAGAGACAGAATCAAAGGCTGAAGTTAATGAGGATATCCAGGAGAAGAGTATGGTCCACCGTATCAAATGCCTTGCTTAAATCCAGAAACAAGATACTTACATAGCGTTTATTATCCAAGGTGGTCAACCAGTCATTAGTCACTTTTGCTAATGCAGTGACAGTGCTGTGTTGATGTCTGAAGCCAGATTGTATAGAGGTGAGATGGTTGTGAGAATCTAGATGGTCTCTGATATGTTGGTTAACTAACTTTTCCAGCATTTTAGATTGGGTGGGAAGTATATATATATGGGCCTGTAGTTATTGAGGTCAGCAGGATCTCCTGCTGACCTCAATAACCTCAGACCCATATCTACATATACTTATCCTATTTACTTATCTAAATATCTACTAGCTGCCTTTCCTTTTCTACTAATTCTTCATAACTGCTTTAGAGAATTTTATAGCAACCAATCATATTGCCTTCCCTGTTTCATATTAACTATTATTTTTAAAAGTTGTAACTTCTTGTGACCTGTTTACCTTTTGTTCTACTAGTTGCCTGTATCCCATGTTTTGTTTTTAGTTTGCTGATGTGGACCCTTTGGTGATGAGCTCTTAGCTCAAAGGTGTAAATCCAAGACTTGAATAAATAAATAAATAAATAAACCCTGAAACAGGCAGTGCTTAAATTATGCTGACTAATTGAGAGAACCTGGTGGGAAAAGCTATGATACTGGAGGGACAAGGAAATAGTGATCCGAATGCCATCATACTTAATTCACTGCTGAGTAAAAATAACATGGGAAATGGATCAAGACAAGAAACGTCAGGAAGTGAACCTTAATAAACTTAAAGGATTATAGGGACAGGTAAAACAGAACACGTGTCTAAGAGTTAGGCATGTAGAGGCAATGTGTAAAAAACAAAACAGTAAAGATATTCTGTTTGCCAGCCCCTCACTTCAGTGGTTGATGCACTACTCACAATATAGACAACCTAGGTCTGGTGCAAGCTTATGCCATCGAGGCCATCTGGGGGAATGTTTCAGGCACAGCTCTCTTCCTTTAGGGTGAAGAGGCACATGGGTTTATCTACTCATACAAGATTACATATCCCCAAGGGTGCTTTGTACCACAAAATTACGTGGAATTCTGAAACTTTACCAGCTAGATTTAATAACCAAGTTACCCTTTGTTTTGCTTCAGTTGCAGATCCTGTGGAAGTGTCTCCTGCTGGTAACCCCCCTCCCCGCATTGACTTTGGAGACTTTGTGAGTCCTCCTTTCTATTTTCAGAGTGCCAATAGTTGTTAAGACTTTCCTATTTCATTTTTGTTAACAGTAAACTAGCTGCCTTTCCTTTTCTACTAATTCTTCATTAGCCATAGCCAGGGTGTTTGTACTATGACACATTAAGGCATTACTGTTGTGCAAGGTATAGCCCAAAGAACCTCTGTCAGTACCAACAGGGTACATCCTTCAGTTACAATTGAATATCTATTTTATTTTACAAGACTTTGATCACCTGGCTGTGGTGTACCTGGATGGCAGAGGAGGTTGTTTTGTTTAGAGCAGTACATTGCCAGCCTTTTGTTTTAGTCTGTAAGCTGGCTATGATTACATTTAGTGACTATTGACAAGGGGCATGCCCTTCCACTGAGCCTTAGTTACTTCTGGGTTGCCTCTGTATTTGCCTTTTCTTCCAGTGTACTGCTCTCTTTAAAAATGTTATTGTGTTCTCACCTCCACTAGAGGGAGACAAATGACTATGCAGGCCTCCATTATCTATGCCTTCTAAAAACTTTGGTTTACTAACCCTGGCACACAGGAAAAGAAGGGACGGGTATGCCTATATCTAGCTCCTACTAGTATCTGGACAGAAATTCAGATTTTTAACATTTTCATAATGAAACTTTGATCATGTCTATTTGGCTTTAAATCTTAAATAGTGTTTAACAAGCATTTGTCAATGCTGAATGTTGTCATGCTGGCATTGGCATTGGCAGTGCCAGGGCTAGAGACGCATAATAGGAATGGCAGTGAAGTATTGAAATGATGCCAACCCCACCCCCACCCTGTAGAGAGCAACAGGCATTGGGGTTGCTTTTGGGTCATCAGCTATAATGCTCATGACATTGTACCTCACCCTACCCTGTAGACAATGACAAGAGTTGGGGTGTGCTTTGAGGTCTTTGGGCATTGTACTTACCCCATTCCATAAGGAAATATGCTGATGTGGGTGCAGTATAGCAGTGTAGGGTGAACGTTGTAGCTGAACAGTGCAAGGCACACCACGATACCTGTCAGTGGCTGCAGGGTGGGGGTGGGTGTGGAATGGCATGAGCATTACATCCGATGATCCCCAGTCATACCTCTGATTCCTGTCAGTCTGTACCGGGTGGGGTGCTACAGTTGGAAACCCTAACACCGTAGGCGTGTAGTGGTAGTTCCACTCCACATTTTCAACATGGGCTGCTTGTGAGGCCACCTCATGAAAAGCAGCACAATCACTTTGTTAGCTGAAAGGTGGTTTTGCACAGCAGCTGTGCCATTTGGTGATAGAGGGACAAAAACACATTTTGGGGCAGGATATGGAGAATGACAACTGTATTGTTCATGAGGAGGCGTAAAAAAATGGCAATGTTGAAAATCTGGAGTGACAATACGAAATATTGGTGAAGCAATGAGCATGCATAGAAAGTGTGCAACACACATCCGGAACCCAATTATTTTTGGGAGTTTGTTAGCCACATTTGTAACATAGGTATTTTGGGACCTCCCCATATGAACAGTGGTGCTACGATTTTATTAATCTGTCCCAAAACTTGATTTCCCACAGCGACCTTGCCATTGTGTGCCACAGGTGTGGAAACACATTTTGGGCAGGATGTGAAAAATGACAGCTGTCCTGTTCATAAGGAGATGTGAAAAAATGCCGGTGTTGAAAATCTGGCATGGAAATATTGCAAATTTTCGAAGTTACAAAGGTGTGTGGAAACTGCACAATGCACGCTTGCAACACAGCCATTTTATGGACTGTCGGCACCACATTTTCAACATATGTATTTTAGGACCTCTGCTCATGAACAGTGTCACTGTCATTTCTTCAAACTGTCCCAAAAAGTGATTTCACACAGCGACCGTGCTATTCTGCACCAGTCATGCAAAAACACATTTTGGCCGGGATATGTAAATTGACAGCTGTACTGTTCATCAGAAGGTGTGGAAAAATGCCAATTTTGAAAATCTGGAGTGAAAATATTACAAATTCACAAAGTTATAAGCGTGCATGGAAACAGCGCAATGCACGCTCATAAAACAGCCATTTTTGGGATTTTTTCCACCAAATTTGAAACATAGGCTTTTGAGAGCCCCCCTCATGAACAGTGGCACTGTCGTTTCATTAATTGGGCCTAAAAGGCGATTCCGTGCAGTGACCGCAAAATTACCTTTCGGGACCGATTAATGCCATGACAGTGCCAGAATTCATGAGGAGGGGTTCCAATCACCCCATGTTGAAAATTTACTGCCAAAATTCCAAAATGTGCTTGAGATATGCATCAAAGCTGAAAAAAACCCTATTTATTCCATTATACAGCTTACCGGCATTTACGCAGTTTGCGGTCAGCTTTGAAGAGTGCAGATGTGTTCCCGGTCAACCGAAGATCATTGTGCCAGACTCCGGAGGTAAGTATGGGGTGAGTGGTGTGTGGGGAGGCAGGGTCTGCAGTAGGTGGATGTGGGTTTTGGGAGGGGGCAGGGAGACCACGAGGGGCCGTTTTCTTTGTTACAGGTTAAAAAAAAAAACATCGGGTGGACTTTTTTTTTTTGCAGGGGCTTTGGCATGCTGGGGTGAGCTCCCAGCATGCCACATAAGTGTTTTGTGGGGGGGATGCTGTAGCGGGCTGGGGGATTGGGCACTCCCCTCAGCACATAACAAATGGGGGGGATGCATTATGGCGGCAGGGAGTGGGCTCCCCCATCGGCACATACATTGGGGCAGGGCATGCCGACAGGGGGGTTGGGCACCCCCGAAGTTGGCAGTATGGCAGGCAGTATGCCACCTTGTTCATTTTGTTTTCACCACCAGGGAAAGCACATCAGGAGGTCCACTGTGTATGATGAGCTTAGCTCGCATTGCAGAGGATCTTTCATTTGATCTCATCGCCACATTAAGTATGCACAGTGTGGCGCCGGCATGCAGGCTGATTGGGGAATGAAGGACACACCTACTGATGCATGCCCTGCATTCATCCAACAGTGACCACACCTCCAAATCTGCACTACCACAAGATGTTGGCTGCGCAAGTGGGCCAACATAAAAATGACTTATGTTTCCTGGATTTATAAGCAGGTGACCCTTGAACTGAACATTTATTCACATCATTTAGTGGATGACTACTTCTGTTGCTGTTTGGGCATTGTATTTTCCACTCTTATTCTAGGTGGGGATTTTCTCACTTTTATTACTGCTGTCGCACTGTGGTATATATTTTTTTCTCAGCTATAGCATTTCTTATTCCAATCTGGGGAGGAAGAGGGCTGTCTGCACATGTGTGCCCCTGTCTTTAAGTGTCCTGGCATTTGGATATTTGAAAGATACCCAGTCTGTCAAGTATTTCCATTATTACTGTGGACTAGTTTGTCAGTTGTCAACCCCAGTGGGCTCATAACCAGTGGAAACAACAGTTTACCTCTCTCCTACCCTGGGATGTTGTACTTGCTTGGCTGATCAACAGCTGTGGTTCACTTTCTTTTTCTCAGACTTGTTCTGGAGGCTCCACCAACAGTGGCATGTTTACTTGACCCATGTATCTCATGCTCAAGAGCCTTCTGGGTTATTTTCAGAAAATGAGGCATAGGTTTTTCTGTCCATATTTTTTTTTTTTTTTTTTTTATCAATGCTGTGGCATGTGCAAACCAGATATGAAGACTTGCTGTTGTGGTGTCCTCTATTTGGACTCAGTGCCCTCTCCACTTATGTTTTCATTCCCTCATAGCTGGACATAACACAGTTCCTATTATTGCCTATAATGTTATAGGGGATAGGAAATCTGTGCTAGTTGGCAACAGTTATTAATGTTCCTATCAACAGAAACAGAACCTCCAAATTATCCATATTTATCAGTACCTAAATAAGCATTAATATGAAAAGTTGTGTCTTCAATCGTGTTCTTTTAATGGATAACATTCTACACAGTTCTCTTCATGGAACCAGTAATTTCGAGTTTTTACTGTGTCACCATTTGTGTACAGAATACTAAGCTTGAGCTGTTAATCAGAGTTCTGTGCACAAACCGTGACATAGTTAAAACTCCATTTCACTGGTTTTATAAAAAAAGCTGTAACAGAATGCTGCGCATAAGAACAAAACAATGCAAAATATAGTTTTTCACAACACTTTTAATTGAGGTACAGTCACATATGGCTCATTTATGGGTATGAACACCATTTTTGAAACTAGGAACATGGTACAGCCTACGGTTAGAAATGATTTCTTGTTCTCTTTAAAGGCCTCAACTCTCTTATCAAACATGTTTAAAATTATGAAGGAAATAGCTTGACTAAAAGGTCTAATATACTACTATCTGCAGGAAATCCATCTGAGTCAACCTGAACATCAAAAATTGTTATGTGGATGGGTAGAGCAGGTCTTTTCTGTGGCTCATCTTGTAAGGAAGAAAGCTAGAGTCACAATTCTTATTCATAAAATGGCCCCTTTAAATATCAGTCTCACATGGAAGATCCTGATGGTGCCTGGATAGCATGGAAGATCTTGACAGTGCTTTAGCAGCAATCAGAGTAATGTGCACTACAAACTCTAATACTGCCTCTCTGCAGCACTTGTAACTGAATATGGTTGTGTATTGGGAAGCCATTAAATTAGAAATCTCTAATTCCAGTAACTAGCTGGTACCCTCTTTCACTTTTCACCTGCCTTAGTGGACTGCACATCATTCTGTGATCTGGGAGGACTACCACTCCACCACCACCACCCTTGCAGCCCTTAGTGTGGTGTTTTGAAAAAAACTGTAATAAAATTGGCAGTTTGACATTTTGGGAACTCATTTCTGGATCACAAAACCAGATATCTGCCGAGGCCACATCTGGTTTCTGAGCAAGGAAAGCCAGGAAGCGCTGGTCAACTATATAAAACTCACAGGTCAGTTATTCTTTTCAAAAAGACTGAATACAACATGTCGGGCACTATAATAACCCTGGATGGGAATGTTGAATTCAAATGTATCAGCTGTAAAATGTACTGCTTTTATCAAGAGAGCCAGTGTACAGGGTGAATATATCTGTGAAAAATGTACTTCCCATAAAGACTTTATGGCTGAACTAGCCAAAATTTGTAAGACACTTGATAGGCTTCAAAAATGCTTGGAGGAAATGGAGAAACAGATAAAGAGACGAAAGGAGAAAACACACATCGAACTCAGTGCAGAGCTGAGGAGATGAAAACAATTAAGATGATTTAAATAACAAAGAACCCCTTACTTTGGAGAAAAAAAAACAGTATAAGAAAGAGGGTACCCAGTGAGGAGCATCTGGATAATGAGTGGTGCATTGTTCAGATCAAATGGAGAAATAAAAGGGGAAGACATGCTATTGGACACCTAGATATAGAGACATCAAACGTATATTCTGCATTTAGTGAATCTGAGTCTGTAGTCCCAGCAAATAGAGAATCTGAAAAAGTTATGAATATTCATGAGACTGTTACTCTTATCAAACTAGATTTAGAAAGTAATATCACCTCTAGTAATGCATAACACCAAAATTCCACAACACCAGGAAGTGTTTCAGTTAGGTCAAAAATAAAAAAGAACAATACTCCTAGAACAGAAACTGTAGTGGTGGGTGACTTGATCTTGCAGTACACAAACTCCACAATCTGGAAAAACAATAAAGCAAATACCCAGGTTAAATGCTTACTAGTGGTCAGATTAAAGGTTGTAAAACAAAACCTTTGAAAGCTAATTTTTCATCAGGTAGTCAAACCACTAGTTGTGACATATGCAGGGATCAATTATATAGAAGGACATGTGAACAAGCAATAGTTCAAGAGATAAATGAATCTGGTAAGATCCAAAAAAGTCACAAATGCAAAGCTACAGTATCTTCTTAGAGGTATTGCCCAGATCCAGGGATGGAAATATAAAAAACAGGAATATCCATAGGCATAACCAGTGGCTGCATGCATGGGTAGCACAGGAAGATTTAAAGTTTGTTAGAAACTGGGGAACCTTTTATGGAGGAAATGATTTTTACGTGAGGGATGGTTTACATCGTAAAAGAAAAGGACAATAGCCTTGGGGAACAGAATCCAAACTGCTATGAAAACCCTGCCCCTACTAGGCGCAATATACCCTTCTTGACTGAAGTCAGCCCCAGATTCCAACATTCCTCCCATTCGTGACAACAAGGCCCCTAGCAAGAAAGAGCACACTCAGTTTACAGAGACCTTGAAGAAGCTAATCCTGTTGTTAGTACTATTCGCAGGTAATGTAGAGGTGAACCCAGGCCCTGTTCCCCCATCACCTTGTCTCTGACTTTGCAAAAGCCCTTGGCTTAAAATTTATGTTAATTAATGCCTGCAGCCTATTTAAGAAACTCAACTAAATTAAAATCTGGGCCACCCACACTAACCCAGATGTGCTCATAATCATGGAAGCATGGCTAAACAACTCAGTCAGTGACCAATAGATCGCACCCCCATTTCAACACTCATAGGATCGACAGACCCACTGGGGGGGTTGCCTACCCGAACTCGAAACTTAATGTCACCGTAACACTTTCCTCATCAAAACCAAAAGAATTTCAATGTATGGCATTAAGAATTCTGCTTCCCTCGACTGAAATGCTTAACACTGTGGGCTGCTACAGGCTGCCTTCAGGGGGCATGGATCTCCTATCAACCTTTAGGAATCTTTTGGATACCAATGCCAATGAAACTATCGTTCATGGCAATCTCAGCTTAGACTGGCTTAAGCCTAAGGCAGATATCCTAAGTGGTCTTTGTGATGAACTAGGCCTCTCCAAGATTTATTACAGAACCTACAAGGATTAACTTAAAAAACAGGGAAAATAGCTCCATCCTCGACCTAATCCTCACTATGTGCCCCCACAAGATTTTACACTTAGCGGTCTTCCATGATGACATGAGTGACCACAACATCGTAGTATGCACACGCTCACACAACCAATAACTCTCATGCTCTAAATTTATCACTACAAGAAGCTTCTGCAAATTCTCAGTAGCAAACTACCTGGCTGACCTATGAAATGTAAACCAGCAAAAATTCTATCTGGCCACTTTGGTAGATGCAGCTACCAACATTCTGAATACAATCATTAGGAGCATAGCAGACAAGCATGCCTGCATATTAGACACAGGCTAAGGAAAGTGACATACCCTTGGTTCACCTCAGAATTAAAAGCTGCCCTCACAAGGCATGATAAGCTCTGGACCAACACGAGGTTCACAAAATCAAAGCAGATTGGCAAGAGTTTAGGGCTGCCTGGAATGCCTGTACCAAGCTGATCAGGAATGCCAAGGCCAACTATTATATCAACACTCTGGAAGAAGCCAAGGGTAAGTCTGACAAAATCTGGCAGACACTCAAGGCAGTCAAAGGGCATAAGTCCCCCCCTCCTTGCCACTAAAAATAATAATGGATGGCATCATTATCATTGACCAGGGCATCATTCTAAATAAATTTAATGCACATTTTGCAATAGCAGGACTGGCCTTCAGCTCTTCGCCAGCTTCTGGACGGATCAGCACCTTCTCCTATCTTCGATATGACCTCCAGCCCTGGACCCCATGGGATTCCTTTCAACTATCCCCAGTTACATATAAGGAATTGAGGATCTCCTTCACAAACTGGACCCAAGGAAAGGTGCTGGGACAGATGGTATCAAAACCACTTTCCTAAAAATGGAGAGTCACATGCTAGCAGCACCGACTGCACATATTTTTAACCTATCCATCTCCTCAGCTACTGTTCCCTCCTGCTGGAAAACAGCACATATCCTGCCACTGTTCAAGTCCGGAGATTGGAGTAACTTAAACAACTGCAGGCTAATTTCCTCTTGACAGTCCTATCCAAAATGCTAGAGAACTAATAAACACCCAGCTAAAGAAGTACATGGAAAGCCAAAACTTATTCAACCCCCTGCAGTCTGACTTCAGTCAGAAACACAGCACTGTCTCTGCGCTGGCCAAAGGGACCAATGACTGGTTCACTGCTGTCGACAGCAAGCAAATTACATGTACGATATTCCTGGACCTCAGCAAGGCAATTGACACAGTGAACCACAGTCTCCTCCTTCTCTGCCTCAGGTCCCTGGGCATGAATGGCCCTTCCAGAAATTGATTCCCCAGCTACCTTACAGCTCAGATGCAAAGAATTAAAGTTTATGGGGCAATATCTGATCCAGTCCCAGTCATGAGACGAGTCCTGCAACTCCATAGGCAAAAACATACACAAGTCCAAACTTCACTGCTTTGCAGATGACATGGTGTTATACACCTCCAAACCTTCAGCCTGTGAAGCATGTATTGAGCTGCAATCAGACTTTAACCAACTGCAGCTCAATCTCTCTCATTCCAAGCTGCTATTAAATGCAAAGAAGACCAAAGTAATGTTCTTCATACCCACCCATCTACTTGTAACCACATGCACACATCACACTCTCGTACTCATCACAACCATCTTTGGGGACACTCTTGAGGTCATGGACCACTTCAAGTATTTAGGAGTCTGGCTTGATAGCAAGCTATCCTTCAGCATTCATATTGACTCACTGGCAAAAAAACTGAAGGCAATATTCGGGTTCTTGTACAGGAACAGATCCCTCTTCCCTATGGACATCAGGGGCAGGCTAGTAGAAGCCACCTTCCTACCCGTTCCTGATTATGGAGATAGTATATATAACTGTAGTCTGGTGTCACACATGCACAAACTTGACACTCTCTTCCATCGAGTGCTGTGGTTCATAACAAATGCTCCCCATAGGACACAACAATGCGACCTCTACCAAGCAGTAGGTTGGACATCCTTAGCCATGAGATGGATGCTACACACTGGCACCTAGACATTGAAAGTACTTTGGAACAAATTGCCTCAATACATTTGCTCACTCGTTCATAGGTCACATAGCAAGTACTCACTGAGGACTTCTGAGCTCATCCTACTGGAAGTACCTAGAGTACACACCAATCATGGCAAAGGGGCCATCAGCTTCATGATTCCCTCAGTTTGTCATAAAATACAGTCCACTCTTAAGCTCACTGAGTTTATCCCTGTAAACCACTTTAAGATCTTGGCCAGTTAATTATTTAACACAGTGTGTCAGTGCCCCAGGAGCTGACCACTCTATTCCCTCCCAACCTTCCCCCTCTCCCTCACCACCCTCACTCCTCTAGGTCTCACCCCTCCAATTAATCCCCTGTACCTAGTCTATTCACCACCCAACCTCCTTAACCAGTGCCTCACACTTTGCCTTCAGCTTTAGCACTTATAAATCCAACATCAACCCCAAGGGTTCTCCCTCTTCCCCATCCCTTGAACATGCCATCCATGTGTGTATATGTCATACAGAATCTAAGCACCTCTGTCATGTATATGATGTCATCCTTGTTACCTGATGTTACTGTACTATTGTATTGCTGCCAACAAACTTTGTTGTCATAGCTATGTAAATCTGTAACCCTTTTATGCCTTTCAGTATTTCTATGTCTATTCTATTATTTACTGTTGTATGTATCAGGACCTCCTTGTGAATGAATCTGCTCAATCGAGTTTTCCTGCAATAAACTTGAACTTGAAACATAATCTAAAGTAAATATGGGGAAGGGGGTAAATGTAAACAGTGAAAAAGCAATAGAAGATGTCAAGAGCAGGCATGATACTAAGTGAAGTCAAGTTAAAAGCAAAGCCATACATATTAAGAACATTTAAAAATTAACATCCTAACGCTGAACTCTTATGGAGTTTAAATAATAAGATAGATGTATTGCAAGCCACAATAAATTACCAACATTATGATCTGATTTCAATAACTTGAAACTTGTTGGTAAGATTAAGAGGGCTGGGACCATGAACTGAAAGGGTATTTATTATATAAATAAGCACAAAAGGAAAAAGAGGTGGGAGAATAGCCATATATGGAAGTAAACTAAATAGCTCATTTCAGAGAAACAAAGGCAAGGCCAGACTGGGTGATCAGTTGGGATTGATTTCACCCGACATCTCCTTCTTTGAGGTTCTGCCTGTTTAGGAGAAGGGTGGGGGCAAGCAGAAGACCAGGTAAAGAGAAATATGTGAGCTAAATGCCTGGCTTAGAAACTGGAACCATGAGAAAGGACACCAATTCATAGGAGATGGACCGAACTTCTGAGAGAGGGAGTTCTTTAAATCTGACGTCCTCCACCTAACAAAGGAGGGGGTCAGAGTGCTGAGGTATAAGTTTGACATTCTTTCAGGTCATTTAAATTAACAGATGGGGAGAGGGGTCTGACACCCATTACGTCAAACAGGGTAACAGTCAACCCTTCCCCCTTAGCTAGCAATCTACCAGCAGGACAAAACACAGAGTGCACCACAAATGGTTAGAAACTCAGATAACCAGAGGAATTTAAAAATGATAAAAAGGACATGCAATGGGAGAAGGGTAAACTCATGAACAAGATCAGAAACAAGGGTTGGAAGGCAACGTGCACCAATGCTTACAGTCTGGCAAATAAGATACCAGACCTTACTGCTATGATGGCAGAATCAGACCTAGACTGGGTAGCAGTGACAGAAACATGGTTCAATGAGAACCATAGCTGGGCTGTCACAATCCCAGGATACAACTTGTTCAGAAAGGACTGGAAGGGGAAAAAAGGGAGGGGGGGGGATGTAGCTATTTATGTAAAAGATGGAATCAAGGGTACAGAAATCAAAGGGACTCATAGTGAAGCTGAAGCCCTGTGGATTACTCTTGCAAAATAGAAACAAAGCCCCCACACAGGTAGGAGAGATACACAGGCTGCCATCTCAGGAATTAGAAAAAGACAATGAAATTCTAGAAAACATTCAAAAAGATGGCAGACAAGAGTGAGCTACTACTGGTCGGAGATTTAAGTTTACCAACTGTAGATTGGAGCTTCTACACGGCTGCTTCAGAAAGCAGTAAGGAATTCCTAGTGGCACTCCAAGAAGCAGACTTAAGCCAACTTGTGGAAACCCCCACCAGAGAGGAAGCAGTCCTGGACCTTGTGCTTACCAATAATAACAGAGTCCCAAACTTACAGGTGGGAGTTCATCTGGGATCAAGTGACCATAGGACTGTATGATTCACAGTAAACATAACCAAAGACATCAGTCACTCTAAACAGAAGGTCCTAGACTTCAGAAAGGTGGACTTCATCAAAATGAAAAGCTGGCTCAAACAAAATCTGGGTTGCTGGCCAGAAGGGATAGTGGAAGAACACTGGAGGAGACCGAAGGAAGCAATTACTCTAGTCACATCACAGTGTGCTAGGCTAGTGAGCAAATCCAAAAGGAGAAGGAAACCACTCCAGTTCACAAAGGGCAGCATCCAAAATAAAGGTGAAGAAGAAAGCATTCAGGAGATACAAGAAAAAAAAGGACAGTGACAAAGAGGTATATAAGGAATTACTTAAAGAGGCCATGAATGCAGTTCGGACTACAAAAGCTCAGACAGAGGAAAGGATCATGAAAGGAGCCCAACATGGTGACAAAACTTTCTAACTGTATATGAGAGGGAAAAAAAAAGATTGGGGGACTAGTTAGATTGGCTAAGAACAATGACCAGCAAACAAAAGATGACAGGGAGAAAGCAGAGGTTCTGAACAAATACTTCTGCTCAGTTTTTGCACAGGAGGCAAAGGACCATCTCTCTGCAAGAAGGTACACCACCTCAAGGGAGCTGGCACAAGTCCTTTCACAGAAGAAAGAGTCCTGGAGAAACTCAAGAAACAAGATTGACAAAGCAATGGGGCCTGATGAAATACACCCAAGTATACTACGGGAGCTTGAGGAGGAACTAGCAGCCCAACTGTGGAGCTCTTCAACAAATGGCTGGAAAGCAGGGAGGTCCCTGAAGACTGCAAAAGGGCTACAGTATTACCCCTACTCAAAAGTGGCAGTAGGAAAGAAGAAATAAACTATTGCCCAGTCAGTGTCACCTCAGTAGTAGGAAAGCTGATGGAATCATTACTAAAGGAGAGGATAGTTGCATTCTCAGAAGATAGTGGCCAGCTGGACCCAAAGCAACATGGCTTTACAGAAAGAAGGTCCTGCCAGACTAACCTAATCAAATACTTTGATTGGGACACAAAAACATTGGACAACAAGGGGTGCAGTTGACATGGTGTACCTAGATTTCAGCAAGACTTTTGACTCTGTTCCACACAGAAGGCTAACAAACAAGCTGGAGCACATGGGCATTGGGCCAAAAATTGTAAACTGGATCCAAAACTGGCTCAATGGGAGAACCAAGAAGGTATTGGTAAATGGCACACTATCAGAGGAGGGTAGAGTTTTATTTATTTATTTATTTAAGAGTTTCACCAGGAAGGCATATTGAGCAGAGTGCTGCTCGATTCCAGATGCGTCCTGGGGAAGGGGGGAGGGGATGAAAACATACAAAAACAGATAGCACACAGTACCAATAATGCATAGCAAATAGGTTACATCTTGAGCAAAGATAACATGTAAGAGGAAACAAATTAGTACAGTAGAGTATGAATGAAGGCTAGCTAACAGGAGATCTACCTACTACAACTCAGCAACTCAGCTGTGCCATAAAAGAGCCTAATAAGACATATTATTGGTACTCCCTTTGACTACAGAGAGGAATTCAGTAGCAATATGGTGAGTGTAGGCCTATGTAAACCAGGGAATGCACTGAGGCAAGTGGTGTTCCACAGGGTTCAGTGCTGGGACCAATACTTTTCAATTTATTCATCAGTGACATAGCTGATGACCTAAATGGGAAGGTGTGCCTATTTGCAGACAACACAAAGCTCTGTAACAGGGAGGACTCTGCTGAAGGGACGCAAAAGATGGAGCCAGACCTTAGGAAATTGGAGGAATAGACAGGGATTTGGCAGTTTAAGTTCAACAACAAAAATGTAAGGCTATGCACCTAGGAAGATGCAACCCAGGGATAAATTTCTTTCTAAATGGGATATAGCTGGTGGTACCAAAACACAAGCGTGATCTTGAGGTGATCATGGCAGACAACCTGAAGGGTTGCTAAGCAATATGAAAAGGTGGCACAAAAGGTCAGTGGCATCTTGAGTTGCATAGGGTGGGGCATAACCAGTAGAAAAAGGGAGGTGATTATGTCACTGTAAAGGTCCCTGGTGAGGCCTCACCTGGAGTACTGTGTCCAATTCTGGAGGCCTCCCCTTAGGAAAGATATAGAAAGAATAGAGACTATACAAAGAAGGGCAGCAAAGATGGTGCAATGTCTGCATCACAAGCCATATGATGCAAGGCTAAAACAGATCAACATGTACTCACTAGAACAAAGAAGGGGTGGGAGGGACATGATCAAGATGTTTAAATACCTGAAGGGTATCAACAAGGTGCAGGCACAGTAGCTCCTTCAGGTAAACAACTGCACCTGGACCAGAGGTCATGACATGTGTCTAAAGGGGGGGACAGCAGGTTCATGAGCAACACAAGGAAGTTCTTCTTTTCAGAAAAGGTGGTGGAGCCTTGGAATGTCCTCAGCCACAGGTGGTGGGGTCAAAGGCTGTCAGAGAATTCAGGCTGGCATGGGACAGACAGTGTGGAAAACTTAACACACCAACCTGATTGGGGGGTAGTATACCATGGGCAAACTAGATGATCCACATGGGCCCCATCTGCTGACACATTTTATGTTTCTATGTAAGAGGTGGAAACACACATAGAAAATAAATGGATGGAAATTACAGCTGAACCAAAATCTATCATAGTGGGAACATGCTACAGGTCACTTGATAGTAATAATAAATATACATACATTATTACAAAACTTTCAGAATAATAACACTACAAACAATTATTCCAAAGCATTCAAAACAATAGCAGTACTAACAAGGATGTCATTATACAGGAGACTTCAAACTTCAATATGAACGGTAATAACTGGAAAAATAAAACTTCAGTTAGTTGCACACATAACTACAGTATAATGTATGGTAGAACGCTGTTAATCTTAAGAAATCATCATTTCCTAAGGTTGGTAACCTATCGATGTGACGTAGCTATGTTGTTAACCTATCGATGTTACGTCACATCGATAGGTTAACAACAGCGATTGTTCTACGCATGTGCGCACTTTTTTTTCAATGGGGAACCGATGCACGAACAGCAGTGGTTAGGGAAGGACTGAACGGCTGCGACGGTGACTAGTAATCAAAAAGTAAGCAGCCTTTTTACGTGGGACCATACACTATAAAAAATAATGTATGGTCCCTCTATCGGCAACCTATCAATTTTAACCGTCTCAAGGTTGCCATGGCAACATAAACCTCTCGAGCTTCACTCTCAAGGTTTATACGGTCACCCTGGCAAGCTCTCGACTGTTAACTGACCGGTTAATGATAGAGGACCATACATTATCCTCTATATCTCCTAGACATAATGGATGAGTGTAAACTAAATTAGCTTGTGACTGCACCCACTAGGGGTATTAATCTGTTGGATTTGGGTTTTGCTAACATTACTAATCATAATATAACATATACAAAGATGGACCAAATGGAGAACAGTGATCACTGTGTGATTAAAGTGTCTGTGGACAAAAAATATTGGAATACTACATAAAAACATAAGTTCTATAGCTTTAAGGAAGCCAATTTGAAGCAATAGCTAATGAACTGAGGGAATGGGATCTGGATACAAAATTTTCTCATAAAACCTCAAACAAAAAATGGAATTACATCAAGAAAAAACAGAGACCTTTACTGGCAAAATGGGTACCGAAGACAAATAAAGTCAATAATAGAAAAATACAGCCAAAATAGATGACTAACAACATCACAATTAAAAGCAAAGGCATTCTTATAGGAGGTGAAGGAATGAGCAGAATGATTTAGGCAGGGATGCTTACAAAAAAAATCTAAGAACAATCAAAAATGCTATAATGAAATCTAAGAGAAAATTTCAATGAAAATTAGCCAATAATAGAACAAAAAATCCAAAGACCTTTTCTGGCTACATAACTTTGCAGAAAGGCAAGGAGATGGTCACTAGCCCACTAGAGGTGGAAGTAAAAAAAACTGAACATCCACGGGACACAGCCGAGGAATTTAATAAATGTTTTGCCTAAGTGTTTAACAGAGACAATAACATATGTGACCCATTATCAGCAAAAGAAATAATCATACCTAATTTGGAAAATATACTATTCACCAGGCATTGGGTAAAAAACAAACTAATCAAAACTGATCTATGCAGTTCACCAGGACTTGATAATATCTATCCACAACTATTATGAAATCTAGCAGAAGCCCTAGTGGTACCAATTGGTGACCTCTTTAAAACCTCATTAATATCAGGTACAGTCCCTGAAGACTGGAAAGCAGCTGTTACTGCCCAATCTATAAGAAGGGAAATAAACAAATAATATCAAGCTTTAGACCTATCAGCTGAACGTGAATTATACCATAGGTAAGGTTCTGGAATCTATTCTAAAGTATTATTTTGTATATAGCACCAGTGAAGATGGAATAATAAATAACATGCAGCATGGATTCACAAAAGGGTGCATCTCTGCCACCAACTGAATTTATTTTTATGAAACAATTGGTGATCTGCTCAATATAATATATCAAGTGATATTATACATGGACCTTAATAAGGCTTTTGATAAAATTCCCCATGGGAAACTTATACATTAGCTAAGCATCAGGGCTTTTGACAGCAGAGTGGTAAATATGGATAGAAACTAGTTAGACAATAGAAGATAGAGTGTGAGGGTGAGGGTGAGGGGTGAAATATCAAGTAAGAGCTTAACGATTAGTGGGGTGCCTCAGGGCTCAGTGCTAGGACTGATCCTGTCCACAATGTACCTTAAAGAAATCCATAGTGGACTTTCTGGATATATAGTGAAATTTGACGATGACACTAAAATAGATGGGCCTCTTCTAACTCTTGAAGATACTAACAAAATTTAACCAGACTTAAACAAACTAAATGAATGGGCCACAGTTTGGGGTATGTAATTTAAACCCAAAATGTGTAGTGCTACCGGAAGGAAACAACAGTCCTTACACTTAATAAAATTTGGGAGAAACAGAACTAAAGGCAGTAACATAATAAAAAGTTCTGGGAGTTATAGTACAGTCTAATGACTTCTAAAAATAACAACAACAACAACCAGGCAGCAGCAACAGCATTACAAATCCTAGGACACAATAAGGAAAAACTTTGTTAGCCATCATAAAGCTAGAGTGATGCCACTGTACCAATCGCTGGTAAGACCCCACCTGGATTACTGTTACTAGTTCTGTTCACCATATCAAAGGGGACATATAAAACACATGCAAAGGGTCCAGAGGAGAGATAGTAACTTTCACTGGGGACAAAGATTATAAATCAAGATGAGAATTTCTAGACTTACATAGCCTTGAGAGGAGAAGAGTCAGAGGTGTCTTGCTACTTATGTTCAATGTAATCAAACACAACTACCTACTTGCAGATATAGGATTCAACATACACAAAACACAGCATAATATTAGATGCAATAAAAAAATTAGGGGAACAATATACAAAACTAACAAGAGAGGGGCATATTTCACTCAAAGAATCGTTAATGTATGGAATAACCTTCTAAAGCATATACTTGATGTACCAAGTGTTGAATGTTTTAAAAAGTGGTTTTACATATTGATGAACAGTTGGAATAGTAAATTTGTCACCAAGGTATAGTTGGGGGGGGGGGGGGGTAGTCTAGAAGTACCACTGATACACTTCTACCCTTATAACACCTAAATAAGTAACTTAAGCAAAATTTATTCATGCCACTGGCTCTTGTTAAGATGGAAAACTTTGTCTTCTTGATATCTATGTTCCAAATCAAGACACACCCTCCTTTGTTCACTCCATTGTACAAAAAAAAAATCCCTCCAAATCTGTAGACTATTACTCTATTTCTAGAGGACTTCAATTCTGTTCTTCATGGCTTTCAGGATCATTCCTCAACTAGAGCTTGAACAAATTATCAGATTTCTCATACCCTTCATTTAATATACTCTGCCACTAGTGTTTCTGAGATCTGGTGTTTCTATCATGAAGGACAGAAAGACTATGCATTCTTTTTTAACCCCCATGAAGTTCACTGTGTAATTAATATGTTCTTCACCTATGTCATGTACCTGCATCTCTTTACACTCCCTCATATCCACTTAGCAATCCACTCAGATCGTGCTCTAGTCACCATTAATTTAGTTACATCTTTCTCGAAAGAAGACTGTATCTGATGGCATCTTAATATCTCACTCCTTACCGTTCTACACGACACCACCCCCTCGGGCAGAGCATTCCACCTGTTCACCACCCTTTGCATGAAAAATCTGTCCTGATTTCCCTACTGAATCTCCCCCCAACCTCAACCGATGAGCTCTCATAGCCCTCCCCTTCTAAACTGGAAAATCCCTTCTGTATTAACCTTATGTATTCCCTTAAGGTATTTAAAGGTTTCAATCATATTCCCCTTTCCTTCCTTTCCTCCATGGAGTACATGTTCAGTTTGGCCAGTCTATCCTCATAGGACTTTCCCTCAAACCCCTGGATCATCGTTGTCACCCTCCATTGCACTCCCTCCAACAACTTGATGTCCTTCTTCAGGAACGGGTGCCAGTACTGCACACAGTACTCCAGGTGAGGCCTGAACAGAGACCTGTACAGGGGAAAGATCACCTCCCTATTTCTGCAGGAGATTCCCCTCACTATGCATCCTAGCTTCCTATTGGCCTTGCTGCCACCTTCCTGCATTGAGCTGAGTTGTTCATGTTGCCCATTATAAACACCCCCAGATCCTTTTCCTCCTTGTTATTTTCCAGCTCCAGCCTCCCAGGTGATAGCTCCTCCCCTGGTTTCTAGTTCCAAAGTGCAGTACCTTACGCTTCATGATGTTGAACCCCAGCTGCAATGTTACTGACCACTCCTGTAGCTTGTTCAGGTCCTCCTGTAGCCCCCTTCACCCTTCAATGTCATCTACCACTGCTTCCATGTTGCTATCATCAGTGAAAAAGACTAATCCTTCTCCAGACCCAATGTGATATATCAGCTATGAATATCCCAAACAACACCAGTCCCAGTACTGATCCCTGTGGCATCCCGCTTATCTCTTCTCTTGGTGATGACAATTTCCCACCACCACCCTTTGCTGCCTTCCATTCAGCCAGCTGATGATCCAGTTGATCATCTTTGCTCCTAACTCTATGTATTCCAGCTTCCTCCCCCAACCTCCCATGTGGCGTGGAATCAAATGCCTTGCTTAAGTCCAAATACAGAACATCCACCACATAGCCCTTGTCCAGTTTCCTGGTCACCCAGTCATAATACTCAATTAGATTAGTCTGGCAGGATCTACTGGAGACAAACTTATGTTGATGACCATCCTGGAGACCATTGTCCTCCAAGAAGGTCACAAGGCTCTCCTTTAGGATTGTCTCCATGAGCTTCCCCACAATCAATGTGAGGCTCACTGGTCTGTAGTTGCCTAGCTCATCCCTGGGTCCACTTTTTTTGAATAGGCACCACATGGGCCATCCTCCAGTCTTGTGGTACACACATCCCGTGTCCAGAGAGGTATTAAACAGTCCATCAGTGACCCTGCCAAGGTCTCTGCTAGCTTCCTGAGTATTCTAGGGTGAATACCATCTGGTCCTGGTGCCTTGTCCACCCTTAGTGCCCACAATCCTTCCAGAACCCTGTCTTCTGCAATCGCTTTGTCTGTCACCCCCTCTTCCACCCCCACCCCTCCTTGGGGTATCTTCCCCCCTTTCTCCTTTGTGAACACAGTACAGAAGTATCCGTTTAATGCCTCTGCCTGTCTCCCCCTTCTCCACTCATCCTCCATCCTTCCTATTCCTCACAATCTGGTCTTTGTTCTTCCTTCTTTCTCTAATGTATCTGAAGAAGTCCTTTTCTCCATCCTTAACATCCTGTGCTAGCCTCAGTTCTCTAGAGGCCTTGGCCACTCTAACTAGCTTGGTAACCTCCCTTGACTTCTTTGTATACTGCTTCTTATCAAACACCCCCCCACTGATTTCTTGAGTTTCAGAAATAACTTTCTCTTGGCCCTAACCCCCTCCATGACCTCCCCAAGTCAACCAACTGGGCATCTTTGCCCTTCCCTTCTTACTCCATGTCATTGTTCATGTCCCAGTGGCCTCTGTCAGACCTCTTTTAATAATATCTGACTTTTGACTTGCATCCATGTCTTGACGAATGCCTGCCAGATACTTACCCAAAATTTCCCCCATCCTTCTATAGTCTGCCCTTTTAAAATCTGTCACCCTGGTTCCTGTATCCCATGTTTACTCACCCATATTGAGCATGAACCACATATAGGGTGGTCACTCCCAGCCAGAGGGTCCTCCACTCCCAGGTCCCTTACAGCCTCACCATTTGAAAATACCAGGTCCAGAGTCCTCTCCAAACTACTCAGCTTATGTAACAACTGCACCAGGAAGCTGTCCTGAAATGCTTCCAGTATGACCTGCTCCCTCGCACTGATGGTGGCTGGAATGCTCTGATCCACCCCAGGTAGGTCGAAGTCCCCCGCACCACTGTGTTCCCCTTCCTACAGACCCTTCTGATTTGCTCAGCTAGCTCTCTGACCAGGTCCTCCCCTTGCACTGGTGATCTGTACACTATCCCCATCCTCAGTGTCCTACCTTTTGAGTCCTAAAACTGCAACCATAAGGCCTCTGTTCTGCTTTCATCCCCCTCCTCCCTTATACAACTTATCCCTTCTCATACATAGATTGCCATGCCCCCCCTTCCCTTTAGCCCTATCCTTCCTAAATATTTTGTACCCTGGGATCATCATACCCCAGTTCTGGTAATGGGTAGCCCATGTTTCTCTGATGGCCACACTGTCCACCCTCCTCACTTCCAAGAGAGCTTGCAACTCAGCTAACTTATTACCTAGGCTACTCACATTCAACATGACCACCCTCCACCATTTCCTTCCCTGCTTTACTCTGGGTTTCCCCTGCCAAGCCCGTGCCTCCTCCAAGACACCTCCCCTATTATCTTGGGGAGTAAGCTCATTGGGCTCCCCTCTCTGGATTCCCTGCCTACCAACTGGCCACTCGCTACCCCCCACTTAGTTTAAACTCACCTTTGCTGCTGTGTGCCCCTCTATCCCCTGTTTCAATGTTCTCTTCCCCTCCCCACTCAAGTGTAGCCTATCTCCTGTGTATAGGTCGTTGTTGTCCCAGGTACCTCCCCAGCCCCCCACTAACCAGTGCCCCTGGGATTAACAACATTCCCCTAACCACATTCTGAACTCTCATATACTCCCTTTTCTCACTATACTAGTGCATGGCACTGGGAGCACTTCTGAGAAGGCAACCGATTCCCCCAGTTCCTCACATACTCTTCCTAGCTCCTCGAACCTCTCCTTAACAACTTCCACCACCTCTCCTGCCAGGTCATTCATGCCCATGTGCATCACAAGATATGGTTTCCTCCTACTCCTCCTTGTGCACTTCAGAACTGATGACGCAGCCCTGAATGCCATTAACCCAAGTATGGACTCCACCCATATATGACTGCGTCTTTTCCCTTACTGCCCCATCTTATCCCTTTTAGTATGGAATCCCCCAGTACTAGTAGCCCCCTTCATCATTCCTCTGACCAGCTCCACACTACTATAAAGGTATCTATCCCTGGAGTCCTCCACCTTTGTATCCCTGCTGTTCCCCCCTAAGGCTCCCCCACCCACCACTGATCTATCCCACCTCCCTCCCTGCCCCATCCCTATTCTCCACTTCACTCCCAACTTCCTGGCCCCCTACCTATACCATTCTCCATCCCCTCCCTGTTCCTCTTCCCTTCCTCTCTGCTCCCTTTTATCATCCTTCCAGCTGTACCCCTTTCCCTTTACCCTTGGTTCCCTCCGCTGACCTACTTCCATCCCTTGTTCCACCCCCTCCCCACTCCTGCCCTCTACTGGTGATTCTTCCCCCTTCTCCTCCACCAATGATGCCAAGACCGCATAACTATTACCTGCCCCAACTGCCATGATGTGTGTCAGCTCTTCCCTCCTGACTATGGCCCTCCCTACAGTGCCTGGTCTCCCATTTGGTTTACTCCTGCAGCCCCTCCCCATCCCCTCTCTCATCCCAATGTTCCTTCTATGTGGTGCCCTCATGTTACCCCCTGGGGGTGGCCCACTCAACCCAACAGCCCCCTCCCTCCTTCCATCCTCTCCAACTCCTTACCAAGTCACATCAGCTCCTACTCGAGCCTCCTTAGCCTGTGACAGATAATAATAACAAAATAATAAATTTTATTTGTTAAGTGCAATTCACTAATATTAAAGTGCGGTACAAAACTCTAAAATATTTATATAAAATAAAAAAAATATAAAACTTAGTAAAATATTTATACAATATACAGAATCAAATAATCAAAATCAGAAAACAGGAAAAGCACATAAAAACAGTTGGGTTTTTAAATCTTTTTTTAAAGCTCTCCACTGTCTGGCATTCTCATACCTCAAGAGGTAAAGAATTCCACAGGGTGGGGACAGCATAAACAAAAACATGAGCTCCAGAAGTCTTCAAATGCACCCTGGGAATCTCTAGCAAGCCCTCATTGGTTGAGCAGCATGGTGGAGGGGGAGTAGTGATTCAGAAGCTCTTGCAGGTAACTCAGACCCAAACCATGTAGGGCTCTGAAAGTCAGTAAACCAACTTTAAAGGTGATCTACCACTGAACTGGCAATCAGTGCAGAGAGTGCAGCACAGGGGAAATGTGGCTGGATCGAGTTGACCCAGTCAATAACCTGGCCGCAGCATTCTGCACTAGCTGCAAGCAGCAGATATCAACCTCAGGAAGCTCAGGGTACAGGGAGTGACAGTAGTCAAGGCACGAGGTCACAAAAGAGTGGACCAGGAATGAAAGATCACCAGATGGAACAAGGTGCTTAATCTGGGTGATATTCCTCAGATGGTAAAATGAAGACTTGAATACAGCTGACTCCTGGGAATGAGGCATCAGCCTGTCATCAAGTATCACCCTTAGATTCTGTACCCATTCAGAGGACTACACCTGGGATCCCCCAAGCCAAAGCCTGGCAGACCACCCAGCTGCTGACCCCTCTATTCAGTGACCCAGTTCCACCACTAACATCTCTGTTTTATCAGGATTTAACTTTAACCAACTGGAATTCATCCAGTCTTGGATTTCAGTGTGACAGTTGGAAAAAACTGAAATCCTGGAAAAAAATGAAATCACACTATCCTGGTCGGGCACAAAAGACAGGAGCGGCTGAGTATCATCTGTGTAACAGTGGAAACTCAGCCTATACCAGCTTACAATGTCTCCCAAAGGTAGCATGTACACCATGAACAACATGGGGGACAGCACTGAACCCTGCTGGACCCCACAAAGCAGAGAGAAGGAGTCAAAGGAAAATATCTCCAATACTACCCTCTGTGATCTGCCAGTGAGAAAAGAATGAAACCATCTGAGGACTGTACCAGACAGGCCATAGATGACCTGCAGGCAATCAAGAAGCACCCCATGGTCCAAGGTGTCAAAAGCTGATGAGAGATCCAGAAGGACCAAGATGGAACAGTGTTCTGGTCTCTAGCCATCAGGAGATCATTAAGTACCTGAACCAGAGGAGTCTCAGTACTATGTCTCTTATGAAAACAAGACTGGAGAGGATTGTAGATAGCATGGGTAGTAAGATGGTTCTCCAACTGTTGCACAACAATTTTCTTAACAACCTTCCCTATAAAGGGAAGGTTAGAGATAGGTCTGTAGTTTGCAGGAGAATCTGGGTCAAGAGGCGGATTCTTGAGAAAGGGGGTTATCACAGCATCCTTCAGGGATCTGGAAAACTCCCCTGACTCCAATGAACACCAGATTAACTCTGCTAGAATCAGGCTGATCACATCAACACACCATATTAAAAGGCGGGTAGGGCCATGTGTAAACTACAGCAATTGGCCGCATACCCTGGAGGAGCCAAATGATATCCTCTATCTCCAGGCAGTCAAACTCAACCCAACAAAACAGAGGAGTCACAACCCCGCTCTGACCACCTGTAACCCCCATAGGGCATGATAGGTGAATCTCCAATCCGATGTCCACAAAATGTTCATGCAAACTTCAGCCCCCACATCCATTACAGCCCACTATTCCACCCATGTTTAAGCAGTACTTACTTCACAGGAAAGGATAGTGCAAAAGGAATACTGTACCCCAATAAGTAGTTTTTTTTTACTTTTAACTAGTATTATTTGGGCATTTTTAACTAAGCCTACCTCACAAAAATTAACTTACCTTACAGTACAAGATACTACCTGTGACGTACACAGTCAGTTCTAAGTGCTGTATAATTTTTTTTATATGAAATGTATTAATGACTATCTCTGCTGAAAAATCTAATGCTAGGAGTGACCTCAACCCCCCAGTTTTCAACTGACAGGTGCAAGCTAAGAGAAATGCTGACAACATGTGTATCACACACACTCAGTTTTTAGAGGCAATGTGTTACATGGAAGACTTTAATCAAGGATCCTGTTTCTCTGAGTTAATTACAGACTTGTTTAAATTAATTTTGTTAAGAGAGAAATCATAAACAAGTTTTATGACATTAGAAGGGCAAACTAGGATGTTACATGGGGTGTAAGGTTGTAAATGACCCTGTGAAGCCTGTGTGAGGGAGAGTACAGCATGAGATCAAAGAGGTGTCAATTGAAATTGAGTTATGCTAAGGTTGCAGAATTAATACTTTGAAATTACAACCTGTGGTTGTATAGAAATATATATTTTTTAGATATTTTAACAGGTAGGAGCTAGATGACCTCATGCAAAAGAGTTGGGCAAAACCAGCTTTTAAAGATTATTTTGTTTCACTACAGACACACTTTTTATCTGACACTGACCAAGAAAACAACTGAGCACTGAAAACAGGTATTTAGAAAGCTAGACAAATCTAAATATTGTTGTAGGAATTGTACTGTTTTAAACCTTGTTTTGTTTAAAGATATGAATGTCTTGTGATATGAGTTCTGTATTATATGTTTGACATATTATTATATATTTTAGTAAAAGCTCTAATTTTAGAGCATATCTGGTCTGTCTTTGAATTGCTTCTTTTGCTAAGAAATATTTATGGTTATAGCAGACAGCAGCCATAAACTTGTATGGTGGTACCAAACTGGAAAGAGAAGAGTTTTAAATCTGAGGTCTTTATTAAAGTTTTAGGGTTCATCTCTGAATACTTGGTTAGGTGCCCATAGACAAAGACATCTGGCCCCCCAAAGACAGATATATCTGAGCCTGTGCATTGGGTATGCTAGCAAGAGGTTAATAGTTTGAATCTCTCCAGAACTTGAGGCCAAAGGTTGATCTGAGCTCACAAAACAGTCAAGAGAGTTACTTTGTCTGTTACACTGTTCACAAGACTGTGCTCAGAGGTTGGCACTTTGGGAGTAGAAGGCCTGACCTGCTGAGTGGGTTTGTGACAGTTTGGTTGGCAGCAGTGGCATAATTTTGGTATCACAAGCTTTATTGTTCTGTGTCACCTGAGACCATAGACTGTCTTGCAAAGAAAGAAAAAGACAGAGTTTTATTTTAAAAAGGAAACAGAAGTATATATCACTTGGTGTACAGTCAAGTTCTTACCTATTTTATTTTTTTTTCTAAAGTGCAAAGTCAGAGTAGCCATAGTCAGGGAAGAAGATGGCTTCTGACTACAGCAGGCATACTGTAGATTACTTGAAGCAGTTGTGCGGGGACAGGGGAGTCCCATTCGAGGTAGCAGCCAAAAAGCAGAACCTCATGGAGGCCCTTATGGTAGCAGATACCCAGAGCAGCGAGTCACCAATGTGACTGAAAAGGACAGCAGGGCCACTCTCAGTGAAGGGCCACAGTAGCAGGAAATGGCCACCAGTATCCTGAATCCAGAGGTACTCAAACTGAAAACTGAGTTGTGCAGGATGGAGTTCAAGTCCCAGAAGAGGAGAGAGCGAGAGAAGCGAGAGGCGGACCATGAGGCAGAACGAGAATGCAGAGAGGCAGAGTGACAACAGAGGGAGGGAGACCATGAGCACCGCAAGTGCCAATGTGCTGCATAGGAGAAGAGAGAGGACTGACAGAGGCAATATGAGCTGGAGAAGATGCTACTCTGACCAGCGGCACCAGAGCAGGTAAGTGGCTTGGATTTAACTGGGACTGTAGGACTGGGTTGCAAATTGAACTCCAAATTAATAGCTGAGTTTAAGGAAAGAGAGGACATGGATGCATTTTTAAATTCTTTTAAAAAAGTTTGTATTCAAGCTAAAATTCCTAGAGAGTCCTGGAGCTTCCAGCTATCCCCGCTACTTACCGGGAAAGCTTGGGATGCATTGGGTCAAATGGACAATGAAGACAGCAATGATTACAGCAAGCTAAAAGCTGCACTGTTAAAAAAGTTTGAATTAACTGCTGAATCATACAGAGCTAAATTCTGTAAGCTCAGGAGAAGCCCTGATATGAGCTATGAGGAGCTAACCACGAAACAACATCAGTTTTTAAAATGTTGGTGGGAAGGAATTGAGGCAAATTCTGTTGAAATAAAATTGAAAATGTGATTTTATTAGAACAGTTTAATTGGGCATGCCCAGCAGAGCTAAAAACCTAGCTAGAGGACCAAGATCCAAAAACAGTGCAAGAGGCTGCTGAACTCTCTGACCGATATGCCAAGAGCAGACCTGCTCTGAGAATGAATGGGGTGGACATGGCAGTGCAGAAAGGGAAAAACACACCTTCAAGGCAGCTAAAACCCTCACTGCCTCTACCGAAACCAGTTAGCCCCAGGTTTCAAAGAAACGATTTCTCTGATGTAAGAAATGCCTGTTGGTTGTGTAAAGAAACTGGGCATATTGCCAGACAGTGCCCCAAAGAGGCGAGTCATAATACACAACAGGGTGCTAGAAAAGAAGTGGGTTGTTTTTGTGTCCTTGGAAGCATGCCAGTGAACATGAGGGAACACATGCACCCAGTCATGGTGAGTGGGGTACACATGCAGGGGTTAAGGGACACAGGGGCATCCCTGACATTGGTAGAGGGGGATCTGGTACAGCCTGGTCAGCTTATACCCACTAAATACGTAACTGTACAAGGGTTTACTGGTGAAGAGAAAACATTGCCACTTGCTAGTGTTCTCCCTGACTGGGGTGAAACAGGAGGAAGTGTGCAGCAGTTGGCTGTAGCCAACACATTAGCAGTGGATGTGATCCTGGGTAACAATCTCCAGCAGGGGGTGGTATGTGCAGTTACCCGTAGCCAAGTGACATGGGAAAATAATTGTTCCCTGAACCCCATTGAAACCAGAGTGAAAATGCTGAGAGGCTGGTTCCCCAGCCTGTGTCTCCAGATGGGGAGACTGATAAAAAGGGGGTAGAAATTTCCCCGGTAGCAAGTGACCACACAGCTACGGAAGGTTACTCTGAAGAGGAAGGGGTGACCAATTATCAGAGGGTTGGGATTGACAGTGATCCTGAGCGCCCTGACCCCATTGCTAGGGACCCTAGTTTAGTGACTGAAGGAGACCTGTCCCATGCCTTGGGACTGTGTGAGGGGTTTGCAGCTGCTCAGAGGAGTGACCCTAGTTTAGAGAAACTGAGGGCTTAGACAGACTCAGAGGGCACACAGGGAGGTGATGGCAGACATAAGATTTATTGGAAAAATGGACTTATGTATACACAGGCAGTGCAGACAGAATGAGGGATGCTAGGCAGGCAGCTTGTCATTCCCAAGGGGTATTGTGAGCAGCTGCTGAAGATTGCACATGATATTCCCTTGTCTGGTCATCTGGGAATCACGTGCACAACACAGCAGTTGGCCCAGAATTTCTACTGGCCTAACTTCACCCAGCAGGTGAAGGAGTATTGCAGGTCTTGTCACCAGTGCCAAGAAATAGGGAAGGCGGGCAAGAAAACCCAAGCCATCCTGATCCCCTTGCCCATAGTGGAGGAGCAATTCCAGAGGATGGGAATGGATATTGTGGGGCCTTTAAATACCCCCAGCTCCTCAGGGAAGAGATGCATCCTAACTGTGGTGGATTATTCTACCTGGTACCCAGAGGCAGTCACCCTATCCTCTCTGAGGACAGACAAGGTGGCAGATGCCTTACTTGGGATTTTCTCCCGTGTTGGGTTTCCGCAGGAGGTAATCACCGATTGAGGGGGTTTCTTCATGTTGGACCTGATGAAATGTTTATAGGAGAAGTGTGGGGTGGTGCAGAGATGCATGACACCATATCACCCACAAGCCAATGGGCTTGTGGAGTGATTCAATGGTACCCTAAAGTCAATGCTCCTGGCGTTTGCTGAACAGCATTGGAGGGGCTGGGAGTAATACCTTTCCCACCTGTTGTTTGCATACAGGAAGGTGTCCCAAGAGTCAACAGGACTTTCCCCTTTGAACTTTTATATGGACGCCGGGTACATGGGCCCCTAGACTTGATCTGGGGGGACTGGGAAGGCAAGCACGACACCCAGGGAACTCCCATTGTGGATTATGACTTTAGGCTTAGGGAAAGGCTGAAGGAGCTTAAGAGGACAGCCCAGAGCAACCTGGCAGCTGCCCAACAGAAACAAAAGGTGTGGTACAACCGCAGAGCCAGAGCTCGCTTGTACATGGTGGGTCAGGAAGTCATGGTCCTTATTTTGGTCCGGAAAGATAAGCTGCAAGCTGAGTGGGCAGGATCTTACAAAGTGGTTAGGAAGGTAAATGAAGTGAACTACATTGTGGAGTTACCTGACCGTAGACAGACTGAAGGGATGTACCATGTCAACTTGATGAAGCCATATGCAAATAGGGCTGACATGGTGTTTGCAGTGTGTAGTCATGGGGAGGAGACGGACAAAAGAGACCCCCTTCTGGATTTGCTGGAAGAGATTAAGCGGGAATCCTCTGTGGAGGCAGTAGAATTGTCTCCCCAGCTGACCATGGACCAGGTCCAGAAAGTAAGGGAGGTTTTAGTAGACTTTTCCCCCTTGTTTAGTGCCAAGCCTGGACTAACCCCCATAGTGACACACAGTGTGGAGGTAGGGACACAGATGCCCATACGGTGGACAGCATATCAGGTGTCAGATGCTGTCCAAAAGGACATTAGGAGGGAAGTGGAGGAGATGCTGGATTTAGGGGTAATCCAGAGATCCCAGAAGCTCCTGGGCCTCACCCGTAGTCCTTGTACCTAAACCAGATGGCTCAACTTGTTTCTGTGTGGACTATCGTGGACTGAATGCAGTCACTAAATCCGATGCCCACCCGATGCCCCAGATGGATGAATTCCTGGACAAGTTGAGAGGGGTGACCTACCTTACGACTATTGACCTCACCAAAGGGTATTGGCAAGCAGAATTGACAGACAGAGCTAGGGAGAGGTCAGTAATGCTTTTTGGAATGAAGAACACCCCAGCTACTTTCCAAAGGTTGGTGAACCAGGTGTTAAATGGTGCTGAGGAGTACACAGTGGTGTACCTGGATGACATTGCCATCTTCAGTACCAGCTGGGAGAAACACCTTTCACACCTTAGGGAAATGCTGGGCAGGATACAGAGGGCCAGGCTCACTGTCAAAGCCAAGAAGTGCCAGGTGGCCATGGGAGAAGTGGCATACCTTGGGCATCTGGTAGGCCAGGGACAGCTCCATCCTAACCAAATAAAGATAGAGGTGATCCAGGCATGGCCCAGACCAGAAACCCAGAAGCAGGTCAGGAGCTTTCTAGGGACAACAGGGTACTACAGAAAATTTGTACCCAATTACAGTGCCCTGGCTGCTCCCCTATCTGTCCTGACAAAGAAAAAGATGCCAAAGAAAATTACCTGGGGCCCAGTCTGTGAGGAAGCCTTTACCAGACTGGAGGAGGCACTGTGCAGTGCTCCTGTTTTGACAAGTCCAGACTATAGCAAAACCTTAATAGTTCAGACAGATGCCTCAGATGTGGGTATTGGGGCAGTACTTAGCCAGACATCTAGCCAAGGGACAGATCACCCAGTTGTGTACCTGAGCAGAAAGCTGCTTCCCAGGGAGAAAGCGTACTCCATGGTTGAAAAGGAGTGTCTTGCCATAGTGTGGGCCCTAAAGAAGTTAAAGTCATACTTGTATGGGCAGCATTTTGTGGTGCAGACTGACCACAACCCCCTGGTTTGGCTGATTCAGATGGGAACAATGGCAGACTACTAGGATGGAGTCTTGCTTTACAAGGGTGTGGTCTAAAAATCGTACATAGGGCTGGAGCAAAGAATAAGAACTCAGACTGGCTGTCTAGGGTCTATGAGGAGTGAACTGATTTGGGAAGCTCATCCCATGTACGGGGTGGATCCCCCAGATTCAGTCTCGTTGGGGAGGAGTGCGATATAGACAGCCAGTTCTGAGTGCTGTATAATATTTTCTTTTATATGAAATGTATTAATGACTATCTCTGCTGAAAAATCTAGTGCTAGGAGTGACCTCAAACCTCCCCAGTTTTCAGCTGACAGATGCAAGCTAAGAGAAATGCTGACAACATGTGTATCACACACACTCAGTTTTTAGAGGCAATGTGTTACATGGAAGACTTTAATCAAGGATCCTGTTTCTCTGAGTTAATTACAGACTTGTTTAAGTTAATTTTGTTAAAAGAGAAATCATAAATAAGGTTTATGACATTAGAAGGGGAAGCTAGGATGCTATATAGGGGTGTAAGTTTGTAAATGACCCTGTGAAGCCTGTGTGAGGGAGGATACAGCATCAGATCAAAGAGGTGTAATTTGAAATTGAGTTATGCTAATGTTGCAGAATTGATACTTTGAAATTATATCCTGTGGTTGTACAGAAATAAATATTTTTTAGATATGTTGACAGGGAGGAGCCAGATGACCTCATGTAAAAGAGGTGGGCAAAATCAGCTTTTAAAGATTATTCTGTTTCACTACAGACACACTTTTTATCTGACACTGAATAAGAAAACATCTGAGCACTGAAAACAGGTATTTAGAAAGCTAGACAAATCTAAATATTGTTGTAGGAATCATACTGTTTTAAACCTAGTTTTGTTCTTAAGATATGTATGTCTCGTGATATAAGAGTTCTGTATTGTATGTTTGACATATTATTATATATTTTAGTAAAAACTCTAATTTTAGAGCGTACTTGGTCTGTCTTTGAATTGCTTTCTTTTGCTAAGAAATATTTATGGTTATAGCAGTCAGCAGACATAGGCTTGTATGGTGGTACCAAACTGGAAAGAGAAACATTTTAAATCTGAGGTCTTTATTGAAGTTTTAGGGTTCATCTCTGAATACCTGGTTAGGTGCCTGTAGGCAAAGATATTTGGCCCCCAGAAAACAGATATATCTGAGCCTGTGCATTGGGTATGCTAGCAAAAGGTTAACAGTTTGAATCTCTCCAGAACTTGAGACCAAAGGTTGATCCAAACTCACAAAACAGACAAGAAGGTTACCTTGCCTGTTACACTGTTCACAAGATTGCACTCAGAGGTTTGCACTTTGGGAGTAGAGGGCCTGACCTGCTGAGTGGGTTTGTGACACTACCTATTTATTTTTTCCCTATTCCCTGCCTAAAATACCTTCCCACTAGGGTGACGTGCACCAGAAATACAATATAGTTTGCCCAAACTACTGCTTGAGATGCCACTCTCCTGCCCTCACCCCCTGTAAACACAAAAATAGTGCCAGACTGACTCACCATCTACCTTCAGCCAGAGTACCCAAAGTCTGGGCAGCATTCAGCACCTTCCTGGTCCCTCCTGTGTGTGCTCCTTTCCTAGAAGGAGGCATCTTCTGCTGCTATCCAGCCCTTGGCTCCTTGCTGCCTCATGCCTCTGGATCCTCCCACAATGGCCATTTATTAGAAGTCAGGGCCGGGATGGGTCTACTGGCCAAATTCTTCATCCTCTTCCCGGTTTGTTCTTGCAACCATAAGCCACGCTGCCCGTGGTTCTTTTTGACTTCTAATCCATGCTGCCCCAACTTCTTAAGCCACTGATGTGGGTCTTTCCATGCTCCACTGCCCCAACTCCTTAAACCACAGATGTGGCTCTTTCCTGGTCCCTGACTTGCACCAATGGCACCTGCCACTTGAGTGCTCACTGTACTTTTATCAGACAAAATTTGTATCCAGATGCAGGCTTTAAAGACTATTCAGTGCTTCTTAAATATAATTTCCAAGGCACAGACTTCTCAATTGCATGTTGACATCTGCAACAGTATTATCAATATTATTTTTGAATGTACCCAGCTATACTGTATATTTATATATCATTATTATCTTCTATAAAAAGAAAGTTACAAAAAATAGGCCTCACACCATAGTGTGGGGCTTGTCCAGATTAGCACTTTTAATGCTTAATCATTAACGATTATCATTAAGCTTAATGCTATATCATTAATGCTTAATGTAATTCATTACCTGATTGTAATTAAACTGTGTTTTTGATTGATCCTGCCACCCCACCCTGAAACTGACAATATTCGTATTGCCTGTTGGGGCACATCCCAGAAACTCCTGTGGTATCTTGGATCAACCAATGAATGTTCAGTTTGCTTTAGTTGTTCTTGAAGCTATAGCTGTTTTGTTTGCTGCCAGTTCTGCAGACCTACTAAGGCTAAAGTGGTGCCAGCCAGGATGCAGTGCAGTAATGCTGCAGAATAATGCAATGTGCTGCAGTATACTGCCAGGAACAATGTAATTCAGTGGCAATTAAACCCTTTTTGTCATGCAGTATTTTTCAACATGTCATTTACTGCAAGTTACTGTGTTGCATCATGGTCAGCTCTTCTGTATGTATAACTCTTTAATCTACACCTTGTAGGGCTGCAGCAGGCAGCATGCAAAACAGTGCTATTAATAGCAGCAATGGAGGCAATAGATATGGCCAGAACCTACCAACAGGAGGAGTCCAGCAGTGTATCACTGGGACCTGGAAGGAGAATAGCGCCAGTTGCAGACAATCATTCGGAATATGACATATCCAGAGAAGAAACACGCAACCATGACATAGCAAAACCATTCCCATAGAGGGTGACTAATGAGATGAGAAACTGGAACTAAAGAGCAGCAGGGAAGCCCAGCACAGAAAGCTGCACAGGGCCTTGTGGTTTGTTTATAAAAGAGCTGCACAGACAAGCAAAAAGCAACACTGGGCCAGAGACAAAAAGCAGCAGCTTTTTAAATACAGCAATGAAAGCAAAAGTTACATACTGCAATTGAAAAAATAATCGAGAAAAAGATGGCAAACATCAGTGATGACATTCAACAAAGGCACTTCTTCAGTCAAATATGAAGCTGACAGTGGAGAAATAAAAACTGAGAAGGCGCCAGGACCACCCACATTATTTAGACAGCACTAAAATGCAACACTGTGGGCAGACACAGCTGGGCAAAGATTTCTGAGGGGTTATGATGCTGATACCTTACAATTCCAAAGGTGTGGCTGTATGGAGTTAGATGCCCTTTAAGTGCCTCTGTCAGAAACAGAACAATGGAGGCAGAACTGGGGGTAACCGGCACCTGCTCTAGACTTTGGTGCAAGTCCCAGTAAATGAAAAATCACAAAAACAGTTTAACTGCAGAAGTTCAATTTTTTTTTGTGCAAGTCGGATGCAGTTTGTGTAATTCCTTCATATTGGAGTTATCAGGCTTGCAATCAATATGAGCGGTAAACAGAGAAAGTTGACCATGGCATGTGTGCAGAACTCCCCTCCTATTGACATCAGCCTGCAGCATGATGACATCAAGTGTGTGTGTGTGTGGGGAGGGGTTGCACACACACCACGGTCAGTATTTTCTGTTTACCACTAGTCTTGACTTTAAGCTGTGATTGTTCCAATATGCATGAATTGCATGACTTACACCTTCTGCAGGTAAACTGTTTTTGTGCATTTTTATGTACTGGAAATTTTCCCTCTAGTTTAGAGTAGGTGCAGGTCACTCCCCATGTTGCGCTATAAATGTGGTAGTCTTGATAGTTATATAGATACATTGATGTTGTTGGCAGATAAGGACCTTGTGGCCCATCCAGTCTGCCCTATCCCTCTTTCTAAAGCTTAAGGTACCCTAGATGCTGTAAGACCCCCCTTTCACACTAGCTTGATAATTCTCATGTGCCTATCCCATGCATTCTTGAATCCCTGAACCATAGCCTCCCCTACCACTTCCTGGGGGAGACTATTCCATCTCTCCACCACCCTTTCAATGAAGTAGAATTTCCTCAAGTTCCCTCTAAGTCCCCCCCCCCTTTTAATCTCATGCTGTGCCTCCTTGCTCTGCAATTTCCCTTCATGTGAAAGATGTTCCCTCAGGTACCTGTTGATCCCCTTTAGATATCTGAAGGACTCTATCATGTTCCCCCTCTTTCTCCTTTCCTCCAGGAAGTACATATTGAGAGCTCTGGGTCTCACGTCATACAACTTATGCTGCATCTTGACACCATTTTTTTGCCCTCCTTTGTACTGTCTCCATCCTGTCTATGTCTTTTTGGAGCTGGGGCCTCCAGAACGGAACACAGTACTCCAGATGAGGCCTTGCTAGGAAGTTGTACAATGGTACCACCACTTCCCACCTTCTACTTGTTATACCCGTTCCTATGCACCCTAGCATTCTGTTAGCCTTTTATGACCAAACTGAGTCATTATGGTTTCTTTTTTCTTCTTCAAACATAGTTTTGTCGGTGCACAGCTAGCACTCTGGGGGAGCAGACAGTTTTCACAGAGCTTCAACCACCAGCAAGTATTAATATGTAAAATATTACTTTTTATTTTGAAGTCTAAGTTGTTTTGAAGTTTATGAAGGAAAAACTGCAGTTATTAGACTTCCCTAACCTGAATTATGGTCTGGTGTGAGAATAGGAAAATCTGAAAACTCCACCAACACTACCTGGGATTTTTTCAAGTCTAAGCATGGAGCTAAGGACTTAAACAGCAGATTCAGAAACATCAGGAGAAAGGGAAGCAAATTTTCAAACCGTACACCAAGTGATACAACAAGTGAACAACTCTATTGAACTTCTGGTGAATTTTCGTAGTTTGTACATTTTTCACATCAATGTCAAAGTGTGGCACAGAAAGCTTAAGCCATCCATGTGGAGGCATCACAATCAGTATTTTAAACTTGATGCACACTCTCTATGAGCAAGGGATTGCTTTAGGAGAACATCTTATTTGTAATAAGGTAGGAGCAGGTGGAAAAACAGTTCTGAAAGCAAAATGTGAGAGTCAATGGCCTGCCAGAGGGTTTTGAGGGAATTAGTGCAACAGATACCATCATGGCATAATTGGAGCAGCTCTAAGGAGGTGCTGACTATAATGCAGTAAATCTGCAAGTTTACAGGATTTACAGGCTTAACTCCCCAGAAAGTGCAAGACTCAACCCCAAGAAGCTGTCCAACCCAAATGTTCTTTTTGTCTCTTTGGAAATGCACTGTGATACTCCACAGCAACTGGTGGGTGAAACATGTGGGAGTAGAAGGATGCAGAGTCAATGTTTTAGTTGTCCTGCCTTGAGCTCTCCTACAAGACTTTTTGTTTTCCTTTTGGACCTCAAGACTGTAGAGTTGTTTAGCACATTATGAAGGTTTATGTATTAAAGGTCCAGCCAACTGGCTACATGGGATTGTTTTATGCTGTTGAAACTTGGCTTCATTAATGTCTCAGGCATCCCCCCCCCCCCAAGGAAGTAGCAGAAAAGAATTAACTAAAACACTGATGAAACTGGTAATACTTGATCTGTTATCATACTCTCTCTCTCTCTCTCTCTCAATACTATGCATTTAGGTATTGATAGAAGACCATAACCCCTCAATATAACACATTGTTTTGGAGTCAGGTCTGCCGTCCGTTATAGCTCCTCGTTCATATTAGTAAGGGGCACTCAATTAAGTGTGGTATCTCATATGGGATGCAGATGGAGGTTTGCAGAGTTGCTTCAGGGAAGGTTATATGGGACACATAGTTAACTGGAGTTTGCTGAGTGTCTTTTTGTATTGGTAAAACTTTCTTTTACAAGCTAGCCACTTCCTTTAATGGGGCAATCTCAGGCTCAATGTGTATGGGACTTATGGGTGAAATGGGTTTGCTGGGCTAAGCACTTAGGAAGGGATGAGGTACGTGCACTGCACTGTACTGTACTGTACTGTTTGGTTATTTTTTTTTGTTTCTTTTCACAAACTTTTGCAAACTACCCACTTTATTTTATGTGGCAGTCATGGGGTCAACGTGTAGGATGCCTGGGGGGGAGTGTGTTTAGTGTGTTTTATACTTGGTGAAACTTTTTTTATCTTGCTTTGTGTAAATATGTGCCAGTGTTATTAAACCAGAAACCAGTCACTCTTTAGCTTTATCATTCCATCGAAAAATATCTGTCATCTTTATCTGTTTGACTCTTTTGGCAGTAGCCACATCCTTCACAACTGAAACAAGCTGTCTCAGCTGGATAATCTTGATTGGGTCCACCTCTTGGCTGGAGAGTCATACCAGCTCTGTCTCTAAACCCTGGATAGCCTTGCAATTTGCACTGGGTGACAGAGGCACCTCACAGTCTTCTCCTTCCTCATCTACTTCCTGAGTATGCTTGTTTAGAACTGCAGAGGGAATGTCAGAGTCTGACAGCTGCTCATGAGTCTTGGCAGTGTCATCTCCTGCCAGCCACTCCTTGATGGCAGCCTCAGGGTCAGTACCATCTATCAGGTTCTGGTCACTAGCCATCTGTATGATTTCCCCCATATCATCCTTGTCCATGTCATTATCGGAGGCAATGTCAACTTTAAAAGCAGGACTTAAACAGCTTGCCTCTGCCCCCACTAGAGAAAACACAGTCCAAGACCTGGTGCTCACAAACAGTGGCATGGTCCAGGAGGTGGAGGTGGACTGCCATTTGGGGTCGAGTGACCACAAATCTGTCTGGCTCAAGGTCAAAAAGGCCAAGGAAACATGCCACACTAAGACATGGGTCATAGACTTCAGAAGAACAGACTTTAATCAGATGTGAATATGCTTTAGGGATCTCCTCAAGACGAAGGCAACCGGGGGGTTGGAGGAATGTTGGATAAACATAAGAGAAACACTAGTGGAGGTTACTGCAAAATACTCCGGGCTAGTTAGTAAGATGAAGAAAAAAAGAAATCTGTTATGGTTCACAAAGGAGGTTGCAGCTGCAGTAAGGGAAAAAAGACTAGCATTATAAAGATACAAGGGCTCAAACAGCAAAATAAATAGGGAGGCACACAAGTGCAGCTTGAAGAAGGCAGGATGGGTGATCAGAAAAATAAAGGCACAGACTGAGGAAGATATAGAGCGGTGTGTTAAAGGAGGCAATAAGACCTTCTTTAGGTACATAGGCAACAAAAGGAAAAAACAAAGGAGGCATTTTCAGACTCATAAGCAGGGATGGGAGGAGGGTAGAAGAAGACAGTGAAAAGGCAGAAATCTTAAATGAGTACTTCTTCTCAGTCTTTATTAAGGAGGCACCTGGTAACAGTCCCACCCAAAGGGGGACAGAAGTCACCTAGGGGAAATGGACACAAGCCCATTCACAATAGAGAGGGTAAAGACAGAACTAAAAAAATCTAAAGGTAGATAAATCCATGGGGCCAGACGAAGCCCACCAATGCAGATTGAGGAAACTTAGTCATGACTTGGCAGCACCACTAGTGGATCTTTTTAGTAGATTCTTGAGAGTAGGAACTGTTCCCCAGGATGTGAAAAGAGCAATAGTGGTCCCCATACACAAGTGTGGTCCCCATACACAAGAGTGGTAGCAGTGAGGAGACAGAAAACTACCACCATGTCAGCCTCACCTCGGTGGTGAGTAAGATGATGGAGTCACTGCTCAAAGAAAGGATACTAGTATTCCTGGAGGAATCTGGACAATTGAACACCAAGCAGCATGGCTTCACAATGGGAAGGACCTGCCAGACTAACCTGATTGAGTTCTTTCACTTAGTTACTAGGGCTGTGGACCAGGGAGGAGACATTGATGTTACATACTTTGACTTTAGCAAGGCCTTTGACTCTGTATCAAGCAGAAGGCTGCTAAACAAACTGAACCATACAAAAGTGGGTCAGGACATGGTAGCATGGGTGAGTAGCTGACTTGAACAGAGAACTCAATCCATGACAGTAAATGGGGCAGCAACATGGGATAGGGTGGTGATAATTGGGGTGTCACTGGGGTCCATCCTCAAACCATTACTCTTTAATATCATCATAAGAGATATCACAGAGGAGTTGAGCCGGAAGGTGTGCCTGTTTGCAGATTACACAAAGCTCTGCAATAGGGTGGACACTGCACAGGGGGTACAGCAAATGAAAACTGACCTACTCAGGCTGGAACATTGGTCCAACTTGTGGCAATTAAAATTCAATGCGAAAAAGTGCAAAGTTATGCATCTGGGCAGAAGCAACCCAGAGACAGACTACTACCTGGGAGGGGAGAAACGAGCAACCACCAATCAGGAGAGGGATCTAGGGGTTATCATACCAGACAATGTGAAGGTAGGCAGACTATGTGAAAAGACAGCAAAGAAGGCCAGCAGGATGTGATGATGCATAGGAAGGGGCACCACAAGAAGAAGAAAGGAGGTGATCCTGACACAGTACAGGTCCCTGGTAAGACCCCACCTTGAGTATTGCATCCATTTCTGGAGACCTTATCTCAGGAAGGACATAGATAAACTGGAGACAGTACAGAGGGCAACACAAATGATACACAGTATCCATAAGTTGCCATATGAAAGCAGGTTACAGGAACTCAACATGTACTCCCTGGAACAACGTAGAGATAGAGGGGACATGATTGAGACATTCAAGTTTCTGAAGGGAACAAACAGAGTCTCCACCCAGGAGCTCTTTATGGTCAATAGCACCTGCAGGACAAGAGGACAAGAGACGAAATTGAGGGGAGGAAGATTCAAGGGCAACATGCAAAGTTTTTTCTTCACAGATAGGGTGGTTGACCCATGGAATGATTGACCGTCTGGAGTCATTGACTCCAAAAAAGTAGGGTAATTCAAAGCAGTTTGGGACAGACACCAGGGGATTGCCTCACAGAAATCCTAAAGGGGGTAGGGATCAGGGCAGACTAGATGGATATTTGGTCCCCATCTGCTGTCAATTTCTATGTTTCTATGTATCTATGACCCAGTGTTGCTGACCAGCAGTGTGCCACAGTGCAATCAGTAACATTCTCCCATACTGCTCCATTCTCCAGCAAAGTGTTCCATTGCTTTTAAATTTAATTCCTGGATGAAATCTGTGACCTGGGTTCCAGTATCTATGGCAACTTAGTCACCCAGGAGCCACTTTCTGTAATGTGTTTTGAATGTTGCAATGATCCCCTGTCCAGAGGCTGTGTATGAGAGGTAGTGTTTTTTGGCAGAAGGAGTGCCCTGATTTTACCATCTCTTGATCACAATTCAGCCTTGGTGATGTGTGCTGGACATTGGTCAAGTAGAAGTAGAGCTTTCAGCTGCATTTTGTTATGCAGGAAGGAACATAATGTGGGTATGAATGAATCAAAAAAACTGCCCATGGAAAATCTCTGCCATCATCCATGCATTTCTGCTGTTGCTGTATTGTACAGGCAAAAAAGCCATATTCACACAATGGAAGGAATGGGGGTTTAAAACTTGTCATTGCAGAGGGGCCTCAGTTTGTGTGTACCTGTGGCATTACAGAAGAACAAGAATGTCACATAATCTTTGCTTACCTTAAACCCTTTGCTGGCATTAGTCTCAGCATGGCTGGCAACTATGATATTAGGTAGGCACCACCAGCATGACCACATTTTGTTGGCATTATACACTTGCTCTGGACTGTAACAACTATCTTCCAAAACTTACTATAATATAGTCAGAAATTCTATGGCAGCAGCATCATCATCATCACAGGAGCATTGCTGTCCTGTCACACAGACTCTATGAATGCCATGCCACCATTGGAACTGCCTGAACCATTAAGTGGGGGATTTAAACTTGGAGTCCTCACCATAAATCTCCTTGGCAAACTGAGTTACCTTTTCTCTCACTGTTGTGCCAAAAACAGGGATCTCACTAGCCTGCTGCTGGGAAAACCCTAGATGTATGGCTTTGTCTAGTTCAGACTCGTCAACTTGTCTCAGATTCTTTCTCCTTAGTGCCTCTGTGTTGGCAGTCTCCTGTATGAAATTCCTCAGTGCACCATCCTGTTTGCACCAAATGCATATTGTGGATTTACGTTATCCAGTCTTGGAGGCAATTTTCCCAAGACTTTCCTCCACCTTAAGCCTGTCAAGGATTGCGAGCTTGGTATCCACTGAATAACCAGAACAATTCATGTTGCCACCTGGACACCACCTGGGGACCTGTTAGAGAGAGACCTGTCAGACCTGTCAAAATGATGTCAATTTATAGAGCCACAATAGCTGATTGAAAGACACTAGCCAAATGGACCATTCACTATAGTAGAGAATTTACTATACTGGGGTTCATTATAGCAAGGGATTGCTGCACTACCTACAGCTAGTAGTTCTATATCCATAGCCATATGTAAGTAATTTGTCCCTTTAATTGCCAAAGTTTTAGTACTATGAGAGTGCCTAAAACCTGATTTATATGTTTTCAACACATTATGAATTTGCAGATTATTAAGCTGTTATGCCTATATAGCAGTGTGCTCCCAGCATCAGTTGGATGGCTGGCAACCAAGGAGGTATGTAGAGGGATGTGCCACTGGTCCTCTATGCCCTTGGCACTGTCTTTCAGGTATGATCTTGGGGAGGTGTTGTCGGTGCCATGTGTGGGTAGGGGGTCGTTTGACCACCAACGACACTTCTGGGGCAATGGGTAAGGGGGTCAGGTTTGTGCGGACCAGGGCACTTCAGTATGTGTGGGAAGGGGGTTGTCATGTTCTTCACCATGGATATGGCAGGCATGAGTTGGGTGGGATGTATTGCTAAATCAGGAATGGAACAGACATGTGTGGGGGAGGTTAGTTGAAACTACAGGGATGGGACAGTCATGTATTGGGGTTCATTGAAACTACATGGATGGGGCTGTCATATGTTGGGGGTTCACAGAAACTACAGGGACAGGGCAGTCATGTGTTGTGGGTATGCTTTGCTACAAGATGGATGGGGAAGACATGCATTGGGGTGATGCATTGACACTACGTGGATGGGGCAGACGTGTACAGGGTGGCCTAGCATACAGGAATGGGTGGTGGTCTGGTTGTGATGGGGGTGTTGGACCATTACTGCTGGGACCTTTTGCGGATGTTCCATCATGTGTGTGTGTAGTGGGGGCTGCAATACTATTGCTGGGGACAGGGCAGTAGTCCTATGTGGGCAGGGTGGGTGAATGCTGTGGTAATAGCAGGGTCCCCCCGGTGTAACCTGCTTCCTCCTGTGCCCCCTGTACTCAGCACTACATGCCTTAGTGAATGGCACGTAGTGCAGGCACACCCCCAGAATGCCCCCTGACTGCCCCCAGCATATTAAAGCAAAAGCAGCCAGGAGATCTGTCATGTAACCGCCTTATGCACCATTCATGAATGCCACTGAGATCCACAGGATTCCCGCTGTGCAGCATTCATGCATAGCTATGTCTACCCACCTAGTTTCCACAGTGCATGGGACCCATTGTTGGTCTTAAGACTTATTTAAAGATTTAATAGTAGAGTGAATTTTTACTGGTGACGATCAATCCTTAAACAGTCCCATTATGTTTTAATCCAGCATAGTTGGTACTGTAATCCCCTCTGTAATGACAACTGTACTGCACATCCAAAACATTGTATAAAGAATAACAGATGGACAGGTGTACATAACAAGGATCTCATCTAGACCTGATATGTAGGATGCTCCATAAACCCCAAGAGCGAAGCTTAAGTGGTTTATAAAAGTATACCGCACCAAAGGCATACATAAAATGTTACACATCTAGCCATATTTTGTTTTTTTATGATTACAGTCCAGCATTTTTAATACAGAAGAGGTTTAGAGAGACATACAGATAGCTCAGTAGTATCAGCTCTTTGTGGAACTCATATTTCAGTTCTGTAAACTTTAACTTGTTTGTTTTTAAACTGCAAAACCTCATCTGCTTTTCTGTGAAGGATGATAACTGAAATGTTAGGCAGTTGTGTTTCTGGGGTGCACAACTTCAGTAGTGCAAGTTTGACTGACAGCTCCTGGTTACACATGACCAGCTGTAACTAAATAACCAAAAATTATGCCATTGTTATTAAGCTATTACAGATGCTGGCTAGTAATTATGGTATGTTTATTTTTACAGTTCCAGCATCTCATTTAGTAATAAAAGTTCCTTTTTGAGTTCTATGGGTGACAGAAATATGAACTGAAGCTGAGCAGTTTTGGCACACAGAGGAGTTGAAAAGGCAGTCTTCTAACCTCAAACAATGCTGGAACTGTACACATAAACGTATCAAAAATCATGTTAAACACTTCTTTTTTTAAATGGTGTTTGAATTAAAATGTAAGTGCTTTACTTTGTAGAAAATATGAGAAACCCCTTAAGGGAGATACATACATGATATATACTAGGAATACTGTATGTATCATAGTCTGCAAAAAAAAAAGAACAATTACTAGGAAATAGCTAACTCCAGATATTCCTGCTATAGGGGAATGGAGAGACACAATTAACATAATTTACAAAATGGAGAGGATCACATGTACCTTAAATACAAACATATGACAAAGCCAGTAGAAAAATGTCTTGTGGTATATGTGGTGTATGATGTCTGCTCAAATTTTCAGAGCCCTCACTGTCTATGGAGGGATCTGCTCCGTGCCCAATATCAAATCATTCCCCTCTGCTGATGTCCTCACTCCCCACTCCTTTCCCTACATGCAACTATTTTTTTTTCAAATTGAGTTTATTTTTTTAGTTTAAAAAACACATACAAGAACAAATCAAAACTTACAAACAACAAAACAACCCCAACTATGTACAAGGGGTTGAGTACAAATAAACATAGGTACATAACTGGGCACAGTAACATAACAGAGAGCAGTGAAGGAATATATGTATTAAGAAAATAAAGAGAGGCAATGAATATATATTAAACGTTATAATGGAAGGGATCAAGATATAGAGAATTAGGGGTGAGGTATTAAATACTATGAATTATTTGTGAGAGTATGCAGAGGATGGAGCCTGCTCCATCTCTTACCATAGAGAGATGGTTTATTGTGGATAAATCAATCATTTTTTTCTAATTGAAGATTAAGCAAGAGATTGTTTAACCATTCATTATACGAGAGGGCATCTTGATTCATCTGATGTTGAAGGACCAGTCGTTTAACAGTCATTGATATCATAGCAATATTATATTTCCTTTCTAATACTGGGATGCCCTGAAAATCAGCAATTGAACAAATTTCTGGTGTAAACAAGTCTTCAGATCCTAAAAGTTGGTCCACCCTCTTCTTTAGCATATGCTGTAGACCTTGAACTTTACTGCAATGCCAGGATATATGTAACAAGGTACCATAGGCCAGGTCACAGTGGGTATGTTTACTGGATTGCAGTTTACCCATTTTAGCTAACTTAGAAGGAGTATAATAAAGACTATGAAAAATCTGAAACTATTCAAGGTGAAGTTTATCATGAGTAATGAATTTATGGAGATCTGATCAGATTTTGACCAAGTTAAAGTGTTGATCCAGAAAGGCTTCCTTCCAGTTAGGGCAAGTACCATCCAGAGTTAGGTAAAGCTTAGCAAAAAGTGCCCAATAAAGTTGTGCAGTGGCATGAGATTGGGAGGCTGTATCTGCTAGGGAAATGAAGAAAGACTGCTCAGTCTCTTACGATGGAGCAGGTCCAAAATATCTGGCTATGGCACGAGTGAGTTGCAAGTATCTGAAAACATGCTTATTGTTAAGATAATACTGCATTTTAATAGAATTAAAGGGTAGGAGGTGACCATTAAGGAGTAGAGTAAATACAGTGGTAGTAGTGTAGGTTCACCGGCCAGTCCTTAGGAGTAATTGCTTATTTTGAAATGTGGATTACCACAAACTGGTTGGTTGATATCTTTTACTAGGTTCATAGAGAGTGCTGTACAGAGTTGAACATGTACTTTGAGGGAGGTACCAATGACTGATGACTTGAAATTGTGTTGGAGTAAAGTATGATACTGGTGGGGTAGCGCCAGTGTATTAGGGTTGAGTACAAACTTCTATGTTAAACCCAAATTTTAGAACCTTAATAACTTTGGAACCATTTAACAGATTTACACATAAATTGGCATGCATAATCTCTAGTGATAGGTCTCTTAACATGCCAAGTTTTGTGTGAATATATTTTGTTGTTTATGGGCTATGGAGCATCACAAAATCCTAAATTTATCATTTTGTTCCTGTTTTTTTTGTCATGCATATCTCAAAAATGGTTTCATGCAGTGGATTGAAAGTTTCAGGGTACAAAGCCTATGGGTCACAGATGTACATTTTAAAACTTTGGTGAAAAAATATTAATCTGTTGAAATGTTATAACATTTTTTTATTTTCTCATTACTTCCTTTGGGAAACATTAAGTGATGGCTGTGCAAAATCACCTTTTAGGACAGATTAACGAAATAACAGAGCCAGTGTTCATGAAGAGGGGTCCCAAAAAGGCTATTTTGAATATTTGGTGAAAAAAATCTTAAAAATGGCCAAGTTATGCATGGTCATTGAAAATCTTCGACGCTCGCACGTAACTTTGATAGTTTTCCATATTTTAACTCCAAATTTTCAACATAGCCATTTTTTCAGACCACCTCATGAACAGTTCAGCTGTCATTTTTTTGTATCCTGACCAAAACGTGTTTTTGCATCTGTGGCATAGAATGGTATTTTGCCACAGATTTAAACATTTTCAGCTATGGGGTTCATGAGGTGTGGTGATAAGAAGACTATGTTCAAAATTTGGGATCAAAATATGAAAAAATGGCAAAGTTATATCCATTCATTCCAATTTCAGTACACATGTTCTTAACTGCAGAAATATTAAATATTTTGACCCCAGATTTTCAACATAGCCTTCTTATTTTCTGAGCTTATGTATGTCACACCTGTCATTTTTCAAATCCTGTCCAAAATGTGTGTTTGCAACTGTGGCACGGAATGGCATTCTAGTTGCGCAGAATTATGTTTTGGTGGGGATTTGAAAATTGTCTCTACTGGCTACATGTGCTGGTGTAATACGAGGGCTATGCTGATAATTTGGTCACACATCTGTGGAGGGATGGGTGCGCAGGGTCCAAAGGATCCTGTGCTGCCACACTAAAGTAAGGAACATGACGGATCATGGGAGCACAGGGCCTGAATGGACCTGTGCTCCTATTGTGATATAAGGACAGTTATAGAGGGAGGAGGGAGGGAGTGCAGGGCCCAAAAATACAAATAAACTATCTGAAAATGTAAGGAAATTCATTGCAAAAAACTTTGTTATTATACCACTAGGGTTGAAGCATCAAAAGCAGGGAAATATGACCTTAGGGTTCCAAAGACTAAGACACCACTCTGACTGTGCATGCAGGAACAGGCACAAGGGAAACTTAGGGTTCCCAACCCAAGACTCCACCCCCACCCTGCAGCTTCCAACCCTAAGACTCCACCCCCACCCTGCATGCAAGAAACAGGTGTGATGGGTGTGCCTTGCCATTGCAAACCGTAATGCTCACCCCATTCCATGGCTAAGTAAGCTAAGATGGGTTCAGAATAAGAGAATGGGGTGAACATTAGGGTTCAAAATTCCAAGGCACACCCATCACACCTGTTTCTGTAGTGGGAGTGGGGTCTTAGGCTTGGGAACCCTAAGGCTGTATTTCCCTACTTTTGATGCTTCAACTCTAATGGTGCATTAACAAAGTTTTTTGCAATTAATTTTTTATAAAAAAAAGAGAATGGGGAGAAAGGCACTGGACATTGATTTGTGCTTGTTTGATGATCAACCACAGAGGTATATATGTGTAGGCAGAATGAGGATGATCTGGGGTAAACCATTGCAAGTATTTACTGCTGTGACTTGTCCAGTAATATATCCAAAAGTCTGCTAATTTGGTGTATGCTCTTCTTGGTGTTTTTATCCACCCATATAAATGTAGATAAAATAGAGTATAACTTACAGAACCATGAAAGGGGAAGATAAATATTAAGTATGTGTAAGGAGTAGAAAATTCTGGGTAGGATATTCATCTTTATAATGTTAATCCTACCCCAGAAGGTGAGGGATAGAGCATGCTATCTATCCAAATTAAGTTTAATAGTGTGTACAAGGTCATCAAGATTACGTTTTTAAAGCAAACAGGGGTCCCAAGTAAGTTTTAGTAGGGGCCCAAACAAGCCCCATCTCCAAGATGTTCCCCTTATGGACACCACCATTGAGGGGCATACCTACAATTTTGTTGGTGTTTAACGTATAATTAGAGAGTGCACCATATTCTTGCATTGTATTCAGAGCTGCTAGAATCAAAATTGCTGGCTGGGTCAAATGCAAAAAAAAGTCATCAGCATACACTGATAAAAGGAGATAAGAAGTCCCTAAGGGAATGCTGGTAATAAGGAGATTGGATTTCAGTGTGAGAAGCAGGGGTTTTAAGTAAAGATTAAATAGTAACAGGGAAAGGGGACATCCCTGTCTTGTATCACTATACAGTGACAAGGTGGGGGAAAAAAATCACCAGTACAACAGATCTTGACAGCTGGTTGGGAATAGAGAGTCTGAACCCATGAGATGAATTGGATGGGGAAGCCAAACCTGTCCAGCACAGGAAAAACAAAGGGCCAAGAGACTCTGTCAGAAGCTTTATTCAAGTCTAGGGACACCTGAGCTGCAGGGCAGTCTGAGTCTACAGATGTGGAGAAAATATGGGCTAATTTCTGGAGGTGGTCTGCTGGTGATCTTGTAGGCATGAAGCCAACTTGCTCAGGGCCTATCAAAGTACTTCAAGCTTTTTTAACCCTGGTGGCCAGTATTTTGGACAGAATTTTTAAAATCTTGGTTCATGAGGGAAATAGGTCAATAACTGGTCACTTTTTCTTTTACCAGGTTTAGGTAGCAATATGATCAAGGTTTCAGCTAAGGTGGGATCTGAGATATCATATTAAAAGATTTCTATGAAAACTTGGGCCACGATGGGGGCAAGTTCAGCTGCACACAGCTTATACAAACTAGAGGTGAAAGGTTACCTGTGAAAATAGCGACTATAAAAACGCGACTGAATAAGCGCGACTGCAAAACAGTGACTGTCATAATTGCCACCATTAAATATGAGTGATCGCTTATAAATAGCGACTTATTCTGACATTGCTCTTGCAATAATAGTGACTATCTAATAGGATGGCACCAAGGATTTAATTGATGTTTAGGAGTTGCATTAATAGCGAAGAACATCTTTATAGTCACGCTAAAAATGAAGCCTGAACCCTGTACACAACTCCACTGCCATTCTTCTGAGAAAAAAACAAAGTACACACAATGATCACCACTCGGCTACCGGTTGGCAATTCAAACTGCAGTAACACAGAACAATACTGCAAATTGAGGGTGGGGGTGGACTGTTCCTCACTTCTGGATTTTCCATCATAGGACTTCAAAACCAACATTTACAAACTTATGGAGGTTGTGGTCGCTATCTGCGTAGAAGCAATGATGAGGGGCAGAGGGCATTGCAGTAAACACAAACAGACACTCTTTCCATGGTCCCAATCCATACAGCCTTTGCAATGTTTTTTTATTCACAGTTCCAAAGATCTTTCCCTGGAGCACCTGTGGGGGATCCACGAAACAGGAAGTAATACAAATCATAATATATCACAACTATCAGAAGAGCAGCTTACTACACACAGACTCCGTAATTAGTAAGTAAACACCAAGTAAACTATGACTGAATGCAGAGTGCTATTATTACATGGTAGCTTAGATTGTGGGGCACTGAAATTTGTGAGCGCTATTAATGCAGTCGCTAAAAAGGAGGCGCTCAAATTGTAGTCGCGATTTTATAATCGTGATTTTCACATAAAACCGAGGTGAAACAGTCAGGGCCCGGTGTTTTGTCTAAAGTTAGCAAATTGATGGCCTCCTTCACCTCTAGCACAGTAATCAGTTTGGTCAGCTCCGCACATTGAAACTCTAAAGATGGGTAAGACAACTGTATCTAAGAAGGTGGAGATCGACTGAGTTGGTGGGATATTGGTTGGGGGGGTCAAATATAGTGATTTACAGTAAATATAGAATTCATTAACAATATCTCTTGTGGTCTTTTTCATTGACTGATCTGTATCAGATCTGATGAGGGGAATGAACCTAGAGGCCTCTTATTTATGTAGGTGAACGGTTATTAGCTTGCCTGCCTTCTACACTTGATCTATATATGTAGATTGAGTTTTAAATATAGCATATTCTGCTTTATCTTTCATAGGTTCTGCATATTTATCAAGCAACACATTCAGAGATGACCTGAGGGATTCTGGTAAAGAGAAGTTGAGGCTACTTTGTAACACCTGGATATCTTGGAGGAGGTAGTTGCTTGCGCCTACCCTTCTTTATTTCATTTAGATGCTAGCCTAATAAATTCCCCACACACGGTACATTTACAGGCACTGCACTCCATACCCTGCTGTGCTATGGATCCCCAGTTCAGTTGCAAAAAGGACACATAAGTAACTCTCGGATATGTTCTGCTATATGTTTATCTTTAAGTAACTGGTTATTAAGTTTACACACTGTGTCTTTATCACCTGTGTTCTAAAGGGAATGTTGAATCTAGAACAAAGAATGGTCAGACAAAACTCTAGGGGCTATATCACTGATCTGCAGTCCATTAAAGTCTGATTGACTGAATAAAACAAGGTCAATCCTAGAACTGTGGTTGTGGACCTGTGAGTAGAAGGTATAGTTGTGGAAGGAGGGATTTAACAGTCTCCAGGGGTCACATAGCCCTAAGGAGTTGATTATATCTGTCAATGATCACCAGGCTGGTGACAGGCCTGCTCGGGGTTTACTTGCATGGTCTAAATCACAAGACAGAGTTATATTCCAGTCCCTGCCTAAGATAATTTGAAAGGTGTGAGAATGGAGCCAAGGCCTCCATCAGTTTCATAAAGAAACTGGGAGAGTCACTGTACGGTCCATAAACACTGTGCAGAAACACTTCAACAGTGTCAGCCTCCCTCTAATAAAGATATGCCTGCCCACAGGATTCTCTGTACTTTGGGAAAGGGTACATTTTGTGACTTGTGTAAAAAGAATAGCTACTCTTTCTGATGGGTTCTGTCCCCCACACTGAACACTTGTCCTGTACAGCCCTGTTTGAAAAAGATGCATTCAGATGGTAATAGTTGTGTTTTTTGCAAAACAGAAATCTGGGCATCCATTTGAGATATGTGTTTAAGGATCTGATGTCTCTTAATTTTAGATTGTGCCACTTTAGCATTCCAGGAAGCATATTTAATGGAATGTCTTATTGCCACCATGTGAAATGTAATCAAAATGCTTTCTAATAGTAAAGGATAAATTATAAGTATCCATAGAATGTTAAGATTCACTCCCTACCTTCCCCACCCTGCTAGAAACCCCACATCCACAGGTAGTATCAACAAAGAACATATTTAACAAACAAACAAGAAACACCAGTCTTATCCACTGAGGTAAGACCATCTCTGGTCCCAAGACTGCTCTCCTGCAGACATGTCCACTCTGGATCCATCAGAGGGGCTATCCATGGATCCCTGGGCATATAATATAAGCAGTCCAGACTTGGTCATGTAACACCACTAGTAATATTATGTTACAGCAGTGGGGGAAAGGAGGAAAATAGTACACCACATCCCTGCTGCAAGTACAATGGCATCAATAGACAAGCTCTGGCACAGCCACTACAACTGTGAATGCATTAACTAGATAAGGGTGTTTCATGGGCTTAAACATAAACATTAATTTATTTATTTAAAAAATATCAGATTTACAAACCTTTGAGTCAGAGACTCATTTACACAGGCACCACATTAAGAAGACCAAAGCAGTTCAAACAATATACTATGCAATAGCTAAAGCAAATAGACATCAGGAGTCAAAGAGAAGTCCAGAGTGTTCACATGAAGGCTGTTGCATACACTAACTGAATCAAAGTACAGTTAATTGAGAAAGGGCACATTTAAGCAGAGGCGAAGCTGAGTGCTTCCACCACCCCAGGAGTGACGTTATTACACGATAACACACACCCTGGAGTGCCTTATTGCAATTATACAATGGCTTGTTGTTATATACAGAATAAAACATATATTTTAAAGGATGTTTTTGTTAATGTGGAAAAATATTCTGTAGTAAGGGGTAAAGGAGTGTGCCCCTATATTGCGGCCTAGCCTCATATTGGTCTAAGAACATTCTGTGCATGCATGATGGGTGCTGGCCTATGGAGTTAGGACCAAGCCATAAAAAGAGCTAAACTACAGTTGCAATACCAATGTGCCTTTTAGCATTATAATTTAGCAGAAGTAAGTAATATCTGGCCTACGTGACTGCAAGCACAGACACAGACTAGTGTCCAAAATTCCCCTTATAATTAATTACAATGCCTGTCCTTATATGGACAGTCCAAAGTGTTAGCTGGAAACTTATCTCTTTCTTCTGAACTATGGTGACTGGTGGTAACAGCATGTTATCCACCTTATATGGTAAATAAAATGTACACTGTCTATATTTGTGCTGACCAAGGGTGAGATCATACTCATACTAGGAAAAAATATCTTATGACCTTATAAGTTGATGTGTATGCTGTTTTTTGACCAATCATAAGAAATTCTAAAAATAGACACATTGCTTTTACTATATAAGTAGGCTTGTACATCCTGTTATTTTGAAGAATGTACTACCTATAACTTCTCGCTGTGATTATTGTTATAATCATTAAATTCTTACGCCACCAGTCTCGTCTCCGTTCGTCTCCTTTCTAAGTACCTGTAATCAATAGTTTACCAACTATAGTTTTTTCATAACGCTTACAATTGGTGCCTTAAGACTCGGATCATTGGTGCTGCATGCTGACGAGGCTGTCTAACTGCTGGTCGGTCGGGCAGCCAGCCCCATAGTAGGGTGACGACGCTCAGAGATGTGGTGCTGCTGGCTTAAAGTGAGAAGCAGAGGTACACACAGACAGCCACAGCCACTTGACAATCAGGTGATGTATGCTTCTCTTCTTATTTAAAATAATAAAAAGGTAATACTTAACTCTGTAGGAACTCATGGGGCAGAGTAGGTAAGTGAAGGTACTGGGACTTGCAAGCCGGACCTCACAAGGGAGCCGTGAAGTAGCCAAACAGGCTGGGACACCAGTGCAGGGTGAGCCCAGCTGTGGAGGCTAGGCAGGCAAACAAAAATGAGTATGGAAACCATAATAGGTCGTTTTCTGGGGAAGCACCTAAAGGGGGGGGCATACGAACCAGTGCCTGATGATCAACAGGCGCAATTGTACTTTACTCAGCAAGTGTCCCTCCGCAATGAGAAAGTAAAAAATGAAAAATAAATTTTTGCAAATGCATTGCAAGGGTTGTGGCAGTATAACCAGACTATTGTGTGTCACCGAAATAAAGAATTAGCACAGTTGAGGGAAGAGACAGATGACAACGCTAAACTATTAAAACAATTAATGAAGTTAACATTAGAACATAAAGATAGTGTCACACTGAGTCAATATCAAGAGTTAAAACAACAGTGTGATGATCTTAGGGCACAACTAATAAAAGCAAAAGGGGACTTGTGCCTGCTAGAGAGAGATCATGCCCTCCTACAAATTAAGTTAGACCATCAATCACAAGAGCACGCTGGTGAGACTAGGCGTCTCTACAGTGAGCTCCAAAATGCCACAAATAAAATACAGGAATTGCAGAAGGCACAAAGTTCGTTAGATGACCCCCAAGATGTGAAAGAGAGGGAGGCAGTAAGGGTTAAAATGGCCCCGGTACAGACACGGGGAACCTCGCTAACAGGAGGTACTATGTCAGCAGCTACTAGACACCAACAGATGCAACTCCTGTTAGAATTAACTGTACAAGAAAATAAGCACATGTTAAAAAAGGAATATGCTGTGAAGACTGGGGACAAAATAGGGGAGGAAAGGCATCGAGTATTGCAGGAGAAGTTTGGAAAACAAGCAAAAAAGATAGAGGATGCCCTCAAGCTAGATGAAAAAAAAGTCAAAGAGGCAAAGGACAGGGCAGAGGCGTCAAAGGCGTCAAAGGACAAAGCATCCACTAGCCTAGTAGAGGAGGACACCGACCAGGGACGGGAGGAATTGACAGAAACAGAGGAGACCCAGCCCATGGTAAAAGGGGATGGTAAATGGGAGGAGGCTGGTGAGAAGACAGTAACAGTGAAAAAAATCATTAAAGAAACCCCACTTAAACCAGGGGAGGAAGAAAAAGGAAAAGAACCAGTGGTCAAGGATTTGACCATCGAGGAAATTACTAATCTGGGAAAAATGATAGGGCCAGTAGATCATAAGACCAACCTACCAGACCTACGGCAAAAGCTAAAACAACTTACTACAACGCTAAGGCTAACTAACCAGGATGTATGTAGGTTAGTAATGTTTAAATTATCACCAGCCTTAGCCGAGGCAATGCCACCCGAAGTACAAGGGACCCACGAAGAGGCATTGCAAAATGCCAACTCATGGGCAGACTTTAATGAAGTGGTGGAAGCTATCAGGCGGGTGCGAGGAGAGTCAGCCCATCAAGAGGTGGATTGGGATAGAATATTACAGACCAAGCCCCAGGAGGGGGAGGGTCCCCGAGTTTTTATCCCACGATTGTTCGAGGTGTACCAGAGATATGGGGGCCAAGATTGCCCCACGGAGGATGACACTACCTTTAGGGACTTGTGGATCCAAGCATATGACTTGGATCCCACCTTACGGACAGTTGTAAAACTCACCCCAACCCAGGAGGAGCGAATTACCCTCCTGGAGACCTATCTTAATGAGAAACAGCGAAAGGCGGAAGTGGCCGCTGTGACTTGGACAAATGAGGGACCCCAAAAGGAGACTAGGACGTGTTTTAATTGTAAAAAGCCTGGGCATGTAATGAGTGACTGTTGGGCAAAAGGGGGAGGTAAGGAAGGACAAGGACCCCGGCAACTGGGAAGGGGCCGAAGGCAAAAAAGACAAGACATAAAAGATAGACCAGGACGAGGGGGTGATAGTGCAGAGGATTTGTTGGACCGACCAAAAACAATATTAGACGTGGCCGAGCGCAAAAAACCAACCGCCCCACCCCAGGAATTTAATGATGAAGATATCATGAGGCGGCTGGCGGCAATCAAACAGTTAGCCGAAGACTAGGGAGGCGAGCCTGCCCGGCCCTGACCTACAATGGGTATGTGCATTAACATTTGATAAACAGGGCGACTCAACCGTACACTTAAGGTGGGTAAAAATGGGTAATGGCTTTAGTTGATACCGGGCAGCTGCCTCACTTACTACTATGCACATACCATTAGACCCAGACAAACCTCCCTTACAAATAGAGGAGTGCACAGGACATACAGCACAGGGATATGTTAGCCACCCCCAAATAATTGCCCTGGGAACTAAAGTAGTTGGAAAGGGAAGATTCATAATGATGGAAGGGAGCCTCATAGAACAAAACATAATAGGAAGTGACCTCTTAAAGGAACATTGCTTAATTATTGACTTGGTCAATAAGTGTTTGCGCCAAGTAAATGTTAAAGGATATAGTGCTACAATAGTACCTGAAAGTTATATCTGGGCTTCAGTTAAATCTAATAAGGTGTATAATCAGCCCGAGGTAAGTCAAACAGAATTACAACAAATAATAGACAAATACCCCAGTGTCTGGGCAGTGTCGGGTACTGACTGTGGAGTGGTCAGTGATACAGAGATAGCAATAGAGGGCCCCGACCCTGGGCATACTAAGCAGTACCCCATCCCCCAGGAAGTGGTAACTGGAATAGAACCAGTTATAAAAGATTTATTGTCCCAAGGGGTGTTAAGGACTATTTGTTCCACAGCAAATAGCCCTATTTGGCCAGTTAAAAAACCCAATGGTAAATATCGGCTTACCATAGATTACAGGAGACTAAATAAAGTAACCCCACAAGTAAGTCCCATCATAAGCACCGCAATTGAGATGTTTAATAAACTTAAACCCACTAGCAAAGTCTTTTCAGTACTTGATCTAGCAAACGGATTTTGGTCCCTACCCCTTAGGCAACAGGACCAGTATAAATTCGCTTTTACTTTTAAAGATCAACAATACACGTTTACCCGCTTGCCACAGGGGTTCCACTCCTCCCCAACGCTGTTCCACCGCTATGTGCAACAGGTGCTCCAAGAGGAGGGGCTAGAACATGAAGTAGTCCAATATGTGGATGATTTGTTATTACAAAGCAAAAACATGGCAGAGCACGCCCAACTGTTGGACCATGTGCTCAAAGCCCTAGCTAAAAGAGGTCTTAAAATTAATCCAGAAAAAGTACAAATTGCTAGACCAGAAGTGACATTTTTAGGAACTATAGTGTCAAAAAGAGGTAGGAGGATTGACCCCGCAAGAGCCGCTCTTATACAAAAATTGCCCCTACCAACAACTGTAACAGGGCTCAGGAAATTGTTAGGAATGACTAATTTTTTGCAGAGATTACATCGAGGGGTACTCAGAAATTACTAAGCCACTGTACACACTACTGCGAGACAACCCACAAAAAGAGGATAAGCGAACATGGGAAGGGGAAGAATTACAGCATTTTAAAAAATTAAAACAAGCATTAATGCAAGCCCCAGTTTTAGCTGTCCCAGACCATGCAAAGCCATTTATAATACAAGCAGTAGCAACAGATGATACCATAATAGCTGTGCTATTACAGAATCATTGGGATAATTTAGTTCCCATAACCTACTTAAATAGACAATTGTCTAAAGTGGAACAGGGATTTAGCCAGTGTGAAAACCTTGTTGGCAATGGCATGGGCAGTGCAGGCTGTGAAGAGATAGCTGGATTTAGCCCCATAATTATCCAAACAACCACACACCCATTAAGTTACTAATAGAGGGAAAAGCCAAAGGAGTTAGCCACAGCAGGTAGGCCAAATGGTTACTCGCCTTACAAGATAAACAGGTCACAGTACAAAAACTTAACAAACCCCATATGATGCAGTACTTAGACTATCAAGGAGAACCACATGATTGTGGAGAACTTATGCAACAGGAGGCATATTTATCCCCATTTATAGAAAGACATGACGATGGTAAGACTTATACCATGTTGTGTGTTGATGGGTCTAGATACTGGGAAAAAGGAAATGCCTATACGGGAGCTGCTGTGTATTTTAATAGTGGAGATGATGATGAAACCAGACCACCTGAGGAACAGCCAATACTTATTAAATTGTCACCAGGGGACTCATCTCAATACGCTGAGTTAGTTGCTATATATGAAGCTATAAAAGCAGTTCCATCTGGACGTCTTACAATTTGCACTGACTCACAGTTCGCTATAGGTTCATTAACCACATGGTTGCCCATATGGGCTAGAAGGGACATGAAAACATCCACAGGGGAACATGTATGACTATAGATAGCTATTAAAAGCAATTTTAAAGGAAGGGAAAAGCTCCAGGAGAATAGCGTTAGTTAAAGTAAGAGCACACACTCATAGTAAGTATGGGTATGGGTCTTTTGAGGAATGGGGAAATGAAGAAGCCGATAAATGGGCTAAAATTGCTGCCAAAAAAGAGGACCCCTGGAAGGGAATCAGACCACAAGATGAACAAAATTCAGGCAAAGTCAGTGAAGTTAAAAAAGTGGATATTCTACCTAATTTGCAGGAGCTCCAAAAGCAAGATCAGTGGATACAAGAAAAAGTAAAGCAAGTGCAAGAGAATCCCAAGATCCATAGGGCCTTTACCATAATAGACAATGTGTTATATCAAAGGGGGGAAGATAAAGTCCCAAAATGGGTAGTGCCCGAGTCACTACAAAGAGACATAGTACTAGAAAACCATCGATGGGCAGGACACCCGGGAAAAGATAAAACATGCCAAATTATTAAAAGTAAATACTATTGGCCTGAAATATCTAAAACTGTTCAATCAGTGTTACAGACATGCTTAATATGCCTCCAGCAGGATCCCAAACAAGAAAAATACTCCCTACAGCGACTGCCCCTAGCAGAAGGACCTTGGGATGCATTGCAAATTGACTACATTGGGCCTCTACCCACCGCAAAGGGGGGGATATAAGTACATGCTAGTAATAATAGATATGTTTTCAAAATGGGTGGAGGCGTTCCCAGTTAAGAGTGCAAATGCTATAACAACAGCTCGAGTTCTGTACACACAGGTTTGTGCGAGGTGGGGGTTCCCCAATATCATAGAGTCCGACAGGGGAACTCACTTTGTAAACCAAATAATGCAGGAAATGTGTAAAATAATGGGAGTTCAGCAGCGATTACACCTACCATACAGGCCTCAGGCCTCAGGGATGGTAGAAAGACTAAACCGGACCTTAAAAAATGCCCTAAAAAAGGCAGTGCTGGACGAGAGAAAAGACTGGGTTACACACCTCCCAGGGATTTTGATGGCTATCCGAGGGACAGTCCAAGCTAGTACAGGATTAACCCCTTATGAGTTAATGACAGGGAGGAGTATGAGGTTAGCCCACCCACAAGATGTACCCCCCACCAAATTCAGCTACCCAAGATAAGGTTAAACATGAGCAGTTTCTAAAATCAATACAATATCAACTAGAAAAATATCTGACCTTCGCAGCCAAAAATATGGCTGTAGCATATGAGCAAAATAAGCAGAGTAGACAGCCGGTGGCAGGATGGGGGTTACCTATAGAAGAGGGAGATGTGGTAATGGTAAGAAATTGGGAACAAAAAAATCCGTGGAAGGATGCTAATTGGTTGGGACCGTATAAAGTGTACAAACGAGTAGGTGAAAGTACAGTGTATGTGGTTAGAGTAAGTGGTAAGAAAGGGGTCAGAGGAAAAAAGCAGGAATTTTGGGTGCATGTTGATCAGTGTAAAAAGGTATCAAACAAAGTTGGTTAAAAATTAAAATACTACGCTTGATGTTTTTAGCTATGAAGACCCAAGGCATTCTTGTCGTCGGCCTGGTGGTAGCCATCAAGTTTTCTATGATCCTCAGCCTGCATATTAATGTGGAACAGATTAATGTCACGTGTGAACCTAAACAGTCGGTTACACTATTAGTTAAATGGAACTGGGATCCTGTTGATACAAACAACTACACAACACAAGCATGGAGAGCCACCTGGACCAAGGACAACAACATTTTTATATCCAAAAACTGGTGTGTGGACTTACTTAATGATTGGTCCAGCTGTGCCTCAGAGTTTAAGACTGGATCACAACACAGTTATATGGACTGGACACAAAATGGGTCTCTTGTTATAAACGAAACTACACCAAAAGACAATGGTGCTTATGTGTTAATCCTATCTTATTGTCTCTGGGGTAGCAATACCATTTGTAATTATGCTAGTACAACTAGTTCACTGCGTTTTGCAATCTCAGATGCTATATATCTAACTGTAAAACCAATTGAGTGCCCCAATGTGACCAAAGGGCCAGAGAGTGGGCTTACGGCCACTCCTATTGACCAAGTGCTTGTAAATAACATAAAATACAGTAGGATGCATGTAAACCTAGATTTTTCTGGCTGGAATATAAATGTTAACAGTAGTTGTGCTAACACTAGTGTGTCAAAGTTTATGCGCCACCATGTTAATTGACATGTTAGGTGCCTTCCATGCCAAAACAGGAAGTGTCACTGCCCCTTTATTAGTAAAGAAAAGGTCAATAACTCTAGAAAAAAAGAGACCTATGGGGGACCTGGCTGGACTTTTGGATCAGGAATGAGCATATGGAACAGGGCAGACTTAGAGGCTATTAAAATTACCAAGACCATATCAATACTAATACTGGAGAAAGGTCTTCTGCCACTCACACTAGGCCAACAGGGTTTGGCAATGGAAAGCGCTTATCTGTGTACAATATACATGAGGTGGGCCGTTTGTTTAAAGAGGTAGAACATAAAATTAATGAAGTAGTAGCTGAGCATAATGAAGAAGTTTTAATAATACTGTAAATAAGGCTATAGTGTGTAGTGCTTATGGATCTTATGTTTTAACTCAAGTTAGTCAACTGCTACAGGAAATTACTAATAATCAATTGCCTAATCAAATCTCTGATGCACAGTTAAAATTGTGGTACTGCTCCAGATTGCCTTAATGTTACTGACAGTAAATGTATGATCTTTTGTCTTAAGGATGAGGCCCCACCCATGTGGTGGGTCCGTAAGATTACCAAAGTGTATGTTAGGCCTCAAATGTTCAGACCCAATAGTACTCTCAGTTGCACCATGAGGTGTCCCTCATTAGTAAAACTACCCCCATGTCGAGTAGTACAATAAAGTACTCTCAAATAGTAAAGGTACACTCTGTAGGGTACCTACAAGGCCAGTATTATGCATATCGAGTTTCACCGCCAGAGATCCTGGTGCGCAACAACGATGGTTCCTGGACAGCACCAAACTTACATTGCTGTGAGGAAATAAATAATCAATGGATATGCCAGTGTGACGTCATGTCACAGACACAACCAATCTGTGGGGAGATTCCCATAGGACAAGTTAAAAATGACACTGCATGGTGCCCCATCCAGTTAAAACGGTGGTACACCCCACAAGTCAGTGTAACCTATAATGGCACTAACCAATATTGTGTTGTTACTAATATACCTATCCTATCTTATGAAGGGCAAATGTGTACCATCTACAACCCAAACTTTTGCATCACTCCCAAACATAATGTATATATTGGTGACAAGGTGTTGCACCCTACTACCAACACAGAAGACAAGAGTTACAATGTTACATTTAATACCCCACACCAGGCGTATGAGGTTAATAAGTATACGCCATCATTTGGAGCAGTAATACCTCCTCTGTCTCTTAACGTGCAGTCACTCTTAAATCGAAAAGACACTCATTTAATACATATCCAAAATACTGCTCATAAAGCACAAGTAAGTGTCAATGAGTTACTAAGTGAAAGCGACAATGAACACTTAATTTACAGTTATGCAGGAGGACCCTGGGGAGTCCTCTCTTTTAAGGCATTGCTTTTATTGCAAGTAGTCTTGGCGTTCTCGTTAATCATAGGCCTGTGTCAATTAAGACTAACAGTCCGTAATGTACGCAGTGAAATGTACATGCTCAGAGGAAATGCATTATTGCGCAGATAATCATTTGGCAATATAGGGCCAAAGGGGGGCTTGTAGTAAGGGGTAAAGGAGTGTGCCCCTATATTGCGGCCTAACCTCATATTGGTCTAAGAACATTCTGTGCATGCATGATGGGTGCTGGCCTATGGAGTTAGTACCAAGCCATAAAAAGAGCTAAACTACAGTTGCAATACCAATGTGCCTTTTAGCATTATAATTTAGCAGAAGTAAGTAATATCTGGCCTACGTGACTGCAAGCACAGACACAGACTAGTGTCCAAAATTCCCCTTATAATTAATTACAATGCCTGTCCTTATATGGACAGTCCAAAGTGTTAGCTGGAAACTTATCTCTTTCTTCTGAACTATGGTGACTGGTGGTAACAGCATGTTATCCACCTTATATGGTAAATAAAATGTACACTGTCTATATTTGTGCTGACCAAGGGTGAGATCATACTCATACTAGGAAAAAATATCTTATGACCTTATAAGTTGATGTGTATGTTGTTTTTTGACCAATCATAATAAATTCTAAAAATAGACACATTGCTTTTACTATATAAGTAGGCTTGTACATCCTGTTATTTTGAAGAATGTACTACCTATAACTTCTCGCTGTGATTATTGTTATAATCATTAAATTCTTCCACCACCAGTCTCGTCTCCGTTCGTCTCCTTTCTAAGTACCTGTAATCAATGGTTTACCAACTATAGTTTTTTCATAACGCTTACATATTCCTTAAGAGAAAATGCAAGGAATGATCCAAATCCAAAGCTACAGTAATGTTACTGTGTAATAACATCACTGTTTCAATGGGTCAGCAGCCAATCAGCTTCTTACATTTTTCCTTGCCATTGTATAATTAAAAATAATGCCACCATCTGTATTATAGTTACCTATATGTTTTGCAATTTATTCTATGCACTGTTATAGCAATCATTTCAACAGAACCAAGCCATCATATACATGAAGGTACTGTACCCTAACAAAACACTGCTAAGACAACTATACATTGTGACAACATGGAAGATAAACACAATGTTGAGACAAGTTTTTGAAGACATTTGATGTGTTTAATTGTTTTTTTTTTAGAGACTGATATACAGTTCACACACAAAATTCATACAATATAAAAGTGCATATGCTCAAATGCCACATTTCATTACAAGCTGTTCTCTTGAAGGAAGATATTACTACTGTATATAAGGCCCAAAAATGGGCATCAGATAAATGTAAACTGGGGTAGGTGTGTTATTGAGAGTATTGCATAGTTTATCTTTTATTGCTGCTCCTCCGGATCAGCAATATTTGCACAAGCTGTGCCCAGTCCAGATTTTAAAGCTTTGGCCTGGGTCTGATGATTTGGATTTTACCCATACCCCACTGCATGTGGCTTAGTGATATACTGTACAGATGGCTACAAAGTCTAACCCATTGAAGGCTGAAGTTTTAGAAAATCATTATGTTTAAAATACCAAGACTCACTCTCCCCCATCACAATTAATCCTCTACCAAAGTCATGCTTCAATATTGGTGCTTCTACATCCATACCACTAAGCTTTTAATGCCAGCATACCACTTTTGCTGTTATAAGCTCCCCATCCATAAAGTCCCAGTCCACTTGTGGTGACCCCTTCCCCCCAAAACAAGGTAATTTTCCAGGGAGCAGCTCTTTACACCATATTTTATTTATTTTAGTTTTTGTTGACCGGGTAAGTGCACTAGACAAATTCTGCCTATTTTCAGCCACGACCTCGGGGAGGGAAATACAGATGAATGCCAACTGACCGTAAACCAGATTAAGCTGGTATCAACCAGAGCTGCTCGCTCTGAAATCAACTAATGTGCAGCTGTTCCTCCCTAAGCTGTGTTCCCTGGTCTGAAAAGCGAAGGATTCCATCTATAAAGGAGCACAGGGTGAGAGTCTGAGTGCTTCCAGAACTGTTTACTGACTTTTGCTGTTGTAACTAAAGAACTGAAGTTACGAGGGAATCTGGGGGAGGGACTGCTGAGGTCACTGAAAGGGGTGGGAACTCCTGTTTAAATCCGTGTGCTGCTCGCTCTGAAATCAACTAATGTGCAGCTGTTCCTCCCTAAGCTGTGTTCCCTGGTGTTCCCTGGTCTGAAAAATGAAGGATTCTATCTACAAAGGAGCCTAGAGTGAGAGTCTGAGTGATTCCAGAACTGTTTACTGACTTTTGCTGCTGTAACTAAAGAACTGAAGTTACGAGGGAATCTGGAGGAGGGACTGCTGAGGTCACTGAAAGGGCCGGGAACTCCCGTTTAAATCTGTGTGCTGCTCGCTCTGAAATCAACTAATGTGCAGCTGTTCCTCCCTAAGCTGTGTTCCCTGGTGCTCCCTGGTCTGAAAAGTGAAGGATTCCATCTATAAAGGAGCCCAGAGTGAGAGTCTGAGTGCTTCCAGAACTGTTTACTGACTTTTGCTGTTGTAACTAAAGAACTGAAGTTACGAGGGAATCTGGGGGAGAGTCTGCTGAGGTCACTGAAAGGGGCAGGAACTCCCGTTTAAATCCACACACTGCTCACTAGCGCGAGCGATAGTGAGTGGTGTGAGTGCCACTCATCCACAGAAATTGTTGGTTTAGAGTAAGAAAGGGAGGTTAATTGTGTTTTAACTAAAGTATATTAAAGTACTTACTTATGGTGCTTAATTTAATATTGGGGGGTGCTTAGTAACTTAAATTAATGGTTTTTAGGTTTATTTGTTTATATTATATGTAGAATAGACATTCATGTTAAATTATTTGGAAATTTATTGTATAAACTGAAACTGTAGTTAGGATAGTGGTTATTTTAATTTTGTTGTAGTAGTATATGGTATTAAGAGCATTTATACATAATCTTGTTGTATGGTGTTAATTCTGTGTATGTTTCTGAAAATGTTGTTGTTTCAGCTAGGGATTATGTGTCTGGTGGGTGGTTATATGTCTCCCCCTGCTCCAAGGGGTACTCTGAGTAATAATGATTGCTCACTGATTTTTTGGAGTGATTGGCTGCAGGGGGATACATTGAGTATAATTACTAGGGGGAATCAATTAAGTAATTATATAATTTGTTCAGGTATGTTGACTGATTATCTTGAATCTGATTTAACCAAGTGGATCTCGATATACAAAGGTTTATTGGTAGGTTGGGGACAAAATACAGTTTACACGGACCACTTTACAGTTAATTATAGTAAGAAAACATCCTTGAAAATACAGTTATATAAAGTTTGTAAAATGGTGGTAATGATTAGTTTGATTGTAAGTGGGGATATTCATCCAAATTCAGGACCTTATACTAATCTGGAATTGGTAAATTTTAACTCTAATGGTGTATTGAATTCTGATTTAACAGCTGATATTTTGAAAAAGGATGGGATGTGTGTGGTTCTTATTAATATTTGTAATTTATTAAGAAAAATTGACCATTTAAGGGAATGGAATATTAAATATAGCCCTGAAGTAATTATAATTACAGAATCATGGTTGTCTGATAAGATTCCTGACAATATGGTGTATATGAATGGTTATAATTTATGGAGGAAAGATCGAACAAAGAGGGGGGATGGAGTCATTATTTATGCACTTAGTTCTCTGGATGTATCTGTAGTTAACTGTCAACAGGACTGGGGTGGTTCTGAAGTTCTTCCACTATTATTTAATTTACTGTTTAATAAACCTTTAATGTTATTGGGTAGGTATCATCCCCCAAAAGCTAGCACTGAGGTGTTTTAAGTTTTGCAGGATTTTTTGGGAGATTATTTAAATAGATGTGAGATTATGTTAATTGGGGATTTGAACGTAGATTGGAAAACTGTAAATGGTAATCATAGTAGTGTTGAGATGAGTAATATTCTGGGTATGACTCAGTTAATTACAGAGGTAGCTAGAGTTAATACCAAACAACCACTTTCCTCCACAGTATTAGATTTATTATTTATTATGGACCCAGATAGGTATGTTGCTAGTGGTGTTCTTCCAGATTCTTTTTTGGAGCACCAGATGATATATGCTATTAGAAATCAAAAGAAACTAAGGAGATCAGTAAAAAACAGCTCATTATAGATCATTCAAACATTTTGATTATATAAATTTTATGTTAGAGTTGGATGAATTTAGTTGGGGAAGGCTGGATTTAGTTCCTACAGTTGCTGATGCCTGGATGTTATTTCAGGAGGATTTCTTGACAATTTGTAATAGGCATGCCCCACCCAAAATTAGGAAAATAAAGTTTGATAATGCCCCTTGGTATAATTCCTACCTATTTAAAATTAAGAAACAGCGGGATAGGGCATGGAAGGTGGCCAAATCTTCAAAAATTGATGGTGACTGGGTAAAGTATAAACAGATGCAGAATTATTATAATTGTGAACTTAAGAGGGTTAAAAATGATTATTACAATAGGGAACTAAATTCTAATCTGACTGATGATCTGAGGAAATTTTGGCAAGTTTTAAAAAAGGTGAAAGGGGGATCAACAAGTGGATTACCCTGAGAAGTTTGAAATTGGGAAAGTTGAAGTCCCTATGGGCCCACAGGTTGTGGATGATTTTAATGAACACTTCACAACTATGGGCACAAAAGCCTTATTACAAGGTAAGACTAGTTATTCCCCTTTGAATTTTCAAAATAAAATTACTGAAGCTGTCCCTTTAAGGGACAAGGAGTTTGAGTATGAATTAATATCTCCATTAGAAACACAAAATGCATTATTCAAAATTAATGTTAGGAAGGCTGGTGGTTTGGATGAGATCCACAATATTCTATTGAAATACGCTGCCCCGGTTATCTCATAGCCTTTGACTGATATTTTCAAAATGTCCCTTACATGTGGGGAAATTCCTAAAATGTGGAAAATGGCCAGAGTTATTCCTGTTTTTAAAAACAGATCTAGGTCTCTAATGGAGAATTATAGGCCTATATCATTATTACCAATAGTAGCTAAGGTGTTTGCAAAATTGATAGCTAAACAATTATAGACCTATTTGGAAAATGGTAAGCTGATTAATAAGTTTCAATCTGGCTTCAGGTCCATGCATGGTACAACTTCTGCTTTGTTAAAGGTTACTGGGGACATTGTGGGTGCTCTGGATGGGGGGATGTCGGTGGGGGCAATTTTTGTAGATCTATCTAGGGCGTTTGATACCCTGGACCATGACATCCTCCTGTCCAGACTACTTGCTTTGGGTGTCTCATCGAAGATGATTGGGTGGTTGGATGCTTACTTAACTGGTAGGAAACAAATGGTCTCAATAAATGAGTGGGGATCTGGTTTTAGGGAGATAATTTCTGGGGTACCCCAAGGATCCATTTTGGGTCCAATATTGTTTAATTTATATCTGAATAATTTTGTTCTAACTAATCCTGATGTACAGTGTCATCTGTATGCAGATGACACTATTATTTATGTGAAGGGGTTATCATTAATGCAGATAGAACTTACTCTTCAAAAAGCATTTAATGAGCTTCAGTTATTCTATAGTGAATCCAAACTTGCCCTCAACTCAAAAAAATCTCAGGTATTATTGTTCTCCAGGGAAAATAAAGAAATCTATTCTGATTTGGGTTTGAGTATAGTGACTGTGGATAACATTGCCCTTGAACAAGTGCAGTGCTATAGATATTTAGGGATGTATTTGGACAGATCATTGAGTTGGACTCTTCGTATAGATAGTACAATTAAAAAAGTTAGTACACATTTGGGTGCACTTTATAGAATTAGAAATTGTATGGATGTCAGAGTTAGGAAACAAGTAGCTATGGCTATGTTGATTCCTCTGTTGGACTATGGAGATATTATTTATATAGGGGCAACTTTAACCCAGTTAACTAAAATAGACGTTCTTTTCAATAAGATAGCTAGGTTTATTTTGGACGTCCCTAAGAAAACCCACAGAAGAGAGTTATATCAGTCTTTGAACTGGATGAGTCCTCATGATAGAAGGATATTCCATGTCTTGACATATATGGTCAATTCAGTTAGGGGTGAAGTACCAGAATATATTACTGATGAATTTCAGGTCAGGATAATCAGGGGAGGTTTACGCTCTGCGGAGGGTATGGAATATGTTTTACCCAGAAGAAGGATGAATTTGGGTAGAGAACATTTTTTCTATTTGGGTCCCAATATATGGAATTCATTGCCAACCCATCTTAGGCCAATTAGCTCTAGTCCTAATTTAGGAGAAATAAAAAGTTGGTTTAAGTCTGAAGCTGATAAAAGGTTAAATGTTGAGTAATTATGTAGATTAGGCTCCAAAATATGTTGTGTAGTTGCACTTTATGAATGGAAATATGTGTGATGCATATGTTGTTTATTTGTATGGATGTTAGTGTTATTGTAAATTATTTATTGTGGTGTTATTTTAAGTATTGTTGTTTGTCATTTTGTATATTTTTTTATGATGTTGTTAATATGAATGCATGCATTAAGGACCTCACTGGAAATGAGCTTGTCTCAGATGAGTTTCCTAGTCTTTTGCTTGTCAATTGAATAAAATTTTTTACTACTACTACTACTACTACAACATTACTGCTAATCTCCTTATTTGTAAAAATGTTGTTGAGAAATTTTTGCTGTAATTTATGCAGAAAGTTCTGATTGCTAGAAGATAATGAGTTAACTTTCTGTGGATCTAGTATAAAGGCAGACTCTTCCCACTAACCTATTATTATCCATCTGAGTGCTTGACTGGGCATCCAGGTATCTACCACACCTATGGTATTCCTGGTTAGGAATGTAATGGGCTGAAATGGGTGGGGTGGGTTTTACCTGTTTTTAAATCATGAGAGGACAAAGTGCTGGTTAGGGCAGCAATTTGCAATCCTTATAAGGTTAAGCAAAAGAGGTGGCCGTAGACACTCAGAAAAATCTCATTTTGGAGGCTAAACATCTCCCTGCTACAAAGTAAGGATATTCAAAAGCAAATAAAGGACAATCTAAAATAGGCAATCATAGATAACAATATACAAGACATGAATCTGGGGGTTTTATGGGACACAATAAAAGCCATAGTAAGGGAGAAAATAATAGAAATAGCCTCAAGACAGAAGAGGGAATGACTACTCAAACAAAATGAACTAGAAATAAAAATAAAAGACCTAGAAGCACAACAGCAAATCAGACTAGACAGACATCATGGAATACAACTGGGAAAATGAAAGAAAGAATCAAATACAAAATTCTTGATTATAAGGACGAACACAATCTCAGATATTTAAGACACATATTATGAAGGGGGCCCTAGGGCCTTGAGATTAGTTCCAGGAAGTGTTTAATCCATTCTACTTTGTCTGCACTATCTATTGGTAATCTGACACAGAATGGCTCCCAGAAGATAATGAGTTAACTTTCTGTGGTCTCACACAGGCACAGAAACTGGAATAACATGTTCCAAGGAGTATAAACTCACAAGGGATGCTAGGAAAAAAACTCCCCATTCATTCACAGATGTCAATGAATGTGTTTGTTAACCATGCTGGTTCATCTACTTGCTTTCCTCATGGTGAAAATGTGAAATTACATTTGTGTAAATGAGTGATAAATAGCTTTTCCAGGGGGATGGCAGCTCTGATAGTTGTTCCAGTCTTTCTTATCACTGATAGAAACTGAACCAGGAAAAAAGTAAAATACACTTCTTTACAGACTGTATTTACCAATAGATAGATAGAATATGCTAAACAAATATTGTTAATCTCAAAAGCTGAACTTTGTTTTTAGTATATAAATGTTTAAGAAATACCTGAAAGCTGAGTCTTTTCTTTTGAGACACCAGGTGACTCTGATAATCATTTGTTCCAAGGATTTTTAAACAGGCAGAGAAACTGCAATAACAGGTTCCAATGAGTATAAACTCACAAGGGATGCTGGAGAAAAACCTCCCTATTCATTCATTCACAGATGTCAATGAATGTATTTGTTAACCATGCTGGTTCATCTACTTGCTTCCCTCATGGTAAAAATGTGAAATTACATTCATGTAAATGAATCATAAATAGCTTGTCAAGGGGGATGGCAGCTCTGACAGTTGTTTCAGTCTTTCTTTTCACTGACAGAAACAAACTGAGCCAGGAAAAAGGAAAAATACACTTCATCACAGTTTGTGCTTACCAATAGATAGACAGAATATGGTAAACAAATATTGTTAATCCCAAAAACTGGACTTTGTTTTTAGTATATAAATGTTTAAGAAATATCTGAAAGCTGAGTCTTTTCTTTTGAGACACCAGGTGACTCTAATAATCATTTGTTCCAAGGGTTTTTAAGTCAGTTTGAAGGCATCAAGTATTATCTGTTCTCCTAGTCCTTAACAAAAGGCAGGGACTCCACAGACGTGTTGTTCCTTGGTCGGATAACAAACTAGTGAGTCTTCTTTCAGCATTATATCTCCACCTCATTCCCCTCCCAAATGAATAAAAAAAAAGGTCGACTGGATCTTTAGGAGCTTCTTGGTGGAGGTGGATTGGATCTTACTTCCCCCAAAAAAACAATGCTGCTTCCCACCACTCAGGTTCCAGTTCTTGTACCACCCATTTAAGAAAGAAAATAGCACCCTGCAACCATTGACTAACATGAAAGCATATTTATATGAGGGCGGAAAACATTTCTTGGAGGAGGGTAAGGCGGAAGAGACTATTCACACCTTCAGTCAGTTCCACGGACAGAAAACATGACATTACTCCTTTTGTACATGCAATACTCCTGTTTGCCCTGCCCACAGTCATAAAAAGCAAACATATGTTAAACTGATACTTAGTCACTAAACATTAAAGCTACAAACAGAATCAATGCACAGAACAAGATAAACATATGATCCAGTGGCCAGTTCCAAGTATGGTCCAAAGGGGGGATTCTGCTGTCATGGTGTTCATCATTCGGGTATGCTAGGCACCTAGAATGTCATAGCAAACAGAAATGACTTGAGTGGTGCTTGGTCCCATCTTTGGTACAGTAAAATTGATTAACCACTTTGCAGCTTCTTTCAATTGTGGTTCTCAAACTAAGCAAAAGAAAATGTAAACCTCATTCAAATGGACCACTAGTAAGGATCAGAATATTGGGCCACAGAATTGGACTGGCCAAAATTCCATTAACTGCAGTTTAGGGAAAATGAGGCATAGACAAAAATGGTAACCAGGACCATAACCTCACTGTCATGCTACCAAGCACCAGACAGTTTCTCTCCTCCAGACTGATCTGGATGCACAAAAAGGCTTAAAATGTCAGTACAGAGAGATAAGAAAAAGGTCCAGGAAAGCACAAGTCTCTTAGAGGGAGCAATTGTTGGTGGTAAAGAGGTAGATTAGCAAGGAAATGAGAGAGAGAATACAGTCTGCCTCTTGTTAGAGAGCTCTTCTGTGGTCTGCCATCGGTCTCAAGCAGTTGTAACAGAAATGCAGTTAAGAGCAGTCACAGCAGAGGGCACCACAGTCCAAAAAGAGAGGCAGCTGATGAAATCCTTATAACAATGGAAGAAAAACCATCAATCTAAGCTGAGTGCTGATATGACGAAGTGGTAGAACACCACACCAATGGATGGTAATGAGAGGACACCAATTGATGTTAATAATGAGGTCGAGCTCCAGGGCAGTAAAAATTAAGCACAAGCATAATAAGAAAAAAAGTGGAAGAAAGTTACAATGCATAAATATTCCCCAAGGCTACTCAGTGTCCATTCAAGTGAAAAAAGGTAGTAAAATCAGCTTGCTGGGTGCAAGGAGCCAGGAAAAGTTTGCAGAAATATGTTGGCAATATTTGTTTAGCTTCTGAGGCTGAGTTAAACATTTTTTCCCTATCATTAGTAGCAATTTGAAGACAAGCAGGATATTTCATGCAGAGTTTAATACTGGCTGCAAATGGCCTACACTTGATGTTCTGGTATTCCTGCCATTTAGTTCACACACTTGGACAGTATTAATTAAAAAAATTAAAAAATATATGATTTATTTCCCACCAAAATTTGTTTGAGGCTTGGAATTTTAATTGGATGTGTGTCTTATTGAGGAAATTCAATAGTCTAAAAATGATGGGCTTTAGTTTGTCTCCAGGATTAGGAATAGGCCTGAATGAGCTGAGTGCCCATTCTGTTATGTATTAGGTGCCATGTGGAGAAAGGGTCAGCTGTTTTTCTCATAGCTTTTGCACAAACGTAATGGTATCTATACCCTCTACATGTTATGGGAGGCCAACAATAAGTAAGTCGTTACACTTACTATGGCCTTCTTGGTCTTCATGGTGCTCTTCGAGGGTACTTACCTTGTGATGCAAGGCCAACAGTTATGTTTCTACCAAGGCTGCTTTGGTTTCCAACGACAAAATGCAGGCAACCAAATTGGAGACTGTGTGAGCATTTCTTGGGTGTATTTTATCACCTTAAAGGGACACCGTCAACCTTTTTTGCATCTTGTAATGTTTCAGAAAAAATACACATTTTATGATTGCTTACTTTCTCTAAAATTAATTATTGTTGGTGGTTGTTTTATCTGCCTCTTTGTTTATTAGAATCACAATGCATGGTAATGTATAGCTATGTCCAGTTTTGTTTTGCTTTAAATCATTGAACTACTCTTAGTGCACATTTCCTGAACATTAGAAACACCCCACAAACAGTGTAACCACTCATGATACAATAGTTTCCTCTACTCTCACTGCATAATGAGTGGCTAGATTTTGTTGTGGGGTGTTCCTGAGGTCAATAAAGATGCAGTAGGAGCTGATCAAGATATGTAAACAAACATGTTTTTGCATGGTAGCACCAGTATGTTGGGCAGTCAGTTTTTCACTTTTTAAAAGGAAAGAGGGAACTAAATCAAACTACCAGCTGCATTAGCAGTCTTTATAGAATGTGAGCAATCATAAAATGTGTTTTTTAAACTAGGGACACTTTGAGGCCTGAGGGGGTTGACAGTGTCCCTTTAAAGTCTGCCACTAAGTCAAAAAGTACATCACTGATGGTTTTGAGTTCCTGGGAGAAATGCTTAAAAGTGGTGAGTTCAGCCTCTGGGTCCAGGAAGGAGATTGGAGAGATGTCCTCGTTAGGGGGCTTAAGCAGGTTGAGATGAGCTGGCAGAGGTGGTGGGGAGGGAGCAATGTACATGTCCTGATGGTCTGAAGCTATATCTGCATAAAATAAATATCAGACCATAGTTGGTGCTGAACATGATTAAGTGCTAAAGAAAAACTGGATGCAATAGTTAGATATGTAGTGAATTAACTTACTGTAAGAAATTAGCTGTGCCACGAGGCACTAACATGGAAGTGACCACTCTTCAGCCTGCCATCCTGTGACCCCCCCCACATATGACTTTCCTCTTCACTCTGACCCAACCTGTCTTAAAGCTGTCCACTGTCTTCAGGAAGACTACTTCCTTTGGCAACTCATTCCACTTTGCTACTACCCTCTCCGTGAAAAAGTGCCTCCTCATTTCTCACCTGAACATCCCCCCACACACTTGAGGCAGTCCCTCCTAGTGGTCATGTTCCAACTACGGTTGAAGAGACCCTCATAGCTTACGTTCCTGAAACTTTTAAAGCACTTGAAGTTTTCGATCATGTCATCCTTCTCCCTTCCTTCTTCATTGGAGTACATGTTGAGCTCTTTGAATCTCTCCTCATATTTTCTGCCTAGCTGACCATGGATCATTTGGTTACCCTTCTCAGGACTGTTTCAAACTGTTTGATGTTCTTTCTTAGGTGCAGGCACCAATACTGCACACTGTAATTAAGATGTGGCCCATCCAGGGATTTGTACAATGACAGAATGACCTCCACTTTACTGATGGTTATATCGCTGGCTATACAGTCCAGAAACAGAGTTGCTTTGGCAGCTGCTTTCCTACAGTGTGTTGGGTACTTCTGGTCACTCATAATGATCACTCCCAAATCCTTATCCTCCTCTTATCTGGTATTTTGATTACCACCCATCTAGTATTTGATCATCAGGTTCTTCACTCCCAAGTACATTAGCTTACATTTCCTGTGATGAATCCTAGTTGCCAAATACCTGACCATTTCTCCAGCTTAGCCAGGTCCACCCTGAGGTCCTGTCTCCCCTCCTCCATGTCTACTCTTCCACAGAGCTTGGTGTCATCCACAGACAGGCATATTTTACCCCATCTGCAATATCTCTGATGAAAATGTTAAACAACACCAGACCGATATCTGAGCCCTGTGGGACCAGACTAGTAACTGGCCTAGCCTCCGAGAACTCTACCCCCCACCACTACATTCTGACTTCTATCCTGCAGCCAGTTTCTAACCCACATAAAAAGTTTTATCCCTACCTTAGTTCTGTCAGCTTCCTGATTAATCTCCTGTAGGTAATAGAGTTAAAGGCCTTGCTGAAATCAAGATACGGGACATCCACCGCTTGGCCCTTGTTCTTTGTTCTACTTACCCAGTTAAAGAAATCAATCAGGTTAATTTGGCTGGGCTGTCTCAACAAAAATTCAAGGTGTCTCACATCCTGGAGCACATTTTCTCCCTGCTAAGGCACTTATTTATGTCTTTCTTCTATTTGTTTGGGTTCTATATATGTGTACATGGCACCCTTGTAAATGAAAATGCAGTTATCACTGCAGCACCAGGTTGTGCTTAGAGAAAAATTGAGATGCTTCCGAGAGTCCCAGGTTTCTAGTTGCCTTAGAGGCACGGTTGGTAGAGCAACCGGAATGGCATTCAGGTAACCTGGGTTAAAATCCCAGCTAAGGCATTTATTCTTTCTCTCTTCTGTTTGGGTTCCATAAATGTAAATGAAAATGTAGTTATCTGAATAGCACCAGGCTGTGCAATACAGAAAGAGTAAGATGCTGCTAGGAGTCCCTGGTTTCCAGTTTCCTTGGTGGTGCAGCTGGTACTGCAGCTGGAATGATATTCAGGGCAGCCAGGGTTCAAATCTTAGCAAAGGTACTGATTTATTTCTCTCATCTGGTTGTTTGGGTTCCATATATGTACACACTGCACCCTTGTAAATGAAAATGTATACATCTGTGCAGGACCAGGCTGTGCATCAGATAATAAGTGAGGTGCTTCTGGGAGTCCCAGGTGTCCATTGCCTTGGTGGTGCAGCCAGTAGCATAACCAGAATAGTATTCCAGGCAGCCTTTGTTTAAATCCGAGTTAAGGCACTTATTTCTTTCTCTCCTCTGTTAGTTTGGGTTCCAGAAAGCTTACCAGTCTTTCTTTCAGTGTGGTTTCCATGTGTTTCCCCACTACTGAGATCAGACTGACCAGTCGGTAGTTTCCAGGATCATCCTTCAGACTGCTTCATTTGTAGTTGGAGTACATGTACTGTCCTCCAGTCCAGAGCTGCTTTTCCTGACCTGAGTGAGGTGTTAAACAGGTCTGCTGGGGACCCGCCTGCACATCCGACCTCTCTCTCAACACCTTCAGATGCATATCATCCAGCCTCAGGATGTGCCTACCTTCAGGCCCTTTAAGCCTTTCTACATCTTGTCAACTTCAATCTACCCGTCTGTGTCCTTACCCATCTCTTTGTTCCCCTCTTTTCCTGAGGTACTGATCCACCTTTCTTCTTAGTGAAGACTGAACAGAAGCACTTGTTAAGCTCTTCTGCTTACTCTTCACTTCCTTCCACCCACCTCCCCTTCTCAACCTGACTATCCCATCTTTCATATTCCTTTTCTCCCTGATATACTGGAAGAAAGCCTTCTCCCATGTTTTCACCTGCTCAGCCAGCTGCATATTCTGTGTGGCCTTGGCCAGCTGGACAGATCTGCCCTCCTCCCTTGCCTTGGTACAGTACTCCTCTCTTTTCTTAACTTTCTGTTGCACCTGTACTTTCTGAATGCTGGCTTCTTACTCTTCACTGCATGGGTTATCTCCTTATCATACCAGTTGGTCTTCTTGGCTTTAGATTATTTGCTCTTGAGTTTGGCATGCACGTTAGTGGCTGCCAACAGCCAGTCCTTGATTATGACCCATTTCAGGGACACCACCTTTCCTTCCTGATCTCAACAAGTTGACCTCTCAAAATCTTTCCCATTCTACTGAAGTTTGCCTTCCTGAAGTCAAGAACCCTTGTTTTTGTTGTAATCTTCTCCCTGCTCATGTCCAGGTAGAACCACAAAGTGTGGTGATTACTTCCTGCAAGTGGCGCCTCCACCTTTACTTCCTGGGTACGTGCATTATTAGATAGGACAGGGTCCAGTATGACCCTCACTCCGGTGGTTTGCAGTACACAATGTGTCAGTAACCAATTCCAGAATGCACCCAACACACCTGAGTTCTGGTACAGGTGGTAGCTGGGACATTGCAATCTACTCCAGGCAGATTGAAGTCCCCATAATCGCCACCTCCTTCCTACTGGCCATCTCCAAAATTTTGGACTCAGTTCCTTGTCTATTTCCACATCCTGGTTTAGTGGCCTGTACACCACTCCTATCCTTAACTTTCTACCTTTTGTGGATTGTGCCTGTACCCACAACACCTCTGTCCTTTCATCTGCCTCCTCCTCCCTAGTACAAGTTATCCTTTCCCTCACATATAGAGCCACTCCTATATTCTTTCTACCTCCTTGACTCCTTCTCCCTCCTGTATACTTTGTACCTGGCAACCAATAGGTCCCAGTCCAGATTAAGCATGACCCATGTCTCTGTGAGGGATGCCATATCCACTTCTCCCGCAGCCATCGGTGATTGCAGAGCCGCCATTTTGTTCACCATAACTTTGTATTCAGTCACTCTCCTATCCTGGTCTGCTTGCCCAACCCTCTTCCCTCAATCCCATCCACACACCTCTTCTTTTCATATGACCCCCCCCCCCATCCTTCTGCCCTGATTGGGGAGGACTATTCAGCCTTTTCCACTAGGTGACTAAAGGTACTGTGACCCTGCTGCCCTCCCTATCAGTTTAAATGAGAGACAGGCCCAAATCCAGGATAGGTAGGTTACCTGGATCCACTATATCATGGCCTGAGACCCAATTTGTGTTCCATAGGAAGCAAACACTGATCCTAATGGTCAACACCAAGGCAGAGGCAGGAAACTACAGACCTTATAGTTTGACCTCAGTGGTAGGGAAGATGATGGAATCACTTCTGAAAGAAAGAATTGTTGAGTACCTGAGGCCAGCAGGGGCACGGGACCCAGACAACATGGATTCACAGTGGGAAGGTCATGTCAGACAAATCTAATAGATTTCTTACACTGGGTGACCAAAGTAATAGACCAAGGAGGGGCTGTGGATGTGGCCTACCTAGACTTTAGCAAGATATTTGACACAGTCACACACAAAAGATTAGTAAACAAGTTAGACAGCCTGGGAGTGGGTCCCAGGGGGGTAACCTGGGTAAAAAATTGGCTGGACAACAGGATGCAGAGGGTAAAAGTAAACAAAGTCCACTCCAAAGAAAGGGGGTTACTAGTGGGGTGCTGCAGTGTTCAGTACTGAGACCGGTCCCCTTTAATGTCTTTATAGGTGACATTGCCAAGGGACTGGAAGGAAAAGTAAGCCTCTTTGCAGATGACAGAAAGATCTGCAACAGGGTTGATACACAGGGGGGTGAAAGGAATGAGAAGGGAGAGGAATGCTCAAGAGTATGGCATCTTAGATTCAGTGCAAAGATATGCAAAGTAATAGACCTGGGAAAAAAAACCCAGGGGCAGAGTACACAATTGGGGGGTGCTAACAACCACAAAAATGGAAAGGGATCTGGGGTAGTCATATCAAATAACCTAAAGGTAGGAAAGCAATATGAGAAGGCAGTAAGAAGGGCTGGGGGGATACTGGGATGCATAAGAAGAGGCATCACCAGTAGAAAACAAGAAGTTGTTATCCCTCTATACAGACAACTGGTGAGACCTCATCTGGAGTATTGCTTGCAGTTCTGGAGACCCCATCTCCACAAGAACATAGACAGGATGGAGGCAGTCCAGAGGAGGGCAACTAAAATGATGCAGCGTCTGCACCAGAAGCCATATGAAGAGAGACTGAAGGAGCTTAATATGTATACCCTTGAGGAAAGGAGGGAGAGGGGGACATGACAGAAACTTTCAAGTACCTCAAGGGAATCAACAAAGTCCAAGAGGGTAGCATCTTTCAGAAAAAGAGATGAGCAAGAACAAGGGGGCAGAACCTGAAGATAGAGGGGGACGTATCACAGGCAATGTGAGGAAGTATTTTTTCTTGGAGAGGGTGGTGAACACATGAAACTCCCTTCCAGAGGAGGTCATGGGGTCAAAAATATTGGGAAATTCAAGAATGCATGGGACAGACATAAGACAATTCTAGATAGGGTAGGAAGAAGTAGGCTGTTGATTAATTAGGATTTGCAGCTTATCCTATAGGTGGGGAAATGGGCAAACTAGATAGGCCAAGCAGTCCTTATCTACCGGCAGAGTCTGTGTTTCTATGTTTCACTCTAAACCAACTGACCAAACAACCATAGAGTGTCTGGGGTGTCTTTCCTTCTATCCAACCCCTTGGCTCCCCCATACATGAGAAACAATGAACAGATTAGTCATGACATCAAGATGAGGTCTCCCAAAATGCTGGGAAGGAGGAACTTTATCTTCTATGAAAAAAAGTCTTATGGGGGAGTGGGGGGAAGGCACCTCACCTGACAGACCCTCCCTGACATTCACTGAGCTCATATAATTAACACTGCTAAAAAAGAAAAAAAAATATGCTGATTTGTTGTATGTTTATTTAATGTGGTATGGGGAACAATAACAAAATGGTTAACTACCCCCATAAAGGGGTACATGGGTTCCATACAGACAGTCCTAAGGAAACCTTATTTATCCTCAAAAACTTTGTATATCAGATTATAACCATTACCTTTCTAAACATATGAAATCCAAGAACAGCTTCCAAAAGATGTCGAAATGAAGACATACAGCATGATTGAGATAAATAATATAGAAGATAATGTATGGTCCTCTATTGTTAACCGGTCAGTTAACAGTCGAGAGGTTGCCAGGGCGACCGTGTAAACCTCGAGAGCGAAGCTCGAGAGGTTTACGTCACCATGGCAACCTTGAGACGGTTAAAATTGACCGGTTGATGATAGAGGGACAATACATTATTTTTTATAGTGTATGGTCTCACCTCAAAAGGCTGCTTACTTTTTCTTTAGTAGTCACCGCCACAGCCGTTCAGTCCTTCCCTAACCACTGCTGTTCATGCGTCGGTTCCCCGTCGAAAAAAAAGCGCACACATGCACAGACCAATCGCTGTTGTTAACCTATCAATGTGACATAGCATCGATAGGTTAACAACATATCTACGTCACATCGATAGGTTAACAACCTTAGGAAATGATGATTTCCTAAGGTTAACAGCGTTCTAACATACATTATATACCCAATTATTAACTGTCTTTACAACTAGCTGTATTCTTCATTTACAATCCTTGTACAGCCATTGTACTGTATGTCCATGGTATGTCACAAATAAATTTGAATAAGCTATTATTTACAGAAAAAGAGAAACCCCTGTGTGAAATGGAGTCTGCTAAGTAAACTTAGAAATTCTGAATTTTAGAACTTTTTGCATAAGACACATTCTCATGGGCATAAGAGTACCAGGTATGGTTTAGAATTAAGAATGGCCACTAAAAATACAATGTTTTTATTGGTCTAATGGCTTGTTTACCCATGGATAAATCTGCCCACAACCCATGGATAAAGTAACAGCTGACCAATTGACCAATAAAGAATCATCATTTTTTAACTCTTTAAAAGTCTGATTTGCTTCCATCTTGGTTTGTTCAGCTCACCATTCAGTCCTAACTCTTGTTCTGTCTTAAATCAGATGACCTTGTGTGTAATAAAAGTAAAAAAAAAACTCAGAGAGCAAGACAATGCTCAAACACTGGTAAAAGTAATAAACTTGCTTCTGTTTTTAACGTCAATGACACACTTACCTTGCTGGTCCCACCTCTTTACAGAGCTGTCGCTACACATCTTATACATTCTCCCTTAACAGCTTCTCTCTCTCACACCACACACTCTCTCTCTCTCTCTCTCTCTCTCTCTCTCTCACTCACTCACTGTCTCTTGCACAGCAACACAACTTGGGATGTATCAATCATCCATTTCTTTTTATTTCAGTCATATTACTTTTCACACTCAGACACTGAGTGGAAAACAGAGAGTGTCACAGTGTGACACAGTAGTGCCTTACCATTCCATTATGCAGGTGGGTCAACACAAAGTTCACGGCGAGACAGAGCACTACTGAATTCCAGGAAGGTTGAGAGATAATAGAAATAGACTGACAGATGTGTTTTATTTTTCTGAAAGCAGAAGAATATTTTTGAAAAAACTGCTGAAAACAATATGAAAATTAAAATTTAGCAATTTTTTACCATTTCTTTAATTATTTTAAAGTTCAGTCACATAATCACAGTAATACACTCCAGGGTGTGGTTTCCAGAGGGATTTATCCACTTCTTATGTGGTTCAAATCTCTTGGCCTATGACATTGTGAGACACCACACAAGGTGTGGGTAAATCCAACTTTATAAAATAGGTGTTGAAAACCTAATAACTCAATTTGTTTAAAGCCATATCACTTGAGCATGCATTAATTCTCAATTAATGCATAGACTGTTACTAGAAATAGTAATTCTGCTCTGTATTAATCATGGCGTAGTTGTGTAAATCAATACCTGAGCACACAGTTTGAAAGAAAAAATTGGTTGCCATTTTCTGCTCCCATTGCTTCCATGACTGACAAGTATTGTTGCTTTCCCTGAAAACAGAAGCAGTGTGCAAGCAGTGTTTGTGAGCAACATGAACCCAAATGAATGATGCTATTGGTTCCAAAACACAGTATTGCTGCTCCAAGTCCTAAAACACTGCTATTGCTTGAAACTGTACTGTCACTCCTCTCCATATGCCCCCAACCCCCAAAACTGCCAACCAGTAGATAACCCCAGAATCTGCTTTGAAATCTCGAATGAGTGAGGGCCCTCCTCAGTGCAATTGACTGATTGCTGTAAATCAAAAAAACACAGTACATGAAAAAAAAGAGTAAATGTGAAACTGGACTAGAGGAGGCAGAGAATCACAACTATGGTCCCATTTAGGACATTTACATACAGACAACCTTAACTAAAGATTGTCATTAAGACATTTTTCTTCATGTCAAAACAGAAACATTTATTTATTTACTCTAGGATTACAAGTACCTTTGAGCCAAGGCTCTTTAACAAAGGTTCCACATCAAAAATAACAAACAACAAGGAAGCAACAGTGAAATAACAGTAAACAATACAAGTACAACAGTGCTATTGAAAGGGTCAATTATAGGAAGAGTAGGGTGTAGAGGAGGAGGAGAAGTGTAGGTAGTTAACAGAGGCAGCTATAGTAAGATGGTGAACATAGCTAGGATGCATGTGCCCGAAAGGAATGGGTAGTGTCAGGCACCCAGGGGTGGCAGAGAAACAGGGATGAGAAGAGAGGGAGAGGATGAAGATGCAGCTGGAGGCATTTGTCGAAAAATAAATGGGAAGGAGTGATAGAAGAGAAGAAGGGGGAAGGGTGAGGAGGGAATAAGTACTATAATGGGGCAAGGAAAGACTAATGAGGTGGTATGAAGACCTGAGATTTGAAGTGGTGCCTCATGAGCTGGGGGAAGGGGGACTGGGGGGCCTGGGGTTAAGCAGTATATAAATTAGGATTAAAGCTGTGTAGGTCATCAGCTAGGTGAGCCAGTCATCGGAGCTAGAGGCAATGGGATGGGCCTGGAGCCTGGATTTGAACAGATCAAGTGTTGAGGCAGAGGAGGTGGTGTGGCTGAGATCATTCATCCATAGAGGAGCCCTATAGGAAAAGGAGTGTTGGCCCTTCGTAGTTTGACAGTGAAGAACTTGGAGAATCTGGGTTGTCGAGCTCTTGGTGTTCTGTCAGTTGGTGTTTTGATGTAACAATGCAGTAACACTGTGGGGTATGAGGCCAAGGTTGATTTTTCCCACCATAGCACATGTGAGATACTTTATACAGTTGGAGAGTTGGAGCCATCCTGATTGTTCATAAAGGGCACAGGTGTGGGTGAGGCAGTGGACACCGGTTGTGAGTGGGCATGCTTTGTTAAGTGCAGTCGTTATATGTCGGAGGGCGGACGTCGTGGCAGAGCCACAGACAATGAAGCCATAATTAGGGCTGTATTATTTTCATGGTCGTCATGGAATTCACGAATTCCGTGAAATTCCACCCATGCCGTGAAAACTGGAGTTTGCTATTTTATACAAAGTGGCTATCTCCTCGCCACTCCACAACCCCAAAATGGTGTTCCTTTTTCCTTCTGGGAGCTTTTCTTATTTATTTAATATATAGCACAGGAACAGTTTCAGGTAAACAGCAGTACAAGCTGCAGCATGAGCTCCGAAGATAGATCAGGAACATTATTGGGCTGGGAGAGAAAGAGAGAGAGAGAGAGACAGACTGCACTTTGGTCAGTTTCAGTGGCTCTTTCTCCCCTCTGTTTTTTACCTGGTAAACAGCAGTACAAGATGCAGTGAGAGATCCAGGAGACAGCTCAGGAACACTTTTGGGAGAGAGGGAGAGAGAGAGACACCGCACTTTTGTCAATTTCAGCGTTTCTCTCTCTCTCCCCTCCATTTTTACAGGGTAGTTGGCAGTAAAGGCTCTAGTGTGAGTTCAGGAACACTTTCAGGAGAGAGAGATTGCACTTTTGTCAATTGCAGCGTCTCTCTCTGTCTCTCTCTCTCTCTCTCCTCCATTTTTACACGGTTGATGGCAGTAAAGGCTGCAGTGTGAGCTCCTGGAGACAGCAGAGGATTGAAAATAAAACACAAATACGAGCAGTCAAGGTTTGAATACGAATTAAAATTATGTTTTAAAAAATAACAAGGCTTTACAATGTGCCATGAAATAACTCATTTTCTCCCGCGATGGTGCCGTGAAATTTTCCTCTTTTCACCGTGAAAAAATTACAGCCCTAGCCATAATCAATAATTGACACCACAGAGTTCTGGATGGCAATCTTCAGGGCCTCTTAGGTGAGGCGCTGCCTGTGCTTGTAGAGTAATCAAAGGTGTGTGTTGGCAGCTTTAGCCACACTGTCAATGTGAGCCATATAGGAGAGATTGGGGTCAAGCAGAATCCCTAGGTATTTGAATGAGTAAACTTGTGCGAGGACAGTCCCCTGCTTGGTGGAGATGGCAAGGGGGTGTTGCTTGTAACGGTTATGTGAACTGCAGAATAGCAATGACTTGGTTTTCTTGTGATTGAGGAGTAGTTAATGATTGGAGAACCATGTTTCAACGGAACTGAATCCGGGTTGGAGGCTGTGTTATAGTGGTGAAAGGTAGTTGTGCATAGAAAAGACAATAGCATCATCCGCATACAGGATGATTTGTTCCGAGCAGGATTGTGGTAGGGAGTTTAAAAAGAGGCCGAAAAGGAGATGGCCCAGAAAGGACCCCTGAGGGACTCCGGAGCAGACAGGTAAGGTGTCCAAGATAGCATTGGCAATTTTTACTCTTTGAGAGTGGTTGTCAAGGTAGCTTCTGAACCAGTGGGCTGAGTCTGGTGCGAGGCCAGCAAGGAGTAGTTGGTCATACAGCAGCCAATGATGGACCTTGTCAAATACCTTCGAGAGGTCAATGAAGACAGCCCCAGTAGGAGGACCTTTATCAAGGGAACTATGCACTGCACGGGTAAATTCAAGCAGGGCAGTGGTGGTACTATGCCCTTTTCTAAAACCATGCTGTTGTGTGCACAGAGTATTATATTTGTCCAAATAATCATTGAGCAGGTCTGCAACAATACATTCTAGGGCCTTGGATAGTGGTGGTAATATGGAGATTGGGTGGTAGTTATAGTGGCAGGTCTTATCCCCACTTTTGTGGACTGGGGTCACAGTGGCAGTTTTAGATATTTCAGGGAATGTACTGGTGTTGAGAGAGAGGTAAATAATTTTAGTTAGGGGACTGAGGACCTTGTCAAGTGTAAGTGATAGCAGCTTAAGGTCCAGGGTGTCACTGCTAATTCTGTAAATGGAGATGGCTGAGGCGATGTGGCAGCTAACTTCATTCATCTTAATCTCCCTGAAGTAGAAATGAGGGTGGTTTGACAGAGTGCAGTGTGTGTTAGAGGGGGTGTGACTGACTGTGAAGAAATCAGGTGGTAGAACAGTACTAGTCAGTAAAAGCTGTGTTAAAGATATTTGCAATGATCATGGGATCAAGGGTAGTGGACCTTTCAACAATTAACATAGCTGAAGGGGACTTTGATTGTTTCCCACTAAACATGGGCTGGCCCTGTGGCACTGAGGTTTGAAGCACTGGACGCCACACCTTGCACTGCGCCAGTGACCAGTGTTTGGGAGTGAGCTCATGTCACCAGGGGTTGGCAGGGGTGTGAGAGGATTGAGCATCCATAGGACAGCTCTCCTCTAGCAGGGAGGGATGGGGCACAGTGATCAGCATAGCCTGACACCTAGCAGAGGCTAGGTGTTGACATGCCTGGTCCTGAATGTTAGGGGTTGGAGGTGGGGCAGCCAGCGGGCATGCTGAGTGTGGATGTGTACACAACATGCCCCTTGCTGGCATTGCACACCCTACCTCTGTAGGAAGAAAACAGAAAAAAGGGTGCCCCAGTTGCAGTGACTTGATGGCTATCTGAGTGTACCCGCGACAGCTCCAGGAGGGGATCAGAAGTATGGATCCGGACTTGCTGGGGGACTTGGTCACCCCCTGCCACCACTCCATGGGGGATAAGCCATGGGGTAATGGGTGATTTCCCTCAGTGGGAGACTGGTGTGGATCGGACGGCAGCCAGAGATATGGATGTGAGAACACCAGGGCAGACTGGGGGCACCAAGAGAAAAAAGTAGTAGGAAAAAGAAGAAAAAAAAAAAGAGAAACACAACATAGTTCTATCATGTGTATGACCTATTTTTGGACAAATGGACAGAAAAATCTATTTTTTGCAACTTTAGCAACATTAAAAATAAATTATAAATGCATCCATTTTATAAGCAGAATAATCCACTCCAGGGCATGGCTTTATGTAGGATTAATGCAATTCTCTGGAGAACGAAGGTATTTGACTTGCAGTCTCATGCCTCATAATGCACCTGGGGTGTGCATTTAATCTCCATGAACCCATGCTTTGTTGTGGGTTATTCCTTATGTAGCCCACACCCTGTCATGTATTATTGCTTAAATAAGCAATCTTGATTGACTGAACATAATGAGCCCAATTCTCAAAAGAGCGTAAAGGCAGTGTAAGGTGCGTCAGAAGTTCAGTGTGCCCAAGGACCTTGTGCCAGTGATAATGCAGCCAATTCTGCAACAAACATACCTTGCTACAAATGCAGTGCACATGATGTAAGAATGCTCAGTGCATCATATAAACAACGTAGACAGAGTGCATGGTGCATGCAGCGTCAACAAGCAGGAACAGAATCATGGTCGAGCCACAGAGGATGCAGCATGAAGAAAAGAGGAAGACAACCCCAGGAACATGGAGGAGAAAAACAGGGTAATGCATCCTCCTGGATGCAACTGAGGCCCACGTAGGTGGGCATGTGGGTGAATATATCACAGGTGCATGCTGTGTAATGGTGCAGGGATGTAGCAAGAATATGCCACCCAAAAGGTGGACCTGTTACTGTCCATGTGAGGGGACCAGAAGGTATGGACACAGCGGCAGGATGCATGGGATGAGGTAGCCAGACTGGTCAATGCAGCGGTCCCCTGCAGGCGCAGTGTGAGGGAGCTGCAGAAACGGTACTGTGACATCAAGTGGCATGTGAAGGCTGCCCACAACAGGTGATGCACAATGGACCTACAAAACCATGGCCTCTCAGCAGACATGAGGAAGGTGTATTGGCACAGATCAACAAAATGCAAAATACAGGGTGACACAGAGTTGGATCTGTACCGACTACAAACTGCACAAGATAAGCACATGGCATGCTTGAGGTGGGTGACACCACCATGCAGACAGCAGCCGTGGCACCACCAGTGGAGGCTGACACCTTGCACAGCCAACAGGGACCCACAATGCAAGGCCCTCCAATGGATAGTGACACGGGGGGGCAGGGATGGTTCAGTCCACCATGCAGAAGCATAGAATGCATGCAGCAACCCCTCCACTGGTCACCACATACTAGACATGCATGGAGACATTGGTCACATACTATGACATGTGGACCAGATGTAACTCACCATGCACATGTGTCTGTACACCCAGCAGGACACCAGATTACACAGTCTGGAAGACATGCCAATGCCAGGTGGCCCACACTCTGCCAGAGTGGAGGCTGACACCTTGCACAGCCAACAGGCAGAAGACACCAGGAGAAAGGACTGCTGTGTGACTGAACTTCTCTGCTGGGACTAAAGTAGAAGAACTTTTGCATTTGACCTTTAATTTAGGGTAAAAAAACTAACATACAAAAAAAAAGTGTGTGTTTGGGTTAACTGAACTGAATGGGTATGTGAAGAGTTATCTAGGTGTAAATCTCAGGTGACTGAAAGGACTTAACTGCTGTGAGGTTTAAATTACTTGTAGAAAGATCTGGTAAGTAGGGGAGTGTGGCAGCTAGAAGGAAGCTACATTTAAAGACTGCCTTAGAAAGTTTCTGCTAATAGCTTGGCAGAAGACACCAGGAGAAAGGACTGCTGTGTGACTGAACTTCTCTGCTGGGACTATATTGCCCTCCTTCCCTCCCCTCCACCCAAAGCTAGTTCTATTTTTATAGGCACAGAATTTGACTGACAACAGGAACTTCCTGTTTAGGGGCAGGAAGTGAGTGATCACAGAACCACCAAGGACCCACCATCCTAGAAGGGCAAGAGTAGCTCTCCGGCCCCCTCTAGCTGCTGGAGGTCTGCCTCTGAGCAAGTAAGTGGTCTACTGCGAAATATAGGATATTCTTGTCTCAGAACAGGACAATCAGGAGCTTAAAGGGCACACAGGCAGAAAGTAAGGAGAGAAAAAAAACAGAGGAAAGAGTAAGGATTGCAAACAGTTAAGGGGCCAGAAATAAGACATGATTGGAGTGGTGCAGTGCAGTGGCTGTGGAGCAGCAGTCTTCCGGGAGATGTTCTGGAGGATGCGGTGTTGTCCCATCTGCAGGCACCTCTCTGGGCTGAGGGAGGAGGTTGCTCATCTCCAGGCTGAGTTGGCCAGGATTTGTGGGACCTCCTCTTCCATCCAGGGACCACCAGTGCCACTGCCGTTGCCTCAGAGGTTGCCAAGAAAGAGGAGCAGTTGGACCACAGTGGGCTCAGGGAGGGTGAGGGTGGTGGAACAGAGGTGCATCCCTCCCATTGTACCTCTCCACAATTCCTATGCCATTCTGGCAAAGTGTGGTTCCTCTATGGAGGCACCCACAGTGGAGACCAAGGAGGATGCTGGGAACCTCCACAAAGGAGACCCACAGGAGGGTGGCAGGTGACCCTGGCAGGGAAGGAAACAATCCTGGTGGGGACTCCATTGTTGGGAAGGTAGAACTGGGGAGGAAGGGGAGAGGAGGAGGTGCCTGCCTGGCACCATGGCTTACAGGACAGGAAGAGAATCTCAGGATTGCCGGAGGGAGGGAGCTGGATGTCATTGTCCACCTAGGGACAAATGACCTGGCTAAGAAAGGATTAGAGAAGTGCAGGAAGAGTTTGTGGAATTGGGGAGGGCCTTGAGTCAAGTAGCACATACGGTAACCTTCTCGGAGGTGCTACCATCTATGGCATAGGAGAGGCTAGGGTGTTCTGCACCATGGGATTCAATCAGTGGTTGAAAAACTGGTGTGGAGCTCAGGGATTTGGCTTCATTGGGGACTGGGGGTCCACCTGGAGTGATGCAAGCCTATACTGGCATGATGGGCTGCATCTGTCCGGGAGGGGAACCAGGATCCTAGGTGATAGGTTTAAATGCTTCATTGGCAAGCTTTTAAACTAGCCAAGGGGGGAGGCACTGGAAAGGAGCAGGAAAATCCTAGCCCCCCCCAAATAATCACGGTAGTAAGTGCAGCAAACACCAACATAGAGGTGTCGATAGGGAGAAGGGCAGGGGTAAATGGAGAAAGTGACAAAGGCAAGAAGGACAGGGATGGGGCAAAAGGGAGTAAGGCCATCAGGAAATGGAGGGTAATGAGTACCAATGCCCGTAGTCTGGGCAACAAGCTCCCTGAGCTGATGGCCTTAATGGAAGAGGGATGCCTGGATATCATAGCAGTCACAGAAACATGGTACACAGAGAACCATGACTGGGATGTTAACATACCAGGGTCCATAACCTACAGGAGAGACAGACAGGAGAGAAGAGGGGGAGGAGTAGCTCTCTATGTAAAGGAAGGGATAAAAGCAACTGAACAAAAGAGTAAACAGGGAGGAGAGGAGGCACTGTGGGTCACCTTGGAGACTGGAAGAGCACCACAATCCATGCAGGGGTTGTGTACAGACCCCATGTCAGGGGAAGGAATGGACAAGGATATGATAGAAGGCATTCTTAGAATGGCAGAGAAAGGGAGATACTGTTGATGGGAGACCTGAATATGCCAGATATTAACTGGAGCACATTTGCTGCAGCCACATCCAAGAGCAGGGCCATTCTTGATGCCCTACAGGTGGCAGGCATTAGACAGCTAGTTTTGGAACCCACTCGTGAGGAGCAATCTTAGACCTCATACTCTCAAACGGGGCAGAGAGGATCTCAGATCTAGAAGTGGGTTGCCATCTGGGGACAAGTGACCATCAAACAGTGTGGTTCTACATTAAACTCAGCTACAGAGTCAAGCCATACAAAAGTGAGGGTACTGGACTTTAGGAGGGCTGACTTTGGCAAGATAGGAGAGTGTCTCAGAAAAGCACTAGCAAACAGGCTAGAAGGAGGTGTGGAGCAACAATGGGAATTATCAAAACTGCCATCACAGAGGCAACAAGCCTTTGTGTGAAGCAAATGAGCAAATCAAAATGAAAGAAAAAGCACTATGGTTCTCAAAAGAGGTGGCTGTGAAAGTCAGGAAGAAAAGATGGCATTCGGAAGTATAAGGAAACACAGAAGGAGCAGGACAGAGAGCTGTACCAGTTAAGGCAGAAGGAAGCAGGGAGGGAAGTCAGAATAGCAAAGGCCCAAACTGAGGAAAAGATAGCCAACTCAGTTAAGAAGGGGGATAAAACCTTTTATAGGTACATCAGTGAGCGTAGAAAGACAAAGGGAAGGATAGTGAGGCTGAATAGAATGAACAGTGGGTGGGCAGAGGGGGACAGTGAAAAAGCAGGAATACTGAACGAATATTTCTGCTCAGTATTCACAAAAGAGGAGGGGAAAGTGCCTAAAACAATTAACAGAAGCACTCTTGATAGGGGGGTCGATCCCAGTCCTTTCACAGAAGAAAGGGTTCTGCAAGAACTCCTAAAACTGAAGGTGGACAAAGCAATGGGTCCTGATGGAATTCACCCCAGAATTCTAAAAGAATTAAGGGAGGAACTAGTGAAACCACTGGTTACTCTTTTTAATAAATCATGGGAGAATGGTGTGGTACCCGAGGACTGGAGGAAGGTGGATGTGATTCCTTCACAAAAGTGGGTCCAAGACAGAGGCAGGAAACTACAGACCTGTCAGTTTGACCTCTGTGGTAGGGAAAGTGATGGAGTCACTTCTGAAGGAAAGAATAGTCCAGATACCTAGAGGCCAGTGGAGCACAGGACCCAAGGCAGCATGGGTTCACAGCGGGAAGGTCATGTCAGATGAATCTAATGGATTTCTTTGACTGGGTGACCAAAGTAGTAGACAGGGGAGGGGCTGTGGACATGGCCTACCTAGACTTTAGCAAGGCATTTGACACAGTCCCACACAAAAGATTAATAGTCAAATTAACCAGACTGGGAGTGGGACCCAGGGTGTTAGCCTGGGTAAAACATTGGCTGGACAACAGGACACAGAAGGTAATTGTAAATGGAGTCCATTCTGAAGAAAGGGGGTTACTAGTGGGGTACCGCAGGGTTCAGTATTGGGACCAGTCTTTTTTAATGTCTTCATCAGTGACATTGCAGAGGGACTGGAAGGAAAAGTATGCCTTTTGCAGATGACACAAAAATCTGCAACAGGGTTGATACACAAGGAGGCGTGGAAAGGATGAAAAGGGACCTGGCAAGGTTGGAGGAATGGTCAGAAGTATGGCAGCTAGGATTCAATGCAAAGAAGTGCAAATAATGCACCTGGGAAATAAGAACCCAGGGAAGAATACACAATGGGTGGGAGAGTAGTAACAACAACAAAAAAGGAACGGGACCTGGGGGTAATCATATCAGATGACCTTAAGGTTAGCAAGCAATGTGAGAAGGCAGTAGGGAGGGCTGGGGTATACTGGGATGTATAGGGAGAGGCATCAGCAGCAGAAAACAGGAAGTTGTTATCCCTCTGTACAGACAGTTGGTGAGACCCCATCTGGAGTACTGTGTCCAGTTCTGGAGACCCCATCTCCGCAAGGACATAGACAGGATAGAGGCAGTCCAGAGGAAGGCAACCAAAATGGTGCAGGGTCTGCAAGAGAAGCCGTATGAGGAGAGACTAAAGGAGCTTAATATGTATACCCTTGAGGAAAGAAGGGAGAGGGGGGACATGATAGAAACTTTTAAGTACCTCAGTGGAATCAACAAAGTCCAAGAGGGTAGCATTTTTCAGAAAAAGAGACTTGCAAGAACAATGGGATACAATTTAAAGATAGAAGGAGGGAGGTTCAGGGGCAATGTGAGGAAGTATTATTTCACAGAGAGGGTAGTGTATGCATGGAACAGCTTTCCTGAGGAGGTTGTGGGGTCTAAAACTGTGGGAGAATTCAAGAATGCATGGGACAGACATAAGGCAATTATTGTGGGGGGTAGGAAGAAATAGGCTGTTGGTTAACTAGGATCTGCGGCCTATCCTGTAGGTAGGGAAATGGGCAGACTAGATGGGCCTAGCGGTCCTTATCTGCCATCAAAGTCTATGTTTCTATGATGTGTCTGACAGTGAAAGCGATGGTCCCGAACAGCAAGGCACAGACAGTGACAGTGATGACAGTGATAACAAAGAACAGTAGTCACCCACCAGTGACAGTCCTGCGAGTCAGGGCCATAGGAGTGATACCAACAGTGACGCTGGAGAAGGACAGGCAACTGACAATGCCAGCAATGCTGTGCCATCCAACAGCAGCAACACCATGGGAGGCACCACACCTGCAGGCAAAACAGTGGACCAACATCAGGCCACGTCGCACAGTGAGCAGCCACACGACAGTAGGGATGCCAAAGTTGTGGGACAGGCAGACAGTGCACACTCTGCCAGTGACCATGAAGGACAGGCACACAGCACCATGGGATGGTCTCCTGGAGGTGCAGGTAGGACAGGCCAACATGGTGCAACACCACTACCATTGGAAAAGAACCTTAGGGATGACCTGTCACGATACTGCCAGGTTGTCATGGTCACCCAGGAGGCAGCACAACTTGAGCTGGCTGGGATACACAACAGCATACATGACCACACAGATGCCACTGTAGCATACATGGGCCAGCTCCAGCTGACTGTGGCAGACATCCATGCAGCCATCATACGTGGCATACAGAAAGGGCCTGGCCAAATGACACAGACAGCAATGCTCCTCCAGGACATATGGCTGTGTGTCCAGCACCAGACAGACACCATAGAAAGGCAGACCATGGTCATGGAATGCAGCATTGCACTGCACATCACCCAGATGGAGTCAATAACAGCAATGGCCACAGAACTGAAGGATATTGCAAGATGCATGCAACAGCATGTGGCCAGCACATCAATGGTCATATGGTCCCGTCCCGGACACAATGGGTGGCAGCAATGCAGACAACCAAGTGACGAACAGCACAGCACAGAACACACAGCAGGTGTGACCCAGCATGTGTCCCACAGGGGTGGTCAGGATGTGATGCAGAGCAGTGAGAGCAGACAGGGCACAGCGCAGCCTGCAATGATCACAGAACAACAGCTGGCAACAGTGTCGTCACAGAATGTGGCACTCACAGCTGGATCAGAGGACAGAGAGGTGGGTGACAAGGATAGATGTCATGGAGCCATATGTGAACTGCAGCAGGAAGACAATGCCACTGATGACAGACACGTGGGCACAATAGACAACATGGCAGGGTTGATGACTCACAGTGAAGCCGGTGCAGACAGTGGAAATGCCATAGCAGTGCACACACAGCAAATGCCACATGTGGGCATGACAAGGAAGGCACGCATGGCAAAACTCCCATGGACATAGCTGAGGATGTGGACAGGCATGAAGGGGAAGTGGAACAGGAGGTGCATAAGGGGCAGGAAGCTCACCTGTTGGACAGTGTTGTGGTGCAGCCCATCCACACACAGAACACAACAGGGCAGGCCTCAACCATGGCCATGACAACAGCTACCGCTTCAGAGAAGCTGGCACAGCACAAGACATCCCAGGGTCGAGGCCGCAAGAGGAGCCACACTGATGCCATTGGAATGGTCTGTGAGGGGCAGACAGCCAATTGAGGAAAAGCTGCAGCAGAACCCAGTGCACAGACAGCAGCATCAGGCAGACATATTAGATGGAGGGGGAACAACAGTGGTGAGGCAGGGACAGATGCAGTGCAACAACCATGGCTGAAGACACCAACATGGTCACAGAGGCACATGGTACACACACATCTGGCCAGCACAGGAACACAGGTGAACAGTGATGTATCACAAGATGCAGCACAGAGCAGCACCACAGAAACCCAGCCACCATGTGCAGCACAGAGGCGGAAAACAGCCAATGTACACTGTAAAGGGCAGCCTGGCCACCCACACAGTTAGTTAGCACACAACATGCCAGACATGTACACCAGACAGGGGTAATGAACCTGATGATATTGTCCTCCACTATGCAATGGTGTTCATGGACACACCATACCCTAAGCACAGCCACACACCTGAACACACACCACACATGGGAACACAGATGCCATACATATGTATGGTGCATGTACTACAGCCCCATGTCCTGTGCACAGTGCCCATGGTCATGACCCCACCTGGACATGCAACCACAGGTAGGGGACACACACATATGCCTGCAACCTGCAGCACGCCACCAACCACACGGTGGCAGCGGTCCCCGTGACGCCCTGTACATCACATGCCAGATGCCATTGCACTACCCCAAAGCCTGCTTTGGGAACACTGGCCTGCAAACTCATGTGTACAACATGGCATGCAACATGCAGTGCATGTACACTGTGCACACCCATGGGACAGACACATGCTCAACAGTCCCACATACCTGTAGGCCATGTTCATTCTGTCAGTGGACACACAGGGCAATATACATTGCCAAGGTATGCTAGACTGTGGCCAGACTGCACACCACAGCTGCGCAATGGTGTCATGCACATATATGTCTGTCCAATGTGGGTGACAACCAGCAGGGGCTGCTCATGACACCACCAGCAGGATACACATGCTGGCCACCTGCCAATTACCCTGCCAGTACCCTATATTCATGTGGTGGAGCCACACATTGTGATGCTGTACAGACATGCCACAACCTGCACACATGGTGCCAGTATGCAAACCCCGCTGTACCAATACCCATTGACACTGCACCCCCACATTCCTTGTACTGCAGATAATCACCATACAGGTTGTGCCCCCCCACACATGCCCATTGGGTTGCACACACCACAATGGGGAACACCACCACAGTCCAGGACCATGGCACACACAGCACCATGCCTGTCCATGGTTCCAGGTATGCTGCCATACCCAGGTGCATGGTCATTGCTGGACATTTGTCACCCCTCCACACACATACACAGTGAACCACACCCATCCCACTGTCAGCACACCCACACACGGTACCTGATGTGTGACATGCCACCACATCTGGCAGACTGTGATGCACACTGCATGATGATGGGTGGACATTACACAATGCCCTATTCCATGACAGATCACACAGTTCCAACATGGAATGGTGTACCACACGTGTGGACCCATGACATGCACAACACATGAGGACCCAAACCGCAGGGTCCCACCTTGTCGGCTGGTGGTTCAGCTTACCCACAGTGGCATACCTCTGTGGAACTAAAAGGACCCTAATACTGGTTGCAACTCACAGTTGCCGAACTACAGTGATCTGACACTGTGCACAGAGTGTGAGACTACAGTGCCCTGTGGCTCATGTTGCCAATTTGGCATGCAGTGCGCAACACACATTGTAGGTCAACATTCTCTGGTGTACAGATGAGGGCCAGTGGATGCCCATTTGGGGTGATAATTACACATTGCCTTACAATGCACAGTACACAGCATAGGTAGATGCAGGGCATGCACATGTATGAATGATGCATGGACAGAGTATGAATGAGTAAAAACAATGTATTATGAACAGCACAGCATTACACCACAACAGCAGAAAGGGCATATGGACAGGTAGACAGTGTAGTGTGCACAACAACACAAACAACAACAGAGATGCAACAGCACAGCAAATAGCATTGCACACTGTGTTAACCATAATATAAATTAATGTAAACCTATGTACGGTCTACACTTCGTACCCTGTCCGTGGCACGACTGTCATATAGCACATAGAGTCCTGGACAATTGTCCAACAGGTATTGTCCATCAATGCGTTCAAGATACTCTAGCAGGTCATGCATATCATTGTTCATCATAGCACTATGACATGCCATTGGCCTAATGTGCATGCTACTGTAAGTCCCCCTGCAAAGTCATGCAGGGTGGGTGGCTGCAGATGTTAGTCATCGACACCACTGGAATCCAAATCATGTGATGCATCACCAACACATGCAGGCTGCACAGGTTCATGTTCGGGGGCAGGTCCATGGCTCCATGCACAGGGGCATCCCAGTCATCCTCTCGGCCATCCCTCACCTGTCCAGCTACACCCAGATTGCCATCACCTGCGATCATGTCCACTGTAGCATCGGTGTCAGTCTGGCCAACATCACCGTTGTCTGGCACTAGGTGTGGAGGCCATTGCTGCTGTTCCACTGGGGCTGTCTCCTCCTCTGTCCTGTCCTGTATGCCTTCCTGCTGTACCACCTACTCACCGCCCTGGGCCATCCTCCTTGTTCTGGTAGCATATGCCCTTGCATCACCCCTCTTCAGCCGGCACGTTGCCTGCTGAAGCTATGCCACCGTGCATCATGGCCCTGCTGTCCGCTCTGCACACTGGCAGCAGCACCTGCAACACAAAGTGACAGACTGTGAGGGATTGCAATGCGTGTGTGTACCTATGAGTACACAGATAATTCATGTTGCACAGACTGCATACGTAAGGGGTGGCATTTATTTATTTGTTTATTGAAGAGTTTAACAAGGAAAGCATGCTGAGCAGGCTACTGCTTGATTCCAGATGCATCCTGGGGAAGGGAGAGACTACATATGCAGTAGGAGGGTGAATGTATTACAAAGCAGAACTCAAAATAGGATAAGCACTACATTGTTCAAGGTAGCGATACTTAAGACAGACTAGATCTGGAGTACAATTAATACAGAACCCAAAACAGGCACAGATTAAACATAGTACTTTAAATATAGTAAATAGGTAATCATACATTAAAATGTTCACAGGATAGGCAAACAGGCCTGCCAGCTCTGTGATGCCATGTAATGTGTTGCACCCTACAGCTGCGATATGTACCACTTGTGTATGTGGCACAATCCCCTGATGGTCTACACACTGCATGTGCCCTACCCCCAAACAACAGTCACAGGCGGCATTAATGTCCCAGTATCTGTGTGCCTATGTGTGTGTGTGTGTGTGTGTGTGTGTGCTGCATCATGTGCCACCTGCACATGACACCTTCGGTACCACCATGAAGCCTGTCACAGCATTGTACAGTGCATGTGCGACACATGCATGGCACTGCTGCATGACATCATGTGTATGATGGTGTCCTTCCTTGTGACTGTGTACCATACGCTGTGTGTCACCCTTGCAGCCTGACATGCCCATGAGTCCCCCTGTGTGATTAGCTGCACACGTCAGTGGAACATGTGGCCTGTATGCATGACATAGGATGTGGGTCACCGCCAACAGATCAGCAGCTGCACGTGTGGCCTGTGGCCACAGACACATGCATCAGGCTGACTAGTGCGCATCACTGGGCCTTATACCACCACTGATACACACGGCACTTGGCTGCTGTCATGCCTCCCCCCGCATGATGGGTCCTACAAAGTGCGAAAATAATGATAGTTTAGGTTGCCCCAAATCTAGTATGAGACTCTGTTTGGGTCATCCTATACAGACTAGCAATCTCAATATGAAAAAATGAAGTGTAGGATGAACTCCACTGTCCAAAACACCATTCTCTAAGCAAAAAACAATTGCTTTATTTGCAATTTATTCATACCACAAAAAAGGGGGTGATGGTTTTGTGGCTCCCACCACTTTCTCAGGCCAAATAACAGTGTTGTTTACTATAAAAAGAATAAAGAAAGACATTGTTTACTATTTCAGACATTTTAAAATTCCTTTTACAAGACAAGGTAATTCCCAAGATCACTATATATATATATATATATATATATATATATATATATAGCCAAATTTTAAACTGTAGCAACATTAAAATAGCACTTTGTATTTTGCAGATAAATGCATATTAAGTATTGATTACCATAATTGCCCAAAGTGTGGCTACTTGACCCCCAGAGGGAGAGGAAGAGGCCACAGGGGAGAATAAATACAAGGGAGGACACGATACCCATTTTCAATTTGAGTGGCAGAGAAATAACTAACAATGAGATCTCAGTTCTAAATAAAAGGCTTTCTTTTTCACCTACTAAGGGCCTGGATCCATTTTTTTTGGAAGTGGACTTACAAAAGTTCTTTAAGAAAATAAGACGGGTAGACTGGTTTGGGACAAGAAGAGAAGAGAAAACACAACAAATCTATAGACAAGGGCTACAAAAAGCACTTGATGTAAAATCCACATTTACCCTACCCAAGGGGAAAGACACAGTGGAAGCATACATTAAGGTGGTAGAACAGCAGGTCAAAACAATGGTAAAAGATAGGAATCTGACCCACACAGATAATAATTTAACAAGGAGTCTAATCATTAAACCAGCAGATAAGGGAGGGGGCATAGTATTGTTGAATTATACAGATTATAAAGAAGAATGTTTTAGACAATGGGGGATGGGGAACATTACGAGAAGTTTACTTGTTATCCCACCTGTGGGATAGCAGCAGAAATTCTAGAGGTATTGGATTATGGTGTAGACAAGGGATGTTGTGCGCGGGGAGAGATGGACATGTTAATCAATAGGAACCCCAGAATGCCTAGAGTTTATGTTTTGCCCAAGATACATAAGAATGCTGAGAAACCCCTAGGTAGGCCAATAGTGTCAGAGGTGGACTCCATTTTCGAACCCATTCCAAATATGTGGATTTCCACATTAAACAAAAGGTACAAAAACTGCCAGTGTATATTAGGGACACTTACCATGTCCTTGATATTATTACAGCCCTGAACCAGAAGGAGTTAGACCATAAAAAAACATGATTAGTTTCTTTCGGTGTTAAGGAGATATATATATATATATATATATATATATATACCAGCATCCCCCACCAGGAGGGGCTAGCGGCACTTGAGAATACCTTGCGACAGAGAAGATATCAGTTTCCCCCACAAGAATTTCTGATAGGATTAGCAGAGATTGTGTTGAACAAAAACTTTTTTCAGTTTGAGGAGGATTTCTATATGCAAATTAAAGGGACAGCAATGGGGAGCACGATAGCCCCGTCCTATGCTAATCTAAATATGGGGAATTTCTGATTGGTACACATTCTAAATATGGAGAACAACCCTTTTTTGACCACATAATGGAGTGGAAATGCTACACTGATGATATCCTGGTTATTGGGATGGTAACAGGGAAGACTTGGCCAAGTTCAAGGAGTACTTAAATACATGAAATACAGATTTGCATTTCAGCATGGTGGCAGATCAGGAACAGATTGTATTCCTGGATTTTATAAAAGAAATGGGAAATTAGAATCTAAACTGTACAGAAAAAATACTGATCGAAACACAATCCTTCATTTTGATAGCTTTCATGACCCCAAACTCAAGAAGAGTATCCCTAAATCCTAGTATATCAGGGCCAAAAGAAACAATAGTTACACACAGGATTTTGAGGAAGAGGCAAATTATATGACCCATAGATTCTTGGAAAGGGGGTACAGGGAAGCTCATTTACAAGCATCAGCACAGGAAGTTAGAGAGATTCCAAGGGACACACTTTTTAAGAGTACCAAAAGATAAAATGTGGAGAATATGATTTTTTTTTCTATGGCATACGGTCTCCTTAGCAGGGAAATAAAAGGTATAATCCCTGACAACTGGCATATACTACAAACAGGTGACCCACAAAACCCAAGATTTAGGGAACCCCCGCTTATTACCTCAAAGAAAAACAGAACATTAAGGGATAAACTAGTACACACAATACACCCCACACAGGTATCTCAACCAAGACAACTACTGTTAGGCCAACAGAAAAATTAAAATTACCCCTGTGGACACTGTTCTCAGTGTAACAATATGAATAAAAATAAACATTTTCAACACCCAATACCTGGTGAGCTTTGAGATAAAGCAACATATATCATGAAAATCTGACCATGTTATACATGTTTTAAAATGCCCCTGTGACAAACTATATGTGGGGAAAACAAACAGGGAGCTCAAGACACTTATCAGTGAATACAAAAGTGGTATCAGAAATAGGGATGAGACATCCACTGTGGCAAAACACTATAACACAGCAGGACATATTGCATCTTCATTGAGGTTTTGGGGTCTGGAGAGAGTGGATGAACCACAAAATAAAGGCACCAGCTGGAAGGATTTGGTCCTAAGGCAAGAAGTTTATTGGATTTTGACATTGTAAAGTACTAATCCTCGGATTGGTCTTAATGAGACATGTGATTGGAATCTTTATTGGAAATAATCCGGGGGTCTAGGACATCTGCTTTTCAAGATTTCTATATACAGAAGAGGAGCAGAGAAACTGTCTTGGTATACAGTCCCAAGGAACATTTTCATACAACAGCTTGGTCCTTGCATTCTCCTTATTCCTCTCTGGTTCCTCACACACTGCCCTATGGACTGGAATGATCATGTATAAAATGTTTGCTGCATCCTATTTTAGATACAAAATCCTGTTTTTATAGTTCATACTATTTTTAAATTCACCCTCAGCTCATTTACGTTCCTTATCAATAATATTGAAATGGTAGGATTTTTGCCATAAATCCTGGAGTGGGGGGCAAAGCACCTTCTAATCCCAATGTTTGGTTTTTGGCAGCCCCACCCTATCCATCATGCCACTGTCTGACTTTTTGGGACCAACTGTCATTCCTCTCCATCAAGAGACAAGGCGGAACCCAGAGTGGGTGGGTGGGTTCATGATGTCATGCATGACGTCCCCCCCCCCACTCCTTGTGATATTCAAATCACACTTGGACATGAGTTCAGCAGCTCCTTGCCTAGAGAAGATGTTGGAAGTCAGTTCCACTTCTTTCTTACTATTGTTAAATGTTTTGGAAGGTGGATACCATTCTGAAACTCGGTAGAAGGATCATTTTATTTTTGATCCAGAAATCCTTACTTTCCATATTTTTACTCTAGAGCATGCTGTTGTAAGTGGATACTGAATTCTTTCATTGTACTGAAGCCCTGTCAAGTGGACTTTAATTTTTGTGGAGCATTTACATAGGCATTTCTGTCTCACCAAGACGAAGTAACACAGAGAATTTATTCAACGCAATACCAAGGTTTTTGCACAGCTGGATACCCCTTATTCTAATATGGTCTTGCACTTTCTAAAAAAGACTTCTGATAAAGACCCTTCTTAGTTTTATTTAGTACCCTGTTTCAAAATAAAAATCTAAAGTTTAATTTGTCTAAATTCCAAAAGTGGGGAGTGAACCACCAACCTAATCCACTGCTTGGAATAAACCTCTCCAGGCCGGATTCACAGACGTTTGCCACTAGCTGCGACAATGGCAGCTTGTGGCGATGGCCACTGCATCCTGGACACTGCCCCTGATTCAGAAAGGAGCAGGGTCTAAGAAGCCTGCATCCCGTGACTTGCAGTAGCAGTGCATGGTAAGGCACAGCCCCCATGTATGCTGCAAGCTGTGGAATGGGGCAGGTGGCAGATGCACCCACTAAACGGTGTTGTGGTGCCCCCCATGTCTGCCCTGATCGACCTTCATCAGGTGTGGACTCCAGCCCCAACTCCTGTATTGGAACAGCTCTCCCACTCCTGTAACTGCTTGGCAGTCTAGTGGCCCCCACCCGACAGTGTGAGCCCCCCCACAGCCCCCAATACCCTGCTGGCCATTGGCACTGCCCTCCTCTCACCACCACAGCCAGCTGCCAACTGAACTGTGCCAAGCTAGTGTACTGTAGTTATACGTGTTCTGAATGACAGCCGCTGTCATACACAGAATGCAAATTAGTACAGTACGTGATCTTGGCACAGTTCAGTTGGCGTCTGGCCGTGGTGGTGAGTGGAGGGTAGTGTCAATGGCCGGCAGGGTATTGGGGGGTGTGGGGGGCTCGCACTATCAGGTGGGGAGTGGGATGTTACTAGACTACCATGGGGTTACGGGGATTGAAGGGGGGATCTTGCCCCAGGACATGTGGCGGGGCTCTAAATGTGTGTGCATGTGTGTGTGTGGGGGGGTCTGGGCATTGGGGAAGTTCCACACACCCATCTTGGCACAGTGCGTACCATGCGTGGGACCTGGAGTCTATGTGGTGGCTGTAACCCATGGGGATGTGGAGCTGGGGCACAGTGGCAACCTCCCAGTGAACAGCAAAGACCACTTAGACCAGCTTTTTGTAGGCATAAATGGTCTTTGACAGATGTTCACTGGTGGTTGTCTCTGAATACTGATTTGTGGACATAGTAGCCATCCTACCTGAATAGGGTGCAAATGCTGCCATAAACCCCCCTACGCCATGTCGTAAGGGGGTTTATGGTGCATAGGTGCAGCTAGGTGCAGGCAACCTGCAGCATGTCGCAGGCTACATTTTTGAATCCCACCAGGATGCAACTCAGGACGCAAGTGCTACTTGCACCATTTTTTCTGCTGCAAGTTGCCTTGTGTCCTGATTTACCTTTTGTGAATCCGGCCCTCCATCTCTACCAATTATGCCACTGTCAGACCTTAGGGAACTTGCCCCTTGCTTTTCTATCTAAAGACAAGGCTAAACCAAGAGTGGGCTGGGCTATAAAGTCATTCCTGACATCGGTACCTAACCCTGCCTCTAGCAATATTTAAATTGTGTTTAAACTAGAGCTCAGCTGCTCCTGCATCAGAGGAGATGCTGGAACTACATTCTGCAACTTGCTGGTGAGTTTGAAACACTAAAGAGAGTATTTTTCTCTATAGATTTTAGGATTAAGACAATATTGTGATCTAGGCTTTACTAGACTTGTTGTACTTTCACTTTGCAGCAGTTGGTGTCAGGAACCCTGAATCAATAGATTGAACAGGAACTATGTGAAGCACACATAAAGTTTGAAGGTGGGCAGGAATTTCTGTAAAGTTTATTAAGGCTTCTTTGCTCTTAGGTGATTGTCAAAACATGTAACTTTCTTTAAGTAAAAACAATGTTTTTTTCTTTTCTAGAAATGAGTACATTTTATATCAGACAGTGAGCATTATCTTCTTAGTGAAAGCAGAAGGTAGAGGAGACCATTAGTTAAATGATGTTTCACTGATACTTTATATTCTCTAATCACGGAGAGTCTGAAACATAGGGGGCTTTTCCTGGGGGTCAAGTAGCCACACTTTGGGTAATTAAGGTAATAAATACTTAATATGAATTTATCTGTAAAATACAAAGTGATATTTTAATGTTACTATAGTTTAAAATGTATATATATAACGGTAGCACGGTAGTGCTACCATAGTTAGGGTTGAGGAGCCATTTCTATGTTAAACCCCAAAATTTTGCACCTTAATAACTTTGCAACTGTTTCACTGATTTGTCTGAAATTTGGAATACACAATCAAGAACCATAGACCTTGGGATCTGCCAAGTTTTGTATTGGTCAGATATACGGCTGCGGAGTTATTAAGCGTGATCTTTGCGCACGTTTGCGCTTTTTCTGGAATTCTACGGTCGTGCCTACAGGTCGTGCGGTTTACGCGACTGGCTCAAAATCTTCAGGGAATGTGCGGCTGGGGTCCCTGATGTGCCTTTTGAAGATTTCGTGAAAAAATATCAAACGGTTCAAAAGTTATTCAAAAAACAGTTTCCCATTATAAGTCAATGGGAAAAGTTAAAAAGTTCGACAGTGTCACAAAAGCATTTTTACTTTCGCAAATGGGCCTGTTACTTTCACAAATTGGCCATTTTGTTTTCAGTTGGTGATCATAAAAATGGTTGGCATTTAAATTTGGGATCCTCTAGCAACCTAATTATTTTTGTATTCACCTAGTCGGACCCTGAGGATGCTTGCCATGTCTTTATTTTGCGGTAAAACACCCAGAAATATGTTTTTCAAATTTCTGGAAAAAGTACTTTCACGCTCACCAAAGTGTCGAACTTTTTTGTGAAAGCTTTCTCAAATTGCGACAGTAGTTTTCCATCTGTGGGAAAGTGACAGCGATTCTTCGGCACTGCGCTGCAAAAGAACCGTTGGGAGTTTTGGGCTGAAATTTGGAGGGAACGGAGCCGACATCTCACAGATGTGCCTTTCAGTGTTGTATTGAAAAAATATTACATGGCAGCAAAGTTCTAACACTCAAAGTTGACAGTTTTCCCATAGGATAACATTATGGCACCAGCGCATTACAGAAATCCTTTGGATCCCTGCTGCAAAATAACGGTCTGGTCTTTTTCCTGAAATTTGGAGGAAGACAGTCAACAGCCCACAGATGTGCCTTTCAGTGGTTTGGTGAAAAATATTACAGGAGGCAAAGATATGGCACTCAAACTTCTCTTTTTCCCCATAGGATAACATAGCAGGCGTACCCTGCGCCTTTCAGAGGCCCGTATCTCGGAAGCAGTGCGAGAAACGGACTTTTTGTCGGAAAAATGAACAGCTCCCTACTGGGGGCTAAGTACAAAATTAGCCAGGACAGTTGTAAATCATACGACTTTTAAATTTTCTTTCTACGTCGTACGGTTCCTGAGATATAACGTATTTAGTATTCCAAGTTCTCATTTTCTGCTCCGATACTCATTATTATGCATACATTATTTGTACTCACTGTCTTTCTCTATGCAGGTTTTGGGGAAAACCAGCCTGTGCGCTTACATTAATGTTACTGTTACCCTTTTCACTTGCAGTTCCGTACCCATTTCACTTACCGTTGACGTCTGCATCACCATGTGCGTTATCTTTTGCGTTTTCATTTGTGCTTGCGTTTCTGTTATTTTTTGCCATTTGTGTCTACAGTACTGTTTCTCTTTCTGTTTCACTTTGCGTCACCACGCCCATTGACATTTCCGTTTGCAGGCACCATGTTACTATGTGACAACACATCACGTGGCAGACCGTTCCCGTCTATGCCACCATGTGCGTTACCCTTTCTGTTCTCATTCGGCGTATTTACATATGCGCCACTGTTAACACTTCTGTTTGCATTGCTGTTCTTGTTACTATGCCACAAGACATCATCATGTGCGTGAGCAGGGGCCCGTTGGGCCCCGCGCTCTACCGCTACATTACATTCACTATTTCTCGTTATTATTCTCAAAAAGAAGGAAAATTAGAGGCAAAAATCCATTTAATGCATTAGTTAGGGTTGTTCCACAGTGACAAAAGTGAGAATTCACTATTAAGGTTGAAAACCCCCTTGGACCTACCCACCTCCCCAACCGGCATTGGGGTGTGCAATTGGGTCGTTGTCTAACTCACCCATTCTCCTATACTTCTGGTGCTTTACACATGTGATGGGGTGAGAGTTAGGGCTGACGACAATGCACCCAATGCCAATTAGGTGGGCAGGAGGTCCAGGGGTTTTCAACCTAACAGCAATTTCCTCACTTTTGTCACTGGGAACAACCCTAACAATTCATTAAATGGAGTTTTCAGCCTCTAATATATATATATGGCAAAAAACTCTGTTTAATGCAATAGTTAGGGTTGTTCCACAGCGACAAAAATGAGGAAATTCGGTGTTGGGGTTGAAAGCCCCCTTGGACCACTTCCACCCACACCCCCAACAGGCATCTGGGTGAACGTTAGGGTTGTCGGCCCTAACTCTCACCCCATCAGATGTGTGAAGAAGCAGAGGTATAGGAGAATGGGGTGAGAATTAAGACCAACACCCCCAATGTGCACCCCGATGTCTAACACCAAATTTCCTCACTTTTGTCACTGTGGAACAACCCTACCTAATGCATTAAACAGAGTTTTTTCCCTCTAATTCCCTTCTTTTTGAGAATTACTCTGAGAAATATTGAATGTAATACAGTGGTGGGATGTCTTGTCACATAGTAACATGGTGCCCGCAAACGCAAATGGTAATGTGCATGATGAGGCAAAGTGAAACACAAAGATAAACAGTACTGTAGACACAAATGGTTAAAATGATGCAAACACGAGTGCAAATGAAAACGCAAAGGGTAATGCACATGGTGCCGTAGACGGGAACAGTAAGTGAAATGGGTACGGAACAGCAGAAGCGGTAAGGGTAACAGTGATGTAAGTGCACAGGCTGGTTTCCACCAAAAGCTTCATAGAGAAAGACAGTGAGCACAAAGAATGTATGCATAATAATGGGTCTCGGAGCAGAAAATGAGGAGTTGGAATACTAAATTGCTTATATCTCAGGAACCGTACGACGTACAAAAAAATTTAAGTCATATGATTTATGACTTTCCTGGCTAGTTTTGTACTTGGCCCTCTTTAGGGGGCTAAGTGTTTTTCTGATGAAAAGCTATTTTACACTGTTTCCGAGATACGGGCCCTGAAAGGCACAGCAAATGCCGTGATGTTATCCTATGGGAAAAAAAAGAGAAGTTTAGAGTGTCATAACTTTGGCTACCTGTAATATTTTTTCACCAAACCACTAAACGGCATATCTGTGGGATGTTGGCTTTCTTCCCTCCAAATTTCAGCCCAAAAGACCAAACCGTTATTTGTAGCAGGTTGGCAAAGGATTCCTGTAATGTGGCAGACGCTGTAATGTTTGGAGTGCCATAACTTTGCTACCCTGTAATATTTTTTCACTGAAGAACTGAAAGGCTCATCTGTGAGATGTTGGCTGCGTTCCCTCCAAATTACAGCCCAAAAGACCAAACTGTTCTTTTACAGCAGGGTGGCAAAGAATTGCTGTCATTTTCTACAGCCTGGAAAAGTACTGTCGAACTTTGGGAAAGCTTTTGCAAATTCATGCGACAGTGTTGCAAATGCAAAAGTACTTTGAAAAAGTACTTTTTCCAGAAATTTGAAAAACATATTTCTGGGGTGTTTTGCCCCCAAAATAAAGACATGTCTAGCATCCTCAAGGTCCAACTAGGTGAATACAAAAATAATTAGGTTGCTAGAGGGTCCCAAATTTAAATGGCAAACATTTTTCTGATGGCCAACTGAAAACAAAATGGCAGATTTGTGACAGTAAAAGGGCCATTTACGAAAGTAAAAACTGCATTTGTGACACTGTCGAACTTTTTCTTAACGTTTCCCATCGACTTATAATAGGAAATTATTTTTTGAATAACTTGAACTGTTTAATATTTTTTCACTAAATCTTCAAAAGGCATATCGGGGACCCCGGCCGCACATTCTCTGAAGATTTCGGACCAGTCGAGTAAACTGTGTGACCTGTAGAGACGAGCAAAGAATTCCAAAAAAGCATAAACATGTGTGCAGATCATGCTTAATAACTCTGCAGCCATATATCCAAACAGTACGGAAGTTGGTATATCCCAAGACGTATGGCTCTGGATCGTGTATTCCAAATTTCAGGCAAATCCGTTGAACGGCTGCAAAGTTATTAAGGTTTTAGGTTTAACATGTAAATGGCTCCTCAACCCTTACTATGGTAGGACTACTATACTACCATAATATATATATATATATATATATATATATATATATATATATATATATAGTGTGATACTAGGAATTACCTTGTCTTGTGAAAGGGATTTTAAAATGTCTGAAATAGTAAACAATGTTTTTCTTTATTCTTTTTATAGTAAATAACACTGTTATTGGGCCTGAGAGAGTGGCGGGAGCCACGAAACCTTCACCCCTTTTTTATGATATCAGTAAACTGTAAATAAAGCAGTTGTTTTTTGCTTAAAGAATGGCGTTTTGGAGAGTGGAGTTCATCCTACACTTAATTTTTTCACATTGGGCCCTACAGAGTACCTTACACTGATGCATGTAAGGCATGTTGGATGTACACTTACCTTTGCACCGTTGGGCATCACGTTGGCTTTGTCCCTCTCCACCCTGTCCATGTCTCATGGGCCTCTCCTGCCCTTCATTGGCACTGACCTCTCCTGCTGAGATATACCAGTGCACAACATCATCAGTACACAGCTGTTCATCCATGGTCACTGTGCTGTGCTGTGTATCAGTAACTGGTATTGTAACATACATTACTGCCTGTCTTGGCCGTCTTCCTCACATCTGGATGTCTGCATTGCAAGCCATCCTCCACAAGTGGGCCAGGAGCCGACCGTCCCTCAAGGTAAGGTCATTACACCAGTGCCTAACCTTCCTCATGGTTCTCCTGATACCAGAAACTGCCTGAAGCCTGTTACCAATGGTGGACCATACCCTCTCACTATCTGAGGGACTGGATTGCTGTCTCCCATGTGGGAACAGCACCCTTGTCCATTGCTCTGCCAGGCTGATGAGGAGCACAGTCTCATCATCTGAGACGTTAGGTGCCCTGCTCCAGTGTGCCATTGCTTATTTCCCCAACACCTCCAGTGTGCTACTGGGATTTAACTTTCCCCTGACTGCCAGTGCACTGTGTGCCTACTGTCGATTGAGCTGCAATGACCTGTTTGGCATACTGCATGTGTAAGTGCTTGGCTAGCACATGCTGTTGCATGTGCTGTGTGTGGCCCATATCTCCCTGCGTTCCCACTGCTCAGACCACATGTGACTCATGTTATCGACCAACTTCACTCACGCAATGTATGTTGTGTCTGCGTCACTATCACGTCATGCTGGCCACAGCCCATGTGCCAGTGCATGTTTCCTCAACACCTACTGTGTGCTACAGAGATTGTACTGTCCCCTGACTGCCTATGCACTGTGCGTGCCTACTGTAACTTGAGCTGCAATGACCTATTTGTCTCCCTGCATTTCCGCTGCTCAGAGCACGTGCAAGGCACGTTGCATAGACCAACTTCATGCATGCAACGTACTGTATGTTGCGTCTACATCACCATTGCATCATGCTGGCTGCAGCCCACATGCCATTGTATGGCTTTGGCTTACTGCATATGCAAGTCCTTGCCTCACATGTCCTGTTGCATTAGCATTATGTCATGCTGGCTGCAACCTGCATGCCACAATGCACCCTGCGTTGCCATTGGTTGTGCATTCAGAGTGCTTTTGACACCAGTTGCATGGTGTGTAGCTGCACAATGCATCTGTTGCATGTTGCACTCCAGTGCTGGTCTGCGGGGGGATACCTGCTCACAGTACCACTGTGTGCCACCCCACATGGCCTGCCCCATGGGTATGCCACTACCCAAACATTTCCTGCTACCACGGGTGCCACACCCATGCTGTCTGTGAGGCCCACTCACTGCCCTGACTGCAGTGCCTGGCACACAGCACGTCATACCATTCACCATATCAGATGTACATTGCTTGTCCCCTGTTCCACATGCATGCAACACTCACCCAGCCATGCCTGATGCTGCCAATGTCTTGATGTCATGTGCTGTCTGGGTCTGCACACAGTCAACGGGCAACACTTTGTCAACTGTGCTGCCACTGCCCGTCTGCATGGTCAAGCGGTGACACTTCCATGTCACTGAAGCTTGTCGGGTCCACTGGCAGTGCATGGCCACTCCACGGTGGTTCCTGGATACTTGGCACTACCTTGTTGATCTCCACAGCACCATGGCATTGCTTTCCAATGTTCCTGTAGTGTGTTACATACTTGCATGTGTGCGGCCTTCATATGGCCTCAGTACTGTGGTCCATGCCCTATGGGACACCATGGAGCTGTTGCTGTACATGTGCCCTTGTACATTGCACATGATTTTGTGTGCTCATCTGAAGTGTGACCTGATCAGGTTTGCACGAATGCATTGACCGGCCAATGTGTGACATAGCTGGGCCCATTGTTGCCAGTCAGTTGCAGGCCTCACCTCCTCATCCTCCTCCTCCTCAGTGTCACCATCATTGCCGGGTGCTTGTTCATCCACTGGCATTGGTATGCTGTGTTAGAGTGCAATGTTGTGAAGCATGCAACATGCTATGAAGATTTTGCATGCCATTACTGGTGTGTACTGCAATGCAGCACCTGATCTGTTGAGGCACCAGAACCTTATCTTGAGGATGTTGAATGTGCACTCTATCATGTGGCGTATTGCTGTGTGGGCATCATTGTAGAGTTGCTCCACTGTACCCTTGGGCAATCTCACTGGTGTCATCAGCCATGACTGTTGTGGGTATCCGCTGTCACCTGTGGGGGGGAGGTTACTGTCGTATCCACATGCTTCACATGTCCATCTGCCCTCTCTGTGTATGTGTGTGCCTTACCTATTAGCCAGCCATCTGTGAGTATTCCTTTCTGAAATGCCTCACACACACTGCTGTTATGGTAGATGTATGCATCATGTGTGGACCCAGGATACTGTGCCACGACATCCAGTATACAGCACCTGCTGTTGCAGATGATTTTTACATTCATGGAATGGTATTTCTTGTGATTCACATAGGTGTCTGGTTCATCCAGCAGTGCCCTTATGGTAACATGTGTGCAGTCTATTGCACCAAGCATATGTGGGAGTCCTGCTGTGTTGCAGAATCCCTGCCTGATTAACAGTTGCTCATGGTTGTCTGTGGGTAGGTGGATGTATTGGTGCAACCTGTGTACCAGGGCTTCCATGAATGGCCTCAGCCAATGTAGTGCAGAGGGCTGTGAGATGCTCACCGTATCGCCACTTGGTGCCTGTAATCCACCACTGGCTAATACACATAGGGCTGCACATACCTTCACCTCTGTTGATATGGCATGACCTCTACAAGTCCAGCTTCTCATGTCATCCTACAGATCATGGCATAGCTGTGCTATGGCCACCTTGCCAAGCTGACATTGTGCAATTCAGTGATCCTCTGTAAGTTCAATGTGTGAGGTGCATGGCCAGTACACTCACATGGCATGCCTCCTGTATCTGAGATGTTACTGTCTGTGTACCTGCTGCATCTGTCCCTGTGGCTGCTCTACAGCACCATGGTGTTGTGCTTCCTAGTGGGCATTTTGCCTGTGGCATAGAATAGCCAGCCATATGCCCATTAGGGAAAGTGGTGCAAACATCCTAAAGGGTGTCTCTCTCTGTCCTGCTGCAATCCTGTGTGTCAGTCCTGTAACACTACCCCTGCCTCTTCCTTGCCTTTTTCTAAGTCCCCTTAGTTCAGATCTGCCTGGTCTAACTGGTGTTTGCAATTTCCTGTTTGGTGCAGGTTTGTGAATTGTACTGCTGCATCCTGCTTGCCTTGCCTATGTCATAATGCATCTTGCATCATGGTGCTGGCCATCATATGGCACTGCAATGGCACAAGGGGTGATTGACTTACTAGTTCTTGCTTTCATGCACTGTACATTTGTGAATCCCATGCAGCTTGCATTTTGGCACAAGGTGCTACTTGCATTAGTCTGCTTGGTGCAAGCACCTTGCATCTTGGTCCAGAGTTTGAGAATTGGGCCCAATTATATAATTTGCATAAGCAATAATACCCAACATGGTGGGCAGTATTGCCCAAACCACCCACTCTGGAGGGTATTATTGCACTTAAATATTGGACTGCATGTATAATTTTTTATTGGATACAAACAAACTAAAGTAATGCTATAAACAATTACTACAATTAAATTTGTAGTCCTTTTTATGGCTGCAGTGGGCAGAGCCCTGCAGACATCTTGCTATAACAATAGAAAAATGGAACTCTACAGATTCTTAACAGACTTCACAAAATTGAGGCTATTTTACAATTACTGTGCTACAGCAGTTTGGCTTCAGTGCCTCCCTGCTCTGCACTATTTTGAAGAGAGAGAGAGAGAGAGAGAGAGAGAGAGAAAGGAACTGAAACTGTTTTTTTTTTACATGGATCATACTTATGTCAGCTCAAATTATAGTTAGCATTGGTTCGTAACAGCTGTGTTTTCCTGAGCTGCACGTGTGCCACTCTGTTAACCCTTTCCTGGTACATTAACTTTTTTCTAATCAGCTTGCAAATGGCTGTAATGCTGTATGTCAGCAGTAGACAGTTCAGAACAATATGCAGTGTGTGTGTGTTAGTTTTTGTGTGTGTGAATGACACTTGTTCTAGTCCTACTGGTTGTTATAGAAACATACACAGATACATAGAAGTTGATGTCAGATAAGGGCAACTTGGCCCACTTAGTCTGCCCTGTTAGTCAACATTATCTAGTGTGAAGCCCTGTGCTCAAAATGAACTGTGGAACCCCCCTCCCCTTGCCTCCAGGATACCCTTGTGTCTATCCCACTCCTTCTTAAATTCTTTGAAAGTTTTAGCCCCAACCACCCCTCTCATAGGCTATTCCAGGTGTCCACCATCCTCTCCATAAAAATGATTTTCTCTCATTTCCTCTGAGCCTCCCCCAACTTCATTTTGTGCCCCCTTGACTTGGAGTATCTCTTACTTAGGAAGATGCTTCTTTGCTGTACTCTGTTTATACAGGTGATGTATTTGTATGTCTCAGTCATGTCCTCCTTTCCTCTAGGGCATACACATTTAACTCCTTTAGTCTTTCCTCATAGATCTTATCCCACAGACCCTGCACCATTTTAGTAGCCTTCCACTGCACCACCTCCACCCCATCTATTATCTTTATCAGATGGGGCCACCAGAACTGGATGCAGTATTTCAGATGCAGTCTCATGAGTGGACACAGTATCAAGATGATCTCCTTCTTTATATTCCTGATATACCTCCCTATGCATCCAAGCAGCTGTCTAGCCTTTCCAGTAGCCATAGCACACTTCCTAGTGTCTCTTAGGTCCTTTGAGATGATAAATCCCAGGTCTCTTTCCTGCTTCATGACTGTCAGTACCTCCTCACCTAGTTCATACTTTGCTCCTGGATGCTTGTGCTTTGTGTGCATGATCCTGCACTGCTTTGCACTGAATCCCAGCTGCCATTCTTCAAACTATTTTGCCAGTTTTCTTAAGGTTTTTCCTCATTCTTTCAACAGCCCCTGCCCATGTCCATGCTATTAAATACCTTTGTATTGTGTACAAAGAGGCATACCTTCCCTTCCAGTCCCTCTACAATGTCCCCAATAAAGACATTGCAGAAGACCAACCCAACACCTACCCCTGCGGCATCCTGCTTGTCATATCTCCCTCTCCAGAGTACTCCCTGTTTACCACAATCCTCTGACTCCTGCCATTCAGCCAGTTTTCCACCCAAAGAACTATTTTAGGATCCACCCCTAGGCTGTGCAATTTGTTAATCAGCCTTCTATGGGTGACAGTGTCTAAGGCCTTTCTCAAATCCAGATAGGCCACATCTACCACATCTACCTGGTCCTCTACCATAGCTACCTAGTCAAGATGTAGATTTGTACACTGAGCTAGTCCAAAACACAGTGCTTATCATAAATACAGTAAAGGTTAGGGTTAGATGTATAAGTAAATAAATGCCATATAAGGCAGTGTATGTGTGTTAGTGTGTGTAGCCCCACCATCCTGACTGTGATAGGTCTTCAAATGTTATCTGCACACGGGGTGCCCCAGTCCCCAGCAGCAGTGTATTTATTTACTGTTTTTTAAATGTATTAATTTAATATAATCCAACACCGTGATGTCCACCCAAGTGTTGGATACTCCCCATGCAGCCCCTTATTTTATGACCAGTGCAGACACTGGGGTCCCAATCCCCCTGTTGGCATTTACAACCCCCCCAGCAGTTTGAGACACTGAGGAGCCCACACCCAGTGTCCCCAAATTGTTTAATTATTAATATTTGTACATAAAGCTAACTGGAATATCAGTCCACTCACCCTAGTAACCATGCAACAAAAACTTTAATTAATATTCATATTTATTCCATTCAGTCATACAAAATCCAATATTTTGGAACATTCCATCAACAGGGCAGACTGATTATTCTATATTGAATACAAATATAAATAAAAACAGCTACTTAAACAAAGGACATTTCATTTAAAGAATAATAAATGATACAGAAAAAGAAAAGGACATTTTTCCATACATATCCTAATATTTTTTATATTTTATTCCAACTTCTCTTTTATGTAATTCAGGCCAAAATGACTCCCACCTTCTTTACTTCTTTACTGGAAGTAATAAACAAAATATAACATAATGAATCATCTCAACTAAAAACTTCATTTTGGCTTGAATGACTGGATGGAATAAATATGAATATTAATTAAAGTTTGTGTTGCTTGTTTACTAGGGTGAGTGGGCTGATATTCCAGTAAGCTTTATGTATTAGTGATAGCCATTTTTACTGGTCTAAGCCTCTCCCCAATACAAAGGAATTTCTGATACTGTTTTATGTCCTTTTTTTGAGGGGCTGCTGAGCTGCAAAAACTTGACTGTTATTAATATTTGTATAATCAAACACAGAGATACCCACCCCCCAGTGTCAGAAGTATCCCCCAAGTCCGTAGTTTTAATAATGGGTGCTGACATTGGGGGGGCCCAATCCTTGTGTTTACACTTAGAAGTCTCCCCCGGCAGTGTGGGACACTGGAGAGCCCACCCCCAGTGTCCCAAAATAATTATGATGTTTTCTGAAAAAAAGAAAACCTTCCCCAGACATCCATTTTTTTAACCTGAAAAAAGGAAAATGATACCTCATCATGCCTGCTACCCCTTCCCCCCATCCTGACCCTTCCACTGAGCACTCACCACCTCACACCCCACTTACCCTATACTTACCTCTGGAGGTCATATACTGTTATCTTCTGTGAACTGAGACATGTCTGCACTCTTCAAAGCTGAACCATGAACTGAGGACTATAGGTAAGTACCGTATAATGTATTTCAGTGGCAGTTTGAACTTATGTTCACAACTTTGCCATTTTTGGGAATTTTTTTATCAAATTTTCAACATGGACTTTTTGGGACCCCATTTCATGAACACTGCAACTGTAATTTCCCTAAAGGGGCCTTGAAGGTGATTTTGTCGTCACTGCTGAAAATCACATTTAGGGCCTGATTAATGAAATTTCACAACAGTGTTCACGAGATGGGTGGCCAAATTACATGTGTTCATTGAAACTGTTTTATGCACACACATAACTTTGGTAATTTTTAATATTTTGACACCAAATTTTCAACATAACCATTTTTTCACACTACCTCATGAACAATACAGCTGTCATTTTTCATGTCCTCTCCAAAATGTGTTTTTACTCCTGAGGCACAGAATGGTGCTTTGGCATGGATTTGAATATTTTCACCTACAGAGTTTATGAGGTGGGGTCAAAAGAAGACTATGTTAAAAGTTTGAGGTCAACTTATTAAAAAACAAGGAATGTATTAAGTAACCTTGTTTGCAGGGATGTCTGTTCCATAATTGGGAAACACAATGCCTTACCTTGCTAGTGAGATAAGTTCAGGTGTGAACTCAGTGAGCTGGTGTACTGGGACAAGGCTGATGGGGAAGATACTGCAGCATGCAGCATCAGCCCCAGTCTGGTTAGGGATTGAACAGTGTTTTGGTACTGATGCCACACCCTGTGGTGGGTCAGTGAACCTCACCCACCAGGTATCGACATGTGTGCCATGGCACGCTGTGCCCATGCACTGGGTCAGGACTGTCTCCAATATTGTATTTGTCTCATTTTTGTGCAGGTCCCAAAGGGACCTATGAAAACAAGGATACAATTCTACTATCACAAAAAGAAGATACATTCTTTGCAAAAAACTATGTTAATGCAGACATTAGGGTTGTAGAACACAAAGTGCAAAAAGAAGGGAAATAAAAAATATTAGGGATTTGGGTCTCAGAGTATTGGCAAATCAGTTGTGGTTTCTTATTTTCATCATACCCTTTTATTGACCCCACCTCATGAACAATATGACTGTCATTATGCAAATCCTGCCAGGATCACACCATACACAAGTGGGGGTTGATGAGATTCAAACCTAGGTTTTCATAGCTCCAAGTCTCCTGGCTTACAGTTCAGTGCCATTATCACTAAACCTCTGCACACCTATGGCTTATTTGTACTTCAGTACAAACTGTATCTGAATACATCTGCACACATGCAGCATGCTTATAGCCACTGTTATCTTTTCAATTTTCTTCTCTCCCTCATCTCATTTTCACAGTTGAACTGTAGCACATACACCACAAAGTAAACACATGTTTTTCCCACCCCAATACACAAACTTATCCATAAAACCACTTAATTACTTCTGTCTGGCCTGTACTCCTACTATTTTCTCTCCATAGTGTTGAATGCTTCCACTCAAACAGACTTTAAGGTGCAAACACAAAAGTAGCAGTAACTCAACACACACACACACACACACACACACACACACACACACACACGAGCCAGTCCCCCTCCCATACACACACACACACACACACTGTTGAGGGTACGGCCATGCTGCTACACACAACCCAAGTACAGATATAAATAAAAAGTCTCTTACTTGAGTACTAGGGAGCTAGAGGCAGGAGTCTTAAAGAGATGATGTTCATGAGTCAGAGTGCTGGGGCATACCCCCTTGAAATGAATGGAGTTATTTTCTATTACAATTTTATACATTATGATGGTAAGTTAGAGAATAATGAAGGCCACTGTTCTACTAAGAAGGCCCTGGTTAGTCGAGCAGTGGCCTTCATTAATCTCCAACTCTCCATCAGCAACGTATAAAATAGTAATTAAAAAATACCTTCATTCATTTCAATGGTGCGCACCCTTGCAGTCTCCTTTGCCCTATGTCATAATGTGCCTGAGTGTGAGGATGTGGAGGTCAGCATCACTGGGGTTGATAAACCTGACTATAGTGGGGCTCCAATAGTCTGTGAATACCATACTGCTCAACTGTCCATGAATGCAATTGACAGCTCTAGAATGTCTGTAACATCTCTAAAAGGTACAACTTATTTTGTTTGACTGAAACGTGATATGTAAATTAGGAAAAATTCAAATGTATAAGATTCATCTGTATATACCCTGGAGCAGTGCATCAGATGTGGGCTTAAACCCACCCAGTCCCTAATCAATTTTTTTTCCTGGCTGAAGTTCTGCCCGCCCTCAAAGAACTTTGTCCCTGTTTTTCTCCCTGACTCCATTCCATTCAATAGCCATCACCTATGGGTCATGAAGTTACCCAAAGGTGAAGAAAAGTGAAAAACACATCAGTGTTTCAGTCCTTCCTCCTTTCCTAATCCTCCTTTTAAAAAAAAATATTTACTTTTACTTACCCGGCCATATGGCCAGAACCTGCAGCCTGGCATAGTGTGTTACAAGCCCAGTTTTCAGTCTGCTCCCTCAGTCTCCTTCACTAAATTCTGGAAGCTAGAACTGACCATTACAGGTCCCCAACATGGTCCACAACCAAGTCACTTCGCCATCTGAAACCACCCAACCTGGGTTGCTTGCTTCTTGCTGGGTTGCTGCTGTAGCTGCTATTACACTGCACTGATCAAGACCTATGAAGGCCACCCACACTACTGTCACCATGGCTGCTAAGCCTAGCTTACTGCAGTGGGGGGGTCTGTGCTGTTTTTTTTTTGCAAGGTGAGCCTAGTAGAGTAAGTAGGTAGCCTAGTCTTGAGTTAGCTTCTAGCTCACCCTCTGCCCCTTCAGCAACCAGGGAAGGCAGAGACTCAGTGAGAGTAGACCAACAGAAATATGCTGCCACAACACTACTACTGAGAGTTCAGTGCTCAATGACTCCTCCAAGCTGTAGCGTGCTGTCTGTCTACTCTGTGGCGGGAAAGACAATGTCATACTTGTGAGGCTAATTCACACTTTCTTGGCTGATGCTCATCCACATCACATGTGATTGTGCCACCACTAATACCTACTGTTTGTCTAATTTCTTGTATCAATGACTGCACTATCAGTGTATTGCACTTCCCAGGTCACCCTTGAAAAAGGGACTGTCTTGTCTCAGAAGGCCTACCCAGTTACCAAAATTCAATAAATAAACAAATGGCACCCCCTACTTCATGGTAGTAATTAATTCTCAGGTGCTAAAGCAATGGCTTCCACTGTGTTCTGAGGTACTGAATCTCCATTTTTGTGATGTGTCCTGATCATCATGTGGGTTAGTTTCCCTCATTATCCCTCATTTGGGTGACAAAATGTGAGATATGGTGCATGCTTCCAGGACCCTACTCCATGCAAAGAGTGCTGAGCATGGCTATACGGTATATGCTCAATACAGAATGACAAAGGGAAAGTAAGTGAGATAAATCAGTCACGGAGAAACACGTTTGTAGCATTAAATATGCATAACAGATTTGCATGGTACAAAACAAAAAGGATAGGCTTCACAACACAGAGGCCCCTCTTCGTACAACTGGAGTGGGGAATGTTGACTGGTTATATCCTAGGCATTTAATGAAATAAGCAAACAATACTTTAGAAATGAATGGTAATTTAATGACAAAAATTAAAAGCCATTAAACAGCTTGCAAAAGAATCAGAATTGATGAATTTACTGTATTTTTATGGGAATTCAAATAAAAATGTATTTTCCTGACTAATTGCTAGCAGTAGTATAATAAGTAGAAACTGATGTGTTTTTAGATAAGATTTGCACCAGCTTAGATGCTGCACACATGGCAAGTGTGCAGCATTTATTTATTTATTTATTCCACAATTCAAATTTACAACCTTTGAGTCTAAGACTTATTTACAGAGGCACCTCATCACAGGAAGGGTAGACAACAATTGGTGGAGTGCAACAATGGAGAACATTACAGGTGAGATACAGTAAAAGAACACACAAAGCAATTTCAGCAATACAGTGGTGTACAAAGGCTTCAATTAGTTACAATTTGTCTAGTATACATACAAATAATAAGGTATTGCTAGAGCTTCTCTGTGGCGATACCTGGGGGGGAGGGATGGTTGCTGGGGGAGAAGACAGTCCGGGAGGACTTTGTCTGTAAATTGGGCAAGGTGGAGCTCTGGGTATGGATCAGTCATGGGCATTTACAGCTCTGAATGTCAGTGAGGTGATTTCAGAGGGTGATTTTGAAGGGGCTGATCTTGGGGATGTTTGTGATATGAATGGGGAGGGAGTTGTATCAGGAGGGGGCTCTGTAGTGGAATGATCTTTGGGTGAGCAAGGTCCTGGCTCTCAGGACCTGGAAGGTGGTTTTGGTTGTGTTTCGGGTGGTGACCGAGTGGGAGGCCAGTTTTAGGGATACAGCAACCCCCAGGGGGACAGCCTAAGTAGTGATTTTTTGACCCGTATACAGATGTGGTAGCACAGGCGCTCATCAAAGGTGAGTAGGTTCAAGAAGGAGTAGAGCTGGCATGTGTGTGTTCTGCTGGAGGCACCAGTCAGGAGCCTGCAAGCTTTGTTTATCAAGGTCTGGACTTTGGTGAGGGCAGTGGGATCTGCAGCTACATAGATAGGGAGCCCACAATTGACCAATAACAGGATGGAGGAGGTGATAGCCAGCTGGAGGGCATTCTGAGGGAGGCAGTCTTTGTGGTGGTAGAGGAGTCCAATTTGGGTGTTTATGGTAGAGGACAGGGAGTTAAGATGAGAGTGAAAAGAGAGAGCCAAATTGAAGTTAATGCCCAGATATTTTGTATGCAGACACCTGTTCAAGTGGGTGTAGGGTGCTGGGGAGGATGAGAAGGGGGGCATTTCTAGAGTTACTCTGGTGGTGAGCAAAAAGCATAGTTTTTGTCTTCTTGTGGTTCAGAACCAGATGATGGTCAAAGAACCATTTTTCAGCTTGGCTGAAGGTGAGTTGCAGAGAGTTCTAGAGGGTGATGGGATCGGGGTGGGAGACGACGAGGACCACGTCATCGGCATATAGGAGCATCCTGCCTGAGCAGGAGCTAGGAAGGGTGATGAGAAAAAGACTAAACAATGTGGGGCCCAGGATGGAACCCTGAGGGACACCTGAGAGAACAGGTAGGGTGGCTGATAGGGTACCGTTTATCTTGACCCGTTGGGATCTGGCATGGAGGTAACTGGAGAACCAGGAAAGGGGGCCAGATAAGAAACCTAGCTGATGGAGGGAGTCAAGCAATAAGGGATGACATGCAGTGTCAAAGGCCTTAGATAGGTCAATGAACACTGCCACGGTGATGTCCCCAGAGTCAAGTGCAGAGTGTATTTGCTGTGAGAACTCTAAGAGGGCTGAAGTGGGGCTGTGTCCAGGGTGGAAGGCGTGCTGTTCTGGACATAGTATGCTGTACTTGGTTAGATAATCCATGAGTTGGGTGGATACCATTTTTTCCAGGGCTGTAGAGAGTGGGGGGAGGATGGAGATTGGTCTGTTGTTATTTGGTAATGTGCGATTTCCATTCTTATGAATTGGGGTAATTTCAGCTGATTTCCATGAGCTCAGGAATTGACCAATGAACAGGTGAGTGAGAGGGGGCTAGCATGACATCTAGAGTTAGACTTAGAATCCTGGAGTCAAGGGGTCACAACTGAGGTTGTGGCTGGAGAGGGCATTTAGTAGGAGTGGTTTGGCTTCATGGGGAGATAGCGTGAGGAGGAGAAATCGGGTGCAATTCAGGGTGGAGGGTTTGAGGTAGGGATAGGGTTAAAAAAGTGGACAGAAAGAACTGCGCTTAGGTCAGAGAAAGCCATGTTGAGGCAGTCAACAATATGTGGGGGGTCAGTGGTAATAGTGCCATTGACAAATATCTGAGAAGAGGAAGAGGGAGTTTTACCATTAAGCGCCTTAATATTATCCCAGAACACTCATGCAAAGCCCCGAGAGGAGGCCAGGGTGGTTAGGTAGTATTTGGCATTGGCTTGCCTTATGGCCCAGGTGCATTGGTTACGAGTGGCATTATAGGCTTGTCTGTCCACTGTCCTGCCTGACTCAACCGTGACATGCCATAAGTTGTCTTGCTGCCTCAGTTGTTGAATAAGGGAACGGGAAATCCAGGTGGTGTTGTGTCTTTTGGAGCGAGTACTGGTAAAGGTGGCAAAGATGTCAGAGGCCTTGCAGAAGGCTCTGGTGAGGTAGGCTAGTGCAGTGTCAATATCAGTCATGAGTGAGATTGGGGACGAGTCCAGCTGCGTTAGGTACTGTTTCAGTTTACTAAGGCCCCCAGGTGAAAGTGGGGGTGGGACATGACTTTGCACGTGGGTTTTCGTGTGGGGGAGGACCAGAAACAGAGGATAGGGGAATGGTTGCTGAGGGAATTAGCTAGGACGCTAACAGACTTGATTTTGTGGGGGTGATTGGAAAGTATTACATCAAAGAGGGAGCTGGTGCCACTTGACTGGTTAAATCTGGTAGGAAGAGTGACTAATTGAGCTAAATCAAGGGCAGTGAAGGAGTCCTTTATGTGTGCAGCAGTGGAGCCAATCCAATTGATATTGAGGTCACCTAGGATGAGCTGTTCAGCTTTGTGGGGCAGGGTGGAGAGATAGTCAGTAAGGGAGTGGATTGCTGGTCATTGGGCCCGTGGGGGGATGTATGTAGTTGTAAGATAGAGATGGCCCCTGCCCAGGTCAGGGGAGTCTTTTAAGGTGATGTTTTGGGCACCATGACCGAGCTTGGGGGCAGGGAGGGTATGGCTAAGGAGGGAGTCATGCAAGTAGACTGCACATCCGCCACCACGCTTACCAACTTGATTCTCTCAGAACAGGGTGAAACCAGGGAGGTAGACAGCAGAGTCAGGGGGTGATGCAGAGAGCCAGGTTTCCACTATGGCAAGGATGTTGGGCCTGTGTTGGGTGACCTAGCACTGGAGTGCAGCAGTTTTCTTTGGTAGACTGCAGATGTTCATTGAGGCAATGTGGAAGCCGCACCCAGCAGGGTGAGGGGGGGTAGAAGACCCAGGACCAGGATTGGGGTGGACGTTCATGGAGAGCATAAGAAGTAATGTGCTAAGTTGGAGGAGTGGGCTATGGCAGTTGGAGTTGATATGCTTGAGCTGATGCGAGGATCTGGAGGTGGAGGTGCAGGTGATGGGTAGGGAGCTAAGGGTAGGTATGGCTAGGATGGGGTGAGACTATCCTGCTCTGGAGTGGGTGGGTGGGAGTGGATGTTGGTGGAGGGTGCAGCAGGGCAATATGGTGGTCCAGTGTGAAAGGTGAGTTGGGGGTGGGAATGGGGGGAGTGGGATACAGGAAGGGGGTAGATGTGATATCAGGCTGATGCTGCTGGACTCATCATTGGTAGGAGTCCCATTTATTTAGGAGACTGCAAATGTTGACGTTGGCAATATGTAACCCATGTGCAGGAGGTTGTGTTGCAATGAGTCCTTGGTCAGAGTGTATATTGCCAGTCATAAGTAGGAGGCGGGGAAGGGACCTGATGAGGGGATTCCAGGTCATCTTTTTAGGGCAGTACGATTTGCATGCTTGTGACCCTCTGTCACTAGATAGGGTGTGTATGGGGAGGGTAAGTATATGTGTGGAAACCAGGATAAGGAATCGCATAGTGGGTGGGCTTGGCAGGATGGGGGGGAGTAAGGTGGTAGGGAGATGAGCAGAGTCAGGCGCCCACTGCAGGTAGTGAAGAGGTTTCCAGTGCAGCAGAGCACAAGTGGTAGACAGATGGTCATATTACGTGTATTGGGTTGATTGGTGGGTGGAGGCTGACAATCAGACAGATTGATGTCTTTAACACAGTTGGGGTAATTCACTGGAAAGATAGTGGAGGGAGGAATCAGTACAGGGAAGAGCAGAGCAAGTATTAGGATGACTACCAGAGACATTTATTTATTTAGTTTTTGTTAACCGGGTAGGTGCACTAGCCAACAGGTGACTATTTTCAGGCACGACCCGGGAGTCACGATTACAATACAAAATAGGTCAGTTTAGTTAACACAAAACAGGCAGAGGTACAATGGTACGAGTACAGACATACGATTTTCAAGGCAGGCATACGGTTTCAATAGGCAGAGGGTACTGGCGGGAGAACACATTTAGAGGGAGAGAGAGGGGAAAGAGAAGGTAAGGGGGATAATTAGGACGGCAAGGGAGGGTGTGAGAAATGATGAGAGGTGGAGGACGATGAACGAAAGGACAGAAGAACGCAGCAAACGGCCTTGTGATGCTGGGCAGAGATACACAGCCGGGCATACGGAACCAAGGGATGGCGGAGCAGGGGGGGATGAGTGGCAGGTAGGGGGGAAGAGTGTAGTGAGAAAAAAGCAAGAGGATGAACCAGAGGGTATGGGAGGAGGGGCAAGGAGGAGCTAAGGAACAGAATTTCAAAGTGCGACATTTAGCGGGAAAGGCACAATAGGATCAAATAACAACAGAACTGGATCAGGAGAAGCGACTAGGCTGAAGACACGTACGGCAAAGAACGGCACCTTGCGGCTTTAGCGGGAAAAGGCGCAAAGAAGACCCAGGGCTGTGGAACTAGAACTCGGCTGGGTTCGGAGACACATGCAAAGTACGGCTGATTACGGCTTTAGTGGGAAAAAGGCAAAAGGACCTGGGGCTATGGAACTAAAACCGGTGGCTCAGAGGCGCATAATGCAGCACGGAGCTAGATACGGCTTTGGTGAGAAAAAGCGCAAAAGGGCCCGGGGCTATGGAACTGAGATCCGGTAGGACTGTGAAGGGGAGAGGAGTGATAGGGAAGAGGAGAGGGAAAGCAAGAGGGACCAGTACCCACTAACAATTAGATAACTCATAAAGTTTAGTACAACACAGTAGAACTGACGAAGGATAAATCAAAAGAAGGATTATGTCAGAATTATACACAAAGTCATAAAAGATTAAACAACGTTGGATATGGAGCATAATAATAGGTCAGGATAATATACATATTGTAACATTAAGGCAATTAGGCAGCAGCATGATTAGAATGGAGTGGCCATACAAGATGTTTGTAGAACATTGCATTGAAAGTGCAGGCAGTCTTGTAGACATTAAAGTGTAAGCAGACAAACCAAATGACAGAGCAATCACGGGGGAGGTAGGCTAGTGAGACATGATGGAATATGAGAAGGGAGGAGGACTGAAGGAGGGCCAATGAGAGAATTATGTGAACCTAATGTGATGTTTAAATGATATTCACACCAGCTTAACTGCTACACTCATGTCAAGTGTGCAACACGCGAACCTGATGCAATTTTTAGAAGATGTTCATACCAGCTTACCTGCTGCGCACATGTCAAGCTTTCAGCATGCGAAACTGATTTGCTTTTTAGACCTGGTTCGTATATGTTCACTTTGTGTATTTGAACCACATGCAAACATTGCACAGTTATGCATGTGGCATGCATTCTTCATGTATACAGCACACCTATATTTCTGTAAGGGAGATTAGGCCTTGAGGTATATCACGTCTGCTTGAGATGCAGCTCACAGCTTGTTAACTGCTGCTACCCCACCCCCCTCTCCCTTCTATCTTTCCCCTGATATCCATTCTGAAGTCTGAAATCCCATCTCTTCCTAAAACCTCCAACTGATTCCCTTGATACCCATACTCAGATGCAGTCTGTCATTGGCGAACAGCTCCTTATTGTCCAGTGTATCTCCCCAGCCACCCAAAAACCCAAACCCCATATCAAGATACCATTTTCTCAACTACTCATTGAAGTCCCTAATCCTCATCTTTCTTTCCATGCTTGCTCTTGATATCGGCAAAACTTCTGAGAATGCAAGAGTGATCCCCTCAATTTGGCATATTCTGGCCAGTTCCTTAAAACTTGCTTGCACCTCCAGCACACTATTAATATCCAAATCATTTGTTCCAAGGTGCACCACTATATGGGGCTTCCCCCCACCTTCTTCACTATAGAGTGTACTAAGTGCATAGCTATGTGCACCATCATACCTGGCATGCACTCAACCCAGATAGAGCTACTCCCCCCTTCCACTTTTTCCCCTCCATTTGATACCTATAATTATGGAATCTCCCAGTATGATAACCCTTCTACCTTCATTCTGCCTGCTCTCATTGACTACTATCCCACTCCTCTCCTTGGTATGCTCAACTTCCCCTCTCTCTGTGGCCTTAACTCCTTCCCATTCCAGTTCCTCTTGCCTTGCTCTTCCCCCATGACTAAATTCCATCCTCATCAAAGAGATGAATTTTAACTCCCCATTAGTATTTATTCCACTACCTCTACCTAATGAACCTAGCTGACCCGTACTCTTTTTAACCCACTCCGTCTCATACTGTCACTCCCCCCATTTTTCCAACTTTCCTCAGCATATCTCTTATCATCCCTCCCCTTCCTGCAATCCCCTTCTCTTCCTGACACCACTCACCATTTTCTCTTCCCATTGCCACAATTTACCTTTCTAAAAATCCCCAATATCTTCACCTCCCATTCCCTTCCCCATTACTTCCTTTCTCCCATTCTCCAAGTCCCTCTCAATCCTTCCCCACTCTTTCTATCCTCAATACTCACTTCCCCCTCCTGTTAGCCCCTGTCTACCCCAGTATTTAGAAGAGAATACCTGTTTGTCAAGCTAACCCCTCCTTCATTTACTAACATGTTACTCTGATTAGCCTTACCATTTCTGTTACCTATTTCCTCCTGTGTAGCAAGCCCCATCCCCATAACTATAACCTTCAGTTAAGAACTTATTTCCCACATTAGTCATTCCATGTCAATTACGTGTTTCTCCTTGTGTAGCAAGCCTCTCCCCCTTGAACTATAACCTACACTTAAAAACTTATTTCCCACAGTATTCTTTCCATGTCCATTAATTGTTTCTTCCTGTGCAGAATGCCCCTTTATCCACCCCTTGACCTACCCACCAGCCGCCATATGCCATTTCTCCAATAGCCCATTCTGCCCCACCATAGTTTCCACCGAATAACTCTCATTATTCCAAGCCATCCTGCTCCATCCATTTGGTATTTCTGCTGTAATTTCTCCCTCCCTTGTTCCCCTCAAAACCCTGTCTCTCAGCCACCATCCTTAAGCTAAACATTTTTGTTTCCATTTTTTTTTAATTTTATTTATTTATGACTTTGTTAACCGGTTAGGTGCACTGATTCCAGGGACCATTCTCAGGCATGACCCGGGCCATGTAAGGTGGCATAGAATAGAAACATCAAAATAACAAGAACTAACAAAAGCAGGTAATACATAGTGAAAGGTTACAGTTGTTACATTTGGCAATACATGGTGGCAGTAGTTGAAACACAACAAATAACAAAGCAAAGTAAGGCTCATGGTGGTACAATTTCCTCAGTGTCATATATATTGGGCATCCCCCCATTCTCCACAATGTGTTCATGTGCACAGATACACCACATCCATTACACCCAACTATTCTACTAGGTCTCACGCGTCCCCCATGAACACTGTGCTACCAACCTGTACCTCACCAGCCTCCATTTCTGTCCTGATATCCCATCTCAGAATGATAGCTTGCCTTTACAGATCCCACTACAATGATCCACAGACCCTCAGACCCTCTTAGTCTACAGAGTAGGTTTTAAAAACAGCCCCTACTATCTACAAGTTATACCCTTACCTATAACTTGTTTGTTATGATTACACTATGTCAAAAAGTAAGGAAATAAATTGAAAAAAACATCATTAATGATCTAGTTTGGGTTAAAGTGACAAAAATAGGGAAATGTGGCATTAGGGTTTCCAACCCTAACAACCTCCCCCACCTTGCACACACCAACAGATGTCTGGGTGTGCCTTGGGGTAATTTACCCTAATGCTTAACCCACTCTCCTATACTGTACCCATCTCAGCTTGTTTACTTATGGAATAGTGTGAGCGTTAGGGCTGATGACCCCAAGGCACACCCCTGATGCCTGTTGGTGTGTGCAGGCTGGGGGTGGGTGTTAGGGTTGGAAACTCTAAAGCCACATTTCCATGCCTTTGTTATTTTAACCCTAACTAGAGCATTAATGAAGTGATATGCAATTTATATGTATATGTGTATATGTATTACTCAATGTGTGTGTGTGTGTGTGTGTGTGTGTGTGTGCGTCACAACAATTATAAAGTGCAGTTAGGTGGCTGTGTGGTTAGTGCCAAAATTGCGTGTCTACATTCCCCCACTATCTGGATTAGTTTCAGGCTTATACATGTCATTGCTGATTAAAATGAGGTGTCTAGTGGCAAACCCACCACCCTCCGATATCTTTAGGAGCCTGAAACGAAGAACACAGTCCCTTGATGTATTTTTTTAATCTGTAAAAAAACGTCCATCGCTGATGCAACTCTGCACCCCCAGCTCAACTGAGCACCGAGCACCCACCAACCCACACTTCCCAGATGTCCCCATACACCTTCACTCACCTGAAAAGATCCCAGTGAGAAGATCCACCATACCACGGAAAACACGTCTTGTTGCTGGAATCAGCGGCTGCCATATGAGAAATAAGGTAATTGCAGTTGAAAACCCATTGAAATACATTAACTGCACTTACCTTATTTATCATGTAGGAGTCACCAGTTCCAGCAGCAAAATGTGTCTTCGATAGCAGAGTGGACTTTCACAATGGGACCTGTTCAGGTGAGTGAGGGTGTATGGGGAAGTCTGCGGGTGCGAGGTGGTGGGTGCTCAGTGGGAGGTCAGGCTAAGGGGATGGGAGTCACATCACCATTCAGTCTGCCATATTAATCCCTGTCTAGTATGAGGCCCCATGCATAAATTGAACTCTGGAGTCTCCCTTGCCTCCAGGATACCTTTGTATCTATCCCACTCCTTCTTAAATTCTGTGGCAATTTTAGCCCCTTCAGTAGGCTATTCCAGGCATCTGTCACCCTCTCCATGAAAAAATATTTTCTCACATTTCCACTGAGCCTTCACCCCTCTAAATTCATTTTGTGCCCCCTTGACTTGGTGCATCTCTTACTTTTGAAGATGCTTCCTTCCTGTACTCTGTTTATACCGATGATGTATCTGTGTGTTTCAATCATGTCCCTTCCCTTTCCTTCAGGGAATACATTTTTAACTTCTTTAGTCTTTCCTCATAGGGCACAGGTCCTGCACCATTTTAGTTACCCTTCACTGCACCACCTCCACCCTGCCTAGTATCATTATCAGATGATGTCTCCAGAACTGGATGTAGTATTCCATGTGAGGTCTCTCATGGGTGTCTTATATAAGGGCAAGATGACCTCCCTCTTTCTACTCATGATATCCTTCCCTATGCATCCAAGCATCTAGGTAGCCCTCCCAGACACCTTATCACACTGCCTAGTTTCTTTTAGGTCCTCTGAGATGATAACTCCTCCCAGGTCCCTTTCCTGCTTCATGACTGTCAGTACCTCCCCACTTTGTTCATACTTTGCCCCTGGGTTCTTGTGCCCTATGTGCATGATCCTGCACTTCTTTGCAGTGAATCCCAGCTGCCATTCTTCAGACCGTTTCTCCAATTTTTTTAAGGTCTTTCTTCATTCTTTCAACACCCCCTGCCTATGTCCACCCTATTAAATACCTTTGTATCAACTGTGAAGGGCATACCTTCCCTTCCAATCCCTCTACAATGTCCCCAATAAGGACATTGCTGATCCCCGCGGCACCCTGCTCACCTCCTCTCCCTCTCCAAAGTATTCCCTGTTTACCCATAACCCTCTGACTACTGCCACTCAGCCAGTTCTACACCCTCATAACTATTTTAGGATCCACCACATGACTGTGCAGTTTGTCAATCAGCCTTTTATGGGGGACAGTGTTGAAAGCCTTTCTGAAGTCCAGATAGTCCAGATCCACTGCACCTCCCTGGTCCACTACCTCAGTTACTCAGTCATGTTGTAGATTAGTACAATTAGTTAATACAAAACACAGTGCTTATCATAAATACAAAAAAAGTTATGGTTAGATGTATAAGTAAATACAAAAAAATGTGGTTTTGTATTTTCTTGCAACTTGGCTTCCCAGAACCAAATGCCCTTTGGGGTAACCATTACCTCAGTGTTTGCGCACAGAAGTTTTTTGTCTTTTAAATAGTTTTTTGTTTTAATGGGTTCACCACAACATAACCCAGACAGACCATCTTAGGGTAGCTGGTTCATTCCACTGGGGTGTCAAACAGACAAGAAATACTGATGAGTCCTGGTAGGATAAAACATGTGTCTATGTCATCTGTTAGCACTCTTTGTAAACTGTGTGAGAGGCCTTTCGGCACCATGCAATTCTGCTTAAATTTGAACCAGCATAATATTCTGTGGTGATTTGCATATGCAGCTGATGATGCTTTGCATTGTGTGGGCATGTGTAATTTTGTATTTTCTTGAAACTTGGCTTCCCAGCCATATGCCCTTTGGGGTAACCATTGCCTCAGTATTTGCGCACAGAGGTTCTTTGTCTTTTAAATAATTTTTTGTTTTAATGGGTTCACCACAACATAACTCAGACAGATTGTCTAAGGGTAGCTGGTTCATTCCACTAGGGTGTCAAACAGACAAGGCATACTGATGAGTCCTGGTAGGATGAAACACGTGTCTATATCATCTGTTAGCACCCTTTGCAAACTGTGTAAGAGGCCTTTCGGCACCATGCAATTCTGCTTAAAGTTGAGCCAGCATAATATTCTGTGGTGATTTGCATATGCAGCCCATGATGGTTTGTGTTGTGTGGGCATGTGTGATTTTGTATTTTCTTGAAACTTGGTTTCCTAGCCAAATGCTTTTTGGGGTAACTATTGCCTCAGTGTTTGCACACAGAGGTTCTTTGTCTTTTAAATAGTTTTTTGTTTTAATGGGTTCACCACAGCATAACCCAGACAGACCGTCTTAGGGTAGCTGCTTCATTCCACTGGGGTGTCAAACACACGAGGCATACTGATGAGTCCTGGTAGGACAAAACACATGTCTATGTCATCTGTTAGCACCCTTTGCAAACTGTGTGAGAGGCCTTTTGGCACCATGTAATTCTGCTTAAAGTTGAACCAGCATAATATTCTGTGGTGATCTGCATATATAGCCCATGATGATTTGCATTGTGTGGGCATGTGTGGTTTTGTATTTTAAGTAAATACATGCCTTATAAGGTAATGTATGTGTGTCAATGCTCTGTGTGTGTAGACAATGTACTGCTATGTTATACTGTGATATATATGCATATATGCATATTTGTATTAGTGTGTGTGTTTGTGTATCATAACAATTAGAAAGTGCAGTTAGGTGGCTCAGTAGTTAGTGCAAACATTGCTGTTCAACATTCCCCCATCGTCTAGATGAATTTCAACCTTATGCATGTCATTGCTGATTTAAATGAGGTATCTAGTGGCAACCTCTCACCTTCAGATGTCTATCAGAACCTGGAAAGAAGAAAACAGTCCCTTGATGTCTTTTTTTTTTAATCTGTAAAAATATGTGTAGATAGCACACTGCTATCTTACCCTGGAATATATGTGCATATATGGGTATCAGAGTTCAACAAATCCCATAGCCCAACTTCCTGGGATACCAGATTTCAGGCAGAGACAAGCAGTTGGTGTCAGGAGTACTTGTCCATGGACAAGTACCATTTTAAACAACAACAAAAAAATGATTTTCTGATGCTGTGCCAGGTTTCTCCAATAGGGAGCTCACTGTCGACGTCGGAGTCTGGCCATCATGTGACCCACATAACCACACATGATCTTCGGCATGGGAAGATCGAGCAGTGCAAAGGGAGTACCTGCCAGGAGCAAGCCGTAGCCACAGGGAACTTGAAGTGGAGCCAGTCATCAAAATGGCAAGTGTGCCATCCAGTCAAAGAAGATCTGTCTTTTCCGGTAATGGTATGGGACCTATTCATTATCACTGGCAGCAGTAGTAAGACTTGGGGGTAATCAGAGGTGCGCAGAGTGCTCTCACTTCTCAACTGATTTTGAGGAGAAAGGACATGTGTGCCTCTGAGCTGATCGTGCGAAGGGCTGGTTGTTGTTAGAAGTTTCGAGTTGGGGACCACGGAAATCACTGTCCACCACATTTGCTGCTGCATTACCTGGGCTGCCAATAATTTACGTAGAAAATACATTTTAGAGCTGCTGGTGCAAAAAGGGGAGATTGGAGGAGAGGGACAAGTACAATTAGGGAGGGTGACTTGATTAGAGTTGGTGAGCTGGGGGAGTCTGGAGAGGGGGAGGGGAAGGGCAGGAAGCAAATGGGGCCCACTATGATTCATTTTGAATAAATCCAGACTGCAAGAATTTTACTAACAAAAACAACAAACATGGGTGATTGTTGGATTGGAAGGGGAGTGGGACTGTGTGTGTGGTGTGGGAAATAAATAATGTGATGAATCACAATTGCTGCACTAAGGGGAGAAGAATAAGAGCTGATGTGAAACCAGAATACAACTGAGAGGCTGAGCATATATAGGGAAGAGAGGGGTATCTAACCTACCTAGAACAAAAAATTATAAATGTTTATACTGTTATTCTATTAGTATTTAACTGCCTCCCAAGTACATACAACCAGTTTTTCTTTACTTTCTAATAACTATTCTTAAAAATGTGCCTATTTTTAACCAGACTACCAACTCAAGCATGAGGAGTAGTACTTTTAGTCAAGCCACTTGTCCTGGACAAGCAGTGAATTTTAATATTTGCTGAACTCTGATGTGTATATGCATTATTCAGTGTGTGTGTGTATCACAACAGTTATAAAATTCAGTTAGGTGGCTCAGTGTTTAGTGCAAAAATGGCTAATTAACACATGTCTCATTTTCCTCAATAAAAAAATTGCAGCCATATTGGCTGTTGCCAGAGTTTGTTTGATAAAGTAGTTCCTCTACTGCTGGCATTGGTAGTAGAGGGCTTTGTTGGTATAATTACTAGTAGAGGGTGCTGGTAGTTTTGGGATCCTGCTTGTCTCTCATCACCCCCTAGCAAAACCCTGGTTGTTCTCACCACACCCCCGGCAGTGCTTGTGGCCAGAGCAGTACTTGGTGGCATATCAGTCTGCATTGTGGAAAAAGTTACATTTTTCTATTGGTGCAAATGTGTGTTAAGAAACAATTGCACAGAGAGTACTGTAAGGAATGTAGCGTGAACAGTGCTAATGCTGTCAACGGAAGACAAGCATTGCACTTGACCACAGTAGCACTGATGATAGCTTTGACTTTGTTTTGTAAAAATGGCATAAAAGTTTATTTTATTTGTTTTTATTTACAAGGGAACCATCAAGTGCTGATGCTTTTTTTCTGCCAGTCTTGGAAGAGAGCTGGGGTGAATGGGAGAACTGCGTAAGAGTAGTGCTGTAAGGAACCCTCACGTTTATGTTGGATTGGCGGCTCTGGTTAAAAGAAAAAAAATGATTTCATGTGAATTGCTTGTGTTAGAATGTGTCTGTATGGGTACCAGGGCAATTTATGGCCTGAGGGTTGTGCGTGCATGTCTGTGTATGTGTTGTGGGGTTTACTTACTCTTTATTCTCGTTAAGAGAGTGGGAAAAATGGTTGCTGCTGTGTTATGAAATCTAAACTGGCATGTGGATACCAGTTTGGCATTGGGACATGGTAGGCTGGTACCTTTTATTTCTTGGGTGTCTATTGAAACTTAATGTATTTCCCTGGCATGGGACCAGCCAATCAGAGCCCAGGAAATAAAATAAAAAACATTTTCTAAAATAGTCATAAGAGTGCTTAGAATTTTTTTAAGTAAACAATCCTTGTTGACTAAACATGATGTCATGATTTATAACACAATGTATAAAGTCCTATTTCCAGTTTCCATAGTTGTGTTGCCTATAATTGATGCAGGCTGTATAAGGAACAAAGCTGTCACACTAGCTTATAGAGCTTTTCTTCTTTCTGATTCATGCATTGACTGCAATTTATAGGAGTGCAGGTTTATTATTACTACAGTATAAAATGACTGTCATCTATCTGACATAAAAAAAAAAAATGTCCATTAGTGTCCTTTGGTGTTTAACGTTTGAAAGGTGTGCAAAAAAAAAGGATATTGTGTAAGGGATGGTTGAGACTTCAACTCAGAAATTACGTCTTGAAATGGTTCAATACGTTTGCTTCTTGAATTTTAATAGCTTTACTTTTCTTACCCTTGAGTGTGAACTCCTTTCCTTTCTTTGTCCTTGATCAATATTCCACAGAAAGTTTGCTCTGCTTAATAGAGGGAAACTGCTGCTTCAATGATTTAATGTTCAGATGGATGACAACAAACAATTTAGATCTTAGCTCAGTGTTTAACCTAAAGAGCCTTTGCTGCTTACAAGAGCCTCATTTAAAGATACAATAGGCTGAGACAGACATCTCAACAGCAGAAGCTCTGTTTACTCTGTGTAGGAGATTTAATGAGTCTAGGACACAAATAAAACATTTCTCTTCTCGTTCAGACATGAAGAACTTATTTTATTCCCATTATTATCCAGAACAAAGCCAGAATGTACATCACATTGTTATCTGCAGGAACAACACTGTGTAAAAGTAATCTTTGATTCTTAGAAGAAACTGAGTTACACTGACAGAAAAAGTACTGTGTATTGGATGTCATGCCCGTTCAATGTATTTTTTTTAATCTTTACTCTGTATTGCTTCCAGTCATTGCCATATTACTTGCACCATGTCTGGTGTGGAAGTGCATTTATATCATAATAAATAATGTGTCGTTTCCCCTGTGAAGCTGCACTGTGGGTAGCAGCTATATCTGCATTCTACATAGGCAGAAACACAGTGACCTACTATAAAGTATGCTGGATGTCATTGAAAACGTGAATCAAAGTATCGTGGAACCAAAGGCATTAAAGATGGTCTGTAAAGTATATGATAATTAGCTGACCACAAAGAAGACTGCCTTGCTTTTCCTGGCGATAAAAAGGTGAGTGGCTTGGGGGAATTGAGTATGAAACATAGAAAAAATCAGGACTCATGTCATATCAAGGATAAGGAAACACAGAGCTACGGTGTGCTCCCCAATTATAAAAAGAATTGTAAGGGGTAAAGGCAAACAATGGGGTTGATTTACCAACTGCACTCTCAGGATCAACCTTTGTTCTGAAGATTACCCTAGCAAAACATGTTTTAATGTTCCCACACTCTGTATGTAGCATTTTCAGTATCATACAGTACAATGACACAAATGATCCAAATAGTTTGTTAAAATACTTGCTGGCCATGCCAGCCCAGTGGTGCTGAGGGTTGAGGTACTGGACACCACAACTCATGCCATGATGGCAACCCGAGTTCGAGAACAAACTTGGGTTGCCATAGGTTGGCGGGGGAAGGGGGAGGGAAAAGAGCTGGATTTAGCTGCCAACAGGTAGTTCTCCTTTCCTGAGGAGGGATCTAAAGTCTTCCTGGTTCTTGGCTGCCACAGAGTTGAGGCTTGACGGTAGAACTAAGCCCAAGAAGAGACTCAGGGTTAAACTGGGTGGGGGTAAGGGGCCGTCATCTGATCCACGGGGTGTATGCTCACCTTCACAGACACATACAGCTGTGTTCTGCAGTCCCGGGGTTAGGATGGAGAAAAGAAAATGCAAAAAATACCTATGTCGCCATGTTGACAAAGTACTGCAGGAGGTGGAAACAGGGAGCAAAAAGCTATGTAACAAAACCAAAAAAACAACAAAAAAATACTTGTTCTATATTACACTTAGTTTTTATTAGCATCACTACTTACTCTCTGCTGATACTGCTGTAAAATCACCATGAATGCTTCTCCATTCATCCCTCTAAAATAGACAGTAACTAGCAGATGGTGATGTTGCTTTGGAGGTAATTTTGAGTCAGGAACACAGCCAAATTGTGTCATGGCAGTTTCTTTCTTATTGTCTCAAGTCAGGGCAAGTTCTAGAGCCCCTCAATGCCTCTCAGTGCATTAGCTTCTGCTTGATCCAGCTGGTGGATGCTGGGTTTTCTATCCTCTGTCCTGTTGAACAACAGATGAGGCATACCATCCTGGCAGATGCCAGATTTTCTAATCAAGCACATGAAGGTCACCAAGAGAGGCCTGCTGTTCAAGTGGATGCTGGACATTCTGTTTCTGCTCCTGCAGCAGTCACCAGGAGAGGCCCACCATGCTGGCAGGTTGTGGGTTCTTTCATTCACACTCATGTAGGAAACCAGGAAGGGGACCTGCCTCTGTTTCTCAGGCAGACAATCTGGTCTGCATAGTCACCTTCTGTGGAGGTGTCTTGCTTGTGCAGCTGTAGCAGCTGCCACATTCTCTCCATCTGTCAGAGAGAAGGACAAACAGCACACAAACATGTCCCTTTTATTGGATTGTCTGTCTACTCCTATTGCTCACAGGCACCGACAACTTTTGGGCAAGAGGGGATCAAGTGGAGGAATTGGAAGTTCTCCTTCCTTGGCAATCAGTAAGGACCCTGCTGTGCCATGATTGACAAACACAGTGGGTCTCAATCAGATTATTATCTCATCTGAAGGATGGCATACACCAATAGTATGGTATCCCTCTAGTACTGCACTCAGGTTCCAGAGTATTTTGGCATGAGTTCAATCTCAGTTCAGAACCTTCTGGCCCACAGTTGGATATGTTACCAAGTGAGCCATGACCATTCTGACATCAGTTCAGTGACAGTCAGAGATGTACAGTACTGAGTTTCAGGGATGGAAATGGGAAACATTTAGTATGGATGACCCACCATCTAGGTGGGGCATGGGTGGAGAAAAACTAGGGCCCTCCCTCCATCAGCCCCACCTACCTGCTACTGTGAGATCTACTCACCTGTCATTGAGCACACTTATGTGTTTTTCTTGTATTTCCTTTTTCAAAGACAGTGCGAAAGGGGGATGGGAATTTGTCTAAACAATCCCTATTTTTCCCATAGGAAAAAAATAAAGTTTGGCGCATGGGGCTGACTCTGATGGAATTCAAGTATCTGATACTGTATAAGGTCAAAACAGCCATCAACTCTTTATTTATTATAAATGAGGTCTATTACCTCTCAATGCTTTGACAAAAGTTGTGGAAGTGAGGTACTGCTGAGGAGGAGAGTCAAATGCTACATGCGATTTAAGGTATAAGATGAATGCTTATGGGTATTGTCCTTGTATAGATACCAATTAAATTATGGGGGACCAATACCAAAATTCAGAAAAACTACAAACATTTTTTTTTTACATGTTATCTTTTACATGTCAACATTAAAAAGGTGCATCAATATACTTGATTGTTATGGAAGAAGTACATGGGTAATATTTATTTTACAACCCCCCCCCCAAAAAAAAAACAGCTATGTCATTAGTGGTGGACGAAGCTGGGAAATTCACTTCATAGAGAATTTTGTGAAATTTCCACAATTCATAAAATTAATCCAAAAGGTGAAGTTCCAGTTCACCTTAGAAGAGAAATTTGTGAATTGTAGAAAATGCTGACTTTGCTTAACGCTGCCTATGGATTATGGTTCTAAGGCAAAGTTAATAAGGATCCATGGGCTATGAGATCACATGGTGCTCCCACAAGTTGTTTTACCATGCACAGGTAGAATTCAGTGCAGTGTGAGGAAAAGAGAGTTGCGGTAAGCTGTGGTTTGGAGCTGTGTGCTGAAAACTTTATTAAACTATTTAAAATATGAACTTTTTTTGCCCAAATTAGTCCATTTAGTGTGTATTGTGACTTCTGCTTCCAGATCAACAACTATTTGTGGAATGTTTTGTGATTTGCCTTGTTTCAAGTAGTAGTTTCTGTTTTTGTATTGCAGACTGTGTAGTGTATTGTGGGGGAGGAGAGTTGACCTGAAGCAACCTCCAGCAAGAAAAAAACAGGCTTGCCTTATATCCCAGACAGTGTTTAGTAGTAGAGTTGTTCGGTGTTTTTGTTGAATATTTTTCTGTTTTTTTAGAAACATAGAAAGTGATGGAAAAAGGAGACCAAAGGTCTATCTAGTCTGCCCAAGAGTTTCCAAGACCCATTACAGGTCCAGAGACCTCCCCACCTAGCTTTTGTCTCTTACTAACTCTGTGGTTACAAACATAGCCCAGTTTCCTCACAACAGATGTGAGGCTAACCAGTCTATAGTTGCCAGCCTCCTCTGTATTCCGTCCCTTGTGAAGGGGTACCACAGCTGCTTTTCGCCAGTCTTTTGGCATGACATCTGTTAGAACTGACTGCTTGAACAAATGTGTCAAGGGGACCGATAGTTGCTCAGCCAGCTCCTTTAGTCCCCTCAGGTACAGCCCATCAGGCCCTGGTGCTTTGTCTGCTTTTAAGTTCTGCAGTGCCTCTAAAACTCTCAGTGGTAATTGACAGAGTTTCCATTCACAGTTTCCCACTATCGGTAGCTTTAATGCCACTTTCTGGCAGTGGATCCATGTGATTCTTGATGAACACCGAGCAGAGTTTTTCAGAATAGCTGCCTTTTGCCCATCATCCACAATGCTTGTGATTTATGCTGTGTTAGTTTAGTTCTTTAGAACAGTTAGGTTTATGTTACTGAAATATTTTTGTCACTATAGTTTGACTATATTTATTTCATTTTTGTTGCTTGATAGAAGTTAGCTTTAGTTCATGTACCTTATTGTGTCTTGTGTGTGTCCCCTACTATCCCTTAAATCTGTGTTCTGTGTTGTTTTGGTAAAAAAAAAAAAAAGGAAAAAAGTATTCCTGGTGTAGTTGTTTCTGTGTAAAGTCATGTAAAAATTTTTGTACTATTGTGAGTGTCCTCTACAGCCGCTTAAATCCTAGTTGTGTGTTATTTTGTCAAGAAAAAAAAAATATATATATATATATAATCCTGGTATTGTTGTTGTTTCTGTGAAAAATTTTGTAAAATACTGTGTACTGTTGCATGTGTTCCCAGTCCCTTAATCCCTGTTGTATGTTGTTTTTGTTTAAGAAAACAGAAAAACAAAAAAATTAATGGTGTTGCTGTTGTTTACTGTCTGTGTACGTAAGCAAAGAGTTGGAAAGTGTTGTGTTGCTGTGTTCCGAAATATACACATATAACAAAATGTCTGTACAGAAATGCTTTGCTAAAGGAGATTCTGACAATGGCACTGCTGACAAGAAGCATCTATCTTCTGTGGTTCTAAAGAGAACCATAAGCTATTGAGATGATACAAGTTCATCAGGGGCTGGTCGTAGTCGACAAGGAGTAGTTGCTGCAAGTGTGGACATTAGAGTGACCAGAGTTTTCTCTGCAAAATATGTTGCATCACTGTTGGTGGGTGCTGGTGGTGGCAATGAAGGCAAGGACTTCAGGAGCTGTGCAAGAACCCCAAAAAAGTCTTCCTCTGGGAATGTGTGCATGGACGAGGACTCAAAGGTGGTTGATGTCCCTATAAGTATTGTAGGAGATCCTGAGTCTGAGTCACAGTGTGATGTGGCACAGGCAGATATGAGTGTTTTGTTATATAAGGCCAGGGAATCAGATGCTACTGAGAAGGAAACACGGGGAGATGAAAATGAGGATGAGGAGAAGGACATGTCAGGAGGCTAGCATTAATGGTGGGGATGAAGATGATGATATGGACCCTCTATAGGAACCAATGGTTGTGAGTATTAGTAGCCTTAGTCAGTGAAGCACATTGACCCCCTTCCCTAAAACATGCAAAATCAAGTCATTCATTTGTTTAGCATCTATGTCCCCCCGAGTCCAAAACTACCCCATCATCCATGCCCCATTGCACAGAGCCCAACTGTTTAGTGACTCCAGTCCAAAACCCCAAAAGGTGCTGCCTACACTGCAGAGAATGTTTGAACATCCTCCAAATCATAATGTTGCATATGAACTTAATGCAGCAACTGCAGAAATGCTAGCATTTGATCTGTTGCCATTCTCTTTTGAGGAAAATGCAGGGTTCTGCAGATTGATGGCATAGTCTTGTCCAAAATGGAAGATTCTGTCATGCACGTGTTTTTCCACCTGTGCTGTTCCAGAACTGCATAGAACTGTGACATGCACAGTAAGACATGCACTGCAGCATTCTGCATCACCTTACATCCACCTTAGTATGAATATATGGACTAGAGGGTAAAGAGCTGGTAGCTCTTATCTAAGTATTACAGCCCATTGGGTGTATGTAGTATTTGATGCTGGAATGGGAGAAAACTGTATGAAGCCCAACTGTACTGGTCATAACATTCCAGGTATTCACCAGCATTCCATGCTAGCAATGAGGAATGTACCAGGCTCACACACAGGTCAAAAATTTTGGACGTGCTCCAGACAGAAACTGATGAGTGGCTGAACCCACTGTTCCTGAAAGAAGGTTTCATAGCAAGCAATAAAAGCTTCAGTGTGATGAAATATATCAGCGATGGTGGATTTCTAAGGCTTCCCTGCATGGCACACTGTCTCAATCTTGTAGTGCAGGAGCTTCTGGCATATCCTAAAATCAAGGAAATGATGGCTGTGGCCCGCCCTATCTGTGCCATCTTTGCTCATTATGGAGAGGCCCGTTACCAGATTAGGCAGCTGCAGATCCAAAACAAACTGCCTCAGCACTGTCTCCAGCTGAAAGTTGTGACGAGATGGAACTTGACAATATACATGATTGAGTGCTTATACAAGACATACAAATCCATCTGGGAATACCTGCTGCTGCACAAAAGCCTTGACAGTTCGGGAGCATCCATGTGTCTCACAACCAAGCAATGGTGACTCATGGATGGCCTCAGCATGCCACACAGGCAGTGAGTGGGGACACTGCTTCTATCAGTCAGGCCATCCCACTACTAAAGGTGCTGAGGCAGTCCTTTTTAAATGTGCAGCAGGTGCTAGAGGCAGGCAGACATAGGGATAGCTGTGTGGTAATGGAACACATGCTGCAAATATTAGACTGCAATACTCATATCTTAAGCATTCTTCAGTCTCCCACGTTTAGAATTATCACTATGCTGGACCCACAATATAAAAAGGGCCTGTCATCCATGCTTGAAGGTGGGTGTAATGAAGTACAAAATCTTACTGATCAGCTTGTAAATGGGTTCATGGGGCGCAGATGTCTCAGACACAGCTCTGCAAAGCCACAGCATGACGGTATTAGACCATGTGTTTCTCCCACCTCAGTGAACCATGGTGAAAAACAGGGCTGTTCACAGGAGGACAAATGACCATCAGTCCACTCTGGGATGCTTTGTCATATGTGGGAATTGCAGATGTGGAGAAAAATGAGAAGGAGGCTTATGAGCCAGCAGGATTGCATGCAGCACAGCACATTGTAGATGCATATTTGGCAGACACCAGGCACCTGAACATACTGGAAGAGCCTCTGCTGTACTGGAGTAGCAAGGTGACTGAGTGGCCAGCACTGACCTCCACGGCAGTTAAATATCTGAGCTGTCTTCCATCTAGTGTACTGGGTAAGTGTGGAGAGGGTATTCAGTTTAGCAGGGGCCATCGGCAGGACAGACATACAAATCTTTTGCCTGGAAATGTTGGCATGCTAACATTTATTAAAATGAATGAAGGATACATTCAACCTAGGACAAGTGCAATCGTTTTCATACCACAGGATGGAGGTGGTGGTGATAAAGAGGAAAAAGACCAGCATGGTGGTAGTGGCAAACTGCATTCCACTGATGTGCATAAGGTACTTATGGAGAAAATATTCCCAAGTGGGGACAACTCCAGTCTGAATGACTGTGAGGGCTGCTTCATTGATGATGATGATGCCAACAGTAGCAATGTTTGTATCACAAATGGCTTGTAGATCCCTCCTTTTCTCCTTATAAATTGAATCCTTTCCTTTATGATTGAATTTCTCCCATCAATATTTTCCTCAGCTTGTGCTGAATGTCTGTACATTCACAACCATGATCATTCGCTGCCCTTTGTCATATGTAATGTCTTGGCCACAGGCACAGCACAAAATATTTAAAGACTGCCACACCCAACCAGCATACATCATGGTAGCCAGCACTCCAGCCATCAGTAATCCCACCAGCCATCCCTGTTAGCCATCCTGCCAGTGACAGTAATCCCTCCAGCCAGCCTGTTGTTAGTCATCCTGCCAGTGAAAGTGATCCCTCCAGTCAGCCTCTTAGCCATCCCACCAGCAATTCCGCCAGAATGCCTGGAAGCCATCCTGCTAGCAATCAGCTTGTGAACCATCCCACCTGCCAGGCCACCACCAGTTGGCATGGCAAGCTGAAGCCAAACCTCAAGCCAAGCCTACAGACACACTGAGCCCATCATGGCATGAACACTTCATCTACAGCAAAGGTTAAGAGTGTATGCTGTAATGGTAAGTTCATTTCACTTAAATCAGCAGTCTTTGTTGATCACCAAAAAAAGATCATCTTATACGTTTTGGTAAAAGAAATGTATTTCTGACATTCTAAATCATCATCATGCTTCATTTATTTTTAGTTTTGGCAGATATTGACAAAAGTGCTTCTACAGCAGCTAATGTTATAATTAATCACTCGCATAATTAAAAATGACTGCCTTTCTCAGTTTGTTAAAATTTGTTCTATTGAGGGTATACCATTTATAGTGGTGGTCGAAGTGGCCTCAATTCACTCCGCAAAGTGCTCCATAGAGCCAAGGTGAATTCACAGAGTACTCCGCAATACGAAGTGGAGTAATTTGAGTTATAATGGGTAAGGCGAAGTGCACTGCAAACAATGACTTCACATTACTCTGCCTTCCCAGACCACTGCTGCACCAAATTTTGAGGCGAAGTGCATTGATAACAATGCACTTCACCTCACTTTGCCTTGTTTTTAACTCATTCCTTCCTGATGACGCCATATGGCATCATAAAAAAACATACCTCTTTTTTCTGATGACGCCATATGGCGTCCTAAATCATGTGCTGTAGTGCCTGATGACGCCGATTGGCGTCCATATCTTTCTCTTGGTGCAGCTCAAGCATTTGTTTACATTTGATGAATAAGTTGTACCAGCTATTAGGAGACATCGTACCCTTACTGATTTTACCTAATGTAATATGCATTCCCATTGGCTATTTTTGAGAAAACAAGTCTTAATACATAAAAAAATAAATTTACTATTTTTTGCATGTGCTGTGTAAGATGTATTATGTTCATTCTGCCATTAGTTTGTATTGTAACAACAAATCATCTTATTTTAGTGTAACATGTTAAGCTGATCAGGTTGACACTATAATTTCATAACTTACATTTTTTTTTTATTCGAGCAATCTGATTGGCCGTCACCACTTTGGTGTATTTTTTTGTCTTTTGGGGTATTTTTCTACAATAACATGTTGTAACTGATATCATGATTGTTATAACTATTAGTCCATTTATACCACTAAGTGAGCTGAATATTTCTGTATTTAAAAATCGAACTCTGTGATTGGTCAGATTTTCTGACATCACCAATTCTGAATTTAATTGGTATAAAGGGATTGTCTTAGATGCAGGCACCATCCCCCTGATGAAGCCTTAATTGTTAAAGCACAAGGGAACCTGCATGCAGATCTTTTGTTGTGCCTTCCACTATTCTATCAATGAAACGTTAGATTAAATCCTTATTTAGCATTCAAGCAAGGACTCATATTTTTTTACAACCGTCACTGGAGGGAAAGTGGCGCTCTGGGCTCTGGAGTGTACAGTGATTTTTTTTTTTGATGTTTCATTTAGGGGTCACAGCCCTCACCTGCACCTGCCCTAGCTCTCTAGTGTATCACCATCTGATCATATTGATCCTTACTGTTGCCATGCTTCCTCTATGCTTATTGCACACATCACTATTTCCACTAACCAGTCAGAGTGCACACTGGGGCAGGAAGAGCATGGTGACTGAAAACTTAGTTTCAAGATGGAGGTGTTGCTCTTACCCTAAAATACTCACTTCATTTTGGTACCAAAACCTCGATTTGTAATCTGTATTTACTTTATTTGTTTTTATTTTTATTTATAAGTTTTCATAGTTGTTACTTTGTTCATTTTGGGATAATTTATGGTCATCCTGTGTGATCACATCTTATGGATCCGGCTGGCATTCCTGATTGGAGATAGTGTTTCTTATGTATGTACTAGATGAGATCACATGAATTCAGCGCCTTTTGTTACTTTTTAGAGTTTATGTTTGGATTATAGCTATGTTAAAATCTATGTGGCATGTTGCTCCCTGTGTTATGGATGATAAGTGGGTTAGGGTCAGTAGCATGTTTGTCTCATGCTCTGTACTTGAGTTTTCTCCCTAATAAGCAGTTGCTGATTCTTTAAAATGAAAAAATAATGATGTTGCCTTCAACTTATCTGGCATCAGTCCAGCCCCAATCTCTGATGCATTGTAAAGGCCAAATCAGTTTAGAATCCCTCCACAGTCACTGGTGTTTACCATCGACTCGTATGATGTCAATCCAGACTCAACCTCTGATGCACTGTAAAGTGTTCTTCAGGTTAAAATACCTCCACAACCACTTGTAATTTCTAGCTCCTTATCATGCATCAGTCGAGCCCCAAACTGTAGTGAACAGTGAAGTGCATTTCAGGTTCAGATCCCTCCTCAACTGATGGTGTTGTCCATTGACTTACCATGCATCAGTCCAGACCAATCCCATAATGCACTGTGAAGTGCATTTCATGTTCAAAACCCTCCACATCCACTGGTGTAGTCCATCAAGTCATATGACACCAGTTCAGCCCCAATCTGTGATGTACTAAAGTATTCTTCAGATTCGAATCCCCTCCACAGCCACTTGTAAGATCTGTCTCCTTATCATGTGTCAGTCGAGCCCCAAACTATAGTGAACAGTGAAGTGCATTTCAGGTTCAGATCCTTCCACAGATGATGGTGTTGTCATTGACTTACCATGTATCAGTCCAGATCAATCCCATAATGCACTGTGAAATGCATTTGATGTTCAAAACCCTCCACATCCACTGGTGTAGCCCATCAATTCATATGACATAAGTTCAGCCCCAATCTCTGATGCACTGTAAAGTATTCTTCAGGCTCAAATCCCTCCACAGCCACTTGTAAAATCTATCTCCTTATCATGCATTCGTCAAGCCCCAAACTGTAGTGAACAGTGAAGTGTATTTCAGGTTCAGATCCCTCCAGAGCCAATGATGTTGTCCATTGACTGATCTGGTGTCAGTCCAGCCCCAACCTCTACTGCACTGTAAAGTGCTGTCCAGGTTCAAATCCCCACCAGAGTCACTGATTTAGTCCATCTGTTCATCAGTCTTCAGTCCAATCTTTATCTCTGACACTCTGTGATGTGCATTACTGATATGGATCCCTCCTCAGTCACCATGGTGTAGTCCATTGTGCACATCAAGATTCATTCCAACACTACCCTCAGATGCACTGTAATTTTCTATTCAAGTTTGAATCACTCCACAACCACTTTAGTCCCTTGTGCTCATAATGCTTCAGACCAGCCCTTACCTCTGATGCACTGTGATGTGATCAGTGCCAGTGTATGACTTATACAGTCCATTCAAATGAAACATAGCACACAGTATACATGTGTACCAATGAGTATTATTCCATGGTGCAGGCATACCCACACTCCTTCAAACCAACACAGTGCGCCATACTGAATGTTGCAACATATCACATGCGTATGCAGGCAAACCATGTGACACAGCACATAGTACACAACCTTTACAGATGCCCATGTCATCACCCTGTATGTGTACCCACAATGTTTCTGCATGGCATATGAACACCCTTACCAGGTGCAGGCAGCCCCACCTGCTTCCCTACAATTGAGTATACCCCAAGGGCAGGTGCCAATTCATGACGCAAAATGACTGTAGTGCCTATGAGCATCATTCCTTGGTACAGGCACACCCACCCCCTTCCCCATGATACAGTATACCCCAAATTACCAGTGCCTTTTCAGCAATTTCATCATCCTATACGTATACCCATAATGTATCTACAGTGTATATTAGCACCATTATTACAGGCATACAGCCCCTCTCATTTCTCCAGAACATATGAAGTGCATCTAAGCTTGTATTATGAATGCAGGACCCCCCACCGCCACTAACACACAGTGCTACATCATACAGTCATTCCCTCACCTTAAACCATCCCATAATACAACCTCCAAAAATAAACTATACCAGGAAATTAAATACACAGATTTATGTAGCATGATGTTTACTGAAAGACTGCGAACCTTTACATGAACAGCATCATGCTTCATTTACAGTATGATAAAGCAAACAGCACAAATAAAATACAGTTTCCTATTCTTATTATGGGATTTTATTACAAAAATAAAATAGTTTATTTCAATTAAATTATACATTTAACTACAGCAAATATGCAATTAATCATAGAGAGACCTCCAGCACTAACAAATGTCTCCATTTCCTGTGTCAGCTCACTGACCTACACTGAGAGTGTTCTTCCTATTTACATCACTTGACCTCACAAAGCACTTCCTGCCTGCATCACTTCCTGATATGTCTTTCTAAGGTAATGTGTAAATATGTTCTTACTAAACTGGAAAACAAAAAATTGATAATCAGATTCATAAACTAAAATCAGTGGTAAGAAGAATTAAACACTGCAAAAATTCCAACCAGTGGAGTGGAACAAAAAAACTCAAACTGTAATAACAAGTGATTCATATATTGATTTCTGACTAAAAAAATTGTAAAAAACTTGCAAAATTTATATTTAGACAGTTATAGATGTTTATTGTATATTTTAACAATTGTAATCAACAATTTTACAGAAATTTAATATTTTGCATGACTAACTAAACAGAGCATAATTATATTTAGATAAAATCATCAGAATTTATTAAAATATGAAAACAACCTTACACAACAATAAATCCAGTTAAATAGACATTACCAAACCTTGCTCATTTTCAAAAACTTTTTGTCCTGAAAAACTTTTCTTTTTACAGTTTTAAAATTGGATGTATGGTTTTTAAGATATGTAAGTTTAAGCACAGTGTGTTTGTATGAATGCTGCAGATTTAAAATCCCTTCAGGCACACAGGTGTTCTAGCAGCAGGCAGAGGGTATCTGAACATTCTAAGTGACAACAGGATAGAATGAGTTAAGCTTCAAAGGCAAATTTTGCAGTAATTCATGGGATTTCAGGTCACATGGGCTCTATATTGATCTGCACAGCCTCAGTTTGGGGTAGTGTGTGTAGGAAGCTGTAGGAGACAATGTGCTCTAAGATCTCACTGTGATTCAAACCTTCTAAAAGCTATTAAAAAAGCCTTTTTGAGTGTTTTTTTGCTCAAACTTTAGTTCATCGATTGTAGGAAACCCTCCTGTGCTCATATCATCAAGTGTGTTTGTTTGTGTGTGGATTTTGAATGTTACTGTACAACATTGAGTCAGTGTAGTAAGAGACAGTGAAAGTGTGCTTTGGAGGAGGGGTGTATCTGTAGTGTAGGTAGATTTAAGTTGGAGAAATAGGAAGTTCTTTCTATTTTGGTTATAATTTTGTTATATAACTGACTGTGTCACTGTACACACAGTAATATAGCAATTGATGAAACTTTCTTGCTGATTGTGTGTTGTGTGGATCTGGTGAAGCAGTTCAGAATTTCTGGTTGTTTACAATACGTGGCACATTACTCAACTTTTCAATTTGCTAAGCATTACTTGTAGACAAATTGTGTGTGTGTGTGTGTATGTGTGTTTGTGTGAGTGTGTGTGCTGTCCTGCGTGACATCAAATAATACAGCTTTCATTGTGCCGCAGTATAATTGCAGGCATAGCAGTGTGAACCTGCTATCCACTGCAGCTGCATGATTTTGTACTACCATTGTGGTATTTTTTCGTTGTTTTGCTGCTTGTACTGCCATACAAATCTGCAGTCAGTGCCCCCCCCAAGCTGGCAAAAGGAATTGTTTTCCAGATTGGATTGTTTGTGACTTCAGCACCACTGGATAGTAAGGTGTTGTTTTCACTTATGAATTTGCATCTGTATCTGTTGCTGAAGCCACAGCTGTTTTTTTGGCTTCACATCCAGCATCACCCCATGCAGAGTAAACATTCCAAAATCTAAATTTGTTTAGAATATTGTTGTTGATCCCCTAAAATGCCTGCAAAGAGATGTGCAAGCAAAGCTGATTCTTGCCATGGCTCTGCTGCCAGTGATAAGATTGTCTGTGGGCATGGTAGTATGCAGACGCAGAAGTGCATTGCTGATGTGAGGAAAGGTATTTCTCCTGCAATGTTTTTTTACAGCTCAATCAGTAGTTCCACTCATAGTTGGAGGAGATGATGCTGTACCAGCCAGTGGTGTTAGTGAAGTTGCTGGTGGTGGTAGTATGAGTACTGCTGCCTCAAGTTCCAGTTCTGAGCAGTTTACTGTGTCCAAAAATATAGTGGAGTGTGAAGCAGTGCAAGTGAGTGGCAGTACAGATGATGTCATACTTCTCAGTAACATCCCAGTAACTGAACCTGAGGATTCTGATAATCATGTCAACAATAACATACAATGTGACATTTATTCCACTGCGGTTCAGGTCACGCATTTTCCATGCAGTGATTCACAGTGTGGTGAAAAAATATCAGGTGATGGTGGTGTTGATGGTGATGATGATGAATGTGATGATGATGATGATGTTGCTGTGGTTGAAACATGCAGTCCACATGCCAGCATCCAGGCAGAAGATGTGGATGTGGGTGATGTTGATGAATATGATGATGATATAATTGACCTCAGTTGGGAACCAGAGCAAAAAACATTCAAGGTGGCTGTGTCTGGGTCTGTTTGCATTAATCCCCCCTGTAAAAAGTTGTAATTTACCAGTTTCAGTTGATGGTGATGATGATGATGACACACTAATAGTGATAGGTAGTCATGGCGGTCTGTTGCAGTCCAAGTGTGTTCTGCCCAAAAAATCATGTAGCACATCCCACACTTCAGTGCTCAAAAGAATGGAGTCCAATAAGCAGCATCATGGACATGTTAAAAGTAGAGCATCACAATCCCTTGTTTGGGATTTTTTTGTCCAAGATGCAAATGATGAGTCAGTTGCAATCTGCCAGGTTTGCCATGTGCGTCTGAGTCAAGGTAAAAAGGGAAGCCATCTGGGCACAGGAGAACAGCATACACATCTTAAGAATAGGCACATGGCACTCTGGACCCAGCACAAGATGGCAGCTAATACCACAGTGGGCCATTCACCCTAGTCATCAACCATAACGAGCATGTTCTCCACTTCCATGACTGTTAAATCCAGTAGGAAATTAAATGTGTGCAGTAGTGAAGAAACAAGAGCAGAGGATTACTACAGGCATGATGAGGTGGAGGAGCATAATGATTTTGAAATATTGTCCAGTGCTGGTGAGTGTAGCAGTTTTGGTGGTGGTTGTGGAGAATGCAGGTATGTCTAGTGCAAGTAGTACATCAACCCCAGTTGGCAAATCTGGAAAAATAACTGCATTTGTGAGTTTGTTATCATCACCGGTACAACCGTCTTCATCAAACGTCCACACTCAACCCCCTGCCATTTGCAGAGCAGAACCATTTCTCATCACACCCCATGTAAAACGTTTAGGTCAGCCCACGTTACAGAGCATTTTTGTGCATAAGCTGAAGTATCCACCCAACCATACAGTGTCACATGAACTTAATGCTGCTGTAGCTGAAATGCTGTAATTGATCTTTTGCCCTTCTCCTTTGTGGAGAATTCTGGGTTCCAGCATTTGCTGCATGTGCCTTTCCAGAATGGAAAGTCCCTTCAAGGACATACGTTTCGACCCGTGCTGTCCCCAATTTGTACCGTACTGTGTCCTACTCAGTAAGACATGCCCTTCAACATTCCTCCGCTCCATTTATCCATTTAAGTATGGATATGTGGACAAGTGGCAAAACAGCAGGAGGTTCATATTTGTGTATAACTGCACACTGGGCACAGGTGCCGGGGATTATTTTCGTGCTGTTGGTAGTGTGAATAATCGGTGCAGTAAGGTGGAGTGTCGTGGTAGCAATCTTCAAGGAATTCGACAGCATGCAACGATTGCTATGTGCAATATGACCTGTTCATACACTGCTGAAAACATGTTGGATGTGGTACTGACTGAAACTGACAAGTGGCTGAACCCTCCGTCCCTGAGAGCTGGGTTCATAGCAAGTGACAATGGGTCAAATGTGTTGAAATTCATCACGAATGGTGGCTTTGTTCAGGTTCCATGCATGGCCCACTGTTTAAATCGTGTGGTGCAGGAGTTTGTGCAGCACCCTGATATAAAGGAAATGCTGACAGCTGCAAGCTGTATCTTTTCTCACTTTTTCATGCTCTGCAAAGGCCAGTGACCAACTTCGGCAGTTGCAGATGTGAAACAGCCTCCCTCAGCACTGCTTGAAACTGGAAGTTGTCACCCGATGGAACTCTACTTTATACATGGCAGAGAGGTTGTATGAACAATAAAAAGCCATGTCAGAATATCTTGTGATGCACACTAGCCATGACAGTTCCGGGGCCTCCATGTCTATGACGACTGAACAGTGGTGCCTTATGGACTCTGTAATAACAATTTTGCAGCCTTTTGAACATGCCAGACAGGCAGTGAGTGGTAAGTTTGCCTCCATTAGCCAATCAACTCCACTGCTGTGGGTGCTGTGGCAGACATTGGTGAACGTACAGCATGGCCTTGATGTTGCTGGAGACAGTGTTAGCAGTATGTTACTGAAACACATGCTGACAGTATTTGACCAGAATCATCACATTTTGAGCATTCAGCGTAGTGAAAACTTTGCCATAGCAAAAATGCTGGACCCACGATACAAACGTGGAATTGCCTCAGTACTGGAGGGAGGGGCTGAACAGGTAAAAAATGTCAGTGGGCAACTGGTGCACTTTGTTCAAGAGGCACGGAAGTCATGTGCCAAGGTCAGCAAACCTCAGCAGCATAATCAGGATGAATGTGCACCTGGAGGAGTATCAAGCATATCCTGTAAGGGGACGGGGACTGCAGTTCCAGGTGGTCTATCATCCAAAGCGGTTGGCATCAACTCACTTTGGGAGGCTTTGTCCCAAGTGGGGATTTGTAAAATAAATGATTCCGGAGAACAGGATGATGAATCAACCACTAGACTTACTGAAGTTCAACAATTTTATTGTTTGAATAACATAAAGGTGCATACATATGGGTACGAATACATCAGATGTAACCTTCAGTTATGTGGTAATTGGTACAATTCATATTAAACAGGATAGCAGGTACACATTTCATGAAGTGACACGTCACAAAGTTGGATGGATAAACAGCCAGCATGCTGTTGTGTTAAATGAGACTCATTTTTGATTATTTTTTTATCAAAATTCATTTTCTCTGTTTTAGCAGGCAAGCTGCATTTCTATGTAGTGGTATGGCTGAACCCCTGTAAGTTGCATTACGGCTATTCATCTGTGATTCATTTTTATGTGCATATATTTAAATATGCTGGTATTATTGTGAAAATGATCTGCAACAATTAAATAAAATGGTCATCTGATATCTCTATCCTGTGTCTTTATTGCTGCATAGGGTGTTTTCTTTTGGGTGTAAAGTGTTGGGGGGGGGGGTATGTGTTCTTTTAAGTTTGATTTAGCTAGCACCAAAACAGTATCTTTTTCTTTTTACATATCATGCATTGTATGTATTTTTTTTAATCCTTTAATAAATTGCAGTTGTATGACCTGTGTTTTGTGTCTCAAAGATGGTCCGGATATCCACTGTAAGTAGCACCAGTTAAGGGCCGAAGCCCAGATATAGCAGTGTCCAAACATTTTGCATTTTATTGATAAGTAATGCAACCTATTACAAAACTATTTACAATGTATGCAAGTGGTTAAGTGAGAGGTTATAAGCCTCATATTGTGGCTATTAAAGCTATGGTGTATGGCCTGTAACGGAGTGTTATTGTGTTTGTGGTGTGCGAGGGGGGGGGTCATTGGTTGACCCTGTATTCTATATTTTGCAGGTGATGAAGTGGTTTGTGTATGGTTTATGGCTAGCCTATGCACTTTCTTGGTTGTTGACTCACTGGGTTCCAGGTGGATAGAGCCTGGGGGTGTTTATGTTGTATGTATTGGAAAAACGGTGTCCAGGTCTTATCAAATTTAGCTAGAGTGTCTGAGGAGATGTGGGATAGCCTTTCATCATTAGCTAGCATAGTAATGTTATCAAGTAATTCTTTAAGAGTAGGGATTGTTGTAGATCTCCATTTACATACTTGGGGCTGGATATTCAAACTGCGACATTCTGTGGCGCAAGCCCTTACGCTGCTCAAATAAGTTACGCTGGGGTGTGGCTGGGGTGATATTCAATGGAGTTGCGCTATTGAGCAACTCCTTTGCATATCACCCCCCGGCCACAGCCACTGTGCATGACACAGTGGAACTTGCACCACTGCAAGTGGTCAGAGTGGAGCATTCAAGATGCGGTGGCGCAAGTTCCATTGCGCCATGCGCAAATTCCCGATATTCAAAAGGTGACATGCAAATGGGGCCATAATTCATGCAAGGCACAGGCGGGGCCATTTGCATCTACTTATGGCACAATTTGCATGCCATTAGCATGCAGGTGCACCAATCCCCGACAACTTGTGCCTGGCGCCCTGCCAGGCAGCAGCCATCGGGGACCAACGCTCCCTGCAGCCCGATCGTGGGCATGATAAATCCCCTCCCTGACTGGCCCAATCACGGGCAAACCCATGGAACCCCCCCTCCACTAGCAATCGCGGGCAAACCAGTAGGAATCCCCACCCCCACTAGCCCGATCGCGGGCAGAACAGACTTCAACCCCCAAGAACAATATCCCTGGTGGTCCAATGGACCGCAAAGCCCGATCATGGGCATTAGTGTCCACCCCAAGGTCCAAGTACCCTGGTGATCTAGTGTCCCCCACCCACCCACCCTTGGGCCCCTGCCCCACTCCCCGTCAGCTGGCAGGCAGCAGCACCCCACCACCTGCCACCCCACTGCCCGCTGACTGACTGCTCGGTGGGACTGCCGCCCATTGGTTCAGTGCAGAGCCAATGAGTGTGCAGCCCATACCATACAAAGCAGTCCAGATATGTGAATGAGTCATTCATTCACATATCTGGTTTCTGCTTATGGTATGAACTGCATGCCATTGGCTCTTGCTCTGAACCAATGGGAGTGCAGCCCTCCAAGCAGTCAGTCAGGCGGGCGTGTGTGGCAGGGAGGTGCTGCCTGGCTGACAGGGGAAGGATGGTGGTGGGCTCATGGGTGGTGAGTGGAGGGCCACCAGGTCACCAGGGTACTTGAACATGAGAGTGACTCAATGCCCGTGATCGGCTTTACGTCCACTGGCCACACAGGGATATTGTTCTGGGGTAGCTGACTCTGGTGCCTGCAGTCGAGCTGGTGAGGATGGGGGTCTGGTTTTACTCTGATCGAGCCAGTTGGGGGAGGGATTCCTCACGGGTTTGCTCACGATCGAGCCCAGTCGGGGATGGGGTTATTATGCCTGTGATTGGGCTGCAGGAGCACAGGGATGAAGTGGAGGGCCACCCACAGGTGGCAGCTGCTGTTGCGCCCTGCAATGCGGCAGCTCACCTGTGGGTGACCCTCGACTTACTCCTTTTTTTTTGCTCAAAGTTGTGCAGGCGCAGGTTGGAGGTTGCGCCTGCACAACTCTGCACAGCCCGGTTGAATATCGGTCTGTGCAGTTTATGCATGGTTCCTCCCCCTGCAATTGAGCATGCCTTCATTAGCATTGCGCTGTTGCTCAGCATGACATGGGGGGTGCAACTGCCTCCTGCTGAATATGGCAGAATGGCGCAATTTTGGACTTGCACAGGCCCAACCCTATTGCGCATGGCGCAACTGTTTTGAATATCCAGTCCTATGAGTCTTTTGACTTGTACACTAACAAGAGATTTAAAACTGCTAGGCTGATGGAGTGAGTTACTTTCAAAGTGTTTTGCAGCTTGTTCCACAGTTGAGGGAGCACAAAGCTGATGGCTGCTCTGCCAATGGGAGATTTTGCTTTGTAAACATAAAGGTAGATATATGAGGTGTTTCTCAGGGCATACTTCCCCAGAGTGCACAGAGGTAAACAGACAGATATATACTGGGGCAGTTTATTTGAGCTAGCTTTGTATGTCCCAACCGCAGCATTTTTTTGCCGTCTGTAAGCAAGGGATGACCATCCCACTGCCGTGTACAATGCACAGTGGTGGGTTGAGTATGGAAGACCTCTGATAAATCTTATGGCTGTGTGATAAAGCGTATTGAGTTTGGCTAGGGTACCTGCAGGTTCCTGACTATATAGAAAGTCTGCGTAATCCAGTAGGGAAAGAAATGTAGTTTGAACCATTTTCAGTTTAGCGTCTCTTGTGAGGAGATTATTAATCCTAAAGAACAGACCAAGTCTTTGTCTAAGTTTCTTTGCCAGTTCTTCTAAGTGATCTGTGAAAGTAAGTCTATGGTCTAACCAGACCCCCAGGTACCTGAACTTTGGTTCGTAGTCCAACTGCTCACCTAGAATGGTAGTGATCTGCAGGAGTGTCCCAGCAATTGCAGGATTTATTGCATTTTGAAGGGGCGAGAGGAACATTGCATTGTTTTTTTTGCATTTAAGAGCAGTTGCTGGTTTATAAGCTGATGTTGCAGCAGATTAAATTCATTTTGAAGGACTTTACAGGCCGCTTCAGGTGTGGGGCTACTAGCACAGAGTACTGTATCATCCACAAATAGGTGTATTTGTGATTTTTTGATGGGGGCATCTACGTTGTTAATATAAATAGCGAAGAGCAAGAAACAAAGAATGGAACCTTGCAGTACACCCCTCAATAGGGGTTTTGGTGGGGAAACTTCCCCTTCTACCTTTACTTGTTGAAGTCGTCCTGAGAGGTAGTTGGAGAACCATTTAAGGGATCAGGAATCCAAATCAATGTTCTGGACGGACGACAGAAGCAGTCTGTCATCAACAGTATCGAACGCCTTGCTTAGGTCCAAGAAAACTGCACAGACAAAGTTTTTTTTGTCTAATTCAAGTTGCCAGTCATTTGTCACCTTGGCTAGAGCAGAGATTGTACTGTGCTGTGCTCTAAAACTGGATTGTAATGGGTTGAGCAATTGTTCTGATTCCAGGTACTTCCGAAGCTGGGAGTTCGCTTTTTTCTCCAGCATCTTTGACAGGATTGGAAGAAAGGAGATTGGCCTGTAGTTATTGAGGTTACTAGGATCTCCTGACTTAAACAAAGGGACCACAAGTGCATTTTTCCAAATGGGCCGTAGGTCATCCTGGGACAAGGATAAGTAGAAGAGATGAGTAATTGGGACTGCAAGGACACGGTAGCTGAACTTTAAGAAGTACAGGCCAATGAGGTCAGCCCCAGCACTTTTCCTAGTGTCCAGCTGAAGGAGAAGATCTTCGACTTCTTTCAGGGGGGTAGGCTGCAGAGAGAAGGATGGACTGGGGATGGGTTTTTCTTGTGTATCCAATCTAAGTTGTTGGCAGAGGATATTCGTGGGAGAGGACTCAAAGGCTAGCCCTGCAGTGGCAAAGTGATTATTGAGAGCATCGAGGATAGATGGTCTGTCAGAAATGACAGTATTGTCGATCAATTATTTAATAGGTAGGGAATTTATAGTGGTGTGACCTTCAATGTCTTTGATAATCCTCCAGAATTTGGAGGCATTTCTTGAGGAGCTCTCCTGCTGACAGCAGTAGAAATTAGCTTTGGCTTCTCTGACCATTTTGGTGCAGAGGTTCCTCAATCTCCAGAAAGAATTCTGGTCATTTATTAAATTAATTTTCCTAGCAATTCTCCATAGTACATCCCTAATCGTCAAAGCGTCTTTCAGGTCTTCTGTAAACCACCAACAGGATTCATTTCTGGCATGAACTTTTACTATGGAAGCATACTTGTTAAGAGCCCTGAGTGCAATTTCTGATAAAATATCATAAGCCGTAGTCAGGGACTTGGCTAGATAGAAGTCCTGCCATCATATGGAGTCTCTTAGGTCTGATATATACCCATGGAGATCAAAGTTGTGTATGCACCTTTTAAAGGAGAATTTTGGTGCAGTTGTGAATTTAAGAGTGGATCTTACACACGTGACAAAGCAGTGGTCGCTAATATCAGAGGAAAAATACACCAGCATGGGAGAATAAATGGGGTTTGTTAACTAAAATGATATCCAAGAGAGTACTGTTATTAGGGTTGAGCTTGTTAGGACGAGTAGAATCATTTATTAGCTGTGACACCCCAAGGGAGTCACAGAACATTTTAAGTGGGGTGGATGCACTGGAAAGCCAGTCTAAGTTGCAGTCCCCTAGTATGATATACTCTGAAGATGCCGAACCCAGGATGTTTCTGAGATGTTTTAACACCTGTAGTCCAGCTGATGGGGGTCTGTAGCATCCAATTATACATAATGAGAACCGGTGGCAATTTCAATCTTTAATGACAAGTTTTCAAATTCTTTAGGGACAGAGGTTGAGTCAATTATGGAGGCAGGGAATTTATCCTTGATGTAAATAGCTACTCCATCACCTCTGGTTTGCCTGTCGGGTCTGAACAAAGAGTAGGAGGGGATGTTAACTTCATTGTTACTGGTCGCTGGTCAAATCCAGGACTCCGTAATTACCAGAACATCTGGAGTAGTATGACATACTTGAACAGAAGTGATTTTTTTTAGTAGGCTACATACACTAACATGCAAGAATGTAGGCTCTTTGAGGCTTTGTAGCTCTGCTGGGGATTCCATGGTTGCCAGAGGGCCTGGATTAAGCTCAACATTTCCTGAGCATAGTAAAAGCAGGAACAAGAGTTTCCTACAGAGTCCTAGGAGAAGTGTGGGTGGCTGAGTCTTCTTTCGGTTACGTGATTTGACTGCGGCAGTATAGGGAGTTCTGAGGCTAGTTCCCAGTTTTCCTGATGCTGCATACAATAATACCCTGACTGAGAGAGTCAATGGGAGTATGGGGGCGAATGCAGAAGGTGGTGTAGCCCTGTGGACAGGCTCTAGGAGAGTTCCTGTATGCCAGTGCAGGTTAAGGACCAGCATCGGGCTAGGGGAAGTTAGAGCAGATACAAGTTCTTCTACTTGATAGGAAAAGTCCCGGTCAGACAATGTAAAAAGACAGCCATTCTCCACTCTAGTAGTTATTTTTTGCTTCACGTTCTGGTCCAGTATATGTAAAATGAGCAGAGACAAGCACAGAAGCAGATAATATGCCCTCATTATGAGACTATCACCCAATGGGCACTACAAGTGCAGGCAAGATAAGGGATTCTTAATGGAGGAGAATTTCTTAATCCCTGCAGAATACTACTATAGGCAGTGGAGCCTGAAGCAGTAATCCTTAAGTACAGCTCCTACTCAGGCTAATAAGAAAAGAGTTCACCTGACTATAAAGTAGTACTAGGGGCAGAGAGGCTTTGAAGCAAATTTCTTAGCAACTACTCTGGAGCAGCCTAAGTACTAGAGAGATCACCTGACCTAAATCAACTGCCTTAGCAAGACGGGATATGCTAGTGAGAAATAAGCAAACCTAAAGTACCAAAATGGTATGCCTCAACAAGACAGAATGAGATAAAGCTGCTAGAAGGCTTAGTTGCAAATAGGGGATGGGTGGAATTGCAGTTGTTGACAGTAAGTAACCAATAAATTGAAACATCAGATAGGAGTGGGCAGAGACTGTGTGGATTTAAAGGCGGCCTGGGAGGAGGAGGGGTGGGATGAAAAATCAAGGGGTAGTTTGCAGAGCTAGCACTGAATCAGTGCACATACAGTTGGAGAGAAACTGCAGTGGGGGGGATGGTAAGTTACTTTACACAGGCCGAGCAGAATAGGCTAAATTAAAATATATAAATTAGGAGCCGAGTACAGGGATGCAGGCTTACATTAAGCCACACGTCTCAGGTGCTCCTGTCATAGGTGAGTGAGACCAGCCAATCAGGGAGCTCTACACAGGCATGGAGCCAATAGTATTACCCTGAGAAGGTGCGGAAATTGGAAACAGCAAATTGCAAGTGATGATCCAGTTCAGCGTTCGCACAGCCCAGAGAAATCATAGCAATTTTTCAAGTGTCGTATCTTATCTATCTCTTTGGGAGGTGGGTGGATCAGACTCCTTGCACTGTAGAGGTGCTATGGCTGAATTGTGACCGTTGCCCATGGGGGCAAGTGGCACCTGTAAGAAAGGAGACAGCAGATTAAATAGCAGCAAATGGGGGGAGTTCCATTCATTCTTTGATATGCCTTTACCTCTGTTTGGTCAGGAATGTTATCTTGTATAGATGAATATATAAGGCTTGTTCTACCTTTTGTTTTCATTAGGAAGATAGGGAGAGGGTGTGGAGTGGATAGTTTCTCTAGTTGTTTTAGCTTTTTAGTCAGGGGAATTATAGCATCTCTAATCTGTAGAAACCGCCAGAAGTCTTCTTTTAGTAGTTCATATCTTTTTTGCAGTCCTTGAAAGGAGTCCTTGTCTGATGAGCCTGGAATTAGTAAATCCTGTACTGTATTAAACCCTTTTTTTTCTCTTCAGGATTTCTAATGTATTATTTTCCCCTCTATCTTGATGTTGTTGGCACCCCATAGTGGGTTATATAATGGGTGGGTGAGGTCTGTTTTCATTATCTTCCCTAGTTTTTTTCCAGGCGGTTATGGATGATGCTATAGCTACTAATGCAGTGTGGGGTTTGAGATGGCTCCCATAAATGTATGGGGTGGGTTGAAATCCCTTTATTAGGGTTGATTCTATTGTGGACCATAGGGTTGGACAAGGATCGAATGTGTCAAACCATCTTAGAGTTCAGTGTCAGTGGCTCAGTAGGTAGCACACTCGCCTATGAGGCCAGGAAATCAGAGGGCTGTGGGTTCAGTTCCCACATCTGGCATTTGGGTTAATATCTCAGTACTGACACTGTAGTGCAGCATGAGAAACGTGCTGCACTTCTGAGGTGCCGTCATTCAGATGAGACATTAAACAGAGGTCCCATCTGCCTGGATTGGTGGTAGTTCAGGTGGATGTTAAAGATCCCATGGCACTTATCGAAAAGAGTAGGGGAATTTCCCTGGTGTGCTGGCCAAATTTCCCTCATTCACTAAAAAATACCACTAACAGCTTCATCTGGTTCAAGATCAGTTGGCATTCATCTATATCCTCCTCCCCCAGGTCGTGCCTGAAAATAGGCAAGATTTGTGTAGTGCACTTACCCAGTCAACAAAAACTAAATAAATAAAAAATAAATAAAAGAGTTTGAGTAGCTCTAAATGCCAGGTAGTATCCCTTTATCCAGGGTAGTCCCCATCTTCCATTTGTCCACTGTGCCCAGAGTTTTTTCCTGCTGTATCTAGGCAGCTTTGCCTCCTAAATGTAGCTTCCCAGAAGTTTGTCTATCTTATCGAACCACAATTCGGGTATAGTCATAGGTATATGAGAAATTAAATATAGAATCTTTGGTGCAATAATCAATTTTAATGCCTCTATTTTCCCCACTAGAGAAAGTTTCAGTGGTTTCCATCTTTCTAAATCTGTTTTAATTTTAGTAATAAGCAGATCTAGGTTACTGCCTATAAGTTTTGTTAATTTTGCTGTGATCTTAATTCCTAGATACATAATGTGGTCCTTAGTCCATCTCAGGTTTGGGGCTATAAAGTGTGATTCTAGACAGGATTTGTTGAGTGGCAAAACTTCTGCTTTACTTTGATTTATCCTTAATCCTGATAGACTGGAGAATTATTCTAACAGTTGGAGTAGTGGGTGCACCAAGTTGTGAGCATCTTGCAGTGTAACTAGGAAATCATCTGCGTAGAGTAGTGTTTTGATCTCGGTATCTCCTGTTTTAACCCCCGTTGTGCTCTTATGTTCTCTAATGGACTCTGCTAAAGGTTCTATGGCTAGGATGAAGAGGAGTGGTGATAATTGGCATAGAAACATAGACTTTGATGGCAGATATGGACCGCTAGGCCCATCTAGTCTGCCCATTTCCCTACCTACAGGATAGGCCGCAGATCCTAGTTAACCAACAGCCTATTTCTTCCTACTCCCCACAAGAATTGCCTTATGTCTGTCCCATGCATTCTTGAATTCTCCCACAGTTTTAGACCCCACAACCTCCTCAGGAAGGCTGTTCCATGCATCCACTACCCTCTCTGTGAAATAATACTTCCTCACATTGCCCCTGAACCGCCCTCCTTCTATCTTTAAATTGTGTCCCCTTGTTCTTGCAAGTCTCTTTTTCTGAAAAATGCTACCCTCTTGGACTTTGTTGATTCCACTGAGGTACTTAAAAGTTTCTATCATGTCCCCCTCCCTCCTTTCCTCAAGGGTATACATATTAAGCTCCTTTAGTCTCTCCTCATACGGCTTCTCTTGCAGACCCTGCACCATTTTAGTTGCCCTCCTCTGGACTGCCTCTATCCTGTCTATGTCCTTGCGGAGATGGGGTCTCCAGAACTGGACACAGTACTCCAGATAGGGTCTCACCAACTGTCTGTACAGAGGATAACAACTTCCTGTTTTCTGTTGCTGATGCCTCTCCCTATACATCCCAGTATACCCCCAGCCCTCCCTACTGCCTTCTCACATTGCTTGCTAACCTTAAGATCATCTGATATGATTACCCCCAGGTCCCTTTCCTTTTTTGTTGTTGTTACTACCTCCCCACCCATTTTGTGTTTTCCCCTGGGTTCTTGTTTCCCAGGTGCATTATTTTGCACTTCTTTGCATTGAATCCTAGCTGCCATACTTCTGACCATTCCTCCAACCTTGCCAAGTCCCTTTTCATCCTTTCCAAGCCTCCTTGTGTATCAACCCTGTTGCAGATCTTTGTGTCATCTGCAAAAAGGCATACTTTTCCTTCCAGTCCCTCTGCAATGTCACTGATGAAGACATTAAAAAGGACTGGACCCAATACTGATCCTACGGTGCCCACTAGTAACCCACCTTTCTTCCAGAGTGGACTCCATTTACAATTACCTTCTGTGTCCTGTTGTCCAGCCAATGTTTACCAGGCTACCACCTGGGTCCCACTCCCAGGCTGGTTAATTTGACTATTAATCTTTGTGTGGGACTGTGTCAAATGCCTTGCTAAAGTCTAGGTAGGCCATGTCCACAGCCCCTCCCTGGTCTACTACTTTGGTCACCCAGTCAAAGAAATCTATTAGATTCGTCTGACATGACCTTCCCGCTGTGAACCCATGCTGCCTTGGGTCCTGTGCTCCACTGGCCTCTAGGTACTGACTATTCTTTCCTTCAAAGTGACTCCATCACTTTCCCTACCACAGAGGTCAGACTGACAGGTCTGTAGTTTCCTGCCTCTGTCTTGGACCCACTTTGTGAAGAGGGAATCACATCCGCCTTCCTCCGGTCCTCGGTACCACACCATCCTCCCATGATTTATTAAAAGAGTAGCCAGTGGTTTCACTAGTTCCTCCTTAATTCTTTTAGAATTCTGGGTGAATTCCATCAGGACCCATTGCTTTGTCCACCTTCAGTTTTAGGAGTTCTTGCAGAACCCTTTCTTCTGTGAAAGGACTGGGATCGACCCCCCTATCAAGAGTGCTTCTGTTAATTGGATTAGGCACTTCCCCTCCTCTTTTGTGAATACTGAGCAGAAATATTCGTTCAGTATTCCTGCTTTTTCACTGTCCCCCTCTGCCCACCCACTGTTCATTCTATTCAGCCTCACTATCCCTCCCTTTGTCTTTCTATGCTCGCTGATGTACCTATAAAAGGTTTTATCCCCCTTCTTAACTGAGTTGGCTATCTTTTCCTCAGTTTGGGCCTTTGCTATTCTGAATTCCCTCCCTGCTTCCTTCTGCCTTAACTGGTACAGCTCTCTGTCCTGCTTCTTCTGTGTTTCCTTATACTTCCGGAATGCTATCTTTTTCTTCCTGACTTTCACAGCCACCTCTTTTGAGAATAATAGTGGCTTTTTCTTTCATTTTGATTTGTTCATTTGCTTCACACAAAGGCTTGTTGCCTCTGTGATGGCAGTTTTGATAATTCCCCATTGTTGCTCCACACCTCCTTCTAGCCTGTTTGCTAGTGCTTTTCTGAGGCACTCTCCCATCTTGCCAAAGTCAGCCCTCCTAAAGTCCAGTACCCTCACTTTTGTATGGCTTGACTCTGTAGCTGAGTTTAGCGTGAACCACACTGTTTGATGGTCACTTGTCCCCAGATGGCAACCCACTTCTAGATCTGAGATCCTCTCACTGCCCCCGTTTGAGAGTATGAGGTCTAAGATTGCTCCCTCACGAGTGGGTTCTGAAACTAGCTGTCTAATGCCTGCCACCTGTAGGGCATCAAGAATGGCCCTGCTCTTGGATGTGGCTGTAGCAAATGTGCTCCAGTTAACATCTGGCATATTCAGGTCTCCCATCAACAGTATCTCCCCTTTCTCTGCCATTCTAAGAATGCCTTCTTGTCGAATACCCCTCCCTAGGGAGAAAGACCGTGATATAGTGTGGTTTGTTAGGATACAAGCCTTGGGGGAGGCGTAGATAGCTCTGATCATATTGACAAATGTTTCTTTAAAACCCATTGTTTGTAATACTGTATAAAGGTATTGCCATTCTACTGAGTCAAAAGCTTTTTCGAAGTCAATAGCCAGTGCAGACACTGGGGTGTAGGAAGACATAAATAATTGCATTACATCTATTAGGGTTCTCATATGGTCAGAGCTATATCTTCCTTTGACACACCCCACCTGTGAGGGGTGTATTAGGAAGGGGATAAGTTTTTGTAGTCTAGTTGCAATTATCTTACCATAAATTTTGCTGTCTACTGTTATAAGAGATATACTGTAGGCCTGTAACTAGCAGGTAGCTCCTTGTCTTTCCCAAGTTTGGGGAGAATTGTTATGATTCTTCACACATTGTGGTGGGAGGAAGGTACCTGTTTCTTGTATTTCTAAAAATAGTCTCTGCAAGACTGGTGAGATGGTTTGGGTTAGAATTTGATAAAATTCAGTCGGTAGCCCATCTCTCTCTGGCGCTTTTTTTTTAATGCCATAATGGCAGTTTTTACTTCTTCACTAGTGAAGTTTTGGTCTATGGCTGTAGCTTGAGCTTGGGTTATTTTTGGAAGATTTAGCTTTGCCAGAAAGTCTGTGAGGGTCGCTGGAGAGTTGTTTACAGATGAGGCGTATACCCCGAGCATAGAACTCTTTCATCAAGTCATTTATTTCCTCTTCTGAGGTGAGTGTTTTGCCGCTTACATCTCTAAGGGAATTTATGTGTCTTTTGGCTTGCTGTTTCTTTTAGTCTATAGACTAGTAGTTTTCCATATTTTTCGCCCCCCTTCACAATATTTGTGTTTAAGACACATAATTGCCAGCTCTGCTTTCCTTGCTGTCAGGGAATTAATTTCACTTCCTATTTCTAGCATTTCTTTGTACATAGTGGACTTTGGTGAGGCCTTTATGTTTGATTTATATCGTAGCTCTAAGGCTTTCAGTTTGTTTTCTTTATTTTTTAGCTCTTGGTCACTCTTCTCGCATCTGAATGCTGTGAAGGAGATTATGCTTCCTCTCATGGTTGCTTTGAATGCTTCCCATAAGGTAGCCATTGAGACATCCCCTGTGGCATTTATTTTAAAGAAATCCTCCACTGTTTTACTGAGCCAGGGATTAAATTCTGGATCCATTATAAGTAAGGGATCCATCCTCCAGTTAGTTGACCTGTGGTTTACTGATCCATGTATTAGATTTAGTTGAAGCAGGGCATGGTCCGATATGATAAGAGGCTTGATGGTTGAAGAGGTGATCATATTAGTGATTTCTGGGGAGGTGAGCCACATATCAATCCTGCTGTATGTTCTGTGTCTAAGTGAATGGCATGTGTAGTCCCTAAGTCCTGGATTTACCACCCTCCAGGCATCTGCAAGTGCAGTGTCTGTCATCCATAGTTTGACTGCTCTAGCGGCCTTGGCATGGGGTTTCATGGAGCCATTACTCCTGTCTGTCTCTGCCTCCAATACCAAATTAAAGTCACCTCCTAGTAGAACTGGGTTGTTTTTATCATTGAATAAGGCTACTTGTGCCGCCAAGTTATGAAAGAATTGAGAGGAGTCTGTATTAGGGGTATATAGGTTCCCAATCACCTTTGGTCCCTGAGGTGTTTCAAAATGAGCCAGGATCCAGCGACCTTCTTTGTCATGTTTAGATTTTGTTAAGTTCCAAGATAGCAATTTATGAATAAGGATCGATACCCTCCCCCCCATGCTTAGATAGGGCTGGGCTGTGAGCTTCTACCCCCACCCATTCCCTAGCTAGTTTACTGGATTGTTCATGAGAGGGTTTTGTCTCCTGCAGTAGTGTTACGTTTGAGTGTAGTTTTTTAAGATGGGTCAGTACCTGTTTACATTTTATTGGCGAGTTCAGGCCCCTTACGTTCCAACTGTGAAGAGTCAGATCATTCATTTTTATTATTATTGTGGGTATAGTGAACCTGTGGAGTGTACGAGGTAAAATGCAGCAGGTACTGACTTTGCCCCCTTCACCCCCCAAGAATATTACATTTCATATTCTGCCCTTCATAGTCACTTTAACCACTTGCATAATAAATCTTATCTGTCTGTTTTGTATTTTTGTTATAAGTCTCTTGACAAATTAACACTTGAGTTAAGAGAGTGTTTTCTAAGCTCTGTTTTTGATCTGTTTAGGTCCCCATAGATTGTGGGCTGGGTGAGAGAATACATCCAAAGCCCTCTGTGAGGACCTGCGTGGTCTAATATGTTATATATTTGTACACTGAGTAGTTCTTTGTACTGGGTTCCCTATCAGCTTTTCTCTTTGTATGTCTATTTTTTCTGGTTAGGTTTGGATCAGAGTGCAGCTCTTTATCCCCCCATCCTTGATGAATTTTAAGCCTATACTATCTGGCTTTTTTAATTTATTTGCCCCATGTCTCTATGGCTTGAGAGAAACATAGAGATTAATATAGGACAGATGAATATAAATACTAACATACTAAAATGCCAGCAGAATAGGCCTAATGGTCTTTTGAGTCTGCTGGATTGGTCAGCCCCCACCCTGGGTGCTGACCTTGCTGTCCCCGTTGCCTTCTCTGGCTTCTCCCTTCCCAGTTCCGGATATTCTTGCTGCATTGGATTTTGCTTCCAGAACCCTTCCCCTGTACCTGTCCTAGCCCTTCTTGAACCCCTCCACCGTCTCTGCCTCCACCAGCCCCCTAGGCAGTGCATTGCATGGCTCCACCACCCTCTCAGTGAAGTAGTGCCTCCTACTTTCTCCCTTGAATCTTCCCCCCTCCAGCTTCCACCCATGCCCTCTAGTGGCCCCCTCCTCCTTCCTTCGAAGCACCCTGACTGTTCCTCCCCTATTTACCCTCTTCATGTACCTGAAGACCTCTATCATGACCCCTGATCCCTTCTCTCTTCCAATGTGTACATATTTAGCTCTTCAAGCCTCACCTCATAGGTCCTGTCTCCCAAGCCCCAAATCATTTTGGTTGCCCTCCTCTGGACCATCTCCAGGAGTTTAATGTCCCTCTTTAAGTGTGGCCTCCAAAACTGCATGCAGTACTCAAGGTGTGGCCTCACCAAGGGTTATACAGAGGAGTATCACTTCCTCCTTCTGAGGTGATCCCTAGCGATGCATCCCAGCATCCTGTTGGCCTTGGCTGCTGCCCTCCACAAGTCTCCGAGTTGTTCATCTTGACATCCACCACCACCCCCAGGTCCCTCTCAGCCATCAAGACTGTAGCATTCCCCAGGGTGTACACTTGGCCTGGGTTTCTGGCCCCCAGGTGGAGTACCTTGCATTTCCCTGCATTGAACTTCAGCTTCCACTTTCTAGACCATCTTTCCAGAGCCTCCGGGGTCCCCTTGTAGGGCCACCCTCCCCTCCTTCCCATCCACCACCGCCCCCAGTTTTGAGTCATCTGCAAAGAGACTCATCTCACTCCTGATTCCTGTCCTTATGTCAGAGATGTAGGCGTTGAATAGGAGAGGCCCAAGGACTGATCCCTGTGGGACCCCACTAATGACCCTCCTTGGGGATGAGACTATCCCGCCAACTATGACCCTCTGGGTCCGGTCCTGGAGCCAATTGCCTATCCATCTGATCATCTGGTTCCCCACCCCCATTTCTCCCAGCTTATCCAACAGGCCCATGTGATGAACAGAGTCAAATGCCTTGCTGAAGTCCAGAAAGAGGACATCCACTGGTCTACCCAGGTCCAAGGCACTCGTCACCCAGTCATAGAACTCCACAAGGTTTGTCTGACACGATTTCCCCAGGATGAATCCATGCTGTCTATCGTCCAGGCACCCTGACTTTTCCAGGTCCTCCCCTAGCCTCTCCTTGACAATGCCCTCGATCACCTTGCCCACCACTGGTGTCAGGCTGACAGGCCTGTAGTTTCCTGCCACCTCCCTTGATCCCCCCTCGTGGATAGGCACTATATGCACCACCTTCCAGTCCTGGGGCACCCACCCTGTCCTCAGAGAGATGGTGAAAAGCTCTGCCAGGGGTTTCGCCAGGACATCCGCAAGTTCCTTCAGCACTCTGGGATGTAATTTATCCGGCCTCGGTGCTTTCTCCGTCTTAAGGGAGCTGAGGGCTTCCCTCACTCTGTCTGCTGTGATTTCCACTTCCGGTACCTCTTCTCCCTGTTTAGCCCTCCCCCTTCCTGCCAGTGATGCCTCCCCCTCTCCCCAGACCCGCCGATTGGTAAGGGTCCTCCCCTCCTCAGTATCTCTGTCTCCTCCCATGTATGATGCAGCACCCCCATTTTCCTTGGTGAAAACTGAGGTGAAGTACTCATTTAGTACCTCAGCCTGCTCCCCCGGGTCTTGTGCCCATCTCTCCCCTGATTTAATCCTGCTAATCTGTCTCTTCACCCTTCATTTTTCCCCAATGTATCTAAAGAACCCCTTGTTCTCTCTCCTAATTTCTCTGGCCAGGTTCTGCTCCTTCCTTGCCTTAGCCACCCTCACCACCCTAGTGGCCCTTCTAGCCTTCAGCTCATATTCCCCTCGATCCCTTTCACTCCTTGAGCACTTGAATTGCCTATAGGCTGCCTTCTTTCCCCGCACCACCTCCTGGACCTCCCTGGTCCACCAGCAGGGTTTTCGGGCCCTACCGCATTTTCGTCTTACTCTTGCACAGGTGCTGGTAGCATCTTGCACCCCTCTCCTGATGATTTCCCACCTACTATCAGCATCCATGTCTGACCCAATCACATCCAAATGCTCTTTAAGGATCTGTCCCATTTCCTTAAAATACGTTCCCCTGAAGTCAGTTACCTCAGTCTTTGTGCAGCCTTCTAGCCCTCCTAGGTCCAGGTAGAACCAGACCGTGGCATGGTCACTCCCTGCCAATGGGCCCCTTACCTCCAGGCCCCTAATCTGGTCACTGTCTGCCAGGACCACATCCAGTACCCACGCCTCCCTGGTCGGTTCCCCCACCTGCTGAGTTAGGAATGCGTTTTGAAAGACATCCAACAACCTCTGTTCCCTGGTCACAGAAGATGTCATAGCCTCCCAGTCTGTTCCTGGCATGTTTAAGTCCCCCAACACCACCACCATTCCTCTGCCCAGTCTGCAGTGTCTCCCAACCTCTGCCACCAGACTCTCCTCCAGCTCCTCCGCCAGGGCAGGGGGTCTATACACCACTCCTATTTTTACTCTCTTGCCTCTCCTTGTTATCAAGGTGACCCAAATTGCTTCCACGGTTCCCTCCACCTCCTCTACTCCCCCTATGCCAATGCAGTTTTTGACTATCATTGCTACCTCTCCTCCCCTTCCCTGCCCCCTGTCCTTCCTGAACATAGTGTAACCCTCCAGATTCAGGTCCCAGTTACGTCCTGCAGTGGTCCAGGTCTCAGTGACCGCTGCCACGTCCACTGCTCCCTCAGTTAGCATTGCCTGGAGCTCAGGCATTTTATTTCCCAAGCTCCTGGCATTTAGCAGGACTACCTTCCACCCTTTCCCTATACTTCCATTTCCCCTGCTCATGTTCCCATGGGGATTCTGTTTTCCCCTGGTCTGCACTTTACCAGTCGGCCTTTTCCAGCAATCCTCCAGCTCCCCAGGGGGGTGGAGACAGATTCCCTCCTTTATTGGTACCCCCTTGACAGCCTTTTCTCCCATCCCTCCCCCCTTCACAAGTTTAAACCCCACTTTTCTCCAATGAACCCCTCTATTTTCAACTTAAGGATTCCCTTCCCCTCCAAATTGAGATGGAACCTATCTCTAGCATACAGATCCTTATCCTCCAAGGTCTCCCCCCAATCCCCCATCAACCCATACCCTCTGGCCTCACACCACTCCCTGAGCCACTGGTTTATCTCCCTAATCTTCCTTTTGTGCTCCCCACTAGCCCTTGGCACCAGCAGGATTTCTGAGAAGGAAACTGTGCATCCTATGTCATGACAGACCCTGGCAAGCTCCTTGAATCTTGCCTGTATCTCTAGCTCGCTATTTCCCTCAATGTCATTTGTACCCAGGTGGACCAGTATGTCCGGGGAACCCCCACAATCCTTTGCCAGCTGATATACCTCGTGCTTAGCCCTGTGCACCGTTAGTCCAGGGAAGAATTTTGTTCTAACTGGCCAGGCTTCACCCTCCCTATCCCATTTGATACCCCGATCATTGAATCCCCCAACAGGAGCACTCTGACTGCTCCTTTTCCTCCATTTCCCCCCCTTCCATGTCCCTCATCCTTTCTACTGGCCCATCCACCCAGCCGGCTCCTTGTTCCTCCCCCTATCTGGGTGCCACATCCACCCCTCCTTATTTACCCTGGCCACCCTCCTCTCAATCCTTTGCCTCTCCTCCTCCTGGAATCCTTCTGTACCCTAACTCCCCCTCACTGCACTACAACTGTCCTTCTCCCCCATTCAAACTAGCCTGGCTCGTCCTCCCTTTCTTGCTGTCTCCATTTAGTCCCTCCTTGCTTGTTGTGCTCCCCGGCCTAAACCCTCATCTCCCATTACTGAATCCTCCTTGTACTTCTAGTCCTTCTCCTTTACCTTTCCTTCCAACTGGTCCTTCTCCTTGCGCTTTCCTACCTCTTCCCCCTGACCCTCCTGCTCTGATTCACTGATCCCCCCATTTTCCTGCATTCCAGGTTCCCCCCTATTCTTCCTGCTATCTGGCCCCGCCTCCTGCCCCCCACTCCCTTTCCATCTCTAACCACCCCTGTCATGGCTACATCACCCCCCTCATCCTCGAGCAGAAGAAGAGAATTGAAGTGGTTACTGAGTGTAAGGTCTGATCCACCTCCCCGCCTTGCTGCCTTCTGTCCAGCCCTGGCCATCTGCCTACTTCCCTGAGAATGTTGTCCCTCTGTCCCTCCTTTGTGAGGGTCCCCAGTTACCTGCCTGCTTCCTTGGTAGTGTCCTTTTGGACCCCCTCTGCCAGGGTCCCTATGTGACCCCTGAATATTCTCCTGCACTCCTTTCCCTATGCCGCCACCCCTAGTGCTTGGTGAAACCCTGTGAGAGATCCCCTGCCCCCTTCCCCAACCATACCTCCCCCTTCCCCCAGCTGTCTCCTAATCCCCCCAACCTCCTCCCTAAGCTGTGCCAGCTGGTAGCACACTGGGAAGCCACCAAACTTCCAAGCCCAGTCCAGTATCATGGCTGCTCCACACCCTGTGCACCCCACCACCCTCCCAAAGATGCCGGCCCTAATGCCGTGTGGTTCCATCCCCTTCCAAGTGGGTTTCCTTGGGTGAGCCGCCAGGTTCCCCCCTGTCCAAGATACACCCCTACTGCCTAATCAGATCACCCACTAATCTTAGATACAGTCCCACAGTGCACTGGTAACCCTGTTACTAGGTGCAGTACAACACAGTAAACTTATAAGGGAAATGAACAACTCCCTAAGCTCCTCTCTCCCAGCCGCTAAATCCAACCCCCAGTGACTAGAACTACATGAGCTGCACCTGCAGCCTTTTCTTCCAATTGCAGGGCAGGTGTTCCCCTATAAATTAGCAGAACTCTGGGGAACATAAATGATGAGTAGCTTCTTCACCAAACCCTGGGTGGGTAGTAGTGTGGATTTGCATTTTGATTTTCTTATCTATGCATACCTAAAGAATAAACATCTTAAATTAAAACGTTCCTGAAACTTTGAGTGGTGGGTACTATGAGTAATCTACTAAGGAGGGGCTGCCACTTGTACTAGTTAACCTGCATAAACCTGTATAAACCAAAGTAAAATAGTATATTGTAAACAACAGTAAGAAAAAACAGTATTCATACTTCGTAGCATCACATCAGTATCTTTACACAATGGTGTGTCATTTTAACTGTATATCATTCTAAGCAGTGTTAACTACATATAGGCATTTTACTTGATATCTGAATGGGAATTCCTCATAGATAGGGAGTGTAGTTATATCAGAAAGCAGTTTTATATCCCCTTAGCTGAGCCCTTTGGGTTTCATTATCATTGGTGCCATTAAATGAGCGAAGCTAGGGTTGAGTTTGTAGGGTACTACGCCTACCTAGTGTACGATCATGCACCTCCTTCTGTTAGCACATTGGTGGCATTGTGAAGGCAGAACCCATTTAGCTAGAGCCATTCTGGGATTATTAGTCATATGTTTATTCTGAATTCAAGAATGCATGGGACAGGCATAAGGCAGTCCTAGTGAGGGGTAGGAGAAAGTAAGCTGTTGGTTAATTAGGATCTACAGCTTATCTGTTAGGTAGGAAAATGGGCAGACTAGGTGGGCCAAGCAGCCCTTATCTGCCGTCAAATTCTATGTTTCTGTGTTTCTATGAAGGTAGCACAATGTGAGATGTAGTAGGGCATTGAGGAATTTCCATGTTTTGCTTGATTTACTACCATTTACTAGAAAGAAGATGAGTGAGAAAAAGCCTAGTGTAGTCATTGACCATCTATATAATTATTCCTGTTCCCTTTTCCCCTTTTTCTTCTCTCAGGTGTAACAGTTCCAAACTATTAATGATTTTTGTAGCTGAGACTATAAAATTATTTGGGTTAGGCAATGAACTGCAAATATTGGTGCCTGTAACACACCCAATAAGTTATCTTTAGAAAACAGCTAGAGAAAAAACCATTTTTTTAAAACAGTTCCCTCATCAGAACCAGATATTGTCTGCCTTCTCTTTTTTTTTGTTTTTGGTGGCATCATAGATGGAAGTGGGCTCCTTGCATATATATGCATACACATACAAACACACACACACCCACTCACATTATTGTATATGTGTGTGTGTATATATATATATATATATATATATATATATATATATGTATAATATATGCATGCACACACACACATATGTGCATATATATATATATATATATATATATACACACACACACATTTTTCACTTTTTTTTTGTGATATCTTTAACACAGAGACCATTTTAAGGGTATCATATACATAAGTGGATGAGGCATCCCCCAAAACGGCTGTCATTGAAGTTATCTTTATACCAGCATTGTGCCGTATTGTGCAGCATTCTTGGGAAGAGTGCCAGCATCCGCTTAAATCAATCTACCAACCAGCCACCATGAGCAAACAAGTCAACGCTCATATTTGCTTAAAAAAAAAAGTTTTGTGCCCCCCCCCGTAGCCTTCATAGTTGTACAGTATTTTCATCTCTAAGGAGACAATTTTAAAAACAAATGCCATAGCTTGGTTCAGACAGTTGACTGAAACCTTCTCAGTACTGCATAATGCTTGATTAAGATTTTCCCCTTTGCCATTCCCCTTCTCATCCTCTCTCATCCCCCCAATAAAAAGATAGAGGAGAGAGAAAATGAAGCATGGCAGAGAAGCATTTCTTGCAGATAGTCAAGCAACAGTTTACAGACTGTCACAGCCGGTAACTTTTGCAGTTTAAAATTAGTAGTGCAGAGCTGCAAGAACAAAACCTTTGACAACTCCTCAGGAAAAAAAAAAAACAATTGCATGAGGTGTCATTATGGTAATTGGTGGTTTGCTTTGTTCTGCAGTAATCGTGACATCATTGGAGTAAGGCATTTCTGGGATATATCACTATCTTCAGCTGGTTATCATATGCAACTTCATTATTTCATCCTTACATCAGACTTACTTATTAAGCATAGACGTATATTTATTTCCAGTTATTTGCATTACCTTAGTGGGTTCTTTATACGTTTTGTTACCTGTGTGACACAACAGGGATTAGAGATTTGATTAGCTAATCGCAGTTGTTTTTTTTTTTTCTGTTACTCAGAAAAACATCAAATACAGCAGCAAAAGAGAAAGTTACTTCAGCTTAGTCATAGCACTGAATAATGGCTTTTGCACTGTTTTTAGGATCCTGTTACGTCTTCTCAGCAGTTGATGGGCCACATGGTACTCCTTCAGATGTCAGTAGTGATTTGTTGGTTTGTTTCAGTGTGGCCTTGGGTTCCAGTTGTAGCGCTGTTGCAAGTGCTGTTGGTGGTTCATTGATTTCCAGCATTGATTTTGATCTGGTGGAAGTGTCTGGTTGGGTGGCAGCTCTGGCGGTTCCTAGCAATGCTGGGTCACAGTTCAGGTCAGTTGTAGATTGAATCTCTCTTAGACTGCAGCAATCAGTTCTTAGGTTGGATAGGACAGCGTAACTGTTTTTTAATGGAAATGCATTGTCAATTTCCACCTCCAGCTCTTCTTTGGATCCCATCTCTGGTTCAGGGCATTCATTGTAATTTTGGTCTACCATTTGTTCTTCTTCTTTTGTGCCCTCCAAAGTGATGTGTTTTTCGAAAAGGTTCCTTTTCCTCTGTTTCCTTCTGTTCTTTTGACTCTGTTCCCATGGACCCCTGGGCGCATTTTGAGGAGTAATAAATGGGCTCTGTGTTTGGGTGTTTGCAGTTGGAGACTCCTCTCCTTCTCTTGGATGGATTCAGGGGTTTTATCGTTTGGGTGAGCTATTCCAGTTTTTATTTATGAAGTCCATAGCTGAAGCCAGCATGCTGAATATCATAGCCTTTCCCTTTACCATTATTTTCAGCTGCGTGGGATATCATAAAGTTAAAGGAATCCCTAGGTTATGTAATGTATGCCTTACTGGGGTAAACTCTTTTCTATGATTATTTAGGTCTTTTGAATAATCTGGGAAAATCATTACTGGATGCCCCTGCCAATTTAGTTGAATAAGTTCTCTGGCTCTTTTCAGTATATTTTCCTTTGTAGGGAAGTGCAGACATTTTGCCAGAATCAGCCTCAGGTGTTTGCCTGTTTTTGGCATGGGGCCAAGGAGTGATGAGCCCTTTCAATGTCAAATTGTGGCTCTCCTGGTAGTTTTAGTACCTCGGGTAGTATATGAGATAGGAAGGCCTGCATGTAGCCTGCACACCCAACTTGGCATGACCCCACCAAATGTTGGCTCCATTAGTCAACATTTCTCATTCTCATCAGTTTCCCTCAAGGAAGTGGAAGACTTGATTCTCCACCTGGATACTAAGAAAAGTGCAGGAGCAGATGCACTTGAACCATACTTCCTAAAGATAGCATGCCACATATTGGCAGTGCCTATTACTCATTTATTCAACCTGTCCCTAACACAAGATACCCTCCCTCAAATATGGAAGACTGCACACATTATCCCGCTATTTAAATCTGGGGACCCTTGCGACCTTAATAACTATAAGCCAATTTCTCTCCTACCCACACTCTCAAAGCTACTGGAAAAATAGTAAATGGCCAAGTAAGATCCTTCATCAACAGAGAAAAATTACTAAATCCCATTCAATCTGGATTCAGAGCCAACCACAGTACAGTCTCAGCATTAGCTAAACTCACCAAGGCTACTACTAGTGTACAGTAAAAGGGCACCCTTCCATCCAGTTGATATGATCGCATTGCCTTTGCGGGAATTGCAGCATGCATTGGACCAGCAAAAGTTCACTCACGGTCATCATTTCTGATGGGATTTTGCATGTGGTGTAATGCTCCCATTTCACTTCATTGCCACTTGTCAATTTTCTGGACACAAGACAGATGCAGTTTGGAGATGCAAAAAAAAGTCTGGGCACTCTGTGTGAGTGCTGCACACATGACTGAGTATGCCATTAATACTGGGGCACTTTGCATTTGGTATAACATTCCCATTTCACTTTGTTACCACTTGTCAATTTTCTGCACATAAGACAGATGCATTTTGGAGATGCAGAAAAAATCTGGGGACTCTGTGTGGACACTGCATGCATGACAGCATGCACAATAAATTCTGGGAGACTTTGTATGTGGTGTAACGCTCCCATTTCACTTTGTCAACACTTGACAATTTTCTGCACACAAGACATATGCATTTTGTGTGTTGTGATTGTGAGCACATCATGTCATACTTAAATTATAAATTAAAGCAGCATTACAAGGATGTGGTGACAATTTTGACCTATACTTTTTTATGCTATTTTACATTGCAAGCCACTAGTTACCTCCTGACTTGAATTATACCCTTTTTAACAATGTTTGTCTGCTTTACTACTTTTTTCATGCCTGAAAAAAAGGAATACACCTTTTAATATTGTTCTAACCAGGTTTTTATCACTATTTGCAGCTGTTTTTCAATAAATATTGTTCTGTGAGGTCACAAATCATTGCCTGCTGCATAACTGTTAATTTTACAACAGAAGTGATATATAACAACTGTTGGAGAAAAGCAGTGGAACATTCTGACAAAGACCTGGTCCACACTGTATTAGAAGAAGTGCTCCTTTTATTATTTCAGACATGAAGAAAAGTAGTAAAGCATACTCAAATACTGGAAATTTTAGTATTTTACAAGAAGGGTGTAAGAAAAGTGGCAATGTAAAATATCATTAAAAAGTATAGGTCAAAATTTTCAACAGATTGTTGCACTGCTGCTTTAAAGAGATTCACCAAGTTACGTAGTTATTATGGTGTTGCACCCAATATATGGGTGCCTTACCTCCTGGGGAATCTTTCTTGCTCCACATGTCCTTACATAGTACAATACTTTTCTGGCAAAAATGCTCATAATTTCTGTTCTGAAGAGCCACTCAAGTTTTACACCCCACACTCAGCAACATTATGATGTGATGCCAGGGAGAGCACGGTGGCATGTGCCATTATACTGAATGTCCAGCAGCTTTCTGAATGTTTCTTTATCTTATAATGGTCAGTTTGTAGTGAAATGCGGACACATTTCCACTAACAAGGCTCTTGTTACTTGAAACATGCCCACGTTTCACCACAAATTGACCATTATAGCATAAAGAAACATTTGGAAAGCTGTGGGATATTCAGTATAATGGATAATGCCCCTGTGCTCTCCCTGGCATCATGTCACAATGCTGCTGAGCACGGGGTGCAGAACTTGGGCAGATCTTCAGAACAGGAAGTCCTCTTTGACCTGCTTTAATGAAATTATTGCCATTTTTGTCAGAAAAGTATTGCACTATGTAAGGACATGTGGAGCAAGAAAGATTCCCCTGGAAGTAAGGTGCCCTTATATCGGATGTAATGCTGTAAGTAGGTGAATCTCTTTAATGTCTATTTCACAAATGAAATATTTATGAAGCCTTAATAATGTTTACTTTGTGTTGGGACTCATGATTTGAAGTGTTTTGTAAAAAGTCTGACTGAGCAGTGCAAGTATGTTGTGCTGCATGTGTGCCGTCAGTGTTCTTTCCTGTGTGTGCATACATTGTCCAGCTTCATGCAAACATATATATGGTGTGACTTGTTGCAGTATCTTAAGAATAAAGATAACAAAGAATACATGATGTATATTTTATTTGTACCATCAGCACCAGTGGAGTAAGTGATATGATATTTTTTCACAGGTTTTGGGTTGCTGTGCACCTCAGTCACTCACAATGCACACATGACTTACCGGAGATCATAGCACAAAGATCATATGCTCTCCTAAAAGTCATGTGTGCAGTATGTGACTAAGGTGCACTTTGGCCAGACACCTCTGAAAAAGTTTCATATCACTTAGTCCATTAATGATGATTGTAACAATAAAATATACGCTATTCTGCTCGCTATTCTTTCTACCATAAACACTACAAGTCAGCAATATATGTTTGTAAGAAGCTGCACAATGTCTGATGTCACACACACACACACACGCACACGCACAGGAAACACTGACTGCACACATGCAAATTAGCACATCATACTTGCACTGCTCACACCAGCTTTTCCACAAGCACTCCACAACAGAAAGTAAACATTACTGAGACACTGCATTATAACAAAAGGGCAATAGAAGCATGTATGACTGTCTATTATTAAACATAAAAAAAAATCACAAAACACTACAGCAGTTGGGGGGTCCAGAAAAAATACATTAATGGGGGATTGCATGGTGTTCCAGCAGCAGGTGGAACACTGACAGTATCTGCAGCTGCTGTTGCTGGATCTGCTCCACATGCTGCTGCACAGCACCCACCCTCTTGTTGCTTTCCTCAAGGGCTGCCCACACCAGTGCAATGTCTGCCTGCATTGCAGTCACTGTGGTGGGGTCTACTGCAGCAAGAAAGCCAGGTAGTGGTGGTGGTGGTGAGGGTGGTGCTGGTGGCTATGGTGGCAGTGGTGGTGGTGGAGCAGTAGCGGCTGTTTCCCTCCTCCTCCTCCTGCTGTGGAGCTGAGGCACAGCACCCCCAGCACCCTCTGCCACTGCCACAGAAGGGCCAGCAGGTGGACGCCTGGCCCCTTCAGTGGCAGCCTGCCACTCCACCTTGTGGTGGTTTGCCATGTGTGTGCACTGGTCACCAGTCCCCAAATGCATCCCCTGGGAGCCATGGTTTACCTGCACACCACATACATGGCAAACCACAATGGTGCCGTCCCCCCCAACACAGTTAAAAAAACTGCCACAATGGGAAGCTGCAGGGGGTGACCAGGCACAGGAGGGTAAGATGTACTGCTGACAGCACCGTCATCCACCTGGGGCTGTGGAGGTGGTGGAGGGGTGCTGCTGGAGCCCCTGTAACTGCTACTGGTGGTGGTGGTGGCAGACTTGGTGGATGTACCACTGCCGGTGGCACTGGTGGTGCTGCTGCTGCTTCCAGAGGGGGAGAGGCAACACCAAACAGTCAGGAGCAGTCCAATAACACCCAACTTCCCCCATACATGCACAGTCTCCTCTGCCCACACCTACTGGCCTCAGAGTCTCCTACCAGGTCCATCGCACACAACTAAGTCCTTCTCTGATCAACCCCTCAAAAGACTGCTTCACACACACTCACAGTCACTCACACACACACACACACACACACACATACACACACACACACACACAAAGTCACATACGCATACACACACATATACAGGATAAAATTTATAAAAAAAACAAAAACAAATCAGTAGCAAAAAAGAAATGAAAAAACACACTACAAAAAAAATTAAAGATATAGCTTTTAATAAAGCTGTGTTTTTTGGGGGGGCAATTCGCAAGATATATAGGAGCAATACCACCAAACTCTCCTCTACACCCAAAATGCTTCCTCCTTCTACCACTGCAAAGGAGAAAGTGAAACAAAGTGCTTTTATGACTCACTTCCTTCCTGCCTGGTTAAAGCATGTGACTTACGGTACTGTAAGCCATGTGATGTGTGAGGGGCTGCCTATATTGTTGTCACTTTGCCTTACTTCAGGTTAAGGCAGAATGGCAATGTGAAGTCATAATGGGAAGGTAAAGTGAGCACTTTTTCTATGGCCACTGCACATAGCATTATGATAACGTGAACCGGCAGATTTTAAATTCGCTGCATCTGTACCCATTTATTAGGATGTTGTTAATGCATGTTTCAAATATGGTAAATAGCATAACACTGTAAAACCATATTTCACTTCTTCCTGGCAAGCATGGCATGGGACTGGATGATTTTAAACAGTTTAAAATCATGTGTTTTCACTCATGAATGAAATAAAATGAAAAACAACATGGGATTTTAATACAGTATATGTGGCAGAAAATATTATTGCTGAAATAAATTATATAGTCAGTATCATGTTATGCTGCTTTAAATATCTGTTTCTTTTCCTGTTGTCTCTTTCTCACTTTAGACAGCACAGCACAAGTCATAGAGTAAGGACATGTTTTTCAGCAAAATCAGCTGCTATGGCATTGTTGTGCCATTACCCAGCATGGCCATCAATATTTTGATGGTAAGTATGTGACATGAATTTTTTCTGTCCATAGTTATTAATCTTATCATTTTTCTTCCACAGGTGAACAGTGACACAGTGGCCATGTCATGTCTTGCTAAATAATATCTCTTTCTTACTTCACAGGTGACAGTTCATCCATCTTATGCCTGGGGAGCCTTTGTTCCATGTCAGGGCCAGACCATCACCTATGTGACAGTAGGTATCCTTTCAGAAAGTTATTTTCTGTTCTACATTTTTAGTTATGTTTTTCTTTCACAGGTCTACTACATCCCAATAGCCAGAGATAAAATCCTCAGCTCCACACATGCGTGCCACCTTGAAAGTAATAATCAATCAAACAAAGTAACAAATGACACTGCAGGTATTGAAAAATATGAAAGATTGCACAGCCCCCCAGCAATAACAGTAAGGAACGACCAACCAGTTTCACATGATGACAGTGTGCGAAACTAGTTGAGGTTCATTTCGTAGTGCTGGCAGCTGTGCAATCCTTATGCACTAATTAAATGTTCATATTTTTCAATACCTGCGGTGCCATTTGTTACTTTGTTTGATTGATTAGTACTGCAAGGTACTCCAGTCGGAGTTGATTCAGGTTGGGGGTGCAGGACCGGGAGACAGTGTGCCCCTCTCTTGGACACACCAACACAACGACCTGTCAATTTTTTGTTGATTTTGCAGACAGGATTGTAGTTCACTGTGTTGGTGTTGCCGTATGTGGGGTATACCATGGTACCTGTACCAAAATGTGACATATTTTTTCTGGTACTTAAGAAAAATTCAGAAAAAAAGACAGGCAGATACAGATGTGAAAGTTAGGCAACTCATATAGGTAGGAATTTAAAAAATATAACAGATAGAAAAGATAAAATGTTTTTGGTATTTTTACACTTTTTATTTATTTTTTGGGGTTGGGACAAAGGATTATGAAATTTGCAATGATGGAAAATGTATAAAGAGGAAAGGACAGATTTTGGGGGAGAGTTTTTATACTTTTTTATTATTTTTATTTTTTTATTGGGGAACAAGGGATAAAACATAAATAACAGAAATAGGAAGGAATATATTAATAAAATAAAGAGATTACATAGCCCCATGACCAATACTACTATCACTCACACCACCATGGCAGACTTCCAGGACCTCCAGCAACTTTTCCTGGTTCATAAGAATCACTTTAATGTCCTGTTGGACCTCAGTCAACTAGTGTTGGAGGTCCCTCACTTCTTCACACAGTGAGGCCAGCTCAGCTGCTGCTGTTGATGGTGTTGGTGGTGGTGTGGGTGCTGCTGCTACTTCCACACGAGGAGGAGATGGAACAACAGGTAGCACCGCTTCTTCTTCTGTCCACCCCACTCTGGCACATGATGTTGCATGCTGCTGTACCCAATGGCCATGATCAGGCACAAATGGACCACAATCCTCCGCACCCCTGCTTGCTGTTTCCCAAAGCCTGGCCTCCCACTCTGCATGGTGGTGTAGTAATGAGTGATTCTTGTGCGCTCCAGTGCTAACATGGCTCTCCTTTTCCCTCTACAGACCCACTTGCCATAATCATTACAAGATATCTGTTGCTGCTCCTTCTCTTCCTCTTGATGCTCCAGGACTGCAGCCACTACTGCTGCTTTACTTGTGCCAGGGTAACTCTGATGTATGGTTTGGTGGAGAGGACCCTGGCCAGAAACTGTGTCCTGTTCAGGTGGATGGGCTCGGACCTATCATGGGTCTGGACACTCCCCGATGGCCAGGTCCATGGACTCTGAGAATGTCCTGCTGCACCATTCAATTAATCAGGGGCAATGGAATTTAAAAAAAAAATGAAGCAGAGAGATACACAAAGATAAAAAAAAGGTTCAAAAATTATTCAAAATAACAAGTAGTTGGGGACTAAAGAACAGAAGCACAAACAGAAAGAGACTGAAAATTAAGCCTTTTTAACTATTAAATTCAAACTCAGTTGCTTCCACACACCACACACAACTCACACAGTCTGTCCGCAAATGAGAAACTGCACTTCCTACCCTGGGAAAGAACCATGCGACCTGCAGAAAGCTCTCCCATGTGACCAAGCCTTTTTTTGGCTAAACCTCACCTTTGCAATGCAAAGGTGAAGTCTTATGGCAAAGTTGAAAGGTGAAGTCATAATGGATAAGGTTCCTATTGCTCAGGAAAACTTTGTGAACGTATCCGAGGAGGTATATTTCCTGATTTTTCCCAAATTTTGCCCATGGAATAAAATGTCACATCTCTATCTGTTGTGATGTAAATATGTATATCAACATAGCTAGAAACAAGCATTTGTCAATGCTGAATGTTGTTGTGCTGACATTGGCAGTGGCGGAGGTGGAGAGGCATAGCACCGTGAGTTTATTAATGTGTCCCAAAAGGTGATTTTGCACAGCGAGTATGCCACTGTGCGGCAGAGCTGTTGGAACGTGTTTTGGGCAGGCCGTGGAAAATGGCAGTTGGACTGTTGATAATGAAGTGTGCACAAATGCCAGTGGTGGAAATGTGGCATGAAAATATTGCAGATTGACAAAGTTACAAGGGTGCATGGAAACTGTGCGATGCACGTTTGAGACACAGTCATCGTCTGGACTTTTGCCACCAAATTTTCAACGTAGGCATTTTAGAACCTCTGCTGATGAAAAGTGTCATCGTTATTTCTTGAAAGTGTCCCAAAAAGTGATTTTGCACAGTGACCGTGAAATTCTGCACTGGACGTGCGAAAACACATTTCAGCAAGCTGTACTGTTCATAAGGAGGTATGGAAAAATGGCAATGAGGAACAGCTGGAGTGAAAGTATTAAAAATTCACAAAGTCACAAGCTTGTATGCAAACTTTCATCCCTAAATTTTCAACATAGGCATTTTAGGACATCTGCTAATGAACAGTGTCACTGCCATTTTCATAATGTGTCTCGAAACAAGGGCTTTCCACAGCAACCGTGCTATTGTACACTGGAACTGGGAAAACAAATTTTGGTCAGGATGTGAAAAATGACAGCTGTACTATTCATTAGGAGGTGTTGAACAATCGCACTGTTGAAAGCGTGGAGTGAAAATATAAGTTTGTGAACTTACAAGCGTGCATGCAAACTGCGCAATGCACACCGTAACACAGTCATTTTATGGAGTATTGTCACCAAATTTTCAAAACAGGCATTTTAGGCCATCTGCTCATAAACAGTGTCACTGTCATTTTTGTAATATGTCTCGAACAGTGATTTCGCACAGCGACTGCGCTATTCTGCACTGGAAGTGCGAAAACACATTTCGGCAAGGATGTGAAAAATGACAGGTGTACAGTTCACAAGAAGGTGTGGTAAAATGCCAATGTCAAGAATGTGGCATGAAAATATTGCAAATGTGCTAACTTATGAGCCAGCATTGCGCAGTTGCTAAGCACGCTTGTAAAACAGTCATTTTATGGAGTATTGTCACCAAATTTTCAACACAGGCATTTTAGGACCTCTACTCATGAATAGTGTCACTGTCATTTTCATAATGTGTCCCAAACACTAATTTCACACAGTGACCGCACTATTCTGCACCGGATGTGCGAAAACACATTTCGGGCAGGATGTGAAAAATAACAGCTCTACAGTTTACAAGAAGATGTGGTAAAATGCCAGTGTTGAGAACCTGGCATGAAAACAGTGTGAATGCGCTATCTTATGAGCGTGCATTGCACAGTTGCTATGCATGCTCGTAAAACAGTCATTTTTTGGATTTTTCCAGCCAAACTTGCAACATAGGCTTTTTATGAGCCCCTCTCATGAATAGTGGCACTGTCATTTTGTTACTCAGTCCTGAAAGGTAATTCCATGCAGTGACTGCAAAATCACCTTTCAGGACCGAATAATGCCATGATAGTGCAAGAATTCATGAGAAGGGGTCCCAAAAACCCCATGTTGAAAATTTGGGGCCAAAATTCTCAAAAATGCCCAAGATATGCATTAAAGTTGAAAAACCCCTATTCATTCCATTATGCAGTTTACCAGCATTTCTTCAAGTTCGCGGTTGGCTTTAAGAGTGCAGACGCTTTCTCGGTCCATGAGAAGATCGTCGCGCCGGACTCTGCAAGTATGGGGTGAGGGGGTAGGGGTGCAGGGGTACAGTGGGTGGGTGCAGGTGAGAGGAGGGGGCATTGAGATACAAGGGACCGTTTCATTTTACAGGAAAAATGAAAATAAAACCATCATGGACAGTTGTTTTTTTTTTGGGGATTTGGCACACTGGGGTGGGATCCCAGCATGCCACCTAACTGTTTGGGGGTATCTGTAGCTGATGGGGATTGGGCACACTCATCTGCACACAACACGGGGAGGAAGTAATGCCGGCGGGATTGGGCACCTCGTTGCACACAAGAAAGTGGTGGACACTTATCCGAGGGGATTGGGCACCCCTCCGCATTCAAAATTGGGGGTTTATGCTGACAGGGAGTGGGCTCCCCCATCGGCACACAAAGAAAGTAGGGGGAGGATTAACCAACAGGGGATTGAGCACCCCCGAAGTCAGCAGTAGTTAGGCGGCCGCTTGCTCGACGACCATGCACATAATGGCGGCGAGCACAGCAAGAAAAGGACCGCTGCATATGATGAGCTTTGCTCGGATTGCAGCAGACCTTTTCTTAGATGTGCTCATTACATTATGTATGCATGGTGTGGCACCGACATGCAGGCTGATTGGGGAATACAGGACGCACTTACTGCATTCGCCCAACAGCGACCCCGCCTCCAAAGCTGCACTGTCCCACGATGTTGGCTGTGCAAGTGCACCAACATAAAAATGCTAGCTTTTTATACTGATAACATAATTACTACTGTTACATAATCTGTTATAATGAAGGCATCATTTCTTAAGGGTTGGACTCCAAGCTTTCATTTAATTTTTTTTAGTTTCTAGCCCCAACACTTTCAGAGTTAGACCGTTCAAAAATATATTTTCTTTAAAATGTGATAACTTTGGAACCGTTAGGGCTAGAGACTGAATTATTATTTTTTTTAATGAAAGCCTGGAGTCAGCTAAGTAAATGTATCATTATTATATCACTACAATAACCATGTATCGATTTAAGAAGCATAAAATGTTTCAGAATGATATAAAAACATTAAAAGTGTCACTGCTTCTTTAAAGTCCTGTCATTTTTAACATATTATATCGAAATGTACTGTATATCCATTTAGCAACACAGGAGAACTGTATGAACTGTTCAAATCTTAGTTTCTAAAATGTAGTGCAAATATTATAAAAAATATCATGCAAGACTATTTTTGGAAATCGTCAGAAGATACTAGCAGTTGTTTTGTCAAAGAATAAACACATTTTCTATGTTATTAATTCAACCGGTCACCCTACAGAAGAAGGTTAATAAGTACAGATCATTCAAAACAGGCAGAAAATAACTGGTTCTTGGTAACAAACTCATCGATTGAGAAAAATCTTTAGCTGACCTGCTTGACGGAGGAGAACTCACACACCGGCATCTGGCATCTCTTCAGGCTGTTAATGAGTTTGAATTGGTAATGCACTGCTAAGTTACTTAAAGCAGCAGTGTGTGTTACCATGAAAAGTCTGACCCATAGTTATGTCAGATTTGTCCCTTATCACTTTCCTTTTATGATACCCGTTCCCCCATCTGAGCCTGCTTTAGCCCTTTTTATGTTGCTTGCACGCATGTGCAAGAAACATAGTGCCATCATCCGAGTTTTCGGAGGTGTGTCAGCCCGTCTTCCAATGCATTCAGTGTGTTTGCAGGCATGGCCCCAGTTAACCAATCACTGCAGCAGCTGTCTATGACAAGCTGAAAATGCAGTGGCATACAATTCAAAGGGAGAGCTCCACTTCAGTGAGCAGAGCTCCCCCCCCCACACACACACGCATAAGCACGCATATTGCATGCTGATCTGCTCCCCCCCATGCACACACTGTATGGCCAAGGGGGGTGCCCAATCCCCCGTAGGCTCCACACTCCCCCCAAACAGCTGTCCAGGTGCCACGCTGGGAGTCCACCCCAGTGTGGCAAAAACTGTTATAGCCGACAGGGGTGTCCTATCCCCCATCGGATCCAAGGCTGCATGCCCCCCCAAAGCTTTGGTGCCATGCTGGGATCACACCCCAGTGTGGCAAATCTTGTTTTGGCCGATGGGGGTGCCCAATCCCCGTTGGCTCCCAAGTCTGCTGCCCCAAAAGCTTTGCGAACCCATGCTGGAAGCCCACCCCAGCATGGCAAATCTTGTTTTAATGTGGGGGTGCCCAATCCTTCAGATCCATCGCCCCCCAAACAGCTTTTCTCCTGCCACGCTGGGAGCCCACCCCAGCGTGGCAAACGTCCCCGCATTGTCTGAATAAAAAACTGTAAATAAGAAAACATTCCATCGCTGTCCCCATCCCCCCACAACCTGCACCCACACACTGCGCACCCTGCCTCCCCACACCCCCCCTCACCCCATACTTACCTCCGGAGCTCAGCGCAACAATCATCAGTGGACCGGGAACACGTCTGCACTCTTCAAAGCCGACCGCGAACTGAAGAAATGCCGGTAAGCTGCATAATGAGATAGATAGGTGTTTTTCAACTTGATTGCATATCGCAAGCATTTTTTGGAATTTTTGCACCAACTTTTCAAAATGGGGTTTTTGGGACCCCTTCTCATGAATGCTGTCACTGTCATGGTGTTATTCGGGCCCGAAGGGTGATTTCGCAGTCACTGCACAAAATCACCTTTCCGGAATAATTAATGAAACAACACTGCCAGTGTTCATAAGGTGGGCTCTCAAAAAGCCTATTTTGAAAATTTGGTGAAAAAATTCCTAAAAATTACTGTTTTATTTAGCCGCATGCTATGCAGTTCCTACGCACGCTTTGTAGGTTTGCGAATTTTCAATATTTTCACCCAGATTTTCAACACTGCCATTTTACCACACCTCCTTATGAGCAGTACAGCTGTCATTTTTCACATCCTGCCAAAACGTGTTTCCACCCATGTAGTGCACAATGGCGCAGTCGGTGTGCGAACTCAATGTATGGGACACATTAAGAAAATCACAGTGACACTGTTCATGAGCAGAGGTCTTAAAATGGCTATGTTGAAAATCTGGTGAAAAAATTCCTTAAACTGACTGTTTTGTGAGCGTGCTTTGTGCAGTTCCTACGCACGGTCGTAAGTTCACGAATTTTCAATATTTGCACTCCAATGACTTCCAAATACCTAAACAGCACATAGAAGCAAGCAATATCCGGCATTGACAAATGCTTGTTTAACATTTGAAATAAAATGCAATGCTCCTTTTAACATGTCTCTCACCAGGTTTCCACCATTATTATCAGATGTGCTTGAACTCTCATTGGTCCAGATATTCAAAAGCAATCATTTGTACCACACAAAACATAACAACTTGTGCAAAATATTGCACAGTAGTCAGGGTGTCATTTTCATACAAGTAAGACACTCTATCCAGTGCACACTGCCCATATGAATGTTGGGCTGTGTTAGTGCTACACAAAGTGCATACCTTATGTGTAGTACTACCACATTCCATTGCTGGTAATAGGCACCTGGCAACAAAGGGAGATAGTGTGTCCCAAACAGGACTGTGCATTTACACCTGGGAGCCATATTCAGCAGCTAGCGTGCTAATGACCTATTATAGCATGCAAGGCACCAAGAGCCCATTTGCACACCACCATATGTCCTTTATTAGCGCTACACAATACCACCATGCATAAATGTGTGGCGGCATTCTGCAGAGCATCAGCCTTTTTCCCTGAGCCACCTTCACCCTATCTCTAATGAAAAATCCTTGTCAGTCTAGTGGTCCCCTGCCTGCTTCCCCAGTAATCAGTTGAAGTTCCCTGGTAGTCCAGTGGTCCCCCTCTTGCCCAATTCCTGTTAGGGCCTGCACATCCCTTTCTGATATACAGCCAATCCCAGGTGTGGCATGGGAATAAGGAAGTGGGCAGGGGCTTTCTTAAGGATAAAGCCATCAAGCGGTCCCCTGAGCTGGGGCCCGCTGTGTGAAGGACACACACATGCAAAGGGTGTTGAAGTCTGCCCACCAGAGGCAGCCCAATGAGGTAGCCAGCAGCATGCCATTATACTCCCCAGTCAAAACCAGTGGATCCCTACCAATCAGATCACAGGCAAGCCTCTTGGGAGTTGCATTGAAGGGTGGCTGCACTTTGAAGGTTTGCTTGGCATTTGGGGGTAAGTTCTTTAATGGGCATAGGGGCTCACTTTTTTGCTACTTGGTGTTACTGTGTTTCTGGGTTTTAGGGTTTGTTGGTAAACTGTTGCTAGATACTAGTGTGTTTCAGGGATCAGGGGCTTATTGTTAAACAATTGCTGTCTATTTTAGTATGTAGAGACGTGCTATAAAATGCTTGCTGGCTATTAGTGAACTTCAGGGTTTGGGGCTTGTGGTGACTGGGTGGAAGCAGGATAGCTGTACTGGGGTCTGGGACAGGAGGACAGGAAGCACAAGAAGATAAAAGATGAAATGTAAGGAGTGGTGCAATGCAGTAATTGTAGGTTGGCAGTCTACAGGGAGAACTTCTGGAGGCTGCGGTTCTGTCCCATCTATGTGTGCCTCTCTAGGTGGAGGGAACAGGTCTCAAGACTTTGGGTAATGCTGGATGAGAATCAAGAGAATTTCACTAGACTCAAAGTCACGTTGGTGAGGAGTCAGGGGACCATTTCTCCCACCCAGGAACCAACTAGCCAGACACTGCTACCTCAAAGGATGCCAGAAGGGATGAGCAGTTGTACTACCATGAGCTCAAGGAGAGCGGGGGTGGTAGGATCTAAAAGGCTGGGAGGAGCAGGTAACAGGCACACTCCTCATCCAGTGCCACTAAAAAATTCCTACACCATTCTGGCAGTGCAGGACTGACAGGAAATGGCACCCAAGGTAGTGGCTAGTGAGGATGTGTGGATCCACCTGAATGGAGTCCCCAGTGGGGAAGGCAGACCCCATAGAAAGAGGAAGCAAGTTCTGGTGAGGGACTCTATTCTAAGGGGGATAGAGTTGGGGAAAGGAAAGGGGGTGTAAAGGGAGGTTAAGTGCCTACCCAGTGCAATGGCTAGGAGGGACGAAAAGCTTATCCTGTGGACGATGAGGACAATAGGAACTAAGGAGGTACTGAGTGTCATTGTCCACCTGGGGACCAATGACTTAGCTTGGATGTGATGGGGACAGTGCAGGAGCAGTTTAGGAGCTGGGGAAGGGTATTAGGCAGGTAGCACACTCTGTTGCCTATATGGAAGTGGTGCCTGTCTACAATGGGGGAAGGAGAGGGAGCTCCACACTATGGCCTTCAACTCATGGTTGAAAGAATGGTGCAGAGAGGAGAGGTATGGCTACATTGGTGATGGGGGCTCCACCTGGAGAGATCAGTACTTGTACCAGGTGGATGGCCTGCATCCATCCAGGAAAGGAATGGCAGTCCACAAAGGATGGTTTAAATTTTACTTTGACAGACATTTAAACTAGCTGGGGGGGAGATGGCAGAAGGCAAAGGGGAGGCAGAAACTCCCTCCCCCCACAGGCTGTGACAGAAGGTAGAGACATCCTGAGAAAAATTATTCCCACCGGAATGCAAGACAAGGTAGCAAGGGATTAACAAGGGGGGAGAGGAGCAGGCAATATAAAAAGGTAAGGAAGGGTGAACAGGTAGAAAAAGTGTGAAGGGACAAGAGAAGGACTCACAAAATCCAGATAGCTATGTCTGCCAATGCTAGAAGTCTGGGAAATAATATACCTGACCTGGAGGCCACCATGGCTGAGGCAGACCTGGATATTGTGGACATCACTGAAACATGGTGCACTGACAGCCATGACTAGGAAATAGACATGTAGTACTTGAATACACAATGTTTAGAAGAGACAGAGTGGGAAGTAAAGGTAGAGGAGTGGTGCTTTATCTTAAGGAAAACATAAAAGCGACAGAAATACAGGGAATTAACCGGCATGTGGGGCTCGATGTGTTGTGGTTCAACCTTGAGTCAGAAAACAGAGCTGCCATTCGGATAGTAGCGGTAAACAGGCCTCAAACACAGGGGGAGAACTTAGACAAAGAAATGGTGGAAGACATAGGCAAAATGGCTAAGAAGGAGAAGGTGGTGCTAATGGGGGACTGTAACCTGCCAGACGTACAGCGGAGCATCCCTGTAGCAGCAGCAGCAGCTAGAAGTTGAGTTTTCTTGGACTCCCTGCAGGGGCCATTCCTCAGGCAGCAACTCAGTGAACCCACTCGGGGTTAGGCAATACTGGACCTGGTGCTTAGTAATGGGGACAGTGTTGTGGGCTTTAGGGTGGGAAGTCATCTGGGGACCAGCGACCATCACACAGTGTGGTGTAATATAAGAATAGTAGCAGAATCCAACTGCACAAGGGCTAGGGTCCTGGATTTCAGAAGGGCTGACTTTACAAAGATGGTGGAGTGCATCCAAGAAGATCTGGCTAGGGGAGATGTCCTGGGCTGGGTGAAGGGCAAATGGGCCAGATTTAAAGAGGGCACAGTAAAAGCAACAAGCCTGTACATCAAGGAATTAAGCAAAAGCAGAAGGAAGAGGAGACCATTATGGTTCTCAAGGGAGGTGGCAGAAAGTTAAGGGCAAAAACAGAGGCATTCAGAAGGTATTAGGAGACCCGTAGAGAGGAGGACAAGGAAGTGTATCTGGGGACATGGAGTAAGACAGGCAAAGCAATAAGAAGCACAAAGGCATAAATTGAGGAAAGAATAGCTCAGACAGTATCGAAGTGGGACAAGACATATTTCAGGAATGTTAGCGAGAAAAGAAAGTCATGGGCAGGGATCGTATGGTTAAAAGAGGAAGGGGGTGGGCTGTACAGAGGAGGCCCAAGAAAAGACAAACATCTTTAACAGATACCTCTGCTCAGTGTTACCAGTAGAAGGGGAAGGAGAGGGACCACAAATAAGCACCAAGAGCTTTGAGGGGAGGGAAGTGGACACCAGTCTCTTTTCTGGGGAAATGATCAGGAAAGCACTTGCTAATCTGAGGATGAACAAAGCCATGGGGCCAGATGGAATGCATCCAAGAGTGCTGAATGAACTCAGGAAGGTGCTGCTGGCACCCCTGGCAGACTTCTTTAATATTTCATTGGAGACTGGCATGGTTCTGAGGATTGGAAAAGAGTGGACATAGTCCTACTTCATAAAAGTGGTAGCAAGGTGGAGCTGGGACATTATAGGCCTGTCAGCCTAACTTCTGCAGTAGAAAAATTGATGGAAACAGTATTAAAGGAAAGGATAGTGGAACACCTGGAATCCAATGGACTGCAGGACCTGAGGCAACATGGTTCATACAGGGAAGATCATGCCAAACAAATCTAATAGATTGTTTTGACTGGCTAGCCAAGGTGTTGGATCAGGGAGGGGCAGTGGAAGTGGCCTACCTGGACTTCAGCAAGACCTTTGACACTGTTCCTCATAGGAGGCCAGTAAACAAGTTGGGTAGCATTGGGGTGGACAATAACGTGGTAACTGAGATAAGAACGCGGTTAGGAGACAAGAGGCAGAGGGTGGTGGTAAATGGAGTTCACTCAGAGGAGGGGAGAGTTACCAGTGGGGTACCTCAGCGGTCAGTGCTGGGGCCAGTCCTCTTTAATGTCTTCATTAGCGACATAGCCAAGGAACTGGAAGGGAAGGTCTGCCTCTTTGCAGATGACAACAAGATCTGCAACAGAGTAGAGACTCAAGGGGTGTGTGTAAAGGATGTAAAAAAGATTTAAAACAGCTGGAGGAGTGGTAAAAAGTTTGGCAGCTAAGGTTTATTGCAAAAAAGTGCAAAATAATGTGTTTGGGTCACATAAAATCTGGGATGGAGTACAAAAGGGGGGGGACAGGTACTTGTAATGACCAAGCGGGAAAGGGACCTGGGGTAATAGTATCGGATGACCCAAAGGTGGCCAGACAATGTGATCCAGTGATCAAGAGAGGTAGTGGTATGCTAAGGTGTATAGGTGGGGGTATCACCATCAGGAAGAGGGGAAATGGAGTTGCCCCTACATAGGTCATTGGTAAGACCCCACCTGGAGTACTGTGCCCAGTTCTGGAAACTACATTTCAAGAGAGAGACATAAACAGAGTAGAGGTGGTCCAGAGGAGGGCTGCCAAGATGGTACAGGGTCTGCATTAAAAGCCCTATGAGGAGAGGCTAAAGGAACTGAACATGTACTGTACTCCCTGAAGGGGGAAAATATGATTGAGACTTTATATACCTCAAGGGGGTGAACAAAGTACAGGTGGGAAATATTTTTCAGAGGAAAGGGTGCTCTAGAATAAGGGGTCATGATATGAAGCTGGAAGGGGGTAGGTTCAGGAGAGATGTGAGGAAATATTTCTTCACAGAAAGAATGGTGGATGCCTGGAACAGACTTCCAGTGGAGGTAGTGGAGGCACAATCAGTGGTGGGATTCAAAAAAGTCTTTGATAGGCACAAGGGAATCATAAGGGATTGGAAAGGGGTAGAAGAGAAAGTGCCATAGACTAGAAGGGCCTGCAGTGAAAGCAATCACAATGAAACAGGGCAGATTGGATGGGCCAAATCAGGGTGTTTTATCCAAATGAGTTACTTGTCTGTCTATCGCCTGAAATGTTCTTGCTGTCAATATCTATATTGTGATTATCTTTTTTCCTGAAATATGATGTACTTTACTGTTATTGTTCTTGTATTCTGTTATATGACTTTTATAATTGTGTTCTTATCACTGATTTGTAATTACTGTATACTCATATTTTCCCCTACCCCATGTCGTACCTGGAAACGAACCTTGGCTCAGTGTGCCTTTCCTGGTTATCAAATTTTAAATAAATAAATCATCTACCATCAGTTTCTATGTTTCTGTTTCTATCTAGGGTTGCCACATATCCAGTTTTAGACCTGATAATCCGGTTTTTATGGTCTTTATCCTGTCATCTGGTGTTGCTTAAAAGTAGTTCAGTTTTGGGGGCATTTGAGTGCTCACATACTCTTGAAACTGTATTAAATCATGCACTGTTTTGACTGCATGTATAGGTTACAAAGAAGTTCTTACCTCAGAACAGAACTTTGTAAAACCAGACAGTCTGGGAGATGTTAAGTATGACCATCAAGACCATTAACAGTAAATCAACCTAATCTTTACCACTCTGAATTTTAAGTCTGGTCATTTACTGCTGTGATAGGCAGGGGCAGCGTTAGACTTGATGGCACCCCAAGCGAACAAACATGTGGCACCCCCAGTAGTGATATAGAGGGGGGGCTATAAAAGGATGGCTTTGAAAGGACTTAAAATGTAAACCACAGGTCAGGGATCTGGGGCAGTCTAGGCCCCAGAAAATGTTTTAAATTTGGTGCATTTTGATATATTTTGTGGGTCATTTGAAACAGAATTTGCATTTACCCCCTCCCTATGCCCAGTAAGATGCAGCCCCTCCACAGTGTCCCCTCTGTCCAGTATAATGCCTGAACCACCATCCCCATTGCCTAGCCACGTGCTCCAGTGTATGGCCCCCAGCCTTCCCCAAGTGCAGAAAGCTGCACCCTAGCTCCCCTCCCTAGAATCCTCAGCCCTCCCCAACTACATCATATGTAGCCTCAGATTCTGCTCTACTTTTTATTGCCATTGCCATCTCTTCTTGCGCCTACTGGGATGAGCTGCTGTTCTTTGCACTGATCATCTGGAGCTGACTGGCCACTTTTGATTGACTCAGACACATGCAACTCTCTCTCTGTTTTGCATAGGTGTTGGTTCCCAGATGTCTTCTCCAGGCAGACACAGAGAGATTGTGATTTCTGGGCAATAGAAGTCTGCATTTGAATATATATACACACATAGACTGCAATTTAATTTGCTTATCTATATTACATTCATAGTTAGGATGGGCAGCACCACCCGAATGGACCCAACCCTGGCCTACTTACCTGCTGTGGCTCACTCCCTTGCTGTCTTGTCTTGTCAGTAAAAATAAATAATTACAGTACTAGTACACACACAGAATGCACTCTGAAATGCCAGGTTGATTAAATACCATCACCGAACTGAATCCCATCACATTTTGGTGTTTGCAATTGTGCCCCCTGTGGGGAAGAGGGGTGCATGCAGCAAATCCAGAAATTTAGTGAACAGAACCCAAGCAACACTTTTTTGTAGTAGTAGGTACCCAAGCAAAAATTAGAACAGAATGCCTTATGTTCTCTCACACTCACACGCCTTCCTCCTGTCTATATTTATGAAGGGGACAGTGGTCGGAACAAGAGATCCATGATAACTGTTAAGAAAGTACATGTCTTGGACACCTGCCCCACTACCCCACATTTTATCCTACACAGGTCAGTGCCCACATCAAATTCTACTTTTTGTCTTTTCCTGTTTGGAAAATAATAAATTCTAAACACTGTGCTCTGCTTCCATTGCGTGACATAACAGGCCACACAGCAGCATCAGCCATACAACAGTCCCTTGCAACTGTGTACTGATGTCTGGGTGTTCACAAAATAGCCAAGATTACCAATGAAAACCTGAGGAAGCCATATTTATTAATGTCTCTGTTAATTATTTAATATCTATAAATGCTAATGCATATTCAAAACGGGGTAAGGAACTCGTGCAAGACAAGAGAAAAGGGAAATCTACAACTGAATAGAAAGATAAGGGTGCAACATTTTCACTGTAATAGGAGCTGCTGATGTAAGTGCCCATATGCTAAGTATAAACGCTGACAGGCTTCCATTATGCTAATGAGTTGACCAAAAAACAAGCACATAACAAGAATATTCCAATTAAGTTTTACCATAGTTCTATACACTGTATTTTCAAAGCAAGTGTATTTGGGATATTTGATTGATCTGTTATAAATGAAATGCTTATCACAGGAGAGATGAAAAGATGTTTTCTTAGACCTTACAACTAATAGTCTACATGGCTAATTTTATCCCAGATGCCTTCTCAAATGCAACCATCACACCATATGGTAAATATTTCACAGAATCTGCACATGACATAAACAATGTCATTGTGCCATCTACAGTCAAGACAGCCTGAACCCAGAAACAAACAAAGCCAAACAATGTTTTTGAGCTAAACTAATTATGTCTTAATTGGTTTGCGCTGCCATTCAGCTGAGGCAAGAACAATGCTTTTATTTCCTTAGCTGACAGATCTGCTAGCACTGAATGCATTCTACTGTTGTGACATCAATAACTAAACATAGGTATGGATCTTAAATCCTGGTGCAATGCTAAAAATACTCTGTATAGTAGACAGAAATAAAAAAAATATGAATCATCATTGTATCTAGAGGCTCTCCTAAACTACAACAAGAACTGCATGATGTCACCACAGCACCATCTTGGTTTCTAGTAGCAATGCACACCAATCAAACTTTTCCCATTCAATTTCTGCAGACATCCTGAAATATCCACAAATGGCATGAGTAGAGCTGCCAAAAAAAAAAACCTGAGGGGCGAAATAAATTATAAATAAGAGGCACTGCAAATGATGCCATTACATCAGCAGGTGGATATAACTACACCCAAGGACCTGGAGAAGCAATTCATTTCTACAGCTACTGACATTAATTCTTTCAGTATGAAAATGCAATACACAGCAGCAAGCTTGAATTCAATTAAAGAGTTTACAGTGTAACAAAGAGCAGCAAATGAAAGACATATTTGCTGTACGTAGCACTGGTGCCCCTCAACCTCCTCAACTGCTGCTGGCTTTCCTCAGGACTCGATCCGGTTGATGATCCGAGAACACATTTGGGTCTGGGCTGTCTCTAGCTCATGATTCCAGTATGAGCCACATTCAAACAAAAAGAAAAACAGACCTCCCCTCTTGCTTTCCCAATGCAGAAATAATCCCCAGTGCCCGTAGCTCACTCCTCGAGTTGTCAGAGGCCTGCAATTGCCAAGGCTGCAGAAAAAGGCTGCTGCAATAATATAACAAACTAGGCAAAGTTGCAGCTGCTAGGTAATTATCTGCAAGCCCACCATGGGAAAGCAGCTGATAGCTGGCATTTTTTAAAGTTAGTATGTCAGCGCATACCAGATTGAACATCACACCCGACTGGCTGTAGGTGTGCTCGCATGAGGTCAGACATCCACTGGCATCTGAAACCAGGATGTGAGTGTTCATGGCTGCCAATGAGAACACTGACCAAGCACAATGTTGTTTTTGGGATAGTCAACAAAATCGGCTGTGCTGGCAGACCAAGCGGCCCCACCGTGACAGGAAATAGTTGTTATACCGTTGTATACTCTCCTGTGTTCCTTTTTGTTAGTCCTATAATCTGATATGTTTAAGACCCATTTTTGTTAAATTAATTAACTACATATTGCCTTGTCACTACATGGATTCCCTCTCAACCGAGTCTTCAGCAGCTACTGCTCTCATTTTTCATCCAACCTGGACATACTATGATACATTACTTACAGCATTCTAGGCCATTCAGATGAATAGCATGGGATGGTGTGTCTAAACAGAAGAAGCTACTGGGGTAAAGGAAACACAATACAGAACTGAGGGTACCACAACCATTGATAATTTATCAGAAATGGGTTAAAGAATATCAGAACACATGACTGACATTGAATAGAAAAAAACAGGGTGTTTAACAGGCATGTTAGAGCAATGAGCTGTGAATGAACTTGATACATCCTGCAGGCCTGGTTTACATTACAGAAACAAAAAAAAACTGGCTCAATTCTCATCCATGCCCAGGTATTGTAATACTAGCAACTGAAAGGAAATGGGCACTGAGATCAAGCACTGTCAGTTATCAAGGATTTATTACATTCAGTGCAGTGATGAATTAAATAAAGCATTACCAGACCTTGTGAGCAATGCTTCATTTAATTCAGCACTGGACTGAGTGAAATAAATCCCATATAAATGCTAGTGCTTGATCTCGGTGTCGGTTTCCTTTGAATTGCTGGTTTAGATTCCCAAAGCCTCCACTTGCATACTGAGTGGCTCTGAGTAAGTCATTTAACCTCCCTGTGGCCTCAGGTAGCCCTTGTATATGGGCTGTGTGCCCAGTGAGCCTTACCTGGTTACCAATAAAATGAAAATGAAAATAAAATAAATAATAACAACCTGAAATAATTTCCTATCACTTTGGAAGTTTTCTCTGACATTACAAATGGCTTTAAAGGCAGAGCTATATACTCATCAGACATTAAAAGGGGTGAAGCCAGAGGCAGAGCTTGGGGTTTGGTTTAGTGTCGAATTTTCACCTCATCCAATGATGGCAAACCTAATCCCATGTAAATATTAAAAGTGTCCTTGTAATCCAGTTATCACCCCCACCCAATCCCCAAGTCAGTATGATATGTTCTCTGGTGTTCCAGTGGTCATCACTCCTGCCTGCCCTGATCCCCAAGATACTGTATCAACTCTCCCTGGTATCCTGCCTGGTGGCGCTGAGGGTTGAGGTGCTGGATGCCACACCTCGCACCACGCTGGCAACCTGAGTTCGGGAATGAGCCCGGGTTGGTGGGGGTTGGCAGGGATGGGGAAGGATTGAGCATCCCTAGGACTGCTCTCCTTCCCTGGGAAGGGGGGATTCCACCAGCTGATGCATTGGTGACTGCTAACGGAAGCTGGCGGTACTACATGCATGGCCTCAAAAATGCAGACGACAGAAGCTCAGCGGACATCTTTTGGGGGTGCATGGGAGCATGCATCAGTGAGCTGGACATCAGTGCATGTCTGAGCTTCGGGAAAGAAAAACTATGTAAAATACCCTGTACTCAGGGATAGGCGACGGCACTGTCTCCCGCTAGCCACACTCCATCAGTCGGGCTCCCTCCTGTCCCGGGCCAAGCCCTGCCTGGCCATAACTAGACTGTAGATAGAGTGCCCTGGGTGGATAGGGTGGCCCTACCTCAGAGGGACTCAGAGCCGGGGGGTTGCCAGGTTGGTGTCGGGACATAGGAGAAGCTTCAGACCAGGAGGTAGAGCTGGAGTAAGTCAGTTGCCTGACAGAGTTCCCTGAACTGCAGTGCATAAACAGAGTAAAAAAAAAAACTCTCCCTAGTAGTCTAGTCATCTGAACTCCATGTAGGTTGGTAAGTACACACAGTACCAAAACAGGCAGAAAATGGATGGCTCTTGGTAACAAACACATTCATTGAGAAGCCTCTGTAGCATGACAAGCTGGCCTGCTTCACAGAGGGCAATTCACACACCAGCATGCTGTATCTCTTCAAACTGTTAATGCATTTCCATTGATAATGCACTGCTATGTTACAGCAGCAGTGCATGTTACCATGAACATTTTTGCCTGTACTTTTTTATGTTAGATTGTCCCTTATCACTTTTATTGTAAGACACCCTTCCCCTACTAGAGTATGCTTTAGCAATTTTTTTTACATTTGAAATAAAGAGGAATGCTCCTCTTAACATGTCTCTCACCAGGTTTTCACCATTATTCTCAGATGTGTTTGAACCCTCATTTGTCCCAATATTCAAAGGCAGCCATGTGCACCATGCAAAACATAGCAGCATGTGCAAAATACTGCATAGTAGTTAGGGTATCATCGTCATACAAGTAAGGTATCCTATCCAGTGTGCTCTGACTACAGTATATGAATACTGGGCCATGCTAGAGGCCACCTAGAGGCCAGTGGAGTACAGGACCCAAGGCAGCATGGGTTCACAGCGGGAAGGTCATGTCAGACGAATCTATTAGATTTCTTTGACTGGGTGACCAAAGTAGTAGACCAGGGAGGGGGCTGTGGACATGGCCTACCTAGACTTTAGCAAGGCATTTGACACAGTCCCACACAAAAGATTAATAGTCAAATTAACCAGCTTGGGAGTGGGACCCAGGGTGGTAGCCTGGGTAAAACATTGGCTGGACAACAGGACACAGAAGGTAATTGTAAATGGAGTCCACTCTGAAAAAAGGTGGGTTACTAGTGGGGTACCGCAGGGTTCAGTATTGGGTCCAGTCCTTTTTAATGTCTTCATCAGTGACATTGCAGAGGGACTGGAAGGAAAAGTATGCCTTTTTGCAGATGACACAAAGATCTGCAACAGGATTGATACACAAGAAGGCATGGAAAGGTTGAAAAGGGACTTGGCAAGGTTGGAGGAATGGTCAGAAGTATGGCAGCTAGGATTCAATGCAAAGAAGTGCAAAATAATGCACCTGGGAAACAAGAACCAAGGGGAAGAATACACAATGGGTGGGAGGTAGTAACAACAACAAAAAAGGAAAGGGACCTGGGGGTAATCATATCAGATGACCTTAAGGTTAGCAACCAATGTGAGAAGGCAGTAGGGAGGGCTGGGGGTATACTGGGATGTATAGGGAGAGGCATCATCAGCAGAAAACAGGAAGTTGTTATCCCTCTGTACAGACAGTTGGTGAGACCACATCTGGAGTACTATGTCCAGTTCTGGAGACCCCATCTCTGCAAGGACATAGACAGAATAGAGGCAGTCCAGAGGAGGGCAACTAAAATGGTGCAGGGTCTGCAAGAGAAGCCATATGAGAAGAGACTAAAGGAGCTTAATATGTATACCCTTGAGGAAAGAAGGAAGAGGGGGGACATAATAGAAACTTTTAAGTACCTCAGTGGAATCAACAAAGTCCAAGAGGGTAGCATCTTTCAGAAAAAGAGACTTGCACGAACAAGGGGACACAATTTAAAGATAGAAGGAGGGTGGTTCAGGGGCAATGTGAGGAAGTATTATTTCACAGAGAGGGTAGTGGATGCATGGAACAACTTTTCTGAGGAGGTTGTGGGGTCTAAAACTGTGGGAGAATTCAAGAATGCATGGGACAGACATAAGGCAATTTTTGTGGGGGGTAGGAAGAAATAGGCTGTTGGTTAACTAGGATCTGCGGCCTATCCTGTAGGTAGGAAAATGGGCAGACTAGATGGGCCTAGCTGTCCTTATCTGCCATCAAAGTCTATGTTTCTATGTTTCTATGCTAGTGCTACAGCTCAGCTGTACAGAAAAGTGCTCCATTTGTTCATACTGAGGTTCATACTGAAGTAAATAGGGAATGAGAGGAAGATGCCAATGAATGGCTCCCATCTCATAACCCATATCAACATACCGCTCCATTACCCAAAATCTAAGCGTCCAGCTTATGTTTAAAGATGGACTTCATTTTCTGAAGTATTATATTGAGAGGGAGTGTGTTCCATGAATTCACCACCCTCAGAGAGAAATACAATTTTCTTCTAATACTATTGTATTTAATGCATCTCAATTGAAGCAGGTGACCTCTGGTTTCTACATTCCCCTGCTTGAATTCAAAACCCATCTCATTGAATAAATAAGGATACTTCATTATGTCCCATACATAAAGTAGATCACCCCTTAGTCTTCCTATTTTGAGTGACATAAGGTTTAGTTTACTTAATCTGTCACTGTAATCTAAATCTTTCAATCTTTGTACTTGCCTAGTTATTTCATTTTGTACCTTTTCTATTTGATTAATATAATTTCTGAGATAAGTAGTCCAAGTGGGGGCAGACATATGATCTGTATAAGGGTACCAGTACCTCCTGGGCTCATTATAGCACCTCATGAATGTGACAGGTATCATATTTCAACTCCGGTCCAAAATGTGTTTTTGTGTCCCAAAAGCTGATTTCACAGTGCCTGCATGAAATCACCTTTCAGGCAGGAGTTGAACAGTTGCTCTGCCCTTCTTCATGAGGCAGGTCATAACAAGGCTACATTGATACCGACCAGGATAAAGCACAGTGTCACAGGTTTCCTGCATGACAAAAGGGATTAACTCCCATTGAAATTGCATTGTTTGCTTCAGTAACTCTACTGCAGAATTCTGCAGAGTTGGGTTTCATTCTGGTGGGCTTCACTGTAATGTATGTTGAACATTTGTTGTACACATTTTACAAAACAACAAATGTATGAGCCTATATTACATTTTTCTAACACAGGCTTGTGTCTTTAGTAATTTTCAATATTTTTACCCCAAATACCTACTGTTCAGCCCTATCGGCTCTGGCCAGATTTTGTTTAAATAGTAGCGTCACATTAGCCATCCACCAATCTCTCGGGACTTCACCTGTATTTAGGTTGCTTTCAGAAAGTAACATGAGTATGCATAGGAGGTGTTTTGACATGAGTTTAATCATACTTCCCATTATCATGTAAGAGCCTGGTGAACATACTTTAATGCCTCTAAGCTTATTATTTATCACTTCCTCAGATATCATTATACTTTGACTAGAGCATACATTAAGTGTTGTGGGTGATTTGTGTTTTTTACCATATATGCTAAAGACATGTTTGTTAAATAAGTGTGCCACTTTATCTTCTTCATTAATGGTCGATTTATTGCATACTACAGGGCCTATGTTGTATTTAGGCTTTTAAAGGAAATTAATGTACCCATAAAAAGCTTTACCATTATTTTTTGTAGCATTCTTTGCCAAGGTTAATTCTGTATTGATGTTTACCTCCAAAGTTCTTCTACTTTTTTATTTATTTATATTTGTTCCACATACATGATGTCTGTGTTTTTCTATATACTTTAAAAGATTTGTGCAGCTATTTGTTTTCTTATATTGAGAATGCATTTATTGCTTATATCAAACATGACAGTTTTTGTTTTATTCCACATTTCCTCTGTGTTGCAGTTAGACAATAATAAATCACAATCAATAGATGCTAAAGCTGTATTTATTTTAGTTATATCTGCATCTTTATATTTATAGAAATGTGATATATATTTTCTATATATATAAAGATTGTATTCTCAATAGTGCACTGACTGAAGGAATTTTCCTCTTTATCTTTCCCAAATCTCATTCAGCACTAATTATAACTTCCCCTGGAAGCAACCACTGGTCTGCCAAGACCTCTTCAGCATCTGCCAAGACAGAAACTCCAGATGTGGTTGTAGAGGTCATAACTGCAATTATTTCCTCTGTTTCCTGCAGATGGTTGAACAGCCGCTGCCTATGACAGCTCATTCCATTAGCTGTCAAACAATTATTTTGATTTTGTTGCATCATCCATTACTACAGCCAGAACACCGCTGGAAGAAATAAACAAAATGGCAGGCTGGGAACTTGTAAATTCTGACTGCAAATGCCCCAAAAAGACTTTGATAATAGGCAATGGTATTAATCAGATTTAATCCCCTCTCCTGTATTGGTAGGTATAGTATCTCTCTTTTAACTGTGTTCATGTGGCTCCCACAAATTATCTGAAAAAAATAAAACTCAGTAAAACAGTCTGCAAATGTACAGGTATAGGGTAAATAACACATAAAAATGTGAAAATTGGTAATAAAAAATGTTTTAACTAGATGCACTTTTTTTTCTTTATCTGTTGCCACATTTTCCACTGGACAACTTTCTCCTTATCTAATTCTATCTTTTGTTCCCAGTTTTGTAAACCCATGTTCCCTCAGCCAAATGTGATCCCTAAAATTGTAATAGGATCATCTGAGATTTGAATCCCTTGAATGTCTCTTACTACTGGGGTTGAGTTGCTTAATTTATACCCCCTGCTTTTTTTTTTTATTAATGCCTGCCCCAGAGAATATAGAATACTCTGTCATCTTATTGAGTGCGTGCTCCCATGACTTTAGGTCAGCTAATAGCAGGCAAATATCATCAGCATAGCATAGGCCATTGTTTTAATTTCCAAAGCCATGTTCTGTGGTTTGACACATTTAATGCTTGTGTCTTGTTCCAAAAGATGCAGTAAGGGATCTAAACAAAAACATACTGAAGGGGACTCATCAGGCCTAATCCCCCTACGACTGTGTACAGTTTTACCACAAAAAGCATTAACTGAAGGAACTGTTGTGGCATACTTATAAAGGCACATTATCCAAGACACAAAGGTTTGTGGTATTCCATAAGCTACTAGGGTCTACTGTAAAAATGTATGTGAAATCTTATCAAAAGCTTTCTCCTGATCCATGGATAATACCTATCCGTGTTAAGCCTTACCCGGTTACCAAACACTAAAAAAAAAAAAATCATCTCAGTTCCCCAATTCGGTTAATTCTGTCAATACTATCAAGTTATCGATAATTGTTCTGTTTTTAACAGAATACGTTTGGGATGGATTAATAATGGTTGGTACCAATGTGGCCAGTCTTGCTGCCAAAATTGTCATGAGAACTTTTATATCCACGTTTAACAGACTCAGGGGCCTCCAATTATTAATATCAGTTCTGTCTCCTTTCTTAAAAAAAATATTTGAATAGCTGTACCTAATCTGGAGTCCATTGTCTGGTGTAGTAGGGTCCAGTTTTATACAACTTCCAGAATATCCATTAATTCATTAATATATTTTTTGCAAAATTCAGTGGTCAGACCATCCATTCCTGGGGCTGTATTATTGTTTAATGACTTAATGGTAGCTTATATTTCTATTTTTTGAATAGGTGTCACTAGAGTTTCTGTAAGGGCAGCAGTTATAGGTGGTACCTCTGTAGTAGCCGAGTAATCTTTGCTCTGGGCCAGGTGTAGTATCTGTATTTTTTGGTATTGGTGACCTCCACCCCAGTTTCAGTTTTTAATGAATCCATAGATCTAGACAGTACTCGGTCTCTGCAGCTTTGAAAAATATCTTCATGTACTCCTTTTCTGGGGGTACATTCTCTGTGTTCTTGTAATAAAGCAGCTCTCAAATATTGTAGGGATTAAATCTCTTTTTTTTAATTTGTAATTTGAGAAGAGTAATCACCCTGTCCTTCATTAACATAAGACATTACTGTGGCAAGTTGTGATTTTAAATTTAAATATCCTTCATATCGTGAAGTGTGGATTTGAGAAGCTTGTTGCTGAAACACATTTCAATTCTATCTTTGTATCTGCCCGCCATGTACTTAGATCTGTTTCCACACAAGCCAGTGTTTTCCTAGCCTGAAATGAGTCTAAAACTGAACTATGAACATCTGGATTCTACATGAGAGTGCTGTTTATTTTTTTTTTTTTTATTTTAGTCTTTGGTAACCGGGTAAGGCCCCCTAAGCACAAGTGCCTGTTTACAGGGGAGACTTGGGAGCACTGAGCGGTTAAGTGACTTGCTCAGAGTCACACAGTATGCAAGTGGAGGTTATGAGAATCAAACTCAGGTCTGGTCTACTAGATGTATCAAACTTGTTCATACCTCATTCCTCTAACCTCTAGGTTATACTGCCAGCCCAGTATCTGCAGTATTTGCAGTATCCCTTCTCAAAAGATTGTTTTTCCTGTAAGCCAATTACTAAGATAACACTGCATGATCAGATGTTTCTATAGGGCATGCTTTAGCTGTATGAATTTTGACATGTTTAGAGGAAAATAAATAATCAGTACCGGTGGTCAGATGTTTGTTTTTGAAAGTGTGTCTGCCCGTAGGATGTGGGGCCCTACGGTATATGTATCTATAAGCCCTGCTGCTGTTAGCATTTGTCTCAAACAATTCGTATCACAATAGCCTTTGGTGGAATTTTGCCCTCCATCTCCTTTATTTGAGGGACAGTTAAAATCCACCCAATAAGACATGGTGTGATGCCATTAAGTATGGTTTGATAAGTTTGAAAAGATCTACTCATTCTTTTTTTTTTTTTGAGGAGCATATAGGTTTACCAGTCTCCAAGTAGAATTTGCATAAGTAAAGTCTACCAACATAGCCCTCCACAGTACAATATCCACAACCCTTGTGATAGAAGAAACAGTCCTGCTGAAAAGTACACCAACCTCATCTCATGTTTCTTCACCAAAAGAAAAAAAAAGAAGGTCCCCAACACCACACTTTTTGAGCAGCACAAACTAATGATTTAGTAGTAGGTCTAGTGTCCTGTAAAAAACAGATATCAAAATTGGAGTCTTTTAATATAGATAGAGTAACTAGACATCTTCTGGCTGCTTTGAGGCTATTGGCATTCAAGATGCCAACTTCAGGGTTATGAGAGTAGCCATTATCAGTTTTTCGTTCATTTATGATAGATGTTTCTTATTATTGCTTCTCCATGTTGGTACTCCCAGTCTGTTTTCCTTGCCCACAGGGGGCAGTGGTTTTCCAGAAATGTCCTCCTCAGAGTCAGAGGTTATCATTAGTTATGAGGATATCATGAAGAAAGTTTATGAGTCCTCATCAAGGTTTAATTCCAGTCTTACTGTTTGTACAGCTGTATATCGATTAGTTAAAGTTACTGGTGTGGATTTTTTTGAGGCATTTATGGGTTTGGTTTTTGCATGAACCTCTTTAAAATGTATTTTCTTCATGATCACAGGGTTCTCAGGGGTGGCATTTCTTCAGTTTCAGAGAAAAGCTCATCCCCTGTTGGACCAGTTGATCCCTTGTGTGGAACAGGTTCAGGTGTCATTGTCAAGGCATCTGAGTCCTTGGTGCAGCCATGAACTTCTACTGCTGTTTGAAAGTTTTGGGGTCGTGGTTGAGCAGTCTCATCCATAGTGGGAGGTTAAACCTCACTTTGGGGTCTATTTTCTGGAGAAGCATTTGTGTCTTGGGCTTTATTGTCTGTATCAGTAGGAAGAATCCTTGCATGCTGCTGCCTGGGGTGATTCATGTCAGTTTTTTGAGCAGCTGTTATGAAATCACCTGATTCTGGCCTGTCAGATCTATTATGTGTGTCCCATGGACAGGCCCTATAGGAATGTCCTATTTCCTCACATAAATTGCACTTTATTTCCTCCATGCAGTCAAGTCCAACATGTCCAACCCCCAAACTTGAATTACATTTCAGTCTATCACATGTAGAACTTAGATGTTGAAAAGATCCACACTTAAAGCAGGTTTTTGGCTGTCCTGGACAGAAAAATGTCCTCTATCTGATCCCAACAATAAGCTGCTTGGCAAATGTTGTGGATCAATTCTTGTCAGTTTAAGCTTAACTTTGTGTTTCCAGCCACCTGTTCAGATGTGTTCAGCATCGAAAATGGGCTGAGGAGAACTCATCAGATCACACCTCTGTGAGAGCCAATGAGTAATATCATGCAGAGACACCGCCTCATTTCTAAACAAGATGGTTATTGTTTTAAAAGCTGATTTAGTCAGGGGAATGGCTCTAAAAGGGAGCCACAGTTCAGAGTACCTAGATTGTTCATACTTGCCCCACAACCTATCTAGGCCTTGTGGAGATTTAAAACTTATATCATAAAGGTTGTCCCCAAATGTGTGAATCAGGGCATAAATCTCATTTGAGAAAAAGCCACTTGAGTTCTTTATCTGGTTTCACCCCACATAGACTCTATCAGGTGGAATATCCCAACCCCACAAATACTGGAGCCTTAAAGCATGTTTCCTTTGTGCTGATAAGAGATGTGCATTAAAATGTTCCCTTTTTCTAAAGTCATGTCAGTTTAGCCTTCTCATCAGCTGTCTGTAATGCTTCAGGTTCAGGCTGCTCTGCCTCCATCTGTTCTCCCCATGATAGCCCAGTGCCCTCATTTTCCCCCTCAGCCTCACTGGGAAGTAAAAGTCTATTATTTTTTCTGGTTGGGGAATTAGTAACATCCTCAGAGTGTAATGCAAAGTCAAAATCATTTACAAAACACTGATGTTCATTCTGTACTCCTGAAGGGCCTGGAGAGGATGGGGGTTATTCTGTACTTTGTCAACTACCTTATGGTCAATTCCAGGAATCGGCAAAACAGTAGGGTCAGGAACCCATTGTCCCTTAGATACTTTTTTCCACCCTGCAGTTTTAAGTGAGTTTTCAAGAGACCAAGCAGTTTTTTTCAGTATTCCCAAGTCTGGTATTTGAAGTTTGTTGCCCTTTTCTTAAGAAGGGTCTGGTAGAAGAAGACTGAGTAGCAAATAAAAAACAGTAGTACTTACTGTGTGAGCAGAAGCAATGTTTGAAGTCATTTCTGAAGCCAGGGCATCTTGCACTGAAATACAGGTCGATACATCCCCAGCAGAAACTGTTTTCATCCCGCTAGTGCTTGGGAGTGTTGTAAGTGGGCTACTGGGAGATACCACATGTGCTGCATCAGAAGCTGGCTGCCAGATCCTTTGATGGTTGGGTAGCTCCCATTTGATACACCTGTGTCATTGCTGCAAACTGTGCTATCAGATTGAGAAAACACTGAGCCATGAACTTGTTGTGGTGCTATCGCCTCCAGAGCTTCCATCTGGTCAGCTACTGTTGAGCTGTCAGCAGCCATGACCGACAGGATGAAATCCTGTTTCTTTTTTAACAGGTCTCTCAACCATTTTTCCTCTGATTTACCTTGCAAGAATTCAGCAGGTACAGTCACATTTTGCTCACGGGTAGGTACTTCAGTGGTATCCATTCCTTCAGTGCTGTTTTCCAGTACAATAATGATCTCCTCCACTGGCCTGCAGGTTGGGAGATCAGCAGGTACACCAGCCTCTGACTTGTCCACACAATCATCTGCCATCTTGGACATGTGGCACCCCCTACCAAAGAGTAGGTGAGTTTTATTCAATAACCACAACAAACATAATACAATGACAATCACCATATATACAAACAATATTCATCACACATTACCTATAGCCCTTTTTCCATCAACTAAACACTGTTATTTTACAAAAAATATATAGCAATACCTAACCTACTTTGTCCCACCCTCTGTAAGACTCATATTTATACATATTTTAAAAAAATGTAAATCCTCTCCACCACGTTATTACCTTTTTTCTTGGATGACTTTTGCACTCTGTTCTGTAAATCCTCCTGCATTGCTTGTTCACATAGTTTCCTGACTACTTCATACAAAATCTCTTGCTGTTGTAATAATAGCTGGCAATTTCTGTAGTGATCTTTTAAAATAACCTGGGACTTCCAGAGACCCGAATCCTTTAGGCATTTCCTCCACCCAAACTTCAAAAAACTTACCTAAAATATTCCACCCCCATTTACCAACCAGAGTCAGTTCCTGTTGAAATAAAATGTACATGTTTTTATTCAAAAACAGAATATGGAAAAACAGAACTGAGTTAATCATAGCTAGCCCACCTTTTTTGCAAGACAAATAAGTTACTTCTCTTTAGATCGGGTTCAAACAACACCCCCATATTAACTGAAAAAATAAGCCCATGAATCCAGCTTCCATATTTACAGGTAGAGGCAAGATTGTTCCCACATATATGAAAACAAGCAGAAGGAACTGTTTAGCCACATACATCCATTTAAGTTTGGACACTTTCCATTTTTTCCACCTAGCCACTTTCTTTTGCCCTTCCAATAAGGCTTTTTCAAATTTTACATTGCCCATATCGTCTTTTCCAAATTAGATACCCAATATCTTTATTGGTTCCTCAGTGATCTTGATACCATTCATCTCCTTCCTTACACTTACATACTGACCTAGCCAGAACCTTCTGCTTTTATTCAAATTCATCAATGCTCCTGACACCTTTGAATACCTATCCAGTCATTAAGGCTGGAATTTCTTCCTTTGTTGAAAGAAATATGCACAAATCATCTGCTTAAGCAGAAATCTTTATTTCATCCTCCTCCTGTCCACCACTAGTTCCCTTAATCTCTTCACTTTGACTGATCAGCCTTATAAAAGGATCAACAGAAAATACATAAAGAAGTGGGTTCAAGGAACATCCCTGCCTCACATCTGCTTTGATTGTGATAGTAAACTCTTCCCTCCCATTTCTGGAATTATTGTTGCTTTTTCATACAGTAACTCAAGCCAGTTTATAAATTCTTCTGTAATCCCATAAGTGTGTAGTACCTGAATTAAATATTTATGACTCACCCAATCAAAGGCTTTACTTTGATCTAGGGATATTAAACATCCTAATTTCCCTTTTTTCCAAATATTGTATTACATCCCATATTATGGCAGGTTTTCACATATATATATATATATATATATATATATATATATATATATATATATATATATATATATATATATATATATATATATATATTATAGTGTACAGTAGTGCCACTATAGTTAGGGTTGAAGAGCCATTTCTATGTTAAACCCCAAAACTTTGCACCTTAATAACTTTGCAACCGTTTCACGGATTTGGCTGAAATTTGGAATACATGACCAAGAACTGTAGGCCTTGGGATCTGTCACGTTTTATACTGGTCAGATATATGGCTGTGGAGTTATTAAGCGTGGTCTGTGCGCGCGTTTACGCTTTTTCTGGAATTCTACGGTCGCACCTACAGGTCATACAGTTTATGCGACTGGCCTGAAATCTTCAGGGAACGTGTGGGCAGGGTCCCCGATGTGCCTTTCAAAGATTTCGTGAAAAAATATTAAACGGTTCAAAAGTTATTCAAAAAACAGTTTCCCATTATAAGTCAATGGGAAAAGTTAACAAAAGTTCGACAGTGTCGCAAATGCATTTTACTTTCATAAATGGGCCTGTTACTTTCACAAATCAGCCATTTTGTTTTCAGTTGGTGATCAGAAAATGATTGGCATTTAAATTTGGGACCCTCTAGCAACCTAATTCTTTTTGTATTCACCTAGTCGGACCCTGAGGATGCTTGCCATGTCTTTATTTTGTGGTAAAGACCCCAGAAATATGTTTTAAAATTTCTGGAAAAGTACTTCATAAATTACTTTCGTGCTCATGAAAGTGTCGAACTTTTTAAGCTTTCGCAAATTGCGACAGTAGTTTTCCATCTGTGGGAAAGTGACAGCGATTCTTTGGCACTGCACTGCAAAAGAACCGTTGGGAGTTTTGGGCTGAAATTTGGAAGGAACGGAGCCGACATCCCACAGATGTGCCTTTCAGTGTTGTATTGAAAAAATATTACATGGTGGCAAAGTTACAGCACTCCAAAGTTGACGGTTTTTCCCATAGGATAACACTAGGCGCCCGACGCATTACAGAAATCCTTTGGATCCCTGCTGCAAAATAACGGTTTGGTCTTTTTTCCTGAAATTTGGAGGGAAGACAGCCAACAGCCCACAGATGTGCCTTTCAGTGGTTTGGTGAAAAAACATTTCAGGAAGGGAAAGTTATGGCGCTCCGAACTTTTCTTTTTTTCCCATAGGATAACATTACGGCATCGCCGAGCCTTTCAGGGCCCGTATCTCGGAAACGGTGCGAGATACGGACTTTTTGTCAGAAAAATTCTTAGCCCCCTAAAGGGGGTTAAGTAACAAATTAGCCAGGACAGTTGTAAATAATATGACTTTTAAATTTTTTTTCTACGTCGTACGATTCCTGAGATATAATGTATTTGGTATTCCAAGTTCTCATTTTCTGCTCCGATACTCATTATTATGCATACATTATTTGTACTCACTGTCTTTCTCTATGCAGGTTTTGGGGAAAACCAGCCTGTGCGCTTACATTACTGTTACTGTTGCCCTTTCCGCTTGTGGTTCCATACCCGTTTCACTTACCGTTGACGTCTGCGCCACCATGTGCGTTATCCTTTGTGTTTTCATTTGCACTTGCGTTTCTGTTATTTTTTGCCATTTCTGCCTATAGTACTGTTTATCTTTCTGTTTCACTTTACGTCACCATGCCCATTGACATTTCTGTTTGCAGGCACCATATTACTATGTGACAACACATCACGTGGCAGACCGTTCCTGTCTACGCCACCATGTGCGTTACCCTTTTTGTTCTCATTCGCCCTTGTGTTACCATGTGCGCCACTGTTAGCATTTCTGTTTGTGTTACTGTCCCTGTTAGTATGCCACAAGACATCTATGGGCGGGGAGGACGGCCCGCTGCATTACATTCACTATTTCTCGTTATCATTCTCAAAGAAGGAAATTAGAGGCAAAAACTCCGTTTAATGCATTAGTTAGGGTTGTTCCACAGTGACAAAGTAGGGAAATTAGCTGTTGGGTTGAAAACCCCTTGGACCCCACCCACCCCCAACCGGCATTGGGATGTGCATTGGGATCGTGGGTCCTACCTCTCACCCATTCTCCTATCTTCTGCTGCTTTACACATGTCATGGGGTGAGTTGGGCTGGCTTGATCCCAATGCGCAATACCGGTTGAAAATAGGCGAGAGTCCAAAGGCCTCAACCTGGTAATTCCTCACTGTCAGTTAACTAACTATTAAATGAGTTTTGCCTATATATATATATATATATATATATATATATATATATATATATATATATATATACACATATGGGATTCACACATCTGCATCCTGTGGATCAGTTCTGTTGCCACTGTTTTTAACCTTTTCTGCAAAATCTGGGTTAAAGATTTTAAAGTCTGCATTAAGGATGCTTATTGGCCTCCAGTTCCCTATATCAGTTTTATTCCCTGCCTTAAAGAGAAACATCACCAGTCCTGAAATAAATTCTGGAGGTATAGGCTTTAGTTGGAACAAAAAATTAAACACCCCAACTAAGAAAGCTGCCATAACCTCAGCAAAGGTTTTATAGAATTCATTTGGAATTCTGTCTACCCCAGGGACAATTACTTGTTTTGACTCTTTAATAGCATGCAATACTTTTTGTTCAGTAATTTACTTCTGCAGTTCTGTTACTTTATTTCCCTGTATCCATGGAATATTCCGATCTGCCAGATACTCTTCCATCTCCCCTCCTTGTATAACATTTCTTAAGTGCCCATCCACTGTTTCTCCGATACCTTCTGTAGTGCTAAATACCGCCCAATTTTTCCTCTTCAGACACTTGAATCGAGACCTATTTTTCTTCTCCTTACATACTTCACATGGATCAGTGAGGGGGGTTCTTTGCGTACCATACTGTAACTCCAATTCTAAAGAAGCAGATCTATTTTTTTGGACCTTTCTCATTTTATTTTTTATCCTGTCAATTTGATCAGACAGGTCATCTCTACCTATACAAGCAGCTTCCAAAAGCCTCATTAGCTGCCCTCTTAACCCCAAAAACTGTAAAAAAGTATTTTTAGTTTGGGACTTTCCAAAATCCTGCAGTCGCTACCTGAATTCTATTTTTGTGCCTGCCCACCACTGCAAAAGGTTGTCATACACCTCCATTACTGATGCCCTGGTGACAAACAAGGGTGCCATCCCTATTTTGACTTCAGTTTTCCCCAGACTGGATGTGTTAATTTTCCTCCTTAATCTAGGCTATTCCATCCCAGTCTCTGTACTTATCACCACCTTGAGCAACAAATGGTCAGAAAATACCACCAGAACCGAAAAGGACTGCTCTATCTCAATCCTTTCAGAAACAAAAACATAATCTATTTTAGCAAACAGTTTCCCCTTCCTAAATGTAAACTTAACTGGGGGTCTGGCTTTATCCAAACAATTAACTGGTTCTCCTGTATCAATACATTTTTATAAAGAAAAATAATCACAATAAACCTTCTTTTCTGTATTCCTCCATTGTTGTATTTCTAGAGTGCAATTAAAATCTCCCCCCCCAGATACACATACCTGGTTATTAACAAATACAGCTGTATTAATTCATACAGCTGGACCTTTCTGCCTTCACCTGAGGACCATACACCACTATAAATCTGCTTAACTAATTATGCCATAAACCATCTATCAAATGAGCTGTCCCAGTTTGTATATCCACTAATTTTTGTACTTTAAGTCCTGTTTCAGAGAACAAAATCCCCACCCCATCTGCCCTATCTGGTCCGAATGACCAATATGATGGTTCCCACACCCACCTTCTTTGAGCCTGAGAGACCCCATGTACTGAATTGAGACACGTTTCTTGCAGGAAGATTACTTCACACACCAAACCCGTTAGCTCATCCACACAGCCTCTCTTTTCTTCCCATTAAGAATACTGCAGGTTTTATCCGATGCTAAGGAAAATAAAACCATTTTTTAATTAAAAGAAACCCGTTTTCCTCATTACAAATGTACTCAAGTTTCTTTCCTTCTTTTCTTCTTTTTCTTTTCCCCCCCTACTCCTGACACCTCTCCTTTGTATGCATCCTTCATGTTTACAGAGTATCCTGAAGCAGAGTATGAATCCTCATCACCCAGGTCTGATTCCCCTTCTCTTTTGGAGCCCAACACCTCAAAGGGGTTCAAAAGGGGAAGTTCTGTTGAAACCCCTTTTTGGCTTTGCAAACTTTTTCTTCTTTCTGAACCATGGTTGTCCAGCTGGACCACTGGTGTGGGGGGGGCATTGTGTTCTCCATGTCTTGACTTGCACCTTTGTCAGGCATCTCACCCCCATTTATGCTACCATCTTCTCCTTGAAAGAAACTAACCAAATTTTCTACCTCTGCCATTATCCCATTCAAGGGCTTTTCTCTCTCAACATGTTCCTGTACATGATTAATTTCTGGTTCCAGACTTGGTGCATCAGTTGTGGAAGGTGTGCCTGGTTTCGACCGCTCAGCCTGAGTCTGGATCCCTGGCAGCGTCTGCCTGCTGTGCTTTTTTTATTAGGTCATTCGGGTTCAGGCTGCAAACATTGTTCCTTGTGGCCCATGGATAATTCTGGTACATGTGGCCATACTCTTAGCACAGATTACATTGGACGTGGTTCCAACATTGTGAGTTACTGTGCACACATTCACCACATAAGCCACATCTTACCGTGTCACACACATTTGAGAGGTGTGTACGTGAACTATATCTGTAGCATGTTTTTGATTGCCTGGGGTATAAGCATACCCACCTGTCTCTTCCCAAAAAGAAACTGTTTGGAATGTGGGCCACCCCCTCTGCAGTGTGGTGCAGCTTAACTTTGAACTGCCATCCACTGGTCCAAAGAAATTCAGAGTCTGTTATAGCCTCTGGGGCACTTAGAACCATACATCTCTGACTGAGACAATGGGTAATGTCACTCACATGAACACACTCATTCCTGAACATCACTGTTATGTTTTTTATGGAGGGTTTAGTTAAGGGATTGGCTATGAATGGGGTCCACAAAGACGAATATTTAAGCTGGTTATATTTTAGCCACAATCTTTACAGCCCACTCATTGATCTAAAGCTGATGTCAAATACATCTTATCCTGATACATGAATTAATGCATAGATCTCTGATGCAATCAATCTTATTGACTCCTTCAACAACTTTCTCCCCACATCCAGCCTGTCAGGAAATATTTCCATCCCTCCTTTATATCCTAGGCATACTGCGTACCTTCTAGGAGATGGCTCAGTGTAGTTAGAAGAAAAAGAAGGCATTGCTCTCCCTCTGGGGGTAAGGAGGAAGGGGGTCATTAGAGCCACCAGTTTCTTGGTCATCAGCTCCTGCATTTGTATTATTAACTACTTCCAAGAAAAGGCTGTTGCTACTTCTTCTGAGACTTCTAGGCTTTTGATTTGAGCTCCTGCTGGTTATTCCCGCAACAAAGTAAGTCCCTTCAGCCTGGCAATGTTACCTTCCTTCATTTTCAGCTCTGTTCTGAGCTCTGGGCAAGCCTGGTTGGTCACTTTCCTCATCTCCTCTCCCTATTACTCCCATTTCTCCCTGTGCTTCTCCTTGTTCTTCCACAAGTTCAACTGTTGGGAACTTTCACCTTATCCTACAAGCTTCTCCCCACTCATAGCCATATCATGCTTACTTTTGTCCTTTCCAGGATTTTCCTGTTTTACCTGGTCTGGATGATCCTTCATGACTCCACTCTTTTATGCACCTTCCTCATCTCCTTGTGAGAGTTCCATCCATCCACTGACCAGCTCCCACCTTCCATCCGGCCCTTGTACCCAGCCCGCTCCTTGCAGTGCCTCACCTGCTGACCACTCTTCATTTGGATACTCCCCTGTTGGTAGCCCAAACACTCGCATCACCACTTGCAGTGCTGTTTCTCTCAGTGTAACAGGTGCTGGGTCCAGCTCACTTCCTGTTGTCATCTTCTTACTTGCCCTCCTGGGCACACCACCACTGCTTCCGGGTTCCTCAATTGTTTTTTTCGGGGCCTCCTTCTTCCTGTCTTCCACCTTCCTTTCATTATCCTCCTCTAGAATCTGCAGTACACTTTGTCTTTTTTCTCCCATAATTTGTTCAAGCTGAGCTGCTGCCATTCTGATGTCCTGTTCTGAAGTTGTCTGCAAATCCTCCCCAACCTTCATACCATCCTCCACTGCACTTCCTCCTTCCTCCAAGAGATTGCTACCAGATTCTCCCGACATAGGAGCAGATTCATACCGCTCCTTATCCTCAGACATCTGTGCTTCTGCCTCCTCCTCTGTAGGCTGCGTGAATACAACCTCTCTCAACTCCTCCATTGCTCACACTGACTCACACACATCAGGAGGCAGTGTCCCCTACCATCAGAGTAGGGGAATTTTTATTGAAACTTTAAAACAAAATATACAAACTAGTATTACATCATATAATTCATAGAAAGGAAAACAAACATGAATGATATTATTTCATATGAATCCATGATAAACGATATTTTAAAACAAAACATAAGTATTACTGTAGATCAAAATAATCACCCATAAGTAAATCATATAATACTCAATACTCCTTTCCCCTCTTTACTAAATGAGTATGGGGATTTCCATTTAGAACCTTGCGAGAACAAAGAAAAAACACAAATCAATATATTATGTCAAAAAGTACAGAAAAAAAACCCTGAAACATTCTAGTCTATTTACAAAAAAAATAATAGTAATAAGAAAGTTCCTTGTATGAATAGACATAATGTTCCTTTCTGTATGGATTCACTACGGAAAGTTTAGTTAACCTCAAATACTTACCAAACTATCAAAAATCACTCAATATATTTCCAGTATCTCTCCCATATCCTTCTTTTCAATGTTCTGAATTCATGTTCCCTCAAACCTATTATCCCATCCTTTATTAAGAAAAATAATTGCACTGGGGTATCTTGTTTTAGCTGAAAAATAAACCCACACCTAATCTGCCACACCCAGTATAGGATACAAATTGAAATAATATGTAATGTACTGTATTAGAACTATATTTGTCCATACTGTTGGAATAAAACCAAAATGTAATTGTTGAGCTGTCCAAATATTTCAAGGATGGTCTTCCCAGTAGTCTTCCCAGATATCCCAAAATTTTTTGATGAATGGACATTTAAAATACAAATGATCCATTGTTTCAATTTGATTCAAACAATTTTTGCCTAGACAGTATCTGTCTGTGATTTGTTTATGTTTATGGTTTCCTCTTATGTTAATCCGCCCATGCACACCCAACCATGTTATTTCCCACATAGAATCCAAGATTCTTTTGTTCAATAACTGATTCTTAATACTTGATTTTTCTATTGTTGTAATATTTTTAAAAGGTTCTTCAGAATACTTTTTACCCCAAATCTCTTGATACAATACTTTTTTTGACATTCATTTGAATTCAGAAAAGGAAATATTCCAACTGTGAATTAAATCAAAGATTACTTCCCATTCTGCTGTTAATTTATAACCTCTTTTATTCTCATGTATAAACATTCCCTGTTTCACACTCTGACCATATTTCTTTTATTTCTTCATATACCCATGTAACCCATGTTTTTTTTCCTTTCCTACAAATTGTTTTAGATTTGTTTTTATAACGATTGTGAAAAAAAAACACTAGTGGGTTAATCATTTGCACTCCTTGTTCTCATAATGGCAGATATGAAACATTCCATTTTATTGGGTTTAGCCTGCTTCCCCAAAAACAGGAGAAGAAAACTCCGAAAACTGTTGTCACCATCTTTTTTGTCAGGGAAAAAATATGTCTCACATACAAAAACATTGGTAATAAAAAAGTCTTAATTAAATATTCTTTCTTTTTTTCATAATTTTCCAGGCTGCCCACCTGCTAACTTTCTCTCTCCCTTTATTGCTACATAATCCCCAGTTGTATTTAGCTTGAGCCTCTGAACCAAAATAAATCCGTAAAATTTTCTTTGGAGAATCAGAGACCACTATTTCCCCTATTTCCTTCTCTACCAGTGTACTCCCAGCCAGATTGAAACATATGCTTTTACCAATATTAATCTTAGAACCTATGCATCCTAATAAGATGAGTGAAATGGTACAAATTAAATTCCCAGTTTTAGCATCAGGAACCGTAATACAGAGATCATCTGCATATACTACAGTTTTTAACAGACCCCAGTCTGGACTTATTACTCATTTTATAAGTGGTGATCGGTGAATAATTCTTATTATCAGGTCCATTGCCAACACAGACAATATTGGGCTCAGTAGGCAATCCTGTTGGACCCCTCTCCGAGTATAACATTTTCTGCCCACCCACCCATTAACATAAGGTTTCACAGAAGACAAGAAATAACAGATTTGGATCCTATTTGTAAATTTGTTTGGAAAATCAAATTCCTTAAGTCTAAGCCAAATAAATTCCTGTGCTAGATGGTCAAATGCTTTAGCTAAATCAAAACTTAACATATACCGAGACAGAACCTGTTTATGCCCCATGATTAAATAGTTCTCGTATTAACAGTAAAGCATCTTGCATATTGCAACCAGGCACCGAGCAAACATTTTGTGGGATGTATTAAAGTATCTAACAGACTGATTATTCTTTTACATAACAATTTTGAGAATATTTTGAAGTCTGTATTGAGAAAAGTTATAGGTCTTCAGTTTTCCAAGTTAGTTCTGTCCCCTTATTTGAACAAAAATATAATTATTCCTTCATACATTGACTCTGTGATCCTGTCTTCTCTTAAAATGGAATTAAACACATGAAGTAAACTATTTGGTATTAAATCCCAAAGTACCTTATAGATTTCTGATGGCAAACCATCTGGACCTGGTGCTATTAAGTCTTTTAAAGATTTTATTACCAACTCTATTTCTGTTAGAGTAAAATCAACACAGAGTCTATGTTTGTGTTTTATTGCCAGTTTAGGAAGATCTGCTGCTTTGAGGATAGTTTCCATTTCTTCCTGCTCCCAGAAAGCTGTGCTAAACTTTCACTGCATAAATTCTTCTGACACTTTAAAGATTTCCACAGACCCTGTAACTATCCTACCTGAAAAATCTCTAATATCCCCATCTGTTTTGCTTTTAATCATTGCTTACAATCTTCATACAGATTAACCAGAGTTTTCCTCCCTTGCATTCCAAACTTTTGTTCTAATTCTAATGATTTTTGCCAGTCATATTGTATTTTCATCAGAATGTGTTTTATAGTAGCCAGTTCCCCCATATTATTACCAGATTGTCCTAAGGACACCAGTTCATGCATTTTTTTTTAATGATAAATATTCTTGGTGCTTTTTATCATCTATTACTCATGACTGATGTTGACAAAAGTCTACAAGGTACATTTTTGTGTCGGTCCACCAATCTATGGGAAAATCATAAAGGAAAAATACTGACTCCCTATCCTTTATTACATCTTTATGGTTCTGGCTAAAAATCTAATTTTTTAATAGTCCAGCGTTAAATTTCCATATACCTTTCCCATTATGAATTGTCGGTGATGTGGAGATATGCATGGCAATTACAGTATGGTCTGACATTTCTACTTGAAATGATTTTACCTCTGCTGTATGTAGACCTTTTGAAATTAACCAATGGTCTGTTCTGGTGTGGAAATCTCCTCTGGAGAATGTGAAAATAGGTTGTGACCCAAATACACCTTTCAACCCTGATTTGGTTATTATGTTTCTTAGTTTGTTTGTGTCACAATATGTTTTTCCTTTTGATTTACTATCTAGATTTGTAATAAAGCCCCCCCCCCCCATAATACTATCCGACTTGTAAATAAGTAAGGCATGATTTTCCTAAAAAGGTTCACATGGGCTGATTTCTGTTGAGGAACATAAATGTTGATAATTCTATAATGTATATTATGTAGGATGATGCCTACTAACATTGATCTACCCATCTCTATTTCCACTAATTTTTGTATATTGTATTCATCAGTGGCAAAACAAAATCCTAACCCAGAACATGTATCCAGCCCCTTAGACCAAATAGACTTCCCTCGGTGTCAGTCAGCTGATGCTCGAGTAACTTCTTGATCCAAATAAAGCCTAGTGTCCTGTAAAAGAAAAATAGGATAAGGAAGTAATTGAAAAATAGCATAAGTAGCTTTTCTTTTGGAGTCTGAACATATGCTATTCACATTGAGGCTGGCTATGCTTAATGTGGAAAAACCAATGAGAAAAAAAAGATTGTTTAAGAGAATTTTTTCTTGCTGGACCTTGTCATATGTCTTTTTACCACTTTTTCCATTGCTGTCATATTCTATGGTAATCCTTCCATAGAACCACTTGGGGTAGATTGTATGGACACATCTGAGTCTGCTTCCTCCATTAAGTCTCCTCAACTTTGCAATGGATTATATTGATTAGATACTTTAACCATCACTGGAGGTGCAGTATTAGGACTGCTTTTTGCAGCCACTTTTTTCCTCTGGACTAACTGAAAATCCTCATTTCCTGCTACTGAGGCTGGAGTAAAGTTCAAGTCTGTATGTTTCAGTTTGGGGAGGGTGGACCCATAGGTGCTTTGGGTCTGGTTGCAGTTCCTGAAGCTGCAGTCTGACCAGTCTGCTTCTCAGCACTGTTTTTCTTTTGTTCTTTTTGTTTCGTTGGTCTTGTTGCTTTATTAGAACTGTTCTCTGTGTGAGGTGTTCCCTGCTTTTGTGATGGGCCCTTGTTTTTCTCTCTTGTGGACTTATTTAGGTAAAAGTCATGTTCTACAAAGTCTGCTGAGTTGTGCGCAGCCAACGGGCAAGAGGAAAAAACATGATCTTCTGCCCCACATAAATTACAGAAGGGTGGAACCATACATCTGGTAGCAGAGTGACCAAGCACACCACACATTTCAGCTGGTCACAGTCGAAGTTGAGATGTGATTTAGAACCACATCAATAGCATGTATGTGGCTGGCCCTGATAAAACAGGATATCAAGATCACAACCAATATAAAAGCAGTGGGGTAAATGGTGGATTCCTTTGTCTATTAGTTTTAATTGTACAGTAAACTTCCACCCTCCAGTCCAAAAACTGTTATCTTTAACGATGGCTCTTGGTATGCCATTTTCTGTGCACCTTTTCTCCAGCCAATATATGATATCTAACACATTGACCCCCTCGTTCCTAAAAAGGATCATTACCACTTTATCTGTTAATCTAGTCATTGGAATTGCTATGAAGGGTTTCCATTCTGGAATGTTTTTAACCTCATAGTATGCTGTTCAAACTTTGTCAAGCAACTCAGCCATTCTGAAGCTGACATCAAAATTATGATCACCTGCTTCATGGATCAATGCATAAACTTCTGTAGGCGTGAATTGCAAAGATTCAATGAATAATGTTTTCCCCACATAATGTCTGTCTGGGGGCAAATTCATACCACCACCTTTATAGAAAATATGGGCTATGAAATGCCATCTGGCTGCCTTTTCTGACTTACAAATTAAACTGGCATAACTAGCATGCCTAGACTGAGGTTCTGGCTCTCCCCTTTCCCCATCGTCCTGAGAATGTGTAAGAGATATGCCTTCTGTAGTTTCATGATCATTCAGCTCCTTTTGTGCAGAAAGTACCTTCAAACACACAGGCTGTGTGATTGTCTGGCTCAGTACCTGAGCACCCAGTTGTTGTAAGACCTCTGACTTGGGGTCTAATGTTGTTTCACCACAACTAGGAGCTGCTCCCTTAAGTTTTGCTGACATGGCATTCGGCGCTCATTTCACTCCATCCAAAGTTCCATTTTCTGCTATATCATTCCTTTGGGGAGATAAGGACCTGCTCGTGACTGAATGTGACCCAGGTAAGGGAATATCTGGGTCCGGGATCCACATTCCATCTTGAAAAATCCATCCTGCTTTCTCAAGTGCATTTTCTGATCTCCTAGTAGTATCTTCAGCAGAAAAGGGAAAGGGGTCTGAACCTGTCTCTTATGATATTTGTAGTGATTCTTCACCTTTCTCAGTACTTTCAAGCATGCTCTATTTTGTACATCCAACTAACAGACTTAAGTCTTGTTGTTTCCTTTTTTTCTTCTTCTGTAAAATACACAGTACAGTCAATTTGGTCTATTTTATGTTCTGCAGACTCACTTTGCTGATTGCCAGCCTCCGTAGTTATTTCCTCAAATGTTTGAATTTCTTCTTCCATTACTTCCTCCACCTCTATAAAGAAATCTCTGGTTTCTTCTGAATTATTTCCTGTTCTCATTCCCCATTCTGTTCTCGGAGCATCTCCACCTCCTTCTCCTTGCATCTTCTGTGGCCGACTGACAGGCTCCATGATTCTGACAGTCAAGGGGTACCCCTACTGGCAGAGTAGTGGAATTTTCCCAGTGTCCTGGTCAGATTTCACCCATTCTCTAAAAATACCATTAACCTTAATCTGGTTCAATTTTGGTTGGTTAGCATCTGTATCTCCCCACTCCCCAGAACAATGCTGAAAATAGGCAGATTTGCCTAGTCTCCCTTTCTGGTCAACAAAAACTAAATAAATAAATAAATTATATGTCCTTTATCAGTTCTGCACAATACCACCATGCATAAATCTGTGAAGGCATTGTGCAGAGCCTCAATCTTTTCCCCCACCCTCACTTTCAACTGACACTGAAATGTTCAAGATGCCCAGTATCTTGTAAGAGTCATAATTATCTTTTATGACAGACTTGTCCTGTGACTGTTTTCTAATGTTCAGGTGAACTGTGATGGATGCTGTCTTGGCTGCAGCATTTTCAGATTTCACTGAGAGCAAAACTACCTAAGAAGGTTAAAGGTTCTCAGTAAAATGACTACTATTATCACAACAGCATTGCAAAACAGTTTAGTAATATACCACTATAGTTTCTAAGAAGATACATTTTTGAATAATGTCTAAAAGGACTATACCCTATGACTTAGCAGAGTATGCGAAACATCAAGATCGTGTGGCCTTAAAGAATAGTAAAATAAAATTATATATCCAGACTTCACAGTGATTTAGTCTCACACTTTCTTTATTTTTGTATTTGCACACCCCCATCCCTCTCCTCCACCCACCTACTCAGCACCTTCCCATCTGACACCCAACTCACCCTCTGACAGCCACTTGTTTTGCAGCAGTTAGAACAGTGACTGTCACAGACTCTCCTGTCTGCCTCAGACAGCAGCCAACTGACTGGGAGTATACAACTTAGTATAGGGACAGAGATAACGTAGTATTAGAACAGCAGAGGACTCCAAGGGTCTGCCAGTTGAAGATTTGTGTTAAATCAGGGATTCAGTGGGAAGGGTGCAAAGCACATTTCATGCACTTGTTTCTTTAAGTGCAAGCATGCAAACCTAAGTTCATGCTTTGTCAGTTGGCCACTTCTGCCTTTTAAGAACTCAATATGTAATATATTTGTAGGCTGAAGATGAAGATGGGGGAGCAGAAGCAAGAGAACAAAAATGACAACAACCCTCCAGCAGTAGTAAACTGAATTTTGCAATGACAAAGCAGCCCAATGAGTTAACTGTGTACGATGCATGGAAAAATCTCTTTAGAAAGGGTTTAACATGTAAAAGAAATAAGAGAGAAGGTGGAGACATCTCAGAAAGCACACATGCCCAAAGAAACTGTCAGGGCTGTGCCAACAAGATGAAGAAAGCCAAGCTCTGACTGTTTCTGAAATTGCTGCAGTCACAAGGGCTCCCAGTCAGTTCAGCCACTGAGGTGATCTGGCTCTGATTTGAAGGCAAAGACTTCAGGCTCCATTAACTCCACTGCAAGCTGCCCTTTGGCAAACTGTCATTATCCTCTGCTTTTGTGTGCACTTCAGCTGACTAAAGGCTGGTATGGAAGCTCAAAAAGGCTTTGTTAATACCCATGTCATCTTTACATGCTTACACAGGGTGCTGTCAACTGCACGAAACACCATTATTCGCAATCTCTCTTGCCATTTCTTTAGCTGGTCGGCTAAAAGCCTGCCTGTCTTTTCACCTGCCTCCCAAAATGCCTGGTTCAACCTACACAGGGTATACTCTGCATTTTGCTTCAGGTGAGTATTTACTTGGTATCTGAGGCCTGTAATGTGAGACAGCAGGGTTGCTTGGGCAACTAGGTCTACCAAGTATGCTGTTTTGGCACTGTGAGTTTTGAAGACTCACTGGGACTGTCATCAGGTAGTGTCAGTCCTACCTCTCTGATAGGGTGCAATGGGTGGTGATGGGGAATTTCTCCTTCTCCTCCTCCCCAATGCCTCTGTTGTGTGGAGTGTCACAGGGCTCAGTCTTGTTGCTGATATTGTTAGCAGTGTATATGCTTCTTCTGTGTGAAATCGTTCAACAGTACAGTGTGGAGGTTCACTGCTATGCAGATGATACTCAGCTGTATCTGTCTTTTGCTCCTGGAGCATCAGGAGCTGTTGACATGCTGAGCAACTGTTTGGCTAAAATCAATGACTGGGTGGCATCCAGCTGGCTTAGACAAAACCTGGCCAAGATGGAGATGATGGTGATTGAGCCCAGTTGCAAACATGATGGGTTGCCAACTGGGGCCAATACAGGCCTTGTACTGGGATTGGCTCTGTTGGTGGCTTCCCCGAGGGTGCAAAATCTGGCCATGATCCTTGACAGCAGACTGACCTTTGAAGATCAGGTGTTGTCTGTTGTCAGTAGTGGTTTTTACCAAATGCGGAACATTGCCTGCATTAAGCCGCTTGTTCCACCCAAGGACCTGCAGATGCTAGTGTATGCCTTTGTGACCTCTAGGGTTGATTAGTGCAAATCTCTGTACTTCTGGGTCATGGGAGGGACCCTTCATAGACTGCAGCTAGTGTAGAACACAGCAACCTAGTTGCTGATGGGCCTTTCGAGGTCCAGTCATGTGACCCCAGTCCTGTGCATCCTGCACTGACTGCCTGTCAAGTGGAGGGTCCTTTTCAGTGTGGCTCTTCTCACTTTTAAGGCCCTATACAGCCTGGGTCTTGGTTACCTGTCAGAGCTCCTAACAGCAGCGACCTCTACTCATTCCCTTCACTTCTCTTCGAGGGGCCTCCTGGATGTTCCTAGGGTTTGGCTCAGGATCTTGGGAGATTGTACTTTTAGTGTCTCTGGGCCTACCCTGTGGAACACGCTACTACTCGCAGTCTGAGAGGCCTCCTCGATTGAGGTGTTTAAGTGGTGACTGAAGGCCCACCTCTTTGCCTTGGCTTTTGCAGATTGCTGATTCCATCTTTGCCCAGTCCCTAGCTGTGGTGTGCTGAAGCTTTTTCATAGTGATTTCTTTTAAAGCTGTGTTTTTATACTGTTTGTGGGTATTTATAATTTTCATTTTGTGTTTTAAGCTATGTCTCCTGTATTGATTCTTGTACGGTGCCCAGAGCCTCCAGAATTGGGCACCTTATAAATAAAATTGCCTTGCCTTGCCCATCCATTCTAGTTTCTTTGACTTGCCGTGTAAGGTCTCTAGTTCTGCTGCTCTGGTTTTCTTGAGGAATGTTGCCCTGTTTATAAGTTTGCTCCTAGCAAAGGTTTGAAGTGTGGACCACCTGGTTATTTTGGATGTGTCTCCAGATTTGTTATATGACAGGAAAAGATGAATGTCTCTCAACATCTGCTCTTTGAAGGCTGTGTCCTTTAGAGGTAAAACATTGGGACCAATTTTCAAATGTTTTGGAATGATGCAAGGGATTTGCGTCAAAAGAATTTGATGCAAATGGTAACTTATATTACCACTGCATCAAATGCGATTTTTCAGAGCAACCTGTGCTTGTCCCAGAGTCAGTAAAGAAAAATCAACACTCCATGCATTAGGTTTGAAACTTTTTTTACTGTGCAAAAATTAATTAAATTGCAATATCCGTACCTTACTTCAGATCCTTATTTAATATCAGGTTCACAGACCACAAAAGACACCAGCCCAGTGCTTTGAGGTGCGATACCTCTTCATCAGGGGAGTTGCCTGTATCACCTCCCTTGTGGTTTTTATACATTGCATACAGGTGAATAAAAGGTGCTATTTAAGCAATTAAACAATCAATGAATAATCACCTCAATTATTGTACTGAAATAAGTACATTCCTTATCCATTGGTTCATATACAAATATGATATCATATCTGTTAGCACTTTAAAACCTGTTACACTCCCATGTGCACAAATTAACATACATATTTTATTATACATATGTGTGGTGGTGGTGATGTGGGGTGTTTTGAAGAAAAAAACAATCGATATAGCCCTTTCTTTAAAATTAACTGTAACAATTCTCACATATAATAGGCTATGTTAAATGGATGCTCAATATTTTAGTTTTCATTCATCTAATAATTCATTACGGGTGCAGCAATGCTGGATGAGTGGAAGGCTTCTCCTCTGTTAAAATTATGCTCCATATTGTGTTGGAGTTGGATTTTTTTTGATGGTCAGCTTGCATGCTTAAAGCAGACCAGTTCAGACTTGACAGATTTTACAGTGGTTAAGAACGAGCTGTTCTGCAAATTACATGTCATGGGATACTCAGAAAAAGTATTCGAGCAAGCCTTTACCAAGGTGAATTGTTTAGACAAAAAAGAATTGTTACATTACAAGGAGCATGGGGAGGGATTAAGGTTCTTTATTGCTGAGCAGGATAATGCTGTAGCAGTCTTTAACAACTGTCTCACCAAGATTCAGGACTGGCTGAGTGCCATCTGGTTAAGGTTGAACTGGGATAAGACTGAGGTGTTGGTTGTGGAACATGGTCATTTGGTAGAGGGGTCCTTGGCTGCTCAGCCCTCTGGGCTTGTTCTGGGGACAGACAGCAGAGGTCCTCTGAACAGCTGCTTCTTTTGAGAACCATAGTGATCTCTTTTCTCTTGCCCTTGTTAACCAGCATGACACAGAGGTTTGTTACCTTCTCAATGCCCTCCTTTATTTTTGCGCACTATTTCTCAACTTCACCCAGTTTCCCAATCCTTGGTAGGGCATCCCGGAGGCATTCTACCATTTTCTTAAAATTGGCCCTCCTGAAATCTAGGACACTCATTTTAGTGTGGTTTGATACTGGTCCAGTTCTTATACTGAACCACACCATACGATGATCACTGGTCCCCAGCTGGCTACCCACGGTGATATCAGCAGTACTGTCCCTGTTTGCCAGTACCAGGTCCAGTATTGCCATCCTACAAGAGGGTCCTTAATGAGTTGGCTGAGGTACACCCTCTGCAGGGAGTCCAGGATTTCCCTACTTCTAACTGCTTCCACAGCTGAGAGGCTCCAATCCACATCTGGTAGACTGAAATCCATCACCACCAATATCTCCCGCTTGTTTGCCAACCTTTGGATTGCTTCCAACATATCTTTATCAACCTCCCCCACCCAGTGTTGGAGGTCTGTAGATCACTCCTGCATGAATAGCGGCACCCTTCCATGTCTCTAGGGTGACCCACACCACCTCTGCTCCTCCTTGCTCCCACTGTATTTCTGTAGCTTGTATGTTTTCCCTCACATAAGAGCCACTCCTGCACCCTTTTACCTACCCTGTCCCTTCTGAATAAAGTATAATCTGGTAGGGCTACATCTCAGTCCTGATATTCATTGCACTAGGACTTGATAATTAATTTGTGACTATGTCCAGGTCTGCTTCTGCCATGGTGGCCTCCAGATCTGTAATCTGTAATCTTATTGCCCAGACTTCGAGCATTTGCTGACATGGCTTTCCAGATTGCACTGCCACCCTCTCCTTTTTCCATTTTCCCTCCCTTATTTCCTTCACTATTCTGCTTTCTATCTCCTGTTCCTTCTACCTTCTGGATTCTTATGTTAATTAGTTCCTTTTTTGGATTTTTCTCCTTCTGGATTCCCTTTACTGACCATGTAAGCATGTTGTGGGGGGGGGGACAGTTTATGTCTACCTACCTCATTCCACCCACCCTCTTGACTAGTTCAAATGCTCACCAATGTAGCATTTAAACCATTCACTTAGGGCCATGGTGCCCCTCCTGGATGGATCCAGCCCATTTCCCCTGTGCAGGCCTTTATCCCTCCAGGGAGTAAAATGGGTAAGAAGTTGGCTAAGTAACAGGACTTAGAGGTAATGGTAAATGGTGCTCGCTATGAAGTAGGAAGGTGATCAGTGGGATGCCACAAGGGTCAGTAGTATGCACAGTCCTCTTCAATGTCTTTATTAGCAATGTTGCAGGAAGGCTAGAAGGGAAAGTATGCCTGTTCACAGATGACATAAAAATCTGTACAGAGTGGACAATCCAGGAGGTGGAAAAAATGAGGGACAAGCTGAAAAGGCTGGAAGACTGGTCAAGGGTTTGGCAACTGCATTTCAGTGCAAAAAAAGTGCAAAATCATGCACTTGGGGCACAGAAACCTGGGGGCATTGTACTAATTGGGTGGGGAGATATTGGCAACTACAAAACAGGAAAGGGACCTGGGGGTAATAATTTCTGATTACCTGAAGATAGCAAAGCAGAGTGATAAGGCAGTGGAGAAAACTGGCAGGATGCTCAGGTGCATAAAGAAGGATATCACCAGCAGAAAGATGGAGGTAGTGGTACCCCTGTATAGATTGATGGTAAAGCCTCAACTCGAGTACTGTGTCCAGTTCTGGAGGCCCCAACTCTGGAAGCACATAGATAGGGTTGTGGCAGTACAGTAACCAAAATGGTGCAGGGCCTCCATCAAAGGCCCTATAAGGACAGACTCAAGGAATTAAATAGTACTCTCTAGAGGAACAAAAGGAAGGAGGACATGATAGAAATGTCCAAATACCTCACAGGTATTAATAAGGTACATATGGGCAGCATTTTACAAAGAGAAAGATGCTCAAGGACAAGGGATCATGTTATGAAGTGAGGGGGAGACTTAGAGAAGATGTGAGGAAATACTTCTTCATGGAAAGGGTGGTGGATGCCTGGAACAGTCTCCCAGTGGAAGTGGTGGGTGCTAAAATGATAACAATTCAAGCATGCATGGGATAGACACAAGGGGACCTTAGAAATAAGGCAAGGGGGAGGGGACCGGAGATCTAGTAGGGTCTGTGGTGGCACTGTAGGTAAGGAACATAAGACAGACTAAGTGGGCCAAGAGGTGATTATCTGCTGACAACATCTATGTTTTTAAGTTTTAGGTGGGGCCTCAGTCCCCAATGAATCTAAATCCTTCCTCTCCACATCATTTCTTCAAACATGCACTGAAGTTCCTGGTGCAGAGAATCATGTCCTCTCCTTGTCGTAGACAAATAGCACCTCCAGGAAGTTCACAGATTATGCCAATTGCCTAAGACCCCTCCCAAATTCCCTAAACGCCTCCTGAACTAGTGCAGACTCATCCCTAGTCAGGGCATTAGTCCCCAGATGGACAGTGACGTGTAGCTCTCCCTCCCTCCCTTCTTGCTGCCCCAGTGATCCTTTGGATCCTAGATCTAGAGAGTTGGTCCTTCACATGGAATGCGGTAATGTGGAGGGCTGCTTGATGGTATGTGCCTTAAATAGAAGCTGAAAGCTAATTGGATGTCTGAGAAGCCAGCAAATTGGTGCTCTAGTGGCTGAGGGGCATATCAGCTGCTCTGATTGGCTGCTGCCTCATCCCTCAAACCTCTGGTGTTCCTTGTCCTGAGACAGGACAAAAAAACAAGTCTTGCTTTTAGCTCTTTGTCTGTGGAGTGCCACTGGATTAGGCATTCCATCTCACTGCGTCTCCACTCTCGTGGAGTGCTGCATGGTGGTCAGGTGGCTTGTCTGGGGTTTTAAACCCTGAGATCACTTCCTGGATGTCTGAGAAGCCCATGGATTGGTGCTCTGCTGGGCTAGTGGCATATCAGTCAGTCTGATGGCTGCCGCCTTATACCTCAAAGCTCTGGTGTTCCTTGTCCTGAGATCAGATGAGAAAACAAGCCTTGCAGGTAGCTCTTTGTCTAGGGACTGCCTCTGGATCTGGTGCTCCTTCTCTCTGGGTGGTGGATCTTTTGTTACTATCAAATAAGATTGTTTACAAATATTGTAGTTGCTGAAATGAATATGCTAAAACTGTAAGATCATAGTGGGAAGGCAAGGTATGATTGGTTATAGCAGAGACAAACTCAATTTCTTTTTATGAAATCTACATGGGTAGTCACACTCCATTAGTTTAATTGAGGCATTAAATGGACAAGGCTATGAATGCTGAATGGAAGATTAATATGTCAAAAAAAGTTATTGCATAGCAGAATATCTATCAATACCTGCCTAAACAAATATGCAAAAAATAAAACAAGGCCCTGCCAAGTTTAACTCTTACTTAGACTGTGAAGACAAATTCGATTTGGCAGCTACTAAGGTTATACAAACAGAGAAGCATCAACAAGGAGGACCGGGAGCACAAAATTCACTAGACAGGCAAAATGAAAGCGACAGTGTAACATATTGTATGAGTCTCAAACACATCCCTCCAGGCTGTTCCTAATGATTCAGTGGCATTTAGTATTGATTGACAAACTAGGATTTATTTCACTGTTTCCATTAATTATTTTGACAGGTGTGGCCAGCCCACTGGCGAAGAGGGCTGAGGAGCTGTGCATGCCTTCCCGTTTTCCATACCTGTGACTCAGGTTTAGGAATTGACTAGGATCACGAGGTGGGACTAGGGATTTGCCAGGGTGGGAGAGGACTGAGCATCCCATGGACTGCTGTCCTCTCCCGGGGGAGGGAGGCTACCAACTCCTTTGTGTGACTGCCACAATGTGGAGGCCTGGTGGTAGCATGGCCAAGAATGACACATTTATATTGTTACTGTGGGACTCTGCAGAGCATGCATGCCTCCACATGCACACTCCAACGTGTGCATCTCAGCATCAGGAAAGGATAAAAATGGAAAAGTGTGAGGATGGCCTAAATGAAGCCCTGCCTGTCTCCATGCAGCCTGCTCCACCAAGTCATGGACTAGAAACATCTGGATATGCTGCTGGAGGGGGATTGCCCTCTTCCTCCTAGCCCCAACGTAGGGGGAATCCACAGGAAACTATCTCTGGAACCTGGTGGTGGTGAATGCCAGCTGCAGGTAATGGCTGCTCTATCCTTCTCCGCCCAGCCAGCTCTCCAACTCCGTTCCCAATCCCAGAACATCAGTGTCGCAAGCGGTTACCTTGCCCCTGTGCCAGTGAGTCATTTGTTTGTTTATTCTTTTTTTCATTTGATGCTTCACCTCATAATGACACAGTGATAAAGTAGAATCTATCCTGACATAACACTTGTTATTTTTATATTATAGAACCTGAGTGACACAGCTTTCGCTTATAAAAATAGGACTGCTTATTCATCTGTCTGCAATAACAGAAGAACAAATATTTTAATATTAGTAAGGCATTTTCTTATATATATTTATACTACTGCATGAAACAGATGTGTTTCGGTGACTTGGTTGAGGTCATAAACCTTTAAGTAGTGTGAGAGAGTTGTCATTATCTCTTGGAAAGGAAAACTATATAGTGATTCATCAACTTGTTGCGAGATGCAGAGTAACTCAGAAGTGCTAAGGGCGCCATCTGCTGTTGCTGTTGAGCTAGAAAGTCTGGTCGGCAAAACAGGACCTGGGTTTACTGCATTCATTTGCTGTATCGTGAAATGTCTTGTCAGTATCTACTGTTTACATGTTTATAGTGGGCATGCTATGTATCATAAACACATAAAGTCCTGTATTTCATTTCATTAAACACAGGGCTATGTTATGTATTTATTTTGCCATGCACAGTATTTGAACATGATACATTAACCTATATGTGCATAAATATTACATACGCTCATCTAAGTTTTTGAATGGGCACAGCACTTGGATAATCAATACAGAAATGCTACAACGTGTACACTGTCTTGGGCTTGACGTGAAAAGCAGCACCTGCATCTTCTATTATGTTCTTTCTATCCCACATCCTGGCAGTTCTGTCATAGTAAATAAAGGATAGGTATCAACTGTAGTATGTCCTTTAATATTTTGGTGAAGTTATGAAAGACCAATTCACCTTGATCCTTTCAGTTTTGTTTTCAAACTTCATTATAGTTTCTTAGGGTATGAGCAGCTGACACCATCAGCTGACATTTAATTAACAGTACACACACTCCATTTCTTGAGTGTGTCTTTCTGTGTGGACTGTTTGCCTATATACTATTGTCTAATCAACAGTTGTAACTATGTATGTATACATACAATACTTCACAAACAAAATTTTGCCACATGTGAATAAAATATAAATGTACATTCTGAGAAACAATCATACCCCAAGGAAAAATGCATACATTTCTGTTAAAGTTATGTTTAAAATGGTCATGTAAATAAGCATTTAAACACATTAGATTATTACAGCTATTACACTCAAACGCTACATTAGACCTCACATCTGAGTATTTGCAGGTTTCCAAAACATAAATATTATTTTACATAGCACAAATAGATAAAAAGTATTGTTTTACTGTACTTTTACTGATGGAATGATAAAGAAAGTATATCTACATCTTTGGCAAAGAAGACTCATAGAATATAAATGAACAATTAATGATTGGCACTAACATTGAGGCAGCTGCTTTGAATTCTGTGTATTTGTTGCTGAAAATACTGTCATTGTTTTGTTTTCTGGCATTTGTAGTATGATCAAACAGCATATATGTTTACAATATGGAAATTAACTAGAAATCTATGCAGTTATGAATCTGTAAACTGCATAGTTTGAAAGATACAACATCAAACAGATGGAATGTAATAGTAATATTCCACATTATTGTAAGTAAATAACCCTGAGCTGAAGTAATTAGAATGATAAATCATGTATTTGTTCTGACTACTATAATCAGTGTTTTCTAATTATTTCAGAATTTTGGCATAATTTTTCTCATGCCTTGTGCTTCATATTTAATTTACTGTCATTTCATTTTTGTGTACTTTTGATCCTGTGCCAGTGAGCTGAGTTTGGAGGCAAGCTCAGTGACCCAGCTGGATGGTCTGAGGCTGGGGGTATGGAGTTGTCATGAGATAGTATCCCCCCCCCCCAGCCTGAGATGGGTAGTTGCAGGATTACTTGCACAGACCCAAGTGTCATATAATGAAGATAGCCCTTCTCTTGGTATACAGCCCCACACCCTAGTACCTGTGGGTGTCAGAGGGTCCTGTGCTTCAGCTGAGAGATAGATTCTTTGCCCTCTGCATCTGTGTCTGTAGCTACATGGAAGAACATGACACAGAGGACCCTGCACTTTTGCAGTCCACCAAACAGCCCTGTGAATTTTTGACATCTGTTGCTGCATGGAAGTGCAGGGCCTGCATCGCCCTACATTTCCATAGGCTGACAAAGTCTTCCCTTGGCACAAGCCCCAGGGGGCCATGTGTATCTGCTTCTGTTTGGGGTCTGCATGAACCTGTGAATATACAAAGATGCCAGCAGAAGAAGGCCATTTGGTCTATCTAGTCTGCTCATATTGCAGGGTTCACAGCTTGAGCTACTGACCCTGCCCCGTTCCCTCCCCACTCCTGTCTTCCTTTCCATCCATCCTACCCATGATCCTTACCTTCCCCCATGCCTGTCCTGGCCTCTCTTAAAGCTGTCCACCATCTTCAACAAGATCACCTCTGCTGGCAGCGCATTCCAAGTGTCCATCACCTTCTCTGTGAAGAAGTGCTTTCTGACCTCCCTCCTAAACCTTCCCCCTCCAGCTTAAGACTGTATCCCCTTTTGTTATAGTTGCCACTTAGCTTAAAGAGACCCTCCTTATCCACCTTATTTATCCCTTTCAAGTACCTGAAGTTCTCAATCATGTCCCCTCCTCTCTCCTGTCCCCCAGTGAGTACATGTTCAGTGCCTTCAACCTCTCCTAGTATACCTTATTCTGCTGACTCACTATCATCTTTGTAGCCCTCTTTGGACCTTTTTCAGCAGGCTAATGTATTTTTTGAGGTGTGGGCATCAGTACTGAATGCCATACTCTAGATGTGGCCTCACCAGTGACCTAAGGGTAGTATATCCTCCTCTCTCCTACTACTAGTCCCCCTAGCTATGCATTCCAGCATCATGTTTGCCCTTGTTGCTGCTTTCTTGCACTGCATGGAGTGCTTCAGGTCACTAGTGAACATCTCTTACAGGTCCTTCTCCTCCTATGATGCAGATACCTAGATTCCACCCAGGTAGTACTCCATCGTGGGATTCTTAATGATATTCTTGATGAATGATGATACAATTCTATTATCACAAAAAGAAAGGAAATTATTTGCAAAAAATTGTATTAATACTAGGTTTGCAAGTTCAGTTTGACCTAGCTACAGAAAAGGTAGAAGCAATGGTGTTTACATGAGATTGCACACTTTCAAACATTTTATGAAAAGAAGCAAACTTTGGTTCACCAATATTAAGACTGACCATCTGAAAAACATGTGACTACTCAGCGTTCTTTCCCCTGTCAGAAAAAGCTTATCAGATGCTGGAATGAGTCAGTGAATGGAGACAGAGAGACGGTATGTGCATAAATTATATGCTACACACTGATAGGATGTAGATGAGTACATTACTTTGTCAGTAATTGGCTTTAGCTCCTGCACACACCAATATGAAATAAATTGATTTGCAGGTTTGCATAAGAACCCATGTAATGCACTAGCTGTATCATCTTACTCAGCATTGAGTCTCTGGGGCAGAGTGTGGAGTGTGTTTCTGGCTCTGCAATCCGACTGCGGCAGGTATTCAGAAACTGAGTTTCTATTTCAGTTGATTTATCATGCAAAGAAAAAAACTCAGCAATAGTACAGACAGTTTGGTGTATGGGAGGGTAGTTATTTATATTAGATTTTGACCAGGGCATCTGAGATGTCTCCTTTCCATGTAGCACAGCTCTGATATTTGTTTTCTTAGGCAAGTCTTGATTTATTGTTTAATGAGCCAGCATTCCACTTCTTGGGTTGCAGTAGCAACACATAATTTAAAAGAATGTGTCTGCTAGCCAGCCCCCCCCCACTGAAAAGTGTAAAATAAATACTTCTAAAATAAAATCTGACTCCGAACTAATGCTGATCTGCATCAGCATTCAGCACCCTCTCTGGCACCTGAGAAATACATTTTATTTTGGCAGATCAGAGAGACTCCTTGAGCTTGCTCACATTTTTTTGTGCACTGTCCTAGACTATTAAATCTGGCTTTCAGGTTGCAAAATAAATACCACAGCTGGTCAGCTTAGCCATTTGATAATGAACAGACCAGAGGCAGGTGGAGAAAAATGCAAACAGTAATGCTAGTGTCCATAAAATTTGCATTTGTTTGTGTACTACTATTATATAAAACATGGCACACACAGTCCTGCCTCTAATTAAGAACTACAGTATGTTTAAATACCTTGACAGTTTGCATGGCAGAATTCTCCTGTTTGTAGTACTTCTACTGTTGTGTATTTATCGCCTTGTTGCTTTGCTTCTGATATTGTGACAGTGACACAAGTTTCTGCTGTCTAGGGGTGGCAAGAGCCGATGTCATAGGGGTTGGGGAGAGATGCCTCAAGTTCATGTGGAGGGCATGAGGGATGAGTCAGGGGGTGGACAAGGGCCAGGGGCTTTTAAAAATGTGACAACACATTATTGCTTTGTTCCCTTTGTCTACCTGTGCATATGAGGAAACTAGCCCAAATCCCAATGTCCTCGATTATGGGAGTGTTTGGTGCAGGACCCTGGTTTCTGTATACCATCCCTGTTCATAAGTGCTAACAAGGCAGTTAGGGGCAGGATTTCTGTCAGGGCACCCTTTGCAATGGGACACCCTGATGCACATCCTGCTCCAGCCTGCACTGTTGTCACTCACACTCTGCATGGCATAATGAAACAGCAGTCTCATGCTGGATAATGCACTTCTACTCCCCACCAACATGACAGACAGCATCAGGGTAGCTTAGTTTGGATATTTAGGGCAGGGGGGACACAGGATGGAGGCACAGCACACAGTTATGCCTTCTAAGGATTGGGTCAATTACTTTTCCTGTTAGTCCAGCAGTCCCTTGGGGTACTAAAAGAAAGTGGTGTCAGGACACTGGATGAAAGTTGAGTCACCCCCTGGGATGCTGAGGAAAACAGGCAGAAGATGGGCATACTGTACACAATTCTGCTGTGTTTTGCCTACAGAGACTTCATTCTGGCAAGGGAAAGGGCAAGGGAAGGGCTGCATTTGGGTTGGGTAAGGGTTTAAGTTGTGCTGTGTGGCTTGGACCAGTTACAACCTGGTTGTAGAACAAGGTAGAACTTTTGTATCTTGTACTGTTTAGCTTGAATCAGGAAGAACCTAGTTCTGCCAGTTCTACCTAGTAGAACCAGATAGAACTTTGATAGAACCTTTTCAGGTTCTACCCATAAAGTTCGCAAGGTAGAACTTTTAGAGGTTCACACAGGCCAAGTTAATGTACCAGTTAGGATTCAACCTAATGCCACAAAAGTAGGGAAATGTGGCATTAGGATTTCCAACTCTTACTCTACACCCCCACCCCCTAGCAGATAAAAGGACATGACCACACAAGCAAACTCAGACAGCCATCATCAGGTAAGGCAAACAACATAGTTACACAAAAGGACAGGTACTTGCACCTAGGAACTAGTGTGCCAGGTCAGAAGTTCATAGATTTCCACAGATTGATGCTTTACTAAGCACAGGGGACCGGGCACCACACAAGGCTCACACTTGCTTAATCAGCTAAGTTTAAACTACTGGTTGTTGCTACTGTTGGTAAATAGCTCCCAAGTGGATATTTTCCAAAAAGCGCTCACACTCATTTTCTTTAAGTGCAAACTTTCTGCTATTGAAAACCAGTTCCCATGTGGATCATTCACAAGTTCTCACCACTTGTTTGTTTGTGGTATAAAAAGTTTTTAATTCCTAATAAAACATCCACAGTTAATCCACAATGAATCCATGATGAAAAATCACAGGGCTCCAACGTAGTGTGTCCCCGCTCCTCCCACACAGTGCAAACCAAGAAGTTTGATGTCACCGTCAGTCACCTGACATGTTTTGCTCCAATGAGCTTTCTCAAAGGTGAGGGACGTGTAACATAGCTACCCCTTAAATTACAACACATATTAAATTGACAGTGCTACTAAAACTGAACACAGACAATCTATGACCGCATACATATTAAAATCACTTGTGCAAATGTTCCTCCCTTATGTGATTACAGTCCTAATCACAACTTTCATTTACATACAAGGGAAATATATATTGTCCTCATGTGTAGTTTCAGATGCTGACTGTATTTGTATAGTGCACCAATACATAATCAGTATTTCAGGCACCTCTACTTGGATCTTCTAGCCCATAAATGGTGTCGTGCAGCACAAAGTAGTATGCTGTCCAATCCATATTTTGGTGCAACAATCTAAGGAAAAAAACAAAAACACCTTATATGCTAAGATAAAATAACTATATTAAACTACTCCCTAAACAGATACAACAAAACAGTCTTCATTGTACATATCCCTAGAGATTATTTACAGGCTGCAGGTAAAAATGGGTTGTAAAAATTCTTAGTACAACTACAGCTACCTTACTGTTTCATTCTGTTTTATTTCTTTTTTTAAAAAGGTGTATTTTCTAATCTCCCATTGAGACCTCTGCCTTCGATGCCTTTAAATGAGAATATCCAGTATTGCTGACGTCTGAGGAGGAGATTGTTACAATCCACCCCCCCGTGAGACAAAACTGGTTTCTCTAGTCCTTGGAACATGAAAACATGGTCACTAATGACTGTTTGTTTTGCAACATGCACAGCCAGTGAATTTTTTACATCCTTGTTTGTTAAGGCTCTAAGATGATCTCCAATCCAGACCTTAAAGGCCCTATTAGTCTTTAGAAGTAAAATGCACCTCAACTACATGTTGCCAACTAGATTACACCACATGTTGCACAGGTCATAAAGCCCCTTACCAAACAATTTCTCTGTGTGAGAGGATGTTAAAAAAATGTTGTGCCTTTTACACAATTACAGAATTTACAATTCCCACACCTGTGGCAACCATTATCCCTCCTAAGTAGCCACATTCATGGGTTCATGGCCACTGGTTCTACTGAGTGTACCAAAATATCTTTCAAGGTAGTCCCTCTTCTGTACACTGTTTTTGGCCATTTGTTTTCCAGTTCTTTTAATCCTGGATCTTTTAGTACAATGTGCCAATGTTTCTTAATAATATTGGTAACCTGATGGGTCTGTGTACTATAAGTGCTGAAAAAGCATGTCTGGGTATCCTTTTGCTGTTTTGTTGTATCTTTCTCTCTTTTATCTAATAAAGTCTGTCTATCAGTACTGTCTGCATCTATTTTTGCCTTCATAACTGTATTCTTAGCATATCCAGGCCACACTGGACAGTAGTAAGGGAACCTCCCCCATCCAGGGAGCACCAGAGCCACCACCACTACCTCAGAGGTTGAGAAGAAAGCACAGCAGTTGGACCACAGTGGGCTCAGGGAGGTTAAGGGTGGTGGAACAGAGGCACACCCAGTCAGTTGTTCCACTCCACAATCCATACACCATTCTGGGGGAGCATAGTTCCTCTATGGATGCACCTGCAGAGGAGACTAAGGAGGGTGCAGACAACTGTCACATGGGAGGCCCTCAGGCAGGAGGCAGAGGGCACCACAGGGAAAGGTAGCAGCTCCTGGTGGGGGACTCAATTATTAGGGGGATAGAACTGGGGGGAGCAGGGAAAACTGAAGTAAGGTGCCTGCCTGGTGCCATGGCTTGGAGGGACAGGAAGCGCATCCTTAGGATCAGGAGAACAGTTGCACGGGAGTCTGAACTGGACGTCATTGTCCACCTAGGGACAAATCACTTGGCTCATCATGAGATTAGAGCAGTGCAGAAGGACTTTGTAGAGTTGGGGAGGGGCCTAAAACAAGTAGCACACGCAGTATCCTTCTCAGAGGTGCTGCCTGTCAGTGGCATGGGTGAGGCGAGGGTACTTTGCACCATGCAGTTTAAGGAATGGTTGAAAAAATGGTGTGGAGCACAGGGGTTTGGCTTCATTGGGGACTGGGGCTCCACCTGGAGGGACACCAGCCTATATGGGCAGGAAGGTCTGCATCTGTCCAGGAAGGGAACAAGTCTTTTGGGCAACCGGTTTAAATGCTTCATTGGCAAGCTTTTAAACTAGTCAAGGGGGAGGCACTGATAAGCAGCAGGAAAATCCCAGCCTCCCCCTACAAAACAGGGTACTAAATGAGAAAAAGACCAAGGTAGAAAGGTCAGTGGGGGATGCTGCTATAGAAGGTAAAGCCATCAAAAAACGGAGAGCAATGAGTACCAATGCCCATAGTCTGGGTAACAAGCTTCCTGAATTAGTGGCCTTGATGGAGGAGGAACATCTGGATATCGTGGCAGTCACAGAAACATGGTACATACAGAACCATGACTGGGACGTAAACATACCAGGATACACTATCTACAGGCGGGACAGGGAGGGTAAAAGTGGAGGAGGAGTAGCTCTCTACATAAGGGAAGGTATCAAAGCAACAGAACAAGAGGGTAAACAGGGAGAAGAAGAAGCACTGTGGGCCAATTTGGAGGCAGGCAATGGCACCACAATCTGCACAGGGGTTGTATACAGACCACCCTCTCAGGGGGAGGAAATGGACAAGGAAATGATAGAAAGTATACTTAGAATGGCAGACAAAGGGGAGATATTGCTGATGGGTGATCTGAATATGCCAGATGTTAACTGGAGTGCAGTTGCAGCAGCCACTTCTAAGAGTGGGGTTATTCTAGATGCCCTACAGGGGGCATGCCTTAGACAACTAGTACTGAAACCCACTTGAGAGGGAGCAATCTTAGACCTGGTCCTCTCAAATGGAGATGGAGAGAGGATCACAAATGTAGAAGTGGGCAGCCATCTGGGAACTGGCGACCATCGAACAGTATGGTTCACAATAAACACAGCAATAGAGTCAAGCCACACAAAGGCAAAAGTACTGGACTTCAGGAGGGTTGACTTTGCCAAAATGTGTGAGTGTCTAATGAATGCACTAGGAAATGGGCAGGAAGGAGGGGTGGAAGAACAATGGGGAATAATAAAAACTGCCATCACAGAGGTAACAAGCCTCTGTGTGAAGCAAATAAACAAAACAAAACGATGTAAGAAACCACTATGTTTCTCAATGGAGGTGGCAGTGAAGGTTCAAGAGAAAAAGAAAGCATTCAGAAAGTACAAGGAATCACAGAAGGAGCAGGACAGAGAATTGTATCAGTTAAAGCAAAAGGAAGCTGGGAAGGCAGTCAGAACAGCAAAGGCCGAACTGAGGAAAAGATAGCCAACTCAGTTAAGAAGGGGGATAAAACCTTTTTTAGGTACATCAGGGAGCGAAGGAAGACTAAGGGAGGGATAGTGAGGCTTAATAAAGGGGAAGAGGGTGGGCGGAGGTTGACTGTGAAAAGGCAGAGATAATAAACAAAATATTTTTGCTCAGTATTTACAAATGAAGAGGGGGAGGTACATAAAACAAACAATAGAAATACTCTGGATACAGAAGTTGATACCAGCCCATTTACAGAAGAAAGGGTTCTGAAAGAACTCTTAAAACTGAAGGTGGACATAGCAATGGGGCCTAATGGGATTCATCCCAGAATTCTAAAAGAACTAAGGGTAGAACTAGTGATACCACTGACTACCCTCTTTATCAAATCATGGGAGGATGGGGTGGTACCTGAGGACTGGAGGAGGGCATATGTGATTCCCCTTCACAAAAGTGGAAGCAGGGTAGAAGCAGGAAACTACAGACCTGTTCATTTAACCTCAGTGATAGGGAAAATGATGGAATCACTTCTGAAGGAAAGAATTGTCGAGTACCTAGAGGCCAGAGGGGCACAGGACCCAAGGCAGCATGAATTCACAGCAGGAAGGTCATGCCAGACAAATCTAATATATTTCTTTGACTGGGTGACCAAAGTAGTAGATCAGGGAGGGGCTGTGGACATGGTCTACTTAGAGTTTAGCAAGGCATTTGACTCAGTCCCACACAAAAGATTAATATGCAAGTTAGCCAGCCTGGGAGTGGGTCCCAAGATGATAGCCTGGGTAAAGAATTGGCTGGAGAATATGACACAGAGGGTAATAGTAAATGGAGTCCACTCTGAAGAAAGGGGGGTTACTAATGGGGTGCCGCAGGGTTCAGTATTAGGACCGGTCCACTTCAATGTCTTTATAAGCAACATTGCAGAGGGACTGGAAGGAAAAGTATGTCTCTTTGCAGATGACACAAAGATCTGCAACAGAGTTGATGCACAAGGTGGGGCGGAAAGGATGAGAATGGACTTGGCAAGGTTAGAGGAATGGTCAAATGTATGGCAGCTTAGATTTAATGCTAAGAAGTGCAAGGTACTCCACCTGGGAAACAAAAACCCAGGGGAAGAGTACACAATGGGGGGTGAGATACTAGCAACAACAAAAATGGAAAGGGACCTGGGGGTAGTCATATCAGATGACTTAAAGGTGGGCAAGCAATGTGAGAGGGTGGTATGGAGGGCTGGGGGGATACTGGGATGCATAGGGAGAGGCATCACCAGTAGAAAACAGGAAGTTGTTATCCCTCTGTACAGACAGCTGGTTAGACCCCATCTGGAGTACTGTGTGCAGTTCTGGAGACCCAATCTCTGCAAGGATATAGACAAGATGGAAGCTGTTCAGAGGAGGGCAACTAAAATGGTGCAGGGTCTGCACCAGAAGACATATGAAGAGAGACTAAAGGAGCTTAATATGTATAACCTCTAGGAAAGGAGGGAGAGGGGGGACATGATAGAAACTTTCAAGTACCTCAAGGGAATCAACAAAGTCCAAGAAGGTAGCATCTTTCAAAAAAAGAGGTGTACAAGCACAAGGGGGCACAATTTGAAGATGGGGGGTGGCTCAGAGGTAATGTAAGGAAGTAGTTTTTTTCACAGAGAGGGTTGTGGAACGACCTTACGGAGGAGGTTGTGGAGTCAAAAACAGTGGTTGAATTCAAGCATGCATGGGACAGCCATAAGCTAATTCTAGGGGGTGGGGGTAGAAAGATGTAGGCTGCTGGTTAACTAGGATCTGCAGCTTATCCATTAAGTAGGGAAATGGGCAGACTGGGTGGGCCAAGTGGTCCTTATCTGCCGTCAAATTCTATGTTTCTAGGTTTCTATCCCCTATCTCTGAGCCTGGTTTCTAATTCAGCTGCTCTCTTTTGATAAAGAGAAGTCAGCCTGCAGTTCCTCTAAGTTCAAATGAACTGCCCCTTCACGATTGCTCTTAAAACATGTGCCGGATGGTTATGACTGGCCAGTAGTAATGTATTCCTATCTGTTGGTTTTCAGAAGAGGTCTGTTGTAAGACCTCCATTCCCATCTTTAAATATCACCAGATCTAAAAAGTTAATTTAACTAATATTACACACCATACTAAATTTCAGATTCTTGTTACTTTTTTCTAAGTACTCAATAAATGTTGTTAGCTCTTTCTCAGAGCCTGTCCAGATCAGCAGCACATTGTCTATAAAGCGTTTCCATAGATTGATGTGCTGCCTAAATGGGTTAGATGCTTTTCTTATTATTTCCTCTTCCCATTTTGCCATGTAAAAATTGGAAAAATTTGGGGCAAAACCTGCCCCCATAGCTGTCCCCTTCACTTGTAAAAAATACAAATTTTTATACATGAAGTGATTATGAGACAGAACAAAAGATGCCAATTTCACCAGTACTTCGTGTCAAATTTTCTCTCATATTCAAAAAATTTTCCAAGGATTATAAACCCTCTTGGTGTGGAATGCTGGTATATAAAGCAGTCATGTCTAATGTGACTAAAAAACTTTGATCTGTAATGGCCACATCATTAATAATCTGGAGTACCTCACTGGAGTCTTTTAGATATCATGGAGTTTTTTAAAACCAAGGCTCCAATGTGGATGTCCACGAATTTTGCCACAGGTTCTGTTAAACAGTTGTTACTGAAAACAATTGGTCTACCTGGAGGAGACTGGAGACCCTTATGAACCCTTGGTAAACAATAAAATGTTACCTTCTCAGGACATGAATGATCCACATGAGAACTGGTTTCAATAGCAGGAGGTCTGTACTTAAAGAAAATGAGTGGTGAGTGCTTGTTGAAAAAAATATCCACTTGGAAACTATTTACCAGCAGTAGCAACAACCAGTAGTTTAAAGTAAGCTGATTAAACTAGTGTGAGCCTTGTGTGGTGCCGGTCCCCTGTGCTTTGTAAAGCATCAATCTGTGGTAATCCATGAACTTCTGACCTGGCACACCATTTCCTAGGTGCAGCAGTACCTGTCCTTTTGTGTAACTGTATTGTTTCTACTGCAGGTTAACACAAGAAAAAGGCAGAACTATAGCTAATTGTCTGACCGTGCTCCTGCTTAAAGTGGTTTGAAGGACTATTAATGGCAACACCACTGCAGGTGCAGCATGGTGCAGATACCCACTCCTTTAAACAATTAGTATTAAAAAAATACCGCCAGTGTTACCAGTTTTGCTCACATTCTTAATGATGCAAGTAACACAGTACAAGGACCTTACAATGCTAAACAGGCCTCAACACAATTTGAAAAAAAAAACTGCCTTCAAATTAAAATGGCTTCAATGGGAATAAATCAGTTTGAAAGCCTATCTAGAAGTAGACAGGGTGCCAAGGGGTCTCTGTGTGCTTAAGAAACCAAATTGTGGAGCCAACAGAGAAGGTTTTCAGATTAAGTGGATAGCATCAGTGCAAGAGCAGGAAAAGAGTATATTGATTTAATTTTGGAAGAGAATGCAGTCATTCAAAAAGAAATAAAAAATGAACTGAACACTAAAGAAACTACATTACAAACCTTTGCAAATAGACCCCAGTCTGAACAATTATCTGATACTTTCACTGATCATTTGAGAAAATATGATGAAAAGATAAGGAACATCAAGAAAAACAAAGTTTGAGAGATGAACAGGATTATAAAGAAGGAAAGGTGTATGATTGGACCACTATAAAACAAAATAGCATGAACACAGGGGACCAGACCAGGACAACTGTGGACCATTTAAGACAGGAAACACTAAACAATTTAGAAGAAATCAATATGAGTTCTGATGTTTTGTTAGGGGAAGAAGAAGAGATATCAACATATGTTACCCCTATGGGTCCACAACCACCCTACCCCTATTTGTTCCATGGCAGAGTCAATGTCAAAATCAATGGAATCCAGCAGGAAGAGGACAAGGTGATGAGGGACAAAGAGGGTGTGGAAGTCGAGAAAACAATTGTGGAAGACAATGGAGGGGTTGGAGGAGAACAGAGTGAATGCAACAGTGAATGGACTGACTAATGTGATCAATTTGTCTGACTATATACTCTCAGATGTAGAACACAAAGTGTTGGAAAGGGGTTTGTCATTTGTCCCAAGCTCAAATTTGAATGTGTTTAATACAATAATAGAGCTACATAAGCTAGGTAGAAATTTAAGTCTTAAATCTTTTTTTAATAGGAGACAGGAAGGGATCAATGAGAATATCGAAAATGAGATACTTGATCAACAAATGGTTAATGATGCTAACAGATCGGTTTTTAAACCATAATCTAGTTTCTGCCCCCCCATGATGCCAGCATTACAGACCTTTCTTAAATGTTGTGAAACTGACATTGAAGGTATTAATGAATAGTTGAATAAGAGATTCTACTATAATCTGAGCAGAATAGAGAAAGAGGTGTTAGAGAATATGGGAAAAAAACACTGATATCACTATAAAACCTGTGGACAAGGGAGGGGCAGTGGTTATATTGAACAGCAGTGATTACGACAGAGAGGTTAAAAGACAATTAAGTAACCAGAAATTTTATAAGCGTTTGACCCAAGATCCCATTGAGCTTTTTAAGAAATTGACAAACATTTAGAATATGTCAAAAAGAATGACTCACTTACGGGACACGTGATTGAATATTTGAGGGTGTCATGCCCTATGAAGGCAACATTCTATTGGTTGCCAAAGGTTCATAAGGGTCTTTAATCTCCTCCAAGTAGACCAATCATTTCCAGTAACAACTGTTTAACAGAACCTTTGGCAAAATTCTTGGACTCGCACACTGGAGCCTTGGTTTAAAAAAACTCCAGTATACTGTATCTAAAAGACACTGGTGAGGTACTCCAGATTATTAATGATGTAGCCATTACAGATCAAAGTTTTTTAGTCACATTTGATGTGACTGCTTTAAATACCAGCATTCCGCACCAAGAGGCTTTAGAATCCTTGGAATATTTTTTGAATATGAGAGAAAATTTGACACCCAGTACTGAAGCACTGGTGAAATTGGCATCTTTTGTTCTGTCTCACAATTACTGCATGCATAAAATCGAATATTTTTTACAAATGAAGGGGACAGCCATGGGGCAAGTTTTGCCCCAAATTTTTCCAATCTTTACATGGCAAAATGGGAAGAGGAAATAATAACACCAGCATCTAACCCATTTAGGCAGCACACTGATCTATGGAACCACTTTATAGATGATGTGCTGCTGATCTGGACAGGCTCATGTTTTAAGAGCAATCCCGAAGTGGCAGTTTATTTGAACTAAGAGGAATTACAGGTCGGATCTCTTTATCAAAAAAGAGCAGCCAAATTAGAAACCAGGCTCAGAGATAGGGGATATGCTAGGAATACAGTTATGAAGGCAAAAATAAAAGCAGACAGTAGTGATAGTCAGTCTTTATTAGATAAAAGTGAGAAAGATACAACAAAATAGCAACAGGATGCCCAGACATGCTTTATTAGCACTTATAGTGCACTGGCCCATCAGGTTGCCAATATTATTAAGAAATATTAGTACATTGTTCTAAAAGATCCAGGATTAAAATAACTAGAAAAAGAAGGGCCTAAAACAGTGTACAGAAGAGGGACTACCTTGAAAGATATTTTGGTACACTTAGTAGAACCAATGGCCACAAACCCATAAATGGGGCTACCTAGGAGGGAGAATGGTAGCCACAGGTGTGGGAATTGTAAATTCTGTAATTGTGTAAAAGACACACATTTTTTTAAACATCCTCTCACACAGAGATATTGTTCGGTATGGGGCTTTATGACCTGTGCAACGTGTGGCATGATCTATTTGGCATCATGTAGTTGCAGTGCATTTTACATCAAAAAAACTAAGAGGGCCTTCAGCGTCTGGATTGGAGAGCATCTTTGAGTCTTAACAAACAAGGATGTAAAAAATGCACTGGCTGAGCATGTTGCAAACTAACAGTAAAGGCATGGAAGGCAGAGGTCTCAGCGGGAGATAAGAAATTAAACCTTTTTAAAAAAAGAAATAAAACAGAATGAAACGTAAGGTATCTGTAGTTGTACTAAGCATTTTTACAACCCATTTGGACCTGCAGTCTGTAAATAATCTCTAGGCAGATGTAGAATGGAGACTCTTTTGTTCTATCTGTTTAGGGAGTAATTTAATATACTGTAGTTATTTTATATGAGCGAATAAGGTGTTTTGTTTTTTTCCTTAGATTGTTGCACCGAAGTGTGGCTTGGACAGCATACTAGTTTGTGCTGCACAACACTATTTATGGGCTAGAAGATCCAAGTATAGGTGTCAGAAATACTGTTTATGTATTGGTGCACTATACAAATACAGTCAGCATCTGAAACTACACAAGAGGACAATGTATATTTCCCTTGTATGTAAATGAAAGTTGTGATAAAGACTGTAATCACATAAGGGAGGAACATTTGCACAAGTGTTTTTAATATGTATGCGGTCATAGATTGTTTGTGTTCAGTTTTAGAAGCACTGTCACTTTAATATGTGTTGTAATTTAAGGGGTAGATGTGTTACACTTCCCTCACCTTCGAGAAAGCTCATTAGAGCGAAACATGTTAGGAGACTGACAGTGATGTCAAACTTCTCGGTTTGCACTGTGTGAGAGGAGCGGGGACACACTACTTTGGAGCTCTGTGATTTTTCATCAAGGATTCATTGTGAATTAACTGTGGATGTGTTATTATGAATTAAAACCTTTTTGTACCGGAAACAAACAAGTGGTGAGCACTTGTGAATGATCCACATGGAAACTGGTTTTCAATAGCAGCAAGTTTGCACTTAAAGAAAATGAGTGGTGAGTGCTTTTTGAAAAATATCCACTTGGGAGCTATTTACCAACAGTGGCAACAACCAGTAGTTTAAACTAAGCTGATTAAGGTAGTGTGAGCCTTGTGTGGTACCGGTCCCCTGTGCTTAGTAAAGCATCAATCTGTGGCAAGGCAGACAACATACAGAGGTTTCCAGATGACAAAAATGCACTAGCATTAATGTGCTACATTCATGGATTTGCATCTGCAGCTCATATACACAGGCCCCACAGGAGCCTGTGCTTATGCAACCACACCTGTATGTGTATGTTATACAGTGTGCATGAGTATGTGTGACTGCAGAAGTGCAGGCCACATGGGACCCTGGGCGTCTGTATATAGAAGGCCACATAGGGCCTGCACCTCTGCAGCCAGAAGTACTTAAGTATGCTGTATGAGGTACCTTGCTAGATAGTATAATCTGTTAGTGCATGTTTTTTTATATGCAGTTCTGTAACTGAAAAACTGATACCCTCTTGAACAATTTCTAGATCCACTGCTGAAACCATGGTACCCACATTACAACAGTACTTCTGTCTGCATAACTGCAGGCCCCACAGGGGCCTACCCTTCTGGAGCCAGGAGTCAGTGTGTATGTCTTACACTTGTGGCTGAAGAGGCAAAGACCCCTTAGGGTCCTGCACTTCTGCACACAGAAGTACTGTTGCATTTTTTGTATCAGTGATTTTGTGGCATCTGTGCTTCTGTAGCCACAGGTTGGTGTGTATATCTTACACCTGCAGCTGAGGAAGAACAGGCCTGTCAAATGTGTGTATGTCTTGGATTGTCCATGATTACCTGAGGCTACAGAGGCACTGACCCCATAGGGGCCTGCACTTCTACAGACAAAAGAACTCTTTTAATACACTATAGAAATCATGGATTTGTATCTGACAGCAAGGGCTGTACTTCTGTACATTGAAGAAATTTGTGATTTCAGTATTGTAGATTTCTATCTGCAGTGACAAGTGAGTGATTATGTGTTGTGGTGTGCATGCCACAGACACAAATCCACAAAGGTAACTCCTTAGCAATACTGCATTTGTGTAATCCGGAAACAGATGTAAATTTTTTACCTGATGATGGCTTTCTGTGGTTCTCTCTGTGGTCTTGTCTTTTTGCTGCTTGGGGGATGGGGTGGGGAATTAGGGTTGGAAACCCTAACATCATATTTTCCTACTTTCGTTGCATTAAGTTGAACCCTAACTGGTGCAGTAATGCAGTTTTTGGAAAGAATATATATTTATATCTAGTGAAATGCATATTCTATGTAGTGAACTATATATTTATAAAATGGAGTCTACTGTCTAGCCAACTCTATCTCCAAATTTGTTTGAAACCTGGTGACAAAGGGTATTCTACCATAGCATAAAGCATGGCTAGGGACATACTAAAAGAAAAAACAATGATCTAGGATCTGGAAAATGTAATTTTATTAGGACAGCTTTATTGGGCATGCACAGCAGAGCTAAAAACCTGGCTAGAGGACTGAGATCCCAAAACAGTGCAAGAGGCTGCTGAACTCTCGGACCGCTATGCCAAGAGTAGACCTGCTCTGAGGGCAAATGGAGCAGGCATGGCAGTGCAGAAAGGGAAAAGCATGCCTTCAGGGCGGCTAAAACCCTCACTGCCTCCACCGAAACCAGTTAGCCCCATGTTTAAGAGAAAAGATTTCTCTGAGAGAAGAAATGAATGCTGGTTGTTTAAAGAAACTGAGCATATTGCCAGACAGTGTCCCAAAAAGGTGAGCAATACACAACAGGGTGCAAGAAAGGAAGCAGGGTATTTGTGTGCGTCCCTGGAAGCATGCCAGTGAACATGAGGGAACACATGCACCCAGTCATGGTGAATGGTGTACAGATGCAAGAGATAAGGGACACAGGGGCATCCCTGACCTTGGTAAAGAGGGATCTGGTAGTGGCTGGTCAGCTTATACCCAATAAATATGTCACTGTACAGGACTTCACAGGTGAGGCGAAAACATTCCCCCTCACTAGTGTTCTCCTAGACTGGGGTGAAACAGGGGGAACTGTGCAACAGGTGGCTGTAGCCAAAACCTTAGCAGTGGATGTGATCCTGGGCAACAATCTAAAACAGGAGATGGTATGTGAAGTTACCCATAGCCAAGCGGCAAGGGGAAATTGTAGTTCTCTGAACCCCACAGAAGCCATTGTGGAAACCACGCAGAGGCTGGTACCCCAGCCTGTGTCACAGAAGGGGAGACTAATGAAAAGGGGGGTAGAAATTTCCCCAGTGGCAAGTAACCACACAGCTACAGAGGGTTATTCCAATGAGGGAGGGGTGACCCATTGTCAGGGGGCAGGGATTGACAGTGATCCTGAGTTCCCTGATGCTAGTGCTAGGGACCGTAGTTTAGCCACTGAAGGGTACCTGTCCCATGCCTTTGGAATGTATGAGGGGTTTGCAGCTGCTCGGAGAAGTGATCCTAGTTTAGAGAAGCTGAGGGCTTGGGCAGACTAGGATAGCACACAGGGAGGTGACGGCAGACATAAGGTTTATTGGGAAAATGGACTTAGAAACATAGAAACATAGAATTTGATTGCAGATAAGGACCCCTTCACCCACCTAGTCTGCCCATTTTCCTACCTAACAAAGAAGCTGCAGATCCTAGTTAACCAGCAGCTTACTTCCTCCTACCCACCACTAGGACTGCCTTATGTCTGTCCCATGCCTTCTTGAATTCCCCCAATGGTTCTTGACTCCACAACCTCCTCGGGGAGGCTGTTCCATGCATCCGCAACCCCCTCTGTGAAAAAATACTTCCTCACATTACCTCTGAGCCGTCCCCCCATCTTCAAATTGTGACCCCTTGTTCTTGCACATCTCTTTTTCTGAAAGATGCCACCCTCTTGGACTTTGTTGATTCCCTTGAGGTACTTGAAAGTTTCTATCATGTCCCCTCTCTTCCCTCCTTTCCTTAAGGGTATACTTGTTAAGCTCCTTTAGTCTTTCCTCGTATGTCTTCTGGTGCAGACCCTGTACCATTTTGGTTGCCCTCCGCTGGACAGCCTCTACTCTGTCTATGTCTTTGCAGAGATGGGGTCTCCAGAACTGCACACAGCACTCCAGATGGGGTTTCACCAACTGTCTGTACAGAGGGATAACAACTTCCTGTTTTCTACTATTGATGCCATTCCCTATGCATCCCAGTATCCCCCCCCCCAGCCTTCCTTACTGCCTTCTCACATTGCATGCCCACATTTAGGTTATCTGATATAATTACCCACAGGTCACTTTCCATTTTTACTGTTGTCAGTATCTCACCCCCCATTGTGTACTCTTCCCCTGGGTTTTTGTTTCCCAGGTGCATTACCTTGCACTTCTTTACATTGAATCTGAGCTGCCATACATTTGACCATTCCTCCAACCTTGCCAAGTCCCTTCTCATCCTTTCCACTCTATCTGGTGTATCAACCCTGTTGCAGATCTTTGTGTCATTTGCAAAGAGACATATTTTCCTTCCAGTTCCTCTGCAATGTCACTTATAAAGACATTAAAAGGACCAGTCCCAGTACTGAACCCTGCGGTACCCCGCTAGTAACCCTCCTTTCTTCACTGTGGACTCCATTTACTACCACCCTTTGTGTCCTGTTGTCTAGCCAATTTTTTATCCAGACTACCACCTTGGGACCCACTCCAAGGCTGGTTAACTAGTGTATTAATCTTTTGCGTGGGACTATAACAGATGCCTTGCTAAAATCTAAGTAAGCCATGTCCACAGCCCCTCCCTGGTCTACTACTTTGGTCACCCAGTCAAAGAAATCTATTAGATTCATCTGACATGATCTTCCCATTGTGAATCCATGCTGCCTTGGGTCCTGTGCCCCACTGGCCTCTAGGTACTCAACAATTCTTTCCTTCAGAAGTGATTCCATCATTTTCCCTACCACTGAGGTCAAACTAACTGGTCTGTAGTATCCTGCCTCTGTCCTGCTCCCACTTTTGTGAAGAGGAATCACATCCGCCCTCTTCCAGTCCTCAGGTACCACCCCATCCTCCCATGATTTGTTAAAGAGAGTAGTCAACGGTGTCACTAGTTCTACCCTTAGTTCTTTTAGAATTCTGGGGTGAATCCCATCAGGCCCCATTGCTTTGTCCACCTTCAGTTTTAAGAGTTCTATCAGAACCCTTTGTTCTGTAAATGGACTGGTATCGACCCCCATCTTCAGAGTGTTTCTCTTGTTTGGTTTAGGTACCTCCCCCTCCTCTTCCTTTGTGAATACTGAGCAGAAATATTCGTTCAGCATCCCTGCTTTTTCACTGTCACCCTCTACCCACATTCCTTCCCCTTTATTAAGCCTCAATATCCCTTCTTTTGTCTTTCTTCGCTTCCTAATGTACCTATAAAAGGTCTTATCCCCTTCTTAACAGAGTTGGCTATCCTTTCCTCGGTTTGGGCCTTTGCTATTCTGACTGCCTTCCTAGCCTCTTTCTGCTTTAACTGATAAAGTTCTCTGTTCTGCTCCTTCTGTGTTTCCTTTTATTTCCTGAATGCTATCCTTTTCTCCTTAACCTTCCCTGCCACCTCTTTTGAGAACCATAGTGGTTTTTTCCTTCATTGTGTTTTGTTGATTCGATTTACACAAAGGCTTGTTGCCTCAGTGATGGCTGTTTTGATTACTCCCCATTGTTCTTCCACCCCCTCCTTCTTGCCTGTTTGCTAGTGCTTTTCTGAGGCACTCTCTCATTTTCCCAATGTCAACGCACCTGAAGTCCAATACTCTTGCTTTTGTATGGCTTGATTGTATGGCTGTGTTTATCGTGAGCCACACTGTTTGGTGGTCACTTGTTCCCAGTTGGCTACTCACTTCTAAATCTGAGATTCTTTCTCCATCCCCATTTGAGAGTACCAGGTCTAAGATTGCTCCCTCCTGAGTGGGTTCCAATGCTAGCTGTCTGAGGCATGCCCCCTGTAGGGCATCAAGAATGACCCTGCTCTTGGATATGTCTGCAGCGAAGGTGTTCCAGTTAACATCTGGCATAGTCAGGTCCCCCATCAACAATATCTCCCCTTTCTCTGCCATTCTAAGGAAGCCTTCTATCATTTTCTTGTCCATTCCCTTTCTCTAAGATGGGGGTCTATATACAACCCCCATGTGGATTGTGGTGCCATTTCCTGTCTCCAGGGTGACCCAGAGTGTCTCATCTGCTCCCTGTTTACTCTTTAGTTCTGTTGCTTTGATCCCTTCCTTTACATAGAGAGCTCCTCCTCCTCTTTTACCCTCATTCCTGTCCCTCCTGTAGATTGTGTATCCTGGTATGTTGACATCCCAGTCATGGTTCTCTGTGTACCATGTTTCTGTGACTGCCAGAATATCCAGGCAACCCTCTTCCATCAAGGCCACTAGTTCAGGGAGCTTGTTACACAGACTATGGGCATTGGTACTCATCACCCTCCACTTTTTGATGGCCTTACCCCTTTTAGCCCCATTCCTGTCATTACTGCCTTTACCTTTTTTCACATTTACCTCTGTCCTGCTTCCTAATGACTTCTCTACCTTGGTGTTTACCTCACTAATTACCGTGTTTTGTGGGGGTAGGCTGGGATTTCCCTGCTCCTTTTCAGTACCTCCCCCTTGGCTAGTTTAAATGCTCGCCAATGAAGCATTTAAACCTCTCACCTAGGATCCTGGTTCCTCCCCCCATGGACAGATACAGACCATCGCACCAGTATAGGTCTGCATCCCTCAGGTGGCTCCCCAGTCCCCAGTGAGCAAAACCCTGAACTCCACTCCAGTTTTTCAACCATTCATTGAATTCCCTGGTGAGGAGTACCCTAGCATCACCCTTGCCATAGACAGGCAACACCTCTGAGAAGGTTACTGTATGCGCTACTTGTCTAAGGCCCCTCCCCAACTCTTCAAGCTCCTCTTGCACTGCTCTGATCCCATTACTAGCCAGGTCATTTGTCCCTAGGTGGACCATGGCATCCAGCTCCCTCCTTCATGTAGCTACTCCCATGATCCTGAGGATTTGCTTCCTGTCCCTCCAAGCCGTGGCGCCAGGCAGGCAACTTACCTCCCTCTCCCCTTCCTCCCCCATTTCTACCCCCTAATTATTGAATCCCCCAGCAGGAGTTGTTTCCTTCCCCTGTGGGGTCTCAAGCCACCCTCTTGTGGGTCTCCTTTGTGAAGGTTCCCAGCATCCTCCTTGGTCTCCACTGCATGTGCCTCTGTAGAGGAACCACTATCCACCAGAAGAGCGAATGAATTGTGGAGAGGTACAGCTGAAGGGATGCAACTCTGTTCCACCACCCTCTCCCTCTCTGAGCCACCCTGGTCCAGCCTCTCCTCTTTCTTGGCAAACTCTGAGGTAGTGGCATTGTCCCTGTTGGTCTCTGGGTGGGGGAGGAGGATTCACAAATCCTAGTCAGGTCAGCCTGGAAATGGGCAACCTTCTCCCTCAGACCAGAGAGGTGTCTGCAAATAGGGCAGCATCGCAGCCTCCAGAATGTCTCCTGGAACACTGCTGATCCACAGCCATTGCACTGCACCACTCCTATCATGTCTTATTTTGTGTCCCCTCTCCTGTTTTTCTGTATGCTTACTCTCACTTCTCCTTACAACTCTCACCCTTTCTGTTCTGGGACAGCAACTTCCTACATTCTTCAGTAGCCTCCTTCTTCCTTGCTCATTGTCTGACCACCAGCAGCTAGTGGGGAGATTGAGCTACTTTTTTCCTTTAGGGTTGACAAAACCAATGTTTCTCTATGATCCTTCCCTTCCTACTGCCAAACAGGAAGTTCCTGTTGACAGTCAAATCCAGTGGCTATAAAAGCAGAACTGGCTTAGGGTGGGTGGGATGGAGGGCAATTAGTAAGAAAAAAGGCTAGCAACATGAAGTTGTAATTTGAGGCACCTGCTTTTATAGTGTCTAAGCCACACCCCCAATTAAGCTCTCTCTCCTCCTACTGGTTTAGCAAAGTAAACTGATACAGTACCCTTCTCAGCACAGAACACACACTGGCTTTCTTTTTCTTTCTTTTTTTAACCCTAAATAAGACCCCTTCTACTTCTAATAAAGTATCTGTTTGCTTAAGCTCAACAGACACTGACTCCTGCTGAGATATAAGTGTTAAATTAATAAGAAAATGTAGTTTCTTTTAGTTAGCTGCTTTATGCTCTACAAGCAAGGCTAGCAACAGTCAGGCAGTACAGAGAGAGGGAGGGAGTGGTGCTAGGCAGGCAGGTTATTGTTCCCCAGGGGTATCGTGAACAGTTGCTCAAGATTGCACATGATATTCCCTTGTCTGGTCATCTGGGAATTGTGCTCACAAAGCAGCGGTTGGCCCAGAATTTCTGCTGGCCTAACTTCACCCAGCAGGTGAAGGAGTATTGCAGGTCTTGTCATCGGTGCCAAGAAATAGGGAAGGTGGGTAAGAAAACCCAAGACACCCTGATTCCATTGCCCATAGTGGAGGAGCCATTCCAGAGGGTGGGAATGGATATTGTGGGGCCTTTAAATACCCCCAGCTCCTCAGGGAAGAGATTCATCCTGACTGAGGTGGATTATGCCACCCAGTACCCAGAGGCAGTCACTCTATCCTCACTGAAGACAGACAAAGTGGCAGATGCCTTGCTTGGGATTTTCTCCCATGTTGTGTTTATGCAGGAGGTTATCACTGACCGAGGGGGTTCCTTTATGTCAGACCTGATGAAATGTTTATGGAAGAAGTGTGGGGTGGTGCAGAGATGCATGACACCGTATCACGCACAAGCCAGTGGGCTTGTGGAAAGATTCAATGGTACCCTAAAGTCAATGCTCCAGGCATTTGCTGAACAGCATGGGAGGGACTAGGAGAAATACCTTCCCCACCTGTTGTTTGCATACAGGAAGGTGCCCCAAGAGTCAACAGGATTTTCCCCCTTCAAACTCTTATATGGACGCCGGATATGTGGGCCCCTAGACTTGATCCGGGAGGACTGGGAAGGCAAGCACGCCACCCAGGGAACTCCCATTGTGGATTACATACTTAGGTTTAGGGAAAGCTTGAAGGAGCTTATGGGGACAGTCCAGAGAAACCTAGCAGCTACCCAACAGAAACAAAAAGTGTGGTACAACCGCAGAACCAGAGCTCGCTTGTACATGGTGGATCAGGAAGTCATGGTCTTATTCTGGTCCAGAAAGACAAGCTGCAGGCTCAGTGGGCAGGACCGTAAAAAGTGTTTAGAAGGTAAATGATGTGAACTACATTGTGGAGTTACCTGACCGAAGACAGACAGAAAGGATGTACCATGTCAACATGATGAAGACATATGGAAATAGGGCTGACATGGTGTTTGCAGGGTGTAGTCATGGGGAGGGGATGGATGAAGGAGACCCCTTTCTGGACTTTCTGGAAGAAAGTATGTGGGAGTCCTCTGTGGAGGCAGTTAAATTTTCTCCCCAGCTGGCCCCAGACCAGATCCAGAAAGTAGGGGAGGTTTTAGCAGACTTTGCCCATTGTTTAGCACCAAGTCTGGACTAACCTCCTTAGCGACACATGATGTGGAGACAGGGACACAGACACCCATACAGCGAACAGCATATCAGGTGTCAGAGGCTGTCCAAAAAGACATTAGGAGGAAAGTGGAGGAGATGCTGGATTTAGGGGTAATCCAGAGATTCCACAGCACCTGGGCCTCACTCGTAGTCCTTGTGCCTAAGCCAGATGTCTCTACTCATTTCTGCATGGACTATCATGGACTGAATGCAGTCACAAAGTCAGATGCCAACCCGATGCCCCGGATGGATGAACTCCTGGACAAGTTGGGAGGGGAGACCTACCTTATGACCATTGACCTGACACAGGGGTATTGGCAGGTAGAGTTGACAGACAGAGCTAGGGAGAGATCAGCCTTCATCACTCTGATAGGCTTATTTGAGTTTAAAATAATGCCATTCAGAATGAAGAATGCCCCATCCACTTTCCAAAGGTTGGTGAACCAGGTGTTAAATGGTGCTGAGGAGTACGCCGTGGTGTACCTGGATGACATTGCCATCTTTAGTACCAGCTGGGAGGAACTCCTATCCCTCCTTAGGGAAGTGCTGGGCAGGATACAGAGGGCCAGGCTCACTGTCAAAGCCGAGAAGTGCCAGGTGGCCATGGGAGAAGTGGCATACCTCGGGCATGTGGTAAGTTGGGAACAGCTCCATCCTAACCAAATAAAGATAGAGGTAATCCAGGTGTGGCCCAGTCCAGAAACACAGAAGCAGGTCAGGAGTTTCCAAGGGACAGCAGGGTACTACAGGAAATTTGTACCCAATTACAGTGCCCTGGCTGCTCCCCTATCTGACCTGACAAAGAAAAGGATGCCCAAAAAAATTACCTGGGGCCCAGCTGTGAGGAAGCCTTTTCCAAACTAAAGGAGGCACTGTGCAGTGTTCCTGTTTTGGCAAGTCCTGACTATAGCAAAACCTTTATAGTTCAGACTGACACCTCAGACATGGGTATTGGGGCAGTACTGAGTCAGAGCTCAAGCCAAGGGACAGATCACCCAGTAGTGTACCTGAGTAGGAAGTTACTTCCCAGGGAACAAGCATACTCCACAGTGGAAAAAGAATGTCTTGCCATAGTGTGGGCCCTAAAGAAGCTGGAGCCATACTTGTATGGGCAGCATTTTGTGGTGCAGACTGACCACAACCCCCTGGTTTGGCTGACGCAGATGGGGAAAAACAATGGTAAATTGCTAAGATGGAGTCTTGCTTTGCAAGGGTATGATCTGACAATCGTACATAGGGCTGGAGCCAAAAACCAGAACTCAGATCGCCTGTCTTGTCTCTTTGAGGAGTGAACTGATTTGGGAAGCTTATCCCATGCAGGAGATAGAGCCCCCCAAATTCAGTCTAGGTGGGGAGGATTGTGACATGGACAGCCAGTTCTCAGTGCTGTATGATTTTTTTTTTGTATTCTAAAAATGTGTATGGACTGTCTCCCATGAGAAATGCTGAAACAGCAGGTGAGATCACACACATGCACACACACACACACACACACACACACACGCAGGTTTTAGATACAAGGTGTTACCTGGAAGGCCAGAAGCTAATTACAGACTTTTCTCAGTTAATTATAGCTGTAGTTGTTAAGAGGGAGATCATAAACTTTTAAAATACTTAGAGGAAGAAGAGCAGGTGGTGACATTTTAGTGTGAAGCCATAAATGCTTTGAAGTCTGTGTGAGAGAGGACACTGCTCACAGATAAAAGAAATGCCATTTGAAAAAGAAAATGAGTTGTACTGAGGATTACAGAATTTAATACTTTGAAAAGACATCCTGTTTTTGTATAGTATATATTTTTTATATATATTCTGACAGGGAGGAGCTAGGTGACCTCACACAAAGGGGTTGGCAAATACAGTTTTCTTTAAGGAATATTCTATTTTACTTCACAGACACACTTCTATCTAGACTCTGACAAAGGAACATCTTTGGAGCACTTTAAGCAGGTATTTAGAGAGAGAGACAAATCTAAGTACTGTAGTAGGTATTGCACTGTTAAAACCTTGTTCTTTTAAAATATTGTATGGTTCTTGTAATAATAGTTCTGTATTTTATGTTTTACACATTTTTTTTATCTATTTTAGTAAAATTCTAATTTTAGAGCCTACTTGGTCTGTCTTTGAATTTCTTTCTTTAGCAAGAAAAGTATATATGGTTATAGCTGACACTAGGCATAAGCTTAAATGGTGATACCAAATTGGAAAAAAGTAAGCGTTTTAAATCTGAGGTCTTTATTAAAGTTTTTATGTGTTCATTTCTGTACACCTGGTTAGGTGCCCATAGGCAAAGATATCTGGCCCCCCAAAAACAGAATTATTTGGGCCTGTGCATTGGGTATGTTAGCAAGAGGTTCACAGTTTGAATCCCTCCAGAACTGAGACCAAAGGTTGATATGAACTCACAAAACAGGCAGGAGGGTTACCCTGTTTCTGTAAACTGTTCACAAGACTGCGCTCGGAGGTTGGCACTTTGGGAGCAGAGGGCTGACCTACTAAGTGGGTTTGTGGCAGTCTTGTCCTTTTGCTGCTTGGGGGATGGGGTGGGGAGTTAGGGTTGGAAATCCTAACATCATATTTTCCTACTTTTGTTGCATTAAGTTGAACCCTAACTGGTGCAGTGATGCAGTTTTTGGAAAGAATATGTATTTATATTTAGTGAAATGTATATTCTATGTAGTGAACTATATATTTATAAAATGGAGTCTACTGTCTAGCCAACTCTATCTCCAAATTTGTTTGAAACCTGGTGACAAATGGGTATTCTACCATAGCATAAAGCATGGCATTTATTAAAAGAAAAACAATGATCTAGGATCATCAAACAGAGTTACATATCAAATCCCCATGTAAGCAACCCTTTCCTTAAAGAGAAAACAAAACTAACTAAAAGCACCCATTACAAGCAAAGTCAAAATTCATACTGTATAACCAAAAATACAGTATCACCAAAATAAAGCACAAGACCCCAAACCTAACCTAAACAGAAAACAATAAACATTGCAGGCACTGCCTAGCCACATACCAAGAAATACTAGTTTAACAAAGTACAGCATAAGATACCCACATGCAGTCTAAAAAGAAAACATTCAAAAAGGCCCAAAATGCTAAATAAACAATCCACAACATATGAGATTCACAGAACATTCTACTCTCATCATGTTTTCTGAACTCTGCATGGATTTTCCTACAATGAAACTAGCAAGCAAAACTGTGATGTCATCCCTCAGGGAGCAGAGTTAAAAAAACAAAAAAACAAACAGCAACATTAATATGCAAAACCCATGTATAGAGTGAAAATAGCCTTAAAACACATTCATTTATTTATCTATCATTAAAAAAAAGTACAAAGCACTCTGAATATTGGGTACTGTGGTACCATATGTAAACATACTTCCTGCTGGTTAAGCCCTCAAGTGTGCCGTAGGCACAACCCATCAGTCAATATGTTGAAAGAGCATAATATCCACTTCTATGAGGTGCTGCTATCTGTTCTAGACAGTGAACTACTGTATCTCTCAGCTCTAGGCTTTATTAGGTTTATATCTTAAGCGCCCTTTCCCTGGGACCCAGGGCACTGTACAGGATACAGGTAAAAAATAAGATAAGATTATAAATAAAAAGCACATAAAATATGACATCAACAGATATATCAGCTAAAATTAATAAGAGAAAGAAGACTGCAAAATACGCTTGAGAGTGATTTGTTCCTGTAATGCTCTTCTCAGGGCAGCACCCTTTAGCTCCTCCTCCTCCAGCTTACTCCTGTTGGTGGATTTCACCTACTGGTAGCGCTGTCCCCAGGGAAGCATCCTCGCACTCCACCTCCCACTTATTCCTATTGGTGGACTTTGTCCCCTTCCCCCAGGGCAGCAACCTGTAGCTGTTACTTCCCACAAATCTGATTGTTGCAAGTCTGAGGAATTGAGGGTTTTAAGTGTACATGAGAATGTTATGGAAATGCTCCCCCCAGCAATGTGGTCTGCTTGTCTCTGAATATATTGCCCCCTTCCCCCCATATTTCCAAGGGCAAATAGAGATTTACAGTTACAGAATTTATTTTTTTTTGGGGTGGGGGGATTTCATGGCATACAAACCTGACAAAAAGTTGAACATTTCAGAGGACAGTTATTGTTCTGATGTTAGTGTGACCAACCTTATTAATTTGCTTTTTCTGAAGGAGAGATATGGAGTAGTATTACTAGATTTGAAAATCCTAAAAAACTTCAGTGTGCTTTAATGGCTCAATTGGTATGTCAGCATGTTACAGATCCATGGGTGAAGGGTTCAAACCTTGAACAGGGTAACATTTTCTCTTTCAGAAGGATAGATATGGAGTAGTGACTACATTTTGAAATCCTATCTAAATTCACTGTGCTTCTGTGGCTCAGTATGTATGCCAACATGCAAAAGATCCAGAAGTCAAGAGTTCAGACCTTGAGCAGGGTTACTTTTTTTTTTTATGTGTCACTTTAGTCTGAGTAGAGACAAAACTTGGGAAAACTAATAAAAACAGTGTATTTTGGTGGCTCAGGGTGTAGGTCTCTCTGCATCCAAAAGAGCCAGACTTCAAGGATTCAAATGTTAACCGGGGACATTTTGTTTGTGTTTTGTGTCAAACTTGCCTCCCTCAATGATCTTAGAAGTGAGTTCCACAGGACCGACACCACAACATCAAAGGAATGGTCACCCGATGTTTAGAGTTGGGCCCTGGAAACTGCTAGGAGGCCTTCCTCAGCAGAGCAGAGGGAGCACAGGGGCAGGCAGGAGTCAGGCAGTCATGCAGATAGCCCAGACCCTTTCTGTATATGGTTTTATAGATCAGTAGACCCACACTGAAGGAAATCCTCCACCTCACTGGCAGTCAGTTCAGATTGAGCAAGACTGGGGTCACATGACAGGACCTTGGAAGGCCCATCAGCAACCTAGCTGCTGCTTTCTCTTTTTTCTTTTATTTATAGGTATCTCAAACTACAACAACAACAAAATTCACAACCAGAACAACAACAACAACAACAAAACAACACACAAATATCCTCCATCCTCCCTTCCCCCGTTCCCACCCACTCCACCCCTAAAGGGGAGAGGAGTGTGCTAGACACAGATCCCATACAAAATGTTAAACTATAACTAAGGAAAGAAATACAATCCACAGGTACCAGTACCATAACAATACAACTAAAAGATGGTGTTTAGCCTTGCCACAAAATATCCCAAACTGAACAAGTGAGAGGAAAAACAAAACAAAACAAGAAAACAAGAAGAATAAGAATCCCAGCCAGAGAAAACCAAAGCAAGATGGGATCTGCTCCAAGGCACTCAAACAGTGTGTAATGTGTGCAGTCTGCTCCATTTGGTTTCACTGGCCACTGCTTTCTGCACCAGCTGCAGGTGGCACAGTACCCCTCCACTGACCCCAAGATACAGAGCATTGCAGCAGTTGAGTCTAGATGTCATGAAGGTATGCACTAATGAAGGCAGATCGTCTGGGGAGTTTAGGGAGTTAATCCAGGCAATGTTCCTAAGATAGTTAAAAATCAATCTGGACAACACATAAGACCTGAGCCTCAAATGCCAATCTGACATCTAGGATCAGGCCTAAATTTTTCACCTTCAGGAATGGTGAACGAGGGACTGTACCAATCATCAAGCCTGTTCTGGCACTCATAGCATCTGCCTCCCTCCAGTGACCCAGCTCAGTCATCAGCACCTCCATCTTATCTTGGTTGAGCCTCAGCCAATTAGAAGACATCCAGTCCTGGATCTGACCCAGACATTTATTAAGCATTGCCACTACATTACGTGTCCCAGTGGCAAAAGACATATACAGTTGGGTATCACCTGCATAACAGTGAAACTCCACACTGTAACATCTTATGATATCACTCAGGGGCAGCATGTACACTGCAAACACCATGGGTGAGAGGATTGAATCTTGGGGAACTCCACAGAGCAGGGGCTTTGGGTGGGAGGAGAAACTCCCCATCACCACCCTCAGCATCCTGCCTGTGAGAAAGGATTTAAACCAGCAGATGACAGGACTGGTGAGTCCACTGAGCCCCCTCATGTGATCCAACAACACCACATGGTCTACAGTATCAAATGCTGATGAGGGATCAAAGACAAGTATTGACTGTCCCCCTTGGTCTCTAGCCCTGTCATAGCTACCACTCTATCTTCCATTATCAAATTCTCCTTTCACCCCAATCAGGTTTTTAAGTCTTGAAAGTGTGCTAAAGTCCTCCAACTCCAAAAGGGCAACATCTCCTTCCCAGGAACTACCATCCCATTTCCCTCCTCTCTACTCTCACTAAAATGCAGGAAAAACCTGGTCTTTCCCAGTTCTCTTCCTGTCTTGACTCCTTCTGCCTTTCTCCCTTTCTCAGCCCCATCCAGCCTGGCATCCACAACTCATGTTCAGCTATCTTCTCCTTTGTCTGGCTTACTAAACGGGATGGATCAGGGACAGTGTACCTCTGCCATCTTTGTTAGCCTGGCCAAGAATTTCAACACAGTGGCCCATCTCCTCCTACTACTACAGAAACGTAAAGGTACAAATCTTTCTGACTTCTCAGTTAGTTGGTTCCACTTCTACTTAATGGACAAGCTATCGTACATCACCCTAAGTATTCCCTCTCATGATTCCTGATCTAAATCTGATTCATCTGGACAAAAGTAGGGGCCTAATCTAAAATGGTTGTGGGGTGCTTAAGGACTACATACTGTATGATGAGTGCAGAACACACCACAAAAAGCAATCTATGTGCAACAATACCATATTTCTTGGGCTACTCACAAACTAATACAGCATAGCCTATCTCTTACTGGAGAAATAATCAGACCAACAGGTAAATGGGCTGACGCTAGACTTCAGATATGAACAAACTGGATTCATGATCCAGGTGACTTATGACCTACATCAATCAGATTCTAATCAAACTAGCAGGAGCTACTTACTTCATAACCCTGGATGTTTCTGATTGCTTCTAAACTATGAAGGTACTTCACAAGAGATGGTGCAAAATTATCCCTGACAATATGCCCATGGCTCCAGGCGAGGTTAACTATCCAGACTCTAAGAAAGGATCCTTATGTCTCTGTCCTCACCAAGAATGGGTTTGTCATTCCTGAATCTTGACACTCTTACCAGTCTGAGAGTTGAATAACTTTCCAGCTTGTATACTGCTTCTGGCAGTTTAAAATAAAAAAATGCACAAGTGTCCAAGTATTTGAGTAACTTCTAAAGAAAGACCATGCCATGAAATGGGTCAAGAGTTAACCACTTGAATGAAATGTAAAGGTGCTTTATCAAGCACCTTGTTTACCTTACCCTCAGAGGTACTGTATAGGTTTTTTTTTTCGAGACAGGTAAAACTAACCATAGTGTTTGTTCAATATGTATCTGCCAGTTGTTGTGTTAGTCTATGTGCAATCTGCAAAGTTAGTTTGAGTGTTACTTTGGCTTGTCTGTTTCCTCTGGATTTCCACCCTTGGTAGAGATGCCAGGAGAAGTTTCTTGAGGCAAAAGGAAATTGGTAGCTAAAAGAGTCACACCAGAGGCAGAGCGCCAGAGAAGGAGGATGGGCAGGAGGTGGTCATGAAAAACCACTAGGCAGAGGATGTGTGTGAGTGAGTAGCTTATGTAGGGCAGGGGGTGGAGTCTGTCAGCCACCCATTGAACCACAGGTGAAACCTTTCAATTCAGTGTGTGACTACCAGTTGTGTAATTGCTTGTTATTTTGGCTTGTCTCTTTCCTCTGGATTTCCACCCTCAGTAGAGGTGCCAGGAGAAGTTTCTTGAGACTAAGGAAAATTGGCAGTTAAAAGAGACAAAAGACCAATGTGCAATGTAACAGGACCTTCCTCCTCCAACTCACAGAATAATCTTAATAACACAGAGGAGAGCCCCCCCCCATGGGGGTAACCTCTGGGGAACCAAGAATACTGGGTTAGTCTTTCCTCCAGGATTCTGAAAATGATGAAGCCTGCTTTTGATAAGTTTGGCAGAGTTTAATTTTGGATATCTAGGTTTCAAGCTGGATGATGTGAGTGAACCATGATCTTGACAATGTGAGCTGGTATATTCTCCTTTAATCAGAGATGACGGTGCACTCATGAATGACTGGCTGAAAAATAGAAGAGGACTGGAGACCCAGACATGATAGCAACACTCTAACACGAAGGACAGACCAGGAAGTAGTCATGATGTAATAGTTTTCAGTACACAGAAGAGAATGATTAAAATCAGGATGTCTGTTCATAGCTTGTAAAGGACTTGAACGGGACACCAGGTAGAGTCTGTTGTGAAATAGGATATGTGGACCCTTGATTACTTCTGTCAGTTTTTTATCTTGGTAAAATAAAGGTACAGTGATTTCCTGATGCTTTCTTGAGCTGTTATTTGTTAGGTGAGTTTCAGGATTGAAGACAGAAGAAGACCTAAATTTTCCAGGTCTTAGAAATCCAAGTAATGCTAATGTCATGGTTGCTTGAACATTAAGATCATGGAAAGATCCCAAACTCCATATCTTAAGAGGACCATCAGTGAAAAATGTTTGTAATCTCTAGGCTTCCCTGAGGGATATTGAGAAACAAATTTTCTTGATCCTTCAATAAAGCATTGATTGCTAGGATAAATAAGAGCATGTGGCATAGGGCTGGGTGGACAAAAAGGTAAATGGTATGCATGAGATATATTGTTTGATTGTTGTTGCTGTCAAGCAAAATGTTTAAGAGTAGAAGGATGCAAATGCAAGAACATAAGGAACAGAATATTACAGGAGGTCTATGTTTTAAAAGGTGCAGAAGGTAGTGTATGTCTTGTACGCTACTCTGACAGCAGACTTGTTGATGAAGCTAGGGAATCCCAGATGGTAGAAGAAGCATGGTTGAAATATATCTTATATCATTTACAGCTCTTGGAATGGTGGAGAAAGAATTATTTCTTTTTGGAGCGAAGGTAAGCAGCTCTGAATTGATTAGAGAAGTACTGTAGAGAGTGTGATCAAATACAGTCGAGAAGACAGTACATTCCTTAGGTCTTAGGAGCCCAAAGAAGGCTAAGGTCCTGGCTTAATGTAGGAGCTGAGCAGTTAGTGAACCAAAGACTTAATCATGTACGAAATTTGTTAGTTTGCAATATAGAGAATGGATTACATGCCTCCTTGAGTGTGGTCCTTGAGGAATAAATTTCTCAGGTTTTGAAGGAATGGTTTAACTGCTGGACTGGATAAGTTTGAACTAGAATAAATGGATTTTAAGGTAAACTGAATGTCCAGTCTATAGTATATTGTCTGAAAGTGTTGGCCAACAGGCCTAATGCTTGATAGCAGTACATACTGTATAGCTGACAGTCCCAGCGCTTGAAGCAGTATGATGTGGCAGAAAATCTGATTGCTTGTAAGAAGTATGATGAGGCAGACAGGCTGATTGTTAATAGCAGTATGATGTTGCTGACAAGCTGAACATCTACAAGAAGTATGATGTACAATAAATGACAGGACAATTGCTTATACGTGGTATGATGTGGCTGACAGGCAGAACAACTATGAGCAGTATGACATAAATGACAAGGTTGATTGTTAATAAGCAGTATGATGCAGCTAGCAGGTCAAACAGCTATGAACAGTATGATATAGATGACAGGTTGATTTCTTATGAGTAGTATGATGTGGCCAACAGCCAGAATGATTTTGATTGGTATGATAATGCCAACAGGCCTAATGCTTGCCAAATGTAAGATAAATCCAACAGGCCAAATTCTTAAGAGGATTATGATGTGTTTGACAGGCTGGATACTTGTGAGCAGTATGATGAGGCTGAAATACCCAACAGTTATGAACAGTGCGATATGGACAGCAGGTCAATTGCTGTTTATCAGTATTATGTGGCTGAAGGGCCACTGGCTTGTGTGCAGTATGATGTTGTATGATGTGGCCAACAGACTGATTTCTTGTGAGCAGCATGCACATCCTAGGATGATGAAGGAGAAATCATTACTTTAGCAGGCAGAGGATGGAAGTTCTGAATTGCATATGACATTCATTTTGATCATCTCAGGACATTTATTATGGAGTAGGAAAACTGACCTGTACTTAGCATGGCTATGACTGCTTGGTTATCAGAATAGAATGTGAGTATGACAGGTTGATTGTTCCAAGAGGAGACCTCAGGTAAGAGCAACTGTTGCAAAGGGATATGGTTCAGATAAGGAAGTCATGGATTAAAAATAAGGAATCTTGGATTTCTGATAGCTTTGGATGAGCAAAATGCCACAAAAATGAATCAGAACCATGTTGCATCATGGAAAGTTTGAGTGTTTAATTCTGTAGCTGAATCTTAACAAACATGGATGTGGCATTCCAGTCTAAGAGCAATTTGACCATGTGATAAGGTCTGATCAAGTAAAAACAGTGATGGTAAAGTGATAATCCAGAGCAATGCCAGTTACTAAATGTGCCATATTAAAGTGGGATATAAAAGGTGATAATCCAGAGCAATGCCAGTTACTAAATGTGCCATATTAAAATGGGATATAAAAGGTGATAATTCAGAGCAATGCCAATTACTAAATGTGTCATCTTAAAATGGGATTTAGAACTTTCATCAGGGAATATTCCTCATCGCACACTTGAGGTGCCTTAGTAAGGAAACAGTTTATCATTTGTACAGGATCATTTGGATGAGACAGAAGGGACAAACAAATAGCTAAACTGGATGGTATGGAATGAAATCCACTATGGAAACTTTTATCAAGGCTTGAGAGAAAAATCTGAATCAGAATTGCTTGATCTGAAGGAAATACAATCTGTTGTCCTTTTCATCCAAAACATTAATTTGTGTATGAAAATACTTGCCTGTGCATTGAAGTATAAAATGAATGGGACTTTGAAGATGGACAGGAGATTGGATAACACAGGTAACAGAGAACTATTGAACAACTAGAGGTCTTTAAATACACATGAAAAGAGAAGACAGAAGGCTGCAAAATGACAAAATGATTGCATATGGAGGAGGTAGGGCATGTAGTCTGGCACAGTGCCTGCAATATGTCATTATGTAAAGCCACCAATGATACTCATGATTTAACTCTCTATAGATAGTAGGTGTAGGCACTGGTTGTGAAAGTGAAGATGATTTGCTGTTACTGCTATGAGATACAAATCAAACAGTTCCTGCTTTCTGGCAGAGGAAGAAATTGTGTCCTTCAATACTCAATGTGCAGACAGCCACTTGGGAAAAGTCCGTTCCTTGATGCAGAACTAAGATTTTGAGGCGGTGTCCTGTGAAGAATTTAGTGGATGGCAGACTGCCCAGAATTCATGCCCTCTAGGTCTGAATCAGTGTAGTGAGTGACTATGAGGTTCTAGGCTGAGAACTGAAAAGGATAACGAGTAGGACTGGACGAATGTGAGTGGAGCCTGGGGTGCTCTGCCTGTCCTGAGGAGGTAACCACTATGGGTGGATGACCCCCAGCATCCCAAGTGATGCTCTGGGGAAGGGATCTGCTTCCAAGTACAGGCTAAGCTAGGCAAATGGCCACATGACTTTGCTCCCACAGGCTGTTGCACTACTGTTATCCCACACTTATCCCAGGAGCAATAGGAATTAGTGATCAACAAAGTCAACAAACAACTACTGAGCAAATAAGAGTTCTCAGAATCTGACTCCCACCAGAGCATATTGTAGGAGATCCAGAGGGACAGTGATGCAATTGGAACACCTAATAATGATGAACAAAAGAGAGGCACCAACCAGCCAAGAGCAGCAGGGAATACAAATAAAGGATGCAAGACAGTTATCCAAAAGCAGCAACTGAAAGAAAGAAGGCTGAGGCTGGATCTCCCAGAGAAAGGAAACAGTTGGCCAGCAAAGGAAAACACAAAGCTTGGAACTAGGATGGGAAAGGAAACCTGAGAGAAATGCAAACAATATTCTATTTTGTGTGTTGTTTGTGTTTTGTAATTTTTGGAAACTTTAATAAAATATATTAAATTGAAAAAAAAAAGAAATACAAACAACAAGACTCCAAAAGCACAGAAAAGAGGAACGGACAAGTGGCAGAAAGCCACAGATTACAGGTAGTTTGGGCAGAAATACAAAAGAATGGGGGAGCTGCAGCAGATACAAGCACTAGAGAAAGAGAAAGAGAGAGAGAGAGAGAGAGAGGGAGAAAGATTAAGTGGGGGTGGCAGAAGCAAAGGGAACAAGCAGGCCACAGAAAGTACCACAGCAGCAGTAGCAAAGGGAGCAGAAACATCTGAACAAGGAGTGAATAGCAGAGGCAAAAATGGACAGGTGCAAGGAGACACAAGGAGAGACACAAAATGGCAGAGGAAGCAAAGAACCAGGAGGCAACACAGAGGTAAGACCAAACATGAAAAACACAAGGCAGAGGAGGTGTGTGTGAGTGAGTGGTTGTGTAGGGCAAGGGGGTTGAATCTGTTATCCACCCATTGAACCACAGTTAAAACATTTCAATTCAATTCTCTGTCAATTGTACTGTATAATGAGGATAATAGTTTGTTAATATGCATACAAAGTTCTGTGAGAGGCAGAAAATAAGTATTTAGAGTACAGAAAATATCTGTCTTCTATGTGGGGCTTGCAACACTATGATCATGTGATCAATGGACAGATTCAGTTTTGCTTTGCCCTAGAAGACTGAGTAAGGGATATGCTGAGTAAAATATCATCTACACTAATATAACCAATCTGAATACATCTACTGTAGTATATAACCTGTTTAAATAAGTTAGTCAGGAAATGCTGAGGCGGGGGATCCCAAGACCAAAAAACTAATAAAACAGAAGGCTTAAAACTATGATATTTACACCAACCACGTTTATAGTAACGTATAGTGTTTTGGAATTTATTTTTAATTCTTCTGATATTACTCTACTAAACATTTCAGATAATTCAGCAATTAATTTGCTAAATCTGTCACAGAGCATCGGACTGTCCCCAACTGACCTCACAATTGCTATTTGTGACATCACAATCTGTTGTCTTAATTAGTGCTATGATGTCATAAAAAAGGCATGATCAATTCATACGGGATTGTCAAATGCTTCTTATACAAACTTCTTAAACAGGCTACTAACACATGATATACACCATGACAAGAAAAATAAAAAACAAAATGAATTTTCTAGTTAAAAATGATTACCAGATTCATTATGTCGGTAAAAGTACATGCTGAAGTGCTGAGCTGCTCTTTAAGGCTGGTTCTGTTTAGGTAGGGTTGATCTTATGTGTCCCAATTTGAAATGGTCAGATAATTATCATACTAGAAATGTAAGAAATCAGGAAACCTCACTTCCTGAATTAATTCACAGAATTTCTGGACTTTGCAAAGCATGAAGTGTCACTTTGCATAGTACTTTGCATACCAAAGTGCCATGCTTCACTGAACAAAGTAGCACTTCACTTATGAATAGAGTTGCAGCAAAGTGTTACTCCACTGTCAAAGTTGCCATGAAATGGCTGAAATTCGCATCTGCAGATTTTCACAAAGTGTTCCCTACCCTCAGCAACTTTGACTGAAATCACAGTTTTCCATAAGAACAGCAGAATTCCACTCGCAAAGTGCAGAATTTCACCCACAAACAGTGGAATTTCACCTGCGAGTGGCAAAATTCTGCCATTTGCGGGTGAAATTCAACATATCGTGGGTGGAATTCCACCATTCCAGGTGAAATTCCACACTGTGCGTATCAATTCACACTACTCAAGTTGTGCTAAATTTGCAGATTAATTAATGGAGCGAATTTAGCCAACGTCACCCATCTCTACTCATGAAGTACTATGCAAAGTTGTGTGACTGTTGTGTGTTTTTAAATTAAAACACTCTTAAAAGCAACTCACCTTCTGTGTCATGTAGCCCCACCCCTCCATACCACATGCTTCTAAAAGGAGTACTCCAACCCTGCAACACCCCACTTCCTGCTACCCCCTGTACCAAGAGTTTTATATGTGTGCATATATTGCCAATCCATTCTCTTCCACTGCATACAAAAGCAAGTGCACTCACACCTCCCACCTGTCCCTTCATGTTATTACAGTAACCACTCCTTTTACCACCCTCTTGCAAAAGAAACCACCCTCCAATTTAAACCAGCAGAACCTGCGAAAAAGAAAACTGTCCTGTGTCAGAGTGAAGCTGTCCTCACTCTTCAAAGTCTGTGATCAGAATGAAAATTGTATATTCTTTTGCAAAGTCCAGCTCCCAGACAACCACACTAATAGTACATACAGTATCTACTGCAAAGTCCAGCTTCCTGACAACTACACAACAGCAGCCTGATGTTAGCAGCCATAAATAGTGCAGGATTACAGTCATGAAACTTCCCAGTCTGTGGGATGTCACAGATGTGCCATCAAACTGGCAATAACAATCATATCAGTCATAACAGTTTACTTAAAGACTACAGCTTTTAAACAAAGTGCATTCCTTAGTTCATATCCAGCTCTGCCACCACGCTTGTATTTATGGAAATTGGACTTTATTAATTATAGGCCCTATGCACCAATGCTATGCAGGCATTGTGTGCTGGGTAGCATGAAAGTGAAAGTGTCTACACTGGCTGCATGTGTCTGCTGCTGATATGCTACATGCAAAACCCTCCACCGCACTTTGTGCTCAGCACCGGTGTGGGCATGGCTGCATATACATAGATGCACAATGGTGCAGATAGCTATAGGTGAGAACATAACATGGTATGGAACATGCCAGGCACTACATGGCCCAAATGGCAGCCGAAAAGTCAGCAATACATACCCCTATCCAAAAAACTGACATAGGACACTTCTACAGGGGTTCACCACACTGTTCACTTCACAGGTGATACCAATCACTACGCTCAATCTCCTGCATTAGAGAACACATAGGGCAGTTGTCCTTTACTATATAACATACAGTCCATGTACACAGCAATGTCCAGAGTCCAACATAGTCCATCCCACACATCCTAGGTGGAAGACCGAGGCTATGTACTACCAATGTCCACATTCTCGGCATGGCCATCAGGTTAGGCCGTCATGTACCTATTGCCCTTAGGCACCACCATTGGGCACATGAGTGACCTCCTGCCACTATGCAGTCCATGTCTGGACAAGTGTTGCCCCATCCTAGCAACACCTCTTAAAACACTTCAGGCTTATTTAGCCTGTTTTATTCACATTTTAAACTGTATTCTCTGCAGCGCTAAGCCCTAGCGTGAAACCAGAAGGTACACATTCAGTTTCGGTTTCGGGCAGTACTTCTGGCCCATGCTAGAGAGCGGTGCAAGTGTGAGGGGGACCACACATGGAGATGCATGCAGAGACATGTGGGTCTGCACGTGTCAGCTGTGTCTGCAGGGGAAGCAGGGGAACAGGGCCATGATAGTGTACCATCACAAAGCAAATGGTAAGCACATAACAAGACAGCAGAAGACAGCATATTACTGTACAAATCCTCATAGCAACTATGGAAGCCCCTAGTAATTTCTATAGCACTTGTCAGATGTTTGGATAGGGAAATCAAATTGTTGATTTCATCTGTAATAGGTGTATGTTAATGCAGACTCTGCAGACAGAGATTGCTAGGCTACAGGTATCAACATCTCCCAATCTAGAAATTGAAGCCATTGAACATTTCATAGACCAAATGTCAGATTCACTATTTTCCACAAGTGCCCTATCCAAGTCTGAAATTAACTACTGTGAAATGAGTGGCTTTCTCCTAGGAGATCCCTGTCCTCCTCCTATTCAGCAGGATGACAGTAATTGGTCCATTGTTTTGAAACAGAAAACCAAGCAAAGGGGAGGTCAGATATTTAATAGACCCTCTATGTTACCTATATATAATAGATATGTTGGCTTACCAATTGAGGATAATCCTGTCTCCCAGAATGAGTCTCCCAATACATTGCCCAAAAGCACTAAAGGGATAGTAAAAGAAATAAATACAAATATACTACCCACAACTAATTCTCCATCTAGCCCCAAGAGAAAAGTGTTCACGACTCTCACTAAACAAATTGTAGTGTTTGGGGGATTCTATGATTAAACATATTGACCTGACAATATGTAATCCAGCTTGCTCCAGCTTTAGTGGGGCTAGGGAAGCTGATGTAACAAACATTGCTAAAAAAATAACTTAAAGGTGCAGGTGAAAATCCCCTCATCATAATTCATGCTCGTACTAATGATATAAATTTGACTAATCTGGAAAATCTAAAACAAAACTTTGTTGCCCTTAACAATGTGCTGGCAGAAAGAAATTACACAGTTTGCTTTTCTGAAATTATACCAGTACCCAGAGCTACTCCCATCATTTCCAATAAAATCAAAGCTTTAAACGAATGGCTACGGAAATGGTGTTATCAACAGAGAATTTTTTGCATAACGCATTGGGAACATTTTTATGACAGGCCTTCTCTGTTCTGCTGCGACAGATTGCACCTTAGCAGACGGGGTAGTGTCTTACTGGGAAAAAGCTTTTTGTCTGCAATTGAAAAAACATTTAAACTAGTACTCTTGAGGGAGAATGGGAATGCTCCCAAGTCTCTGGATATGAAACATACCCCAAAATAATCATAAATATTACAAAGTGTCATCCCTAAATGCACAATCTCTAAATCTAATTAAAATAGCAGAATTAGAAGCCAAATGCAAAATATTTAATTTTGGCATTATAGCTATTACAGAAACAAAGTGGGATTCCAACTCAGCATGGATTAAAGAGATTCTAGGGTATAACCTTTACCATAAAGACCAACAAGATGAAGTTGGTGGATGGGTTTGTTTATATGTCAGAAATGATATTCCATCTTATCAAATCCTGGGTACATGACAATTCGCTCCCGACAATTCGTATCGCGACTACTCGCTCCTGACAATACACTCCGCCATCATCCCGCTCTTACGACAATAAATGTAATGCCAACTCACTCCCTCTAAGTTGTAAAATACTGTTCTACCATTCTGCTGCATAAAAAATATGTCTACATCATTTCCTCACCATATATTGCTGTAAGCTCGCTCCTTTCACTTTTAAAAAAATACTGTTTTACCGTTGTGCTGAATATAAAATATGTCTGCATAATTTTCCTAACATAAATTGCTGTAAGCTCGCTCGTTTCACTTTTAAACAAAGTAATTTGCATCCAAAGAAAAACAACTGATAATGAAATGTACTGTTCAATGAAAATTAAATAATTAATTACACTATATGGGCATACATTATGCGCTGTTCTGCAGATCGCAAGCCTTTATGTCTAATATGAACTGAATCAGTGTAACTTTTATGAGTAACTGTGTTTAATAATGCAGCTACAATTGATGTGTGGCTTCAAAATGTTGGTAGAGTAGCTAGGAAGTGGTCTTATTTTGTGGAAACAAAAAATAGAGAACCATCTGAGCATGTGGACTGCAAACCCTTTCATTTTACATTTCTTGTGAGACACAGCCAACCCAGTTAAAAAGGCAGTGGGATCATTTTAAAGCTGAAGCTGCCCTTTAACCACATAGCCAGTGAATTTTGTGTGTGGATAAAATGAGGCTGTACTTACAGTTTATTGAACTTTCCTTTTTAGTGGAGCATAACCTACCCTTTTATCCCATTAGGCAGTGAGCACAGTTGTGGTACAAAGCAAATTATAGTATCCAGAAGGATATTTATGTTTTGGAAAATCCAATCCAGGTAGCAGACTGGTAAGAGAGATTTATATTTATTTTGGGAGCGAATTGTCGTAGGCAAGTTAATGTCGGAAGAGTGAATTTGCGCTGGGGTGAATTGTCGGGATCGAGTTGACGCGGATAGAATTGTCGGGAGCGAGTTGTCGTGTTCCCTCAAATCCCATATGATACTATTACTGAAAGCATTTGGGTTAATATTCAATTGAGGGGACAACCTCAAATTGTTGTAGGTGCATGTTATAGGCCCACTTCAGCTGACTACAAATATTCAGCCACACTAATAAAAGATATCTCAATACTTGCTAGTAAAGGACATGTTATAATCCTAGGATAGTTTAACATGCTGTCAATAAACTGAGATAATCTCACTAGTAAAACTCTTATCCAGAAAGACTTTACAACAGTATTAATAGAATTAGGGTTGGAACAAATCATCACAGAACCTACGAAAGGAGACAATATTCTTGACCTTGTAATTACTAACTTAACAGAGAATATGTCTAGCATTACCCTACATGACCCTATAGGTGGCAGTGACCACTATGCCATCTCTTTTTCTTTAACATACCAATATCAGCCACCCCACAATCATTCTTTGTTTAAAAACTATGATGACCAGGCAAATTTTGAATTGATCAATGAACACCTAAATAAGATTGCATGGTATGATATTTTAATACGATTACCACTCGAAGAAGCCTAGATTTATGTAAAATCCACTATCCTAAACTTAGAAAATACGTTTGTCACAATCAAAAAGAAATATAACTCAAAAGGCAAGATACCTCTATGGTTCAACAAAAACATAAAAAAAACTGATTAAAAAGAAGAAAAAGCTCTTTAGAAATTTAAAGAAGTGTAATAAAAAGGATAATGTAGGACTTACACTCAAATATAAAGATGCAGCTAGGGATTTAAAAAACCTAATATTACTATCCAAAGAAACTTGGAATTTAGACTAGCACATTCTAAAGATAGTCATAAATCTTTATTTTCATACCTCAATGACAAAAAAGGCTCCACCAGACTGATTGGTCCACTTATGGTAGACAATTCCCTATTAATGATGGATAAAGATATTGCTAATTATTTTAATAATTAATTTTGTTCTGTATTTACTACAAAGGTAACCCCTACTCTGGCCTCTTCCATTGTATCTAGTGATTATAAGTACATAATTACCCAAGCAGACACACTATCAGCACTTAAATTCCTAAATAAAACTATCAAGCCCTGGACTGCATAGTGTTAACCCCAGATTCCTACATGCAGCATCTAATGCCCTAACACTCCCTTTCTCTCTCTCTTTTATTTAATAAATCACTCCAAGAAGGTGTAGTTCCCAATGACTGGGTAAAGGCCATAGTAGTACCTATTTTCAAAAATGGGAATCGATCTAAAACAGAAAACTATATACCTATCAGTTTAACATCTGTTCTTTCCAAGCTAATCGGGAAAATCATTAAAACACTTCTTGAAAGAGAAATGGATATAGTAAAAATTAACAATCCAACCCAACATGGCTTCAGACAAGGTCTTTCATGTATTACTAATCTAATAACTTTTTATGAAAACATAAGTCAGGGACTAGACCTAAATTGCCCCAAGATGTGATTCTTCTGGACTACAGTAGAGCATTTGATAAGATTTCACATAACAAACTTATTGCCAGACTTCAATCAGCAGGTTTCTTTCCCATCCTGGTTAGATGGATAAATAACTAGCTATCTAATAAAAGCCAGCAAGTCTAAATACAAGGCACCTTATCCGAAGAGGGAAAAGTGACAAGCAGGGTCCCTCAGGGGTCCATGTTTGGACCTTTACTGTTTAATATTTTTATTGGGGACATGCAGATTAGCTCGGCAAACCATCTTTCCAAATCTGCCGATGACACAAAGTTGGGGAGAGGGTTGATTCACCAATAAACAGATCCTCTGTGATCAATGACCTGAAACAAATTGAAGCAATGGCTCAAATAAATGAAATGCACTTCAACACAAATAAGTGCACTGTGTTACACCTTGGTAAAGCTAATCCTCTATAGTTATACACTCTTAATAATATCCCTCTGAAAGTTTCAGTATGTGAAAGAGATTTTGGAATACTGATTAATAATAAACTCTCCCAAATAGGCCAGTGCACTAAGGTGGCTAAAACCTCCAAAGTGCTACTTATGCGCATAAAGTGCACTTTTGTCACCAAAACCAAGGAATGCATCATTCCCATATACAGAACATATGTCAGGCCTTATTTGGATTATGGCTTCCCACTTTGGAGTCCTTATTTAGTGCAGGATATACAGAGGTTGGAACAGACCCAAAGGAGAGCAACCAGACTAGTTCCTCACTTGGCATCTAAAAACTATGCTGAAAGATTACATGCTACAGGATTACACTCATTATAGAAAAGAAGAATCAGAGGGGATCTCCTTCTTCTCTACAAGGTTCAGAAATCACCAGAGTTAATGCAGCAATTCAGATTAAACTTTAGTAACAGACGGATTGTCCCCAGAGTGCAGGATAAGCAAATCAATATATACAAAGCTAATACAAATAAAAGATTAAACTTTTTTACAGTGAGAGCCCCTAGACTCTGGAATACCCTGACACAAGAACTTGTGGATTCACCTTCTTTTCCTATTTTTTAAAAAAAGGCTTGATAAATGGTTGGAAGTGAATCTGGAATTAAACTAATGTTCCACACTAATGGTGGGGGACAATCCCGATGGGCCTAGGCCTTCTTTTGTCCCTTAAATACCAAGTAAGCCAAGTACCAAGCAAGTAATAGGTAGTAGATGGCCCATGTGGCTTTCTCTGTTTCCACCAGTGGCTGTTGTGGTGGTTTGGTTCTATGTCCACGATATCTAGACTATCCCTCAGCAGCTACATGCCTGACAGCAGTGCCGTAGTGCTCTGTAGGGAGAAAGACATTAGATAAAAGATAGATAAAAACTTTAATTTTTTGACAGGATAATAACTTTTAGGAGCAAAGGCCCTATTTATCAAAGTTGTCCTGTTTTAAGAGTACAGTTTCAAAGAACAGAGACATCATGTAATATTATATTACAGGAACAAACCTTACATGTATAACAAACAGTTCCACTACATACATTACATAAGACATACATAAATACACAATATATCAGAGAAATTCAACAATTTCATCATACTTTAAGTATGCATTATCCAGATAAATCAAAGAATTGGATGTCTAATAACATACAGAAGAATTGTTTTCATTTTCAATATTATCATATTGGAACATGACATCAAGGAAAAGAAAGAGGGAAGGAAATGGAAACAAATGAAATAAAAAAACAAAAGAAAGGGGAGGAATGAAGAAAAAAATAAGAAAAAGGGGATTTATTTAATCTAAAAAAGCACCATAACAAATACATCTATCTCTCCAAATAATATTCAGACAGTACTTAAATTTGTTAAAACTATCAGTAGTTCTAATGTCTGGTTCTATTTCATTCCATATTTTCAGCAAATAGAAATGTTGTTGCATTTTACTACAAACATTTAATTCTAGAGGAACCTTTTGACATCTATGTTTTAAATGCCTTAGGTTATATCTATCAGAATAGGGACACCAAGAGAGATCGCACCATGTTTAACCTTCCCTCTGTATTCACAAAAGGCTTTGTACCCTACAAGTTTTTTCCGGTGAATTGCAAAGGAATCCCAACCAAGATCTTGAAGTAAATTACAATGATGGGTATTATATGGGCATTTCATTACATATCTCGCTATTCTATGGTATGTTTTATCTAAACTATTTAATAAATATTTAGGAGCAAACTGGTATATTAAACTACCGTATTCTAATGTTGGTAAGAGTAGTTGTACAGCCACTCTATTTCTTGTCTCTCTTGGTAATATAGATGTTTTCCTTCTTAACACACCCAATCTAGAATTAACTTTTTTAGTTATATTTGTAATATGAAAAGAAAAAGTATGAGAACTGTCCATATAAACTCCCAGATACTTATATACCCAAACTTGCTGTAACATTAAACCCCTTAAAGAAAAAATATTTAATGTCTGATGAGGCAACTTATTTTTAGGATGAAAAAGCATTACCTGAGTCTTCTTGGTACTAAGGACCATTTTAGATTGAATTAACCAGTTTTGTAAAATGTCAAAATCAAATTGCAATATTTTTTGTAAGTCATCCAGATTTTTAGCTTTCCCTATAAGGGCCATGTCATCAGCGTACAAATAAATCTTACTATTTTGGATACATGATGGAAGGGAACTTATATAAATCAAAAATAATAGGGTACCCAAGATTGAACCTTGGGGAACTCCCCCAAAAGGTACCCTCTTTATCTGACATTGTTCCATCTATGTATACCTGTTGCATACGTTAGTCAGATATGATAATATCCATGTCTGAGCAGGTTCTGATATGCCCATCTGAGCCAACCTTTTTATTAATATGTTAAAGTCATCTAAATCGAAGGCTTTTGAGAGGTCGACGAACACCACCCCAACAGACTCCTGGGCCTCGAGGCCACTTGCCATAGAGTCCAGGAGATCCATCAGGGCAGTGTCCGTCGACCTCCCCTGCCTAAAGCCCGCCTGACAATCAGTCAAGAGTTTATACTTCTCCAGATATTCATATAACTGGGCACAGACCAGGCGTTCAAAGACCTCAAGACAATCGACAATAGGGCTATTGGTCGATAATTTGATTGATTATTCTTATCGCCTCCCTTGAAAACAGGAACAATTTTGGAATTTTTCCAAAAATCTGGATAACTTTTTTGCTGAAGACTGAAATTTAAAATTTTTGTCAATATTGGACTTATTTGCTCTACTAAAGTTTTCAAAAAAGTTGTCTCTATTCTATCCATCCCTATTGCTTTCCGTGAATTTAACTGTCTTATTTGCTTCTTAACTTCACCGATTTTAATTGCCTGAAAGTAAAAACATGGTACGCTCTCTCTATATTGTGTCTCCAAAGGCCTAATCTGTTGAAAATCATAATTCTGATTACAATCAGTTTGTTCCATTTTTATGTCTGGAAGACAACAAAAATACTGATTATAATTATTTACTACTTGTATTATAGACATCTCCTATCCCAGTTCATCCTTAAGGATTAGTTTCAGGTGTTTCCTTTCCCTACCCTCCAAATCCTTGATTAATTTCCAGTACTGAGCTGGATTTTTTGTTTGATTCACTTTATTTCTATAATAGCTTTTCCTTGCTTTTCTTATCAGACTTTTACTTTTATTCCTAATCTTCTTAAACAACTCCCCGTCTTCTACTTTTAAAGATCGATTTGCCTTTTTCCATATCCTATCTTTCCATCTTATATATTTTTTAATTGTTTCATTTACCCAAGGGTTATGTTTAAATCTTTCTCTGGATTTTTTAAAGGGAGCATTTTTATCACATACTTCTAGATAAATCTTTGTGAATTCTCTGACTGCCATATCTACTTCTGGAATCAAGTATATACGAGCCCAATTTACTTGTTCCATTTGAATCAGAAAAGCAGATTTATTAAAATATTTAAAATCTCTAACATACCGACAATTTACAATGTCAGAAATTTCTTAATCTTGATTGATATTACACTCAAGGTAACAATGATCTCCTAAATTTGGAGAACCCACTTTATAATCCAATAAGTGAATACCATTTGAAATAAAAATCAGGTCCAAAATGTTTTCTGCACTAGCACATGTACTTCTACATGTGGGAATGTTTATTACTTGAGTAAGGCCTAACACCTGAAATTCAGATTGCAGTTTAAGATCTCTTTCTGCTCCCCATGCTTTGTTAAAATCTTCAATCAGGAGTACATCCCTTTGCCCAATCAACATATTTAATCTTAAAGCTAAAAGCTCAAAAGCTGACATTTTAATTTTTGGATGAGAATATACTACCCCAACACACATTTTTAATCTAGTCATATAGACCAATAATATCTCAATACCCTCAATATTACCTGAAAAAGGCAGCTCTACTTGGCCCAAATTACTTCTAATATAAAGTGCAACTCCACCTCCTCTAGAAGGCCTATCATATCTGTAGAGATCATAATTTTCCTTTTGAAATTCAGAATCTGAATGCTTTTTTGATAACCAGGTTTCCATAATTCCTATAATATCATAGGCATTCTCTGATACCCAAAGATCAAAATAGGCTGTTTTCCAGCAAAACTTCTGGCATTATCATTGGCTATTTTGATAATATTAGTCTGAATTCCAGGGCCAGGGTTCGATTCAATATCCCCACTGGCTAGTGCAAAAATAAGAAGGGATATTAATCCCCTACTGGCCCTAGGAAATGTGATGTCCTGGCCTAAATTTTGTACACTGCATTTAATCCTACCCAGATTCCAAAAAGTATGGAATTTATTTTTTCTACCAACTCCTTCCATAGAAAAATAAATTTTTGTCATAGAAATAGAGAGAGAACATGTTCTAATCTCTTGGTCTGATTGAAATTTCAGAATTTGTTTGTCTGAAAAGGCCAAGACTTCCATTCCAAACATGAGTGAAAAATAGGCCATCTCCTATCACTGCTATAAATCAGGTTTAAAATAAGAGCTACAGCTTCAAGTATATAAGGGGAGCTATTTCTGAAGGAAAAAGGATTCACACAATTTAATAAAAGAAATGCCTAAAAAGGCAATATAGAGGCTTCATATACAGTTGAAAAATCAGTTTCACCTATAATATACTAAGCCTCATCCACAAACACTCTAAATCTAGACTACAAAATACTGCAATCCAAAGACATGTAAGAGACAGGTGTGCACACATCCTAGACAGCTCCCCCCTCACCAGACAGCGTGCATCCCCCTGCATGCCACCATGCACCTCTGAGCATGCCTCAATGCATCCCTCTGTAGGAGTCCCCTGCCCTAGGCAGGAGTCTGTACTCACCATGGTGGGTTCCAGGATGAATTATGCAAATCTGTATTCATCAACATGGTAGTCCCCAATGTACTTCAGCCTGCATGGCATTCACATTGCCCATGGCAGGGCTGCCTGGTGCCTCATCCACAGCACACTCAACTCCTGTGGCATTAGTCACAGCCAGATCTTGGACAGGTATTCCCAGAATGGCTGCAGTGATAATAACATGAGTTTTAGTGGCAGGCGCAGAGCAGCCCCATGGGGAGTGTTGGGTGTACCCTATGCATACCTATCCTTGCATACTGTGTGACACTACAGAGGAGCTCATCCTCATCCTCATATAGCAGGGCCTCGATACTCTCCAGAGCAAAGGGAATGATCTTTGCAGCCATTGATGGTCCTGATGTGGGATTGCTATGGCTCTGTATGTTGGACATCAGTGTGTGGCATCCATGTCACAGGTGCATATATTCACAGTCCCACCCCTCCACACCTGTGGGATGCTGGTTTCCTTATGGTGATGCTATCACTCTATCAGTTATGTAGCTCGGTATGTTCCATGCTGTCTGCAGTGGTTGGGTAACTTGGACTGCACATAGCCATGTACTGTATGATGCACTCAAGGGGCATTCCTGGCTCTGTATGGCTTTCTCACCCTTACCTGTGCACTGCACTGAGCACAATTACATGGCTGTTGCATGCCCCAATATCCATCTCCTGAACCTTGGTTCATGCCACAGTGCACTATGTGTCTTCTGGCTGTGTAGTTGCACACTGCTGTTCCATGTCCCCTGTGTAACAGACTCAGTGTTTCATAGGGCCCTATACATTTTAGTTTTTTCTACATGGAGAATGAGAACACATTTTTTTCATATTTTGTCTGTATTGTTCTCTGATGTAGATGCACCTATGTGAATGCTTTAAATCTGCACAGAAGTACCAAAAGATCAAAGTGCACCTGTAATTATTTTGACAGTACTCTACATTTCTCAACAAAGTTTGTCCAGTATATTATAAATATTCACCACGGTACTGCCTCCAGAATCTGTTTTGAACTTGACTGGAGTTACTACCCTTAAAACTAATGCATTTGGCTTAAAAACTGGTGCTGCAAATATGAAAAAGGAAGTTGGAAATTAGGTTGTTTCAATATATTTTTGTGCTGCAGTGCTTCTTTTCTCTGTGTATAGCTCTGGTATATGAATTTGAGAAGTATGGAATCTCACAGTGATTTTTTTGTTCTAGTCTGAAATCTCAGAGTTAGTGCTGGGCAAATCATTAGTTTGTTTTAGTAGGTAAAACATTTGGGGCCGGACCACCAGTGCAGTGGTTGGATTTCTGCTTGTGACGATGAAGACCTGGGTTTGTTAATGAACCCAGGAGTCAGAAGACTGGCAGGGGGAAGAAGGATAGAGCATCCTGGGGATTGCTCTCCTTCTCCTGGGGGAGGGGGGTAGAGTGTCCAGCACTACATGGACCCCTGGCAGAGGCTGAGGGTACTCCCGCGACTGGCACCATATCTTTGGGGGGGGCAGTGCTGATGCTGGACATCATTGCATGTCCCTGCCCCCAGAGGGTCCATACTTGAAAGCAGGTTCACAGACAAATGATGTCAGCACTTGACTTGCATCGCAGATTGAGTCCTCTCTTCACCTGGATCTGTTGGAGAACTGTCGAGAATCCAGCAGCCCTACTCCGGGGGGGCAATCCGGGGTATGGGATAACCCTTCTCCCCCAGTACTGCTAGAATCCGTGGGGGGATAATCCGAGGGGTGCTTGTTGGCAGGAGGCTGGGGGGAGTACTCCGTGAAAGCGGCATGGGTTGGGGGGTGCTCGACTGACGCGGGTTGGTTGAACTCCTAAAAAAAAAAGAAGGTAAAACATTAGATGTAATTGTTTTTGTTATAAAGTGGTAGAGCTTAGCCTAGTGCTTCAGTTTTTGTGTGATAAGGGTGTTGATTAAACTTGTTTTCTATTACTTAAAAAGCTTGCTTTCTTTCGGGGGGGGAGTTTTTGCTGTTGTTGTTGTAATTCAGAATGTTATAAAATCTTTATTTTCTGTACATTTTGCAAAATCATGTGCATACTATGTATATCTTCAAACCTTAGTGCAAAGCATCATGAGAATGCACATCCTTGCATGAGTCAGGCTGACAAGGCTTTACCAGAAGAAAGGCTGTCCTTTAAACTGTCCTGTACTGTACAACAGTTCCAGCCCATATTGAAAACAACAGACTACAAGCATATGTTTCATTCTGTCAGGACTCCTTAGTGCATTTCATTCACTATCACGGCACATGCCTGATTGTTATAAAATGGTAGAGCTGAGTTGGGAGCTTCAGGCTTTTGTTGGGGGGATGACTTACTGTGCAGTATGTCAATGCTTGGAAAATATGTTTGCAAATGGAACAAAAAGAAGTGGGAAAACTCTTTTGTGCCCTAATCTGCTTACTGTTTTATGGTGAATATTGGTGTGCTAGTAGTTCATTAGGTTTCAATATTAAAAATACTGCTTGAATAAGTGCACTGATATTCATTTATTTAGAATTTCTGCACATTGGGATAGCCACATTTAGGCTTTATGCCTAGTTTTCAAGATGGTTTGGGGGGGCAGTTAAAGCAGCACATATTACTCACCATCTATCTAAAGACTAGTAGAGATATTCCAGTTTGTAAAACTAATGAAAGATGATGTATTTTTTTTTTGTCCAGGACCCCCCTTGCCCAGAAGCTCATCCACCACTACCATGCCATCCCCAGCATGCCCAGGCTTACCACCCTTGGTGGGTTCCCCTTCCCCAGTTGAGAAATGGCAAGCCCTGGATTATCCTCCAGGCTGGGGCCACAGGAGCGGGACCCTCCCCCGGCGAATGAGAAGGGGCAGCAGGAGCAGCAGTGGAGTGGGGTGTCATAGTGGGGGAACCAGCTTTTTTGGTAATGCTGTGATCCCCCTGGGGGCAGGATGTGAAATTATGTCCATGGGACAAACCCGACATCAGTCCTGCCTCTCACTAATCTAGGTGCTGGTCACAGTTGATCTCCTGGCCTCCGCCAGGATCCCTATTGCGCTGAACACTCAACCCCCTCTCCCAGAGAAAGAGAGCCATCTCTTTGATGCTTAGTCCTTCTCCCCCCCCCATCAGACCTCTGACTCCTGAGTCCATTCCCAAACTCGGGATGTCAGTGTCGTAAGCGGACACCATGCTGCTGTGCTGGCAGGATGGCAGAAAGATAGATATAATTTATGTGACCTATTGGCTCATACTAATGTGAGAAGTGAGCAAGAAAGCTTTACAGCCATAAACACTCACATACTAACCAAGTTTCAATAATAGGTCAATTGTTTGCTGAATAAAAAATAATTATCCAGTCTTGCCTTGAATTGTTCGTTATCTTTACTTATAATAATGTGCAATGGCAAATTGTTCCAAGGTTTAATCACTGTTAGAGTAAAAAAAATATTTCTTCATGATACAGTTAAAGGATTTACATGTCAGCTGGAGTGGATGGCCTCTAATATTGTAAGATGAATCCTTAAAATTCAAACCCAAATCTACCATTAATTCAGGATCAAGAACTATGTCATAAAGAAACAATAGATCTCCACGCAGTCTACGAGTTTCTAAAGAAAACAAACCAAGATCACATAGTCTGGTATCATATAGAAGATGATTCATACCCTTAAGATGTTTTGTAAGTCTACGCTGGACATGTTCTAATTGCTGTATGTTAGATTTCTTATAAGGACACCAAAGCTGTGACACATATTCTAAGTGAGGACTAACGTATGATTTAAACAAGGGCAATAAAACTTATTTATAGAGATTAGGTTATGTAGTTCATATTGGTAAGTACAGAATAGGAGTAAGAGTGGTATGCTACGTTAGGTGGCTGGAATAGTAGGAACACTGAGGCAAACAGCTGCATGGGATATTGAGACGGCTAACAATAATCTCTTTAAGTTATTGATGCCCGTTTTGTTTGGTTTTTTGACATTGATAGTAAAGGCTGCAGCTACCATGTATGGTTTTGTTCCAATAGATTTGCAGGATCTGGTACATTCAGGACACTCTAATTGTGGGGTCTGTGTGTCACATATAGTCACAAAATGTCTTGTTAAGACTTGATTTATTTGTAATGCAAGTAACATTCTATTAACCTCTGTTATAAGTCTGCTAAGAACAAACCCACATTTTATTGTGGTTTGAAATGGTTGTTTTTTAGCACTGCTAAAAATATTTGTAACTGCAATATTATCCAAGGTCCGCATCTCATGTTATGGAGAGTGCCAGATTTCTTTGTTTAAGAGCACCAGATTAATCTGAGTCACTATATTGATAAACACCCCCCTCAGCCTTCCTCTCCTACCTCCTCTCACCGATAGAAATGCTTCCTACTACCCATACCTCTCACTGCAACAAAGTACCACCAGCGCAAATGTCTGAGGCCTCCAGCCCAATAACAGCCAATGCCAGCACCCACCATCATTTGCACAGGCACTAGCTCAAATCACTATGTTGGTTTGGTAGGTCAGGAAAAAGGTTGTGTATCTACAGCCCCTCCCCAGGCAGAAAAACTGTCCTAATGCTGCTGCTATTATCAGAGAATATGCACCCCAGACCAAGCACTTATGACTCAGCTCTGAACCATGCTGATCCCCTAAGGACACCTTAAACTAACCTCGTTTAATATTAGCAACCTGTTGTCTAAGCAAATTCAGCTCCAGGCATGGATAGCACAACATAAGCCTGACCTCATATTCCTTACTGAAACATGGCTTGTCCCCAAAATACTGGATTCTGCCCTTACTCTCAAAGGATATATCTTTTTCAGACAGGACAAGCTTACAAAAAGGTGAGGTAGTTGCCTAGTATATCTCAAGAATCACTTACAGTGACATCTGCTCAATTTAGGTGACAATTCCAATGGGATACAGTTACTATCCATAAAACTACTTCTAAGGGAGCACAAAGAATCCCTTGCAAAAACAACAGTCTACATACCTCATTTGTAAACAGAAGCCGGGGCTAAGAAAATTTGCTGAGCACATCTGCAGTATCAACAAACAATGGGAAACTATAGTGCTAGGAGATTTCAATATTAGTTGGCTGGCAAGCAACACCACCCCTCAAAAATACCTGATCAACAGCCTTTATCTAACACAAATGTTGAAGGAAGCCACAAACATTAATCACCACACAGGGAACTGTACATTGATTGACTGGGTGCTCACAAACTACCCAGAAAGAATCAATGAGGCAATGGTACTATCAGACACAGTTAGTGACCACTCCCCTGTGTTGTGTAAATGGTCCAACAACACTCTGAAGCTGTGACCCACTACCCTCAAAAGTAGAGTGCTCCGCAAAGGTCAGCTACCCCATCTCAAATATTACTTCTCTCAACAGGACTGGTCTTCCCTCAACTCCATCCAGGATGTGGACCAGGCACTGGACTACTTCATAACCAAACTCACTAGGGCATGTGACATATTTGTTCCAGTCTGGAAATGCAAAGCTAAAAGGCCAAAAAATGGCTGGATAACTAAGTCTCTACTCAAGCCTATGCATACCAGGGATCACTTCTGGCACAGAGCCAGTTGACCTCCAATATCATAAGGCTGCTAGAAACAGATGCACCAACAAAATCAGATCAGCCAAAGTGAATTACCATAGAGAACAGCTCAAGAATCACTGGGGTAATGGGAAACTATTTGGGCCAAACTAAAGAAAATAACCAGTAAAGACAACAAAGTGCCATCCTGCATGTTAAACTACAATGGGATCACCACACAAAGTGACATGGAAATAGTAGACATATTTAACTCATCCTTCATGGACCTCTGCAGCATCCTCCCCCAAACTTCCTCCCAGAATAGACAACCAGTGAGATGATAAATCCCCAGAATACAAACAGCCCCACCATAGAACTGACCTGCTGCCATTCTACTTTAAACAGATAACTGCTACCGACATCAAAAAATACATTAAACATGGTCTAGGGAAAAACAAGGATTGGAAGTGACTTTATCAATATGAAGATAGTAGCCCTCACCCTGGATCAACTTATTGCCCCTGTCATAAAAATGTTTTAACAAATCCCTCCTGTTTGGACAGTTCCCTAAGCTTTGGAAAATGGCCCATGTTACCCCAGTTTACAAAAATGGTGACTGGGCCCTACACTTGAATTATAGACCCATCTCCATCCTCTTCCCTTCATTCAAAACCCTGGAGAGGGTTGAGTCTGAGCAATTAACTGAATACTTAAGCAAATACAATATGCAATGCACACAGGAACATGGTTTCGGAAAGCCCAGAGTACTGCCACTGCACTCATTGATTACATAAATTTATTTCATTGACCCCTAGATAGCGGAAAACAGGTGTTGTCCATCTACATTTTCCTCACAAAACCTTTTGACTTGGTGAACCACTAAATTCTGTTAGCAAAACTGTCTGCCCTAGGACTGTCCCCTGATACCATAAACTGGTTCTGCAGCTACCTCACAGATAGAACCCAGCAAATGAAAAATCAGTGGATCCCTGTCTAGCGTTAGGAAGGTGTTCTTTGGTGTCCCCCAGGGATCTATCCTGGGATCCCTTCTTTTTAGCTTATTCCTCAACACCCTTCCTGACTACTGCTCCTCTAATATTCTGCTATATGTGGATGATGCTGAAGTATTTGCTAGTAAAAATCAATTAGGTCCACTTACCAATGAACTACAAAGCAGCTTCAGGGAACTGGAGGAATGGTTCCACCAGGATAAGTTGCTCCTCAATTACAAGAAGACTAAAGTCATGCTGTTCTCAAGCCACCATGCTAAGTGTTCTTTTTTTTTTGTTACCCAAGAGGAAAGCAAGCCAGCTTGACATACACAATGAGAAGGGTGAAACACTTGAACAGATAAAAACATTCAAATACCTCATAGTTACGGTTGATGACTCCCTTTCCTTCCAGCCTCACATTGATCATGTTGTCAAAACAGTGAATGCAAAACTAGGAATATTATACAGACACTGCAAATCTATCACATCCAAGGCCATGAGAATTGTTGCCACTAGCTCTGTACTACTATGCAGCAGCCACTACCAGAAGCAGAGACATCTTGGGTGCCCTGGAAGGGGCATGCCTCAGACAGTTGGTGAAGGAGCCCACAAAGAAGGGAGCAATGCTAGACCTGGTTCTCACAATTTGTGACAGAATAACAGATCTATAAGTGGGCAGCCATCTAGGGACCAGCGATCACCATACAGTGTGGTTTAAGGTAAACACAGTATAGAGTTGAGCCACTCAAAAGTAAAGATCCTGGACTTCAAGAGAACAGACCTTGCAAAAATGGGAGAACACCTCCAGAAAATCATGGCAAAGGGGAAGGGAGGGAGAGGAGTGGAGGAACAGTGGCAGAAACTTAAAGGAGCCATAGCAGAGACAACAGACCCCCTGTGTAAAGCTAATAAACAAAGCAAAAAGAAAGCAAAAACCACTATGGTTTTCAAAAGAGGTAGCAGGAAAGGTTAGGGGAAAAAAACAGGCATTCAGAAAGCACAAGGAAACACAGAAGGAGAGAGACCGGGAAGTGTATCAGGCAAAACAGAAGGAGATGGGGAAAGCAGTCAGGTGCACAAAGGCACAAACTGAAGAAAGTATAGCAAAGTCAGTAAAAGAAGGTGACAACACCTTCTTCCTGTATATCAGGGAAAAGAAGACCAATGCAGGGATTGTGAGGTTGAATAAAGGGTGTGTGTGTGCAGAGGTGGACCTAGAAAAAGCAGAAATTGTAAATGAATACTTCTGCTCAGTATTTACAAAGGAAGGGGAAGGGGGAGGGACCAAAATTATGGGGTAGAAACACACAGGGGGTGGGAGAGTGGACACAAGTCCATTCACAGAGGAGACAGTCCTAACGGAACTCTCAAAACTAAAAGTGGATAAAGCAATGGGACCGGATGGAATGCATCCCAGAATACTGAAAGAACTCAGGGTGATACTAGGGGCACCGCTGACTGCCCTATTTAACAAATCATTGGAGGAAGGAATGGTGCTGGAGGACTGGAGGAGGGCAAATGTGGTACCACTATACAAAAGTGGGAGAAAGGTGGAGGATAGAAATTACAGGCCAGTCAGCTTGACCTCAGTGGTGGGGAAAATCATGGAATCCATGTTAAAGGAAAGGATTGTGGCACATCTGGAGACTAATGGGGCACAAGACTCAAGGCTACATGGATTCACAGCAGGGATGTGTTGTCAAACAAATTTGATACTTTTCTTTGACTGGGTAACCAAGGTGGTGGATCAGGGAGGGGTGGTTGATATAGCCTACCTGGCCTACCTAGATTTTAGCAAGGTACTTGAGACTGTTCCAAACAGAAGGCTAGCAAACAAGTTGCACAGTCTGCGAGTAGGTCTCAAGGTGGTACAATGGGTCAGAACTGGCTGAGAAACAGGACACAGAGGGTTGTGGTGTACAGAGTACAATCCCAAGAGAGGAAGGTGACCAGTGTGGTGCCACAGGATTCAGTTCTGGGGCCGGTCCTCTTCAATGTCTTCATTAATGACATTGTGGAGGGTCTAGAAAGGAATGTGTGCCTCTTTGTGGATGACACCAAGATCTGCAATAGGGTAGACATTCCAGATGTGGTGTAAAAAATGAGAAGAAACCTAAACAAATTGGAGGAGTGGTCAAGAGTGTGGCAGCTTAAATTCAATGCAAAAAAGTGCAAAGTCATGCTCTTAGGATGCATGAATCCTGGAGAGGAATACAAAATGGGTGGGGGGATACTAACAACAACAAAACTGGAAAGGGACCTGGGAGCAAACACAACAGACAACCTGAAGGTGGCCAAGCAATGAGAAAAGGCAGTGGGGAGGACTGGATGGATGCTGGGGTGCATATGGAGGGGCACCACCAGTAGAAAACAGGAGGTGGTGATGCCACTGTACAGACAATTGGTTATGTCACATCTGGAATACTGTGGTCAGTTCTGGAGACCACATTTACAGAATAGAGGCAGTCCAGAGAAGGGCAACAAAAATGGTGAAAGGATTGTACCAGGAAACATATGAGGAAAGTCTGAAAGAACTCAGTATGTATAACCTGGAGCAAAAGAAGGAGGGGGGATATGATAGAGACATTCAAGTAACTCAGGGGAATCAACAAGGTGCAGGGGGGCAGCATCTTTCAAAAAAAGAGATTTGCAAGAACAAGGGGTCACAATATGAGGCTGGGGAGGGGAACTCAGGGCAAATGTGAGGAAGTATTTTTTCACAGAAAGGGTGGTTGTTGCATGGAACTGTCTCCCAGTGGAGGTCATACAGGCTAAAATGATTGGAGAGTTCAAGAATGCATGGGATAGACAGAAGGAAAACCTATTGTTAGGAAAGAGTGGGTAAGCTGCTGATCATTTAGGATCAGGAGTTAAGTAGGTAGGGAAATCGGCAGACTAGATGGGTCATGCAGTCCCTATTTGCTGTCAAAATCTATGTTTCTATGTGTCTATCTGTTACTGACTTTGGATTGATAGTCTACAGCATAGCCTCTGACACCTCACTAAATAGAATCAAAATGGTCCTGTACAAAATCTGCAGGTAGGTCCTTGGTTCTTTCAAACTCATACATACCTGCAGTCTATATTCCCAAACTGGCTGGCTCTGGCTCAGAGATAGAATCAAATACCTGGTCTGCCTCACGGGTAAGAAAGCACCACTAAGACTAACTCCTCCTCGACTCCAGACACTAGTACAGCCAGTGGATACCCCTCACCAGACAAGAAGCATGACTAGCAATGCACTCTGTATGCCCCACAGAAGGACAAGCTTTGCACAGTTGTCCTTCACCTTTAGGGCACCAAAATGGCCCAATGGTCTCCCTACCAAAATAGTGAACACAGAAAAGGTTGGCCTTTACAAAAAAAAACTCAAACACACACATCTCACAGACAGGAAAATATGAATGCTTTGAATGACTCCATGCTATTGCAACACTCATTAGATGCCCCTTCACCCTCACCTCCATTGCACCCTATCCCTAACCCCCAATCCCTCACACTCCTTTTACTATTTGCTCACTACAATTAACCTACCTTTCTATCACTGATACTTCCTGCCTCCTTCCCTACTTCTGACCCTCTATTTCCACTACCTACCAGAGAATCCCCAGTCTCACATGTTACACCTCACCTATCAATAAACTTGCTTTATAGCCAACTATTATTATGACAAGGCTAAGGGTTGCTTACTGCATGTTAACCTGCTTTAAGCATTGTGCTAACTATTTCTCTTAAGCTATACTGAATAATAGAAACCTATATACCTACCTATGACTGTGAGTATCTTGTATTCAGATGTGGAACCTTAGTAAAAGAGCTGTTAGCTTAAAGGGAATGTAATCCGAAGCTTTAAATAAACACTTTGTTGTGTTATCAGTTTTGGTCAATACAAGTCCTTTTGACATCATTCCCTTCTACTGGGCTTGTCATTAAACCAATGTATGAAAAAACTGCAGTTTAAAAGAAATGCCTCAGAATGTTTTTGTATAATATATTAATGTGTACCTTGTCAAATACAAGAGTCAGAACTGTGTATCATTGAAAGATCTGACAAAATTGTATTGAGATGAAACTCCATATGTATATTAATTTTCTAATTAAAAGTTTGGGACTTTCAATGAACTTGGACAAAGTGTACACTTCATCTACCAGACATTGGCAAAAATAACCTTATCAGAATTTTATAGTTGGAATGTAAAAATAATTTCAAGCAGCCATCTTTAAGTCTAATGATGTGAGACACAAAAGGGTTGCTTTGTAAAATTAATTGTATAAAAATATGACCACTTCTAAGGAGAGGTGCGCATGGCACCTTTCAATGTCTAGGTACCCACTATTAAAAGAGAGGCGGTATCCCTCAACATCTGATTCTATCATCAGTATGGTGTGTGGTTGCTATGTTTTAACATCTAGGTACCTCACCATCATCACCATGGTATCTTTCAACATCTAAGGATGCCATCACTGTGGTATATAAACATCAAGTATAATACCAGTCACCAGAAGCATAGTATCCTTCACCATCTAAAGATGCTTTCATCTCTAATTAACAAATCATCTGCAGCAATTTCAAAGCTATGGGATTGCAAATGGGAAACCAAACACAGCACCCTGTGCTATCCAATATGCCTCAAAATTAAACAGGAGAAATCAGCCAGGAGTGACTCCCACCAGCTATAAACATTTATTACTGGATCAGACCATCAAAAGCAAGATTGTCAGCAAGCATCACCCCCAACAGACCTGATAAAAACAAATCTTTGTAAATGACTGCAAACCCTTGCCAAACAAAACCCCCCAATTAATATATTTTATAACTACTGCTTATATATTTGCAATTGAATAAAGTGACTTGGAGTGAAATTTGTGTGTGGGGGGTGCTGTGTTGGTTCATCAAGCGGCTAATGTGTAGGAAAGCATATTCTGGTAAGAACTATATGAAATGTCATCATCTGGGCTGGATATATACCAAGCTGATTTCAGGACTACTGCTGTGAAGGCATCAGCTAAAAAGGAACTATTCAAAGAATATACTGAACATGTCCAGTATCCCTTAAAAGGAGAGAGAAAAGACTGCCACTAATGTAAGAAGCATCTGTTTCTGACTGTATGTCAAATAAATGCCAACTAAACTTTCGTTGCTCTTGAATGGCATATTACAGGTTTCTTGTTATCTGATCTTGTTCTGTAAAACTCATAATATTATAGGACTGATGTGAGGTCCTTTAGACTGATATTAAGACTTGCCCTCGTGGAATTGCATAGCAATTCAGGTTGCTTCCCACATGCTTAGCTTCCAGGTTTGGGTTGGGGTAACATAAACAAAACCTGGCCAGATCCACCACGACTGCATAATGAAGCTAGTGAAGTTGTGTGGAAATTGTTAAGCAGGTATAGAGAAACAACACAATGATTTGTAAGTAGTAAGATTTGTTTTAGTTTCTGTTCTAAGGAAGGCATACACATTATTAGGAAAAGGTATAGAGGTGTACATTTTAATGGAAGGAATAGGAAGCTTACAAAAGAACCCCAGAGCAAATGCCACTGATGTATGTGTTATCTTGGATGATATTGGCCAGACAGCCACATTTTAAAGAAAACACAATTGTACAAATCCCAATAATGCAAAGCAGCAAGGGAAACATATGCAAATCCCCATGATGGCACAGAAGGTGGCAGTACATGAAAAAGTAATGGCTGGCATATATTCAGCCTTGGGATTATTGACATGATTTTTTGTTTTGTTTTGCTTTTTAAGGGAAATGGTTTTTGCCCATGAGGTGATGTAAGTTATGTTTAAGCAATGTGTTGACGTCAGGAAGTCAGTTGTAATGATGATGGACTGTTGGAGAAAATGTGATATTAAGTTTCAGAGGGGGTCACTTTTGATAAGGACAAGGTACAGTACAAGTCACATTAAACTGTTCCATCAACTCACTGGTGCAGCATTTTTTTTTGTGCTGGTACAGGAGTGGCAACTCAAACTGTGGAAGCTTTCAACTGTTTTCCAACCATCCTTCACTGCCTATTCAATTCACATGTAACTGTTTCGCGAAATGGCAGTAGCTGCATTTCCATGGCATTATTTATAAATATCATAGCATTCCTTAAGAGCATTGTTTATAAATATCACAGCATTCCTTAAGTGCATTGTTTATAAATATCACAGCATTCCATAAGAGTTGTTTAGTCTGCCTTCTGAAATGAAACTCATAAGCACTCAGCTGAAAATAAAGCTTATAGTACAACAGTTAGATGCAAACCAATACTAAACTTTTACTAATTCATTGAATTAAACCCTGCACAGATTAGGAAACTCATTGAACAATGCTACACCAGTGAGTTGAGGAAACAGTTTAATGTGACTTGTACTGTAGTTATGCTTGTGATAATTGGAATATTAGGAAAGTAAGAGGTCTACGTAGAAATGGAGTACAGATATGCACAGTTTCATAAGTATGTGCTCAGAGTGCAGGCAAATGTGATATGCAGGTTTGTTTTAGAAGCAGGTAAAAATAGCGATACATGCAATTAATAGAAAGATAGATATTTACATAGACATTTTGACATGACAGAGAGAGAGATAGACACACACAGACACACAGGCAGAATAGGAATGGCAGTGAAGTACTGAAGTGACGCCAACCCTACCCCCACCCCACAGACATGGATAGGCACTGGGGCATGCTTTTGGGTCATTGCCCATAATGCTCATGCCATTTCACCTCACCCTACCCTGCAGACACAGACAAGAGTCAAGGTGTGTCTTGGGGTTTTCAAACTTTTACACTCACCCCATTCTGTAAGGAAATACACTGAAATGGGTACAGTTTAAGAGAATGGAGTGAACTTTGGGGCTGAAGAGTCAAAGGCACACCTTGATACCTGTCACTGGCTGCAGGGTAGGGATGGGAGTGGAATGGCATGAGCATTACTGTTGACAATCCCAAGTCACACCCCTGATGCCTGTCAGTCCCAACAGTGCAGGGTGTTATGATCAGAAACCCTGATGCCCTGGGCATTTCTTGGTATTTTCACTCCAAGTTTTCAGCATGGGTTTTTTGTGACCCCACCGCATGAACAGTGACACTATCAGTTCATTATCTGAAAGGAGGTTTTGCACAGCAACTGTGCCATTTCGCACCACAGGTGCAAAAACATATTTTGAACAGGATGCAAAAAATGACAGCTGTACATTTCTTGCTTCAGTAACTGCTCTGCACATCTGTTGTATGACCTGCTTGTTGACATTTTATATATGCTATGCAATGTACTGCTGCTATGGCTGTATGGCTGAGAGGGACCTGGGGTGGTGGTGGATGTCAAGATGAACAACTCAGAAACTTATAGGAGGGCAGCAGCCAAGGCCAACACGATGCTGAGATGCATCACTAGGTGGATCACTCTAGAAGGAGGGATGTGATACTCCCTCTGTGTAATCACTTGGTGAGGCCGCACCTTGAGTACTGTGTGCAGTTTTGGAGGCCACACTTATAGATGGACATTGAACTCCTGGACCGGGTCCAGAGGAAGGCAACCAAAATGATCTGGGGCTTGGGGGAAATTACCTATGGGGAGAGGCTCTAAGAGCTAAATATGTACACATTGGAAGAGAGAAGGGATGGGGGGGACATGACAGAGGTCTTCAAGTACATGAAGGGGTAAATAGGGGAGGCACAGCCATGGTGCTCTGAAGGAAAGAGGGGCAACTAGACGGCATGGTGGAAGCTGGGGGGGAACTCAGGGGAGAAAGGAGGAGGTGCTACTTCACTGACAGGATGGTAGAACCATAGAATGTGCTACCCAGGGGGCTGGTGGAGGCAAAGACTATGGAGAGGTTGAAGAGGGGATGGGACAGGTACAGGGGAATGGCTGTGGAAACAAAGTCCAATGAAGTGGGAATACCCTGGACTGGGAAGGGAGAAGCCCAAGAGGGTGAAGGGGCAGCAAGGTCAGCTCCCAGGGTAGAGACTGACCAAACGAGCAGACACAAAAGCCCACTAGGACTATTCTGCTGGCATTTTTGTATGATAGTATGTTGATATGCTTACTACACCAACATCATTAACCATAAAACACATGACTGCCATAACTAGGGAGGCAGTATAGCACAGTGGTTTAAGGCTCTTAACTCATTGTGTCCGAGCCGCTCCCTAGAGGTGGCAGATCAAGTTCTTGCGTGTCTCCGAGGATGAATACAGATGTCAGCTGTATTGTCCCTGTGTTGCCGTGTTACCTCTGGAGTCATCAGCCAAATTTTTTAATATTACTTGCCAGCCAATCCTGCTACTGCTTATTGACCCTCTCTGGGTGATGCCCCACATTTTACACTTCCCCGGATTGGCTGGCAAGTGTTGGCTTCCCATTTTAAAAAAATGAGAAAACCACGTTTTAGTCTAGGCATCTTCATTTCATTGCTGAATGCTGTGAAAGCTGGATCGAGCTGCCTAGTGAGCCTATCGAGCTGTCTACAACTGTCACCTCCTCACTATCGAAGATTGGGTTTGTAGTTCCTTTTATTTACTGTTCTCTACCTTTTTTTTTTGTGCTAGAGCCTGTCACCAAGAAGTCTGAAATGCTGTTACAACTCCTTCTTGGTGAACGTGACTCTCCATCTTTTGTGGATGTGCCTTGTTATGGGAGCTGGTGACCGTCAGTGAAGCCATCCTGCCCTGCCCTGTTCTAGCTACCCTGGTCACTTTTGCCCTGGTCGCTTTAGTCTTTTTGTTGCGGCAGGGTTGGGGGGTTCATCTGTGTAAACTGTGCGGGCGACCATCTATGGAGCCATCCTGTGTTTTTTTAGCTACCCTACGCTATGCGGTTGCCTTTCTGTTGTTTTTTTGCTACCCTACATTGTCTTTCTGTTACCCTGGTCACTTTTTCATTGCTGCTAACGGGCATGGAGGTACCACTTTTGTCTTTCTGTTGTGACAAGGGTGGGGGGGGGTTCATCTGTGTAAATTGGGTGACCATCCATGGAGCCATCCTGTGGTTTTTTTAGCTACCCTACCATACGCGGTTGCCTTTCTTTGTGTTTTCTGTTGAAGCAAGGGGTGTGTGTTCTTTGTTTGGAACTGAGTGGGCGACCGACCATGGAGCAGCTTTTCAGTAGTAGAAAGCTTCACTAGGTAACGGTCTTGGCTTTCTGTGGTTGTGTGGGGGAGTTTGTCAAACAAATGTGCCACTGGACTGTTCGCTATTATTCCATTATGGGTAACACTGTTTGCTTTCTGTGGAGGGGGATGCTTCTTTCAAAAAAGAATTCTGCTGAAGTCATGTCTGCATGGAGTCTCTGTGTGCTATCTAGTTCAGGTAAAGTTGTGTGTGTGTGTGTGTGTGTGTGTGTGGGCTCAAACCAGGCAGATGCTGGGCTGCTCATTTTTTCTTTCTGCATGGGCTGTATTTGTGAGTGGATATGGGGTGGAGGGAGGACATGGGTAGGGCCTGATGCACACCAGAAAATGTAGCTGTGAGATGTGATTTGGTCATGGTTTAGTTGCAACCCCTGGATCTCCTTCCTACCCCCGATGTGATATAAACCGAAAGCAATTTTGTGTTGCTGCCGGCCATTGGGGGTGGGGGGAGGTACTGCTGTCTGATTTGTTGGTGTATACCGTAGGGTGTGGAGACCACAGGCCACAAGGGAATCCATGTTGTGGGATTGCATCATATGTTTGAAGGTCAGATTGAAGGCCCATGACAGTGACGGAACCATTTTGTGTGCTGGTGTTGGGTCTCGGAGGGAGAGGGGCACCCAGACAATGTCCACTGCTGTTTGTGGGATGGTGGCGGGTGATGCAAGTCCTGGCTCTATCCAACAAAGAGCAGTACCTGATGTCTAGGGGACCCTACTCCCTCCGAACTGTGACGCCAGCATGCACAATGGTTGACATGCTGGCAGGGTGCTCTGTCCTACCTTCAAACACCAGGCACATTCACACAAAATGGATTCCCTGGAGTCTCATTGTCTCCAACCTGCGGCTAGCTGTTTACAACAGAGATGTGATATAAACCGAATGCCATTTTGGGTTGCTGCCAGGCATTGGGGGGGTGGGGGAGGTACCACTACACACCGTTGAGAATGCTGTCTGATTTGTTGGTGTATACCATAGGGCATGGAGACCACAGGCCACAAGGGAATCCATGTTGTGGGATTGCATCATATGTTTGAAGGTCAGATTGAAGGCCCATGACAGCGAGGCAACCATTTTGTGCACTGGCGTTGGGTCTCGGAGGGAGAGAGGCACCCAGACAATGGCCACTGCTGTTTGTGGGATGGTGGCGCAATCACACAAAATGGATTCCCTGGAGTCTCATGGTCTCTGACCTGCAGCTAGCTGTTTACAACAGAGATGTGATATGAACCGAATGCCATTTTGTGTGCTGGTACACCATTGAGAATGGTGTCTGATTTGTTGGTGTATACGTGGGAGGTCCCTGACACCAGGGAATGCAATGCACAGGATCGATTCCCTGGTGTGAGTGTCCTGACCTCCTCCTTCAAACACACAGCTACATTACATAACATGGATTCCATGGCTTGTGGGCCACCCCCCCAAACTATTAAACACCCTGTGGTTTGTCTTTGATTGTACCGGGTTACGGAGCATTGTAGGTGGAACATATGTTGGATGCAGCAAGTTTGTGTGGCTCGCAGTGAAAAGATATGGCTTTATTTTTCTATTGTAGAGACTCTGCGTGACTGACAGAGATTGTTGCAACTGCTGGAGATCGTTAGAACATCGATCATTATAACCTCCAAAGAGACCATCCCGAGACCGTCTCAGAACCTTGTAAAGAGCGCAGAGCAATCAAACTGGAGAATATGGAGAATGTGTACAATAACAACCTGCTGTGCTTGTTTGATAGTGCTAGTGAAAATGAGGCAGATGACTTTCCGGGTTTTGGCAGTTCTGATGATTCCGACATCCAAGTGGACTTGATGCGCATGACGCCTTTGAGTACGCCAGATAGTGAATTCAGTGAAGAAGATGATCTGCCCCTGGCCACGTTGTGCCAGAAGAGGAACTCCTTGGAGAGTGAAGAGAATGATGTTCCACTAGCCAAGCTACGGTGGCAGAGCAACTACACGGACAGTGACGATAATCTCCCTTTGGCTAGACTGCAGCATGCATGTAGCCCTGTTGAAGTGGATGCTGCTGAACAACATGAGCAACTTTCAACACATCTTGATGTGGCTCGCAATGATGGTTGGACACGTCTGCTCCAGCCAGTGCATGTTGAAGACTTCAAGAAGCCTGTTGGTCTGGCCACAGTGATGGGCGCAGAGAAGAATCCCATGGATTTCATGAACCTTACATTTCCACCGATACTCTATGAACTGATAGCTAAGGAGACAAACTGGTACAGTGCCCGTAAGCAGGCAGAAGCCAATAAAGTGGACACCCGATGGACTCCGGTGACGGCGTGTGACATAAAATGTTTTTTTGGAATACGGCTATACATGTCTGTTATGAAGGTGCCACACTACCGTATGTATTGGGAGAAGCACCGTCTCTATGGACGTTGTCCGATTTTGAAGGTGATGACCCGTGAGCATTATGAGAAGATTATGCAGTATCTACATGCCAACAATAGCACACTAAATCCACCCAGAGGATTGGAAAATCATGACAAACTTCATCATGTGCATCCCATCCTGGAGTGCGTTCGGATGGCCTGCAAGATGGAGTACCACCTACACCGTGAAGTGTCAATCGATGAGGCCGTGGTAGGATTCAGAGGACGGCTCTCATTCAAGCAGTACATGCGAAGCAAGCCACAATGGTATGGAATAAAGGCGTGGGTTCTTGCAGATCCTCACAATGGTTATGTGTCAGACTTCCAAGTCTACACAGGAAAGGTTGTTGGCACTGTGGAAGTGGGCCTTGGAGAGAGGGTGGTGACAGACCTGACTAAAGATCTGCGTGGCAAAAGACACCATGTGTATTATTATAATTTTTTCACATCGGTGCACCTGGCAAAAGAACTTTTGAATGTTGGCTTGTATGCATGTGGCACAATGCGTACCAACAGGGTTGGGTGGCCTGCAGAACTTAACAAAGTAGCAATGAAGAAGAAAGACCGTGGTCATTGTGAACAGCTACAGGATGGATCACTCGTCACCACAGCTTGGAAAGACAATAATCCTGTTTTCCTTCTCTCAACTTATCATGACCCGACCTTACCAGCAACATCTGTGACCAGGCAACAAAGAAATGGCACTGAAGTATCTGTTCCCTGTCCTGATGTGCTGAAGCAGTATAACATGCACATGAATGGCTTGGATGTTGCTGACCAGCTTTGGGGCCAGTACCACAGTAGAAGAAAATCTAAAAAGTGGTGGATATATCTTTTCTGGTTTTTGTGGGACATGGCATTGGCAAATGCTTTTACTTTGTTTCGAAAGAGTGTGCATCATGTTCAATGATCCAAGACCGGGAGGGTGAACAAGCATAGGCAGCTAAATGTTCACATTGCCCTCTCGGAGCATCTGCTGGAAGGGTACACCAATAGGAGACAAAGTACCCCAGTTGCTGTAACTGAGCAGTATCCTACTTCTGCTGGACGACACTACCCAGTGAAAGTGAAGAAGGGTAGGTGCCGAAATTGTGCACTAAAAAAGAAGCCCGCTGAACCATCATATATATGCTGCACATGCAATGTACACCTCTGTGTTGATTGCTTTCCAGAGTATCACAACTACATATAACAAGGATCACACTAGCGACACAAAAGACTGAGAGAGAGATAGCGGCGACCAAGAGAGAGAGACCGGCGACCGAGAGAGAGAGAGAGAGGGAGAGAGAGACCGGCGACCAAGAGAGAAAGAGAGAGAGAGAGACCTTCGACCAAAAGAGAGAGAGAGAGAAAGAGAGAGAGAGAGAGAGACCTTCCACTGAGAGAGAGAGAGAGACTGACGACTGAGGAGAGAGACCGGTGACCGAGAGAGAGAGAGACAGACACCGAGAGAGAGAGAGAGAGAGAGAACTCTAACCAAAGAGAGAGAGAGAGAGAGAGAAACCGGTGACCAAGAGAGAGAGAGAGAGAGAGAGAGACCGTGACCGAGAGAGAGAGACCGTGACCGAGAGAGAGAGAACCAGAGAGACCGAGAGAGAGAAGAGAGAGACCGGCGACAGAGAGAGAGAGAGACCAGCAACCAGAGAGAGAAAGAGAGAGAGAGGACTGCACAGAGAGAGAGAGAGAGACCTTCACTGAGAGAGAGAAAGACCGCACCAAGAGAGAAAGAGAGAGAGACCGGCGACGAGAGAGAGAGAGACCGTACCGAGACAGAGAGAGAGAGAGAGAGAGAGAGCCTGACCGAGAGAGAGACCGCAGACCAAGAGAGAGAGAGAGAGAGAGAGAGACCGAGACCGAGAGAGAGACCGCACCGAGAGAGAGAGAGGCGAGAGAGAGGTGACGAGAGAGAGAGACGTGACCGAGAGAGAGATCGGCAACCGAGAGAGAGAGGAAGACGGCGACAGAGAGAGAGAGAGAGAGAGAGAGAACCGCGACTGAGAGAGAGAGACAGAGACGAGAGAGAGAGAGCAACGAGAGAGAGAGAGAGAGACCGGCGACTGAGAGAGAGAGAGAGAGACCGAGAGAGAGAGAGAGAGAGAGACCTCTAGACTGAGAGAGAGAAGAGAGAGAGACCTTCGAGCCGAGAGAGAGAGAGAGAGAGAGAGAGACGGTGACCGAGAGAGAGAGAGAGAGAGAGAGACTGAGAGTTTGTGAGAGACCATAGATTTGTGAGTCATGTGACACTGAATGTCAGACACGGTGTCATAGGCATTAAATGGATTGCCGTACGTTGTTGGTTAAACAAGGTTATGCCCGTTGGTGTTTCAGACGCAGTGCGGTGACATGCCAGTGATTGAATGGGCTGCGCCAAATGAAAATGAAAAAGACTGATCTAAAAGAGGTCTGGTGAGTGAAAGTAAAGGGGAAAAGTGACGTAAACGTTACTTTGGAGTTGACGGTTGGTGAGAGAAAAGTGGGTGTGTTCAGAAAGAGTTGCGAGTGTGGCTTCACACAGCGGATGACAGTGTGAGGATTATTTCTCTCACCAGACCAAGGGGGCCAACTGAAAGTGCTAGTGGAGGGCTGAAACTTGCATTCCTTTGGGAGTCAGCCATCACCTTGTTGTAACTGAAGTATTTTCCTTTCCTTTTGGTCAGTCCGGAACTGCTGTCACTTGCCGTTATGTGTGATGAGCATAGCAGTGCTCTGCCTGACTGCGGACATATCTGTAATGGTCACCCACCACATCATCTGTTAGTGTACTGACTGTTTTCATTGAGCGATCGCAATGATGATGTGGTGGTGTGGTGCCATAGGGGTTGACGTGTCGGTTGGCAGACAGAGAATTGTTATGACTCAAAGGACCAAAAGGAATACAAAACAAAACTTCAGAAATAAAGAGTGACAAGTGACTATGCCAGTGTGCCTGTTTGTCTCAGGTACCACTTTCAGTATAATTTATGTGAAGTGGAGGTTTAGCTCAGTATTTTTTATTTTCATTTGGCTTCCCCATTGGCTGTTCTGTTTTTCGCGCTGTCCATTGTGACACCAAGAGGTGTCGGTGTGGCTCAGTTGGTAGATCATGCACCTCTGGGCCAGAGGGTCATGGGTTCTCGTCCCACACCGGGATTGGACTTGGACTTAAAAATGATCATTCTTCGAGTGCAGTATTGGGGGGCAGAGTGCAGTGCTGCTGAGGTGTGCCATGGTTCAGATCCCTTCTACCCATCATGGTGGGTGTCCAGGTGGAAGTAAAAGAACCCAGGGCACTCTTTGCAAAGAGAAGGGAACATTCACAGTGTCATGGCCAACCGTCCCCTTCTCATAAAACTGGTTCATGCAATTGTCCAGGCTGTGGATGGGTAAGGTGCCATATGGCCACCACTACACATTCAGTCACTTCACTACCAATCTAACATTGTTTGTAAAGTGCTTTGGGATACACTGTGTGAAAAGCACTATATAAATGCTGATTCTTCTTTCTTTGTGCATGGTGCTGAATATGTGGTTGATGCAAAGTCCTGCCGGGGAGGATGAAAACAAGAAGATACCAAATAGACCATGTTCCCAATCACCTTCAGCTGCTGCAGTGCATGGAGTGGAGAGACATGCAGAGGTGGTGGTCCCGCATTTATGTGAAGGTGGCAGTTGAGTGGAACACAGCGAGTGAACAGCAGAGGACCACAGAAGATGACAAATTTGCCACAGAGGACTACAGGAGCACAGCTAAAGGACTTTGTAAAGGCAAATATCTGACACAGACTACAGACAATCAGTTGTAACTAATTTTTTATTTTCTCATCACAGGACGGCAAAGATAGCAGAGTAGAGGTAGGACATTTTTTCTTTTTCCTTTTATAAAAATGACACAGACAACAGTGGAGAGGATGAAAAAACTTTATTTACAGAAGGATGACACAGATGAGAGGATGGAACTACTTTATTTACAGAAAGATGACAGACAACAGAGGAGAGGTTGGAACAACACCAGGTGAGGATGTTGAAAGCGCTTCAGTGCAGTGACATCATCATGGCACGCCATCTGAAAAGGTAAGAAAAATGAAATTGTGGTGATTGTAATAATTTTGTCGACATAACATTGGTTGACATTCAGTTTTCTGTGTTGCGACTTGTGGGCATTGTACCGAATAACATGGGTGCCGCTGTGCACATGCTTGTATGTGTTGTGATGTGCTCATTCTTACATGTGGGTGTATGAAAGAATGTGCCACCGTGCACCTTCTGATATTTGGGACTAAACTGTGAATGTCATTGCATATGTTGGTGCGATAGAAAGACATGAAAGATTGGTCTTTTGTACCAAAGGACTAAAGGGGTACATGATGGCCAGGGGTGTGATGCAGAATACATCTGAGTGCTTGGCAAGTGAGCTGGTGGAATAGCATGAACGAATGATGGAGTGTAGCAATGACATGAATGAGTTGCCTGAGTTCACTTGCAACGAGTTCAGATCTAGTCTGTATCATACACCTGGCCATTACAGTGCTTTCATACAATGGGAGTGTTTTGTACTGGGTTTTGGTAGTAATCAGTAATATATGGAGAATTACAGTGTGATATGTGGAGATACCTGGAGACATTGCAACATCTGGAGTTTTCATACTGCAGTGAGAATACTTTTTCTGCTCACTCCTATTGTATAATAACTGCTTTTAGTTTCATAAAACTGAATTTGTTTTTCCGGTAGTACAAAAAAATTGATTATAACTGAATGCTTGGACCCGTTAGCAAGGTTAGCAAGGTTATTTGTGCTGAAGAAGTTATCTGCTGATACTTTGTCTTTCGTATATAAATGAAAAGTTATGCAGAATTGTTTGCAGTGCTGTGTGTGTGTGCGTGTGTGTGTGTGCGTGTGTGTATGTGTGTGTGTCTGTCAAGAGTCACCTAAGCAGCTTGAATAAAATGCACTTTTTTGCCACTTCAGCGGGTATAAAAAAGTATATATTACAATTGATTGCGTAGCACCATTGGAAAGGCAATTTTGTGCTAAACAACTTTCATGCTGATACGTTGTGTGTATCACGTATACTTTAGGAGCTATTTAGATTTGTTTATGGTATGGTGTGAATGGCTAACATTTTTTCCATCAAGACTCACCTAAGCAGCTTTAATAAAATGCACTTTTTTGACACTTCAGCAGGCATAAAAAAAAACGTATTGATTAGAATTGAGCACATAGCATCGGTGGAAAGGCAATTTTGTGCCGATCATTTTTCATGCTGATACTTTGTGTGTATCATGTATACTTTTGGAGTTATGTGTGTTTGTTTATGATATGGTGTGTGTGGTTGAGATTCATCCCTCAAATCTAACCAAACCACCTTGACAAAAATGGGGAAAAATTATGTTTCGTAGTAAAAAGATATAATTTTTTTAACAAACATAATAGTAAAACACCATGTAATGTATGTATGCTTATTTTTGTGTTGCTATTTGATATATTTTCCAATAAAAAATGGCTTATGTTGCCTTTTGTTAGTGAAATTTTTTTTTTTATGGTTTCAACCAGCATAGACAAAAAGTAAATTACTTATTATTACATGCATACCACCATTGGAAAGGCAATTTTGTGCTGAATAACTCTGCCACTCATACTTTGTGTCTAGCATGTACGGTTATTGAGCTATTAGCATTTGTTTGCGACATGCTAATTATGGCTTGATTTGCTTAGAAAGGCCCAGGATTCACTGTTAAAAGTATACAGGAGATTCAGGAGACAAGTTGTGTAATCTGAGAGTGAGCCTGTGGAGGCAATGAGTTAACTGCAAATCTGGAGATCTGGGTTTGAATCTTACAGCCTCCACTTGCATACTGGGTGACCCTGAGCAAGTCAATTAACTTCCATGTGCTCCCAGGTTGCCCCTGTAAACAAGCTTCCAGCTTAGTGTGCCACTTCTGGTTAAACAATTGGAAGAAAAAAAGCACAATATATTATTTTTCTCTTGCCTTATTTTGCTACTACAATCTTTAACTAATATATCCATCCTTATTTATAGCTTGTACGTCTGTGACCTAGGCAAAAACAACACTTAAAATCTCACACATAAATAAAATAACAGAATAGCATATATTTTAGTAGTATCTCCTTCCTTTTCAGGTGCCCACGACACCATGTATATAGATTTATATCTTTTTAACTTAAAAGCACTAAATCTATTCAACTGCAAAAAAAAAAAAAATAAGACTTTATTCTCTTCACACAATAGTGTTAAACTTTAGATCCCAGAATAGCCAAGAACCAATTTAGACTTCACTCTCACATGCCATTGTCATGCCCACTTCTCATGCAAACAACAATCAGAGAAACCCTTTCATTTCTATGCTATACACTCTTACATCATAGAGACAAAATCTTACAGAACTGCTGAAAAAACAAATTTATCAAGACTGGATTTCTGAATTAAAACCTGTCATTTACAGTACCTATGTAAATAATAGTGTACTGGCTACAAACAATGCTACAGACATGACATTAACATGATTTCTGTTTTACATGGAAAACATCCATATAATGAACTTGTCATACATGATTTGTGACCTTCTGTCTGCAGGTATCTGACAAAGGAAAAGGCACCTCCTTTATCCTTTTTTCTTCTATTTTATTTTTATGCTCAACTTGCCCATACTGAATGTGCCAAATACTGACATGCTTAAAGTTAAAAAAAAATCATGATGTCTATGTGTGTGCATGTTTTGGGGTGGGATGGTATGCCTAGATGCGTTTCAGGCACTCCTTAATTACTTCCCCAGGCAGCTCTGATAGTCAATTGTTCCAACATGATAGATCCACCTAATGCGCCTCTCATGAAAATGAAAGCATAGTGCATGCAACAGACCTTAGGAACATTACATTTTTTTAATGTCAGCTCTGATCTGTTCAGTCTTACTTTTTTCCTAGCTCAGTTTATAATATCAATGAAAAGAAAGTAGAAAAAAAAAACACCCAGTATTTTGCTTCTACAGCTAGTTGTTAATTGCAACTGGTATATTTTAACATGTGCAAGGCAACTCCACCCACAACTTCCCTAACACAGACAAATGGCATCAGTGCTCACTGATGTGTTAACATCCTGTTTCTAGTGTCCCTGATAAAATAAAATAAAAATACAGTTGAGATTTTTTTAATGTCAGCTCTGATCAGAATAGCTTTTAACATCACCAATTGTTTTCTTATTCGTTTTCTTCTCTCCTTTTACTGATAGTACAAAATGAGCCATATCTATTTCTTCCAACAATACATGAAAGAAAACCCTATGATATATCTCACTGTTTCACAAAATGTATCCCTTACAATTTTTTCTTATTTGCAAGACAGTATATATTTATCCTAACAAATCTGTCCTACTGCTACATTCAAAACGCTATCCCCTACCTGCTTGTCACTTATAAACTCAATTATATTAAAAAAAATTCTAGGCAATTAACCATTATTCATTCCCCAGTCCCATTTACTACACTGCTACACTTATATATAATACATACTTCTCAAACTTAAAAGTAAAAATACACTTTATCATCAAATGATGTGTTTACCAAGTACTGTGCCCATGATTCAAATAATTTGAACCTCCACTCCCAAAAAAAGTGCCCTCACATGAAACTGCATATTTAACTATAAAGACAATTAAAACAATGTATTTCTAAATGCATTACTAACACCAATGCTTTCAAAGTTTTGAAACTACTAAAAAGACAAACTATATATATATATAGGCAATACTCGAGAGAGCAAGTGTGACATTCATGATCCCAAAAAAACTTTCTTTAAATGTCATGACTATGGATTATTTTGAGAACTTATATGTGGTAGTTGTTTAATCCAAAATATAAAGATAGTTTATCAATTCTAAGTTTAAGAAAATAAGATTTAAAAGTATTTGAAGAAAAATTTAACGTGGGTAACATGGTGTCCATGATAACTCATTTGCCATTTTTATTATTAATGTAAAACTGATATCACAATGCCTGGGTCTTCTACTTTGGTATAGTAGTTAGCAACTTTTCATCATTTGGTCTCAAACCATACCCATCACCCTTTACTGGACCATCCATTGTGGGACACCATTAAATCTCAGCCTATAGCTAATCGTAGTTTAATGTTCTCTCACATCACTTTGCTTTCCCCAGACCAACTTTGCTGAATATATATGTGGTGCTATATGCTTAAGACAGACACCAACAATTCTTTGAAATGTGAAGCATATTTTCTTTTAACACAATATTTTCTAACACATAACGTGAGTAACAGGGACACCACAACACATAATGTGAGTAACAGAGACACACCACCGATGTTTTATCTAACTATACCTTTACCTATCCAGCACTTTATAAATATGGCCTACACATAACAAATATGGAAGATAAAGCTAACCCTAATATACCCCAATATACAGTGAAAGCAGTTAAACACACTCTTTAATCATCTAATTCACACAGAGTAAATCTCACCTGTGTCAGTAGTAAACAAACTGCTAATCACCACCAATCACTGAATCTAGTCCCAAAGCAGAAGAACAGAGGGAATCCATTAGGTGTACAACTTAGCTAATAGGCTAAATATTAGTGTAGTCCATGTCTGTCATGACAAACGGACCACATCAGGAGAAGACATTTATTTGAAAATTAGTTTAAAACCAGACAGGGTATGGTTTAATCGAAGAAAGTCATGTTCTGGAAAGTGCAACTATTGAGTCACTGTTGACTGTACAAGGTCACCAAATTTCCAAACAATGTCTTTTAATGGTTGTGTAGAATATTCAGCCATGTCCTCATTAGTGACACTGTAGGTGTATTTTTCATTCTTTAGCAAATATTTGATGGTGACTTGTGTATCTGAAGAAGATACAACCTCAGCAAGGTATATAACAAGTGTGTTTTTGTCCCTGTTGTAAACTGCACAGCCACAAAGTTTACTTTATTAATTTTCCTAAAAAAAAACAGAAATTGAGAAATAAAATAATAATCTCTGATAATTTTCTCCAGCTCAGGTGGGGTGGGGGGACTACTGCTGAATTGGTTTTATTTATTTTGCTGTTGTTAACCAGGAAAGGAGGACTAGATATTTCTACTACCTCATCCTGGGGTTAGGGGGTTTATAGATGGATGCCAGCTGACAGTGAACCAGATTAAGCTGTTGGTGGTATTCTTAGTGTGGTATAACTAGTGGGATGCACCTTTGTTCTACCACCCTCAGTCTCCCTGAGCCAACTGTGGTCCAACCCCTTCTTCTTGGTGACCTCTGAGGCAATGGTGGTGGCCCTGGTGGTCCCAGGGTGGGAGAGGTACCCTGTATTCTGGCCAGACTGGAGACTAGCAATCAGCAACCTTCTCCCTCAGCTAAGAGAGGTGCCTGCAGATGTAACAACACTGCATTCTCCAGAATGCTTCCTGGAAGATTGCCACTCCACAGCTGCAGTGTAATTCCAATACTGTTTGAGAAGTGCCATGAGATTTTTAATGTACATCTGAAACAACCACAGACTAGAACTCTGATTAACATCTCCTCCAAATGAGAGCACCTCAGGAGAGTAGCATCTCTTCATGCTGCACTAGAGTCAGCATTGGGTTAACCCAATTGCCTGGTGTGGGGTTAGAACCAACAGTCTTCTGACATTCTGGCCTCAGGAGAGTATGCAACCTGCAGAGCCATGTCCAAAAGTTAGAAAGGCCCAAGAAATTAGGGGGTTCTCATCAGGAATAAGGCCACCCTCTATTGTAATTGATGCAATCTCATGTTGTACTTAACACCTACATCCCGTCCACTAGAATATATGTTAACACTTACATTAATGCTGAGCTTTCCTGTTGCAAGGGCATATCTTCACCTGAAGGAGGTTGTTGCGATTTTTGAGACCTGGATCGTGGCACTGGTAGACTTGCAGACCTCTGCAGAGGTGGAGTCGGGGACCTCTGCAGTGGTGGAGTCAGGAACCTCGGTCAAGCTGCTAGTGGTGAAGGAGATCCCATGTGTGATGTTCTGTTTGCCAACTCTGCCCCAGATTTCAAACAAAAGAATCTCCAGTCTACCGTAAACATCGCATTGCTGCACTGTCCTTTGTTGCTTATGCAATACATGCAGAAACAGCTCCTTTCTCTTGTAGAAACAACATATGGTTCAAAGACAAATAACCCCAGTGCACAAGCACTGAGGCAATGGTTACCCCAAAGGGCACTGGCCGGGGAGCCAAGTTTCAAAGAAATACAAAATCACACATACTCCCATAATGCAAAACACCATGGGCTGTATATGCAAATCACCACAGTATATTATGCTGGTTCAACTTTAAGCAGAAATGCATGGTACTGAAAGGTCTCTCACACAGTCTGCAAATGGTTCAATTCCACAGACACAGTGTGTCATCTGTGTGTTTGGCAATGTCTTTACATTGATTCTTTGTGAACGTTTGTGGTTCATTTCCCCCTCCTTGACAAAAAAGAATGTTCTTCTCACATGCACACGTTCATGCTCATTTTTTTATTTTCCATAAATGAACAAATCATGAGCATTAGTTATTACGGCTCTTCTTGCAGTTACTGCTGTAAAAGCAATCTTCTTGAGAACACCAACTTCACCGTCACATGGTCCTTTTCCATGGCGACTGCCAAAGTTATGTTTCTCACAAGGAACTCCCTGGTCAGACTTTCAAAAAGATGCATCCTCAAAGTTGCCTTTATTTTTGTACTGTGTTGGAGTACCATCCGAAAAATTTATCATTTTTGTCATGTTGATCCCTTGATTTTGTAGGTATTTGGTTGTAAATGGATGTACACTGGACCTTATAGGCCATGCAATTGCCGGGATAACGTTCATCACAAAGGACACACCTGTTTTGGCATCATTTGTAATGAACATTAATGACAACAGCCAAACTAGCCTACAAAGCAACAAAACACCCAAACTGGTGCGAAGTGTCTATAACTGAGGGTGACTGGGTGGCAGTCACCACCAGCATCACCCACAGTAAGTAAACATTTCACATCATGTTTAATCCAACAAATGCCATACTGGGCTAAACATGCAGCACATGGGACCCCAAACAATTAGAAAGATCCACCAGTAATTGCTCAGAAATGAAAGAATCAGTATACCCTTGACACATAAATAGTGCTTCCATGAGTGCTTGCTGAACCTCTGCAGGCATGAGGTCAAATGGATGTACACTGGCGCTTATAGGCCGTGCAATTGCTGGGATAATGCTCATCACAAACAATGCACCTTTTTTGGTATCCTTTGTAATGAACATTAATGGCAACAGCCAAACCAGCCTAAAGTGCAGTAAAATACCAAAACTGGTGCTTCCATGAGTGCTTGCTGAACCTCTGCAGGCATGAGGGCAAATGAATGTACACCACTGCTTATAGGCTGTGCAATTGCTAGGATAATGCTCATCACAAAGGACGTGCCTGTTTTGGCATTCTTTGTAATGAACATTAATGGCAACAGCTAAACCAGCCAAAAGTGTAGCAAAACACCCAAACTGGTGCAAAGTGTCTATAACTGAGGGTGACTGGGTGGCAGTCACCACCAGCATCACCCCCAGTAAGTAAACATTTCACATCATGTTTACGCCAACAAATGCCATACTGGGCTAAACATGCAGCACATGGGACCCCAAACAATTAGAAAGATATGCCAGTAATGGCTTGGAAATGGAAGAATCAGTATACCCATGACACACAAATGGTGCTTCCATGAGTGCTTGCTGAACCTCTGCAGACATGAGGGCAAATGGATGTACACTGGCACTTATAGGCCTTGCAATTGCTGGGATAATGCTCATCACAAAGGACGTGCCTGTTTTGGCATCCTTTGTAATGAACATTAATGGCAACAGCCAAACCAGCCTAAAGTGCAGCAAAATACCCAAACTGGCGCAAAGTGTCTATAACTGAGGGTGTCTGGGTGGCAGTCACCACCAGCATCACCCCCAGTAAGTAAACATTTCACATCATGTTTACTCATGCTGAAGCCATGCTGGCAGAGGTCAACCTTACCCTTAACCTTTTTTGACACTAGCCAGCAGGACAAGTTGATTTAAAATTTCCCCTTTAACTAGTCATCTGGGCTTGTATTTGAGAAGGTAACATTGCAATAAGTAAACCAGTTGGACCAGTGGAAAAGGCTGTGGGGCTAGTGAATTTTCCCCATCACAAGCCCTGTGGACTAGTGGCTGGAAAACTAAATTTCAGCCCCTGCATTGATTACTATGGTTCATTTAAAAGAGCTCTGGACCTCTACACTTACCAGTAGTGGCAGTTGTGTGTGTACGGATGATCATTTCACAATCTGGTCTACAGTGGTGTCCAGAGAAAAGGAGATTTGAGAGATTTGGAGGGTAAAGGGAGCAGCCATGTTTATGATGGGATAAAACCAACCACCTGCATGTATACCTTAGCACTTTGTCACTAAAATGTTGAGCACAGATATTCAAAATAATAATTGTAAATAAAAGTAGGGGCTCTGATCTTAATGTTGGACAACCCATCAGACAGACACATTCAGAAAACTTGAAGTTAGTGGCTTAACAGCAATCCACCCTTTAACAAAGTCTGGGCAAAGCTGAATGGTCCTAACAGTGGAGTGATAATGACTTACATTGAGTCTTTTGTGGGATCCCCTCTTTGCCTGCCAGATAACTGCAGCTATTAATGAGCTAATTATCACATCAGGCTATTTGGAACACTGAGAAAGATTAGCATGAGAATTACAGCTTGCTAAAATGGAAACTTAAAACTTCATTAACAGCCATGAAAAAGCTGCACTAGCCAAGGAAGACAAGCTGGGAATTAGCAGCACTACTCTAGGTTAATATGCACTAGGTTTTGGATGAGTATAATAATGCTAAATCTGATCCCTATAATGGGCCTACCATTTAGCACGTGGTCCAAACGGTGACCAAGATTCACTGCAACAGCCCAAAAACCTCTAAAGTGCAGAAAAAGACCCAGAAGATGCAAAATTACTAAAACCAAGGGTGAGGCTTTGGCAGTCACCACTAGCATCACCACCAGAAAGAAAAATAAATGTTACTGGATTGCTTGCTGGAAGTGACTGCATAAGCATCACCCTTGGTTCTAGTAATTTTGCATCATTTATGTGTGTTTCTGCACTTTGGGGTTCATTTGGCTGTTGCCGTGAATCTTATTAATTGTTTGGGCATGTGCTGCTTGGTAGGCCCAGAACAGCTTCTGTGGTAGTAAACCCAATGCAAAATATTTTTTCTTATGGGTGGGAGTGGGTTGATGCTGGTGAGCCTACCATTCAGCACATGGCCCAAACAAATTACTAAACATCACTGTCTGCAACAAACAAACAACAAGCCAAAAGAACAAAAAAATCAAGCAGAAGTAGTAGAACTAAGGGTGACGGTGGGGATCTCCACCAGCATCATCCCCAGTAAGAAATTATTACTTTACCTCACATTTAGACCCATGGAAGACATGTTAGGCCCGACATAAAGCACATGGTCCAAACAATCAGTTGCAATTCACTGCAGCCCAAAGAGCTGAAATGGGCACAAAAACACCCAGGGCCAACACTGTTGACATTAACACACATTACTTACAGTATGTTTTTAAGTGGTAATAACATGTCCTATTCCCATCTAAGTTTCATCTCACTAGCATTAAATGGTATAGAGGACAAAACAACTATACCCAGTAAGGCCCCCCCACCAATAATGGGCCATAGAGTAGTGCATAAAACAAGTCAAAAATAGGATTTTTCCCAAAGATTCAACTTGGGGAACTTTTAGCAAAGGATCTTACAAGCAGGCAGCTATTGAAGAGTAGTTGTGTTCTAATGACTCACATACAAAAGAGACCCATGCAGAACCAGGTCCAGGTCATTTAACCCCCACTACCTGCTGTTTTATTCTCAGCACAAGCTTTGAAAACTACTGGGTTTCTTTTTCTGTACCAGCTTTGTAAACTTTGCAGACCATGCCCAGTTTATTTAATCAGACAACCTGCTGTTTTGTTTTCAGTACCAGCATTGTAAACTGCAGGGTTTCTTTGAAAACTAGAGCTTAATCTGACAACCTTAGTACTGTACCAGCAAACTACACAATCTGCTGTTTTCACCACAATAACCAGCTAGAAAACTGAAATGTGCACAAAAACACTCTGTGCCAGCATTGCAAAATGCAGATTCCTCTTACCCCTTATTCTCTCAGCACCCATTCCCCTTAATGCTAGCTTACAAACTGCAGACTCCTTTGCTTTATTTTTCCCCAGTACTCATTCACTTTAATACTAAACCTGTAAAATGCAAACTCCTCTTTTTCCCAGTACCCACCCCCTCAGTGACAGTCTTGTAAAATGCTGACTCTTCTTTGCCTTTTTTCCCTCAGTGCCAGCATTGCAAGTTGCAAACTGCAGCCCCTCTCGAGCATCTCGACACCACAAGGCAAGAGCTGGACTTTTTTTTTTAATATTCTGTCTCCCCAACCCAGATTTGGAGCATACTATACCTTGGAAAAGGTGCTCCTCAAAGCCAGGTAACAAGTAGAAGGGCAGAAGCAAAGACTAACGTTCTTAACGCCAAACTTCCAAATGGACATCGCATCTTCTCAGCACTGCAGGCGGTAGTGAAAAGTAAGCTGAACTGCAACTGCAACAGATTTTGAGAGGCCTTTAGTGATGAATTCAGGTGCTGGCATGAACTTCTGGTTCTCCTGATTCTGGACCAACTCTCGGGCCGATGCAAATGTGCATCACAAAAGGACACAAGACTGGGTAGTCAGGCAAACATGTAAACAACATCTAAAAGTGAGGGACATGACTGGCAAGCTTTGGGCAGTAGATAAATAAAATTAAAAGGTCCACTCTCAATTTGTTGCATTAGGACCACAGTGGTTGGCTATCTCACAAACAGGTAAGTTAGGGATGTGATAAAAAAAGACACCACACGTAGGGAATGTTAAGGAAGTATTAAAGTAAAAAAAAGACAGTTAAAACTTATTTTGCAAATGGAGTTCATAGGGGATGGTAAAATTGAGCAATTGGGCAGCAAACTGCATATCAGCTGTGTTTGTGGGGCACAGTAAAGAGCAATAATTAAGTACACTAAATGGGTCTGTTAGCAATGTCACAAAATGGAACCCTACTTAACAGGGTAAATAGATGCTTGTAATAAAATGGAGAGAACATTGTAGGATCATACCAGGTGATTTTATTTGTAATATCTCTCCTACTAGGGCACTACAAATGAGGGGTGTTATTTTAACATTTTGACAATTCAGAAAAAAGTTAAAGGGTGTCAATATGCATAAGGTATAAGTCTCTCAAATACTGTATATATATATATATATATATAGAATATAGTAAACAAATAATGTTAATCCCAAAAGCTGAACTTTATGTTTTTAGTATATAAATGTGTAAGCAAAACCTGTGGCTCTTTGAACTTGAATCAGAATGATGTGCTTATAGTTTTCCTTGGGAGCTGTAATTTCAGGCTCTCCTTAATTACTCTTTCCTTCTGAGGCCCCAGGTGGCTCTGATAATCATTTGTTCCAAGGGTTTTTAAGTCAATTTGAAGGCATTAAGTGGCTTATGTTCTCCTAGTCCTTAATAAAATGCAGGGGCTCCACAACTTGATCATTCCACAGACTTGTTCTGTTGCTTGGTCCAGGTCCCAAACTAGTGTGTCTTGTTCCAATATGATAGAGCCACCTCATGTCCTACCCACATGAATCAAAAAAATGGTGGGGGTTGATCTTTAGGCACGTGTGTGTGTGTGTGTGTGTGTGTGTGTGTGTGTGTGTGTGTTTTGGGGATACGCCAAGATGAAGTTTCAGGCACTCCTTAATTACTTCCCAAGGTAGGTCTGATAGTCAGTTGTTCCAACATGATAGATCCACCTCATGCCCTTCCCACATGAATAAAAAAAAAAGGTAGGGTGGATCTTTAGGAGCTTATTGGGTGGAGGTGGGGGTGGATATTACTATCTCCAGAATTATTGCTGCCTCCCACTACTCAGGTTCCAGTTCTTGTACCACCCATTTAAGAAAGAAAATAGTACCCTGCAACCATTGACTAACATGAACGTGTATTTATTTGAGGGTGGAAAACATTTCTTGGAGAAGGGTAAGGTGGAGGACACTATTTAAACCTTCAGTCAGTTCCACGGACAGAAAACATCACATCACTCCTTTTGTGCATGCAAAACACCTGCAGGTTCTGCCTACTGCAGCTGTAATAAGGCCATTCTACTTAGAGTTCTTAGTGTGTATGACTAGTTTGGTTTTTGTAGAAGGTTGCCAGGGTGGATTGGGTATCTTCCATGAACACATTTATAAACCAGAGTAGTCAATTCCCACTTTCTCCTCTTATCTAGTGAGGGGGGCAGGTTTGTTATGAAGGAAACAGTAGCGGGTGCTGTAGATTTGCTGCAGGCCAGCATGAACCTGCATATGTTGTTGAAAGTTGCATTGATTTCATGCAGTGAGAGTGTTTGGGCCATTCTGTAGATTTCACCACCATATTTCAGGACTGGGAACAGGGACTGTCTGAAAATATTTTTTTTTTTTTGTATTTGGGGAAAAACAGGAGTAGATGTGACACAGTGGCCTAGGTTTTTAATGTACACTCCTTGTAGTACTAATGATATAGCATGAGAATCTTAGTTTTGGATCTACCCCAGCCAAAAGTATTTGAAGGGCTGTACTAGTTCCTGAGACTGACATGAGTGAGGTGGGATGTGTATGGTTTGTGAGCACTAGGTTTTCCCACTGAAAGTCATGACTTTCCAATAATTCACAGGCAAGCTATTTGTATACATCCAGATCTCAGTTCAGTAAAAGACCTTTTGGAGCATCCTGCTGTAAATATTGATGGAGTCTGATTTTGAGTAGATGACTATGTCATCTGCATAGTTGGGTGGTCAGGGATGGAGGCTTGCAAGACCCCAAAGTTAAAGGAGCATTGGAAGAAACTCTGCCATTAACCTTTACTATGTGATTTACTGGATAGGTGTTATCTGAGCCAAGACAGGGAACCTGTGCCATTCCCAGTTGATATAGTTTGATGTGGTTGCTGTGGTTCATTGTAATGAAGGCTTTAGTGAGGTCAATTACAATGGTACCTGTGTGGAGGTCTGAGTCTAGGACACTTAATAAATCCTTAATAACATTTAGTAGTTATGTGCAGGTACTGTGGGTGGTTTGGACTAAAGACTGACTGGGCTTCAATAAGGGGGATTTGGAAGAGAATATGGTCCATCAGTTGCTTTTTCAAGTAGTTTACTGATAACCAATAACACTGATAAGGGTATTTGGTTATGAGAGTGGTCACTTGAGTGGGGGAGGGTGTGTGATTGTTATCTTCCAGGCATATGCAGAGATTTGCAGTGTTGAATGTGTTGTGATGTGCCTTGAATGGTGAAGCTGATTCAGTACCATGGATATACTAATAAATATATGTATCTAATTAGAGAGCAGTTTTTGTGCTGGCTTTCTTTAATCATGTTACAGATGCTTTAGTATACAATCCATTCATTTCACTATGTAGTGCATGCTTTTCACTCTGATTTACTCGAGATGTTTTACAACAGAGTGTATGCATTTTGCTATACAGTGTATAGCTTTTACTATAGTGTGCATTTTTCAAATATATATAATATATATAATGTATGCACTTCTTTATATACTGTAGAATAACTGTTTTACTCTCTGTGTATGTGTTTAACTATACACTGTATGTGTTGTTTAACTCTCTGAAGTATCTGACCAAAAGGCAGAAAATGAATCACCAACAGCACCCCCTGAGGCCAAGCTGCCTCATGCAATAAGTAATTAAAATTATTGTAGTCATCTCTGATAATACAGGACTGTGATATGTGATAGTTAAAGTACCACCTGGTGCCTGATGCAATGATAAAAGGCAATACTCTAAGCACGTAATTGCAGGGTGGAATTTCTCTTTTGAAACAGGAGCAAACAGCATCACATTTCTAACCACTGTAACATTTAATTCACCCATGTAAACTATATAGACACCGCTGTAAAGTTAGTTTAGCTTTTGAATCCCACAGCTGTCACTGTATGACCCCAAATGAGTCATTTAACCTCCATATGCTTAATTTTCTATTTCTCTATACCCACCCAGTTGACCTTAATCCTTATTTATATGCATAATAGCTGCTGCCAATTCTTCATGAATTTTAAAGGGCTGTGAGACACAGTGTGAATGAAAGGAACAATATAAAACCAAATTCCTTTTCTTTCCTTAACCCCAAGGCTATCATCAATTTTCAAACATTGACTTTTTGGACAATTTACATTTATCAGTGGCAGTCTAAGAGTTAAAGGAATGGAGGATGCTAGTTTCATACAGAAATTGAAAAAGCAAATCATGTTCCTTATCAATTGAGAAGACATAGTTATTATGACCATAAAGCATTAAAGAGAAAATTAGGCTTCAAAATATTTATTTTTTTTTTGCACAAAGTGAAACTAACAACTAGTCAAGAAGTTTGAAAGAAGAATATGTTAAAATACATACAAAAGCATAAATATCTATGAAGTACCAACAATTGATGCCACCCTGGAGTTGTCATTTAAAAAGAAGAATTATAGGCAAGACATTAATGTTGTCTCTTTTACAGCTGAGGTCAATAATTTTTCACAGCTCCTAAGTTAATAAATGGAGCATAAAGTCATTGCTAACTATTTTTATATGACTATTGCACCTTAGCCCTTAGTTATTAAAAAAAACTCATTAGACGCACTGTTGCAATAACATGCACTCACCATAATGTGGGCAAGGATGTCTCACAATATAAACTTTAAAGACAGTGCACTGACACTTTGTCAGCAAACTGTCCTTACCCATTAGGAGTTATAGATTTCCATGGAAGAGCAGGAAATCTGCAAAAGATTTGCTATAACAGAAGCAGAGTAAAACCATGTAAATAAAGTATCGTCGGCATGAAAAGCAAGAACCCTAATTTCAGAAAATTGTCTGATGGTGGGGTTGGTATTAATCCTACAAAGAAATCCAAGCATCGATAATTGTAAGTAGTGTGAATGTTGTTCATAATGACGTGAAGTTACTGAATGAGAAATTCATGTAACTGGTAAATTTAGCCCTCGCTTATAAATATGTGTTTAGGGAATAGAGCAGAAGGGAATTTAAATTTACACTGAGCCTTTTATTTATGAAGTGTCTGAAAGGGGTTTGCTGACCAATTAATATTGTATTTGAAAAACAGTGGCAGTACACATACGAATGGAGAGGTCTCTGCAGAATGCCACCCACACACAGACAAATATAACTGCTGAAAAACATGTCTTACTGAGAGATGACAATAGCAAGAAAGGTTACGGGGCTATCTTCAGCTCTTTATCAAAGCAAACCATAAAATCTTTAGAGGGACACTCACCTTCTTTTAGACTTAAATTATCCCCTTAGTTAAAATAAAACAAAACAAAAAAAACATGCTGTTACCCCCATGTTGTCAAATTAAAATGCATAGCATTTGCCTTTAAAATGCAGACCAAATGGCCAGAATGCATATCACATACAAAGATTAAAGAATAATAAATTCAAAAATAGTGGACACCATAGGACTGATTTTCAGAGGGCAACTAGATCAGTGCACTTTGTGCTGATACACAGCTGTGGCAAACTTCAGGTGCATCAGGGACCCTGCACCTGATTCCAGTACAAAAGGGTTCCCCGTGTCAAAGTCCTTAGAGCTGCCACAGTTGGAGATTTGTGGCAAAGCTTTGGCACACTGGAGGGGTTTGACGAAGGGTCCTTCCATGCCCCCTTGTGTGGCACAACCCTGGCCCAGACTCGCAATGTTGGGGATGGGTGGCTGCATGGTGCACAGCAACTGGACCAATGAGGGTGCCAATAGTGGGTGGTATGGGCATGGCAGGGTGTGGGAGTGTACACTGGTGGCACTGGAGCAGTCATGCCCAGGACTATGCAAAAGAGACATGGACTGGGTACTGCAATGTATGCTAGCATGAACTGTGTCCAGGAGCTTGATACTGCCAGTCCTGTAGGCTGTCCTGCATCATGACACTGCCCTGACAGTGGGTGACAGTCCATGGTGGCATGGGATGAAGTGCTGCAGTTGGAGAGGGATGAACCCTGTGCAGCATCATCTACCCCAATGCACAGCCATTGGTGCTGTAGTAGTTACAGAAGGTGGGATGGGCACCCCAATTGACAGGTGCCATGATGAGATCTAGCAGATGGCATGTTACAGAGGTGACATGATGTGGGAGAGCTGGCAGAGATGGTAGCATCAGGTTGCCTGTGATACAGCCCATGCCATCATATTTTCAGGTACCCAGTCCATGGCTCTGTTACACAGTCCAAGACATGATTTCTCCAGTGCCACCAGTGTACCCTACCACACCCTGTTGTGCCCATACCACCCACTGTGGACACCAATACTGGTCCAGCTGCTCTGTACCATGCAGGCTTCCCCCCAACACAACTTACACCAGACATCTAGTGCAAGGACTGTTAGACCAGCTTATGTCTAACTTCATCCCCGAGTTGTGGCCATGGCAGGGCTTCCAAAATCTCAAATAAGGGGATGCTGCAGCCCTGCCATGGTGCAAGCCCCCTTATGACCTGGCGACTGGCACTTCTAGTGCAAGGATGACACAGAGCTGCTTCAGTGCATAGCACCCCAATTTCAACACAGCCTGCATTCAAAAATCAGGATTGCCACAACATTTGGCACAAGGTGCCACTTGCTTCAAATCCTTTTGGTGCAGATATCTTTCACCAAATGTCAGCCTTTGAAAATCGGGCCCCATATGTTTATTGTAAAGGACTATTTCTATCACATTTGTTTACATTATTAATAGCTTTTCTGCCCATAAAAAGCATAATGTTCAGAAATGAAGGGGTAAATATCAGGTACATTTATTATTGTTTGAGACAGTGTTGTGAAGTCTTGAGTGTTCCGGAACCAATCATGGACAAGGAGCAAATCTTGACAGCAGGGTGGCTAGTTTGGATAAACCTGAAACAGTCCAAGGCAGGTGTAATCCATCTCCATATTTTTTTTCTTAGTAAGAGACAGGAGAGTATGCTTTTATGCTGGCTAGCTGGAGGCATGTTACAATTGTGGAGTTCGAACACACCTCTCAAGTGTCTGTGACCAACTGAGATGTGGGTTCTGTGGTGAATTTGGCCATGTGATCCTTACCTGTAGGTATCGTTTCCACTGCAACCCATGCAATAAAAAAGGACACTGTGTTCAAAACTCTCCATGGGCAGCTCATAACTGTTCAGATGACTTCAACCTGAATAACAACTTAAAAAAGGTTTAACAGGTTGAATTTCTGAGGTATCAGACCTTTGTCCCAGTCTCCCCCTTCTTAAAAATATTGCACATCTTCATCTGAATGATGTGTAAAAGGTGATGCCTCAAGACTTACCAGACTCTTATAATGATTAGAAAGATATGCCCTCAGAAGACTCTGAGACTAGTACCAAAGAAGCTCAGGCCTCTGATGGACAGTCAATGGAAAATCTGACAGCAGAGTTAATGGCCATCTAAGGAGACAAAGAGATTCTCAGTAAATTAACAGGTCAGGCTCAGATGACACCTCTCTCAAAAGGAATAACTGTGGTTCATTGTAAAAGCTCAAGATTGGTGAAACAGCTACCTGGTCAGCCATCAGTGCCACTTGTGAATAAGTGTCAGGTGCTAAAGGACAAGAAACTGGGGAGACTCAGATCAAGAGGAAAGAGATCCAGATGCATCCTCCTCAGGATCTTGTCAGTTACGACCATCACCAGATAGGGAGAAATCTGGTACCAAGTGTAGGCATCCCGAGAAAAAGAAGTGATGAAGGATATTGCCTGATAGCACCGGTCTATGATGTTTCACTTTCACTAATTTGTTAATGGAACAATTAAAAAGTGCCTCCTTTCATGTCTGTAGCAGTAAAAGAAACAAATAGTTCAAATGTCCATTGACAAACTAGCCACTCACAGTCTTATTTCTCAAAAGTGCATTACTGTTTATTCAGCTTCAAGCAGTATCCCCAAAACCAGGCCCAACATTTTGACCCCATCGACTACTTTAGGTGAAGAAGGCCTGTATAAAAATTACAAAACAATATTTTACCATTCATTTATACTGAAACATATTTCATGCAGTCCTTTGTTTCTTAAGCAGCAAAAATCCCCATATCACCATGTACCTCTTGTTCTGCAAAGCTTTCAGTTTTTATGACAACCTTGTTCACTACTTCTTTGCTCAAGGATGTACTACAAATAAAATGGAGAAACTAGTATTACATTCATTATTGGGACTAAATCCAAACATTTGCAGTTTCTATTCACCATAAAAAATTTACAAAATTTATATTCTTGTACCAGTCTTATTTCTGTGAGATTCAGAATGTACCAAACACATCTCCACAGTGCCACAAAAAAAGAACAAACTGTTTATGCAATACTTATTTTATACTCATCACTATCCTATTACCTCTTAGACTATTTATGTCATTTCTTCTCATCTGCTTCCTTACAGTTTTCACTTCATCCTCTATTAAAGAACACGCTGATTAATTTGTTTGCCAGTAATATAGAAGATTTCAGTGCAATTCTATACATAATTCTCAGTGCAGCTCTCAAATTATCTCTCGAGTCATTCACAGTTGTTCAAACATTTACCTTTTGAGGTAATGGTTTCATTCAAGTAACTCTATTTTAAAGTGTGCTCCTCTGTCAAAAATATAACATTCACATTTAGTCTCACTGAGTTATGTTATAAGACTCTAAACAAGTTTTCAGCATTGCTAGGTAGTACATTATGTGGAATTCATCACTATAGGGAGTTGCATTCTCCTGGAAGAAGTGTCCCTATGTCTGCCTCTGTAGGGCTGAAGGCTTGATTTGGCAGGGACCAATTCACAGATGTGCACACCTGACATCGCTGCTGATGTCACAGTGCACGCAATCACTTACACCAATCCTGTCTGCTAGCTACTGCCAATCAATTGCATAGCATTGTCTTCTGATGGCAAATAGTGGGGCATAACTGGCTTAGCAACATGGAAAACATGCTGCTCACACCCAGTTATTCTTTTGTAGGTTAGTGAAAGATGTTGGTGATGATTCAGAGTGCCATTACACAAGCCACAGTTTAATAGATGTACACATATCACAACTTCGGATGCAGATGTGGACAGCCACTGCATATCACTTTAAAATGTGAGTATAAAGGGCCACCTATTATAAAATGTGGTGCTTGTGCCTCTGCCACGACTAACTAACAGTGTCAGATGATGCTATGTATTCTAAGTGAGATAAATAGAGTTACATGTAGTAGCAGAACTAAAAGGCTGTTGTTTTGGTTCTTGTTGATGTCTGTATTAGAGACTGCCCTGTGAGGTTTATACCATTCTTTTATTTGGTAGACCCAATCAGGGTGAGAGATTTCATGCATCATAATGTCATCAGTGGTGATGTCACACATGCACATTTGTAGATTGGTACCTGCCAAATCAAACCTCCAGACCCTGATTACAAATACCAGTGCTACACAGAAAATGGCACACATAGGTAGACAATGCCACCAGGAGACTGCAGCTCACTGCTGTGGTAAGTTACATATTATGTAACCCACGGCATTGTTGAAAAAACTTTTAAGAGTCTTACAACGTAACTCAGTGAGACAAAATGTGAATGTTATACTTTTGAAAGAGGAGCAAGTTTCAAAAAAGAATTACTTGAATGAAACCATTACCTTAAAAGGTAAATGCTTTAAATGAATATGCATGGTTTGAGAGTTGATTTGTGAGCTGCACTGAGAACTGTACTGAGAATTGCAATGGAATTTTCTATATTACTGGCTAACAAAATAATCAATATGTTATTTACTGTAATAGAAGATGACGTGAAAACTATAAGGACGCAGATGAGAAGATATAATAGAAATAGTTCAAGCGGTAATGGGATACTAACAAGTAACAGAGTGCAGTTTCAGAATCTGAGTATAATATACTGTAAGTACTGAATGGACACAGTTTGTTCTTTTAATGATGTGGCATTGCAGAAATGGATTTGGTTTGTGGTGAACCTCACAGTAATGAGACCAGAGTACAGTAATATGAATTTTGTAAAGAAATAGTTTCATGGCAAGTAGAAAGTGCAAATCTTTTGATTTAGATCCAATAATGAATGTGATTCTGGTTTATTTATTGTATTTGTAGTGCTTACTGATCATATAACTAATGGACAAGATGCTTATAAAAACTCAAAGTTTTGAGTAACAAGAGGTATGTGGCATTATCAGGACTGTTGTTTTAAGAAAGAACTGTATCAAATACATTGTGGTGTACATATGAATGGAAACATTTTGTTCTGAAATTGTATGCAAGCCCTCTTCTCCTGAAGAAGCCAATGAGGGCAAAACACTGAACCAGGTTTTCAAAGCACTACTCAAAGCCAAATAAACATTGGCAAACTTTCGAGAAATAAAACTGTGTGTGGATGGTTTGCCAGTGGACATTTGGACTACAGTACAATCTGTTTAATTGGGATGACATGGTGAAAAGTGCTTCATCCTGATTAAGCAACCATCTCTACAAAGTGAAGTTTGTTATTTCAACACAACAAAACTTGGAGGTATGTTGTGTATATTAAATATTTTACTTATCTTCTTTTTTGGTTTTTTATCTACTTGTGATACATGCATAAATGTAACACTGCTTACATAGAATAAGCACAGTAATTAGTTAATAATACAGTAATAAGTTAAATAAGTTAGATTTAAGGTGCACAGTGCCTTTGCACGTAGTGGTCCATGATCCACTTTTGTTTTAATTGATGGATAGCAGGAGCTTTCATATGAGATTTGATCTCAAGGCAAATCTCCCAGGTGCTGACCTGCCCCCTCTACTGACACCACTGCATCACCATTGAAATACATGATTGTGACTCCACTAGGTGGATCTGATGGGATATCTCTTCTTGACTGTCTTCTGTGCCAATCTAGTCATTTTCATTTCCGTCCTCCTTTAGCAGCTTGGAGACCCTCCTGCACTGACAGCACTCCCTCAGTAGGCTCATCATCGTTCATTGTTAAGGAAACAGGAATGGGGTGCATCTGACAGTTTGTCTAGCTGAAGGAGATCACCATTCCTGAAACCAGCTTTTTTAGAACATTTCTCAGTTGTGCTTTGTTTGATTGACCCCCAAGCTGTGTGGAGCATATAGATAGCATCAAGGAGATGGACTTTCATCGCTGTTTCAGCAGCATGGGCTGCCTCACCCTTGTCCATTGTTTTTATGATTTTTCCAGTAATCAGCAAGTGATAGTTGCAGTTTAAGTTATTACTGATGCCCATGTCCATTGGTTGAATGACACTGGTCATGTCTAGTGGACAAAATATTAAATTTATGTAGCAGATCTGCTGTTTCAGGTCATGGGGGTGGGGCTACAATTATCAGCCAGCAGCAGGATTCTTCTATGAGCCTGTTTCAGTTCCTGCTCCCAGCACAGAAACCAGTCCTGGAAAATTGAGGACATCTTCCAGGCATTAACACTCCTTGTGTATGTGACTGGTAAGATTTTCATGTCACCAGAGTACAAACAGAGCCATGCCAAGGCTTCTGTGGTGCTCTGTGACACAATTACAAGTCCACAGCAAAAGGTCACGGCACTTACTCTCCACACTGAAGTAAGTTGGAGCCACACATATTGCTTGAGTATCAAAACTCCAAATGTTATTACAGAAAAGCAAATAAATGACCCCCTGCATCCTGGAGAACAGACAAAACAAAGCTCTGATGTTTCACCTGTCCACAGGCTTTTTCAAAGATGATGCCCTTGGGAAGAACCCCTTGCATAGCCAAATAATTGTGTCGCCTGATTTTAACATTTAAAGTGCTACACATCTAGCTGGCCCAGTGGCAGTAAGGGTTGAGGCACTGGATGCCACACCTCATTCTATGCCAGTGACCCGGGTTCGGGAATGAGCTTGGGTCATCGGGGGTTGGCAGGGGAAGGAGAAGATTGAGCACCCAGAGGGCTGATCTCTTCTCCTGGGGTGAGTTCTGGGTATTTCCCCACTTGGTGGTGGCTTCTGGCAGAGGCTAGGGGCACTGCACCTGGAGCAGGGACAGCAGATGGGGTCTGGTGTCAGTGGACATCTGTGGGAGTGAGCAGGCTCACTTACTCTGCTCACTGATGTCATTGTATGACTGCACCGGGGCAGAACAAAGGAAAATGCCCTGCCTCTCAGTAGACGAAGGGAGGTACATGGGACGATCAACCACATCCACTGCCAGGTCACTCCATTCACACGTCCAGCTCTCCTCTTTGCCTGGTTGCTCTGGTAGATGATAGATAGAGTGGCAGGAGGAGTAGGCATTCCCACCTCAGGGGACTCAGAGCCGGGGGCTTGGGTGATCGGACAGCAGATGAAGAGGTGGTTGATGGAGAAGAAACAGAGGATTTTAGGTGGGGTGAGACCATGGCCGAAGCCAAGTGACCACAGGGAAAGAGTCCAAGTAAGGCAGCGTAGGAGCATAAGCAGAACTGACAAAAAGAAAGTACTACACATCTAGTTAAAAAAGTGATCCAACTTGAATCACAGTCATAATAAATACTGCACACAACACACAATTACACATTACTATATATCAATAGATCTAAGAGACATATGCAACATTTAAAAGTTCCCAATTAATACAATAGCCACTTTTAGTTTTAATCAAAGCTGGAAACAAAGCTCCTCACATACTTTTTGAATCTCATATAAAAGGCATATGTAAGGGGAACAATATGTAGATGATATGATTAAGAACCTGGTGAAAAAACTCCTATCACATTTAATAGATACAGGGAATATTTTGAATATACTGAAGGATCTCAGACTTGAAGAAAATTAGATGCTAGTGACCCTAGACATCGAGTCCATATATACTAATACACCCCATGAAGTGGGTTTGAGGGCCATACACTATTATCTGGACAAACCGGGGGGGGGGGGCAAAACCAGATACTGAACTACTCGTGGAAATGACAGGGATGTTATTAGACGGGAATTATTTTTGATTCAAAGAAAGATACTACCATCAACAAAAGGGTATGGCAATGGGAGTGAGTTTTGATGCTGAAGCAATGTGTGACTCCAACTTACTTCAGTGTGGAGGGTGAGTGGCATGATTTTTTGCTGTGAAGATTTTCATGTCTTTTGGTAGGCATCTAGGGCACTTACTCTTTTCAATGACAACTATGTGCTTTTCCTCTATTCCAGACTGATTTGCACAGTAAAGGAGAAAAATTCTATCCTTTGCTTTCCTCTCACTGGTCACTTCATGGTCTCTGGGAGCCGGTTCATGATTGAGGTAGTGTCTGTAAAACAACCCTTTCTCATCCTCGTTGAATATGTCCTCAGGTCTGTAGTTAGTCATTAATGATGGAAGCACATCTTGAACCCAGGGCTCTACTGCTGCAGAGTTGGCATCCTGTTTTTTACCTGTGTTCCTGCTCAAAGACTATCTGCTGGTGAGACTTCCATCTAGACAACCACCCATCGGTGGGCTCAAAGGTGACACATCCAGGCTGAGTTGCCAGCTCCAGGGCTTTTTGTTTGAGAATTGGCCCCAATATCCTAGCCCCCATAGACAGTACTTTTTGAAACCAAATAATCCGGCTGTCCTCCATGTCACTTTCTTTAGCCTCATTCTTTCATTTTCTTTAAGAGTTGGCATTACATCTACACTCAGTCCGAATCAGATTGTGATTCTGAGTGATTCTGCTAGCATGGCTTTTCAAAATATCAAAGTGGGCAGCAATGGTGGACAAAAGAACTTTACCGTCAACTAGCCCTGATTGCTCAGCCATCCTTTGTGCAGATGGCCTGGTTTTGTACTGTCATGATAAAAACATTCACCACATAAACCTGACCCTTACTTCTGCTTTCAAGTCTATTCAATCCTGGCTGTTCCATCATAAGCTAATCCTTAATGCGGATAAAACGCATTCAATGCTGTTTGGTTCAGGAGTCAAATTAAACAAAAACCGGGAGCTATTTTCAGTCTCAGGTCTAGATGGCTTAGTCCTCAAACCAGTACACTCCTTCAAGTATCTGGGAGTACTCCTCGATGAAAGTCTAAACTTTGATGAGCATATTATGTCTACATGTAAATCAGTTAATGCTAAAACTGCAATTGCATACAAAACCTGCTGCTTCCTTACTCAGGCAGCTAGATTTGTTATAGCAAGGGGGATCTTTCTCCCATCGTTATCCTATGGGGTAGTCACTTATCCTAGTTCATCTGCTACTCTCCTCAGGAAATGGGATATGACCTATACCAGCATCTGAAGGTATGCTTCGGCCTCTCCTAGGTCAAAACACCATTGTCAGCTCTATGCTGACTTAAATTGGCTACCACCTGCCTCAGCTCAAACTCTTGCTCTTGGCTCTCTGACTGATACTGTCATTAGATCAGGAATCCCTGTCTCGCTGGCCTCCATACTTACTCCGCTGTCCTCCTCCCATGGTCTCCTATCTACTGACAAATTGCTGCTACAAACACCTAGATGTAAATCAAACAAAGGTACCCTTGCTTTCTCTCTCTTAGTGGCTAAACTCTGGAACTCCCTGCCTCTTGACAGTCGCCTAGCCCCTAGTCATGTCTAGTTTAAAACTAACTACTGCTCCCTACTCTTTAGCCAGGTCTCCTGTGTCTGTTTCAAACCACCTTGAATTTACATCTCAGACCCAGTCTCACTCATCCTCTGCTGCAAACTTCTCTCCACTCTTCCTATACTACCCAGATAGATTTTAGTACTTATATCTCCATTAGCTTTGCCTCTAGATGGTTTAAACCTAGTTGTGCTTGAGTCATGAAATAGTTATTCTACTGAACTTTTGTTACTGTGTGTAAACTCTAACTCAACTTGTTACCTACCCTTGATATTGCCTAATTGTGTACCTACTCAATTATTGTGAAATCCCCTCTTCCCTGTATTTTATTCTACCTGTTCTCATAATGTTAACTCCCTGTCTACCTACTGGAATCTCCTGGGTCGTGCCTATTGATAGTCATCTCATGGCTATGGCACTTACCCGGTAAACAAGAAACCAAATAAATAATTAAATGAATACTGTTACTTGATATAAATTATCATGTTTGTATGAACCTTCTGTGCCAACCAATGTAACTTTGTTTCTGTAACCCACTCTGTACACTGTACCTTATTTCATGATGCAACCTGGATGTAAAATGCCTTGTTTGTTTTGAACAATTTCTGTATTTGCCACTGTTTGTTATCTCTGTAACTGCTCTGTCATTTTCCTGGGTCATGCCTGAAAATAGTCATCTCTATGGCTAGTGCACTTACCTGGTAAACAAAAACTAAATAAAGTTTCAACAGCCTCAATAATTACTATGCAGTTGGAGAGGGACAGCTCATTCCATCCAATGTCATGCTGAGAGATAGACAGATAGAGCAGTGGGGTGGGGGTAGGGGGGTAAATTGCTTTCAAACACTCAGGGATAGTCTGCAGCTGTTAATTGTCAGTTTATATGACTCCTGTGGAGCGTGGTAAGTAGTGGCTAATGAGAGTTATTGTCAGATAAGGTCAATAAATGCTACGGTGGTTGATGAGCATCATCTTGGCTATGAGGCTTTCTGCAAAATCACCATCCCTACTAAACAACAGGCAGTCTCATAGAAAAGTAGTGCTGCAGAGTCTGCTCCCTAGCATTTGTCACATTAATCCAAATGTCCTGCATAGCCACATCCGAATAAAGTGGAGTGTACTCTATTTGTTTCTGATTGCCTGCCAGCACCAGAACTTATATACGGTATGTAGAGGAAGAACTTAGAAGGTTACCCATCTGGACTTCCTGTCCTTTCTGTAGCATTAAAAGCCCACAGAGGAAAGGGACAGTTGTTTCACTTTTCAAGAAAGCTACCTTCTGAATTATTTTTTTTTTTGTACAGGAAAGGGTTGGTTTCATTCTTTGAAATGGCCCAGTTCAAAACAGGTTGGGTATGTAGCCCTTTCTTTTGATGATTTGGAGAGAACAGGGCAGATGGGGTGGGAATTTTATTAAAAGGTGCTGCTTTCACTGTACACAGATTAGTGATTATTATTCCAGGGAGGGCATGAATTTTGGATGAGTAGTGGTCTAGTCATAAAATGCGGTGCATTAATGTTTATAAGAAGGTGCAACAGATACCACTCTTTGATTCGATGCTACTACATTAATAATACTGCTTGGACTGTTATTTTAGGAGGCAGTTTTATTTGCTGTATTGATATTGCAATTAGACGGGTGGTAAAAAACATATTATAATTTTGTTAGCTTTACAGAAAATGGTGACCACTGCTGACTTACTAGGTGGGTATAAGTTGATCCATCTGACTGGAGGTGCCATACACTTTAAAGGTAGTTTGACCACTTGAATGGATTACTAACTTCTATCACCATATATAGCTATTTGGGATATTTCTCTTGTTCTTGTAGTATTTTTAGATAATCTTTTAATCAGTGATATGGGGGGACTAGAGAACACCGTTGCTTCTTGAGCAAAATGATGGAGGCTGAGTTCTTCATTGCTTACCTCTCTTGTGGTTAAATTGAAAGTGTAGAATCTAGTACTTGCTAGAGTTTTGGTACTTTGCTGTTATAAGGAGCCTCTGGAGTGGTGGGAAGATACTAAGCTGGATATCCAACTGTGGTTTCAAAACTTTAGAAGACAGAAACAGTGTACACAGCATTTCCATTATTTAAGACTGAGAGAACAGTTGGATAAAGTACTTTCACTAGCCAGTGACAACTAGGGGATTATCCAGAACAAGTACAGCAGCTAAAATTAGAAATAAGATGGTACCAATATAATTTTTTTTTTTTGTTATTTATTGTGTTCTGTGATTTATTGTTTTTTTTTGTAACATCTTGACTGTTTTTCAGTCACCGGGTCGAACATGAAAATGGGCCTTTGGCTCATTGTACTTACCTGGTTAACAAATGTTTAAAATAAAATAAAAAAAAATATATGCTAGCTGCATCTCTCAAGGTAGAACTGAAGTATGGTACACAGAAATGTCCACATAGAGACCTTTCTGTGGCCTATAGAGAATGAAGTGAGGCATCTCAGATTGGGTCTCTGCATGATGATACAATCACATTAGTCTCTGAATCATCAGATGTATTCTCTGTTGATTGAAAACATGTTCAAGATACTTTGGGATTAGTGTCAGAAGCATTGTATCAGGTTAACTCATTAATGGCCGAACCTCCACAGCCTTTGTCAGATGATGACAGTGTTAGTCTTTGACCCTGTTTTAAGGTCTGAAATTTTAGAAGTGATTTCAGTTTTAAAGAATGGGGCATCCTCAGGAAAGGATGGGATCTGAAATGGATTTTATAAAAGCTATCCAGAGATCATTGCTGAATTTTTAATGGTTGTCTTTGACCATATTTTAAGCAAACAGGTAATGCCCCCTCCTTAAAATATTGAATTTTGATCTACAGTATATGTTCAAAATGGGTGATGAAACTGACATTCACAACTAGATGCTGATTTGCTTTCTAAACTCTAACTATAAAATAATGCCAAATTGTTATGCAAGCATCTTGTGTGTATTGCATCTATCCTAATAGTACCAGCACATATATGCTCCATTCCTACCAGACAGATTTACAATAATTTATATATTACCAGGGAAGTCAGAGAGTATTGCAATTCAAGTACTATTTCTAGCTTTCTGCTTTCCTTAGACAAATAGTACTAGTAGTAGTAGTAGTAGTAGTGTTTATTTTTATCTGGCACCCTTCCCCTGAGGTTCAGGGAACCATATGAAACAATTATACAAATGAGGTAATGAAGCTGAAATGAAAACATTTGACAGAATGTCACATAAATATTTATTTTCATTTTGCTTTCTGTGTAATACCCCAGCATTTGTGTCCTGGTTATGTTTGTTATGTAAGACTGCTTCCATCACTCCCTTTCTGTAGGGGCATGTTCGTAAAGCAACATATCCAAAGGGGGATGTTAGAGAGGGGTGCGGTTTAAACTGAAGATGGCTGGCTGTAGAGCCATGAACAAAAGGATTGGCTGGTGCACACAGGTGGTGCTGCCAGAGGAAAAAGAACAAATTCCAATCAAGCCATGATTCACAAAACAAGCTTCTTTTATTAAACAGTTGTAAAGAAATGCTAATGCTCACATACAGGCATGCTCTGAGCTGTCTCACCACTCCCACTGATGCTTCGACTCCTACCAATTCCTTCTCGGGGGTGTTGCTCAAAGGGAGACAGAGCCAACTAAATATTAAATGTCATGCATATTAATGAACTGTTTCTGATTCTAAAATAAGTGGTTCTGTGCATAAACCCCCCAGCTATTTAAAAAAATATAGAAAGTATTCAGGTTATCTAAAAAATGTGTTCTATCTTAAAAGGAAATATGAAGTTTTAAATTGACAATTAAAGCCATGTTTTGGCACATAAGCTATTGCTGCATACGTTTCCTTACTTGCAGCCACATGAAAACCAGTTACAATTTCTATACAGTTCTCCCTTTATCATAATTAATCAAAGTACTAAGAGATACAGAGAGACAGAGAGTGGTTTGACTTGAACCGTGATCAACCCATACTTTCAAGGAGATACCTGCTGCTTCCCTGGAATGGCCACAGAGCTCCAAACCACCCTACAAAGCAGGATTCTGAGGGAATTAAGCCAGCATATCTGCTGCTTACTCGGATGGGCCATGGAGCTCCAACCTGCCCTGCAAAGTAGGATTCCCAGTGAATTACGCCAGCATACCTGCTGCTTCCCTGGAACGACCACGGAGCTCAGACCCACCCTGCAAAGCAGGATTCCCAGGGAATTAAATCAGCATACCAGCTGCTTCCTTGGAATGACCATGGATCTCTGACCCACCCTACAAAGCAGGATTCCCAGGTATGACCCTCCCGTGGAGACCTCTGCACAGCCCAGTGGCAGCTCCCCTTTTTGAACTTGGCTCCTTTTTTTTTGCCATGGTCAGAGGTTGGAGCAAGAGCCCAGAGCAAGCATTACAGGACTTGGGAATTTAAACTGGGGCTTTATACTAGCAAAATCTATCTGCAGTCACCTATAAAGGGAATATTTTCTCCCGCTCACCCTCCCCGGTCCTGACCTCCATTAAATGCACATTAGCTCCGCCCAGCCATTCCTCTGATTGGTAACTAAAGCTGCTCCTTCAAGCAGCCAGTACTAGCTCTCTTAAGCTTAAAGAAACATATCCCTCTCTCAGGTTTTACAAGGCTGCAGGCACCCCCAGTTACAAATCCCAGCCAATCTCTTCACCCGGCCAGGAATGTATTACCAGCAGACTTTCTGTGTTGTAAGCACCTTTGAATTCTACCAGTCTACCACTCCATTACTGCCCTCACAGGAGCCCACACACAGTAATTTCCACATTACTGACTAATTATAAATGAAAAGAAACAACTATTGAAAAAATAATAATAAAATCAATCAATAAATAAATATATAAATACACAAATAAATAAAACCTTTTTAAATAAATTACATCCCTAATTTCCCCCTGCTCACCACTATACTACACACTAACTACTCCACCCCTCAGGCTCACTGGTGATCTGCTATTCAGCTATTGGCTCTGACCCTTATTTCATAACCAAACCTATGATGGCATAAAGAATCACCATCACCACCCTATATGTCGCAGTGGTCCTGGGCTCTGACATCCTACTACACCACATTCTCCAGGACCCAGCACATGAAAAAGATGTCCCTATCACAGATGTCCAGATGTATACTCCCAAACTGGGCTCAATACCTCCCTGATCTATGTGCAGGATGTTAAACAAAGAGGCAACATGTACAACATAATGTTCTATTTATATGGCAAATGCAACAGATCCCCTATCCTCTTACCATTGTCCCTGAGCAGCTGCCTATTCAAGCTATTACTCTTACTTGGTACTGACATGGAGATGAACCCCAGCCTTTACAGCACAAATGTATGCATTACCTCCTCCACCCAGCCTGCCTGGGTCAACTCAAAGGGGTTAAAAATAACCCACATGAACATCAATATCCTGAGACCAAAGATTCATGAACTTGAAGCCTGTGTGAATCTTTACTCCCCGGATGTAGTCGCTGTCTCTGAAACATGGCTCAAACCACGCGTACTTGACCATGAGATTCAGTTAAAAGGTTTCAAGATTTTCATGCAGGATAGATTGGGCAAAAAGGGAGTAGGCATCCTTATCTATGTGAGATGTTCCCTATCTGCTTCCAGGGTGACAACAATTGCCCTAAACAACACTAGCTGTGAAATTGTTTTCACAAACCTGCTGATGGGAGGCACCAAACCCCTGATGATCGGATGCATCTATAACCCCCCAAAAGCAGTCGATGCCACCCTAAACTCACTTCTCATGGTGCTACCCAATCTCCTACAAGGGGAAAAGGTGATTGTGGGTGATTTTAATATCAGCTGGGGGACTGAAATAAACAGGGAATTAAAGAACAGACTACTAGAAGCCAAACTAACTCAATTAATTCACAACTGAACACCAAAATGGGAAACCAATCTACACTAGACTGGATCCTGGCATCAGAACCTGATAGCATTAGATTAGTAGGTACTTTTGCCGACGTCTTAAGTGACCACTCTCCAGTGTTCACAATATGGAGGAATAATTTTCAACCCCTCACTACCCCGAATACTCTGGGCCCAAAATTTCTCTAACTTTGTCACAGGATCCTTCCTGGACATATTATCTGGGATAAATCAGACATACATCAAGAAAGTCCCTAACCTAGATGCTGCCCTTGAATTCTTCATAAACAACTTCCTATCTGCAACCAATAAGCATGTTCATCTGAAAAAGATAAGAGTAAAAGATCAGGATGCCAGGTGGCTGTCTTGGGATCTGAAAAAACTCATGAAGCAGAGAGACAGGGCATGAAGAAAGTACAAAACCTACCCCCAACCCAATGCCTGGCAGGATTACGGGGAATTACAAAATAAATGCAAAAGAGAGCTAACATCTGCAAAAAAGTGATACATCAGCGATCTCCCCCCAAAAAATCTCTCCGATCCTACAAAATTCTGGTCACAGATCAATGCCCTCATTAAGGGTAGCCCTGCCCAAGGGGACTGTACCATAATAGCTAATGGTACCCAACTAATGAACCCTGTTGACGCCACTAATGCAATCAATTCCTTCTTCATGGAACTAAACAAATTTAAGACCCCCCCAGGAGCCCCTTCCCCCCAACCGAGTTCTAGTCATACTCCCCCTACCCTAACTTCCACTTCAAGTTGTTGACTAAAAAAGAAGTCCTAATAGCCAGCCTGGTGGCACTGAGGGTTGAGGTGCTGGATGCCACACCTCACTCCACGCTGGTGACCCAGGTTCAGGAATGGACTCGGGTCACCAGGGGTCAGCAGAGATAGAGAGGGATTGAGCATCCATGAACTGCTCTCCCTCTCCGAGGGAGGGGAGTTCCCAGCTGTCCTCTGGTGGAGGCTGGGGGCAGTGCACTGGCACTATATGGTGGGTGAGCTTGGGGCATGGCGCTGGGGGGGAGCACATGCAGATGTGTGCACGCTCCCTCCTTTGGCGTCATTGCATGCCCCAGCCCATGCCAAGCCAAAAAGGGGAAAAGCATGGAGCTCAGTCACAGTGGCTTGGTGGCAGTCAGAGGGAATGCCTAGCCTTGGGGGGGCCCCATCACCCAATACTGGATCCTGTGTCAGTGGGTAGTGAGGGAAACTCCCTGCTACCCTGCAGTGGGGGCAAGCTGTGGGGATAGATGGCAGTGAGGACTTCACTGAGAGCTGGGGAAGGACCAGCCGGTGGCCGGAGATGGCCGGATGCCAGGACGTGAGATTGCAGACCGAAAGGCCACACAGGTTAAAAAGTACTAACAAAAAGAAAAAAGAGGCCCTAAAACATCTCATGAACGTAAAGCCTCACGGCTCTGCTGGGCATGACAAGCTAGAACCAAAAGTGCTCAAGATTGCAGCCCCTGCTATTGCTGCCCCTGTCTTGTGGCTGCTCAACAGATCCCTTCTTGAAGGGAAAGTTCCAATACTCTGGAAAGTAGCCCTAGTCGTGCCCATCCATAATGGGGATTCACAGGAACACATGGAAAACTACCGCCCACATATCGATCCTCTCCATCTTCAGCAAGGTGCTGGAGAAAGCTATCTACAACCAACTAACTGAGTATATTGAGAGGAACTGCATATTTATGCCTAGACAACACAGTTTTAGAAAAAAACATGACATGGACTCCACACATGTCTGCCTCATCAATTACCTCTTTACAGCACTCGACAGAGGCCAGTTTACTGGATCTGTCTTCATAGACCTCACCAAGGCCTTCGACCTGGTGGGCCATCAGCTACTGCTAACCAAGCTCAAACACATAGGCCTAGACTGTCTGACAGTCCGGTGGTTCTCCAACTACCTCCAGGGAAGATCCCAGTTTGCCAGATGGAGAGGTGGGCAACCTGAAATATGCCAAATCTTTGATAGGGTTCCCCAAGGATCCATCCTGGGGCATTTATTATTCTCTATTTTCATAAACGACATGCCAAATCACTGTGCAGCGGTGAACATACTCTTACATGCTGATGATGCAGTGCTATACAGATCCTCCAAGGACCTTCACTCCCTTAATACTTCTCTAACAAGTGACCTGCAATTCCTCAAAAGTTGGCTGGTCAAGACAAGGACCAGGACAAGAGGACACAGCATAAGATTAGAGGGGGGCCGATTAAGGGGAAATGTGAGGAAATTCTTTTTCACAGAAAGGGTGGTGGATGCATGGAATGGCTTACTACAAGAAGTGGTGGCTATGAATACAGTGCAGGGCTTCAAATAGGCATGGGATAGGCATAAGGGAGCAATACAAATGACTATGAATAGATAGGCCACTGACAGAGCAAAGGCCGATGGCACATTTATAAGGTAAAAAAAGAAATGGGCAGACTGGATGAGCCTTGCGGTCCTTATCTGCCATCAACTTCTATGTTTCTATGTTTCTATGTCAGTAATAGACTAGTGCTTAATAACAAAAAGACTAAGGCTATTCTGTTTGGCCCTGCAAGCCTGGTCTGGCTAGAACCTCCCTTCTAACTCTTTGCCTCTCATGTGGCACAAAGATTGAGGTAGTTGACACTATAAAATTCCTAGGCATTGCACTAGACCAGAATTGCACTTTCAAGGCTCACTTTGAACTGCTAAGACACTAAATCAGAAGTTGGAGCTATTGTATCACCTTAGCCCCTTCCTCACTCAGGAAGCCAGGCTAAAATTTACAACTAGTACCCTGCTACCCACCCTGATATACAGGTCACCAGTACTACACACGGTCAAAGGTGGGGAATTCCAAAAATGTATTACCCATGATCACATGGTGAGATGATTTGCATTGGGGGTTCCCCTAAGGTGCACAACTGCCAGGTGCTCCAAACCCTGTCTTCGCATCCACTGAAAAAATGCATTGCCTACCTGCCCCTATGCCTTGCCTACAAGTTTATGTCAGACTCTGCACCTCCAAGCCTAGCTACCACTCTATCTGCCAAATAAAATAGAAGGCTCCTTAGATCTTTGAGTGGGCTACTCCTCACTGAACCTATAGTCAGATCAATCCTAGGACAGAGGTCATTCTCAGCCAGCATCCCACGCCTCTGGAATGCTCTGCCAGCAAATGTTCAGTCCTGTAATTCCCTTGGAGGGTTCAAAAAGGGACTCAAGGCTCACCTGTTAGAGTTTAGCCAATGCACTTGCTACCGTTGAATACTGTCCCTTCCCCCATATTCCCCTACTGCTATGTTTCGTCTGTAACCACAAATGTATCCTAATATGTTAACACATACTGAGTGTCAATAATTGTCAAACTGTAAACTATAATTTATTTTATAATACTCTGCATTGTTTCTGTTGTATACTTTTTTTATGTTCTCTGCATAACTGTCTGTTGTAAACTGTGTTCACCTATGAATTGTCATCCTATGCCTGTTGTGTAATTTTAATGATTGCCTGTAATTAAGCCTGAGTCACCCCCGAAAAAGGGACTGTCATGGTCTCAGTGGGTATACCCAGTTACCAAAATTGAATAAATAAATAAATTCCTGTTTCCATGGGGATCAATTGGGAATCAGATGCCATCATCAGATAGGAGCAGAGAAAAAAGACAGAATCTATAAAGGAAACAGAATTGCAAAAATTAGCATGAATACATGATTGGCATTTTTGTAAATTGGTAATGAATTTAAATATAACAGTATCCTGGAGACAGATAGGAAGGTGTTACATTTTCTGTCAGTACTCTTGCCGGCACCAAAAATTCACATTAAATTCTTCTACTAGTTTCAGAATCAAAGGGCAACCCAAGAGATATAAATGATTTTAGCCGCCTCTTATAAAATTTTGCCCTGGACTCCTTAGTCCAAAGTATTCTCACATAATCCTGGACTGTGAGATCAGAACATTTACCCATTTCACCAGATTTTATCCTAATTTCAGTACCCCTTCAATGCTTACTGGCTATTATACTGTTTTCAGAGAAATAACTATCAGAGTTACTAGACTTGGAGTCATTTTTATTTTCTTACTCAGGTCAACCAGTTTTCTGGGATTCTTGGCCCAGTGTAGAAGCGAGACAAGTGAGCTGGAGCTCGAGAACCAGCAGGTTGAAGAGACGAAGGTGGGAGCAAGACTTTCCCAGCAAGGGACCAGTACAGAACTGTTTGGGCAAGCAGTGAGTACGGGAACACAATGGAGTGAAAAAAGCAGTGGAGACCAGTGAAAAAGCAGGGTAGTGCCCTTCAAATAATTTGCCAAATGAAACTGAAGGCATTGCTAAGGATACCATTGCATTTAATAGTGTTTCTCTGATCATTGATCACTGAAACAGTGAAAACGGAATATGTTGAATTTTTAGATTTCTCTTTTGGCACTTGTATTTGAAATCAAAATGGCTTGGTGAGAGGTTTGCGACTTAGATGCAAAACCTCAAACTGTACTTGAACCTGAACAATAGTAGTTAGATAACTCGATACTACTGAATAGACTCCCACTAGATATTAGAGTATGAGTCAGAACTAGAGGACAAAAGGTTTGTATGAAACTTGCAAGAATAACTATCAAGGGAAACCAGGAAAACATTTAAACACTTTGTGAAACAAGCCTAGTTCCCATTATAAACTGCACAAGTACCTTATTAGCTTTACAATAATACAGAAACATAATCCAAGTTTTATTTATTCTTACTTACATTTCATGATAACCTTATTTCTATTGGTGTTTCAAGATCTTAATTTTAAAGAAAACAGTTTTTATGTTTTGTACCATATGCTAATTTTGATGCATGTTTTGATGCACAGTATCCCCATACATTGTTTGCTGGTTTTCTTGCAAGTCAGTTCAGGCCACTTGCTGGTGGAGAGTACAGCAGAGTGCTCCTACAGAGTCTGCAGAAGTAGGAGACAAGCAGATAATCTGGTTCTTTTTTGGGTATTTTAATAGTTTTTTTTTAATTATTTCTTTCTGCCTTAAATGGACTAGTGCAATTTAATGATTTGGGGAGCACACTCAGCCAATATTTTAAATAAAGGCCAAGAAGTAAGTTAATTTTCTTGCTTTATGTTTCTCTATGTTTTGAGATGCAACTTGTGCCAAGAGTAGTTCTTTTGTCAGGGCTGATTCTTAATTCATAAGGCCTTGGAGACTGGCTTTAAGACTTCTTTGATGAGTTTTTTTATTACACAGGTTTTAATGCAAGCTTCACAAGGGCAGAACAAAGTTTGGTCTACAAGTGGCATGACATGATACCATAAGAAACTGCAGTAAGTCAAGACTGGAGGGCATTGCAACCAGCAAGAAAAAAAAGGATTGTCTGAGATTTTTACTAACTTACCCCCTCCCCACAGAGAGGGCACCAAGTTTCTCTTTATTCTTTTGTCTGCTGTCTTGAACATTTTAAATACCACATTTCATAGCATGAAATCAACATTCATTCTGGTCTAAAAACAAATGATAATCATGAAGTCAATCCCTAATTTTAAAAATTATTTCAGAGGGACATTGTTTTTTTGTTTCTTTCCTATTGTATCATTGTTAGTAGCAGCAGTGTTTGTTTTTTTTGTTTCTTTCCTATTGTATCATTGTTAGTAGCAGCAGTGTGTCTTCCTAATATTTTAATTTTTAGTAGCTGTGGAGATTACATTTTCTATGTCCAGTTTTAGATAGAACGTGATATAAGGTACTTATGATTAGTTCAATCTGTTTGAGTAATCATTCAAGCAGAAGGTTTACTTTCTTTGCTACACACTGTATTGCTAAAACTCTCAGAATCTAGGAATAAAAACAAATGCTGATATTTCACTGGGAAGGATTGCCCTAATACTAATTTAGTAAACACAGAGGTGTCCATGCAACCTAAAAATCAAAGATTAATAACTGTACAGGTTTTGAGGGAAAACTCTCCACTTAAGGTGCAACCCCAGTCATTAACAAACTTTGGTCAGAGACGATACGGCTACTCAGAGATTTTTGGAGCTGGCGGAGCGCCAGCAGAGCAGAGTGTTGGAGGAGCCATGGCAGAGCTGTTGAAAGTGGTGACAGAAAGACTGGCAATGGAGTATGCCATCTGCAAGATGGTGGCTACAGACCAGCGCATGTGCGAAACTCACACATGCGCAAATTGAGTCAGGGTGCAATGTTGCATTCAGCAGCTGCTGTCACTTCCACAATTGTGAAACAAAGACAAAGAAGTGCTCCGGGGGCAGCACTTCATGGAGGGGAGCTCTGTCTGTGGAGGAGAAACCACCAGTGACCACAGGTGTGTGGACAGCAGATCGTATCACTGTAGGAGAAGACAGGGATAATTTCCACTCATGGTCCCTTCTCTCTCTCTCTCCTACAGTAAAGTGATCCCAAAATGCCTGCAGAGCTCTGCCCATTCAGCTGTAAAAAATGATTTGTTGAGAGAATCCTTACAAGGGAACAGTCAGTGCTAAGGGCCCCACACTCAAGTGTGGGGATGGTCCAAATGTGCACTTTGTGGGCAAAAACATGTTGGTTTACTTACTGTTTACTGTAGTATAATAGATTGTATCGGACTAATGTTACTTAGTTCTAGACTGACACGTGTAACTACAAATCCCAGAATCCCCTGCAGATGACATCAGAGAAGTACTGCAGCAGTGGGAGATTCAACAGCCTACAGGGAATAGTAGAGCTTTTATCATCTCTGATCAGATGTTTTCAGTGTCTGCTTTTCTACAGGGCAAAGTACAGTACTCTATGACTGCACATAGCCCAGGGAAGACAGTGGGATCAGCAAACAAAAGATCAAAGCATAAATAAAGTCTAATGCACTGCAAGCTAATGAATTCTCACTACTGTCTATTGCTCTGATGTCATCTGCAGGGTATAATGGGATTTGTAGTAACAGAAGATGTCATTCTACACTTAGGCAAACTTAGTCTGATGCAATCTACTACACTACAGAGAACAGTAAGTAAATCAAAATGTTTTTGCACATAAAATGCACATGGGGTCATTGGGACCAGCCTCACTCTTGTGTGTGGGGAGGGGCCCTTGGAGCTGACTGTTTCCCTTTAAGATCTTCTGTACAACAGTGCCCCCAAGGGGTCAGGTCCTACAGTCACATTATCCTTTTTCTGTATGTTTAGAATTCATTTTGTTGCTGACATTTTGATGAAGCTGTCCTGCCTCAGTGGAGCACTGTGCCATCCATACTTCCAAAGCTAACCTGGGGTTAAGTTTCAGGCCAGAGCCAGCTTCTATGCCATCCATTTACTTCATTGTATAAAGAGAGGAATTAGGCATCCATTTCAGGAGTTAGGAGGAGCAAGTCAGGGGATATACAGCGGACAGTGGAGTTAGAGTAGGAATAATGCCTCATGGGCATTATGGATTGACCCAATTCAGTCTAGTCTGTTTCTGTGGATTAGGGATGGAATGGAGGAAGGAATGTGTGTATTCCAATTTGCTGTGGAAATGTGGAGTCTGGATGAAGCAGCATCACCTCACTAATGCTGAAAGGGACCCAACATTGGTTGGGTATAAGGATCTCACATGGAAAAGTGTCTGGATATACAGAAATCCATGGGTCCAAGGCATAGATGTCCATTTTCACAAGTTATGGTGTCATTTTTGTAACAGAATGGGTCATCTATTGAAGGCCAATCTGAGGCTGTAAGTGGCCCCCATTTATCTGGCCCCCTGCTCAAGAGCCAGAGTCCTGGTTGTTCCAAGGAAGAGGGAGGGCCCAGTGCAGGACAGTATGCATAGGAGTGATGGAGACTGGGATCCTTATCCAGGGCCCTCTTCAAGCACAGGCTGGCTGGCTGCCATGTAGAGAGGAAAATGTAGATCAGCGAGATGAGAAGGTGTTTGGTTTTGGACCATTGTCCAAGGTCTACTTCAACCTGACATTGGCTGGTTGGATACAATCTAGAGAGGACAATGTGCACCAGTTACTGTAGAAAAGAAGTTTTTGGTTTGGGACAATTGTCTACAGTCCACATATAGGCTGCAGCATTACTAACTGGAAGGAACCAAAAATGTTTATATCAATTTGGAAATGTGCTGGTTTAATCACACTGATGGTATTCACTTCTTGTATGTGAGCTGAGCTATAAATAAATTGCTACACTGCTTTGACAGTGATTCAAATCATGGTCTATGAACTTTATTACTTTGCTGCTAGAAATTAGTAAGTGTGAAGCCCAGGAGATGCACTTCCACCAAGTTCAGAAAATTACGAGACCTGAACCCCCACCCCCCCTCCATCTCCTCCAACTCATCTCATTGCAAATTAGGCTTACTCCCAAGGGAGGAGCAGTTGCACTGACATTTATAAAAAAAAGAAACAAAATTAAGTGCCAAAAATGTCAGCAGTGATATGTGTGCCCCGCTCATCACACATGCTGTTCTACTGGCTGATGGCACCTGTCATGCCTGTCACAACAATGCACCATTAGTGCCAGTACTTATAATTTGTTCTTTTTTTTTTCAGTTCATCTCAGTATTGCCACTTCACTTTTCACCTTTGCAAAATGCACTTTATGTGGACACCATGCACTGTTTGGAAATGAAGGACTGGCCTTGAATATGGTAGGCCATTTCTTAGTCGCGTATTTGTGTCCCAAGTTTGTACTACTAAAAACTGGGACTACTGCGGCACCCCAGCAAACTGTAAGGTAGTCTGATGCTGCCTAGTACAGCACATCTTACTGTGGGATACCATATTTCATTGACTAGAAGCTAGCCTTGAGTTTTATTTTATTTATTTTTTTATTTCATTACAACTAGGATTACAAGTACCTTTGAGCCAGGCTCTTTTACAAAGGTTCTGTGTCAGAGAACAAATACAAGTTACAGAAATAGGAACAAAACAATAAATATATTGGCATATTAGGTTACAATGGTAGATCAATACAATAGCTGGAATAAGCAGAATGCATACATGGGAACACAGAGTAACAGAGGGATAAGTAGGAGGAAGGGTGGAAGACGAAGATAAACATGAGGAGCGAAGTTGGAGAGGGCAGGAATTGCAACCAAAGGGCATGGTCATCAACTGGAAGCAGGCTGAAACTAGTCAACAAAAAGGAAAATATCATTGAGGGCTCAGAAGAGGCAGGGGGAAGGGGGGAGAGTCAGGAGAGGTGAAAAGAAAGAAGAAATAAAGAAGTAACATAGAGGAAAAGGAGGGATGGAGATGTGGTAGGTGATAGTTGGAGGGAACGAAAACGAGAGAGCTGAGGAGATTATAGGTAGCATTCACAGGAGCTAGAGTTAGTAAGGTGGAGGTGGAGTTTATGTCTGAATGAGCCAAGGGTGGTAGTGGAGGAGATGTCAGGATTGAGCTCATTTAACCATCTAGGTGCTCTGAATGCAAAGGATCATTGGCCCTGAGAGGTGTGATGGTGGGGAACCTGAAGGAGCTAGTATTCAGAGCCCCTGGGGTTACGTGGCTTTAGTCTAGAACTAAGCAGTGCTTGGACTCCCGGTGGAGTGAGGCCCATGGTTACTTTCTTTACCATAATGCAGGTTTGGTATTTTATGTGATTTGAAAGTTGAAGACAACCAGATCGGGCATATAGGTCACATGTATGAGTGAGACGATGAACACCAGAGACAAGCCTGCAGGCCTTGTTAAGTGATGTTGAAATTCTTCTCAGGGCAGTGGCAGAGGCAGAGCCATAGATTATAAGACCATAATCAATGATGGAGACCACCGAGCTTTGGATGCCAATCTTCAGTGCTTCTGCAGTAACGTGTTGTCTATGTCAGTAAAGTAGGCCTAGGCACATATTTGCTTATTTGGCAACATTTTCTATGTGTGCCCCATAGGAGAGATTTGAGTCAAGTGATAACCCTAGGTATTTGAATGATTGCACTTGCTCAAGGGTGTTGCCATTGCTGGTAGAGATAGCTAGGCGGTGAGATCTATGCCTGTTTTGAGAGCTGTTAAAGAACATTACTTTGGTTGGAGCCACAGGTCATCATGAATGCTTTTAATGAAAAACCTCCCTCAAATATAAGCCACAGCTTCTAATCAGTGTTGAAGACATGTCAAATTAAGCACTGTAAGTGGGGCCATCTGATATTTTTATCTCTGGAAATATGATCATGATTGTATTTCTTTTTAAAGTTATGATTTTAATTGATGTTCATTATGCATATTTTTCTATGAAGTAGATTATCAACAATATAACTAATGAAATTCAGGATGTGTAATATTTTATTGTTAGAACTTAAATGTTGGATTTTGCAATGCAAGCCACCTTCAAATACTAGCCGTTCTCAAATGCAAGCTGCAAGTCACTTTTAATGAAGACCATGGTTTCTACAGTATTTGATAAAATACGGTATCTTTCTGTAATTATTTCCCCCATTTCTCCCTTTTCACCCCTGGCCCCCCATCCTGACAATTCGGGTTACTGCAGCTGACCCCAACTCCAGCCAGGAAGGTGAAGAACATGCTTTCTTACAGCGAAGACTGCTCCTGGATTGGCTGGCTCACAGTGTGGGATTCTGGGACTTGTATGTGAACCTCAGTGTCACAGCTGGCTGAACTCAGAAATGGGCAGACTGGATGGGCCAAATGGGTAGACTGAATCAGCCATGCTGTCCTTATCTGTTGTCAAAATTCTATGTTTCTGTGTGTTTATTTTTTTGAAATGGGTGCTCAGACTTAGATAAATCATGGTGTGAAAGTCAAGCCTTTATACTGGGTATGCGCGTAAACATTATATAAATATGTATATACATACACATACATGCATGCCCAGTATCACTGCTCAGATTTCAGACTGTGATTTATCTGAGTATGAGTGCGCATTAAAAAAAACAATGCATGCTGACATCTTTGTGTACTGGGTCCTTAGTATATACCTGTTTTGACCATTAGATTTTTTTTTGTTTTGCAGGTAATTCAGAAAAATATAAAATAATCTTCTAACAACCTGGTTTTGTAAATACTTAGCCAGCCTGTATTGATACTATATTTGTTAAAAATATGCAGAAATAAATGAGCACACACGTGGGTGAGGCCGGGGTCAGCAACCAGAGAAGGTGTGTACAAAACAGAAAATTGTGGCTATGCCATACCTCTCAACCTCTGAGCAGTAAAATGCATAGCACAGGCTTTCAAAATTCAGAGCAAATGGCCAGAATGTGTAGCACTTGTGTATTTTAAGAATAAGAATGTCTAAGAATAGTGGCTCCATACATTTAGTGTTAAGCAAGCAAATCTTTATTTATATAGCGCCTTTCTAAAACCAAGGCACTTTACAAGTAGAATAGAATAAAATATATAAATAACAATAAAATTATAAATGTATAAATTAATTAAAATAATCTGAAAAGGCCATATTAAATAAATACGTCTTAAAATCTGCCTTAAATCTCTCAATGGTCAGGCATTCTCTCACCCGACGAGGCAGAGAATTCCACAGGGTAGGGGCCACAAAAGAAAAAGCACATGTACCAGATGTCTTTAAATGTACCCTGGGACTCTCTAGCAATCCCTCATTGGCAGATTGGAGGGGGCAGAGGGGGCAGTAGGGAGTCAAGAGATCTTGCAGGTAGTTGGGTCCCTGTTCATGTAGGGCTTTAAAGGTCAGAAGACTGACCTTAAAGGTGATCCACCACTGAACAGGCAGCCAGTGCAGTCAACACAGCACAGGTGTAATATGGCTGGTTCTAGATGTTTCAGCCAAAAACCTGGCTGCTGCATTCTGCACTACCTGCAATTGGGGGATATCAACCCCAGGAAGCCCTAGGTAGAGGGCATTGCAGTAGTTAAGGCAGGTGGTGAAGAAGGTATGGACCAATGTTGGTAGGTCATCCAGAGAAACCAGGAGTTTCACCCTGTCAATGTTCCTCAGATGGTAAAAAGAGGATTTGACAACTGCTGACACCTAAGATTTCAGGGTCAGGCCATTGTCTAAAATAACACCCAAGTTAAGCACCTGGTCTGAGGTAGTGAGCTGGGTTCCATCAAGCCACAGGCCCGATGCCTGCCCAGCAACTAAACTCACTCCAGGATGACCCGGGTCCACAACCAACACTTCAGTCTTTTGCGGATTCAGTCTCAACCAGCTGGTGCTCATCCAGTCCTTGATCTCAGTGAGACAGTTAAACACAGAGACTGCTTCCACCTGTCCTGAAGAAAGGACAGATACAGTTGAGTATCATCTGCACAGTAGTGAAAACTCAAACCGTATCACCTAATGGTATCTCCCAATGGCAACATATACACTGCGAACAACATGAGTGCCAATATGGAGCCCTGCGGCACTCTACAGGACAGGGGAAGGGTCTCAGAGGAATAAATTCAGGTGACCACCCTCTGAGACCTGCCCATGAGGAAGGATCTAAACCATTCTAGGACTGTCCCTGACAGTACACAGAAAAGCCGCAGGCACTCCAATAGCACACCGTGGTCCACAGTGTCAAATGCTGCAGAGAGATCAAGAAGAACCAAGATGGTACGAACCTTTCGATCTCTCACTATTAGGAGATCATTCAATACCTGGACAAGTGCAGTCTCGGTGCTATGTCTCTTCCTAAATCCAGACTGGAGAGCATCATAGAGGTTGTGGGTCACAAGGTGACTATCCAATTGCAGTGCAATCTCCTTCTTAATAACCTTCCCAACAAAAGGAAGGTTAGAGACAGGCCTGTAGTTAGCTGGGCAGTCTGGATACAAGGAAGTTTTTTTTAGGAGTGGTCGTGTGACCGCCTCCTTATGGGGATCAGGAAATACACCCCTCTCCAAGGAACTCCAGACAATTCTAGCTAGGATTGATTAGGCAGATAGCATCTACATAATCCACTAATTGGGGTGTAGGGCCTGGTTCCAAATTGCAACTGGTTGGGCGCAATGTTTGGACGATCTTCACAAGGAAGGTCTCTGTCAAGTTAGTTTAATGATTTCTTAGTATGTGTCTAAAAAATTTTTGATCTACCTTTTTCAAAAATATCAGTAAACATTTGTGGAACAAGGATAAATTGGAGTGTAAAAAATCATACTGCTGTACAAAATTCATAGCATTTGAAAGGTATAGGCTATACATCTGGCCGGAAAGTGTTATTTCTCAATCCCAGATTAATAATTGCAATCAGGTATACTCCATACCTTCTGCTGCTCCTTTTTCTTCTTGATTTCTTTCTGGAGTTGCCATTAAAAAACACTTTTGTATTTGGGTAAAAAAAGAAATATTTGGGAGGCAGTATAGTGCAGTGGTTTAAGGCTCTGAGCTACAAATCTGATGACATCCAACGGACCAGACCTGGCTTTGAATCCCACAGCTTCCACTTGTATACTGTGTGACCCTAAGCAAGTCACTTAACTTCTGTGTGCTCCCAGGTTGCAGCTGTAAAAAAGCTTTCAGCTCAGTGTGCTACTCCTGGATAAACAACTATATATATATATATATATGTACTGTATATATTTAACAAAAAAAAAGCTTTTAAAAGTATACAGCTCTTTCCTTTAGGTGAGTGTAAAGGGCATAGCAGCCCCGTTATAGTCAACCTACATAAAAAATATATAATAGCATGACTTACCTGAGTGCAGGGCACCAAGGTGTTGTCCTGGGGAGAGGTCATGATGCTAGTGTAGCTGCAAAATAAAAGGTAGAAAAGGGGTCACAAAGGATTCGCAACTCTTAGGGGTTCAAAAGAGTGGAAGCAACAAGATAGGAATAAAAGTCTACTTACCTAAAGGGGTAAGGGTCCACCTCCTGTCAGACCTGCAAAATAAAAGAATAAATAGATTAGTTAAAAGGGAAAAATAACATGAAATAAGAGCTAAAACAAAGGCAAGGGAGTGAGGTGTAGTGGAGAGGGACCAGCTACAAACTCCTGTGCCCAGTGGTGGCCGAGTGGCTAGTAATTGATTTAGCAGACTAGGTGGCTAGTGAAGGCTAGTGAAGGGACCTGATAGCCATTTTTGTATAAATAAGGAGTGGTATTGGTGGCAGTGGGGCTTGGAAATGCCCTGGACAGGGTCCATAATGTAAAATTGAGCCATGGTGGTCTAGTGAACTACCACTCTAATGTCTGAGGCTAGCATTTTGTAAAATAAATTTATACCCTCCTCGGGGTTCTAGTTGGAGCTCTCTGATCCCTTTTTATGCTGTGGGCATTGTTTTGTGCTGGCAGGAGGAAGAGTACACTGGGCAGCAGTTGTAGCCTGCCTGTAGTGCAATCATGCTTTAGTGAAAGTGCCTATGGGCACTACGAACTCCCAGCCTGTATGAAGCTTAAACTGCTGCCTACTCCACACTGGTGCAAGAGAGGAAGGAAAAGAAGCCAGTGGGAGGTAGAGGAGGCAGTAATGGAAGCACCTCCTCCCACCTTCTCAAATCGTCACGTTGGCCGCAAGTGTTATGCCCTATGGGGCACTTTTGAGGAGGCAGCCAGGGGCTGGAGCAGCAGCAATGAGCTGCTATTAAGTGAAGTCACTCCAGTGGCAGTGCAAGGTTGTGAGTCAGAGTGCAAGAAGGTGGCAGAAGCTGCCAGTGTGTTAAACCACTCCCATGGCAATGTAAATGCGGGTGGTGAAGTACTTGAGAGACCTGGAGGTTATCATTTCTGATCAGAGACACTCCTCCCTATTTTACATGCTGCTGCCTGCTGACATTTGTATAAGTCTGTATAAATTATTTTCAACTCAGTTTACTGAGGCAGAGGATATTACACTTTTGGAGAGCCCATGTGACAGTAATTGATAGTTCATAAGGTAAACAATTTCATTTATTTATGTTTTTTTATTTAGCTTTTGTTGACCAGGTAAGTGCACTAGACAAATCCTGCCTATTTTCGGGCACGACCCGGGGGAAGGGGGATACAGATGAATACCAACTGACCTTGAACCAGATTAAGCTGTTGGTGGTATTTTTAGTGAATGAGGGAAATTTGGCCAGGACACCAGGGAAATTCCCCTACTCTTTTCGATAAGTGCCATGGGATCTTTAACATCCACCCGAACTACCACCAATCCAGGCAGATGGGACCTCGGTTTAACATCTCATCCGAAAGACGGCACCTCAGAAGTGCAGCACCCCTCTCATGCTGCACTACAGTGTCAGTACTGGGATATTAACCCAAGTGCCAGATGTGGGAACTGAACCCACAGCCCTCTGATCTCCCAGCCTCAGAGGCGAGTGTGCTACCTACTGAGCCACTGACACTGACTTCATATTAAACTGCTTTAAAATATCATACTAAACCTTGACAAAATGAAACGCTAAAGTAACAGATGTTAAATCCTTGGGGACCAGGAATGGTTCAGTCAAATGGTTAGAACGAGAATCCCATTTCAAAATTATAGAATGAAGACAGAAAGTGAGTGAAATAACTTCAAATGAGTTTCAGGCTCTTTGGTGCAGGATGTTCCTTTTTCGGGGGTGGGGGGTGCACTGGTTCTGTTTGATTCTGATGCTGGCCTCACACCAGCAGCACTCTCACAAAATAAAACAAAAACAGTGCTGCTTCCTGTTCTTTTAGTGTGTTGTTTATCTGTCAATGGTCTGTAAACTGAAAACATGTAATAAAAATGTAATAATAAAACAAAGACCTGTTGCAGAGTGTCCTAGCCTCTCCCTGGCCATCTGCAGGTACTACTTTGACAAAAGCCACCATGCATGCCACCTGCTTAAGGCCCCTCCCCAACTCCCTGAGATTTCCCTACAGTTCCCTTACCCTGTCCCTTGCCAGGTCATTTGTACCCAGGTGGACAACAATATCTAGCCCCTTTTCATCTCCTGCTGCCCTAGTGATCCTTTGGATCCACTCACCATTCCTTCAAGCCAGTGCATCTCTTAAGCACTTCACCACCCTCTCCCTTCCCTTGCTCCTAAGTCTGTCCTTCTAACAATAGAGTTCCCTACCAACAGCTGCTTCCTCCTTGGCTGGGGGTCTCTTCTCCATCATTAGGGCCTCCCCTTCTGATGTCACACAATTCCTCCATTCTCAATGCCTCAGGTGCCTTGTCCTGACTATCCCATCCCACCAGTACAGCGAAGCAACTGTGCTGTGGCACAGGTAGAGAAATGTGTACCTTCCTGCTCCACACAGTCTCCCAGAGCCCACCAAAGTCTAACACTCTGCCTAGGCATCCTTTGGGGGTGCAGTGGAAGAGTTGGTGGCCCCTGGGTGGGGCAGAAGTTTCTATGTACCCTTGCCAGTTTGGCCGGCAGTCCAGGAACCTCCATCCTCAACCTAGAGAAATGAGTACAAAGGGGCAGCACCTCAGTCTCTAGAGGGAGTCCCGAAAGACTGCAGCTCCACACCTGTAGCACTGCACCATTCCCATGCTCTTTCCCACTAAACCCCCCCCCCCTTAGTGCCTGTTCATACTTTTGGAGGAAAAGGGATCAACACTAACAGTCCTTTTTTTGGTCTGTTGCAAGAAGTTATAGACAGCAAGCAGTACAAAATAATTACAGTATCTCAGTTAATAATTATAATCAAATGGAAGACCAGACAACTAAAGTCTATTGCATATTTCAAGTTACTTTAAACTATGCTAGCCAATATGGCCAAGCAGCTGATCACTGTATTTCCTACTGAACCCTGTATTTAGCCTCATAAGGCTGTGCTCAGTGCAAACTATAATTCAGAAATCAAGCCCTCTGTGGTGTAAGAAAAGCAGTACTACACCCCATCTTCTGCACAGCCTAATTTTTGAATCAATGAACCACACAGTTCAGCTGAACTGTTTTAGTCTATGGCAGAAATCAGTTGTCCTGCCTTTCAGTCAAGTGAACTACTATCTATCTATCTATCTATATTTAAGCAGTGTTAGTGGCTCAGTAGGTAGCACACTCGCCTCTGAAGCCGGGAGATCAAAGGGCTGTGGGTTCAGTTTCTACATCTGGCACTTGGGTTATTATCCCAGTACTGACACTGTAGTGCAGCATGAGAGAGGTGCTGTCTTTCGGATGAGGTGTTAAATTGAGGTCCCATCTCCCTGGATTGGTGGTAGTTCAGGTGGATATTAAAGATCCCATGGCAGTTATCGAAAAGAATAGGGGAAGTTTTTATTAAAACAAAAAAAACACTTTTTTTCCAAAACAAAAACAAATCACACAGTCATTATGATATCCATATTATCTATCCAATTCCAGTAACATTTTTCCACAGCTCTCTTGCTTTCTTTTCTCCCCATAATTTACATTCATCTTGAAAAAGTTTATCTACTTCATCTTGAAACTTAAAAAAAAAAACATCCTGTACAGTCAAATCCTTATTCTGCAAAAATCTTGAGCATCTGTTTTGCAATGTAGACCATTTCAAAACTGCCAAAATAACATAGACTGTATTTTCATTAACTTTTTCCCATTCTTTTGTTAACTGACCATAGATCAAAATTTCGTATGTCATATTTTTAAAAGCTTGCATCCCCCAATAACTGGCTACCATACCCCAAAAAGGTTTAATAAAATCACAATCAAGAAATAAATGCTGCATGCTTTCCTCTTTTGTCCCACAATCTCTTTCTCCACATATTCTTTCCTTCATTCTTTTATGTTTATGGTTACCTCTGACGTTTAACTTCCCATGACTACACAGCCATACTACATCTTTCATTTTTCCCGGAATTCTTTTTTCTAATGTAACAGCTAAAATTTCCTGCTCTTTTATTCCTTTTTCTACCTTAAAAACTTGTTTTTCCCAGAAATTCCTTGCCATAATTTCTTTATACATCTGTTTTCTGTTACCCCAATTAGAGCATCCACCATTACCCCCCACTGGGTTAAATACTTCCTTCCAATTTCCATATATATTGGCCACACTTTACCTCCTACTATATTCCCTTTCTTCTCAATACATTTAATGAAAGGAACATTCCATTGCTGTGTTAACCAAGACCAAGCTTTGTTCTCACCTTTTACTAATGGTACAATATTTGAAAACATCAAAATATTAATACAAAAAAAAATTGGATTTATCATGTTTAAACCCCCATCTTTTATGGTTCTAATATGTTATCCCCCTTTTAATAGGATTTAACTTGCTACCCCACAATAACTGAAAAAAAAGACTTTGAATTTTGGATTGCATTTGAAATGGTACTTGAAAAATGTATGCTAAAAATAAAAATATTGGGACAATAAACTTTTTAAATAAGTAAATTCTTTTCTGTCATGTCATACTCCATTGTTTCCATTTATGTACTTTCATTTGGGCAATTTGATACTTTTCTTCCCAGTTTTGTTGTATTGCATCATACCCTCCAAATCTTATTCCCAGCACCTTAATGCTTCCTTCTGCTGTCTCCAAATCTCCTCTTTTCTTTTTCTCCACTGCCCCCAATGGATAAATTCTATGTTTCCATTTATTTATCTTAATCCCTGTATATGGGTTATACTTCTCTACTGACTCTATTAACTTATCCCCTGAGCTCTGATCTTTTACTAAAACTAAGCACTCATCTGCATAAGCACTTGTTTTATTCAGTTTCCTATTTTGCCATACAATACTTTTAATCTCTGTCTCCACCTCTATTCTCCTCAGAAGTGGGTCTAGACAAAATACATATAGTAGGGGACTTAATGGGCACCTTGTAAACCCATTCCTTATATACATTGAGTCCCTAGATGCCCATTAAGCATAGGACAAATTTGCACTTCCTTATATATTGCTTTTATTAAACTAATTAATTCTGTTGGAATTTTAAACTTTTATAAGGTATCCCATACATACTGATGCATTACAACATCAAATGCCATTTCTTGATCCAAGGCATACAAATACCCTTGCAAAGAATCCTCCTGTCATTTATTTATGACTTCTCTAATATAAATTACATGTTGTTGTATGCGCCGTCCAGGAATAGCACACGTTTGAGACTGCATTATCAACTTCTCTGAAAAAGTCCTTAACCTATTATTTATTACCTTGGCTAAAGGTTTGTAATCTGAAGTCAATAAACTAATGGGCCTCCAATTTTTAAGTTGTGTTTTTTCTCCTTTTTTATGCAAAAAAAATGTTATTCCTTTTTTCATGCTTTCTGCCAAATTGTCTCCATTCATTATACCATTGTATTCTCTTGTTAAAATGGGAGCTATTTGTTTTTCCAAAATTTTATAGAACATATTTTGAATCCCATCCACCCCAGGTGCCATGTTATTTGACAAAAGATTTTATTGCCTCTTTCACTTCTTCTTCTTTAATTTTCCCCTTTATTGCCTCTGCCTCATCTTCCTCCAACTCTGGCATCTCAATTGTCAGAAAAAAAGTCTCACTTTTCCTACTTCTTTGTTGCTGGCATTTCTCCTTCAATAACTCTTGTACTGTACATTTAATATTTTCTATATCTGTATGTATCCTCCCTTTTCCATCCTGTAATTTGTACATAACTTGATTTTCTATTCTTTCTTTACTACTGTCATAAGGATTTGTATGATATTTTGTTCCCTGGGTACCACTTTTTTGTTCCATAATTAAAGACGTGCCCCTATTATATTGGTATTCTTTCATTTTAACCTTAATTTCTTCAATTTGTTTAGATTCATCCACCTTATCTTTAACCTGCCTTGTCATAAGTTTATATAATCTAGCCCTTAATTTTAAATACTTCCCATAATTTGTTGCCTCTACTTTCTGTCCTTCTTCGATCACATATTGTTTGATTTCATTTTTAGTATCTTCCCACCATTCTGTTCCACTATCATATGGTTCCATAACTGTTAACTTATCCTCCAGTAATATTTGAATCTTTTCTATACAAGTAGCTTCTTGTAACTTAGCTGTATTCATCCTCCAATAGCCTTTTTCTATTCTCATCCTATTCCCCAAGTTAATTTCAACTTCTACTGCCATATGGTTTGATGTCTCAATCGGTATACTCCTAATATCAACTACCTCTGCTTTTTTTTGTACCATCCAGAAATCTATATGAGTAGAATGTGAACCCTTGAAATATGCATGTTCTCCTTTTTTCCCTTTTAACTTATATCCGTCCTCCATCCCAGCTTTATCTAACATTCTTTTCAAGTGAGTCGTATCACAAAAAATTTTTGATGTTGCCCTCCCCCAATCTTCTTTAGATAACCCACAGTTGAAGTCTCCCTCCCACACCACAAGTTTTGAAGTATGCAAATAAGCCTCTATCTGATCTATTAGCATATTCCTTTCTTTTTTCCTTTGTGGATTATAAATTACAATAATTCTCACAGAATTCTTTTTTAAGATAACATCAATAATCATAGCTCTTCCAGGTACCAAATCTATTACTTTTAAAATTTGAACATCATGAGAAGAGAAAGCTACCCCCACCCCTGTACACCTATCTATCCCAAAGGACCATAAGGATGGTCTCCATGTCCAGTCTTTCTGAGTTTGTTGAATTTCATCTATAGTGTGTAACCTTGTGTCTTGGAATACATATAAGTCACTTTTCAAGTCATATAGTATTTTGAAAGTTACCAGCCTCTTCCTTCTATTTTTAATACTATTTGTGTTATGAGTGAGACATTTTAAACTTCCCATTTTGTTTTCCCCTCACTTTTACCCTGCCTCTGTAGATTTTTTCCTTTTCTTTGACACCCGCATGTCTGTTGTGTCTCCATCTTCCTCTCATGCACCTTCAGAAAGATCTGTGTTGGACCGATCAGAGCCCTCCTCCATAGTGGACCATTCCTTGTCTTGTAAAAAGGTGTATTTATTTGTTAACTCTACACCTTCACGATCTTTTTTCAATGAAATTATCTGTTTTGCTGTACTCTTCTTTTTGTTTTTAGATCTTGTAACCATAGTAAATCTAGTTTCTTTTCTGTCTTCCTTTCCATTTTAAAAGTCCCTGTTTTTTCTTTTGATTCTTTTTGCTCTGGTATTACCAACCCTTTAGTCTGAGGTTGTACCTTTATTCCTTTTTCCATGTCCTCTCTGATAATGGCTTCCCTTATTACCTTTTCTTGCTTCTCTTTCTCTTTCTGTGCCACAGCCAAGTAAACATCTTGCTCTGCTCTTTCTCCAGTTTCTGGGCTGTTATGGGAAGCACAGGGACATTTTGAAAAGGTGTGCCCTTCCTCTTCACACAAACTACATTTGACTTGGTTTGTGCATTCTGCCCCAAAATGCCCAACAACCCCGCATAGGCCACACTTGACTTTACCACAGACATTACTTAAGTGGCCTCGCTCTCCACATTTGTAGCAGGCCTTCACTTGGCCTGCTTATAAAACAATGCCTCTATCTTGGCCTAGAAAAAAACAGTTTGGCAAATGTTCAATTTCCCCATCTACTTGTTTAAGTGTTAGTTTATATTTCCATCCACCTGTCCACAGACCATTTTCATTCAATATCGGTTCCGGAGGCCCATGCATTACACCCCTCTGCTTGATAAAGAAATTAATGTCGACCACATTGACACCTGCATTTCGAAATAACACAGTCACTATCTTAAAAGCAGGTTTTGATAAGGGAATAACTGAGAAATCCTTCCATAAGTCTGTATATTTCATTTGCTGATACAATTTCCAAAAGCGGTCCAACCCTGCTCCATGTTTAAAACTTATGTCAAATTCTGTACTTCCTGGTACATGGATAAGGGCATATATTTCATATGGATAAAACTTCATTTTATTCGTTAAGAGTTCTTTCCCAATGAAAATTCTGTTGGGCACATCCTCAGAGGGCCCTCTAAATCTCAGGCATACCGTGTTTCTTCTTTTAGCTTGCTGTGGTTTTATATCTTTAGGAAATAATCTTTCTTTAGTATTCCCACCCCAGGGTTTCTCCTTCTGGCCTTCCCCTTCCTCCTGTATTTCTTTACCTGTTAATATTGTTTTCTGCTCAAGCTCCATAGGTGACTCTTCATTATTGCTATCAAGTCCATCAAAAATTATCTCTTTTGTTTTATCTGCCTCTGATGTTACATCTTTCTGTTTTTCGGCTTCATCCACTTTTTCCCCAAATTTACTTTCTGCATCCCTTGTGTATTCTTTTGGTTTTTTACTAATTCCTGATGTACTGAGCCTGTTTGGATCCAACCCAGACCCATCATCCTTTCTTTTCCAACCTGCTTGTAATAAGGCTTCTGTTACCCATACAGGTGTGTCTGCAAAGTCTCTAAAAGTTCTCTCTTCTGAATCTGAAACCTCCTTTTTTTCTCCTTTACTGTTTCCTAATGGACCCTTTTTTTCTGTGACTTCCTCAATATCTTCAAAATCTGTATTTTCTTTATTTGTTTCAGCTCTTTCTTTACTTTCTGTCTTGCTTTCTACAATCCTTTTCAGGCCAAGCTGTTTCCAACTTACTTTCGCCTTTCCTTTCTGTGCTGACACTTTCACTTGTTTTTTCCCCGTCTCAGCAGGTGCAGCTTGCTTTGATACTGCCACATCACTGTTTCTCAATTTAGCCTGATAGGAGTCCGGCCAATTTTCTTTCCTTTCCACAACAGAAATATCTGGCTCTATAAGACCTCCTGTTTCTTTACTCTTTTGCTGATTATTTTCCAAAACATTTTTTTACTCACGCTTGCAACATCTCCTCCCTCCATCTCCACGGAAGAAGTTTTCTCTCTTAATTCCTTCTTTTTCCTTTCCAGCTCCTTACTTCAATCTTCTCAATTCACAAAAGTGTCTGAACTCATTTTCAGGCCTTTAGTGGTATACAAGGCAGGGGAGGAGGCCCTCTTCCCTGCCACATCAGCACTTCCTCCTTCTCTGCTGTCCGGCTCCAAACTGTGCTCCTCCACTCTGCTCTCAGGAAGTCAAGCCCCCTGCTGGCAGAGCGAAAAGAGTATGGGAATTTCTCTGGTGTCCTGGCCAAAATTCCCTCATTCACTAAAAATACCACCAACAGCTTAATCTGGTTCAAGGTCAGTTGGCATTCATCTGTATCCCTTCCCCCGGGTCATGCCTGAAAATAGGCAAGATTTGTCTAGTGCACTTACCCATTCAACAAAAACTAAATAAAAAAAATATATTTATTTTATCTATTTATTGAAAAGTTTCATCAGGAAGTGCACACACTGAACAACAAGTTGCTCATCTCATGGTGCATCCTGGGGGAAGGGGTGATAGGAAAGATATAATTAATGATGATACATCATAAACCATTTTACATCATAAGGTACTTTAAAGAAGTGAAAAAATCAGACATGTAGCTATAGAGAACTTAAGGAAAGTAAGTTATTATGAGCATACATTTGTCATAACACACAGTGGTCAGAGCATCTTAGCAAGAGATAACAGTTCAAAAATGAAAGACACAGAAATCATTATACATCTCTTTTAAGTGTAGTAGTAGGATACAGTGTAACAGAGAATTTTGTGTAGATAATAGATAGGAACTGGTGCGCTCAAAAGGAATTAGGAACAGGAGCAATTAACAGAGAGGCAGTTTTGAAGTGCTGCAGTTAATGATGAGGGTGAGGACAAGTGGCAAATCTGTTGTAGAAGTGAGTTCCACAGTTTTGGGAAGCAGTATGAGAAGGCAGTCTGGCCTATTGTGGTGGAGTGTCGAAGGACTGCCAGGGTTCTCTTGTCATGAGATCTGAGTGTGCGAGCAGGTGGAGGGGGATAGCTAGTGAGGAAGTAAGATAAGCTGGAAGTGAGCCAAACCAGAATTTTGAGACAAAGTTTGCACAGTGGTGTAATCGTCTGTTTTCAAGAGAGGGAAATGCCAGGGAGTGATAGAGTTGACAGTCGTGGGTGAGAGGATGAGAGTCAAGGGCAAAGCGACAGGAGTTGAAGATGGTATTCAATCTGGCTAAGGAAGTCATGGGAGCAGCACTGTAGGCTATATCACAGTAGTCAAAGATAGGTAGTATCATGTTCTGGACCAGTTCATGCCTAGCCAGTAGAGGGAGGCAGTTCTGGTTCCTGTATAAAGCAACAAGCTTGGGGTGCAACTTTTTCAGGATAGCATCGATGGGGACAGAGAAGGTGAGGTGTTGATCAAGCTAGATTCCCAGATACCTGAATGAGGAGGTGTCCTCAATTACTGTCCCATCAAGAGTATGGAAGGAGGGCAGGGAAGGGAGCCTTGAGAGTCTCTGCCTAGTGCTGAAGGTCATGCAGACTGTTTTCTTGGCATTGAGGAAGAGTTGATGAGTGTGAAACTAGATCTGGACTAACTATGTATCTATCTATCTATCTATCTATCTATCTATCTATCTATCTATCTATCTATCTATTTTTCTATCTATCCATCCATCCATCTATCAATTCTACAAGTCTAGGTGATTTGAAATTTCTATGAGCAAGAAGCTAAAGTAACTATCCATAGCAGTGTCAGTGAGGACCCATCTCTGTATTTTGCTACTCAACTTCCCTTTGCAACTATTCAGATCTAATCGGATACATGCAACTGGCAGGTTTTAAGTATAGTGATAACAAACAAAGAGTATATCAACATCATCTTGTGCAAAAATCAAGATCACTGTCCAATGCTAGAATAATTTTATATATATAGCTTTTTAACCTGGCTAACATTACACCCCTACCCCTAAGTTGTGGATCTAGTCTGTATCGATTTGTACTCTGTAACATGCTGATCCTAGATTTTTTTCAGCTGCATTTCTATTTTAGTACTCGGGTCCTAAAAGGTGAGAAGACCCATGAGAGACAGTAATAGAAGTAGGACAGGGAGCGTGGCAGCTAAAAATATAATACAAGGGTAGGTTCTAACCAAGTGGCCCTGTATTCAACCAGCAGCAAGTAGTTTTTAATTGCCACCTGTGTGTTCTGTATCTGCACCTATCTTGAATTGAAAAAACAGTCACTATTTAACCAACTTTTTTTTATAAGCACCAGCCTGTATTGAAGGGCTCTGGCCTTCTCCTCAAAGGGCAACTGTTCTTTGTGATCCAACATGTTTCCTTGAGCTAGTACAGACCGAATCTGGTGTTGATGGCACCTAGGTAATCGACCCCAACCCCCAGCACATGCAAGTATGGCTGAGCCACTTGAGTTACTGTGTGCATGTTCCAAATAGCACCTAATGGAAATTTATAGACAAATCAAAAACAATACAGAAACACACTTTTACACCAAGGATGATACCTACTATGTCACTGTTCTTAAAATGAACAGGTGCACTACACATTTTAACAGTTTGCTCTGCATTTAAAGTCCAGTACTACAAAAAGCTATTCACAGAATAAGAAAGCATTGTGCATGCACAGTCTGCTTCAAGGAAGCATCGCACGTGCACAGTCTGCTTCAGCGCTGCCATCTTGTGCACAGTGGCCATCACATCTGCTGTTGTGGAAGAAAAAGAAGTGCCCCTGAAGTGGATGGGTTTATGCAGCTGGTGGAGGGGAAGTGACGCATAAACACACCACTGAAAACTGTGCTGCAGCACTGTGGAAGCACACTGGACAGTGGTCTGGTCACGTGCTCCCACAGTGCTGTACTAAGAACCTGTGTTGCATAATGACTAAGGAGCTCTGCCCCTACAGCCATAAAAATGGGGTTTCATTCTAGAAGGCCCCCTAATACCAGTCCATTCAGTTTCTTCTCTGCAATGTTACTGTATTTAGAAGCTAAAGGACTATGTGCAGGGGATGGGGGCTTTAGGGAAACTATTGCAAGAGATTAAGCCTACAATTTAAAAAAAAAAACCTTAAATAAAATAATATGGCCAAACACTTGATTAGACTGATAGTTTCAATTTAATAGTACCCATCAAGCTAAAACACATGGTAAGCCCAGTAGATCTTTAAGGACTTTTTCCTGAAAGAAGATTCAATATTTGATTCTTCCAACTTTTGATTATGGGGAAACATTCTATAGTGCAGCCCCTTAAAAACTCACCTTGGCATGACTGGACGCAATGTTTTGCTTCTTCTGTGAATTGTCTGAATTTCCCTTCCCATAACAGTCACTGTTCATTTCAACTATCTCCACCCTAACAGCTGTCTCCCTTTCATTGCCAAATGTTGGTCCAACACCATCCCCTGCTACCATAGTGTCTCCTTGTTTATCATCTCACCTCTCTGTACTCCCTTAGGAACTCTCACAGCATTCTCCCAGGCTTTCCAATCTTCGTTCTAGCTCTCCCTCCACTCCCCACTCCCCCAGCACCTTCTCCACTGTCAGTTTGCTCTTGTTCCTATTTTTTCTCCTCTATACCCTCCCTCCATTTTGGTCCATAGTGCTGATACTTCTAAGTTATATCCTTTGATTTGTGACACATCCACCTTAGAGTTCATGTTGCTCTTTTCAATTTCCTCTGTAGAAATGCTTTTAACTGTCCAATCATGACAGTTGAAAAATGGCCCACTTACCCATCAAGTATGCTGAACCCTACATAGTGTGATATTAATGGCCTTGTGATCAGTAACTCTCCCTTACCCCACATCATCATCTCCTCCCCAGTCCCTTGTCTGTCCCACACTCAGATAAACAGAAAAACAATGGCAGAAGAAGACCAAAGGTGCATCTAGTCTAACCAAAGTTCCCTATCTGCCCCAGGACCCACTGTCCATTGGGAGCTTCATCCCTCCTAGTCTACCCCCATATTCTTCTCCCTACCTCTACCTGGTCCACCCCCTGTGATCCTGTCCCTACTGCTACCCTGTTCATTTCTTGTACTTCTCTCCCTACTGCTACTGACCTGAGCAACCACCAAGCCCTTCACTCTGTCCCAGCCATGCTTTAAACCATTTACAGTTTTGGCACTCATCATCTGATCTGGTGGATTGCTGCAATTTCCCTCAAATAAAATCCCTCCACTGATTTGGCACTCACCACCCCCTCAGGCAGCCTGTTCCACTTATTCACCACCATCTGTATAATAAACATATTAACATTCTTTCTGAATCTCTCTCATGGCAGCTTGAGTCTCCCCCTTGTGCCCATGTCTTCTCTCATTGCAGACACTTCCCTAGTGCCCATCACCTTTGTATCATGAAGAAACTTTACAGTTTCAATCATATAAGAAAAAAAATAAGAGGAGGTAGAAATAAAATCACATACAAGCTTAGTTGTGTCTAGAAAAAAAAATGTCAGTTATCTGCAGGTCTCAATATCACTTAAATACAGCACTAAATATGTACAAAATCCATCTTGAAAGTGTTGCAAAGTTTACCCTGAATAAGGCCTGAAAGCAGTTTTAATCAGCTACCAATATGTCATCTAGAACATTATTTCCAATTTGAGTATTAGCCCATTCTTCTTTTTTTTTGGACCTTCAATTAAGGATTATGGACAACTCCTGACTTTTTCAGGGGTGTGACCTAGTTCTACATTTCTTCAGTTATGCACCTGTAAGTGATTTTGGCCTTATTTTCCATTTTTGGGCTGTGTTCTTGCTTCACTTTTGGACTGTCAACCAATTTGTGAAAAATGAGTTTATACACATTCCAATGAATGATTGCAGACTCTGCAAGCTCAAGCATACAATAGGGACTCCACTTCAATGGCAATTTAATACATTAAACAAAGTTAAGCTTATGATTCATAAAGTTAGACTCACCTCTTTCCTCCTAACTGGTGTAAATGATGGAGCACATTTATCACATCTCGTACATGGCGGGGTGCTTCTTCAATTTTTGAAGCAAGATTAATGCAAGCCATGACAATAATCTGAAAACAAGTCAGGTAATGAGAGCATAGATTTTTTTAATTGATCGAAACCTATAAAAGAATGAGGTTTCTTTGCACAGCACAGAATGGATAATGTCCCATTTTTACTCCAAAAGCCAATGTATAGTCTCTGTGGGCTTTGTTTTTAGGGCCTGAAAGGGCATGTCAGAGAGCAGTTACTGACCAAGCACAGTATTTTGGTGATAACTTCCAACATCAAAACAAAAAGACTGCTGCATAAAAATGAATGTAAAATGTCATATTAGTTACCTGAACTCTTTTAATGAAAAAAACCCAAGCAAATCAGATACCGAAGAAAAAATATTAATTCAGTTTCTCTACAGAGCCCCCCCCCCAGAAAAAAGTACCGAAGGAAAACTAGAGAAATATCATCCATTTTATGCATTCATTTATGTAGTTATCTTTTAAGCACCGTATCCGGAGGTCTTGAACCACCACACAAATGTGATATAAAATTAAACCACCATATGGAAACTGATCCATCTTCCTTTACTCAAAACTAAAAAAGTACTCTCAAAAGCCAGGAAGAACAGATGGGTTATTAGGGCCTTTTTAAAAATATCCACTGAGATCTGGTGTAACAAAGATGGTTAAGGGTTCCCTAAAGCACAAGGTAGCCTCAGAAAATGCCCCATCTCCCACCCACCCCAGACTTTAAACAGGCACATGAAGTACAGTCCTAACAGATTCTCCCTGGTGGAGTGGAAAGGCAGATACAGAGTGTATGGGTACAGATGGAGAAGGTCTATGTAGTCTGGACCCAACACATGCAGGGCCTAGACTACCATCAAATCCTAATTAATGCGTGAGTGACAGCAGAAAGAAAAAAACTCATGAGACATCCAGTTTGCCCAGTTCTACCTACAGTATTTTGCAAGTATCCTAGTGATCCACCTCCATCCCTCATGCCATCTTCCCCATATACCTACCCCACCCATATTTAAATCCCACTACTGTTTTGGCCAGAACACTTACCTTGGCAAGTTATTCCACTTGTCCATAGCTCTATCCTCAGTATTTTCTACTATCTTCAACCCCTCCCCATCCTGTATTCTGTCATCAGTTCCATGCTCCTGTGTGTATGACCTTGCACATTTTTGCATTAAATGTTACCTGCCTGCCACTGGACCACTCTAGTTTCCCCAGATCCCCCCCTTCTGTAACCTTACACCCTCATTGTCCACTCTGCTAAAGATTCTTTCCTCGATCCCTTCCCCAAATATATTTTATGAAGACATTAACAAGGTCTTTTGATCTGGAGAACCTAACTTATGATCTCTCTACAGAGAAATCCCCATTCAAGATTATCTTTTGCGTTATTCCACTCAGCCAGTTCCTGAACCATCTCAAACTCTTTCTCCCACCCTCAGGTCTCACTTTTGTTTCTCCTACTAGCCATTCACATGGGACAAAGTTAAAGGCTTTGCTTAATTCAGACCGGATATAACATATCCATTATCTGGCCTTTATCAGCTGCCTTTGTCACCCAGTCAAAGAAGTCAGTCAAATTCATTTGACAGGACTACCTCCAGTAAGCCCATGCTGCCTTTCATCTTGGAGTTCATCTGTATACAGGAAATCCACTACTTGTTCCATTATGATGGCCTCTAGCATCTTTTTTGTTATCAATATAATTTTTATTAAACAACAAAATATATTCTCACATTCATTAGCAGCTTTAGTAACAATAAAATCAGAGACTTATCATCCAAATATGATTCTACAACACAATTCTCTAACAAAATTCTATAAAAATGTATCTTAACAATATTCTAATCTCCTGTCTTTTCTTTAAATAATAACAATAATAATAAATAATCTAAATATTAACTATGCCTATTTGAATCTATATATAACATTTTGGCTTTAGTATAAAGTCTAGGTAAACCCCCTTGCTAAATATGCCTTTCTTCCCACACTATATAATAGGTTGTTAAGCAGAGTTAAATAAGACCACTAAATGAATAAATAATAAGACAGACTGCGTAAAGAAGAAGAAAGAAGAGAAGAATTAAAGGCATTACCACCAGAGTATTCAAGAGTCCTTGAAATACAGACATTTGACTCTCTCATCTACAGCGTAGAAGCAACATTTGTTAAGAGCTTATTTGAATTATATTAATGTCACTTCCCTGAATTCACCTTTCTATTGAACAATATCAAGTTCAAATTTATGTCCTAGTCCATTAAAATGTAGTGCTAGTTTTTCTGTTCTAATGCTTTCTATAATTTGTCCCTGACACTCTGCCTTGGTTGGTATCATCTTACCTATTATGGGCATCAGACATGCTGGTCTATGGGCTTGCTTTGCCACTCAACACAGGAGGAACGCATTTTTTATTTATCTGTTTGTGCCCCTACTCTCCAATGGCTCAAATATGCTCCACTCTAGCCCTGTCACCCTGGCGACCTCTAAAACTTACTCAGAGTTCTCATCACATTCCCCCATAGCATTCCCCTCTGGTAGAAATCCCCCCAGACAGAGCCAGTCTGGGAGACTGCACCTATGTAGCCAGGTGTGGGGCATGTAAGTTGGTTGGGATCATCCTGTTGCTCAGGATACTTTTTCTGCATTCCTCCCCAGTCTTCAGGATGCTGGCATCCCTTTTGCTATCATTAAGAAGAGCTAAAAATAGGCTCAGCTTACCACACATCACAAAATTATACCTTGTGAAAGATACTGGTGCATAAAAACAAAGCCTGAGCTAGCCCTGCCATAGATCCCAGGCTTGTGCCCTTTTCCTACTCTTATGCAGGGGTACAACAGTTGTGGTTTTCCAATACCATGCAGCACCCCACCCCCAATTCCAGAAAGCTGTTGATCTTAAATGGCAAGAAAAATTCCTGGGCTCTGAGTAATCAATGCTAACCTTCAAGAGTGATGTTATAGTAGCACAACTATAAAGCATATCCAAAGAGCAGCTAAACTTTTTTTTATTTTCTCTTTAACGTGCAAGCCATTTTTAAAATTACAATAATGCACTTTAGAGCATGTGTCTTGGGGTAACATCACTTCTTGGGAGTTGGACGCACAAGGCCACAACTGAGATTTAATATTACGCTTGTGCAACATGTGTCCTGTTGTAAATTACTACTTAAGTTAACAAAAAGTGAGCCAGCCCAGTGGTGCTGAGAGTTGAGGTGCTGGATGCCACACCTTGTGCCAAGCCAGTGACCCGGGTTCAGGAATGAGCCTGGGTTGTCGGGGATTGGCAGTGAAGAACTAAGATTGAGCATCCATAGACAGCTCTCTTAGTCCTGGGGTGAGCTGGGGATCTTCCGTTTCACTGGTAACCCCTGGTGGAGGCTGGGGGCACTGCAGTGCATGACACAGAAGGCATGGGGATTGGGGCAGTGGCAGACATTCTCTGGGTGTGTCCGGGAGTGCATGCACACTGGGTGGGACGCCATTGCACGTCCGTTCCTCAGGGGGAGGAAAAAACCTAAGAAAATCCCTCCGCCCTCAGGTGAGGCGATGGCGATTGCTGGCAAGCTGACCCACCACGTGCCCATTACCAGCTGACGGTCCGGTTCTCCTTCAGGTCTGGGGGCCTCTCCGTGGGGCCAGGAGAGCTTCAGATCTTGCATACCCAATGTAGCTCCTGGAATAGACAGCTCTGGTGGGCGGTTGAGTGTGGCGGCTGTCAGCAAGATCTTGAAAGATTCCCCCAAGGACAGGGTGTAGAAATAGACTATACAAAAAAAAAGTTAACAAAAAGTGCATAGAATACTGGATTTGCCCCAGTTGTTTACTTTCAGTTTACAGATCGCTACCTTGCATTTTGGATTGAGAGAACTGTGATTTAGGTAAGGCAAAACTTACCTTAAAGTTGTGCTTGATGAAGGATTTTGGAGTAGAAAAAATGTTGAAAGAGAACCTGCTCAGTTGCCATCGCCACCTGTAAAGAAGCCAACATGGGAGAGTTAGAAGAAGCCTCGCCACCATTTTCTGTAGCTATCTCTCAGCCCCAACCCCCCAAAGATTATGTTACTAGACAAGAAACAACTGTTATCTTATAATGGGGTTCTTAACAACTACTTGTCATCCATTTAAAAGCCATAATGGAATGGTAACAGAAGTGTTAGTTTATAAAAAGCAATAATCTGTATTCGGCCTTAGCCGCTGGCCTTCGTTGTCTTTCATCACCATCTGAACATGCCTTCTGACAAAATTCATGATGGGAGAAGAACTGTGTATGTAACAAAATGACTACCCTTCCCACTTAAAAGTTTAAAATCTTTGCAGGCATCAAACTGTCCACTCCAAAAGCCCGAGCCACTGACCTGTGGTAAGTGGAACAGAATGCCTGCCAACTAGATGAGCTCACAGACCAAGATATGGAGGTCCATCTTCTTGTCAAGGTCCTGTCCATCCAGCATGCTGGGGGTCGGGGAAAGGCACTCCTCTGGGATCAATGAGTGGTCAATGATGAAGCTCACCTTAAAATACAGCTGGTCCCCAATAGGGATCACCTTGGAAGGGCCAGTTGAATTGGGAGCAGTAGCAAGATGGCACAAATAGTGGAGACAGAACATTCAGGCTGCACCACTTCCAACATATCACTCCGTGCCAGTGGGGGTAGGATGTAGAGTCCCTCCAGTGTGCATAGACTTAAATAGTACACTTACAAAATTGCATAATAGAATTGCTTCTCGGTATGAGATGTACTGGGTGGTTCTCCTGACTTCTACCATCATCTCCATCACTTCCCACAAACTCTAAATAAAGCTAATTAGTTGAAATCAAATTCCAGGCAGCCTGTTTTGGAGTTTCATAAGGATCATTCCAAAACTCCAAAATGGAAGCATTCCAGGGTCTGAATCCAGTAGCTCATTTTTTTTTTACTTTGTTTATTCGCTGGACTCTCCAAGCCCACTCAATCCAGACCCTTCTTCTTCCCGCTGTGGCCATCCATCACCAGTTCACTCTTCCCAGAGGAACTTCCCAGTACTCCAGATCACCCCCCAGAACAGGGCCTGCCTGCCCTCGGCAGCTCTGTCTGAAATTAGAGGGCTCATCCCTCTGTGAGGTTGGCTGCAGATCCCTGGAGTAGCCTGACCCAGCATTGGGGATGAGAGGGAGATCACGGGGGCCCTTGTCATCTCCTTGACAAGCTGGGGTATTTTGTACTTTTTGGTCCCTTCCCCTCTCCCCACAGAGCCTGGCCAGCAAGGCAACAGAATGCTGTGACTCCGCTCCAGGTGTATGCCATGGTGCTACAACTGACAATCCTCCAGTCACCACCAGAGGTCATCCCAAGAGAGAGTGCCTTCCATACCCACCCCAGGGAAGAGAGGGCAGTCATTCGGATGCTCGATCTCTTCCCCCCCGCCTACCCCTGGTGACTCCGGTTCGTTCCTGAACTCAGGTCACTGGCGTGGCACAAGGTGTGGCATCCAGCCCCTCAACCCTCAGTGCCACCGGGCCAGTAGCTCATTTTTAAAACTACCACAGCCATAAAAAGTCAGGGGAGATGAACAGTTGGTTCAAAACCAGTCAGGGAGCTTGTGTGCTTTGTGTTATCTGGCTGTCCATGGTGGTGTGTATTAAACACAGCAGATCATGAGTGCTGACTTTTGGTGTTTTTTCAAAGAACAATATATCAAGCATCAAAGGAGAAATGGAAAATAATTATTAAGTCAAGCTGTAATAATACCACTGGAAAGTAAAAAGAACAACAATGGAGAGGATAACAAGGAAAGAATACTTGCACAGGGCAGCAGTGTGTTACAAAAGTTATGGTGATCAAAGACACCCTTCAAGCATCAGATCCTATAACCCCCATAGCCCCTACAAAGTGACTCCTATAACTACTGGCAGGTGGTCATAGGCACAAATTTAGACAAACGAGCTATGTCAATTTCTTATTCCCCCCAAATGTCTCAGAAATAGAAATCATTAAGTTATATATATTTAGTACCCTTTCCCCTAAGTATACAAAGTTAAGGATGTTTGCCTTACAACAGAACATCTGCTCATCCTCTGCTAAACAAATAGAACGCAACAGTCCCACTCAAACAGTTTTAGATATTAACACACAACAAAAATAAGGTGGCCCATGGACCCCAAAAAGGAAATATTTGGGACAATTATCAATGTTTCAGGTTATAATTACTATTTATGATACTATCAAAGGAAATGTCCAATGTGTTAGCACATCCACATACAGACCATATCCTAATAGTGGAGTATTTAAACATATTTAGAGATGAATTAGATACTTTGGAGAAAGATGTTCAACAAATCAGAGCATTGTTAGAAATACAGTACTCATCACCTGCCTTTCCCCCAGTCTGGGTATGTCCTTGGGGGATGCAGCACCAGCTTAGACACTGTAAATTTTCAGTATTTCTACCATCTTTCTTGGTGATACATCAGTTGCCAGGGTGGAGTGCTTTCCAGACTTTCTGTGGTAGACAGGGTGGCCCTCCATCCTATGCAAGGATGGTGATGTTAAGTATGATTATGTTCAAAGGGTACTGCCATTGAAGGATACATGGCTGCTGGATTAGAGGTACAAACAGTCATTCATCTTTTAACCATAGCTACAAGAGCCATTGAGGGGACGGATGGGGGAGGTGGAGGCCCAGGGGCTAAGGTGCCCACTTGATTGAACTGTAGTTGGATTTGGATTGCTGCCTCTGAGTGGTTTGCAAGACATCTCCCTTGTTATAATGAGGATCTGGAACCTGGTGATGATGTCCTACCACAGTCTCTGGCACTATCTCTCTAGCACAATTTGTGGAATATAAATAAAATGGAGTAATTGAGGTGCAGGGTACCTGAGAGACATGAAACAACTGAGAATGGAATGCTTTTCTTTCTCCTCCCAACCTCCCTGTGTCATTTTATTTGGGGTGTGCATGTGTGTGAGGTGACTGTCACTTAAGCCTGGCTTAGTGATATTTAGCCTGTGGCTCCAGATCAGTGGGCTGATCATTTACTCTTCTTCACAGCCTCTTAGGCCAAAATATCACTGGCCTTCAGCCCTGGACACTTTCTGACTGGTATGTAGTACAGATCAGGCTTGCTCCAAATTTCAAGCATAGTAGCTGTAGCTACCTCATCCTTGTATGCACAAGGTTGTAACTTCTCACATTGGAAGTACTTCATTATTTTTTTTAATGAGTTTAAGTATTTTTAGAGATTTTATTGTACCAGTTGTGCAAAAAATAGTTGTTCTCAATGTTGAACGTAGTTATAATTCAATAATGGGGCTGTTGAGGTGTACCCTGGATGGTGGTCCTTTAGGAAGTTGAGGTCTCCTGAGTTGAAAGGAGGGAGGAGGGTCTTTTTGATATGTATTTTTTGATCTCCTAGATCTATGGGTTCTTTGAAGGTTACTACCCTGAATGTGCAGGGGATAACTCTGCTGCCAAGATGATCAACATTCTCATTCACTTGAAAGGACTTGATACGGATGTTGTGTTCCTACAGGAAACTCGATTGTCTGAGGGGGAGCACCTCAAACTGTGCCAAAGCTGGGTGGGGTGGGATGTGACCACCTCCCACTCCTTGGGAAAGAGGGCAGAAGGAGCCATCTTGCACTGCAGGGATGTGCCTTTTAAGATACACCATTCAGAAGCAACAGAGAATGGTAGACTAGTCATAGTCTCGTGGAAATGTTTGCCCCAAAAAATCACCTCATAAATATTTGTACTCCAAAATCTCGATACGTAAGATTTTTTTAGACAGGAGTTTTTGAAAATAGTAGATTTGGGGGACAGCATAATTTTAATGGGAGGGGAATTTAATTGTGTCCCTGATCCCCACTGGGATTGCTTCTCAGGGTCCACAATGATCAACGAGCTCATGGGTTAGGAGTTCAGGCTTTGATGGAAGAACTGGTGCTGGTGAATCTCTTGAGAGAGCTTCATCAGTCAGAATATTTTTTTTTTATCTTTTATTCAAATTTGCAAAGGTCCTTCTCTAGGATAAATTACTTCCTTGGCAGTAAAATGGATTTGTATAAAATAAAATCATGTAGCATTCACCCTAGGGTAAATTCTGACCATGCAGCAGTTACTGTAGAGTTACACATGAGAGATTGGACAAAAACCACATTTTGGAGAATTAACTCCTCCATGTTGATTGGAGAAGACTTTAAACAATAAAATAGTGAGACTACTGAGAGGTACATTTTGAATCATCAAGAGTCAGACAACAAGGAGAAGTGGTACTGGGGTGCCTTGAAGGCAACACTTATGGGTGCCATTATTTCCTACGCATCTCACTTAAAACATCAGCATTTGGAACAGCAAACTACATTAGAAACTCAACTCTGAAACTTGGAAAATCAACACAAACTATTAGGGGCTCAGAACATTTTCAGGAGATGTAACAAGTTTGCAAAGACCTCCAGGCTCCATTAGATGTAAAGACAAAAGGTAACCTCTGATACTAAAATCAAAAGTATAATGAGCACAGTACTAGAGCTGGTCGCATTATGGAATTCCAGCTGTAGAAAGTGCATGCTGATCAATATGTTAAAAAAGTGTGGGTTATGGGGAGAGAAAAGGAAACAGAGGTATTTACCCCTAGAGATATAGATTCCACTTTTCAGCGGTATTATCAGTCTCTGTACCAACAAAACTCTACAGGGCAGGCATATAGGGGATCCAGGACTTTCTCAATTGTATAACACTCCCTACACTAACTGAGGAAGAAAAAACATGCTAAATTCCCCAAACCCATGGAGAGGGTAATTAAGATCATGCCCAGAGGGAAATCACCAGGCCCAGATGGCTTTAACAGAATTCTGCCAAACTTTTCAACAACAGCTAATCTCACTGCTGAAAAAAGTATTTAATGCATGTGAGGAACCTGATGACATGCCAAACTCCTGGTAGGCAGCTTTTATAGCTGTTATCCATAAACCAGGGCAACCACCTGATAAATGTGAGTCATACTACCCCATTTCATTGCTGAATGTAGATTTTAAAATATTCACAAAGGCTTTGGCCAGCAGGATGAATAGAGCCCCAAGGAAACTAGTACACCTGGATCAATTGAGTTTCATGCTGGACAACACCTGGAAAATAATGTTAGGAGATGTCTAAACATTTTCCATGAGTTGCAGAGAACAAGGGACCAATAAATTGCCATTATGGTCAATGCCAAAAAGGCCTGTGATTGACTCAGCTGGGATTTTCTCTTTGCCATCCTTGCAAAATATGGATTTGAGGATCGATTCTGCAGTTGGATTCAAGGCCTGTATTTAGCCCCCACTGTGAGGATTAGATTAAATGGTACAGTATAAGAATGAATCTTGATAGAGTGGGGAACTAGTCAGGTGTGCACTCTCTCTCCATTGCTCTTTGCCCTTAGTATCAAGCCATTGAGATAACTGACATGGTCCCAACTGGACTTGGAGACTATCAAAATTGTGAGGGAGAGAACAGGATCTCATCACATGTGGATGATACCATGTTGTATCTAAGAAACCCAATCCATACCTTCCTGATTCTTTATAATATTCTTCAGCAATACAGTAAAGTATCCAAGTTCAAAATTAATGAAAGGAAAATGGAAGTGGTATTGCTGAGTAGTGATTCCACACTAACACTTAAGTCATACAGAGGAGCAGCTTTCTGAGCAAAATCACAAATGAAATCTCTCGAATAGTTTACCATACCTAGAAACCTTTGAAGAGTTGCCACCCGTGCCCACCCACTGCACACCCTGCCTCCCCACACCCCACCCCTTACCCCATACTTACCTCCAGAGCTCAGAGATGATCTTCGGTGGACTGGGAACACGTCTGCACTCTTCAAAGCTGACTGCGAACTGAGGAAATGCCGGTAAGCTGTACAATGGAATAAATAGGATTTTTTCAACTTTGATGCATATGTCAGGCATTTTTTGGAATTGTGGCACCAAATTTTCAACATGGGGTTTTTGGGACCCCTCCTCATGAGTTCTGGCACTGTCATAGCCTTAATTGGCCCCCGAAAGGTGATTTTGCGGTCACTGGGTGGAATCCCCTTTCAGGACTGATTAACAAAACAACAGTGCCAGTGTTCATAAGATGGGCTCTCAAAAGCCTATGTTGCAAATTTGGTAGAAAAAAATCCGCAAATGACTGTTTTACAAGCGTGCGTTGTGCAGTTTCCACGTACGCTCATAACTTTGTGAGTTTGTAATATTTTCACTCCAGATTTTCAAAATTGGCATATTTCCACACCTCCTTATGGACAGTGCAGCTGTCATTTTACATATCCTAGCCAAAATGTGTTTTCGCACGTCCGGCACAGAATAGCGCGGTTGCTGCGCGAAATAATTTTTCGGGACAGTTTCAGGAGATGAAGGTGACACTGTTCATGAGCAGAAGTCCTAAAATGCCTATGTTGAAAATTTGGTGACAAAATTCCATAAAATGTGTTACAAGCGTGCATTGTGCAGTTTCCACGCACCCTTGTAACTTTGCAAATTTGCACTATTTTCATGACAGATTTTCCACACTTGCATTTTTTTACATCTCGTTATGAACAGTACAGCTGTCATTTTTCACATCCTGCCCTAAATGTCTTTTCATGCCAGTGGCACACAATGGCATGGCCACTGTGCGAAATCAACATTTCGGACACATTAACAGAATCACACTGCCACTGTTCATGAGGGGAGGTCCCAAAATGCCTATGTTAAAGATGTGGTTAAAAAAATCACAAAAATAATTGGGTTACTGACGTGTGTTGCACAGTTTCTATGCATGCTCATACCTTCACCAATTTTTCATATTTTCACTCCAGATTTTCAACATTGCCATTTTTTACATCTCCTCATGAACAATACAGTTGTCTTTTTCCACATCCTGCCCAAAATGTATTTTTATCCCTGTGTCACTAAATGGCACAGCCGCTGTGCAAAATCACCTTTCAGCTAACAAACTGATAGTGTTGCTTTTCATGAGGTGGGCTCACAAAAAGCCCAGGTTGAAAATTTGGAGGGAAAATACCAACACAAGCCTATGGTGTTAGGGTTTCCAACTGTAGCATCCCACCCTGTAGAGACTGACAGGCTTCAGGGGTGCGACTTGGAATCATCAGCTGTAATGCTCATGCCATTCCACCCCAACCCCCACCCTGCAGCCAGTGACAGGCATCGTGGTGTACCTTGCCCTGTTCGGCCACAAAGTTCACCTCATTCTCCTCTACTGCACCCACCTCAGTGTATTTACTTATGGAATGGGGTAAGTATAATGCCCAAGGACCCCAAAGCACACCACAACACTTTTCAGTGTATACAGGGTATGGTGAGGCCAAATGGCATGAGCGTTATAGCTGACAAACCAAAGGCACACCCCAATGCCTGTTAGTCTCTACAGAGTGGAGGTGGGGTTGGCATCATTTTAATACTTCACTGCCATTCCTATTATGGGTCTCTAACTCCGGCACTACCAATGCCAATGCCAGCGAGACAACATTCAGCATTGACAAATGCTTGTCTCACTTGGGACACTTATGCAGAGTTCTGTCTCTAGATGCATGCTTTTAGCAGTGCATCAAGAAATACTTGTGACTTTTCTGAACAGTTTTTCATGTGTTTATTCTTCACCAGGACTTTACATGACATTTAAACAGAGCAGCAGCAGACGTCAGAAAGCCATTTTCTCACTTGGGACAGTTATGTAGAGTTCTGGCTCTAGGTGCATACTTTGAGCAGTGTGTCAAGAAATACTTGTGACTTTTCTGAAGAGTTTTTCATGTGATTATTCTTCACTGGGACTTTACATGACATTTAAGCAGCAGCAGGTGCCAGCAAGGCATTTTTATGCTGTCTTGCACAAGTGCAAGCAACATATTGCGGTAACTTGGAATAGCAGGTTTTGGAGGTGCGGTCATGTTGTGGCCAGTGGCACCACTGCTTTGTGGGGCTGGGTTTCGTGGCACAGATTAGATTGTATGCTGTCTATGACAGCAGTGCAAAAGTGTGCCACCAGCTCAAAACAATTTAGCTGCTGCAATGAGGGAGTGACCCTTCATTGCAGGGCATGCCTTCCCTTGTCTAACATTTCAGTAGACATAGCACCGGCTCCCGCTGTCCACCTCTCACAGTCCCTACGAAGCTCAGATCCAGGGTGCCCAATCCCTCTGTTCACACATTTCTAACATATCAATAGGTTTTTACTTCTTTCAGAGAAACTCCACTGCATGTTCAGACTCATCAGAGGGACCTATTTTCACAATAAAAATCAGCTCAGTCAACATCGCTAAACAGCTAAGTGCAATGCTGAAATACAACATCTGCAGCAATATATTTACAGCGAATACTGTTTATAATGCTAAATATAAAATGCTGAAATGCACTTAACTGCACAGATGAAACACTTGAACAGCAGAAAGTTAAATTATTAAACTTTGCATTTGCTTACTTTGTGCCTCTCAATTCAAAATCAGGCATTTCTGTGTGAAGAAGTGATTCTAGAGCTCGAGGAGAGCTCATTTATTTCTTTATTGTCTTCTTTTGTTTATAGTCTGAGGTTTAAGACAGTATTTCTTGATTATTGATTTTTTTTATTTTTGTATAGCATGATTTGCTCTATATTAACTTTACAAAAATAAACATCACACAGAATTTGTGTGTTGAACAAATCTCTGAGTATCGTGTATGCTTTCATTACCCTTCCCCACGAACCCTACCCCACTGGGACAGGAGTCAACCATGACGTGGTGCCTGCCTGAATGTCACTGAGTTTCAGAAAAATGAAGGTGTTAATTAAGGTGGTATTGTTTACCCTTCCCAGTAATAACCTTCCAATCTACAGGTGTGAAGTTAGAGGTGATAACTGGGCAGACAGGGACACATTTGGCTCCTTTATGTGCCCTGCACTTGAAGGCACTTCCTGATTAGCAAACAAGCAAGCGCACTGAAATGTCAGACACATGCTTACAGTCAGATGAGAAAAAAATGAAACAGAGTTAGTGGAGTATCCACCTAATTTGCAATGGTGAATACAGGAGGACTGAATCTGGACCTAGAAAATTGAAGCCATTTGGTCAAAAACCGAGTAGGTGGTAACCTTACCCCCAAGCCAGTGCAGTTCCCTCTCAGTACTGCCCTCTCCACCCCCACCCCCAGTGTCCCAATCGGTACTATGTCAATTCTGTGAAAGAACAAACAAATGCACATACAGTTCAGCACAGCTTTTTCAGCAAAACCAAAAGACCTAATGGTAAAAAAACAACTCAGCGTCAACATTGCTAAATGCAAAGTGCAATGCTGAAATACAACACCTATATCAACATATATACTTCTTTAATCACAGCCCATTATGCATCACTGTGTAAAGAAGAACTTGTATAACTAAGTTCCACATACCGACATACTGAGCCTGTTCCTTCTAATTACTGGTATTAGTTAGACTGACAGTTTGGGGGCAGAGAACTTGATGCTGCCCCTCCCCCTGTCTCTCGCCCAAAAAGGTCAACCAGTAAGCATACTTGCTCACCCATGATGTGAGTCAAATTGTCTCTATCTTATAAGCTGTTGGCCAGGTGCAACATCATTAGTATCTGAGAGATGTATGTTACTGTGTCTTAATTAACATACTGTATGTTGACACATTTATGGGCATGTTTACACATTTCTAATGTATCAATAGGTTTTTACTTCTTTCAGAGAAACTCCATTGCATGTTCAGACTCATCAGAGGGACCCATTTTCACAATAAAAACCAGCTCAGTCAACATCACTAAACTGGAAATGCAATGCTGAAATACAACATCTGTAACAATATATTTGCTGCGAATACTGTTTATAATGCTAAATGTAAAATGCTAAAATGCACTTAACTTCAAAGATGAAACACTTGAACAGCAAAAAGTTAATTTATTAAACTCTAAATTTACTTTGTGCCTCTCATTTCAAAATCAAGCATTTCTGTGTGGGCCACTCAGCTAAATATAAAGAAAAAAAAAGTTTCCTCCCGGCATTGGGGCCTCACGAGAGAGTGTCTTACTCTTATGAAAAGAAGCAGAAAGCAAGTTGGTGCACTGAATTTTAATTTTACGTGGTTTGTCTATACGTGGACTTGTGGCTCCTTGCCTACCCTGTGTTCGGCCAATAATGTGTCTTTTTTTATTTTTCAGACACTGGTGGAGCTAAATCCTTAAATTCTTGTCCTGTGTGCCTGAAGTATCCTTTTTTAAACTTTGTTTACCTCAGAGGGGTGGTTCACCTCTGACTGCTGAAACTGCCAAGCAGGGAATGCTGAGTCAGGGCAATTGTGGACTCCTGACCTCAGAGGTATTGAAATTCATTAATTTAAAAAATTTGTGTTACTGTTTAGTTTTTTTCTCAGAATCCCAACTTCTGCAATCAGTGTTGTGAACTGTGTTGTTCTGGCACTGCACAGCAGGGAAAAAAAGAGTTGTGTGGCCCACTGTGTTCTATGTCTGAGGGACAGCTAAGTATACTGTCCCATGAATGCTATTAAAACTGGATAGTTATAATGGGAAATAATTCACCAATTGTGGCATTATAGCAGGGGTAAGTAACAAAAAATATCCTCTGATTTTTAGGGCTGCTTCCTCCTTACAGTGGAATTTGCTTTACACAGCACCCTACTCCCTGCCCAACCAGAAATATAAGAGGGGACCCCACCCTACCGTGCATACACAGTTTACCTTTATAGAAACAAGTCAGAAATATTTTCCCATGTTTCATAGCTTAGTAAGGAAATTTGAGGACTGAGGAGACACATTACTGCAGATTACCTCTAAGGCATTGATGACACTCAGTATGCATTTCCATACAAGACGTCATCAGACTGGTTCCTCACACTACAGCTGTAAGGGCTTGGGGTGTTAATGATATAATTTAAAGGCTGCAGATTTTGTTTTATCTCCCAGCTATGGCCTCACCTTAGATTTCTCCAAAACAACACATTTTATGCCACTGCTTTGTTAACTTGAACAAAAAAATAAACAAATAACAGAGTAAGTAGATGTTTGCAGGCAAAATGGACAATAAGTGATACAAACAGAGGAATAAAAAATTGTTGACCGTTGCAAGAACTTCAGCATCATAATGGCTTCATCTGGGACAATTTTCTGTTATTTTAGGTTTGAGGAGCACACATATTCAACAAATTAAATAAACACACACACACACACACACACACACACACACACATCTAGTTTATTATTGAAATGCTTCTGTAGGAATTGTACCTCAGAATGATACATGAGATGAGCTTATTCTTTTTGCCCTATTTTGATTTATTTGATAATTTTATACCCAGACAACTGTTACAGGATACTTTGATTCCTAAAAATAATCCCTACCCCATTACCTCATTTTCTACTGAGTTTCCAACAGCTGCTTACATCACTTTTCTATTTGTTGGTAGACTGCAGTGCAACAGTGTGTATTCATATTTTGTTTTCAGTGTTTAACTCTATACTGATCTTGAGTGCAGTGCTAATGTTTCAAAATCATAGCTAATGTTTTTGACAATTTAGTATGGTTCTAACTAGTGGTGGTCGAAGTGGGCTAAATTCACTCCACAAAGTGATTCGTAGAGTAACGCAGAATCCGTGAAGTGCTCTGCAATGTGAAGTGGAGTACTTTGCGTTATAATGAGGAACGCGAAGTCCATTGAAAACAATGACTTTGCATTACTCTGCCTTCCCCAAACCACTTCTCCACCAATTTTAAGGTGAAGTAACACTGAAATCAATGTACTTTGCATCACTTCACCGTGTTATTGAGTTCCAAAGTAAATGTGCAGTGCTTCATGGGATTGCAGGTCACATGGGCTCTAGATTGTTTTGCACAGCCTCAGTTCTGTGTAGTGTGTGTGTGTAGTGGAAGATGGAGACAGTTTCTTCTCAGAGCTCTGCCATTCAAATCCTCTAAAAGCTACTAAAAAAGCCTTTTTGAGCCATTTCTTTGCTCAAAATTTAGTACATCGATTGTAGGAAACCCTCCTGTGCTCATATCATTGAGTGTTTATTGTTTGTGTGTGGATTTTGAATGTTAATTTAAAACAGTCAGTCTTGTGTACTGTGAAGTGTGCTTTGGGGGAGGGGCATATCTGTGGTGTAGGTAGATTAACTGGGAGAAAAAGGCAGTCTTTCTGTTTTGGTTATATTTTTCTTGTATAACTGTGTTAATGTACACACAGTAATATTTTCAGTAATTCTTGACATTTTTTTGCTGATTGTTGTGGTGCAGCAGTGTATAATTTCAGTTTGTTTTAAACATTTGGTTATATTACTAAAGGTTTTCAATTTGCTACGCATTACTTGTAGTGTGACTGTGAGTGTGTGTGAGATGCACGCGTTCCATTAAATCAGATACCATTTATTGTGCCACAGAGTAATTTCAGCAGTGTGAACCTGCTATCCACTGCACCTGCATGAATTTTTTGTACTGCTTGTGGTATGTTTACTGGTAGTAGTGGACAGTTACTGCCATGCACTACCCCCCCAACTGGCAAAAGGTATTCTTTTCCAAATTTGGATTTCTGATGGTGAGCACTGGTTAGGTGTTGTTGTTGTGACTTTGCGTCTGCATCTCTTTAGTGCACAGTGCAATCTTAATCTTTCTGTGCATTTGCATCTCTTTAGGGCCCAATCTCCATCTGTTATTTAAGTCACAGTTGTTTGCTTGGCTTCCCTCCATAGTACTACTGTGGTGCACACGATTCACGATCACATCACGAATCACAAATTTAATGTTTTTTAGTATCTCTCCAGGCTTCACCACTGTACTCATTGATATGGCTTTTCAAGCTGGTGAGTTTTGTGAACAGCCAGGTCATCAGGGAAGTACAGCTGTAGGCATTTGCATTCCCAATACGCCCGTCAGCTCCAAGTCTGAGAAAAATAAATTCATGTTTCATGGTCATGAATGTAGTCACAATTCACTATCACATCACGAATCACAAAATTCTTTTTTTTAGTAGTTACTTGCATCATGTAAGCCTGTTTTGTAGTATCTTTCCAGATTTCACCACTGTACTCACTGATATGCACTTTCAAATTGGGGAGTTTTGTGATACAGGTCATTGTCATCAGGGAACTACAGCCGTAGGCATTCACGTTCCTGTACAGCATGTGAGTTACAGTACTGTAAACCATGTGATGTGTGGGGGCCCAGGGGCTGCCAATATTGTTGTCACTCCTCCTTACTTCAGGTTAAGGTGGAATGACAATGAGAAGTCACAATCACAATAACAATAACAAGGTGAAGTGGGCATTTCATGCTGGCCACTCTGCATAGCGGAGTGACAATGCAAAGTGCCCACTTTGCGGGCACTTCACCGGTGGAATTTAAATTCACTGCTTCTCTAAGATGGGAGACTTTGCACGTCTTGCTTCACTCTCATGTCACTTCATCAGCACTGGGGAATTTTCTGGACACAAGACAGTAGCATTTTGGGGATGAACATTAATTCTGGTGACTTTGTTTGACCACTGCCCGGATGACTGAGTGTGCTATTAATTCTGGGAGACTTTGCATTTCTTGTTACGCTTTCATTTTACTTCATCAGCTCTGGAAAATTTTCTGGAGACAAGATGACAGTAGCATTTTGGGGATGAACATTAATTCTAGTGACTGTGTGTGTGGGGGGCTGCCAATATTGTCACTCCACCTTACTTCACATTAAGGCGGAATGACAACACAAAGTAATAATAACAAGGCGAAGTGGGCATTTCATGCTGGCCACTCCATGAGGCGGAGTGAAAACATGAAGTGTCCACTTTGTGTTCACTTCACTTGTGAAATTTAAATTCCCTGCATCTATAGTTTTAACTTGTACATTTTTATAAGATTCCTTATGGGGCTTTTCTGTTTATTGTTGACAGGAGTCACTTTAATTAATTATATCACATGATGTATGTCTGGGAATATTTAAAAAAAAACACTACTCAGGGGAGATTTGTAATTTAGTTTTTATCATTATTATGCTGTCTTGCGTGAGCAGTGCAAGCAACATTTTTGTGACAGCTTGCTGGAGTAGCAGGTTGTGGGGGTGCAGCCGTGTTGTGTCCAGTGGCACCACTGCTTTTTTGGGCTGGTCTCTGTGGTACCAATGAATGAACATGCTGTCTATGACAGCAGTTCAGAAGCATGCCACCAACCTGAAACAATTTCGCCACTGCAATGATGAGCATCCTGTCATTGCAGGGCATACCTTACCTACTGAAAACATTTAAATAAATATGGCTGTGGCTCTTGCCATCTACCCTTCACAGTCCCTAGTTAGCTGATGTCGGGGGTACCCAATCCCCCTGTCAGCATGCCCCTTCCCCAGTTGGTTTGCCAACAGGGGAGCCCAATCCCAGTCAGTATAATATCCCGTTATTATATGTGTCTGAGGAGGGGGATACCTAATCCCCCCTCAGCTTCATGCCCCACACAACCACAGACATGCTTTCTTTGCTGATCTTAGGCCCCATTGGTTTCAGTCCCCTTTCCCCAAAAAACACAGGTGGCACACTAGAAGCCCACTCCACTGTGTCCAAAGCTAACCTGTAAACAAAAAACCTTCCTGCAATGTCCTGTTTTTGTTTTTTGTTCCCTGTAAAACAGAAAACGGTCCCTCATGGTCACAACACCCCCTCCCCAAACCCCCCTCACCCTGTACTTACCTCCAGAGCCTGGCACAATGATGTTCGGTGGAGCAGGAGACGTCTCAACTCTTCAAAAGCTGACCACGGACTGAAGAAAATCAAGGTAATCTGTATAATGGCATCAATGGTGGGGGGAGGGTTCAACTTATGTGGATATCTTGGACATTTTTGTGACGTTTTACTCCAGATTTTCAACATGGGGTTCTTGGGACCCCACCTCATGAACTCAGTCACTGTCATTTCATTATTCAGTCCTGAAAGGTGATATCTCAGTTACTGCACGGAATTACCTTTTGGGACTGATTAATGAAACAACAGTGTCACTGTTCATAAGGCGGGCTACCAAAAAGCCTATGTTGCAAATTTGATGAAGAAATTCCCAAAAATGACTGTTATGAGCATGCATTATGCAGTTTCCATCCACCTCATAAGTTTGAGAATTTTTTATATTTTCACTCCAGATTTTCAACATTGCCATTTTTCACACCTCCTTATGAATCATACAGATATCATTTTTTACATTGTGCCCGAAGTGTGTTTTCACACATCTGGTGCACAATGGAGCATTCACTGTGGGAAATCAACATTCAGGACAGATTAACAAAATCACAGTGCCCAGAAGTCCCAAAATGCCTATGTTGAAAATTTTGTGAAAAAAATTCCACAAAATGACTGTGTTATGAGGATGCATTGCGTACTTTCCATGCACACTCATAACTTTGAGAATTTTTAATATTTTAACTCCAGATTGTCAACATTCCCATGTCTTCACACCACAGTACAGCTATCATTTTTCAAATCCTGCCTGAAATGTTTTTATACACGTGTTGCACAGAGTGGTGGAGTCGCTATGGGAAATCAACATTCGGGACAGATTAACAAAATCACAGTGCCACTGTTCATAAGCAGAGGTCCCTAATGCTTTCATGAGGTGGGGTCACAAAAAGCCCATGTTGAAGATTTGGAGTACAAAAACCAACAAACGCCCGGTGTGTTAGGGTTTCTAACCATAACATCCCACCCTGCAGAGGCTGACAGGCATCAGGGGTGTGACTCTGGAGTGTTGGCTGTAATGCTTATGCCATTCCACACCCACCTCCACCCTGCAGCCAGTGACAGGTATCAAACTGTGCCTTGGACTCTTCCCCCCAAAGTTCACCCCATTCTCCTATACTGCACCCATCTCAACATATCTACTTATGGAATGGGGTGAACATAAGGCCTAATGACCCAGCGGTACAACATGACACTTGCCATAGTCTGCAGGGTAGGGTGAGGTGAAATGGCATGCGCGTTATGGCCAGGGACCCAAAGGCACACCTCAATGCCAGTCAGTCTCTGCAGGGTGGGTTGGGGTTAGCATCAGTTCCATACTTCACTGCCATTCCTTTTATGCATCTCTCTAACTCCTGCACTACCAGTGCCAATGCCAGCAAGACAACATTTGACATTGACAAATTCTTGTCTGACTTGGAACACTTATGCAGAGTTCTGGCTCTAGGTGCATGCCTTTAGCAGTGCTTCAAGAAATAGTTGTGACTTTTCTGAACAGTTTTTATGTGATTATTCTTCATCAGGACTTTTCATGACATTTAAGCAGCAGCAGGCACCAGCAAGCCATTTTCTCACTTGGAACATCTATGCAGAGTTCTGGATCTAGGCGCACACATTCAGCAGTGGGTCAAGAAATACTTGTGACTTTTCTGAAAAGTTTCTCATGTGATTATTCTTCAGTGGGACTTTTCATGACATTTAAACAGCAGCAGCAGCAAACCATTTTCTCACCCGGAACACTTATGCAGAGTTCTGGCTCTAGGTGCACACTTTTAGTAGTGCATCAAGTATTACTTGTGACTTTTCTGAACAGTTTTTCATGTGATTATTCTTCATTGCAACTTTTCATGACATTTAAACAGCAGCAGCAGGTGCCAGCAAGTCATTTTCTCACTTGAGACACTTATGCAGAGTTTTGGCTCTAGGTGAGGGCTTTTAGCAATGCGTCAAGAAATATTTGTGACTTTTCTGAACAGTTTTTCATGTGATTATTCTTCAGTGGGACTTTTCATGACATTTAAACAGCAGCAGGAGAAGCAGCAGGTGCCAGCAAGCCATTTTCTCACTTGGGACACTTATACAATGTTTTGGCTCTAGGTGCAGGCTTTTAGCAGTGCGTCAAGTAATACTTTTGACTTTTCTGAACAGTTTCTCATGTGATTATTCTTCAGTTGGACATTTCATGATTTTTATTTTTTGGGGGGATTTTAATTTATCTTATGGTAGTGTATTTTAATTGTAGTTGTGGGTGTGCTACAAAAATGTAACACAGTCAACAGTAACAAAAAAGCAATATAGCATGACAAGTACAGCAGCATTGCAATAATCATGTAACGTTTTTTACCTACATGTTTGTATTCCATTATCGATTAGTACTTATCTACTGACTTGTCTACATGATATCCTTCTGTCCACAATTTACAGCTGCTGTACTCCTTTTTTTCACATCTGAAATAATAAACAGAGTGCTACTTTTAATCAGCCTTGAAGTCAGTTTCCATCAATATTGCCACTGGTTCTTGTACATCTATTATTTAATATAATTGTTATTGTGACTAAAATGCACTAGCATGCAATTCAGCAGGACACATTCACCACCATGACCTTATGGAGCAGTAGGTGTTCAAAAACAGCTGGGTATACTGATGAAAACCAGATCTGAACAATATTAAAAGGATCACTACTTTTATTATTTCATATCTAAAAATAGGGAGTAAGTACAACATAACCCTAGCCAGACAATGGATGTATCAGGGCATTAATGCATGCCCTGTTTGCATTGTAAGGCACAGAGGATTGCCCTAGTGACTTAAAGCCCCTGGGAGGGAAGTGCATTAATGCCCTGATACACCCATGGGCTGGAGTTGGCTATCACGTTTATAAAACAGGCTAACTAACTGTAAAAAGCAAAAAAATAAAACGTTTTTTACAACCAGCATGCCAACTGTTGGTGTACCGGGACATTAACGAATGGTCAGGAGACACTTTTTGCCCAATGGCAAGTCGTCACATTTGACCTTTCATTAATGACTGTTTTATAATGCAGAATAACATTAATTGTAGAAGGAATGGTATCATACAAGTTAGTAGATGAGGGACAATTGAAAATAGAATAAAACAGTATAGGTCAAAATTGTTAACATATTATTGCACTGCTGCTTTAACACAATACTACAGAAAAAAACATTACTGCAAAAAAAATTAAATACTTTTTCTGTATGTAAAAAGATTATTAAGTAGGAAAAGAAGGAAAGCGCAGGACAGGATTTTTTTATTTTATAAGATTTTGGGTTGAGTTTTTAATATTCTTTGGAGGGAAAATAAGTTAGGAAAAATACAAACAGAACACACAATACAAGTTAGAAAGAACACAAAAAGACTACTCAGCCAGGTTCTGACTAATCAGCAGCTGGAGCATAGTCACTATTTGCAGCTGATGACCCTTCATTTAGTCCAACTGCTGCTGCATTTTGTTGACTACTTTACTGAGGTGGTCGACCTCACTCCACAGTAGGCCAAGATCTGCCAGTGTGGCTGGGCTTTTGGCTGGGTTGTGCCTGCATGCAGGTGCGGGAAGCACCACTTGTTATCTCTCCCTTCTGCTGCACTTCTCACACCATGCAGCCTGAGGCTGTGCTGACACCTCTTGCACTGCAGGAGAATTTACTCCTACTTCAGCCACCTTGGCATCCCACTCTGCATGGTGGTGGACAGTCAGGTGAGTTCTCTGACCACCTGTTCCCATATGAGTACCTTTCAGATCATGCCACACCATCATGATATAAATATTACATTTATCCACACTAGGGTCACCTGGCAGTGTGGTGAAAAAATGCCACACTGCTGAGCTGCATAGAGGACCATGTACAGACAGTGAGGGGGGGCAAGATGTCATAAACTGCTGTACAGTTGGGGGGACAACCTGATGCTGCTGTTGTTGTTCCTGCAGCTGCTGTTCCTGCTGCTGCTGTTCTTGAACATTGGCCAGTGGTGGGGGGGCAGTGCTAGGTGCCACCGGTGTTGCTTGGCTGGTACCACTAATTCCACTGCCAGTGGACACAACATTTACTGGAAGGAGAACACTAGATGGGAACAAGTTTGCACGGTTGATGAGAACACCACCACCACGCATCATTGGGCCAAGACGACCACCATGAGTCCCCACAGGAAAACCACCTCTCTCCCTTTGGAAAAAAAAGAATACAAGTATTCAGAAGTATACAAAAAAGAAAAACAGTAAAATCAGGACTCAGGAATATGATAACAAAAAGGGGCAAAACTCAAAAGCAGAAATATGGCAATAAACAGAAACACTGAGTAAATATCTAACTAGAACTATGCAGACATTCAAAAAGCTCCTTCTCTAGCACAGGCTGAGGGGATGTGAAACTAGTTCACTGTCTTGCCTGATTAACTTACTGCCTTCATCATGTGACCTGCAGACTGTCAGACATGTGATCTGTGGGCTGTTTCTTGCCAGTTTCACCTACTCAAAATGTAACATGAGGTGAACGCGAAGTGCACAAGTGCAAAGTCCATTAAGGTGAATTTTGACTTTTTAATGGGAATTCTATGTGGTGTTATGTGAATTCAAAGTTGCCCACTTCACTTTAACTCTGGAGGTGAATTTAACTTTGCTGCATCTCTATATACCATTAGAATGGTGACTTAAAATTGTTGCAGCAATTAGGGCATGGAAATGAGAACAACAGTGAAAGTGGCAATCTTGATTTTAGATCACCCCTTACTAATGCAACCCTGTGCACCCACACTATTATTACTTCCTCCAGGACATGCCCACACAGAGGATGTTGTATTACTTTTTGGGGGGTGCAGGACTGTTTCCTGGGATGGCTTTTTGGTGCTACATGTCCCAGGAGCTGAAATGCCTAATGCCAGGCTTGAAAATGCCTTCACCAATACTGGCTTCAACAAAATGACTGTTGCACTGATATGGGTGAACCAAGGTGGACTACTTTTATCAAAAAGAATACTGTAATCAAGGATTACAAATAAAATAGGTGCTGTATCAAGATATAAATATGATTATTGTACTTACAACTATTCTTGGAGAGTAATTATTATTTTTCAGTATTTACTACCCACCACCTGGAATAAAATATTGTTCACCAGAAGTTCTCATAACCAGGAAATCAAAATGATAACAAGTTATGGAATATAGCTTGAAGGACTTTTTTACTATTATGGGGGATCTTTATGCCAGACCAGGATTCCTTAATAATTTAGGAAACAGAGATGTTATTCAACACCAAATTAACATTAATTTAAATATGACAAAGTGATCATGAAATAATAAGAACAATTTGGATGACAGAAGATTGCTAGACATCTATGATGAATTAAATTTTATCATATTGAATGGAAGACTATGTGGTGACTTTAAAGGGGCACATACTTGTTTCTCCAGTACATTTTCTTCAGTAATTGACCATGTCATTGTAACCATAACAGACTCAGTTAAATATATAGAATTTTCTGTTTTATCACAATGAGAGCGTAGTCATCTGCCACTTTGTGAAAACAAAACTGGAGGCAGCAAAATCTTCTCATTAACAGAGTTATCCAGACAATCAATTATGTCACTACAACAAAATTTTTCTGGGATAACATTCAAAAAGACAAGGTGAACAGTTTTATAACCCAGAGCCAAGGCAGCATTTTGCTTGATGCAGTTTGCAGCAAAAGTGACATTTAAGGCAAGCTTCTGACATTAGTTTAATAAATCAATGTCTTTTTTTGTTATAAAGAATCAAAGGATATGATTTGTATGTGATGGTTTAATACGGACTATAATAGAGAAAAAAAAGGATTTAAACAAACTAATTTGTAAAATTAGAGCTCTGCCAGAAAAACAAAATACACATCTTGAATCAGGCAAGAAAATAATCCAAAATATATTGAAAAAACCTTTAACAAAAGCAATATAATGGTTGTAAAGAAAAACAATTCTACAACAAAGGGAGCATGGTTCATAAATAAAATAAAACTAAAACAGGTAAATAATTACAGATATTAAGGACTGGAATTTAAAAAAAACTTGCATGGAAAGATCAAGTTACTAACGTATCAAAAAAAAAAACATAAACCTAATGAAACAATAATAAGATTTAAGAACAATTTTGGTGCTAACACAATTGAGGCAGTAATAAAAGTGATTAATGAAAAGTCCATAGCCCAGCACCACACTGGTTCTGAAACATGGTTATACGCAGTAACAGCTGAATTGGAATCAACTATGAGTATTTTTATTGAAGACTTTATGACTCCCTCCAACAATGATGGCTACAGTATAAGAGCAGAGCTGAGCCAAAAACTGACAGGTAATGCTTTAGCAACATAGTAAATGCTAAATTGTTGCTTAGTATTACTAGACACACAAGGGTTTCCATTACTTTGTTTACATGAAAAAAATAGTTTTACTAGGAAAGAAAAAATGCAGAACATCTTGGATATACTTCCTTAAAAAAACACCATCTAAATGAGATCAATATATATTGAGTATACAGTCCACCATTAAACAGTAACTTCTTCATACAGACAAACATAATTATCTCACCATGTTGGCAATAATTAAATGTCATCGTCTTTTAGCTTAAATAAAAAGGGACAGTAACACTTTATTTCAAGTGTCCTTAACTATACTGTAACTATTGAATAACAATGTTGTAACTGTACTGTAAGTATGGTGTAGTTACATGTAACTGCTATGTAGTTAACTAGTTTAACATTTACATGTTTTATAATTACACACAATTTACATAAAGTAACTATACTGTAACTGCACTGTAACTACTGTGTAGTTACATGCAACTACTATGTAGTTGTTAGCTAGTTTTACATGTATGTGTCAAGTAGTTACACAACTTGCATACATGTGCAACTACTACTGTCTCCTTTTCAGCAACAATCAATTCATTCTGACAAGTGTAACTACACATGTAATAGCTGTTGCAAAGTGTAACAGAAAATCTATTGTGCAACTACCACTCTATCTCTTCTGTCATTAGGTTATTTGTTCTTATAAGGGCATCTACACATGTAATAGCTGTTGTAAATTGCAACAGCAAATCTATTGTGTAACTACTATGTTACTACTTTTTGCATTATTAAATCTGTTCTTACAAGTGTAACTACATAAAATGCAGAATGTGTGCACTGCTTCAACTGTCTGTCAATCTGACATTTATTTAAAAGGTAATCACACAGACAAATGTTAAAGTGTAATACAGGTAAGAATGGCAACTAAAATATGAATACAATGCAACTTCGGTCTGTTACAGTTAAATGCAGTGATGGGCAACTCTTTAGATAATATTCCATGTCTGTATTCCAGTTTTTCATGAACTTACAGGTTAGTAAACATGCAGTCTGATATTGTGAATTGATATGTAACTGTACACAAAAATATTTTATTTGCATAATTACTAACTGGCACTATAACAATACTGTGGCTAAGAAATAATGGTACTGTTTTCACAGTTAATACCTAGGCAACATGTACTTGCAGTTGCACACACTTACATTTACCAAATGTCAGTACTGTAGCTATGATGTAAGTTCTCATTCAGAAATCAGTCCCTCATGAACTTACTGCTTACTAAACATGCAATCAAATATTGACCCTATTCAAACTGGGCAGCAGGGAATGTGTCAAATGTGCATTCACAGGCCTGGCAATCAATAACAGCCATCCAATCAGATGGACTGACCAGGAGAAGACTGGATCTTTCACTGTGTGTGAAGTGGGGGATTGTGGGTTATGGGTGGTCTTTCCATTACTGCTGTTTCCAGTAAGGGGACCTACTGGTCTGCTTATGTTTACTTATTTTCCCCCAGCCCTTATGGTATAGTCAGAGGGGTGGGGTAGCTTGATGTAAAGGATGATGCTATGGCAGCCACACTGTTCAGCCAGTGGGAAGGGCATGTAATGGCTTAGAAAGGGTCCCTGCCTGTGTATTCTGCACCACTGACCATCACTCCACACATCAGATCAATGATAAAGCATGGTATGTAGCCACACACTACTCCCAGCAACCCACCTGGGCAGTAGCAGGACAGGGTTGTGGACTTAGAAGAAGTGTAGGTCAATGCCATAGAAGCAACACATTTCTTAGCAACAACAGCACTGTTACAAGCCAATAAGCAATTGTGTAAATTATTTTTATTGTATAAATAAACAATGTAGTTGTATGTCAATTAATATATGAATGTGTGTTTATTAAGCAGAAAGTACATGAGGGAATGATTTCTGAAGGAAAACATACATCAGAACTACAGCATTGACATTCGGTGTAAGTGTATAGTTGTTACACCCTTCTTCTTATGCTTTATTTTAAGTGTCAGTTTCTGAATACTTACTTTGCAAATGCATGTTAGTTAGGAATTAACTGTGGAAACAATGCCACAGAAGCATCACATTGCTTAGTAACTACTGTACTGTTACACCCTTCTTCTTACACTTTAAAGCAGCAGTGCAATGAAAAACGTTATTCTAAAAAGTGAATTTTCTGCTATGGTTATGAAAACCATTGGCAGAACTGTTGATTTGGGTTTTCTGGATGCTTCCTATGCTGTGTACTGTACATCTGACATTTGGCTGGACTCTTACTCTCCTCAGGTCCTCAGTATTATTTCTATGCAAAAATTGGGCATCCATCTTTTTTTCTTGAGAAATAATTATTTAAAATGTTCATAAAATTCTTAAATGATAATGAAAACTAAAAATGTCACCACCAAAAAAAAAAAACTGGAAGACATCTAGCATCAATTAAGAAGAAAAAAGGTGAAGTCCAATGTTAACCTATTTTCGTTGCACTGCTGCTTTAAGTGTCAGTTTCTGCTCACTTACTTTGCAAATACATGTTAGTTAGTCATTAGCTGTGGAAATAATGCCATAGAAGCAGCACATTCTTTAGTAACTACAGCATTATTACACCCTTCTTTTTACACTTTATTTTAAGTCTCAGTTTCTACGTACTTTCTTTGTAAGTACATGTTAATTAGCATTATCTGTGGAAACAATGCCACAGAAGCAGCACGTTCCTTAGTAACTGTAGCACTGTTAAACATCAATAAGTAATTATGTAAATTAATGGTTTGTTTTTGTATAGCAATTTACAATATTAGATTACATCTTCACTTTTATTTCTTTTAATTTGGTCACACAGTATACAAGTGGTAGGTCTGGGATTCAAACTCAGTTCTCCAGGTTTGCAGGTCAGTGCTTTAAACCATTATGCTAAACTCCAGTAAGTTCATGATGGAATGATTTCTGAAGGATAATTTTAAGTGTTATTAACTTCACTGTAACTACTGGATAACTACATTGAAACTGTACTACTATGCAATTGTTAACTAGTTTCACAATGCACATCGTGTACTTTACCCGTTGATTAATTAGCACTGATGTTGTAAGGTGTGAGGTATGTACATATCTAGCTCTATTCCTCCCACTATATCATCTGTATTGTTATCTGACTCACGCTGACATCACAACTGATCAAGAATAGCTACTCAGTAGCTTCAAGGTTAGTCACCTGTGATGTTTCTGTCAGAGAGTTTGCAGTGCTGATTATGTAGTGGGAGGACTAGAACTAGACTAGGACTAGATATATCAGCTGCCAGGCAGAGTGCTGTTCTACACATCCAGCATAATACTATCACATAGAGAACTTCCTAATGAGCAAAAGGGCAAAGAAAAATACCTGAGAAATTAATAGTTAAAATAAAAGTTGTAACATTTTCCTGTCTGCTATTTTTTGTTCAACTAGCCCTTTAATCTTCATAAACGTTTGGACACCCATTTGGGTGGTAACCCAACTATGGCCCAGCCTGTGGAAGGAATTTGAATTACAGAGGACCCCATCAACCTTGGCTAACTTATTTGGTAGAGGGATATGATCTTTCTGAATTGGGGGAGCAGATTAGATTTGTGTGCTAAAAAAGTGAATAGATGGAAATCTTGGAAATCAGGTAACACTAAGAAGGTTTTGTATTATTTGACAGTTTTTATTACATATCCTGCTGTATTTAAGCTATATGCTCCCTCTCTTCTCACCTTCATCTGGAAACCAGAACATTTAGTACTTTCTTTCAGATGCTCTTGAGATGCTGCCTCAACTTAGTAAGGAGGGGGATCACATTTTTGCTTTGGCAGCTGAGTTGTTTAAATGTGTTACTCTGAGAAGTATTCATGCATATGGCATTTATTCTGGATCTTGCAAGGCAGGACTGCAGAAGTGGACTTTTATGACTGGGCAAGAATGAATCAAAAAGAAGTTTGCAAAATATATGAATGCTCAGCAAGATAGTTAATAGAAACTTCTAAGGCCTATGTGCCTTCCATATTATGGTACCCCAACCTTAAAGAAAATGATAACATGGATTATTTCCAAGCACCAGATGACTTTTTTTTAGAAAACAACTTTACAGTGAGGTTATGTTGGTACCTTGTGTGCAAGAAGCCTAGTTTAAAACGATCAGTTACATAAGGTTATTTTGTGTCAGCATGGCTCAGCTGGTAGCACCTCTGCCTCTGGGTAAACATGTTGCAGGCTCAAGTCACACATTGGGATTGGGCTGTTACCTAAACACTGCCACCCAAGTGCAGTATTAGGAGGGTGCTGTATTGTTGGGGTGTGCTGTCCTTTGGATGAGATGTGATACTGATCCTACCCATCCTAGTGCTATGATGGTTGGTGTCCAGGTGGAAGTAAAAGAACCCAGCTTACCAAAGGCACTTTTCACAAAGAATTGTGGAAGTTTTTATTAAAGAAAATCATATATCACATAGGGACAAAAAAGCCATTTTACAAAGGCATTAAAGGACTATCAGAGATAACACATTAAAGAAAATAAAACTGTGCTTAACAAAAATCAAACAAAAAGGGAAACATTTCCAGTGCCCAAAACATGAAACAAGACACATGCCACTCAACCCACCCACACCATAGAGTGTTTCCATAATGGCATCATCTGCTGGTCAGTTAACCTCTGTAATTCTTGAAGGTAAACATTCTTCAATTGTGTTCTAATTAGGTTTATCAACTCATTTTGTACTAACTGTACTTATTGCAGAACAACTGACATCCAGCCTGCCAGATATAATATTTCATAATGCCACATAAAACTCATAGAGTGCTAGGATGTTAAGTTTCCACCTCCCTGTATATATGTCTGGGATTAAGACATCATAGGTCATAGACTAGAAATCAGGACAATGAACCACTTGTGCAACAGAAATTCAGAAAGTGATAGTATATGGGTAAGTGATAAATAAGTGGTCTTGTGTTTCAAATATCATATTATGTATGCCTCAAGGACAATATCAGTCTAAGACAGGCTTATGCTGTGATTGTCCCTAAGCTTAATTCTACCATGGCACATGAGCCATAAGATATTCCACATGTGTTCTGGAAGTTTTGGCTCTGTCAATTGTGTAAGGATATCAGGTGTAGTCTTGACCAACCTCTTTGGGAAGATTAGGGGCTCAATAAAAGAGAAATCAAAAATAAAATTGTACAAAGATTTCTTGGATAATGTAGTATGCTTTTCTGTCTTCTGTTTCCATACCGTTACCTTATATAAGGCTGCAGTTATAGTATATATGAAGGAATCAGGGCTTCTTAAACCTAGTGTGAAAAGCCCATTTTTTCACTTCCCAAGATGGAATCATAGGGAGTATCCATCCTTTAACCCGTTGTGTCCAGTATAAAGCAGTATCAGAAAACAGAGGTGTACAATTAGCGGGGGGAAAAAACTTGTCAAAAGAAAACCAGTGAGTAATCGGGAAATAAGTAAACTGTCTATGTATGGGATTGGGTCTACACCCCCATAGAGCCTGAAAAAATACTATATTGTTTGGATTCAAAAGTTAATGGCGAGTACATAACAAAGGTGTAAAATAAGCAGTAGAATTAGGTCTTAACCAGATATACTGTTTTCAACTTAGATATGTGCATGGATTTCCATAGTGTTTCCTTTATTTCACCCTCCCTAATATTGTCTTCCCAATTCACCACACCCATATCCAAGTCCCCAAATGTAATACCCAGGATAGTGATCTCAGAGGTCATGGGGATGTTACATAACTGTGTCAACCCGAGTTCCTTGGTCTGGCCTATACAAAAGGCTTTACATTTCCCAACATTGTTCTTAGCATCTGAAATGATTGAATAATGCTGTGTAATTGACATTGTGGCCTTACAGGATTGCACACTGTTAACATATAAGCAAATACCATTTGCATAGGCAGATGTTTTAAGTGATGGAGCATCAGTACTAAGAGTAAGGCCATGGATCTCAGAAATATGAGTAATTTTGTGAATCAATATATTTAAGCAAAATACATACAATAATGGGCTAAGGGGTAGTCCAGTCGAACACTTCTGATTATGTTCAACCTATCACCTATGACTCCATTTATCAGTGGATCAAAGTGGACCATTCTGTCAAGCAACTGTATCCATCAAATGAACATATCAGGAATACCATGAAGGGCCAAAGACTGAAATAAGTAGTCATGTGGGATTTGGTCAAAAGCCTTCTCCTGATCCAATGAAATAACAAATCCATGTAATGTTTGTAACCTACTTGTGACAAACGCTTCTCTTGCTTCCATATCCCACAGTCATCTTCCTGATATGGCGCATGTTTGATTAGTAAGCAATAAGATTGAGTAAGTGTAAGATTGAATAGATATTACCGATACGCAGGGGCGTAGTAGGACATGAGGCCACAGGAAGTGCAGTAATATCTGTTCAATGCAAACCCTGAAGCGTCTTATTGAACTTATAAAATGGGCATTTTTGTTTTACTTTTTACGGTTACAAAAAATCATGTTAGATTTAAAAAGATTTAATTTCTTTGTTAGAATTTACAATAAAATAGTCCTTTTGCCTGATAGAAAATGACTTCATGCATGTGCTGTACCAAACTTTTGCTGTACTGGCATCACTGTTACTGGATCACTCCCCTGTATTGGTGTGTCATTTTATGAGAGAGCAAGAAAAAGAGATAGTGAGAGAGACTAAGATTTGCAGCTTTTTTTTTTTAATTGAACCATGGAACTATGGCTTGGTCATAAGCTCATGTTTAAGCAAGGGGCAAGTGGAAAGAAGTACTTCTGTGCTCTAGGCCAGTACATGTAAGCCTAAAAAAATGAACACATTTTAATTTTACCCAAATAAAAATCTTTTGTCTTACTATTGTGCTGCCATTTATCCAAGTCCCTGGCTGCTCCTGCTAGATTCCAAGTCTGATGCTGCTGCGTTGAGCCATTTTTCATTGTCTCCATAAGCGATGCTGTTCATAGAAACATAGAAGTTGACGACAGATAAGGACTGCAAAATCCATCCAATCTGCCCATTTTTTCTACCTTATGAATGTGCCATAGGCCTTTGCTCTGTCAATGGCCTAGATATTCATACTTATCTGTATTGCTCCCTTATGACTATCCCATGCTTTTTTCAAAGCCCTGCCCTGTTTTCATATCTATCATTTCCTGAGGTAGGCCATTCCATGCATCCACAACCCTTTCTGTGAAAAATAACTTCCTCACATTACCCCTTAATTGGCCTCCTTCTAATCTCATACTGTGTCCTCTTTTCCTGCTATTTTTCTTACAGTGAAACGTTATACTCTTTCAATTTGTTAATGCCCTAAAGATATTTGAATGTTTCGATCATATCACCTCTCTCCCTGCTTTGCTGTAGGGTATACATATTGAGCTCTGTTAATCTGTCCTCATATGTTTTCTGATTCAGTCCCTGCACCATTTTGGTTGCCCTTCTGTGAACTGCATCCATTTTGTTAATGTCCTTGTGCAGATGCAGCCTCCAGTACTGCACACAGTACTCCAGGTTGGGCCTAACCAATGTATTTTAAAGAGGGATTATTACCTCCCTCTTATGACTTGTTGTACCCTTACTAATGCACCCCATCATCCCTCTAGCCTTACCCACTGCTTTAGTGTTCTGCTTGGATGATTTCAGGTCATCTGTGATGATGATGTCCAAGTCTCCAAGTTCGTTTTTTAATATTAAATAAATAGAAAGGGAGATTACTTTGAGAACTGTGGGTGCAGGAGTGGAATCAATCGCTAGTGAAAGTACAAATGCTGACAGAGCATTGGGCACAGTTGTAATGTGAGGGAATGGGAATAATATGCCCCGTGAATGTGAGGCATTTTCTTCTGGCTGCTGCCCCCCTCACAAAATCCTTTGTATTTTAACTGGTCTGCTGCTGATCTCCTGGTTGCCTACTTGTTGTCAGCTGTGTGTGGCCCTGAAATATTAGAGCAAGCAAGTAAGAAACAAACAGCACAGCGCAGTGATCCTCACTTACTTCACCGTTTAACCCCCCGAGCCATGTGTGGTCCAAACGGCAGTACAAACATCACAGCCATTTTAAAAAACTGGTGTCCTTTCAAAATCTAAACATTCTAATAACACACTGATTTTTTTGGGTACTACGGTACTTCTTTTTAGGACTTCTTTTCACCTGTGCATCATATGGGTTTGATGCACAGGTAAGAACCAGTCAAAATTCAGGATTTCCTCTCCCACATTTTATAAAAGCCAATAACCTTGCAGGCTACTGCACTTAACCAGTGACTTAAAATTTTAGCTAGTAGCTTAATGTCTGAATTTAACAAAGAAATTGGTCTCCAGTTCCCTAGCTACAACCTGTCACCCTTTTTATACAGTGAAATAAAAAATGCCTTTGCCATATAATCTGAAGACCATAGGTGCATCAATATATTAAACATTTCTGTTAAACTGGGAGACAAGAGATTAGAAAATGTTTTGTAAAAGTCAGCACTGAGGCTATTCGGCCCAGGTGCTGCTTCTGATCTTAGGGTCTTAATAGTTATACTAACTTCAAGTATAGATGAAGGTTTGACTAAGTCCACCTTATCAGAGGCAGACAAACTGTCCATGTCATTGTGAGAGATAAAACAGTCAACATCTTCCTCTACCTTCAAGAGTTCCCCAAACCAAGTATGTAGTTTTTCAGAAATGGTGTGTAAAATGTCTGAAAAGTCTGTGTCGATTATACCCCTCTGGTCCTTAACTGCTACAAATGTTTTATTAGCAAGCTACATAGATACATAGACAGTGTCAGCAGATAAGGGTCTATGGCCCACCCAGTCTGCCCATTTAAGCTTGTAAGTTCAGTTTATGTTTTCCTAGAAGTCTGTTGCCCCTTACCCCTGATGGTCCTGACAGTCCTTGAAAATATCCATGGAATGCCAAGACCCTTGCATACCCATAGCTTGTTCAGCCCAAAGAGATTTTGCTATATTATACAGGAATAATTTCATATCTGTATTAATATGTGTAATCTTATCTGCATACATGTTCTCCTTCTGCTGGTGGGAAATAAGGTGAAACAATTGTGTTTACAGGTTTAAAAACTGAAAATAATCTACCCTTCCCTTATCATTGTCAATTTTTTTGAATAGCCCTTTAAGCCCTAATTTAGTTCCTTCCCTCCATTCTGTTAAGGAATCATAGCACACAGCCACCAATGCCACAGCTTTCAAGAAACCTTCTGTTTGTCCTTGAATACATTTGTCTCTTAAAATGGAATCGTTGATATGCCAATACCTTTTACTGAAGTAGTGTGATGGAGGCTACCACCATCACCTGCACCACAAAATGGTCCGAGGAGGCAGTAGCCACCCTCTTTGCCTCCAAAATGCTCCACTGCTTAGAGACAAAGATACAGTCAATGCTAGAGGAGATGGAGCCCCTGTGATAAGTATTACCCCCAGTGATATGCAGAACCTGATATGCATCTTGTAGAGTTGCTGTAGTAATGATTTGTTTAAGATAATTAGTGTCACAGAACAGTTTTGAGGTCTCCTGTATGCCCCAAGGGAAATTAAAATTGCCCCCTAAAATAATCCTCCTGGCTGTATGCAAATATGGTTGAATCAAATGAAATAAAGAAATTTGTGTGGGTTTAGTCTGGGGTGCATAGATTACCCCAAGTTGTAGAAGCTTCCCCTCTCCCAGGACATCAACCAATAATGCCTCACGGGATCAACAACCATTACTCTGTGGATCTGTACAGAGCAAAATTTAAATAGAATTCACGCTCCAGAACAAGGGTCTTCCATAAAGATAATCAAGAAGTCCCCCATGACCAGGTTTCTTTAGTCTAATGAATATCAGCTGTTGATCTAAGTCTAGTGTCTTGTAAGAAAATTGCCTGAGCATCAGAATGGGATAAATAAGTAAAAGTAATACTCCTCCTTTTATAATTACGAATACTATTAACATTCAAAGTCAGCATTTTTAAATCAGCCCAAGAAGTTCAAGTTCAAGTTTATTGCAGGAGAAACTCCATTGAGTGAGCTCATTCACAAGGAGGTCCTGCATTACATAGTCAGATTGAGGCATACATAACAAGGCAACAAAATCACATTAAGGTAGACACAATCGAGAGTTACAAGGCACAAGGTCACATTAAGGTAGATACAAACAAGGGAATATCTTGGTACAGGGTAATGATATACTAAAACATACAATGGTCCTGTCAAGTCATATACAGGGAGTAGCACACCATGTGGTAATGCTTACTTCAGCAGCGTACTGCTAGTGTAAAGAAATTAAGTGAAGAAGGTATATAAATCTATAACACAAGGCGCTGGCGTACATACAGTAAGCGACAACTATAGGCAAAGGCATACATTGCTATATGGCATTTTGTGACAGGGATAGGGATGTAGCCATTAGGCACTTAACGCAATGGAGGAAGGGAGTTTGAAGGAGGAAGGAATGATTGGCTGTCGAGTAGGCTGTGTGGGATGAGGTAAGAGGGGAATGGGGAGGTGATCAGGATAGATGGTGAAGGGACAGATGAGTGGGATAGGTGGGGGAAGGGGAAGAGGAATGGGGTCAGGATAGTTGGTAGCTGGGGAAAGGACAGGTACACTTGGAGGATAAGGGTGAGTAAGGGGAGGGAGACAGAGTAGCTGGTGGACTGATGGGTTTTGTGGGAGTGTGATTAACTCTTGGGGAAATGGTATGATACATTACAGGATTTCCTGGCCAGAGCCTTAAAACAGTTCACAGAGACAGGCTCAGTGAGTCTAAGATTAGATTGCATTTTATTCCAGGCTGATGGAATAACAAAGCTAATAGCACCTCTGCCATGATTAGTGCACTCTCTGGGCACATCCAACAGAATGAGCTCAGAATTCTGTAGTGAGTATTTGCTGTGTGACTTATGGATAAGTGCATAGATATATTCTGGCAATTTGTCCCACAGTATTTCCATCATCCAGAAGCCAATGTGAAGCATCCATCTTGTGGCTAAGGAGATCCAGCCTACTGCTTGATAGAGGTCATGGTGGTGCAACCTATGTGGTGTGTTTGTTGTAAAGCGCAGTGCATGGTGATAAAGAGTGTCAAGTCTGTGCGTGATAGTCACAGAACTACAGTTATATATGATATCTCCATAATCTGTACGGGGAGGAAGGTGGCTTGTACTAATCTTCACCTGATGTCCATTGTGAATAGGGATTCATTCCTGTGAAGGAACCCAGCCTCACTTTCAGCTTTTTAACAAGGCAATCAATATGAACACTGAAGGACAATTTGCTGTCCAGCCAGACTCCCAGGTACTTAAATTGGTCCATGACCTCTAAGGTGTCTCCAAAGATGGTTGTGATAGGTAGGGGAGTGTGCTGTATGCTTGAGGATGCAGCCAGGTTGATAGAAGTAAAGAACATTACCTTTGCTTTCTTCACCTTCAGTAACTGCTTGGAATGAACAAGATTGAGCTGCAGTTGATTGAAGTCAGACTGCAGCTCAGAACATGCTTCATACAATGATGGCTTAGAGGAATACAACACCGTGTTGTCTGTAAAGATATGAAGTTTGGACTTGTGGATATCTGTACCCATGGAGTTAATGTAAATGGTAAACAATAGCAGCCTGAGTATGGAACCTTGCAGGACTCCTCTCGTAACTGGCACTGGATCCAATAGGACCCTATCCACTTTGATCCTTTGCCACCTACCTGTAAGACAGCTGGAGAACCAGTTTAGAAAGGGACCATTCATGGCCAGAGATCTTAGGGAGAGAAAGAGAAGATTGTGGTCCACTGTGTTGAATGCTTTGCTAAGGTCTAGAAACAATGCACATGTGGATTGCTTAGTGTCAACAGCAGTGAACCAGTCATTGGTCACTGTGGCCAGGGCTGAAACAGTGCTATGTTTCTGCCTGAAACCAGACTGCAGAAGTCTGAATAAGTTATTGCTCTCCATGAACTTTTTGAGCTGAGCATTAATTAATCTGTCCAGCATTTTGTACAGGATTGGCAGAATGGAGATGGGTCTATAGTTGTTGAGGTCACGTCGATTATCATACTTAAATAATGGCAGGATGTGTGCTTTTTTTCCATCAGGAGGGGACAGTGGCTGTGGAGATGGAGAGATTAAAAATATGCATAATGGGTGCCATTAGCAGGTGACTCCCTATTTTTAAGAAAAAAGGCTTCAATCCCATCAGCCCCAGTGCTTTTCTTAGTGTCTAGTTTGCTCAAGAGGTCCTTGATTTGCTTGTAAGATGTTGGAGAAAGCTGGAAGGAATCCTGGAGTCTCCTGTGCTGGGGGCCATACAAGGGGAAGAACTGCCAATCAGCCCAGCAGCAGGCAATGAGTCAGACACCAGGCCTGCTGTGATGAAGTGGGCATTCAACTTTTCCAGTATGGTGCCTTGGTCAGTGACCACAATACCACCCGTGGTGATTGTTAGCAGTAATGAAGGGGATGATTTATGACCTTCAACTGCATTGAGAGTCTGCCAAATTTTGGAACAGCTGCCCTTGGCCTCCTCTAGAGTTTCTACATAGTAGTTGGCCTTGGCAGACCTGTTGAGTTTTGTGCGGGCATTCCTGAAAGCTCTAAACTCCTGCTAGTCTGCAGAGGTTTTAGACTGTCTTGCATGGGCCCAAAGTTTGTCATACTGTGTGAGGTCGGCTTTCAGCTCTGAAGTGAGCCATGGGTGCGACACCTTCCTCAGTCTGCATTTTACAAATGGAGCGTGCTTATTGGCTAAGTCTGTAATGACAGTATTCAAGAAGGTGACAGCTGCATCTGCTGAGGTGGCCAGGTAGAATTTTTGCCAGTTGACACATTTTAGGTCAGCCAGGAAGCTGTCAATTTTAAACTTGTGAACATTTCTTCTTGTGACAAATTTAGAGCAAGAGGGACTTTCATCATGTGGGTATGTGTGCATATCACAATGTCGTAGTCACTTAAGTCATTATGAAAGACTGCTGTGTGCATAATTTTGTGTGGGTAACTCGTAAGGATTAAGACAAGGATATAGCTGCTGTCCTTATTTCTTGTGTTGATCCTAGTAGATTCTGTAATGAACTGTGAAATACCAAGCTAGTCACATGGATCCTTTAGGGCATTAGATTTGGGTGTAAGCCAGTACAGGTTCAGATCACCAAGGATAATGAATTAGCTGGTGATGGATTTTATGAGGCCCCTAAAGGTTGATAGGTTTGCAATCCCCCCGAAGGTGGTCTATAGCAGACCACACTGTTGAGCACTTCAGTAGAGGGAAGCAGAATCCTTAATGCCATGCATTCAAATTATTTGGGCTTTGATAAGGAAAGTATTTCAGTGGCGCTCAGTTTTGAACTTAAGTGAATAACTACCCCCCTCCCCTAGTAGATCTGTCCACTCTAGAAGTGTTGAAGGAGGGAAGCATGATCTGTTGGTCAATAACAGTGTTATTTAACCATGACTCGGTAATTATTAACACATCAGGCTTAGTGTGAGCGGCCCAGATCTTTAGTTGATCTAATTTTTTAAGGAGGCTGAAGGCATTAATTAACATTAGTTTTAGACCCGGGGCTGTTGCATAATCTGAAGGTGAGGTAATGGCTGAAAGGGGACCTGGGATTACCTCCACATTCCCTGAACATAAGATCCAGATGAGCTTCTGAAGAAGGACTGGTTTGTCCGAAAGCTAGAGCACTTTGTTCTTGTTGTTACATCTATGTTGGTCCATTAAAAGGTATCAAATCATTTGCTTCTGGATCTATTCTTGCAAGGACCAATACGGCAACTACTAAATCTAGATTCTGAACATAAGAGTAATAGCATGATTAGATTTTTTAAGGAAGTTATTATTATTGCTAACTCCTTTTTGGTAGGGGCCCTATGGTTCTGTCTAGGCAGGTTTGGTAATCTGGAACTGACTTAAAGCACGAGCGATGAAGCATGCCTATTAGTGGCAAAGCTTTTGCAAAAAAGTGCTACGGTCGTATAATCATAAGTACCAACATGCTGTTGGCCTTGTCCCATAAAGGTTGTCGGGAAGGGAAGGGGATGCCTGTTACATACAGGTAAAACTGATAAGCTCTACACACTGTGTTCTGTACTGGGCAGGGATACAAAGCCACCAGGGTTTTTATTATATCCTTAGAGTCACCATCCAAATCAGAACAGTCTTTCTGCAAGGATGTGGTGGAGGGTACTTCAGAGTCCCCATCCTCAACTACAGCCTTGCCTTGAAGAATGGAAAAACTGTTCCTTTTTTCTGTGACATTTCTTTTGCAATTTTAGATTTAGGCAGGCCTCTGATGGAATGTACCCCCCTCCCCCCCACCACCACCACTTGAAAGTGTCCCTGTGGAATGAGAGAAGGGGCATAGAAGTGGAATGAAGGTGTCCAATGTCACAGGTTGTTGGGGAGAAATGATCACCCAGACCATCCTGCAGACTGGCAGCATCCTCCATTAAAACCTCACTTCCATTCCCAGGATCCTGAGACAGGGAGCCATCAGTCTCCGACTGTTGCATCTGTTCTTCCAGGTCAGTAGTTGGAGCAGCATCCTGGTGAGCAGGTTCAGCAGGCTGTTCATATTGATTGGTTGGGACATCTTGGGTTTTCTTAGATTGGTCCTCATGAACCCTATCATTATGGTCATAAAAAGACCCTTGCTGTGAACAGCTCAGGGACATTGCAGGTTTAAATGACCAGTCTTTTCACAAAGGTTACATTTGACAGGATTCTGACAAAACATAGAAGTATGCACAATTTGCAGACAAAAATTACAGACTTTGGAATCACAGATGTTACTTAAGTGAAAGAAAGAACCACATCTATGACAAATCTTAGGTTGCCCTGGATAGATACAATAACCTTGATCATGCCCAATGTATAAACAACTGGGCAGATCTTGAGTCCCTTTTTCAGTTATTCAAAGTCTAACTTGAATTTTCCATCTACCAGTTCAAATGTTTTCAGCATCAGGAATGGTCACAAGGCAATCAATAACATCAGCCTTTTGCTTTACCCAGAATAGAATGTGCACAACATGAACACTTTCATTTCAGATCAAGATGGTAATTTTTTTCACAATAGGGTTCATAAATGGGATTGCCATGAAGGAGGTCCACAAAGGAAAAATTTCAGAAGATGAAGCTTCTTCGAAAATTTTTCCAGCAACTGTGGGGTGTTAAAACTAACATCAAACTATGTGTCCCCTGAAATATGAATTAAAGAGAAAATGTCTGTAGCCAGAAAATTCATAGAATCCTTCAAGAGTTTCCCAGCCACATAAACATGATCTGGGGGTTCTTCCAGGCCATCTCTGTTATTTGAGATGAACTGCATTATGTCGCTTGGTTGGCATACCCAGATTTTAAAAAAAGTCTGACATCTAAAAGTGCTCTTTTGGCTTCTGTGAACCAGAAGGACTCTCAGGAGACTGTGATGTACCTGCTTGCAAGACAGCAGTCTATACAGGGAGGGAGTTGCCAACAGATTGAGTCAGAAGACCCTGTACAGTTTTACAGGGGACAGCAGTTAGGTTTGCCTCAGAAGAGGCTCCTGCTGTCAAATGATCCATGATATTGGCCCAGGAAGATGATGACCTATCTACAGGGACCTAAGTAGCTGCAGGCTCAGTAGGACTAAGAAAAGCATGTGTGACAGTATAAGTCAGTATATATTGGTGGAGAAGCTATGGGGACAGCCTGAGAGGGAGCCAAACATGGTTGGTCCACTGCACTAGAACGCAGACATGTGGAAAGTGATTACACCCTGACCTATAATAAAGGGTGTATGTCCTTGCTAAGATCATCCTGCCAATCACCCAGACTACCTCCCACAGATAAATCCCCCAAAGGCTAAGCTATAATGTGGGCAATAGCAGTTCTCAGTTCAGTATTAAAGTGCTGATGCCCTCAACAGTAGTACAAGTACCTGAAATATACTTCTGAGTCAGAGCAGCGGTTTGATATGCCTGTGATGGACATTGTCATGGAAACCCCTTGTGCTGACATGGCCAAGCTTACTGACAAGCCAGCATTCTTCATGTCAAACTGTGTAGTAGGGGAATTATGGTGTTCTGGGGTTTGCAGTAAATGAGAAGCCACTTTAGCACCAGATTGAATCATCACAGCTGTTGGCACTGCTCCAGCCTCCTGTGAAGTTCTGTTGTACAATCCTGTCCAGACTGCAGCTAGCAGGGCTCTATCTGGAGACCAGGGGGCCACTGCTGCAATCATCAGCTCCTTGAGCAGTCTAGGACTCAAGATCTCAGTGGAAGCAATAGCAGGTGAACCCTGTAACAAAGGGGCAGTCTGAATAGCATAGCCAGTGTAGTATGCCACAGGACCTGGCTAATACAGAGAACCGCAAAACCCAGAATCCACATCCTCAGCAGACAACCTGAACAGTAAAGCTCTCTGTTCCATTCTGTCAACTGACATTGGTAAATCCTCAGGTATAACGCCCTCCACAACAGTCTGATGTAATGCATGTGGTTTCATTCATTTCTGTAGCCACAGTCTTCATAGATGCTGAATCCATGGCATCCTCAACTCTGGAAGAAATGTCCATGAATTCTAGGTCAGGATCAGGGACATCCATTGAGCTGACAAACACAATTATCTCAATACCTTGCAGGGCTGGCTGGCAGTCAGCTTCTGCTCCTGCTTCTCCCCGGTCAGCCATCTTGGCTACTGGATGCCATGCAGCAAGGCTCTTTACTGGCAAGAGTAGGGGAAATTTTTATTGAATCCAAAATAAACATACAATACAGTATTACAGCATACTATCTTATAGGAAACTTACAACATAATACAGAAAAAAATAATTGATTATACAATATGCAAGTACCCTGGGCTTAGCCAGCCCCCCCCCCCATTCTATAAGTAGGGGAAAAAGAAAATGTTTTCACACAAAAGAAAAAAAAACAATAAAATCAAACAATCCTGTATACTAAATCCATAATGATAAATTTAAAAAGAAAATAAAAAACAATAACAAAAATAAATATTACTTCATGTACTGTTTCCCTTTCTTGAATCTTAACATTACTTCCCCTGTTCTTTATACAGGGTAAATCTGGATTTTTTTTTTTTACAATATACCATTCCAATAAGAAAAAAACACATGAGATTACCACTCACGATAAAAACTGCTTTACCCAAAGGAATAAATCATCAATCCCAAAATTTAAAATGACATTCCATAAGAACAAAATAAGTATCTAATAAGGAGAAAATCATGTTCTCTTGTAATTATCCACTAGAAAATAAAATTAATGTGAGTTCTAAGCCTAATAGAGAAAATAAAAATGTTCTCATCCTAAACACAAACATAAATAATAACTAACATTCCATAAATATAACTAATTAGTTGTACATCGATCCCCCCAAAAAAGGGGGGGTCAAAACACTATAAAAGGAGTAACCCTACCCTATACTTCAATTAGAGGAAAGGGAGAAGGTTTTAAAGACCTTTAATAAAATCAAAACCTCTCCACAAATGTTCCCATTTTGAATCTCTGAAAACAACTCTCTCTCTTTGTTTAAATCCTGATAAATCCATCAAAAACATATAAAAGAGTTCATTTACTGAAATAATCTGTTGCTGTAAAACCAATCAACACCTACTAATCCATAACCAATAAAGAAAATGTGCATGAATACTCCTAAAAGTACCAATACTGCCAAATGTACATAGTCCTATGCAGATCCTATAATATAATAAATTTGAACTAGGGGCAGTGGCAATTTTCCCTTTCCATCTCTCCATAACTACATCCCAAAATTGAAAGTGTATGGACACTGAAAAAAAAGATGGTCTACGGTTTCAATTTTCATAAAACATCCCTCCCTTGGACAAAAACAGCCCGGTATAGTTTTATGTTTCTGGTTACCCTTGACATTTATACGACCATAAATCCCAAGCCATATAGTATCCCACAATTTCTCAGAAAGCCTGTCTTCCATGATATACTCTGAAATATTAGTTTGTTCATGAACTGAAAAATGTGAAAAGGGATATTCCTGAAAATTATTCAATAAAATATCTGTATACAATGTTTTCCTGGATGACTTTAGGCCCTTCCCATATTCCACTTTCTACAGCTGAATTTTATCAAAAACTCCTACCCAGTCAGCAACCAAATGTGGTTTGCACTTATTCTTATGCACAAATGTGCCTGATTTCCACTCTGAAAGAACACAGTTTAAAATATTTAAACCCTCTTTCTCCCAAAGGTGACCTCGATGTTGCATTAGAGGTCACCAGTTATTATAAAGAAACACCATAAAAAAACAAAAAAAACTATGGATTTTTCATATTATCTCCTCCTTCATTAATAGATTTATATAATACAGCTCTTTTAATTAGATTAAGGCGGCTACCCCAAAACTCACTAAAAAAACCCGCATTAAGTGTACTTCAAGAGATTTTGGTAAAAAAAACGCACTAGTAGACAAAAAATTTGAATAAGAAATGTTTTAATGCGGTATATATGCTTCAATTTAGACATTTTCCATTTGTTCCAATTATAGACCATAGTTTTCTCTCGATGTATTACTTCATTCCAGTTATAAAAGGCTGAATCCGAATTGCCAAAAAAGTCCCTAAAATTCAGCATGGTGCCATAGCCACAGGAAAGCCATCTACTACCATAGGAGATGTTGGAAATCTAGTAAGACTCAAACATATTGTCTTTTTGTCATTTAAATGAGCACCAGTAATTTTCCCCAATACCTGAATCAAATTGCTAGCTATTCGAATTGACTCCCCATCCAGAACTACTATGCATAAATCATCTGCATATGCCAATATTTTACAATTCTTACCTAAAGTACCAGAAACTTGTTTAATACAAGGAGATCTATACAAAATTCTTAATGGGAGATCTAGTACAAACACATACAATAAAGGGAACAATGGACCCCCTTGTCATACTCCTTTAAGGATCAATTGCCGGGACCCTAACAATCCATTATCACAGGGTATTACATATACCAAAGAATAGCACAATTTTACTCATTGAATAAAGAGAGGCGGTATGCCATATGCCTCCAAACATAACCACAAAAAGGAATGTGAAACACCATCAAAGGCCTTTGCCTGATCCAAGCTGACCAGGTATCCGGACCTTTGCAAAGGCTCATTTTCAATATTATTCTGTGTCATCAACTCGCTTAACAAAAATAAACCCCCCATTATATTATGACCTGGAACTGAACAAAACTGTTTGAAACAAATCAAATCAGGCATTATTCCACTAAGCCTATTCCCCAACAATTTTGAAAACTTTTTAAAATCCATATTCAACAGAGTCAATGGTCTTCAATTCCCAATTTCCTTTCTATTCCCTGACTTATAAAGAAAAATTATTAATCCCTCATACATAGAGGTAGGCAAAATGAGATCTGTCAGAAAATAAATTATATAAATCCATCAACTCTTGTGGCATAATTTCCCAAAGTATTTTATAAATTCCACTGGAAAGCCCATCAGATCCAGAAGAAACCTTTTTTATGAAGGGACTTAATTACTATCTGTAGTTCCAATTGAGTAAAAGGCCTCAATAAAACCTCACACCAAGATGAAGAAAACTGAGGAAGATCTGCATCTTGTAACAATTGTGCAGCAAAACCTGAGTCTGGGACGGGTGTGCCAAAGTGCTCTGCAATATAAGTATTTACTACTTGCATAACAGTCTTATTGCCAAAAACTTCTGTACCGGATGAAGTCAGTGAACTACTGATCTTCATTCATTCTCTCCATTTTTGACACGCCACAAACAGATTAAATTATTCAGCAGTCCCTTTCATGCCAAACTTCAGTTTCCTCTGTAAAGAAATCAACCTATCATACTGGAATGGTTTACAGCTGCTTTTATATCCCTAATTTTATCTCCACACTCAGCAACTCCTGTCAACTGTTGTAATAATAATATCTCCAAATCTTTCTGAAGCTGTAGATACTTGCAATTCATAGTAAAGGTTTTTAATAAACCTTTCGCTTGAAAAAAAAACCTTTGAGACATAGCTTAAAATCCTCCCACCAAAGCCCCAAATCATCAAATAGAAACAACATTGATAACTTGTCCCTTGTCACTATGCTTAATTCTTCCAAAAGTTCATGTTGTAATAACAGGGAGGTATTCAACCCCCATACTCCACGTCCAAAAACTCTAGGCAACAAAATAGAGACTTCAAGATAAATTAGAGAGTGGTCTGAAGTTTCCACTGTAGTATGCATAATAGCAGCTACATTCAGTGATTGGTGAGTAAATATAAAATCAATACGGGAAGACAGAGTACCTTTAAAAAAGGTTAGTTTAGCTCATCTATTCCCCTGAATATGAACATCTTTTAATCCCACTTGTTTTATAATTGAATTAAGAAAAGTTTTGTCACAATATTGTTTCCCAACCCCTTCCTGTGGTTGAAAGTTAATATTGAAATCTCAAAAAAATATCTGTCGGGTAGTAAATAATTAATGCTGGACTTTATGTAACAATTCTATTTGATTAGCCTTAGTTTGGGGCCCATATAAAGTAATAAAACAGCAAGAAGTATCACCAATCACTATATCCAGCATAAACTCTCAGCTCAGATTAATGTCCACCATCCTAGTAACCAAAACTCCATGGGACTGAAAACAAAACCCCACACCACTACATGTATCCTCCCCCAATGACCAAAAAGACGATCCCCAAATCCAATCTTGAGAAGCCGGAGTCACTTCCTCTAATGTATGCAAATGGGTATCTTGTACAAATGGTACATCATAGTTTAAATGTTGTAACCCTCCAAAGGTGGAGAGATGTTTCCTTACTGACTTATTACTATTCACATTTAGATTTGCAAGTTGCAAAGTAAACGGTTCAGGAAGGAGGTTTTAATGGCTTACCACTAGACCTAGTGACTCGCTTACTATGCCCAGGATCCTGAGCCTTCTCTGATGCCAGGACAGGCATCATTTTAGGGGAAATTGATTCAGTATTCTGAGATGGACCTTCCATTTCCATGGGACATTCTGTATCTACTTGGTCTCCTCATGTGGCAAAAGGGGCAAAATGATTGGACAAGGGCAAAGGTGAAAGAGGAAATTCTGAGAGGATTAGCTCTCTCTGAGTTTGGGGGGGTCATCAGAGATTCCCCAGGAAGTGCCACCGCTTCCTGATCTTCAATCACTATTGCAGGAGAACTAACCAAATTATCCATTGAAACCGAGGGGAAAATCGTGTTAACATAGTATCTATATGGTGGGGAGAACCCTGGGGGTTACAAATGGAGTTTCCTTCTCTATAAGTGGCTCCGCAAGGGCAGAAGGTAACATTGGATCAGATACAGGAACAGGTAGAACTGGGTCTACATCTAAATTAGGTAAAGTCATACCTCTCATCCAATAAGATTGTTCCCTTACTGATCCCCATCATCCTCTACACTGTCTTCTACCCCTAGAGGTTAAATCTTCTTCAGGGCATGAGGATGGGTTAAATGACCTCCTAGCTTTAGAGAGATAGAAATCTTGGTCTGAAAGCTCATCAGGACTCTAGGCTGCCCAAGGGCACTCAACAAAGGAGTGATCGTCTTCTCCATATAGATTACATCGTGGAGGAGCCATACATTGTGCCACTGAGTGTCCTAAAACCCCACATTGAAAGCATTTTATTCGATCACAATCCACATGCAGGTGAGAAAGGGAGCCACATTTATAGCAACTTTTGGGTTGCCCAGCATAAAAGATGATTCCCCTATCCCTACCCCAAAAAAAAGGAGCTAGGAAGATGGTGTATCCCAGATTCTGTTTGCTGTAATTGTACCCGAACAGTCCACCCCCAAGTCCAAAACCCATTATCATCCATAATAGGGTTTAGGTTTATCAAAAAGAGAACATCGTTTCTCCAATCAAATCATGATATTATCAAGGTTAACTCCCTCATTACAGAACAAAATTGTCACCGTTTTCACAGTTGGTTTTGTGATAGGAATCTCAATAAAATCTTTCCAAATCTCTGAATGTTTTACATCATAGTATAGCCTCCAGAATTTATCAAGGGAGGCAACTGTGCAGAAGCTCACATCGTATGAATGGTCTCCTGGGAGGTATATGAACGCATACACCTCCACTGGGGTAAAACCCATAGAATCCAATATTAAATGTTTCCCCACCCATAGCCTATCTGGAACGATACATGCCAATCCTGTATATCTAAAATGAACCAAAAATCTTCTTTTTGCCACCTCTGCAGGCTTTTGAAAAAGACCTGCATATGTTTTTTGTTTTGATTCTCCGTAGGCCAAACCTTCTGGTTTCTATCATCATGTTCTACCTGCCCCTCAGAGATTAGTCCAGAAACAATAACTTCAGCTGGTAACAAAAATTTAGGAATCGGTAAGCCTGTATCCTCAGAAATTTCAGTTGAATTCTGATCATGATCTACAGGTTTGAATCCTTCTAGCACAGAGAGCGTCTGGTGTAGTAGCCAAATCCAAAGCCTCAGTCTCAGTCAACACAGCTCTTATGGCCACTAGAGAGGACTTTAATTTTTCCACGAACTAGCCTCAGGTAATGGTGGATTCAAGCCACTCAATCCCATGTTTAAAGTTTTCTGATATTCTGGGGAACCAGGGAGGGGAATGGAAGGATCTGGCATCCATATATTTTTTCGTTTAATCCAACCTGCTCTGGACAAAGCATCTTCAGGTGCCCACGACTTAGAAGGGTCCTGAAACCCTGCATCCAGTAACCTGGGGAAGACTATACTTGATTAGGTTGACTACATGGTATTTCTGTATCTGAATCCACAGGAAATCTTTTATTACCTGTCAATACTGGACTAGCCATGGATTGCTTCTATTTCTTTTTTTTTGTCTTCCAACTGTCATCTACAGGACTGGAAATCTTGCTCAGCCACTGTAATTAAATCCAACAAATGTTTATTTTTCGTTCTAATTTCATTTGTAATTCCTCTTCTCCCTCCACTGCTGCATTATTCAAAATCTTCTGTTCTGTAACTGACCCATCATCCAGAGCTATATCTTGTACCAAGCCATTCACAGGAGCTCTTTCACCACTCAAGGAAGAGTTCTGGACCACCAGTAACACTACAATCTTCTCCTCCAGTGTTCTGAACCAGAATGGGAACCTCCATTTTTCCTGGTGTGCTACAGCGCCACCTGCAGAAAGAGTAGGGGAAAGTTTTATTGAAACACAAAATCGTTCAGCAATAATACAAAGCAAACCTGACAAAGGGAACTAAAAAAAAGAAAACATATACAGTAAAGCAGCACTGTGCAAGTCAAGTAACTGCAGAATCAGAATTGGTAATCCGGGGAGAGCTGCCCAAAGCTCCACAAGCATTGTCCTACTCAAAGAAATACATTCAAAATCATAAATGTTACATTAAGTCCTGTATAATCTTATGTTCAAGCTCCAAAAAGGAACAGTCTTTTTGTTGCAAGGTAAAAAGACATCGTGCCATCCAAATGTTCCATTCTATAACTACAAAAACAAGGTTCAGGGTATCCTTATGCCAAGCAGTCCATTGGGGAGAAAAGCACCAAACATAATGGTAGAATAAGTCACTGTGTGAAACAATGGAATAGCTCAAGCTTGAGCCAAAAAAGACCACCAAACTTTAATAAAGGAACATTCAAAAAACAAGTGAAATAGTTTCATGCTCAGTAATACATAAAGGTTGAGGACAGAAACATTCCTGTGACTATTTATTTTTCTGATTCACCTTAACACTGATACATTCATGACACGACAACCAGTGGAAATCCCACATGTGTGCCGGCACTCTCTTACTTCTCAAAAGAGATAAAAGGGAAGAAAGATGCTGACTATGACATCTATCAAAAGGCAGCTGGACAACACAGATGGTCGAAAGCAGACTTTTGTATAAGATTTTATGGGAAGAATTTAACAACATCTGTGTAGTTACCTTCCATTGCTTCAGACGTAAAGACATGTGTTTGATATAAATCGGTAAACCGGCAGAAAGCCGAAGCACCGTCAAAGAACTGCTTTCCCACTGATGGAACCAAACACAACAAGAGTCATAGAACCATGGTTCCCAGCCCTTCTGAGTATTAATCAATAACAGTCTTAAGTTTGCAGTAAAAAAAAGGCTTGTAAAAAAATAACAGAGGGTTAACTATTTGTACACCACCATCAGTGATGGGCAGATAAGTGACATTCTTCTTAATGAGGCTTAATCTGCTCCCCAAAAGGCCTGAAAGAATAGGCCAAAAACAGTTGTTTCCAATATTTTAGGAATAGGAAAAACATAACTCAAATATAGGAAAGTCGGGATCAGGTAAGATTTAATCAAAAAAACACGCTTCTTTTTCCCAACCTTCTCTCTGTTCCAATGGGACACTTTAGTCTTGCCTTGTAATAATTTAACTTCCCAGTTTAAAACTTCAGAATCAGGAACCCCCAAACAAAACATCCAAAATATGAATGGGACCCGTAATGAAGTGCAAAGGACCAATGGGGCCTAAAGGAACCGAACATAAACCCAACCTTACACCCAAACTTTTATCAAAATTTAAAACCACTCCCGAAAAGTCACCAAATTTTGTACACACCTCAAGAGAGACAATAACAGAAAGCTTGTCCACCACTAAAAAACATACATCATCAGCATATGCAATAACCTTGTAAGGTGACATCACTGTTGGACAAGAAATAGCTTGAATCTGAGGGTGAACATTAAAATGACGTAGTAAAATGCAAGGAAAAAGATATACAAAAGAGAGCTCAGTGGACAGCTCTGATGGACTCCTTTCTTAATCGGTATCATCGGACCCACCCAACCATTTACTACTGGTATGACAGTAGCCATCCTATAAAAAGCACAAATCCACCGGATTATTACAACAGGTATGCATAAAAATCAAAGTGTCTCCCACAGAAAATTGTGACTAACAGAATCAAAAGCCACTTGTTGATCCACTGAAACAACAAACCCCAGAATCACATTGGCATAACCATGAGAGAACAATTTTCAAAGTAGTGTCAAATGGTCTGATACTCTTCTATTGGGCACTGAACAAGACTGTGCTGGATGAATAACCAACTCTGCAATCAACAACAAATGTTTCACTATTATTTTCATTAGCAACCTAAAATCAGTATTTAACATACATAAAGGGCACCAATTCTTAAGAAAATGAGCATCTCCTTTTTGTCTATATATGTAGATCAGGGTACCTTTTGTAAAATCCAAGGAAATTAATTCAGTAGCTAAGAAAGAATTAAAAACAGACATAAGTTCAGGAACCAAGTGGTCTCCCAACACCCTGTATAAGGCAGCTGGAAGACCATCCGGACCTGGGGTCCTATTCAAAGATAAAGAACTGATAGCCAATTTGAGTTCCTGTTCAGAAATCAAAGAACATGCCTTATCCAGGATCATCTGTGAAGGGACTGGGATATCCAAGTCATTATAAAGGGAAGAAGGATCACCAGCTGCAGTAGGGAGAGGAGAAAAAAGGGATGACGTATAATCCGTCACAATCCTGCATATATCAGACTGGGAGGTACATAAAACATCTTCAGAGTTCGTGAGGCAGGACATATGTTTCTGTGCAATTAAGTGTGAATTAGATTCAAAAGGGCAAACAACATTACGCTTTCCCTGTATGCCAAATTTATTCTGATGATAAAGCTGATGGGATTGTCAAGATTGATAACACAACATGTCAGCCTGTACAAAGTGCAACTGTTGAGAAAGATCTTGCCCTGTCGCATGTGCTATTGTCAACAGTGACTGCAAGTATACCCTCTTCTGTAAATAGTCTAGGTAATCCTTTCTGCATTTCTGACAGCTATAATTTTTCAGACAAATACCCAAATCGTATTTAGTATCTGTCCACCACTGAATAGGGTCCTCATAACAAATAAAGACAGATTTCCGAGCCTGAATAAGATAGCAGAGACTGCATATATATTGGGACATGTAATAAGGATGTATTAAATTTCCAAAGTCCTGGCCCTTTACATAGAGGCACAATTGGCCCAACCCTGACAGAAAGCAATTTATGGTATGAAAATGCCACAGGTTGTACAGAGGCAGAAAAAACAGGTAAGGTGCGTGATAAAAAACAAAGTCAATCCAGGTGGCCAATCTACCTTTTTGGAATGTAGGACTATGCTGTTTGGCAAAAGATAAATACGCATCACTGAGATGAGCAGTCTGAACCATTTTCACCAACTCATAAGAATCGCAGAACAATTACTTAGTGGTAGCAAAAGTACTTTTACCATGAAGGCTCATACCACAATTAAAATCTCCAGAAAATATACAGTAACTTGGAGGGAAGTGTGCAAGTAAGGGCTAACTAAGGAAAACAAGTCAATATGAGATGCCTTTGTCTGAGGTGCATACATGTTAATCACCCTATAAGAACAGGACCCAAGTACAAAATCCAAAATAAGTGCTCAACCTGGGGCTACATCATACAATTTAAGCAAACAAAACCCAGGAACATTTATCAACTTTCCCAGTCCTGAACACAGGTCTTGGCTAATAGACCAAAAGGAGGGGCCTAATAACCAGTCCTTCTGTGCCTGGCAGATCTCATGAGTTGTATGAACCTGGTATCTTGTAACAAAAAAATCCCCAATGGCAGAAGCCTCAAAAAAGAAAAAAAAATTGTCTTTTTGTCATGGGCTTTACACTATTTACATTAATAGTGTGACAGACAAAATGAGACATTCAAAAGAAAAAAAGAGAGAAAAACACATCAAAATGTATTTTTCCCAGCTACTTTTTTACCCTTAAGTTTCACCTTGGCCTTCTGCTTCTGAGAGAGACCAGTACCATGGTGCAATTCAGAGTCAGTGGTACCGTCAGGGTGAGAAGAAGAAAAAGAGGAAGAGACAGACCCCCCCCCGCATCATCAAAGATAGGTTGTAAGATCTCATATGTATTAGACAGTGGTACAAGGGAGGGTTCCAAGGCCTTTGGGGGGGGGGCATCGCCCGAGGGTTACTCCTTGTCGATCTCCGACAAGCAATAAAGGCAGGTCCCCTGGGGGGTGGCATGTTACTAGGACCTGGTGAGGCATCTGGAATAGGCAGAAGGGATCTATCAGATTCAGGGGTATGCAGAGCTGAAGCAGGAGGGACCCCAGAAAGAGGAACCACCGGAGGCACTATATCTGCCACAGTATCAGGAGCAGGTACTTGAGGCATGGGCTGAGGGACCACAGGAGGTGGTATAACAGATCTAGTACGTAAACGAGCCTTCTGTGCCTGGGTAATAATAAAGCTCTGATCTACCACACCATCATGAAACTCCTGATTATGGGCGGCCCACTGACAATTCTGAAAAGTGTGCACCACCGCGTCACAGAGGTTGCAGCTACATTCATTCAGACAGTGAGGCCCCACATGACCCAGCTCCCCACAGATGTTACACTTAACTTTATCACACACACTACTAAGATGAGAGGGGTCACCACACCGGTAGCAGGCCTTCGGCTGGCCTGGATAAAACAGGACCTCTCTGTCTCAACCTATGAAAAAAGAGTTAGGTAAGTGTACAGAGCCAGATTCAGAAGAATTTAGCAAAACCATAATCTTGCACCCCCCAGTCCAAATATTCTCAGAGTCTAAGATAGCCTCAGGTTGCCCTAGAACAGTACAGCATTGTTTCAGCTAGTAAAGAACATCAGACATGTCAACACCCTCATTCCAAAACAAAATGATTATGTTTTTATAGGCAGGTTTGGTTAAAGGAATAGCCAGAAATGGGGTCCATAAATCATTAGTTTTCAAAACATGATACTTAGACCAAAAATGTTCAAGTCCCCGAGACGTTGGAAAGCTAATGTCAAAAGTGGATTCACACAAATGTGAATCAGAGCATATATCTCATGGAAAAGGAATTTTAAAGAGTCCTTGAGAAGTTTGCGTGCCACATACACACCGTCTGGAGGCTCAGGTAATCCACCCACATATGAAAGGCTCACAGCGTTGTGTTGTTTGGCAGCTAAAACTGGGAACTTAAACAAGGAAGAAAAAGAATGACCGCGACCATCCTGTTTTGGGGGATGCGACAGAGTTCCAGGGGCCGAATGTCCCAGGGACATAGCAGGTGAAGATGCCTTCAGGGAAGAACCCACTGGTAATCCAAGAACAAGGTTCTTTGTAAGCTCTCATTCCTTTGGTAAACACAAGGGGTCAGAATGAGCCGCTGCTTTGCTAGGCATCTGTTGCAGCTCAGGAAAGTCCTTGGGCCAGGGAGACTGAATGGGAGAAGGGCCAGAGATCCATTGCCCAGCAACGGGCTCCTGTACCCAGCCAGCCCCTGTAAAGCAGACTCCACAGTCCAGGTAGGCACAACTAGTGGGTCTGCAACAGAGGGATCATGTGGAAATAAAGACGGCAAATCGCCAGCAGAATCAGTAGAAGTACTTACAGCAGTCGACATCGAAGCAGTAGTCGACAGAACAGGCTGCTCCCAACTGTAGATTTCAGTAGTAGGCGAGGTCTTCTCCACATCCCATCTCTGATCACAACCAGGCGCTGCAGTAAGAGGACTAAAACTAGAACTAGGACTTTCAGCACAAATCCGTCGTAATTCACATTTTAGCTTCATTTTGGTAATTGCAAAATGATGTTCAGCAGAGCCAAACACTCCTGGATCTCTTTTTCCACAAGGAACACAGTATCAGGATCAGATGAGAGAAAGTCCTCCTCGACTCTGGCATCAGGCTAAATAGGCACAGACTCTATAGCACAAGGTGTCTTCATGGGTTCAAGCACAGCTTCCCACTGATACAGGACCAAATCAATATTTTCAGCAGTATTCTTAGTAATACTCTGGAATTCACTTGAGTCCTCCAGTATAGCAGAGGTGAGAGCTGAGGCCATGTCACCCACCTCCATAGCTTCCTCCACAACAGCCAAGTACGTGGCTGCCATCTTGGACAGAGGTTCCCCCACTGGTGAGTAAGGGAATTTCCCCAGTGTCCTGGCCAGTGCTCCCCTTCCCATAAAAGAGGTTCATGCAATTGTCCAAAGTTGTGTGTGGGTGTTCATGTGTGAAATGGCTGCCACAACATGTCCAGTCACTTCACTTCAAGTCTAGCATTGCTTGTAAAGTGCTTTGGGATACAATGTGTATGAAAAAGTGTTATATAAATGCTGATTCTGCTTCTTCTTCTACTTTGGTGCTTGATCAGTTGGTGGACCAAATAGTTCTCACAGAAAAATGTGGGACATACTATGGCTCTGCTCCCATAGCAGGTTGGGGGTCTGTGGGAACAGCAAGCATAAGTCAGTAGAAGAAAGGACTTGCTCATATCAAGTCTGGACAAAAGTGAATCTTTGGAACAGTTTTTATAAATATACACCTTTGTTTAGCGGTTTTGGAAACTTAGCAGCCTGATGGAAACTTCTATGGATGGAGATACTCACCTATGAATTACTTTTTTTAGTTGATTTCCTTCAATAATTTTGGATATATCATAAAATCACTTTAATGGTAATTTTTGCCTGCCTTAAATTCTATTTGTGGCAGGCAAGATGTCAATTAATGCTACATTAGCTTAAATCAAATTACCTGTCGATCATTAAACTGTTTGAAGCATCTTTCAGAGAATTATATTTTAGAGAATTTCTGATATGTAGATGTTTAGGATTCAATTGTTTATGGAAAAAATAAACAGTTTTAGGTAAGCCGTTTGGTTTTGGAGAATGCTTCATTGTCCCCTATTTGTAGCAGTAGTGTAGAGGGGGAATTTTGCGTGGCTAATAATTTATTTTTCTTGTTTATTTTTATGATCTTCCTGTAGGATTTTTCCCAAATCAGAGCTGTATAATAATTGCATTTTGCCTGGTTTCCTTTTACTAAAATTCATCTATTATTTTCAGTCAGTACTTTGGGATCTTTATTTTCTACCTGAACAACCACCAGAACAGGCAGACAGGACTTTGATTTAACATCTCACCTGAAAGATGGAACGTCTGAAAGCACAACATCCCCCATTGTCTATGCTGGGGCATCAGTCTGGTTACTTTTAATAATGGGGAGATTGGTCCCTGCATAGCTACTATACCACTTCATGCAGCACTTGGTATTCACTGGCAGTCACTCACCTGACTACTGGCCAGTCACCACCCTGCTTAGCTTCTGCCATCTGATGGGATTAGGTTTCAAGGTGGTAAGGCTGCAGATATTATTTCAACTTAATTAACAAATTATATTATTTTTTTATAAAGTAATACATTGGGTATTCAAACACTATAAAGTCTGTTTGAAATAATGGAGTTTGCTGTACATTGGTTTAGGGCAATGCTTCCAGCATCCTCATCATTCTGAGGAAATGCTTACAAGGCAGGTTTGTGTAAAAAAGTGTAATCTTAAAAGGACATTACCTGTCTGTACATCAGAGCAATGTACATTATATAATAGTATCTCTTTCTGTTGAAGACTAGGTCAGCATTTTAATGAACACGTTTTAATAAACTGCAGTATCCTTGCTATAATTTGGCAAGTACTGGTGATTTAAATGTAAAACATATTGATCTTTACTTCAGGGGTCAGTAATTAATTTGGTATTTCATTGCTCTATTTCTTTGCAAACTGCAATTAAATACTACACTACCTGAAACAGAGAAACTGATTCCAGCAGGCAGTTGATGTCTGACATCCAACATTCCTTGATTATTACAGCAAACTGCATTCATTGCAAAGTTCTTTTTTTTTAACTGGCTAGTAGGGACAATGAAAAATAATCAGAAATACACTATGTCCATAGAAAAGTAATATGCAGATTATTGTATTCTATATCAAACATTATTAAAATGGTCATACAGTGCAACTCACATCCTGAACTGCAATACTAAACTTATAAAATGGATCAAGTGGATTTTTTTTGGTTCTCCTAATAAAACAAGTATTTTTTCTTAGTTTCAAAAAGCAAAAAAAATTATCTAACCTCCACTTGTCAATCATTGTATTGCAATGGTAGCCACTAGGTCATGTCAAGATGGTCAGTAGTTTATTCCTGTGGTGAGACCCAACAATAGAAGAACTGTCAGAATCATTCCACTAATTGATCATTAAGCCTGTCTGTTCTCTTTGTGTGAGCAGTGGACTTTTAAGCAACCACTAGTTAAGTGATGCACAATGCCCTCCTTCCCAGGGATGATGACATCATACATTTGCAGCATGCCATAATGGGTTGTCTGCCACTGTAACTTGGGAAGCCACCTATTGCTGACTAGCAGGACCTTCACTATTATGCACATGGTGGCCCCCTACCTCCCTCCTTGTTTGAAGTGCACCAATTAAGTTATTTAGGAGAGTCCAGTCCCAGAGATAAAGGGACAAGGAATCCAAAGATTAATATGTCTAATGGTTAATAAAGAATAATCTAACAGCAGTAAGAGTGTCTCTAATCTCTGCAATATAAAGGTGAGGAGAAAACAGGGTGATCTAGATGCCTAACTTTAACCGTTATGCTGCTGATGACCCCCACTGATAGTATCAAGAAGGCTTCACCTGTGTAGATACTAAATGCACCTAGTGATGATGTTTTATACATTTCCTACAAGCTAATTCAGTATGTAATCATATAGTAAACCAAAGACTTAAATAATTCTTATCCCTGCTGTTAAATATTTACAATAAAACCCTCAAACAGGCTATAATATATTCAGTTTCTGACAACACGCCCCACAATTTCTATTCTAATTCATCACTTCAATATGTACAGTTATGACAAAAGAGATTTCTGAAGTAATTATTTTAATTACTTAAATATTGACTTATTCAATTGTTCATTTAGACCATACACAGCAAATATGATAATATGACCCTGCAGATGTGTGTGGCAAGAGTATGTTTATCATATGATGTGACAGGAAATAACACATTGAACAAGTTTCAGGCTGCTTTGAACAAAACATTGATTTTACCTTGTGAGTGTTATAAGTGAAGTCATTCATTTGTATCTATATAATGTTTAGAGAGTTATGTTTCTTTTATTTGTTATAACATATGTTACCTGTAACTTTTAGTTGTATCATAATTGTTATGTTTGTATGCATTTTGTAACACACAGGGCTTTTGTTGAAAATAGGCTTGTTCCTAACTAAATGATCCTGTGTAAAAATAAAAGTGTTATCTCGCTATCTATCTATCTATCTATCTATCTATCTATCTATCTATCTATCTATCTATCTATCTATCTATCTATCTATCTATCATTGTTTGTTAGTGGTCTGTAAGTTGAAAATCAACCAAACATTCCAACATAAGAGGAAATTGACTCTGTTACCTCCTATCAGTCTTTTTTTCTTTTGCAGTTCTATATAATCTAATGCTGGATATTTTATGACCCTGTTCCTCAAAGTGTCCTGCCATAGGTGATTTTTTTTTTGTTTTCTTTACAGTTGATAGATCTTTATGTTCTGTTACTCTCATTTTTTCATTAATTGGCACATAGTTGATCATACGTATAGCAATTTGCATGGGCGTTTGATACCAGAAACCACATGGTATATGTTGCAATACATGAAGTCTTATCACAAAAGTTTCACACTTACATTTACTGTTAAATTGTTTTCTTCTTATGAACCAGAGCATGCATTGCTTGAGAAGTACCTCTTGTGGCTATGCATGTTCTTTTCTGCCTTTTGTCAAGTTTAGGGTTAGTTTCACTGGTTCCACCCTCTCATGGTGCCGGTATTACAGTGCCAAGTCACTACAGCACCAAATGTCTTTGTTACCCCCCCTTGTGGGGGCTGAGACCCCACACACCCCTAACTCTGGGGGGGGTGGACCTTGGGGAGGGGTGGTGAATCTGACATTCAGCACATCAGTGACTCAGTGCCCTAATGCTGGCATCCTGGTGACCTGCAATGAGTTTTACTCTGCTACTTCTGAATGGACAGTTGTGATTACTTTGTTTTATTTAGTTTTTAGTATATATCAGCATAGAAGTATTAGAATGCTACAATAGAACTGAAAAATGAAATTATTTGGAGATATAGGAGGTATGTTGCAATACAGGAATGGGTGATGGAAAGGAATTGCATTAACTTTGATTGTGCAAATAATAATGTCTTTATTTTTGCATAATTGGTAAAAATATATCTAATTCAGGCCCTCATTCCCTGAAGAAGACCTTGAGGGCAAAATGTTGTGAAAGGACCATAAGGCCCTATTTGAAATTTTCTAAATTTTTATGAAAATTGAGAATTATCTTATTGGTGTGGCTGGTTGGTCTATGGACATTTGAAATGTGTTCACGGTTGCTTGGCAGCCCCAAAACAGATTGCAGCCTTAAAGAGCCACTGCCTCGGGGTAGTAATGACTCTGTTAGTGTTAGAGGACATAGGTTTTGTCATGTGGTTTATGTTTCTTTCTTTGGTTGTGGTGGTTGCTGGATACAATATTTATTTTGATGGTTTCTGGCAGGGGGTGTTAGTCAATACTGTGAAAAGCATGCCTTTGTGTGGCTGTCAGCATGAGTGATGTGCTGACATCATGTGCAGGGAATGTTGGTTGGTGCTGCAGTTTCTGTTTCATCTATGGTTGCTAAGGAAATGAGCATCCCAGCATTTAGTGATACTGACAGCTCTGATTCTGAAATCCACAATCAGGATTATGCTCGAACTGATGAGGTGTTTGGGGTTGAACCAGTTGTTTTGCCTCATAATGTTATTTTACTGTATCAATTTGAGCCTGAAGAGTCAGACTCGACTGAGGAAAATGATACCGAAGTGTCTGACAGTAGTACGGAATCGGAAGGTTTGAATGACGGCAGACTGTTGAACAGCGAGTGGTATTTATTTCATTTGTTGTGTATTGCAGTATTTTTTTGTATATTGTGGGGCTTGGAAATCTATGCATAACCTGCGATGTGCAAGAGGTGCCCCCCCCCCAAAACCACCACCACGATCCCAGAAGACAAATTCTTTTAATGTAAATAGTGCTGCATTTTTAGTTTGTCAGCTGTCATGGCAAGTCACTGAAACTTTGGTTTATTTTCTGGTAGGCATGTATTGTCTGCGGGTGTAGTTTTGTATGATCAGGAGCCTTTGACAGGGACAGCGCGAGAGAGATAGTGAGTGAACCGTGGGAAGGCAACAGTGCACCAGACTGATAGCGACCGAGGTGGAGCTGTGACAGAAGGGTGCTGTATGGATGGTCGGCTGTGTTGCGCTTTCACATCTGTCATATCTTGAAAGGTGCTAACAGCATCTGTGTAATTTGTTGTGTTATTTGTTGTAGTGTACTGTGATTTTTTTCATTGTTTATTGCAGGCCTTAGAAGTCTCTGTGTAAGGTGAAATGCTCGAGTCCCCTCCTCCCTCCCTCTCCACCATAATCAGTGTAGAGAATTATTTTTAAACTAAATTGTGTAGCTTTATCATTTTGTTAGCTGTCATAGCAAGTAGGGCAATATGTTTGTTGTTGGAGGGTGTGGTTAGGCAAACTCGGGAGCCTTTGTCAGGGAGAGTGAGAGAGAGTCAGTGACTGGTGAGAAAGCAACAGTGGGCAGTACAGATAGCAACTGAGGTGGAGCTGTGACAGCAGGGTGTGGCACTGATGATTGACTATTTGGCTTCTGTGGCAGTTTTGTAGCTGTCATATTGTGAAAGATGTTAGCGTCATATGGAGATGGATTATTTTTTAATTGCAAAACTTGTGTGTTACATGGAATGCCATAATCGCTGCATTCCCAGACATATGTATTTAGTGAAGCACAACTGACACTCTGTAAATTTGTGTAAAGTGTTGCTCATCATGGGGAAAGGTTCACTCTGTGGTGGATGCACAGTGATAATGTACTTTCACCTTGAAGTGAATTGCTGGCTGACGTGGCAGATCAGAGTACTGTGGACTCTGCCAGTTCTAGATACATGGCTTGTTGCAGTTTGAGCAGGAAAGAGAGAGAAGTGTTTGCTTCTTATTGGTTGTTGCTCCCTTTCTTTTCCTTCACTCTTTCCCCTTTTTTTTGTAGCAATGTATAGTTGTTTTTTTAATGCAGTAGCCTGTCAAAGCTTATTGCATTTTTACCCACACTGTCTCATAAGTGCTTCTGCAGTGATGTGGTGTGTCCCTTGTGTTGGAAGTTTTTTTTTTCTTTTAGTTTTGTTTGTCGCTCATTAGAATGCCAGAGGTTGTCCTCACTGTAGTTTTGTTTCCCATTTCTTTGATGGATACAAGAGCTGCTAAATGGCATTGCAAGGTAAGTGAGAAAGGAGCAGACTTATATTGTAGGATGTGGAAGCACTGCCACTTCCCTTGTATGCTTCAACTGGTCTGCATTTGTATTTACCCTCCTTTGGGGTACCTTATTTTGCAACCATCTTACAGAACCTTGCTCGTATTAACATTTGCGCAGTACTGTAACACATTGTTTAGTTATGTGTTACATGGCTGATTATAGCTTCCACCAGTGTTTGCAAACTCTGTGTGGTACTTATGTCTCATCCTGTGCTGCTCATAAGCTTCTTGGCATTTTACTGAAATGCAGATTCCACTGTGGACGTTTATGGAAGGGACTATGCCCGGCAGTCTTATGGGTGTATGGTGTGTGGTGCAGTGGTTTATTTGCATGCTGTTCTGTTTTGTAGTGTGTGCTTATCTAACAATGGTTTGTGAATGGAGGTTGCAGTTTGTTGATGAGAAAGTGTCCTGGTAGCAGGCAGTAGCATACAAGTGTGCTGAGCACTTTGTACAATCTCACAAAATGCAAGCTATGTTTTTTGCCTTTGATCTGAAGGTTAGACGCAACAAAGTCAAGCTCAATATCCACTTTGCAAATGGCTTTATGTTGGACACAGCTACCTCTTTCATATACCCGCCCAAGTTGCTTGATGGTTTCTTGTATTTTGAGCAACACATCTCTATATGTAAATCTTGTAATCTCAAAATTGGGGTGGCCTACAAAACTAGCTATGCTCATACCCCCATCTGCATTATTGGCTGTTACCTGTGGCATTCTGCTCCCATCCTTTACTTACGGTGTTGTCACATACTGTATGTAAGCTAATGTAAAACAACTCTTCAAAGGTGTGACACAACTTACAACAACATCTGGCACTATGCCTCTGCCTCCTATCATTGCAAACATCTCTCTTAGGTCTATACTGTCCTAAATTGGCCTTCCCCATTAAATCTTCATCTTGTCTCCCTTAGATCTTGGACTGATGGCATTATGAGATCAAGAACCCAACATCCTTAGCTGTACTGCTGTACTGACAAAGTTCTGCAAGTGGACTTAGGCCTGCCAACCAAAGTTTCCTTCATATTCCAAGGAGCCATGAGTATCCATGCTTTCTCCCATACTGCCCCTTGTTTCTGTAACACCATCCCCTTAGATGTCTATTTAGTTCCTAGTCATTGCCTTTTCTGGAAATAAACTCCATGATCACAGTTCTATGCTGGCTTAAAGCAATTGCTTCTATCCATCTTAGGCCCTTTTACCTATTGCTGTGTGTCATATCTCCCCCTCCTCATTAATTGCCCCCACCCCTACCTCCTACGCCTGTCTCCACTTTTCCCCTGATCTTACTCTGACCACTCCTCTACCTAATACTCTTGTTTTTTCCTCCCTATTTTATAATCTTGCTATATGACTCTGTTCTATATTCTTCAACTGTCTCCAATGATGATTCGTTATAAGTAATGGCACTTATTTATTTCTGGTTTTTATTTATGACTTGGTTACTCTGAATGCCTTTTGGTTTTGTTGTTAACTAAATGTTCTACTAACTGTAAAATCATATGCATTGTACCCTTATAGCTGATAAATGTGGGACTGTGTTTCATCCTTTTCATGGTGTCACTCTGTTTGTACCCTAACAGGTCATGTCTTGAAATAGGCATTTGTATGTATAGTGCATCCAACCAAGTTAACAAAAACAAGTAAATAAATAACACAATTCTATGTGCCTTTGGTTATCTTTCATTGCACATGTAGTTAGTTGGATAGTTTTGATAAGAATGTCTGTTAACATGTTGCTTCTATTTTGTAGGTGTTCATGCAGTATTTGTGAAGTAATGCCCACAGCTGTGGAATGTATCTGCTGCAAAGAAGCTGATGTTGTACTGCAAGTCATGAACGAGGTTAATGCTTCGTGCATTGTAGTCCATTCCGGCTTTATGACAGTGTGCCTTGATGTATTGATTCTTCGAACTGCATACAATGCTTTTAGATAACAGTATGGTGCAGGGTCTGCAAGAGAAGCCATATGAGGAGAGACTAAAGGAGCTTAATATGTATACCCTTGAGGAAAGGAGGGAGAGGGGGGACATGATAGAAACTTTTAAGTACCTCAGTGGAATCAACAAAGTCCAAGAGGGTAGCATCTTTCAGAAAAAGAGATGTGCAAGAACAAGGGGGCACAATTTGAAGATAGAGGAGGGACAGCTCAGAGGTAATGTGGGGAAGCATTTTTTCATGGAGAGGGTTGTAGATGCATGGAACAGCCTCCCTGAGGAGGTCGTGGAGTCAAGAACAGTGGGGGAATTCAGGAATGCATGGGAAAAACATAAAGCAGTCCTAGTGGGGGGTAGGAGGAAGTAAGCTGTTGGTTAACTAGGACCTGCAGCTTATCTGTTAGGTAGGAAAATGGGCAGACTAGGTGGGCCAAGGCAGTCCTTATCTGCCATCAAATTCTGTTTCTATGAGTGCTGAAGGCCTTAGAGAGACAATAAAAGGAGCCATCATGTGAAGAACAGACCCATGCATCACACTGGAATTGAAAAGTGGGATAAGAAGGATGTTGCTGTGGTCCTCAAAATAAGTTGCAGGACCAGTCAGAGCTAGAAGGTCAGCTGTCAAGAAATAGAAAGTGATCCTAAGGGCATAACATAGGGATGCATTTTTGGACAGTGACACTGAATTATGAAAGGCTTATTGGAAGTCAAAGTTGCGGATTGAGGAGGGTCTATCGAAGTCAGTGGAAAAAGGAGATACAGGGTATAGTGCTTGGTGAACTATGCAGAACCAGTGTGTTGTGCCACAAAGGGGTTCTGATTCCCTCTTACCTTGAGAGAAGAGTTCGAGAGGTCCATGGGAATCAGAAACCCGATATGGTAAAACACACTGGTTGTGCATAGTGTTGCTTATACTGTATTTTGTTATAGTGCTAGTACTGTGTGAAATATATGTTTTGGAAGTTCTTTTACTTTCAAAATGCAACTGACTCATGCAGTCTGTAGAGCTTCTAGAATGCTGTTGTACCACAGTTGGGTAGAATAACATTCAATGACCTTGGAACTGTGGTAAAACAGCATTTTGAAGGGGATGCAATTCAATACAGAACAACACTCCACCATACACTATAATTACTTTACTGCACATATCAATGACAGAATGAAAGCCAGGGGCACTGTGACACAGTGAAATGGGGAAAAGGAGAGTGTATGACAGGATAACTTTCCTAGCCTGAACTAATGAATGGTTTTAGAGATGTACCTGGGCTATGGACTTGGGCCCACCACTTACAGAACTGAAGATGGGCAAAGCAATGCTACCAAATTGCTATTTCCCCAAGAATATCACAGGAACTAGAATTGACAGTGGTAGTGTCTTGGTTGTCATGTTCACCGAGTCAGCCACTATGCCACTGTTCACAAATCTAGGTAACAGAGAGAAGACCGACAGTGGTGCTCCATGGTATACAATCCAGAGAGATGAAGGTGAACACTGTGGGACCACTATGTTTTGTAGTTTGTTAACTCCTGTTCAAAGTGTTCATTGGCGAATTTGCAGAAGGGCTAGCAGAACAATACAATAAACATTAGCAGCAGACTGACCTGTTCCAAAAATCAGTAACTACACATGACTATCACATAAAACCTCTGTCACTATAAATAATGATGCAAAGTACTGTACCAAACCTGTTGGTAGTACTTACTTTTTGCAATGTGCCACACATCAAAGTAATCATCAGTGTCGGGCATGCATTCACGAACCCACTTGTTAATGCCAGTCTGTAATCAAAGTGCCAATGTGCAGATCATTTGATTCGATGTGGCTTACTGCACGCTTCAAACCTTCTAACTCCATGTATGAGCTGCCACTGCATTCATTGCTCTGTTAATGTGAGAAATCACAATGAAAGGAAATGTGCACAATAACTTCTACTACTACAAGTTGTCATGCACTGCTGTGGAACCTCACTTGAGCTTCCGTATAGGTTTCTACATGCAATGAAAATGCAAAAACAATGCTAACAGCGCCCCACCTATAATGTTTTCAGGGCAAAGAGTCCATGTTCTGTAATCTGCAAGTATATAACAGTAGCAATGCCTGTACATTGAGAGGTAAATTGCATGGCAACATTCATACCACTCATATCACCATCCTATCAATAAGTGACAGCATTAGAACATTAAAAGACACTGTACGATATACCACGACACTTTGGTTACTAACTTTTGTTACTTATATTGCTCTGGCCTGTATGTCATGCAAGCAACAATACCCGAGAGGGTGCAGGCCCACTGATGCTGAGGCATGGTCACTGTCTGTGGTGCTGATGGCCCAGGTTCGGGAACAGATCCAGGAGTCGGAGGGCTGGAGGGGGGGTAGGATTGAACTCCAGTGGACTGCTTTCCTACTCCACAGATGAGGTGGATAGAGTGTCCAATGCATGATGCACTCCTGGCAGAGACTGGGAGTTGCTCTGTGGTTGGCACCTGCATGTTTTAGAGGGCAGAGCTGATGCAGGTCATCATTTCACGTCCCCACCCCCACGGGGTTTACAGCACACAAAATGTCAGCACCTGCTAATGAGCCAGCTCCATGATCATCCCCTCTGGCCACCAGAGTTTGCCTACCAGTGACCCCTGTGATGGGGGGGGCAATTATAAGTGTGTGACTGCCACAGCCTGGTGAGCCTGCCTATGTGCTTGGGGAGCCATCCCAAAAACAAAATTTAAAAATAACCAAGAGTGTGGCCTGTATTGATCTGTACTCACCCACCCAGGTGCATACTGAGGACCAACTCCATAGGCAGATGGCATTATAGCTCCTAGAAGGGCAGGCATAGTCCATAACTCCACCGTGAAGGGTATTTATTGTGCTTAGAAAATTGGTCAGTGTATCACTTATGTTTCATACAAATAAAGTACTGTGTACTGTTAGGTGTTTCATTTATTTTTAGTAACATAGTTCCTCTGCCTGCAAGACCTTTGACTCTGTGCTCAACAGATAGTTGCTCAGGACTTTGCTGGATGACAGTTTCACAAGACACAATACAATGATACTACCATTCCTTAAGACAGACTAATCAGTCACCATCAGGTCACACAGAAAAGCATGCCTACCTGTACTAGTTGCACATCAATAATAGTGCCAGTCTCTGTCTCCATTACTGTATAGGTTAAAAAATTTGGCACTTGCCTGGGACTATCTGCTCTGCCTTCAGCGCCACACACTATATCCCAGTGTTCTGCTTGTAGCCCAGCTAACAACCAGTCTTGAGTTTCATGCCACACATTCAGAATGGCTGGCAGAAGAATGTTAACCTGATGTCTATAAAAAGTCCTTTCAGAAATGCAGGACATCCCCATATGGGATAGAACAGTTAAAGTTTTGCTGATGGATGCGCCAGCGAACGATATTGAGGCAGAGAGAAATAAATTGCCTAGAGGAACTGATCCAACAAATGGTTGTGAGTGCCAGATGTTCCTGTGACAGCAACTTTCACACAGTATGTAAACAATAAGCATGGTCCCTTTCTTTTTGAACTCGGTCTCAATATCCACACTCCCACACCTGGGACAGTGGCACCAGGTTAAAAACCTGCAGATTGAGGAATGAAATAATACATTTTTCATTGACCAGCAGCAGATCTGTCTCAACTCTGTCATTGTCTTTGTCTTTGTTGTCCTCCATAGTGCTGTTGCTGTCATGCATCAGTTGAGATGATGGTAGTGCAGCTAGTGCAGAACGCGGCAACACGTTTGTTGACTGGGGCTTCCAGAAGATCACACATTACCCCTGTGCTGCGCGCTCTGCACTGGCTGCCAATACAGTGGTGGATCACCTTTAAAGTGGGTCTTTTGACCTAGAAAGCCCTACAAGGTTTGGGTCCCGATTACTTGAAAGAGCTCCTGATGCCTTATACCCCTCTGCAACAGCTCCGCTTTGCTGATGAGGGGTTGCTGGAGATTCCAAGGGTAAATTTGAAGTCATCTGGTGCTCGTGCATTTGGATTTGCTGCACCTACCTTTTGGAATTCTCTGCCCCGTCAGCTCCGGGAGTGCAGAATGGTGGGGAGTTTTAAGCAGGCACTAGAGACTTTTTTATGGGAAAAGGCGTGTCCTATTTTATCCTGATTTTATATTGAATGGATTTGAATATGTGTTTGTATTTGATTTTATAGTGAATGTATCTGAATATGTTTTTGTGTTTGTATTTGCTATGCAGCACCTTGAGATTTTGAAAGGTGCTCAAATAAATTTTATTATTATTATTATAAGTATTCTGAATCTTTTTCAGATGATATGATGCCTTCATCTACCTCAAACGATGTTAAATCAAGTAAAGGTTCTGAAATTAGATTACACTGCACGCCTACAGATACATATTGCTTGACAACTTGTGTGGTGATTGATTTCATTCTTGGCTTCACTTCCACCCCTAGGTATGTTCAAATTGAAAGGTTTATTACTTTTATTGCATGGTCCAAAACAAAAAGGATAGGCTTCACAATACACAACACACTCTTACGAATCCTGACCACTATGCTGATAAAAGTAGTATAATCTCTGGAACTGTAGTTGTCCCCCGACTCCATCACAATCAATAAACACCCTCCGGTTCATACATAACCAATAAGTCACTATGGGATGTTACTTGGACAGTTGAAACACATGACTAGGTGGTGCACTGAGGCATAAGCCACCAGCAGTGTGTGTATGCTCACATATCCATGGGTACAACTGTGTAACCAATATCCACAAACTTTCTTAAGGCACTCATAACATTCGTCTGTGTATTGTCAATGAGGCTTCCACATAAAACTGTGCGACAGACACTTCTTACACGACTACCAACAATTTACATTCCTTGAAATATTTTGGTCATGGTTCAAAATACTTTTTCTTCCAAGTCTTTTTATCCTCCAATGGCAGTCTGGCCAATTGTCTATCACCCTGTCGGAGCTCTGGGTCTTTCGGGAAATTATGGCACCATGCACGCTCTGGCAGATCTCCAGAGCCTGGCCCAAAGGCTTCATCAAAGGTGGCCCCCATGTTTCCTCCTTTTTCTCCCTGAGTCCTGATTCCTGACACCCCTGGAAGCAGTGGCGCATGTACGCACAGGTGCACATGTATACCAAAGCTCCAGTGCCAGGTCTATTCCGCCCTCCCCATTGACCTAGCATAGATGCTTCTCTGAGTGGCACCATCCCTCTGGCCTCCAAGCTCTGAGAGAGCATAAGAACTCCTCCCAAGGCAGAGTGCTGCCAGACAGCAGCAGGGATCACATCCTCTCCCTCTCTCACCCTCTGCTGGCCTCCGACGACCCTAGCTCATTCCCAAACCCAGGTCACCGGCAAGGTGTAAGGTGTGGCATCCATTGCATCAACCTTCAGCACCTCCAGGCCTCTAAATCAGTTTTATTCCAGTTACTATAGTGGTCACTCCACCCCTCTTTATGATCTCCACACACATCCATTTGAAGACATGACTGCTAACTTAGAAGTCCAGTGGCCCCCCAAACCCCCCACCTATCCTTGCCCACAACCCCACTACCACAACCATCCACAAACAAAGCCGGTGACTGGCCCAACCCACCACTCACCTCCTCGGCCAGCAGTCGAGTGAGTGATGAATGGATACATAACACAGTAAGTAGTGCATGACCTAAATTAACATCACATTCTCAGCCCTGGTTGCTCTGCTTCCTTTGCACACAGTATTTTGCAAGTTCGGCCCTGGGCTACTCCTCTAAAAATATCTTCCTACTGCTCCTGGTGACCAGTACCTCAGCGAGCAGTTGTACTTTAGCCCCGAGACTAAGTTTTAAATATCTGTTCCCCGCCACCTGTCACTTTACAGCTAAGTAACAGTTTTCATGTTATAACAATGTCACGTAAGCCATTCTGTTTGCACATCAACTATAAACATGTGTAATATGAAAGCTGTAACTGTCTCTGAAGAATAACATTACAAGAGCAGTCATGAATTAGTGCTGACAAAATTAGTTTCTACTTGAAATCACTTGTTTACAACTCCCTCTATGACTGTCTATGTAACACGGATCATGTCAAACACATATTTACCTTTACTAATACCTCTCACAGAGGTCTGCGTCTTCCTGGAACAATGAGTAGGTGTAGCCCGTCTGGTCACAGTGAGATATATTTCAGCAGCAATTGGGATAGGATCATTATCAGAGAAGCTGATATCCTCATCACATCACAAAGAGATATGGGATTCCTTTTGTCCAACTCCATCATCTGCTGATTCTACATCTCTTACAACTATGCTACCTCTGGGTTCTTGATGTCTTTGCTCTATGATACTGTATTTATTCCCTTAGGGTAAAAAACATTAAATATTTACTTGACCACGTTAGTATCTGCCATGCCTTCTTAAACACCCCTGCTCCATTTCTGTGCCACATAGCACTATGTAAGCTAGCCTGTGACTGTTACTGTACATTTACACCATTGGAAAATGAGCTGCACTCAGGGACAAGGGGTGTGATGAGCGGGGTCTACTAGGGGTCGGTGCTGGGACCACTACTGTTCAGTATCTACATAACAGACATAGCGGACAACTTTAGGGGATCTGTGGCCCACTTTGTCAGTGACCTGCAAATCTGCAGTACGTTACACACATCCAGAAGTTCAGAAGATAGACTGGTAATGTGAGAGGCGGGTTCTTCAATGAAAGAGTGGTGGAATCCAGGAACAGGCTGCCAGAGGAGGTAGTGGGGGCCAGAACTGTGTCAGGTTTCAAGACAGCATGGCACAATAACACAGGCTTATGGGGAGGAGTACAAAAGAAATGTGTAGCATACATGCCACCATAGTACACTCTACTTATAGTCAAATAAAAGTGATGCACAAGGCACACAGCACAATACTTTGACGCAAGTAGTGGTTGGCATTCCAAGTAGCCACAGTCATAATTCTGTGACACCATCAGCATTTGCTCCAGGTACAACTGTGCCTCAGCCCCCTTGCCACAGGCTTTAGCCTAGTAGCCCTGTGTTGCATATCACACATACACTTGTTCTCTTTGAGAGACAAACCATTCACTGTCATTGCAACTTACCAGGATCTTGCAGGACACTGCAAAGAGCTCCAGGTAGGACATAGTGGATGTGATCTGACAGACTGCATCACGGTGAAGACCAAGTACTCTGTTACATTCAACACTGCTAGCCAAGAGAACAACGCATGATGGGTATCGTGGCACAGCTGCCAGGTTGTACTGCATTTCTCTTGGGAATTGTGCAACCATTTCTTTTTACTTTACATTTCTTATGCTTTATTAAGCTTTCAAAATTCATACTACATCAACTATATATAAGCACAGTCACCAACAAATACACTGCAAAATATTATCCAAATTATACACACTTAGCAGCACAGAGACCACATCAAACTCCCCAGACTCAGGTAACCCGCCCTCTACTGCCCAACCCCTTTTCACCCAGAGGACCACCATAAAGTATACAACCAATGGATACCATACTCAGATAGTCAATGGGAAGCAATGTCGACAACACCTAGGGGACACCCACACTCGTTGGTAGGCCACTAGGGCTTGGAGGCTACTGATTGAGGTCACTCCATAAATAAAGCCACTACATGGCATAAGGGGTTTTGAATTGGCATGAAGTTAGACATAAAGTAAGGTGAGTTTCCAAGCCAGCAATAATACCTTGCATCTTGTTCAGTACTCTGTATTCATTTGAGTTTTAATGTGATGATTTGCTTCACATTGAAATCTTTTTTCCATGGACTTCATCTGTAGTCAGAGAATCCACCAGTAGCAACATGGTTAGCACAGCAAGGTCATACACCTGTATAGGTAAACAGTCAGATTCTCATTCTGACATATGTACAACAGTCAAAATGTGCCACAGTCACATTGACAGTGACAGTATAGATACTCCTCCATGGCAGTATTGTAAACCATTGCACATTGATGAAACACCCTGATTTTCAGTGATTCTAAACCATGCACAATTACTGTCAGGATTTAACAGTGTCAGTCAGCCTAGCTGTAGCGTCTTCTTGTTCTCCCCCCCATACTCTGCCTTCTCCCCCGCCGCCTCCACCCACCCACTCCCCATCCTCAGCCCACTAATCTGCCCCTTCTCTTTTCTTCTTCTTCCACTGATAAACCTGAAGAACCATTTCCCCCCTTGTAATCCCCTGTGCCAATCTCAGCTCTGCCCTCACCTTGCCCGGGGAGCCAGCACGACAAGGGGAGATGGAAGGTGGACCGGCATATGAAGTGGGGGCATTGCATATGGAAATCCCCAGTGTGAGGGTGAGGGAAACCCTTTCATTTTCTTATTCTTGTTTTGTTGTCCTTGCCTCTGGTTGGCAATTCTTTCCAGACATCCTTGTCTCCAGACACTGTTTGTGCCCACACCTCTGCATTATGGACCACCGCTGCTCACCTCCACAACTTACACCCCCCTTGTGGGGTTGTGGGGAGACCCTCATCTTCCCAGCTAAGTCCGGATCCAGTATTGCAGTGATGTCCTCAGAGCTGCACAATCCACAAATGGCCATCAAGCTGCACAGCCAAAGCCTTGTTTTTCATTGTTTCTCCCCTGCGAAGAAGAATCATGCAGGACACCAGCGGAGGGAGCACGCATGTGTCTGCACCTGCTACTGCAGGCATCTGCCCTCTTATCTACAGTATCAGCAACCCTGATCACCAGCCACTACCTGTGGCCAGTACTGTAACAAATACTTAGCCCCCCCCCCCCCCGGAGAAGAAAAACTGTCCCTTCCCTGATGATCCCTTGTAACCCCTGCTCATTCCTGAACACAGGTTGCTGGCGTGGCACAAGATAAGGCATCTAGTCCCTCTACCCTCTGCACTACTGGGCTGGCAGGGAAACCCTTTAATGAACTTTCTCCTTTTTATGGCAGTCCTACAGTTTGATGTCATACAGGAAGCACTGCTTTATGGAGGTGGTATTACATATTCTGCATGACAAGGTATGTCACTTTGCCACTGTTTGATGCTAGTATAGATAGCTATGTAATGCTCAATTCCACCCCCCCTCACCCCCGGTTTACTTTGTGACTACATTTGTCCAAAATAGATGATTTGTCAAATTGCTCTGCATGTGAACAAGTCTGGTTATGAAACTTACTTTCTCAAGACAGTTCAATTGTAAAGGTGCATCTTTTCCCTCTTCGTATCTTCTTCAGCCACCCCCTCCTCCACTTCCAGGACAATATACACCAGGCTAGATTTTTGTTTCTGTCTCTCATGGTCTGTGCATCTACACGCCATCCCTTGGTCTATCTATGATTTGCTAGCTGTACTGAAAACTCGAGTGATGCACTGCAATGCAGTGCCTTTGCGGTGCCTTGACCCTTCTTCATTCTCTACCATGGTTCACACCTCTCACCAGCCCTTATCTGAAAAGTACTGTGTGAACTATTATAACACCATGCTGACAAGTGCTGAGATATGTTGTCATACTGTACCCCCTGACATGCGCTGCCAATAAAAAAGTTACTATTGCCCAATAACTGACTGCAAAGATTAATAACAAAGTTTCTAATTAGGAACAACTGTAAGTAATATTACTGTACTACACTGTGTAACAATCACTTTTGCACTGCATTACTTTGAATATACTCTAAATAATTGCTCTGCGACCTAATGCCTCACTGTGACACAACATAGCCATCTCTGAAAATGATCAGAGTATGACGCCTCCTGCGTCACTAATGGGGGATGCATGCCATGCCATTGTGAGAATCAACATGAGGAATTATAGACACTTTGAGACTTTACCCAAATATTCAAAAATAGGCCTGAAAAACACCACCATATACCAGGAGAGGGTCACAGTTGGAGACAATGGCACCAGGTACAGTCACCTCCTTGGGTGAGGTGACATGGACTGGCATAATTAACAGTATGACAAACCACACAGCCCACAATGACTTAAAAGAGTAACTTTCCATAAGTTGTATCACAGGCAATGTTGTCAGCAAAGGTTTCAACATCAAAACATGATCACACCTCTATGACACACTCTTTCCAATGGAATGCCAGGCACCTGACAGCCCTGTAGATCCACCAAATGACACATATCAGGTGGTGCTACATCCTCCCCCCAAGCAAATTCGCATCTCACAACAAACTGTACCCTAGTCAGAGTTCATAGTGGTCCCATCACAACCAGGCTACCCACTTTAACAGACAGGGTAACAGTCTATGGCACCATCCCACATTGATGACACAGTTTTAGAGTGCCACATCCCTCCTCCCACCAATACAGTCAACCACATAGAATGCCAACTGCATAACTCCCAGTACACACACAGTTAAGAAAATGCATTATGTAGCAGGCCAGTATGCTGAGCAGATGGAAGTTCAAATCCCACCAAAAGAAAAGGTACACATACTCATGAGCAGTAAGCGTGATTTTCATATCTTGCAGCAGTAGTTTTTTGCCCCCAAGATATGAGAGACAGCATATATTAAGTGGTGGGGGTGGGGAAGGGGGAGATTAATACCCAAAACATCACATTTACTTTCTTTCAGTGGATGCTTGTTTTTTTGGTGGCAAACTTGCAAACAGGAAGTGAGAATGCTTACTTCCTTTTCACAGGGGGAACCAGACAATGAGAAATAAATAACCACACATATCACAGGTAGCCACCAGTCCTATACCAGAAAAAGAAACTGCCATACAGTTCTAGACCACTTCTATTTAGGACACCATCCTAGCAGCAAACTAGCTCACTTTACAGACAATATTGCTCACCACACATGTCATTGCATGTAATCACAGTAAGAAGCACATCAACAGTCTAACACGAGTCTATGCCTTCAGAGCAAAAGACAACCAGAAACCGCAGAATGATAACATACTGTATACAGGGACAAACGTCTATGACACACACTGACAATGACAAAGGGATAAGGGACAAATCGAAGACTGATGAAGGAGTTTGTACAAATGAAAACTACACACAGAGGCAAGACACAATGAATATTCTTGCTGTTTGGGCACACTGCAGCCAAAGTATCATCCGACAGCAATGTCACAGCAGGTCTGTGGCCCCTTCAACAAAATACCAGCACTGCAGCACTGACTAAAGTAAGAACATAACGCCCTCCCGAAGACACAACATCTGGATGAATGCCACTGTAGCACAGTGCGCAAAACCTCCCCATTCCCAAACACCCCTGTGCATGTTCATGTACGATCCTCCCCTTTCATGAACTCAAATGTGCCACTGTGGGACACCCGCTACCCATTCCCGATGTCCTAGAAATTAAAAAAGCAACATACATTCAGGTCACACCTCATTATTCTACGCACCGCCCCACTGTCCCCACCCCATCAAGCATGTATGAAACAACCCACACTCCACCCAGAAAGTGCAACATGCTACAGCAACTTGCACAGCTACTACAACCCAAGGAGACCCAAATGTGGATTCTGCACTGTGCCTACTGTGCACCATTCTGGATGCATCTCAGAAAGCAGTTCATTCACATCTACTACAGTGCAGCTGTACACTCTGCATTTACAGCAACTTTCAATTACAGTATGGTGCCATGGCATGCAGCGGTACCACACCATACACGGAGGAAAACTACATGCAGTTGCATGCTGGCAACCACACAAATGATAGAGCTGTGCACTGGCGAATGATTCCATATCAGATCCCCAGTGATGGAACTCCACAGGGCACCATTTTACACACCACACCACACCCTTGCATGCTCATGCAACACTCGCCCAGCACACTGACAACTCACTACTACTTGGGACACATACAGGCAAACTGTGCTCATTCCACAACTGATGACACAGTAACCCTGATGAGACCTGACAGATTAAATGCCATTCACCATATAGAACTGGCATGAAGCACACTTTACAGAGAAACAAACATGCCAAATACTGACATATTCAAAGCATTATACTACAAGAGAAGCTGCACATCTTTACACAATACACCAAATATTCAATGTCTGTGCCCACCGCACTATATGCCTCTCATATCTGACTGACCACATATACTATACCATACATAGCAGCACCTCAACCATCACAACAAATGCAGTAAAATACTAAGGGATACCCTTTCACGACCTTGTAAGCACACAGAACAGATGGTAACAATCCACACTACACATACTACAACACAGAGTGTCACTTTCACAATGCCAGGCAAAACAAAAAAAAGTATTTACAATCTCCACTTTCCCCCAGACATCATAGATACAACACTACTGAACAACATCTTTCCAGATTAATACCACTGTTCCTCACATAGAGGCTCTGTCACACAACCGTGGCTCACACAGAATTGCGGTCCTTATGGGGTTCACAAAGTGAAAGTGACAGACACCAACAGATGCCCACTCCATGGCACAGACTACCCTACCTATGACATCACCAACTACACAACTTGGCACTCGCTACCCACATGTGGGAAAAACAGGCTAATCTGGTATGATGGAACAAATGAAGAAAAACAAAAATTAAACCAAGTATTCTGAGCCTAGCCAACACAAAATCACCAACAGGGACATACAAGGACACGGGAAAATGGCACACATGCACAGCTTACCAGAAGCTCTTTAAAGAGACTTTAAAACTGAAAAGCACCCATGTGGTTCCTCTGGATTGCATGGACAGGATATTGGCAAATACCCTGCTCCAGCTGGATGACCTTCATCTTTTGAAATGGACGTTGTGAGAAATACTCTGCTACTATGAACCACGTATAATTCCTGGCTGGCTTTTACTTCTCAATATCTCTGTTTTTTGTTATCAGTTTAGTATAGATATTACTTCAGTCATGTAAGAGTAATAATTTTTTTGGGTGATTTGGTTGGGATGTATAATTTGAAGCCAGTGGCAAGGGCGTTGAGATAAAGCAGACCTTTCATTTATTTAGTGACAATGAACAGAAAAAAAAGGTCACAGATATTCGAGCTAAGAAAAATTTGCAAACAGGGAAAAGAGAGAAAGAACTACTAGAGAAGCTAGAAACATCACTTAAATTAGAATGCCACAGACTCATCCTTGGTGAGTACCTCCATTATAAATATATCTGGAGAGGCCTCTGAGTCCTAATCAAACCTAACCAAGGCATTACATCCCAAAAATTGGATGACAGGTGGAAAGGCATAAGAAATACATGTAGCCTGGAGTTCATGTTGGCCCTAATAGGTCATTTTGAAGAAAAGAACTATAGAAGATATTACAAAAACACAGGGAACAATTAAATTTAAAAAACAAAGAGGCAAAGTTCAATAGGACAATGGAAGAAATATAACAAGCATTTGTCAATGCCGAATGATGTCTTGCTGGCATTAGTAGTGCAGGAGTTAGAGATGCATAATAGGAATGGCAGTGAAGTATTGAATTGACGCCAACCCCACCCCCACCCTGCAGAGACTGACAGGCATTTGGGTGTGCTTTTGGGTCATCAGTTATAACGCTCATGCCATTTAACCTCACCCTACCCTGTAGACACTGACAAGTGTCGTGGTGTGCTTTGTGGTCTTTGGGCCTTATACTAACTCCATTCCATAAGGAAATACGCTGAGATGGGTACAGTATAGGAGAATGGGGTGAACTTTAGGGCTGAACACTCCAAGGCATACCTCGATGCCTGTCACTGGCTGCAGGGTGGGGGTGGGGTGGAATGGCATGAACATTACAGCCAATGCTCCCAAGTCACACCCGACACCTGTCAGTCTCTACAAGGTGGGATGTTACAGTTGGAAACCCTAATGCCATAGGCGTTTGTTGGTATTTTCACTCCAAATTTTCAACATGGGCTTTTTGTGACCCTGCCTCATGAAGACTGTCACTATCAGTTTGTTAGCCAAAAGGTGGTTTTGCACAGCGACTATGCCATTTGTCGACACAGGCATGAAAAACACATTTTGGGCAGGATGTGAAAAATGGCAACTGTACTGTTCATGAGGAGGTGTAAAAAATGGCAATGCTGAAAATCTGGAGTGAAAATATGAAAAATTGAAGTCATGAGCAGGCATAGAAACTGTGCAACACACGTCCTTAACCCAATTATTTTGGGGATTTTTTTAACCACATTTTCAAAATAGGCATTTTGGGATCTTCCTTCATGAACAGCAGCACTGTGATTTTGTTAATCCGTCCTAAAAGTTGATTTCCCACAGTGACCACGCCATTGTGCGCCACAGGTGCAAAAACATATTTTGGGCAGGATGTGAAAAATGACAGCTGTACTGTTCATAAGGAGGTGTGAAAAAATGCCAGTGTTGAAAATCTGGCATGAAAATATTGCATATTTGCGAAGTTGCAAGGGTGTGTGGAAACTGCGCAACACACACTTGTTACACAGTCATTTTCTGGACTTTCAACTCCAGATTTTCAACATAGGCATTTTAAGACTTCTGCTCATGAACAGTGTCACCATCATTTTCTCAAACTGTCCTGAAATCTGATTTCGCACAGTGACCACGTTATGCTGTGCTGGACGTGTGAAAACAAATTTTGGCCAGGATATGGAAAATGACAGCTATACTGTTCATAAGGAGGTATGGAAAAATGGCAATTTTGAAAATCTGGATAGAAAATATTACAAATTCATGAAGTTACCAGCATGTGTGGAAACTGAGCAATGCACACTCATAAAACAGCCATGTTTTGTATTTTTTCCACTAAATTTGCAGCATAGGCTTTTTGAGAGCCCCCCTCATGAACAGTGGCACTGTCATTTTGTTAATCAGTTGCAAAAGGTGATTCCATGCAGTGACCGCAAAATCACCTTTCAGGACCGAATAACACCATGACAGTGACTGAATTCATGAGGAGGGGTCCCAATAACCCCATGTTGAAAATGTGGTGCCAATATTCCCAAAAATGTCTGAGATGTGCACCAAAGTTGTAAAAAAACCTTTTTATGCCATTATACAGCTTACCAGCATTTCTTCAGTTTGCAGTCAACTTTGAAGAGTGCAGACATGTTTCCGGTCCACTGAAGATCATTGCGCTGGGCTCTGGAGGTAAGTATGGGGTGAGGGGGTGTGGGGAGGCAGGGTGAACAGAGGTTGGTCATGGGTTGGGGGAGGCCACTGGAGTTGACGAGGGACTGCTTTCTGGTTTGCAGCTTTAAAAAAAATAATAAAAATTGCAGGACAGTTTTTGTTTTGCAGAGGCATTTGGCACAATGGAGTGGGCTCCCAGTGTGACACCTGACTGTTTTTGGGGGGTGCTGTAGCCGACAGGGTATTGGGTACCCCATTGGCCCATACCAAAGGGGGGACAAGAGCTGCGGGGGACTGGGCACCCCCTTCGGCACACAACAAAAGCAGTGGGGTCATTATGCCGACATGGACTGGGCTCCCCATCAGCAAAATAAATGGGGAAGGGGGGACTGAAGCCGATAGGGATTGGGCCCCCCATCAGTAAAGAAAAACTGTTTGGGAGGTGCATGATGCCAAGGGGGATTGGGCACCCCCTTATCTTTAAATGGGAGAGAACTATTATGCCAAGGGGAGTAGGCTCCCCCATTGGCAAATGAAGTTGGTTGGGGCACTCTGTGTGGTGGCAGTCAGTGCCACCATATTTATTAAACTCCTTCACCAGGAAAGGCACACCACTGCATGATGAACTTGGCTCTCATTGCAGCGGACCTTTTATTAGATCTGGTGGCCAGTTTATGTGCTGCTGATGTCAGTGCCTGCAGCTGCCTTATTGGGGAATGAGGGATGCACCTACTGATGCATGCCCTGCATTCACCCACAGTGACCACACCTCCAAATCTGCTACTACTGAAATATGTTGGCTGGTGCACATGTAAGAACCAACATAAAAATGACTGCAGCAGTCTGAGAATAACATTAAAAATAACAAAGTTAGAAAATTCATTTGAGACTAATGATTATCAAAATAACAAAATGTATAACTGGAAAACAACACCACAATATTAGAATAGAAGAAAAGACTACAATGATTCAGACAGCTGAGGGAACTACACACAACACAGAAACAGGGGTAATAAGTATAGATCAGAACAACCGAGGCCTTTTTATGGAGAGATCAATACAGAGATCCACACCAACAGGAAGGAGCTACAGGGGATAGGCAACACAGGTACCACACCAGAGCACAAGGTCTGGTCCCAGACCTAGAAGAGGATCACTATTGACCACTGGGAGATGGAGAGAGAGAAGGAGGCAGCAGAGGGAAAGGAAGGGGAGGAGAGGACTTCAGGGAAAGGACACAGTAGCAATATTTAACCTGAGCCAAAGAAAACTTACATCCACTGAAACAGCAGTTTTAAGTAAGGGTCCCTCATTCTTGCCTACCAAACTACCAATTTTTCTATTATTAAACCTAGATAGATTCTTTCGGACCATACAGTATGTCTTAAAGCAGCAGTATTTGATAGATGACAAAAAAAAATGTTAATGACATTATTTTTTAGCAAAACGTTATGTCTGACATCCTTAGATTTATCTTCAGTGTATTTCTAGTTTTCTCATATATTGTTGAAAAAGCTTTTACACCTAATTTTGTAATTGATATCTCATATCATTTATGATGGCTACTGCTCACAATTTTTGAAAATCTCTTCCATTAAAGTTGCTTGTTGAATGTACATGCTATATTCATAATATGGATGTATTAGGATGGCATTACCACATGTTTCAGAACAAACAGAAGTTGTGCTCAGGAAGCAGGCAGTGCTCAGATAGGGCAGCCAGCCCATGTAAACAGTACAAAAAGAAATTCAGCACTCGTGAAGACCAAATGTAGTAAATAAACTGAGTAGTTTATTGTGGCTGTATTGCCCAGACAGTAACCTCTTCCCCAGTGCTTTGACCCTAATACAGGGTCTTCCTTAGGGAGGTGCAACTGAGGAGTAACACAATCAATCTACCTTTATACATAGTAATTAAAGTGACACTCATCCAATTCATGATACAGTGAAAATACAAAAATTGTAAACAAAGGCATACAGTTCATGGCACGAGTTAACTACATAGTTAATAAAAACTTAGATATTGTATTTGCACTTTACACTCTCAATACAGTATTTAACAGTGCTGTTTTAATAATCAAGTAAACCTAGGAATTGAACTCATGACCAATTGACTAAGGGGGGGATATAACTAAATCCCCAATTTGTTTAAATGAAAATAAGCATACAAACTGGCAAGAATCAAATGTTCCAGAGTCCCCTTAAAGGGGTAAGATGGCTCAATAGAATAACAAATACAAAGAAAGAATTTCTGCAGAAGGGAGCCTACAGTGTAGGAGTAGGGGTGGACTCATACAGTGTGTACACCTAGGGCATATTTAAATTTATTCTTTCTGACAAAGTAAGCAGAGTGCTAAATGTTAAAATTTTATACTGTATCCAAATCCCCAATAAATTAAGGGGGGGTGGATGGGGAAAAGAAACAGGTAAGATGGGCAGGACGGGGGGGTGAGAGAAACGAGGCAAAAAGATGGGACCTATAGGAAGGCAGCAAAGAAAATGAGTAAGGATAAAAGGATGATGGCAGGATCCAAGCTGTGAGGAATTAGCTCACCCCTAGTTCAAAGTTTGAACTATCTCTGTGCATTGTGGGGATACAAAAAAATGTAGCACTCGCTTAAGCATTATTCCTGAAATGGGGTCGAAGGTGATTCTCTAGCCCAGTTATCACTGATATCTCCAGGGAAGAGAAGAAAAATATTATATATATAGTCTATAATCCACTTCATCATTTCAAAAAACAGGTATCACAGTACCCAAGTTCACATTCCATTTAGTTTCTTACTGTGACAGAACTCTGACCGTGTCTCCACCTCTAGGATTCCTTGGCACATGTTAAAGAATAGTAAAGCTCATACTATCAAGCTTTCCATTGTGATTTAACAGAAAATGTGCCCCAATTGCATTGTATAGGTTGCCATTTGTGATGGCCTTCACATGCTCTTGGATACGTTGCTTAGCTGGCCTAGTGGTTCTGCTTATGTAATAACAGTTACAGGGACACCAGAACATGTAGACAACAAATGGTGTGGTGCAGGTTAAAAACTTCTTGACAGCGAATGTATTTCCATCCTTTATGAAAGTTTTTCCCAATGTGGGCATATTGGCATATGATGCACTTCCCACACTGGAACAAATCTTTAGGTTTGGTGTGCAGCCATATACTTCCTGATGCTTTATTTTTTGTTAAAGTGGAATGGCTGTGTGTGAGTTTGTCACCAATGCTTCTTCCCTTTGAAAAAGTAACCCTGGGTTTTTCTGATATCTGATCCCTATGTATGGAATCTGACAGCAGAACTGGCCAGAATTTGTGAACAGGTCCTCCTACTTTTCCAGCCATTGGATTAAATTCAGTAGCAAAGGTTACTACATCTTTTTGATCAAATTCTCCTTCAACATTCTTCCCCAGCTTTTCTTTTTTGGGGGGTCAAAAGGTCACACCTTTTGATTTTTTTGAACTTTGTCAAAGGCATCATTTAATAAAGAATAATGCATATGTAGGGAGTTGATATGGAGTTTTTTCACACACCCAAGTTGTGTGATAATATGTAAACCTCGAGAGCAAAGCTTGAGAGGTTTTGATATTATCACACAACGAATTAATATTAACATAATTTCGCCTACATATGTTTTATTTTATAATAACTGTCACTAAAACAAATTCATTAGAGGTATTATTTTTACTACGAGGGAGATCATGATGAAAATATTCATATTTCCTTTACTAGTAGGCATGCCCCACGCTTATTCAAAGACTGACATCACATAACGTTAGCTGCAGAGTGCCTCTACTAGGCGAAGTGATGCCACAGCGTGGTCTCCAAAGGTTGGTTTTATTTAAACAATACATGCTGAACACATACAGGTCTGTAAACCAGAGGGTAAGCTAAAGAATTAATGTAAAATGGTAACGCTTTCTCATTTGGATCTGTAAGTTATGCTATGAGTTTGAAACTGTTTACTTTGGAATGCGAGTGCTGCAGGCTTCTTGGCGCGAGACTGTAAAAGTCAGGTTGATACGACTTTTTTCGTATCAACCTGCGGGTTGATACGACTTTTTACAGTTCTTGAAAATGGGTTGATAACAGGGATCACCAGTTATTATACATTATTTCAGTATACCCCCTTTGGTGCAACTTAAGTCTCAGTGTAGCTGCATGTTTAAGAAATTCCTGTTCCTCTGAACTGTTTGTTTTTAGCCTTATCAGTTCATCATAGGGTGTGTATGACACTAACTGTTTGGGATGTGTACTGCTTGCATTCAAAATTGTGTTTCCTGCCGTTGCTTTCCTAAACCCAGCAGTTTGGATTTTCTCCCCAGGTACTCCTACTAGTACTGATCTAGGAATGAGATTATGTTTCTGTCTAACTCATATGTGAATTGTAAACCCATATAATTCCCATCCAGGTAATTCATGAAATCAGCTATCTCCTCCTGTGCAACAGACCATATTATAATAATATTGTCAATATATCTAAACCAGATATCTATCTGGTTTAGAAATGTGTTCCTTGAGCAGTCATAAATAAACCTGTTTTCAAGGTACCCCATGAAGAGGTTTTCGTAAGATGGGGCAAAAGTTACCCCAACACTATTCCACATGTCTGTATATAGCACTCCTTATTGAATAGGAAGTAGCTATGAGTTAAAGCAAACCTGATTGCATCCCTCAATAACTTCATAGAAATCTCTGGTTTTGTAAAAAAAACTTTCAACAGCTCACAAGGCTAATTCAGGGTCAGTGCTGGTATACAGGCTAGACATGTCAGTAGTTTTCCAACTATACATTAGATCCCAGATTTTGTTTTTTAGTTTACTGATCAGTTCCATGCTGTCACTTATGTAGGATCTGACTAAAAAGACATGTGACTGCAGATATCTATCTATGAAAGTAACCAGGTTCTGTGTTAGTGACCCTATGCCAGACACTATTGGTCTCCCAGGTGATTTCTTTTAATATTTATGGACTTTAGGCAAGATGTAAAATGCAGGTGTTAGAGGACAGTCCACTTTCTTGTACTCTGACTCACTTTTTGTTAGCCATCCACACCTTAAGCCTATTTCCAAAATGTCACATAATTCTCTCTGGAACCTAGTGGTAGCATCACTTCTCAGCTTCTGATAGTTTGTCTGATCTAATAATAGATCCATACATTTACCAATTTACATGTCTTCACTCATAAAGACAAGGTTACCTCCCTTATCTGATTTTTTGAAAACAATTCACTGTAACCTTTCCAGCTCCTCCTGTTTAAGAATTTTAAAGTGATTCATTTTAGTATCATGAAACAGCTTATCAATCTCATTAGTTAGCAAACTTTTGAATGACACAATTAGAGCACTGTATACCTGAGGGCGAAAGAGATATTTTACTTTAAATTGGTGTCTGCTCTTCAAAGTTTTCTTGAACTTCTTCATTCTCTGGTAATACATCACATTCCTGTAAGAGAATTGTAACATCAGTTTGGTCTATGATATTATAGTCCCAGTCATTCATGTCCCATGTAGGTTCTTCCTCCTGACTCTCCGTAGTTGTGATTGTTGGGACCTGCTTGGAACTGAGAAATTCCACTTGTGCTTCAATTTTCCTCAAATCCACCCATTATGGTGGACACATTGTTTGCCTCTCTGGTGCTTTAAAAAAAAAGTACTTTAGCTTTATTTTCCTTATTAGTTTAAATATATCCATTTTAAATGTGAGTAAATCAGGCTTTTGTCTAGGCACAAAGGAAAGGCCTTTCAAAAGTATTGTTTTTTGTTGTTCTGTTAATATTGTGTCAATTAGGGTCAAGTTGTTAAGTCCTTGCACCTCAGGTTTCCTCTGTGTGCTGGTGCTTGGGTTGCTGTTTACCTCTCCTTCCCCTCCTCATCTTTTTGGTATGGCCCCTTTTGGTTGTCATTTGTTTTTTTGGATTTAAGTTTCCTGCTCCCTGTGTCTTGCCTAAAAAATATTTGGTGTGGCTGAGAGGTTAGTGGAATCTATACCTGTTGCCTGGCTTGCTCCATCACTACTCAGTACTATAAGTTACATTTCTTTTGCAAAGCTTACTACATGTTTTTAATGGTAAACAGAACAACACTGTGCCAAGATATTTACTTTTTTCATGGTGGGCATGGCATGAGAGTGGGAACTTTTAAAGATTTAAAAATCCTGTATCCTGGGTAAGGAATGAAAGAAATAGAAAAGCAAAATGGGTATCTTGGTATTTTTCACCAGATAAACATTATGGCTGTAAAAAAACCCTGTATGATTAATTTATTTATTTATTTAAATTTTGGTGACCGGGTAGGCCCACTGAGACAGAAACAGTCCCTTTTTCAGGGGCGATGACTAACAAATATTATTGCTTTAGTTGCTGGTATTGCTGGTAGTTTCCTGCTTCCTCCCTACTACCAGATTTATGGCTTTGTTCACTTTCAGGTTGTTAAGCACCTTCAAGACTTGGTCTGCTGTGAAGGGGTTTGTATCAACCCTTAGTCCAGGGGTGCTTTTCCTTTTTATTGCTGGTCCATTTCCTCCCCTCTCCTCCATAAACATAGAGCAGAAGTACCTGTTTAGGACTTCTGCCTTCTCCCTATCCTGCTCTTCTAGGTCCCCCATTCTGCTTGTAGTCTTACTATTCCCCCCTTTCTCTTCCTTTTTTCACTTATGTACCTAAAGAAGGTTTTGTCCCCTCTTTTTTATGTCTTCTGCTATCCTCATCTCAGATTATGTTTTAGCCTTCATTATTACTTTACAGGCCTCCTTTAGTTTCTGATTCCCTGTCTTCCTCTTTATTTGTTGCTTTGAATTTTCTATAGGCTGCCTTTTTTCTGTTACTATAGTTGCCACCTCTTCCTTTTCTTTTTTGCTTTACTTACTGTTTTGGTATATTGTTCCATGACCTTCTTGATAGGGCCCTTAATGTTTTCCCAGATTTCCTTGACCCCTCTCACCTCTCCTTCTTTTAAGATTTTAGCTAGGCTGTGTCTCATTTTCTGTAAGTCTGCTCTCCTAAAATCTAGGATCCTAATGTTGGAGTGACTGGTGTCCTCTGCTGTGATAATGTTGAAACTGACCATACAATGGTTGCTATTCCCTAGATGGCACCCTACTTCAGTCTCCTCTTCCCTCGCACCATATGTGAGATTGAGGTCTAGTATGGCTTCGCCTCTTGTTGGAGAGTCTACAAGTTGCCTCAGATCTGCACCTTGCAAGGCCATTAATAAATCCCTACTTCTCATTGATGCTGCTGATTTTGTTTTCCAATGTATGTCAGGTAGGTTAAAATCCCCTACCAGTATCACCTCACCCTTGTCTGACATTTTGTATATTGTCTCAAGTAGGTCGTTGTTCACATTTTCTCCACTGCGTCAGGGACCTATATACAACTGCTATTCTGATGGTTGCCCTGTTACCAGTGCTGAATGCTAGCCACAGTGCCTTGGTTTCACTGGAAGACCCCAGTATCTCTGTGGTGTTTATATACTCCCGTACATACATATTGCCACCCCTCTCCCCTTTATTCTTTCCTGTCCTTTCTGTTTAGGTTGTACCCTGGGATCACTGTATCCCAGCTGTGGTTATCTGTATATCAGGTTTTAGTCGCAGCTACCCAGTCTAGGTTTCCATCTGCCATTGCAGCGATAAGACCTGGAAGTTTTTTTGTCAGACTCCTAGCATTTGCACGCATTGTCCTCCATATACATTCTCCCTACTTGCTATGGTGATGTTTCCTGTTTTTTTGTTGCTCTGGATTTCTGTTGCTATTTGCACGAGAGATGGAGCTGGATATCATTGTCCACCTAAGGACAAGTGACTTGGCCTGGCATGGGATTAGAGCAGTGCAAGAGGCATTTGTGGAGTTGGGGAGGGGCCTTAGACAAGTAGCTCATACAGTATCCTTCTCGGAGGTGCTGCCTGTCTGTTGCATGGGTGAAATGAGGGTACTTCACACTATGCAGTTCAATGAATGGTTGAACAACAGGTGTGGAGCACAGGGTTTTGGCTTCACTGGGGACTGGGGTTCCACCTGGAGAGATACCCACCTATACTAGCACGATGGTCTGCATCTGTCCGGGAAGAGAAACAGTCTCCTGAGTGATCAGTTTAAATGCTTCACTGGCAAGCTTTTAAACTAGTCGGGGGGGGGCACTGATAAGAAGCAGGGAATGCCCAGCCTCCCCCTACAAAACAGGGTACTTAGTGAGGTAAAGACCAAGGTAGAAAGGTCAGAAGGGAGCAGGACAGAGGTAAATGGAGAAGGCAAAGTCAGTAAGAGCAGGGATAGGACTACAAGAAAAGCCATTAAAAAATGGAGAGTAATGAGTACCAATGCCCGTAGTCTGGGTAACAAGCTTCCTGAATTATTGGCCTTGATGGAAGAGGAACATCTGGATATTGTGGCAGTCACAGAAACATGGTACACACAGAACCATGACTGGGATGTAAACATACCTGGGTACACGATCTACAGGAGGGACAGGGATAGTAAAAGAAGAGGAGGAGGAGTAGCTCTCTACATAAGTGAAGGAATCAAAGTTACAGAACAAAAGGGTAAACTGGGAGGAGAAGAAGCACTGTGGGTCAACCTGGAGACAGGCAATGGCAACAAAATCCGCACAGGGGTTGTATACAAACCTCCATCTCAGGGGGAAGAAATGGACAAGGGAATGATAGAATGGTATAAAAAGGGGAGATATTGTTGATGGGGGACCTGAATATGCCAGATGTTAACTGGAGTGCATTTGCTGCAGCCACATCCAAGAGCAGGGTCATTCTAGATGCCCTGCAGGGAGTATGCCTTTGACAGCTAGTACTGGAACCCACTCAGGTAGGAGCAATCTTAGACCTAGTACTCTCAAATGGAGCTGGAGAGAGGATCACAGATTTAGAAGTGGGTAGCCATCTGGGAACTAGCGACCATCAAGCAGTATGTTTCACGATAAACACAGCAGTAGAGTCAAGTCATACAAAGGCAAAGATAAAGGTCCTGGACTTTAGGAGGGCTGACTTTGCCAAATGGGTGAGTGCCTAAGGAATGCACTAGCAAATGGGCAGGAAGTGGGGTGGAAGAACAATGGGGAATAATCAAAACTGCCATCACAGAGGCAACAAGCCTTTGTGTGATGCAAATAAACAATACAAAATTATGTAAAAAAAACACTTTGGTGCTCAAAGAAGTTGGCAGGGGAGGTTAGGTAGAAAAAGATAGCATTCAGGAAGTACAAGGAATCATAGAAGGAGCAGGACAGAGAACTATATCAGTTAACTCATTCACACCAGAAGAGCTCTTTGAGACTTCCTCCACTTGTGCCCTATATACTCTTAGCACTGCATCCTGGGACTTTCAAAGCAAAATCAATCCATAATCAGCATGCTACAAACAAATGCGAATACCTCTTGAACCGTAAGTGCTATACACAAAGTATGAATGGCAAAGTTGTTCAGCACAACATTACCTTTCCAGTGATGCTATGAAATCAATTGTAATCAATTTGTTTTTTTTATTTTATACTAGCTAAAATACCAAACAACTGTGTTTTTTTTTTCAGATTTTTTCAAAGTCCTTAGGTGAGGCTTGACCTTAAACAAATGAGAATAACTCTTAAAGTATATGTGGTAGACACAAAGTATCAGCGGCAAAATTGTTCATCACAAAATTACCTTTCTAACAGTGCTATGCAATCAATTGTAATCCATTTAGTTTCTATTTTATACTAGCTGAACGACCAAACAACTGTGTTTTGCTTTTTTCAGAATTATTCAAGTGGAAGATTGTCATTGTCCGACCATTCCAAAACATTACATAAACATTGAAAAAAAATGTCTGTCAGATATATGACTATGACATGCCTCCTTTGGAATTTGGAAAAGGGATTTCCACATTTTTGTTTCCATTTATCTCCCATTGAGGAGTCTTTAATTGCATACTGCTGTCAACTTTAAAAGATGAGTCCACTATCGTTACATGTGCCATCCCTGAACTGTTCCAGTGGTATATCATAGGGCATTCTCAAGTGTCCATTGATTAGACAACACTTTGTGGCTTTTCCCCACCCTTTCATTAGCATCATCAGCTAAAATAAGCATAAAAACAGTGGCGCTTACTTATAAATCTTTTACCCTCCCCCCTTTTAAGTCAAAGTTTTTTTTTGCATGAATAGCCGAGGAGACTGGGGAAATATGTGTTAACCAAGATAAACCAGGGAGCACCCCCTTTGAGATAATAACACATAAACAAAATGGAAAGCCCAAATTCAACAGTATACATTCCTGATTTAAGTCCACAGATACAAATGTAGAGATACCACTGGTGGTCTACAAAAGTTGTTTTCTTTTTGTGGGAGTTAAGATATCCCATTTTTGATAACCTTGAACTTGAACATCTTCATAGTATAATAACCAGGTCTCTTGCACCATTATGGTATCAAAATGTTTAATCCTTTTTAACCAGTCTTTATCATCATATTTAGCTTAAATATCACTAATGTTTCATCATAAAATATTTATCAATTCTTGATTTGTGTTCACAAGTCAGTCTAAGCCTTCACCCTCAGACTCATCACAGGACAGATCAGTTGATTTAAGTTCTATTAAATAAAACTGTCTGAACTTTCATTTTCTTTATAACTTTCACTTTCAGCATCCAATAGGACACTTACTGTATATTGATTCTTATCTCTTGCCAAGCTGTGCCTGTGATTGCTGATGTATCTGAGGATTCATCTGAACTGCCACAAGAGTGCACTAGTTCTATGCACTTTAAGCAATAACTTATTCTATCCTGAGACTTTATTTTACCCTTATCCAACTTCACCCACTTTGTTTTGCTTTGAAGATTTGTGCCTCATTGTTTGCAGGTTCATGTACTTGTTTACTTCTCTATTTATTGAATTCAGTAGGACTGCTATTCAAATTTTTAAATTGGGGAGTGAAAATCTTGCTGTCTGATTGGTTATTACCTGTGCATGAAATCTGTTCCATGTATAGGTAAAAACAAGTACCTGAAAGCAGGACCGTATTGCAAATCAAAAAAAAAAAAATCAATCTGCTGTTAGAATACTCATATTTGAAATGCTGCCATTTTTTCCCGCTAACGCGGTGCTTACTCTCACCAATATCATTCATGTCTGCTGAACACCTTGCTCTCCCACTTTCTCTGGGCATTTTCTCTTCAAGCCACTCACTGATCATTAACATCTTACCCCTTTCGGCAAAAAAACTGACAAGTGCTCAAGGAAAGTACATCCTGCTGTATCACTTTTCTCTTTACACTTACCAATCCATCTCTGCCAGCCATACTGTATCCAAAAGTCTCTCTTTCTCTCCTCGATACCCTGCCTGCAGGAAACCTCCCTTCCCATGTCTCATTTATATACATAGTAGTGAGTGATTTTAATTTTTTGTCTGTTTAATGTATGGTGCTTGAATGTGGAGGTGAGAAGGCACTTCTGATCGATTGGCAAAGAAAGTCACACAGTTTCGGGAAGAGGAGGGGCAGTTGAGTTCTCTACATATAAAACAATCAAAATGATCAGTTGCAGTGATAAAATATTAAATAAATACAAATGAAGAAAAACCACACCCAACTGCAACATAGCATCTGATTTTTTTTCTTTTGTATAAATGAAGCAGAATTTATACAGTCTGTTCCTGAACTAAATGTTGGGATGGGGGTGTGGGGGGTAGCCATTACCTAAAGTAGGGCTGCTTGCTCTGTGAAGGGGGATGACAACTCCGAAGTGCAGACAGTCCTTCCCAAAAGCTTGCTAGTTGCATGGCTTCTTTTTCTTTTTTTTTTTGTTTATTTACAGTAATTGAGTCAGAGCACAAATTCTCTTATCCTGTGGCTAAATATAATAACATCATCAGATAGCAGGCAGCAGAACTATTTTACCTGTAATTAACATAATGATTTCTGCTTTTAGACATATAGCTTTTTTTTGTGTGTGTGGTGGGGGGGCCAAAAACATATTTTAAAGAAAGGAACCCTTTTATAAACACAAAAAGACATTCTGGGGTTGTCCATGGAAGAGATTTTACCACAGGTCCAGGGGCTGAAGGCTCTCAGCCTGCAACATTGTGCCTCAATATGCCCCTCGGCATGCAGCAAAATCTGTTCCATGCATACCCCATCATGTCTTATTACTTACTTATTCCAGAAGGTTAGAATTAATTTCTGGAATTAAGCTAAGTTTCACTTGAATCTGCTGATGTAGTGGTTAGGCACATCCATCTCATTTGATTTTGTCTTAAACCTATACACAATTTTATATTTATTCATTTATTTATTTATTTACTGAAACGTTTCACCAGGAAAGGCACACCGAACAACAAGTTGCTCATCTCACAGTGTGTCCTGGTGAAAAGAGTAGTGGAAATACATACATGCAATACAACAGCAAACATTATTACAACATTATTGACAGCGATGAAAAGCAAATAACAGAAAGAACATATAAGTGCGGAATATGAATATAATTGTTTACAGTTGTCACAATGGACAGGTCAAGTGCATTATATTAGGATAGCATCTTAAATTCATGATAATGGTACCATTTAGCCAGAAAGGAAGTGGTGGATAGGGAGTAACAGCAGATGTGGAAAGTTAGCGAGGCTGGGAGGGGAGCAGATGTATTGATTGTTGCAGATTGATAGGAATCTAAAGTCATAGTTATATTGGTAGTTATAGATAACTCAAAGGAATGACCAGGTTGGAATCTCTTCAGGGAAAGAAAGTAGTGGGGCTGGAAGGGAGCTGAAATTCAGAATAGTTACTTAATATATTTGATTGAGATTGGGTGCATGTCAGGAATACCAGGTAAGTTAATTGCAGGTACAATTCACAGAGAGGAAATTGTGTAGGGCTGAAGTTATAGAGGAAGGGTGGATGAGTGGTGAATCTGATGAGGAAGTGAATTCCACTGTTTTGGGAAGCGATACAAGAAAGCAACCTTGCCAACAGTGGTAGATTGGCGAGGGACAACCAAGGAACAGTAGTCATAAGATCTAAGTGAGTGGGCAGAGGGAGGGAAGACTGATAGAGAGTGGGTGAGATAGGACAGGAGCAATCCAAACCAGAATTTAGAGACAAATTTAGCACAATGGTGGAGGTGTCTATTTTCTACTGAAAGAAATGCCAGGGAGTGGTAGAGCTGACAGTGGTGGGTGAGAGGAGGAGAGTCTAGAGTGAAGTGACACAAGGAATTGAAGAGGGTATCCAATCTGGCTAAGGAGGTCTTGGGAGTGGCACTATAGACTACATTGCAGTAGTCAAAAATAGGAAGGATCATCTTCTGGACAAGATGACACCTTGCAGGGAGAAGGAGGCAGTTCCAGTTCCTGTATAGAGCACTGAGCTTGGGGAGCAGCTTTTTCAGGATGGTGTCCAAATGACCAGAGAAGATGAGATGTTAGTCAAGCCAAACACCTAGATATCTGAATGAAGAGGTGTTCTCACGGACTGTTCCATCAAGGGTATGGAAGATGGGCAGGGAGGGAAGCATAGAGAGTCTCTTCCTAGTGCCGAGGTCATGGAGACTGTCTTCTTAGCATTTGGAAAAAGTTGATGAGCGCAAAACCAGTGCTGAACATTGCTGAAGTCCTGCTGAAGTCTGTTTGCATCATCAGTGGGGGACTGGCCAGAGGTGTAGAGGACCATGTCATCTGTGTACATATGTATTGAGGTAGATGTACAGACAGATGGTAGGTCATTAAGAAATATGGAGAAAAGTATAACGCCCAACATGGACCCTTGAGGGACACCAGTGTTGATAGGGAGGGGGAAAATGTGGAGTCAGTGATTCTGACTGGCTTGGTCTGACCTACAAGGTAGGATCTGATTCAGTTAGTGGCTAAGTCAGTCAGACCTGCTGAGGAAAGGGAGTTTAGTAGTAGGGTGTGGGAAACTGTGTTGAAAGCCTTAGCTAGGTCTACAAAAATGGCAGTTGTGACTTGATCACTGTTCAACCCTGAGAGGATGGAGTCGGTAAGCCTAAGGAGGTAGAGGAGGAGTGTTTTTCCAAAAAACAAATTGAAAGGGAGAGAAAAAGTTGGAGTTAGAGAGAGATAAAAAGAGAGTTTGGCAAGAACCAAGTGTTATTGCAGTTTGGCAAGGTTGGGAATGAGGGATATGGGACAGTAGTTCCCAGTGAGGAAGGATCACCGCTCTTAGGTAGGGGAAGAAAAATGGCATGCTGACAAACAGGTGGGATGGCTGTCATTTTGAATGAGAGGTTGAAGAGGTCAGACAGTGGGGCAGAGATAGCCGCATCTGAGCGATATAGCAGCTTGGGGGTCCAAGCCATCAGGTGAACTGCCTTTGGGTGGGTTTAAGGCATGCAAGGCATCCGAGATGTCAGAAGGGGAACTGAGGGCATCTGATAATACACCAGATTGAATGACACTATGTGAGTGTGAGGTGCAGACCCAGTCAATTAAGGAGTGGTTACACATTTTATGGTTCATCTGAGCTGGATCAAGGATGAGCTGGGATAAGTTATGGGCATCAATTTCATTTCATACTTTGTTCATGGTGGAGGACAACCAGTTTAAGATGAAGTCACCCATAATATAAACTTCACCTGAGGAGGTGTGGGTTACTGATGAGGTCTGTAACAACAGAGGAGTGGAGACCTGGGTGACAATAAGCATCTGACACAAATATAGGGATGGAGAAAGGAAGGGATAGCTGTAAGATAAACACCTCATATGCTTTTGGGACAGAGGCAGAAAGAATGGTAGTGAGTTGGATAGAAGATGAGATGTAGATAGCCACTCCTTCACCCCTCCATGACCAGTCTTGTAGAGATATAGTTTAGCCCAGGATAGAGAGAGAAAGGTCACATATTTTATTGTTAAGCCAGGTTTCAGACAGGATGATAATATCAGGACCAAGCGAAGCAACCAGAGGCTGGGGTAGATCGACTTTGGGGAGAAGGCTGTGTATACTTCAGTGGAGAATTTTTAGTCCACAGGGAAGGACAGCGAGGCATGATGGGGAAGTTCCTGGAGCAGTGGATGGGGGCACTGAGGTGATTGGAGGGCAAGGTCCAGGGTTGGGATTTATGTCTCTGGAAGATAGGAGCAGGAGTACAATGATAATGTAGTGAAGCTTTACACTCTTATACCAAGGTACAGAGCAGGTTCAACTGGAGATGAGGGGGATGTGGAGAGAAGAAGGAGGCTGGAAGCACAGAATACAGTATGTAGTAGTGTACAGTAAATAGGAATTGCTAAGAGTGAGGCACTAGGGTGGAAGGGGTAGTCTTCCCAGGTTTGAAGAGTGGGAGATGGCTTAACAGCATAATTGAAGACAGGAGAGTGGAGTGGAGTGTGGCAGAGAGGGGCTGGCAATAAAGGGAAGGGTGAGGGTGAGACAGAGGACAGAGAAGATAGGGAGAAGTAGTCTGAGTGAGTCTAGAGGCATGATGAGGAAAATATATATAGTGGAATTAGCAGGAGAGTATAAAAACAATCAATCAATCAATCTTTATTATACCAGGTGAAACACCATTGAGTGAAACACTTATAAATTAGGGGAAAGAGAAGACTATACTATAAGTTAGGGGGAAGAGAAGGCTATACTGTTATGACACAGTCACACTGCAAATGAAAGAACTAAGGTCCCTCTAGTGGCAGAGCTTTATAATCTGCTAATGGGAAACTGGGCACTTGGGGGCAGAGCTGAAATTTCTTACTTAATAATTACTAAGAGTTAAGAATAATTGTAATTACTAAGAGTTAGCCTGGGAAGGAAACGTAAGGGAAGGGAGATAGTAAAGGTAGAGGGAAAAACAAAATATTATTTTCAGATTAACTTAAAATTATTCTAAACTGATCTGTAATTTCCTTGCATTATAAAGTCAAGCACTTGCAATATACAGTGATCCAAATGGTAACATGAAAGATACAGCAAGGTACACACAATGCAATTAGGCAGAGGAGTGAAGCTGTTATAATTTGAAAATTTTACACCCAAAAGTTAAAACTCAGGCTGAGAGGCATACAGCAAAAGATCAGAAGTGGAATAGGAAGAGAGCCAAATGGGAGCCCAGTTCACCAGCACTGACCAATCAAGAGCTACAGTAAGAACTTGGGAAAGAGCGGGGAAAAGCCACCAGGAAGGCCATACCTGCAGAGCTAGAGGGTGGACTGAAGATGCAGGGACTACAGTGGAGCAAAGCTGCCTCCCAGTGCAGATCCTTGGATAGCTGTTCAAATAATTTTGCTCCCAATAGACCTCTTGCACATATTGTAAAGTATTACTCTTAGTGATGCCTCATTCTTTGTTGTTTGATTTAAGGAGTCCATATGGGTAAACAGTAGGAAGGATTTCCCCTTCCATATCATTTTTATTTTTCCTTTTTCAAATTAAAATTCTCATCTTATTTACTATCAAAATGATCATTTGTGTTTCTAACTTTACCTTGTGTCTGTACTTTCACTTTCTTGCTTATTTTTGTCCTTTTCTTCTCAGAATATCCACTTTTTTTCTGTTCCTTAAAGCTCCTACACCCTATTTTTCTCTCCAAATAATGATTTCTTAGTTTTTTTCCTTGTTATTAGTCAATGTTAACTATGATTTTTTTTGGCAAGGGCAAGAAAATATACAGGACAGTCTGTAGCAATTACAGTACAAAGAATAGGAACAGCCAGAATTAAATGGTGGAGGTGAACAAGGAGCGAGTGGTCTGATGCATCAATTCTGGGAGATATAAAACTGCAATTAAATTGTAGTGCTTAATCACTTGATTTCTGTCTAAAACAAATGAAATAACTAAAACAATTATGTAATATAGAATTAAAATACAGAGATAATCATTTAACTCATACCAATAAAATCAACACTGTATAAAACTGGTGTTGGTACTCATTTTTCTCCAATACTGTGTTTCAATCAGGGAAGAAAAAAGGATCTACCTTTGACTGGTAGAGAACCCATATGCACCAAAAGCTGTCATGTTTTTGTAGCTGTCCCCTTAATTTGTAAGTCAGGATTTCCATTCTATAGAGTGAATTAATGGTCTTATGCCAGGAAGCCAATGAAAGTACGCTTGCTGTTAGCCAATCTTTTTTATAACTTTTTCTGCTGCTAGCAACAGTGTCAGCAGCAATTTTAAATTATGACCACTTAGTCTTCCTAGTGGAATAGAATACAGTAGATGGGGCAACCAGTCTCTGTTCAGCAAACAAACTAACTATCACTCTAATTAGTTCCTTTCAATAATTCATCAGGCCAAACCAAAAGATGCATGCATGATTTACCTCTGGTTTGCCACAACCCCTCCATCAGTGACCCATTTGGTGTCCCATGTATTGGGCCTGTACTACTGGAGTCTTAAAAACCATGTGCAATATTTCCATGAGAACTCCCTCCAGTAGGTGGATGAGATGAGGTGGTATGCAAGGATAGCATATTTCAGCCAATTCATCAATGGTGTGATTCATATTAAGTTCTTTATGTCATCTACCCAGGAATGCTCCAGTCATTACTGGTAGCATGTTGAGGAATCCTTTGCAATGTGCACCTGTGAGGTAGGTCCACACCTCTCCTTCTGTTGGCCTTCCATAACAGTATAAAGTATCCCCAAGTTGTCCAGAGGTTATTTAAATGATGTCCCCAGTCCCAAGAGGTATGATTTAACTTGCAGATACATAAAGTAAGAGGAGAGAGAGGGTAGGTATCTCTGTTACAACTCTTAAAAGGAACAAATGTCCTTATTATCACAGAATTGATGGACATACCTAAGTCCCTGCCTTCTCCATATGTGGAAAACCTATCCATAAAATTTGTTGGAAACATGGTGTCATGAGCTATTGCTCCCAGTCAAAAGACTTCTGTTTTTTTACGGTATTTAGTGCAAGTGAGTAGCCATTGTTTAAGTGTAACTGCAGTGTAAGTGGAAAGTTCAGCAAGTTGTAAAGGCAAGAGAAGGTTAGAGAATAAATATTTATAGTGTATGGGGTGATATTATTGTATATGGAAATTCATACAAGCTACAACATTAGTCTGCTGCAGTAGTGTGTTCTTTGTTTTAATGTACTGCTTCAACCATATATAGGAGAGAAAATGGGAGCTGGGACTGAGTTGTGAGATCCTCACTAATGTGTTCACTTAGGGGTTCATAATTTAAATGTTCCAAATGTTCTAACTTTGAGGTTAACTGATTGCCCATGTATTTGATTGCTCCCATAGTCCAATGAAAAGGATATTGGCCTATAAACTCTGAAGAGGGGGCACAATTATAAGCTATCAATTCTGTTTTTAAAACATAAAACTAAAACCCTGGCAGCTATCAACATTCCTGGAAAATACGCCAGACATGCAGGAATGATTTCTCAGGGGATGTTAATGCTTCCTTAAGTGTGTGTGGTTCTGTGTTCTTTTTTAATATAATATCATCAGCAAATAAAGCAGTTCGATAATCCCTCCCCCAAGGGTAGCCCCTCTATCGCTACTGCCTGCTGTATAGGCATTGATAGAGGTTCTACATAAACTGCAAAAAATAAATGGAACAAGGGGCAGCCCTGAGGAGTGCTGAACCCAACACAATAGGGTCAGACAATGTTACATTAACCTTAATATACACTTGGAGTGAGGAGTATAGTGACTGGAAGAGAGTCAGAAGTTCAGGTGAAAAGTCAAATGTTGATCTACTGTCCAATATAAACTGCCAGGGTGATTTATAAAGGGCATTCTCTGTGTCCAAAATAAGGACAACTAGGAGCATAGACCTCTGAGCATCATTTTTCACCAAGTGTAATGTATGGCATGCATCGTCAAGACTCTGTCTTCGACATACAAAGCATACCTGGACCTTATCTATGTCCAGTAAAATAGTGTCTAATCTACCTGCTGTTATACCCATGAAAACCTGATAATCAAAGCTAAGGATTGATATGGGATGGTAGGACAGAGGCAGAACTGAGTCCTTATCCAGTTTCAGTATAGCCGAGGTAGTGGCATGCTGCCTTGATGGTGGTGGAGAACCTCTGTCCTGCACATACATATATGAGCTAAGCATTAGAGGGAGTACATGTTCATGAAATAATTTGTAAACTTCAGCTAGGTACCTTTCTGGCCCTGGGTGTTTAAAAGAAGAAGAAGAAGAAAAATCAGCATTTATATAGCACTTTTCATACACAGTGTATCCCAAACCTCATTGCAAGCAATACTAGACTGGTAGTGAAGTGACTGAATGTGTAGTGGTGGCCATATCGCACATTAACACCCACACACAGCCTGGACAATTGTATGATCCAGTTTATTGGAAGGGGAATGCTGGCCAGGACACCGGGAATGTCCCCTACTGTTTTGCGAAGAGTGCCCTGGGTTCTTTTACTTCCACCTGGACACCCACCAGGACAGCACCAGGATGGGCAGAAGGGACCTCTGTTTAATGTCTCATCTGAAGGATGGCACACCCCAGCAGTACAGCACCCCCCAATACTGAACTCAGATGCCAGTGTTTCAGGTATGAGACCAATCCTGGTATGGGATGAGAACCCATGACCTTCTGGTCCAGAAGCAGATGTGCTACCAACTAACCCACACTGACACTTATGTTACTTGTGTTTACCTGTGTTTGACCACTTAATTATCTGCCAGATCTCATCCCCGTGATAGGAGTGAGGAGCTGGTCAATTTGACTTTACATTAATTGGGGTATATGTAGTTTACTTAAATAAACACTGTTCAAAGATCACTCTGGCTGTGGCCCCTGAGTGGTCCTGGTAGTAGGTTGCTAGGATCTGCCTGATTCCCTAATGGTCTTGCTGCATCAACCTCATGTTTGGTCTCTCATCTGTAAATGTAGGCCTGCTTGTTGCAGACTACAGTAGATGCTGCTTGGCTAGTTGCCTAGCTCTTGTCGACTCCTCTCATAGTATGAGTGACAGAGATACATTAGAGCCTGTTCTATTTGTTAGTTCATTAAGGCCAGTAAGCCATTTTTCCTTTGGTGATATGGTATGCTACTGCTAGCAATGCCCTAAGTTTGTCTTGCAATTCTTTAATATTTTTATTTTCCTGCCTCCCTTTTTTTGTTGGTAGGTTGCCAAACTGCCCCATAAGACCATTCTTATAGTGTCAGAGGAATGAAGATGAAACCTCCGCCATGTCATCATGAGTTAAAATCCAAGAGATCTCAGTTTCAACTAACTCTCCGAAAGCCTTATCATGAAGCAGACACATTCAGCCTCCACATAGTGGCTTTCCTTTGATTACCCCACTGCATTCTTGAAATTATTTGGGCATGATAAGAAAGAAAATGAATCAAATGGGATATTAGGCATGACAAGAGATTCATGGCCTGTTGTAGTATTTCATTTAACTGGCGGAGTGGTTTGCAAAAATGAGGCTGTTTGAAGTGCAACAGGAGTTATGCCAAACGAATGTGAATATCTCTAAACGCATACACGTTACATATAAAAAAACAGTATGAATGTTTTCAGGACAAAAAGACCTTTCAAATAAGCCTATTCGTTATGCTACACTAATTATACTTTTTAATCAATGGCCATCCAATTACCTGAATTTTCATTTTACTTCATAATTTTCACTTTTCAGATGGATATATTTAAAAACATCTAATGAATTTAGATTAGTGACTACCCTCATTTGCAAGGTTGTTTTGTCCTGAACAACTTTCATGTTGGTTGTGTATTGGTAACTTGTATACTTTCCAATGTATTTACATTTATTTGGCATGACTCCTACTTTCGCTCAGAGAAAAAAAGAAATGAGGTTGTTCGGAAGACCATATTTTACAAAATATAAAGAATTCAGATTAGTGACTACCCTCTTGTGAAAGGTCTTTTTGTCCTGAACAACTTTTACACTGGTTGTTTTTGTGCACCTTGAATAGTTTTAAAGATATTTAGATTTGTTTGGAATGTGTGCACATTTGCTCTCGGAGAAAAGTAACTTGGAGTTCTGTGTCCAACATTTTAAACAGAAAGAAAGAAGTATTTCTTTAACTGCCATAGTGATAGCCACAGTTATGGAAGGATGCACTGAAAAGTCCAAAAATGTGTTCCACGCTATGCTATTTTTCCAGCTAAATCAAGATGGCAGTAGGCTCTGCCCACAGCCATAAAAAGGATTTAAAAAAGGGGTACTTACATCTCTAAAAGTTCTAGTTCAGCTCCTTAGTTGGGAAAGGCATAATGGCAGGTTGGAATGTTTCAAGGCTTCATTCTCGATCCTGCATGGAGGCCTAGTGTATTCAGGGCACCAAGAGTGTCAACACTGTGAACAGAACATATGGATACACAAAGTATCAGAAGTACATAACACATAACATTTAACCACAACATAACAGAAAACAACTTACATTTTTTGTTTTATTTTTATTGCACTGCCTTGCCTATTGAGGGGTATTCTTGTTCTGTGTTGCTGGCTTGGGATAAATGGGGTGGCTGATCTACCCCCCTCCTAACCTGGGCTCCTCCCTCATTATAGAAGTGTAGGTGCTGCATGACATGGAGGAGCAACCCAGTGTGGAGGGGGAGGTTGGCCTGATCATATAGGTCAACCAACTCCAGTAGTTGAGTTTATAAAGGACATATATGGTGACCAACATTTATAGTATGGGCACATTTTGTTCATTTTAGAATGGAAGAGCCTATCTAGTTCAGATACTTTTGTGAGCGAGGCTAGAATCTTGCTTATGGAGGGTATGTCGGTAGATTTCCAATTACATAGCAGAGCTCTCTTAACCTGCATGGTGAGAAGGGATAACCACCTAAATTCAGTGCAGTGGATGTTAGCACTGTCTGACTTTATCCCTAGCAGGAGGAGGAGGAGGAAGGGAAAGAGCAGAATTTGTTTTTGCAATATCTTGCTCCCAGTATTGCGAATCTGCTCCCATAATGTTGTACTCGCTGGAGAAGAGGAGAGGAGAGATGGGGGGACATGATTGAGGTATTCAATTATGTGAAAAGGATTAACAGGGGCAGAGCCAAAGAAATGTTCAGGCTAAAGAAAGGGGGCATGACTGGAAGTTGGAGGGGAGAACCTACAGGGGAGAACGTAGAAGGCATTACTTTACTGAGAGGGTGGTGGAGCCATGGAATGCATTGCCCAGGAGTCTATTCAAGAAGGGCACAGTGGAGGGCTTTAAAAGGGGGTGGGACAGATGCATGGGTGTACTGAAGCTAAAGTTGACCCTCTCGGGGGCCAGAGGGGGAGGAGGATCTAGCGCCACATAGGGGCTGGCTACAGAGCAGACACGAAAGACTATTAGGACTATTCTGCTGGCTTTTAGTATGCTAGTATGTTAGTATAATGCTTGCATCCTAGGGCAGGTCCACAGTATATGCAGGAGGTCTCCCCCCTCCCCGATAAACATCTCCAGCACTTATCACTCTCTGCAATGCAAGCCTTCCAGAGGACCAATGGGGTCCTGTAGCAGTCATGGAGAATTTTATTCTGAATCACTCGAATTCTGGTATCCATGACTGTGGAGTGAGCATTTTGACAGGCTTGGGACCATTGTTCTGAGATGATGGGACCCACTAGCATCTTTTCACATTTGGCTCTAGCATCATTGGATTGACTGGGTAGCATGTCCCTAAGGCTTGAGTAGATCTTATTTGCTAGATCTTTCTGAGTGGCCAGCCACTTCCCAAGTAATTTATCTGAGATTTGAGAGGAGAGTCCCCGAAGAAGTGGTTCTATAGCTTTCCTAATTTGGAAGTACTGTCACAAGTCCCTGTGGGGGATCCCCCACCTGTCCTGTAGGGATTGATATGTGGCCTCCATTTGTGTTTGAGTCTAACAAGTCATTCAGAAGTAGTATTCCTCTGTGGGCCAGTGTGGCCATATAACTGGGCTACTGGCTATCTGAATATGGTAACTGGTCCATATGGGTGTGTTGCAGGGACTGTTGGAGATTTTATTCATTTATGGACCCAACTTCAATATTTGAGTGAGGGAGGGACATTTGGGTGTTTGGAGAGATGTTTCTCCAGGGGCCCACAAATAATAGAGGCAGGAGTGGTCATCCCTGCCAGTAGTGTTTCCATGTACACCCTTTGGGGGGATTGATCAGTGCAGTGGATGAACCATTTCAAAGTTTGGGCCACCTGAAAGGCTATCTTATAGCCTTCCATCCAAGGGAGGTCCCATCCACCCAGAGTCCAATGGGAGCACAGTTTGTTGTGGCTGAACATGGGCTTTTTCCCTTCCCATAAGAAATCTCCTATCATGTCACATGATGGCAGCCTAGAAGACAGGCAGCAGACTCCATTTGCTCCGTTCCCCGCTCGCAAAAAAACTGCTGTTTAACCACCTTTTCAGAGGCAACAGCAATGGATTTTGGATTAGATCAACACATAAACTCTCTTCGCTTCGTTATAATCGCCAATAATGGACATCTTCATGTGCAAAGAACTGCCGTGGCAGTCGCCGCCACCATCTCCCGAAAAGGACAAGGCCTCCAAACGGCCTAAATCTCAAATGCTGAAGGCAACTACTGGATCCACACCGCTGACAGAGGAACGATGTTTAGAAATGATGAGACCGATGCAGGAATCTATTGACACCATTACTGATGAGTTATGTCAGATTAAAGTAGCAACAGACTCCCTCACAACCCGAGTTGCAGATTCAGAAGCTCGCCTTACATCGGTGGAGAAAAAGCAAGATAAGTCAGCCCTGGATCATGCACTTACTAACTGGAGAATTAAAAAGCTGGAGGATAAGTTAGAAGACCTGAAGGGGAGGAGTCGCAGGAATAATCTTTTAATAATTGGTATTCCTGAACAGGAAGAAGGCATGTCACCCATTCTCTTCGTTCAGAGATTCTGCAAAAAAATAGCAGGCTCCTCTCCAAATGGCCCTTCCTATATTGTGGACAGAGCTCATCGGGCACTCCACCCACCTCCACCCCCCCGGATCCCCACCCAGGCCTATAATCTTTAAATTACTCACTTTTCTGGACAAACAGCATATCCTCTCACAAGTTAAAGTTTTACAAGAAGTTTTATGGGAGGAAAAATGAGTTAGAATAACTCAAGACTTGACACAGTTGGTCCGACTAAAACGTCAAGAGTTACACCCATTCATATCCAAGTTGATTGCAGCTGGTAAGCCTTTCTGTGTAAAATACCCTGCAATTTTGCAAATTAAATTGGGAGATCACTGGAAGACCTATGACTCCCAGGAACAAGCATTGAGTGAGTTAAAAACGATGCTTCCAGATCTGTTTAAATGAACCTGCCCTTGGATGCGGTGCAGATATTTAATTAAAATCGTAGCAGCAGCATTTTTGTGCCAAGGCTACGAGGTATTCATGTCCTTGAATATTGGGAAGAGAGCATAATGTGCAACACAGTCAACTGCTGACGTTTTTTCCTGCTAATTACCAGTTTTATTATTTCAAGTAGATGGATCTTACTGTGCAAAACCTTTCAATGCTGGCTTTAAAGAATCACTCGTTTCAATGAAGAAACTGCATTTTCTCTAATATGAAGCTGGTTCCATGGTCAGTCCTAAACAATGTTACTGGCATTTGCCTCTAGAGACTACCTGTGCTGTAGTGCTGGCTCTAAAGACTCATTTTCCTTTATGAAGATCCCACATTTTTCACAGAATTACACCTGGCTCCACAGTCAATTTTTTACAATATTTGACGCTTGCCTCTAAGGACTGCCTGTGAAGTAACAAGGGAACTATGTGAGAACTGACTATTTAATTTACAATTATGTTATGTGTTATGTCCACTTTATATTAGCATTTACCAACTACCATAATGTTATATCTTAGCCCATAGAAATAGGAGATAACATTTCTCAAGAAAGGGGAATAGACCCCGTCAGATAAATCATTATGCTTTATTTATAATATTAGGGTCAGCTATTTGATTTTCAAAGGTTTTATTACTGTTGAATGACTAAAAGTGAGTTAGGGGAGGGGTTTATGGGGAATGTATGTACTTTTAGGCTTGTTTTATATACATCACCTGACAGATTAGGTTAGAATTGCAGTTGTAAGAACTGGGGGTAGTTAACAAGGGATTTTTGGGGATTGTTATGGGAGGAGGGAGGAGGGCTCTTGGACTGTTTTCTTTTTTTTTCTCTTTTTGATACAGATAAAGACATCAAGTATTTCTCTGGGTTACTCTATATGCTTCACCTCGCATCTAGGCTTAGTCTCAATTTATAAATAATGTTTGGTCCATACATCACTTTAAGCTGGAATGTACAGGGGGCCAGGGACAGATGCAAATGACAAATCGTCTTGAAACATTTATGGAGACTTACGACTAATATAGTTTGTCTACAGGAAACCCACCTTAGAAGAGAGGATATTCCTCTCTTGCGTAAAGGATGGGTAGAGTAAGTTTACAGGGCAGGAATACCTACAAATCGAGGAGGTGTTGCTATTTTATTTCACAAAAATGTTCCCTTTAGATTAGTACATGGAATCTGGGATAGTCAAGGATGCTACATAATACTGCATGGATTCTTGGGCTCTCACCAAATTACAATTGGTTCTATATATGGACCAAATGTAGATTCCCCATCATTTTTTACAAGTTTAATGGAAATGATTTCTTCTACTCCCCCAAGATAATTTTTCTTGGAGGAGACTGGAATATCACTCCTCAGCTCTCTTTAGATAGATCAGACTTTAAACAGTCTGGTCTCTCACCTGCGCAGACAGCCTTACAAGAATAAATAAATGGGTTGGGTCTCCTTGATATATGGAGATTGCTCAATCCCACTGAAAAACAATATGCTTTCTTCTCTTTCTCCCACCGCACCTGTTCACGGATAGATTATTTCTTGATAAGTTCCCATATTTTGCCAGGAATAATGGAGGCTACGATCCACCTGCGGGTTATATCTGATCATTCCCCGGTTTCTATTACATACATCTTAGGGCCTGGAATTAAAAGGGTTATTCCATATGGCAATTAAATATGAAATTACTCCAACTTCCCAATATACAAACCTATCTCAAAACTTTCATCATCTCCTTCCTTGAAAGTAATGTTGGTTCAGTTCCTTGCATTGACGTAGTCTGGTCAGCCCTGAAATGTGCTTTATGGCGGGAATGCATACACTTAGCTTCTAACAGACTTAAAAAGTTTCAAGTGAAGACTGAAAAATTGTTGCAAGATATCAAAGCTTTGGAATTAACTATCAGCAAGCGCTCCTCAGAAACTGAATGGATTAAACTTCATACGCTACACTCCCAATTCTCAGATCTCATGTCCCAAAAAGCTGAACTCTCTTTAAAATGTATCAAGATTAAATATTTGTAATCTGGGGAACGTGCTGGCAAATTGTTGGCTATCAGTATTAAACAAGCTGAATCTACCCATTTAGTGCCAGTACTACACCTTGCTAGAGATGGCCCATTAGTCACAAATCCGAGAGAAATTACCTCCAGCTTTGCACGATATTTTGGGGAACTGTACAATGCTGTAGAGGAAGAGATCCCAAGCAAACAACAACTTCAAACATATTTTGACCAGCTGACTCTCCCGACCTTACCCATAGATAAAATTCCACTTTTGAGCTCCCCTATTCTAGAATGGGAAGTCACACAAGCAATTAAACAACTCACCATAGACTAGTCACCTGCCAGATGGCTTCCCGACTAACCTTTACAAATTATATAGTATAGAACTCTCCCCCCTTCTGACAAAAGTATTTAATTTTTGGTATGAGACTGGCTTCTCAGATCTTACATATCTTGAAATTCTAATTACCATTATTCCTAAACCAGGTCAAGATCCACACTATATTGAAAATTACCGCCCTATTTCTTTACTTAATGTAGTTGTCAAAATATTGGCAAAAATCATCTGGGCCCCTTATTGGACACATTAATCAGTAATAAACAGGTTGGTTTCATGTCAGGATGATCCTCAAGTGACCATATGGGCCAACTTTTGCACCTCGATCCCCTAGCTGGTAACTCAGCTGTACCACTTGCCCTTATCACTTTAGATGCGGAGAAAGCTTTCGATCGTGTCTCTTGACACTTCCTTTTCACCACATTATCCCATTATGGCTTTCCACAAGCATTTGTTAACTGGGTTAGGTTATTATATATGTGCCCTATGGCCCGGGTCTGGTGCAACGGTTACTTATCTAATTCATTCCCATTGCTCCGTGGCACTAGACAAGGCTGTCCCCTCTCCCCCCTCCTCTTTAATCTCTATTTGGACCCCTTTATTAGGAGATTACTTATGACACAGGGTTTGCAAGGAATTCAAATAGGAACTGGACAACATCTTCTGTCAGCTTACGCAGATGGCCTATTATTACACATGACAAACCCAGTCGAGGGTATACCAATCCTCCTACAAGAAATTGAACCCTTTTCAAGAGTTTCCTACTACAAACTCAATTTGGCAAAATCCAATATTTTACCTTTGAACCAGAAATTACTATGTACAGACATAGAAAAATTTGGACTACACTGGGAACCTAAAGGTCTAACCTACCAGGGTATTAAAATTTTCAAAGAATATTCCTCTATCATTAGAGAGAATCTCATTACTTTAATTCAGATAATAAAATTGGACTTGGAAAAGTGGAATGCATTACCAATTTCCCTATGGGGTAGGATCAGCACAGTCAAGATGAATGTGTTACCCAGAATCCTATACCCTCTTAATATGTTGGCCCCATATCTTCCTAAATCATGGTTTTCTATTCTTAGAAACTTACTTAACAAGTTTTTCTGGAAAGGCAAAGCAGTAAGATGGGCATATCACAAACTTACTGTACCAAAACTTTGTGGTGGGCTTTCTCTGCCATCCTTTTTTTAATTATTATGGCGCTATCCATATTACTAAGCTAGTTCATTGGACGTCCCAGTTGCCTGAAGGACATTCTGAATCGTATTCCCTTCTTGGCTAGATATAAAAAAAAACTGGTATTCTGTACGTCATGCTCTTTACTGACTTTAATATACTCCTCTCCAAAATGCATTCCCAGAGAGCTCTGGAAAACTCCAGTAGGATGGTCACTGAGAGCCCTGAGTCAGCTGCAGCGTCACCTGAGTTTAAATTGGTATATAGATGGGAAACAACCACTTCTAAATAACCCCCATTTTAGAATCCGGCATAAACCTATTTCAATAGCGTTTTGGCCCTCTTTTCAGGGGAAAGATGCTTATTGATTTTGCGCCTAATGGCATAGTACTTTCATATAATCAATTTCTGCAAAGCTTCCCTGATTTAAAAGGGTACCCCTTCAAATACTGGCAGGTGAGACATGCGGTCACCTCCTTTTTAACCATCATGGGAACATCTGACCCACTCAACATGGATTTATCCTCCGTCCTCAATGTCGCTGGTCAACCACACCCTATCTCCAATGTATACAAAGAACTGCAGACCCTTGACACACAACTACCTACTGGTATATGTTACTATTGAGTTAATACCCTATCACTCCCATCCGTAATTGATTTCTGGCTACAAAAGTGGATTAACTTATATAGATTTATTAAACAAGATCACTTGCGTCTTGTACAATTTAATATTATGCACAATTTCTATTTTACTCCCCAGAAACTTTACAAAATTGGTAAAATATCTTCTCCTCAGTGCCCCTGTTGTTCTGCTGAAAATGGGGACCTTTATCATATGTTATGGATGTGCCCTAAAGTCCAATTTTTTTGGAGAGCTATCAAGAATTCCTGATCCTCTGTTGGCCTTTGGGCCCATTATTCTACTCCAGAAGTTTGTTTGCTTAATTATTATCCAACAGGAACACTGAAATCTAGGAAATACTTTATGGCTCTCATTTCTGCCATGGCTAAGCTTATATTCATGACGCATTGGATCGATGACTCCTTGCCTACAACATTAGAATGGCATAGAGAAATGTTGCAGGCCCTACAGTTAGAAAAGCATATTGCCAGTATGGATAATCGGTTGCAATGTTACCCAGATAGGTGGGGCACTTTAGATGCTTTATTAGCTGCACGGAAACCCTGACTACCTAACCCACTGTCCAAGCATATTATCAATTGCTTATGACTTTTCATAAGGAAAACCTATATACTTAAGGGCCCAGATATTCAAACTGCGCCCAAAATGTGCGCAACAGCAGGAGCAAGCACAAACCAATTGCGCATATGTGCAACAGGCGCGATATTCAAACATGGAGCAGAACAAATTGCGTAAGCAGCCAACGCCTGAATATCGCACATACTGCGCCATAGCGCAACCAGGAAGGAGAAGCTGAGCAGAAAGGTTGCACTATAACGCAACCAGGGCAGCCCAGCTGAGCAGTCCAGAGGTGCCATAGCGCAAGCAGAGACCCCCCCAGAGCAATGGAACTGCACATCCAGGGAGGCAGGCTGGGGCCCACCGCCAGCCATGCCACACATGGGCACAGGAACACACTGCAGAACCAACAAGACACCTGCACACCCAAGCACAGCATCACTGGGGGTGGGACGGATGATCTACTGGCCCATGGGGCAAGCCAATAAGCACAGCAGAGCCATGACGCCTCAGCACAACCACTGGCAGGCTTGAGAGTGCCACACAGGGGTTGACAACCACAGTGCACATCAGCCCCCCATACGCACAGCACACCCTGCACCATGACCCCAAGACACCACCCTGTGCAGTGACTGGCACTGCAGGGAACCATGCATCCTCCCCCCGGCACACGTCAACCTGGTGCAGCAAAGAAGCATAAAGCCAGACACACCCTGTGCACCCAGCAGTGGTGGCGAGACGCAAGACCAACAGAAAGTCACTGCTGCTGGAGATACTTCTACCATGACCACACATGCGCCGCACACACACACACACACACACACTCCAGGACCATACCACCCCAGATGGCATGTACACCACTGCAACTGAGCAACCATAGCCAGCTGCAAATCAGAGACCAACACAGTATTCATATCAAAATATAAATGTATTATCAAATGTAAAGCACAAAACAATCAACCATAACTATTTACAAGGGCTGGGTAAAGGTAAGGTGAGCAAGTGGATAGGGATGAACAACTTGAGAGGAAGGCAGGTGGTAGGGAAGGGTGAAGTGGGAAGGGTATTGTGGCCTAGGCGCCCAGCAGGCTGGTCCTCCTCCGCCCGGTGCCACTGTTCCCGGCGATGCCTCCTCCTCAGGCCATGTCTACGGATGTCACTGAGGATGGCCTGGTTGTCTAGGGACACTTATGTCAGCGCACGTATCTCCCACTGTATCCTCCTGAGAACAGTGAGGCCTAGGAAAATGGGAACACAGTCAATGGCTGTGACTGACCACAACCCTGAACACCACCCAACCTGCAAGCCATATAGCCCAATGTCCCGCACCTGTGATGGCATGCACCCACCCACAGTGAACATGCACATGGCCATCATAAACAGGCGGCACCAGCTATGTGCACTGCACACACACACACTGCCCATGTCCATCACAGCACAAACAAGGCTGTCAAGTGACGGGCAAAGTGGTGCATGCCAGTTATACAGCTATGTGCCCAGTGCATGCATGGACCACTTAGTGACGCATACACAGACGTACAGACATTGGACAGTGATGCATGTCGCCTTGTGTCATACATACATAGATACATAGACAGTGTTGGCAGATAAGGCCATGGCCCACCCAGTCTGCCAATTTGAGCTTGTAAGTTCAGTTTGTTTTCCTAGAAGTCTGTTGCACCTACCCTGACCTCCAGAATTCCTTTATGTCTATCCCATGCATTCTAAATCCTGATTGTTTCAGCCCTCACCACTTCCTCTGGCAGGGTGTTCCACTTGTCCACCACCCGTTCTGTGAAGAAATTCTTTCTCGTTTCCTCTGAATCGTCCTCCCTCCAACTTCATCCCATGCCCTCTAGTCCTGGAACATCTTTTTCGCTTAAAATAGTGTTTTCCTGCACCCTGTTCCTCCCTGTAGGATACTTGTATGTCTCTATCATATCCCCTCTCTCCCTCCTCTCCTCCAGGGAGTACATGTTCAGTTCCTTCAACCTGTCTTCATAGGACTTGTGATGCAATCCATGCACCATCTTTGTTGCCCTCCTCTGAACCTTCTCTACCCAGTCTATGTCCTTACGTAGGTATGGTCTCCAGAACTGTACACTGTACTTCAGGTGGGCCCACAGTGTCTTGTATAGTGGAATTATGACCTCCTTTCCTGCATGGTTGTGTTGTATGGCTGGTGGTTTTGCCTCCAGCATACAATAGCATCCATGAGGTAATGATACACTCCTCAAGCAGCTGGGTCTGCCGCTGCTGCTGCTGCTGCTGCTGCTGCTGGGGTGCAACACCCATGCACCACCGACCGCACTGGGGCCTCGGCACGCCCTCCTCACCCCGTGCCTGCATCCTCACATCCCGGCCTGTGGGAATATGTTGAGAAAAACATCAGTGTGACTCCAAAGCAGACTGCCCCTGCCCCAGTGAGAGTGCCTGCCCACACAGCCAGACCCATGCATCTCACACCTGCACACACTGACACAGCCAACCATGGCAGAGCTATCACCTGTGCGCAGCCACCAAACACACTCACACCGCTACAGGAGAATTACAGGTGCATAGATGGTACACCCACCTGGCTTCCAGGCACCACGCCTCCTGGCACGTGAATGTAGCCGCTCCAGAAGATGAGGATCCTTCGTGAGTGTCACTGTACGTGCCGGTACTGCTCAGCTGACCAGCACCGCCTAGTGCACTCCCACCAGGCTCACTGGCCACTGCTGCCAGACCTGTGTTCGGCAATGGTGAGGGTCACCACCATACAGTGCCCAGTAGTGCTCCACCAGGGCCACCAAGTCCACTTCTACAGGGCTCCACTGCACTGCCTCCCGCGCATCCGCGGTACCAACCTTCACAGTCTCAGGCAATATGGCGCCCACAGCCGTAACCCAATGTGGAGATGTTTGAATATACCACCGATAGTTTAATCAAGGGTTGTTCGAACATCGCCTATTTTCGACATAGCGCCGTCACCAGACAGCGCACAGGGTCCGTATATTATGGCAGCCGAACAGCGCCAGGGGGCAAAGGTCGTGACATCAGGGTCATGGGTACGACGCATGCCACGCACAGCACCATCTGACGATACACATCCTGCGCCGACCCACCACCCGCATTGTGCGCTTACGAGGACTATTCGCAGTAGTGCCACATATAGTGCCTAGTGCTGTAGCGCCACTGGCACAATGGTGGCTATGGCCTGAATTGCTGATCGCTAAGACAGCACTCCAGCAGCAGCATGGCAGATGCCCGCGAAGCTAGTCTGGGCATGTGCAATGCAGTGTACCACAGTCACAGATCTGTGCTTATTGGCTCAGCCACGACTAACGATATTGTGCAAAGCGCAACTTCAGTATATTCACGTACTACATGCAAATCATCTGGATCAGCCATTCAAAGGGCACAGGCGGGTTTGTATCTCATTATAGTTGCTCCACTCCTAATTTGTATGCATTGCACTATAAATGTTATGACATTGGGCTGCGCTCAGCCAGATTCGGGTACTGCAGGTGAGAGGTGAGTTGCATGCTGTGTGATGTTCTGACAATGGTCATGGGAAAATGCTGTGACTGCACAGTGACAGTGTCCACTTCCCCCACAGATCGCCATAACCGAGCAGAGACAAGGTGAGGGTGAGGATGGTGGCGAGGAGGAGGGCCCAACTTTACCCCAGCAGAGACAGAGGCTTCTTCCAGGCCTACCTGGAGGAGATTACTACTGAGTGGTAGAGGCTTCCCTCAGTCCCGTGCGGCTGCATGGGAGGGGTAGCTTTGGCCGTGAACTGCACGGAAGCTACCTCATATAATTCGTGAAGGAATGCAGGAAGAAGATGGGACAGACTGCAGGAGGTTAGAAGGAGAAGGTGGCAGCTCTTCAGCGTGGCACGTAGCACTCAAGGGGCCAGCCAGTGGTGTTGGAGTTGTCCCCGGCTGAGGAGACACTGGCTGCATTACCACATTGAGTGTTATTGAGGGCATACCAGGAGGTGGATTCCAGACAGGTGGCTGTCCATCACTGCACGGCGACATGGTGGTGGTGTTGGGGTGGGGGAAGGCTGTTCACATGCACCGCTATGTACCTCTTCAGCTGCTGATCCTGTTCATCTTCAGGAGATGGGTGGTGGTCCAGTGGTGATGATGACCTGCTGACATGGAGGAGGGTCCATCCACCTTCTGTCACCAGCCAGCATGCATCAGCAGCATGCACGCTACCGCCAACTCTGGTGCGTCGGTGATCTGGTGGGGGTGACAGCCTGTGTCTCAGCAGTCTGGCATGCAAGCATGCCAGCACGCTGTGACTGTGGCTGTAGCATGTACCTGCACCATTGATGATGCAAGGACTGCAATGCGCAGTGATATGTGTGTCCCATGACGGACACACAGCAGGCCAGCATGTGCCCTGGGCCTTCTGGTTCCAACTTGTGTACCAGCATGTTGTCAGCCCCAGGCTGTGCCTGTCAGCACCAGGAGGCAGCACCAGTGCCGTGCAGGTGTCTGCGTTGCGCTGCTGCACAGGGAACGTCGGGACCCCAGGTACAGCGGTTGAGGCAGCAGCAGCAGTCACCAACAGTCTGGGGCAGTGTCATGGTGCACATGTCTGCCGCCTTGATCCGCCTTCATTCTGGTCCTGTGAACAGCGCCCACCCTCGGCGGGCAGTGTTGCGGCATCGGAACTGGACAACATCTTCTGTCAGCTACGTAGATGGCCATTATTACACATGACAAACCCAGTTGAGGGATACTAACCTCCTACAAGAAATTGAACCTTTTCAAGAGTTTCCTACTATAAACTCAATTTGTCAAAATCCATATTTTACCTTTGAACCAGAAATTACGTAGTACAGACATAGAAAAATTTGACTACATTGGGAACCTAAAGGTTTAACCTACCAGGGTATTAAAATTTTCAAAGAATATTCCTCTATCATTAGAGAGAATCTCATTACTTTAATTCAGATAATAAAATTGGACTTGGAAAGTGGAATGTATTACCAATTTCTATGGGCAGGATCAGCACAGTCAAGATGAATGTGTTTCCCAGAATCCTATACCTCTTATATGTTACCCTATATCTTCCTAAATCATGGTTTTTATTCTAGAAACTTACTTAACAAGTTTTTCTTGAAAGGCAAAGCAGTAGATGGGCATATCACAAACTTACTGTACCAAAATCTTTGTGGTGGGCTTTCTGCCATCCTTTTTAATTATTATGGCCATCCATATTACTAAGCTAGTTCATTGACGTCCCAGTTGCCTGAAGGACATTCTGAATCGTATTCTTCTTGGTCTTAGATATAAAAAAACTGGTATTCTGTACGTCATGCTCTTACTGACTTTAATATACTCTCTCCAAAATGCATTCCCAGAGAGCTCTGAAAACCCAGTAGGATGGTCACTGAGAGCCCTGAGTCAGCTGCAGCGTCACCTGAGTTTAAATTGGTATAGATGGGAAACAACTACTTCTAAATAACCCTCATTTTAGAACCGCATAAACCTATTTCAATAGCGTTTTGGCCCTCTTTTCAGGGGAAAGATGCTTATTGATTTGCGCCACTGGCATAGTACTTCTATATAATCAATTTCTGCAAAGCTTCCTGATTTAAAAGGGTACTTCTTCAAATACTGGCAGGTGAGACATGTCACCCTTTCTTTTAACCATCATGTGGGAACATCTGACCCACTCAACATGGATTTATCCTCCTCTCTCAATGTCGCTGGTCAACCACACCCTATCTCCAATGTATACAAAGAACTGCAGACCCTTGACACACAACTACTCTACTGGTATATGTTACTATATACCCAATACTCCCATCCGTAATTGATTTCAGTTACAAAAGTGGATTAACTTATATAGATTTATTAAACAAGATCACTTATGCCTTGTACAATTTAATATTATGCACAATTTCTATTTTACTCCCCAGAAACTTTACAAAATTGGTAAAATATCTTCTCCTCAGTGCCCCTGTTGTTCTGCTGAAAATGGGGACCTTTATCATATGTTATGGATGTGCCCTAAAGTCCAATTTTTTTGGAGAGCTATCAAGAATTCCTTGGACCCTCTGTTGGCCTTGGGCCCATTATTTACTCCAGAAGTTTGTTTGCTTAATTATTATCCAACAGGAACACTGAAATCTAGGAAATACTTTATGGCTCTCATTTCTGCCATGGCTAAGCTTATATTCATGACGCATTGGATCGATGACTCCTTGCCTACAACATTAGAATGGCATAGAGAAATGTTGCAGGCCCTACAGTTAGAAAAGCATATTGCCAGTATGGATAATCGGTTGCAATTTCCTCAGATAGGTGGGGCACTTTAGATGCTTTATTAGCGTGCACGGAAACCCTGGACTACCTCAACCCACTGTCCAAGCATATATCAATTGCTTATGACTTTTCATAAGGAAAACCTATATACTTAAGGGCCCAGATATTCAAACTGCGCCCAAAATGTGCGCAACAGCAGGAGCAAGCACAAACCAATTGCGCATATGTGCAACAGGCGCGATATTCAAACATGGAGCAGAACAAATTGCGCAAGCAGCCAACGTCTGAATATCGCACATACTGCGCCATAGCGCAACCAGGAAGGAGAAGCTGAGCAGAAAGGTTGCACTATAGCGCAACCAGGGCAGCCCAGCTGAGCAGTCCAGAGGTGCCATAGCGCAAGCAGAGACCCCCCCAGAGCAGTGGAACTGCACATCCAGGGAGGCAGGCTAGGGCCCACCGCCAGCCATGCCACATGGGTACAGGAACACACTGCAGAACCAACAAGACACCTGCACACCCCAAGCACAGCATCACTGGGGTGGGACGGATGATCTATCACCGCATGGGGGCAAGCCAACAAAGCACAGAGCCATGACGCCCCAGCACACATCACTGGCAGGCTGAGAGTGCCACACAGGGGTTGATAACCACAGTGCACATCAGCCCTCTATACGCACAGCACACCCTGCACCATGACCTCAAGACACCACCCATGTGCAGGACTGGCACTGCAGGGAACGCATCCATCCCCCGCACACGCCAACCTGGTGCAGCAAAGAAGCATACAAGCCAGATACACCTCCTGTGCACCCAGCAGGGTGGCAGCAGACGCAAGACCAACAGAAAGTCACCGCTGTTGAGATACCTCACCATGCATACACACGCGCGCACACACACACACACACACACACACACACCCAGGACCATACCACCCTAGATGGTATACACCACTGCAACTGAGCAACCATAGCCAGCTGCAAATCAGAGACCAACATAGTATCATATCATCAAAATATAAATGTATTATCAAAATGTAAAGCTACAAAACAATCAACCATAACTATTTACAAGGGGGGGGTACGGTACAAGGTAGGGGTGAGGCGGATAGGATGAACAACTGAGAGAGGAAGGTAGGTGGTAGGGAAGGGTGAAGTGGGAAGGGTACGTGGCCTAAGGCTCAGCAGGCTGGTCCTCCTCCGCCTGGTGCCACTGTTCCCGGCGATGCCTCCTCCTGAGGCCATGCTCACGGATGTCACTGAGGATGGCCTGGTTGTCTAGGGACACTTATGTCAGCACGATCTCCCACTGTATCCTCCTGAGAACAGTGAGGCCTAGGAAATGGGAACACAGTCAATGGCTGTGACTGACCACAACCCTGAACACCACCCAACCTGCAAGCTCATATAGCTCAATGTCCCGTGACTGTGATGGCATGCACCCACCCACAGTGAACATGCACATGGCTCATCATAAACAGGCGGCACCAGCTATGTGCACACTGCACACACACACACTGCCCATGTCCATCACAGCACAAACAAGGCTGTCAAGTGACGTGGCAAAGTGGTGCATGCTAGTTATACAGCTATGTGCCCAGTGCATGGATGGACCAACTAGTGACGAATGCACAGACGTATACTGACATTGACAGTGATGGCTGTCGCCTGTGTCATGTATCATACATAGATACGTAGACAGTGTTGGTAGATAAGGCCCAGTGGCCCACCCAGTCTGCCAATTTGAGCTTGTAAGTTCAGTTTGTTTTCCTAGAAGTCTGTTGCACCTACCCTGACCTCCAGAATTCCTTTATGTCTATCCCATGCATTCTTAAATCCGTGATTGTTTCCAGCCCCACCACTTCCTCTGGCAGGGTGTTCCACTTGTCCACCACCCGCTCTGTGAAGAAATTCTTTCATGTTTCTCTGAATCGCTCCTCCCTCCAACTTCATCCCATGCCTCTAGTCCTGGAACATCTTTTCGCTTAAAATAGTGTTTTCCTGCACCCTGTTCCTCCCTGTAGGATACTTGTATGTCTCTATCATATCCCTCTCCCCTCCCTTCTCCAGGGAGTACATGTTCGTTCCTTCCAACCTGTCTTCATAGGACTTGTGATGCAATCCATGCACCATCTTGTTGCTCTCCTCTGAACCTTCTCTACCCAGTCTATGTCCTTACGTAGGTATGGTCTCCAGAACTGTACACTGTACTTCAGGTGGGGCCTCACCAGTGTCTTGTATAGTGGAATTGCGACCTCCTTTCCTGCATGGTTGTAGTTAGGCATGGTGGTTTTGCCCCCCCAGCACAATACAATAGCATCCATGAGGTAATGATACACCTCAAGCAGCTGGGTCTGCCGCTGCTGCTGCTGTTGCTGCTGCTGCTGGGTGCAACACCCAGCACCACCGACCGCACGGGCCCTGGCACGCCCTCCTCACCCCGTGCCTGCATCCTCACATCCCGGCCTGGGGATATATGTTGAGAAAAACATCAGTGTGACTCCAAAGCAGACTGCCCCTGCCCCAGTGAGAGTGCCTGCCCACACAGCCAGACCCATGCATCTCACACCTGCACACACTGACACAGCCAACCATGGCAGAGCCATCACCTATGCGCAGCCACCAAAACACACTCACACCGCTACAGAGAATACAGGTGCATAGATGGTACACCCACCTGGCCTAGGCACCACGCCCCTCCTGGCACGTGAATGTAGCCGCTCCAGAAGATGAGGATCCCTTCTGCGGAGGTCACTGTACCGGGTGCCGGTATCACCAGCTGACCAGCACCGCCCAGTGACCCCCACCAGGTCACTGGCCACTTGCTGCCAGACCTGGTTCTTAGCAATGGTGAGGTCACCACACACAGTGCCCCAGTGGCTCCACCAGGGCCACCAAGTTGGCCACTTCTACAGGGCTCCACTGCACTGCCTCCCGCGCGCTATGGTACCAATTTACAGCAGGCAATATGGCGCCCGCCAGCCGTGAATCCCCACGTGAGATGTTAAGTAATATACCACCATAGTTCAATCGCACTGTTCGAACAGCGCCGTCATTTTTCATAGCGCCGTCACCAGACAGCGCACAGGGCCGCATATATGGCAGCCGAACAGCGCAGGGGCAAAGGTCAGACATCAGGGTCATGGGCAATGACGCCAGGCCACGCACAGCACCATCTGACGATACACATCCCGCGCGACCGACCACCCATGCGTTGCAAGTGCCACAGTGGACTATTGGCGCAGTAGTGCCACAGCGCATATAGTGCCCAGTGCTGTAGCGCCACTGGCACAATGGTGGCTATGGCCTGAATTGCTGATCGCGAGACAGCACGCCAGCAGCATGGCAGATGCCCGCGTAAGCTATCTGGGCATGTGCAATGCAGTGTACCACAAGTCACAGATCTGCGCCATTGGCTCAGCCGACTAACCGTATTGTGCAAAGCGCAACTTTATGATATTCAGCCGACACATGCAAATCATCTGATCAGCCATTCAAAGGCACAGTGGCTGGTTTGCATCTCATTATGTTGCTCCACCTAATTTGCATGCATTGCACCATAAATGTGTGATATGGGCTGCGCTTGGCCAGATTCGGGTACTGCAGGTGAGAGGTGAGTTGCATGCTGTGTGATGTTCTGACAATGGCTCATGGGAAAATGCTGTAGACTGCACAGTGACAGGTGTCCACTTCCCCCATACAGATCGCCATAACCGAGCAGAGACAAGGTGAGGGTGAGGATGGTGGGCGAGGAGGAGGCCTCACCTTACCCAGCAGAGACAGAGGCCCTTCCAGGCCTACCTGGAGGAGGACACTACTGAGTGGGACAGAGGGCACCCCTCGTCCCGCGCGGCTGCATGGAGGGGTAGCTCAGGCCGTGAACCTGCACGGAAGCCACTAGTAATTCGTGAAGGAATGAGGCAAGAAGATGGGACAGACTGCAGGAGGTTGAAGGAGAAGGTGGCAGCCTTCAGGGGCGTGCACGTGCTGGCACTGGCGGGGCCAGCCAGTGGTGTTGGAGTTGTCCCCTGCTGAGGAGAACTGGCTGCATCAATACATTGAGTGTTATTGAGGGCATACCAGGAGGTGGATTCCAGACAGGTGGAAGCTCATCACTGCACGGTATGACATGGTGGTGGTGTTGGGGGTGGGGAAGGTTGTTCACATGCACTCACATGTACTCTCTTTCTGTTACAGATCCTGTTCATCTTCAGAGACGGTGGTGGTGGGTCCAGGCAGTGATGATGACCTGCTGACATGGAGGAGGGTCCATCCACCTCAGTCACCAGCCAGCATGCACTGCAGCAGCATGCACGCTCCGCCAACCTCTGGTGTCGGTGATTCGGTGGGGTGCATAGCCTGTGTCTCAGCAGTCTGGCATGCAAGCATGCCAGCACGCTGTGACTGTGGCTGTAGCATGTACCTGCACCATTGATGATGCAAGGACTGCAAGCAGTGATAGTGTGTGTCCCATGACGGACACACAGCAGGCTAGCATGTGCCCTGGGCCTTTGGTTCCAACTGTGTACCAGCATGTTGGCACAGTCCCAGGCTGTGCCTGTCAGCACCAGTGAGGCAGCACCAGTGGCTGTGCAGGTGTCTGGCACTGTTGGCCACAGCGTGGAACGAGTGGACCCTGGGCACAGCGGTTGAGGCAGCAGCCAGTCACCCATCAGGTCTGGGGTACAGTGTCAAGCGGTGGCACATGTCTGCCGCCTTGATCCGCCATTCCTGGTCCTGGTGAACAGCGCCCACCCTCAAGGGTGTTGTGCATCAGGACCTTCCACACCCTGGGACAGGATGCTGTTAGCAGTACCATTAGATTTAGCACACCGCCTGCTGCAGGAATCAGTACAGCAGCAGAGGCGCTGGTTGCAATGTCCATGGAGGCACTGTCTGTGGCTGTGGAGCGCACAGCAGGGAGTGCTCTGGACCATGCAGAACTGGTTCATATGGATCGGATGTGGACCGCCATTGACAGGCTGACCCAGGCAGTGGTCACTCATTAGACGACGGCACAGTCAGGTGCCCCTGTACCGCACACCCCACAGTTCACTCTCCACTCCCCATTCCTGGCATCGTGGCGACACCAGGCCTGTCGACGCTGGGTTCTGCTGTGGCCATCCCGAGCACCCTGGTCAGGTTTGTTCGCATGCTGCAGACCCTGTGCGGGCAAGTCGCTCGCGCAGTGGGACCCCCTGGTCCAACAGTGCCACCCCATGTGGCCCCTGCCCAGCCTGCCAGGGCTGTTGGGTCATGGCGGGGCTGCCCACGCATCCGCTGGTGGCCGGGACAGTGCTACATGACTGACCTGTCTCCCAGTGTGGGCCCTGTCTGGTGCTGCCCTGTGCAATGTGTGTCATGGTGGGTAGTGCACTCGTTGGGTGCTCTGTTCAACACGCCGACATGGACCACCTGCACACCTTCCAACTGCTGTCCACAGGTGCGTATGATGATGCCTGCATTGTACTGTGTATACCAAGGCAAGGGTGCCCAGCATCTGATCACACGTACTTGGACAGTACAGGTGGTGGGGTGTCGGTGGTTCTGTGTGTTAGCAATGTCGGTTCTGCTGTGCTGTGCATCTGCCCATGTACGCCCTGTGCCTGTGTGTGTGTGTCCATAGAGTGTTCACCCTTCCTGATGGTATATGTTTGCATGCCTGAACCTTTCCACTTCTGGCCATGCACCCCTGGTGTGTTACCCTGTGTGCCTGTGGTTCTGCGCATGGACAGTGTTGGTTGCACATGTCCCTTGACTTACCTGTGTTCTGCATAGTGCCCTCTGTGATGGTGTCCGGACAGCTGGGCCTGCCGGATCAGTCGGGTCCCGCTATCCTGGGGGCTGCTCATCACTATCAACACTGGCGCCACTGGCATCCCCATCGCTGTCCCTCTTCAACTTGTAGGCTATCCCATAGTCTTTGGCCATGTTGTGCAGGATGCAACAGGCAGGAATATCCCACAGGCCTTTGGGGCTGTACTGTAGGGCACCGCGGAGGTGTCTAGGCATCGGAAGCGTGCCTTGAGCATCCCAAACACCCGCCTATGATATTGCGGTGGGAAGCATGTCTGCATTATAGGCTGCTACGGATGGGGTCATGGGCGCTAGTCTGGTGTGAGCAGCCAGGACGGAGGGTATCCGCTGTCACCTGTGTGGAGATAGTGGAGATCAGTCTCATGTTCAGGTCCATTGCCCATATCCCTGTGTGCCACTACCATGGCACCTGTGGCATTCCCACCCTTGCCCCAAGTTTGCATTCCATACGCGCATCACCCACTAGATGATTTCCTGTGGGGATGTCCTCACTCGAATCGATGGCTCAGTGTGGACTGATACCATATGAAGGTATCATGTGCCCACCAGGTGTGTGGCACAGACATTGATTATGCGCCCAGTGGCATCACACACCACCTGGCAGTTGACACTGGAGTAGCTCTTTCTGTTCCTATATGCAGCCCATCGGGCCAGGTGGCGGCGCGACGGCCACATGGGTGCAGCTTCATCGCCTTAGCACGCCAGGCATACGGCTACCCTGTGGAACTCCTGCATGTTTGCTGTACGCTTCTGTCATGTGCTGGGGAATGGATGTACCTGTGCATGTGGCAGCAGTGCACTGAGGAATTGGGTGAGGATGTGTGATGTGGCCGACTGTGTGATGCCTGTGGTGTCCCCTGTTGGCCTCTGGAAGGTGCCCATGGTGAGCAAGCACATGCAGCGCCTCCTGTGGTCTCCACCGACAGAGCATGACTCCATCGTGGGGGTGCCTGCGCACATCACTGCACAGCTCACAGAGCCGCCCAGTATTGCCCTGTTCAGGCAGTACCGCCCACGATCTCACATCTGTGTACAGCTCAAAGTCGATGCGGCACGGTACTGCCTGTTGGGGCATACACGACGGGCCCTTCCATGACCACGCCCCCTGCAGCAGGCATTCTCACACTTTCATTACAGCCTGTGGCTGCTGGCACTGTCCATCTCCCTGGCTTCTGACCCCCTGGCTGCTGTTGCTGTGTTACCCCCGCTGTCCTCACTGCTACTTCCACTGCACCGGGCACTCCCCCGCTGGCCTCTACAGCCCACGCTTGCCTTGCCTGCCCTAGTCTGTCACTGTCTGTCTGTCTGTCTGTCTGTCTCTCTCTCTCTCCCCACTTGGCATCCTTGTAGCGTTCTTGCGCTGCTTCCTTAAGCCTTTTTATTTTGGCTCATTTCCGCTAGTGCGCAATTTACGGCTGTTCCGCTGTTGCGCATTGCGCAAGTATTTGAATATCGCATTGCGCTCTTTATGCATGGATCCACCCCCTTCTGTTGCACATGCCTTCATTTGCATTGCGCTGTTGCTCAGCATGTTTTCGGTGGTGCAACTGCCTCCTTCTGAATATCGCAAAATGGCGCATTTTTGGACTTGCGCATGCGCAACCCTGTTGCGCATGGCGCAACCCCTTTGAATATCCGGGCCCATGTCTTTATGGGGGATTTTGTTTGGAGGTTTAATTAAACCCTCTGTTTTGTTGTAGTATACTTCTACTTTAAGATTGTATATACTTTGGATTTTTTAGATTAGCATAATATCACTATACAGTCTAATAAGTGTACTTGATCACTGAAACTATGGTTATGACTGCCTTTACATTTCTGTATACTACATTGTAACTTGATTAAAAAAAATGAATAAAGTTTATAGAACTAAAAAAAGAAAAAGAAATCTCTTATCAATCTGTCTATTCTCGGAAACCATTTGTGACCTATACAAGTGGGAATATGGGTGAATGAACAAAACAGTTTAGGGGTGGTAATCATTTTGATGGCTGATGTCTTTCCGGCTAGTGTAAAGCACAGTAGTTTCCACCTGTCGAAGTCCGCCTTGCAGGCCTGTAGGAGTCTGTGGAGGTTCTCCTCCCAGAGCTTTTCCAAATGGGGAACTATTTTTATACCCAGTTATGTTATGACTGATGTGGCCCAATATTCATTCAATCAATTTCTTTATTGTTTGGTGCAAAGCCATTACAATATATTGCACATACATCACATCAGTGACCACTACTTACAGAAAAACGTTTACACATTACCCTAAAAATTCCAGGGCTGGTGAACAGCACATTTAAAACTGTAGCCAAAAGAATACAAATATTAAAATGCCACTGTAGTTCTTAAATGGTTTAGAACTATCAGGATAGTGCATCCTACAATTGATTTCCAAAATATTAATTCCTATTGGCTAATTATTAACTAATTTTACTGATACATAGCTTATGCAAGGATACAAAATGTGCAATGATACAAAGAGTTAATTGTTGTAGGAGCTGAAACAGACCACCTAGGGATCCTGCCAGCTATGGCTCCAGTGGCTGCTCTACACCTGGAGCAAAGCCAAACACCCTCATGGAATGCTCCCAGCCAGCAACACTGATGGCCGCACTCCCCAACCCAGACTGAACGAGCTGAAATGACCACCCGAGGCTCCTGCCAGCTACATCTACAGTGGCTACTCTCTGCCTGGAGCAAAACCAAAGACCCTCATGGAACGCCCTCAGCCAGCAGTGCTGATGGCCCCACTCCCCAACCCAGACTCAAGGAGCTGAAACAGACCACCTGGGGCTCCTGCCAGCTATGGCTCCAGTGGCTGCTCTCCACCTGGAGCAAAGCCAAACAGAATTACAGAATGCCTCCAGCCAGCGGTGCCAATGGCCGCAGTCTCCAACCCAGACTCAGGGAGCCGAAAAAGACTGCCAGGGGCTCCTGCCAGCTACAGCTCCAGTGGCTGCTCTCCACCTGGAGCAAAGCCAAACACCCTCATGGAACACCTCCAGCCAGTGGCACCGATGGTTGCACTCCCCAACCCGGACTCAGGGAGCTGAAACAGACTGTCCGGGGCTGCTGCCGGCTATGGCTGGAGTGGCTTCTCTCTGCCTGGAGCAAAGCCAAACACCCTCATGGAATGCTCTAGTCAGTGGCACTGATGGCCACACTCCCCAACCCAGACTCAAGGAGTTGAAACAGGCCACCTGGGGCTCCTGCCAGCTACAGCTCCATCGGTTGCTGTCTACCTGGAGCAAAGTCAAACACCCTCATGGAATGCCTCCAGCCAGCGGTCCCCAACCCGGACTCAAGGTACTGAACTGACTGGGCTCTCCTGGCTTGTAACCCAGAGTTTCCATTGACTTTCGGTGATCGACACTGAGCTGTCATTGGCTACAGCTATCTTATTTTAAACTTAGGTGTGCCTTACCACTTTTAGTGCTCTCCCTTCGGGCACTTTCTGTGACAAACATGTATGCAGGTTTTATGTGCACAGCCTAACTTAAACCATTTGTACTGCCTGCTATTAATCAAATTTTGAAACAGCCTTATTTAAACTTTGGGTACAGCCTGCTATTTGTTTTAGTGTATACAGTTTTATTTAAACAATAGTCCTACTTAATCAATTTGCACTGCCTGCTATATCTGTAGTTCTAGCCTAATGTTGCAGTCTGTAAGCTCTGTAATTGTTAATTAATAATTTCCCTGCAGTGAGCTGCCTAGACTGAAATTGATATCGTACCTGTCTAACTAATTCTGTGTGCCTTCTGCTTATCTGGTCCCTTAGACCTGAAACCTTATTTTCCTCACTTACCTTTCTTGACTGCACAAGCTACCTGTTTCACTTGCTCTGTGCCTCCTTTTAATATTTTTTTTATTCTCCTGGACCTGCCTTCTTTTGTGCCACTGTATCTATTATTTTTTTGTGGCACCATAGCAAAGACATTCCCTCCTTGGACTTTTACCTAGCTCTGCCCCTGTTTCTCACCTCCTTACCTTCCTGCAGTTATTTAAACTGTGTCCCTGCCACCATTTAGACATTCTTTTGTCTCAGACCTGTTTTATTCCCCTCTTTCTTTCATCTCCCCTGTGTTGTAGTACCTGAAACAGACCGCTTGGGGCTCCTGCCAGGTACAACTCCAGCGTCTGCTTTCCACCTCGAGCAAAGCCAAACACCCTCATGGAACGCCTCCAGCCAGTAGCGCCAACGGCCGTGCTCCCCAACCCGAACTCGAGATACTGAACTGACTGGGCTCTCCCAGATTGTAACCCGGAGTTTCCATTGGCCTTCGGTGATCGACGCCTGCCTGCCATTGGCTACAACTATCTTATTTTCAACTAGCTTTGCCTTGCCGCTTTTGACTCTATCCCTGCATGCATATTCTGTGACAAACATGTACACAGGTTATTCGCCCACCCTCCCCACCTCAGTTCCTTATTAAACACTCTTCCTGCACTACAAACCCCACCTCTCCAATCCCAGCTACACCCTTCTTTAACCCTTCTCTCCCTGCTGTTACAGATGATAGCAGTTCTCCTTTTCCTGTGTATCCCTACCTACCTACTTAATAGCATGACCAAACTGGTGAGATCCCTGTTGATCACTGGGCTAACAATACTTGTCCTACAACAGTTCTCTGTCAGCTTTTGCCCTGTAGCTACACCAAAATCAGCTTTGAATTGAAATGATTTTACTTTCTCCACCATGATTACTGCTTCTCACAACTGTGCTGATCTTACCCCTATGATCCTCCCAAGGTTCCCGCTGTACCATGCCTTGTTATTTACAGCCAAACAAAAAAGAATCAAATCTCTCCTGACACATTTGTTTATACACCGCAAGCGCTGGTACCTTCTGCTCCTTGCCCTATTACTCTCAGGGGACATAGATACAAATCCAGGCCCTCTGTCACCACCTGGTGGCGAAATAGGGAATTGGTCCAATCAAAAAGGGCTACGAATCATACACCTTAATATGAGAAGCCTCATATAAAATCTTTCTGAGCTAGAGGCCATCGTGGCTCTATATCACCCTGACATCCTCTGTCTATCTGAGACCTGGCTCAAGCCTTCCATCACTGATGCTACGTGCACACTAAACAACTACAACCTTATTAGGAAGGACAAAGCAGCCTGTAAATGGGGTGGGAGAATAGCAATCTATATTAGGAACCATCTTAATCTGTCTCTAGCCCCAGCCCCCTCAGAACATTCATGTGAATCTCTCCACACTTTCCTCCTACTTGGCTCAAAAAAGCTGCACATGGTATGTGCCTGCAACACACCCTATAGTGTCACATCAGGTCTCACTGAGCTACTTGAGCTCTCTGTCCCCATATCTGGTCACAATGAACTGCTCATTCTTGGGAATATGAACCTGAACTGGCTGGGTATTACATAACATCCTTCTCTCCCTGATCCAAGATTTTAACCTTCACCAAATCATCTCTGATCCAACTAGAGTGACATCCATCTCTGCATCTAGTACTCTTATTGACTAGATACTATAATCACATTGACAGGATCGCAGCTGCAGGTACTTTTCCTGATGCTATCTCTGACCAAGCTCAAATCCTGTGCATTTGGAGTCCCTCTGTGACTCCTTCCCCTCCACCACAGGTAATTACCATCCATGATTATGCAAAACTAGACCACACTGTCTTCCTTAATGAGATCTCCCCTATTGATTGGACCTACTTGTATCAAACCCTCAATACTCAAGCAGCCCTCGGCTTCTTTATTGAAAAATTTATGACCCTACAAGATAAACACCTTCCACTCACCTCACAGTGTGCTCGAGCAAAACAAACCAAATGGCTTCACAAAGATCTTCTGGCCTCCCTTCACACCAGGGACAAAAGATGGAGAAGCTTTAAAAAATCAGGCCTCATGTGTGACTTTAATAACTACAGAGCCCTACAAAACACCTGCAAAAAGTAAATCAGGCTAGCCAAAAGCTCCTATTGTAAAGGACTTCTATTAAATGCATCTGGAGACTCTAGAAAGTTCTGGGCTCACATCAAAACATTTCTGGGCTCTAAACAACATCACTTGGATAATGACATTTTCCTGAATGGTGCCCACTGTAACAACCCATCTACCATTGCTAATGCTTTTAACACTCATTTCTCCAACCTCTCCAAATACACGGCAGTTTTCCCATCATCACCACTTATAAACAGCCCTGAAACAGAGAACTACTCACCCAAATATCCTCCAATCCACCTTAAAGCCATCTCCAGACTTGCATCATCAAGCATTTAGGCACCATCTCAGACTACACAGGATTTGGGTCTGATGACCTTGAGCCAAAACTGCTCAAACTGATGGCCCCTTCAGTGTGGCACCACAAGCTAGAATTTTCACCTTGTTTCTTTGCCAAGGACATGTCCCAAGCATCTGGAAAATAGCCCCAATTTTCAAGAAAGGGGATAAAAAGGACATCTCCAACTAACATCTCATTGCCATTTTATCGGTGCTGAGCAAGATCCTTGAAAAGATTGTAGCCGCCCAAATCACTGAATTGCTCTCCAACTACAACTTGCTCTCACCATATCAGTACGGTTTCTGTAAAAAGGCATAGCACTTCCACTGCCCTGCTCCAGCTCACAAATGACATACAGTACTTCACGCTATGGATACTAGCCTCTTAACTGGGGCCATATTTATCGACCTCACAAAAGCTTTCAATCTGGTTGATCACCCCCTTCTACTGACCAGTCTTACATCCCTTGGCTTCTCACAAAGCTCTGTTACTTGGATAAATATCTATCTATCCAATCGACACCAAGTTGTTAAATTCAACTCTGCAATGTCTGGTGAATCCCCTGTTAAACTCAGCATCCCCCAGGGGTCAATGCTGGGGCCTCTCCTCTTTTCTATTTTCATAAACTGGATTGCATTAAACATCCCCTCTTGCTCTACCATCCTCTATGCAACTGATCTTGTCCTGTATTATAGTTTCAGCTCTATACAGTACATAAACCTGAAACTATTCTCTGCTTTTCTTCATTTCCAGTCCTACCTCACTAACAACAAACTTCTTCTCAATGTCACCAAGACACAAGCCATGCTCTTTGGCTCTGCCATCAAACTGAAAACTTGTCATGGTCGGCTTAAGATTCCTAGTCCTGATGGCTCCCTCTTGGACACTGTGAGTACATTTAAATACCTTGGGGTACTACTCAATGAAACACTAGACTTTGACCAACACATCCAGGCCACCTGCAAGGCAGTAAACAGCAAAACTGAGGTTGCCTACAAAACAAATCATGCGCTCCCTCCCTCCGCTAGACTGGCCATTGCGCGTGGTATTCTGTTACTCTCACTTGCCTATGGTTCCGTCACCTATGTCGATACCTCTAAAGCCTCGCTTTACAAATGGGACACCACCTACAATAACATCTGCCGATATGCCTCTGCTTCCCATCAGTTAAAACACCACTGTCAACTCTATGCTGACCTCAACTGGCCTTCCCCCTCTGCCAATTGGCTCCTCTCCTTGTGCTCCCTGGTGGACAGCATAATCAGGTCTAACACCCCAATGTCACTAAATACCCTTCTAATGTCGCACTCCTCCACCCATGGCCCATGTTCTGCTGACCTAGCCCTATTACATGTGCCCAGGTGCAAAACCACAATGGGTGGCACTGCCTTCTTTCTTGTGGCCCCTAAGCACTGGAACTCCATACCCATGGAAGCTCGTATTGCACCCACACATGCCATCTTCAAACACAAACTACACAACTTCCTCATCAACCCTTAATCCTGCACCTACTTTAAGCCTCCTTAATCTTCTCACCTGCTACCCTATCACTCACATCCTCCTCTCCTGAACTTCCGCCTCCCATTCCACCTGAATTATAGCCTCCCCTCCCTACTTATACCTATCTCCTTCCCTTTCCACTGTTACTACCACTGGCTTTACTCACAGTACTTATGATGCTATCTGTAAACTGATTCTTATGCCATGTCATTCTGTTTTTGCCCAGTTGGCGCTGAGTCAGTGGTGACTCATGTATATATGCTGTATAATATGGTCCTCTGCTGATAATTGTTATAGCACTTGCTTTAATTACTATGTCTGCCTATTGCTTTGTATTACTAATGTATTTTAAATCCTGCCACACAATTTTGTGATGTCAGTTTTGTTTATGACCAAATGTAATTGTTAATTTGTATAGCTTACCTTGCTATACCATCGTATGTACTGTACTGTGTTGATGCTCCTAATCTGAAACTGTATTACTCTGATGTAACACTGTTTGTAACTTTGTAACCTCCAGGGTCGTGTCCGAAAACATCCACCCAGTTATCAAAAAATAAATACATTAATTAATTAATTAATTAATTAATTGTTTTCAGTTAGCAATGAACCGGGATTAAAATGACGGAAATTCATTACTCACTTTAATAAAGTGCACAATTAAGTAAAATTAAGTAACAAAATTAGGCTAATAAATCAGTGCACTTAACCTGCAAGAATATCCCAAAAAAGAGCAGGCAAAATTAAGAAAGCCATTTTTTGGGGGTTACCCCAAGCCCCACTGTATCCATCAAGCAACAGAAAACCTTCGAATAGTCCTTCTGGGATATCCATACTGTGATATCTTTATACACAGCCGAAGGGCTCCACCAGACCTAAAGGCCAACTATAAGAGGGCTAAAGTTCTGAAAACCACCCAGCTCCACCTACAGTGACTTGTGGGACTGATCCCCAGTACTTGTAATTCCCTTACTTTGGATATGCTTTCCTTAAAGGCCATAAATGGCCTACTGTGCCAATAACAGTCCCTTGTCACAGGTATAATGCATATGAGGAATTACAGTACATCCAAACTATCCAGCCCTTTAAGTGCCAGCATAATGCCTGGTCCTGTCCCAGTTCTGTGTAACTGCATCACAAACAACTGAATTCCGTCTTGAAGCTCAATATCAGGTAATCAGTGCCTAAGGCTCAACAGGTCTCTCTCAGGACATCCCCTTACTTAAATAAGCATAACCAAAGAGACCATTTCCCTTCTCTGGCCATCCCTGGGGTTCTCATTTACCCTGATTTTATAAAACCTTCTATAGCCCAGAAATAGCGACAGGCTGATGCTGATCAGCACGTACTGTAGAACAATGACAACATTACTGAACTATATAGTTTTAACACTTAGAAGTGAACAGCCCTTTTGGGAATGTATCAGACATAATCAAGAATGTGTGGAAGACTATGTAAATATGCACATTCAAATAGAGCAAAATAAAGTGAACTGTCCCACTAACATCCTGCCTCAAAATTCAGTCTGTAGCAACATATAATATAATATTAAATGCCAGCATTTCATACATTTGACTAAAATCTAGGCAAAATTATAGCTCCGCTATGATTAGGAGTCCATTTTTATAACAGCATTCAAGGCTTTATTAAATAAAATCCATAAATCAAATTGCAAATAGAGGGCTCGTTTTCATGTTCAGGGGATCATGCAGTTCAAATAAGCCTCAGAATTTTATGGTTGTCTATTTTATCCAGAATGACAGCTCCACAACAATGTTTACAGAAAGATATTTTATGAGTAAACCGTGGAACAATTTGCATCTGCCAGAAAGCAGTCTATGCTCCCAAAAATAATAGTATGTCTAACATGTTTGATCAAATCCGACCAATTCATTGATTAATTACAGTCAAAGGAAATGATTCATACAGCAGAGTCAAGTGTATTCAAATTTTGCTCTATCAAATGCCAGCAACCAAAAAAGAATAAAATATCAGTCCGTTCCATATCCAGGAGGCCTTGTGACCATTATTAAATGCAATTCATGGAAGGGAAAGTTTAAAAGTTACCTTTCTAGGGAGTTCTACCTGTGGTCGACTTCCAGTATGCACTGCAGTAGCATTCCCATGAGCTAAAGAGGCCCAGCCTAGCTCCTATCTCCCATAATAAGGAGCTGGATACATTCTCAGGAAATCTCCTGTTGCCGGAATGCCCAGCTTCTCCGACTGCCATTCTGGGAGTCTCAATGTCTAAATGGATACTCTTTCAATAAATTTTCAGCAGCTCCAAGCAAATCTATAAGAAAGCTGCCATCAACCCTGTCATTTCCACCAACTCTATGCACTGCAGCACCTGAAATTAAAACAGAAAAACACGCTCCACTGAGCATAATAACTTAGGGTTAATGTAGTAACCAATACGTAAACCCCATCCCTTAGGCAACGCCAGCATACCTTTTTGTAAATACAAAAATCATATTGGCACCCAGGTACAATCAGCATTTCGGCCACTCCAACCAGCTTCTTTTTCTTCTTTCAAGTCCAGACACCTTAGTGGCTCCAGAGAAATAAGCCCTGCTGTTTTAATCAAGGAGCTCTTCATAGCTTAGTTTAAAATTCCAACAGGCAGCAACTAGAGAGTTTTAAATGGGAATTTGATTCCTATCTTGTTCCGACTTCAGCAAAAAATGTCCATCAGATGCCAGAATCCAATGGTCATCCAACACGACCGGTATGGACATTCAGAGGCAGTAAAAAATACTTAAAACATTCTTATAACTTTTAAAAAAGCATATCATCAAAAACTATCCGCTAAAATAGTTTAGGTTTCATTCATATGAGGTTAAATAGGGCTCACCAGGACTTCAGACAAACAGATAGGAGGAACAGTACACAGTACACCTCCTACTCCATTAATGCTTCGCACAACGCCAAACGCCTAGTGTTTAACTCCGACTGGGTGCTCAAACCAGCATACAAAGGAACAATGGATCAAAGTGGCATCGGTGAAACAAGCTAAGTATGAGCATAAAATAAGTTTCATTCATCAATATAAAAAATGGCTGAAAACTGGAGCTTCCGAAAAAAAAGTAGCAAATGCTGCTTCAGGGACAGAGCCTTGAAGAGCGGAACAGCATTGCGGCCATCTTGCTGCTCTGCCCCTCCTTTCACTCAGGCAGCAATATTATGCAAGTGGGGCTGTTGTAGCCCAGTGAAGACCAGACCCCTGTACCATATTAGGGTGGCACTGATCATTCAGGGGTAGGATCTCGGTCTTAGACTGGTTCACTTTGAGGCCTGATAACTTGGCAAAGGTATCCAATAGGGAGAGGGTCAGATGTAAGGCTTTCTGGATGTCTGCTACTGTTATTAGCAGATCATCTGCATACATAAGTGTGGGGTACTCCCTGTTTCCCACCCTCATCCCTTTAATCCCTGGGTGCTGTCAGATAGCTGCTGCCAGAGGTTAAATTGCCAGCATGAACAGTAAGGAGGAAAGGAGGCAGCCTTGCCTGGTGCCTCTTTCCAGCAGAAAGGGGGAGGATCTCATTTGGTTGGTGGAGATCCTTGCTGCAGGAGCAGAGTAAAGCACACGTATCTAGACCTGGTACCTACCACCTGCTCCTAGATGGTTAAGCACTAGGTGGAGGTAATCCCATTCCAGGGAGTCAAAGGCCTTTTCAAAGTCTACTGCGATGGCTGCGGCAGGTGACTCTGTTTTGTTACATTTATTAAAATAACCAGAGATCTAATATGGTCAGCACCCAATCTTCCTGGAATGAAACCTACCTGAGAGGGGTGTATGATGGCTTCTAAGAAAGGACTAAGTCTTTTCCCCAGCACCTTAGCATACTTAACTATCAGCATGAATTAGGGAGATGGGTCTATAGCTGGAGGGCTGGGTAGGGTCTTTCCCCTTTTTGGGTAGGACAGTGATTACCGCCTCATGCAGCATGCCAGGAAGGGTGACTTATTCAAACGTTTAGCATTTTATTCTGACTTTGGTTCATATATTATTTTTCTGCTTCTGGTTTTCGTAATGTGGGCTTTTTAATATAATTTTGAGATTCTAGCTGCCTTACCTTTTCCAATAAAAGGTGATCCTTTTCCCTGACCACCTTTTTGTCTTTTATGAGTGATGAGGAGCACTGAATAATTAATGACCACAGACTCTAACCACCCCCTCATGCCCTGCTAGTTCCATGTGGGTACACAGAGTTAGAAAGAAAGTAATTAGTTATATTCTCACTTTCCTTCAGATTTGTTTCAGAGTTTTTTCCCCCCAATTAAACCTTTTTATGTTGGCTTGTGCATGCGTGCCTGTCAACATATTGCAGTAGTAGCAGATTTGGAGGTGTGGTCACTGTGGATGAATGCAGGGCACGCATCAGTAGGTGCGTCCCTCATTCCCCAATAAGCCAGCATGAGGTGCTGAAAACAGGCATATGTAAATTGGCCACCAGAGCAAACAAAAGTGCCACTGCAATGAGAGGTAAGCTCCTCATGCAGCGGAACAGCAACATGCCTCCTGACGTGCCTTTACTGAATTTTTTCCTAAACATGGCAGCACTGACTGCTGCCACCCGACTTCATGGGTGCCAAATCCCACTGTTGCATGCCCTGACCCACTTCATTTGCCGATGAGGGAGCCCACTCCCCGTTGGCATAATGCCCCCCCAAGTATGTGCTGAGGGGGTGCCCAATCCCGCTTGGCATCATGCACCCTCCACAACAGTCTTTCTTTGCTGACGGAGGGCCCAATCCCCATCAGCTGCAGTCCCCCCTTCCCAGTATAATTTGCCGACGGGGAGGCCACTGCCCATTGGCATAATGTCCCCCCTTTGTTGTGTGCTGATGGGGATGCCCAATCCCCCATCAGCTACAGTCTCACCCCAATCACTCAGCTGGCATGCTGGGAGCCCACCACAGCATGCCAAATGTCCCTGTTAAAATAAAAAAGTCCTGTGATGTTTCTCTTTTTTTTACCTGTAAAACAGAAAATGGTCCCTCACTGTCTGTCCTGCTCCCTAACCCAACCCGTGCCCACCCTCTGCATACCCTGCCTCCCCACACCCCTCACTCACCCCATACTTACCTCAGGAGCCCAGCTTGACAATCTTCGGTGGACCGGGAACAGGCCTGCACTCTTCAAAGCCGACCACAAACTGAAGAAATACTGGTAAGCTGTATAATGACATAAATAGGGTTTTTTCAACTTTGCTGCATATCTTGGCCATTGTTTGGAATTTTGGCACCAAATTTTCAACATGGGGTTATTGGGACACCTCCTTGTGAATTCAGTCACTGCCATGGCATTATTTGGTCCCAAAAGGTGATTTTGTGTTCACTGCGCAGAATCACTTTTAGGGACCAATTAATGAAACAACAGTGCCACTGTTCTTGAGGTGGGCTCTCAAAAAGCCTATGTTGCAAATTTGGTGGAAAAAAAATCCAAAAAATGACTGTTTATAGATACATTATGCAGTTTCCACACACATGCGTAACTTCATGGATTTATATTTTCACTCCGGATTTTCAACATTGCCATTTTCCTACACCTCCTTATGAACAGTACAGCTGTCATTTTACATATCCTAGCTGAAATGAGTTTTCACACTTCCGGTGCAGAATAGCATGGTTGCTGTGGGAAATCGGTTTTAGGGACAGATTAACAAAATGACAGTGACACTGTTCATGAGCAGAGGTCCTAAAATGCCTATGTTGAAAATTTGGTGATAAAAGTCCATAAAATGACTATGTTACAAGCATGCGTTGTGCAGTTTCCACGCACCCTTGTAACTTCGCATATGTGCAATATTTTCATGCCAGATTTTCAACTCTGGCATGTTTTCACACTTTCTTATGAACAGTACAGCTGTGATTTTTCACATCCTGCCGAAAATGTGTTTTTGCACCTGTGGCGTACAATGGCGTGGTCACTGTGGCAGATCAACTTTTGGGAAAGATTAACAAAATCACAGTGCTACTGTTCATGAAGGGAGGTCCCAAAATGCCTATGCTGAAAATGTGGATAAAAAAAAAGAAAAATAATTGGGTTACGGACGTGCATTGCACAGTTTCTGTGCATGCTCATGACTTCACCAATTTTTCATATTTTCGCTCCAGATTTTCAACATTGCCATTTTTTACACCTCTTCATGAACAATACAGTTATCATTTTTCACAACTTGCCAAAAATGTGTTTACATACCTGTGACTCCAAATGACGCAGTCGCTCTGCAAAATCACCTTTCGGATAACAAACTGACACTGCCGCTCTTCATGAGGTGGGGACACAGAAAGCTGACGTTGATAATTTGGAGTAAAAATACCAACACGTTAGGGTTTTCAGCTGTTACACCCCACCCTCTAGAGACTGACAGGCATCAGGGGTGTGACTTGGGATCATCAGCTGTAATGCTCCCTCCATTTCACCCCAACCCCCACACTGCAGCCAGTGACAGGCATTGAGGTATGCCTTGGAGTGTTCGGCCAAAAAGTTCACCCCATTCTCCTATACTGCACCCACCTCAGTGTATTTCCTTATGGAATGGGGTAAGTATAGTGCCCAAGGACCCCAAAGCACACCGCAACACTTTTCAGTGTCTACAGGATAGGGTGAGGTAAAATGGCATGAGCATTATAGCTGATGACCCTAAGACACACCCCAATGCCTGTCAGTCTCTGCAGGGTGGAGGTGAAGTTGGCGTCAGTTCAATAGTTCATTGCCATTCCTATTATGCGTCTCTAACTCCTGCACTACCAATGCCAATGCCAGTGAGACAACATTCAGCATTGACAAATGTTTGTTTGTTTTGAGAATATTTGCATTAATGGCTGTTTTTTTCTTAGCTTTTATATAAATTGCTGATACCTTATTTAAAAATGCTGCACCAGTAGATAGTGGAGAGGAGAGAATAAGTTATATTTTAGTAAACAAATTGTATTCTATTTAAAGAAATATTCCTGGTTAAACAACTAAAAAAAAAATACAATTTCCAATACTATTAACTAGTATCATGCCAAAATCAGTAAATGTTAATAAAGTACTAAAAATGCAGACATAAAGGACTGGCTATTTAGTAAAGCACAAAGCAAAGTGCAAAAGGTTTGTGCTCCACTTTGCAATTGCCCAGGGTTCCAAGGATGCTATATGCAGTTGGTTAGTGAATCGGTGCTATCCAAGTGAATAAAGGGCCATGTTGGTGTAGCACTATGTGAAGTGGCACTGCCTAGACATTGCTCCTGAAGTGGGACACAACAGTGGATAGCACCAGAGCGCTATCTGCAGAATTCAAAGGGGCCCATGCAAATGGGCCCATTGGGCATGCAAGGTGCCAAGGGATCATTTGCATGTGCATTATGGGCAGATTTGCAAGGTAGTGGAGGCAGGTACCACAACACAATCCCCCTTCCCCGGTCTAAGACTGTAGCTATCCCTGATGTTAGAGGTCCTCCTCTCCAATTGCCAGCCCATAATGTTACAAATTGCTGGTGCTAGTGGTCCCCGCCACCAATCACCAGCCTGTATCTAAAGAAACATCTCCCTGACGCTAGTGGTCCCCCAATCCCATCACCAGTCTGTAATGTTATAAATAAACCTCGGTACCAGTGGTCCTCCCGACTGCTGGCCCATAACATTATAAATAAATCCCTGGTGCTAGTGGCACCCCCTCCAAATATCCAGCCTGTAATGTTATAAATAAATCTCTGGCACTAGTTCTCCTCCCCCCATTTTCCAGTCCATATCCAAAGAAATATCTCCTTGGTGCTAGTGGTACCCCCAGATCACTAGCCTGTAGTACCACTTACAACCCTTCCTGATGGCCAGTGATTACCCCCAGCAGTGATCTATAATACCACCGCTCATAATTTCCAAATTCTTGGCATCTAGTGCCCCCACACTGGCACCGAGCACCCACCCCCTAGTCACCTTACCAGTATCTTTTACTTTATTTATTTATTTATTGTTGAGATCAGTTTTACAACCTTTGAGTCAAAGACTCGTTTACAAAGGTACCTCGTCAAAAAAGGGGGGGAGACAACAGTAGAGTGAGGTTAGGACAGGGATGACGTACAGGTTAGATACATAAAAATACACACTTGGAGAGAGCAGACAGCGAGGCTGTATTGGAACAAACTAGTGTAAGGTACTAACATTGGTAAACAGCAAGAGATACATTATTCAATTTAACAACATGTCACAAACTAATATGTCGAGTTAAAAGACCGGTAGGCGAGGGGCCTGAAAGGGTTAAGGGGGCACAGGGCAGCTACAAGCATTTACAACATCGGCTGTCAATAATATGTTGGCGGAGGGCGATTTTGAAGTGGCCAATACCTGGGATCTTGGAGATAGTTTCAGGAAGGGAGTTAAACCAGGACGGGGCTTGGTGATGGAAAGATCTTTGGCAGCGAGAGGTCCTTACTCTGGGAACGTCGAAGGTGGCTGCGGCAGCGTACCGGGTTGGCAGGGACCTGGCAGCCTGCTGCAAAGGTCCAGAGACCCCAGGAGGGCAGAGACCTGACATGGATTTTTTGGCCAGTAGGCAGGTTTGATATTTCAGTCTTTCCTCAAGAGTGAGTATTTTTGTGTCGGAGTATAGCAGACAGGTGTGGGTTCTGCTGTGGGCACTGGTAAGGAGCCTACAGGCTTTGTTGATAGAGGTCTGGACTTTGGATAAGGCGGAGGCATCAGCAGCAGCGTAAACAGGAAGTCCGTAGTCGGCCAGCGATAATAGCGATGAGGTGATGGCTAGTTTTAAGGCGGGTTCGGGGAGACAGTCTTTGTGGCGGTAGAGAAGACCGATCCTGGAGTTCATTGCAGATGACAAAGCTTTAAGGTGGGAGGCTGCATAAATGTACTTAGACTATCCTTAGTATTGTGGGTGCATACGGCAACTGGCACAGCCCTCCTCACACCTCTTCAGTAATCCGCCATATGTCCAGGCTGGGAGTGCACCACATATTTATAGGACAGGGTATTTTACCCTAGTGGCCTGGCTGGTCTATGGGCTGGCAGATATACATGTTATGTGGCTAATATATACAGTAGCATATATTATAATGCCATACATGTATACCTGTCAGCAAAGATAGTCTAAGTACATTTATGCAGCCTCCCACATTGATCCTCTTACAATCTCCATAGAGCACCTACAGCCCTTTCCCAATTAGCATCATCATTAATCTGCTTTTAGGGGTGGAGCTGCAGCATTCTACGGTGCTTGGTGGCCACTCAGCTCATACAAGGAAGTTACAAGCCAGAATTTACAAAATAAATTACTATTTATCTAACTGAGCAAAAAATTCCATGTATAGCTAAAATAGCTCCTAGGGCAGGCAACTCCATGTTATGGGTTGCCTGCCTGGGGCCAACAATCATGTCAGAAGCTGTATAAGTGATCACTATAGAGCATACAGCATGCATAGGAATACCAGGGAGCCAGGATTCTGCTACTTTTTCATGTTGTGAGTTCATTTAGCTACACAAAGCATACTGCAGTTTCTAACATCACTTTTTCACTGAGACAAAATTACACAAACCTTTTCATTTTTATGTTACCAAAAGAGGAATTTACACCCTTTGCTTTGCTTACCAGTATATAACTAAATGGTATCCAGTGAGGATAGTGACTGAATATGGGTGACCATCAAAACGGCGACTCATATTCAGCACTTTCTCCATGGGCTACCCTGCAAGGGTAGCGACCCTACATGAAAGTGATCATAGGGAAGGGTGACTGGAAGGGGGGGATAGTGAGGGAAAGGGGGGGGCAGGGAAGGGATTTTAGGGGACTGGTTTGCCTGCTGCTGCCGAGCTAGCCATGTGGTGTGGTGGTGTGGGTGGCTATCTCTGGCTCAGCAGGTACTGGGTCTGGTGCTGGGACTGGGAGAGTAGAAATTTTGCCGCTGCCTGTGGCTGTGGGACTTTTTTTTTTTTTTATTTGGACTGTGCCCCCTCCCTGACACACACCACCCTGGAGTTGATAATCCTAAATAAGGGGGGCAGGGGGCACGAGGGGAACAGTCTTCTCAAGATAAAACACTTTCTTTGTGTTTCCGGATGTCGGTCACCTGAAGTCTATATCGCTGATTTGCTTTTCGGCAGTATACACTCGCCATAATAGCGATCACTGTTTTGTAATCACTTAGGAGTGATTTAATTACCTGAAATTTTTGCAGACAATTTTATTATATTAATTATAAGTTTTACACTTTGCAAATGCCCGTGGGTAGTAAGACAATCTATTTATTTGATAGAATCCACTATCAGCTTTATCAAGTTATGTCAGACTGCATTATAAATCCATACAGATATGAAAAGATATTCTGCCAAATGATTCCCTAACATATGTAACAACTTTTAAATACCTACTGGCAGATAATATAGCCTAGAGGTTAGAGTAATGAGCTGTGAATGAGCTTGGTACATCCAGCAGACCAAGGTTTGATTCACACAACCTCAACATGCATACTGTGTGACTCTGAACAAGTCACTTAACCTCTCCACTGCTCCCAGGCTGCCCCTGAAAACAGGCCCTTGTACCTAGATACCAAAAGAAGACATCAAAATAGTTTAACACAGATAAACCTTCACACAAGTTGTGTGTTATGCTAAACTAATATGTACTTTGGGAATCATAGTATGGTAATAACAATAGTTGTGGGACTGGGATCTACACCAGCTCTCACGGGGTTAATGTCTCCAAATGTTTAGGGATTTCTAATACCGTGGCAAGAATGGACCCCATTCTTTAGCCAGGGCATATTCAAAACTCAAGAAATTAGTACTGTATTAATCTTTGATGTTTGCTGAGAGCGCTCTTCTCAGCACACGCAACGTCCCAAATAGCTTCCTTTTGAAGTTCATAAGGTGTCACAAGTATTGGTAGTATATTTAAATGTGCCTGAAAGTTCTTCTTGATTAGTCCCATTGCTCCAAGCACTACTGGAACAATCTGAGTGTCCTTATTCCACATCAGTTTAGTTTCTGACTGCATATCTCGGTATTTCATGATTTTGTGTCTCTCTGTACGCAGTACACTGTAGTCAGTAGGGGTGGCTATTTCAATCAGTAATGCTACCTTTGTTCTCTTTTCTTGTATTACAATATCAGGTTGGATTGGTGTCTGCAACAGCTTAGAGTATTTTATTTTACACTTTAATAAATGGTTACCTATTCAAGTGATAATATATCAAATGCATGTACTTCTGAATGGCCAGTTGTGATTAGTATTTTTTACTGAATTTATTGAATATGTTTATGGGTCCAGTTGTAAGGTCTCTGATGGATATGAGTGTCACCTTGTGTTTTCTTAGGACCAGATGACTTTTAACCAAAGGTGAGCAGTTCTGTGGTCCTAAGGATGCAAGAGGCAACATACTTAGATCCACAAAAGGCCCTCCAAATGGATCCATGAAATTATTATAGATTGCTAACTTTATTGAGTAAATAAATTCTGTCAGGAGTGGTCAGCAAGATGCCCATTGTGGTGGCTCTGCATATGAGATATTATTATGGTAATAAGAGTACCTCACATGCATCTGAAGGATGTGCTGGGATTGGTCATGGATGGTCCTGTGATCTATAGTATATATCAACTTAGGAGTATTACAATGCTACATAAAGAACGGAGAAATTAAACTATATGGAGATACAGTACGGGAGGTGTGTTGCAATACAGGAATTGGTGATGGAAATGAATTACATTAATTTTGTTGATGTAAATAATTATGTCATTGTTTTGCATAATTTCTAGAAATATATTTCATGCAGGCTCTAATCCCCTGAAGGTACATCAGCAGGTTCCAGAGCACACCACGTAGCAAAACAAAATCACTCCGACAAGATATTTAAGGTGCAAATGCAAGGCACATCCTCTCCAAATATTTATTTGTACACCAAAGCATCTTAAGATGTGCAAAGGATGCCCCAGAGGAAGAATCAGTGTGGCTCAAAGCTGCTGGGATATTGGTGAGAGTCCTCTGTGCTCCATGTTGGTGCTATGCTTTGAGTATTTTGTACCTGTTAAAATGCTTTGGTTGCATAAATAAATATTTGGAGGTGATATGATATGCCTAGCACTGGCGCCTTAAATATCTTGGTGGAGCAAAATTCTTTTGCTACTAGGAGTACCCTCAAACCTGCTGTTGTGCCTGATGATTAAGAGCTAGCCATAGTTAGAGGTACACCCACTGCTTTAATGTGCACACCTGACTGTTATGCATCATCCCCTGAAGAAGCCCAAGAGGGTTAAGCATTGGGTCAAGACCTGGAAGCTCTACCTGAGTTTTCAAAAAACATTGATGATAATTGAGAATAATGTTGCTAGTGTGCCTGGTTTGTTTATGGACATTTGATATGTAGCATAGCCAGTTAATGTGCCAACTAATTATTGCCACCATGATGTTGCTGGTGGAATAATGTTGCACGCTTCTAGCACGACTTAAATTTTTTGGTGTGGGGCAAAGTTGCCGATCTGCAATTCACCCTTCTTGCCATCGGGTGATCCCCAGAGTTTGTTATATAAATAATTGGGGGTGCAGGGGGTGTAGCCCCTCCCCCCAGAAATTGTGGTTTCTCCTACTCCTGGATGTCAGAATGTCAGATAGTCAGAGCACGGTGCCTGGTGTAAGTGAAATGCTGGTGCTGTACTTTACACTGGCAACTTCATTGTTGCTGCGGCATACTTGAACCAAAATTTAGCTACTACATAATGCAATGACTGTTAGAGCAACCAAAAAGTATCCATCAATATACAGTTTGGCATGGTATTGGTAAATGTCAGCCTACATCAATGGCATCCGATGTAGACCTTCTGCACTGTACAGAAGCCCTTTGAAGAGGCTACATAGCTGGTGAGCACTGGTGCAGTTGGTTTCAGCCAGACAACCTTGCTTATTATCTTCATTAACCCATGACTATTTAGTATGAAAGCTCAATACAAGGACAAGGAAGTTTCCACAGATGTTAGTATAGTAGAACGAATAAGAACACATTTCTGGAACAACAGACACATATCAGAAATGCATAGCGCTGACCATTACATCCTGAACACTCTAACAAGGTAGAACAAAAATGGCTGCACATTAAAAGGCACAGAAAATATCCCCTGTTAGGAGACAATACAAACTTGCAATTTATTGCACATTATCAAACCAGTAGCATCCCTCCAGGACAACACTGTTTCATGTCATACTGGTGCTTTATTACTGATGCTTTCTCAAGGCATCTTGATAAAGCATCAGTGTGACATGAAACATTGATGTTGTTCTGGGGGGGGTGCTACTGATTTGATAATGCACAATAAACTATAAGTTTTAATGTCTCCTAATAGTGGAGTATTTTCTGTGCCTTTTAATGTGCAGCCATTTTCATTCCAACTTGTTCGAGTGCCTTTATTCAGCTCCGTTACAGAAGATCCTGAGCCACCTATCTGTTTTATCCCGACCACTCTCTTGGATCCCTGCTTCAAGGACACATTCAAGGAATTATTTGACGCACAATAATGTGATTAGGATCAGCCATTCTATAAAGCCCTGTGTGTATGATCTCTGTGTATGATGAGAAACAAGGTCAGGAGCACAAATTCAGTACAATAGAACACCAGTCATCCTTTGGAATCCCACTGACAGACCAGAGGAGAGGGAAGAAGGAGGATCCCAAAGTGTTTCCTCTGCCACTGCTGACAATTATGGAAATTATCATTCTGATCTCCATGTCAACTGAGACTTAATGGTGCTACTGCACTCCCCAGCAAAGCATCCATTGATGATGAAGCACTCAGGGAACAACTGTCTGACTTGACTATAAAGCACGACAGATTGGCAGGTCATAGTCTGGCATAGCTGTGCCTCAGATGCCTGCACAAAATGTGTTACAGGGTTATCTGGATGAAAGTATGCCACTAGAAGATGGAGATGAGCCTCTATTGTACTGGTACCAAAAAAGGACAGTTTTACTCTCTGACACAGACAGCTGTTGAATGCCTCAGTTACCCACCTACAACTACATACTCACAGATAATATCTAATGCTGCAGACAGCATTACGACCAGCAGGAGAATGTTTATTTCAACCCACAATGTAGAAATGCTCACTTTTTAGAAAAATAAACCTGGCCCTTTTTTCTAAAGCCCTATTATTAATAGTTTATGGATGATAAATATCCTACACAACCAGCTTGGCTAAAGACAGCATATGATGCATTGGATGGTGAGGGATTTTGCATACTTTAGTCTTTTTTTTGGGGGGGGGGGACCAATAGCCTAGACACATACTGTGGGATGCTACATTGCTGTCTTCATTCAGTCTTCTTCAGGTTACAATGTTTTGTGAACTTGTAAGAGTACGTACACCAAATGAATAATTTTTGATGCAATGTTGGCTGCCAAGTAACCTGTGCGTAGAACACTTATCCATGGCATCATTAGAAGCATTGTTAATGTGTGGCACTGTCCCAGTGGACACAGATTTTGGAACCAGTAGCCTACACTGTTAAATGCTACATTAATATTTTGTAGACATACATAGACCTTATACAGACCCTTTTATTTGAACATTTGTGGCCATATACTCTTGTGTACTAGCCTTGTCCTGCTTTAAAGCTAATTGCAACATGGCAGATCCATTTAAGTTGACCTACCCTTTAATTTTTTCATATGCAATACATTTGATATGCAGTACACCGACTGACAGTTTTGGGAACAGAGTATTCTTTGGTATTGGCACCTGCATCATCCTGCTGTTTTGTTGCTTCATCAGCCCAGTACATTATGTTATTTCACTGTATCCCCATGTCCAATGCTTTTTTATGGGTGAACCAGTGCAAACTAATTCCCCAAAAAGAGAATTTTGGCAAACATTGCCTGGTTCAATGCTCAAAGTTTGCATGGTTGAACTTTGGGAGGTTGGTACAACACTAAAAGCAAGGTTTCTAATAGACGTGTTGGATTTACTTTCCAGATGGAGAAGCTGGCATCTTTCTAAAGCAGATAAGTTATGAAGTATAGGTAAGACTGACCTCATGCATACTTGAGAAATCCTATGCATCATAGGAGCATATTTAATGGGGTTATATTTTAAAACTGGGTACATTATTCTGCAGGTTTTGAATGCCTTTGTAAACAGAAAGGTAGGAATAGTGTCCTGGAAGCCAATTCAATTTTTATGGTATATTTCCCTTAGTGATTTTTTTCTTGCACTATTCATGCTACTCTACAGTTTATTTATTTATTGAAACATACCTTTGAGCTGGAAGTTCATTTACAATGGTTCTATGTCATTACAAGCAATACAAGTATCAAAGGAAAACATATAAGTGCAGAGTTAGAGTTAACTTGACAAGCAGATATTATTTGACAAACATATGATGAGCAGTCAGATGTTGAACTTTGTCAGGAGTGGTTGGAAGGGGGATAGGGAAGGGATGGAGGGGTGGTGTGATAGGACGGAAGGAAAGGAGAGATGGGGCAGGATAGGCAAGAGGTGTTGGGTGGGAAACAAGAGGATAGGTAGAGCAGGCAGGTGAAAGAGGGGAGAGGAGCTAAGCAGTGGGTGGGTGAAATTTAGGATTGGCAATCACATCTGCTTAAGAGATAAGATGTTGGAGGAGTTTTCTCTTAAATGGTCCAAGCTTAGTCTCATTGGTTACGTTAGGAGGGAGATCACTGAGCCAACATGGTGCATGGTAGGCAAAGGATCGCTGTTCCTGCGATGTTTGAAAGAAAGGGACTTGCAGAGATTGTCTGGACATACCTCTAGTCCAGTGGGGATTGGATGCAGAATTTAAGAGGTTCTGGATAACTGGTGGGGTAAGGCAGAGGCAAGTTTTTTTTCCCTAGGAGCCAAACTTGGCAGTTAACCCTGCCCTGTAGGGTTAGTGAGTTGGTTTGAGCAAAAAGGTCACAGGTATGTGTAAGTCGGTATGCTCCTAGAGCTAGCCTGCAGGATTTATTTAAGGCCATGCTAATTCATTTAAGGGCAGTGTCAGAGGCTGCCCCATACACTATAAGCCCATAGTCAATGATAGAAAGGATGGAACTTTTGATAGCAAGAGACAGCACATCCAAGGTCATGCTATGGCGGTGTCTGTATAGGAAGCCAATTCTAGAATTGGCAGCCTTAACTATACGGTCAATGTGGTGGGCAGAGGATAAGGCGCTATCTGGTGCTACACCAAGGTATTTAAAGGTGCATACTTGCTCAAGGGGAGTTTGAAAACTGTTTAGGATTGTTATTTGATAAGTCTTGTGTTTAATTTGGGGGTTCACAAATAGCATGACCTTGTTTGTTTTTATTTTGTAGTTCATGAACAGCTTGTTTTTGGAGAACCAGTCCTCAATGATGGGGAAGTCAGATTGGAGGTGAGATTTAAAGGTGCATGGATTACGACTTTTGGAAAAAATGACAGCATGGTCAGCATATAGGAGCATTTGTTCTGAGTAGGCAAAGGGAAGGTGGTTAAGAAAAAGACTGAATAATAGGGGGCCTAGAATTGACCCTTGAGGTACCCCCATCAGCACCTGTCTACTGTCAGAGAGGTTATTATACATTTTTACCTATTGTGATCTGTCACTGAGGTAGCCACCCGACAGCTTCAGTTGAGAGGCCTGTGGAATGGAATTTGCAGAGTAGTGTGTTGTGATTAACTGTATCAAAGGCTTTAGTGAGGTCAATGTATATTGCCCCCACTAACTGGCTATTGTCTAGGGCCCCATGGAGGAAGCCGGAGTACTCCAGTAGCTCAGTGGTGGTACTTTGTGCCTTCCAGAAGCCATGTTGTTGGGGACATTGGAATTTATACTTGTCAAGATAGTCAACCAGTTGATCAGAAAAAATTTGTTCTAATGCCTTGGAGAGGAGTGTTGAAGAGGACTCAGTCACTGTTTATGTGGACTGGGGTGATTATGCAGATTTCCGTATCTGGGGGAATTGCCCCAGTCTGTGGATTAGGTTCAAGAGTTTTATAAGTAGCAGTAGTACTTCATCCAGGGTGAGGGCAATTAGTTTTAGGTCCAGTGTATCATTGCTGTGCCTGGATTTGCCTGTTGTCCACAGGAGATATTGTTTGGCATTTGCCATGGAGATTATTCTGAAGTGGGGGGAGACCAGTGGAAGAACCACTGTTGGTGGTCGTAGCACCTTCTGTATTGCCCTTGGTAGTGTCAAAGAAATCAGGCAGCAGTATGCTGCTGAGATCTGAGAACGCGACGTTAAATGCATCAGCTATAATTTTAGGGTCCTGGGTAATTTCCCCTTTCACTATTAACATGGAGGGTGAGGCCTTGTTGGTCTTGCCAGTTACATCCTTCAGGAGATTACCAATTACACCTTTTATAAAGTTGAATGTTAAACAAAGATTCATAGAATTGGATTGTTGTTAAGGGGTATAAGTATTAAGTTTTCAAACATTTACTACCCCCTCCCCCCAAATCTAGAAAATCATACACAGCAATTTCAGGCAAATCCTTTCCATACCCTTAACATAGATTGTCTTTATTGCAACAGTGCAATGAAAAATGTTTTTCCTAAAAGCTCATTTCAGCTACAGTTAATAAAAACAGTAGCATACCTGTCAAATCTACTTTCCTTGGTGCCTGCTAAGCTGTGTACCATGAGTGTTTTGTTCTCTCAGTCCTAACACTTGCCAGGTCCACAATGTTATTTTTAAGTCATATGTGGCAGCCATCTTATTTTCTAGTGAAAAAAGCTAAATTAAAACATTTATAAAACGCTTACATTTTGGTGAAACTAGAAGATTGTATAACCAAACAAAACAGGAAGACATCTGGAATCTTTTATAATGAAAAAGGCAGGTTCAAGTTTTTGCACAATTTTGTTGCACTACTGCTTTGATCCTGTTCATCAGCCTTGCAGCCCTTGGACTCTACACCAATACATTGTCCTGGTTCTCAAGCTACCTCTCGCACAGGTCCCAGTGTGTTAGGATAAAAGGTGTACCCTCTGAACCCCGGAATGTTACTTTGGGTGTCCCACAAGGATCAATTTTTCGGCCCTTACTGTTCAGCCTCTTTATCAATTCCATGCCAAGCACGTGCCCTGCTAAGATGCTGCTTTACGCAGATGATGCAGTGATCTCCATACCAGGAACACACCTAATGAAATAACAGCTACCCTTCAAAGTAGGTATACCAAACTGTAGTCATGGTTTTCTCACAACAAACTCTCTTGAACTACAGAAAAACAGAAGCAATGCACTTTACCCTACAAAGCTCAAAAAAGCAAGGTGGCCCACTTACCATACTAAGTAACAAAAGTGATGCAATCTAATAGGTTGCTACCTTTAAATACCTGGGATTATTCCTAGACAGTGCCCTTTCTTTCAACACCCATATTGACCATGTCGTGAAAACAGCCAACATCAGACTAGGACTCCTTTACCGATACAGAAATGCTATGATCACTGAGGCCCTCAGCCTTGTCAGCAAAAGCTCCATACTGTCCACCGTTGACTATGGACTGACTATCTATAGTGCAGCCTCTGAAACTGCTGTCAAAAGGGTTAAACTCCTGCTCAATAAGGTCTGCTGACTTGTTCTAGGAGCAAATTGGTATTCCCACTCTTGCAGCCTCTACTGCACAACTGGCTGTCTCCCATTACCTCTAAGGTCCCAGTACCAGGCATGTATCATAGGACTGGTCCCAGAATCAACCTCTAAGCTTTTCCATCATAACAACAACACTAAAACAACTTGAAGTTCTGCTAGAGGGGTACTGCATGTACCTTACAAATGAACCTCCTTCGCCCAGAAGTCCATCTCCTATTGAGGCCCTTTCTGGATGAATGACCTACCCCACCCCTTTTTTGCCTTATGAAACTCAGCCAATTGAAAAAAGAACTCACCTCCTGGTAGAATTTCAAGAGTGCAACTGATGTGCATAATGATAGGAGTTCCATCCTCTGCTCTAGACTTGCAACCTTTATCCCCCACCTTCTTACCCTCTCACCCCATGAGTCCTCACCCCCTCTCCTCCACTTCATTTAAACTTCCCCTAGGCTGCCCCTGTGCATATAGCACTTATCAGTTTGCTCTCTCTCTCATCACCATATCCCCTCCTCCCATCCCCTAATAACATTATACAATATGCCTCCTTTGTACCCATGCCAATACTCTCCATGCCTTCTCCCTCCTCCCCTTTTCTTTGACAAAGCCAGGTTTGGCTGCCAACTACAAGCAACCTGCACTTAGTAACTAGTCCTGTAGACTAGAGATATTTCTGTAATAAAAGTGTTTGGATTTGAGGTTATACTCCACATTTTTCTTGCTTGTAAAATAGACTTGTCACTTGGCTATTGTATGTTCTCGTCGTATGATGTAAATTGTACTGATTTGTCTGTTCTTCTACTGACTTGGAGCTTTTGTAAAAGAGCCAGTTTGGCTCAAAGGTTGTAATTCCAAAACTGAAATAAATAAATAAATAAATAAATACATAACTGCACATATGGCAGGCCTATTTAAGTTAATGTACCCTTTACTTTTTTCACATACAGTAAGTTTGATATGCAGTACATTAAAGGGTATATTATGTTGAAGTGAAAATATACTGGGCTTTATTTTTAGGTATATGTTATAATACCTCCAAACGTATCTGTTTCTGGTTTTTGTTATACATTTAGTAAATGGCAATGCGTGGATTATTGAGCCAAAACTTTTAATTGGTAAAGTATACTTTAGAGCCACCAGATACATATTTTCTGTTTTCAGACACGGAGACATAGCAATTCTACTGATACTGGTGATATTTTGCATTATGATTGATTGTTTTGGCAACATATACTCGAAGAGAGTATGGTGCTAATATCTTGAGAAAGAGTTCATGAACAGATATAAATATAATACAAGAGGAAGTGATTATTTTTTAGTGCATGGTTTAATCAATTGCTTTAATATACAAATAATTATTTGTATCAGTCTCTTGTTTTTTTTTTTTTAAACCTAGCTTTATTGGGAGAAGGTATAATATTACCAATGCCATAATTAACCAACACATTTGTTCAGTACAATAAATTGCCGTTAGTAGCTGTTTAATCACAGGCTGCCCAACATCTGATCTATTCTAAACATTTACTTGTAACTTACTCCGGACATAAGGTCTTCCCTTGTATCACTTTCAGAGGTAATTGATACTTCCATTTAATATGATTATCATCAAATTAATGGTGGGTGGATCCGATTTCCACTTTTGTTTGAAATAGTTATCATTTTCTCATTTGTACACTGACCAACATTTTTATAATTTTTATTTTTAGATGATGACCACTATCTTTGCCAAAGTGGTTTATGCCATGACATGTTGTTCGATTGTTTGATTTGGTAGCACAGTTACAATAATAATGGTGTTTGAAATTTCTTCAAAATCATGAGCAGAGTTAATGTTATTAAATTACTCCTATGATAAGGAATAGCCTCTAGGAGGCTGGCAGCTTCTGTTCAAATCAGGCGGGAAGCAGAGAAGACAAAAGAAACCAAAATAGTATATGATTAAGTGTTGTTTTGTATGGATTTCCATACACTCAAAATCCTTGCTGTGCAATGGCAAAAGTTGCTGTGCACAATTCAAAGGTCATAAAAAGTTGTTTTGCACAGTTCGAAGGCCATGAGAAGTTGTGCACAGTTCATAGGTCCCAAAAAATTACTATGAGGGTTATCCCCTGTTAAGCGCCACCAACCTAATAACTTATCTGCAATATAGTTACAGACTATAAGCAAAGAAAATTTGGTATGAGGGGAGAAGTTGGGTCCCATTAACTACTGTTTATTACCTGAAATGTTCACTTTTAACATTCGATAAAGCCATGTATTTAAATAAAACATGGCCAACCATGTCCAACTCGGCTTGTGTTTCCATCTTGGGGTTGAGATGACATGATTAACCTCTCGAGCTTCATTCTTGAGGGCCATATGATGTCATATCAACCCCTCGATAGAAACATAGGCTCATTGGCCTAGATATTCAAAAGAGTTGAGCCACGACAATAGTTTTGCTTCCGGGCGCCAGTACCTAAAATGCAACTACATTCTGGCGATATTCAGCAGGAGGTAGCTGGGCGTTTCAAATCACGCTTGGAGCAACAGCGCAATGATAATGAAGGCGTGCTCAACTGAAGGGGAGGAACCATGCATAAATGGCGAAGTGCATATTCAACAACTCTGCACCATGCGCAATAGGGGAGCAAGCGGAAGTTGCGCCATAGCGGAAATGAGCCAAAATAAAAGGGTGCAAGGGAGAGGTGCAAGAACGCTACAGGGAAGCCACATGAGAGCAAAATACAGCAGGACACACTGGGCAGCAGTGACACACAGGGCCAGGCAGAATAGGGCACCTGGAAGCAATAGCCACAGGGGAAGGTGTGGGGAGACATTGCAGAAGGGGGAGGTACACCACACAGCAGTGAGGCAAGCACAGGCAGGTGTTCCCAGTGCAGAGGAAGTAGCAGTGAGGACAGCAGGGGGGAATACAGTAACAGCTGCCGGGGGGGTGAACACAAGCCAGGGACATGGCCAGTGCCACCTTCCAGATGGAGGCCATTATGATGGGGTTGAGAAGGCTGGCAGCAGGGGGCAGGGCAGTGGAAGGGCCAGTTGGTGGTATACCCCCAACAGGCAGTACCAAGCCTGCACCAGCGTCAAGCTGTACAGTGATACCAAGATTGTGGGCCGGAACCGCCTGAATCGGGCAATTCTGAGGCAGCTCTGTGAGCTGTGCAGTGATATGATGCAGGCACCTACACGACAGAGCCATGCCCTGTCAGTGGAGACCAAAGTGACAGCTTGCATGTGCTTGCTCACCACGGGTACCTTCCAGAGACCAACTGGGGACACCACAGGCATAACTCAGTCGACCACGTCACGCCACCTCACCCAATTCCTCAGCGCACTGCTGCCACATGCTGCAGAGTACATCCATTTCCCCAGCACACCGGCGGAGTGCACAGCAAACATACAGGAGTTCCACAGGGTAGCACATATGCCTGGTGTGCTAGGGACAATAGACTGCACCCATGTGGCCATCTGCACACCACCTGGCCCCGAGGGGGCCACATACATCGATCGCAAGAGCTATGCCAGCATCAACTGCCAGGTGGTGTGCGATGCCAGGAGGCACATAATCAATGTCTGTGCCATGCACCCTGGGGGAGCACACGATGCCTTCATTTGGCACCAGTCAGCACTGTGCCACAGATTCAAGAGTGGGGATACCTAGTGGGTGAGTATGCAAACCACATGGACAATCATAGGGCCTGAGGGGGCATGGTCAAAGGTGACATGGGTAGTGGCCTACATGGCCCGGGGTAGGCTGATGCTGATCACCAAACTAACCTCCACCTTCTACACACAGGTGACAGTGGATACCCACTCCGTCCCTGGCTACTCACACCCTACCGGTGGCCCGTGACACCATCACAGCAACGCTACAATGAGGCACACGCCACCACACGTAATGTCATCGAGTGGGTGTTCGGGATGCTGAAGGCACATTTCCATTGCCTGGACACCTCCGGTGGTGCCCTACAGTACAGCCCCTCAAAGGCCTGCGGGCTATTCCTGGCCTGTTGCATCCTGCACAACATGGCCAGCGAATGTGAGATAGCTGTACAGGTCGAAGAGGGGGACAGCAATGGGGACGATGAGGATGCCGGTGATGATGGTGATGGGCAGCCCTCCCTTGGGCGACGGGACCCCTGACTGCTCCAGCTGGCACAGCTGCACCGGGACACCATCATGGAGGAGCACTTCAGCCAACCCAGGTAAGTCATGGGGCCATGTGCAGCCAACAGTGGCTAAGGCACAACACACAAACACGCATGGACACACACCAGGGGTGCACGTCATCAAGGGAAGTGGCAGGGCATGGAACCACACACCCAACCAGGGATGGGTGAGGTCTAACATGCCACGCGGACAGACACACACACACGCACACACACACACACACACCAAACATGCACAAAGGGTAGGAGGCACACCAACCCAGAACGCCACCCCTAGCCACACACATGGCCACAGACCACCATGCCCACTGCCTGTCCATGTGCGTGTGTCAGATGCTGAGCACCATTGCACATTGGTGTAGAGCACAATGCAGGCATCGTCATGCACATGCAACTGTGGACAGCAGCAGGAAGGGTGTGCAGATGGACTCTGTGTCTGCGTGCAGGGCTGGGTACCCACCCGTGCATGGCCACTGAAAGACACAATGCACACAGGGCAGCACCAGACAGTAGCCATGTTGGGAGACAGGTCAGTCATGCAACACAGTGCCCTGGCCACCACAGATGTGTAGGCGGCCCCACCGAGACCCGCCAGCACTGACAGGCCGACCACTGGCCTCATGGGGTGGCACCGATGGTCCCCAAGGGGTTCCACTGTATGAACATGACCGTGCTCATGCAGGGGTCTGCAGCACACCAAACATGCCTGTGCTAGGCATGCACGGAATGCCCAAAGCTGAACCCAGTGTCAACAGGGAGGGTGTCACACATTGCCGGGAATGAGGGGTGGACAGTGCACTGCATGGTGTCTGTGAAGCATGGGCACATGACTGTGTTCCCATTGTGGCCATGACAGCAATGAATGCCTGTGCATGCCTGTCAATGGCAGCAGTCACATCCTCCCACAACTGGTCCATCTTTGCCAGGATCAGAGTGGTGTCTCTGCTGCAATGCTCCTCTGCCCGCTCCAGAGCCGCACGCAGTGCATCCACTGATGTCACAAGCTGCATCTGCTGCTGGACTGATGCTTGCAGTAGGTGGGTGTGCTCGTCCAAGAGGTCATCTGCCTCCTCAGCATCCTGTCCCCAGGTGTGTGCGGCCCTGATGCTCAGCACCCCTTGAGGGTGGGTGCTGCACACCAGGACCAGGTCTGGGCATGTCCACAGGTGGTGCATGGATGCCGCCGCTGGACCCTGTACCCCCAAGCCCATTGGCTGATTGCTGATGCTGCCCCTCTGGCTGCCGCTCCCCAGGGCTCAGTGGTGCCATGGCAGTGGATGCAACAGTCCCACTGTCCTGAACAAACACCAGTGCTGCCCCACTGGTGCTGACAGGCACAGGCTGGGACTGTGCTAACACGCAGGCCTCCACTGCAGCACCACCCACAGCCATGGCCGCGATGTTACCTGCTGTGTGGCCATCCCGCGGCACACACGTGTCACTGCCCATGCCATTAGTGATATCATCATCAGTGATGGACTCAACACTGGCCCGAGTCACAGCATGCTGGCATCCATGGATGCTGGCATGCTGGGCCATGGGCAGGGCTTCCTCCGCACCTGTTACAACAACATCAGTGTGGACAGCCAGGTGGGTCCACTGTCGCACTGAGCCACGCATACCTGTGGAGGTGGATGGGCTCTCCTCCATCTCCAGCTGACTGTCCTCAGTGGACAGGCCCACCACTGCTGACCCATGCAGATGCTCAGGATCTGTAAGGGAAAACAAAGTCGCATTACTGCATGTGACCTACCCTGCCCCCCCCATAGACAGATGGGCTACCACCCATCTGGAAGCCACCACCCGGAACACCCTCAATGGCACAATGCCGCATGCTTCCAGCAATCCTCTCCTCCTGTGGGGTCAGGTGTACCACCTCCAGCAGTTCCCCACCTGTCTCAGATCGTGCTGCCCTGATGGCAGCCACCTTTTCCTTTATCCTCCTCCTCCTGTCTGTGCCCATCTTCTTCTTGCACTCCTGCACAGAGCGCTGGTGGCTGCCATGCAGGTTCACAGCACGTGCCACCTCCTCCCATGCAGCAGCACGGGCTTGAGGTGTTCCCTGCCATCTGCTGAGAACCAGCTCCTGATCCAGGTAGGCCTCAAACAGGGCATCGGTCTCGGCCTTGGTAAAATTAGGCCTCCTCCTCCTCCCACCACTGTGTTCCTCCTCTCCCACAACTTGCTCGGTCATTTTTTTAGCTTGTGAGAATGACAGTTGTTACCTGTGTCTGTGCAGTCCCATGCATGTCCCTAAATCCACAGTCCACACTCCCAAACAGCATGCAACTACCAATAGACTGCAGTAACTGACTATGGCAAGTGCAGCCCAATGTGGCACTTTTATAGAGCAGCCCATGCAAATGAGGTGAGGCGCCACTTTAAGTGGATGCAAATTGCAGTGCTGCACCATTGCATGGCTGATTAGCTGTTTTGCATATGACGACTGAATATCACGCTGTTGCGCTTTGCGCAATTGTGTTGAACGTGCTGAGCCAAGTGCATAGTTCTGTGACAAGCATAGTACACACCTCACTATGCATGCCTGGGTTGCTGACGCAGGTGTCTGCCGTGCTGCTGACGTGCTGTGTGCAGGAAGCAATGCAGGGCATGGCCATCATTGTGCCAGTGGCGCTATAGCGATGTTCACCAACATGGTGCTGTGGCACTGGGCCATCATAGGTGCACTGGGGCAACAGCGCGGTAGGCCACTACTGGAGGTAGTACACAGGCAGCCAATCGCGCTACACGCATTGGGTTCCAATGGCGCTGTATGTGTCCATGCGCCAGAGACCCTTGACCCTGTGCCCAACCTTTGCCCCCTAGGTGCAATGCGTCAGGCATGGGTGCACCACTATTGCGCTGTTCAGTGACAGCACGATAGGGAATGGCAGCGCTGTACCGTGCAGCATCTGCACGTGAGAAGCCTCACTGCAGAGCGCCATTTTTGCAGACCGAGCTGTGAGAATGGTGCACAGGAGGGCTGCTCAATGGACACAGGTCAAACTGGCCAACCTAGTGGCCATAGTGGAGCCACACCATGGACCACTGTTTGGGGAGGAACCCCAGGACAGGTCCAGGAGCCAGGTGTGGGAGGAGGTGACCACTGCACTGGAGGAGGCCACTGGACGGGGGAGGACAGCAGAGCAGTGCTGCCACAGGTATGGGGACCTGCGGTGGAGGGAGACAGACCTGCTAGCCCACCTGCAGGCACGTGCAAGGAGGGGCACGGTGCCACAGCCAGGTAGGTGTTACGTCAACACACTTTTATCTTCCATATGGGTATCACGGTTGTATGTGTCCAGCACATGGGGGAGGGACTGCCTGGTGTTGGCTGTGGTGGTGTTATCAGGGTGTGGGGTGGGTGGGTCTGGCTGGGTGGGGAGGCACACACCTGGGGGCAGGGGGCTTTGCTATAGGATTGTACTGATGTTCCTCTCTCCATGTTTGCACCACAGGGCTGGAGAAGCAGCGCCTGGCACCTGAGTTGTGGTGCAACGAAGAGAACAGGGAGGCAAGGCAGGGTGAGGGTCCACAGCACCCAAGGGACCGGCCCGATGATGATGAGTGCCATACCTCCATGATTACTATTGCATGCTGTGTAACAGGGTGGGCAGCAGGGCATGGCCACCATCCATTGACACCACTGCCATGCACGCAACTTGTTACAGTCAGCACTGTCCAGTGGCAATGCATGTCTGGGAGTGCATCGATGGTGGTCCATGCATGCACCAGGTACATAGCTGTGCCACTGCCTTTGCACCACATAGCCATGTCACTAAACGGCCATGGTGGTGCTGTGCGTGACTTGGTGGGTGGGTGTGTGCAGTGTTACGCATGGCTGTATGCACCTGGGTGGGCAGGTCATGCGGACGTGATCAATGTGGGTGATCACATACCATCACAGAGGTATGTCCCATGGCCATATGCCATGCACAGTGGGTGGGCTGTATGGGGCTGTGCATCCACACCTATTGACTGTGCTCCCTTGTCCTAGGTGTCTGCCAGCTGAATGACATCTGGGAGGCATTGCAGGAGATCCTGCACGTGGCAAGGGCGTCCCTGGAAAACCTTCACCGGATAGATCAGATTGGGGTCCACAGGAGGCACAGGCAGAGGAGAAGCCAGAGCAGGAAGCAGGGCTCCCGTTGAAAGTCCCTCTGCCCCTGATATCCCTTACCTCCCTGGACCCACCCTCACATCCCTCCTTTCCTGTCCCATTTGTCCACCCCTGCCCCTTGCCCACCCCCACCTTGTTTGGGGACCTCCCCCCACCTTGTATATATTATTGTATATAGTTAACTTTTATATTTTGTTTTAATACAGATCTTTTGATATGAATACTGTGGTGGTCTCTGATTTGCAGCGGGCTATAGGTGCTCAGCTGCAGTGGTGTGCATGGCGTCAGGGGTGGTGCAGTCATGGGTATGTGTGTGTGTGTGTGTGTCATTGGGGAGGTGACTATGGTGTGGGGGTAGCTATCAGTCAGTGTCTGTGGTGTGTGTGTTGTGCCCTGTGCACTGGATGACTGTGTGCAGTGGTCCATAGTGCATGCTCTGTGTCCATGGTGCCCCTGTCAGCCCGTCCATGGCCTGTGCAGCTGACACCCATGCATGGCTGTGACCTGCACAGTCTGCTGGCATGTCAGTGGTGGCTGTCCATGCAGGGCAGCCACTGTACCCATCACAATGCTGGGTTGCCTCCTGTCACTGGTGTGGTGCATGTCTGCCTCGGGTGACACTGTGGCCTCCACAGTTGTTGACCCACCTCCATGCTGTGGCTTGTGTGTGTTGCAGGGGATGTGCACCACTGTCTGTGACTTGTGCTCCGGGCAAATGCTGGTGGCGTACAGGTCCACAGTGCCTGCGCAGGGTGGCTGGCACTCCTGTGCCATGGAGGACTGCAGGTTGTGTGTACACAGTTTCCATGGGCCCATGCTGGGGGCTTGGTTGCCCTGCTACTGCGTCCCTGTGTTGTTGTGCCCTTGTGTATGGGTGGGTGTCTGTCAATGCACTGTGTGGCATCCGGCATGGTGCATGCTTCCACGCATCACTGTGGGTGTCTGCACTGGCTGTTGTGGCCAGTGCTGGGTCAGGGTGTGTCATTGGGAGAGTGTGCAGGGTGCTGTACCACTGGGAGTGGGTTCTGGGGCATGTCTTGTCCCATGTGGGGTACCTCATGTGCCGACGCATGGTTGGTCTCTCAGCAGTACCTCGGGGGGGGGCTGTGCGTGGTGGCACTGTGTATGCTGTTGTTGCATCGCTGTGTGCTGCCACTCGCTGATGGGTGCTCATGGTGGGGCTGTCTTGCATGGTTCTGTGGTGCACAGGGTTGCATTGTCACAGTGGGGGTGGTGGCATGCATGGGATTTCCTGCAGTGGTGGACACTGCTCCTGGGCAGGGTGTCTAGGGGTCACGGTGCAGGGTGTGCTCTGCTTTGGGGGGATGGTGTGGCATGGGGTGGTCAGCCCTCCTTGTGTGCCAGTCACAGCTTGCCAGGGGGTGTGATGGGGCACCATGGCCCAGCTGTGGGTTGGTTGCTGGTCTTCATGGGCCAGTGGTTATTCCAGCCCTCCTCCAGTTGTGCAGTGCATGGGGTGTGGGGGGACTATATCTGTTCTGCTGTGTGTTCCTCTGCCCATCTGTGGCATGGGTGGTGGGCCCCTACCTTCCTGGTTGTGCAGTTGCATTGCCACCCTGCTGCTGGGGGGCATCCCTGGTTGCGCTATGGTGCCTCTGGACTGCTCAGCTGAACATCCCTTGTTGCACTATGGCGCATCTGATCTGCTCAGCTTCCCCTTCCTAGTTGCGCTATGGTGCAGGTGGTGCGATATTCAGTCGTCGGCTGTAGGCACAGTTTGGCAGGCTCAGTTTTTGAATATCGCACCTCTTGCACATGGGCGCAATGGACTTGTGCTTGCTCCTGCTAATGCGCACTTTTTGGGTGCAGTTTGAATATCTGGGCCATTGTGCATATCTGTCCTTGAATTATTCTCTGTATAGCCAGCAGAAGAAGTAGAAGTAACAGTGAAGGAGAACAGAGCTACTTTCAGAAAATACAAGAGGAGCCTAAAGGAGGAGGGCCGAGAGGACTACCTTGGATAACTTAAAGCAGCTAGCAGAGAAATGAAAAGGGCAAATGCAGATGTGGAGCTAAGAATAGTGAAGCAAATCATGGAAGAGGACAAGGTCTTCTTTGGTTAAGTCAGAGACAAAAGGCAAACATAAGATGGCACTGTCAAGCTGAAACAGTGGGACAAGTGGGTGGAGGAAAACAAGGGAAAGACAGAAATACTGAATCAATGTGTCTGTTCAGTATTTATGAAAAAGAAGGTGGGCCATGTTTTGGAGCATGTAGACAAGGGACTGGGGAGGGGGACAAAGACATATGCAGAATTAATTTCTACATACAGAGTTCTTCATGGACTACTAGCCCTGAAGGTAGAACAAGCTCCAGGGCCAGGTAGGGTATACCCTTATATGCTGAGAAATGAGACATAGGCACTCGCAACACCAATAGCTGATCTTTACATGGTTCCCTATAGCTTTGAGTTGTTTCTATAGGGAACAGAGGACAACAGATGTGGTATCCCTGCATAAAAGTGTGGCCAGGGATGTGCTGCAGAACTACAGGCCAATCAGATTGACATAGTTATCAATGTGAAGTAAACTACTGTAAAGGAGATGCTTGTAGAATTCCGAGAAGCAAATGGGCTGCAGGACAGTAGGCAGCATGAGTTTGTGGTAGGGAGATTATTTCAAAGTAAATAGATGGACTTTGTTGACTCAGTCACAAAGGCTATAGGTAAGGCCCTGTGGTAGACGTGCTATATCTACACTTTAGTAAGGCCTTTGAGTCAGTTCTCCACAGGAAGCAAATCCCAAAAACTGAGGGAACTTGCAGATAAAATGAACAGGTGGTGTGCAATTGGCTGGGGAGGGGTCCAGATGTTAGGGGTCATTGGGGGGCACTCAGGCATGATTGAAGTCACAAGTGGGGTCCTGCAAGGATTAGTGCTTAGCTAGCACTGTTCAACACTCTTAAGCAATATTTGCGATGTCAAGGGCAAAATGTGTCTCTTTGTACATGACACCAAACTTTGGGGCAGGGTTAACAGTGAGATGGGGGGGGTCAGGACATGATAAGGCCCTAGAAAGGTAATCAGAGGTCTGGCATCTCCGCTTCAGTGCCAGACATTGCAAGGTCATACAGATAGGTAGGAAAAACCTATGGTCTGAGTATAGGTTAGGGTGACTGCCTTCCCAATGTCTGAAGAGAAAAAAATTATTTGGGGACAGCAATAGCAAGAAACCTCAAGCCATTTGCACAAGGCAGTAAAGCAGATGGTATAGCAAATAAAATGCTGGGTTGCATAAGTAGGGTGTTAAACACTAGGAAAAAGGAAATTATACTACCCATGTACTGAACCCTGATGCAGCCATACCCGGTGTACTGCATCCAGTTTTGGGATTCCTATGCAAGGAAGGACATAAACAAGCTGTAGGTAGTGCAGAGAAAGGTAACAGAGAGGATACAGGGACAGCAGCAGAATGCTTATGAGTAGAGCCTAGAAAGCCTAAACTTGTACTTGCTAAAGACAAGGAGGAGGAGAGGACATAACAGAGATATTAAAATACATGAGGGGCATAAAAAAGTTGGACTCTAGTGAACCGTTCAGAACCAGTGAGAATTAGAACACTAGTGGAAATGACAGCAAATGAGCCAGGGGTAAATGCAGGAGGGGTGTTGAGAAGTAATAGTAAGGAACGTATGGTGCAAGGTGGAATCAGTTCTCAGTGGTTCTTGGAAATACCAAAACCATTAAGAGCTTCATGATGGAGTGTGATAAGAGTAGGGTGCAGGTGCAAAGGGCCAAGGAGAGATATTGGATGGACATGACCCTATAAGGGACATGTACCTCTACACCAGGCAGATTTGACTGATCACAATGCCTTCTTCTGATGGCACATTTCTATGTTTCTATGGAGACCTCTGGGGCAGACTGTAAGATGATTGCCTTTGGGGCACTTTTTAATGATAGTACTGGGGATGGGCAGCAGCATGTGGTACAGTACTGTGGGACTGATGTGGGAGAATGAGCTATGACTAGATTTTCCTGGCAAAAAAAATTATTTTTATTAGTAACTCTTTTAAGACAGCATCAACTCCTCAGTATAACACTCACCACTAGTCGGTGTTGTAACTGACATTATACTGTCAAGCTTGTCTCAGTCTTCATCTTCCTCTTGTGCCTGTGCTTCTCCATGTCCCTCCTCCTTTAGTGCTTCTTACCTCCTGCTCTTCCTCCTCTCATGCTTCTTCTTTTTGCTACTCCTCCTATTCTCTTGCTTCCCCCTGCCTGCCCTCCTTCTCTCATAGATGTTCATTCCCTGCCCCACTCCCTTTCTCCTCTTGGGTTTCCACTCATCAACCTTTTCTGCCTCTGCTTTTGCTCCCTTCCCATCTGACAATTTCATTTCCATGTAGGTCTATTCACCAGCACTCTCCTTTGAAAGCTACAGTTCTTTGTTGCTACTCACTTCATTTTGTAGAACTGCTGTGTTGGTATACCTCCTTCTCCTGTGAACAACTGTACTTTCTCCATTGTAGTCAGAGTTACAGCAGTGTCCATGCTAGAACTAGAGCCAGTCTCAGTGTCCTTTCATCATGTATTGCACATGACTAAGCAGCACCGGGCAGTGTGGTGCTGCTGAGTGATACATGGGATATTATACTTTATATTGATTATAGGTAGATCAGCGATTATCACCGCACACACACACACACACACACACACACACACATACACACACACACACACACACACACACACACACACACACACACACACACACTTGTTGCCATATTGCTAATATGAGATGGACAGGGGGAATGCTTGGTTCTTACATTTATGGCTGGATCATTTCTATTTCCTTCTCGTTTAGTAGAACTTGAACCAGAGCTGGCAGCACTTGAGCAGAAGGAAACAAGTGTGCTTCTGGATTGCTCAGAATGGTGTTATCAGAACCACTTGAAGATCTGGGATGGATACTAGGTGAATGGGGATGCAACCAGGGAACTTCTGTGGGCTACTAAACCAGGGTTTCTTTAGCCATATTATAATGTACCAAGCCCTGGTCATCACAGCTCCATGACTCTCAGTCCAATCCCACCAAGACATCTGCATTACCACTAGTAACAGACATTCCATTTGGAATTGGCATGGTGAAAACTGTCTAAACTTTCCTCCAGCTGTATCTCATTCTCCACGTGTTTTTTTCATCATGTTTTCTGCATGAAAGAGCACATTATGATGAAGCAGGTATGATGACAGTAATGTGTATGTTGAACGTTAGACAAGCGCATAAAATAAGGAAAGAGTGAGCTAATGAAATATACCACCTGACCGATAAGCAGTCAGTAAAATAAAAATACACTGCAAAATAAAACTTGGTCCCTCCACATCCTGTTCTTGTCCACTGCTAAGTCCCTGCACAGCTACATGCTGTGTGTGGCAGGCACACAATGCATTACACTGTGCACTCCTCCCTGTAGCAGCACAGTAGCCTACCCTGCTGAGAAACTACACATAACTAGCTTACTGTAATATTATTTAATGATTCTCTGACAATTTCAAAGTGTTTTGGATAAAAAACAACTTTATCCAGAGAATTGAAGAGCTTGACCTTTCAATGTACACATTTCTTTTCTGCCATGGGACAGCAAGGAATGGCACCAAGTCGCACACAGTATGAGGAGATAATGATCATCAATGTCACTGATTGGCTACTGCAGGTCATGCAACCTGTATGAACTGTGTGTGATCCATTCAAAAGTAAATGCCATGTCTATGTGACAAAGAGCCAGAGGGAAGGCAGGGAAATTTGTACCGCTGTCATTTTGGAGTCAAAAATGCTAATGTTTTGTGGTTCCACCAAACTGAACCTGGGTAATCATAAACAAAACATTCCATAAATACATTGTTAATAGATGGCAGCATTTTATTTAGGGATCTACCTAATCTTTACAAACCAAGCAGCTTGCATGGATTAACTGTCTATCTTAAAAATACATACAGTATATACTGCACATTTAAGTAATTTTGGTAAAACTCAGGGCTGTAGGTTAAATGTTCCCCTGAAGCTTTAAGTGGTAGAAAGGACAACCCAGTTGCTGAACTGAAGAACCTAATCAGACTATATGTGACACATGGAGATGTTCTATTTCACACTTCTTACTTCACTAGAAAAGAAAAGCTGTTCAAAGGTGAGAAACCCTGGAGACTTCAAGAAGGTATTTGTGGTATATACTGATAAAAGAACTATAACTTTACAGCAAAGCCAGTCTAAGACCAAAAGCTGTTAATGGCTTCCAAAAAATATCTGACATAAAACCTAGCTGAATCACATTTTTACAGCAATGTGAGTTTGAAGCTCAAGGGTTCAGCAGCCTTATCACATTTAGCTTTACAACAATTAAATACAGTCTCAGCCTTACTAAAAGGAGTTGCTCAGCTAAAAAGGGACTTCTATACTCATAGCTAGTCAGCTGGGATTTACAACTGACATCAAATCCTGAACTTCTAGTTTCCAAACACTCTAATCTTTAAAAGTCCAACAGTGTATTCTAAAAATACCCATAAAGAAACATTAGTGGAAGTCATGCATTCATATTTAAATGTTGCTATGCAAGCTTAAAACTTCTAACTTGAAAAAAAAATGATAAAATATAAAAGATTTGCTAAATTTTCTAGAGTTGCCATTTGCTAAATGCCAGCTCATGCCGTTGCCATGACACCTGAGTTCACCCCCCCTTACTCCCATACTGTACACCATAGGCAGCGTTTTAACCAAGCGTGACAATACTCACCTTGAACCTAGTTCTTGCCTATCTCTGGGGATATGTACAGTATAGACCAACCATTACTGTAAACCACTATGTATGCCTCTGAAACACGTGCTAAATTCACTGCCTTGTAAACTGCTATGAATGCTTAGAACTGCTTTGTATGTCTACTCCATTAATGTATTCTGGGTCGCCCCTGAAAAAGGGACCTCCAGGGCTCAGTTGGCCTACCCCATCCCCAAAATTTAATAAATAAATAAATAAGATATTCACAAATATGTTCTCTAACTTAGTAAAGTGCAGAACTTGCCAACTCCATAGCTGTTGCTCTAAAATCCCAAAACGGTATTAAAGACCAAAGCAGCAGAAACACATTTTAGGCTGCTTGTCATGGCCAGTGGCCTTTTTGAGGCCACAAGAAGTATTAGTTTGACAGGAAGGAAGGGGAACATGTACCTTTCCTCTTGAACTATATTTATTTGTGTCTCTGCCTAACACTGCCTACCTAAGGACATCCACACAGCAACTATATGTAAGCAGTTATACAGTTTATTTATTTATTGAAATCTTTCACCAGGAAGGTAGGCTGAGCAACAAGTTGCTCATCTCCCAGTGCGACCTGGGGGGTAGAGAACAATGGGATATAATACAGGGAAAAGTTACAATGCTGGAATATAGTTTGCTTACTTGCACACAATAAGAGCAGGAGGAATCACAGGTGGATAACATTGGCTAACAATACAAGTTAAGTATAGTAGATATGAAGACACATATAGCAAATTGGTAACAGTTGGTGACAGTTAGTAACACTGGAACACATATAATAACTTGGCAACAGTATATAGCACTAAATGGTAAGGTGACCCAATAGTAATTAGAAGCCATTAGTGTAATATAGATATTCAAGATTTATAGTGATTGGAGTAAAGGGAGGGTCGAATGGAAGAAGAAAAGGAAATTTATGGAGAGACACAGACAGAACACGATTTTCAGGGCAAACAGAGATGACAAGGTGGACTAAAGTGCATGTAAGAGGGGTATAGGTGTAGGTTATACGTGCTTAATTGAGTGTAGGGGTAGGCAAGTGTTAGGCTACATTAACCGGAAGAGGGGTAAGAGAAGAGGAGCAGTAGTGAATGAGAGAGAGGTATTGTAGGTGGGAGGTCTCCAAGAGGGGAAGGGGGGGGAGCTGAAATTCAACAGTGTCCTGTTATCCCTATTTGGGCAAAGCGGTGGACAGCTCTACTGGTAGGACACCGGTTATAGGCACTGAGTTATGTATATATAGTGATGCAAGAGAGAGGGGTGTCAGGGGAGGGATGTTGTAGGAGGGGATAGCAAAGGTCAACTATAATAGGGGGGGTTAGTACCCCACCAGTGTGCTGGGTGACCCTGCCTGCACAAGGCAGTGATCTAGCAGTGACTGAGGGGGTGCAGTAAAAGGAGAAATAGGGGAAAGGAGGTAAGGCTGTTGCATACCATGCACTATGGATCCTGGCTGCACAAGGCAGTGATCAAGCTCACAGGAGGGAGATACAATACAGGTAGAGAAAGAAGGGGGAGGAACACTTTAGGAGGAGGGAGAGTAGGGGACAGGGAGGAGCACGATCAGAGGGAAATAGGAGTGGTGGGGAATAGGCATTTGAGCCTGAGCAGAGGTCAACTAAAGTAGGGGGGTAGAACCCCACTAGTGTGCTGGGTGACCCTGCCTGCATAAGGCAGTGATCTAGCAGTGACTGAGGGGGTGAGAAAAAGGAGAAATAGAGGAAAGAGGATAAAGCTGCTGCCCACCATGTGCTATGGATCCTGCCTGCATAAGGCAGTGATTGAGCTCATAAGAGTGAGCTAGACTAAGGGTAGAGAAAGAAGGGGGAGGAAACTTTAGGAGGAGTATACCAAATTACATATACACCACTAATGCAAAGCATCATGGGAAGCCTGGACCAATAACCACACACATATTTCACATGAAGCTTTGAATTAGTGATGTGTGTGGAATTTTGTATATATTTGGGACTTGGTTTTGTTACCACTGCCCTCCCATGTTGAATCTTGCTTTAGTTCTTTTGCACTTAGTTCTTATTTTTTAAATTGCTTTTCCATTTGTATGCAACATGACCCAAATAAATGAGATCATGAGACAGGTTCCTGCCTCTCCCTAGCCTGAAATAACAGGGGCCCTGTATACTGTTACAGGGGTGGGTGGCTCTATATGGGTTACACAGGATGTTTGTGGCTGGCACTTAGCAAACTGCTATACACAAATTTGTGCCACTGTCTGCAGGGGGTGTAATGTCCTTTGCAGCAGTAGTGTAACATAGAAACATAGAAAGGTATAGCAGAAAAAGACTAATGGTCCATCCAGTCTGCCTATGGGTCTCTATAGAACCCTGTGACTTGGCGTTGATTGGGGTTTAACTCCTGCCCAGAGGTTATCCTATTTCATTTGCCTACCACATTTATGCAGATGTCCAGTTCAGATATTACTAAATGTACTGGACTGGGACAGATGCAGGCATTATCATATGGAATAGCACCAGGTGCATTGCATTATGCCCTGGCCTATATCTTGGGCACACTGTGCTACCAGCAAAGTCTTTACTCCTCCTCCTTCTCTTGGTACATACCTGTAGATAGACATTCCAACATGTATATGTACCGTGGTCTTGGAATTGTACTAATTGTTTGTCCATTCCACATCTCTGGCAGCCAGTGGATCTCCCTATTTAGCTCTGTTCCCATTGGTTGCTATTCTTGGGAATGGCGTGCATCACCTAACCCTTCCCACAGATAGAACAAATGTTCCAATCTGCAAGGCTGTGGTCCATACAAGAAATGCTTTCAGCAGATGCATTGGGGAGGGGTTGCTGCAGTTTGCATCAGTAGATAAAGATGCTGGGAAGCCACTGTGCACTATGCCTCTGTGCATACCACTCCCCCATTAAGTCAGACTTCTTTGGTCCCTCATGGACTATATTTGTGTGTTTGCCTCCCCCTAAACCTGCCAGCCCAAGGATTTTCCCATAGAGATTCCATATATAGTTGCAGCCCTCAAGTTGTCTGGCTATTTATAGATAATTTTTGAATTTTTTAAAAAGATTCCCTTTGCTGGCTCTAAAGTCATACTGAAGGTATATGAAAACTTCTTTAGAGACACAGTGTAACCCACCAAAGCCAGACACCCTCAAGCTTAACAATTGGTTAAGTCAGACAAACGTAAGAAACCAAATCCTGTTTCCATTTAGCCTTTGTTTAAAAATCAAGGATGCAGCAAATTGTAGGTGCTGTCTATAACAGACATTTCTTCCTCAAAATTTTACCCCTGAACTGTTAGTTCTTTTCATCATCCTTTGCTGCTAGTACTCCACGGGTCAATCACCATACTGCCTTCCATTGTTTATGGCAGCATGGGGGGACTGTTTAAAATGCTGTTAATAGCTTGTTAATTTACTGTAACTAGTCACTTCTCACTCTCAAGCCCTTCAGTGTTGTGTACCCCAGTCAACACAACACAGGAACAGAAGAAATGGCACCTCAAACAAACAAGCAACAAACAAGCAAAAGCATTGCTTTTTTATGTTGCTGACTTGCAAACTGGATGCCGCCTCAGCCTCTCAATAGCACATGAATGGTCTTGTGTGTCTGTCTTATTTAAAAAATAAATAAATAAAGCACAATATGTCAAAACTTTGTGACACAACCCCCTCACTCAGGCTCCGGTGCAGTGCAGTGGCTGTGGGGTGGCAGTCTTCTGAGAGACATTCTAGAGGCTGTGATGCTGCCCTATTTGCAGGTGCCTCTCTGGTCTCAGGAAGGAGGTTGTCCATCTCCAGGATGACCTGGCTAGGATTCATGAAACCTTCTCCCCCACCCAGGGACCACCAGGGCCACCACCACTGCCTCAAAGGTTGCCAAGAAATAGGAGCAGTTGGACCAAGGTGGGCTCAGGGAGGGTGAGGGTGGTGGAACAGAGGCGCATCCCTCCAGTTGTATCTCTCCACATTTCATGCACTGTTCTGGTGGAGAGTGGTTCCTTTATGGAGGCTCCTGCATTAGAGACCAAGAAGGATGCTAGGAACCTTCAAGAAGGAGACTGGCAGAAGGGTGGCACGGGACTCCACAGGGGAAGGAAACAACCCCTGGTGGGGGACTCAATCATTAGAGGGGTGGAGGGAGGGAGAAGGACGTTAGGAGCCTGCCTGGTGGCATGGCTTGAAGGGACAGGGAGTGAATCCTCAGGATTACAGGAGAAGCTGCACGGGTGTGGGAGCTGGATGTCATTGTCCACCTTGGGACAAATGACTTGGCTTGTAATGGATCAGAGCAGTGCAAGAGGAGCTTGTGGAGTTGGGGAGGGGCCTTAGACAAGTAGCGCATATGGTAACCTTCTAGGAGTCGCTGCCTGTCTATAGCATGGGTGAGGCTAGGGTACTCTGTACCATGGGATTCAATGGATGGTTAAAAAACTGGTGTGGAGTGCATAGTTTTGGCTTCACTGGGGACTGGGGGTCTGCCTATAGGGACACAGGCCTATACTGCTGCGATGGTCTGCATCTGTCCGGGAGGGGAACCACAATCCTAGGCGATAGGTTTAAATGCTACATTGGCAAACATTTAAACTAACCAAGGGATAAGGCACTGAAACGGAGCAGGGAAATCCCAGCCTTCCCCTACAAAACAGGGTAGTTAGTGAGGTAAACACCAAGGTAGAGAAGTCAATAAGGAGCAGGGCTGGGGTAAATGGAGAAAAAGGCAAAGGCAGTAAGGACAGGTATGTGGCTAAAAGGAGTAAGGCCATCAAAAAATGGAGAGTGATGAGTACCAACACCTGTAGTCTGGGTAGCAAGCTCCCCAAACTAGTGGCCTTGATGGAAAAGGGATGCCTGGATACCGTGGCAGTCACAGAAACATGGTAAACAGAGAAGCATGACTGGGATGTCAACATACCAGGGTACACAATCTACAGGAGGGGCAGGAGGGTAAAAGAGGAGGGGGAGTAGCTCTCTACATAAAGGAAGGGATCAAAGCAATAGAACGAAAGGGTAAATAGGGAGGAGAGAAGGCACTGTGGGTCACCCTGGAAACAGGAAATGGCACCACATTCCACATGAGGGTTGTATACAGACCCCCATCTCAGGGGGAGGCAATGGACAAGGAAATGATAGAAGGCATACTTTGAAAGGCAGACAAAGGGGAGATATTGTTGATGAGGGACCTGAATATGCCAGATGTTAACTGGAGCACCTTTGCTGCAGTCACATCCAAGAGCAGGATCATTCTTGATGCCCTACAGGGGGCATGCCTCAGACAGCTAGTGCTGAAACCCACTCAGGAGTTAGCAATCTTAGACCTGGTACTTTCAAATCAGGATGGAGAGAGAGGATCTCAGATATAGAAGCGGGTAGCCATCTGGGAACAAACGACCACCAGTGTGGTTTACGATAAACACAGCTGTAGAGTCAGCCATAGAAAACCAAGGGTATTGGAATTTAGGAGGGCTGACTTTGGGAAATTGGGAGAGTGCCACAGAAAAGCACTAGCAAATGGGCAAGAAGGATGGGTGGAGGAAGAATGGGGAAAAATCAAAACTGCAATCACAGAAGCAACAAGCCTTTGTGTGAAGCAAATCAACAAAACAAAACAAAGTAAAAAAACACTATGGTTCTCAAAAGAGGTGGCAGGGAAGGTTAGGGATAAAAAGGAAGCATTCAGGACATATAAGGAAACACAGAAGGAGCAGGACAGACGAGTACCAAAGAAGACGTAGCGAAGTGGGAATGCAGTCAGAAAGCAAAGGCCCAAACTGAGCAAACAAATAGCCGACTCAGTTAAAAAAGGGAGGAAACCTTTTATAGGTACATAAGGGAGCAAAGAAAGACCAAGTGAGTGATAGTGAGGCTTAATAAAGGGAAGAGGGAGGGGAGAGAGTGACAGTGAAAAAGCAGGGATACTGAATGAATACTTCTGCTCAGTATTCATAAAAGAAGAGGAGGAGAGGTACCTAAACCAAACAATAGAAGCACTCTGGATAGGGGGGTCAGTACCTGTCATTCACAGAAGAAAGGTTCCTGAAAGAACTCCTAAAACTGAAGGTGGAGAAAGCAATGGGGCCTGATGGGATTCACCCCAGAATTCTAAAAGAACTAAGAGGAGCACTAGTGACACCACTGACTGCCCTTTTTAACAAATCATGGGAGGATGTTGTGGTACCAGAGGACTGGAGGAGGGTGGATGTGATTCCCCCTCACAAAAGTGTGAGCAAGACAGAGGCAGGAAACTACAGACCTGTTAGTTTGACCTCAGTGGTAGGGAAAAGGATGGAATCACTTATGAAGGAAAGAATTGTTGAGTACCTTGGGGCCAATGGAACACAGGACCCATGGCAACATGGATTCACAGTGGGAAGGTCATGTTGGACAAATCTAATTGATTTTTTTGACTAGGTGATCAAATTAGTAGACCAGGGAAGGGCTGTGGACATGGCCTACCTAGACTTTAGCAAGGCATTTGACACAGTCCCACACAAAAGATTAATAAAGAAGTTAGCCATCCTGGGAGTGGGTTCCAGGGTTGTAGCCTGAGTAAAACACTGGCTGGATAGCAGGATGCAGAAAGTAATAGTAAATGGAGTCCACTCTGAAAAAAGGGGGGTTACTTGTAGGGTACTGCAATAGGTGACATTGCAGAGGGACTGAAAAGGAAAGTATGCCTCTTTGCAGACAACACAAAGATCTGCAACAGGGTTGATACACAAGGAGGGGGCGTGGTAAGGATGAGAAGGAACTTGGCAAGGCTGGAGGAATGGTCAAAAGTATGGCAGCTTAGATTCAGTGTAAAGAAGTGGAAAGTAATGCACCTGGAAAACAAAAACCCAGGGGAAGAGTACACAATGTTAGGGGAGGTACTAACAACAACAAAAATGGAAATGAACCTGGGGTAGCCATATCAGATGACCTAAAGGTAGGCAAGCAATGTGAGAAGGCAGTAAGGATGGCTGGGGAGATACTGGGATGCATAGGGAGAGGCATCACCAGTAGAAAACAAAAAGTTGTTATCCCGCTGTACAGACAGTTGGTGAGACCCCATCTGGAATACTACATGCAGTTTTGGAGACCCCATCCCCTGAAGGACATAGACAGGATGGAGGCAGTCCAGAGGAGGGCAACTAAAATGGTGCAGGGTCTGCATCAGAAGCCATACGAAGATAGACTAAAGGAGTTTAATATGTATACCCTTGAGGAAAGGAGGGAGAGGGGGGACATGATAGAAATATTCAAGTACCTCAAGGGAATCAACAAAGTCCAAGAGAGTAGCATCATTCAGAAAAAGAGATGAGCAAGAACAAGGGGGCAATGTGAGGAAGATTTTTTTCATGAAGAGGGTGGTGGATGCATGGAATGGCCTTCCTGAGGAGGTTGTGGGGTCAAAAACAGTGGGGGAATTCAAGAATGAATGGGACAGATGTAAAGCAATTCTAGTGGGGGTAGGAGGAAGTAGGCTGTTGGCTAACTAGGATCTGCAGCTTATCCAATAGGTAAGGAAATGGGCAGGCTGGGTGGGCAAAGTGGTCCTTATCTGCCATCAAAGCCTATGTTTCTATGAACTGATGGCACTCCATTAGCTTGCCTGCTTGTTTGTACACTTTTTCTCCATTTGGCAGCAGCTATGTGCTGCTGCTCATGGCTGGTTATTGAGTATGATTTCCCTTGATACAGGTATTCTGGCTGTCAATAGTACTGTACTGTATATAAAAAAGGTAAGCTAAGTAGAGTGGCAAGCAGATGGTGAGCGTAAGCAAGGAGAGGTGTTTGTTATAGTTTTTTTTCTCAGTGATGGTATGTGGGATCAATGAGAGCAGCAAGACAGTATGTAATGCATGGATGGGCTGCAAGGTGACCATGTAATTAATGTTCTGTGGATATTCTGGACACCCGCTTATAATGGACAAACATGGTATACATGGAGTAGTCCATTGATAGTGAGTTTCACAGTATCGCAGAAGTTTCAGAAAATATCCAGAGATGTCACTGATTGCAACTGCAAGGACTTATATAGTATATACAATTACATCTGTCTCACTAATGCAAAGTATTATGAGACATATTGTATCTGCAAATCACATAGAAATATAGGAACATAGAAAGTGATGTCCAAAAAAAGACTAGGGCAGGATTTTCAAAAGGATCCATCTGATCTCCACCAGACATTATTTTTTTAAAAGAGAAATCCATCTCAACTGTTAGACCAGCTATTAAATGGTCTAACAACATCTGAATTTTGCATCTGAAATAAGACGCAATTGTGGCAAAAAGATGCAAATTTCATTAGTTGTAATTTTTGCTACCACAAATTATGACCTTTTGTTGTAAACAGAGGCATCTGTTGAAATTAGCAGCAGGCCTTCTCAGACGCAATCAGGTGGACACAGAAACAAAGGTAGCATGCATTTGTTTCTGCACCCAACCTTTTAAATGTCTCCCCTCAATGTCCATCTGGTTTGCCCTACGTTTCTGCCTGCTGCTCCATAGACCTACTATAGAACAGGGTCTATCTATCCATCCTCCCTTTATCCCTCCCTTTTTAGAATTACTAAGCCCCTAAATCGGTTTCACCCACCCTTACATCCCATCACAGTACCACCTGCACAACCCCCTTTGGCAGCCTATTCCACTGATCCACCACTCTCGCCATAGAGAATAATTTCTTAATATCCTTTTTGCAGATCCTGCCCACTAGCCCCTCCATCACTCTGAGTATACTTTCCATGATGTTGAAGCAGGTCAGGACATTAAAGGGCTTTCTGGTTTCAAGGGTATTCCTCCTGTGTGTCCCAGTATCAGTTAGGAAAGATCTGTATAATATCATATGTAGTAGTTTAACTTTCATGCAATTGATACGGGGCAAAACATATCTCTTACTAGGCTTCAATCAGATTGCTAAAATGCCAGCCAGATCCACACAAACAGATTCTACAGAAGCAGAGATCCATTGTTTTTCATGTACTTTTATTTGGTGCTGTCAAAAACACTCCTTCATTTTTATGTTTGCTTGCACGCATGTGCAAGAAACATAGTGCTATCATCCGAAATGCAGTGCCTTACAGTTGAAAGGGAGAGACACTTCAGTGAACGCGATCAGATAACTGAAGTGCTCGCTTCCTCCCTTTCAACTGTACGCACTGCATTTAGGATAATCTGAAGCATGCTCTTCCCGCCCCCCAACAGTTCTTTCCAGGTGCCACGCTGAAGCCCACCCCAGCGTGGCAAAAAGTACATGGCTGACGGGTGCCCAATCCGATGAGCCGCGATCAATGCAAACACACTTAACACCACCTTATCCTGTGTAGGGCTATAATATATTGTCAAAGAAGTAATTTAATGGGGAAGAGGAACTCACAGTGTTTGTTGTACGATCGAACATATGTGACAGGAGTCTGGGTATGTTTTATCATTATATATGGCATGTTTGCACTCAGTTTAGCCTGTTTTATGCCTTTGGGAGGGAATATTTAACACAGGAAAAGTACTTCTTCATTTTGATCCTGGAATTGAGTCAGACTTTTAACTTCAGTCCCTGAACCTAGTTCCCTCGTCCCCTCATCCCCACCCATTTCCACCACTGTATAAAATACCACAAAAGAGGAAAGATTGCAAACAGTCTAAACAGACAGACCTACAGATATACCAAATATACACCAATACTGCAAAGTCCTTCTCTCATTCTTTTAACTGCTTAACAAACGTCCCATTAACAAGATAAAAGCGCTATTAATTCAAAAGCACATCAATTCATTATAAAGTCTGGAAAAATAAAGAATTATACACCCAATCTCCCCGTATTCATTGTTGACGCCAGGAAAGCAACAACAACATATACCCTTCCCCACAAAAGTTAGATAGCACCGAATGTCACACACCTATGTCCCCGCGCGCGCGCACACGCACACACACACACCATACATGAATCTCACATTGATAATAATAATAATAAAAATAATAATACAGACTAATATGATAAAAAATGAAGATACTAAGTGAGACTATCGGGTAGAAATAAAAATCTCCGATGCAAAATGTAAACTAGTAAAGAAAAAAGAAAAAGGGATGAGCTGGGCAATAGACTATTAAACAAAAATAGTAATCCCCCAATCCAGAATTAGAGAGGCTGAGTGTCAAGCACAGAACATAAATGAACCCTTGTCACAAAACAATGGTGTAAGCCCCAACTTACTAATACTAAAAACTCCTCTGATATCGATCATAAAGAGGGGGTACATATGGGGGTGGGCATGGTGGATGCACATTAAACGAAGACACTAAAAAAAAGTGAAAAAAAGTAGGGGGTTCCTGGAAGGGAAAGGATCATGGCTAATTTCAGGCTAAAAATCAAAAAACCCTATGGTCAGCTTAACTATACCTACTGTGTCTTATCACAAAGATACCCTCATATGGGTGCACTGTATGGTGCGCTTTTCTCTTGCTCCACTGACTGATAATGCCGAATGTCACAGATGTTTACATTCAATGTAAAGCTTCTTCAGTGCTGTAAGAAATAGCTTTTGTGATAGTAAAGGGCCAGCTTGTAAGTCACTTCCCTGTGCAGACTGACAATTTGACATACTGTACATAGTTGGAAGGAAAATAAAGTATGATTCACACAGTTCAATGACTCTGAGAACTGGAGAGAAGACTGCGGTACTTGTAACCTAAACCTTTCTTTGAGTGGATGCTTAGCATATAACAATACCCTGTTATGTAAGGAGCAAACCTAAAATGTTGCTTTCACTCTCCTGGCCTGCTTCAGACAAGAAACGGTTCTGGTGTAGAAGAACTGCGCCAAAAAATGTTTAAATTCACGAGACTATGTGCAATAGAACCCATCCCTCCCAGCAGTCACTAATCTGGAGGTACATCCCTCATTTCATCCCTTAAAATTGCTTGGTCCCTTGTCTATAATCTGTCCCTCCTGGAGGAGGATATCCACAATTTAGGCTGTGCCCCTCATTATGATGATCAGTGTCCTTCATTCCAGTGACAAAAGGGTGAGCGGTATGGGTATAGCTTTATTTCTTTGATTAGAGGTTATGCCCCATTTCCGGTGAATGTCATCCAGGGTACATATAGCTTTACGTACAGCACTTGTGCACTAAATGAATTTGTGAGTGCTTGTGATATTTCACAGGCAGCATGAAGAGTTATGCCTCCATCCTACTTCCCATGTTCTTGTGCAGTAAGTATTTCTGCACTAGTGGTCAGTGGTATAAATAGGAAAATAAAATGCCCTATCTTTAGGATTCCTTTAATCTCTTATTACTGTATGGGATCATTCGGGTGATTAAAAACAGACATGCATAACATATAGCAAAGGGTCTTTAGGTGTAATAATTTAACTCTTAGGTATCAGTGCGGTGAAGAAAATAAAATCAGTAGGTCTGCTGAGCACAGAGAGCAAATGTTCATTATTAGTTCGAGCAGACTCGATAGACCCCGAGGCCTACTCTTCTGGCTTTTTAGCATGTTAGTATTTAATGACTGCACTAAAGGTCTGTCACAAACAGAATTTATTGCTAGATGCCTGGAAAAATCATTTAATATTTCTTTCTTTCCTCCATTGAAGTCGATGGGTCTAGGAGTCAGAACTCAGTATCACTGACTCATTTTGAAGGGATGGTGTCTGAAGGAGACCGGGTTACCCTGAATTCTACCTATAAAACCAGTTATAGCAATTCGGATCTGTACTGGTACCAACAGTATCCAGGGCAGTCTCTGGAATACCTACTGCACATGGTAACTTCTGGAGAAAGCAAGACCTATGGACAAGACACTGCTGGTTCTCGATTCAACACGAGTGTGAATAAACTACAAAAGACAGTCCAGTTGATTATATCTGGAGCTCGGATTTCCGACACCGCTGTGTATTTTTGTGCACTGAGCCAAACAGCGACATAGAACTACACTGAGCCTCATACAGGAACCTCCTCAGCACCTGCATCCTCTCTAAAGTCCCTGCACCTGCAGCAGGGTTTGGTGAGAGATGTGTTTTCAGTTCAATTGTAAGAGCCCCCTCCGTGTCCCTTAAGCCCACAAATACAATACTGTGTTAAACAAGTTATTACCAAGATACTCCACCTCAGGAGGCAATTCCGGTAAACATAATTTTTTAAACTTTCCATTTATTGAGTCTTTGTTAAAAAAATAAATTGCTATTAAGCCATCCGTCTGTCTATCTACCTACCTATCTAGTCAACATCTCTATCTATCCATCTATTGTCTCTCTCTCTCTCTTTCATATTATGAAAACCAATGAAACATAAAGGAATGAATTCAGAAAGATGAAGTCCATACATTAAGATGATGGAGATCAAATATATATTAATAGAAAGCGAATTAAACACACCTAAAGAAAATGTATTTTAACTTTTCCATCTGAGGAGGTTAAGTTGCTTGTAAGTAAATTTTCATTTCATGGAAAAGCAAGGCAAATAGCCCTGCATCCCAGAGACACTATGGTGAGTCAGTTCGTTTGCTCCCTGGAACATAAACAATGTTATTCACATTTTAAATATAATTGTAAATTTGGGCATGTGTAAAATCTGTTTGATCACCCCCAGTGTATTGTTTTGTATTTTTGTTTTGAAATAATCCATTTCATTTTTATTTAGGGTCCCATATACAGTCCCTTTCCTGCCTAATGTTATTATTATTTTATTTTTATGTTTGCTTGCACGCATGTGCAAGAAACATAGTGCTATCATCTGAAATGCAGTGCCATACAGTTGAAAGGGAGAGAGCCTCTTCAGTGAGCACGATCAGATAACTGAAGCAAGCTCTCTCCCTTTCAACTGTACAGCACTGAATTTCAGATGATCTGAAGTGCGCTCTCTCCTGCTCCCCCCAACAGCCTTCCAGGTGCCACACTGGGAGCCCACCCCAGCGTGGCAAAATCACAGGGCCGACGGGTGCCCATTCCCCCGCCGGCTCCACGCCCCCAAACAGCTTCAGCTGCCACACTGGGAGCCCACCCCAGTGTGGCAAATGTCCTGCGCCATTCATGCTGTTAAAAAACAACCTGAAAACCGAAAAAGGTCCCTCGGGTCTCCTTGCCGCCTCACCCACCCGCGCCCACCCTTTGCACACCCTGCCTCTCCACACCCCACCTCATCCCATACTTACCTCAGGAGTCCGGTGCGATGATCTTCAGTGGACCAGGAACACGTCTGCACTCTTCAAAGCCGACCGTGAACTGAGGAAATGCCGGTAAGCTGTATAATGGAATAAATAGGGCTTTTTCAACTTTGATGCACATCTCAGGCATTTTTTGGAATTTTGGCACCAAATTTTCAACATAGGGTTTTTGGGACCCCTCCTCATGAACACTATCACTGTCATGGCATTAATCAGCCCCAAAAGGTGATTTTGCGGTCACTGTGTGGAATCACCTTTCAGGACCGATTAACGGAATGACAGTGCCAGTGTTTCATAAGGTTGATCATTCAAAAGTCTGTAGCCATGAAATTACATTGAAAAAGTCTAAAATGACTGTTTTACGAGTGTGCATTGTGCAGTTCCTAGGTACGCTCCTAAGTTTGCGAATTTTTAATATTTACACTCCAGATTTGCAACACTGCCATTTTACCACACTTTCTTATGAGCAGTATAGCTGTCATTTTTCACATGTCGGCCAAAATTGTTTTTGCGCATGTAGCACACAATGGCACAGTCGGTGTGCGAAATCAATGTTTGGGACAGATTAAGAAAATCACAGTGACACTGTTCATGAGCAGAGGTCTTAAAATGGCTATGTTGAAAATTGGTGGAAAATTCCCAAAAATTACATTTTTATGAGTGCGCGTTACGCAGTTCCAACACACGCTTGCAAGTTTGCAAATTTTTAATATTTGCACACCAGATTTTCAACATTGCCATTTTACCATACCACCTTATGAGCAGTACAGCTGCCATTTTTCACATCTCGCACAAAATGTGTTTCCACGCATGTAGCGCACAATGGTTCAATCGGTGTGTGAAATCAATGTTTGGAACACATTAAGAAAATCACAGTGACACTGTTCATGAGCAGAGGTCTTAAAATGGTTATGTTGAAAATTTGGTGAAAAAATTCCTTTAAATGACTGTGTTATGAGCGTGCATTGTGCAGTTTCCATGCACCCTTGTAAGTTCACAAACTTGTACTATTTTCAGTCCAGATTTTCAACACTGGCATTTTTCCACACCTCCTTATGAACAGTACAGCCGTCATTTTTCACCCCCTGCCTGAAATGTGTTTTTGCATTTCTGGAGCAGAAATGCGTAGTCACTGCCGGACATCAGTGTTCGGGACAGATTAAGAAAATGACAGTGACACTGTTCATGAGCAGAGGTGTCAAAATGCCTGTGTTGACAATCTGCTGTAAAAATATCCCCAAACTAATTACATTACAGGTGTGCATTGCACAGTTTCTACGCACGCTCGTGACTTTGTTTTTTTTATATTTTCCCTCCAGATTTTCAACATTGCCATTTTTTACACCTCCCCATGAACAGTACAGCTGTCATTTTTCACATCCTATTTGAAATATGTTTTTGCACCTGTGGTGCCAAATCACATAGTTGATGTGCAAAATCAGCTTTCTGCTAACAAACTGATATTGCCACTGTTCATGAGGTGGGGGTCACAAAAAAAACATGTTGAAAATTTGGAGTGAAAATACCAACGAATGCCTGGGGCATTAGGTTTTCCGACCATAACGCCCCACCCTGTAGAGACTGACAGGCATCAGGGATGTCACTTGGGATTGCCACCTGTAATGCTCATGCCATTCCACCCCCACCCACACCCTGCAGCCAGTGAGAGACATAGAGGTGTGCCTTGGACTCTTTGGCCCCAAAGTTCACCCTGTTCTTCTATACTGCGCCCATCTCATTGTATTTCCTTATGGAATGGAGTAAGCATAAGGCCCAAAGACCCCAAGGCACACCGTGATACTTGTCGGTGTCTGCAGGGTAGGATGTGGTGAAATGGCGTGGCCATTATGCCTGATGACCCAAAGGTGCACCCCAATGTCTGTCAGTCTCTGCAGGGTGGTGGTGGGGTTGGCTTCAGTTCAATACTTCACTACCAATGCCAACACCAGCAAGCAAACATTCAGCATTGACAAATGCTTGTTATGGATGAGATAACCTCAATAATCAACAACAAAGCATGCCCTGGAACCAACCTTCAATCTCAGCTTGAGAAAAGTTTTTTGAATAATTCTTTTGAATGCAGTGGTGCTGTTGGGGGATAAATTTTGGCTAAACTTCCCTGTTACAATCCCTGGTGAGCAGACACTAGACTCCCTCCAACCAGGCTAGATGCAGGGAATATATACCAATAATAAAAGTGCATTGAGCTTAGGGACTTAAGTTTTACACACCATATCCAGTGAAAATGATCATCTTCTTTCCTGAGGGACAAAAGACCATCCAATCAGATGAGCTGGTAAAAACTGAACTTGATTCTAGAGGGATGCAGATCGCACTTCAGAAAGAAAAACACCTGCTATGCAGTTGCAGGCAAACCTGCAGGGATGGCATGGAAATCTGCTGGGTCTATGGACTTCAAAGGGGTGTAAGCAGCAGACACTATGAAACAGACTGTGGCTCATCTCAGAGGCAACCACTTGACAGAATGATCAACCTCTGAAGGACTTTCTTCATTTGTTCCTATTGAAACCTGAAACCTGATGCAAGGTAGTACTGCACCTGCAGCAACAGGTACATTTCCATTTTCCTTCAATTCTGATTCCATCCCTTCTCCTTGCTATTTTCACCCTGTTGTTTGACCATGACAGATGGCCATTCTCTTGCAGGAGAGTTATTGGCAGCATGAAATAAAACTGGATGAGAAAAGATGGATATGTGAATCAACAGAAATGGTTTGTATTAAATCAGTTGGCATACTAGCAATCTGATTAAGGCCTGGTTAGAGAGATGTTTTGCCCCGTATCAAATGCATAAAGGTTAAACTATTTTGTAAGACATTAATCTAGTCTTTCATGGATGATACTTGGACATGCAGGAGGAGTGCCATTCCAACCAGGAGGCCCTTTGATCTCCTGACCTGTTTCAAGATTGCACCCCTGTGAATTGAGCAGCCATATATCCTGCTCAAAGATCATAGGAATCCTTTGAACAAGATCATGCCTGCCAGTTCCCATGATGCTTTGCATTAATGAGATACATATAATTTGGTATTTCTTTAAACTTGGATTTGTTACCAATGCCCTTCAAAGAAGAAACACGTCTCAGTGCTACTGTACGTCACAGAAGTTTTTGAATGTCTTTTAACCTGCTTATAAGTCTTGGGTTCACCATGCCCTAATGCTGTAAATCAGATTACAAGACAGTTTCATCTCCCTTGGCTTACATAACAGGGTCCCAAATGATAGAGGCCTTTAAATACCTCATGAAGGTAAATAAGGTATAGGAGGGAAGTATTTTTCGGAAAAAAAGGTGCTCACGAACAGTGGGACAGTTATGAAGCTGGAAAGGGTCGATTTAGGACAGATGTGAGAAAGTACTTCTTCACAGAACAAGTGGTGGATTCCTGGAACTGCCTTTGCTGGGTGTTGGGATGTAAATAGTGGTGGAGTTCAAGAATGCATGGGATAGGCACATGGGAACTGTAGTAGAAAGGAAGGAGGAAGGAGACAGAGCTATAGATTCAGTAGGGTTTGTGGTGATAATGTAGGTAAAGAAAAATGGGTAGACTGGGTGGGCCAAGCAGTCCTTATCTGCTGTTGAATTTTACTTTTCCACATTATGGTTCTGTGTTTGTGTTTATACAGACACAGTGGTCGGTGGTGCTATTTAAGGGTATACAGAGTTCCCTGTACTGACACTCATCAAAACTATCATGCATGCTGGCCTGTCGGTGCAGCGGTTGGATTTCCGCTTGGGATGCTGATGGCCTGGGTTCAGGAATGGACCCGGATCACTGGAGGGCTGGCCAGGGAGAGAAGGATAGAACATCCCATGGACTGCTCTCCTTCTCTTGGGGGAGGGTGAGGAAAGTGCCCGGTGCTAGATGGACCCCTGGCGGAGGCCAGGAGTCATGCAGCCACCGGTGCTCGCATGTACTGGAGGCAGGGAGGACGCTGTACGTCATTGCACATCCCCATCTCCTGGAGGAAAACTGAAAAGGGAGGGGTGGGTCCTCCATCTAAATGAAGCCCTCCCCAGGCTTCAATTAGCCACCATTGCTAGCAGTACTCCCAACTAGATACTGGTTCTACAACACTGGAATTAGGGGATCCAGTGTTGCGGCCCCGCCGTCCAGGGTGCAAGCCGGGGGTGACCGGGAGACAAGCTGTCAAGTGATGGCTGGTGGAAGCCTGGGGGCCGTGATCAGGTCAGAACGTCGATGGAGAACCTGCCAGGAAAAGAATAAAAAAAAAAAAAAAAACTGTTATGCACAAGCAGGTGTTGCAGGGGGCGAATTCTCACCTGTGGAAATGGTGCAGCATAAATTTAGGTAAACCACCTGTCCAGATGTTAGTGGTAACACATAGGCTGTGTGCCCAATAAGATGCTGCAGTGCCACAGCCCTGGGCTATATTGGCTGATGACATGGATCTTACCTCGGCACAATGTACTACCATTGAAGTCACTCATATTCATCCTGTGCTTTGATAACTGCTTGATGGTCATGCTAATATGTATATACATCACTCCTTGCCAGTCTTTCCTTGTGAGCCAGTGATCACAGAATCCTGTGACTTGGTTGTCCTTGTCACCAGTGTCCAGTGGGTTCCTCCCCTTCTTAGCCCATTCCCTTCTGCTAATGTTTTCAGTGGTCCTTTTCCCCCCTACTGGAATAAACTTTCTTGTTCCAAGGTTGGGATCTGAATATTGCAGTGCCTCTCTGCATACCAGTGCACATAAGTCAAACTTCCCCACACCTTTACCTTTACTGGTGCCCTGATCATGGCTCTGTTACAGGGAAAGACTTGTGACCCCTTTGGGTATATCATAAAGGAGTGCAAAGCAAAACTGTACCACATAGGGATCACACATTTACTCTTCCTTCCTGGACCATATTTGTTTATGTCTCTGGCTAATCCTTCCTGTCTAAGGATATCTTCACAGAGAGTTTGTATATTAATGTGTATACAGTATTATACCAATTACACATACACATTAGTGCAAAGCATCATGGATAGTATATAAATGATCACACCCCTGGCATCAAGTGGATATCCCTCCATAGCTCCATTCCCTCTTGTTATTCTTCTCAGTGGTACTGTGCACTGGCTAACCTTTTCCCCTGCCAGAAACAGTGTCTCAGCTTGCAAGGCTATAACCACATGCAATAACTGTTTCTTTTTTTTTTTGTCCAATAGTTCTGCCATGGCAGGTGTTAGTGTATCCTGTGACTGAAGGGTGAGTGCACTAGGGAGCCACTGTGCATGGCATAACACCTGCATGCATAGCACTCCCTAAATAGTTCACAGCCCTGTGGTGTGGCCAAGCTGGTGAACATGGTGAATGCCATAGGCTAAGCTCTCTCTTAGGCACTCCCCAGCCTCGAAATATCAGCAGCATCCATGGACTTCAACTTTAAAATAGCATAAAACAGACAGAGCTCTCTGTGGAGCATGTTTAAGCCATAACAGAAACTGTAGCAACTGAAATTTCTGAGCACAACTAAAGCCTCAATCCCACCCAGGACAAGAGCACATACTGGAAGCATGGCTAGCGAATGGGAAGATGTGGCTTTGGATGAGGCAGAACAGGCCGCTTCCCCCAGAGCAGTGATCAACTATGTGCCTTCAAAAATGCATGCAGGGTTCACCAATGTGAATGCTCAAGTATTGCACTGCAGGGCATAATGGAAAATTTGATTGAGATTTCAGCTTAACGTACCAGCCGCCTAACTGAAGTGCAGAGTCAGGTGAGCACAGGGGAGGACCAGCTACATAAATAGGGCAGAGAGAGGGCCAAGTTACTAAAGACAGTTAAGCAGATTCACATGAGGGTAGATGACTAGGAGAATAGGGCACACAGAACAAATGTAAGAATTATTGGACTTCTGTAGGAATTGGAAGGCCAGATCTAAGAGCAGTTTGTCACAGACTAGCTCAAAGAGAAACTTGATTTGGGGCATGGGCGCATCCACCTGGGGAAATGAGGGGGATAAGGGGGACACATTCCCCTCAATTTTTTAAGTGGCCATTCATATCCCCTGCAACATTCTGGCAGCTTTATCTTAATCAGTCAGAAGAGATACAGATACAGTTACCCTTTCTCCAAAAAAAACCAAAAAACATTAAATGGCAATAAAACACTGGAGCTGACGGCTCCCCCAGCACCAGTAAGGATCTTATCTTGCCCAAGTCTAGCAAAGCTCTCAAGGCAAGCAAAGCAAAACTCTGGTCTTTGCTGGAAATGTGTGAATTATGTGATTGTCTCTGCAGAGCAGTTAAGCGCAATTGTCTGACACACTCACTTCAACAGCTGGTCTGCATCAAAGGGGAGCGAGGGGTTTTTCTGTATGTATGTAAATCAAGGCTTCAGCAAGTTTCTTACAGTTCATTCACTTCCTTGGCTTTACTATCAATCAGTTGATCCACCTCCTGTTTATGAACCCATCAGTGGCTGAGGGAGCTGAGTCCCCCTGCTATTGATTCTCCTATCACATCACCAGATGCCCTAAAAAGAAAGAGTACCTATGAAGGAATTCTCTGCCACAGCTGGCCCACCAACCGCAGCGTGAACTGAAACACCAGCCAGGACTGACTCAACTAGTGTGAGTCCAGTCAAGTGCTCGCTACCAGGCAGCAACATCAAAAGGTAACATTAAGCAACATTAAGGTAGCTTCACAAATGTGTGGTTTCCTCTTAAATAATGTAATGCAATAGGGCACCTTAGAAGTATTTAACCATTTGGGGGTAATTAGCATAGTCTCTTTACAGCATAACACCATCAATTCTTGAAACATAAAATATTGCAAACAGACTATTGTTTTTTTTGAAAATACATTTAACATAGTACCAACGTTTCCCTAGAGCTACCTGCTCCTTTACTGCCTTATGGAACAATAAAACTATGACACTCTGCTTGCTCTATCGTAAGCCAGTGGTGGCATGGACCTTAATTAAGAAGATGGTGCATTTAACAGACCCAATCACACAGTACATGTCAAAACTCCTTATTTAACTCATTGAGGAACAAGGAATACATAGTGGCCTGGATATTCAAAGTGGTTGTGCATGGTGTAACAGGAATACATAGTGGCCTGGATATTCAAAGCGGTTTTGCATGGTGTAACAGGATTGCACATGCACAACTGCGAAGATGCACCATAGAGCGATATTCAGTGGAAGCAATTGTGCAGCACAAGTAGCAGTACGCCAATGCACAATAGTAATGTATGCATGCACAAGAGCATAGGGTGGACCCATGAATATGTGGCACAGTGCGATATTCAACTCCCGATCAATGGCACAAGTGAGGAGCAATTGTCAGTTGCTTGGAGCAGACTTGAGCCTAAAAAAACAGGAAAGAAGTCAGAGGAGGGCACTTGCACCAGAGGGAGCAGGAGAGAGAGAGAGACAGACAGGCTGTCCGAGAGAAAAGAAGGAGACAGGGACAGTGAAAGAAAGAGAGAGAGAGGAGAGAGAGAGAGAGAGAGAGGTGTGAGAGGAGTGTGACACAGGGAGGCCCACTGAGGGAGTAACAGAGAGTGGGTGCCAAACAGAGCCACCAGACCCAAGGGGAGTGACACAGGCACCCACAGGGGTGGGTGACAAAGCCTGCAGGCGTAAGCCAGCCAGGGGCATGGTACACAGGAGGAGGCCCTGCCGAGTGACAGGCACTGCTCCACAGAACTGGGGATGCCAGTGGAGCTGAATGCCCAGGGGGTGACAGGGGCCATGGCCAGTCCAGCATTCCAGATGGAGGCCATAATGAGGGGTGTGAGGAGGAAGGAGGCAGAGCAACGTGGCCATGGAAGGGCCTGTTGGTGGTATGCCTGGAACAGGCGGTACTGGCCCCGCATCAGCTTTGAGACTTATGCTGACACAGAGATCGTGGGATGATATAGCCTGAACCAGGCAATTCTAAGGCAGCTCTGTGAGCTGTGCAGTGAGGAGATGCAGGCACCCACCAGATAGAGCCATGCCCTGGCAGTGGAGACAACGGTAACAGCTGTTATGTGCCTGCTCTCCATGGGCACCTTCCAGAGACCAACAGGGTACACCACAGGCGTAACCCAGTCAGCCACATCATGGCTCCTCACATAGTTCCTCAGTGCCCTGCTGTCACATGCTGCAGAACACATCCACTTCCCCAGCACACAGGCGGAACATACAGCAACCATGCAGGAATTCCACAGGGTAGCACATATGTCTGGCATGCTAGGGGCCATCGAGTGCACCAAAGTGGGCATCCGCATGCCACCTGGCACGGAGGGGGTAGTCTACATCAACAGAAAGGGCTACCCCAGCATCAACTGCCAGGTGGTGTGTGATGCCAGGGGGTGCATAACTAATGTCTGTGCCACACACCCTGGGGGAGCACATGATGCCTTCATCTGGCACAGCTCAGCACTGTGCCACAGGTTTGAGAGTGGGGACATCCCCACAGGTCACCTAGTGGGTGAGAATGGTGAGACCATGGGCAGCTGGGTACAGCAGGGCATGGAAGGGGGGGCGGCCAGGGCAGAGGGACCACCAAGTGTGCCCAGGAAGGGCATGGGGCACAGTGACAGGGGTCACCAGGCTAACCATCTCTCTTTCTCTCCACACAGGTGACAGTGGCTACCCACTCAAGCCCTGGCTGCTCACCCCCTACCAGCACCCATCATCCCTAGGGGAAGAGCAGTACAATGAGGCACACGCCAGCATGCAGAACACCATTGAGCTTGTGTTTGGGATGCTGAAGGCATGGTTCCATAGCCTGGACAGTCCTATGGTGCCCTACAATACAGTCCCTTGAAGGTTTGAAGCCTATTCCTGGCCTGCTGCATGCTGCACAACATGTCCATTGACCATGGGATAGCTGTCGAGACCAAAGAGGGGAACAGCAATGGGGATGATGCAGGAGATGGGTCGGGTGGTGGTGGGCAGCCCCCCCCCGAGTGGAGGGATCCCCAGCTCATGAGGATGGCACTCCAGCATCAGGACACAATAGCACAGGAGCACTAGGGTGCATGCAGGTAGGTTTACAAACACCCATGCACAGAACCGACACAGTGGCAAGGCACACAGCCATGTGTGGGAATGGCCATGGGCATGCACACACAGGCATGGGGCAGGTGCGGGGCAGTGCCACACGACCACATACAACACCATGAAGCACTGCACAGCAACCAACACACACACCCACCCACCCACCCTCGTACACACTGGCACCCACAGGCATGTGACTGGACACTAGCACGTGGCACGGATCAGATGCAGGGTACCGGTGCACATGTGCAACCAGTGTTGTGAAGGCATCATCATGCACACACCACATGGGCCAGCGGCCAGGCAGGTGCGCACATGGGCAGCATGTGGTGCAACACATGGCTGACATGACCGTGCCATGCACACACACACAGCGCCCATGTGTACACAGGGTGGTGGCTGCAGACAGCAGACAGGGTGGCGTGCACATCAGGTCTGCCGTGCAGACACACGGCCACCACAGACACAGGGACCACTGCGCCACGGCCGCCCAGCAGACTCAGGCTGAGCAACGTCCATGGGGGGGTCTGCGACCGCCCCCCAGGGATGGGAGTGCGGGACCATGACCGGGTCCTCGCAGGGGTCTGCAGCCTCCCAATCAGGCCCACACCAGGCATGCCTGGGATGCCCACAGTGGAGCCTGGCTTTGACACAGATGGAGTTGCCTGACGCCAGGGCCGTGGGGTGGACATTGCACTCCGCGGTGTCTGTGGCAGATGGCCATGCCCTGTGGCAGCTAGTGGGGCAAGGCTGATTGAGATCGCATTGTCAATGCAGTCCAGGGCTGCAGTCATGTCCTCCCACAGGTGCTGTACATGCTCCACGACTTGTGTGGTGCCCCTATCATGCTGCTCAGCTGCCTGGCACACCTCTGTGCAGAGTGTCCACACCCCAGCCACGAGCAGCACCTGTTGCTCCATGGAGGCCCACAACAATCGGGTGTGCTCGGCCAAGAGGTCGGTGCCCAGGGATGCATGGGCATGGCACCGACCCACTGGTGGCATATAACCGTGCTGCACGGCCCCCCCACTCAGGTGGGTGCTGCACAGCAGGGTTCTCATGGGGTTGGACAATGATAGGCGCCCCAGTGGCAGACATTGCGCCTGGCCTTCCAATGTCTCCAGCCATCTGCTGCTGCTGCCCCTCCGGCTCCTGTGCACTGGCCAGCACCTGTGTGGTTGCACTGCCACCCTGCGCCACTGTGCTTACGCACACAGGGGTACCAGTGGCAGTGGCAGGCAGCTGATCCACTGCCAACAGGCCACCAGCCGCACTGCTAGTGATGGTGGATGGTATGGGTGTCTCCCCTACGATAAGATCCCCGCCGTCCAGGACTATGGTCAGATCCTGCCCTGATCTGTGTCTCCGCACAGAGCACGGCATGGCTGGTGTCTCGCTGGAACACAGCCAGGGCCTCGTCCGCCACCACGCCCAGGACATCTGGTTGGACAGCAGTGGCGTGCTGCAGCCTTTTGGGCCCCCGGATGGCCGTGGAGGTGGATGGCTGGTCCTCTGGGGTTGGCCAGGCTCCCAAGACAGCTACAGGTGCACCTGCGACTGCATGCTGATGAGCCGGTGCTGTAAGAGAACACAGATGCATTAGTGCTGCAGACTCGACAGGCCCCAGCCCCCCCGCCATACCTACCATGCAGTGATGGGCTCCCTCCAGTCTGGAAGCCACTGCTTGGCACACCCTCGACTGCGCTGTGCCGCATGGTGGCTGCCACCGGCTCCTCCTGCGCCTTGAGCTGTGTCATGGTGGCCTAGCCCTCACCTGTGGCAGACCTGGCAGCCCCTATGGCTGCCACCTTTTTCTTGATCCAGCAATTGTTGGTGCCCACCTTTTTCTTGCACTCCTCTGCAGACCGCTGGTGGCTGCCCTGCTGGTTTATGGCCTCAGCAACCTCCTCCCAGGCTGCGGTCCTGGCCTGGGGTGTGCCAGTGGCACCACTCAGCAAAGGCTCCCTGTCAAGGTACGCCTCTAACAAGGCATCTACCTCCGCTTTCGTAAAGTTGGGCCTGCGCTTGTGGGCAGGCCCATGCTCCTCACCCTCCTCATGCTAGGACATGATGCCACCTGTGGACATGGACATGTGGTTAGTGGCTGCAGTGGCCCCACCCCAGTCATCCAGCCCACTGTGCTGGCCATCCCTTCGGTAGGCGAAACTTACTTCTGATGGTTGCAATACCAGTCCATGGCCTGTGCTGTTGTGCAGCGCCTTTATAGCGCATCGCATGCAAATGGGCTCATGCACAATGGTAATGACATGCAAATGTCCCCATTGTACCACGGATAGGCTGATGAGCTAATCTACATATGATGACTGAAAATCATGCTCTTGTGCATTGCGTAATGGACGTGCTTCGGTGCATGTCGTGGCACAATGCTGTGACATGCACAATGCACCCTCGGCAACACACATGCGCCACGGTATATGCAACTGCCTATTGCACAGTGTGCTCTAGGAGCACTATGGGGGCCATTGTACCTTATGTGTCATGAACCCTATGGTGCTGGGGTGCTATTGGGCCTATGGCACCAGGGCACTATTGGGCCTATGGGGTGTGGTGCCTTTATGGTCCTATTGCGCAACATGCATCATGGGCCCTATAACACTCATGAGCACATTGTGCGTGCAGACCCCTGACCCCCACCCTGCCCTATGTCCTCTTGGGACCTCTGCTCCATGTGCTGGTGTGGCCATGCCCATGCCATGCATCCCTGGAGATGCGCGATTGCCACAGGCAGCGCATCTCCTTGCGAGGCGCACACCTCGAGCATGTTGTGCATGTGCACTACTGGGCACCATTTTGTCCTGCATCTTTGCTGTGGTACCATGGTGCATTGTGCAGAACCTCACTCAAGGAACTGGAGCCAGGTGGAACAGGTTAACCTGGCGGCCCAGGTGGATCCCCCATGCTGCTAGCCTGTTGGCCAGCAGACCCTACAGTGACCCAGGATGGAGGTGTGGCAGGACATAGCGGACGGGCTGGCCCTGGCCACTGGTGTGCAGTGCACCAGGGAGCAGTGCCACCCCAGAATGGGGACCTAGTCAGGAGGGACCTGCAGAGGCTGAGGGTGCTGCAGGTGCATGTCTGGAGGGGGGCCATGCCATGGCCAGGTAAGTGGGCTCTAGCTGCATCTGTGCATGACCATTGTTATATGGGGCTGGCTGGGCTGCATGCCATGTTGGGGGGGACCTGTCATTGTGTACCCTGTGGCATGACATTGCCAGTCACTGGGTACTCTGTGCCACTGCCCTGTGGCCTTGCCTGGCCAGGGTTCACTCTATGCTTGAGGGGTGGGGGCAGTGGGCTCATGCTGTGGCTGTGTTCTGATGTGTGCATGTCTGTGTTCCTGTCCTAGGACCTGAAGACCGGAGGAGGGGCCTGGGCAGAAGGGGTGCCTGGCAGGCTGCAGCAGGCCACTGCTGGCCCATTGACTGCGGGTGTGGGACCAAGCAGGCATGCAGTGGTGGGACCAGCATCAGCGCAGTGCCATGGTGGGCAGGTAGGCACTGTGCATAAATGTTATAAAAAAGTAAGATATAATCCAAAGTCCATCAAAACTCATACATTTATTAAACTCTTTTTCTTCACACCCATATTCAGGAGGCAACAGTTTCGTGGCTTAACGTCACTTCCTCAGGCCAATCGTATATGAACAGTGTTGACACTTAATTTTCATTTATTTGAACTCCACTGATCTAGAAGTCCTGATATATTACTCTCAAAATGAGCACCATGCCACCCTGTTCCTATTACCATCTGGTCACACTCTAAAATGGGCCAGTTCACTTCTCAAAATTTTCTTCCACTTAATAGTAATCTTGCTAGGAAAACCACATCTAATGTATCTTTGGCAATTGTCCTCATGAATTGAAAGTGGCTGATGTTGTCTATTCTCACACGGCGCTCAATAGCTCATTGCGTTCATTAAACCATGTTCTGGGATAGAACTTAGTGTCTTTGCATCTTTTTCAACTTACTTGCTCCACACAGTGCCCCTCATCTCAGGCATAAGAATGCCTTCTGAAAGGCACTGTGCATCCCACAATGTTGTGCAGGGTGGGCGGTGGGGGTGGGGGTACAGCCTTGGTTTCCTGTGCCTTGTGCCATGGTAGCTGTGTTCAGCACATGGTGCAGTGTGCATGGCACTGTGGGGTGGCCATTGCAGATGTGTGGCAGCTGTTTGTAGGCTGGGTGTGCATCCGGCTAACAATAGTGCGGCTGTGGTTCCGCTGCAGCACCATGCCACCTGCCTGCCACTGTGCTGTCGGGTGGCCCTTGGGCAGTGGTTTCCAGTGCTGTGCACTGCTGTGGCTTGCTGGGTTGGTGGCAGGCATAGGCCCATCCACTGCGGGTGGTCAGGGTACCACTCCAGGGGCATGCGTTCCCACTGTCCGCTGCACACAGGGGGGGCTAGGGTGCTATGGACATGCACTGATCACATGTCCCTTCTTCTGCCATAGGTGTCCAGAGGGGTTCCCACCTGCCATTGTACTGCCATCTGCTGTGGCAGATAATATTGATAACATTGCACACCATGGAGATAGCGGATCAGACCAGGAGGATCCTGCTACTAAACTGGCACGGGGGAAGCGCCAGGCACCAGCAGGATGTGGTCAGCCATGATGTTCCCCAGCCCCCTTCCAGCCTCTGTCCTCCCTTCCCCTGCCTTCCCCCATCCAACTGTACAGGCTCTGTCCCCTGACCCCTTCCCTCCCTCGACTACCCTCACCCTTGTTTATGACTGTTTTTACTTCTGTTTTGATATTGTTCCATTACATATGTTACTTGTTTACCCTTCTGTGTCTGTGTCTGCTTTGCAGCTGGCAAGTGGGTCCATCCTGCAGTGGTGTGGTGGGTGGCTGTGTGGTGCACCTGGGTTATTGTGTGGACTGTGCATGGTGGTGGCGTGCCCTTCGGTCAGTAGCTGTGCCTTGAAGTGGCCATGAGCTGACTGTTCAGGCTGTGTGGTGTGTGTGTGGTGGGTGCCGTGTGCCAGAGTGTGGCTTGCTGATGTCCAGGTGTCCGCGTGCCATCCGGTGGGTGGTGGACTAGGGTGCTCACCCCTGGACATTGGTGCCACCTGTGCATCCTGCACCCTCCACCAGGGGGGCGACTGCATACCTGCACTCAATGTATAGTGTTCACCTGTGTGCTGACTGTGTGTCCCTGCCAGTGTTCCTGGCCTGGTGCCCCCACCTCCCCACACTGTCCCCCCCTCCCCCATTGCCTGGCTCCATGTTGTGCTTGTGGCTGTTCCTGCTGTGCCTTGGCTCATCTTCCTCTGCCCTTGCGCATCCCTGGGTGTGCTATGGTGCATTTCTGGTTACTCCCTGGTGCAACCTTCAGTGCGCCATGGCTCAGTGACTGCGATATTCAGCTGTGTTGCTCTGGCGCATGTTGCAGTGTGCAACCATTGAATATCACTGTCACTGCCCCATTGCTCAGTTGACTTGTGCTGCGCCGGGGTTTTGCCAGCATTTGGCACATTTCTGAATATCCGCCCCAGTGAATATTAGGAGTAAGAGGGCAGACAGAGGGTTTTCTTGTAAAACACTTTACAACCACTCCTTGTTTCCTGTGTTATTGAGATCCAGTTCTCTGTGAGTGCATCTGTAGCATGAAATTATGTCGTGTTGTGTAGCTCATCTCTTGAAGCCTTTGTACTGGCAACCAGTTTGCTGAGCTGAGTTTATCTTTTGATTGCCTATCTGGCTGGTCTCCTGAACATTTAACTAATTTCCAGCCTGCACAGGCCTACTAGAGCACTTTGCACTATGCACACATGATGAGACAGAGAGAGAGAGATTACAAGCTACAAAAGAGAGAGAGAGAGAGAGAGAGAGAGAGAGAGATTACAAGCTACAAAATGGTATCAGTATCAGGTGGGATTTTCCAGGATTGAAAGACCCTGGCTGGTACTAATGGGAAGCCACAGGATAAACTGTATCTTGTATTGCATAGTTCTTTATTGACTTGCTTAACTGGATCTGGATGCTTACAGGGAATTGTTGTGATGTGCAATGCTTACTTATCTCTAGGACTCTGTAAATACAGTGAATAGTTGTATTTATTTGTGATTGCAAGGAAATCTCCACAAACTATCAATAAGGAATCTGAGCCTTGCCCCTATATATCCACACACAATGTTTGGCTCTTTTTGAATGGGTTACAACTATTCACTCTATTTACAGTGTTCTTTTGCTTTGGTCATGAGTAAGTTTGCTCCTAACAATTTTATTTAGCTTTCATGTGTGTTTTTTTTAAACATCTATGAATGAAGTCCATTTTTGGCTCCATAGCATTCAATTATAGGAATGTGTAATACATAAAAAGTCTGAACCTTATATGCATTGCTAGTTCATTTTGTGAGAACATATGATCTCTCACTTTCTTTACCAGTTGCAGTTTGCATCAAAACTTGATCACAGATAATTGACTGTAAATTTAAATACTCAGTGAATTTGTTGGACTAATGAATCTCATAAAATAAGTTTAGTTGTATACAAAATGAACAATACATTTAGTAAACTTAATTTGGTTAGATTTTGGACTAGATAGTCTGGGATTCAGTGTAATCCACTTTTGCTAACCGTTGCATAGTTTTGTTAATAAATCACCTTATGATTTGCTAAGCTTAGTGCAGGAACAGTCAATGCAAACAGCACAGTTCAATCCAAATCAAGAAGACTGATAGTTCAATAACAGACACCTTCTTTAAAAAATAGGTATCATAAGTATCTTTGGATTAAATTGTTATTTCTTTCCTAATTCAACACACAGTTCTGTGTTCTGTAGTACTGAGTGAGAAAAAATCTTCTAACAAATAAGTACCCCAGTGACTAGAAAGTGCCTTGGAGTTTACAAACCCCAGAACTGTTAGTACTGTGTAGTACTCCCCTCCCCCCCCCCAAAAAAAGAAAAACTGGGTAGGTGCTAGGCTAGCAGTTAACCAGCTTGTTTCTCTTATTGACATTGAAACAGGTTGCTAACCTTTAGTGATGGAGTAGCTTTTGGGGAATTACAAAAGTTATGGAATCATTATAGAGCTATAAATGATTCATTCTTGTGCATGTCCGTGACCTCTGTAGTTTTCTTTATCCCTGAGCTGATCCCTCATTGCGAGTGTCCATGACTTCTCTTCTCTTAGTTTTGGAACTGGTTTTACTTAGTGTTTCACTGTTACTCTTCATAGTGCATGTCCATGTCATCTGTATTTTCCTTTTTTGATGTGCTGTGACTCTGTGTCATGTGTATTTTATTCTTTTAGTAACCGGGTAAGGCCCACTAGGCAAAAGTGCCTGTTTTTAGGAGTAACCATTCACTAAAATACCACCAACAGCTTAATCTGGTTCAAAGTCAGTTGGCATTCATCTGAATCCCCTTCCCCCCGGGTCATGCCTGAAAACAGACAGAATTTGTCCAGTGTAGTTACCCGGTCAACAAAAACTAAATAAATAAAATAACCTGGGCTCACTGGGGAGGTTAATTGACTTACTCAGAATCATACAGTATGCAAGAGGAGGTTGCGGTAATCAAACACATGTCTGCAGTATGCACCAAGCTCATTCACAGTGCACTGCTCTAACCTGTAGGATATACTGTCAGTCCCAATGTGTTCACAGTTTCTCTGTATCCCTATAATAGTTGTGCTGTTGTTTTAATGTACTGCACTTTTTATTTTAGGTGCTGCTGTGTTGACTGTGGCTCCTCATTGTGTGTGTCTGCAACTTCCCAAAATCTCTGCTTGAGGTTATCAATTGGAATATTTTGTTTAAACTGATTTATTTTCCTTAATTGTATCTATACTTTTCAATTGCAACTTGCTGTATTTATTTTTAATGCATTTTATCTGAACAATTAAATTTTGCTGATAATGGAGATGGAGAAAAGGAAGATGATGACTATGTCATATTTTTCTTGCTATTATTTTAAATGATAATTTCTGTAAAATAGACAATAACATTATGCCTCACAAGACTTTTCTCATTCTATCTTTTTGTCTTGCAATGAATTAATTATAAACAATAATGAAGTCTTCTGTCAATCTCAGTGCTCCATAGCCAGTGGCATTGGTTTTAGCAATGTTCCCCCAATTTATTAGCCATGTTTGCACCCCAGATTTGGGAAACACTGGCCACACATGTGAAGTTGAGCAGGCACACTGCATGCCAGGGAGGTGCCCCAAACCAGGTGACTGACATCATCGCATTTGGGATAAATTCCACAGATAACAAGTCAAAGAGGCAATATTGTATGCAGCCAGAGTCCTGGAAAATGCAAGGGTACTGATATTCTCTGAATACAGCAGGGACCTGCAGTGGGAGAGACAACATTTTTGGGAGGTGAAGGCATGTGTAAAAGGGCTGGGTAGTAGCATTAAAACCTCTATCAGGCCAAGCTCAGGATGTTGAAGCCTGGACAGCCATCAAATGTTTTCATACCCATGTCTGATGTGGAGAACTATCTGAACAAGGAGGAGGCTACATCGGAGGTCAGATCAGTAGCTTGAGCTACAGTGCCTAAAAAATGAGAGTGGGAAGCATGGGATACCTTTTGTTTTGTCCAGGGTGCAGCTAGGGACAGGGTCCCTTCCCCATGATCAGCTAAGCAGAGCTGTCTACCAACAGGGGCATCACTTTGTGAGTGGCCTTATGAAACTATAAGACATAGCAGACCAAATTGGTTGGCTCTGGGCTGTTCCATGTAGTTCATCAATGCACCTGTACAGTTCAGTTCCAACAGGTTGCTGTCTGTAAAGGGCTGACAGTGGGAACTGGGGAAGTAACTAGGCATGGCTATGGGGGACACCAAGAGATTTTGCTGCAGCTACTGTCTTTGCTGAGGAAGTACCAGTTTTTCTGACCCCAAGGTTATATAGTACATGGGGCTGAGCACCATGTAGCCTCATGGATAGAAGTGCACTGTGACGCTGTGCCATCTGCTTATGGTTATATGTATGATATTTGTAATATAAATATATGATATGTGATTGTCTGGCTAGGACAAGCAGCCAGAGTGTGAGAGACTTGACCTTTGACCTTCAAGGTGTCAGTGAGGATGTCATGAAACTGTCCCATGAAACCTAATTAAATGCCTTCCTTCCAGAGGGACAGTTTATTACCTGTTATAACCTGCTCCTGCTTTTGAAGTTGGTTCCCATGTATGCATTTTATGACATAGCAAGAAGGGGAGTAATTTGACTGATTCCTCTTGGTTTTCTCACCCAGAAGATGACTAATGACAGGATGTGGGTTTATGAGCCATCAAAGGAACCTGCTTGCAAAGACTGTCACATATATTTTTTTTATTGGTAACTGCTGATTCCAGCCAGCAGGAGAATAATTTTCTTTTTGGATATCCGTACTCAGATTACAGATTTATCACAGATCTAACAGTGACCTCATGGGTGACATCACCAGAAGGTGGAGGAAACTGACTTTTGAATAGTGTTTGCAAGAGAAGTTGGTGCAGAAGGACTCCCTGAAAAGCAAAGACACACTTAGTCTGTGGACTGGTAACTAGGCACTTTAAAAAAAATCAACTGGAAATTAAGCATTTTTTTTTTTTGATGGGCGTTTATGTTCTGTAACTTCCCACTTAATTTATGTGACTGTAAGTTGTTGATATATTTGTTCTGTGTTTGATATTTTATCTATTTTACAATTTATAGTAAACAATATTTTCTTTGAAATTGTGCCTGTCCTTTTCTCAGTTCTTTAACATGTGAATGCTGAACCTGTGTTTAAGTCTGGCAGCTGTTAAGGGCTTAAATGTGTTACTAGGCTTGCTAAAAGGTAAGAATATACCTAGGTGTCATATTGAGTCATAAGGTTACATTTTGGGAACCTGGCTGGGTGCCACTGGGTGAACAATTATATTGAATTTCCCCAAAGAGAATATATGTCTGAGCCTGTTAACTGGGTATGCTAGCATAAGGTTCACATTTTGACCTCCAGGACTCAAGGCTAGTAGGTGATGCAGACCCAAAACAGACAGGAGGGTTACCCTGTCTGTCTCCTGTTCACACTACTGCACTTTGAGGTTGGCACCGTGGGAGCAGAGGGCCTGACCTATGAAGCTCGTTTGTGACAGATTTGGTTGGCAGTGGTGTGATTTTAAAGTATTCTGTAACACGAGCATTAACTTTTCAGTGTGTGAGAATACTGCTGAACAGCTCACATGCAAAATAAGGCAGTGATTTTTAAAATGTAAACGGAACTATATCATTGTGCTTACAGCCTAAGTTCCTACCTGTTTTATTTTTTTTGAGTGCAAATTAGTGTAGTCATAGTTAGTGAAGAAGATGGCTTCCAACTACAGTGAGCACACTGCAGACCAACTGAGGCAGTTGTGCAAAGAGAGAGGAGTCCAGCATGAGGGCAGTACCAAAAAGTACCTCGTAGAGACTCTGGTGGCAGGCAATGCTCAGAGCCTTGAGTCACAGTCTGTGACTGAAAAGGACCGAACCTTTGGTGTGGAGGGGCCAGGGCCCAGTGCAGTGTCCAGATCAAGTGAGGAGGACAGCAGGGCCAGTGCAAGCCAAGGGCCACAGCAGTAGGGGAAGGTAACCAACATTCTGGAGCCTGAAGGGTTCAGGCTGCAGATGGAGTTGCAGAGGATGGAGCTGGAGTTTCAACAGAAAAGGTTCAAAGCTCAGCAGCAAAGGAAGCTGTAGTTCCAGAGAGAAGACAGGCAAGAGCAGTGAAAGGCTGAGTGAGAACAGCAGGAGGTCAAGTGAGAAGAGTGTGAGCACCAGGGACAACATGAACTGGAGAAGCTACGACTCCAAACACCAGCACCAGAGCAGCTAAGTGGCCTGGGTTTAACTGGAACTACAGGACTGGGTTACAAACTAAATTCTACATTGATAGCTGAATTTAAAGAGGGGGAAGATATGGATGCCTTTTTTAAATTCCTTTGAGAAAGTATGCATTCAGGCAAATATTCCTAGAGGGTCCTGTAGCTTCCAGCTATATCCGCTACTTACCAGAAAAACTCGGGATACATTTGGTCAAATGGACAATGATTACAGAAATGATTACAGTAAACCTAAAGCTGCACTTTTAAAAAAAATATGAGCTAACAGCAGAGGCATAGAGTTAAATTCTGTAAGCTCAGGAGAAGCCCTGACGTGAGCTATGAGGAGCTAGCCAGTAAACAACATCAGTTTTTAAAATGTTGGTGGGAAGGAATTGAAGCAAACTCAGTAGAAAAAATTGAAAATGTTTTACTGTTAGAGCAGTTTTTTGGGGCATGCCCAGCAGAGCTGAAAACCTGGCTGGAGGACCGAGATCCAAAAACAGTGCAAGAGGCTGCTGAACTCTCGGACCGCTATGCCAGGAGCAGACCTGCTCTTAGAGTGAATGGGGTGGGCGTGGCAGTGCAGAAAGGGAAAAGCGCACCTTCAGGGCAGCTAAAACTCTCCCTGCCTCCACTGAAACCAGGTAGCCCCAGGTTACAAGGAAAAGATTTGCCTGAGAAAAGAAATGAATGTTGGGTTTGCAAAGAAACTGGATATATTGCAAGGCAGTGTCCCAAAATGGCAAGCAGTACACAAAGTGGTGATAGAAAAGAAGTGGGTTGTTTTTGTGTCCCTGAAAGTATGCCAGTAAACATGAGGGAACAGATGCACCCAGTCACTGTGAATGGTGTACAGACACATGGATTGAGGGACACGGGGGCATCACTAACTTTGGTAAAAGGGAATTTGTTAGAGCTGGGTCAGTTTATACCCAATTAATTTGTGACTGTATGGGGATTCACTGGGGAGAAGAAAACCTTGCCACTTGCTAGTGTCCTCCTAGACCGGGGTGAGACATGGGAACTGTGCAAAAGGTTGCTGTAGCTGAGACTTTGGCTGTCAATGTAATTATCAGCAACAATGTCAAACAGGGGATGGTGTGTACAGTTACCTGCAGCCAAGCAGCAAAGGAAAATTGTAGTTCCCTGGATCCCATATAAGCCCCTGTGGAAACCACTGGGAGGCTGGTTCTCCAGCCTGGGTCTCCTGATTTGGAGAATAATGAAAAGGGGGTAGAAATTCCCCAGGTAGCAGTTAACAGAACAGCCGTGGAGGGTTTCTCCAAGGAAGGTTTGACCCATAGTCAGAGGGTTAGGGATGGCAGTGATCCTGAATGTCCTGATGCTAGAGCTAAGGACCCTAGTTTAGATACTGAAGGGGACCTTTCCCATGCCTTGGGAATGTGCAAGGAGTTTACAGTTGCTCAGAAAACTGACCCTAGTCTAGAGAAGCTGAGGGCTTTGGCAGACTCCGGCAGAGCATAGGGAGGTGACAGGAAACATAAAGTTTATTGGGGCAATGGGCTGCTATATATGCAGAATGCTAAGACAGAGGGAGGGGTGATGGGCAGGCAGTTTGTCATTCCCCAGGGGTACCGTGAGCAGTTGCTCAAGACTGCACATGATATTCCCATGTCTGGTCATCTGAGAATTGCATACACTACACAGCGATTGGCCCAGAATTTCTATTGGCCCAACTTCACCCAGCAGGTGAAGGAGTATTGCAGGTCTTGTCACCAGTGCCAAGAAATAGGGAAGGCAAGTAAGAAAACCCAAGCCACCCTAATTCCTTTACCCATAGTGGAGGAGCCATTCCAGAGGGTGGGAATGGATATTGTGGGGCCTTTAAATACCCCCAGCTCCTCTGGGAAGAGGTTCATCCTAACTGTGGTGGATTATGCTACCCAGTACCCAGAGGCAGTTACCCTATCTTAACTGAGGACAGACAAAGTGGCAGATGCTTTACAAGGGATTTTCTCCTGTGTTGGGTTTCCACAGTAGGTTATCACTGATCGAAGGGATTCCTTCATGTCAGACCTGATGAAATGTTTGTAGGAGAAGTGTGGGGTGGTGCAGAGATGCATAACACCTTATCTCCCACAAGCCAATGGGGTCATGGAAAGATTCAATGATACCCTTAAGTCAATGCTCCAAGCATTTGCTGAACAACATGGGAGAGACTAGGAGAAATACCTTCCCCACCTGTTGTTTGCATACATGTAGGTGCCCCAAGAGTCGACAGGGTTTTCCCCCTTCCAGCTCTTATATGGACGCAGGGTACGTGGGTCCCTAGACTTGATCTGGGAGGACTGGGAAGGTAAACTCACATCCCAGGGAACTCCCATAGTGGATTATGTCCTTAGGTTTAGGGAAAGGCTGAAGAAGCTTATAAGGACAGCCCAGAGCAACCTGGCAGCTGCCCAACAAAGTCAGAGCTCACTCATACACTGTGGGTCAGGAAATCATGGTTCTAATCCCAGTCTGGAAAGACAAGCTGCAGGCCAAGTGGGCAGAACCATACAAAGTAGTCAGAAAAATGATGTAAACTACATTATAGAGCTACCTGACAGGAGACAAACACAAAGAATGTACAATGTCAACATGGTGAAGCCATATGCTAATCAAGCTGACATGCTGTTTGCAGTGCGTAGTCCTGTGGAGGGGATGGATGAAGGAGGCCCCCTTCTGGACTTGCTGGAAGAAAGCAAGTGGGAGTGCTCTGTGGAGGCATTTAAAATATCACCCCAGTTGAACCCGGACCAGATCCAGGAAGTAAGAGAGGTTTTAGCAGACTTTGCCCCACTGTTTAGCATCACGGCTTGACCAACCCCCTTAGCTTCATCCTAACCAAGTGAAAATAGAGGCAATCAAGGCATGGCCCAGACCAGAAACACAGAAGCAGGTTGTGAGTTTTCTATGGACAACAGGGTACTGTAGGAAATTTGTACCAAATTATAGTACCCTAGCTTCTCCCCTATCTGGCCTGTTAAAGAAAAGGATGCCTAAGAAAATTACCTGGGCACCAGCCTGTGAACAAGCCTTTACCAGACTGAAGGAGGCACTGTGCAGTGCTCCTGTATTGACAAGTCCATACTATAGCAGATCCTTTGTAGTCCAGACTGACAGCTCAGATGTGGGTATTGGGGCAGTGCTGAGTCAGAAGTCCAACCAAGGGAAAGATCACCCCATAGTGCACCTCAGTAAAAAGTTACTTCCTGGGGAGCAGACTTACTCTTCTGCGTAAAAAGAGTGTCATGCCATTGTGTGGGCCCTAAAGAAGTTAGCACCATACCCATATGGAGAGCATTTTGAGGTACAAACTGACCACAACCCCCTGGTTTGGCTGGCACAAATGGGTAAAACAAATGGTAGACTACTAAGATGGAGTCTTGCTTTGCAAGGGTATGACATGACTGTCTCACACAGGGCTGGAGCAGCCAATGAAAACACAGATGGATTGTCATGTCAGTTTGAGCAATGAACTGACTTGGGGAGCTCATTCCATACAGGAGCTAGAGCCCCCAGATTCAGTCTAGGTGGGGAGGACTGTGATGCTCTGCCATCTGCTTGTGCTCATATGTATGATATATGTAATATAAATATATGGTATGTGATTGTCTGCCTAGGACAAGTAGCCAGAGTGTGAGAGACTTGACCTTTGACCTTCAAGGTGTCAGTGAGCATGTCATTAAACTGTCCCGTGAAACCTAATTAAATGCCATCCTTCCAGAGGGACAGTTTATTACCTCTTATAACCTGCTCCTGCATTTGAAGTTGGTTCCCATGTATGCATTTTATGACATAGCAGGAAGGTCAGTAATTTGGCTGATTCCTCTTGGTTTTCTCACCTAGAAGGTGACTAGTGACAGGATATGAGTTTATGAGCCATCAAAGAACCTGCTTGCAAAGACTGTGACATATTTTTTTGTTATTGGTAACTGCTGATTCCAGCCAGTGGGAGAATAATACCATTTTTGGCTATCCATACTCATATTACAGATTTATCACAGATCTAACAGTGACCTAATCGGTGACATCACCAGGAGGTGGAGAAAACGGACTTTTGAATATTGTTTGCAAGAGAAGTTGGTGCAGAAGGACTCCCTGAAAAGCAAAGACACACTTAGTCTGTTGCCTGGTAACTAGGCACATTAAAAAATATATAATTCAACTGGAATTTAAGTATTTTTTTGGTAGACTTTTGCATTCTGTAACTTCCCATCTATTTTATGTTACTGTAAGTTGTTGATATATGTGTTCTGTGTTTGATATTATATCTATTTTACTATTTATAGTAAACAATATTTTCTTTGAAAATACTGCCTGTGCTTTTTCTCAGTTCTTTTACATGTCAATGCTGAACCTGTGTTTAAGTCTGATAGCTGTTAAGGGCTTGAATGTGTTACTAAGCTTGCTAAAAGGTAAGGATATACCTAGGTGTCATATTGAGTCATAAGGGTACATTTTGGGAACCTGGCTGGGTGCCACTGGGTGAAAGATTATATTGCAATTCCCCGAAGAGAATATACGTCTGAACCTGTTAACTGGGTATGTTAGCATAAGGTTCACATTTTGACCCCCAGAACTCAATGCTAGTAGGTGATTTGGACCCAAAACAGACTGGAGGTTTACCCTGTCTGTCTCCTGTTCACACTATTGCACTTTGAGTTTGGCACTGTGGGAGCAAAGGGCCTGACTTGTGGAGTGTATTTTTTGACACACATCACTGAACAGTTGTAGTAAGGCCCTACTGAATAGACATCTGCCTGAGGTGGAGTAAAGGCTGCACATGCTCTAGGTTCAACCTGAGAACTGCCTCAGTACAAGACATTGTTATACCTGTGCATACATGTTTGAAGCTCTGCTTTTGATCTGTTGCTCTTGCTGTTGATCTGTTCAATGTAATTTAAATATGAACTGTTTTAGTTAACCTGTTTAACTTGTTAAAATGCTAAGCCACGTTAACCAACTGAAGCTCAGTGGGAGTTCTTGCTCTCAGTACTGAGCTTTTATTTGGATTACTTAGATAGTATAGACAAAGTAGGCTAGAAGCCCATTTAATTGTCTTCCACTCATTGTGGGCTTATTATGTAGAGGCTTTTCTGCACAAGCACTGCATATAACCCATTTCTGAAAGCCTCAAATATCGTTGCATATACCAGGTTACTAGGTAGTGAGTTCCATAATCTTGCAATCCTGACCATGTAAAAAATGATGTCTCCTGAGTTTATTTGCTGTACCCTTGGTATCATCAATTGATTGTTGTGAGATCTCAAGTTATTTTGCCTGAGAGTATATTTTAGACCACACAGTCCCATAAGTTCTTGATTTTGCAAACTCTTGAACATTAATAAGAGGTTCCCTCTTTTCCTTCAAGTTTCCAATGGAAACATTTTTAAAGAGTAAATTCTGTTATTATAACTCATGATATTCAAACCCCTTAATAGTTTGGCGATGCTTTTCTGAGTTCTCTCAAGAAGATTTATATCATGCCTGTGATAAGGATTCCAAATCAGTGATCCAAAATATAAAAGAGGAATGATATAAGTCTTATACAATTGCATTATGTAGTTGCTATTCCTAGTAATGAATGTTTTTTTATTAATTTAATTCATCGGTTTGCTATTTTGGTTGTGTGCCTGCAATGATCAAAGGATGAGAGTTCATTATTTATCCAGATATCTAGATCCTTTACCCTATTAGATTATTTCAGCAGCTCTCCACCAAGTTCATATGTTAATTTTGTTTTTCTACATCCAAAATGCAGAACAGTACATTTAGAAGCATTGAATTTAATTTTATTTGATATTGCCCAGTTCTCAATTAATTATAGGGCTAGATATTTTTCTTGTGTCTCCACTCCCCCCCACCTTGGTGTCATTGGCAAATTTTGATATAACGCTACTTATTCTTGCACCCATGTCACTAATATATAACCCAAACAATACTGGCCCCAGCATGGACCCCTGTGGAACCCCACTGCTAACATGTCCCTCATCTGATATAGGTCACTTTACCCTAACTGACTGTACTCGGTTAGATTATCAGTTTTGGACCCATCTGACAATGTATGCATTGAAACCCAGTGTTGTTAATTTATTTATTAATAGATCATGGGGAACTGTGTCAAATGCCTTGCCTACGTCCAGCTAAATGACAAAAGCTGGGATGCCCTTGTCGATGCTGTCACTAATATAGTTATAGAAAGTCACCAAATTAATTGTACAGGACAGTCCCTTATGGAAACCATGCTGCATAGAATCTTCAAGGCCAAGGCTGCTCATCTCATGTTCAATCTCTCTTTTAATCAGCCTCTCCATCAACTTACAGCATACAGAGGTTAGGCTTATTAGCCTATAATTTGCCACATCATTTTTGCTTCCTTTTTTGTGTATAGGAACCACTAATGCCTTTCTTTAGCCAGATGGCACATAAAAAGTACCTTTCACAGTCCTTTTGACTTTCATGCATAAATTACCCCTTCTTGCATTGATTCTGAAATTGTATTTCATTACTGTCATCTGCAGTTAGATTTTGCATTCTGAGCAGTTAAAAACTGCAATGTGTACCAGAGCTTCTGTAGCAAGCCTGGTGTTGCTATGGACCCAGAGATGTACAACTGACATTACTATAGATCAGGGGAGTAACTCACACTGCAGTATAGTGAAGTTGCAGCAGTTTTGCAAGGGAAAACTACATTATTAGGTGTACGTACTGTGGTCTCTTTTCACCAGGACACCCTGTTAGGAACGCATTATGCCAAAATCCAAATGCCTTGTCAGTATGTTATTCTGTAAAATTAACTTACTTCTGCCTCTGTAACAAAGCATGGGGATTGAGAGAAGACTGAGTTGCTGTCAGCACCTTTCTCAGTCCCTTTGACTTTCATGCATAAATTACCCCTTCTTGCATTGATTCTGGAACTGCATTTCATTACTGTCTTCTGTAGTTAGTTTTTGTATTCTGAGCTGCTAAAAAACTACAGGGTGTACAAGAGCTTCTGTAGCAAGCCTGGTGTTTCTATGGACCCAGGCCTGTACTGCTCACATTATTATATGGCAGAGGATTGACTCACACTGCAGTACAGTAAAGTTGCAGCAGTTTTGCAAGAGAAACTACATTACTTGGGGTATATACTGTGGTCCAGCTTCACCAAGACACCCTGTTAGCAATGCATTATGCCAAAATCCATATGTCTTGTCAGTATGGTTTTGTTTTTGTAAAAACAGACTTCTGCCTCTGTAACAATGCATAGGGAGTAAGAGAAGATTGAGTTGCTGCCAGCCAAAAGAGCTAACTGTCAATTTATGCATCGGTGTGATTAGTGTCTATGCACTGGGATCCAGCGATCACAACATTGTGTGGTTCAGCATAGGGACAGAGACTCACTCATGTCATACTAGGATAGAGGTGTTGGATTTCAAAAATGGTGATTTTGCAGAAATGGGGAGGGGTATCAAAAGAGCCCTGGAGAGAACAGGGGCAGGAGAAGGAGTGGAAGAACAATGGGAGCAACTAAAGGAAGCCTTACTGGAAGTAACAAACCAAAGCATTAGATTGATATTCAAAGACAAGAGAATGTGAAAGCCACTGTGGTTCTTGAGAGACGTGGCAGAAAAGGTCAGGGCAAAAAGGAAAGGGTTCAGGAAATATCAGGAGTCATGGATTGAGGAAGGTTAAGTACAGTCAGTTAAGAAAGGGGACAAGACATTCTTCAGGTACATCAGCAAATGGAAGAAAAACAAGGGAGGAGTGCAAGGCTCAAGGGAGAGGGAGGGGAATATAAGGAGGGTGACATAGAAAAGGAAGAAATATTGACTAAATATTTCTGTTCAGTATTCACAGATGAGGGAAGGGACAGGGGCCACAGCAGTACAGCAGTTGCCAAGGAGGTGAAGAGGTGGACAATAGTCCATTCACAGGGGAAAGTGTCTGGCAGGAGCTCACTAAACTGAAGGTGGACAAAGTGATGGGACCAGATGGCATACACCCAAGGATATTAAGAGAACTATGAAGGAAGATAGCAGAACCTCTGGCAGCCATGTCCACTGAGTCATTCAACTCAAGGGCTGTACTAGTGATTGTAGGAGGGCACAGGTGGTCCGGCTACACAAATCCAGAAGCAGGGAGGAGGCAGGAAACTACAGGCTGGTCAACCTCACCTCAGTAGTGGGTAAGATCATGGAGACATTGCTTACAGAAAGGATAGTGGGGCATCTAGAAGCCATCAGAGCCCAGGACCATAGGCAACATGGATTCACAGTGGGGAGGTCATGTCAGACAAATCTGGTTGATTTCTTCAACTGGGTGACAAAGGATGTGAATCAGGGTGGGACAGTGGACATCACCTACCTCAATTTCAGCAAAAGCTTTTGACACCGTCCCACATAGGAGGCTGGTAAACAAGCTGGGTAGGTTGGGCATGGGGGACAGGGTTCTGCAGGAATTCACGGACTTCATTGTCGACATGGTATTGAAATCCCCCAGATGGTTAATTCTGGGGGATTTCAATGCCTGGATCAATGAGGAATTCCTGCAATTTGGTCAAGACTTCCTCCAACTGATGACTTCATTGAGTGTCACACAGGTAATTAACTCCACGACCCACAATTAAGGTCACTCATTAGATCTGGTGTTCATTCTGGACGTGGAGATCTCCGACTTGGTGGTGAAACCAGGTGAATGGTCTGACTATCACACCATAGGGTTCAGTTTCATGGTCTCCCCAAGTAGACCTGCACCCATGGAGATGGTCCGGTACTGCCTTTTAAGGGGTATGACCCCAGATGGTCTAATGGCAGTATTGTAGCTATTGAACATGCCGAGTGAATGCTTGGATCCAAGGGATCTGGTACTGGCCCATAATAAGGCAGTGACAGTGGCCCTGGATTCTATAGCTATGATCCGTGTTCACCCCTTCACTCTTCACTCGAGGTCTCCATGGTTTGATGGGACCCTGAAGGAGTTGAGGAGAGTTGGATGAAGGTAGAAGAGGCACTGTCAGAAGACAGATCTGGCTAAGGACATACTTAGATTGATGGATCATTATAAATTCTGGCAAAGATTGATGGATCATTATAAATTCTATCAATCAGCAGTCACCCATAAGAAGGCAGAGTTCCTGTCCAGGAAAATTGGCACTGCACGGAATCAACTGGCTCAGCTCTTCTGGACTGTTGACAGATTGTGCAATCCAATCTGTCCTCTGTCTGGAGAAGTTTTGTCACAAGATAAGTGTAATGAGTTCACTTGATTCTTCACAGATATGGTTGTCACCATCAGGTCTGGAATCTGTTCAGACCCCTCTATTGGGTGTTGTGGAGGCCAGCAGGAGGATGTGAGAACCTGGCTTACCTGGTCTGACTTCGGCCTGCTGGCAATCATTGATATCGTGAGGATATTCCAGATGCTGCAACCAGCCTTCTGTAGTTTGGACCTGGGCCCAACGCACCTCCTGGTGGGGGTGTGTTGAGGACATCAGCTCAGTCCTAGCTAAGATGATCTGGAGGTCATTGGAGAGGGGGGGTTCCTGACCTCCTGAAGGAGGCAGTTGTGCGACTGCTTCTTAAAAAACACTTCCTTGACCCAGCCTGTCTGGCTAACTACAGGCCATCTCTAACCTACCCTTTGTGGGTAAGGTTATTGAGAAGGTGGTGGCATTGCAGCTGGATGATCATTCGACCAACCGTGATGTCTATGATCCTCTCCAGTCTGGATTCAGGAAGAGATATAGTACTGAGACGGCACTGGTTTGGGTACTTAATGATCTCCTAATGGTGAGGGATTGGAGGACCCATTTGATCTTGGTCCTCATTGATCTCTCTGCAGCGTTCAACACTGTGGACCACGGTGTGTTGTTGGAGCACCTGTGGCTTTTCTGTGCACTGTATGGTACAATCCTTAGTTGGTTCTGATCTTTCCTCAAGGGTAGGACACAGAGTGTGGTTTGGGGGATTTATTCCTTGGCCTCCCTCTCCCCTTATCCTGCAGGGTGCTACAGGGCTCCATCTTGTCACCCATGTTGTTCGCAGTGTATATGCTGCCGTTGAGTGACATTATTAGGCAGTATGGTCTGAGTTTTTACTGCTATGCAGCTGAGCCTCAGCTATACATGTCCTTTGTACCCAAACAGGGTGGAGCTGTCTTGGTCTTTAATAACTGTCCTTCTGAGATTCTGGACTGGATGAATGCCAACTGGCTGTGGCTGAACCCAGATAAGGCTGAGGTGTTGGCGGTGGACCCAGGTTGTCAGGGTATGGGATGTCAACAGGACAGCCCTCCAGGCTTTGGCTCGGGGGCATACAGCTGAAGACTTCTGACCAGGTGCAAAACCTGGGCGTTATTTTTGATGACAGTCTGATACTTAAATCTCTTGTGTCCGCTGTCATCAAGATCTCTTTTTTCCATCTGAGGAATATCACCCAGGTGAAGCATATGGTCCCACCTGACAATCATCCAACTTTGCTCCACGTCTTCATGACCTCCTGCCTTGACTATTGCAATGCCCTCTACCTAGGGCTTCCAGGGGCTGATATCCACCACTTGCAGCTGGTGCAGAATGCGGCAGGCTAGGTTGTTGACTGGCGGTTCAAGATCTTGCCATATCATGCCTGTGCTCTGCGGACTGCACTGGCTAACGGTACAGTGGTGGATCACCTTTAAGGTCCAGTCACTGACCTATAAAGCCCTACATGGCAGCGACTTCAGTTCTTGCAAGATCTCCTGTGTCCTTACAACCCCCTCCACCTGCTCTGCTGACGAGGGATTGCTAGAGGTTTCCAGGGTTTGTCTTAAGACCACTGGGGCCTGCTCTTTTGATTTTGTGGCCCCTACCCTGTGGAACCCTCTGCCTCATAGGATTAGGGAGTGCCTGACCATCCAGAGTTTCAAGGCTGCTCTGAAAACACATCTGTTTAGCTTGGCTTTTTCTGACCGCATTTGAACTTGGTTTAGTTATTTAAATTTTATTAGTTGTGAGTTGAGAAAAACTGTTGTAATTAATGTCTGAATTTTTAGATATTGCGCTGACTGATTGTAAATTATACTGTTTTAATTGTGATATATGTTTAGGAATTTGTACAAGCACTTTGAACAAATTGAAATTGCACTTTTTATAAATAAATGTTTATTTGATTTGAATTGATTTGAGGGTGGTAAACTGGTTAGAAAATGGCTAACACACAGGAGGCAGAGGATGGTGGTAAATTGGGTGCAGTCTGGGGAGGGGGGTGACCACTGGGGTGCCTCAAGGATCGGTCCTGGGGCCAGTCCTTTTCAATGTCTTCATTAGTGACTTTGCAGATGGGCTGCAGGGAAAGGGCTGCCTGTTTGCAGATGACACCAATATCTTTTTTTTGAAATTCAAAATGCTTTATTGAAATTTTCACAGAAAAACAAACAAACATTTGCAAGTAAAGTATCATAGGCAGTACATAGCAAAACCTAAACCCTCCACCCTCTGGATCCACCCATGTCCCTTCCCCCCAACCTGTCCCCTTCCCCCCCCAGGAGTGACCAGTCCTTTACCAGAACAACAACTAAAAACGCAACTATGCCATACAAAACAAAGAAACTATAGGGAGCCAGGGAGAGTTATCCATGTTAATTTAGATATAGAGCATAAAATGTGCCCCATTTATGGTTGAAGAGAGCCTATTTGTTTATTTTACCTGCTATCAATTTTTCAGTTCTCAGGTAAAATGAGATTTCATGCAGCCATTCTATGTGGGAGATCAATGACTGGTCCAACCAGTGTTTAAGCACAAGTCTTTTAACTGCCATGGAAATAAGGGAAATATGATATCTCTTCTCTTTGACACTGATTTGGGATAAATCACCCAGCAGGAATATACCTGGGGTAAACAAGTCCTCCAAACCTAACAGGGGGTCCATGTGTGATTTAATTGAGTCCCACAAAGGGAAAGGTTGTCACAGGACCAGAAGACATGTAATACCATTCCATCTGCTTTGCCACACCTAACACATAATGGAGAATGCAGATGTCCTATCTTAGCAAGTTTGACTGGGCTGTACTACATGTTATTGAGTATCTGGTATTGGATAAGTCTTAGCCAGTCTTAGGTGTTGTATATGTACAGGGCTTTCCAAATGGTTGACCAGTTTGCCTTGTTATCAGGGAGGAGAGATTCCCAATTTTTTGAACCTGTCAGAGGGGAGGGATGGAAGGTAGAAAGTAGACAATTTTATATTGAGGACACCCCATGAGGTTGGGTGTCCAGACCATGGATCCAGGTGATTAGAGTATCTATACCAGATGGAGTATGGGCAATACCAAATTCTTGAAGGAGAAGATGTCTCAACTGGAAGACCTTGAAGATGTAAATAGGAGGGATATGGAATTTAGCGAGAATTTCTGCAGTTGGAAGGAGTCCCTCTAAAGCATAAATGTCTGAGACCCTTATCCCTTGGAGTTGGGGCAGCCATTCCACTGAAAGAATTGAGTTCCTGATTTTCAAAGCAGAATTACCCAAAACAGGTTGCACTGGGTCCTTAATAGGGCAGAGATGAAGTGAAGCACACATTTGGAAGAATACTTTATTTGAAATGCTCATTACTGAGTTCCTAATATTCTCTGGAAGGGATTTTAGGGGGTCAGAAGAGCCGCTATGGTGAAAAATTTAGTAGAGAGGAATAATTCTGACTCAATTTGTAACCATATAGGTGTGTAGTCATCATCCAGCTGATTGAGTTGAAGAGATAGCCACTTCCCGCATTCATAAACTGGCTGACTGACTAGCCCAGTAGTAATACAAGATGTTAAGGAGTTTAAGCCTGCCACTGTCCCTTGGAATAGTAAGCTTGTGATAAGCACATCTAGAAGCTTTGTCTAGCCAGATCAATTCTGTGATAACTGAGTGGATATGTTGAAAAAATGAGAGAGGCAGCCAAAGGTTGAGCATATTGAGGGGGTAAAACAGCCTGGGGGAAAATGTTCATTTTGATTATATTTATCCTCCCCCATAATGAAATGGGTAAGGCTTTCCATCTGTGCAGGTCTTGTTGGATTCTCCAGAGCAATTCCTCCAGATTCAGCTTTTTGAGAATAAGGTAATCAGTGGCTAGGTGAATGCCCAAGTACTTGATAGACTTAGGAAGCCATCTCATATGGAAACTAGAAAAATCTTGACTAAAAGTGTGATGATTAGGTGGGAAAATTTCTGTTTTATTGTGGTTTAGCTTGTAATTAGAAACTAGCCCAAATTCTTCAATGATTGCCAATGCAAAGTCAAGGGAGGCAGCAGGATTTAATAGGTTTAGGAGAATGTCATCTGCATAAACTGAGAGTGATAGATTAAGATTGCCTACTAGTATACCCTGCAGTTGAGGAGAAGTTTTTATCAATGAAATCAACAGTTCAAGATAGAGATTGAAAAGGAAACAGGATAAGGGGCACCCCTGTCTGGTACCGGAATAGAGAGAGAAGCTTGCAGAGAAGACCCCATTGCAATAAATTGATGCCATAGGAGAGGAATAAATCACTTGGAGCCAACTAATAAAGTCAGAGGGGAAACCCATATGTTGAAGGGTACACCAGAGAAATTCCTAGTCAACCCTGTTGAAAGTTTTCTCAGCATCTAAGGACACCAGAGCTATAGGATGAGGTGCAGATTGAGCTAGAGGACAGATATGTGCCAGCTTGTGAAGATGATTGATTGTGGATCTGCCCAGGATGAAGACTACCTGTTCTGGGCAAAGCAGGAGAGGACATATTTTCTTAATCCGTGTGGCTAAAATTTTAGCTAGTATTTTGAGATCACAATTTAGAAGTGAAGTAGGACGATAGCTAGAAAGGTGGAGGGGAGGTTTATCTGGTTTGAGGAGAATAATAATCATAGTCTTTAAAAGAGAAGGGTCTATGGTATCAGCTTAGAGAATATACTGATTGAGATTGAGAAGATGAAGGGATAATTCTTTGATAAAAAGTTTATAAAAGTTGGGGGGGAAACCGTCCTGACCTGGGGCCTTGTCTAAAGCGAGGCTATTGATAGCTTGTGAAATTTCTTGCTGTGTTATGGAGGAGGAGAGGGAAGACCAGTAAAGTTCCAACAACTTGGGAAGCTGACTTTTTGAGAGAAGGTCCTCCACAGTTTGGGGAAGGTTGGGATTCTTACCATAAAGATTGACATAGAAGTTCTCAAAAACCTTAGAGAGCTCTCTAGGGAGGGTTTTGAGAGAGCTATCATAGTCTAATATGGGTTGAATAAGTCTTGAGCTCTCTGTTTGCTTCAGACGAAGAGCTAAGAGGCATCCTGACTTCTCCCCTTGGTCTACATAAAATGACTGTGTCATAAGAAGAGCAAATTCAGCTTTCTCCCTTAGGAGGTTTGAATATTCATTCCAGAGAGATAAGAGTCATGAGGGAGTTTTGTGGGGATGTGAGGGAGAGGTTACATTCTAATGTACGAATCTGCTCCAGTAATTCCCTGGCTTTGGCATCCTTGATCCTCTTACATTTGGTTGATAACCAAATTAACTTCCTTCTTAAAAAAACATTTCAGTGCACATCAAATTTGGTCTACCCGGGGGATAGAGTTCAGATTGTCTTCCATGAATTGGGAGATGAGCGCCCTGATTTTAGAAACTATAAAATCATCCTTAAGAAGTTGCGTATTCAGCTTCCAAATAGTGTCCCTTTGAATGTTAACAGAGGGAATGTGGTGAAGCTAGACAGCAGCATGATCTGACAAAACAATTGGTTCCAATCCCCCTCAATAGTCCCTGCTATTAAATTAAAACTAACCAGAAAATAAACTATTCTAGAAGCAGTGAGATGTACCTGGGAGTGAAAAGAGAAGGCCCTAACAGTAGGATTGAGGATTCTCCAGGGGTCACAGATGCCTAGGATATCCATCATCTCATTAAGGGCTCTCTGGACTGGAGTCAGATGGTGGAGAGGCTGGGTGGACCGATCCAGAGTCTGGGTTGGGGGGAGATTCCACTCCCCTCCTAAAATCAGAGTAGCCGGTAAAGGGGCGCTATCTTGTCTGATAATTCCATGAGAAAACCCGGGTCGCCCCCCCACCACTGGACCATAGATACTGCCTAAGATGACAGAGGTGCCATTCAACAGTCCCTTAACCAATATGAACCGTCCATGGGGGTCTATAATAGTGGTATCGGACTGAAAGGAAATGTGCTTCATAACTAGTATCACCACACCTCTCCTGACAGTGGAGGCGCTATCAGAAAAAACCTGTTGAACCTCTTGTCTCCGGAAACTAATTGCTTCCTAAGTGAGGAGATGAGTTTCTTGAAGAAAAGTAATATCGGATTGTAATATAATTAAATGTTTGAGAATTTTATATCTTTTGGAATGCTCCCATGCTCCCCTTACATTCCATGTAACAAACTTGACTCTTGGATTAGCCATGATCCATATAGAACTGTACCTTCCAATAGAAAAAACATAGCCGTAGGGTCACTCCAAACCCACCCTCTACCCCTACCACCCCATGAATCCCCAACATTGTTTTTAGTCGTACATTTAAATGTATAATACCATATAACAATGAAACAAGTAAGAACAGCACACTATATGTTAACCCTCCTACCCCCTCCCTCCCCCTCCTTTTGTAGCATGCACCTTATTATAAGTGGTATTAAATCTTGACAAGCATCTGCCAGGTGTGAAAAACTTATAAAGTCCCTCCTCAGTCTCCCCTCCCACCCGGCCATAAAGTTTTGAGATCCCCAACCCATATAACTATGTACAGAGGATTTGCTCATTAAGCGGGAACTGAATAAACATCCTGTATCGGTAGAGAAAGGCCAGTTCCCCATTGTCCCATTACCATACTCTTAACAATTGGATGAAAGAAGTTATAATGGATTATTCCTATGGCTAAGAATAATTACCCATATAATAAAATCAGTGGATGAAAACAGGGACCAACCCCCAAGCTGGATCGTGGTGTGGTTTCACCTTCAGCTTTTGGGTACTGATTCCCCTCCCCCAATTCACCATTTTAAGAAGCCTCCTTGGAGCCCTATGGAGCAGTACATGCCAGGATATCATGCCTTGGTGTAAACAGAGGGAAGTCAGCAACACTCGGCACTGACTCATACGCTTGAATCTTCGAGAAAAGAAAAGTCTTGTGGTGTTTGGAAAAGGAGGACTATCAACTCCTACAGTTTCCCAGAAACCTGTATTCTACAGGACTAGGAGGCTCTAAGTGACAAAAACCACCATTTGAAGTTATGCAATTTCCGACCCCTGAAAAATACAGCAAATAAAATAAAAAGGACAACCCTTGAGCTGTTGCAAATTGAGTCCAGATCTTTCATGAGGAGTTGCAGTGGGGAAGTGGTCAGAAAGGATTATGTCCTTAAAAGTCTTTCCCCATGCAATCACATACTGAGAACATGGGTTCTGAGTTGGTATGAGATAAAACCTGGAAGCACTCAACGATTGGATTTCTGGCCTACGTGTTCAGGCAGCAGCATGCTTCTGTGGGCCCCGAGATAGGAGCTCCCAGTAACGGATACAGTCCCGGAGAACCCCCATCTATTCAATCGACTGACCAGACAGATTTGAACAAATTAGAAGATGCCACATGTTGGTAAACCACAAAAAAACAAAAACAAAGCTACTGCTTAGGGACTGTAAGCTTTAACCCAAAGTCAACTTTAAGCATTCAGCCCTTCTGAAATAGGTCAGGAAGCTTGCTAGCCAGATCCTCTGTTGCTTTGGAAGGTGTCTCGTATACCCACTAACAGCACTTGTAGTCGAGAGGTGTATACCATTTTGAAGTGGATGCCTGCAGCAATCAGCTTGCTAACCACCGGATGAAAGGCCGCCCGTCTCTGTCTGGTTTCATACAGCAGGTCCTACGTGATGCAAAGTTTAGTACTTTCCCATTGTATAGATTACATTTCCTGGGATTTAGACAGTACATGTTGTTTTTCGATAAAACTTAGAAATTTGAGGATGATAGGTCAGCGGGGGGGGGGCCTGGCTGAGGACGAGGCCTAAGTGAGAGGTGAGCTTGCTCTATTTGGCATGCTGTGCCAATAGGTGATGGCCCAACCACCTTGCTCAGAAATTTTTGAAGGAAAACATGTATGCTTGGGCTCTCTTCCATCTCAGGTAGACCTATAACTAAAATATTATTTCTGCGACTCCTCCCCTCCAGGTCCTCTGTTTTAAGCTGGAGCTTTTGTATTTGCTGCTTTAGTAGAGTGATCTCTGAATCAGATTTCTCTTTCCAACATTCTTTGGAAGTGGTTTGGGCCTCTTAGTCTCTGACCCTGCGGACTAGATTGGTCAGGTCGCTTCTCAAAGACTTAAGCTCCTTAGAGATTTCAGTGAGGATTTCTTTGAAAGGAAGCAGCTCTTGTAAAAAGCTATCTTCTGTCAGGGGGATCGTGGTAGATGCTGGAGTGGTTTGTTTATCGAGTTTTGCTCCTTCAGCCTTAGACATCTTAGTAGTCTTCTCCGTAGTTGCTGGTGGTGTGTAGTGCAGTGGGTCCAGCAGCATTTCTGCCTCCATGCAGTCCTTGCAGGCCATTTGCAATTAGGATCTGTAGATCAGGAGGTCAGCAGATTACAAAGGAGTAGATCTACAGTATGTAAAACAATGAGGTTCTAGACCCGGTTGCCTGAAAAAGAGGCAAAATTTAGGAGGTGAGAGGAGAGAGCTCGGCACCCTTGCTGCTATCAGGCTGGCTCCATCACATGACTCTCCAGATGACACCAAGCTCTGTAACAGAGTGGATACCCCAGAGGGACCTGGGGAAGCTTAAAAAATGGTCTGAGGACTGGAAACTGAAGCTTAATTCAAAAAGGTGCAAAATGATGCACCAGGGACACAAAAACCCTGGGGAAAGCGACAGGATGGGGGGAAGTTGCTGACAGTCACAAAGGAGGAACGGGACCTGGGGGTTATTATTTCATATGACCTGAAAATGTCAAAGCAGAGTGCTAAGGAGCCAGAAGAACTGTGGGTCAACCTGGAAACAGGAAATGGGACAGTCATATGAACTGGGGTTGTGTATAGGCCTCCAGACCAGGGGGAGGTCATCGACACATTACTGTTAGAAGATATACAAAACATGACAGCTAAAGGGGAGGTTCTGATAATGGGAGACTTCAACATGCCAGATACAGATTGGTCAATACCAGCAGGGAGATCTACCAGAACTAGACACATGGTGGATTCCCTGCAGGGGAAGGGCCTCAAACAACTGGTACAACAACCCACTAGAGACAGGGCTATCCTAGATTTAGTACTGACTAACAGGAAAAGGATCACAGATCTCCAGGTAGAAGGTCACCTGGGGGCCAGTGACCATCACATGGTATGGTTCAATTTGGCCATTAGAACAAAATCATCCCATTCCAAGGCAGACATATGGGACTTCAGAGGAGCTGACTTTGATAAGATGGCCAACAGAGGTAAGCTAGCCCTGGCAAAAAGAAATACAGGTGAGGGCGTACAGACAAAGTGGGCAAGCATTAAGGATGCAATACTTGAAGCAACATCCCGTTGTGTTAAAGAGAAAAGGAAGTGCAAAAGAAGAAGGAAACCACTTTGGTTCTCAAAAACAATAGCAGAAAAGGTCAGAGCCAAAAGGCTGGCCTTCAGGAAATATAAGGGAATGCAGTGGAATGAAGATAGGGAGGCATACCAAACTTCCCTAAGGGAAGCAGGGAAGGCAGTGAGGCAGGCAAAGGCCCAAATTGAGGAAACATTAGCATGAACAGTAAAAGAAGGTGACAAGACTTTCTATAGATACATTAGTGAAAGGAGAAAGTCCAGAGGGGGTATTGCTAAGATCAAAGGGGATAAGGGTCCATGTGAGGAGGAGGACCATGTAAAAGCATCTATCCTAAATAGATACTTCTGCTCAGTATTTAGTGAAGAGAAGGTAGGGCAGGGCCCACAGCACTGCACCATGGACACAGAGGGGAGGGAGGTGTGCACTAGTCCCTTCACAAAAGAAAGGGTCCTACAAGAGCTAGATGAGCTCAGGGTGGACAAGGCAATGGGACCTGATGGCATACATCCCAGGGTACTAAAGGAGCTAAGGGTGGAACTAGCAGAGCCATTATCAAAACTGTTTAGTGAGTCTCTGAGCACAGGAGAGGTCCCAGAAGACTGGAGAAGGGTTCATGTGATCCCGCTCCACAAGAGTGGTAGCAAGGAGGAGGCAGGGAACTACAGACCAGTCAGTCTTACCTCAGTAGTGGGCAACATTATGGAGACACTCCTTAAGGAAATGATAGTGCAACATCTGGAATTCATAGGAGCACAGGATCCAAGACAGCATGGGTTTACCACAGTAAGATCCTGTGAAACTAATCTCATAGATTTCTTTGACTGGGTAACCAGAGTGGTGGACCAAGGGGGAGCAGTTTATGTTGCCTACCTTGACTTCAGCAAAGCTTTCGATACTGTTCCACATAGAAGATTGATTAATAAGCTGGGTTGGCTCTGGGTGGGTCAGACATTGGTCAACTGGGTGGCAAACTGGATGACAGGCATAAAACAGAGAGTGGTGGTAAATGGTATACAGTCAGAAGAGATGCAAGCCACAAGTGGGATACCTCAGGGATCAGTCCTGGGGCCAGTCCTCTTCAATATCTTCATCAGTGACATTGCAGATGGACTGGAGGGTAAGGTTTGTCTGTTTGCAGATGACACCAAAATCTGCAACAGAGTGGATGATCCAGATGGGGTGGGCAGAATGAGAAGAGATCTGGATAAACTATCAAAATGGTTGGAAGAGTGGCAACTGGGGTTTAATGCAAAGAAGTGCAAGATCATGCACATAGGGAAGAGAAACCCTGAAGCCACCTATAGGCTGGGAGGGAAGTTGCTGGCAGTCACAAGGGAAGAAAGAGACTTGGGCGTCATCATCATCACCAATAACCTGAAATCATCCAAGCAGACCTCTAAAGCAGTAGGTAAGGCTAGAGGGATGTTGAGGTGTACTAGTAGGGGTATCACAAGTCAGAAGAGGGAGGTAATAATCCCTCTTTACAAGACACTGGTTAGGCCCCATCTGGAGTACTGCATGCAGTACTGGAGGCCACACCTTCACAAGGTCTTTAGCCAAACTGAGGCAGTCCAGAGAAGGGCAACTAAGGACTGCATCAGAAAACATATGAGGACAGATTAACTGAACTCAATATGTATACCCTAGAGCAAAGGAGGGAGAGAGGTGATATGATTGAAACATTCAAACACCTTAAGGGCATTAACTAGGTGAAAGAGTCTAACATGTTTGAATATAAGAAAAATAGCAGTACAAGAGGACACAGCATGAGATTAGAGGGAGGCTGATTAAGGGGTAATGTGAGGAAGTTCTTTTTCACAGAAAGGGTGGTGGATGCATGGAACAGCCTACCTCAGGAAGTGATGGATAGGAATACAGTGCAGGACTTCAAACAGGCATGGGATAGGCATATGGGAGCAATACAGATGAGTATGAATAAATAGGCCATTGACAGAGCAAAGGCCTATGGCATATTCATAAGGTAGAAAAACAAATGGGCAGACTTGCGGTCCTTATTTGCTGTCAACTCAACTTCAACATACAAAGAGAGATTAAAGAAGCTTAAAATGTATACACTCGAGGAGAGAAGGGAGAGGGGGACATGATAGAAACTTTCAAGTACATCAAAGGAATCAACAGAGTCCAAGATGGTAGTATCTTTCAGAAAAAGAGATGTGCAAGAACAAGGGGGCACAATTTGAAGATAGAGGGGGGACTGCTCAAAGGTATTGTGAGGAAGTATTTTTTCACTATGTGGGTTGTGGTTACATGGAACAGGCTTCCTGAGGAGGTAGTGGACTCAAAAACAATGGAGGAATTCAAGAATGCATGGGACAGACATAAGGCAATTCTAGTGGGGGTAGGAAGAAGTAGGCTGTTGATTAACTAGGATCTGCAGCCTATGCATTAGGTAGGGAAATGGGCAGACTAGGTGAGCCAAGCGGTCCTTATCTGCCATCAAATTCTATGTTTCTATGTTTCTATACCTTGGGTGGAACAAAAAACAGTGGATGTGGTTTCTGTATTTTCTTTATCCCTGCTCTTATCACTGCTATGGTGAATGAGGCCCTTTCAGCTGATGCTACAGCTAGTCGGTAACATGTGAACTGGTGAACGTGTGTATGGATGACCAGGTTTTTGTTGCGCAGATATTTAACACTGATACTTTGCCCCTTTTTGCCCATGATGTGGCTACTTCTCTAGTGGAGTGCACTTTGATCCCCTCTACTGGTTCTTTGCCTGCCTCTCTGTAAGCTGTGACTATAGTCTGCTTAATCCACCTAGCGATAGAAGCCTTAGAGGCTGCCCAGCCTGCTGTTTTTCCTGTGGCCAGTATAAACAGTCTGTCTGTCTTATGAGGGCTGCTGGTCATGCCAAGGTATCTTTTTAGCTGTTGGCCTATGTCCAGGGGGTGGGGACTCCCTGTGTCGGTTTCATGTTCCCCTCCCAAGAATGGTAGTTCTACCTCTTGGGACATATGATGTGTGGTGGCTACCTCAGGTAGAAAAGAGGGAACTGTTCTTAGAGTGGCCCTGTCATTGTAGAATGTCAGGAAAGATTCCCTACATGACAGTGCTTGTAACTCTCCTATTTTTCTGGCTGAACAGATGGCCACTTAAAATACTGTCTTTAGAGTACACCAGTGTAGTGTCTCCTGTTGAAATGTATGCCCTTGTAGCACTTTTAGCACTATGTTTAACTGCCAGGGTGCACAAATTGCTCTTACTCTTGGGGAAGTTATTGTCACTGCTTTGAGAAGCCTAACTATGTCTGGGTGTGAACATATGGATCCTACCTTTGGTAGTGGGCCCCTTGAGGCAGAAATTGCTGATACTTGGGCTCTCAAGGAAGCTGGGCTGAGTCCTTTATTTGCTGCATCATTGAGAAAGTCCAGAACCTGCGGCAGTCCTGCTACTGCTGGAGAAGTCCCCTTTTTACAACACCATTTGTGAAAAATTTGCCATTGTCTTTGATAAGTTGTGTTTGTGGCGTGCCTTCTGGACTGAAGTAAATGATCCACCACCCTGGCATGGTAGCCCAGGGTCAGCAGTCTGTTCCTTTCAGCCGCCAAGCCATCAGTTTCAGTGATGCCAGATTTGGGTGTAGTATCGGGCCCTGACTCAGTCAATCTGGCCAGTGAGGCAGGGGCATTGGTTGGTCCATTGACATCACTCGTATCCGTGAGCACCATGGCCTCCTAGGCCAGTCCGGTGCAACCAATACCACTGATGCTCCTGTAATCCAAATCCTGTGAAGGATCTTGTGTATCATGGTCATTGGTGGTGAGATATAGGCTCTTGTGAAGTGCCACAAAGCTGAGAGCGTGTCTACCTACAGTGCTCTTTGGTCTGTGAATCTGGAGTGGTAGTTCGTCAGCTGGGCATTCTGTTGGAAAGCCATAAGATCTATTTGCAGTGGTTCCCATTTCTGTTGGATGCTCCAAAATGCCTTTATGTTCAGTTTCCATTCCTCTTGGTTCATAGTTACTCTACACAGCCAATCTGCCTCTATGCTGGCTGAGCTCACCAGATAGATCACCATGACTGACTGCACATTCTGCTCTGCTCAGTGTAGCACCTTTAGTGACTCCGCTATCATTGTCTTCTCCATGTTTCCCCTTGTTTGTTTAAGTAAGCCACGGTCACTTGACTGTCACATCTTTCCAGGACTTCCTGGTTCTCAATGAGGGGTCCAACAAACCTCAGAGCTAGATGCACTGCTCTCATCTCCAGGACATTTATTGGTAGTGTTGCTTTCTTCTGTGACCAGCAACTCTGTGTGATATGATTTTGGTAAGTCGCTCCCCAACCCATCAGGCTTGCATCTGTGGTGACCATTGTGGTGGGAGTTTGAGTCAGTGGGCAGCCCTGTAGTATATTCTTTTGGATTGTCCACCATCGCGGGGTGTTAAGTATTCTTGGTGGTGGTGAAATTCTGAAGCCAAAGTTTTTTGTGGTCTGGTCCCATCTCTCGATTAGGTATCTTTGGAGGACTCTCATATGGAGATGGGTTCATGGTACCATGTTTGTTAGGGCTGCCATTATACCTAGTAGTTGGATGCAGTCCCATACTGCTCTGTTTGGTGTGTGGATGATTCTGTTCACCAGATAGTGGATGTTGTTGACCTTGTCCTCTGTCGAGATCACTTTGTTGATCAGTGTATTTATTACAGCTCCTAGGTGGGTGAGTGACTGTGAGGGGGTCAATTGACTCTTTGCTGTGTTGATCACCCACCCATAATCCTGTAGACATTTAACCACAAAGGCTGGTGTCGTGTTGAGCCTACTCCACTGTTCTGACCTGCAGCAGCCAGTCATCCAGATATGGGATGATATGTGGCCCTTCCTTCTTTAGGTGTGCTGCTAGGACTACTAGCATTTTGGTGAACATACGCAGTGAGGAGGCCAGCCCGAATGGAAGGCATGTATACTGGTAGTGTTCCCCTCGTATGTTGAACCGAAGGTATTTGTGGTGTGCCCTCCTGATCGGATTGTGAATAGGCATCTTTCAAGTCTATTGATGGCAGGTAGTCCCCTGGCTGAATTGCTAGCAGTGTTGACCTGAGCATCTCCATCTTGAACTTTCTGTACTTCACAAACTTGTTCAAGTATTTTAGGTCGAGAACTGGTCACATTCCCCCTGTTTTCTTTGGAATTACAAAGAATAAGGCATAAACCCCTGTGTCTCTCTCCTCTCCTCTACAGGGACTTGTGAAATAGCCCCATTTTGAAATAGGTCTAGTATTGCCAGATTTATCGCTTGTGCCTTCCTCAGACACTTTGGTATTGGGTACACCGGTGTCCTGTGCTGCACCGTCTTGGTGGCGAAATCTATTGCATAACCCAGTGTCACTGTTTCTTTCACCCCTTTGTCGGATATCGTGTGGGCCCATTGATTGGCAAACCCTTAAAGTCTCCCTGCTATAGGTAGGTTTACTTGGGCCCACATGTCCTCATTGTTTTTTGCCCTGGCTTTTGAAGTTTGGTTTGCAGCCTCCATTGCCATACTGTCTGACGGTATTGTTTCTGGTTTTGTTGCAGTAGGCTCTATGCTGGAATTTTGGCCTTTGGCTCCATTGTCTGGAGGCCTGTGGATTGTAGCTCTGGGTTCTGGGTTTGAAGTTTTTCCCTTTTGGATGGAAAGGCCTGTCCCAAGGCAATTATATGTCCTTGTCTCCTAGTGCTTGTTTGCCACCTCTGTTTTTTAGTATGGGGTTAACCTTCCCCAAATAATGTTCCCTCTTTGAATGGTAACTTCATTAATGCACTTTTTGACTGATTGTCAGCCTGCCATAGTTTCAGCCACAATGCCCTCCTGGCCCTATTTGCCAGGACCATTGTTCTGGACTCAAACCTCAGAATGTCTGATGAAGCATCCATAATGTAATTTAGAGCTTGGATGGTGCATTCGCCATGTTGTCTTTTGGGAAGCCCTCTTGTATGTCCTCTGTCAGAACACCCACCCATCTATGGAGGGCTCTACTTGTGAACCACAGTGCTGTATAAGCTGCTTGTAACATGCCTGAAACCTCACAAGTCATTCTGAGGTGTTCTTCAATTTCTTGCCCATGGGATCCTTGAGCACCGCTGTGTTTTCTATTGGGATGGTGGTGCATTTGGAAAGTTCAGAGACCAGCTACCTACAGTGCTTTCCACCAGTGATCACTTCTGGTTTTTGATAGAGGGTACCAGTTGTGTATCATGTTTCTTTCTGGAAGTCGGGTGAGCTCGTCGGCATCATATTCCTTATTGAGTAAGGTTTCAATAGTTTTGCAAGAGGGAAAATGTATCTTTTGCTTGGGTTTCCCAATTGAGAGTAGGGGGCCCTCTGATGTGGTAGGTTGCTTCTCATGATCTCTGATTTTGAGGGTGGCCTTGACCATTTTTATAAGTTCATCAATGTTGCCCCGTGGCATATTCTGGAAGATTTATCCATAGAGTTCTCTTCTGGATCTCCAGGGGTTTCAGACGTGATACTTTCCATTTCCCATCATGGCCTTTTTCGAGTGGTATCCTCTCCCTGGGTAGAGAATCAATTTGATGTTGGTGTGGGTCCATTAGCCTTAAAAGATTCCAGGAGTTGGAATAACAACTGTGCTTGGCTAGCATCCAGCACAATTGGGGCTGTTGGTGGGGGCAGGTGGTCCGTGTCTGACAGACCTTCTTCCATTTCCCAAGATCCCCCATTGTCTGACAGCATGCACACTACACATGCTGTGTCCTCTTCATCGACTTCTGGAAAAAGGATCCCACATTCTCTGCATTTTCTCATGTCGAATGTTTTTGGTGTTCATTGGTTGGATTGACACAAAAATACTTGCATCAGGTATGGGTTCTGAGCCTTAACCCACCCCATAGCTTAATCACAGATTGTTCCCAACAGTCAAAATGTGTGAGTAGAGTCCAAATGTGTATACTGTGCATTGTCCCTTTAAGAGAGCATGGCTGGCTATCAGATGAGTGCTGCAGTCCCAGGCAAGATGGTCGCCACTATCTCACATGAACCTCTGAGATTTGGGACCTGCCTATACAATGCTTGTGATGCTGGGCTTATAATGCATGGTCCCATCCAATATGGCAGCCCAAATCTCACTCAAGTTTCCAGCGAGACTTGCAAGTGCTGTATGCACTTCCAGTGCCCTTCATAGTCTCACAGGAATCACGCTGCCTTCTCGTAGTCATTGTGAAGGAAGTGGACAGCATGGCTGCTACAGGTCTCGGTGGGCGGAGGAGATATTATTTTATTTCCCCACTGAGACCAGGGAGGACAGAATCGGCTGGGGGAGGGGGAGCCCCATGCAAAGAATTTTGCGGGGAGAGGATCCGGTGACCTTTGTCCAGGAATTGGCCCTCCAACCTCATGGAAGGCAGGAGAAGGGAGCATTTATTCTACAGGTACCGAATTGAATTTCAACCATTTTCTCTGCACCTTATGGGTCTGAGGAGGCACCGGAAGGTCCTCAGCCTGCAATTTTAGTGCTGGGGTTTGAGTGCCATGGTGAGCCCACTCGAACAGTAGAGAAAGGTGTGATGTTGTTTGATTGCCTGGGAGAGGACGCTACTGGAGGTCCTTCTCCCTGTTTGTGCTCCAGGCATAGCCAGCTATGTGCCCATTGTTGTGGAAACGCTCTGGGAGTGAACTGAAAGTCTGGGAAGCCCCATGAGGCACTATAAGTAATTTCTTGTGCCTTGAAGTTGTGGGCTCATTTAGTGGTTGCTTTGTGGTGATTAGGCAACATTATAATGAGTTTGGAGCACAGGTCATGCTACAGGAGAGGGACCTGTTCCAATTTGATAAGAACCCCTCATTTAGACAGTTAATGCTAGCTTTCTCTATTAATTCTTTGGGATGGAGGTTCAATAGATGCAACAATCTGCATGCTTAGACTAATTTAAACATGAAAATAAAATGGAATTTAGGATCTCTGGCTACCAGGCTGTGATGTAAAAAAGTATGAAAAGTTATGTACCTTGTGAATGGGTTGATAGTTGCTGGGAGCAGTTCTGGATCACGACAAACCTTTCTTGATGCACAAAGTAAACTGGAGATTCTCAGATGGGACAAGTGGGCTGGCTTCACCCTGCCCAATTCTGATTGGATCATGCATCAACCTATAGGATGGATGGGGAATACCCAATGGTTTCTGACTGTGGAGTACTATAAAGTCTATGATGTATAATGAAATGCAGTTCAAGAATCAATGCAAGAAGGTTTCATTTATGCATGAAAGTCAAAAGGACTGGGAAAGGTGCTGACAGCAACTCAATCTTCTCACAGTCCCCATGCTTTGTTACAAAGGCAGAAGTAAATCAATTATACAAAAACTATACTGACAAGGTATTTGGATTTTTGCATAGTGCATTTCTAACGGTGTCTTGGGGAAGGGGGAGCACAGTATGTACATTGAGTACTGGTAGTTTTCCCTTGCAAAACTGCTGTGACTGCACTGTACTGCACAGTGTGAGTCACCCCTCTACCCTATAGTGATGTCATTGGGAGCCACCAGCCTAGCAGCTAAACAGCAAAGGCAAGTGCAGCAGGGCTAAAGCAGGGCTCAAAAACAAATCCAAATTATGGGAGACAGAGTAAACCTTGGCCAAAAATAACAAATGCACACACTCTTTCAGGTCTAGTACTGTATAGAATGACTACAAGCTCTAATGTTTTGGACCATCATGAAAGGTGTTCTTTAAGGGAAGGCTTTTAGTGGGCCTATAAAAGTGTATGGAGCAGGGACTCCCCAACCTCAGAATGGGGGAGGGGTGAAAGCTCACGCGCACAGGGGAACGGATGTTCATGCACACAGGGGACCAGGAGGGCTTAGAGGCAGGGAAGCCATTAACTATTAAGAGACTGGTCCAGCTGCTTGGATGGACATCAGATTGGACAAATAAGCCCACTCACCAAGTGTTTTGAAAAATCCCACCATTGATTATATCACCACCATTGTACTAGAATTTCTACGTACTGTATATAAATATGCACTTGCTAAAACCAACGTTTCAGAGCTCTAAACACCAGATCCTTCCTCAAGGTGTATTTTGGCAAGTATTTATTAATAAAAATATGTATATACATTCATATTATCTTTACTATTAATGTCTCCATTGAGTGCATTTTAAGGGTTTATAGAAATCCATAAATGTTTACCCAAACCACCAGGTAGGCCCATAGTGTAAGGAATCAACTCTGTGTTGGAACCCTTATATATAGACCATCACATTAGTCCCTTAGTAGAATTATTCAAAGCATATTTTAAAGACAGTTCCCACATAGCAAGCATTTTGAAGACTCTAAATAAAACAAACAGAAATTTTAAAAACTGCATTGCAGTAACATAGATCTTAAAAGCACTATATACTTCCATATCACATGATCAGGGATGCCAAGTGCTACAAGAGACCCTAAAGAGGGACTGAACAGAGGACACAACATCAAACCAATGTTTATCAAAACTTGCTGCGATAGTACTGTCACAGAATTATTTAAATTTGAGAAACAGCACTATCAACAGATTATGGGTACTGCACTGTGGCTAAGTATAGCCCCTTCTTATGCCAACCTATATATGATGGTATTTGAGAGGAAGCTACCAAGCAATTTGTACATAAAATCATGTTATGTATGTAATCAATTGATAATATAGTGAGTGGTGACCCACTATGATAACTGTATTTACACTGCTGTTAAATCATAGCGATAACCAACTGAATTCCATAATAACTTGATAGCAAGTTATTACGACATGTTCATCCTTGCACTGTCATTTTACTGAACTGCAAAAAAAAAAATGAGTGGCCTGGGATGGGCTTTCCAGTCAGTGTGCCCACAACAAAATCCTTCTGACACACTTACGTTTGTGCCATTGGCACAACCATCTCTCTCGATCACAGCAGCCACCTAAAATATTTGTTCAGTCTGCACATAAGCTACATTCTTCAGGTGAAAGAAAATAAAATGAATTCTGTCTATAATACCATCTTTTTCAATGTTTTCAAAACTTACTATAAAAAAAAATAATGTTTGTGCATGATTTGTGTTATGAGGATTTTTCACACACCCGAGGTGTGTGATAATGTCATAACACACACCTGCACAGGCATTACTCTCTATATAATTGTCATATGGGTCGGCATGGTACAGGATCTCAGACATTGCCATATGTACTTCTGTTCCAGAACAGACCACCTAATATTTGTAAAGACACATAGTGAGACTAATATTCTGTTTTTGGATCTTACACTATTAAAGGACAATAACAGATTAATGACAATGTTACACAGAGAAGATACTGACAGGGATTTGCTATTACATGCTGCCAGTTTTCATTCCAGGTACCTCACTAATTCTATCCCTTATGGCCAGTTAATTTAAGCTAAACAGAACTGCACCAATGATAATGACTATCAGGAAGCACTGAAGGACATGGCAAACAGACTTGAGGAAAGAGGGTACTCGAAAAGGAACATACAGGATGCAATAATAAAAACTGATTAGAGAGACAGGAAAGAACTGCTTCAAGGACCTGAATGAAAAGAAGATAAAATCTGACAGGAATGGTGCTTTTTAGTACTATGTATAATAATGATGCATTGTACATTATCAAAAAGTGATACACAAGCACTGAAATGTGCTCAAGGTGACAAAAACTGGAAAAATGTTATTTAAAGAGTCAGCAGTGGTGGTTCTAAGAAAAATAAATATATGGGTGACAGACTTAAACATAAGATCCTGGACCCAAGAAATAGTAACTTTCTGTCAGGGCTTCACTTAAGAGACAATTACCTCTGTTGCCATTACATCAATTAGAAAAACACCTATCAGGTGAAAAAAAAATAAAAAATGTCGCTACAGATGAGGAACTGGAAGTGAAAGATTTTATGAACTGCTAGACTGCATGGGTTATTTGTTTGCATAACTGCCCTGCAACCTGGTTTATAAAGAAAAATCAGCTAGACAGCTCAGAATATGGATAGGTGGACAAAAAAGATACATGTGACAAGCAGATTTTATTTCACTCATGGCTAGACATTTTTTAGAAGTCAAACATTTTTTGCCCACAGTAAGATTCTATTGCTTAGTTTAACCAGGGAAGCTTATTTTATAGACATGTTTAGGGCAGCAGACCCCAGGTATGGCTTAAATGATGCCATATAGTGGATGCCTACAGCTTATTTTGGAATACTAATAGTACTCTCTCAATTGACTAGCAGCTAAATTCGTGTGCAATATATAACACTGAAAGCAATCCCCTGCCATGAATAACACAGCTTCACAAAATTCTTTAAGAATATCTGTTACATGTCTTGGAGATTTTTGATACAACTTGTAAAGTTTTTCCTATTTGTAATGTTTTCTATTATTCAGGCTCTCGCCCCTTGTTTTGTTTTTTAACAAACAGGAACTGGGACACACTGGGACCTAGGGTTACAGTCAGGTGCAACATAGAGACATAGAACATGAGGCCAGATAAGGACCACTTGGCCCACCCAGTCTGCATTTTTCCCTACCTAGATTATCACCACAGACCCTACTGAATCTACAGCTCTTTCTCTTCCTCTCTTCCATTCCACTATGATTCCCTTGTGCCTATTCCATGCATTCTTAATCCCCACCATGGTTTACACCCCCACCACCTCTAATGGAAGGTTGTTCCAGGAATCCATTACTCTTTTTCTGAAGAATTGCTTCCTCATATCTCTCCTGAATAGTGTATACACCCCTCTAGCTTCATAGCACATCCCCTTGTTTTTGAGCTCTTTTTTTCTAAAAAATACTTTCTTCCTGCACTTTATTTACCCACCTGAGGTATTTAATGGTCTCTATCATAGTCCCTCTCCCCCTTCTCTGTTCCAGGGTGTAAATATTGAGATCCTTTAATCTCTCCTCATAGGGCTTCTGATGCAGACCCAGTACCATTTTAGTTGCCCTCTTCTGGACTGCCTCCACTCTGTCTATAACCTGGAGATGTTGGGCTCAATTTTTAAAGCTCCTGCAAATGCTGCAAGCCCCCAGTGTGCTGATTCTACAGTGCATGGGGCTTCTGACATTCTACCAGTGCTGATCAGGGCTTTCACTCCAGTGTGCCAAGTGCCACAGGTTAGGCCAGCTCCCTCCTGCAGCATTCAGGGGACCAGTTTTATGAGCCTTGTGCCTCTGGCAGTATAGCCAGAGGTTAGAGGAACGAGGTGTGAACGAGCTTGATACATCCAGCAGACCAGACCTGAGTTTAATTCTCACAATTTCTATTTGCATACTGTGCGATTCTGACCAAGTCACTTAACCACCCAGTGCTCCCAGGTCACCCCTGAAAACAGGCACTTGTGCCTAGTGGGCCTTACCCAGTTACCAAAGACTAAAAAAAAAAATACTTGGCGTCAGCTGCTGTAAACTGAGGAAAGTGTCACAACTATGATCGATGTACAAAAATTGGATGCAGTCATGGCAAAGTTGTTTGGTGCAACTGCACCAAATGACAGATTTGACACAGGGCTTGGTGCAAGCCCTGTGCCACTTTTTGAAAATTGAGCCTGTGGTCTCCAGAACTGGCACGGTACTTAGACGAGGTCTTACCAGCAATCTACTCAGGTGTAACACCACCTCCCTCTTTTGTCTGATGATACACCTCCCTATACACCCCAGCATCCCACTAGCCCTTCCAACTGCCTTGTCACACTGCCTGGCCACAGTTAGGTCATCAGATATGATAACCCCCAGGTTTCTTTCCTTCTTAGTATTCATCAGTACCACTTCACCCATTTTGTACTCTGTCCCTGGGTTTCTGTACCCTAATCGCATTCTTTTGCACTTGTTCACATTGGAACCCAGCTGCCATGCTCTTGACCAGTCCTTGATCTTTTTTCAGGTCTATGCTCATACTTTCCACCCCCCTATGGAGTGTCCACTCTATTGCAGATTTTGGTGTCATCTGTAGAGGTGGCCCTTCCCTTCCAGCTTTTCTGCAAAGTCACTTATAGATACATTAACAAGGATTGGTCCCAGCACTGATCCCAGAGGTACCCCACTGGTCACCCTCCCTTCCTCAGAGTGAACTCCACTATCTTCTGTCACCTATCCCCTAACCACTTTCTTATCCAGTTTACCAGCTTTGGACCCACTTCTAAGTTACCTAAGCTACCTAGCTTGTTTATTAGTCTCCTATGTGGAATGGTGTCAAAAGCCTTACTGAAATCTAGGTTAGCCACATCCACCACTCCACCCTCATCTAACAGCAGACATGATTGATTGCAGCTAGACAAAGGGAGAAGGCTTGGCTTGGACTTGATTTTCTGTGATTTTCACATTTTTGTGTTTCTAATTTTATATGATTAATTTTATTTCACTTTATCCATAAACTTTAGAGTACAGTAATATTAAGGCTGATCCAAAGTGAGCAAAACAAATCAGGTTAAGCAGTTGGGCAGTCAGGGAGCTGGGAAGTGAAGGAGGTGGGTAACAGGTGTACCAGATTTAGAATACAAAGAAAGTACAGAATATTTAGTTTATTGTTTTCTAAGTTTTATAAGCAATTTTTAGCTCCCATTATGGATTAAAATTAAATTAAAATATGATTGAAGGTTTGTAGGACAAAATTGATGTTCAGTTTAATTAAAGTTCAGGGAGTATTTCTAGCTAATATGGCAAATGGTTGCTATTAAAAATTACTTTCATATTGGCCTTGATGTTGGAAATTATCCTAAGTAAGTGAATACTGAATACACGGTTCTTGATATTTTACTTGTTTTGCTTTATTTACTTGCTTATTTACTTTCTTTTTATTCTTCCACTCGCTATTTTTTGGCAAAGCAGGATGTTATGTGTCATATGACATCACCTGATATAGCCATCAGACTCAGCATAAAAGCAGCCGCTGCAGTGTGCCGCTCTATTACTATAGTGGTCACATGGGGTAAACACACCACCGCTTAAAAGGTGTGAACATCACAAGCTAAACAAGCAAAGCAGGTGTTTATAAACTAGTAGCATTTTGGAATTGTGTTAGTTTTGTGCTTTCAGAGCTTTTAAAAAGTTTTAAAATCTTTCTGAAAACCCCACCTATGAACTCAGTTTATGCAAGTAAGAGTTTATCTCTTTACCTAAAAAGTGCCATAAAGCTTATGGACTGAGACACGGCAGAGGTGCTGAATGTTTATACATCCTGTGATAGTTGCTGATAGATGCATATTTCAACTATATGAAAGTAAGTAATCAAGTCTGATTAACCATTGTTTAAACCACAGATTGAATAAATAATAAGATAATCCAAGTTATATGGTTTATTAATTGGACACAGATAGTTAAAGGGGCACTGTCAGCCTTTCCCCTCCGTTATCGTTTATTTCATACTAGTGGCTCTCTAGGCACATATCTGTGTAAATGCTTTAGTAGAATACCCCTGCATAAAAGAAAACACAATCTGTGTACCTGTTTTTTATAAATTATCAGACTTTCCATTTCATCCGTCCTGTATTAAAATTCCCTGCCCAGTGGAAGCAGATTGGTGGTGAGAACGCGCTGAGAACATGCGTCTACCGGGAGCGCTGTGCAGACATTCACATTTTATCATCCCCATCCCAACAACCACATAATCCAGTGAAATATGTTATTTTAAGGGGTTCCTTGTATTTGTAACAAAAAACCGAGCACTCGTTCAGTAGCAAAATAGTATTAGAAACTGATGCCGAAATCCCGCGCATGTGCAATAGCACCCGGAGGACAGATCCCGCACATGCGCAAGAATATACCACTATTGCTAACTCTGGAGTGTGGACCTCGGGTAGGGGGTGATGACTTGCGGGTTTGGCACCCTAATGACAGGGGGCACAACAGCCTGTGCTCCAAGGGTGTGCAGTGGTCTAGGATTGATGCTTTTTTTAATTTATTAATTTGCTTCTATCATATCACTTGATAAAATAGAAAACAGTGAAATATTTTTGTGCTTACTAATCTTTTATTTTATTGTATTAACATTAAAGAATCTTTTTGATTAGGGTCACATAAAGAAGTTAGTACCTGGTCCCCTTAGGGCAACATAGAGAGCTAATTACAGAGATGGAAAGCATTAGGGGCAGGTGAAACTGCTGTTTTCTGCCCCCACAGAATGTCCACGGAAATCACGGCACTTTCATGAAAGTTTCTGAACTTCTGCCTGTAGAGGAGCAGAAAACTTCTAGGAAAGCTACTGGAAGAAATTTTGCCTGGTATTAATAAAATAATCCCTGGTGGGTAGTGGTCCCTCCCTCCACCCACCCCCCTGTAAAAAATATCTCTGGTGGCTAGTGGTCCCTCCCCTCCACCCAGTAACCCACCCCAAAATGTACGGTAACCCCCAACCCACCTCCACCCTATCTCCACTTCTCCAGTTTAGAAAAACAAATCTCTGGTGGTCTAGTGGGTTTTTATTTTTAAATTTTAACCTCCTTCTCATCCCCGATCCCCAGCCCCAAATCCCTGGTGGTCCAGTGCCTCCCACACAGCCTCCCCAGCAGCCAGGTGTCCCACCACCCCACTCCCACCCCCATTGCATAAACCCTGGCAGATGGTGGACTGGCACAGCCCTCCTCTCTCCTTCATGGCTGGCCTGCCCACTGAGCTGTCAATGAATGAGCATGCATGGGCTCATTCATTGACAGCTTAGTGGGTGGTCTGGCTGTGGAGGAGAGAGGAGGGATCTGCTGGTCGACCTGCTGCCAGGGTTACGATGGGGGTGGGAACCAGGTGGTATGACACCTGCTGGGGATGGGGGCACTAGACCACCACAGATTTGGACTGGGGTTTAGGTTGAGAGGGGTTAAAATTAAAAAAAAAACACTAGACCACCAGAGATTGTTTTCTTAAACTGAGAAGTGGATATAGGGATGCGGGGGCGTACATTTTAGAGCAAGCGGGTTATTGGGTGGAGGGGAGGGACCACTAGCCACCAGGGATATTTCTTACATGCAGGGTGGGAGGGGGGAGGGACCACTAGCCACCAGGGCTACATGGGGGCAACTGGAACTTGATACTTGAGCGGCGATCGTGGACAGAATTTCCATGGAAGTTCGTAAATCAATTTCGGAGCATTCTCAGAAGCGAAAGTCAGTTTTTCACTTGAATTTCACCCATGGAAGATTTTTTTCAGACACCCCTAGAAAGCATGAACATTGTAAAACCTTGGAATATTTGCACACAGAAGATAGACGCAATCATAGTGAATAGATTAACAAAAGAAAAAGCTAAAGATAAAGGAAAAGAAACAGACATAAACACAGAAAATTGAGGAAAATAACAGAACACTAGCGGAATTGCCATACAATATCTGACTTTTTAGAGATTGGTAATATAAACTCTAGGAGTTGGTTTTCACTATTATTCCTTACCTTAGTAGAATTTCTACGAATTTGTATTATGTTGATTTGAATTCTTAATCAAACAGCATTTATTACTATAATTTTTATAGTTAGCTAATGAGGAACACTAGAAGTACTAGGATTGCTGATGATCTTGCATGTTTTTTGACCAGAAAGAACCCCAACAGAAGGGGACAAAGGGGAATGTGTTACAACTCAAAAGAATACAAAAACAACAACAAAATATCTAATTCAGAAATAATCGGAACTAAGGATTTAACTAAAGGGAAAAACAAAAGAAACAAAATAAACTGAATAAATTCAGCAAGTTAACAACTGAAGTTAACCAGCCAAGAGTAAAGGAATATATGAACAGAGTAACTTCAGCTCCAGCATCCCAAAATGAAGTTGCGATACAAATAATTTCCCCCTTTCGACCCATATGTTTTGGACTTAGGTCCTGTTCACACTGCACAATCTGAAATGGTTATTGGGGGGTTAAACCATTTCAGATCTGTGCCGGCATCCTTCGTGTCCACACCTATTCCACTTTGGGAAATGTTTTTAGGAACCATGCTAAAAGCCTGATCAGACCTAGGCTATAGCACACTTCCTGAAAACGCTTTGCTTGATGAAACGTTTTGTACTCACAGTGCAAACAGTATCCGTGTTAGATCCGTGCTACCACTGTAGTCTATCTTGACCCCTGATCTGACCTACTGCGCTGTGCTACACAGAGCACGAATGCTGCCAGAAGTGTGAATGGATAAGCACACTTCAGAAGAAACGTTTCATGAAATGGATTGCACAGTGGGAGCGCCGAAGCATGGTAAGGCTTAATACGTTTTAAAAAAACATTTCTTCTTACCATGCTATAGTGTGAACAGGGCCTTAAATACTCCATTAATTATACAGAATGCATGGTCTTGTGTAGAATCATGTGTTAAAAGGAAGAAAAAGCCACTCTGGTTCTCAATCTCAGGAGGTGTCAGGGAGGCTACGGGGAAAAAAGGCAGCATTCAGAAAATACAAAGAAACACAGAGGGAGGAAGATAGAGGAATGTATTTGGAAAAGCTAAAGGAGTTGGGGAAAGCAATCAGAAAGGTCAAGGCACAGACAGAGGAAAGAATTGGAAAGGCAATTAAAGAAGGAGACAAGACATTGGTAGATACATTAGATAGAAGAGAAAAAACAGGGGTGGGATTGTGAGATTAAAAATGGAAGGGGGGGGGGTCAGCAGAAGTTACCAGGAAAAGCAGAAATCCTGAACAAATATTTTTGTTCAGCGTTCATGGTAGAAGGGGATTTAGAGAGATCACAGATAGGTGTAAGAAGTACCATGGGAGGAGTGTAGATACCAGTCAGTTCACAGTAGAGGGAGTCCTAAAGGAATTAGAAAAACTGAAATTAGATAAAGCAATGGGTCCAGATGGAATACATCCATGAATTCTAAAGGAACTAAGAAAGGATCTAGCAGGACCACTGACAGCCTTGTTCAACAAATCATTAGAAACAAGTGTGGTTCTGACAGATTGGAAGAGGGCGAATGTTGTCCCTCTCCATAAGAGCAGGAGCAAGGAGGAGGCTGGTAACTATAGGCCAGTCAGCTTAACCTCAGTGGTAGGAAAATTGATGGAATCATTACTCAAGGAAATGATTGTGACATACCTTGACTTCAGCAGACAGCAGAATCCAAGACATCAGTTTTATAGCAGGCAGGTCTTGCCAAACAAATCTAATAGAGTTCTTCAACTGGGAGACAAAGGAGGTTATTCAGGGAGGGACGGTTGATGTGGCCTACCTGGATTTTAACAATACCTTCGACACCATCCCACATAAAAAGCTAATAAACAAATTGAGCAGCGTGAGAGTCAGATCCAGAGTGGTTAATTGGCTGAGCAGTTGGACACAAAGGGTGGTAGTGAATGGAGTTCAGTCTGTAGAAAGGGAGGTGACCAGTGGGGTACCTCAGGGACCAGTGCTAGGCCCAGTCCTCTTTAATGTCTTTATAAGTGACATTGCAGAGGGGCTGGAAGGGAAGGTGTGTCTCTTTGCATGACACAAAGATCTGCAACAGGGCAGATACACCAGGTGTGTGTGTGTGTGTGTGTGTGTGTATGTAAAGAATAAGAAGGGACCTGGGAGGATTGGTCAAATGTATGGTAGTTGAGACTCAATGCAAAGAAGTGCAAAATTATGCATTTAGGTCACGGGAACCCAAGAGAGGAGTACTCAGTGGGGGGGGTGGGTACTTCCGGCCACCAAACAGGAGAGAGTGATCTGGGAATAATTATATCTGAGAAGCTAAAGGTGGCCAGACAGTGTGAGAAGGCAGTTAGAAAAGCCAGTGGGATGTGGGGTGCAGAGAAAGAGACATCACAAGCAGAAAAAGGAGATGGTGATGGCCACTATACAGATCATTAGTGAGACTTCATCTGGAGTACAGTGTCCAGTTTTGGAGGCCGCATCTCAAGAAGGACATAGAGTGGAAGGAAATAATGGTTATAAATGATACAGGAGCTGCACCACAAGCCATATGAGGAGATGCTGAAAAACCTCAATCTGTGTTCTCTAGAGATGCAAAGAGAGAGGGGGGACATGATAGAGATGTATAAATACCTTAAAGGGATCAATAAGATGCAGGATAGTAGCATCTTTCAGAAAAGAAGATGGACAGGAACGAGGGGACATGAGATGAAATTGGAGGGAGGAAGAAGCAGTGGTAAAGTGAAGAAGTATTTATTTTCAGAGAGTGTGGTGGATGCTTGGAATAGCCTCCCCACAGGGGTGGTAGGGGAAAATACGGTTGAGTCATTCAAAAATGCATGAACACACACAAGAGAACACTTGAAAAAGGGAAGAGTAGGAAAGCTGCAGATCAACTACAGTCTGCAGCATAAGTTAAAAGTAGAAAAAAGGACAGACTAGATGGGCCAGGTGGTCCTTATTTGCCAACAAATTATATGTAACTATAAAAATATTTTGATAAGAGGGTCTGGGTCCTAGTCCATGGGGTGATGAGTCTGCCTGCAATGAATTTAGGAGAGGCAACTAGAATCATATAGAAGCGTAGAATGCTGTTGGCAGAAAAAGATACCAGTGGCCTATCGAGTTTGCCCTTTCCCCTCACTTACCTACATTTCCATCCCTCCCTGTCCTACACCCCTCTTTTCCCCGGCTAATCCCTTAAACCTGTCCCATGCCCTCCTGAATTTCCCCCACTGCTTCAGCTCCCACCACCTCCTCTGGCAGTCTGTTCCAGGAATTAACCACCCTTTCAGTAAAGTAATGTGCACTTAAACTACCCCTGACTCTTCCCCCCCTCTAACTTCAGACTGTGGCCCCTAGTTCTATCCATGCATTTCTTCTTGAATAGGCTCCCTTCCTCAATCTTGTTTATCCCTTTCATGTACTTGAATGTTTCAATCATGTCTCCCTTCTCCCTTCTGGTCTCCAGTGAGTGGAGGTCCAGCTCCCTCAGCCTCTCCTCATAGGATAGCCAATGCATGCCCTGCACCATCTTTATTGCCCTCCTCTGAACCCTCTCCACCACATCAATATCCTTATACAGGTGCGGCCTCCAGAACTGGACTCCATACTCCAAATGTGGCCTCACCATGGATTTGTAGAGGGGCATGAGTACCTCCCTCTTCCTGCTCGTTATACCTCTCCCTATGCATGCCAGCATTCCATTTGCTCTGCCCACTGCTTTCTTGCACTGGTACCCCACCTTGAGGTCATCTGGTATTATAATCCCCAGGTCCTTCTCCTGCCTCGACTCTTTTATTTCCTCTTCCCTAGCATGTACTTGGCCTGCGGGTTGTTATGCCCCATGTGCATCACTGAACACTTCTTGGTATTAAAACTCAGCTTTAATTTAATTTTTAATTTAATTTAATTTTATTTTAATTTGATTTAATCATTCTCGGATTACAAGTACCTTTGAGCAGGGGACTGCTCATTTACAAAGGTTCCACGTCAGTAATGGGAGGGGTTACAAAGTCAGACAAAGGAGAGCAAAAAATAAATTTACAGTTTACAGCAAACACCATAGTACAAAGTTGAACGACAGTCTCTGATACATTTGCAATATGAAGGTGGTGGTAAACTAAGTGAAAGAAAAGGGAGGTAAGTTAAGTTAGGTCAGAAATATAGGGTGGGAAAGTTGCAGCCAGGTGGCCTTGTCAGCTGTCATACTTCTGACCACTCCTCTAACTTCTTTAGGTCTCCTCTCATTGCCTACACCCCCTCCCTGTGGTGTCCACTCTGTTGCAAATCTTCGTTTCATCCACAAACAGGCACACCTTCCCCTCCAGTCCCTTAGCTATGTCTGTGACAAATGTATTGAACAGCAAGGGCCCCAGCACCGACCCCTGGGGCACCCCGCTCATCACCCTCCCTTCATTAGAGTACATCTCATTTGCTACCACCCTCTGGCTTCTTTCCCTCCTCCAGTTTTCCACCCACTTTATTATTTTTGGCCCCACCCCCATGCTGTCCAGCTTATTGACCACCCCTCAAATCCAGGTAGACTACATCCACTGCCCTTCCCTGGTTCACCACTCTTCTTGCCCATTCAAAAAATTCTATGAGGTTCATCTGGCATGACCTCGCTGCAGTTAAGCCATGCTGCCTATCATCCTGCAGTTTGTCTTCCTCTAGGTAACTGACCATCCTCTCCTTGACCAGTGCCTCCATCACTTTACCCACTACCAATGTGAGGCTGACTGGATGATAGTTCCCTGCCTCATCCCTGCTGCCACCTTTATACCACATCTGCCCTACTCCAATCCCTAGGCACCTGCCCGGTGTCCAGGGACAAGTTGAACAACCTTGCCAGTGGTGCTGCCAGTTCCTCCCTCAACTCTCGGAGCACCCTAGGATGTAGGGCATTCAGTCCCATGGCTTTATCCACCTGTAACTTCCCTAGCTCCTCTCTTATCCTTGCCTCTGTGAACAGGCTCGTGTCGACACCTGTGCCCTCCCTTCCCCTCTTCCATAACTTTGGTCCACTTCTCTCTCATTCTACCATGAAGACCGAGCTGAAATATTTATTCATTACTTCCGCCTTCTTTGAGTTTTCCTCCACCTGTATGCCCCCTTCCCCCTTAAGCCTAACTATTTCTTGTTTGGCCTTCCTTCTTTCTCCTACATACCTAAAAAAGGTGTTGTCTCCTTTTTTGGTCTGACTAGATATCCTCTCTTCTGTCTCCACCATAGTCATCCTTAACATCTGCCCTGCCACCCTCCTCTTCTCCCTGTAGGAATACCTGTCCTTTTCCCTCTGGGTCCTCTTATATTTAGCAAAAGCCCTTCTTTTATCCCCAATTGCCCTCCCCACTTCCCTGGTGAATCATAATGGCCTCCTCCTCCTCCTCCTTTTATTCTTCATGACCTTCCTGATGCAGGTTTCTACGGCCTTTAGCAGCCCCTCCTTGATTGACCGCCATAACTCCTCCATGTCCTCTAGCTGCCCCTTACCCTCCATTTCCTCCCTGAATATCACTCATTTTGTCAGAATCCGCCCTCCTGAACACCATAACCTTAGTGCTCGATTGGCACTTTTCCCTCCCCGTCCTCACCTTGAACCTCACTGTGTTGCATTCACTTGTGCCTAGGCTATCCCCCACATCCACTTCCTCCATGCTTTCCCCATTGGTGAGGACCACGTCTAATATATTACCACCCCTAGTGGGTTCCATGACTAGTTGCTGCAGAAAAGCTCATTGGAGGGATTCTAGGATTTCCTTGCTTCTGGCTGAAATTACTGATGGGATATCCCAGTCAATAGCCTGGAGATTGAGGTCCCCAACCAGCAGAAGTTTCCCCTTAAGTGCCATCCTCTGGATCTCCCACATCATCTGTCTATCCACCTCTTCACTCTGAGCCGGGGCCTGTAGAACACTCCTATTCTCAAGGATTCTCCAGACCTTTTGTCCAGCGTAACCCATTGGACCTCCACTTCCTCAAGGTTCCCCTGCACCTCCGTTACTCTGATGTCCTCCCAGACATACAGCGCAACCCCTCCCCCCCTTTTTTCTCAACCTATCCTTCTTGAAGGTTCTGTATCCTGGGATACCCACTTTCCATGTGTGGTGCTATGACAACCAGGTCTCGGTTACTGCCATGATGTCTGTTGCCTCATCTGCTATTATGGCTTCTAACTCTGCCATTTTATTTCCAAAGCTTCTGGCGTTTGCGTACAGACCTCTCCACCAGATGCCCCCATCTTCCTTGCTAGTGCCCCTTCCCTTAATATGACCCCCGATATGCTGCCTGACGTGCTCATTGCCTTGTCCTTGCTACTGCCCCCCCGCAACCTCCTGTGGGGGACTGCTATCTGGGCTGTCCTTTCTTCCTGTGCCCCTTCCTGTCCACCTAGCCTTGTACTCCCCCCCTAGCAGTTTAAACCACTGCTAAAAACTCTGCGTACCCTTGTAGACCCCTCTCAGAACCCTAGCCCCTCTCTCAATGAGGTGAAGCCTGTCCTTCCAGTTCAGGTTCTCATCCTCCCACATGTCCCCCCAATCCCCTATGTAGGTAAACACCTCCTTCCTGCACCATTCCCTCAGCCAGGTATTGAATTCCTTAATCCTTTGCTTCCAGACGGAACTGTCACAGGGAGCCAGCATGACCTCTGAGAATGCCAGCAATCTCACCTCCTCTCTGCAGCCCTTTGCCAGCACCCTGAACCTCCTCTGTACCTCTTTAACCTCATTTCTGGCCAAATTATTGGTCCCCAAATGGATGACGAGGTGCAGTTTACCCCACACCACCTTTGCCCACTCCCTAATTTTCTGCACTGCCTCCTAGCTTCCATCCCAGGTTTTCAGAACACCAATCTGCCTCTATAGTTTACTCCCCTTCTAAGCCAGAGGATCCTCTTGATTATTGAGACCCCAAATACCATGACCTTCTCCTCTTCCCCTGCTCCTTGAGATGAGCCTGATTCCTTTCCCAGTGAACTCTTCCTCTCCCTGTTGCTCCTCTCCCTGTGACCCCATTTGCCGGAGGACTCTTTCCCCCACCCTTCGCTTCTCTACTCTTGCCTCCCTTGGCCAGTGAAATTTTATCCCCCAGGCTTGCCCTGACTTTTTGTTTACTCCCCTTCCCCAAGCTAGCTGTGCTTTCCTTACCCTGCTGCCTGCCCCCATCACTCCTCTCTCCTCCCCCATCAACCAATGGCCCATCCTCCATGTCAGATTTACCCTTCCCCATCCCTCCTTTTCCTCCCACTCTGTTCCCTGGTCACCCGGACCCTCCCCCCATCTTCCTGTAATTTCCCACTTCTTTCATCACCTTCTCCTCCTTCCTGGTCTCTCCCATCAAGCTGCATTGTTCCCTCAGTGTTTGCGCCTGAAGTGTTGGATTGTTCCCCTTTATGTGCCTCCCCTGACATCCCCTTTACAGGTACTTCTTCCCTCGCTGCTTCTGCTAATCCCCCTTGCATTCCCTGGTCTCCTATGGTGGACTTAGCCCTGAGTTCAACTCTCCTGCCTTCTCTTGCTCTAACCCCAACTTCTGCCCCGTGCTCACCTCCTGCATTGGGCCCCCTCCCTTCCGTCACCATGCCTCCTCCATTCTCCCTCCCTTCTCCTATCTGACCCCTGTACCACCTGCACACCCATTCCTTCCCCTTCCCCTGCCTGCCTGTCCCCAGCCCCGACAGAGGACCAAACCTGTTTGACACCATAATCCAACTTTCTTCCCTCCTACCCTTTGGTGCCCAGAAACCAGCAGCTCCCTTCGATCCAGTCCCCTGAAATCCTCTACCCTCCCTCCTCATCTCTCTCCATTCCCAAACTCCCCCAGACCCTGTCCTGCCCCACCTGTTGACACGTCTCTCTCTCTCTCTCTCTCTCTCTCTCTCACCTGCCCCCCCTTGCTACTTTCAGTTTTTCCATTATTCATGTTGCCCTCAAGATCATAGACAGCAATCCCTCCTCCCCTGCCCCCTGGCCTCATCCTCACTACATCCCTCCTTAGAGTAACTATTTCATAAGCCATTTGCGCTAATCTCACATATATGGTACATCCCCCACTCTCCACAGTGTATCCATAAATATCGCTGCACCACATACATTACACCTCACTATTCTCCCCAGCCATCTCCGTTCCTTGACTACCCCCATCTCTCTTCTGAAAGCTCCTATCCCCCACTTTCTCCATCCCTCTGGATGTAACATGTTTGCCCCTACCTCCTTGTCCCTCCTGTCTATCTCCCCATGATCTTTCACACTCATACGCCCTGATTTAAATTCTCATTAAATACCCCGACTAACCACTACCTAAGTCACCTTCCCACTGGTAACTATGTAAATTACTTTATGCTGTTTTCTCCAGCCGATAAAGGGAAATAACTGCCCCCCTAACATATGGCCCTTTCAGTCATGTAGTGAAAGATCACTGCTCTTCACCAGAATGTGCTTCCCTTTTAAAAAAATTTGGTTGGCCAAGTTTATATCTCCCAAGCTCCTCCTTCCCAGCCTTTTGCCCAGCCCCTTCAGGTTTATGGGTATTGAATAAAGGTTGGTGAAGGGGATGGGTTGTGGGGCTTTTTGCAGGCTTTGGTTGTTTTACACCTGGGCCCTGGGCTTTTAAAGCCCCGCTCACAGTCAAATTTTAGCACCTCCCTTATGATTGGCTGTGGTGGCCTCAGCCCTCCTCCTCAGTGCTATCTGCTCCAACTCTCCAGTGGCTGGAGCCCTCCCTGTGCTGCCAATGTGGCTTTTCTGCTCAGCCCCCGACAATGCCCCTCCGGTGCTGGTCTCCTTCCTCTGACACCGATGTGGATCTCCTTTGTGGCACTCACCGCCGCAAGAATCCAACAGCAGGCTTTGATTCCCAACTACACTGGGAAAGTGCCATTTAATGATGGGGTTGATGATACACACCCTATAACTAATTTACATAGATCAGTCTAAAGCAGTGGGTTTATGAAACCATTGACCAAACTTTCCTTAAATTTAGGTGATGTACTGTAGTAACTGATCTTGGCCAAACAATTAGCAATTTGAAGGAATTAATCAAGGAAAACCTCCATACTCACAGATTATTAACAAATTTCATATATTAGAATTAGAAATACTCTCTTCTTCACCGTAAATGATAGAAGCATCATCGTAGGACTTTCTGTGGGAGCCCTTTGCAGACAACTCTCAAGATGCTCAAGGGGTAAATAGGGAAATAATTGAAAATCATGCAAATATCATTAATAAAACCACTGCTTTAATTCTGTCCCAAGAACTATTGGACTACATAGAGCAACCATATAATGTCAATGTAGTTATTCTTGAGACCCTATGGAGTTTAAAAGAAGAACTGTTAGGCTTACATACCAATGTTATGGAAAACCAATACATTATCAAAAAATGAATGGAGTGCCAGCCCAGTGGTGCTGAGGGCTGAAGCACTGGATACCACACCTCACACTATGCTGGTGACCCAGGTTCGGGAATGGACTCAGGCCACCGGGGTCAGATGGGGGAAAGGACGATTGAACGTCCCAATGGATGCTCTCCTCCTCCTGGGATGGGTTACCAGGGTGCTTGCAGCACCCATCATGCCTATGCTTGTGAAAGCACTAGCAATAATGGCACATGGCTCTCTGGAGTTGGGGAGGGTAAGATGCTGTTGGGCTCTTGACAACGGCATGCATCAGCACATTATCTGTCTGGATGAACATCCTCTGTGCTGGTGTGCTAAGATGATTGGGAGAAAATTGGGGGGGAAATGCATATACCCCTGGCCTCACAAGCACTATGAAACCGGGAAGGAGGGAAGCCTTGGTAAGACCTGGTGGATGGAGTAGGAGGGGGTACAAGGCCCCCTCTGAAGCCGAGGGGCCGGACAAGTAAAAAAAAAAAAATGGAGGATTATTTACAGCTTTATTATAAGATACATGACAGTGGGTCATACATTAAGAACAATGAAAAAGAAACATTTTAAACATAAAGAAAAAGAAATTTCAAATAAATGTACCATATTAATTTTCTTCAACTATTTTTAAGAGAATTACCCTCAGGTATCAAACCTGAAAGCAATATGCAATTTTTGTCGCCAGCAGGAGGGGACGCTGCTCCATATTTTTTGGGACTGTGTTAAGGCCAAGTCATTGTGGGACAGAATTAGGGAACGTGTGGACCCACTGCTGGGAGTTGATCACCTCTTCAACCCTGAGGTTTGCTTATTGGGGGACTATTCCGCTATAAAGGACAAAGCTAAAAGGTATTATATGGCTATTATATCAGCATCATTCAAGAAAGTAGTATTGAAACATTGGTTGGATGGTGCAGTAATTTCTTATACCGAGTGGTTACAGGAGCTACTGTTTAATTTGACTATGAAAAGTTTAGTGCGTACCGAAGGAACTGTATGTCAAAGTATTGTAGTGTCGGGGGAAAATTACACGAGCTCTATTTACTCCAGATGAGTGCTTATTCTCCGTGATTATTTATACTGGGATAAAACTGTAATATGATGGAGTGTTCTATCACCGAGTTCTGTCTGCTGGGGGTGGGGGAAAGGGGTGGAGGGAGGGGGCAAGATACCTCTGACACGATACCTGATATGCTTGTCTTGTGTTAAACTGGTATTGAGCTGTGGATTATCCTGTACTGCTGTACCTTCCCCTCTCTCCTTTTGGGTAAAAATTCTTAATAAACTTGAATTTAAAAAAAAAAAACCTGAAAGCAATAACTTTTTGAAGAAGAAGAAAAATGACAAGAAAAATACCAAGAATATACAGACACATAAAATTGGTAAAAATAAGTGAGGAAAAAATAATCTGGAACAGAAGAGAATAATTCATAGAAATACATAACTCAAGATAAGTTTGTATTAACAATACAACAACATTTACAAGAAAGTAGTAATAGTAATAGTAATGAGCAAGTTATAATTCCTCCCAAGTTACCTTATATAAGCACAAACAGAAGTGTCATAAAATTGGACAAAGAAACTCATTTACATCTAGAGCATTATAAGGGCATCAGTAAACACATCATCCAATCTGCTCAGAGTGCAATTAAAAGTATTAGATACAGTATGGCCCAGATATTCAGATTTGTGCCAAAGGTGAGCACAAGTCCAGCTCAGTGCAAGTCAGATGTGCCGTGGGGGAACAGACGCCATATTCAGAAGATGCACCACAGAAATGCACCAGCGCATCCAGGCTGAATATGGCAAAGATGTGCCGCAGCGCAACCACAGATGCACTGGTGCAACTAGGAATGCACTGGAGCAGGCCAAAACACACAACCCAGTGGGATGAGAAAATGCAATAGGCCACAGGAACACACAGGCAATGGAGACAAGGGGCATAGTGTCACAGCACCCCTTCAACATGACACAGCACAGTACACAGATGCAGAGTCCCAGAGGCAACACAGGGAACCATGGGACGGTGCACATAGGACCCCTGCCCACCAACTGTGGCACAAGCACCATGCCAATGCAACAGCACCAGAGGCACGCCAATGGCACACCCAGGCATGGGAGACCCACAAGACAGTGCTGCAGGGTGCAGTGGCCATTAAGCCAGGTGATCACAGAAACACAGAAGTCCGGAGCCCATGGGTGAGGAAGGCACAGACCACCTAGGGGCACATGAACCACAACCTGGAGTTGGTCAAGGCACAGCACCGAGGGCCACACCAGAGCTGGGTAGCACAACAGGTGAACAGAAGGGGCAGCCAACAAGGTCACAAGGTGCACGTGCAGACCCATGCCACTGCAGGACACATGACACAGGACCACGCACAGGACAGCGACACTGGGCACATGCCTGGGGTACACATGTGCAGTGGCCCAAGGAGACAGTGTGTGGACAACAGCGACATGGCCAAGCACAGCACAACAGACACCTGCAGCATGGCTCCACATGTCTGCCACAATGGAAGCACAGACACAGTGATGTAGCAAGAAAAAGGTTTTACTAGAAAAAGGTATAACAAAACATGGCCAACATGGCAACAATGAATAACACTGAACAAGGTACAGGAGAGGGCCACGGAGTGTGGGGGATAGGGCCCTGGGGCTGTACAACTAGATGTGATGAAGGGTAGGGCAACAGAGGAGGGAAGAGACAATAGGGGCTATATACAATTATAGGCCTCTAACGCTGGCCATGGCTGGCCTCCACTAGCTGGTGGACAACACTCCAAATATCTGCTGTGTCCCGGAGAAGGTGATCCATCTGTCTGGACAGGCACCGCTGCTACACGAGGATGCTCCCCACAGCACACAAAGTCCTACCCTGCCGCCTCCCTGATAGAATCCTGGGAACATCTAGGAGAAGGGACAGAACAGGCAATGAGTGACCTGCCGAATGGAACCCTAGACCACCCACAGTGTGCAGTGGACAGCAGAGGTACACACCAGTGGATGGACCACACAGGGACCGTGCATGGAGGGCTGTACCAGCCAACCACACAGCACACCACACTGGTGCAGACAGTCACACAGGGCCATGCAGTGTTCAGAGCAGCCCACAGGTGTGGCTCACGATGCTGACCACAGTCACCTGTGTACGCACACACGGTGGCAGGCATGCGTACTCCCCCCGGGTGGCACAGTGTGCTCTGACACACTGCACACACATGCAGCTCAACACCGGCACACCCACTGAACAGCATGTCCACCACAGCAGTGTCCACACAGAGCTGTGGCTACTGTGCTCAACTCCATCCCCTCCAGTGACCCACAGATACACAGTACACTCATGTGAACATGCCTACCTTGCCACCAACATAGTCTTGGACCTGCAGCTCCTCCACTACCTCCCCCTTGCATCATGGACGCGGCATCCCTGGCCCTCCTGCAATCCTCAGGTCCTGTGGAAGAAAACAGAAGAGGCGGACATGAATGAACATGCCAGCAGAGACAGATCCCCAGCCTGCATGGTGCAGGATGGGACAACACCTGCCCTGCTTCCCTGGCACCCACATGGCTGCAACACATACAGCAGTACTGTGCATAACAGCCATGCAGGACATGCAGTGACCACCAGAACTGTGCAGCCCCTTGGCAGCATCAAACTCTGTGCAACCAGACTCCTATGACACCCATGTTATGTACAGGTGCACACAGGTGCATACCAACCTGGCTGTGGCACAGCCCCATGCTAGGCATGTGCCTGTAGGTGATGCAGAGGGTACGGGTGCCTGCACTGCTCGGCACCTCTTGGCACACCAGTCCTCTGCTCCAGCGCAGTGGCCACAGTCCACCATATGTTGCACCATGTTTGTTGCAGAGGGACCTGCCCAAACAGCTGGGCCTCAAATGGCATAAGAAGTGCAATCAGATTGCACATCTTGATGTCCGACCAGTTTACAGCCCAATGGGTGGCACCAGTGAGTGACATGCTGATGCCTAAGAGGATGTGACTGGTGGTCTGGCCTACACAGCCATCATGTGCATGGGCATGTGGGAGTTGCACATGGGGACCATTGTGTAGTTCCGCACAGCCTATGGATGTGCAATTGGAGAAGCGCCAAAGGGTCCATTGCACAGCGCATGGACACATTGCCATGTCCTGGAGGGTTAAAGGGGTCATGTACATGACCCTGAGGGCACATGACATGACCCCACGCACCTCGTACATGTACCTGGCATGCACCATAGTGCATCTTGGGCATAGGTACAATAGGTGTGTGTGACATGATGCGTGCAGGCGAGAGAGCACCAATCACTGCATGCGCAATGACAGCATGTTGCACAATGCTCATAGTTGCACAATAGGGCCCTGCTATGTTGTGCGCAGATGTGCACTGCAGTCAAGTGCAATTCACATGCATGAAACATGTGCCATACAATTGCTCCAGTGCAACACTGTTGAGCACAAGCAAATACGCGATATTCACTAACCATATGCAACTCGCCTACTGAGCCTATGCACGGGTGCAATGGTGATCATTAGCATATCTTTACCATTGCGCACAGGTTCATTTGCATGCATTGCACCACATAAGCACTGCGACACAGCACAGGCAAGGACTGGTATTGCAGCCAGATTGGTAAGAGGAAGCCATGGATGGACAGGCCAGGAGGAACACTGCAACACACTTCTGACAGGTGCCATGCTGCAACTGACCTGCTGTATTGTAACTGTCCACAGGTAGCAGAATGTCTGATCATGAGGAAGGAGAGGATCATGGTCCTGCCCACAAGCACAGGCCTGACTTCACAAAAGAGGAGCAGCAGGCCCTATTCGAGGCCTAACTCAACAGTGGCGTATACGTCAATGCTCATGGCAGACACCAGCGTACACCCCAGGAGTGTAGTAAAAAGGTGGGCACTGACCAGCACCACATTAAGGAGAAGGTGGCTGCCATCAGGGCATTGTGCACCAGGACTGGCGGTGGCCCACCCACTGCCCCATCTCTGATGGCCACTGAGGAGCTGGTGACCTCCACCATCAGTTGTGCCAGTGTGGAGGGCATGCCAGGTGGCAGGTTCCAAATGGGAGGCAGCCCCTCACAGCATGATGAGTCCAGCAATGCCATACATGGGTGGCGAGTATGGGCCATAGCATGTAGGCATGCCTGCAGCTGTGCAACATGGCACATGCGTGCACCACATGCGGCCATGCATGGTGCACTGGTGGATGGCAGCCACAGCAGCTGTCATCCCTGGCCACGGGCACTGTCTGCATTTGTCATGCAGCTACACTGACACTGTTTTCCTCTTTGTACAGCCCCATCGTGTCTCTGTGGTGTGGCCCAGGAGGAGGTAGAGGATGACGCCGACATGGGCCTGGAGGAGGTGGTGGTGCCATCAGCATCCATAGGCATCCATGGTGGAGACAGGATGCAACGTGGTGGTGAGGGGTTGTTTGATGACCTTGGGCTGGAGTCAGACAATGCACTATCGGAGTTCCTGCTGGGCGATGGCCTGCCTGAGCTCTGCGCAGGACCTGGCTCAGAGGTACGTCAGACTCTGATGATGATCTGACACTGATCCTGGACTGTGCAGGGCATGTGGCGCTGGTCACAGTCCAGGGTCTGGCACAGGCACCATCGTGGCCCTGTGCCATGACTGTGTCTGCGCAGTCACCCATTGCTCATGTCGGCACAGTGTTGTGCACTGCCACCACTGTACCTGGCATGGTGGGGGGAGTGCTGTGTGGATGCACCAGCACTGGGCATGCACCAGCAGATGGTTGTGCAATAGCAGCAAGATGCGGATACCACCGGGCAGTGTGCCACAGGGGCCACTGCTGGTGCACCCATTGACAATGTACCCCCAGTGCAGTTTACTTGTGCAAGCATCCACCTGGGCAGGGCGCTGGACAGCATACTGCATCACCTACAGATGGGCTGCATCACAGCCTGGATGTACCTGTTGACAGCCGGTTGGCAGAGCACTCCTGGCTGCTGCGGGCATCCTTGGAGAACCAGGCGATGCTTGCCACAGCGATCCATGCACTGCAGGCAGAGGTGTATCAGATGGCTGAGCGACAGGATAGTGGATGTGTGCAGCTGATTGATGAGCTACTCCAGCTGTGGGAGGCCATGACCATGGCAATGGACCATATGACCAGTACCATTGCAGCTGGTTTTGCATCGCTGGCAGCCACTTGGCCCGGCCATGTGCATAGGACCCCTCACAGTGCATCATCGTCTCCACGGTCCCAGCATCTGGCAACCCCTGCATGGAGGAAGCCGGGTTCTGATATGGCCATCCCAGACACCCCCCAGCGCTGGCATCTTTGGCCGGCTGTACACCCCTGCAAGAACATGGTCATGTTCTCAGGCCTCCACCCCTGTGAGTGTGATGGACACATCCCCCCTTGGCCAGGCATGGCCATCCACATGGCTGTAGCGGTTGTGGTACTGCGTGTGTGTCCTGATGTGTGTGCTGCCTTGCCCTGCTGTCCGCTGCCCACTGCCGCTGCACAGTGCATGCATGAGTGTTGGTGGTGGTGCCCCATGCATGTGCTGTTGAGCATGTGTGGTGTTGCACTTGCCCCCTGTGTGTGCATTCTCGGCTGCTGGGCCTTGTGGCATGGGTGTGATGAGCACAGCACTGTGCCGGCTGTGCCTGTGCACCGGGTGTCCTGTGTCTGTTCCGTGCCTTGTCCTGCAGCCCATGTGTGTGCCTGTGCCTGTGCTGTGTGCTGTGTGTGATCCTGCGGTCAACATGCATGCTGTGTATGCCTGTGTTCCTGCATGCAGCCCTCTGTGCCCATTCAGCCCTGTGTGTGGGATGTGTGTACCTTCAGCCTCTGCATGTGTGGTGTTCCACTTACCTTCAGTCTCTGTAATGCTCTTCTGTGATGGTGATCTGATGCCTCCAAGCCTCTGCTGAGAGCCTTGGGTTCTGCCTCCCCAAGGGTGACTGCACACCCCCTCCGGCCCATCTACACCTTCCTCCCCACTGCTGTCACCCTCATCCACCTGGACAACTATCCCACGGTCAATGGCCATGTTGTGCAGCATGCAGCAGTCCAGGAAGAGGCCACAGGCTTTCGATGGGCTATATTGTAGGGCCCCACCTGACATGTCTAGGCAATGGAACCACATCTTCAGCATGCCAGAGACACACTCTATTACCCTGCATGTTGCGGTATGTGCCTCATTGTACCTCTCCTCTGCGGGGGTGGTCAGTCACCGGTAGGGGGTGAGCAGCCACAGCTGCAGTGGGTATGCACTGTTGCCTGTGTGGGGAAAGGGCAGGGTTATCACTGTGCTGTGCTTATTCCACCCCATGGACCCTGCTGCTCGCCGCCCCCAATGCCCAAGCCCTGTGTGTGTGTGTCTCTGTCTTCCCACCCCAGCAATGCTGCACCCACCTCCATCCCTGTACCTTGCTCACCTATCAAGTGCCCCGTGGGGATATCCTGACACTCATATGTTTGGCACAGGATGTAGGCATCATGTGCACTCCCGGGGTGTGTGGCGCAGACACTGATTATGAGCCCTGTGGCATTGCACACCACCTAGCAGTTGATTGAGGGGTAGCCCTTGCGGTTCATATATGTGGCTCCTTCAGGGCCAGATGGTGTGCATATGGCCACGTGGGTGCAGCCTATGGCCCTGATCATGCCTGACATGTGTGCCACCCTGTGGAAGTTCTGCATGTTTGCTGTATGCTCTGCCTGTGTGCTTGGGAATTGTATGAACTCTGAAGCATGTGGCAGGAGAGCATTGAGGAACTGTGTGAGGAGACAGCATGTGGATGACTGAGTGATCCCCATGGTGGCACCTGTTGGTCTCTGGAAGGTGTCTGTGGTGAGCAGGTACATCACTGCTGTCACCTTGGTCTCCACTGATATGGCATGACTCCGTGTGGTGAGTGCCTGCCTCAGAATTGTCGTACTCAGATGGTACCGGCACATGATCTCCACATCACTATAATCCTCAAACATGAGGCAGGCACCATACCATCTGTGTTGGGCATACTGCCGACAGGCCCTTCGTCGGCCACGTTACTGTTCCACCCACCTCCTCACACCCCTCATTACCTCATCCAAAACAAATGGTGCACCATCTATCTTTCTCCTATTGCTAGGGTTACGCATCTGCTGTGTCTGTATTTGAGCCTGTTTTATAGGCTCAAGTCCGCATGGCGCAACTTCTGTTTTGTTCCTGATTGGTGCCATGGTTTCGAGTTGAATATGCCATTGCTCCACATATTCATGGGAATGCTCCCTTCACTTGCACTGCATACCTTACATTTGTGTCACGGGCAATGGGACTTGCACTGTACAGCCGCACTGGTTGAATATCGCTGTGCGGCGCACTTCTGTGGTTGGGCCGGAGCAACTCAGTTGTGCCATGCGCAAGTGCTCTTAATATCTGGCTCTATATGTACACCAGATATGCTTAATAATGTAGAAAGGATGAGTCTTCTTTGGACTTGTGGAATATGGCCTCATTGCAGTTAAATGGTTTGACTTCTGATAAAAGGAAACAAGGACACATTAAAATTGAAAATACAACATTTACTGCATCTTAACAAGGACAAAGATAACTCCATTCACGCGTTTAGAATCAATGACAAAGATCACAGCAGTTTGGTATTCCTCTTAGTGAGATCAACAGAAATTGCTATGTCCATTAAAACAACAAAGGAATTGTCAACTTGCTGGTAATAACAATGTATATACCAGTCCTAGTTAAATCAGTACTCTCTGCTCTGCCTGATGATGAGCAGAATGTAATTGGTAGTAGTAAGGTTGCGATGGAAGTAAAAAGGAATACTATGGACTACTGAAATAGGGAGGACTTTAAAAGAAAAGACAAAATACTTATTTATGATATTTGATTCTGTGGAAGTCTTTCAAGTTAGAAGGCAACACAGAACTAAACACAAGGGTAATACTCATGTAGTAGTATCTTATGAATTTAGAATCAGCTTTTGAAATATGTCATAACAAAAACCAGTTATCTACCTTAAGGTTTGAAACAGGTTACCTAAAAGTTGGTTGACACAACTATCAATACGTTCCCAATGATTAATCCATGAAGGGGATTGGTTAAATAATTTAACAAATAAATTCATCAGTGCAATACAGTTTATGCATGATAAGCAATCAGAACTAATTCGATTAAATACTGCAAAACTGCTTTCAATGTTTGAGTGATTAGTTCCCCAGAGTGAGCCAACAGGAAAAAACAAAAGATCCATATGTGAGTATTAGTCAACGTCTTTAGATGTTCAATTAGAAAGTGACTCAATTGCTTGGATCACATAACAACAAGAGTACAGTTCTATACCACAGATGGATTTTTATTTTAGAAATAATTCATCTGCAATGAATACAAACAAATGAACATACAAACTTGCCAACAGATACAGGCCATTCAGTCTATCTAGTCTGCTTGAGCATGCAGCACTTCAGTCCATTAGACTGCAGCTGCCCCTTCCCTCATATGCCCTCCCCCATCTCCCACCCCTCCCGATTTGTACCCTCCCTTGAATCTGTCCCTCCCTCTTGGAGTCCCCAACACTCTGCAGTGATAACACTTCCTCTGGCAAAGCGTTCCACCCTGCCACCACCCTTTCTGTGAAATAGTGCCTCCTCAGTTCCCTCTTGAACCTGCCCCCTGCCAACTTCATAAAGTGTCCCCTTGTTTCCTTTCTGCCCTTCAGATTGAAAATACACCTGGTGTCTACTTTGTTCAAACCTTACAGGTACTTGAAGGTCTCAATCATATCCCCTCTCTCCCTTCTTTCCTCCAGGGTATACATATTGAGTTCTCTCAGTCTCTTCTCATATGGTCTGTCCCCCAACCCCAGAATCATTTTTGTTGCCCTGCACTGTACCCACTCCAGTAGTTTGATGTCCCTTTTCAAGTAGGGGCACCAGAATTTCACACAGTACTTCAGGTGAAGTCTCACCAGGGACCTGTACAGGGGCAAAATGACCTCTCCTCTCCTAGAAGTAATCCCCCTTGCTATGCACCTTAGCATCCTGTTTGCCTTCGCTGCTTCCTTCTTGCACTGAGCAGAGTGGTTCATCTCCCCAGTTACCAGCACTCCCAGGTCCTTCTCCTTCTTGGATTTTATTAACGGGACACCCTCCAGTCAGTAATTGTGTACTGGGTTCTTGCCTCCTAAATGCATCACTTGGCACTTCTTGGCATAGAAACCAAGCTGCCAAGTGTGAGACCATCCCTCCAGTTTTTCCAAATCCTCTTGAAGTACCCCCAATCTACCTCGGCACTAATCTTTGTGTCATCTGCGAAAAGACTGATCTTGCTGTTGATCCCTACTGCAATGTTAGCTATGAAAATGTTAAACAGAACCAATTCCAGCACCGAGCCCTGTGGTACACCACTTGTTACTGCCGTTGGTTCAGATACCCCCCCCAACTACTACCTTCTGCTGCCTACCCTGCAGCCAGTTCTCGACCCATCTGACCAGTTTCCTCCCTGCTCCCAGATTCTTCAACTTGCAGGTCAGCCTACCATGTGGCACCAAGTCAAAGGCCTTGCTGAAATCCAGGTAAAGAACATCCACCGCATGTCCCCTGTCCAGTGCCCTTGTAACCCAGTCATAAAAAAACAACCAAGTTCATCTGGTAGGATCTGCCTTGGACAACCCCATGCTGCCTGCTGTCCTGGAGATTGTTATCCTCAAGAAATTGCACCAGTCTTTCCTTGAAGATTGTCTCCATCAGTTTTCCCACAATTGCAGTAAGGCTCACAGGTCTATAATTCCATGGTTCATCCTTGGGCCCACACTTATGGAAGAGTATCACATGTTCTTCCCTCTAGCCCCTGAGCATGAACCTCAAGTTCAGAGAGGTATTGAAGAGGTCTGCCAATGTCCCTGCCAGGACCTCTGCCAACTCTCTCAGCACCATGGAGTGGACTCTGTCTGGGCCAGGTGCCTTGTCCACCTTCAATGGACTTAAGGCCTTCCCTCACCCTTTTCACCATGATTTCCCCATCCATCATTGCTTCTCCCCCACCCTCTCCCACCTTACCCTTTTTCTTAGGTACAGGCCCATCCTTCTCCTTTGTGAAGACTGAACAGAAGTATTCATTATGTACTTCTGCCTGCTCAGCTCCCTTTTCTACTCACCCACTTCCCCTTCTAATCCTAACAATTTGATCCTTGCTTTTCCTCTTCTGTTTGATATAGCAGAAGAAATCCTTTTCTCCTTCTTTGATCCCCTGCGCTAATCTCCATTCCCTAGCCACCTTTGCTGCCCTTACTACTCTGCTCACTTCTCTGGATTTCTTCACATATTCTTCTCTGTCTTCTGCCCTGTTGGATCTCTTGTAGATCCAAAATGCATTCCTTCTTCCCTTCACCTTCTCCACAACCTCTCAAATCATCCAACTTGGTTTCTTGGTCCTGGTTTTCTTACTTTTGTTCTTGACAGAAGTTTTAGTGGCTTCAGCCAGTCCTGTCTTGATGACTGCCTATTTTTGTTTTGTGTCCATTTCTGGGCAGATGCTTGCCATATGTCTTTCCAGTATGTGTCTGATCCTGCCAAAGTCTGCCCTTTTGAAGTCCAGGACCCTAGATTTTGTAGTGGCTACTTCCCTACTCAGATTGATTGAGAACTGCACTGTGTGGTGGTCACTGCTTGGTAGAGGTTCCTCCACTCTTACATCCCTGACCTGGTCACCATCTTCCAGTACCAGGTCTAGTATATTCCCCTCCCTAATTGGCTCCATTACCCTCTGGGTAAGGAAGCCATCCTGGAGTGCTTCCAGGAGGATCTTCTCCCTGGCACTAGTGGTTGCTGGGATGTTCCAATCCACACCCTGTAGATTAAAATTCCCTATGACCACTGTGCTCCCTTTGCCACTATGCCTCCGTATCTGCTCCCACAGTTTCCTGTCAATGTTCTCCTTCTGCGCCGGAGGTCTATAAACAAACCCTAGACACGTCTTGGTCCATTTCTGGCTATGTACTTGCATTCAGATTACTTCTGACCTGCCCTCCTCCCCTTCCTCCCTATTACATCTGATCCCTTCCCTTACATAAATGGCAACCACCCAGCTTTCCCTTTATCTCTATCCATCCAGAATAATTTGTACCCTGGGATGGTTTGGTCCCAGTCATGGTGCCTGGTTGCCCATGTCTCAGTAATGGCAGCTATGTCCACCTTCCCCTCTGCCATCAATGCCTTCAACTCTGCCAATGTGTTCCCTAGGCTCCTAGCATTTTGTAAAACAATATCCATGCTGCTCCTATCCTTCTTGTTTCCTTACCCTTCACTTCAACCCTTATTTCACCTAAGGTTGTATCTATCCTTGTGGTGGAGGAGGTCCATGGGCCCCCTCTCCTGATGATTTCCAGCTCTAATGCCTCCCCCCACCTAGTTTAAATGATACCTCTGATTGATGAAATCCCTCAGCTTCTGCTTCAATATCTGTGACCCTGCCCTGCTGAGGTGTAACCTATCCCCTGCATAAAGATCTGTGTTATTCCATGTGTTACTCCAGTCCCACACCAAACCATACCCCTTCATCCCATGCCATTCCATCAGCTACTTGCTGAAGTCACTGATTCTTCTCTTCCTGTCTGTACTAGCCCTTGACACTGGCAGAACATCTGAGAAGCCTACCATTGTTCCTCTTTGCTGCATAGTTTTCCCACTTCCCTGAAGCTGTCTTGTACCTCTTCTATCTTTCTCCCTTCCAGATCATTTTCTTCCCAGGTGCAACACAATGAGCAGCTTTCCCTCCACCTTCCCCACATATCTGCCCATATGCTGCCCCACTCTACTCGCTGTCATGCCTGGCATGCATTCTACCCAGATGTTACTTTTTCCTGGCATCCCTTCTCCCCCATCTTATACCCTGAAGTATAGAAGCCCCTAGAATTATGACTCTCTGATGCTTATCCTGCTCACCCTCTTGTTGCCTTCCACTACCCTGACCCACAACTTGCAAAGCCCTCTCATCCCCCCATCCTGCCTCCACTAACCTTTGCCCTGTCCTCTTCCCCCCTTGCAAATATGACCTGGGCACTGACCTCCACCTCTGAACTATTTTCTGTCTGTGGAACCTCCCCTTTACACTCATTTGTAGCTCTGTCCACCAGGCTACCACCTCCTCTGCTATTACCTCCCTGTGCCTTCCCTGAAATGTTGCCCTCCCCACTCTGACTCCCCTTCTCTCCCTATCTTTACCCTTCCCTGGGCTGCCTGCTGCTTCCCCTGTCCTCCTGTCTCCTTGAAGTCCTTCCTTCCCTCTGGAGAGATTACATCACCATCACCTCGCTGACTTCCCCGCCACTGTGTCTTCTTGGTGTAGTGCCTACTGCCTTCCCAGTGTGCAACTTTTCCCCTGTAGCATCCTCTCTTTGCTCCTTCACTGTAACTTCCCTCTTTTCTGCTACCTGGTCTTCTAGAGTAGCAAATGCTGAGAATCTGTTTGCAGTGCTAATCTCCTTTCCTTGAATGAGTCCAGTCCCCCTTCCCACAGGCTGATATCTTTGCTCTGTCCCAGTCTTAGTCATGCCTCTGTGCCTGACCCTCCTCCAGTCATCACTTCCTCACTTCCTTCCCTTGGGTGCACCCGTTTGTGTGGCCCTCCTGCTGTCCCACCTAGTTCCCCCTTATTTATGCCTGTTTTGAGCTATTTTGAATGCATCATTAGTTTTCCCTCTTTGCTATGTTTCCTCCTATTCTGTCTCCTCCATGCCTCCAGTTCCCTCCTCATCCACCCTATTTTCTGCCTGAGCTGGCCCACCTGTCAACACACCCTACAACCCCTTAACCTCCAAGCCACTCCCAGGAATTTGGCTGCTCCGCATCATTGACAACATAGAACCCTTCCCATCTCCTGCCCTATTTGACTGCCCCTGCTCATCCTCTCCTCCCCTCACCTGGTCCTACCCCATTCCATGGAACCATTTCCCCACCTTGGACTCCCCATGTCTGTGCAGAAAATATGTGGCCCTCCCAGTTAGGCTCTTCCCTGTCTACCAGCATGGCCTGCTGCCTGTTGACTTCCCTGCTGATGCCCTGCAGACAGTACTCAAGATGCTACACTCCTGCTTTGGGTTCACTCAAGCTTTGGTGTTGCTTGGTCTCCTTTGAAATATAATTGGATCCCAGGCCTGCTATTGGCTGGTCTGAGTCATGTGACCACCCCTCCTGCTCCCGTGTATTTCCCAACCTCTCTCAGTTAAATGCCCCCCTCCTCCTAGCCAAGACAAAATCATTTGTTTTGAAGTTACATTGTTTAAATCACACAGCACACATTGCCATCTCATTAAATGCTACCTCAATCCTAAAAGAAAACAAACAGCACAGATAAAGTACTTATGTTCTAGCTCCAGCTGTGTGCCTCCTTCTGCTAAGTTTCAGCTCCATATTGATGAAAGCTGAACTCTTAGACCCACTGAACATCCATGTAGTTGACGTATAATTTACAAAGCCCAGGTCAGCAACAAAATACAAAACCAAATTATTAAGAAAAATCTCAAATTCCTTTTGATGAAACTCCTCTTCTGTGTTATTTGACATATTCAAGTAGACATGTTTCTTCAAAAATGCATTCAGTTGATTGGCATACCTGTAACATGGTTAGTTGACATATTTTTTCATGGAATATAGGCTGCCTAGCTGCTAAACTTTCTAATGATGAATGTATGAATGTATTGAAATGATTTGATATAATTATGCTTGAAGAAACATAGTGGGCTTATGACACCCATGTAATATAGGTTATGATGTGTTTTATATCAAAGCCAAAAAAAAAACTTCACAATATGGATGATCCCAACTGGGTTTAATCAAGTTACAGGAAAATATTGTTACAAAATAGTTTGAGGTGACCTCTGCTAATATCTTACAGTAGCTATGAAAATCAAAGAAGGAACATGTAATTCTATTTTTGTAAATGCCCCCAAAAAAAAACTCTTGCAATAATTTTATTGAACTATGGCAAAAGTTTAGTAAGGACATGCAATTTATATTGGGATTTTACCAGGATTCCAACATTTTTTTTTGCTGGAGATTTGAATGCTAGATACCCCCAAGAGGAACAAATTCTACTAGAATAAGAGGAAGAAATTGAAACAGTTAACCCAAAGTTAATTTATCTTGGGTTGTCCTGTTATAAAAAGTCAAATGAAGCGGAAATTATTAGTTCCTCTTTTGGTTCAGTAATAATCAATGGTAGGTCTAAAGGTGACTATGAAGGGTCTTAGATTTTTAGCTCTGCTAATGGTTCATCATTAATTTATATATTTGTAACTGACCTTAATGGTTTGGATAACATAATAGATCTTAATGTTTTGGATAGACCAGAATCTACAATTTTTTCTCTTCTTGTAAATTTAACCTATATTTCACCACTTATTGAGACTTCATTACACATTAGTCAAATGGTAGCTATAATAAATGGTAAAAGAATAAAATGGACATCAAAGATTTGCCAAATTTAGAACATGTATTATGGCATCTACAACCAAGAATTTATCAAGAGGTAATCTTACCTTTTAATGATCCAGAGGGAGTATTGGAAGCATGGAATAGCATATTGAAAATGTATTCTCCTTCCCCATTATAAAATAATAAACTCTCTGGAAATCTCATAAATGGAAGGTTTGTTTAATAACTGATGTAGACAGGGAAAAAAGGCTTTATCTAAAATAATAATACAAGTAAGGACTAACAAAACTTTAAGGGATTTTCAAAATATAAATAAAAACATTACACATTTATTATCTAATAGAAGAAAAAAATTCAAAAATCACTGTGTGTCCAGTTTTATAACACAGTTACAAATAATTAAAAAAAAACAATAAGGAATTTTGCTTATTGGTTGCTAAGTGAAATAATTTTCATTCTAACTTGATAGAAGTCTTTATAAAGCCTAAATACTGGGAGGGCCACTTTAGTAAAGTTTACTTTCATGAACAGGAAGAATCCAAGCCTTCAATAGTGACTGAATTAAGAGCAGGTAATAAATTACAGTGCAGACCAGTACTGGGTTAATTTCCCAAAACAGAAATTCTTGATGTATCATATCAAGCAAATTGAATCAGGCACCTGGCTCAGATAGAATAACTTTTGATGTGATCAAATATTTTCATGAATGGTGGTTACTAGTTTTACATATTGTTTATAATTATATGATTCAGAATTCAACCTTCCCAGACACTTGGTAGGAAATATATTTTCTATTTAGAAGAAAGGACCATTGTCTGACCCTGTGATATATACTGTAAACTGATTTAGAAAATGGCCTGAATGGATTCTCAAACTTGATTGGCTGACACAGGCTCCAAGCTGGGAATTTATGTTTTAATAGATTCCCAGCTAAAAATAGGAGCCAGTCCAAGTGCCACCTCACAGTGTAGCATTTTCCAGTGGTGCCCAGCCTGCTTTCTAATTGGCTGAAAGCACCCTAGAAAAGTTGAAAAGCCTGCCATGTTTTTGCTCTCGCTTAGTGAGAACTACAGCTGCCTCCAAAGCTACTTCCTTCAGTCTTGACTGCCCCCCTGTTAATGAAAAAAAAGAAAGCACACTGATTTTGTACTTCAGAACATTAAGGAAATAAGTATTTCTCACTGCCTTAGTCTTTTACTATGGCTCCCTTCTCCCGACTGCGGTCTCGCGCTTCCACACTAAAAAAGAAAGTAAAAGCCATTGCTGCATTCAGCATCACAGAAAGAAGCACAACTATTAAAATGCAGTAAGCGACTCCCTCACACCACTGCCCCCACAGTTACTGAAGCTGCTTCTGTATTTACCTGGTGGCTGTCAGTACTGGGAATGACTGGACTGGCATTTTGTTTGTTTTTCATACTGCAGTTCCACTTTCATCTAGGGTATGGAAAACAACAAAATGCCACTCATCTCCTGCACACTAGTGGTAACGAAGCAACAAGTCCATTTTTTGTAGAAAAAACAATAAATACTTTTAACTGCAGCAGTTACTTGTACACGTCATCCTAACAGCGTAATTACCTTCATCACAAAGTAATGTGAAGCCCTGCCTTGCATGCTCATTCACTCTTTTAGACCGCATTTTCATCAGATACAAATAGTTCCTGGCTCCAGCAACCAGTATAAAAAAAAGACATAAGAGCTACTGTGTAAATAAATAAGTAGGATGTGGCTACTAACTGTTTTGTGATGGGGGGGTCAGAATGAAGAAACAAGCAGCCTGCTGTGGGGGAGCAGTAACAGCATTCCACCAGCTTTTTTTCTTCTTAACTATGGACTCTCCAGATGGACAAAAGTCCTTCATTCCTATACAGGCAGAGGAACTATTTAATTATAAAAACTCAATCCAAATGATTTTTATTAACAATTTTTAATCTCTTTTTTTTTTGTTTTTTTTACAAAGTACATTTTCTAAGTCCAATAATACCCTCCAGGGTGGGCTTTCGCTGGGAAATACGGACCTTCCAGGAGCTATAAGGCCCTCCGCCTGTGGCGTCGGGCCTCATCACGCCCCTGGGCGGTCTGGTATTTCCCAATAAAGCCCACCCTGTTGGGTATTATTGCTTACATAGACACTACTCAGAAGATATTTGTCAGAATCTTATTGCAAAGGCTGGAAGCATCGGCAGAAAGTGATAATATTTTAGATTACTAACAGAATGCATTCAGATGGGAAAGGTCAGAAGTATAGCACTGCTTTATGTTATCACATTTAATTAATAAATATATGATTATAAAGAGGGGCAAGTTATGTTGCTGTTTTGTTGACCTTCGAATGTTTTTTGATTACAAGTCACAAAATCTTATGATTAGTTTTATCAAAATATGGAATGGATAAATTCCTTTTGGATTTATTAATCTGACTTCATGAAGACAAGTCATGTAAGAACCAATATTCTTCTTTAGGTAGTCTTACCAATAAAATAACAACTAACGTAGAGGTCAGACAAGGCTGTATAATAGCACCTCATTTATTTTATCTATATATCTATGCAATTATTGAAAAACCTTATTTTATTTGTTTATTTAAAAATTGGTAACAGGGAAAGGCACGCTGAGCTGAAAAACATTTCCAGGTGCGACCTGGGAGAGGTGATTACAGAAGGAACGATGTTGCAAAACATACTGTGGTTACAAAGGCATCAAATACAGACATAATATCAAATAAAGTTAGCAGGTGAAGTTAGCAGGTATATTAACAGCATGGAACAAATAAATGAATAGTGCATGATGAAGTGCACAATGTCTGTTGGGGTAGGTGAGAATGCTAAATAACCTCGATTGAACTTTATGATTCTGATATTCACTCCACAAAAATTATAAATAAGACTATTGCATCATTTTAGCATATGTGGACTATACTGTTTTGTTTTCAACTGCTCAGCTTGGATTGCAGAGGAAATTAGACACATTTGGGGGTTTATGTGACAAAAAAATCTAAAAATTAACATCCAAAAACTCAAAGGATAATTTTAGGGCTTCAAAGATAAACAGATCTCATCTACAATTTAAAGGGAAATCACTAGCAATGGTAGGCAATTATGGTTACTTGGGTGTGAATTTCTTAAATAGTTTTACATGGAAATCTTATATAAATAATGTTAAACAACAATTGTCTTCTTGTATATGTAGCATTAAGTCATTTATCAGAAACTTTGGAGGAAATTCTGTTAATGGATGTGTGTTGGTCATCAACACGGAAATAAATACATCCATAATATATGTAGTACAGGTATGGAGACTTGGTGGTTTAGCACCTCTAAAATAGTAAATAAACTTTTTTGATACCTCCTAGTTCTGCCTAATTGTGTCCATGTACACATATTAAGATGTGAAGTTAGTTAGATTTTGCTAGATTATCATGCATTATCTAGAATTATGATCTTTGTTATTTATCTTCAACTTTAAAATGTACAGTACTAGACTCTGCTGGGAGGAACAAATAGACAAGCCTCAAAGTGGGTTCAAATGCAATATTTGGAATTCATTTAAAACAAGTTATTTCTGATAGGTGTAGTATACATATGCAAGGAGTAAGACACAATGAGATGTGGTTTATGAGCTGATACAAGCACACCCCAGGTGCGTAATGAGGCATGAGACACTTGCACCAAGTGCCTTTAGCACCTGGGAAGTGCTCTTATTTGGCCATATACCACACCTCATCATGCCTTTTTTCCACTTATAAAATGGGTCATCTTAGTAAAATAAAAAAAATATATATATATTACCAAAAAAGATGTCAGCATTTTTTAAAAAGAGGTTTTTATACCAAAAATGCTATAAATGTACTGCAGTGTGTTTGAAATGTGTTTGTTGCCAGTAGAGAACACATAGTTCTCAGGTTGGTTCTGACCCCCCCCCCACACACACACATACACTGATACACACACACCACTCTACATGTGCTTTTTTAGTTTTTTTTATGTTGTTTTGTAGGCATGTCCTTTAACTGTCTGAGAACTCCTGACTTTACAGGGAGCAAGTGTGTCCCTCTGCAGTCACTACAGCCAAGTGGCTTTCCCTTTTAGCACATCTTACTGTGTCTTTGAAGGGGAAACTGCAACTGAGGAGAGTACATTGCGCTGACTGTGTGTTTTAAATTGGGGAAGCTCCTACCATGGAGAATGTCTTCTAGACATGCTCGGCACATGGTGGGGGGCAAAGCCATCAGCAGTACAGTGAGGCTTCTGATCATGGTCTGCACAAAGGAGAGGGGTGAGAAATGGAGTGAAGACTGCAGAGTGCAGACCAAATGAGGGACTGGACATGATGTGGAGTTACAGTGGCTGTATTTCAGTGGGAAAGCCATGGATCAGCAGCCTTCAACAAACATTGTTCAATAGAAATGGAAAGAAAGATCAGATCCTAATTTTCAGTATCTTGAACATGCCATTGGGGCTGTATTAATGTATTTCAGTGATTGCAAGTGCTTGTGAACTGGGAAAATATATTTTTTTCTTGCTAGGGCAAGTACTGTTTTTACTGTACTAACATGGCTGCCAGAAAATGTAAAATTTTCTGTGAGGCATGGATCTCTGTACTGTGTCCTGGTCTGTATAAGAAGTAGGAGTTGGCACAATATGTGCTGATGTGGACATGGCAAACTGTGTTTCTTAACCAATCAGGACACAGAAACTTTCCATACCATTTTATAAATCTATATCTATATCTACAGCATATATAAAATTCCAAGCATCAACTAGTTGCTGATATCAACAGAGATGCAAGGATATTTCTGCACAAAGGGACATGGGAAAAAAAATCATAGCTCTGAAATTCGAGTTGCATACAAAGTCATTAAATAGATTTTTAATTATGAAGGTTATCTTGGCAAAATTCTAGATAAAGACTCTTGTAACTTTTTTCTATATTCTTTTTATCAGTTTTTTTTTTACTTTTCCCCTGATCCCAGGACCCCAGCACATGATGATGCATGTATAAGGAGGTACACATGCACCCCATGACACCCGGTACTAGCCCCTTCAACCCCACCCCTGGCAATTGCTAGTGCTGCTGTATAGCTTGGTGCTATCACCCCATCCTCCACCAGAGGCAGCCAAGATTGGGGAACCCACATCTCTCCCCGGGAGGGGAGAGCCACCTCACAGTGGCTCAGTTTAGTTCATCACCCTCCCCCCTTCAGCTCCCAATGACCCAGGCTTGTTCCTTAACCTGGTCACCAGCATGGTGTGAGGTGTGGCATCCAGCTCCTCAAACCTCAGCACCAAATGGCTGGCTAGAATCTTGTAACTTGTCCACACGATTTAGATTAGAGCAGTACAAAAACAAACAATTTTTCTATAAACAGAGGGGAGAGATAACATACAATCCCCATTTTTCAATTGCAGTTCAGGAGCTAGAGATGATCTGGAGCACATATTGCAGTTCTTTTTTGCCTATGTTTTAGTGTTCAAAGGAAGTTATATCTATAGAGTCTCTTGGAAAAACTCTGGTTCATTATCTCAAATTTCAGTTGCATTACTTTCATCCCAAGCTATGGCTATACTGGAGACACTGACACATTCTTATGGTCTCTCAAATTATCCAGAGTTTTTTTTTATGGAGAATCTTTGTAGCATAACATCTATAGAAGATAAAATGCTTCTGCATTGTAAATTGTGTCTATCTTTTCAAATGTTGACTGTATTTATTTATTCTCAAGATACAGCTGCATTTTCTTACAGTAATAATTTTATGAAAGGTTTTCATGCTGCACACATAAAGCTACCCAAGTGATATGTGTGCTCCAAGTATGATTTAAATGTTAAATTGGAACTGATTATATGCATCTGGCATGTGAGCAGCAAGCAAGTGTGGAAATCATGATTTTTATGTTAAATTGGGAAAAACTACATGCATGCGGCATGCATGCAAAAAAGCAAGCGGTCATTGATAACTACACAAGTAAAAGTTCTTTCTTTCTCAGGATCGCACTATATACAAGTGGGAGTTGACGAGATTCAAACCCAAATATTCATGCCTCCAGGTCTTCTGGCTTACAGTTCAGTGCCTTTAACCACTATCCCATACTGTCTGCACACATATGGCTTCAATACATACTATATCTGAATACATCTGCATGACTGTGGCATGCTTGTAGCCAGTGTATGCATTTCAGTTTTCTTCTCTCCCTCATCTCATTTTCACAGTTGAACTGTAGCACACATACCAATGGAAACACATATTTTTCCTACCCCCAGTATAAAACTTACCCCCAAAACAACTTAATTACTTCTGTCTGGCCCGTACTTCTACACAATTTTTTCTCCATAGTTTGGAATGTTTCCACATAAACAGACTTTAAGGTGCAAACATAAATGTAGCAATAACTTCTCTCTCTCTCTCTCTCTCTCTCTCACACACACACACACACACACACACACACACACACTGTAGCAGGTATGGCCATACTGCTACAGACAACCCACCAACTACAGATATAAGTAAAAGTCTCTTACTTGAGTACTAGGGAGCCAGAGGCAGAAGTCTTTAAGAAAGTATGTCCATGGGTCAGAGTGCTGGGGTGTACTCCCTTAAAATGAATGGAGTTATTTTCTATTACTATTTTATAAATTGTGATGGTGAGATGGAGAATAATGAAGGCCACTGTTCTATTAACAAGGCCCTTGTTGGTTGAGCAGTGACCTTCTTTAATCTCCAACTTTCTTTCAATGATGTATAAAATAGTAATTAAAAAATACCCCCATTCATTTCAATGGTGCACACTACTGCAGTCTCCTTTGCACTTTGCTATAATGTACCTGAGCTTGGGGATGTGGAGGTCAGCTTCATTGGGAGACATAAGCTTGACTATAATGGGACTCCAGTAGTCTGTGCATACCATTCCACTTAACTGTCCATGAATGCAAGGGACAGTTCTAGAATGTGTGTAACATCTCTAAAAGGTGCAGCTTATTTGGTTTGACTGAAACTTGATTTGCAAATCAGGAATATTCAGATGTATAGAGTTCAACTGTATATACCCCAGAGCAGTGCATCAGATTTGATCTTAAACCAACCCAGTTACTAACCAATTTTTTTCCCAGCTGAAGTTCACCCCCCCAAATAAGAACTTTTTCCTGATTTTTTTCCCTGATGCCATTCCATTCAATACCCATCTCCTATGGGTCATGAAACCACACAAAGGTGAAGAAACATGAAACACACATCAATATGTCAGTCCATCTTCCTTCCCCATTTTTCCTGTGAAAAAAAATTATTTACTTTTACTTACCTGAGCATATGTCTAGAACCTGCAGCCTGGCATAGTGTGCCACCAGCCCAGTTTTTAGTCTGCTCCCCCTCTCTTCTTCACCAAAAGCAGGATGATAGAACCATCTCAGGTCCCCAACGTGGTCTGCGACCAAGTCACCTCACCATATGAATCCACCCAACCTGGGTTGATTCCTTCTTGCTTGGTTGCTGCTGTGGCTGCTGCCACACTACACTGATCAAGGCCTATAAAGGCCAGCCACCATTGTCACCACTGCTGCTAAGCCTAGCTTGCTGCCATGGGAGTCTGTGCTGTTTTTTTTTTTAATGTGAGCTTAGTAAAGTAAGTATATAGCCCAGTCTTGAGTTAGCTTTTAGCTCACCCTCTGCCTCTTCAGCCACCGGGGAGATGGAGACTCATTAAGAGCAGAACAACAAAACTATGCTGCCACAACACTGCTATTGAGAGTTCAGTGCTCACTGAGTACTCCAAGATGTAGTGTTCAGCATGTCTACTCTGTGGTTGGAAAGACAGTATTGCACTTGCAAGGTTCATGCAGTCTTTCTTGGCTGGAGCTCATCCACATCACATGTGATTGTGCCACCGCTAATAGGTGGAGAAACTGGACAATACAGTACAGACACAGTCAAGCCTGGAGAGTACCTGCAGCCTGAGCACACACAGTCCAGGTGGGCACTTATTGAGCAAAAGATTAAATCCAAATTTAAAGCCATTACTGCAACACCATAAGAACAACCTGGGCACAAATACGGGGAGTGGGGAGGCAACTGTTCCTCTCTGCTCTACCTAAATTGCACTCCTGTTTAATTGTAGAAATTCATTCTCAGGTGCTAATACAATGGTTTCCATTGTGTTCTGAGGTACTGTATCCCCATGTTTCATGATGTGTCCTGATCATCATGTGGGTTAGTGTCCCATGTCCCTCATTTCAGTGACAAAATGTGAGGTATGGTGCATTCTTCCAAGACCCTACTCAGAACAAAGAGTGGCCATAGTGTATATGCTCAGTACATAATGTCACAGGGAAAGTAAGTGAGATAAAATAGTCATGGAGAAATACATTTGTAGGACTAAATATGCATAAGGAATTTACATGGTCCAAAACAAAAAGGATAGGCTTCACAACACAGAGGCCCCTCTTCATACATCTGGAATGGGGAATGTTGGCTGGTTATATCCTAAGCATTTAATGCAATAAGCAAACAATACTTTACAGATTGATAGTGATTTAATAGCAAAAATCTCATTAAACAACTTACAAAAGGATCAGAATTAATGAGTTTACCTAATTTTTATGGGAATTAAAATAAGAATGTATTTTAATGACTACTTGCTAGCAGTAGTACAAGAAAAAGAAACTGATGTGTTTTTTAGATGAGATTTGCACCAGCTTAGCTGCAGCACACATGGCAAGCATGTGGCATGTGAACCTGATGTGCTGTTTAAATGATAGTCACACTAACTTAACTGCTGCACTCATGTCAAGTGTGCAATGTGCGAACCTGATGTCATTTTTAGAAGATGTTCACACCAGCTTACCTGCTGCACACATGTCAAGCTTGCAGCATGCGAACCTGATTTGCCTTTTAGACCTGGTTCACATATGTTCACTTAGTATATGTGAACCGCATGCAAACATTGCACAAGTAATCATGTGGCATACATTCTTCATGTACACAGCACACCTATATTTCTGTAAGGGTTAGGAAAACTGATTACATTTTTGTGGCCCCTAAAATTGTTCAGTGGTCTTGAATGGAAAGCTTTCACAACATAACACCTATGGAAGATAAGATGATTTTCCATTTTAAACTGTGTTCACACATATATGGCTGACAATAAATAGTGACCATATTTACAAAGGTCCTTCAAGTTGTTTTGAGCCCACTAATGGGAAATTATTGTAGTATAATACTTACAAAGGATAAAATATTTTTGTATTGTAAATCTGTGTGCACATTATGATCACTTTGGGTGAGAAATAGTGCAATGTTGTTTTTTGAGTCCTACATGGACTACTGGTTCTGGCTTTGAATATTGGGAGTATAGGCCACATTACACTATTTAGGGTATGTAAGTATGTAGATCCGAACCCTTTGATGCCTGATTACCATTCTAATTAGTGTTTAGAATTTTCTAAAGTACACTGCAATATTTCCCTACTAGCTATGCATCCAGTATAATTTTATGAAGGAATTATCAGATGTTAGACAGTCGGACTCCTCCCTTTGGGGTTAAAATTACTTACAACTTTCATAAAGTCTGGTATAATGTTAAACCATGTACTTCTTATATATTGTAAATAAATAAATTCAATGTGCAAAACTTTGTAAAGTTTTTAGTCTTGTATAGACTGAAAAGTCAAACAAATAACATTCTGAATTGAACTGAATTATTCAAATCTAGGTAAGCCATGTCCATCACTCCACCAGGATCTAATTCCTTTGTTACCATCAAAAAGTGTTTTCCCCTTTCTTTACCTCCTGGGTTATTCTCGCTTCAGTTTCCACTTTTGTGTGTCTTCTGTTGTCCTGCTTCTCTCTTTTTCCCATGATACACGTCCCTATCCCCCTCCCACTGCATCTCCTTATACTTTTTGAATTATACCTTTTTAGCCATTTCCTGTTCAGATAGCTCATTTAAGAACCATAGCACTCTCTTTTTTTGTCTTGTTTTTGCTCACTTTTTTGACACAGAGGTTTATTGCATTTACTATCCTCCATTTTAGCTTTGGCCACTGTTCCTCTACCCCACCTATGCCATCCCCTCTACTAGATTATCCCTGGGGTATTCACTCACCTTTATAAAATCTGTCTTCCTGGTGTTCAAGACCCTAACCCTTGAGTTGTTCTGTTCTGCAGCAATCCTTAAACTGAGTCACACTGTACGGTGATCATTGATCCCCAGGTGACCTCCCACCTTAATTGCCTGCACCATTGTCCCTGTTACAGAGTACCAGGTTCAGTATTTAATTCTTCCCCCTGAACTGGAGGTGTGCAGATCACCCAAGTGTGAAAAGTGGCTCCATTCCACATCTCCAGGTGACCCACATTCCCTCTGCATCTCCTTGTTTTCCCTGTATATCTGTTGCATTAATGCTTTCCCTCACATAAAGTACCACACCCCTTTTTTCCTTCCCAACCTATCCTTCCTGACTAGAGTATAAATTGGTATGGTCATGTCCCAGTCATGATTTTCATTGCACCTATTGGGGGGGAGCAGTTTTTGACTTCCTGTTTTTTTTCCGCTACCCTCTTGGGTAGTTTAAATGTTGTTCATCAAAATAACATTTAAACCATCCACTAAGGTATGTAGTTTCCCTCCTGAATAGATACAGGCCATCACCAATGTATTGGCCCTTAGCCTTCCAGGTAGGTCCTCAGTCCCTAGTGTAGTCAAACCCTTCCACTTGCCACCATTCCTTCAGCCATGAGTTGAAACTCCTGGTGCAGAGATCCAACAAATCCCTTGACTCACATATCTTACAGTTTTTTTTAATTAGAGCAGAATGCACCGTTTGATTATTGGTATCCTCTAAAAGCTAATATTTAAAGAGTAAACAGCAGTCAGGCTACATGCAGATGTGCAAGTGAGTCTCACTATATTGTTTCCTGAACTGAACACCTAATAATAGTTATCACTTTGTGCCGCAGTTACACTGTGAATCGGTCATGACCCCCAGTGCTCTAGTGCCCGGGCACACACTCACCATGTCAGACATCATACATGACATCAGTGGGAGGGTGAGTGCAGTTCTGCCTGATTTCAGTGTGGCTTGGGCAGTATAGAAGGGTGTTTCTCATGGAGCAGAGCTACCTCTAAGTAGAGAGAAAACAGGGAGCCACGCTGCTGGACTGAGAGTTCTTGATAACCCAATGTTATGCATTTATTAGTTAAAACCCAAAACATGGATTTTATTGCTCACTATTAAATGGTCCACATATGTTTCTTATCAGACAGCAAGAGAGCAGAAAAAATAAACATTATAAGTAAGGGTTTGTAAAGCAGTTAGGAACACTTACCATATCACTGAGTGAATTAAATATATTGCTTGGAAAATACACATAGACACAACTGTGTGGAATGGAAAGTTTGTTAGTCATATTTTTGGACAGTAAAGGGTGAAACAGATGGTTTTGAAGTAAGGATATGGTCTGGTTAGAAAATAAATTACATAATATTATTTGAACTGTTTATGCAGTGAAGTACTCTCCGCGTGGATTTATCTTTACACAAGGTGGTGTTGGGAATAATAATGCCATCTGATTTATGTAACTGTCTAACAGCACTGCGTAATATTGTGTTCAGAGTAATCATTTTATAAATTTGTTCTCAGAAGAGTATGTAAGCAGCTTGCTTTACAAATGTAATTCATTAAAGTAACTGATTCACAGTGTTTTAGCTTATATGAGATGGGTCTGGCTGTAGTGAATTTTATGTTTGTTTTTATAAATTTGCTTAGGACAGAAAACAGGAAATTATAGTTAAAGGGCCCTTGAATGTTTTTATTGTACAGCAGTGAGTAATTGCTGTGTGTGCTTATACCTCTAGAACTTCAAGTTGTACTCAATATAGAATTAATAGTAAATGTAATATATATGTATCTAGATATATAGAATTAATAGTAAAGATAATATACATGTATCTAGATATTTTGTATCAATAGATACTAATTCTGGTACAGTTGTGGTGATATTATAAATGGTTGGATTTTCAAAACAATTGGTGAGAGGGTCTATTTGTCCAATATCATGTCCTTGTTTATTTTGCCTTGATTGGAGCAGATCTCTCCCTGAATACTTTTTTTTTTCTCTCAGGCTGGCTGGGCTGGTGTTCCTGTTGCCAGCTAGTTGGCTCCCGGAGAATGTTTTGGTGGGTGACTGCAGTAAAATGTCAGGAAATAGGGGATTTCTGCTTCAGCTGCTGTGATTTGACATCAAACAGGATGGACAGCCCCGGGGGGGTGGGGACCTCTGTACCCACTGTAGTAGTCTAGGGATACAAGGGTTCTCTTCCCATCTCAGAGGTGGTGCATTCTATATTGGGTAGTAGAAGCAGCAGAAGCAGAATCAGAATTTATATAGCGCTTTTCATGCACAGTATCCCAAAGCGCTTTACAAGCAATGCTAGACTGGTAGTGAAGTGACTGAATGTGTGGTGGTGGCCATATCGCACATCATCACCCACACTCAGACTGGATAATTGCATGAACTGGTTTATGGGAAGGGGAATGTTGGCCAGGACACTGGGAATGTTCCCTGCTCTTTGCAAATAGTGCCCTGGGTTCTTTTACTTCCACCTGGACACCCACCAGGACAACACCAGGATGGGCAGAAGGGTCCTCAGTTTAACGTGTCATCCGAAGGATGGCACACCCCAGCAGTACAACACCCCCCAATACTGCACTCGGATGCCAGCGATTTTTAGGTGCAATTCAATCCTGGTGTGGGACAAGAACCCATGACCTTCTGGTCCAGAGGTGGATGTGCTACCAACTGAGCCATGCTGACACCCTAGTAGGCATATTGACTTTTGGCTGGAGGGGCTAAAATGAGGATGGAGAGTGCAACACTGCACAGAAGTAAATACCTTTCCATCATAGTTGGGGGAAACTGCAGGAACTCATTTGGAGATAATCCTCTGGGTGGCAGATCAAGGGTTTAGAGGAAGGTGGTATATGTCTGATTTTTGGTCTTGGCACAACCAAACAAGGCAGGCAACAGGTACTGGGCATCCAGGTCTGAGATAAAAGCTAAACAATTGCTAATGAGATGGACAAGGTTATCTGAACTAGCAATGATTAATGAGAGATTGTTAAATGAATATGTGAGTGCATATGATTCTCTTCAAGAAATGTCTTGAAACGTCAGTGGTCTGAAAACAGTTTTTAAATGGTAAATAATTATTAAGAGATATTAAAAGGGTCAATGTGGACCTTGTGTCCTTCCAGGAATCTCATGCTATGCAATCAGAGTTGTAGCACTTGAGGAAAAATTAACTCCAAGGCAAGGAACATGGCAATTTGGGTAGGGCCACACATGCATTCCTCTCTTTTAAAGGCTGTTGACCATCAAGGTAGTAGGCTCTCATTGTTCCAGATTAGTCTGAGTATGGGAAAGAGTACATTATTGACTCCATTTATGGTCCAAACTATGACACCACAGAGTTTTACTCTCAGATTTCCTTAGAAATGTCCCACTTCAAGGGACAGGGGATTGCAGAGGGAGATGCAAACTGTATTTTAGATAGGGTTTTGGAATGCTCTTCAAGGAATCCCTGTAAAGCAACTAAAAGTGCAACTGCAGAGGACCTTGTTAATGGATCATAATCCGATAGATGCGTGGAGGTTTAAAAAGACCTCTGTGTGTGATTACATCTTTTGTTCTCATGGCCACAATTCTTATGTTAAAACAGATGTAGGCTTAGCAGGTCATGGGACCTTGCAGAGGGAGGTGGAGATAGGCCATGCTAGTACTGTGATGTCTGACCATGCTCCAGTGCTGTTCTGGGGAAGGGGACACCCATAACAGCCACAGCCTAAACAGTGGAGACTTGACTCTACTCTAATAAAGGATTAGGATTTCAGGGATCACATTGGGAAAGCAGTATGGGGTTCCTACAGAATAATAAGCTGGAGACACATGGAAGCCACTGAGTGAGATGCCTTGAAGGCCACCCTCATAGAAGAAATCATCTCATATCCACCACTTAAATTAAATCAGAAGGTACAGTCTATTAGAACTGGAACAGCAAATATATAAATTGACAAGGCTCTCAAGGAAAATATCACACCAGATGTCTATAGGGATTTACAAAAGGCACACATAGAGTAAAGACTTCTGACCACCAAGCTCCTCAAGGGACAGGTCCTCCTGTCCCATGCAAGTCCTTATTTTGAAGGGGATAGGGCACAGAAGTGGCTGGGGTGACAGCCTAAAGCCAAGCCAGAACCACTTTTATCCAGACAATACAGAATGGGGGGGGGGGATCTAACAGAATCTCAGACATAGAAAAAACATTTTGTCTGTAGTACCAGGCACAGTATATTTCAGAGTATAAGCCCAGTGGGGAGGCCATGATGTATTTCTTTGAAAAATCCACTATCATAGAGTTAACACACAAACAGAGGGAATACTATATGCACCACTTTCCTGAAAAGAAATGAAGGCAGCCACTGCAGTACTGGTCAGGGAAAGCTCCCAGACCAGATGACCTACCCAGTGACTTTTATAAAGAATTCAGAGAGGAGCTACAGCAACAGGACCAGGCAGGGAACACTCTGAGGTGGTCAATGCACTTGGTAATGAACTGTAGTATCAAAACCCCAAAATTGGTCACAAAGAGATGACCACACCAGGAATTCAGCTGGCTATAAATATTATGAATAACATGTTTTTATTGAAGTAGATCACAGTGCAAAACTCAGTCACAGCCAGGGACAGGTGCACACAGGTCACAAACAATCCTCCTAGCATTTCACATGGTTTAGTGCGCTTTGTCAAAAGAATGCTGCCTTCTGCTGCCAAACCATATTGATACAACATGATTAAAGTTAATAGTGCAATGGTACAAACATACAGAAAAGATATAAAAGCAGAAATACATCAAAAAGACTGCTGACCACATTGTTAAAAATTTATAGTATTTGGCTGTAAATCAGTATACTGATATAGTTAGTCACATACCAAATGCACTGGCCTCTATGGCATTAGAAGCCATACAGTCACTATGGTTCTCAAAAGATGTGGCAGGAAAGGTCAGGGAGAAAAAGAAAGCATTTAGGAAGTAGAAGGAAACACAGAAGGAGCAGGACAGATAACTGGACCAGTTAAGACAGAAGGAAGCAGGGAGGAAAGTCAGAATTGCAAAGGCACAAACTGAGGAAAAGATAGCCAACTTGGTTAAGAAGGGGGACAAAACTTTTTATAGGTACATCAGGGACAGTAGAAAGACAAAGGGAGGGATAGTGAGGTTGAACAGAATGCACTGTGGGTGGGCAGAGAGGGACAGTGAAAAGCAGGGATACTGAATAAATACTTCTGCTCAGTATTCACAAAAGAGGAGGAGGGAGAGGTTCCTAATCCAATTAACAGAAGCACTCTGGATATAGGGGGTCAATCCCAGTCCTTTCACAGAAGAAAGGGTTCTGAAAGAACTCCTAAAACTGAAGGTGGGCAAAACAATGGGGCCTGATGGAATTCACCTCAGAATTCTAAAAGAATTAAGGGGAGAACTAGTGACACCACTGACAACCCTTTTTAGCAAATCATGGGAGGATGGTGTGGCTCCTGAGGACTGGAGGAAGGTGGACGTGATTCCCTATCACAAAAGTGGGAGCAAGACAGAGGCAGGAAACTACAGACCTGTCAGTCTGACCTCTGTGGTAGGGAAAGTGATGGTATCACTTCTGAAGAAAAGAATTGTTGAGTACTTAGAGGCCAGTGGGGCACAGGACCCAAGGCAGCATGGGTTCACAGTGGTAAGGTCATGTCAGAGGAATCTAATTGATTTCTTTGACTGTGTGACCAAAGTAATACACCAGGGAGGGGCTGTGGACATGGCCTACCTAGACTTTAGCAAGACATTTGACATAGTCCCACACAAAAGATTAATAATCAAATTAACCAGTCTGGGAGTGCATCCCAGGGTGGTAGCCTGGGTAAAACATTGGCTGGATGCCAGGACACAGAAGGTAATTGTAAATGGATTCCACTCTAAAGAAAGAGGAGTTACTAGTGGGGTACCGCAGGGTTCAGTACTGGGTCCAGCCCTTTTTAATGTCTTTATAAGTGACATTGCAGAGAGACTGAAAGGAAAAGTATGCCTCTTTGCAGATGACACAAAGATCTGCAACAGGCTTGATACACAAAGAAGTGTGGAAAGGATGAGGAGAAACTTGGCAAGGTTGGAGGAACGGTCAGAAGTATGGCACCTTAGAGTCAATGCAAAGAAGTGCAAAATAATGCACCTGGAAAACAAAAACCCATGGGAAGATTATACAATGGGGGTAGTAACAACAAAAAAAATGGAAAGGGACCTGGGGGTAATCATATCAGATTACCTTAAGGTTAGCAAGCAATGTGAGAAGGCAGTAGGGAGGGCTGGGGTATACTGGGATATATAGGGTGAGGCATCACCAGCTGAACACAGGAAGTTGTTATCCCTCTTTACAGACAGTTGGTGAGTCCCCATCTGGAGTACTATGTCCAGTTCTGGAGACCCCATCTCCACAAGGACATAGACAGGATGGAGGCAGTCCAGAGGAGGGCAACTAACATGGTGCAGGGTATGCAAGAGAATCCATATGAGGACAGACTAAAGGAGCTTTACATGTATACCCTTGAGGAAAGTACGGAGAGGGGGACATGATAGAAACTTTTAAGTCCCTCAGTGGAATCAGCAACGTCCAAGAGGGTAGCATCTTTCGGAAAAGAGATGTGTAAGAACAAGAGGACACAATTTGAAGATAGAGGGGGGATGGCTCAGGGGCAGTTTGAGAAAGTATTTTTTCACAGAGAGTGTGGTGGATGCATGGAACAGCCTTCCTGAGGAGGCTGTGGGGTCTAAAACTGTGGGAGAATTCAAGAATGCATGGGACAGACATAAGGCAATTCTTATAGGGTATAGGAAGAAATAGGCTATTGGTTAACTAGGATCTGCAGCTTATCCTGTAGGTAGGTAAATGGGCAGACTAGGTGGGCCAAGCGGATTTTATCTGCCATCAAAGTCTATGTTTCTATGTTTCTACAAAGCAAACTGATTACTTAGATCTCAGGATCAGCAAAACCGAGGTGGTAGTTTGACAGCTAATTTATTCAGGAAGCCCAAGGACCATAATGCCCTACTTCTGAGCAGCAGCTGCCACCCCCGCCACTTGATTAATAACATACCACTCTCACAATTAAAGATGGGCAAAATTGGAAAATTTCATTCCACTAAATATTTTGCGAAAAATTTGGATATTTTTCTCAATATTTTGTGGCTGTGAAATGTGAAATTTCTCTGACAAAATGCAGAATTTCACCACCTGCTGGTGAAATTCCACCATTCATGAGTGAAATTCTGCATTTTGCCAGTGAAATTCTGCATTTTGCTGGCAGAATTTCACATTTCACACCAACAAAATATTACCCAAAATGTGAGAATTTTGTGAAATATTTCACAGGGCAAAATTCTCGATTTCACCAGCAAAATTAAATTTTGCTGCATCTCTTCTCACAATTCTACAGAGTGAGGAAGAATTGCACAGATATTAATGATTCTGACTGAAGAGCAGATGAGTTTGAGAACCACTATAAAAATAGAGGCTACTTATCAAACACCCTTACAGTGATGAAGGAGACAGCCAGAAACAGGGAAAGGGAGTCACTGGTACAAGTGAATAACAGAAAGGGTAATGGTCTGGATGAAATAATTTTGTAACAGCATAAGCTGTACATTAACGGTATATCATCGTGGTCAGAATATGAAAGACAGGATTATGAGATGTCTGCAACCATTGTAGCACCAACAGTCCTAGTAACCCCACCAGGACCATCTGTGATACAGAGATAAGGTACATGTGTACACTGCCCTTCTATGAAAGTAACAAAGAGCTTTGGTGCTCCTGGGGACCAGAAACAGTATACTGTCCATGATTTTATAAATTGTGCCAGTACTCTGGTGGTATATACAGTGTGGATAACATGGGAAAACTGAAAGTGAGAGTGAGCAAGCACACAAGTTGTTTGTAATCTCAAGATATTTTTGCCTGCCTAAATAGAATGTTTAATCATTCTTAGGGCATGCCTTTGCTAGCTTGTTAGTGTACTGAGCTCACTATCTATCCTGACTTGACTAGCCTCCAGTTGCAACTTGTGAATGTGTCTCTTTCTGTGTGGGAAAGACTAGTCCAGTAGACCTCTGAAGGTGAGAATAGGTGAACATCTTTGTTCAATTTCCAAAAAAGATGCCAAAAATGTACATTATTAGCATGTCACGTCCATAATAACAACAGTGATACACATTCCTTTAAGTTCTGTACCCTTGAGGGAGTCACTTTGGTGGTAATCTTGATGCCAAACTACTCCATTGGGAATAATTTTGTATTTTCACGTTGGGGGACTCGAACCTACAGGACTTAATGATAGGATTGAACTTCTATCATGTATACAGAAGAAGTAATAATGGTTTAATGACTCCAATATTCTGCATATTCTGCTTAGTCTCTATCCTGATATGTTGTGGTCTCACACTGTGTTTTCTATGTTTTTTTCTTCCAGGTATAGAATTAATTGCTGTCCACTCGCATACATCATGATACATTTGAATGCATAGATTCCATTGCAATATATGGTGGTAATGTTAATAGTTAAGATTTTATATGAAATATTACATATTTGACACTTTTTACATTTATATCAGTATGATAAGTATTAATGTGTAATTTATTTGCAGAACGGTGTCTACATGTAGCAAAAAATATTTGAAAATATTCAGACCATTTAAATTGTGGTGACACATTAATATGATAAGATTGATATCTGTTGGCGTTTTATTGATGGCATATTCATGGTATGGACAGGCACACTGGATGAATTAGGGAATTTTTTGAAATATCTTGAATCCACTAAGTCGAACCTTAAGTTCACCATACAGAGTGACCAGGAGTGTGTTACATTTCTAGATTTAAGCATTTCAAAATTATTGGATGGATCTTTGAAAACTGATCAATTTCATAAAGAGACTGATAGTAACTTCCTTTTACATGCATCCAGCTGCCACCCACGCCATCTGATTAATAATATTCCCAAAGCCCAGTTATTGAGAGCATGTACGAACTACTCTGAGGTTAGTGACTTTTTGGTAAAAGGAACTCATATGTGTAACAGATTTCTTGTGAGGGGTTACCCTGTTAAACTCGTAGAACAAGCTTTTCTTGAAACCATCAGTATAGAAAGGGATAATTTACTAGCATCAAAAACCAAAAGAGATGAACCATCGAGAACTAACTTCATCACTAATTGCACCAGACATTCTAATGAGATACAGACTATTGCTAATAACAACTGGCACATTTTGGCAAATTATAGATTGTTAATAGATGAGGTGAGAGAGAAACCTTGTTTTGTGTTTCGTAGGGGAAGGAACTGGAATGATAAATTAGTGCATAGTTATTTACCTGATAGGGAACCAATTACAGTAAAGAAAACATGGTTGCCCCCATTGCCTAGTGGCAATTTCAGTTGTGGAAACTGTAAGTTCTGTCCCCACATCCTTAGAACTGACACATTTACTACAGGTAATAATACTAAATTATTCAAGATCCAGGAATTTTTTAATTGTAACAGTGGTAATGTAGTTTATCTTGCAACTTGTGAATGTGTCTCTTTCTATGTGGAAAAGACCAGTAGACCTCTTAAGGTGAGAATAGAGGAACACCTTTGTTCAATTTCCAAAAAAGATGCCAAAAACGCATTATCATGTCATGTCCATAATAACAACAGTGGTACACATTCCTTTAAGTTCTGTGCCCTTGAGAGGGTCACTTTGGAACCACGTGGTGGTAATCTTGATGCTAAACTACTTCACTGTGAATCATTTTGGATTTTCACCTTGGGGGGACTCGAACCTCCAGAACTTAATGATAGGATTGAACTTCTATCATGTATACAAAGAAGTAATAATGGTTTAATGACTCTAATATTCTCCATATTCTGCTTAGTCTCTATCCTGATATGTCATGGTCTCACACTGTGTTTTCTATGTCTTTTTCTTCCAGGTACAGAATTAATTGCTGTCCACTCACATACAGCATGATACATTTGAATACATAGAATCCATTGCAATATATGGTGGTAATTTTAATGATTAAGATTTCAGATGAAATTTTACATATTTGACACTTTTTACATTTTAGATATCAGCATGATTAGTATTAATGTGTAATTTATTTGCAGGTCAGTGTCTATATGTAGCAACAAGATTTGAAAATATTGAGACCATTTAAATTGTGGTGACACATTAATATGGCTATCTGTATCCATGCAATGTTGCTTGACAGGAAGTTTTTTACCTACTTTTTTCTACTTTAAGGACCATTTACATCTAGATTTATGTAGCAAAACTTATTTGAAAATATTGAGACCATTGAAATTATGGTGACACGTCAATATGGCTATCTATGTATATGCAATGTTGCTTGACAGGATGTTTCATACCTATTCTTTTCACTTTAAGGACCACTTATATTTAGATTTAATCTTAGTATCTGCTAATTAGTTCTGCACTTTAGCTCTCCTTAATGTTCTCCTATAGTACATATTATTGAATGTTTTTAATGGTTTGGGGGTATTTTATAATGAATATAGAATTAGATATGTATGTTAATTATCTGCTTTTTCACTTTAAATCTAAACCCTTTCTTTCTGTACAAAAGGGAACCATGATTTTGATTCGCTATCCTCCTGATGATGCATGTTTGATTGCAAAACCGGTTGAGGTTCATGGCAGCGTCTCTGATGCATTTTTGCACTAATGGCTGTGTTTTTGTTTTAACTTTTCATTAAAGGCTACTTATTGGAAGCTATCTCTGAGTGGTGCAGTTTCTTGTAGGTCTTTACTTCAGCTGAACCTGGTGACTCTCCCAACAGTTGGTGGGTGGTCACTGAATAAGGAGGGTTTGATTTTTGTCCAATCTTTCTGTCATGAAGGCCCATAAGCTCTCCAGGGAGGGTGCTTAGCCCTTTCCACTTAACACTGCTCTCATTATTGGCCTTTTCACTGCCTTATGAACTCTCTCTCTTGTGGTTGCTGGCCACTCTCCTTCCTCAGTGGGCCATTGGGATACTTTTGTCCCACATGAGGTGTTTGACTTCACCTTCTCCAATCTATTAGGCCACGACAGACAGCCCCTTTAGCCTATCTGCTGCCTTGACCTCAGATGCCTTCTGTATCCAGCCATAGTGGTCAGGAATCCTGCTAGCAGACCTTTGGCAGGTGGTGGATCCCCCCCATAAGGCATCTCCTCTGGCTCTTTCTGGTGATCCTAGTCCTGACTGGGGACATTGAGCGAAACTCTGGTCTTGTCTATCTGGACTCTGCACTTCCTGTGGGATGGCTGTCAGGCAAGGGGATGAAAATAGCTCACCTCAACATCCATAGCCTTTTGCCCAATCAGGATGAACTCTTTGTCTGGGCTATACGCTAAATATCTGATATCCTGGGTATCACCGAGACTTGGCTGAAACCTTTCACCCCTGACTCGGTCTGTACACACCCTGGCCTTGATCTCATCAGACAGGATCAGCCAGGGAAAAAATGAGTGTGGTTGTATCTTGATTTATTAAAAGAGTCACCTTAATTTGTCTACAGTGCCTCATCAGCAGTCCTCCCTGTCTTCATGTGAGCTGCTTCACTCTGTCCTATTACTTGGGAACACTAAGAAGCTGCACATCATCTGTGCATACAATCCCACCAAGGAAGGCCTGCCTGAGTTATCCTATCTCCTTGATACTATTGGTGCTAAGACTGGGGATAATGAGTTAATGATCTTGGGATATCTTAATTTAAACTGGTGATGAGGAAGTTCTAAGCTGTTTGAACCTCTGTTTGCTGGCCTCTCCTTGTCTCAACTTATTCAGCAGCCCACTAGGTGGTATACAAATGGTGGTACTAGCTCCCTCCTGGACTGGGTCCTGTCCAATCAGCCAGAGAGGATCAGTTCTGCTGGTACCCTTCCTGACTCTATCTCTGACCATACCCCTGTGTATTGTGTATGGAAGATCTTCTCCTCAAAATTCCCCCACAAAATCATTTAAGTAAGGGATTTTTCCACATTTGACCTGGGGTCATTTCACATGGATCTGAGGCTCACTGATTGGTCTGTGGTGGTTAATGCTCAGAACCTTTCCACTGCCCGTTGGTCAGTTTCTTAGCATCTTTGGCATTCTGCAGGACAAGTATGCCCCCTTATCAGGCAGAGAGTAAGGGGGTCTGCCACAAAATGGTTGCATAGGAGTCTCCTAGCCCTCATGAAGTCTAAAGACAAGTGTTGGGCCAACTTCAGGGCCACAATGGACTAGGCCATATTTCAGCAATACAGAAGGCTCAGAAATGAACGCAAAAAATCAATCAGGGCAGCCAAAAGTGAATACTGTAAAACTGCCTTACTCATCTCAGCTAAGGACCCTAGAAATTTCTGGAGGAACATTAAAAAATATAGTTAGTGATTCCTGCAACTGTGGGGTCTCTGACCTGCTCATGGGCGGATCTAATTGTAATAATCCACTAACTACTGCCAATGCATTTAACTCCCACTTCTCAGACCTGTCCACCTTCACCTCCCTATTCTCTGCTGATGGGAGTGATAGCCATCTCCTAGCTTCCACCCCACAGGTGGCCCTCACCTCCCATCCATTATTTTACTTTAAGGCTGTGACTGCACTGGAGACGCAGAGACTTCTCTCTGGTCTCTCCCCACATTCTAATGTTAGCCACAATGGCATGGATCCTAAGCTCCTCCATTTTGGTGCCCCTTTAATAGCCTTCCCAGTGACCCATATCTTCAATATGTTCCTTGCCTCTGGTGTCATCCCTGACTTCTGGAAGGTGGTGAGGATTGTCCCTGTTCTCAAACAGGGCAACCCTAAGGTCCTTGACAATTACCAACCAATAGCTATCTTATCAGCTATCAGTAAACTTCTAGAGAAAATTGTGGCTGGGCAACTCACGGATTATATCCAGGCCCATGAGCTACTGTCCTCTGTGTAGCATGGTTTTCAAAAAGTGCACAGTACGTCCTCGGCCCTTGTTACTGTCTCCTCTGGAATCTGGGCTGCCATGGACCAGGGCAAACCCACAGGTGCCATATTCATTGACCTATCCAAGGCCTTCGACCTAGTTGACCATGTCTTACTTTGCCCTCAAATTTGGTCCCTTGGTCTGTCCCAATCTGTCCAGAGTTAGTTCAGTAATTGCCTCTAGGGCAGGCAGCAACTTACCAAATTCAGCAAGGTCCTCTCGGGCACCATTCCTGTGACCTCTGGTGTCCCCCAGGGATCAGTCCTGAGGCCCCTTCTCTTCTCTATATTTGTCAACAATCTACCAGCTACTGCTACCAACTGTAGTACTATCCTATATGCAGATGGCATGGTCATCCTCACCCATTATTGGGACTTTGGGTTCATCAACCATCAACTGAGTGAGGATTTCAAAAATATCCAGTCCTGGGTAATGACTCATAAGTTGGTCCTCAACCTAAATAAAAACTCAGGTCATGCTTTTTGGGTCCCTGGCCAAGATTAAGGCCTCTCCTGCCCCTCTGTGTGTTACTGGTATCAATGGTACTCCTCTTCTAACCACTGACTTCATCAAATACCTTGGGGTGACACTGGACACCCAACTTGACCTTAGGTGCCATATCCAAAATGTATGCAGAGCTATCAATGGCAAACTGGGTCTGGCCTACAGAGCGAAGAAAAATCTTATGTCTGCTGCTCGCCTTGCATTGGCCAGAGAAGTATTGCTTCCCTCTCTTTGCTATGAACTTCTCCTGTTTGCATGCACCTCCAAAGTTCACCTCATTAGATGAAACTCAACCTACAGTAACATTTGCCGCTTTGAACTTGCTGCCCCTTGCCTCACCCACCACTGTGACCTTTATGACAAACTTGGGTGGCTCTTCCTGCCCAACCACATGAATTTTGTCCTGGGCTGCTTCATGGGCAGGGTGCTCAGTACTGGCACTCCCCCAGGGCTGGCTGAGCTTCTCAAACTGGCTGTCTATTCTACCTGCTCCCTCAGGTCTTTGGGCCCTGGTGTTCTTAAAGTCCCTATCACCCGCACGCAAATGGGGGACAGGGATTTTGCTTCATGTGCTCCTAGGCTATGGAACTCCTTTCCCACTTAAGTCTGCTCCTCCCCCTCCCACTGATGCATTCAGAGCTCCATGTGGTATCACTTGAAGCTTTCTTCTGCATGTGGGTGTCCTAGACCTCCACAGCTAGTTCCGGTCCTCTGCACCAGACTCATATATCCTTCCTGGCACCCCTCTTGCAGTTCCTGCTAACTGGACTCTGAAGAGCATATAATGTATTTTTTCTGTTTCAGGAGATACTCAGACTGTGGCTCCATTTGTGGTTTAGAGCCATGTATACCTTGTAAAATTGTGCTGTTCTTAGCCTTGGTGTCTCTCTGTATTTATATTCCTGTACATATCTTAACTGTGCTTACTGTCTACTGGTTATGTTCACATGGTTCTATTTTGCCTCTGTATACTGCCTAACTTGTGTCATGTTGCCCTCTGTATGAACCTGTTTCTCACTGTATCTGTATCTCATTGTACTCTCCCGGGTTGTACCTGAAAATAGGCATATAACTTGTCCAGTGTACTTAACTGGTCAACAAAAGTTAAATAAATAAACACAGGGACTATCAAGAGAATGTACCTTGAAAATCCTCTGTCTAGCCATATTGTTCAAAATGGGAAAGGATATACTTTAAGTTTTTTAGAACTAGAAAAAGGGCCACCTGGGCCCCAGAGATGGCAACCTGTACAACTACTTGCTGCTGCATGAACCTTCAGGATTCATAGGTTAAGAGCAACATGGCCAATGAGCCTGAACAACCACAAAGAACTAGAGGTTTTTTTTTTCTGGTTTGAGTTTCTCTGTTGAATTGCTTGTATCTGGATTAATTGGCAATAACAACATGTGACTTGTATAGAATGTTCTTTACATATGTCTGTGAGAGGAACATTTGTTGAATGGATATATTGTGTGGCTTCAATCAGTTCTATAACTACATATCATTGTGATTGTTTATGTGGGTTACTACCAGTCCTTATTTAATTTCAAGTTTCCACTAGTTCTGTCTTTACTGGTGGTTGAGATTAATCTAGACAGCGCAATGCAAGTGACTGTTTGTATGGCTGTAATACTGTACAGGCCAGTACATCTGGTATATAGTTAACTATATCAGCTTACCGATTTATAGCCATCCACTATCAGCTTTTAACAAAGTGTTCACCAGTCTTTTTCATATATTTCTGCTTTTGTATCTTTTTTTGTTAGTTAGTATAATTATAACTTTAATCATGCTGTATAAATGCAATCTGACAATTGATGCCAGTATTCTTCTGACATAGGGCACACCTGTGTGAAACATTAGGAGAATTGTTTGTGACCTATGTGTACATGTCCCTGGCATTGACTGAGTTTTGCACTCTGATGCAGTCAATACAAATGCTTTATTCACAGTGCTTATAGTCGGCCGAAGACTTATTCCTGGTGAAGTTGTTTCTTTGTGCCTGTTTTTTTGTTTTAGAGAGATACAGAAACCCTTGCTGGGAATGTTACTGGAAAGTATGAATCATGAAGAACTAGCCCTAACCACATGGTCTGTGAGCATAGTAGTACTGCCAAAGCTGGAGAATCCTCCCCCCGCTATGTTCCTCCTACTGCCCCATCTCCTTGTTATCTGCAGACTACAAAATATTGGACAAGGTGATGGAAACTCATTTGGAGAAACTCCTCCTTGCTGTCATTCACTCAAAACAATCCAGTTTTGTGAAGGGTATACAGGGGATGGAGCAGGGGAGGGGAAACTGGTGGGGGTCCTGGCCCTAGACACGGAAAAGGCATTCAACTGTGTGGAATGGGGGAACCTCTATTATGCTTTGGAGCGCTTTGGTATGGGGAACGCAAACTGGAGTTGGGGTCAAATGTTATATATGAACCCAAAATGCAGTTCATGGTAAATGGTGGACTCTCACAGCCATTTGTGTTGCAGCACGGGACTTGCCAGAGGTACCCAATGTCACTCCTACTGCATGTTCTGTCATTAAAGCCTCTGGTAGAGGCCCACCATTGTAATGTAGATACTGAGGGCCTGAAGGTAGGGGGAAAGGAATAAAATGTATTGCTCATTGTGGATGACCTGTTGCTGTATGTCAGGTGCCCCACTGTTTCAATCCCAGCCCTGGCCACTGCCCTGCAAACATATGACTCCTTCCTTCTCTTGACATAAAATAAATTGAGGCAAGACTGAAATAATGTATATAGGGAACAAAAAAAAGTGAGGGGGCACCATGGGTCTCTCTCTCTTCAGGGGTAGATGGCCTCAAGTACCTTGGGATCAAAATTACAAAACAGTTGAGCAGGTCATATCAGACTAATTGCCCTCTGCTCCTCAGGAAAATGAAAGAAGGCCTAGATAAATGGGCGGACCTGCCATTAACACTGATGGGTAGAGTTAATACCCTGAAAATGTGTGCCTTCTCACAGTTACTATATTTACTTCAGGTAGTCCCAAACAGGGTCCTGCTGAAATTTTTCAGACTGATAAACTATTTGTTTCACACTTTCATACTTTCATGTGGGGAGGCAAGCAATCTGAAATTCGATCCACCTTGCTACAGGGAACCATTAAAGAGGGCAGCTTTTGTCTTCCACACATACAACACTACTACCAGATGACACGACTCTCTTTTTTGGAAATAGAACAGGGAGGAAAGGCCACCATCGTGGCAGCTGGAAGAATGTGAGATTGGGAAGAATCTTCACTGGTAGAGCATTACCTAAGCCACCAGTTAGAAGGAAACTATCATCATAGGACTAAAACCCATACACCAACTGGCCAACATCCATCTGGATTTAGGCACATAACTATATAGGTCACAATAAAGCAGTGTCAACCAGGGTTTCCCATACCAGGACATTTAAGGGACAGAAGGGATACACAGCATATGTGCACTGAGGGCTGTTGAAGTGGGAGAATGAGGGAATCAAGAGGATAATGGACCTGCATCTTAGGTATCATAGGGGGAGGTCGTTCCTTCTTTTATTAAACTCAAACAGAGCTATAGTCTCCCTTCAGACACTTTTTGTTTGTATATCTGTGCATCAGGGGTTTACTTCTTGATGAGACAGGGAGAGGAACCAAACCTAAACTATCCTTGATAGAAAATGTGATAATGGCACCACAGCCAGGAACCAAGCCAATGTCTGCCTTTTATAAACTTATTAGGAGCAGCTGGCCACTTAAGAATGAAGATCTTAGACAGGCTTGGGGATGGAACCTGGATAAGATTACATCAGAAATATGGAGGAGGACCACAGCATATGCCGTGACATGTGCAAAGTCAAACATGCATAGGACAAATTGAACATAACATCTTTTATACACTATAACTTCCTGCTGTCAGACAGCACAAACTGAATACAGAGGTCAGTGAGCTATGCCTAACATGTTAGGGAGATGTGGGTACCTCTGTTTACATGGTTCTTGACTGCCCAAAACACAAGTTCTCCGGGTGGGGGTCCATAGCACTATGGAATTAGCCCAACTGACAACCCTGTCTGACTTTCCTCTAGAATTACTACTGGGTGAGAGATCAAAGGGCTTCGGAGCAGGCAATGGGACTTACTCTAGTGACAACCCAGAAAACACTGGTACAACACTTGGGGGGGCGAGGGGGGGACCTATCTTCAATAGCACACTGTCTGGCTAATATGTTGAAATACATGAAACTTGAAAAAGCCCAAATGTCTGTGAATGGGGGAAAGGAGAAATTCAAAATAATGTGGAAACCCCTCCTGACAGCCCTGGAAAAAGGATTCTTATCTGATTAATTATGAAAGGCACAATGGAGAGTAGAGTGCTTAAAATTCCCAGTCCTATTCATCATAATTAATATATGAGTTTCCTAATGAACCAAGCCGTTATGTAGAAACTGCCAACTATCATTTATAATATTGTAAAATGATGAATCTTAGACTCTATTAATTGAATTTTATACTTAACTGTTAATTTACTATGTATCAACTGCTTTAAATATCAGTTCTATATGTTATATGCAAGTATGAAAAATGGATAAAGTTTACAAAAAAACCCTAATTTTTCCATTCCCTCCACCAGTTTCCCTTTGTTGATGTACTGAAATGTGTACAGAGAAAGACTTGTGACCCATTTGTGTAGAACATAAAGGGGGCTAGTGCAGAAAAGTAACACACACTACACACAAATGTTCCCTTCCCTCATGAGCCATGTTTGTGTATGCATCCATTTAACCCTGCCTGCTTAATCATATTCCCAAACAAACTGTGTATAAGGACATACAGGGCTGGATAATCAAACTGCGCCATTCTGAGGCGCAAGCCCTTGCGCTGCACAAAATAGTTGTGCTGGGGTGTGGCCGGGGTGATATTCAAAGGAGTTGCGCTATTGAGCAACTCCTTTGAATATCTTCCCAGCCACAACCACTGTGCATGGCACAGTGGAACTTCTGCATCAGCAGAGTTGTCAGAGTGGAGCATTCAACTTGCGGTGGCGCAAGTACCATTCGCCATCACGCCAAAATCATGATATTCAAAAGGTGACATGCAAATGGGGCGCATAATTCATACAAGGCACAGGTGGGGCCATTTGCATCTGATTATAGCCCCATTGCATGCCATTAGCATGTGTCGCGATCCCCGGACTTGCGCCTGGCACCCTGCCAGGCAGCAGCCATCGGGGACCGACGTCCCCTGGAGCCCGATCGCGGGCATAGTGTACTCCTTCCCCCCACCAGCCTGATCACGGGCAGCAATGTGGCCCCCCCTCCTCCCGAACATCTCCCTGGTGGTCCTGTGGACCAAAATGCCCGATCGCAGGCAGAAAGTAAACTGAACCCCCAACATCTCCCTGGCGAAATGCCCGATCGCGGGCAGAAAGTAAACTGAACCCCTGAACATCTCCCTGGCGAAATGCCCGATCGCTGGCAGAAAGTAAACTGAACCTCTCAACATCTCCTGGCAAAATGCCCGATCGCTGGCAGAAAGTAAACTGAACCCCCAACATCTCCTGGCGAAATGCCGATTGCGGGCAGAAAGTAAACTGAACCCTCCGAACATCTCCTGGCGAAATGCCCGATCGCGGGCAGAAGTAAACTGAACCCTCCCGAACATCTCCTGGCGAAATGCCCGATCGCGGGCAGAAAGTAAACTGAACCCTCCCGAACATCTCCTGGCGAAATTCCCAATCGTGGGCAGAAAGTAAACTGAACCCCCGAACATCTCCTGGCGAAATGCCCGATCGGTGGCAGTAAGTAAATTGAAACACCCCAAACATCTCCCTGGTGGCTAGTGTCCCCCACCCCACCCACGACAGCCCACCACCGCTCCCCCTCCGCGGCGGCGAGGCGGCAGCATCCCACCCGCCTGCGCCCCACCCCACCGACTGACTGCCCGGTAGAGACTGCAGCCCATTGGTGCAGAGCAGAGCCAATGGGTGTGCAGCCATACCGAGTACATGACAGTCCAGATTTGTGAATAAACATTCATTCACAAATCTGGACTGTATCATGCTCGGTATGAGCTGCGCCAGTGGCTCTTGCTCTATAAAGCGTCAGGCATACAGGCAATCAATCGGCAAAAGGCTGTAAGAGGCGGCAGGCAGGTGGGATGCTGCCGCCCGCCGAACGGTGAAGATGAATGACAGTGAGGGAACCTGCTCAACAGGGAGATGTTGAAGTTCAATTACTTACTGCCCTATAGAACATTCGGTCCATGGACCACCAGGGAGATGTTGAGAGGGATCAGTTACTTTCTGCCAGCGATCGGGCATTCACCGGGAAGATGACCGGGGTCAGTTACTTTCTGCCGATCGGGCATTCCATCACTAGACCACCAGGGAGATGTTGAGAAACTCCATTCTGCCCATGATCGGGCTGGTGGGGGAGGGTACACTATGCCCGTGGTCGGGCTGCGGGAGCACAGGGACTGGGTTGAGGGCCAGCCACAGGTGGCAGCTGCTGTGTTGTGCCCTGCCATACAGCAGCTCACCTGTGGGTGGCCCTCGACTTAAGCCTTTTTTTTTGGCTCAAAGTTGTGCAGGCGCAGGTTGGGGGTTGCGCCTGCACAACTCTGCACAGCCTGGCTGAATATCGGGCTGTGCAGCTTATGCATGGTTCCTCCCCCTCCAGTTGAGCATGCATTCATTTGCATTGCGCTGTTGCTCAGCCTGTTTTCAGTGGCGCAACTGCCTCCTGCTGAATATCGCAGAATGGCGCAATTTCGGACTTACGCATGGCGCAACCTTTTTGAATATCTGGCCCACATTGTATTATTGTATAACAAATTACAAATACCCAAACAATACAAAGCACCATGAGCAATACATTCAAGTCACCATGCATATACTTCCCATGATGCCTTGCATTAGTGGGGAATGTGTAATTTATTATTTCATTAAAACTTTACTTTATTTTTGTCATTATTCATGTTTCACCTCCTGCCCTGGCTGGCTGCTCTTCCCTCAGACCTCCACTGCCCCATCATCCAGCATCCTACAGACTTACTACTTCAGACCCACCCACAGCTTACCTCCTGTGTTGGGGTGGTAAAGAGTTGAGCTCAGCACGCCTGTTGCTGGTGGGAGTCTGCAAGGGGATGGGGAATTGTTCTGCCAGCAAGGGTGATTTTTCTATTTTCCTCCCTATCCTCATGGTGTGAAGCAGTCGTGCAATGACATCAGTGGTGGTGCTACACACACTTCCATACACAGCACACTGGATGTCTGCCATGTCTGTGCCTCCTGCACTTCAGTCCCAGTAGTCTGTCTCCCAGCCACAGCTAAGGGCCAGTCTAACACCGAGTGCTGCTCCCACTCAAGCTTGAATGAGGGCAGCAGTCCACTGGATGCTCGATCCTATCTCTCCCTAGAGGACACCCCAATGACCCAGGCTCAGGGCATGGACCTTTGTCACTGGTATCAAAAATAGCTCTACTGCTGTGCTTAAGGGATGGCAAAAACTTGGCTTTATTGCCAATGACCTTCCATGGTAAATCTTGTTTCAATGATTTTGCACCGAACTTCCTGTCTTTATGAGATCACCATGATCCACATAAATTTGATCTTATGACAGATTCCTTCCTAAAACCTGTTGAGATAACAGGGGCCCTATTCACAGTTACAATGGTCCGTGATGTTCCCAAAACTGCAAATTATAAATTGGTGTCAGTGTCTTCAGAGGTGGCTTTTCCCCTGTGACAGCAGCATAGTATACACTTATGTCCAAATTTTAGCACTTGCACATAGGCTGTGCAACATTAACATATTGAACTGTGTCTTTGTAGGGGTTGACACATGGCATCTGTCCTGGGCATGTGGTGCTACCCTCAAAATCATTTTTCTCAGCCTGTACTTCGATGGCCTTGGCAGTAGGTTGATATATGTGAGTGTTATGACCTGGTTTCAGTTATCTAAACCCAAACCTTGAGGTCAAATTTGTGGGAGGCAACTTGATTTACTTTATACTAGCCCAATAACAAATCTTAATCCCAGTGAAGAGGACCTCATATAAATCCAGACACGCTAACAAGACACCTGTACTATACTTTTTAGTAGGTTTTATGTTAAGCAAATTACATGAAAAGAAAAACATGGCATATAAACAACTTACAAGTAATCAGGTATCAGACTCTTTCAAATGTATTGTGCAGTGTCATTGGTTCAGTAGGTAGCACACTCGCCTCTGAAGTCGGGAGATCAGAGGGCTGTGGGTTCAGTTCCTATATCTGGCACTTGGGTTAATATCCCAGTACTGACACTGTAGTGCAGCATGAGAGGGGTGCTGCACTTCTGAGGTGCTGTCATTCATATGAGATGTTAAACTGAGGTCCCATCTGCTTGGATAGGTGGATGTTAAAGATCCCATGGCACTTATCGAAAAGAGTAGGGGAATATTTTAATAGCAGAAATACTTTAAGCATAAGCAACAAAATAACAGAAAGGGAGATAAAGAAAAGGAAATGAGATATTCAAGAGATCACAGTTCATGTTACAGGGAAATCTGAGTCAGTTATCCACGACATGTTTTTCCATAATTCTAACAGAGTTCTTATAGGAGTAGACTATAAGTCTGAAACAAAAACAGATTTTAAATCAGAGACAACTTTCTGTAATATGGCCTGATGGGTTAAATCCAATTGCTGTAAAGTAAAGAGACAGCGAGCAGTCCAAATATGCCTTTTTAAAACAGTAAAGACAACATTTAAAGAATCAATGTTCCATTTTTTTCCATGCCTGAGAAAAGGAACCATACAACAAAACTTTATAAGACACAAATGAGAATATAGATTCTTTCCATTAGGTGGCCAAATAAGACCAAAATCCCTTAATATAAGAACAGGAGAAAAATAAATGTTGGATGGTTTCTTCTTGTTTTATACAGGTATGTCTGGAACAATATTGGTCAGTTAATTGTTTATGTTTCTGGTTTGCTTTCACGTTTATGCATTCATGGCAGCTCAACCAATGTACGTCCCACATCTTCTGAGGGATCCTAGTATTACGCAAAAGTGTCTGAAGGTCAGTCAGGGCAGTATCCAGGCATTTAGAGAAGGAAACTGGAACAGGACATACATGGGTGAGTAAATGTTTGTACAAAGACCTTCTGCTCAAGGTCATAATTGTCGTGCTTAACACTCGTCATTGTTTCAAGTGCAGAAAAGATTCCCTAACATGACTAGGCTTCATTGGGATTTGTTTCAGCACTTTAAGAGAATTTGTTTCCCAAAGGCCAAACCATGGGTTACAGATGTCGAAAAACCACGATTCCCACCCCTTTTCACAATTTATCAAGAAAGATTTAAAGTTAGTAATGAAAAAAATGCTATTATAAAAAAAATAAAGGACTGACCAGATCAAGACCACCCTCCGAAAGTGGCAAATATGTTACATTATGCCGAATAGGGTTGAGGCGGCTGCCCCATAGTGCATGGAAAAAAATACTTAACAATCAGGTTTCAAAACTTTGTGGGGGAGGAAAAACATGTGACAAAAAAAGAAAAAACAAGAATTAAATAAGTTTTAATCATATACACCCTTTTTTCCCCATTTTCCACCTATTCCATAAAGTAACCTTAGACTGTGCCAAATCAAGTTTAGGACCCCAATTAAGAATATCTAAAGAAGCATTCCCAATCAAGATACCCAAAATTTTAACAGGGTCTAAGGTTATTCTAATGTCCTAAACAAAAGTGCGTCTCAAACCACTAGTGCCCAATTGTCTACCCACGCATTTACTCAAATTCAGGACAGCTCCAGAAAGGGACCCAAAAACTTTACAATGCTGAACAGCTACCGAAATTGAAAAGGAGTCTGCTACAACCAAACTCATATAATCTGTGTATGCCATTACATAGTGCAGACTAGAAAGTGATGGAATAGGGAGCAGAACAATAGATTGGGATGTGTTAATAGATCGAAGTAAAGGGTCTAAAAAAATATGTATAAAATAGGGCAAAGTGGACAGCCTTGTCTAACCCCACCTTTTCAATGGTATTATAGGACCTTTCGACCCATTCACCATAGGGACAGTCATGGCTGTGTGATATAATAATTTTATCCAAGCAACAGTTCTAGCAGGAATTTTATAACAATGTAGGGTGTGCCATAAAAAATCATGATTGACCGAATCAAAAGCCTGCTTCTGATCCAAGGAGATCAGAAAGCCATTCAGCAGGTCATGATTGCCACGTTCAACTATTTCCCATAACAAAATGAGATTATCAGAAATACTCCTCCCCAGAATATTACCAAATTGAGCCTTAGAAATTACAAGGGGAGCAATTTTCAACAGACAGAGTGAAATAATTTTTGCCAAAATGTTAAAGTCCGTGTTTAAAAGGCTAAGGGGCCTCCAATTGTGTAAAAATCTCCTATCTCCTTTTTGTAAATATAAAAGAGGCTACCCATATTGAAATCTAACAGTAGAAAGTCTTGTCGTAAATCATAATTAAACATTGCTGTCAATTCCTCCCTTAGGTCAGCATCCAACAACTTATATAGTTCATTGGAAAGACCATCTAAGCCAGGAGTTACCCTCAGACTTAAAGCCCGAATAGCATCTCCCACCTCCTGAATCTGTATATCATTAGATATGGAATCAAGAATTGTTTGCGGTACATCTGGGATGACCAAGGACGACAGACAGGCAAGAGTCGCTTCTACCTGTGAGGTAATAGGACCAAATAATAGTCTGGTATATTCAGCCACATATCTCTGAATATCTAAATGATTAGTCAATTCCATCATGTTCCCATCAAAAAGAGACCCAAAAACTTTACTATCTACACATTTAGAACAGATGTCAAATGGGCAGACAGCATGATATGAACCTGATAGCCCAAATTGTTGCTGTTGTTGTAACAATGAAAATTGTTTGGAGTGATACATATTAAGCTCCTGTTTTAGCTGAGTTATTTGAGCAGTAAAATTGTGACCAGTAGTGTAACACAATTTAAGGATTTTCTGCAGTTGACAGTTCTCTGATAGTCAAAATATTGATCATTGTGTGCTTGTCGACAAAAATGTCTCAACAAATGTTGCAATTCTGATTTAATATCAGGCCACCAGCTCCAAAGGTCATCATAGAGCATGAAAACTGATTTCCTGGCTTGAAAAAATATTTTAAGCCATGTTAGCAACTGTGAGTCCTGTAATAATGTAGAATTCAGTTTCCAGGAGCCTGGACCAAAACGCTTTGTCTGTGCATCACCAAGGGTAACTGTTAAAAGACTATGATCCAAAAAAGCTGCAACCTGAACAGTAGCAGCAGAGAGTGGTAGGTGACAGGATACGATAAAAAGTAAATACGGATAGCCGGAGGGCCTTTATGAAAGGCGGGGGTATGTGTATTAGTAATCTGAAGATATGCGTCTTTAAGTTTTGCAGACTGCAACAGCTGTTTCAGAAAATTAGTGCCACAAAACAATTTATTCGTTCTAGAGGAGTGTGATTTATCTTTAAGGGACAGGCCACAATTGAAGTCTCCTCCAAAAACTACATACTAGGAAGGATACAGATAAGAGCGAACAAGCTTCAGTAACTCAATCCTAAGTGATTTTGTTTGTGGCGCATAAATATTAACAATCCTGTATAAAACACCAGAAATCCACACATCCAAAAGTAACAACCTACCTGGGTATAAATCAAGTACAAGTACTTTAAGAACAGAAACATCAGATAAAGTAAACAAAATCCCCACACCAGAGCATGTTTCTTGGCCAAAGGACCAATAGGATAGGCCAGGAAACCAAGCCTTTTGTAAAGTAGGTATTTCAGAAAGTGAATGAAACCTCACATCCTGTAACAATATCACCCCAACAGCAAGGCAAGATAAAAAGAAAAAAAACAAATCCCTCTTTGGCCGACATTTAATACTGTTAACATTCATAGAATGTATAGAGAATGAGGGATCCATAATAGGTGGTTTAACCGAGAGAGCTAGAAGGCAAAAAAAAGGAACTTTCACCTAGGTTTACCCCTCCTAGGTACACAGTCCTTATGTTTCACCTTGGCCTTTGCCTTCCATTTTTGTGACCCTGGATTATCAAGGGGGACCTCTGTATCAGTAGTCAGTTCTGGGTGGGATGAGAGTACAGAGGAGGAGTCAGAATCCGTGTTTTCTGAGGGGTCACATAGGATTTCAAATTTATTGGCTAAAGGGATACTATCCACCTTCAGCGCCTTGGGAAAAGGGGACCCCAACTTCTGAGAGACCCTCGTAACTCTAGTATGAGGGACAGAGGATTCTGGGTGGGAGGGTTGGTGGGTTCATACTTTCTGAAGGATGAGCTGGGGAGACAGCAGTAGACAGGGGAACCTCACTAGAACCACTAGGCAATATGGGGGAGAGAGAGGGGTGTTCAGATCAGGAAAAACCACAGTAGTATGCGGGACAGTAGGGGATACTGGTATATCAACAGTGGGGGCAGTTGAAAGAAGGGAATGCTTGGGAAGAGCCTCTGAAGGCTGAATATTCTGGGGAACAGAGGAAAAACCATAAATCTTAGAATGTTGTGCTACAGTGATAAGTAGTCTCTGTTCCTCCCCATCAGCCAGCGTTGGAGAGTTATGTGCTGCCCAAGTGCATTGTTGAAAAGTGTGACCATTTTCTTCACAAAGAACACACCTAGGCTCTTCTACACATTGTGAACCAGCATGGCCAAGCTCACCACACACAGAGCATTTTACAACATCACAGATACTACTGATGTGGCTAACAGAACCACATCTGTAGCATGCCTTCAGCTGACCAGGATAGAAGAGAACTCCCCTATCTCTGCCTAGCATAAAACTGTTGGGTAAATGTTGTACTCACATATCATTTGATCTAAGTAGCACTCTTACTTTCCAACTCCCTGTCCACAAATTTTCAGTATCAAAGATAGCCTCTGGATTAGAAAGCATAGTACAGCGTTGCTTTAACCATACCGTAATGTCATTTAAGCTAATCCCCTCATTACTGAACAAAATAGTCACATTTTTATGAGCAGATTTAGTCAGAGGTACTGCACTAAATGGGGCCCATAATGGTAAAGATTTTCACTCATGAAATTTTGCCCCCGAATTTTTCTAATCCTGACATAGATTTAAACCTAATATCAAAGTGTGTTTTAGAGGAGAGGTGTAGTAAAGCATGAATCTCACGAGCAGCAAAGCCCATCAAGTCGTTTAGAAGAGTCCTACCCGCAAAGATCCGATCAGGTAGTTCAGGCATACCACCCAAGTACTGCAGCCAGACCACGTTATGCCATTTAGCTTGATGAGTGGGTACTGAAAAAAAAGAGGTATAAGTCCTCAAAGCAGCAGGGCATGCAGAGGAAGGCAGCCTAGCAGGTGGTAAGCGCAGTTCAGGGTCCCGAGGTCTCAAACTGGGGGAAGACATGGTCTTTGAACAGGAAAGTTCTTCTGGCGGTGTCATGACAGGAATATTCAACACCGGGTGTTGAGTAAGTTGAAGCTCAGAAGGGAGAAAGGGTTCTGGGGGTCATGGTGAGGCAGGCAACCACGGGGCAGAGGAACAAACAGTCTCAGCAAGATCAGAAGTCCGTATTGGCGAGGTACCAGAGCACCAAGTTCCAGCAACAGGATCCCATTCCCAGCCAGCCGCTCTGCGGGTTGAATCCACTGACCAATCCAGAGTTGGAGTTCCAGTGGCAGGTGAAGGGGCTCGTTGTAGGCCCAGCTCTGAGACAGCTGGTAACGCCATTCCGGGCGAACCCCCACCGTCAGTAGAGACAGAGTTTGACAGCACCGGTCTATCAGAAAAGGAATGAGGAAGTGTCAAAACACTGTCAGAAGTGGCAGCAGGTAAGGAAACTTCAGGTTTACATTGTGAGCCAGTGGGAAAGTCTGTAAACAACATAGTAGCATGATGTTTTAAAGCAAGCAATTCAGTTTTCTTTGCCAAATAATGTTGATCCTCCAAAAGAAGCAAAGCATCCACATCAGCCACATCAGTAGAGGCAGAAACAGGCAGAGACAAAGGAGTAATCTCAGATGAAGGGTTAGCAGCATTTGCAGCTCTAGTAGAAATCATGCCGTTACCCTGCAAGGCGAGATTCATAGCAGAACAAGAAGTTATATCCATATCCAACTGCAAGTTGAGCATCTTCTCAGTAGTAACAGGAAAGTCCTTAAGCACTGCGGTCTCTGGCAAAGCAGAGACAAAGGAGGAGACCGACTCCCCTGCCTCCATTGCCTCCATGTCCTCCACAGCTCCTCCATGGATGGCCATCTTGGCAGAATGCCAGGATGTAAGGGAACCTTTCTACAGAGTAGGGGAATTTCCCTGGTGTCCTGGCCATATTTCCCTCATTCACTAAAAATACCACCAACAGCTTAATCTGGTTCAAGATCAGTTGGCATTCATCTGTATCCCACTCCCTGGATTGTGCCTGAAAATAGGCAGGATTTGTCTAGTGCACTTACCAGGTCAACAAAAACTAAATAAAGTACTTGTACCACTGCACTCCTGTTAGTGGAACATAACATTGCTGACAGTCTTTGGCTTCCCCCTGGAAGGGAGGGAGTTGGTGAAAATGTATGTTCTTGGAACAGTTTTTTAGCAGATACACTCAGTGCAGCAGTTCCAGTTTCAGTTTGAAAATCACAAGTCCAGGTGTTGATAAGTTTATACAGTTCTTAGCAAAACATGCACACACATTAGCAACTCGATGAACCCACAGTTCTCCAGGGAAAAATCTCACTCCCAGCTCCTTTATTTTCTTGCCAAAGATGAGACATTAGCTAGGGTGTTTATTTGGTAAGGGCTTATGGAGAACAAACGTTGTTTGTTTTTTCCTGGTCCATTGACGGGAGAGATGCTGGATGGCATTCTGTCCATCAATGTTCCAATCCAGTGTAGATGTTTGCAGCTGGTGGGAGTCTTGTTCCTGAATGATTTGCAGCATCATGATTTTGAGGGATGGTACAGTACATGGCATAGGATTCTGCATGTTGTTGTCTTTCTCCTGAGGTGCCATAACTTTGGTTGCTTGCAGAAAGATATTCTGCTTTAGATGATGTGATGATGGCAAGTAAGTACCTAGCTGTTAAAAGGTACTAGGCATGCCTCGGTGATGGTATCAGATGTTGGGAATACCATCTCTTCATGGTATTGCTGCAGAGAAATACCACATTTCTTGATGGCATTTGGTGTTGAGCAATACAATCTTGATGGTATCGTTGTTCAGGCATACCATAATCTCTCCCAAGAAATGATCATGGCCGGCCTGGTGGTACTGAGGTTTGAGGTGCTGGATGCCACACCTCTTGCGCCATGCCGGTGACCCGGGTTTGGGAGCAGACTCAGGCCACCAGACATCAGTGGGAGAGGAGAGGATTGAGAGTCTGGAGGACTGCTCTCCTCTCCCAGGGTGAGTTGTTATGGATTCTGACTTTGCAGCAGCTCCTGCTGGAGACCAGGAGCAGTGCACTAGTGGGTAATGTGAATGGGGAGAGGCAATGGCAGACGTCTGTGAGAGGGGGCAGGAGTGTACCTTCTGTGCACTGCCGTCACTGCATGTCCATGCCTAGGGGAGGAAAACTGAAAACCCTGGCACCTGGGCAGGCAAAGGCGGTACCCATGGATGGCACCCACACCCCATGCCAGATCATTCCAACTGGCCCCTGACTCTCACCCTCACCCCAGCCACCTACAAGATTGTAAGTAGACTGCTGGAGAAGTTGGCAGTCCCACCTCAGGGGATTCAGAGCTGGGGAGTTAGTTAAGTCTGTGTGTGTAGGAGTGAGAACTTTCCCAGGATGGGGGTCTGGTCAAAGGACCTCAGGCAGTGCGGGAGAAAGCTAGTCCACATGTGTCCATGCCAGAGAGAGGTCTATGGTGCCAGAGATGAAGGGTGAATAAATAAAGTCTACAAAAAAAAAAAGAAATGTTCATATTTTCATACAGTACATTTTACATAGCAAACATTTTTTGTCTCATGTCATCAGACATCAAGATGCCTAAGCTGAATTTTGCTTACATTTGAGCTAGGAATATTTGATAAAAATGTTTTCATCTTAGTCAACAAAACAGTCTGAACATTGTCCTAGTTCATTACTTTTCAATGCACATTGGTTTTGTAACAAGAAATGTTAGGGGACACTAGTGTTTCAAAATCCTCCACTGAGCAAAAGTGATACTATGTATGATGTACTTGTTCAAGCATATTCAGCACCACTTGTCTCATCTGTTTCTAAACAAGATTTAAAATGACATTGCATACATACGCTAGACTTAGGAAAAACAAGCACATATCTCTATGTATCCTTCAGTAGTAGAAATTAAATGATAAAAGCTTGCAGAAAAAGGCAACAGGCATTTCCAATCTACAGAAATGACAGGCTGGGTTTTAGCAGAATTAGAACGAGGTTGAAATAAGACTATAATTCAAGTTCAAACTTGACCTGAAAATATGTGACCCTGTATTGCCCACATATAGCATTCCTTGCTAGTCTTCCCTGGAGGTCTGGTGGCTCCTGAAACTTGTGAATTGATTGTGCGTGTCCCTTACATCTAGTGGTTTTCCACCAGTAGCCCTGTTTCCTTCTGTTTCTTCTGTCAGTAGTGCCTAACCCTTCAAACATGCTGGAATAAATAATCTGGCTGATATTGTTGACTTTATATGAAAATATAAATGCAGCTATTGTTGGCTGTAGCCAACTCTTACTTACTTTTGAAAGCCCTGATATGAATAATAATCTTGTTAAAATACCAGCGTATCCTCTGCAAATAATTTCATTTTTTGTTTTAATTGCTAATTATGAAACAGGTGTGGGTTAACATGAGAGATCCAGAGTCACTTCCAACCTTAAATTACCATGTTACTAAATGACATGCATTCAAACCAAGGTTTTAGCTCCAAAAACTATGATGAATTGTCACAGGCCAACATTTTGCTTTAACTGTCTAATGGGAAAGGCACTCGTTGGATGGTAATTGGCTTAGGGGAAGATGGTAGAGGGTAGTAGTTTAGGGCAACAACTCCAAATGGGCAGGGGTACTCAGTGGTGTGATGCCCCTTAAAGATCTGAGCTGGATCTGCTTGTGGTCAGCTTAAGTTCCAAAATGACATTAAGGTGACAAAGGTAGTGGACTCCAAAAGGATAGGGACAAACTTCAGGAGGATCTGGACAAGCTGGGTGATTCATTGTAGTCAGCTGAAAGGTGCTGCACTTAGGGTGTAAAATGGGGGAGAGAAGGGAAAGTAATCCTGTCACTTTATAGGCAGTGATTAGGCTCCACTTGGAGTACAATTTGCATTTCTGGGCTCTTCAACACAGGAATGATATGGACGCAGTCAAGAGGACGCAACACAGGGTCACCATAATGATCAAGAATGTAGAGATCAAAAGTTATGAAGAGAGCTTGTAGACCCTTAACATGTTCACACTTGAGAAAAAGAGGCTGAAGGAGGACAGAATCTCAGTCATCTACATAATAAAGTGCATTAACAAGAATAAACTTGCTGAAATATTCCCTCAGAGAACTCCACCTTCTCAAACCTTATTGTCACTGTTGAGAGACCTCTAGAACCTGTCCTACTACATTGTAATTGTGTGATGTTACTACTGCGTCACTTTGTCAAGCTCAGACTTTGCCGCCCCAGGTCCCAGACTGGTTTGGTATTCCTCACAAGTCTGTGCTGGCTATCTTCACTTTGTACTGCCCTGGTGAGTGACATTGAACCAATCCTTATTCCCCTGCCTCCCCATTTACTGGTGTTCCTACCTGGTCTAATACAAAAGGCCTTAAAATTGCCCACCTAAATGTCAGGGGTCTTTTAGCTAATTTAGATGAGTGTACCACCTGGGTAGCTCATACAGTCCTGACAATGTTTAACTGACAGAGACATGGTTTTAACCTCTGACTCCCTGACTCTGCCTGTACCCTACCAGGATTACATTTTATCAGACTTGATAGGACTGGTAGGAAATGTAGGGGTGACTTTCTCCTGTACTCTAGGGGTTTTTTAAATGTCTTTCTCACACAACATTTGTACCTTCTGTCTCCACCCTGTGAGTTTGTGCACTCATTGCTGCATTTGAAGGTTTTCTACAAAAAAATAAGGAGGCAAAGAGGGTCATAAAGGAAGGCAAAAGCAAACACAGAGCTGTGTATTGTGAAGGGGATCAAGAACAGAGAAAAACAGTTTTGTAGATATATCAGTGAAAAAAAGGGAAAAAGGGGGGCATCACATCGCTAATTGAGGGAGTAGGGTGATAGAGGAGGATGAGCAAAAGGTTGTTGTCCTGAATGACTACTTTTGCTCAGTATTCACTAAGGAGAACTGCAGGTTCATGCCAGAAAGTGGCATCAAAGCAGCTGCTAAGGGAGTCCTGGAAATGAGGCAGCCAATACTTACTAGCAAGAGGGTTCTGAAATGGCTGGCAGCCCTTAAGATAGATAACACCCCAGGATCAGATGGGTTGCATCTGAGGATACTTAGGGAATTGGCAAAAGAACTGTCTGAACCACTGGCTAGGCTGTTCAACAGCTCAATTAGGTCCAGGAGGTTTCAAGGGGTGGGAGAATGTCAGGCATTATACTGCTTCATAAGTGGGGGGATAGGGAGCAACCAGGTAGCTAGAGGCCTGCCAGTCTGACCTCTATCATGGGGAAGCTGATAGAATCACTAATTAAAGAGGACCTCATGGACTACCTAGACAGCAAAAGGCTCCAGAATAGTAAATACACAGTTTTGTTTCGGGAATGTCTTGTCAGACTACCATCACTAACCTGATTTTTTTTATTAACTGGGTGACCAAAGAAGTAGACAAGGGCCATGCTGTGGATCTGTTGTACTTTGACTTCAGCAAGGCTTTTGATTCGATATCACACAAAAGGTTGCTCAAAAAGATGGAAAACCTTAGTGCAGCTAAAACTGCAGTAAACTGGGTGGGTGGGTAGTTAGCTAGAAGGGAGGCAGCAGAGGGTGGTGGTCAATGGAGTTAAATCAGAAGAAAGGGAGGTTACGATCTGGGTTCCTCAGGGATCTTTCCTAGGTTTGGTCCTCTTCAACATGTTCATTAGTGACATTGGTGAGGGAATCCATGGCAGGCTGGGTCTCTTCATAGATGACCAAAACGATGTGGTAAGGTGGATAGTAATGAGGAAATAAGAGATATGCAGAGGGATCTACAAAAATTGAGGTGTGGTCAAGGGTCTGGCAGTTAAAATTCAATGCCAAAAAGTGCATGGTAATGCACCATGGGAAAAGGAACCCCAAGACAGAGTACTGGATGGATGGATGGGGTGAGACATAGCACTGCAGAAGAGGAATGGGATTTAGGAGTTATCATCTGTAACTGAATGAAACAAATGAACCAATGCAACAAGGCATGTAGCAAGGTTAACAGGATGCTGGGATGTATTGGAAGGGCTATTGATAGCAGAAGAAAAGAGGCAATACTTCGCCTGTACAGATACCAGGAGTACTGCCTCCACTTCTGGAGCCCTCACATCAGAAAGGACAGGGATAGGTTGGAAACAGTGCAACACAGAGTAAGAAAAATGATTCAGGGCCAGCAGGACAGATCCTATGAGGAGTGCATCAAGGCATTAAATATGTACTCACTGGAAACCAGAAGGGAGAGGTGAGATACGATACAGACCTTCATGTTCCTTAAAGGAATTAACAAGGTAAACTGTGGGGATTTATTTACCCTAAATAACATCTCAAGGTCACATTGTCATGAGTGGAAATGAACATGAGGGAGGTTCAGGAGGGACATGAGGAACTACTTCATTATGGAAAGGGTGGTGGAACCTTGGAACAGTCTGTCAGCCAAGGTGGTGGGTGAAAACACAGTCAGGGGATTCAAGCAGGCATGGTACGGAATGAAGGGAACAGGGGTCACCTGCTGTGACAAACAAGGGAGGAGAATGGGGATAGAATAGGGAGGATTACCCAGGCGAATTGATAAATAATCAGTCATGATTTTTGAAGGTCAGCCATGACTGATTATTGTTAATCATCAAATGTTACCATAAGATCATCAAAGGAGATCATGATCTAAGATCATCATCTAGATCATGATTTAATCATCAAACTTGAACTTCAAATCACCAACTGATGATTATTATTTTTGTAAGCTTAAATTAGCATGATGGTTGTTGATGAACTGTGGATGATCAAGTGATGATCATTGATGATTATATTAGTTCAGTATTATAAGGCTGCAAGTCACAGAAATAGTACTTAAAGTTTTATTCATGAAAATATGAATGTCACACTTCAGCGAAGATAATTAAGAATTATAATGTAAAACATGTGAAGTCAAGTTTAAATCCCATTAGGAAGAGTACATGTAATGTCTAGTATAGGATACATATGTGACTACCTATTTGCATATTTCAGCAGCACAGTTTATGGAACAAAACAATGGTAATTTCTGTTTTTAAATTAATTTAGCATTGACAGTATTAGTTTGCAGACTATTAGGAAAGATTTAGAGCACAAACCAAGTACTTTTAGGAACTCACTGCAACTGTAAAAGGAACCACTTAATGGGGATATATAAACAATATGAGCCTTTTTAATGTTAGTAATGTATGACTTATCAGAGTAAGCATAACTGAAAGCAAGGGGCTTGTAGAAAAGGGTATTGTAACTGTTTATTTGAGTAAAGATGTCAAAATATCAGATACATTCCAAAAGCATACAGAAAGGATAAATTGATTTTTTAAATGTATTTCTGTAATCTTGACCATGTGCAATCATGAAAAATCATGATTATATGTGATCATCGTTAATCATAATCACCATCTCCATAACTTCATGGTTTGTGATTGGTGACCATTTAACATTGATGGTTAATTATTAATGATGATCACAATGATGATTTTTGAAGCTTAAACACGATCTCTGAACATAACCAGATAATGATCATTCATGATACATCATTACAAAATCATCATCTTTTTGGCTGGGTGGTATCCTGGATAACAACAGTTTCCATGGAAGGTTTTAGAGATAATAGGGAATACTGGCAGACTGTCTGTCATCATGGTCTATGTTTCTATAAGTAACACAAAGAAAATCCACTTGCTGGAGGTTACATGAGCACCTGGAAGAAATGCAGCTTAATCTCTGTTGCCTTCCATGTTTCTCACTCCATTTTCCATGTTTGATTTGTGGGGCACTTGAGTTTTACATTGCTTTGGAAGAGGAGAAAGTATGCAACCTGGAGAGGTGCTGACAGCCAACCAGCTACCCTTGCAGAAGAGAAAAAAATCCATTGATAAGTCACCCTCCACCCAAAGTCAGTTGCCAGACTCAAAGATTGCTGCTACAAGGGACAGTAACACCGTATCTCCAGACCCAGTGAGACAGGTGCTCATAATTGAACAGATTGGTACCTCGGTTGAAACTATTCGGATCACAGTGACTGCCACCCAAGCTAGCCTCACTGCCCTCACTGCCCGTGCGGATAAAACAGAGCACTCACTCACTGAAATAGTGGACTACAATGTTATGCAGGACTGTTGTATTCAGGCTTCAGAGGCCTAAATTGCCTGACTGAAAGCAAAGCTGGAGGACCTGGAAGGCAGAGGGAGGCAGAAGAATCTCTGCATTATAGCTCTCCCTGAGTGCTTGGAGGGCAGAGATCCTGTTCAATATCACCATGCAAACTTGCCCAAATGGCTCAACTGCCTCCTGAGGAGTACAACTTTGAGGATGAATGGGCACATACAATTCATAGAGTCTAGACCACTCAATCCTCCACGAGATTCCAACCTCTCATTTTTAAACTGTTACGGTACCTGGACAAGGAACTGGTCATGGCTAAAGCATGGGAGCTTTGAGACATTGTGGTAGGAGGGTCTCAGATCTCTTTTTTCCCTGATTACCCTGGGGTGCTCTGGAGTGGTGCCAGGCATTTGATAAAATTAAACAGGGCCTGTGCACTCTCTTGGCCAATGTTGTGCTCTATCAATATGCTATTTTTTTATTCCCCTCCTACTTGTTTATATCCTATGGTGTACCACCCATGAGTCACCTTTCTTTGCCCTTGGTCTTACATCATGCAATGAGGAAAATAGGCACTTTGGCATTTTTTCCTCCTTGGCACACTGATTGATATGTGTCCACTCCATCTGAGGGATCCTGTGAGTTAGGTCCCTTATCCTATATCGCTATCCTCTTTGCTCCCCCTCTCTCTCTAGCTGTCTTGCCCCATTTGGTATGACAGGGAGGGGAAAGTAGGGAGTGGCAGGGGTCACCCCTTGGTTTTTGGAGTATCCAGGACCTGTTTAAGCAATGGCTTAATAGCCCCCCACTATCATACATTAGGGAAGTGACCAACTGGGAGTGGGATCACTTGTTTTTGCCTTAGCCTTTTTGTTTCATTCATTTTTCCCGAGGCCCCCTCTAGACTGGAATTTCTGTTTTTGTGAAAACCCAATCATTGAATGTTTATTATGTCACTTACATATACTTTTCTCATGTATTTTTACTGGCTTATCTTATGTAGATTTTTGTATAATAACACGGCAGGACTTTTGTGGGGAGGGGATGGGGGACTTTGGGACCTGGAGTGTATCCCCAGATTAGCAGTAACTTCTTTGATTTACACACCTGTTGTACAGCAAATATAACCATTGTCAATCACTTGAAAATTGTGTTGTGAAATGTGAATGTGAGGGATTTTAATGATCATAAGAAGTGTAGGACAGTCCTTCAATGTATCTGGGATATGAACTGTGACATAGCCCTCCTGCAAGAGACACACCTGGTGTAGGGGGGATTCTAAGCTTTTATGCCGTATGTGGGTAGGCCAATAATATCATAGTGCTCACTCTACCTGACAGAAAGGGGTAGCAATGTTGTGTAAAAAGGGCCTACCATTGGACATATCTGGATAGTTCAAGGATCCTAAAGGTACATTTTTACTTCTATCTGGTAGCTATTTAAGCCTCTCTATTGGGTTGGGTAAGATAGAAACATAGAAGTTGATGACAGATAAGGACCACAAGGCCCATCCAGTCTGCACATTTCTTTTTCTACCTTTTAAATGTGCCATCAGCATTTGCTCTGTCAATGGCCTATCTATTCATATTCATCTGTATTGCTCCATTATGCCTATCCCATGCCTGTTTGAAGCCCTGACTGTATTCATATCCACCACTTCCTGAGGTAGGTCATTCCATGCATCCACCACCCTTTCTGTGAAAAAGAACTTCCTCACATTACCCCTTGATCGGCCCCCCTCTAATCTCATGCTGTGTCCTCTTGTCCTGCTATTTTTCTTATATTGAAACATGTTAGACTCTTTCGCCTTGTTAATCCCCTTCAGGCGTTTGAATGTTTCGATCATATCACCTCTCGCTCTCCTTTGCTCTAGGGGTATACATATTGAGCTCCGTTAATCTGTCCTCATATGTTTTCTGATGCAGTCCCTGCACCATTTTGGTTGCCCTTCTCTGGACTACCTCAATTTGGTTAATGTTCATGTGAAGGTGATGGTCTCCAGTACTGCACGCAGTACCCCAGATGGGGCCTAACCAGTGTCTTGTAAAGAGGGATTATTACCTCCCTCTTCGGACTTGTGATACCCTACTAATACACCCTAACATCCCCCTAGCCTTACCTACTGCTTTAGTGGTCTGCTTGGATAATTTCAGGTCATCGGTGATGATAATGCTCAAGTCTCTTTCTTCCCTTGTGACTGCCAGCAACTCTCCTCCCAGCCTATAGGTGGCTTCAGGGTTTCTCTTCCCTATGTGCATGATCTTGCACTTCTTTGCATTAAACCCCAGTTGCCACTCTTCTGACCATTTGGCTAGTTTATCCAGATCTCTTCTCATTCTGCCCACCCCATCTGGATCATCAACTCTGTTGCAGATCTTGGTGTCATCTGCAAACAGACAAACCTTACCCTCCAGTCCATCTGCAATGTCACTGATGAAGATATCGAAGAGGACTGGCCCCAGGACTGATCCCTGAGGAACCCCACTTGTGACTTGCATCTCTTCTGACTGTATACTGTTTGCCACCACTCTCTGTTTTCTGCCCATCAACCAGTTTGCCACCCAATTGACCAACTTCTGACCCACCCCCAGCCTACCCAGCTTATTAATCAATTTTATACATGGAACAGTATTGAAAGTTGTGTTGAAGTCAAAGTAGGCAACGTTGACCGCTCCACCTTGGTCCACCACTCTGGTTACCCAGTCAAAGAAATCTATGAGATTAGTTTCACAGGACCTTCCTTTTGTAAACCCATGCTGTTTTGCATCCTGTGCTAATATGAATTCCAGGTGTTGCACTATCCTTTCCTTAAGGAGTGCCTCCATAATCTTGCCCACTACTGAGGTAAGACTGACTGGTCTGTAGATCTCTGCCTCCTCCCTGCTACCACTCTTGTGGAGTGGGATCACATGAGCCCTTCTCCAGTTTTCTAGGACCTCTCCTGTGCTCAGAGACTCACTAAACAGTTCTGATAATGGCTCTGCTAGTTCTACCCTTAGCTCCTTTAGTACTCTGGGATGTATGCCATCAGGTCCCATTGCCTTGTCCATTCTGAGCTTATCGAGCTCTTGTAGGACCCTTTCTTTTGTAAAAGGACTAGTGCTCACCTCCCTCCCTCCCCCATGTATCCATGGTGCTGAGCTCTGGGCCCTCCCCTAACTTCTCTTCAGTAAATATTGAGCAGAATTATCTGTTTAGGATAGATGCTTTTACATGGTCCTTCTCCTCACACTCCTCCCAAACTCCTTTGATCTTAGCAATACCCCATCTGAACTTTCTCCTTTCACTAATGTATCTATAGAAGGTCTTGTCACCTTCTTTTACTGTTTGTGCTAGTGTTTCCTCGGTTTGAGCCTTTGCCTGCCTTACAGCCTTCACTGCTTCCCTTAGGGAAGTTTGGGATGCTTCCCTATCTTCATCCCGCTGTGTTCCCTTATATTTCCTGAAGGTCAGCCTTTTGCTCTGACCTTTTTTTGCTAATGGTCTTTGAGAACCAAAGTGGTTTCCTTCTTCTTTGGCACTTCCTTTTCTCTCTGACACATTGGGATGTTGCTTCAAGTATTGCATCCTTAATGCTTGCCCATTTTGCCTGTACCCCCTCACCTCTATTTCTTTTTGCCAGGGCTAGCTTAACTCTGTTGGCCATCTTGTCAAAGTCAGCACCTCTGAAGTCCCATATTTTTGCCTTGGAATGGGATGATTTAGTTGTAGTGGCCAAATTGAACCATACCATGTGATGGTCACTGGCCCCCAGGTGACATTCTACCTGGAGATCTGTGATGCTTTCCCTGTTAGTCAGTGTAGCCTTTATGCCCCAAATGCACCCGACCTCCAGTTTTTTCCAGGCAGTTCTGGCCAAGATACTGGAAGCTTCTGCCTCCATTATAATCGGGAGGTGACCTGAACTTAGCTCTGGACCCTCACATGGACCAGACAGACCCTGACCCCATCCCAAATCCATCATAGCAACCTAGGTGTTTTATGGGACTGCAACTTGCATGACATTTGGTGGACTCCCCACCTATCTGACACACATTTTACCTCTTACTCTCCCTCTCATAATTCATACAGTCAGTATGATGTCATCCTTACTTCCTCTGACTTGATTTCTAGGACCTGTTGGTTTCTTTGAGGAGTATATTGGTCTCTCACCATGCCCCTGTAATACTTTCCCTTGCCTGGGATGTCTATGTGGGCAGACATCATATGTGGAATCTTAATACCTTCCTTTTAATGCAGGAGGATACCCCAAAATGGTTACAGCATGGTATTCAAGAATACTACTCCCTTATCAACCCTTCTGATGACTCCCAGGCCACTCTCTGGGAGGCCCTTGATGCAATGTTATAAGGTAAATTGATAGTCCATACCACTAGTCTTAAGAAATGCCGGGATTCTGCCCTTAAAGCTCGGGAAGCAGAATTGAAGGCCTTGAACTGTCAGTGGTGCAGAATCCTCTTAGGACTCACCATATTAGAGATCAAATTATGAAGTTAAAAAGTGAATTAGAAGACATTCTGCAATATAGAACAGAATATGCCCTTTCTAAATTGAACCAAAAATACCGGGAGGCAGGGGAGTGACCAGGTGATTGCTAGCTTCTACAGACTGAACCCAGGCCATGGAAAAGTATTTTCCAGTTATCAGTGATTCTTCTGAAAATAAGTTGATGACCCTGAAGGATATCAATCAGGCCTTTCAAAACTACTGTATGTCCCTTTAATGTTTTGAAGTTGGCTCCACACTAAACTAATACTGTACCTTTAATGTTGGCCTAGATACAGTGGTGTCCCCCAGGATGAAACCCAATTCTGCAGCATTTTGCAGCACTCTGCAGAATGCTGCAGCAGACCTACTGAATAAAGCAGTGTAATTTTGATGGCAATTAGTCCTTTTTGCCATTCAGGAAGATGTGACACTGCCAGGATGAAGCGAATGCCACAGTTTCCTGCATGACAAAAGGGACCGATTGCCATTGAAATTACATTGCATTGTTCAGCAGGTCTGCTGCAGCATATTGCAGAGTGCTTTAAAAGTGGGTTTCATCCTGGGGCACGCCACTGTATGCCCACAGTTCCAGCTCACTTTCTCCCAGCTCTTATGGCTCCCATTCAATCAGAGGAAGTTGTCCAAGCAGTTCGTGGCATGGCACAGGGCAAATCTCCTGTCCTGGATGGTTTTCCATCCGAGTTCTATGCCACCTTCTCAGATTTACTAGCCCTGAGACTGGCCCTTGGTTTAACAAAGCCTGGGACAATGGGAAGCTTCCGCACATGTTCTATGAAGTCATTATTACTCTCATTCCCAAGAAGATCAAGGATAGTATTTTGTGTTCCCATTTCTGGCTGACATCTTTGATAGAGATGGGTGAAACCTGCAAATTTCGTTACTTGAAATATTTCATGAACTCATTTCACAAAATATTTTGCGGGTTCGAAATGCAAAATTCTGCTGGTGAAATCCAGAATTTTGCCCACAAATGGTGGAATTTCGCCACCCACAGGTGAAATTCTGCTATCCACATGCAAAATTCTGCCTTTCACCAGTGAATTTCTGTATTTTGAACTGGTAAAATATTTTGCAGAGTGTACAAATTTCACAAAATATTTCACATGGCAAAATTCATGATTTTGCTGCAATTTTGCTTGCAAAATTAAATTTCACTGCATCTCTAATCTTTGCTCAATGTTGAAGCTAAAATACTTGCAAAGATTTTAGCCAAACAGATGAAACCTGTTATGCTCCTCTTAATCCACTTGAATCAGGTTGGTTTTGTGTTCGGGAAGCTGGGGTCTGATAACATTCATTGGACCTTAGATTTGATTTGATTTGGGAAGCTATCACCCTTTCTCAGACTACTGCCACCCTCTCCCTAGATGCTGAAAAAGCATTTGATAGGGTGGAGTGGGCATACTTATTTGATGCTATGGCTAGATTTGGCTTTCCACCCCCATTCATCTCCTTGTTATGACTTTTGCATGCCACACCCACTGTTGCCATCCTCACTAATTCTGTTCAATCTCTCTACTTTACAGAGGAACCAGACAGGAATGTCCTCTCTCTTTTTCTTTTCCTCTTGCCACTAGAGCCCCAGGCTATTAAAATTAGGGCTGATGACTGTTTCTCCAGCTTCAAAGTAGGAGACACCTCCCATAAAGTCACACTCTTTCCTGAAGATGTTACCCTTTTCCTCACTAATCCCGCCTCCTCCGTACCAGCCCTATGGGACATTATCTCACAATACTCCTCTTTATCCAGGTACAAACTGAATGGCATGAAGCCCCAATTGTTACCTCTTAACAATGCTTGTACAGCAGATAGGTGTTCAGCCTCCCCTATCAGTGGGCACCGGATGGTGTTGTCTGTTTGGGTGTAATTCTCAAACCTACGATACCAGCCATGCTCTCTGCTAATGCCCAGAAAATGCTGAATACTTTGCAATCTTACATATCTCATTGGGAGTCACTTATCCTCTCTTTGTGGGGCAAGATTAATGCATTGAAATTGGTTGCCTTCCCTAAGATACAGTACATTTTGACCAACTTGCCCCTTTCTCTACCTGGCAACTTTTTCCAGAAGTTTTCAACCAAAATGTCTGCTTTTATATAGGATGGTAAACCCCCTAAAATAAAGCTCAGGACTCTGCAAAAACATTGGAAGGAAGGAGGTTTTGGGCTCCATTGACATGCAACAGTACCATAACTTTACTGTCCTCCTTCGGGCAGTGAATAGTTACATGCCTCAGTTAGCATCGCCTACACCCGGGTGGATTCCCATGGAATTAGCTCAAGGTCAGTTGCCATCGGCGCCAGCCTTAATTTTTCCAGACTGGTCCCTTTGTATGGAAATCTCCCCTTCTCCACGCTATACTAAATGTATTTGGAATTGATACGCCAACCAGCTGGACTGGAATCCTCAAATGTTTCTGGACTAGGCCCCTCTGGTGTAAAACCAGCTTTCTTATAGATGTCAAACCTGTCTATTGGAAGGAATGGGAGGACAATGATATCTCTGACATCCAGGACCTTTTCAATGCAGTGATAGGCTGTTTTCATACTTTTGATAACCTTCAAACAAAATATGGTCTAACTCAGCCTCATTTTTGGAAATACCTGCAACTCCATAGCCTCATAAAACAAAAGATCACTCAGGTCCTTGTGATTTCTCAGTCACAGGCCCTTGACAAGTGGGTCACTACCTCAGATAGCCTCAGCACTTTACTGCTAAACTTATGGCCTTCTGGTCATATACCCATCCTCCTTCCTCTACATCAGGTCAGAATGGTAAATGGGAACTGGAGCTCAGCATAACCATCCCTCCCATGGAGTGGGCCCAAGTGTGCACCAATGTGTACCAGGCCTTTAGGGAATTGCAAGCTAAATCCCTTCAATTCAAAATTCTGCACAGGACCTATAGAACCCCCCCCAGTGGCTCTATAAAGTAGGCCAACTGGACAGAAGTGATTGTTGGTGGTGTTCTTCCCCGCAGGCAACACTAACACACATCTTTTGGTCTTGTCCAAGTATCAGTCTTTTCTTGAGCAGGGTATGGGCTACATTTTGTTTAGTCCTTCCTAATGTAGGTATTCAGAACCCTCAGCTGGCACTTCTAGGTCTATCCCAAATGAACTCTCCCTTGACTGTCCCAGCTTCTTTGGCTGAATGGAGAAATGGCAGCTGGTTAAACAGTGTTGCTTAGGCATTGGAGGGACCCGGACCCTCCGTCTTATGAGGAATGGTTTCACCTCCTGTCTCTCACTGCTCATTATGAAAAAAAACTCTCACCAAATATTGGGCAAACTCTTAGTTTACTGGAGTATCTGGCCACCCTTCTTGGACAAATTTCCCTGGACGACCCTCCAGATCAGACCCAATGGTTGAGGCCATCCCTCATCAGTCCCTTCCGTCATAACCCCTTACTGTGAAATGTTGCAGTGGTAGGCTCCCTCCAGAGCCTACTGCCTGCCTTTCTGAGCTGCTTCTCTGGCCTGCCCCACCCCCATTTAATACCCCTTATAGCCAGGCCCATGTAACATACTGGTCTTATTGGATAGATAACTCTTGTGACTGCTAATCTGGTTTACTCTCTGTTGGTTGGGGTGTGAGACTAGGGTGACCTTCATTTTGTGAACACTCTGAATTGTTCTTTAACTTATCCATTGTTTATGTTTATATGTAAAAAAATGTTTATTAAGGTACAGTAGACAGACACGTTACACAGATGTATGTATCTTCATCATATAGAATGTGGCATACACATTATGTATATAACATATGACATCAATTAGTACATAGAAAATGATCAATATCTTTCATCATACCCAACTCACACCGACTGATCAACCAGCATAGCCCTTAATTAAATTGAAAAGAAAGGAATTCCAGGTTGCCATAATATTATAGCTAATTATTGTTGGGTCATCCATTAACACCCGAGTAATCATAAAAATATATGAAATAATGGATGATAGCCACTTTACATATTATATGTAAAGTGTCTATCATCCATTATTTCATATATTTTTATCATAGCACTTAACTTCATACAAGTGAAACAATCTGATGGGAGTCTACATGTCAATGAGTTGTAATCATAGTTACAGTAAGGTAATTTAACTTTAGTTACACTGAGACAATAATGTCCTCTATGGCTTGTACTAATGGATCTCATATTGCCTTAAATTGCCTTCCCTGCCCCATTGTAGTTATAGTTCTCCAGTTTCATACAGAATAACATATTATTAGCCCATTGAGCCAGTGTTGGGGGTGAGACACTCATCCAGTGCTGTGCTAAGGTTTTCCTAGCATTAACTAGGGCTATATCCCACAACTTCCCCTTCATCTCATTACTACTGGGAGGGGGCTGTGAGTCCACAATGCATAAGATGCAGACATAAGGAGAGAAAGTTAAGTGAACCTTCATAACCATCTCCATATTTCTATGGACCTTCTTCCAGAATGGGGCAACCTTGTTATGTGTTAACGCCATACGGATAAAATCCCCTTCTTCAGTCCGGTAGCACATAGGTCATTGAGAGTTCAGGGAAGTCTTATATTGGTGCAGCTGTTCTGGTGTGTAATATGTTCTGTACAGGAAATGATGTTGTATTCTTCTTTATCAATTAGAACTGGAACGTACATGCACATGTTTAATAGCCACTTCCCAGCTCCCAGAATCCAAAGTTGTGTGTAAATCAGCACTCCACCGGTCTAAAGCCTTGGACAATGGCTGGGGTGCAGCCCCCAAAAATAGCCTGTACAGGATGGTTAGAGGTCTAGAACCTGGCTGTGGGCAGCAAATAATCTCCTCAATAGGAGAAGCTAAGATAGTTTGCATAGATAAGTACTGTATTGTTTGACTCGAAGGAAGGCAAAGAAATCACCAGTTTGTAGAACAAACTCCTCTAACATCAGAACAAGATTTCCACATGCCCCCTTTGTATAGATCACCAACTAGGTTCAATCTTTTTTACTCCACCTCATCAAAACCTGGTGCAAGGGAATATTATATCACACCATCTTTTTACAGACAGTCAGTAGGCCATATCTAAGGGACAATCCACTGGGGTGTTTAATGAATTTGTGGGCACCAAACCAAATCCTGCTAAGCTGTCAAGTATAAGGATTTGCCTTCTGTGCCATGGGTATACCAGTTAACCTGGGTGTAAGGTAACCCTTCAGTAGACCCATAACATCTCTATCCCCCTCTAATGTTAGCCAGTCAAGGGTGTTTCCCTGATTCATCTCTGTAAGGAGTGCTATTTGTGTGGCCCAGGAGTAGAATTTAAAATTTGGTAGTGCTAGACCTCCTTTCTTAATAGGCAGCTGTAATATATTTCTAGCTATTCTGGCCTTCTTTCCTGCCCATATGAGCCTTGTAACGATGAATCTGAGGGTTTTAAAAAAATATTCTGTGACACACACTGATAAATTTTGGAAAAGATGATGGCACTTTGGAAAAATATTCATTTTTACAGTATTGATGAATCTAATTAAGCTAAGAGGAACTTTCATCACCTCTCACAGTCCTGTCACACCCCAGAGAGTAGGTTACCATACTTTTTCTTAAACATAGCTGGACCAGGTTTTGAAATAATTATTCTCAGATAATTCAGCATTCTGACCGTCTTCATGTTCAGTGGGTTATTAATGAGATGAGTATGCAGTCCAGGGCCTGCTGGTAATATCTCACTTTTTGACCAGTTAATTTTAGGACTGGAAATGTTACTATACTCATTTACAAGATCATTCACTTTCAGTAGGCCCTCCTCTGAGTTATCTAGAAATATTAATAGGTCATATGGAAATAGAGATAATCTGAAGTCACAGCCCATGACTGGAATCCTGTAATAAGCTTGTATGCCCAGAGGGTTGCAGCCAGTGGCTCCAGAGAGATCCCATATAGGAGTGGGGAGAAGGGGGCAGCCCTGATGAGTTCCTCTGGTACTGTAAGTGAGAAGGGGTTGGATAGTTTGCCATTATAAAATGGCAAGAAGGAATTCTCACCTCTGATTGGCTGACACTGCCTCCAAGCTGGGCATTTATTTCTCAATAGATGCCCAGCTAAAAAAAAGTGCCACCAAAATCCTCTTTACAATGTACCCTGCTGCCCAGCCTACTTCCTCATTGGCTAAAGGCAGCTAAGAAATTTAAAAACCCGCCATGTTTTTCTCTCGCTTAGCGAGAGACAACTATCCCCCCTCCCCACTTTCCCTCAACAGCACACAATAAATAAATAAAAAGGAAGACTGCAGTCCTGTCATTTTGCCATCAGAAGACTGAAAACACACAATGACACCAGTCTCTTGACCGCCGTTCTCGCAATCTGTACTCCCGAAGTCGACATTCGCGTCAGCTTCATCCAGCACGTGGTATTTAAAAAAAAACAAGACACACATTACTGCTTCAGTCAAAGCTCATCCTGCTGCTCTCCATTTCCTTTCCATTACTCCTTGCTTAAGAAGTTCAACTTTTCCACAAGCTGCAGAAACAACCTCTACCCATACCACAAATTACTATGAAAAGGCAGCAGCATTCACTTCTACTAAGGTCAAAACTCGTGAACAATCTGCCTGTGTGTGTGGGGGGGGGGGATTCAGGAAACCAGAACAGCACTGCCGGGAGGAGTAACAGCACCTAGAACAGCTGGTGCACTACTTTTCAATGAACACTGTTTTTAACAGTGTTTTGAACAGTTTTCACACTCATTTCCTCTTTATTTTCACATTTCACAAAGATGTAGTTACATGGCCATTTTATAAGCGCAATAATACCCTCCAGGGTGGGCATTATGGAAATACTGGACCTTCCAGGGGCTATAAGGCCCTCCGCCTGCGGCGTCGGGCCTCATTACGCCCCTGGGCGGTCCGGTATTTCAATATGCCACCCCATCAAAACCTATTATTATTAACCTGCTGACACTTGACCTGTCAGATTCTGATACAGAGTAGTTATCCGCCTAATCATATTACTACCTAATCCAAACCTTTTAAGAACTGAAAATATGTAGTTCTACTCCACATGGTCAAATGCTTTGTCAGCATCAAGGGTCAGAACAGCTGCACCACAGCCACTGCACCGTACTCCCCTCCTCCAAATAATTCTAAAAGCTTTATACACAGTGTATTTGCCCTGCTGACCCTGAATGAATCCTACCTGGTCTGGATGTACAATAGTGGGCAGTTTATTTTTTAATCTGTGTGCCAAAACCCATGCTCTTTTTTGATAATCAGCTATTAAAAGTGAAATAGGTCTATATGACCCACAGTGTTTCAGCTTCTTGCCAGATTTGGGCAGGACTGTTACAACTGTGGACATTGTGGAGGAGGGCAACATGCCGTTTGTCAGGTTTTCTTGAATCATGTCAGACAATGCTTCTTGCAGTTTTGTACTAAATACTTTATAGAAATCAATGGGGAATCCATCTGGAACTGGTGCCTTCCCCCTTTAAGGTGTTGTATTGCTTTAGGGACCTCATCCCACTTGATATCTGCTTCCAGTGCGGTGCTCTGCTGTGCAGTTATGCTAGCAAGTGAGACTTTGTCCAGAAACGCCTGAATGTATGGGTCACTTGGGTGGGCCTCTGAGGTACAGAGATCCTTGTAAAAATTGCAAAAGCATTCCCCTATGTTCACATCAGTATGTTTATCTATCCCGTCTGGACTAGTTATACTTTGGGCATTCTTAATAATTTCTCTGTGTTTTAATTGCTATGACAGCAGCTTACCACATGCATTCCACTCAAAATAATTAGCAGCTTGGTTTAAAATTAAAGTGCATTCATTTTTTGAATTTGCTAATCTATTAAAGTCCCATTTTAATTTCAGTAATTGGTGGTAAATCATAGGCATCAGGTGATCCATGTGGTGTTTCTTGGCTTGTGCAATTTTCCTCTCCAATTCATCAAACCTTTGGTTTTCCACTTTCCTATCATAACTAGAGCAGGAGATAATGACCCCCCTCATAAAAGCTTTTAGTGCATCCCATCTTGTACACATTGTAGTTCCCACTTTCAGTTAATTTGTAGGAATAATAAAATCTGTTCCTTCACATAAGATATAAAGTCAGATTTTTTTAAGTAATACTGGGTCTAATTTCCACATTTGTGGACTACAATAGATGCCCATATTTTGAAGGGCTACCAGTTCACAGGCATGATCTGGGACTGTAATATTTTTGTGTTCAGCTGATTGCAAGGAAGTGAGCAGACTTTGTGTCAGCAACACAGCATCGAGTCTAGCGTATTGTAGGGCAGAGTGGGAATAATGAGTATGCCCCCTGCCAGAGGTGGGAGTATCTCCAGGCATCAATTAAGGAGTGATCCTGCATTAAATGCAAAAGTGCCTTGGAGATGACTTATTCAGGGTTGTGTCTGTCACAATTGTAATCTCCACTGAGTATCCACAGACCTGCAAAATCCACCATTTGCACCAATAGCTTATTGAAAAACTCAGAGCAATTAATATTTAGTGGTGGGCGGATTGGCGAAATTCACTCTGCAAAGTGATTAGTGGAGTAATGCCGAATCTGCAAAGTACTCCTCAATGTGAAGCGGAGTACTTTGTATTATAATGGGGAATGTGAAGTTCATTGGAAACAATGACTTCACATTATTCTGCCTTCCCCAATCCACTTCTCCACCAGTTATGAGGTGAAGTACATTGAAATCAATGTACTTCGCCTTGTTTTTGAGCTCCAAAGGTGAATTTTGCAGTGCTTTATGGGATTGCAGGTCACATGAGCTCTAGATTATTCTGCACAGCCTCAGTTCTGTGTAGCATGTGTGTGGTGGAAGATGGAGACAGTTTCCTCTCAGAGCTCTGCGATTCAAATCCTCTAAAAGCTATTAAAAAGTCTTTTTGAACTTTTTTTTTTGCTCACAATTTACGCCATTGATTATAGGAAACCCTCCTTTGCTCATATCATTGAGTGTTTATTGTTTGTGTGTGGATTTTAAGTGTTAATTTAGAACAATCAGTCTGTGTACTGTGAAGTGTGCTTTGGGGAGGGGCGTATCTGTGGTGCACGTAGATTAACTGGGAGAAAAAGGCAGTCTTTCTGTTTTTTTTTTTCTTGTATAACTATGTTAATGTACACACAGTAATATTTTCAGTAATTCATGCCTTTTTTTGCTGATTGTTGTGATGCACCAGTGTATAATTTCAGTTTGTTTGAAACATTTGGTTCTATTACTAAAGGTTTTCAATTTGTTCTCATTTCTTGTAGTGTGTGTGTGTGTGTGTGTGTGTGTGTGTGTGCATGTGCATGCCATTAAATTAGACACCTTTTATTGTGCCACAGAGTATTTGCAGCAGTGTGAACCTGCTATCCACTGTACCTGCATGAATTTTTTACACTGCTTTGTGGTATTTTTACTAGTAGTGTACTGTTACTGCTGTGCACTACCCCCCCCCCCCACCACCACCAACTGGCAGAAGGTATTCTTTTCAGATTTGGATTTGTGACTTTAGAGCACTGGTTAGGTGTTGTTATGCCTTTGTGTCTGCATCTCTTAAGTGTGCAGCGCAATCTTAATGTCTGTGCATACGTAGTATGCCATTAATTCTGAGAGACTGCATTTTTTGTTAGCCTCTCATTTCACTTCGTCAGCACTGGGGAATTTTCTGGACACAAGACAGTAGCATTTTGGGGATGCATATTAATTCTGGTGGCTGTGTGTGACCACTGCACATATGACTGAGTGTGCCATTAATTCTGTGAGACTTCGCATTTCTTGTTATGCTCTCATTTCACTTTGTCAGCACTGGGGAATTTTCTGGACACAAGACAGTAGCATTTTGAGGATGCAAATAATTCTAGTGACTGTGTGTGAGTACTGCACACATGACATCTGAGTGCACCATTAATTTTGGGAAACTTTGAACTTCTTGTGCTCTCATTACACTGTCAGCACTACGCAGTTTTCTGGACACAAGACATGAGCATTTTGGGGATACACATTAATTTTGGTGACTGTGTGTGAAGGGCTGCCAGTATTGTTGTCACTTCACCTTACTTCATGTTAAGGCGGAATGACAATGTGAAGTAATAATCACAAGGAGAAGTAAGCCTTTTGCATTGGTCACTTTGCATAGCAGAATGACAACGTGAAGTGCCCACTTTGCGGGCTCTTCGCTGGCGAAATTTAAATTTGCTGCATCTCTATTAATATTTGGTCTGTACACTGACCCAATTGCAAATGTTAGACCCATACTAAGCTGTATCTGTAGTAAGACATATCTGCTCCCCTGATCTGAGTAGGTATTAGTTACCACCTCTCAGAACTGAGAGTGCAGCCAGATTGCTGCTCATTTCACTTTAGAGGTAAGATATGCACCAAACCACTCTCCTCCCTAGCTTTTACCAGGAGGATCCTTTCCATCTTTGCCATATGGGTTTCCTGTAAGCGGACTATATCAGACTTCATGGCTCTTAGTATAGTTAGCACTCTTCTGTGTTTAGTATGGGACTTTAAACCATTTATATTCCATAACTGTACTTGTAATACATCGTTAACCATTTTCATTTCTACCAAAGAACATAACTGATTAATCAAAACAGTAATATTCCATCTGTACCTTTTTTGACAAAGAGTAAAACATGGAAGAAAAGAGATACCGTTGTAACATGTAACTTATTACTACCCCCACACCCCTGTCTTGTCCTATTGTCCAAAAAACTGAGGCCCTTCAAACCATGAAGATTCTTTAAAGAATTAACATATAAACACCACAGCCCCTAACTTGCTGCAACAATTAAAGCTGATATGTACATTTCCAACAAACTATGATGCTGTCCGCCTACCTCCCGCTACCTCCCCATTCCTCATTCCTCCAACCAAGTGTAAAATGCTTAGCAAATGAACCCCATTATGCAACAGCTTGTCAAACCCCACCCCATCCCACCCACCCCAGTGACACACTAGTGTAGTGCAGCATCCTACCTGTTCTGTGGTGGGAAACAGTCTGGGCTGAGCACCTTGTGTAACATCAATACTAAACATTAAAATCATTAAGATTGCAGTACTGATTTGATTGATCAGTGAGATGCCCAGTTAGAGGAGGTGGCCCCACAGACCCTTCCAAGTTATGTGATGTTCTCATAGTCCTTTACCATGCTTTGGCAGTCAATGGACCAGTAAGTTTAAATACATACAAGAAAGGGGTAACATCTAGGATATAACAATGAGTAGGGAGCAGAAATGGGTCCAACACACTACCAGAATCTTGATTCTGCCCCCCCACCCTTCACCACCCCTTCTATAAGAAACATTTCTATAATTGGTTTACCCACTTCACAAAAATGTCAAGCAATGAACAGTTTAACAATTAACAGTTTAAATAATGTAACTGACAGTTAGTAAACAGCCAGTTCAGGAAAGAATTCTGGTGATATGACGTACTGTACATTAGCAGTGTTGTTCATGGCATCAGTGGTGCAGATTAACAGCCATCCCCCTGATCACCAATTAGTGAATCACATGTTTCTTTTCTATACAAGAACTATTTATGCATAAGTCTCAAACAATCTGTACATTTAGGCTCAGAGTGAGTACCTTGCTCCCCAACCCCTCATTGGTACTTGCCACCCCAGCGACAGCTGGAGATGAGGTCTTGGCAGACTAGAGCAAGGCTACTCAAACACAGCTCCAGTAGTATACTCAGATTCAGAGAGGCTTCTATAGATCAAGTGACATCTTGACATGGGCAGGGTAAGCATGCAAAGCAAAGTTAACCATCCCAAACAGCTGTTGTTCCATTGCTAGATTGCCCATAATTCAGTCTGACATTGTGTGGAGCTCCATGGTGTAATTCTCAGCTTTGAATAGGAAGACACAAGACAGAATGGAGCACCAGCTGCGGGGTTAATCTTCAAATGTTGAACAGGTTTCTAATACATTGCCAGCCTCCATTACAGTTCACTTGGTTTCATAGCTCATTTTACACGAAATAACATCAGACAAGAGTGAAAATCTTATGCCCTCTACTCAGTGTGTCCATATTAGTGTCACAGTTCTGATTTGAATTCCTGAACCTGATTGTTCTAAATATTTCAGAGGGTCAGAGTTCTAGATGGGTGCACTGTTTGTAAGCTTTGTGGTGTGAACTGGGATATGGGGGTTCCCATGCCATGCCCCATGGAACCAGTCTGTGTCATTATACCATTGCACCCATGAGCTGGCATTCTGTGGTACATTAAACTCAGCTGCCCAAATGCAGTATCAAAGCAATCAGGAAGGGATGGGGCATTGCATTCCAATATTTTATTTGGCTCCTTTGAAACACCAACTGCTCTCACAAGTGAGAGTTGAGTGCAGGATGGGGTATCGTGAAGAGAGGGCACACTGGGGTTCCCCACACACTGACCCATGGGCTCCTACCATGTTTTTGTATTTAACAATGACAAAATCAGCAAAAGTGTTCTATGTATGTCCAGGCAGTAAAATCAATCAGGGTTAAGTCTGATTGTACTAGGAAGCTCGTGGAAGTGAACATAATACCAGAGATTTGGCAACATGACAGTTTCACACTGTTTTGTGCCTATTAAAGTCAATGATGGCCACTGCCTTGCCTTGCAGTGCCAATCAGATCCATCCTGAAAATACCGTGTCTTTGCCCATGACACCTAGAACATCAAATTCCCTCATTAATGATATAATTAAGGCATCAGTTAATTACCTTATTTCACTGGCTGTATCATTCTGGATTGTGATCACCCCTCCTGTGCCACCTCAATAGATTGTACATACTGTATTTCTTGGCATCCTGTGGCTTGGTGAAAAACTTTGGTGGGTGCCTCGGGCAGACAATCTCAATTTTTGCAGGGAAATAAAGTGAATATTGTCTTTCCAGGGTACAAAGAGTATATTTTACATCTGAAACTTTCTGCTGCAATGGTGGCAGATTGCAGCTATAGTCCTGAAACACCAGTACCTTGCCACCATTGACTTCTAGGGGACCACGTGCCTGGGCAGCTCTCAGAAGTTTTCCTTTTTTTTGGAAATGAAAAGCACTTCATTAAATAGTCCTGAGGTTTGTCCCCTTGTTTAGGTTTAGGTTCCGTGCCTTGAGTCCATTCCAGTTCCCATTCTGCTGCCTCTGGTTCTAGCCCTAGCTGCACGGTTAACCATTTTTGAATCTTTCTGCCACCTTCACTACCTTCAAAATTTTCTGGTAGTCCAATAAGTCTTATGTTAGATTGCTGGCCTCTGTTTTCCTGGTCCTCAGCTCTTTCATGCAAAGTAGGGATTTGTTCCATTAAAGCTTTCTGCTATCTTGAGAGATCAGCCACCAAGTCCTGCAATTCACCGATGTGGGCTTCAGCTATTTCTAGCTGCTTAGTGTGGGATGAGGAGGTTTCAGCAATCTCTGTCACCACTGATTGTACTGTATGTGGGTGATCTGAGCAGTGAGGTTTTAAAAGCCGGGTTTTACTTCTTGTTGCAGTTTCAAGAGTAGTGCCGTAACCAATTTGTTTTGGGATTCTTTTTCTTTCTCTTTGTCTTTTCCTGCCTCCAGTGCCATACTGCAAGATCTCATCCTGGTTTCACCAGACGGCTGACTATTCTTTATAATTGGCTAAAAATCAATGGTTGCTTGCTGCTTTGTCAGTTTTCCAGATGCCATCAGCTGTCAACTGTTAATGCCCAGTTTTTAAGTGCTGGCCGTGAGAAAAAAATTATTTAATTGCTGTTTTTTGTCCAGTATAAGCTGAAGCCCTGCTAATTCCCATCCACCATTGTTAGACCCCAAGCCACACCTCCACGTATCCATTATTTCATTTTTTTTCTTTACTTGATCAGTTTTTTGGATTATTGTTCTTTTGGTGTTGGTTATTTTTGCACATTGTTGCTATTGTTGTTAAATGAAAAACCTCAATAAAAATGTTTATGGCAAATGAAAATCAACTTGATTTGTGCAAGTTACCTTCCTACTGTTGGTCTGAGTGGCTTATCATATCTGCTAGATCATATTAGCCAGAAAGTAGTATTTAATGAACTGTGGGTTATGGGTAACCTGAACTTAAACTAAGCTGGGAAAAATGTCAAACAATATGAATCTCTACTTTTTGGGTTTGACCTTAAGCAGCTTATTTCTGATCCCGCCAGATTCTGTACTACTCAGGGGCAGCATATTCTCAGTTGTCTGGGTCATGTCAAATAGGGCTGTGAGAATTTCAATGTCTGGAATGTTCCCTGATACTATCTCAGACCACACCCCCCCTACATTCTGTGTTTGGGGGGTCTCTACACCAAAAACCAGTCCTAAGGACAGTCTCCTCAGGGACATATCAATATCTGATCCTGGCTCCTTCCATGGTGACCTTGTACTTACTGATTGATCTCCTGTGTTGCTTTCTATGAATGCCTCAGAAGCCCTTTCCAACTTTATCACTATCATTTCCTTGTTGTTTTATTTATTTATTGAACGTTTTACCAGGAAGAACATATGAGCAACAAGTGCTCATTTCCAGATGCATCTGGGGGGGGGGGACGACAAAAAAAGAAGAAATCAGGCAATGTACATAAACAGAAATACAAAATGAAATAGCAGCAAGCAGTTAAGGGGGAGTGTTAGCAAGTACAATGCAGAATAGAAGCATCACAATACAGCATAATTACAACAGATTACAAAAATTTACAGTGATTATAATACAGTTTGTACATATAATACAGATTCATGGCAGATAAAAGTCATTTACAGGCCTGCAGCAGGGAAACACCCAGCGGCAGAGAAAACAGAGCTGAAAGATACATACAGTAGGGGAGGGTAGCAGGATGGTTAGAGACAGGTACAGAGGCTGACAAAATGTTTTATAATGAGGGAATTGTGAACCAGAGGGGAGGAGGCACAATGAATATAGTGTGGGAGAGAGTTTCAAAGTTTTGGGAACCTGTAGGAAAAGGCAGCCTGACCTTCTGAGGAGGTTCAATGGGGGACAGATAAGGTGAGCGGGTCAGAGTTTCTGAGTGAATAGGAGGAACTAGGAAGGGTGGAGAGGGAGGAGGATAGATAAGTAGGCAGGGACTGGGACCAGAAATTAGCCACAAAGCTCCCCTTATACCAGCGCTGGTTGTGATGGTATTAAAACCAAACCTCATCTGCTTAGAAGCCACTTTTCTGGCCTTACCAGTCTCTCATATCTTTAATACTGCCCTGCTTGCTGGCATTGCACCTAATGTTTGGAAGCTTGCTAAGGTCATTCCTGTCTTTAAACAAGAGGACCCCAAATGTGTTGAAAATTATTGCTGAATATCCATCCCTTCTGCTCCCAGTAAGTTCTTGGAGAAAACCCTTGCCTTCCAACTAACTGAACACCTAAAATTGCATGGCCTGTTATTTTCTGCTCAGAATAGGTTTCAGAGGGAGCATAGTGCCACCACAACCCTTGCCAAGGTCACCTTTGAGATCAGAGGGGCTATGGATCAGAGTAATTTAACTGGATCTATCTTTTTTGATCTCTTCAAAGCCTTTGATTTGGTGGCTCATGAACTTCACTGCAACAATTTGCACCCCGTTGGGCTGTCTTGACCATTCCATTGCTAACTATCTATATGGTAGACAGCAAATGGTCAAATTTAATAGAACTTTCCTCAGACTTGATACCTGTCTTAGTGGGTGCCCCAGGGTTCTATCCTGGGTCCCGTCTTATTTTTACTGTTTATTAATGACCTCCCCAGGTGCCTGTCCATTGCAATATCACCCTTTATATGGATGACTTTGTGTTAGTGGCTATTTCTCTGGATATCAGTTCATAGCTGAGTGATGATTTCCACTCAACTCAATCCTTGCTTGTTGCAAATAAGCTAGTCCTCAACAAAAAAGAAAATGCAAATCATGCTTTTGGGCTCTCGGGCTAAAACTAGGTCTTGCCTTGTTGCTGAATGTAGCAAGTGTTAATGGTTCATCCCTTTCTACTAAGTACTCGTTTAAGTACCTCGGAGTGACTGTAGACCCCCAGCTGGATCTCTATATACTCTATGTCTCTAATGTATGTAGGGCAGTAAATAGCAAGACTGGTATGGCTCACAAGGCTAAACATTTCCTTACTCATGTAGCATGTCTCATCCTTGCTAATGGTGTGTTCCTACCCTCACTAAATTATGGCCTTTTTACCTTTACCAATGCTACTAAATCCCCCTTGACCAAGTGGGATGTAGCCTATATAACGTTTGCCATTTTGCCCTCTTTGCAGCCTGTCTCACCCATCATTGTGAGCTGTGTGACAAACTTGGTTGCCCCCTATAAATAGCCATGTTTTTGCGCTAGGATGCCTTACTGATAAAGTATTCAGGACTGCCACTCCTCCTATTCCTGCTGAACAACTAAGGGCTGTCAAACTGGTTTACCCCTTATGATCAAAAACCAGATCCACTATCCCTAAAACTGGATTTATGTGATAAGGGCAAAAGTCTAAGCGCGATCAGTGGCAGGGTGAGTGTACATTGCCAAAAATCAATTTTGGTGATGTACATCCCCGGCACACAAGAAAACAGCACTGGGGACTTCGATTTTAATTGTTCATGTGGGGGACTGCTTCTCCTGCACCCCCTACTAAAAGGATTCTTAACTCCAGGGAGGTGCACATCGCGGGTGTTCAAAATCTGGATAAAAAATAATTTTGCTCCGGGCACACAAAAATGTAGGTGCACCCAGACTCGAACCCAGAACCCTCACAGTTTTAGGCTGTCACCCACCCACCATGCTATGGGGCCAGCTAGGCAGCCCCATGCCAGCCATGACAGGCCAACCCTCCCTCCCTTCCATCACGTTCGCTTTCCCTCTAAGCTATATGTGCCCACCTCCCCATCCATTCACCCTTCCTCAGCAGTAGCCCTGTGGACATGCACTGGGACTGAGTCACCGTTATTGCAAGTGGTCAATTGCCGATGTCCATGTCATGAGCTACCATAAAAGTCACACTGCCAGGGGTGATCAGGCCTCTGCAGTGAGTGCACCTAGGCTCTGTAACCCCTTCCCACTATTTGTTTGTGGTGCTACATCTCATTTCCTTCATAGAAGGTCTTTATGGAGTTACTAGAAAGACAACTTGGCTGTACATGATGATTGATCTATGGTCTACCTCTAGACTTGGCTCTGTTCTCTTGGTTACAAGCTGCTGCTTAAGTTTTACCACTGCTAATTGTTGTTGCCTCCTCAAATTATAGTAGTTGTTGCTTCTCAATGCCTTGGCTGTATATTTTATATATTATTTCCCTTGATGTTACCTCTTCGGTATATAGTTATGCTTCTGTTGCCATCTTATGTGCTGTGCTCACTTGTCTGTACTACCTTTGGTAACCTCCCAGGCCATACCTGAAAATAGGCATATAATTGTCCAGTGTGCTTACCTGGTCAATAAAAGCTAAATAAATTACATTTTTACCTGGTGTCGTTCCGTAAGACATGGGAACATCCCCTGAAGCTCAAAGGTAATAAATTTAAGGGTATTGTTCAGAGACTTTTTCCTCTCAGATGGTGGTTAACCTACAGTACTGCATTCCAGCTGAGACAGTGGGTATGAAGATAGCACAGGTAAATTTTGACACATATCTACTGTACTTACAATGAGAATCATTGGGTACAAAGAGTAAAATATGAGCTCTGGGGTCCGATATTCAAATTAACACAAATCGGAGTGCTAAAATTTGCACTGTGGATTGTGATTTCCTGTTGCCTGATAATGATAAATTCAGTCAAATAGTGCACCAGCACTATTCAACTGAATATAGGGCCATATTGGCACAGTGCTAAACTGCTTAGTGCTGCCCCAACAGGGCCCCTGAGGTACCCTGCTGGAACAGATAGTGCTAGAGTGATATTTGTAATATTCAAAGGGTCCATGCAGAGGAGCCCATTGAGCATGCAAGGTTCTAAGGGGCCATCTGCAGTCCCATTAGGGCTCATTTGCATGGGTAGCAAGTCAGATTAGCATGTCATCATCCGCCCAATTACCTAGTCCCACAGCCATGTAGATATCACTGGTGCTAGTGGTCACCTTCCCTCTAATTGCCAGCCTGTATTTCCCAATCGGTATCCAGTGATAATAGTGACCAAATATGGGTGACCGTTAAGACGATGACTCCATATTTGGCACTATTGGAATGGGCTACCCGGCAAGGGTAGCGACTACTTCTACCACGAAGGTAAGGGAAGAAGACTGTAAAAAGGGATTGACAAGGGGAAGGGGAGGGATAGGAAATTGAGTTATCAGGAGAAACTGTGCCTGCTGCCACGGAGGCAGCCATGTTGTGTGGTGGTGAGGGAGGCTGGCTCTGGCACAGCAGGTACTGGGTTTGGAGCTGGGGATGGGAGGGTCTAAAATTTGCCGCTGCCTACAGCTCTTGGACTTAATTTTTTTTTCTGCCGAATTTGTCCCCCTTCCCCGATATGCACCCCTCTGAAGTTAGGAATCCTAACTAAGTAGGGTGTGGGGGGCATGCCCCCTCCCACAAAAACACTTTTGTATGCTGGTTGTTCATTCGCTGGTAAATGTATATCTCTGATTTGCTTTTTGCCGATATACACTTACCATAATAGCGATCGCCATTTGGCATTTGCTATAATGACATAGAACCATCGCAATCACAATCCCTGGTGCTAGTTGTACCCCCTCCCTCCCTCCCTCCCTCCAACTGCAAGTCTTTATATCCCAAACACAGTCCCTGGTGCTGATGGTCTCCTCCCCTCTCATTGCTAACCCATATGTCCCAAAAATAATCCCTGGTTCTAGTGGTCCCCCCTCCAATCACCAGCCTGTAGTAAAAGTTACAAAACTCCCTGGGGACCAGAGGTTCCCCCTGGCACTGATCTATGGTACCACCTGTCACAACTTCCCACTCCCTGGCATGAACACAAAACATCGTGCTCTCATATACTAATGCAGCTGTCTGGGACAATGAGACTTCCACATCCAGAATGTGGAGACCCCCCTAGTCTAGTTACAGGGGCTGGGAAAACAAACTAAAGCAAACACATATTTCCCCAACAGCTACAGTACATGAAAAGAATTATTTGTTGACAATAAGGAAATAACATTTACAAGATATTAGGGTATACTACTCCTTTAACCTCCCAAGTAGCCCCTAAAAACAGGCACTCATGCCTAGTGGGTCTTACCCAGTTACCAAAGAAGAAAAAAAATTGAAGGATCTAAGACTTGTACTGTTGATCACATGCCCTGGTAAGCCATTCCTTGTATCTACCATTCTCTGGATGAAAAAAACTGCCTCCTTTGTTCTGCCCTAAAATTGCCAAGCCTAAGCTGTAGTAAATGCTCTATCTAAGTATTAAGCTATGACGAAGGTGGCATCTAATGGTGAATTAATGCATGGTTGGGACCGTTGTGGCAAGAGACTGAAGGCAGAGTGCCTACAATGGCCCAACCATGCATTAACTCCCCATTAGATGCCACCTTCGGAGTGACTTAATGTGCTTGTAACATGGTCTGTGTATAGTAAATCATTCACTGACGGTATTTGAGGAACAATGAAAACTTGCCTGCACTTTTCCAACATGCAGCCAATACTTTGTCACATACAGATGTGTCTGTTTACAACTTTAGCATGCCACAACAAAAACATTTAATTAAGGGAAAATTTTGATGTTTCTAATGTCTCAAATGGCTATTATTCATATAGCATGGTTAAGAGGACTCTGGTATGCGACTTTTCTTCTGTTGGCTTGTCACTGTGTGCATAATTTGCATACCATGTGACCCTCACTTTGTTTGTTATCTCACAAACATTACTTGAGTTAATATTGATGTTTTTTTGAACTTACTGTCTTGCAGCTCTTTCTATGCATTGCCAAATTTATTTTCTCTGTTGGATCTGATGTACTGCTCCATAGTAATTAAAGTTCACAGTTCTGTGTACCATGAAAAACTGGAAATGATACGGACTCCTGATTTCTTCCTGTGCCATGGTGTGCTACACTATCTGCTCTGGGGTCACATTTCCCGCTGGCGCACCTGCTTCCACAGGTATCTGAGCCTCTCTGCTTCCCGGTGTTGTGTTCTCTTTTGGGAAGGATCATGATGAGAGGCAATCAGCCTGGTTTCCAGATTGATTCTGCCCAACATACTAAAGGTAATCCAAGTGTTCTACATTTGTCTTTTAGCTCTAGTTCTACTATTGTCCTGTTCTATCACTCTGTCACACTATCTGTTTGACTACTGTGCAACTACTGTGGCCATTTGGGTGGGTGGGCAGGAAAGACAACAGATTTCAGATGTTCTGGCTGTGCACTTTGGAGACACTGCTGTTATCTCCTCCGTGGCTCATTTTAGTGCTTCACTAGCAATACAGCATTATTAGTGCAACAATGCCATGTTGCTCTGGTGCCACCTGATGCAGTTAAACCAATTATGTTGCTTGTTTGGACTAGTATTAGTTTTGCCATGTGACAAGGTTCTTTGGTTGTTAGTGTTTACAGTTAGATAAAAGCTTGTGCATACTGTACTGTACTGTAGTTATTACTGCAATTGTAATGCAGTACATGAAGATCATACCTCCCCCTCAATCTTCTTCTCTTATGGGAAAAAAAACTATTCAACTCATTGAATGTTTCCTCATAGTTTACCTCCTTCCCTCCAAACCACCACCAACCAGCCTAGTGGCTCTCAATTAAACTCTCCCAATTCTTCCCACATTTCCTCTGAGATAAGGTGCCAGAACTGTACTGAATGCTCTATGTGCAGCTACCAAGAGATGTGACAAGGACATTATCCCATCCCTGGATCTGCTAGAGAAGTTTTCCCAAGTAAAGCCCAATAACTAGATGCACATTTTTACTGTCTGGGCAGTACTGTACCAGGACAGCTGCCACAAAAGTGGCCCTGAGTCGGAAGTGATTGACGCATTCTTTGGTAAGGGAGGATGAAAAGGAAGAGATGCCTTACCTGTTTTCTCAGGTTACAAGAGTTTCTGCATGAAAAAGCAAAATGTCAGCTCTTGTGTGCTTCATGAAACATTGTGTTTCTGCATGGGAAGCTGTCTATTATTATGATGGCATTCCCAGTCTGAGTTGCAGGATGTGCTTGAGGAAGTGCTGGTAGGAAAATAAATGGGCAACACTGCTGTTATTACAAGACATCTTAGTTAGCCATCTTTTTGAAGTCCATCACTGCCAGGCGATCCATATGGTAGGGGTAAGTTGTAACTGTTATGAATTAAGCTGTTCCCCATGAACCACTGAACAATGCCAAGTGCTGTAGTGCCTGCTGTTAAGAACAAACCATTGGTCTCCATAGAGATGTTGCAAATTTACATTTTGCTGTGTAGTTGCCACAGAGTGGCCAACATTTGCCTTTGTGAAGATTCACAAAGTTTCTGCAGATCCTAGTAACTTTGACATTGGCAGAATTAACTGAATTTACTGTGAATGGGCCATTTCTTCATAACAATTTTTTGTCAATTTGCAGGAAAAATGGCAACTTTGCTGATCAAAACTTTGTGAAGTCAGCGAATTCACACTTTGAGAATTCTATGAATTTGTAAGTTACTGTTATTTGCAAAGCAGATCTCACCCACTTCGCCAGTCCCTAGCAATGCTAGAGTTATGAAAATGTGTAAACCATGGCTGCAGGTTCCTGCTCCAAAAAGGAACTATCTACCTTGGAGTCCAAGTTACAGTTAATGGTTGACTTGTACATCATCCAGCAAAGCAACAAAACAGATAACTACTTTTCAACTGAACCTGGGTGAAGAAGCTTTGGACAGTACTGATGAATTTAAACATGTGTTCAGAAGAATTTACTCTGCAAATGTTTTTATATGCAATGCTCAGAGGCAACCTGCTTCTAAATACAGTACAGTAGTTTACAGGAAAAATAAAGATAAAATGCTACTCTTCACTTAGAGTGTTGATGATTGATAGTTGTAGATATATTCTTTTTGGAAGGAGAACAATATTTTTTTTTCCATAAGTACAGACATTTGGTTGTGATCATAACAGGAGTGACATGCTACTCTCTACATTGGGTTTCATTATAGTCATTGCATGACTCTTTGCACTTTTCTGTATTAATCTCAGAAGAGTTCTTAACCTGTAATCCAAGTAGCAGACCTCTGCTCTTGCTACTGTCTGAGTTGGTATTAATGCTCTGCACTGCTGAGCCTATTATTTTGCAAAAATTCAGTAATCTGTCAAGTAAAAAAAAAACATATATATATAATATTTCTCCAAAGCCTGTAATCAATGTCCAGTTTTTAGGCAGATGAAGAAGCAGTAGAAAGATCCACATTTAGAATTTGAAACCCTTCCTGTTTCTAATGATACAAGTTATGAACAGTGCCATAAATAGAGAAGGTTCCCATGCAAGCTAAAAGAATACAAGACACTGGATTTGGTAGAAACATAAGATTTAGAGCTGGAAGTAGGCCACTTTGCCCACCAAGAGTGTTCACTACTTCTCATTAGTTACAGTATAACATGTGAGCTATTCTCCCCTCATGTGTATCAGGTTGCCTTAAAGGGGAACTAAAAATGCATTTCAGTATGCTATCCATTACCCCCAGTTGATTACAATGTATTCATCAATTGAGTGTCTAAAACAAGATTAAATACTTTGCTGAAATCTGGATAAATTATATCATCAGTGCATGTTTCAGTTTATTGGTTTGTAGAAATTCAGTAAGTTAGAACTGCAAAAAATACATCAGTTTATTGGTTTGTAGAAATTCAGTAGGTCAGAACTGCAAAAATTACATTTTGAGAACTTGTGCTGTTTCTTTTCAGTTTATTAGATGCATTTATATGATTTTCTATCCATTCCCATTACAAATGATTCCATAGGCATGCAAAATACAGAGGTACTGTACAGCTAACTGGCCTGAAGTTTTTCATATTTCCCTTGCTTCCTTGTTTGCATTATGGTATCACTAAAGCATCCTTACATCTTCTGTCACTCTAAATTCGATCAGGGACTAAAGATACTGTACTTGCTAAAGAAGTACTTTCTGAAGGAAAAGCAGAGATACAAGAGCCTCAGATACCTTGATCGGTGGTGGCTGAACTATCAAGTAATGTGCAAGGTCTTTCTTTGTGTATTGTTGTGTAACTTAGACACTTTTAAAAAATGGGTTCAAAATTTCTTGGAATGTGATTGGTTGGTAGAGTACCTCTAGTGTGTCCTTATGTGCCCATAAGGTGCCAATGGGAACTACATAGAAAGGGGTATCCTTGTGCCACCTTATAAAACAGTCTGTTTAAATGGGATAAGAAATCATCTTTGATATTTTAAACCACTGACAGGACAATGTCTGACATACCTCAAAGTCAATTTGACCTGCAGCTCCAGCAGATTATGGAAAATCTTCAGAGAAATGAAGATTCCACTGAGCCAGTACAGCAGTCACTTGTCAAAAAACTGAAAAGATGACAACTGTAAGTAAACATGTCACACTAACAGATGAGCAGATTGCCATGTTAGAAAAAGAAAGAGATGAAGTACAGTAAATACCCCACGAAACAGCCATGGGGCAACAAATGTCTTACTGACATGGCCAGTGGATTGAAACTCTTCACTGGATTTAGGCACAACTATCCCAGCTAAACTGTATGAAATCCTCAGGTATTTTAATGGTAACATCCGGCAGACTGATGGCTCATAATACAGCCTGGCAAGCCTCATGGAACTCATGGAGTGGGAATCAACAGGCATCTAAACAGTCCCCCCAAACAGATGCCTCAAGATAATCAATGATACACAACTGCAGCCAGCAAACAACATTCTCATGGCAGTTTACAAAAGGTACCACAATGAGAAGAAGGATGCTTCCATCCATCACCCTGTAGTCATGGCCGCCAACCTGGAACAGTTAAAAACACTACAGCACTGACTCCAAACACTCCACAAGGGCTCCCATATAAAGTTTGGCTAGACAGACGGTTGTGCATGGTATGCTGTGGGAAAGAGGGACTAAGACAACTGAAGCCCAACACCTTTGTCATTAAACAAGACAAGACAGGTGCTGAATACTTAACAATAATCTTCAACAAATTCAGTAAAAATCACAAACAAAATAAGCCCAATGAAGAACAATACAGGTGATACAGCTAGGAAATGTTCAACAATCCCCTATGCCCAGTATCATCATTCAAAAAGTACATCATCAGTCTTCCACCAGATGCCCATGCATTTTAATTGCACCCGAGGAGACTTCAACAACACTGAGATACTGTATGGTAGTCCAGGGAGCCACTCAGAGCAAACTATCTAGTATGACTGATGACTAAAATCAATGCAAAGTGAAACTGTTGCTGCAATAAGCTAATCATAGTGTTTGAGCCACAGCAGTACAGTTGATCTCGGCAGTAGAGCCTGGGTTTAGAAGTGAACCGAACCCAAACTGAATGCTAACTGCTTTATTTTAAGACTAACTAAACTGAACTTGAACCCTGGAACATAAACTCACATCAAACTTGAACTGAACGTGATCCCAAAATGTCCTGATGAACTGCACTAGCAATATCTCCCAGATCAAAGACATTATCTGCTGTTTGAGAGCTGGTACCTTTAATATTCCTTTTTATACTTTATACTATACCATACTCCCTCTTACCATGTTAACCTCCGCTATGCATGGTACATTATACTTTTAATGTAGCCTACAGTATGGTGCAGACTCACCTGCACCAGCCTCCACCCCACAGATCCCATTCTGTGCTCACTGAGATGTATATGAGTGCAGGCAGTTTCAGGTCCTCTCTTTCTCAAAAGCAGTTGGTAAGTGACGCATAAATGCGTAGTCTCAGGAATCAGTTACTAAGTACTGTGTCTGGACCACCTTAATAGTGAAATCCAAATGGTATTGATTGGAACATTGCCTTATTTTTTGTAACGTCAGCATGCATTAACAAGGAAATAAAGCTGAAATGGTTTCCTATTCATAAAATTACTAGTACTGACCAACTACCGAACCAAACTGAACTAAACCCAAACACATGAAATATTTAATGTAAATGAACCAGACGCAAACTCGACTCGGACGAACCTGAACCAAACCAGAACCACAAAAAGTAGCCAAACTTGTCCTGTATTCGGCAGCAGGCTTAGAAGCCCAAGAAATTATGGTGGTCACTTGCCATAAGTTGGAATAAAGTCTCCAGTCATATTGGGCAGCTTCAGCCAAACACTGGAGTACAATACTTGCCACAAAGGAAAAAACAAGTAAAAGTACCTCTAAAATGCCTCACAGTTCAGAGCAGCTGTCATGCAGCACAGCACAGCTGCAGCCATTTGACCTAACCAGCCATGATGCAAGCCATGATGCAAGCAGTGACACGCAGTATTTGAATATTCATCAGCATTTCACAGAGGAAACCACCAGCAACAACCCATTTCATGATTACTAACTGCTATAGGGAAAAAGCTGAATATATTAACTCCAGCAGATGATAAAAAACAAGCATTTGTCAATGCCGAATATTTGCTTGCATGGTGTATGTGTCAGGGGTGTATTAAAGTTATAAACCTGTGTTAGCAAAATGCAACATTGCCTGACAGCTTTATTGTTTTTTTGCCACATGTTCAACATAGCCTTCTTATGACCCAGCCTCATGAGCAAAGGTGGGGAAAATGTTCAACTCCTGCCAGAAAGGTAGTTTAGTGCAGTGACTGTGAAATCACATTTCAGGGTGCTGCGAGAACACATTTGAAAAATGACAGCTCTCATATTCATGAGGTGCTGTGAAGAAATGGCTATGCTGAAAATTTGGGGTTATAACACATGCAATCTGTGTTTATGTTTCCATGGACATCTACCAGAGAAGAACACCTGAATGTAAGTACAGAATATGTATGGGTATAGTTACATCACCCTGTTAACTTTGCATGTCTCAAACAATTACAGAAATAGAAGGGTTAGGAAACTTACTGCTCTGCCAAACCTTCCTGAAGTCCTCACCGGCCACAAGCAGAAAGCGGTTACCAGGACAGAGAAACAGCAACAGAGGTGGCTGTAATGGACACGGACACCCGCTGCAGTCAACCCACCCAATGCAAGATTAAATAAAGGGACTTACCTGCCACAGGGTGCCTGGGTAGATGTCCAAAGCAGTGATGCCAAGGTACCTGTAAAATAAAACATAAAGAGGGTCACAAAGGCTGTACAGCTCTTAGGGGGACCAATAGGGCAGAAGGGATAGGATAGAAATAAAACTAATACTTATCTGATTAAGGTAGAAGCCTTCATTTGGTCAGACCGGCAAAAATAGAAGAGAAATAGATTAGTTAGATGAAAAAGCAGTAAGAAAGCAGACGGAGAGAAAAGGGAGTGAGGTTACAGAAAGGGATGCTCAGCTGGGACCCTTGGCCCCTAGTGGCGGCCGAGTGGCCAGTAATTTATTTAGTATCCCAAGTGGGCTAGTGGAGACTAGTAGCCCTTCTGTAGAAATAAAAGTAGTATTGGTGGTCAGTGGGGCTTGGAAATGCCATGTAGAGGGGGGAGTTCAACATAAAGATAGCCCTGGTGGCCTAGAGGGCTAGCCCTGATGTTCTGAGGCCAACATTTCTGTTAAACTAAATTTTAAATCCATCCTGGGTCTGAGAGGGGCTTCCCTGAGCCCTAGTTATGCTGTGGCAGTGATGGTGGGTTTATTTGTGGTGGTAGCAGAAGAGCAAGTTGGACTGCTGGGCAGCCTGCTGATAGTGTGACCCCGCTATAGTGAAAGTGCCTATTGGTGCTTTAGAACTCCCATCCCATAAGGAGCTTAGGCTGCGGCCTAATCCACATGGGTGGGAGACAGAGAAAGGCATGAGCCAGCAGGAGGTGGAGGAGGCATGTAATGAAAGGGCTTCCTCCCTCCTTCATGATTGCCACTCTGGCAGCAGTTTTTTTTTAATGAATTTATGCCCTCCGGCTACGGGGCTTAAGAGAAGGCAGACAGGGCACAAATGAAGCCATCAGAAGGTGGAGGAAGCATGTTAGAAAGCACCTCTTTACAATCTTTTTGATTGACACTCTGGTGGCAATTTTTGCTTGGTTTAAATTATGCCCTACAAGGCATAAGAAGGGCAGCCAGGGGGCTGGAGAGCAACAAGATGCTGCTGTAAAGTAAAGGTGCTCTGGTGGCACTGTTGAGAGCCCTGAAGCACTGCACAAGGAGGCAATGGGGCTGAGGAGGTGTGCACAGGGCAGCAGCAGCTGCAGCATTAGTGAGAGCTGGGGGGGGGGGAAGCCTGTACAGTGCAAGGCAGAGGAGCCACCAAAACTGGAAGCCACATGGTGGCTAAAAAAATGTAAAGCAGGGTTGGGATAGGGGGGTTAAGAGAGAGTGAGGAGACAGTATGGATGCCATGTAAATGAAAGCTGTACAGCTTACTGAAATAGCTGGAAAGGGAGGGATAAAATAACCAGCAGCACTGTGGTGGGTAGCAAACCCCAACGGCCTGTAACAGAATGGGGGGCAGTGAGAGCTAAGGAAAAGAGCCATAGCCACACAGGAGGCTAAGGGGAAGCCAGCACCAGTAAAATGACATCACACCCTGGGATGCTGAGGGGGTGAGGAGGTGGCAGAACCAAAACAAAGGAAGGGCAAAAGAAATACAAACGGGATTGACGGTGGAGGCCAGAGTGACAGAGATGAAGGAGGTGGGGAATGGAATGGAAGGGGGAAAAAAAGCACAATGTATTAAGGGGAAGAAGTAGGTGTTAGCATCTGGCGCTTTCCTGGAGGTGGCAGTCACTGTTTTTTTCTTGGGGGTGTTGCTTATGCAAATGAAAGGAATGAAGCACACTCTCTCATTGGTGCGGTTCATTTCACTCAAGTGGAGGCCAGCTCCCACTGTAACATTCCAAGGCTGTCACACAGGCCTTCATCGTTCATTGGTGTTCTAGGGTCGCGCCCACAGTGTAGTGCTCTGCATTGGACTCGTTCCTGACACACCTCTGAAATGTGGTACTGTCCCAAGGTGTTTCTTGCACAAGAGCACAAGCAAACAGAAAAATGGCACAAGAAAGGCATTAACTATCCCCAAAACATGCCTGTAGCACCAACATCCCTGTAGCACCGATACTGAAAGGAAGAACACCAATCCTTTAGAGAAACAGAAATAAAGTGTTGTGTGCTTGAAAATGAATAAGTAATAGAAATTGTTTCACCATGATTATCAATCCAATGTGCATGCACAGTAAGCAATTCTCAATAAGATCCCGGGAAGTCCAAGAGAAAATAAACTAATTTTGCCTGGCAGGCTATAACGGGACAAATAGCCAGAACTTTGAATTGCTAAAAATGACAAAAGTGGCACAGGCAAATTCATTTATTTTAAAAGGAGATGAAAGCCTCAAGTAATAAAGCTCCTCGCTGAGCCATTCTATCTAAATAGAGTATCAGGACATCCCCATTCGGGTCATCTTGCATTGGCTGTAAAGCTGAAAAGGCAGAAATTATATGTCAGTGCTCAACGACCTGCTTTACAACATGATAAACTGTTCAATGGTTGATATTACTACTCACCAAAATTAATTTTTAACCAATGGGGTCTTTATCCTGCACCATTTACTTTGAACCAACACTACTATGGAAGGTGATACTGGGCAATAGTTCAGAGTATGTGGCAGATAGGTGACTATTTCATTCAAAGGCTCGTTCACACTGCGCCTTGCCATAGCGGCTACTTTGACCTTTGTGTGGCATATTTTGGCCTCGATGGAGATGCAAGTTCCAATATGCTGACTTTATGTGCTGCAAATCTCTGGGTCTGTCAGCTCTATAGGTGTGTAGAGTGGATGCTTTTGTCCTTTTAATGCCTAGTCCCTAAAATATCAACCCTTTAACAAATCATTGCTTGCACAAAGGTGAGCAGCTTATCTTGTTGCAACGCAGGTCGTTGAGCACGAATATATACATTCTGCCATATACGATTTACAGCCAACGCAAGAAGACCCAAATAGGGATGTTCTAATGCTCTACTTATGTAGAATGGCTCAGTGAAGAGCTTTACTTGAAGGTTTCATCTCCTTTTAAATTCAACAAATTTGGCTGTGTCACTTTTGTCATTTTTAGGAATTCGAAGTTCTGGCTATTTGTCCCATTATAGCTTACCAGGCAAAATGTCTTTATTTTCTCTTGGACTTCCTAGAATCTTTTTGAGAAGTGCTTATTGTGCATGCACATTGGATTGATAATCACAGTGCAACAGCTTCTATTTCATATGCATGTTTTAAGCATATATCACTTTATTTGTTTCTCTAAAGGATTGGTGTTATTTGTTTCAGTATTGGTGATACAGGTATTTTTTATTTATTTATTTTTTTTGGTGCATGCAATTTCTGTGTTTTGTGCCACTTTTTTAAAAACATTTTCTTGATAACTGAGAAAGTCAGTACTGACTAGTTTGAACATTTTAGAAGGTAAAGTGTAACTGAAAATAACACGTACTAACAAAAAAACAAGAATTTATTTCAAGTTTTCCTGCTCTGGTGTGTTCCCCAGGTGGAATGGAGAATTTGGTTCCATCTATCCTAGCAAGGCTTCACATCTGCTTGAACACACATGCTCTAGTGCACTGATCAGAATGATCCAGGAGCTGGGACCACGTTTTCCTTTCCTTGCACTGTGAACCAAGTATGTCTTTTTTTTTAACAGAATATCTCTCTCTCTCTTGTGCTCTCTCTCTCTCTCTCTCTCTCTCTCTCTCCCTCCCTCCTTCTCTCTCTCTTACACACACGCACCCCATGGGTGTTCTAGTTTAAAGTCTTTCACAAAAAGGGAAAACACCTCTGATTAAATGTAATGCACTCTTACATAATGATGTTTCAAAAGCTAAATTAAATTGTACAAACACTATCGGAGGCTTTCATGTACCTAGATTTAGCTGTAATTACAACACTGCACTTGCATACAGTGCGGGTATAATCCCAATTTACTGCGAACATATAGAAAACATAATAAGCTCCTTTTAAGAGTGTCCTTGTTTAAAGTATAAAATATGTAGTTTAAACTACAGGTATTAAACATGTTAATATGATCGCGATAATGCTCTTGTCATAAAGGCTGCAGATTGCAATGCCCGGAACCACAACTTTCTAGTAAGAAAATATAGCAGGCGATTATGTTAACATGTTTCCTACCATTACAGCAAAAGCTTATAACTAGGTTCCTTGAAAACATCCGACAGCACAGCATTTTTAAAATTGAATCTTCCTTTTGAATCATTATGCAAACATGCATTACATCTAATCAGAGAGGTTTCTCTTGTTTGTGAAAGGTGTTCATTAGATGAGTGGCACAGACCAGAGCAATCCTAGCAGACAGAAATAATCTCAAATCACAGTGCTCCATCATATGCTTAAATATGAGTGACACCACACCTACATAATAATATTCTCCTTCAGCTGTCACTAGACCAAACTAGTTCACTATTAAAGTTAAGCTAATGATATCTAAAGACACTTATCGAAGTACATGTACAAATAGACATCATGCTGGTCCGATTAATTTGTAAATGTATAAACAAAGTCAGACACCTCATTCCTATATGAAGGAATACTGCTATTAAGTTTTTAGAAGTGTATCTTAATATATTCAGCGTTAGTATGCAGCTTCAATTTAGCTCCTAGTAGTGCTATTAAGCAAACAGAAAGTCTTAATCCTCCTTATTGAGAAAAATGGTTTAACAATTGAGTATGGAGACACGTAGTGATTCCCTAGGCCAGTGCTGGGCAAACTTTGATAACCAGAGGGCCACAGGTGCAGCTCTCAAACACCCCTGAGGGCCACAGGACCATGTGCGACCCCAACAAGACCCCCTTTACCTTAGAATGAATGGAAAATTATAGATTTGATTGTAATAAACTTAATGAAAAGGATTGGAAACTTTATTAAAAGTTATAAACCGCATTAAAAGTATTACAGTAAATACTGTACAAAATATTAAAGTAAAAAATACATACTAAATATCAATGTGACTTCTGGGTGACTATATATTTCCAAAGTTAAGAATAACTCTACTGAACCCGACTGCTGACTGTCATACACAGCTGTTGTAAATGAGAAAAAGTTAAACAAACACCTGACCACCGACTTTCAAAACCCACAAACCTTTTTGCTGAAAATTGGTTCTCTGACCTGATTTCTGCCACAATTTCACCACCAAAGCTGTTTGAAACAATAAATAAATTAAATCAGGCACCCAACTTTTAAAAAACCCACACTCACAAGCTGTTGAGCAATACCCAGCAATACCCAACCCCCGACTTTCATCCACTGCAGTTGTAAACAAAGAGATAGGTGTCCACTGCAAAATTAATTCACCAGTTTCTAGCATTTAAACTTCAGTGCACATTCAGTCACAATATAAGTCACCAAGAACACACAGGCAGTAAACTTATCAGATAACGTGTGTGTGTTTGCTCAGACTGCGGTGTAACATAATTAAAAAAAAAGTTTTATTTGGACTGTTATCCACTGCAAACTGTTCCAATACACTGTATTCCAGCTCCTGTCAGAATCTGTCACCAGTTCATAAAAATAGAAATCCAGGACAGTTAGGTAGGGGTGTGTGTGTATGTGTGTGTGTGTGTGTGTGTGTGTGTGTGTGTATGTGTGTGTGTGTGTGTGTGCATGTGTTGGGCAGAGGGATGCAGCACACTGCAGAATAGGGAATCTGGAGAGAGCTTACTTGAGCAATACCTGACCCCAGACTTTTATCAGCAGCTGTTTTAAACCAGAATAAAGTAAAACAAGCCCCCAACCACCAATATGATTTCTTCACACTCACTATCTCGACCGTGATCAAGCACCTCATTATCTCCACAGAGCTTAACAACAGTGATAGAGTTTTTTTTTTGGGGGGGTGGATGCGAGGGCTGCAGGTTGCCCACCACTGTCTAAGCCACTTGCCGAGTTCCCTCTCACAGGACTGGCCGAATACCAAACAGCAGCTGTTAGTCACAAGGGGAATATCAATTATCAAATCTCCTTCATATAATTGAGAATGTAAAAAAGAACAAAAGAACCCCAAATTGTATTGAATATAAAGTTGTACGGGGGGAGGGGGAGAAAATACCTCAAACCAACATTTCCCCAGATCTGAAGCTACATCCATGTCATCAGAAAGGATGAGCAGTTATCAGTGCTGACCCAACACTCCTTTCCTAATTTGAGGTTCAACCGATTCAGAACAGTAAGCTCAAGCCATATAGCCACCTGAGAGCTTGTTAACCTTTCCAGGGGCACATATTTCTAATGATTAGGCAGCAACTTTTTAACTCTTTTTTACTCTTCATGACAGAATTAGCTCTGTCAACCTCAGCAACGTAAAATCCAGTTCCCCAAACCTCCATTATACTCATTTCTCCAGGCCTGAATTTATATTGTAGTCACATGAGAAAATAAAAAAAGAAATAAAATGAATGTAGTATATTTGGCAAACCCGGTGTGTATTGAGACCCCCCATAACAGTATCACACCTTCTTAAACTAGAAATTGGGAATTTCAGGACATATAGTGCAACTGAGAACCTCTCTGGCATTCTCATTAAAGGTCTCCTGGTTCCAGATAAAAGGACAGGTCATCTTATGAAGACTACTTAACGTTGCCCTGCTACTGAACAACAGGCAGAAAAATCTCTTGGTTTGATATAAAATTACCGGCAGTGTACCTCTCCAGCAAACAGCTTCTTGTCAGCAAGTGATTAAAAAGTTCAACAGTGCTAAAAAAGATCACCACTGCAAGTAAAATACTAAAATAGTAAAACTTTCATTTAGCTAAATTAGAATTGCCAGGGAATACAAAAGATTTGAGAGTGAAAATGAGCAAACTTTCAAGTAAACACACAGAGTGGGGAGCAGAGTGGCGGCCCAGCCATCTTGCTGCTGCACACCAGACAGACAGCATCAACCCAGCACTTTGAAGTGTGAGAACTGAGGACTACAGACGTTCACACAAAAGTGTGAAAGTGCCATTTAGAATTGGCCCGTTAGCAGAGGCGGACCCAACATGACAAGATGAAAAAAAAGAACATGTATCATGCTGGGGCTGGATGCTGGGGTGACAGATGAAGGGGGCTGGGAGGCAAGAAACTCAAACAGGAGGACGGGACATAAGGCAATTGAGGGAAAAAAATATATAAGAAATGGTCACACTGGGAGGGGGATTTCTGCACTGGGGAATGGGGGAAGGGGGTGCAGAAAGGTAGGGCTGACCGCTGAAACAATTGTCTTCCAAGTGAGCTAAAAAAAATTTGTGTGAGTGTGGACTGGGCCATGGTGCACAGAGGTGGAGGCAACAATTCTCACATCTTCCATCCTGACTGTTACAATACAAAATCTGTTAACAGCAGTCCAGTTTGAGGGATTATTTCTCTTCCACATTGTTCAAAACAGTTCAATAAATTCTGTTTTGCAGTTTAAAAAACACTTTCTTGTGGTAATCTCTCATTGAAAATGTACCCATTTTATAAGTGCAGTCACACACTTCGAGGTGTGGGTTATGGTCTGATAAAAGCACTTCTGAGGTGCTAAAAGCACTCGGCTATGCCTTTTGCCTCATTACACACCTGGAGCATGCTCTTATCAGGCTATAACCCACAGCTCATCACATGTTATTGCTTACTGATTCTATGGATGCTATTGTAAGTGAACTTTGGTTCAATAGTTTTTATCCCTTTAAATAAAAAATGAAAATAGAATTGAACTGGCATCACTGACTTTGACTGTCAAGAAGTAGTAGAATACACTGGACCTGTAGAGAAGTGGTTGCACTTCCTCTCCCCCCCACACCAGTGACCCAGGTGCAGGAATGGACAGGATTGCTCGGTACATTGGCCGAGTAAGGGAGCATTGCGCACCCAATGGCAGCTCTCCTGTGACTGGGAGAGGGGGGTACACCAGTTCCTACTGTAAGGACTACCACCTGGCAGAGTGTAGGTGGGTGACAGTGCAGCAGGAGTGCACACAGTAAGGGCAGAGCTGGAGCATGATGTGCTGGTTTGCACTTCCTGATGCTCCAGTTAAGTGGAGAAAATGGAGGAAAATGCTTCGCTGCTACTGCTACATGCTGGCATCCCCCTTGCAGGCTCTTGCATGATCAACACAGTGGCTATGCACCAAATAGTGTCCTGTGTAAATGGTGGCTAACTGGTAAGATCATGTGAAGGTCAGTGATAGGGCTGTGGGGGTGCCATTGAGAAGCCCTGAACAAGAAAATAAAATACCGACAGAAAAAAAAGAAACAGTATAAAAATAGTAAAAAGAAGGCTTTTTGTTTAGGTAATGATTTTCATACACACTGTATCCCTAAGCATTTTAGCGGCAATGAGGTAGGCTGGCATTAAAGTGACCATAAACATGCAGTGGCAGATTATTCAATTCGTCAGCATCCACACACAGCCATGGAGATTTGCCTGGACCAGTTTTATGGGAAGTTGAATGTTGGCTCGGACACCTAGCATCTGACTATGGCCTTATGAATGTTCCCCTGAGGTATGTTTGTACTGCTTTTTTTTTGTATTTTATCACTTAATAAACTGATTTTGTACTTCTATTTGTGCCAGATTAGTCATCCTTTGGCACTGGATTAACTAAGTGGCTAGTGGCAGAGTTCACATTACATCCAGTTTTGCTTTGTTGTGTTGATGGGTTGTTCCCCTGTTAGCTACACTGGCTACCATGCACTGCAAGTGTTGTCTGTTTGGAAACCTGAGAAAATCCCCCAACAAAACGTGCGATGGGTTCACATTGCACTTTAGTGCAAAGTTTGAATATGTGTTGAGTAGACCAGTCCAACAGCCTCACTGGTTTTACTGCCTAATGTGTTCCTTTTTTGTTTGCTTGTTTGGTTGTTTACTTGTTTTTGTTTCATTGACTGCCACATGGACACCTACAAGGAAAGACACAAGAAAAGGGCAGAAGGGACCATGTTTTTCTTTTCTTCTATTTATTTGAAAAGTTTGGAATTAAAAACCTTTGAGTCAGAGACTCCTTTACAAAGGCTCCACGTCACGGAAGTACAAACAAGATTTAAAGAAAAGACAATACAATAAAGCAAACAAAACAGGATAAATCAAATTGCACATGGTAACATTTAACCCAGAGTCAAACATAGTACAGTAGATAACAAATAATATAAAGCATAGTATACTCAATCAGTCACTTAGGGGCTCAGCCCAAATATAGAGTTACGGTACAGCAATTAGAGAAGATATAGCGGGAAGGTAAGAAGAAGGAAAAGTGGATAAGGAGCTGTCAGAAATGACATTGTCCATTAGTAGAAAAGGGTGCTAACAATGCAAGTAGTCAGGTTAGGAGCAGTCAAAGACACAAGAGGTGAGGAGTAGATCTCTAAGGTTGGATATGAAGGGGCCTAGCTTCAATTCAGAATAGACATCAGCAGGCAACTCTTTCAGCCAGAGTGGTGCCCTGTAGAAGAAAGTTTGTTGCCCCAGGAATGTCCTGCAGTGAGGAACTAGTAGGGAGGATTTGGTGGAGCTTCTAGTGGTCCTAGATGTAGGGACCTAGATTTAAAGCCTCATGCAAGGATTGGCATTCTCAACAGTACAGCATGTACCTAGTACTGCAGTGGTGTGCCAGCTTTTGGGGTATGACCCAAACTCTCATTGTGAGACTAGAACCCTTCTACAACTCTTTGGCCCACAAGTGGATGTACTACCAACTGAACCATGTTGACATCCATCTACAGTAGCTCCAGAAGTAACAATATAAATGATGTTATTGGTCACAAAATGAAGCAGGTATAGTTCCATACATCCAGGCCAACTAGGCAAAAACAAATATCCAGTAGTTGTGAAGTGCAAAATTCTGGAGAACCTGTGGCCTGTCTGAAATTAGCCTAAGTGATTTATTTATACAGTTGTCTTTTCTGACTAACATGATGGGCATAATCATTTACTTACCAGCAAATCCATGCTACATGCACACCAGGTGGCAATCACAAGAATTTCAAGGGAGAGGTGGTGGTGGTGGTAGGAGAGCTAAACCTGTCAGCTATTGATTGGGTCATTCCAGTGGGCAGGAGCTCCAGAAGTCGGACTCCAGAATGACTAGTGCTAATGGGAAGTATACTGGTGCTGCTATGGAGGGTGACCACCCATGCTTGGCTCCAACACTAGACAAGACTGTGGTGCACACAAAGAAGAACTGGCACATGAATAAAGTGGAAGGCTGGAATTTATTGTGCATATAACAAAATGCAGATACAGATGACTAAGTCCACCATGTAGGTGCCCTGGTGCTTCCCTTGCTTGAGCTCTGTCAGGGGGCCTTGCCAACACATTGCCAGACTGCCTACTGGTACAAGTGGCTAAGAAACCCACTAAGCAGGCTGCCATTCTCAATGTGCTCACCAACTCAGAAGTGGTAGGAGGAGGGAGGGTAGGATAGCCACTAGGGTCCAACAACCATAACTCTATATGCTCTGACCTGGCACTTGGGACATGTATACCCCCATCACAGTCTGAAATCCTACATTTCAGAACGGCAGACTTCAGTTGGATGAGGGAGCTGGTCTGGGACAAGTTAATCAGAGTGGATAGCATCTGGGATTTGAAGGAAAGATGGTGGAGCAATCAAGGGGGCATTCTCGAGACAACAAAGTCTTGTATGAGACTGGTAATCAAATGAAATAAGTACAAGAGATCAGTATGGTTTTCTGTCAATGTCAGGGAAGAAGTGAGAGCCAAAAAAAAGCCTTCACCAGATATAAGAAATAAGAAGATAAGGATGCATGGGAAGAGTACAAAATAAATGGAAACCAGCAGGGTAGACAGAGAAGCAAAGGCAGACAGAGAGGTGAAAACTGTGGAGGTGTCAAGGCATGGGAAAAAAACAGTTCTTTAGATATATAAGAGAAAAAAGAAAGAAGGGGGAGCAATTATTAGGCTAACAGAAGGAGGTCGGGTAATCAAGGAGGAGAGGAAGAAAGCAGCCATTCTAAATGACTAATTCTGTTCTGTAGTCACAAGGGAAGACAAAGGGTCTCTGCTAGAGAGTGGCACTAAGGCAACTGTAAGGGGATCCTTGAGATTAGGCAGCAAGTATATACCAGTGAAAGTTTTCAGAAAGGGCTAGCAATCCTAAAGGTAGATAAAGCTCTCGGGCCAGGTGAAATGCATCCAAGGGTGCACAAGAAATTGGCAACAAAACTAACTGTACCACTGGTAGGGCTATTCAATAGCTCAGACGAAACAGAGGTAGTTCCAAATAACTAGAAGGAAGTGGATGTATTCTTGCTCCATAAGGGGAGGACAAAGAACAACCAGTTAGCTACAGACCTGTCAGTCTTACCTCTATTGTGGAAAAACTGATGGAGACACTAGTCAAAGAAGACCTCAAGGACTAACTGGAGAGCAATGGACTCCAGGATAATAAACAGCACAGGTTTGTGGCAGGTAGGTCTTGTCAGACCAGCCTGGTACATTTCCTTGACTGGGTAATGAGGATAGTGGATATTGGCCATGCTGTGGATTTACTGTACTTTGATTTCAGCAAGGCTTTTGAATCAGTGTCTCACAGAAGGTTGCTAAAGAAGTTAGAAGATCTGGGTACAGCAGAGGACATATTTAGATGGGTGAGAAACTGGTTGCAAGAAACACAGCAGAGGTTTGTGGTTAGCAGAGTCAAATCTGAAGAGAAGGGGGTCACCAGTGAGGTGCCACAAGGATCAGTACTGGGTCCAGCTCATTTTAACATGTTCATCAGCAACATGGGAGAAGGAATCTATGATAAGATGTCTCTCTTTGCAAACAACACTTAGCTCTGTGGCATGGTAGACAGCAAGGACTGGGTTAGAGAGATGCAAAGAAACTTGCAAAGGCTTGAGAGGTGGTCAAGGTTTGCCAGTTGAAATTCAGTGCCAAAAAGTGCAAGGAAATGCACATAGGGAACAAGAACCCTAGTCAGAGTACAGGATTGGGGGGATAAAGCTGGGCATGATCTTTGAAGAAAGAGACCTAAGGGTCATAAGTGAATTACTAAAACAATCAAACCAGTATAACAAAGCCTACAGTAAGTCAAAAAGGATGCTGGGGTGAATGGGGGTGGGGATGACAGCAGAAGCAAGGGGATATTACTACCACTGCACAGATCATTGTTGAGGCCTCACCTGGAGTACTGCACCAAGTTCTGGAGTCCTCACCTAAGGAAAGATAAGTACAGGCTGAAGACAGTGCATCGAAGGGTAACCAAAATTATTTAGGGCCAGCAGGGCAGATCTTATGAGGATCAGCTCTGTGAGGAATTATTTAGCACAAGTAGTGGATCAAGAACATGAGGGTTCAAGTGGAAAGTGATTGGGGAAGTTCAATAGGGAAGTGAGAAAGCTTAATTTCACAAACAGTGTGGTGGAGCAGTGCAACAATGTGCCAGCTGATGTAGTGGGCACAAAACTATCAATGGTTTCAAACATGGCTGGGACAGAGTGAAGGGCTTAGTGGTTGCTCAGGGTGGTAGCAGTAGGGAGGGGAGCAAGAGGGTGGATAGTGTGGGTTAGAACCCTATATGGACAATATGTCCTGGGCTTGTTAAGGTTTTATGGGCAGACTGGATGGATCAATGGCCTTTTCCTATCTCTTTGTCTACACTTCTTTGTTTCATAGAAACATAAAAACATAGACTTTGATGGCAGATAAGGACCACTTGGCCCACCCAGTCTGCCCATTTCCCTACCTACTGGATAAGCTGCAGATTCTAGTTAACCAACAGCCTACTTCCTGCAACCCCCCACTATAATTGTCTTGTGTCTGTCCCATGCATGTTTGAATTCCCCCAGTGTTTTAGACCCAATGACCTCCTCAGGAAGGCAGTTCCATGTATCCACCACTCTCTCCATGAAAAAAAAAATTCCTCACATTACCCCTGAGCCGTCCCCCCTCTATCTTTAAATTGTGCCCCCTTGTTCTTACACATCTCTTTTTCTGAAAGATGATACCCTCCTGGACTTTGTTGATTCCCTTGAGGTACCTGAACATTTCTATCATGTTCCCCCATCCTTCCTTTCATCAAGAGTATACATATTAAGCTCTCTCAGTCTCTCTTCATATGGTTTCTGCTGCAGACCTTGCACCATTTTAGTTACCCTCCTCTGGACTGCTTCCATCCTGTCTATGTCCTTGTGTAGTTGAGGTCTCCAAAACTGCACACAGTACTCCAGATGGGGTCTCAACAACTGTCTGTATAGAGGGATAACTACTTTCCTTTTTCTACTTGTGATGCCCCTTTTTATGCATCCCAGTATCCCCCTGGCTCTCCTTACCGACTTTTCACATTGCTTACCCACCTATAGGTCATCTGACGTGACTACCCCCAAGTCCCTTTCCATTTTTGTTGTTTTTAGTACCTCCCCTGCTATTGTGTGCTCTTCTCCTGGGTTTTTGTTTCCCAGGTGCATTACTTTGCACTTCTTTGTATTGAATCTAAGTTGCCATATGTCTGACCATTCCTCCAACCTTGCCAAGTTCCTTCTCATTTTTTCTAACCCCTCTTGTGTATCAACTCTGTTACAGATCTTGTGTCATCTGCAAAGAGGCATACCTTTCCTCCAGACCCTCTGCAATGTCACCTATAAAGATGTTAAAGAGGACTGGACCCAGTACTGAGCCCTGAGGTACTCCACTAGTAACCCCCCTTTCTTCGGAATGTGTTCCATTCACTATTACCTTCTGTGTCCTGTTGTGCAGCCAGTTTGCTACCCAGGCTACCACCCTGGGGCCCACTCCCAGGCTGGCTACCCAGGATAGGGGCTCAGCTCCACAAAATTTATTATATTCGACATACATTTAAAAATGAAAAATGCAAACTTAAAAGAAAAGCAAAAGCATATAAGAAAACCAGTGCTTCATGCAGGTGTCCACTTTTTCAAGTCAGTAATGTGCCACACTGTGGCATCCTATAAACAGTGAAATCCTTAAAGTAATATTGCAAAAAGAAATTTCTAACACTATTGACACCAAAGTGTCATAAACCAAATTAAAAAAGAAACATTTAAAATACCTCCAATATCTTATTTTATAAAATGGTCTGAAAAAAAAGCCAGAATTCTCCAAACCGCATTGGTAAAAAGTCATCATGTGGCCTTTGATTAATTCCCAGTAAACCCACAATTGACATACCTCACTATACACGAGCCTAACATAGAAATACATGAAATTCCTCCTAGTGACATTTTTGATGTTGCATATCTTGACAGCAAGCTGGGAGTGAGAGACGGGAGGTTATGGCGGCTGCAAAGTCCTCGGCACAAAAGAAAAAGGATCTCAGAGAGACAAGGCAGTGGCAGCAGTGGCAGCTCAGCACATAGAAAGCAAAGAGAGAGAGAGAGCCACTGTCAGCTGAGCACATAAAGGGTGGAAAACAGAGAGAGAGAGAGAGAGAGAGAGAGAGAGAAGATAGTGGAAGCTGGCATTTCAAGGTACTATAACATGGTTGGAAAAGACAGTGGGGGCTTCTACCAAATAAAACAAATCTCCCTTAAAGTTTATGATGGTGGTCCTAGCAAATAAAATAACAAATATCACTTATTGTTTGCTGTCTTGAATTTTGCGACTTGTACTTCAGTTTAACAAAAAAAAAAAGTGCTACACTTTGGAGTTTGCATTTCAATGATGCCTGACATCGTAAAATGTTAAAATCACCATAAAATTTGTTAATAATAATTTTCTGTGAACCAAACTACACAGATCAGTTTCTTACAGTATTTCTTCAATAGCTGTCCTTTTACAACAAATGAAATGTTCATGTATTGTGGACTAGTTTTCCATGCTGCAGGATAACACAATTTTTTTCCTGTTTTAACCTAAAAAAACACAATTTCACTTATTTTATTTTTTGACCAAATAACCTATTTTATAAGTGAATTAACACACTCCAGGACATATGTTTATTGAGAATTAATCCCCCCAGGCATGGATTAATTCTCAATAAACCCATGCTCTATTAGTCGGTTAATCCTTACTAATTACCCTGTATATACAACTACATATAAAGATTAGATCTAAATCTACAAAGCACCAAAGAACAAACTAGACATACTGTAATTTAATGATACATGCAAGAAAAGCACCGTAAATAGTTGCTACAGTCCTTATTTTCAAATACAACTATCAGGAATGCCTTCCTAGCCAAATATCTTGGAGTGCTATCAACATCCATCTTCAGACAGCAAACATTCTCATCTGAAATTTGATGTTACGTTACATTTGCTGACATCCTTTGGAGACCATCTTAAATTATCAAAGGTAGCCTGGAAAAACATTGGCTGGACAACAGGATGCAAAGGGTAGTAGTAAACGGAATCCACAGTGAAGAAAGGAGGGTTGCTAGTGGGGTACCGTAGAGTTCAGTACTGGGACCAGTCCTTTTTTATGTCTTTATAAGTAACATTGCAGGGGAACCAGAAGGAAAAGTATGTCTCTTTGCAGACGACACAAAGATCTGCAACAGGGTTGATACACAAGATGGAGTGGAAAGGATGAGAAGGGACTTGGCAAGGTTGGAGTAATGGTTAAATGTATGGCAGCTCAGATTCAACAGAAAGAAGTGCAAGGTAATGCACCTGGGAAACATATACCCAGAGGAAGAGTACACAATGGGGGTTGAGATACTGACAACAATAAAAATGGAAAGGGACCTTTGGTTAATTATATCAGACAACCTAAAGGTAGGCAAGCAATGTGAGAAGGCAGTAAGGAAGGATGGGGGGGATACTGGGATGCATAGGGAGAGGCATCAACAGTTGAAAACAGGAAGTTGTTATCCCTCTGTACAGACAGTTGGTGAGACCCCATCTGGAGAACTGTGTGCAGTTCTCTGAGACCCCATCTCCACAAAGACATAGACATAGTGGAGGCTGTCCAGAGAAGGGCAACCAAAATGGTGCAGGATCTGCACCAGAAGACATACGAAGAGAGACTAAAGGAGTTTAATATCTAAACCCTTGAGGAAAGAAGGGAGAGGGGGAACATGATAGAAACTTTCAAGTATCTCAAGGGAATCAACAAAGTCCAAGAGGGTAGCATATTTCAGAAAAAGATATGTGCAAGAATAAGGGGGCGCAAGTTGAAGATGGGGGGGACGGCTCATAGGTAATGTGAGGAAGTATTTTTTCAAGGAGAGGGCTGTGGATGCATGGAACAGCCTTCCTCAGGAGATTGTGGAGTCAAGAACAGTGGGGGATTCAAGAATGCATGGGACAGACATAAGGCAGTCCTAGTGGGGGGTAGGGAGAAAGTAAGCTGTTGGTTAACTAGGATCTGCAGCTTATCCGTTAGGTAGGAAAATGGGCAGCCTATGTGGGCCAAGTGGTCCTTATCTACCGCTAAATTCTATGTTTCTATGTCTATGTAATACAGCAGTACAATTGTTGTGTGGTAACAGAGTTAAAAAAGGCCCTATCCAGAAAATGTGATTTAGAGAGAAAATGTTGCAATTAGTAATGAAAATGATGTTCAGCCTTCTGTACAAGGCAATTACCACATCAGTCTGCACCTTTGAATTTTGTTTCAGCTTAATCAGTGCAAGCTGGTGTGATTAAAACAATATAAACAGAAAAAAGATGTCATGTGCTATCATCTGAATCCATTTTGGCCCCATCAGTTGAGAAAAAACTGTGTTTTGTTTATTGACATGGCACCAACATTGGTTACAAGGTGGTTCGTAGCAGGTAAACTCAGAACTTGCAACAGATGGAGTCAATTTGGCTTCTGCCATTACCTGAAGGTAACCATGGATGCTGATAATGTAAATTCTCTGTTTTAGTAAAGCAAACAAATCTCTTTGAAAATGCATTCGCAGGGGAAAAATTAAAGGAGAATGACTGGGAAGTGGTTAATAACCGCGCTGTAATCAGTGGTGGAGGAATGTACCAAAAAGTGCAGGGTCAGAATTGCATAGAGCATCTCAACCTGGAGCACTATTCAATTCAATTTCTGACCCTTCAGCTATAAAAATGAGGGGTCGCCTGACCCCCCTGACCTCCTGGCTCCACTGCCTATTTCTGTAATCCCCTCAAGTGATTGCCAGAACAACATAGTAAACCTTGAGAGTACAGCTTGAAAAGTTTACTGTTGTCCTGGCAACTGCAAAAAGGTGATTTCAGCAAGGTTATTAACCACTTCCCAGTCATTATATTTCATGGTGTATGAGCAAAAACACCAGCAACAACCATCAATTATACATTTTACTGTTGAATTTTACCTTAGCGAGCCAATAATGAGTCAGGAAGAGCAGTTCATAACGTTTATTTGTGTGAACACGCATGGGCACTATCTTAACCAACTACACTGTACTACAAACTTACACTCAGTCTTTAATGACTAAAGTAATATAACACTAAAACAAATTTTAACAACTGAATGTTGCTAGAAGAAAAGAAAAAGAGCCCTTTCTTTTAAATTTGAACACAATGTTTTGGTCAACAACTTCCGGTTGGTCCTCAATGATCACGTTGGACACGCTTGCGTAAAGGAGACAGCACTGTTATGGTATTGTGACGTAGTCAAGAATGGTTAACAACCTCTTGATGTCACAATGATTCCATAAATGTTGTGAACATAGCAATTTCAAGTAATAATAAGCCTCTCCTATACATTATAATCAGGTTAGGGATTTCATCAATTATAAATCAAATCATATTTTCTATTTAGCTGAATGTAAATGTGGGGCAGTTTATGTGGGATAAAAACATCTGGAAAGTCAGAGAATTGATGAACACCTTAGGGTGATTAGGAACTGGGATTCAAGCAGAGCATTTGAAAATATGAGGAATTAGTCATTCTTTGATATTTGTGGGCTTGGAAAAAGTAAGGAATGGACTGAGCTGAGGAGACTGGGAAAATCATTTATTATGAAAGGAGGCTTTTTTGGATTTTTTTTTATTTTTAAAATACAGGCTTTTAAAGGAGGTATGCTTCTAAATGATAAATGTTACCTAGTTATATTTCTATTGTGAAATACATGCCAAAGTACTTAACTTATCATTCTTTTTTATTTCCCTTAGCTCTTATGAATGTCCTCTGCAGGGATACTTTGAGAATGGAATTCTGCTACTGTATTGCCCTTGATCATTGAAATCGTTTTCTAAAGCATGGCACCTAACATTGCCGAACATTAAGGGCCCAATTCACAAAGCCTCTGTCCTGGAGCAAGGTGCTTGCACCATGAAGAATGGTGCAAGGTGCACCTTGCGCCGACAGATAAAGCCAAAAGCAATTCTCAAAAGGCAGCCTGCATCAACTGCAGGCTGCCTGCCCCAATGGGGCTTGTGTCACCCTACACCTGGATATGGACTGCCTCATGGTGCTTGTAGGTTGTGTCACAGGCATGCTGCCACTGCACCACAAGTGGGATTCACAAACCACACCCACAGGGCACATTACTAAGTACCCTTAGACCAGTCAGGGCTGGCATAAGGGTACTCTGACAATGCCCTCTGGGTGTGCTGCACACTGTGTACATATGTGGTGAATGAGCCCCTGCCTCAATACCCCCTACTGTACCCCAGTGCCACCTACCCCCTCGATCACCCATTACTGGTGGTCTAGTGGTCCCCCTTCCTCAACCCCCCATATTGCATGATATTGTACCCTATTGCCCCTAACCTGGTAGTCTAGTGGCCCCCCACCCAATCCACCCTAGCAGGTTGTATCCACTACCCCACACACCCCGAGACCTGTACCACGAGCTGGCGCTGGCACCCACCCTCTTGCCATTGCAGCCAGTGCCGACTGACCATTGTGCACCGGGGCTTCCACAGAACCTCTCCCATGCACTGGTCATTTGTCATGTGGGTGAGGTTGATGGAAGTGTGGCCACTTAGGTGCCGGGACCCATACTCTACCAGAATCTGGTTCAGGGTCCCTGGCACAGGGGGCATCGGCGCAAGTTGCTGTTTGCTGCAGCTTGCGCTGGACACAGCCCCCATTGGGCAGTGGACCCTAAGTCTGAGAAAGAAATGTAAGTTGTCTGGAGATGAATATTCATAGTGCACATTAGTTGGCTATGAGGCATTCACAATAGTTTTACTTGAAAATAAGGACTGCAACAACTATATATGGAGTTTTTTTGAATGTGTCATTAAATTATGTCAATTTTGCTCTTTAGCATAAATATTTATGTTTTATTTGTACTGTATGTAGATATGTGTATTTAAATAATACACTATATATATATATATATATATATATATATATAGGAGATATATATACTGTATATATATATATATATTTGTTTCTAATAAGGTTAGTGATCCTTTGGTGTCACCTGTGTTTTAGCAATTCAGTTTTGAACTGCCATGCATCGGAGGTATTTTTATTTATTAATTTTTTTAATTGGGTTTATGATGCTTTGGTGTCACAACAGATGACTGTAGATTGAGTAGGGACTGAGATGGCACAATAGGCTGGGAAAACTGGGCAGATTAGGAAGGCCAAGTGGTCCTTATCTGCCAACTTCTACGTCTCTATGTGTTTTAGCAATTCAGTTTTGCACTGCCACTTTAAGGATTGCACTGTTTAAGGTACTATATAGATTATGTGGCACACTACTGCCTTGAAAAAGTGCACACCTGTGCAAAACATTAACATTCTTGCATGCTGTTGCAGGTCTCTGAGTTTTATATTTTTCATCATGCATCGTATGTTAAATGCAACACATTTTTATGGCATGGAGCCCCAGCCCGTGTAGTTCTTGTGACTACCTTCTGGCTTGCGTGAAGCCCTAAGTACATACATTGTGTTCTTTTCTGTTGGGTTCTCTGTATTCAGTGTGACTATTTGTGTAATACAGTATGAATAGTCATGTGTTCCTTTTTAATTTTTAATTTAGGTTCTTATCTACCTTTAGTTTAAAGCTGTGATTCGCTTCTGCTAGAGTGGTGGGAATTTTTTCCACTAGATTTCTTTTTTTCCTATTTCTTTCTTTGTGCTCCTCCATTCGGTCCTGACACCCAACTCCTTCAGGATCTTCCAAGGTACCCCAGGGCCCCACATCTGCTTATCTGATGCAACAGTCCCTCCACAGAGCATTGGTGTACCCATCAAGAGAGGTTGGAGTAGGGAGATTTACCCTAGAAAGTGGTTTAACATCATGGGGCACTGCAGTGGCAGAGCACAGATTGTATCTACTGGTGTCCATCTTCCTTCAGGTGGGCCATTTTCCTCTTTTTTTACCTCTCCATTGATATGCCAGTGTCTCTGCCATGAAATGCTAATGTGCCTGCAGTGCATTCTGCTCACATCATCAGCCAGCTTCTGCCCTTGCCAAAGGTGTGCTAACCCACAGCTCCACCATGTGGTTGCCCATGGTGTGCTGCTGTAATGATATCACACTTTCACCCTCCCTCTCTCTCCTGGAAAAGGACAGCATCACCTGAGATGCTCAAGTCTCTCCTCAGCAGGCCACCAATGAACCTAGCTTGTTTCTAATTCTCTAATTTGGGTCACCTGCATTGCAAGAAATATCCTCAATACTGTAGATGACAAAGTACATCTAGACACCTTGCGTGCTTTAGAGGATATCCCAAGAATGGTGAAGGTATGGTTCCAGTTGTACATTCATGGGAAATCTCAGTTTCTGGGGATTGCTTTATTCTGATCTTCAGGGTCTCGTGTTTTCTTTGGAGTGTCACAGGGGTCTTTGTTGGTGCCCAAATTTCCCGATGGGTATCAGACATCTCTTAGGGTGATTGTTAGGTGATATGGCTTGTTCTTTCAGATGTACGCTGACACCCAGCTACATTTCTCCTTTGATGTTGAAGGATCAATCTCTCATGCAAGTGATTTCCTTACTGAAATCTTGGGACAGGTAGAAAGCAAGTTGACATGTGCTTAATCTAAAGTACAAGGAGGTAATGGCATACAAGTAAAATTAATTAGAAAGGCTGTATGGGCCTGCCTCCTGCATAATAAATTGGGAGGATCTTGGTATGTTATAGGTTGCTCACAGCTTGGGTGTCAGATGCCAACAATAGCCCAGAGTGGAGTTTCTATTTTCAGAATATCAGGAAAATGTGCATCCCACCTCTGGTGGTTGACCTGGTAATTCTTGTCATTGCCTTCATCCCTTCAATGTAGACTAAGAGAACATGTTCTATGCAGGTTGTCGTTGGTGCTTAAAGACATCTAATGGTGAGTGTTGCTACAATGTTATTAATGAGGGCAGGGCATCACAAGCACATTTCTCCTCTTTTGCAGTCACATCACAATACTGTCAATCAGATGATGGATTAGCTTCCAAGCTCTGTTATTGGGTTTTCAGAACCCTGCATGGCATGACATCCTACATTGAGATTCTCCTGTGCAGTACTCCTCCGTTTAATTTTTTAGGTTCTCTAGAAGCAATTTATTGGAAATCCCTTTATCTAAGTGGAAATACGTGTGTGACAGGGTCTTTTTGCCAGCAAAGAGACTGAGTGATTTCTTACTCAAGGGGGTATGGAAATGTCTGCTGTGGCATTTTAAAGGCTGCTGAAATCCCATCTCATTGTGGAGGTATTTGGAGATGCCTCTAACTAAATTTGAAATTGCACTGCTGTTCACTAATTAAGTAGTCCTATTTCTTCTTGAGGATTTTTTTCTACTTTGTAATGTGCTCTGATTGCTGAGAGCTTAGATCAACAAAATGATATTAACGATGATAATGACGATGATGATGATCTGATGATGATGATGGGCAGAGCAGGCCTGCTAACCAGCAGCAATAAACCTCAGGGTTGTGTGATTTTCCATGGGGTCAGAGCTGTTGAACCTAACCTGCCTCTCTGATTTCTATGCTAGTGGACACTGAGCAGCAGCTCTTCTATAGCCACTGTGAGGTGACTGCAGATGATGCAGTCACTGTGACTTCAGATGTCATCACCTGGCCATTACATCACAGTGGCAGTGACATAGATAGTTTACATCAGGGCCTTTACACATCATGGGTCAAGATGGAATAGAATGGCAGTAGTCTGACAACTTGTGGTTGCTAGGCTGCAGGACATCTGGACTAAGTCATGGGGATGGGGGATGAACCATGTGTTTTGACTGAAGTGGTTGAAGTAGTAGTAGTAAAGGAGAATCTGGGGGTGTTCTTGGAGGAACAGGGATTCCTGGATGATCACCAGCATGGCTTTGTCCCAGGCAGATTGTGTAAAACTAACCTTGTGGATTTCTACCAATGGGTGATGGCAGTGCTCGACCATGGTAGGCCAGTCGATGACATCTTCATAGACTTCAGCAAGGCGTTTGACTCAGTCCTCCACACTGGTCTGCTGGATAAGCTGGGAAAGATGGGGGTGGGGGCATGGACAGTCAGGTGGATTGGAAGCTGGCTATCTGGAAATACCAAGCAAGTGGTAGTAGGAAGGGTAGTCTTGTCTCCCGGGGCAGTCATTAGTGGGGTTCCACAGGGGTCAATTCTGGTACTGCTCCTGTTTAATGCCTACATCTCTGACATCAGGGAGGGCATCAGGAATAAAATGAGTCTTTTTGAAGATGACTCTGAGCTGGGGGTGGTGGTGGATGGGGAGAAGGGTAAGGTCACCCTGCAGTGAGATCTGGATGTTCTAGGAGATGGTCACATACCTGGAAGCTAAGGTTCAGCACCACAAAATGCAAGGTGCTTCACCAGGGTCGAAGAAACCCGGGTCAGGTGTACACCCTAGGAGGGGACATATTGCAGGTCTCAAGTGGGGAGAAGGACTTGGAAGTGCTGATGGATGCCAAAATGAATAACTCAGAACAGTGTAGGAGTGCCACATCCAGAGCAAATAGAATACTGGGCTGTATTGCAAGGGGGATCACCTCAAGAAGTAGGGAGGTGATTATGCCACTGTACAATTGCCTTGTCAGACTGTACCTCGAGTACTATGTACAGTTTTGGTGCCCTTACCTCAGGAAGGATATTCAACTCCTGGAGAGGGTTCAGAGGAGGGCAGCCTGGATGATCTAGGGTCTGGGGGATAGGACTTATGAAGTGAGACTTCAGGAGCTCAATCTGTTCTCACTGGAAGAGATGAAAGATAGGGAGATATGACTGAATTCTGCAAGTATCTAAAAGGGGTAAATAAGGTATGCCTACATGTGGTCTTTCAGAGGAAGATGGGAGGGTCCATCAGGGGGCATGGTTGGAGGCTGGAAGGAGGGAGACTTAGGGTGGGAAGGAGGAGGCAATACTTCACTGACAGGGTGGTGGAACCATGGAATGTACTGCCTGAAGAACTGGTGGAAGTGTCTACAGTGGAAGAGTTTAAGAGAGGCTGGGACAGGAACAGGAGGGGGATGAAGAGGAGAGCTACCTGTCGGGGGAGGGGAACCCTGGTCGGGGGAAGGGGGATAGGGGGATAAATCAGGAGGATGGCTGTGGTGCCCATTAAGGGTACTGACTCTCGAGCAGACTCGATAGACCATGAGGCCTACTCTGCTGGCATTTTAGTATGTTAGTAACATCTCCAGCCTTACTCTTAAATAGTCTAGTGACCAATTTTAAAAATATTCATCCTGTTGCACCCCCCCATTAGAGGAGGTTTGATGGTTGCATAAGATAGTTCTACGCATTTGCTTTCAGAAAAGGTATGTTGTGGTGTTCATCACATGGTTGATAATATTGAATTTTGAAGAGAAAATCTGGACAATATAGCTAAAAAAAGATGAAAACAAATAAATCCTGAATTTTGAAGAGATTGTACAACTGTTATTTTTAGAATCATATTTGTAGAGTTTGAGTATTAGTTTCCAATATTTGTAAATTGCTAATATAAATTTGAATAATGTGAACCTAAATGCCCATAAATGAACTCTAAATATAAGTAAAGCGTAACATCTAAAACCAATTTGTCATGCCTTATGTCCAATAATCATGTCTAATAGCATCTTAAAGGGGCACTATCAGGTTTTGGTGGTATTTTTTCCACCTCGCAATCCTGGTGGTGTTTGCTCCTCACATTCATATAGAAAGCACACCTGGGCACCCGATTGCTGGATCAAATCAAAAATGCTGTTTTGACCCAGCATTTTTCAGCTCGGACTAATTCTCTCCTGCCTGTAGCGTTGCTTCACAAGTGCCTTTTAGTCGGAGCTGCAGGCTCGCTCATGAGCATGTTGCTTTCAGAAGCATATGAGTTTGTTTAGAAGAATTATAGGGATCAACAAAACTGGCACTATAACTCTTTCCTTGAACCAGCAGTAGTATCCCATAGTGAAAGTAGTGACCCTTGGCATGCGCGTGTTACTGTGCATGCCAAGGGTCACAGCTTCACTTTTCAAAGTGTTTTTTCTATGGAATATACTGCTTGATTCAAGGAAAGAGTTACATTGCCAGTCTTGTTGATCCCTATATATTTCGATTTCTAAATAAACTCATATGCCTTCTGAAAAAATGAACATGCTCTTGAACGAGCCTACAGGCGCTCCGGCACCAAGAACACTTGTGAAAGCGCCAGGCTACAGGCAGGGGGAGAATTAGCCGTCCCTGATGAAAAGTAATGCTGGATTAAAATCAGCATTTTTTGATTGCTTTCAGCAATCGGGTGCCCAGGTGTACTTTCTATATGAATATGAGGAGCAAACACCACCAGAATTGCGAGGTGGAAAAAATACCACCAAAGCCTGATAGTGCCCCTTTAACCAATTATGTTCTTTATTGCTCTCACTTTTCTTCCATTTGCTCAGAAATTGTATCACAATTTCATTGCACTAATTGATTTGTACACACTAAGGTTGCTGTCCAGGAATGTGTTCCAATAACCGAATTTCAGTTCTGAAGGCATACCCTGTACACATGCAAAGAGAAACAGTACATTTTCAAACAATTAGTTTATTTCCAGGCTGAATAGAAAGAGCGAGAAAATTTACTTTTGAATAATAATGACACCCATGGAAATGGAAATGAAAATGTCCTTTTCAGTCCAAAAAATTACCCAAAGAATTTTTACTACAAGATGTTATTGTCATAATAAGGTCCATCCTGAGCACACATTGAACTATTAATTCTTATGCAGCAAATATATTATTGTTTGAGATGACATTTTAAGAAGACTTATGACCATATTTATCATCATGCAACTTTTCACTAGAGCATGTATTCTTAATTCAGAGGCACATTAAACCTGTTTACTCAGAGCTGTCATTATCAGTGTCATAATCTGATTCCAAATCACAGTTTCATAACTGATATTGTCTTTGCCTGTTTCATGCATCTTGTCACATGTGTTTCGGTGTCCTTCACACCCAACCACTTGATGTGCATTTTAGTTCTATCATCACACACCTGCACTTCCTTGAGGAGCATGTAGACTTTGTGCACTGGCATGTGGTGAGTTCTATCAATTCTTTTGGACCTGATTCTTGCATCATTAGTTGAGGCTCAAGACCATTCTCTGTCTGTGTCCAGCCACATCCATCAGATGACACAATAAATGGCTTAGCCACTAGTACTGCTTTCCAAACAGCACACTGGTAATTAGCTCTCTTTATGTGCTGTACCAGGCTGTCTACACATGGTGGCAAGCTGTCATTCTGCTTTTCTTGCTTGTAAAACTGTTTGTACCTTAGTAGGTTGATATCAGAACTAATATGTCTTGTTGGTTAGTAGAGTCTGCATACAAACTTGTGACAGACATCAATGACCTCATTTGTGACTTTTTAAAGAGTCTCCAAGTTCACAGGTACACATTGATCCTCTGGTTGTAGGGTCTCAAACTCAAGAGTGAAGATCTTTGTGGGGTATAAATGAGCAAATACCCAGTATTTTTTGAGCATCAGAGATGTGGACTGGTTTGTTAAAGAGCCACTGATGCCTCCAGGAGAACTTTGAAAAGCATAATATTTGGACACATGCAACTTATATTTTTAATTAGCTCTGTTTTCCCACCTCCTCATAATTATTACTGAGGTCATTTGCATGAAAACAGGATGGTTGTTCCTTGAGGGTTCATCAGTTCCTACTGCTTCTTCCCAACCTGATGTAATAATATGCTGCTTGTGACATCACAGTTAATCCCACAGCAACCAACTGTGATATCACAGCAGAGCATTATGATTTCAGCTAAGGAATAAAGCTGCAGGGCAGATGAGCTCAAATGGATACAGGCAGGGATTAAATTGAGCCAGAACCCATCGGAGCTGAGTTCCGTCACCTCTGACTACCCTCAGTAATTAGCAGAATGCACTGGAGCACTGCTATTGTAGCAGACAGTAAACCTTATAAAAAACAATTAAAAAGGAGATGTCTCAATGATTGATTGAAATAGGTCTTCCACAGTCCACAGTTACTGTTTCTCAATTGGCTTTTGTCTCTCCCCTTCATCCCAATTAGCAGAGAATGTTAATATGGAACTAGAGACACAAATAAATGTAAAGGTACACAGTTTCTCTCACCCAGGACTGAGATAAAGAATGACATCATATAAGCTGGGAGACAGCCTATACCAGAGACTAGCAGACAGTTTCAGATTACTATTCATGTGCCAGAAGTACTGCCTGGAATAACAATTCTAACAGACCCTTTTAAGGTAAGCTCTGGCTTTTATGTTTTCTTTTTGTTTTTTTTTTAATATTTTCAGTATCTAAAGCACTTAATTTATTATAGAGATTTGCATGTGGTTAAGCAGTCGAACCTCATACACGGTTTGCTTGTGGGGAGGGTTATGATATGGATTCCATTTTTATTTACTTTTTCCATTGTCCCTGGGCAAATGGCATAGTTCTGTTTTGCAGTGTTTATATATTTTGTTGTTCTTGCATTGCCTCATGTGTTTGTTTGTTTACTTTTTGAGTAGATAAATAAAATGAAATTTTAACATTGACCCTCATTTAAATACACTGTGGTTTTTGTGTGCCAGACCTCTGCTTCTGAATTTTATTTTTGACTAGCACTGAAGCACCATAAGTATTTTGTGTTCATCTCCATTTGTTTCACCAGCAATATGCAATTCTGTAGTGAAGTGTTCTATTTTTTCTGGGACTTTGTCAGGCAGGTAAAATCTTCATGAGTTATTTTGCATTGTGGCCGGAGAACAATATGACTTGTTAACATTCCACTTATTGGTTTGTTTAAAAATATGTGTGGATGTTAATGAAACTGAAAAAAAATCAAAATGCAGTATGTTTGTTGTTTCTGAGTTCTTCTCTTAATGTAATTTAACAGTATTTGTGATTTTGTGGTGGTCTTGAAACTTTACAATAGCAGGGCATACTAGCTGTTGTTCTATTTCAGACTGAATTCGCCCCTATCCTGTCTTCTGTGATGCCCCACCCCTAGCTTGAGTTGCTGTAACAATGTTTTTGTATTTGAAATAATAAAATAAATATGGCTTGGACGGTCCAGGTTTTTAACAGTTCTCTGTGTTGTTTTGAACACCCATTGTTGACATAACAATAATTTTTCTTGTGACTAGAATTAACCAATATGCATCAGATAATGTTTCCTGAACTTATGGTAACTTAGGTGTACAAAACAGCTGAGAATACTTATGGAAACTTGATGCAGCTTGAGCTGTGTTACAGTGTGCCTTTTAGTATTTAAGTTTCAAAAAAGGACTAGGCAAACACTAACTCTAGAAAGGAGGGTTTCACATGAGGCAAGCTAAAAAGTATTAAAAAGTATATACTGAAATGTTCACCATAACATACACTGCTGTTTTAATACTTTAAGGTATTCCGTAATAGGCAACTCTTAATCACTGGTATTTTCAAGTGATGCTATGATGACACAGCTTTTAGATTTGCTGTTATTTCCAGCCATTCATGTGACATGAAGTTGATCTTCAGGGTTTCATTTCTGTAAATTTTCAATGTAATAGTTGTAGTGAGCAATATTCAGTGTTGCGTACAGCTCCATTAGCATGACACATGCAATATTTTTTTTGATTTTATTTTATTCTTTTGGTAACTGGAAACATAGAAACATAGACTTTAACAGCAGATAAGGACCACTTGGCCCACCTAGTCTGCCCATTTCCCTACCTACAGGATAAGCTGCAGATCCTAGCTAACCAACAGCGTATTTCTTCCCACCCCCCACAAGAATTGCCTTATGTCTGTACCATGCATTCTTGAATTCCCCCACAGTTTTAGACCCCACAACCTCCTCAGGAAGGCTGTTCCATCTGTTCATCAACCTCTCTGTGAAAAAATACTTCCTCACATTGCCCCTGAGCTGTCCCCCCCTCAATCTTCAAATTGTGTCCCCTTGTTCTTGAACATCTCTTTTTCTGAAAGATGCTACCCTCTTGGACTTTGTTGATTCCACTGAGGTACTTAAAAGTTTCTATCATGCACCCCCTCTCCCTCCTTTCCTCAAGGGCATACATATTAAGCTTCTTTAGTCTCTCCTCATATGACTTGTCTTGTGGACCCTGCACCATTTTAGCTGCCCTCCTCTCGACTGCCTCCATCCTATATCCTTGTGGAGATGGGGTCTCCAGAACTGGATGCAGTACTCCAGATGTGGTCTCACTAACTGTCTGTACAGATGCATAACAACTTCTTGTTTTCTGCTGGTGATACCTCTCCCTATGCATTCCAGTATCCCCCCAGCCCTCCCCACTGCCTTCTCATATTGCTTGCCAACCTTAAGGTCATCTGACATGATTACCCCCAGGTCCCTTTCCATTTTTGTTGTTGTCACTATCTCCCACCCCTCCATTGTGTAATCTTCCCCTGTGTTTTTGTTTCCCATGTGCATTATTTTGCAGTTCTTTGCATTGAATCTAAGCTGCCATAATTCTGACCATTCCTCCAACCTTTCCAAGTCTCTTTTCATCCTTTCCATGCCTCCTTGTGTATCAACCCTGTTGCAGATATTTGTGTTATCTGCAAAAATGCATACTTTTCCTTCCAGTCCCTCTGCAATGTCACTTATAAAGACAGTAAAAAAGACTGGACCCAGTACTGAACCCTGCGGTACCCCACTAGTAACCCCCCTTTCTTCAGAGTGGACTCCATTTACAATTACGTTTTGTGTCCTGTTGTCCAGCCAATGTTTTACCGAGGCTACCACCTTGGGACCCACTCCTAGGCTGGTTAATTTGATCTTTTGTGTGGGACTGTGTCGAATGCCTTGCTAAAGTGTATGTAGGTCATGTCCACAGCCCCTCCCTGGTCTACTACTTTGTTCACCCAGTCAAAGAAATCAATTAAATTCATCTGACATGACCTTCCCACTGTGAACCCATGCTGCCTTGTGTCCTATGCCCCACTGGCTTCTAGGTACTCAGCAGTTATCTCCTTCAGAAGTGATTCCATCACTTTCCCTACCACAGAGGTCAAACTGACAGGTCTGTAGTTTCCTGCCTCCGTCTGGCTCCCCCTTTTGTGAAGGGAATCACACCCACCTTTCTCCAGTTCTCAGGTACACCATCCTCCCATGATTTGTTAAAAAGGGTAGTCACTGGTGTCACTAGTTCTCCCTTTAATTCTTTTAGAATTCTGGGGTGAATTCCATCAGGCCCAATTGCTTTGTCCCCCTTCAGTTTTAGGAGTTCTTTTAGAACCCTTTCTTCTATGAAAGGACTGGGATTGATCCCCCTATCCAAAGTGCTTCTGTTAATTGGATTAGGCACCTCCCCCATCCTCTTTTGTGAATACTGAGCAGAAGTATTCATTCAATATCACTGCTTTTTCACTGTCCTTCTCTGCCAACCCACCTTCCATTCTATTCAGCCTCACTATCCCTCCCTTTGTCTTTCTACTCTCCCTGATATACCTATGAAATGTTTTATCCCCCTTCTTAACTGAGTTGACTATCTTTTCCTCATTTTGGGCCTTTGCTATTCTGACTTCCCTCCCTGCTTCCTTCTGCCTTAACTGGTACAGTTCTCTGTCCTGCTCCTTCTGTGTTTCCTTATACTTCCTAAATGCTATCTTTTTCTCCCTAACCTTCCCGCCACCTCTTTTGAGAACCATAGTGGCTTTTTCTTTCATTTTGATTTGTCTACTTGCTTCACACAAAGGCTTGTTGCCTCTGTGATGGCAGTTTTGATGTTTCCCCATTGTTGCTTCACCCCTCCTTCTAGCCTGTTTGCTAGTGCTTTTCTAAAGCACTCTCCCATCTTGCCAAAGTCAGCCCTCCTGAAGTCCAGTACCCTCACTTTTGTATGGCTTGACTCTGTAGCTGAGTTTATCATGAACCACACTGTTTGGTGGTCACTTGTTCTCAGATGGCCACCCACTTCTAGATCTGAGATCCTCTCACTGTCCCCATTTGAGAGTGTGAGGTCTAAGATTGCTCCCTCATGAGTGGGTTCCAGAACTATCTGTCTGAGGCAAGCCACCTGTAGAGCATTGAGAATGGCCCTGCTCTTGGATGTGGCTGCAGCAACTGTGGTTCAATTAACATCTGGCATATTCAGGTCCCCCATGAACAGTATCTCCCCTTTCTCTGCCATCCTGAGGATTCCTTATATTATATCCTTGTCCATTCCTTCCCCCTAAGATGGGGATCTTTATACAGCCCCTAGGTGGATTGTGGTGCCATTTCCAGTCTCTAAGGTGACCCACAGTGCCTCCTCTCCTCCCTGTTAACTCTTTTGTTCTGTTGCTTTTATCCCTTCCCTTACATAGAGAGCTACTCTCCCCCTCTTCTCCCCTCCCTGTTTCCTGTAGGTTGTGTACCCTGGTATGTTAACATCCCAGTCATGGTTCTTTGTGTACCATGTTTCTGTGACTGCTACAATATCCAGGCATCCCTCTTCCATCAAGGCCACCAGTTCAGGGAGCTTGTTGCCCAGACTACAGGCATTGGTACTCATTACCCTCCATTACCCACCCTCCATTTCTTGATGGCTTTACTCCTTTTTTCCCCATCCCTGTCCTTATTGCCTTTGCCATTTTCTCCATTTACCCCTGCCCTTCTCCCTATTGACATCTCTAGCTTAGTGTTTACCTCACTTACTACACTGATTTTCTTTGGGGGGGGCTAGGATTTCCCTGCTCCTTTCCAGTTGGTAAGGCACACTAGGCACAAGTGCCCATTTTCAGAGATGACCTGGGAGCACTGGGGTGGATAAGTGACTTGCTTAGAGTCACACAGTGTGCTAGTGGAGTTCACAGGAATCAAATCCAGGTCTGCTGGGTGTACCAAGCTCATTCACAGCTCATTACTTGATCTTTCTGGGTATAATGCCAGCCACATTAACTACTTTAATACTGTATTTAATTTTGCTTTACCACAATCTCTATATTGAAAGAAAATTGTGTACAGTTTGGTCATCACAGTTTCAATGGAAATCACATCATGTTGATTTTATCATAAAATGCCTGTGCTCTTAATCTGCTGTGACCTCACTTTGTTAGCTTGTTTTGATTGCCACTTGGATTTATTTACCATTAGAGTTCATTTTTCCTGGGTATACTTCAGCCTGCATGTAACTGTCCCTGCTGGGCTATGTTAACCTGTTGACTGCACCTATCCTCCCCGGACCACCTGGAACATGAGATGCTGCATCTTATGGGGTGCTACTTACTCAAATAAATAAATAAATGGGGATGTGGACTGAGGATATACATGAACGTACCAGTTATGGCATGTGTGTACTGCTTTTATTTCCATTTGCATGTCAACTCTTTTGCTTGTATTTTTCACTCATATTGTGCCTCTCCTGTTTTTTGTTATACTGTACATTAAACCATTGCCTGTTATGTATTCTGAATATGTTTTCCTTTTGGTTGTCCTAACCAGGATAACCTTGTATATTAGCATCACTCAATGGAGCTTTTTCTGGGTGAAACAAAGAAACTGCAAGGAATAAGATCTACAGCACTCTTCCTGCCTAAAATCCTGATGTTCAAGTAAAAACACAAGCAGTTTGGTCCAACTGGGCCTTGTAGCCTAGGCAACCATACTGGTGATAGTTGTTGCTGGCCACTTAGATGGCAACTAAGAAACAAAGTAGTAGATGTAGCAAATTATGCCATTCCAATCAGGAAGTGCTTATGCCAAGTCTTTTATTCGTTGCTGTTTAAGTCACAGCTGGAAGTACTGTGTGCAGTTTTGGAGCAAGATCAGTACAGCTTAGAAACAATACAGAGGATAGCAACAAAAATAATTAACGGTCAGGCAGCAAAGCTTCTGTGAAGAAAGATTGGCAAGCAGTATTTATTCCTGGAAGCCAGTGTGACTTTTTCTGTCCTACTGTTCTATCTTTCCATGTTTCAATACCTAGACAAGTTACAGAATTTTCTTTTCTTTTATTCTTTGGTAGCTCGGTAAGGCCCACTAGGCATATGTGACCTGGGAGCACTGGGGAGATTAAATGACTTGCTCAGAGTTAGAAAGTGTGCAAGTGGAAGTTGTGGGAATCAAACACTTGTCTGTATGCTGAATGTGCCAAGTAGTGCTGTGCAAATGGGGAATTAGACTAGTGAAATTTGCCCAGAATAACCACTCTGCTGGTGGAATTTCTCCTGGAAATTCACTGGTTCTTCTGCAGAATTCTGCCTACTGTGATCCGTGGAATAATATTCTGCAGAACAGCATTTTTCCACAGAAAATTATTCTGCAACAATTTTTGCAGAAAATATTGAGATCAGCAGAATAATATTCTGTGGAACTGCATTTTTTCTGCAGAAAATCATTCCACAACTATTTTCTGTTGTGGAATCCCACCATTCTGTTTCCGGTTAAATTCAGCAAAATTTTGAACATTCTGCAGAATTTTGCTCTGTCGGAATTTGAAAATTCTGCACAGCACTAGTATCAAGCTCATTCACAGCTTGTTACTCAAACTTCTAGGCTATATTGCCAACCAGAATATAGGGATGTTAATGTGGACTGTTTACCGTCATCATATATTGCATTAAACTATTGCACTAAGTAGCAGGTGATGACTAGATTTAAATACAGATCTCCAGGTTCATATTTCAGTAGCAAAATGAGCAACTGAGGTTGGAATATTTTGGTGTTCATATCTTGTCACTCATGTTCATCTCTTTGGCTGGTCCACCACTGAAATAGTTGGACCCACCTTCTTATGTTCAAAAGTGACTGGTGCACAGATAGTCTGATGACCATTCTTCTTACAAAGCTGGTAAAGCTAAGGAAAACAAGCAAGTGCATGATTCAATATGGAAAGTTATAAACTGTATCAGAAAACTGGACTAAACTACTTAGATTTAGTTTGTGACTGAATCAGAAACTGAATGAAAAATTAAAAAATAATGAACCCTATGTGTTTGAATTAGAATTAAATGTGTGGTGTATGTACTGCCTATCTTATATTATGTACTATTGTATCACTGTCTCCCTTTATTGTTTAATTTTGTAAGTTGAAAAAATAAATACATTTTATTTATAAAAATGATTATGGTTTAATGCATAGGTACTGGTTTAGAAAGTTAATAAAAAAGTTAAACTAAATAGTAAAGATGAAAATGTGACCATCTCTCATCTTGTGCATGCACTCAGACATCATTTACTGGTTAATGACATACTATATTACTGGCGACAATTATGACATCAAAGCTCCACCACCTCTGAAATTCTAATTTAACCACTGTATACAGGCCCTGTTTTGTGGGAGCTTCCTTAGTAATAAATAAGGGTGGAATAAATCTACAGAAGGTAACTGAAATACAGGCTGAACTACAGTGGCTGCTACAGATAAGTTGCCCAGCACTGATGTATACCGGTTGGTGCCTCCCCTGATGAACATTAGATAACATTAGAGAGTTCCCTTCCAGGCATTAGAGAGCTCCCTGTCATGTGGTAGAGATGCGGCAGGGAGGTTTTCGCGATAGGTTTATGTTGTTTTTTAATTGGGTTAAGTGCAATTCACTAATTAGCCGCTTGGTGGCTACGTGCTCTATAACTGTAGAATTTGCATGATATGGCTGCTTAACATTCTCTACCTGCAGGACAACTGGGGTGGGGAAAAAGAGGGATTCTGTCATTTGAGACATCGAAAAAGTAAAGTTTGTGCCACCTCATTGAAGCTTTAAATGATTTCTTCATACAGCATTGTGTGATATGTGAAATGGCAGGTGACAGTAGTGGAAGTATTTCTCACATGTTGTGTGTCGACTGTGTTAATTAAATTATTCAGTATTTGATGTGAGATGTACTGATAAATTTCAGGAAGATCTCAGCTCTGACCCTCTGATTCAAAAAATGTTATAAATGAAATTAATTGACAAATCGGGATAATACATGAGAGGTGCTTTCAGATAGACATCTCAATTGTGAAATTGAACCCCACTACTGTAGTTGTGTAAGCAAACAAATACTGTAGTTTCATGTTAGGAACTCTGACAGAGGTACCGTATATACTGTAGCTCTTTAACTCAATTAGAAAAAAAAATACTTGGCTTTCAATGTGAAAGACAGTGGTGCCATGCACAACCACATTTTAGTAATTAGTTATATTAGTTTCCTTTCTGATTTACCAGATTTTCCTATTTTACTGTATCCTATTAAAGATCAGTGGAAAACGTGTTATTATTGTATCCTTTTTTCAGAGGCGTTTCCCTACTGCAGAGCAATAAATTGATTTGTTTGTAAACAATTTGTATGTCTCCTGTCATCTTTTTAATGATTTCCTATTGTTGGTCCCTTTGCACTGTAGGTTCTGTAGGGTGTGATTTTGCCAGCACTGCCACAGTATGAATAGGTGCAAGATGTACAAGAGGATTGAGACGAGCACGAACTAATGGTGTGTGGACTATCTACACACTCCTTTACAGTATTTTCATCAGGCAATACAACCAATTTATTTTGTGGTTTTTTTTTCGGGGGGGGTTATAACTTCGTGAGTGCATGCAAGATTCCTGGTTGTTACCTCTCTCCAGGTTTCTGGTATCAATGTTTGAAGAGATTGCCAGTCAGGTAGTAAGGGCACCTGTGTCACAAATTTGCCTTCTGTGCCTTTGCATACTTCAAAGCAATGGAGTTGGAGCCCAGAGTGATAGAACAGAATGTAATAATTGGTTGCTTTTCCAGGGTGAGAGGACATAGTCAGTCGCCCCCCCAACCCCCCATTGTTGTTCTCCACTCCAGTTTTTCTTTTACAAGTTAGCAGTATCTCCCTCACTTGTTAAGCCCTGTTCTGCCCACCGAATTAATAATTAAATTTATTATTAATATGGTGGGCAGGAATAGCGCTAAATAAGTGAGGGAGAGAAAAACATTAGAAACTGAAAACTCAGGAGCCCAAAATGTAAAGCACATACCTGGTTGAGATGCTGATTAATTGCTGAAATCTGTCTTGTATTAATCCATTCAGTCAGATGGTAGCAGCACAGATTTGCTAGCTAACACATCAGTGACACAGATCCTTTTCAAGTAACTAAACTGAAGCAAAAAATAGCTGACCAAAGGGGAATATATATACAGTACATGAAAGAGTGTGTATGTGTGTGAGTGGGGGCAAGTCTTGCTTCCTACTGTGAGGATAGCTAACTGTACTTTAATTTTCTAAAAATAAATAATGCACAAGGAAGTGGATCACTGAGTCTTGGTTTTATTTATTTATTTTTAACAATTTGAACCTCAATCACTGGAAAATAACTCAATTACAAATAAGAATATATGAAATAAAATCTGCATTGTGAAACTGACAGTCTATACTTGCACTGGCAAAGAGAATCTTTAACTGAATGCCCCTTTCTCTTAAAAAAAATGGAATGCTTTTGAAGCGCAAACAAACGAATGAATGATTATTTTTAACAGAACCCGCTATTATGGCAGTAACCAATTATTTACTTTTCTTGATGTTACAGAAAAAAAATAGATATCAAACATTCAGTTGTCACAAATAAAAGGTCCTTAGCTGCCAGGGAAGTGAATTCACCAGCCCACACCAAGTGGATTTTCAAAAAATGGCTAATCTTGAATTTAAAGGACACTGTCTGACACCGACTGCATTTAAAATAATTTCTATAGGCACACATGGGACTGTATTTGTTGGAACAAGCCTGCAGTCCAATTTTAAGATTTTGTGTCATGTATGCTTTATTTTAAATGTAGTCTTTGTGTTTTTATTGTTTTTGGGGCTATGCAGCAGTCCACTCATTTACCGTCTCTCAGTGGTATTTGTTTATATGTCTGCGAGACAGTGCCTGATGTCAGACGTTTTTCTATGTGCACTTTGCTTGCTCATGATTAACTCTCATTAGCAAGTGCTACTTGTGATATGCAGTTATAACTGGGAGCATGTTACCTAGCTTGCACTATTTCATAATGTTGTAATTTATGAAATAAGTGAAGAGTACGGATGTTGACTGTGAAATCATGTGTAAAACGGAAAAGCTGTATTGTTAAAGTGTAGTCCAGTGTGAACTTTATTTAATTCAATGAATGATGAGTGGTAGCCCTGTAGTACTACAGTACTTTGTCACTGTTAGTGTGCTGTTTAGTAGCAAGAATGTCTGAATTACACTAGTCTCCTATGTTAATTGAGACCTAGATGTAACAAGTCATTTCTGACTATTCATTTAACACATTAGGGTAGTAATGATATTTTATAATTGTGACATCTCTCCCCACTGTTTAGTTTCATCGCAAAGTGATCACTTTTCCCCATCCCCCTTCCACACTCCTTGCTTCATTGTCTTGATTCTGTTTTTCTGTGTTAATTTTAAAATGATCCCCCAGTATAATTTTCTTATTGATCTTAGGTTTCTATGTTTAATTTTTCCAATGATGTTAGAGTCCAACACTAAGAATTTTTTTCTTTTTGCATTTTATTTTTAAAATTAAAATTAGAAGTGTCACCTCTGGTAGTTCGCATCTAGCAGCATATCTTTTTCCAGCCTTATGTGTTGCTTTCCTACTGTATATGTTAGTGTGTTAGGTGTATGTGTAGTGGTCATAATATTTTAGAAAAAAAAATTATGCATACTTTTGATAGACATCTAATTTTCTGTGTTGTCCTAATCTGCATGCTGATCACTATAGTGTTTAGAGACCATGCCACTGATCTGTATCTTCTATTTGTTGCCTTTCCATCTGATGAGGAATTGATTATCTGTTATGGCTCTTCTGCAGTTAAGTACTACAGCTCCTCACATTATACTATTCATAACCTGAGTTTTAGACACATGGTAGGGAGAACAGCAATAATAAAAAAAATACAAAACAAAGTGTGCTGTCCATGTGCATCTAACAGTTCATACTGGTGTGTATATTATGATGATGGTGGGGGGGGGGTTGTCGGGAAAATGGCTCATACCTCATTAATCATCTATGATTTTCAGCAATGAAAAAAATTGTATGTTCTCATGATGCAGATCTCAATTTCAGGGTTGTCCTGAATTGCAAGATAGTCCATCTATTTCTGTAATCAAGTCATTGCTCTGCCTGATCCGTTTGTTGCCTTCCTAATCACTGTTCAGTAAATGACATTGCCTTGTAGAGTAATTTCGATACTCACTTTGTACTATTCATGCGCATAGTTTTAGTTACACAGTCAGTTGAACAGCAATTAGGAAAAAAAAACATTTGTGCTGTCCTTGTTGTTCTAAAAGTGCATCCTGTGATGTGGTTATGTAGGAGAAAGGGTAATAATACCTCACTGCACATCAATAGAAATGTCTTGTTATGTTTTACCTGTCCCAGTTGCTCTTGCATTTGTCATTTTACATCTCAGAACTGACTCAGGCTGCAAATCTAATGTGTGGAGTTGATTTGGATTTCACTTAAGGGAGTGCCCCATACCATGGAAGGTTCTGAGCTGTTCTACATTAAAGGGTTCTGGCACAAGGAAACCAAATTCTGGGATGATAACTTGGGAGTAGGAATATTTAACATGGTCATAAACATGGATCATCAAGGTCCCACTGGTTCCTCTCTCCTCTCAGCTGCCAGATTTTAATTACATAAAGGAACTCTTGAAAAAAATGAGCCACTGCCCACATAAACAATTATATCAATAACAAATTGTATTTAACATACATGCAGTCCGACAATCCTATTAGCAACATAAAGCCAATGAATACAAAAGTCCCTTCATATCAATAAAGTAATTGATTATAATATGCTACCAACACTTCACTCAGGTCAGAAAGGTGGTTCATTTTTTGGAGAAAAAGTGGGTGAGGGAGCAGTGCAGCAAGAATGCAACCTGTTCCAAGCAAAAAGAAATAGGCAGGCTGTCTGACTGTAGCAAGAAAAAAACTGATGAGTCAGACACGGTTAACCTGGTCAGCATAATGATCACAGCCTCGATGTATGCCTGAAAGAAAATTTTGTCTGAAGCTGTCTAACTGATATCTCATGTATGTTACTGGTTGCTGCAAACAACTCACAACTGCCTCCACTTTCATTTTTACAACTGTGGGCAGAGCCTACAGGAGTATTGCCTGTTGCTAGCCTTGCTTGTAGAGCAGAAAGCAGCTAACTAAAAGAAGATACATTTTCTTATTAATTTAAAACTTATATCTCAGCAGGAGTCAGTGTCTGTTGAGATTAAGTAGACATGCTTTATTAGAAGTAGAAGGGGTCTTATTTAGGTTTTAAAAAAAGAAAGAAAAGAAAGAAAGAAAGTTAGTCTGTATTCTGTGCTGGAAGGGTAATGTATCAGCTGACTTTGCTAAACCAGTAGGAGGAAAGAGAGATTAACTGGGGGTGTGGCTTAGACACTATAAAAGCAGGTGACTCAAATTACAACTTCCTGTTACTAGCCTTTTTTCTTACTAGTTGCCCTCCATCCCACTCACCCAAAGCCAGTTCTACTTTTATAGCCACTGGATTTGACTGTCAACAGAAACTTCCTGTTTGGTAGTAGGAAGGGAAGGATCATAGAGAAACATTGGTTTTGTCAATCCTAAAGGAAAAAAGTAGCTCATTCTCCCTTCCCCCATCTGCTGGTGGTCTGACATTGAGCAAGGAAGAAGGAGGCTACTGAAGAAGATAGGAAGTTGCTGTCCCAGAACAGGAAGGGTGAGAGTTGTAAGGAGAGGAGAGAGTAAGAATACAGAGAAACAGAAGAGGGGGCACAAAATAAGACATGATAGGAGTGGTGCAGTGCAATGGCTGTGGAGCGGCAGTGTTCCAGGAGACATTCTGGAGGCTGCGATATTGACCTATTTGCAGGCACCTCTCTGGTCTGAGAGAGGAGGTTGCCCGTCTCCAGGCTGACCTGGCTAGGATTCGTGAAACCTCCTCCCCCACCCAGGGACCACCAGGGTCAATGTCACTACCTCAGAGGTTGCCAAGAAAGAGGAGAGGCTGTACCAGTGTGGGATCAGGGAGGGCAACGGTGGTGGAACAGAGTTGCATCCCTCCAGCTGTACCTCTTCACAATTCATTCGCTCTTCTGGTGGATAGTGGTTCCTCTATGTAGGCACCTGCAGTGGAGACCAAGGAGGATGCTGGGAACCTTCACAAAGAAGACCCACAGGAGGGTGGCATGGGACCCCACAGGGGAAGGAAACAACTCCTGGTGGGGGACTCAATCATTAGGTGGTAGAAATGGGGGAGGAAGGGGAGAGGGAGGTAAGATGTCTTCCTGGCTCCATGGCTTGGAGGGACAGGAAGCAAATCCTCAGGATTGTAGGAGGAGCTGCACGAGGGAGGGAGCTGGATGTCATTGTTCACCTAGAGACAAATGACCTGGCTAGGAATGGGATCAGAGTAGTGCAAGAGGAGTTTGTAGAGTTGGGGAGGGGCCTTAGATAAGTAGTGCATACGGTGACCTTCTCGGAGGTGCTGCCTGTCTATGGCAAGGATGATGCTAGGGTACTTCTCACCAGGGAATTCAATGAGTGGTTGAAAAACTGGTGTGGAGCTCAGGGTTTTGGCTTCATTGGGGACTGGGGAGCCACCTGGAGGGATGCAGACCTATTTTAGAGCGATGGTCTGCATCTGTCCGGGGGGGGAACCAGGACCCTAGGTGAGAGGTTTAAATGCTTCATTGGCAAGCATTTAAACTAGCCTAGGGGGGGAGGCACTGAAAAGGAGCAGGGAAATCCCAGCCTCCCTCCACAAAACATGGTAATTAGTGAGGTAAACACCAAGGTAGAGAAGTTATTAGGGAGCAGAACAGAGGTAAATGTAAAAAAAGGCAAAGGCAGTAAGGACAGGAATGGGCTAAAAGGGTAAGGCTATCAAAAAGTGGAGGTGATGAGTACCAATGCCTGTAGTCTGTGTAACAAGCTCCTGAACTAGTGGCCTTGATGGAAGAGGGTTGCCTGTATATTGTGGCAGTCACAGAAACATGGTAAACAGAGAACCATGACTGGGATGTCAACGTACCAGGATACACAAGCTACAGGAGGGACAGGGAGGGTAAAAGAGGAGGAAGAGTAGCTCTCTATGTAAAGGAAGGGATCAAAGCAACAGAACTAAAGAGTAAACAGGGAGCAGACGAGGCACTCTGGGTCACCCTGGAGACAGCAAATGGCACCACAATCCGCATGGAGTTGTATACAGATCCCCATCTCAGGGGGAGGGAATGGACAAGGAAATGACAGAAGGCTTCATTAGAATGGCAGAAAAAGGGGAGATATTGTTGATGGGGGACCTGAATATGCCAGATGTTAACTGGAGCACCTTTGCTGCAGGCACATCCAAGAGCAGGGTCATTCTTGATGCCCTACAGGGGGCATGCCTCAGACAGCTAGTATTGGAACCCACTCAGGAGGGAGCAATCTAGACCTGGTACTCTCAAATGGGGATGGAAAAGAATCTCAGATTTAGAAGTGGGTAGCCATCTGGGAACAATTGACCACCAAACAGTGTGGTTCACGATAAACACAGCCATACAATCAAACCATACAAAGCAAGAGTTTTGGACTTTAGGAGGGCTGACTTTGGGAAAATGAGAGAGTGCCTCAGAAAAGCACTAGCAAACAGGCAAGAAGGAGGAGTGGAGGAACAATTGGGAATAATCAAAACAGCCATCACAGAGGCAACAAGCCTTTGTGTAAAGCAAACCAATAAAACACAATGAAGGAAAAAAAAACGCTATGGTTCTCAAAAGTGGTGGCAGGGAAAGGTTAAGAAGAAAAGGATAGCATTCAGGAAATATAAGGAAACACAGAAGGAGCGGGACAGAGAACTTTATCAGTTACTCTTCTTAGTTATGGCTGTTTTTTAATGTCTGGATTTTATTAATTTTAATTATCTTTGTACAGCGCCTTGGTTCTGAAAGGTGCTTTATAAATAAATTTGAATTGAATTTGAATTGAATTAAAGCAGAAAGAGGCTGGGAAGGCAGTCAGAATAGCAAAGGCCCAAACCGAGGAAAGGATAGCCAATTCTGTTAAGAAGGGAGATAATACCTTTTATAGGTACATTAGGGAGTGAAGAAAGACCAAAGGAGGGATACTGAGGCTTAATAAAGGGGAGTTAATGTGGGTAGAGGGTGACAGTGAAAAAGCAGGGATACTGATGAATATTTCTGCTCAGTATTCACAAAGGAAGAGGAAGGGAAGGTACCTAAACCAAACAAGAGAAACACTCTGAAGATGTGGGTCGATACCAGTCCATTTACAGAAGAAAGGGTTCTGAAAGAACTAATAAAATTGAAGGTGGACAAGCAGTGGGGCCTGATGGGATTTACCCAAGGATTCTAAAAGAACTAAGGTTAGAACTAGTGACACCGCTGACTACTCTCTTTAACAAATAATGGGAGGATGGGGTGGTACCCGAGGACTGTAGGAGGGCAGATGTGATTCCTCTTCACAAAAGTGGGAGCAGGACAGATGCAGGAAACTACAGACCAGTTAGTTTGACCTCAGTGGTAGGGAAAATGATGGAATCACTTCTGAAGGAAAGAATTGTTGAGTACCTAGAGGCCAGTGGGGCACAGGACCCAAGGCAGCATGGATTCATGATGGGAAGGTTATGTCAGATGAATCTAATAGATTTCTTTGACTGGGTGACCAAAGTAGTAGACCAGGGAGGGGCTGTGGACATGGCCTACCTAGATTTTAGCAAGGCATGTGATACAGTCCCACACAAAAGATTAATACACAAGTTAGCCAGCCTTGGAGTGGGTCCCAAAGTGGTAGCCTGGATAAAAAATTGGCTAGACAACAGGATGCAAAGGGTAGTAGTAAATGGAGTACACAGTGAAGAAAGGAGGGTTACTAGCAGGGTACCGCAGGGTTCGGTACTGGGACCAGTCCTTTTTAATGTCTTTATAAGTAACATTGCAGAGGAATTGGAAGGAAAAGTATGTCTCTTTGCAGACGACACAAAGTTCTGCAATAGGGTTGATACACAAGATGGAGTGGAAAGGATGAAAATGGATTTGGCAAGGTTGGAGCAATGGTCAAATGTATGGCAGCTCAGATTCAATGCAAAGAAGTGCAAGGTAATGCACATGGGAAACAAAAACCCAGGGGAAGCGTACACAGTGGGGGGTGAGATACTGACAACAGTAAGAATGGAAAGGGACCTGGGGGTAATATTGGATGACCTTAAGGTTAGCAAGCAATGTGAGAAGGCAGTAGGGAGAGCTGGGGGTATACTGGGATGCATAGGGAGAGGCATCACCAGCAGAAAACAGGAAGTTGTTTTCCCTCTGTACAGACAGTTGGTGAGACCCCATCTGGAGTACTGTGTGCAGTTCTGGAGACCCCATCTCTGCAAAGACATAGACAGAGTGGAGGCTGTCCAGAGGAGGGCAACCAAAATGGTGCACAGTCTGCACCAGAAGACATACGAAGAAAGACTAAAGGAGCTTAATATGTATACCCTTGAGGAAAGAAGGGAGAGAGGGGACATGATAGAAACTTTCAAGTACCTCAGGGGAATCAACAAAGTCCAAGAGGGCAGCATCTTTCAGAAAAAGATATGTGCAAGAACAAGGGGGCACAATTTGAAGATAGAGGGGGGACGGCTCAGAGGTAATGTGAGAAAGTATTTTTTCACAGAGAGGGTTGAGGATGCTTGGAACAGCCTCCCTGAGGAGGTCATGGAGTCAAGAACAGTGGAGGAATTCAAGAATGCATGGGACAGACATAAGGCAGTCCTAGTGGGGGGTAGGAGGAAGTAAGCTGTTGGTTAACCAGGATCTGCAGCTTATCTGTTAGGTAGGAAAATGGGCAGACTAGGTGGGCCAAGCGCTCCTTATCTGCCATCAAATTCTATGTTTCTATGTTTGTATGTTACAAAAGGAGTCATGTCATGTCTTCTGTCCGTGGAACTGAATGAAGGTGTAAATAGTCTCTTCCGCCTTACCCTCCTCCAAGAAATGATTTCCACCCTGAAATAAATATGCTTTCATATTAGTCAATGGTTGCAAGGTACTATTTTCTTTCTTAAATGGGTGATACAAGAACTGGAACCTGAGTAGTGGGAGGCAGCATTGTTTTTTTGGCTGAAGTAAGGTCCACCCCACCTCTACCCAAGAAGCTCCAAAAGGTCCAGCCCACCTTTTTTTTTATTCATGTGGGAGGGGCATGAGGTGGATCTATCATCCTGAAAGAAGACTCGCATGTTTGGGATGTGGACCAAGGAACAAAACTAGTCTGACAGAAGATACTTAAAATGCCTTCAAACTGACTTAAAAACCCTTGGAACAAATGATTATCAGAGTCACCTGGTGTCTCAAAAGGAAAGACTAAGAAGTGTCTAAAAACTAAGGAAAATAGACAGCTTTCAGGAATTTCTTAAACATTTATATACTAAAACCAAAGTTCAGTTTTTTGAATTAACAATATGTGTTTACCATATTCTATCTATCTCTATATATATAGTTTGTCTTTTTAGTAGTTTCAAAATCTTGAAAGCATTGGTGTAACTAATGCATTTAGAAATACATTTTTTTAATTGTCAATACAGATAACCTTGAAAGCATTGGTGTTACTAATGCATTTAGAAATACATTTTTTAATTGTCTTTACAGATAAATCATGCACGTTCATGTGAGGGCACATTTTATGAGGGATGGGGTTCAAATTAGTTTAATCATGGGCACAGTATTTGGTAAACAGTCTGTGATGAAGTGTATTTTTATTTGTAAGTTTGAGAAGTGGAGTTGACTTGCACAAATGGATAGTACAGACACCATAGAAGTAGAATGGGTTAAACACTTCCTGGAACTTTCTGCATAACAAGCTCCTCATGGCATTTCATAGCATTTCACACCATCAACCTAAGAACAGTCAGTGTTACTTTGCAGGACATTGCATACCAAGAGACCTAGCCTTCCCTGTTTCCAAATAATATACCAACTTCATTCTCAGGCAGGCAGTTCTGGCCTACTGTTATATTCTATTGAATCTTCTTAATGGAAAACTGTATGTTAAAATCAGATCCAGAAACAAATGATTTGATACCTTTTATTGGACCAACATGGATGTTACACAAAAGAACAAAGTGCCCTAGCTTTCAAACCAACCAGGTCCTTCTTGAGAAGCTCTGTGGCAGTTATTTTGAAAATCCCATACTATTAACAACAGATAATGTTGAAAAAAACAGAAATAATTCTCATTGGTTTAACATATACATTTAAAACATAACAGAAGATTACGTCAGAGAAGCTAATTAACACCAGTATGCTTTTAACTGAGAAGTCTCAGAAGGGCAAAGGTTATCAAGAATTATCAACAACCAGAGAGTTCTTCTCACATAAATTTTAAAATGTCTCAGTATGCTTCAAGAAAGCATTCTAGTAATAAAAAATCTTGGGATAGCATTCTCTCTAATGCATGTAAGATGAGCTTACAACTTACATTGCAAGTGTCCTTGTGTTTTTAAGAACAGACAATGAGAGACAAAATCGTGAGATTAGGAAAAACTGCAAGTTGAAAACATGCCCCAAATTAAACATACACACATATACATGATGCATGATAGTATCACTCATAAGTGTAAGTGCCAAATAAAAATACTTGTCAAGGACCACCAAGAAAATGAGACCATGAACCTGATAAGTGCAAATTTCAACACAGAATCAGTGTATAACAAAAATGCACAGAATCAGTCTAAGGAATTTAAATGAAAATTTCAAAGGATGAAATCCTCCAGGGCCCCTCCTTTTTTTTTTCTTTCTCTCTCTCTCTCTCTCTTTCTTTCCTTGGGAAATATATTGTAACTAGTAGGAGTGAGTTACACTGTATGTACAAGAGTCATAATACAGCATCATTCACACCAATCTTAATAGTTACCCAAAGGAATTACACCTTTTATGAACCCCCAAGTAAATGAGATATGCATCTTAATATGAGCAGATTTAAAAATGTGACAGTGTGTATTCCAACCACTGACAACTAGTAGAAGGAAGTAAATGTACACTATATTTGAAAACTAAGTATCCTAGCCACATAACTGTTGCCCCATGCCATACTCCCCTACACATACATGTGTACATACACCACACACACACAGACACACACACACACACACACACACACACACACACACACACACACAAGCACACACCCCACACAACCACAACACACAACAAATATAACAAACACAAACTAGTTGTCAGTGGTTGGATTACACACTGTCACATTTGGAAATCTGCTCATATTAAGATGCATATCTCATTTACTTGGGGGTTCATAAAAGGTATAATTCCTTTGGGTAAATATTACGATTAGCGTGAATGATGTTGTATTATGACTCTTGTACATACAGTATATCTCATTCCTACTAGTTACAATATCTTTCCCAAGTGGGGGAGAGAGAGAGAGAGAGAGAGAGAGAGAGAGAGGGAAAAAAAGGAGGGGCCCTGGAGGATTTCATACTTAGAAGTTTTCATTTAGATTCCTTAGACTGATTCTGTGCATTTTTGTTATACACTGATTCTGTGTTGAAATCTGCACTTATCAGGCTCATGGTCTCGTTTTCTGGGGGGGGTCCTTGACAAGTATTTTTATTTGGCACTTATACTTATGAGTGATACTATCATGCATCATGTATATGTGTGTATGTGTAATTTGGGGCATGTTTTCAACTTGCAGTTTTTCCTAATCTCACGATTTTGTCTCTCATTGTCTGTTCTTTAAAATACAAGGACACTTGCAATGTAAGTTGTAAGCTCATCTTACATGTATTAGAGAGAATGCTATGCCAAGGTTTTTATCACTAGAATGCTTTCCTGAAGCATGCTGAGACATTTTAAAATTTATGTGACAAGAACTCTCTGGTTGTTGATAATTCTTGATAACCTTTGCCCTTCTGAGGCTTCTCGGTTAAAAGCACACTGGTGTTAATTAGCTTCTCTGATGTAATCTTCTGTTATGTTTTAAATGTATATGTTAAACCAATGAGAATTATTTCTGTTTGTTCAACATTATCTGGTGTTAATAGTATGGGATTTTCAAAATAACTGCCACAAAGCTTCTGAAGAAGGACTTGGTTGTTTCAAAAGCTAGAGCACTTTGTTATCTTGTGTAACATCCATGTTGGTCCAATAAAAGGTATCAAATCATTTGTTTCTGGATCTGTTCTTAAAAGGACCAATACAGCGCCTACAAAATTTTTTGGCATCATGTTAAAATCAGGAATATATGTATTACTACCAGTTTTGAGTTTTCACATCAATCAAGTGTTTTGTTTCTGCCTAGTCTGTAAGAGGAGTTTTCTAATTTTTCCTGGGTGTTTTATGACGTTTGGGGGATGTCATTCAAGTTTGTTTTATTGCATCTCCTCCAAGTTAGTATTCACAGTGTACCCTTTGGTTTGATGTCTAATAGCCCCTACAGCAGGCCAGTGTCTTGTTACAGTGTCTTGCTTAGCCACAGCAGAGAAAAAACACTGCAGCCAGGATTCACAGTGCTATACAATATACTATGGAAAGTTACATGTTTAAACACACGCACACACACACACACACACACACACACACACATACACACACACACACACACACACACACCAAGTAGAACACAGCTGGATAAGGTATCAGTATTTAGGAAACTTGTCATACTTACCCAGAGTCTAGCAATGTGAATCCTGGCTGTCACTACAGGTGTTGACAACAGAATGATAATAACAACATTTGCTTCACTTGCAAATAGGTAGGCATTTGTGTCTAATTTCTGTTTGACTTACTGTAGGTTACACATAGACTCAGAAAAATTCATAATATGCTGTATTGTGATTCAATGTACTGATAAATAGAGATTTTGGTTTCTTTTACGAATTCATTTTTCATGACCATGGATATACTAAAACAAAAATTTCTCAACAAAATGTTTTTAAATAAACAGTTTAACTCACAGCAGCAGAAGAAGCATGTTGGTATTAAATACTTAGTGGCATGGATGTAGAGGCACCAGTATTTAAGCATGACTTTGGTAGAGGATTAAGTGTGACTGGGGGTGAGGGAGGGAGTGAGTCTTGATATTTGTAGCATAATGGTTTTCTGAAACTTCAGCCTTCAATGGGTTAGACTCTGCAGCCATCTGTACAGTATATCACTAAGCCACATGCAGTGTGGTAAGGGTAAAACCCAGATCACCAGACCAGGACCAGTGCTGTAAAATCTGCACTGGGCACAGCTTGTGCAAATATTGCTGATCCAGTGGACCGAATAAATATGTGCAAATAAATAAATACTCGGCTTCGCCTCGTGCTTCAATCCACCCCAGGAATGATGTTATTACATGATAACACACACCCTGGCATGCCTTATTGCTTAAATATGCCCTTTCTCAATGTACTATACTTTGATTCAGTTAGTGTATGCAGCAGCCTTCATGTGAACACTCTGGGCTTCTCTTTGACTCCTGATGTCTATTTACTTTAGCTATTGTATATTGTTTGAACTGCTTTGGTCTTCTTAATGTGGTGCCTGTGTGCCTAAACTATGTCATCTGTTTATCTACTGCTACCCATGTATCTCCAGTGAATGATTGCTATAACTGTCTGCTCTCCAAGCCATTGTTTTTGGACTTGTTAATTGTTCTGTCTTTGTATTAGTTTCAACGAGGTGCCTTTGTAAATGACTCTCTGACTCAAAGGTTTGTAAATCAGATATTTTTTAAATAAATAAATAAATGTTTATTTTTAAGCCCATGTAACACCCTTATCTAGCTAATGCATTCACAGTTGTAGTGGTTCTGCCAGATCTTGTTTACACATACAGTATAATTGTCAGGGCTTATAAAGTGGATGCCTTGAGGGTAGGAGCTGTCTTTTTTTTTCTTATGCTGTTTTAAAGGGAGAGGGTCTATACTAAGAATGATGCATGTGTGTGCCTGGTTCTGTGGTGTTATCTCTTACTTTAATAATTGCTCTGCTTTTGTTTTCAATTTATTTTATTTTATGCTAAATCTGGTGCCTCTGAGCATTATTTTATCAGCAGTGGGCAGATGCCAGACAGCTCTTCACTTTCAGCCTTAACCTTCTTCTAAGATGCACTGCTCATTCCACTTGCTGTCTTTAACTTTCCCCTAACTATTTTATTTATTGCCTCACTAATATGTGCAACAAAAGTTATGAGGAAAGACTGGGGGAGCTGGGCATGTATTCTCTGGAGCAGAGAAGAAAGAGAGGAGACCTATTATTAATGCATAAACTCTATACCGACACTGAGTTATTATCTCAGTTGGGAATGTCTTACAGCAAGCGAAATTGCAATCTTAGAAGCCATAAATACCAGTTGGCATTAACATATCCTAGAACAAGTAAAAGGAAATCTTACTTTACCCTGAGAATTATCTCCTTATAGAATACTCTTCCAAGTCCACTACTAAAGAATTCTGATCATGTTAAATTTAAACAAAATCTTGACTGTTTTCTGTTATAAACAATAGACTGATGCACCTGCCTGGCTGGAGACATACATATATGGGCTATGGCCTTCTGTATGCCTATGTTTCTTAGTATAACTCTTAGTAAGATTATCAAATAAAGTAAGGTAAGAACACCCTTGACCTGTCATCATGTAATCTTTTAAGGAGTCATGCATCACTACTCTGTTAACTTTACCCACTGTTCATCTAATTCAGTAAGGTAGGAATATTCAAATACCCCCCCCCAAAAAAAAGATGCGCTGCAAACTATTTCATGTAGTTACTTAGTGTACAATACCAATAGATAAAACTTCCAACTCCTAGGTTCATGACGCTTCTCATTCAGTAATGCTAGCACTTACTGATGGTGAGGGTAACTGTAGGGAGGGGATTGTGTGAGAGGAGCAAATGCAGTGTCAGTGGCTCAGTAGGTAGCACACTCGTCTCTGAGGCCGGGACATCAGAGGGCTGTGGGTTCAGTTCCCACATCTGGCACTTGGGTTAATATCCCAGTACTGACACTGTAGTGCAGAATGAGAGGGGTGCTGCACTTCTGAGGTGCCGTCTTTTGGATGAGACGTTAAACCGAGGTCCCATCTGCCTGGATTGGTGGTAGTTCAGGTGGATGTTAAAGATCCCATCGCACTTATCGAAAAGAGTAGGGAATTTCCCCGGTGTCCTGGCCAAATTTCCCTCATTCACTAAAAAAATACCACCAACAGCTTAATCTGGTTCAAGGTCAGTTGGCATTCATCTGTATCCCCCTCCCCCGGGTCGTGCCTGAAAATAGGCAAGATTTGTCTAGTGCACTTACCCGGTCAACAAAAACTAAATAAATAAATAAAAAAAAATGGAACATTCTAATTACCATTTGTTATGCTTGGCTGGTAGTATATCCTAAATGTTGGAGTAAAGATCTGTCAATGAGCTTGGCACATTAATTAGACTTTGTTTTGATTCCCACTACCTCTATTTGCATACTGTGTGGTTCTGAACAAGTTACTTATCCACCTTAGACCTTTCAGGTTGCCACTGAAATATATGAGTTTATGCCCATTGCACTGATCATGTTACCAAATAATAAAAAGCTCTATATGTTGATATGCTTGTTGTGAGCACAGAGTATCTGCACTACATAAAATGAAGTTCTAACAGTATCTGTTTTTTTGTTTTCTGAACAAGTAAACCTAATATGTATAAGTATGGTATATAAACTGAGACAACAATTCAGTGCTGAAAGCTTTCCCATATAAGGGGGTGGTGTTGCAATAATAATAATACAAATTGGGGCTGTTGTGCAATGTCCTAATGTATTTATGTCTAATTTCTTGGTATAGTTCACCAGTGAAAAATGGGGGAAAAACAATAAGATCCAAGAGCAGATTATGCTGCAAGAATACAGCCAATACAGGGACTCAAACCATATAGTACCTCTCAAACTCCTGCCTCATAAATCAGGGACAAGGCTTATAAAAATCAATGACAAAGAACCAAAATCAGGGGCACATCTTCAAAACTGGTGATATCCACTCAGAAAGCTGGTAGAATAAGGGGCTTAGTGTAAAATGCATTTCCTAAGGAAGAACAAGTCTGTAACTTTAATGTTTGACATTATTGTGTGGTTCCCCCCCCTCCCCAACACATATACACACTACTTGGTCATGGAAAAAAAAATTTAGGAGTACAGAGTAAAATGTTGTGGCAAAATCAGGGACAGTTGAGAGGTATGACTCAGACCCTGCAAACTGAAAAGCTACAGTCTGTGCCTATTGCAGATTAGAAACCTGCTCTAGAATTTGATGCTAGCTCCTTGTGCTCCCTGCACCACGATTGCCAGTCCAGGGGTCAGATGTCAGATGGGTAGTGTCTTTAGTGTGACTAAGGAAACTGCAGTCCAAGATATGGCTGTCATGAAGAGGAGTAGTAGGAGATTGTGGTCTACCTGGGCCCACTGCCACTGTTCATATTTATTATTATTTATTATTTTATTTATTTTGTTTTTGTTGACCGGGTAAGTGCGCTAGACAAATCCTGCCTATTTTCAGGCACGACCCAGGGAAGGGGGATACAGATGAATGCCAACTGATCTTGAACCAGATTAAGCTGTTGGTGGTATTTTTAGTGAATGAGGGAAATTTGGCCAGGACACCAGGGAAATTCTCCTACTCTTTTCGATAAGTGCCATGGGATCTTTAACATCCACCTGAACTACCACCAGTCCAGGCAGATGGGACCTCGGTTTAACATCTCATCTGAAAGATGGCACCTCAGAAGTGCAGCACCCCTCTCATGCTGCACTACAGCATCAGTACTGGGATATTAACCCAAGTGCCAGATGTGGGAACTGAACCCACAGCCCTTTGATCTCCCGGCCTCAGAGGTGAGTGTGCTACCTACTGAGCCACTGACACTATATTATATACTATATTTGAAGAGGTAGGAAAGACATGCAACTTTTCTGATGCAAAAACAGATTCTGTGGCAGCCATTCTGTTGAGCCCCCAGTTTCATAGCTACAGTCCAAAATGTGACCGGGGTGAAGGAGTGGTTCTGTGGGTGGCAGCAGCAGCAGAAATGCTCCAGGAAGGAGTCAATAGTTAAGCCATGCGTGGGAGTGGGGGGACACCACATAAAGCTAAGATAATGAAATGTACATGTAGGGTAAAAGAAATTCCCTTGTGCCTTGATGAATTTGTGCTGGAGCGTTTCTTGGACTGCGAACAATTGTGTGTCACAGCACTGGTTTTGCCAAAACTTTCCCACTGTCTTTCCAGACACAGAAAAATCATCCAGGTACTGTATATCCTAATGTATTAAGGGTACTCTGATTATGACTCAGCTAGTCTTTCCAGACACACACACACACACACACACACACCCCTTCATTACTCAGTATTTTGATTAGATGTTGCATATGCTACATACTATAAATCCAGGGACTAGAATGTCAACATGATAAGTGGAACCTTTTCTGTGCTTCATAACATTACTTCTAAAATATATAGCTTTTTGAAAATAACTTTCCATGGAGAACAAACAAAAGAAAATGTTTTGCGTAGAAGTTGTTCATGTCTTTGCCATTTACAAAAACATGACTTCATGGGCCAGAAAAGGACTGATAATGGCTGTGTAAAGTAGACAAAAAAAGTACACCCATACACAGTATGATTATTTTAAGGGAAGTGAAGCTAGCACATAGCCGTTACATGCCTGGGTGATTTGTGTAAATGTGCTACAAATAAATACCTTGTTTACTTTATACTGCCACTGTCAGTCCTTTTCTGGCCCATGACGTCATACTTTTGTAACTAGCAAAGATACGAACAACTACTAAGCATAACATTTTCTTTGATTTCTTCTCTATGGAAATGTATTTTCAAAAGCTATATATATTAGAAGTAGTGTGCTGTAGCACAGAACAGGTTCTACTTAGCATGCTGACACTCCAGTCCCTGGATTTACGGTATGTAGCATCTATAGCATTTTGATTTTTATATGTCAGTTTGTGTATTGGGAGCAATGCAGTTCTTGACAGTATATGGGTCAGTAAATGTATAATAATGCAGTTCTTGATAGTACATGGGTCAGTATATGTCTAATAAAAGTAAATTCCGATATCACTATTTGACACTGTCAAACTTGACAAGTATAAATTAAGTTAAAGATAATGTACCCTGTCCTTACTGTAGACATTAATCAGTCTATTATCTGAAAGAAGCTTGCACAGTGTCTGAAGGGATTAAGGATAGAGGCACCACACCTCCCCCCCGAATGAATGCTTTCTTTATAACAGCCTGGCTGAAATGATTAGAATAGTGGAACAAAGAAAACACCCATCCTCCAACCTCCAACACACTTCTATGAATTTAGCCTGCCAACCATCTAAAGCCTCTTGTTCTGTGTAAGTAGACACAGAGATTTTTCACCGTAGAGTCTCGTTTTGGAGAGGGTAGTAAAACACAGATGTGTTTATTATGTTTGCTCACATGCATGTGCAAGAAACATTGTGCCACCATATGAGTTTTCGTAGGTGTGGCACCCTCGCTTTCAATGCCCTCAGCGTTTTTGCAGGCACGGCCACACCGCACCAATGAATGTCCCAGCTGTCTATGACAGCAGTTCAGATTGCAGTGGCATACAGTTGAATGTAAACAACCACTACAATCAGTATTGGTAACATGCAGGCAATTTGCATACTGCCCTGTCATCAGCAGTATGCAAATTGCCTCCACATCACCACTGCTGATTGTAGCGGTGGTTGTATGTGCACATGCCCCCCCTTTGTTGTGTGCTGGGGGGGCCCAATCCCCCTTGGCTCATGCACACTCCCCCCCCAAGCACACTGTATATCCAATGGAGGTGCCATATCCCCGTCAGCTTCAGTGTCCCTCCCAAAAACAACTTCCAGGTGCCACACTGAGAGCCCACCCCAGCGTAGCAGAAGTCCAGCATCCTCATGTGTCCCCCCCCCACATTGTAGGCCAACAGGGATGCCCAATCCCCTGTTGGCTCCACTGCTCCCCCAAAACTTTCAGGTGCCACGCTGGGAGCCCATCCCAGCGTGGCACACTTCCCATGTCATTCATGTACAATAAAAAAAAAAACCTGTAACAAAAGAAAGTGATCCCTCATTGACACTCTTGCCCCCCTCCCGCAACCCGAACCCACCATCTGTGTACCCCATCTCCCCACACCCCTCTTCACCGCATACTTACCTACAGAGGCCAGCGCAATGATCTTCGGTGGAGCGGGAACACGTCTGCACTCTTCAAAGCTGACCACGAAATGAACAAATGCCGGTAAGCTGCATAATAGCATTAATAGGGTTTTTTCAACTTTGGTGCATATCTCAGTCATTTTTTTGAATTTTTGCACCAATATTTCAACATGGAGTTCTTGGGTCTCCATCTCATGAATTCAGTGACTGTTATTTGGTTGTTCAGTCCCGAAAGGTGATTTTGTGGTCACTGTGCAGAATCATCTTTCAGGACTGATTAACAAAACGACAGTGTCACTGTTCATGAGGTGGGCTCTCAGAAAGCCTATTTTTCAAATTTGGTGAAAAAATTCCCAAAAATGACTGTGTTATGAGTGTGCATTGTGCAGTTCCTATGCATGCTCGTAACTTCGAGAATTTTTACTATTTTCACTCCAGATTTTCAACATTGCCATTCTACCACACCTCCTTATAAACAGTACAGATGTAATTTTTCACATCTCACCCCAAATGTGTTTTCGCACTTGTGTGCACAATGGCATGGTCAATGTGTAAAATCAATGTTTTGGGCAGATTAAGAAACATGCAGTGACACTGTTCATAAGCAGACGTCTTAAAATGGCTATGTTGAAAATTTGATGAAAAAAGTCCATAAAATGATGATGTTTCGAGCATGTATTGTGCAGTTTCCATGCACCCTCATCAGTTCAAGAATTTGTAATGTTTTCAGTCCAGATTTTCAACATTGGCCTTTTTCCACACCTCCTTATGAACAGTAGAGCTGTCAGTTACCACACCCTGGCCGAAAGGTGTTTTCGCACTCCTGGCGCAGAATAGCATGGTTGTTGTGGGAAATCAATGTTTGGTACAGATTAAGAAAATCACAGTGACACTGTTTATGAGTGGAGCTCCCAAAATGCCTGTGTTGAAAATCTGCTGTAAAAATTCCCTAAACTAATTACATTACGGGTGTGTGTAATGCAGTTTCTATGCACACTCATGACTTCACCAGTTTTTTTATATTTTCACTCCAAGTTTTCAACATTACCATTTTTTATGCCTCCCCATGAACAGTACAGCTGTCATTTTTCACATCCTGTTCAAAATGCATTTTGCACCTGTAGCGCCAAATTTTGCAGTCGCTGTGCAAAATCACCTTTCAACTAATGAACTGGTAGTGTCACTGATCATGCGGAGGGGTCACATAAAGCCCATGCTGAAAAATTTTGAGTAAAACTACCAATAAATGCCCAGGGCATTAGGGGTTTTGACCATAATGCCCTACCCTGTAGGGACTGATGGGCATCGGGGAGTGACTTGGGATTGTCGACAGTAAAGCTCATGCCAATCAACCCCCACCCCCACCCTGCAGCCAGTGACAGGCATCGAGGTATGCCTTGGACCTTCTAGCCCCAGAGTTCACCCCATTCTCCTATACTACACCCATTTCAGCATGTTTCCTTATGGAATGAGGTGAATGTAAAACCCAAACACTCCAAGGCACACCTCGACACTTGTCAGTGTCTGCAGGGTAGGGTGAGGTGAAATGCCATGACCATCATGGGCAATGACCCAAAGGCACACCCCAATGCCTGTCCATCTCAGCAGGGTGGGGGTGGAGTTGGCCTCAGTTTAATACTTCACTTCCATTCCTCGACTGAATCTGTCTAACTCCTGCACTTCCACTGCTAATGCCAGCAAGCAAACATTCGGCATTGACAAATGCTTGGTTTATTTAACACTGCCTTTCTTCAGTACTGCATATAAACTGAGTCACAGAGTGAATGACAGCAGTCTCCAATACTGTATTTTTTAGGTTGCCGATTGTCCATAGCAGTATTGAAAACCGGTTAGGACTTTCAATGATTGGGCATTTATGCTAGCCTGACATGCACTCTGATGTTAAAAAAATTACACAGAATAATTGCAAAAACATTAATTACATTAATGAAAATACACAGGGTTTCATAAAACCAAAAAAATACTCCTACTAAATTCTCATAAACAAATTTCTGCATAAGAGAATCTATCAGACTACTTAAACAGGTAAGACTACTAGTAGACTGCATCAGTAAAAGCAACATGTTTCTGTACATTAGGTTGTCACTACTTTTATTGCTGGTGTTATTGACATACTGCATGTATTGGTGTAAGGTTTTTTCATCTTATTCATCTATTTGCCCTTTACTGATAGAAGCATTGGTTACACGTTCACATCACTTCAACTGTGCTATTTAAGTCCCTTTCTGAACAAACGTATGCAGACTTCCAAAAGCTCCTTATCCATTTCACTTGCACTTGCACTCCTGCGTATCAGACATGGTCTAGCAAACAGCTGCAAATGAAATGGCTTTTTTTGTCCCTAAAAATTCACACAATTAGCCTATTCACATCTTTTCGGTCAGTCCAGTGTCACTGGTCTAACAATGTGGTTCGGCAATGCAATTTAAAAACAAATAATACTGAGCTGAGATGTAGTATCGACACATGGTTTCATAAATTATCTGTTTCAGAATCAATGATCAGCTAATTTTCTTGTTTTAAATCAAAGTCTGGGCAAACAATTATTTATCAGGGGGTACTGGATGTTTGCTTTTTAAAGAGATTTACCAAGTTTTGCTATGTGAACCCAGAAATCAGTAGTTGAGTGCATACGAAAGCAAAGTGCAATGTTTTTTTGAGTTGTGTTGTCTGTTTGAGCAAACTAAAAAATGTTTTCCCCTTCACGAACCCAAAACTGTCATTATGTGTATTCAGTGAGATATCTGGTGACCTTTGCCACTCATTAACTTTGCTAGGTCACCACGGGGGGATCACTGCTCTATAAGTAACAGCCAGTTTGTTCTGTGTCACTGTGCTCCACACTACATATCTAATATTCTCGTACTGTTCATTCATTTGTGAATTCCTTGCTTGCAAACAGCGACTATACAGGAGACCCATCTCCTTTAAAAATTGCTTGAGTTACTACTTACTAAACTGCAAATGTTGCTAGTCTCATGAGGGGGCAAACTTAACAAAAATAATCGGGTACCCAAAATTAGTGCTTTCTGAAATACCAAGAGGGAAACAAGATGAGACAATGTAGTTGAGCAAGAAATGCATCGAGTACAAGGGCCTCCACAATGTTTGCAATGAGATAATGTTCAAATGAATGAACAGTATGGCAATATCAGATAAACATACACCATCTCATTTTTGGGGGCATACTGTACATTATAGAATTCGAGTAATTTATTGTACATTGGTGATGAGACCATAAGGGTTTTTATCAGTTCCGGGATCCAAAAGTTGGAATGATGCTGGCAACTCTGTAGCATGCCTCAGTATTGCACCAGATACTACATAGCAGTGGCTGCTGCTTTGTGTGCTGTGCACTACCATGACATGAGCACCCATCGATTTTTGGGAAGGCTTATTTGCTGTGCCTTTGCATTATGACTCTATAGTTCTTGATACATTTATTAGTGGAGTTCCCCCTGTTTTGCAACCGTATATATGCAGGATTGGGGGTTGGTGTGTGTGTGTGGGGGGGGGGGGTTCAGACGTGCCTGCTTGTGTTTTCCGAGTTTACTTCATAAAACTGGGTGCCTGAAATATAGACTTCACTTTTTCTCCTCTGCGGCATGACATAAAATCATACTGATGCACACCTCTGAACTTTACTTAGAAATTTGATGTATGGCTGATTGCTGTTATGTAGCCCACAAACTCGTTTATTGCTGCTTATGATGTGCCATCTCCACATGTCATGCTCTAATAGAGAAGCACTTTTATAGGTATTATAGCAGCCTTGTCTTTGCTTCAAACCCTCAGTATTGTACAGATTACACCTGATCAATGTTCAGTTGCACCATTCCACTCCACTTACCTGTATACATTTCGTGTTGAGATCATCTTGAATGTATTTGTTACACCATACCAGACCAATATTTCTGCTGTTACATATCCAAAGTTCTCATTGCGGACTTCATATATTGTAAGTGTATATTGTAAGAGGAGTTGAATGGTGCCAATGAACATTGATCAGCATTGGTCGCTAATGTCAGGTGCAATCTTAACTGTACAGTTTGATCGTGTTGTGCAAATGCAAATCTACTGTTCAGGGTCCATGGTTTTCTGATACAGCTGTTATCCATGTCTTTTTTTTTTGGGAGGGGGGTAGCAGCAGGTGCCTACTTGCAGTTTTCTGATTTGCTGCATCAAGGTGAGTACATAATGTACAAAGGCCATGGGCTGGCATGCACCACACTAATGTACAACCTTGAACTATTCCCCTGCAGACTTGACCTGATCCCCTGTTTAACCCAAGTCACAATTTCATACCTATACACACTCAAATGTACATTTGTGGCAGAGACATACTTTATTTAGAGTTATTACTGCAGAAGCCTTGTATTTGCATCTAACACATACTAACTGTATAGACTGCACCTGCCATTACCACCTGATGCATTGTTCACTGTCCAGTACCCTCCAACACACTTTCAATATAAACTGCATATAAGTACGTGGTGGGGAATGATCATACCAAACATTGGCCAGCATTGAGCGGTAACAGCAGGTGCAGGCTGTACAGTTACTGCCCCATTGAAGCAAATACATGGCTGCTGTAATAATACTTATCAATACTGTATATCTCTTTCTGAGTTTGAGTTTGATGGTTCTCTACGCTGACAGTTTTTTGTGGTGCTGTTGTGTATATGGTTTCTGCCTATGCAATATTGTAGGTTTTAAATAGTGGCATGAACCTCCTACTAATATGTGGTACTGTTTCTATCATAACAGTAATGAATGTTTTTTTTTTAGGAAATTGACAAGTTAACTGAGACTGCCATTTTCAGGACACAGGTCAAATCAAAATGAATGTTGTACAGATTTTCCCCATCAGACTACGTAGTTCCAGCACCCCCATATCACATGGTGTCTCTAAGGACCATGTTCCATTCCTTATCTATTCCTTACAAAACATGGTCCTCCACCATGGTGGTCTAGAGATGCACCAACCTCCTTTATTGTGCTTGTGCTGTCCCACCATCACATCCCAACTTAACTTCACTGCCCCGATCCTTCAGTTGCAACAGGCCTCCTCTCACCACACTGGGGGGAAATTACAAATTAGCATGATTCTGTGCGCCCACCCTGTTATTGCAAACTGCAGAATACCACAGTGATGTGAAGATACAAGTGCCTACTACAAATCCTGATTGTGGGCAGGGAAGAGGAGAGTCAAGGGGATGATTTGTCAATTCACATGAGAAACTGGTGGGGACCACTGCACCACCATGTTTTTTTGTTTGTTTGTTTTTTCTTTTTAATTAATACAGAACTGGGATATGTGTGTATGTGTGGGGGGGGCTAACAACAATAGGACAGTTGTATTACTCTCGGGAGTGTTCAATCCATCATGCTGTACATTGGCAAAGGGAATCAGGGGTGTAGGGGACACACGAGATGCATGACTTAGCTAAGCAGGACCCTGCAGTAAACAAGTTGTGGACAACCAGTATGTCAGGTGATTTTTTTAATAATGTTTTTTATTAGAATCGGGGTGATAAAAACTCAAATAGGAAAATGCAGCGCTGAATGATAGAAAGGCATTAAAATGAGTTTGATTACAGCAGTAAAAAAAGTTTATGTACATAAAAATCATTACTGCATATTCTACTATATATGTGTGTATATATATATATATATATATATATATATAGATACATATATATATATATACTTATATATATATCTATATATCTATATATATATATATAGATATATAGATATATATATTTAAATAAGCAATCAGTTCATTCAGTTATACAGTGTGATAATTTCCAAGCCCACAAGTACCGAATGTCTGTTCTGCTCCCCTTCTGCTACAGATAATGCACTGTCACCGGTGCCATTTCTGTACCAGACATACAACACCATTATTGCATGCATTTACCATACTATTGCCCTGATGGATGAATGAATTAGTGGGGAGCTAGGCCTATTAGGTGGAGCCATTGGGCAGGGACTGGACATAAACAGTAGGGCATGAAAAGAAATTGATCTTCTGGGGAAAAAAAATCTACATTGTTTAATCTTAAATACAATTTTCTAAAATTACCCAGCGGTAGGTAAAGTGTGTATGAAAAATGAAATTTCTAACTATGCTCTTGCACGTGTGCCACTGAAAGTACAGTGCAAGCCATGATTTTTTTATTTGAGGTAATTGTGGAGGAGTGTTATGGGGGTTAGGGTAATGGTGGTGGGGGACATCCAGGATTCTAGTTAAGCTGAATACACCAACCTGGAATTGGATCTGGATAAAAAATTATAGGAAGTAAAAGACAAGTCAGACTACCTGCTAATGTGATGACAGGATCCCCTCCACCAAAAAAAAGTTAACTCTCAGACAAAAAATATATTTAAATAAGAGATCAGTTTATTCAATTACACAGTGTGATACTTTGTTGCGGCTAACTCCCAATGACTTCTTTTCACAAACTGGGCTAGTATTTTTTAGAGGGCAGTAGGTATAGACTTAATCAAATGGACAGTGAAACGATGTGAAAAAATACAAACAGTCACACATCATGATTTTAACTAAATACTGTACGTTTATTTAAAAAATGAACAAAAGTCAGTGTTAAAAAACTACATCAATGAAGTGTTTACCTGTGCTTAAGTCTCGTTTAGAATTATGGCACTTTTTAGAAATACTGAATGGGTACTGTAGTTCAGACAGTGTTCCCTTAATGAATATTGATGCCGCACTGCCACATTGAAGGGGACAGGAATTTGTTTTGTATTTATTTTTTTCATATCATCTACCCATTGTAATATAATTTAATATGTACAGGTATTCATGTGACAATGTGGCTTTTTGTGTTGCTTATTTTCATTTCTGCCTATTCTATCTCACAGCTGCTGTTACAAGTTACCACATTCTAAACATGCATGAGTGAGTCTGAACGGATGTGATTTGTTAGGTGAGTGCGACTCTGTACAATAATTCCACAAACAATGTACATTTTTTGGAAATAGACATAAATTAGTCTGGCAGATTAATGTAGTCAGCTTGCATTGCAGTTGTGATACCCCACTTACTGTACATTTAGCATGCATTCATCTTTCAAGTGTTCGGTGGACAAACATATTTTCTTATATTTATTTATTATATTATATTTATTTTTATGTTTTCTATTGGTCATCAGGTGACAATCCTACCCCCAGACTCACATACTGTATACAGTCTCATACTTACAATGCTACTAGTTACCTGCTGTTAGTAACACTTGCCCTCGATTTCCATGTTATGCTGCTTGACAGTTATGTATTTTCTTAGCATTTATTATTCTGAAATGCATAAGATCCTCAGATGCATGCACACAGGCACACCCCACCACCATCAGAACATCTAATGTGTATTCATCGAACCCCTACAACATAGAATACCCCCCCTTTCCCACCGAACATCATTTAATTGACCTTTTACCAATGGGAACATCAATTGAATGGTGCAGGGCGCCAAAGCTTTTTCCTAGGCATTGCATGGTCACAGAATTAGCAGAACAAGCAAATCTGATTTGCTACAATCTGAACCTACATAAATAAATCTAACATTGTCAATCTTACACTCCATAAACTGAAATTTGTTCACAAGGCTGTCAAATATATCAGTCTTCAGTCAATTTTGTTGTTGTTTTTTTTTTTTAATGAATCAAATTCTATATGAGGCATAGCTTTCAAAAAAAATCGGGAGCAAAAATAGAAAAAACACAAAAATGACAAGACATTAATATTTTTGAGACTGAACAACTTCATCTGACTGCAGGCTCACATTACCTAAATCATATATAAGCAAAACTTTCCTCTTCACTGTTATTTTTATATCTATGTGCATATGTATGTTGGTGCTAATTAAATCATCTTGTTGTGCATACATCTTCTCATTAGGGTTTGCAAGTTAGCATCCTTTATGAAATAACAAATCTATAACATTTCATAGTATGTTAAAGTAAAAAAAAAATAGTGTGTCCCTCATTCTTGCTGAACTGTGATCAGTGTTGACCCGATATTCTGTTAGGAATATTTGGCTGTACAACAGATGCAACCACGGACTAAACTAATGAGAGTTACTGCTACAAGGGTAGATGGCACAGTGGTTCAATCCACGCATAACATAACAACACTATCTTTTAATATTGAGATTTTACAAGATTGCAGTGACTGTTAATATTAGACTCACAATCTGACATATAATGGGTAGTAATGAGAAAAAACATGATGTCAAAAGCAAGAAAGGTTTGTGAACAGAGAGCATGTTACTATGGTAGCACAAATAAAGAAGTACGTAAACATGTGATTCAAATTGTTAGGATTCAGGCATTAGTGGTAACAACAGGAATAATTAAAAAGCAAATCAGAGTAAACCACAATGAAAAAAATCACCATTACTGAAACCAACAATTTTAGAAAATGTATGTGAAAAGTGTGAATGAATCTAAAACTAAGATGTCTACTACCATTTGCTGATGGCTTGTTAAAGAGCATTTCTACAGGGATGCACCATGGTCTTAGGCAATCGCTGATGATGGGTACTTCATATTGTTCATAAAGACAGAGGGAGTCAAACATGTTATGTGTGCTTTTCAGATCATTACACAGATGCAGAAGTAAATTAGCAAGGTCAACAGCTGTAATGTGTATGCCTGTCAAACCAGCAGCAGTTCCCTTCTTTCTATCAGCAATGGGATGAGCAGACATTTTTTGAGAGTGCTGCATTTCTTGGGTTGGGGGGGTTGATTTAAATCAAATGCCACATGAAGAATTAGTAAAAAAACATGCATCACATTTAGTAATGTCTTTCTACTATTTTATATGGGGCAAGATGAGCATTGCATTTTACGATTTTTGGTAATGGAGTTAGCACGATAAAACAATATGATCCACTCTGGATGTGGGGAGACCAAGGAAATGCAGTTTAAACTTTGAACAGGTGCTGCATGCTGTAAATCCCATAATGGGCACTACCTGTTATCCGATATTGACCACTGCACTACTCAGTAAATTAAAAGTTCAATGTTATCAGAACAGTGCCACCTGGTGCATTACAACCAATGTTGATGCGCCAATGAAAATAGAACAGCACCACCTGGTGCATTACAACAGGCATTTAAGGGAATTCAATTAATTAAGCTTTTATTGCATACCGCAGACCACTCTACTGCTCTGCTGCACTGATGAGGTAATGCTCGATATACCTCTCATTAATACTGAGCCTGCCACAGTATCCTGAGGTACCGAGCAACTTTTCTGTAACAACCACTGTATGTCTAAATATTATGTTTTCCAAAGTTTTACTAGTGGTGTCAGCAGCTCTTTAAAAAACCAAGACTTCACATTAGTTTCATCAGAGAGGTGATTGAGTGGGCCCTTTCTGTTGAATTGGTTAGGACACTCTAGAACACCAAGGCATGTAAGTTTGCTCACAGCTTTTCCTCTAATGTCAACTATTTTAGGACTCAGTCCAACAGACACATTGGACCCCAAATTGTCCTGATATAGCAAACTGCCTAGAACATGTGTTGTTCCTTGATCACTCAAAGTTTTTTTTCATTAATGTCTATGTTATCCTTTGCAGCATGTACAAATATTCCGGGCATGATGTTTGTTGGAAGAAATGTTCCACTTTGTTGTGTAATTGATGACATGACAGTACTTGCTGTAGATGTCTCGACTCTGCAAACATCACCATAACTCAGGGAATGCCCTTGATTGTGTAACATATCCAACACTTGGTGACTCCTAGCTAAATGGTGGACTGATATGGCTAATTCAATCTGCTTTGGTGTTTTATAGTGAGAAATTGAAGCACTGTAGATTATATCTTGGGCTATTGCTAAGACTCGTCTGTGTGCATCAGGAGTGTTTCATATATGTTCTGCTGGTTTACCTATCATGAGCAGACTCAGAAACTAGTAAGATCAGCAGGCACTTGGGACTCTTTTCTTTCAAAACAAATTGTTCTACCGTCAATGGATGAGTTGGTGAAATCCCCAATGCTTTTCTGGCAGATGCATGAAGTGTTGCTGCTTGAAAAATACTGAGATTCTCATACTCATCATCATCAGGAAGCTCCAGGTCTGCTCAATTGCTTCTTCCTGGACCTTTCTTTGAACCTCAGCAATCTTGTAGATTGTTTCTTTCAAATGTATTTGTCTACTATTCACCAGCTCTGGTTTGTTTGCTGAAAGTGTCTAATGGAATGTAATAGAACCTTCAAAGTGTCTATCAAGATGTTTTCTTCAACTTTTCAGCACAGTGCATCCCCAATTCAGCATAACTACACATGTCCAAACATCCTCTGTATTTTGTCAGCAGGAATGTCATATCAAATGCCCTGCCTCATGTTAAGTCATCCTGAATGTGGTTTAGAAGCAAATGCTCTTGTGAAGACATCAAGGCTCTCTTCTGTCTGTTCTGTACTAGTTTCACTGGCTCATCCGGCCCTTCCCAGTAGCTGAACTTGACAATTGTTGTGGTACTTAGCCTCCAAGGCTATGAGATCTTGACTTTGTACCTTAGTCAATAGACCTGTATTACTAAGAGACATGTATGCTGACTGAATGTTCCTTTGCATTTGGAATGTCCTCACTTGGAAAATATGTGAATCACCATGTTTTTTCATACAATGGCAGATGATGAATTTGTTAGCTGCAAATGTTTTGGATATAAGTCTTGTTCTCCTAGCCGGCTCCTGATTGCTTGTTCCAGGCTTGTTTGAGTTTAGATGACCTGCTTGTGGACCATGTTTGTGTGAAATTTTTTCTGTGCTGGTGTAATTCTGATAACACTGGCGATGGTAATGTATGGCAACAGTGAATCCTATCTCATCCAGCACCCCTGATGTTTTAGTGCTTCTATATGATTCATCATCTGCTTCTCTAATACATCTAAACAGAGTTTCTTGACCTCTGGCTTTGGCTGTACCAAGATTTTTGGAAGCATAACTGTCTTGGCAAATAATACAAATAGTTGCATAGTCTCGGAGTGATCCATGAAACTTTTTTGCTGGAGATGGTACAAGTTCAATACCTTGTTTACTTGCCATTTACTTCAATTAAACAGAAAATATTTATTTTAAACATGCAATAAACTGAAAAATGAGTAGACATTATTAAGTTCCCACCACCAAACAACACACATCTTTAAACCTTTTTGAGATATTGATCCCTGATGTTTTAATGTTTCTATATGATTCATTATCTGCTTCTCTAATACATCTGAACAGAGTTTCTTGACCTCTGACTTTGGATGCACCAAGATTTTGGGAAGCATCTCTGTCTTGGCAAATAATACAAATAGTTGTATAGTCTCAATGTGATCTACAAAACGTTTTTGCTAGAGATGGTACAAGTACAATACCTTGTTTACTTGCCATTTTCTACAATTAAACAGAAAACATTTATTTTAAACATGCAATAAACTGAAACAAGAAAAGACATTATTAAGTTTCTATCACCAAATAACATATATCTTTAAACCTTTATGAGATATCAATCCCTGAGTGCCAATTTAGACTCTCTTGTTGGCTGTGCTGGATGTCACTATCATGGGGTAGGGTCTCAAAAATGATAGGCATGTATCTCGGTACCTGCCATTGACTTAACGCCACTACATACTTTTCCTGAAAGCTCAAGGTCATACCTAACTCATGAACATAACACATCTTCTCTAACAGGGGGATGCAACAAAAATCTAAAATAAGGCCCTTTTGAAAACTGGCCACTAGACTAACAGGGCAAAGCCAAATCAACATCTGTCTCCAGTCTGCCTGAGTCCACCTGAGTCTGCAGGATATCTGAAACAAGTCATGGGGACATGGAGTAAACTGTGCAATTAGGCTCAAGTGGTTGAACTTGTAACATCTCTAGCTGTAGTCCTTCAAGGCAAAGCCAAATCAACATCTGTCTCCAGTCTACCTGCTTGTGTCTGAGTATTGAGATAAAGGTCATGTGCCCAGCTTTACAAGCAACACATGTATGAGTCTTGGGGGATCAAGCATAGTTGTAAGGGCACCAGCACAGCCTGTGAGCCTGCAAGAAGATGGCCGAAAATTGATCTGGGATAAGCCTGCACTTCTGCCATGCTTCACCTGCCAGAGATGCCTGCCTCAGTACAATCAACCAGCTCCTATGGCAACTCCAGCCAAAAAGAAGTCAGCACCTCTGTGGGCTAGTGCCAGGGTGCAGCTGAACACAAATTCCATCTTTGGTCATCTGTGCTAAACAGGTATAGTTGCTGTGGTCAGAAAAGACCTTCAGCTTGCTACACTGCTGCTACAATAAAGGTCTATTTTTATATGTCCTTTCTGTACTGTCTCTCACTCTGATCCCTAGGGTAGAAGCAGTGAATCTTGTGGAAAGCACAGTGGAAAATTCACTGCAATATGTTAAGGCTTTGGACTGTGTCATTATAGTCTATAGCAAATAAAGTATCTTTGTATCTTTCAGCAGATGTGGCTGCGTATATGATGGTGTTTATTCTATTTTGGTTATGTTTCAGTTCCACACTCACTCATCAATGATTACCCATTGACCCACTGAGTACTACGATTGGGTGACAAGGGAACTAGACAAGAGTCATTCAGTGGCTGTCCTGTATTTGGATTTCAGCAAGGCCTATGACTGTGTGCCACATGGGAGGCTAGGGCAAGTTGGAAACTGTGGGGGTCTGAGCAAAGATGGTGAAATAGATAACAAATTGGCTAAGGGGTAGACAGCAGAGGGTGGTAGTGGGAGGGGAAACCTCAGCAATGAGGGCAGTGACTAGTGGGGTGCCACAGGGATTGGTGCTGGGGCCGATGTTTGGGTTATTCATAGCTGATATCTCACATGGGATTTGAAGTAAGATCAGTCTGTTTGCAGATGAAACCAAAATGGGGGCAGTAGTTGATGACATTGAGGGATGGAAGGGGCTACAGGATGACCCAACTAAACTGCAGGAATTGTCAGAAACATGGCAGCTGGAGTTCAATGCCAAGAAGTGCAAGGTAATGCGCTTCAGACCAAAGAACCAGGGGAGGGACTATCAGCTGGAAGGGGTACAGTTGGTTAGCACAATGAAGGAAAAGGACCTAGGGGTACTTATAATGGAGAGCATGGACAATTCTGCTCAGTGTAGGAAGGTGGCAGTGAAGGTCAACAAGATGCTGGGGTGTATAGCCAGGGGAATATCCTCCAGATGTAGGGAGGTAATCCTCCCACTGTACAGGTCACTGGTCAAGCTGCACATGGAATACTGCATGCAGTTCTGGCATCCATACCAGAAGAAGGATGTCAGATTGTTGGAGGGGGTGCAGCGTAGAGTGACAAAGATGATCCAGGGGTTGGAGGGCAAGCCCAATGAGTAAAGGCTAAGCGAGCTAGGGATGTATTCCTTGAAGGACAGAAGGGATGGGGGGACATGATTGAAACCTTTAAGTACTTGAAAGGGATAAACAAGACTCACAGTGGGAATCTTCTAATTAAGAAGAGGAAGAGACACGAGAGGGCACAGTCTCAGACTGGAGGAAGGGAGGGAGATTCAGGAGGGAGGTAAGGAGACAATTCTTCACAGAAAGGGTGGTGGGCAAGTGGAACACTCTATCACAGGAGGTGATGGCCTGTAAGACAAGGGCAGTTTCAAGAGGGGATGGTACAGGGTGAGGGGGAGGGTAAACCTAAGGATGGGAGGAGTGGGAAGGGCAGCTGTGAGATGAGGGGATAGCTGCACAATTGAGCAGACTTGACAGAATGTGAGGCCTATTTCTGCTGGCATTTTTGTATGTTCCTATGACCCACCCATCTCCCAGTAGCCATATACTGCTACAAGTCCTTAGTGAACCACTGGTCCCTCCCCATTATTTCACTTTTTTGTTGAATTTTTACTCCTGTTTTTCTTCTTTTCTGATTGTTTGCACAAAACTTACAGTAGCATCAGTAGTTTGTCTTTGCTGCTCTTGATGTTAGTCTAACTGTTGTAGTGTATTGGTGGTTTTGTTATTTGGATGGATACTAAAATTGCTCTAGCCATATCCCTGCCATTTGTGTTTTAGAACTAAGAGCATAATAACACTGAAGATGCAGAATTTTTCTGTGCCATTTTTATATTGGCATTTAGGTTTTTCTAACTTTGATTAAGGGTAAATGTTTTCATAATATATATATTTTGCCTAAAACTCTGAAAGAACATTTATTTTCTTTAGCTTTCATTATATTCTTTGTGTCTCCCATTCTACCTATCCCCTGCCCAAATAATAGGGCTACTTTATAACATTCCTTCAGCCTGTAGGAGAGTCAAGTGACTGCATTTAACATTCACTGTGAATGATATATCATAAACAACCTTCAGGGCTGTTCGAAAGTGCAGTTTCATCTCTCAGTTGGCAATGGCATGATTTAAAACCTCACCTAAGAATGTCTCAGTTTGCATTGACTTTTATTAAGAGGATTCCAGTGAGACAGGGTCAAGGTTACATCACTGTGATAGCCAGTAGTCCTAATTTTTTGCAACTATTCCAGTCTAAGTGCAAGATCTAGGTAATGCAAGTTTTCTTGTTATCAGGGATGGTTATAGATATGGCATGCAGATAGAAGATCACATGTCCAAGCTTTACAGTAACTGAGCCATATTTTCTTACAAAATAGCAGGCACAAAAGCAAAAGAATAATACAGAGGTGATTACACTGACATGTGTATGAAAGCAAGGGTATGCTGACAAATAGCTAGAATCAGGCTCTGAAGCTGCTTAGTACTAAAAGTTTGTAATAAATTGAGTTTTTTTAATTTGATTCTCCCTGCTGACAAACAATGCTTGAGCAGTAGGAATTGAATATTGATCCATATCTAGACAGGGGATTGCAGTCACCTTATGTTTTATCATATTCATTCACTTTTCAGTTTGTTTTAGAATGTAGACAGACAAAAAGAATAGTCTAAATTGCAATAGTATTCTGTTAAAAAAAGCATAATTCATTTGACTGCAAATGTAGTAGGAAATACTTTTATTGTGAAATGTCCTGTTGCCCTTTCTATACCAGCCATGCTTAATGATATGCTTTCATCATTTGTTACATAAATAAATTATCTTTGTATTACCTTTAAATCTAAATAGTGTTCCCCATTCTTCTCAGCAGCTACTAATCTGTGTTTTGATATTTCCAGGACATTCCATTATACAATTTTCAGCATTTCATGCTGTTCGTCTCAATGTCCCTGGATAGTGTGATCAATATAAAATATTAGGGCAGTATGAAAAGACAGAGAGCAGTAGCTGTTGAGGAGAGCAGGGTTCCGACTAGTTATAATGGCAGCACTAATTTAATTAGTAATTATACAAAAGGTTAAAACATATCAGATCACAGGGCACATTCATACAGTGAAATGGAAGGGCATCTAAAGATATAGAAACAACTGTTTCCAATCAGCTTTATGTATTTCAGGAGTCCTTGATATCACAGTAGTTACTTTACCAAAGCATGATTGTTTACAGTCATTATTTGGTATATATTTTCTTCATTTAGCTTCCCCTTTTTACGTTCGCGTGCACGCATGCGCAAGGAACGTCTTGGGAGAATGGGACACTTTGGATGTGTGCCTCTCCTGTGCAATCTCCTGCTCCGTTGAGCAGGCGTGGCAGTCCTGCACCAATCAGGTGCGGTGCTGTGTATGACAGCGGTGGTCTTCTCTTCAAAGAAAACCACCGCTGTGTGCTTGCAGCACGTCATGCGTGTCACGCCCCCCCAAATCTTTGGTGCCATGCGGAGTCCACCCCAGCATGGCAAGCGTCCTGCGTCATCTGCCGGCAGAGTGCCCAATCCCCGTCGGCTCCACAACTCCCCAGCCATCCTTCTGCCGCAGCTGGGAGCCCACCCCAGCGATGGCAAACATCCCGTCATCTGCCGGCGGGGTGCCCAATCCCGGTGGCTCACACGGCCCCCCAGCCATCCTTCTGCCATGCTGGGAGCCCACTAGCGTGGCAAACATCCCACAGCGTGGTCAATTGTAGACAAAAAAGCCTGTAAAATTAAAAACCGTCGCGTCCTCGCCCCCTCACAACCGCACCCACCCACTCGCACCTGCCTCCTCACCCCCTCATCCCATACTTACCTCCAGAGCTCGGCGCGACGATCATCGCTGGACCAGGAACACGTCTGCACTCTTCAAAGTCGACCGCGAACTGAGGAAATGTCGGTAAGCTATATAATGGGCAAGATTGGGTTTTTTCAACTTTGTTGCATATCTTAGGCATTTTTTGGAATTTTTGTACCAAATTTTCAACATAGGGTTTTTGGGACCCCTTCTCATGAATTCTGTCACTGTCATGGTGTTATTCGGGCCCGAAGGGTGATTTCGCAGTCACTGCACGAAATCACCTTTCGGGCCCAATTAATGAAATGACAGTGCCAGCGTTCATAAGGTGGGCTCTCAAAAAGTCTATTTTGAAAATTTGGTGGAAAAATTCTTAAAAATGACCATTTTACGAGCGTGCGTTACGCAGTTCCTACGCAGGCTCATAAGTTCGCAAATTTTTAGTATTTTCACTCCAGATTTTCAACATTGCCATTTTACCACACCTTCTTATGAGTAGTACAGCTGTCATTTTTCACATCTCACCCAAAATGTGTTTCTGCCCATGTAGCACACAATGGCGCAGTTGGTGTGTGAAATCAATGTATGGGACACATTAAGAAAATCACAGTGACACTATTCATGAGCAGAGGTCTTAAAATGGCTATGTTGAAAATTTGGTGAAAAATTCCTAAAAATGACTGTTTTCTGAGCGTAGGTTGCACAGTTCCTCGCACACCGTAAGTTTGTTCAATATTTTCACTCCAGATTTTCAACATTGCCATTTCACCACACCTCCTCATGAGCAGTACAGCTGTCATTTTTCATATCCTGCCCAAAATGTGTTTCCCCCATGCAGCGCACAATGGGCAGTCAGTGTGCGAACTCAATGTATGGGACACATTAAGAAAATCACAGTGACACTGTTCATTAGCAGAGGTCTTAAATGGCTATGTTGAAAATTTGTGACAAAATTCCTAAAATTACGTGTTGATGAAAGGCGATATGAGTTCCTACGCACGCTCGTAGGTTTGCAAATTTTCCATATTTCCACTCTAGATTTTAAACATGGCCATTTTACCACACCTCCTTATGAGCAGTACAGCTGTCATTTTTCACATCTCAGCCAAAACGTCTTTCTGCCCATGTAGCGCCCAATGGCGCAGTCGGTGGGTGAACTCAATGTATGGGACACATTAAGAAAATCACAGTGACACTGTTCATGAGCAGAGGTCTTAAAATGGCTATGTTGAAAATTTGGTGAAAAATTCTTAAAATGATTGAAGTGACGAAGCGTGTACGCGCTTATGCACGCCTGTAAGTTCACGAATTTTCAATATTTGCACCAATGACTTCCAAATACCTAAACAGCACATAGAAGCAAGCAACATTCGGCATTGACAAATGCTTGTACTTCTTTGTCACTGATTTTTTTAAGCCATGTACAAGTGCCAAATACCACTGCAAATACCTGCAAGTGAACGTTCGGCATTGACAAATGCTTGTTATGTTTGCATGCCTGCATGTGCACAGCACATGAACAAGAAGCATCTTGTGACAGTACCACATTTCAGAGGTGTGTCAGTGTTGCAGCCAATGCAGCAGACATTTTACAGGGCACATCCCTCAGTGTCCCTCAGCAACCAATCAAAGGGGAAGCTACCAATGACAGCAGCTTCAAAAAGAGCCAAAGAGTTTAAACAAATCTACCACTGCAATCACAAACAGCTTCATCTCTGCAGCAGCACGTCCCCCCCTTCACAACCTTGTATGCTCCTGCCACCCAGCACTCTGTCCCTGGCCCTTGCTCCAGCAACAACTTGTTTGTTGTGTGTGCCTTTCCTACTGAAACAAGTAACAAGCTGTGGCTCCTGCTGCCCACCACACACTCCAAGGAAAGCCGATATCAGGGTGCCCAATCATTGTGTTGGCATGTATCCCCCCTCCCTCCATTAATGTGGCACACTTGGAGCCCACCCCAATGTGCCAATATGTTTCTGACACTGGGATGCCCACTCCTGGTATTGGTTGCATTCCCTCCAAAACCCATCTGTATTCTGCCAACATTGGGGTGCCCATTCCCCATGTCAGCATGCCCCCCCCACCACCACCACTATTGTGTCACTCTGGAAGCCCACCCCAGTGTGGCAAAATATTTTTATTTTAAACCTGTAAATGAAATAAAACTGTTACCCAGCATGTTTTTTTTTTTACCTGTAAAAAAGAAAATGTTCCACCGTAGTCCCCCAGTCCCCTCTCCCCCTCCCACTAAACACCCACCTCCCTCAACCCCTCACCCATACCTACCCTCTGGAGGTCAGGAACAGCGATCTTCTCTGGACCGGGACATGTCTGCACTCTTCAAAGCCGAACTGCAAACTGAGGAATCGGGTAAGTGCGGTATAATGGGAGTCAATAGGAGGGTTCAACTTAGGTTGATATCTCAGCCATTTTTAGGAATTGTGGCCCCAAATTTTCAACATGGAGTTCTTATGACCCACCTCATGAACATGTCACTGTCATTTCGTTACTCAGACCCAAAAGGTGATTTTGTTGTCACTGTACAGAATCACCTTTCAGGCCTGATTAACAAAATGACAGTGCCACTGTTCATGAAGTGGGGTCCCAAAAAACCAAAGTTTGGAATTTGTGAAAAAATTCCAAGAAATGACTGGTACGAGTGTGCATTGCGCACTTTCTACACATGCTCATAACTTCGCCAATTTTTAATATTTTCACCCCAGATTTTCAACATTGCCATTTTTGCACACCTCCTTATGAACAGTATAGCTGTCATTTTTCACATCCTGCCAAAAATGTATTGTAGCACCTGTAGCCCAGAATGGCGTGGTCACTGTGGGAAATCAACTTTCAGGACAGATTAACAAAATCACAGTGCCACTGTTCATGAGGGGAGGTCCCAGAATGCCCATGTTGAAAATTTGGTGAAAAAAGACAGAAAAATTATTATGTCAGTGGCGTGCATTGCGCAGTTTCTACGCACGCTCATAACTTCACCAATTTTTCATATTTTCATTCCAGATTTTCAACACTGCCATTTTGTCACACCTCCTCATGAACAGTACAGCTGTTATTTTTCACATCCAGCCTGAAAAGTGTTTTCCCACCTGTGGTGCAGAATGGCATAGTCGCTTTATGAAATCACCTTTCAGGACTGAGTAACGAAATGATAGTGCTACTGTTCATGAGGTGGGGTCCCAAAAAGCCCATGTTGTAATTTGGAGTGAAAATACCAACAAATGCCTGGGGCGCTAGGGTTTCCAACCATAATGCCCCACCCTGTAGAGATTGACAGGCATCAGGGCTGTGACCTGGGGTCATCGGACATAACTCTCATTCCTTTCCACCCCCTACCCTGTAGCCAGTGACAGGCACCGAGGTGTGCCCTGGGGTCTTTGGCCCTAACGTTCACCCCATTCTTCTATACTGCACCCATCTCAGCTTATTACCTTATGGAATGGGGTAAGTGTAAAGGCTGAAGATCCCAAGGCACACTGTGACACCTGTTGGTGTCTGCAGGGTGGAGGGAGGTGGAATGGCTTGAGCATTATGGCTGATGATACAAATGCACATCCCCAATGCCTGTCAGTCTCTGCAGGGTGGGGGGGGGGTAGTGTTAGTTCAGTACTTCACTGCCTTTCCTATTATGCATTTCTCTAACTCCTGCACTACCAATATCAATGCCAGTAAGCATACATTCGGCATTGACAAATGCTTGTTATATTTGATTGGTGTAGCCAGCAGACCTCTTACAGACACATATCAGTAGACTTACCAGAAGGATGTATGAAAATTACTCAGTGTCACATGAACTACTTTTAACTGCCGCTACTCCATAAACTGCCTGCCTGATGGTATCCCCAAAGAGATTGCATATATCTGTAAGAAAAACTGTACAATATATATGATGTCAGTTGGTGTGTTGGAGCAACTGGAACTACTGGGGGGAGCATTGTGATGATGTAGCAAAGTGAATGGTGATGCTTGTTAAAAAATAAAACTTCCCCTCACTTGAATTAGTGTGTCTCTCACAGACACAGCCCTCTGCATTGTTGTCCAATCCACGAATGATTACTGAATCAATAATGCACTCATACTGTATAGTAACACTTGATTGTCTCCAAGAGAGTTCCTAAACATATAGGCCAAACCTGTGCCAGTTTCTCCTGCAGTCTCTTAAGCTTGTGAGTTACATATTGTATGACCTTTCTGTTTTGCTTATATTGGGCCCTATGCATGAAGGTGTGGAGCACTTCTGCACTGTGTATGTGAGGCACAGAGACACTCCGCACCCATTGCGCCCCCCACATGTAGGATGAACTAAGGGGTGGTGCGCAGCCCAAATGCACTCGATCCCCCACCCTTGTGGATCACAACATGCAGGGGGCAAATGGGGGTGTGTGCCAACACTATGAAGCATACACAAAGCCACGTAAAGCAGTGCACTGGGGCATGGAGGGTAGCTATTATGCCACAATGAACCCTGCCATAAGTCTCTTATGTGCCTTGCCCTCACACACACCAGATGATGGAACAGCCCAGCGGCAGGTGGGCATCCCCCACAGAGTGAGCCAACTGTGTCCCCATACCCCTTAGGCTGTCCTACACACACACACACACACACACACACACACACAGTGCCGCCCCATCCCCCCGAGGCTGCAGCCCCACCCCAGAGCAGCACCACCATGCCCATGCTGCCCATGGCCCGACACTGTGCCAGCAAGACACCCAGTGAGGCAAGGCACACACACCCCTTATGTCTGTACCCATCCCCGGATCTCATGGCCACCCCCCCATTTGGGCACCTGCCCCAGGTGGTACAGCCACCCCCTCACTCTCACACACACAGACACAGAAATGCCCTGAGTCCCACATACCACTGGCCAGAGATACTCCCCCACACACACACACATACCTGTGGTACCGACACCCCCAGTCCAGCATGCTCCGTCAGTGCTGCATCTCACGATGGCTGTCAGCACAGCCCACTGCACACTTCTATGGCCACTGGCCATCCGGCATCCACAGGGGCCTTTAGTTACCACGCTACCTGCTGTGTAAGGAATTTACTGTAGGACCCAGGACAGGCATCCGATTGGATGCCTGCCTGGGGCTACAGCTCCACCCCTTCTGTCCCACATCACCCTGCACACTGGGGGGATTGGTCTGTGGACATCTGAGCAACATTCATGAATGCTGTGGGTGTGCACCTGTCTGCAGGTGTGGAGTTACGTGGCAGGATACATGCCTCAGGTTTGTACATCCTGCCCATTAGTGCATACACCCAATGTTGATCTTATCAAAGTATTTTGCTATCATGTCTTTGCATTAATGGTGTCATCTCCACTGACTCCCAAAGCATCGCCAACTGCCTTAACACTGCCTTCTCTGACTTCAGCACAGTCCTCCCTAGCAATTTCTTTGACCAGATCCCTCCTTCACAGCCACCTGCCCTCCTTCGCCCTCCATTCTACCTTCACACCATCACTCCACAGGAAGCCAGGCCATATCTGACTAAAGCCCTTAATGGCACTAGCCCCAGTAAAGACCCTTTAGAAATAAAGCTTCTTTGCCTGGTCCTAGATGTAGTGCTCACTCTGCTCACAGACCTACTCAATAGCTCACTTTGTCTTGGACAGTTTCCCCTTGATTGGAAAATGGCTGTCATGACATCCATACTTAAAGGTGGGGGTAGCTCCTCCCCTGGTAATTATCATCCAATTTTTATTCTCCCCCCACTCTCCAAAGTCTTGGATAAAACAGCGGCAGATCAACTCACCAAATTCCTGGCCACCCACAATCTGCTGTGCAGGGAACAGCATGGCTTCTGCCTGGGCCACAGTACCACTACAGCACTTCTGGAATTCTCTAACTTACTGCACTCTGCCTTAGACAAAGGCCACCTTGTTGGGGCCATCTTTATCAACCTCTCCAAGGTCTTTGATATGGTCTGCCACTCCCTCCTGCTTGACTCTCCTGTGATTTGGCTTCTCCCAAGGGCCCTCTTTCTTGGTTCACTAACTGCCTTTCCTCCAGGTCCCAATACGTCAAAATACACAGCACCCTCTTCAGCACTCATCCTGTCCACTCAGGAGTCCTCCAGGGCTTAATCCTGGGTCGACTTCTTTTTAATCTGTACCTCAGTGCTCTACCCAATTCATGATCTGACTAGGTTCTTCTCTATGCAGATGATGCTGTCCTTTTTGGTTCATACCCAGACCCCACCTCCCTTCAGGTCTCCCTCGAGCACTCCTTCAACCAGACCGAGCACTGGTTCATGGACTCTGGACTGGTCATTAAACTAAAAAAAAAAAACATGTTATCCACCCACCACCAAAGCAAGTCCAGAGACTCCCCCCTCCAGATACCCTCCAGTTCCCTCTTCTCCCTTGAGCAAGTCACATCCTACAAATACCTGGATATCACATTTGACCCTGTCCTCACTTTTCACTCCCACATCAGTTCTCTCGAATCTGCCACCAATACATGAATTGGCCTTTACTGCCATAATGACTGCCTGCCACCGAAGCCCTCTGGCTGACTGTCACCTCTTCAGTCCTGTCCCTAGTTGACTATGGCCTTCCGGTCTATGCAGCCACTGACAATACCGCTCTCAACAAGATCCAAATGTCCATTAATAAGGCCTGCAGTCTCCTGACCAGTGCTGGTAGGTGCACCCATAAATGTTCACTCTACTCCTTTACTAATATGTTCAATTTCAAGGAGAGGCTTTTATATTCATCCTGCTGCCTGGCTAAAAAAATACTCCTTGGTCTCTCCCCCACCCCAGGGGTGACCTCATCTCTCTACCATGCTACTCCCTCTGTCTCCACTAGCAGTGCCTCCAAGTACACTTTCCTAGTCCCAAGGGTTAGGACCTCACTTGCCCAAAGATCTTTCGGTTACAGGCCCCATCATGGTTCAGCTCCCTCCCTGCCACTATCACAAGCCTCCCAAAAATTGGTCCTTTTAAAGTTGCACTCAGGAACCACATTTTCACCACTCAAGCTGGCTGTGCATACAACAGTGAGGCCCCAGGCCCACGGGCCTCACAACCACCTTCTTGGTCTGAATATAGTGTCTCCTCTTCTGACCAAGTCTCCATTAAGACTGCACCCACCTCACCTTTCTTTTTTGGACACTGCTTGTGTTACTGTGTTAAATTGCCTAGCTACCACAATGTATAGGCCTACAACCTCACTGTGATTAATTGCTGACTTCTACGTTCAAACCTCTGAGTGCACCTTACTGTCATTTGTACTTAATTCGTTGTTATGCATATGCCTGTTACTAAGAAATGCTCTCCTGTATTGTCTCTGTTCCCTGATGTGGAGCCTTTGGAAATGACTCCCTGACTCAAAGGGTTATAATTCTGATGTGAAAATAAATAAATAAATTATCACATGATTGCATTTCTCCTTTTCATTCCTAAACTGTCTCTCTATGACAAACAGTATGTGCACAGGATCTGACACAAAGTAACTATTCGGGCCCACTGGAGGTTAATTATGGCACATTGTAGTTACTGGCAACACATTTGTAACTACTGTTTAATTACTCTCTCCATATAATGAATGATTACTTATAAAATTGACAAGGAAATCACTGCATCCTGATTAGTCAGCAACTGTACATATAAGACCACAAACAATGATTAAAAAACTGCTGGAAATCAGGACACAGCACATTAATATATCAATGCCTTTTTGGAAAAAAAAAATTGAAAACAGTTTCCATTATAAATATGGCTGCTGCTTTAAAAAACAGCTGGGACCCTAAACACAATGCTACTTCAAACTAAACAAGATCTGGCTTTGCCAACAAGGCTGGTCTTGTTTTAAAGTGCCTTTACTATACCCAAGTTTAAGGTTACATTCAGTCTGACTTATTTGGCTTCATGATGTCATTGATGATGTCAGAGTTTGGGCTTTTAGGTGTACATTAGGTGTAAGGTTTCAGACCTACACAAGGCTCGGATGATCCCATGTGTTTTATATTTTTTCCTTTTTCACTACTTTTGTTGTATGAGAGGAATTGTTAGATGTCATTGCTGATGTAGTAAAGGGTTTCAGCAAAGTTAAATAGCATACTTTCAGATAACTGAATTTAGTTCTACAGTATAATGTAGTCCATTAGAATAGTCCCAGCTAAGACTTGTCTAGCTTTGAATACAATTTGAGTCACCTGCTTTCCAGGTTGTAACACAACCTCTCTGCCATAGAAACTGCAACTCACTTACCTGTAGCTCATTGGCACACTGAATATGCATTTACTTAGCAGGCAAAGGATCAGTGAAGCAAGTTCAGGCAGGGACTCAAACACTTATTTTTTTTTTTTGTAAGATTGGAACTCACCTGAGTGCAATTCATAGTGGTGAGCAATTTTAAAAGCAAATTACAGTGCAGCCTGTTTATAAGAACATTTCGGTTTGCCACAGAAAAATGTTCTTATAAATGGTCTGTTAGTAAAAGCGGGCTTGCATAAAACGCAATACCGCTGGTGTCCACTATGTGGCGACTGACTCCACTATATGAAAAAGTGAAATACAAGCAGTTCAGACTAAGATCTCTTTACTGTATGAAATTATTACTAAAGTACATTGTTAAAAACACAGCAAATAGTTTAGCAAAATATTCAACTCTTTAAAAACATCAACATTATAAACATTGCCTTTAAGCAACATAGTCTGTAATTGTTTGCTGTTTGTTGCTCACAAGGGACAGTTCATCTAAAAATGAATCAAATTAATGGAAGTCTGTCAGATCACTTTTTTTACTTAGTACACAGTATCTTATTTTATCCATACAAGCCTTTACCTCTGTCTCAGATGGGGTTTAACTGCAGGCTCATGTTCCTCATCACTGCTCTGGTTTATTTTGTGGGTTAATGTCTTGGCAAATCTCCTCCTCAGGTGTTGTATCAGAGCACTCAGTTTCAACAATTACAATGTACCACTCAAACTCCTCATTGCTCAACCCCCCAACTGCAAAGTTCTCATCGGGGATGCTTAGGCTGCTGCTTCTGGTACCATCAGAGCAATCAGGAGTTTCTGGGCTTTTCGAGTTTGTGAAGCCCACTTTTTTAAAACAGTGTGCTCTAGTCTCTGCTTTCACCTAAAGTGAGGCAGCATCTCTTGGATAAACTCACTAGCTTTAGCAGCTCTGCCAGCATTAATTGAGATGAGCAGTTTCTCAACAATTTTTTTTTTTTATGGTAATGCTGCTTCAGGTTTTGGATAACTCCCTGATCCATAGGCTGGATCAACAACGTGGTGTTATGGGGGAGGAACACTAGTTTAATGTGGCTGAGGGAGAAATCTGGGTTTGCACTACAACTATCCAAAATTAAGCAGATTTTTCTCTGTGGTGTTCCATTTGGTAGCCCACTCAGTGAAAATCTGACTGGTTAACCATGCATTGCTGTCAGTGTAGTAGTCAACTGGCAGTGGTTCAACAGTGATGCCTCTGAAGCAGCAAAGTTCCTTTGACTTGCAGATGATTAAGGGAAGCATTTTATCAGTCATGGTCATGTTTTTATTTATTTTAGTCTTTGGTAACCGGGTAAGGCCCATTAGGCACAAGTGCCTGTTTTCAGGGGCAACCTGGGAGCACTGGGGGGCTAAGTGACTTGTTCAGAGTCACACAGTATGCCAGTGGAGGTTGTGGGAATCAAACCCAGGTCTGCTGGATGGACCAAGCTCATTCACAGCTTGTTACTATAACATCTAGGCTATACTGCCAGCCCCAAAGTTTGCTATGTACCTATCTTGCCCCACAAACTAAAGCTGAGATCCTATTTTTTGCTTTTCTTCACCTGATGCTGGGCACTGAGGAATGACAGTGTTCCATCTGGTATTGTTTGGAAGTAAATTATGGTCTCATCACAACTGTAAATTGATTCAGGTGGGAACTCTGCTAGCAGCAAAGGGAGTATGGTTTCAGTCCAGTTAATGGCACTGCTGGGGTTGGCATCTTGTTTCTCACCATGACACCATTTAAAGTGAATGTTGTGCTTCTCCTTCTACTGTAGCAACACAGTCATCCATTTTTAGTTGTAAAATAACATCAATGTATTGGCTAGCTGCTGGACTTTGTCGAGCAAGATGGGCCCACTAATGGGAGTATCTGCAGGTCAGCTGGCACTGAACCAGTGAAGAAAGACATTTTTAACCACCTCATCTTTACCAATTTTTTTTTGCTTAATTTCACTGTTAAAACCCCACTGGTACTCTTCATAGACACTTTCTTTGTTGGACTTCATTTTGGATATTGAGCAGACATTAAAGGGACGCTGTCAACCCCCTCAGGCCTCAAAGTATCCCTAGTTTAAAAGACACATTTGATGATTGCTCACAGTCTGTAAAGATTGTTGATGTAGCTGGTTGTTTGATCTGATTCATTTTTTTTCCTTTTTAAAAGTGAAAAACAGACTACCCACCATACTGGTGTTACCACACCAAAACATGTTTACATTCCTTGATCAACTTCCACTGCTTGTTCCCTGGACTTGGGAACATCCCCACTCAATCTAGTTACTCATGATGTAGTGAAAGGAGAGGAAACTATTGCATCATGAGTGGCTGCACTGTTTGGGGGTGTTTATAATGCTCCTAAGGTGTGCAATAAGAGCTGATCAAGCATTTGAAACAAAACAATGTTCTTTATATTGCACCATTACCGTGCATTTCAGTTCTACTAAGAAAGGAGGCAGAAGAAAACAAACCATACCATCAGTGCATTTTAGAGAAGGTAAGTAATCATAAAATGTGTGTTTTCAACTAGAAATGTTATGATGCAAAAAGGGTTGACAGTGTCCCTTTAAAGGTAAATTGCTTTGCTATGTCTGAGCATTTCATAGCTGGCTGACTCAAGCACTCAATGATCTGGATTTTCTATGCAACTGTCAGGGCAATTTGTCTGTGTTTCTCCATGGCAGCCTACTGTGAAATGTATGCATAACAAAGGAGGTCTAAGTGCTGTAAAACCATGAACGAATGCAAGTAACCACAGCACAAATGCAATGATGAATGTACTGTGATTAGACACCTAATTATCTGCATAACAAGGTGTGAAAACTATCAGTAGGTGACTATCCCACAGCGCAGAGCAGAGTGCAGCCTAAAAAATGTTCTTATGACTGATTTGCATGCTTTTATAAATGGACTTTGCTCCCATAGAATATAATGGGGCAAGGTTGGTACACGGCAAAATGTTACTATAGCTGGGATGTTCTTAAAATCAGTGTTCTTATAAATGGGATCCACTGTTTATGAAATGTAAATTTAGCTAAGAACAACAATTTTTGAAGGTAAATAACTTGCTGGGATTAAATCCCCATCACCAGTTTTGCATGTTGCCGCATAATCTGTACAACATAGCAAATGCAACTTTCTTACCTGTAGCTCAGCAGCACACTGTACGTGTGTTTGCTTAGTAGGCAAATGATCAGTGGTTTAAATTCAGGTAGCCATAATCTGAATCTTGGAAGGGCATTAAATATTTGATTAAACTTTTTCTGTAAAATAGAAACTCACTTGAGTAGTGTTTCATGGTGGCGTGGCGTGGAATAGTAAATTATATGAGAAGTACATTTAGATAAGAACAGTCTGTAAAGGTAAAACACCTACTGGGATTAGATCACCAGCCACCTGTTTTTGCAGGTATAACATAACCTATACATCCTAGGAACTGCAGCTCACTAACCTGCAGTTTATTGGCACACTGAATGCACATTTGCTTTGCAGGCAAAGGATCAGTGGCTCACATCTGAGCCAGGGCTTAAGCGTTTCTTTTTTTTTTTTTTGTTAAATGGGAACACTTGAGGGGTGATTCATGGTGGTGTGGAGATAAAATAGTAAATTATATAAGTGCATGAAGCTAAGATCATCCATTTGTGAAGGTAAATCACCTGTTGGGGTCAGATCCCCAGTCACCTGTTTTGCAGGTTGTGACATAACCTCTGCATCATATGTACTGCAGTTTCATTACCAGTAGCTGAGTGGCATACTGAATGTATGTTTGTTTAGTGGGCAGGGAATCCATTGTTCACATCCTGGCAGGAACATAAACATTTGTTTTTGTAAGATGGAAACTCACTTGAGTTATGATTCTTAATGGTGTGAAGTTGGAATAGCAAATAATATGAAAAGTATATTTAGCTGAGACCGACAATTTGTGATGGTAAATCATCTGCTGGGATGAGATCCTCAGTCGGCTGTCTTGCAGGTTGTGACATAATCTCTACAACATGGGGAATGCAACTCACTGACCTGCAGCTGAGTTGCACACTGAATGGATGTTGCTTAACAGGTAACGGATCAATGGATTAAATTCAGGTAGACATATTCTGAATCTTGGCAGAGATTTAAACACTTTATTAAACACTCATCAGCTGCTCAGTCTGCCTTCTCCTATCATCTCCGCTCCCTCTCAAACCTGCTCCCTTCCTCCCTCTATCTCTCTCCTTCACTTCCATCCCTTAGACACCAGCTAAGATGTCTCCCTGACACCCTGTCCTCTTCTGACCTCCCCATATGCTAATGTCACTCACACCTTGATTTTTGGTTATTACCAGTGAACTTTCGCTGACTGTTTTTGACTCATCTCCACTGACTGTGGATCATCATCACCTTTTTCTACTTATACCTAGCACTTTATTTATCTCTTGACTACATTGAGTACTACCATGCAATCCAAGTATATGACTCCTCCATTTGTCATGGTTTTTATCACCTGATTGTTCTGTACTTTATTTGCACTTTGCAATTTGTCATTGCAACCATATTTCATGCCTTGTGATTTTATTACACTGTACTCCCCTTCTTCTTCCCCAGGCCACACCTGGAAATGAGATATGGATTGGTGTACCTTTCCCCATTGCCAATTTTCAAATAAAACAAATAAAGTTTTTTTTATAAGATGTAAACTCAGTTTAGGAGCAACTATTGGTAGTGTGGAGAGGATTAGTAACTTATATGAGAAGTAAATTTAGCTAGGAATAACAATTTAGGAAGGTAAATTGCCTGTTGGAATTAGATCATCAGTTGCCTCACTGGAAGGTGTGACATAATATCTATGTCATAGGAGCTTCAGATCACTTACCTGCAGTTCAGTGACAAACTGAATGTGTACAGTATTTGCTTTGCAGGCAAAAGATTAGTGGTTCAGGGTGGCCTAGTGGCACTAAGGGTTGAGGCATCTGCCTTACCTCATGCCACGCTGGCAGCCTGGGTTAGAGAATGAGCCTGGGGTGCCGGGTTTCAGCCAGAAAGGAAAGGACTGAGCAGCCAATGAATTGCTCTCCTCTCCTGGGAGGAAGGGTGTTTCTGTCCTATGCCATTGGTGACACCCAGTGGAGAACTGGGTGCACAACAGTCAAGGGACTATTGTAGATGGGAACATCGGGCAGCTGTTCTATGGATGGGCATCAGAATGCTCATGTTGTGTACTGGGTGGGAACCAGAAAACAGAAAAGCCCTGGTGTTCAGTAGGTGAAGAGAAGTCCAGGGGTCATCCCCCATGCCCAATGCCAGGTCTTCCAGCCTGCTTCAGTACTTCCTCCCTGCCCTGGCCACTCCACTAGTTTCTAGATAGATCATCAGGCAGGAGTAGGCAGTCCCACAATGGAGGTGCCCAGAGCCAGGGGGTTGGGTGGTCAGATGCAGTGGAGTAGAGATGGGCCCACCTGGAGTGGAGACTGGAGGCTTCAGGCAGCAGGAGAAGGTCAGGACCGATTGACCACCCCAGAGAGAGTCCAGACACCAATGAGAAGGAGGCATAAACAAAGCTGAGGGAGAAAAGGATCAGTGGTTCAAACCAGAGCAGGAACTTAAGCTTTTTTGGGGGGGTGGGGGCTTTTAAGATGTAAACTCACTTGAGTGGTTAATCATGGTGGTGTGGAATTGGAATAGTAAGTTACATGGGAAGTAAATTTTGTGAAAAACAACAATTTGTGAAGATAAATTGCATGGTGGGATTAAATCCCAAGTCTCCTGTTTGCAAGATGTGACATAACATGTATATCATAGGATCTGTGACTCCCATACCTGAAGTTCAGTGGTTAATGAATATGTGTGTTTGCTTGGAAAGCAAAGAATCAGTGGTTCAAACACAGGTAGTCACAGTTCAAATACAGGCAGAGACATACTTTTTTTGTCAGATGAATTTTATAACATGAACTCTCACTTGAGTTGTAATTAAGGGGGTTACCAATGCAGGGCAACCCTTATTGTCAAGAGACAGGTAACCTAGAAGGCTAAAAAATGGGCGTTGGTGGAGGAGAGAGAGAGAGAGTGGATAGAGGGCAGGGGAGAGCCAGAAAAGATGGGGCCAGGGTGCCTGTCAAGGCCAGGGGACATTACCCATTTGGTGGAACAGCAGAGGGGAGTGACCACCAGGAGGGAGTAAAAAGAGGGGCTCAGCAGCTGCCAGCCACTTTCTGCTGAAAATCAAATTCTTCAAGAGGCTCAGCACATTGACTGGCAGCTGTAGAGGATAAGTAGGATGGGAAAAGGTAAGTGGGGGCACAGGTGGGGCAGGAGAAAAAAGGATAGGTTTTGTATTTAAATAAAAGATACAATAGGATAGATAGTTTGCTTGATTTGTGCTGGCTCTGGTGGCATCTACGGGGGGGGTCACAGTTGTCCTGCATTGGGGGGTTTTGTTTTAAATTGCAGACACCACTGGGCCAGTTGTGAATAGTTTATTGCATATGGTTCAGTTTGTGATTGTAATAGTTTCTTGCAGTTTGTGTAACCTCTCGTGGTTCCCTCCAGCCTGGCGAGGGGAAGGGGGCAACATCAGAGCACTGTGTCACATTTATGGTCAGGGAGACTCCTAGTGTGGATTTCAGCATCTCCTGGCTGGCCATGGGTGAATTGCACAATGTGAGCTGCTGTTGACCGGCAGGAGAATTGGTCCACCACAAGGACTGGAGTCGGTAAGTGGCACACTCAGATCCCCTGGCCGGTTGTTGGTGAAATGCATGCGAGCTTCAGTCAGCCAGCAGGGAAATGGGTTGCCATGAGGCAGGCTATAGGTTTTTATGGAGCTAGGACCAGTTGCGCGAGTGGAGGATGGGGAGTTCTGGGGGGAGGATTGTTGTTGACGAGGTCAGGGGATGGGCTTGGGAGGTGGGCAGGCAAACAGGAGCCCAAGATCAAACTTGTTTTTGGGCTTTGAGGTGGGGTTGGGTCTGCAGAGGGCCCCAGGCCTGAAGAAGCTTGCCTTCGGGAGGAACAGCAGTGGAGGATGCAGAGTTGGGGGGGTGGGGTGTGAGCATTTCCTGGGTTTAGGGTGCAGTCCACTGCAGGGAACAGGAGCTGCACCATGCGCTGTTGGGCAGAGGTTTGCTCTCGCTGTGGCTTGAATGCTGCAGTAAATATATATATATATATATATCTAGATATACATATATATATATATATATATATATATATATATATATATATAACAGAATGGGAGAGTTGGGTCTGCAGCTGGTGGTGGAAGAGTAAAGTGAGGGGTGGAGGCACTGTGGATGGGCCCAGGTTGGGTTATCCTCACCATGGCTCGAGTGCAGTGGTTCAAAAAATAAATAAATAAAGAATATGGAAAGTCTGATTGTTGGTGGCTTCGGTGGGGGGGGGGCTTGCAGCAACTGTGGGGAGATGTTGAGGCATGCAGCACTCAGAGGATGCCTGGTTCAGTGCACAGGGGCAAGCATGGCAGAGCTAGAGCCACAAGGCATGCCACCATATTAGAGCTGAGGTAGCCACTGCCATCTTAGTGTGTGGTAATGGCTGTGTGAACTGTGCTTACAGGAGGTGAGGAGGTGGATTTGGGAAGGGAAGGACATGGGGAGGGTAGTTGGGGGTGGTTCTAAAAGGGGAAACATGCAGAAGAAGTGGCTCAATGGTTGGGGCCAGCTGCTGATGTAGAAGGTGCAGGGTTCAATACCTATTTAAAGAAAAAGAAGTTTTTTTTTGTTCCTTAACTGGGTTGAGGGTTGGTAGCCCAGCAAGGCCAAATACTTAACACATAAATAAGAAGAAATCAACATAAGTGAATTAAGCCCCCTAAGTATAAATTAGCAAAATGAAGGAAGCCCCCCCCCCCACCAAAGGTACTGGAGCTTAAGCAAGCAATGCACTGATGATTGGACACTTTCAGGTCCAGTGGGGGGGGGGGCAGACAGAGCTAGGTAGGGATCGATACAGCAGTTTCCTGCTATGCAGGAATGGGATAGTGCTTTGAAGCTGGCCCCATGGCAGTGGTAAGAGTGAATGATATGATAGAGGAATGGGCTGGTGTCTCAGGTTCTACCTTCCTCTTCAAATCTATCTGGGTGTCTATAACATGGTGGCCATGGCACAGCACCAGATCCCTCATGTTGTTGCGGTAGGTGCTGGCTTGAGGAGGTAACAACAGGGTACAGGTTAAGCAGCACAGGAAGCAAAAAAAAAAAACACCGACAGAAGGTGATGGGGGTGCCAGGGAAGAAGGAGACTGCAGTAGAGAAGCTGGCCAGGCAGGTGATAATGCTGATGGGACAGTATAGTCCATTCATAAGAAGGCTTGCAAGGAAGAAGAGGCTCGGGGGCTGGAAAGAGGTGGAAGACAGTGAGAAGGGCAGAGCAGGGAAGAGGCTGAGGAAACCTGCAGGGGAGGAGCTGGCAGCGACAAGTGGTAAGGAAGGGGGAACATAGATGGATTTAACTAAAGGGGTACAGGATGGTAGCCTTAAGGAGTATTTGGCAGGTTTGATAGTGGATAGAGGGGGGAAAAGGGTTGGAAGACATGGAAAAGCTTGGATAGAGTTAAAGGAGGCAGGGGGTCAGGAAGCAGAGGCGGGGGGAAATGCAGGGTGCAGGTCAGGGGGGTTTCCAGGGATGACGTTAGGGGAACATGTGCCACAGGAAATGAAGGAAAAGATATGGAAGAGGGAGTATGTAGATATGTTTACGTGAGTGGACAAGGATGCGGTGAAGACGTACACGGACTGGGAGTCTGTAGGTAGATCAAAGATGGTGGTGGCGTTAGCATTGGTGGGGAAAACAACGGATGGCAAGAGTTTTTTGGCTGGCAGGGTTTATCAATTTTAGTGCCGTATTGCTGGCTATTCCCTTCTTGACTTATTCGGCCATGATTCAGGACCCATACAAGGCGAGAGTGGGCTACAGGTAGCTAGTCTATGACAAGCATTTTCGGCAGCGAATGGCAGAACATGGGGATATTAGATGGGATGTAACTCATGTGAATCTGTGGGTTGAGACGCTCACAGGGCAGAGTCCAGGGATGACTGAGGGAACAAAGCCATTTGGGGGGGGGCAGTGGCAAAGACATACTGGAGGTTCAACAAAGCAACCTGCAGCTGGCCAAACTGCAAATTCTGACACACCTTTGTGAAATGCAGGGGGCCCCACCCGGTGTCCAGATGCAGGAGCATGGGGGACAGGGTGGGGTTTCAGCCATTCTCAGGGCAACCATTTTGTGGCACTTCATAGGGAGCAAGAGGAGGAGGGGTACAAGGGAGAGTGGAAGAGGTTATGGGAAGGGGGGTTTGAGGGGCAAGTAGCTAAAGGGGGAAGGGGCAAGGGGTGTTTCAAGGGGCCTGTACTCCCATACAGGTGGACAATTTGAGGGAATAGATGGAGGGATACCTGGATAGGGCAGCAAAGGAAAGGCTGAGGGAGAGGTTTATGAGGGGGTTTAGTTTGCAATACAGGGGACCTAGGGTAGCAACAGGAGCAAAGAAACTGGGGTCCACAAAAGGGAATGAGGTTTTAGTAAAACAGAAAATAGATAAGGAAATCTTAGCACAAGGGTAGAGGGGTCTTTTTATACCCCGCTATGGCCAGAGCTGCAGATATCTCCACTGGGCCTGGTACCTAAGTAGCAGCCCAGGGAAAACAGGATGATACATCATTTATCCTACCCTGATGGGGGATCAGTGAATGATGGGATCCCAGAGGAGGATGGAGGAGTACTATGCCACACTGGATCATGCTATTGAATGGATGAGATGAGAGGAGGGAGCATGGTTGGTGAAGACAGACATCGAATCCACCTTCAGTTTGCTCCCAGCTAGGGAGAAGAACTGGGATTTGTTGGGCTTCCAGTTTGAGGGGAAGAATTTCTTTGCAAAGTGATGCCCATGGACTGCTCTATAGCATGTGCTGCATTTGAAACTTTCAGCACATGGTTGCAGTGGGTATTTGCAGACAGATGGGGGTATATCACCATCGTGCACTACTTGGATGATTTTTTATTAGTTGGGGAGGGGGAGCAGGGCACGGGGAAGATGTTGGAGGAATTTCGGGTTATGTGCAGGACCATGGGGGTACTGCTGGCAAAGGACAAGATGGAGGGCCCTAGTAGGAAGTTGGAGTTTTTGGGCATAGAGGTGGAGATGGGAGTTTTTCACCTATCCAAAGGGAAGATTGACAGGCTGAAAGATTTATTACACATTGTCAGGGCCAGAATTTATTTTGGCATTTGAATTTTGCATGCCTTGCGGTGGCCCCTGGGAGGGTATTCACGTGGAAGTTGACCAGAATAACAGGCAAGGCATGGTTCCCCTACCACCGTGTGGGCATCACAAGATGGATAAGGGAGGACCTGGCAGTATGGGAGCAGTTTTTGGACACTTACAATGGGGTCACACTATGGCAGGAGGACTGGATCTACAACACAGAGCTGGAGTTGTACACTTATGTGGCAGGAGCAATAGGGAAGAGGGCGTATTTTCAGGGGGATTGGATCTCTGAAGCCTGGCCAGGCAGGTGGGAAAGAGAAAGACTGATAAAGGATATCATGTTCTTGGAGCTATTTCCCATCTAGGTGGCAAGAGTGGTGTGGGGGTGAACTATTATGGAACAAAAGTGTTTTTTTGGTGTGACAAGAAGGCGGTAGTTGAGATTTTGAATCGGCAGAAGGGGACTACAGAGAGGGTGACCAGGGTGGCACGACAACTGGTGCAGTCAGGTTTGCAGCTGGATATGTTATTTAAGGCTAAACACATTGCAGTGTTAAGCAATGAGGTGGCTGACAGTTTGTCTCTATTGCAGGTTCACAGGTTTTGGGAAGTGGCTCCGATGGTGTCGGCCAGCAGGAGAGTGGTTCCCCCTCATCTGTTGGAGACTGGGTGGAAAAAGCCAGCATGATGTACCATTGCTCCTGGTCCAGCATAACTCTAAAAGCCTGTGAGGATGCATGGGTGGGTTTTCAGGATTTCAGATGCAGAATGGAGTGGGGGTCATGAAACAGAGTCAGTGAGGGGGAGATGATTAGGTATTTGGTGGAAAATTGGGATGAGGGGATGGCTCATTCCACAATGGGTATATACTTAGCAGCCATAGGAGTGGAATGTGAGGCATGGGGTTGGGGGGCTCTGGGTAGAACTCTGATGGTGAGATGCATGATGTAAGGATGGCAAAGGGTAAAAGGGAGGATCCCTGATCAGAGACAAATGATTCAGGAGGAGTTGATGAGGAAGCTTTTATCTCGTTTAGGTTGCATCTGCAGCTCAACATATGAGGCAATCTTATTTAAGGCACTCTTTTTAGTAATGCAGCAAGAGTTGTTTAGGGTAAGTGAAGTAGTACCCTACAGGCCAAGACAAGGATGAGGTGGTTTAAGTTGTGAGGATAGTAAGCGATATCAGTTGGGGGCAGTGATTGTACTAAGAAGATCAAAAACAGATCAGTTCATTGCAGGGACCAATGTGAGTTTAGCAAAGGGGTCTGAGAAAGGCATGTGTGCAGTAAAGGCATTATAGGATTATGGGAGGGTCAGACCAGTGGCCTGGGGAATTTTCTATGTAAAAAATCCTTGAGGGTATTATTAAGACTGACATTATGGATGTACTAACCTCAACGGGGGATATAGACCCATATCAGCATGGTTTTAAAAAGGGTAGATCATGTCAGACAAATTTATTGTAATTTTATGGCAAAGTTAGGCATGCCCTAGACACTAAGAACGTGGTGGACATTATATTTCTGAATTATTCCAAGGCCTTCCACATGGTCATTTAATTGATGCCCTTATTGAGCATGGCATACATGGGAGTCTCTCCCATTGGATAGTGGAGTGGTTATCAAACAGGAGGCAGAGGGTTTGTGTAAAGGGCTCCAAATGAGGCTGGGTACAAGTGACTAGTGGGGTGCTCCAGGGCTCAGTGCTGGGCCCCTGTCTTTTTAACTTGTACATTTCATCTATGAGATCCAGTAGATCTGTTCGGTTATCCAAATTCACGGATGACACGAGGATAGGGTTTATAGTAAATACCCAAGGTGATGTTGAAATCCTTCAAACAGTGTTGGGTGAACTTGAACACTGGGCAATACAGAAGAAATCTATATTTAACATTAACAAATGTATGTTGCTGCATTTGGGCAAAAACAATATTCACCATAAGTATAGACTGGATGGAGCTGAGCTTAAAGCAGTTCAGGATGAGAGGGATTTGGACATAAGACTTAGCAATGATTTCAGCTTTAAATTACACTGTAATCAAGCTATTAAAAATCCAGTAACATAATGTACTGTATCAATAAACATATTAAAAGTAGTGATAGATGAGTTGTGATTCCCCTTTATACAGCTCTGGTTCATCCCCATGTGGAATATTGTGCCCAGTTCTGGGCTGCAGGTGGTAAAACTGAAATCAGAGCACTGGAGAGGGTGCAAAGGAGAGCAACTAAAGGCACTTTTACACATAGGTTTTTAAAACGGAATCAGCGTTACCTGTGTGGCGCCATTGTACTCTGTTGCATTCTGGCTCCTTTCTGCACCCTGTGAGTATTCCGGCAACCCCCACCTCCATTTGTTTCAGCTCCCCCAGAGTTTGCTGCTCTATAATGGTTTTTTTCTGCATTGCTACCGGAATGGCTGTTTTACACAGCCATACGAAATGGAACACAACGGTGCAAACCACGAAAAGCAGAGATTGTGGTTTGGATGAACGTTCGCCTAGGGAACAAAACAGATGTACTTTACACACAAGGAATGTAATGGAATACTGTTTCAGTAACAGTCATTCTGTCACAGAAACCTGTGTGTAAAAGTGCCTTAAGTCAATTAATGGACTTAGTGGGTTGAGTTATCAGCAGAGACTGAACTCACTGGGCCTATATTCTCTGGAGTACCGCAGGCTTAGGGGGTGATATGTGCCTGGTCTATACAGCCCTTTTTGATGATGAATTGTGGTATCAAATGGGACTCGAGTTGAGGGTGCAGGCATATAATACAAGAGCACAGTCCTTACAATTTAAAGGGGCCACCTATCAGACTAATAAAAGGAAATATTGATTTAGCATTAGAGTAAAAAAAGACATGGAATGAGCTCCCACTTGAAGTAGTAGCTAGTAGGACAGTGACAGAATTTAAAAGATGCCTGGATACCTATTTGGTAGCAAATAACATCATGGGTTATTACAAAATCTGGCAAGCTGAAATGGACCTACAAGTCCTTATTGGCTCTGTAAATACCTAAGAGACCTATGAGATGGGGATGGAATGGGGGTGTCAATGTACCAGGTGTTGGCAGTGGTTAAAAAAGGGATGGCATTCATAGGAGAGGATGCCAGCAGATTTTTATCCCACTCTTTATGGATTGGAGATGCATCAGAGGCAGCTGCATGGGGGGTATCCAAGGAGGGGATCAAGGAGATGGGCATGTGGAAGTCATCCTGTTTCAAGAGGTATGTGTGGGAGTGGTTGTTCATGGTCTCTGTTCTTTGTTTCAGGTGCAGGGTTCAGAAGGATGGTCTGGATTGCAGGCCACTCCTTTATCTTCTGGGCTGGGAGGAGAACAGCCAGCAGGCCAGGTGGGAGACAGTTGCAGAGAGCTGCTGATTCAGTTTGAATGATTTGGCAGGGTCTGCAGGGCATGAGGTGGGGCCAGTTTTTGACTTTGTTACAGGAAATGAAGGGCAGGGTTCCCAGTCCAGACTTGTTAATTATACACTTGGGGGGAAATGATTTGGGGGAGTGTCCATGGGTGGATTTGTTGTTAGAACTCCAACAGGATATAGAGTTAGTGAGGACATTGTGGTCAGGGGTCATGGTGGCATGGTTCAAGATTCTTCCCAGGAGGGTATGGAGACAGGCTAGGGATCCAAAAGGGATAGAGTGAGCTAAGAAGAGTCTAAATAGGAGGATGGGGGCATTCATTAAGGAGAAAGGAGGCATGTATATAGACCATGTGATTGCATATGGCAGCCTGGGGGGTTATAGGTTGGATGGGCTCTACCTGTCAGAAGGGGGTATCACATTGTTTACCAATAGGTATGATGCAATTGAAGAATGAACTTTGGAGAAAGGGGGAATGGGGAGGGAGTGTCCCTTCCAACTCAGAGCTGGAGGTGCACTAATGGAAGGAAGAAATGGGGAGAGGCATAAGGGATGGGGGGACATTACCAGCAGGCCTTGCCTGGGTTAACACCCAGGTGGGGTGTGGGGTGATCAACTCCGGAAGACATTCCAGCAGGTTTGAGAGAACAGAGGGTGCATAAGGTGAGACACCTGAGCACAACAACAAGAACAGAGGTCGATGGAGCTGGAAGGCAAGGGGGCACCGAGTTACACACCTGGGCCCAAGACGATTGGAGACAAGAAATGGGACTATGGGAATGCTGGGGTTGCAAGAGAGATATAAACATGTTATGGACAACCTTTTGACATAACAGTTGTATTTCAATAGTTTAAAAACAAAGTTGCCAGTTGAGCACCCAATTAAGAGTGTGGTGCATTTGTTCAAGTTGGTTATCCCACTGACAAGGGGGGTTGCCAATCCAGGGCAACCCTTGTTGTCAAGGGACAGGCAACCTGGAAGGCTAAAATTAGGGGATTAGGAGGAAGGGAAAAAGAGAGAGAGAGAGAGAGAGAGTGTGAGTGGAGAGAGGGCAGGGGAGAGCAAGGAAAGGTGGAACCAGGGCATCTGTCAAGGCCAGGAGATGTTACCCATTGTGTGGAACAGCAGGGGGGAGTGGCTACCTGTGGGGAGTAAAAAGAGGGGCTCAGCAGCTGACAGCCAATTTCTGCTGAAAATCTTGAATTCCTCCCTCCCTCCCTCCCTTGGTTTAGATTAGGTTGGTGATGGTTGGGGGACAAGTTAGGTGATTGAGGGGCAGATCTGGTTTGCCATAGAGGACAATTGCAGTTGTGGGCAGGTGGCCAATTGAGTTGCTGATAGAGGGCAATGATATGGGCAAGAGATGGCAAGTGGGGTTTCTAGCTGAGGCAACAAATGTTGGTAATGGCATTGACAGACAGGGCAACAGGAAGAAAGAAATGGGGAGAAGTATAAGGGTGGGGCCTACTAGAAGGTAGGCCTGGACTGGGTTAAGACCCAGGCGGGAGGGGGACAACTCCTGGAAGACAATCCAGCAGATTGGAGAGGACAGAGAGAGCATTGGGTGAGACACCCGAGCACAATGACAAGAACAGAGGTCGATGGAGCTGGAAAGTGAGGGGGCATCGGGTCACATACCTGAGCCTGAGAAGATTGGAGACAAGAAATGGGACTAAGGGAATGCTGGGGTTGCAAGAGAGAAAGAGAGAGAGAGAGAGAGAGAGAGAGAGAGAGAGAGAGAGATAAACCTTATGGATGACTTTTTGATATAACAGTTGTATGTAAATAGCTGAAAAATAATGTTGCCATTTGAGCACCCCGTTAAGAGTGTGGCACATTTGTTCAGGTTGCTTGATCCATTGACAATGGTGGCATGGAGTTGGAATAGTAAATTATAAGAGATGTAAATTTAGCTGAGAACAACAATTTGTGAAAGTGAAGTGCCTGGAAGGATTATATCCCCAGCTGCTTGTTTTGCAGGTTGTGATATAACTCCTACACCATAGGAAGTGCCACATGCAAGCCTGCAGCTGAGTGGCACACTGTATGTGTATTTGCTTTGCAAGCAAAGGATCAGTACTTTAAATCAACAGTTCAAATCCCAGCAGGAACTTGAACATTTGTTTTATTTTTTTTTCCCAGTAAAGTGGAAACTCACTTCAGTGGCAATTCATGGTGGTGTAGATTTAGAATGGTAAATTACATGAAAAGTACAGTTAGCAGGGGGGCGTGGCCAACCGCCAAGCTTAATGGATGCCTGAGCTAGGAGCGCTTGCAATCCCCACCTCACACCCTAGTTAAACCCATCTCATACCTGCTTTCTGTCACCCCTCTTGCTCCGTGTGGCTAAAGGAGAGTCTTGCCCTCTGGTAGCTCCGTTCTGGATCCCCGCCCCGCTCAGGAAGTACCTGATATATCCGTCACCTGTCTACCCATCTGGCAGCCTGGCCTACGGTTAAAATGGAGCCTTCCTCCTCCGCATCACATTCAGAGGGTGGCCTGGCAGAAATACGGCAGATGTTCGCGGAGATATTGCATCACATGGACAATCTGGACAGTGCTACGCAGAAAAATACCGTAGATATAGTGGATTTATCACAATGGGCTTGCATAAAGGAACACAGACTATCAGAGGCAGAAGACGGCTGCCGGTGAACCGGGGCACGAGTGCTGGACCAGGACAGGCTTATTCATCAGTTATGGGCCAGGGTGGAGGATTTAGAAAACCATAGCAGATGGAACAATTTGAGATTTGTGGGATTCCCTGAGGGCTGTGAAGGACCTGATGTTATCTGCTTTTTACAAAAAGAGCTCCCCCCCATTGGGCTGGCACTCTGAAAACCCTCCAGAGATTGACAGAGCTCACAGAACGTTGGCACCCGGCCCGGCTCCTGGAGATCGTCCTCATACCATATTGGCCCGCTTTCTCTGGTTCCAGGACCGAGAATCCATCACTAGGCTGACACGCCAAAAAAAAGAACTTATATGGAATGGCCATAGGATTCAGATCTTTGCGGATTACTCCCAGGAGCTAACTGCACGCCGCAGGGCCTTTACTGTAGCACATCGGTCCTGCACTGACTTGGGGTTAGAATATTCATTGAGATACCCAGCTTGTCTCCATATTATTTTGAATGCATCGGCACGACTATTTGACAGTCCGTCAGCGGCTGAGAAATTCTTGGCAGCTCAGGCTCCTAAGCTAAATCTGGGGGGACCCAGGGAATCTGTGGACTTGGGGGCCACAGCCATGGAGACTTCTGTGCTAGCATCTACAACCCCCTTCTCTGGGTCCACTCAACCTATAGCCCCACAGCCCAGAACCCCTTCTCGCTCTGTCCCTCAGAAATCCCCGGGGAGCAAAAAGAAAAATAGAAGGAGGGCTTGTCTTGATGGGGCCCATATTGATAAGACCCCCCAGCTCCATTCCTGGAGTCACAGTGCCAGTCCTGATTCTGTGGCCTCACGCTCCTCCATACAGCCAGACATGAGCAATAATCAATTTTGAGCCTTAATGGACCTTCCGACAGATGGATCTCAGCTGGACCCACCTTTGCCTCCTAGACTGTCTCCTAAGGGTAATAAATCCCATGCTGCACACTCGCTCTGCTGGGCGGATGCTGCGGAGTAGCTGGCTCCTGAGACCTCCACCGTTATGGATGTTGCTTCCACCTACTCAACACCCTTTTGCTCTGCAGCAGCCCCCACTAAATCTGCGGGCTGAATGTGACTGGGACAGTTTTTTGTTGTTCTCTGTTTTTTTTCTCCTCTCGTTATAGCAGTATCGGTGGTCAGCCATGCTCTCTATCCTCTGGTATGTGCCCATTATACATGTATGCCCTGGTACTATAGGCCGGGGGACGAGGATTCAGAGAAATGATTCCCTCTCTGGTCGTTTATTTATTTTATCCCTCCTTAGAGTGGGCATGACTAGGTGACAACTAGTCATGCACAGCATGTGGCAGCCTCTCCCTGTTGACCCTGTAGCTCTCTACAGCCCTGCAGCTTGTAATTACTACATGGTGCGATTGGTGGGGGCAGGGGGGCTAGTCCCTCAAATGACTGGGAATTAAATTTAATGCAGAGGTTTGCTACTTTAGTCGAATTGATGGTGCAGGTATTGTGTACTGGTAGGATATTGTGTAGACAGTCTTCTGGGCAGTGGGTTGTCCTACTTCTCTCGCTGTAGTTAGATAACTACCTACCTCCCAGTGATCCCTGCTGCTATCTGGGCAGGAATTCAGTCAATGCATGCAGCAGGAGCTGATCTATTAGGGGAGGGGTTTTGGGAGGGAGGGGGGAGGGGGAGAGGGTCTCTTACATTTGTGGTTATTCAAAGTTATGGTTGCTGTTTGTAGTTAATATTCAGGGCCTATTGAGCCCTTTTCAGAAATGTGTAGTTATATATGCCGTTAGTAGTTTTGGCATTCTTAATTCTAAGATTTTGACCTGCTTCCATCAAGGCAGTTTTAAGAGAAAGGGTTCTCATCCTGGGGGATTGTGTCTCTGGTCTTGGTGCTTTTGGATACATATTGGTTCTGCCATGATCCCACCCAGGTCAAATGGAGACTAATCTTATCTCCTGGAATGTCCAAGGACTTAATTCTCCCATTAAACGGAAGAAAGTCTTGCTCCATTTGAAAAAGCTCAGACCTTCGGTAGTCCTCCTTCAGGAGATGAAACTCTCCTCAGCCGAAGTGAGGAAGCTTAGACAGGGCTGGGTAGGGGAAGAGTTACACAGTGTGGCAGATTCTCACAAGCGTGGGGTCTCTATACTTCTACATAAAACCCTGGGGTGGAAAGTTAAAAGACATATCCACGATACAGAGAGGAGATGGATCATGGCTGAAATGGAGACGCCAGAAGGCCCGCTAGTCCTAGTTAATCTATACGCCCCTAACCAGGATTGTCCCCTTTTTTTCCATATGGTTAAACAGGCCCTCACGGATTTTAACACTCACAAAGTCCCTATTTTATTGGGGGGTGATTTTAACCTGGTGCTCGACCATTCCTTAGATAGAAGCAATAAGGCCCCCGAACCACATAGGCAGGCAAAAAGAGCCCTCCTGAGGCTAATGGATGAACATGGTCTGCTGGACGCGTGGAGAGCCTTCCACCCTGGGGTGCAGGGTTATACATGCTTCTCGCAGACACATGGTTCATCCAGTAGACTCAACCTATGGCTACTCTCTACTGGACTCTTTGACAAGGTGTCTACCTCTCGTATGCACCCCATTTATGTTTCAGACCATGCCCCTCTGGAAATTCAGGTTAAACTGGGACAGGACCACCCCTCTTCCTCCTCCTGGTGTCTGGACCCCCTTCTCCTGGAGGACAGGGACTTTCAGAAGTGGCTGGGCCTGGAAATTGCCGAATATTGGACTAACAATGATAATGGAGATGTCTCGGATACTACCCTATAGGAAGCCTTCAAGGAGACAATAAGGGGTGGGATAATGGTCTTTGCCTCGGCTAGGAGACGCCGCTGGGAGGCAGATCAGAGGGCTTTAGAAAAACAACTTTATCTCCTGGAAACTCAGTATAAATCTTTTCAAGACAATCCTCCACCTCAGTCTCTACTCGCACAACTGGCGAGTACCAGAATTTCCCTAAATGCTCACCTAACTCGCCAGGCTGAACTGAATCTTAGGCTGGTTCATCACGCCTACTGGAAGGGTGGGGAAAAGGCTAGTAAACTCCTGGCATATCGCCTTAAACAGCAGCAAATGTCCAAGAGGATACATGCCTTAAGGGATCATACTGGGGTCCCGTGTTATTCCACTGCAGGGGTCAATGACATTATGGCTCAGCTTTATAGGCAGTTATATACTTCCCCTAGCCCCCCTAGTCTGCCCTCTATTCAAAAATTTCTGGATTCATTACCCATCCCCAAGCTCCCTCCATCTGATGTTAAAGTGCTGGAAGCCCCGATCACTGTGGAAGAAATGGATAGGGCTATTCAATCCATGAACCTTCGTAAAGCCCCCGGGACCGATGGACTCCCCATTGATTTCTACAGGGTCCAGGGTGTTAACCTTGCTCCGTACTTAGTCCGGATGTTTAGGCATTCCTTACTCACAGGAGTTTTACCCCCGTCCCTAAGGGAAGCCACTATTACTGTACTCCCCAAGAAGGGGAAGGACCCTCTGTCCCCGGGTAGTTATCGTCCCATTTCCCTCATCAATGTGGATGCCAAAATCCTGGCCAAGGTTCTTGCCAGCAGACTAGAGCCTCTCTTATCAGGGCTGGTTCATCCCTCCCAAGCTGGCTTTGTAAAGGGGCATTTGGGGTCTGAACATCACAGAACTCTCCTCTCAATAATGCACTATTCCAAACTGTCAAAAAAACACCTTGTTGCTCTAGCCGTTGACTTTGAAAAGGCGTTTGATTCAGTAGAGTGGTCTTATCTGTTTCATATCCTTTCCTCAATGGGGGTAGGACCCGGTTTTCTCTCCTGGATTAAACTATTATATGCCTCTCCCTTGGCTAGAGTTTTGACTAATAGCAATCTATCGGCGCCTTTCCAATTGCAGAAAGGTACAAGACAAGGTTGCCCTCTTTCCCCCCACCTGTTCATTTTAGCCATTGAACCCCTGGCCATTGCGCTTCGGGAAGCGCCTTCTATCCCTGGAATATTGATGGGAGGCATCACCTTTAAGACATTTTTATATGCTGACCATCTGTTGGTCACTACAGAATGCACCCCACAGGTGATTCAATCTATTTTACATATATTGAATGTATTTTCTGGAATATCAGGCCTTAGGATCAACCATACCAAAACTGAGGTCCTCCCTCTCAGTTAGGTACACTCTGGTATAGATGTTGCGGCCTCTGGTCTGAAATGGTCCCCAATGATATAAAGTATTTGGGTATCATCCTGCACCCTAATTTGTCCAAAATGCTCATAGCCAACTTTTCTCCAATGGTGGAGTCGATTAAAGAGGACACGGCTCGTTGGAAAGCCTTAAGGCTCTCATTAGCTGGGAAAATAGACTCCATCAAGATGATGGTGGCCCCTAAGTTATTATATCTGTTGTCCCATCTCCCTATACCTATTCCTTTGAAATGGTTTCAAAAACTGGATACCATCATTGGTAATTTTCTTTGGGAGGGCTCCCGACCATGGTTTAGTAAGCTTAAACTTCATCAGCATTGGAGCGGGGGCGGGGTTTGGGGACTTCCATGGTTCCTGGGGTACCACATGGCCTTTGTCTTGGCCCAGACCACTTTATGGTTCTCTAACACTGGTCCCACTTCACCTACTTGGCTCCCTTTGGAGGCATTATTATTACAGGCCCCTTCTCCTGTGGTGGTGCTGTACGGTAAAAAGAATCTCCCCTTAAATCTTCCTCCTCCCATTCTAGTGTCCATTCAATATTGGCAAAGAGTTCTAACTCTTTTAGGCCAGGATCTAACTCTTTGGAGGTTTATGCCACTATGGATATGGAACAACCATGCCTTGTTAGTGGGTGGTAGTATGATCCGCAGGAAAGCTTGGGAATCGCAGGGTATCTCTTTAGTTCAAGATTTATTGCTCCCAGATTCTAGTTCAATGGATACTTTTGAGGCACTAAGATCCAAATACCCACCTCCCAACTTCACATTTTTGGAGATATCTCCAAATTAGAGATGCCATCACCCACCTACCCAATTATTCTAAAAATAAAGGGTCGCAATCAAGAGCACATCCTATTACACTCTGGTTACGTCACCCTAGGAACAGAGCTAGTGTGATCTATAATGCCCTTAGAGGTACCGCTGCAAACCCTACCTTGTCAGCTAGAGCCCAATGGGAAAAGGATTTTCATTCTCCTATCTCCGAGCTCCAATGGGACCATGCTTGGGTGAGATTACATATGTCATGTAGGGATGGGCGCACCCCATCTCATTATGAACAAAACCCTCCACAGGTGGTACAGGGATCCGGTTAAACTCAAAAAGATGGGGCTCCTCCAGCATGACACGTGCTGGAGATGTGGCAGTCAAGGTGCTCACCTTTTTCATATACTTTGGGAGTGTCCCAATCTCCAGCATTTCTGGACAACAATTCAAGATATGTGTGCTTTCCTGTTCCCTCAAGTAGTACCGGATCCCCCTCTTCTCCTTTTAGGTTGTGCCCATTCTCATACACCCAAGCATTATCCGGGGGCCCAGTGGGTCACAGCTGTGGGGGCGATAGCCAAAAGGCTTATTTTAATGAGGTGGTGGTCCCCAGAGGTCCCATCTTTCCGAGAGTTCCTTCAGGCATTAGCCCAAGGAGCTATATATGAGAGGCTCTCTAGTTTTGCAGGGGGCTCACTGGTCCAATTTGACAAACGGTGGCAACCATATCTCCATTCCAAGTACTGTCATGATGTCCAGTCCTAGGTGGTCTATAATTCCCGAGTGGCCCCTGTTTGGTCTGGAGTTTATAGGCCTTCCGGTTTTATGTTCAATACTTGTCAAGGTATTTTCTTGTATCTCAGAATCAGTTTGCCTTTTTGTTTTTCCTGTTTATGGTGTATATAGTTCCAATTAGTATTAGGCCTGATCCAGGACTCAACTCCGTTTACCATATGCTGTCCTGGGCCCTATATGCTATTGTTATTTTTGGGTTCCGTCAGTTAATAACCCATGGCTTCCAGTCTTTTGGGTGGGAGGGTCTAGGTAGGTTTGGATAATCCTTGGATACCGAGTTTTTTTTTTTTTTTTATGTCTTTCTTTCTTTTCCTTTTTTTTTTCCTACTTCCATCCCTATTCAGGCTTGTCCATGTTATACTGTGTGTATGGGAGTATTCACATTCGTATGACAGTGCTTTTTATTTCTTTTCTTGGTATCCATCATGTTTGTATTTCTGATGTCCGTACCAATGTTGCGGTATGGTTGCATAGAACATCTCAATATCATATACCTGTTTTGTGTGTCCTGTGTGAAATAACAATAAAATCTTTAACACCAAGAAAAGTACAGTTAGCGAAAAATAACGGTTAGTGAAGGTATATTGCCAACTGGGATTAGATACTCATTCACCTGTTTTGCAGGTTGTGACATACTTCTATACCATAGGGAATGCAACTCCGTTACCTACAGCTCAGTGGCACACTGAATGTACAGTATCTTTGCTTAACAGGTAAAAGATGGGCAGCTCAGATCTTGGCAGGTACAAGCACTTTTTATTCCTTTTTTTGTAAGAAGAAAACTCACTTTAGTCATTATTCATAGTAGTGTGGAGTGGAATAGTAAATTATATGAGAAGTAAATTTGGCAAAGAGCTGCAATTTGTGAAGGTAAATCTCCTGCTGGTATTTAATCCCCACTCTCCTATTTTGCAGCATATGACTTAACATCAGTACCACAGAAACTACAGTTCCCCTGCTTAGTATTATGCTGAATGTGTGTTTGCTAAGCAGGCAAATGATCAGTGGTTTGAATCCAGGTATAGTCTTTTGTATTTTCACACATCTTTATTTCACACTTTGCAGACGTCATTTGATTCCTTTAGTACCATTGGCACTTTGATTTATATTGTGATCTTTACTTAATTGTATTGCTGGCCTTACTGTCTCACCGGTCTCACTGTTATAATCACAGTTACATGAGGACCACATCAAACATCAGCATTGCAGATTTTTTGTGTTCAGTGTCCACAGGGAGGTCCTTGAATCAGCAACACTGCTTTTCAGCAACTGTACACAGTGGTTAAAGTCTACCCAGTACCAAGCAATTAGTTTAACTCCCACAGCACTAAATTCACATTTTTCCCCCCCTCCATATCACTGTTCCTTTTTTTTTTTATTATCTGATGGCCCAGATTGGAGACCGGACTGTCTGGTAGTTGGGGTTGGCCAGATATTTTTTAATACCCCGAAGGGCTGGATTTGGCAATGGACTGAGGTAGTTGGGGAGAGGGATAGTTGTTTTTTTAATTCCCTGATGAGCCACATTGGGCATAAGATCTGTCAGTTAGTTTGGTGATACCATGAAGGGCTGGATTTGGCAACAGACATATCAGGTACTTAGGAAGAGGGATAGATGTTTTTTATTCCCTGATGGGCCAAGTTGGGCATAAGAATTGTCAGGTAGTTTGGTGAAGGGAGACAGAATTTATTTATTCGCTGATGGGTCTGGTTGAGTTTGAGATTCAACAGGATGTTGAGTGGTGGGGGCTTTTTTCCTTTTTCATTCCCTGATGTGCCGAGTTGGGCCCTGAAGTCAACAGGTAGTTAGGGTGAGTATTGGAGGACAGTTTGTTTTATTTCCTGATGAGTCAGGTTGTGCACCAGTCCTGTCAGACAGTTAGGGAGGTGTAAAGTTTTTTTTTTTTAATTGCCTGGCAGACCAGGTGTGGCTTCAGACCCAGGTACTTTGTGGGACAGGGGCAGGGAACATTTTTTTTATTCCACAATTGGTCATGCAATGGATCTGTGAGGTAGTTGAGTGAGAGGAATTTTTTTTTAATTCTCTGGCAAGCTGGGTTCAGCCATATACTCATAAGGTTGTTGGGGAGAGGGTTAGTTTTCTATATTACCTGATGGGCCATGTTGTGCACTTAACCCATTAGATAGTTGGGAAAAGCGTAGTTCTTTTTTTGTTTGTTTTTAATTCTTTGGATGCCTGGATTGGTCACTGAATCCATCTGGTAGTTGGGTGAGGGGGGCATATTTTTACTTTCTGTCAGGCAGGGTTGGGCACCAGAAATTCTAACACTGTAGCAGGAGCAGCTGTAAGCCTCCCATGCAGCTTTTCACCACAACCTGAATGGATGGGCATAGGGAGAGTAGCCTCATACTAACCAGGGGCTAAGCACCACCTTTTTAATCCTCTGTTCACCACTTTGTTGTTTCTCTTCCTTCTTAGTGTCCCCTTATTGATTTCATAACTTTGTGCCACTTTGGCTGAGCGCTTCCTTGTGTTGCAGAGATGGGGGAGTAGAAACAGCACTTACTGCTGCCCTTTTTTAATGGAATCTAGAATAATAGTGCTGGTGTGTGCAGTGATGTTCCTGTGGATTGTACTGGAGCTACAAATTATTTATGATCTGTCCTTACCATAAAAAGATATGTTACATAAAAGTGAATCTCGTTAACTCCTTAATGTTTCAGACAGACTCTTGCTTTATTTAAATTTAAATGATTATAAGCACCGTGAATTTCTAATGTCTATAGGTTATTTTTAAATAGTGAAGGAGGAGATCAAGTATTTCTGCCTTATGCAATGTAGCACACCATTAAATCAGTCTTATTTTCTTGCCTGTTGGTAAGCAATAAAGATACAGCAGGGTGAGGCCAAAAGAAATGCACTTCAAAAAAATTAGAGTATTAACGGTCCTCATTCAAAGTAGAATATCACAATTAACTCAGATTGTACTAAAGTCCTTATGCTTTGTAATTTTGCTATTTTTAGATTTAGTTGTACTCTGTAACATAATACAGTAGATGCTTTAGTTCCTTATAATATTATTCCCATCTGTTTGAAACAGTACTGGTAAAAAAAATCATGTTTAGCTGCTAACCTGATGTTAATCAAAGGTCATATTTCCTAAATGCTTAGTCCTGAAATATACTTTTCAAATATTTTAAGTCTTAGAAACAGGTATGTTGTGGCACTGTATAGGGTTAATAAATTGTTGCTCAGCTCTTAAAATATGCTTTTTCCGACTGTGTGAACTGAGTTGTGAACAGTCTGCATTCCAGTTCTGCAAACAAACTAGCCATCTCACCCAGTTTCCTGACCAGCCAAAAAAATTAGCTCAACCATGCTTGACCAGTATCATTGGCCTCTTGTTACACTGAGTCCTGCATACTTTGCCTGTATCTCAAATTATATTACACTCAGTGAGATAAGATAAAACTATTTTTATGTTGTAGTCTGAAACACATTGCAGCAGGTGGGACATTAGTCTGTGGGGATGGATTGAGTCACACCTGGGTGGGCAGGTAGATTGGGAGGTAGCTGCCCGCTAGGGTGGAGGGGTAGGCAGGTAGGAGTTCCCAATGGGAGCGTGGGTTTAGTGCTGGGGGGAGCATAGCCCATAAAAGTGGCTGCACCCGAGAGAATCCCTCTCTTGTCCCACTCCCTTAGGTCAGAACCCACCTCAACCACACCCTATACAAGCTAGGTGGTACTAGGGAGAACTAGAGAACTTGCTGTGCCAATGGAGAGATTGCCTTAGGGTTCCAGAAAGAATTTCCCTTTTTTTTTCAGCACAGGTTTTCCAGTTTTTGCCTTCTCTAGTGAGGGGGGCAGATAATATAGACAGAGCATAGATTAGAATTATTATGGTGATGTATAAGTGTAAGTGGTGGCAAGATAGTCTTGGAAGGTCTGTACAGAGGGGGTAACAAGGGATCACAAGTCTTGTACACCCAGATCATCCAGAGGCTGACAGGAGGTCTGGACTGGATTGCTGGAGTCCCTCCCCCCTTCAAGGGGTGCAGTCAGATGGGTAGCCTCTTCAGTACTCACCTGTAGCATTGCAAAGTCCTCTGCTGGGGAAGGGCACTTCTGCACCCATTTAAGAGCAATCTGTCATGCCCCAGAGGTGGGTTACCTTGTGGAGTTTCTAATTGGCTAGGCATTCCCCATTGGAGTGGGAGATGGCCATCAATAACTCTGAATGAGACTGAGTAGATGAATGACAAGTTCCAACCAAGACTACCTTGCTGTGCATGTCATGCTGATTTTTGCTATAACTGCAGAATTATGGGAATAAATATAGGGTTGTGGCCATTTTTCTACAAAGTTCATTGTCTGTCTCATTCTATCCAGGTGGAGCAAAGGGATGTGCCCTATAAGGCAAAGTTGGCTAAGTGTTGTTATACAAATTCCTCTCCCTGGCCATCTCTTGCTCCTGCAGATCTTCCCTTTGTTTTCTCAGTCCCTGATCAGGCTACTTGGATTGATTGGAAACTCAACTTTTTCATTTCACTAAGAAGCCGAAAGAGATATTTCTTAGCTCCTACAAGCATTAAATGGTGCCAAATATTTGCTTTTTTATTGTCCTTTTGCATTGCAATAATGTAGTTGCATGAAAACTCAATTTTAAAATAGGCAATTTCCTTTTTTTCAGAAAAAAAAGGTTAGCTTTCCATTCACAAAGTTGTGCACATTGAGAATGTATTAGTTTTTTTCCTCTCTGAGCTTAATTATTGTCATTCTTGTAATCACAGTAGGGGTGGTGGGGCTATGCTTAACAATCCGAGAGCCCCTTCTGTGTATCTCATACAGTAGGTCAGCTACGTATTCACACAAGAATCTTCACTTCCTCATATAAGGCTATCATGCACTGTACTCCCTGCAACCAATAGAAAGTTAGCAAAGCATTACAGACCAATCAAAGGAGCAATAGCATGACACACCTCACACTCATTGACAGCTATAGAAAATCAAGTCCCAGCCACCCAGTGCTTTTCAATGGGACAACTGCTAAGCATTTCCTGACTTTGGTCACAATAGGAACAGGTCTGCTATGCAGACCAGCCCTAAAAATAAAATGATTGTCATTCTTTCCTTTACTATGCCTCCTTAAACATTTACACAATTGTTAAAAAAAATAAGTTATTAAACATAATTTTATTTTCCGGAGCTTCATTTCTGACCATGAAAAATCCTCCTCCTATCCTTACTTGCCTAACACATAAATCTTTGCTGCTTACCCAGCCACAGATAAAATTGATTCCTTAACTTTATTGAGGTCTTCTATGGTGTGTTTGTGTTTGTGTCAAGAGAGATGAAACTTCTGCCAGAAGAACTGTGCTGAAATTTGGATTCCCATATTCCATGATAAACAAACATTCCATCTATTGAATATGGAGGAAGACAGAAGAATGATGGTGGGGAAGGATACTTTAAACTAGTTACTTTTAAATAAAGAAAATACCTTCTTTAAATAAAAAAGAAACTGGAGTTTTTATGTTTTTTTTTAAATAGTAAACTTTATTGATTTAGATAATAAATCTTCTTACCCCCAAGGGGCTTGTATCTCTCATCTACTCCGTTTCTCCACCATCTTCTAGGGGATTCTCTGGGACACCACCTTAACCCCTTCTCTCTGGTTCCCCAGTCCCCTTGCAGGGTTCCCTCACATCCTGAAGGTGTCACCAGGGGCACGACTCTTCTCCCTCCCCACCTCACCCCTTAGTCCCCTTTCCCCCTCTTCTTTCATGTAAGCACTTGCTTACTTATTAACCTGGCACTTATTTTTGTTCCCTCTTTCTACATGTTATGCTCAACACTGTTGTAACACCTGCCTTACAACTATATGTTAATGTTGATCTTGTAAGGTGAATGTTGAATGTCTTATTCCAGTTGTATCCCTTCCCCCAGGTTGCACCGGGAGATGAGCGACTTGTTGCTCAGCGTGCCATCCTGATGAAACATTTAAATAAATAAATAAGACAAACACACTATTACAACAGTGAGATATACAAAGAGAAAAGCATATAACATTGTATAGCATAATATAACAAGATAATAAGCAGATACTGTACAAGTGTTCAGTGCATTTTGTGGGGCAGAGTTACCTCCCTCCCACCAATGCTTAGGGGAGAGGTTAGGTGTATGCTGCTGGGGATTTCAGGCATGTGCACTAGAGCAGACCTGGACTCTGATCAGAAATGAGGGGCACTCCTTTTGTCTTGTGTCTGACTGGGATCGGCTGGTCTATTGTGAACCAATTAGGCTATTGACAACAATGCCTCCAGTGGCCCCCATCTGTAGGCCTCCGGCGAATGGTGCATGTGGTACAGTATATAATTTTTTTCCATGCATAGGGCCTCTAGTATTGCATTGTGCCACTCTCTGTATGAGATGACCAGCTCGTCCATCCAATGTTTCAATATTAATTTCTTTGCCATGGCTGAGATGAGGGAGATGTGGTATTTTCTCCAGCCCAGGACTTCCTCCACGTTGATTCACAGCAAGCATGTTTGTGGAGTGAAAGCATTCTCCCAGCCCCAACAGAGGGTTCATGCAGGACTTTATCTCTTCCCATAGTGGTCTGGCCTTAGGGAAATCCCAGAGGATGTGCTTAAGGGAGCCCCTGTCCTGTTTGCATCTGGTGCATGTGTCACTAGTGAGTTTGCCCATTTTGAAGAGCTTGATTGGGGTGTAGTAGAGGTTGTGAGTTATTTTGTATTGCATCAGTCTCAGACCATCAATCTGAGGAATGTGTGCACTCCCTTCAAGACTACTGGGGGGGGCTGGTTGTGGGGCATTCAGTTCATTTAACTCTGAGCACCAGTATGCGCTAATTGCATTGTTGGGGGGGGGTGTTGATAGATACTAGTTTCTTGTATAACTGGGAGATGGCATGCCTCTGGGAGGCTAGACTGTGTAGTTCATCCCAGATTGCGAATCAGGTTATGTCCCAGGGTTTTGGTCCTAGGGCTGCAGACACCATGTGCTTGAGCTGGAGGTAGGGAAATGCGAGGACCCTGGCATGTCCTGTCGTTTTCTGGAACTGGAGTAAGGGCATAAGCAAGTTCCCTTTGATCATGGAGCCAAATGAGCTGAGGTCCAAGTTTCCTAGCCACCACACTGAGAGTGTCTTGTTTTGTATTCTGAAGTTTGGATTTCTGGTGAATGGTTGTGTTGGGTCTAGTCTGGGATGTGTGCAGAGGAGGTTATGAAGCTATTTGCTGACCAGATGGGCCGTACCAATTGGGGTGTTTTTCAAGGAGGTCAGGAGGGTAGTGTGGGGTATTCAGGTGAGAGCCTGCATACTAAATCTGGCTCTGTTGCATAGATGCCTTTCCATGCATTTCCACTGGGGGACATATTCTGCCCAGTTTTGATGGATCACATTCTTTCTTCACTATAGAAAGTGGGTGGCATGGGCTGCCAAGTAGTACAGCTTGAAACTGGGCAGCTGTACGCCACCCTGTTCCTTGGAGATAGTAAGTCTGTGGTAGGCTCTACATGGTGGCTTACTGTTCCAGAGGAAGTTGGACAGGGTATTTTTTAAGTTTACAAACCAGTTGTTGGTGAGTATACAGTCTGTCATAGTCATGGCATATAACAGCCTAGGGAGTACATTCATCTTATTTATGTTTAAACGTGCTCAGAGAGTCATGGGGAGCAAGGCCCAGTGATTTAGGTCCTGTGTAATCAGTGTCTGGAAAGAGGTTAGGTTTAGTGCAGTCCTGATGTTTTTGGATTGGGAGATGTGTATGCCCAGATATTTCATTGAGGTGGGGCACCATGTGCCCCCCCATTGCATCATTTGAGGTTTGAATGTGTGTCGTTTGAGGGGCATGACATAAGTGTTGCTGAGGTTAATCCTGTAACCAGCTACCTGCTCAAATTCTTGTAGGATGGTGATAGCAGGGGGAATAGAGTGTGTCAGGTTATCCAGATGCAGCAGAATGTTGTCTTCATAGGTGGAGATTTTATATTTGGCATCTCCCACTCTAATCTCCCAGATATGTTGTTCTTCCAAGATTCTCCTTGTAAGGGGTTCTAGATATAGGTTGAATAGGAAGGGTGAGAGGGGGCAGCCTTGCCTAGTGCCTTTACAGAGCTCAAAGGGGGCCAAAAGGGACCCGTTACAGAAAACTCTGGCTGTGGGATTAGAGTATAATAGTTTTATCCAATCTATGATGGAGGCAGGGAGGTTAAATTCCCTTAAGGTTTTGAATAGAAAGGGCCACGCAACTCAGTCGAAGGCCTTTTCTGCATCCAGGGACAACAGGGTGGCTGGGGTGTTGGAGTGTTTCACTGCTGCAAGGATGTGTGCAAGCTTCCTTGTGTGGTCCGATAGTAAGCATCCTTGCATGAAACCCACCTGTTGGGGTCCTATCAAGGGCCCCCAAACTGCATTAAGTAGGGATACTGGGATCTTGGCCAAGATTTTGATGTCCATATTAAGGAGGGAAATTGGCCTGTAGATGTTCATAAGGGTTGGCACTTTATGGGGTTTTGGGATCAATGGGATAAATGCTTCCTATAGGGTGGGGTCCAGGTGGGAGGTATTGTACGCTTCGTTGAAGAGAAGTGCCAGGAGTCCCTCGAGACTTGGTGCCAGGGCTTTATAAAAGTTAGTGGAGAATCCATCTGGGCCAGGGACCCTGTCCAAGGTCAGGGTATTGATGGCCTCCCTGACCTCCTCTATGGATATGGGAGCACCCAGCCTGTCATGGAGGGATGAGTCAAGCTTGGGTAGGCTTGGTTGCAAGAATAGTCTAATATGGTTGGGGGGGGGTGCTGGTGCATATCTTCAGTATAGGTCCATGTAGAACTCCCTCCCTGAAGGTTGAAGCCATGTCTGTGGGGTGGGACAACGTGATCCCAGCTTTGGGGCGTATCATCGGTATGGCTCTTTTAGTTTCCTGTTGCTTAAGTTGGAGGGCTAGTAATTTCCCCACTCTTTCCCCTTGGTCTACATAGTTAGTTTTAGCTTGAAAGATGGCAAATTGCACTTGCTCCCTTAGGAGTTCCCCGTATTTTGCCCTAGCCGAGTTCAGCTATAGGTGGATGGGGCTCCTGGCCCCTCCCGTCACCCTCCTCTTAAGGTGTCAGATAGTGTGCATCAACAATGTGCTTTTTGTTTCCCTTTTCCTTTTCCTGATGGAGGCCAGGCATATTAGCTCCCCCTGCAGAGTGCACTTGAAAGTGCACCATAGGTGCTTGTGAGATTGGACTGAGTTGGTGTTGAGGTGAAAGTAGGACTGGACACTATCCTTGATTTTGGCAAGACATGTTGGTTCCCTGAGTAAATTATTGTTGATCCTCCAGATTTTATCCCTATGTGTTTGGTTTGGGGGAAGGAAAGCTAGGATGACAAGTGAGTGGTCTGAAATGACCCTTGGCCTGATTTCACAAATAGTTGTAGAGTTAAATATTGTTTGGTTTCTTGGAAAAAAAGTCTAGTCTAGATTGGGTGTTGTGGGCTGGTGACCAAAATGTATAGTCCCTGGTGGATGGGTGCAGTATTCTCCAGACTGCCACCAGGGCTAATGAATCCTGTAGTTCCCTAAGTGCTCTCGGGGGATAGGTTGGTTCTTTTAGGTTTGGACTTGTCTGCAATGTTATCCGGGTCCATGTTCCAGTCCTCGGCCAGAATGATGGGGAGGTTGGGCATAGCCGATAAAATAGATAGAAACTTCATGAAGAAATGTGGGTCATCGACTTTAGGACCATAGATTGACGCCAGTATAATCTCCAGCTGTCCAAGTCACCCTCTGTTAATTATGTATCTTTCAGCTGGGTCTAACTGCTGTTCACTGACCTGAAACTGGGGTTGTCTGTGAATCAGGATTGCTACCCCTGCTCTTTTGTTACTTGCTCTGGCTGCAAAGACCTATCCTACCCACTCCCATCTCCAGAGTAGTGACTGGGAGGTGATAGTGCGGGTCACCTGCAGGAAGGCAATGTGCACTCCCTGGGATTTGAGGTGTCTGAGTATTTGGTAGCATTTTTGTTTTGTTTGGGCCCCTTTGATATTCCAGGATACACTTATGTAGGGGTTAACCATCTCTTTTACTGTGTGTTCGTTGTAGAAGTGATTGGAGGCATGGGTGGCTCCAGTGAGTCTGTTTATGGCTTGCTGGTACAACTGTCCAGGGTTCGAGAAGGCCACACCTCACTAGATTGGTCCCCAGCAAGCAGAAGTTGTATCTTGTTATTACATTCCAGTGCATTTCTCTGGTATAAGACATACATAAAACTAGTCTAACAAAACATACTATCGCTACCAAAACTAAATCTAACAACAATGTGCAGTCTGTTAACAACCTGTATGAGGACAAGAAGGTTTGGGGAGGAGGCCCCTCTGAGCCCTCTGCTGAGCCATTGTAAGCTCAGAGGTCTGCAGGTAGGGGCAGTAACCCAGTTCTAAAGGTCTGTGAAGGGCTTTCAAGAACTCCATGCACCTCTGTCCGTGATATCATGTTTCTTAAATGGGTTAGTTCTTTCAACTTTAAATTGATTGTCCTGTAGGCTCTAGCTGTGCTCCTACATATTGAGCCACTTATGCTAGAGAGTAATGGCATGCGGGTGTGGAGGGGTGGGCCTCATGGTTAGGTGCTCCATGCCCCTGTGTTGTTAGTGCAGCAGCTAAGGGTGGCCTTGGGGGCCCCACTCCCAGGTTTTCTTAGATGCCTACTTGCAGTTCTGGTTACCATCATCTGGGGTACAGGCTTCTGCTAACCAGCTTGGGTGGATAGGGGATTCAGATCTGTCAGCTGCGGGTATGTATCAGGAGGCCACCTTGAGTGGTTGGAGGCAGGGTCTGGGTGCTCTGTAGGATTGGAGGGGTGCTGGTGAGCATCGAGCATAGCCCACTCTTATACTGCCCCTCCCTTCCCCTCTCTGAATCCTGGGTGCCTCCTTGTTCGATATGTCAATACGACTCCACCGTCAGGGCTGCTATCATGGTATGGTATGATATGGTATGGTATGGTATGGCATGGTATGGAGGGGGGGTCCAATTATAGGATGGTGAGAAGGAGAGCCCTGTATGGGATCATCGTTTGTCTGATTCTATCTTTTGGTCAGGATCTGGACTGGCTACATAGGTTTTTGTTCTGTGTGTTGTGCTTAGTTATGCCAGCAGATAATAGCGTGGCTATATGCTTCATGGAAATCCTCCATTTGACTCCACGAGGGGCTCTGCCAAGTTGTCATGGTTACAAACAAGGAGCAGTCTGGTGCCTGGGGGGCATTGTGCTGATGGGCCCACTTCTTCCAGCTGTGGGGTCATCAGGGGTTTATTATGAGGTGATTAAGTGTCCTGTCCCGAGCTCGGCCATGCCTTATACCATACCTCCTCCCCCTGGTCAGCACAGGCTGCCATTCTTTCACCATCTTTCTGGATATGGGTAGGCATTGTAGGCTGTGGGTTATGAAGCATTCACCGCCCCAGAGAAACACACCAAGCATGATACAAAGATACAATAGTAAGTGTCTAACAGCTTACCCATCACAGGACCCCCACTGTCATTGGCCTCCCAAATCATGTGAGGGGCCAGGGAGGTAGAAAGGACAGCCAGCAGCAGCAGACCCTTGGGGGTGAGCAATTAACAGTAATTCCCATTGAATTTTGTCAGTTTCATCCACCATCAAAGCCTGCATTTTCAACTGCCATGGGTCCCGTTCATCACACTGAGTTAACATTATCAGTCTGAGGTGGGGGGAGGGAGTGCCTCGACCTGTGGAGAGTGCACAGTTAGTTTTAGGCTTGAATCGGGACTTGAGTCTAAATATCCTGACTTTGTTATTGAGACCTTATCTCATTGTCATTTTCTGATTTTTCTGGGAGGTATAAGCTCTCTGCCTTAGAGTCTCCTCCATACATTTGCAATACAGAGAAAAAAGGCATCAGTAAGGTGGGTACAACAAATGAATGAAATTACTGATACGAAAGGACAGTCTGGTCACCTTGATATAGGCAGGGAGAGACCTTTCAGTCTGGTGGCTCTGTAGAGGCTCCATCCACCCACCAGTTTGTGTCTGATGCTGTGCGGTGAGTATTTAAAAGGTTAGTGCTCTGCTTCCAGTTTAGTGGGAGTCATGTTCTTCTCTGGGCAGACAGCTTTGGGGTTGATTTGCTGATGGCTTTGGTTGAAACAGTCATCAGGCTGACAGTGGGTTGGCCAGCATTCCGGTATGATCTTTGTTTGCTGGGATCTTCTTTTACACCAGGATTCTCCAAAGCTGTGGGCTAGCATGCAGATAAAGTGATGTTGTTGTAAGAGAGGGCCTCTAGGGTAGGAGAGGATGCTGATGTTCATCTTCACCAGGCTATTGGTGGGTAGGGTCTTGATTGATTTGTGACTGTCTGGAAGTCAAAAGGCTGAGTTTGGTGGTGGGAATGCTAGGGGTTTGGTGAAGAAGAAGAATCATAAAGCCATAGAAGTTCCCTAACCATCCATAATTTCTTTGTTAGGTTAAAAAAGTGGGGGAGCTGCACATAGCCCCCTTTACCATGCTGTGTCCCCACTTATCACTGGGGTGAAAGGGTCACCTCACCTCCCTCACTTCAGCCAAAAGATCAGAGTCCTAGCTTAGTCAGTTGGTTCGATGTGGGAGTTGTCATTTCAGGCAAGGCTAGTCTGAGTTGTGTGAGTCCTCCCTGCTTAAGTGACCGGTTCTGCTGGGTTCCAGTTGTGGGAAGTGTCTCGGTGTCAGGGATTGTGTCTAGGTATGGTTGCTGGGATTGCGATGATGCTGGCCTCTTACATCCTGCGTGCTGACCCTTTTTGCTATTGTGCGGGTGGCAGAAAATCTTTGGGGCACAGCAGTGTCAGCTCCTTATGGGCAATGTCCGCGTTTTGGAATTCCTTGTTTCTGATGGAGTAGTGACTACCATGCAGGCAGAGTGGAGTATTTTGTATTGAATGCTTGCTCAGTATAGGACTTTCTTCACATCTTGGTAAGCTGTCTGCCTATCCCTGACTGCTGGCATCACATCACTGTAGATATTTATGTGGTGGCCATACCAATGTAGAGTACCTTTTTTACTTGCTTGAGTTTTTATATGTGTCTTGTTCTGCTGGTTCTGGCAGCAGGTGATGATGACTTTCGGTTTCTCTCCCTGTTGCACCAGGGATCTGAGTGATCTGTGCTCATAGTCTAGTTATATTGCTGCTCTAGGTACTGGGGGCCTGGCTATATCCTGTAAGAGGTTTTGTACAAATGTGATTAAGTTGAAGTCTTCTGATCGTACCGGTACCCCAACAATGACCAGGTTATTCCTCCAGAGTTTGCTTTCTCGGTCCTCAATTCTATCCTTAAGTTTGGCAGGCTTTTTACATGTGTCTGCCAGTTCCTTACTCTCTTTGAGCTGGTGGTCCTCTACCGAGTTGACCCGTGTCTCAACATCTGATACCCTCCTGGATAGGATCTCCTTTGCTGGTTTAAATGTCTTAAAGTCTGTGGCTAGGTTATTCATAGATAACTTCATAGAGGCAAGTTTGGTGCAGAATATATCCATTTTTTCCATTATCAGCTCAGCCGCAGGATAGCGGGTGGTGTGTTTAGAGGGGACACTTGTTTCACTCGATTGCTGGGCTGTCCACTGGATTGTGAGGACGGTTGCACACATATTTCCATCTGTTGTTGTTCTGGAGGATTCATGGTTGTTCATCTTTACCCCTGCTTTCATTTCTGCTAACTTTTCCAAAACGAATTCTAGGTTCCTTGTTCTAGGACTTTTGTTTAAAATAGTTGAAAAAGCTCTGTTTTAAGTGATATCCATGGAGCTCAGAGGATTGCTGCTGTTCAAGTTGAGCACATCATGTGACTCCCCTTTATATTTTTTACATTTTTCTGTTTACTCAATTTATAAACACAGTATGAAAAATTGAGGATGTGGGTCATTTTTTAAAACATGGTAGTTGGTTGAGACATAATAAGGAATAACTCCCTATAACACACACACCAATCTGCTATCCTCATGTACATATGGACCCATCACAGTTCATCCATATGCAAACCCATTGGTGATCTCTACAGGATCCACCACCAGGAAGGGAGGGCTTCATATGCAAGCAGTTACAGCTAGGTCAGGCCAGCCATATTATTTTCCTTCACCAGGACCTGCCTGTTGGGGAAATAAATGGGAGTAGTGAGTAGTGGAATAAGTGATAAAGATGTGTCTGTATTGGGTGGAATTGGGTAGGACTGCACAGCATGCAAGACAGCTGACACTGCTGAAGTCTCCTACAGATGATAATGGCCAACTCTATATTACCTTATTACATAAGATTGTACTGTACTACTACATACTGGTCTAATTGGCAACATTGACCCCCAAATTATTACAGCAAACTAAAAATGTGTTGCAATGTAAAACATTAAGCTAATGCCAAGCCAAAGCAGCCAGTGCTGAATATAGCCATCTCTTATTATAGTACATATGTCCATTAACATAATAACATGATCATTGTCCCCAGAACTTCACCTGTCCTGGCTACTTGTCTACATCTGACACCTTAATACCCTGTTTATGACATCATAATTGTTTCCAAAGAAACAGATTATTATGATGACATAATGAAACAATGATGCCACATGTGAAAAACAGATGAAGTCTAGAGGCAGTGATCCTGTTTTCATGTTAATGTATGTTACTGTTCCTGGTTATAAAGAAGAAAGGGAAGCTACTGTAAATGCATAAAAAATAAATTCTATACTATAGAGGATAATGGCTGGGGTTATGAAGTTTACCACATTGTAAATCCCTCGAGAGGTTGTCAGGCTGACCTTGTAAACCTCGAGAGTGAAGCTGAAGATGTTTACTGTTGGCATGGTAACTGCGAGAGGGATTTTCAACGTGGTAAACTTCATAACCCCAGCCATTGTCTTTTATAGTGTATTGGGTCACAACGGTAAGTACTTTCAGGACAGAACGGGAAGGGCTCTTACTTGCTGCTATTGGGCTTCTGTTGAGCAGTTTAAACTGATCGCGGTAGCGCGACCAACATTCAGGTGCTATAGTTCAGCACACCTGACTGGATTTGATCCTGTAATCTCACCGATGTGACGAAGGCAAGCAAGGTTTATAGTGCTGACATCAGATTGGTGAGATTACAAGATTGTTAGACAGCAGCATTATGCCATACATAACAAGGGCTCCCCATACATTATATATAGGATAGAGTATGGGTCTCGGTGTGTAAATTCGAGTTTACACACTGGGATCCATATTTTATTTTGTGTAATTGTTGGGCTTCTCTTTTTCACCCCAGCAATTATATAAAATAAAAAAAAAAAGACTGCTGTGCCAGTCAGATTACCTCGGCGCACGAGGTCCGCTTTCACTTTATTTAAAATATTGTCGTAGGGGTCCATCCAGTAGCCTTGTGGAATATCTGAAGTAATTTTTAAAAATTACTTACTGCCGAGTGTCCGTGGCAGTTTCTCTCCATGGTGGGTTTGTGTAGGGGAACAGTTTCCTGTTCGGGAAGGACACAGCGAGTGAGAAGTTTGAGCATGCGCAGTGTGGGGAAAACCGTGCACTTGTTTGCCGTTATAAATGCTCCTTTATAATGGCAAATTAAGCCACAGTTTTCCAATGGGAACAAGGGAAGCCCATTAATTATACTTACAATAATTCTTGTTTCTGTTAGTCCTTAATATTGCCACTAGATTAGTCATTTAGATACATGCTCCTCTACTACGGGTCAACACACTCAAAAGCTATATATCATCACAGAACCCTCAGTTCCTCCATATTCTAAGATAGTTAGGATTGAATAATCAGCAAAAAGTCTTTCAGAGCTTTACAGCAATATGCTTTAACTAATCCATCATTCACTGTCCCCAAAATGGCAGCTGTTCTGGCTACTTGTCTACATTTAACAATGTTATTATACTCTGCTTATGACATCATAATAGCTACTGAAGAAATAAATTGTGGCATCATGATGAGGCTGATGATGCCACATGTAGATAACAGATGAAGTCAAGGGGACAGTGATCCATGCTTTTATGTTAATGTATGTTAATGTACCTAATTTTAAAGAAAAAAAGGGAAGCTACTGCAAATGCGTAAAGAACAAATTCTGCCAGACTTATTATAATTCTTTCTTCTGTTCTAACATTATCACTAGACAAGTCATTAACTGCTGGTAATACATGCTCACCCACTATGGGCCAACACACTCAAAATCTGTGACATCATCATAAAACCCTCAGTTCCTCTACATTCTAAGGCAGTAAGCTTTGGATCATCAGCCAAAAGTCTTCCAGGGTTCTACAGAAACATACTGTAACTAAGCCAGGGTTAACTTAGTCATGCCTTAAAAATATGAAAAGAAATCACATCCCTATACAACAGGAATGTGTAGAGAGTAGCAGCTCTCCATTATAGTGCTGTGTAAACCTCCTAAAATTTGACCATGCAAACTTTGAACATCAAACCTGGTAAAGATTGCCAAAGTTCTCTTACTGGTGAGCTGATTCATAGTGGTTCAACTATTAAAAGGCATCAGGAAAAAGGATGCATTATCTGATACTATAAATCTAATGCTAATGAGTGCAGTATCTGCCACTCATCAAACTTCTGCTGAAGGACATGTAATAAGATTTCTGCATGATGGTCATTGTCAAGGCCAGCAATACATAAAGCTTGTGGAGGCTGGAGGACCCCAGTGACTTCAGGCTACTGCTGGTACTCAACTTAGAGGAAGAGGGGGAGGAGGAGGAGGAAGAGAAAGAGGATGAGAAAAAAGAGAGGAAAGTGACCCAATGGGCAGTCACTGCCAGGTAATCAGTAGTCTAACCACTGAACCACATGTCAAAGCCGTTGTGACCTGCTTGAACAAATGATGCTTTCAATGCATGTAACACAGTCCTGTAGGCACTCCGATACAAATCAGGAAGAGACACTGTGGAAAAGTAGGTACGGCTGGGTGCTTGATATCTTGGAACTGCAACTTGTATTAGCAATAGAAAATCTCCATTTCTCACAGAGGAGAATGGCAGTAAGTCATTGTCTAGCCTTTCCAAAATTGCAATTAACTTTTTTACCTCTGGTCTTTTGTCTTTATATTTTTGGCCCATTTCAGTGGACTTCTGAAGTGAGAGTTAAGTGCTTTTCTACCCCAAATGTGTCTGTTGGCTCTTACTTTTGTTGCTCCTGAAGTGGAAATGGTTGGGAAAGTGCAGCCAATTGGAGATGTGAGAGTCAAAGAGCTAAAAAAATGATGAATGGAAGATGCTGGAGTTGTGAATCAGCTACCACTTTAGTAACTATATTCCTCTTCCTCTCTGCCTAGTTGCCTAATGTTCTCCTCCTCCTTTCTACCATCATTATCATCATCATCAGCTCTACTGCCTGATTGTGCTGCTGCTGACATTGTGCATTGACATGCCTTATACTGATATCTGTGGGACTTTAGCAAATGCCTTTTCCTGGTAGATATTCCAAGCCTTCTTCCCTGCTCACCCTGACTCAGCCTGTCTTTACATAAAAGTCACATTGCATGCGTCCGCGATTCATTGTTCACTTGAAAAAATCCCACACCACCAACATTACTGGTTTGGTCTTACCTGCTGGCACTCTCTGCTGTTGCCTAATGGGTAGTCATCTGTAGCCTACTTCCATATTACCCTCCTCTTCTTCTTCTTCCACCAGTTCTATGGGGTCAGGCAATGGCTGTTCTTCCTCTGCCATGTGTTCTGATCCACCAGTCTCGCCTGTGTCTTTATTTACTATCATTTCAGATGCTTGTGTCCCCCCTTGTTGTTTTGTGGCATCTTTCTTTGTTTTTAACCACCACTTTAGTTTTTATTACCCCTTAAGTGCAACTGCACCAAGTCTAGCTCCCACCTGTTCCACCACCTGATATTCCTTTCCAGAACTGTTGCTGTTGATATCACTTTTATTGGGTAAATAATTACGATCTGTGTCCTCAAGCTCCTCCAAATCACTTCGCTCCTCTTCCTCTGCCTGTGTCAGTACCTGATGCATGCCTTTCTTTTGTATTTTGTCTTCAATGACTGCTCATGCTGCAACTCCTGCAATTACACTTTGAGTGATTCCTACAAAGTGTAATTCTTTATGGACTGTTTGACTACTGTCATCTTCCTCTACACTTGTAGATTCCAATGATGTAGAGGGTGTATAACCAAGTGCTCTCCACTTTGGTTTTCCTTTGAGGCAATTGGATGATCCCCCGTCACTATCTCCTTGGTCTTTCTTTTGTTTTATTTCCTAATGCTTGCTGCAGAACTTAGCCACTTGAGTAATACATAATAATTTCTTTTTGTATTTTTTAATGTTATGTTTTCATTTTTTTTATTTTAACTGATTTTTTATTTTATTTTTTTATCTTTTTTGTTCAATCCCACCAAGGAAAATCAGTGGCCAGGCACTGTCACACTGCCAGCTAGCACACACTTTCTGCCCACTGCCCTGATTTCACAGCAACATCACAGCTCAGGACAACACACATGCAAAGGCTGCTTCAGGACTCAGGAGGAGGAAAGAACTTCAGCAACAGGGGGAAATAAGAAGACAGACAGAATAAAACATTACTTTTTTTTTAAATATTTTTATGGGATGCCAGCAAAGTGCCAACTACCAGTAGCAGGACACCAGCACACTGAAGCTGGTACACACTTGCATCCCACTGCCCTAATCCCACTGCAACAGTACAGCTCAGGATGACACACAAACACAGGCTGCTTCAGGAGAAGGAGGAGGAGACAGGAACTTCTGCAACTTGAGGGAATATGACATTTTTTTATTTACTTTTTTATGGGATGCCACCAAGATGCCAGCAACTGGTGGTGGGAACCGGCATGCTGCCAGGTAGCACACACTTGCCCACTGTTAAAATCACAGTTCAATAGCATAACTCAAGGGACACACACACACACACACACACTCACATGCACACACACATATATGCTGCTTCAGGGCTCAAGAGAAGGAAGGCACTGTAGCAACATGGGGGAATGTGAAGACTGCCGCAAGAAAACTTTATATAAATTTTTTTATGAGATGTCACCAAGGTACCAACTACCAGTGGACAGGCATTGGTCCAGCACACTGCCAGCTGGCACTAACTTTCTGCTCACTGCCCTGATCACATTGTTACAGCACAGCTCATGATGACACACACAGGCTGTTCCAGAACTTAAACAAAGTAACTGCAGCAACTTCAGCAACTTGGGGAATGCAAAGACTGCTGCAAGGAAAATAAAATATTTTTTTGTGGTATACCACCAAGATGCCAACTAACAGTGGCCAGATACTGTTCCAACATATTGCCAATGTATGCACTATCTTCCCACTGCCCAGATTACACTGTAAAAGAATAGCTTAGGAAGACACACAAACACAGGCTGCTTCAGGACTCAAGATGAGGAAGAAGGAAGTGTGAAGCTTGCAACTTGGGCAAAAGTAAAGAGTTTGAAGACTGTCACAAGAAAAAAAATGATTTTGTTTTAATTGTTTAAGGGATGCCACCAATGTGCCAACAACCAGTGGCTAGGCACTGCCATGCTACCAGACAGCACACAGTTGCCACCCAGTAGAGCAACTAAAAAAATCAAATTTCATACTTTATACAGGGGCTTCAGTCAGCCTGTCTGTATGTATGCCCTATTAAAATGTAATGAAAAGAAATGTGTGCTGCAGGGCTGATGAAATTAAACAAGTAGGCACTGGTAGACTGCCACATCATGCCCAGCTGCCCACTACCCATCCTCAATCACACTTCTCCAAAGTCCAGTCTCTCCCCTCTCAGTTCCCTCTCAAGCAATCCCCTAGTCCCAGTGGCCTGCTGCTTTGCAAGCACTTTTCAGCCTGGGGATCCTAGATCTGAAATCAAACTATACAAGTTTATGGATAGTTGTCACCAAAATAGACATAAAAAAATACTTGAATAGCTGAAGAGTTTTTTGCATTATGTAACTTGAGTGGGTACATTGCTGTGTGGTGCCATGCTCTCAGTCAGCATCATGCTGCTCACTTAAGTAAAATAATTAGGGGTATCCCAAATGCAATGAAATGTGAGCAGCAAGAGAGGCAGAGCTGGCTGGGAGTATGATTCTGCATAAGTAAGCCCTCTCATTAGTAAAGCATAAGCCCTTTGTTGGATGTAGTAATTGCATTAAGATTAATTAATTAATGTACTACGTCTAGGTAATATACTATTTAAACACATGACACATGGGTATAGCCAGGTCCCTGATGAAGAGAATTTAGTCCTTGAAGTGCTGGGCTGGTAGTAAGGAGTTGTGAGGGTTAGCGTATTTGCTTATTGCTATGGAAAAGTGTTCAGATATCAGTGGTCACTAATAGAGTCACTTTTCCATGAGTAAACTTTCTTTATCTTCCATAAAACTTGGAGTGCTGAATGTTATTTACTTCTTTTGTTCAAACCCTTAGATGGTTGGTTGTTCGTAGTTCCAAACTCGGCTGTCTCGTTTAGGGTCTGTCACACCATACAACCTTTCAGCGTCACCCCCATTACATGCCATCTGTATGTCACTCTGACATCATAGATTCAACATTCTTTGTGTCTTGAGAGCTGAGATGGAAAAAAAGCATCTGATCTGGACTTCAGACAGTTGCATCTGTTTTCTGTCCCCACATTTGTTTCAGTAGGAGTGTTTAGTTTAGCTAGCAACTTTCTGAAAAGAAAGGTCACTTTCTAAGCTCAACCATAAATTACCCATGGGTCCTGTCATTATTTTTTACAGTTGATATTTTTTCTTTTTTTTTTTTTCTCTCCTGCACTGCCAACTTGTCCTCAGCGGGCACCCCCAACCCCGTCCCCTGGCATTTACCAGCCGACACTGATCCAAACCCCAGGGCTTCCCCCCCCTGGCAGGGTCAGTGGGGGTCCTCAACCCTCTACTGAAGACCAGATTTAGTGGGCCAGCACCGTGGCTAGCTGTGAGTGGAGCCTGCGAGGCACCCTCCGCCACTGTGCATGGCAGTGCTGCTTTTTCCTCCATGTTCTCCCCAGGAGACAGGACCATGCAGTGACGTCAGTGGAGGAGAGCATGCACACGTCCGCACATGCTCCTTCCAGGCATCTGGCCCGACTCCTCTCCAGCTTGTGGTATGGCGCCCTGTCCCAGCTTCTGCCGAGGAATGAACAAGCGCCGACCACAGGAACCCCTTCCCCCGGAGAAGGAGAGAAGTCCATCGGATGCTTAATTCTTCTCCTCCCCTGCCAACCCCTAGTGGCCCGTGCTTGTTCCTGAACACAGGTTGCCGGCATAGCGTGAGGTAAGGCACCAGCGCCTCAGCCCTCAGGTCGGGCCGGCTGATGAGTCCTGTCATTATAACAGACAGCACACATAAATTTTCAATAGAGCCAGTGGGTCTGCTCTGATAAGAATCCTGACACCCCCCCCCCCAGGAATACTGCCATTACCCCTTTAGCTACTACATTCTGCTTTGCAGACAAAAATTAAATAAAAAAATACAGTGACAGGTATGCATAACAAATTGTTACACACCTCAACACTTTAATTTTTAGAATCATTTTTGTGTTGGCTCGTGCATGCGCAGCCAACATATTGTGGTAGTAGCAGATTTAGTGGTACGGTCACTGTTGGGTAAATGAGGGACATGCATCAGTAGGTGCATCCCTCATTCCTCAATAAGCCTGCATGCTGACACCACACCTTGAATACATAATGTGGTGAGCACATCTAATGAAAGGTCTGCTGCAGTGCGAGCAAAGCTCATCACATGCAGCAGCACCTCCCAATGTGCTCTCCCTCATGAAAAAAAAAATGAACATGGCAGCACACTGCCTGCCATAATGCCGACTTTGGGGGTGCCCAATCCACCTGTCAGCATGCCCTGATACAATGTATGTGCCGATGGGGGATCCCACTCCCCGTCGGCATCATACACCCACCATTTGTTATGTGCCGAGGGGAGGGTGCCCAGTAGCCCTTGGCTCTTGCCCCCCCCAATTTCTTTGTGTGCTGACAGGAGTGCCTTATCCCCCATCGGCTACAGCATCCTCCCAAAACACTTTGGTGGCACACTTGGAGCCCACCCCAGGGCGCCAAATCAACTAAAAAAAAAGTCCCGTAATGTTTTTTTTTACACCTGTGAAAGAAGAAAATGGTCCCTCACAGTCTCCCTGCCCCCTCCCACAACCCGCGCCCACCATCTGTGCACCCTGCCTTCCCACCCCCACCCAATACTTACCTCTAGAGTCCAGCACAATGATCTGTGGTGGACTAGAACACGTCTGCACTCTTCAAAGCCAACCGCGAACTGAAGAAATGCCAGTAAGCTGTATAATGGCATAAATATGTTTTTTTGAACTTCAGTGCATATCTCAGCTGATTTTTGGAATTTTTTGCACCTTATTGTCAACATGGGGTTATTGGGACCCCTCCTCATGAGTTCAGTCACTGTCATGGTGTTATTCGGTCCTGAAAGGTGATTTTGTGGTCACTGCATGGAATCACCTTTTGGGACCAAGTAACAAAATGACAGTGCCACTGTTCATGAGGGGGTCTCTCAAAAAGCCTATGTTGCAAATTTGATTAAATAAATCCAACAAATGGCTGTTTTATGAGTGTGCAATGCCCTGTTTCCATGCATGCTTGTAACTTCATGAATTTGTAATATTTTCACTACAGATTTTCAAAATCGGCATTTTCCACACCTCCTTATGAGCAGTACAGCTGCCATTTTACATATCCTGGCCGAAATTTGTTTTTGCACATCCAGCACAGAATAGCGCAGTCGCTGTGCGAAATCAGTTTTTGGGACAGTTTGAGAAAATGTCAGTGCAACTATTTATGAGCAGAGGTCCTAAAATGCCTATGTTGAAAATCTGGTGCCATAAGTCCATAAAATGACTGTGTTACAAGCGTGCATTGCGCAGTTTCCATGCACCCTTGTAACTTCACAAATTTGCAATATTTTCATGCCAGATTTTCATTACTGCCATTTTTTCACACCTCCTTATCAACAGTACAGTTGTCATTTTTCACAGCCTGCCCAAAATGTGTTTCCGCACTTGTGGCACACAATGGCGTGGTCACTGTGGAAATCAACTTTTGGAACTGATTAACAAAATTACAGCACCACTGTTTATGAGGGGAGGTCCCAAAATGCCTATGTTGAAAATGTGGCTAAAAAACTCCCCCAAATAATTGGGTTACGGGCGTGTGTTGCACAGTTTCTATGCATGCTCTTGACTTCACCAATGTTTCATATTTTCACTCCAGATTTTCAACATTGCCATTTTTATGTCTCCTCGTGAACAAGACAGATGTAATTTTCCACATCCTGCCCAAAACGTATTTTCATCCCTGTGTTGTCAAATGGCATAGCCACTGTGCAAAACCACCTTTCAGCTAACAAACTGATAGTGCTGCTTTTCATGAGGAGTGCTCACACACAGCCCATGTTGAAAATTTGGAGTCAAACTACCAACACACGCCTATGGTGTTACAGTTTCCAACTGTAACAACCCACCCTGTAGAGACTGACAGGCATCAGGGGTGTGACTTGGGATCATTGGCTGTAATGCTCATGCCATTCCACCCCCACCCCTACCCTGCAGCCAGTGACAGGCATCGTGGTGTGCCTTGCACTGTTCGGCCACAAAACATTTACCCTATTCTCCTATACTGCACCCACCTCAGTGCATTTCCTTATGGAATGGGATAAGTATAATGCCCAAAGACCCCAAAGCTTACCACAACACTTGTCACTGTCTACAGGGTAGGGTGAGGTACAATGGCATAAGCGTTATAGCTGATGATCCAAAGGCACACAACAATGCCTGTCGGTCTCTACAGGGTGGGGGTGGGTTTGGCATCACTTCAGTGCTCACTGCCATTCTTATTATGTGTCTCTAACTCCAGCACTACCAATGCCAATGCCAGCAAGGTGACATTCAACATTGACAAACGCATGTTTATTTTCTTACCTTAAAGTTTAATCAGTTGTGCTTCCACTCCAGGGGCCTGTTCTGCTGTTGGAAGACCATGAGCATCAGTTTCATGGGCAGGAATGGTACACCAAGATGAGATCACAACTCTGTTCTGTTTTTATTTTGTATTCTTTGGGCAATTTCAGGCTCCTTTGCTCTAGTTATTTTACTTTAGTTCTTCTTATTTCTATTGTCTTCATTTTGCTTCTTGATTAATTCTATTGCTGTCCAATATTTTCGAAGCTGGGGGGAGTGGGCACAAGCTCAGCCAGAGGAGGGCACCACTGCCCTTGAAGCAGACCTCCACCTGACCTAAGACATCAAGGCAAGTCTTGGCCTGAAGAGGGCACCGCTGCCCTTAAAGCAGACCTCCACCTGACCTAAGACAGCAAGAGAAGGTATGAATCCAGGACGCCATTAACGAGGCAGACAAACTCTGCCTTTGTCTCCTCGACATTTGTATTTTGGCGCTTTTTGTGTCCATGACTCTTTCAGGTCTAATCCATTAGGACACAGAGCTGCTGCTTCCCTAAACAGATTTTTACTCGAATTCAGAATTCTTTACATGCAAGAGCCAACATTTATCCCAGGATCTCATTTTAGTCATTGGGGCCATTTTATTTGATCTCACAGGGCTTTTTCTGAGTTTACAGTGTTGACTGAAGGCCTGTACACAGCTCCCTAAGTAATCGATAGGGATTTAAATTGGACGATTCCTAGGCTTGGTTCCTGATATTAGCCCACTGAGGTTAAATACTAAACTGTAAGCTAATATATAGCCCCTTGTGCTTTAATTTACTTAAACTTAAGCTTATATTACCTCTGCCTTGCTCATGGCTTAACCAGCTCGGCAGCTGCTCCACAATTAATCTGCACGCTGTGCAGAGTGAATCTAAACACCCAAAGAGTGAATTCAAATGCAGCACTTCCTCTTGGGGATTCAGTGCACCACAGTCAACACGCTCAACCAGCAGCTGCTACGTGGCTGCTCCCCACCCACTCCCCACCTCACCCACCCTTGGCTAGCATTTGTTTTATACAGTGCCTACCCATGCCCAATTAACTATCTCCTCACTTTCTCATTTGCAGCTCATAGTTCACCACCACAAGAGGGTGCCTGTGTACTTCCCTCAACCTGCCTATATACAGCATCCCTAGTTTGCTTATCACCATTGTACCCAGTGTACTCTGGCTATATTTTCATTACTCTAGTCCCACTCTGTTCTAATAGCCATAACCACGCTCGTAGTGCTCCATACTCATGGCTATCTCATTGTCCACTGGAAAGGCCCTTACTCCTTGCACAATAGTCTTAATAGTTTGCATTCTTAACCTTCTCTTAGGCATCCCAGAGGCTAGTTGCCCATCCTAGAATGACCACTATATACACCCTGACGATTTCATGTTTTCCAACATGATTACACTACCTCATGTGTCCTCCCCCACATCACCACTTCTTATCTCTAGAAAAATCATCTACAATGTTGCCTATATACTATGTAACTCACCTACTCGTATCCCTTTCCTGCTAAATTTTATACATTTGAAACAGTGGTACTTGCTCTTACTAGCACTAATATTAGCTAGGGATATTGAACTCAGTCTAGGACCTGGAGGTAATGTCTCTCACACTGACACTACCTGGAAGGATGTTAATGGTCTGCGCATTGTTCACCTAAATATCAGGATCCTTCCTCATAACCTAACAACTTGAGACATGGGTTACTCAATATACTCCTGACATTCTCTGCTTGTCTGAAACCTGGCTTAAACCCTCCACCCCGATCACCTATGTTGGTTACCAAACTATAAAATACTAAGGCAAGACAGGTGAACATCCAAGCGCGGTTGTGGCATTACAATCCTCTATAAATCTCACCTCTTATTACACCACAATCCCCCTTTTATCCTCTCTCACTGTGATTCAATTCATGCCACCCTACAACTGGGTGTCAAGAGACTGCACATAGTATGTGCCTGTAACCCTCCAGCTGGTGGCATTACTGGTCTTGAGGAACTCCTTTCCCAGGTTGATCTAGTTATTGGTCTCAAAGAGGTCCTTATATTGGAGGATTTGAACCTTAACTGGGCTGGTAAAGCAAGTTAGTCCTTTCACACTTTGGTACAGGGTCATGACTTACACAAGCTAATCACAGATCCAACTAGGGCCATGCCTCCTTCCCGATCCAGCACTCTAATTGACTGGACCCTCACGAACTGCCTTGATTGCATAGTCACCGTGGGTACTCCTGCTGAAGCTATAAGTGATCTTTTCTGAATTTTCTGTATCTAGAGTGCCGCTAGACAACCACCTCTGCCTCCAAAACTTATCACCTTCTGTAATCTGGCCAACCTTAATCAGGCTCAGTTTATGCACAATCTCTTGTTAATTGACTGGTCTCCTATTTTTACCACCTCTAATGCTCAGTCTGCCCTTGACTACTCCCTTATGAGGTTCAGGAGTCTACAGGACCTCCATGCTCCTCGTGTCACCTGCTGCATATGTGGAACACAAACTAAGTGGCTCACTAAAGAGCTTTTTACACAATTCCGAGCAATGGACAAAAGCTGGTGGTGTTTTAAGGCCTCTGGTCTTCTGGCAGATTACAATGACTATAGGGCCAGCAGAAATGCCTGTAAAAGGTACACTCATGCCAAAAGCTCCTTCTGTAAAGGCTTATTAACAAAAGCTGCAGGTGACTCCAAGAAATTCTGGACTGCTATTAAAACTCTCCTTGGAGCGAACCATATGACCAATAATAATGACATGCTACTAAATGGCGTGCACTGTAATAACCTGGTGACCATTGCCAACTCCTTCAATAGCTACTTCTCAGACTTGTCTAGCTACTCTACCTCCTTCTCCTCCGCCTACCCTGCTGTCCCCTCAGTGGATACTGAATCCCTGCTCTGCCACCTATCCTTCTAGTTTCAGTCCATCTCAAGAGCTGAAGTCCCTAAGTCATCACTCACCATCTCTGACTCTACCATTACTGGTGCTGATGGCTTAGAACCCTGTCTTCTCAAAGTCGCTACTCCTCTTATAGCCTCCCACTTAACCAAAATCTTTAACCTGTCACTCTGCCACAGCGCTATTCCTGACATCTGGAAGATAGCCAGAATTACCCCTATTTTCAAAAAAGGTGATCCCATGGACATGTCTAACTATCGACCTATAGCCATCCTATCTGTGCTAAGTAAACTCCTGGAAAAACTAGTGGTAACCCAGACCATAGCATACCTATAAAAACATAACCGCCTCTCTGATTCCCATCATGGCTTCCACAAAGACCATAGTACTTCTACTGCCCTCCTAAAACTAACAAACAACATCTATGCTGCCATGGATTCAGGTATCTTGACGGGTGCTATCTTTATTGAGCTAACCAAGGCCTTTGACTTGATTAACCATTCCCTTCTCCTTACAAAACTCAGCTCCTTTGGTTTCTCTGCTGAGACAGTGGCCTGGTTCAGCCGTTATCTTACTGATAGACAGCAGGCTGTAGTTTTCAACTCAGCCATGTCTGATCTTACATCCATACATATAGGTGTTCCTCAGGGATCCATACTAGGCCCTTTGCTCTTCACTGTTTTTATAGATGACCTTCCGTCACAAGCATCTACTTGCTCTTCCTTGCTTTATGCAGATGACTTTGTCATCTACCATAGTGCGAAAGATGTCTCAGACTTAAACAACTCCCTAGCCTCTGACTTCTGAAGTATTCAAGCCCTGCTCACTGAGAAGAACCTTGTGCTCAATATAAGCAAAACACATTCAATGCACTTTGGCTCTCCTGTTAGACTAAAAGGGAATAGCAACTCCCTCTTAATATCCTGTGCTGATGGCCCCCAGTAGCTAACACCAGCTCCTTCAAATACCTGGGCATTTTTCTAGACAGATCCCTGGAATTTGATTTTCACATTACCGCTACCTGCAAATCTGTCAATGCAAAAATTGAGGGGGCATACTGCACTATTTATGCCCTCATCCCATCAGCTAGGCTTGCTTTGGCACAAGGCCTCCTGCTCCTATCCCTGGCCTATTGCTCGGCTGTCTACCTAGGTGTCACTAAGACCTCTCTCCATAAGTGGGACACTACATATAATAACATTTGCCACTATGCCTCATCCTCACCAAGGTATAAATAACACTATCAGCTATATACTGACCTAAAATGACCTATCCCTGCTACTCACCTACTCCAGTCCTATGGCTCTCTCATCGACGTAATAACAAGAACAGGCCGCACCTGCTTGTTACACTCTCAAACCCCCTCGTATGGGCTTCGATCGAATGACCAAGCTCCTCTCTCTATATCCCTCGATGTTAAACTGCTAATGGGTGCATGAGCTTTCTCTTACGCTGCCTCCAAGTATTGGAATTTTATCCCTCAAGCCATATGTTCAGCACCTACCAATGCTGGTTTCAAGAACCACCACAGTGAATCTTTACAAGCATAAAATCCCTGCACATGCTTCCAGCCACCTTAAGTTCTTTATCTCCTCCAGCTCTTATCTGGTGCTATGTGACAAGGGTGACTGCAGGATGGCGACCCACGGAAGGGCACAAAACCACCAGGGTGACTGAAAAACAGTTTTTTGTTTAATGCTGGGGGCTTTGCCACCCACAACCCCCTCATGGGAGGCTTCGCCCCCCACACCCCTCTTATTTAGGATGCCTACTCCGGGGGGGTGCAACCTGGGGAAAGATGGGAAATCCCAGGTCACTCACATTGTCAGTGCAGTTGTGTCGTCGCCCTTCTGACAAGTCGCCAAGATTCAGTCACCCACATCACAGGATACCCTCTTATCCTCACTATACTACACTCCACTGTCTACCCTTCTTCCTCCTGCTTAAATCCTCCCCACCATTAATATTTGCAAGCATCAAATCCCTGCACATGCTTCCAGCCACCTTAAGTTCTTTATTTCCCCTAACTCTTATCCTCGGTATACTACACTCCACTTTCTACCCTTTCTCCTCCTGCTTTTATCCTCTTGCCCACTTGTACCCTCTCATCCTCTCCCCCTCCTTCTACTCTTCCTCCTCTCTACTCTTTCTAGGTGCACAGTCCTGGCAACAGCACTTACAGTATGCAGTACTTTACAACCCTGTATTTCTTGCACTCATTTGGGCTGAATATTCCAATGTATTGTTTATATTTTGACCTGTTACAACTATGTACTTCATGATTTACTAAGTTGATTGTATTTCTGACTCCTTCACTTTGTATTCGTCTGTGTTGTGTGCTGTGTCACATCGTTGTTGTTAATTGTATTCAACTTGTATCATCCCAGGTTGTGCCTGAAAATAGGCATCCTGATGCCTGGTGTACTCAACCGGTTACCAAAAGCAAACAAATAAATACATGTGTGCATTTCCAATGCCATGCTCTACACAGTGTTTGTTTAATTATTATACCATTTTCCATGTTAATTCAAAAGCATCTCAGCCTTATGATATGCAGAGGCAAAAACTGAGGGCTATAGACTAGCACAGTCCACAGGAATATCTTCCTTGGTGTTAGAGATGTACAAAATTGCTAAAATTCACCTTGTGAAAAAATTAACAGATTTTGGCAAATTTGCTTTTCTTACAACTGCAATTTGTCTTTTAATTGTATCGGTAAATTGCCCAGATTCACATGGGGAAGCTACGTAAATTATCAATTCACAGGAGAACTGGGCAATTCATGTAGTCACACCATGCACATTTGTACAGTTAGCTAATGACAAATGTGTAAATTGCACTTGTTAAATTGAAAAAAAAACTACCCCCCCCACTATGGAGTAGTTCCTCCTCACACCACCCAAACACTTTGAAAACCTTTTAGCCCCCCATCCTGCCATTATCACCTTCCTCTTTTCCCCTGCCCTGGCAAATTTATGAAAATAAATATATCCTTCATCTGTCCATGAACCCAACACTCTTCCTCACCTCCCCCCATCTCACCAGACCCTGTTTTACAAGTATGCTCCCCCACCCAAACCTCCTCTGCTCCCCACCATCCCCACACCAGCACATGGAAAATATCTTTCAGTGTAATGCTGTAATAAAGAAAACATTCCCCAAGGTTGCGTGCCAGCTTTGTTCAGTATCACAGTGACTAGTGATGCAGTCCCATGAAAGGCGCTTAAGAAATAAAGTTTTACTTACTTACCTGAATGTGGAATAGTGATGTTTTTACTCCTAGTAAAAATTGGCTGATGGAAAATTCAGACAATCTAGTTTTACTAGAAACAACCACATATTTACTGAGAGGGACACTGAACAGAAAGCCAGAGGATTTTTTTTCTTTATTACAACATTAAAGTAAAATATATTTTCTGGGTGCTGCTATGGGAAGGAGGGAGATGTGGACTATGGGGGGGTGAGTGGGGTGATACTTGTAAAATATGGTATAATTGGTAAGAGGAGTTTGCTTGCTGCATGCCTTGCGGAAGATCTTATTTATATTCATAAATTCACCAGGGCAAGTGTTAGAATGGAGGAGGGGGCTAGCAGGGGTGTGAGTGAGGATATAAGATTTAAAAATGTTTGGGAGGTGGAAGGGGAGAATATACAGATGTAGTTAGTCTGTCAGGATATTTGTAAAGATTTTTGAACTGCAAATTTCCCATATTTGAGCCAACTTTGCCTGTGAATTAAAACTTCACAATATCTTAGTCAGGTATACATTTTATTGCTCAGTTTCTTTATACCTTTTTGCTGGCCTGAGCTGCTGCTGAGTATGCATGCTCTACAGTATATGCTGGGGAAGTCTTACTTCTTATGGGATCCCTGCCTGCTCCTCTGTTTTTCACTCACTAGAGAGAAATACTTATGGGTCATTTTTCATGATAGCCAGTTCCTTATGTGGAAATGGCATGGAGGACTATAGCCATTATACCTTCTATTTATTTAATCAATTATTTTGGGCGGGGTAAGAGAGTTAATACAGATCAGTGGAAAATTGGGAATGTGATTAATTATAACTTATCATAACTCTATTGTATATACTTTACACATGCTGAAAATTGTAATATATACATATATATATATATATATATATATATATATATATATATATATATATATAAATATACACACACACACAAAAGTGGTGTCCCAGGATGAGAGCCAATTCTGCCGCATTTTGCAGCACTCTGCAGAATGCTGCAGCAGACCTACTGAATAAAGCAAAGTGATTTCAATGGCAGTTAGTCCCTTTTGTCATACGGAAAAGTGACACTGCCAGGATGAAGTGAATGCCACAATTTCCTGCATGACAAAGGGAATAACTGCCATTGAAATTACATTGCTTTGTTCAGTAGGTCTGCTGCAGCATACTGCAGTGCTTTTTAAAAAGTGGGTTTCATCCTGGGGACACGTGCTGCTACAGAGATGATTAGAGCGTGACCGACACTCAGAGCAGTTTATCTATCTTATAAAATGCAAAATTGTTTTGGAAGGGGAAAAAGTGCAGGTGTGTGGTCACGCTCTGATATACACATGGTCATGTGATATATTTTACACAGTCAGAACACTGGATTTGGATTTGGATCATTTGCTCATTTTATAAATATATATATATATATATATATATATATATATATATATATATATATATATATGTATGCACAGTATACAATGAATGTAGGAATCTCATTGATGAAATAAATATATTATTTTCCTAAGAATCTGACCCATGTGAAAATAAATGATGTTATTGACCCAATAGGTCAATAACATTGTTTATTTTTCACTTGCCTACATCATCCATTCAATCAAATATCAATTAACTTCATTGATGCAGTATTCCAGCCAATGACAGAACAAATAGCCATCCTAGCTGCAGCCACTAGACATTACAATAGGAAACCGGCAACTCTGTTCAGTCGCCATCTTGTTTCCCCATTTCTCTGGTAATCATTTTAAAAAGTAAAGTTTTAACATTTTGCCCTGTTGTTTGAAACACAGAAACATAGAAACATAGACTTTGATGGCAGATAAGGACCGCTTGGCCCACCTAGTCTGCCCATTTCCCTAACTACAGGATAAGCTGCAGATCCTAGTTAACCAACAGCCTATTTCTTCCTACCCCCCCCCACAAGAATTGCCTTATGTCTGTCGCATGTATTCTTGAATTCTCCCACAGTTTTAGACCCTACAACCTCCTCAGGAAGGCTGTTCCATGCATCCACTGCCCTCTCTGTTAAAAAATACTTCCTCACATTGCCCCTGAACCACCTCCCAATCTTTAAATTGTGTCTCCTTGATCCTGCATGTCTCTTTTTCTGAAAGATGCTACCCTCTTGGACTTTGTTGATTCCACTGAGGTACTTAAACATTTCTATCTTGTCCCCCCTCTCCTTCCTTTCCTCAAGGGTATACATATTAAGCTCTTTTAGTCTCTCCTCATATGGCTTCTCTTGCAAACCCTGCACCATTCTATTTGCCCTCCTCTGGACTGCCTCTATGCTGTCTATGTCCTTGTGGAGATGGGGTCTCCAGAACTGGACGCAGTACTCTAGATGGGGTCTCACCAACTGCCTGTACAGAAGGATAACAACTTCCTGTTTTCTGCTGGTGATGCCTCTCCCTATGCATCCAAGTATACCCCCAGCTCACCCTACTGCCTTCTCACATTGCTTGCTAACCTTAAGGTCATCTGATATGATTACAGCCCAGGTCCCTTTCCGTATTTGTTTTTGTTACTACCTCCACCCCATTGTGTAATCTTCCCCTGGGTTTTTGTTTCCCAGGTGCATTATTTTGCACTTCTTTGCACTGAATCCTAGCTGCCATACTTCCAACCATTCCTCCAACCTTGTCAAGTCCCTTCTCATCCTTTCCATGCCTCCTTGTGTATCAACCCTGTTGCAGATCTTTGTGTCATTTGCAAAAAGGCATACTTTTCCTTCCAGTCCCTCTGCAATGTCACTTATAATGACATTAAAAAGGACTGGACCCAGTACTGAACCCTGCGGTACCCCACTAGTAACCCCTCTTTCTTCAGAGTGGACTCCATTTACAATTACCTTCTGTGTCCTGTTGTCCAGCCAATGTTTTACCCAGGCTATCACCCTGAGACCCACTCCCAGGCTGGTTAATTTGACTATTAATCTTTTGTGTGGGACTGTGTCAAATGTCTTGCTAAAGTCTATGTAGGTAATGTCCACAGCCCCTCCCTGCTCTACTACTTTGGTCACCAAGTCAAAGAAATCAATTAGATTCGCCTGACATAACCTTCCCACTGTGAACCCATGCTGCCTTGGGTCCTGTGCCCCACTGGCCTCTAGGTACTCAGCAATTCTCTCCTTCAGAAGTGATTCCATCACTTTCCCTACCACAGAGGTCAAACTGACAGGTCTGTAGTTTCCTGCCTCTGTCTGGCTCCCCCTTTTGTAAAGGGGAATCACATCTGCCTTCCTCCAGTCCTCGGGTACCACACCATCCTCCCATGATTTGTTAAAAAGAGTAGTCAGTGGTTTCACTAGTTCTCCCCTTAATTCTTTTAGAATTCTGGGGTGAATTCCATCTGGCCCCATTGCTTTGTCCACCTTCAATTTTAGGAGTTCTTTCAGAACCCTTTCTTCTGTGAAAGGACTGGGATCGACCCCCTTATCCAAAGTGCTTCTGTTAATTGGATTAGGCACCTACCCCTCCTCTTTTGTGAATACTGGGCAGAAATATTCATTCAGTATCCCTGCTTTTTCACTACCCCCCTCTGCCCACCCACTGTTCATTCTATTCAGTCTCACTATCCCTCCCTTTGTCTTTCTATGCTCCCTGATGTACCTATAAAAGGTTTTATCCCTCTTCTTAACCGAGTTGGCTATCCTTTCCTCAGTTTGGGTCTTTGCTCTTCTGACTTTCCTCCCTGCTTCCTTCTGCCTTAACTGGTACAGCTCTCTGTCCTGCTCCTTCTATATTTCCTTATACTTCCTGAATGCTATCTTTTTCTCCCTGACTTTCCCTGCCATCTCTTTTGAGAACCATAGTGGCTTTTTGTTTCATTTTGATTTGTTTATTTGCTCTTCACATAGGCTTGTTACCTCTGTGATGGCAGTTTTGATGATTCCCCATTGTTGCTCCAACCCTCTTTCTAGCCTGTTTGTTAGTGTTTTTCTGAGGCACTCTCCCATCTTGCCAAAGTCAGCCCTCCTGAAGTCCAATACCCTCACTTTTGTATGGCTACACTCTGTAACTGAGTTTAACGTGAACCACACTGTTTGATGGTCACTTGTTTCCAGATGGCAACACACTTCTAGATCTGAAATCCTCTCACTGTCCCCATTTGAGAGTATGAGGTCTTAGATTGCTCCCTCATGAGTGGGTTCTAAAACTAGCTGTCTGTGGCATGCCACCTGTAGGGCTTCAAGAATGGCCCTGCTCTTGGATGTGGCTACAGCAAGTGTGCTTCAGTTAACATCTGGCATAATCAGGTCTCCCATCAACAGTATCTCCCCTTTCTCTGCCATCCTAAGAATGCCTTCTATCATATCCTTGTCCATTCCCTGTGTTTAGTTTTTTCCCCCAGTTCAGCCAGCTTCTCAATCATATGGTCATCTTTCTAACATTCAGTCAGCCTCACAGAACAAGATTCAAACACCAATGGCCAACCACTGTTCACCCTGGGAGTTCACCCTGTCTTGCTAGTTATGGCTGTTTCAATATTTTATGGTGGCTTTTTTTTTGTGTCCCTGTGGTTTTGCCTCTGTACTCCATTTTCTAAGAACAACACTAGAAAATCAGATAATCCCATGCAGGTCTAGTGGCACTGAGGCTTGAGGCACTGTTTGCCACACCTCGTCCCACATTGGTTACCATGTTTGGGTATGAGCACAGACCACCAATGGTCAGCTGGGGAGGGAGAGGATTGAGCATCTGGAAGACAGCTCTCCTCTCCTGGGGAAGGAGACTTGGCTGCCATGCCACATTACTGCCCCCAGGTTTGAGGCCTGAGGGTAGGACAGGATGGGGGCACCAACAGAAGGGTGCGTGCTGCAGGACACCAAAACATGCACATGCCTCCAAGTATGCACACTCTGATGTGTCAAGCCACAGCAACATGGAGGGAGAAAATGGAAAACACCTCACCATTTTAGGATGAAGCTTGCACTGCAGCAGTCTCTGCACCAGTGGCTGGGTGGCCATTCCAGAGCTTGAACAGCTCAGGTAAGACCCCAGAGGAGCCAGGTGATGGGGCTGGGGAGGTCGGTTAGATGGGGGCTGCTGCGAGAATTGGTGCAAAAACAGCAAAAAAAAAATGAAATGCACCTTTTCAGTATATAGAAATCAATGCTGTTCCTCCCCAAAATTCAGCTGGCCACAGTTTGCATGCTGGCTGTTTCACCTGCAGATTTATCAGGTACATGGGAGAACTTGTGAAGAAGGTCACTGTGGGTGGTGGGGCACAGTACTTTTGGAGGGAGGAGGTCCTCCATAATGCACGTGGTCATAGTTTGCACAGCAAGAACCACAAAGAAGAAAAGTTGTAGTTTGTGTTTGCATTCTGGCACTTTCCATATTACTTCAGGGGGGTACTTTCACAGGAAGCAGCAGTTCTGCACAGCAGTTCCCTTTTTTATACAACAGTTCCTTTTCATATACATTTTTTAACACAAGACATTGTATACATAGAACATACAATGGTTTGCATTCAGATATGCCATTTATTTCCATTCATGAGGGGGCAGGACTTTCGTAACTGACTCATGGCTTCTCAACTTGTGAGTTATGCTCCCGCCCCCTCATTCATGGAAATAAATGACATATTTAAAAACAAGCCATTGTATAATATATATATATATATATATATATATATATATATATATATATATATATATATATATACACAGTCTAGTGTAATGTACCTGTGCTGTATGCTACCCCATGTATTATTCCATGCAATTCCCCGGGTCGCCCCTGAAAAAGGGACCTTCAGGACCCAGCAGGCTTACCCGGTTATCAAAAATTAATAAATAAATATATGATATGCAATAGGCAGGAGTGTGCTATGGATACTCATGAGTGCCAAAGGCATGAGTGAGAGTATTCAATCCAAAGCTCATGATGCAGGAGTGAGAATATTATCAATAGCACACAATCTGCCTTTTATGAGTGTTATTTATACAACGGGGATGAGAGCTTCAGAAGTATAGTTATGTTTTCCTGTGTGCTCTTTTATTGTTTGGTAATTGGGTAAGTTTTTAGAGGTGACTTGGGAGCACTTAGCAGTTAAGTGATGACTTGTTTAGAGTCACACAGTGTGGAAGTGGAGATTGTGAAAAACCCAACCCAGGTCTGGTGTGCTGGATGTACTAAGCTTGTTCAAAGCTCATTACTCTAACCTCTAGGCTATACTGAGAGCACTGATTGTGTGTGTGTAAGTGTTTCTGAATGGGCTGGGAGTGTTACACACACTATGGGAAACAGGTGAATGTGTTTGGCAATGCTAACTGAGGTAGTTTCAGCAAGCAGTGAGAAACAGAAGCTGTGAGGCACTGTCAGTTAGAGTACAGGTTTTCTTGAAAATGAAAATAGCATAGTAATGGCCTGGGTGTTTTACAAACACTATGGGAAACAGCTAAATGTGCTTTGTAAGCAATAAGACATGACAGGGTGTGCATGGAACATATTTTATCGCACAACCAGGGGTGTAATAAGGCGCAGTTCCCCTTGCTGAGTGCCTTTAGCCCTTGGCGTGCAGTAAAATATGTTTCATGCACACCCTGGAGAGTCTTATTGTGCTTATAAAATGGTCTACTTTTAAAAAAGAAACTTTTTACAATTAGAAAATTAATTTTTTATATGTGGTAAATAGCATTTAATTATGCAGATTTAAGATAAAATAGTCCTTCCGCCTATCACAAAATGACGTCATCCTGCTGTCTAGATCTTTGGGAGGTGGATGCTCTCTACTGTGTGTGCGGGGGTGGGGCTTAATGCTCTTCTCTGAAACCAGCAATATGGGGTGGGTGCCACTATCACCACAGTTTATGCTTGGTTTGAGAAAACTGCCTACTGTAAAAATTACCGCAATCGCAGGAATGCTCCATTAAGGGTTAAGGGCAGTTTAGTCCATCTCTACTTTAACTTTTTTGCTGTTCATGTGTTTTTGGAGACCCCCCGCGGATCGCACGAGGGCAAACTGGATGTAAATTGCTGGTTTAGGACAACTTCTTGCTGTGTCGGGAATGCTGTCTTTCTGAGTTGTATACAGGTTCATATACACAACGAAATAAATATTACTAACTTTTGCTAATGGATCTGTCACATTGGATAGTATCAACGAGCACTTTGCGACAGCCCTGGCTGATTTGCAGTCCTGTCTGAGTGTGCCCGGTGTTGCATTGCTGGTGTCACATGCCTCCTTCCTCCTGCATCAGGATGGCAGACAAACCTCACAAGCAGTTTGCCAATGGCGGGGCATTGATGCTAAAACTTGGTACCTTTACCATCAAGCAGCATGACTCTGGAAGGCTAGGCGGAGGAGGCAGTGAGGCGCAGATGATCCGATAGACAAAGAGAGATTGGCAGTATTGAAGATGAAAGAGAAGGTGATTGCTAAGGGGATGGTGTTTATTTTCCATGCAGGTGTTTCTGAGTAACAGAATACCATTTTTTAAGAGCTTTGATTGCGGTCCATGAATTCTTAAAACATATTATAAAATGGGTAGGCTAAAGGTTCTCGCATGGGGTAAAGAAAAGATGGCTGCCAGTGAACATGTCAAAGTTCTATGGCACCAGAATCTTGGCCTTTTTACTACCAGCTCTTTTATTTTACCCAAGCGTGGAACAGATTTTATGCATGGAGAGCTTGGGCTCTGATTGGCGGGTTTAACATACCCATTTAATATGTAATGTTAATTGAGTTACTTGCAAGTAGCAGTGAGAAACAAAAACTGTAAGGCACTGTTATTTAGAATGCAGGCTTTCTTGAAAATGTGAGTAGTATAGTAATGGGTTGGGAGTTTTACAACACTATGGGAAACAGCTGAATGTCCTTTGCAATGCTAACTGAGTTACTTGCAAGTTGCAGTGAGAAACGGATTTGTGAAGATGTTCAATTTAGAATGTAGGCTGGAGTGAGTGAGTGGGACATCAGCAGAGTAAGTATATTTGTCAGATATTTTAACTCCGGTGATGTCATCATCAGATATCACACTCCAGTGGAAATAAGCTAGTTTATCACAGTTATATTGCTCTCATCCCCATTGTGTGTGTGTGTATATATATATATATATATATATATATATATATATATATATATATATATATATATATATATATATATATATATATATATATATATATATATATATATATATATATATATATATATAAATATAATTGGTGTGGTCGCACCAGTGTAGTTAGGGTGAAATGGCACTTCTATGTTAAAGTAAAAATTTGAGCCTTAATTCTGGAGCCCTTCAATGAAGTTGCATGAAATTTGGCATGCATAATCTGTAGGAGAAATGCACTTGACCTGCCAGATTTCATTGGAATCTGGCAAGTGGTTTCTAAGATAAATGGGTTGAAAAAACAGAAAATTCTGTTTTTTTTAACATTTTATTGCTCACCTCTATCTCAGGAATACCTTTATGCTGTGGTCTGAAATTTTCAGCAAAGAAAGCCTTTGGGTCACGGATGTGCCTTTTGAAAGTTTGATGAAACAATATTAATACATTCAAAAGGTATGACATTTTTAATTTTCCTATTGTTTCCTATGGGAAAATTTAAATGTCAGCCATGAAAATATATTTTTCGCATACTCTAGCAGTATTGTGTGAAAAATACCATCTTATTTTTCAAACAAGAGGAGTACTGTGCAAAAAATACCAGCTGTTTTTTGCAAAGTATGCTGGTATTTTTCACACAGTTCACAGTCTGTTTGATGGATTGAGCTGGGTCGTGATAGCCATCTTGTTTTTGCCACTTAGAGAGGATGTTACAGTACAGAAGGGAAGCTTTAAAAACAGAAAAAAAACATCATAACACAGTTAAAGAGGTCCTCTTCAGGTGTATTCTGATGTGTTTTTCCTTTTACAGCTGGCTTCAAACAAGCTTTTATGTCAGGTGCCAGCTTCTCAACTGAATGGCTTGAAAGCTGTTCTTTGTATGAGAACAGCGGTATTTTCTTGACTTCTGCAGCTGCAGCTGGAACTTGTGCTGCCGGCTACAGAGTCAAGAAACACCCACTTTGTTCCATGCTGACACAGGGTGCCCAATCCTGTGTTAGAATGTGTGCCCCCACCCACACACAGAGTTATTTGGCACAATGGAAGCCCACCCCAGTGTTCCCTACTGTTACTTTTATTAAAAACTCTAAAAAACAGAAACTGTCCCCTGAATCCTGCATCAAAATTTGCTATAATTTTGAGGCAGGATCCTGCATCAAAGTATTCTTGCCCCCCCCCCCAAATTCCTATTTTTTCACATTGACATTGGGTTGTCCAATCCCCATGTCGGTGTGTAACCCCCCAGTATCGTGGTGCACTGGGAGGCCACCCCAGTGCACCCAGATAAATGGTAATTACTTTGGAAAAAAACTATTTGACACCGGGATGCCAGTCCCTATGTCAGATGCCTTCCCAGCCCACTTCTATTGCCAACAGGGGTGCACAATCCCCCAGTCAGCATCATGATCCCCCCCAACTTTGGTGGCACACTGGGAATCCTCCTCAGTGTGCCAAATTATTAATTTATTATTTTAATCTGTGAAAAAAGAAAACTGTCCCCCGTTGTCGTCAATGCAGAATCCTGCATCAAAATTTATGAAAATTTTGATGCAAGATCCTGTTTTGAAGTATTGCCAACTGGGTTGCCAAATTCCCCTGTCAGCATCATGATCCCTACCAACTTTGGTGGCACACTGGGAGCCCACCCCAGCATGCCTAATTATTATTATTTTTTTATTTTTTATTTTAACCTGTGAAAAAAGAAAATGGTCCCCATTGTCTTCAATGCAGAATCCTATATTGAAATGTGCAAATATTTCAATGCAGGAGGCTGTTTCAAGTATTGCTGACAGGGGTACCCAGTCCCCCTGTCGGCATCATGACCCCCCCAACTTTGCTGGCACAATGGGAGCCCACCCCAGTGTGCCCAATTATTTTTTTTTTTATTTTAACCTGTAAAAAAAGAAACCACCCCAATGTATTTTTTGTTTTTTACCCTGCAAAAGAAAACTTCCCTTGTCATCTCACCACCTCCTCCCCCATCCCCACCCTCCCTCTGCGCATCCACCTCCCACCCCTCACCCATACTTACCCTATGGAGGTTGGGATCGGCAATCTTCTCTGGACCAGGACATGTCTGCACTGTTCAAAGCCGAGCTGCAAATCTGAGGAGTCAAGGTAAGCCATATAATGGGAGTCTATGGGGGGGGTAACTTAAGTTGATATCTCAGCCAATTTTGGGAATTGTGTCCCCAGATTATCAACATGGGGTTATTGAGACCCTTCCTCATGAACACTGTCACTGCCATTTCATTTCTCTGTCCCAAAATGTGATTTGTCAGTCACTCTGTGGAATCACCTTTTGGGACTGAGTCCAAAATGACAGTGCCACTGTTCATGAAGTGGGGTCCCAAAAAGCCCATGTTGCAATTTTGATGAAAAAATTCCCAAAAATGACTGTATTACGAGCATGCATTGTGCAGTTTCTACGCACACTAGTACTTTAGCCAATTTTTAATAGTTTCACTCCAGAGTTTCAACATTGCCATTTTAACACCTCCTTATGAACAGTACACCTGTCATTTTTCATATCTTGCCCAAAATGTATTTTTGCAATTGTGGCACAGAATGGCATGGTTGCTGCGTGAAATCAACTTTTGGGACAGATTAACAAAATGAGAGTGCAACTGTTCAAGAGTGGGAGGACCCACAATGCCCATGTTGAAAATTTGGTGAAAAAATTCAAAATAAATACTGCATTACGGGTGTGTGTTGCGCAATTTCTACGCATGCTCATAACTTTGCCAATTTTTCATTTTTTCACTACAGATTTTCAACAATGCCATTTTTGGACACCAACTTATGAACAGAACAACTGTCATTTTCAACATCCTGTCTGGAATGTGATTTCACTCCTGTGGTGCATAATTTCATGGTCGCTGTGCGAAATCAACTTTTGTGATGGATTAACAAAATCACAGTTGCACTCTTCATGAGGAGAGGTCCCATAATGCCGATGTTGAAAATCTGGTGAAAATATTCCAAAAAATGAGTGTATTACAAGTGTACATTTCTAAGTTTCTATGCACGCTCATAACTTTGCCAGTGTTTCCCATTTTTCACACTGTCGTACTGTCTGGATGGAGGGATGGGAGCAAAGGTTCCAAAGGATTCTGGCTTCCACTGTAACATATGGATACTGTTGTACTATCTTGATGGAGGGATGGGGGTGCAGGGTCTGAAGGACCCTGCGCTCCCACAGTAAAATGAGGTTACAATTAAATTATCCGAAAAAGAAGGGACATTCTTTTCAAAACAAATATTTAATGCATCAGTTTGGGTGAATACTACAGTGACAAAAGCAGGGAAATGAGGTGTTAGGTTTCCAGCCCTAACGCCACCTCCAGGTTCCTACCTCATCATTTCGCTCCTATCTTCCACTCCACCACACACCAACAGGAGTTGAGTGTGCTATTGTGTCATCAGGCCTAACTCTCACCCCATTGTCCTATACTGTAGTGTGTGAGCTAGTTTACATGTGGAATGGGGTGAGAGTTGGGGCCTTTATGATTCCCATGGCACACCCCATCTGTTGGTGTGGAGGGTGGGGGATGGGGGGTGGGGTGCTGGTGGAAACCCTAATGCCTCATTTCCTACTTTTGTTGCTGTGGTATTCACCCTAACTGATGCATTAATGAAGTTTTTTAAAGAATATATACATACACATGTGTATGTGTATATATATATATATATATATATATATATATATATATATATATATATATATATATATATTTATTTTTAAATAGTATGCAGGTCTCTTCCTCATTCAATACTTCATTCTGGTTAAGAGGTCCTAGCTCAATAATCCATGACATCTCTCTTTACCTTAGAAATGAGTTCCATTCCATGCCTTGTTTTGGTTTTGTTACTTGTTCTAGGCCCCAAAATCCTGTGATGCCGAGTTGTGCCCTACTTCATTAAAATTTCTTGCTGCTATAGATTTGGGGTCTCTCTGACTGATGCATACTTTGTGTTCCAATATCCATGCATTCATAGGTCCAATGGTCTTTCCAATGTACAGTTTATAGCATGAGGAAACCAAGATACACACCACATCTTGCTCATCACAGCTCAGACCATTAATAGCAGGGTGCTCATCAGAGGGCACCTAGAACCTCTAAAGACACAGCTCCAACAGGTGGACTGGTTGTAAACTGACATGGCCCTGGATATCGATAAGACCTTGGATTACTTTATTATTACCTTCAACACAGTGTGCAATCTCCATGCCCCTCACAAAACAAGAAAGACCAAGGGTTACAGCAGTCCCTGGATTACACATGACCTATTTGAGCAAATGAAATCGTGTGATCACCTCTGGTACCGAGCCAGGGCAACCAAGTGGATATCATGGCACAAAAATGAAGCAGCACCAAGTGTGTTTCTGCAAAAATATCATTTTACTAACAAAATTGAAAAATACAAGCAGAAAATGAACACACATCAGTCATACAAACAGCAACTAGACGCCCAGCGCTTCGACTCTTAAGAAGTCTTCATCAGGGGGATATACAGGAGTACAAAACAGCTAGGAATACCTGCACAAGAGCAATTTGGGCCACAAAAGCTAAATACTATAAGGAACCCTTAACCGATTCCTGGAAATATGGATGAAGATTTTGGAACAACATCTCTGAGGTGACAGGGCAGGTCCCCAAAGAGACCCCATCCATGCTCAGCATAAATTTCCCTACAACCGTTGATCCTCAAACCATAGCTGAAACTTTCAATGAGGCTTTTACAGACCTTAGTCATGTCCTACCCCTTAACTTCTTCAACCACACCCCTTCTTCCTGAAATTCGCAGTCAGCAGAAAATATGAGGTCACACCCACCATTCCACTTAAAAGTGGTGAGCAAAGAAGAAGCAAAGAAATACATTCTCAAAGTACTTGGGAAAACTAAGCTAAGTGGGGATTTACCTGAGCTAAGGCTCATCACCCTCACCATTGATGAGGTACTGTTCCCCTTAACAAAGATCCTTAACTGCTCCCTCATACTTTCCCAATTCTACCCAAAATGGAAAGTCGCCTTAGATACACCAATACACAAGTCTGGGGACAGGGCATTGCACGGGAACTACATGCCCGTATAAATCCTACCACTACTTTCCAAACTGTTAGAGAGAATCGTGTCTGATCAATTGATGGAATACATGGAGAAGTATAAACTTCACTGTAGTCAATAACACAGGTTTCACAAAGGGCACAGCACTACTACTGCCCTGCTCGAATTTTCAAACTATATACATTGTGCCTTGGATCAAGGTCAATTAGTTGTAGCAACGTTCATTGACCTTTCCAAGCTGTTTGATACTATAAATCACTCTGTACTTATTGAACAATTATCTGATCTAGGTTTATCCATGGACACCATCAACTGGTTCAACAGTTACCACAGTGGATGCACTCAACAAGTCAGGATTGGTGATACACTCTCTGCAAAACAACCAATTTATTCAAGTGTCCCACAAGGGTCTATCCTAGGCCCACTACTTTTCACCATATTCCTGAATCAGCTCCCAGCCCCCTGTCATGGTCAGATCCTACTCTACACAGACAATGCAGTTCATTACTCAAGTAATACTGATCCCACACTCCTGGCTAATCAATTGCAGACTAGCTTTACCAATGCTGAAGCCTGGTTCCACTCACAGAAGCTAGTCTTTAACTACACAAAAACAAAAACAATGCTGTTTCACACTGCCCAAAACAGGTTCTGCTCCTACCAGCTGGAAATCAGAAGTAGCTCAGGAATTTTCTTAGAACAGACTTGACTTTTTAAGTATTTAGGAGTGACAATTGAGAGCACTCTGTCATTCACCAGCCATATTGACAATGTTACCAAACCAGTGAACACCAGTATTGGGCTACTATTTAAACACAGACAATGCTTTACCCCGGAAGTCCTCAGGCTTGCTATGCATAGTTCAATAGTCTCAGTAAATGATTATGGGCTTGTGATCTATGAATCCACCTCTGCCACCACCCTGCACCATGTCACCACTACCCTTAACAAGACCTGCCATCTCCTTACTGGAGCCACTACCTGACACACACATGTGACTTATATGAGCAAGCAAACTGGCTTTAGTTCAAATTCAGACTATCCTATCAATTATGCCTAATAGCAAAAAAGGCCTCCCTTGGCCTCTTGCCTCTTGGTGTACAGTCAATATTTAGGTTGCCAAACCACACCCACCATACTAGATGCACCTTGAACCATGCATTCTTAGTGCCTCACTGCCGTACCACCCAGAGGCAACACTCATTTGCATACAGAGCACCATTGTGGTATAATTTACTCCACTCTGATTTTATCAAAGACCAAACACTGGGCTCCCTCAAAAAGAAATTTCACCAAGCACTAGTCGCCAATGCCTCCTGTGACTGCCATGCATAAAACAACTTAGGCCTGTTTCCACTCCTTTACCCACACCCTACCCCACCCTTCCTCCACCCTACCATCCTACCCTTGCTACTACCCTATAACTTACCTGCCTTCCTGAGGTCCCCATAACCAATTCCAGCATTGAACTATGCTTGCTGCTCTATAGAGGGCATCATCAGTTCCTGCACTGATTGCCCCAGTGGAGTGCACTCTTAAACTGAATGACACAGTCCACAATTGTCTGCTGATATTCCCCTCCTGGCAATGCCCCCCCCCCCACACACACACACTCAGACAATGCCTTTGGCTGTATCCCTACTCTGGAACAATGTTAGGCCCTGGCCCTTAGCTTCTCTCTATCCTGTAAGACCATGTCCCTAGTTGTTGTCTTTCCCTCATTTTGTCTCTGACAATGCCACTTGGCTGCATCTTTTTCCTCCTGTAGCTGGATCCCAACCCTAATGCCCTTCCTTGCTACTAAGCTTACTCTGAGCTGCTGTGTATCTGCAAAATATCTGTTTTTGTCACTTAAATCCATATGTGCTTATTTTATTGCTACCTTTACTCCTTGGATCACAATGAATTTTTTCACTATACTGTTTGTTCTGATATGTGAGTAAATGGTAAAAACCTCTCCTTTATATGAGTTTCAGTACTCAGTTATTCTTGAAGTGTGTGAACACACTGAGCATCTTTCACATTGGTAGTTACTTGCTTTTAACCATCCCAATTGAAGCTGTCTCTTTTCCTTTTCCTCAAAATGATGCACTGTATGAATGATCTTACCTCAATTTTTTTTATGTTAACAGTGTTTTTTGGTTAAATGTTCTCCCAGTTTGTATCAGTGCTTGTTTATAATGCCCTACATCATGCTCATTTGTGTAGTATAATGGACACTGAATATTAAGCAGTTATCCTGTGTGTTTTTCTACTGTCTGTGTTGGATAAACTCTTCCCTGTTTTGTGTTTCTATTGTATTTATGGCCTGTTCTACTGTTCTCCCATCATAACCTCTGGCTTCAAATTTAGCTCTTATGTCTTTCACCATGCTGTGCACTTCTTCTGGACTACAGTTATGCTTTGCCCTTAAAAACTTTGAATAGATTATACTGTTCTTCAACTTTGGGTCATGGTGACTTTCACCTTTTAAAGTATATCTGAAGGATTGGAGGGCAAGATGAGCCTGTTCACTGATGACATGAAGATATGCAATAGGGTCAATTGACATTGCTGGTGGGGAGGATAAGATGAAGGTGGCTCTCAAAAAGCTGGAATCATGGTCAAAAACATGGCAGCTGAAATTCCATAAAAAAAGTGCAAGGTCATGCACCTAGGGAAGAGCAAACCTGGAGAGGATGACCACATGGGAGGCATTAAACTAGAGGCCACAAAGCAAGAAAGAGATCTGAGAGAGATTATAATGGAAGATCGGAAAAAAAAAAAAACAAGTAGAGTGAGGTCTGCATCAAAGGCAAATGGTATGCTTGATTGTATAACAAGGGGAATTATTAGTAGAAAAGGGGAAGTCTTAATGCCACTCTATAGATCACTGGTGAGACCACACCTGGAATTCTACATGTAGTTCTGGTGACCACATTTTAGAAAAGATGTAGAGAGACTGGAAACAGTGCAAAAGGAGAGTCACAAAGATGGTACAAAGACTGCATCAGAAACCATATAATGAAAGGTTGAGGGATCTCAACATGTATTCCTTAGGACAACACAGAGAAGGGGGAGACATGATTGAAACCTTTAAGTACATGAAGGGAATAAATAGGGTACCGGTTCAGGACCTATTTCAAATCAAGAGTTACACAAGAACTAGAGGGCATGACATGAAGCTGGGGGGGGGGGGCTAGTTCACACTCAACACACGTAATTTGGTTTTCACTGAGAGGGTGGTCGACGCATGGGACAGCTTCCCCCAAGGAGTTGTGGAGGCAAGAACAGTTGTGGCTTTTAAGAATGCTTGGGATGAACATAATGGCATCATAACACTGAATAGTAGGTAAGGGAGGTGGGAGGGTATAGGGCAGACTAGATGGATCATGTGGTCCCCTTCTGCCATCAATATCTGTGTATTGATCTGTCTATGTATCTATGTAAATAGGATTGAAATACAGTACATAGGTTTTTCATACAGTAAGGTCTTTACTCAGTTGTTCTTTTTTACTAGTAGCTGGTCTAGGAATGACATACTATCCTTATCCCATGTAGTGGAACATTTAAAAATGCCTTTTTTACTGTTTTCATATTCATGGATCTCTTCCATTTGGTTCTCCATTCCTTTCCACACTACTGTCACACCATGAATACACCTCTTCCAGAATATGTGTGGTAGAAAAGGTTGCTCATGGGATCCAGAATGTGCTCTTGTTCATGTTGTTACATGTAGAACTTGGCATCTGAAGGGAGAAATAATCTCCCCATGGCCATTCTTTTCACTTGCTCATAATTTTTTTTTTCAAAACAGAAATATTTCCTTTGTAGCAGTATGTTTGCCAACTGGACTAAGAAAGTAAAGTAAATGGTGAGAGTTCTCTTAATAGTCTCTTTCTGAACACATACTGAAGTACTATGACACCTTTAGTGTGCAGGATGCATGTGTAAAGATCCTGTACTTCAAGACATGCCAGGACTATGTTGTTAATGCCTTGTTCTCTTTCATTTATTTATTTCACTATCTGCAAGACATGAGTAATATTCTGCAGATATGTGCTGTTGGAAGGTACAATCAGTTTCTTGAAGTAAAGCAAATAGCAGGTCAGTGGCTCCAGTACAGAATTTAGTCCTGAAACCGTGGATCTCCCTGGTAGCTTTGTGGGCTGCTTATGGGTTTTTGGAATATGTAAAAGGACAGTGTGCATTGTGTTTTATTGGCTAACATTTCTTTATCCTAAGAACTTATGAATTCCATATTCTCATCCAGCAGGAGAAACTGCCTCATTTATGATTCTATTTCAGCTAGAGGGTCTCTGGAGCGTCTTCTAATTCACTGGTTTATTAAGCTGCCTGAAGCAGTCTATTGTATTTTTCTTGTAGTCCTGTATTACTACTCACCACTCTTATCATCTGGATTGATGGTTATGTTATTGCCTGTCTGTAAGTTTTTTAGAGCCTCGCTGTGTGTTTGCATGAGATTCTGTGGTGATGGGTGAGTGTAGTCTTCTATTCTCTGTTCATAAAATGAATACTGAAATGCAAAAGCAACAAACTGAATGTCAAACAGTAACCTTTGAGGAACCCATTTATCTAGAGTTCTCAGTCTTGGCCACTGCATGGTATATGGCAGAGAGGCTTCTGAATTACCATAGCAATATGGTATAATAATGCAGAATATGCTGTACAGAGCATGGCATGGGTGAAACGCACATGTGCCTAGCCTGCCCCACCACCACAATTAGACAATACTGGAGAGCAATAACTTAATTCAAGAAACAAAAAGATTACAGAACTAAGACATATCAAAGAAAAATAAACAGAGCAAAGGAGCCAGCAATTGCATAAAGAACAATAAGTATTTGTCTGGTGCCAAGTAGGCAGGTCTTGATTTTTGCATTGTTAGCTGAGTTTATTTTTGTAGCAGGCCTTACTGTCTCACCTTTATCACAGCTATAATTGTAGTATGAGGACTACATTTAGTGTCAATTATAATATTTTTTTCATTTGCAGTGCCCACAAAGAGGCCTTTGGTACAGTGGCACTGCTTTTCAGTACTTTTTCCTGCACTGTATACACAGTGGTTCAAGTCTCCACCCAAAACCTGCTAATTACTTTCATCCCCCAGCACTGAACTCTCTTATAGCCCACCTCCCAATCACTGTTTTTTAATTCTCTGAAGATCTGGACTGGACATCAGACCCAGCATGTAGTTGCGGGGAGAGAGACACATGTTTTTTAATCCCTTGACATGCCCGGTTGTCATCAGGCCTGTCAGGTATTTGGAGGGAGACAGCCAGATGGTTTTAATCCCTGATGGGCTGGATTGGGCATCAGAGCAAAGCAAGCAAATCTTTATTTTTAAAGCGCCTTTCAAAAATCAAGGTGCTGTATATAATATAAAATGCCATATAAAAACAAACAATATAACAATTATTTAAAATCAATCCATTACTTAGTCAGGGAAGGCCAAAGAGAATAAATGCATTTTCAGCATAGATTTAAAACAGCTGATGGTCAGGCATTCTCTTAACCCAATGAGGTAGAGAATTCCAAAGGATCGGTGCTGCAAATGAAAAAGCACGAGTTCCAGATGTTTTAAGACAAACCCTGGGAATCTGTAGCAATCACTCGTTGGCAGATTGGAAAGGGCGATTGGGAGAGTAGGGAGTCAGGAGATCTTTGAGGTAGTCAGGTCCCTGTTCATGTAGGGCTTTAAAGGTAAGCAAACCTACCTTATAGGTGATCTGCCACTGAACTGGCAGCCAGAGCAGATTGCACAGCACAAGCATAATGTGACAGATCCTAGAGGTACCAGTCAACAGACTGGCCACAGCATTCTGCACTAGCTGCAGGTGGTGGATATCAGCCCCAGACATCCCTAGGTAGAGGGCATTGCAGTAGTCAAGATGGGTAGTAATGAAGGCGTGGACCAATGTTGGAAGGTCGCCCAGGGGAATCAGGTGTTTCACCCAGGCAATATTCCTCAGATGGTAAAATAAGGATTTGACCACAGCTGACACCTGAGACTTCAGGGTCAGACTGATTTCAGATATAATGCCCAAGTTACACACCCGATCTGAGGTAATGAGCTGGACACTATCAAGCCATAGGCCTGACCCGTGCCCAGCACCAAAACATGCCCCCGGGGGGCCCTGATCCACAACCAACACCTCAATCTAATCCGGATTCAGTTTCAACCAACTCGAGCTCATCCAATTTTTAATCTCATAGAGGCAACTATTTAGTATAGAGATCGCATCAACCTGTCAGGGCACAAAGGACATATACAATAGAGTATCATCTGCATAGCAGAAAAAACTCAAGCCGTATCACCAGTTGATATCTCCTAATGGCAGCATATACACTGCAAACAACATGGGTGCCAATATAGAGCCCTGTGGCACCCTGCAGGACAGGGGAAGGGAGTCAGAGGAATAAATTCCAGTGACCACCCTCTGAGACCTGCCTACAAGGAAATATCGAAACCATTTGAGGACTGTACCCGATAGTCCACAAAGGAACTGCATGGTCTCCAAAAGCACTTCATGGTCCACAGTATCAAAAGCTGCAGAGAGATTGAGAAGAACCAAGATGGTATGAGCCTTTTGATCTCTCACCATTAGGGGGTCATTTAATACCAAAACAAGGGCAGTCTCTGTGCTATGCCTCTTCCTGAAGCCAGACTGGAGGGCTTCATAAACATTGTGAATTATTAGGTGATTGTCCAGTTGCAACGCAACCACCTTCTCAATAAGCTTCCCCACAAAGGGAATGTTAGAGACAGGTTGGTAGTTAACTGGATTGAAGGGATCTAAGGAGGGTTTTTTAAGGAGTGGGTGAATGACTGCCTCCTTTAAGGGGTCTGGAAAGATTCTCTTCTCCAAGGATCTCCATACAATTTCAGCTAGGATCAGGCAAATAACATCTACACATCCCACCAAAAGGGAGGTAGGGCCTGGACTCAAACTACAACAGGTTGGGCACAAGGTCTGGACAATCTTCATAATGTCCATGAATTCTGGTGGGCTGAAAACCGTCCAGACAGACCAGGTGCTCATCACCCATCAGGTAGTTTGGGGCACGGAGACAAAGATTTTTTTTAATTCCCTAACAGGCTGGGTTGGGTTTCTGATCTGTCAAGTTGTTGAGGGGAGACAATACATTTTTTTCTGTTCAATGATTGTCCTGCTTTGTCACTGGATTCTTCAAGCAGTTGAATGGAGGAGGAGAAAATACATTTTTTTCAAATCTCTAACAGATCATGTTGGACACTGGTCCCTTTAGGTAGTTTGGGGGGAGGGAGGGCTGATTTTTTTTATCCCCTGCTGGTTGGACACTGGATCCATCAGGTAGTTTGAGAGGGCTGAATCAGTTTTGTTTTATTCTCTGATGGGCCAGATTGGACACCGGATCATTCTGATATGCAGCAGCCTGGGTTGGAGCATGCATGGCAGTATGATCCCTATTTGTGTATTGGGAAAAAAGTAGAGCTGAGATTGAAGTTCAAGAGGAGGAAAGAAGGAGAGAGGGAGAGTCGAGCAGTGGAGCCTGTATCACTGGCACTTGGGGTTACAGCATAGAAAGTGAGCACCATCAGTCTCCTTCTCTGTCTAGTCTCTCATGCTAGTGTGCTGTAGGCCAGAGGAGGTGGAATTGCCTGAACAGGCTGGTAGAAGCAGAAGTGCAACAACAGCTCCAAACCTGCAGTGCAGTGTTTGAGCCTCTCACTGTGACCTAAGTGGATGGACATAAGGAAAGCAGTGTTTTACAACCCTAACTATTCCACCTTACACTCAGCACTTTGCTTCTGCTCCTCCTTAGCTCCATTGGGCCAGTGTTCAACACAGCCCCCATCAGGTAGTTGGAGAGATGGAGAAAGACATTTTTTATTCCTTAGTGGGACATGTTGGGCACTGGACTGGTAAGATGTTTGAGGAAGGGGGCAAGATTGGTTTTCATTCTCTGCCACACAGGGTAGGCAAAAGAACTGTCAGGTTCTTGAGAGAAGGATCAGATTGTTTTTATTCCCTGATGGACCTGGTTAAACACTGGACCCGTCTGGCTGTTGGGGGAGGTTTGTCATTTTTTTTACTCTCACAGTTCAGGATTGGCATTAGACCTCTTGGGTTGTTGAGGGAGAGGGACAAATTTTTGTATGTCCTTACAGACTGGGCTGGGCACTGGACCTATCAATCAGTTTGAGGAAGGGGGAATGATGATTTTATTTCACGGCAGACCACACTGGGCACTGGACCCATCAGATTGTTGGTAGGATAGGGCTATATTTTTTTAATTCCCTGAGAGGCTTGGTTTCATACTGGAGCCATCAAATAGTTTGGGAGAGAGGGACATTTTTTTTTAATTCCTTGATGAGCTCAACTAAGTATTAGATCAGTCAGGAAGTTGGTTGAGGGAGAGAGACAGATTTCTTGTTTATTCCCTGTTGAGTCAAGTTAGGCACTGGATCTGTCAGGTTGTTGTGGGAGAGGGACAGATTTGTTTTATTCCCTGATTGGTTGGATTGTGCCCTTGATCTGTCAGATTGTTGGGGGAGAAGGGCAAATTTGTTTTATTCGCTGATGGGTTGGCCTGGCACTGGACCTGTGAGGTAGTTCTGGGGAGTGGCACAGATTTGTTTTATTTCCTGATGGGTGGGCTGCTCACCAGGCCAATCAGATAGTTGGTAGAGTGGGACAGATTTTTGTTTTTATTCTTTGCTGGGCTAGGTTGTGCATCAGAATCTATAATCTATTCTGCTACCAGTATGGAACTCCTGTGCCTTGTAAAACATGTTGAGATACAATGTGTAAGAAGGTCACGTTGCTTAAGTGGTGTTTTGCAAGTTTCCTCACAATGACCCCCTTCAGCTCCAGCAACTGATTCCCCCTCCCCCCCCCCACCACCACCATTAGATTTCCAGTCTTGGTCAAGCTACTCAGACTGACTGGAAACTCTGCTATTTTTTCATTGTAGATAAAGGTTGGGAGAGATTCTTTCTAGTTCCTACAAGCGTGACATGGTACCACAACTATGCTATTCTTTGTCCTCTTGTTTTGCAATAATTTGGTAGCACTAAAACCCTCAGTTTTGTATAGACAGTTTCATTTTTGTAAGTTGAGCTTTCCCTTTATCACAATTTTGGGCTTCAACTCCATAGTCTGCTGTACACTAAATTGTCTCAGGTTTTCATTCCTTTATGTTCCATGCCCATTGGTTGGTTCCTGAAAGTTCATTATCAACTAGGAAACTATCTAGGGTTAGATTGAACCAAGGGAGTGGTGCAACCCATATTAGGAAGTCCTAATATTAAAATTGCTGGCCACATCATTCCTAAGGCCTTCAGTCACCATCTTAGGACCACACCGATGTCCTTCCTCTTTGAGGGAGACAAACATGCAACCTTCTAGTCTGTCCATGAGCATCTGTTCTTTTATCTTACTTGGGACATAAACCCTTGATGTTGACGGACCGATAAACTCCTGAACTTTATTTCACCACAATGGCACAGCAACACCCCGTGTCCAGGTTATATAAGATCTTCCAACCTCTAGATGCTAATACCCCTACTGGAGTTTGCTATTATTGGACACAGACTTTAGGTATCTTTGATGACCCTAAAATTTGGCATTTGGTGTGCAATTTTTACAAATACATCAAACAGGACAAACTGAGGTTGATTCAATTTCAGGTTCTCCAATATTTGTACTATACCCCATCTAAATTGTAGAAAATTGGTAAGATCTTGTCTCCTGTATGCTCTCGATGTAACCTCACAGAAGGTCATCTCAGACATGATCTATGGGACTGTGCAAAGGTGGCTCCTTTGTGGAATGCCATAAATAATTTGTTAGACCCACTCCTGGGTTGAAATGATCTTTCTACTCCCCATATTTGTCTTGTGGGGTCTTTTTCCCCTAAGTTTTAATTGGTATTTGTAAAGCCCATATGGCATTAATCTAGGTCATAGCGAAACTAATTGTACTTTGTCATTGGAAAGATGACTTTATTCCCCCATATAAGGAGTGGCACCAGGAGATTTTGACTGCACTTAAGGTTGAGAAGCAAATTGTTTCCTTATGAAAGTGTCCTCACCTATTTCATAGTAGATAGGAATCACTTTACACTCCTTTATCCATCTCTTCTGCAAGGTCGTAACCCTGAGCATAATTATTAATTTTACTTGTCAACACCTCTGCTTTTTCAAGAACTACTTTTAGAGCCTGTTTTCTAGTTCTCTAGGGATTGCTGAGCTACAGGGCGGGGGTGGGGTTGGATTTTGTTGTTTGTTTTCTGTTTTGTAAATGTAGTTCTTGTTGTGTATTTGTATGGTTTGTATTTTTATTTCTGAAATAAAAAGCAATAAAGTATACGGAATTAAAAAAAAATGGTTGGAAGATACTAGTGTTTGTTCTATCTAAGAATAAACAAATTCCTTATACAGTTTATTTACTAGTGTTTTAACATCTCTTGTACTAGAGAAGAATGGCATGAAGTGACATTGCACATTTAAAGAACATGCAGTATATTTTAAAGATGTGCTGGCACTATACAGCAGGACGTTGGATGTCATTGCATTGACTGTAATGATTTAATATTCAGTGAATAAACATGTACAACTCACTTAAGCTCCCAGTACTAAATTAAACCCAGTTATTGAAATGGGTAGAAGCAGAAATCCATTGAAAATGAGATGTATCATCCTAGCTAGGCTGTCCTGGGAAAAGACACTGTAACCATAGGTAAAAATAGAACCCCAATGAAACTGAAATATTGCACATTAGCTGGAATACTCTAGGACAATACACTATACAAATAGATACAATCTAGACCCCACAGGAAATGAGATGTTGCAGCTCAGATGGGCTGTCCTGGTAAAAAAAAAAAAAACATTAAACAGTGAATTTACAGTAGTAATTTTCTCTCTCCAACCTCACCCAGACATAGGAGGAAGTGTGGTTTAATTGTTAGAGCAATGCTGAGAATTGGGAAATTAACAATTCAAATGCACTACAGCCACGTTTGCACTGGGTGACCCAAAACTACTCACTTAACCTCCCAGTGCTTCAGTCACCCCACCCAGCTATGGAAGTGAGTAGTAGCAGGGCCTCACTAGAGAAAAAAATGTTGTATTTAAGCTGGACTGTCCTAGGGGAAAAATATCATAAAAAAAAAAAAACATTTTCAGCAATTTCTTACATTTCCTGGTCCCATTTTACCCCTCCCCCCAGGATACAATGTGGTCTAAAGTAAGGGCACTGGTCCCTATGCACTAGTCAGGCATAAGTACTTGTGACATGTGCATACCCGACCTGCATAACTGCACACCCACGGATAGATACGCACAGGTGGCATTCATGACCACATACCCCACCTGATGGTGATGGACTCCACAGGGTGGCCGGAGGCTGGGTTGTGGGTCTGCCTGGGCATCCTATCAGGTGCCCAGACTGGGTCTCACACTGGATTCCTAGTGTGGCAGGGCTCGGCATTGGCAGCATGCCCCATGGATATCTGATGGCCAGTGGCAGTGGCAGGTGATGGAGGACAATGTCACCAGCTCTCCGATGCCACTGATCAGTGCAGTGGGATGGGTGGGTTGCACAACTGCAGACATGGGGGGCTGGGGGAACAGTACCACTGGTAGTGGGGTGGGTTGCCGTGTGGTGCTGCTGGGGAGGGTGACAGCTGCCATGTGCCAGTGCCCCTGTGAGGGGTATGGGTGTTGTGGGTGATGGGGGAGTCACCACACTCACCGCAGTGTGCTGGGCAGAGTGGGTGGCATCTGGCAGCCATATCCTGTGGCCCTGGTGGATCGATGGGCTGTTTGCCCTGTCCTGCAAGGTGTGCATGGGGCATGTAGGGGGTTTAAGGCAGGGTTCCTCCAGTGTACCCTGCACCCCTAAGCACCCCCCCAGCCAGCCAGTGCTATGTGCCTTAGTGCATGGCGCATAGTGCCGGCCCACCTCTCACCCACCCAGGCACACTGCTCCTTGCATGGCCAGAGGATCGGGTGTGTATGTGCTGTGTGCCCCCTTTGTGCATCCCACATGAGGGGGTGAGTAGGGTACAGAGTGACTGTGCACCCCAGCTGTGCACACATAGGGACTCTGCCCCATTAGTGCATAGGGCCCTTTGTGTGGAACAAGAAAACCACAGGTACAATCCCTGCTACTGAGAAATATTAACTTTGTAACTATGAGTAAATCAGTTAGTGTCCCAGTGTTCTAGGATCCTACAGGAAATGGGATAATGCTGGGCCATCATTCCATAGAATCTGGAGAAGCCTATGCCTCACTAAGTTTACATCCAAATGGGGCCTTTTGAACTGAAGCAACCTGTAATGGCACCATTTTATGTTCTTTTAGATTAGAGTTGGAATGTGTGCCCCATCCAAGAAATTTTCATGGCATGCTGTACCTGGGATGTTGCATCTAATCTGCACTATTGTGCATAAATACATTGATAAAATTAGAAAAAGTAGGACCCCAGTGCAAAGGAGATGTTGCATCTCTGCCTAGCCATTCTTGTTATATAAATAATAAAATAAATACATACTGTACATACATAAACAAACACATAAATGAATGAATAAAGCAAACTATGCATAACTGGCAGCCACTCCCTTCTCCCAGTACCACATCCAGGCAATAAGGTTTACTGTAGTGGTTTGTGCACTGCTGGGAACAAGAAGATTTGGGCAAGTTATTGAACATGAGCTGTTGAACCCACGCTGGACTATCCTTGGAAAATACATTGTAAAAATTAATAAAGCAGGACCCCATGAAAACATAGAAACAAAGACTCTGATGGAAGATAAGGACCGCTTGGCCCATCCACTCTGAAAATTTCTCCCTACTCACACTATTACCACAGACCATGCCCAATAAACAGCTCTTTCTCACTCCTCCCTTTCTTTCCACTATGATTCCCTTGTGCTTATCCCATACATTCTTCATCCCGACCGCTATTTTCACTCTCACCACCTACACTGGAAGGCTGTTCCAGGAATCCTCCACTGTTTCTGTGAAAATGTTCTTCCTCACATCTCTCCTGAATCTACCACTCTCCAGCTTTATACCATGTCCCATTGTTCTTGTGCACAATTTTTTCTGAAAAATATTCCCCTCTAGTACCTTATTTACCACAATGAGGTATTTAAAGATCTCTGTCATACCCCACTTCTTCCTGCTAAGTTTCTGGGTTATATATAGAGGTTCTTTAGTATCTGCTTGTGCGGCTTTTGATGACAACCCTACACCATTTTAGTTGTCTTCCTCTGAATCGCCTCCATACTGTCTATGCTCTGCCAGAGATGTGGTCTCCAGAACTGGACACAATACTGTACTGTAGGTAGAATCTTGCCAGCGAGCTATACAGAGGCAAGATCACCTCCCTCTTTCTGCTGGTGATACCCCTCCATCTGCACCCCAGTATCCCACTTACCCTCCCTGCTACCTTGTCATACTGGCTGGCCAACTTTAAGTCATCCAATATGATTGCCCCAGGTGTCTTTCCTGCTTGGTGGTCATCAGTCTTGTTGCTTTTCCTAGCCAACTTTACTTCATCTGATATGATTACTCCCATGTCTCTTTCATGTGTGATGGTCATCAATAACACTCCACTCATTTTGTACTTAAGCCCTGGGTTTCTGTGCCCTAAGAGCATTATTTTGAATGTTTTTGCATTGAAACCCAGCTATCATGGGAATCAAGATGTGTTTTCCTTAGTAAATAAATTATAAAAAGAAAAACAAAACACAGCATTGTTGAGAGTTACTCTACCCTCTTTCAGTTACTATGCATGTCAATTTCCCTTGTACAACACAAACTGTACTGCAAAAAATAATGTGACCTATGTCACTTCATTTCAAGGTACTGGTAAACTTATGTGTAATTCTGTGGTGATTTGCATATGCAGCCCATAATGCTTTGCATTGTGGGGGCATGTGAGATTTTCTATTTCTTTGAAACTTGGCTTCCCAGCCAAATGCCCTTTGGGGTAACCATTGCCTCAGTGCTTGCACACAGAGGTTCTTTTTCTTATGTGTAATTAACTCTCTACTGTATATGGCCAATATGAAAGCCATGCAGCTCAGTGTTTCTGGGTTTTTCAAGAAACGTTATGAAATATGCAGTTCATTACCCTACAGAACAAACCACATGCTTAAAAAGATGCCACCCAGAGGGCCTTGGCAATGTGAGCCCCACTGAGAGACAAACTTTGCAAATGCAAAAATGGGCTTTCTGAACACACTGACTGTAACTCTGAGCATACACACCAGAGTCATTTTCTCTGTGTATGTACTGAACGCTGGTGTGCATGCTCAGAGTCCCATACAGGGTGTTCAGGCAGCCTGATATAGTTTTCCAATGCTCTTTTCAAGTTGGGGTGCAGGATGGTAAAGTGCAACTGAGTAGCAAATTTCTGCCAACAGAACCAGTATTTCCAAAGAGTGGACAAAGCAGAAAGTTAAGGTGCCACCAAGAGGCACAGTTTCCCTGACTGCCCAGGAGAATGCCACAAACCATGTGCACCATAAGATCCATGCACTTGGGGCTCGCAGCATTTGGGGCCTTTTGAAAATCCAACCCATGGCATCACAGTTGAGCTATCATGGGTAAATGAGACACTGCATCTTGGTTTGAGTATCGTAGAAAAACTAAACATAGGTAAAATAAAGACCACACAGAAGAAAAAAAATACAGCAGCTCAGTTGGGCTACCCTGGGAAAATAAATTGTTTTATATATATATATATCTATATATATATATATATATATATATATATATATTATGGTAGCACGGTAGTGCTACCATAGTTAGGGTTGAGGAGCCATTTCTATGTTAAACCCCAAAACTTTGCACCTTAATAACTTTGCAACCATTTCATGGATTTGCCTGAAATTTGGAATTTATGATCAAGAACCATAGGCCTTGGGATCTGCCAAGTTCAGTACTGGTCAGTTATACAGCTGTGGAGTTATTAAGTGTGATCTGTGTGCACGTTTACGCTTTTCTGGAATTCTGTGGTCGCGCCTACAGGTCTTACGGTTTGTGTCACCGGCCTGAAATCTTCAGGGAACGTGCAGCCAGGGTCCCCAATGTGTCTTTCAAAGATTTCGTGAAAAAATATTAAACGGTTCAAAAGTTATTCAAAAAACAGATTCCCATTGTAAGTCAATGGGAAAAGTTAACAAAAAGTTCAACACTTTAGCAAATGCATTTTTACTTTCGCAAATGGGCCTGTTACTTTCGCAAATTGGCCATTTTGTTTTCAGTTGGTGATCAGAAAAATGGTTGGCATTTAAATGTGGGACCCTCTAGCAACCTAATTTTTTGTATTCACCTAGTCGGGCCCTGAGGATGCTTGCCATGTCTTTATTTTGTGGTAAAACACCCCAGAAATAAGTTTTTCAAATTTCTGGAAAAAGATGCTTTCGAAAATTACTTTACGTGCTCACGAAAGTGTCATGAACTACTAGCAGCTTTCATAAATTGCGACAGTAATTTTCTAGTCTGTGGGAAAATGACAGCAATTCTTTGGCACTGCACTGCAAAATAACCGTTGGGAGTTTTGGGCTGAAATTTGGAGGGAACGCAGCCGACATCTCACAGATGTGACTTTCAGTATTGTATTGAAAAAATATTACATGGCAGCAAAGTTATGGCACTCCAAAGTTGACAGTTTTTCCCATAGGATAACATTACGGCGCCCGAAGCATTACAGGAATCCTTTGGCACCCTGCTGCAAAATAACGGTTTGGTATTTTTTCCTGAAATTTGGAGGGAAGACAGCCAACCGTACACAGATGTGCCTTTCAGTAGTTTGGTGAAAAAATATGACATGGCGGCAAAGTTACGGCACTCCAAAATTGACGGTTTTTCCCATAGGATAACATTACGGTGCCCGAAACTTAACAGAAATCATTTGGAGCCCTGCTGCAAAATAACGGTTTGGTCTTTTTTCCTGAAATTTGGAGGGAAGACAGCTAACAGCCCACAGATGTGCCTTTCAGTAGTTTGGTGAAAAAACATTACAGGGAGGCAAAGTTATGGTCCTCTGAACTTTTCTTTTTTTCCCATAGGATAACATTACGGCGTTCACTGCGCCTTTCAGGGCCTGTATCTCGTAAACGGTGTGAGATACGGACTTTTTGTCGGAAAAATTCTTAGCCCCTAGTGGGGCTAAGATAGAAATTAGCCAGGACAGTTGTAAATAATATGACTTTTAAATTTTTTTTCTATGTCGTACGCTTCCTGAGATATAATGTATTTAGTATTCCAAGATCTCATTTTCTGCGCCAATACTCATTATTTTGCATACATTATTTGTACTCACTGTCTTTCTCAATGCAGGTTTTGGGGAAAACCAGCCTGTGCGCTTACATTACTGTTACTGTTGCCCTTTCCACTTGCAGATCCGTACCCGTTTCACTTACCATTGACGTCTGCGCCACCATGTGCGTTATCCTTTGCGTTTTCATTTGCGCTTGCGTTTCTGTTATTTTTTGCCATTTCTGTCTACAGTACTGTTTATCTTACTGTTTCACTTTACATCACCATGCCCATTGACATTTCTGTTTGCAGGCACCATGTTACTATGTGACAACACATCACGTGGCAGACCATTCCCGTCTACACCACCATGTACGTTACCCTTTCTGTTCTCATTCGTGCTTGTGTTACCATGTGCACCACTGTTAGCATTTCTGTTTGCATTGCTGTCCCTGTTAGTATGCCACAACACATCATGTGGGTGTGTAGCCGGAGTCAAAGGGCTCCAGCGCTCCGCCCGCTGCATTACATTATTTCTGTTATCATTCTCAAAAGAAGGGAAATTAGAGGCAAAAACTCCATTTAATGCATTAGTTAGGGTTGTTCACAGCGACAAAATGAGGAATTCACTGTTAGGTTGAAACCCCCTTGGACCCCCGCCCACCCCACCGGCATTGGGGTGCGCATTGGGATCGTGGGTCCTAACTCTCACCCATTCTCCTATACTTCTGCTTTTACACATGTCATAGGGTGAGAGTTGGGCTGGCGATCCCAATGCGCACCTAATCCGATGAAAGGTGGGTAGAGAGTCAAGAAATTTCCAACCTAACAGTGATTTCCTCACTTTTGTCGTTAGAACAACCCTAACTAACGAATTAAACAGAGTTTTTTGCCTCTAATATATTAGATATATAGGATATGACATGGTCTGACTGAAGATATCATGTTTGTGTTCACGACAGGCCATTGATATCATGATAGCTCATGAGTAGCGAAGCCACGAGTGAGATATCTTGATGTCACTGGCCTCAAGTGAAGATAAATATGATATCTTCAGTCAGGCTATGTCATATTCTGTTTATACAATGTATGTTTTGCCCTCCCAACACAACCCACCACATGCCCCTCTCAATGCAATGGGAGACATAAAGGTGATGGCCCTAGCAATACAACCCCCCTTACAGAAATGCTGTGACAATAACAGATGTCATTTGTTGTTTAAAAAATATCTGGTGGATCCTGGTATTTATGGTTATTTTTTTAAAAAGAGTTATCTAGTTTATCCTGCTATGCCCCCAACAGAGGTTCCCCATGCCCCCCCAACATAACAGATTATATAGGGTTTTGAAATATCTGGTTGATCCTGTCACTTTAAATTTATTACAAATATCTGGTTGATCCTGCTATTATTTTGGAAAAAAAGTAATACTTTAAAAGCTTATCTGATGATCCTGCCACTCTGAGCACATTCACTTTCCCTCTAAATGTAATGTGGCTGAACACTATCCGCACTGATGCTTGTTATATTGTCAGACATTTTCTAGGAGGTATCCTGGGTTCAAAAAGTCAGAAAACACTGTGCTTTATGCACAGCTTAGTGGCAATTGTTGAAAAAACTGCCAGCTGCATACAGACTGCAGTAAGCGAGTTTGCGGCTTCAGAACAGCAGAGGGAAATGTGAAGCGACAGATGCTTGCACTTTCTTTTACTGTTCAAAAGCCGCCGACTCAGTCGCTGCAATCTGTGTGCAGTCAGCAGGTTTTTTTCAACAAATGACACTGAGCTGTGCGTAAAACACAGCATGTTCTGATTTTCTGAACCCAGGGTACTTCCTAGAAAACTTCTGACAATATAACAAGCATCAGTGTGGATAGCACTCTGCCATGCTACATTTTGAGGGTAGCAGGATCAACCAGATAAGCATTTAAAATATACATTTTTCCTAACAAATGGCAGGATCAACCAGATAAATTATCTTTCACGAAAGTAAGGACAGTTAAGATTGAAAATGCTGTTTTGTTTCTTTTTATGCAGACCGTGTCTTATTGCAAATGTCCATTTACAGCTGTAGACAGCACTGAGTTACAATACATTAAAGCAAGAAAGTGAAAGTTTCACATATCACAGTGGTTTCAGTATGACATATAGGAACGTGGGAATATCATATGATGTATGGGAACATGAAGATATATATGATATCTTCACTGACAGGCTTAGATATCCCTTTTTATACATGGATTTATCCCAAAACTTACGCTGTATAAATATATATATATATATATATATATACACATACACACACATACATATACATATACATGCATACATACATACATACACACACATATATATTTTTATTTATTTACTGAATTTTGATGACCAGGTTGGCCCACTGGGCCCCGAAGGTCCCTTTTTCAGAGAAGACCCGGAGAACAGAAACAATACAACACATACAAACAGGTGATACAGAAGCAGTACAATACATACAGTCAGGTGATACATGGTTATGAGAAGTAGACAAGATAATGAGGATAACAGTACAGGCAATTATTCAAATTGTACACCATAAATGCAACACTTGAAAGATTTAAGGCATGATTTAATGTAGGTTAAGGTGACAAGAGAGGGGGGATGGGTGTTGTGATTATATTCATATATACACTTATATATTATGGGGGTCACGGTCGTGCCCCCTTAGTTAGGGTTGAATATTATGTTTAAAGTTAAATCTCAAATTTTGCACTTAAATAACTCTGCAACCGATCAATGGATTTGCACAAATTTGGCATACACTGTGCCATGGGGTAGCTCTCTTGACATCGCAAGTTTTGTTCCAATTGAATGTGCAGATTCTGAGATCTGGATAGTGCAAAAACCTTAAAAGGTTACATTTTTTACAGGTTTTTCCTCATCACCTTGCACCCACACAATGTAGAATTGTGGTGTGATTTTTCTATAGTAGAGGCAGCTTGGGTAACAGAACTACCACATGTTTGTTTGGTAAAAAAATGTTAATCTGTTGCAAAGTTATTCAATTTTTAAGTTCCTATTATTTTCAATGGGAAGATCAGTACTGATAAGTCTGTACTGTGTAGACATTAAGGATGTGTCCTTTTCAGAATGTTTGTAATAATATTGAAAATTCCAAAAATAAAAAGTAAAAAAAAATATTGCCAGCATTCACTGGCTCTTTCCAAGCATTCTTGTCAGACAGTCATGAAGGTGGTTTGATGGTTAGAGGACTGTTTAGAACAGGGAAATAACTTCAAATGCAGCTGGAACTCACTTAACCTTCCAGTTCAGTAGTCCATCTGTCCTCCTATGCAAATGAGAAGAAGCAGGGCCCCACTACAAATGAAAGGTACCATCTCAGCTGTGCTGTCTTTGGGAAATAAGTGGTAAGAACACACGTACACACACACACACACAAAAATATTGTAGCAATTGCATACCTTTGTTGGTCCTACCTCCACCACCCCCACAAAAATAGTGTGGTCTAATGGCTAGAGCACTGTCAGGAATCATGTGCAGTCCTAGCAATATGTATTCACTGTGTATCCCTAAGCAAGCAACTGAGCCTCTGAGTGCTCTGGTCCACCCAGCTGCATAAATGTTTAAAAGCAGAATCCCACTGGCAATGGGATATTGCATCTTAGCTGCACTGTTTTGTGTAAATAGGAAGAGGTATCACCAGCAGGAAGGAAAATGTGGTGCTGCCCCTATATAGATCACTGGCATAATCTCACCTTGAGTACTGTGTCCAGTTCTGGAGACCACATATTCCAGAAAGGGCAGAGAGAGTGGAGGTGGCCCAGAGGAGGACTGCCAAAATGGTGAAGAGTCTGCATCAAAAGCACTACAAGGAAAGGAATAAAGTGTTAAATATGTACACCCTGGAGGAGAGGAGGGAGGTAAGATATGATAGAGACTTTTAAATGCCTCAAGGGGATTAATAAGGTATTGGGGGTATGTTTCAAAGAAAAAAGTTGCTCTAGAATAAGAGGGCATGCCATGAAGCTGGAATGGGGGGGGTAAATTCAGGTGGAATATGAAGAAGTGCTCCTTCACAGAAAGGGTGGTGGATGCCTGGAACAGCCTTCCAGCAGAGGTAGTGGGGGCTAGAACAGTAGTGACGTTCAAAAATTCTTGGGACAGGCTCAACGGAGTTGTAACAGTAAAGCAGGGAGGGGAAAAGATGGCACCGTAGATCAAGTTGGGTCTGCAGCAAAAAAGGAAGGTTAAAAAGATGGGCAGACTGGGTGGGCCCAGCAGCCCTTATCTGCTGACAAATTCTATGTTTCTGTGTTTCTATGTTAAACTAAAAGAAGGACTTTACTGGAAAGAGATGTTGCATCTCAGTCTGGCCCTCTTGGTAAATACAACCAACCCAAAACATGGTTGGCAGCCACTGATTTTTTCTGAGCATTCCTCGCAGGGAGTAAGGTTTGGTTGGAGCACTGTTGAGAACCAGGAGATTGCAGGTTCAAACCCTGCTACAAACAGATTGGAGTGACCCTGAGAAAATTACTGAAAATGAGATGTTGCATCTAAGCTGGACTATTCTGGGTAAATACATTGTAAAATTGAGTGTAGGCAGAACCCTACAGGACATAAGATTATGCATCTTAGCTGGACATTCCTTAGTAATTAAATTGCAATGTTTCCTATACAAGTAACCTAGCATATGCTTCATCTGCAGTTCTTCGTTAAATTAATATATTGCCACTAATTAGCCATAACAATTTCTCAAATAAATAATACAGAACTCAAGTTACACTCTTATGCAAAAAGCATAACAAGATCTCTTACACAGCATGCAGACAAACATTAAGGCACTCACCAATGCTATTCTTTTCTGTATATCAGACTACTATATTAATTTCAGAATCCCAGTTCAATATATGAACTTTAACTCAGTGCAGATTCCCCAACCCCCTCTCACAATTAGAGTGTCTGATTAGCACAACTACACAGATAATATGAGTAGGAAATAACCTGTGACAGGACATGCATTTCTAGAAAATTAATAGGTGAACTGGAAAGCAAAAGCCAAACAGACAAGTGCCTGTCAATGTATACAGGAAGAGCATTCATTCTCAAGACATTCACATTCTGATGTGAGTTATTGGGCTTATATAATGGACACTTTTTTGTGGAGAAAATGTTTTATTTTTGTGTAGTTAGGCAGTTGCTATGTAGAGTATGTTAGGTTGGTAACAAGCCATGCATGTACTGAAAATTAATGAACAGTCCCATGATGTAGAGAAATACTTCCTCACATTACCCCTGATTCTACCACCCTCCAACTTCACCTCATTTCCCTTAGTTCTTGTCCATCCTCTTTTCTGAAAGTGCTACCCCCTGAATCCTATTGATCCCTTAAAGGTATTAATACATCTCTATTATGTCTTCCCTCTCTCTACCTGTCTCTAGAGAATACATATTGAGGACTTTCAGCCTCTCCTCATATGCCTTCTGATGCAGTGTCAATACAATTTTTGTAGCCTTTCTTTGAACTGCCTCCACTCTGTCTATGTCCTTCCTGAGATGTAGCCTCCAAAACTGGACATGTACTCCAGATGAGTTTTAACTAATGATCTGTATAGTGGCATCACCACCTCCCTTTTTCTGCTTATGCTACCTCTCCCTATGCACCCCAACATCCCGCTGGCCCTTCTAATCTCCTTTTCACACTATCCAGCCACCTTTAGGTCCTCAAATATAATTACTCCTCGATCCCTATCCTGTTTGGTGGCCAACAGTACCCCCCCACAATGAGCACTCCTTTCTCGGGTTCCTGTGACCTACAGTAAGTGCGTAAGTTTGCACTTCTTGCATTGAATCTCAACTGTTATACATTTGACCAATCCTCCAGCTTGCTCAGATCCTTTCTCATTCTCCCCCCAATGTGCCTACCCCATTGCAGATCTTTATGTCTTCTGCAAAGAGGCACACCTTCCCATCAGTCCTCTCTGTAATGTCACTTATGAAGACATTAAAGAGGACTGGGCATAGCACTAATCCTTGAGGCACCTCACTGGTCACCTCCCTTTCTATGGACTGAACTTCATTCATTACCACCCTTTGTGTCCTACCGTTCAACCAATTTCTATCCTAGTTCACCACCCCAGATATGACTTCTAGGCTACTTAACGATGGTAGGTTAAGGGAAGTGTGTTTGGCACCAATGGTGGATGATCTGGACCACATGACTGCAGCTCACCAATAGCATGGCTGTGTCTTTTGTGTACATGCCAGTATAGAAAACTTATCGTTTTTAGCACTGACCCCTAGTTAATAAGGACTGTATTTGATCCCTGAGAAATAAGCAAGTTTTGAAAGAAGTGGCCTACTCACTCAGTAACCAGTGCTGCATTTGTAAATTGACTCTGTCACATTGAAGATATCAATAAGAGTTCTTGCTATTTTTACCATTTCACTACCAAGGATTTGTGGTTCTTGAAATGGAGGATATGAACACATTACAATGCTAATTTTAGTGACTGAGACCGTGGTTTTAATTTGGAGTTTAAACCTTTGTGATTTACCAAAGTTTGTTGGATGGTTGCTTTTCTTGTAAATCTACTGTTTTGGCAAACTTTGTCAGTGGAAGAGTGTACTATAGTGCTTGAAACACACTGATTAAATTACTCAAATTGGCATTTCCACCAGTTAACAGTTAAAATGACATCCTCTGGTCACTGAGTATTTTTTGCTTGTTAAGTGAGTTGTTGACCCCTTTTATTAGACAGCATATTGAATGTATTGTAAATGAAACAGCAACTGTTGCAAATAACCTTGTTCCATTGTTGCTGCATGAAAGCTGTTAACATTGCTCACCTTTGGTCTTTTAGTTTTAGAAAAAGATGATTTAGTGTTTTTATAATTGATTTTTTAAGTCATATTTTCATACAAAAGGTTGTTTCTTAAAGCAGCAGTGCAGCAAGATTTTGACCTATACTTGTTTATGCTAGTTTAAATTTCCACTTACATGCTGACTTGTATGATACCCTTCTTTTTACAATTTAGTCTGCTTTAGTACTCTTTTTCATGTCTGAAATAACAAAAGGAGCACTCCTTTTATTACAGTGTGGATCAGGTCTTCATTAGTATTTTCAGCTGTTTTTGGCCATCAGTAGTTTATATATTACTTATGTTGTGACTAAAATTAAGTATTATGTAGCAAGCAGTGCTGTCTAACCTTACAGAACAGTAACTGTTCAAAACAGTTGCAAATATTGATGAAAGCCTGATCTGAGCCCTGTTAAAAGGAGCACCCCTTTTATTATTTCAGACATGAAAAAAGTACTAAAGCAGACTCAAACTGTGGAAAGAAGGGTACCATACAAGTCAGGAGTTAAGTGGCAATTTAAAATAGTAGAAAAAAGTATAGGTCAAAATCTTCACCAGATTGTTGCACTGCTGCTTTAACATAATACATCTACTTTTCTTAAAGCACAATTTGAATAAACCCCAAAAGCCATGTGTTATGAGATTTACCCAAACACACACTTTTACTATAAATTAATATAAAAAATTATAAATATAGGAATAGTGTGCAGGAATATAAATAGGTTACTTATAGTATTTATTCCAATCCTGGAACTAACTGTAGTGGCAGAATATTGGAGTTCATAACACATATAGGGCATTGGTATTGCTAGAAATTAAGTGTTTGATTGAAAATCCTATGTCAACTACTGCATAAAGATACAGGATTTACTGTGGGAATTCAGAGGTGTTATATAAGTAGTACAACAAAATTAATAATCTCAGGTATCTATTGTATTCCGTTAGGGTACTTTTATTACTGCATCTTTTCACTTTTATGAATGTGAACAACATCAGTGATTATGACAGTCCCTATGCAATTGGCATTAAAACTAAATCCACTGAATTTTGGAAAGAAAATAATCTAACATGTGATCATGTTTAAAGGGACAAAATAAATTATCTGATTACACACTGGTATAAACACAGTTTGATAAATATAAGCCTACAAAAACAAGAAACATGAGGATGGTTAAGCACATTAAAAATGATTATAGAATAGCAAAGAGACTGTTTTCACTGATGCTGTTATTGTTATTGGGTGCAGACGTTGAAAGAAATTCAGGACCTACCAAAGTTGATTTCCAATGCACCTCTGAACTGACAAATTCTTTTTTTTTTTTTATTTAATGTATTTTATTACTTACTAGAACCATAATATCATAAGAGAAAAGAGAAGACGATGAAATAAGACAGTTGTAAGAGAATGTATATCATACCAGAGAATTGAGGGAGAGAAATAAAGACTCTACAAACTACACAATTAAACAAACCTGAAGTTGAATTTAACCACTTTTTCCCCTTCCCTCCCATAACTTCCCCCCTCCCTACGCTGTGGTGCATGTTAATTCCTATACATATAGCTATGCAGATCATTGTGGCAAAGAAATGAAAAGCATTTTGGCTCATCTGCAGATTAACAGTGAAGTTCTCTTCCTTCTTAAACTAATGGAAAAAGAGATAGTTGAGGAGGAAATATGAAACATAGAAACATAGAAGCATAACATCATGGAGGAGTCCGCAGCCCATTTTACACCTAGACCTCAATTAAAGTAGAGGGCATGCACTGACAAATTCAAAATAATTTACATTTGTGAACCTGAGCATTAGGAGTGTAATGGTACAGTTTGATGAACTACAACTATGGACTTACTTGGGAAAAAAAATGATGTTCTAGCAACAAGTAAATCTTGGCCTAAACAAAGTGTCCCAAATGAGTTTGTTAACTTAGAGGAATATAGTTTAACACACAAAGTCAGAGATTAAAAGAGAAAGGGGGGAGAGTTGAATATTTATGTGAAAGAAAACATATAAGTAAAACAAACTGAAGTTATTTTAACATGTGGGTTAGCTGAACACTTAACAGGAATTCTTTATTTGGGACATAAAAAAGGTACAGTGGTTTATTTTTCATGATTATATCTCCTATAACCAAAATAACTAAAAATGACATGCTAATACTGGGAAAAAAAACTGGCATCTGTGAGCAATGGGAAAAAGGAACATATAATGATGGGAAGTTTTAACATAGACTGGGCAATCTCAAAAAAAATAATGATAATATTACAAATATTTTAACAGCAAGTGGTTTTAATCATGTTATTAAGGAACAAATTAGGACAAATTACAAAACTGGGGTGATTCAGCAATAGACTGGGTATTAAGAAATGGATTATATTTCTTTGTAGAATCAGGTGTCTTAAATGATATTATATCAGATAATTGTCTGCTGTACATGACAAGAAAAAACAGAAACAAATTAAAGATAATGAAATATGAATAAATGAAAGTAAGTTCTTTAAGAACATAACAGATCAGATGTTATCAGAAAATTAAATAAGGTGAATTGAACATCCCCTTATGAACAAACTCAGATTGAAAGTGCTACAAATTTCTTTAACCACACTAAAATTGAAATAATAAATCACTTCGCTTCAATAAAAAAGTCAAGGGTAAGAATTAAGCACTTACCATGATTAAATAAAAAATCCTACTTGAATTGAGAAGAATGATAAATACCTCATAGAAATAGTTCAAGAAATCAGGCTCAAAACAAGATATGAATGTTTTTCAGACATTCCATAATCTGTACAAATCTGAAATAAAAAAGTCTAAGTCTAAGCAAACATTCTATAAAAACTAGCAGTTAAAGGATATTTCAAATCCAATTAATTTTTGGAACTCATTCAGAGAATTTTATCCACCTCAGAAAAAAGTAGAAATTGACAAAATAAAATTTGGAGAGAATTTATTGCAAGACAGTCAAAAAAATTACTAAAACCTTTAATAACTTCTTTTTTGCAAATATGTCAATTTATAAAGAGCAAATAAAACAAAATCCAACTGGAAATTAAAATTGGACTCTAAATGATACTTGCACAAAACCTTTAACTTTTTAGAGTAACAACAAATGACACCAAAAAGTTTAGTAAACTGCACAGTCGAATGGTTCAGAAACTACTTTACTGTCAGAAAAATGTGGTAAAAATAGGGTCTGAAAGAGAGGATTTGAGAAGGATTGATACAGGGGTCCTGCAAGGTTCGGCACTATGTCAACTCCTGTTTTCAGTCATTATAAATGATCTATCAGGGATCTGTGATAATGTACCAGTTACAGTATATGTTGATGACACAGTTCTCTACAATTCAGTTAGGGCAGGTGTGGACCAAGAGAAAAAAATGCAACCTTTGTACCATAAATAAAAAATGTGGTTTGCTGAAAATAAAATAATGAGAAGAAAGCAAAAACAATGGTATTTGGAACATGACAAAGATCAGTTCAAATGGAAACAGTATGGTAATTAAAGGACTAAACAGATATGAATTGAAGGAAGTACCCTGCTTTAATTTTTTGAGAGTCATGCTAGATCAAATGCTTTCCTATAATGATTATATAACTTAAATTGCAAAAAGAGATTAGCAATAAATTGGGATGTCTATGCAGGAACAATAATATTTTAACAATGAATGTTAAAAACACTATTGCAAAACAGGTCCTTCTTCCAGCACTGGAATACAACTCAGTTTTATTGTATAATTTGCCAGAAACAATTTTTCATAAGCATGATAAAAAACATAACTGGATTTGAAACAAATGAAAACAAAAAACAGTTTATACCAACATTTCATAGTTCCACCACATGGTACAGGGTTCAATATGCAGCTCTAATTTTTTCACATAAAGCTCTAAATACAAGGAAACTAACGGTGTTAAAAAACAAAGTGGTAACATTGCAAAATTCAAAATCTTTGAGACAGACATCCATAAAAATATTTTGTGAAATTTGAATTAAAACAAAAATGGTTGCACTTTCATGTTCCTATTATGGTCCTTTACTGATAAAAAATGCATATGAAATGGGAATGTATTTTGATTTCAAAGCTAGCATTTTCAAAAAGAAACTGAGGGAACATTTAGAAATATTGACAGTTTGTAATTGTTTTGATGTTACTTGATGAATACCTGAAATATTGAGAGTATGTTTCGTACTTACATCAATTCTTATGAAATAATGTACATTTTGTATAATATGACATTTTTATTTTGCATGTAAAGAGACAATAACATGCTTTTTTCTATACATACTATAAACCCTAACTCCCCAAGCATGGCTGAAAATAGATAATTGATCCAGTGTTCCTTCCTGGTGAAAAAAAAAGTAAATATTGTAAATAAAAAAAAATACAAACTTAGCACCTGAGGCAGTTATCAGTCAGTGAGATGAGCAACATCATGGAAGAGGGATTCCACTAGTAGAAGGAAAAGCAAGCACTATAATGCACATTTTTTTCCTTTGGGCTACAACTGCTTTTGTGTTTTTCTCTGAGCAATTTGATTGAATTGGAGGAGAGAAACACCAAAAGATAGGGGAAGAGGTAGGAGGGGAATATAGGGCAGGTTAAGGGAAGTGTGCTTGGCAAAAATGGTGGGCAACTCAGGCCACGTGACTACAGCAAACCAATAGGGTGGCTGTAGTCCTTTCAAAATCCCAGTTCCAAGTGACTCCTCATGTGTGCAACTCAAAGTGTGAGTGCCATGAAGCAAGAGTGTAGCATCTTTCTATGTGATATCTGTGGGATTTCCACAGGGAAGACTGGAGGCCACAGGGGATTCTGCCCAATGGATGACAGGTAAATGAGTGGGGGTAAAAACAGCAAGGGTAGTTACAGTTATAGACCTGAGCTGGTAGGCTAAGTACTATGTGGAGCTACTCTTTAACTCAGTTTGGCTTGTGAAGGCAGGTGAAGATGCTGTTTGGTACTACTTCCCTAACTGGGGTGGCCTGCAAAGGCAAGTGTTACTATTTAGCACTACTCACTATTTGGCATAGGCCTGCAAAGGCAGGTAGATTTCTTGTTCACACTACTAACTATATGAGGTTGGCCTGCAAATGCAAGTGGGAAACTGTTTGAAATTAAATGCTGAAACAGGAAGTAAGAAGGAGGAGTTTGGTGTGCTACAGGGGTGTGAGGCAGCAGTTTTCCTGGGAGAAATATGAGAGGCAGAAGATGTCCTAGTATGAAGGAGGCTAAGCATCTTGATGGCTGAGATGCAGCTGCTTAGGAAGGAGTTGGGAATTCTGGCAGGGAGGCAGGAGAGCTGGGCCAGGCTGGAGGTAGGATATGGGAGTTGAGTGAGTTCAGATAGGTTGGTGGTCTAATTGCATGGGGACCCACAACCTCAGACAGAGTAAAAGTCAAGGAAGAGGTATAGAGGACTGTGGGGAGGAGAGGATGGGTTTAACAGGGGGAGGAAATGGTGGGAAGCACACATGATGGTACCAGTAAGGAATCACTTCCAAACACTCAGTGCTGCAGGGGATTGGTAGGATCTAAGTGGAACACAGGTGACAGAGGGGAAGCTAGTCTGTACTAGGGAGTTGGAAGAAGTTGCAGTGGGAAGAGAGAGAAACAGGGAGCAATACAAGAACAACAGGAGGAGTAAGGGGCACCCTTGGGGGAGCAGAGAGGAGGAGGAGAGAAAGGGTGGCAGAGTTCAACTGGAGCTTGACTGGATATGGGATTATGCAAGAAGAGGGGTTATTAGGCAGACAGAGGTTAAAAGAATAGAGGGAGGGATAAGGGAGTAAATGAAGTAGGCCAGTAGGATGGATAAGACAGGTAAAGGTAGACTCAATAGCAGAGGGGTGGAGTGAAAGGACAGAGCCTGTAATGATAGGGAATTCAATAGTAAACTGGCTAATAGAGGAAAGGACAGCAAGATAGGGCAGTGGTCTGTCTCCTGGGTGCAAAGAACTGAAGGTAATCCCACTCATATATCCACCTATGTACTAATGACCTAACTGGATGTGAGATAGGGTAGCGCAGGAGGGGTTTAGATTGTTTGGGCAGCTCTGCTGGAGGATGCCAAGATCGGTAGCCTTCCCAGAAATTTCTGTTGCTACATAGAGCCAGCACAGCCAGAGAATAAAGGATAAAAGAATGTAATGGCTGACTTTTGGAATGGTGTAGTAAAGAGGGATTTGAATATGTAGGGAACAGTTGAGGACCTGGCATGACAAAACCTTCTTGGCACCTGATAGGTGGCACATAAACAAGAGAGGAATCAAGCTACTTGGAGAACAGCTTCGGGGAATATAAATTTAAACTAAATGGGGGGCAAGAGTGACAGCACCTAGGGTTTCATGGGGGGGGGCCAAAGGCCCCACAAGGCTGAGTACATAGAGTGTTCAGGGAGGAGGGGGTTTAAGAGGAGTTATCTGGAGAAGGAGCAATCAACCCCCACTCAGGACAATTACACGGGGGAAGCAACAAAGGAGAGAGTGGTGGGAATGGGAGGGTGTAAGGGTAAATAAAAATAAGGGGAAGAAAAAGGTAGAAACAGCTATCAAGCATAAGTCATGGGAGGCTTTTAGCCAAAACGGAGTGGAGAACAATCAGAAGTGGGGGGAGGGTAGTGTCTCTTAATGCTAGAAGTCTCAGGAAAAGAATGGATAACCTGCAAGCCATGATGGCAGAGGGAAAGGTGGATCTAGTAGCAGTCATGGAGACCTGGGCTACCCCACAACATGACTGTGATTTCTCCATTCCGGTGTATGCTCTCTATAGAAGGGTCCAGGAAAAAGGGAAGGAGGAGGGGTGGCACAATACATCAGAGAGATCATCATTGCCACTAGGGAGGACATTGTAGATAGGGAAATCGAGGCACTGTGGGTACCAATCCAAGTGGCAACAGGAAATAAATTAATGCTGGGTGTAATTCATAGGCCACCCAATCAGGATGAGGAAAGAGATAGGGAGTACCATGATCGGGTTGGCAGCTGAAAGGTTGAAGTGGTGGTAATGGGAGACTTCAGTTTGCCTAAGGTGAATTTAAGGTCCTGTCCACCACTTGTACCAGGAGCCAATGTTACCGGGCCCAGAAAATAACAGGTTCACTGAACCAACAGGGGAGAAAGCCATCCTAGATCTGGTACTTACTAATGGGGATCATGTCCAGGACATAAAGATGGAGGAGCCTTTGGAGAATAGCAACCTCTGAGTCATTTGGTTTCATGTCAGTTTGGGGAAAGTAACACCAAGTATGAAAACAAATGTGCTAGATTTCAAGAAAGCTGACTATGATAGGATGGGAGAGATTTTAATGGGCACGTTGCTAGCCTTGAGGTAGATATGAGTGTGGCACAAAGGTGGACAGTGATCTGGGAAGGGATCATGACAGCCACTAACACATGCCTAAAACAGAATGAAAAGAATTCCAAGGCCAAGAAACCCAGTTGGTTCAGTAGAGAGGTGAATTAAGTAGTCAGGGATAAGAGGATCACATGTAAGAACTTCAGGAAGTTCCAGAAGAGCAGGGATGAGGAGGTCTACTAGAGAAAGCAATGTGGGTTGGTTGGATAGCCAGGCAGGCTTAGGCGATGAAGGAGCTGCAAATTGCAGAAGGGCTTAAGGAGGAGGACACAGTCTTCTTTAGGTATACTAGTGAGAAGAGAGACACAAAGGCAGGTATAATAAATCTAAAAAAGGAGGGGGGTGGGTGGAAGGCAGTAAAGGGAAAGCAGAGGTGCTGAAGAATACTTCTACTCTGTCTTTACTATAGTAAAGGCTTGACCAGTTTCACAAGTGAGGAAGGCAGGAGGAGGGGGGACCATGGCTGAGGACAGGATACTGGAGGACAGAGTTATGAAAGGGCTCATATCCCTAAAGGTAAACAAGTCCCCAAGCCAGAAGGCATGCTCCCAAGGATGCTAAGGGAATTGGCAGCACAGCTGGCAGGTCCACTGTTTGACCTGTTCAGCAGATGTACCACAGGAATTGAGACAAGCACATATGGTACCACTTCACAAGAGTGGTCCCAGGGATTACCCAAGGAATTACAGGCTGGTCAGTCTGATCTCCACCATGTGTAAACTCATGTGTAAGCTCATGGTGACCATTGTAAAGGAAAGAATAGCAGAGTTCCTTGAAGTCAACAGGCTACAGGATGTGAGACAGCATGAATTCATATCAATGAGGTCTTGTCAAATAACCTGATTAAATTCTTTGACTGCATAATGAGAGCGGTGGACTCGGGTCAGGTGGTTGACATCTGATAATTAGATTTCATCAAGACCTTCTTTAGTTCCATATGAGGTTAATCTAGGAGCTGAAGGACCTAGGGGCAAGAAACAAATTAGCCAGGTGGGTGGCAACTGGCTTAGTACTGGGATGCAGAGGCTACTGGTGGTGGTGGGGGGACTCCCTGGTACAAGGAAAGTTACAAGTGGTGTCCCACATAGGTGTGAGCTCAGTCCAGTGTTGTTTAATGGGTTCATTAACAACACTGGGGACAAAGTAAAATGCAATATCTGCCAACAACAAGCCCTGTGGGAGGGCAGACTCCGAAGAAGGCTTGCAGGACCTAAAGAATGAGCTTGCTAGGCTGTAGAGGTGTCAGGCATTTGGCAGCTGGGGTTCAATGCAAAGATTTGCCAGGTCACACACATAACAAAAAGAAGAACCTGATGGCAGAGTCCAGTCTTGGGGAGGATCAAGTTCAGTGAAACAGAGGACTTAGGGATAGCCATCCCCAGTGATCTTAAACAGGGCATGAAGTGTAGGAAGGCAGGGCCCAAGGCACACAGCATGCTACTCTACATTTCTAGAAAATTGATTAGCAGAAGGAAGAAAACTATAATGCCACTGTGCAGATCACTAGTGCATCTATACATGGAGTATAGCATGCAGTGCTGGAGCCTCTACCTGAAAAAGGAGATCAATCAGCTTTTGGTAGTCAAGAGAAGGGGGCAAGGATGGTTCAGGGATGGCCTCCCCCTAACTGTTAGCATGCTTGATAGCACAGCTACACAAATAGTCTGAATAAGCAATAACCTGTGACAGGACATGCATTTCTAGAGAATTAAGGTACACCCTCGGTGAATTGGAAGTCACAAGGCCAACTGCACCAAATTAGAGCATTAATTCCCAGGAAATTCACATCCTGAAATAGGCTCTTGGGCTTATAAAATGGAAAAGTAATTTTTTTTTGTTTTTGAGAAAAGGTTTTATTTTTGTTTAGTTAGGTTGTTGCTAGGTACAGTAGATTTCATTAGGCTGGTGACAAATCATACAGGTACTGGGAATTGATGAGCAGTCATTTGATGTGTTTCAGCTGATGAGGTTACTAGACGTACACAGAATTCTAAAGTCCATTTAGAAGGCTGGTTAAGGGAAGTGTGATTGGCACCACTGGTGGGTAACCTGGACCATCTGAGGTCATCAGTCAAGATGGCGAGAGTGGGGTCCAAGAGAGGATGGTATAGGGTGAAGGGGAGGGTCAGGATTGAAGGGGGCGGGGGCTGGGGCCCCCCATTATCTCTGGAACAGGTGAACCTCAACTGAGCAGACTCGATAAACTGTAAGGCCTTCTTCTACTGGCTAGTTCATATGACAATATGTATCTATAAAACTGAATAACTGACAAGTCTATTCAGGAATGCACTGCAGTGAAGTTGCATTTAAAGCAGCTGTACACCCCAGGCTCTGCCATACCTAATTTGGATTTACTCGCTACAACATAGAACTATTAGGACTATGGTCTATAAGCCTTCATTAAGCTGATCACTGACACTGGCACCAATATCAGCAACCATACCATTCAGAGTGAAAGTACCTGAAACACTAATCTTTAGTGCTGCAGAATCAAGTACACATGACCATAAGAGGTGCTACAAGCCATGTTTGCAGGCACCTAAAACTTAGAAAAAAAAGTCTGTCTGCATATGCAGTAGCACATTTTGCTGACTTTGTGTATTTTAAGACCACAAGTCCTGTTTCATCAACACAGGACATGTGTAGAATAGAGGGCAGTCAGCCAGGGTGTTAAGTAGAGGGTAAGTACCATCTGCTATCTGTAGGGTGTGTGTGCGCATCGTGGAGGGGTGGACTGGAGCTGCTGGGAGGGGGTTTGGACCACTGCACAACAGGGAATAATATGTCTATGCTAATTAGAAATGGAGGAAGGAGGGGAATGTTTTGTTTCTTTGGGGAGTTAAAACAGGCACCAGTTCTGCAGAGTGGAACATTTATTTATTTATTAAAAACTTTGGAAATTAACTTTGAGCACAAGTATGTGTTTGCAAAGGTTACACACCAAATACATAGTCACAAAAAAAGTTGCAAGTACAATAAGCAATCCCAGAGGAAATGCAGTCGAGTCAGGTGCAAAGCATTTAAGACAAACAGTTACATCCAGTTTTGAAAAATCCACACAGATCTTTGTATAAAAAGTCACATGCTATGTTCAGAGAGAAACCAAATAAAACAGTTGCAATGGTTACAATTGCATTGGACTGCAACACAGACCACAAATATCTCTTGAACTGATAAAACTTGAGGAGATTCAGCAGTGTATCAATCAGTTCCTTTAACCAGTTAGCTCTACTGACAGGAGATGACTGCTTACCCATCTGAGTATGCTGGGACACACACACCACTGTGCATATTTTTAAAGCTGGATTTTCAAAGTATTAAATAAAGCTGTTAAAGTAGTCTTTTTAGTTCTACCAAAACCAGTTCAATTTACCTCTGTGCCCTATATGCAAGAGTGAACCCTCATCTGCATGGGTAAAGTGCTGTATCAAGCATGATCACGTTAACCACTTTGTGGCACATCATGTGTACCTTTGAATATAGAAACAGCCTTGCTTACAGGATGTTGACCACACTATATTCAATAAGCGTGGTGCTAAGCCTGTTAGCAAATCACAAACTGCTGGAATATCTGGACATGAAATTATAAAAAGTGTATTTAAAACCATGACATATGTACATATTAACAAAAATACATTTTTTAAAGTAGTAGATTTAAGACATGGAATGATCAGAGTCAATGTTATTTCATGGCAGGGCATATGAAAACAGGATGGGCTTGTTCAGGACAGAGTAAAGGGAGATGACTGCAATTACAAGTGTTTGTACTGCATGTGTTGGAGCAATAACTTCCACAGGTGTCTTGCAAATCTAAAATATTCAATGGTACTAAAGATATCTCTCTGTGACCATTGCTAGCTAGAAAGTAACCCCTCATTTCTAATCTGGGAACATGCCCTTACTATATGAAATTGAGTCAGACAGTTTAAAATTGAACTTTCAATCAGCGTTTATCTGGTAATTGTTTGGCAAACGATTCTTTACTGTTATAATGAGAAACAAATTAAATAACCATTCAGTGTGATGGAATATGCTAATTTCTTTTTGTAGCCAAAGTTCCTTTTGTTTTTCTATGTTGATAGTGGCCAAAGTTTTAGATCTTTTACTTGAATAGTATTAAAAAAAAACAAAAAAAAAAAAACACAAATGACTGAACATAAAAGGATAATAGAAATACTGGTTGCGCTGTACTTGAATGGATTTAAATCGTAGAAAAAATAATACTTTTAATCACATACATGAATGCCACGTCAGTATTATACACACCGCATACTCACTGCTGTAATTTCTTCTACTAGTCTCAAAAAATATGAGTTTTCTCGATTTTCTGAAAAGTTATTCTCTATTACACTATAAGCATCCAGTGTGAAAACAAATGAAGCTTGATGAGAAAATGAACACTAGAACAAAGAGAGACTGGATAAAGTAAGTCTTCAAAAGTGTATTTATCCCACTTGTGAGGATGACCTTCATACTATATACATTTAGGCCCAGATATTCAAACTGCTCCAGGCTGTGGTGCAAGCTTGGGCGCAGTGCAACTTGGCTGCGCTGGGACATTGACTGGGTGATATTCAACAGAGCTGCGCCATGGCACAGCATCATTGAATATTGCAGCCTGGCCACCCACAGTGTGCATGGCACAGTGGCACTGCACCAGTGCAAGTGGCCAGAGTGGAGCAGGGGGATGCGCTAGCGCAAGTTCCATTGCGTTATGTGCAGCAACTGCGATATTCAAAAGTGCACATGCAAATGGGGCCATAATGTATGCAAGGTGCAAATGGGGCCATTTGTATGTCATTATGGCCCCATTTGCATGCAGGTGCACCAATTCCCGGCGACTTGCACCTGGCGCCCTGCTAGGCAGCAGCCGTCAGGGACCGACGCCCCAAGCACAGCGTGGCAATGTGCCCCACAGCCTGATCACGGGCTTCAGTATAAATAAAAATAATCCAATATCCCTGGTGGTCCAGTGGACTGCTGTCAGCCTGATCGCAGGCTTAAGTATAAATAAATAAATAGATTCCAATATCCCTGGTGGTCCAGTGGACTGCTGTCAGCCCGATCGCGGGCATTTGTAATAAAAAAAATTCGTCCAATATCCCTGGTGGTCCAGTGGACGCTGTCTGCTTTCGATCGTGGGCATTTGTAATAAAAAAAATTATCTCAGTATCCTGGTGGTCTAGCAGTACCCCCTTCCCACCACCCACTGGAGCCCCACTGCCTGCTCCCCCAGACAGTCAGGGGCAGCAGCACCATCCACCTGCTGCCCGCCACCCGCCCGACTAACACCGTGGTAGGACTGTCGCCCATTAGTCCTGGCGTGAGCCAATGGTGCAGCCCGACCGTCTGTGTCGATCGGCCGGACGTCAGCGACGGTAGGTGAGTGCTGCCACCTCAGCTGACTGGGGGAGCGGGGCGGGGCACAGTGGGTAGGGAGGGGGGTACTGCTAGACCACCATGGATATTGGACATAATTCTTTTTATTACAAATGCCCGTGATCGGCAGACAGTGGTCCACTGGACCACCAGGGATATAGGGGTTCTTTTATTTTACAAATGCCCACGATCGGGCAAGGGGGGTGCCGCCAGGTGCAGCCGGAGCTCGGGTGGCCACCCACAGGTGGCAGCTGCCGTGTTGCGCCCTGCAATGCAGCAGCTCACCTGTGGGTGGCCATCTGCTGTTCCTTTTTTTTGGGATCAACTTTGTGCTGGCACAGGTAGGGGTTGTGAATGCATGACTCCACACATCCCGGGCTGAATATTGGGCTGTGCAGAGTATGCATGGCACACCCCCCACCTGCGCCTGCATACATTACTGATGTGCTCCGGCGCATCGGGATTTGTGCTGCGCACCTTTTCCTTTTGAATATCACACTGGGGGGGGAAGCATCAGTGGGTAGCACATGGCGCAACACTGTTGCGCCATGCGCAACCCTTTTGAATATCTGTGCCTTAGTTTTTAAATTCAAATTGATTTATCAAAGTGATCAAACATCCTTTGGATCTCATCCCTGAGTGATGTATGAAAGTTTTCCTCTACTGTACTGTCCACAGTGCATGCTTGTTTCTTTTCAGGTTATAGCATGCTGCTCGCTGACCATGGTTGTGTTTTTTTGAGTCTCATTTCCTTTATTATAAATCAGTTACATGATATCAGCCAACCAAGACACAGAATCATGAAATGTATTATACAGCATACAGTGTGGTGCAGGAATGTTAGGCATGGAGTGTTCCAGTTCAGATCTGCTGGGTAGGATGGACTTCATTACAGTTTAAAATAAAAAAAAACTTAACACATTATATCCACCCTAGCCAACTAGAATGATTTAAAATAGGTCAATGGGGCCTAAAAATCCGCTTGTGTGGTGTAGACAGCTAGAACCACTCAGCTTTACTTTGTGATCCCCTTGCCCACACCTTATTAATGGAGTCCCTTATACTATAAGAGGCACCTTCTATTGGCTAAATAAACTCATAGCTGATACCACTCTATTGCAAGAGATGTATAAGTTTCCAAACTTCACTCTGTGAAATAATTTGCGAAGTCTGCATGTTCGCGAAGGATGACGTTCTGAATTTAAGTTTTTGGCAGGTGCAGTGGCACTTTTTCAGATGAAGTTAAGGTGAACTTGCAACAACACCATGACTTCAACTTAACTTCGCCTGACTTCACCTCAGAAATTCCATTTCCCAAGGAAAATTCAATGCAAAGTACCAAAGTGGTGAAGTGGGCAATTCACAAAGTTACTCATGAAGGTGAATTTCACAAGTTCTCCAGCAAAGTAAAACTTTGTGGCATCTCTATCCATTGCTTTCTGTCCACTGCCAGTCATTAACCCTCTTCCAGCACCTATGTGACTTCTTTCAGATACTTCCAATTCTCCCATGTTATTACCATAATTTTTCAGCTCAGGCTAAGCACCCTGCCATCCTGATTTACCCAGCCTGGGCCTCATGCCCATCTAAATTATGCAACCAAGCATCCTGCTAGGGCAGACACCCCTCAGATATTTGTGGTGAGCCGCCATCCATGTCACGCACTCCTCTGATATGCTGTGGATTAGCTGCCAACTGGCTAACACATGCAGACACAAATAGGGGAGAAAGAAGTGGGCCATAAGTAAATGTGTTTCAACTTTGTCAGTCCCCATGAGTTTGGTTCAGGTTTGGGGATCTGGTTATGCCACAGTGGATCCCAATGCAGTTATAGGCATGGAATACAGAAGACTACAAATAATGGAGCAGTAAAAGCCTTTAGGCTATGGATGAATATTAATTACTCTAGCTTTCTTGAGGCAGGTGGTGGTGGCATGCCACTTCTGTGGATTGCTATGTTTGTGGTGTAGAGTCTGTAACTCACTAAGACTGCTGCATCCCAGTGCAAAGCTACAGTATTAGTTTATATTCATTTGTGACCTCAAGGCTTATACCCACTGTAGTCTCTGCTTTATTTACATTCCAATAACTAAATTCTCCCTAGACCCACAGATTTTCATTTTACAGTATATAAAAATCCCCCATTAGTACATTATATTACCCTTCACAAAATGTTACTATCCATGAATGGATTTTGTTATCAGTATTTTACATTTTTTTATATTAAACATAGCCACTGCATGATGTCAATAAAAACTGTAGTCATCTGACTACATTTGAAAAAGTGTGTTCCTGTGGATATTCACTCATCCTGTCCCATCCATAGTGGATCTTACTTATGATACTGTGTGAGTGACACACATACTGTAATTATATCAAGGTGGTTGAAGACAACTTTGTCAAAGTTTGCAGTCTTATCAGGAGGACTTGCAGTGGAGGTAGGCATCAGGTATGCCTTGTGTTGCCACTACTGGTTGGAGTGATGGGCTGGACTGGTACCATTGCCAGTGGGAGTCTGAAGGGACTTGTCAAAAGGAGGTGTAGGAGTGGGAACAGTAGTAGATGTCACTTGTTGAACATGGATGTAATCAAATGCATAATTAAAGTTGATCCATGATATGCTGAACGTGAGAGAGTATAAGAATTCAAGATTCAATGGCTCTAGCCTTATGAAACCTGGTAAGGCAATATTCCCATTTGTGCAAAAATATCTTACAGAAGTGATCAATGTTGACATTTAAGGAAAACAAACAAAACAAAGCAGTTTTAGACAGTGGTGTACAAATAACTTGTTTGACATGCCAAAATTAGATTGTACATGTCCTAGACAGTGGCTTTGCTACATAAGCCTGCATATATATTTTGCTTACACACGAGTCTTCCATAAAAATGTCTCAGCCACATTGGCATTCAGTATGCTAAAACTCACATATTCGCAATTTGTTCAGGACTTCCTCCAGTTGATGACATCTCTGGGCCTTACACAGGTAGTTACCACTGCTACCCATAGTCATAGTCACTCTCTTGACTTAGTCTTCCTTCTTGGGATTGAGGCTTCCAGTTTGGGGGTGGAACCAGTTGGATGGTCTGATCACTACACCGTGGGGTTTAGTTTTAGTGCCCCCCTATGTAGGCCTACCCCTGTGAAGATGACCCGGTATTGCCCTTGCGAGAGATAAATTCAAGGCCTGATGGCAGTGCTGGATCTCTCACCCCACTCAGAGGGGAACAGTGACCCAGAGGCCCTTGTGATGGCTTATAATTCAGCCATTCATGGTGGCCCTGGATGTCATTGCTCCTGTCCGCTTTCATCCTCTCTCCCTTCGCCCTTGGTTCCCCATGGTTTGATGGGACGCTAAGGGAGATGCAGTGACTAGGGCAAAGATTAGAGCTTTGCTGCTGGAAATCCACCCTTGATGCCGACCACCTTAGATTGATGGACCATTACATATCTATCAATCTGCAATCACCCGTAAGAAGGTAGAGTTCCAGTCCGGGGAGACTGCAGCTGCTCAAAATCGGCCAGCTCAGCTATTCTGAACTGTGGACAGACAGTGCAACCCAGCCTGCCTGCAAGCTCAGACAGCTCGATTTTTTGCAAATAGGGTGGCTGGTATCAGATCGGCACTCCATCCAGCACAATCTATGGGTGTTGCCATGGATCAACATGGGGTCACTTAACCTTGGCCATTTTGGACTACCTTTGTCAGACCGGTTTTCATGGATGTCATGCGGATCATCCAGAGTATGCTCCCTACATACTGTAGTTTGGACCCAGGACCTACTTCCCTGATTTACATAGAAACATAGACTTTGATGGCAGATAAGGACCACTTGGCCCACCTAGTCTGCCCATTTCCCTACCTACAGGATAAGCCACAGATCCTAGTCAACCAACAGCCTATTTCTTCCTACCCCCCACTAGAATTGCCTTATGTCTGTCCCATGTATTCTTGAATTCTCCCACAGATTTAGACCCCACGACCTCCTCAGGAAGGCTGTTCCATGCATCCACTACCCTCTCCTTGAAAAAAATACTTCCTCACATTGCCCCTGAACCGCCCCCCCATCTTTAAATTGTGTCCCCTTGTTCTTGCATGTCTCTTTTTCTGAAAGATGCTACCCTCTTGGACTTTGTTGATTCCACTGAGGTACTTAAAACATTTCTATCATGTCCCCCCTCTCTCTCCTTTCCTCAAAGGTATACATATTATGCTCTTTTAGTCTCTCCTCGTATGGCTTCTCTTGCAGACCCTGCACCATTCTAGTTGCCCTCCTCTGGACTGTCCCTATCCTGTCTATGTCTTTGTGGAGATGGGGTCTCCAGAACTGGACGCAGTACTCCAGATGGGGTCTCACCCCCTGTCTGTACAGAGGGATAACAACTTCCTATTTTCTGCTGGTGATGCCTCTCCCTATCCATCCCAGTATACCCCCAGCTCTCCCTACTGCCTTCTCACATTGCTTGCTAACCTTAAGGTCATCCGATATTACCCCCAGGTCCCTTTCCTTTTTTGTTTTGTTACTACCGCCCCCCCCCAATTGTGTAATCTTCCCCTGGGTTTTTGTTTCCCCAAGTGCATCATTTTGCCCTTCTTTGCATCGAATCCTAGCTGACATACTTCCAACCATTCCTCCAACCTTGCCAAGTCCCTTCTCATCCTTTCCACACCTCGTTTATCAACCCTGTTGCAGATCTTTGTGTCATCTGCAAAGAGGCATACTTTTCCTTCCACTCCCTCTGCAATGTCACTTAAAGATATTAAAAAGGACTGGACCCAGTACTGAACCCTGCAGTACCCACTAGTAACCCCTCTTTCTTCAGAGTGGGCTCCATTTACAATTATCTTCTGTGTTCTGTTGTCCAGCCAATGTTTTACCCAGGCTACCACCCTGGGACCCACTCCCAGGCTGGTTAATTTGACTATTAATCTTTTGTGTGGGACTGTGTCAAATGTCTTGCTAAAGTCTAGGTAGGCCATGTTCACAGCCCCTCCTTGGTCTACTACTTTGGTCACCCAGTCAAAGAAATCAATTAGATTCATCTGACATGACCTTCCCACTGTGAACCCATGCTGCCTTGGGTCCTGTGCCCCACTGGCCTCTAGGTACTCCTCAATTCTTTCCTTCAGAAGTGATTCCATCACTTTCCCCTACCACAGAGGTCAAACTGACAGGTCTGAAGTTTCCTGCCTCTGTTTTGGTCCCGCTTTTGTGAAGGGGAAATCACATCTGCCTTCCTCCGGTTCTCAGGTACCACACCATCCTCCCATGATTTGTTAAAAATAGTCAGTGGTTTCACTAGTTCTCCCCTTAATTCTTTTAGGATTCTGGGGTGAATTCCATCAGGCCTTGTTGATTTGTCCACCTTCAGTTTTAAGACTTCTCTCAGAACCCTTTCTTTTGTGAAAGGACTGGGAATCGCCCCCCCCCAGAGTGCTTCTGTTAATTGGATTAGGCACCTCCTCCCCCTCCTCTTTTGTGAATACTAAGCAGAAATATTCATTCAGTATCCCTGCTTTTTCACTATCCCCTTCTGCCCACCCACCGTTCATTCTATTCAGCCTCACTATCCCTCCCTTTGTCTTTCTATGCTCCCTGATGTACCTATAAAAGGTTTTATCCCCCTTGTTGAGTTGGCTATCCTTTCCTCAGTTTGGACATTGGCTATTCTGACTTCCATTCCCTTTTGTTGGCTATTCTGACTTCCATTCCCTTTTGCCTTGACTGGTACAGCTCTCTGTCCTGCTCCTTATGTGTTTTCTTATACTTCCTGAATGCTATCTTTTTCTCCCCGACTTTCCCCACCACCTCTTGAGAACCATGGTGGCTTTTTCTTTCATTTTGATTTGTTTATTTGCTTCACACAAAGGCTTGTTGCCTCTGTGATGGCAGTTTTGACGATTCCCCATTGTTGCTCCACCCCTCCTTCTAGCCTGTTTGCTAGTGCTTTTCTAAGGCACTCTCCCATCTTGCCAAAGTCAGCCCTCCTGAAGTCCAGTACCCTCCCTTTTGTATGGGTTGCATTGATTCTATCGATCCAGTACTAGCTCAGATAAGCTGGTGCTCCTTGGAGACAGGCGAGTTTCCAAGCTCACTGAAAGAGGTGGTGGTAACATCACAGCTGAAGAAAGCTTCTTTGGACCCAGACTGCCCTATAAACTACAGACCTATCTCTAACCTTCCCTTTTTGTGGTAGGTGATTGAGAAAGTAGTGTCCACTCAGCTGGAGCACTATTTGACCATCCATGACATCTATGAACCCCTCCAGTCCTGTTTTCGAAAAAGAAGCATAGTACTGAGACAGCACTGGTTCGGGTGCTCAATGATCTCCTGATGGCTAGAGTTAGGAGGAGCCATTCCATTCTGGTCCTCCTAGATCTCTCATCAGCGTTTGACACTGTGGACCATGGGGTCCTGCTTAATCATCTGAGGTTCATCTGTGGACTGTTGGGTACAGTCCTCAGGTGGTTTACATAGTTCCTCACTGGAAGATCTCAGAGGGTGGTGTCTGGGGTTCATTCCTCCGACCCAGTTTCTCTATATTGTGGGGTTCTTCAGGGTTCAGTGCTGTCCCCCATGTTGTTCGCAATGTATCTTCTGCTCCTCATAGACATTGTAAGAAGGTATGGGCTGAGGTTTCACTGCTATGTTGATGATACCCAGCTCTACCTTTCTTTTGAATCTGGCTAGGTTGGAGCTGTTTCAGTCTTTAATAGCTGCCTCACTGAAATCCAGCAGTGGATGGATGCCAGTTGGCTGAAGTTGAACTCTGATAAGACTGAGGTATCGGTTGTGGATCCAGGTCACCGGATAAGGGTGATGGGTGAGGGTTCACCATCTGGACTTTTTCCTCGGGGGCATCCCACTCCTGTCCTCTGAATGGGTGCAGAACCTGGGAGTAATTTTTGTCGAAGGGCTGACCTTGCATTCTCAGGTGTCAGCTGTCGTCAAATCCTCATTTTAGCATCTGAGGAATATCTCCAGGATTAAGCAGCTTATTCCATCCGGTGACCTTCCTACTCTGAGCCATGCCTTTGTGATCTCACATTTGGACTACTGCAACTCCCTGTACCTAGGGCTACACGGGGTGGAACTCTGTCACTTGCAGATGGTGCAGAACACAGCGGCCCAGCTTCTGACAGGATCATCATGGTCCTGTCATATTATGCCGGTGCTGCGTGATCTGCACTGGCTGCCACTTCTGTGGTGGATCACATTCAAAGTCAGTCTTCTGACTTTTAATGCCCTACATGGACTGGGCCCAGACTATCTGAAACAGCTCTTGGTTCCTCACTGCCCTGGGCAATTGCTTCGCCTAGCCAATGAGGGGTTGTGAGAGATTCCAAGGGAATGCTTGAAATTTTCTGGGGTGAGGGCATTCATGTTTGCTGTCCCTGCCCTTTGGAATTCTCTACATTGGTTACATGAGTGCATGACCATGGAGGGGTTTAAGCAAGCATTAAAAATATTTCTGTAGAACCAAGCTTTTGGTGATTAAAGATGCTATCAGTGTGATTTTATTGTCTGTCATTGAGATGTTTGTCCATTGACATTGTGATTTTATTTATGTTAAGGCGCCTGAGTTTTTGAAAAGAGCCATACAAATAAAAGGTTATTATTATTATTATCTCAGGCTCACCACTACTCAAATATTTGATGTCATAATCATGTTCACAACTGCCACAGGCACCACAAGAAGACAGCAAATGATGATGAGGAGGAGGAGTATGATAAGGAGGTTGTGGAGACACATTCATGGTGGTGTGCTTCAGCTCTTTTTGCTGCTCCATCATGAGTGTATGGTATCAAACAGTTTATGTCTGATACAGTCTATGGATCCAGGGGAGCAAATAATGTCTTTGTATGTAGAATCCAGTAGTACTGTGATAAATTGAATATCTGCTCTTATGCTGTTAAGCCTGCCTGGTTGTTGTGCAAAAAACATCCCTGCCACTTCTTTAATAAGTACTGTATCCTACTGCTGCTGTGATGACACAGATAAACTAACGGTGTAACCTCAATTACCATCATAATCATTATCAGTATCACCACCAATAGTACTGCCACAATTACCATCACCATCAGTCTTGCTTAATTGCTTTAAAAGGTTGACAATACAGTGCTCTCTTGCTATAATGAACAAAACAGGAGCCATGAGGGGAGTTTGTTATAGCTCCCTCTACATAATATCGAGGGATGCTAAAAAAAAAAAAAGAGCACTATGTTCATCAAATGCTCACCACACGACAGTACAAGGGATGCCAATCAGATCCTAGATCAGCTAATTTTATTTTATTATACCCTTTTCCAGCACAATAGTATTTAAGTATTTTAATGTATTTGCCTCCCATTTCATGCCTACTGGCTCGGTACCCTGACTCCAACCCATCCTGTCACTAGCTTCCCTATTAAACCAATGAAACCATCCCCAGAATGAAAGGAATGTACCTTTTCAAATGCTTTCGAAAGTACAGTTCCAGACATCCCTTTACAGAAGCATAAACATGGAAGACAGTGTTAGATATGAAGTCTTGGTTCATAGCGGCATCCAGCATGGCAATTGGTCTGGTGTGTACATTGTGGATAGCAGCCCTGGTACTAAAATGAAATTACTTTCATTTACATTTAATTGAGCTTCCTCCAAGCTCCTCTAACCTTGTCCTTAGATCCGCCTTTCCCAAATAAGAGTCTCACAGCCATAAATTGCTGGTGCTCAATCGGCTTATGATTTATTCAATCACATTCTTTCATTTTGGTTTCTTACACCACACAAATCATCTTGTGTTATAAACAACATCACCATATTTACATTTAATGTACATTCCGTCATCAAATTTCACATCTCCCTGGACCAGGTGTAAACCTCAGTTCCCTCAATCTTGTATGGGCCTGATGTAAATCCCAGCCCTTCCCTTTTGCCATTCTCTGGGTCTGAGCTCGTGTGTATATATCGTGCCCTCTTCAGGAGCCTCTGGGTGTCCCCGAGGCCCCCACCTATGCTCACTCCCATCCCTGGTGTAAACCCTAGGCTGGGTTCTTCCACCCCTTCTATCTTCCTTTTCCATTTTCCCCAATACCCCCCACTACCAAACACTGCTGTCTGCCTTCAGCAGGCCATCTGGTCACAAGACCCCCTACAACCAAAATATTGCTGTCCACTTTCAGCAGGCCATCCGTCCCATCCGACTGTCCTTACCTGGGGCTCTCCTCCTGAACCCCCTTTCCTTCTCCTTGAGGGAGGTGGGTGGGAAAAAAGCACATATTAGTTTAAGAGCCAGCAAAGAAAGGGCTCACTGAGACTGTGTGCCCCTTTTACTGCCCCCTCCATGCTGTCTCTCTCTCTCCCCACTTGACCAATCCTCACCTGCCACTGTCTCTTGAGTCCCCACTCCCTCCCCACCTGTCCCACCTCCCCTCAAGCTCCTGTTTCATTGCCAGCACCAGAGCTGGGAGGGCTGCCAAGGACAAATAGCCTTGCCTCCTTAGGGGGCAGGCAATTCCCCTTGTCCTCATATCAGCCTTTCCCAAATAATAGTCTCACATGCGTAAATTGCTGGTGCTCAGTCGGCTTATGATTTATTCAATCACATTCTTCCATTTCGATTTCTTATACCACACAAATCATTTTGTTTTATAAACATCACATTTATATTTAATATACATTCCATCAAATTTCATGTCTTCCTGGACCAAGTGTAAACCTCAGTCCCCTCAATCTTGTATAGGACGGAAGTAAATCCCAACCCTTCCCTTTTGCCATTCTCTGGGTCTGAACTCATGTGTATACATCGTGCCCTTTTCAGGAGCTTCTGGGTGTCCCTGAAGCCCCCACCTACACTCACTCCCATCCCTGGTATAAACCCCAGGCCAGGTTCTTCCTCCCCATCTATCCCCTTAAACCACCTCCAGTTTGCATTGGATGGTGGTTTTTCTCTGCCTTGCTTCCTCTGCAACCCCCATTTTAACCCCATAGAGTATCTCTGGGGCTCCCTACCCCTCTTGTCTCCTGCCATCCATCTATCACCAGGCCAATTTCAGTATTAAATAGATCCAAACCCATGTTTAAGAGGTGTACCCCATCAGACCTTTAGTACTCCATGTTGGTTTCCTTGATATTCTCATGCCTAATGCTCCCCCTCCCATTTTCTTGAACAGCCCTGCCACCCTATGATTCATCCTCCTCCTGGCTTTCTCCTGGGCTTTATGGTCCTGGGCATGGTGCCAGACCCTCCTAGGAAGCATCTCTGACCATACCAATGTGGCATCCGGCCAGCATCCCCTTATGGTGTCCATGTCCCTTTTGATCTGCAAGTAAATGTCCAGCCATGGTTGGGTGTCCAGGTCATTGCTCCCCCAGGTGTATGACCAGTAAATCTGGTGCAGGCCTGGATCTCTGCAAGTCCTGCAGAAGCAGTAGCAACTGTCCTCAATGCATTCCTCTTATGCCATGCCAATGCAGCAGCACCTTGGTCCAATCATAATAAAGCTAGCGTACCCCTTTTCTCACCGCTGCTCTCCGCTCTTCCCAATAAATGAATGAATGGCTGTAGATCCACACCTGCAGCTTGCTGTTCTCACCTGAGAACAACAAAACAAAGCATGTAAGGTACAGGTCGGGGAAAAAAAAAACACCCCCCCAGTCCCTTGATTATTTTATCCACATTTTGTTTTTTCTTTGACCCACAGCTCATAGTAGTACATAGCTGGTCCCTTCACCTGCAGAGGAACAAAGAAACAGCATTAGTATGAATCAGACAGTTGCCAAATATGTCTTATAACAGCTGGACCTCTATCTTCCAAACTTCTTGATGTCTGTTTCCATCCCCCTTGGCAGCAGCCTGGGAGGCTCTTTCTATTCTAAATGAGTGGGATGAGGCAAGTGGGAGGCCATTAGTTCATTTCTGATGTTTATTTGATGCAAAATGACCCAAAATTACATTTTCTGGGCACCACAAAAAAACCTAGGTTGCCAGCTTTATGAGGTGTGCGATTTTATTATCTGCGGCCAAAATTGTGTTGTTCAAGAAAACCATGCATGCAAAGACTCTCCCAAAGAATTAATGTTCACCTCATAAAATTTTGCCTGTCCATTTAGACAGGCCCTTCCAAAGGAAGTCACCGCCATGTAGCATTAACATGGCGTCTCTTGCTTCATTCAGCTCCCCCCCATCTGTATTCGCGGCATTGAAGCAAAGTGGGTCATGCAATTAAACAATGGGAGCCAAACTTCAGGAAGCCTGGGGCCAGTCAGCCCTCTCATGGCTGACCAACACACCCATGTGGCCACTAACTGGCCAATTCTCTTTCTGTCTGAACCAAACAGGTGTGCATTGCTGAGGAGCCGAGTGCATTGTGGGACCAAAGGCAGCATAGCCCACAAAACAGGTCTGCCCACTTCCCCAAACCTCCCGGATTATTCTTCTAACCTCTGGGTTATACTGCCAGCCCTTCCTAATGTAAAAAAGGAGCAGAAAGGACAAGGGCCACTACACACACACAAACCAGCTCACCCATACGTGGAACTGGAAAAATAACACCTTTTAATTGCTCTCTTATCTCGTGGTCACTCCTAGTATCTTCAATGTGGCAATTCTCTCAGGAAAAGGAAGTCTCCAGCCCATACTGCACAAGTCTCCAGCTTCCAACAGTGCAGCTCGCAAAGTGCAGACCCACGACTGCATGCTACAAAATGCCATTCGGCGAATGTCTCGCTCAAAACTCAAGACACACCAATCGAGGTGTCCCACCAAAACCGCAGGGGTCACAAATCACACTTCGCCACGAACGCTGCTTTGGTGGTTGGGATCCAGAAGCAGTAAGTGTGTGTAACCCCCAGGGGGTGCTACCCTTAGGGCTACTACCCCTGTCTGCCCCCACGGAGGCAGGGTGAGGGGCCCAGATCCATTGATGGGTGCCTCCACCCAGAGGTCGGGGTTAGTACAGTTAAAACTACCTCGGTTACAGCCCTCTGGGCTACTGCAACCCCCCTTCTGTCCCACTAGTGACTCACACTGGGTGCCAACAATTCTTTCCAAAAGTACACTTACCCCATGGATAATATATTCCAGCTCACTCCAGGGACCCCCTGTAAAGTAAGGTACAGTTATATTACAGTCCCCATACAGCAACTCATCAGAAGAGTACAAACCAGCCAGGGTGTAGTTGTAACACAGCAATCTGATTTATTAAAAGGGCAGATAAGCCTGCCCGGTGGCGCTGAGGGTTGAGGTGCTGGTTGCCACACCTCGCGCCACGCCGGCGACCTGTGTTAGGGAACGGGCATGGGTTGCCGTGGGTCGGCGGGGAGGAGATGGATTGAGCGTCCAAGAGACTGCTCTCCATCTCCGGGGAGTGGGGATTTGGGCGGCTGGGGCTTGCCTGACCCCTAGCGGAGGCTGGGGGTTCAACAGCACGTAGCTGCAAGCTTGGGAGGGTGGGTCGTGGCAGACGCTTGATTGGGACACGCACGGGAGCGTGCATGCACCCAGTCGCTGGTATCATTGCACGCCATGACCGCTGGAGAAAAACAGTGAAAAACGAGCCCCGCAGCACGGTTGTTCCTCACGTGCCATTCCTGGAAGGGCGCCTCCCTGGCAGGTGGATCCGTTGGGGTGGGTTGAGTCGCTCCCCACCACCCTGCTGCGAAGGGTAAGTCACGGGGTGCACAAAGGAGAGGGTCTGATGTCTGGGGGTGGTGCTGGGGGAAACAACGGAGGGCGGGGGTCATAGCCAGAGCTCTGGAGGAGAGAAAATAATACCCCCCCAAAAAAAGGGGCAGATAACAAGGGGAAGGGGGAAAATCATGTTGATTGGCTTACAATATTCCTCTATCCCTAGGGCTCTGTGCACAGGCCTAACCCTATGATTTACTGTCCCTGGGTACCCAAGCCCTAACGGCTAGTCCAAAACATGGCAGCTGGTAGAGGCCCTTCACATAGAGAAAAAGGAAAAGTTTAATTAAGCAGTCAGCATTATAGCAATGCCATTTGGAACCTCTGTTGCACACTTAGCAGGGAGCTACCCTGATTCAGTACTCACAACCTCCAGACCAGACAGAGTTCTTCAATACCAGCAGGGCTGAGCCTGAACTCCACGAGCCTCCTCACACATTTATATGGCAAACTCCAACAGCAATAGCAGAGGGATACCACACCAGGCAGCTGCTGCTAGGCTCTCCAGATTTCACAGTCGCTGAAGCACTGCAAATGGCAGCGTTATTCACTCCTCCCACGGACCGAGCACGATTTAGCAGATTTTCCAGTCCTCCAAACAGGTCGAGCCTGGTGGGTAGCTGTGCAGGACACAGCCTCCTCTGACCAAACGCTGGCGGGTTTAATCCGAATCCTCTCACAGGCCAAACGGCCGCTTCAGGCCTTCACGCGCTGCCCAAGCGAACACTTCCACAGCGCAGAAGCACAGAGCTCCTCTCCTCACCTCAGCCACAACGCATCTGACCCCAGCAGCAAGGGGCCTTCCCTTCAGATTGGGCGCTGCCCACTCCTATTGGCTGGCGGCACATGCCAGTCACTTTCTTCAGCTCTCAGTGGTGCAGAAAAAGCGCCATAGCCCATAATACCTTTCTCAATTACAACAGCTCCTCTATTGGTCAGCCAGCTCTGTGGGGTCCCAAGGTACTGATTGGTCCAATTCAATAGTTCTGGACCAAAATAGAAGAGGCAATCAAAACCATCTGTGCTGTAAAGCAAGGCAGGTTAAAATGACCACATTATCATTATCACTTCAAACAATATCCAGCAACAGTTACATCTTTTAGCCAGGCTCCCTCTGCACAAGTAGCGATGGCAGCAACGGATCGAAGGCTCTACAGCCCGGGCGGGATTCGAGCATAGCAACATGCAAAACCTCTTCCATGACTAATTATGACTGCCCAACAAGCAGCCCTTAAAGGGACAGTACACGGAGGCCACACAGGCACTCACTCAAAGCGGCTTAGACGCTGAACACCAACCAGGCATGGGGCAGTCAACGAGCTCTGGGGAAGCGATCAGGAACCCTCATTTGCAAGGGGGTTACACCCTCCCTGGCCTGGAAAAACTTGGCATCCACGTCAAGTAGTTACCCTTGAATTACTTTCAGGCAAAAGTTTTGATTAACACTATATCACAATTTGCACTACATACATGAAGATTGCATCTACAAATAACATCACTATACACACAAATTCTTGTTCCCTTTTTTAAATCAAGGCATTAGTTCCCCTCGTGACACCGGGACTGAGGGAAATCCCTTTCTTTTAGTTACTGGCGGGTCCCCCGATGCAGGGACGCCACACTCGAAGGGCATCACTAACAATCTAGAGTTATCCCCCAAGGCTAACTTAGGCAAAGAGCTTGGGGACACATATACCCCCTTGTGTACCACATTTAAGGGCAGGTCCACTGGCTGACCCAGAGGTTCATAGCTCAACTTTATTACTGGCCGTATTTGTCGGCCGGATCGTCTAGGGGTCTCGGGGGATCCTAATCCAGGCCCTGACTCTACTTCAGTATCAGTGACATTAACAATGGGAATCTCCTCAAGGGGAACAGGTTCAGGGCTCATAATACTATTAGGGACTTGACCTTCTATCCCTGAACCCACCCCACTGGGCTCATCTGGGGGCAGTTTAGGTACTAAAGGGGAACCATCAGGGCATTCAAAATATTCTTCCAATTCGGGCATATCCCTGGCTTGTTCCCCCATCTCACTCTCTTCTTCTGAAAAGTCAGATAATTCAGCCAGGCCAGACAGTTCAGCCAGGCCTAAGGACTCAGCCCCTCGAGCTTGTCTGCTACCCCATTCATCTTCTGGAGGCATTGCCTCCAGGGACAAAGTAGAGGGCTCAATCAGTACAGACGGCCCAATTTCAGTTCCCGAGTTAACAAGGGGATTGCCCCGAAACAATTGACTCAGTTCATAAGAGGGATAGTATTCAATATCACCTTTGCTATCTTCTGACACTGAGTGTTGATCATCTCCTTCTGCGGGGGCAAGGCTCCTTGGTGGACTTATTGAAGGCTCCACAGGCTTGGTTCTTCTCTTAGCAACAGATCTAATCACAGGCCAGGAAGGAGGGCAGTGAAGGTTCAGCTTTCAATCAAGATCTGCCTAATCGGCAAATGATTTCTGTGTATGGTTTTTACATCTTTCAATTGTTTTCAGGCCGCACTTTATATACAGGTAGGCCTGCCAGCTGTCCCACAACAATATGAGGGAGGTGATGCCATCTGTCGGCAATCTTATGTTTGCCATGCAGTCCCAGATTTCTCAACAGCACTCTATCCCCTTCTCTCAACTCTACTGTTTTCACTTTTTTGTCATATCTCTCCTTGTTAGCCAGATTTCATTTAGCAGCCATGGTCTGGGCCAGTTGGTAGGCATGGTTTAGTTGGGCCTTTAATCTCTGTACATACTGTAGATGGTTTTCTGCTTGCATCCCATCAGGGGAAACCCCAAAACACACATCCACTGGCAATCTAGCCTCTCTCCCAAGCATCAGTCGATAGGGGGAAAACCCTGTGGCATCACTTTTGGTACAATTGTAGGCGTGAACTAAAGTGCTGATCTATTGGCTCCATCTCGATTTATCTTTTGATTGTAAGGTGCCTAGCATGTCAAGCAATGTACGATTAAACCTTTCAGGCTGAGGGTCTCCCTGCGGATGATAGGGGGTAGTTCATGATTTTCGTAACCCCCACAAAGATAGCATCTCTTTAATCAAACGACTCTCAAAGTCCCTTCCCTGGTCGGAATGAATCCACTGCAGGGCCCCATAATGGACGGAAAAGTTCTCAACAAGTATCTTAGCCACTGTGGTTGCTCTCTGATCCTTGGTCGGGAAAGCCTGTGCGTACCGGGTAAAATGATCAGTGACCACCAATATGTTGCTGACACTTTTCAGATCAGGCTCTAAACTCAGGAAATCAATACAGACCAGTTCCATAGGAGCACTAGTGGTAATGTTGACCAGGGGAGCAGCTCTCCGAGGTAACGCTTTTCTTTGCAAACAACGACCACAGGTTTTGACATACTGTTCCACATCCGCACTCATCTTCGGCCAATAGAATCGAGCCCGTACCAGGTCAAGTGTTCGATCCATACCCAGGTGCCCCATTTGATTATGCAATGACCTTAGGACTAGTTCTCTGAAGGCTGATGGCAGCACCAGTTGTTGTCGGTGTACCCAGCCCTCCTTATTCACAGTATCTCTATATAGTAGTAGGTTGATCAGCTTTAATTTGGGCCCTTCTTTATACAACAAGGTAGTCCGTAAGTCAGTGGAGCGTAGTTTGGATACATCCCTTCTGGCCCACAAAACCTCTACGGCTGTTCTTATCATAGGATCACAAGATTGAGCCTGTTGGAGATCATCATTGTTGAGTTGTGGCAGGGAGCTGGTGTCCAATGCAGAGAAATGACAGTAAGCGGCAGGTATACAGTTTTCCGGCGGCCCCAAACAATCTACCACACAGTCCACCGTGTCAGGAGATGCCTGTTCTTCTTTGTCAAATTTCTGGCAGAGGGCTCTTATGTCAGGTTCAGACAACCAGACCCATTCAGTCTGGGGCGCAGGCCTCCGAGAGAGAGCGTCCGCATCTATATGGTTTAGGCCCGCCCGGTATTCTACAGCGTAATCATAGGTGGCCAAGGCAGAGAGCCACCTATGCCCAGTAGCATCCAATCTGGCAGAGGTCTGTACATAGGTCAGAGGGTTGTTATCAGTCTTTACTAATATCTTGGCACCTTACAAATAGTCATGAAACTGATCAACAATGGCCCATTTTAGAGTCAATATCTCTAGTTTGTGCACGGGTAATTTTTCTCTGAAGGCGTCAGACTTCTACTGGCAAATGCTACAGGTCTCAGCCCATTCAAGTGTTCCTGGTATAACACAGCCCCCAATCCTTGTAGACTGGCATCAGTGTGAAGAGTGTAGGGCTTGACTGGGTCAGCATAGGCCAGTACTGGAGCATGTGTAGGTTGATATATGATGTCGTGAAAAGCTTCCTCACACTCAGCAGTCCACCAATCCCCGAACATATCGTTTGGCCAAAAATACTTCTTGTCTATGTCAGTGTGCACACCCTTCTTATACTTTTTGTGAGTAGGCGGATACCCCTGAGTGAGATTAAGGAGGGGGCGAATCACTCGTGAATAGTCTCTGACAAACCGCCTATAGTACCCACAAAACCCCAGGAATTGTTGCAGCTCTTTTAAATTCCTGGGTTGAGGCCAAGTGGTCAATGCCGCCACCTTGCCAGGGTCAGTCTCTATGCCTTCAGTGGACACTATATGGTCCACATATTTCAAGGAAGTCTGGAAGAATTGACACTTGTCGATAGACAACTTAAGGCCGAAATCCTCCAACTGATCCAGGACTTTGAATAATCGTTGCTCATGTTCTTCCAATGATCGGCCAAACACTATAACGTCATCTAAATAGACCAAACACTCAAGTAGGTTCATGTCCCCCACAGCTCGTTCCATCAAGCGCTGAAAAGTGGCTGGGGCACCCGAAATTCCTTGAGGCATCCGGACAAACTCATAGAAGCCTAAAGGGCAAATGAAAGCAATCTTCTTCCGGTCATCTGGGTCCATCGGGATCTGGTAGTATCCACTCCGAAGATCCAACACAGAGAACCACTTACTACCATTCAAACAATCCAAGCGTCTTGTATGCGTGGCATGGTATATTGATCCGAATGGCACCTATTCAAAGTGCGATAGTCTACACACATCCAAACTGCCCCATTCTTTTTCCTTACTACTACAATGGGGGAGGCATAGGGGCTCCTAGACTCTTGAATTATGCCAGCAGCCAACATTTCTTGCAGATGCCGCCGTACATCATCTATGTCAGTGGGAGCCAGACGTCGGGATCTCTCTTGGAAAGGTCTTTCGTCGTGCAATCGAATGTGATGCTCAGCCCCTTGTACACATCCTACATCCCACTCCTTCAGGGAAAAAACCTGGTCCCTCTGGGCAAGCCTCTCACTGACCCTTCGTTTCCAGTCGGCAGGCAGCGGGGAGTCACCGAAGTCAAACAGATCAGGAGCAACTCTATCACCCATCCGGGAACTCTTTCTATTTGGTAGTACAGCAGTATCTGCACAATGAACACTAGCCAGGGTACACCCTCTTCTTATCTGAATCTCTTTATCAGACACATTGTGCACTTGAACCATCACCCTCTTAACATAAGCATGGGCTCTAGCTGGCAGAATGCTGGGTCTGAGCAACAACCCCTCAGGTAATCCTCCCTCCACAGGCACATCCAGCATCAACAACTTGTTCTTGACATCTGTTTTTAGTCGTACCTCTCCTTGCAGAACACATTGTGCATTTGGGGCAAGTACCACAGGGGCCGGATCCTTTTTCCACACCACCCCCACAGGACCCTCAGGTTCCTCCAGACTACCCTGCTTCTGAGTGACCCTGACCTTTTGAATCACAGCAGGTATGCTCAAAGCTCACCCAGTTTGGAATGCTCGCTTCTCTGAGCACAATTGGGCCAACCGTCCAAACATGTGTGCATTTGTCCCAATCAACAAGGGCACCCCATCGTATAGTCCAGTGGGTGGGCAAACTAAAACTAAGGTTTCCACTTGCTCATCTATTCCATTCACAGTTGCAGGGAAGGATAACCAGACACGGATGTACCCCAAATATGGATAGGCCTTGTCGCTCAACCCCCATACATGTAGACCAGTTAGAGGCTGCAGAGGCACCTCAGATAAATGTGCTTGGTACCAGTCCTGAAACATGATGGTCACCTGGGAGCCACTGTCCAGTACAGCTCGAGTGAGAATTCCATTTACTTGCACCCCGGGTCTCCATAGACGGCCCGACCACATCTGACCAGTTGGGTGTAGCAGCATTGTTAGCCCGGCAGGCATGGGCCTGAGTCACAAAACTTTTCTTGGGGGCCCGAGACTGGGCCTGGCAGTGTCGGGCGATCAGTCTGCTGTTAACTTTCCTTAAATTCTCTGGCCTCTGGCACTCAGGCTGAAAATGCTCATCTTCCCCACAGTGGTAACAAAACTTGGGGTCCCGGGGATCACTATTCTGAGGTGGGCCCTGAGGGGAGTGAGAAAGCTCTCTAGGGCTAGGGTTTGGGGCTCTGCATGACTCAGGGACCCCGGGCCATGTAGGGTATGCAGTAGACTGCTTTAAGCCCCTCACCAGTTCCCGTAAATTCCTGATCTCAGCCCTCAACTCATCCTCCACATAGGGGTCAGAGGAAATAACTCGCATCCCCACAGTACCTGGAAAATCTGGGGACCCCTCGGACCCTCCAGGTGAGCCAGTCTCCTCAGGGGTATTAGACTCAGGGGTCCCACTAGGATTCACTGCCCCCACACAGGGTTCCCACCTCTCTTCATCAGTCTCCACTTCCTGAATTTCCCTCATCAATTGACAGTATTCAGGCGGGGTGGCCCGCCGATCATGCAACATGAGTTTCAGCAGAGTTACCCTAGAGAATCTGGCAGACTTTAAAACATGTTCTAACCGAACCTGATTCAGGGCTGTAGCAGTGATTCCCCCTTTTCTATAAGCCTTCTGCAATGCCCGCTCCACTCTAGTAATAAAAGCGGACAGTTTTTCATTTCTCCACTGCTTAGCAGACCTGAATTCCCATAATAAACCTTCACCAGTCTCTGTACTCACAAAAACCCCTTCTAAAGCAGAGAGATACTCTGCAGCGGTGGCTTCCGGACAGATGGCCCGGAAGAATCTGATGTCTTCTAAGGCAGGACCCCACAAACTCTCCATCAGCCTCTTCCTTTTCTCCCCCTCAGAACATTGCCACTCCTGAACTAAAGGGGTGGCATAGTCCATCCAAGCCTCCAGATCATCCTCCCCAGAAGACACTGGTACCGTGCCAGAGAAAAGTTTCAACTTACAGTAGGAATCAAGCTGTATGGATGGGACTGCCAGGGGCAAAGAAGCCAGCACAGAACTTTTGGGCGGGCAAGGGGAGGTGCCCGGGAACCCCCGAGGGGTAGTATCACTGGACAAATCCAAGGCTTGCAACAACTCCTGGGTAGTCCTCCCCTCCACAGCTAAAAATTTAAGCAGTTTGTCTTTAAAACTGTTCATCTGGGGAGACCCCCCAGGAGTGACAGACCCACTTTGGACATGAATTAGCCTCCACCCCTGGGATGCACCCTCCAGGTAAATCACAGGAGGTACCTTCTCAGGGTTGATGGCCACACTACATAAGAGTAACACCTGCAGTGTCTGGTCAAGCAGATCGGCCATACGCCCTTTCACTTCAACCTTACCCAAACACTTTACTCGCTCGGCAACAGAGACACTATCAACAGTTGAAGTAACCAGGGGCACATCTAACAATAATACAATCTTCTGGGAGTCTAGCTCTTTGGCTTCACCCCAACCCATCAGTCTGTGTACCATGGTTTTAATGGGTCCCAGTTTAATTTTTTCCAACATATCCCCTTCCATTTTTTTCCATTTCTGATGTATTTCCTCACTGAGCCACTAGGGGACATGAATCCCAGCAGTGCCTCCAATTTGTAACCCCAAGGGGGCGCTACCCTTAGGGCTACTACCCCTGTCTGCCCCCACGGAGGCAGGGTGAGGGGCCCAGATCCGTTGACGGGTGCCTCCACCCAGAGGTCGGGGTTGGTACAGTTAAGACTACCTCGGGTACAGCCCTCTGGGCTACTGCAACCCCCCTTCCATCCCACTAGTGACTCACACTGGGTGCCAACAGTTCTTTCCACCAGTACACTTACCCCACGGATAATATATTCCAGCTCACTCCGGGAACCCCCTGTAAAGTAAGGTACAGTTATATTACAGTCCCCATACAGCAACTCATCAGAAGAGTACAAACCAGCCAGGGTGTAGTTGTAACACAGCAATCTGATTTATTAAAAGGGCAGATAACAAGGGGAAGAGGTAAAATCAGGTTGATTGGCTTACATTATTCCTGTATCCCTAGGGCTCTGTGCACAGGCCTAACCCTACGATTTACTGTCCCTGGGTACCCAAGCCCTAACGGCTAGTCCAAAACGTGGCAGCTGGTAGGGGCCCTTCACACAGAGAAAAAAGAAAAGTTTAATTAAGCAGTCAGCAGTATAGCAATGCCATTTGGAATCTCTGTTGCACATTTAGCAGGGAGCTACCCTGATTCAGTACTCACAACCTCCAGACCAGACAGAGTCCTTCAACACCAGCAGGGCTGAGCCTGAACTCCACGAGCCTCCTCACACATTTATATGGCAAACTCCAACAGCAATAGCAGAGGGGTACCACACCAGGCAGCTGCTGCTAGGCTCTCCAGATTTCACAGTCACTGAAGCACTGCAAATGGCAGCTTTATTCACTCCTCCAGCGGACCGAGCATGATTTAGCAGATTCTCCAGTCCTCCAAACAGGTTGAGCCTGGCGGGTAGCTGTGCACGACACAGCCTCCTCTGACCGCACGCCGGTGGGTTTAATCCGAATCCTCTCACGGGCCAAATGGCCGCTTCAGGCCTTCACGCGCTTCCCGAGCGAACACTTCCACAACGCAGAAGCACAGAGCTCCTCTCCTCACCTCAGCCACAACGCATCTGACCCCAGCAGCAAGGGGCTGTCCCTTCAGATCGGGCGCTGCCCACTCCTATTGGCTGGCGGCACATGCCAGTCACTTTCTTCAGCTCTCAGTGGTGCAGAAAAAGCACCATAGCCCAGAATACCTTTCTCAATTACAACAGCTCCTCTATTGGTCAGCCAGTTCTGTGGGGTCCCAAGGTACTGATTAGTCCAATTCAATAGTTCTGGACGAAAATGGAGGAGGCAATCGAAACCATCTGTGCTGTAAAGCAAGGCAGGTTAAAATGACCACATTATCATTATCACTTCAAACAATATCCAGCAACAGTTACATCTTTTAGCCAGGCTCCCTCTGCACAAGTAGCGATGGCAGCAACAGAGCGAAGGCTCTACAGCCCGGGTGGGATTTGAGCATAGCAACATGCAAACCCCTTCAGTGACTAATTATGACTGCCCAACAAGCAGCCCTTAAAGGGACAGTACGCAGAGGCCACACAGGCACTCACTCAAAGTGGCTTAGACGCTGAACACCAACCAGGCATGGGGCAGTCAACGAGCTCCGGGGAAGCGATCAGGAACCCCCATTTGCAAGGGGGTTACACTTGGATTTCAAGTTTAACTCAAACAAGCCGACTGAAATGTGCTATCCTCTGGGTCTTTCCGCTTAGGCACAAAAGCATTCAGCACTTTAAGAGCCAGCAAAAAAAGGACTTACTGAGGCTGGGTGCCCCCATTTATTTCCCCCCTCCCATCTCTATCTCGCTCCCCCCACTTAATCAATCCCTGCCAGCCACCTGTCTCTTGAGCCCCCTCTCTCAAGCTCCTGTTTCATTGCTGGCACCACAGCTGGGAGGGCTGGCAAGGACAAATAGCCTTGCCTCCTTAGGGGGCGGGCAAGTCCCCTTAGCAAATAAGATTTTAACCTTTATCAGTTGTGGTTTACGGAGGTTTTACTTGTTAAGTTTGTAAACAGCTGATCATTTGCTCCCACTGATGTCAGACAACACACACACACACACACATCACTAGTTTAGTAAAAAACAAACTTACTGTAGTTCTTTTCTAAAAAAAATAATTTATTTAATGATTTTTGAATGCTACATGAATAGTGATCTGAAGAGAGAAAGAGAATAAGCGAGTGGTTAGTGAGCTTGGGGGTACAAAAGTACAGCACAGGAAAAGGAGCTGACATTTGGGAGTCACTCATTACATTTGTAATAACTAATAACTGCCTTTTCACTATAGCAGGGTTTGCTATAGCAAGGGAGCACTGTAGTGCCATGTGTGGTATTCAAGAGGCCTCACAAAGGGAAGGAGCATGTTAAGTATTGCTGATTCTGTAATCAAATCTTTAGTGGTCTGTTCACATGGTCACAGAAGTGGAACAAGCTTTTGCAGAACACACCGCTGCTCTCATGACAGATATCCACCAAATTTTCTCTCATCATTTCTAAAGCCCAGAACACAGTTTTTGGTTTGATGAGTCTCTCCACCATATAAGACAAAGTTTCACTATGAAGAAACTTGCTTAATTTAGCAAGCTTACGGAGCATTTTGCTTCTGCTGGTAATGATGGAGGACCTCAGCACATTTGGGGGGATAGGGAAATGATGGAACTATCTAGTGATATCCCATGGAGTAGCAAGTGCTTTCTATCTATGCATGTTTGTTAAGAACATAAATTACCACTATAAAATCATCATCATTCACCATCTTTAGTAAACTTCTGCCACTGTACATCACACAGATACCCTTTTTCAGATGTATGGGGTACATCCAGGTTTCTAGCAGTGATTCTTTTAACTGCAGAATGTTTACTCCACTGCGTGTTCCCTCCTTTACAGCCCTACATAAAGCATTTATTTTATTAATGTACCTCTGTGAGGCTGTCTGCTTCAATATAATTCCTACGTTTCCTGGTGGTGGTGGAGGTGCGATAAGAATGGTATGATGTTTGTCTTGGACACAACCCAGTGTGCAGTGAGTCTCAGGCAGCTTTGGTTTGCACTATACTCCAGATATCAATGGAGAAAAACACATAACTCTATGTGCCTCCTTTGGAAATGTCACCATCTAAGTGCCTACTGCTTTATAAATAGTGTTGATAACGCACTGCAAAAATGTGAAGTATGCTAGAATATTATATTTGAGTTTCATGTTCTGCGATAATCTTTGAAAGCCAGTATCTTCTACCACAGATAAAGGCTACTGATTAGAGATCACAATCATCTCCCTATAGTCTATAATCTTACTAAAGGCTAAATATCAGAGATCATAATTATAATAGTAATAATAATAATACATTTTATTTATAAGGTGCCTTAACCATAACCAAGGCGCCTAGCAATTTTAAAAACAAATCAAACATCAATACAATTAACATTAAAATAACAGTATACCATGCAACAAAAAGGAAGATCAGTCACTGAATGCCTGGTGCCACAAAAAAGTTTTTAAAGCTTGCTTGAATTCCTCCACAGTTGTGCACTCCCGTAACCAATGGTGTAGAGAATTCCAAAGGGTAGGGGCTGCATACATAAATGCTGTCACCTCGGATGATTTCAAACACACCCTTGGAATCTCTAGCAACACCTCATTGGCTGAGCAGAGTGATTGTCCAGGGCAGTAAGGGATCATGAGCTCTTTCATGTAATCCAGGCCCAGTCCGTGTAGGGCTTTAAAAGTCAGCAAACCTTCTATTCCATAATCTTTCTAACCTTTCCTTTTTTTTTTTGCTTTATTTGTCTTTTTCTCCTTTAGGTTTCTTCTCTGAGATGGATTTTTTAGGAACTGAATTTTTGACACTGTAAGTATTTTCTTGATAGAATGCACCATGCGATTGCATATTATGTATTTCTTCAGGCAGTTTGTTACCACCCATTGGGGTTGTACCTTGGATTGTCATCTGCAGTCAGCCTTCCTGGGGTGAGTTCTGGCCTCTGGAGGAGGTCTGTGGGGTGATCTTGGGCTTAAGACCAACATGCTACTGCCTGGACCTGGGCTCGACATGATTACTTGTTGATTGCGTTGGGTTTCTGGGCCTGGCTTTTGCCAAGATTGTCAGGTGTTACTTGACAATGGGGGCTTTCCCAGAGTCTCTTAAAACAGCTCTAGTGAGGCCTGTGTTGGAGAAATATCTTTGGACCCAGATATCTTGGCAAATTACTGACCTGTCTGAAACCTTCCCTTTTTGGGGAAGATTATTAAGATGGTGGTTGTGGTACAGCTTGAGTTGCACCTCATGGACTTCCAGATTTATGAGCCTCCCCAGTCCTGATTAAGGACCTTGTACAGCACAGAGACCACACTAGTACAGGTGATGAATGATCTGCTCATGGCAAGGGACAGGGGAGAATGAACTATTCTCATCATCCTTGATCTCTCATCAGCATTTGACACCGTGGATTATGGGTTGTTTTTGGACAGACTGAAGGGGTATGTTGGACTCAGAGGCAAGGTTTTCAGCTGGTTTGAGTCCTTCCTTCAGGGCAGGACTCAGAGTGTGGTATTGGAGAATTATTCCTGAGACCTGGTGACCCTGTCCTGTGGAGTACTCCAATATTCTGTCCTCTCTGCCATGTTATTCACACTATATATGCTGCCCCTGGGTAAGGTCATCAGGCAGTATGAGTATGGGTTTCATTGCTATGCTGGTGACACCCAGCTCTACCTATCTTTCACACCAGGAAGAACAGATGTGGTCAATGTGCTTAATAGGTGCTTGGCTGAGGTCCGGTCTTGTATGTCATCGAACTGCTGGGGCTCAACCTGGGAAAGACTGAAGCATTGATGGTTGAGTCAGGTTGGAATGTGAGGTGGAGGCCTCCAGGGAGGATTTGGGACTGTATTTAGGGTCGTCCAAACTGGAGGCCTCCACAAAGGCAAAAAATCTGGGCATCATTCTGGACAGTGAGCTGACACTGGATGCCCAGGTATCAGCAGTTGTCTGAAATAGGTTTTGCCATCTCCAGAATGTTGCACTGATAAAATCCCTTGTCCCACCTTAAAATCTGGCTACATTGGTGCACTCATTTTTCACCTCAAGACTCCACTACTGTAACACACTCTACCTTGGGGTCAAAGGGGTGTGCTGTGGCACCTGCTGCAGAACACAGTGGACTGGCTACTGAAAGGTCTTCCAAGATCTTGTCATATTTCACTGGTGCTGTGTGAGCTGCACTGGCTGCCAGTGCAATCGCGCATGTCCTTCAGAATAGGTCTACTGACCTATAATGCCCTACATGGACTGGGTCCATGATAACCGACAGAGATCCAGCATCCCTACTACCCCGGTTGATCCCTCCAGTCAGCAGGGGAGGGCCTCCTTGGGGTGCCCAGGGTGACAATGAAATTGTCATGGGATTGTGCTTTTGAGGTGGCAGCACTGATCCTCTTGAACTTGTTACCTGGGTATGTGAGAGAGGGCCTCCTCTACTGAGATTTTTAAGAGTGTGTTGAAAACTTTCATATTTCAACAAGCCTTTGGCGGTTGACAACATAAACAGATTCTAGGACTGCCTCTGATGAGATTATGGGGAACTCTAACTTAGATGGGATTAATTATTTTTTATCTGTGTAATATAAGTGATGTTCTGATGCACTGTTTGTTCTAATGATTTAATTATTTTTTTTTATTGTAAGAGCACCCTGTGCCTTCAGGGAAGTGTGCTTCAAATAAACAAAATCTACTACTACTACTACTACTATTGAATATGATTAATTCTTCCTTAAAAAAAGAGGCTTACATTATCACTTGCTACAGTAGCCCCCACTATATTTAGCTTACACAGTTAATGTTATTACTTTTTTTGAGCACTTCGTATATTGTAATTATACTGTAATTAATGCCTACAATGTGGGCATATTCTGCTGTAACATTGCACTATACACTGTTTTGTCTGAGTGGCATTGTTCTCTAAACCAGAGTCTTGCTTCTTTAACCCCACTGTATAAATTTAGTGTCAGTATGGTGAGACTTTGCCCCTGAAGAAGAACCATTTTGTTCAAAGCACCAGTGTTTTTTGGTACTGCTGTTTAATTCTAACTGACTCCTCAACCAACCACCTTCTCACTGCTCTTCTTTGGTCTCTGTATTTGTTTTTGGAGCATGTTTTTTGCTTTGCCATCAGTCTCCCCAAAGACTTGTGTAATTTGTACACACATCAGGTGTCTAGGTGGAAGTTTAGTGTGGTCAATGACTTGGTCATTGTAGTTTGTTTATTATATCAAATTCAGCACTAGTGCTGGTGGTGGGTATGCTGGATCCAGCCATGGTTGTGGGGGTTAAACTCCTAATGACAGCCCCAATACCAGCAGAACCATCAGTTGACTGAGGTTGCTGCCATCATGGCAGGATTACTTGAATAAACTGTCATATACCACAGCTTCCCTTACCTGTCTGTTCCTGCTTCTGGTCCATGTGACTTGAGTGAGGACTGGGAATATATGTGGCTCTTAGGAGGATGCTGCCATGTTTATGTTTTAAAGGATCAGCCAGACACTGGTTTCCAGTGTTTAAGTAGGCCGACCTGACAAATCATTCCACCACACTGACTGCAATATGCTTTCAATTGACTTGTGGCACCATCTGTGAAAATACTACCACAATAGATAGGATATCTTTGTTTTTTGGGGGGACAGTGGTAAAATTGTGAGGGTAGTTCTTGTGTGCAAATTAGTGGTGACTGTGTAATGATTTTGTTATAGACATTGAGGAATGACGTGGATGGGGATGGTCAGGCAGGCAGCAGTTGTGGTGATACAGAACTAAGGTGGTGGACTGATGCAGGGGCTGGGCCTTGTCTTTACTGTCTGAGAAACTCCCTTTGCTCTTTTTCATTAGCTTTTTATTTTGACATTTTTCCCTTGATGGCCTCCAGTCCTTACGGAAAAAAATGGTATTCTCCAGAACAAAATATATTTCTGAATGGTTTTTAAAATTTTAGTATGCCAGGAAAAAAGTTAAACATACGGGTATGGGCAGATACTCGGGTGGTTTGATAAAGTTTCTGAAAGTGGCAGCCCTGCTCTCTAAGATTACTGTGCTTATAGGCAATGACTATTTTCTCTCAGGAGCTATAACAAAAGAAATAAAGATTTCTGTTATTGTGAACATACATGTTCCTCCCAATAATGCCAATATTTTTGATGACAATATATAGGATAAGCTTGAGCAGCATTTGCTCAACGTAAATGGCAAATATAATGAGGGTTCCCTGTTTCTTATGAGTGACTGTAGTGCAAGAATAGGCAGTTAGGATGGCCTAAGTGATGATTCTATTCAAAATCAAATTTATGTGAATGCAGATAAACTTATTAGGAAAACAGTTTAACATAAATTAAAAAAAATTGGCATTACTTAATTTTATTTATGAAACAGATATTATTGATCCCTCTAAATGGGAAAATAAAATGATAAAGTATAGAAGAAGTAACCTATTTTTCATCCTTAGGTATGTCAGTTATAGATTACATAATACACTCTTCTACAAACTAAGACCTACAGTTTGTGAAGCATTGAATATTGTTTACTGAGTAGAGAGGGCTCATTTCCCAGTTGTATTTGAACTTGGAGGTTCATTAGGTAAATTGGATGCCCAGATTAATCATGACTCTGGTATTCAAGTTACAAATAAGTGTCATATGAAATAAAATGGTTGATTAGAATGCATGTGTAATTGTTATGTTTATGGCAAAATATTTTAAAATATGTTTATGGAAAACCAGTCAGAAGTGTTATGCCATGTTATTCAATGGTGCTTAGAAGAAATTTTCCAAATTATGTATTAAGAAAGAAAAATACAAACTCCTCGGGTAGGAAAAGGATGGTTAAATATAGACTGTAAAAAGGCAAAAACAGAATTACAAGCACATGTCAGATATACAAAACTGCATCCTAACCAAATTGTTTGATTAGCAGGGTATTTTCTCTGTCAAATTGTTGTGTCGGGCATCTTTCTGACAGGTAGGCACTCATCGCAGCGGTGGGTCAGAGCTTTTAGCTGATTGTTTCATGAGGGCACAGTTTAGGCCCAACCCCTGCCTACCCCTCACCCCACCCACCCCTGGCAATAGTTCCTTTATACCTGGGGTTCTGACATAATTTCCTCAAGAGTGCAAGGTGCATATCACTGTCATATATTCTCTAGCACACTGCACTGACAATATAAGCATACAGATTGTATAATATATATATTTCTATATAACAAACCAATCACACGCACACACACAAAAAAAAGTAGATAAAGATGTGGGGAGTAGTGCAATGTAATGGCTGTGGGGCAACAGTCTTCCGGGAGTCTTTCTGGAGGCTGAGATGCTGCCCTATTTGCAGACAACTCTCTGCCCTGAGGGAAGAAGTTGCCCGTCTTCAGGCCACACTGGACAGTAGAAAGGGAACTTCCCCCATCCAGGGAGCACCACAGCCACCACCACTACCTCAGAGGTTGCGAAGAAAGCACAGCAGTTGGACCACAGTGGGCTCAGGGAGGGTGAGGATGGTGGAACAGAGGCACACCCAGTCAGTTGTTCCACTCCACGATCCATACACCATTCTGGGGGAGCATAGTTCCCCTATGGATACACCCGCAGAGGAGACTAAGGAGCTGAGGACAACTGTCACAAGGGAGGCCCACAGGAAGGAGGCAGAGGACACCACAGGAAAAGGAAGCAGCTCCTGGTGGAGGACTCAATTATTAGGGGGATAGAACTGGGGGGAGCAGGGAAAACTGAAGTAAGGTGCCTGCCTGGTGCCCTGGCTTGGAGGGACAGGAAGCGCAACCTCAGGATCATGAGAACAGCTGCATGGGAGTCTGAGCTGGACGTCATTGTCTACCTAGGGACAAATGACTTGGCTCATCATGAGATTAGAGCAGTGCAGGAGGACAGTTGGGGAGGGGTCTAAGACAAGTAGCACACACAGTAGCCTTCTCAGAGGTGCTGCCTGTCAATGGCATGGGTGAGGTGAGGGTACATTACACCATGCAGTTTAATGAATGGTTGAAAAAATGGTGTGGAGCACAGGGGTTTGGTTTCATTGGGGACTGGGGTTCCACCTGGAGGGACACCAGCTTATACTGGCAGGATGGTCTGCATCTGTCCAGGAAGGGAACAAGTCTTTTAAGCAATCGGCTTAAATGCTTCATTGGCAAGCTTTTAAACTAGTCAAGGGGGGAGGCACTGATAAGCAGCAGGAAAATCCCACTCTCCCTACAAAACAGGGAACTAAATGAGAAAAAGACTGAGGTAGAAAGGTCAGTGGGGGTTGCTGCAACAGAAGGTAAAGCCATCAAAAAATGGAGAGCAATGAGTACCAATGCCCATAGTCTGGGTAACAAGCTTCCTGAATTAGTGGCCTTGATGGAGGAGGAACATCTGGATATCATGGCAGTCACAGAAACATGGTACACACAAAACCACGACTGGGACGTAAACATACCAGTATACACTAGCTACAGGAGGGACAGGGAGGGTAAAAGAGGAGGAGGAGTAGCTCTTTACATAAGAGAAGAAATCAAAGCAACAGAACAAAAGGGTAAACAGAGAGGAGAAGAAGCACTGTAGGTCAATTTGGAGACAGGCAATGGCACCACAATCCGCACAGGGGTTGTATACAGACCCCCCTCTCAGGGGGAGGAAATGGACAAGGAAATGATAGAAAGTATACTTAGAATGGCAGAAAAAGGGGAGATATTGCTGATGGATGATCTGAATATGCCAGATGTTAACTGGACTGCAGTTGCAGCAGCCACTCAAGAGTGGGGTTATTCTAGATGCCCTACAGGAGGCATGCCTTAGACAACTAGTATTGGAGCCCACTCGAGAGGGAGCAATCTTAGACCTGGTTCTCTCAAATGGAGATGGAGAGAGAGGATCACAGATGTAGAAGTGGGTAGCCATCTGGGAACTAGTGATCATCAAACAGTATGGTTCACAATAAACACAGTAATAGAGTCAAGACATATAAAGGCAAAAGTACTGGATTTTAGGAGGGCTGACGTTGCCAAAATGGGTGAGTGCCTAAGGAATGCACTAGCAAATGGGCAGGAAGGAGGGGTGGAAGAACAATGGGGAATAATAAAAACTGCCATCACAGAGGTAACAAGCTTTTGTGTGAAGCAAATAAACAAAACAAAATGATGCAAGAACAATGGGGAATAATAAAAACTGCCATCACAGAGGTAACAAGCCTTTGCGTGTAGCAAATAAACAAAACAAAACGATGCAAGAAACCACTATGGTTCTCAAAGGAAGTGGCAGTGAAGGTTCAAGAGAAAAAGAAAGCATTCAGGAAGTACAAGGAATCACAGAAGGAGCAGGACAGAGAACTGTATCAGTTAAAGCAAAAGGAAGCTGGGAAGGCAGTCAGAACAGCAAAGACCCAAACTGAGGAAAAGCTAGCCAACTCAATTAAGAAGGGGGATAAAACCTTTTATAGGTACATCAGGGAGTGAAGGAAATCCAAGGGAGGGATAGTGAGGCTTAATAAAGGGAGGGGTGGGCAGAGGGTGACTGTGAAAAGGCAGAGATACTAAACAAATATTTTGTTCAGTATTTACAAATGAAGAGGGAGGTACCTAAAACAAAGAATAGAAACACTCTGGATACAGAAGTTGAAACCAGCCCATTTACAGAAGAAAGGGTTCTGAAAGAACTCTGAAAACTGAAGGTGGACAAAGCAGTGGGGCCTGATGGATTCATCCCAGAATTCTAAAAGAACTAAGGGTAGAACTAGTGACACCACTGACTGCCCTCTTTAACAAATCATGGGAGGATGAGGTGGTACCCGCGGACTAGAGGAAGGCAGATGTGATTCCCTTCACAAAAGTGGGAGCAAGGCAGAAGCAGGAAACTACAGACCTGTTAGTTTAACCTCAGTGATAGGGAAAATGATGGAATCACTTCTGAAGGAAAGAACTGTCGAGTATCTAGAAGCCAGAGGGGCACAGGACCCAAAGCAGCATGGATTCACAGCGGGAAGGTCATGCTAGATGAATCTGATAGATTTCTTTGACTGAGTGACCAAAGTAGTAGATCAGGGAGGGCCTGTGGACATGGCCTACCTAGACTTTAGCAAGGCATTTGACACAGTCCCACACAAAAGATTAATATACAAGTTAGCCAGCCTTGGAGTGGGTCCCAAGATGACAGCCTGGGTAAAGAATTGGCTGGAGAATGGGACAGATAGAGTAATAGTAAATGGAGTCCACTCTGAAGAAAGGGGGTTACCAGTGGGGTAATGCAGGGTTCAGTATTAGGACCAGTCCTCTTCAATGTCTTTATAAGCGGCATCGCAGAGGAACTGGAAGGAAAAGTATGTCTCTTTGCAGATGACACAAAGATCTGCAACACAGTTGATGCACAAGGTGGGGTGGAAAGGATGAGAAGGGACTTGGCAAGGTTAGAGGAATGGTCAAATGTATGGCAGCTTAGATTCAATGCTAGGAAGTGCAAGGTAATGCACCTGGGAAACAAAAACCCAGGGGAAGAGTACACAATGTGGGGTGAGATACTAACAACAACAAAAATGGAAAGGGACCTGGGGTAGTCATATCAGATGACCTAAAGGTGGGCAAGCAATGTGAGAGGGCAGCAAGGAGGGCTGGGGGGATACTGGGATGCATAGAGAGAGGCATCACCAGTAGAAAACAAGAAGTTATTATCCTCTGTACAGACAGCTGGTGAGACCCCATCTGGAGTACTGTGTGCAGTTCTGGAGACCCAGTCTCCGCAAAGACATAGACAGGATGGAAGCTGTCCAGAGGAGGGCAACTAAAAATGGTGCAGGGTCTGCACCAGAAGACATGTGAAGAAAGACTAAAGGAGTTTAATATGTATAACCTTGAGGAAAGGAGGAGAGGGGACATGATAGAAACTTTCAAGTACCTCAAAGGAATCAACAAGTCCAAGAGGGTAGAATCTTTCAAAAAAAGATGTGTGCAAGAACAAGGGGGCACAATTTGAAGATAAGGGGGGGTGGCTCAGAGCTAATTTAAGGAAGTATTTTTTCACAGAGAGGGTTTTGAATGCATGGAACAGCCTTCCGGAGGAGGTTGTGGAGTCAAAAACAGTGGTGGAATTCAAGCATGCATGGGACAGTCGTAAGACAATTCTAGGGGGTGGGGGTAGGAAGAAGTAGGCTACTGGTTAACTAGGATCTGCAGCTTATCCATTAGGTAGGGAAATGGGCAGACTGGGTGGGTCAAGCGGTCCTTATCTGCCATCAAATTCTATGTTTCTATGTTTTAAAACACTCTTCATGATATTGAACAAGTTCAGAAAAGAATAAAAATGTTTTATTGGTTTGCATAAACAAAATTACAAGCTTCAGCTTTAGAATAGTCTTATGGTGGCTAGCCTACAAGCACAGCTGGAGCACTGCCACTCATGACACAGATGACCCAGGTTTGGGAAGGAGCCTGGATCATTGGTGGGCCAGCTGGGGAAGAAGAACTGAGCATCCTACAGGATCCTCTCTTCCTCTTTGGGGAGGCAGAGGTGATCACTGCCATGGCATAACTGCCATGATGGTGACCACAGGTTGTGATGTAGGCAGCAGTGCAGTCTGGGAATTGAGGAGAGAAGATTGGCTGGATGGATGTGCACAGTTTGGTACCTTCATCAGCTAGCTGCATCCCTTGGGGAGGAAAAGAGGAGAAACTCAAGAAAAATGCAGCCATGCCCTATGATGGCTTCAGATGGCCCACAGACCCTGCATCCTGACAACCTAGGCTCACACTGGGAGCACCAAAAGAAGCATATCCAAGGGAAATGGTCCAGTCCAAGGACCTCCACTATGGTGAGACGATAATCATTGGGCTACCCTCCTGGCATAGGTAAGTCCTCGGAGATGGTGGGGCTGATGGGTTTGGGGCAGCCTGGAGCATTGAGAAGGACTGCAGCTGGCTGAAAAGAGAAGCAGAAAGTACAAAATAAAGAATAACCTTATGGAAGCTATAAAGTAAAATGATGGGACAACCTTCTGGCAATTGGAGTAAGGGGAATTTAACAGTTTTCATTTGTTTTAATTATATTCAATTTTGGACCAGGAAATACACATTAAGCTAAGACTTGTTTCCAGTTGTGTACTGGGAGCACAGGGAGGTTAAGTGACTTGCTCATGGTCACACAGTATGTAAGTGGTAGCTGTGGGATTCAAATCCAGTTTTCCAGTTTTGCAGCTCATTGCGTTTAACCAATACACTATACTGACTCCCAATACAATCATGTAATAAAGATTCACATATTTGGCCTGATACTTACGTTACTTACTTTAGAGATATTTTTGACTGTACTAAAAACGAGATGTTCCTAGAGCAGTATAGAATTTTTAAAACATTCTGAATACTTTAAATCAGATGAAAACTATATATGATGGTATACTAACTCTGAAGTCAAGTAAAGCCCCAGCTTAGACTATAATCCTGATGAGGTTTACAAAACAAAAGTGGAGCATTGGGCCCACATACTTGTAATATTTTTAATAAGTGCATTAAATATCATTTTTCCAAGTTACTGGGAGGGTAGTTACAGTGACCTGAGGTATGAAAATGGGAGTCATGATAAATTGGAGAACTATAGGCCCATTAACTTGATGGATGTCATGGTCAAAGTTGTTACAAAGGTCTTACAATAAAGAAAAAAAATGTATGCAGGAAAATAATACACTGGTACAATTTCTGGCTAGTTATAGATTAGTTTTTGTACTATAGACAATTGTTTTCTTAGTGAATTCAGTTGAAAGATATATTGGATTAAGAAAACAAAAAGTATATGCAGCCTATATTAATTTCTTGGTGGCATTTGACTCCATATCAAGAACAGTGTTATGAGAAATTCTGAACAATTATAACACTGACCCAGATATGTTACTAATAAAATAAAAATGTATACACTGACACTTAGGCGAAGGTTAGGTATAGTTTAAGGGGTCTCTTACACAAACATTTACAACTAGGAAAGGGGTCAGAGAGGACTAACCCTCTTTAACTCACACAATGAAACATTACTCATAAACCTTAAAGGAAATTATCCAGATTTGCCACAACTAGGAAGGAAGGGTGCCCAGAGTTTTAGCATACTATATGCTGACAACTTTGTCAAATTATAATTAACTGTTGTTGGTTTGATGAAAAAAATAGATATGTTTGAAAAAAATGACAGCTATTTCTATTTAAAGATAAATCTCAAAAAAAGTAAAATTATGTTTTTTTGCATTTTGTAACAGTAAGGCAAACTGGTACATCTCAAGACAAAAACCAAAAATAGTGGATGCATCTGTCTATTTGGGAATTATATTTGCATCCTCAGAATCCTGAAATAAACATGTAGATTATCTTAAACTGTGGTGAAAACAATCATTTTGGGGTTTATCTCACTTTAATAATCACTATTAAGGTAACATCTTGGTACCCAAGCTGGAAGCAATTGGGGTGAAATGTCTTTCACAAGCACCATGTGACACCGAGCTATGAGGAATAAAGAAATTAGGGGTAATAAACATGAGCCCCCATATTCCACCAGCTGCACTAATATTGTTATAACACTGCACTTACACTAGCACTAGTGTCGGCACATGCCAACAGAGATATTCAGAAGTAGCACACCCACAATATTGAGCAAAATTGTAGTGCACACACACACAGTGCAAGAGCATAGCGCAATGATAGCACAGTGCAACAGCAGCGCAGTGATAGCACAGTGCAACAGCATAGTGCAGGGCACAAGCACAGCACTGAATATAGCATTGTACATAGGCACATCACAAGAAGTGCAGAGAATAGTGCAAGAGGGGTGGGTGAGAAAGTCGGGCACATATGAAGACAAACAACACAGCAGAACAGGTATGAAAAAGAGCTTGTTTTGCAAAAATGGCAATGGCCTGTAAACAAAAAACGACAACAACAATAATAACAAATCACACATTTAACCAAAAAAACAAAAAACACAGGGTGCCCACCTGTAAAAGGGGAATAAAAAAGGGCACCCACCCATAAAAGAGGAAAAAATACAAAAACAATTAGCACCCACCCGTAAAAGGAGAAACAAACAAAAATGATGGGGACCCACTCATAAAAGGGGGGAGGACAACAAATAAATAATGAGCAACTGTCCATCAAGCATATGTCCATGCCCTCAAGGGGCTGGTGGTGGAGGTGGTGGGGATTGTTGCTGTCACTGGAGTGCTGTGGCAGGATCATGGACTGCCCTCATGTTGTCCTCAGCATGCCTCACCAGCATCCATGGTAGGTGGGCCTGTCTTTGGAGAAGGTTATGCCTGCCCTCTTCACGTATTGCATCCTGACTCCTTCCTGTCCATATAGGAAGAAATACACTGAACTTAGCTGTCTGTACACAAATGATGAAGGACACAGAAATGGCATAATGTGTGTAGCAGATGTATAGTCAGATTACACATGGGCCAACATGCCACACACAGGTGAACAGAGTCATACAGCCACAGTGGAATGTGTGTGGCATACCAGAGACATTTTGTACCTGAACAGTACAGGACTGCACATACAGTGAGTGTGCCATGCTGCAACAGAGCTGGACCCAGTCATGCAAGGAAATATGACTCAAGCAGACATACCAGATGTGAAATGCCAGATGTGAAAATGCAACATGTGCCACAGCAGCACAAAGGCAGACCACAATAGGCAATGTAACAGCTCAGTAGGGTATGAGTTATGGCCACACACCAAGCATCCTGAAGACCAGGCATCCAGCATACAGGCCCACACAGGTCTGCAGTAAACTGGATATGTAGAAGCTGCCCTGGCCAGCAGCAGGGTGGGTCCCAGGCACACACATCAGTAGTATACAAACACAGCACAGCTGTATATTTACTAACTGAATTATTTTAACCGGGTGGGCCCACTGAGACAAAGAATCTCATTTTCAGGGGTGATCCAAAATTGATTATGCAGGCATATATCAGAATTATACAGAGTCAGTGAATGCATAGGTACATTGTAGAAATATACAGAGTCACACACTAACAAAATAAATACACTGTATTCACAGGAGTGCAAGAGATTAGCAAACAAGCAAGAGCAACTGCAACACAAAACCAGAGTAAAAGGGAATCCATACAAGACAGGTATCACAATTGGTAGCAGTGGAACATAATACAGATAAATCAGTACAGTTCAGAGGCATAGCACCATCAATTGTGGGCCAGGGGCACTAAGAAAAGGCAACAGCTACAGGTTAGCAATTGCAGGAATATAGGCCACACTCAAGTAAATACACCTTAAGCTCTTTTTCAAACCCTCCAGTGCCATGCAGTACCAGGTGCAGTAGGGAGGATAACACACGAGTGCAGCAATGTGCTAGTGAGTGAGCTGCCATCTCCATAGCACTGTGTGAGATGCAGAACCACCTATAGGCACCATCCAAACCAGCACACAATGGTCCCACCATAATGATGGGGCCCACAATGAAGAGGCTGTATTGGTCATCAGTCTGTCAATGTCCCAGTAGTGTTTTAATGTATGCATGACACTGCCTGAGTACAGTTGTAATGTTTGCATGGCAGTGTCTGTGTACTGTGGAACAATCACACAATGGACATCACTGTGTTGAGAAGACACTTCCAACTATGCATCAAAAGGCCAAACAAATACATGCTGAGATACATTCAATGCCCAACAATGCCTATCCCTGCTTTGGACCCCTTGCAACATAAGGCTGTTTCTTGTGAAATGCAACAATGTGTAACCCAGTGTAGATGACACTGGAGATGGCACTAATGCAGGCAGGCTGCCATGGGTGCTATATGCCACTCACAGCATGGCACAGAGATGTACCAGGAGTGGACGTCAGTGATCACTGCCTACCATAGCCAGACAGATTCCTTGGGCTGGATTTTGTGCATCAAAGGTTTCTGAGGAAGCCAGCAGAGGTACTGACGGATTAAATTAATGGATTAAATTTGTGGATCCTTTGGGTACTGTACTGTGCTGACTGAAATTAATTGGTGGGGGCAGCGAGAGAGCCTCAACTTCTGTTGAATTTACATTTAAAATAAAATAGCTATGGCAATGAGAGTGTCACGATACTTGGGCAAACTGGGAGGGTGGTGGTGAGAGCTCACCCTTCAATATTTTTCAATACTTGAGATCCATGTTGGAGTTTTCTGGCATGCTTCTAAAATAAAACTGTGTGTCCTTACTGGAATCATTGGACAACAAACTGCCTTAAATTAGGACTATACATGATGACTAGAGAACTGTGCTGATAGTTTTTCTTTATTAGTAATTATAATTGGAGTGTGTTTGGTAAGTGTGTGTGTGTGTGTGTGTGTGTGTGTGATTGCTGTGTGATTGTGGACATTTTTTTATTATGGATGACTGGTGAGGGCTGGAATTGTGAGGGTTGTATTCAATTTGTGGGTTTTATTTGGGGTTGGTTGATAGTGGATGTTTTTGAGGACTTGGTTATTTGAGGTGGGACTAGTTTAAAATGTGTTTTGGTCAAAAATCCTTAAGATGCAGCTACTCGGGGGGGCTTCCTCCATGACTTCTGTTCCCTGAGCATCCAGCACTCCCGGCTGAGGACTATAGGAGGTGTAGAGCCTTGGGAATAGCCTGGAAGGGGGTCTGGAGGAGGTTGCACTTGAGTGACTGCAGGAGTGTCTGGGATTTGGGTGGTGAAGGCAAGGAGATGCCCTGGGGTGAAATGGGAACTTGAGAGGGGATTGCCATGCTTAGTTTCCATACTCAAGTGCTCCAACTTAGAGAATGGCAGATTACCGGCCCAGCTGCCTCACCTCATCCTTCTCAGGTTTTGTTATGCAATGCCAGGTCAATGAGGAATAAGACTGCCATAATGGCAAACTTGATATCCTCAGTCAGTCTGGCTTGCATCACAGAGACCTGGCTGGATCAAAATGCTGCTCCTATTTTGGAGGCAGCAGTTCCAGTCAGGTACTCCATGACACATACCCTGAGAGAGGATGGCAGGGGTGGAGGGGTGGCCATTTGTTTTAAATCTAGCCTGAACCTCACAGTGCTAACTGTAGGTCCTACACAGTTCTTCGAATGTGTGGCCACCCAGGGAGGTGAGGATGCGGGATTAGGGTTCTCCAGATCCATCATCCCCTGGGATTATATGGGGACTGAGGAACATTGAGGAGCTTGTCGCCAGCCTGGTGTTGGAGTCCCCCAAGTGGTGGATTCTGGGGGACTTCAATGCTTGGATCGATGACAGGCTCTTGAAATTTGGAAATGATCTCCTTATGAGCATGGACACCCTGGGCCTGACACAAAATGTAACATCGGCAATACACTCGGGTGGCCACTCACTGGACTTTTTTTTCAGCAGGCTTAAATATTACTTTCCTCTGTGTTGATCCGGTGGTTTGGTCAGATCACAGTACAATGGGGTTCACGTTTAGAGCCCACCCCCTAGATGATCCTGCCCCTGTGGAGGTGTATTGCCTCTATGGGAATATTGATGGTGCTGGACCTATCGTGTTTTGGGGCAGCTTGTGAGATTAGTGTGAAAGGGTTAAGTAGGACCCTGTCCCAGTTATTATGGAGAGTTTGAATGCAAGGATCTCTTCTGTTCCTTCCTTCCTTCCTTTCCTGTCTCTTGTCTGTCTGGTTGCACAACCAAATTTATCTGGGAGACCTAGGATTTGATCGCCCCAACAGCCTCACAGTTCTCTGCCTCTTGCTGTCTCTCAACCTTCCCCTTGCTGTTTCTATCTTTTCCTCCCTTCCATATCTGCTGGTATAAAAATATATGTAAATCATTATGTGGAAATGTAACTGATATTGGGATCCCTTTGTTTAGAAATTATATAGTGTTACTGTTGAAATATATATAATTATAGCTTAGGATGATTGCAAAAAGCTATTGGAAACTCAAGGGGTTAACCTGAAATACAATTTTTAAGCCTTTTGCAGAAGCTGCAAAGAAGGGGCCTCAGTTCTGGGACATTGTGTTCCTACCTGCAGCTGCCTGAAATATACAAGAACATTTTAGAAAAAAACAGGATGCTTCTTAAAAAGGGGGGTTGCAAATACAGCAAGCTGTACAGCAGATGCCCTTAGATAAGTCCCCGGGGCCAGACGGCCTACCTAGTAATTTTTATAAAGCCTGTCTCCCGGTAATTGCCCCTGTCCTGAAGGAAGTATTTGGGTATTGGTTCAATAATGGGGTTTCAGACCCTAGGTTCCAAGAAGCCACGGTCTCTTTAATTTTAAATAGGAAAGACCCTACACATTGACAGTTATCGCCTATCTCCTTACTAAACACGGATGTTAAAATACTGGCCAAAATCCTGGCAAATAGACTCTCAAAAGTCATGGGTAGATTGGTGAGTCGAGACCAAGTAGGATTTATGGCTGGTAGGTCCTCTCAAGATCACTTGAGAAAGTTACTACACCTTTGGTATTGGCTAGGATTCTGAGATACCAGCGTGTATTAGTGTCACTCGATGCCAAAAGGCATTTGACAGGGTCTCCTGGATTTCCTTTTCCCACCTTAACATCATTCGGCTGCCTACAGAATTTCAAAGATGGGTCCATCTCTTATACCAGTTCCCTCGGCCAGGGTCAAATGCAACGGAGTACTGTCCCCTTCATTTAATTTAGCCCAGGGCACAAGGCAAGGTTGTCCTTTGTCCCCCTTGCTCTTTAACTTATACTTAGAACTGTTATTGCGTAGGTTAGCAATGAATGCAGCCATAAAAGGAATTCAAGTGGGGAATGCCAGGTACGCCTTTTCAGTATATGCAGATGACATACTGCTCCATGTTGAGGAACCAGACATTTCAATTTCAGCTGCTCTAACTGAGATTGAGAGTTTTTCTAAAGTCTCCTACTATAAACTGAAACGGGCTAAAACAAAGATACTTCCGTTAAATAGTAGAGTCATTAAGGCCGAACTTTCTGCTTTTGGCTTCTCCTGGGAAGCAAAATCAGTCACATACTTGGGTATCAAGATTTATAATGCTTTGAACTCTATTACTAGGGCTAACGTTGGCAATTTAGTTAATATAATAAAGGAGGATTTGGAGAGGTGGCGGCTGCTCCCTTTCTCCCTTTGGGGAGGCTTAGTATAATTAAATGAACGTTCTACCGAGGATAATGTATCCTGGGTATGCTAGGTTTTATTTGCTGAAAAATGGTTCTCCAAACTACAAAGCGCCGCCAGTACCTTTTTGTGGAACAAAAAGAGTACGTCGATCTTACATAAAATTGACGGCCCAAGTTAAGAGGAGGTCTGGCCGCCTTCTTTCTTCCTTTATTATGCTGCACAGCATATAAGTAAAATAGCTCACTGGAGTGGGGAGATTGGACATCAGGAATATAGACCCCTGTGGGTAGACATAGAGCAGCATTTGGCTACACAGGTTAATTGTTCTGAGGGCCCTCCTCATTTGCCTCCCCATCGCATTCCTAAGGTCCTTCGAGGGAACCCGATAGGTTGGTCGTTAAAGCCCTCCATCAGATACAGAACTATCTGACTGTAAGTGGTACCTTTCGCTGACCAGCCCATTATTGGTAATCCACATTTTAAAGTTGGAGGAGCACCAATGTCTTTTACATTTTGCCTAAGCTAAATGACGCTAGACTTTCAAATTGTTGGTCAAATGGAAATCACCCTTTCGAATATTTTCAAAAGTCTTTTGGGGCCTCGGGTAAGGAGATGTTTAAATATTTACAAGTTAGCAATGCCCTAACCTCCTTCTTCTCCGGGTTTTCACCGATAGGTCCGAGTGACAGGGACCTCTCCTCGCTTATTCACAAAGCCTCCCAACCACGTTCAGTTTCAAACCTATACAAAGCTCTTCAGGAATGGGATTCTAGATCACCATCAGGTATCTGTTATTATTGGTCAAAGGAATTGGGTATTCGGAGGATCCCACTTTGTGGCAGAAACTCTGATATCCATGTACAGGTATATAAAGCAAGACAGACTGAGGCTAATGCCTTCAACATCATGCACAATATTTACCTTACTCCTGTTCAGCTATGCAAATATGGGGCATTGACAACTTCACTTTGGACAAAGTGTAAGAGGGGTGCCGCTACGCTATATCATATGCTTTGGCTATGCCCCTGTGTGCAGGCTTTCTGGCATTCTATCGCGAATGTCCTTGACCCTGTCCTTGGCTTAGGCGCTTTGTTTACATCTGAAATTTGTCTAATCAATCTTTTTCCTTTGGGTGTCACCAAAATTATGAAAGCCCATATGTCGCTTGTCTCAGCTACAGCTAAATTAGTAATCCTGAGACATTGGGTTGACGACAAGCCCCCCACGCCGATAGAATGGTATAAAGAGAGCATGTTGGCCTTGCAGCTAGAGAGACACATCGCCTGCATGCAGGGTAGGCCAGAAGCCTAACATTACTTTGGGGCTCCTTGGAGGCCTCTTGATGGCCTGGAAGCCTTGAAAATCTATACTTGTTATTTGGCTGTAAACTAAGGTTATTTATGTGTGTAGTCGGGTGGGGAGGGGAGGAGGGTCGGGTTGTTTTGGTTTTGTTGCTCACTGTTATAGTACATTGTTCTGTGATTATTACTGGGTATGGTTTTGATCTTTGAAAACTTAATAAAACTGGTTTAATAAAAAAAAAAAGGGTTGCAAAGACTTAAAAAACAAAGCTGCAATTGCTTGCAAGGGACACAGCTTCTCTGTTTTTTCTGCCTTTGTAAATAGTTATTCTGAACAATTTTTTTTTTTTATTTTGTTATTCATAATAAAACTCTTGTGAATTTTACAACTGCTCCTGGTTTTTCCTATGCTTCCTGATGTGTGCCTCAATGACAAGTGGGCCAGAGAAAACAGTGGCAGCCTATAATGGGGCTGTGATTGTGGTCTTTGACTCAATCACACCCATTCATGTCCACCCCTTGTCAACTCGCCTGAGACCTCCTTGGTATTATAAGGATCTGTGGAGTTTAAACACTAAAGGTTGGAGGTTAGAGAGGTGCTGGAGGAGATTTGGCCAGATGGAGGACAAATTGGCTCTTAGGTCATATTGTGCTGACTAACAGGGGGCAATCTCCCAAAAGAAGGCAGAATTTCTGTCTAGAGAGATTCCTGCAGTGAGGAGCAGACCAGCTCATCTCTTCCATATGGTAGACAGGCTTTTACATCCTGTCTGTCTTTGTGCTGGAGGAGCAGGTTCTAGCACTAGGTGTGAAGAGTTGTCTCTGTTCTTTACCGACATGCTGTCCTCTATCAGGGCTAAGGTCTCCTCGAGTGTCTCTTGAAATGGATGCAGTGTCCAGCCTGAGTTGTGTCAAAACACTCCTCCTGTCTGGGATGAGTTTGAGCTGATTGGGGTGGAGAAGGTTATAGGGATAACTCAAAGCTGCAGCCTACATGTTGTGATCTGGACCCAGGTCAGACCCGCCTTTTGTTGGATGTGTGGACCTGTGGTTGCTGAGTTTATCTGGAGTTCATTGAGGAGTGGGGTCTTCCCATTGTCCTTGAAAGAAGCTCTGGTTAGACCCCTTTTAAAGAAGCCTTCTTTGGACCCAGACTGCCTCAGCAACTACAGGTCAGTCTCAAACCTCCCATTTTTAGAGAAGGTTACAGAGAAAGTGGTATCCATTCAGCTTGATAGACATCTCGCATCTTCTTCTACCTATGAGCCTTTCCAGCCTGGGTTCCAGGTGGGGCATAGTATGTAGACTGCACTGTAAGGGTGCTAAATGATATTCTGATGGCGAGAGAGAGGACAGCCTGTACCATCTTGGTTCTCCTGGACCTCTCTGTGGTGTTTAACACTGTGGACCATGAGGTGCTGCTGAACTGCCTGCAGTTCTGATGTGGCCTGTCCGGTAATGTCATGAACTGGTTCAGGTCATACCTGACAGACAGAGTGCAGAGGGTAAAGATGAAACTTGTCTCATCTAGCCTGAAGCATCTGAGCTGTAGGATTCTGTAGGGGTCAATCTGGTCTCCCTTATTGTTCACGGTGTGCATGCTGCCCTTGGGGAACATTATCAGGCAGTACAGGTTGGGTTTTCACTGCTATGCAGCTGACACCCAACTGTACTTGTCCTGTGCACCCGATGCCCAGGTGTCAGACTCCGTATTTAACAGCTGCCTTGAGGAAATCCAGTCATGGATTACTCACAACTGGCTTAGGCTCAACCCAGACAAGACTGAGGTACTGGTGGTGCCAGGTCGTCGTGAAGGAGGGGGGGATGGGGGGTTGCCCCCATGCCTAGTATTGGGGGTGCTCCCCTTGTCCCTTCTAGACAGGTGAAGGATCTGGGTGTGATCCTATATGACAACCTGACACTTGATGTTCAGGTGTCAGCCGTGGCTAAAAGCAGATTTTATCATTTTAGGGATATCGCTCGAATCTGAGTCCTGATCCCTCCTGAGGACCTGCCCACACAGGTACATGCTATCATTGCGTCCAGACTGGATTACTGTAATGCCCTGTACCTTGGGTTATCTGGAGGTAACCTCCACAGGTTAACAGCTGGTGCAGAATGTGGCAGCGAGACTTTTGACTGGGATAAGGAGATGCAAGCATATTAGCCCAGTCTTCTGCAGACCACACTGGCTGCCAGTCAGGTTGAGGATTGTCTTCAAAATAGGGCTTCTTACCAATAAGACTCTGCATAATGAGGGCCCCACCTGTCTGCAAGATTTCATTGCCCCTGACCATCCAGCCCAGGCACTCTGTCCTGCTGATGGAGGCCTCCTTGGAGTTCCCAGGGTTAGGTTGTGGCATTTGGAAGACAGAGCATTTGCGGTGGCCATGCTAACCCTGTGAAACTCCTTACCTGACTTTTTGAGGGGGGCTCCCTCGGAGGAAGCCTTTAAAAGGGGATTAAAAACATACCTGTTCCAAGTAACTTTTATTGATTGATGATGTTTGAATAGATAGAAGGCCGTATGTATTTATAATGATTTTATTATATGTATGTTTTTTGCTTGTTTTTAATTAATTGGGTTTTGTATTATTGTTTTATTGTACAGCACCCAGAGTCTCAGGAATTGGGTACTTCAAAATTAAAAATATCTATCTATCTATCTATCTATCTATCTATCTATAGGAAGCTCTCCTGTTAGATCTTTTTAACACCTCTCAGGAGACTGGTAATGTACCCCAGGACTTAAAGACTTATATGTGGTGCCTCTCCACAGATGTGGACCAATGGATGACCCTGGGAATTGCAAGACTGTCTGTCTGACCTCAGTAGTGGGAAAGCTGATGGAGACTATTCTGAAGGAAAGACTGGTAAACTTTTTGTACAATAATGGGCTACAAGATGAGAGTCAGAATGGGTTTGTGTCAAGGAGGTCCTGTCAGACTAATCTGATTGACTTCTTTGACTGGGTAACAAAGACAATGGACTGGGGACATGCGGTTAATAGCCTGTATCTAGATTTCAGTAAGGCCTTTGACTCAGTATCTCATAGAAACATAGAATCATGATGGCAGAAAAGCCCCACTAGGCCACCTAGTTTGCCCAGGTTGCCTAGACCACTGCTAGGACGTAACTGTAACCCCCCCCATAAAAGACTAATCAGGAAGCTGCAAGACCTGGGGGTTAGGGGACAAGTTTGCTAGATAAGATAAAAACTGCACAGGATAGAAGTCAGAGGGAAGTAGTTGGGGGGGAGAGGGTTCTGAGGCTAGTCCAGTGTCTAGTGGCATCACATAGGGCTCAGTACTTGATCTGGTGTTATCATCAGTGTCATTGCAGATAGGATTAAAGGTCAAATCTGCCTATTTGCAGATGACACAATGTTTTGTGGGAAGATGGACATGGAGAAGAGAAGACAGGACTTCATGGAACACCTGGTTAAGCTATAGAAGTGATCTGGCATTTGGCAACTGGGGCTCAATGCTAATAAGTACTAATGCATTCTGGGGAGAAGAAACTCAGGGACCAAATCTTGGTTGGGCTGTGTGCAGGCAACCAGGTCAGAAGAGGAGAAGGACCTAGAAATAACCATCAAGGGTGACCAAAAGTACTCAGCACACTGCAAGAGAGCAACAGCTAAAGCAAACTGGATTTTGGGTGCATAGCCAGGGAGATAACAAGTAGAAAGACAGATATAATTCTTCCACTGTAGAGATCACTAGTGAGGCCACACCTGGAGAACAATGTGCAGTATGTGTTCCCTTACAACAAGAAACATGATAACTTACTGGAAACAGCCCAGAGAAGACCAAACAAAATGATCCACGGCTAAATAAGTAAAGCTTACGCAGGGAGACTAAGAAAGCTCAATGTGTTCTCCCAGGAGGACGGGGGGGGCACATTATCAAGAACTACAAGTACCTTGAAGGTATAAGTAGGGTGAGCAGTGAGAATCTCTTCAGCCGTTATGGAAACAAATGCACTAGGGCCAGAGCCTAAAGCTGGTAGGGGAAGATTCAGGAGAGAGATAAGGAAGCACTTTATCACTGAGAGGCTGGTGGTCGAGTGGAATAAGTTGCCGGAAGAGGTGGTCTCCCTGAAAACAGTGGTTGGCTTCAAGACAGGATGGGACAGAGTAAAGGTGAAAGCTGCACATAGAGGGGAAGGAGTGGGGTGGGTTCTAGCAAGGAAAGTAGAGGGTAGGAAGAGGTGGGGAGATAGGTCCCTCAGTAAACACTGAGGGACCTGCATTCTCAAGCAGTATTAATAGACAGTATGGCCTTTATCTGCTGCTGTATTCATGTTCATATGCATGTACACACATACTGAGGCCCGACCATGTGGCACAACAGACTTGAAAACAATGACAGGTGTATCACCTGGCACTGTGAGCATTACAGTCCCCACCACTTATAACGGGCACATGTGTGCAAGCACATTCTGCCCATTATATGGGTTGGTTTCTCTAACCAAAGTTAATATTGTTTATCGATCTGAGGCAATGTTAGGGAAGAGGGAGCATTTTTAGATGCTCCCTTGTGGCAAGCATGATTCTTCTGACCACTATTTGCTCTTATGGAATTAATTCCCCCATCTCCTTGTTCCGGTGTGCTGTGATTGTCAGTGATCAAAAGAGAGGGAAGAGGTGAGAGTCTTGGAATAAGGCTATGTGGGTAGTGAGACTGCTAAGCTGATGATTGGGTGTGGAGCTCCTTTGCCTGTTCTGCAAATTTAAACTGCTCCTTGTTTCTGAGTGCCATGATGTCAGTGATCGTAAGGTAGAGGAAATTCCTCGACCAGGTGCATGGTTGTTTTTGTCTCTGATTGAAACTGGGTGCAAGGAGTGCATAGCCCTGCTGGTGTAGGTCCTAATATTTTATGGCCTTTATATTTCAGGCAGAATAGCTGGTAGTTAGTGTCCATTCACACTTTGACAAGCTCTGCACACTGCATGACAAAGTGTGAACTGACACTAATTAGGAGTTAATCTGCCCAAAATAGAAGGTGTGCATAGAACGCTATATCCAGAATTTTTAACATTGGTGCCTATGGAACTGTAAAATGGTTATTGAATTTTGCCCAGACAAACTGATTGCCCATCTTAAACGTGGGCGCTATAAATGGAGTGGACTGTACTGTCACTTCCCTGGTGTATCAATGCTGTGGGACATGCCACCACATGGTGTAATGCATGCCAAGGCCCAGTACACACATAGAGCAGCTTGCCTGTCACAGTAGTGATCACACCAGTAGATGATACTGCCCCTACCACACAAGTGACATCATGGGACAGTGTCCAGATGGCCAGGTAAATGTCAAGACTCACAATGTTGTGGGTGCAGCTCCCACAATCAAGCATGTAACCTGCAGGAACTCACACATGGACATTCCCTTCCCTAAGCAAAAACATGCAACATTGTGTAGACATGCATCACAGACTATGAAACACATGATGCAGGGCACTTGGGGAAGTTCAGCCTCCCTCGAATACTGCCTTCCTCCTTTGTAGGGTAGTCCCTCTTATTGTCTGGCAAACTGCCAGCCCGATCCATCCTACCTGACCTTGGGTAACTGTTGCTGGGTCCTGCTGTCTGTGGAGGAGGACAATGGTGACATGTGAGCAGTAGCATGCAATCAGTAGCATGGAGTGGAATACATGGCACATTACCATGCACTGTAAAAATGACACGCTTCTATATATCAGTATTCTGCCACTGCAGCTATGTGTGCATGGTGGAGATGGACAGGATCATGCACAGACCCATTATGCACAGCTTTGCCATGTAACACAAAGAGGTGAGACAAGGGACTGGGCACAGCCTCTACACTACATACCAGTGTTGTAGCTAGGACCTAGCACTATGTATGCAAGACCCATTTGGTGCCTCTGTGCTACTGTCTTTGCAACATTTGTCCAACATACCCATACAGGTCAGCTAGTTGCCATGCGCACCTCATATTCCCTTCTTGTATATATGTAGCCTAAGCTCTTATACCAACTGAGCACAATAATTATAACATCACAACAGTAGAAGGGACATCATACTGTAGGTGTAACCAAACAGGTCATAGATTTGCACACCCACTGCAATAAAATTGTAAATCATGCATTACATGGTGTATGCATACCTGCACTCGTGCAACATATCACTGACAGTGTACACGGAACAGGCATTGGCTGCGGCAACATGCTTTTCATCACTACTAGCACCCTGGCTAGAAGTGTACACCAAGGCACAGAATATATTTGTTCAATCTGACACAGAAGTAGAGAACATACAATGATCACATGTTAAAGTGGCATCACATACCCTCTGTGTAAAGGCAGTTAGCATGGCAACCTGATCCACAGCAGTTCCTGAATTGTACAGGGCAAGGGGTGCATCTGCTGGAACAGTGGCCCCATAGACCTACATTAGCTATATAGGACAATACAGTGAATCAGGTTCCATAAGAAATAGTGTAATCAACAGGTAAACACAGGTACATTGCCCTGGAATCTAAGAAAAAGTACCAAAGCAAACCTGGTGCACTCAAAGAGCACTGTACAACAGACACTTCAGCAACCATAAATACAGCCGTCTGTACTCACCTGGCTGTGGCACAGTTCCACTGTTGTTCATTGCCTGCAGCTGCTACAGGCACCATGGTTCCCTTCAACTCAGGTCACTATATCTGTGACTGTACAGGTCGCTCATCCAAGTAATGCCCATATTGCAGGCCAGGTTCCACTCAAAGATTCCCAGACCTCATACCTGGGCCTGTCTGATGCCTGCCCACTTCTCCAGCATCAGCTTCTCCTGGTCAACAACAAGCTCCACAAGGTTGTCCAGCTCCACAGCCTACCACCTGGTGCCCCTTTGTTTTGGCCACATGAACCTCTTGCTCCTGACTGACATTATTATTTTTTCCAGTGGTTCCTGACAACTCCTTTTCACACCTGCAGTGGTGTCCTGGCTTGCCTTGGCTCCACTGAGTAGGCTGAGCATTAGAACTGAATGTTTGGCATTTGTGTTGCACTAATGCAATTTGCACTGCACTAAGTGTGTTTCCGGGTGGGGGATCCCTGTCTGCATACAGATGACAACATGATTACCAAGCATATGGTGCGGATGCACAGAACCAAGCTGCACTTGCACAATGCCATAACGTAGTGCCATAGCATGCACACCCATGGGACACTATGACATCAGGAGACATCAAGAGATGTCTTAGTTCTGCAGCACTGGCTATAATGCTTGCGCTAGTACTGGGCTTTTGCATTAGTTGCAGGCGCAAAACCGCAATGTTCAAAAAGTATATGCCAATATTAATTTCGCAGTCTATGCCCTAAATCCACGTTTGCATGTCATTGCTGGAATATATTCAGTCATTTGAATACCTAACTGCACCTGGAGTAGACATGTGCGAAGTTGGCAAACTTCACACTGCAAAATAATTTGCAAAGTTTGCCAAATTCGTGAAGTGTCGACTTTGCAAAGTTTTTGGCAGGTGAAGTGGCACTTTTTCAGGAGAAGTTGTGAAAATTTGCTGGTGAAGTTGCAATTTCACCTGACTTTGCCTGAAAAAAAGTGCTATTTGTCCGGGAAAACTCAATGCAAAGTGGTGAAGTGGCAATTCACAAAGTTGTTTGTGAAGACAAATTTCGCAGCTTCTCCAGAACTTTATCGGCAAAGTAAAACTTCACAACATCTCTAGCCTGGAGCATGCAAAAGGAGCAGACAGCACCACATGGATTCCACAGAGGTACTGCAGGTGGCTAGAGCTAAGTGTAGTTTTCAATGGCCTATAGCAAAGACAGGGGTAGTCATAGTATTGGGTCTGTGCTGCATCCAGAATTGACTATAGTTGTATGTGCACAGGCCCTCAAGTTTGTGATAGGCAGGCAGCTCACTTGTGTGATTGACCTTTCCCTTCAGGCCAGGGTGCACTAAAGCCTGTACACTACTGTACCTGTGCTCTGCTATGTGTATGCAACATTCAATATTGTCTGTCCTCCCCCTTTATAACAGGTATATTGATGGAGTAGGAAGGCATCAGGAAGAGAAGATTTTTTTAGGTGAATGTAATGGCCCTGGCCCATGCCTATATGGCCAGGGAGGACCTGATGAGCAATTGCGGGGGGATCAGGGAAAAATATTAAATGCCTGGCTTGAGATCACCATATCCATCACTGCCATGGGAGGCAGGGGCAGGAAGGTGGAATATGTTTGGAAGAAGACAAGAGGCCTGAAATGAAGGGATGAAAGGACATCATGGTCAGGGAATATTCCAACCTCCAGGCCATAGGCAGTGAGACCTGAAAACCAGACAGAGCTCCTAGTCCCTGCAGAAGTAATTTTGTCTAGCATTCTCCTTCCCATAACAATTATGAGGGTCCTGAGAGGTTGCTATGAAAGAGAGGTGGGACTGACTCAGACATTTTTTTCTTTTTTTTTTTTCTATGTACATTTTATGTCCCTATTCACCCTTGGCACACACCCTTCCATCTGGTTCTCCCAGTCCCATCATCTGGCTCCTCCAAGACTTAATTTACCACCGATGTCCCAACTTCTGGAATTTGGTAAGGTGACCGGTTACCGCCATGGGGCCTGTGAGGGACCAGACTTCATCCTGCAGCCAAGGAGGGCTTCCACCTTGGTTTATAGGTTTCCCCTGGGGCTCAGACTGTGCAATGTATGTGGCAGGTGAGCTTTATCTCCATGGAGACACCCTAACATATCTAGCTGAGGCCCTACTTCTTGATGCACCCAGACCTGCACTACCATCTGGACATCTTCAAGTGATAGTGTTGCAGCAGGTTGTGGTGACCCCCCAACCCCCGAGAAAGGAAAGCTGTCCTTCAAATGCTCAATCCTCCCTCCCTCTGCACACCACAAAGTGACCTGTGTCTGTTCCTAACCTGGGTCGCCAGTGTGGCAGAAGGTATGGTGCCAGTGCCTTAGCCCTCCATACCACTGGATCGGCCCTTGAGTCAGCCATTTAAGTGGGTGAAGTAGTCCCAGCACATTGAGGTTGAGTGTACTTATGCACCAGTGGTGTAACAGGTTCAGTCTCATCAGGGGAGGGCACATGCCATGATGACATGGGCTATCGCTGACCAAGAACAAAGAGTAAACAGAGGGTGTACTTCACAAAACAATGTTCTGTGGACACTTCCTACAACATCCATATGCATGCATCCTGCATTGGCCTCAGTATACCACGCATATTAGCCATCACTGCTGCACTCACTGTCAGTAACAGTGTACCTGTTGGATGGGTTACACAATGGGAGATAGACTTTATTGTGTTATCCAGGAATCCTGGTGGTGTGGACCTCTATGGGGAATCCCCTACTCTGCAGCATGCTTGTTATATACTGTGTGATCACTGGTGATAGGAGGTGAATGTGATGTGTACAGCAGTGGGAGCATGTGGGCACTGCACTGCAAGGACTGCATATGTGTGTTTGTGTGTCTGTACACTTTACACTGGGCATGTATGCTGCCATGGTCCAGTCACAGGTACTGTATGTGTATTACCTAGCAATGTCCATCTCTTCTCTCAACAGCCCTGTCTTTGGTGGTGGACATCATTGAGGGCAACCAACAAGGCTGATCCCAAAAGAAGCTTCCCCTGTGTCTGATGCCTGTTGGGGCACAGGAGGAACTGTACAGTGACTTGGAGACATACATGGAAGAGTGGAGCTGGCATTATGACTCTGGGTCCAGCTCTGACCCCACCAAGGACATCGTCCCTGTTGGCCCCCTGCCAATGGGGTGCTGCATAGCCCCTTCCTGGACAAGACACAGCTGTGCTGCCCACAGCCACCACTGTGCTATCCCAGGCTAATTCCATTGGCCCTGCCACCACTGTGGTGCCCCAGGTCAATCCCCCCCAGCCCATTCACTACTGTGCTGCCCTGACCCATTATTCAAGCACAACAATAACCATGGTGCCACACCAGCCTAAACAATCAGCCATGCTGCAGTTCAACCTTGACCTCAGGACAGTCCATGCCAGCAGCAGGTGGCAGCCAACAGGCAGCTACTGCAGGCCATCCTAGGGGCATAGGAGGGCCTTCAAGTCTAGATGGGACACATGCAGGCAATGCTGAAGGACCATAAGCAGCATACAGAGGTTCAGCATGTGGAGCACAATGATGGGCTTGGAGGCTGCCTTCAAATAAAGAGAGCAATCCATGGTGGGTGGCTTTGGAAAGGTGGCTGCCGCTCTGCTGGAGGCTGTGGTCATGGTTTCTTGGCATGTTGGGTGCCGGCCACACTGCTGGCCTTTCAAGTGGAGAGAGTTTCACCCCATGGCAGACATGTCAGCATCTGGCCACCCCCTGAAGTGCGGGCACACGTATACCCAGAACCATCAGTACATCTTGCATGCTGACCCATGGGGGCCACAAGTTATGTACCCCTGGAGATGAAAATAAAAAAATAAAGATAGCGCAAACTGGGATCTGCTCAGAGTGTTTATTGATACAAAGACTACAAACAGATCTTAACACACTGAGACATGCTGCCTCTTCATACAGGAGCTGGCCATAGACTGTTTCTCAAAGGAATCAGAAGCCCATGAAGCCATGACCATCAGTGGCTCACACCACCCCCATACCTATCGCCCATTGTGTGGATGATGTCCTCCCTTCTGCACACTAGGACATATCGTGCATCTGCCCCATGTGCATGGTGGGGGTACAGACCTCATCTAGAGATGCTTGTCACACCTGTACCCTATCCCAAGTTGACCACCTCATGCCCCCTTGAAAAATACCATGTTTTCCACTCCACCCCCCCACCTGGGTGGCTCTTATTTAGTTTGATTACTCATCCCCCCCCACCTGGATGGCTATTATTGTGTTTGAATACTCCTCTTCTGGAGGATTATGATTTTGTTTGAATACTCTCCTGCCTGGATGGATGTTCTTTTTAATCCCTGTGTTGTTTTGGCATTAAATTTTATGTTACATTTTTAAGACATTTTGTTACATCACTTATGTCCCCTGTGTGATCTGTACTCTCCATCTGTATCTGTAGTGGTCTCCAATGAGATGGTTACAGTATTCCCTGGACCTCTTGGGCATCCTGAGGTCAAGACTGTCAAGCTGCTGTTGCATCCCTTGGTTCTCTGGCTCCACATCTGCTGCAGTGTTTCCAACTTGGACTTACAGGCATATTCAACAGTTTAGCATCATGTTCTGTGGTATGCAACGGGCAGGAAATAAGGCACAGGCCTTGTGATTCCTGTATTGTAGGGCACCATTGAAATGGTCAAGGCTTCTTGAGCATGCCAAAGAATCTCTCGATGCCACTGTATTTAACAATGTGTGCCCCAATGTACCTGTTCTCTGCAATGAATACAGGTCATAGGGCAGGTGTTAGCAGCCAGCGTCACAAGAGGTATGCACTGTCCCCTTTATAGAAGAAGGGCATTGGTTAGTGACATCAGTGGCAGTTAGGGTCGGTGGGATTTGGCTATATACTCACCAACAAGGTGCCCACTAGGTATATCACTGCTTTCAAACTTCTGGTACAGAATGAAATTGTGCCAGATGAAGGCATTGTGGGCACTGCTGGGGTTCTGTTCCAGGACATTAGTGATTTGGCCTGTTGCATCACACACCATTTGACAGTTGATGGAGTGGAATCCCTCTCTAGCCACATAGACCTCCATCCCATCTCATCTCCTGAGGGTGCATGGATGGCAGCATGGGTGCAGTCAATGCCACACAGTATGGCCAGTAGGTGTGCAACCCAATATAACTGCTGCATGGTTGCTGTTTTTTCTGCTGGTGTAGGGGGGATATGATGAACTCCCCACCATGGGACAGCAGGGCAACTAGGAGGTAGTCGAACAGGTGTGAGGTGGTAGACTGAGTGATACCAGTAGTGTCAGACACTGGTATCTGAAAGGTCCTGGTGGCCAGGGAGCACAGCACTGGTGTTGCCTGTTACAAGTGCCTAGTGCCATTTGGGCAGAATACTGAATAAGTTGAAGCTTTACATTTGTGCTTAGTTTGCCTTTCAGAAGTGCACTGCAATTTGTCATACTTTCAGTTTTGCAAGGGGAACAGCACACCCCTTACCCAGTTGCACTACAGACTGTTGGCATGGAGCATGGTTCTTTGTATAGTGCAGAGGGCAAGATATTACCCTGAGGATCTACAGTCCCAGTGCTTAAATTTTAATGTCAGCTATTGACACATACTAAAATCTTTAGGAGCAGCTTATGGCTCCCTTAAAATATCGTACCAGTCAGTTCAGCTATTGCATAATGCCTTAATTATACTATACTACCATGGTCACTTGGTTTGACCTCTCTAAATTTGTACTCCACTACAAGTCTCAACTGCCTTGGGACTTGACTGACTCTGACTCTTGACATACACAATGGTGCCATGGCAGCTACCCGATGCTAATAATGACTTACGTGATCCTCTGGAGGTTTACACTGGATCCTTCTTTACCTAGATACCTTGTTTCCTGAAATTCCCATGAGGTGGACTCCTGCAATTTACTACTACTACTACTACTACAACTACTACTACTGCTGCGGTTTGGGAGTTGACCCACAAAAACCTCTAGCAGTCTCTTTTGAAAGAAGACCCACCACTGTGCCTTGATGCTTCTTAGGTGGCTTTTGGGTGGGGATTAGCTGGAAATGGAGCCAAATTCACAAAGTCTGAATGACTACAAGGCCCTGGTAGCCTCCTCCCTGCATAAGGAAGGGAGAGAGGGTGGAATTATGAGAATTCATGAATTGTCCTTTTAGGCAAACCAGGTAGCACATGAGCACAAACATCCAAACACTCTGGGCTGGATTTCTGAAAGCAGGTGCAGTGCCTCAGTCAATCCTTGCGGGCACATTGTGCAGTGCCGCAGATGCGCCATGTTCAACTATTACAAATGCCCATAATTTTCTAACATTGGATACAGGTATGGAATTTGGTCCTGCTTTAAGATTGGCCACAAACTGCTTCTAGATGCCCACAAAAAAACCCCACAATTGATGCACGACAGCAACAGAAATGTGGTCTAGTAGGCATCTAATTGGGTTACAAGATAGTAAATCCTGTTTTCTGCCACATGTTCGGTGCAACATATCACTAATGCACTCAGGATTAGCAGTACAAAACGAGCTTGGACAGCCTAGCCTTCTGTCTGCACCTGGGGCCCAGCAGGAAACAGCCCTAGGGGCAAAATTTAACCCATAGATTGCTTCTAGTAACTTGCCTTGAACTGGGATGTGAAAGGCAGGTTGCACTTTCCTCTACCAAAACTTAGCAGTCCTCCTTCCCCCCACGGAGTTCAATACCAACTTCTTTTTTCTCTGGTACTGCCCTCCTGATGCCCCAGTGAGTGTGACTGCATTATGTTTTACTTCCTGTGACCAGCACAGGCCTGAACACTCAAAGGGACTCACAATTTACCTTGGGGGCCTACACTGAGTGGTTCCTAACAATATAGGATTAACTGGCACATACACTATTTTCTAGTTTTCAATACCCTGTAACACTTTGCTTTTCTTGTGCACATTTCTTAACTGTAATTGACCACATGACTTAATGCCTAAAGGCTGAGATGGCACCATGTAGTGCAGCAGCAGACTTCACTTTCATGATGACTCTTCCTGTCTATGCCGTCCCTTCCCTCTTCTGTCGATCTCACAGGCGTGATTGCAAGACTCTAATTACATACTAACATACTAAAATGCCAGCAGAATAGGCCTAACAGTCTTTCGTGTCTGCTCATTTGGTCAGCCCCCACCCTAGGAGCTGATCTTGCTGCCCCCCTCGTCCTCTCTGGCTTCTCCCTTCCCAGTCCCGGATATTCCCACTGCACAGGACTTTGCATCCAGAACCGTTCCCCTGTACCTGTCCCACCCCCTAATTCCATCTGCAGAAGAACAGAAGAGAACAAAAACATATCCCACACAGCTTTAGATGGCAAACATATTTGCCTTTTTTTCTCAAAACACTTAAAAAATTAATTTTAGCATTATCAACTGGGTCTACTGGACATACTTTAACTTATCACAGTCCTGTGAGAGCATGCCTGTTCTAAATTGGGTGGATCTTCCTTGTGAGATCCTAAGTGAAAAGAGGCAGTTGGTGCCACAGATATTTAAACTGTTCAACAATTTGTTTGTAATCTCCCAGGTCATGTCAGAAAATAGGCATTTGTTTGTTTAGTGTACTTACCTGGTAAATACAGACTAAATATATAAATAGTCAAGTGCCTTCTCAACAACTGGTGAGATGTTGTTCCAAGGAATAGAGGACATGGACCACACCCACTGAAGAGTGATGAAATGATTCACCACCTCCAATGGGGGAAACATGGAATTTCAGACTGGCACAATCAGCACGATTGCAAAACTGTGGCGTTCCTTGGTTTAGGGCACAGACCCCTCTGACCTCATCATCCATAGTGCTGAGTGAGGATCAGATTTTTCATCTGCTTGCCTTCAAGTTGTACCACTCAGGTGTAGTATTTATTTGTAATTCTGACCAGGAAAGACACACTAAGATGTGACAGCTTGTTTCCTGGTACATTAGGGGGTGGATAACATGGGCCTATTTCTATTGACAGGGGAGTGTTTGGCCATAAAACTGGTGAAAATCCCCTACTCTTCTTTGAAAAGTGCCATGGGATCTTTTTCTTCCACCTGGACAGTGACGGGAGATGGGCAGAAGAGTCTTCAGTTTAATCTCTCATCTGAAGGATGGCCCCTCAACAGTACAGCACACCCCTTGTACTGCACTACAATTGTCAGCGATGGGTATTATCCCAAGTACCAATTGTGGGGCTAGAACCCATGATCTTCCAGTCTTCTGGCCCCTGAGGTGATTGTGCTACCTACTGATCCACAGAATATGACAAGTACCCAGTTCCATGCCCTTTAATATTTCTGTAGAGGACATCATTCACACAGATGTTCCTGCCCATTTCCCAGTGGCTGTTTTAGTCCTGGCAAGTCAGTCTATTTTCTGGTTGTGCTCCTTATGGCAGTTGTGGTCCCCTTTAGCCATCTGTTTCTTGACTTGCACTAGTAACTATCACTCTCTGTTGCCCTCAGTGTATTTCCCTAGCCAGGTAGGCATATAAGAGAAGCAGTTAACATGCTTCATCTGTTCCCAGCACTTACTGTAATTACTTGGGCAGCTTAGCACAATCTGATGAGGTTTCTTGCTGTTGCTCTTGTTAGGTGATAATCATAGGCCATGCCAGCAATGGGCCATACCACCAGTGCCTCATTGCTGCATCCAGTTGGGCCTAAACTACATATCAGTATTTGTCTGCCTGTGCCCCTACTGACTGTGGTGCCAAGACTTCTGGTTTTTCTTCTTCATCTGTCTGGGAATGGGCACTGGAGACATATAGGGAAGATACCTTTCTGGCTGCTGCTTGCTACTTGGTTTCAAGTTTGACCACCACCATAGACAGATCCTAGACCTACTATTCCTCTAGGTTGACGAGATCAAGCAGGGTTGTCTGGGGACTGGATTCTTTGCAGGCCAGTGACCTTGCCAGTGGAAGGGTGCATGAAATCAGAGGGAACCATCAGGTCCATAGAGTGGCTGTGCCACTCTGGACTGCTCTGACTCAGTCTCACTAGTAGGTCAACCAATTCATGTGCTCACTGCAGAATCAGAAAGAAATGAATCTCATTTCCCCTTAATAGACCTTACCAGACCTCCAGCAGGAGGGTCTAGGTTCATGCACTGCATTATGGCCACAACCTCGACCAATCTCTTACATTTCCCTCACTTGATAAGAAACGTCTCTCCCATGGTGCTAAATTCATGTCTAAATTTTGGTTTGGTTCTTTCCCCTCCTACCTCTCCTCTTCTCTATCAATTCCTCCACCTCCCTCTCAATCTATGAGATCTAGCGACTCTCTCACTCTGGCAGTTCCTCGCCAAACTACCTCAGTAGGGCAGTCGGCATTCTCATACCATTTCTCAAAACTATGGAACTCATTACTACATCAAATAAGGAACTCCTCTTCCCCAACCAACATATCTTCATCCTTGCACAACTTCTTCTCCCCAAATTGTACCTGCTCCTAAGCTACCCTAACTCCCCCCCATGTTATAATTAGGACGCTACATTATCCAGCTAAGATAACCTGCCTCTCTGTCTTCTCCTCTTCATTTTGTCCTACTCTCACCTAGCTGCTGCAATTGTTACCTTTGCACTTGAGGTGTCTATTTAACATTTCTGTTTACAATTGTGCTTATCAATGGCTCAGCAAGATTACCTGTTCATGTTCTTCTGTACCCAATAATTTAAGTTATACTTAAACGATGATATAAGCACTTAATATATACTATTCATTATTTTCACTATTTGTATCACTTTATAAGCATGTCATTATTTGTCTCACATTATAAGAAAATTTTCTGACTTTTACACATTGTATAATTCCATTTTTTATATATTAATGTATCCTTGTCACAAATGTACTTGTGTGCTTGTTTATTCCACTACCCTCATCCTCAGGACGCACTGGGAAATAAGAAACTTGATTGTTCAGTGTGCTTTTCCTGGTGAAACTTTTCAATGGAATAAATAAATAAAAAAGAAACCTCCTGGCCCCTTGGTGCTTCTTGTACATAGGCACCCCTCTTATAAATAGCATCAGCTAGCTGTTCCATCTTTTCAGCTTCCTCTGCTGCCACATTCTTGGTGTGGGCATGTTCCCTCAATGTGGAAGAGACAGTGGTGGTGAGCAGTGCCAGCACTTCACTTGCTCCATCTCCAGCTTATTCAGGCAGTCAGAACTCAGGAAGACCCAGTTAGGATCTGGCACCACAGCCATCACAAGTGTAAGCACTGCACGGATGAAGCATACCTTACCAAAATATACAGCCAATAAACATTCAGCACAGGATGTGCACCAATGTCACTGAAGATTGGGCCTGAGCACAAAAGTGGGCTCTGGCCCACAGGTAGGTATCCTTCTTCTAGCACAGTGGATACAAGTCACTGCTGTGGTCCACTAATCAGTTAGTACTTCTGCTGGTGGGGAAGCAGCAACAGTCAGAGACATTCTTTCTCACCCTTCAAGGTCAGCTAGAAGAGTTGGAGGTTGAGCAAAATCTCCTTCCAGGTGGTAGATGACACAAAGATACATAGATACTGACGGCAGAAAAGGGCCTTTTACCCACCTAGCCTTCCCAATTGAGCATGTAATTTTGCCTCTTCAAGTTTCTCTTGAACTGGGTTGTCCCCTTCCCCCAACTGCTAGGATCCCCCGTTGCCTATCCCATGCATTCTTGAATCCTGTAATCATTTCAGCCACCAAAAATTACTCTGGCAGGGCATTCCACTTGCCCACCACACTTATGGTGAAGAAATACTTCCTCACATTACCTCTGAACCTCCCTCTCTCCAATTTGATCCCATGACCCCTAGTCCTGGAACATCTCTTCCTCTGAAAAATAAATCCAGTGATCTCACTGGTTTATTCACTATAAGTCAGTGTTCTTATAGCCTTCCTTAGGAGATGGGTCCCTGACATCCCCTGTTATTGCTGCTTAGCATAGCTATGCAAGACATATTTGCTCAGGAGAAAAATGAGACAGCTGAAGCAGAACAATGCATACTACTTTCAGCATCCCCAATGGAATCAGATCACTTCACTAATATGCATAGGATCACTGCACTCCCTTCCCACATATTTGGGTCTGCCAACATCTGCTCCACACTTTCACCCATCACATTGAAAACAGTTCAGATACAGCGATATAAAACATTGCAGTGAAGTTGGTGTGAAGTCAGGAACAATAAACAATGGATAGTGGGTAAAGTATCCCTGACATTACTAAAGGTTGCATTGGGAATCACCATCCTCAGAGACCAGCCTGAGGTGAAATGCAGCATTTAATTATTTTTTTCCCCAATTGTTCCCTAAGAAACCCCTAATTTTGCAGGATCACGGGTTCCCTTACAATAACTCGAATGAGTGCAATTTGTTAAAATGCTAGAACACCTCTGAGACCAAGAGACCCATCTCATTCAGTAGCAGCAAAGCAGGAATTGGCTGCTGGAGATAAAGAGCTGACTTGGAGTGCACTTTGTTTGTGCTGGGGTAGCGTTGGGGAGCACCAGCCTCGGAGATATCCCTACTCAGGTTAATTGCAGCATTTAATTAGTTTTGTTTTCCTTTTTTTGACAAAGAAACCTCTTAGCTTTCTAGGGTTGAAGGGATCCTGAAGGAGCACTATTTTCCAGAATGCTGGAGTAGAACAGAGACAATATGACCCACGCCATCCAATAGCAGCAAGGCAGGAAGTGGCAGTTGGGGATTCAGAGTTAGCAGTGAGAGCTTTTTGTTTCTGCTATATGTTGGAATGAGGAATGTGACACTTGGACAGCTGGTTCTGATTGCTCTATGATTTTGTAATATAAAAATGTGTTATTGAGTGTCACTCATGAGACATCCTGTGCTCCTGGGATGAACCCCCCCCCCCAAGGTTTCAGTTCAAAGGACAGGATATGTTAAAACAGCAGATCTCTGTATGTGATTAACTTCCAAAAAGTCACATTTTATGGCCTTGTTGTTGAGCTGTGCTTCTTTGAAGCCAGGAACTAAAATATCCATTTTATGATGTCTTCAGAGGAAAGAACAGTTAATTTCTACTGGTGCTAAAAGAAGCTATATGACAGCTAAGTGAGAAAAACTGCAGAGTTGTAAAATTCCTGTGATGTCTTGGGAAACAGGAAACCACACTAAATTAAAAGAAAGACTCAAGACCAAAGAGTCACATCAAGAAATGAGTTTTTGCTGATGTCACTTTATTTAATTTACCTCCTGAGTGATAAGACCTCCTGATTGTATAATTTTTAATATTCTAGAAGGAGGAGATAGGTGGCATCATAGAAGGGGTGGAGACACAGGGTTTAAACTGTATTCTGTATTTCCACTTACTGACACATTCCTGTTGGACTCTGAAGCAACAGCATCTACTTTAAGCACTGTTCTAGACGGTAATACATTAGATAGACAAGTCTAATTGTATTATGGTGGTAGGAGTTTGCACTTTTTCCTTGTTTTATTTTAAGTGATTGTATGCTTTGTGATATATGGTACTGTGTGTACATTTTACCTATTTTTATCCATTTTCTAAGTAAACCACTTATAGTTAAAGAGACTACCTGGTGCCTTCGAAGTTCTTTCTTTTGCATGTGAATTTCAGACAGTTAAGGCTGACTAAACTGTTCATAAGCTTAATGGTATACCAAACTTGGAAAAGCTAAGCATTTATCCAAGGTCTTTCATAGAGTATTCAAGGAGTCATTTTGTATACTTGGTTAGGTGCCCATAAGCGAAAGATATCTGGCATTCCCTGAAGAGCAAATTATCTGAGCTTGTATATTTGGGTACGCTAGCAAGATGTTCACAGTTTGAATCCCTCCAGAACTTGAGAGCAAAAGTGATCCGGACCCACAAAACAGACAGGAGGGTTACCCTGTTCTGTTACCCTGTTCACAATACTGCGTTTGGAGGTTGGCACTGTTGGAGCAGAGGGTCTGACCTGCTGAGTGGGGTTGTGACAGATTGGTTGGCAGTGGTGTGCATAATTTTGGTACTACAAGCTTTTATTGTTCAGTGTGTCAGCTTAATACTGTCAGCTCACTTGCAAAACAAGGCAGTGATTTATTTTTTTAAAAAAGGAAACAGAACTATATCACTCGGCTTACAGTCAAGTTCCTACCTGTTTTATCTTGTTTCTAAAGTGCAAGCTAGAATAGCCATAGCAAGGGAAGAAGATGGCTTCCAACTACAGTGGGCACACTGAAGACTACTTAAAGCAGTTGTGCAGGGACAGAGGAGTCCTGTACGAGGTGAAAGCTACCAAGCAAAACCTCATGGATGTCCTGGTGGTAGCAGATACCCAGAGCATTGAGTCACAGACAGAGACTGTAAAAGACCGAACCTTGGGTGTGGAGGGGCTAGCAGCTAGTGCAGTGTCCAGATCCAATGAGGAGGGCAGCAGGGCCAGTGCCAGTGAAGGGCCACAGCAGCAGGGAACGGTCACCAGTATTTTGGAGCCAGAAGTTCTCAGGCTGCAGATTGAGTTGTGCAGAATGGAGCCAGAGTTCCAGGAGAAGAGAGAGCTGGAGCAGCAGGAGGCTGACCATGAGGAGCATCAGTGCCAGCAAGCTGCAGAGGAGAAGAGGGACCATGAACAGTGAGAGGTGGACAGTGAGGCACATGAGCACCAGCAAGCTGCAGAGAAGAAGAGGGACTGTGAACAGCAAGATGCAGACCGTGAGGAGCGTGAGTGCCAGAGGCACCATGAACTGGAGGGAAGCACCAAGTTATATCAGCAGCGACAATATCGACCTCCCCCACAGCAGCGGCAGAATACCAATGCAAGTATTGTGCCGCCTGTTCTGTGGGTGTTTTCTGTGGGTGGCTGTGTCCCCCGCACCTCCTGGACTTTACGATTCCAACTCCAGGTTGGAGTAGGTCAGGGAAGGGGGCGGAACACTGGGTGAAGTCGAAACACGGAAAAAGGACCATTACCGTGAATGTCGCCATAATGGTCTTTTTTCCTGCTTCATCATCAGGTGGTCACTGTAAAGGGGTGCACTGGAACTGGAAATGCTACAACTCCAACCAGCAGCACGAGAGCAGGTAAGTGGCTTGGGTTTAACTGGAACTACAGGACTGGGTTACAAATTGAATTCCAAATTGATAACTGAATTTAAAGAGGGGGAGGATATGGAGGCCTTTTTAAATTCTTTTTAAAAAGTTTATATTCAGGCTAAAATTCCTAGGGAGTCCTGGAGCTTCCAGCTATCCCCGCTACTTACCGGGAAAGCTCGGGATGCATTGGGTCAAATGGACAATGAGGACAGTAATGATTACAGGAAATTGAAAGCTGCACTGTTAAAAAAATTTGAATTAACTGCTGAATTGTACAGAGCTAAATTCTGTAAGCTCAGGAGAAGCCGTGACGTGAGCTACAAGGAGCTAGCCATGAAACAATGTCAGTTTTTTAAAATGATGGTGGGAAGGACTTGAAGCAAACTCTGTAGATAAAATTGAAAATGTGAATCTGTTAGAACAGTTTTTCTGGGCATGCCCAGCAGAGCTGAAAACCTGGCTGGAGGACTGGGATCCCAAAACAGTGCAAGAGGCTGCTGAACTCTCGGACCGCTATGCCAAGAGCAGACCTGCTCTGAGAACAAATGGGCCAGGTGTGGCAGCACAGAAAGGGAAAAGTGCACCTTTAGGGCAGTTAAAACCCTCACTGCCTCCACCAAAACCAATTTGCCCCAGGTTACAGAGAAAAGATTTCTCTGAGAAAAGGAATGAATGTTGGTTGTGTAAAGAAACTGGGCAAATTGCTAGACAGTGTCCCAAAAGGGTGAGCCATACACATCCAGGGGCTAGGAAAGAAGTGGGTTGTTTGTGTGTCCCTGGAAGCATGCTTGTGAACATGAGGGAACACATGCACCCAGTCATGGTGAATGGTGTACAGACTCAAGGGTTAAGGGACACAGGGGCATCCCTGACTTTGGTAAAAGGGGATCTGGTACAGCCTGGTCAGTTTATACCCATTAAATATGTCACTGTACAAGACTTCACTGGTGGGGAGAAAACATTGCCCCTCACTAGTGTTCTTCTTGACTGGTGTGAAACAGGGGGGACTGTGCAACAGATGGCTGTAGCCAAAACGTTAGCAGTGGACATCATCCTTGGGAACAATCTCCAACAGGCGATGGTGTGTGCAGTTACCCATAGCCAAGTGGCAAGGGGAAATTATAGTTCTCTGAACCCCAATGAAGCCATTGTGGAAACTACTGGGAGTCTGGTTCCCCAGCCTGTGTCTCCTGATATGGAGACTAATGAAAAGAGGATAGAAATTTCCCCAGTAGCAGTTAACCACACAGCTACAGAGGGTTACTCTGAAGAGGGAGGGATGACCCATTCTCAGAGGGTTAGAAATGACAGTGGTCCTGAGTACCCTGACACTGGTGCTAGGGACCCTAGTTTAGAGACTGAAGGGGACCTGTCCCATACCTTGGGAATGTGTAAGGAGTTTACAGCTGCTCAGAAAAGTGACACTAGTCTAGAGAAGCTGAGGGCTTGGGCAGACTCTGATGGAGCTCAAGGAGGTGATGGTAAAAATAAGGTTTATTGTGAAAATGGACTGATGTATACTCAGGCTATGCAGACAGAGGGAGGGGTGCCAGGCAGCTTGTCGTTCCCCAGGGGTATCATGAGCAGTTAATCAAGACTGCACATGATATTCCCTTGTCTGGTCATCTGGGAATCATGTGCACTATGCAGCGGTTGGCCCAGAATTTCTATTGGCTCAACTTCACCCAGCAGGTGAAGGAGTATTGCAGGTCTTGTCACCGGTGCCAAGAAATAGGGAATACAGGCAAGAAAACCCAAGCCACCCTAATTGCCCATAGTGGATGAGCCATTCTAGAGGGTGGGAATGGATATTGTGGGGCCTTTAGATATCCCTAGCTGCTCAGGGAAGAGATTCATCTTGACTGTGGTGGATTATGCCACCCAGTACCCAGAGGCAGTCTCCCTATCCTCACTGAGGACAGACAAAGTGGCAGATGCCTTACTTGGGATTTTCTCCAGAGTTGGGTTTCCGCAGGAGGTTATCGCTGATCGAGGGAGTTCCTTCATGTCGGACCTGATGAAATGTTTGAGGGAGAAGTGTGGGATGGTGCAGAGATGCACAACACCATATCACCCACAAGCCAATGGGCTTGTGGAAAGATTTAATAGTACCCTGAAGTCAGTGCTATGGGCATTTGCTGAACAGCATGGGAGGAACTGGGAGAAATACCTTCCCCACCTGTTGTTTGCATACAGGGAGATGCCCCAAGAGTCAACAGGATTTTCACCCTTTGAACTCTTATATGGATGCCGGGTATGCGGGCTGCTATACTTGATCCAGGAGGACTGGGAAGGCAAGCATGCCACCCAGGGAACTCCCATAGTAGATTACAGCCTTAGGTTTAGGGAAAGGCTGAATAAGCTTATGGGCACAGCCCAGAGCAACCTGGCAGCTGCCCAACAGAAACAAAAAGTGTAGTATGACCACAGAGCCAGAGTTCTCTCGTACATGGTGGGTCAGGAAGTCATGGTCCTTATTCCGGTCCGGAAAGACAAGCTGCAGGCTGAGTGGGCAGAACCATACAAAGTAGTTAGGAAGGCAAATGATGTGTACAATATTATAGAGTTACCTGACAGAAGACAGACAGAAAGGATGCACCATGTCAACATGATGAAGCCATATGCTAATAGGGCTGACATGGTGTTTGCAGTGTGTAGTCCTCGGGAGGGAACAGATGAAGGAGACCCCCTTCTGGACTTGCTGGAAGAAAGCAAGCTGGAGTCCTCTGTGGAGGCAGTAAAATTGTCTCCCCAGCTAGCCCCGGACAAGATTCAGGAAGTAAGAGAGGTTTTCGCAGACTTTGCCACCCTGTTTAGTGCCAAACCTGGACAAACCTCATTAGCAACGCATGATGTGGAGACAGAGGCACAGATGCCCATGCGGTGGACAGCATATTGGGTGTCAGAGGCTGTCCAAAAGGACATTAGGAGGGAAGTGGAGGAGATGCTGGATTTAGGGGTAATCCAGAGAACTCACAGCCCCTGGGCCTCACCCGTAGTCCTTGTGCCCAAGCAAGATGGCTCTACTTGTTTCTGTGTGGACTATCATAGACTGAATGCAATCAAAAAGTCAGACCCCCACATGATGCCCCAGATGGATGAACTCCTGGACAAGTTGAGAGGGGTGACCTACCTTACGACTATTGACCTGACCAAGGGGTATTGGCAGGTAGAGTTAACAGACAGAGCTTGGGAGAGGTTGGCCTTCATCACTCTGATAGGCTTATTTGAATTTAAAGTAATGCCTTTCAGAAAGAAGAATGTCCCGGTCACTTTCCAAAGGTTGGTAAACCAGGTGTTAAATGTGCTGAGGAGTACTCCATGGTGCACCTGGATAACACTGCCATCTTTAGTGCCATCTGGGAGGAACACCTGTCCCACCTTAGGGAAGTGCTGGGCAGGATACAGAGGGCTGGGCTCACTGTCAAAGCTGAGAAGTGCCAGGTGGCCATGGGAGAGGTGGCATATCTTGGGCATGTTGTATGCTGGGGACAGCACCATCCTAACCAAATAAAAATAGAGGTGATTCAGGCATGGCCCAGACCAGAAATACAGAAGCAGGTCAGGAGTTTTCTAGCGACAGCAGGGTACTATAGATAATTTGTACCCAATTACAGTGCCCTGGTTGCTCCCCTATCTGACCTGGTAAAGAAAAGGATGCCAAAGAAAATTACCTGGGGACCAGCCTGTGAAGAAGCCTTTACCGGACTGAAGGAGACACTGTGAAGTACTTCTGTATTGACAAGTCCTGACTATAGAAAACCCTTTCTAGTACAGACTGATGCCTCAGATGTGGGTATTGGGGCAGTACTGAGTCAGACATCCAACCAAGGGAAAGATCACCTGGTAGTGTACCTAAGTAAAAAGTTACTTCCTAGGGAGCAGGCTTACTCTACTGTGGAAAAGGAGTGTCTTGCGATAGTGTGGGCCATAAAGAAGCTAGAGCCTTACTTATATGGGCAGCATTTTGTGGTACAAACTGACCACAACCCCCTGATTTGGCTGATGCAAATGGAAAAAACTAATGGTAGAATGTTAAGATGGAGTCTTACTTTGCAAGGGTATGACATGACAATCTTACATAGGGCTGCAGTGACCAATCAGAACTCAGATGGCTTGTCTCATGTCTTTAAGGAGTGAACTGATTTGGGAAGCTCATTCCATGCAGGGGACAGAGCCCCCAAATTCAGTCTAGGTGGGGAAGATTGTGACACTTGGACAGCTGGTTCTGATTGCTCTATGATTTTGTAGTATAAAAATGTGTTATTGAGTGTCTCTCATGAGACATCCTGTGCTCCTGGGATGACCCCCCAGGTTTCAGTTCAAAGGACAGAATATGTTAAACAGCAGATCTCTGTATGTAATTAACTTACAAAATGTCACATTTTATGGCCTTGTTGTTGAGCTGTGCTTCTTTGAAGCCAGGAACTAAAATATCCATTTTATGACATTTTCAGAGGAAAGAACAGTTAATTTCAACTGGCGCTAAAAGAAGCTATATGACAGCTAAGTGAGAAAAACTGCAGAGTTGGAAAATTCCTGTGATGTTTTGGGAAGCAGGAAACCACACTAGATCAAAGGAAAGACTGAAGACCAAAGAGTCATATGAAGAAATGAGTTTTTGCTGATGTTGCCTTATTTAATTTACCTCCTGAATGATATGACATCGTGGTTACATAATTTTTAATATTCTAGAAGGAGGAGCTAGGTGCTTCATAGAAGGGGTGGAGACACAGGATTTAAACTGTATTCTGCATTTCCACTTACTGGCACATTCCTGTTGGACTCTGAAACAACAATATCTACTTTAAGCACTGTTCTAGAAGGTAATACATTAGATAGACAAGTCTAATTGTATTATGGTCGTAGGAGTTTACACTTTTTCCTTGTTTTCTTTTAAATGATTGTATGCTTTTGTGATATATGGTTCTGTGTGTACATTGTACCTATTTTTATCCATTTTCTAAATAAACCGCTTATATTTAAAGAGACTGCCTGGTGCCTTCGAAGTTCTTTCTTTTGCATGTGAATTTCAGATGGTTAAGGCTGACTAAACTGTTCATAAGCTTAATGGTATACCAAACTGGGAAAAGGTAAGAATTTATCTAAGGTCTTTCATAGAGTTTTTAAGGGGTCATTTTGTATACTTGGTTAGGTGCCCATAGGCAAAAGATATCCGGAATTCCCCGAAGAGCAGATTATCTGAGCCTGTATATTTGGGTATGCTAGCAAGAGGTTCACAGTTTGAATTCCTCCAGAACTTGAGACCAAAAGTGATTTGGACCCACAAAACAGACAGGAGGGTTACCCTGTTCAGTTACCCTGTTCACAATACTGCGCTCCGAGGTTGGCACTGTGGGAGCAGAGGGCCTGACCTGCTGAGTGGGGTTGTGATAGGGAGCAGCAGCCTAAGAGACCAGTCTGAGGTGAATCATAGCATTTCATCATTTTTTAATTTTTTTTCATAAACTATCACTCACTTTGCAGAACAAGGAGGTCCCCACAGGAGCCAGAAGAAGTGCCATTTGCAAGAACACTGGAGCAGCTCAGAGACCACGTGACTCTCCCCATCCAATAGCAGCAGGCAGGAAGTAGCTGCTAAGGAAAAAGGTCCTTCATTACTAGTGGCCCATAATGTTCATAGCCCATTACATGAGTGGCACAAAGCAGGAGCTGAACATCTTTCTTTGGAGCATCTGGAATTGACTCTGAAGGTGAAGTGACAAGCTAGCTTCAGTTACTGAAGTAGGCGCATGAAGGCCTTGATTGAGTCCAGAACTAATGTACAAACCTGGTCTCATGTTATGTTACCGAGTACTGTTGAAACTGTACATCAACCTTCTAACTATATAGGGTAAGCTTATAAGTCAGGCAGACAGACAGATTGTGTCTCAGATGTGGTGTTACTGATTACTGCTAAAACAGTTGATCTTAGCCTCTACCTACTGTATATAGGGTAAGGTCATGAGACATGCAGTCTAATTCCACACAGTACTAAGTATTTCAGGTGGTTACAAGGACCCAGCAGGCTAGAATGAGCATAATATGACTGGGGAGGTAGTCAGTAGTAGGAATTTTGGGGTGTTTGTCTCCAGGGCTACACTTTGGAGGTGAGGACATTGCCCAATATGTTTGCCCTTCTGTGAGATCAATGCTTAGTTGGCAGCAACACATGAGGAGACATCCCAGATATGATTCCAACTTAAAAATATGCACTCTCAAAGAACAAAAATTCAGAAACTGTAAATTTCTAAAGGACCATCAGTTTATTAAAGTAATAGTTTATTAATGTAAAGCATTACAACTTCTGCCTGCAGCAATTAAGCACCTACCCCAGTGCTTTGCCTTTATATAACAGGCTTAATCAGGGGGCAGGTTTTAGGAGAACAAGGTATCATTTTTATAGTCCCTTTCTGATGACATAGTATATTATGTCATGCTTCTGTTACTTAGTTACCAAAATACTAAAATAAACAGTAAAAAACTTATACTAGTCATCTTTAACTATATTGCTTACAGGTAAACGTGAGTTCCACAAGTGTTCTTTCTAGTTACATTTTTAACTTTTACATTATTTTTACTAAGTTCTAACAGTTTTATAAGGCACTACTCTTATGTTAATAATTTAAAAGGAAACAGCTTTTTTTGATCCCATAATATAAGTCCATGTGCTCATTTATTTCCAGTAGTTGAGAAAATTGTGATCACCCTTAATTTTTTTGAGGCATATTTCCTGGGATCCATTATTTATTCAGACGATATATCAATACATCTCGTTCATTTGTTCTGTTGGAAACATTAGGTCCTATACGGTTTGTGCAAAGAGGAAAATATTATTTTGTAAATACTGTTTTTTATGTCTATTAATCAAGTATGCTTATATGCCTAGTCCTCATTTGTTCTTTTTTTATCTCATCCTGTATAGGACCTAGTGCTTCCACCAGGACAAATTAACTAAATATAGTCTTGTATCATCTGAATAAATAGTGAACTGACACCTCCACAGCCTCTACGTGCCCCTCCATCTGTCTTCCTACCCCCTACCTGGCATTTGCTTTATGACCCACCTCCATCATGGTTTCCATCTTGCCCTTATTCTCCCCCAATCCTGCTTACCTGGCACTCACACAGCCTCAACTCTCCCCACTGTCTATTTTCCTACCCTCCTTCCTGTCCTTCCCTTTCTGGCCACCCACACACATTCTCTCCTTCCCCCCTGTCACCTTATCCCCTCCCTTCCCCACCTCCTACTCTTTCTCCATGTTCTCTGTTGCCCACCCACCATGATGACTTTGTACTATCCTAACCCCCTTCTCTTGTCCTACTGTCCTGACCCCATTGTCTTAACCCAACCTCTTTCTGCACCTCCTATTTCACCCTCCTCCCTTCCATATAATGGGTGAAATGTATTACTTTAAGGTACCTCTTTGAATGTTCCTACTCATGTTGTATCTCTCGCAGTCCCTCCACTACTTGCCATTCCGCCTCCCTGGGCTCCCCTGCCCAACAAAGTAGGGGTACCTCCTGAACTTGTGTGATCCCATCTACACCCATCCCCTGCCTGCTGACCTTTCTCCCTTGGGCGTTCACATGTCTTTCTCATCCCTTCCCTACTTCTCCTACACTTCACACCAGTCTCCCCATCTGAGCTGCCTTACATCTGCCCTTAGGTACTGTAGGCTTCTGTACATTGAACAGCCTCCTGTTACCCATATCATCCACAGGAATACTGCTGCCCACAACTATTACAGCACACCAGCCTCTTCCCACTATCCTGATGTTTGTACATGTTCTTATTCCCCTACATCTTTCCAATCCCTAGCCCTGTCAACCTCCAGATAGGAACCTCCATATATAATCCAGTTGGGGGTGGCTGCAAAAACCACAATTCCCCATTAGACTAGTTAGCTAACCCTTGGTGCTCCCACCTCCTACTGCTTCCTTGAACCTCAGTATAAATGTTAGATGACCCTAGGTAGGGACCAGCTGCTCCACCTTTCCTGTGTTACTTTTGTGGGCTGGTCCTAGATAGGAATTGACTGCCCTCTCTATCCCTCCCTTTACCTGTTACATATTTACAAGTTGATCCTAGATAGGGATCAACTGCAAACCCCTAGAAACACCTGACAGCGTATTTTCTACCATCCCTTTACAGTTACTTACCCTCTACTGGCCAGCATGGCCTGCAGCCTGTAGTTCTCCCTATGAATGCCCTGCTGACATCGCAGATGCCACTTAGTTAGATGCCACACTATGTTTAGAGGCATGAATAGCATGTTAGGAAGACAGAAACAGTGAAAAGGGAGGGGATGCCATGATGCCTGCTTGGAGCATAATCCACCCTGGATTGGAAGAGGTTAGAAATGATAGTGGAGGAGAGGAGGGAACAAGGAGTTCTGGTATACCTTTGTACCATCATCTAGTGAACTGGCCTGTGAAGCCAGTGAAGTGGGACTTCCAGAGCTTGTTTGACAGACTGAAGATGCGATCAAATTCCTTGGCCTTTTCTGAGGTCCTCCCTCTCTGGAGCAGGGAGAGTAGGGATAGACTGAGGCAGGGGAAGATTGAGAAGCTCAATGGAAGGTTAAAAGTGTGCTGCCAGGAGCAGGGATACCACTTTGTAGAGGACTGGGGGGATTCTGGAACTGAAGGCACTTAGAAGGTGATGGTCTTCACCTAACAAGAGAAGGGACTAGTGAATTAGGACATAGATTTGATATCTACATTGGCAGACAGTTAAAATTACAGTGGAGGAGGCTGGGGCTGTTGATTCCACAGCTGAAAAAGGTGAAATGGACAACCTAGCCAGGACTCACCTATGGACTGGGGAGAGGTGCTCAAGACATAGTAGCAGTAGTAGTGTGAAATGAGTTCCATGGATTAGGGAATATAAACACAATAGACCAGCAAAAAAGGAAAACACAAGCGACCAAGTATAGTAGGGAACTGTGATTGGAGAAGTCATCATGAACCAAAAGGGGTGGGAACACAAGTTGGAGGGTGGTATACCTCAATGTTAACATTCTGGGTAATGCAATTAGTGAGCTCCAGGCATTGGAGGCAGGCTCTAGGTTGGATCTAGCAGTTGTTAAATACCTGGACCACTGAGAACAATGACTGGGACCTAGCAATCCCTAACTACACTTTATATAGGTGTGATAGAGGGTTGGGTAGAGCTGGAGGGGTGGCCATTTATATCAGCAAAGGGACTGAAGCAGTAGAGGATACATCCATTGGAATAACAGGGAAGGTGCAGCTCACAGAGTTGACAAGTAGCAAACTTCCCATGGGAGTGGTTTGTAGACCTCCTGGGCAAGGAAAGGAGAAAGATAAGGAACTAGAAGCAGAAGTAGAGAATGGGGCAGCAAAGGGAGAAGTAGTAGTAGGGAATCTCTACCTTCCAGACATAGACTAGGACATCCCAGCAAGTACACAGTGACAGAAGCCAGCCATTATTTGATACATTGCAGGACTGCATATTGGTGCAGTACGTCAGGATTTCCCTAGACAATTTGCCATTCTCAATGTGGTACTCACCAGCTTAGAAGGGTCTGAGTTGGGGAACCACTGGGTTCCAGCAGTCACTATACTATGTGGTTTAAGTTGGTCCTAGGTGCCAGTAAGCCCTCATCTAATGCTGAAGTGCTGGACTTCAGACGAGCAGGTTTAAACCAAATGAGGAAAGGGCATGTTACCTAGGGAAGACAGCATCAGTGGGGAGGGGGTCCAAGAAAGATAGGGTTCATAAAAGTGGCAATTCTTGAGGCAACAAAAGCATGCATGAGAAAAGATTACCAAGAGAAATAGGTATAAGAGACCAATTTGGTTTCCTAAAAAGGTCAGGGAGGCAGTGAGGGGCAAAAAAAAGATCTTCATTAGGTATAACGAAAAGCAGGAAGAAGAATGGGATCAGTAAGAGGTAAAAATTAAAGAGGCCAACAGGTGGACACAGAACTGTGCAATGCTGAGGGAGTCAAGGGAGGGGAAAACATTTTTTAGAGTTTTTTAGATATATAAGGGAAAAAGAAAGACAGGAGGTGGATTGTCAGGATAATGGAGGACAAGTTAATAGAGGAGAACTGGCAGAAATAATTGTCAGGATAATGGAGGACAAGTTAATAGAGGAGAACTGGCAGAAATAAGCTGTGCTGAAGACTATTTCTGCTTAGTATTCACTAGTGAGAACAGCGTGCCCTTTCCAGAAAGCAGCATAAAGGCATCTGACAGAGGGTCCAGTTACTGTATAGGTCACTTGTGCGGCCACACCTGTAGTACTGTGCCCAGTTCTTTCATCTACACCTAAAAAAGAACAAGGAAAGGCTAGAGAAGGTGTGACACAGGATGACTAAAATGATTCAGGACCAAGAGGGCAGATGTTATGAGGATCAGCTAAGGGCACTTAACAGGTATTCAGCTGAAACCAGAAAAGAGAGATTCTGATATGATCAAGACCTTCAAATTCCTAAAAGGAATCAGCAAGGTGAACTGTAAAGAGCTATTCATGAGAAAAGTGAAGACAGGATAAGGGGTCATGAGTGGTGGTTGCTGAAGGAAGGATCAAGAAGGAAGTGTGCAATACTATTTTATGGAAAGAGTGGTTGAGCAATGGAATGGTCTACAACAGAACTGGTAGGTGCCAAAACCATAAACGGCTTCAAGCATGGCTGGGATAAAACCAAGGGTAATGTAATGACTCAGCAAGAGGAGGGAGGTGGTAAAATGAGGAACCAAATGGGGTGCAGTGTAACTGAAGACCCCTCAGAGATAATAGGTCTCTGGGTATGGTAGGTTAATATAGGCAGACTAGATGGACCATTATTCTTTTTCTGCTATCATTGTCTATGTTTCATACAACTTTGTATGCAAATATTTTTTTGAATAAAATGGACTTTATAAAGCCTTTAATCACCCCACACTTGTGGCAATGTTTCCCACAATCCTCCACCCACCCCAGTCATTCAGGCATACACCACTACCCCTGTCACTAGAAGCACCCCACTAATTCACCCCAGGCCCTTGTGAAGTGCTATAATCAGTTTTATTATAAGAGCTTGAGGCTGAATTTAAGTAATACGGAACCCCATCCTACCACCCTCTGCCTCTAATGCCAGCCTGCTGAAAGAAAAACTCAAAGTTTTTCATCACTGACATCATCAGTACCAATATAGACCCTGGCTGATGTAACACTAGCAGTGGGCTGATGAAGCCTCATTTATAGAGAAGTGGCTGGTTACCTGTTTTTGATTAGCCAAAGTGCTATTCTTTGTCGTCCTGCTCTTTTGCACTACTCATATTCATCTGTATGTCAGTTCTTCTAAACACTTTTTTTGTAAAAATATTTGTACTCTTAGTATGCAGTAGTCTTAGAGAGCTTTATTATTCTCTGTAATTAATACTTCTGAGTGCCCTGAGTTTGTGCAGTGGCTGTAATAAAGGCATCTGGGCAAAAAAGTCCATGATGACGTTTAGCAATGACAAGTGTGTTGCTCTGCATTTTGGAGCACAAAACCCATTAAGGGAGTAGTCTATGGGGTCAAGCCCTAGGAAACTCAAACAGTGAAAGGGAATTGGGGGTAATAGTGTCAATCCATCTAAAGTGGTATCAACAGTGTTCGGTGGTTACAAAACATGCAATCAAATTCCTGCATACATTAAATTGGGTCTACTATTGGCTGATTCACTACTCCATCTCTCCCTGATTGGCTTCAGCTCCTGGGGATTTGAACTGCCTAGTGTGTTCCCCTGGAGCTCATCTCTCTGATGCCTAAATTTATTTTATTTTCCTAACTCTGCAACTGAATCTGTAATGAGCCTAATGTACCTACTGCTGAATTTTAATTGTTAGAGTAGGAAACTACAACCATTTTTGAATTGTTAGAGTAGGAAACTATAGCCATTTTTGAATTGTTAGAGTAGGAAACTATAGCCACTTTTGGAGTGTTTTTTCTGCCTTAAGCTATTTAAATACCTTTTTTCCCCTACTTTTCCATTTGCAAGTTATACATCTCTACCACTTGAGGGCACTGTTCCTTAGCCAGCACTACTCAAAGGGCAAGAATCTCTCAATTTTTCTGATGTATCACCTGACTTTAAACTAGGTTCTATTTACGGCTTCTACTCCACCTTATCTAGAACTGTCATTTAACTAAGCATTACCAAATCACCTTTCCCTAACCACTCCAAATCATCTGCAAAAATAAAAAAAATAATAAACCTTCTTGCCTTGCCCTCACATACTACGGAATGCTGACTTTACAAACAAGCTGCCTAATTCTCCTTACTATCTTTACAGTTTCACTTCTTCCCGTGCCACCTACCCATGCAAATCTCCTAAATAAACCATCAGTAACCCTTCCTGCTTATTCTCATCCACTAATTTCAGCCCCTTTGATCCCAATGTTGGGATCCCCCATTCCATTCCTCCAACTTTGGGTTCACCGTACTTTTCTACCCTGTGCCTCCCTCTCTTCTGTCCTTAACTCCTATGTGCTCCTGTGCTCCCTATCTATCCACTTCACTTCCTCTTACTAGCCGCCTACTTCCTATATCCCAGTCACATCTAAATCATGGTACAAAAGTTCAAAGCTCCACTTTATAGTCATCTCGCTTCTCCTACTATCTGTCGGGGATATAAACCCTAACCCTGGCACCCCTCTATCAAACATGCAGGTGGATCCGCTCCCACATATGCCCTCCCCTGTCTCCAACACAACAACCCTCCCTCGTGGTCTTAAAATACTCCACCTTAATATAAGAAGTTTACTAACTGAACTAGTCCTGCTTCAACCCCTAGCACTATCACTGGCCCCTGACCTCCTCATAATAACCGAAACCTGGTTAAATAATAAAACACCTGATCACAGTATATACATCCCTGGTTACAATATCACCCAGCAGGACCATGCAGGTAGGGGTGGCAGCATAGGTATTTACACCTAATCCTCCATTCATACTACCCCAGCCCTGTCTGCATGTATCCCCACAGCTTATGAAGCCCTTGACCTCAGGCTCTACATGCCTTATTCCATACCAATCTACATTGCTGGGATTTATTGCTTCCCGGGTCTCTCCCCTACTATTGCCTCTAACCTTCTTTCTCAAATTTCTACCCTCACATCAAACGGCCAACTCTACATACTAGGCGACTTGATCCCAAACTGGCCTGACCCCTCCCTATCCAAGCTGCATAAGAACATCGTGGTCCTAAATGTAACACAATTGATTCACGAGCCAACACGACTAAATACAAAATCAGGCAACCACTCAGTCATTGATTGGGCCCTAACCTCACATGTCTACAGAGTAATAGAATCAGGCCTCCTCCCAGATGCACTCAGCGACCATCATATGATCTACTTGATCTGCAAACTCCACTGCCAAAAAGTGCCACATAAAACATTGCTTGTCAGCTCACTTAAATTCCCAGACCTTACCCACCTCCTATATGACCTAGCCCACACTGACTGGTCTCCTATTTCCTCTGCTACCACAGTTAACAAAGCCCTGGACTATTTCCAAGGCCACTTTCTTAACATCTGGAACAAGCAAGCACTCTTTAAGCACACTTGAGTATGCAGAAACCACCTCCTGTGGATCACACCAGAATTGATGGCATGTGTGAGAGTTCAAAACCAGGCTTGGAAAGCTCACAAAGTCTCTAAATCAAATGCTGGTCATGGCAGATATCGAGCCCTCAGAAACACCTGCACCAAGGCTACAAGTCTCACAAGGTCTGAATACTTTAGATCCACCTTTGATGCTAACATACATACCCTGTCAACATTTTTGGAGCGTTATTAACTCCATCTTCTCTTTCCCCCTCTGAATTCTAAACTCTACTCATCTATGCCAATAATGCCCTTACGTCTTCCCACCTCTCATTTGCCACCAAATTCAATTCTTACTTTCTCATGTGCTGCTGCTCTACTAGATTCTCTTCCTCTTGCCCAACCAGTAGAGACTGTCTGCAAAAACTCATACACAATTACCCTCCCTAGTGACCTCTTCTCCTTCTCTCCAGTCTCACCTCATGATACTCTAAATGCTCTCCTCACTCTCAACACATCTAAGGGTTCATCCCCTGATGGCCTTGACCCCAAACTTCTCTTCCTCTTTGCTCATGCCATTTGTTCACCACTTTCTGCCTTACTAAACTTTTCCTTCTCACTGGTCTTCATCCCTGACACATGGAAGCATGCTGTACTTCTCCCATTACCTTTGGGAGGTGACTCTTTAATGCCTGGGAACTATCAGATAATCTCTCTCTTACCTATGCTTGCTAAGCTTCAGGAGCACCTGGTCCTCTCTCAACTCTCCTCTTACCTCTCCTCCTCTATCTTTTTCACTCACTACCAATCTGCTTTTAGGAAAGATCACTTCACTGCCACTTCCTTACTTAGGCTCACCAATTCCATATTCTCAGGTATGGACAGTAGTCTAATCACATCTGTGATCTTTGTCTATCTTGCAAAGGCTTTTGACACTGTCTCCTGCCCTCTCCTCCTAGATAATCTGTTGTCTGATGGCCTGTCTGATTCAGCCACAAACTGCTTTAGCTTCTACTTAACAGGCCAGACACAGTCAGACAAAATTTCTGATTCTACCCCTCCGCACTCCAGATTAATGCTGGTGTACCCCAAGGCTCCAACATTAGCCCCCTACTATTTGCCATATTCCTTAATGACCTCCCATCAGTGTGCACCTCCTCCATCCATATGTATGCTGACAATACTGTCCTTTTCCACTCTGGCCAATCGCAAAATGATATCGCTTCCACACTTCAGCATGACTTTGAGAAAGTTCAGTAATGGCTAAACTCCCATCAGCTTGTCTTCAATGCCAAGAAAACAGTCTCCATGACCTTCGGCACTAGGCAAACACTTTCTAGGCTAACTAAAGTGCCCTTCTTCCACACCCTTGATGGCTGTACTCTGGAGGACACCTCCTCCTTTAGGTATCTCAGGGTCTGGCTACACCAGCACCTACATGTCACTGGACACATAGACTAAATTCTGAAAAAGCTGATCTCCAAATAAGGTGCTCTTTACAGGAACCAAAGCTGCCCACCTCTACAGGCCAGGTGGGAGATTGTCCAGAAATTATACTACCCACCTTTGACTACTGTGACGTAGTCTACAGTGCCACACTGAAGTCATCCTTAACCAGATTGGACACCCTTTTCAATGCTTTCTGTCATTTCACTCTGGATGCCCCTTCCTTTACCCACCACTGTGATCTATATCACTCTCTAGCTTTTCCTTCCCTGGAAAACCACCATCTAGCCAACTGCATAAAATTTGTCTCTAAATTCTGGTTTGATACACTTCCCCCTTTGCTTTGCCTCCTCACTGTCCTACCATCCCACTGCCCCTCTCTCTCTCAGATCCCGTGACTCTCGCACCCTAACTATACCATGGCGCACCACCTCTATAGACCAATCATCTTTCTCCTATAGGTTCCCTAAGCTCTGGAACTCGATGCCTCTTCAAATCAGGAACTCTTCCCCATGGTCCATCTCAACCTCCCTCCTCAACTTCCTTTCTCCATCTTGTAGCTGCTCCTAATTTCCCCTCTGTCTCCTCACTCCTCCTAATCTCCCCTCTGGCTTCCCCATCCCCTTTCCCACTCAAGCAGTTAACGTGAGGAGAAACCAATGTACTTTATTGCACTGCATTGTCCACATTGTATGTATTAAGACTGCAGTGTTGTTAATTTGCTCCTCTTGCATCAAATCCCAATGATAATCTAATGCTAACTGATGTATTGTTTTTTTACTCTGTTGCTTCTCTGTTTTATATTACCTTTGGAAATGTGTTGTTGATTATTTTATATATGTTTTTCTATAATACTTTATGGAAATGTGCATTTGATTACTGTACTCCCAGGTTCCCCTTCCCCCAGGATGCTTCATCAGACTAGCAATTTTATATTGTTCAGTGTGCCTTTCCTGGTGAAAATGTTCAATAAATAAATTAATTAAAAGTATGATGAAATGTAGGAATATGGAGGTTATGCTACAACTGCTTAGAGCCTTGGTTAGACTGCACCTGGAGTATTTTGTTCAGTTTTACTTATCCTATTTGAGTAGGGATGGGACACATATTGAGAGAGCCCAGAGAAGGTTTACTAAACCATCAAGGGCACCAAGGGGATATTATCTGATGATAGGAAAAAAAAATATTTGATCTTGTGTGAATTGCAGAGACATTGACTCAGAGGCAATTTGATATTCATATATTGGGCATCTAGGGAAGCAGCCTTAGTTGCAAATTTGCATTTAGTCAGAAGAACAATGTTAGGGGGGCATTAGGGAACACTCCTGGCAGGTACTGTAGCTGGAAAACTGTTTAGAATTGAACAACAGAGACATTTGTTTACACATAGAGTTGTTTCAGTTTGAAGTAAACTCACTGTGGAGCTGGTTGGCATGAATATCTTAAAACATACTGCAGGTTAGACATATAAATGGAAAATTACAGTTTTTTGTGAAGTCAAGGTGAGCACCACCAGGCAATCAAGATGGGCTTTCGACATATCTCTGCTTCTAAAAATACTATAAAAGGATGAAATGTGTTAATGGCCCATTCAGCTCTGTCTCACTGCTAGGTAACTATAACATTAAATCAGGAACTGTGCTATGATATATATTATCTGCAAGATTTGAATCTGCTGCTGATGATATTGATGATGAAGGTGTCCTGGCTCTGGCACAATGATTATTGCAGTTGAATTCTGTTTCTTTCTGTGGCAGAAGCACTGAGCTTATTAACAGTCACAATCAGTCGCACAAATTATAGAACCAGTTTGTTTTCTCTGTGCCTGCTGAGGATGTGACTTGTGTCTAAAAGATTATCAGTACATCTAAACGTATGCTGAAATCAGTTATCTGATGCTGTGTTAAAATTAAACAGTTATTGTTCATCATGACTGTTTAGTTTAATTTTCATCAATGTATTTCAACTGCTCACAGATAGTAAGCTTTTAGTATTTTTTTTTCTGTGTGTGTGTTGTACATTGAATCCATAGTCACAGTGCACCATGCTAAGAGAAAGGCAGGGGGCTATTTCATCTACAGCAATTTTACAACTTGTAGGTACTTCACAGGCTTAGAAATGATTATATGAAACACTTTTTTTTGAAGATGAAATGTTATTTGTCTGCAATGAACTTCTCCTTCAGTAGAATTCCTTCCTTCCTTTTCTCAGTAATGTTAATGAAAGGGATAATTTCAGCATCATCAACTCATCATTAAGAACCTCACACATTTTCTTTAAGGTCCCACAATGTTTAAGAATTGCTGAGCTTTCCTTATTTCCAAAAATCACCTACTTTGAATGATGTTTTGGATAATTGAGAGATGAAATATAAAATAACCTAATGTCATGAGTCTTGAAACCATAGGGTTGGGGGGCACCTTACACAATATTTACACGTTTTCTTTAAGATTTTCATGCATTAAGGGCCCTTACAGAATCTATCCCACTGTTAAACCAAAGGTACCCTGTCAAATTTCAGACTCTACATCTGCTGAAATGTCCAACACCCCTGCTTAATATAATAGATTTTTCTTCTGGAAGCTATGTTTTTTAGGTTTTCAACAATGTTATTAATAACATGCATGCTCAGAATTTTAAATTCACATACTGCTTTCCTAAATCCAACAATGTTAGCTTTCTACTGAAATTACACTGTGTTAAACTCTGTTGGCATTTAACTGTGCAGAGATTGCATATAATCATGATACAGTAGGTAACCTTAAAGGACAGCAGTGCATTGACAGTGCCATTGGCACATTTCATGATGGTGCTAATATTAATATCACTTTTCTAAAATTTAAGAAACAATTAAAATGCTGAATACATAACATCATTCATATTATGTAAATCTGCAAGGAACTTGTACATTTGAGTAAACATCAACACTACTTGTACTGTAGCATTATGGGAACTCTCAAGGATAATGAACAACAATATCCAGTGAGATCACAAATACTATACCTCCTCATCTCCATCTTGTGGACCTTGCTTCATTAAGTTTCCACTCTCTGTGAGAAAGTATTTTATTTTTGTTACATTAAGAATTGGCAGTTGCCTTGGTGAGAATTTGAAATAGGTATAAGTCCTATTTATTTATATATTCAAAATGTAATGGTTATGGGATGGATTCATTCTGAAGCTGAAGGCACTACAGCTGCAATAATATGTTTTATTATCTTTACCACTCTTTCATATAGCTGAGATTTTTTTTCAGTGGATATATTGTATATGTGCTTTCTTCAACTACAATTGAGTTGTAATTTACAGCCTTGCATGTGTTATCCTAACATTTATGGACAAAATCATCCTTAGCCTCTTGTAAACCTTAAATGACTTGGGGTGATAGCATAGACTTTTAGCCTGTATAACATTCAGCTGCTCTATGCCCTGAAACAAACTAAAAAAATGAAATGTCTCATAAGCCTTTACAAAGGACATTGCAGAAGAACTGAAAGGGAATGTCTGCCTTCTTGCAGTTTATACTAAAATCTGCAATTGGGCTGACTCTTGGGAGGTGGTGGAATGAATGTGTAGAGATCTTAGGAAACTGGAGGAGTGGTTAGAAATACAGCAGATGGGGTTCAATGAAAACAAGTGTAAAATCATGCACCTAGGCATAGGAACCCAGGCACTGAGTATAGGATGGGAGGTACTGACAGTCACTAAAAAGGAAAGGGACCTTGTGGTTATCATATCTGATTAGCTCAAGGTTGGAAGGCAATGTGACAAGGCAGCAGAAAGGGCTAGTAGGATGTTGGGGTGAAGAGGAAGGGGTATCTCCAGCAGGAGGAAGGAGATGAGATTGCCACTGTATCACTTTGCTGATGAGACCCCTCCTGGAGTACCATGTCAGTTTTGGAGACTGCACCTCAGACAGGACATAAACAGGGTGGAGTCAATACAGAGGAAGGCAATTGAAATTGTGCAGGGGTTTCACAAGCAGCCCTGTGAGGAGAGACTGAGGGATCTCAATACGTGCACCGTAGAAGACAGTAAAGAGAGGAGACATGACAGATATCTACAAGTACCTCTTATGGGTGAACAGGGTGCAGAAACATTCTCTTTCAAATGAGAAAGAGCACTTGGACCACAGGGCAGAGGATGACTCTGGAAGGGGGAAGTTCAAGATGGATGTGAGGAAATATTTCTTCACTGAAAGGGTGGAGGACACCTGGAACAGAATGCCTGTTGAAGTTGTGGATTCTAAAACAGTGGGGCCGTAAAGCATGTGCAGAATATACATAGGGGTATAGTAGTAAAGAGGCAGTGTGACAGGAGGGTCACCAGAGATCAGTTTGGGTCTAAGGAGGCAGATTAGGAAGAAAACATCTGGGTAGACTGGGTGGACCAAACAGCCATCTTCTAGCAAGCAATTCTATGTTTCTTTGTGAGTGAAGCCAACTGGAAACAAGGAAGGCAACCTTACTGATGCCCTAACTGAAAATCAGAATAATGAAAGTGTTCAGAATGCATTCATGAAATAACGAACTTACTGGTCTGAAAAAGCACGCTTAAAGGGCATACAGGAAGCAATAGCATTGATCATATTAATCTACTAAATTTTCAGTTTTAAAAATGAAGCCATAGAGTTTATTCAAAATGGTCAATGCCAGTCCTCCACCCAGGGTCCCTGTCTCCAAGGCAGGTGATATTTCAAATGAGGCAAGAACTGACTCTTTCATCCTTCTTTCCCTAGGAGTAAATGTAATGAAACCTGTGACTAGACAAGACTCTGCTGCATCATTGGCAGCACTGGGCCCAGAGGGTGGCAGGTTCCCTTCTTTTTTTTTTTATTTTACCTCTTTTATGCCCCTGCCCTTCCGTCGTTAGTCTGCTCTGGTCACGGACCCTGGAGCCCCGACCACCGGACATTGCCGAATCCCCCAGGTCATCCCTGGCTTACCCCCCAGAGAGCGGGGCCACGGTACCGACCCCCTTTATCGGCCACGGAACTGTATCTGGTTAGGGGGAATGGCTCCGGTGGCCAATCAGGGCAGTCCAGGGCAGAGCGTCATGTAGACGCAAGGCAGGGATTTTATCCCCTTATGTTTCCCCACCCTCGAGGAGGCAGGGACGTGCAATGACGCCAGCATCCACCCCACCTACCTCGCCCCTCCCTGACCTCAGGCTGGTAGCGTGAGTTCTCCCAGCCTCCGCTAGGAGCCCTCATCATGACGGATACTGGTGGGACCCTCCCCCCGGAGAAGGAGAGCTGCCTATGGTGCTCAATCCTTCTCCCCACCGGCCGGCCCTCCGACGACCCGGATCCGTTTCCGAACCCGGTCGCCAAGTGTCATAAGCGAAACTAATCACAGTCACAACAAGTGGTCATAGTCTCTTCTTTTATAGTTGGCCTCCAGTGAACAGATAAAAGTTTAGAGTGAGTATTTAATGGCCTCTGGTTCTCTCACTGTGTTTAGAAAAACAAAGTAGGGGGACATTAAATGGTTAATCTAATGTTTGAACCATATTGTATATTAGGGACTCATACAATGGTGGGCACCCATGCCCAAGCCCACTATTTCAAGTGTTTCCAGCAATGACTTGGTTCCTTCATGATCACACAAAACTAGAGTATTGACTGTGTGAGACTGCGATGTGTGGGTGCCAGTGCAGGGCCCGTGTATTTGCAGGTACCATTTGTTGTATTATCTGTCCCTACTGTTTGGATAAGACTTCTAATTGAGTATCACTAGCCCCCACTATGTTTTGAAATCATAGCAGAGAAAATTAAATGGACATTGTAAAGCTTGAACCTTTCGTTAATTCCCAAGGCCCGAAACAGACAATTCAAGTATCCTTTACTCCCTGTTTATTGTTTCACCAGTTATCGCCTCCTATAGTGCACTGTCAAGTAATGGATATGACTGTTCTCATTTTACCAAGTTTGCTTCCTGATATGTTGAAAAGACATGGTACTATTGGCATAATTAGTAGTCAAATTGATTGAAATTAAGGGGATCTGTTTTGCATGACCACACAGTCTTTGTCCCTTCCTTGCATTTGACACAAGTCATAATTCCCTGTATGTGTGTTGCACCACAATTATGACCACAGGGACAATACTTACTGTAACTTCATCACTTCTGTCTCTCTGGGCTAATTCCAGAGTTCAGGGACTAAATGACTGACAAATCTTGGATAGCAAAAACTTGTATAGTGTGGACACGTTCCCATTGGAAATATTTTTCTTTTGTAGACAGCATACATTTATTACAGAAAACCAACAGCTGGTAATACCATACTCAGGACTGACAGTGCACACCCTATCACTTTGGTCTCTTCACTCCCCTATGGATAATTCCTCAGACTGGGGAAACTGTTCAAGGGATATTGATTTTGAATTACTCTACAAGTCAATGAGCTGACAGAGACTCAAGCAATGGGAGTACAGTTCTAAATTATTTGAGTCTTAGAAGAGCAAGAATAGTGAAGATGGACACCCTCTTAGTCCCCAAGACTGGGAAGCAGGAGTACACTTTAAAAGTTACCTTTGTAACTGACTACAGCCCCCTAGTAGGTCAGATTGGAGCCACCACTAGAAAAAAAAAACTGGCCCATTCTACATCGGGAGGACAGTCTTGAAGAATAAATAGGTGCTGTCCTGAGGATCACAAAAGAAGGGGTGAGAACCTAAGGCACAGACTAGTCCATAGTGACTGCATGGCTGAAAATAATCCTGTTATGATCAAAACTGGCTACCAAAGCAACCTAAGGGTATGTTTAGATATGACCATTGCAACATCTGCCAATGCTGCCAGCAGGGCAAAGTCAATTGCTACAAGGGATGGTAAACAAATTTAAGTAATAGAGTTTATTAATTGTTCCCCCTCCTTTATAATATATGCCCTCTTGTTTTCCTGTGAAAAAAATCTATATACACAGAACTATTTGGCAACTAATAGAACATATGCAGGAACATATTAGGAGCATAGTAAAAAAAATAAGGGACTGCAGTTGGGCACCTTTTATCACTTAGGCTACAGACAGAATTAGAACATATAGGAATTTTGGACTAATATATCAGTCTGCAGCCTTACAAGGGTTTAAATGTGCCATTACTTAAATCTGAATCATCTGAAATTCATGGTTTTAGAATGGGTTAAACCAATAAAGAGGGGAGGAAATGGGTTAAAAAAATCATTCAAAAAGACTGAAGATGGATGTTTGCCCTATAAATTTTAAAACCAAAATATCTCAATGATGAATCAGACTTTAAGCCATTCCTCCAGGCAATTAGCCACCACTGGGTCTCTGATATAGACTTTTTCAGGAGTTTTTATAGCTCTAAGGGGTCTCAGCATTGAGGTGTTATATAAAAGACTGTTTACTGCATAATTGTTGTTGACCTATGTATAATGTAGTCTATGGAGTGGCTTAGCATACACTACTAATGACAGTGTTTCTCTCTTTCTTCCTTTTTCTCCTCGCGCTACTGAAACAAGAGCTGCAGGCTTTGGTGCCATTCTGATCCCCAACAGGGCTAATGGAGCATGAATGAAAAAGGAAATCATGGTCACAGCTGGACACCTTGGACAGTCAGTCATATTTTTCATCTTTTTATCAGTTTCAATCACCATGTAGTTTTCTGGTTGTATAATTCAAAATACAATTCTGGGAGCGAGTTTACCTACCGGTATTTAGAAACCACTGAATAACTTATGCCCCATTGGTAAATGCATCAATAACAATTGAGAGTAACAAGGATGGCTGGGGCTCTTTGAAAAACTAAATTTTAAAAGTTTTTATGTCTAGAACATTAACATGCTCAAGCCCCATCAGAGTCACTTGATCTGCCATTTGGTATCTAATTTCTAGAAGTGCATTTTTTCTATTGTGAATGCACATTTTGTTCTATGATACCATTTGTATAAAAATGTCATTTATAAATGCACTTACAGTGAACTACCTTTTTGAAGAAAATGCTGTGCACCACACTATTCCATATACTGTACTTTGACTTTAAATAAATAATTTTTGCTTTGTACTGGGGACATGCATTATACTGTCATAATTGTTCTGATATTTAGTTGGTGCATGCAACCCCAACGACCAGTTCCCTACAAGTGAAGCACTGCAGTGAGTGGTCTTGTGGATAGCAAGACTGTTTATATCTCTGCACGATAGATTGTGGCAATAAACCAGCACTTTTGCATTAAGCAGCTTGTCATTGTGCAACTGTGCAATTTTTACATTTCCCAGGTGTGAGTGTGTTTATCCTTGGTTTGGATTGTTACATTCATCATTGCAGCCACAGTAACATTTTGCGATTTTTGAATATTTTACTCCTGAGCTTGTGGAATTTCCATACTTCTAATCAAGGCCTGCCGTCAATGTAGAGAGCAAGAACCAAGCATGGATCAGTACCATAAAAGGCTGTACACTGAATGTTAAAGCAATGATATAGTAGTTTGGAAACTGTAATCATTTCCTGTATAGCTGTGTCTCCTGTACCCTTATGCTTCTTAATAGGCTTTGTAGGTGGCATGTTTGGTCATGTCAGTTTCTTTACATACTGATTTCAGTTACTAAAAGTATTTTCCTGCAAACTACATTTTTAATAAACACACATCATAATATATTTTCTCCTACTTTGCCTTGTATCTGAATCATGGGTATACAATTTTCCATTTTGGTCTTCAATTTTCACCCCTTTTCACCAATTTGGTGGTGAAATCCCCAATTAAAATAAAATAAAAGCCATGGTTTTCAGATCTACAACCAAAGTACATACCATTGCTGGTGTCTTTGATATAAACACATTATATAGGTTAAACTTTGAGGTCGTCAACAGCTTTAAACATTTAGGGATTCAACATAATCCTAGTCTATCCTTCACTCTTCACCTGGACCATCTTATTCAACTAAATAGAACAGTTGATATTCTTTACAGAGTTGAAATATACATTGCTGATGAAACCTGTTTGTACGTTGCAGACCACATCCTTCTCCCCTCCTGGATTATGGCAACATTCTATTTACCTCCTTGTCTAACAGGGAAACGTCTAGTTTCAAGTCCCACTACAATCATGTAGGGCATTTTGCCCTTAATGCAGATAGAAAGGTGCACTACTGCACTATCTATAGGTATATCAGATAGATATCCTCTGAAACCAGACTCACCTACTTCCTGGGAAGTACCACTTATAAAATCCTTGTTCACAGTATCCTTCATGTTTACCCAAAGTGTCCTGCTTTACAGAAAGGCCTTGGGTATTCACATTATGTAAGCTTTAGCTAATTTGCTGTCAGTTCCCCAGTTTACAACCTTAGTAGATCAGCGTTCCTTTAATTATGTTGCTCCAAAACTCTGGAGCACCTTACTGGCCAGTGTGAGACAGGCAACATTTCTTTGGTCCTTAAACCATTTGCACAAAAAGTACCTTCTTGATCTTTGTAAATGTAATTGATTTACTTGATCTGCAGTGTAGTTGTTCATGCAGTTATCACTGTCTGTACCTCTGTATTGTTTGTGCAGTGTTGATGTTGCTCTAGAAACAGGCTCTTTCCCAATTAGCTGCACCTGGTTACTGTACTCTAAAGAGAACAATTGGTATATCAAAAAACAATAAATAAAATAATGATCAGCAATGATTATCTGAGCACTGCTACTAGCTACTGAAGGAACTGGAACACAAACACCAGTGCTATTCTAGGACCACAAGTACTTCTACAAGTACAACAACTTGTGACTGATGCCACACACAACAGTTGCCAGGAGCTCCTCATTTAGCAGGCCCTATTAAATCTGTCTCCTGGTCATCCCAGGCAACTGAAACCACACCTGTTAAAGTGTGCCCCAGAACAGCCCACTAGCTACCTTCCCATTTCAATTCTGTCACTCCTCCCAACAACATTGGAAAAAATAGTAAATGAACGGCTCTCTCATTACCTTAGCAAGTATGATATACTTTCACCTGAACAGCGTGGTTTCCACAAAAAACAACAATACTGTTACTGTACTCACAGAATATACTGACCATCTCTAACAAGCCTCGGACAGAAGGGATTGTGCTGGATCAATATTCATAGATATCACCAAGGCGTTTGACCTTGTAAATTATGATCTGCACTGCCACAAACTAATCAAACTAGGCCTCTCAGTGGAAGCCACTGGCTGGCTAAAAAACTGTCTGATGTACCAAACACAAGCAGTCAAATACCGAGTGACCATATCTGATTTCAGGCCTTTAACAGTCGGTGTCAATCAAGGATCTATCCTTGGCCTCCTTCTGTTCAGTCTGTTTGTTAACAAACTCCCCAGAGCTTGCTCCTCCACTAAAATATTGCTATATGCAGATGATGCAGTTTTCACAGCCACACATAGCAGCCTACCCTCCATCCAACACTCCAAAAGAACTTCACTGCTATCTGTGACTTGTTTGCTAACAACCTCCTCATCTTGAATGTAAAGAAAAGCAAATCAATGCTTTTCTACTATAGGTACAAAACCCCTCCCACCTCCCATAGTCATCTCCTCTGACCTAGGAGTCCCAACTGAGCAAATAATCACCTTCAAATACCTGAGAATTACCCTTGACTTGTGCCTGACCAACTTTGATCATGTGGATACATTTATTAGGGCTGCTTACTCTAGGCTCGGCTTGCTTTACAGGCACAAACATGCATTCCTCCCTGAAATCAAACAGCAAATCATCAGATGCAACATCCTCAGTCTGGTAGACTATGGACTGGTGATCTATGGAGCTGCCTGTAGCAAAGTGCTTGATAGATTCCAGGGTTTAAAGAATAGGGCCTGCCGCTTTGCCCTTAACCAAAATTGGGACTGTTGTACATGTTCCCTATATCATGACCTAGGGTGGCTCAATCTTGAATCACATCTACATTATGCTATACTCATCACAGGCAAAAAAGATTTGCTTGGACAACTATCCACAGGTGTCCTATCCCTCCTCAATCCCACAATCTCCAAATACACAGCTGTGGGGGTGGAGCACAACTCCTTGATGTCTCTGGAAGGAAAACTTCTGTGGATCAGTCCTGTTTCTCCTTCAGCTTCCCCAAACTATGGAACCCCCTCACCCCTCCGTTCAAAACTTCTGGATCACCCATCATCTTTAAGTCCCAGCTATTAGTCTCACTCACCCCTCTTAACCCCTGTGGCTGCTTCCGTTAATCCATGTTGCCATGCTCCCCCACTCCTCTTTCAACCTTCTTGTCCTCCTCATCCTCCCACACCTGGAGTTCCTGTACTGAACACTTGTACCCTTTAATGTTATACTCGGCAGCCCCCATTACTACTGCCAGGAAATACTCTTCCCGTAGGCTGAAATTTATCACTATATCTCTGGCTGCTCTCTCCTGTAAAATGTACAATTCTTATTTCCCTATCTACTGATTTCTATACTCATGTGTTGATCATTATGATGTCATTTACTGTCATGCTGTGTAGCTCAGGTGTGTTTTACCATGTCAGCTAGTCACTGTACAAATGTATTGACTCATCATTTACTGCTGAAAATACGTAATATTATTGTGTCATTGTTTATTATTGTGTCAATATTTCTCTTGTAAATGACCCTAGACAATTTGAAAACAGGCTTAGCATAAAGGATCTTGTGCATAATAAATTAATGAAAAAATACAAATAAATAATACTAGTGCATCATTATCAGCATTCTTCTCAATTGGCCTTTCTTTGGTTTCTTTGGTTCCCCCCATACTTTATTTTATATTTAAAACTTTTTTGTTTAGTAAAACTAATTGAAAGTAATTTTAAGTTACCTAATGAGGTCATAGATAATATATACATTAGCACTTTAAAACAGAGGAGGATCACATTTAGTTTTAAAAGAAGTGAGTAGAGTTACAGATGCAATTATTCTAATTCTCCATAATAAGCAGAGCAAAGACTCATCACGAATCTCATTTATGTTAGACAAAAGCAGACCTGATGTAGATTCAGTTAATTTGCTGTTTTGTTTATTGTGCAGGTTTCTATAAGGAATAGCCACAGGGAACACTGACGTGCAAATGTCATCCCACCAGTGTGGGCTGTGATGCTTCCTTCTGGAATCCTGCATAAGTAAATCAAAAGTACCAGGAAGATAACTGAATCTGCATCATGACTGCTTTTGTTCAGCATAACTGTGCTGAGGGCTGTGTCTCTGTTCTACTTATTACATGCTTTTATGATTGTCTACACCGATCACCCAGAAACAGCCTTGTGTGTTAGAGTCTATTCCAATTTTCCATGAATGTCTCTTCAGACTCTGCCAACTCCCTCACTCCCACCACGTGACTTTCTCAGTCTTGCTCAAGTAGGACAGTTACTTTTCAACGAAGAACCAATCTACACATTAGGAAAGGAATAACAGATTTTCTAAATGTTGGCTGAACAGATAAAAAAATCCATTTTTAAGACCTTCACTTACAGAGCTTTAGTGTGACTGGGGTGATGTTGATGAAGTTAGTGGCATTTCTATTTCTATCTCCCTTGAGTTGCCTATGGATAAAGGCCTATACACTGACTGCTAACTGTTGCAATCTCACAAAGATATTGAAAATATTAACCACAACACCACACCATCAACTGAGTCACTTCAAACCCTCCACCCACAGACAGACATATAGGTATGTTGACTGTTCCACATACTTTTCACTTTATACTTTCCCATCTTGATCTTTATCTGAAACCACAGGCTGCTGCCTGCCCACCCCATCACCCAACAAACACTTCAGTCCCACACAGTTCACCTCATTCCCTTTTTGACAAAATCCCACTAAATTTGGTGATAAAACAACCCTAACCATTATTTCATCTACCTGCTTTATCATGTGATGTAGGCTCACTTGCATCTCAGGGTTCACTAGGCTTCTGAAGAGGCACTATGTTTACCCTCAGTTCATCAGAGCAATTGTTGCTTGCATGAGTAGTCAGAAGGCATTATTATGGTGCATTTGAGGTTACCTGGTCTGAATAGTTTGTGATGGTGTTCAGTGATATGAGCAAAGTAATATGAGTGAAGTAATTTGGGTGAATGTAAAAATGACTATATGGAATAAAGGGTGAATTCAATAAGAGCAACTGTTGAAGGAAGTAAGAATGGTGATTATGTGCTGTACACATGCATACATACACTACATGGTTGCCAGCAGATTAGGCCAAATGGTCTATCACATCCTCCTGAACGCAGCTCACTGATAAACTATAGTAGCTGCACAACCTCCCTTCTTTAACCCATCATCCCCACTCACCCCCCGCCCACCCCTGCTGTTCTCTTTAACTGCAAACTTCACCAAGTCTTTGTGTCTGTCCCATCCTGTCTTGAACCCAGCTACAGTATCCAGTTTTATCAGCTCATCAGGTACTGCATTCCAGAATTCCACCATCCTCTCCAAGAAATAATGCTGCCACACTTCCCCTCTGTACCATCCTCCTATCAGCTTTAGACTGTGTCCTCTTATAGTTCCTTTCTCCTTCAGTTTTAACAGTCCCTCTGCTGCCACCCTGTTGACTCCCTTCAGATATTTGAAGGTCTCTATCATGTCCCCCTGTTCCTCTTGTATTCTAGGGAGTACATGTTCAACTCCCTCAGTCTGTCTTCATATGCCAAGTCCCCCAAGCCACAGATCATCTTTATCTCCCTTCTTTGTCCTTCTCCAGCAGTGCAATGTCCCTCTTTAGGCAAGGACACCAGAACTGCACACACTATTCCATGTGCAGCCTAACCAATGAGTTGTATAGGGAAAGAATAACCTCCCTACTCCTGGATGATATACCCCTAGATATACACCCTAACATCTTATTCCCCTTGGCTGCTGCCCTCCTGCACTGCTCAGAATTGTTCCATTTGGCATCAGTCATCACCCCCAGATCCTTCTCCATCATGGACACTGCCAACTGAACTTCCCCCAACTGGTACCTATACCCAGGATTTATAATACCCAGGTGCATAATGCTGTATTTACTCACATTAAACTCAAGTTGCCATGTGTGTACCCATTCTTTCAACCTCTGTAAGTCATCCTGTAATGCCCTTCTACCATTCTCACTGTCCACCTCTGCCCCCACTTTGGCATAATTAGTGAACAGGCTCATCTTACTTCCAATTCCCTCCCTTATGTCTGCAGTGAACAAGTTGAAGAGGATAGATCCCAACGCTGAACTCTGCAGGACCTCACTGATGATCCTACTATGAGTCGAGGCCACACCCCAAACTATCACCCTTTGCTGTCTATCCTCAAGCTGGTTAGCTACCCACCTCTCCAAATTTTCACCCATCTCTAGTTTTCTCAATTTCCAGATCAGCCTCACATGTGGGACCGAGTCCAAAGCTAGGCTGAAGTCCAAATATAGAGCATCAACAGGCTTTCCACTTTTCAGAGACCTTGCCACCCAGTCAAAAAATTTCAACCAGGTTTGTTTGACATGATCTCCCTTGGACAAACCTGTGTTGGTTGTCATCCTGAACACCTGAAGTCTCCAGGAATTCCACCATCTTTTATTTTAAGATAGTCTCCATCACTTTCCCCACCAATGAGGTCTTGGCTGACCAGTCTGTTTCCTGGGTCTTCCCTAGGCCCACTCTTGTGGACGGGCACTACATGTGCCATCCTCCAATCCTGTGGAATGCAACCTGATTGGAGGGAGGAACTGAATAAATCTGCCAACGGAGCTGCCAGGACATCCATCAGTTCACATAGAACCCTGGGGTGGATGCTGTCTGGACCAGGGGCTTTGTCTGTCCTCAGTGTCTTTAGTGCCTTCATTACCCTCCCAACCTTTATCTCCTCATCAGTGAACGCTCCCCCCCCACGTGACCCCAAACCTACCCCCTCCTTGAGGCAGCGATTCATCCCTTTCTAAGACCAAGCAGAAGTAATCATTTAACAGTTCAACTTGCTCTACCGCTCCTTCTACTCATCCCCCTTCTTCCTTAGTCTACTGATCCTCCCCCACCTTCCTCCTCTCATTGACATATCTGAAAAATTCCTTCTCTCCTCAACTAATTCCTTGTGCTAGTCTAACCTCCTTCTGAGCCTTTGCAGCTCTGACCCTCCTGTTGACTTCCCTGGAGATCCTGTGGTACTCCTCCCTGTCTGCCTCACTGCAGGAGCATTTGTGCCTTCTGTAGGCCAGTCTTTTATTCCTCACCCACTCCTGCACTACCCTTGTCCACCAGCAAGGTTTCCTGATCTGTGCCATCTTGTTATGGGATCTAGCACAGGTTTTTGTGGCCTGCAGGATGCCCAGTTTCAGAATCTCCCAGACCATGGCATACCAGTGTAACATTTGAGCAGCTTTGGAGGTAGTTATATAAAGATAGGGGTTGCGGAGGTCAAAGCCCCCTGCATGAAACACAAGACAGTGTGTTATATGGGTGTGTACACTTAGGTGTTTTTCATTTGCTTGCCAGTTCTCTCATTTGATGGTCACCATGTATTGCATGGGCTGTTTGTGGTTTCACCCATTTGTAATTGCCTTTATTCCTTTTGCTGATAAGTTTTTGCTATTATCACATGGAACCATTGGTGATTGTAAGCACAGCTCCGCAACAGAGACCAGGACAATGAATAATATGTTCAGGAAAAGTCAACAGAGATCCATTCCACCTGCTTCCTACAAAACACACACTGCAAGACACTACACATGCACCTGCCCATACTGGCTTTGCCCCTTATTTTGCAGCCCCCCCCCAACACCGGTGCTATGTCATAATGGTTTACACCCCTTGAATTTCATGTCACTGATAAACTCCCCTTCTCCATCTCTACTACTTTAGCGTACTCAGAGCTCCATGCTCTTGCCTGCCTCCCTCCTTTCCTTGTTGGCTCACATTGCTGCAAACATTGGCACTGTACCCCCTTCTCTGCTGTCCTTTAATCATTTGATTCCATTCCATAACAAGTTACCCTGCCGTATTTCACAGTCATAGCATGGCCCTTTCACTCTGATGCCACTAGTAATTCCTGCTCTGTCCTTTGGCTTGCTCATTGCTTTGTGATTCTTCTTATGCTGATGTTGTTACGGACAACAGCAGTGCTCCTTCCCTGCTCCCCCCCCAACCTCATTGTCTTGCACCCTCTTCCTCACAAATTCTCTAAATTGCAATTTTAAAGAGTCAAACTTTTCCAGGGGTATAGTATCTCTGAATGCTCTACTATTTTCTTATTTCCTCAAACAAAAATCCTAGATTATCTGCCTCTGTCTTCTTCCCCCAGTTTTTCAATATCCATATCCATGTGACTGCTTTCCATAGGCATGACTCTTTCCACTCTTGAAGCCCACATCCTAGTTCCACATGCTGCCACTCAAGCTGACCCAGGGCTGCCCAACTGTATCTCTATTCCCAGCTTCTGCCCCTTTTGCTCCCTTGCCCCCCCCTTCTTGGCTCATTCTGCCCTATCCCCCTTCTACTGACTTAATCAGGGGCCAACCTCCTCCCTTCCCCTGTAACATGCTCAACCCCCTCCCCTCCTTGCTGTTGACAAAATCCCTTACATGAGACTGCTTATCCCACCCCAATCACTCCCTTGCCTCCTCCCCACCCATCTTGGCCCTCCTGCCCTTTACCTCCTCCCACCACCCAACCTTCATCCCTCCATAGCATGCTCAGCCCCCCACCTCTGATTTGTTATCGACACAGCCTCTATTTGAGGCTGCATATTCACCTGCTCCCCCCTGGGGATTGTCTCCTCTCTCCTCCACTTGATTCTAGCTTCTTAGTCTTATGTCCCCCCTCAGAGGGTACTCTCTCTCTCCTTCTCTCCTAAGTTCACTATTGTTATCCAATGCTGGTTTAGCTCTGGTGCTCTACCAACTAAAGTATTTGTAATGACACTGTAATGTTGTAATCTTAATTTTTTTATTTTTTTTTATTTAGTTGTTTAACCAGGAAAAGTACACTAAGCTGAAAGCTTTTTTACAGGAGTGACCTGGGAGTACAGGGAAGTTAAGTGACTTGCTCAGGGTCACACAGTATGCAAGTGGAAGCTGTGGGATTCAAACCCAGGTCTGGTCTGTTGGATATCACCAGATTTGCAGCTCAGAGCCTTAAACCACTGCGCTATACTGCCTCCCAAAATCATAATGTCTGTTGTTTCTTATTCTATGCCTGTGCTGTAATGTGTCTGCTTAATTTGTTATTTTGACATGGAACATTTGTAGAAGAGCCTGTGCTCAGAGGTTATTTCTGAATCTTTAAATAAATAAACACAAAAACTCACTCATTTCACTCTTCCCTTCATTCAGGAAACTCATGGCTTGTTTCAAAGCCTCACCTCCCCCCCTCCTTATTTCATATTCATGACACTGTTCCCATGTCATCGGCACCTTCTGCCACCATCCCTTCAATTTTGTTGAGTGCTCCATTCTCTTGGTTCCTCCTCACCAAGATTCTCAATGTTGGTACCCACTTTTACAAGTTATATCCTACCCTCCTGACTTCACCTCATTTTGCTGGTTCATCATAGCTTTGCTCAGTGCTTTGCACAGTCCACCTCATCTCTCTATTTCACAATTGTTGCCCTGCTTTTACATTACTAGCATCATTTTCTTTCCACTTTAATGTGCTTAGTGCTCCATTCTCTTGATTCTACCTTGCCCCTGCATTCAGTGTCAGTACTCCACTCCCTCCCTGTGTTCACCTCATTTAACTGTCTTGTCATATCATCTCATTATGGCCCTGTTCCATTCCATTTTTCCCCATTTCAGAAGCATGGCCCCTTCCCCTTTATCTTGCCTGAAGATTCATTAACTCACTTTTTTCTGGCTCTCACCCAGAATATTGGTTCCCACAACTTTGTCTTTGTGGAAGTGCGCAGGTATATGTGGGCAATCAGTTAACGTGACACCACAGTAGTTCTTCATGTGCTTCAAAGTTTTATTATATAACAGGAAATGTCATCATATTAACAGGATGCATATTCTTACAGTGACCGTCATTGGTGCCCCAAACAATCAGAGGAAAGTCATTTTACTTTAAGCTTCTTCATCCATGAGTGGTATTTCCAAATTTCATCCACATTTTACCTCATAGAAAGTGATCCTGTAATACCTTTATTCTTCCATTTGGTACAAGATATAGATACAGTCTTACTCCTCAGAGCACTTTAAAATGGCACTTTAACAGCATTCCCCGGAGTTCACCTCCAGACCCAAAAGTCGATCTGCTCTACCTGAGCTAAGTGGATAACTTATATACAGTGTAGGGGTCATGTGACTTCATAACCCCACCCCTGTACTTTATTTCAAATGATACTTCTTTATTTACCATGTATTTATTTTGTTTACCATAGCTAAACATCTTACAATTAATATAGCATCATGTTTACATTCACTAAACTGTATTACACTCTTTCTGAGAGGTTTTAATATACACTCTGGCACCAGGAAGCACCACCCCTTCTTGCAACAGCATAAAAGGGTTGAGTAAACGGCCGCCTCTTAAGAACTAGCTGCAGCTGAAGGTGACAGGACTCAAGGGCTCTACAATGTCCGTAAACGCTAAGAATCTCTCGTTTTGTAAAAGTCTCGAAAACAGTACAAAAGTAGTGAAATTCAACTCCGAAGGGTATGTAGAGCTGTCACTACTATTTTCCAGCAGAAATTACTAAGCTTGGACAGTACTAGAAGGCTAAATGCCTTCACGACCATGCACACAGACGAGCGGAACAGCCGCTCATATACGCACTGTTACGTACGAGCTCAGCAGCAATTTTTCACAGGGAAAGCTGTGTTTTCAACAGTTCTTGAAGAAAAACATAACGGAGACTACAAAAGAGAACCAGAAGGTTCTCAATACCCTTTCTGAACTTAAAAGGCATAGCCAAGCCCTAGAAAGTACAGTAAGGACAAAAAAGGGCTAAAACTAAGTGTCATTAAGCAGCGCCTTACAATATTCCAAACGGAGGGCTATAACTTTAGAAAACCCTCACAAATAGTTATGCAGGCAGGAATTTGACAAAGGGGAAGCCTACAAAGCTGAAAACAACTCTATATACTATTTTTAACAGCGTTTCTATGTAAAAACAACCACATTACTCTATACCCTTACTAATAGTGTCTAACGGGGAAAAACTAAAAGATTGGGAGATTATTTTCATATTTTCAGAGTCCCTAAAAAAAAAAATGAGGGGGTAAGAAGGGGAACCAGCAAGTTCTCATCACTATTACGAAGCTTGCAAAACACAACCCATTTCCCGAAGGCTGACATTTCAGCACGTCGGCATATGTTTCAATCTACCAATTTCTTCAAGGGAGACTGACGCACCCAGCTAACTATTTTGCTACAACTTTCATCCAACGGCCAAAATATGTTTTTAACCCCATAAAAAGGATTATAGAGAGGGGTTTTCTGATAAGCAGTAAATCAAAACAAATTCCATATATAAATAAATAAGAGAAAAACGTCTATACATTAAATTCTAGGGCAGCTGTCGTTAAACGAATAATACTAAGCTGACGGCTGAACGTCCTTACTACCAGAATATATTTTAAGCTGCACGAACGTGCGCACTATCGCACAGTCGTGCCGCCTTGCCGATCATTCAAACATCAACAATAAACATAAAAAGCTACTTGCAGGGTCCAGATAACATGGAATCTTTCCCTAACACCCCCAAGAATCACACAAAGGGAAAATATCCTACAAATAAAAAGAAGTAATATTACCAGCTCCCATTTCAACTTAACTTTCTCTCTTAAAGGGAGATCAGTCAAACACTACAATACAAAAAAAAACAACAAACATCTAGCCCCATTTGCTAGTACATTTCTTTGTCTCAAATCTCACAGAACCACTCTGTGACATTCCTCCCCACCCAAGAGGGCAACCATATCTTTGGTTGTCCAGCTTCATTAAAGCTCTTTAGCTTAGGAAAGCGGAAGGGGGGGGACCTACCAGAGCCCTGGCCCGCCCACACCATCTGAGCCAACTCCCTCGGTCCCTTAGCGCATCAATTATACAACCTTAACTGACACTTAATATTCTATCCTAGGGCTTACATTAGATACCCTATATCCATAGTCTGTATTTAGAACTATAAACCAAATTCAATTTACTAAGTACCATCTAGAACGGCCAGCTTTCTAAATGAACTGTACCACTCTAAAATGTCATGTCTAAATCATTTTATGCAAATTTGTTTTCTTTATCCACATCAACTGTACCACTGAAATCTATGCACTGAAAAGTGAAATGTTAAGATTTTGTTTGAAAGCTGTTTTCATCCTACATATGTAAGATATGCTTCAAGACAGCAGGTCCAATTTCTAATACTGACACTATTGGTAAAAATATAACAGTAGTCAAAAACAGCATTTTTAACAAATCACCTATACAGTAAATAACATCTCATCAGCAAACAGGCTATTATTTTCTTTTTCTCGAAACAAAATACAGAAAAAAACCAAATACAACACAAACAAAAAATATAAATTTACATAGATGTATTCCTTCAAGTTACCCAGGGCACAGGATAACGGGAACCCCATAGTGCTCCTCCCATATATTTTAGTGTACCCTATTGTTTTCCTTGTGTGTTTTCCTCCCCATATGTCTCACTCTTTATTCAAACAATCATCCCATAATATAATTATTCCAAATTATCAATATATTCTCTCAATACCATCCACACTTTTTATTTGTCTCAAGTAAATGATCAGATTTATACTATCCAAGACAGAATTCCTCAAGCTGCCCTAGCCTAGTACCATTTTTTTTTTTAACTAGTATTCCTTTTTAACTAGTAACCCCTTCATTACACTCAATACCTGTAACATATTGGGATTCAAATACTTAACAGGAAAGGATTTTGGTACATAAATTACACGGGGCTATTCCTCAAGTCCCGTCACCCACTGTATAACCCTTCAGAAAACCTAATAGAACTGTAGTACCCATTGTATACAATTACCAGTCTATTATAATCCTATTAAGGGCACCAAAAATAATTATCATACCCCTTTCTTACTATGAAGAACTATGAGCTTCTACCATCTACAGCTCATATCCTTTTTAACCACCCTCCCCTTTTTCCAAGGGAGCCAAATATTTGAGTCCTTTCCCTTCTGAGCGATACTCGCTACGGTTTGCCATGTCTGTCTTTTCTGAGTGGCTGCCAACCTCCTTAAATAAAGAGCCACCTGACTATACATTCCAGGCCAATAAAAATGAGGAATAAGCCGCCCCAAAAATTCCTCATGATTCACATGTTTGGTGTTAATACATAAAGTATCTAGCAGATCCTGTCTATATTTACTAGGTACCACCACCCTGACATCTACCTGTCTAGTATGGGGATTTGGTCTCATGTGGTATAATACATTGTTATTTACTTCGTACCACCATAACTGTTTTTTTTCTTTCACATCCACACCTATTTTCTCCCTGTTCAGGATAATAGAGCTACTTAGCTGATAGATTTCAGGATCCTCAGCCTGTATAGTTTTCCAGCAAGCAGCAGGGGTATCAAAAACATTTTTATTTTTAACATTATCACATGTCACTAAACAAGTCCCTTCGGCAACTACTGCCTCTTCTGTTTTGCTTGCATCCTTCACCCCAGATACCAAAACAGTCTTACCTGGGGACTTGTCTGACGTCATTCATCCATCATCCCCATCATCTCCGACCCAATACATTCCCTGGAACATGGGTAGCACAGGAAGCTGGTCCTCCACAGAGTCCACACAATCCACACAGGACATCTTTTCAGCCCTCTTCATAGGCCTTTGATAAACCAAATTGTCCCTCATTACCGTCAATTGGCTTAGCACCTCCTGATACCTTTGTTCTGCTTCTTTCCACCGACTCTCTGCCTCCATCCAGTGATTAAATAACCACTGTATCACCTCCATCCAATCACTCTGGTCACTCTTCTGATCAAACAAATTTTCACAGTGGCTCCTCATTTTCATTTAGCTTAGTCAAACAAGGCCTCACCACCATCCCAGGACTATCACTCAATTGGCTTCATCCACGAAACAAAGTACTCTCACCAATAACCAATAGAGAGGAGTTAGTTCAAAGCACCATCTTACTAGGCTCTCTGCCCACCAGACCTTATGCAGATCACGAATATCCCACTACTGACACCATATGTGGAAGTGCACAGGTATATGTGGGCAATCAGTTAATGTGACACCACAGTAGTTCTTCATGTGCTTCAAAGTTTAATTATATAACAGGAAATGTCATCTTATTAACAGGATGCATATTCTTACAGTGACCATCATTGGTGCCCCAAACAATCAGAGGAAAGTCATTTTACTTCAAGCTTCTTCATCCATGAGCGGTATTTCCAAATTTCATCCACATTTTACCTCATAGAAAGTGATCCTGTAATACCTTTATTCTTCCATTTGGTACAAGATATAGATACAGTCTTACTCCTCAGAGCACTTTAAAATGGCACTTTAACAGCATTCCCCGGAGTTCACCTCCAGACCCAAAAGTCGATCTGCTCTACCTGAGCTAAGTGGATAACTTATATACAGTGTAGGGGTCATGTGACTTCATAACCCAACCCCTGTACTTTATTTCAAATGATACTTCTTTATTTACCATGTATTTATTTTGTTTACCATAGCTAAACATCTTACAATTAATATAGCATCATGTTTACATTCACTAAAGTGTATTACACTCTTTCTGAGAGGTTTTAATATACACTCTGGCACCAGAAAGCACCACCCCTTCTTGCAACAGCATAAAGGGTTGAGTAAATGGCCGGCAGCCTCTTAAGAACTAGCTGCAGCTGAAGGTGACAGGACTCAAGTGCTCTACAATGTCCGTAAACGCTAAGAATCTCTCGTTTTGTAAAAGTCTCGAAAACAGTACAAAAGTAGTGAAATTCAACTCCGGAGGGTATGTAGAGCTGTCACTACTATTTTCCAGCAGAAATTACTAAGCTTGGACAGTACTAGAAGGCTAAATGCCTTCACGACCATGCGCACAGACGAGCAGGAACAGCCGCTCATATACGCACTATTACGTACGAGCTCAGCAGCAATTTTTCACAGGGAAAGCTGTATTTTCAACAGTTCTAAAAAAAACATAACGGAGACTACAAAAGAGAACCAGAAGGTTCTCAATACCCTTTCTGAACTTAAAAGGCATAGCCAAGCACTAGAAAGTACAGTAAGGACAAAAAGGCTAAAACTAAGCCATTATGCAGCTTACAATATTCCAAACGGAGGGCTATAACTTTAAAAAACCCTCACAAATAGTCATGCAGGCAGGAATTTGACAAAGGGGAAGCCTACAAAGCTAAAAACAACTCTATATACTATTTTTAACAGCGTTTCTATGTAAAAATAACCACACTACTCTATACCCTTACTAATAGTGTCTAACGGGGAAAAACTAAAAGATTGGGAGATTATTTTCATATTTTCAGAGTCTCTAAAAAAAAAAAATGAGGGGGTAAGAAGGGGAACCAGCAAGTTCTCATCACTATTATGAAGCTTGCAAAACACAACCCATTTCCCGACGACTGACATTTCAGCACGTCGGCATATATTTCAATCTACCAATTTCTTCTAGGGAGACTGATGCACCCAGCTAACTATTTTGCTACAACTTTCATCCAACGGCCAAAATATATTTTTAACCCCATAAAAAGGATTATAGAGAGGGGTTTTCTGATAAGCAGTAAATCAAAACAAATTCCATATATAAATAAATAAGAGAAAAACGTCTATACATTAAATTCTAGGGCAGCTGTCGTTAAACGAATAATGCTAAGCTGACGGCTGAACATCCTCACTACCAGAATATATTTTAAGCTGCATGAACGTACGCACTATCGCACAGTCGTGCCACCTTGCCGATCATTCAAACATCAACAATAAACATAAAAAGCTACTTGCAGGGTCCAGATAATGTGGAATCTTTCCCTAACACCCCCCAAGAATCACACAAAGGGAAACTATCCTACAAATAAAAAGAAGTAATATTACCAGCTCCCATTTCAACTTAACTTTCTCTCTTAAAGGGAGGTCAGTCAAAAACTACAATACAAAAAAAACAACAAACATCTAGCCCCATTTGCTAGTACATTTCTTTGTCTCAAATCTCACAGAACCACTCTGTGACAGTCTTCATCTGGCTTTTAGTGTCACCCCGTCCTAGCCTGGCTCCATGCCCTTTCCTCAGCTCTACAATCATGGCTGCACTTCCAAATTCCCTCTCTGCTCTCTCATTCAGTTGGTTCTCCTGCTCCCCTATTCTTTTAGTCACCTGAACCCCAATCTTCAAAGTTTATACCCCTACCTCTCAAGTTCTCTCTCTATACTCCCTTCATACAGCTTGCCATGCTCGTGGCTGCCTGTGAGCAAGCTGAGGGTAAGGCTAGATTTTACTCAGTATGACCACAGAATGCCTCTGTGGGCTTTACTCTGCTCTCCTCTGACAGACAATAATATCCTTTGGTCACCAATGAGGACAGAGAAAACAAAAAATAATTTTCTGTTCAGCATGCCTTTCAGACCCTTCTTCTGCCCACAGCATCCAAGGAGGAAAAAAAATCACTTTTCAAAAACTGCAGAGCCAGGCCTTTGGAGCAGTTCTTGAGCCCATGCCAGTCATGTCAGCCAACACATTCAGCAAACTGTCAGCAGCAGCAAACTGAAATTTGTTTTAGCTTAATTGCAGATATGTAGTGCAAACTTGCAATTAACCATATTGGCTTCTAAGCTGCTTGCTTTGCAAACTAATTGGCCTCTGCCTTACCCTTGGAAGTCCCTTCACTTGACAGGTAAACAGTAATGCATTTGCATTGCATTCCCGAGTTAATCCTGTGGTGAGCACTCTTGTCTATGTTTATTGAACATCCAAGGAATTATGTTACAAACCATTGAGCAGAGGCTCATTTTCAGTGGTATCCTTCATGAGGACCTAGTTATTTAGGGACCAACGGCTGCACAGTATTCATGAAATACTCATAAAAATTATGAAATCCCTATAAAATATAACCTCGTACAAGAATATTAATTCAATACAATTGCAATTCCTTCATTAAATCATATTAAAATAAGTTGTAAATCACAACCAGCATTCATGTCACGCATTTCTGTGTTGATGTTTATCAGGTGACATGACCTTAACAAGAATCACCTTCTGGCTTAAACTGGTTTAGGTACAATTTTTTACAGAATTTATTGCTGGTATAAAACCAGGACAGGATCTCCAGTGGGCCTGTGGGGAGTTTCCTTTATGTGGACTGACATAAGGAAAAGCCTGTTGACCTTCTCTGCTTCTGATACTGGTGAGCTCAAATTCAAAACAGCTTGCATCTGTGAAGCCAGGCCTTATAGTATAGCTATGGGGAAGTTCAGTAGCATAAGCTATAACTGTGTTGGCATCTGTATCTGTACATGAAAGCAATCATGTGGGTCTTACATCAATTCTCTATACAGATCAATCTCAGCCTATTTACGAGATCCTAATGGTAAGTTTCTTTGGATCATTTAGAATAAAGTAGACCAAGCCTTGGTATGCATGGTTTTATTTCGTGTAACAAAATACAGTTTCTCAGTAGTCCAGTAGGGGGAGTAACATAGATTCCATCAGCTTTGCTTGACCCAGAACAGGCATACTAAACATTTGTTTGTACTTAAATCCTATTTTGAGGTGTATCCTTTTCAGTATTTCATGTATCAGAAATTCTCATTTCTACTGGAAGTCCATCCAGACTCCTAGATATTTATGACAGGTCAAATTGTTTTAGAGCTGTGTTGTCAAAGTTCCAGAAGTTACACTATGTCAAAGGTGACTGATTTGATTTTAACATGTGGGGTATATCAAACAACTTGATTTTAGTTTTAGTTGAGCTTAGAACATATTTATCAGTTCTCGGAAATGGTTGGATTTGGTACAACCCTTGCTGTTGGGTTGATTGCAAGGAGGACGTGTCCTCTCCCTAGCCATACAAGACAGTGTTATCCACATACAATACATGTGCAAGAAAGGGGCATTTGTGCCTATCCACAGGTCATTCATAAACAAGATGACTAGTGGTCCCAGCAGTGAACCTTGGGGAATGCCCTTCCCCACCTTTAACAGACAAGAGTGTACATCTCTTGCATTCCACCCATGCTTGGGAGGTGGGTTTGATGTCAAAATGGCCAAGTTTCTGTATTGATACTATTCACAGTGTCAACGGCCTTTGAGAAATCAAAATATCAGGCTCCTACATATAACTTACCTACTACCATTTGCGAGTGATTGAAAACTTCAACTAGTACAGGTTTAATGATGTCCTCAGGTCTAAATGCAGACTGCTATTTATTTCACAAATCATTTTCAATCAGATATGTAATAAGTTAGTGTTCTACCAGTTTCCCTTCCCATGTTAGCTTAATGCCTACAATTACTTCTAAATTCTTTCCCTTCATTGTTCTGCACAGTGTTTCACAACTCAACGTGCATGGGACCCAGATTTCACATCCCTTGGTGTTATATTTTGCACTTCCACACAGTAAATCTAAGCTTTTATTTTTTGACACATGCCCCTAAAGTTTTCAGATTTCCTGTAGTGCACCCCTTTTCTGTGTCCACTCATCTTGCCTGTTTAGTGTCTTTGACAAAACTCAGCAGACTGCTGCTGACCACTACTCTAGGTTTTCAATAAATGTGCTAGAAAATAATGGACCCACCATCGGCCACCGGGGTACTCCACTCAGAACTTCCCTCCACTCTCAATGGTGATCATCCACCACTACCACTCACAGCTTTTTGATCAGTCAATTAACTGTTTTATTCCTGCGCAAATAGTGGACTCCATTTTGCATTACATTTTCCTTGCTGAAGTTCAGATATACTATATCCACCTATCAGCCATTATCCCTGTCCTTGGTTATCTCCGCCATGAAATCAATTAGGCTGGTGTAGCAAAGTCTGATACCTTTAGTGAAACCATGTTATGTGCTAAAAAACAGCCCATTCTCTTCCATGTGTTAAAATAGCATATATTTTATGATTGCTTTAACATCTTGTCAAGCACTGAGCTTAGGCTAGCACTCCTGCAAACATAAAGGCTAGCTTTCTCCTGGTCAGATATTCATATTGACTGGATAGATCTAATTTCATGGTCCTCCAGAGGAAACAAGTATTTGCTCACAGTGACTTGTCTTTTCACCAAATGGTCCCATGCATACCTGCACTAATTAATATACAGTAGTAATGGCACAAAAGTTGACCAGTAGCAAGGTATAATGCATGGTGCAGCACACCATTAGCCACTGAATAACATGTATTGCACTACCATGGTATACCATGCTGTGGTTAAACTTTTGTGCAACTACCACTGTAGCTGCAACAAAGACCACCTTTTTAGTAAAATATTTGTTCAAGTTGATGTTCTCAGTTTGCCTCATAGATGGTAGCTAACATTGTGAGACCTTAGGAACCCAAAGGAAACTTCAAGAAACCTACTTCCACAATCTTCCTGCCAAGTGGAACTAATCAAACTGCCTCTGATTCTCCATGCAATCTGCTCTACCCTGAGCCACTCAGTTGGTCTCACTCCAATTGAGAAGATCACTGGTAGATAAATAGTACTGCCTTCACACCTATTATCCCAAATTTCTGCTGAGAATATGCTGCTGAAGATTTGCATCCATATGTCACTGATCAGAAAAGACATCGTCAGAGTGTCTTCTCTTTTCTCCATTCTAACGCTGGTACTGATCAACCAAGGAAAGCACTTTCCTTAGTTGATTGGTACCGATGATAGAGGCATGAACCTGTGCGTCATATCTCTTATTATTTTCAGGTAACTATAGTGGCAGACAAGAGTCACTATGGCTTCATCTGTCAGTTGCAGTAACAAAGGACTGGCCGCTGAGGTCTCAGAGACAATAATGGTGGGTGGAATGTGAAAGGATGAACCTGATAAACTTAAAGATTTGAACAGGTTCCGTTATTTAACAAATGTCTGACCCATCCATTTTAGCTAACTTGACCAATAAGTCCCATGGATTTGTTTGTACAATAATGACCGTTCCCCTTTAAGTTGTTCCCATATATGTAACACATCACATTGTTATGCCCATATTGCATGACTGTGCACTTATCCACATTAAAAGACATCCCACCTTTTCCCCCATCTGCTCACTGTGTGAAGGTCCATCTGCATTATATTACCTATCTTGGTGTCATAAGCAAATATTACTGTCCAGCATAGTGCTCCCATTTCTGAGTCTGTTGTATGCAAGTTAAACATTAAATGACCCAGGGGAGATCCCTGGGCACATCACCTAAAGTCCTTGTTCAAGCTGAGTACTGACTCTCAGCACATACTGTACTCTCCATCTCTCTTCACTCAACCAGCCTTTTATCCAATTCTAAACTCTGGCATATAGTCACACAGTATTTAACTTATCCAGTAATTGTTTATAGAGTACCTTGCCAAAAGCCTAACTAAGGTCCAGAAAGAAAACATCCAACAGGTTCCCTTTGCCCACTTCTCGTCACCCTAGATATAGCAAGTTAGACTGGCATGACATTCATTCCCTTAACTCATGTTGGATGACCTCATAAGGATCCATTTCCTTTGCCCAATTATGGATATGTTCTTTGATCTGTTTTTCTAAGCCTTACAAATGAAACTGATCAGACTAATCAAATTGTGGCTACAGTCATCCACCCTTTTAACCTCCTTTATGTAGAACCACAATGTTCAGCTCTCTCCAGAGCTGATATTACTCCTATTGCTGTTGGTATGTCCCCCTTGGCCTTTACAATTCTGATCTCTTCTCTGGTTTACTTTATGCATAAAGTCACCAAATATAAGGCCTCCCTTTTTTTAATTATTTATTTATTTGTTATTCAGAAATACCTTTAAGTCAGGGGCTCATTTACAGAGGTTCCACATCAATACAACACCAATAAACAAAGTTTACAGAGGTTCTAAGTTAGTACAACAACAAATACAAAGGAAATGCAGTTACAGTCATTTGTGGGAGGTACATAAGACAAATATTTACAATGAGGAATTAACAAGAACCAAAAACAAGCAAGATATGATACAACAAATCAAATCTTTGGTCTAAGCTCCTGGAGGACAGATATGAAACACATTTTAAACAGAATCCAGAGAGGAAAGAGTAATGGAGTGGGCACATATTGATAAAGGTAGGGAGAGAGCCAATTAAAGGGAAATAAGAAGAGGAGTAGTCACAGTGGGAGGTGGGAGGGATAGCTGTACCACGATGAAGGCAGGAGGAACTGGCTGAAGGAGAGGAGGTAGAGGGCGCTTTAGGTGATTCAATTGTAAATAGTGGTGAGATAGAAAATTCTTGTTATGTTAGGAAAGGAGGTGTGGGGGGCAGGGGTCCTAGGTATAGCAGTGATAGTGGGGGGAGATAGGTTATACCTGTGAGCTAATTGATTGTAATCAGAAGAAAGGGGGCAAGGGAGATGACTAGATTCTGCAGATGCAGCCACTGGAAGATGCTAGTAACGTATAAAGTTTTGATTTAAATGGCCCCAGCTTGAGTTCCTTCTGTGCCTCTTCCTCAAGTCTATTAGGCCAGAGAGGTGCACAGTACTCGTATGAGCTTTGGTCTTGAAAGGTCTTGTGGCACAGGACTTTTAGTGGTTGGTTTTTCATGCCCCTATTATATCTGGAAGAGTTTTGTAGGCTGAAGAGGTTTATCACACCAGGGAGGGGAGTGAGCCCTAGTGTTGATTTCTTGGTGAGAAGGCAGATTTGGTACTGTATTCTACAATCCAAGTTGAGCCAGCCAGATTGAGCACACAGCTCACTAGTGTGAGTCAGCCGGTCCGCACCCAGAACAACCCTGCATTCCTTGTTGAGTGTAGTCTTGATCCGTTTGAGGGCCAAGTGAGTTGCTGCATTCTAAACATAGAAACATAGAAGTTGATGGCAGATTAGGACTGCAAGGCCCATCCAGTCTGCCCATTTCTTTTTCTACCTTATGAATGTGCCATAGGCCTTTGCTCTGTCAATGGCCTATCTATTCATACTCATCTGTATTGCTCCCTTATGCCTATCCCATGCCAGTTTGAAGCCCTGCACTGTATTCATATCCACCACTTCTTGAGGCGGGCCATTCCATGTATCCACCACCCTTTCTGTGAAAAAGAACGTCCTCACATTACCCCTTAATTGGCCTCCCTCTAATCTCATGCTATGTCCTCTTGTCCTGCTATTTTTCTTATATTGAAACATATTAGACTCTTTCACCTTGTTAATGCCCTTAAGGTGTTTGGATGTTTCAATCATATCACCTCTCTCCCTCCTTTGCTGTAAGGTACACATACTGAGTTCAGTTAATCTGTCCTCATATGTTTTCTGATGCAGTCCCTGCACCAATTTGGTTGCCCTTCTCTGGACTGCCTCAATTTGGCTAATGTCCTTGTGAAGGTGTGGTCTCCAGTACTGCATGCAGTACTCCAGATAGGGCCTAACCAGTGTCTTGTAAAGAGGGATAATTACCTCCCTCTTCCAACTTGTGATACCCCTACTAATACACCCCAACATCCCTCTAGCCTTACCTACTGCTTTAGGGGTCTGCTTGGATGGTTTCAAGTCATCGGTGATGATGATGCCCAAGTCTCTTTCTTCCCTTGTGATTGCCAGCAACTCCCCTCACAGCCTATAGGTGGCTTCAGGGTTTCTCGTCCCTATGTGCATGATCTTGCACTTCTTTGCATTAAACCCCAGTTGCCACTCTTCTGACCATTTTGCTAGTTTATCCAGATCTCTTCTCATTCTGCCCACACCATCTGGATCATCTACTCTGTTGCAGATCTTGGTGTCATCTGCAAACAGACACACCTTACCCTCCAATCCATCTGTAATGTCACTGATGAAGATATTGAAGAGTACTGGTACCAGGACTGATACCTGAGGTACCCCACTTGTGACTTGCATCTCTTCTGACTGTATACTGTTTACCACCACTCTCTGTTTTCTTCCCATCAACCAGTTTGCCACCCAGTTGACCAACATCTGACCCACCCCGAGCCTACCCAGCTTATTAATCAATCTTCTATGTGGAACAGTATTGAAAGGTTTGCTGAAGTCAAGGTAAGCAACATCAACTACTCCCCCTTGGTCCACCACTCTGGTTACCCAGTCAAAGAAATCTATGAGATTAGTTTGACAGGACCTTCCTTTTGTAAACCCATGCTGTCTTGGATCCTGTGCTCCTATGGATTCCAGGTGTTGCACTATCCTTTCTTTAAGGAGTGTCTCCATAATTTTGCCCACCACTGAGGTAAGACTGACTGGTCTGTAGTTCCCTGCCTCATCCCTGCTACCACTCTTGTGGAGCGGGATCACATGAGCCCTTCTCCAGTCTTCTGGGGAAATCTCCTATGCTCACAGACTCACTAAACAGTTCTGATAATGGCTCTGCTAGTTCCACCCTTATCTCCTTTAGTGCCCTGGGATGTATGCCATCAGGTCCCATTGCCTTGTCTACCCTGAACTTATCAAGCTCTTGTAGGACCCCTTCTTTTGTGAAGGGACTAGAGCAAACCTCCCTCCCCCCTGTGTCAATGGTGCTGAGCTGTGGGCCTTGCCATACCTTCTCTTCAGTAAATACTGAGCAGAAGAATCTATTTAGGATAGATGCTTTTACATGATCCTCCTCCTAACACGCCTCCTTATCCCTTTTGATCTTAGCAATACCCCCTCTGGACTTTCTCCTTTCACTAACGTATCTATAGAAAGTCTTGTCACCTTCTTTTACTGTTCGTGCTAGTGTTTCCTCAGTTTGGGCCTTTGCCTGCCTTACTGGTCAGCCACCAAACTGTAGTTGATGACTGACAACATGAAGCTTGAAACTGCAACTCTTAATGCTTCATTACTTAGACAGTGTTTGTTTCTAAATAGCATACCCAACTTAGTGTTTACTGTCCTAGCTACCAAGTCAATATGGTGAGAATATGATAATGTGCTATCTAAGGTAACTCCTAAGTATTTGAAGGTATGCACCATTTCAAAGGGTGAATTTAAATTGTTACATATTTGAAGCTGGTAGAACCTATGTCTCTTATGGGCAGAGGCAAATATCATAGTTTTTGTGTTCTTGTAGTTTAATAGTAATTTAGATTTGAGGAACCATTTTCCACTGCTGAGAAATAATCCTGCATCTGTCTTTCTAGCGCAGTAGGGTCAGAGTGAGATGAATATAGTACTGTATCATCTGTGTATAATATGTTGTCCTGTGTGGCTTGGGGGAAATGGTTAAAAAACAGGCTAAAGAGTAGTGGGCTGAGAATGGAGCCTTAGAGTACCCCTGTAGTAACAGGCCTATTATCAGAGAAGATACCATGGATTTTCACTTTGTTCTCTCCCAGTGAGGTAGCTCCTGAACCAGGTGACCAATTCTTGGGAGAGACCCTTGATGGCCAATTGGTTTAGAAACAGTTTGTGGCCAGCCTGGTGGTGCTGAGGGTTGAGGCACTGGATGCCACACCTCACACTATGCTGGTGACCCAGGTTTGGGAATGAGCCCAGGTCGTCGGGGGTCAGCAGGGGAGGACAAGAATTGAGCATCTGCAGACAGCTCTCCTAGACCTGGTGTGGGCTGGGGAAACAAACCGCACTCTGGGGGCCCCTGGGGATGCCCAGAGACACTGCAGATGCAGGTGTCAGCAGAGGGGCAGAGCAGTGGACATCTGCACATCAGTACATGGATATCATTGCATGTCTGCATTCCGTCAGGGATCTACTGGAGGAAAATGGCTGGGCATGACTGAAGCAGCTTGATTGCCGTGCCCTGTGATTCCTGGAGGACTGTCGTGGAATCACGCTGGAGGGGGTCTGGGGCCAGCTTGGCTAGGCAGGGCATAGGGGAGCCCCCAGTGAGTCATCAACAGCTGTTCCACACCCCCCATCATGCGAGTGAGCCTACTGCTCTCCTGGCAGGCAGGGCTAGGGTCTGGATGCCCCTGCTGATAAGTTGCTGCAGCAGGTGTATAAACTGTGATATGATAAAAAAAAAATAGAAGCAGTTTGTGGTTCACACTGTCAAAGGCCATGGTTAGGTCTTTATAAGTGGCCCCCACCAAGAGCCCCCAGTCTAGAGCACTATGAATATACCCAGTGAATTCAACAAGAGTGGTAGTGATGCAATGTTGCTTCTGGAATCTGTGTTGCTGTCAGCATTGCAGTTGGTATTTGTCTATGTAGTCTGTCAATTGATCAGGTACAATGCATTTTAATGCCTTTGGGAGGGGTGAATTGATGAATTGATATAGGGCGATCATTTGAATGGTTGGTTCTGTCCCCACTCTTGTGGACAGGGGTAACAATGGCTGATTTCCAGAGTCTGGGGAATTTACCAGATATGAATGACAAATTAAGTTTTTTGGTTAGTGGAAGAGAACAATATCAAGGGTGAGCTTGACGAGCTTGAGGGCTAGCATATCACTACTGGCTCTTGATTTGCCAAGTTCTTTTAAAAGGCAAATTTTGGCTTTTGCTGGGGTAATGTTCCTGAGGTAGAATGGGGTTGGGGAGCCCGATGTGGTCATTGGGTCATTGGGAAAGTTACTGTCACTCGAGAGCTAGAGGAAATCTGGATGCAGTATCCTGCCAACGTCATTAAATGACTGGCGATGATGCCGGGGTCCTGGGTGGGAGTACCATCCATAGTTAGAATGGATGGTGGGGCCTTTTTAGGTTTTCCTGACAGTGTTTTGATGTTGTCCCATAAACGACAGTTATTGCCCCAGGAATTTGCGAGTTCAGTTTTGCAATGTTGGCTTTTAGTTTTATGAATTGCCCAGGTGCAGTTGTTCTGGGCTGCTGTATACCTTTGGGAATCAGCAGGACAGCCAGTGCTTTTTGTTATATCCCACAGGTTGTCTCTGTGTTTCATTAATTCCAAGAGTTGGGGGATGATCCAGAAGTTATTGGATCCCCATATTTTCCATGTTGTATAGGGGGCATAGATATTGCAAACCTCATTAAATTTGTGGATAAAACCTTTGAGTGCAGAGTCTATGTCTGTTTCTGTGACTAAGAAGCTCCAGTCTTGGAGTGCTAGGTGAGCTTTAAAGGCAGCTAGTTTCCCTTTTTTCAGTATTCAGTTTATGACTGTCTTAATTGGGACCTTTGGTGACCTATCTGACCAGGTGAAAAGGATAGGGAAATGGTTGCTGAGGGAATCCGGGAGGACTTTTGTGTGGGAAATTCTCTCTGGACAGTTTGAGATAACCAGTCACATATAATATAAAACCTCCCTGTTCAGTCTCCAGCAAAAGAGGTTTCAAAGAAACTCACTTTGTCCTGTAACACTGGAGGGGCATTGCCTCTTGTTAAGTTAGACATGTTTTGGGGTGAATTGAAAATGGTTCTACTAACAAAATCTGTTGATTCATGATGATACCATTATCATTATTATTATGATTATAGAGGATGATGGATGGGCAACAATTAACAACAACACTGTGTTCACTTTGAGAGGTTGTCACAACAACCCAGTAAACCTTGCAAGCAAAGCTCGAGAGATTTACCATTGTCATGAAACTTCAAGAAGTGGATGCATCATTGTTGGTTACTGTTGTCCATCCATTGTTTTTTATAGTATATGGGCAACAATAAAACAATAACCCCACTCTGCTTTGATCGACCCCACTCAACATCCACTCACACAGACATGGTTTTTAATTTGTCTCCATTTTCAAATCCAAAACAGACTGTAGTCCACATGAACTAGATTCAATCACCACCTGTTTCGGTTGAATGACCCCCTCCTTGTCAAGGTGGCTCCCTCGGCACAGCAGTAAGACAACAATAACTGACTGATTGCCTCTAAGGGTGACACAGACCACATGTATGTGTGCTGTACCTGTCCATCAGCTATCTGCTCTTTCTCCTCACGTGGAGCTGCTCCCTCTTCAAATGGTGCTGCTCCCTCTCTAAGACTTGGCACTCTCGACTCCATTATAATGTATGGAAGACCACAATTACGATCTCTCATTTTTGTTTAACCTTCAGTTTCATCAGACAGTTGAAAAAAAAAAAAAACAAGTGATCAGCGATGCTGTCAGAGTGATAGAAGCATGTTACCACGTTCAACGTTGTACCATTGATGTGATATACTCAGGATGGTACAATAACACTTTGATGTCACATTGATAGTACAGCAAAGACAGGAATTCATCGAATTCCATACTTAATAATGCTCTCCCATATACTATATTATTATCATTATGTTGGCTATTTGCTTTTATTGCTGCATACCATTCTGTCAGTTTCCATTATTTGTTGTTTTTGGAACTGTGAAAGACAATTTTAGTATCTTCCTGATTCCTGGAGAGGGTCATCTGGGACTTATGGATCCAGGTTCAGGTCCAGTTTAAGGCTTGATTTATTTATAATGCAAAAATGCTATTTTTATTCTGCTTTGCTTTACTAAAAGTAGAAAGAGAACAATACTGTTATTTTGCTGTGTGTTTATATAATCCAAATGCGCATCTATGCTGAAGAGACAACATTTTTGTTTAAAAGTAAGTTATGCAAGTGTCTTCAAAACTATATCTAATCTGAAGTCCTTGTTCATTGTTAACACCATGAGATACGTGAGAAGGGTGTACAGTATGTTAATTTACACATGTGAAACTTTAAAATACAACTGCCATCTTATGGATTTATTGAAACCAATGTGTGTTCAAATGCTAACACATTTCTTTCAATAATACAATAATTCTCATTGCCGTGTCATGTACTAGAGCTCTTTATTGTCAAGACTGTGTGACTTTGAAGCTTCTGTTAATATTGCATAGGCATGATGCTTTTGTTACGTTCAGACCTGGTTAATCCATAAACATATCCCCTGTATGTTTTTGCCCATTTTGTTATCTAATAAAAATATACACTGTAACCAGGCAATGACCAGAGGATTTTTTTATTTACTTTATTAGAAAATAAGAACATTGAACATTTGGAAATACAGCACTGAGCAGTTAAAAACATTTCATGTTCCTTTCTTAATTATGTATTTTTAATTGAAAATAATCCATGATTTTTTTGCCTAGAAGTTTCTGCACCTTTTGCATGTAATTTTTTGTATCAAGAACACAGTCCACAAAATTTCTCTGTTTCCTCAGCAGAGGGTAACAACTGATCTTTCAGCCAAGATTCAAAGCTGTTGTGGGACTGAGTTAGTGCTGGAAAGGGGACACTTGTAAAACAGGAGCTGGATGAATGGAATCAGCACATTCAGAGCTGACAGAGCTGGTAAGCAGCCAAAGCTGAGTTATTGCTGAAATGGGGGGAATGGCAGGAGGAAGCAGTCTTAGTTAACACACCAGAGGATATTAAAGGGAATTAAGGACATAGCAGTATCAGATTAATCAGGGTGAAATTCATGGGGATAACCTTCTTAATACTCTAAACACAGGATCTGGATTTGGAAACAGAGGTTTCCATATTAAACAGGCAATTAGCATTGCAAAAATATGTTTCAGAGGTTTCCTGTTCAGATAATCAGGTGTCTGTAATAAAAAAGACATTGATTAACCAGGTCTGACTGTATATGTATATTGTTAATGTCCTAACTGAAACAGAAGACATTCTAATAGTACAGTATTGATTGTCAAAAATGACATAGTAGTTGGTGGAATCAAGGAGGCAGAAGGAGATGTGGAGGCAATTTGGGTAACCCTACAAATGAGGAGGGTTAAAAGATTAAAAATAGGGGTGGTGTACAGACCCCTCAGAATGGAAGCAGAACTGGAGGATGATCTGGCTGAGAACATCAAGAGTCACTGTGGCCTTGGAAAGGGCAGGGTGGTGATCATGGGTGACCTGAACATGCCGGGGGCAGACTGGAGCACTATGACATCCTCGGTGACCAGGGAGCAGAGGTTGATGGATGTCTTCCAGGATGCCTTCCTAGTCCAGCATGTGGGGGAGCCTACTAGGCAGGATTGAGTCCTGGACATTGTCCTAGTAGATAGTGACCAGATAAGGGGCCTGGAGGTGAGCAGCCCATTGGTGGGCAGTGACCATGCCACAGACTGGTTTCTTATGTTCCTAGGGGGAGAGGAAATTTGCACTAACACAGAAGTAATAGATTTCAGGGTGGTGGACTTTGAGGGCATGAGAAGGATTCTTTAAAGGTGCTTGGATGAGATAAGGCCAGACATGGATGCTGGTAGCTTGTGTGAGACCATTAAGAAGGGGGTGCAGGAGGCTTTGAGGGCCTGTGCAAAGGTAAGGTGCAAGCACTGTAGGGCCAGTAAGACATGTTGGTGGACCCGGGAGGTGAAGGAGGTGGTGAGGGAGAAAAAGGCTGCCTATGCATGCTTAAAGTGCTCAAGGAGGGCTAGGGAGATGGGAGAGTATGATTTCCTGGCTAAGAGGCTCAGCAGGGTAGTAAGGGGTGCCAAGGAAAAGGAGCTTAACCTGTCCAGGGATAGCTGCGGGGGGGGAGGGGTTCTATAGACACATATGGGAGAAAAGAAAAGTGAGAGCATAGATCATCAGAATTACAACTGGGGGGATGGGCGCAGGAAGCTAGGGAACAAGCAGAGGTGCTTAATCAGTACTTTGCCTCTGTCTTTACTGGGAGAGGTGGGAGATATTTCCAACCCGGTGGGAGGGTAGAGGAGCCCACTGAAGCAGGAGGTCAGTTGGAGACTGAAGGTCTGGATGAAACTAGGGCAGGGGATGGGTTGTATCTAGAGGGGGAGGAGAGGATGCATGAGGAGGGGGGATGGAAAGAGAAATCACAGCAGATAGGGTGAAAGAGGCTCTCTGGTCGCTAAAGACTGAGAAGGTGCTGGGGCCAGATGAGTTGCATCCAAGGATGCTGAAGGAACTGGTGGATGTGCTGCACTGGCCTCACTCTTCAACATCTCCCTGATGACAGGGTGGGTGCCTCAAGATTGGAATGTGGCACATGTGGTGCCTATCCACAAGGAGGGTACAGAGAGCAGATGGGGAATTATAGGCCTGTTTGCCTAACATCTGTGGTAGGCAAGGTTATAGAGGGCATTATCAAGAAGAGGCTGGGGGGGCAGCTGGAAAGGTTGGGTACTTGGATGACAGGCAGTGTGGTTTTGTTCTGGGGAGGTCATGCCAGACTAACCTGGTGGAGTTGTATGACTGGGTAACGGGTGCCCTGGACCGACATACACTGGTGGAAGTCCTCTATCTGGATTTCAGTAAGGCGCTTGATTCGGTACCCCACAATGGCCTACTAACAAAGTTGGAGGGGGATGGGGCAGGGGAAGTTGCTCAGGTGGGTGGAAAACTGGCTTATGGGGCAAATACAGTGAGTGGTGGTTGGAGGGATAGTCTCCTTCCCCAGAAGGATCAACAGTGGGGTCCCCCAGGGTTCGGTCCTGGGGCCACTCCTGTTCAATTCCTATGTCTTGGACATAGGGTGGAGTGTTAGGAGTAGGTTGACTCTCTCTTTGTGGATGACTCAAAACTAGGAGCACTGGCAGATGGGTAGAAGGGGAGAGAGGCCATGCAGGGGGATCTGGATACGGGGGTGGGCAAGGAAGAGGGGGTTGAAGTTTAATGCAGGGAAATGTAGGGTGCTGCATCTGGGGGTCAGAAACCCAGGTCATGCATACACCCTTGGGAGGATGACACTGTAAGTCACATTGGGCGAGAGGGACTTAGGGATAGTGGTGGAAAGCAAAATGAATAACACAGAGAATTGTCAAAGAGCTGCATCAAAAGCAAACAGGATACTGGGCTACATAACCGGGGGGTTACCTCCAGGAAGAAGGACGTGATCCTCCCTCTGTATAATGCCCTGGTTAGGCCACATCTTGAGTACTGTGTGCAGTTCTGGAGACCCCATGTTAAGAGGGACATAGAGCTGCTGGAGAGGGTCCAGAGGAGGGTGACCAGGATGATTCAGAGCATGGAGGGTAGGACCTATAAGGACAGACTGGATGAACTCAATCTGTACGCACGGGAGGAGAGGAGGGACAAAGGGACATGATAGAGAATTTCAAGTATGTAAAGAGGATAAATAGGGCAGGTTGCAGGGCAAAGGCAGGCCAGGGGCAGGAGTGGAAGCTGGAAGGGGAAGTACAGGGGAGCGCGAGGAGACACTTCTTCACAGAGAGGGTGGTGGAACCATGGAACTCACTGCCCAGGAGTCTGGTGGAAGAGACCACAGTGGAAGGATTCAAGAAGGGTTGGAACAGGTACAGGGGGAAGCTGAGGTCAGGGAGGGCCACCTCTGGGGCTGGGGGGGTGGAGGAGTGAGCTCCCATTAGGGGGCTAGCTTCTGAGCAGACACGATAGACCATGGGGCCTATTCTGCTCACTTTTACTATGATACTATGATAATAACTTGCACAAAGTTTGAACTCCATGTTGTCAACTTTGGCAAAAACAACGTTATGAAATATAAAAGACAAAATTGCATGGGGTCACTCCTTTGTCTGGTGACATAGAAGAGGAATGCTGCAGCATGGACATATTAATTTATAAAATGTGACCATCTTCTGACAAATGATGTGTGCGGTATTGTTTGAAAATCTTGCTGATATCTCCAAGGGGTTGTATCCCTCAACATCTAATGCTACCATATCATCTTGACACCAAACAGTGGCTGATTGAAGAAATAATAATAATAAAAAAATTATTTATCTGTCCTCCTATGTACCTAGAAACTGGAATCCACCTACAGTGAAATGCCATAGGGGGGTTACTCCTCACATTTTCCTGAAGACGTTTAAGTCCAACTCTAAACCAGGAAACACAACTGTTTCATAACTGACTATAAGGCATTTCAAAATAACACTCCCAGAAATGAATAGCCTGTGTAATTTTTTTAGCATGTGAAGGGTACTAAGAGAACAAATTATCTGAGGACAGAAGGCTGAGAGTGGCAGAGATGTGTGCATATAACTGGTGCTAAGAATTATTAAACTGCAATAATCTAGTCTGTGCTTGTGACAAGTTTCGTTCACTGCAGACGCAAGATTACAACTATATACAGCCCCCTACTAACTTTGGAACACCATTATAAACTATTGTGAGATACAAAAAGACAAAGCCTTTGACCACTTCCTCTACCAGGACAAAAAGGAACATCACAATATGGTTGTACTAATGTGTACAAATGCCTGTCACTCTATTTACAGAATTACTTGCTAATTGCCAATGTATAGTAAATATCTTTTCCTTTCAGTATTATTGCAAAGAAGAGAACGGGTATCACAGTGAGATAACCAGTTATAGCAATTGCGGGGTTCTCATCCACTGGGCTATGATCAGGTGGATCGGACGCTGTCCCACAATGAGAAGATTTGTGGAGCTTCAGAAATAGCTGGTATCAGTACAGGATGAGAGATCCTTTCTGCATCACTGCCTCAGCTGGCATTCACAACCACACCTGTCATGCACCCCCACTAACCCAGGGGGCCACTGGTCCAGGAGAAGGAAAGTAGTGGGGAAGTAGAAGGGTTCCAAGGGCAAACATTAAGGCATAAATCAAGCCCACCTGATAGTGACTTCAAATTGTCACTGCAAGGTGGGCTTGACACTGAGTGCACATTGTTTTGCAACACTCAATGAGATACAGGTACCTGACTCCCCTGAGGGGGCTATAAGCTGGTCAGAAAGGGAAAGCCACCTTACAAAGTAGCATCCAGTAGAGGGGGCAAGAAGAAGGCAGTAAGGAAAAAATAATAATACTAGGGAACTTCATGCTAAGGTGGTGGAGAAAGTGGTGGACTGATAGGGAAAGGGGAGGAAGTGAACAGTTACATTTCAGAAGCATCAGTCTTTCAGGATATGCACAGGATTGGAAGAATGGTGATGGGGAAGGAAGAGAATTTGGTTTGCTGGCACATTTAGGTACCAGTAATCTGTAAACCCAAACTATTGAGGTGGTCAAACTGAAAGTCTGGAGGCTATGAGACTGATTAAAAGCTTCCCTGGCATTCTCAAAGGTTCTCCCCGTGTGGGGCAAGGAGCAAGGTAGGGTAAGGAGGCAGAAAATAGATGCATTTAACAGATGAATGAAGGGGTGCTGTCAGGAAACATGGATACCATTTTGTGGATAACTAGCGGGAACTTGCAGGAGAGAAGGCGCTTCATGGGGGATGGCCTTCACTTGACAAGAGACGGGACCTGTGAACTTGAGGAAAAGTGTTATGTTTATATGGGGGACATTGTAGCTGAGAAGGGGAGACTAATAACAGAAGAACCACTGAGGAAGCAGGGGACAAGGGTAACCTAGCTTGGACTCACACAGAAATGCAGACTAGGAGTGGGGAGACTGGAAGAGGCATAACAGTGGCCAGAACTAGTCCAAGACTGAGTCATTGGAAGAGGTCAAAGTAAGCCAGCAAGGAAAAGCAGGAAGGAAATGATAGGGAGGAAGCAAAAGAGGGATATAGATGTATGGGGATGCAGAAGAAAGCATGCTTGAAAGTAGTCTGCATTAATGCCAAAAGCCTGGTAAATAAATGCAGCAAACTCCAGGTGATAGTGGCAAATACAGGGTTAGACCTGGTGGCCATTACTGAGGCAGGCCACCAGAGATAATGACTGGGATCTTTTGATACAAGGATATACCCTGTATGTGAGGTACAGAGGAAAGGACAAGGGGGTAGAGTAGACCTATGTGTTAAGGAACGCACAGAGGTCATAGAGGATAGATCCATCAATAGTGAAGCAGGGGAGAGAATCATTCTAGGCACAGCTGACAATAGACTCTGGGGGGAAGTTATGTAAGGGGGTGGTCTACTGGCATCCAGGAAAGAAGTTTGAAGAAGACAGAGCTATGGGGGAAGACATTGGAAGAGGGTCTGTAGAAGAAAGGTAGTGGTTGTGGGGAATCTCAGGCTACCAGCCATAGACTGAGATACCCCAGCAGCTAGGACCACCAGACATCAGACCCTGCTTAACACACTGCAGGGCAGCCTACATGTACAATTGGTCAGGTAACCCACAATGAAAGCTGCCATTCTTGAGGTATTCAGCAATTTGGAAATGGTGGGTGGTATGAGGGTTGGGGAACCACTATGGTCCAGTGACCATAGTACCATATGGTTTGAACTGGCTTTGTGAAACAATAGACCCCTCATCAGAACTGTTGTTATGGATTTCTGTTGGGAAAAATATGGACAGATGGGGGACATAATTGTGGGAAACAGGTAGTAGAGAATAAAATCAGAGATGGGAGGAAAAGTAGGGCATAATTAGAAGAGGTGGTTCTTGAAGCAGCTAACACATGCTTGAGAACTATCACAAAAAGCAACAAACAGAAGAGGCTAATCTTGTTCTCTAAAGAGGTATGGGTGGTGCTGAGGGAAAAAAAATTATTTGCTAACTGCAAGAAGCACCAAGGTAATGAGGAGTGGAGGGCGTACTAGAGTCAGATACAGGAGGCCAAGAAGGTAGTCTATGGCACAAAGGCAGATACAGAGCTGCAAGTTGCAGACTGGGTCAAGGGAGGGTAGAAAGAGTTATCCCAGTGCATCACAGAAAAACAACCAAATGAGAGGCATAGTAAGGCTGGTGGGGGTGTAGATAATAGAAGATGAAGGGCAGAAGGCAGCTGTTTTGAATAACTACTTTGGCTCAGTTTTCACTTGAATGATTGCAAGCCTCTTCCAGAAAATGGAATTAATACTGTATCAAAGAGAATTCAGGAAATGGGGAGGGAAGATTTTTCTGTAGAAGGCATAGGGAAAGGTATTGCTAAACTGAATATAGATGAGGCAGCATGACCAAATGGAATGCACCTGAGTGTTTTAGGAACTGGCATCAGCACTCAGAAATGGCTTAATCCCTGGCAGGGATATACAATTACTTGCTAAGGATCAGGGAGGTTTAGAGGGATTGGAGGACAGTGCACAAGATTCCTCTCTACTGTGGAGAAGGGGGATATAGAGAGCCTGGGAAATTATAGACCTTACTGCCATACCTCCATTATCTGGAAACTAATGGAGACTCTAGTTAAGGTGGACCTTGTAACCTACCTGGAAAACAAAGGGCTCCAGGATAATAAACAGCAGAGGTTCATGACAGAGAAGTCTTGTCAGATCAACCTGATAGTATTCTTTGACTGGGTTACTTGGGTAGTTGATAAAAGAAATGCAGCAGATCTATTCTACTTTGAGTTCAGCAAATCATCCAACTTGCTGCTGCAGAGGAGGGTGCTGAAGAGGTTAGAGGATTTTGGATTTAGGAGAAAGCTGGTGAAATGTGTGGGAAACAGGATAGGGAAGACAACAGAGGGTCATGATAAATGGTGTTACATTTGTGGATATTGATGTCTCAAATGGGGTGCTGCAGGGGACATTTCTGGGACTTGTGCTCTTTAGCATGTTTATTAGTGTCATGGGGAAGGTATATAGGGTAGGATGTGTCACTTTGCAGATGGCAGAAAGCTTTGCATCAGGACAGACAGCAAAGAGAGTGTCAGGGAACTGCTAAGGAGCCTGGAATATTAAAAGATGTGGTCTGATATTTGGCAGCTAAAATTCAAAGCAAAAAAGTGCAAGGTGACGCACAGTGGAAGAGGAACCATATGACAGAATAGTTGATGGGGAAGGGTGGTCAAGCTGGGTACTACTTCCAAAGAACAAGACCTCTGGGTCATAAGTGACTCCCTCAGTCTAACCAGTGTATTCAATGAGGCCTACAGCAATGCAAAAAGAATGCTGCTGTACATTGGGAGGGGTTTTAATGGTAATAGGAAGGAAGCAATATTGCCACTGGGCATAGTGGCTGTTTGAACACCTGTGGAGCAAGTTTAATAAATTATGTTACTTTCAGCAGTTCAATGTGCACAGAATCCTTTTGTGTTTTCATCTGAAGTACTCTGCTTAGTTCTGAAGTTCCTACCTGATACAAGACAATAACTGACTGGAATTGGTCCAGCAAATTGTTACCAAAACGATTCAGGGTCAACAGGGCAGATCCTGTGAGTAATGACTGGAGGCACTAAACATGTATCAGTGGAGACAAAAAGAAGGGGGGGGTAACATGATACAGACCTTTAAGTTCCTGAGAGGAGTAAATCAAGTGAGCAGAGAGAAACTATTCAATAGGAACCAGTAGTTAGTAGTCTGTAACAAGGGGGCATTAATGGAAGCTGATGGGAGGGAGGTTCAGAAGGGATGTGAAAAACATTTACTTCATGGAGAGGGTGGCTGAGCCATGAAACATCCTGCTGACTGAAGTGGAGGGGACCATTAATGGGTTCAAGCACAGTTGGGGCAGAGTATGGGGTCTGATAGTTACATAAAAAGAAATAGCATGATAGACACAGGGGGAAAAGGAAGGACCATCCTGGACAGTAGGTCATGGAGTAAGGCAAGGAAACAAAATTAGGACTGACTGAAAGGAACAGTGGTTTTTAAAAACAGTGGAAAAGATTTTCAAATGGCTTAAACTGCTGCAAGCTGTCTGTGGTGGGTATGATTTTACAGTTGGGAAGCATCAATATTGATTTTTTGTTCTCCTGATTACCTGGTACCTCTTTTCTCTACCATGATAAGTAGATATGGCAGCCTCAGTTTAGAAATAAGGTTACTGCTGCTCTGAATGTAGGTTTACTTTTACCATGCACTGCTTCTTTAACATACAGCACAGTGTTTTTACTAAATAAAGCTTTTTGTTTTTTTAGCATAATGTTTTAACAGAAAAAAAGCATCAAAGTTTCTTAATAAAAATGTTTACATACAACCTATGTGCTTTCCTTAATAGTAGTTTTCTCAGCCTGTGGTGTGATTAAACTGAAGTTGACCAGGGTCAATGTTCTTTTATGGGAAATCAGTCAGCTTTTCCACGTAGGCACAGCTAGATAGATAGACAGATAGACATATAGCTAGATAGATAGAGAGGTAGCTACCACAGAGAGATGGAGGGGGAGAGACAGAGAGTGATCGAGATCAGGGAATTACTGTGTCACTTCTCCAGATGAAGCCTGTACCATAACTTCCAGGTGTGGCTGCAGAACTGAATAAAATCCCACTGTTCTCATACTGAGAACATGGGTGAACAGCTCCTCTCACTAAGTTGGGCACCCTGGATTTTGGGGTGCCAGAAAAGGTATTGCTGGCAAGTTTTTAAAAAACATAAACAGTAGAATCTAGCTATATGGGCCCCTTTTAGCTAGATTCAGGTGTTTGTTTTTTAAAGAGATTATTTTTATGTAATTTAAATGATTGTAAGTTTAAATAGTAAAAAGAAAATGGCAGCTTATGAAAAAGGATTTTTATCTCACACAAAAAGGATTGGCCCCATGTGAAAAAGAATCCTTTTTCATACAGACCAAATTCTTTTTTGATTCCAAGCAGCTATACAACAGATGCTACTGAGCATGCAGAGTACTGAAATTTAAAAATTTAATAACTTTGGAAGGGATTCACATTTTTTTCACCAACCCAGTAAAAGGCATATCTGTGGGCCAAGCCTTCCTGCCCTGAAAATTCAGACCAAAATTCCAAACCATCTGGGCACTTTGCAATGACAAAAAAACAGCAAAAAAACAGCATTTTTTTCTCTTTCTGCAATCTGCTTCTTGGAATCCACACATCTGACACAACAAAACTTGCCATGTCAAAAGCTTTTCACTACGAAACTGAGCATGCACGATTTCATGCAAATCCATTAAACAGTTGTGAAGATATTAAAGTGCAAAATTTGAGGTTTAACATAGAATCTGCTGCTCAATCCGAAGATTTCCAACCTAACACTTCCACCACCACACCAACAGGTGTCAGAGGTTACCTTGGGGTCATCAAACCTAATGCCCACCCCATCTCATAAGTAAATACTAGAGATGGGTACAGCATAGGAGAATGGTGTGAGTGTTAGGGCTGATGACCCCAAGGCACATCCCCTGATGCCTGTTGGTGTGTGCAGGGTCAGGGTGGGGTGTTAGGGCTGGAAACCCTAATGTCATGTTTCACTAGTTTTGTCACTCTAACCCTAACTGATACAGTAACTGAGTTTTCTGCAACAAATTTCCTTACTTTTTGAGATAGCGTAATGCTAGCCTTATTTGCTTTGTGGTAGCACAGGGCTCTCTGGGCCCTGCACTCCCATGTACCCATAATGTTTGAGAGATTGTAATAGTACCCTTATTTTCCTATGAGTCCACAGGGCCCTCTTGGTCCTGCACTCCCCTAGAACTCCAGAGCAAAGTAACATTTTTTTCATGAAAGCATCAAAAGGCAAATGGATGGGGCAAGTCCTTTTTTACACAGAAAGTTTCAAAGCAAAATTGGAAACTGTTTCTTCACAGTGGAGTGAAAAAGAAACAGCTGTGTACACATCACATTACAATGTTATCCTATGGGAGAAGAACCAAAATTTAAACCCCCCACAACTCCAGAGCAGTGTATATTTTTTTTCACCAAATGAACAAAAGGCACATCTATTGGATAAGCCCTTTCTACCATGAAAAATTCAGGCCAAAACCAGAAACCGTTTACAAACTGTGGCATGACAGAGAAACAGGTAGTACTATTATAGTCAATGGTACAGCATGATTGGGGAAAAACGAAGGGTGAAGGGGCAGATTAGCAGGATTAAAACAGGGGAGAGATGGGCACAAGACCCAGAGGAGCAGGCTGAGGTACTAAATGAGTACTTAACCTCAGTTTTCACCAAGGAAAATGGGGGTGCTGCATCATACATGGGAGGAGACAGTGATACTGAGGAGGAGGGGGGACCCTTACCGATTGTCGGGTCTGGGGAGAGGGGGAGGCATCACTGGCAGGAGGGGGGAAGGCTAAGCAGGGAGAAGAGGTAGCAGAAGTGGAAATCACAGCAGAGAGAGTAAGAGAAGCCCTCAGGTCCCTTATGACAGAGAAAGCACCGGGGCTGGATAAATTACATCCCAGAGTGCTGAAGGAACTTGCAGATGTCCTGGTGAAACCCCTGGTGGAGCTTTTCACCATCTATCTGAGGACAGGGCGGGTGCCCCAGGACAGGAAGGTGGCGCATATAGTGCCTATCCACAAGGTGGGATCAAGGGAGGTGGCAGGGAACTACAGACCTGTCAGCCTGACATCGGTGGTGGGCAAGGTGATGGAGGGCATTGTCAAGGAGAGGCTGGGAGGGACCTGGAAAAGTCAGGGTGTCTGGACAATAGATAACATGGATTCATCCTGGGGAAATCATATCAGACAAGTGTTGTGGAGTTCTATGACTGGATGATGAGTGCATTGGACCTGGGTAGACCAGTGGACATCCTCTTTCTAGACTTCAGCAAGGCATTTGACTCTGTTCCTCACGTAGGCCTGTTGCATAAGCTGGAAGAAATGGCGGTGGGGAACCAGATGATCAGATGGATAGGCAATTGGCTCCAGGACCAGACCCAGAGGGTCATAGTTGGTGGGGTAGTCTCATCCCCAAGGAGGGTCATTACCGGGGTCCCACAGGGATCAGTCCTTGGGCACCTCTGGTTCAACACCTACATCTCTGACATAAGGACAGGTATCAAGAGTGAGATGAGTCTCTTAGTGGATGACTCAAAACTGGGGATGGTGGTGGATGGGGAGGAGGGAAGGGTGGCCCTACAGGAGGACCTGGAGGCTCTGGAAAGATGGTCTAGAAAGTGGAAGCTGAGGTTCAATGCAGGGAAATGCAAGGTACTGCACCTTGGGGCCAGAAATCCAGGCCAAGTGTACACCTTGGTGGGGGAAATGCTACGAGTCTCGATGGCTGAGAGGGACCTGGGGTTGGTGGTGGATGTCAAGATGAACAACTTTGAGACATGTAGGAGGGCAGCAGCCAAGGCCAACAGGATGCTGGGATGCGTCACTAGGGGGATCACCTCCAGAAGGAAGGAAGTGATACTCCCTCTGTATAACTGCTTGGTGAGGCCGCACCTTGAGTACTGCATGCAGTTTGGAGGCCACACTTAAAGGGACATTAAACTCCTGGAGAGGGTCCAGAGGAGGGCAACCAAAATGATTTGGGGCTTGGGGACAGGATCTATGAGGAGAGGCTCAAAGAGCTAAATATGTACACATTGGAAGAGAGAAAGGACCGGGGGACATGATAGAGAGTCTTCAGGTACACAAGGGGTAAAGGGGAGGAACAGTCAGGGTGCTTCGAAGGAAGGAGGAGGGGCCACTAGAGGCATGGGTGGAAGCTGGAAGGGGGAAGATTCAGGGGAGAAAGGAGGAGGTGCTACTTCACTGAAAGGGTGGTGGAGCCATGGAATGAGTTGCCTAGGGGGTTGGTGGAGGCAGAGATGGTGGAGGGGTTCAAGAGGGGGTGAGACAGGTACAGGGGAAGGGTTCTGGAAGCAAAATCCAATGCAGCGAGAATATCTGGAACTGGGAAGGGAGAAGCCAGAGAAGGTGAGGGGGGCAGCAAGGTCAGCTCCCAGGGTGGGGGCTGACCAAACAAGCAGATGCAAAAGATCGTTAGGCCTATTCTGCTGGCATTTTAGTATGTTAGTATGATAAGAGATCCTTTTTCATAAAACAATATTCTAGATCATGCTAATCCCCTTTTACTTAATGGGAAAGCACAATAAAGGATCCTTTTTCATGAAACAGGACTCTAAATCATGCTAATCCCATTGTGGTCAGTGGCAAAGCATGATTGAGGACCCTTTTTCACATAACAGGCTCCTATGCCGTGCTAATACCATTGCACTCAATGGTAAAATATATTCCCGGGTACTCTAGTGTTCCCTCCCCCCTTCTCCGATGTCCAGTTGCCATATTCCTATAAGACATATATTTCTCTAGTAGTCTAGTGGTCCCTCCCCTTCCCCCAGTGTCAGAAGGTGTAGTCAGTGTGCCAATCACAGAGCTCATAAACAGAATCCATAGTCCAGCAGACACCTGTATTTAACTACTTATAAGTGCTAGTTTAAGTTTTTAAGAAGTGGCTACTGCTGCAAATGAGTTTAGCAAAATGGATGTCCCAGTGCATGCATATAGACTATACACTAAGCAGTGTTTCAAATTCAGCTGATCAGTGCATTAGCAATGTGTTAAATGACTGTGTGAACATGGTACAATACATGAGCCCTTGTCTCTATAGGGCCACTATATATTTATCTGTTCAACATAAATAGGATACACTAGTATAAAAGTTAACAGGTAAAGGACATGTCTTCAGAATTAAACACAAGATGAAAATCTATCTCTACCCCCAAAAAGATTAGAAACAAAATTGTGAAATGAATACAACTGCAGACTTCCTTTAAAATATTCCCCACAAAATCATCCCTATTTGCAGTGCAGTAACTAGAAAAGCAATGCTACTTTCACACATGTATGTCCTTGATTAGTATTGGAACATTTAATTCAAGCACAGAGGGCCCGATATTCAAAACTTTGCCCCGGGGCTGAAGTAGCATTGCCTGGTAGGCAAACTTAGCCTGGAGCACAAAGCAAGCTATATTCAAAAGGAATAGCCCAGGGCAAACAGCCTCTGAATATAGCATGGGAATGAGGCCATGCAAACTGGGCTGGGAGTGCAGGGCAAACGTAGCCCTGGAATAAGACAGCACTGAATATAGCAACCAGGAAGTGCAAACCACATCAACAACAATACAGTGCACAGCGATGGGAGGGTAGGTAGAGGTGAACTATGTGGCCAATGTGTGTGCCAGCACATGCGTGGACCCACTACAGCTGCAGGCAGCAGCTGATGTGAAAGAAGTCAAAGGAAACAGAAATGCAAACACTAACGCAAGCGCGAACTGAAATGCAAACCATAACGCACACAGGCATGGTACCACAATTGCAAATACAAATGGTAATGGTAACAGCAACAATAACGCCAAACGAAACAGAAATAGAAATGCAAGTGCAAACAAAAATGCAAACCGTAACACACATGGTGGTGTAGACGGGAATGGTAATGCAAACTGTAATGGAACCGCAACTGGAAATGCTAAGTGGCACAGTATCGAAAGGGCACACCATTCTTTTCCTGAAAAACTGCATTGAAAAACACAATGAAAACAAAGAATGTATGCATAATAGTGGACCTCGGAGCACAAAATTAGGACTTGGAATACTAAACTGCTTATATCTCAGGAACCGTACGACGTAGAAAAAAATTAAAATTCCATATGAATTATGAGTTTCCTGGCTAGTTTTGTACTTAGGCCTACTTGGGGGGCTAAGCACTTTTGTGACAAAAATTACGTATTTCGCACCGTTTCCGAGATATGGGCTCTGAAAGGCACGGCAGATGCCATAATGTTATCCTACGGTAAAAGTGTCAACTCCGGAGTACCGTCAGTTTGCCTCCCTGTAATATCTTTTCACCAAACCATGAAAAGGCACATCTGTGGGATGTTGGCTTCCTTCCCTTCAAATTTCAGCCCAAAAGACCAAACCCTTATTTTGCAGCAGGGCGGCAAAAAATTCCTGTAATGCAGCGGACGCCGTAATGTTATCCTATGGAGAAAAGCATCAACTTCACAGTGCCGTATGTTTGCCGCCCTGTAATATATTTTGATCAAACCACGAAAAGCCACATCTGTGTGATGTAGCCTTTCTTCCCTCCAAATCGCAAGAAAAAAGACCAAACCATTTCTGAGATATTCAATGCCAAAGATTAGTAAAATGTCCCTATCTATTCCATTATAAAAAATCTGGCCATCTTGTTCTGCCTTCATGATCAAAAATGGCAGTCAAAGAATCTAATGATCAAAGAATTTGCAGGCTCACAAACAAAGAATTAAAAACCTTAGAAATAAAAAAATTAAAGGAATTGCAGTAAACCACTGCCATAGTTCAACAGAACAAAGCCCCCTGAGTAAAACCCACCCTCAGTGACTTCCTAGGACACCCCTGGGCTGAGAAAATTGATTTTTAAATTGGGCCATCTCGTCCCTCAATCACGATGCATGATCACGATCAAAGAATCTGACGATCAAACAATTTGCAGGCTCACGAGCAAAAAATTTGCATGGTCATGATCAAAGAATAAAAAGTCTTCAAATTTAAAAAATTAACAGAATTGCAGCAAACCACCACCATGGTTCATCAGAACGAAACCCCTGAGTAAAACCCAGCTTCATTTGTCTTCCTAGCACACCCCTAGGCTGAGATAATTGATTTTTTAATCTGGCCATATCATCCCTCCCTCACGGTGCATGATCTCGATCAAAGAATCTCACAGTCAAAGAATTTGCAGGCTCATAATCAAAGAATTTGCAGGTTCACGACCAAAGAGTAAGGGACAAGATGGCCAGATTTTAAAACTAATTTTTCAAGCCCAGGAGTGTCCTAGACAGTTAACTGAGGGTGTATTTTGCTCAAGGGGCTTCGTTCTGCCCCATCTTAAGAAAGAAATATATGTTTTTTATATCCCTGGTAGTCTAGCACCCCCCTCGTCATGATAAGATATGTAATGATCATTGTATCCCTGGTTGTCTAGTGGCCCCCTCAATCTGTATTGAATAAATATATATATTTTTTTATCCCTGGTAATCTAGTGCCCTCTCCCAAATGTGTCTTGCCTCTATATTTGTTATTTATCTCCCTGGTGGTCTAGTGCTCCCCCCGATCTGTATATAATTATTATTCTTCATATCTCTGGTAGTCTAGTGGCCCCCCATCATAATGAAATCCATAAGCAGTTGCCCTTTCCTAGTAGTCTAGTGGCACCCCACCCCCCCAGCCATGCCAACCACCCAGCACCCCACCGTTCCCCAGCCAGAGACTGGCACAGCCCCCCTCTCACCTCCATGGCCAGCCACCGACTGTGTGTTTTATGAGCGCTAATGGAAAGAGATGCTCTGAAATTATTTCTGAGCATCTCTTTCCATTACAGGACACAAGGGAAATTCCCCTACTCTTTTCGATAACTACCATGGGATCTTTAACATCCACCTGAACTACCACCAATCCAGGCAGATGGGACCTCGGTTTAACGTCTCTTCTGTAAGACTATCAAGCCATGCCTTTGGTTTGATCCAAATTGGTCAAAAAATAGAGTTATAAGTTTTTAAAATCTTTGATCATGGCTTGCTAAAGATCTTTGATCACGAGCCTGCAAATGTTTTGATTGCGAGATTCTTTAATCACGAGATTCTTTGATCGCGATCTTGCATCGTGACCTAAATACACAAATATCTCAGCTCATGGGTGGGCTAGGAACACAAATTAGGGTGGGTTTTGATCAGGGGGCTTTGTTCTATCGAGGCATGCCATTGGCTCAGTTCAAATCGGTGAAAAACTTGTGTTTCAGCATTTTAAAGTCTTTGGTCTCGAGAGTGCAATTTCTTTCACTGCGAACCTGCAAATTCTTTGATTGTGAGATTCTTTGATCTTGATCGTGTATCGTGAGCGAGGGACGAGATGGCCAGATTAAAAATTTTAATTTCTCAGCCATGGGGTGTTCTAGGAAGACAAATGAGGGTTGGTTTTGCTCAGGGGCTTCGTTCTGACGAACCATGGCAATGATTTACCACAATTCTTTGTATTTTTTAATTACAGCACTTTTTATTCTTTTATCATGAGCCTGCAAATTCTTCGATCATGAGCATGAAAATTCTTTGATCATGAGATTCTTTGATCGTGATCATACATCGCGAGGGAGGGACCAGATGGCCTGATTAAAAAATTAGTTTTCTCAGCCCAGGAGTGTCCTAGGAAGTCAAATGAGGGTGGGTTTTGTTCAGGGGGTTTCATTCTGTTGAACCATGGTGGTGGTTTACCTCAATTGGAGGGCATGGTTGACCATATCAAAGGCCTTGGAGAGGTCCACAAAAACAGCACTGGTGGCATTACCAGTGTCAATGTTCATGAGGATATGATTTATAGCATTTTTCTTTTCTAATTGTTTAACCAGGTGAGACACACTAAGCTGAAAGCTTTTTTAGAGGTGGAACCTGGGAGCACAGGGAAGTTAAGTGACTTGCTCAGGGTCACACAGTATATGCAAGTGGGGGCTGTGGGATTCAAACCCAGGTCTCCAGATTAGCAGCTCAGAGACTTAAACCACTGCACTATACTGCCTCCCTGCTATACTGCCTCTTTGTTCATGAGCCTGAAAATTCTTTGATCGTGAGCCTAAAAATTCTTTGATCGGGAGATTCTTTGATCATCATCTTTGATCATGAGGGAGGGACAAGATGGCCAGATTTTTTATAATAGAATAGACAGGGAAATTTTACCAATCTTTAATATTGAATATCTCAGAAACGGTTTGGTCTTTTTACTTGAAATTTGGAGGGTGTTTACGGCATGTCCTGCGAATGTAAATTACAGTGTTTATGTGTCAGAAAATATTTTTTGGGTGAAGATATGGCATGGCACATTTTACATTTTGCGAAGAGCATTTTGCTTGTGGTGATGGCTTGAAATTGATAGGATACCTAGCCTTAGTGTCATGGATGTAGTTTTCAGTTGTTGTGTGTGTTAAATGTCAACATGTGTGGAACTGTTCCATTCTGACGAATGAAAATTTCAAACATTGACATGTCATATCATATGTTATAGACACGGTTTGGTCTTTTCACTTGAAATTTGGAGGATGTTGATGGCATGTCCTGTAGATGTGAATTACTGTGTGTATGTGTCAGACAATATGTAAGTAATAAGACACAGCAGGGTGCTGGTTGTCATGCTATAAACACATGCCTAAGTGCATGGTGAGACATGAGGCCACAGGCTGAGTGTATTTCCGCACCTAGGCATGCGGTTATCACATAACAACCAACACCCTGGAGTGTCTTATTGTGCTTATAAAATGGGTAACAAGCATGAAGCACTAACATATAAAGTTGGAAAGCATTATACTGACGCATATTTTGCATTTCAAAACTGTGATTTTTATTTAAATAGAGTAATAATTTTGGCTGGCCCAGTGGCACTGAGGTCTGAGGCACTGGACACCTTACCTCACACTGTGCCAGTGACCCGTGTTCTGGAATGAACATGCGTTATCGGGTGTTGGCAGGGAGAAGAAGGATAGAGCATCTGCTAGACTGCTCTCCTTCTCCAGGGAGGGGGGTTCACTTCCCGATGCCTGATTGCCCCCTTGCGGAGGATGGGGGTCAGGGCACGGGGTGACAGCTTTGGGGATGAGTCTGGGCAAGAGGCCTGGAGGGGCGAGACATGTGGACTCATGCGCCCCTGCACCCACTGGCATCATTGCACACCCAGGGCTCCAGCAAGGGGTCGAGTGAAGAAGGGAAAAAGGTGGCACCTCTCGCATGGCTTTATGGCTGTCTGTGAGTGTTCATTGGAGCTGGCACCCATACTGGATCCATGAGAGTGGGGAGTTAGGGGGGCTCCCTGCCACCCCACTGTGGGGGGCAAGCCACAGGAATTAAGGGTGCCAGCGGAGACAAGATGGACACTGGCCAGATCCCTGGACAGGATGCGAGAAGTACTGGGGGGCTGAGAGGTGGCTAGGAGGATAGATAGAATAAAAAAAATAGAGCAATAATTTAAAGAAAAAATAGTCCCTGCTTCTTCTGCCTATTTAGGCACATTTCATTCACTTTCAAAATCATTTCTTTAGTTTTACAATATTTAAAATAGTTATCAGTTTGGCATAAATGCTGCTTTATTAGGTGATGCCTGTGTTTATTTAAATTTCTAGGAAACCTGATGTTTGCAACTGACAGAGCAAACAGCTGAAGTTCAACTAAAGCAGGATGTGGTGTGCTGTTATGGTAATGGAGACAGCACACATTAAATTGACTAAATAGCACTGTTCACGAACGGTGCAACAAAGTAATTAAATAAAAAGAGTTTTAGCCAGCCTGGTGGTGCTGAGGGTAGAGGCACTGGACGCCACACCTCGCACCATGCCTGAGACCCGGGTTTGGGTATGGACTCGGGCTGCCAGGGGCTGGCAGGAGAGAGGGAGGATTGCGCATCTGACAACTGCTCTCCTCTTTCTGGGGTGGGTAGTGGGGCTTGCATAGTCCTGTAGTGGCGACTGGCAGAGGACAGCCACACTACAAGTGGGATGCAATAGCGGGGGGTGTGAGCGCAGTGGGTGTCAGCATGCTTGGACGCCATTGCATGTCAGCTCTCCACTGGGAGAAAAAGTAGAAAATGTGGAGGGCAATCTTCACGGCTGATGGCTGTGCCTTGCACCACTAGAGAGACTCTAGAGGGGTGAGTACCCAGTGGGTGCATGAGCGATAATGGCTGACCCTCTGGGGGAGCGGGTTCGTGTGGCCCACATGCACAACTGGGTCTGGTGGTGCCGTCCCGGCGGCTGGAGATTGTGTACAGCCACTCTGCCAAGGAGAATAAATAGTAGGAAGATAAAAAAAAAAGAAAAAAAGTTTTATGTGTTTTTTTTTTGTTTGTTTATTGTGGTGTGCCAGTGGACAGGCAAGGTGGGGGTGGCAGGCATTTGTACTCTTCTGTAGCGAGTATAAGCATATCCCATACAATGCGGCTGTGTCAATGTGACTCCTCCCCGCATTCCACATCCAAAACACCTTTGAGATATCCCCCCAATTCTTTTGCTGTTTTTTGCTGTGATGGTGCCTTAGAACCCCCCCATCCATCCCATCTATATTTCCATAGGGGAAGCTCTAAGATTGGCCGTTGGATTGGGAGCAAGTGACCATTTTGACAGCAAGTGGAGCGTGTCCTTTGGCAGCTGTCATATTTACCACTTTGTTGCCTGTGAATTCTATCAGGCTGGTCACTCTGCCAACCGGGAAGGTTTCATTTTTAAAAATAAAGATTTACATAGCTGACTGTGGTGGTTGTCATTAGCAAGATCAAGCATGTCTAACTGGAGCTGCCCTATTCAATGTTTTTTGCTTTGCGATTCTTGAGCGAGCAGCTTACCTATCACTGCAGTTTCATCCCACTGCTTGCTGTACTAAACACTGCTTTTTTTTTTCAATTTAGCCTGGTATTTTTCATTTACTGTGCAACTCTGAGTGAGGAATAACTGTGGACAACATTGACAGATTGGCAGGTGGGTTGGTCACCTGCTCCAATGCCAGAGTCCAAGGACTGAACAACTGTAAACTGAGAGTTATGTCCTGTCCTCATGAACAAAGCTTGCGATCAAAGAAATCTCTCAACCAAAGAATTTGCAGTCTCACAATCAAAGAATTTAAAAATGTTAAAATTCAGTTTTTTGACACAACTATATTAAACCACAGGCTTGGCTCGATAGAGGGAAGCACCCTGAGCAAAACCCCTCCTAGTTTTACTTCAAAAGTCACCCCGGGCTGAGATATTTGTTTTTTCCAACCTAAAAATCTGGACATCTCATCCCTCCCTCACAAATGAAGATTGCAATCAAAGAATCTCACAATCAAAGAATTTGCAGGCTCGAGATCAAAGATCGTTTGCGAACTACGATCAAAGAATTTAAAAGTTTAAAACTCCATTTTTTGACACCACTACATTAAACCACAGGCATGGCTCGATAAAGGGAAGCCCTCTAAGCAAAACCCATCCAAGTTTTACTTCAGAAGTCACCCCTGGGCTGAGATATTTGTTTTTTTTCCAACCCCAAACTGAAAACAAGATGGCAGTTGTCACGATCGGTAAATTTCTGTGAGCAAAGAATCTTTGATCATGAACCTGCAAATTCTTTGATTGTGCGGAGTGACCAGATGGCCAAAACCCCATTCTTCTTTCGCAAAACAACCATATACATTTTTCCATAGACTTCTAATGGGAGAAAAAAGTTTAATAACTTTTGAAAGGATTCATATTGTTTCACCAAACAAAAAGTGGCATATCCCTTGACACAAGCTCTTTGTATTTGCCAGGTTTCAGACCAGCATGCCACATGGTGGCCCCATAGCACCATGGACAAAATAAAAAAAAAACTGCCCTCAAAACTGGCAAAATGCACATTTATTCAGTGATTCCCTGTGCAAAAACCATAAGTACAACCAAAACACAATTTAGCAGATCAAGAGATCTACCATGCCCCACCAAGCATACCACATTTCATGCAAATCCATTGAATGGGTCCAAAGTTATTAACATGTAAAATTTCAAGTTTAACAATAAAGTGCCTTCATAAACCTAAGTATAGGGGCATGACTGCCCCCCTATAATAGAATAGAATAGAATAGAATAGAATAGAATACATATATATATATATATATATATATATATATATATACAGATATATATATATATATATATATATATATATATATATATATATATATACTGTATATACACACACACATATATGAGAATTTTCCTGGAAGTCTAGTGGTCCCTCCTTCCTGATGTGTGATCACCTTCCCTGTGGAAAAAAAATATATTTTCTGGTAGTCCAGTTGTCCCTCTCCCCTGCCCTGCTATGCAATCTCCCCCCCCTTATAATGAAATAATTTTCCTGGATGTCTAGTTGTCCCTCCCCATTCCCGATCCTAGTCCCATTAAAACACACTCCAATGTGTGCTAGTGTAGTGCACCCCCAACACCCCCACCCTGTCAGGCAATCACCCACCATCCCACTCCCTCCCACACCAATTTATGATCGGAGACCAGCACAGCTCTCCTATCACCTCCACAGCTGGCTGCTGACTGTGCTATGAATGACCACGTACTGTCTATCATGTGCTCATTCATTCCTCTGTTGGCAGCTAGCAGTGAAGGTGAGAGGAGGGCTGTGCTGCTTGTCAAATGAGAGTCAGGATTGGGAGGGACCGGGGTGTTGGGTAATTAGCTGACAGGGTGAGGGGGTGGGGGTCTACTAGAATCGATGAGAGTGGGTTTTAAATGGACAGGGATTCGAACAAGGATGGACCACTTGACTACCATGGAATTTTTCATCACACAGGGGCAGTGATCAGACACTGGGGAAGGGGGAAAGGACCATTACACTTCCAGGGAAATTTTTGATTATACAAGGAGGATGATCTCACAATGGGGGCTGAAGGGACCACTAGACTACCAGGAAATATATTTTTTTTCACGGGGAGGGCAATCAGACATCAGAGCAGGGGGAGGGACCACTAGACTACCAGATAAATATAATATTTTATATGTGGAAAGCCATTGGACATTGAGTGAGGGGGGAGGGATCACTACATTACCAGGGAAATATATGTTATATGGGAATGGAGATCAGACATCAGGGAAGGGACCACTGGACTACCAGAAAAATATGATATTTTTTTAAGCTCTTCATTTATCATTTCTTTTCATACATAAAAAGGCACTTAACACATAACAACCATAATACAAATGTACAGTAACATTTTACAGTTATAGGTAGGAAACTTAATATGCTGGAAAACTCATGACTGATTTTCATGTAAACACATGGGAAATTCTCAATTTAAAATACATTTACATAATTAAAAAAACAAAAAATCAAGACAGAACAACACATTTCAAGTGCTTCAGTTAAACTAATTATATATATGTGGTACTGCATCTCCCACAGAGGTTCTTAGTCTTTTAAATATTTTTTTATTTTAATGGGTTCACCAAAACATAACCCAGACAGACCATCTTAGGGTAGCTGGTTCATTCCACTGTGGTATCAAACAGATGAGGCATATTGATGAATCCTGGTAGGATGAAACACGTGTCTATGTCATCTGTTAGCACCCTTTGCAAACTGTGTGAGAGGCCTTTCGGCACCATGCAATTCTGCTTAAAGTTGAACCAGCATAACATTCTGTGGTGATTTGCATATGCAGCCCATGATGCTTTGCATTGTGTGGGCATGTGTGATTTTGTATTTTCTTGCAACATGGCTTCCCAGCCAAATGCCCTTTGGGGTAACCCTTGCCTCAGTGTTTGCGCACAGAGGTTCTTTGTCATATATATATATATATATATATATATATATATATATATATATATATATATATATATACACACACACATATATATATTTATAGATAGATATTGTGGAGTGTAGCCAAAATATATTATTCATTTTCATGTATTTACTTAGATTCTTGGAAATTAAGTAAATAAGTGAATAAAGATAAATATCAATGAGCTCATAAACCCAAGGATGATAAGTCTCCTTCTACCTAACCCCTAACCTTCAAATCTCCCTTATACCCATTCAAGGGACAAGATATTGTCTATGGGCCATAATGTACAGTACCCAACACCTCCAAAATATTTCAAACATATCCTTACTGTGATTTACCAATGCTGTAAGTCTCTTCATTTTATACAGCATAATCTTTAGTTTACCTATCGCGAGTCGACATCTACAGCGCCGACATCTCCAACAGCAACAGACACAATGCCGAGTCTTGGCATTATACTATCAGGGATGTCGGTGTGTTTTCTAAAGGGGGGCTGCACCCCTGAACTCCCCATGTGGGGGGCTACACCATCCACATACCCCGGTCCCTAAATATACAACTCCAAGTCAGAGTTGTCTCAGGAAGGGGGCAAAACACTGGGAGATGCAGTACTAGTGCCAGTGAGGACCATCACAGTGACCCAAAGCTTTCCATCAAATTCTGTCGCTGTAATGGTCTTTGCTGTGGTGGTGGTGTCAACATGTGGTCAGTACACCCATTAGGTCATGGCATTCTCCATTGGTGGGAATGCTCACTGCAAGCCACTTCCTTGATACAGTTTTTTGGCTGCAAAAAGCCATATGTTTAACAATTTTCTGCTTGAGAGATCTCGCATCCCCTCAAGAAAGTTAGAGGAATGAAAAAAATCCTTAGTAAGTTGGATGGGGCAGGAAATAATTTTGACAAGGCCCCTTGAAGAGTTTCAAAAAAGTGTCTAAGAGGCTGACAGCTCCAAAAAATGTGGCTGTGAATTGCAGAAGACTATCCACATCCCCTCCAACAGGAGGTGTCCCTGGCTGGGATATATTTTATCTGGATAGCTGCAGTTTTAAAAAACAAAGTGCTGCTTTCCAAGAAAACTTCTTCCAAAAATAGGAGGCAGTGCATGAATTTAAGATATTTTAAATGTCCTTCCCATATCTGGTTCTCAAGGTTTATATTAATGTCCTTCTCCCAGGATTTTCTTACCATCTCTAATGTATCTTTATGTAACAAAAGCAATGCTTTTTATATGTAGGAGATCATATGCTGCAGTGGGGCACCACCTTGTAAGGCTATTCAAGAGATCTCAAATGTTTGTGGGAGTTCTTTACTTCCAGGCAGAGCTGGGGACAGAGACTTATTAAAGTTTATGGATACAGATCTCTTAAATGGTCCTGGTGATGGAGTTCATATTGATGTGACATCTCCTCAAATGATAATAAAGTCCCTTTCTTAAAAAAACTGTTGGATTGTTAATCTACCTAGTCCAATCCATCTATGGAACCCATGGTAAAGGTTGGCTGGGTGAAAGGAGTGGAGATATGGCAAAGAAAATAATAGATATCTATGCTGACATAAATATCTTAGTTCTGTCACTGTCCTCCAGCATATTAATGTATTACTAGTATATGGGTTTTCCGTAATTCCTTCTATAGAGATGCCAGGGTAGCTGAGCAGAATTTTATATAAATTAATTAGGTCTTCTTCCCGCTTTTCCACCCCTGTGCACTTAGCTGTGTAATGTCAATGAAGCCATAGAAAAAAATATTCTAATTTGAGCTGCAAGGTAAAAACTGGAGAGATTTCTGAGGGTCAATCAGTAAAATTTGTTTGGGGAGCTGGAGAATAGAAAATCTTATCCTGGGATTTTTATAATCCCAAATATAATGTGAGATTTGTTTATTAAGTTCTCTACAAAAATTATTCAGTAGAGAAATATGGAGAGCCTGCACCAGATATAAAAATCTGGGCAATAAATTCATGCACACCACCTCCACTCTCTGGACTAGGGGAAGTGGAATAGTCGTCTATCTGTCCATGTCTAAAATCGTTGTAACAAAGGGGTGTTATTGTATTGGTAAAGTGAGAAATATGATATTTAATATTTATAATATGTATATTTTTTAGTATAATTTTATTATTATTGTTATTTATTTAATAGGAAATATTCTTTGATAGTAGGACTGCCACGCAACATTGGAGAAGGGAGGAAGGACCACTAGACTACCGGGGAAATCCGTTCCCACAAATTGTGACAAAGGAACCTTTTTCAAGATTTCTTTGCCACAGTTTGCAGTAAAAGAAAATTAATTTCACAAACTGTGGAAACAGATCTAGTTTCACATCACAGCTTTCCCTCAATTTGCAGAAATGGATTTTCAGAGGTAAAAAAAAAAAAACATTTTAGAACAACATACCACAAAGCCAGGCATTCAGGTAATTCATTTTTAGTGGGAATCCAATACTTCCATGAGTCAAAATGTGGAAGCCTTTCCAGTACTGTGGAAGTCAAAATACTTCCCAGATCCCACAGTTTTAAAGCCAGTATTCTAGGAATGATCAATTTGGGGATGTTCATACAAACATTAGCAGTAAAATACAATTTATTTTTAGAAAAATCCATCATTTCTTAGCTTCTGTGCATTCAGTTTTGGAAGCTGTCCAATTTTGCTTTTTATGTTTGGAAGTCAATGACTTCTTCACTCTTTATTTTGGAATTTTTTGCCTTACTTTTTGGAGTCGCATACTCCCAAAATGGACTTAACTGAAGCCTTACACAAAACTAACTGCAAATCTGATTCCATGGCTTCTGATTACCTAAAGACAACTATTCTTCTTCCAGTAAACCATGTACATTTCATGTAATTTAACTTTGTTGCCACTGTTAGCTGAAAACAAGATGGCAGCAGCACAAAAAGGATTTCCCATTTGTGGCTCAGGATTACCTATTTGTGACCAAGAATCCTGTTTCAACCTTGACATCTAACTTTTGCCATGGGGAATAATGGGAAACTTACAAATTTAATAACATTGGACTGGATTAATATTTTTTCATCAAACCTTCAAAAGGCACTGCTGTGACCCAAGATCTACATAACCCATTAAATTCATACCAAACTTCCACACAGTGTTTGTGCAACATGGTGACAAAGAATTTGACAGAAAAATGGTAATTTGCAAGTTTTTTGACACTCTGTACCTTCGCGTCTGCACATCAAATCTGATCAAAACCTGCCACATCAAGAGATCTTTGGTCCCTGATGGCTCATGCAAACGATCATGCTAATCACTAGAATGGTTATGAAGTTATTAAGGTGCAAAATTTTCAGTTTAACGTAGAAGTGAAGATTTATCCTTAACTATAGGGGGATGACTGCACCCCTATAATATATATCTCTATATCTAATTTTACTTCAATATATATCTATATTATAGGGTGTGATAACACCCCTATAGTTAGGGTTCAACAGTCACTTCAATGTTAAACCCCTAATTTTTCATTGTAACAACTTTGCAACTGTTCACCGATTTGCGTAAAAAGTTTACATGCACCATTGGGACCAAAGATCTCTTGATGTAACAAGTTTAATTTTGGCTGGATGTGTGAGTGTGAAGACAAGGATTGTTAAAACATGTGAAAATTGCCATTTTTATGCAAATCCTTTGTCATGTCGTTTCTCAGAAACGACTTTGGTGTTTGGTCTGACATTTTTAGGGTATGTTAGGCTTCGGTTGCAAATGTACCATTTGAAGACTTGGTGAAAAAATATCAATCTATTCAAAAGTTATTAAAATTTACATTTTCCCATTATTTCCTATGGGGAAAAATTAGATGTGCTGTGCAAAAAAACTATTTTGTTGCCTCAAAAGTGATATTTGGTGTCGCAGTTGCAGAATATAGTTTCAAGATTCTGCTATCTTGTTTTCAGTTAGTGATGCAAAGAAATTTAAATATTTCAAAACATACTGCAGTTGATAAACACCAACAGTTGTTTTATGTAACTGGGGCCCAAGGAATCAGATTATGTGGTCAGTTTGCCCCCAAAATGCCCATAAATATGCTAATTGTGTCCAAGGATATATTTGTGCAGCAAATCATTGTGGTTGTTTCAGAAAACAAGGGGAGTCTGTGACACAAGCTGTGGCCAAATCCCATTGTTTAGAGAAACAAGGAAGGGCGTGCCACAAAATAGCTGCCACAATTAGCAGCACGAATATGTCCACAGAAAAAAAATAACATTTCTGGACATTTTGGGACAAACTGACCCCAGAATCTGATTCCTTGGCCCCCTGTTTAGGTAAACAGCAATAGGTGAAAAGTATGTTTAAAGGTTTTAAGACCTCCAAGTGGAAGGGGGATGAGGTATGAGAAAATGCATTTGTCAATGCTGAACATTAACTGTTTCACAGTAAAAACCCCTTCTACAGCCTGTTCTTTTATTTAGTAGCCAACATTGGGGGGCCCGGTCTCTTTAGTGGCATTTAGATCCCCCAGTAGTGTGGGTCACTGGGAGCCCACTTCCAGTGTGTCAAATTATTTGCTTAGTTTAATCCTGTAAAATAAAAGGAAACAGTCCCCTGATGTCTTTTTTGTTTTAAACTTGAAAAACAGAAAACAATCCCTTGACATCCCCACCATACCCTCCCCATGCTGACCCTCCCACTGAGCACACACCACCCCACCACCCTGCCCATTACTTACCACCAGAGGTAGTTGGCTCTCATCTTTTGTGGACTGAGATATGTCTGCACTCTTCAATGCCAAACTGCAAACTGAGGAATCAAGGTAAGTAGTGTTTAATGTATTTCAATGGCATTTTGAACTTTATGTTCATAACTTGACCATTTTTAGGACTTTTTTCACCAAATTTTGAACATGGGCTTTGTGGCTTCCTATCTCATGAACACTGCCACTGCCATTTCACTAATCTGGCTCAGAAGGTGATTTCACGGTCGCTGCATGAAATCACCTTTTGGGATAAGAAACAAAATTTCACTGCTAGTGTTCATGAGGTGGGGTCCCAAAAAAGCCATGTTTAAAATTTGCTGAAAACATACCTAAAAATGCTAGAGTTATGAGTGTTCATTGAACTTTTTCAATGCACTCATATAACGTTGATAGTTTTCAATATTTTGGCTCCAAATTTTCAACATAGCCATTTTTTCACACCACCTCATGAACAGTACGGCTGTAATTTTTTCACATCCTATCTGAAGCATGTTTTTGCACTTGTGGCGGGGAAAAGTGTTTTGGCATGGATATGAACATTTTTACCTATAGGGTTTGTGAGGTTCGATCATAAGAAGACAATGTTGAAACTTGGGGCCAGAATATGAAAATATGACAAAGTTATGACCATTCATTACAATTTTGCTACACCTGCTTATCACATCAGAAATGTTAAATATTTTTACCCCAGACTGTCAACATAGTCTTCTTATTACCCCATCTCATGTATGTCACAGCTGTCATTTTTTCAAATCCTAGCAAAAATATGTTTTTGCACCTGTGGCACGGAATGTCATTGCAGTTGTGCAGAATTATGTTTTGGCAGGGATCTGAAATTTATCTGTACAAGGTACATGAAGTGGGTTAGTAAGATGGCTATGCTGACAATTTGGTTACTGTTGTCCTATAAATGGAAGTGCAGGGCCCAGAGGGCCCTGTAATTCCACAGCTACATGCATATGCACATCTACCGAGAGAGGGGAGTGCAGGGTCCAAAGGGCCCTGTGCTCCCACATGGACATATGGATACCATTATAGAGTGATGTCAGTGCAGGGTCTGGAAGGCCCTGTGCTCCCACAGGGGAAATGAGGGTCCATTACAATTTATGTACACTTATGAACAGATGGGAGTGCAGGGCCCAGAGGGCCCTGCTCTTCCATATCCAAATAAGGCTACAATTATACTTTCTCAAAAAGCAAGGACATTATTGGCAAAAAACTTCATTACTGCATCAATTAGGGTTCTCACCATCACAAGTTGGAAAATATGGTGTTGTGGTTTCCAACACTAACACCTCACTCCACCCCCACCCTCTTTGCACCAACAGGCTTTGGGGGTGTGCCTTGAGGTTGTCAGCCCTAATGCTCACCCCATTCTCCTATACTGTAACATCTTACATTACTTACACCTTTTGATGATGGGAACCCTAACTGACGCATTAACAAAGTTTTTTGAATGCACCATTAGTGTTGAAGTGTAATAAGTAAGGAAATGTGATCTTAGGGTTCCCAATCATAAGACCCTGCCCCCACCTTCAGCTTCCAACCTGAACACCCCACCCTCACCCTTGGCTTCCAACCCTCAGGCCCACCTCCACCCTACATGCAGGAACAGGTGTGAGGGGTGTGCCTTGGGGTTGCAAACACCCACTTCAGAACAAAGCAATATCTGACTTATTGCACCATGTAGATCAATTTCACTTGTCTATATTGCTTGTCTGCACAGCCATTCTTCAGAAATTGTGTTTACCTTTAATTTTCCAAACCTGGATATATGGCCAAGAGGGTAATGAGAGGACAAAGGCCAATCAAGCAAGTGGACAGATGAGCTTACGTTTCATTGTGTGATACGGCTTCTTCAGCGCTACTGTGGGTGTGGTGGAGAGTTGGCAATGTGTGGTAATGTACTGATGAACTTTTTATGTCTGGTGTTTGGACTGTGATATAAATGGCAATACAATTAAAGTGAGTTTTGCACAGCAACTGAAATTTATCTGAGAGAACTAGGCAACTTTAATCAAAACTGGCCTGATCCCTCCCTATGCAAGCTGCGTAACATCTCTGCCCTTAACTTAATGCAATTGATCCATGAGCCAACCCAACTAAATACTAAATCAGGCAACCACACTGTCAATGACTGGATCTTAACTTCACATGTTCACACAGTAATCGAAATAGGCCTTCTCCCAGATGCACTCAGTGACCATGATATGATCTACTTGGTCCACAAACTTCACCACCCAAAAGCCCCGCATAAAACATTGCTTGTCCATTCATCCAAATCCCTACACCTTACACACCTTCTATTTGACTTAGCCCACACTGACTGGTCTCCTATTACCTCTGCCACCACATTAAATAAAGCCCTGGACTATTTCCAAAATCACTTTCTTAACAGTTGTAACAGGTATGCTCCTTTCAAGCGTACCCAAGAACACGGTAACCACCTCCTGTGGATCACAGCAGAATTGATGGCATATATGAAAGCTCATGACTGGGCTTGGAAGGCTCATAAAGTCTTTAAATCAAACACTAAGCATGACAAATATTGAATACTCAGAAACATCTGTTCCAAGGCCATGAGGCTCGCAAGGACAGAATATTTTAGATCTACCTTTGATGCCAACCTTTGCATTCCATCTAAATTCTGGAACATTATTAACTAACTCTTCCCCCCCACAATGTCAAACTCCACTTATCTATATCAATAATGTCATTACATCCACCCCCCTCGCAGTTGCCACTGAATTCAGCTCTTACTTTACCTCATGTGCTGCTGCTCTACTAGCTTCTCTTCCTCCTTCCCAACCAGATGCATATGTCTGCAACACCTCACCCACAAACACCCTCCCTAGTGACCTTTTCTCCTTCTCTCCCATCTCTCCTCATGATACTCTAGATGCTATCCTTGCTCTCAACCTATTTAAGGGTTCCTCACCCAGTGGCCTTGACCACAAATTTCTACTCCTCTCCGCTAATGCCATTTGTTCACCACTCTCTGCCTTATTAAAACTTTCCATCCTTGACCCATGGAAGCACACTTGTTCTCCCATTACCAAGGGAGATGACCCTTCTATGCATGGGAACTATCAGCCAATCTCTCTCTCTCTTACCTGTTCTCACTAAGCTTCAGGAGCACCTGGTCTTCTCCCAACTCTCCTCCTATCTCTCTGTCCCTGCCCTTTTCACTCCCTACCAATCTGGTTTTAGGAAAGATCACTCCACTACCACTTGCTTACCTAGGCTCACCTATTCTGTACTCTCAGGTATGGACAGTGGTCTAATCACATCTGTGACTTTTGTCAACCTTGCAAAGGCCTTTGACACTGTCTCCCACCACCTACTCCTTGATAAATCTGTGATCTGTTGGCCTGTCTGATTCAGCCACAAACTGGATTAACTCCTACCTAACAAGCCATACACATTCAGTCAAAACTGCTGATTCCACCTCCCCCTCACACTAAACTGATGCTGGTGTTCCCCAAGGCTTCATCCTTTGCCCTCTTCTATTCTCCATATTCCTTAGTAATCTCCTGTCACTGTGCACATCCTCCTCCATCCATATGCATGCTGACAATAATGTCCTTTTTTACTCTGGCCAATTGGCAACAGATGTCACTTCCACACTTCAGCTTGACTTTGAGAAAGTTTAGCAATGATTAAGCTCCCATCAGCTTTTTCTCAACACCAAGAAAACAGTCTCCATGACCTTTGGCATGAGACTCTCTAGGCTAACTAAATTGCCCTCCTTCCACACCCTTGATGGCTCTAATCTGGAGGACACCTCTCCTTAGGTATCTCAGGGTCTGGCTAGACCAGCACCTCAACTTCCCTGGACACATTGACTCCATTCTGAAAAAGCTGTACCCAAACTGGGCACCTTTTACAGGAACCAAAGCTGCCTACCTCTACAGGCCAGGCAGGAAATTGCCAGAAAATGATACTACCCATCTTCAACTATTGTGATGTTGTCTACAGTACTGCACCAAAGTCGGCCCTAATCAGATTGGACACTCTTTTCAATGCTTTCTGTTGTTTCACTCTGGATCTCCCTTCCTCTACCCACCACTGTTATCTTTATCACTCTCTAGCTTTTCCTTCCCTTGAAAACCATTGCCTAGCCAACCGCATAAAATTTGTCTCCAAATTCTGGTTCAAGTCACTTCTGCCTTACCTCATCTCTTCATTGTCCCCCTGCCCCCTGCCCCTTGCCCCTCTCTACAGTACATCAGATTCAGTGACTCCTGCACCCTAGCTATACCATGGCACTCTACCTCTATAGCCAATCATCATTCTTCTATAGGTTCCCTAAGCTCTGGAACTCAATGCCTCTTCAAATCAGGAACTCCTCTTCCCTGTGGTCCATCTCATTTTCCCTCCTTAACTTTGTTTCTACATCCTGCAACTGCTCCTAATTCTCCCCTCTGCTTCTCCCTCCTCCTAATTTCCCCTCCATCTACCCACCCTTCCTAGCCTAGCATTTAACGTGAGGATAACTTATGTACTTTAATTCCACTTCCTTGCCTGCATTGTATGTATAAAGTTGTTAGTACTGTTAACCTGCTGTTAATTTGCCTGCGTTGAGAAAGCTGCTTGACTCAATCAATGACCATGCACCAGTTTTTTGTACATGGAGTGCATTCTCACAAAAATCTCCTCCCAAGGAAATCCAGTTGCAGGACTTTACCAACCTTGATTATAGATCCCTGGATCTAGCTGCTCAACATATTGACTGGTCCCTGATCTGTCAGACCTCTAACATAGAGGAAGCTTTCAACTTCATACATATCACCCTTCTTAATCTCCAAGATGTGTTTATTCCCCACAAAAATTGGTGCATCAGAGGGTCCATGACCAGGTGGATAAACAGTCAGCTTCTAGCACTAATGAAAAAGAGGGATAAAGCATGGTCCACTCCTAAATGCACCCATGTTCTTTCCCACTTGACTACATACAAACAGCTGTGAAAGGAATGCAAGCTAGCCACCCACAAAGCCAAAAGCTTCTATTACAAACAGCTTCTCTGCTCATCTAAGCATGATCCCCATAGTTTTTGAAACCATGTGAAATCCGTCATGGGTTAGGGTATTAACACAGCAATAACCAACATGAACCTGGATGCCACCAACTGCAACAACTTGACTACCATTGACAATGCCTTAACTCATTGCCTCCTAGAAATGCCTGTAGGCATCAGCAAATCTAACTGCAGTGTGTCCCAGAACACCTACAGAAGTCACCTACAGACTTCCTGTGTGCCCTAGAAACATCTGGAGAAGTCACTCACATGTTTTAATATTGCTTGCCAGCCATAATAGATTAGAATTGATTACATAGTACCATTAGAAAGGTAATGTTGTGCTGAACAACTTTGCCACTGACACTTTGTGTGTATCATGTTCACTTTAGGAGTTATTCATATTTGTTTAAGACATTTTGTCCATCTAGAACCACCTAAGCACTTTGAAATAAAACACACATTCTGGGTATCTCAGCCAGTATAAAACAAAAACCAAATTGAGTACAGTTGATTGCATAGAACCATTGGAAAGGCAATTTTGTGTGCAACAACTTTGCCACTAATACATTGTGTGTATCATGTATACTTTAGGAGTTATATGCATTTGTTTATGGTATGGTGTGTATGGTTCAGATGTGTCCCTCACACCTCACCAACACACCTTGACTCAGATGGGGAAAATTATGTTTAATACTACAGAAATAGCTGTTTGTTTTACAAATTATTAAAATTACATCTAATGTCTGGATGCTTAATTTGGTGTTGATATGTTACATATTTCCCAACAAAAAAATGTTTATGGTGCATTTTTTTAGTGGAGAAAATATTTTGTGTTGCTGTTTCGACCAGCACAGAAATAAAACTAAATTACCTGCTATCCTTGCATACAACCATTGGAAAGGTAATTTTATGCTGAACAGTTTTGCCACTCGTACTTTGTGTCTAGCACTTACGGTTTTTGTGCTATTAGCATTTGTTTGTGGCATGCCAATTATGGCTTGATTTTGCTTAGAAAGGCCCAGGATTAACTGTTAACAGTGTACAGGAGACAAGTGCTGCAACTTCAGAATGCTCCTGTGGAGGCAATGAGTTAAATAACCACTTATCTGACCTCTACCATCTCTCCTGCCAATTTGATCAAGATCTGCCCTTTCCTTTGGATCAATGGGTCCCAAGCTCTTCTCACCTTGACCATAAGCCAGTTACCAGGAAGAAAAAATTACTCACCTTAGTAATGTTGTTTCTTCTAATGGAGTCTTGCTATATTCTGACATATGCAGTGATGTCCAACCTTTAAACTGCCCCAGTGATGAAAGAGTTAACTTTCCATGCCAGGCATGGAACGCTGAGCTCGTGCTCGGTTGAGACTCTGTCTGTTGCTGTTTGAACTCAAACCATCAGATCTTTATGAGCTATACTCACTGGGTGTCCTGTGTGGAAACTGTAAACTTACACTAGCCAACTGGCTACTAAATATAATAAAAAGGTTTTTTGGTCCCAAAGCAAAGACTCAGATCAGGAAACCCAAAAAATAAAACAAAACACAACACCCACACACCCAAACTAAAGGGGGTGAGAAAAGAAGGGTTGGGGCACCTCCCGAGTGCCAACACTCCTGCTTCCCACCCACATCCCAAAAACCAGGTTCTGAGAGGGGAGGCAGGGGGTAAGGTCAGAATATAGCAAGACTCCATTAGAAGAAACAACATTACTAAGGTGAGTAATTTTTTCTTCAAACAGCATTAAGTCTTGCTGTATTCTGACATATGCAGACTACCAAGCAGTACCTCCATGGAGGAGGGACAGAACCTACTTTGGAAATAGGATCTGAAGCACTGCTGTGCTGAACCGAGCATCACTCCTAGCCTGGATATCCAGAGAGTAATGCTTGGTAAAAGTATGTACTGTTTTCCAGGTGGCTACTTGATGAATCTCTAAGATAGGAATATCCATGGCAGCAGCCAGGGAAGCATCTGTACCTCTGGTAGAGTGAGCTCTCAGGCCTGATGGTGGGATCCTACCCAGTTTTTCATAGCAAAATTGAATGCAAGAGACAATCCACCTGGCAATAGATCTCTTAGTGGCAGGTTTTCCCTTACCAACCTCACCATAAGTGAGGAACAGTTGGAGGGAGTCAAACCTGTGACCCTTGGTGTGCTCTATGTAGTAGCTAAGGGCCCTTTTCACATCCAAACTGTGAAGCCTCCTCTCCCCAGAGGAGGAGGAATGGTCAGTGAAGAAAATAGGAAGAGACATAGACTGGTTAAGGTGGAAATCTGAAACCACCTTAGGCAAAAACTTCCTATTAGTCCTGAGGACCACCTTATCTCTATGGAAAGAGATACAATCAGGCTCCACTGACAGGGCCTGTAACTCACTTATGCATCTGGCAGAAGTGATAGCCACCAAGAAAACAGTTTTCCAAGTCAAGTACATAAGCTCTGCTCAGGACAAAGGCTCAAAAGGGGGTTTCTTAAGCTGAGCAATGCAAACATTAAGGTCCCAAGCAGGGGCTGGGTCCATGAAGGGAGGATTGGTATGCAGCAATCCCTTGAAAAATTTAGAAAATACAGGATGAGCTGAAAAGGAAGAGTGCTTTCCTGCTAAGAGGAAGGCAGAGACAGCTGCCAGATGCACTCTTAGTGTAGCTGGTCTGAGTCCCAAGCTATTGAGATGAACCATATAGTCAAGGACTGTGGGCAGGTCAGCAGACTCTGGAGAAATATGCTTCCCAGAGCACCATATAGTAAATCTTTTCCGCTTGGAATTGTAAGCGTTTCTGGTGGAAGGCTTTTGAGAAGCCTTTAAGATATCCAGAACTCCTTGAGAGAGGTGTAAATCAGCAGACTCTAACTCTTTAAGAGCCAGGCCTTGAGATTGAAAGATTTGAGATTCGGATACCAAACCCTCCCCATAACACATGTTAACAAGTTGTAATTTCTGGGAAGAGACAGGGAAGGTGGACTGCTAAGAACAACAAGAGAGGGTACCAGGGCTGTCTGGCCCAGTCTGGAGCAATCAGAATCACCTTGCAGGGTTGAGACCTGATTTTGACTAGCACCTTGAACAGGAGAGGGAAGGGGGAAAGGCATACAGGAACTTCCCTTCCCAATTGAGAACTAGGGCATCCAGGGGGACTGAGCCCAACACTGGGGTCCTGCAGCAAAAAAGAGGAAGTTGGTGATTGTCTGGGGCTGCAAAAAGATCTGTCTGTGGGGTGCCCCATCTGGAGAAGATCACCTTCAAAATCAGGGGATCCAGGGACCATTGGTGATGGCCCTGAGATATCCTGCTGAGAGCATCTGCCAGGACATTGTCCTTCCCTGGGAGGTACACTGCTGTAAGAGAGGCATTCAAGGAATAGGCCAGAGACCACAACTTCATTGCCTCTGTGCACAAGGCCATAGACCGAGTGCCCCCTTGCTTGTTGATATACCACATTGTGGTGGTATTGTCTGTCCTGTTCTGAACTACTTTGTTCTGAACAGACTTGGAAAAAGCTTGAAGTGCTAGAAACACTGCTCTGAGTTCTAATAGATTGATGTGAAGCAGAAATTCCTGAGGAGACCACAACCCTTGGGTGGCCAGGTCCCCCAAGTGGGCTCCCCACCCCAAGAGGGAGGCATCTGTAGTAAGGATTAGAGAATTAGACTGAGTGACTAAAGGAACTCCCTGTCTTAGATTGTCCTGATCCTGCCACCACTGCAATGCCTGGATCAGGGTTCGAGTCACTGGGATTAGTTTGGCCAGAGGATCCTTTTTCTGAGACCAGAAGGCTATCAAGTGGAACTGAATGCCCCTCATCTGAAATCTTGCTCCCTGAACCACTGCTGTAGAGGCAGCCATGTGTCCCAGGAGCTGCAGAAAATGCCTTGCTGGTCAAAACACCTGGAGGGTGAATGAAGAGGCCAGTGAGATAAGGGTCCTTGCCCTGTCCAGGGGAAGGAAGACTCTTGCCTTTACTGTATCCAGCTCTACCCCTATGAAGGTGAGGAGCTGCACAGGCTCTAGAACTGACTTTGAAAGATTCAGAAGGAAACCTAGAGAAGTGAGCAGTTGCTGAGTTGTCTGTAGGTGTGACTTGACTTGGTCTGGAGACTGGCCTACTATGAGCCAGTCAGCCAGGTATGGGAAGATGGAGATCTTTTTTCTCATTAGGAAGGCAACCACTACTGCCAGGCATTTTGTGAACACCCTTGGAGCAGAAGTTAGGCCGAAGGGCATTGCTCTGAATTGATAATGGCCTGAGGGCAGCTCGAACCTGAGGTACCTTCGGTGGGAGCTTCTGATGAGAATATGGAAAGAGGCATTCTTGAGGTCCAGGGAAACTAGCCAGTCCCCTGGCCTTATAGAGGGTAGAATTATTCCCAGAGTCATCATTTTGAACTTTGGCTTTAAAAGATGCTTGTTTAAATATCTGAGATCCAGGATGGACCACCGTTCTCCTGTCTTTTTGGGGGTTAGGAAGTACCTGGAGTACAATCCTTTTCACTTTTGTAGGGGTGAAACCCTCTCTATGGCTCTCAGAGCCAAGAGGGAAGAGACCTCTGCCTCTAGGGCAAGTGCCTCTGAAGGACTTGCAGGTGGAAAGGATCTGGTTCTCATCTTTGGAAATTTTTGAAGCTGAGAACCAGTCCCTGGCTTACTACTTCCAGGACCCATTTGTCTGATGTTAAAGACATCCAGTCCTGGACAAAGTAAGCCAGCCTGCCCCCTACAGGTGGTGGAGAATCGGCCCTGGCAAACCCATCAGGGTGCCTGTTTGGCAGGGGCTTTAGGCTGAGGGGTGGAAGCAGGTCTGCTTGTACCCTGTCTGCCTCTCCCTCTGAAGAACCCCCTATGAGCATAAGCAGAAGAGGAGGCCTGGGCTTGGTAGAAAGGCCTACGAAAAGGCCTGCCCCTGCCCCTGGAATGCTGCCTCTGAGGAGTGGCTTGCCTTTCCTTGGCCTGAGCACTCCTATAGGTGGTCCTGTATTCATCCATTTTCTTCATGTAGTTCTCTGTTTGCTCCCCAAACAGAGAATTACCCACAACAGGAAAATCCATGGCCTTAGTCTGGGTATCCTGAGACAGGCTAGTACATCTGAGCCAAGCCATCCTACGAAGGGCCACAGATGTAGCCAGGACTCTAGATGAAACATCATTGGAGTCCACTGCAGCATGGAACTGCACCTTGGATGCCTCAATACCATCCACAGCCACCTGCTCCAGCTCCTTGGCAAGCTGGCCAGGGGCCTGTTTAGCTAAAGCCATTACAGTGTCCCATCTATATTTCTGATATCTAGCTGTATAGGCCATATAATTAGCCTGCCTGAGTCCCAAGGATGCTGCCATGTACTGTTTATTTGCCATGGCATCAATCCTCCTGGAGTCCTTATCTGGGGGGTGTGAAGCCAAGGGTATATTTGCCTTATCACAGGCTGCAGCCTGCACTACTCCAACATGACTGCATTGCTGGGTAAGGAACTCCGTATCTGAGCCTGAGAGAGTATACCTTTTGTCCATTCTCTTGTCCACAGGAGGTATAGAATTAGGAGTCTTTAAATTTTTTATTGTCTGTTTCCCAAAGGACTTATGAAGGGGAATAGACAGCCTCCTGGACTCTGGGATATCCATCATCTCAACATCGTCAGGCTCCTCCTGATCATCTACAGCTTCTTCCATAGGAAGCTGAAGAGTTTCAGCCACTTTTTTGTAGAACATAAAATGGGAAGGGGACTCAGAAAGCTTAGGAGGAGAAACCCCTGAAGGTCTGTCTGGGGAGATGTCTGGGTCAATGGGCACATCCAGACTTTCGTAATCACCATCACGATCCTCATACTCTCCTTCCTCCTCCTCCGGTTCATAAAAATCTTCTAAATTATAATCTGGAACCGGGGTAACCGACTGAACCGAGCCCCTTCCCGATGGTGCCGGTTCAGTCAGAACCGGGGTTAGCAATTGAACAATCCTTATCGCTTTGGCTATTTCATCAGCGGTCGGAGAAAGAAGTTGTGGATCCACACCGGCTGATTTATCCCTTCTTTTTCTTTTAACCGGAACTGACTCCTCAGAGTCGGTTCTCCTTTTACCTGAAGAAGTTTCACCCTGATCAGAAGGCACTCCTTCTGGTGCAGTTGGAACTGAACCGGGCTAGCCATCTGGGTCAGCGGACTTCTTGGCCTCCCTTTCCCTGAGCCTACTAACTCTTTTCCAGGGTAGCTGCAGGAAAATTCTTGCAAATCTGGCAGTCTGAATCGAGGTGGTCAAACCTCAGACAATAAACACAGGTGGTGTGGGGGTCAGCCTTAGCAAAGGCTTCCCCACACACACCACAGTGTTGAAACCCAGCGGGCCCTGTTTTTCTTTTGGGTTTCTCAGACATGGCCAGTCCTAACAAAACTTACCCTTTTTTCGGCAATCTGCCAGGCAAGGCACCCTTATCAGATCCTGACCGTGTTACTGGTCATGGAAAAAACCGTAATGAAATCCATTTTTTTTAGAACTGATAAGGACCAGTTACCACACTCTAAAAGTAGAATAAACTTTTTTTAAACAAACCTGATCGGTTCAAACCGAACTGATCCCACGTTTACAAGTTCCACACAGACGAACAAGAAAAATAAACCTATCTAGTACTCACGATACCACAGACAGAGACTGAACCGACAGGTTAACGGATTAAATTTGGTCAAAAACCAAGGAAAACTGCACTTTAACCGACAAACTTTAACCGAGCAAAGGAGAAATATCCGGAGCGACTGTTCAGTGAGGCGGAGTAAAAATCTGATGGTTTGAGTTCAAACAGCAACAGACAGAGTCTCAACCGAGCTCTAGCTCAGCATTCCATGCCTGGCATGGAAAGTTAACTCTTTCATCTCCAGGGCAGTTCAAAGGTTGGACATCATTGCATATGTCAGAATACAGCAAGCCTTCATGTTGTTTGAAAGAAGTGTTTCAGCTTCTCAGATCCATCCCCTATTATGGTTTTGCTGGATCAGATGGGCTGTTCCCGAGGTTTTTCAAACTAGCCGCCTTCCCTCATAGCTGCCCCATCACCTGACTCTTCAACCTGTCACTCACCTTAGGGTCAGTGCCTGCACTCTGGAGGACTGCACGGATACTTCCTGTTCACAAAAACGGTGACACCAGATGAATGGGTAATTATCGGGCCCATTGCAATACTTTCCACCCTCAACAATCTCCTTGAGCAAATTGTCACCTCACAAGTCAGAGACTTTCTTCAACAAACCAAGCAACTTACCCTTTGCCAGCATGGTCTCAGGAGAGGACACAGCACTACTACAGCCCTTGTAACACTGACAAATGATATTAGAACTGCCATGGACAGGGGGATGCTCACAGGAGCAATATTTATAGACTTAGCCAAAGCATTCGATCTGGTTGATTACTCTCTGCTGTTTGATAATCTGACTGCAATTGGTTTCCCACCTCTCTCACTGTCATGGGTTCAAAGTTACCTGGCTGATAGATGACAATTTGTCCAAATAAGTGGATCCACATCTGATCTTGCCTCCATAGGGGTCGGAGTGCCCCAGGGGGTCCATCCTCAGGCACTCTTATTCTCTCTATTTATCAACAATCTGCCTAAGTATCTTGGTTCATGCAATGCACTCCTGTATGTGGATGATATGGTCCTATACACCAGTGCAGCCGATATCACTGACATCAACACTAAGCTCAACTTGGATTTTGCCACCATCCATTCCTGTTTATCATGCAACAAACTCCTTCTCAACACCAAAAAAAAACAGTCTCCATGCTCTTTGGCTCAGCACCCAGACTCAGACCCTGTCCTTCTTTGTTGTCTTTCAGGGGGCCTGGAGGCCCCTCCCTTGACATGGTGGAATCTTTCAAGCACCTGGGCATCACTCTTGACCTTCCTCTTGAATTTAGTCTCCATATATCAACTGTATGTAAATTGGTCCCTATTAAGCTGGGCATTGCATACAAAACACATTACAACCTTTCCACCACTGCAGGGCTCACCATTGTTCAGGGTGTACTTATGCCGGGCCTCACATATGGACTCCTATCCTTCATGGGTGCATCTAAAACTGCTCTAAGCAAATGGGAGGCCTGCTACAACAGCATCTGTTGCTTTGCTGTATCTAGGCCAAAGCACACACATTGCTGTGTGCTCTATGCCGACCTTGGCTGGCTCTCCCCCTCCTCTTACCGATCTTATGCTGTGGGGTGTTTCATTAACAAACTAATTAGAGAGGGCCTCCCAGAAACTATTGCTTGCTAGTTAAAACCTTCTTCACAGACCTACTCCCTGCAATCAATGGAAAACTCTTTAGTTGAAACTCTCAAATGCAATACCAGGATGCGGGAGACTGCCTTTGCAGAATTTGGACCAAAACTCTGGAACTCTTTCCCCAATGAGCTGAAAAGCACTCAGTCCCACCAGATCCTTAAAAACAGCCTCAAAAGACATCTACAAATCAAAGACAAGGGCTCCTATTCCTGAATGACATTTAGTTCCAAATCAGGTCCTACTGTATTCCTCCCCTTGTCCCTTCAGCACTTCTTGGGCTCCCCTGCCCCAGCTCACTGCCCTAAGATCCTAAATACCGAGGTGTTGCCATTTCCCCCCATTTTCCTTTGGGGGATGTTTCTTCCCTCTTTTTGGCCATTATATGTCCTCAGCACTTACATGGGGTAGGTTCTCTCTTCTGTAATGAATGCTTGTCTAGCATCCAATATTCTGTGTAATATTTGTCCTCAGGTCTCCCATTGTATGCTTTCTGATAATACTGTAACCCACTGATTTTTGTTGTGATATTTGCTGACTGTATCCTCTCATGTTGTGATATAATGTGCTGACTCAGTCTGTAACTCTTCTGGGTCATGCCTGAAATGGATGATGCTTGTTGTCTAGTGGGTTCCACTATGCTGCGGTGACATGAAATTTGTCTACCGTTTGGCACTGTGACAGCACAACACTGACAACAGCTGTTGTGCCATCATTGGGGGAACAAGTGTTTTCTGGGGGGTGCTTTGCCCCCCACGCCCCTCATGCAGAGGGCTCTGCCCCCAGCACCCCTGACACTGAAGATTACTAACTCCAGTCAGAGTTAGTCCAAAGATGGGGGCAAACACCCCAACTGCAGCAGTGTCCAAATACCTGGAGACCATTACAGCGAACTGCTGAAAATGTCACTGTGATGGTCTGTGTGGTATTTGCATCACTGCACCATTGGTATACCATCTAGTGCACTTACCCGGTAAACAAAAACTAACTAACTAAATAAATAAATAAATAAAGTCTGCATTGTTGTCAATTGCTCCTCCTACCTCTATCCCAAAGACTGTCTATTGCTACCAACTGATGTATTATTTTAATATTTTTCTGTTGCTTCCCTGTTCTACAGTACAGTGCTGTTTGTTTTATATATTTATATATATATATATATATATATATATATATATATATATATACTGTTCTACAGTACTACATGGAAACTTTACTTTTGTTTACTATGCTCCAATGTTCGCCTTCCCCAGGGACGCTCTGTGAGACAAGCAGTTTTATATTGTTCAGTGTGCCTTTCCTGGAGAAATGTTTCAAAAAATAAATAAGTAGAACTGATTCAGCCATGAGATGTGACAGCACATCAGTGCTTTGCACCAATCTATGGTCACTTATGTTTCCCCATACTGAGCACCCCAGTGGGGCAGAAACAAATTCAATACAAGTGAAACATAACAAAATAAGAGATTAAGGGCCAGATATTCAACTTTGCCCTGGGACTAGATTAGCACTGCCTGCCCAGCAAACATAGCCCCGAGCAAAAAGCAAGCTATATTCAAAAGGAATAGCCCAGTGCAAAACCAGCTGAATATAGCAAGAAAGGAAGCCAGGCAAACAGAGCCAGAAGTGCAGGGCAAAAACAGACTGGGAATAAGACAGCACTGAAAATAGCAAAAAAGACAGCATTGAATATAGCACCCAGGCAGGCAGTGCAAACACACAATGGAACACAGTGTAGAGGAGAGACAGCCTGACCCTAGGACACATGCAATGAAACAGAGGAGGGAATGAGGTCCCAGGAGCAGACTGCAGTGCACAACCCAGAATATGACACACGCACAGGAATGGCAAGCAACAACCTGGACCCATGTGGGAGACCCAAGGAACAGTACAAACCAAGTGAAACCCCAGCACCCAAGAATGACACAGGACACAGTAAACTGTAGTAACTGCAATGTAATAGTATACAAACAAAAGGAAAGGAAAAGGGACCATAACAGTGATGCAAACCAATACAAAATCAAAAAAACAAAACCTAATAGTGAACAACCAATGCCCCAACCACCACTGGATGACCCACCCCCAAAACAAAGAATGACAACAGTACAAACCCTACAAAATAAAATGCTAAGCCCACCCCCCAACACACAACACTATCAACAATAAGCCCACTATGGGAACATCAACAAGAATACATATTAATCTACTCAAACCCTGAAATGGCAAACATATTTACAAATATATACAGTATGTACAAGAAGCCACTTGAGAAGGGTGTAAAGGGGAGGAGGACGCAAACAGAGACATAGGAATAGAGGCCAGGAAACAAAAAACAGTCCAGTGAGGGGGGGAAGCCAACAAAATATGGGATGATGGGCATGGCTAATTGCCTGCTGGTTCCAGAAGACAAGCCTCCAAGAAAGGCGTCACCCTTCTGGTCTCTGAGATGAGGATGGCTTGCTGCTCTATCAGAGTCCTCTGTTGCTGGATGATGCAGTGCAGCAAATATTCCATGCCTCTGACTCCTCAGGCCTGGTCACCCACAATGAAGAATGGAGTGGACCTACAGGAGGAAGGGGGAGACTGTGAGGATAGGACACCAGCCAGAAGGCATTCTGCAGCCACAGGCGGCCATACAGGGATGGACAGCATATCCTGAAAGACATTCCTGAGTGGAGGTGAGGGATGCAATGGTAGGCCCACCCAGAAGGTGCCCACACAGACACCAACCCAATACCCAACATACATGTTGATGACATACCCAACAGCACCATGGCACAGGTGACACCGCCCAACCCAGCACAGCACACAGTGAGACAGGGCAGACACATAGCCAGTTCCCTGGATAGCTGTGTGCAAGGGCCATACCACAACATGCACAAGGGCACCCACACATCAGGACTTGCTGCCCAGTGACAGATGGCAATGTACCAGGATGCAGAGCACAACAACATCATCCAAAGGTGCAGCGGAGCAGCGCAATGCAATCACAGTGGCCAGCCAATGACTGAACCACACCATGGCTGAACAGGCATACAGGGTGCAAATGGTGACAGGGGTGGGCTGACACATGCCACCAAGCAAGGCCCATGGAAGGCATGGAGTGTAGTGCCCTGCAGCCACAACAGGCACACAGGCAGCGATAATCAGACCCTGTCTTAGGAAGCCCGTGGACAGCAAGGCAATGCCGATTGTGCTCAGGCATAGGAACTGTGGGGGGGCCGGAGGGCTGGAGCACACTGCATTGCAGAGGTGAGCATGGCAACCAACAGTGTGTGAGCCCCACTGATCCTCTGCTGCCACATCCTCCACCACCTTCTGACACCCTCGCAACAATGCATGCTGACAGTGGCCCATAGCCCCCCCACAGGCACAGCGGCCTGTCAGCCAGATCCTGGAAGCGGTGTGCAACACTGGTGCACAGCCCAGCACAGTGCCATAACACCACTGGCCCAAAGCCCGTGGCAGCCATGCCACAAGCCCAGTCACTGGCAGAACACAGAATGAACTACACATCAAAGAGAATCACCACAGAGTAACAAGACAGGTACTCATGCAATAGGCTCCTGTCCTCAGGGCTGCTCTCCTGCACCTGCTGTGGCATGGCTGGAACCCACGGGCTGCCTCTCCACCTGTCCTGGGGCACCACTCGGCCCTCTTCCTCGGGCCAGGGCTGCTTGATCTGCTCTACAGTGGACAGGAGAAACATTAGCATTAGCACACTACACAGCATACACTGCGAGCAGCACAGCAAGATGCACATACAACCCCCACAGCACTGCACACACAGGGACACCCAGGGTCAGTGGCTGAACATAGGAGACACCCACACAGAGGGTGGCATGGTCCATGGAGCATGCACCAGGCACACAGGACATGTCGGCATGGCAGCACATTGGTGCGATAGTGCCAGATGCAGGTGTACTGCCACAGTCGTACACCTGTGTGTGTAGCCCATCAGTGTCCCAGGGACAGCACCCCTGCACCACGGTGTTGTTGGCCGCAGGCCAGTGCTGTACCAGGACCCACCACCAACAATGTCCCAATCTGCCACCCACACCCATGTCACCCCCATAGACACAGCATGCACCGTGGCCCCACTGTGCATGCCGCCACACACCCTGAACCATAATGCCCCCCTAGGTGGCCAACATGTGTGGCTTTGCCCATGCCACATGCACCCAAACACCATGCAGAGTAGCACACCTATGTACGCAAACACATACACACACACATACACACACACACATGTGCACACACACACTCACACACACATGCAGTCCAACAGGTACATGATAGCAGGGACCAACATGCAACACCACTTACCTGGCACAGGCACAGTGCTCTCACACACAATGCACTTAAAGCACTCCAGCTGCTGCCGCTGCCGACATCACATGTCAGTGTAGCACTGCCGACACTTCTCTGCATCACAGGCAATGCCCATGCGGGCACTCACCTTCTGGGCAACAGAGGCCCACGCCTACTGGTGTGGGAGGTCACCCTCCCCGACTGCCCCAAAGAGCCGTCAGTGCCTCTGCTGCACCAACTGCACCAGGTTTGCAGCCTCCATCTCCTCCAAATGCCTGTCCCTGTGCACTACTGCTCATTGCCACCTACCTACTGGCATTGCCCAAACAGCACAGTAATCCTGCCACCTGTACCACTGCTCTGCCTGTACCACACCCTGCTCCCTCCAGCAATGTGCCATAGCGCCATGCTATTACATGACATAGCATGGCACTACCCAGAAGCAGACCCACTCCACATGCATGACCCTGTCATGACCCTGGGCCATAACACCACACATGCAAGGAGCACTGCACTAATCCGGGGTACTAGCTTGGCACTGGGGACACACACGCATGCGTGGGCACCGCACTATACCACATATAGGGATAGCATAGTGCTGGACACCACATAGCCCGGCGCTAACATTTGCATGGTGCTAAGCAGTTTGCCCTGCACTAGTCAGGCCCATATAAACATACTAACATACTATTTGCCAGCAGATTAGGCCTTATGGTCTATCGAGTCTGCCCGAACTTTAGATCCTTAGCTGGGTGCCGAGACCCTCCCATCCCTTGTGCTCCAGAAACCCGTATCATCCATCCCCACCCCCCTGGAACAGGACATCATCTGATACATCCACTTTCTGTGTCTGTCCCATCCTCTCTTGAAGCCCTCCACTTCTTCCGGGATATGCAAATGAGGGTACTTGTGCATGCATAGTGCAAACACTGTGATTAGCATATCATTATCTGATGATTTGCATGCATAACAGACTGGATTACCCAGCTGTGCTATAAAAGGGGAACCAGTGCTCCACTGGGGTTGTGTTATGTTGTGGGAATGCAGCACACAGCCAAGGCTGCAGACTTACACACACAACAGGAGGAGCCATGCTACAGGAGGCAGAGCAGTGAGAGGCAGGTCTGTGTAACAGCTGGCAGCCTGGTGGAAGGGTAGTAATGTAACACAGGATGGGGGCATACACACTGCATGCCTGCGTACCACAGCTTTACAGGCTGGGGACAGGGCCACTGGATGCAGGCCCACAGACCAGCATGGTGCTACGTAAAGGTACACATGCCATTGGGATGGCTGTCCATCAGACAGGTCCATGTGCCAGACACATGCTCCTGCATCAGCCTGTACCATGTGGGCACCGCATGCACACTGTGTGTGCCAGGCCTGGGGGGTCACAACATGGCCTGCAGGTATGACCTGCAACAGTGGTTCACTGGCATGTGGTCCATGGACCCTCAGCAGTCACCCTGGATGCAGGACATGGAGGGTCACAGACACACCGATAGTGGTACATGGCTACAGCCCAGGGGCCATGACTGTGTGGCCCTCAATGTGACATCAACAGCACCATGTGGTCTGTGCCTGGTAGCCTGCTATTTTATGTGTACCATCCACAGTGTCCACACCCTTGTGCTGTGCACACATCCCCTAGGTGGCCGATGGGGACACAGTGCACTGTCAGGTGGTGAGCATTGGGATGGCCCCATCCCAGGGTACACATGTCTGTTATGGGTGTCGGCAGTGCCCTTGTGGGTCCAGTGTGTGCAGTCCCTATACCGACAGCCATGCAGTGGCACTGTTTATGCAGCTGTGGCTCTAGTACACTGTGGCTGTGTGTGCCTTACATGCACATGCTGGCTAATGCCACATCCATGTCACTGGTGCTGCCATTGGGGGTGGCATGCACAAACTGTTTCAAGTGTGCCACTCATGACAGGCCCGCCACAGCTGGTGACATGTGTCCCTGTCCATCTCTCTCATAGGTAGTGCAGTACGACCAGAACACATACAGGTGCATTGCTTTTCAAGGGATGAGCTGAGGATGATGGTGCATGGTGTGAAGGAGAGGGAGCAGGTGCTGCAGGAGCACAAGGCAACAGACACAGTGGTGCATCAGGTGTGGGATGAGGTGACGGCAGGGGTGAATGCCATCGTGGATGTGGCAGGATGATGGATGTAGTGCACAAGTGCTGGAGGGACCTGCTGCACTGGGCAAAGGAGGAGGAGGAGGCACAGCAGCTCTGCAATAGGCTGTGTACCAGTGGTGGCCCACAATCCACACAACAGTGGGAGGAGGACCCATTCATGGCCATGGTGCATCCACACTGCACCCGGTGGCCATTGCTGATGTACCAGGTGGTGGGTGTGTGACTCCTCTCACACTGCCTAGGACAGGTCTGTATCCACATGTGTGCACCCCGCATGGTGTGTGAGCACAGGTGTTGGTGTTGGTGTCATGCCTGGGGTACACTGTGGGGGTGCTCTGCTTTGCACCTGGGGCAGGTTTGCATGCAAACAGTGCCCGGCATGGCTGCCACCACAGCTGATAGGCTGAGGCATGTGCATTGTGGGGTGGGTGTGTGCATGTGGGCACAGTCTATGGCTGTTGGGCTGGTCTGTGGGGTGTACATGTCTGTGGCAGGTGGCATGTTTCATAGGGTGTGCATGTACTGGTGGTGGTGTGGTTCACCGTGCATGTACCGGTCAGTGATCCTGTCCCATTTTTTCCACAGAGGTCTGTGAAGGGACTGCAGCACACCAGGATCAGGCTGGGATGGCTGTCTTGGGACTGGAGGCAGAGGTGGAGGAGGAGGAGGAGAACCTGCCCTCTACATCTGGACTAGGTGTCGGTCATGGACCCTCGGATGCACACCATGTGTGGCACTCACTTCAACCTGGGATACAGTTTCCGGGGGTGGCTCCAATGATGGTGGGGACCTGGACCTCATTGCAGTCCTGGAGGATGCCCAGGTGGAGGATCTCAGTGGTGGGCAAGTGATCCTGCTGACAGTAACCAGCAATATGGAGATGGATGTGTCAGAGGGGGGTTACATCCTGCCTGTAGAAGGGCCTGAGGAGGAGGGCACAGGGGTGGGGCAAGGTGCAGTCCATGGCATGGGTGCCAGGGGGTTGTTTTCCATGCCAGCATTAGAGTACCTGTGCAGCTGGTGGTTGGCCATGTGGCGGACTGGTGTGTCCCACTGGGCATGTGGTGCCCCCATGGGATTTGGCGCACATCCTGCAGGGATCATGGCCCACCACCACTGAGCTGCAGTGACTAGACAGGCTGGCAGTGCAATGTCATCCCCACCCTGGTGAGCTGCAAGCACCAGCACCAGCTGCCATTGAGGGTGCTGCAGCCGTGGAGCCAGACGCAACAGGGGCCTGCCCTCTGCTCCAGGCTGCACTCACATCCCAGCAGGAGACACAGCTGGACCTGCATGGCCTGCAGTAGGATCTCAGGCATGAGCTCTCACAGATGCCATAGTCATTGTCCCTGGACATCGCATTGGTGGAACAGCAGGCTGAGGACAGGTTGGGCCACATGGTTGCTACACTGGACCGTGGCTTTGCTGGGCTCACGGCTGCAGTGGTTGACCTCACCACAGTGCTGCATGGAGTGCATGGTGGGCAGCAGGCTGTGCAAGGGGGTCAGTGTGCCCTTGGCACAGGGGCCCATAGGTGGGCCACTCATGGTCACAGGACTGGCACTGGCTCTGGCTCAAGCACCACTGCATCATGTGCACCAACCAGCACCCAGCACTGTCATGGCTGTCTGGGCACCCTGTCCTGCTCTGCTGGTCAGTGGGGGCACAGGCGGTCTGCTCTGACTCACCGTGGTCCTCTCCTTCTGTGTCCTCAGCTCAGAGCACCCCTGGATCTGTGTCCCACACATGTGGTGTGCGCCGTGTACATGATGGTTGTTACCAGAGATAGGCATGGCTGCCATGCACTTGTGCACAGTTGGCACTCCCATGTGCGCACTAGCACTCCTACTCACCTGCTTACACTTGCACTCACGCTGACACACACACTCACACACACTGTCACTTGCACAGTCTCACTTGCAAGGCCATGGTGTCCTTCCCCACACTGCCACCACACATCAGGCATCACCCACATCACTGTACCATGGCTGTGTGTCCTCTTCACATGCGTGATCTGCACAACATATCCATCGCACTGCCCTCACACGTGCATTCAGTGCCACTTTGTTGTGCACCTGCTGTGCTTGTTGTCAACACTGTTGTGGAGGTCTGTACATATTAAAATATTCACCGTTGTACTGCATCATGTTGCTGGGCAGTCTGTACTCACCCTCTGGCTTGTGACAGTGTCCTGATGATGGCGGCCCTGTGCTCTATGGCCCTGTGGACCATGCGAGGATCCCTCCTCTTGAGTTGTTCCACTATCCCCCTGACCTCTGGCTCTGGGTCACTGTTGGCCTGTCCCTCAGGTTCAGGTGACTGTATTCCATGGTTCATTGCCATGTTGTGCAGCATACAACAGGCTAGGATAATACGGTATACTTTCTGAGGCCTATACCGTAGGGCACCGCCTGATGTGTCTAGGCATCGGAAGCGCGTCTTCAGTATACCAAACACCCTCTCTATGATGTTTCTGGTGCTGGCATGTGCCTCGTTGTACATCTTTTTGGCCACTGTGGCTGGCCAGGGCACCGGTGTCAGCAGCCAGGGTCACAGGGGACAGGCACAGTCCTCTGTCGAGAGATGTGTACCTATTAGTGATGTATTGCTGTCTGCCCATTGCTGTCTTGCACCACCTGTATTTCCCTCCCACGCCCCTTCTTTGTCCTCCCATGCCTGTCCCCACTCCTACTGTGGTGTGTGTGTGTGTATGCCTTGTTTGTTGCTACTTACCGACTAGGTGCCCACTGGGTATTCTGCCCTCCTCGAATGCCTTGCACTGCAGGGATTGATGCCAGATGAAGGAGTCATGGGCACTGCCAGGGTGCTGTGCATAGACATTGCTGATGTGCCCAGTGGCATTGCATACCACCTAGCAACTGAAGGAGTGGTACTTTCCTGTTGACATATACCTCACTGCCATTGCCAGGTGGTGCATGGATGGGGACATGGGTGCAGTCAATGGCACCAGGTAACGCTGGTAGGTGCACAACTCATTGGAATTGCTGCATGGTTTCTCTGCACTCTGCTGCTGTGCTTGGGAATACTATGAACTCCCCAGCATGTGGCATGAAAGCCTGAAGGAACTGTGTCAGGATGCATGAGGTGGCAGACTGCGATACCCGGGTGGCTCCCCCATTGGTCGTTGGAACATTCCTGTGGCGAGGAAGCACATCGTTGCTGTCACCTTCTCCTCTACTGTCATGGCATGGCTGCGTCTGGTGTTGGGGTGCAGCTACTCATGCAGGAGTTCACATAGCTGCCTCAGCATACCCCTGTTCATCCTGTACTGGCCAGTGATGTGCTCATCTGGCAGGGTCTCAAAGGAGACCCTGGGCTGGTACCACCTGTTTGTAGTATACCGTGTCCTTGGCCTGCGTTGTGGCCCATATTGCGTCTGCTCCCTCTCCTCCTCCTCCTCCTCCACTACTGCTGCCATCAGTGGCAGCATCACTGCTATCAGTGCAACACACATTTCCACTTCCTGGTGTGGTCCCTAGGTGGTTTGCCCTGGGTTAAGACCAGCCTTTTATAGGCGGTAGCTAGCGCTGCACTAGGTGTCATGCTATGTGTCCTAGCGTGGTGCTATGGCTTTGAATATCCAGTCACGCATGTATGAAGGCCACCCCCCCTTTGCCCCTTGCATAAATTATCGGTTTGCCCCATGCTACTGCGGTTAGAGTGCACTAACTGGTCCTTTGAATATCACTGCTCCACACTAGTCCTGCTCTATTCCCACACTATTGGTTTGCACGCTGCACTAAGCTTTGAATATCAGGTCCTTAGAGTGTTAGTACACTAGCACTTGTGGTGTTTGAACCCATATATTATGTCTGAATAGCTATTATCCACTCTGTAAAATGTTTTCAGGTGAACACTGTAACAAACAGTGCATGGTGAAATGCTGTTATGCATGGAATTCCATGCATGTCATACTGTATGCTTGTTCTGCTGCAGTAGTGACATCATTATGTTGTTCTGCTGCAGTAGTTATGTCACTACTGCAGCAGAACAACTTAGAATGCTGCCAAGAAATTTTTTAAAGTTTGTGCCATCTGACAGATGCTATGTGTCATTAAGTCTGATCATTCTTCACTCGTGGTTGAGTAATTTTTTTTTTAAATGGAAAAAATCTATTCTCTGTTGTCTTCACTATCTGTTTTTTGTGTGATTTTCTTTGTTGTGAATGCCCATACACTATAAAAAATTATGTATGAGCAGTCATACACAAACAAGGATATTCTTGCATCTCAAGGTTTCCATAGTAGCCAAGCACTTCTCGAGGTGTGCTCTTGAGGTCCTCTGTTTCCAATGAAACCTCTCAATACAAGGATATCCTTGTTGTGTATGACTTCTCATACACAATCCTTTATGTTATCCACATTACTCACTCTGGTCATAAATCATGCTATCCATTTGCATCCTGGTAGGAAAAAGCACAACTGTCAGCATCTAAGACTGATAGCCCACACAAACATATATCGGTAAAAAAGTGAAAAAAAAAAAAAGCTGCTTTACATTTTCAGACTGTTTTATAATCTTGTGTTAACAGAGCTTAAAGTGTAAACATCTGGGGCCAGATATTGAGTAATGGCAAAAGTGGATTGCAAAGGTTTGCACTCTGCTTGCCCTTACCCATGATCCAAGGATGCTATATTCAGTGGGATAATGCACTGGTGCTATCCGACTGAATAGAGGGCCATGTCAGGCAGCACAAAGTTGAGTAGTGCTGCCTCCAACATGGATCTGAGCTGTATGCAGCCCATACCAAAGTGTGTGAAACCTCTGAATCCCTAAACCTACTAGTGCCGGGAGCCCCCAGCATGACATTCAGCCAGCAACATGCCCATGAGCCCATTGGGAATGCAAGGCATGATGAGGCCATATGCATGCCCATTATGGGCACATTTGCATGACAAGCAGTAACAGGCTTGTGCCCCTTCTGCGACCTGCTCCCCACCCCAATTCCCCATTCTCATAAAAGTTTAATTATTCCCTGGTGACTAGTGGAACCCCCCTACCCTCTGATCCATGTCCACATAATAAATTAAGTAGTCCATGGTGTCTAGTGCCCCCTACCCTTCAATCCACATCCTTGTAAAAGTTTGCATATTCCCTGGTGTCAAGTGGCACCCATACATTCAAATCCCTATCCCATATACTTTTAATTATTCCATGGTGTCTAGTAGCATCTCCCACCCTCAGATCCCCATCTCTGTAATAAATGATGTAATCCTTGGAGTCTAGTGGCTCCACCCACCCTCTGACCTAGGTCCCTGTACAAGTTTAATAATTCCCTGGTGTGCAGTGGTAACCCCCACCCTCCATTCACCTGCCGCCATTTCAGGCAATCTGTCTTTCATATCTAGTGGTGCCCCCCCTCACCACTGGTACTAAGCAAACCACTCTGCTATCCCCCTTACTTATGTTGCCAGTGCTGCATGGATCTTATTCTGCAACCGGTACAGCCTTTTCTCACCACTTCTGCCAGCCACAGTAAGGACAGGGAGCGAGTGTCCTGTGTACTGTAAAGGCAGTGTGCATACTGTATACTACAGACAGCATACATGTTGGCCTTACATTACACAGGATGCATGCTCCCTGTCAGTCCAAAAGGTGGCCAGTTGAAGTGGTGAGAGAAGGGCTGTGTCAGATGCCACATTGGAGCCATGCAGCACCTCCAACAGAGGTAAGATGGGTGGTAGGGTGGTTTGCTCTGTGCCAGCAATGCAGGGGTCTGCTAGACACCAGGGACAGCTTGCCTGACATGGTAGCAGGTGATCAGTGGGCAGTGTGTGCCTCTGGACACCAGTAAATAATTAAACTTATGGGGGACAGGAATCAGAGGGCTGGGTGCCACTAGACACCAAGGAATACTTACTTTTTTCTTATGGGGATGGGAACTGGAGGTTGGGGGTGCTACTTGACAGCAGGGATGTAATTGCTTCAATGAGCCAGGGTGAATGATTGCAGTCCCTTTGCCTGCTACCAGGGCCTTGTACACAGTTATGTCAGGGTTTGCAAAGGCAGCAAATTGCACCCTTTTAGGTGGCAGTTACTGCCTGTGCAAACCTTTGGATATGCTGCTGCACTTGTATACTGAGAACAACCCCTCATTTGCATGGGTACAGCAGTAACTTAGCGCACAGGCACTCAGTCGTTTTACCCATGTTATGGAGTTGTCTGAATTTAGACCCACCCAAAAATCGGATGCAAAACCCAGTTAACTCATGCAAACACCCCTTAATGCCCAAGCTAAGTTTTGAATATCTGGTCCCTGGATCTTTAGCTTTGTGACTTGTTCTGATCAGCACTCAATGGGAAACTGCAATTAAAGATCTAGCACACTGCCTAAAACTAATACTTTTTTTAAAAGCAGTCAACCATTGCCTTATATATCTGAGGTGCTTTATTTTTCCCTTGGTTAATTAGAAGATTGTTTACCTGATGTTAGTAGGTGTGCTGTGTCGAACAGCACTCTACCCAGCAGCTGGCATATCTATCTGTAGCTCTGTTCCCCCCACTACATATTTAACATTGTGACCTCACTGACTTTGACATCACTGCTGTTTAGGAACACTCAATAGCTGCCAGGTAAATAGTCTCTGATGTTACTATCAATGAGATCACAGTGCTGATGATGTAGTGGGGGAAATGGAGATAGATATGTCAGCTGCCAGGATGAGAGCTGTTCCACACATCCAGCACAATGTTATCACATAGAAAACTTACTAATGAGGAAAAGAAAAAATACTTCAGAAATAAAAAGTTATAACTGGTTACTTTTCAAAATGTGAATCATTCTCCTGTCTATTTGGGCTCCACTAGCTCTTTAACTCTAGTTTTGTAGCTTGCTTCATATTCATAGACATGTCTATTGAAACAAAGGGCCTTTCTGAATTCAGGATAAATGAAAGTTGGTTGAGATGGTTGGTTGAGATGTTAATATTATCTCTCCTTACTCAAGTGTTTTGCAGCTCAATAGAAGATCTGATGGAAAAGATGAAGGGTATACGCACTTCACTTTACTGAACCTGCACTTCGGAGCTAGGAACCAGGGGAGGAGCTATCTGCTGGGAGGGGTACAGCTGGTAAGTAACAAAGAAGAAAAGGCCCTGGGGGTGATTATAATGGGCAGCATGAGCAACTCAGCTTAGTGCAGGAAGGCAGTGGCAAAGGTCAAAAAGATGTTAAGGTATACAGTGAGAGGAATCTCCTCCAGGAATAGGGAGGTGATCCTCCCCTGTACAGAACTCTGGGCAGGCCTCACCTGGAGTACTGTGTGCAGTACTGGTGCCCATTCCTAAAGAAGGACATCAAGTTGCTGGAGGGGGTGCAGCATAGGGTGACAAAGATGATTCAGGGTTTTGAGGGGGGATCCTATGAGGAGAGCTTGGCAGAGCTGAACATGTATTCCCTGGAGGAGAGGAGGGATGGGGTGATATGACTGGGACATTTAAATTCCTCAAGGGGATAAATAGGGTTAATATGGAAGGGATTTTCCAGCTTAGAAGAGGGAGGGAGATGAGGGGACACCAGTTAAGGGTGGAGGGGGAAGATTCAGGAGGGAAATTAGGAGGCATTTTTTCATGAAAAAGGGTGGTGGACAGGTGGAATGCTCTGCCTGAGGGAGTGGTGTCCTGTAGAACAGTGGGTGGCTTTAAGAGGGGTTGGGATAGGGTGAAGGGGGTGTGATGGAGATGGGTGGGGTGGGAATGGAGCTGCAAGTTGAGGGGCTAGCTGCACAACTGAGCAGACTTGATAGATCATATGGCCTGTTTCTGTTAGCATTTTCATATGTTCGTATGTAACCCCATTGTATAAACAGCACACATAATGTGCAGATTGTGTGCTATGGAAAATATTTTTACTCCTGCAGAGTGAGCTCTGGATACTCTCACTCATGCTGTCAGCACACTTAAGTATCCAAAGCTCACTCTGCAGCAGGAGTGAGAATATATTCCATATCACACTCCTGCCCATCATGTATTCTCTCTCTCTCTCTCTCTATATATATATATATATATATATTGCAAAAAACTCTGCTGATGCATCAGTTAGGTTGTTTCCACAGTGACAAAAGTGTGGCAATGTGATGTTAAGGTTATCACCCCACCACCTCACCCCATGCCCCATCCTTAAACCCTAACACCACATCCTCCATCTCCCTCCACACACACACATGCAAGCAGTACAAGACACATCCATCATCATGGTCCAGCAACTGTATGAGTTCTGCTGCCATCAGAGTGCCTTGTGGGTGCACACGCACGCTGGGCAACCATGGGAAATGGCCCACAGTAAGCATTTTTTGTTACAAACATCAGTAACAAGATTTTAGCAGATGCCTGTATTTCAATTGTTAAGAAATAATGAAACACACAGTATGTTATCTTTAGATAGCTGTATTGGAAAGAAGAATTTGGATAACCCTAGCAACAGGCAGTGGATCTTTGCATATGTTTTTCTGATAGAGTGAGTCAGTCCTAATAAGAAATAGTAATAATAATAATAAAAGTAATGTTTTGTAGTATAAGTTACAAGCAACATGTGACAACAACAGTTGTAACATCCAAAGCTAACCATAACATGGTGCTAATGAGTATTTCCAGGAAATTAAGCAGTATTACAACATGTGATGCTGCTAGTTTCATACCTGAGTAGTATGTGAAAAGTACTATGTATATGTCAGCTGTGTTTGTCCTGCTACTACATGATTATGTAGTAGCAGCAAAACCTGCAGTGAGACAGTCGCTGAATTATTACACATAAAAATCAATATTTAGAAAGTTTGTGTAGATTAATTTTCACTTTATGAAAAAGATATACCAGCTATGTGTCATCATACAGTGCTGGCAGTATAGAGTCGAGCATGCTGTATTTGTGTTTCATAACATAGTGTTATGTGAAAGTAGTACAGTGTCGTGATCATTGTGCTTACAGATGTGACTAACTGATAGTGTCTTACAGTCTTGCATGTGTCTTTCATATGTGTGTGTGTGTGTGTGTGTGTGTGTGTGTGTGTGTGGGTGGGAGGTTGGGTGGGGGATGCGTAGTTAGAGGTTTGAGGATGGGGGCATAGGGCAGGGTGGTGGGGTGGTAACCCTAACATCGCATTTCCACACTTTTGTTGCTGTGGAAACAACCCTAACTGATGCATTAACAGCATTTTTTGCAATGAATTCCCTTCTTTTTGATGAAGTGTAATATAAATAGTAAATGGTATGTGTTTATGGGAGCGTGGGGCCACCAAGTTGCCCATTTTTGCATAATGATATGTGTTTGTGGGAGTGCAAGCCCTCCAAGACCTGTGCTCCCACTAACACATGAGCATGGAGCCATACAACAGCCCTGTAGGACAAGAAAGCCTTGTAACATTAATTTGCCCATATCTGGGGAACCATAGCAGCTAGTACAAAAATCGAAGTGTGGTTGTAATCCTGAGAGTGACTAGTCCCTAGAAAATTAAGTCGACTGAATCTGTATAGCACATTTTGTCTGAGATAGGGGCAGCAAAAAGAGCTGTGAATACGAAGTCTGTGGGCGTAATAGTGGTCCTCAGATATGAAAATGAACAATTGGAATAGTAAATCATGAATATCTCAGGAACCGTACAAAGTAGAAAAAAAAATCTAATTTCATGGGTTACAGGACCCTCCAACCTAGTTCTGATCTTAGTCCCCTTTAAGGGGGCACTAAGAACTTTTGTAACGAAAAGTCTGTCTCTCAAAACGTTTTCGAGACATGAGCCCCAAAAGTCATCACGGTTGATGCAGTGTTATCCTATGGGATAATTGCTGAACTTCAGAATGCTGTAACTTTGGGCTGCTGTAATGTTTTGGAACCAAACCACCAAACAGCACATCTGTGGGACCAGTGCTTGCCACCCTGCAAATTTCAGCCAAAAATACCAAACTGTTTTGTTGCAGGAGGCTGGCAAAGATTTGCTGTTATTTTGAGTATGCATTTGCAAAATACTTTCACAAATCATGAAAGTTTCACAAAATAAATCCCAAACTTTTGCATTTGTGAAAATATTTTGCAAAACTATTTTTTGGAAAAAGTTTAAAACCTTACTTCTGGGGGGTTTAACCCCCCAAAAAAGATATGACTAGCATCCACAGGACCCGACTAGGTAAAAACAATGAGTTTTTACCTAGAGGGTCCCAATTTTAAATGCCAGGCATTTTTCTGTGTCACTAACTGTAAACAAGATGGCCGACTCACGAAAGTAAAAGGGCCATTTGCAACAGTAAAAAGAGCCTCTCACAAAAGTTTTGCGATTTTTAACTTTTCCTTTCGACTATAATGGGAAATTAGTTTTTTGAATAATGTTTGAAGGGTTTAATATTTTTTCACCAAATCTTCAAAAGGCACATCAATGGCCAAGGCTGCATCTTCCCTGAAATTTTCAGACTAAACAGACAAACTGTGCAGGCTGTGGGCATGAGCAAAGTAACACACAAAAAGTCCTTTTTTTGCATTTTTTGGCATTCTGTAGCTCTGCAACTGTACATCCAGCCATAACACAACTTGTCAGATCCAGAGATGTATTGTGCTAGACCGGGCATGCAAATGTCAGGTAAATCTGTTGTATGGTGGCAAAGTTATTAAGGTGCAATATTTGAGGTTTTGCATTAAAATGGCTACTCAACTTTAACTATAGTGGCACTACCAAGCCATTATTATATATATATATATATATATATATATATATATATATATATATATGTGTATACACATTAGAGGCAAAAAACTCTGTTTAATGCATCAGTTAGGGTTGTTCCACAGCAACAAAAGCGAGGAAATTCGATGTTAGGGTTGAAACCCCTTTGCCCTCAGCCCACCCCCAACTGGAATCGGGGTGCGCATTGGCTCATCAGCCTAACTCTCACCCATCACATGTAGAAAGAATCTGAGGAATAGGAGAATGGGGTGAGTTGGGACCGAGCCATTGTCGCATCCCATTCCAGTTGGGAGGTGGACTGGAGGGGTGAGGGGTTTCAACCCTAACATAAAATTTCCTCGCTTTTGTCGCTGTGGAACAACCCTAACTGATGCATTCAATTGAGTTTTTTGCCTCTAATTTCCCTTCTTTTTGAGAATGATAACAAGAAATAGTGAATGTAATGCGGCGGCGGGAGCACGGGGCCCGCATGCACATGGTGACACAAAGAAAAGCAGAGAGAGAAACAGTACTGTAGACAGAAATGTTAAAAACAACGCAAATGCAACCGCAAATGAAACCTCAAAGGGTAACTCGATGGTATGTAAAACGTGAACGGTAAGTGAACGGCAATGAAACCACAAGCGGAGACTGTAATGGTAACAGTAATGTAAGTGCACAGGCTGGTTTTCTCCAAAAGCTGTATAGAGCAAGACAGTGAGTACAAAGAATGTATGCAAAATAATGACTCTCGGAACAGAAAAATGAGGACTTGGAATAGTAAATTGCTTATTTCTCAGGAACCGTATGACATAGAAAAAAAATTTAAAAGTCATATGAATTATCACCTTCCTGGCTAGATTTGTACCAAGCCTCCTTTGGGGGGGCTAAGCAATTTTTTGACGAAAAGTCCGTATCTCGCACCGTTTCCGAGATACGGGCCCTGAAAGACGCGGCGAATGCCGTAATGTTATCCTATGGGAAAAAAACAGAAGTTCAGAATGCCATAACTTTGCCTCCCTGTAATATATTTTCACCAAACCACTGAAAGGCACATCTGTGGGATGTTGGCTGTATTCACTGCAAATTTCAGCCCAAAAGACCAAACTATTGTTTTGCAGCATGGTGCCAAACGATTGCTGTAATGCGTCGTACGCCATAATGTTATCCTATGGGAAAAAATATCAAATTAGGAGTACTGTAACTTTGCTGCCATGTAATATTTTTTCAACAAAATACTGAAAGGCACATCTGTGAGTTCTCGGCTGCGTCCCTTCCAAATTTCATCCCAAAACTCCAAACCGTTCTTTTGCAGAGGGGTGCCAAATAATTGCTGTCATTTTCCCACAGCCTAGAAAAGTACTGTCACAATTTGCGAAAGCTTTCGCAAAAATTTGAGACACTTTCGTGAGTGCGACACTACTTTGCAAAAGTACTTTTTCCAGAAATCTGAAAAACATATTTCTGGGGTGTTTTACCCCAAAATAAAGACATGACTAGCATCCTCGGGATCCGGCTAGGTGAATACAAAAATAATTGGGTTGCTAGAGGGTCCCAAATTCAAATGCCAAACATTTTTCTGATCACCAACTGAAAACAAAATGGTGGATTTGCAACAGTGAAAGAGCCATTTGCGAAAGTAAAAACTGCATTTGCGACATTGTCAAACTTTTTGTTAACTTTTCCCATTGACATAATGGGAACTTATTTTTTGAATAACTTTTGAACAGTTTAATGTTTTTTCATGAAATGTTTGAAAGGCACATCAGGGACCCTGGCCACACGTTCCCTGAAGATTTTGGACTGGTCGCCCAAACCATGCGACCTGTAGGCGCGACCGTAGAATTCCAAAAAAAAGCGTAAATGCACACACAGATCATGCTTAATAACTCCACAGCTGTATATCTGACCGGTACAAAACTTGGCAGATCCCAAGGCATATGAATCTTGATTCTGTATTCCAAATTTCAGGCAAATCCTTTGAACAGTTGCAAAGTTATTAAGGTGAAAAATTTTGGGTTTAACATATAAATGGCTCCTCAACCCTAACTATGGTAGCACTACCATGCTACCATAATATATATCTATATCTATATCTATATCTATATCTATATCTATACCTATATCTATATCTATTATACTGGTGCAGTCACACCAGTATAGTTAGGGTAAAAGTTCACTTCTATGTTAAAGTTCAAACTTTGAGGATTAATAACCTTGTGGCTGTTCAACAAATTTGCATGATATTTCGAATGCATAATCTCTAAAAGTAGGTCTTCCGAACTGCCAAATTTGGTGGGAATCTGTTGAGCGGTTTCTGAGATATAAAGTGTTGAAAAACAGAAAAATCTGGATTTTTTGACATTTGTTTGTCATCCTGGATTCCCAAAAATGGCATTATGTTGCAGGCTGACATTTTCAGTGTAGGAACGATGTGGGCTTTCGAAGGTTTGGTGAAAAATATTAATCCATTCAAAAGTTATTAAACTTTTAATTTCCCATTATTCCTTAGGGGAAAAGTTAAGTGTTCAGCATGAAAATGGAATTCTTTCTAAAGGTTTTTTTTTTTCAGAAATTGGGCATTTGTTTCACAAATTGGTAATTTTTGTTTGAAATTAGACATTTTTGTGAAAATGAAGCATTGTTTGGAAATTTGGCATTTATTGCAAAAATGGGGCATTGTTTTGAAAAAGGGAATTTTTTTGTTAAAAAATTGAGCATTTTGTTTTGAAAATAGTTAAATTTGTTCAAAAATAGGGCATTGTTGTTTGAAAATGGGGAATTTTGTTTGAAAATGGGAATTTTTTTTGAAAATGGGGCATTCTTTTCTGAAAATGAAGCACTGTTTGTTGAAATGGAAGTGTCCCTTTTTCAGAAATAAGGGAGCTTTTTCTAACAGTTTCATTTTGTTTTTGAAAAAAATGTGCTTTTTCAACCATTTTCTCCAATTTTCGCATGTTATGATGTACTGTTTGTGGAAATGGAAGCATCCCATTTTCGTAAGCCAGGGAGCATTTTCGAAAATGTTCACATTGTTTTTGCAAAAAAAGGTGCTTTTTCTACCATTTTCTCTAATTTTTGCATGTTATCAAGTACTGTCTATGGAAATGGAAGTGTTCAATTTTCATAAATTAGGGAGTGTTTTCAAATATTTTTGGGTTGTTTTTGCAAAAAAGGCACTTTTTGACCATTTTCTTCAATTTTCACATTTTCCAAAGATGTGGTGATGCTTACAAAAATTGTCCGATCTACTTTCAAAACCATTCTTTTTATTTTGAACATTTCTCTGCTTCCACGGTGACACATACTAATACATATAAAGGCAGAAATCAACGACAGTGCTGGAGTGGTGTGGTGGGTAGCACACAGAGCTGCAGTTTGAAACATCCTGGGTTTGAATCTAATGAGTTATACTTTTTTCCTAATTTAAACACCAGCAAAATTCCTGTTTTTTAGCTCATTTCTTCCAATTTATTTTATTGATGTGACTGTTACTAACATTTCTTAATAACAAATTATGTTTATATAACAGAAAGAAGATGCAAACTTGTACTGTCTTGATGGACAGATGGGACAGCAGGATCCAGAGGACCATTGTGACATATGGATACTGTTCTACTATATGGATGTACAGATGGGGGTGCAGGGTCCTGTTGTACTATCTGGATGGAGAGATGGGAGCACAGGGTCCAAAAGACCCTGGGCTCCCACAGCAAAATGAAGATACGGATATATGAACATATGAAATTTGCCAGCAGATGAAGGCCTATATGTCTATCAAGTCTGCTCAAATGTGCAGCTAACTACCCTTATTCTGCAGCTGCAACTCCCTTCCACCCTTCCCCTTCATTACCCTACCCCTTGTCCTGTCCTATCCCCTTTTGAAGCAGTCCACTGTTCTACTGGGTACCACTTCTGCAGGTAATGCATTCCACCCAGTCACCGCCCTATCTGTAAAAAAGTTTCTCCTCATCTCCCTCCTGAACCTTCCTCCCTCCAGTCTCATACCATGGCCCCTGGTGTCCTTCCCCTCCCTTCCCTTACTTTGAACAGACCCTCTGTACTGGTCTTGTTTATTCCTTTAATGTACTTAAAGGTTTCAGTCATTTCGCCCCTGTCCCTCCTTTCCTCCAGTGAGTACATGTTCAACTCCCTCAGCCTTCTCTCGTATGATAAGTCCCCCAGCCCCTTGATCATCTTTGTCACCCTGCACTCCATCCCCTCCAGTAACTTAGTGTCCCTCTTCAGATACAGGCACCAGTACTGCGCACAGTACTCCAGATGCAGTCTAACTAAAGACCTATACAGTGGCAGAATCACCTCCTCCCTCCTCGAGGATATACCCCTTGCAATACAACCTAGCATTTTGTTGGCCTTTGCAGCTGCCTTTCTACATTGTGCCAAGTTGTTCATTGACCCTATAATGAACACCCCCAGGTCCTTCTCCTCCTCTGTCTGGCTGCACTCTCCCCCAGCTGGTAACTCATCCTTTGGTTCGTCATCCCAAAATGCAGCACCTTGCACTTTTTGGAATTAAACCCCAGTTGCCAGGTGTCTGACCAGGTTTCAAACTATGCCAGATCATCCTGCAACCCCTACCACCCCCCTAGGTCATTCACCACCACTCCTACCTTGGTATCATCAGCAAAGATACTGATCATGCTCTTGATGTCCAGTGATATGTCTGCAATGAATATCCCAAACAACACTGGTCCCAACACTGAGCCCTGTGGAACACTGCTTGTCACTACCCTTGGGTGTGAGAGCTCCCCACCCACCACCACAATCTGTTTCCTTCCCTGAAGCCAGTTCCCTACCCATCTCACCAGCTTTGCACCCACCCCTGTGTCTTCTAACTTACTTCCCAGCCTTCCATGCGGCACTGAGTCCAATGCCTTGCTGAAGTTCAGATACAGGACATCCACTGCATGGTTCCTGTCCAGTTGCCTAGTCACCCAGTCATAGAACTCCACCAGGCTGGTTTGGCAGGATCTGCCACGTATGAAGCCATGCTGTCTGCTATCCTGTAGTCTTTTGGCCTCTAGGAGGGCCACCAGCCTCTCCTTCAGGATAGTCTCCATTAGCTTACCCATGATGGATGAGAGGTTCACTGGTCTGTAGTTTCCCGGTTCATCCTTGGGGACCCTCTTGTGGAGGTGCACCACATGAGCCACCCTCCAGTCCTGAGGTACACACCCCAAATGTAATGAGGCATTAAATAGGTCTGCCAAAGGTCCTACAAGGGCCTCTGCCTGCTCCTTCAGTACCCTGTAGTGGATGCCATCTGGGCCTGGTGCCTTGTCCACCCTCAGTGCCTTCAAACCCTCACAAACTCTTCCCTCCTTGATTTCCCCATCTGTCACCCTTCCCCCTTTGTTTCTGCCATTCCTCCCCCCTTGGGTGTCACCCTATCTTCTTCCTAGTAAATACCGAGCAGAAGTAATCATTTAGTGCTTCTGCCTTATTGCACCCTGCTTCCACCCAACCCCCCCTCCTTCCTAATTCTTACTATGTGGTCCGTAGAGCTCCGTTTCTCCCTGATACACCTAAAGAAGTGCTTCTCCCACTTCTTAATTCCTTGTGTCAGCCTGAGTTCCGTAGATGCCTTGGCTCCCCTCATTGCCCTTGTCATCTCTTTTGATTCCATCAAGTACTCTTCCCCCATCCCTGTTTTCTTGTATTTCCTAAAGGCATCTCTTTTCCTCCTTACCTTTTCCATGACCTCCTTGCTCAACCAGATCAGGTTCTTAGCCCTAGTCTTCTTGCTGTGGGCCTTGCAGCAGGTTTTGGTTGCCTCCACTATCCCCAGCTTTATGAGCTCCCACCTCTTGTTAGTGTCCATACTAGATTGAATTCTGTCCAGGTACTCTTTTACCACTTTCCCCATCCTCCCAAAGTTGGCCCTCCTGAAGTCCTGCACTCTTGTGCCACATTCCACTCCATACTTGCTCATATCCAATGCGAGCCATACGGAGTGGTGGTCACTCCCTGACAGCGGTTCCTCCACTGTAAGTTCTCTCACAAAGTCCCCATTTGCCAGCACAAGGTCAAGGGTATTCCCTAACCTGGTTGGTTCACTGTCCATTTGCAGCAGAAAGCTGTCCAGGAAGGCTTCCATTAGTACCTTCCCCCTTCTGTTCCTGGTTGTTGAGGTACTCCAGCTCACTCCTGGCATGTTAAAGTCCCCCACAATCACCACACTACCCTTCTCTCAGGTCCTCCTGATCTGTCCTGCTAGTTTCCTGTCTAACTCCTCCATCTGAGATGGCGGCCTGTACACCACTCCCATCCTGAGAATCCTATTGTTAGAATCCTGGATTTGCATCCAAAGTGACTCCATACTACCCTCCTCCCCTTCCTCCCTTACACACTTCAGTCCTTCCTTCACATATGTGCCACACCCTCCTTTCCCAATCACCCTGTCCCTATGAAATAAACCTGTACCTGGTACTGACAGGTCCCAGTCATTGTACTGGGTAGCCCATGTTTCTGTGATGGCTGCAATGTCCACCTCTCCCTCTGCCATGAGCACCTGTGACTCTGCAGTTTTCCTCCCAAGGCTCCTAGCATTAAGGGTAACCACCTTCCACCCTTCCCCCCCATCCTGCCCTCCTTTACTAGCATCATCAATAGTACTTGCAAATTGTCCTTTGTCACTGTTATGGGGGGTAAGCACATATGGTTTCCCAACCTGTGGTCTCTGCATGTCTCTTGCCCAATTGCCACCCTCCACTCCTAGTTTAAATTCCCAGCTACCCATCTTCAAAAAAGATGCAATTATTCTATCTGAAAAAGAAGGGACATTCTTTGCAAAAACTTTGTTAATACATCAATTAGGATTAATACCACATTGAACTACCTCGATGGAGGGGTGGAAGGGCAGGGTCTGAAGGACCCTGTGCTCCCACCATGATATATGGACAGTGTTATACTGTTTTGATGGAGAGTTTGGACCCTGCACTCTCAGTGTAACATAGGGATACTGTTGTACTATGTTGTACTATTTGGCTGGAGAGATGGGAGCACAGGGTCCAAAGGACCCTGTTCTACCACAGTAAAATGAGGACGCAATTATACTATCTGAAAAAGAAGGGAAATTCTTTGCAATAAACTTCATTAATGCATCAATTAGGGTGAATACCACAGTGAAAGGACAGGGAAATGAGGCTTTAAGGTTTCCAGCCCTAAGGTCCCACCCCCAGGGTTCCCATCCCTACCACCCCATCCCATCCTCCCACCCTCCACATACCAACAGATGTTGTGGTGTGCCATTGGGACATCAGGCCTAACTCTCACCCCATTGTTCTATACTGTAGTGTATGAACTTGTTTACATGTGGAATGGGGTGAGAGTTGGGCCTGATGACCCAATGGCACATCCCAACACCTGTTGGTGTGTGGAGGGTGGGGAGAGAAGGTGGGGTGGTGGGGGGAACCCTGGGGGTTGGGCTTTAGGGTTGAAAATCTTAGCACCTCATTTCCCTGCTTTTGTTGCTGTGATATTCACCCTATCTGATGCATTAACAAAGTTTTTGCAAAGACTATAAATATAATATATCTATATTATATATTCATGGCAAAACCATTTACGCATCAGTTAGGTTATCTATAGTGACAAAAAGCGAAATTAATGTTGAGGTTCCCACCTTGCCCATGCCTTTCTCCCCACCAGCATTGGGGTGCATTAGGTCATTAGTCCTAACTCTCACCCCATTCCATGTGTAAACAAGCTGAGGTGGTGCAGTACAGGAGAATGGGGTGAGAGTTATGACCAATGACCCCAACACACACCCTGATGCCTGTTGGTGGGGAAGGGGTGGGCATGGGGTACAAGGATTGGCAACCCTAACATCAAATTTCCTTGCTTTTGTCACAGTGGAACAACCCTAACTGATGTATTAAACTGAGTTTTTGCCATGAATTTCCCTTCTTTTTGAGAATGTGCAGTATAAATAGTGAATGGAATGTGGTGGTGCGAGCACAGGTAACGATAATGCAATTGGAAAAAGAAACGGTTATGGTAACAGCAAGGAGGACGCCAAAGGGAACAGTAACAGAAATGGTAACAGAAACACAAGCACGTCAGAAGGAACTAGAAGGGGACTGGATCAGTTGTGTTCCAGGACAGTAGCTGCTTTTTGTTGTTGTTACAGGATTTCTTGTGGATTTTACTTAGTAGAAGGTTATTTCTTTTCTTTCTTTCTTCTAAGGGACTAGCAGGGTATTGTTTTGGGGGATGTTGGAAGTTTGAAAACTGGTTTGGTGGCTGTAAGTGGGCTCATTTGTTGTCTGTTTCACTGTGTAACAGGCTGTGCTGGTGGAGGCCTATTTCTTCTGATTTAAAACCTATTTTGTGGGATTAGTTTGGGGCTGGTTCTTTGAATTGGAGACCTATATCTGTTAATTTTAAGCCTATTTTGATGTGTTGTTAGTGAAGCTGATTAAATTGGAGACCTGTTTCCTTTGGCAGCAAACAAATTTTGGGGGCTTTGAGTTGAATTTTGATTCCTTTTTGCTGACTCCACTAGCTGCAAAGGTTAGTGCATAGTGGGGGAAGGGTGTTAATGGTCTGGCCAGGTCTCACTCAGCTAATTGACTGGAGGCAGAGCTGTATCAGGTTTGTGGTGTTAGTTGCTTTGTCTTCTCAGAAGGAACTGGAAGGGGACAGGATCAGTTGTGTTCCAGGACAGTAGCTGCTTCTTGTTGTTTTTACAGGATTTCTTTTGGATTTTACTTGGTAGAAGGTTATTTCTTTTCTTTCTTTCTTCTAAGGGGCTAGCAGGGTATTGTTTTGGGGATGTTGGAAGTTTGAAAACTGGTTTGGTGGCTATAAGTGGGCTCATTTGTTGGCTGTTTCACTGTGTAACAGGCTGCGCTGGTGGATGCCTATTTCTTCTGATTTAAAACCTATTTGGTGGGATTTGCTTGGGGCTGGTTCTTTGGATGATGGGCTTGGAGGGACAGACACAGGGCTGATACACTCTGTTGAGAATCAGGTGTAGGCCCAAGACCACCTCCCACCCCTCCCTCCCCAGAGCTCTGCTTATTTATAGGGAACACTTGCCCTGCAATTATAGGAAAAGACTGCAGGTGCTGCTCATGTAGTTCTAGCCACTGGGGGTTGGATTTAAGGGCTGGGACAGAGGAGCTTAGGGAGTTGTTCACTTCTCTTATAAGTTTGCTGTGTTGTACTGCACCTAGTAACAGGTTTACTGGTTTACTGTGGGACTGTATCTAGGATTAGTGAGTGACCTGATTAGGCAGTAGGGGTGTATCTTAGACTAGTGGAGAACCTGGTGGCTCACCCAAGGAAACCTACTTGAAGGGGAGTGGGACCACATGTCATTAGAACAATCTACTTGTCTCACACTGTTTGCATTGCTATTGTCCTACTGTCTACCTCTCCCTTGTGCTGTGTCACATTGTACTGCTCATGTGTTTCACTTGTATACTCCCGGGTCATGCCTGAAAATAGGCATCGCTATGTCTAGTGCACCCACCCAGTAACCAAAAGCAAATAAATAAATTAGGGCCGGCCTGTTTGGGAGGGTGGTGGGGTGCACAGGGTGTGGAGCAGCCATGATACTGAACTGGGCTTGGAAGTTCAGTGGTTGCCCAGTGTGCTACCAGCTGGCACAGCTTAGGGAGGAGGTTGCGGGGATTAGGAGACAGCTGGGGAAGGGGGGTATGGTTGGGGAAGGGGGTAGGGGATCTCCCATGGGGTGCACCAAGCACTAGGGGTGGGAGCATAGGAAAAGGAGTGCAGGAGAATACTCTGGGGTCTCACAGGGACCCTGGAAGAGGGTGCCCAAAAGGAGGACATGACCAAGGAAGCAGGCAGGTAACTGGGAACCCTCACAAAGGGGAGCCAGAGGGACAACATTCTCAGGGAAGTAGGCAGATGGCCGGGGCTGGACAGAAGGAAGCAAGGCAGGGAGGTGGAGCAAACCTTACACTCAGTAACTGCTTCAATTCTCTTCTTCTGCTTGAGGATGAGGGGGGTGATGTAGCCACGACAGGGGTGGTTAGAGATGGAAAGGGAGTAGGGGGAAGGAGGTGGGGGCTGGATAGCAGGAGGAAAATGGGGGAACCTGGAATGAAGGAAAATGGGGAGCAGTGAATCAGAGCAGGAGGGGCAGGGGGAAGAGGGAGGAAAGTGCAAGGAGAAGGACCAGTTGGGAGGAAAGGGCAAGGAGAAGGACCAGAAGTACAAGGAGGATACAGTAAAGGGAGCTGAGGGTTTAGGCCAGGGGAGCACGACAAGCAAGGAGGGACTAAATGGAGACAGGAAAGAAGGGAGGACAAGCCAGGCTAGTTTAGTGGATGGGGAGAAGGACCAGTCGCAAGCAGTGAGGGGAGTTAGTGAGGTACAGAAGGATACTCAGGAGGATGAGAGGATAAGATCAGAGGGAGGGGGGCAGGCTGTGGGAAATAGAGGGGGCGGCATGTGATACCCAGATGGGGGAGGAACAAGGAACCGGCTGGGTGGAGGGGCTGGTAGAAAGGATGAGGGACATGGAAGGGGGGAAATGGAGGAAAAGGAGCAATCAGAGTGCTCCTGTTGGGGGATTCTATGATCAGGGGTATCAAATGGGATAGGGAGGGAGAAGCCTGGCCAGTTAGAACATAATGCTTCCCTGGATTAACGGTGCATAGGGCCAAGCATGAGGTATATCAGCTGGCAAAGGATTGTGGGGGTTCCCCAGACATACTGGTCCAGATGGGTACAAATGACATTGAGGGAAATAGCGAGCTAGAGATACAGGCAAGATTCAGGGAGCTTGCCAGGATCTGTCATGACATAGGATGCGCAGTTTCCTTCTCAGAAATCCTGCTGGTGCCAAGAGCTAGTGGGGAACACAAAAGGAAGATTAGGGAGATAAACCAGTGGCTCAGGGAGTGGTGTGAGGCCAGAGGGTATGGGTTGATGGGGGATTGGGGGAGACCTGGGAGGATAAGGAGCTGTATGCTAGAGATAGGCTCCTTCTCAATTTGGAGGGGAGGGGAATCCTTAAGTTGAAAATAGAGGGGTTCATTGGTGAAAAGTGGGGTTTAAACTTGTGAAGGGGGAGGGACTGGAGAAAAGGCTGTCAAGGGGGTGCCGATAAAGGAGGGACTCTGTCTCCACCCCCCTGGGGAGCTGGAGGAATGCAGGAAAAGGCCAACTGGTAAAGTGCAGACCAGGGGAAAACAGAATCCCCATGGGAAAATGAGCAGGGGAAATGGAAGTATAGGGAAAGGGTGGAAGGTAGTCCTGCTAAATGCCAGAAGCTTGGGCAATAAAATGCCTGAGCTCCAGGCAATGCTAACTGAGGGAGTGGTGGATGTGGCAGTGGTCATTGAGACCTGGGCCACCGCAGGACAAGACTGGGACCTGAACCTGGAGGGTTACACTATGTTCAGGAAGGACAGGGGGGAGGGAAGGGAAGGAGGGGTAGCAATGATAGTCAAAAACTGCATTGGCATAGGGGGAGTAGAAGAGGCAGAGGGAACTGTGGAGGCAATTTAGGTCACCTTGATAACAAGGGGGGCCAAGAGAGTAAAAATAGGAGTGGTGTATAGACCCCCTGCACTGGAGGAGGAGGAGGAGATGGAGGAGAGTCTGGTGGCAGATGTTGGGAGACACTGCAGACTGGGCAGGGGAAGGGTGGTGGTGTTGGGGGACTTAAACATGCCAGGAACAGACTGGGAGACTGTGACATCCTCAGTGGCCAGGGAACAGAGGTTGTTGGATGTCTTTCAAGATGCGTTCCTAACTCAGCAGGCGGGGGAACTGACCAGGGAGGCACGGGTACTGGATGTGGTCCTGGCAGACAGTGACGAGATTGGGGGCCTGGAGGTGAGGTACCCATTGGTGGGGAGTGACCATGCCACGGTCTGGTTCTGCCTGGACCTAGGAGGGGTAGAAGGTTGCACAAAGACAGAGGTAACTGACTTTGGGGCGGATTTTAAGGAAATGGGAAGGATCCTTAAGGAGCATTTGGATGGGATTGGGTCAGACATGGACACTGATAGTAGGTGGGAAATCATCAGGAGAGGGGTGCAGGATGCTACCAGCACCTGTGCAAGAGTAAGATGAAAATGCGGTACCAGGGAGGTCCAGGAGGTGGTGCGGGGAAAGAAGGTAGCCTATAGGCAATTCAAGTGCTCAAGGAGTGAAAGGGATCGAGGGGAGTACGAGTTGATGGCTAGAAGGGCCACTAGGGTGGTGAGGGCGGCTAAGGCAAGGAGCAGAACATGGCCAGGGAAATTAGGAGAGGGAACAGGGGTTCTTTAGATACATTGGGGAATAATGAAGGTTGAAGGGGCAGATTAGCAGGATTAAAACAGGGGAGATAAGGGCACAAGACCCGGGGGAGCAGGCTGAGGTACTAAATGAGTACTTCACCTCAGTTTTCACCAAGGAAATTGGGGGTGCTACATCATACATGGAGGAGACAGTGATACTGAGGAAGGGGGACCCTACTAATCAGCAGGTCTGGGGAGAGGGGGAGGCATCACTGGTGGGGGGGAAGGCTAAGCAAGAAGAAGAGGTAGTGGAAGTGGAAATCGCAGCAGAGAGAGTGAGGGAAGCCCTCAGGTCCCTCAAGACAGAGAAAGCACCAGGGCTGGATAAATTACATCCCAGAGTGCTGAAAGAACTTGCGGATGTCCTGGTGAAACTCCTGGTGGAGCTTTTCACCATCTCTCTGAGGACAGGGTGGATGCCCCAGGACTGGAAGGTGGTGCATATAGTGCCTATCCACAAGGGGGGATCAAGGGAGGTGGCAGAGAACTACAGGCCTGTCAGCCTGACATCAGTGGTGGGCAAGGTGATGGAGGGCATTGTCAAGGAGAGGCTGGGGGGACCTGGAAAAGTCAGGGTGCCTGGACGATAGACAGCATGGATTTGTCCCAAGGAAATCGTGTCAGACAAACCTTCTGGAGTTCTATGACTGGGTGATGAGTGCCATGGACCTGGTTAGACCAGTGGACATCCTCTTTCTAGACTTCAGCAAGGCATTTGACTCTGTTCCTCATGTGGGCCTGTTGGATAAGCTGGGAGAAATGGGAGTGGGGAACCAGATGATCAGATGGAGAGGCAATTGGCTCCAGGACCAGAAGAGGGTCGTAGTTGGTGGGATAGTCTCATCCCCAAGGAAGGTCATTAGTGGGGTGCCACAGGGATCAGTCCTTGGGCCCCTCCTGCTCAATGCCTATGTCTCTGACATAAGGACAGGTATCAGGAGTGAGATGAGTCTCTTTGTGGATGATTCAAAACTGGGGGCAGTGGTGGATGGGGTGGAGGGGAGGGTGGCCCTACAGGGGGACCTGGAGGCTCTGGAAGGATGGTCTAGAAAGTGGAAGCTGAGGTTCAATGCAGGGAAATGCAAGATACTCCACCTGGGGGCCAGAAACCCGGGCCAAGTGTACACCCTGGGGGGGGGAATGCTACAAGTCTCGATGGCTGAAAGGGACCTGGGGGTGGTGATGGATGTCAAGATGAGCAACTCGGAGACTTGTAGGAGGGCAACAGCCAAGGCCAACAGGATGCTGGGATGCATTGCTAGGAGGATCACCTCCAGAAGGAGGGAAGTAATACTCCCTCTGCATAACTGCTTGGTGAGGCAGCACCTCGAGTACTGCGTGCAGTTTTGGAGGCCACACTTAAAGAGGGACATTAAACTCCTGGAGAGGGTCCAGAGGAGGGCAACCAAAATGATTTGGGGCTTGGGGGACAGGACCTACGAGGAGAGGCTTGAAGAGCTAAATATCTACACATTGGAAAAGAGAAGGGACTGGGGGGACATGATATAGGTCTTCAGGTACATGAAGTGGGTAAATAGGGGAGGAACAGTCAGGGTGCTTCGAAGGAAGGAGGAGGGGGCCACTAGAGGGCATGGGTGGAAGTTGGAGGGGGAAGATTCAGGGGAGAAAGGAGGAGGTGCTACTTCTCTGAGAGGGTGGTGGAGCCATGGAATGTGCTGCCTAGGGGGCTGGTGGAGGCAGAGACGGTGGAGGGGTTCAAGAGGGGGTGGGACAGGTACAGGGGAAGGGTTCTGGAAGTAAAATTCAATGCAGTGAGAATATCCGGAAGTGGGAAGGGAGAAGCCAGAGAAGGCGAGGGGGGCAGCAAGGTCAGCTCCCAGGGTGGGGGCTGACCAAACGAGCAGACGCAAAAGACCGTTAGGCCTATTCTGCTGGCATTTTAGTATGTTAGTATGTTAGCATGTAAGCAATTACAAATCATTATGCACACAATTACGGTAACACAATTGTTAAAGCAAACAGTTACCGTAACAGCAACGATGATGCGAAATGAAACAGAAATGGAAGTGCTTACGCAAACGGCAATGCACATGGTGACACAAAAGGATACAGAAATACAAACAAAACCAGTAATGGAAATGCAAATAGTAACAATAATGCAAACGCAAGCACAAACGCAAAGTGTAATGTACATGGCAACATAAACGGAACCGCTAATGCAAATGGCCACGGAAATGCAAGCAGAAATACTAACTGTAACAGTAATGCAAATGCACCCACTTTTTTTCCCAAAAGTGCATTCAGAAGCACAGTAAATACAAAGAATGTATGCATAATAATGGTCCTCGGAGCAGAAAATGAACACTTGGAATACTAAATTACTTATATTGCAGGAAGCATACGACGTTGAAAAAAAATTAAAGTCTCATATTATTTATGACTTTCCTGTCTAGTTTTGTACTTAGCCCTCTATTGGGGCTAAGCATTTTTCTGATGAAAGTCCGTATCTTGAAGCGTTTTCAAGATACTGACCCTGAAAGGCATAGCGGACACCGTAATGTTAGCCTATGGGTAAAATTGTCAACTTTGGAGTGCTGTAACTTTGCAGCCCTCTAATATTTTCTCACCAAACCATCAATAGGCACATCTGTGGCATCTTGTCTTTCTTGCCTCCAAATGTCAGCCAAAAAGACCAAACCATTCTTATGCAGCAGAGTGGCAAAGAGTTCCTGTTTTTGGCATAGTGTTGCAAAGTAGTGTCATGATTTGTGACACTTTCACAACAAAAATCATGAAAGTGTTGCAAGTGCAACACTACTTTGTGACAGTACTGTTTTCAAAAATTTTAAAAACATATTTTTGGGGTGTTTAACCCCCCAAAAAAGACATGGCTACCATCCTCAGGGCTTGATTAGGTGAACACAAAAAGAATTGTGTCCCTAGAGAGTCCCAAATTTAAATGCCAAGCATTTCTATGACCACCAACTGAAAACAAGATGGTGGATTTGTGACACTAAAGGGGTCATTTGCGACACTAAAAACTGCATTTGTGACACTGTCGAAGTTTTTGTTAACTTTTCACATTGACTATAATGGGAAACTTGTTTTTTGAATAACTTTTGAACTGTATAATATTTTTTCATGAAGTCTTCAAAAGGCACATTGGGGAACCCATCTGCATGTTCCCTGAAGGTTACAGACTGGTTGCAGAAACTGTGTGACCTGTAGGCACGAGTAAAAAATGTGCAAAGAAGCATAATTACCACATTCTATGGTGTTATCTAGTTCCACAACCATATATCCAACCTTTATAAAACTTCGCAGATCCAGAGATCTATTGTACCGCTCCGTGCATGCAAAATTACAGCTAAATCTGTCATACGGTGGCAAAGTCATTAACCTGCAAAATTTCAGACTTTAACCTTATATGGGTACTCAACTCAACTATAGTGGCACTACCATGCCACTATAATTATATATATATATATATATATATATATATATATATATATATATGTATGTGGCATGGTCACGCCACTATAGTTAGGGTTCAGCAGTTAGTTACATACTAAAGTCAAATGTTTGCACGTTAATAACTTTGGACCCATTCAATGTATTTGCCTGAAATTTGGTATGCGCTGTGTGGCATCATAGCTCTCTTGATCTGCCAAATTGCCTCCTGGTCAGACTTACGGTCTTTCCATATCAAAGTGTTGAATAATGCAAAATTATCTGTTTTTGGAGGCAGTTTTGGGATTTTGGATGTGGCCCTGCATGGCCATCATGTGGTGTGCTAGTCTGTGAGATGACTTATTTGAAAGAGCTTTGTTGGCTGAACATGCCGCTTTTTGTTTGGTGAAAAAATATTAAGGCATTCAAAAGTTATGCCACTTTTAAGTTCCCATTATAAGTCAATGAGAAAATTTATATGTATGTATGTTTTGCAAACAAAGAATGGGGATTCTGACCATCTGATCCCACCTGGTGATCAAGGAATTTGCAGCCTCGTGGTTCAAGAATCTTTGTCTCTGAGGATTTTCACAATTCTTTGATCGCGAGGTCTGCCATTTTGTTTTTAAATTTCCAATCGGAAAAACACAAATATCTCGGCTCAGGGGTCACTTCTGAAGTAAAACTTGGATGGGTTTTACTCAGGGGGCTCTGATCTATCGAGCCATATCTTTGGTTTCATCAAAATCAGTCGAAAAATAGAGTTATAATCTTTTAAAATCTTAATCCCTGGCTCACTAATGATCTTTGATCGCTAGCATGCAAATTCTTTGATCGTGAGATTCTTTGATCGCAACCTTGCATCACGACCTACAAACACAAACATGTCAGCTCAGGGGTGGACTAGGGACACAAATGAGGGTGGGTTTTGCTCAGGAGGGTCTGTTCTATTGAGGCATGGTGTTAGTTTGCTTCAAATCATTGAAAAATTTGTGTTTTACCATTTTTTATTCTTTGATAATGAGCGTGCAATTTCTTTTTTTATAATTCATCTTTATTGAAAGAATGTTCAATATATAACATAACAATTACAAGCAGCTGTTTATGTAATAATCACAGTTATGAAGAGTCCTTATACCTGAGAGTGCCCCCTTTTCTAGCATAAGGGCTAATCTCAGCATATCTAAAAATCGCTTAAGGTTTCTCCTGAATTCAATAATTACACAGATTAAGCCAGAACAGAAGTACAGTCTCATTATACAGTGCAGTTAAAGATCAGTAACATACACTAAATAATACAACATAATAGTATTTAACTAATATAAGAAAAAAGAAAAGGAGGATTAGAAATGGCTGGGGGTTAGTACAGAAGTGAGTCTAGATATGACTCAGAAAACATTAGTAATCAAGGGTTTAAGAGAAAGAGAGAAAGGCCTTTCATCTTTTTACCCATGACCTAATTTTAAAGTACTGAGGTCCAGTATACATATTTATATAATCTATCTATTACATACAGGGTGTCAGTCTACTAGAAGAAAGTGTCTACTCAATTCTCCTACCCCTCTCTCATCAGAGCCTCTTAACTAAGTAAATCCCATCTAGTCCATCTATTTATGAACTGCGGGATCCTCAAGGCAAGGGAGAAAGTTATTCTTTCATAGGTTTTAACAGTATTTACTAATTCTCTCCACTCCATCTCAGTAGGTGGAAAAGGGGATAACCGCTTCCTAGATATCACCTTACATGCAGCAGCAACTAAGATGTTCCAGAGATATTTGGCCTCATGGCCTCTTAACTCCAGAGGGTATAGGCCAAGAATTACATATTCCGGTCCCGAGGGAACCACAATGATGAAGATCTTTTGCAATTGTTGTTGTATATTATTCCAGTATTGGTGGAGCAGGGGTCAGTGCCAGAAGATGTGAGCTTTGAAAGCACAAGGGGTGCCACATTTCCACCAACAAGAGGGTGCAACCTCGGGGTTCCACTTGGCCACCTGCTCGGGTACTCGAAAGTACCTACTTCTGAGCTTCCACAGAAATTCACGCCATCCTAGGGATGAAGAGGAATGCCAGGTGTTTTTTATAGACTGCAACCATCTCCTAGAATTCAAATGTATTCCTATGTCCCCATCCCATTTCTCTTTGATGTACAGTATGTTGTTGAATAGTGTAAGTCAGTAAGATAATTCTTGTAAAGTACGGAGATAGCTCTCTCCCCCCCCAACCCAAATCCATTCAAATACCACTGGTTGTGGAATATGCCAGGAAATTAGGAAAGATTTAAGTAGGTGCTTCATTATATAATCCCTAATCTGGTAATAAAATAAAAGGTCTCCCTGTGTCCAGTGAAACTTACCAACGCCTCTTCAAATGATAAAATCTGATCCCCTTTTAACAATTGCCAAGGTGCCTGGCATCCTCATCTCTCTTGACATTTGTACCAGGGGTCCCCATGAGCCATCGTATAAAATTAACTCCGGGACCACCCCCGATATTTCCAAAGGTACTGTATGTCATAGTGGCACCTCGTACACAACCCCATTTACACCCTTCAAGGGCAGCAATAGTGCCCAAGAATAAGGGCGGAGAGCCATTTATTGTTGCAGCCTGCTCAAATATCTGGGTCAGCAAGGGGGGGGAGCGAGCAACAGCTAAATCAATAGTTTTCCAACTAGCCCAATAACTGAGGTGTAGTAATAAGAGGGCAATCCTCATCTGAGTTGCTACCCAGTATCCCTCTAAACAAGGTACCCCATATCCACACTCTTCCTTAGGGAGAAAAAGAGTTTGCTTTCTAATTTTGGAACATTTTCCTGACCAGATAAATTTTAACAGAATCTTCTGCCAGACATCCAGTCTTTCTTTTGGGATCCTACAGGGAACACATTGGAACAGAAAAATAAATCTGGGCAAGAGGTTCATCTTAGTAGTCTGGATTCCCAAGTGTAGATGTAGTCAGTCTGTCTGACTGAAATATACTGTGGCAACAACGTTTATTTATGCAATTGATGTAACTTTACAATTTTGTAACTGTTTTCACAGTCTTGTTGTAACCCTCGCATTCTCGCAAGGTTTGGAGCCCTAGCTGTGCTAGGAAGAGGAGACTAGCTGGAGAACTACAATTCTGGACTACAGCTCACCAAAAACAAATTATTTTTAAGCAGTAATACTGCCAAGGGGGTTATTTTTAAAGCCTATTAGAGTGCCTGCACTCCATTAGAAATTTAGATACCGAGGAGTAGCATTGTGATACCCAGGAAATCCAAGGCACTTCCAGCTATCACTCACTATTTAAACAGCCCTGTAGTGAGTCAAAATCACCTAGTCAGTCTATCTGACTGAAATATACTGTAGCAACAACATTTATTTATGCAACTGATGTAACTTTACAATTTTATAACTGTTTCTGCAGTCTTGTTGTAACCCTCATATTCTCGCAAGGTTTGGAGCCCTAGCTGTGCTAGGAAGAGGAGACTAGCCAGAGAACTACAATTCTGGACTACAGCTCACCTAAAACAAATTATTTTTAAGCAGTAATACTGCCAAGGGGGTTATTTTTAAAGCCTAATACAGTGTCTGCACTACATTAGGAATTTAGATACTGAGGAGTAGCATTGTGATACCCAGGAAATCCAAGGCACTTCCAGGTATCACTCGCTATTTAAACAGCCCTGTAGTGAGCAGGGTGAGCTCGCACTTGCGCATGCGAAGACACGCACTAATACACGTGTATCGCATGTCACATGTGTCAAGTGTGAAAGAGTGAATGCCGGGAAATAAATCTGGACAGTAAGTAAACCAAAAGCAACTTTGAATACATATAATAAGGGTAAATAGTAACCAGGAACATGGCAGACTTGATTATTTTCAAGACTGTATCAGAGATTTGTGTTAAACAAAAAACAGTAGCTAAAACCCCAAGGAGAGATGTCATTATAACCTTGGATGGAGAAACAGGCCTAAAATGCAATACCTGTTTTATTTATGCAATATTTGTTTCCTTGCCCCCGACTCCTTTCTACATGTGCTACAAATGTATAAGTAACAGTGTCCTAAGGGAAGCTATAGATAACTTTTATAAGAGATTAGCAGTAATTAAGCTAAACCAGGAAAATCTGAGCAAAACCACAGGGAACTGTACACATTACAGTACTACAGAAATGGTGGAATCCAATATTGAGGTGTGTGATATTGAACCTCCCCAAGAACTGGGTACATATGAGATAAGGAAGAGAAAAGAGTCTTATAATAGCAGCGTAATCAGTGAGGCTGAAGAGTGGACTACTGTAACTAAAGGACATAAATCCAAATCTAGACATAGAGCTATTAGTAATAACATCAGTTTATGAAATAGATCTGACCCACTAATAGATCTGGAAATGGTAAACTCTCCAATAGAGAGAGGACTAGACAACTCCATACATAAACAAACCACAATAACAGATGTAAATGATTCCATGTCAGACACAGAAATAAATGAGACCAGTGAACAAATGCAGGGAATAACAACAGATACCATCAAAACAGATGGACAGGACTATGGAAGTGAAGCAGTTCAACCAAATCTATAAAATGACACTGTCACCATGGTTAAAACAACAACACATAGTTCAAGCAGACAAATTTTTGTTTTGGGAGAATCAATAATAATAAAATACACAGACAAAATAGCGTGTAGAATGGATAAACAGAACATAGCATGCTCCTCATTTCAGGGAAGTGGTGTTAAGGATATAAACAAAATGTGTCCAGATATTTTACATAAAGTTGGTCACAATCCATTGGTCATTATACATGCAGGTACAAATGATCTAAAAGAATTATCAATTGATGAAATCAAACAGGAGTATATAGAAATTGGTAGAACATTGGACAAACAACATTGTGAAATATGGTTTTCAGAGATACTACCAATCCCCAGAACAAATTATCATACCACATGTAAGATTAAAACTATAAATGAATGGATAAGAAAATGGACACTAAATGTAGGCTATAAATCCATACCACATTGGGAAAACCTTAACGATACACATTCAATGTTTTGTTGGGATGGATTACATCTGAGTAAACAAGGAGCCTATAAATTAGGTCAGACATTTGAGAATATTATTCAAAAAAATTTAAACTAGAAAAGAAGGGGGATGAGGTTAAAAAAACTTAAATCAAAATGGTTTACTAAATCAAAAACAAAGCTAAATTTTAAAAACCAAGGATCAAAAAAATTAAAAATGTGGAATATCAATGCACAAAGTTTAAATAATAATAAACTGAGCGAACTTAAGTTATTAATAAATAAACATAAAACAGATATATGTATAACAGAAACTTGGTGGGAGGAAAGTAACAATTGGTCAAACAATATTGAAGGATTTCAATTATTCACAAAAAACCACATAGGTAAAAGATGTGGGGGAGTATGTTGCTATGTAACTGAGTCAATCCAGTGTCAAGAATTTAAAGTATGTGACCATATGGATAACATACCTGAAACATTGTGGCTAAGCATAATTTTACCTCATTTACCAAAAATAAATCTAGGACTATGCTATAGACCTCCAAATAGCAATAGTGTTCATAATAAAAACTTAATAGAGGAACTGATTAAAGCTTACAATCTAGGGGATACTATGATTTTGGGATATTTTAATACTCCAGACATCATGTGGGAAGAACAGAAAGGAAGCACTGTCTTTGAAAAAATACTCATTGATACTATAATTTCACAGGGTTATCATCAATTGGTTGAAGTTCCAACAAGGGGAAAAATATATTAGACCTTATCACTAATAATATTGATAAAATTGATAAAGTGGATACATTGCCCTATTTGGGGAACAGTGAGCACAATATTGTTGAATGTCAAATTAACCTTGGAAAAACTAAATTTAGTAACACCATATTATCCATAGATTATAAAAAAGCAGATTGGAACAGAATTACAGAAGCATTTAAAATGTGGATTGGGGAGAATTAAATTGTACTTTAGGAGCTAACCATATGTGGGAAAAGCTCAAAAATAAAATTCAAGAAATAATTTTTAAATTTATTCCCAGGCATAAAACTAGCAATAGTAAGGGCCATATTTCACACTGGTTTAACAAAGATATTAAGAAACAGATCAGAAGGAAAAATAAAGCATTTAAGAAGTATACAAATAATCCAATTGAAATTAATCAAAAAAATTATAAAAAAACAACAGAGACTACTCAAAACTTCTATAAAAGATATGAAAATAAGTTAGCAACAAGTAAAAATCATAAAGCCTTTTATGCATATATAAACAATAATAAACAAAGAGGTAAGAAGATCAATTCACTAACTGTAAACGGTGAAACAATAGTGAAAAAAAATAGCTGATAGCTTTAATAATTATTTTGTGACCACATACCAGGAACACAATCTCCAAATAGGTGTCACAGAGGTTATTAATAGAGAACCCTTTAATATTAGACATGATACAGTGAAGCAGGAACTGTTAAAACTAAGGACATCTTCTTCTTCAGGTCCGGACAATATTGACACGATTATATGGAAAAACCTTTCAGATGTATTAGTAGATCCATTGATTCAAATAATTAATAGATCCCTTGCAACTGGTGAGATACCCTTGGATTGGAGAAAGGCTGTAGTGGTACCAATTCATAAAAAAGGAAATAAATCAAATATAACAAATTATAGACTGATCAGTTTGACATCAGTTTGTTGCAAGATTTTGGAAAGACTAATTAAAAATAGTATTGAAGAGGATATAACAAGGTTAGGATTATAAGACACATCTCAACATGGATTTAAGAAAGGGCTGTCTTGTAATAAAAACCAATTAGCCTTCTATAACCATATTAGTTCCAAACTGGATAAGGGTAAACCAGTGGATGTGATTTTTTCAGATTTAGGAAAAGCATTCAACACGGTTCCTCACCATAAATTGATAAATAAATTAATTAAACTGGGATTAAATACAAGTACTATGAAATGGATTGGAAATTGGTTGAAGGACTGGACTCAGAGGGTGCGTATCAATACAGTCCTTTCTGATGAGGGGAGGGCGACTAGTGGAGTTCCTCAGGGATCAGTGTTGGGCCCACTACTATTTGGATTATACATCAGCGATATGAGTGAAGGAGTTAATTTCCTTATAACAAAATTCGCTGATGACACTAAAATAGGGGGAGAAGTTATGACAATGAGTGATTATAAAGAACTAAAGAATAGTTTGGATAGAATAGAAGCTTGGGGAGAGGAAAACGGTATGATATTTAATGAGAATAAATGTGCAGTAATCCATTTTGGTAAGAATAATCCTAAACTCTCGTACATTTTAAATAATAAGATAATAAAAAATAGTAACAGCTAGAAGGATTTGGGAATATGGATACATTCTAAATTATCCCCAGACACACATATCCCTAAAACAATAGGAAAATGTAACAGCATTATTTATTCTATTAAAAAAGCCTTTATATCTAGAAATAGAGAGTGTGTACTAAAATTATACAGGTCCTAGGTACTCCCACATCTCGACTATGGATCTTCAATCTGGAGTCCTTATTTAAAATAGGACAAACACAGGGTGGAAAAAGTCCAAAGACATTTGACTAAATCAATAAAAGGCCTACAAAACATGGAATATGCTAATAGGTTATCAGAACTCAATCTTTATTCATTGGAAACAAGACAAATTAGTGGAGATTTACTATTCTTACACTGTATTCTGGAAGACAAAGCATTATTACCACAATGTAATATAATAAGAACTCATAAAACTGTCAATTCTAGGTCACATGATACACACATTTTTATAAATAGGGCAAGAACTAATAAGCATTTGAATTTCTGCTATATAAGTACACCCACATTAAAGACCTTAAAGGGACACTGTCAACCTGTTTTTCATCATAATATTTCTAGTTGAAACCTCACATTTTATGATTGCTTACCCTCTCTAAAATTCACTGATGTTGCTGTTTGTTTTGTCTGTCTCCTTGTTTAGTATAACTGAAATGCATGGCAGTGTATACTTATAAACAACCTTGTTTTTGTTTACAGTCCTGCTTCTGTTCTTACTGCATGCTTCTTGAGCAATAGAAACACACCCAAAAAGTTCAGTCACTGATAAGAAAGTAGCCTCCCAAACTCCCACAGCATCATGAGGGGCTAGACTGTTTTGCATGTGTTTCCAAGTCCAGGAAAGATGTATTTGGAGCTGATCAAGGAATGTAAACAAACCTGTTTTGGTGTGATAACACCAGTATGTTGGACAGTCTGTTTTTCACTTTTGTAAAGAAAATATGAGTTAAAATCAAACTACCAGCTACATCAACAATCTTTACACAATGTTGGCAATCATAAAATATGTTTTTTAAACTAGGGACACTTTGAGACCTAAGGGGGTTGACAGTGTCCCTTTAAGTAGCAATAATGACAACTTTCCTTTGAAGTGCTTATAGAACTCACCTGGAAGTCCATCCATACCAGGGCACTTCGCGCTTTCAGGTTTGAAAGTTCATTACATAGCTCCACATCAGAAACGGGAGCCATCAAACTCAATTTAGCCTGTGAGGTTAGGGAAGGCAGAGAGAAAGGTTTCAAGTAGTCTGTTATTTTGTTATCTTGTGGGGGTGGGTGAGGTGCAGTATATAGTGAAGTATAAATGCTGCTACTATTTCAGGGATCTGATGTGTTTTCTGCTTAATGTTGGGGTGGATTAGGGTGGGAACCATCGCCCTTGCTCTTTGGGACCGAAGTCGAGCTGCCACTAGGCGAGTGGCCCTTGGGCCCCCCTCAAAATATTTTTGCTTAAGGAAAAGGACCTTCTGCTCTACCTGATATTCCAACAAGTTGCTCAATTCAGTTTTGAGTCTAACACGTTTTTTATGAGTTGCTGCTCCATATTTAATTTTAAGCTGGGATTCACAGGAGTCTATCTCCCCTTTCAACCGTGCCATTTGGGTTTCTTGCTGCCTTTTCTTAAAAGCGGAGATAGAGATAAATTTGCCCTGGATTATAGCCTTGATAGTATCCCAGAGTAGTGGTGCTGGTGTCTCTGGGGAGTCATTGTCAGACACAGCCTGTTTTATAATACCCATAATTGTCCCCTTCACCTCAGGATCCTGGAGCAGAGATGTATTAAGTCTCCAAAAGGTGCATTTAAGAAAGTCCCCAAGGTGAAGATGGCAAAAAATAGGGGCGTGGTCCGACAAGACCCTATCCTCAATCCAGTTATCCTTAACCTGTCTGACCATTTCTGTGGGAAGCAGAAAGTATTCCAGCCAGGAGTGAGACTGATGGGGAGCAGAGAAAAAGGTATAATTTCTCTGATTACCATGAGTGACCCTCCACACATCAGCAGCCTAATTCCCTTAAAAACGTAACAACTTTTTTCATGCATAACTGATTTTGGTGGGGGACCACTGAGGAAGAGTCTAGGATTGGATTAAGGACCAGATTTAGGTCACCCCCAATAATCACCTCACCCTCCACCCATTTCTGTAACTTTAGAAAGATTCGCTGGTACACTTGAAAGTCAGACCCGGGTGGCACATAAATTGAAGCCAGAGTCAGAGTCCGATCCAGAAAATGACACTTAAGAAAAGCAAAACATCCCTCCCTATCCACCAGTTGTTCTGTTTGCTCAAAAGGGGTTTTGGCTGGGACTAGCATTGCTACCCCCCCCTCCGCCATCCCCTTCCATACATTGTGCATGCAGTGGCACAGAATCCAAATTTTCCCAATTTCTGATGTTCCTGTGAAGAAAGATGTGTCTCTTGTAATAGTAAGAAATCAGCACCCATCTTTTTAAGGAATGAAAGTATTTTGCTGCGCTTTACTGGGTTAGTCAAACCATTTACATTAAACGAGCAAAAAGTCGAGGATTTAGCTGTCATTTCAGTGGGCAAAAAGACTCTTCCTATGCAATATCCCACACATTACATTTCCTCCCACAATATCTGTCTAGGTGACACCCAGTCAAAAATAACTCAATCTTTTACTCAGGCCAAGGGAGTAATATGAACCAGGGTGAGGAGAGAAAAAGAAGAGAAGGGAAAGAGGGACTAGAAGAAAGGAACAAGTGATAAAGTAGTCTGCAACTGTAGCTTTACACTTATATATTAACTAAAGCTCTAACCAACAAAAGCTAATAGAGCTAACAATACTTTTTTAATAAAATGGCTTCCAAGGTAGGGGGTCCAAAACATTGGATCCCTTGCCCTACCCTATAAAAAAAATGGTGGAATCAAGTTGAGAGGTAGGAGTTGAAGAGCAGGTATGCCCTGAGTCAACAGAGCCTCTTCAACAAAAAACTCCAATGGAGAGATTTATGAGGAGTGAAACTGCTACGTATTCACTCAAGTAGTGGTTATATATGAAAGAGGAGAGCACAAAAGAAAACATTGTAGCCAAAGCTCCTCGAGGGACAAAACGAGTTTGGCAAACAGCTTTTCATAATACAATAACATCCCATCCACATAATCAACATTTAAAAGAAGATCAACACATGAACACAACTGTTATGGCTCACCCCCCTGACAGTCTGATACCTGACCATCTGTTGTCAAAATGCCAGCACATTCTATTACATAGATTAGGAGGGAGCCAAGGACACTCACAGCAGTGTGGTGCAAGAAAACAAAAAAAACCCTCAAGCGTTAAGCAGGCAACTTATCTATAAGCAGTAGATTATTTCCCAGTCCCAGGATCTAAGTGACCCTTCCACCTCAAGATAATGTGCCAGTCTTATCTCTTCTTGGAGCATTTGAGATTGCCAGTGCACCACAGGTGGGCCCAGATCAAACCCGGTCTCCGTCTTCCTCAACTACCGGCTGGCATGGAGTCGTTTGCTTTTCTGGTGAGCCCCAATTGATGCAACAGCTCCAATGCTTCCTCAGTCTTTTTCAAGGGTGCCAGTCTCCCTCGTCTGTATGTCGTTTGGGGCAGTGACAAGACAGGGAATCTTTGCTTCAGCAGCTGATCTGATTCTAGAGGAGAGACAGAAATTCCTTTTTCACGTAGATCCTCCATGGCCTTCCCTGGAGTGAGATATAATTGAGAGCCCTCTTCCCAATGCACCTGGAGCTTTACAGGAAATGGGATCTGCTATCTTATGCCTTTTGCTCTCAAAGCTTTTAGGATTGGTGCTTATAGTTGTCTAGCCTGTTGCACTTCTGGGGCATAATCGTGGTCGAGGGATATCTTGGATGAAAGGTAAGATAGCTCTTTTTTACCCCATGCCCTCCTGAGAATGTCTTCTTTAGTTTTGAAACTATTTGGCTTGAAAATTATTGAGGCGTTCTGAGCTGGTCGGAGGCATTTTGCCTCTGTCGTCTCCTTTCATCAGGGTTTTGTGTGATGAGGATGGTCCTCTGTCCCTTTTATGACCTTCTTTAGACATATTGTAAGGTTAATAGGCTTAGAAATGGATAAATTTGTCCCTGGGGAGCGGAGGTTCACTCTCAAGCTGCTATCTGCTCCGTGGCAGAACCAGAAGTCCATGAGCGTGCAATTTCTTTGATCGCGAGCCTGCAAATTCTTTGATCATGAGATTCTTTGATCGCGATCGAGCATCGTGAGTGAGGGACTAGATGGTCAGATTAAAAATTCAATTTTTGTAGCCCAAGGGTGTCCTAGGAAGTCAAATGAGGGTGGGTTTTACTCAGGGGGCTTTGTTCTGTTGAACCATGGTAGTGATTTAAGGCAATTCCTTCAATTTTTTGTTTTATTAGATTTTGAAATTTTTTGTTCATGAGCCTGCAAATTCTTTGATCATGAGATTTTTTGATCACAATCAAGGGATGAGATGGCCCAAATTAAAAATCAATTTTGTCAGCCCAGTGGTGTCCTAGGAAGTAAAATGAGGATTAGTTTTACTCAGAGGGGTTCGTTCTGTTGAACCATGGCAGTGGTTTACCGCAATTCCTTAAATTTTTTGATTTATAAGGTTTTTAATTCTTTGTTTGTGAGCTTGCAAATCCTTTGATCATGAGCCTGAAAATTCTTTGATCGTGAGATTCTTTGATCGCAAAATAGGGACAAGATGACCAGATTTTTTATAATGGAATAGATAGGGAAATTTTACTAATTTTGACATTGAATATCTCGGAAACGGTTTGGTCTTTTTACTTGAAATTTGGAAGAAAGAAAGGCAACATCCCTCAGATGTGCCTTGTGGTGGTTTGGTTCAAAATTATTACAGAGCAGCAAAGTTACTGCACTACAAAGTTGACACTTTTTCTGGTAAGATAACATTACGGCGTCTGCCACAGTACAGGAATTCTTTACCACCCTGCTGCAAAATAATGGTTTGGTCTTTTGGGCTGAAATTTGGAGGGAAGAAAGCCAACATCCCACAGATGTGCCTTTTGGTGGTTTGATGAAAAAATATTACAGGGCAGCAAAGTGATGGCACTCTGAAGTTGACACTTTTTCCCGTAGGATAACATTATGGCTTCTGTAGCATGTTTCAGGGCCCGTATCTCGGAAACGGTGTGAGATACAGACTTTTTGTCACAAACATTCTTAGCTCCCTTATATGGGGGCTAAGTATAAAACTAGCCAGGAAAGTCATAATTCATATGAAATTTTAATTTTTTTCTATGTCATACGGTTCCTGAGATATAAGCAATTTAGTATTCCAAGTCCTAATTTTCTGCTCTGAGGTCAATTAGTATGCATACATTCTTTGTTTTCACTGTGTTTTTCAATGCAGTTTTTGAGGAAAAGAAGGGGTGTGCCCTTTCGTTACTGTGCCAGTTAGCATTTTCTGTTGCATTTCCATTACCATTCTCATCACCATTCCCATCTACACCACCATGTGAATTACGGTTTGCATTTAATTTTGTGCTTCCATTTCCATTTCTATTTCATTTGGCATTATTGTTGCTGTCACCATTACCATTTGCAATTGCGGTACCATGCCAATGCATATTACGGTTTGTGTTTCTGTACACACTTGCGTTTGTGTTTGCATTTGTGTTTCCTTTGGCTTTATTGTTGCTGTTACCATTACCATTTGCATTTACAATTGCAGCACCATGAACGTGCGCGTAATGGTTTGCATTTCTATACATGCTTGCATTTGCATTTTTCTTTCCTTTGGCGTTATTGTTTCTTTACTGTTCCCATTTGCATTTACAATTATGGTTCTGTGACTGTGGATGTTATGGTTTGTATTTTCATACATGCTTGTGTTTCTGTTTACTTTGGTGTTATTATTGCTGTTACCATTATTATTTGCATTTACAATTGCGGTACCGTGACCGTGCGCATTACAGTTTGTTTTTCTGTATGCACTTGCATTTGCATTTCCATATCTGTTTTGTTTGGTGTTATTCTTGCTGTTACTGTTACCATTTGCATTTATGATTGTTGTACTGTGTCTGTGCGCATTACGGTTTGCATTTCCGTATGCACTTGCATTTGCATTTCTGTCAGCTTTGGTGTTACTGTTGCTGTTACCATTAGCATTTGCATTTCCAATTGCAGTACCATGAATGTGCACATTACCAGTTGCGTTCTGTACACACTTCCATTGGCGTCTCCATTTCCTCACTGTTCACTTTGGAGTCACTTTGCTCTTGCATTTCTATTACTGTTTGCATTACCATTTATGTTTGTGTCACCCTGTGTGTAATCGTTTACGCTTGCATTTGCATTGCATTTACTGTTACTATGTCACACAAAATTACATGGTGGGCCCTGCACTCCATCAGCTTGTGCAATTTTCTACTTTTCTATTCTTTCTTAAAAAGTAAGGATATTCTATGCAAAAAAACTTTGTTAATGCACAGTTGTTCTTCTACAGTGACAAAAGTGAGGAAATTTCTGATTAGGGTTCCCACTCACTACTCTCATTTCCTGCGCTTCCCCACCAACAGGCATTGGGTGTGTTTTGGGGGTTATTGATCCTAACTCTCACCCCATTCTCCTACACTGCACAACCTCAGCTTGTTTACACATGGGATGGGGTGAGACTTAGTGGCAACAACCCCAATGCACACCCCGATACCTGTTGGTGGGGGCAGGGTGGGGGTGGAGTGCAAGTGGTGGGAACCCTAATGCCTCATTTCCTTACTTTTGTCACTGTAGAAGAACCCTAACTGATGCATTAACAAAGTTTATATATATATATACACATATATATATATATATATATATATATATATATATATATATGGCAAAAACTTTGTTTAATGCATCAGTTGGATTATTCACAGCAACAAAAGTGAGGAATTAGTGTTGGGGTTACCACCCCCCTTGCACCCCACCCCCATCCCCACACCCACCAACAGGCATCAGGGTGTACGTTGGGGTTGTTGGTCCTAACTCTCACCCCATTCCATGTGCAAGCAAGCTGAGGTGGTGCTGTATAGGAGATAGGACTGATGACCCCAACACACACCCCGATGCTTGTTGGTGGAGGTGGGGTGCAAGAGGGGTGCAAGAGGGTTGGGAACCCTAACATTGAATTTCCTCACTTTTTTCACTGTGGAACAACCCTAACTGATGCATTAAATGGAGTTTTTGTGCACTGAATTTCCCTTCTTTTTGAGAATGTGCACCATAAATAGTGAAGCAACGGCAACGCAAATGCAAGCGCAAATGCTAAGGCACATGGTGATGCAAGCGTAAAGGATGATGCAAATGGCAAGACAAACGCAAGCTCAAATGTTAATGAAAACAGAAATGCAAATGCAAGCGCATACAGAAATGCAAACCATAATGCACACGGGCACAGTAACATAATTGGAAATGCAGACAGTTATGGTAACAGCAATGATGGTGCCAAAGGAAATGCAAACACAAATGGAAGCATGTACGCAAATGCAAATGGTAATGCATACAGTGATGCAAAATGAAATGCAAGCAATACCAGTAATCAAAGCACAAATGTTAACAGTAATGCAAGTGCAAACAAAAATGCAAAGAGTAACGCACATGATGGCATAGATGGGAATTGTAATGCAAATGGAAATGGAAACACAAGCACGTATGGAAATGCAACTGGTAATACACACGGTTACGGTACCACAACAGAAAATGCAAATGCTAACAGTAACAGCAGTGATAACGCCAAAGGAAGCGCAAACAGAAGCGCGTACGCAATTGTAAATGGTAATGCACATGGTGACGCAAAACACAAACAAAAACAGTAATGAGAACGCAGATGTTAACAGTAATGCAAATGCAAGCACAAATGAAAACGCAAGGGGTAATACACACTGTGCGTACACGGGAACGGTAACACAAATGGAAATGCAAGCGCATACGGAAATGCAAATGGTAACGTGCATGGTCACTGTACCACAATATGAAATGCAAATGCTAACAGTAAAAGCAACAATGATGCCAATGGAAATGCAAATGGAAGCATGTACGCAAACGCAAATGGTAATGCACATGGTGATGCAAAACAAAACTCAACGAGAAACAGTAATGGAAACACAAATGGTAACAGTAACGCAAGTGCAAACAAAAAGGCAAAGGGCAACACACACAGTGGTGTAAACAGGAATGCTAATGTAAACGATTACAGAAACACAAGTGGGAATGCTAACTGTAGCAGTAACGAAAGCGCACACCCTTTTTTCACCAACAGCTGCATAGAGAAACACAGTGACTACAAAGAATGTATGCATAATAATGGGCCTTGGAGCAGAAAATGAGCACTTGGAATACTAAATTCAGTGGGTTTCAGAAGAAAATTTTTGTTAAATTGCTAGACAGCTGGCTTATTTTTCTGTTAAAGTCTCAATTAATGTGTAGACCAGTCTTGATGTTCTTAACACTCGACTTCTAAAAACTCCGGGTCTCAGACGATAATCTAGGCTGAATTACTAGGCTTCTTGCTATTTTTTTTGTCAAAGTCAAAATTAATTGTGTAGACCTGCCTAAATGTTTTAGAATTGAACTGTAAAGTGCAGATGGAAACTGCTGTAGTTTAGAACTGTGAAGTAATTCCTGCCCCTTTGCATTCATTCTTTCTCTCCACCCTCCCCCCTGCTGTTAAACCCTGCAGCTTTCCTCTCCTCCTCTCCTTGTAAATTTCATATTCTACTAAATCTCCCCTCTGTCCTCCCCCTGGTTCCAGTTCAAGCTTATTTCTCTTGTCTGTGGCAGCCCCCCCCACCAAATTCCTCTCTCTCTCTCTTCACTGCACATGCCCCTGATTTACTCTCCAGTGTCACCCTTTGTTATTACTGTGACTCACAATCTGTTGCTCTGTTCCTTTCCTCAGATCTCTCAGCCCCTGATCAGAGAAACATCTGAGCGGTCGGGGCTACCTGTGCCAACCATCCACACCACCACTGCTCACCGCCAAGGAACCCTCCTCTTACTGGTAAGCTCCCAGGCTGAACTTGGAAGTGCTGAAAGACTCCCATTGGCTGCTGCCTGTTGCTTCCATCTCCTCTTGTGCTCCGTGTGGCCACTGATTGGCCCTGCAGTCTTGACTGATTCAAACTGTTTTGCTGGGCTCTGCGGCCCATAGACTTCAGTGGGTTTTGGAAGAAAATTTTTGCCCACCCCCTCCTCCACCTCCCACCTTAATTAAATATGCCTTAGCTCTACCCACTTCTGCCTAGGGAACCACCATTTTGTTTCCTATTGGATACTCTGTCTCCTGTACCTCCTCTCTTTACTGCCCACTCTCCCTCCTCCCTGCTCCTCTTCCCCCTCTGCTAATCAACTCAGTCCCCTCACTGCCCCTGCCTCCCTTCTGTGCCTGACACCCTGGTGGCTTGAGAGGATGCCTCCACTGAGAGGTTGTCCTGGGTGGCATGGACTGGCTGGGGTCCCTATTCAAATTATGGGCTCAATGAATGCTAGACCCTCCCTGAAACCACCCCTCCTCCTGGCTATCGGCCAAAGGCTTGAGGCTTGTGTACTTAAACATACATAGCTTTCTACCAAACCTTACTGAGCTAAGAGCTTGGGTGGCCCACTATAATCCAGACATTATGGGGATCACTGAGACATGGCTTAAGCCACACATATCTGACTCAGTTTGTGACTTTCCAGGCTACAACCTCATTAGGTTGGACAGGCCCCAGAACAAGAGGGGGGTGGAGTACTCATATACTACAAGACGCACTTAAACATCTCAGTCATAGGACACTCACAATCTGCATTGCAGCTCTGTGAGTTCCTACATGTCCTCCTCCTGCTAGGGAGCACCAAAAAGGTGCATGTGATATGTGCCTACAACCCTACCAAGGGTGGTGTGTCCGGACTCTCCTACCTCCTAGACAGTCTCAGCCCAAAGGTTGGCTCGAATGAGCTACTAGTCCTGAGGGACTTCAACCTTAACTGGGCAGGTCATAGTGCCCAGCAATATGAACCACTGTTGGCTGGACTGGCCCTAAGCCAGCTCATCTCTGAACCCACTAAGCCCTCTCTCTGAGGTGACAAGGGCTCCATCATTGACTGGGTACTAAGCAACAGAACAGAGAAAATTATCTCCTCTGGCATTCTACCTGATGCTATATCGGATCATTCTCCCACCTTTTGCGTATGGGGCAATGCCCCTCCCAAAATCCCGCACAAGGTGATTCAAATGAGGGATTACTCCAAACTCAATGCTGGAGACTTCCTTGAAGACCTGAGGCATACTGACTGGTCTCAGGTCATGGCCACCAATGACCCCTCAATGGCTCTTGACAACTTTCTAAAAGTGTTCACCCCACTTCAAAACAGGCATGCCTCCCTCACAAGAAGGAAACTGAGGGGCACTGCAACTAAATGGCTCCATGGAGGCCTCTATGCTCTCATAAGGCAGATCGATAAATGCTGGGTGAGGTATAAGAGCTCACTGTCCAGCACTGATCTCCAGAATTACAGGCAGCTGAGGAACTCATGCAAGAGAGCCATTCGCTCAGCAAAAAGTGAATATTGTCAGTCCATCCTGCTCTTCACAGCCAAAAATCCAAGGACTTTCTGGCAGAGAGTTAAGAAAGTGGTGGGTGGGGCCATGAGATCACATGTCACTGACATGCTTATTGATGGGGTTAACTGCAACAACCCCCTCACTATTGCCAATGCCTTCAATGTTCAGTTCACAGACATGACTGCTTTACCCAAACTGCTGCACTACCCTGCTGGCCAGACCTCCTCACCCAGAGGGACAACCCCCTCCACTGCCCTTTTATCTCAAGGGAATAACAGACATGGACACCCAGAAGCTCCTTGCTGGTCTATCCCCATACACTGGAGCTGGCCATGACTGTCTGGATCCCAAGCTGCTGAGGCTAGGGGCATCAGTACTAGCCCGGCCAATAGCCCATGTCTTCAATGCATCGCTCACCTCCGGCATAGTCCAGGACATATGGAAGATGGCCAAGGTGATACCTGTACCCAAGCAAGGGGACACAAAAGACCTCAAGAACTACCATCCCATTGCAATCCTATCAGTGATTAGCAAGCTCCTGGAAAAGGTAGTCACCTCTCAGGTCACCCACTACCTACAGACCCACAACCTTCTCTCCCCTGCACAACATGGGTTTAGAAAGGGGCATAGCACCTCCACGGCCCTAGTTGTTGTTACCTCGAAGATCAGGTCTGCTGCTGACTGAGGTGAACTGACCGGGGCCATCTTTGTTGATCTCTCAAAAGCCTTTGATAGGGTTGACCACACATTACTGTGCTCCTCTCTCCTGTCACTTGGCTTCTCCTCCATAGCTTTTGCATGGATCAGTAATTGTCTCACAGGCAGGCATCAGTACACCAAATTCAACAAGGTCCTTTCTGAGCCTGCCCAGGTTAAATGTGGAGTCCCCCACCGCTCTGTCCTGGGGCCTCTCCTGTTCTCTCTCTCTTCATAAATGAGCTACCCTTGGCTCCGGCTCTAGGGTCCTCAGTGCTGTATGCAGATGACCTAGTCATCATGGCCAAATCCCAGGACATCCGCACCATTAACACCAAACTAAACTCGGACTTCAACCACATCCAGACTTGGTTTCAGGACCATAAACTTGTTATTAACCTACAGAAGATGCAGGCCATGCTATTTGGCTCAACAGCCTAGTTAAAAGCTGCCCCAGATTCACTACAGATCTCCAGGGCTGATGGGTCACTGCTGACTGTTGCAGGCTCGGTCAAGTACCTGGGGGTAACCCTTGACCCTCAGCTGGATATGAACCTGCACATACGAAATACATGCAAGGCCTCAAACTGCAAGTTGTGTCAGGCTTACAGAGCAAAAAGCTGTCTAACTCCAGCTGCCCATCTTGCTCTAGCCAGGGGAGTCCTCCTACCCATGCTTTGCTATGGACTAATCACCTTTGCCCACTTTGCAAAAACTAGTCTAGTAAAGTGGGACTCAGTGTACAACAACATATGCCATTTTGTGCTCTCAGCCCCCACCTCACTCACCACTGTGAGCTTTACACCTGGCTTGAGTGTCTCCCACCAGAAACTCACCACTCTTGGGTTGTGGGCAACTTCATTGACAATATTGTCAGAACTGCCACCCCTCAAAACCTTGCTGAGACCCTTGTTCTTGCTACACCCTCCTACAACCTGCTATCCAGTGGCTCCCATGCCCTTCTGGTACCTAAAACCTGGACACAAATGGGTGACCAAGCCTTTGCTGCATATGTGCCCAGGGTTTGGAACTCTCTTCCAACTAGCACTCACTCCTCTCCCTCGCACCAGAGCTTTAAAGCCTCCCTCTGGGGTTTTCTCAAAACGGCTTCCACCTATCTCTGCACTAGACAAATCCTCTCAGCCTGAGATACCCCAACTAACTGAGATGCTACCTAAACATTACAACTTGGGCAGAGCACAACTGTGCTCATACTCCTCCTGTTCTCACAGCATATATTAAAATAGACCATTTAGGCCCACCAGCAAAACAGGGTGAGCACTATAACTGTGCACTCCTTTCTCTCGCACTGGGCCCACTCTATCCCAACTGTGACTCCTCCTTATTCTAACTGCTAGCCTTACAACTTGTTGCCTGTAGCGATGAATTCACACTGCACTTCTTCCTACTGACTACAATGTTTAATACTGTATTGTAATACCTGTTTTTGGTATTGTTGTCTTACAAAGTCCCTGTGTTCTGGTCACTTTATATTAACTCTTCACTACTATTTGCCTGATGAAATCTGATGCTTGTAAAGTCCCTGTTGTGCTAATTCTATGTAATGTAATCCTCCACTTGTATTTGTCTGATGTTCATGTATGTACCTTGTAATGTACCTTGTAATCTCCTGGGTCGCACATGAAAATAGGCACTTGGCTGTCTAGTGTGCTCACCCGGTTAACAAGAGCAAATAAATAAATAAATTGCTTATGTCTCAGGAACCATATGACGTAGAAAAAAAATTAAAATTTCATATAAATTATGACCTTCTGGGCTAGTTTTGTTCCTGTGTTTTGACACTACTTTGTGACACTACTGTTTACAAAAATTTCAAAAACATATGTGGTTGCATGGGTACAGGCAGAGATTTGTATCCACCCTCCAAAACCAGAGTTTGTGAACAGCAACTGTGAGATACTGCAGGCTTGTTGTGGCAAACAGCTGTTATGCTTGTGGGTTTACCATTGACCCTCTGTAAAATGGTGCTAGGGTAGCTATGACAGCAGCTATTGAGGGTAGCTTGGAATGGGGCCCAGTTGCAATGTGTGTTGTGACATGCAACCAGGTCCGCTGAACTGTGGGTGCATGTGGCAAGTATGTTGTAACCTGGAACACAGATTGCAAGTACCTGCATGACAAGCTAGCCTTAATAGACACTGCAGATGGCACAAGAGATAACACATATTGAAGTGCCCACCCATGTCAAGGTAGGTTGAATAGGTGCCCCTCACAGCAACTCACATCAAGTGCCACCTCTACATGTATGCATAGAGTCCCACAGGGCTACTGATCCCCTGTCCACATAGTCTGCAATGACTGCACCCACAGAGCTACCTACAGCCTCAGTACTGCAGAACTTCCATTGTAAATTGCCTGTCAGAGTACAACTCTCACCCCCCCAAGCCTGTCCTCTAATCCCCAAGTTGTTGGCTTGGAATGGAACAAATAACTTAACAACATCTGATACTATAGTGGGCATGCACCCATCTGGCAGACCTACCACCACACAGTTAGGCATCTGCAGTCAGCAACTGTCAGAGTGTACCTCTCATCTCCATGGTCAGCATCCTACTCAGTTATGAAGGTCTGTGACTGAGTATGTATTGAGGGTAGCTTGCCATGGGGGGACTTGTAATCTGTGTTACAGGTTGCAACATGCTTGGCCGGTGCACCTAGATTTTGGTGTAGATGGTTGCATGATGCAAGTTGTAGGAATTAGCAGTGGAGTCTCTGAGTCTTGTAGAATAGGGTGCAGGTTCAAGACACACAATATCCCCACCACACACACACATATATATATACATATATATATATATATATATATATATATATATATATATGCAAGAGGCAGTGGAGCATATGAGTTATTGTGGATTTACCTACTGTTTGTGTGGTAAACTCACTTGGCTGTTCCTTGTGAGAAACCACTGAAGTTGTGATAAGTGGACATTGACTGAGGCCATGTTATGCATTATTTTTGACACATGCTTCACTCCAGCTGTAAAGAGTTTAGAACTCTGATGAGTTGCACAGCCTTAACCAGGTAGTGTGTGAAGACTCATGGGATAGGAATTTGTTTTTGAAAACAGATGAACAATGCAAATAATGGGATGGACATGGATTTTATTGACACTTCATGTCAACTGTAAAGAACTTACAACTCAGAGGAGTTGCACAGTTTGAGTTTAGCTGTACCTGATCTCTCTGCGCCACCCCAGTAGATCCTCTCTCTAGTGCTCTCCTCTCTCTGCATACTCAGGGCTATGTAGTCACAGCACTATAAAACACACATAGATAAATAGTACACCTCTATAACAATAATCATTTTAAAATAATACTCAAGACACATAGGATAAGATTTATAATTAGTTTATTATCATAGTCTTTAAATATTTTTTAGGCCTAATTGTTTGGTTGCACTTGGGATGGGCAAAAAAACAGTTACTTGTATATATCCTTGAACATTTTTTTTTGTTTCTTTGTATTCCAGTTACTTTATCTACACTGTTTAATGTCAATATGCATTATGTTTAGAATTAAGATTTTATGTAGAATTAGTAAGTGATTACATATGGATGTTTATGTAATAGAACATGTAGTGAGCAAATCTTTATCTTGCTTACATTTATTGGTGAGTGGTATTAGTAATGTGTCCATTGACATTATTTTTTGATAACATTGACTGCCGATTTAGATATTAAGTGAAATGAGAATAACGATACATTATTTTTGATGTGGTTATCACCATTTGACAGGTATTTAAGACAAGTCATTAGAATAGAATTAGATTTTTACCTAATTAATGCTTTTATGCCATTTAATTATTGACAATATGTGCACATGAGACAGTAAGAGACATTCAGTGATTCTCATGAGCATATTAAGATTTTTTTTATAGGAGACACATGTGTAGATTATGCCAACAGTGTTACAGTAGGTGACAATATTTTACAAGTGAGTATACACTTTTACTTTGATGCCAACAGAGACATTATGAAGTTTTATTTGCCCTCATGTATTTATTGTGTATTAGTAAAATAACTGAAATTTATTAATTTTGAATTTGAGTATTATTGTACTTTTTTACTGATGTCTACATATCTTTCAATATTTTTTTTTTGGTAGCATTATTTATTTGAAAGTGGACCAAACAATAACAAGAAGTTACAAACACAAGAAAACAACTAAACAATCTGTTACATGTTTTACAATGTCATGGTGTGGTGAGGCTACTCATTTCACATCCATTTTTTTATTGATGCCGAAAAGGTTGGTCAAGCTGCAAATCAATGTGTTTTTTATAACTATTGATCATTTGTGTAACTGGGAAAAATTCCTCATCCAACCTCCAAAATATGGATGATCCTGTTAAAGCAAGAGCACACCAATTGTTTGCATTGTGGAGCAGAAGTACACAATCATAGTTTACATTTTATGTTGAATTTTGAGTTGTACACATCTGCACAGATATATAGAAATGCATTGTACAGTGGAAATAGACCAACTAATCACATGTATACATCTCTATAATCAGCTATGAGTAATATGAACAGTAGCATTTAATGCAATGCAAGACCATTAAATGCATGGATAGAGCAGATTTGGCAGAGTTAATACATGAATGCAAACATAAATACGTCAGAGTCCATGTAAGTTATATACATTCAATTTGAAGCTCAGCATTATATACATATGTACAAGTCTGAGTCACATTTTTTTTGATAGAGTTTGTCATATTCAGTGTTGTGAGTCCAAGAACAGTGACAGATAATCCTGTCAGATACTGTTCAAGAAATGCAGTTCAGTGCTAGCAGATGATGCTCAATGTAGGTAGTCATGCTGTTAATGTGAGTTATAACTATATTTGCCAAGATGTAACTCACTAACTGACATGTGTGTAATATCCAGCACCCTCGAGTCTGCTTGGATATTGCAGAAGTCAATTTAGTAAGTATATCTTAGTCAAGGTCAAGAATGTAGACAACAACAGGGAAAGGAGTGAGAACTTAACCTGACAGGTATTGTTCTGACAAGTATAGTTTTGAACACAAAATGTTGAGAACAGTGGTTGCAACTCTGATAAGCATGTTACTAGATTACTGACTTTGTCATCACCATGTAAGATTGTACTGTGAAAAAACTGAATACACAGTAATATATGTTAAGACATGCAGACTTAACTGAGACATCTGCAAAAAGACATGATTCACTGACTGTCTAATGATTACAGCTCAATACCCTCAAGTCTACTTGAGCAGTAACACTGCAGTTTTTGTAGTGAGAACATCAAAATTGCAAATGCTCAATATCACAATACAAATGATTTTTGAAATTTGTATTGCAATAAATGATGAAAACTGTATTGTTTTACATCCAATGTATGAGATTAACAGTGTTATAAACAAGTAATTGTCTACTACAGCTTGTTACATTGGTGTACTGTTGTGGTTGTCTTCTGCAATGGCAGAAAAATCAGAGCAATTAACATGGGCTGTGGTGATAGTGTACAATAAGTAGAACACAGAGATCAGGACAAGTGGTTTTACAAACCAGTAGTTTTAGATAAAGGTGTAACTTTTTCTATTAAAGAAAAATACATATGTAGACTGTTGGAAAAAGAAAATATCTGGATAGAATATGCACACGGAATGTTATTGTTGCAAAGATGCTGCTTTAGTGAGGTGCTGTGATCAGATGGTATCACTCCTCCACATGTTGTGCAACATTGGTGCAATGGAAAATGATGAGATATGCATCTTTCAGATTCCTTGGGAGTCTTTCTTTTAGAGTGCATACTGTTTCATTGCACTCCACCCATCCCTTTCTGAACCTTCGCCAAGTGACATAGTGGCCAGAGTGAATTGATAGGCCATGATGGAAGATTATTGCATGGGTGTCAACTTGAGTTCCTGAGAACATAGTTCTCCTAGCAATGAAGTGTGAAATTGGTGTTGTGATTTTCATGCCTTGAGAGTTAAAACATTGCAATACAATCATTATGTATGAACTTGAAGATGTAACTATCAGAGAGCAAACACAAGAACGACCACGTCTTTGGCACAACCAACCAGTTTCTGCATTTGCAAATAACTTACAGAACTTCACAGTTATCTGTTCAGGGACATAGACAGACAGAGCATGTATTGAGTTGCTTGTGCTTCTTTGTGGCCGCATGACAAACATGTGTACTTGGACAAATAGTCAGCTTTAAAATGTTGATGCAGATCAATGCCATCATCTGCTAAACTGTTTATCATTGGCATCATGAACTCTGTGGCATCTTGTTGTGCATCGTCAGCAAACAATGATTGTCCTGCATATTTTCCAAGAGCTAGTCATAGAGGATTCAAGCTTTGTAAGCTGGATAACTGCTCTTGACTACCTCTAATGACTCTCTTTAATGCTTCCGACAAAGGTGTTGACTGACTTGAATTTAACACATCCGCAACCTCAGGGATGTGGAGAAGCACTTGCATAGTAATGTTTGCAGAGCAGTTTACTCCTGTGCTGTTGTCAAATATTGGCAGTGTGCTTACCCCAATACACTTCTTCACAGGTGGAGATGCGAGTTCTTTATGGAGAAAGTGCTGAGTTATTGAATGGTGAGGCAACGACTGTGGAGTCTTTGTGTGCTTTCTTTTTAGTTTACATCCTTCATCCAATATCTGTTCCTGACACATATCTTGGAACTGGTAACAAAGGAGCATTTGGTTGGTACAATATATGTAATCTGTTGTACTCAACAATGCATTTTGTGTCAGCAAGGATTTTACTTTCTGCTAGATTTACTATGTGTAGTCCAGGCAACTGTCTGACACAAGACAAAGCAACATAAGACATCCCATCCTTGAATATACCAGTGCCTATATCTACAATGGCACTATCAAGGCTGAGGCCTTGTGACTTGTGTATGGACACTGCATAGGCAGCACACAATGGAAATTGCTTCCTTGTCACATATATGTCTTTCACAAGTTCAAACTTGACAGTAACGCTGTCTATTGGTCGAGGAGTTTCACAGTTGTCATACTTAACAACCACAAACTCCACAGTTGTATTTTGCACATTGTACTGGAACTCATGGATGTAGCTCATGGCTCCATTCACAAGACCTCACTCAATGTCTATGTTTCTGCGAAGCATGATATGTGCATGTCTACACAGTGGTAGGACAGCTTCAAAGCAAGCAGTACGTGACACATCACTTGTCAGCTCTGTGAGATGTTCAGTCATTTTTGATATCATTGTTCATGATAGGGTTATACCATCTATGGTATCTATGCATGTAAGAGTGACAATAGGTTGCTGTTCTCTCTGCATCATGATTTCATTGAACTGTGCACACTGTTTAAGTCTTGGGAATAGACATACAACATGTACCCCAGACTTTTGTACATGTGCAAAGATATCACAAGCATCCTGAATAGGAGCATTTTTTTCTAATGATCATGCACTGTCTTAGCATTTCCACATGAGTGGGTGATAATGCACCAATGCGAGCTTCATCAAGCAATGCTTTGTAAGACGTGTCACCTTGCTGTCTCATATTCTGTGAGAGTTCAACATATGAGAAGAACTCCAACAGAATGACACCACCAATGCATCCAGTTGTTTTCTTTGCCTCTTCAATGGAAAGAGTACAGAAAACATATTTGCCATTTACAGAAGTGAGCTGCAGGAGATCCCCAAAAAACAATAATATTCTTGCCACCAAATGGTATGTGATCATTGGTGCCTAGCATCTCCTGTAGATGGAGGTGCACATATGTAAGGAGAACATTTGAAACCATGCTGATCTCATCTATTATCAGCAAATGCATCTTGTCAAACATTGACCTCAATTCAGATGCAATGTCATATGACAATTTCCTGTAATCACCACTCTTGCCATGCTCAAGTGGCAACATGATCTATGAAGTGTGATACCACCTATGTTATAAGCTGCCAAATCTGTCAGAGCAGCAACAATAACTGAGGTTGCAGAGTTAGTAAGATCACACACACCCTTTGCATAAAACTTCAATCAAGAAACTTTTTCCAGTCCCAGCAGCACCACTAACAAACATCCTCACTGGTGTGTGGTCCTCACAAACACAGTGCCTGGTACTGTGCTTAATACCACGTTGCACAGCATGTATCACAGACTGATACATGACTTTTTGGTGTGAGTTCAGCTTCTCAACAATGTCTGCAGTTGACTCTGAGAACTGTATGCTTTGCTTCATTGTGCCCTCTACCTCTGGCATTAGCACAGCTGTGTCATTAGGAGGTAGAGGGGCACCAAGAGTCCCTTCTCCTTCAACATCAGCAATTTCCTGTGATGTTACTGAGGTGTCATCATCTAGAACTTTCTTAGTGTTCTCCAACTGTTTTTTTTCCATTTCGAGTCTGTCAATATAAGTGTCAGAGACATGATTCTTAAAGGTATCATACGTTTGTTTGAACTCTTGTTCATATGTGTCAGATAATCCTTTCAATTCAGATTCTGATCTCCAGGGCTTAAACAGAAACAATAGAGCAAAATAGTAACGTTCTTTGCTTTCTGCTGTGTTCAAGCTGAGTTTGCAGTGGTTGATTAGCCATGGTTTTCACTTTTTTGTAAGTGAGCCATCAAAGCCAGTGACTTTATATATGCTCTTCTCTGAGTCAGAAGAAACACCCCACTTGTAATCATACCATTGAGCAACTTCAAAGAGACAGAGATCATCCATAGCACTGTGGCACTGTGGATAGCAGTTGTCAATTAAGTTGCTCTTGAGAATATTTGTGGATGTTGGTCTTGTAGCAGCTAGATCATCAATCTGTTCATGGCTCTTAAGTATGCGATGCCTGTTCTGCTTACAGTTTACATTCAAGAAATGAATGGAGTCTGACTTGCCATATAGACATACACCTGTAAGTTGGTCACTTTGCTTCATATGCTCTGCACTCATGGTGTGACAGAGTCTTAAGCTCCAGTGACCATAGCCTTGAAGACATTGATCTTTCACAGTTAGACAACTCTTCCCATATTTCTTGCAGGTTTGTCTGCTCATGTTTAGTGATGCATGATGTTACATACCTAACAAAAGCCATTGAATTATCAGCAACAAACTGTACATCAATGTTTGCCTGCCACATCAACAGAAGAGAAGGGCTAAAGTCATTGATATAGACTTCTGATTCTGTGCGAGGTAGTTCATACACTCGCTTTGTTGATTTTGCTTTCAAGTGGTGTCGCATGGATGAGAAGACATAATTGAGACAAACATCCAGGCAAGCTCATCTTGGGAAACCAAAATGGCATCGAGTGTACCACTTTCCCTTGTTCTTTACTTTCCTATGACAGTACTTGCCGCACAGGTGTCATTGGAATTTTTGGACCAGTTACCAAAGTGTTGCACTGTCATACTTTTCTGGAATCCAACATGTGATATACTTCAATATGAATCTTAGGATCTCACTTGTCTTATTGTCACCAATATGTGGGGCATCTTTTATCCACAACAACATTTGTATGTGTGGCGCTCCACGAGCTTGGTACTCAACTCTCCAGAAGTAGTGCTCGACTATGCCAAGAGGAGGATTTGTCTTAGACAGTATGAACTTTAAAAGAACATGGAACCGGTGGTGGAAGTAACATGATACAGTCACTGGATCAAATGAACATAATTCATTGAGAGTCATAGTTTGTATGTTCTCAACATCAGAGTTTGCCCACCTGAGAAGATCAAGGAGATCACCCCAATAATATTCAGCAAACTCAGTGTTACGAACCATGTTGCTGGTCCAAATTCTCTCAGCATGCACATCATCTCAGAGTGTCGTCTTTACCAATATTCTTTAGTACCATGCATGCTGGACAAAATGGAAGAAAGACTGACTTGCAGTGTTTCATCTTTGTTCTGCAACTTGTTTAGTAATTGTGCAGCTGTCATATTGGTGAACTCTGTACCAAGTCTCAATGTATGAGCAATTCTGGCAGATAGGACACTAAGTTCACTTTCCCAAAGTAGGTGAAAGAGGCAGGCAATGTTTCTTTGAAACTTGCCATCCTTAAGTAGAACTCTTGAAGCCCTATAGTCAGCTTCTGGGACACAAAGTTCTCATTCATCTAATCGACCACCTGAACCAAGTGGAAAAAGATCAGGAAAACAACAAACTTCTACAGTAGCCTCCTGTATACTTACAGGATTGCCCTCCACTTGTTCCGTTTGATATAGTTCTATGTTATCAATCACTGGATCCTTGCCATGCAGTGGGTGTATGATAAATTGATCATATACATTTTGTGCAGAGGCAATGTCAACCTTCTCCAGTATTGCTTTGTCAAAGTTCTCCACAGCATTACCTGTTGAAAGACCAGCAAATGCATCAATGGCAATGTCAGCATAAAAAACATTATGCTCCTTTAGGTATCGCAAAGCATGCTTTACCTTCTGAACATTGACTATGTCCTGCCATATTGTTTTTGCCTTTGTTGGTACACCATTCACTAAGATGACTACATTATTGTCCTGAGAAATAGTGTTGACATTTTCTTGCAAAGGCAAATATACAACAGAACCCTTCAGAGACTGTGACAGTTCTTTGTTTGGTAGGTCTCAAGTCTTTGTATTCAGCCTGATGATTGTTTGAAATGACTTCATGGTTTGAATTAGAATCCTCTCAAACAAGTTCAAGACTGCTATCTCAGGAGGTGTTGGCTCAACTTCCATCTTATTAAGCATAGACCGAGGAGGTAAAATATCACTCTTTATATTATTATAAGAGTAACAACAGAGTGACACAGTTCCAGCTTCTCCAAAGTCAGACTTTAAGAGAAGGCATGCATGAAGATGTCTTCACATCACATTCCAAAGTGGAATGTTCTGCAGGTCTATTTTGACACATAAGTGTTTGTAGAACAGGAGCTCACATGATGAGCAGATTACATCAAATGTTTCTGACTTGCTAAGTTCAAATCTAGCAAACTCACCACCAAAATATTTGAGAAGGTAAGCTTCTTGTACCAGTGATGTGTGCATTCTGTTTATCTGTTCACCAACAGTTACATTAGAGCACAATCTATAGTTTTTTGCAACTCTTTGATGAACTCCATAAGTCCTTCCGCATCTCCATCATCGAGCAATGCTTGAGCGTGCATATAGTCTCAAACAACAGATCTTACCCTATATAATCTTTGTACAAATTTTTGAATGCCAGAGTTATGCACTGCTAGCATATGAAAGTGATGAAATGCACTGCCACGGTTCATGCTCTGTAAGCATGCAAGGGAGTGACACATTAGGCCTGTGTGAGGCCAAATCTCACACTTGTCAATGGTGTGAATTAGTGTGTGTCGTTCATATCTCTTTCTGGTTAGAAATGTTGACAGGAAAGTTGCAATAGACATTATTGATTATTCTCTAACATTGCATGTAGTGTCACATGCCCATTTCTTAGCTCATGACTTTGGTTTACTTGCAACCTGTTCAACTTCATCGTCATTATGCAAGTGAAATGTTTCATGAGATAGAACTAAGACATTCTGCACTTTTCCTTGTTCATCAATTGTTAAACTGATGTTTCTGTTGTGTGCATCTTATGTCTCTTCCCAGAAAAATGCTTCTGAGTATTCTGAATGAAACCAGTCTCATTGAAACACCACAGAGATATTGTGTCTGTTCAAATGTTCAAAAGACAATATTTTGTTTCTCATCTCCTCAGTCTTTAAACTTAATTTATCAATAGCTGACATCTTTTCAGTCCATAACTGGGAACGAATTGCTAGAGCTACATTAAAAAATCGTCTTATTCTCTTTTTTTTGAACTTGCATAATTTTTATTCAGAGTTTAAAAGAACTTCCATGAATTCAATGTACAGTGTACATTCCATTGAAGGATTACTATACATCTAATAGTCATTATTTAAAAAGCACTTCAAACTCTCTGCAAGTGTACAACTTTCTAGATGACTCCAAAGAGTATTTCCCTTTTGTCTCTACCCTAACTTGAAGTACAACCATCTCAGTAGCACTTAAACAGTACCATGGGGAAATATATTCCTATTACCTCTGCCCTTTCAATCCTTCTTTGTGTAAACTGTTTTAAACTATATAACAGTTACAAAAGCTCTACTAGATTAACCATATTTATAATGATCCAATCTCAGCTATTTGATTTCTCCATAACTGCTCTAAACACATTCTCACAGAAACAATAAAGCCAAAGTCAAAGTAAAAAGAGCAAAGGAAGAAAACAAAAAATGAAAGAAAAACTTTCTGGTCGATGTGAGTGCAAAGTGTCTCAAGGTAGCAGATATTGAGCTAGTGTAGGAGTGCCCTCCAGAGTCTCAATATATTCATAAATTGGAAGCCATATAGCATTGAAATGATCTGTTTGTATTCTTAACCAGGCTGTTATGGCTTCTGTCTCTTTAATTCTGTTAATATTAACCCTCCACATGGAGAGAGATAACTGATCCGAACTTAACCAGTGTTGGGTGATCACTTTTAGTGCAGCTGCCATTAATATGTAGTATAAATATCTCTGATTTTTGTTCCTCCCTTCATTAGGTAGAAGACCCAGGATCAGATGAGAGCTGGTTAGCACATAACTCCAGTGAAAGATGCTCTGTAATGTCTGAGCCACCTGTTCCCAGTAGTTATGTATCTGAGGGCAATCCCAAAATATGTGGGCATAAGTACCAACTCCTCCACATCTCCTCCAACATCCTTTGGACTTATCCTTTGAATAATGAGCTGAGACCACTGGAGGAATAAAGTACCTAGTAACCACTCTCCACCTAAAATCCCCCCAACTTAGAGAGCTAGAAGTGCTAGAGATCCCTGCCCAAACTCTTGCCCAATCCTCTTCTGTAAGATGCAGACCTAGCCCCTCTTCCCATTTTTGTTCAATTTGTTGAGTCAGTACCTTACCCACCTCCTCCAGAAGTGACTTGTAAATAAAGGATATATAGCCCCTCTAGTCTGTCATCTTACTTTTGAAAATGGTGGTTCTCACTGGGACTGGCGGGTCTGCCAGAATCTCTCCCACTCCCACAGTTGTTAAGATATAGTGTTGACATTGTAGGTATCTATAAAAATCCTGTCTTGGAAGGTTATATTCACCCTGCATTTCCAAAAAGGATTTCAGTGTGTCCCTTTGAAAAAATTGGGTTAGGAACAACAATCCTCACTCCTTCCACCTCCCAAAACAAGGGTTTCCAGAGGAGGCTATGAATCCTGGCAGAGAACAAAGGGGAATATACCTCCAGACTGGGATCTCTATCCCCAATGTAGCCATACCTCCAGCCACATTTTAAGGGTATGTTTTGTCCATCTGTTATTGATTACTTTAAGATCTGAGTGTGTGGCAACCCAGGGTAGCAACCTTAATGGTATGTTTTGATGTGCTCCTTGCTCCATCAGAGACCAATCACCCCTCTGACCTGGATTTAATATGCTTAGGATAGGCACCACTTGAGCAGCTTTATAATAACTATATAAATCAGGGACTCCCCTACCCCCCCCAGCCTTTGTCTCTGTGAGAAAGTCTCACCGCTTTCTAGGTTTCCTTCCAGCCCAAATAAATCTTGAGATTTTCTGTTTTAAGTCTTTCCATTCCCTTCTAGAGAAAGCCAAGGGCAAGTTAATGAACAAAAATAGGTATCTAGGGAGCACGTTCATCTTCACTGTGTCTATCCTATGAGTAAAAGTGAGGGGTAAAGAGTGCCATCTATTTAACTCTGCAAAAACCACTTTATGGAGTGTGCCATAATTAACTTGATATAGTCTTGATAATTTGATTGGAATCTGGATCCCCAAATACCTTACCTTTTCCCTGACCCAGTTAAATGGGATCATCTTACGCAAACTCTGTGTAATTCTCCCCTTTACTGGTAGAATCTCAGATTTATCCCTATTGATTTTAAAGCCTGAGGTCTTCCCAAACTGGTCCAAAAGAGCCATCAATGGTGGGACTGATCTGCCAGGGTCCTGCATATATATCATCATGTCATCTGCATAAAGTGACACTTTATTCTGAGCCTGAGCTGTATTAATGCACTGTATTTTGCTTTCCTCCCTTATGTCCTAGGTGAGGGGTTCCATGGCTAAAGTGAAAAGCAAGGGTGACAGGGGGCATCCCTGCCTAGTGCCCTTTCTAATTGGAAAGGTCTCTGATAAAGTTCCATTAACCTTGACCCTAGCTGACGGGTTCTGATAGGTCAAAGTGGCCCATTATAAAAAGGCACCTTCAAACCCCATCCTTGTGAGAACTGCTTTTAGGTATGACCACTTTATCCTATCAAAGGCCTTTTCCGCTTCCAAAAAAATAGCAACCTGAGTACTCTGGGAGGCAGTCTTTTAATCCAAGATATTTAGCAAATGCCTGATATTATCAGACATATGTCTGTTTGGTATGAATCTGGTTTGATCTGGATGTAACAGATTTTCAATATGCTTTTGTAGTCGATTGGCTAGGATTTTTGTGAGGATTTTATAATCTTGGTTTAACAGGGAAATGGGCCTGTATGATTCACAAAGTTCTGGGGATTTCCCCTGTTTTGGAATGACCGCAATCATAGCTTCACTCCAGGAACCTGGGGGTTCATTATTCTCTAGGATAGCATTCAAGACCATAGCCAGCTTGGGTGCTAGTGTTTTTTTAAATTTCTTATAGAATTCAGCCGGGGAGCCATCAGGACCCAGGGATTTACCTGAGGGAAGCTTGTCTATAACTGCTACTATTTCCTTCTCTGTAATGGGGGCAGACAACTCCTGCTGCATTCCTGGGAGAGCTTGGGCAGCTTCAGGGCCGTAGAAAGGATTCTGCCTTCTTTGTACTTCTCTGAATCTCTCTTTCACTATATAATTCCCATAATAATTTTTAAAAGCCTTGGCTATTTCTCTAGGTTTCTCTATCTAGGGCACATTCCCCTTTTCACCGTGGAGAGAAGAGACATATCTGCCTGCTTGTTCCTTTCTCAATTTCATGGCGAGGAGCTTTAAGGCCGTCCCCCCTCCCTCATAGTACTTATGATTTGTGTAACGCAGCATCCACTCCACCTTGTCAATTTCTAACTTATTGAGTTCCTTCCTGCTTTCCAATAATTCCCTCCAGATTGTATCCTTACCTTTTGGATTACTTTCATGTTCCTGTTCTAACCCTCTTATCTTAGTTTGCAATTCTTCTATCTTTTTGTTCTTCAATTTCTTCCTGGCTGAAGCTAGACTGATTAATTGTCCCATTAAAACAACCTTCATTGTGTCCCACCACACCACTGGGGGTACTATCCGAGATAGAGGAGTCTGTCACAAGATTTTTTATATCCTCTGTAATTTGTTGAATTATATTTTTATCATTAAGTAACGAGATATTCAATCTCCAATTCATTGTCCTAGGTTCCCTCTCCCAGATAAAATCTACTGAGAATGGAGCATGGTCAGAGATAGTCATTGGGTAGATTACTGAATTGGAGAATAGGTGGACATCTGTGGTGTATGTTATGAAAAAATCTATAAGAGAGTGTGATTTCTGGGGGACTGAGTAGAATGTATAATCCCTTTATTTTTTATGATATAGTCTCCAAATGTCCCCAAACCCCCCCTCCTGCATTAATGTATTCAAACACTTTGTGGCCTGTTTAGAAGTCTCCAATTTTCCAGATGATCGGTCCAAAACTGGGCACAATGTAGTATTAAAGTCACCTCCAAGTAATAACCGACCCCTGAGAAGCGAGATCACCCTCTGAAAGATCTCCTGATAGAAGATGGCTGCTCCACTATTGGGGGCATAGAAATTTACTACATGGATTAGGTTACCCTGGATCAAACCTGAGACCCTAATGCACCTACCCTGGAGTTTAACCTCTACCTCCTGAACACAGAATAATGAGTTTTTTTAATTAATATCACCACTCCAGCTTTTTTTGTCTCTTTGCCTGAGGTAAATAGCACTCTACCTGCCCATTGCCATCTTCGTTTCATGTGTTCCACCTCAGGGAGGTGGGTTTCCTGGAGGAGCGCTATTTCACAGCCCCGCCTATTAAGTTCCATTAGGATTTTGGCTCTTTTAATGGGTGAATTAAACCCATTAACATTATAAGAAATAATCCTTAGGTGCATAGCCATAATCCATCCCTGTAAGTTACCTTCTTATTCATACTATCCCCCAGAAAAATCCATCCCTACACTAAAAGGTCACCGGAACCAATCCAGATCCCTCTTTCCCCTTTGAACCCACATCGACTTAATATGACCAGAAACATTGAAAACTGATGAATTAATAACACCAATCAGCTAACTGAAAGAATCACATCCCACCTCGATCCACAATAAAAACCTTTTTTTCAAATCAAACAAGTGTCTGTTAGATTGACTTCCTAGGAAAAGTAACTCTGGTAGTCAAAGGCCACCCAGAGTTGTCACACATGTGACATAATCAATACCCCTTTTGATGTTTAGGGTCGTTGTCACCTTGGCCAGCTAAGTGACTTCCCGGGCTGACAATGGTTGGTCTAATTGACGTCACTCTGCGTATATGGAAAGAGCCACCTAAACCGCAACCACCCCCACCCCACCCCACCCTCTTATACTTTACTATGTTCTCCAATAAAGATCCTTCTGTGACTCACCAGTCATTTCCTCTCACCCCTGCCCCCCCAAAAAAAGAAGGGGTGGGAGAAAGGATCAAGAAAAAAGAAAGGGGAGGGAGTAAAGAGAGAGAGGTCCCCCCCAAAGTCACCCACAAAAGAGGGAAATTAAAGTCTCCATCAAACATTTATATTCTATGTAGCCCTTTGCCACCCTCTAATGGTTCCAACATATCATTACATTTTCAGTGTCAGTATCTAATAGGGCTAACTATGTAGACAAAAAGAGGAATAAAAAATATAGAGGGAACCCCCCCAAGGCCCAGCATCCCCTTGAAAGAAGGATGCATTCATGGACCAAGGACAAATAGTTTGCATAAAGTCATTGTGCTTAGATCTCCTCATCCAGTCCATATTGATGATCCACTTGTGAAACCACTGGTAAGCTCGCATATACATCCATTGATTCCTCTTCAAACGCCAACAATTATTCTGCAAGACATTCTCTGTGTGTTAGTAAACTCAGCCTTTGGGGGTTGGTGAGGTCAGTTTCTCATCATTCTGGGTCCTGTTTCTCTTCTCCATGTGAAGCAGGAACTTAGCAATGTCCCCCACATTCGCCATCGCAATGGATCCTGGCAGGTCTCGTTTCCTCATCTGGTTGCGAGATACTACACTCCAGGCTCCCCCTCTCAATTTTTTCTCTAAAATCTCCTGCTCCAAATCTGGTACCACCACCAGAAGCTCTTTTAAGGTAGCGCTTGCCTAGACCAGGGATGGGAAGGTCTTAATTCCTGAATCCAGGTGAATGCTCAGCCTCGCAGGGAAAAGCAACTGTGCCTTTATTTCTTTCTGCAGCCTAAGCTCCCTTATCACTCCCCTTACTTTTTGCCTTTCTCTTGCAGGGCCGAGCAAAAGTCCTGGTCAAAGAAAATTGGTGCTTCTTGATATTTTAAATCTTTAAGCCTCCAAACCTCATGAATGGTCCATTCTTTAGTTTGAAAGTGGAATATTTGAACTATCAGGGAGCGGGGCCTTGCATTGGGGTCTGTTGGTTTTGGTATTAGCAATCTGTGGGCCTGGTCCACCTCTAAACTCAGGTCTGGAGGGGGGGCAAGCACTACCCGCAGCACTTGCTGCACAAAGTCTGCTGTCATTGGAAAGCCTTCCTCGGCCCCCTTAAGGATACCATGAATTCTGAAATTGTTCCTACGGGCACGGTTTTCTAAATCTGCTAATTTAGCTTGAGTTTCTCGGTCTCTCTGAAGTAAAAATAGTAGCTATCATTCTGTAGTTTCCTGCACCTCAGACAGGTCTCTGATTCTGGCTTCTGACAATGATACTTTCCTATCTAGAGCTTTCAAATCTTGTCTCAGGTCAGCAAGTGCTGAGTCAATTTTGTTTACTGTAGCTAGGATCTTTTTCAGGGTTTGACTGCTTTCCTATGGTTCAGCGTCATCCTGATCCCAGTCTGCCGATGATTCTGAGGGTCAGATTGTTGAAGAGTAATGGTTGTCGAAAGATTATCTCTGGCAAGTGCAGTGGTGCACGTATCTGCTTACAACCAAGTTACAAGTTGTGGAGTTGTTAAAGGTTACTTGCTAAATGTTTTTGGCCAATTATGTCAAGCTATAATAATCATGGTATAGCAGGGTATTATTACTCAATGGAGATAGTGATAGTGGTATTAGTGTGCATGAAGGTGCTAGTGGTGTTTTAATAGTGTATGGAGGTATAATATTAGTTATGTTGGTTGATATAATTGCATATTTTTAACAATTGGATGTTATTTGTGTGGGAAACTGACGCTAAACTAAGTTACATGAGTTGAACATACACAGGTTTAAATTTTTTGTCATGACTAAATAATTTGTTCCCTCAAGAACGATCCTCGTGATCAGAGATGGTCACTATCAAAGAATTTGCATGCACATGATCAAAGAACATGAAAACATAATAAAATAACTCTAGACATTTATTTAGCATACTTACTGCGGTAGACAGGTGTTCTAAGGTATAAATAGACATCTTTCTATAGGGTGTGGTGAGAATGTCTAAAAAACAGATTTTTTAACAAGTTATCACTTTAAATAGTTTAAATCTCACATTATTCTCGCAAACAAAGAAATTGTTAGCTCATGAATGATCCTCACAATCAATTCAAGTGACGGTCAAAGATTTTGCTTGCTTGGGATCAAAGATTGAAAACTACTGTTATTGTTTGAAACATGAAGAAATATTTTAATTTACACTACATACAAGTTTAATAAGTCATGAAAACTGATAGGCCCACACACACTATTGAAAAGTTACTGATAAAAATGTTTATTTTATTTCTATTTACTTTCAAACTTCAAATCTTGTGTTATCCTTGCAATCAAAGAATTTGTAGGCTCGCGAGCGATCCTCGCCATCAAACCGAGTCATTATCAAAGAATTTGCATGCTCGAAATCAAAGATCATAAAAATATTCTCAGATTTTACAAAATGTACTAAAATTATTATTCCTGTGATATTAATGGCTGATGAGTAGTGGAAAGGCTGAGGACTAGTGATTATGTTTAAAAAATACAAAATATCACTTTTTTTTTAACTAGATATGCTACAGCAGCAAAGTCTCGCGTTATTCTCGCGATCAAAGATTTTGTAGGGTCACGATCGATCCTCGCAGTCAAAATGAGTCATGATCAAAGAATTTGTATGCTCTAGAACAAAGAAATGGCTAACTTTGTCATGTGACTTTTTCTGAGCCAGTAGCATCAAACAATAACACTGTTGGGGCCATTTTGAGACTGATAGTCAAGCAGCAACAACTCCAGGGACATACAGTGAGTAATGATCACATTTCAAATATAGATCACTTTTATTACATTATTTGTTACTTTACAAGCATATATGAAGCTTTTAAAGACCATAACAAGCACTGTTAGAACTTATATGATGTTTTTTTCCCAATCTGTTGTGATGTTCTGATGTGAAAAAACGAATGTTTAATTTTAATTCATATTCTTTTTGAGTGCTAATTTTAGTTATCTTAGGAGTTTTACTGTGTAATTTATAATAAGTGAATGCTTATAGTGCCCCAGGTTTGCTATTGCTTGCACCAGTTTTTCATTTTTTATTTCAGACATTTCAATATTTAACACTTGTTGCATGAAAGGAGATCTAGTTAATTGTATTAGTAATGCAGTTTCTGCTACTTGCTTACTTGTTGTCTGGCAATAGTACAACTGTTTATTAAGTTTGTGCTTATTTTAGCACATGTTTAATGCTATCTGGCAATTATATTCTGTGCTGCCTAGGCTAATATGCTAGTGAGTGCTTGGCTGTTCTTAGAGAGATTCAAACGTATTACTAGTTTAAATATATAATATGACTAAATCTCTGTTAATAAATAATAAGCACTAAATAATCACAGCTGTAATAATAGTATACTGAGCAAATGAAAACAAATGGTAGACTTTTACACTGTTGAACATTATATCTATGAGGTACATAGGTCTGGTTGCACTCACCACTCAAGCTACTAGCTGAGAAAGAGAGAGAATTGAGCTTCACAGAGCATAATGACTACTAAGTTTGACCAATGGAAATTGGTCTTATTAGCAAGTCATTTAGTGTGCCCAATGATCAGCCACTGTTCTCCCATGAAAACAAAAAGAATGTTTAATAAACAAAATACCAATAGGAACAGCCTTTACCGACATAATTAAATCTTTTAGGTTATATGAGCCAATCTGGAATCAGAATATTACTGGTGATTGCTTTGACTTTATTTATCTCACAGATACAAGTGAATACTGGTCGTTCTGCTGATTAGGCATGGTACTGCTTGGTAGTCAGACAGACACAATTCTGATATTTCTTCATCTGAGTTTTTTTATCTTTGTTACTCAGCATGGCAGAAAAATCAAGACTGAGTGTATGGAAAGTGGGATCAAGTTTGGTGAGAAGTGCAGCAGCTTTCAGTAGAGGTAGTCATTTTGGGAATGACTTGCACCTACCTGGATGCTCAGCCTCTTGGTTTGGGAAGGGTGGCATGAGGTGGGAGCAGCTCATGCCTACCATATACCAGTTACTAGAGACACACCCAGAACCAGACATACTCCTTATACATCTTGGAGGTAATGATTTGGGGAAAAAAAGAGCTATTGATTTGATTAAAGCTACACAGTTTGAGTTGCAGCATATTATGAGTATGTTACCAGCTTGTAAAATTCTGTATTCAGATATTACACAGCGCATGGTCTGGAGAGGAGAGGATTACTGTCCTGCACTTGAAAGATCATGCAGGAAGGTAAACATACAAATATCTGTATTCCTCCGTGCCATGGGAATGCATACCAGTCGTCACTCCCAAATTACGTATGACAAATATTGGCTGTATCTAAAAGGTGGTGTGCATCTCTCAAGCACAGGTAATAATGTTTTTGTTGGGGACCTTAAAAATGGCATCCTTACACTTCTGTGATTGTGTACCTGTACAACTGTATATATGAAGCACATAACATAACCAGTGACAGAAACAGCTCTTTTAAGAGCCAATCTAAATGGCCAAAAAATAGAAAATTTCACACTATACACATTGTTGTCTATTCAGTGTGAGTGTTTGGTTAATATACAGTGTGTGGTTTTTGTATCACAGAGTTATTAGATTCATGGTAATAAGTTGATTGGCATGTTGATTTGTATTCAAGATGTAATACCTTTTTGAGGAGGGTGACATATTGCTTGGGTGTTCAGGTGCAACTGTTTGTTTTTGTGACATGTTGATGTGGTATGAGATATGTGTACTGTTTCTATTCTGAACTTGTGCTTGATATGTGACTGTCAACTGCAGATGGGGTATGCTTGATTTTAAGGGGGGATGTATTTTCTGACTCAGGATGTACAACTTTTGAGTGTTTAAACTGCTGTGCAGTTGCTATCAGGCACTTATGTTGAGGCAGTGTCACTGATGCTTGAGAAGCTGTATGTCACATTTTCATCCACACTGGTGATCTGGATTTGTGAAAGAGTTAATAATATTTGTCATTTGTAGAGTAAGATTGGCATCAAGAAGGTGACAAGTGCTTTGCCAGTACTGCAGATAATGGTGCTATACAGACTAATGTCTGACAGTCTCTGGGGAACCTTGCTACTACTGTAGTCATGTGTGTGTCTGTAAGAAGGGGATACTTGGCGGATATCTGGATATTTGTGGATGGATAACTTTTCTATCTGTGTTCCTGTTGCTTCAAAAATGGAAAAAAGGATGCTTGAACAGAGGAGTTTGATGGCTGATACTGAGATGTGGTTACCAGTGTTGTGGAAGGTTAGTGGTGGTGAAAGTAAGCATGACACCCCCTCCCACCCAAGGCTGTGTGCAATGCTGATCTCAAAAAAGAGAAACAAAACTCAGCACTCTGTAATGGTGTACACAACAGGCATATTTTATTCTATTGTGTGAGATGCAAGCCTCACCACAAGGAACAATGAATCCCGGCTCGGTCATGCACAGCACGTCATCAAAGGGATCTGACGTGCTGTGCATGAAACTGGTCGGGATTCATTGTTCCTTGTGGTGAGGCTTGGCATCGTTTTTTGTTAATAGAATAAAATATGCCTGTTGTGTACGCCAATTACAGAGTGCTGAGTTTTGTTTCTCTTTTTTGATTCTAGTAGTAACTCGAGCACCTGTTTTTCGGAGGAGCTGTTTTTGTTATTTATTTTATAATGCTGATCTCAGCAGCAGTGAAAATAAACATGACACCTCTGCCACCCAAAGTCCCCATGCAATATTGCTCCCAGCCGCAGTTAAAGATAATATGATACTCCACCAAGGCTCTGTACAGTCCTACTTCTGGTGGCAGTGAATGACAAGATGAACCTCTCCTCAGAGCTGGAAGCCCTCAGTACACCTGCCATCAGTAGCAGTCAGCTGGTGCACAGAGTCCTCCTACCTAACTACTCCCAACCTACCCTTCACCACCTACTACAGCAGGGTACCATTGTTGGTGGTCAGGTTAACCGACTTGCATGCTGCCATGTCTGTCCACTGAGAGATCTGTCTAAGAATGACAGCTATCATACAGCCTCTTGCTGTATAATTGTTATCTTTGTCAGACACCTCTGTTGGCGGCCCGATGTGGCAGTCTGTGGGTGGGCTAACATGCCCAACAACAGTGGGAGACTGTTGGGATGGGGTACAGCGATAGGTTGGGGGTATTTGGGTGGAGATCACAGGTGTACTGAGGGCTTGGGGCTATAAGTGGGGTTCATCTTGTCATTCACTACCAACTGGAGAGGTATCATACTGGAGCTTGGGGAGGGTCATATTTTCTTTCACTGCTGCTAGGAGCAGCATTGGACATGGCGTTGGGGAGGGGGGTCATGTTTACTTTCTGTGCTGCTGGGAACAGCATTGCATGGGACCTTGGGTGGGTGTCATGTTTACTTTCACTGTTGTCAGGAGCGGTATTGTATGGGGGCTGGGCATGTGTGTCACTACTTTTATTGCTGCTGGGAGCAGCATGTGCTGGAGTGGGTTTGGGTCAGGGAGGAAAGGTGGCTATAGGCCACTCATTGCACTGGGGCAGTACTGGAGCTGCAATGTAAATGGAGCTATTATAGGATGCTAATGGTTCATTGTGCCATGCAACTCTAATGGGCTCATTTGCATGCTTCTGACTGTGAATCGTGTATTTGGACTCATGGCATCCTACAATCCTCTGTCCCAATGGGTTGACAGGCTGAGATTGGGCATGTGGCAGCACAACTTGAGATGCTGTAGGGTATCCTGGGCTGGGTGGACCTGTGCTATTCAAAGAGGAAAAGAGCTGGGGGTATCTCCTTATGTGTCCTCTGTGAATTGTCCAGTATTCACTCAGTGCATCTCACCTGTGTTGGGTCAGCCAAGATGTACTCTACGTATTTTGATTGCAAATCCTGCCCATTGTGTTTATGTAGATGGATTCAGTTGTACACTGGGTCTGTAGTCAGGATGTAGTATTTCTTTTTTTCAATGGTGGGGGGTGTTTGTTCATACTGCTGCACAAGTACCAAGTGTTGTACTATGTGTACAGTTTTTTTAAGTAGGTGTGCTATTGATGTCTGTAGCTGTGGGTGTGGTGCACCTGTGTAGTGAGGATCCAGTGGTAGTGTGGGGGGGTGATAATGTGATATTGCATAGTTTAAGGTACAAACTCAGTGTTCTAAGTTGTATGCAACTGGAGTTGTATGTTGTAGGTGTGACATTCTTTTACATGACTGTTGTTGAGGTGTGGTTCTGTATTTAACATGTATTGACTGTTGTAGCAAAGGGAGCTGTAGTGTGACTGATATGCAGGTAGTCAGTGTTGTAATATGTGTACAATTACCACCATGGAGGTATAATGCTGCTATAAAAAACTCTGCTGAGGCTGTGGGTTTTAATTCAAATTTCAATTACTGTTTGATTGGGGGGGTAATCAGTGTGGTGTATGACTTATGAGAGTACTAAGATTTGGAAAATGTATATCAGTGAGCTGTGTCATAGATACTGATGTCTTTATTTGGGTCTTGGCAGTTTTGTGACAGTTTATCTCTATCTTTTTCAACAGATTGAAAAAAATAACTTGTGAGGTTCATTATTTACATTCATATTACTGAACAGTAAGTAAACATATTTTTAGTATTCTTTACATATTCAAGATCTCAGTACACAATTATGCTACATTGAATAATGATTTAAGTAGTATTGACGTTGTGTGGTTAGTTATCTGTTTTTTTTTAACTGGTGTTGTCTCAGCTAGACACAGCACTGTGAGGGGGTGGGTGATGCAATTCCATTAAAACACTGATGTTTACAATATTTTAACAGTTCTGGGTGCAACAGGAGACATCACTACTACTATTTCATCACAGGTTTGTTCACTAGTATGTTGTGATCAAGCCAGATATGAAGAAAATGAAGTCATGTAATCACGTGGCACCACACTAAGTGGTAGCCACTATAGTACTGTTGGTTATCTGTGATTGGCAATTACATACTGTATTCAGTGTAAAGAGAGACAAATGGATGTCAGACAGTGATATCAGAATATATCTTATAGTAAATGATTGTAAAGAAATTTTTTTTTTTTTTTACTGAGAAAGATGCCCAAGTCCTGGAGTGACTGGGAGGTGTTGGCCTTAGTTAACTCTGTGAAAGAATATGCTAACCCCAGGTCTGTTTTGAGAGCAACAAACTTGAGCATTATACATACCTGGGGTAAGGTAGGTTATTTATCAAATTTACAGAATAATTTTTTTGTGTGTATTAAGCATGGTAGAGTGATGACACTTGTGCAAAAACTGCATTGCAGTACAGCTTAGTAAATCATAGGACAGTGTTGGTAAGTTTTATGATGTGTAAACGTCAAAAGAGGAGTTATGCAGAAGATAAGTGTTGTATTATTGTATGATTTTTTAAAGATATTACTGTTTTTAAGACTCATCACAAGCCACATTAACATGTTTCACTTTGCACAGTACAGTGTGCTACTAGTAAGTGTTGCAAGTGAAAGAGGTGTGCTATTAGAGTGCCACAGATTTGCTGTGAATTATTAGCTGTTGCATGGGAAAATTCTGCACAGTTATTCTCAGTGTTAAATTTCTTTTTACTGGCATGATTGTGTGGATGCTTTTTCTCTTCAAGACATGTATGAAGTCAGATAGACATCTGTTGTTTGGGATAATAAAAAGGATCTGACATGTAGAGCTTTCTGATTGGGTCCAGACATTCTGTCAGCTGTATGTTAATCTTACATTAATATACATGTAACGTGTAAGTGTATACTGAACAAGGTTTAACAGTAAAAAAAAAAAAAAAATTGTGATAATAGTAGTAAGGCTGTGATACGGGGGTGTAGCTACCAGGGTGCAGGGGGTGCAGTGGCACCTGGGCCCATGAGGGTTTGGGGGGTACAAATGTTCAGACTAAAAGATCACATTTATTCCCCTTTAAAAACACCTCCCGCACTGTACTTTTTTTTTCCATTTCCAGCCTGATGAGCAGCAGCTGCTCTGCACTGTCTGTAACTTGTACAGACAGCAATAGTCAGAGGGTTGGAGGATGCCTGGAATTCCATTTTTCCAGCAGACTAGAGTGAGTTACTGACTGTCTGCAGCACAAGGCTGGGAGGGGGCTACCGACTCAGAGATCTGCTGGCTGCCCGCTCTCAGTATGCTCCATGACTGTCCCACCACATGACTCTGTAAACATTAGCATACACTACAAAGAGTCATTTGGTACAAGCAAGGAAGGTACAAGTGCACATGTCTCCAGGAAAATCATGCCTTTCAGTTCAATCTCCACGGTCATGTGGAGTGAGCAAGGAGAGAAGAGATCGTGGTTGAGTGGTGTAAGCGAAGAGAGAAGAGAGTGAGGATTCAGAATCTAAAGACTCAAGACTGCATTGTTGTGCAGAGCAAGGTCATAATTGTTGATTTTTGTTCTGGAGTTGTGAACCCAACCCCCATCACGTTACCCCCACTATCTTTATATAAAAATATTGTTGGCACTGGGTGACCGCGGCTGCAACACAAGTTACAAATAATTACAATTATTTATTCATCATCGGCATTGCTTGTGGGCTGCTGGCTGCATGGGCTGCCTTGCCACTTGTCTCCTGGTCCCATCAGGACAGACAGACATAAAATTGAAACTTTAGTTCTGATCGATTCACCAGGTTTGAGCAAAGTAGATGCAGACTGCAGCAGCAAGTGACTGGTGATTAAAATTAATAATTCTTGAAATAATTTTTTTGTTTTTGACAGAGGAGAATCTTTCTTTCAGAGCAAGTAACAGCTGACTAGAACTACATCTTTCTTACTGATAAATCACTTCTATCTCAGCAGGAGCCAGTGCTTGTTTGGATTAAGCAAACAAATACTTTATTAGAAGCAGAGGTCTCATTTAAGTAAAAAAAAAAAGAAAGTCACTGTGTGTTTCTCTGTTTGAGGAAGGGGGCTGTATCAACTTAATTTTCTGAGTCAGGAACAGAGGGGAGAAGCTAATTGGGGTGTGTGGCTTAGGAGTACAAAAGCAGGTGTCACCAATTATAGCTTCCTGCTGTTAGTTTTTGACACAGGAGAATCTTGAATTCAGAGCAAGTAACAGCTGAATAGAACTACAGCTTTCTTTACTAATGGCCCTTCTTCCCACCCTAAGCCAGTTCTACTTTTATAGCCACTGGATTTGACTGACAACAGGAACTTCTTGTTTGGCAGTAGGAAAGGAAGGATCACTGAGATGCATTAGTTTCATCAACCTTGAAGGAACCAAAAAAATATCGCCCTCCCGGCTGCTGGAGGTCTGAATCCAAGCAAGGAAGAAGGAGACTACTGAAGACTACAGGAAGTTCTTGTCCCAGAACAGGAAGGGCGAGAGTTGTAAGGGCACATAGGCAGTAGGAAAGTAGGTGTAAAAATACATAGAGGGAGGAGACAGAAGGCATACAAAGCAACAGGAGAGGGGACACAAAATGAGTCAAGATAGGAGTGGTGCAGTGCAATGGCTGTGGGGCAGCAGTGTTCCGGGAGACATTCTGGAGGTTGCGATGCTGCCCTGTTTGCAGGCACCTTTCTGGCCTGAGGGAGGCTGACCTGGCTAGGATTCATGAAACCTCTTCCCCCACCAAAGGGACCATCAGGGCCACCACTGCTACCTCAGAGATTGCCAAGAAAGAGGAGAGGTTGGACCAAGGTGGGCTCAGGGAGGGAGAGGGTGGTGGAACAGAGGTGCATCTCTCCAGTTGTACCTCTCCACAATTCATATTCTGTTCTGGCAAAGAGTGGTTCCTCTATGGAGGCACCTGCAATGGAGACCAAGGAGAATGCTGGGAACTGCCACAAAGGAGACCTACATGAGGGTGGCACAAGACCCCACAGGGGAAGTAAACAACTCCTGGTGGGAGACTCAATCATTTGGGGGGTAGAAGTGAGGGAGGAAGGGGATAGAGAGGAAAAAGTGCCTGCCTGGAGCCATGGCTCAAAGGGACAGGAAGCAAATCCTCAGGATTGCGGGAGCAACTGCACGAGGGAGGGAGCTGGATGTCATTGTCCACCTAGAGACAAATGACCAGGCTGTGAATAGGATCAGAGCAGTGCAAGAGGAGTTTGTAGAGTTGGGGAGGGGCCTTAGACAAGTAGCATGCACAGTAACCTTCTTGGAGGTGCTGCCTGTCTATGGCAAGGATGATGCTAGTGTATTCCTTACCATGGGATTCAATGAATGGTTGAAACACTGGTGTGGAGCTCAGGGTTTTGGCTTCATTGGGGACTAGGGAGCCACCTGGAGGGATGCTGACCTATACTGATGCGATGGTCTGCATCTGTCCAGGGGGGAACCCAGATTATAGGTGATAGGTTCAAATGCTTACTTGGCAAGCATTTAAACAAGTCAAGGGGGGAGGCACTGAAAAGGAGCAGGGAAATCCCAGCCTCCCCTCACAAAACACAGTAGTTAGAGAAGTAAACACCAAGGTAGCAAAGTCAGTAGGGAGCAGGACAGGGGTAAATGAAGAAAAAGGCAGTAAGGACAGGGATGGGGCTAAAAGGGTTAAGACCATCAAAAAATGGAGGGTGATGAGTACCAGTGCCCACAACCTGTGTAACAAGCTCCCTGAACTAGTGGCCTTGATGAAAGAGGGATGCCTGGATATTGTGGTAGTCACTGAAACATGATACACAGAGAACCATGACTGAGATGTCAACATACCAGGATACACAATCTACAGGAGGGACAAGGTGGGTAAAAGAGGAGGAGGAGTAGCTCTCTTTATAAGGGAAGGGATTAAAGCAACAGAACTAAAGAGTAAACAGGAAGCTGATGAGTCACTATGGGTCACCCTGGTGACAGGAAATGGCACCACAATCTGCATGCGGGTTGTGTACAGACCCCCATCTGAGGAGGAGGAAATGGACAAGGAAATGATAGGAGGCATACTTAAAACGGCAGAAAAAAGGGAGATATTGTTGATGGGAGACTTGAATATGCCAGATGTTAACTGGAGCAACATTGCTGCAGGCACGTCCAAGAGCAGGGTCATTCTTGATGCCCTATAGGGGGCATGCCTCAGACAGCTAGTGTTAGAACCCACTTAGGAGGGAGCAATCTTAGACCTGGTACTTTCAAATGGGGCTGGAGAAAGGATGTCAGATTTAGAAGTGGGTAGCCATCTGGGAACAAGTGACCACCAACCAATATGGTTCACAATAAACACAGCCATAGAGTCAGGCCATCCAAAAGCAAGAGTACTGGACTTTAGGAGGGCTGACTTTGGGAAAATGAGAGAGTGCCTCAGAAAAGCACTTGCAAACAGGCAAGAAGGAGGGGTGGAGGAACAATGAGGAATAATCAAAACAGCCATCACAGAGGCAACAAGCCTTTGTGTGAAGCAAATCAATAAAACAAAATGAAGGAAAAAACCACTATGGTTCTCAAAAGAGGTAGAAAGGAAGGTTAAGGAGAAAAGGATAGCATTCAGGAAATATAAGGAAATGCAGAAGGAGCAAGACAGAGACAGTTATCAGTTAAAGCAGAAGGAAGCAGGGAAGGCAGTCAGAATAGCAAAGGCACAAACTGAGGAAAAGATTGCCAGCTCTGTTAAGAATGGGTATAAAACCTTTTATAGGTACATTAGGGAGCAAAGAAAGACCAAGGGAGGGATACAGAGACATAATAAAGGGGAGGGAATGTGGGCAGAGGGTGACAGTAAAAAAGTCGGGATACTGAATGAATATTTCTGCTCAGTATTCACAATGGAAGAGGAAGGGTAGGTGCCTAAACCAAACAAGAAAAACACTCTGAATGGAGGGTCAATACCAGTCCATTAACAGAAAAAAGAGTTTTGAAAGAACTCTTGAAACTGAGGGTGAAGAAAGCAATGGAGCCTGATGAGATTCATCCCAGAATTCTAAAAGAACTAAGGGTAGAACTAGTAACACCACTGACTACTGTCTTTAACAAATAATGGGAGGATGGTGTGGTACCTGAGGACCAGAGGAGGGCAGATGTGATTCCACATCACAAAAGTGGGAGCAAGGCAGAGGCAGGAAACTACAGACCAGTTAGTTTGACCTCAGTGGTAGGAAAAATGATGGAATCACTTCTGAAGGAAAGAATTGTTGAGTACCTAGAGGCCAGTGGAGCACAGGACCCAAGGCAGCATGGTTTCACAGCAGGAAGGTCATGTCAGATGAACCTAATAGATTTCTTTGACTGGGTGATCAAAGTAGAAGACCAGGGAGGGGCTGTGGATATGGTCTACCTAGATTTTAGCAAGGCATTTGACACAGTCTCACACAAAAGATTAATATGCAAGTTAGCCAGCCTTGGAGTGGTTCCCAAGGTGGTAGCCTGGATAATAAATTGGCTGGACAACAGGACACAAGGGTAATTGTAAATGGAGTCCACAGTGAAGAAAGGAGGGTAACTAGTGGAGTACCGCAGGGTTCGGTACTGGGACTGGTCCTCTTTAATATCTTTATAAGTGACATTGGAGAGCACATAGAAGGAAAAGTATGTCTCTTTGCAGACGACACAAAGATCTGCAACATAGTTGATAAACAAGGTGGGGTGGAAAGGATGAAAAGGGACTTGGTAAGGTTGGAAGAATGGTCTAATATATGGCAGCTCAGATTCAGTGCAAAGAAGTGCAAGTTAATGCATCTGGGAAATAAAAACCCAGGGGAAGAGTACACAATGGGGGGGTGAGATAACAACAACAACAAAAGTCGAAAGAGACCTAGCAGCAATTATATCAGATGACCTAAAGGTGGGCAAGCAATGTGAGAAGGCAGTAAGGGGGGCTGGGGGGGATACTGGGATGCATAGAGACAGTCATCAGTAGTAGAAAACAGGAAGTTGTTATCCCTCTGTACAGACAGTTGGTGAGACCCCATCTGGAGTACTGCGTGCAATTCTGGAGACCCCATCTCTGCAAAGACATAGACAGAGTGGAGGCTGTTCAGAGGAGGGCTACCAAAATGGTGCAGGGTCTGCACCAGAAGACATACAAGAAGAGACTAAAACAGCTTAATATGTATACCCTTGAGGAAAGGAGGGAGAGGGGGGACATGATAGAAACTTTCAAGTATCTCAAGGGAATTAACAAAGTACAAGAGGGTAACATCTTTCAGTAAAGAGATGTGCAATAACAAGGGGGAACAATTTGAAGATAGAGGGGGATGGCTCAGAGGAAAGGTTAGAAAGTATTTTTTTACAGAGAGGGCTGTGGATATATGGAACAGCCTTTCTGAGGAGGTTGTGGAGTCAGCAACAGTGGGAGAATTCAAGAATGTATGGGACAGACATAAGGCAGTTCTAGTGGGGAGTAGGAGGAAGTAAGCTGTTGATTAACTAGAATCTGCAGCTTATCAAAGCTGTTGATTAACTAGAATCTGCAGCTTATCCATCAGGTAGGGAAATGGGCAGACTAGGTGGGCCAAGTGGTCCTTATCTGCCATCAAATTCTATGTTTCTATGTTTCTCTCTCTCAGTCCCACAGACAACATTCATTATGAAAGTGAGACACCTGCTGACTGACTTCCTTGCTGAAAAGTGTGGATGGTCATAGATTTAATTCTTGCCTAGATTCAAACTGCCATATCTGGATTGATTGGCTGGGCCAGCAGGGTCAAAGTGTGTCACTGACTTTGTTGGACTCAGTGCTCAATGCTGTAACTATTGCTGCTGGATGCTAATTGCTTGCTTGATCATTGAGCTAAAATGAAGGGCTTGCTCACAGCTAGTTGATGCAGTTTTGCTTTCTTTTACTATGTATTATTTAGTTAGTGGTTACGGTCGGTCCAAATCATAGCAGCAATGAACTGAGCAAAAATAGAGGAGAGAGCACTCAGAGCAGAACAAGACAGGCCTAGCAGAGGCAGAGCTACTACAATAAGATTTCTGGTGTTGTTTGAATTTTGTTGTAGAGCAGTAGGGTACTAAGGGGGGTTGTGTAGTCACACTGCAGTGAGCAGAGAGTAATCTGTCTATTAATTTAATAATTCATTGGTGACTGGTGAATGATGGGATAGGGTGAGGGGTCACTGGGTCAAAGAACAAAGATCATTATCATGTCAGAAGAAAGCAGAGCATAGTAATTATCTGGTGCTTGAGTCATTTAATTTAAATCTAAAGAGTATTGTTGGAGCACCAGAAAGCAAATCATCATGGTGATATTGCCTATTTCTTGTGCTTCTGTGATACCATTCTACTCACAAGGTTTATTGCAGTTTCACAGAAATATGATGATGAGAGCAGAAAAAGACCAGTGGATCTTCTTGTCTGCCTAAGCTTAACTTCCACAACTGTGGTTTCTTTTTCAAACATTTTATAAATGTATTGATATGGTGAGATTATGAGATATAAATACACTTCAGTTCTGATAGCAGCAAACTAATGATCCTGATAGTATAGATTATACAGTGGCAAGAAAGAATCCTGGCTCCTGATTGGTCAGTTGGCCATTACAGCAGGGATGATATTCTGGCATAACAGCTCTGCTGAATATGCTTGAGGACCTTGAGCATCTTTTCTTAAATAAATATATTAAAACACTAAATAAAATTCTTTAAAATTCTTTTTTCAGTATAAAACAAGAAGCCATTGTATAATAGGAATAATGCCATCCAGGGTGGGTGTTATGCTGGGATAACATCCCTTCTCAGGTGTTGGATGCCCTCGGCCGCTGGCCTTGGGCCCAATCACCCGAGGTGGGATGTTATCCCAACATAACACCCACCCTGTCAGGCATTATTCCTTTAACATCTATTACTAGCTCTGCTGATGGCAGACAGGTGGTCTGTGGTGGTCTGTGGCTGATTTTGATTATTGGTACTGGTACCTGGCTAGGAAGAAACTTGAAGTCATTTTTACTTTCTCTGACCCAGGCAGTCTCATTACACAAAAAAATGATCAAGAGTTTTAGTTGTAGGTGTTTTCATGCTATGCTTCACCACCGGGGGGGAGCTATTTCCAAATGAGGGTGGGGTGAAATTGGGAGGGGCTGTTTCCAAACTGGGGTGGGGGATCCTATAACATGTCCTTGCACCTAGGTCTTCTGGGACATTGCTACGCTACTGCTCTGACATGGGTTATGTCATTGGTCTATCAATCACCCTTAGGAGCATATAGCACTTGGCTATGCCTTGTACCATATTACGTCCCTAGAGGGTGATTAACAGACTATTAACATAAGGCCTGGTTATGCCTTATTGCTTAGTTATGCAGTTGAGAGATAGTGTGCTCTATGCAGTAACAATTACTATTGTGAGATAGAACATATATATATATATATTTATATATGTGTGAAGAAAAATATGTATAGAAATGTACAACGATCACAGTAGCATGTGTTAAGTGCAGAGTTGGTATGCACTATGAATTGTAATTTGCTCAGAAAACAGATTTTCAACAGAGCAGAGAGGCTCAACAGAATAAAAACATATAGGTGATGTGCTGGTGTGGAAAACCCTTCTTCTTGAAGATCTGAGTACACTTAATGGCCCAGATATTCAAACCGTGCCAGGCTGTGGCACAAGCTTGGGTGCAGCACAACTTGGCTGCACAGGGGCGTGGATTGGGAGATATTCAACGGAGCTGTGCCATGGCACAGCATTGTTGAACATCGCACCCTGGCCACCCACAGTGTGCATGGAGCAGTGGCACTGCACCAGCGCAAGTGGCCAGAGTGGAACATGGGGATGCACTAGTGCAAGTTCCATTGTGCTATGCACAGCAACTGCGATATTCAAAACTTGACATGCAAATGGGGCCATAATGTATGCAAGGTGCAAATGGGGCCATTTGCATATCATTATGGCCCATTTGCATGCAGGTGCTCCAATCCCCGATGACTTGTGCCTGGCACCCTGCCAGGCAGCAGCCGTCGGGGACCAATGTCCTCTGCAGCCAGCAATGTGCTCCACAGCTCAATTGCGGTCTGAAGTAAAATATAGTACACTTAAATATCCCTGGTGGTCCAGTAGACAGCTGTCAGCCCGATCGCGGGCATTAGTAATACAAAAAATAAATATGTCCAATATCCCTGGTGGTCCAGTGGACCGCTGTATGCCCGATCGCAGGCATGAGTAATAAATAAATCTCCCCAAACTCCTTGGTGGTCCAGTGAACTGCTGTCTGCTCGATCGCGGGCATTTGTAATAAAAAATAAAAATATGTCCAATATCCCTGGTAGCCTAGTGGTACCCCCCTCCCCAGCTGCCCACTGAGCCCAACCACCCCGCTCCCCCCAGGTCAGCCAGTGGGCAGCAGCACCCCACCCACCTGCGGCCCCACTGCCCGCCAACTGACACCGTCGGTAGGGCTGTCGCCCATTGGCTGCAGCGTGAGTCAATGGAATGTAGTTTACCGTATCCACATTTCAGATATGTGAATGGATCCCATTCACATCATCTGAATGTGTAGTATGGTATGGGCTGCATGCCCACTGGCTCACGCCTGTGGACCAATGGTCATACAGCCCTACGCAAGGTGTCAGTCAGAGGGTGGCGGGCAGCAGGCGGGTGGGTGCTGCCGCCCGCCAGCTGACAGGGGGCAGTGGTGGTGGGGCTCAGTGGATGGGTGGGGAGGGGGTACCACTAGACCACCAGAGATATTGGACATATTTTTATTTTTTATTACAAATGCCTGTGATCAGGCAGACAGCAGTCCACTGGACCACCAGGGAGTTTGGGTATTTTATTTATGTACATAGCCCGTGATCAGGCAGGCAGGTCTGCTGGACCACCAGGGATATTGGACATATTTATTTATTACTAATGCCCATGGTCGGGCAGATAGTGGTCCACTGGACCACCAGGGATATTGGACATATTTATTTATTACTAATGCCCATGATCAGGCACACAGAGGTCCACTGGATCACCAGGGATATTGGACATATTTATTTATTACTAATGCCTGCGATCAGGCAGATAGTGGTCCACTGGACCACCAGGGATATTGAACATATTTATTTATTACTAATGCCCGCGGTTGGGCAGATAGTGGTCCACTGGACCACCAGGGATATTGGACATATTTATTTATTACTAATTCCTATGATTGGACAGATAGCGGTCCACTGGACCACCAGGGGGTTTGGGGATATTATTTATTACTAATGCCCATGATCAGGCAGATAGCGGTCCACTGGACCACCAGGGATATTTGACAGAATTCTGCATTTTTGTTACAAATGCCTGCAATCAGGCATGGTGGGGCACTGCCAGGTGCAGCCGGAGCTTGGGTGGCCAGCTGCCGTGTTGCACCCTGCAATGAGGCAGCTCACCTGTGGGTGGCCATCCGTTGTTCCGTTTTTTTTTTGGATCAACTTTGTGCTGGTGCAGGTAGGGGTTGTGTATACATGGCTCTGTACATCCTGGGCTGAATATCGGGCTGTGCAGGGTATGCATGGGCACCCCCCCCCACCTGCGCCTGCATACATTACTGATGTGCTCTGGCACATCGGGATTTGTGCCACGCACTTTTCCCTTTTGAATATCGTGCTGGGGCGCATCAGTGGGTTGCGCATTGCACAACACTGTTGCACCATGCACAGTCCTTTTGAATACCTGGGCCAATGTGTTTACAAAAATGTACCTGTTGACAAGCCTTGAGTGTCTATATTTTCTGATCTACACATCTCAAAGACATGCTGTTATACTTTGTTTTTGACTGCTGTTGTGCATTGCTGGATGTACATATTTTACTAGTATGCAATTACTCAGTGTTTTGTTTTCTGTTTTTATGCAGGTTAGCTGTGCCTTGAGGAGGGATGAAATTAACAGAACATCTGAAAAATTCAGGAGGAAGTGGAGGATCACCCACCAGACCTTTTATAAGGTGAAGTCAGCGGCGGGTGATATACATAAGAGTGTCAGGTAGTGGTGTGGTATGATATTGTCTATGCCATGTGGGAGGAGGCAGGGAAGCCTGAATTTGGAGACCGTCATCATGGTTGTAAGTATATTTCACTGATCCTACTAAATAAGATGTATACCCTCATGTGTTTCATATGTTATCTGTTGCCATGTAAATAGATAAGTCTTTTGTTGTTAGTGATGTATGCAAATGTTTTAGTGTTATTTTTCATTTCATGGCAGGTTCTGTGATTGTCCTGGGAGTTCTTATATGGAAATGAAACAGTGAGGGACAATGCAGTTTCAACAGACATGAAATGAAGAGTGTCAGAGCAGTCAGAGGGTCTATTCTGAACTGTGTAAGAGACTTTGATGTATTTAGATGCTCAACAAACTACATTGTGAGACTTGTCTTCTGCTATGGCAAGAGATTACATTTAGAATACATCATGTTAACTTAGATTTTAAATGTTTTTAGTGTGATATGTACCAAACATATAGCCATATAAATTTGACAGTAAGAAAACTAGTAGAGGGTTATATACTGTACTTCAATTAACAGCTAGCCATGCTTATACTAGAGAAGGTTGAGTGCCTGTACTTTACATCTGAGTCTTTGTCCAGATTCTGGATGAGTTCCTCTGCAGAGCTTTACAATGTGAGATCTCTGGTTTGAGACAGTGATAGCTTCAATTTTGGTCAGATACTATAACAGTACTTGTTGTATGTTTGCAAAGTTGTTCTTCCTAAAGTGCAGTAAAGTTCTGCCACAGTCCCCTCTTTCTGTGTACATATACAATGTGAATCATACTGAGTAATGCTCACTCTGTGACAATAGTTCTTACACGGTAAGTTTTCTGAGAAATGCCACATATTACTGCACATGGTCAAAGGTATTTATTGACATAGTTGATTCACTTACCATTTGCATCAGGAACCTGTCTTGCAAGTCATCCTGGTGCAGATGGTATGTACAATTGGTGGTAGTTCCGCTACTGCTGTCCACTTCTACCATGTTGAAGTCCTTCATAATAAGATTTTTTTTACACTACCACTTTTGCTTATATAGACGGTAGTGCTGCTGACCTCTATAGGTCATTGTGATAAAGAAAGTACTTTATTAAAAATGGATACTGAGAGAATTTTCCTTGCCTATTTGTTATGTAACATATTTTTTTTTTCTTTGTTGTGACAGTATCCATTGTGTGGGTGGGATACTACTGTGAAGGTTGAGTGGTACTGGCTATGCCATTTATTATAGTGTGCATGACATGTTCTATCTGTGTTGTTGGACCTTATTTCAATTCTGGGTTCTACATTGTAATCAAAAGATGTGTACTGGGACAGACATTATTTATTACATATGAAAACCTGTGTTTGTGTGATGTAAATCTGATATTGACATGTAAGAGATATTAATACTGCCCAGTGTAGCTGTTAGTACTACTAAGATGATATTGAATGGAATAGAATTATTCGTATGAGATTGAGTGTTTATTTTTCTCTCACTCAGTCAGTGCTCCTGCTTCCTCCCACCCTTTGCAGCTGATGCCACTCCCTGAAGGTGAGGCTCAAGGGGCTCCCTTCGAGCAGGTCCTTGTGCTCGACGCTCCTGGTGAGTTATAATAATATACTGAAAACTGTTTACAAATTGAATATGCAGTATGTACTATTCCATGCTATGATGATAGTGTTGGGCAGAGACTGTACAGCTGCTTACTTTTGTTACAAGTGACACTTTATGTCATTCAAAATATTATCTTATTGTTAAGAGTATTGTTGTTGATGTGGGTCTGTATTGTGGCTGTAGGTTCAGTCTTCACAGTATAACCGTCACTGTATGCTGAACCCATACATAATTATATTCGAGCTGTATGTATGTAGTTCTGACATAGTACATTTTGAGAGGTAGTGGGGTGTGTTGCCTATCTTTTAGTATGCAAGTGTTCAGTATTTTTAACAATAATTGACTGCTTTTGCGAGGGGGGACATTACCTGACTCAGACAGTAAACTTGTAAGTTCAGTTGATACGTCTACAACTGGTGCAAAAGAGGTGTATATCGAATATGTACAGTGTTACTTATTCTATGACTGTGCATTCAACATCTAGTAGTTGTTTTAGGTATGTGACAGCATTATAGGGTGACAGTATGTAATTAATTAGTGTTGTTAGTCGTGTGGACATCTTATGACAAGGGAGCAGTATTCATCCTCATGGGTTTCGTTTGCCTGATTGGGGGTGGGGGCCATTGTCTTAGTTACAGTTTAAGACTACTTAACCCTGTACAATGTCTGTAGCTTATCATCACTGGTGTGTGACATTCATGTACAGTTCTTTATGTAAACTGTGATTCTATGCTTAGAAACATAGAAACATAGAATTTGACAGCAGATAAGGACCGCTTGGCCCACCTAGTCTGCCCATTTTCCTACCAAACAGATAAGCTGCAGATCCTAGTTAACCAACAGCTTACTTCCTCCTACCCCCCACTAGGACTGCCTTATGCCTGTCCCATGCATTCTTGAATTCCCCCACTGTTCTTGACTCCACGACCTCCTCAGGGAGGCTGTTCCATGCATTCACAACCCTCTCTGTGAAAAAATACTTCCTCACATTACCTCTGAGCTGTCCCCCCTCTATCTTCAAATTGTGCCCCCTTGTTCTTGCACATCTCTTTTCTGGAAGATGCTACCCTCTTGGACTTTGTTGATTCCCTTGAGGTACTTGATAGTTTCTATCATGTCCCCTCTCCCTTCTTTCCTCAAGGATATACATATTAAGCTCCTTTAGTCTTTCTTCATATGTCTTCTGGTGCAGATTCTGCACCATTTTGGCTGCCCTCCTCTGGACAGCCTCCACTCTGCCTATGTCTTTGCGGAGATGGGGTCTCCAGGTGTGTATTAGTGTCTAATACGTGTTCTAGAGACACTACATAATTGGCAATAGCCATTGTTAGTATTATGCAGTTAAACTTCAGACATTCCTACCATGTGTTCAACTGTTGTACTGACCATAGTCACATGTTAATTTGCTGTGTGACTCTGTGCTCAGGTTTCATTATTTACTGACACAATATGGGACAATTAACAAGGGACTTCTTATTGTAATAACTTGTGCATAAGTGGTATCAGTAAACTTATGTGTGTGTCTGGGGGTGTAAAAGCATTTGCTGTGCGACCCAGTTGAAGTGATCAGTATGTAACGTTTCTGGACATTATGTTACACTGTTTTTTATCAACAGACTTACTCAGTAAGTGAGTCACTAGTCAGTATGCAGTGTATCTTGTTTTTACCTAAAATGATGCCCTTCTTCAGTGTGTGAAACTGTTCACTGTGTAAATGTCTCTCTCCCTGCCATCAGTAATCTTACAGATTGATATATGTTGGCTTACTTAACTCTCTTACTCTACAGTGATGATCTCCTTCATCAGCCCCCCCCACCTCTTCTGTCGTGATGAAGGGGTAGCTATTATCTGTAACAGTTGCTAAAACTACTGAGTGTTGCAGATTGTGTGCATGTGGTATCACATACTTATATGATTCATGTACACATGTTTAGGTAGACTGTGCCTGCATAGTCAAGATACACTAGTTGTTGCAGTGTATGAGGCTATGTTTACTGCCTGCCACAGTGCTACTTGCTATTGTGATACTACATGTGCAATATTCTTCAACAAGGTATTACATATATATCTACACTCTTTTTTTGTGTGCCTTTGTGTAGTTAGTATGGTCTAACTCGTATACAGACTGAAAGTATTGACTGTGTTACTACATGCACTCGTTCACTGTCATGATTACTGTGTATATGAATCACAAAATCATGCTGTAGATGTGCATTACTTATGTTTCCATGTACTCTGAAGTTGGGAATTCAATACTTAATCGAAGGAGGTTGTGAAGGATGTGGACAGGGAGTATTTTGTGGTTGCCCTTTAAAACTAGTTTGTAGAATGGGGAGAATGGGCAAGACATTGTCTACATCAGGTCTTCTAAGTCTTCATTATGTTATCTTTTGTCCAGCTAGTGAGAGGGCAGGGATACCAGTCATGTACACAGCTTAATTAAAAGTATGGTTGTTGACTTACTATCTAGTAACTATTCTGATTCAGTGAGGAGGCGTACAGTCATTTTAGAATTGTTTGGTAGATGGTGTACTCCTTAGAATTAACAATTATGTGTGTCTGGTAGTACAGAGGTATACATACTCATACTAACATTGACACACAAGTAATTTTTTATCTTTTACTATGTTTTTTCATAGAGGACGAACCGGCTGTGGAGGGTGTTGCTGGAGTTGCTGAATGTCCAGAGGATGTTGACATTCTTGAAATTGAACCCTGTGTAGAACAAGGACCAGGTTCTCCAGCAGTGGGCCATCCATCAGGTGCTGTAGGTTTGCCTGCATCTCCAGCTGAGGAATGTAAGTAGCTTCTATATGTGAAAAAGTTAAAACTGTATGTGATTACTGGTACATTTTAATGGTTGCAAGAAAGATTATGTATGATGTTCAGTACAGATGGGTGTGGATCAAGGTTCAATATGGTGTTGTGGATGATGGACTTAACATGTACCAACTCATTCCTGGATTGTTGTGTTACATAATGACATACTGCAACTAACCTTCTCATGCTCAGATTTTAATGATATTCTACAAGAACTGAAATTTGAGGCCTGTAATTCACACATTAACAGTTGAACCACTATATTTAACAGAGATTACATGCTGAATATGAGCTTTCAACGACATTTCCATGGATGAAAGGATTTCACCACTGAAGTGCAGTGTGTATAAAAAAACTATTTTCACTCACAGTAATTTTGGTATATGGTGACAAGGACCTATAGAAGTATTTACTTGTTCAATTTTCAAGTCTTTTGTAACTTTCTGTAGGAGTATTTGTATTTTACTGTTTATGTATTGCATGATTTATGAAAGTGTTGTTATTTGGTTTGAACAATGGATCTACCAGATTTTCATGTGGTATTATATGCACTGTAATCTAACAGGCACTTAATTTTGTTAATTTTGCAGTTCTTTTGTTAACAGGTCTGTTACCTAGTACATCTGCAGATAGGACGAACCTGCGATACCAGAGTTCATGTTTCTCAATATGATATTCACTGTTGAACTGGGGTTTGTGCTTGTAGATGAGAGATATGTATACTGCACTTGAGTGACAATCTATATATTTGTACACTAGTGGCTGAGATTGAGAAACCTCATGAGTTGTAAACAGACCATAGAGTACTGTACAAATACGTTTATTATAACATTTCTGTGGGACGCATATCTGGTTTCTGTGACTCCAGTTTAACAGTTGAGTTCTGGTATATGTTACTTATCTCTGCAGCTTGTTGGAGAATGATGAGGTGCAGGGAGAAGATATGATTCTTGGGTAGCTGGGTAGGAACTGATGCTGTTTTTCATGATTACTGAACTATTGCGCATGCTGGTATACACAGGGGCCTGGATATTCAGACTGTGCCAGGCAGGGGTGCAAGCCTGGGTTCAGCACATCTGGGATGCACCAGGGTATGGTCTGGGTGATATTCAACTGTGCTGCACCATGACTCAGCACCACTGAAAATGGCACCGTGGCTGCCTGCATTGCACATGGCACAGTGGCACTGCACCAGCACAAGTGGCTAGAGAGGAGCAAGGGGATGTGCCAGCCCACATGCACATATGCTAGGTGCATGAACTGCGATATTCGGCACTGGATATGCAAATGGGGCCATAATGCATGCAAAGTGCAAATGGGGCCATTTGCATGTCATTATGGCCACATTTGCATGCAGGTGCACTGATAGTCAGCGACTTGCACAAGCCTTTTGAATATCCAGGCCAGGGTGTTTGGCTCTTTCAAGAAACTACATTTATTGATAACTAGTGTGAGGTTCATAGTACCACATTCCACTGCAAGGAGTGGTATTTTACTTCACCTGAAAGGGAGGGGGACCAAAATGTGTCAGCCACAGAGTTAAATAACAGTATGATGGAATAAATACAACTATACTGATGTTTCATAAGTGTTTATACATCTCCTCTGTCATTAATAAAACAAAAATAGATTTAACTACAGTATATTATCAGTAAAGTAGAGAACATGTTACCTCACTGACGTGTTTTCTTGTCAATTTTTGTCTTCACAGGGCAAACTGCAATTCTGAACAACATCAACAACAATCTCAGCCAGCTGCTCAAGGCCATGCAGGGTGGCAACATGGCTACAGCCCAACATGCCCATGACACTGCAGCAAAACTGAATCATCTTATTGGTCAGGCGGCAGATATAATTTCTCAAGGTGGTGAAATAATAGATGTGCTGCAGCGTCATGGGCATGTGGGGCATGCAGCCTTAGTGGCCACCCCTGGTATGGAGCAGAGTAACAGGGGCCTCACCCAAGCTATTCATGAGCTCAGAGATATGAAGGAGGCTTCTGTTGCTTTGCTCAAGACCACATACGGTCTCATGGTGCGGCTGGCTGAGAACCAGCTGGAGGGCATGGAAGCCATTCACCATCTACTCCGTAAGGACCTACAGCACCTAGATAATGTCCAACCCTCCACAGCTTCTCAGGCAGAAGAGACCCTCAAAGGTGCCCCTCCCACAACACCACCACCACCACCTGCAGATGAGGGGCACCAACCTGCACCCACTCCTACGCAGCCTTCCTCTTCCTCCTCCTCATCATCTCCCCCAAGGCACAACAGCGTGAATGGCCAGCACCTCCCTGTTACTCCTGGACATTGTTTTAATTGTTTTCATTTCATTTGTATTTATTTATTTATTTATTTATTTATTTTAATTATATGTATTTTGGTTCTGATAGTGTGCAGCAACACTTTTGTTTTTTTATTTAACTACTTTTAGCTTATTTATGTTTTATTTATTATTCCTTTCCCCAGTCCTGTGTGAAGCAACACTTTTGTTTATTTATTTTATTATTTTTATTTCATTGATTTTTATTTATTATTCCTTTTCCCCAGCCTGTGTAAAGCAACACTTTTATTTTTTTTTATTGTGCTACTTCTATTCTATTGATGTTTTATTTATACTTCCTTTTGTGATGGACTGTGTGAAGAAACACTTTTATTTATTGTAATATTTTTATATAAAAATATGCACAGTTTTGTATTTTTATAAAATTATTCTTTTACTAAATAGTTTTCTTTTATAGTAACGAGTTTGACTCCTTCTTTAAAATATATGTGTGATACTGCTACAGTATGATACAGTACTTTTATTTGCCATCTATTTCCAGACCTCTCCTCTTGTGCTTGATTTACAGGACATGGGAGCATTGTTTGGGTTAGTCTATGCAAGTCGCCACTGTCCTAACAAGTGCAACTGATATCAGTAAGTATCTTGCATATGTCAACACCTTTTTGTTGACTTTCCCTTTGTATTCAAGATGCACTAAGTCATTTGGACATGTATAGGGAAGGGGGGATTTACTGGTTGCCACTATGCAACCACTTGGTGTGCTACCATGTGTGTAGCTGATATTGCCCATATGTTGAACTGATGTTCACAGCCTTACTTTAATTGTGGCTCTGTAGTGAACATTAAGTGTGTAATTTTTAAAGAGGTGGATATTCTGTGGCTGAGGCCATGTAAGAATTGTGTGTTTCAACTGGTGTACTGGTACTATGGCAGCACTATATCACTGATATTCATGGGTATACTTGGTCTGTGCTTCTGCAGTCATGAATCAGTGCATATTCATGTGCTGAGTATTGGTTGGCTGACAGAATCCACCTCATGAGTGCTACAACTAGTGCTGTTTGTATGAAGAAGGTATAGTGTATGTGTTATGGGCTTAGTTGGGCTCTGTTTGTGTACTTAACATCCAGTACAAGGCCTCAGGGGTGTCCAGGACATTGCCTGGGTCAGCCTGTGCAACTCATGACTGTACTTACTACTCTGAAGCTGTATCAGAGATGTATGCTCCATCACACAAGTATGAGATTCATGTCCGTGGGTTTACTTGGGTGTGACTATACACTCAAGATATGGTACCCATTGGGAGGAAGGAGGGATTGTCTGACTCATGCCATGCAAGTGATGAGTGTCATAAATAGACTACAGTTGGTATCACAGACATATTCTGTTAATATTCATGGCCTTAGTTAGGCTGTTGATGCATATTCAGGATCCAGGATGTGTTTGGGCAGTGGAGTACAGTATTGCTTGTTTGAGGCAATGTAACACATAAGTGTATTAACTAGTGTCCAGTTGTTATCACAGAGGTATAGTATTGATGTAGTGTAGTAAGACAATGTGTCATTGTTCTTTCCTTCTCAAAAAGTTAGCAAATTCTTTGCAAAAAACTGCATTATTGCAAGAGTTAGGGTTATTTACAGTGACAAAAGCAAGGAAATTCGATGTCAGGGTTTTCAACCATAACTCCAGCTCCCCCCCACTGGCGCGGCACACACACATACACACACACACACACACACACACACCACACAACTATGGGGGGAAATACAAGGCAAGACAACCAATTTTGTTGCCTTGCAAATGGAGATTCAGCTCATGAACGGGAAATTTTGACAGCTCACTAACAAGGATTTGTAAAATTTTGCCAGTTCACTGCAAAAAATGGTAAGGACCTCTGGCTTGAAATTTGCAGGATACAAAGGGGGTGCCCCACAGATGTGATGCATGCTAGTTTTGTGTAAAAAATTGCATCAGTTACATAGTTATAACATTCCAAATTTGAGAAATTTACCATAGGATAACATTGCAGCACTAGCAATGCCTTTTGGAGCTTGTATCTCAGAAATGGTTTGAGATACGGATTTTTTGCTCCAGGCAGCTTAGTCCACCTTTAGGTGGACTAAGCTTGCAAGGTGGTATCTAAATCATGAATACAACTGCAGTGGAACTTTTTACATAGCTGCTATGGTTACTGAGATATTGGCAAATTAGTGTTACAAGGGTTCCTTTTCAGCCCTATAAGGCTGCTGTATGGCTTCATAGTTATGTGTAAGTGGGAGCACATGGTCCAGAGGGCCCACGCTCCAACATATCATTATGCAAAAATGGGCAGCTTGAAGGGAGTGCAAGGCCCAGAGGGTTTGCGCTTCCACCAATACATATTAGTTACCAGTTACATTACACTTTCTCAAAAAGTAAGGAAATTCATTGCAAAAAACTTTGTTAGTGCACCAGTTAGGGTTAAAGGAAGGGAAATTAGCTGAGGAGATACAAAAAAGATAGCAGGCAAGAGTGACATTGTAGTGGTCGGGAACCTGAACCTACTGAATGTGGACTGGGAGATTCCAGTAGCCAAGAGCTTGAGAAGTTAACCTCAAGTGGATGCAATCCAAGGCTGCCTGCTGTCCCATCTAGTGAAGGATCTGACCAGGAAGGATGCCATCCTTGATGTGATCCTCACAAATTCGGAAGTGATAGATCATTCAGAGTAGGAGAACCCTTGGCAAGTAGCAACCATAATTCTCTCTGGTTTGAAATATCCACAGGTGAAACAAAAACCTCCTCAAAGACAGAGGTGGTATGCTTTAGGAGGGCATATTTTGGCAGATTAAGGCAATTAGTGAAGGAAAGGTTAACTAATATCAGGGAAAAGTCAAAGGTGGAGGGAATATGGGAAGGTATTAGGGAAACAGTCCTCGAGGCAACCAGGCTCTGCATCAGGACTGTAACAAAGAAAAATAGGTATAAAGACACATGTGGTTCTCCCCTTCAGTAAGGGAGGCAATCAGGGCCAAAAGCAACACATACAGTATAAATTGTTCAGGCAGCAAAACCCCCTTCAGGTAATGGGAGGACTACATTCAGAAAAACAGGGAGGCCAAGAGAATAGTGAGGGATGCCAAGGCAGCAAAGGAGCTGCAGATTGCACATGGGGTTCAATCAGGGGAAAATAATTTATTCCGCTATGTCAGTGAGAAAAGTAAAAAGGGTGGGTGGAGGATTGTAAGATTAAAGATTAAGGATGAGGTGCTTGAGGACAATGGGTAGAAGGCAAAGACCCTCAATAAATAGCTTTGCTTGGTATTTGCTAGGGAGGAACAGGGCCCGCTGCCAGACAGTGGTATCAGGGCTGCAGCCAGGGGAATCCAGAGAATGTGCATCCAGGAGTTCACTACTGACAGGGTCAGGAAGGGCATTTCAGACATTGGATCTGACAAGGCCCCAGGCCCTGATGGTTTGCACCCCAGGGTGCTGAGAGAGCTGATGGATAAGCTAGCAGCCCCTCTCATGCACCTGTTCATTAGGTCACTTATGCCTGGGATCGCTGATGTGGTGCCACTCCATAAGAGTGGTGATAAGGAGGAAACGGGTAATTACAGGCCAGTTAGCCTCACATCAATAGTGGGTAAGCTAATGGAGACCCTTATTAAACAAGATCTGATAGAATACCTTGAAGTTAATCTGTTCCAAAACAATAAACAGCATGGGTTTGTGTCAGGCAGGTTATGTTAAATGAATCTTATTTCTTTCTTCAACGATGACCAGGGAGTTGGATACGGGCCATGCAGTGGACCTGCTTTACTTTGACTTCAGTAAGGCATTTGACACAGTCCTGCACAGGCATCTCTCAAAAAAGTTGGAGGACCTGGGAGCAGCAGAGCAAATAGTCAGGCGGGTGCAAAATTGTCTGGAAGACAGGAAACAGAGGGTAGTAGTAAATGGGGTAAGATCTACTGAAAGACATGTCACTAGTGAGGTGCCTCAGTGGTGTGTCCAGGCCCAGTCATTTTCAATATATTCATTAATGACATTGGCAAGAGTATAAAGAGCAACATCACCCTGTTTGCCAATGAAATGAAACTTAGTGGCAGAGTGGACAGCATGGATGGAGTCAGATAGCTACAGGAGGATCCTAAAAAAGCTGGAAAGGTGGGCACACATGTGGCAATTAGAATTCAATGCTAAGAAGTGCACGGTGATGACAATTTGTAAAGCTAACCCTAAGACAGAATATTGGCTAAACAGGGTCAAACATAGCTCCTAGGCAGAGGAACTGGATCTGGGGATTATCATTAGGGATGACCTCAAGCAGCAAAATCAGTGCAATAAGGCTACAGCAAGGCTAGCAGGGTACTGGGATGTATTGGAAGGGGCATAGATAGCAGGGACAGGGAGGTGATGCTGCCCCTCTACCAGTCCTTGGTGAGGCCTCACCTGGAGTACTGTGTCCAGTTTAGGAGGCCTTACCTTAGAAAACATATTGATTGATTGGAGGTGGTCCAGAGAAGAGCAACAAAGATGACACATGGCCTTCAGGAAGTCACCTTTGAGGAGTGGCTAAAGGCTTTGAACATGTACTAATTGGAAACTAGGAGGAAAAAGGGGGATATGATTGAAACCTTGAAGTTTCTTAGTGGCATAAACAAAGTGCCGCACACAGTGCATTTCCCCAGGAACACCAGTTCTATAACACAGGGGCACAAGTGGAAATGAATAGGTAGGAAATTCATGAAGGACATCAGAAAGTGTTACTTCTCAGAGAGTGTGGTGGAGCCATGGAATATACTGCCACCCAAAGTGGTGGCTGCAAAGTCGGTGTTGAGAATTAAGTGCATGTCAGACAAGGCATGGACACAATCACACTTCATTAGAGAGGCCTAGGCTGGATATCTTGGGGGACAGGACCCCGGTGTGACAGTAGGTCCTGAGAAAACTATGTTTGTGCTGAATCGATGGACAACAGGTCCCCTTCTGTTGTCATTTTCCATGTTTCTATAGTTAGGCTTGAGTAGGCTGTTCAATGTTGAACCTACATTTTTGTACCCTACTAAGTTTGGCATCTTTTGACAAAATAGCACAAAATTCAGCTTGTGCAGTCAGGCTGTCAGAGTTTCAAGACATGAACAGTTTTGTGACTGCATCTTGTTTAGTTTTTGAGATACTGAGTGTGAAAAAAATTAGAAAAAAATCCTCTTTGGTTTCCCTATACTTAACATTGCATTTTTTTTCTTTGGTCTCCGTTACAGCCTAGACGGTGTAGGACTTTTTTCATGAAACTTTCAGGGTTGAAAAAGCCTATGCCAAGGATATGCATTTCAAAGGTTTTGTAAAAAAGTATTATACATCCCAAGAGTTATAAATATTGTTTTGATAACTGACAAGTGTGAACAGCTCAAAACAAAAAAAGACAATGAGTGCTGATTTTCTTGACTTGTCATATGGGAAAAACTATTGATTATGAATATGATGCCTGCAATCTTGTTGTTTTTTTTAACTCACAAACACTGATAATGCCTAAAAATGATGCACTTTAAAAAAATAGAACACCTAAACTTAGGTAAATGGACCCATTTAGCTAGATTCTTGTGTTTATGTTATGAACATTGATCTAGAAATAAAGTTTCTGGGCACCCAAACATCTTGGGTGGTCAGCTTAGTGAGAGGTAGAGTTGCAGCTGTTTTACATCGCCAGTGAGGTTGCTGCTAAGTGGCCAAAATTCACACTAGCTGAGTTTTGCAAAGTTTTCCGTACCCTCACTTTGACTTTGTCCAGAATCACAGTTTTTCATGCAAATGGAGGAATTCCGCCTGCAAAGTGTGGAATTTCACCCTCAAATGGCAGAATTTTGACTGTTAATGGTGAAATTCTGCTGTTTACAGGCAAAATTCCACGCTTTGTGGGTGAAACTTCACTGCTCACTGCAAAATTCCTCCCTTTGCAGATCAATCCACACTTTGTGAATTGTGCTAAATTCACGGATCAATTCATGAAGCAAGTTTAGCCAACTTAGTCCATCTCTAGCGAGAGGACCTATTCACCTGCATTCTCAGAATGAGAACAGTAGGATTTTCTTGAATTCTGAAGCCGCAATCATGCTGCTGGCTTCAACTGAGGCACTGGGCTGATGATACCCTGCTCTCTGTTTCTGTCTCTATCTATCTATCTATCTATCTATCTATCTATCTATCTATCTATCTATCTATCTGTCTGTCTGTCTGTCTGTCTGTCTGTCTGTCTGTCTATCTATCTAGCTATCTATCTATCTATCTATTTATCTATCTATATCTATTTAAATACCTAGTAGACCATGGTGCCCACCCCGTGACAGTTTCAATCTCCCCCATCCTCTCCAGGTCTCCCACTCCCCACTTCATATGTTTATTTATATTATAATTTTTATAAGCAGACTGGGGTGCCCACTCCTGGTACCACTTCATTTTACACCCTTCACTCCAGGTTATCCACCCCTTTCCCATTATATGCCTGATGTCACCTGTGCCACAGAACAATAGCTTGACAATGTCCCCTGCAATAAAGAAAAACATCCCTCTGTTTTTTTAACTGTTAATAAAATAACGGTCCCTTTGTCTATCTTCCCTTCCCACACACCCCACCCTGAACTCCTACTCAGCACCCACCACCACACACTGCCCCGCAGCCCTCAACACACTGTCACTGACCTGAACATGTATCATGACATGTTTCTGGAAAATCAAACATCCTAGATGCCTAGCATAATGAGAGGAGCCATTCATCTGCATTATCAGTATGAGAACAGCAAGACTTGCTTGTTTCTGAAGCCACAGCTGGATTTGTACTGCTGGCGGCAGGCAATAGTGAGCTGGCGCTCCGCTGCTTTCCAAGTTTTTCTCTTCATCTCTCTCTCTCTCTCTCTCTCTGTCTCTGTCTCTTTATCTATCTGTCTGTCTGTCTTATCTTTCTGTCTGTCCATCTGTCTGTCTGTCCATCTATCTATCTATCTGTCTGTCTGTCTGTCTATCTATCTGTTCAACTAACTTGCAGACTTGTGTATCCACCCCGCTACCGCTTCCTTTTCCCCTATCCCTTCCAGGATTCCCACCCCATTCTCTCCCACATTTAGTTTATAAATTTTATAAGTGGGCCGGGGTGCCCACTTGCTGTACCACTTCTCTTCATCTCACCCTCCAGGCTGTCCACCACTTCCCTTTATATGCCTGGCAGCACCACTGTTGAATAATAACCTGACACTGAGGTGCCCAATCCCCAGTGTTGAAATGTCCCCTGTAATAAAGAAATCACCCATTATTGTTTTTTATTACCTGTAAAACAGAAAACAGTCCCTCACCACTCTGACTCCCCCCACACACACACACACCGCTCCCTGACCTCCCACTCATCACCCACCACCCCACACAACATCCACACACACTCACCTGAACATGTCACACAGTGTATATCCACTTTCTGAGGAAAGACATGTCTTGCTGCTGGAACCATCGACTACAATATGAGAAAATAAGTTAAGTGCAGTTAACGTGTTTCAATGGTGTTTGCACTTTTATTCATAGATTTGTCATTTTTTAATAGTTTTACACCAAATTTTCAACATGGCCTTTTTGGGAGCCCACCTCATGGCCAAGGGCAGTGGAATTATACAAATCTGGTCCAAAGGAGGATTTCTCAGTCTCTTTGCAAAATCAACTTTCAGGCGGGATTTGAAAAGTTTCACAGCCCTTTTTAATGAGATGGGGTCATAAGAAGATTATTTTGAAAACTTGGGGTCCAAATATAAAAAAAAAACAGTAAGTTATGAGTGTACATTGTTTTATTGTCTACACTTGCTCATAACTTCAGTAGTTTTTAATTTTTTGACCCTGCATTTTCAACATATCCATTTTTTCACATTACCTCATGAACATGACAGTTGTCATTTTTTCAAATACTAGTCAAAATGTGTTTTTGGGAGCTGGCCCTATGGCACTGAGGGTTGAGGTGCTGGACACCACACCTCGCTCCATGCTGATGACGCAGGTTCAGGAATGAACCCAGGGCATTGGGGGTCGGCAGGGGAAGGAAAGGATTGAGCATCCACAGGACAGCTCTCCTTTCCTGGGGGGACACACACTTGGTGTCTGACTGGCCTCTGGTGGAAGCCTGAGGCACAGCAAGTGCATGAGTGTACAGAGGGGGTTGGGAGAGGTTCACATCAGTGGTGATGCTTTGAGGTTGGGGCATGCACCACTCCCACAAGAAAAGGGAAAAATCACACCGCAGTGTTCCTGGTAGATGGAGCACCAGGACCCGATTCCCAGTGCCCCTGCCTGTCCTGGTACCAGCATCCTGATGACAACAAGAAGGACTTTGGGGGTGGCCCGGCCCCATGCCCACCTGGGGGATATAACCATGGCTACATGGGGGATGGACTGCAGTGGACTTCAGGTAAGATGGCGGGGACTAGAAGGCCATAGGTGTCTCCCGAAGAGTTGAAGTGCTGCGGGGTAGGGAGAGTATAAAGAATAAGTAAAAAAAATTTGTTTTTGCACCTTTGGCATTCAATGCATTTTGATGGAGATTCAAAACTTTTCACCTACCTGGTTCATGAGGTGGGATTATAAGAAAGCTACACTGAAAATTTGGTATACAGATATTGTAAAATGCCAAAGTTATGACTTAATATTGCAATATTTATTTATTCATTTATTTATTTATTAAAATGTTTCACCAGGAAAGACATACTGAATTCAAACAGCTCATTTCCAAATGCATCCTGGGGGGAAGGGAAGAGGGATTTGAAGGAAAACATAATATATATTCACACAAAAGTAGAGATACAGAGTAACAATGAATAAAGAGGTAGACACAAAATATATACAGTATGTACAGCATAATGAGACAGGGTAAACCAGGTCAGTAGTGTTGGTGTATACAATATTTACAAATAACTGCAGTTGTAGTTCAGGCAACAATGCAGCTAATAGCAAACAGGGCAGATACATGCTTAATATAATGCTTATGGTTTAGGGACAAAAGTACAATCATATACAGATCTTGTGAAACCATATGGGTAGTAGACTCAGAAAGAAGTGTGGAATTACACATGGGACACAGGGTAGAAAACTTAGGGCCAGGCACATTAAGGGCAGTGACAGGAGGAAGAGGTATGGGAGTGGAGTAGGAAGATTACAGACAGTCTGGAGATTGCAGAGCGAATGGGTAGGGGGAGAAAATTCCAAAGTTTAGGAAAGTGTAAAGAGAAGACAGCTTGACCAGCAAGTGAGTTGCAAAATGGGATCTGGAGGGACTGACTGCCAGAGTTTGAGAGTGAGTAGGGGGAAGGGGTGGAAGGTGAGATAAGGAAGTCAAGCTAGGGGGAAGGGTGGATAACCAGAATTTGGAAGTGAAGGAGGCACGGTGGGTTAGATGGTGATACTCCAGGGAAGGGAGGGATAGAGCAGAGTAAAGAGCACAGTGGTGGGTGTGGGGAGGGCTGTTCAGAGCAAAGTGGCAGAAGAAGTGGAAAAGGGGACCCAGTCCGGACAGGGTGGACCTTGGGGCAGCTCTATAGACTTTCGCCATAATCAAAAATGGGAAGAATCATCTTAGTTAAGATGTCTTGGCAAGCAGGTAGGGGGATGCAACTTTTGTGCCTATAGAGGGCACCAAGTTTAGGGTGGAGTTTGTTGTATATGGCATCTATGTGCTGGAAGAAATGGAGGTGATGGTCAAGCCAGACACTAAGGTACTTAAATAAACATATGTCATCAATTGGGACTCTTCTATGATGTGGAAGGAAGAAAGGAAGGGGCAGGAATTTAGAAAGCCTCAGTCTAGTTCCAAAGCACATAGAAACCATCTTTTTGGCATGTAGTGGTAATTAATTAGACCTAAACCATTTTTCAAGCCAAAATCAGGTTGGAGATTTGATCTCAACTCAACTGGAGAGGACCCAGAGACAAACAGAGCAGTGTCATCTGTATACATCTGGATGGACCAAGGGATTGAGGGTAGAAGGGCTTTCAGAGAGGACAATGGGGAAACCCGTGCAAAGAAGAATGGAACAGTAGGAGTGGGGGAGGGGCAAGGGTGGTAGAGGGAGCTGGAAGGAGAGCAGAGCAGAAGCACAGGTGGTGAAGTATGTGTTGAAGGCAGAGGTCACAGAGGGAGGATCAGAGACTGTGGAAGCACCTAAATTTAATACAGGGAGGCAGACTGGGTTGGAGGGGAGAAGAGGGCATGAATAACTTTCCAGAACTTGAAGGGGTGACTTAAATTCCTCTGGAATGATGAGGAGAAGAACCCAGCTTTGGCTAGCATGGTGGCTCTGGTGCAAGAATTCCTCAGGGTGAGGTACCTGTGAAGGTCACCTGGGGAACCGGAGGTCTTGTATGATTTCCATACCAGGTCACATGCACGATGGCTAGCCAGATGTTCTGCTGAGATCCAGGGGAGATAGAAGCCTCTGACCCTGGTTTTATGTAGGGGAGCATGCTGATACCAGATCTGTAGAAATTTGGAGAGGAAGTATTCATGGGCTATGTTATTGTCTGTGGCATTGGAGATAGGGGACCAGTCAGTAGATTGCAGATCAGCATGGAGTGAGGATAGTTCTAGTGATGGGAAGGAGTAGATGTGGACAATTTTAGGGGTGCTTTAGGGTGGTTAATTTTGCGCATGCAGTATACCTTGTGGTGGTCACTTAGTGCATTGGATAGGGTGCCAGCATTAATGATATGATGGTTAGTTGGTGAGGACCCAATCCAGGAGTGAGTGGTTCAGGGATTTAGAATTAAATCAATCAATCAATCAAACTTTATTTTACCGGCTGTTACATCTTTGAGCGAGCTCTTTTGCAAGATGGTCCTGGACAACACAAATACAGTTGACAGCAATACAATGGCAAGGGTATACAGATAAACAACAATTACATATAGTAATTTATAGTCATTTATACATCTTAAGCATGTTACAGGAGTTACAAGCTACAGACACATGGACTAAGGAACATAGAAACATAGACTTTGACAGCAGATAAGGACCGCTAGGCCCATCTAGTCTGCCCATTTCCCTACCTACAGGATAGGCAGCAGATCCTAGTTAACCAACAGCCTATATCTTCCTGCCCCCCACAAGAATTGCCTTATGTCTGTCCCATGCATTCTTGAATTCTCCCACAGTTTTAGACCCCACAACTTCCTCAGGAAGGCTGTTCCATGCATTCACTACCTCTCTGTGAAATAATACTTCCTCACATTGCCCCTGAACCGCCCTCCTTCTATCTTTAAATTGTGTCCCCTTGTTCTTGCAAGTCTTTTTTTCTGAAAGATGCTACCCTCTTGGACTTTGTTGATTCCCTTGAGGTACTTGAAAGTTACTATCATGACCCCCCTCTCCCTTCTTTCCTCAAGGGTATACATATTAAGCTCCTTTAGTCTCTCCTCATACGGCTTCTCTTGCAGACCCTGCACCATTTTAGTTGCCCTCCTCTTGACTGCCTCTATCCTGTCTATGTCCTTGTGGAGATGGGGTCTCCAGAACTGGACACAGTATTCCAGATGGGGTCTCACCAACTGTCTGTACAGAGGGATAACAACTTCCTGTTTTCTGCTGATGATGGCTCTCCCTATACATCCCAGTATACCCCCGGCCCTCTCTACTGCCTTCTCACATTGCTTGCTAACCTTAGGTCATCTGATATGATAACCCCCAGGTCCCTTTCCTGTTTTGTTGTTGTTACTACCTCCCCACCCATTGTGTATTCTTCCCCTGGGTTCTTGTTTCCCAGGTGCATTATTTTGCACCTTTTTGCATTGAATCCTAGCTGCCATACGTCTGACTATTCCTCCAACCTTGCCAAGTCCCTTTTCATCCTTTCCACGCCTCCTTGTGTATCAACCCTGTTGCAGATCTTTGTGTCATCTGCAAAAAGGCATACTTTTCCTTCCAGTCCCTCTGCAATGCCACTGATGAAGACATTAAAAAGGACTGTACCCAATACTGAACCCTGCGGTACCCCACTAGTAATTGCCCTTTCTTCAGAGTGGACTCCATTTACAATTACCTTCTGTGTCCTGTTGTCCAGCCAATGTTTTACCCAGGCTACCACCCTGGGACCCACTCCCAGGCTGGTTAATTTGACTAATAATCTTTTGTGTGGGACTGTGTCAAATGCCTTGCTAAAGTCTAGGTTGGCCATGTCCACAGCCCCTCCCTGGTCTACTACTTTGGTCACCCAGTCAAAGAAATCTATTAGATTCGTCTGACATGACCTTCCCACTGTGAACCCATGCTGCCTTGGATCCTGTGCTCCACTGACCTCTAGGTACTCAACTATTCTTTCCTTCAGAAGTGACTCCATCACTTTCCCTACCACAGAGGTCAGACTGAAAGGTCTGTAGTTTCCTGCCTCTGTCTTGGTCCCACTTTTGTGAAGGGGAATCACATCTGCCTTCCTCCAGTCCTCGGGTACCACACCATCCTCCCATGATTTATTAAAAAGAGTAGCCAGTGGTTTCACTAGTTCTTTCCTTAATTCTTTTAGAATTCTGGGGGTGAATTCCATCAGGACCCATTGCTTTGTCCACCTTTAGTTTTAGGAGTTCTTGCAGAACCCTTTCTTCTGTGAAAGGACTGGGATCGACCTCCCTATCAAGAGTGCTTCTGTTAATTGGATTAGGCACTTCCCCCTCCTCTTTTGTGAATACTGAGCAGAAATATTCGTTCAGTATTCCTGCTTTTTCACTGTCCCCCTCTGCCCACCCACCGTTCATTCTATTCAGCCTCACCATCACTCCCTTTGTCTTTCTACGCTCGCTGATGTACCTATAAAAGGTTTTATCCCCCCCTTCTTAACTGAGTTGGCTATCTTTTCCTCAGTTTGGGCCTTTGCTATGGACTAAGTAATAATACAAAAAAATCTGCTTGCAGGTATAGGCTAAGGAAGGAGATGGAGTGGTGGTAAAGGGGGAGGAGCAGGAAGTTTAGGGAGAAGACAGTAGAGGGAAGGGAAGAAGGAGCAGGAAGTGCTAAGTTGTCATGATAAGCCAAGTGCGGTAGTGGGTCAGCAGTAGTCTTGAGCAATTATCTGAGACATGCGAAAGTTTCTTTCATGACAGGTATGAGAAGGGACTTAAAGAGGGATATCCCTGGTACTTTAATAATCTTAAAGGCCTTCTTCATCGAGTTCCATAGGGAATGAAGAGCAAAACTAATAGCTGCAGCACCAGATAAGATGGGTCAGAGTAGAGATGCATTGGGTAAGATGTAGGGATCTTACCTTTTGTCAAAATTTTGAGTTTGAGAGGGAAAGTCTGTTTATATTGAAGTCTCCCAGGATGAGAAGATCTCCAGAGGTGGCAAAAGGGGATATTTTAGCCAGAAGCTCAGAGACCAGAGTGGTAGATAAGCTAGGGCAGCAGTAGACACCTGCCACATAGATAGGGAGAGAGAAAGGGAAAGAGAGAGAGCATGAGGATAAGGAGATTGTAGGCAGCAGGAGAAGTGAGGTGGAGAATTAGATGGAGATACCACCACCCTTAGTGGGGCAGTCTTGTCAGGTGAGGGTGAATCCTGGGATTGTGATGCAGAGTCAGGAATTGTGGGGAGAGCCAGGATTCAAAAACAATTAGGACATCTGGTAGGAGAGAGATGATGAGAGGCTGAAGCAGATCCGTTTTGGTAAGGAGGCTGCGGATGTTGATATGGGCTACCCAGAGACCTTTGGGAATGTCAGTAGGAATGGCATAGACAGGGCCAGGGTTAGGCTCAACATCTCTGGCCATTAGGAGTAGGAGGGGAAGTAAGAGCTTGATAGTGAATTTGGGGCATCAAAGGTGGCGAGGAAGTAGAGAGAGGGCTAGGACGGTGGCAAGGAAGGGAGAGTCTGAAGTGCATCAAATGGATCCAGGAGAAGACAGATGGGAGAAGGGAGGCACCTGGATGCCAAGAGGAGTGGGAAAGAAGGGGGAAGCAGGGGGTGCTCAGGGTTGGGTGGGAAAGAGGTGAGGGGGAAGAGGGAAGAAAGAAGAGAGGAGGGGTAGGCAGGGAAGGTGGCAGGTGGGGGTAGTAGGAAACAGGCAGTAGAATAGGAAAAGGAAAAACAAAAGAAAGTTGTACAAATACATAATGGGAGGAGGGAGGAGGGTAGGATGTGAGAGAATCAGAGTAAGTTACACTCATGATAATGGGGCAGAATAACAGTAAGATGAATTGGAATATAATAAACTAATGGTAGGACACAAGAGGGATGGGGTAACTACAGTTTCAGAGGAAAGATCAGTAAAAGAAAAGTGGGGGGGTAGAATGCAGCTATGATGTAGAAGATGAGATCTGGTCAGACTTATTTATTTATTTGTTTATTTATTTTATTTATTTGTACATCAGTTTACAACCTTTGAGCCAGAGGCTCATTTCCAAATGTACCTTGTCACATTGAGGACAATACAGAACAGATTCTTTGTTACAGCATGTGAGTTGCATAGCTTAGCAAACACAGGTGGTTACATACATTTACATGGTTAAACAGTTTAGTTACAATGGTACATTCTTGCAAGAAGGGGAAAGCAAAACAGCTGGATAATAACAGTGGCAATAGGCAATGGGGTGAGGTTGAGTGAGGTGAGGTGTGGCGCCGCCCAGTGAGCTTTGTCAGTTACAAAGCAAGCTATGCCTCATTTAGAGACAGTAGCAGCTGCGAGTATTAAATAGTTGGCTCTGAAGTGTGGTTTTGAAGTTGGAGATTGTGGGGGAATCCGAGATGGGGGCAGGGAGTGAGTTATACCAGGATGGAGCTCTGTAGCAGAAGCACCTCTGTCCATGGGTGGCCCTGGATCTTGGGACCAGTAGATTGGTCTTGCAGGAGGTTTGTGTAGTAACTGAGGGTTGGGTTTGGTGGATGGAGGCTGTCAGTCCAGGAGGGGATAGCCTGAGAAGAGTTTTTTTCGTGATGAGGCAGGTTTGGTATCATAGTCGTTCAGTCTAGATTAAGCAGTATTGCCTTTTCATAGAGCCGGCACATATGAGTGAGCCTGGGGGCCCCAGTAATTAGCCTGCATGCCTTATTTAGGGTGAGGTGAATTTTATTGAGGGTGGTGGTGTCAGCAGCACCGTATACTGGTAGGCCATAGTCAACAAGGGACAGTATTGAGGATGTAACCGCTAGTCGGAGAGCATGGGGGGGGGCAGTTTTTATAGTGGTAGATGATACCTAGCCGCACATTGGTAACTGATGCAAGTGCATTAATGTGGGTGTGGTAGGTGAGAGCTGAGTCGAAAGAGACCCCAAGGTACTTGTATGAGCAGACTTGTTCAAGTGGTTGTTTGATGCTAGGGAGGATATGGAGTGGGAAGTTGCTGACTTTGTTTTGGGGTTGGCAAAGAGCATTGTTTTGGTTTTTTTTGAGATTAATGACAAGTCTGTGCTCTTTGAACCAAGTTTTGGCATCATTATAGGATTATTGTAGGGTGTCCTGGAGGGAGATGGTGTTACATACAATGGGTGGCAAAAATGACGGTGTCATCTGCATACAGCAGAATTTTACCGGTGCATGCACTGGGCAGGGTGTTAAGGTAGAGCAAAAAGAGTAGGGGTCCCAGGATGGAGCCCCAAGGAACCCCTGAGTGGATGGGACAAGTTTTGGAAAGTGTTCCATTGATTTTGACACATTGGGAGTGGTCAGATACGTAGCTAGTGCACCAGGTGAGAGGCCCAGCAGAGAAACCAGTGTGGCAGAGGGCAACCAGCAGAAGAGGGTGGGAGACAGTGTCGAAGGCCTTTGAGAGGTCAACAAACACTGCACCAGCTAGGGAGCTAGCGTCCAGGGAGGAATGTAGGAAATTTGAAAACTCAATTAGTGCAGAGCCGGTACTGTGTTCTGCATGGAAACTGTGCTGTTCTGTTCATAGGATGTTGTGTTTGGTCAGGTATTCAGTGATTTGAATAGCCACCAGTTTTTCTAGGGCTTTGGAAAGGGGAGGGAGGATGAAGATAGGTCAGTAGTTCCTGGCAGAGAACCTGTCACCTCCTTTGTGTATGGGTGTAACTATGGCAGTTTTCCATGCAGATTGGAATTGCCCCAGGCAGTGGGATTTGTTGAGAAGGCTGGTGAGTGGGGCAAGGACTTGATCCAGCACCAGCCGGAGAATGCTGGGGTCCAGGGAGTCACCGCCGGGGCTATTGCTCTTTAATGCTTTGATCAGGTGAGGTCTGGCCTCCTGAGCAGTTACCCTATGTAGGTGGAAACTGGGGCATTGGAGGACTGGGGCAGGTAGGGTGGGGGGAGGGTCAAAGAAATTACTGGGGAGGACAGAGCTAAGGTCAGTTAAAGATGAGTTAAGGTAGTTAGCTATGCAGGCAGGGTCGGTAGAGGTAGAGCCATCACTGGTGATCTGGGATGGGAGAGGGGAGCATGCACTCCCATTTAATTGTTTAACATTGTCCCAGAATGTTCGGGCACACCCCCAGGAGGAGGTCAGTGTGGCCTGGTAGTGGTCGGCCTTGGCTTTACGGATGGCCCATTTGCACTTATTCCGTGCAGCGTTGTAGGCCTGTCTGTCAGCCATCCAGCCTGTTTCAGTGGCAAGGTGCCATAGGTTATCTCTAAGCCTGAGCATTTGTAGAAGGGCAGGAGTAACCCAGGGCACATTAGGTTTTTTGGTTCGGACTCCCATGAGGGGTGCGAAGAAGTCACAGGCTTTGTTAAAAGTTTGGGAGAAAAAGGCAAGGGCAGTACCTATGTCAGGAGCATGGTGTAGGGGGGACCAGTTTATCTGGGCAAGAAATTGCTTCAGGTTTTTCAGCCCAACCGGTCTGAGGCACTGGCGGAGTGTGTACTGGGCTGTGAGTTGGGGTGTGGGGGTCACCCAACAGAATAGGATAGGGGAGTGGTCACTAAGTGAGTCAGGGAGGACCTGGATATCATGGATTTTTTTGGTGCGGTTGGTGATGATTACATCTAGAAGGGTACTGGTTCCTCTCTTTGGTTTTACTCCAGTGGGTTGGGAAATGAGCTGTGTCAGATCTAGGGCCGTGAAAGAATCCCATGTGGTGGAGGAGAAGGAGCTGAGCCAGTTCACATTCAGGTCCCCCACTAGGATTTGTTCTGCCTTGTGATGGAGGGTGGCAAGATAATCTGTTAAGGATATCAGTGCCGGGTTCTGGTTCTTTGGAGGAATGTAGGCAGTGCTGAGCTATAGGGAGCCCCTGGAGGGGTCCGGAGCATTTTTGAGGGTAAGGGCCTGTGCCCCGTTTACAAGAGCTGGGGCAGGGAGAGCTTGTCCAGTGAGTGTGTCCCTGGTATAGATTGCAGGACATCAGACATGTAGTGGTAGGCAAAAATGACTACAACATGAAGATGGGGATAAAGTAATGAGACAAAGAAAAAGCAGTTCTTGAATATGGGATTAACAAGACTAGCCAGAATAGTCTACATATAGAGTATAAAAGATGCACGAGCCAGGGTGGGGAGGGAGGGAGAGGGAGGGAGGGTTATTGTGTACAACAGCACCATGAAGCATTACCATGTGCACAGGTGAAAGAAAAACAATAAGCTGCACCCGCCGACCAGGTTGCTGCAGGAGAGCGAAGATGGCACTGAACAATGAATCTAGCATGGTCCAGTACCTGGGATTTCAGCCAGATCCTTGTGGTGGTGAGTAGTGAATTTGGGGAGAGTGGTAGGTTGGACCTCGAAACCCTGGCAATCACCGGTTGAGATGTAAGTGGACTGAGGCTGGGGATGGAAGGGAGATATAGTTAGTATAATTACAGAAGGCTGATTAAGATGGCTGAAGGAGCCAATGAGAGGGAAGGGGTGCAAGAGAAAAGGTGGTGGAGGGGAACTAGACAGAACCCAGTACCTCTTATTCAGGCAGGTAGTGCTATATTTCAACATTTATTCATAACTTCTGTAATTTTGAATATTTTGACTCCAAACTTTCAACACAGCCATTTTTTGACACTGTCTCAGAAGTGTTACAGGTCTTACTTTTTAAATCCTGGATGAGATGTGGTTTTGCACTTCTGGTACAAAATGGCATTTTGACCAGTATAAATGCCACATGCCATGTTTATAAGTGGCATCATAAAACAACTATCTTAAAAAGTTGGGGTAAAAATTAAAAAAAATTGTGTGTGTAGTGCTAGTCTTGACACCACCACATATGATTTGTTATCCTGTCTCAGTGAGCTGAATTCAGCAGTGAGCTCAGAAACCCAGCTGGATGAAGTGAGAGTGTGGGAGGGTCACTGTTATACAACCCCCCAGCCAGGGAATGAAAGCTGCAGGGTTGCTCACCTGGGCCCAGGTACCACATAATGAAGACAGCTCTTCCCTTGGAATAGGGCCCTGCACATCTGCACCTGTGGGTGTGAGAGGGACCTGTGCATTGGCTGACAGATGGACTCTTTGCCCTGTGCATCTGTATCTGTGGCCACATGGAAGCACATGGGACAGAGAAGGGATGGGAGAACCTCAATAGATTCTGAGGTTCTAAAAAGTTCTGATAAGCAAAAAAATGTTCAGATGATTATCCAAAACTTATGCGAACCTTTTATAACCTTTATTGTTTTATGGTAACTGTATGTTAAAAAATCATTTTAAACTGCTTTTAATCAACATATCTGTAGAAAAAAGCAATTAAACCTCTTTTTAGTAATAATAAACAACATGATTATTGAAGTGAGATGGGAAGGAGTGAATGATGTGACTGTGGATGTGCTTACTGAAAGTGCCAGTGATGTAATATGTACATGCTGAACTTCACAACTAGCTCCGACCGACCTCTAAGATGATGATGATGATGATGATGATGATGATGATGATTTTTTCCAAAGGCAGGCAAGTCCCAGAACTCTGATGAGCCCTTATAGCTTAGTAGTTAAATCGCCAGTGTGAACCATGAAACTCACAACCACCTACCATATACTGTCTGTGGGATTTTTTTGTCAAAAGGCAGACAGCACCCAGAATGCTCTATAATCACTCTTCTGTTTCTGTGTCTGACATTTAAGAAAGTAATACAAATACTGTGTATAAGTTATTAACAGTAGTGATTTCTGTTTCTCAACAGTCACCATTGTGAATGTCTCTTAGCTAAATAATGAAGAAGAAGACAGGAACACAAAAACAGCACCAGGCCACAGCATAGGGCACCAGTCAGACAGCCAGTCAGAGAGAGCCAGTCAGCCAACTACCACTTCAAGACTGTTACTACCCCCACCTACTAGAAGCAGGTGAAAAACAGAAGTAGTCTACCAGCACTGAGATCAATATGGTTAAAGCTTATTTTCCAAAAATCACTGCTTAGGAAAGAATGAGAAAGTGACTGTGATGATGAGCAAGTCCCAGACCAGATCTCTACTAATTTGTAAATAGTCTCCCCCTGATTCTGAGTTTTTTAGAAGGGGATAGTGTGTTTAATTATACTTTGTACAGGTAGTTTTTTAGTTTTATTTCTCAGTCACAGGAACCATGTTTGCTTTGTTTAGCAACTAAGGCTCTCTCGGCATGAAATGCAATGCGAAGCAACATGAGAGATGAACAAGTTCTGATAGATACCTATAAAAATTTACCCAGCTAAGAGAAGTGTTTTTAGGATGGTCTGCTGAGGTATCAAAGGGAAATACTGTCATAACTTATGCTTTGATGAAGAGAGACTGTCTGTTACAATTTTATATTGCTATCTTTGCAGATTAAAAGAAACATTAAAATGAAACCATTTTTGGTTACACCTGGTAACGTTACAAATTAATTGCAAGATTAAGAGTGACCTCATGTGCTGTGACATCGCAAGGAGGGTGGGACTTTTACTGATTCATACTAGATTTCATACTACGTTTTGTGAGGAATGAAAGAACCAATAAGGTCCATAATTGTGCCTACTTGCTAATAATGATTAAAAAGTGAGCCAGAAAGGATAAACTTATCAAGCTGAGATTTAAAAATAGATTTAGAGCAGCTGACAAGCACTTCAATAGGTAATGTATTCCACGGTTTAATGATATGTACTATATAAAAGAATTTACGTGGGACATAGTAAAATTTTTTTTGGTTTGCAACTGTAATGGATGACCTCTAAAGTTATAGGAAGATTTCTTGAAATTGAAACCCAGGTGAGTTATTAGGTATGGATTTTTCGTAACATCATACATGAGGAGAAGATCGTCCCTGAACCGCCAGGTAGATAAAGGCATCAAGTTTAGTGTGGTTAATCTGGTTTCATACAAGACATCTCTTAAACCTTTGATAATTTTAGTGTATCTCCTCTGCACCTTTTCTAAACATGTAATGTCTTGTTTTTTAAAAGGACACCATAACTGAGATGAAAAGTCTAAATGAGGGATCACATAGGATCTGTAAAAGGGTATTAAGCTTCTACTATCCCTAGATTTAATTTTTCTTTTAATAGCCCAGATAACTAGATTCACTTTGAGGATAATCTAATGTATCTGTAGATTAGGAGGAAGTCATCAGATATCAGTACTCCAAGGTCCTTTTCAGCATCTGAACTGACTATCATCGTATTATCCAATGTATAATCATGCATGGAGTTTCTAGCCCCAAAATGCATAATTCTGCACTTAGTCTGGTTTACCTTCATCCCCCAAGTGGAAATCCACTGTGTTATTAAATCGAAATAATTTTGGATTAGGGCCATTTGATCGGAGTTAGTACATGGTCCACCAATTTTAATATCATCCGCATTTTTGACTGTATTGGAATAACAGAATTTAGTAATGTCAGAAATAAGGGGCTGAAAAAGACAGGGCCCCAGAATAGAACCCTGTGGAACCCCACTCAAAACTGAACCCCCACTGGAAAGCTGGCCATTTATCAATACTCAATGTGTACATTTGTCTAATCAGTTGGCTAGCTATCCATGGAATCAAGGTTAAGTTAATGTTAAATTGATGAAGTTTGTGTAACAGAGCCCGATGTGGAAGAAGACTGAATGCTTTACTAAAATCGATGTAAATCACATCATATGGAATTCTGCTATCTAGATCATCTCAAAAACATAGCAAATTGATCAGGCAACTTCTCCCCTTTTTAAAGCCATGCTGTTCTATATCAATATTATCAAGTGATGAAGAAATCAAGTCCTTAATTATACCTTCTAATATCTTTCCTATAGGAGATGTGAGGTTTATAGGTCTGTAATTTTCCCATTGGTTTCTAGAACCTTTTTTGTAAATAGGGATTACATATGCTGTTTTCCATAAATCAGGTACATAATTATAATTCAGGCAGTGCTCAAATAACAATTTTAAGGGCATTGACAAACCGTCTGCCAATAGATAGAGTAGGTGTCCAGAAATATCATCGGGAGACACACTAGTTTTTCCTTTAAGATTTAATAGTTTGGCATGAATATCGTTAACAGAAATAGATATATTGCAGCCAGGGGAAAAATTTGTAGATGTGTTAACCTGATTTTTTTGAAACACATTACAAAAATTAATATTGAAGAAATTGGCCATGTCCTGTGAATCATAAGTAAGCATATTGTTTATCTGTAGTGGACCAACTTGGCAGGTGGTCTTTTTAAGGGAATTTATATATGCGAAGAAGGCTTTACTATTATCTTTATGTGCATTAGTTGTCAATTTCAACTCCCACTTTCTCTTTGCCTTTCTGATATTATATTAACAATGTTTTCTGGATACATAGAAAGCAATTCCAGTTTGATGGAGTGCGTGACTTTAAGTACATTATGTAACTCTTCTCTTTCATTTTAATAAGTCTAACCAAATCTTTTGTAATCCATTTAGGATTAGATTTTTGAGACGTGGGTTTTAATTTTGATAGAATATATCTATTCTTAAGATCTAAAATGATATCGACTAGCTAATCGTAATAATCTACAATACCCATAGAACTAAACTTAGCTGACCAATCAATTTTGTATAATTCTTTTTTTATTATGGGTGTATCTGATTTATCATATAGATAAATTCTAGATGTACTGGATACCAGAGAAAAAAGTATGTGTTAAAACAAAACAAATTGAGTTATGGTCACTGTTTCCAGTAGGTGACAGCAGATAAATAGACTTAACTAACAGAGATCTGCTGTACAAAACCAGGTCCAGAAGGTTTGCACCCCTTATTGGTACTGCTACCCTTTGTATAAGTTTGCACTGTTCACATACATTTATTAATTTATTACCAGAGATAGATAAAGCAACTTTCCTGTTCCAATGAATATCAGGCAGATTAAAATCGCCAGTAAGCAAAACATCACCAAGTGAGCAAGCTGCTTCAATTTCTTGCAAGATATTGTCAGAATATTAAGTAGGAGTATTTGGGGGGTGATAACAAACCCCAACCCTCAATTGGGCCGCCTACTTGGGCTGTGTGGCTGGGTGTTTGTGTTGTCTCTGTCAATAGTTTAGTTTTGTGGATTTTCATGTGTTTTGGTTTGGAGGAACTAGATAATTCTTGGATATGTGATCTATGAAAGTTTCCTGGACTAAGAAACTGGAAAACATCACCAGCAGATATTGGGATTCTCATGATAAATCAACTTTTTTGGAAGCCATCACAAAGTAAGTACAGCTAAGAAATTCTACAAGCTCTGACCTGGGGAGTGCAAACTGAATCCACATTTCCGTCTACCTTGTTGCTGAAGGGAACTGCATGTCTTTGAGAACCATTCACAACTATTTAAACAAAGGGAAGACACTGACAAAGGGTTTTAACTTCCTGCATATGCCGCAGGCCAGTGTTCCAGGAATTTAACACATCCTTTGTCTTGTTACCATAGATCAAACAGTTTACTGGTTATTTTCCTGTGGATTTGATTATTTTACATAATTTGGCAATGGGGCAAATCCTCCCCCTGGAGGCACACCACCAAAATTGATCTGTCCCTGCTCATGTGTGAGTCTTGGGCACATCTTGCCACATTGTATACAACTATTCCAATGTTGCATTTTTGACATTACCACCTGGCATACTACTGTTCAAAAAAGAAACACCTCTCTCTGACTGAACTCTGCCTATGCACCCTAAAACTTGTGCTCCTCCTCCTGCTGCTATCAGGGACTGTTCACCCTAACCCTGGACCAAACACCTCCAACCAAAACAAACCAGCAGGCACTCTCTCAATCATGTGCCTGAACATCTTCAGTTTACTTCGGAAGCTTGATGCACTGCAAGCCTTTACCACCCAACACAACCCGGATATTCTGTCAGTAGTTGAAACGTGGCTCACCCCAAAGAATTCCTGACCAGGCAATCACCCTTCCTGGCTACAATGTCTTCCGGGTTGATCGTAAGTCCAAAAGAGGTGGAGGGTGTGCCTTATATGTGAAAGACACTTTCCTAGGATACCCCATTGATTCCAATCTTCCAGCAACACCTGCTCAGATTCTTCCCATCAGGCTCCTACTAGGCACCCACAATAAGGCCCTCACAGTTGTCACTGTTTACATACCTCCTAAAGAACAGGGACCTGGTCTAACCACTGTCCTTGACTTTGTCAAATCCCACCCATCGGACTCTGAAATCATCCTTCTTGGTGACTTTAACATTAATTGGCTCTCAGCTGAATGTGGGTCATTTAAGGGCTCTGTTATATCAGCTAACCTGACTCAAATGGTTGACTATGCGACCAGAAAGAACTACAGAACTGGGACCTGCACCCTACTCAACTGGATCCTAACCAACCACCCCTCTCGGATCATGAAAACCTCAGTCCTCCCTGACTCACTCAGTGACCACTCTCCCATCAGCTGTACCTGGTCAAACAAATTCTATAAGCCCCCTCCAAAAATCATCACCAGCAGAGTCCTACACCGTGGTCAGCTACCCCACCTCAAATCACACCTCAGTCTGCAGGACTGGTCCCCCATCTTCAAGGCAATAGATACTAATACTGCACTGGAGCAATTTATTCACATTTTCAATGAAGACTGTAATAAATTTTCCCCTCTCAAAAAGTGTAAAGTTAAATCACTCAGTAACCCTTGGCTGTCGGGAGACCTCTTAAAAAAACCTTAAATCCAGGGACCACCTCTGAGAACTGGCTAGAAACTCCGGTAAGCAACTCGACATCCAGAATTATAAGCAGGCACGAACGACTGCACCAAATCCATTCGCAACAGAAATCTGACTACTATAAAAATGCCCTCACTAACTCCTGGGGAAATGGGAGAGATTTCTGGAAAAACATTAAAGATGTCACTGGGAAGCAGTCAAAATCTTCGCCGAACATACTCAACATAAATGGGCACACTACACTCGACTCTAAAACTATTGCGAACACTTTTAACATCACTTTCACTGACCTTAGCAGTGTTCTCCCCTCCGACTTCTTCCAAGACGTGTCAACTCCCATCCCTCCCAACTCCTCCACCCATGCCTGTCACCCACCTTTCTACTTTAAAGCACTAAAGAAACATCAAGTCCAAAGCTACATTGCCAAAGCCATCAGCAAATCTAGAACAAGCAATGACACACTTGACCTCAAGCTACTGGCCCTAACGCTTGACGAGGTACTTGGGCCCCTCACCAAGATCTTTAATCTCTCTCTTTCCTCTAGCCAATTCCCAGACAAATGGAAAATGGCCACTGTTACCAATTCACAAAAGTGGTGATAAGGCTGACCATGCGAACTTCCGCCCTATCTCCATTCTGCCTCCCCTATCAAAGGCACTGGAACGTATAGTAGCGGACCAACTTACTGAGCATCTGGACAATTATAATATTCTCTGTAAACAGCAACATGGCTTTAGAAAAGGTCATAGTACATCCTCTGCCTTACTCGAATTCACCAGCTCCATTCACAGCTCCCTTGACAATGGACAACTAAATGGTGCTATTTTCATTGACCTGACCAAAGCCTTCAATACTGTCCACCACTCTGTCCTGCTGAGACAAGTAAAAAATGCTGGTCTCTCCATCTCCAATGATTCAATCTCTTGGTTCAAAAGCTGTCTTGAAAACCACACCCAGCGTGTAAAAATTGGAGATGTGCACTCTGATTCCAGACCTGTCCTCTCTGGAGTCCCCCAGGGTTCAATACTGGGCTCCCTACTCTTCAGCCTGTTCCTTAACACCCTACCAGACTCCTGCACTGAACATATCACCCTGTATGCCGATGATGCAGTAATTCTTGCCACACATCAGGACCCAAAGAAATTGCAAGAAAATCTCCAACTCGGCTTCTCCTCAGTTGAGAATTGGCTCACAAAGCACAAACTCATCCTTAATCAAAAAAAACAAAAGCCATGATCTTCAGCAGCTCCCATAATAAATATAAGCACTTCCAACTCTCCATTATCACCAGACAAGGTGCCGCACTGGAACAGGTCAAAACTTTAAATACCTCGGGATCACCCTTGACCCTCACCTCTCCTACACTGCCCACATTGACCATGTCCTAGCGCCCGCTAACTCCGGCTAGGCTGCTATTCCGTCATAGGAAACACCTGACACCTGAAGCCCTCACTGTCGCTGTCCAGAGCTCCATCATATCCATCATTGATTATGGCATTATCATTTACGGCTCTGCTACAACCACCACACTCAAACGTGTATCCACCGCCCTCAACAAGGCCTGTCTACTTGTCACTGGCTTCCAACGCCTAACTCATGACTGTGACCTCTATTCTCAAACTGGATGGTTGAATCTTGCCAATCGAATAAAACACCAAACTTGTATTACTACTAAGAAAATCTTGCTGGGCCTTGCCCCCCCGGAGTCTGTGCCCTCATACAATCGAGAATCCACACCCGACATACCAGGGGATCAAAACCTCAGCTTCTGCAAGTCCAGCATTGCTGCACAACACAAGGCCAAAGATCCTTTGCTTACCGGGCCACTAGTTGGTACAATGGTCTTCCCAGCAACATCTCATCTTCACTATCACTCAGCACTTTTAAGACTCATCTCCGCCTAACACTGACTGCATCCAACCTCTGTGTCTGTTGTGGCTAAACATATCTTTTGGTTCCATAGCTGAAGATGCCCTTTTGGACTCACATCTACTCCTGCACTTTGCCAGCACCCCTCTTCCTATCTTCACCTCCCTTGCTGGCCCATGACAAATGCCACCCGGCTGCACTACCTCTATTCTTATCCACCTTCCACCTCTCCTCTCTCTCTCTGTCCCCCCAAAGTACCTCCCCTTCTCTCCCATCCACTTAGTCTCCCTGATTTCACCCTCCTCCTTTCCCTTTCCCTTCCCCAAAGTTTCACTTTATTGTTCTTTTTTCATCTACAAGACTATGTGTTGTTGTTTTTTTTAATTTTATAAACTGTTATCTTTGCTTATGATTGTCACAATTGTACCAATGATGTGGAAGCTTAGTAAAAGAGCCTTGGCTCAAAGGTATTTGTAATCCTAGAACAAATAAATAAAAAATAAAATAAAATTAAAAAAATAAAATATATTGATATTTGTTTACCATCAGTTTTATCCACATCATTTCAGTGGTGCTATTTGTTTTTTTTTTTATTTTGTTTGTCATATCACGTGCTTAAAAAATACATGTAATAAAAATAGCTACACAACCACCTTTTTTATCCTTCCTTAAACAATTAAAAAGGGTATAACCTGGAATGGAGATGGCCCAGCTAGATTTGCCATCACCCCATGTTTCAGTTATAAAGACCATGGGCCGGATATTCAAATTGCACCATTCTGTGGCGCAAGCCCTTGCGCTGCTCAAAAAAGTTGTGCAGGGGTGTGGCCAGGATGATATTCAATGGAGTTGCGCTATTGAGCAACTTCTTTGAATATCGCCCCCTGGCCACAGCCACTGTGCATGGCGCAGTGGAACTTGCACCACCGCAAGTGGTCAGAATGGAGCATTCAGATGTGGTGGCGCAAGTTCCATTGAGCAATGCGCAAATCTGCGATATTCAAAAGGTGACATTCAAATTGGGCCATAATTTATGCAAGGTGCACAGGGGAGCAATTTGCATCTAATTACGGCCCCATTTGCATGCCATTAGCATGCAGATGTGCCGATCCCTGACGACTTGCACCTGGCACCCTGCCAGGCAGCAGCCATCGGGGACCGATGCCCCCTGCAGCCTGATCGTGGGCATAAAGTAATTCAACCCCCCCACAGCCCGATCGCGGGCATAAAGTAATGCAACCCCTCCACAGCCCAATTGTGGGCATAAAGTAATTCAACCTCCCTGCAGCCCGATCGTGGGCATAAAGAATTCAACCCCTGCAGCCTGATCATGGGCAAAAGTAATTCAACCCCCACAGCCCATTCACGGGCGAAGGTAATTCAACCCCTACTAGCCTGATCACGGGCATAACTTCAACCCCCTACCCCGACTAGCCCGATCGTGGGCATAACTTCAACCCCCACCTCCTGACTAGCCTGATCATGGTCATAACTTCAACCGCCCCCAAAGACCAATATCCTTGGTGGTCCAGTGGACGAGAAGCTCAATGCGGAACAGGTCAAAACCACCCCCCAAGTCCAATATCCCTGATGATCTAGTATTTACCCACCACCATGGAGCCCCCATCCTGCTCCCTCCCATCAGCCGGCGGGCAGCAGCACCCCACCCACCTACCACCCGCTGCCTGCTGACTGACAGCTCGATGAGGCTGCATACCCATGGTTCAGAGCAAGAGCCAATGGTGCAGCCCGCCTGCGCAAGGCAGTCCAGATCCAGAACTGCCTCCTGCGGTATGGGCTGCCGCCCATTGGCTCTTGCTGAACCAATGGGCGTGCAGCCCCACTGTTAGTCGACGGGCGGCAGGGCGGCAGGTGGTGGGGTGCTGCCTCCCACCGGCTGATGGGGAGCAGGGTGGTGGGGCTCTGTGGGTGGGTGGAGTGGAAGCCACCAGATCACCAGGGATATTGGACTTTAGGTGGTTTTGACCTTATGCCTGTGATCAGGCTTCACGTCCACTGGACCACCAGGATATTGGGTCTGGGGGCTGAAGTTATGCCCATGATCGGGCTAGTCGGGGGGTTTGTATTACATTTTGCCTGCAATTGGGCTAGTCAGGGGGGTTTGTATTACATTTTTCCCGCGATCGGGCTAGTTGGTTTGGGTTTATTATGTTTTGCCCGTGATCGGGCTGCTGCAGGGGGGATACTCTGCTGTCCGCGATCGGGCTATGGGGGGTTGCTATTATGCCCACGATTGGGCTACAGGGGCACCAGGAACAAGTGGAGGGCCACTCACAGGTGGCAGCTGCTGTGTTGCACCCTGCAATGTGGCAGCTCACCTGTGGGTGACCCTCGACTTGATCCTTTTTTTTCTTTGCCTAAAGTTGTGCAGGCAGAGGTAGGGGGTTGCACCTGCATAACTCTGCATGGCCCGGCTGAATATGGGGCTATGCAGTTTATGCATGGTTCCTCCCCCTTTGGTTGAGCATGCCTTCTTTAGCATTGCACTGTTGCTCAGCATGATTCAGTGCTTTTGAATATCTGGGCCCATATCTATAACATCACTTGCTAAAATGATTTTCAACTCATCAAATTTATTAGAAAGCCTTCTGACATTAAAATATAAACATTTTATGTTGTTTGGATGACTATTACTTATAAACGGCTTTTTTGGAGGAGGCACTATTCTCTCCCCCAAGTCAAGCAGTTTAAATGTTTGTTGATATAATCAAGGATATGTTTGCTCAATATCTGGTTCCCTTTATAACTCAAATGCAGACCATCTCTACAATACAAATCTGATCTTCCAGTAAATTCTTCCCAATGTGTAATGCAAGTTTGATTTTGTTTGAGACATCTAACTCAGAGCCAATTAGTGAACAAACAAATTGTTTTATTATAATCTGTAGATGCCCTAGGCATAGGTAGAACCTCAGAAAAAGCTACCAGTTCAACCAAAATATTTGAGAGTGCAACTAGATCCATTTCAATATCAAGGATACTAGAATGTGAAAAATGATTAGTGTCAATGTGGAGTATCACAAGGGGGTTATTTCCACCATTTGCCAAGATATTGTGAATCATACTTGTCATATCTCCAATTTTAGCACCCCTAAAACTAGAACATGTACGATTTACTTAATCTGAGTCACAGAAAGCCCTATCCAGATGTTTCACCATTGAATCTCCTATAACATATACCTGCCTCTGAGATACTATTAGTGAGTAAGAACACTCCATCACTGAGGAAGATTGTATAGGGCCAGAGCTGAAGTGACTGTGTCTCACTCTTGTTCTGAACTTTGAAAGAACTGACACACTTGTGTTCTGGACATTCTAAGATACACTGTTGTTCCTGGACTCAAAGAGAGGGACTTTTGCCAAAATAGGTCATTTCAGCACCACTATTTACCAACCAAAACTGGGGTAGGATAAATTATTCAGTACAAGGCATTTTTTTTTTAATAATTGTCCATTTATTTTCTGACTGTACCCTATTTATATATATATATATATATATTCATGGCAAAAAATGCTGTTTAATGCATCAGTTAGCGTTGTTCCACAGCTACAAAAGCGAGGAAATTTGGTGTTATGGTTGAAAAACCTAACTCCGCATTCACCCCCCCCAGCACCACACACTCACAGACACACACACACACACATATGCAAGTAGGGGAGAGGATCAAGGCAACACGACCAATCACAGACAACCAGCAGCAGGTGACAGAAATAAAAAACAACTGTCTAAATGACCTATAAGACATCCCCCCCACCTGACCAGGTACTGCATGCTCAGTGGAGATCCACAGCAAAACTGAGGCCATGTACACCAAATGTACATATCCCTGATTGCAGGTGCACACAATGTTCCACACTTAGGAGTTGCATGGCCTTACCTAGTGATGCCCCACACCCCATCACAGCTGGTACTGCCCCTTGACTGGACATCAACAATGCAACTCTCTGATTGCAGCTGTACAAATGTTTGTACACTTATGAATAAACAGAAATAAAAACAACTGTGTAAATGTAGTAAAAGACACATCCATCATCAAGATACAAGAACTGTTGCATTTAAGTATGTGATGTGTGTCTGGGGGTACGGGGGAGCTATTGCCTGTACAAGGCTGTGCAGCTCCTAATGGCACTAACAGATATACAGTTTCAGTGATGTAGGTGTACTGTTGATGTCCATGGACTTACTTTCACTGTGATTGTATACTCAGAATGCAGTAACTGGTCTGTCTATCAGGGAGTGGAATTAGCTGGCTGAGGCCAAGCAACTTCTAAACATGCTAACATGAGTGTACCTTCAATCACAGAGGTGTAGAATGGATGTCCATAGGCACAGTTTTGCTGTAGCTCTCTACTGAAGATGTAGTACCTGGTGAAGACAATGGCATTGCCTGTCTGATGCCACACAAATCCAAACTGTGGTAAGCTGAGTATCCTTTCAATGAGTGAGGTGCACCATTTATCTCCACACCCTCAGTTTTTTGCAGTCGGTCTCCACTCAGGTTGTAGTACCTGGTCTTTGGGTTTAGCAGGCCATTAAGTGGCTGATGCCATACAAGTGATAACTGTGCTAATTGTACTACACCAGCAATCAGGTAGGTGTACCGTAGATATAAAGAGACTTTCTTTTACTATAGCTTTCAGTCACAATGGACGAAGTGTTGTAGGAGGCGAGGGGGCATTTTTCCCCACAGACTGTGTGACTAATTATTGTACTAACCTTTGCAAGGCTGCAATCATGGAGTAACATTGTTGATGTTCATGGGTTCATTTTAACTGGGGTTCTCCAGTAAGTATGCAGTACCTGGTCTCAGTGGGTGGGGCATTGCCTTGCAAAGGTCCTCCATTGCCTGACAGTGGGAGGTTGTACATACCTGAAATCAACCACACATACCATACCTGTCCAACTACTTAGTTTTGCTGTGGCTCTATAGCCGGGGTGCAGTACCTGGTGTGGTGGGGTGTGGGGCATCACTAGATAAGGCCATGCAACTCCTAAGTGTGGTACATTGTGTGCACCTGCAATCAGGGATGTGTACATTTGGTGTACATGGCCTCAGTTTTGCTGTGGATCTCCACTGAGCATGCAGTACCTGGTCAGGTGGGTGGGGATGTCTTGTAGTACATTTAGACAGTTGTTTTTTATTTCTGTAACCTGCTGCTGGTTGTCTGTGATTGGTCGTGTTGTCCCCTACTTGCATGTGTATGTATGTGTGTGTCTGTGTGTGTGTGGTGCTGGGGGGGTGAATGCGGAGTTAGGGTTTTCAACCCTAACACTGAATTTCCTTGCTTTTGTCGCTGTGGAACAACCCTAACTGATGCATTAAATGGAGCTTTTTGCCATGAATTTCCCTTCTTTTTGATAATGAAGACTATAAATAGTAAATGGAATATGGTGGTGAGGGTGTGCAACACAAAGGCCCTATGTTCACAACACGACATTTACTGTATCTGGTTATGTGTTACTATATGATGTTTTTCCTGGTTCATATATGTTTTAAGCTTTTTCAACCTGTCCATGCCTCTTTTTGTTTCTACTTGTCCCATAGTAACCATTGCTATGACACATGACAAATCATGTAGTGATATCATGCATACAGAGAACATGCATTACCACCACATAATGTATGTGTGTTGGGCTATATGAACCTCTAAGTACCTCTTGCTCATTTCTGTTTTTCTAACAGTTAGCATTGCTATTACACACACCAAATCATCTTGTAAGAGTGTAGCTTCAAATGGTCTATGGTTCCAATACCTGATGCATGTGTGTTGCTTCTCTATCAACTTATGCATACCTTTTACTACTTTCAGTTGTTACTGCACAATTTAGTGATGACACACTAAAAAACACGTACTAAGTAAACTAAACATAAGCAGTAGTCATGTTAATGGTCTGTCAATCATCTTGTAGCAGTGCACTGTAGCAGAACGCGTAGCCAAGTGCCAGTTTGCCCCGGAAAGTGATCAACTGACCATTAACATAATCCCTCAGAGTGGCTTATCAGGAGTATTATAACAAAATTCTTGAAACAGTGTGAGACATTGTTCAGCATATTGCTAAGTACTACATTCATGTTAATTACAGATGAAGATAATGCTGTAATAATATCTGTAATCAATCAGACAAATGTATTTGTCAGACTGTTTTGATAATATCAGTAAAAGCAATAATTTCAAATGTATATATATATAAGTGTATGGTCCCCCAAAACTCACAGCAATACAACATAAATGTTTTTCTTTGCAAAAATAGATTTATATAGTAAGATTTTTTTTTCAAAGTAAGGATATCAACATACAGTTATGATGAGACTCAGTAAACAAACTGTTTAATAAAAAATAGACCATTATTAAATAGAAATAAAAATAAACTTTGCAATATTAAACAAAAAATAAAAATTTTCTTATAATAGATCTTTTTAAAGAAAAAGAAGTATTCAGAAAGCACACAAATTTTTAATAGCAAATGTGGCATTTCAGAAAATAAATAATGCTTGTCAAAAGAGTAACAAAAATAAAACATGTATATTTACAGAATTTACAAAAGAACAAGAAAGGTGTTCTGCTGCTTGAGGCAGTGCAGGGCAAAAGTTGGACACCATGTGAAGGCGCACAAGAAGTGGAAGCTGTTGCACCTATTAGGGGAGATATCAGACCAGCTGTGGAGGCTGCTCATGATGGGTCAGGGAGGGTTACTGCAGGTGGCAAAAGGGAACCAGTGCTGGTGAGTGCGATAACATTACCTGCTGTGTCAACAGGCTGAAGGACAAGATTAACAGTAGCCTTCTGAGCTGTTAGGAGGGCCAGCAATTTTTCCTGCCCCTCCCGCAGGGCAGTAGTTTCCTCCTTGAACTCTTTCTTCATCTGGTCAATCTTGTCCTCCTGCCTGCGGACACAGCTGCAGTGCACCCAACACCATTTCATGCGAGGCAGATCTGTAAAGAGACAAGAAAAAGAAATAAATGTATAATTGTTACAACTGTGCTTTATTGCTTGTGGTTAACCTGCAAAAGATTGACTTTTTATCTTACTGACACACTAAAATGCCAGTAGAATAGGCCTAATGATCTTTTGTGTCTGCTCATTTGGTCAGCCCCCACCCTGGGAGCTGACCTTGCTGCCCCCCATCTCCCTCTCTGGCTTCTGCCTTCCCAATCCCAGATATTCTCATTGCACTGGTTTTGCTTCCAGAGCCCTTACCCTGTACCTGTCCCACCTGCTCTTGAACCTCTCCACTGTTTCTGACTCCACCAGATCCCTCGGCAGTGCTTTCCATGGCTCCACTGCCCTCTCAGTGAAATAGCACGTCCTCCTTTGTCCCCTGAATCTCCCATCCTCCAGCTTCCACCCATGACCTTTAGTTGCCCCCCCTTTCTTTGGAGCACCTGAGTACTCCTTACCTATTTACCCCCTTCATGTACCTGAAGACCGCTATCATGTCCCCCCGGTCCCTTCTCTTTTCCAATGTGTACATATTTAGCTCTTTGAGCCTCTCCTCATAGGTCCTATCCCCAAGCCCCAAATCATTTTGGTTGCCCTCCTCTGGATGCTCTCCAGTACTTCAATGTCACTCTTTAAATGTGGCCTCCAAAATTGCATGCAGTAGTCAAGGTGCAGCCTCACCAAGCAGTTATACAGTGGGAGTAGCACTTCCCTCCTTTTGGAGGTGAGCCCCCTAGCTTTGGGTGGGTACCCCTGGTTCTCTTATTTTTCTGTCTAATGTTTTAGTAACAGTTAACGGTGGCAACAACGTTTGAGATACTATATACTCACCAGATCCTGAGATGAATATCAGGATATGCCAAGTATGCTTAACCATGCCCCCCCCCACACACTTGTGCTGGACACATTAGTGATCAACCACAAAACATTAGGATTTTAACAAAAGAATATAACATGATGAATATTGCACATGGTGCAACATTACATTTTACCTGGTGAAACACTGCTGTACCATGTGGAACCCCTTTTAATATATGTGACCCATGTTTCTGTGATAATATTAGTGAAATTAGATACTTTTAACTTAGTAATGTTTTCTTCCTCAACAGCTATAGAAGAAGAAGTACCTTTTGAGTAATTTGTTAATGTTAATAGTTGCCTCACACAATTTGTTACTAATCAGGATTTGTATAATTAGTAGACAATTAGTGATGCACAGCACAGAGTAGATAATAGGCTGTGAGATAAAAAAAAAATAAATCTTAAACATACACATTTAAGTGATTACCACAATGTATCCATGTAACATACACTACAGTATGATTGGTCTGATACTAAAGTTACCAACATGTTTTCTCTACATGTTAATGTATTTTCATACTTACGTTCAACACTGGTTTCAGGCTCCTCCTTCACCTCCACCACCTGCATTGCGACAGCCTCCCTGGCCACTGTAAAATAAATAAGAACATTATTTAATAGTAGCCATTTGAATATGGCAATGTGTAACAATCCTTTAACTGTCTTATATACAGATAATCATTGAAATTTTGTTATCTAGGTATGTACCATTGATGTTAATGTATCTGGCTAGTAGATGTGTAAAGAAACACAGTACAAATTCAGAAGTACATAACTTTTTCTATCAATGCACACATGAACATTAACTCTGTATGAGTGTAATAATGCAACTAAGCAGCATAGTGCAATGTATCTGTCCCATGTCTCTATCATACTGACATAAGACACACATTAACCAGGAAAAAGAACAATCATGATATTTAGTAATGCTATTGTTTTCCAATCCCTGTTTCTTTGTCGAGGCGCAGTATTGCTTAACGAAAAAAGGTAATAAATATGGTACAGTATCATCAACCTAAAGCTAGTGTGCTTTCCTCGCAACAGAGATACTGTACAGTCACATATGTATATGTACTAAAAGCATGTGAATGTAGATGAGGATAAGGCACAGATCTGTCACAGTGCTAAAATGTATGCAAATAACATATTAACTGCCATTATCAGTATACACAGGTTTATTATGCTACTGTTCACAATTTTTCATGCTGTTATCCACACTATGCATGTTCTGAACTGTCACATTAAAAAAAGTATGTACCAGAGTTCCATAGTTGTGGGACATGCAATTTTAACTTGTGTTTTGTTTGCCCATAGACATCTACAAGGTGATCTCTGGCTATCAGCTGAGAAAGAAGGTAAAAGTATCTCTTATGGTTGCCACGGTTAAGTTAACTTGTTAAGCTCAACTCTTGAAGGTCATCATGTAACCCTATCAACTACATGAGGTGATCATACCATGGCCATTGCCAGATTTCTGGACATCAAACTCATGTGATATCATCTGTACATTTTGTTGTTAAATAAAACAATGAACAAATGGTAGTAATAATTCTTACTTACTTGTCATATTTTGTAAAATAGTGAATGTCACTAAAACACAACGCATGCTGTCTACTGTTTTGTACTGTACAACAAAAGTATCATGATACACATAAGCAATAAACATATTTACAGACTTTCTGATTACTTAGTAACACTAATAGGCAGAACAACTGAGTAGTGCAAATGTGTTGTCTGTTAAATTCAGAGACTGACAACACTTATAACATTAACATTCACAGTAAAGTTTATTTCTTCATTTGTTAACAACTTCTTAAATTAGACTTCAGTGCAGTACTAACAGCATATCTAGCTAAGGCACAGAACAAGTCAATAGGTTGTTAGTGAGAGTCATAGTAAAGGTGTATGTAACAGGACAATGGAACACACAACGTCTTGTTACAGACGATCAGAAATCTGATGCACAGTAACCACTAATAGTAACAATTGAACAGAATGTCAACTATCTGCTTACCATCTGACTCAACAAATATGATGGAGTCAGTATCAGAGTCCGCAGCCTCCACAACCTCCGCTTGTGCTGGCACTACCTCACCTGTGGTTTGGGGACGCCTGGGACATGCTGTAAATTAAACATGAAAAGGAGAAATAGTAACTGTATCATATATATGTTCATGTATTTAAGACCAGCAACACTTTATAATTTTCAACTATCTGTAAGCTAACATTATCTAGATTTAGAATACACAGTCATTGTTCATCCACACAAACTATGAAGTGTTTAAACAGGAATACTACACCTAAGCAAGATATTGACAGTGTGGCTTAATTTTTAGTACTTGTACAGTGCTACTTATATAATGCTGATAGTAGTTGAATCTAACATGTACTGTACAATCAGTATCCAGACCTGCATGAGAACAGTTATTAATATTACAGTTAAAGCTCAGTATAACATACAGGATCTTCCACCGAGTGGATACAATGCTGACTGATGACCTCGAGAGCGAAGCTCGAGGGGTCTCCAAGTCGGCATTGTATCTACGAGGTGAAAGAGTAGCCTTGTAGTGTATGGGTAACCATATACTGTTCTTTATAGTTTATGGTGCCTGAAAAAAAGACAAAAGGAGACTCACTTTCCATATTTTCACTCAGTTCTGCGGAGGCTGTCAATTCACAACTGCCGCTGCCCAGCACACTCGTGTGCCCCTCTCACACAGCAAGGGATGAATCAGGACGTCTGCTGTAGCTCCTTGTATTATGACGTCCTCACTAACGTAGAATGGAAAGTCGTTCTGTGTTAGTGAGGACGTCACTACTGTAGCAGAACAACTTTTTGCGGTTTATGGATTTCCATGCACAACCGCATTCCACCATACACTATAGAACAAATGTGTTTGTTGTACTGAGCAGTTCAGATTTACATCTACCTCAAGTCTGTTACAGAGACATAAAATGATGCCTATATACTGACTGTTGATTTACATAGAAAACAAATGTATTTTTCTCAACACATGCACCGTGATAGTGCATTTGCATGTTACTTACGATCAGACATCGTTTTGTTGGTATGAACCTATAAAAAAAAAACACTGTGTTTTTTTCAAACTGCAACATGGTGTAACAAAATGCTAAGTGCAGCAACACTGTGCTGTATTACGGTGTTTACCAGCCAAAATAGAATGGTGGTGCGCTATGCGTCACACAACTAACAAGCATTTGTCAATGCCGAATGTTTGCTTGCTGGCATTGGCAGTGGTAGTGTAGAAGTTACAGAGCTGCATAATAGGAATGGCAGTGAAGTACTGAACTGAAGCCAACCTCACCACCACCCTGCAGAGAGTGACAGGCATTGGGGTGTGCGTTTGGGTCATCAGGCATAACAGCCACGCCATTTCACCACACCCCACCCTGCAGAAACTGACAAGTGTCACCGTGTTCCTTGGGGTCTTTGGCCCTTATGCGCACCCCATTTCATTAGGAAATACGGTGAGATGGGTGCGATATAGGAGAATGGGGTGAACTTTGGGGCCGAAGAGTCCAAGGCATACCTTGATGCCTCTCACTGGCTGCAGGGTGTGGAATGGTATGAGCATTACAGGCAAGAATCCCAAGTCACACCCCTGATGCCTGTCATTCTCTACAGGGTTGGGCGTTATGGTTGGAAACCCTAATACCTCAGGCATTCATTGGTATTTTCACTCCAAATGTTCAACATGTTTTTTTTGTGACCCCACCTCATGAACAGGGGGAATATCAGTTTGTTAGCCAAAAGCTGCTTATGCACAGCGACTACGGCATTTAGCACCACAGGTGCAAAAACATTCCGAACAGGATGTAAAAAATGACAGCTGTACGGTTCATGGGGAGGTGTAAATAATGGCAATGTTGCAAATCTGCAGTAAAAATATTAAAAAAATGGTGAAGTCACGAGCGTACATAGAAACTGTGCAACGCACACCCATAATATAATTAGGTTGGGGAGTTTTTTAAGCAGATTGTCAACTCGGGCATTTTGGTGCCTCCGATCATGAACAGTGTCACTGTGATTTTCTTTATCTGTGCTGAACAATGATTTCCCACAGTGACCACGCATCTCTGCACTGAAAGTGTGAAAACACACTTCAGCCATGTTGTGAAAAATGACAGCTGTACTGTTCATAAGGAAGTGTGGAAAAATGCCACTGGTGAAAATCTGGACTGAAAATATTACTAAGTCATGAACTTACAGTGCGGTGGAAACTGCATAATGCTCACTCGTGAACACAGTCATTTTATGGACTTTTGTCACCAAATTTTCAACATGGCCATTTAAGACCTCTGCTCATGAACAGTGTAACTGTGATTTTCTTAATCTGTCCTAAACATTGCTTTCGCACACCAACAGCACCATTGTGCGCTACATGTGCGAAAACACATTTTGGGTGACATATGAAAAATGGCAGCTCTACTGTTCATAAGGATGAGTAATAAAATGGCAATGTTGAAAATCGGGAGTGAAAATATTAAATTTGCAAACTTACGAGCATGCATAGGAACTGCGCAACGCACGCTCGTAAAACAGTAATTTTTAGGAATTCTTTCACCAAATTTTCAACATAGCCATTTTAAGACTGCTGCTCATGAACAGTGTCACTGTGATTTTCTTAATGTGTCCCATACATTGATTTTGCAGATCGACTGCGCCATTGTGCGCTACATGGGCGGAAACACATTTTGGGCAAGATGTGAAAAATGACAGCTGTACTGCTCATAAGGAGGTGTGGTAAAATCACAATGTTGAAAACTGGAGTGAAAATATTGAAAATTCACGAACTTACGAGCATGCGTAGGAACTGCGCAATGCACGCTCGTAAAACAGTCATTTTTAGGAATTTTTTCACCAAATTTTCAACATAGCCATTTTAAGACCTCTGCTCATGAACAGTGTCACTGTGATTTTCTTAATTAGTCCCGTACATTGATTTCGCACACCGACTGTGCCATTGTGCGCTACATGGGCAGAAACACATTTTGGGTGAGATGTGAAAAATGACAGCTGTACTACTCATAAGAAGGTGTGGTAAAATGGCAATGTTCAAAATCTGGAGTGAAAATATTGAAAATTCGCAAACTTACGAGCGTGCTTAGGAACTGTACAACACACGCTCGTAAAACAGTCATTTTTAGGAATTTTTTCACCAAATTTTCAACATAGCCATTTTAAGACCTTTGCTCATGAACAGTGTCACTGTGATTTTCTTAATTTGTCCCGTACATTGATTTCGCACATCGACTGCGTCATTGTGTGCTACATGGGCAGAAACACGTTTTGGGTGAGATGTGAAAAATGATAGCTGTACTACTCATAAGGAGGTGTGGTAAAATGGCAATGTTGAAAATCTGGAGTGAAAATATTGAAAATTCATGAACTTATGAGCGTGCGTAGGAACTGCGCAATGCACGCTCGTAAAACAGTCATTTTTAGGAATTTTTTCACCAAATTTTCAACATAGCCATTTTAAGACCTCTGCTCATGAACAGTGTCACTGTGATTTTCTTAATGTGTCCCATACATTGATTTTGCATCGACTGCGCCATTGTGCGCTACATGGGCGGAAACACATTTTGGGCAAGATGTGAAAAATGACAGCTGTACTGCTCATAAGGAGGTGTGGTAAAATCACAATGTTGAAAATCTGGAGTGAAAATATTGAAAATTCACAAACTTACGAGCGTGCGTAGGAACTGCAAAATGCACGCTCGTAAAACAGTCATTTTTTGGAATTTTTGCACCAAATTTTCAACATGGGGTTTTTGGGACTCCTTCTCATGAATGATGTCACTGTCATGGTGTTATTCAGGCCTGAAGGGTGATTTCACGCAGTGACTGCGCAGTGACTGTGAAATCACCCTTCAGGCCCGAATAACGCCATGACAGTGACATCATTCATGAGAAGGGGTCCCAAAAACCCCCATGTTGAAAATGTGGTGCAAAAATTCCAAAAAATGCCTGAGATATGCAATAAAGTTGAAAAACCCCTATCTAGCCCATTATACAGCCTACCGGCACTTCCTCAGTTTGCAGTCGGCATTGAAGAGTGCAGACGTGTTTCTGGTCCACCGAAGATCATCGCGCCGAGCTCCAGAGGTAAGTATGGGGTGTGGGGTGTGGGGAGGCAGGGTGCGCAGTGGGTGGGTGCGGGTTGTGGGAGGGGGGCTGGGAGAAGTGCCGTGGGACTGTTTTAATTTTGCAGGTTAAAAAAAAAAAGATGACATGGGACATTTGCCATGCTGAGGTGGGCTCCTAGCATGGCACAAGGACGGCTGGGGGTCCGTGGAGCTGACAGGGGATCGGGCACCCCTGTCAGCCATATGATCAGTTTCCACACTGGGGTGGGCTCCCAGCGTGGCACCCAAGGGTGAGGACAGTGGAGCCGACTGGGGATTGGGCACCCCGTCGGCTACTCTGAGATTGCCACGCTGGGGTGGGCACCCAGAGTGGCATGTGGAAAGCTTTGGGGGAGCACAGCACAAGCCGATGGGGATTAGGCACCCCGTCGGGTTATACGTTTGTCGAGAGGAGGCGTTGCACGCAGTATGCATGCGTTTCTGTGTGTGTAGGGGGAGCTGCGCATGATCAGGCGATATCTTATCGCTGCTCATTGAAGCGTAGCTCCCCCTTTCAACTGTATGCCACTGCATTTTGGAGCTTGTCACAGACAGCTCCAGCATGCATTGGCTTACAGGGGCCGCACCTGCCAACACACTGACTGAATTGGAGGAGGAGGTGACACACTTCTGAAATCTCGGATGATGGCACTATGTTTCTTGCACATGCGTGCAAGCAAACATAACAATGGCAGCATAGCCACCTCCATTGGACATGATACACTAGCACTGCAGCAGCACAAGTGTCAAGTGAGAAGCACAGGTGTGCATCAGGAGAAGTGCAGTCCCACAACATGTACTAGTTCAACATTCAGCAGTCAGTATATGTCTCATCATGTGTCCAGTGCACAAACGAAACCAGTAAGGTAAGATCATGCCCCATTTGCATACAGGTGCACTGATCCCCAGCAACTTCTGCCTGTCACCATGCAAGGGTGTTGCCATTACTGAGCAATGACCTGTAATGTTCACCAGCAGGTTGTGCAATAGAGACCACACTTAGTCTTTAAATAGGATGTAACCCTTCTGGTACAGTGCGTCTTCACAGCACAGGTATTGTGAAGTTTGTAAACTCTTACTTATACCTCCTGTACCAGTGTATTTCAGGCTCAGCCCAACCATGATCTTAGTAAAGTGACATAGATATGTGCTGCCACAGTGGATAATTCATATATTCACAGATAGTATAGAAATAGTACTATCCATGTAACACCAACATCTGAATGAAACCCAATTGCATGTAAGTTCATAACAATTTCACCACAGTAGTCAACAGCCCCTTACTCGTCCACCCACTGAGATTGAAAGTTTCACAATACAGAACCATGTGTCTAGCCGCAAACTGATCAATCATAGGTAAGCAATTTTTTGTTGTTTAATGTACAATTATATTCTTTTCTTATCAAGATACTGTTGCTTTACTTATGGTGTGTCAGATGTTCCACTGCAGCTGGCTTCCCCGCAGCCTCCCACAGCTCATACGCGAAGTAGAACCAGCACTTGTCATTGTCTGGTATCTCCCCAGCTCTACTCTTTAGGTGGTAAAAGCACTGGCGCAACAGCTTCCACTTCTTTTTGCACTGTAACAATGTTTTGTTCTTGACTTTGAGAATCATGTGCAGATATGAATTAATCTTCCTCCACATGGTGTCCAGCTTTCTATTGGTACTATGCATTAAGATACGTGCAGACCCTCTCGCCTGGATTGCCTCAAGCAGCAGGCACACCTCTCTCACACTCCAAACTCTCATGTTCGCAGATAAGTAGAAATCTACATGAGTAAAGACATATAACACTCCATTGCTGTTATGTTAATGTGCATGTGTATGAGTATGTGTTGTAAAAACAGTGTAACGATAAATTTAAAACTATGCTTTTTCTGGTTTCTGTTCTTATTATCATAAATGCTAACATACAGTAACAGCAATCCTTCTATGTTATTGCATTCTCAACATAATCTACCTTGTGCTGTAGGATGCAATATTAAACCAATATGATATGTCAGGCTTTGCATACTGGTATGTTAACAGTCCACACTGGGCTGTTTAGAAGTACTTATCATAGGTGAGCTGTTCCACCACCCACAAAAGTTCTACAGTGTTGCATATGCACTTTTTAGTATCACATAGCGTAACATGTCAGCCGGGACCTATAGGTGGACACCCAAGGTACAATACCACCTTCTTTCAACATCATCACCCCCATGCATAATTGCATGGTTTCTTTCATAACAATATGTCTGGTGGTGCATTGGACCTTACCCCCTTTCCCAATCATGGGTTTTCTGTATACAGCAAAAGAATGATCATAGCAATCCAGTGCAGCTGTTCCACAGCCAATCAGGTGAGGTGGCAGTACCCACTGGATCACCAGGGATATCTTTCACATATTGATCTAACAATCAGGTGTCCATGCACATATGTGCTAAGGGACAGGGTGGGTGCTGTACTCAACTCTTGCTGACTGGAAGATCACCAGATGCAAGTGGATGTGGACTGGTGCATCTGCATGTAAATGGCCCATAATGAAACATAGAAACATAGACTTTGATGGCAGATAAGGACTGCTTGGCCAACCTAGTCTGCCTATTTCCCTACCTACAGGATAAGGTGCAGATCCCAGTTAACCAACAGCCTATTTCTTCCTACCCCCCGACAAGAATTGCCTTAAGTCTGTCCCATGTATTCTTGAATTCTCCCACAGTTTTATACCCCACAATCTCCTCTGGAAGGCTGTTCTATGCATCCACTACCCTCTCTGTAAAAAAAATACTTCCTCACATTGCCCTTGACCCCCCCCCACTATCTTTAAATTGTGTCTCCTTGTTCTTGCATGTCTCTTTTTCTGAAAGATGCTACCCTCTTGGACTTTGTTGATTCCCTTGTGGAGATGGGGTCTCCAGAACTGGACGCAGTACTCCAGATGGGGTCTCACCAACTGTCTGTACAGAGGGATTGCAGCTTCCTGTTTTCTGCTGGTGATGCCTCTCCCTATGCATCCCAGTATACTCCCAGCTCTCCCTACTGCCTTCTCACATTGCCTGCTAACCTTAAGGTCATCTGATATGATTATCCCCAGGTCCCTTTCCTTTTTTGCTTTTGTTACTACCCCCCATTGTGTAATCTTCTCCCGGGTTTTTGTTTCCCAGGTGCATTATTTTGCACTTCTTTGTATTGAATCCTAGCTGCCATACGTCCGACCATTCCTCCAACCTTGCCAAGTCTCTTCTCATCCTTTCCATGCCTCCTTGTGTTTCAACCCTGTGGTAGATCTTTGCATCATCTGCAAAGAGGTATACTTTTCCTTCCTGTCCCTCTGCAATGTCACTTATAAAGACATTAAAAAGGACTGTATCCAGTACTGAACCCTGAGTTACTCCACTAGTAACCCCTCTTTCTTCAGAGTGGACTCCATTTACAATTACCTTCTGTGTCCTATTGTCCAGCCAATGTTTTACCCAGGCTACCACCCTGGGACCCACTCCCAGGCTGGTTAATGTGGCTATTAATCTTTTGTGTGAGACTGTGTCCAATGCCTTGCTAAAGTCTAGGTAGTCCATGTCCACAGCCCATCCCTGGTCTACTACTTTGGTCACCCAGTCAAAGAAATCAACTAGATTCATCTGACATGACCTTCCTGCTGTGAACCCATGCTGTCTTGGGTCCCGTGCCCCACTGGCCTCTAGGTACTCAACAATTCTTTCCTTCAGAAGTGATTCCATCACTTTCCCTACTGCAGAGGTCAGACTGAAAGGTCTGTAGTTTCCTGCCTCTATCTTGGTCCCACTTTTGTGAAGGGGAATCACATCCACCTTCCTCCAGTCCTCGGGTACCACACCATCCTCCCATGATTTGTTAAAAGGGTAGTCAGTGGTTTCACTAGTTCTCCCTTAATTCTTTTAGAATTCTGGGGTGAATTCCATCAGGCCCCATTGCTTTGTCCACCTTCAGTTTTAGGAGTTCTTTCAGAACCCTTTCTTCTGTGAGAAAGGACTGGGACAGACCCCATCCAGAGTGCTCTGTTAATTGGATAAGGCACTTCCCCCTCCTCTTTTGTGACTACTGAGCAGAAATATTCATTCAGTATCCCTGCTTTTTCACTGTCCCCCTCTGCCCATCCACCGTTCATTCTATTCAGCCTCACTATCCCTCCCTTTATCTTTTTATGCTCCCTGATGTACCTATAAAAGGTTTTATCCCCCTTCTTAACTGAGTTGGCTATATTTTCCTTAGTTTGGGCCATTGCTATTCTGGCTTCCCTCCCTGCTTCCTTCTGTCTTAACTGGTACAGCTGTCTGTCCTGCTCCTTCTGTGTTTTGTTATACTTCCTAAATGCTTATCTTTTTCTCCCTGACTTTCCCCACCACCTCTTTTGAGAACCATAGTAGCTTTTTCTTTCATTTTGATTTGTTTATTTGCTTCATACAAAGGCTTGTTGCCTCTGTGATGGCAGTTTTGATGATTCCCCATTGTTGCTCTACCCCTTCTTCTAGCCTGTTTGCTAGTGCTTTGCTGAGGCACTCTCCCATCTTGCCAAAGTCAGCCCTCCTGAAGTCCGTACCCTCACTTTTGAATGAAGCTTGACTCTGTAGCTGAGTTTAACGTGAACCACACTGTTTGATGGTCACTTGTTCCCAGATGGCAACCCACTTCTAGATCTGAGATCCTCTCACTGTCCGATTTGAGAAAATGAGGTCTAGGATTGCTCCCTCATGAGTGGGTTCCAAAACTAGCTGTCTGAGGAATGCCACTTGTAGGGCATCGAGAATGGCCCTGCTCTTGGATGTGCCTGCAGCAAGTGTGCTCCAGTTAACATCTGGCATATTCAGGTCTCCCATCAACAGTATCTGCCCTTTCTCTGCCATCCTAAGAATGCCTTCTATCATATCCTTGTCCATTCCCTGCCCCTGACCTGGGGGTCTGTATACAATCCCTGTGTGGATTGTGTTGCCACTTCAAGTCTCCAAGGTGACCCTGGGGTACTGCAGAATTCAGTACTGGGTCCTGTCCTTTTTAATGTCTTTATAAGTGACATTGCAGAGGGACTAGAAGGAAAAGTATGCCTCTTTGCAGATGACACAAAGAGACCTATATACACCTTGCATACATCACGTGCCCATTTGCACACCCACAGCTAAATAGCACTTTACCTGAGCCTATCACTGCTGCAGAAGCACTGATACATGTGTCTGCTCTTATGCACCTACTTGTGCTGCCAGTGTACCATTTCACCATGCACAACATGGCTGACAACAGTTAAATATTCAAAAATGCTGAGCCATGCCAGATAAGCACTAAATTTCACCCTATCAATACCCTGGTGTATCCCAGTTGCGCTGTTCTCAGACTTGCACCTCAGCCTGGCATAGTCTCAGTATTTCCAGTTTATGTTCAGAATGTTAAGTACTTTGACTAATCGTTACATAATATGATATTCAGAAAAATCCCTCTTTCTAATTTAAAGTTTCAGTCTGTCTGAGGTGTATGGTGAAACAAGAGAGTTATTTTTAAATACAACAGTCTATTGACTATGTGTGCATGTATGACGCCATTCTTAACAACTGCATGAATATGAATACATGTAACAGTGTAACAGTGACACAGCATTTTTTTTGTCAGTGTAAACAGTGCAGCTTTTCTATTTTTTGACCAACTTTATGGGCTTTTAAAAGATCCTTTTGTTTAGGATTCTGTCTGCTGTAACAGTCTGGTATTTTTAGAGGACTGTGAGTATTCCATCTCGGAGGTCTCCCAGAAAAATGCAATTGCCAGCATGTGAGAAGTGCACACCATCGGGTAGGTAGAGGCAATCATTACAATATTTAATTTGAGGATGATGCATGGTGTGCATCCCAGCCATCCGGAGGTATCCAGATATTTTAATGTTAACCTTTCTGCAAGCTCTGTCAAGCAGGTACATGTGTTGTTCTGCTTGCCAGACTGTTCGCTCTGTAATATTGGAAAATATGATTTTACAGGCAGGCAACATGTGTATGATAGAAACAAAGTCCAATTTTGCTTCTGTGACTAGATCTATCCACCTTTTAGTGCCCAAATCATTACCTCCAAGATGCATCCGCAGTATGTCTGGCCGAGCTTGAGTAATCAGAAGTCTGTGCATCGTTGACATGAGATGCTCCCACCTCATGCCACCTCTACCAAACCACTTGACAGAGCAATTTGGAAGCTGCAGGTCTCTCCCAAAAAATCACTCCTCTGAGACATACTCTGAAGCACGCCTTACTATGCTGCTGCCCACCACCCACATTCCATCTGCTGTTTTCTGCCATTCTTAGCTTTTCAACTGAGAAGTGGACAGAGAGCTACCAAAAAACAGTGTTTCTCCTGCAGTGGCTAGCCACAAGTGAATGTGAAACTAACTTTTCCCTCTCTGCTTCAACACTGATTTTGTGGGCTGATACTAAACAGACTGATTTGCCATGTTATTGGTTAATGATTTACCATGTTCGACCAATACAGTATATGCACTGAGTATTAGTACACTGAATGCCTGTTCTCACTGTCAAACACAAATGCAGAACTATTTCTTAGTGGGAAAATGCAACATTGCTATTGGCTACTTCAAACAATTACAGCTTAATATAGAAAGGTGATTGGTTGTGTCTCTTGTTATGATACACGTGCTGCTTGCTTCTGCCACCATTTGCAGCTCTATCTGTGCTAGTAAGTACTGATTAAGACTCTGACTTTAAACTGCTATAACTTTTTTTATAGTATGCCAGGAAAATAATATTATCATAGTCAAATACAGCATTAAACAATGTTTTTTTAATAGTATTTTTGTACTGCTGATATTTTTTATGATGCTAGAAAAGTTGATTTGAAAATGTGATGTACTTACAAAGTGAGAAGCAGGGTGTCTCCAGTTTTCTCAAAGATGGCTGCTATGTCTTTCTTCTTCACTGCTCAGTGGTTGTGATTGGCTGTTTGATATGGCCTGATATATGCAGCGATACATTGATTGCAGCATCTGTCTGTCAAATAGACACCAGTCTGTGATTGGCTGACTTTGAAAGGGGTGTAAAATAATTTGAATTTGCGAAACTGTCGTGCATGTGACACTATTATTCAACACTTTTGTGCGTGCGACATTACTTTGTGACATTATATTCAACAGTGTTGCACGCTCGGCACTATTTTTTGCAAAAGTGTCACACGCACAACACCATTTTATTCGAAAGTGTCGCACATTCAACACTACTCTTCTGATTTAAGAAAAAACTGTTTTTATTAGTTAGAACAGCAGTGTGGATGCTTAATATTGCAGCACTGTTTGGATTTTCACATTTCTTGATGTTTATTGTCATATCATTATTGATATTATGTTCATCACTATTTGAAAAGACTGTCTATTGCTTCACTGATTTTCACTTACTACAGTAATTATTTAAACAATGTTTACTGGGCAGTAGCATTTTTTGTTCATATATGACATAGAGATGTTGCATGCTAGTATGTGTTGTTACAAATACACTAAAGACATGGATTTAAATTTTCTTTTTTTTTCTGTACTTCCCATACAGGTGTCTGATTTTTCTGTAAGATTGGTGTACTGAACTGTGAATAGTGAAACACAGAAGATGCCATCTAAACACAGACAGAAGTCTATGCAGAGATGAAACAGGTATCACAGTAGTTCACTGTTGCATAAAGGTGACGTGAAAGTCAGTGATGCTTATTCAAGATGTGAAACAATTCATCATCCCTGTAAAGGAGTGGATTCAGAGCTGTATCACTCTGTAGGGTAAGGACATGCTTGCTCAACAGCAAGGAAACAATGTGTAGCTAAGCAACAGTTGTGTAGATCTGCAAGCAGAAAAGCTACTGTTGCAAAGACACGCATAAACACACGTACTATGCAGCACTGAACATTTATTGCTGCTGATGCTTCTCTGAGGAAGCAGAAGTGTTTTTGATCTCTAGCTTCTAAAGCCAAGATTGAAAGACTTATTGCTGCTGTGATGAGACATGAGCACAGAAAAATCAAGAGTCATCTCAGCTTGATGAAATCGCGCTTGAAAGTACAGACATTTGTTAATAGAGCAGTTTTTGTTCTTCAATGCTTGTGGCATAAGATGTCTCATGTACTTGAGCAGTTTAGATAAATTGTGTATGATATAAAGATGAGGCTACAACAATATCCTCTCTTGAACCTGTACAACTTCTGTGATGTTTTCACAGGACAGTGGCTGCATACATGGCACTCAGAAGCATTTTTTGGGGAAAAGTCATATTACTCTTAGAAAAAGGACAGCAAGTTGTGCATTGACGAGTCTGGCAAAGTCTGTAATGTGCTCACTGTGTGTGTTGATTCTACGATGGAGTCAGACGATGAATCTGAGGCAACTATTCAGCCTTGTAAATGTCACTGTCTCTCATGGACATGCGATGACAGTTGCAACCATAGGCAATCATCATTTGAGAAAGTTGAGCACTTTATCAACCTGTTTGTCATTACTGACCGTAAAGACAGACATAAGCTATTTGAGATCATAGACCTATGTGAGATCCATCCACACACTGGACTTATGGGTCACTCCCTTGCATGCATAGACAGTGGTATTTGTGACAGTGTCATTCACCATATGCGCATGCTGGGAGTACATCAATCAGGGATGAGGAACTTTGTGTACATAGTATATGAAGTTTGTCGACTTGTCACTCAGTATACTCATCTGAATGAGTTACTGTTGTCTGGTGACATGCATGGTGCTGTTACATGAGGTCCCTGCACCCTAATTGGTACCCTCAGAGGTACATCATAGACAGCTAGCATTTAGGTATATGTTATACTAACATTTAGGGCTAAGGGCATCTACCGTACAAGGGTAGATGTCCGGATATGAATGCATATTGTTGTAATACACTTTGCTTGCTAATACATGTATTATGCCATGCATTTTCTGTGTATTTCTTACTTGTAAGATGCCAAGACACCTGTGTCCTTGGGTAATTATAATATGGAGGATGGCATTGCCACCTTTTGGTGATTTGTACTACTATATTGAGTTATGTAAGACTCTGTATAAGAACTTTTTTGTTCTCAAACTGATGACTTTACAGAATTGTATAATGTTATCTTGGACCATGGAGCCACCTCTAATTTAGCCAATAGGGCTCATCTCTGTAACTAGAAATGTTTATATCTTTTGGTAACCATAATAATTATCATAGGTGTATAATATAATGCACAAGTCTTGCACATCGGAGACCCGAGAGACCCCAAGAGACACAGAGAAACCTCGAGGTGTAGGGAGCGCTTAGCACTGGCTCCCGGTTTGTATTGGTAAGAACTGCTTAGGGCAACTATGATTTATCCCTTGGTGTTAATAAACTTGTTAATTACTCTAATGCAATGTGTCTGTGATTACTTGCATTCCCAATATCGTCAATAATCTGAAAGTGAGGGTTAGACCTCCCAACAAATTGGCAACCGTGTGCAGGTGATATTTGGTGTTTGTAAGTTTTCACTTGTTGCTGAAACTTTTCCCTTTCCCACAGGGACAGTGGGTGTACATTCCCGTATCACCTCTCCAGTTTTCAAACCAGTTTGTAGTAACTTGCAAAGTCTGGCTGACTTTTCGGGTGTGGTTGATGCCGTCTCGACCCACTCCAGAGCAGTTTTGAATTGCAAGTCTGCAACTAATACAGTAGCCCAGCTGTGTATAAAGTACTCATGCTGTGGATCGATACGCAGTGCGGTGTCTTTTTCACAGTTTGAATTTTCGTTCCCTCCCACACAATGGCCACAGTATCAGATATCTGCACAGAACTGAGACTCGATGTCTCAAACTTCCTTGCCTCCCATGGAGGATGGGCTGACTTCACATGGGACGCAAGTCAATCCAACAACCTCATACTGGGGATTTCAACCCAGTATACAGAGACGAGACAGTCAACCAATAAGCGTAATGCTAAAGGGTTGATGGTCATGGCTCTCTACACTGCTATGGAAGCCTCTGAAGCGAGGTTTCGCACCCTTGATCTGCAGATTTCATCTCTTAAGCAACAGAAGGGTTTGCAGAAAACAGAATGTATTAGACTGCAGCAGGACTTGGAGTCTGAACCCCAAACTCTGCAGAATGAAAAGGATTCACTATTGCATCATTCAGCTCAAGCTGGTGAACAGGAAATCTGTATGCAGAAGCAGGAGTGTGAAAGTTTGAGACAGGATAAGAGTCAGACAGTGCAAATGAATGATTTGCTGAGTGCCGTGAATGCTCAGTTGAGTGATGAAATGGGTGAACTGCAGGACGAGATAAACCAGGTATGTAATGATTTAGAAGTAGTTTACAGGGACAATCGTGAATTGAGTGCTGTGTACAGAGTGTTGCAAAAGCAAGATGAGGTTGATATGGATGTTGCAGGTGTGAATCACGATGAATGTAGAACTAAGATGGCAGCACTGCACCATCAGCGAGAGGTTCTGGCTGGACATGTGGAGCAATGGGAGGCGCGCCTGCCTTCATTAAGTCATCAGAGGAGGTTATCTGATGATGACATCACAATACACACCCAGTCATGCCCTACTATGGCCCAGACACCACATAGCGATCCACAGCATGTGGGTCCCACCCCAAATCCCATGTCTGCCGTTGGTGGCGTCGTGGCGCTCATCATGGGGAGATGCCAGCATGGCAGCCCCCATGATATGGAGGAGCAGACCAAGCCTGGTCCTGATGGCACCTCCGGTGATCATTATTAATGTGGAAGACAGGCAGAGATAGAAACCATGATTGAAACTACGATAGGCAATATACCTCTTCCTGAGAGGGTAAAGGGCTATTAAAACCCAGATTAGGCAGCTTTCCAAGAGGCTGGCACTCAGGAAGGTATTGTCCTGCCTGCGGTTGAAGCTGCAGCTCGGGCTGCCCTCGATAGTTCGAGACAATCTACCCTTTGCCTAATCGACCATAATCCCTTCAAATGGCCTGCTCTGTTCAGCAAATTGCTGACAGCATTGGTCAGATGAATTCGTCCAACAACCCCAGCTGTCACTTGGAGAAGGTGTGTTCTAATTGTGAGATGCTTAGCCTCGCTGCAGAATATCGGGTCCAAATACTATGCCAGACCATCGATCCTGGTTTGTGGGCCAGACTCCCCAATGCTGCTCACCAGGATGGGAATGCTACCTTTGACAAGGTTGCAGCTGAGCTCATTTCTGCTCACAGCCCAGGTGTAGTAGGAGTAATGCTTGCATACCCTGTGAAGCAGAATGCAAAAGAATGTCCAGCGACTTACCACCAGAGACTTTGGATGGCCTACCGAGCAGGAAGCACCTGGCACAAGAAGCTACGGATGTAGATCTTATTTGAATATAAGACTCTGTATAAGAACATGATTCCAGCAGTAAGAGAAAAGGTAAAGCCATACCTACCCCAATACGGATAGGTTTGCTGATATCGCCCGGAAAACTGAGAGGTGTATCAACTCTATTCCATGATCTGAGCTCGGATCCAGAAGGTAGCTGCCCGTGGAATCCATCCCGAGGCCATGACACCCTACACAGTAGAAGGCCATGGACCATCGCTAAAGGCCAACATGCAAACCCTCTAGCTAGATCAACACCCCCAACAGGCCCAGAAACAACAACCACAGCAACAACAGCAGTGGGGTGAGAACGGAATTAGCACAGAAGCAGGAAGCATAAGGGTAGAGGTAAACCACCAACAGCAGAGAGCGGGTCCTTCATATAGGGAGATAGCTGAAGAACTGGAAATTTGAGAGCTCCTGGGACAAGTCAGCCCTGTGGTGGATGCTGTCTACACAGGCCCTTGAGGCGGTACAACTGTAGCCCAGACCTAAACGGCCATGGGGATACAGTGGTGCAGGCCATAAGCATACAGTCTGAACCCAGAAGCTCATTCCTATATAGCATCAGTACAACATGGTGAAGTGATTCACGTGAGCCAGGCCCAACCTCTGCATGCTTCCAGTAGTACGGATTGACAATTACAGGCCCCAGTCCGGATTGTAAACAAGCTAGTCCTGGATACAAATGGAAGGCCCTGCACCGAGGCTGAGGTCGGGGGATGCCTACTTGTAGTTTTGTTAGATACAGGGCATCTGAATCTGTGCTAAATGATGAACACCGGACATCCTCTTGGTCCACTGGATGGAGGACCAACATGTCAAAGAGTTGACGGTACTAGGCTCCTGCATACGTTCTCTACCCATACCAGTAGAGCTGAGTCATCAAAGACCTCACACACTTTCCAATTAATGAAACCATGATCATCCCTAGTACCATTAGGATCGACTTCATAGCACTGCAGCGGCTGTGTGGTAGATCAAGCTAATATGCTACTGATACAGATTCAGGTCAATATCATACCATTTTGATTCATGATTCACGTTGTAGCAACGATATCTGCCAATGACAAAGAGTATGATGTCATAGATTTGTTCAGAAATCATAATTTTCCCAAACGCCTACCTATTCTGAAACGACATTTGGGCTTTGCAGTGTAAAGCATGACTGTAGTAGAATACACTGTCATTGAGAAGTGCCAGGGCCAGCACACTAGAGGCAAGGCAATATCCTTTCCCAACTGAGGCCCTGCCTTCCCTCAGAAAACAATCAAGTCACTCCTCAAGCAAGGAGTAATCAGAACTTGTGTTTCACTGCCAACTCCCCAGTATGGCCCATGAAGAAACCCACAGGCACCTGGAGACTACTCAATTGACTAGGAAACTGAATCAGGTCACCCCAGTTGTTCCACAACTGTGGCATCAACACCAGATGTGCTACGACTTCTGACCCCTGACTTGAAATGGTTCAATGCCCTGGAAATCTCCAATGGTTTTGGTCATTTACCATTGGCCCTTAGAGTCAATATAAGTTTGCCTTCACCTTGAAGGAAGACAGTACGTGGACTTGCTTGCACAAAGATTCCATAATAGTCCATCCTATTCCATCTCTACATGATGGACACCCTTGAGAGTTTCTCTACTCCCCAATGTCTCTTACAATATGTGGATGACCTGTTTCTGGCAACAGCCACACAGGAACAACATTTGGATCTCTTGGATGAACAATTGATTCTCATTTGGAAAGCAGGCTTAAAATGTAATCCAGCAAAAGCACAGCTATGTCAGAAAGAAGTACTCTTTCTGGGTCTGAAAATAACCAACCAAGGTCAAAGCCCTACCTGGAAGAAAGTACAGGGATTGCAAGACTTTCCATTACCTACCAGTGTGGCAACTCTTTGAAGTTTTCTAGGTATGGTAAACTATTCGACAGATTTTATTTGTGATTTTGCTCAGAAAGCTGCTCCTCTGTATGAATTACTCAAAAAGGATGTACCTTGGACTTGGGGCCCTATACACACCCAGGCTGTGACGTCACTGAAGCAGGCCTTGGCCTCCACCCCAGCACTGGTTAACCCCAATCCAGCACTACCATTTCATCTGGAAAGTGCCACCTCTGACATTTCCATGTCAACAGTGCTGGCTCAGAGGGTGCATGGCACCTTGAGACCCATTGCATATGCCTCACAGCTCTTGACCCCAGTGGAACAGAAGTATGGCCTTTGTGAAAGGAACATCAGCCACCTACTGGGCTGTCAAGCACTTCCTGTATATCATTGGGTACTCACCACTGATCATATCGCCCAACCACACCAACCACCTTCCTGCTCTCAGACAGAGTGAAGATGTGTCAGTCTCCAACACCAGACTGATGCATTGGTCACTTCTCTCTCCAGGACAGAGACATACAGGTACAACCAACTAAAGTTCCATCTATGTTAGTTCATGGCCTCCCTTTTTCAGGAGAACCCCATGACTGTACACTACAGTCACCTGATCTTCCCAATCCAGGTCCTCCTCCCTGCCACACAAATACTTGATAACACTTCTTTGTGCCATGTCTTTACTGATGGTTCAGCATCCTACTATCAGGGAGAACAAATTGCAAGGATGGGCATTTTAGTGATTTACCCATATGGGAACACTGTCAAAATATTTAAGCGCTGTAGTGTAGCATCATCACAATATGCAGAGATGGCAGCGGTGGCCTGTGCCCTCGAGTTCATCCAGCATGGAACTGAGGACACAATCATTTTTATAGACTCTAATTGGGTTTGTTGTTCCCTTACAGAATTCCTTCCCTTCTGGCAGAAGAACTCCTTCCTCTCCTCTGACGGCAGCCCAGTGAAGCACAAGGAATTGGTAATATACATACATTCACTGGCACAAAAATTTGCACACAAACTCTATGTACACAAAGTTAAAGCCCACTCCCTCCATGACCCCTATCATGCTTCAATGACACAGCAGACACCCTTGCTAAGGAAGGTGCCCGAGGGGGGGACATCTGTATGATGGACCATCCACAAGCTAATGCAACTGTACACATTGCAGCACTCAGGAAGAAACCTGAACCTTTTTCCCCCTTAGACCTCTCTGCAGCCCAGCAGCTTGACACTGAACACAAAGAGGTGTTCAGATTCCTTGATTAAAGGTACTGAAGAAACTTTCCACACAATCTATCCGAGGCATGAAGGTAGTTAAGCTTGTCACCGAATGACAAGCTCATTTAGTTCCAACAGATGACTCCACCACCAAGTTGTGGTAGTCCCCAGACATTTACGATCTGAATTTTTGCACCAAGTGCATGACACTCCTACTGGTGGGCACCAGGGAGCAGAAAATACCCTCCAATGACTCAAAACCACTGCCTGGTGGCCTGGTATTATCAAAGATGTTAAAAAATACATAGACAGCTGTCTCGTTTATGCACAAAACAACCCCATCCCTACCAAATGAAATGCCAAACTCTTACCACAAAGACATTCTGGCCCTTGTCATGCCATTCAAATTGATTTCATTGGCCCTATGACCAACACTAGCAGGAATAATAAATATGCTCTTGTGGTAACTGACCTTTTCTCTAAGTGGGTAGAAGCTTTCCCAACTAAGACATGTACAGTGAAAACTACTGCCAAAATCCTGGTGGAACAGATTTTCTCCAGGTGGGGTCTACCTCTCAAAGTAGACTCTGACAAAGGAACCAGTTTTACAGGTGAGTTGGTGAAAGAATCCTTTGAGCTCCTTGGAGTTCAACAGAATTTCCACATACCTTACCACCCTCAGTCCTCAGGTCCAAGTAGAGAGGCCAACAGATGGATTAAGCAAGTGCTTTCCAAATTCATTGAGAGCAATCCCAAAACCTGGGATTCCCTATTGTTACTCCTTTGGCAATGAGGGACACCCTCAGCCATCACCCAGCTCACACCCTTTGAGGTGATGACTGGTAGACAGATGAGATTACCTGAACACCTGTTGTTTGACCTACATAAACCCACTGCAGACCGTGTGTCTGTGGACCAATATGTGGAAAAACTTAGGAAAGACCTTATACACACACACTTGTATGTTGCCAACTGCATGGGCAAGGCCCAGCAACAATCTAAAATACAGTTTGACAAACATGCACAAGAAATGGATTGACAAGTTGGAGATCAGGTAATGGTACTTCGATTTGCACATCCCACCCACTCCTTCTCCAACAAGTGGGAAGACCCATACCCTATTGTCAACAAGCTCAGTCCGGCAGTCTATGAAGTTATACTCCTCCATAACAACAAGTTGACTGACAAATGGTTACATGCAAACTAGCTGAAACTGTATAAAGGAGCTTAAATTACTTTTCCTCACCCCATTGTGTGGAATAGTACTAACATATTAATCTTTGATCTTCCTTTTCAGATACACTGACAAGATGGCTATCTTGTTCCATTATTTCCTCCCATCAGGAGTTATCCCCTGCATCCAAGGCATGGTACCGGACCTCCTACGACACTTTGATCCTCCAGCACCTCCTCCAGAGGGAGTATCCATCAATACACCAGATAGTATGATCACTGTCCAGGAAGGTTCCAATGCTTACCTAACTGCCTCGGTTGTTGCTCCTGACAAATCTACCCTTCAAATGAGCAGCAAACACATCACAAGGACAAATTCTCCCTGTGTAGAAACTCTCTAAAGGAACTTTCAAGTGAAGCCCAATGCTAAATTATCCCAAATGGTTCACTATCCTTGTTACAAACTGCATTAAGACATTCTGGTTTTTACAAACATAACTGCCTTAATAGATCCTTCTTACTGTAATTCTTTGTCAGAGATTCTGCTCAGAAATTCTGTGCTATACACCACATGGCTTCAGCAGCTATGACCTTTCTGTATTACCACTCACTGACAAGCAGCTTTTAGGAATGTCAAAGCATACGGTCCCATAGTGGTCTAACAGCCACTACCTCCAAGGTTATTTAATTAATAACACAGTTTATGCATATACCTGTTTTATTTATTCTTACTTAATGGAATATGAAAGAATTTGTATATGAATACTAATACATCAGCATTTTATAGTACATTACACTTGATAGTTTAGCTGATTTCAGATTAGTACAAAACCCTATTGCGGGGTCCATTCTACTGAATATAGAGGCAACTAGAAGGAAGCCCTCTCCTGATAATCTAGCTCATAAATGTAACAGACGTGAAGTTGACAGTTCTGATGTTACAGGTGCAACAGGTACTGTCACAGGCCTTTTTGGTATGGCTATGTCTATCTGGAACAAAGCAGACATAGCTGCTATCAAAAGCCATTCTGCCAAATTCTCCACTGCTTTGGTCAACAACATACTACCCCCATTATTGCATGGTGTGGATGGCCTTAGGAAGAAAGATACACTGTATGCAACATGCATGACATTGCTAAGGCATTCACTGATTATAAAGATAAGATCAGCGCTCATACAACAGAACAACAAAACGAATAAATGGCTTTGTTGCTAGAAGTACTCTGCTCTGCTTATAGCTCCCTACATCATCACTACCGTAATAACTCTTCCGTGATTTAGAATCTGGAAGAATACCTGACATTATACATGATAGACGCATCTTTAAATGGTATTGTCAAGATGTAAAACCACCAGCTGTGTTCCATGTGTGCTACAGACTTTGCCATTCCTCTCCACAGCTCAGAATATGGGGTTGTGACCAGACACCCTAATACTGGTTCTTGTTTGCTGCCAAAAGTGTTCAACAGATACCGTGTTTGTCTGTCGCATCTCCTTGCAACTTTGAACCCCTGACTTTTGTTCAACAAACGCATAGTTCACTTTCGATTTGGCATTGGTGAAGAAGTATACAGAAACACCTGGATCTACCATCTCTCTTGGTTTATCATTCTTTCCTGGATGCCTAGGTGGCTCCAACATGTACTGTGTCAGAAAAAGCAATATATTTACTTGTGCCGATGTGATGTATTGATGTTGTTCAACCTGTTTGTGGTTCTCTCCAGACAGCATTAGATTGGACTTTCCTATGCATGATGACATCACCATAAATGTCATCGACTACTTTGACTTGACTTTGGCTCCGGATAAGCTCTACCAATCCTATCGTGTGGAGGTTCATCGCCTGTCAACACGGATTTCTAAGATGACCTACACCTGCCCTGTCCAGTTGCAAAAGTGGAGACTGCCTATTGTGCTCTCACAGTATAATTCTGATGGCGAGTACTGCGTGGTCACCAACTACAAGTCCTATACCTATGGATCTGTTACATTTGCTATTGATTTCCCCAATTTCTGTTTTGTCCCCCACCAGAAGACTGTCATTGGACATACTGTTATAATCCCCATTCCCCTTCTGGATGCAGATATTATTGATGGTAACCCGATTATCTACTCACCATCAGAATACTCATACTTAATGTACACATAGACACCTCACACTTACATTGAAATCACTTTTAGACAGGAAAGACACTCCTCATCCACATCAGCAATACTATGACCAAAGCCAATGAAGCTGTCCTCGACTTGATCAATGATGGAGATATGAATAACGGATTAACTAACACCTGGTTAGAGATTACTTTTAAAGGTTTTGTTATTATTCAAGCATTTTTAATTTTCATTTTGATTATTATGCTCTGCTGCCTACGGCGTACACTACACCAACACCATGAGCAGTTTGAGTTCCTTTGCAAGGCTTGCACGTTGGGGTTGTAAATGACCACTGCTCCTGTCCTTTCCCTAGACATCTGCCTGTGTTGCCCTTGGAGGCAACAGGGGGGGAATGTTACATGAGGTCCCTGCACCCTAATTGGTACCCTCAGAGGTACATCATAGACAGCTAGCATTTAGGTATATGTCATACTAACATTTAGGGCTAAGGGCATCTACTGTACAAGAGTAGATGTCCGGATATGAATGCATATTGTTGTAATACACTTTACTTGCTAATACATATATTCTGCCATGTATTTTCTGTGTATTTCTTACTTGTAAGATGCCAAGACACTTGTGTCCTTGGAGTAATTATAATATGTAGGATGGCATTGCCACCTTTTGGTGATTTGTACTACTACACTGAGTTATGTAAGACACTGTATAAGAACTCTTTCGTTCTCAAACTGATGGCTTTACAGAATTGTATAATGTTGTCTTGGATCATGGAGCCAGCTCTAATTTAGCCAATAGGGCTCATCTCTGTAACTAGACATCTTTCTATATTTTGGTAACCATAGTAATTATCATAGGTATAGAATGTAATGCACAAACCTTGCACCTCAGAGACCCGAGAGACCCCAAGAGACACAGAGAAACCTCGAGGTGTAGGGAACGCTTAGCACTGGCTCCCGGTTTGTATTGGTAAGAACTGCTTAGGGCAACTGTGATTTATCCCTTGGTGGTAATAAACTTGTTTATTACTCTAATGCAACATGTCTGTGATTACTTGCATTCCCAATATCGTCAAGAATCTGAAAGTGAGGTTTAGACCTCCCAACAGTGGCATTCAATTTTTGAAACAGCTGTGACATGTCAGCAGTGTGATTGATACTGTGGTTACTCATGGATCTATTCCTGATGGGAATTGTGTGTCTGTCCTAGAAAGTGATATTCTCAAACAGTTTGGGAAATCAATTGACAAATTTGAGTTGGCAAAGAGACACAAGTTTGACTCTGTATGTGTGTCATGTGAATGCCTTTGTTGCGAAAAACAAAAGGTCACAGTGAATCTGAAAACCTTGTCACCATACAATGATATGTGGTTCCGACTTTCAGCATTTCTGCTGTTAAAGTCTGACTTTGAGTTAGACCCAATCATTGCAAGCATTGTTTTTCCAAAGTGAAGTGTAACATTCTGCCACCAAGGTCAGTCTTGAACAACATGGGGGCACATGTGACACCAACTGAGATTGCCACATTGAATATGTTTGAAGGTATTCTTATTCAGACAATGAAACCATTTCAAAGTATTCTACGTATGAACACAAAGACATGGAATATTCCACAAAAATAAGTCATCAGATCTCTTAAGGGTTCCATCATGTAACTTACACTTCCTCTGCAGGACAATGTGGAGGCCAACTCCATTGAAAACACTTTGGTCATTCTTGTAAATGGTGTGCCAACAAAGTCAAAGGTGATTTGGCAGGATGTTGTTAATGTTGAGAAGGTGAAGCTTGCCCTTACTTCCTTAAAGAACAACAACCCTTGTTATGCACACCTTAATATTGATCAGATCACTAGTGTGCCTCTTGATCATGATGAGCTGGAAAGCACAAAGCCAATGATTAAAAAGGTCAATGTGGAAACAAATGACAATGTGTACAAAAGGTACACAATTCATCCACTACTTGGGAGAGATAGGTACAGTAGGGGACAACATTGATCTCTATCAAATGAAACAGGTGGAAGGTGAATCTGTGAGCATTTGGGAGGCAACACTGAAAGCATGCTGTTTTCCATACTTATTCCCAAAAGGGTCAGGTGGTCAACTGGATGAAAGGGAAGTGCTTGTACAGGGTGCTGAATACTGAACAAGCCATGTGCTCAGTAAAGATGGCAAATTCAAGATGAAACACACAGTGTCTGTTTCATCTCCTGTGGGAAGAGTGAGGACCCAGCATATTGTCTGCATCTATGTGCATACTATTCAGTCCTGACTACTCACTTGATGGAATTACAGCTGCACAATTTCATCAGAAATTGAAGCAGAAAGATGAAAATGTGCAAGTTAATTTGTCTTCTATTCTGTCAAGTCTACGTGGCACCAAAGAATATTGGTACAGCAGACACTCTGAGGTGATGACAGTGTTGCAAGAGCATGGTGCAGCCACCTGGTTTATCACACTCAGTTGTGCTGAGTATGCCTGTAATGAGGTTATAGAATTGTTGAAGTGGGCAAACTCTGATATTGAGGGTATTGCATCAATGACTCTCACAGAGATGTGCTCACTTGACCCTGCCTCTGTCACAAGGTATTTCCACAAATGGTTCCATGATATTCTGACTTTCATTTTGTCAAAGGACAATCCGCATCTTGGTGTTGTGGAACATCACTTTTGGAGGACAGAATATCAGGCACAAGGTGCTCCTCATATTCACATGTTGCTGTGGATCAAGGATGCCCCCATATAGGTGAGCATGAAGCAGCACAAGTGCTCACATTCATCAAGAAATATATCACTTGCCACATTCCAGACAAGTATGACAGTCCAACACTGTGGAAGTTGGTGCAAAAGTTCCAGCACCATATTTGTGTGAAATACTGCTGCCAGGTCGTGAAGAACAAATCTGATTGGTACACAAGATGGTGTTTCAGATTTCCTAGATGTGTCTGTCAGGACAGTTGCATGAATGATCTGTTTTCAGCAATGCAACACCACCTGAAGGCAAAATCAACCAAGAGGGTATATGAGTTACTCAGAGATGAGAAAGAGGTGTACATCAATGACTACAACCCTACTCGTCTCCTAATGTGGCAAGCAAACCTAGATGTTCAGTTTGTGACTGACAACTCATTGGCTCTGGTGTGGTATGTCATTTCAAACTTAACTAAACATGAGCAGACTAGCTTGCAAGATCTTTGGAAGATATTGCTAGTTCAAGCAAAGAGCCTTACATATCAGTTGTGGTCACTAGGCTTGAAGACCCTTTCACACAGAGGAATGTAAAAAAGATTGCCTTATGAGGCTGGTAGTGGCAGTTATTCTACATCTCTCTGACAAGTCTGATGGCATCAAGCTTTCTCCAGTGTGAACTACAAAGAGAAAGCGGAAGTGTGTACTTATTCCTCATGCTGAGATTGAGGAACTGGCTGTTAATAGACCCTCTTCAAGACATATATTGAAGATAACCTCATTGACACATACTACCCCTGTAGACACAAAGACATGGATGATATGTTTCTATTTCAGGTAGCTAAGTGGTATGACTACAAGACAGATGTCTCACCTGATTGTACATGAGACATCTAAAAGGTCAGAGGAGTGGATGGCTGTTTTGTAAAGAGACATAAGCCTTGGCTCATTGAACACTGTAAGTTACATCTAGGCACATCTGAGAGCAGAGGGTACTACTTTGCTCTGCTATTCCTATTGAGACCCTGGAGGAATGAGGCTGAATTGAAAGGTGACTGTGATACATTCGAGGAAGAGTTTAATCACAGTTTCAAGACATTCAAAAGTCAATACTCAGAGATATACATACAGAGACTAGATACTGAGAAGGAGCAGCTTGAAAAGGCACAAAATCTACTTGAGGAGGATACTCCTGTTAACTCACAGGACAATCTTGATCCAAAAGGACAAGGTATCCTCTGGGAACCCTTACCTCTGAATGCCCTAGAAGTACTCATGTTGGAAGTGGAGAGTGCCATGCAACACGGTACGCACTACAGTGCTGACCCAGCTGAGTTGAGAGAGAGACTCAATGAGCAGCAGTGTGTGGTTTACTCTGAGGTAACTGATGCTGTCTGGCATGGGATACTGCATGATGAGAAGAAATATAACTGTCTTGGCTACAAACTACTGTTGATGTTTGTTAGTGGCTCAGCTGGTACAGAGAAGAGTTTCCTTATTGAGGCTATCATGGCTGAAATATGGAGCTTGACAGGGTCTGTGATGTCTGTTGCTGTTAGTGCTCCCACCAGACTGGCAGCATACAGCACTGGTGGCGTGACATTACACCATCTGTTCATGTTGCCAGTGGAGCAAGGCAAAGCAGGAGAGTATCAGAAACTGTCATTTGAGGTTGCATCTCAGCTTCATTCAATGTTTTGTAAGATGAAGCTACTCATCATTGATGAGATTAGTATGGTCTCTAATTTGATGCTTGCCTGTATACATCTATGTCTGCAGGAGATCCTGGGGACTGACTATGAAGATGCATTCAGTGGAGAAAGCATTGTTGTATTTGTAGACCTTTTACAGCTTGCACCTGTGAATGCAGAATATGTCTTTGCAGCTCTGACTGTGAAGCAGGCCAAGAATAGACTTGGCTGCATTGGAGGTTTTAACCTATGGGCGTTGTTTACCTATGTCGAGCTGTATCAGAACATGTGTCAAAGTGCTGACATGACTTACAAGGCACTGTTGGATCAAGCTCATACAGGTTCTCTGTCACCAGAACACGTTGCAATGTTGAATGGGCGAAGAATCAGAATGGACACTACATCCATAGAAACTGCATATGATATTTTTAGTGATGTGTGTTCCACGGGCACATGCATAGTATGTCTTATGCCATGACTAAAGAAATGCTCTGAGTTCAACAGTGTCATGTTGCAGCACGAAAATCAAGAAATTATCACACTGCATGCTGTTGACACAGTCGATTGTGTCATTTTAAGTCAGAAGCTGGTAGCTAAGATGACTGAACGACTGTCTGAATTGAAGTCAGATGTTTCACGCACAGCTGGTCTAGAAGCTGTACTTATATTTGTAAGAATGTACGTGTCATGCCATGACGCAATCTTGATGTGGATAGTGGTATGTTAAATGGTGCCATGGGTAACATTATTGACTTTGCCTACAACATTCAAAGGACATTTATCAAGACACTTGTTGTCCACTTTGACAACATAGAACATCCTGTCCAGATTGATTGTACCTGTGTTAAGTTCCAGGTGTTGAAGGATATCTATGTGAACAGGAAACAGTTCCCAATATGTATTGCATATGCTATTTCCATTCACAAGTCTCAAGGCTTGAGTTTGGATTCGGCAATGGTGGACATAGGGACAGACATTGTCAAAGATGACATGAGCTACATTGCACTTTCACATGTATGTAGTCTTTCTGGGTTGCACATCATAACAGTCGCACCTCAGAAGATACGTGCTGACAAGTGCCGTATCATTGAGTACAGGAGATGACGTACTCTATACCAGTCACAGATGTCTTTAATACCACTATCAACGTACTTGGTTGTCTCACATCCTTCAGTCACATCTACAGTTGTTAACAAAAGAAAACGAGCTTGTACAACTGATAGAACTGTGCAGAGTTCTAAGAAGGTCACAATGCCAAATACAGATGCAGAGCCAGCTGTTGTTCAGAAGTCACTTGGAATGGCTGTTGTGCCTGTGTTTGACAACAGCACTAGAGTCAACTGTTATGCTAATGCAGCTATGCAGGTCTTTCTCCATATGCCACACTTTGTTGAGGCAATATCTGCCTCGCAAGACACTGCACTATCAAAGGAATTGAAGCAGGTTGTCAACATGGCTTCTCATCAGTCTAACAACGTACAGTCACTAACACCTCTGTGGCAAGTGCTGGGCACATGTGATGGATGCTGTACATTTGCTGCAATCATGCAGCATGATGCTACCGAGTTTATGATGGTTATCATAAACAGCCTGGATGAAGAGGGAACTTCTATGCATCACTATTTTACTGTGTCATATGTTACCAAGTGTGTAAGTCTGTTATGTGGTCATTCAGAGTGAGAAACCACAGAAGACATGCTTTGGGTTTCTTTGTTTGTGCCTCATAGTAAAGCTGTGAAGTTTCGGCAGCTCTTTACCAATGCTGAAAGTGGTCACTTGTGTGTGAGGTGTGGAGGTACATGTACTCAGTCCATATGTCTCAGGACCATCTCAATATCTTATGCTAGTATTGCATAGATTTGACTACAATGGGCTCAGAGTTGACACACCCATCACTGATTTCACAGCTGGTAGAGTAGTATTTAGCCAAGCAATGTTTGACACTCATGCTATGATCTACCACTATGGCCAGTCTGGACATTCTGGACATTACAATTGTTTGTAAAGGTACTGAACTGGATGGGTCAAGTGCGACGATTCAACAAGATCTTTCAAACAGAGACTGCCGCGGCACTTAAAAAATACATATGTTCTGCTACTGAAGAATTATGCCAATCTTGATGTGTTAGAGGAATAGTTACACAACATGCGAAATTCCTTTACTTTGCTGTCCATTTTTTTTCACAGAGTGAGCTTTGTCACACTGTCATTTGTTATTAGCAAATGTACAGTTGTGAATACACAGGAGATATATCTCATGGTTCTGTTGCATATCTAGACTTATTGTGACTTTAAGATTGTTGCGTTGATCAGTGACACAGTGAAAATAGTTGCAGTGGTCTTTAATCAGTGCCAGCTGTCTTCACAGTCACTACAGAAACCACACTTACATGTCTAACAAAGACTTCTGCATGCCAAAACAGTTATTCCTCTCTGGTCAAACTCTTCTGTCATTGTCTTTTTGTTATGAGTGTGTTATATGCAGACATGAGGAATCACACTTGGCACATTTGCTACATGTGTGATTGTACTAAGGTACAATGCTTGTCCATGTGTACTTACAGCATTGTGTATCATATCTTTAACTAAAGATTAACAGCACTGTGTCACGCGTTGAGAACTATGATGTGTGCTCTGTGTTTGTTTTTTTCTTCTTATACTTGCGTCTTGAACAAATATCTAAACTCTTTTCACAACAGTGCATTACTATGACTGTTTCATTGTCGTGTATCTAGATTGTGTGTGTATATATATATATATATATACATATACAATGTGCAATATATTTTTGGGTGGTACTAAGTACTCTATTGTAAACACTAATACTATTAACTAACATATGCGTTGATTGATAGCATTATAAGTATTAATTTTCTCTTCAGCAGTTGTAGACTCATAAAGAGTAATAAGTAGTATGCTTATATGTTAGCATGATATATTATGTGGTTGCACATAGGTAATGTTCTGTTATGTCATATGCCATCATTAATAACAAGTTTCTGTGTTCCATTACAGATATCTTTATCATGTAGTGCACAAAGTTTTTGCTTATCATACTGTAAGATGTTATATTCATAGTATTCAGTTAAAAATTGCTTTCATGTAAGTAAAAGATGTAATAGATGAAGGTGGTTAACTAGTTTTGTACCTATGTAACTATTTTCTTAACATTTACAGTGATGTATATAATACTGTTACCATGTAGTAACAGAAATGTTTGTGTTTTACCTTAACTTGATATATGTTAACAATAGTTGAAAACTGTACATCAGACACTTTCACTGATGACAACTGAGCATTTTTTTTACTCCTGACAATATTCTCTGATCACCTCTATTGAGTGGTCCGGTGGGAATTTTCCAAATGCAGTAATATTGCAGTATGTCTTGACATGTACATCTATGTGTGTATGTATTTGTATGTCTACACATAGAATACATTAACATTAAATGTTTAACTGTTAGTTTCAGATACAGTATATAATTTCTTAGTAAACCATAGCTTGTTTGTACTGCTCTGAGTTCATAAGTCGCATCTGGTTTTTTGCCCACCACAGGAACATTCACACCATCAGTCACACAATAACAACAGCATCATTACTGTTTCATATGTGTAAACTGTGTTCAGAGGGTTATGTTATGCCCACCCTTTGATTCTGTTACATGTCACAGGTTTACTGTCTGTGATACTGGTTTACATATATTTCAAGCAACAGTGAAAAACATTTATGTGATTGTTTTGTGGGACTGTTTTTTGTGTACCAATTTGATTTTTAATTCGACCTTCTCACAATTATTAATTGGGCAATAACTCTTTTTAAGCGTTATCTACCTGTGTTGTGTCTTTCTTGTATCATAATGTAACGGTGATACTATGCATGTTGTTGTTGTAGCAGTACTGCATTTAAGCATACTGCATGATGTTCATTGCTACATTCTTTCTATTTATCACTGTGTCGGGGAGCATTGCATGCCTGAGACCGTGCAAGTCATAAAACTGGTAACTAGAGTCTACCTCAAATCATGGAGGTCTACTGTAAATATCCATGCCCTTTGTTTAACTGTGGCTCTCCACTCAGGATGCAGTAGCTATTGTGGTTGGGGGGGGGGGATTCCTGACTCAGACTGTCCAACTCCTAACTCTACAAAATACTAGAATCACAGAGGTGCACCATTATGTCAATCACCTTATGTTTGCTGTGGCTCTACACTCAGTATGCAGTACCTGGTCTGGGGTGGAGAGCATTGCCTGACTAAGCCCATGCAACTCCTAACTGTAGTAACTAGACTGTACTTGCAACCAGAGAGATGTATCATTCATATCCATGGGCTTATTTTTGCTGTGACTATCCACTCAGGATGCAGTCATAACTGTGGTTACTGCAGTGTACCTGTAAACAAGGAGATGCATTGTCGATGTCCATGTGCTTTTTGTTTTACTATGGCTCACCGCTCAGGATGCAGTACCTCCTGTGGTGGGGGGGGATTGCTCAGACTGTGCAACTCCTAAATGTGCAAACTTGTGCACATCTGCAATCAGGAAAGTGTACCATTGATGTCCATGAACTTATTGTTGCTGTGCTTCTACACTCACTACGCAGTACCTCGTCTGTGTAGGGGGCTGGGGGGGGGCATTCTTGACTAACACCATTCAACTTCTAACTGTGCTAACTTGAGTGTACTTGCAATCAGGGAGGTGTATCATTGATCTCCACAACCAAAATTTTGCTGTGTCTCTCCACTCAGAATACAATACCTGATCTATAGTGTGGGAGGAATATTGCAGGGCTGCGCTCATGCAAGTCATAAGTGTGGTAACTGGAGTGTACCTGCAATCAGGGAGGTGTCCCGTTGATGTCCATGGCCTTTTGTTTTACTGTACCTCTCCACTCATGATGCAGTACCTACTCTGGTGGGGGGGGGCAAATTCCTGGCTGAGACTGTGTAGCTCCTAATTGTAAAACTTGTGTGCAGCTGCAATCAGGGAAGTGTACTATCGATGTCCATGCCCTTATTTTACCTGTGACTCTACACTCAGTACACACTACCTGCTCTGTGGTAGTGGTGGGGGGGGGGCAAATTCCTGTCTGAGACTGTGCAACTCCTAACTGTAAAACTTGTGTTCAGCTGCAATCAGAGAAATGTACTATTGATGTCTATGCCATTGTTTTACCTGTGGCTCTACATTCAGTATGCAGTACCTGCTCTGTGTTGGTGGGGGGGGCAAATTCCTGGCTGAGACTGTGCAACTCTTAACTGTAAAACTTGTGTGCAGCTGCAATCAGGGAAGCATACTATTGATGTCCATGCCCTTATTTTACCTGTGGCTCTACACTCAGTACACAGTACCTGCTCTGTGGTGGTGGTCAGGTTCATTGGTGGACTGAGACCATGCAACTCCTAACTGTGCTAACTTTACTGAACTTGCAATTAGGAAGCTACACCATAGATATATACAGCCTCAGTTTTGCTGTGTCTCTCTACTCAGGATACAGTACCAGGGTACCACTGCATAGTTGAGGCCATATAAGTCACAACTGCATTAACTGAAGTGCATCAAGCCACCAAAAGACACATCTGTGAGATGTTGAGTGGCTTCCCTCCAAACTGCAGCCCAAAGGTTCACAGAGTAACACAGTGCGTACAAAGAATGTATGCATTGTAATGGCAATGGAAGCTTAAAATTGGAAGTACTTAATTGCAACTATCTCAGCAACCGCACGACATAGAAAAAAATGTAAATTTCACAGAAATCATTATTTTTCTGGCTATCATTTTGTATTATGTAGTCCATAGGGCTATGCAACATGCGACAAAAAATCTGTATCTCACACCGTTTTCGAGATACGAGGCCCGAAAGGCGCAGCGTACTCCACCATGTTAGTATATGGGAAAAAGCATCAACTTTGTAGTACTGTAACTTTGGAGCCGTATAATAATTTTTCACCAAACCACCAAAAGACATATCTATGACATGCTGGCTGCCTTCCTTCCAAATTTCAGGCCAAAATACCTAACCATTCTTTTGCAGCAAGGTGGCAAAGACTTCCTGTCATTTTGGCCATAGTGTCTCAAAGTACTTTTGTGATTTATGAAAGATTTTGCACAGATTTGCAGAAGTGTCTTGTGTGCAACAGTAATTTCTGAAAGTACTTTTTCCAGAAATTTGAAAAACATATTTCTGGGGTGTTTAACCCCAAAATAAAGACATGGCTAGCATCCCCAGGCTCCGACTAGGTGAACACAAAACAAATTGTGTCCCTAGAGGGTCCCAAATTTAAATGGCAAGCATTTTTATGATCACCAACTGAAAACAAAATGGTGGATTTGCAACACTGCTAGGGCCATTTGCAACAGTAAAAAGTGCATTTGCAAAAGTGTCGAACTTTTTGTTAACTTTTCCCTTGACTTATAATGGGAACTTGTTTTTTGAATAAATTTTGAACCGTTCAATATTTTTTCATGAAATCTTCAAAAGGCACATCAGGGACCCTGGTTGCATGTTCCCTGAAGTTTTTGGACAGGTCGCACAAACCATGCGACCTGTAGGCGAGAGCAAAGAAATCACAAAAAAGCATAATTGTGCAATTTTTTGTTGCTTAATAACTTCACAGCTGTATAAGTGACTGGTACAAAACTTGGCAGATCCCAATATCTACCATTTCCAATTGTGCATACCAAATTTCAGGCAAATCCATTGAACAGTGGCAAAGTTATTAAGGTGCAACATTTGACCCTTTAACTTTAAAAGTGCTACTCAACCTTATTATGGTAGTACTCACTATATACTATACATATATATATATATATATATATATATATATATATATATATATATATATGGCAAAAATCCATTTAATGCATCAGTTAGGGTTATTCCAAAGTGACAAAAGTAAGGAAATTCAGTGTTAGGGTTGAAAATCCTAACTCCGCATTCACCCCCCAGCACCACACACACACACATGCAAGTAGGGGGGAGGACAAAGGCAACATGACCAATCACAGACAACCAGCAGCAGGTGACAGAAATAAAACACAACTGTCTAAATGTACTACAAGACATCCCCACCCCCCTGACCATGTACTGCATGCTCAGTGGAGATCCACAGCAAAACTGAGGCCATGTACACCAAACGTACATATACCTGATTGTAGGTGCACACAATGTACCACACTTACGAGTTGCATGGCCTTGCCTAGTGATGCCCCACACCCCACCACATCTGGTACTGCACCCTGACTGGACATCAACAATGCAACTCTCTGATTGCAGTTGTATAAAGGATTGTACACTTATGAGTAAACAGCATTTGTGACATTGATGACTGTGCGGGGGCCACCTCCTGCTCCAGGGAGACCCTCCAAGTCTTCCTTTACCACGGCCCATCCTTCCCTTCAAAACACTGTTGAAGTATTCTCCTCTACACTGCCTTTTCTGGATATCCAGCTGTCAGTACAGAACACTGGTCTGAAGAGATCAGTTTATTATAAACCCACTGACTCTCACAGTTTCCTCCTCCACAGCTCCTTTCATCCTAAACATGTCAAGAATGGCCTGTCTTATTCACAGATTCTTAGACTTCACAGGTTATGCAGTGAAGAGGATGATTTTGCTGAGCAGACCCAAATAATGCATAGTTTTTTATCAACAGGGGATACCCTAAAAGCACAGTGGATAGAGCACTCTCCCGGGTCAATAACATGCCCCATAACCTTGACCGCCACAGGAAGGATATTGTCACACAAGAACAATGGCAAATTCCACTAGTGCTTCCTTTCCATCAGAGCACACCTTTTCTTCACAGGATCATCACCAGTAACTTTCCCATTTTACAAACTAACCCTAACATTGGTGCTTCCTTTACAGAACCACCTATTGCCTCCTACCACTGGCCACCTAACCTGTGGAATCTCCTGGTTAAAAGCAGCCTTCCTACTCCTAACAGTTCCTCCCTCCCAGGTACCAAATCTTGCAACAGGACTCGCTGCTAGACCTGCAAATTCATTTCCAGTGTGACTGAAATTTAGTGGCCTACAGGTGTTTTTCACATCACCAAGGAGTTCTCATGCACATCCACTAATGTGGTGCATAGTATTCTTTGCAGGAAGTGTCATACCTCTCAGCCTCTTGCCTCATGAATCAGGGACAAGGCTTAAAATAATCAGGGACAAAGACCCAAAATCAGGGACACATCTTAAAAACTGGTACTATTCACTTAGAAAGCTGATAGAATAAGGGAATGTGTGTTAAGATGCATTTTCTGAAGAAGAACAAGTCTGTAACTTTAATGTTTGCCATTATTTTGTGATTTTAATCCCCACTGTTCTGTCACAAAAACACAAATGTAACGAGGGACAGCAGAAAATTTTGAGGCAAAATCAGGGACATCCCTGAAAATCAGGGACAGTTGAGAGGTATGGGAAGTGTACAGCTATTTACATCGGAGAAACTGGTAGGCATCTTGCTGACCGTTTCAGGGAACATTACAGAGCAGTCAGGAATGGTGAAACTGCTAAACCCATTGTATCCCACTTTATCTCCAGGGACCACAATGTCAATGACCTTTCTGTTTGTGTCCTTCAGCAGGGCTTCTGGGATCCTGACCAACGAAAAAACATGGAAGCCAAGCTGATCATCTGCCTTGGCTCCCAGCAGCCCTCTGGTTTAAATGATAGACTTATTTTCCACTAATATCTTTCAGCCACCCCTTTTTTCCCTAAAGTCTATTTGTTTTTGTACTCATTTAAATTTATTTTTCTTTTTCACCATAAGTCTCCATCTCTGTCTCCTTCCCACACATTTGTCACCTTTCAGCCTTCTTACTAGGCCCTGTTAATTAGCCCCACCTGGGAACTTCCTAGCTCTTTCACTCCCATTATGCTTTATCTTTCCCATCATCACCTTTTTGTTTCACATATTCTCTCTTAATCTTACCATTTATCACTTCTTTCCTGAATCTCCCCTTTCTTCTTTCCCCACACACATATATATATATATATATATATAATTTTACCTCCCCTCTACACTAACTTTTTTTTTTCTCTTTTAGATATTTCCTGAAGAAGATCTAAGGTCGAAACATAGCTTTTTAACTCTGTTTTCTATTTTTAGCGTGCATTTAATATAACCATTTTGTTTTGCATTATGCTATGTTGCCACGCTGAGTACATTTCCATCTTTGAGTTCTCCTTCTAGCAAACTCAAAAACTCAATATCTGCTGAAAATACTTCTACTATATTTTCACTAATGAGTGTGTCATCAACTTTTGGTCTATGGAGAACATGAGTAACATGAATGGCCCAGCATTACAAATGGTACTAGATATCAGTAGCATGATCATCTGTAGAGATAATGTCATTTCCACTGCATATTGAAAATCACTCTTAGCTCAATCTAAATAAGCCCTGGGTGGGATATTCAAAGGGGTTGTGCATGGTGCAACAGTGTTGTGCCATGTGCAACCCACTGATGCACCACGGCGTGATATATATATATATGTGTGTGTATATTTATATATGAATGTAGTCCAAGGTATTGGTTACTTTTAGATTTAAATGTCTCTGTACCTCCATAGTGAGATAATAAACACGGTAGAATAGATTGCTTTAAGAATTCACCTCCATCAATGATGGAGAAAATTTGAAGTAGCCCAAGAATCCTTTGTTGATGCTAAAGTATTACTTACTTTTAGTTACTTTTAGATTTAAATGCTTCTTGCTGTTCAGAACAAAAAAACATTTCGATATTCCACCTTAAATGGACTATAATAGCAATAGACATGATGAGGTATGTTAATATGGAGGTTTTCTAAATGAGGGGGTTGATGTGAGGCAAAGTCTGTACTCTTCACATTGCTTCCCATGATGCCTGTGGATTGATATGGATCTGAAAGGGCAGTCAACAGAACATGTCAGGAGTACAGGGGTGAAATCTCTTAATTTATGGAGAACACCCCCCGCCCCATTTTGAGACAAATTACAGACAGTTGCTTGATCTGGCAACTCTGCTGCCAGGTGGATCCTTGCACTTGCTGTATACACCCCTTGACCTCCTTAGAGGTGGTGATGGGGGAGTGATGTGTAGTTATCTGGTGTCCTTGTGCATTGACAAGGGCGAATCAGTGTAAAATGAATTTCATAATTTATAAGGCACAACAGTTTACAGTTTGCTTTAAAAAGAAATTCCACAACTTGACTCAATAATTTTCAACCAGTTAAGAGTAGAAAGTTAGAAATTGCTTTTTGCTGTAAGAAAAGAAGAAGCAAAGTAGCATTTTATAGAAACAGTGGCATGCAATGGTTTCCATTGATAAAAGTCTGTACTGAATAAACTGAGTATGCAAAACATTGATGCCATATCTCTGAACATACAGGTATCTATACTAGCAGTTATAAGCTATCATTCTGTAGATTACTGTACTCCCTTCATTCTTGTGGAAAGTAGTGCAGGCACTGCACAGCATATCTCTGATGGTTCTGTTACACTTGGAACACCTGTAATCACAAAACAAATCCTCCTTCCCATGCTCCAGTTTAATCAGGTCCCGAGACTTAACAGTGCATGTTATTAGTCTCAAATTGTTTTGTCAAAGGAAGCTTTCAATGTGTTGCTTTGGGTTTGCTATGTATAACCTGTAAAGGTGTACATTCAGATCAGACAAAAAAAATAATTTACTGATAGAAATGCCAGTGGCTGGGGTTGCATGCTTGCCCCCTGGGGCCATAAAATCAGAAGGTTGTGACTTGTAATCTCACACCAGGAACTTGGTCTAATACCCAAGACTGACCCAGTAGTGCAGCACTGATGAGGTGCACAGTTGAGCAGTCATCTTTGGATGAGCGTTTAACCCATGTACAGTATTTCACCCCACCTCTGCTTGCTGACCAGGCAGAAGTACAAAATCATATGGCATTTATTGTAAAAGTATTTAATTTTCATCATTGTCCTCCTGCCCCAAAAAACAGATCCAAGTAACCCACACACAGGACGTGCCGGCAAAGGAGCTGCCACATCTCACCTTTCCCAGTCAGTAAATTACAAGCAACCAAGAAGAAAAATTTAAATGAATAATTCTCAATGCTGAAATGTGGCATTTTACCACCATGGTCTATCTAGGCTGCTAGTGAATTTAGCTAGCTCCCTATTCAGCCTCTGCTCCATCCTCCCACCTTTTACCTCCCTTTACCCTCCCCTTTGTCCTGTCCCACCCCTTTTTGAAGCATTCCATTGTGGTACATGCCACCACTTCAACTGGTAGTGTGTTCCTCTTTACCACCACCGTCTCCATAAAGAAATGCGTTCTCACCTCCCTCCTCAATCTACCCCCCTCCAATCTCATGTCATGGCCCCTTGTGTCTCTCCCCACACTCCTCCTTCTGCTGAATAGACCCTCTGTATCCATTTTGATTATCCCTTTCATGTATTTAAAGATCTCAGTCATATCCACCTGTCCCTCCCCTCCTCCAGTGCGTACAAGTTTAACTCTCTAAGTCTGACCTCATATGGCAATTCACCCAGGCCCTGAATCATCTTTGTTGCCCTACACTGCACCCCCTCCAGCAGCCTAATGTCCCTTTGTAGGTACGGGCTCCAATACTGCATGCAGTATTCCAGGTGGGGTCTAACCAATGATCCGTACAACAGTAGAATAACCTCCCTTCTTCTCAAGGTAATTCCCCTTGCAATGCACTTTAGCATTTTGAGGCCATTGCTGCTGTCTTCCTGCATTGTGCAGAATTGTTCATTGCTCCCATGATGAGCACCCCCAGATCCTTCTTCTCTTCTGTTACCTCCAGCTGCACGCCCCCCAGATGGTAGCTTCTCCTTGGATTTTTTATTCGGAAGTGAAGCACCTTGCATTTTTTTGTGTTGAACCCCAGCTGCCATCTGTCAGACCATGCCTCCAGCATTGCCAGATTCTCATGTAGCCCCTGCCATGTGCCATGGTCATCCACCACTGACCCCATCTTGGTGTCATCTGCAAATAGGCTGATTTTGTTGCTGATGCCCTCCAAGATGTCTGCAATAAATTTGCCAAACAGCACTGGACCCAAAACTGAACCCTGTAGAACACTACTTGTCACAGGCTTAGGGGATGAGTAATCCCAACCTACCACCACCCTCTGCTGCCTATCTTTTAGCCACTTCTCCACCCACCCCACCAGTTTTGCTCCCACCCCTGTGCCCTGTAGCTTGATTCCAAGTCTCCCATGTGGTACCGAATCATAGGCTCTACTGATGTCTAGGTACAGGACATCCACCACATGGTCCCTTTAAATTTGGCTAGTCATCCAGTTATAGTATTCCGCCATGCTGGCATGGCAAGACTTACCCTTGATGAAGCCATGCTGCCTCCCATCCCCCACCCCATTCACTACCATAGTGCCACTAGCCTATTCTTTAGGATGGTCTCTATTAGCTTCACCACTATGGACATTAGACTTACTTGCCTGTAGTTCCTCGGTTCATCCTTGGGTCTGCTCTTGTGTAGTGGAACCATGTGAGCCAGTCTCCAGTCCTGCGGTATGCATCCTGTGTCTAGAGATGAATTAAATAAGTCTGTCAAGGGTCTTGCCAGGACCTTTGCCAGCTATGTCAGCACTCTTGGATATACTCCATCTGGTGCCAGAGCCTTGCCTACCCTCAATGCCCTTAACCTCTCCAGCACCCTCCCCACTGTGATTTCACCATCTGCCACTCACACATGTTTCTATCCTCCCTCCTACTATGGATAGCGGCCCTTCCTTTTCTTTTGTAAAGACTGAACAGAAGTAGTCATTGAGCACTTCTGCCTTTTCACCCTCTTCTTCCACCCATCCCCCTCCTTCTTAATTTTTACAATTTGGTCCTTAAAGCTTCTTTTCTCCCTGATGCACCTAAAGAAATGTTTCTCTCCATTTTTAGGCCCTTCATCAGCCTGAGTTTCCTTGCTGCCTTGGCTGCTATTACCCGCTCCCCCGGTCACTACCTTCACTTCTTTCAGGTATTCCTCCCTAGCATCCTCCTTCCCTGATTTTCTATATCTCCTGTAAGCTGCCCTTTTCTTCCTCACCCAATCTAACACCCCTTTACTTATCCAGTGGAGTTTCTTCCCTGTAGCCTTCTTAATCTGGGCTTTGCTGCAAGTTTCTGTTGCCTCCACTATCCCCTGTCTTATAAGGTCCCACCTTTGCTGTATGTCCATACTCAGTTGAATTTTGCACAGGAACCCCTGTACCACTTACCTCATCATCTTAAAGTTGGCATTCCTGAAATCCAGCACCCTTATGCCAGTTGCAATCCTCTCTTTAGCCATCTGTAACTGGAACCATACTGTCTGGTGGCCATTCCCCCGCAGTGGTTCCTCCACCCTCACATCCCTCACCCACTCCACGTTCATCAGTATGAGGTCAAGGGTGTTCCTTTCCCTAGTTGGTTCCTTGACCAACTGTACTAAAAAGCTTTCCTGGAAGGCATCCAGCATTACATGCTCCCTGCTGCTCTTTGTGGTAGGTGTGTCCCACTCTACCCCTGGCAGGTTGAAGTCCACTACTATCACCACCCCCCTTCCCACAGTTCCTTCTGATCTGTTCTGCCAGTATCCTGTCCATCCCTTCATTTTGAGATGATGGCATGTACAGTCTTAGTGATCTATTTTTGCCATCCTGTAATTTTACCCACAGTGCTTCTGTATCTCTCTCATCTCCCTCCTTCCTTACTTATTTTAATCCCTCCTTTACGCACAGCACCACCCTTCCCCCTTCCCATTTTCCCTATCCTTCCGATGTAATTTGTACTCCGGAACTGTCATGTCCCAGTCCTGGATTTGTGTGGCCCATGTCTTGGTTATAGCTGCCATGTCCACACCCCCTCCTCCAAGAAAGCATGTAGTTCCACCCTCTTATTCCCCAGAATCATAGCATTTAGTGTTACCACCCTCCAGCCCTTGTCTCTACCCTCCCCCCTGCCTCTCTCTCTCCTTATGTCCACTCCCTTAGTAGTTGCTTACCTCCTTACAGTACCTTGCTGTCATGGGGGTAAGCCCATTTGGTTTCACATCACTAGACATCTGAACACCACTATCCCAAATGCTGCTCCCCTCTCCTAGTTTAAATGCTCCTTAGTGTGCTTCCCTATCCTTGCTTCAGTGCATTCTTTTTTTCCTCATTTAGGTGCAGTCTATCTTTTGCATACAGACTTCTGTTCTCCCACATCCCTGCACCCTCCTACCAGCCCATACCCCTTTTCCAGACACCAGGCCCCTAGCCATTAGTTAAGCTCTTGAATTCTCCCTTTTCTTGCCATGCTTGCCCTAGGAATGAGAAGTACCTCTGAGAAGGTGACAGATCTGCCTGCTCCCTCACACAGAGGTCCCAGTTCCTCAAACCTTCTCTTAACCTCCCCTGCCATCACATCAGCCAGGTCATTCGTCCCCAGGTGTATTATTAGATAAGGCCTTTCACTTCCCCTGCTTGCATACCTTAACATGGATTACCCCATCCTTTCTGCCTTCATTCCTGGCATGGATTCCACCCACATTCCACTGTGCCTCTCCCCTTTACTTCCCCACCTGACCCCTCTTAGTATTGAGTCTCACAACACCTAGATGCCTCCCTTCTTCCCCCATCCTTCCTCTTCTCCTGTCCTTCATCCTCATCCACAATGTTCCCTCCTATTGTCTCTGTTTCTCCCCTGTGTTCTCCACTGTAGTCAACCCTTTTTGCCCCAATTAACCTATTTTTCCATCTCCCTCCTCAGTCATTTTGTTCTTTGTACCCATGGACTGCAATTCCCCTTCCTTCTTGCCATCTGTGACTCTTCTGTTAGAGGTCTGCCCATCTGTGCTCCTAGTGTTACAAGTCTCTGTACTCCTTCTCCTATTCTCCTTGCACATTTGTCTCCTGTACCTGTGTCGCCCCCATGACCCTCTTCTCCTGACCACCCCCGTCCCTCTTATTCCTCCCATCTTTTTTATTTTCCTGGATGTCTTTTTTGCTTTCCATATTCCCTTCTCCTACTGATGTAATATGTCCCTTCATCATTTTTGACACTCCCCCCCATTAGCCTTAGTACTTCCTTCTCTAGCCTCCCCAGCCTTATACAGATGGGGCACATCCCTTCCTCCACAGGGTGTCCATGAATACTGTCCCTCCTCAGTTATTACACCCCATGATCCTTTCACCCCTGTGACTTCTGTTCCCCACCTTTCTCAGATTCCTTGGCCCCCTCCCCACCACTGACCCTCATTCCAGCATGCCCCACTACCTTTTCCCTTTTCCAGACTGCCCCAAGCCATTACCATTGCCCCATTACCCCTTCCTAATCTTTGTTCCCTCTGCTCCATTCTCCCTCATGTGGTTCATCTTCTTTTTATATTGGCCCTGTCTATTGGCAGCACTATTTCCCAGCTCCTCAAGCACCTCCCTCACAGCCTTCAAGCCCAACCTCCAGTGTCTTTTAAGTATTTAAGAAAGGATGGTGGGGGGCTGTTTTCAATCCCAACCACCAAACCTAGCAGCCAGCAGCTGTAAACTACAAAGTTAAGCTAAAAAACACCAACAAAACTTGAAAAATATCTCAGGGAGAAATAAACTCTCAGAAAAACCTCACCTCTTATTCCAAGTCTCACTTCTTATTCTAACTCCCCTCAAACAAACTGCCCGATCTGAATAATTCCTTTAATAAACACGGACTATTTGTGATGTTATGTCCTCCTACCATGCATATTTGAACAGGTGCAATTAAAGTACAGTATCTGCCACGTTTGCTAATCTGGTTTCAAAGATTTTAGATACTGTAGTGTCTTCCATTGAGTATTAAGGAGGCTGGTGGTCCACTGATTCTTATTATCTCTTTAGGGCCTTTCTTATGTTAAAAAAATTGATACTATACTTTGTTGAGCTTGCCTTGCCACTGTCTTGTCATGGATAGTATGGTTAGTGATTTATGTGGACTCAGGCATCACTTCTAACTGCATCAGAAACAGCATTCTCAAAACTCAATGTTATCCCTTCCCCCCGAGACAGAAGGTAATGGAAATTGATGTTACAGTTTGGGAACCCTTTTTCACAGTATTTCATGCAATAGTGCAAGAAATTCTGTTGGAGTCATGGAGATAGGGTTCTAAAAGGGGGTTCTCTTGTTGACTAAACAGCTAACACTTGCCTTTACCGGAAATTGGAGCACAATCCCAGCCAATAATTTAGATCAAATGCCACCCCTCCAACTGTGACTTCCCTCCAGACAGTAAAGAAATTGAAAGGATTGTTGATATTATGAAATACCATACCCACAGGATTATTAATATTATCAGTAGCATGTCCCATGGCACAGCAGCTTGTGTTCTCCTTCATTCTGTGAAGTATGAATGCAAAAGACATCTTCCTAGGTTAGAACACCTGACTGGCCAACAGTCAGCCAGCCAGCCATTCAGGTGCTACTACTATAGGATGAGGTGTTTTCATTCATATTTACAAAACTGAAGAAGAGTGCACATGGCTCTGCCATGGGACCTGCTATGGATAATATTGTTCATCTGTTTTTTTACTGTTGTTTTTTGGATGTTGGAAAACCTTTTTGTTATTTTTAAAAATACATACTTTTATTGTATGTTTGCCCTTTCTAAGTGAAAACAGAATAAAAAAGGTTTGACTTTGTGCCTAAGTATGTACCCAACCTGTGGTGGTAACCTAGAACCCCAAAACCACAAATGCATCATCTAAGCACAGTTTTGGGGGGTTTACAATTGTGAGCATGCAGATAAAATTCAAATATAACAGCCATTATGTGATGGTCAAAAATGGTCAAAAGATGCACTGCTGTATAATACCAAGTCTGCTAACATGTACATAATATTTTTGGTCATTTTTCTTTTGTCCACATCCATGATAATTAACTATAGTGCAGTAGGAGATTTTCAAGACTACTGTATATATTCAGTAGTCTTATCTGCAAGCCAATCAACACTTTTTTTAAATAGTTTGAACAGGTGTTCAAATATACCACCAACTTGTGTGGTCAAACTTGTCCATATACAGTACATTGATGAACTAGGTGTGTACCATGTAGGGAGGAGGTTACTGGTGGTCAGGTACCTCTTAGAACACTTGTAGTACCTGTTGCAGCAACTAATCTTAACCTGGGGAGTATGCGCTGTAGCCACAAGCTGCCTGTTGTGAGTGCCAGCTTGCACCATAGTCTACCATTGGTGTGTTACCTGGCCATGCATTCTGATGGACTTCAGCATTGTTTAGTACTGTTTCATAGAATGGCATATGCCTAGACCTAGAATGGTAGAAAGTACAGTGCTTGCTGTGAGTTAGCCAGTCTGTTTGCCAGTCTGTTGGTGTATGTGGACACTCAGTACTATATATGGAAGGTTTTGTGGTAACCAACCATTTATTGGAGCCATGAAGTCCCAAAGATAAAGCACAAACCGGGAACTGATTTTTTTGACAGAACAAGTTAGTAGTGTATTGGAGGTATATTTGAAGACTCCCTATTATACAGCTGTGCATTTTGACCATAGCATAACTCCTTATATATTTGATTTTTATTAGTGTGCACACAATTGTCAAACTCCAAAACTGTGCTTAGAGGAAGCTGTGATTATGGCACAACCTTAGCTTGTGAATCCATGCACATCATTGTTGTGCACCCTTGCAATCTCCCCAATACTACCCACAGTGGGGGGAGTGCAGAATCAGATCAGTTCTGTATCTGATGAAATTCAGTCCCTTTGGGATTATTTTTAGTGTTATAAACTCTGCTCCATGTCATTCTGTTACCCTGCTGTTGAACACAAGAACAGTCTCCAAATTAACTATTAAATATTTTAGCACAACAAGCATTTCCTTAAACATCTTATCTAGTTTCAGGCTTTTCTGATACAGAGTAAGAAGTATTATACTGTACTGTGTTGCAGCTGTAACCTGGCATGAGTGTTGTGTAATGATTTCAAGAGTGATTGACATTATGCAGTACAGTGGCAGTATTCATCGGTTATACATTGATTCTACATTTTTACTTAAATCAGGAACTGAAGTATTTTGAAAATATTCATATTTACAAGCATACAGTACACATATTAAAATTGGTGATGTGCATTATTGGTTTTTTTTACCAATTAGAAATTACATTTTTTTATCCTGACCTGTTAATATGATACAAATGTGGTACCCAGTAATGATAGTTTGTTGGAGTAAGTGATCCAGCCTGACCCTTCAGACTGAACACACTACACCTCACAGTAAGCTAGCAACTGTGTCAGACACACAGAATCCTATTTTTTAATTAAATTTTAAATTAGTATTTTATACAAAAGAGTATTTTGTTGCCAGTCACCCCTCACTGTCTGATGGTGACACACACTATGACAGTGATAGGAGTACAGCTTGTTTAATGCCCAATAGCTCTGTGCACTCTGACCACTGGCAACATCCCTACAGCTCCACTCCATTCTCAGCTTCACACAGCAGCAGAAGATGGGACACCATCATCCCTGCTCTGCTAGAATGGTACCAAAATGTGACAAATGCCACCTGGACACTGCACTGCTGCAGCATCAATTCATTTTTCTCATTTCCTTGCTGCTAGACACAGTCATCACCGGTATGTTACACATGACAGTTAGCTTACATGCATGGTGTGGTGCAATCACAGAACACATGTACAGATTCAGGCTTAGCCAAGTTAGACATTAAAATGACCTTCCCCCAATGTTAGAATCAGAGTCTTAGGCTCCGACAGCCCTGCAGTGATCCTGACCTAATAAACAAAAAGTAATTGTACAGTTTGTATGCCATCATTGCTGGAGACAGGATACATCCTCCCTTGTCAAGGGGCTTTACCTGCACTACTTGCAGTAGACTATGCTACAGAATCCCAGAGGCATTCACTGCCCCTTACCTTGACGGCATTCTGATAGACATGATCCCACCCTACAGATGGACACCAGGCACTAATTCCCAGAATCCAAATATACATCTCACTAGACTGTTTGATACTTTAACAACTGATGTCATAATCCTCTGCTTGTCAGTATTGTCAAGCAGATCATTACTCAGATGGAGGAAAAGACAATCATTTAGAATTTTCCTTGCAGAGACAGTTTCTCTTAATTTCTTTTAGAAGAACCTTGCAAGGGGACTGACTCACCCACCCATTCCCCAATAGGAAATTCATCCCTCAGATACAAATTCACTCCTCACCACATCTAGCATGAAGCTGTGTTCCTCTGTTATTATAACCTGTAGTGACACATCAAATTAATTTGTTTTTCCCTGCCTGTGCTAGCAAGCCAGCTTCATAAATGCTCAGTACCACTCATAAACCAGGACCCAAAATTGTTACTTTATATACTCTTTGAACTCCTCCACCCTATTCCGACTGCCTTCTCATCCATCCCTGCTAAGATGTCAATCTTCATAATGCCACTGCATCCAAAGAATAAAGTAATTGTGCCACACCTGATGCTCTGTAGTCCTTGATCATCTAGATGAATGTGGGGGTGGCTGACTAGAGAACAATTGTCTCATCCGCAATGAACATCTGCCTACTCAGGTACCCCCAAACTATGGCAGACACTGGCCACACAGAGCAGATTAACCTCAGAAGGATCAGAGGGGTCAAATTACATTTCTTCCTGGTAGATAACATGTCATTCTTTGTTTGAGGTTGCATGGGAAGACATTTATTTGGGCTGAGTGAACATGTCCAGATTCAATTCTTCAGTATTACAAAGTCTCATGGATGTTGTAAGGTAGAGAATCAAAATGTGTCCCTATTACACAGCATAACATCTATGCAACCACATGATATTCAGATGAACATCAACATCCCAACCTAGTTCTCATGTCCACCATGACAAATCCTAGCTCCATTTTTTTCTTTGCTCAAACACCCAATATAAATCTTTTTTTTTTTCTTTTACAATGTACTTATGTATTTACATGGACTTGTTTCAAGCTGCATCAATATTACCAGGTACAGTAGCTTGTGGAGTTCAACAGTTAATATACACACTTTTTTTTAATAATAAAAAGTAGAGAAGAAGCATGTGTGTTACTTAGCAATAACTAAGTATGAACTAAGTAAATGGGTAATTTCATTGTTTATCTGTGTACCACCTCATAGTGTCTAATTGAATACTGTGGGTCATGTTTAAATTATGCAAGTATAACATACTGTATAATAAAATTAATAGTTACAAAGCTTTAAACTTGTAACACTCCATTGGTGACTCAACCTTATATGATGAGAATCTATGATTTGTCTGTCAAATATAAATTAGATTTTTGTTTTGCATGATCTAAGTAATACACATAGGCCCAGTTATTCAAAAGGGTTGTGCATGGCACAACAGTGTTGCACCATGCGCAACCCACTGATGTGCCCCAGCATGATATTCAAACAGGAATTGTGCCTGGCACAAATTCCGATGTGCCAGAGCACATCAGTAATGTATGTGGAGCAAGTGGGGGGGGCGTGCCCATTCATACTCTGCACATCCCGATATTCAGCTCAGGATGTGCCAAGTTCATATATGCAACCCCTACTTGTGCTGCTCAAAGTTGATCCCCCCAAAAAAGGAACAACTGCTGGCCACCCACAGGTGAGCTGCCATATTGCAGGGAGCAACACGGCAGCTGCCACCTGTGGGTGGCCACCCGAGCTCCAGCTGCACCTGGCGGTGCCCCCCCATGCCTGATCATGGGCATACACACAAAAATAACCCTCCAAACTCCCTGGTAATTCAGTGGACCACTGTCAGCCCAATCGCAGGCTTTTGTGTAATAAAAATGAATCCAATATCCCTGGTGGTCCAGTAGACCGCTGTCAGCCCTATCGAGGGCTTAAGTAAAATAAAAAGTGAATCAAATATCCCTGGTGGTCCAGTGAACTGCTGCCAGCCCGATCACAGGCTTAAGTAAAATAAAAAGACAATCCAATATCCCTGGTGGTCCAGTGGACCACTGTCAGCCTGATCACAGGCTTAAGTAAAATAAAAATCTAATCCAATATCCCTGGTGGTCTAGTGGACCTCCTCCCCACCCGCCCACTGGGCCCCACCAACCTCTCCCCGGTCAGCGGCAGGTGGCAGCACCCAACCCACCTGCCACCCCTGCCTGCTGACTGATACCGTGAGGGCTGCATGCCCATTAGTCCACAGCAAGCCAATGGGCATGCAGCCTGTACCATACTACACATTCCAGATATGTGAATGGATCCATTCACATATCTGGAATGTGTGTAGTACAGTACGGGCTGCACGCCCATTGGCTCACACTGTGGACCAATGGGCGTATAGCCCTACCAATGGTGTCAGTCGGCGGGTGGCATGGTGGCAGGTGGGTGGGGTGCTGCCACCCGCCACTGACTGGGGGACCGGGGCAGTGGGGATCAGTGGGCAGGTGGGGAGGGGGGTCCATTGGCCTACCAGGGATATTGGATTGTCTTTTTATTTTACTTAAGTCTGTGATCGGCCTGACAGCAGTCCACTGGACCACCAGGGATATTGGATTCACTTTTTATTTTACTTAAGCCCACAATCAGGCTGATAGCAGTCCACTGGACCACCAAGAATATTGGATTCATTTATATTTTATAAATGCCCACAATTGGGCTGTGGGGCACATTGCCGCACTGCAGGAGGCATTGGTCCCCGACGGCTGCTGCCTGGCAGGGTGCCAGGTGCAAGTCACTGGGGGGATCAGTGCACCTGCATGCAAATGGGGCCATAATGATGTGTAAATGGACCCATTTGTGCCTTGCATACACTATGGTCCCATTTGCATGATCTCTTTTGAATATCGTAGTTGCTGCGCATAGCACAATGGAACTTGCACTAGCGCATCCCCCTGCTCCACTCTGGCCACTTGCGCTGGCACAGTGCCACTGTGCCATGTGCACTGCAGGTGGCCAGGGTGCGATATTCAATGATGCTGTGCCATGGTGCAGCTCCGTTGAATATCGCTCAGTCAACCCTCCTCCGCAGACAAGTTGCGCTGCACCCATGCTTGCACCACAGCCTGGCACAGTTTGAATATCTGGGCCATAGAGCATATTGATAAAAGACGATGTGTCTGCTAAAATGATTAGCAATTCATTTTATTCTGCAGACTAGTAATGATCATTTGCACGGTGATAAATGAAAAAGTAGATCTGATCCTACTTGTGCCAAGAATATATTTAGTACACACATAATCAAGATGCTGCATACCAACTGCAGTGCTTCATAATTGTTACACAACATTGTCAGAGATCTGAATAGTGATTTAAAAAAAAACACACACTTATAAATTTTGTAATGTCAATTTGGACAGCCTTTTTTTCCATTTCAACCACTATGATCTACTTATATGCTGAGTAAGCATATTAATCTTTTTTTTCCAAGTAACACAAGTGGATTACCGATAATGATCTGAGTTGTGGAAAAATAACACCGAATACAAGTAAAAAAGAATGTGACATGCGATTCTTTCTTTAATACAAAGTCAATATCTCATTAAAGTCATGCTCACCCATAGAATAGCATCATATCATTATCTCTACTACTTTATAAATGGATCAAGATATCAAGTGAGGAAAGTGACTAAGTAGTTGATCCATCAAAGTACCAAATTCTCTTTCTAATTCTCTATTTGAGTGAGCATGAATATGTTCTATATCTGATGTCCCTTGCTTCTGGCCATAATTCACAGAAATAAAAAAAAGTTTTCATTGCATTTAATAAAATAACATGGGTCATATTATAAACTCATCTAACATTTACTATTCAGATAAAGTAATCTGTGTGTGATGTATCTGGCAGTATAAACTGGAGGTGACAGTAATGAACTGTTAATAAGTTTGTACATCCAGCAGGCTTCGGTTAGATTACCTCAGTCTCCTCTAGCCTACTGTGTGACCTTGATCAAGCCACTTAACCTCTCCAGTTATACCAGGTTGCCCCTTAAAACATAAATTTTTGACTAGTTGACCTTACCCATCTATGAAATAGTCACACTGATATGATCCATCTCCATGATACTTGGATTGAATGGGGGGAATTGTGAATAAAGAGTGATTGATAATCCCACAGAACAGGTTCATTACGACAAGTTGTATTTTGTCCAATAGAGCTGGGATGGGGGTGACCTCTATCAATATTTATTTATGTGTTTGTTTGTTTGTTTATATATACTTATTTTTGTATTTTTACTTACTTAGAAGTATCCCCAGGAAGGTAGTACACTGGTGGACTGTGATAAAACAAGGACTTGAACTTACCACTGGAGATGGTCCTATGTCATTCAATTAGGAACTAGTGATAGTGTATCTGGATTTCAGACTGGGACCTGCAACTCCAGAGGCAAAAATTAATGTATGTAAAAGCCTGTGTGCATCATCTTATGTGGCATTTTGCCCTTTTATACCAAGTTGAACTGATAATTAACAAACCAGGCTGCCTTCCCGGATATTTTGTTTAGCACCAAGAAGCAGAGAACTTTATCATTAGAGAAGGTAAAGTCATGAAGGGGAGGTTTCATCCCTATTCCACTCCTCTATTGAGCCAATCACTTTATGAATTTAAAATATCGATTCCCTTACCCACAGGGATGACTCAATGTAATTATGATGGCCAGTTGTCATCCCTGCACAACTTTTGTCCTGTATAGATGTGTCTACAGCAGAGCTGTGCTATTGGGTAATGCTGGCAGCATGACCACACAGGGAAGGGGGACCAGCACTGTAACTGGGGGAGCTCTATCAATGTATGTTCAGGTATTTTCAGCATACTTCATGATGGACAATGGTCTGAACTATTAGGTTGGGACCACAGCATACTGAGCAGTTTAGCTCATTTCCATGTTCATCCTGGGGTAGAGGGGAGATACATGTTACACTTGTGGTGGTTCTTATATGCTGGATGTAGGACACAGTTGATTGTGGCAGCACAGATAACAAGAAGCAGTGATGAGTTAGGATCATACTCGGCTACCAATATTAAATTCAGAGAATGTTTCTATCCTTACCTGCATCTAGAAAAAAATATCTGAAGTTTTTCAATAACACACTGACAGCGAAGAAGAGTTAAGACTGGTAATAAATGGTCCACTGCACTGTTAGCATCTACATTGTTGTCATAATGTACTCATGTTGTGATACAGAAATCTGGCCAAAAGGGCAATAAAGTACAAACTCCACTTTTACACTTTCAACCTATGTATAAACTACAACCTTACTCATTAATAAAAAAAGATCATAATGATAGTAAGGAACACAATGGAAACAAGTATGTATAAACATCTGTACATTGTAGTTAAACCCAAAGGAGTACAAATAGAGGCCAGATCGTTGATGCCAATTAGCATTTTCAGTGGGGACAGACTGAAAATTTTGATGATGTGGATTCCATAATGCAGCACAGACAAGTAAATTGGATGATCATGAAAAAAAAAGTTTGTGCCAACTCTGATATTGTCTTATCAGTTATGCTAACTGAAAGATCCGCAAAGAAAGCAGAGAGGTAAATACCTGAACTGTCAAATTAGATAGAGTAGATTTCAAGTTTCTAGTCTCACCACTGCCACCGACAAATGTTTGACCCTGATCAGAATGTACCACATCAATGTAAGGAACTCAATAGAGCTTTAATGAAATAGAAAAGCGGAACATCTACTGTTTGACCATCCAGTCTAACTAAATGGTGGATCAAAGTTTCCCATCCACTGAGTAGCTGGCTGTGATCATGCTGAAGTTTTGATCACATAATCATAAGCCAGACTTGCAATGACACTAAGAAACACATGGACCACATGAGGCACCTGGTGGAAAATGTGAAAGTAGCAGGTGCATCATAGATGGAACAGTGTCACCTGGTGGATTTTACCTATGGAAAGGTTGGTTCATCAAATAAATACCAAATGACGCTTACCTTTGCAATTGAATTGACTTTGTTGATTTCATAAAACAAGATGCAATGCAACAATTATGAATAAATCAAAGACAGAGAAAAAAAACATTGATCAAACAGGATATAATCAATTTAAAACAAAAAAAAAACCTCCCTCCACCTCACCCATCCCAACACACCACATGCACCAATTATAGAAAGACTGAACTAACTACTGAGGAGGATTACACCCCTTCATCCTTCATTGGCCAAAAGAACAACTAAATTAAACTGGGGGGAGGTACCAAAGATTAGCAGGTGTCCTTAGAATGGAGTGAAAAGGCTGCCAGCAATCCTGGAATGTATGCCAAGTTGCATTGGAGAGTGCCACTACTCATTTAGCATTCAGAACAGTTAAGAATTCCTGGAACCAATCTGAATAAGAAATCATTCCATTTCCTCTCCAGTAATGTAATAGTATCAGTTTAGTAATCACCTCAATCATCACCATATGGTTCCTTAACTTAGAAGTGGGAATGACTGAATAGTCTCCCAGTAAACATACCTCTACCATAAAGAACATGGCAAAATCAAAAAAGGCATATATCTCCCACTTAATTAATTGCCAGAAGGTTTTTAAAATGACTCTTACCTTACCGCATACCAGGTACTGCAACACATCAACCACTGCTACCACTACTACTTACTGTCCATTGGCAGCAGTAATGCTACCGCTAATGCTACTGGGATTACCACAGTATACCTCGGTAATGTTAAACTTTTCTGTATCAAGCACTGTACAAAATGTCATCATGAAGTGCTTTTTAAATATTTGGACCATTGTTGGCAAAAACTTTTAAACCTTGTGAAGTGACACAAGCAGTAACTAGTCTTTCTAGTTCTTGCAGATTGTGCTGTGCTGTGTCTTGAAAGTGAGGTACATAAAGAACTACCATTTTCTGAAATGTGACCTTTTTTTAGCTGTGAGAGATAGTAGTGGTAGTGCTTGGGGGTGGTGTGGTGAGTTAGGGCTGGAAAACCTAATGCTGCATTTCCCTACTTTTATGTCATTAACTTGAACCTAACTGGTGCATTAACACTGTGTGTTTTTTTTTACAAAGAATATAAGATGGCTAGAGAGAGAGAGAGAGAGAGAGAGAGAGAGAGAGAGAGAGATAGATAGATAGATAGATAGATAGATAGATAGATAGATAGATAGATAGATAGATAGATAGATGGATAAATGGATAAATGGATTGATGTATGAATGGATAAATAAAATACAAGGTTGGCTCTTTTCCCCATAGGAACTATTATCATATATTTCCCTGTATAGCTCATCAATTACAGCTGTATACCTCAGAAGGTATACAGTATGTATAAATCTGTAAACACCCCATTATGGCTTCCATTACACACTCTGTGGAGGAACTCCCTTGTTCGAACACAGAAAAGCATCTTCACTCACTGACATACCTTGTCTAAGGACAATTGTAAACAGATAAAAAGACTGGCACTAACACTTGTAAGAAGAAAATAAATGTATTTAATTATAAAAATTCAAGTTCACAAAACTCACATATCCAGCATAAGGAAGAACAAGTAACCACACCTAGATCCCCTGAACAGTTTTATGCATGTGCATTTCTTCAGGGTGTCTGTTTGTGCACAATCCCATTAAATAGAAAATATAATTAAAAACAGTGCAAAAATGTTTGTGAATGCAACCCCTCCCAAAAAAATCATATCTCACTTCAGCTCTATGCTTTTAGAAGGTACAAATGCTGTAGATGCCAAATGGCAATAAATAACCCCATTCATATGAATTGACTGAACCGAGTACCATCCGTTGTTGGAGGGAGCCTGCCCTGTGGGAAAGAAGCAAACTGAGCCCAAGAGTGAAGATTCCCTTTTATTTTCCATTTCTGACACTGTTTCTGTATTTGCCTAAAAGGACTTCACTCTCAGCTAGTGACGGGGCTAGGCAGTGAGCCAGAAGCTGAGAGCACCTGAAAAGGGTTGGGGCTGTTGACACATAGAAGTCCGCACCACATTCCAGCAAGAACATGAGTGGCACACTACTCAGTAAAGATCTGCAGTTCCCAATACATCATTTGGACTTTTGAACAATATTTATAGGTACTGTCTATAAATTTTACCCCTGGTTTGACAGTGTGTTTGTACTGGTATTTTAACACTGCTACATTACAGAGCAGAGGTGGGGAAGGGGAGTCATAGTTTGTTTCACATGACTGACATTTTTGCCAGCCCCTCATTTAGGACATTGATATGTGGGTAATATGGTTGCACTGATTGGGTCATAACAACACTGGTGCTGAAGCAGTGATCTGAAACATAGTATTCCTTTGGAGCCAAGGTGGATGTGTGGCAGACTCAGCCTTTGACTCAGAGTGATATTTATTTTGATCAGGTGGTTCTGATTGGATTGGTCACTGAGGGAGACAGTAGTGGGCTGAACTCAATCAAATTTATCTGAAGTGTGGTAGTTGTGTGGCAGACTCCACTGTGACTCAAGGTTATTAGCAGCACTTGTCCAAGTCTCTCTTGCAAAGAATTACTGAAGTGGCAGTTCAGTGGTCTGGAAGGTGGGATTGTTGGAAACAAGTATAGGAGGAGCAACTTGATGCAAAAGGGCTTTGTCGCATTTGGGGAGGTCTGGGCACTGCCTCTATGTTTATTTGAATATGTTTTATCTTGGAATGTGTTTACTTGTTAGAATAGGAATACCCTCAGTAATTTTGCATGGTGTTCCTTCCAGGGAATCCAGTGTTACTATTAACTCCAGCTTTTTTCAGGGTTCATTTACACAGTTTAGATATGAGGTCAACCGTTTTTTAACATCTTCCTCGTATAAACCATTAAATCCTATATTTAATGCTGTTTATGAAAATATTCCTTTTAGGAAACTTATACAGTGGCCAACTCTTTACAACATTTTTCCTGTTAGGAAAAATCGCAATAAATTTTCCAGATTATATTTATATAATTCACAACTATGCACTATTACTTTCTGGAGAAATTTGATTTTGCGATTATTAAAGTCTGGTACAGTTCACTCTAACCCTTTCCCTACTTTAAATGTCACTTCATCTGATTCCCTTACCAAATATGCAATTAATATTGCACATTTAAATGTGTAGGGTTTGTTGTTAAAATGGGAAAATGTTACTGCATGGTCATCTTTCCACTGGTTTGATATAATTGCACTGTCAGAGACATGGCTTTCAATTAAAATACCAAATGAAATGATCTTACTGGATGGTTATAACATTTTTAAGTGTGACAGAGTGGGATGCAGAGGGGAAGGGTGCATGTTTTATGTTAGGAATCACCTGACCATAACACAAAAGATAGTGACTGACATTATATCATTATGTGAATTTCTGTCCCTTTCTCACATCCTGGGATATAAAAAAAAGTCTTTTTTGCAGTTATCTGTGTCCCTCCTGGTTTTCAGAATTCTGGATTAAATTTGATACCATCTCACAGGGGGACTATTCTTCATAACAGAGAACTGATAGTTTTGGGAGTCTTAAACTTGAATTGGTCAGGGAAAGAGAAACAGAAATTTAGGGAGACATTAACCAGTCTTAGACTGACACAAATTGTTGAGGTCCCAACCAGAATCCATTACAAAATAGGATATTCATCAGTTTTGGGCAGGATTATGGTTTTGCATATTACAAACCTTTTACAACATGGCACACTTGCAGACAATGTTAGTGACCACAGCCCTGTATACTGCAATTGGAGTGTGGAAAATAAATCTGTACCCCTGGTTTACATTTATACATGTAATATAAAGAAATTAGATGTAGAATAATTCAGGGATGCCATGTCCTCTGTTTACTGGACATTTTTGGACCATACGAGAGACATTAATCCAGACAACAGATGTAAATGAGGTATTAATGGTATTTTATGGAAACTTTAACACTATCTGTCTGTGGTACTTTTGTTCCCTTAAAAAGGTTAAGAATCAGGGTAACAAACAGCAATAGTTTACCTTGGACTTACTAGGTTAGATGAGAGGCAGAGACAAAAAATAGAGTATATAGGGAAACCAAAGACACAGTAAATTTAATAGTATATAATGCAGCTTGAAATAAGTGTAAATCATTGATTAGGAATTTAAAATGCAAATTCTTCATTTAAAAACTAAAGCAATTCAATGGACAAAATATTATGGCCACTTAGGATTTGATTAATTAATTATTAGGAACAAATCCAATTTTACACGTAAGGGTATAAATATTTCAGCAGGACAGTTAACTGACTCTTCTTCCATAGCACAGGAGTTTAACATATTTTTCTCAGATTTATCAAAATACATTCCATGTGATATGCCAGTAAATGATAGTGGTCCCTCTAGAACAGCTGATATGGATCAAGTGTTGCTGTACCCAACAGTTTATTTTAGATCACTTACCCCAGATGAGGTTTTAACTTACTTATTTAAACTGGTCCCTTGACCAGCTGAGGGCATGGATAATGTAAACTTCAGACTGATGAGGATCACTGTGGACATTCTGTGTTTTCCTTTATCTCAAACTTTTAATTTGTCACTCCATTTTTCAGTTTTTCCTGTTATTTGAAGGGATGCTGTAGTCGTCCTGATATTTAAGATGGGAGCTACAACAAATGTCCAAAATTATCATCCCATTTCACTGTTGACACCTTTGTCAAAAATGTTAGAGTGGATAGTGTTTGATCAACTGATTGAGTACTTACTCAAGTGTGTTGTGCTGACACACATGCAACATGGATTCTGGCCAGGACATGGCACATCGACTGCCTTCAAGGAGTTCACAAGCACAGTACATGAGGCCCTTGATAAGGGTCTCTTTACAGTGACCTCACCAAGGCCTTCAACCTGATTAATCATAAACTGCTTTTGACATCACTGACTGGAACTGATATATCTAGTGATGTAGTGGGTTGGTTCCAAAACTATTTGCATGGCTGGAACCAATCTACCAAGATTTATGGTTTCTATTCTCCCCAGCTCCTGTGTCATTTGGCGTCCTGCAGGGTTCCATTTTGGGTCCTGTTTTATTTAGTAATTTTTGAACAGTTTACCATTAATATGTTGCAATTTACAAATGTTTCTTCATGCAGACAATGCAATGATCCTCACACGTGGTGCTTGTTTCAGTACCATACAAGAAAATATAGCTGTTGATTTTATGAATACCCAAAATTGGTTTCTTTCTAAGAAGTTGGCATTAAATGAAAAAAAAAAGACTAAGTCAATGGTCTTTTACAACCACAGAAAGAAATTGTCTGATTCTGCTCTCTTACTTTACACCCTTGGTGGGTGATGATAGAGCAGGTCAGGACTTTTAAATATCTTGGACTGGTAGTGAATGACTGTATGACTTATGAACAACATGTGACACAAATGGCTAAAGTTATATATAAAGGGTTGGGAGCACTTTGCAGAATAGACTCTTAATTAATTTTGTCCACCAGGCTGCTTCTGTGATGGTGTTTTCTTATATAAGTGATACAGTATTGTCTCTTATTCTATCACTCTGTTGGGGAGGGTTTTTTGGCCACGTTAAAAAATCCTTCTAAGCCTGATTGCCTGTTTTGCCTCTCAGTTACCAAACTGAGCCCATCATTGTAATTTGCTAAAACATGTTGGGTGGAATTCCCTCAATTTTAGTTAATAATTTCAATTAGGGATTCTCACAAAAAAAAGTAATTTCAGATGAAGTTCCAACCTTTTTTCATTCAATTTTCAAAAAAACACACAAGTTTAGTTACTACCTCTTCCTCTGCACATCAGTACTTCGATATTTCTAGAATGGAAACTTCAACAGGCAAAAACAGTATAACAGTATTTTACAATTTGCCATTGTTTTTCAGTACAGTTTCCTCAATATTTGAATGTTTTACTGCCACTATTTATAGTTTCAGAGAAGCATTGAGAAATTATTTATTTAACAGGAGTCATTTTAAAAGTTTTAACAATTAAGATGTACCTTTGCCTTGTAGTATTGGTTGTTTTGAACTTAACTTTTTTACTGTATTATTGACATGTATCTGTATGTTGTTCTCGTCACCCATGAAAATGGGTCTTTGGCCCATGGAATTACCAGATTTTAAATAAACAAAACAAAAACAAATTGATGTGCCTATAACATAACACAATTACCCTTACCTCAAAGGAGGTGTCAGAGGAACAGTTTCTGCTAACTTATAAAAACTGGGCTTTGGGAATGTTATCCACAGAATGTCATGGATGGCAGCTTGAGGGTAGCAGGAAACTTTTCCAATCCGTGGCCTTCATATATAGGTCTGTGCTCAGGTAAACCCTCCTTCCTAGATAATGCTGACATCTAAGAAATGCACTGATGATTTACTGACATCTACCTGAATCTTAAGGTTCTTATTGGAATCCTGGAGAAAATCAAGAAAATATAATAATTAATCCTTATTGCCATGCCAAATCAATAATATATCATCAATGTGGTGCCTATAGAGGCCAGTAAGAGAAAAAAATGGATTGGCTTTTGGAGCACATTCTACATCCCATTCCTATGCACCTAGGTAGATATTTGCATAATTAATGGCAAAAAGCATTGCACTTCCCTTAATTTGATGGTTAGTAAATATTTTGAAAAATAAAGAAGTAACATATCAATACATACCAGGATTCTGTAAGAAAGATATTTTCTCCACACTAAAGGAGGTGTGTCTGTGGAGACTGTCCCATAAGGCTCATAGGCCCTCACCATATGGAATGATTGTGTAGAGTTGTTCTATATCCATAGTCACCAATAGTCATTCTCTCTCTCTACCCTAACTTCTCTCAGTATATTCAATAAATGTGTTATGTCTCTGATGTAACCTAGTTTGGTGTGCTTTTAGTGGTGCTGGTTTTCCTTTGCTGTCTTTACTTGGAATTATTTTGGGGCTGTTGAAAATTTCAAACCTAGTCTGGTGTGCTTTTAGTGGTGCTGTTATTCTTTTGCTGTCTTTATTTAGAATTGTTTTGGGGCTCTTGACAATTTGATGACTAGTTGGATGTGCTTTTAGTGGTGCTGTTATTCCTTTGCTGTCTTCACTTTCAATTGTTTTAGGGCTGTTGAAAATTTGAAACCTAATTTGGTATGCTTTTAGTGATGCCATTTTTCCTTTGCTGTCTTTACTTGCTGCAAATTTTCACCCACCTTCACTCCCCCACCCCACGCTTAATTAAATGCCCTGTTAAATGTGATTGACAGAAGCAAAGCACAGGGAATAGCAAGGGCCATGGAGTAGAAGGAGCATAACGGGGAGGAAGCCCACCCTCAGCTCAACAAGTGTTTTGAAGTATTTTTGTTGTTGTTTTCCTTTTAATTTTTTTGTTTGTTTTATTTGTTAACCGGGTAGGAACACTGAACCAAAGGTCCTTTTTAAGATTCAACCCAAACATAGAAACAGACAAAATGCAGTTCACAATAAACATCCTCAAATTATGAATAACATTTACAAATATCCACTGACTTTAAGTAAACTTTAAGATTTGATTTAAATGCGCTTAATGACATGAGTTTACGAAGCCAGCAAGGTAAACCATTCCAAAATAGTGGGGCTGCAATGAAAATGAATAACTGCCTGATTTACTATTATGCAGTGGAAGGTTTAACAACACACCAGAAGCTGACCTCAGATTTTCCAAACAAGATCTGATGACATTCAAATCAGATAAAGGAAAATAAGATTTTGCATGGATTGCCTGAAAAATTTGGCAGCCAAGAAAGTAAGCAATTTATAATCTATTGAAAACAAATCCAAATTTGACTAAAGTAGGTAATGATGTATGAATGATGATGAACCCTGAATAAAATGACATATGTTTATTGTATGTGACGTTCAAAATATGATTTTCCTTAGTTCCAAAGCCATAATGCAAACTACAATTGTACTCTAAATGAGGCAACAATGAGCCATTAGCAATAGACCTGTGAGTTGCTACAGAAAAAGCTTTCCTAAACTTATAAAGAATACCTAACCTTTGATTAACATTCCTACTGACTGCTTTGACCTGAAGATGAAAAGACAAGCCAAGATCAAGAAGCACCCCAAGATGATTAAATACAGTGACCTATTCGACTGCAGTCCCACCAATATCACAAATTAATAAATCCACAGCATCTTTTAACATATATGGAGTACCAAAAAACATAGGTTTAGTTTTCCTAATATTCATAACCAGAGAATTAGCCTTAAACCACTCACGCACTTTAGAAAATTCTGATTTTAGGCAAACAAATAATTAGGGACATGATTGGGCATGTTGAAAAAATATAAGATCATCTGCATATAATAAAATATTGCAAGAATTACACACTGAAGGAAGTTGGTTAGCAAAAATAGAAAACAAAAAGGGGCCCAATATGGACCCCTGTGGAATATCACACTTCAGAATGCATATGTTAGACTGGGAAAATTCAACATAAACAACACATGAAGGATTAATTAAATAATTTCTAAACCATTCCACAACCTGTATCAATAAACCATTTTCTCTCAACCTCACACATAAGAGAGGATGACCTATAAGATCGAAAGCACTGGTCAGGTCCATGAACACCGCACAAGTCAGGAAACCCTTATCAAATCCCCTAAGTATGGAGTTGTGAGCCTGATCAGGGCAGTCCCAGTCCCATGTTTCATCTGAAACCCATGCTGTTTCTGACACCATAGATTATAGCTATCCAAAGAAAGAGTTACCTGATTTGAGGCCAGTTTCTCCCAAACCTTACTCAATGGGTTGAGGATAGAAATCGGTCTGAAATCTTCAGGAAAAACAGCTCCAGGCTTCTTTGGAATAGGGACAACCCTTGCACTTTTCCTGGGAGTTGTAAATAAACCAGTAGTTAAACATAAATTGAAAACAGTGGTAAGGGGACCCACAATAAATGGGGAAGCTATTTTGATAAAATGGCCATCTAGGCCACCCCTGCAATCAGAAAACTTATTAGGAAAGGCACCAACCAATTTCATAACTTCAGATTTAGTTACCCTGAGAAAATAGAATGGTAGAATATTCAGAGGGGGATTGTCTGTAGCAAAATTACAATCCAAGAAGGTGTGAGAGCCAGAACTGTAAGAAGATAAACCAGAGAATTTAGAATTAAGTAAATTAGCAATTATTTTAGGATCAGTAACATTTTGGCCATCCACTCTTAACAATTTAATAGACGTTTTATCTTTCAGAGATAAAAATGAATTAGCAGTATTCCAAAAAGACCTGGAATCTGAATGACCCTCAGCAAACTTATGATTATAATAGTCCCTCTTTGTCTGAACCACCATCCTACAAACTTTATTCTGATGAAATCTATCTTTAAAAAAAGTATCTGAAGATTGGTGGCAGGATTTTCGGGACAGTAAATTAATAAAGAGGAAACTAGAAGGAGAGCTCAGTAACAGACAACTACTGGAATAGCAGTATAAATGCAGTATAATGTGGGGAGTGGTACAATGCAGTGGATGTGAGGCAGCTGTATTTAGGCATACCTTCTGGATGCTGAGGTACTGCCCTATCTGCAGGAATCAATCTGGACTGCAGCACAAGGTAGCCAGACTCAGAGTGGAAGTAAACTGGGTCAAGAGTATCTTTGCCCCTATCCAGAGGCCACCCAGTCCAACGTCACTGTCTCAAAAGATGCCATGAACTAGGGGCACTTGGATGATGGTGAGATCAGGGAGAGTTATGGTGGTATGGCAGAGGCACATCCCCAATCCTATTCCACTCCAGAACTCATATAATGCACTGGTAAATGAGGACAACCAAACAGAGGTACACAGAGAAGTGGAAGTGAAGGATGTGGAGGTCATCTGAGGAGGTGACCTCATTGGGGAGAGCAGTGAACCCCAGAGAAGAATGAAGAAAATCCTGGTGGGGGACTCTATCATAAGAAGGATCCAACTAGGAACCCACAAGGGGGAGGACAGGGAGGTGAGGTGCCTGCTAGGTGCCATGGTGTGGAGGGATGGGAGAAAGATCCTAGGGATCACCAACAAGGCAAGATGGGAGGATGAGCTGGATGTCATTATCCACCTAGGTAAAAATGACCTGGCATACGGGGAGTCTAAGGAAGTTCAGGAAGAGTTTAATAAATTGGGGAGGGGTCTCAAGCAAGTAGCTACATCTCTCATCTTCTTGGAAGTTATTTTTTTTTGTTTATGTTGAATTATATTGACCTGGTAAGCCCACTGGGCCTAGAAAGTCCCTTTTTCAGGGGAGACCGAGGGGGATATAGATGGTAAGCAACTGAAATTGAACCAAATTAAGCTGTTGGTGGTATTTTTTAGTGAATGAGGGAAATTTTGGCCAGGACACTGAGGAAATTCCCCTACTCTGCCAGCAGAGGGCTTGACTTCCTGCAAGCAGAGTGGAGGAACTCAGTTTGAAGCCGGACAGCAGAGGAGGATGAAGTGCTGATGTGGCAGTGTCTTTGTTGGATGTTCAGTGTTTCTGCATGAGTGAGGATGTGCAGGAGGCTGAGGAGCAGATCTCCACCCAGCCTTTATCCTAAAGGAGACAAGCACAGGAGAAGCAGTCATGATGGAAGTAAAAACTGAATTTTTGGAAGAAGAAAAGGGCATTGCAGTGCATAAGGAGGTTGTATGTGAAGTTCCCTTGGATGATGTGATCTCAGAGCAGAACAACAGTAAGTTAAATACTGTGGGTTTTAAAGCTGTTAAAAAGAGATTGAGCCAGCCCGTCGGCCCAGCGGTTGGATTTCTGCTTCCGATGCCAGTGACTCGGGTTCAGGAATGAGCTCTGGTCGCTGGAGGGCCGGCCAGGAGGAGGCAGCTTTAGCATCCCATGACTGCTCGCTATGTTCAGGGAGGAAGGGGATTGTGACCCGGTGCTGAAGCAACCACTGGCAGGTGGCAGAGCAACATGTCAGGGTCATTAGGGGTGGTGCGTGACAGATGTTGGCTCTTGCCTGGACATCCAGGTGTCACACACCTTAAGGAAAGCCAGGAAAATTGCTCCCTGGCCTCTGGATGATGACTCTTTGTTCCCTGAGGGCCTCTGGTGCCTTCCCAGTGCCTCCTGTTCTGCTGCAGCATCCCCAGGCCCTAGAAGTGTGTGCTGGGGTCATCCCCTGTGCCTTTCCCCTCAGAGGAGGGGGACCCACCAGATGAAGGGGTACACCGGGATATCCAGGGGGTCAGCTGCGATCTGGGGATCAGAGGAGGGCTGGGTAAGGACAGAGGGGGTCAGAGGGAACTTGGTAGAGCCTGAAGTAGTGGAGGACCAGTGAGCACGGGGGTGGAAAAATAGATTACACAAAACAAAAAGAGATTGGCTGGGATAGCAGGCAAGAAAAATGCATACAGCAGGTAAAGGCAAGGGAATGAGAGAAGAGAAAAAAGCCTTTCAAAATCAACTGTGTAGCGATGATGTGACAGAGGCTGCATGCTCAGAACCAGGCTCTTCTAAGACACGGTCTGCTAGTAGAAGATATGTGAACCCTGATAGTGCCCTGAAAGGAACGGTGAAGGAAAGTAAAAAAGGACTAGGCCTAAGACGGGCAGGGGGGCAAGGAAAATTTCAAAACAAAAAGGAAGATACATGTAAAATTAAAAAAGAAGAGGGTATTGCAACAAATGATTTACAGGCAGAAGAAGTAATGAATATGAACCCTCATGAGTATAAAGATACACCTGAATTGGTGGCTGATGCTCTAATCAAAGCAGGTTGGAGAAGATCAGAAGATGGGAAGAGTTGGGACCCAAACAGGCCTGGTTCTTTTGAAGAGCATGTACACCCTTCAGGAGAAAATACTAAGGACGAAATGGAAAAAAGGATGCAGAGGATAAAGAAACCCCTGAGTCAGAACAAATAAATTAAGATAATAGTGGTGGGGACTCCTCTATGGAATTAGAACAAGATACAGTTCAAAATGAAAATCAAAATGATAAAGAGAAAATCCAGAAAGAGAATGCCTGGGATGGGAATACCAAAGAGAGGTTATTTCCTGGAAATCAAGGCCTGCAGCAAGCAAAAAGAAGAAACGCAGTCAGGTTAAGATATAGAGGTTCCCCTTCGGAGGTCCCGGACAGATTATACATTGGCAGACAACTTTTGAAAAATTGCATGACATTTTACCGGTATGAAATATATGCATTACTTCACATTCCAGGAAGCCTTGAGTATGACATTAGCTTCAAACATCCTGGAGGCCTAGACAGGTTTTGGAAACTATTTCATTAGATTAAAAGAACACCACAATGGTCTAATTTCTATGCAATTCCCCTGATAAAACCTGCATTCTGGATTGTTACAATACTATTCCAAAATGAAGGGGTGAATGTATCTGATATTTCTTTCTGGTTATGACAAAGATGTGTGGTCCATAGCCCCCCAGAGCCAATTTTGCATGATGAGTGTTTATGGACAGGGGATGGAAGTATAAAGTTATGTTAAAACAAACAGAAGGTGAAGTTCAGCATTTGGCCAACTGCTTTTTCCTGGGGCGAGATTCTGGAGTTGTTTTCTATGCAGGCCAACCTAAGACTTGTTATAAGTGTGGGGACAAGAGCCATCTAAGTAATGCCTGTGATCACTTAAAATGTGGATTCTGCGGGTCTCTGGGACATCAAGGCTCTGAATGTAAAAATAAACCCAGGTGCAGCCTATGTGAAGAAGAGGGTAATTTTTATTTAAATTTTCCCTCAGCAGCACATAATAGCTCAGATCAAAATGAGATGGCTGAGCAGGATGTGGTATTAGCAAAAGCTCAAAAGGAAAAAGGGAAGGAGGACAAAATAATTTATGAAGCAAGAAATGCAGATCCTCTAGAAATCAATAGAGGTGGTGTTAATGAAGAACTTAAGGTACGTGTCCCCTCCACTCCCCATCTCACTACACTCTTGAATGAAAAACAAGAAGAGCAGGCCCTGGGGAGAGCAGCCACAAGCAAAGACAGCAGTAGCTCAAAAAAATAAAACAAGGCTGGAAACAGAAGCGGAAGAAATAAAGGAAAAGGGGAAAGAAACAGAAACAGATGTTACTCTTATAACAAGATCCAGAAGGGGGAGAAGTTGTGCACAAAGAGGGACAAAAACAGTGGAAAAAGACAGAGAAGGGATAATTTTACCTAATAGATTTGCTGAAATACAGGATAAAGACTGGGCAACTGTTGAAGAAGAATCTTTAACTTCAGACTTTGAGGTCTCTCAGACAGAGATTCAGAAAGTGGGAATACTACAGACACACAAGTGTCAAAGAAAAGGAAAAAAAAATCCAAGGACATAGGATAATGATATGCTGTTTTTTAGTTTTTTTTTTCTGCTATGTAGGTATCATACATCAGTTAACATGCCTTTCTGTCAATGTTAATAGTATTAAGCATTTTTAAAAAAAAGGAAGTTAATGTTTGAAATCTTGAATGGTTTTAAGAGTGGAGGTAGTTATTACGCAGGGTACCAGATTACATACCTTGGAGGAGATAAACCAGGCACAAAAGGGTTGGAGGTGAGGTGCATCAATATGGTCTATAGGAGAAGAAAGATGTTCAGGGGTGGGGACTGGGTTTTCAACTGAAGAAGTTAAAGTTAGGAAGATTACAAATTTAGTTCAAAGTAGGATATTCATTTTGGATGTCAAGATAAAACAAACAGAAATTAGGATAATAATTATTCATAATTCTCAAACTAAGGCAGATAGAAGTAGGTTAATGAAACTAGCAGAACCTTATATTCAATCTCTAAAATGGTATTATGGGACGGGGATTTTAATTATGGGTTGGGTAAGGAAGACTGAGGGAGAACAACAGGAAAAGTCTTTTCAGACACCAATTGTCTTAGAGAAATCATGAAAAAAGGAGCGTTGGAAGATGCATATGTGCTAAAGGGGAAGAGAGTGGAGCATACATATTTCAGAGGAGGTGCATCTACAAGGATAGACTTGTGGTTAGTTTCTCAATATATTAAAATTGATGAGATAAAAGTTATTCCTATAGAAACCTTGGACCATCTGGGGGTAAAAATGGTCATTAATTTAGGAGGACAGCCTAACTTTGGGAAAGGGTTTTGGAGATTGAATTTAGAAAGGTTAGAGAATGAGGAATGCAACACGAAAACTCTAGATTTATTTGAGGCTGGGAATTCAGTTAAAGAATTATATGATTCATATAATGAGTGGTGGGAAGACACAAAGTATGATATAAAACAACTTTTAATAGAGGAATCACAGAAAAAGGAAAGATCAAATTATATGGAATATTTAGGTTTAGGGGCAAAATTATATACATTAATGGCATATCAAGTCTCATACAAAACCAATGAGAATGATGGTATTGAACAGATCAAAGAGAAAATGAAGAAGCTTCAATATAATAGATTAAAAACATTATACATGGAGCAGAAGAGTGGGACACAAGGAAAAAAGTATCATACTAACCCATTTAATAGTAATAAAGATAGAGTAGAGAACAGAGTTATGAATGAACTACTGTAGTAGATAAGGAATGGCATAGACAGTCAGATATAAGCAAGATTAAATACATAGTGCAAGAAAATATGAGAAACAAATATCAGAAACAGGAAGGGAAGGAAAAGAAGGGTGTAATAAGAAAAGCAAAATTGCCACAGTTAGACAAGGTGGAAACTGAAATTTTAAAAGAGAAAATTACAGAAGCAGAAGTCAGAGAGGCAGTTCACTCCTTAACTTTAAATACATCCCTTGGAACTGATGGAATATCAAATACCTTTTATAGGAAATATATAGATAAAATAGATAAAATGTTAACTTTCCTGTTTAATTAGATATTTGAGGGGGATAAGTTAACAGAAAGCATGAGACGAGGAGTAACCATTTTTTTTGAATAAAAAGGGAATAAGACAAGTATTAGAAATTGGAGACCAATCACTTTATTGACATCAGACTACAAAGTTTTGGCAAAAATTATAAATAAAAGATTGTTGAATTTTGCGGAGAAATTAATCATGCAGACGCAGACGTGTTTGATTCCTGGAAGGAATGTAAGACAAAACTTGATATATATTAGGGAGATTTTGAATACTGGACAAAGAAAAGAATTACAGGGGTACCTGTACTTAATAGATCAGGAGACAGTATTTGATTCTGTTAATCATAAATATATGTGGGATGTTCTAAAAGGATATGGAATTTTGGATAAGTTGGTTGGATTAATACAAACATTATCTACTGAAGCTCAAGTTGTCCCTTGGTGAATGGGCATTTGGAAATCCTGATGTACATTAAAAATGGGGTGAGACAGGGCTGTCCATTGAGTCCACTCCTATATGTATTATGTGTTGACCCTATATTAAGGTGTATAGAAAATGATAAGGAAATGAAATGCTTATCATGGGAGGGAAATCAATTATGTAAAACTTGTGCATATGAGGATGATAGTGTTATTCTAGTACAAAATCAAAGATCAGGGGAGAAATTGTTGGGATTTATGGCAGGATATTATGAATATACTGGGATTAAAACAAAGTTAGATGTATCCTATAGGAGAAGTGACTTGTGAGCAAAAAGGTAGCTTGAGAATATGTCATGATGACTCATAAACAAATAGAAATTCTTGGGATTAGTTTTGGGGGTGAAGAGGCAGCAGAAAGAAATTGGGAAAGAACATTTCAAATAGCAGGAGGGAAAATAGAGAAGTGGAAAAACTGGTCTATGACTAAAGAAAAAGAATATACTTATTAAAAAACATTTATCATCCCTATATTTTTATATATTTCTTATATTTTTCCAGTACCATTAAAAATGCAGTCTAAAATCTTGGGTGTGTTCTTTCAGTTATTATGGGGTTCTAGGTTGAATCCGGTAAAAAGTGGCATACCTATAGACCAGTTATAGAGGGAGGTTTAAATATGGTGCAACCAGTAGTCTTTTTCATAAATAATTTTATTTATGATAATTTGGTTTCATTTATGAAAGGGGAAGGGAGGTATGTCGGGAAGATTTGCTCAAATATGGGTAGACACAGTAGCGAGGAATATAGGGATTAAAGGAAATATAAAGGGGAAATCAATGATACCTCAGTAAATGGAAGTATGTAGAAAATACATGATGATGTGGGGTATAACAGCAGATTTAGTTCTTAGGAAAAATAGAAAGCAGGTGTATAAAGAAATAGTGGTAACAATTTTTTTTATGAAGAACCAGCTTTTAAGGTGAATGAAGATATTGATATAAGCAAAATTTTAGAAATGACTATAGAGAAAAGAACTCCAAAGAAAATGAAAGAGACGGTATGGGTATGTAGTCATGGCAAGCTTAATGTAAGAGGAATTCAAAAACATAAAAGCAAAGAGGAGAGACTGTGTTTAGAAACTATGTGTGGTCTATAGGAGGAAAGCATGGACCACCTTTTTTTTGAATGTACATTTATTCAAAGTTTTTGGGATAATTTGGCTTCTTTTGGGGGGATAAGGATGTTTAGGAATATGGATTACAATGTTCTAGTATATGGGCAGCTAACAGAAGAGTGGGAAAATATTAATAAACACACAGCTTATGTGATTCTGTCTGTTATTAAATGGTGTATCTGGCAAGTTAGGTGTCAGAAAGTTTTGCAAAACAAAGTACGTACATTACAGGATTTACTATTTAAAATTCAGGATGAAATTGACATAATATATCAAAATGAATGTGTTATATTTGAAGGTTATGTGGAAAAAGTATGGGAAAATACAATGATCAGTTAAGAATGTAATTAGGGTGAATTTGGAAATACTTTTGTATGCGTTAATGGATGAAGATTAAGGTATAAGTTCTTGTAATGATTTATTTTTGGTTTCTTGAATAAAAATTCCCCTACTCTTTTCGATAAGTGCCATGGAATGTTTAACAACCATCTGAACTACCATCAATCCAGGGAGATGGGACCTCAGTTTAACTTCTCATCTGAAAGACGGCACCTCAGAAGTACAGCACTCCTTTCATGCTGTACTACAGTGTTAGTACTGGGATATTACCCAAGTGCCAAATGTGGGAACTGAACCCACAGCCCTCTGATCTCCCAGCCTCAGAGGCGAGTGTGCTACCTGCTGAGCCACTGATACTGTAATACTTGTGAGAGGCATGGTAGAGTGTAGGTGCACATGCATGAGGAACGATAACACATGGTTGAAGAACCATTGCTGTGAGGAAGGGTTTAGATCCATTGGTGACTGGGGACCCACCTGGAAGGATGGAGGCTTGTTCAAGCCTGATGGCCTGCATCCATCCTGGAAAGGAATCCAAGCACTCAGTGATAAGTTTAAATCTACATGGACAAGAGTTTAAACTAGACAAAGAGGGTGGCAGGCCAGCAAGGAGGGTACCTAATCCCCCACAGGGGTAGCAGTGGAACCAGTGAATAGGAGGAAGGGATATGTCAACAAAGCAGTGTGCAAAAAATGGAGATAGGCATCCAAGGCATGGATAGGAAGAAAGGTGACAAAATTCAACAGAAGGGCAGACAACAGGGAGAACCAGGGATGATGGACAACCAGGGAGGGGTCTGGAGTAGAACAGTTAAACAGTCCAGGGAGTTCACATCATGGAAAGCCATATGTGCCAATGCCAGGAGCCTTAGTAACAAGATGGAGGATCTGGAAGCTGCCATGATGCAGTCGGACCTGGACATTGTGGCCATCACAGAGACCTTGTGTAATGATAACCAAGACTGGGAGATGGCCATATCCAGCTATAACATATTCAGAAGAGACAGGGCAGGTAAGAAGGGAGGACTGGCAATTTATGTGAAAGATGGAATAAAGGCCACAGAGATCCAGGAGGAACAAAATGGGGAAGAGATACTGTGGGTTAAGCTGGAAAGGAAAATGGGGTCAGCTATCCACACAGGGGTGGTCTACAGATCACCAGCCCAGAAGGAAGAGACATATAGGGAGTTAATGCTAGCCATCCAAAGGATGGCAGACAAAAGGGAGGTGGTGCTGGTTGGAGACCTCAATATTCCAGACATGGACTGGAGCCTCCCATCAGCAGCATCAACAAGGAGCAGATTTATCCTGGACTCCCTTCAAGGTGCCTTCCTTAAGCAACTGGTGATGGAACCAACTCAGCAGAAGGCAATACTGGACCTCGTACTAACAAACAGAGACAGTGTGATGGGGTAACAGTGTGGGAGCACCTGGGGAACAGTGACCACCATTCACTGTGGTTTGAAATCACAGAAGGAGCAGACCCAAACCACACAAACACATGTATCCTGGATTTTAGGAGGGGGGGGTCTATGCATGAAAAAGGGCTACCAAAGTGTGACATTAGTGTCGGTTTTTAAACTCTGTAATATAGCGATTATTATAAGCATTTTTTAATGCTACGAGTCACCTTATAAATATGTAGTATGGTGTAGGATAATTCCAATTTTGGGGCTCAAGAAGAAGCCTCCACAAACTTGTACATGTAACAGGGGACATAAAAGCAGGGCTGCACGTGTAACAGGGGACATAAAAGCAGGGCTGCACGTGCAATAGGGGACAAAAGATGGACTGCACATGTAACTGGGGACATAAAAGCAGGGCTGCATATGTAACAGGTGACATTAAAGTACTACAGGCACACCACTACCTGTCTGCACACAACATAGAGGCATGCTACCACCCATCTGTAGACAACATGGAGGCACACCACCACCTATCTGTAGACAACATGGAGGCACGCCACCACCCATCTGTAGACAGTATGGAGGCATGCAGCTAAATACCTGATGGAATCTTTCAAAGAAGTTCATCATTAAAGTATACATTCTAATCAGGGCATCAACAGTCCATATCACCTGAATAATGGACTGTCCATGTAAACTGAACACAGACAACACCCGCAGAAAACAGTATAGTTGGTTTCCACAGTAAGTTTTTTTTTTTTTGCCAGGCAAAATTCTGTAAACTGGACACACACATGTATGATATGGCTGACCAATATGGCCCAGAGAATAATGTATCCTAATTAGGGCACCACAACAAGCAGCATGGGGAGACTGCTTTTTAACATTAAGTTCCACCCCTGCAAAAACAGTGATCACATGGTTTTGTGCTATGACTAATGCTATGCTTTGGTTACCCTGCAATGCAACCAGAAAATCCACAAAGGCACAATAATAAACATTTTAAATGTGAAAAAAATAGAATATTGCAGGCAGCGCCAGACAAGTTAGCTAATGCCACAGCATCACTCAAAAACCATCTGAATCACAGCATACAAACCAGCAACCCCACCAACATTAGTTGTTGCCTACTTAGGCGTACAACTCAAGTGTGCATAAACCAGTAACTGGTGTAATGGTGTAACAAATACATGTGTAATATGAATAACTTTTTTTTGGAGGGTGGGTGGGCATAGTCACAACAAAATGGGTTTTGCCAAGATTTCCAGCCCAGTAAAAGCTATATGTTTGAATACAATAAGCACACATCTGGGGTTGTTTGGTGATTTTGAAATTTAAACCAAAATAGCAGGTAGCATTACCATGGTGGTGTCCAAGCTAAAAAAACTAAATAAATAAATTCATTTTGTTCATGTTTTTATTTTCAAATACTAAAATCCTAATCCAATGTCAAAACAATCATGAACCAACTAACAAAGCTGTTCAAATTATTAAATCACTTCTTAAGTGAAGACAAAAAAGGAGAAAAATGTAATAAGTGCAATATGAGTCATGCATCATCCCATCTGCCAGAAAGAAAAAAAAAGTAAAATACTGAACCCAGGCATCTACAGGTCTGCCAACAAAATGACAGCAAGCATACACCCATCTGGTAACAAAAGGAAGCCATGCATGCACACAGCTGCAGACAAAATGAAGGGATGTAGCCATCTGTCTACAAACAAAATGGAGGCATGCATCCACCAATCTGAAATCAAAATGGAGGCAATCATACACAAATAAGCAAACAAAATGGGGGCATGTATGCACCCATCTACAAATCAAAATGGAGGCAATACTACACAAATCTGCAAACAAAATGAAGGCATGCATCCACCATCTACAAACAAAATTGATGGATACATACACCCACCTACAAGCAAAATGGAGACACGCATCTAGCCATCTGCAAACAAAATGTATTCACGCTTCCAGCCATCTGCCAACCAAAAACGGAGGCACACCACAAAACATACCACAGGAACTCAGTCAAAAACTGTCACCAGACCTGATATACACAGACCAAATAGTGCAGCAACCCCCCCTGCAAAAAAAAAAAAAATCGGTGACCACATGGTGTGGTACCCAGATTAACAACAAATGCTGTGGGTGCCCTTTGATGCACCAAGACAAAACAGAATTGGTGCACCCAACTAATTAAGAAGCCAGTAACAAATGCATTACACAATGCAATAGCCCATCACAACATATGTCAAGATTGTGCCAGGCAAACCTACCACTCAACCCAAATTTGAGGTCGCCACTGACCCAGTGGTGTGGACGGCTGAGGCATCCCTGTCATGTTGGTGACTGGCCAGTGTGCCATGGGCAGAAATGTGCACTGCACAGCCATTGCCAACATTGCATGCTCTACCCAGGGGGAAACACAGAACAAGGAAAAATTAGGTCCCAGATTGAGCGTGGTGATGTCAGTCACCCACCACAGGCCCCAACTCTGAATGGCACTTCCCACAATCTGGATCCTACTCGAGATGAGTTTGAGCAAGGGAGGGCTCCTCACTGCCCTGCCATGGAGGGTAAACCATGGAGGAAGAAGGGGTTAGCTGCCTGATGTCGGGGTGCGGGGCTGGGCAGGTGGCTGAAAGATAGATGCCAACTGGTGGGGACTTGAAGGAGAATCAAATAAAGCAAACAAATAAAATTTGTGGTTGCCTAATTTGGGCGCACCAAACTAACATGCACATCTCATCATGCCATACCTCTCAACTGTACTGCCTCATGAGGAACAGTCCCTCATTTTATTCACAAAAGCCCCTTGTTACACATTAAGAAGGTTTGTCCCACATTCAGCAACAATATTATAAAGCACAAATGCATAGCAGTTCATATGATAAAAGTATTACTTATTTAATGGCAAACTTTGTGAACACAAAGGCATACATTTTAACAGTGGTCTGAGCTTCTAAGTAATAGATTTGATGAAGTGTTCCACATTCTGAGGGGCAGTGTTTCAAATCTGGGGGATGTACTGAGGTACAGTGCTCATACAACTCTTTAGTAGGGAGAAGCACACATTCAGGAGTGTTGGGGGATTGTACTGGCAGTGCCCAGGTAAATACAGGAAATATGTTTTTTTTTTTTAATACCAAAAACTACAATAAATATCACACACTGAACTCAATCTTTTTAATAACTCCCAAGAAAAACAATCATTGTAACAGCAGTATGTAAAATACCATCCCAACATATGAAAAGCACATTTCAAATAAAACATTAGAACCAAAAGCCAAAATAAATATCAGTATCCCAAAAATAAAAAGCCAAGGATTAAATGCAGGTACCAAACCCTCCCCAATAACCAAATAGTGCAGTGAGCTAATTCCAGACACTCCACTCAATCTCCACCCCTCCCCAAAATTGTCTGTAACAGCAGCATGTAAAGTGCAGTCCAAACATAACAAGCACATTTAAAATAAAGCATAGTAGCCTGGAAAGTTGATCAATGCAACCCCCGTATCAACTCCTTCAAGAAGACCTCATGATGAACAGGGACATAAAGAAGTTTAAGGTCCCAAATTCACATTTTAATTCAAATGGCACCCTCTACACCAAATCCAGAAGGCAAAAAGGGAAATACTGGGTGTGGGTCCATCTGCACTATTAATAACCCCCTCAATGGCTCACTTAGGTTACCAAATCTAGTAAAAAAAACAAAACTGTATTTTTTGGCAGGCATAATCGGTATTTACCGGATGCAGTGAGGATAATGATGTAACAAGGGTCACACAGGAGGACAAGAGCTAAAGTGGCTCCCCTGGAACCCTGCCATCACACATGAACATCCGGTGGTGTGGGACATGAAAGGATCAGGTGAGCAAAGAGGACAGCTTGAGATCATGCTGTGTACTTAAAGAAACAGGGCAATGTACTATAGTACCCTAAACAAATAGAGCAAGTAACCTGGGGGCAAAAATGCAACACAAATCGCATCTAAGTGCAGATTCTTGCAAACGATCAGAGGTAACATAAGGGCACATTGATGGTTACATGCAAGACCACATGTTTAGGGCCTCCTGCTGGTGGGTGGGAATTAAGGTAGCACAATACGGAAGTGTGATAAATGACAGTAGGACACAGAATTAGTTACACAAATATTTTTATTGCCAAAAAAGTATAGTTAAATGACATTGCGTGACTTTTTCACACACATGGGTAGTCATGTCACAAATTAGTACACACATTTTTATGCATTTGAATGATGAAAGAGCATTTTTCTTAATATGGAATCATCTGATTCCATTAATGTTATCTTATGTATCTCTCCACATAGGCTACTTTAAAAGCCCATATCAATGACTGTACTATACTCAAAATCCTGCATATGTACTGCATTACAAACTTTAGGATTCATTGATAATCCCTTTTCATGCATGGAACCAGGGCAGATGTTGGGAAAATGGAAATATATTTGAAAGAGGCACTAATGGGAATGGGGAGAAAATCAGGATGGAGGAACAGTGGGCAATATTTAGAGCAGGGATTACAAGAGCAACAGAATTATGTATTAACTTATTAACTCTACAGGAGCTCTTTGAGAGTTCCACCATTTGTGTTCTTTATGCTCTTAACACTTCATCCTGGCTTGTGTAAGCAAAACCTAGCCATAATCAGCATGTCACAAACAAATGCGAATACCTCGTGAACCATAACTGCTACACATAAAATACGAGTGGCAAAGTTGTTCAGCACAAACTTATCTTTCCAACAGTGCTATGTAATCAATTATAAGCCATTTCTTTTTGTTTTTGTGCTAGTCAAAATAGTAAAAAAGTGTTTTTTTTTTACAATAAAAAAGGCAACATAAACCATTTTTGGTAGGAAAATATGTAACATAGCAACACCAAATTAAACATCCATACATTAGATGTAGGTACAAAAGTAATTTTGTACTAAAAATCTATTTTTCTAGTATAAAACATGTATTTTTCCCATTTTATTCAAGGTGCTTAGGTGAAACTTGAACAAATGTCAGCCATATACACCATACCATAAACAAATGTGAATAACTCCAAAAGTATATGTGATACACAAAAAATATCAGCAGCAAAGTTGTTCAGCACAAAATTACCTTTCTAACAGTACTATGCAGTCAGTTCTAATCAATTTGGTTTACATACAATACAGAGACATAGTGCTGATAACCTGAGAATTGTCTAGGGCAAGAGGAAGGCTTTAGCTGGCAACTGAAGTCATTGTGTGAGAAAAGGGGATGAATTGGTTGCAACTACAGTGTTTCCTGGAGGTAATGAGTTAAGCAGGTTAGCAAGGGGGAAAGAAAGAGAAGGCCATTATGGTTCTCCAGGAAGGTAGCAGAGAAATTGAAAGCCAAAAAGATTGTATTCCGGGAATACAAAAAGATGCAGGCAGCCGGGGATAGGAGAAGCACCAGGAGAAGCAAATGGAGGCAGAGAGGTTAGTAAGGCAAGCCAAAGCTCAGCCAGAAGATGCATCTCAAAATCAGTGGGTAGAGGGGACAAAACCTTTTACAGGTACATAAGTGAAAAAAGAAGAGCAAAGGAGAGATATTGAGACTGAAGGAGGGAGGATGGGGGCCACATGAAGGATGACAACTGTAAAGCTGACATACTGCTCAGATATTTCTGCTAAGTCTTTACTGAAGAAGAGGAGGGTAATGGACCTGATGGGAGTACAAGGGGTGGGAATGGTACAGAAATGAACAAAAGTCCCTTTACATGGGAAAGGGTCCTAAAGGAACTGGAAGGAATAAGTCAATAAAGCAATGAGTCCAGATGGGGTGCACCCCAGGGTCCTAAAGGAACTAAGAGATGTGGTGGCTGAATCTCTGGCAATCCTGTTTAGTCAATCACTGGAAACAGTGGAGGTACCCAAAGACTGGAAGACAGCAGATGTAGTTCCCTTATACAAAAGTGGGAACAAAGAGGAAGCGGGAAACTATAGACCAGTTAGCCTGACTTTGGTAGTGGGAAAGATAATGGAAGCTCTACTGAAGGAGAGATTGGTGGAACATCTGGTTGCCAATGGACTACAGCACCCAAGGCAGCACTGTTTCATCAGGGGAGATCATGCCAGACCAACCTCATTGAATTTTTTGATTGGGTGACAAGGAAGATGGATCAGGGGAGGGCAGTGGATGTGGCCTATCTGGACTTCAGCAAGGCCTTTGACACTGTGCCACACAGAATGCTATTAAACACACTGGAGAATATTGCAGTGGGTGGGACAATTGTATTGTGGGTGGGTAATTGGCTGTGTGGCAGGACATAGACAGTGGTGATAAATGGCTGTCAGTCCACAAAGGGAAGAGTAACCAGTGAGGTACCACAGGGATCAGTGCTGGGACCGGTCCTATTCAATTTCTTCATCAGTGACATTGCACAGAACCTAGAAGGCAGGATTTCCCTGTTGGTTGATGACATGAAGCTCTCTAACAGAGTGGATATGCCAGAGGCTGTAGACTGAATGAGGATAGACCTGCAGAAGATTGAAGAATGGTCAAGTGTTTGGCCATTGAAATTCAATGCAAAGAAGTACAAGATAATGCATATGGGGCACGGAAACCCTGAAACAACATATCAGTTGGGGGGTGAGGATATAGCATGCACAAAACTGGAAAGGGACCTTGGGGTTATCATCTCTGGTGACCTCAAGGTAGGGAAGCAGTGCAACAAGACAACAGTTAAAGCAAATAGGATGCTGGGATGCATAGGTAGGGGCATCACCAGCAGGAAAAGGGAGGCCATAATTCCCCTATACAAGACACGAGTGAGGCCCCACCTGGAGTACAGTGTACAGTTCTGAAGACCTTACATATGTAAGGACATAGGGTAGAGAAGGTTCAGAGGATGGCAACAAAGATGGTACAGGGATTGTATCACAAGTCCTATGAGAACAGGCTGAAGGACTTGAATATGTACTCCCTGGAGGAGAGAGGGTGGTATGACAGAGACATACAAGTACCTTACAAGGAGGGACAGGATCCAGAAACATACTATTTTCCAGTGAAGAAGGTGTTCCAGGACTAGAGGTCATGGGATGAAGCTGGAGGGAAGGTGATTCAGAGGAAACATGACAAAGAATTTCTTCACAGAAAAGGTGATGGACAAGTGGAACACCCAGCCAGAGAAAGTGGTGGAGGCTGAAACAATCACAGGATTTAAGAATACATGGAATAGACATAAGGGAATTCTAGAGGTCAGGGGTTAGGGGCAACAGACTTCTAGAAAAAACATAAAAGGAACTTACAAGCTCAAATGGGCAGACTGGGTTGGCCATAGGCCCTTACCTGCTGACAGTGTCTATGTATCTAATGTTTTGATGATTTCATTTATATCCCATCACTTATATTTTATTTAAGGTAAGCAAGGTTCTCATTATCTTTCAGGGCCAGTGTGTAGACACCCATATAAAATAAATTGTCAAAGCATTACCCTCTTACATCAGATGTAGAACAACTCTACACAAACATTCCATATGGTGAGGGCCTATGGGCCCTATGGGATAGTCTCCACAGACACACCTCCTTCAGTGTGGAGAAAATATCCTTCCTCTAAGAATGTGCCAGATATATTTAACTGTAGCTACTAATTTGTACTTTATTTTTCAAGATATTTACCACCACTAAACTAAAGGAACTGAAATGTATTTATTTATTTATTCACTTGATAACCTGGTTGGAGCACTGATCTGAAGACCTTTTTCAGGCCCAGACTGGGCCAGATACTGGCAAACAACATAGGTACCAGCAATAACAAAGCAACAATACAGAGCAAAATAAACATAGTAACACCATGTACAGAGTAAATACAAACAGTGAACTGGTGGTTCAACTAAACAGGTACAAAACAGTAGTGTGGGGGTGCAGTGGTTATCACTGATACAGTAAATACATTGTAGAGAGCATAACATACATCAAAAGGGCAACTGAAAATGTACATAGGCAATCAAAAAATGAAATTGTTAAGACCACAAAAAGAGATATGAGACAGAGTTACGTGTGTAGGAGAAAGGACTGCAGGTACAAATGAGGCAGTGTGGGGGAAAACACTGGGCAAAATGGGTAGAGGCTCAAAGGGGGGAGGAGGTGGAGCAACAGAAGATGAAACAGAAGGACTAGGTACCAAAGGAAAATCACAGACAGAGGAGGATAAGAAGTGAGCTCTCATCACAGCATTTAAGTTGAGCAGAGGACCATTCCAAAGTGAGGGTGCAGCCACTGAGAGAGAGCTCTTAGGCCCATATTTGTGGTGATTTGGGGATATTTAAGTTGTAGATGTGATGACCGATGCAAATTCCATCTGAAGATTCTGGGTTTGAACAGAGAAGATAGAGGTGAGAAAGTGGGATTGTGGAAGGTATCTCCATCTGTAAGGGCCAGGAGGTAGGAACATCGGTCTTGAGGGGGGAAGCAGTTTAGGGACTGATAGAGAGAACAGTGGTGAGTAGCAAGAGGAGTGCAGAGTGCAAAGTGACAAATTTGATTATAAGTAAAGTTAAGGTGTGTTAGGTTGGTCACAGTGGTAAGGGAGTAGACAGGGCACCCGTAGTCTAGGAGGGGCTGAAGATTGCCTCAGGCCACAGCTAGGCGGGCATCCAGAGTGAGGTAATCAATGATCTGATGACAGATCCCAATTTTTTGGTTTATGTGCTTTATAAGAGAGGCTATGTGGTCAGTGTAATTAAAGGATGGGTCAAGGATCACCCCAAAGTATTTGAAAGTAGTGACAGTTTTGAGTGGAGAACTGTGGGGAAAGGACAGTGAGATTGAGGCCAGAAGGAGCAAGGGCAGACAGTTTTGGTTTGGAGCCATATAACATGACCTTTGTTTTGGCATCATTGATGAGAAGTTTGTTGTTGGAGAACCAGCGATGGGCCTTGCGAATAGCCATCACTGATGGAGTTTGATAGGGAGGTGGGGGAAGAGTCGCTCGGTAACAGTACAAGGTCTTTCATGTAGAGAAGTGAATTGCAGGTGGGAACTGCTGATGGGGAAGAGTTTATGAAGAGGGAGAAGAAGAGAGGACCAAGGACAGAACCCTGGGGGACTCCCACCATGACAGGCGGGGGGGGGGCATCACCAAGGCAAACCATTTGGATCCTGCCAGAGAGGTAGCTGGTGACCCAAGCAGTTTTTCTAACAGTAGATTGTGGTTAACAAGGTTGAACGCTTTAGACAGATCAACGAACACAGTGCCTGCTAGTTTCCCACCGTCCATCTGCCTTAGAACATGATCAGTAAATAGAGCCAGTGCTGTTGTAGTGATATGCCGCTTCCTAAAACCATTCTGATGAGGGCAAAGGAGATTGTATTTTGTTATGTGTTCACTGATTTGGTGGTTTACTGCCATCTCCAGTAGTTTTCCTAGGTGTGGTAGTAAGGAAATGTGGCTGTAGTTGTCCATGAGCCTAGGGTTATCTACTTTATGGATGGGAACAATTCTTGCCTGCTTCCAGGAAGTGGGAACAGAGGCCATAGTGAGTGAGAGGTTACAAATGAAAGTGAGTGGGTAGGTAATGCCACGAGTGGCTAGTTTTAAGAAATGAGGGGACTGTCCATCACTACCTGCACTCCCACGAGATGGCAGACTGAGGAGGAGTTAAAGAGTACCAGGTGAGGTGATGGTTTTAAAGTAGAAAGGGGGACTGTTTACAGTGGAGTGACGGGGTGAGCAAGTTGGAGGAGGGGGTCATTTAGCAGTGTAATTTCTAAGTTTGGAGAAATGAGTATTAAGTGCAGTCGCAATTTCAGCAAGGCCAGTCAGGTGGCCTAGTTGAGTATTAAGGGGTGAAGGGGGCTGCTTTGTAGAGGGGGAGAGCAAGGCATCAATGGCAGACCAAAAGCGCTTGGGGTTACCTAGATGTTTAGTCTGCAGGGATTTGAAATAGGCCGACTTACTAGTTTTGATGCTGCATTTGCAGAGATTACGCAGTTGTTGGTAGGTATTCCAGAGGGTAGGGGATGGGGCAGCTTTATAAGCGGCCCATACCAGGTCACCCTCATTCCTCAGCTTGAGAAGGTCAGATGATTGCCACTGTCTGTCTTCCCCTCGCACTCTATGGCTAGTGCATGGAAAGCATTTATTTTAGATGATTGAGACAGCTGTGATGAAGATACCAAGAGCTTAGTCAACATTGAAGGCATTATAGTGGTCAGTCCAGTCAAGGGATCTGAGGTCATCATGTAGCTGAAGGGTGTCACAGTGAGAGAAGTCACGTGAGGACAGGAATGTGGGGGGGGCATGGGGGGTTGATGCACCAGGTGCAGTAGATGAGGGAGTGGTCACTAATGGTGTCTGACAGAGTGTTGTCATGAGTCACTTTGTCAGCTCAAGACGTAAGGATCCAGACAAGGATCGAGTGATTGTTAGTCCAGTTTTTGAGTCGAATGTGGGTAGTAATAAGCTGAGAGAGGCTGTGTTGTTGATTAATGGAGTTGCAGTCAGAGAAGGGGTTGGGTCCCAATTTATGTTAAAGTCTCCAATCAAATTGTGCCTCTAGAGTGGGAAAAGGGAGCAAGGATGTTGAGGAGAGCAGCTAGACCAAGAACACCAGATCTAGGTGGATTATGGCAGCACCCAACAAAAAGTTTCATATTTGTGACCACTATTACCTCAGCTGCAAGCAGTTCAGCAGTAAAGTCAGTTTTTCACTGGTCAAGGAGTGAGGCAGTGTAAAGACTCCTATAATACAGGAGAACACCACCACCACCATGGTAGGAGGAGAAACGTTCATGATGGAGGAAAGAGTAACCAGGTAGGGAGCAGCAGTGGTCAGGGGTGGAGCTTTTTAGCTAGTACTCAGAGATACCTAGAAGGTCAGGTTTGTATAATGAGACTCATGCTTCCAGGTCAGCTATTTTAGGGAGGAGACTCCTTACATTTAGATGGCCAATTTTTATGCCAAGCTTGTTTTCCCATAGATGGTGTTTGCAGGATAGAGGAGTATTTAAAAGTGGAGTACAGACATGGCCAGGGTTTCTCTCAATGTCCCAAGAGAGAAGGATATGGATAAAGTAGAAATTAGATGGGATGAAAGCAGAGGCAGCTAGGACCCAGAGGGAGAGAGACAAGATGTGTAAGAAGAGACAGTGATGGTCATAGGGACTTATGAAGGCGAGGGCAGCAGATGGGCATGAGAGCAGCAGGGGTGACAGTCACCCAAGTACGCAAGTATCTATCTTGGTGCATGGGAAAGTTCTGCAGTATGCTCTCCAGAGACCAATACATTTTTTTTTCTGTCATTGGCCTCTGGATTCACAATATCGATGCTATATTATTGATTTGGAGTGGCACTGAGGAGGAATTATTAGAGTTTGTGGATTTTCTCCACAATTCTAGGCAGATGTCAATAAATCATCTGTTCATTTCTTAGATGTCAGCATTACCAAGGAAGTAGGGGGTTACCGGAGCATCAACATTTATAGGAGGGTCATGGACATGAGGACAGGAAAAGTTTCCTGCTCTCCTCAAGCTGCCATCCACAACATATTGTGGACAACATTCTCAAAGCTGGATTTTTACATGTTAGGAGAAACTCTTCCCCTGACACTTCCTTTGAGGTAAGGGCCAGGGATTGAAGCAGATATTTTTGGAGCATGGGTACAGATCAGACCTGGTGGCTGAGGCAAAACAAAATATGCCCCTATCAGCCAAGGGAAAATTTACTTAGGTATAATCAATGTCAATTAATTCAGGACAATACATTAAATTTCAGCACTACTTCTGGCCATCACTGTAAGCAAACGTGAAATTTTACAGAGACACTCGAGAATTCTCCAGTCTGAACCATCACTTGAGGGTGAGGTAGACAATTTGCCACGTTTTGCATACCGTAGGGGTCCAAACTTGTCAGATAAATTGATCTACAGCCTACATCTGCATTCTGGTGCTAGGTCCTTGTGGATCACTGACCCACCAAAGGTCACATATTCTTATGACCACTGTACATATTGTGACCATATACAGGGAACTGATGTGTTCACTAATGTCAGCAATTCAAAAGGTTTTCAGATTAAGCAGTTCATGAATTGTTCCACGGTGTGGATTATTTATCTGGTCATTTGTAAATGCAATGCTTTCTTTCTGGGAAAAACATCAAGGATGTTTAAGTTAAGCACTAAGGAACATTTAAGATCATTTAGAAATAATGATAAGTTCAATGCCTTAGTTAAATATATTACTGATAATCAGGATCGAGGTGAACATGCTTTCTCATTTTGTGGAATTTAGAAAGTCACTCTACTTCAGAGGGGAGGTGATTTGGAGAATTTGATACTTAAAGCAGTAGCACAAGAACCCAGTGAAAATATCGACCTAACTTTTTTATTCTATTTTTGAGTACACCTTACCTACTGACTTGTATGCTAACCTTCATTCCACAAATTTAAGGCTCCTTTATTATTTTTTTTTTCAAATCTGAAATAACAAAAGGAGCACTTCTTTTAATGTGGCTTGGACCAGGTTTTCATCAGTATTCTTGGCTGTTTTGTACATCAATTATTTAAAATCATTTCTGTTGTGATTAAAATAAACTAGCATGCAGCAGGCAGTGCTCCATGACCTTCTGGAACAGTAGGTGTTCAAAAACAGCTGAGAATAGTGATAAAACCTGGTGTGAGCAATATTAAAAGGAGCTCTCTGTTTATTATTTCAGATGGAAAAAAGTAGTAAAGCAGAAACAAACTGTGAAAGGAAGGGTATCATACAAGTCAGTAGATAAGGGGCAATCTAAAATAGAATAGCAAAGTATAAGTCAAAATTTTCACCAGATTCTTGCACTGCTGCTTTAAGAGGGAGACTTTCTGGTTTCATCAACTGGGGTATCTAAAACCTCCTGGTTTGAATGACTCTTTTAATACACTACCATTTTTTAAGAAAGGGTGGTGGGCATATGCATCAGATAGGATATATTCACATATGGCTGTACCACTGATTTCATTTACTGATTACGACATTATTCCTTATAACTTTCCTGCTTAATTTATAGGTCAAGGTGCACAACACAGTTTTCCATGTAAAAAGAAAAATACAGTTTTATGCATGTGCATATTATTATTTTGTGACTTTAGATGACCTTCTTTGATATGCCACTTATTGTATTACAGACTATATTCTTTTTTTACTGATGCTTTATGCCCCCTGCATGCCATGGCAACCCTTTCCTTTGGGGTCCATAGTGCACCAGTTAGCACTGGAGGGGGCTGAGAGGAACTAGCTCCCCATAAGTGCCCCAATCACCATACATTATTGAGCCTCCGGTTTGCCCCCCAGCAGGGTGGAAGAGTCCCCCTTTCCCCTCCATACTTCAGGGGAGAGCGTTCACCTAGAGCAACCTTCAACCCTCTGGACACTGGTGCATGGACCCATCTACAGGTGCCACTGTGGGGATTTTCCATTTTTCTGGTCCCACCCTCTGAAGACTTTGGCACACTAGGAGGGCTAATGAGATGAAGGCATATGGAGGCATGCCTTCGCTCAGGCCCTCAGCCAACATCTGATCATGCCTGTCCTACTGCTTCCTCATCTGCACCACCGCCCATGGTCACCCAGGTGGCAGTATAGCAGTGAGGTCTGCAGCCCTCCCCTCCCTGGAGAAGGAGAGCAGACTGATGGGTGCTCAATCCTTCTTCCCCGGTCAGCCCTCCACCAACCTTGGCTTGCTACTGAACCCAGTTTGCTGGAATCACAAGTGGTAGCACTACTGCTGCACTGATCATAATCTGAGGGACAACTTAGGACTGGAACTAAAACAAAAAACTCATGTCACAAAGACACATGAGTTACAACTCACACATAATAAATGGTGCCTAAAAAATGTAGATCTTGATTCAGTCAAAGAGTAGTACCTATACGGAACTCATTACCAAAAGACATAGTAGAGAGTCCTACTATGGACATTTTCAAAGCCAGTTTAGACTCCTTATATAAACATAGAAGTAGAGACCTATAGCATACAACTTGAAGTACAGACCAGGAAATAGCAAGCTAAATGGATGAAAATCTAAAAAATGCTTTGTATTACCTATGAGACCTGTGAGTATATAGTGTACAGTGGCTAATTTAAAACCAGACATTTTGCAGTGTGTATATTGTTCAACAATTTGACCTTTGGTGACCTCCCATGTTTATTCCATCTTAAGTTCTACGTGTTTTTTGTATCATTTACATCTATACCTTGGTAAATATTGGAATGTGACAAAAATGCAAACATGAGCATATCTTTACACTGGTTGACCCCTAGTGACCTCTTGATTCTCTGTTCCTTTAATGTGTCTGTATTAAGCTATAATACAAAGCCAATGTTACCATCATTAGAAATTGTAGGATGTGGTATACAACTTCGAAATTAGAGCATTTGCTTTTTAAAGTTTCGCCTTCATGAAGCAGCCATCTGAATTTTAATAGATGTACTGCCATAATTTCTTATGCCCATATTACTTCACAATATAATGTAGTCTTTTTTACATTAAATAATGAATGCACTGTGTGATATATGAATTGAAATATGTAACTGTGCTTATTTTAGTACCAGTTCATTCAAGTTTTATAGTCCACATTGTGTGATAAAAAAATCCTAAAACCCATATGGCTTTAAGCTAGTTAACAAATCACCAGAATACATAATGCATGTTGAACATATGACCTTTAATAATGTTATCTTACATGATGTTTTTTTTTATCTTTCACACTCCACCAAGTAATACAATTTGAAACATGTATTGCCTCAAACTCAGTAAACGTAAATCAGAAGGCATTACAAATGATGAGCATATCATTCCTACAGACCTTTGATGACATTTCTTACTAATTGCTTTTTCTTTTCTCCTCTTTTCTCCTCATAATCCGTGATGTACTTTTTGCTCACCACTGTGATGTTACTATTCTTTGTATGAAATGGAATTCTGTAATTATAACTGGGGTATATTATGGATGCTTCAATTTAATATGATGGGTTTATTTATGGATTACATTTCAGCACCTAATGTATTTATACCTTTTAAAAGTATAGTGTTAACTCAGGGTAAGATTTTAAATTTTTAATTTTTTGTTTTGCACTCATAGGCCTGGATATTCAAAAGGGTTGTGCCACGTGCAATAAGATTGCACCTGCGCAAGTCCGAAATTGCACCATTCTGCGATATTCAGAAGGAGGCAGTTGCACCCCCCAAGTCATGCTGAGCAACAGCACAATGCTAATGAAGGCATGCTCAACCTGAGGGGGAGGAACCATGCATAAACTGCACAGCCCGATATTCAGCCGGGCTGTGCAGAGATGTGCAGACGCAACCCCCTAGCTCCGCCTGCACAACTTTAAGCCAAAAAAAAGAGGATTAAGTCGAGGGCCACCAACCGGTGAGCTGCCGCATTGGGTGCAACACAGCAGTTGCCACCTGTGGGTGGCCCTCCACTTGTTCCCTGTGCCCCCCTTGCAGCCCGATCATGGGCATAATAGCACCCCCCCATAGCCAGATCATGGGCAGAACACACGCCCCCATGCCCCTCTAGCCAGCCCGATCGCTGGCAGAACACACACTCCCCACCCCGACTCAGCCCAATCACGGGCAGATCTCACTCCCCTGACTAGCCAGATCGCGAGAAACGTGATTGAACCCCCAACTGGCCTGATCGTGGGCAGAATGGAGTTCAACCCCCAAAGACCAATATCCCTGGTGGTCCAGTGGACCACGAAGCCCGATCACAGGCATAAGATCAAACCCACCTCCCCAAAGTCCAATATCCCTGGTGATCTAGTGGCCCCACCCACCCACCATGGAGCCCCTGCACCGCTCCCCTCCATCAGCCGGTGAGGCAGCACCCCATCTGCATGCCACCCCACCGCCTCACAGTGAGATGATAGGGCTGCACTCCATTGGTTCGAACAAGAGCCAATGGGCGTGCAGCCCATACCATACAAGGCAGTCCAGATACTCCATTCTGCCCACGATCGGGCCAGTCGGGGGGGTTTCAATTACGTTCTGTCCATGATCGGTCCAGTCGGGGGAGGGTTTCAATTACATTCTGCCCACGATCAGTCCAGTTGGGGAGGTTTTCATTACAGTCTGCCCGCGATTGGGCCATTTGGAGGGGGGTTCAATTATGGTCTGCCTGTGATTGGGCTAGTCAGGAGGGTGGGTTTCATATGTTATGCCCGCAATCGGGCTAGTGGGGGGGATTTACTTCATGTCCACGATCGGGCTGCAGGGGGTGTCAGTCCCCGACGGCTGCTGCCTGGCAGGGTGCCAGGCGCAAGTCATCGGGGATCAGTGCACCTGCATGCTAATGGCATGCAATTGGGGCCATAATTAGATGCAAATGTCTCCCCATGTGCCTTTCATAAATTATGGCCCAATTTGCATGTCACCTTTTGAATATCGGAAATTTGTGCATGGCGCAATGGAACTTGCACCACCACATCTGAATGCTCCACTCTGACCACTTGTGGTGGTGCAAGTTCCACTGCGCCATGCACAGTGGCTGTGGCCGTGGGGCGATATTCAAAGGAGTTGCTCAATAGCGCAACTCCATTGAATATTGCCCTGGCCACACCCCTGTGCAACATTTTTGAGCAGTGCAAGGGCTTGCACCTCAGAATGGTGCAGTTTGAATATCCAGCCGATAGACTTTTTTTGCACTGTGTCTTTAGTTATGTTTTTCTATTTAATGGGATTGTATGTGCATGACTGTCCTCCCTTAGGAAGTGCACGTGCATGAAACCGGTCAGATCAACTAGGTGTGGTTACCTATCCTTCCGAACACTGTATATCTGAGTTTTGTGAACCTGAAAGTTCACACTTAAATAAGTTATTTTCTGTGGGTGTCAGTGCTGGCCTTTTTCTGTGCTTGGAAAACTTTCCTTGCCAATGCCAGAAGCACTGCCCTTCAAACATTCAAAACCTTTTTGTAGTTGGTCTTCTCCCTGTCTCACCCTTCCCCCAGCTCTTTATAGGAACAAAAATGTTATTTAAATAGTTTATTATTATAATTTTGTTATCATATTATTATTAATTATTATACGAGAGGTTTCTATTGTGAGCCAATCACATAACAGAATACCTGTCAACTATTCCCTCAAAACTGCAAACCAAACCACCTACATTTATTTACTGAAACCCCACTAACAGTCGTTTAATGAAACAATAACCCCACCCATAGTTATTTAATCAAACATTAACTCCACCCACAGTCGTTTAATGAAACATTAACCCCACCCACAGTCCAAATGAAAACTATCCCAAGCACACACACAGAACACACTTAACATTTATAATAAACAGTTTAAAATGTTTGCATTACCAACTCAAAATTTAAAATACATATCTCCTTTTAAATGTACATGCTCATTTTCATCCCCAGTACACAGTCAAGCTCCTCGGGGGTAAAGCACGCCACCTGCACCATCTCGCGGTCTCCAGAACATGGAATGAAAGAGAGCTCGAGCATTGCCTCCTCCTCTTCGCTGGTGTCCCTGTTGGCCACTGGCCATGCAATGCTTGACAACAACTGCAAGAGGGAGCGGCCTGTCGGTGAAGTGGCTCCTCTGCCGCATGTCCTTAAGGATCACCTTCACCTGCACCTCTTCACCGAACCCTGCCTGAAGAGTAACCGAATGAGTGGGGACGCAATGCTTCACACAACCAGTGATGACTCCTTTACACCCGACCGCTCAATCCAAGGTGGCACGGCTCGAAGAGCAAACCCTTAAACACGCCTCAGCCGCCATCACCAGCTCCAGCGAGTTACTCTCTATCCTCAGCAGCATCGCCAAATGAACGTTCAGTGTATCTCGCACTAGTGGAATCCGCAGTGTATCTCACAGTGGAGCAGTCCCTGCTCTTCCTAGTGCAACCCTTGCTGTTTTTCACACCACAGTGGTCTCCAGTCCCTTCTCGGGCTCTGAATACTCGGCAACAGCAAATTCGCTGTTTTTATTTACACATTTATCTCATATTCATCATTTTTAACCAACTACAACTTGTACAATAGTAATAACTTTCAGTGAGTTGGAGTATACTCGGAATAACCTGCTTCTTTGATGATTAAATGCCTCAACTTCGCCTCAGTGTTTAATCATCCACAGAAGTTGGTTATTCCTTCATATACTCCAACTTACTGAAAGTTATCACTTAATTAAATACTATTTTATAATCTTTATAAATGCTTAATTAATAAGATTAAGGTTAAGGGAGGCAATACTTTAATTATCTAGTCATCATCCTTGTTTACATGGGCTTCAAGGAGAAGAAGTAAAAATCTTGCTTAAGTGAACACTAGAAAGGGACTGCCTTCAAAGTTTGAAAAAAAATGGTTCTGCTGTTTAATTTTCAAGTATCCTCCTTCTGGCTGAGAATGGAATGATGCATTAAATTTAAGCCATGATATTAGAAGGATACTCTGTAGTGTTAGTCCAGACCTACATTTTAAAGGAGTCAAAGGTTATAATGCTCTAGCAATCAGATATAAGGAAGAAGCTTCACTCCTTAGAGCTGGGGCCAGATCGAGTGGTTGCTATGGACTTGACCATGATGTATGGACATGTTTATGTGCTGACCAGTATCTGATACAGTCATGCTGTGTGTGCAGCCTGTCAACATAAAGTAATACACTGTCTGAAAAGAGATATGAAAAACATCTTTGACATTTTGATTTATGGCTTCTCTGGAAAGAACAAAGAAACCATGTGCTTGTAAAGGAAACTGAATGTCTTATAGACTTTCCTGAAAAACTTAATGGACAAATCTTATATTATTCTGTACCCTAAAATATTTAGAACAAGACTATCACTTTGTTTTGAGAAACTTTGCTAAACATATAAAGTTATGACTCTTATTAACCTAATTCAGGAAATACAGGTTATAGGAACATGAGAAATGTGTTAAACGACGCCATTCAATTAGAGAAATTCAAAAATTTTGGTTTAAAAGTTATATTATTTTGCATGAAAAAGTTATGAAATAAAAAAAAAATATTTATAAAAGTAGACCTGAAGCAAGTGGGGCATCTTTTGGGTGGAGTTGAAAGTCATCCATACATCATCTGCAAGAATTAATCAGGATCTGGTGATGATGTCACTCAGCCTGAAATACAAATGTGAATTTGGCCAGGCCCAGAGCAGATTGGCTTGAACCTTGATGCTACTGCAGATGGACCCAATGTTGGTTGAACTGACCAATCTTGTTATTTTGGACTGCTACTTGGCCAGAAGCCTAAAGCCATGCCTGCTTGGAGGATCTAAAACCAGTTTGAGTTAAACCTTGCTGTATCCATCAGTGGTGCTAAAGTCAAGCCTGCAAATTGACAAGATTGGCAACAAGGTCAAACTTCAATAACTGCCTGTTACAAAATGACTTTTTCCAATATTGGACAGAACACAGAGTATGGTTTACGCTGGACATCCTGATCGAAGTAATGTTTTAAACTTCTGCTCAAGCCCAAGATCCTAAGGCCCAAGTGGAAATGAATTTAAAAAAAAGTCATAAGTCCAGTTACCAACCAGAAGGACTTTGTCATCCATGAGAAAAGTCTTTTCTGCAAACAACTGCGGTTGGGAAGAAGCTTATTATTGTGCATTGAGCTGTCAGTACCTTACTACTTGAGGCTCCTGCCTAGTCCTGATTTGTGGTGTCATGCAAGGAAGATCCAGCCTGCACTGCTTCATTGATGCCAGTAGAGTCTGCGGCTCCAGGTTTAAGGACAGACCAGGGGAATGACAAATGCTACAACCAAGCCTGATGCATGAAAGATTTTCATCATCCAGAATCATAAATTTCCACCAAAATTTTGAAAGTTAAAAGGAAAGAAGGCCAAGCTTACATATAACCAGAAATTTAAGTATTATTTCAATTAAATTAATTATTTTTATTATTTCAATTTTAATACTTTAATTTGACATCTGGGGAGGTAACATAGGGAACTTTTAACTACAAACCCTTGTGGTATATAGTTATGCTTAAATTTAAACAAAAAGAAAAACATTTTTGCATGCTATGAATAATGAAAGTAAGTATTATGCAGAAATATAATCGTAGACACTAATGGAATGAGTTTGCAAGTTCTTATAGTAAAAAGGGTCATGATATTTACAAGTATGCTGAAAGCATATTATATACCCAATATGATTTATTGATTTGACTCTTGTTCATTCATTCATTTGCTGTGCTGTTTACTTACTAAAATGTTTGTTTAATTTTTTTTTTGTGATTTTCTGAAACCTTTGTTGTTTATGTTTACAGTTTTATTATGTTTACTATATATATTTATGCTAATTAGTGATATTTAGAATTTGTATACAGGTCCATAAAGTTTATTTTTCACATTTCTGTGTGTGGCAGAAATGTTTTTCACCATTATCTTGAATCGGGAAAAGTAGGGGTAATATAATATTTTAATTTTATTATTATTTATGGTCATTTGTAAAGTTTTTAGGTCAAGCCCCGAGATAAATCCAAGTGCTGTATTATAAAAGTGATATTATAACCTAGTGTTATGACATCTCCACATTAAAAAAATAAAGTTTGATGCTAGCTGAAGAGAACATAAAAGCCCCCCTACATACTTGCCAACTGCCTTTCCTGCAAAGCTTCAGCTGTGTCACATGGTGCTGCCACAAAGCCACACACTCCATTTGCTCCACAGTCCTGATGATACATGCTGACCACAGACCATCTCCCAACCTCTGACACCACTTCACACAGTTTTGCCAACATGCTGCACTGCCTCAATCCATGACCCCACCAACTATCTAAAGGACACCTGTCCTGGACACTTCCCCTTTTACAAAGGAATGCTATTCTATAGAAACAAGAAAGAGCAAAAGGAAAGGCTGTAACCAAAATGTCACAGCATTATTCAATATGAATCAATCAATCAAAATATTTATTTATCCTAGTGGGCACCATTGAGCAAGGCTCATTTGCAAGGTGGACCTGGTCATGAATACATCAAAGTACAGTACAGAAGCAGGTATACAAAAAGCAATAATATATAAGGAAGAAAAAGTATATACAGTGTATACAGTATAGTACAAGGTTGAAATAAATAAAAAAACAGCATTATTTTTTACAATTGAAGAAGTAAGCAGATATACAATCAACCATAGGCATACAGGGTTATAAGCAGAGATCTTTTGAGTGAGGCAGCCGGCAACTACACATATAGGGGTAAGAGGCTGTGTATGGGATGGCAGGTTAGAGATGTAAAGAAGAGGAGGGATATATTACCGATGACTGAGGGAAAAATTGGGCTAAAACCATAGAAAGTGACAATGGCTGCTGTGTACTTGTTTATTATGATAATGACAGAGGAGGGGTAGGTAATTGGGACACTGCTATGCATGGGGTGAGACTTTAGCCAGGCTAGACTGCACAGGGAAGGGTGGGTGCAGCAGGAAGAGTTAATAATGAAAGAGTGAGAACCAGGGGGGTAGAAACAAGGTGAGCGTCAGGATGGAAAGGGGGAGTTGCAGAATTAGTGGGCTAGCGGTGAGGAAAACATTTGCAAGGTGCTTTCATATAGCGATCGTAGAGCACCTTGAAGATATTCAAGCTAACAGGTCAGCTCACCTAGGATTGGAAGAGTGCACCAGTGGTCCAAATACTGCACATAACTCAAAGGTGCAGAGTGTACAGGACAGTGTCACATAAAGCATGGGTGATAAGTTGAGTCCCTCAGGGCTCTGTGATGGGGCACAGTCTTTTGCAATTTATATTTAAGACCTACAGGAAGGCATTAACTAATGAGTCATACAATTTGCTAATAATAGCAAACTGCATGGACCCTTAACTACTGAAGATGAAATGTTATCATTACAGATGGATTTAATAAAATAGCATAATTGGCAAATGATAATCAATTGAGGTTTAACACTGATGAGTAGGTTGTTATGAACTTTGGTAAAAAGAATCAATAACAATCTACTGCATAATGGGGATGATCTGAGGAGTATCTTAGCACTGAAAGATTTTGGAATTACAAGAAACTTTGTGATCACATATCTAATAGGGCTAGAACTGTAGTATAAAATCACGTGTCTTTCTTCTGTCCTTATACACACTCTATATACTAATATGGTCTACCAGTCTCAGGAATCAACTTTTATGCTTTTTGTATTGATGGTTTCACTTTGAGCACCAAGAGGTTTGGAAGCATTTCCCTGTTTTTATATTCTAATATGATCCTGATAGCAACATGGATTATATGAGGACCTCTAAAAGGACAAAACAGAGGAAGTATGTTGGCAACATGTTTTGTTCTTTATTCTCAATAACTTGTTTTTCAGAAACACATCAGGTCTCAAGGTACATTCAACAATTCATAGGAATTAAACAAAAAGATTGTTGAGGTATACTACTGTGTATGTATATTTTTCTTGCATCTTCATGTACTACTGTGTATGTGTATTTTTCTTGCATCTTTAACTAAACACAGATAAATGGATGTTCCATTTATTGTTATCAGTAGAATTTAGTGCAAGAAGAACCACAGTTCCTGACCAGTGTCGACAGTGGCAAGGGCAGGGAGCTGAGGTGTAAGCATTAGAAAAATATTTTATAGGAAATGAGGATTGGGTCATAGGAAAAGATGTAGTGCAGCAAAAAGGCAGAAGGGTTCAGGAGTAGATCATGAAAATAGGGTTCAGGACTTCAAATAGTGGAGTCAAAGGGATGGTACCCTGGATGCCAGTTAGATCCTGAAGCAGGATGAGAAGTCTGAGGGGGTAGACAAAACCTCAATTGATTTGATTTGGACAGGATTGGAGTGGGGGGTATTAGTAATGGGATGATTTCTTTCAGAATGAGGATTGCATCAATAGCATAGAGGATCACCCTGTTAATGAGGAATTGCATCACTACCTTGGCTATGTACAGTGTGTGAGTCTGCATGGTTGCAGCTAGAAAAGGGAAGGGATATAGATAAAAGCTCAGGTGAGGAGTGAGAAGGAGAGTATAGAGAATACAGTGGTAGGTGGAGGATATATATATATATATATATATATATATATATATATATATATATATATATATATTTATTAAACATGATTGGAAGTATAAGGAGGGTAGGTACTAGTCTAAGACTTTTATTTTTGTGGCCAATAATGTGTGAAATATAATTTGTGGTATTTCAAATCCGAATGGGACAAATACTACAACATTCAAGCACGTCATATCTACAAAGAGAGCCCTAAGGAAAGATGGTGTCAGAGTGCATGAATGCAGTAGAAGATTAAAACAGACTCCACTTTATCATTGCTTTTATTTTCAGAACTGATGCTGACAAAAATCTGTAAAATAGATATATAGGAGAAACTATATTGTTTTGATTGATACATTTTTTTACATAATTTAATAATTTAACAAAGGTGGCAAGCTCCATTTTGTTGTTTATTTGTAATGATTTTAATGACACCATTATTAAAATACAGAACCCTTCCTGCCTACTTAACTTATTCTCACAATTTCCACCTTTCATGCCCTGTTTTATTTTTTCACACCCAAAAACTTTAGACCATGTTTACTGCTATCACTTCGCCATATTCATGGCATGGCATGGCATGGCATACAACAGCATATTTAAGATTGCCTTTTGCTTCTGCCTTCATAATAATGACTATATGTTGGCATAAATACTGTATGATTCTGGCTCATATGGTATATCCCTAAAACCACATCTTAAAGCCATTGCAGGGGTCTTTTGTTTCATGGATTGAAATTGGGTCAAATAATGAATCTCAATGTCATTTCAAGACAGATTCATCAGTTGGGACCTAATGTCTTCCATTAAATACATTGCACCCTCCCCCCCAAAAAAAAGTATTAGATATTTTTGCCAGTTGTCGTTTTCCCCCCTTTAACTCATGTACAGGCATATAGACTCCTTCAATGTTCATACTTGTAAAAGAACAACACTGAGTTTGTGTGCATACCAGGATATTTTACTTTGTAAATTCATACTTAATAACTCTGCAAGCATAAAAACATGTATAAAGGTTAGAAAAGGCACATCTATGTCCCTATTATATAGAAGCCTGCATGCTACTTTTCATGTCAGTGAACAATAAATAAAAGAAGAATTTAAGAAATTCCCATGACACAGTTCCTTGCTCTCTGTTCATATTGCTGACATACTGCATGGGTAGATTAGGTAATCTACATTAAACAATTCTCTGCTCTGTTATTACATTGCTGATATATTTAGAGATTATGTAATTTACACATTTAGAATAAGAACACCATTCTTCACATTTGTTAAGCTCTGACTTTTGTTTCCTTTGAGATTTCACACTGCTGCTCTACACATATAAATGCATGCTATCACTGAAGTTTTAGGTCGTTAATACTTCAACCAGCCCAGTCAGTTCTCTTAAATTGCTCTAGGTGTCAAACTTAATCAATCTAAAATGAAAATAGAGATTTTCTGAAATCCATGCCTGCTTCAGCACAATGCAATTGACAATAATTTTTACATATTTTTACAGTTCAGGAAAAGTATCAAGTACATGCCTTTTTAAACAGTCAAATAGAGTAACTGCATTCTGATTTCCAACCCTTCATAGACTGCATCTCTGGCTGCAAAAGAAAAGATCTAAACAATCTTGACAACTCATATGTTTTCAGATTTAATGGTCACGGCACAGTAGATTCCCATTTTCAAAGCCCTGGCACCCTGGAAGATTTTAATCTCAGAGGGAATAAAAATGAAATGCTACCACAAAACTAGATGACTTTTCAAGTCAAGAAGGCTCCCTGATGCTTTTTAAAAAATTAAAGAATTGGTAGGGGGATAGATTTTTCTGAGTCAATGCCATGATGGAATTTAAAAAGGCCATCAGCAATGTGAAAGGAGTATTTGATCTCACTTTCTTGAAACTTTCACGTGTAACTGATAAGAAATGGTATCATTATAAAACAGAACAGTCTGCTCAGCCAAGCGTATGGGCAACAGAGCTTAAAGTAAAATGGTGCTCAGTAAGGCTTTGACCCAGATGTGCTTCAAGTGCATTTTGTGCCTTTCTTATTTTCATATTTCTTGCTACAAAGGGAATTGATGCCACTTCCTAAAAATAAATCCCATAAAACCAGAATCCAAGATGTGCTAAGTGCTATCAAGTGTTGGCCAGAAGAGTACAGGTTTAGGGTCCTATATTCCTGATGTCGATTCACCAAGTTTCTGCCATGGGAATATGTCATGAAAAATAATGTCCTAGAGGAACACTGCAGTCAAAGGTATGCTATTCATACAGCTTTTTAAACATCTTAACTCTTAAGTTGCTAAACCTTGTACTGCTTTTTTGATACCATTAACAGAAAGGTACAGTATAGTGCAGCAGCGGAATGTCAGTTCAGTAACAGATACGTCAGCATGATTAGGAATTTCTTTTTTGGCAGGTCGTATAAGGCCTAAGAAAAAGGGACATAATTGCTGAAAATGTTGCATTGTAATCCAATATTTTTGAAACAATAATTAATGCAGATTAATGATCCTTTTTCAAATTGGCCCTTTTACTGTGCTTCAGTATAAACAATCCAAGACAAGAGTAATTTCTTTATCCCTTCCTACATCCTAAGCTACACTCTGTGGTCTCAACAATTAGGGACATATTGATATCCTAACTTTGGAAACAATTCCATCTGTTTTACTTTCCTGAGTTCAAATAAAAGATGACTATTAATAAAGGTGGATCACATAATGCTTTTCATTGTGGAAAGAATCCCACACAGGACAAGCAGCAGTATAGGATCTTCTGATACTGACACTGCAGTGTCTGCTTGTGAACTAGGTTGCTTATGAGGGTCTAAGACTATACTCTGTGGCATGATATTTGAGCAATATGGACTAACAATTCATAGTTTGTCTTTCTACAATTCGTAATGAGGCTTCGGTGAAAAAACAGAAAATCAAATATCTAATATCTAATTATTATGTGACACTAATCTTGTCTAACTTTTTATATGTCTAGTTTGCACATTTACTGTAGTCTTCAGATGTGCTATCCCTTTTATTACTCTAGACCCTACATTCTCCCCCATAAGAGATATTGTTACTGCAAGCCAGAGGCATCTGTTTGGCTTTTGTATTTTAAGAAATGTGAACATTTTCTTCAGGGCAGGTTTGTTTCTATGTATAAACCTTTTCTACGACCTTCAGGTCAAAACAAGTCTGCACAAACTTCCCTCCTTCCATGTCACTATGGCCTTTGATGCCCCTAGATGACTCCCAGCTGGTCATGTACTGTTATTTAAATACATGGGTGTTTGATTGGATGAGCAGGTTGAGTTGTGTCATTCTGACACTATCCATGCAAACACCTCCATAAAACTGGTTCCTGAATCCCAAAACAAACACTAGGCTTGCACTTCTTTCTTAGTCAGGTGGGAGATAATCTCCAAAATGATTTTTTCCTGTCTTTTTCATTGGGGATCTTAACTACTCATCTGCCATGAAACAGTCCCAATCCAGACTGGAACCTGTCTTCAAAATCTTCTTCTGCCTGTGCTTCAACTGTCCAAATGTACTTACCTTAAACTGTGTATAGTCAGCTGTCTAGCCATTCCGAGGAATACAGGTGTATACCATATAGAGCATTTCTCAGTTAGTTATGCTTGGGTGGTTATCTTTCATTTTACCTTGAATCACGTCTTGCACCTTCTCCACTTCTATTGCCTAAGAGGCTTGAATCAATGTTCCTTCCTCTTCTCCACTGTAGAAAAACTTTGGGTAAACTGCTGTCTTGTACAGACTCCCACACCTAATGAACAACCTTCTCACAACCTGTGGTTCAGTTGTTAGCAGAATCATAGATTTCTTCATCAGGAGATAACTAGTTCCCTATCCCTCCATGTTTAGACCATGGTTCAACTGGTACTGACCTCTGCACCTCAGCTGAATGCTCTGTATTTCACTGCACAAGGGCATCATTGTGTATTTGCATCACACAAATGGTTTCTGCATTTTTACTCTTTAGACACCAGTTTTCTGCACTTTGTTCCCTATGCACCTCTTTAATGTCCCCTTGTCCTTTCTTATTAGTACTGTTTATAGGTTGCACCCTGTGTTTAGGTCCCAGTAGCATAGCTGTTAACATCTATTATGGTCACACATACATTTCTGCACATTTAGTCAAGTTTAAGGTTACTATTCAGTGTGAGTTGCGTGATGTTACTGCTGATCTTAGTGATAGAGTTGTTAGGTCTTGGTGTAGGGTTTCAGACCTAAACAAACCTGGGTTTGATCAACTGTATTGCATATATTTTATCTTTCCAACTACAGTTTTGGTTGTATGAGAGAAAATGTTGGATGTCATTGCAGATGTGAAGGGTTTCAGCAAAGCTAAACCGCAAACTTTCAGATAGCTGAGCTTAGTTCTATGGTATATTGTGTCACAAATGCACTCAGCAGGTCAGGCCCTCTGATCCCACAGTGTCAGCCTCAGAGTGCAATAGTGTGAACAGGTAACAGACAGGGTAACCCTCCTGTCTGCTTTTGGATCTCAGTCACCTTTAGTCTCAAGTTCTGGGGGGATTCACACTGTGAACCTTATGCTAGCATACCCAATGAACAGGCTCAGATATGTACCCTCTTCGGGGATTGTGGTACAATCTTTCACCATGGGCACCAAGCTAGGCTTCCAAAATTAACCCTTAAAACTCTATAAGAGACCTTATGTATATTCTTACCTTTTCCCAGTTTAGTAACACCATCAAGCTGTTGAACAATTGTCAGACTTAACCATCTATACCTCACATGCAGAAAAAAAGAACTGGCAGACTCCCAGGCAGTCTTTTAAATAAAAGGTACTTTACTAAAAGATGATAAAAATATGTAAAATGTAAACAAAGAACACTGTATCAAAGAGCATACAATCACTTAAAGGAACAAGGAAAAAGTACAAAACAAAAACTTCTACCAATATACATTTTGACCTTTTCTATCTAATGTATTACCTCTGTAAGTGCAGTTATATCAGAGAGCTGTGTCTCTCTAGAGTCCCACGATGGAATATTCTATTCCCCAGTTACAAGGATACATTTCAACCCCATATCCCCACCCCCTTGGTGAGTAATCTAGCTCCTCCTTTATAGAATTAAAAATTCCAAATATGATTTTGTAGCAGGAGGTGTATTAAATAATGTGACATCAGCAAAAATTCCACTTCCAAAATATGACTCCTTAATTAAAGAATTTCTCCCTTTGACCTTGTGTGGATCCTATTCCCAAGGCATATCAAAGGGTTTTACAACTTTCAACATCATGTTGGTATCAAATGTTCTTCCTATAGGAATCATAAAACTTTATGAGCCCTATATTCTGGCAGCTGGGTCAATTCTAATCAAGTCAAAAAAACAGGAGACCTTTAATCAGGGCTCTCTGGACTTTTTTATTGCCTCCTGGTATCAGGTCACTTATCACTGCTGACACCTTGATGAATGTCAATTTCTCACAGCCTCTGGTCAGATACATATCCTGTAGCTTCACTGAAACCTGGGGGGGGGGCTCATGGAAGCCCAGGTTATCTTATGTGAGACAATCACATACTATATTTTTATATTACAAACATCATTCAGTAATCATAACCAGCTGGCCAAACATCACACTCCTCCCCACCTAGACTGAATTTGGGGGCTCTATCCCCTGCATGGGTTGACCTCCACAAGTCAGTTCACTCCTCATAAAGATGAGACAGGCCATCTGTGTTCTGATTGGTCGCTCCAGCCCTATGTAAGATCGTCATGTCATACCCTTGAAAGGCAAGACTCCATCATGATTGTCTACCATTAGTTTTCCCTATTTGTGTCAGCCAAATCAGGGGGTGTTGGTCAGTTTGTACCTCAAAATGCTGCCCATATAAGTATGGCTCTCACTTCTTTAGGGCCCACACTATGGCAAGACAGTCTTTTTCCACAGTGGAGTAAATCTGCTCCCTGGGAAGTAACATTTTACTCAGGTACTCTACAGGATGATCTTTCCCTTCTTTCTGTATGTCTTTGGTCTGGTAACGCTATGATATAGTTCACTTTATTTACCTTTCTAACTACTTTGTATGGTCCTGCCCACTCAGCATGCAGTTTGTCTTTCCAGACCTGAATAAGTACCATGACTTCCTTACCCACCATGTATGAGTGAGCTTTGGATCTGTGGTCATAGCATACTTTTTATGTCTGTTGGGCAGCTGCCAGGTTGCTCTCAGCTGTCTCCATAGGCTCCTTCAGCCTTTCCCTAAACCTAAGGACTTATTCCACTATTGGAGTGCCCTGGGTGGCATGCTTGCCTTCCCTTTCCTACTGGATCAAGTCTAGGGACCCACATACCCAGCGTTCATAAAACAGCTTGAAGGGGGGGAACCCTGTTGACTCTTAGGCCACCTCCCTGTATACAAACAACAGATGTGGAAGGTATTTCTTCCAGTCCCTCCCATGCTGTTCAGCAAATGCTTGGAGCGTTGACTTCAGGGTACCTTTAAATCTTTCCACAAGCCTATTGGCTTGTGGGTGATAAGGTGTTGTGTGCCTCTGTGCAACCCCACAATTCTCCCACAAACTACTGTGGAAACCCAACACGGGAGAAAATCCCAAGTAAGGCATCTGCACTTTGTTTGTCTTCAGTGAGGATAGGACAACTACCTCAGGATACCGGGTGGCATAATCCACCACAGGCAGGATGAACCTCTTCCCAGAGGAGTTGGGGATATCTAAAGGCCCCACAATATCCATTCCCACCCTCTGGAATGGCTCCTCCACTATGGCCAATGGCATTAGAGTGGCTTGGGTTTTCTTACCCACCTTCCTATTTCTTGGCACCAGTGGCAAGACCTGCGATACTCTTTCACCTGCTGGGTAAAGTTGAGCCAATAGAAATTCTGGACCAATACGGCTGTGTGGTAACAGATCTTGAATGACCAGACAAAGGAATAGCATGTGCAATCTTGACTAACTGCTCACAGTACCCTTGGGGAATGACAAGCTGCCTGCCTATCACCCCTCCCTCTGTCTTAGCAACCTAAGTAAACATCAGTCCATTTTCCCAATAAACTTTATGTTTACCATAACCTTCCTGTGCTCTGTCAGAGTCTGCCAAAGCCCTCAGCTTCTCTAGACCAGGTTCATTTTTCTGAGCAGCTGCAAACTCCTTACACATTCCCAAGTCATGGGACAGGTCCCCTTCAGTCTCTAAACAAGGGTCCCTAGCACTAGCAGCAGGGCACTCAGGATCACTGTCATCCCTAACCCTCTGACAATGGGTCACCCCTCCTTCTTCGGAGTAACCCTCCATAGTTGTGTGATTAATTGCTACTGGGGAAATTTCTACCCCCTTTTTATTAGTCTTCTTATCAGGAGACACAGGCTGGTGAACCAGCCTCCCAGTGGTTTCCACAATGGCTTCTATGGGTCTGGGGGAACTACAATTTCCCCTTCCCGCTTGGCTATGAGTAATTGCACACACCATCCCCTGTTTGAGATTGTTGCCAAGGATGATGTCAACTGCTAACATTTTGGCTACAGCCACCTGTTGCACAGTTCCCTCTGTTTCACCCCAGTCTAGGAGAACACTAGCAAGTGGCAATATTTTCTACTCCCCAGTGAAGTCTTGTACAGTTACAGATTCATTGGATATAAGCTGACCAGGCTCTACCAGATCCCCTTTTTCCAATGTCAGGGATGCCCCTGTGTCCCTTAACCCTTGTGTCTCTACACCATTCACCATGACTGGATGTATGTGTTCCCTCATGTTCACAGGCATGCTTCCAGGGACACACAGACAACCCATTTCTTTCCTAGCCCCATTTTGCTTATTGCTCATCCTTTTGGGACACTGTCTGGCAATATGCCCAGTTTCTTTACAAACCCAACATTCGTTTCTTTTCTTGGAGAAATCTTTACTTTGAAACCTGGGGCTAACTGGTTTCAGTGGAGGCAGTGAGGGTTTTAGCTGCCCTGAAGGTGCCCTTTTCCCTTTCTGCACTGCCATGCCTGCCCCATTCACTCTCAGAGCAGGTCTGCTTTTGGCATAGCAGTCTGAGAGTTCAGCAACCTCTTGTACTTTTTTGGGATCTCGGTCCTCAAGCCAGGTTTTCAGCTCTGCTGGGCATGCCCAGAAAAACTGTTCTAACAATATAGCATTTTCAATTTTATCTACAGAGTTTGCTTCAATTCCTTCCCATCAATGTTTTAAACACTGACATTGTTTCATGGCTAGCTCCTCATAGCTCATGTCAGGGCTTTTCCTGAGATTACGGAATTTAGCTCTGTATGCTTCCACAGTTAAATCAAACTTTTTTTAAAGTGCAGCTTTAAGTTTGCTGGAATCATTACTGTTCTCATTGTCCATTTGAACCAATGCATCCCGAGCTTTTCCAGTAAGTAGCGGGGATAGCTGGCAGCTCCAGGACCCTCTAGAAATATTTGCCTGAATACAAACTTTTTCAAAGGAATTTAAAAAAGCATCCATACCTTCCCCCCTCTTTAACTTCAGCTATCAATTTGGAATTCAATTTGTAACCCTGTCCTGTAGTTCCAGTTAAACCCAAGCCACATACCTGCTCTAGTGCTGGTGGTTGAAGTCGTAACTTCTCCAGTTCATGTCACCTCTGACGCTCATACTCTTCACCATCAACCTCTCACTGTTCTCACTCCCTCTTCTCCCCTGCAGCTCACTTCTCTCACTTCTCTTCTCTCTGGAACTCCAGCTCCATTCTACGCAACTCAATCTGTAGCCTGATTGCTTCTGGCTCCAGAATGCTGGTGACCTTCCCCTGCTGCTGTGGCCCTGGGCTTGCACTGGCCCTGCTGTCCTCCTCACTGGATCTGGACACTGCACTGGATGCTGGTCCCTCCATGCCCAAGGTTTGGTCCTTTTCAGTTACGGTCTGTGACTCAACACTCTGGGCATCTGCTGCCATCTGGGTATCCATGAGGTTCTGCTTGGTGGCTCTCCCCTCGTGCAGGACTCCTCTGTCCTGGAACAACTGCCTCAAGTAGTCTGCAGTGTGCCACTGTAGTTGAAAGCCATCTTCTTCCCTAACTACGGCTGCTCTAACTTGCACTTTGAAAAAAAATAAACAGGTAGGAACTTGACTGTAAGCAAAATGATATAGTTAGGTTTCCTTTTTTTAAAAAAAATAAATCACTGCCTTATTTTTCAGGTGAGCTGTACAGTATTAAGCTGACACACTGAAAAGTTAAAGCTTGTGTTTCCAAATTTTATCGCACTGCTGCTAACCAAATCTGTCACAAAAGCACTCAGCAGGCCAAGCCCTCTGCTCACACAATGCCAACCTCAGAGTGCAATAGTGTGAACAGGTAACAGATAGGTTAATCCTTCTGTCTGCTTTTGGGTCCAAATCACCTTTAGTCTCAAGTTCTGGGGGGATTCAAGCTGTGAACCTTATGCTAGCATACCCAAATGAACGGGCTCAGATACGTACCCTCTTTGGGGACTGTAGTACAATCTTTCACCAGGGGCACCAACCAGGCTTCCAAAATGAACCTTTAAAATTCTATAAGAGACCTTAGGTCTATTCTTACATTTTTCCAGTTTAGTAACACCATCAAGCTGTTGAAAAATTGTCAGACTTAAGCATCTATACATCACATGCAGAAAAAAAGAACTGGCAGACACCCAGGAAGTCTTTTAAATAAAAGGTGCTTTACTAAAAGATGATAAAAATATGTAAAATGTAAACACAGAACACTATATCAAAAAGCATACAATCACTTAAAAGAATAAGGGCAAAGTACAAAACAAAAACTCCTACCACCATACATTTAGACCTTTTCTATCTAATGTATTATTTCTGTAAGTGCAGTTATATCAGAGATCTTTGTCTTTCTAGAGTCCCACAATGGAATATCCTATTCCCCAGTTACAAGGATATATTTCAACCCCATAACCCCGCCCTCTTGGTGAGCCATCTAGCTCCTCCTTTTTAGAATAAAAAATTCCAAATATGATTTTGTAGCCTGAGGTATATTAAATAATGTGACATCAGTAAAAATTCCACTTCCAAAATATGACTCCTTAATTAAACATTTTCTCTTTGATCTTGTGAGGTTCCTATTCCCAAGGCATATCAAAGGGTTTTACAACTTTTGAGACCATGTTGGTATCAAATGTTCTTCCTATAGGAATCATAAAACTTCATGAACCCTATATCCTGGCAGCTGGGTCAGTTTTAATTAAGACAAAAAAACAGGAGACCTTTAATCAGGTCTTTCTGGTCTTTTTATTTACCTCCTGGCTTCAGATCACTTGTCACTGCTGACACCTTGATATAGGTCAATTTCTTACATCCTTTGGTCAGTTACATATCCTGTAGCTTCCCTGAAACCTGGGGGGGGGGCACCCATGGAAGCCCATGCTGTCTTATGTGAGACAATCACATACTATATTTTTATATTACAAATATCATTCAATGATCATAACCAGCTGGCCAAGCATCATATGTTGTAGTTAATTAAATGAGTCCCAGCTAAGGCTTGTCTAGGTTCAAATACAATTTGAGTCATCTGTTTTGAGGGGTGTGACATAACCTCTCCATCACAGGAACTGCAGCTCACTTACCTGTAGATCAGTGGGACACTGAATTTGTGTTTGCTTAGCAGGCAAAGGGTCAGTTGTTCAAATCTTTGCAGGGACTGAAATTTTTTTTCAAGATGGAATCCCACTTGAGTGGTGATTCATTGTGATGTGGAGATGGACTAGCAAATTCTATAAATACATTTAGTAAAGAAGAACAATTTGTGAAGGTAAATCACCTACGGGAATTAGATCACTAGTCTCCTGTTTTTTAGGTTGTGATATGACCTCTACATCATTGAAAATGCAATTCACTTACAGTAGTGCCAGGCAGGATGTAATGCAGTAATGCTGTAGGGTATCACAAAATATTGCACTATGCAGCAGGGAAGAGTGAAATTCAGTAGAAATTACACTGTTTTTACTGCATCATTTTGTAACATGTCATTTACTGCAAGCTATTGCATTGCATGTTCCTGACTCTGCTGTACCTGCAGCTCAGTGGCATGCTGAATGTGTGTTCACCTAATATGGAAAACATCAGTAGTTTAAATTCAGGTAGATATCATTTGAATCCTGGCAAGGACTTAAATCAGTTTTCAATTTTTTTTGAAAGATGGAAACTTACTTGAGTTGCAATTCATGGTGCTGTGGGGTTGCAATACTAAAAAACTATTAAAAGTAAATTTAGCTAAGAACAACAATTTGTGAAGGTCAATCACCAGGTGATATTAGATTCCCAGTAACCTGTTTTGCAGATGTGACATAACCTCTACAGCATTGGAATTGCAGCACATTTACCTGTAGTTCAATAGCACAATGAATGTGTTTTTATTTAGTAGGCAAAGGGTCAGTAGTTCAGATCTCAGCAAGGATATAAGCATACTGTATATTTCATTTTTTTTGTAAGATGGAAACTCATTTGAGGTGATTCATGGTGGTGTGGAGTTGGAATAATAAATTACACAAATTCGTTCAGCTAAGAACATCAATTTGTGAAGTTAAATTGCCTGTTGGGATTTGATCCCCAGTCATTTTTTTTTTTTTTGCAGGATGTGACATAAACTATAAATCATAGAAACTGCAACTCAGTTAACAGTAGCTCTGTAGTATTCTGAATGAGTGTTTGTTTAGCAGGCAAAAGATCAGTGGTTCATATCCTGGCAGGAACTTAAATCTCTTTTTTTGAAGATGGAAACTCACTTGTGTGGTGATTTATGGTGGTGTGGAGCTGGAATAGTAAATTATATGAGAAGTGAATTTAGCTAAGAACAACAATTTGTGAAGGTAAATTACACACTGGGATTAGATCACTAGTCACCTGTTTTGCAGGTTGTGAAATAACTCTAGACCAAAAGAAATGCAACTCACTCACCTGCAGCTCAGTGGCACACTGAAAGTGAGTTTTCTTGTGAGGCAAGGTATCACTGGTTTAAATTCAGGTATGTATATTCTGAATCCTCACAAAACTTTTTTTGTAAGACGTAAACTCCATTGAGTAGCAAGTCATTGTGGTGTGGAGTGGTAAATTATATGAAAAGTAAATTTGGCTGAAGTCAGGGAAACAATTGATTAGTGCACTGTCTGTGAGTTATAGAGTTCCTGCTGACTTTACTATTGCCAAGATTAAATCTCAGATGCCTGGCCTACAATTGAGTTGTGATTTGAAGTGTCAGGCTTAGAGCAGCATTCTCCATGTGGATACAATAAATTAGCACTGAAGAAGTGGTGGTACTGCTCTACTCCATGATCTTTTTTGTAAGATATAATACTATTTCAGGGATTTCCCTGCTTTAGCCTTGAGTTTTTGTAATATTAATGTTTATTAATGTTCAACCCAAATAATGTCTACAATCTAAAATCTAAAAGAAAATCTGCAAGAAGAAAAAAACAGTCATGGCACTCACCAGGGCACAAAAAGATCAGGAACCAGATATATCTTGGTTCAAAACCATTACCTCCATTTATTTAGCCATAAACACCTCAACTAGACCAGAAGGTCTAAAGAGAGCCACATAAAAAAAGATCTGACATTTCAACTCAAGGATTCTTTATCAAAGATGACCTTAGATAAAGACTAATCAATCTTTTGTGCCCTGGTGAGTGCTGTGACTGTTTTTTCTTGTTGTGTACTTTTGTCACAAAGCACCCCAACTCACCCTGGTGTGGCTATTTTCTGTTTAGGAAAATCTGTAAGCTTGTCACTTAATCTCAGTTGACAACCTGTTCTGAGTGCAGGTCAGTGTTCCTCATGTAACTTTGTTGATGCTGATTGAATTTGACTGGCTTGAGCAGCTTATGCTGTGTTCCCACAAATGGTGTCAAAGATTGAATTTTTATTTATTTTTTGAAGCTGACTTGTTGAATATTTCAGAGAGAATTAAGTCAGAACAAGGTGAGACCATGGAACAGATCAGTAAAGACCCAAGAAAACTCTGAAAGCTTGGTTGGAAAGGATGCCAAGCCCTGAGGTGTGGAGGCTGAGAGGTCCATAAGGATCCATTGCTGACTCCAGATGACAGATCAGGTTGTACTGTAAGTGCTGAAAAGTGCATTTTATTGAAAACAAAGTATGCTAATATTGCCTGGGTGGGTGGTGGTAGTGGCTGTGTACCAGTATTAAAAGAAAAGAAATACTACACTCACTGGAGCATTTTCTCTGTTTCCTGACTCTCCAACATAGAGGATAGAGTAGCGGAGCCCATGAACCCAGGAACTTGGAAAAGAGAGGACCAGACATGAGAAATTCTATGAAAGTAGTTGCTGAAGTATTTTGGGGGAAACATTGTTGAATCTTTGCATAAAAATTGTTTGAGAGTTATTATGGGTTAATGTCCTGGAGAGTTGCTTGCTTCTGACTCTCATATATGATTTATTTTAATGATGCTTTCATTTGTTTAACTTTGTCATGAAATGATTCTTTCCATGGAGGTATTTTCTGTCTTATGTTTAATGGCTGTAATCTGTGATTCAGTAATCAAGACAATTAGAATGTCCTTATATAGCCATGTATGGCCTTTTTAATTTTAATTTAACTTGTTGAGCTTGCATTTAGGAGCTCCAACAGGGCCAGTGGACCATAAAACTTTCTCAGACTCATAGTGAAACTGATTTAAAAAGGAGAACATGTTGGTAAAGAAGATACTGCCTCAGTTTGTTTAATAATTGGTAACTGATATTTGACACTAAAACTTGGTAATTATTTCCACAGTAATGAGTCTCATAAAAACAGAAGATAACACTTCATTTGGTATTGTAAGTTTAAGCAAGTGGAGGAAGTGTTAAACCAATTTATTATACAACATTATTTCATGTGAACTAATTGTTTCCATATGATAAATTGTTCAGAGAAATGCTGTGCGGAATGCGATATTCTTCCAGCGAAATTCCAGTGGTATGGTTGTTCTGCCAGTGGAATTTTCTACATGGAAAACCTGGTGCTGCAATGGAATTCAGCCTGTACTTGATTTGTGGAAATATATTCTGCAGATGTGCAGCATTTTCCGAGGAACATCTTTACACAAGATTAAAAATTCAATTTCCATAGAATCAAAAGGATGAATTGAAATGAAATTTCATCCACTTGAATCCTGCTAGACTGGACACATGTACATACACTTTGCTGTGTATTATAACGGTGTTCTTGTATTTATTTAATGATAGTGATGATCTGCTGATTACTGTTATGCTAATGTTCTATTCTGTGAAATACTATTCCTTCATGCATTGATGCTGTTTAATCTTGCCGCTGGAATGTTTTTTTTGTGGATATTCATTGCACATATACATATCAGCAGAATTATAATTGTTTTGGTGTAATGATATTCCATGGATCCAGTTGCAGAAAGCAGGTCTGGTTTTCTGTGCAGTTTGAGCAGTTGATAGAGTGAGACATTACACAGTACATTACTAGTTTCTCTTGCCCAATGAGTTTATCTATTTCCTAAAGAAGGAGCAGTATATTACCAAGGCCACTATCAGTTCAGTCAGCTGTGGTTCATAACCAGACATATGAGATAGAAGGAGCTGGGGAAGCACATGAGGATGGACCTAAAGAAGAAGCAGCAGCAGTATCAGGGCCACTATCAGTTCAGTCAATTGAGGTTAACCACCAGACATATGAGATGGCAGGAGTGGAAGAAACACATGTGGACGGGCCTAAAGCAGCACCAGAATCGGGGCCATTATCAGTTCAAGTCAGCTTAGGTTCATCTTCAGACATATGAGATGGCAGAAGTGGGAGGAGAAGCACACGAGGATGGGCATAAGGCAGCAGCAGCATATAAGGGCCACAATCAGTTCAATCAGCTGAGGTTCATCACCATATATACGAGATGGCAAGAGTGTGAGAAGCACATGCCAACAGGACTAAAGTAACAGGAGCAGAATTCTATCAGGGCCACTATCAGTTTAGTCAGCATAGGTTCATCACTAGACATATGAGATGGCAGGAGTGGGAGAAGCACATGAGGATGGGCCTAATGCAGCAGCATTGGGGCCACTATCAGTTAAGACAGCTTAGGTTCATAACCAAAGATATGAGATGACATTAATGGGAGGAGAAGCACATTAGGATGGGGCCTAAAGCAGCACCAGTATATCAGGGCCAGAGTCAGCTCAGTCAGCTGAGGTTCATCACCAGATATATGAGATGGCAGGACTGGGAGAAGCACATGAGGACAGGACCAAAGCAGCAACAGCAGCAGCATAGCATTAGGGCAGCTATCAATTCAGCTAGCTTAGGTTCATCACCAGATATATGAGATGGCAGGAATGGGAGAAGAAGCACATGAGGAGGGGCCTAAAGCAGCAGCAGTAGCATCAGGGACATTATCAGTTCAGTCAGCTGAGGTATATCACCAGACATATGAGATGGCAGGAGTGGAAGAAGCACATGAGGACAGGCCTAAAGAAGAAGCAGCAGCAGCATCAGAGCCACTATCAGTTCAGTAAACTGAGGATCATCATCTTCAGACATATGAGATAGCAAGACTGGAATACGCACACATGGACAGGCCTAAATCAGCAGCAGCAGCAGTATAGCAGGGACACGAAAGGTTCAGTCAGCTGAGGTACATCACCAGACATATGAGATGGCAGAAGAGGGAGAAGCACATCTGGATGGGCCTTCAGTAGCAGCAGCAGCATCAGGGACACTAATGTTTAAGTCCGCTGAGGTTCATCAACAGACATATGAGATGGTAGGAGCAGGAGAATCATATGGAGATGGGCCTAATGCAGCTGCAGCAGCAGAGCCACTATCAGTTCAGTCAGCTTAGGTTCATCACCAGAGGTATGGGATGGCAGTAGTGGGAGGAGAAGCAGATGAGGACTGGCCTACAGCAGCAGCAGCAGCATATCAAGGTCACTATCAGTTCAGTCAACTGAGGTTTATCGCCAGACATACGAGATGGCAGGAGTGGGAGAAGCACATGAAGACATGCCTAAAGAAGCAGCGGCTGCATCAGGGCCACTATAAGGTCAGTCAGCTGAGGTTCATCACCAGACATATGAGACAGCAGGAGTGGGAGAAGCATATAAGGACTGACCTAAAGAAGCAGAAGCAGCATCCGGGCCACTATCAGTTCAGTCAAATGAGGTTCCCCACCTGACATATGAGATGGCAGGAGTGGGAGAAGCACATGCAGATGGGCCTAAATCAGCAGCAGCATCAGGGCAATTATCAATTCAGTCAGCTTAAGTTCATCTACAGATATATGAGATGGCAGAAGTGGGAGGAGAAGCACATGAGTACAGACCTAAAGCAGCACCAGCAAATCATAGCCACAATCAGTTCAGTCATCTGAGGTTCATCACCAGATATATGAGATGGCAGGAGTGGAAGAAGCAAATAAAAACAGGCCTAAAGCAGTAGTAGCAGCATAGCATTAGGGTTAGTATAAGATTTGAGAGCTTAGGTTCATCACCAGACATATGAGATGGCAAGAATGGGGGTAGAAGCACATGAGGATGGGCCTAAAGCAGCAGCAGCATCAGGGCCACTATCAGTTCAGTTAACTGAAGATCATTACCAGACATATGAGATGGCAAGAGTGGGGAAGCACATGTGGATGGCCCTAAAGCAGCAGCAGCGACACTAATGGTTCAGTCAGCTGAGGTACATCACCAGACATATGAGATGGCAGGAGAGGGAGAAGCACATTTGGATGGGCCTTAAGTAGCAGCAGCAGTATCAGGAACACTAATGGTTAAGTCAGCAGAGGCTCATCACCAGACATATGAGATGGCAGGAGTGGGAGATGCACATGTGGATGTGCCCAAAAGTAACAGCTGCAGCAGCATCAGGGACACTAATGCTTAAGTCAGTTGAGGTTCATCAACAGACAAATGAGATGGCAGAAGTGGAAGAAGCACATGCAGACAGGCCTAAAGCAGAAGCAGGAGCATCAGGACCACTATTAGTTAACTCAGCTTGGGTTTCTCACCAGACATATGAGATGGCAGTAGTGGGAGGAGAAGCACATGACAATGGGACTAAAGCAGCAGCAGCAGCATATCAGGGCCACTGTCAGTTCAGTCAGCTGAGGTTCATAACCAGACATACGAGATTGCAGGAGTGGGAGAAGCACATGAGGACGGGCCTAAAGAAACAGCAGCAGCATATCAGGGCCACTATCAGTTCAGTCAGGTGAGGATCATCACCTGACATATGAGATGGCAGGTGTGGGAGAAGCACATTGAAGACGGGCCTAAAGAAGTAGCAGCAGCATCAGGGCCTCTAGAAGGTCAGTCAGCTGAGGTTGTTCACCAGACAGATGAGATGGCAGGTGTGGGAGAAGCAGATGAAGTCAGGTCTAAAGAAGACGCAACAGCAGCAGCATCAGGGCCACTATCAGTTCGGTCAAATGAGGTTCACCACCAGACATATGAGATGGCAGGAGTGGGAGAAGCACATGCGGATGGACCTAAAGCAGCTACAGAATCAGGGCCATTATCAGTTAAGTCAGCTTAGATTCATCTCCAGACATATGAGATGCCTATAGTGGAAGGAGAAGCACATGAGGATGGGCTTAAATCAGCAGCAGCATATCAGGGCCACAACCAGTTCAATCAGCTGAGGTTCATCTCCAGATATAAGACTTGGCTGGAGTGGGAGAAGAACATACGAACAGATCTTATGCAGCAAAAGCAACAGGGCCATTATCTGTTCACTCAGCTTAGATTCATCTCTAGACATATGAGACTGCAGGAGTGGGAGGAGAAACACATGAGGACGGACATAAAGGTGCAGCAGCAGCATATCAGGGCCACTATCATTTCAGTCAGCTGAGGTTCATCAACAGACATATGAGATGGCAGGAGTGTGAAAGCACATGAGGACAGGGCTATAGCAGCAGCAGCACCATAGTATCAGGGCCACTATCAGTTCAGTCAGCTGAAGTTTATCACCAGACATGTGAGATGGCAGGAATGGTAGACGCAAATGAGGATGTGCCCAAAGCAGCAGCATTGGGGTCACTATCAATCAGCTTAATTTCATCACAAAACATATGAGATGACAGGAGTGGGAGGGGAAGTACATGAGGATGCAGCACCAGTATATCAGGGCCAGAGTCAGCTTAGTCAGCTGAGGTTCATCACCAGACATATGAGATGGCAGGAGTGGGATAAGCACAAGAGGACAGGACTAATGCAGCAGCATCAACATAGCATTAGGGCCACTATCAGTTCAGCCTGCTTAGGTTCATCACTAGACCTTTGAGATGGCAGGAATGGGAGGAAAAGCACATGAGGATGGGCCTAAAGCACCAACAGTAGCATCAGGGCCACTATCAGTTCAGTCAGCTGGGGTTCATCATCAGTCATATGAGATGGCAGGAGAGGGAGAAGCACATGTGGAAGGGCTTAAAGCAGCAGCAGTGACACTAATGGTTTAGTCAGCTGAGGTACATCACCAGACATATGAGATGGCAGGAGTGGGAGAAGTACATGTTGATGGGCTTTAAGCAGCAGCAGCATCAGGGACACTAACGGTTAAGTCAGCTGACGTTCAGTAACAGACATAAGAGATGGGAGAAGCATATGAGATGGGTGAAGTGGGAGGAGAAGCACATGAGGATGGGTATAAAGCAGCAGCAGCAGCATATCAGGGCCACAATCAGTTCAATCATCTGTGGTTCGCAATCAGAAATATGACTTGGCTGCAGTAGGAGAAGAATATATGGACAGCATTAAAGCAGCAGGAGCAGCAGCAGTATTGTAGCAGGTCCACTATCAGTTCAGTGAGCCGAGGTTCATCACCAGACATATGATATGTTAGGAGTGGTAGAAGAACTTGCGGACAGTCTTAAAGCTGCAGAAGAAGCATTGGGGCCACTATCATTTCAGTCAGCTTAGGTTTATCACCAAACATATGAGATGGCAAGAGTGGGAGGAGAAGCACATGGGGATGGGACTAAAGCTGCAGCAGCAGCATATCAGGACCACTATCAGTTCAGTCAGCTGAGGTTCATCACCAGACATATGAGATGGCAAGAGTATGAGAAGCACATGCCGACGGGACTAAAGTAACAGGAGAAGAATTGTATCAGGGTCACTATCAGTTCAGTCAGCTAAGGTTCATCACTAGACATATGAGCTGGCAGGATTGGTAGAAGCAGGAGTGGATGGGCCTATAGCAGCAGCAGCATGGCCACTATCCATTCAGTCAGCTTAGGTTCATCACCAGACATATGAGATTTTATTTTATTTCATTTATTTAGTTTTTGCTTACCGGGTAGATGCACTAGCCATAGTCATGACTATTTTTAGGCACGACCCAGGGACACTAGTAGGAGAAGAAGCACATGTGGATGAGCCTAAAGCACCACCAGCATATCAAGGTCAGAGTCAGTTCAGTCAGCTGAGGTTGATCACCAGACAAATGAGATGGCAGGAGTGGGAGAAGCACATGAGGATGGGACTAACGCTGCAGGAGTAGCAGCAGCATAGCATTAGAACCACTATCATTCCAGCCAGCTTAGGTTCATCACCAGACATACAAGATGGCAGGAATGGGAGGAGAAGCACATGAGGATCGACCTAAAGCAGTAGCAGTAGCATCAGGGACATTATCGTTTCAGTCAGCTGAGGTTCATCACCAGGCAAATGAGATGGTAGGAGTGGGAGCATCACATGTGGACAGGCCTAAAGCAGCAGCAGCAGCAGCAGCATCAGGGACACTAGCGGTTAAGTCAGCTGAAGTTTATCAACACACATATGAGATGGCAGGAGTGGGAGAAGCACATGCCGATGGATCTAAAGCAGCAGCAGCATACCAGGGTCATTATCAGTTAAGTCAGCTGAGGTTCATCACCAGACACTGGAGGTGGCAGGAGTGGGAGAAAAAATTGAGGAGAGGCATAAAGAAGCAGCAACAGCATCAGGGCCACTATCCGTTCAATCAGCTGAGGTTCATCACCTGACATATGAGATGGCAGGAGTGGGAGAAGCACAGGAAGAAGTGCCTAAACAAGCAGCAGCAGCATCAGGGCCACTATAAGGTCAGACAGCTGAGGTTCACCACCAGAGATATTAGATGGCAGCAGCTTGAGAAGCACAAGAGGACTGGCCTAAAGAAGCAGCAGCAGCATCAGGACAACTATCAGTTCAGTCAAATGAGGTTCATCTCCTGAGATATGAGATGGCAGGAGTGGGAGAAGCACATGTGGACAGGCCTAAACCAGCAGCAGCATCAGGGCAATTATCAGTTCAGTCAGCTTAAGTACAACTCCAGATATATGAGATGGCAGAAGTGGGAGTAGAAGCACATGAGGATGGGCCTAAAGCAGCAGCAGCATATCAAGGCTACAATCAGTTCAATCAGCTGAGGTTCATCACCAGATCCATGACTTGGTCGGAATGGGAGAAGAACATAAGGACAGTCCTAAAGCAGCAGCAGTACAAAGGGGACATTAACAGTTCAGCTAGACCTATCCTCATGCCTTTAAGGAGGCAGTATGGTGCAGTGGTTTAAGGCTCTGAGCTGCGAATCTGGAGACCTGGGTTAGAATCCCACAGCTCCCATTTGCATACCGTGTGACCCTGAGCAAGTCACTTAACTTCCTTGTGCTCCCAGGTTGCACCTGCAAACAAGCTTTCAGCTTAGTGTGTCTCACCTGGTTAAATAATTGGAAAAAAAAAAAGTCCACTTAGGTTCACCACCAGACATATGAGATGGCAGGAGTGGGAGAAGCACATGCGGATGGACCTAAAGCAGCTACAGAATCAGGGCCATTATCAGTTAAGTCAGCTTAGATTCATCTCCAGACATATGAGATGCCTGTAGTGGAAGGAGAAGCACATGAGGATGGGCTTAAATCAGCAGCAGCATATCAGGGCCACAACCAGTTCAATCAGTTGAGGTTCATCTCCAGATATAAGACTTGGCTGGAGTGGGAGAAGAACATACGAACAGATCTTATGCAGCAACCGCAACAGGGCACCTATCTGTTCAGTCAGCTTAGATTCATCTCTAGACATAAGAGACTGCAGGAGTGGGAGGAGAAACACATGAGGACGGACATAAAGGTGCAGCAGCAGCATATCAGGGCCACTATCATTTCAGTCAGCTGAGGTTCATCAACAGACATATGAGATGGCAGGAGTGTGAAAGCACATGAGGACAGGGCTATAGCAGCAGCAGCACCATAGTATCAGGGCCACTATCAGTTCAGTCAGCTGAAGTTTATCACCAGACATGTGAGATGGCAGGAATGGTAGATGCAAATGAGGATGTGCCCAAAGCAGCAGCATTGGGGTCACTATCAATCAGCTTAATTTCATCACAAAACATATGAGATGACAGGAGTGGGAGGGGAAGTACATGAGGATGCAGCACCAGTATATCAGGGCCAGAGTCAGCTCAGTCAGCTGAGGTTCATCACCAGAGATATGAGATGGCAGGAGTGGGATAAGCACAAGAGGACAGGACTAATGCAGCAGCAGCAACATAGCATTAGGGCCACTATCAGATCAGCCTGCTTAGGTTCATCACTAGACCTTTGAGATGGCAGGCATGGGAGGAAAAGCACATGAGGATGGGCCTAAAGCAGCAACAGTAGCATCAAGGCCACTATCAGTTCAGTCAGCTGGGGTTCGTCACCAGTCATATGAGATGGCAGGAGAGGGAGAAGCACATGTGGAAGGGCTTAAAGCAGCAGCAGTGACACTAATGGTTTAGTCAGCTGAGGTACATCACCAGAAAATTAGATGGCAGGAGTGGGAGAAGTACATGTTGATGGCCTTTAAGCAGCAGCAGCATCAGGGACACTAATGGTTAAGTCAGCTGACGTTCATTAACAGACATAAGAGATGGCAGGAGTGCGAGAAGCATATGAGATGAGTGAAGTGGGAGGAGAAGCACATGAGGATGGGTATAAAGCAGCAGCAGCATATCAGGGCCACAATCAGTTCAATCAGCTGTGGTTCGCCACCAGAAATATGACTTGGCTGCAGTAGGAGAAGAATATATGGACAGCATTAAAGCAGCAGGAGCAGCAGCAGCATTGTAGCAGGTCCACTATCAGTTCAGTGAGCTGAGGTTCATCACCAGACATATGATATGTTAGGAGTGGTAGAAGAACTTGCGGACAGTCTTAAAGCAGCAGAAGAAGCATTGGGGCCACTATCATTTCAGTCAGCTTAGGTTTATCACCAAACATATGAGATGGCAGGAGTGGGAGGAGAAGCACATGGGGATGGGACTAAAACTGCAGCAGCAGCATATCAGGACCACTATCAGTTCAGTCAGCTGAGGTTCATCACCAGACATATGAGATGGCAAGAGTATGAGAAGCACATGCTGACGGGACTAAAGTAACAGGAGAAGAATTGTATCAGGGCCACTATCAGTTCAGTCAGCTAAGGTTCATCACTAGACATATGAGCTTGCAGGATTGGTAGAAGCAGGAGTGGATGGGCCTATAGCAGCAGCATCGTGGCCACTATCCATTCAGTCAGCTTAGGTTCATCACCAAACATATGAGATTTTATTTTATTTCATTTATTTAGTTTTTGCTTACCGGGTAGATGCACTAGCCATAGTCATGACTATTTTCAGGCACGACCCAGTGACACTAGTAGGAGAAGAGGCACATGTGGATGAGCCTAAAGCAGCACCAGCATATCAAGGTCAGAGTCAGTTCAGTCAGCTGAGGTTGATCACCAGACAAATGAGATGGCAGGAGTGGGAGAAGCACATGAGGATGGGACTAACGCTGCAGGAGTAGCAGCAGCATAGCATTAGAACCACTATCATTCCAGCCAGCTTAGGTTCATCACCAGACATACAAGATGGCAGGAATGGGAGGAGAAGCACATGAGGATCGACCTAAAGCAGTAGCAGTAGCATCAGGGACACTATCGTTTCAGTCAGCTGAGGTTCATCACCAGGCAAATGAGATGGTAGGAGTGGGAGCATCACATGTGGACAGGCCTAAAGCAGCAGCAGCAGCAGCAGCATCAGGGACACTAGCGGTTAAGTCAGCTGAAGTTTATCAACACACATATGAGATGGCAGGAGTGGGAGAAGCACATGCCGATGGATCTAAAGCAGCAGCAGCATACCAGGGTCATTATCAGTTAAGTCAGCTGAGGTTCATCACCAGACACTGGAGGTGGCAGGAGTGGGAGAAAAAATTGAGGAGAGGCATAAAGCAGCAACAGCATCAGGGCCACTATCCGTTCAATCAGCTGAGGTTCATCACCTGACATATGAGATGGCAGGAGTGGGAGAAGCACAGGAAGAAGTGCCTAAACAAGCAGCAGCAGCATCAGGGCCACTATAAGGTCAGACAGCTGAGGTTCACCACCAGACATATTAGATGGCAGCAGCTTGAGAAGCACAAGAGGACTGGCCTAAAGAAGCAGCAGCAGCATCAGGACAACTATTAGTTCAGTCAAATGAGGTTCATCTCCTGAGATATGAGATGGCAGGAGTGGGAGAAGCACATGTGGACAGGCCTAAACCAGCAGCAGCATCAAGGCAATTATCAGTTCAGTCAGCTTAAGTACAACTCCAGATATATGAGATGGCAGAAGTGGGAGTAGAAGCACATGAGGATGGGCCTAAAGCAGCAGCAGCATATCAGGGCTACAATCAGTTCAATCAGCTGAGGTTCATCACCAGATCCATGACTTGGTCAGAATGGGAGAAGAACATAAGGACAGTCCTAAAGCAGCAGCAGTACAAAGTGGACACTAACAGTTCAGCTAGACCTATCCTCATGCCTTTAAGGAGGCAGTATGGTGCAGTGGTTTAAGGCTCTGAGCTGCGAATCTGGAGACCTGGGTTAGAATCCCACAGCTCCCATTTGCATACTGTGTGACCCTGAGCAAGTCACTTAACTTCCTTGTGCTCCCAGGTTGCACCTGCAAACAGGCTTTCAGCTTAGTGTGTCTCACCTGGTTAAATAATTTAAAAAAAAAAAAGTCCGGCTAGGTTTATCACCAGACATATGAGATGGCAGGAGTGTTTGGAGAAACACATGAAGCAGCAGCAGCAGCAGCATATCAGGGCCACAATCAGTTCAATCAGCTGTGGTTCATCACGAGATATATGACTTGGCCGGAGTGGGAGAAGAACATATGGACAGTCCTAAAGCTGCAGCAGCAGCATATCAGGGCCACTATTAGTTCAGTTGGCTGAAGTTAATCACCAGACATATGATATGGCAGGAGTGTGAGAAGCACATGCCAATGGGCCTAAAGTAGCAGCAGCAGCATTGTATCAGGTCCACTATCAGTTCAGTCAGCTGAGGTTCATCACCATAGATATGAGATGGTAGGAGTGTTAGAAGCACTTGAGGATGGGCCGAAAGTAGCAGCAGCAGCAGCACTGGGGTCACTATCAGTTCAGTCAGCTAGGTTAATCACCAGACATATGAGATGACAGTAGTGGGAACAGAAGCACATGAGGACAGGCCTAAAGCAGCACCAGTAAATCAAGGCCACAATCAGATCAGTCAGCTGAGGTTCATCACCAGACATATGAGATGGCAGGAGTGGAAGAAGCACATGAAGACGGGCCTAAAGCAGTAGCAGCAGCTTAGCATTAGGGCTACTATCAGTTCAGAGAGCTTAGGTTTATCACCAGACATATGAGATTGCAAGAACTGGAGTAGAAGCACTTGAAGATGGGCTTAAAGAAGCAGCAGTAACATCAGAGGCACTATCAGTTCAGTCAGCTGAGGATCATCACCAAACATATCAGAGGGCAGAAATGTGAGAAGTACATGTGGATGGGCCCAAAAGCAGCAACAGCAGCAGAAGGGACACTAACGGTTCAGTCAGCTGAGGTACATCACCAGAGAGATGAGATGGCATGACTTGGAGAAGCACATGTGGATGATCCTTAAGCAGCAGCAGCAACAGCATCAGGGACACTAATTCTTAAGTCAGTTGAGGTTCATCAACAGACAAATAAGATGGCAGGAGTAGGAGAAGCACATGTGGATGTGACTAAAACAGAAGTGGCAGCATCAGGGCCGCTATCAGTTCAGTCAGCTTAGGTTCATCATTAGACATATGAAATTGCAGTAGTCAGAGGAGAAGCACATGGTAATGGGTCTAAAGCTGCAGCAGCAGCATATCAGGGACACAATCAGTCCAGTCAGCTGAGGTTCATCACAAGACATATGAGATGGAAGGAATGTGAGAAGCACATGCCGATGGGACTAAAGCAGCAGCACCAGCATTGTATCAAGTCACTATCAGTTCAGTCAGCTGAGGCTAATAACCAGACATATGAGATGGCAGCAGTGGTAGAAGCACATGGGGATGGGCATAACATAGCAGCATTGGGGCCAGTATCAGTTCAGTCTGCTTAGGTTCCTCACCAAGCATATGAGTTGACAGTAGTGGGAGAAGGAGCACATGAGAACAGGCATAAAGCAGCACCTGCATATCAGGGTCAAAGTCAGTTCAGTCAGCTGAGGTTGATCACCAGACTTATGAGATGGCAGGAGTGGGAGAAGTACATGAGGACGAGACTAAAACAGTAGCAGCAGCAGCATAGCATTAGGACCACTATCTGTTCAGCCAGTTTAGGTTCATCACCAGACATATGAGATAGCAGGAGTGTGGAAGCACATGAACATGGTCCTATAGCAGCAGCAGCAGCAGCAGCAACAGCAGCACCATACTATTAGGGCCACTATCAGTTCAGTCAGCTGAGGTTCGTCACCAGACATGTGAGATGGCAGGAGTGGTAGAAGCAAATGATGATGGGCCTAAAGCAGCAGTATCAGGATCACTATCAATTTAGTCAGCTTAGGTACATCACTAAACATATGAGATGATAGTAGTGGGAGGAGAAGTACATGAGGACGAGCCTAAAGCAGCACCAGCATATGAGGGCCAGAGTCAGCTCAGTCAGCTGAAGTTCATCACCAGACATATGAGATGGCAGGAGTGGGATAAGCACAAGAGGACAGGACTAATGGAGCAGCAGCAGCATAGCATTAGGGCCACTATCAGTTCAGCCAGTTTAAGTTCATCACCAGACCTATGAGATGGAAGGAATGGGAGGAGAAGCACATGAGGACAGGACTAAAGCAGCAACAGTAGCATCAGGGCCACTATCAGTTCAGGCAGCTAAGGTTCATCACTAGTCCCGACTGAGATGGCAGGAGTGGGAGAAGCACATGTAGACAGGCCTAAAGCAGCAGCAGTGACACTAACGGTTAAGTCAGCTGAGGTACATCACCAGACATATGAGATGGCAGGAGTGGGGGAAATACATGTTGATGGGCCTAAAGCAGCAGCAGCATCAGGGACACTAATGGTTAAGTCAGCTGAGGTTCATCAACAGACATAAGAGATGGCAGGAGAGGGAGAAACACCTGCGGGTGGGCCTAAAGCAGCAGCAGCATCAGGGCCATTATCAGTTCAGTCAACTGAGGTTCATCACCAGACATTGGAGATGGCAGGAGTAGGAGAGAAACATGAGGACAGGCCTAAAGAAGAAGCAGCAGCATTAGGGCCACTATCAGTTCAGTCAGCTGAGGTTCATCACCAGACATAGGAGATAGCAGGAATCAGAGAAGCACACGAGGATGAGCCTAAACCAGCAATAGCATCAGGGCCATTATTATTTCAGTTAGCTTAGGTTCATCACAAGACATATGATATGGAAGTATTGGGAGGAGAAACAAATGAGGACGGGCCTAAAGCAGCAGCAGCATATCAGGGCCACAATCAGTTCAATCAGCAGAGGTTCATCACCAGATATATGACTTTGCTGGGGTGGGAGAAGAAAATACGGACATTCCTACAGCTGTACCAGCAGCATATCAGGGCCACTATCAGTTCAGTCTGCTGAGTTTCATCACGAGACATATGAGCTGGCAGGACTGTGAGAAGCACATGCCGATGGGTTGCCTAAAGCAGCAGCTGCAGCAGCAGCAGTAGAATTCTATCAGGTCCACTATCAGTTCAGTCAGCTGAGGTTCATCAGCAGACATATGAGATGGCAGGAGTGATTGAAGCACTTGCGGTCGAGCCAAAAGCAGCAGCAGCATCATTGGGGCCACTATCACCAGACATATGAGATGACAGTAGTGGGAGAAGAAACACATGAGGATAGGCCTAAAGCAGCGCCAGCAAATCAGGGCCATAATCTGTACAGTCAACTGAGGTTCATTACCAGACATATGAGATGGTAAGAGTGGGAGAAGTACATGAGGACAGATTTGAAACAGTAGTAGCAGCAGTAATGCATTAGGCCCACTATCAGTTCAGTGAGCTTAGGTTCATCACCAGACATATGAGATGGCAGAAAAGGGAGTAGAAGCACATAAAGATGGGCCTAAAGGAGCAGCAGTAGCACCAGGGGTACTATCAGTTCAGTCAGCTGAGGTTCCTCACCAGACATATGAGATGGAAGTAGTGGGAGAAGCACATTTGGATTGGCCCAAAAGCAGCAGCAGAAGGGACACTAATGATTCAGTCAGCTAAGGTACATCACCAGGTATATGAGCTGGAAAGAGTTGGAGAAGCACAAGTGGACAGCTCTTAAGCAGCAACAGCATCATGGACACTAACGCTTAAGTCAGCTGAGGTTCATCAACAGACAAATGAGATGGCAGGAGTGGGAGAAGCACATGCAGACAGGACTAAAGAAGAAGCAGCAGCATCAGGGCCACTATCAGTTCAGTCAGCTTAGGTTTATTACCAGACATATGAGATGGCAGTAGTGGTAGGAGAAGCACATGAGAATGGGACTAAAGCAGCTGCAGCATATCAGGGCCACTATCAGTTCAGTCATCTGAGGTTCATCACTAAACATATGAGATGGCAGGTGTGCGAGAAGCACATGAGGATGGGCCTAAAGAAGCAGTAGCATCATAATGGCCACTATCAGTTCAGTCAAATGAGGTTCAACACCAGACATATGAGATGGCAGGAGTGGGAGAAGTACATGAGGACAGGGCTAAAGAAGAAGCAGCACCAGCATCAGTGCCACTATAAGCTCAATAAACTGAGGTACATCATCAGACATATGAGATGGCAGGAGAGGGAGAAGCACATTTGGATGAGCCTTAAGAAGCAGCAGCAGTCTCAGGAACACTAAAGGTTAAGTCAGCTGAGATTCATCAACAGACATGTGAGATGGCAGGAGTGGGAGAATCACATGCAGATGGGCCCAATGCAGCAGCAGCATCAGAGCCACAATCAGATCAGTCAGCTTTGCTTCATCATCAGACATATTGGATGGCAACAGTGAGAAGAGAAGAACATGAGGACTGGCCTAGACCAGCAGCAGCATATCAGGGCTACTATCAGTTCAGTCATCTGAGGTACATCACCAGACATACGAGATAGCAGGAGTGGAAGAAGCACATGAAGACAGGCCTAAAGGAGAAGCAGCAGCATCAGGGCCACTATAGGGTCGGTCAGCTGAGGTTCAATACCAGACATATAAGACGGCAGGAGTGGGAGAGGCACATGCGGACAGGCCTAAAGCAGCAGCAGAAGCATCAGGGCACTTATCAGTTCAGTCAACTTGGGTTCATCTCCAGACATATGAGATGGGTGAAGTGGGAGAAGAAGCACATGAGAATGGGCCTAAAGCATCAGCAGCATATCAGGCCCACAATCAGTTCAATCAGCTGTGGTTCATCACAAGAAATATGACTTGGCTGCAGTGGGAGAACATACGGACAGTCTTAAAGCAGCAGCAGCAGCAACAGGGCCACTATCAGTTCAGTCAGCTTAGGTTTATCACCAGACATATGAGTTGGCAGGAGTGGGAGGAGAAACACATGAGGATGGGCATAAAGCAGCAGCATCTCAGGGCTATGATCAGTTCATTCAGCTGTGGTTCATCGCCAGATATATGACTTGGCCGGAGTGGGAAAAGAACATACGGACAGTCCTAAAGCTGCAGCAGCAGCATATCAGGGCCGCTATCAGTTCAGTCAGCTGAGGTTCATCACCAGTCATAAAAGATGGCAGAAGTGTGAGAAACATATGCCGATGGGCCTAAAGCAGCAGCAGCAGCAGCAGCAATGTAGCAGGTCCACTATCAGTTCAGTCAGCTGAGGTTCATCACCAGACATATGAGATGACAGAAGTGTGAGAAGCATATGCCAGTGTGCCTAAAGCAGCAGCAGCAACAGCAGCACTGTGGCAGATCCACTATCAGTTCAGTCAGCTGAGGTACATCACCAGACATATGAGATGGTAGGAGTGGTAGAAGCACTTGCGGACGGTCTGAAAGCAGCAGAAGAAGCATTGGGGCCACTATCAGTTCAGCCAGCTTGGTTAATCACCAGACATATGAGATGACAGTAGTGGGAGGAGAAGCACGTGAGGACAGTCCCAAAGCAGCACCAGCAAATCAGGGCCACAATCAGTTCAATCAGCTGAGATTTAACATCAGACATATGAGTTGACAGGAGTGGGAGAAGCACATGAAGACAGGCCTAAAGCAGTATCAGCAGTGTAGCATTAGGGCTATTATTAGTTCATAGAGCTTAGGTTCATCATCAGATATATAAGATGGCAAGAATGGGAGCAGAAGCACATGAGGATGGGACTAAAGCAGCAGCAGTAGCATCAGGGGCGCTATCAGTTCAGTCAACTGAGGTTCATCACCAGTCAAATGAGATTGTAGGAGTGGGAGAATCACATGTGGATGGGCCTAAAGCGGTAGCAGCAGTATCAGGAACACGAAAGGTTAAGTCAGCTGAGGTTTATCAACACATATATGAAATGGCAGGAGTAGGAGAAGCACAAGCAGATGGACCTAAAGCAGCAGCATCAGGGCCACTATCATTTCACTTATCTTAGGTACATCACCAGACATATGAGATGGCAATAGTGGGAGGAGAAGCACATGAGGATGGCCTAAAGCAGCAGCAGCATATCAGGGCCATTATCAGTTAAGTCAGCTGAGGTTCATCACCAGATATAGGAGATGGCAGAAGTGGGAGAAAAAAATAAGAACTGGTGTAAAGAAGCAGCAGCAGCATCAGGGCCACTATCAGTTCAATCAGCTAAGGTTCATCACCTGATATATGAGATGGCAGGAGTGGGAGAAGCACAGGACGATGGGCCTAAAGAAGCAGCAACAGCATCAGGGCCACTATCAGTTCAGTTTAATGAGGTTCATCACCTGAGATATGAGATGGCAGGAGTGTAAGAAACACACGTGGACAGGCCTAAACCAGCAGCAGCATCAGGGCAATTATCAGTTCAGTCAGCTTAAATACAACTCCAGACATATGAGATGGCAGAAGTGGGAGTAGAAGCACATGACAATGGGCCTGCAGCAGTAGTACCGAATTAGTCAAAGGATTTTTAAGAATTTTTAAAAATCCCTTTTGAGAATTGTGAAATTTTTAGTTAGGAATTTTGTTTTGTTTGTTAGTGTGTTCACTGCTATGCAGAGAGGGTTTTCTCATCTGATAGTGTAATTGAAAATCTACCAGATAGCACTTAAGTACTGTAATAGGAACTGGCCTCTTTCTGCATGTATAACAAAAATTATTTTAGAGGATTTTTTTCCCTAAATTTTGTGAAGGATAAATAGGGATTCTCAAAAAATTGCTTGACAAATTTGGCGCTACTACTGTAAAGCAGCAGCAGCATCTCAGGGTCACAATCAGTTCAATGAGCTGAGGGTCATCAACAGATATATGACTTGGCCGGAATGGGAGAAGAACATACGGACAGTCCTAAAGCAGCAGCAGTGCAAAAGGGACACTAACAGTTGTCAGCTTAGGTTTATCACCAGAAATATGAGATGGCAGGAGTGTTAGGAGACACACATGAGGATGGACATAAAGCAGCAGCAGCATATCAGGGCCACAATCAGTTCAATCAGCTGTGGTTCATCAAGAGATTTATGACTTGGCTGAAGTGGGAGAAGAACATACGGACAGTCCTAAAGCTGAAGCAGCAGCATATCAGGGCCACTATCAGTTCAGTCAGCTGAGGTTCATCACCAGATATATGATATGGCAGGAGTGTGAGAAGCACATGCCAACAGGTCTAAAACAGCAGCAGCAGCATTGTATCAAGTAGACTATCAGTTCAGTCAGCTGAGGTTCATCACCAGACATATGAGATGGTAGAAGTGGGAGAAGCACTTGAAGTTGGGCTGAAAGCAGCAGCAGCAGCAGCACTGGGGTCACTATAAGTTCAGTCAGTTACAGTAGGTTAATCATCAGACATATGAGATGACAGTAGTGGGAGGAGAAGCACAAGAGGACAGGCCTAAAGCAGCACCAGCAAATCAGGGCCACATTCAGTTCAGTCAGCAGAGGTTCATCACCAGACATATGACATGGTAGGAGTGGGAGAAGCACATGAAGATGTGCCTAAAGCAGTAGCAGCAGCATAGCAATAGAGCTACTATCAGTTCAGAGAGATTAGGTTCATCACCAGACATATGAGATGGCAAGAATTGGAGAATAAGCACATGATGACTGGCTTAAAGCAGCAGCAGTAGCATCAGGGGCACTATCAGTTCAGTCAACTGAGGATCATCACCAGACATATCAGACGGCAGGGGTGTGAGAAGCACATGTAGATGGGCCCAAAAGCAGCAGCAGTGGTTCCGTCAGCTGAGGTACATCAATAGACAGATAAGATGGCATGACCTGGAGAAGAACATGTGGACGGCCCTAAAGCAGCAGCAGCAACAGCATCACTGACACTAATTCTTAAGTCAGTTGAGGTTCATCAACAAACAAATGAGATGGCAGGAGTAGGAGAAGCACATGCAATGTCACTAAAGCAGAAGCAGCAGCATCAGGGCCACTATCAGATCAGTCAGCTTAGGTTCATCACCAGACATATGAAATGGCATTAGTCAGAGGAGAAGCACGTGGTAATGGGCCTAAAGCTGTAGCAGTAGCATATCAGGGCCACAATCAGTTCAGTCAACTGAGGTTCATCACAAAACATATGAGATGGAAGGAGTGTGAGAAGCATATGCCATCGGGAAAAAAGCAGCAGCAGCAGCATTGTATCAAGGCCACAATCAGTTCAGTCAGTTGAGATTAATAACCAGACATATGAGATGGTAGGAGTGGCAGAAGCACATGAGGATGGGCATAAAGCAGCAGCATTGGGGTCACCATACCTCTCAACCTTTTGTCCCCCAAATGTGGAACACTGCCTGTCAAAATGTGGAACAAATGGGCAAAATGTGGAACACTTAATCAAATCTTTACCTAAGAAGCTCAAAACAATGTTAAAATGTTGCATTTATGTTCAGAAAGTTTGTTATTAATTGAATAATATATTTTTGCATCATTTACTAAGGATTTTTGCTTTAAAATGTTGACTTTGAATGTGGAACAAGTCCTCACAATGTGGAACAGGGAGCTTTTGTGAAGTGAAATGAGGAACGTTCCTCACAATGTGGTACAGTTGAGAGGTATGGGGGCCACTATCAGTTCAGTCTGCTTAGGTTCTTCACCAAATATATGAGTTGACAGTAGTGGGAGGAGAAGCACATGAGGGTGAGCCTAAAGCAGCAGCAGCATACTGTGTCAGGGCCACAATCAGTTCAATCAACTGAGGTTCATCACCAGATATATGACTTTGCTGGAGTGGGAGAAGAACATACGGACATTCCTAAAGCTGAAACAGCAACATATCAGGGCCACTATCAGTTCAGTCTGCTGAGTTTCATCACCAGACATATGAGATGGCAGGAGTGTGGGAAGCACATGCTGATGGGCCTAAAGCAGCAGCAGCTTTCTATCAGGTCCACTATCAGTTCAGTCAGCTGAGGTTCATCAGCAGACATGTGAGATGGCAGGAGTGGTAGAAGCACTTGCGGATGAGACGAAAGCAGCAGCATTATTGGGGCCACTATCAGTTTGGTCAGCTAGATTCATCACCAGACATATGAGATGACAGTAGTGGGAGGAGAAACATGTGAAGATAGGCCTAAAGCAGCACCAGCAAATCAGGGCCACAATCAGTTCAGTCAGCTGAGGTTCATCACCAGACATATAAAATGGCAAGAGTCGGAGAAGCACATGAGAACGGACCTAAAGCATTAGTAGCAGCAGCATAGCATTAGGGCCACTATCAGTTCAGCAAGCTTAGGTTCATCAGAAGACATATGAGATGGGAGAAATGGGAGTAGAAGCACATGAGGATGGGTCTAAAGGAGCAGCAGTAGCACCAGGGGCACTATCAGGTTAGTCAGCTGAGTTTCATCACCAGACATATGAGATGGAAGGAGTGTTAGAAGCACATTTGGATGGGCCCAAAAGCAGCAGAAGCAGAAGGAACACTAACAGTTCAGCCAAGAAAGGTTCATCACCAGACATATGAGATGGCAGGAGTGGGAGAAGCACATGAGGACAGGGATAAAGAAGAAGCAGCATCAGCATCAGTGCCACTATAGGCTCAGTAAACTGAAGTACATCATCAGACATATGAGATGGCAGGAGAGGGAGAAGCACATTTGGATGGGTCTTAAGTAGAAGTAGCAGTCTCAGGAACACTAAAGGTTAAGTCAGCTGAGGTTCATCAACAGACTTATGAGATGGCAGGAGTGGGAGAATAACATGCAGATGGGTCTAATGCAGCAGCAGCAGCAGCAGTATCAGAGCAACAATCAGTTCAGTCAGCATAGGTTCATCATTAGACATATGAGGTGGCAATAGTGGGGGGAGAAGAACATGAGGACTGGCCTGAAGCAGCAACATATCAGGGCCACTATCAGTTCAGTCAGCTGAGGTTCATCACCAGACATACGAGATGGCAGGAGTGGATGAAGCAGATGAAGACAGGCCTAAAGTAGCAGCAGCAGCATCAGGGCCACTATAAGGTCAGTCAGCTGAGATTCAACACCAGACATATGAGATGGCATGAGTGGTAGAGGCACATGCGGACAGGCCTAAAGCAGCAGCAGTAGCAACAGGGACGCTATCAGTTCAGTCAGCTTAGGTTTATCACCAGACATATGAGATGGCAGGAGTGGGAGGAGAAGCACATGGGGACAGCTTGGGTTCATCTAAAGACATATGAGATGGGTGAAGTGGGAGGAGAAGCACATGAGGATGGGCCTAAAGCAGCATATCAGGGCCACAATCAGTTCAATCAGCTGTGGTTCATCACCAGATATATGACTTGGCCGGAGTTGGGAAAGAACATACGGACAGTGCTAAAGTTGCAGCAGCAGCATATCAGGGCCACTATCAGTTCAGTCAGCTGAGGTTCATCACCAGACATATAAGATGGCAGAAGAGTGAGAAGCATATGTCGACGGGCCTAAAGCAGCAGCAGCAGCATTTTAGCAGGTTCACTATCAGTTCAGTCAGTTGAGGTTCATCACCAGACATATGAGATGGTAGGAGTGGTAGAAGCACTTGCAGATGGTCCAAAAGCAGCAGAAGAAGCATTGGGGCCACTATCAGTTCAGTCAGCTTAAGTTCATCTATTGGCATATGAGATGTCAGAAGTGGGAGGAGGAGAAGTACATGAGGATGGGCCTAAAGCAGCAGCAGCATATCAGGGCCACAATAAGTTCAATTAGCTGAGGTTCATCACCAGATATATGTCTTGGAAGGAGTGGGAAAAGAACATATGGACAGTCCTAAATCAGCAGCAGTAGCAACAGGGACACTATCAGTTCAGTCAGCTTAGGTTTATCACCAGACATATAAGATGGCAGGAGTGGAAGGAGAAGCACATGGGGACGGGCTTAAAGCTGCAGCAGCAGCATATCAGGGCCACTATCAGTTCAGTCAGCTGAGATTCATCACTAGATATATGACTTTGCCGGAGTGGGAGAAGAACATAAGGACAGTCCGAAAGCTGCAGCAGCAGCATATCATGGCCATTATCAGTTTAGTCAGCTAAGGTTCCTCATCAGGCACCTGAGATGGCGGGAGTGTGAGAAGTACATGATGATGGGCCAAAAGCAGCAGCAGCAGCAGCAGCATTGTCTCAGGACAACTATCAGCTTAGTCAGCAGAGGTTCATCACCAGACAGAAGAGATGGCAGAAGTGGTAGAAGCACTTGAGGATGGGCCTAAAGAAGAAGCAGCAGCAGCAGCATTGAGGCCACTATCAGTTCAGTCAGCTAGGATCATCACCAGACATATGAGATGACAGTAGTAGGAGGAGAACCACATGATGACTGGCCTAAAGCAGCACCAGCAAATCAGGGCTACAATCAGTTCAGTCATCTTAGGTTCATCACCAGACATATGAGATGGCAGGAGAGGAAGAAGCACATGAAGAGGAGCCTAAAGCAATAGCAACAGCATAGCATTAGGGTCACTATCTGTTCAGGGAGCTTAGTTTCATCACCAGACATATGAGATGGTAGGAATGGGAGTAGAAGCACATGAGGAAGGGCCTAAAGAAGCAGCAGTAGCAGCATCAGGGGCACTATAGGTTGAGTCAGCTGAGGTTCATCACTAGACTTATGAGATGGCTGTAGTCTGAGAAGAAGCACATGAGAAAGGGACTAAAGCAGCAGCAGCATAGCAGGGCTACTATCAGTTCAGTCAGCTGCGGTTCATCATCAGACATATGACATGGCAGGAGTGGGAGAAGCACATGAGGAAAGGCCTAAAGAAGAAGCAGCAGCAACATCAGAGCCACTAGTAGTTCAGTTAACTGAGGTTCATAACCAGATATATGAGATTGCAAGAGAAGGAGAAGTACATGTGGACTGGCCTAAAGCAGCAGCAACAGCAACAGGGACACTAAACGGTGCAGTAAGCTGAGGTACATCACCAGACATATGAGATGGCAGGAGTGGGAGAAGCACATGCGAGTGGGCCTAAAGCAGCAGCAGCATTGGGGCAATTATCAGTTCAGTCAGCTTAAGTTCATCTCCAGACATATGAGATGGCAGAAGTGGGAGGAGAAACACATGAGGATGGCCATAAAGCAGCAGCAGCATATCAGGGCCACAATCAGTTCAATCAGCTGTGGTTCTTCACCAGATATATGACTTGGCTGTCTGTGAGACTCTGACAAAAAAAAAAATCTTTCACTGCTGCCTTACTTTATCTACTGTTTATGTATCCTTCAAACTCTCTCTCTCTCTCTCTCTCTCTCTCTCTGTCTCTCTCTCTCTCTCTCTCACTCAACAAATGCACCTCCCTCAGCCACTTGCTAAATGATTTAACGCAAGGAGACTCCTGATCTTAAACATACCAACACAAACAAAAAATCTGACAATTTAAGGAAATATATCTAAAACATACTTCTCACACATACGACTCACACTAACAGAACATTTACTACAAATACATAGTAAAACTAATTGGCCACAGCTAATTTTTGGAGTATTTTTGGAAAGAAGTAGTCTGTATAAGGACAGAGCACTCAGCAGAGTAGATCTTTCTCCCTCAGATGCCAGTATTAATCTGCATGGGAGCTGAGGGTGTCACATTACTAAATTGACTGCTGTCACATGACTCAGAGGAAGCTAAGTGATGCCAATTGAGTGTGTCCACAGAATATTATTCCACGGATTGATGTACTGCAGAATTATATTCTACACAATTTCATGTGCTTCAATGCCAAAAAAAATAAACACTTTGAAAACTTACTTTAACACACAATGGTCACATCTGGCATTCAAGTGGCTCATCATCAGACCTAAAAGATCGTAATGTATATATTTTTTTTTTACATTAACCCATGGCAAAAGTAGAATTCAGGACAGTATTTTTCCATGGAAAACAATATCAATCAGTGGAAAATCATCCCACGAAAACTGTTTTTTAACACAAATTCTGCGTAATTCATTGTGTGAATTTTCCACAGAAAATAACGCCAATGAGAGGAAAAATAATCAGTGGAAATGGTTTCCACAAAAATTACACAGAATATATGCAGAATTTTGGCATTCTGCAACAGAAATATGTAAAATTTTGCCATTCTGCCAATGGTGAAATTCCACCAGAAATTGGTTGAATTTTACAAAATTCTGCGGAATTCCATTCCACCAGAATTTAACAATTTTGCACAGCACTAGTTCAGAGCTTTACTCGTACAATGGAACTGTTTATTTTATATGAACCTGTAACCTTCTAGCAAAGAAATTTTGATTTTTTTTTCAAACAAACTTAAAGAGAAGTTATGTTTTATGTGAAATGTTGTATACTTTCAATGTTTTTGTCTTTGGTGTATCTAAGTGATGCTATAGTAATGTAACAGGTTTATGTGTTTTAAGTTGTCATGCCATCTCTCATTTTTTATGCAATTTTGTTTTCTTGTCAAGTGATACTGATGCTCCAGTGGCAAGCACCTTTATTACTGTGGATATTCAACAGAAGAGATGGCTAGAGGGATCTATAGTGAAGGTCCTTATAAATGCTAACATGTAAGTTACTTTGAAGAAGGCCCATAGAATAGGCTTAGTGGGTTTATGTTGTTTTTGTAATATCTAAATAGGCAACCTTTTATTTGCTCCAAAGGTGGAGTAAACAAAAGTTGTGGTTGTGTCCTGTTAGTGGCCAATGGGTCTGAGGGGATAAAAAAAAAACAGTCAAATTTAAGGACACGTATGATCTAAAGATCCTATAGTTGGTCTCCATTAGGCTTCTGGTATATAGGCTTATTACAAGGATAACATAGGGACACAGAGCAGCATGCCCTGCATGGTGTCTCCTGTAGTTTCATCTGGGTTGACAGGTTCTTCCAGCATCTCTGTTTGATCCATTTTGAGTCAGGGACAATAGTCTTCCATTTTTTTGATTGGATCATAATAGTTTTGTGTATTGACCCTTGGACAGCTATGTGGGCTTAATACCATAGCCTGTTTTCATCCCTAGGTGAGGGAAGGATAAGGTATGTGGACTGGGGTACTGAGTGGAAAATGTCATGGAGCACACCCTAAGAGAATATTGACTACCTTGCATGCTATAATCTCCTCTCAGACACCCAGCATGGTTTCAGAAAAGGACACGGTACCACCATGGCTCTTCTCAAACTTTCTACCAACATACTTACCAACATTGATTCTGGAAAACTCACAGGTGCCATCTTCATTGACCTTACTAAGGCTTTCAACCTAGTGGATCAACCCCTGCTTCTCTCTACACTCCATCAACTCCATTTGTCAGCCCCTGTTTTGGATTGGTTCCGTAGCTATCTGACAAACAGGACACAAGCAGTTAAATTTAACTCCTCCATGTCAGTTTTGTCCACTGTTAGCGTTGGTGTCCCTCAGGACTCCATCCTTGGGCCGCTCCTATTCTCTATTTTTATTAATAATGCTGCTGATGCCTTAAAATCCTGTTCAGCAATCCTCTATGCTGATGACCTGGTCCTCTACACCAGTTCTTCTAGTATTGCCTGCATAAACTCAGTGCTTAACTCTGACTTTAAGAAAGTTCTGGACTGGCTACTGGTCTGAAAGCTAGTTCTCAACAAAAAGAAAACTAAGGCCATGCTCTTTGGATCTGCACTGAAGATGAAGGCATGCTCCAATGTGCTGCAGGTTCTTCATCTGGGAGGAATTCCATTAGAAAATATTACTTCCTTTAAGTACCTTGGGATCCTGTTGGACCCATACCTGGACTTTAGCCTTCATATTCAATCATCCTGCAAATCTGTAAACTCGGAGTTAGGTGCGGCTTACAAAATGAGCTACATGCTTATTCCCTCGGTGAAAATAGCTATTGCCCACGGCATTCTGTTACCAACTCATACTTATGGTGCCTGTATTCTCACCTCTGCACATAAATCTTCGCTAGTGAGATGGGATGTCACATACAACAACGTATGTTGCTTTGCCTCCTCATCAGCTTAACTCAAGCATCACTGCCTTCTCTATAAAGATCTTAACTGGCTCTCACCCTCTGCCAGTAGACAATATTACCTGGGATCTCTCATTGACTCGATCGTCAGGGATAAAACCCCATCCCTGCTAACTGAGCTTCTTGTTCCTCAACCATCCTCCCATGGCTGGCGATCTGCTGACAAATCCCTGCTTTTTGTCCTGAGATGTCGTATGGTGAAAGACACCAGAGCCTTCCAAAGCACTGCCCCCGGCTGTGGAATGTTCTCCACTCAACCTTTTGCAGTCATGCTCACCAAAGTTTTAAAACAGACTATCAACGCTATCTACACCTTGCTGATAGTTGCACTTGCTTTGACCCTACCTAAATTCCTTAGTCTCTCCTGTACTCTTTCCTCCAGGGTATGCCCCCCTCTGTTTCTATATTCATCATATACACTGCTGCCTCTGCTTATTAACTACTCTTATTGTCTTTATGTTACATTGTTGCTGTTTTGCAACATTGTCTGTTTTACGTCCTTAATGTGTACTCCTAATTAATGTATTTTTGGTAGCACTGCTGTACTGTTTCTCTATTTTTGTATGACTGCACTTATGTATCAACCACATTGTTTCCCACTATTACATGTTGTACTCTCCCGGGTCATGCCTGAAAATAGTCATTTTATGGCTAGTGCACCTACCCGGTCAACAAAAGCTAAAGAAATAAATAAATAGACTGGTTGACCTTTTTTGAATAGTAGCATTCATATGTGATAACTATGCAGACTCCTTTATGCCTGTAAATAGTGTGCTATGTCTTGTCAGAAGTTGGCTAGAACATTGGCACTATGAGAGAAACATACATAGAAACACAGAAGTTGATAGCAGAAAAGGACCACTAGGCTCATCCAGTCTGCCCATATACCCTACAGGTATCAGCGGCTGCTGACCCTACTTGGTCATTGGCTTTAGCGTCTCCTTCCCAACTCTAATGTTCCCTTATGCCAATCCCATGCATGTTTGAATCCCACCACTGTGCTCACTCCTACCACCTCCTGTCTCAGACTATTCCATGCATACACCACCCTTTCTGTGAAAAAGAACTTCTTCACATTGCCACTTATCCTTCCCCCTCCAGTCTCATATCATGCCCCCCTGTTCTTGTACCTCTCCTGTACCGAAAGATATTTTCCAATTGCACCTTGTTTATGCCCTTAAGATACTTGAAGGTTTCTATCATATCTCCCTGTTCCCTCCTCTCTTCCAGTGTATACATATTGAGGCCTTTTAATCTCTCCTCATAAGACTTCTGTTGCAAGTCCTGCACTGTTTTAGTCACCCTTCTGTGAACTGCCTCCACCCTGTCTAAGTCCTTATGAAGATGCAGCCTCCAGAACTGCACACAGTACAGCCAAAGTTACCAAAGTGCTGGCTCTGCTTCATGGTCCTGATCGAGTAATTACTAAAATGCACCCCATGTTAATGCCTACCCTGTCTACTAAGATTAATTACCTCCGGCATGTTGCATCCTCTGCTCAGTCGCTAACTCGCCATTCCTTTACTGAGTTTTATTTTTCCAAACCAGGCCCAACTCTGCCATTACCACCACTCCCAATGATACACTCTCTGGTCTCAGAAACATGTTCTGCTGACAGTGCAACTCCATGCCTTCCTCTGTAGTGTAGAGCTACAACTCCCATGAATCCCTTGGGAAGCTATGCAGCTCTGGCAAACAGGATTTTGTAAATAGGAGTGCTCTCTCTTGGCAACTACAGCACACTAGAGGGACTACTTTACAACAAAAATTAATCTGTATTCTTTTTTTAAACATTAATAAAACCTGTTTCTAATATTTTATTTTATTTTATAAGAATGTTACCAAGTAAGACATTTTCTAAATGCAATATTTCCATCCAGGGTGGGTGGTATTGGGGAACACAGGACCTTCCAGGGGCTATAAGGCCCTATGCCTGTGGCATCAGGCCTCATTACACTCCTGGGTAGTCCAGTATATTCCTCAATACCACCCACCCTGTCGGGTATTATTGCTTACATACATTAGGGCTCTGCCCTTAAAGGTTTATATTAGTATAGAGTTATTTAGGGTGGTGGATTTAAATGGCAACCTTAGTTTTCTTGCCAGGAGAATGGGGTCTTGTTAGATTACTACTTGTGTTAAAATAGTTCCATATGCTGAATTAGTGAAAGAAAAAAGACTAAGAGTGGGATTGTGAGACTAAAACGGGAAGGAGGGACGTGTGCAAAGGGGAACCAAGAAAAAGCAGAAATCCTGAACAAGTATTTTTTCTCAGTATTCACAGAAGAAGTGGAAAGGAAGGGACTAAAGTTAGGAGATGGAAGCACCACTGGGCGGAAGAAGGATATCAGTCAATTTAAGGAGGAGAGAGTCTTAAAGGAACTTGCTAATCTGAAAGTGGACAAGGCAATGGGGCCAGATGGGATATATCTCAGAGTATTAAGAGAACTCAGGGAGGTGCATGCAGCATCACTGACAGCTCTGTTCAGCAGTTTGTTAGAAACAGGTATCAGACCAACAGACTGGAGGAGGGTGAATGTAGTCCCTCTCCAAAAAAGTGGGAGCAGGGAGGAGGCTGGCAATGACAGGCTAGTTAGCCTGACCTTGGTGTTGGGGGAAACTAATGGAATCACTACTAAAAGAAAGGTTTGTGATATATCTCGAATCCAGTGGGGCACAGAATCTGAGACATCATGGATTCACAGTGGGAAGATCTTGTCAAACAAATCTGACAGATTTCTTTGACTAGGTGACTAGGGAGGTGGATCATGGAGGAGCAATGGATTTGGCCTACCTAGATTTCAACAAGGCCTTCAACATCATCTCACATATGAGGCTAGTAAACAAGCTGGGCAGCCTGAAAGTAGGCCCCATGGTGACAAGCACGTCAAAAATTGGCTGAGCGATAAGACACAGAGGGTGGTGGTGAACAGAATTCAATCCAAAGGGAGGGAGGGAACAAGTGGGGTCCCGCAGGGGTCAGTGCTTGGACAGTCCTCTTTAATGTCTTCATAACAGCATTGCCGAGGGGCTGGAAAGGAAAGTGAGTCTCTTTGCAGATGACACAAAGATCTACAATAGGGTTGACACTCCAGGAGGGGTGGAGAAAATGAGAAGGCACCTAAGCAAGTTTGAGGAATGGTCACGGGTGTGGCAGGTAAGACTCAATGCAAAGAAGTGCAAGATCCTGCACTTGGGGCACAGAAATGCATGGGAGGAGTACATCATGGAGGAGGGATGTACTGACGGCCACAAAACAGAAAAGGGACCTGGAAGTAATCATGTCTGATGATCTAAAGGTTACCAAAAAATTGTGAGAAGGCTGTGAGGAGAGCCAGTGGAATGCTGGGGTGCACAGGAACAGGACTCTCCAGCAGAAGGAAGGTGGTGGTGATGCCACTATATAAAACATTGGTGAGACTTCATCTTGAGTGCTGTGCCCAGTTCTGGAGGACACACCTCCAGAAGGACATAGGCAGAGTAGATGTGGCTCAGAGAAGGGTGACAAAAATGGTGCAGGGGCTGCACCAAAAGTCATATGAGGGAAGACTGGAGGATCTCAATATGTATTCCCTGGAGGAGAGGAGATAGAGGGAGGATATGATAGAGACTTTCAAATACCTCAAGGGTGTAAATAAGGTACAAGAGGGTAGCATCTTTCAAAAAAAATGATTCTCAATAACAAGGGGACATAATATGAAGGTGGGGAGGAGGGTAGACATAGGGGTAACCTGAGAAAGTATTTTGTCATGAAAGGGTGGTGGATCCATGGAATAGCCTCATGGCAGAGGTTGTAGGGACAAAAATGGTAGGGGAATTCAAAAATGCATGGGACAGACATAAGAGAACTTAATGATAGGAAAGAGAGGGTTAGCTGCTGATCATTTGAGATCTGCGGTATATGAAAAAGGTAGGGAAATGGGCAGACTAGGTAGGCCAAGTGGTCCTTATCTGCCATCAATTTCTATGTTTCTATGAGCCTAGGCCTCTCACAAGGTATATCAGCCATGGCTTATGTCTCCCATCTAGTGTGGAAGAGACAGATACTGGCACAGGAAGGAAATGTAGGCTGGGAGCAGCAGGAACTTTTTTTCAGGGTGTTGTTGTCATCTTTTCAGATAAATAGCCCCATTTTAAATTACCTTTCTCCCAAATATGACTTCAAAATGACTCCAGGAAAGGAAAAAGAGGGACTGGTGGGGGAGGAGGGGGAATAGCTTATGAGGAGATGAAGGGCGGTCAGGGTACATACACACAAGTAGCAGAAAGGTAGTGGTCTTCAGGGACTCAATAAGAAAGGGTATACAGTGAGGGTGAAAGTGGGACCCACAGAACAATATGCTGGCAGCTTGCATGCTGGGAATCGAGGTAGGGAGAGCAACACTTAGGATCAAGGAGGTAGTTAGGGAAACAAGAGGGAAGCTGACTTGATTATACACCTTGGATCCACAGTCTAGCTGGTGAGGAGGAAGGGGTGGTACAGAACAGATTCAACGAAATAGATTCAAGTGCAAAAGATGGAGATTAGCGCCCAGGAGGTGGATAGGCAGAATAGGGGCAAAATTCAGCAGAAAGGCAGACAGCAAGGTGAACCAGGGATAAAGGACAACCAAGGAAGGGGCTGGAGTAGAACAGCGAAACAGTCTAGGGAGGTCAAATCATGGAAAGTCATGTGTGCAAATGCCAGGAGCCTTAGCAACAAGATGGAAGATCTGGAGGCTGTCATGGTGCAGTCAGACCTGGACATTGTGGCCATCACTGAAACCTGGTGTAATGATAACACGACTGGGAGTTGGCCACCTGGCTACAACAAATTCAGAAGAGACAGGGCAGGCAGGAAGGGAGGAGGAGTGGCACTGTATGTGAAAAATGACATAAGGGCCACAGAGATCCAGGAGGAACAAAATGGGGGAGAGATACTGTGGGTTAAGCTGGAAAGGAAAATGGGGCCAGAGGATCCAGAGGATGGCAGACAAGGGTGAGGTAGTACTGGTTGGAGACTTCAATATTCCAGACGTGGACTGGAGCATCCCAGCAGCAGCATCAACTAGGAGCAGATTTATCCTGGACTCCCTTCAGGGTGCCTTCCTCAAGCCACTGGTCATGGAACCAACTCGGCAGAAGGCAATACTGGACCTTGTGCTCACAAACAGGGAAAGTGTGATGGGGCTAAGAGTGGGGGACCACCTGGGGAACAGTGACCACCAGTCACTGTGGTTTGAAATCACAGAAAGAGCAGAACCTAACCACACAAAAACACGTATCCTGGATTTTAGGGGGGCAAACTTTGGGAAATGGGAGATACTTGAAAGAGGCATTAAGGGGAATGGGGCAGGAATCAGGGGTTGAGGAACAGTGGGAAGTATTTAAAATGGGATCACAAGAGCAACAGAATTATGTATTACAGGTTAGCAAGAGAAAAGGAAGAGGAGACCATTATGGTTTTCCAAAGAGGTAGCAAAGAAAGTGAAAGCTAAAAAGATTGCATTCATGCAATACAAAAACACAGGAAGGGGATAGGGAGAAGTACCAGGAGAAGCAAAGGGAGGCAGGAGGTCAGTAAGGGAAGCCAAAGCTCAGACAGAAGAACACATTGCAAAATCAGTGGGTAGAGGGGACAAAACCTTTTACAGGTACATAAGTGAAAAAAGAAAGGCAAAGGAAGGGATAGTGAGACTGAAGGGTGAGGATGGGGGCTGTGTGGAGGATGACAACAGTAAAGCCGACATATTGAACAAGTATTTCTGCTCAGTCTTTACTAAGGAAGAGGAGGGTAATGGGTCTGAATGGAGTACAAGGGGTGAGAATGGTGCAGAAATGGACACAAGTCCCTTTACACGAGAAAGGGTCCTGAAGGAACTGGAAGTAATAAGAGTTGATAAAGCAATGGGGCCAGATGGGTGCACCCAGGGTCCTTAAAGAACTAAGAGAGGTGGTGGCTGAACCTCTTGCTATCCTGTTTAGCCGATCACTAGAAACAGGAGGTACCCAAAGACTGGAGGATAGCAGATGTAGTCCCCTTATACAAAGTGGGAACAAAGAGGAAGTAGGGAACTACAGACCAGTCAGCCTCACCTCGGCAGTGGGGAAGATCATGGAAGCACTACTGAAGGAGAGATTGGTGGAACATCTGGTTGTCAATGGACTACAAGACCCAAGCAGCATGGTTTCACCAGGGGAAGGTCATGTCAGACCAACCTCATTGAATTTTTGACTGGGTGACTAGGAGGTGGATCAGGAGGGCAGTGAACATGGCCTATCTGGACTTCAGCAAGGCCTTTGACACTGTGACACATAGAAGACTATTGCACAAACTGGGGAATATGGGTGTGGGCAGGACAGTAAGTGCGGTGGGTAGGTAACTGGCTGGGCAGCAGGACACAGAGGGTGGTGGTAAATGGCTGTCACCCACAGAGGGAAGAGTGACCAGTGGGTACCACAGGGATCAGTGCTGGACTGGTACTATTCAATATCTTCATCAGTGACATTGCACAGGACCCAGAAGGCAGAATTTCACTGTTCGCTGATGACACAAAGCTCTGTAACAGAGTAGACACACCAGAGGGTGTAGACAGAATGAGAAGGACCTGCAGAAACTTGAAGAATGGTCAGGGGTTTGGCAGTTGAAATTCAATGCAAGGAAGTGCAAGATAATGCATATGGGGCACAAAAACCCTGGCACAATATATCAGTTAGGGGTGAGGATATAGCATACCTAGCAGGAAAGGGATCTTGGGTTATCATCTCTGATGACCTCTAAGGCAGGGAAACAGTGTGACAAGGCAGCAGGTAAAGCAAATAGGATGCTGGGATGCATAGGGCGAGGGCATCACCAGCAGAAAAAGGAGGTCATAATTCCACTATGCAAGACACTGTTGAGGCCGCACCTGGAGTACACTGTGCAGTTCTGAGACCTTACCTATGTAAGGACATAGACAGGGTAGAGAAGGTTCAGAGGAGGGCAACAAAGATGGTGCATGGATTGCATCACAAGTCCTATGAGGACAGGTTGAAGGCACTGAACATGTACTCCCGGAGGAGAGGAGGGAGAGGGATATGGTAGAGACATACAAGTATCTTACAGGGAGGAACAGGTGCAGGAATGCACTATTTTAAGAGAAAAAGATGTTCCAGGACTAGAGGGCATGGGATGAAGTTGGAGGGAGGATGATTCAGAGGAAACGTAGGAAGAATTTCTTCACAGAACGGGTGGTGGACAAGTGGAACACCCTGCCAGAGGAAGTGGTGGGGGCTGAAACAATCACGGGATTTAAGAATGCATGGGATAGACATAAAGGAATTCTGGAGGTCAGGGGTAAGGGGCAACAGACTTCCTGGAAAACATAAACTGAACTTACAAACTTAAATGGGCAGACTGGGTGGGCCATAGGCCCTTATCTGCCAACACTGTCTATGTATCTATGTAAATAGCAAGATCATGCAGGGATTCTGTGAACTTGCTGGCCTTTTCAGAGGTAATCACAGTCCCCTGGGACAGTACAGCTAAGAAAAGGAGAATAACAGAATTCAATCAGTGGCTGGGTGTTTGGTGTAAAGAGGAAGGGTACAGCCTTATAGCAGGGTGGGGAGACAGGTGGTTAGATTAGAGGCTTTATTGCCAGACAGACTGCTCCTTAGATGGGAAGGGAGGAAAATACTAAAGGACAGTCTGAGGGAATATATGGGAAAGGAACTTGGTTTAAAATGTTAAGGGGGGGTAGGGGGCCAGAAAGTCCACACAATTCAAAAACATGAGGTCGGTACACCCCCCCCAACAAAGGCAAAAACAACAAAGGGAGTGGGGGGAGAGGGGAGCAGCTAAGGAGTGGTGGAGAGGAGCAGGGAAGGAGGGCAAGCCAGGACAAAGTTATTGAATAGAAGAGCCAAGGTATTACAGGGACAAAGTGGAGGGTGGTGTCTCTGAATGCCTGCAGTCTCAGGAACAAGATGTCAAAAATGCATGCTTTCTTAGTGGAGGGTTAGGTGGATATAGTGGTAGTTACTGAGACATGGACTACAACACACCATGACTGGGATCTCTCAGTCTTAGTTACAAGCTATACAGAATGGACAGAGAGATAAGCAAAGGAAGAGAGGTGGCAGCATACATAAGGGAGGGAATAATTTGCATGAGGGAGGAGGAAAAGGGGAACATAGAAACATTCTGGCTCCAGCTGCAGGATAGCAGAAGAATGAAGATCAGAATAGGGGTGGTATACAGACCACCCAACCAGGGTGAGGACAAGGACAGAGAGCTGTGTTCCCAGTTGAGGATCATAGCAGAAAAAGGGGAGGTGGTAGTGAAGGGGGATTTAAACCTGCCTAAACAGACTGGGCTACTCCCACCACATCCTATGCCAGAAGTCAGGAACTCCTAGTAGCAATCCAGGACAGCTTCATGACTCAGTGGATGACTGATGTCACCAGGGAGGTGGCAATCCTGGACCTAGTGCTCACCAATGTAGTAGTAGTAGTAGTAGTAAAAATGTTTATTTTTATACAGGATAGCAAACTTTAGGTCATAGACCTATTTTCAAAGTTGTCCTGTGTCAAGAACAAATTACATTCAATGTAACATACAAAAATTCAGACTACGTAAAACAACTAATAATTTTTGACATTATACAAGACAAACATCTTCAATCAAACCAACAACTAACACATTTATCCACATTTTAAAAAGAAGTACATTCATCATAAAATACAGTGTTCAATCCTAATTTAAACTGGGATAGTTTAGTTGCTTTCCTTAAAGGAAAACTCCATGTTAAAATCAGAAAAAGATATGTAGTAATCTTTTTTTCTGTGTTCTAACCAGTTCCCAGTGTTTTCTTTTCCTCTGGCTGTGAGAGATGTTTTTTCTAACTTTCCCTAACTGTTTTATTTCCCTTGGAGGTTGCCATTCTGGTTGCTTTTATGGCCTCTAGTCTTCCCAGAGTGCCCTTTGTTGTGATGTCTAATTGCCCCTGCAGGAAGCCAGTGTCTTGTTACAGGATCTGTCACAACTCAGCCACAGAGAAAATACTTCTTCTAGAGAAGACACACTGCTAGATGTTGGCTGAGTATAATCATTATTATTTTTTGATATCAGTTCCTTGTCCTGCTATGTTCTGCTGTCTGTGTGTGTGTGTGTGTGTGTGTGTGTGTGTGTGTGTGTGTGTGTGTGTTTGAATCATGTCACTGTTTACTCTATTCCTCTCAGTCACTTTCAGTTTTTGCACCAGTACTAAGTAACAAAAATTGAACATCACCTTATAGGTTGTAACATAGCAGAACAAGGTACTAATATCAAAAAATAATAATGATTACACTCACCCAAAATCTAGAAGTGTGACTTCTCTAAAAGAAGTATTATATTTGTGGCTGAGCTGTGACAGACCCTACTAAATCTAAGGGCATAGCTACATCATTGTCACATGAGCCAGGGTGCATCGTAGGAGAAAGAAAGCCAATAAACCTATTTGTGATGGAGATCCCCAGGGGTCGTAAAACTACCATACAGCTAGCAAGCTAATTTAGGAAAAACTCCAAATAGCAGACAGAGGGAAGGACACACTAGGACTAAACATAAATATCAAAACACTCTACATAACACATGTTTTTGCACATTCTAGGTGGACTTCTCCTTTAATTCAGTGGGAATATTATTCCAAATATTTGCAGTCTGAGCCTCAAGTGTCATAGTACCATATCTTGTATTAGTTTTTGGAAAAGTATAACCTCTATGCTTTATATTCCTTAAAAGATATGGATAATTTACTAACAGAAGGCATTTCCATGTTTCCATCAATCATCCCATGTGTTATTTTATAGATAAATACTGTATATTGCTTTTTAAATTGTACTGATAAACTGTCCCAGTTTAGGTCTTTATACAAAATGCAATGATGAGTATTATAGCTACAGTTCAGGACAAATCTTGCCAATCGATTATATGGTATGACTAATTTATTTAAATGTGTTTGACCCTCAAAATTATACACCATATTTCCATATTCTAATACAGGCATTATTAATTGATTTGCAATTAACCTCTGGGTTTGTAGATTTAATATCCTTGAAGACCTACGTAGTGCCCCTATCCTACCCTTTTCCTATCCCCAATGGGGAGCATGTACAGAAGATCAAAGTTTGGGAACCCCTGGGTGGAAGTGACCACAGTACAGTGTGGTTTAGTTTGGACACGGGCAAGGACGACATCCCCACCAAGACCAAAACATTGGATTTCAGGAGGGCAAATTTTAAAAAAGATAAGAGAAATGATAAGGGAAAATCTGAAGAGCATGTAGGAGGGCATGGGGTGGACCAATTATGGTCCATCATTAGGTGGGCCATTCAGAAGGCCACAAGCAGTTGTATCAAACTGAGGAGGAAGAAATCAAAAGCAAGATCACCAAGCTGGTTTAATGGGGAGGTGGCCAGAGTGGTAAGGGAAAACAGGGTAGCCTATAGAAAATTCAAAAGAACAGCAAAGGAGGAAGATAAAGAAGAATTCTGGAGGCTAGCTAAGGGGGCAAAAAGGGAGGTGCAGTAGGCACAGGCACAGAAAGAGCTCCAACTAGCCAAAGGAATAAAGGATGAGGGGAAAGGCCTTCTTTCTCTACATAAGTGAAAGGAGGGACAAGAAGGACAACATTGTTAGTCTGAGGAAGGGGGATTGTTGGGTTGACGAAGATGGGAGCAAAGCAGAGTCAGTGAACAAGTATGTCTGCTCCAAAGGAAAAGGATGGATCAGTGCCTCATGCAGAGAGAAGAAGGGAGTGAACAGGGAGGGAAACCATAGGGTAATTTAGATTGTAAGAGTGAAGGAGGGGCTGATGGCCCTGAAGGTGGACAAATCCCCGGGGCAAGACAAAATACATCCTAGGGTGCTAAAAGAGCTAGAGGAGGATCTAGTGAGGCTGCTGGCTGTTCTCTTCAATAGATCTCTGGAGTCAGGAGTGATGCTGTTGGAGTGGAAAATGGCATATGTGGTGCCACTCCACAAGAACGGACCCAAGGAAGACCTAGGTAACTATAGGCTAGTCAGCCTGACCTCAATAGTAAATAAACTCATGGAGGCCATACTAAAGGAAAGGCTGGTGAGGTACACAGCCATCGCAGAGGCAACAAACTTTTGTGTGAAGCAAATCAACAAAACAAAATGAAGGAAATAACTACTATGGTTCTCAAAGAGGTGGCAGGGATAGTTAAGGAGAAAAGGATAGCATTCAGGAAATATAAGGAAACACAGAAGGAGCAGGACAGAGAACTTTATCAGTTTAAGCAGAAGGAGGCCTGGAAGGCAGTCAGAATAGCAAAGGCACAAACTGAGGAAATGATAGCCAACTCTGTTAAGAAGGGGGATAAAACCTTTTATAGGTACATTAGGGAGTGAAGAAAGACCAAGGGAGATATACAAAGACTTAATAAAGGGGAAGGAATGTGGGCAGAGGGTGACAGTGAAAAATCAGGGATACTGAACAAATATTTCTACTCAGTATTCACAACGGAAGAGGAGGGGGGAGGTACCTAAACCAAACAAGAGAGAAACTCTGAATGGTGGCTCGATACCAGTCCATTCACAGAAGAAAGGGGTTTGAAAGAACTCTTGAAACTGAAGGTGAACAAAGCAATGGGATCTGATGGGATTCACCCAAGAATTCTAAAAGAACTAAGGGTAGAACTAGTAACACCACTGACTACTCTCTTTAACAAATCATTGGAGGATGGAGTGGTACCTGAGGACTGGAAGAGGGCAAATGTGATTCCACTTCACAAAAGTGGGAGCAGGGAAGAGGCAGGAAACTACAGACCAGTTAGTTTGACTTCAGTGGTAGGGAAAATGATGGAATCACTTCTGAAGGAAAGAACTGTTGAGTACCTAGAGGCCAGTGGGGCAGAGGACCCAAGGCAGCATGGTTTCACAGCAGGAAGGTCATGTCAGATGAACCTAATAGATTTCTTTGGCTGGGTGACCAAAGTAGTAGACCAGGGAGGGGCTGTGGATATGGTCTACCTAGATTTAACAAGGCATTTGACACAGTCTCGCACAAACAATTAATATATAAGTTAGCCAGCCTTGGAGTGGGTCCCAAAGTGGTAGCTTGGATAAAAAACTGGCTGGACAACAGGACACAAAGGGTAATAGTAAATGGAGTCCACAGTGAAGAAAGGAGGGAAACTAGCGGGGTACCTCAGGGTTCAGTACTGGAACCGGTCCTCTTTAATGTCTTTATAAGTGACATTGGAGAGCACCTGGAAAGAAAGGTATGTCTCTTTGCAGATGACACAAAGATCTGCAACAGGGTAGATACACAAGGTGGGGTGGAAAGAATGAAAAGGGACTTGGCAAGGTTGGAGGAATGGTCAAATATGTGGCAGTTCAGAGTCAATGCAAAGAAGTGCAAGGTAATGCATCTGGGAAACAAAAACCCAGGGGAAGAGTACACAATGGGGGGTGAGTTAATAACAACAACAAAAATCGAAAGAGACCTATGAGTAATTATATGATGACCTAAAGGTGGGCAAGCAATGTGAGAAGGCAGTAAGGAGGGCTAGGAGGGATACTGGGATGCATAGGGAGAGGCAACAACAGTAGAAAACAAGAAGCTGTTATCCCTCTGTACAGACAGTTAGTGAGACCCCATCTGGAGTACTGCGTGCAATTCTGGAGACCCCATCTTGGCAAAGACATAGACAGAGTGGAGGCTGTTCAGAGGAGGGCAACCAAAATGGTGCAGGGTCAGCACCAGAAGATATCGAGGAGAGACTAAAGCAGTTTAATATGTATACCCTGGAGGAAAGGAGGGAGACGGGGGACATGATAGAAACTTTCAAGTATCTCAAGGGAATTAACAAAGTACAAGAGGGTAGTATCTTTCAGAAAAAGAGATGTGCAAGAACGAAGGGGCACAATTTGAAGATAGAGGGGGATGGCTCAGAGGTAATATTAGAAAGTATTTTTTCATGGAGAGGGTTGTGGATGCATGGAACAGCCTTCCTGAGGAGGTTGTGGAGTCAGGAACAGTGGGAAAATTCAGTAATGCATGGGACATGCATAAGGCAATTCTAGTGGGTGTAGGAGGAAGTAAGCTGTTGATTAACTAGAATCTGCAGCTTATCCATCAGGTAGGGAAATGGGCAGACTAGGTGGGCCAAGCGGTCCTTATCTGCTGTCAAATTCTATGTTTCTATGTTTCTATAGATGAGAATGGTCTACAGGACAAAAGGCAGCAGTGGTTTGTGGCAGGCAGATTGTGTCAAATGAACCTGATCGAGTTCTTCGATTGGGTCACAAGGGAAGTGAACAAAGGACAGCCAGTGGACATCATATGCCTGGAATTTAGTAAGGCCTTCGATTCTGTACCACACAAAAAGTTGATAATGAAACAGCGGGATCTAGGGGTTGGGGAAAATATGTTAAGATGGGTTGAGAACTTGTTGAACGCTAGAACCCAGACAGTAGTGGTTGGGGGTAAGTTCTCTAGCACCAAGGAGGTCACCAGTGGGGTACCACAGGAATCAGTGCTGGAGCCAGTTTTGTTCAATGTCTTCATAAGTAACATAGGGGAAGGCATTATAGAGCTAGTGTACTGCCTGGAAATTTCCTGCAATTAATTGTTATGTTCAGATGTAGTCAGCTATCATTTCTTATATCTCAAGTACTTTTTTCTTTTCTGTTTGGTAATTAGAAGATTTACCACCTGGCAGTACTGGGGTGATGTGTGGACCAGCACTCTGGAGCCAAAAAAAAAGTCAGTTCTGTTCCTCCAACTACAATCAACACTGAGACCACACTGACTATGACATCACTAGTAACCAGTGAGACCCATTTCTCACTGCCAGGTTTCACTTTCACATGAAAGCAGCAGGGATTGGCTCTTACTGGTTATTAGCTCCAGGTCGCTCCTGTTAAAAAGCTTTCAGCTTAGTGTGCTATACCTGGTTAAACAACTAAATAAAAAAAAAAAAAAATTAGTGATGTCACAATTTCCTGCAATTTGATTGGTAGCTTGTGAAAGTCACTGCTCAGGTTGCAAGGATTGTGGTGCCTCAAAGAGTTGGGTCTCATTTCTGATGATGTAGTGGGAGGAACACAACTGACTTTTTTTAGCCTCCAAAAAGAGTGCCACTCCACACATCTTCCCAGTACTGCCAGGTGGAAAATCTTCTAATTAGCAAACAGAAAATACAAACATTCTTCAGATATTAAAAGTGATAGCTGACTGCATCTGAAATTACTATTAATTTCAAGCAGCATACTAGCTCTTTAAAGGCAAAATGTGCCTGTTTGCATGCTACACAAAACTCTGATGGAGAGTGGATACCAAGGAGAGGATACAGGACCTGAGGGAGGACCTTGCCAGACTAGAGATATTATCAGGAATCTGGCAACTTGGTTTCAATGCCAAAAAGTGCATAGCAATGCACATATTGGCCAAGAATCTTAGGACAGAGTATTACAAAGGAGGGGTTCAGGTAACTGCTTCTGAAGAGGAAAATGATCTAGGGGTGGTGCTTACAAGTGGTCTGAAGCACACCACTCAGTGCAAAAAATCAGTGGTGAAGGCTAACACGATGCTGGGGTGTATTGCAAGGGGATTCAGTAGTAGGTGGAGAGAGGTTATTCAACCGTTGTACAGGTCATTGGTGAGACCACATTTAGAACATGGGGTGAGGTACAGGCATCCTCACCATAAGAAGGACATCAGCATGCTGGATGGGGTCCAGAGGAGAGCAACCAAGATGATCAAGGAGGTACAGGATAGGTCTTATGAGAAGAGGTTGGGAGCCCTGGGGATGTACCCCCTAGAAGAGAGGAGGCAGAGAGGTGATATGATAGAGACCTTCAAGTATATGAAGGGAATTAACGAGTGAAAAGGGATGGTCTCTTTAAAATGAGTAACAACTGCACCACTAGTTGGCACAGCCTAAAACTGATGGGGGGTGAGGTTCAGAAGAGAGGTAAAGAAGTATTTCTATACAGAGAGAGTGGTGTCTACCTGGAATGAGCTGACAGAGGAGGTGGTATCAACAAGGACAGAGGAAGCATTCAACATAGTTTGGGACAAGCACAAAGGGAACCCTTGGGACCAAGGAAGGGGAGTAATGGGGAAGAAGGATGGACAGTTGGGGGGTCAGGGTCTTTGGCATAAATTGTAAAGCCAGACCATACATCCCTTACCGAGCAAACACGATAGACCGAGTGGTCTTCTTCTGCTGGCTTTTTCTGTATGTTCGTATGTTCATAAATATGCTGCCATCTCCCTTTTCCAGGTATGATGGCCTGTTGTGTCTTTTTTTAAGCAGGTTGCTATAATCTGCCTCGTCTCTTTCCTTATGTAGACCATAGGTTACATGGATTCAATTTACTAAGAAGAATGGCTCAATATGTATAGTTGTGAATTTTGCAAGTGATAACATCACATACTGTATTCTGTATATATGTACATATTTTCTAATTTGAATTTAATATTTTCTATGTTTTTAACATTGTAATGGCATGTACTTCAGAATGAAACATGAAGAAAAGCAAGAATTAAATTTAGCATAGAACAACAATTTGTGAAGACAAATTGCCTGCTAGGAATAAACCCCAGTCACATGTTTTGCAGATGTGACATAACCTCTATATCACAGGAACTGCAGATCACTGACCTGTAGCTCCATGATGCACCAACTATGTATTTGCTTAGCAGGCAAAGAATCAGCTATTCAAATGCTGACAGAGACCTAAGCATTTATTTTCAAATGTATTTGTAACATGGACTCACTTGAAAGGAGAGTCATGGTGATGTAGAGATTTAATACTAAATTAATTGAGCAGTAAATTTAGCTAAGAACAACAATTTGTGAAGGTAAATCACCTGCTGATATTAGACCCTCATTCCCCTATTTTGGAAGATGTGACATAACTTCTGCATTATGGGAACTGCAACTCACTTATCTGTATTTCAGTGGCAAACTGAAAGTGTATTTGCTTATCAGTCAAAACAAATCAGTGGTTCAAATACAGGTAAATACTTTCTTTGAAAAATGATTCAGGTTCATTTTATTTTATTTAAATGCATAAAATTCACAGATTTATCATATTTTATGCAACAAAAAAGGATTAAAAAGTACATAATATTTCATACTCATGCATAAATTCATACAATTCTAAACTTAAAAAATTCTGTACCCACAGTAAAAAAGCACTACATCATTTATCTTTCAGCAGCTTGAGCATGACTCTACTACCATATCGTGCAATTACATACATTATATGTGTGCTATGAAAGGTTAGCAGAAATTCTATTTTTCTTGTTGGTAATAAGCTCTTTTTGATTAACAGTGGATTATTCCATCCTTCTCTCTCTTTTGGAGAAGTGGGGCACTAAAGCTGAAAACGTTCCTTTATTATTAATTGTGCATTGTTTCAAGTGCATTTTTCTATATAGAGCATATGTATGCCCACATCTTGATTTTGCTACTTGAGTTTGGTACCCTTACAAACATCAGAATCTAGACCAAGTGGAGACAGTACAAAAGCAACCAATGCAAAAAATAACATGATGACAAACCAAATGAAACCAGACATGCTCATCTAAAATTAATGCCACTAGAACAAAAACAGTTATGAGGGGGTCTACTAACATTATACAATGTAATGCAAGACACATATTTTAGAACTAAATCTAAATTTCAAGCAAACATATAACAATACAAGAGAACATCCCCTACAAGTGACTGGACAACGTTTCAAATCAACAAAAAGAAAGCGTGTCTTTACACAGAACATTATTAACCCATGGAATGCCTTACCTTTAGAAATAAGAAGTACAATTAAATCAGAATTCAAAAACAAACTGGACAGATTTTTAATAAATGGCAGCATATGCTCTTAATGATCCATACTATGGATCTTAGTATGAACTATACCATTCAATAGGTTTTATTTTAAGCAACATATACATGAAATAAAAGGTGGCATGTAAGCAATTAGGAAGTGATTAAGCAACAGTATTTTTCAAGTACATTTGTACCAGTGCACTCTCAGAAGAGTATTATATGGCTGTCTTTCTTTCAGCTTCCCTCATATATATGAGTGTTATGAGAGCAGATGCCTGCATTGGTTGGCATATTATGTAAGTATTATTACAATCCCACCACACTGCAGTGACTAAAAGAAAATACAGTCAGTTCACATTTGTAAAGCATAATATAACATAACATACAACTGGCAACATGTCAAAAGCCTTTTGAAAATATATTGGTAGACACTGTACTCTTTGTAGATGACAAATCCTTCAGTGTTAATCATTTCTTTGTTCTCCCACTGTGAGGTAGAGGAGTGCAAAACTCATTTTCTTCAGATTAGTATATAACCAGTTTAGATGATGACAGTGTATATAGTACTTAGCAATATGCACACATTAGCCACTCGATGAATCCACAGACCACAGGTAAAATATCACTCCCAGCCCTTAAAGTCACTTGCCAAAGAAAAGACATTAGCTAGGGAGTTTGTTTGGCAAGGGCTTGTAGTCATTGACAACTACTTGTTTTAACTTGGTCTGTGGGGGGTGGTGATGCTTGCTGGCATTCTCTCTCTTGATGGTCTGATCCTGTGGCAGATGTTTGGAGCTGATGGGAGTCTTGTTCATGAATGACTTGTTGCATCATGATTTTGAGGCATGGTAGCTAGCACAGGATTCTGTACAGAAACATAAGATGTGATGGCAGATAAGGGCCACCAGGATTACTTATGTTGCATTCATTCCCACAGGCGTGTTATTGTCTTTCTCATAAAGTCCTGTAACTTTGAGTTGCTGTAGAAAAACCTGTGGCTTACAGATGAGACGATGATGGTATCAGATGTTAAGCAATAGCACATCTCTTTATGGCACTGAATGTTGAAATGCCATCTTGATGGTATTGTTATTCAGCCATACCACATCTCTTGATGTGATGAGATGTTCAGAATACCATTGCTGATGGCACTGTTGTATGATAAGCAATACCATAACTCTTTTGAGAAATTGTTATATTTCTATACAGTACATTTTACATATCAAACCTTTTTTTATCTAATGCTATCAGACATTAAGACAGCTCAATGGAATTTTGCTCACATTTCCATTAGGAACATTTGATAAACATGTTTTTGCCTATTCTTGAAGAGTCAAAACATCAGCAGAAAAAAAAAAAACTATTCAGTCATTTCAGCCTTAAAATGGCAACTGGCTTGAGCAGAAAACAGTGATCAAGGTTGAATAGTAATACTTCCTTTAAGTGAACAGGCCTATAAATCAGCTTCAAATTTGGCCTGGAAATACGTGTCCCTATATTGCCCACATATGCCCTCTCCTTGAATCTTTAAGAAGCTATAGTAATTTTCATGATTACAACTAACTACAATCAATGCAAACTTGATATTAACCACATGTATTATTGGTAAGAGTCATCAGACAATTTCAAAATTGCAACATGTACATCATTTAAACTGCAGAAACAGTTGGGGCTGGCAAAGAACCTGCTTTTGCTGAGCAGCTGGGGAAAGGATTTTAGTAGCTGGATAAGCTTTAAATTCTTATCAGTCTGTGGACTTTTAGGGCAGGAGTGCTGACTTGTGTAGTAAGTGTTGTTTTGTGTGGGGGATCCTAAGGGGAAGCTGGATATTAATTTATCTTTTCTACAGGTATTGTATGCAGCTTCTGGAAGCTTTTGTCTTTCTCAGCCAGGATCAATTTACAGCTCATAGGGGCTTAAATACCAGGGCTTCTCACATAGCAGTACTGCAGAAACAGTTGGGGCTGGCAGAGGTTGTGGGAACCTGCTTTTGCTGAGCAGCTGAGGAAAGGATTTTAGTAGCTGGATAACTTTAAATTCTTAACAGTCTGTGGACTTATAGAGCAGGAGTGCTGACTTGTGTAATATAGTGTTTGTGTGGGACCTTCCTCCAGAGGAGGTTACAGTGCTTGGAGGTTCAGTGAGGGGCAGATACAGGGCTGATACACTCTTGTGTGAGTTGGGTGTGGGCCCTACTCCCATCCTCCCCACCCTCCCTCCCTCCCCAGAACACAGTTCATTTATAGGGGAACACCTGTCCTGCAATTGGAGGAAAAGGCTTCATGTGCAGCTCATGTAGTTCTAGCCAGTGGGGGTTGGGTATAAAAGGCTGGAAGGAAGGAGCTTAGGGAGTTGTAAACTTCCCCTATAAGCTAACTCTCAAGGCTAATAGTCAGGTGGGGAAAAGTTCAGCCAACCCAAGTGCTGTAAGTTTAAAAGTCTGCATGCTGTATGGGGGAAATCACCTAGGTATAGGAACTGGTAGCTTGAGAAACTGTAGAGCCACTGAGTTGGTAATTTGGCCAAGAAAAGACTGCTGTGAGGATGGGAAAGGGACTACATATCACTAGAGCAGGTGTCTTTGGGTGGGTGGGTGGTTAGGTGTACAGGGTGTGTTGCGGCCATGATACTGGACTGGGCTTGGAAGTTTGGGTGATGCCCAGTGTGCTACCAGTTGGCACAATTTAAGGAGGTGGTAGAGGAGATCCAAAGGAAGCTGAGGGGGAAGGATTGGAGAGGTAGGAGGCAAGCGGTCACCTACATGGAAGCACTAGGTGCTGGAGCCTCCCACGCTGGGGGAGGAGTGAAGTGAGTTGCTCATACTAGGAGAGGAGGCAAGGGTGGTACACAGGGGGCTCTAGGGGACCCTGGCAGATGGGTCCCAAAATGTGGATATTTCCACATCAGTAGGCAAGAGTCTGGGGGTGTCCAAAGGAAACCAAGAAAGGCAGTAGCGATGGGCTAAGGCTCAAAAATCATTTTAACCCTCTACGCCCATTGGTAGAAGGGGGGCTTTGTGGGGGAAGAAGAGGAGGAGGATGATGATGATGCCACTGCTGGTGTAGCTGGGGCAGGGACAGATAGAATGGGTGAAGGGTCAAGTGGCAAGGGTGCAATAGAGGGGGTCCTGGACAGGATGGGGGAAGAGGGGTAGGAGGGGAGAAGAAAAAGCAGTATCAGGGGAACAAGGAGGAGGCTGATGGTATGGAACAGGGGAGCATGACAGGCAGGAAGGCACAGGATGTAAATGGAATGATAGCAAGCAGAAAACCAAGTAGGCAAATGGATAGAACGGATGGATTAGTAAGAAATGGGGAAAGAGATACAGAGAAAGATACTCAGGTGGGGGAGGATAAAGAAGGCCAGGACAAGGGTAGAGGAGGTGACCAGGGACGATAATGAAGGTGCTACCTTCAGAACCCAGATGGTGGGAGGGATGAGGAGCCTGTTGAGGGGAGAATCCAGATTAAGGGATGAGGAGGGGCATGGAAGGAGGGGAAAACCAGAGGGGGTGAACAGGAAGGCAAGGGAGAAGTTAGAGTACTGCTACTGGGGGACTCCATGATCAGAGGCATCTAGTGGAAGGGGCAGGAGTAGGGTAAAACCTGTCAGATCAGAACCAAATGCCACCCAGGCTTGATGGTGTACAAGGCCAAGCATGTGTTGTATTCAATGGCAAGGGAATGTAGAGGAACCCTGACATTCTAGTGCACTAGGGGACAAATGACATAAATGGCAATAGTGAACTAGAAATTCAGGCAAGGTTCCGGGAGTTGGCCAGGGTATGCCTTTCCATATGCTGTAAGATCACCTTTTCAGAAATCCTGCCGGTGCCAAGGGCTAGTGGGGAACACAAGATGAAGATTAGGGAGATAAATCAGTGACTTTGGAAGTGGTGTGAGAAATTGTGGTATGGCCTGGTGGAGGACTGGGGGGACACCTGGGAGGATAAGGGGCTGTATACTAGGGACAGGCTCCACCTTAATTTGAAGGGGAAGGAAATCCGAACGCTCAGACTAGCTGGGTTCATCAGTGAAAGGTGGGGTTTAAACTTGTGAAGGGGGGGAGTGATCAAAAAAGGGGCAGTGCCAGCAGGTACAATAAATGAGGGAGATGGTCTCCACTCCTCTAGGGGGCTAAGGAGATATGGAAATGGGTCACCAGGTAGGGTGCAGGAGCTGAGAAATGGGAGCTCAAGGGGGAGAAAGGAAGAGGGAAAAGTGGTGGAGGGTGGTCCTGATAAATGCCAGGAGCTTAGGAAATAAAATGCCTGAGCTCCAGGTGATGCTAGTTGAGGAGAAGGTAGATGTGGCAGCAGTCACTGAGACCTAGGCCACTCAAGAGCACGAGTGGGACCTAAATCTGGAGAGCTACACTATGTTCAGAAAAGATAGGGGAGAGGGAAGGGGTGGTGGTGTAGCACTGTTAGTCAAAAATGGTGTGGGTATTGGAGGGATAGAGATGGCAGAGGGGAATGTGGAGGCTATTTGGGTCACCTTGCTGATGCAGTGGGGTAAGAGAGTAAAGGTCAGAGTGCTATATAGACCACCAGCACTGGCCGAGGTCCTGAAAGAAAGTTTTTGGCAAATCTCAAGGGGCACTGTAGATTGGGAAAGGGAAGGATAGTGGTAAAGGGGGACCTCAACATGCCAGGAACAGACTGGTGGACTATGACATCACCAGTGGCCAGAGAGCAGAGGCTGCTGGATGTCTTCAAGGATGCATTTCTGACACAACAGGTGGGTGAGCCAACTAGGGAGGCCTGGACACTGGACGTGGTTGTGGTGGACAGTGATCAGATTAGGGGCCTAGAGGTGAGGGAGCCGTTGGCTGGGAGTGATCATGCCACAGTCTGGTTCTTCCTTGACCTAGGGGGGAAGGAACGTAGAACAAGGATGATAGTAACTGACTTTAGGGGTGTAGACTTCAGGGAAATGGGAAGGATCCTTAAAGATCATCTGGACAGGAAAAGGCTATGGATGTGGATGCTGACAGCAGGTGGGGGATCATTAGGAGGGGAATACAGGAGGTTACCAGATCCTGCGCAAGGGAAGGCATAAGTTTGGTAAGTCCAGAAAACCCTACTGGTGGACCCGGGAGGTACAGGAGGTGGTGAGGGAAAAGAGGGCAGCCTATGGGTGCTTTAAGTGCTCAAGAAGTGAAAGGGATCAGGAAGAATATGAGCTGAAAGCCAAGAGAGTCACCAGGGTGGTGAGAGCAGATAAGGCAAAAAAGTAGCAGTCCCTGACCAGTGGGATCTGGAGGGGGACAAGGGGTTCTTTAGATACATAGGGGAAAAAAGGAAAGTAAGGGGGCAGATCAGCAAGATAAGGATAGGGGAAGGTTGGGCACAGGAGGCAGGGGAACAAGCAGAAGTCCTAAATGAGTACTTTGCCTCAGTTTTTACCAGGGGGATAGAGGGGTTCTGTCTTGTTAGGAGAGCAGGGGTAAACCGGAGCAAGGGGTGGGACCGGTAGAGACCAGGGGCCCTGATGGGTCTGGGGAAAGGGAGTGGCCACCACAGACAGGTGGGGGCCCAGCAGTGCAGGGTGAAAAAGGGGAGGATGTGGAGGCTGAAATCCTGGTAGAGAGAGTAAGGGAAGCCTTCAGGTCCCTTCAGATGGAAAAAGCACCTGGGCCAGATGAGATACATCCCAGGGTGCTGAGGGAACTGGTGGATGGCCTGGCAGTCCCTCTAGCGGAGCTTTTCAACATCTCTCTGAGGACTGGGTGAGTGCCCCAAGACTGGAGGGTGACCCATGTTGTGTGAACCACAAGGGGGAGGATCAAGAGAGGAGGTGGGAAATTACAGGTCAGTCAGCCTGACATAGGTGGTCAGCAAGGTGATGGAGGGTATTGTCATGGAAAGGCTAGGGGGGTTACTGGAGCAAACAGGGTACTTGGATGATAGGCAGCATGGCTTTGTCATGGGAAGATCGTGCCAGACAAATCTTGTTGAGTTCTATGCCTGGGTGATGAGGGCCCTGGACCAGGGTAGGCCAGTGGATGTCCTCTTTCTGGACTTTAGCAAGGCATTTGATTCAGTACCCCACAGTGGCCTTCTGGCAAAGCTGAAGGAAATGGGGGTAGGGAGACAGTTGTTAAGATGGATAGGAAATTGGTTCTCTGAGCATACTCAAAAGGTGGTGGCTGGAGGGTTAGCTTCATCCCCAAGTTGGGTTACTAGTGGGGTTCCCCAGGGTCAGTGCTACAGCCACTCCTGTTCAAAGCCTATATCTCAGACATCAGGAGGGGGATCAGGAGTGAGATGAGTCTCTTTGCAGATGACTCAAAACTGGGTGCAGTGGTAGATGGGGAGATGGGGAGGGTGGCCTTACAGGAGGACCTGGAGGCTCTGGAAAGGTGGTTGCAAAAATGGAAACTAAAATTCAATGCGGGGAAGTGCAAGGTTCTGCACCTGGGAGTCAGAAATCCAGGCCAGGGGTATACTCTGGGAGGAGACATGATTCAAGTCATGGAGGGTGAGAGGGACCTGGGGTAGTGGTAGATGTCAAAATGAACGACTCAAAGACGTGCAGAAGGGCAGCAGCAAGCGCAAATAGGATGCTGGGATGCATTGCCTGCGGGATTACCTCCAGAAAGGTGGAAGTGATCCTTCTACTGTACAACTGCTTGGTTAGGCCACACCTCGAGTATTGTGTACAGCTTTGGAGACCACATTTGAAGAGGAACATTACACTCCTAAAGAGGGTCCAAAGGAGGGGAACCAAAATGATCTGGGGCCTGGGGGAGAGGACCTATGAGGAGAGGCTCAAGGAGCTCAACATGTACACCCTGGAGGAGAGGAGGGACAGGGGGGACATGATAGAGGTCTTCAAGTACATGAAAGGGATCAATAAAGGAGGCCCAGTCAGGGTGTTCCAAAGGAAGGTGGGTGGGGCAACAAGAGGTCATGGGTGTAAGCTGGAAGGGGGCAGGCTCAGAGGGGAAAGAGAGAAGGAGATGTTATTTCACTGAAAGGGTGGTGGAGCCATGGAATGCACTGCCCACGGAGCTGGTAGAGGTGGAGACTGTGGATGAGTTTAAGTGGGGATGGGACAGGTACAGGGGGAGGGTAAATCTGACCAGGCACAATACAGGTGGAATATCTGGGACTGGGGACAGAGTAACCCAAGGGGGTGGGGGGCACCAAAATCAGCCCTCAGTGCGGGTGCTGAAAATTGAGCAGACACGAGAGACCATTAGGCCTATTCTGCTGGCATTTTAGTATGTTAGTAATTGCAGTTTAACCATCTTTAATTTTCTGTCTAGCTTTCCCTGACTGACCCATGAAGAGCGGTGATGTGCAAGTTACAAATTGGTAGTATTAGTGCAGGTGATTTCTTACTAGCTCTATCACTAGCAATTTCATCCAGGATATAGCAAAAAAGGGAATCCTTTCAGTATTTAACTTTAGCACAGTGTGGCATGGCACAGTGGTAGAAAAAAAACTTTAAACAAAACAGCCTTTTTTTCTGGTTACTCTGTGTACATGTTCGCTACCTTAATCAAGAGCTTTGTTAACTTACTCTATAACTAGTACCTTGGTTACACCATTAACCCAGAACTATACTAACATGGTGGTTAGTGTGACCATTCCATGGTGTGATCACTTACTCTTCTGAGGGTAAATAGTCAAAGGGGCCAGAGCAAACTTTTGATTATATTATAACCTTTTACAGCAGTGACCAGCTCCCCATCTCTGAACCTTAATTCTAGTTCTGACCTATGTTTAACATATTCTGCAATCAACTGTTATAACATCTGTGCACTTTTCAGGTAAGTGACAGTACTAGTTGCAGAACCCTGAGGTTATGTAACAACTTTGTAGGAGTTCTGGGGTTCAGGAAGGCCTGAACCAATACTCCCTTGAGGGCAGAGGCCCTCTGGACCTATCTAAAGGTCTGAATAGTTCCTCGTTCCCAGTAGCATGGATTTCCAATTGGAGTGCATCAGCACCTGCTCCATGTGGGCTACTTTCCCAGACCAGATGCCATGTTGGACATATTTGGCTATGAAGTACCTTAGCTTGTGCTAGCTTGGTCAAACTCTGATAAATGTGGGCCATAAACCACTGGGATGGTGAAACATGTTTGTAGTCTATGCTCAGTTTACCTGTGTGTGTAATTGCTCTACCCTGAAAAGTATAAGATTTCCTGTAATTAGAAACATATGGGATTGCTGCATATACACTGTCATAGAATAGAAGAAGGGGTTACCCTAATTTCCATTAATTCTTGTTTGTTACAGTTTAGGATACCCACACGTGCCCTCTCCTGGCTATCTGACATTCCTTTATAAACTAGGGAGAGCTGGAGGTCTGTGGTTACTTTCAGTGAGCCCTTTTCGCTTACTTTTCTCCTAGAATGCACTGTAATCATTGACCCAGTAGGAATTGAGTGGGGTCAGAATTTCTTTGGAAAGCATGGTTGTGAAAACCTGTACTAACCTTTTTCATATGGCTGTGTTCCAGATAGCAGACCAGCCATTGTAATAGTGTGTTGGAGGGAAGTGACAAAAATTAGGGATGGTGATACTGGCCAACATATAGAAGCTTAGTCTGGTCCTTTGTACTATTTACCTTGGACCAGGGTTATCCAGCAGAACAAAAAAGGTTTCACCCTGTAACACATGTGAACGAGCTTATGCCTAAGGCTAGGGAGTAGTTTAATCTAAAAAAAAAAGTACACTGTGAAATAAAGGAGCACCTTGGAGCTGTAGCACATGTCCTCTTATTACCCACTTCCTAAAAGAAAAAGCGTCAGCTTTATGTTGGCTGTTGCAGCATCATGGTCACTTGCTGCCTGGCATGTCTTGGGTATAGTAGGTTTGCACTCATTAATACCTAGTACAAGTTAAGGAAGGGGATCGCCTTTCAGGTATGTGTAACCCTCCTCCCAAGTGTATGTTTATGAAGACATTTCTTCACTAGGATGCCCATTTTCAGATGGAGAGGTCCACCACTCCGGTTGATCACATATAGCATGTGTCATGATTACTGTATGTTGCTAGTAGCAAAACTCCAAAGCCGTCACAATTACTTTTACTTTCTCTGGCATGCATAGTCGAGGCACAATCTTGAGAAAACATAGTTTGTGAAGTCATAACTATATTACATCAGGAAATTAACATTCCGATTCCTATACACCTGATTAGTTACTAGATTCTTTTTAACTTAAAAACAGGCTTTAAGAAATGTGTTGTCTTGTACCCTTGCAAGCTTTTTAAATCTTGTTTATATTCACAAAGGCACTTTGTTCAGCACAATGATCAAGAAAAAGGGATGGAAAAGCCATTCAATAGGTTTTATTTTAAGCAACACAGACTTGGAAAAAAAGATGGCACATAAGCAATTAGCAAGTAATTAAGCAACAGTCTTGTTCAAACAGATTTGTATTAGAACACTGTCTTTAGAAAAATATTACAATGCTGACAGTCTTTCAGCTTCCACCATATACTGTACGTGAGTGTTTTGAGATCCTATGCGTACAATGTGCAGCATATTGTTTTAGTGTTATGACAGTTCTACCACATTGTAGTGACTGGAAGTAAATACTCACCTTTTGCTATGCTGGCAACCTGGGTTCAGGAATGGACTTGGTTCACAGAGTTGTCAGCCAGGGGTTGGCAAGAGTGGGACAGGATTGAGTGTCTGATTGACTGCTCTCCGCTCCAAGGGTCGATGACTGCTGACTCCTCCTTGTGACTGCCCCAGGTGGAGACCCGGTGGTAGAACACCAAAAAGCAACAAATAAGGCTGGGTGCTGCAAGATTTCTGTGATGCATGCATGCCTCCACATGCACACTCTGGCGTGTGCATCCCAGGGTTGAGGAGGGGATGAAAAACAGAAGATTGAAGGATGGGCTAAATGAAGCCCTGCCCATCTCTTTGTAACCCTCTCCACCAAGCTGCAGACAGGAACCTCTGAATTTGTTGTCTTGGGGGGGGAGGCCATCCATCCTCCTCTTAGTCCCACCATGGAAGAATCTGTTGAGGACCATTACCAGGAAACCAGAAGTGGTGTTAACCCTGATTGCAGGGGATGGGCAGGACTGGATCCCCCCCCCCACGTCCATCCAGAAGAGGAAAATGACTTCCATGACAAAAATAAAATACAATCAGTTTACATTTGCAAAGCATACAATGTCATACAATTGGCAACAAGGCAAAAGTCTTTTGCAAATATGTTGGTAGGTGCTGTACTCTTTACGGATGAAAATTCCTTTGGTGTTAGTAACTTTCTTTGTCCTCCCACTGGAAGTGAGAAGAGTGCAAAAGGCATTTTCTTCAGACTGGCATATAACCCGTTCAGACAATGACTGGTATATAACCAGTTCAGATAATGACAGGTATATAACCAGTTCAGACAATGACAGTTTATACAGTACTTAGCAACATGCACACATATTAGCCACTTGATGAACCCGCAGCCCCCCAGGTAAATTTTCACACTCAGCCCTGATAATCTCTTGAGAAAGATGAGAAGTTACATATGGAGTTTATTTGGTAAAGGCTTGCAGTCATTGGCAAACACTTGTTTTTACCTGGCCTGTTGGGATGCTTGCTGTCTCTCTCTCTCTCTTTCTCTCTCTCTTTCTCTCTCTCTTTCTCTGTCTCTCTCTCTCGCTGTCTCTCTCTCTCTGTCTCTCTCTCTCACATGCTCCCATGGCAGATTGGCAGATGTTTGGAACTGGTGGGAGTCTTTTTTTCCTGAATGACTTGTTGAATTGTGATTTTCAAGCATGGCAACTGGCACAGAATTCTGCATGCTGTTGTCTTTCTCCTGGTTTCCTGTAACTTTGAGTTGCTGTACTGTAAAAAGACTTGTTGCTTACAGATGACATGATGATGGCAGCAAATGTTAAGCAATACCACATTTCTTGATGGCACTAGATGAGTAGCCTGTGATTATGATGACAGTGACTGAGCACTTTCAAAAAGGGCAACTCAATCATGGCATCTGTGCACAGGGCTACCAGGCAGGGAGGGTGACTGGATGGGGGGCTTCCATGAATATAGTGACAGGATGTCACTATATGTACATGTGCATGGGGGGAACCATGCTGTGAGATGGGCAGAAGGGGAGAGAGGATTTGTGGGGCATAGTTCGGTGGTGGGCAACTGAGCTGGCTGTGTGGCATGGTGGGTTGATGGCAGGCTAGGGTTGAGAGAGTGCTGATGTTGCTTCCGTGCATATGTTCACTTTGTTGCGCCAGTCCATGAATCTATTTTTTCTCTTTTGCACCCCCCCAACATGCATCCACCTGGAGTTGAGAATCCTTTAGTAGGGGGGCACAGGGAGTAAAGCCCCTCCCCATGGGGGGTGTGGGGGGCTATGAACCCACATAAAAAAGTCTCCAGTGCCCTTTTGCTGTGCACTGGGAGTGTACATCAACAAAACTGATTTTCGGCGATCATCTTTCTGCAATTGCCATTATCACATGGAACCCACTGGATGCTGAAAGACCATCTTGAAGATATTTTTGTTCAGACGTACCGCATCTTTTGATGGCATGAGATGTTATGAATAACATTGTTGATGGCATTTTGTATGTTAAGCAATACCATAACTCTCTCAAGAAATGGTTGTGTTTTTTTACAGTACATTTTGCATATCAAACCTTTTTCATCTCATGTCATCAGAAGTTAAGATGACTTAGTTAAATGTTGCTTACATTTCAGCTAGGAACATTTGATACATATGTTTTTGGCTATCCTTCAAGAGCTTGAAGCTTAGCAGAAAAACAATTATACATTTTCAATCTTAAAATGAAAGCCTGGCACTAGAAGAAAAAGTGAATAAAGTTGAAATAGTAATGTGACGTGGACAGCCAGTTCTGAGTACTGTATCATTTTTATATATATAAAATGTATTACGGACTGTCTCTGTTGAAAATCTGATGCTCTAGAAGTGACCTCGCTCTCCCCCTTAAGGTTTCAGCTGAAAGATGAAAGCCATGAGAAAATGCTGAACCAGCATGTGAGATCACACGCACATACAGGTTTTAGAGACAAGGTATTATGTAGCAGACCAGAAGCTTATTACATACTTTTCTAAGTTAATTATAGCTTTGGCTGCTGAAGGGGAGATCAGCATCCCTTTTATGTGTTCCAGAGGAAGAAACCGGGTTTGGTAGTCTGGTGCGAGAATCATAAATGCTGATGCCTGTGTGAAAGAGGAAACTGATCAACAGATCAAAGAAGGGTCATTTGAAGGACATGAGTCATGCTGAGGCTTGCAAAATTAATACTTTGAAAAGACAACCTGTTTTTGTATAAATATATATTATATATATATATATATATATATATATATATTCTGACAGAGGAGGAGCTAGGTGACATCACCCAAAAAGGGGTTGGCAAATACAGTTTGCTTTAAGGAATATTCTGTTTTACTTCAGACACACTTTTATTGAGACTCTGACAATGAAACATCTTAAGCACTTTTAACAGGTATTTAGAAAGCTAGACAAATCTAAATATTGTTGTAGGATTTTGGACTGTTTAAACCTTGTTCTTTTAAAAGATTTTGTATGTCTTGTGATATAACAGTTCTGTATTTTGTATTTTACATATTTTTATCTATTTTAGTAAAATTCTTTTTAGAGCATACTTGGCCTGTATTTGAATTTCTTTAAGTTGTAAGAAAAGTATATATGGTTATAGCAGACAGCAGGCATAAGCTTGAATGGTGGTACCAAACTGGAAAGAGAAGCGTTTTAAATCTGAGGTCTTTATTAAAGTTTTCAAGGGTTTATCTCTGTATACCTGGTTAGGTGCCCATAAGCAAAGATATCTGGCCCCTGAAGACAGAAATATCTGAGCCTGTGCATTGGGTACGCTAGCAAGAAATTTACAGTTTGAATCCCTCCATGACTTGAGACCACAGGTTGATCCGAACTCACAAAACAGACCAGAGGGTTACCTTGTTCTGTTAAACTGTTCACAAGACTGCACTAGGAGGTTGGCACTTTGAGAGTAGAGGGTCTGACCTGCTGAGTGGGTTTGTGACAAGTAATACTTCTATTAAGTGAACAAGTCTATAACTGGAGTTCAAATTTGACCTGGAAATATGTGACCCTATTTTGCTCGCAGTCGTTAGTTCCTTAAAATACAGCCATTTTTAGGACAGTGGTGGCACACTTTTTTAAAATTTCTGTCAAGAGCATAAATGTATTTCTGTCTTGCTTCTCCTCAGAACTAACAGCATTTAGTAGACCAGATATTCTAGCTGTGACAACAGTTGAGCTGGTACCCACTAGCTCATTTTAGTTGCCTTACTCTGGGCTGCCTCAACCCTGTCTATGTCCATTCTGAGGTGCAGCCTCCAGAACTGAATACAATACTACAGTTGGAGTCTCACAGGCAAGTGATACAGATGTGAAACCATCTCCTTCCTCCTGCTAGGACATGGTGTTGTCACTATATTGAGATGTTTCCACTCTAAATCTAAGCAGAGTACAGGTTGTACGATTCTTATCTACTATCCTTGCTACCAAGTAAAAGAGTACTATCAGGTTACTCTGGCAAGACCTCCATGCCATGAATCATTCAATTTACTGTTCTGCAGTCCATTTTTCTCCAGATGGTCCACTAGGTCCTCTTTCACTAGTGTCTCCATCAGTTTACCAACAACAGAAGTAAGACTGACAGGTCTGTAGTTATCCAGCTGCTCTTTGTTCACACCCTTGCATAGTGGAGCTGCATCCCCTAGCCTCCAGTCTTTCAGAGTCACCACTGTCTGAATAGAGCTATTAAATAGCGCTACCTGAGGTTTGGCTAATTCTGATGCCAGTTCTTTGAGTACCCTTGTATGGATCCCATCTAGCCCTGTAGCCTTGTCTATCTTCAGTGTTTGCTTGCCTTTTTCTGACCCTTCCCCTAGTAAATACCTGCTATCTCATTCCTGGAACATCCCCTTCCCCCCCAAGCAACCTTTATGCTGCTTTCTGGCAAAGGCTCATGGTCATTCTTAGTGAATTTTGAGCAGATGTATTTGTTCAGAATGACTGCTTGTCCTCTTCTACTCCCCAGCCTAACTCTGTTAGCCTGACAATGGCCCCACCACTCTTTCTTTCTTCCCTTGTATGCCTGAGAAACAGTTTTTCCATGCTGTTGACCCCAACTGCAATTCACAGTTCTATATCTGCTTCTGCATCACTGACTGCCCTCTTGGCCTCCCTAGTTCTTACTTGGTAGTCTCCTCATTCTTCATCCCCCTACTTCTCATAATACCGGATGAAAGCCTAATTTTTGGCCCTCACTGCATCTTTGATTTTGTCAGAAAGCCATATTGGCCTCTTGTACCTGTTTCTCTTTTTTTAACTGCTCTCATGCATGTCTTTGTTGCCAAGTACAGACCCCATTTTTCCTGCTCTCTCATCCACTCCCATGATACTGAGTGTCCACTCCAATTAACCTGTCCAAGACTAATTCTCTCCTCTGGTTGAAATCTGCCCTTGTGAAACTTAAATCGTCAGCATTTGACCAGGGCGTACTAGTGCCAAGGGCCATCTCGAACCATAAGGTAGAAACACAGAAACATAGAAAATGATAGCAGAAAAGGATTAATGGTTCATCTAGACTGCACAAGTTCGATATCTAACCCTGGAACCTACTGTGCAATTAAAGACCTGGTCACCCTCTCCTCTCCCCTATTCTCCTTACCAATTCTGTCACCACACGTGACTACTATACCCTTCAGTCTGTCCAAACTGTGCTTGAAACTATCAGCTGTTTTAGCACACACTACCTCTGCTGGCAAACTGTTCCATGGCTCCACCACCCTTTCTGTAAAATAATACTTACTTATGTCCCTCCTGTACCTCCCTCCTGTCAGTTTCCACGCATGCACTTGTGACCTCAAACTAGCATTCAAGCTAAATAGTTCCTCGCAGTTAACTTTTTAATGTTAAACTTTTTATTGGAACAAGTAGAATAAACAACAAAAACATACAAATACATAAGGAATTATGGAACAAGAACATACTTTGAACATTATATATATATAAATATATTAATTATAAAAAAGTTTGTTTATGCATCAGTTAGGCTTATTACTACAGCAAGAAAAGCAGGGAAATGTGGTGTTAGGGTTTCCAACCCTAACACCCCACCCCCACCCTGCAGAGACTGACAGGCATTGGAGGTGCCTTGGATGTCAGCTTTAACACCCCCACCCCCCATCCTGTAGATAATGACAGGCTTTGGGAGGTGCCTTAGAGTCCTCAGCCCTAACTCTCAACCCATTCTCCTGTACTGTACTGTACCCATCTCAGCTTATTTACTTAAGGAATGGGGTAAGAGTTAGGGATGACATCCAAGGCACCCCTAATGCCTGTCAGTCTCTGCAGGGTGGGGTTGGGGTGTTAGGATTGGAAAACCTAATGCCACATTTCCCTGCTTTTCTTGCTGTAGTAACAAACCTAACTGATGCATCAATGATATTTTTTGCAATTAATTTCCTTACTTTCTGAGATGTATGTAGCCATGGAAACACAACAACCTCCAGCCCCTGTACTTCCACACATTATATCAGTGGCTCAGCAGGTAGCATGCTCACCTCTGAGGCCAGGAGATCAGAAGGCTGTGGGTTCTATCCCCACACCAGGCACTTGGGTTAATATCCCAATACTGACACTGCAGTGCAACATGAGGGGAGGTGCAGCACTCCTGAGGTGTCATCTTAAAGATGAGACATTAAACTGAGGTCCCATCTTCCTGTTCTGATGGTAGTTCAGGTGGCTGTTAAAGATCCCATGGCACTTCTCAAAAAAGAATAGGGGAATTTCCCGGTGTCCTGGCCAAAGTGCCCCCCCCCATTCACTAAAAATAACACCAACAGCTTAATCTGGTTCAAGGTCAGTTGGCATTCATCTGTATCCTCCTCCCCCCGGGCTGTGCCTCAAAATAGGCAAGAATTTGTCTAGTGCACTTATCTGGTCAACAAAAATGAAATAAATAAAATAAATAAATGTTACGAGCAGGCATAGTGAAATTGCAACAAATAGTCATAACTGTGCCACCTTAAATAATTTTCAGTCGAAATTCTCAACATAACCTTATCACCTCACGGCATGTGCCCAGTATGGAAAGTTTTCAAATCCCAGTTGAAATGCAGTTCTGCTCAACTGTAACACCAGTATGTGCCACAGGTGTGAACATTTTTTTATAGGATCCGAAACATGACAGCTATACAATTCATGAGGTTGTGTGAAAAAATGGCAATGTTGAATATTTGCAGTGAAAATATTAACATTTGGTAAAGTTACGTGAGTGCATAGCAAAATTTCAATGACCATACATAACTCAGTCGTTTTGGAGAATTTCTGCACAAAATTTTTAATATAGTCTTTTTGTGACCCCACCTCATGAACAGTGGCACTGTAATTTCACCACTCCATCATGAAAGATGATTTCACACAGTGACTGCACCATTCTGCACCACAAGTGTGAAAACACATTTCAGGCAGGATGCGAAAAATGACCACTGTACTGTTCACAAGGAGGTGTGAAAAAATTTCAATGTTGAAAATCTGGAGTGAAAATATGAAACATTTGTGAAGTTACAAACATGTGTAGAAACAGCGCAACACATGCTCATAACTCAGCCATTTTTTGTATTTCTTTCACCAAATTTTCAACATGGGCTTTTTGGGACCTCTCCTCATGAACAATGGCACTGTGATTTTGTTAACTGAGCCTAAAAGTTGATTTTGCACAGCAATTGCACCATTCTGCATGACTGGTGTGAAAACAAGTTTCAGGCAGGATGTAAAAATGACAGCAGTACTGTTCATAAGGAGGTGTTAAACATGGCAATGTTGAAAATCTGGAGTAAAAATATTAAAATGTGGTGACGTTGCGAGGGTGCATAGAAACTGCACAATGCACACTTATAATGCAGTCATTTTTGGGAATTTTTGCACCAAATTTTTGACATGGGCTTTTTGGGCTCCACCTCATGAACAATGGTACTGCCATTTTGTTAATCAGTCCCAAAAGGTGATTCTGTGCAGTGACCATGAAATCACCTTTCAGGACCGAGTAATGAAATCACATTGACAGTGTTCACGATGTGGGATCCCAAGAACCCCATGTTGAAAATTTGGGGCCATAATTCTGAAAACTGGCCAAGATATCAACATAAGTCCCCCCCCATTGACTCCCATTATACCGCTTACCTTGATTCCTCATATTGAAGTTCACCTTTGAAGAGTGCAGATGTGTCCTGGTCCAGAGAAAATCGCTGCTCCCAACATCCAGAGGTAAATATGGCTAAGGGGGGTGTGGGGAGGTGGGTGCACAATGGGAGGGTGGGATGGGGAGGGACATTGGGGAGATGATGAGGGACCATTTTCTTTTTTACAGATAAACAAAATAAAAAAGACATTAGGGGACAGTTTTCTTCATTTAACAAGGATGGGCACACTGGGGTGGGCTCCTACTGTGCCACTTGAGTTTGGGAGGATGCATGCTGTCAACAGGGGGATTAGGCACCCCTGTACACAAAGAAAGTGAGTGGGCATCCTGGTGTCGGAAAGAGAAACATAATGAACAATTATCTGGGCACACTGGGGTGGGCTCCCAGAGTGCCACATAAGTAAGTGAGTGTGTGTGTGTGTGTGTGTGTGTGTGTGTGTGTGTGTGATATACCAACATGGCGATTCGGCACCCCAGTTTCTGAGATAGATGTGGATAAAAAAGAGTGCCAAAACCCCCAAAACCTTAATTATTTTCAATCCCCCATATCTCAGAAAAGGTTATACCTATACTCACAAATTTGGGCATATACAAAGAGCTACCCAAGCCAACACAGCATCCAAAATTTCATACAAATACCTCAATCCTCCATAAAGTTATAGACCCACAAACATTACTCTTTAACATTAAATACTCTCATCAACCTCAACTATACTGGTGCTACCATGCCAGTATAATAAGGAAAGAAACAAGCAACTAAGAGGAGCAAAACATTTAAACTATGAAACAGTAATCACAACAACCAATACAGATAGTAGGATAAATCAAAGAGAAAAGCAACTAAATGAATCATTCACAAAAATGGAGGGGGATAGAAAAAGTCAAAGGGAGGTCTGTAAAAGAGCACATAGCAGCTGGAAATAAAATATTATGGGGGGAGAGTGAGAGGATTTGTCCTGCAAGTAGGCAAAGTAGGGGGCCCAAACGGCCTTGAAGGTTGACATTTGTGAAAGGGCTAAGTGAGACAGGTGTTCTAAAGAGGCTAGTTAGCCTAAAGCTAAGAGCCATTCTTGAATGGAGGGGATGACAATGGAACACTATTAAGTCAATTCAATTACATTTTTATTTGTATACTGGAAAAGTATGTGAGCAAAAACAACAATACAAAAAACAAGACACAACAGAGAAACAGTTGATGAATTCACAAGTGCATTCATACAATAAAATACAGAATGGAAAAATGATTTAGATACACACAGAATAACAAACAATTCTAATTTTAAGAGAGGCAGGAGAAGATGAATGGGGTGAGAGAACAGTGCTAAAGTACGGGGAAAGTGCAGGACAGCTGGAGGGGGTAGCAATCAGGGAGACATTGAGTGAACAAAGGTGGCCATGCTGTGTTATGCTGTGGGACTAGGTGGGGCATCGGCAGGTGGATGCATTGAGGAGGTGGGCCTTGAGGGAAGAGTTGAAGGAGTTCATGGAATTACAGGCTTGAATATTGTGGGGTAACTTGTTGTAATACTTAGTACCAGCACAGGAGATTGAGTTTTGTGTCTGGCTGGTCCAGTAAAATGGGGTGTCGAAGACCAAGGTAGTGGGAAGAGGGAGATTATGCTAGGCGGGAGCAATTTGAGGTAGATTGTACTTAGGAAGGAGATCCTTTTGAGGTGAAACCTCCTTTCGAGTGTGGGCCAGTGGAGGGAGGAATAAAGAATGCAGTGGTGGCTTTTCCAGGGGAGAACTGTGATTAAATGTGCTATACTGTTGTAGGCAGTTTTTAGTTTAGTGTAGAGAAGCGAGGAGGTAGGGGGCAGAAAATGATGGAACCATAATCTATCAGGGGCAGGAGTAGGGTGGTGGCCAGGCGTTGTCTGGAGGAGGGAAGAAGGAACTTTCTGATCCTGTAAAGAAGACCAAGTCTGGAATTGATCTTCTTTATCAGGTTGTTTATGTGCACATTGTAGGAGAGGTGGGGGTCCAGGTAAAGACCAAGAGATTTAAATTCGGTCACCTTTTCGATGTGATTGCCTGAGTTGTTGAAAAGGGTAAGGTTTGTTACAGGGGCTTTACAAGGAGCAGAGAAGTTCATGAGTTTGGTACATCTATAAAAGGGAATCTGTTTAAAAATGTGTACTGCAGCAAGGACTCACTGTATATATGGATCAGAGTAAGGTGTGCTAGGGGGGAAAGGCCCAACAAAATTAAGGGGGCATCGAGGCAAACATAACTAGGAAAGATGTTTTTGCAAAATTGTAGGATCTGAACCCAGAAGGATAGTATAAGGGGACAGAACCACAAAAGGTGGAAGAGGAAGCCTTCATGCACCTGTAGGTTGCAGTGCCAGCACCTGTTGTGAGGAAGAAAACCACAGGCATACAGCTGCTGGGGCATCCTGTACCATCAATGTAAAATTTTCAGCTGAATTAACTGAGCCCAAAGAGCACGACAGGCTGTATGTGCATGAAACCAACTGGCATCCCACACCTGCTGAGAAATAGAAATGTTCAGCTCCACAGCAAACTTATCTTTAAGAGAAATAGTAGGGTCTGCACTGGAGCCCCTGAGGAAGGTGTAAAAATTTACTGGCCTTGCTCCTGGGAAGATAAAGCAAAGGAGAAACAGGTACCTCAGGAAAGGAAAGGGGATAGGTTTTAATCAGAAGGATGAGAGTCGAGTGGAGTTGAAAGTACTGCCAGTACTCCAAAGAGAAAAGGTAGAATTAATCCAGGAGTTCCTCAAATGAGAGCAGGGTAGTAAGATCAGGAGTGCATAGTTGATAGAGCTGAAATATACCAGCTTGTTTCTGTGCTGCCCAACTAACTGGTGCATGGCCAATGATGGTGTCAGGGTTGTGCCAAAGTGGGCTATGGGCATGAAGAAGGAGATTTATATTCCTCTTAGATGCAAAGGACCTCCAGGACTTGATGGAAATGGAAAGGTGTGGTGTTGCTGAGGTATGGATGCCCTGGGTAGATAAAGAGCCCCTACTGGAGGAAAGAAACTTACCAATCTACCCAGATGGAGGCAGAGGAATGATTAAGGGGAAACCAATGAAGGACTTTGGCACAGATAAAGGACAGATGGTAGTTCTTAAAGTGGGGAAGACCCCAGCCACCCTGGGTACAATGCTGATGTAATTTGGAGTGACTAATTCTGGGCGTTGTCCAGTCCCAAATAAACTGGCCCATCAGGCCACTATGTTTGACAAAGTACACCACCAGGATAGTGATAGGGAGATGGGAAAGGAGATGCAAAGCCTTGGGGTGAGCATCATTTTAAGGGCATTAATTTTCCCAGAGAAGAAGAGATTAAGGGTCTTCCAGCGAGCTAATTCTGCCACCAGAGTTTCAAAGAGAGGGTTAAAATTACCCTGGCAAATATAATTAAGGGACGCGATAATACAGATTCCTAAATATGTAATGCCATCTGGATCCCATTTCTATTCAGTATCATTAATGTGAAAATGGAGACAGAGGTGATTGAGCGGAACAATTTCAGATTTAGTGTGGTTAACTTTTAAACCAGAGATGGCGAAGAACAGGGCTAAAATGGATAATAAAGGGGAGATGGATGAGGGAGCATGAGAAAGGAGGACTAACAGGTTGTCAGCATACAGGACGCACTTGTACTCTGAGCTGAAGGTTTTGAAGCTAGAGATCTCAGTGAAAGATGGAAGGGGAATAGATAAGGGTTCAATAGCCAAAAGAAAAAGTAGGGGTGAGAGAGGACAACCCTGATGGGTGCCTTGAAACAGTGGGAAGGGCGGGGAGAGAAGGCTGTTGGTGAGGATATGGGCAGATGGGTTGCTGTACAATGTTCGTGTGGCTGAGAGAAAATTTGGGCTGAATCCTATGCGCTTTAAGATTTTGAAAACAAAGAGTGATTCTATAGAATCAAAAGCCTTTTTGTAGTCAATAGTAAGCATGGTGGCAGGTATAGATAGGGACTGAACTAAAATGCTGGATATTGAAAAGGGCGTGAAGGTGATCAGAACTGAGATAGCCATTAACAAAACCAGCTTGTTAGGAATAAATGAAGGATGGCAAAAAATTCTCCAAATGTGTGGCTAAGATTTTAGCATCAGCGTTGATCAAGGATATGGGTCTATATCTGCCAGTGGAAATGGGCTCCTTACCTTTTTTGAGTAGGACAGCAATGGCAGCCTCCCTGGTGGTGGCAGATAATGAGCGGTGTTGTACAGTGTGGGAAAAGGTATGAAGAAGGAGAGGTAGTAGAGTATCAAGGACAGATTGATAGAACTTAACGGGGGAATCCATCCCCACCAGGAGATTTATCCTTCCGTAAGGCCATAACTGTGGCCATGCTAGCCTCACTATTGATGGGATGTTCCAAGGTGAGTTGTTGGGAGGGAGAGAGGTGGGGCAGCCCCAGATGATCAAGAGAGGAGAACAACTGGTCAGAAGTGGGGTGGGACCTGTGAGGAATAAAGAATGTAATAAAATTGCTGCATTATGGAATTCATTTGAGTGGGATCGATGTGGGTGTGGCTGTGGCCAGTTGAATCACATAAACCAGCTATATAGCATTCAGCTTTCTGCTTTTGTAGCCTGTACACCAGGAGTTTGCTAGTCCACTCTCCACCCTCCCAGTACTTGTGGTTAGTGTGCAGAATGGTGAGTTTCGCCTTATGTGTATAGAGGCAGTTGAGTGATGCGCGAGTCTTAACCAGTTCAAAGGGGTTCATAGAGGGATTGTTTTTAAGTTTGACTTCCAATGTGGTCAATTTAGATTCAAGAGCTTTAGCCTCCTGTTCTCTGACATGAGGCCTGTTAGTGACAAAGCTAATAATATGGACCCTAATGTATGCCTTCAGGGTATTCCAAAGAACACCATTGGAGACTGAGCTGTTATCATTAGTAAGCAAGAAAAATGTTATCTCCTGTCTAGCCCAAGGAACAAATGAGGGGTCTTTAAAAAGGAGAGGGTCCAGTCTCCAAGAGTAAGTATGAGGGGTGCCTGGGGGACCAGAGGATGGAAAAGGAAATAGGGGCATGATCAGAAATTATAATGGGATGGATATGGATTGAAACTATACTTTGGGTTAACTGAGGGGAAATAAGCCAAAAAAAAGAATGGAGGACGGGGGGGGGAGAAAAATCTTCACTGTAGGAGAGAAAAGATGCTAAATATCCATTACAGAAAACTCCTGCAGTAAGCCATGGAGTGTGGAGTGTGCTTTGTGATTGGGCTCATGAGGGGTGTGAGATCTAGCCAAAGAGGGATTGGGGGTTACATTGAAATCTCCACCAATGAGGGGGGTATCATTAAAGAGGGAGATTTGTTCACAATGACCAGTGAAAAAGGTAGGGCTATCCGAGTTAGGGGCATACAAATTGACAAGGGTTATAGTCCCTTCTGGAGTATCAGATTTGGCCGTTACCCAACTACCATCCATATCAGTCTGAGTGGCAGTGCAAGGTCATTTCAAAGACTTATGAATTGAAATAGAACTCCGTCCTTTTGGCTGTAGAGGCAGTGCTGTGAACCTCTTACCAACCCACCCCTGCTTTTATTAGATGCCTCAAAGACAGAAAGCTTGGTCTCCTGCAAAAATGTCAACTGAGAGTGCAGTTTCTTGAGAAGGAGAATTAAGGCCTTTGACACTTCAGGACACACAGTGGAGATCAGCCATAGGAAAGGGGTGAGTAGGGGTTATAAGTGAAGGGGTAGTAAAAGAATGGAGGAAAAAAGAGGGCAGCTGTCCCAAGTAACACAGAGAAAAGTGAGGTGAGTAAAAGCAGGAGGTGTCATTGACAGGAGACCAAACGAAAAGGTAGAAAATGACCAGCACAATCACCATATAAACTGAACAGCATAACAGCATTGCATAAATAGACCAGCAATTACAACACTAAACATGGCTGAACAATAATCTGCACTCAAACCCAAATAGCCACAATAATACACTAAAAAACCAAGGTAATACGTCAAACGGGCCAGATCCCCTTGAGCCAAAAGGTGGTGAAATAAAGAAATCTAAGCAGCAGGGAGTGGACAGCGACTTGGAACCCGTAAGCAACCTCCCCCAAAGAGAGTAACACAAGAAGGGAGCAGGTACAAGGGAAAAAGGAAAAAGGGACAAACAGAAAGGAGGGTCATCGAAGGAGAAGGGCAAAGTCCCAGGAGAGCACACCAGGAAAGGATCAAAGTGAGACAAGGAGGAGTGTGGATAATGGAGACATAGGTCCAAAAACAGTGAGGACTGAGATAGAGAGGAGAAAAAGGAAAAAAAAAGAAATGAAAGAAAAAGGAGAGGAAAAATCTGGTGGGGAAAAAATCATCAAAAAAAAGAAGGTAAGAACAAGCCGGACGAATGTAAAAAAAACACAGAGAAATTTGAGGTCACCAAAGAAAAGAGAGTGCAGCAGACTGAAGAGGGATTGAAGGGGCAGAAAAAGGGAGCCAGAAGAGTCAGAACTGAAGGAGAAGAGGGGACAGAGGGATTGATTGGGAAACAGATCAGGGAGAGATAAACAAACCAACAAGGGAAGCAGCAGAAACAACTACAACCACTGCCCATTTAAGAAAGGGGGCAACTTATTAGAGAGTCCAGAAGACACATGGCAAATCTGTGGCCCATAGGAAAATGAAATCAGTGAAAGAACGGCAACAGACATGACTCCAGTAAAGAGGGCCAGTCAAGCTTCAGTCCAAAAGTTATATCAGAAAAATTCCATCAAGCGACACCGCTTCAGCCAGTGTTCAAAGAGGAGTCCAGAGGGGGTGGTGCAGAGGTGGTAGCTGCCACAGATGGTCCAGGCTGGCAGTCTTCATCTGGAGAAGAAGCTTTGGCAGACAGGGGAGCTAGTACATCAGACTGGGGAGGTTAGGGGATTGCAGAAGAATAAGAAAGAACTTGATGGGAAGAGTAGTTGTCCGAGCCAGATGGAAGGGTGGGTGGAGAGTAACAAAGTCTCCGGAGGGGAGCGAATCTGTTATTGGCAAGCAGGCTCCCCAAGCTGTCAGAAGAGGCACCCCTGCCCTTGTTTTGGCTTCTATTTCATTGCTGAGGAATGGGGTGGCTAGCTCTGCAATGATTGCAACCCCATTTTTTTCCAAGGACGTCTGCAAAGTCTCTGACACTGAGGAGTGAAAAAGTCCACTTTGGAGGCAACCAACAGAGCATGAGGTGGGTTGGAAGGATCCTCGTACTTTCTTGCAGGAGGAGGCAGGGTGGTATCCATGACCAGGGAATCTCCAGGGGTTGGAAGCTTTGTGGATGGCCAAGAGTACAGAATAAATTCCTCAGCAGATTCACGGGTGTAGTAGGAGTGTGGGACACCATTACGATAAATCTTTAAGGTAGCCAGGTACAGAAGACTATATTATACATTCAGGGCCAGGAGAGCATGTCTGGCTGCAGAGAAATCCCAATGGTGCTCTGTCAATGCCAGGGAGAAGTCAGGGAAAATCTGAATAGTGTGGCTCCGCCAAGTCAAAGGTCCCTGCTCACGGGCCAGGGTGTGAATCTGCACTTTCACTTGGAAGTGGAGAAATTTGGACAAGATAGTCCTGGGTCACTGTCCTGGCTTGGGAGAAGGAGCAAGTGATCGATGGACCTGCTCAATCTCCAGGGGTCCAGGCCACTGTTGTTTTAGGAGGATTGGGAGGACTTGCTGGAGGAAAGTGATGGTGTTACATCCCTCGACATCTTCGAGAAAGCCCACAAAATGTAAATTATTTTGCCAACTCCAATTCTCTAGATCCTCCACATGATCCTAAAGGTCATTCAGGGCACTGTCTTGAGCTCAGAATCGGGCCTCCAACTGGCCAGCCATAGAATCCTGGGCATTGTTTTTTCGTTTGACATATGTGAGGCACTGAGACATAGATGTGATGTCTTGATTGATCCTAAGGTTAGCAAATTTTAATTCCCTGATTTCCATAAGGAACTGTGAAAACATCCCTCTTATTTCTTGTAGGTTGTCCAAAGGAAGCTAAGTAGATGAGGAAGAAGAAGTGGGAAGTGCCATGTCCATCAGGCCTCACTGAGACAGAGTGCCAGAGATAGAAGGATGAGAGGAGAGCAAAAGCAGCTGCAGTGATTCACAGATGAGGTACTGTAAGTAGGTGATCCAGGGTTACCCATGAAGGTGATGCAGGAGCAATTAGTGCAGAAATATGTAAAAAAAATCTCCTGGGGAAAGAAGAGCTAACTAGTCTAAGCTGCCATCTTCACGGTGACCTAGCCATCACCCCCCCCCCACAATTAACTTTGTTTATTCTTTTCAGGAACTTGAAGCTCTCTATCATATTTCCCCTTTCCATTCTGGTCTCTAGTGAGTACATGTTCAGTGCCTTGAGGCGTTCTTTGTAAGACCTGCCCAGTTGGCTCTGAATAATTTTTGTTACCCAGCACTGCACTGCCTCCAGCCTGTCACTATCTTTCCTGATGTGAGGGCTCCAGAACTGGATGCATACTCCATGTGTGACCTCAGTAAAGATCTATAAAGATCTATAAAGGGGTAGCATTACCTCCTTCCTCCTCCTGCTATCAATACCCATCCCTATACACCCCAGCATCCTACTTGCCTTACAATAGGTCTTGTTGCTCTGGCTTGATTGCTTGAGGTTGTCACTAATGATAACTCCTAAGTCATGATCCCCAGCCATAATGCTAAGACTCACTCTTCCCAACCAGTACTCTGTTCTGGGGTTCATATTCCCTAGGTGCATTACTTTGCATTTTCTGGTGTTGAATTTCAACTGCCAAGCCGTAATTCTCTCATCTAGCTTTTGTAAGTCACTCTGAATTTCCCTGATTCCTTCATCGCTGTCTACCTTCCCACAGAGCTTAGTGTCATATGCGAAGAGACACAACCTACCCCAGATACCTTATCCAATGTCGCTAATAAACATATTGAAGAGAAGCAGACCCAGAACAGGTCCATCTGGCACCCCACTTGTGATCTCCATCTCTTCTGATCTGACTCCATTGACCACAACACTCTGCTTCCCACTCTTTAGCCAGTTTCTTACCCAGTTAACTATGTCCTTAGCTGCACCCAGATCCTTCATCTTCTTCAGCAAGTATCTGTGGGGCACTGATTTGACAGCCTTGCTGAAGTCAAAATAGAGCAAATCCATGGTGTGACCCCTGTCCTGTTATTTCCTCACTTAATCGAAGAAAACTATCAGGTTTGTCTGACAGGGTCTGACAGGATCTCCCTGTCATGAACCCATGCTGTTTACTATCTTGGAGACCATTGCTTTCCAGGAAGACCACAAGGTCTTCTTTGACCAGTGACTTCATCAGCTTTCCTACAATTGAGGTCAGACTGTCTGTAGTCTCCCACTTGTTCTTTGTCCCCTTCTTATGGAATGGAATGACACCTAGAAACTTCCAGTCCTTAGGGACTACCCCCATTCATAGTGAACTGTTTAATAGTCCTACCAGTGGTTCAGCCAGTTCTGCTACCACTTCCATGAGTATCCTTGAATGCAACCCATCTGGTCCAGGTGCCTTATCTATCTTTATGCGGCCAGCTCTTTCTGGATCCTGTCACTTGTAAATATTGACTGCCTCATTTCCAGGATGCCCTTGTCCTTCACTTTTATATCATTCTCCAGCAGTGATCTGCCTTCCTCCTGGGTGAAAACTGAACCAAAATAATCTTGAAAGATGGCAGCCTTTTGTTCATCCTCCTCCTCCTCTATCACCCAACCCTCCTCTGATAGCCTAATGATTCCCTCTCCTTTCTTTCTTTTTTACCTAATATATCTGAAGAAATGTTTTTCTTCTCCCTTGATTCCTTCTGCAGTATGCAGCCCTGTGTCTGCTTTTGCCTCCTTAACTTCCATACTAGCCACCTTGTCTTTCAGTAAACATTCACCCCATTCTTTCTCCTCATTCTTTTCTTTGTACTTGTAGGCCTTTTTCTTAACTCCCATGACTTCCTTGATTTTTGCTGAGAACCATAATGGTCTCCTGGAGTTATTTATTTTGATTAATATTCTCATGCATAACTTAGATACCTCAAAAATAGCCCCGTTTATTATCCCCATCTTTCTTCCACCCCACCTATATTGTCTATCCTTACCAACCTTTCCCTGACCAGTTTCCTCATCCTGTTGATATCTGTCCTCTTAAAATCAAGGACTTCAGTTTTCTATTGGGGCTTTCCAGTCCCAAGGGCCAGCTCAAATCATATGGTTTTATGGTCAATGTTCCCTAGTGGCTCCCCTACTCTCACAAATCATACTGCCTCCAAATTGATAAGTACAACATTAAGAATGGTAGTCTGCCTGATGGGTTCCTTAACTATCCATACCAGGAAACTGTTTGGAGTGCATCCAACAAAGACTGACTTGGTGCTCCTGGCAATTGGAACATTCCAGCTATTGCACCCACTTCTCCTATTTCCTGCTTTGCTACTCCCTCCAGGTTCTTCTGTGAGCTCTCTGTCCCTTTCATCCCCTTGCCTCAGGAGTCTATAATCCACTCCCAATCACAGTTTATAGCCCAATGCTGCCATGAGTTGCACCTACAGTGACTCTAACTCCCTACTATTATCCCTGGTGCATCCATCTTTCACCACCTCAGTCCCCTCCCTGACATAGGGGGCTCCTCATCCTCCTCTACCTTTTCTTCTATTCCTCATGAACAGTGATACCCTGTAACTGTCAGGTCCCAGTGATTATTTTCTGTAGCCCACATTTCCATGATGGCCACAAGGTCTACCTCAGTGTCTCTCATTAGTACCCATAGTTCACTAACTTTATTACCTTTATTAGGCTCCTGGTATTAAGACATACCCCTTCTTTCTGATCCTTGAACCCACTTTGCTATCCTCCAATGATCTTTGTGTTTCCCATATTCTCTTAGCCTCTTATTTTTATTGGTGTTTGCACACTTTGTGCCCCCCCATTGTCCCCTCACCTGGCCCAGATTGTACCTCATTCTTCTTTATACCCACTGAGCTGCTACTATCCCAAGATGTCAGGGATTACTAGCTAGGATCCTCTTCATCTCAACTGTGGCTGCTGTTCCCCTAGCCCCAGTCTCCCCTACATTCAGTTTAAATGTGTGATGTAGACATCAAAGTTCTGCTCTGTGCACTGGCCCCATCTTTTGTCAGGTGGAGTCCATCACCCTTGAAAAGCCTTCAATGCCTATAAAGCCTGGGGTGGCTCATATGACTGAGAAATGTTGTTTGAGGTCTGGAGGTTTGCCTCAGGGATATTAGAAGCATTACTAGGGGGAGGCTATGAGGGTAAATTCTCTCTTTGGGGGGTAGCAAAGATCAGTGCTCCTTCAGTCCAGTCTTATCTGGGGTTGACCATACAGCTCAATAACTAGTAATGATGGCAAGTAGAGCCTAGTTCAGTTTAGATATGGGTAAAGTTAAGTTGGGATGTTAGGGAGATTTCTTCCTGTCTCAAACCATAGTCTAGATAATTGGGAGGAGTCAGTCAAGGCTATTGAAATAGGCTAAGCCCTTATTTGATTGGTATTCGGACAAGTCGTTTTAGGGAGGGGGAGGCTGGAGGGAGATCAGCAGGGTTGGCGCTTGGGAATTCATGGGCCGAAAGGAAGTTCTGTTGGTGGGAGGTGAGGGGGGGATTCTTTATGGGGTAACACTAAAGTTTAAGGTAATAGAAGTGGGGGGGCTAGGGGATTAATAAGGGGATTATCTGGACTTAGAAATGGGGACAGAAATGGGGAAGGGGGAGTTAAATGGGGTTAAAGGCTTGTTGCAAGGATGGATCTGCTCATCGGGGAGTGCCAGGGACTAAAGGAGGAGTTCTGGTGTGGCCTAGTATTATTGGACATTATATGGAGTACATGAACAATGAGTAGTGCATACGAACTTATCACATGGAATGTGAAAGGGGCAAGGAAGAAATTGAAGAGATACAAGGTACTGAGACATTTACAGTTGCAAAGGGGCCAGATAATATGTTTGCAAGAAACACATTTATTGGAGAGGGAATCTATTGTACTGAGGCATCAGTTTGTGGGTCAGGTATATGCGTCGGGGGATAGTACTGCTAGTAGGGGAGTTGCTATTTTGATAACCAGGAATATTCCATTTGTGTATGAGGATAAATTGGCAGATCCTGAGGGTCATTATATTATAGTAGTGGGTCATATAAATCAAACAAGAATTGCGTTGGGTAGTATTTATGGCCCAAATGGGGGTTCACCCTTTTTTTTTGTGGAACTACTAAAGGTCCTGACTCCCTTTCTCCACCTTCCTATTATGCTGGGTGAAGATTGGAATTTAGCATTTAATCCAGAATTAGATAGAGAGGGCATGTGTGTTAGGGGTCTTTCCCCGGCTCAGAGAGCCATCAGGGACCTATCGGATAACCTGGGCCTGTGCAACCCATGGAGGGTATTAAGCCCTTCCAAAAAAGAGTACACGTTCCTCTCGGAGGTCCATAAAACTGGGTCACGTATTTACTACTTCTTGATGAGCCAGTGCATGCTCCTTGGACTGATAGATAGTAAGATAGTACTGGGGGTCATCTCGGACCATTCCACTGTCAGTTGTACCCTAAACTTTGCCCCTAACACCCCCAAGCAAGCTATCTGGAAACTGAACAATCAACTTCTCCACGCTGCTGAGATCAAAGTTAGTATAACTCAGAGAATCGCACAATATGAGAAAGAGAATCGCAACTCGGTGGGAAGGGGTGACATAGAATGGAGTGCTTTGAAATGTGTGTTAAGGGGGGAACTTATTAAGTTTGCGGCAGAGAGAAAGAAAAAGAGAGAGAGCAGGGCCAGACAGCTGCTAACCCAGATTTGAGAAATAGAATGTAACCTATCTAAGAGCACACCGGCGGGAACAAGAGAGAACTTAGTCAGACTCCGGAACCAATATGATGAGATTCTGAGAGAGAAAGCAGAATATGCTATAAATAAAACAAAAGCTTTATGTTTAGATCAAGGGGAGAAAGCAGGTCACCTTCTCGCTATGCGACTCAAAGCGGCAGAAACCTCCAGAATTATCCAAAGTATATCCTCCCTCAAAGATGGGTCCATTAAAACCACCCCCCATGAGATAGTTAAGGAATTTGAGGAGTATTACACAGACTTATATAGCCCTATGCCCAATAGGCCAAGTAGTGAGGAGGTAAGGGCTTACCTTACCGCCTGTAAATTGCCCCAGATACCAGAAGGCCAGAAGGAGATGCTCTCCTCCCCTATTTCAGATTCAGAAATCCTAAGTGCAATCCAGACAGTCCCATCAGATAAAGCCCCGGGACCGGACAGTTTTACCCCTAACTTCTACAAATGCTTTAAGAACCAGCTATGTCCAGGGTTAAATAGACTATTCCAAAGTATCCTCACTCCGGGAGATGTCAACAACTACCTCTTTGAGTCCCTGATAGTTCTCATCCCCAAAGAAGGGAAAGAGCAAGATAAGGTCCCAAACTATAGGCCCATAGCACTAATTAATTATGATGTTAAAATCCTAGCGAAAATATTAGCAAGTCGATTGGCCAAGGTCCTTCCTAGGTTAATCCATCAGGACCAGGTGGGGTTCATGAATGGTAGAATGGTGTCAGACCACTTCGTAAACTAGCTCATATCTTCTCAGCATCCAAGGAAGGTAAAATCCCATGTGGGCTGTTATCTGTCGATGCCGAGAAGGCATTTGACAGAGTGGACTTGAGTTTTTTGTATTTGGCCATGGAGAAATTTGGCTTTCCATCCCTTTTCATCAATAAGGTTTTTGCCCTGTATAGGTCCCCATCCACAAAAATTTATTGTAATGGGGTGTTTTCAGCAAGCTTTCCGCTGTTGTCGGGTACCAAACAGGGTTGCCCTTTGTCCCCCCTTTGTTTAATTTATACCTAGAGCCCCTTCTGTGTACAATTAGGATGGATCCCAGGATTATGGGGATAAAAATTGGATCCCAGGAGCTCAAGATCTCGGCGTTTTCGGATGACATTTTACTGCATCTTAGCCACCCCGAACCTTGGTGCCAGCGGTACTTGAAGCTATTGCGAACTATGGCAAGTTATCCAACTATAAAATTAACGTAAGGAAAACTCAGATGTTCCCCCTTAATACGAAAGTTTACAAATTGGACATTCTGGAATTGGGTATACAGTGGACCCCACTCACTGTGAAGTATCTGGGTATTGTGTTGGCAAGGTCGGAGGCCAAAATAGTGAGACTTAATTTGGACGCCCTTAAGGTTACCATAAAACAGGATTTGGACAGATGGGGTAGGCTTCCGCTCTCTCTCTGGGGAAGGATTAACATAATAAAGATGAACGTCCTTCTGAGGATTTTTTACCCCGAACATGCTCAATGTACGGTTGCCGTTAAAATGGCACAAAACGCTACATTCAGTTATCACAGATTTTATTTGGAGAGGTAAATCTCCCCGTAGAGCCTATCACAAACTTGCTGCCCCCAGGGAGAAAACTGGACTAAGGTTACCGCATTTTGGGTTATATTACTGGGCAAGTAGTCTCTGTAAATATCTATGGTGGCTTCGGCCCCCTAGGGAACTGGAGCTATTGCCGTATGTACCTCCCTGGGTTATTTTGGAAATGGACTTGATAAGAGGGGTGGGCATGGACCCGAAAGCTCTTCTCCACTCCCCCTTAAGAACTCTCCCCCCTAGGTTAGCAGCCTCTTCAATAAAAGATTCCTTACACACACATGTTCAGTTATGTGCCTCAATTCATTATACTCTGTACGCAAATAGACACCAGCCGATATGCCATAACCCCAACCTGAGGATAGGGGGGAAAATGATCTGTGAATCCTGGCTTCCCTTTTTGAAAGGGTTAAGAATTGTGGATATTATGCAAGGGGATAGGTGCCTCACAGTTATAGAAATATAAGCCAAATATAACATAGGCCCTAATCAGATTTTCAGAGTTTATCAACTCAAACATCTCTTGGAGAGCTTCAGGAATAAATTAAGTGATGAGGGGGAATGGTTCGATTCCCTGGCCCACAGGGTTTGGGAGTCGCATGTGGTTTCCAAGGTTTACAAGGACCTGTTCGACCTAGTTTATGCAGGCACCGACAGCAAGCCTAAGTACTGGTCAGATCGGTTTGGAGACCAGGGGTCGGAGCTGGGATGTAATATGGCGACATATGTACCAGTACACCACCCAGGATAGATTACGTATCATGCAATACCATTTCCTAAACAATCTGTATTGGACCCCTTCCAAAGTGTATAAATTGGACGTAGAACGGACCAGTTATGCTACAGGTGTCTTCAGGATAATGGAGACTTACTACACATCTTCTGGGACTGTCCATTGATAAAAGGGTTGTGGGACCAAATTAAATACAAGGCGGATCCTCTATTGGGTATTGACCATTACTTTACCCCAGAAATCTGCCTGGTGGGTGACTATACTGGTATCAATGTCAAAGTCCGAAGATATTATATGGCCTTAATTTCATCATCCATCAAGAAAATAGTGTTAAAGCACTGGCTAGATAATACAACACCTAATTATGCGGAATGGTTACAAGAATTGCTTTCTAATTTAAATATGGAAAAATTCAGTGCGATGAGATGGAGCAGCCTCTCAAAGTTTGAGCGGATATGGAGCCCCTTCCTAGCAACCTACTTGCTCCAGACCTAGTTGACAGAGACTGGGCTTGTTGTCCCATGAGCGGATCTATCTCAATTTTACAGGATTGAGGGGGTGGGGGTGGAGAGGGAAGGCATAGTAATTAATACAGGGGTAAGTTTTTTCATAAAAAAATAAAGTCTTGTCCAGGTTCTGGCTTTACATTGTAAGTGGCAAAATTCTGTCACAGGTTTTCAGTTGTAAGATACTGTTTTCTTTATTGTGCCAGCAGTATTTCAATAAATTTTGAATTTCAAAAAAAAAAAGAAAAGCCTTCAATGCCAGAAGTCCCCCCCAGTCCCCTGCAGAGTGAAGCCCCTTTTCCTGACACCATCCTTTATGCAAGGCCCTTGGAATTCTGCATTTCGACAGCCATGGATTTTCCACAGAATTTGCATCATGCCACAGAATATATTCACTGCCACAGAACTTATTGTTTTGAGTGAATTTTCATTTAAATATACAGTTTTTCCAGAGTGCCCAGCTCTCTTCTCCATTTCATTTATCCTGAAGCCCTTCCTCTATGCTCAGCATGTGATGCCATCGATGGTATTAAGTCATATTTTAGGGAATAACAGGAATGAATTCTGCCACCAAAATGAACAAACCATGCTGCAGAAATCTGAAAATGCTGCCTCAGAAACCTAGGAGCCCTGCTGCAGAAATCATGACAAAGTGTTGCAGAACACTAGGGGTCCTGACATTAAGTCACCCATTAAACTCATCTATCCCTTCCTTCCTAATTCAATCTTCTTCACCTCCTTGCTCCACACAGGAAAGGTCTCAGAAAAGGCTAGGGATACACAGTGTGCTGCCAGTTTGTCCCCCAGTCTATGGAAAATCCGCTTCACAATTTCCACAGACTGGTTTAACAGATCATTGGTACCCAGGTGTACCAGCACCTCTGCTCCCCCTGCTCCTTCTCTGCCAGCCTCCCTATACTGTCCATTTGTACCAATTTTCTGTATTACTCCTGACTGTTGTTAATTTTCTGAACCACTTTTCCTGTATGCACTTCACTCTCTATCTACTGTACTGTGTGCTATTCCTTACACCACTGTTTTATACACTGTAATTGTCTAACCCATATCTTACTATGGTATTCTTTGACATGGAGCCTTTGTAAAGGAGTCACTGACTCAAAGGTTTTAACTCCAATATGATTTAATAAATAAATAAATCCCAGATGGCTGATGCACCAAGAAGGCATCTGACCATCCCCCTCCCCCTCCCCCCTCCCCTTCCCTCCAGTCCCCCTCCCACCATCCTCTCCACATCCCTAATCATTAAATCCCCCACCACCAAAACTCTCCTGATAGACTTGTTCTTGATCCTCCCCTTTGGTGCCATCATGCTGACCGGCCCATCACCACCAATTGTCTCATATTCCCCCATAGCAGAGTTAGGTACCTGAGCCTCCTCTGGGTGTGAAAAATCTATTTGCCATCTGGATGGTGTAGGGATGGACAGCCTCTTTGTGGCTAACCTTGCCTCCCCTCCCTGCACCCTCCCCACCACTCTCCACCCCCCCCAGGCCAGTGGACTATGGCAAATATAGGGGCAAGGAAGTTTCCCAGTTGAGCTGATGATGCAGCTGAGATATTTCAACTCTTGCTCCTATCAGATGAGTATGGAGTCACACCATGGTCCTGCAGATGGGGCAGTGCTCCCTCATCCAGCATATCCTTTGAGAAGAGCACACCACAGCTGCTACAACAAACTGTCTCCCCTCTGTACCCCATATCTAAACCTTAGGCAGTAGTGCTCACCCATATAGGATGTAGCAATAACCTTCAGCTTTAGAACACGCTTCTAAATTAACTGAAAGTATGAATAGTAGCAATAAGTGACAATTAGAGTGACTACTAATTTAACTTGTAGTGCTCACGCAGACAGAGTGTGGCAATAAGCTTCAATTTTAGCACAGACTATCAAATTAAACTGGAAGTATCAGTAGTAGCAGCAAGTAACACAACAAATCAGATTTGCTAATTTAACTTATAGACTACTAAATTAAACTGGAAGTAATGGTAGTATTGTTAGTAGCAGTAAATGCCACTACAAAACAGAATATCAATTTAATTATAAATGCACACCCAGCTATGCTGAAGCCAGTAAGCATCAGCTTTAGCCAGATTTTTCAATTGAACTGAACAGTTGTAATAAGAGCAATAAGTAGAACTTCAGCATAGCAGCCTGTTAATTTGATTTGTACTGCTCACTCAGATAGGGTGTTGCTGAGAACTAGCTTAATTAGGTTTGAACAAAGTACTTATCTTTTAGTACACAGCTTTACCAGTGGTCAGAGTTTCTGGCTGTTGGTTGTCTCTCTTGGCTGACTCCATTGGCAGACTTCTTTGAAGTCCTTTGCGCTTGGTGCTTCACGTGAAGGGGCCACTCAGGAATCAGCATTTTAAAGGAATGTTCAGCCCTTGGTTCTGTGGAAGGGTGCCCAGACTGGCTGCTGATCATGCAGGAGGTGAAGCTTGTATAGTGTGATGGTCACTGGACCCCCTGTGGTTCTATCCTGCACTCTACATTCCCTTTCTGTTGGTGAGCATCATGTTGAGAATGGCAGCTTGTCTTGTGGGTTCCTTGACTAGTTTCACCAGCATGCAGTCCTGAAATGTATCTATCAGAACCTGGCTTCTGGCACTCCTAGCAGCTGGAATGTTCTAGTCAATGCTTGGCAGCTTGAGATCCCCTAATACTGCCCTCTCCCCCTTTCCTGCTTCCTTTAGTACTTCTGCCCCTAGTTCCCTGTCAGTCTTATCACATTGCCCTAGGGGTATGTAGACCATCCCCATGCACAGTGTCTTACCTGATGCCTCCTTGAGCTGAACCCATAGCAATTCAATTACCCTGTTCCTTCCCCTAATCGATTCATTCTCCACTACCTGAATTCCTTCTCTGACATACAGAGCTATCCCTCCTCTTTCATCTTTCTCATTCTCATGCCTATACATGGAGTAGCCTGGGACAGCTGGGTCCCAGTCATTGTTCTCTGTGGCCCAAGTTTTAGAAATGGCTATGAAGTGCAGCCTCACATCTGCACTTACATGAAAGAAAATGTTTTAATAAGTGTTTTTTTTTTGGAGGCATTGATATCTAGATGTGCTCTGGTTGCTGAAAGGGTTCCTGGCAGGTGATTGTTGCTCCGTAATCAACTGAGTTCCAAACTCTCAGCCAATCAGGATTCAAGAAATTTCCAGTCCATTTTATGTGTACTATCTTGCATTTCCTAACATAGAAATGCAAATGCCAGATTTTAGACCATCGCTCTAGCTTTTTCAGATCTTGGCCCAACTCCCTGCCTCCCCCTCAGTGTCCACCCACCAAATAATTCTGTGTCATCTTCTCCCTCTGGGAATTCAGAAAGAACTGGTCAATATTAACCCACCTTAACAAATTTTAAAATTCAGTAGTTTATCAGGACAAGTAGTTTTTGTAAATCAACTTGCCCCATTTCATAAACTTTTAATTCCATTAAAAGATACTTAATTTGACACTACCTATTGTCTTGCACTACTGTTCTCACTGCCCACTGTCCCACTGGTTGTGGAGTAGTTGTGGAACAAGTACTGGGATCTGTGATAGTTCTAATATTGAAATCAGGACATGGGATAGTTGTGGGGTACACAATTGGATGTGGTAGCTGTGCAGCAGATACTGAGATGTAACAAAGTTGTGGCCAAGATAAATAGATGAGGAGCAGTTTTAGGGCTGAAACAGATGTGCTGCCATGTGGTAGATACTTGGCTGTTGGGTAGAAATGAAGATGATATGAGGTGTAGGGTAGCTGGGTATTTATTGGCAGCTATGAGACAGTTACTACAGTGAAAAATAGAAGAAGCTGGATACTAGCAGGTGGCGTGGTAGCAAATGCCTTGCTGGGGGTATTTATTAGATGTTGGGTTGTGTGGAAGTTGAAGGGTAGACATTGAGATGGGGTGGTGGTTGAGTGAAAACACTGTAGTATAGGTTAATAAGGGGCAGATACTGGGATGTGGGGTAATCTGAGGCAGAATGTTGGAGATGTTATGGGACTTATAGTGTAGGATAGTTGTACATCAGATACTAGTTGACTGTGGTATTGGGGCAAATGCTTTGCTGTGAGATAACTGTTTGGCAGATGCTAGGTTGTGTGGAAGATTAAGTGCAGATACTGGGATTTGGTGGTAGCTTTTGGCAAAATCTAGGGTATGGGTTATACAGCTGAAAAGATGGTGATTTTATAATGATGTATCATGAATGATCATTATCAATTATGTTCAAAGATCATGTTTAAGCTTCAAACAACATCAGTGTGATCATAATAATCCATAATTAAACATGAATGTTAAAAGGCTGCCAATCAAAAAACCATGATGTTATGAAAATGGTGCCTGTGATTAGTGTTGATCTCACATCATTATGATTTTTCATGATTGCCTATGGTCAAGATTACTGTAATAAATTAAAAACATCAATTTATCTTTTTCTATACTTTCTGAATTTATCTTGTCTTCTATGTAGAAGTCTTCATTGGAATTATCAGTTATGACACATATAGACTAAAGGCTGGTTAAGTATGTGATATGAGAATTTAATGCACACTCGAGGTGTGGGATGCTACATAAACCCTGAGGGCAAAGCTCAAGGGGGTTATTAAAGCATCCCACACTGAGGGTGTACATTAAATTCTCATATCACACTTTCACATCTTTAATTTTTTATATTTGCTGGTGAGCAATTTTTTTTTTAGCCTGACTGCTGTGATCCACAGACGTACACTGACACACACACACACACACACACACCCAAACACTCACTGATTTCAAATCCCTCCCACCCCCATACACACATTCAGTCTAGTTTGTGGGCAAACTGCAGCAGCCACCACACAGCAGTCCCAAATGCAGCAGCAGCTCCCATTCCAGATTCCTCGGCTCCCACTTCTCAGATGTGCAGCAATCCCCACAGTCTTGTACCTTTCCCACTTGCCCCACAGCATAACAGCCTCCAACTTCCTGTACTCTCACTTTCATGAATTCTTTTTTACTTTTTAATTACAGCTAAAAATGTGCTTTCCTCAGGTCCTGATTGTGATTGTGTTTATCTCCCAGTTGTGGCAGTGAACTAAGGACCCACTGGTGGTGAGAGACAGAGTATATGTGTTACTTGAAGCTGACAAACCCCAGAATCAATCAGATAGTATTTCTTTTATTTAGAAATTGGATTAATGGTAGTAATCAACCAGATATTTAACAAAATAAGTAGTGGATCGTAAGGGTCTTGTGGCAGCTCCTCGCTAATAAACATACAGAGCCGATATGGAGCTGCCACATTCTAGAAATCATTTAGGCCACCCACAAACTGAATGGTTGCCAATGAGGGAGCACTCTTTTTTGATGGATAGAGCTTGTGCATGCCATAATAGCCAACTGGTTATTATGGCAAATATCAACTGGCTGAGCCCATTGAAAAACTTGCTCACCAGTAGTTATATTGTCTATACAAGCACACTGCTCATAATTATTACTCTGACACCTCACTTCTTCCTAGTGTTATAAAGGCTCAATTTGGTTCATATAGCTCCATGAGGTGTTTCCTTTTGTGTTGGTGGTGAGTTCCTAAAAGTACCTGGTTTGTGCTCAAAACCTTTCCTATGGAAACGGCAAACTAATACTGTCAAGGCAAAATTATTTTAAAAACAGAATTGGTTCATAAGCTGTTGTTTTCAAACATGTCAATTTGTTATGCAAATGTGTACACTATATCTGACATTACATGTCTTTCTAAATGGATAAAAACTTAACTTTGCATGATTTTCATTATAATTAATTTGCATTTGCTGATATTGGACATTCATATTTTCATAATAGTAACACAAAACTTTTGTATTCATACAGAATTAATATAATCATCAATGATCATCACTTGTTCATCCCAAAATCATCAAACATCATCATGCTGATTCAAGCATATACAAATATTCAGCAATCATCAGTTGGTGATTAGAAAGTCCATGTTTGATGATTAAATCATGATCTACATGACCTTAGATCAAGATCTACCTTGATGATCATATGGCAACATTTAATGATTAACAATGATCAGTTATCACTGACATTCAAACAAAATGATTACTTTACTTATTCATCTGGGTAGGTAGAAGCAGATGCTAGGATGTGGAGCGCTTCTGAAGCAGAAGACTGGAGAAGCTGTGGGTATGAAACTGTAGTGTGGGATAGTTGTCAGGCAGATGCAGTACTAGCAAGTGGGTTGGTAAAGAACAAATGCTTTGGTAAAGTGTATTTGTTGGGCAGATTCTGGGTTGTGTGGTAGTTGAGGAGCAGATACAGAGATTTAGTGGTTATGGGCAAAATATGGTTGTTTGGGGTAGTAGAGGCAGATACTATGGTGTGGGTAGTTGCAGGGCAGAATACTGAGGTAGTTGGCTGATTCTGAAGTGTGAGGGAGTTGTGGGGTGAATACTGGGGTAATGGTCGGTTGTAGGAGCAGATTCTTCGGTGTGATGTAGTTGTGAGACAAACACAGAAATGTGGAATATTTGTGTGGCAGATACTGGGGCTAGTGCAGTTGTGGGACAAAAAATTAGGACTCTGTGGGCTGAGCAGTAGCAGAAGGTCAGTGTTTAAGTTAACTTATTTTACTTTTCTTCAATGTCCTTTGGATTACAGTATAAACTTTTCAGCACCTGACTAATCAGTATCTGGACTATATTCACTTACTGATGCAGTCATCTAACACTTGAAGGAAAGAAACATTTATGTTTGAAAGTCAGTAGGACAGCATTTGCGATGTTACAGCAAACAAAGGACTGGAAGTATTTGGGCCTGCAGCAGACAAATGGGAATACATAAAGTATTATGTATGGGGGGGAGATGAGGTGGTAACTTTATAAAGTGAAGTTGTGGGCACAGTAAGCCATGAAACTGAATACCAAGTGGCATATCAAGCCCCCAGATTCATGCAATGAAAATACCACTTCTGAGTTCCCCCATGCCTAATGAGTTATATTACATGGTTAGGAGGAAATATGTTTTTTTTTTTTTCAAAATTGTTTAACCAGGTGAGACACACTAAGCTGAAAGCTTGTTTACAGGTGCAGCTTGGGAGCACAGGGAAGTTAAGTGACCCATTTAGGGTTACACAGTATGCAAGTGGGGGCTGTGGGATTCAAACCCAGGTCTCCAGATTTGTAGCTCAGAGCCTTAAACCACTGCCCTATGCTGCCTCCCAATGTTTAGAATATTGAGTGCAGTGAACAAAATTGTCCAGTCCAGGATTTAGGTGGAGGATTTCAGTTAGTTAATTCAGTTCTGACTGATAGTAGCTTGAGTGGAAGATGAAGGAGGGAGATTCAGAAGGGATGTGAGAAAGTTTTATTTTATAGAGAGTAGTTGAGCTGTGGAACAGACTTTCAGCAGAGGTGCTGGGTGCAAGAATCATTAATGGTTTTAAACATGGCTGGGACTGAGTAAAAGGATTAATAGTTTCACTGGGGGACAGGGGTAAAGTAGGGGCAAGAGCGGTATGGGCAATAACCCTGACTAGATGGTAGGTCAGAGGATAGAGTAGGGTAAAAGAAAGCAGACAGATTGTCTTTTTCTGCCATATTTTCTGCTGTTCTGTGTATCTCCAGTCCAGGTTATCCTGTTTTTAATAGTGCATCTGGTCTAGGTTCTTTGTGCTGTGATGGTCTTGACTACATAATTGATTCTAGCCTGTACTTGATCAATATGTCATGGACAGGACCATGAAAGGAGAACGGCATGGTCTAAAGTGCATAATGAAATATGGACATAGGGGTACAATAGTGGTAGCGCACTACCACTACCCCTGTTGCACATTCTGAATTGGAGGAAAGACTAAAAATGCCATATGTGCTGTGGTCAAGCCACTCTAGTGGTGGAGTGGCTAAGTCGCATGCACTTGGCACTGTAGAAGCCTGGGGATCGGGGTCTGAATCCTTGTCTTCCAACATGTTTTTTTTTTTTTGTTTTGTTATTCCACCCTCAAAAAACAAGTCCTCTGCTAGGAGTTTCTCCTTTTCCCCTCGATCCACAGATAGTGAAGTTTGGGGGGTATGGGGGGCAAAGCCCCCCATGTCGGGGTTTGTGGGTGGTGTAGCCCCCCCAAAAAAACAAAGATTTCTTTACATGTGCCACCAGTGTGCGCTTTTGTTTTGCGGTTGGCATTTTCTGCTGACCTTATTTTGCCGCGTACTATAATGCCTGCAGCATTGTTGTTTTGAGTGGTTTCATCCATGACATATTGACCTTGTGCCTTTCAGCCATGGGAACAGTGTCTAGCACTGTGACTGGGTCTAAAGCAACTATTTTTCCCCTTGAAATATGTAAGATTTTTTCCTGTTTAAGTAAATATTGCTATTTTCTGAAGACTGCTAGTGTGTGCACTCTTACAGCAACTGCTTACGTTGTATGCTAAAATTAGATGTTTTAATGATAGGGTAGCTCTTTGCTGAGTTGAATAGCTTACCTGAAAATGCTTCAGGGATTAAAATTTTTGTTTTTTTGTGCATGTCTCATACCATACACATACTTTCAAGCCATATTCACAGAGAAAGGCCTCATGAGTATTCAAATCCTTGTCCAAGATGGCCTGACAAAGCTTCAGCAGAACAGACATTGCCTTTTAAACAGATGTACACATCAAATCCAGCTTAGCCTGAGAATGACAAAGTAGACACATTTCTTCCTCTTTTTGACTTGATCATTGTGTACTGCATTCATAATCTTAACCAGACACCTTTTATTCTGCTGGGCAATTTGTATGGTGTGAAGAGATGCACAATAACCAAACAATTTTTCTTTTCTCCTAGCACCCATTTATGTATCTCATGTACTGTTTCTCTGCAAACTGTCTCTCTAGTATGGTCAGTCTGATTGTTGTAAATCAACATTTCCTAGAAATCTGACAAGGTGCCTGGTTGAGCTTATGACTGTTATGCCATGAAGAATCTCAGAAAGGATGAAACACATCTCTGCACTTAGCCCTTCTCAGCCTAAGCTGGATCAAATGTAGAAGCCTGTTTGAAGGGCAATTTCTATTCTTATGGAACAATGCCAGCCCAACTTGCACATGGATTTGAATACACAGTGTTCTGGGAATGAGGCTTGAGAAAATGTTTGTGGTTTGGAGAGTTGTATAAAAACCTAACAATATTGATATTTTATCTCTAGCATCTGTTTACTTGTCCCATATACTGCTGTTCATGCAGACTGCCTCTCTAGTATGCTCACCTCACTCCACGTGTTCCAAACTGACAGTACCGGTACCAGGTGAATATGTCATGTACAGAGTGCTGCAGGTAAAACCAAGAGGCTGTGGTAAAAATACTACAGGGTACAAAATACTACATGGGAGAAACGGTGAAGGATCAGTAGCATACCCCTGTAAGCTGTTGGCTGGGAAGCAGTGATGCAGAGGATAAGACCTCTGCTGGGAGACAGTTTTCTGAGTAGCTGCCGTGGCTCATAGGGTAGAGCTGCTGGCAATAGAGGGCAGTGGAGCATCTCTGGATTGGGGTTTGAGTCCTGGTCCCAGATCACTTGTGTTTTATTTTTTTTTAAACTGTTGTGCAGTCCAAAGTTCTCCCCCTGCCCATGTTTCTCCCCATCCCAGAGTTGCTTCCCCCCCATAGGTGGTTATCTTAATATGGGAGAGTGCAGCCCACCATAATGGTGGGTGCATGGTGCATAGCCCCCCACAAAAGCAATGTTTTCTGTGTGATGTGCACTATTATTACAGCTCGGTGTTTTTACCGAGTGCTATAAATGTGTATGCTGTACTGACAGCGCGGTATGTTGCCATTGACCCCATGCTGACAGTGCCTCAGGGATTCATTCAGTCTGCTTTCCTATGGAGGATTTTGTCTAATGGTTCATGTGACTTAGTTTTTTTACTTACTGGTTTTATTTGTAGACTTTGCCTGCTTTGCCTGCGAAACCCTAATGATATGTGTTTGAATAGGTTAATGGTTGCAAAATGTGGAGTGTTTCAATCATGCATCATTCAATTTACTTTGAGATATATAGATCTGTAAACCAACAATACCACTATAATCTTATTTATCAGCTTTTTCCTGGTTTTCTTGCCATAAGCTCATATTCATAGACCACATCATCAGTCCTCAGATAACCCTTGCTGTTGTTCAACCTCTGAAATATGGATTTATATTTTATATGCTTTCTTCCAACAGCAATGCATACCTTTGAAGAAAAACTAGCAAGCAAGAAACTACAGATTTCAAGCAAAACAATACATCATCCCTGTTTCCATCACAGCAGGAATCTACCTTACACTGTCTCAGAGAACAGTTGAATACAGTACCTCTACAGACATCAATGACTTGTAAATATGCTTTGTGGCCTCTGCTGTATTTCATACCTGCACTCTTAAAGTGGTAAGCACAAGCCAGATATTTAATGGTAGAGAAACATAAGCCCCATTTTCTCTAGACATTTCCACACTGATGTAAATAGTTTGCAGAGCCACAGTGGTGTACTTTTGCATGTGTAAACTGTGCAGGCATCAAACTGGTGTGTGGCTCTTCTGCTCCTCTCACAGACAGAGGAGCTGAGCTGGTGTAAGTGGTATAAAGTACTGTGTGAACAGTAGCCCCATTTACACTTGCCAAGCTGCTAGACACTGGTGTGACTCACACTGGTGTGAGTCTGCACCTGGTTGTTTATGAAGCCAATGGTGTATATCACTTAAGGACAATGGCTTCCACATCGGTGTCACACTGATGTCTTGAGAACTGCATTGTTGGACACATCCTACAAGGAGTTCCTTGTTTGTTGTTATGCTAAATTACCCCTCAGGCAGTGAGGTGAAAAGTGGCTACTATATACACAGCTCTTGAAACCACCTACACCACTTCAGCTTTTCTGTCTTGGAGAGGGAGAGGAGAAGAGCCACATCAGATTGATGGCTGCACAGTTTACACATGCAAATGTACACCAGTGTGGCTCTCCAAACCATCTACCTAGGTGTAGAAATGACCAGTGTAAACAAAGATAGTGTCCAGTTTTCACTTCACTGCATAAAGGCAATTTAGTATCACAACACATGTGGAGGTAATTTAGTATCACAGCACATAGGGAACTCCTTTTAGGAAGGGTCCCACAATGCAGTTCCTAAGACACTGGAGTGACACAGGTGTGGAAGCCAATGTCCTTAAGTGGTGTATACTACTGGTTTCATAAATGACTAGGTGCAGACTCACACCAGTGTGAGCCACACTGTTGTGTAACAGCTAGGTCAGTGTAAACGGGGCTGTAGAAACAGAATCTGATTGCAGATAAGGACCACTTGGCCAACTCAGTCTTTTCATTTTTTCCTGCTTATCTTATCTTCTTACCACAAACCACACTTCATCTCTGGCTCCCCACCTTGATTTCCAACTGATTCCCTTGTGTCTAGCCCATGCATTTGTGAAGCCCATAACAGTTTTTGACCCCACCACCTCTGCTAGAAGACTGTTCCAGGCATCCACCATCCTTTCAGTGAATAATACTTTCTCACATTTCTCATGAATTTTCCCCTTTCCAGATTCATTGAATGCCCCCTTGTTTTTGTGCATATTTACCTCTGAAAAAATACTCCTCTCCCCTCCTGTACCTTATCTAAACCCATGAGGTAATAATAGGTCTCTATCATGTCCTACCTCTCCCTTAACTCTTCCAGGGTGTACATATTCAGGTCCTTTAGTCTCTCCTCATATATCTTCTGATGCTGCCCCTGCAACATTTTAGTTGCATTCCTTTAGCCAGCCTCCACCCTGTCTATGCACTTCTTGAGATGTGATCTCCAGACCTGGATACAATACTCCAGGTGGAGTCTCACCAACAATTTATACAGTAGCGACACCACCTCCCTCTTTCTGCTGGTGATACCCCTCCCTATGCACCCCAGCTTTCAACTAGCCCTACCCGCTGCCTTGTCACAGTGTCTCGTCACCTTGAGGTCATCAGATACAATAACCATCAGGTCCCTTTCCTGTTTGGTGACCTTCAATACTTCTTCTCCTGTTTTGTGCTCCACCTCTGGATTTCTGTGCCATAAGTGCATGATTTCATACTTTTTCACATTGAAATTCAGCTGTCACACCCTTGACCATGCCTTGAGTTTTCTCAGGTGTCTGCATAATCTTTCCAACCCATCTGTAGTGTCTGCCATATTGCAGAACTTACTGACATCTGCAAGAGATATAAATTCCCTTCCGGTTCATCTGCAATATCACTTATAAAGACATTAATTAAGACTGGTCCCAGTACTGAGCCCTGAACCACCCTACTGGTCACCCTCCCTTCCCAGGAGTGAACTTCATTTACCACCACCATCAGTTGCCTATCCATTAACCAATTTCTTACCCAGTTAACTACCTTAGGACCCACCCCTATGTTGCCCAGTTTCCTTATAAATCTCTTCTATGGTACATTGTTGAATGCCTTACTAAAATTAAGTAGACCACGTCCACCACCCAACCCTGATCTATTTCACTGGTCACCCAATTAAAGAAATCTATCAGATTTGTCTGACATGAGCCCCTCAATGAATTTGTGCTGCCTCGGGTCCTGCAATCTACTGGATTCAAGATACTCCACAATGTTTTCTTTAACAGTGACTCCATTAACTTCCCCACCACTGATGGCAGACTGACCAACCTATAGTTGCCAGCCTCCTCTCTGCTACCACTTTTATGAAGCAGGACTGCATCTGCCCACTTCCAGTCCTCCAGAACTGTTTGTCTTTCCAGTGAGTTGTGGAATAGGGCTGTCAGAGGTGCATCCAAAGCCTCCTTGAACTCTGTCAATCAATACCCTTGGGTGTAGTCCATCTAGTCCCATAGCTTTGCCCACTTTCAGGTTTGTGAGTCCTTTCAGGACTCTCTTCTCTATAAATGGACTTGTGTCTACCTCCTTCTCATCAGTGTTTCTGCTGCTTTTATGAGTCCCTTCCCTTCTCTTCCCATTCCTCTGTGAAGACTGAACAAAAATATTGTTCAGGGTATCTGCTTTTTCCTGATCCCACTCTGCACAGTCCCTCCTGCCCTTCTTAACCTCACAATCACTCCACTTGTCTTCCTCTTTTCACTATGTACCTAATGAAAGGCCTTGTACCATTTAGTTTCCTCTTGGGCTGCTGTTTAATCAGTTTGTGCCTTGCACGTCTCACCATTTTCCTTGCTTCCTTCTGCTTCCCCTGATACTCATCCTTATCATTTTCCATCTGCATCTCTTTATACTTCTTGAATGCTACCCTTTTAGCCTTCACCTTTTCAGGCACATCCTTGGAGAACTACAGAGGTCTCCTTTTTTCCTGTTTTTTTTTGTTATTTATTTATTTAAGGATTCAGAGAAGACCTTTGAGCACAAGCTCTTTTACAAAGGTTCCACGTCAGGTTGACAGACAATGGACATATTACATCAAGCAGGTATAGAACATACATAGGTTACAATAGTACATTGTTATCACTAGTACCGTGGAATTAGTAATTGGAATGGAATGGAACATGGAATTGGAATTAGTGTTTTTGTTTACTTCCATTGCACAAAGGTCTGTTGCCTTCACCATGCCTTCCCTTAACTTAACCCACTGTTCCTCCACCACACCCAAGTTACCTCCTACTGGCTAGGTCATCCCTAGGGGCATCCACCCATTTTTTTTTAAATCTGCTCTCCTGGACTCCAGGCCCTCATCCTTAAGAGGTTTGCTTCTACTGCTGCCCTTGTGTTGAACCTTGCTGTGTGGTGATTGCTAGTTCCCAGGTGGCCTCCCACCTTGATGTCTGCAATTATGTCCCTATTTTTGAGCATCAGGTCCAGTATTGCCTCATCATTAGTGGGCTGGATGACTGGTTGTCTGAGAAATGCCACCTGTAGGGAGTCTAGGATGTCACTTCTAGTTGAAGCTGCATTTTGGAGACTTCAATCTATATCCTGAGGATTGAAGTCCCCCACCACTAGAACCTCCCATTTTTCTGCCATTGTGGTAATGACTTCCACCAATGCCCAGTTCAGTTTTCCCCCTGTACTGAACTTCTGTAGATCAGACCAGTGAGAACAATGGCTCCGATTCTTGTCTCCAGAGTGACCAACAGTACCTCCAACACCTCCATTCCCACCCCTCACCAGGATCCCCTGGGTCACCATCTACTTGATTCCCTACCTTACTTACAGCACCACCCCACTTGCTTGCTTTGAATCTTATCATTCCAGAATTACAGATTCAGAATCTCTGTCCTGCTCCAATTGTTCTGGTCAGGTTTTGGCTTTAACACATAGAACATTGAAAAAAAAACTCTAGAGTGGGTAAACCAGTCCTACTAGTCCTACATGTTTGCAGTGCTGGCCAAATGGTTACCTTGTTTCTCTGAACATCAGGGCCTGTTTCACAATTTTTACATGATTCACTGTTGATTGAATCTGTCATACTAGATCAGTTTCTACTTCTCACAGATCCTCTAGTAATATTATTTGATTTCTAGGTCTCAAAATTAAAGATCCTAACTGTGCTTTATTTAAATTAAATTTATTTTAATTTAATATTATTTATAAAATATTCTGTAGATCAGACCAGTGTTATTAGAACAGCTGGGATAAATTAAGGGAAGGCATGATGAAGGCAACAGACCTCATTGTGAGGTGTCCTGAGCATTTGGGGTAGGACAACAAATAAATAAACTTTGCCTTGCCGTACCTTGCCTTACTCCCTAAATTCCTCTTTGACCAAAATCTCTGTATATACTGTATCTGAATCTTGTTGTATAATAGGTAATACAGTTAATATTCATTTCAGATCATATTATATTCTTCATCAGCTCCTAATTTTCTTCACACACATGCTACATCCTATCCCCCACACCACTCCCTGTCATGTGACACCGACTTCCACTATATACTGTATTTATTGGAACCCCATGGTAGAACTGTCACCACAACACTGCCAGTAGATACCATCCAGCACCAGAAGAATTTAACCCACCACCTGTTGGTACCCACTTAGCTCTAGCAGCAAAATTTAAAAGGGACAGGCACTCTCCAAGAATTCAGTTCCTATGTGCAGCTCATTGGTGCCAGGAAGAATTCTTGCACAGGTGAAAATATCATTTTCATGATTTTTGCACATGAGTGGAATTTTTCCTTTGTTACATTGTGTGAGCGATTTATAGGTTAGGATGACTGTGGGATTACTATGGTTAGAGACTGATATAATTATTCATGTTAGTTACATTATATGCTCTGGATAGATATCAGTATGAGTGTATATGATTATGTGTGTGAGTGTATGTGTTTGTGCACATGTGTGCATGTGTGTGTCTGTGTGTGTGTGTGTGTGTGTGTGTGTGCAAACATAGAAGCTTTGTGAGATATGGCTACTGGTTTGTTTGATGGGTATGAGGAAGAAGGGTTTGCAAAGTTTGATTAAGGATGTTTTGGGGGTAAGTGGTGTTGTTCAGGTATTTCATAGTTGCCAGTAGTACAGCAGCATTGGAATGTGTATAGATGATGGATCCCCTAGGTTTAGTTACTCCCTGCTTTGGCTTATAGTCCTGTGCCCCTTTCACAATCCCCTACCCAAGGTAGCATATCCTCAGTGCAGGGAGGTGGGTACTGAGAGGAGGCACAGTGATTGGTGATCAAATGTGGGAGAGGCTAAAGGGGCATTATTAGAATGGCAGGAACTATGAATTGCCCAGGGCCAAAATGGGACTGAGAATGAGGCCAGACATGTTTGGTTTCCATACTCAGGGCTCCCACTGGACCACATGGGCAGGTTACTGTCAGGTCAGCTGCTTTACCTTCTCCCCTTCAGATGGTGCTTTGCAATGCAAGAACAATGAGGAACAAGCCTGCCATTCTGGCACATTTTATTTCTAGTTCCTTGGTTGATCTGTCTTGCATTACAGATACCTAACTGTGTGATGACACTGGTCCACTCTTGGAGACAGTGGTCCCAGCTGAATTCTCAGTGTTATACTGCATATAGAGGGATTTCAGGGGTGTGTGGCCATCTCTTTTAGATCCAGACTGAACCTCACCATTCACCCAATGATGTGTGTGGAGCTAAAGGTGCAGGTTGCAGCATCCTCCTTGTGTACCTGCTTACAGGGTGTGAGGGAAAGTTCCTTCTTGAAATAGCAGATTTCATCTCAGACAGCGCTGGAATAATCAGATGGCTTATTCCAGGCAATTTTAATGCCTGGGTTGACAATGAATTCTTGCACTTTGGGCAAGATTTCCTCCAGTTAATGGATTCACTGGGCCTCACACAAGTGGTTACTTCTGTGACCCACCAACATGGGAATGCTTTGGACATAGTTTGCTGCCTGGGGCATGAAATTAGCAACCTTAAAATTGAGCTACTCTGTTGGTCAGATCGCTGCATGGTGAAGTTCTCCTTTGGTGCCCCTCTTGTAGTCCACACCTGTGAAAATTGTTCATTACAGTCCTTTAAGAGGGTTTTGGCTGGAAGGACTGAAGGTGAGGATGGATATTTTGCTGTCATTGGAAGCTTTTAGATGGGTTCAGAGGAGGCAGTGGTGGTCTTTAACAGGGCCATCACCAGGCCTTCAATTCCATATCACCCACTAGTGTAGTGTATGATTTCAAGTATCATGTTTAGGTTTCCCATGATTTAATGGGGATCTTAGAGAGCTGAAGGCTAAGGTGTCAGAAGTTAGAGCACTGTGGAAGATGATCTAGGGCCAGATCCCAGGAGGACAAACTGGCTTATTATGAATATTAAAGAGCAATCCCCCATAAGAAGGCAGCAATCTTGTCCAGGGGCATTGCAGCTGGGAGGAACTGAAATGGCTCAACTCTTCCATACTGTAGGTCAGTTATTAAGTCTGATCTGCCTGAAGTCAGTTGGAACAGATTCATCTGTAAAGTGCAAGCATTTCACTCGATTTTTCTCAGAGTACGCTTATAAGGCCTGGGAAATCATTAAGCCGGCTGTTGCAACACGGCAGGGTTGAGCCTGTACCTCTAAGACACCCTCAATTGTCTTGGGGAAGTTTAAGTCAGTCATGATGGAAGAGGTTTGCCAGGTTATCTCAGAGTTATGACCCACATTTGTGAACTAGATTATGGCTGTACATGATTACTATTGAGCTGAGTAGGGTTACTGCTTCGGCTATTTGTGGGGATTTTTCAGTGCTCCTTGCCAGATGAGGTCTTTCCTACACTGGTTCAGCCCCTTATGAGCCATCATTGGACATAGATGTTCTGGTGAAATATCATCCTGTCTCTAACCTACCCTTTTTATGTAAGGTTATTGAGAAGGTTGTTACGTGTAGAATGACACCTGTTGTGTTCACCTGTTGCTTATAAAGTTTAAAATGGAAAAAAGAAGGAATGCTTTCTTAAAACCATAGGTTTATGTAGTACAATGGATATCTTGTTACTGTTATTGTATTCTGTGATTAGAATTTGATAATTTCTTAATAAAAAATACTTTTTTTTTTATAAAAGGTAAGATTTTTGCACTGAAGTTTGAGACACACCTAACAGCCATTGACATCCAAGAACCTTTCCTGTCTTGTTTCATATCTATGCATAGTATTCAGATGGCATTAGTCAGAGTGCATAATGACCTTCTCAGGACAAGGGAAATGGGAGAACAGTTAATTCCTGTTTTCCTTGATGTCTGCTCAGTGTTAGACACTGTAGACCATGGGTTGTTAGTTGACCTTCTGAGGGCATATGGCAAACTCATCAGCATAGTCATCTGTTGGCTTGAGTCCTTCCTTGGGGATAGGATGCAGAAGGTAGTGATGGGTACTTTTTCATTGCCCCCAGTGCCCCAGTTTAGTGTTGTGTCCCAAGGGCTGGTCCTCTCACCCATGCTGGGGTACTAGTGGTTGAGATGGGTCATAGAGGGGGTGCAGAGGTAGTTAGTGATGTGACAGGGCTCTGATTTAGGTTCTTTAGGCTATTGGCTTCTGCTGAGGTGAAAAATATGGGGTCATTCTGGATGACAAGCAGACATTTGAGGATCACGTGTCAGTTGTTGTCCAGACTAGATTTTACCATCTTAGGAGTTACATCCAGATTAAGTCAATTATCTCCCTAAACCACCGCTGATGCTGGTACAAGCATTTGTTTCATCTGGACTGAAATACAATGTACCTCAGAGTCAATGAAACTAACCCCATGATGTTTGCACTTGGTGCAAAACTCAACAGCCAGGTTGCAGACTGGCCATCTGAAATTATATGAGCCCAGTCCTGTGTGAACTATACTGGCTGTCAGAAAAGTGGCATGTTACCTTCAGTGTTGGCTTGCTATCCTACAAGGCCTTACATGGGCTGAGTCTCAGCTACTTTTCAGTTTTCCTGAACCCTTACCAATCCAAATGTCCATGCCACTTCATTGAGTTGAGTCTCCTTTTGGTCCCTAGGACCAGGCTTAAATCCTCAGAGGATCAAGCATTCAAGGTGGCCACCCCTTTAATATAAAACATACTACTCAGGGTATTGAGAGAGGACCCCATGGTGGATGCCTTTAAAAGGGGGTTGAAAACCTACCTCTTCAAACAGGCTTTCAAAGACCAGTGCAGTCTCATGATTTCATTCTTACCTACTGACGTTGCTGTTTTATCTTACCAAGTTTATCTTATATTTATTATTCATTTATATTTGTTAGATATGGTTGTCCTGATTTTTTTTTTGAAAGCTCATTATTTATTCTACAGGTCCTCCTTTTTTGTGAATTAGAATGTTATGACCTGTTATGTATGGTGCTCTGTGCCTACAGGGAAAAACTGCTATGCTTCATAATTCCAAGAATACCCAGTATGTCATTTTTGTACAGCTGTGTAAACAATCTATGCAAATCTACTTTAAAATGTAGAAAAGAACCCAAAAAGTCAACATTTTAAAGAAAATTGTGCACATGTGGGAAAAACTGCAGTTGTGCAAAGATATTCCACTTGTGCAATTTATTTGCTGCATGTGAGCACTTTTTCCAATTTTGAAAATCTAATCATAGATACACTACTTGTATCTATTTGGAATTCCTTCCACTCTTCCTCCACTTTTAGGATGCTTGACATGTCTTCCAAGTCTTGTAACATATTTAAAAGGAGATGGTTCATTATCCTCTGGTTTCCCATTAAGTTGTTCTGTTTTCTTCTCCTGCTGGCTGTAATCTGATTTATATGGGGTTCATATGCCAGTTCAGCATGGATTTTGACCTGGATGCAGCATGGCAACGGTTTTGGTTGGGTTCACACAAGACTTTAGATAATGACCATTTTACAGTGGCCATTTCTATGGACCTCACCAAGGCCTTCAGTCTCATAAATCACAAACTGCTACTGGCTGCCCTTCACAAACTGGGCATTTCTATGGATACTGTTAGCTGGTGCCAGAACTACCTTCATGGACAAAAGCAAACTACAAAAATTAAAGGCCACCTTTCTCCCATGTCCCCTGTTTCACTCTGTGTTCTTCAGGGTTCCAGCATGGGTCCCCATTTATTTGTTGTAGTTTATTTTTACACACATTACCTTCCATTTGCAGTAACACCAAGATGTTCCTTTATGCTGATGACACAGTGATCCTCATGACTGGACCCAGTGTATCCACCATACAGGATCAATTAGAATCTGATTTTGTTGTGTAACCAGATGTCATTTTTCTCAGCTGGTATGGCACCCCCCGAAAAGAACCAATGCCCAATACATGGCATGCAATTTGCTCTTGGCAGGATTACTAAAATGGTATCACCCCTAGTTTTGGAGTGTATACCAGGCTCATTATCTAAAGGATCGGAGGGGGGCACAACACTAAAAAATTAACCTTTGTAATTACAGCCAGGTCCAGGGGAGAGGATGCTAGGAGTATGCTACACCTAACTGCTGAGAGGCCCCAATAACATTCACACAGAAGCAATAATCTGAATGTCCAGAGCAGTAGCTGAGATTGTGCAATATGGCTTTATTCACAGATATTACTAAAGCACTAGAGGACCGCCAATGACTGGTCATGGCAAAACAGGAACACTCTTTTTCTAGAAACATATTTGCTATGTAGTACAGTTTTCCACAGAAACATCTCTTATCCATTTTCCAAAGTGCTCATGGCCTGAATCACATACTTGAGCTATTTTCAAAACACGTTTCCATTTCCCAAAGTGGATGCTCATGGTATGAGCCACATACTTGAGTCATTTCCAAAACACATTTCCATTTCCCAAACGTAGCCATTGACCTGAACTACATATTTAAAATCCACCCTGGGCATTGGCCTTTATGCAGGGAACCTCAGTGCCCATCAATGAACCAGTTAGCCCTGCATTGAAATTCCAGAAGTCATCCCTCCCACCCTTTGCCCAGAATATAGTCTCTGCCATGCCTTCAGGGTTACACCAAAAGAAGCCTTCAGTCCCCACTGAATTGCTAAAGACTGAAAACTTTACTTCAGATCAAGACTCTAAGGTGAAAAAGGGTCCTGGCCAGTGTGATCTAGCCTTATCTTGGGCACCCCACCAAACAACTTCCCAAATTAGAACTTGTCTCCAATTTTGTACTCATAGAACAGTTGCTCCTTCCACCCAGACCTGGAAAAGGAACAACAGAAAGGCACATATTCCTCTCAGTTAGCTTGTCAGATTCCATTACAATCCTTCATCAAGGCAGCTGAAAACTTCAGGACCTTCAGGGTATTGCCCCTTGGATCCATTAGACATTGTAGTCCCTCTCACTCCCTCTGGAGTGAAACTAAGAGTCCTGCTGGCAAATGGTTTCTACCACTTCACAAGCAAACTGAAGATTTTTCCAAAATTAGGGTGAGAAAAGACCAGACTCCTTTTTCAGAGCCCCACTGGCAGACCTCCTGCCACTCTACCACTCTGACTCAGGCTCACTGAACATTCTAAACTTCCCCTGAGCAGCTGACTCAAATATAGTTATGCTGCTATGAGAGTTCTAAATGACAAAATTATCCCTCTCTCAGGCTAGCTGAGTAAACTGTGATGTCATTATGTAGAAAGCTCCTAATGAGCTGCCTATCAGCTGACTTTCCTACCTGCCTAGGACAAGTACTAATGGGATTCTAGTTACCCTAGGAGACTGAGTGGTTACAGTTGACTGACAAAAGCGGTTACTCTTAAACAAATTTTTCTTGAACACACACACACACACACACACACACACATATCAATGGTATTCTAGAATCAAAGAAAGAAGTTGCCTCCTGAACCAATTCTTTCCTTGTGTACTTTAAAGGGGGTGAATATTGAGCAGGTAAGGGAATTCAGATATCTTTGTATAACCCTGAACAGCTCCCTCCTCCATGAACAGCATAAAAATGATATGGTTAAAATAATTTACCAAAGATTAGGCTCACTGTTTTAATTAAATGCACTACTCACCCCTTCAACAAGAATGCTTTTGTCTTAAAGTTTTCTTCTTCCAGCAATTGGTTTTTGTATTCTATTTTAGTACACAACTGGAGATGGGCTATTGACCAGTGTGAGGATCCTTCTAAACCATGTAGCAAGATTTACAACACAACTGCCATACTGCACCCACCACTGTGATTTGTATAAACAAGTGGAATAGCTTCTGTTAGTACAGATGCATTTATTTCAAATAGGTACCCTTGCAAAAAAGGAAAAAAGGTCATCATGGACTGTGTTCCTATTTCATTTCATTCTATCTTTGAAAATCACCTTAGTACTGTTTCTACCTGGCCATGTTTGCAGTACCAGCATTTGGCAGTTGCAAACCACATGGCTGCTTGGGGCGCTAGCACAGCCATAGTGCAGGAGGCTGACTGCTGTAGAGATCTCTGTGACCAATACCCTTAGAGAAATATAGGTGTGCTGTGTACATGCAGAATGCATGCCACATGCTTAATTGTACAATGTTTGCATGCAGTTTGCATATGCAAAGTGATCCTAAGTGAACCAGGTCTAAAAAGCAAATCAGGTTTGCATGCTGCAAGCTTGACATGCGTGCAGCAGGTAAGCTGGTGTGAACATCTTCTAAACATTACATCAGGTTCGTGTGTTGCATGCTTGACATGAGTGCAGCAGTTAAGCTGGTGTGAACATTTAAACATCACATCAGGTTCACATGCTGCATGCTTGCAATGTGTGCAGCTGCTAAGCTGGTGCAAATCTCATCTAAACAAGCATTTGTCAATGCCAAACATTCACTTGCTGGTACTTGCATTGGTGTTTGGCATTTATGCAGGCCCCACCCAAGTTGTATCCATGTCCCTTCAGCATCCATATCCCAACAGAGTACCTCTTTGTAACTCATCTTGCATCTGAGTAACATTTCACCCTCATACTTCTTAACTGTGTGTCTTAGGAACCTTAACACCCTGGTTGTGCTCAAGGGAACGAGCCTGTGTGGAAACTGTGCAACCTGCCCTTGTAACACTGTCATTCAGTGGAATTATATCACCAAATTTTCAACATAGGCATTTTGTCACCTCTGGTCATGAACAGTGCCACTATGATTTTCTTACTGTGTACTGAACCCAGATTTCCCACAGCGACCATGCTATTCTGCGATGTAAGCGTGAAAACAGATTTCAGCCAGGATGTAAAAATTGACAGGTATAGTGTTCATAAGAAGGTGTGGTGAAATGCAAATGCTGAAAATCTGAAATGAAAATATGACAAATTCCCGAAGTTGAGTGCGCGTGGAAACTGCACAACGCATGCTCGTAAAACAGTCAGGGCCAGATATTCAAAGCTTAGCGCTGGGCAAAAACCGCTTGCGCAGGTTTAACGCGGGATTAGCGCGGGTCTGCTATATTCAAAAGGCCAAATAGTGCGGGCAAACTGCATTAGCACCAGGCAAAATTATAATGTATGCAAGGGGCAAACTGACATGAATACAAAGCGCAATGCTATATTCAGCGGCTAGCGCGGCGCTAAGTGGTTTAAGCGCAACCTGGCGTGACACTTAGCGTGGTGCACATTACCGCCCAGGAAAAGCTCATCTTTAATCCTGGCAAGCAGCCTTATGACACTGTGGGTTTTGCACGGTGTTTGGCGCGGGTTTAGCGTGGGTTTAGCGTGACCCTAACAAATAAATATGACACATAGATAAAGCCAAACATAGAGGAAGCATTCTGCTAACTGATGGCATCACAATGATGCCATCATCTGCCACCAGTCCCAGTCATGCCAGGCAGTAAGTGGTGACCCTGCCACCAGTGGACAGCACGGCAGTGTGGCCATACAACACACACCTGTGGACCGCACTGCCGTGGACACCAACAGATGCCAGCACACACATGCAGCACTGTGGGCATGGAGGATGTTGAGGGGAGCATGTATGGGTGGCGAGGCTGTGCTACAGACCAGGTGTGGCCACAAGGCTGGGACACATCATGCAGTGTACATGGGCCAGTATTGGGAATACCCCAACACCAGTGTGCCTTTCGGATAATATATTCCCCCCCACGGCCACATACCTCACAGCTGTATAACTGCCACAGCACACAAAGCCAGGAATGTACATGTCACTGTGAGCATCCATGCCACAGGTGCAGCATCTGTGGGTCACACAACAGCGTAACAGTAATGTCCAGTGTCAGGAAGCATCCACAGGTTGGGCCTCTCACTGTGTATACTGCAGTCATCATCACTGCCCTACACACCATAGGCATTGCTGTGTCCACACACTACTGGCCCCCTTGCTACTGTAGTTGCTGCTGTGCATTATAGCATGCCCTACAGTGTGACAGTTGCATGCAGCACCACCACCACCTGTGCCTATGCTGTCTTGTCCCCTGGGGTACAATATGCTATGCTATGCTGTACTGTTTACATATAGCCTGTAGCTATCATCGTGCACTGCCAGACTGTCCTACAGGTGGAGCTGCGGTTGGACCTGGTCTGCCCCTGTACTTCCAGACTGACCTACAGGTGGCTCTGTGGGACTCTGCAGTAACGCTGGGCAAACTGCATGCAAATCATGGTATAATGAGATGCTAATCCGGTTGTTTGCCCAGAGACTACCTAAGTAGGCTCATTTGCATGGCACTTTTGAATATGGCACATTTTAGCTCCGGGCAAACGTGTTTGCTCCGGGCTAACTGCTTAGCTCCGCGTTATTAGCTCGGCACTAACGGTACAGGGAATATTATACAGTTTTGATCACTGTTCTTTCTCATCTGCTGCTTCCTGCAACTGTACTGAGTCCATGAATTTGCTAGCATACACATTGGCAACATAGTTCGTCTGTACCTGCCCTCACGTTGCTGTGTACTGTGTTGTTGTTGTGGGTTGCACTTCCTGGTTGCTTTATTCAGTGCTGTCTTATTCCAGGGCAATGTTTGCCCTGTACTCCCAGCCAAGTTTGCATGGCCTCATTACCATGCTATATTCAGAAGCTGTTTGCCCTGGGCTATTCCATTTGAATATAGCTTGCTCTGTGTTCCGGGCTAAGTTTGCCTGCCGGGCAGTGCTAATTTTGCCCCGGGGCAAAGTTTGAATATCTGGCCCCCAGTTTTTTGAATTTTTGCACCAAATTTTCAACATAGGCATTTTAGGATGTCTGTTCATGAACAGTGTCACTGTGATTTTCTTACTGTGTACCGAACATGATTTCCCACAGCTGCCATGCTATTGCAAGCTGGAAGTGTGAAAACACATTTTGGCCAGGATGTGAAAAATGACAGCTATACTGGTCATAAGGAGATGTGGGAAAATGGCAATGCTGAAAATCTGGAGTGTAAATATGACAAATTAACAAACTTATGAGTGTTTGTATAAACTGCACAATTTACGCTTGTAACAGCCATTTTATGGGCTTTTGCCACCAAATTTTTAACACAGACATTTTAGGACCTCTGCTCATGAACAGTATCACTGTGATTGTCTTAGTCTGTAGCGAACAATGATTTCCAGCAGCGACCGCTCTATTCTGCGACGGAAGTGTGAAAACTCATTTCGGCCAGGATGTGAAAATTGACGGCTGAACTGTTCAGAAGGAGGTGTGGAAATATGCCTATGTTGAAAATCTGGAGTGAAAATATTACAAATTCGTGAACTTACGAGTGCACATGGAAACTGTGCAATGCATGCTTGTAAAACAGACATTTTTTTGAATTTTTTCACCAAATTTGCAACATAGGCTTTTTGAGAGCCCACCTCATGAACACTGACACTGTCATGTCGTTACTCAGTCCCGAAAGGTGATTCAGTACAGTGGCTGTAAAATCACCTTTCAGGACTGAATAATGCCATGACAGCGACTGAATTCATGAGAAGGGGTGTCAAGAACCACATGCTGATAATTTGGTGCCAAAAGTCAAAAAAATGGCCGAGATATCCACATAAGTTGGAAAAAAACTATTTATGACATTATACAGCTTACTGGCATTTTCTCAGTTTACAGTCGGCTTTGAAGAGTGCAGATGTGTTTCCGGTCCACCAAAGATCATCGCGCTGGGCACCAGAGGTAAGTATGGGGTGAGGGGGGTGTGGGGAGGTGGGTGCATAGAGGGTGGGCACGGTTGGCGGGGGGGCACCAAGAGCTCACTGAGAGACCTTTTTCATGTTTTACAGGACTTAAGAAGAAGAAGAAGAAAAAAAGGACGGTTTTGGTACACTGGGATGGGGTCCCAGCATGCCACCAAGGTGAAGGGGGTGTGGGGAGGTGGGAGCACAGAGGGTGGGTGGCGAGGAACTCATCGAGGGACTGTTCTCTTATTTCACAGGATTGAAAAATAAAAAAACAGATGCTGTTGATATGCTGGGGTGGTCTTCCAGTGTGCCACCTACATGTTTGCTTGGGGGGGGACTGAACCGGTGGGAATGCCGGCCATGCAGTGTGTGTGGAGGGGGTGCAAGCATGAGCATGCTGGGGTGGGCTCCCAGCATGCCAACTGTTTTTTTGGGGAGCTGCAGTCGACGGGGATTGGGCACACCCATCTGTAACACAGTGTGCTGGGGGGGGTCACATGAGCTGAGGGGGACTGGGCACCTCCTCTGCACACAAGGTAGGGGCCAGGAGAACAGTAGGGAGGGGGGAAATTAGTAGAGTGAGGAAGTGGGAAGATGTTGATGCCGAGCTGTGCATGACAGCAGTTCGGCTGAGGCAGTATGCTAATTGCATACATGCTACCACCGTTGATTGCAGTGGACCTTTTGTTAGAAGTGAAGACCAACACAGCTGAACTGCTGTCATACACAGCTTGGTATGTATTGGTCCCCTAGGGTCACGCTTGCTACACTGAGCAGTGCATTGGGGAGGAGGGTTACACACCTCCAAAACTCGTACCTTTGCAAGACTTTCCTTGCTCATGCATGCAAGTGAATGTAAAAAAACACATCAGTTTCTATTTCTTATACTGCTGCTAGCAATTAGAGTCATTAAAATACATTTTTATTTGAATTCCCATAAAAAATAAGTAAACTTATTAATTCTGATCCTTTTGCAAGTTGTTTAATGGCTTTTGAGTTTTGACATTAAGTCACCATTAATTTGTAAAGTATTGTTTGCTTACTGCATTAAATGCCTAGGATATAGCCAGCCAACATCCCCCATTCCAGAAGTACAAAGAGGGTCCTCTGTTTTGTGAAGCCTGTCCTTTTTGTTTTGGACCATGCAAAACTCTTATGCATATTTAGTGCTACAAATGTGTTTCTCCATGACTGTGTCATCTCACTTACTTTCCCTTTGTCATTCTGTATTGAGCATATACACTATGGCCATGCTCAGCACTCTTTGTGCTGAGTAGGAACTTGGAAGCATTTTTTTTTTAAATTTAAGTTTATTAATTTCAAAGGAAAACATGGTACATTCATAGCAAAACCGTCAATACATAAATCAGTAAACCATCCCTACCCCCATCCCCCCATCCAAAGGTAAATACATAGGATATCTGGGAACCAAGGAAACAAAGAAAGAATCAAAATAAATAATATATTCCCCAACCAGAGTGTTACAGAAAAATGACCTTTCCCCAACCCCCTCCCAGGAACTTGGAAGCATGCTCTATATCTCATATTTTGTCACTGATATGAGGGACATGGACACTCAAAATGAGGGACAATTAGGGACACTAACCCACATGATGATCAGGACACATCATAAAACATAGAGTACCTTAGAACACAGTGGAAAGCATTGCATTAGCATCCGAGAATGAATTTCTACCATTAAACAGGAGTGCAATTTAGGTAGGGCAGAGGTGAAAGTTGCCCTCCTCCCCGTATTTGTGCCTAGGTTGTTCTTATAGTGGGGCAATAATGGCATTAAATTTGGATTTAATCTTTTGCAGAATAAATGCCTACCTGCCCTCTGTGTGCTCACACTGCAGGTACTCTCCAGACTTGACTGTGTCTGTATTGTGTTGTCCACTCTCTCCACCTATTAGCAGTGGCACACTCATATGTGATGTGGATGAGCTTTAGCCAAGAAAGACCGCATGAGTCTTGCAAGTATGACACTGTCTTTCCCGCCACAGAGTACACAGACTGCACACTACAGCTTGGAGGAGTCAGTGAGCACTGAACTCTCGTAGCAATGTTGTGGCAACATATTTTTGTTGGTCTACTCTTAGTGAGTCTCCATCTCCCCTGGTGGTTGAAGGGGCAGAGGGTGAGCTAGAAGCTAATTCAAGACTAGGCTACCTACTTACTCTAGTAGCCTCAACATGCAAAAAAATAAGAGCACATACCCACATAGCAGCAAGCTAGGCTTAGCAGCAGTGGTGACAGCAGTGTGGGTGGCCTTCATAGGCCTTGATCAGTGTAGTACGGCAGCAGCCACTGCAGCAACCAAACAAGAAGCAAGCAACCCAGGTTGCATGGGTTCTGTTGATGAGGTGACTTGGTAGCAGAGCACGTTGGGGACCTGTGATTGTTGGATCTAGCATCCAGCTTCTGGTGGAAGAAGAGAGGGGGAGCAGACTGAAAAGTGGGCTTGTGGCACAATGTGCCAAGCTGCGGGCTCTGGCCATATGGCCGGGTAAGTACAAGTAAATAATTTTTATGTTTGCTTACATGCATGTGCAAGAAATATAGTGCCACCAAACAAGTTTTTGTAGGTGTTCCTCCCCCACCTCCAATGTCCTGGTCCCTTTTGCAGGCATGGCTGCACTGCATCAATGAATGCCCGAGCTGTATAAGACAGCCATTCAGATGCAGTGGCGTACAGTTCTGAGGGAAACACTGCCACAATCAGTGGTGGTAATGTGTAGTCAATTTGCATGCTGCCATCGGCAGTATGCAAATTGCCTACATGTGCCTCTTCACTGAATCTGAATTGTCATAGACAGTTCATCCCCCCTCCTGAACACTTATGTAGCATGCTGGGAGCCACCCCAGCATGCTCATGCACTCCCCTCCACCAGCATACACTGTATGACCGACAGGGATACACAATCCCCTTTTGGCTCCACTGCCCCCCCCAAAAGACTCCTAGGTGCCATGCCTGGAGCCCACCCCAGCATGGCAAAAGTCGGTATGGCCAGTGGGGGTGCCCAATCCCCTGTCAGCTCCACTGGCACCCCCCAAAAAAATAACCTTCCAGCTGTCACACTGGGAGCCCACCCCAGCATGGCAAAAGTCCAGAGTCATCTTCCTGAAGAAGATGCCACACTGGGAGCCCACCCCAGCATGGTGAAAGTTGCTTTGGCTGATGGAGGTGCCCAATCCCTTATAAGCTCAACTGCCTCCCCCTCAAAAAAATGACCTTCAATTTGCCACACTGGGAGCCCTCCCCAGCATGGAAAAAGTCCCGCATCATCCTCCTGAAGAAGAAAAAAAAATGTAACAAAAAAGTCCCCGACTGTCTTGCCCCATCCCCAACACGTGCCCACCCTTTGCACACCCACCTCCCCACCCCCACCCCATACTTAGCTCTGAAGACCAGTGCATGATCTTCGGTGAACCAGGAACATGTCTGCACTCTTCAAAGCCAACTGCGAACTTAAGAAATGCCGGTAAGCTATATAATGGCATACATTTTTTTTCAACTTTGGTGCATATCTCAGCCATTTTGGGGAATTTATTCACCACATTTTCAACATGGGGTACTTGGGGCCCCACCTTATGAACTCAGTCACTGTCATTTTGTCATTTGGTCCTGAAAGACGATTTTGCAGTCACTGCATGGAACCACCTTTCAGGACTGAGTAACAAAATTACAGTGGCACAGTTCATGAGGTAGGCCCCCCAAAACACTTTGTTGAAAATTTGGTGAAAAAAATCCCAAAATGAGCTGTGTTATGAGCATGCGTTGCACAGTTCCTACACACGCTCATAATATTTTCACGTCAGATTTTCAGCCTTGCCATTTTACCACACCTCCTTATGAGCAGTACAGCTGTCATTTTTCAGATCTTGCCCAAAATATGTTTTCATCCATGTAGCATACAATGGCACATTCGGTGTGTGAAATCAATGTTTGGGACAGATTAAGAAAATCACAGTGACACTGTTCATGAGCAAAGGTCTTAAAATGGCTATGTTAAAAATTTGGTGACAAAAGTCCATAAAATGACTGTGTTACGACCGTGCATTGCACAATTTCCATGCACCCTCGTAAATTCATGAATTTGTAATATTTTCAGTCCAGATTTTCAGCACTGGCATTTTTCCACACCTCCTTATGAAAAGTACAGCTGTCATTTTTCCCACCCTGGCCAAAATGTGTTTTCGCACTTCCAGTGCAGAAAAGCATGGTCGCTGTGGGGAATCAGTGTTCAGGACAGATTAAGAAAGTCATAGTGACACTGTTCATGAGCGGAGGTCCCAAAGTGCCTGTGTTGACAATCTGCTGTAAAAAATACCCAAACTAATTACATTATGGGTGTGCGTTGTGCAGTTTCTAAGCACGCTCATGACTTCACTAGTTTTTTTTTTATATTTTCACTCCAGGTTTTCAACATTGCCATTTTTTACACCTCCCCATGAACAGTACAGTTGCCATTTTTTACATCCTGTTCGAAATGTGTTTTTGCACCTGTTGTGCCAAATGGCATAGTCGCTGTGCAAAATCAGCTTTCAGCTAACAAACTGATATTGCCACAGTCCATGCGGTGGGGGTCACAGAAAATCCATGTTGAAACTCTGGAGTGAAAATACCAATGAATGACTGAAGCATTAGGGTTTCCGACCATAATGCCCCACCCTGTAGAGACTGATAGGCATCAGGGGTGTGACTTGGGATTGTCACCTGTAATGCTCATGTCATTCCACCCCCACCCATACCCTGCAGCCATTAACAGGCATCGAGGTGTGCCTTGGACACTTCAACCCCAAAGTTCATCCTATTCTCTTATACTGCACCAGTCTCACCATATTTCCTGATGGAATGGGGTGAGCATAAGGCCCAAAGACCCAAAGGCATACCTTGACACTTGGTGTCTGCAGGGTAGGATGTGGTGAAATGGAGTGGCTGTTATGCCTGACAACCCAAAGGCACACCCCAATGCCTGTCAGTCTCTACATGGTGGTGGTGAGGTTGGCTTCAGTTAAATACTTCACTGCCATTCCTATTATGCATTTCTCTAACTCCTACACTACCAATGCCAATGCCAGCAAGCAAACATTCGGCATTGACAAATGCTTGTTTTTTACAAGAGGAATGGGAAAGGAGGAAGGACTGAAATATTGATGTGTTTTCATGATTCTTCACCTTTGTGCGGCTTCATGACTCATAGGGGAGAAAAGGAGTGGTTAAGCCTGCTTGCTGTGGTGAAGCTCTCTGTAAGTTTTGCTATTATTTTTTAAACTACAGGAGAGAAGTGTTAGTTAATTCTACTTGCTGTTGAGAGAGTTAATTTGTAGAGGATTTTTTGTAACTTTTAATATTGTTTTACTTTTTTTCTGATTTAGCTTAAAGTGAAATTTAGCTGAAAGGTTTCCATGGCTGGAGTGACTGTAAAATCCCTCCCACCCACTCGTTTCACCAGCCTTTCTTAAATACTGAAATACCACTGGGGTTTGGGCCTGAAGGCTGTGAGGGAGGAGCTTGGGGAGCTGCAAACTGACTTGAGCCCTCAGGGCAGGTCAGGAAGGAGGAAACAAGGAACAGTCATATGAGCAAATTCTTAAAGATATATAAATATATATAACTTACGAGTATGTCTGTAGTCCTTATGAGAAGGATTGTGGTTTCCAGTTAGTACTGTAGTTGGCTGTCTTATGCTGTGTGCAAAGGCATTTGGAATTAGAATTTCTGTTAGAGGCTGGGCTAGGATTACTTAATTCTACTTGCTGTAGGGAGAGTTAGGGTGAAGAGGCAGTATAGGTAGTGTGGAACCTTGGATAGGATTGTGGGGTGCAATGGTTGTGGGCAGCAATGCGGATGAGCATACTGTGGAGGCTGGGAGGGTGCCCAATATGCCACAGGCTAAGGATGCTCAAGGAAGAGGTTCAGTGGCTTAGCAGGAAGCTGGAGAGGTTGAGGGATGAGGGGAGGATTGCATCAGCAGGAGAGCTGACATCTGAGAGTATTGTGGGGGTACCACAGAGAAGGAACAATGGGTCAAGGGAGGAGGGAGGTGACAAGCTAGACAGGAAGCCAGCTGATGAAGGGTGGACTCTAGTAGGATCTAGAAAAAAGAGAAGCAGCAGTAGGCAGGAGGGAGGAGAAAACACATAGTAAGGCAAAGGAGATAGGGAACATGTTTGCTTTACTAGCAACACATTGGAAAGAGGATGGAGGAGGTGATTGCATAAGGGATAGCACTCACAAAGAGGAGTGAGTGAGAGGCATTACAAGTGGAGAGATTGAGCATGGTGTGGCAGGGGGAGGAAGAATACTCGGAGAGGTGAGGAGGGAGAGGGAGGTTGGCAGCCAAACAGGAGGAGGGGGAGGGGTCTCAATTGAGAAGGGCAGGGGGAAGACACCGGGGCACATAGTAAAAACACAGTCTGGAGTGGCCCCAAAAATGAGAATCTGGGTGGGGGGTGGCGATGGGCACAAGGATATAGGAGGGTGGTATACTGGTGTTGGGGGATTCCATACTCAAGGGGATCAGATGGGGTAGCAAGGGGGATAGGCCAGTTAGATATTGGTGGAGTCCATACCATAATTAAAGGCAGACAAGGAAGGACAGGCAATCCTAAGGTGCATAAGCAGGGGTAGGATGAAATCACACATTGTGGTACATGTGGGGACAAATGACCTAGTGGGGAAATGGGGCGGTAATAAGGGAGAAGACTGAGGAAGTAAGAAGGTTATGCAAGGAGACTGGGGAGTATGTAGCCTTCTCTGAAGTGCTCCCAGTACCCTTTACAAGCACAGTGAGAAAGGAGAGGATTAGGGGGTTGAACACATGGTTGGTAGAATGGTGTCAAACTAAGAGGTATGGGGTTGTGGGCAGCTGGGGCAGTATCTGGGATAATAACAATCTGTTTGCAAATGAAAGGCTGCACCTGAGTGGGGAGGGGAAGGAAGTATTAAAGCAAAGACTGGGGAGGTGTTTTGTTGCAAGGGTAGATTTAAACTAGATGGGGGGGTTGGCAAGTGGACAGCAGGTAGGCAGGAATCCGATAGAGTGGAGTGGCAGCCTACCCTCCAGGCTAGCAGGGAAGGAGTCGGGGTCGCCAAAAAAGGAGGGAGTAGAAGGGAAGAGATGGAGGCCATTGAAGGGAAGGGGCAGAATGGAGAGTGGTCTCATTGAATGCAAGAAGCTTAGGAAACAAATCCGCTGAGCTACAGGCACTCTTAGCAGTGTGGAGGGTGGATATTGCAGTTGTCACAGAAATGTGGGCAACAGAGCACCGGGACTGGGATCTGGCAATCCCAGGATACAAATTATACAGGAAGGACCGCAAGGAGGGGAGGGGGTGGGATGGCAGTCTATCTAAGGGATGGGATCAAATGCACAAGTGACGAGGGGGAAGAAAGGAGAACAGAGAAGATCTGGCTGCAGCTCCTAGACTCAAGGTGTAGGAAACTGAGGTGTGGGGTGGTATTCAGGCCAGCATTCCAGTCTGAGGAGCTTGACAGGGAATTAGTGGGACAAATCAAAATGGTATGTAGAAAAGGGAAGCTGCTCAGCATTGGGGATTCAACTTGCCGGGGTTTGACTGGAGCATTCTGGCCACCTCCAGGGCTAGGGAGGAAGTGTTCCTGGATGCAATACAGGAGGGTCTCCTGACACAGTTGGTTACTGTACCTACTAGGCTAAAGAACACTTAAGATCTGGTATTGTCGAATGAGGAGGCAGTGAGAGAAATAAAGGTAGAGGACCCAGTAGCTGACTGCAATCACCAAACGGTGTGATTTAATATCACAATGTGCAGGTAGCCAGAGAAATCAGTCACTGGAGTGGTAAACATCGGGGGGGTGGACTTTGGGGGGATGCAGGAAGTATTGAAAGGGAAACTGGAGAGCATAAGGCAGGAGATGGACATGGAGCGGAAATGAGATATTATTAAATGGGGGATTACAGAGGCAACAGAAGCTTGCACCAAGGCACAGAGTAAGAGGAGCAGAGCAAGAAAATCATGTTGGTTGAACAGTGAGGTTATGGAGGTGGTGAGGGCAAAACGAGTGGTGCACCAGAAGTATAGCGGGACTGGGAGGGAAGTGGACAGGGAGGAATATGCAAGATGGTCCATGGAAGTGACCAGAAAAGTGAGAGAAGCCAAAGCCCAGAGGGAGCTGAGATTAGCACAGGGAATTAATGGGGGGGGAGACTTTTTCAGATACATCAGGGAGAAAAGGAAGTGCAAGGAGACAATGGGGAGGACAAAAAGGGGTGGGGAGTGGACAGAAAAGGGGAGGAGTAGGCAGAAGTACTGAATGAATACTTTTACTCAGTGTTCATGGAAGAAAAGGGGAACCGCTACAGCATGGGCTGGGAGGGTGGGGACAGGGGAGACGAGATGACAGATGGAAGAAATGAGGCAAGTAGAGTCCTAGAGGGACTGAGGGCACTAAAGGGAGGCTAGACACCAGGACCAGATGGTATCCACCCCAGGGTGCTGTGGGAGATGGCAGAGGTGTTGCTGGAGCCACTGGCAGATCTGTATAGCACCTCGCTGGAGTCAGGATATGTGCCACTGGACTGGAGGATGGCACTGTAGTACCATTACACAAGAGAGGGCCAAGGAATGAACCGGGTAATTATCATCTGGTAAATATCACCTCCATAGTGTGCAAACTCATGGAAACAATGCTAAAGGAAAGACTGGTGTCGTACCTGGAGGACAATGGCCTTCAGAATGTGAGGCAACATGGGTTTGTTTCAGGGAAGTCTTGTCAGACCAACTTGATACAGTATTATGACTGGGTGACAGGTGAGCTGGATAAGGGTCATGATGGGATGTTCTTGATTTGGACTTCAGCAAGGCCTTCAATTCGGTGCCTCATGGGTGGCTTGGGGGGAAGCTAACTGGTGTAGGGGTATGGGCAAAAATGATGAACTGGATTACAAACTGGCTGAGTGGGAGGCTGCAATGGGTGATGGCGAGAGGGGAGCTCCCAATTTCAAGTCTGGTAATGAGTGGGGTGCCACAGGGCTCTGTGCTGGGGCCAGTATTATTTGGGATCTTCATATCAGACATTGCACAAGGGGTGGTAAACAAGGTAAGTCTGTTCACTGATGACACCAAAATCGGAGCAGTGGTAGATGGAGGACAGGGATGGAAGCAGCTACAGGGGATCTAAGCAAGCTAGAAGAGTGGTCAGAGAGGTGGCAGCTGGGGTTAAATGCAAAGAAGTGTAAGGTTATGCACTTTGGGGTGAAGAACCCAAGAAGAGAATACTGGCTGGGGAAGGTAAGCTGGGGATCACTGAGGAGGAGAAGGATCTAGGTGTAATGATAACAGGAACAATGAACAACACTGCCCAGTGCAGGAGGGTGGCTGCAAAAGCGAACAAAATGCTGGGGTGCATAGCAAGGGGGCTTTCATCCAGGCAAAGAGAGGTGATCTTGCCCTGTTATAGGTCACTGGTAAGGCTGCACTTAGAGCACTGTGTTCAGTTTTGGAGGCCATACCTAAAGCATGATATCAGGCTACTGGAGTGGGTGTAGAGGAGGGCAACAAAGATGATATGTGGAATGAAGGGGAGAGACTATGAGAGCAGGCTGGGAGACCTGAATATGTACACTCTGGAGGATAGAAGATACAGGGGGAACAAGATAGAGACATTCAAGTATCTGAGAGGAATCAATAAGGATGGGGTAGATGAAGTCTTTAAGCTAAGGAAAGGTAGGGACACCAGGGGGCATGGGCTAAGAATGGGGGGGAAATTTAAGAGGGAAATGAGGAGACACTATTTCACAGAGAGGGTGGTAGCAAAATGGAATGCACTACCAGAATGGGTTGTATCATGTAAATCTGTGAACAGCCTCAAAACGGTATCGGACTGGGAACAAGGGAGAGTGAGGGTGGGGAAGATGGGGAGTGGCAGTGGGATGACAAAGAGGAGAGGGTGGGGCAGTTGCAAACTAGGGGTGCTAGCTGCGCACTCAAGCAGACTTAGATAGACCCGATGGTCTGTTTCTGCTGGCACATTCGTATTTTCATATGTTTGTAGTAATGAATGGAATAAAGTTGGGCAAAAAATCAGGACAACGTTCTTTTTTGGGGGGGGCAGAACTTCAGCAAGGAAAAAAATTGGTTGGTAAATGGGTGGGTTTAAGCCCAAATCAGACGCACTGCTGTGGGGTATATATAGATGAATCTTCTACATTTTAATTTTTCCTGATTTGCATATCACTTTCAGTCAAAACGGGTAAGTTATACCTTTTAGGGGTGTTACAGATATTCTAGAGCTATCTCTTGCATTCACAGACAGTTGAGCAGTATGGTATTCACAGACTACTGGGGCCCCACTATAGTCAGTCTTATCCCCCCCCCCAGTGAAGCTGATCTCCATTTCCCCATACTCAGTCACATTATGACAAAGGGCAAAGGTGCGCACCATTGAAATGAATGGGTATATTTGTATTACTATTTTATTCATTATAGATGCTGAGTTGGAGATTAATGAAAGCCACTGCTCGACTAACAAGGGCCTTGTTAGTATAACTGTGGCTTTCATTATTCTCCAACTCACCATCATAATGTATAAAATAGTAATAAAAAATAACTTCATTCATTTGAAGGAGGTACACCCCAGCACACTGACCCATGGACATCATCTCATAAAGACTCCTGCCTCTGGCTCCCTAGTTCTCAAGTAAGATACTTTTTACTTATATCTATACTTGGTGTGTTGTCTGTAGCAGCATGGCCTTACCCACTACAGTGTGTGTGCATGGGGGGGGGGACTGGCCATGTGGGTGTGTGTGTCAAGTTATCATTACTTTTGTGTTTGCACCTTAATGACTGTTTGCATGGAAGCATTCAAAACTATGGAGAAAAAATAGTAGGAGTACAGGCCAGACAGAAGTTATTAAGTGGTTTTGGGGTAAGTTTGTGTATTGGGGGTGGGAAAAAACATATACACTCCCATTGGTATGTGTGCTACAGTTTAACTGTGAAACTGAGATGAGTGAGAGATGAAAATATAAAAGCATAACAGTGGCTACAAGCATGCCGCATTGGTGCAGATGTAATCAGATACAGTATGTATTGAAGTACGAGCAAGTCATATATGTGCAGACAGTAGGGCTTAGTGGTTAAAGGTACTGAATTACAAGCCAGGAGACTTAAAGGCATGAAGACCTGGGTTTGAATCTCATCAACCTGCACTTGTGTATGGTGTGATCCTGAGCAAGTCACTTAACTTTTACATGTGCAGTTATCAGTGACCACTTGCTTTTTGCATGCATGCATGCCATATGGAAGCAGTCTTTCTGATTTAACATAAAAATCATGGTTTCCACACTTGCTTGCTGCACGCATACCATATGCATGCAATCGGTTCTAATTTAACGTTTAAATCGTACTTGCAGCATGAATGTCACTAGGGTAGTTTTATGTGTGCAGCATAAAAACTTTTCATATAATTATTTCTGTAAGAGTACAACTTCTTCTGAAAATAATAGGCTTACAGATTCAAGGCAGTTCTCCTTTAACCAATTAAACTTGACAGATGGGCAGAACTACCAGTTCTAGGAGTAGGATCTCCTTGGCACAATCTTTCAGCTCCAATCACTGAGGTCATAGTCTTCCAGATCTAGCTCTGCCATGATGGACACATGGATTGGTTAACCTACTTGATTTGCATGATGTTATGAAAGTAACTGCACATGGTGCCTGCACAGTCCCATCTGATAAGCCAATCAGGCACTTCCATCAGATTTGAAATACGTGCAGAGCAAGCCACTGGCTTATTGTTTCAGATGAATTTGGTGGTGTGGTATGCTTTTGTAGTGATCAACTGCTAAGGCTGTTTCTACCCAATGGGTCTGGGTGACAAGTGACAAGACATAGATGTTGTAGTTCTACACATGTAATAAAAGGTACGGCTCACCTGCTGCCAGGTCTATTTAAATGGGGATTGTTTCCAACACCAGGGAAGTCACCTCCATCACCGTTCTCCCCCAATTTTCTACATCCCACCACCACATGATATGGACAGTTCTCCCCAGGATGTCAGCAACACTCTGTAGCCCTGGCTGCCAGTTCCTTGCTCCCTGAGTTGGCTTCTAAACCCTGGTCACCACAATAAATATGCGTTGATCTTCCACAGGAAAATTGGGGAGCCCAAAATACCTTTTTCAAAGCAAAAGTTCTCAATTTTCCTTAAATAGCTGTTTATAAATTGAGTGAAAAAAGAAGGAAAAAAAGTTTCTTCTGTAACTGTGGTAGTGTGACCAAAGTCTGGTAATTTTGGTAAGAAAACAGTTACTGTATCAAATTTAAGGATCATTCCAATAATGTTGGAATAGGACTTTATAACACAGAATTGATTGTCAAAGCATTTTCACTCATTGTTTGCATAATATTGTGGGAAACCACAGATTTGATGCATTAATAATAATAATGGAAATGAGACACTTGATGTTTTCAGGCTAGGCAGATGCTGGCTCTGTTGCTTTGTGTCTTTGACGATATTTATATACATATTTCTACAGATAACAGCAGTTTCCTTGTTTTTCCTTTTGTGGACATTTGGAGTGGTATCCCCCATGGAACCGGAAAACCTGACTGCTGCAATAGATAGAGCAGTTTCATGGCTCAAACACCTGTCCATGAATTCAGCTGAAGTTGACCCTGAGCTGTACAGACTCGATCTGCTCCTTGCTGATATGGCAGGGATTAAACTAACACTGGCAAAATTAGTGGAAGATTTACAATTGTTAAAGCCAACATTAGAGTCTTTTCTTTGCTGGCTGGGTGACGCTGGATGGAGGATCAGCTCTGTTGAGGACTCACAGGTTCGGGAGGAGCATGAAGTGCTGGATCTAAAGAAAAGGCTTACCAAAATGGAACTGAAGGTGGACAACTTAGAAGACAGGAGTCATCAGAATAATCAAGTTCTGGTGGGCATTCCAGAATCAGAAGGGTGTTCAGATATGCTAACCTTTGTTCAGTCATTACTTCAGGAAATTGCTGGCCCACATGCTTTGGGGAATAAATATCTTATTCAGAGGGATCACCAATCTTTGTGCCCACAGTCTCTGCCTGATGGAAAGCCGAGGGCCATTATTTTGCACTGGCTTAATTATCTGGACAAAGTGTGGATCCAGCAGAAGGCTTGTGTGACTAGACCTTTGCTGTGAAATGGGAAGCCTTTTATCATCTACAGTGATACCACTCTAATGGTTAGGGAGTGCCAATCAGCCAGAGTTGGGTAGTAACACATTACAAGTAACATGTTACTGTAATTAGATTACATTGCCCAGTAACGTGTACTTGTAACTGATTACTTATAGAAAAATGTAATGCAGTTGAGCTACTGACATTATTCTACAAGTAATGCGTTACTTGTAATGATAGTTTATATATTACTTTGCTGCTTTGCTGCTATGTTTCTAAGAGCCTGCATGGAGGAGGAAGACAAGTAAGTGTCCACTGAACAGTGATTTAATTGCTTAGTATGTTATTCTGTGTGCCATGGGTCTCTCTCTCACTTTGATATCCCCTGCAGGGTGCTGGCTCCAGCAGTGAGATCAATCCTCATCCGCTGTTCACAATTGTCAATTTACAACTTTAATTAAAACAAGGACCAGGAGAGAGAATTTATGGCACACAAAACACTATCCTGCCCACCCTCAGTCTGCCTTTGCTAGTCTCTGTCTGTTTGCTGCTGAATGAAGAAGACCAGAGACACACAGCAAAGGCATGACAGAGGGGTCTATACCAATAATTAGCTTAGGGAAAGATTTTTCCTTAAGCTAATTGGACAGTGGAGTGCGTGATCTCTTGTGATGGGCTCTCCTACTAGTTCTAAATTACCTTTAATGTGAGGTGCCAGCAGTTCCATTTACCCTTTGTGCTGTTGAGCATTTGTGCACCCTGTATGTACCAGGCAATCCTTCCTTACTTTGTTTCTATGAGCCCTAGGTGGAGCGTGGAGGACAGGTCAAGAAGATATACATTTTAAACTTGTTGTCAGAGTCAGAGGTACCAGGAGCTGCGTGTCATGCTGTGACTGACTGACAGACATCATGACAACCTTAGGTGAGCTACTATGGTATGGTAAAAAATAAAACAGAAAAGAAATACGTTCACTAGGTTATTTTCATTGAATGTGATCTCCACATAAACCAAAGACCACTCAGTCTTCTGTTCTGTGAGACTGTATGCTACATTTCAGTGTGTATCTGATCACATCAGTTAGTTGGGCTGTGCAACATAGCATATACAGAGTATGTCTAAGTCTAAGGCATTTCTGTAGTTTTTATGACCCAGATCACCATGACTGATGAGAAATGCCCTAGAATATTTATATTTTTGCAACTGAAAACTAGTTAAGAGTATCAGTAAATGGAATTGTGAAGTTGAATGTTTTATTAATGTGGTAACAAAAGTATGCAGCTAGGTGGGATTCTTGTTTGCACAGAATAATTTGTTGATTTAAAGTCACAAACCAACCCAACTCCCTGACCCAAGTCTGACTTCCAGAAGAAATTCTGCCACAAAAGAAAAAAAAGGTAGGCATAGCTGTATAAATACTCTGTGGCCAGGCTGGGATGAGTGGGGCAAGGGAGGCAAGTCAGGAGTGGTTGCCAGACATAATAATAATAACAACAGTGCACTCAAGGTGGTATCTGAGGTGGGTGCAACCACACCTAGGCAAGACTGACAGTGCCTTGATCATGAAATGAATGAACAGTTCTTTATTAAATCCATTAAATCCAGTAGAAAGAATGAAAAAAAAGGGTACAATCTACTTTTGTTGAAATTCAACACATGCTCCCTGTGTGCATCATCACTGGATTCTTTTTACTGAATTTAATAAAGAACTGTTCATTTTGCCTACAAGAAATCATTGCTCCGGTGAGTCCTTTTTTCATATTTCGAAGCTGAACTAAATCTTCTGCTACAAAGGAATTGGCAGTTAGAGCTCTGAAACCTTGTACTGGTGCTGATCCCCTGTGTTATCACAATCAGGCAAATAAATAAACAGACTGAGGTGGCCAGCACCCTTTATGTGTTAAATTAGGGACTGCAGAAAATGTGGCATAGTAAATAATAACAAACCATTTACCATAAAGAGTTTCCTTCGTCTCATGCTTTAAATGGCTCGGTTTGTGAAAGCTGATAAAAATAACCCTTTTCGTACATGTTTCTTCTCTATGTACTTAGCGCTACTCATTGTCATGTACTCTGCTTGTACCTGTATTTTCATTGTACTTTTCTGGGTCGTTCCTGAAAATAGGCAAGTAAATTGCCTAGTGTACTTGGTCAAGAAACGCTAAATAAATAAATAAATATTCTGTGTGAGTGTGTAAAACTTGGATGCTGTGTGTGCATAGTGTAGTGAGTCCTTTTCCATATTTAGAAGCTGAACTGAATCTACAGTTAGAAAGGGAATGACAATTACAGGTGGAGGCCCCCCCATGTTATAAGCAACTGAATTAACATTTTAAAAATGGAAGCCTAAACAAATTACTTTGCTGCAGAGTATCCATTTTAAAAAGAACTGCACCTGTTGCATTGCAGAGTCTCTGTCCAATCGTTTCCCTTTAAATGTGGCACATCAAATGAGCCCAGCAATTTTATACAAGTTGGTGTTTTGTTTAATTGATGAAAATTGTTAAAAGTTAAACGTAAAGCTGAAACTGTCAGCTCCAAGTTATAGTTTCCTTATCAGATCGGTCCCCCGACAGTCGCACTGAATGCCTAATCTCTGCTGACTGCCTCTTACCTGATTAATGACGTGGATACCAATAAAAAATCTGCAGGGGTGATACTGATTTCTTGGTGTAGATAGGGGTCCAGGTGGCACTGGTGACAGTCTGACACATGAGCTGCAGCAGGGTGGTGGTGCCCTGCTTGCACAAGGCAGTAGGTATGGCCAGACAGACTGGGCAGTGTCATTTCAGTGGACTAAGAGGGAATTAGAATATTGTATTTGACACAAAGAAACAAATTGGTGAAAATATTTCTAAAATGGTCCCTTGATTGTATTACCTTTATTTTAAATATACGTTTGAGTTCCTCATTACCTGGCTGTTAAGGACTTAAAAATATTCCAACAATCTGGAATTAGTAGTAAGCAGCAGGGGATCACAGAAGCAACCCTTTGTTGGGTGCAGGATGAGAAAATTCATTTTTTTCTTTACTTTTTATTTCTTAGTTATTTGCATTGGTTTTTGTTTCCTCTTTATCTGTCTCTACATAAATAATTGATCAGAGTACTGCAAATGATTGGGGGCTTCACCCCCTCCCCCCTGTTTTTTTTCTCCCTGCTATCTGTCCATTTGCTGGTTCAGTACGTTAGCTGAGGCATGGCCACTGGAGCTTGAGCCCGCATCTTGAATCACCATGGCCTTTTTTCAGAAAAGTGGCCTTGTGTCACTGCCCAGGGTGTTTTTCTGACCCCCATTGTTGGGTGTGATGAACTGGGGATATTGTTTGGTAACTTTATTCATGTTATAAGGTTGTTGATACTGTCTCTCCTTTTTTGTTTACACAAAGGGTTTCTATATTATATAAATGGTATTGTTGTATTGTGGGTTATGGAGTGACTGTATGGGATATGACTTTACTAAATGGAGGAGTGAGTGCTTCCTCCCCTTTGTCTTGTGGGTAGACAGGTCTTATATTGGTTTGTTTTGGTTAATATTCACATTGCTGTATCGCAGTTGAAATGTTTGACTTGGAACATTAAAGGGGGAAATTCTCCACTAAAGTGTACCCAACTTCTTAAACACCTTGCTACATTTAAACCTAAAATAGTTGTGCTTCAGGAGATGCATATTTTGTTTAAGGACACTCATTTTTTCCACCGTCTATGGGTTGGCCAATCCTTTGGTGCTGGCATGAGCACCCATAGAGTGGGAGTTTTGATTTTGTTAGGAAAACATTTGCTCTTTCAAGTTCTTAAGGATCGTGTGAATCTAGAAGGTCCTTTTCTTTTTTTACGTGTATTAGTGGGAATCCTGGAAAGCCTATTAGGATGTATCTATTGCCCTAATACAAACATTCCCTTGTTCTTTGTTCACCTGGGAAATATTATCTCAGCATTTATTCCTAAAATTATTATGGGAGATTGTAATTTAACCATAGATGATACATTGGTCAGTTCAGGAGTTAATCGTAGAGATCTCTCTCTCCAGTTCAGAGAGCTCTGAGAGAGCTTTTAGATTTGTGTGGCATAGTGGATATTTGGCAAGTACTCCATCCTTTAGAGAGAGATTAGACTTTTTATTCTCTGGTCCATAATACATATTCTAGGATAGATTACTGTGTGTGTGTTGCCTAGCCCAGTGTTTATACCTGTTATCGTTACTGTGAAATACATAGTAAGTTAATTTTGGATCATGCTCCAGTTTCCCTTTCCCTTTGTTTAGCTCCACTCACAGAGAGGGATAAATGTGGGAGGCTAACAATCATTTACTTAAAAATTAATGGTGTCTTAACAAACTTAAGCAAACTATGTTTGATTATTTTACAGTAAGTTGTACCCCTTCTCAGTCTCTGGAAACTTGTTGGAGTGCTCTTAAGTGAGTTATTAGATGGGAACATATTTATTTAGCCACTCTGCAGAAGAAACAAAGGGAAAGGCAAACACAGGAGCTATTAAAATATATCTACCAACTGTAAAAAATATTACCCCCTTATGTCCTGAGCATGACTGGATCTGCCTTAATCAAGAATGGGCAAAGCATGCCAACCTAAATAGAGAGCAGGCAGAGTATGCCCTTTTTAGGGCAAAAGTTACTCAAGAAATGCTTGGAGAAAAAGCCAGCAAACTTCTGGTGATGCAGCTTAAACAGTAAGAAATGGTTCATTTGATTGTGGGCATCCGGCCTAGCTGAGGGGATGCTGTTTTAAATTCTCCCAGGGACACAGTGGAGGAATTTAAGTGTTAATATGAACATCTATATCATGAAGATCCCTCTAGTCTGCCTTCCGATACGGTAATTGTGGAGTATTTACTGCGAGCTAATTTACCTAAATTGGATCCCAATATGGCCCATTGCATAGTCGCTCCTATTTTGGTCTCGGAAGTTGAGTGGGCTATATCTGCCCTTACCCTTGATAAATCCCAACAGGTTTTCCCCTAATTTTCATATTGCCTTTAAGACGGAGCTGGCCCCCTATCTCACTGATTTTTTAATTTTTTGTTTCCAAGCCAACACCTTTATCCCAGACTTTTTAGATGCTCATATTGTTCTTATTCCCAAACCAGGTAAACACCATATGGATGTTGGTAACTACTGGTCAATTTCCCTCTTAAATATAGAAAATAAAATTCTCTCAAAGATTTTGGCTACTTGACTTGCGGCTTTTTAGCAACCTTTAATTGGCAGGGAGCAAATGGACTTCATGCAGGGCTGTTTTCTCTTTGATCATACAGTATGTGGAAGCTGTTTTATTTGATGTCAGTGTCCAGAGGGTCAAACACTCCATCTGTGTTGGTCTCCCTGAATGCCGAGAAAGCATTTGATAGAGTTTTCTGGTAATATTTGTTTCATAACTTGGCTGCTTTTGGTTTCCCAACAGACTTAATTAAATGGACCAAATTACTTTATTCTATCCCCAGGGCCCACATTTGTTGTAATGGAGTCTTGACGGAACCATTTTTTATGAAGGGGCATGTGCCAGGGATGCCCACTTTCTCCCTATCTGTTTAATTTATATCTTAAACCTTTTACTAGATGCATTATGGAAAATCCTCAGATCACCGGAATTTTGATTGGTCCTTACATCTTCAAATTATCCACATATGCAGATGATATTCTATTGCATCTGACTCATCCCATCACCTCACTCCCTGCAGCTTTTTAGGCTCTCCAAGAATTTGGGTCATGTGCTCAGACAAGCCTGGAGGGAAGGCAACTTAGGCTTTGGATCCCCAGGTTTTCCTCTCCTCTGTGCTAAAGGTCATAAATGCTAGCTGGTTCATATTTAGTATATTCCTTCAGTTTACCTAGGTAGGTCCGCTGTTGGATGAAGTTTGATGGTGGATTTCTTTCTTGCATTTCCCTCTCTCATTAGGAAGTCTTGCCTCTCTACCTCAGTCAAAATCTATCAGCATGCTCTTTAGTTTGTGTCTGTTTCCAGTCATCACCGGTTGCTGTCAATCTATGCTCTCAGTCCTCCTGGTCAATGTTTGGCACTCAATACTCTTTTCTGGGGTTCCTTCCTAAGATACCTTTAGCCAAAGAAATCTTTCCTGTGGCACCTCTATTGGAGGAACCATCCTCAAGGTTTCCTTCCCTTCGGTACCCCTACAAGGTAATAATTCCACATGGAACAGAGAGTGTGAACTGCCAAAGATATCAACAGTTCACAAGCATAACACTACAATTAGTTGTGTAAGCCCATTAAATTGAAAAAGATATGCCTTCAGTTCACTGGGTTGCAGCAACTAGCTACTCCCCCTGCCTGAGCCATATAAGCCAGTTCTTTCCAGCCTCATTCAGAAGCATTTTTTTTTTTGCCCCATCATCCTCCCCTCCTCCTCCAGCGGCACACCCCTCTCCTTTTGGGCTCCTTCCTAGGGTACCTTTAGTCAAGGGAATCCTTCCCACAGCACCTCTGTAGGTGGAACCCTCTTTGAAGGTTCTTTGACTTCTGTACCCATACAGGTTGGTAGTTCCACGTGGACCAGAGAGTGCGAATGGCCAAAGTTATCAATAGCTGCACAAGCATAACACTACACTAAGTTGTGTAAGCCCATTGATATAAAAGTATTGTCAGTATTATGCATGGAAAGAGTCAGAAGGACAAGATTCTTGGCTTTAATGCATGTCTAAAGGGTTGATGGTGAGAGGAGTTGTTCAGATTTGTGGGTGAAGTGGGACTCCTACTGGGATGATGGCAGGCTGTTCACAAAGGGCTGTCTGCATCTGAACAGAGGGGGCAGTAGTGCACTGGTCTAGAAGTTAAATGTTTTTATTTGAAAAAGTTTAAAATAGGTGTGGAAGAGGGCAGGGATTAGAACTGAATCACTGTAGGAGCCTAGTTGACCCCCCAAAAGTAAACAGGAAGGTAGAGACAATTAGTGGAAGGATAAAAAGGATGAAAGGAAGGAGTAAAGCACAGGGAGCAAAACAAAAGAATCCTAGCAGGCAGAAAGAGGAAAAATGGAAAGAGTACAGAAGTGCCAGATGTTTGGGCAACAAGATGGCTGAAGTGCAGGCAGTGATGGCTGCAGTGCAAATAGACATAGTAGTCATTGCTGAACCTTGGGACAATATGAACAACTACTAGGATCTATTGTAAATGTCCCAGGCTACAAGCTCCTCAGGAAGGACAGAGAAAACAGGAAGTGGCATGGGAGTCTCCATTCAGCCATCACACTTTACAGCCCCATACAAAGGTAGCAAGCTATGATCAAGGAGTGGAGTCGCCCTGCACTAGTGTTCCCCAGCCTCATTATGAAAATGCATTACTGCTGATGATAGGAGGCATAGCGTAAAATGGTGGAGTTTGACAGGCACAAGGGTTGGTTCGTGGCATAGTGCCAGTGGCATTGTGCTATGCCATGCACACAGCAGTGGCCCAGTGGTGCTACCACCACAAACTTCTTCTAACCACTCTATAACCATACCTTAAGACTGTGTGCTTGGTGTGAGTGGAAGCAAGTGGGACAAGGGTGAATGGAGGGGGCCAGGAGAGTATGAGGGTGAATGGGGCACCACAGGTTTGTTTGTTTGGGGTGCCATCAAGTCTAACACTGGCCCCGCATGTCTGCACTTTCAATTTTCTGTTCCCAGGATGAAGACCTCTAGTGGTCAAACAACAATGTTTAATAATTTGCCTTTTTTTCTTTCAATTCACTACTGTCTTCCTTATGTTGTATTAGCAATTCTACAACTTGCTTCAGATATGCCTTAAAAAAAATACCTTCTTGTCAACTGCCAATGTAAATGTTTTTATCAACAGATTTACCTGTTTGTCTAACTTTATATTTATAGGATTTATTTTACTCAGTTCATTTATGTTTTGTATATTTGATAAATGTGCTGTTTGGCCTTGAAAAGGGGTATTTGATTCAAGGTCTTACCAGATTTTAAATAAACAAAACAAAACAATCTGTAGCACAACCTAGACCATCCAGCCAGAGCCCCTAATCTTCTACTGCCCCGACACAAAATATCTACACAAAATGTGTATGAATATTTGAAGCCTTTTACCTAAGATTTACGTAGTGAACACAGACTTTTTGCCACCATCAAAGGACTATGGGTTTGTTCTTGTTTACTTAGACTTTATGTTTGTCTGACTTGCAAGGAGAGGCAGGCATGACTTCAGATGCAATAAGATTTTATAGTAGTAAGAAGTGCAAATGTTACCATAGATTACACATAAACTGGACCACTGGAAAAACTGTGATTTGAGAACTAAACTTTTGACCAAAGACAAGAATTCTGTACTCTATAAAGTTACTATACTTTAACAGTTTCAAGGATATCAGACATGGTATTTTTGAGATTCTAAGACCTGATGAAATTGTAAAGATTCTAAAGCTCTAAGGTACCTGTAAAGATTCTAAAGCTCTATAACAATGGAAAGGACTCTAAAGCTTTATAACAATTGCAAAGAATTCTAAAGGTCTATAACCCTAGTGAGAGGTGGCCCAAAGTAACAGTTCAGTTAACCTTTGTTGCAGCTATAATGGATGATCTTCAAGTGGACACTTACAAGCAATGTGTGTGCTCAAGAAAGTGGTTTCAGGGGACAAATGTAGCAGAGTGGATTGAAGAAAATTGCCTACAGGAAGAACAAGAAAACTGTACTTTCAAAAGGGGGACCACCAGAGGATGCTCCACGTCCACTGGACTGAAGACTTCAAATGCCTGGGAAAGGGCATAACAGACCACCAAACTGGATGCACTGCAAGATTTCTGTATTAGTAGAAAGGTCATGGCAGACCTCGGATCAATGAAAAAACTCATTTCTGTCATCTGACCTTCTGGGCGGTGGTAGGGAGGTCATGGCAGACCACTGAGCAAGGTGGCACTGAACACACACAGGAATTTGTAATCTGAGTTTCAGACATTTTTGTCGTTCCTTGTTTTGCTGCTTTTACTGCTCCTAGTCTTGCCACTTTCATAGCTCCTGCAACAAGAAAAATCCCACCCTATTACATGTCATAGTCCTTACATATTGAGCCAGGATGATTCCTAGACTTCTTGCACTTTCTTAATAGGGTTGGTGCGCAGCACAGTTGAGTAGCTGGAGGGACACTTTTGCCTATTCCCGAACTCTGGTTGATTTGGTCATCCACATTGTAGTCCAAAAGGTTTAAGCTTTAAACAATTCCTTTGCAGTTAGAGAACAACACGTTTGGTAGTTTACTTTACAATTAGGGCATAACACAAGTTTGGCAGTTCACATTGTATTTAGAGCACAATACAGGTCTGGCTGTTCACGTTGCAATTAGGGCAGAACACAGGTATGGCATTTCTCTTCACAACTATGGCATAACAGAAGCCTGGCAGTTCACTTTGCAATGATGGTACAACACAGACATAAAAACATAAGAATTTACTGGCAGAAGGAGACTGTACAGTCCATCTAGTCTGCTCGAGATGACTACCCCCTCTCCCTTATCTACTGCTTTTGTAGAAGTGACAGACCTGGGAGTTCACTTTGCAATCTGGGCACAACACAGGTCTGGCAGTCCATTTTGCAAATAGGGGCACAACAGAAGTTCATCAGTACATTTGCAAAATAGGCCACCACATAGAGTTAACAATTAATTTTATGACAAAGCACAATATTGGCAGTTTGTTGGCAATTCAGAGCACCACACAGGGTTAAAAGTGCATTTCAGGACAAAACACAATATTGACAGTTTGTTTTGCAAATCAGGGCACCACATATGGTTATCTGTTTGAAAGCAAAACCCAGTATTGTCAGTTTATTTTTCAATTACACTGATGCTGAACCCCACTAAACTGGCTACCAGGAGTTCTGTACATCCCACCATATAGGCAGTCTGACTAAGACCTTGCTGGGTCCAATCCCACAGCCGAGGAAAATTCTGGGGCTGCCACTATGGGTGGTCATGAAGTATGAAGTACCCATCTACCTATGGGCCATCGGTCCCTTTGTTAGGCACCGTTTGGCACAATTAATTGAAACAACTGAGAAAAAGAAAAGAAAAAGGAAACTGGTTTGGATTGCATAATGGGGCTAGCCCACCCCTTTTTCTGCCTTCTGGGAGCTAAATAGGTTTGGGTGATGGCCTTTGGCTCACTACTCTGCCCTCTTGGCAGTCTCTGGATCTGGTGCCTTGCCAGCCACTCACAGCCTCAACAGCTCTTCCCGGCATCATCTGGTACTTTCAAACTGTTTTTTTAAATGAATGGGTCTTCTGGCTATCATCTCCTGACCAATGGTGCTGCACTGATTCTCAGCCCTGATCCAGGGTGAAGTTCTGAAAAGGAAGGGTCAGCCAGCACTGCTGACTTGATGTGGCTGGAGGTGGGCAATCTTGATGCTTGGGTCTTTGCTGCTCTGCCCACCGGTGCTCCTTCTTTGTCTCCAGTGCTTCTTTGCACTGTGGTTCTTCTCGATGCGGCATGCTATAGCCGCCTACAAGGAAACATTTCTCTTTACTTTTAAATAAATAAAAAAAGAGAAAGACAGAGCTCACACTATGGCCATCATACTGCTGCTGCTCACTGCCACTGCTCATTGTTGCTGGCTCATGGGCCACTGAACTGACCTGATGACCCACTTCCACCAATAGGCTGGACCAGAGGGAAGCAACAGGCAGGGCCAACAGGACCCACCTCAATTAGAGGTAAGCATTTTTCCACGGTCTCTGTTGCATTCAGTGCCTTTCTCCTCACCAGTCCAGCTGCATACACCGATGGCCGGTAAGTAAAAGTCTCTTCTAATGCTTGGGGTTCTGACACTCAAACCCCAAGCTCAAGCCACATTGGCTCCACCATTGGAATGTAGCCCATGCACTGGGCAGGGATTGTAGTCCCCACGTGTGGCTTACCCTTCTCTTGCACTGCCTTTCGTGGGGAGGGGGGGTCCATAACATGTATCAAGGAACAAAGAAAAATGAAGATAAAGAAAAAACATGTTTAAAAAAATACTCCAGGATTCGACATGGCGGGGAACTTCCTGCGGTGCCAAATATCTGTGTGGGGGGGGGCAGCAACTGTAGGGGTACTGGCAGGGGGATGTACTGGGAACACTGAAGTGGGCAGAGTGCCCAAACCAGACATTTATTTTTGTTTCTTAGGACCCCACACTCCATTCCTTAAGGTCACTGAAATAATTCTCCGTAGGGACCATAACTCTGTGGCACTACATATTTGGGCCTGCCTAAATATAAATGTCCACATATACTGGTAATAATCTCATTAACATCTTAGACTCTATCATTCCTAAAATGCATCTAAATGATTATTACTGGTATGTAAGAACTTACTGAACTTTATCATTTGTATCTTTCAGTGGCTGCGCTGACACTATGTCTTAGCACTTATAGAAAACAAAGGGGGGGAGCTCTGCTGTATTACAATAGTTTCTACCATGTGTCTCAAACTACCTCTGAATAAAATTTTTCATTTTGGGATCATCCAAAGGTTAGATTACTGACACCATCTTGGCAACTGCTCAGTCATCAATGGTTCTGTAGGCATAGGATTTGGGGAACTAACAGGGATACTGTGGTTCCATGGCATAAAAGAAAAACTTTCTGATGTAAAGTCTGGTAGACATTCCTTGAAGCGGCTCTGACTCTCACTTGCAGTCAAGTCATTAGCTCCCTGATTCAAGCCTTCCTTTTTCTCTGCAGTTCTGAAAGTACATGGCTTAAGAAGGTTACAGTGTACCATCTTTTGAAGTGTGGTACCTGACTCAGTCTGGATTCAGTAAACAGGCATATTTGGATACAGAATGTCAGTGATGATGTTCAGGTCTGGATCCCACTTAGTTTTTAGTTTCTGGTAAATGCGATTGAGTCTAAGCAACACTCTTTTTCCAGTCACTAATGGTTCTGCAGTAGCTCTTTTTATCGTACAAGGTCAGCTGTTGTAGTCTCACTTTGGCCATTTTCTTTGACACTGCTTCACTGGCAATCTATAGTTGGTAATTTTGCTCTTGTACCCATTCTGATTTAGATACTTCTGTAAATTTGGTAGACACTATGAGAACTAAATTCATTGGTAGTTGGCCATGGTGCCCAAACATTAAGTAATTTGAGTGTGCCCTGTAGAACAGTGAACAGTGTTATTGTACAGGAATACCAGTTCTGGAAAGAAAGTAGGCCATTCTAGGCATTGTGGTTTTAGAAGAGGTTTCAGCATATTGATGATTGTGTGGTTGGCATGTTCGCAGAATCCATTTGATTGTGGGTGGTAGGCAGTGGTTCACATTTTATGATTTCCATACAGTGTGCACAGTTCTTTGAAAATGTATGATTTAAAAGCGGTGCTGTGGTCTGTCAGGATTTGAGTTGGATGCACATACATTTTCACAAAGTGATTCCAATAAGTTTTAGCTGTGGTTTTGGCTGTGAGGTCTCGCACTAGAACTGTCATTAGGAATTTGCTCTAATGATCAGTTATCGTGAGTAGGTACTGTATGTACAGTGATCCCTTCTGATGTCAAATTTGAGATGATTCAATGCTATTAGATTCAAAGGAGCTTTATTGATTATGAGTACCAATGGCTCTTGCTCTGTATGCTTGGGTTATGTTTCAAGCTGCACACGTCACAACTTTCACACCATTGTACAATGTTCTCTCTCATTCTGATTCAATAGTAATATTCTCTTAAGTTACTGTCAGTCGTTTCATGGCCAAAGTGTCCAGATAAGTCATGAAAGGATTCTAGAGCAATAGGCACTGCTTGCCACTGCAGGACTATTTGTAGTATTTCTCTGTGGGTCTTATGATCTCTGGTCTTTCTGATCAGGCTTCCCTGCTGGAGAGTGAAATGCTCTTGGTGTCGAAGTAACTCGATAAGTTCTTCGGGTGCTTTCTCTTGCTCAGGTGTCATTAGAACTTTGCCAGTGAGTATTGGTTCTTGTATTTGCTGAATGACTGGACTTTTGAGTTTGTACTTGTTTCCAGGTGTCGTTATCTTGCTTAAGCCCTACAGGTTCAGTTTTTGTTTTTTCTTCCTTCACACTTTGATGTAGGCATTGACAATAGGCTTTCATGGCCTCAGCTAGTATTCAGTAGGATTGGAGGCATCTCCAGGTTCCCTGTTGAGCTCTGTTTTCTTCAGGTTCATCCTGAATAGGTAAAGGAGACAGTACTTGTGCACTGGTGTGTGCTCTACTTTAGCAATAACATATGGTGAAGCCATTAATTTGCTTGTGGGGATGCCTACCATTGTTCCAGTGCTTCCAATTTTGCTTTGTTCAGATGAGCCAGTGAGTTGTAGTCAGTTTACACAATAAAAGAGTCAGCAGCTAAGTAGCTTTTGAATTTCTCAGTCAAGACCTACACTAATGTCAAAATGCTTACTTGAAGGAGATATACCTCTCATTGTTTTGCTCAAAACCAAGGAGTCCTCTGCTGGCATATGCTATCACTAACTCCATTCCATCTGGCTCCAGTGCTCAAACAGCAACCAATTCCTGGTTGCTAACATTTGTATACACTCAGAATGGTTTTCTGTAACTTGGGTAGGCAAGAATGGATGCACCTGTAAAGATTTCCTGTAGCTGTTCAAAGGCACTCTGCTGTGTTACGATATACTTCATTGGCATGTTATGAGTCACTGTCTGGTTTTTGTTTCCATTTAAGAGTTTGTGTAATGGAGTGGCGATCTTAAAGAAGTTCTTTATAAATCTCTTGTAATAACCTACAAATCCCAGAAACATCCTCACATCATAAATGGTTATCAGGACAGACCACTCTCATACTGCTCAAATCTTTTCAGGGTCTAGTGATACCCCTGCAGAAGTAATGATATGTCAAAGAAAATTGATGCTGTTCTTCAGTGGGTGGCACATGGAAGGTTTTATCTTCAAGTCGTAAGCTGCCAGTTGCTCAAAGACTATTTCCAAGTGGTGTAAGTGCTCCTGATACATTTGCAAGTAGATGATGATGTCATCCAAATAAAACAGCACTGTCTCCAAGTTTTGACTGCCCTGGCAATGTTCCACAGTTCTCTGAAAGGTGGCAGGTGTGTTACATAGTCCAAACAGCATTCTGGTGAATTAGAATAACCCCATGGGTGTTATGAAAGCACTTTCCTCCAGGATGACTGGTGCACATGGCACATGTCAGTATCCATTGGCTAGATGAAGTGTTGAGAAAAATGAGGCTGACTTCAAAGCAGTAAGTGAATCTTCACTTCTAGGGAGTGGATAGGTGCCCTTCTGGGTCAGCTGGTTCAGTTTTCTGTAATTGACACAAAATCTCAGCTTCCCATATTTTTTCTTAACCAAGACAATGGACACTACCCATGGGCTGTAGATTTCCTGGATGATATTGGTATCCAACATCTCCTGGAACATTTTCTTTACTGGCTGGTACATGGCAGGGGGAGTTGTCTTGAGTCTTTCTTGAACTTCTATGTGGTCAGCATTCAGAATATAATGTTACAAAGTCTCAGTAGATACAAAGTTGAGAGGGTGATGTTTCAGAATCAGCTCCAACAGCTCTAGCTACTGGGTCTCAGTGGTGTTGTTCATACCTAGATCAATCCATGCCTCTGGAGTGTTAGTGCTAGAGATATCTGTGGCTATGGCAGAATAATTTACATCTAAGGCTTTTGTATGAACTCTGGGATTTGCTCCTACTATGTCATTTGGTTCCACCTGCAGCAGCCATCCAATGGGCTGGAGCCCGAATAGTCATAGTGCAGTAGCTCTACAGTTGAGCACCCTCACTGGTACTTATCCCTTTCTGGCCATTACTAAACTTTGTGCGACCATCACTGGGCAGTCTTCTGAACTCAAGAATAGTTCCAGCAGTGTTGGGTAATCCTGTCCTTAGATTCCCACTTTCACCCTGCACAAGAGTACTGTCTCTGTTCCTTGGTCCAATCACACTACTTCTCTGTCCAAAATTTGCACCTTGCAAATCTCTCTTTCCTCATTCATAAACTGCTGATAGCTCTAGATCAGGTTGATGATCTGCTGCCATGCTCATTTCTCTGTTTGGATAGTTTAGTCTCTTGCTTTTTCAAGTGGCTATAATAAGCCCCTGGTAACAATGTCAAAGGAAATTCATTCCCACAATGACTGGCAGTAAGTTTTCAGTTGAGAAGTCACTGACCCTGAGTCCTTGATTCTGGCAGGTGTTGTCTCCCAGTTGAATGCTAGCTTCCATGTATACCACGTAAGGGATTATGATAGCATTTATTATAACTAAGTTGGTCCATTTCCATAGTAACTTCAGGAGTTGAGTGTTTGGCCAGTTCTGGAAGAAATACTTGCTTTGAATGGTTGTAACTTCTGAACAGATTTCCAAGAATGCCTGGAATTCAATTCCATTTATTTTCACAGGGAATATTGGACATTCTCCCATGAACCTATGTCACTCAGGATTCGTTGGATCAAATTCTGTTCTTCCTGATTGTTGGTCTTTTGCCCCATGGTCTCCATATTAAAATGCACCATTGTGGGCCTCTGCTCATATCTCCACTCAGTATGACCACTGACTCCACATCGTCTGCATATGGGGTTCCTTTGAATGTCAAAATGGTCACTTGGCCATCTTCTGTAGTTCCACCTGTCTACTGGAGTTTACCATAGATTCTTTCCTTCCCTTACTTGTCCAGGATCTGGTCTTCTCCTACAACCATCCTTCTGAGTTCTTGCCTTATAGCATATGTCCATTGTTCCGGATTCCCCCCATTCTCCTTCACAAAAAGACAGAGACCATTGTTTGTTGTTGTGCTCAGATTGGCAATTAATTTATTTATATATCATAATTCCATGTTCCATTTCATCATCTTTTTATTATTATATCTTTCACCATTGCATTTTATTGTATCCATATATCAATCTCTGATCATCCCTCTTTCTTCCTCTTTTCGCCTCCCCCAGGTGAAAACCTGGGTGCCTTCTTGTTCTCTTTTTCTGTTAGGTAATGGTGAAAACCGAGACCACTTCTTCTCCTACAGCTTCTTCTTCTTTTCATCCTATTCCTTTTAATTTCCCCCCTCCCCTCCTTCTCCCCCTTTTTTCCCCATTAGCCGATCTCCAGCTTGCGTTGAATGACTGGCTTTCCCATCAATTTAGGGTATTGTTCCTCTATCCCTCAGGAGACCTTCTTCCTGGTCCTTCTTTTTTTTTTTTTTCTTTTTTTAAATTCCATTTTCCACATGCCTCCTGCATGCTTCTATAAAACCCATCATTTCTGTATTAAACATGTCTATGGCTAGATCTGACAGATGCACACCATCTGAGCTGTAGAAATCCTCAACCCACTCTTCCACACCCCGCAGTATTACGTGTCCCATTTTCCTTATCAGTGTCCCTACCCTTCTATTCATCTCCTCCTGGCCCTATCCACAGATCTTTGGCTGTGCTCATATCTCCAAACCCTTCTTGGGATCATATCCGATCAGGCAAGGCATGCCCCAGGCCACCACTGCTGTATTGTCTCTAAATCCCTTTTAACCTGCATGTATGTGTCCACCCATGGCTTACCCTCAAGGTCATTACCCCCTAGATGTATAATAATTAGGTCTGGAATGGGTCACTGCTCCTTCAATTCATTCAGGGTAGGAAGCAGTTGTGCCCATCTCATCCCCCAGATGCCTCGCCAAACCAACCTACATTTTCTCACATCTTGGTACAGCTGTTTTACCCCAGCCTTTTTCTCTGCTCTCCTTTCCGCCCAATAAATATAAGAGTGGCAGCAGATCCAGACTTCCATGATCCTCCCTTGTCCTATAGTAGTAGTAGAAGTAAAAATTTGTATTTAATTGACAAGCAAGAGAATAGGAAACTCAACTGAGACAAGCTCATTTCCAGTGAGGTCCTTAATACAGACATTCATATTAACATCATCATAAAAAAATATATCACAAAATAACATACAACAATACTTAAAATAACACCACAATATATAAATTACAATAACACTAACATCCATACAAATAAACTACATATACATCACACACATTCCCATTCATAAAATGCAACTTTACAACATATTAGGAGCATAATATACACAATTACTCAACATTCAACCTTTTATCAGCCTCAGATTTGTTTAAGCAAAATAAATATCTTATATATGGTCTTAGCTTCCCCTTTTTCATATCACCCCTTCATGTCTCCCCACTCATGTGGCTCTGAATCTGTAACGAAAAACACAGGTGATACAGTAGTCTCCATTATGCAGTGCTTGAATGTATCTCTTGTAACTGGCAGACAGCCAGCACCTATTTTCCAACATATTATTCACCGTCTCACATGCCGCTACCCACTGGGAGGCAGCCCCTATCCGTAAGGAGTGGGATGAGTAATTAATTGGATCCTCTCCCAGGAATTGCATGCCTTTTTTGAGCAAGGCCATGACTTGATAACCTGTGACTTCCTTCCATCTCCATGCACAAATAATCTCCCTGTCCTATTCCCATGCTCTGCGGCAAAAGCCCACAAAGCCGTTACTGGGCACACTGTGCCATCTACGTGATTCTTTGGTGTTACCATACAACCCTGCCCCCTTTGATCTGCCTTGGACCTCTTAATCATAATTTGTATCTCTTTCATCCCCCAGCTTATATCTTCCCATTCCAATCCTCTCTCTTTTTCTTTACTGCCATGCCCCACCACCTCACTCACTCTCATGGCCCCTGCAAACATTACTACATAAATTGTGTGAAATAGCTGGGCCTCAGCTTTCGATCTGCAGATTGCCAGTAAAACACCTTTCAGCTTGGTGAGCCACTGCTCCCCTATTGGTCTTCTACTATCCGTAGCTCTCTGTTTTAACCTACCCCACTCCTGCATCATTCTTCCAATGAACATCGATTTTGTCGGGTCCTTCCACACTTTTAGGCTGCAGACTACACTAGTTGCTGCCAAATAGACCCCCATCATGGTGTGGGCAGGTTCCCTTTGCCATTGCTGTACAGTGAACTTCCCTAGCTGTTCTTCTGTGAGTGGCCTACTTACCTCCATATGGTGTGTTGCCCTGAATATTTGAAACACTCGCCAGGCCCCCTTGTATTCCCTCAGAGTCCGTGGTGCCCACAAGCTGTGAAATAACAGTTCTGCTCCTTCTTGCCAATGTCCCAGATGTTCATTGGTATGGGCATTTTTTGCTTCTCTGCTGTTGGTGCCAGTCTCCGGAAATGATCCAGCTGCAGACGGGAAAGGCTGTCAGCCAGGGTATTGTGTACCCCTTTTATGTGTTTTGCTCTGAATGACATGTTCAGTTGTAAGGCCCTAAGCACCAAGTGTTGCAAGACCTGCATGACAGTTTTTGACCTGCTTCCCCTGTTGTTTAAAACCTCTACCACTGCCTTATTGTCACACCTGAAGGTCACCTTCTGATTCCGTAATTCTTCCCCCAAACCAGGGTGCAAGCCCAAATGGGCACAATCTCCAACAATGTTATATCTTTTACCTTACCATCCCTCACCCAGTCTGTACGCCACGGCTCAATGAACCATCTGCCCCTCAAATAACCCCCATCCCTAGGCCCCCAGCTGCATCTGTGTAAAGCTCAAGGTCTGTGTTATACACCCATTCCTCCTGCCAGAAGGAGCAGCCATTATAGGCACTGAGGAATTCCTCCCATACCTTAAAATTGTCCTTGACTCCTTTCTTCATGTCTACCCAGTGGTGTGGTCTGGTCACCCCAGCTGTAGTCCTTGCTAACCTTTTAGTGAAAGCCCTCCCTGGCCCAATAGCCCTGCATGCAAAGTTCAGGTGTCCCAATGCTTGTTGTACCTGTTTTAATTGTACTCTTCTCCTACTGGTATGTATTTGAATCAGCTCCTTCATTTTTCCCACTTTTTTGTCCGGCAGCCTAAATATTTCTCTCGGAGCATCTATCTCAATACCCAGAAATTCTAGCACCTTACTGGGCCCTTCTGTTTTTTCCGGTGCCAATGGAACCCCTAATTCTCAGCACAATTCCTGAAAACTGGCCAACATTTTTTCTGTCTCCCTTTTCCCGCTATAAAAATATAAAAAGGAAATCATCCAAATAGCGAATGACTGTTTTGTAACCAGTCTTCTCTTGAAATATCCACTGTAAACAGGTGCTGAATGCTTTGAATGTCGCACATGCTATAGAACATCCCATAGGCATGGCTTTGTCAAAATAGTACTGCCCACCGATTTTAAACCCCAGCAGGTCTCAGTCTTCTCTCCTAACTGGAAGTAACCTGAAAGCGGATTCTATATCCATTTTTGCCATCCATGCACCAGCAGTTGCTCGGATGATCCTGACTGCGTTTTCTAATGTAACATATGTCACTTTACTATATTTCTTGCCGATAAAATCATTCACCGAATCCCCTTCAGGAAAGGATAGGTGGTGAATCACCCTGTATTCTCCCTCCTGTTTTTTGGGGACCAAGCTTATTGGGGAAATCCTCATATTCTGCAATGGGGGTATCATATGGTCCTTCTACTCTCACTGCTGTCTTTTCCTTCTCTATCTTTTGTCTTAACATTTCTTCCTTCCCTTTTACCGAACCCAGATTGTTCACCTCTCTCGCTTGCCTTGGGCCCCCACACTGCAATGAAAAACCTGGGCGAAAACCTTTCCTAATCATCTCTGCCATTTGTCTATTTGGGTATCTGTCCAGCCATTCTTTCCATGCCTCTATCCTGATGGGGGTTCTTGCTTCTTTAAATTGCTCCTTTGTCTTCTTCCCTTCTCCTCTGCCAAAGTTTCCCCCATTACTCAGTTCCTGTCTTTCCTGATCAGTGATTCTGACTCCCTCTACTTGCATGCCCCCTGCCTCTCCCCCCTCTATTCCATACTTGCCCCCATACCCCTGCCCCTCACGTAAAAACTGTTGACCTGATCCTTGCCCCCCTGATCCTTGGGCTCCCTGGACCCATATCATCCTGCATCTGCTCGCTGGATGTGTTCCCCCGCATTTTGAACATGCGTGCCGAAAGCGGCATTGTGGCCAGGAACAAAAGGGCTTATTGTAAGGCCAGCAACACCTCTGGGGTATCGCTCCTTTCTTCCCAAACTCCCCCTCAGGTGTGGACTGATCAGTTACGTTGTCTGTCCACAAATCTAATTGCTTCGTGTCCCATCTTACATCCCCATATGCCGCCATTCTCTGCCAAAAGAATTTGTCATAGTATATCCACCCCACACCCCCTTTTGCCTTTGCTGACCTTATTATCAGGGAGTATGTGATGAGTGGGATACTCATATCTGGCTTTTTCTCCAATACTATGGCTGAGAATGTGACAAAACCTACAAACCATCCTTCCCCCATCTTCCCTTTAGTGAATTTCTCCTCCTCTTTCTTACCTAACAAAACTACCACTGCTGCCATTTCACTCTTTCCTATATTCTCTGCTTCTTCATATTTTGCTGCAGCTTCCCAGCTTACTAAGGTGAAAATGTCCACATAATCTCCTTTCCATATCTTCTCTTTTGTGGCCAATGGGATGTGTTCCCCTACTATCATCCCAGGAGCTCCTATCTCCCTTGTTCCTTTTCCCTCTTTTTCCACTCCCCCTTCCTTTTCTTCTGACCTAATCTCTGCCAGCGCTGACTCCATCTGCCCCAAACCCCCTGTCCCGAGTGCCAAAACAATTTGGTTTATATACTCTTTGATGCTGTCGTCCACAGAGCTGGGTGCATTAGCTGTGGCCTTGTCCATTCCTTGTTGCCTACTGTCTTCCTGGTGCCCAAGTATGGTCCCCAGTGGTTGAAGGGGTGGCTGCACTAATAGTGGCTGTGAAGGAACTACTGTGCACTGGGGATCTGGTCTGGGCTCTACTATGGGAACCACAACCTGGTCCTAGGGAGGTACTGACAGTACCGGGTCAACAGGCTGCAGAAGTACTGGACTAGCTGCCTTGGTAGGTCCCACTATTGATGGCTATACCCTGGTTGGGCTGTGTGACCTCTCAGCTGGCCGTTTCCCTCTGCCCCCTTTACCCTTCCCCACTTTCCTTTTCTCCCTGGATCTCCCAGGTTCCTCTCCTTCCACCAGCTCCCATATTCTATTGGCTTTTTCTGCCAGCTCCACTATAGCTCTGTAGATGTCCTCCTTTGAAGGCCTGCTCTTCTTTGGTGCCATGTTTCTGCTTCTTGCATCTGTGAATACAACTGAAGAGAAGGAAAAGAAAATTCCGTTATTAAAAAACTGTGCCTGTAGTAGTCTCTCACATGGCCAGGCCCACTTTCAAAGAGACCATCGACTAATAGTAACAAAACGTGCCTTTTCTGCCCTAATCTGCCCTCTTGGCAGTCAAATTATTTATCCACCGCCATCTAATATTGTCGGCCCAACTTATCCCCCAATTGCTATGCCTTCTCATTCTCACGCTTGTAGAAATGCTGTAAAACATGTGGATAACATTTTTTATGCCTCGCACCAGATCCTCTGCCTGAGGCCTTCATCTCTGCGGTCCCCTATGCCTTCCCGATGCAAACCACCAAACAGAGCCTTTCTCCTGGTGATCTCACCACTCCTCCAGTCTCCCCTGGCTTATCTCCCCCAAATCTCTGGCCAGTAAGGCCCAAACTACTTTTGTGCCCCAGCCTCTGACTGCTCATGGCCTGGCGCCTCATGCGCTGCCCTCTTGTGGCTTCCGGTCCCTGAAGACATATCTCCCCCCCCATGCTCTCCACACACCTCTGGCTGCTGTTTCTCTGGGCCTATCCATTCCCCTTCCCCTTTTGCTCCACTTACACTCAGGCTGTGCCATGTGGCCTCCCAGCCTAAGCTCTTGCCTCATCCCCTTGAGGGCCCCGAAATTAGCTCTAACGCCCCCCCATAGCTCCTGCTGCCATGCTCCTGGCCTGTCGGACCTAGCCTCTCTTCCTGCACCCCCCAGCCAGCCTCTGACCGCTAATGGCCAAGTCGCATCCCTTGTGCTTCATCTTGCGGCCTTTAGGCCTGTACATGCCCCTCCTTACATGCTCTCACATACTTCTGGTTGCAGGCCCTTGAGGCCTGTTCATTCCCCCCACTCTCACATGCCTCTGCTTGTCCCATGTGGTCTCTCGGCCTCACACCCCCCTACCCCTTCCCTTTGAGGGCATCAAGTATATGCCACTTTTCAGCATGCTTTTTTCCCCAAAATCGCTCCTTGCCCAGAGTCTTGTTCCCCCGCTGCTGTTCTTCAACAGTCTACTGGACCTCTGTGTTTAAAAAGCACTACCTCTTGCCAAGTTGCACCCATGGTGTCTGACTTCACTCCATGTGGTCATCGCTCGCGGGTATCTCCTTGCTCGCCCCTCTGCCTCTATACCCTACATCTTACTCAGCTTGCGATTTCCACTTAAAACCTAAATCGCTACAGAGGGGTAGACAACCTACTGGACCTCTGCACTTAGAAAAGTGCTACCTCTTGCCGAGATGCACCCACGGCATCTTATGTCACACCACGTGGTCGTCACTTGCAGGTGCTCTCCATGCTTGCCCCTCTGCCTCCTCACCCCACGTCTTACTCAGCTTGCAATTTCAACTTAGAACAACATAAATCCCACAGGGGTAGCCTTTTCCAGGCAAACCAGCATTTTCACTTTTTTTTTTTAATTCTCCGCCATAGTCCTGCATGTCTGCTTCCTCCTAAGCTGCTTTCAGGTTAATACAATGCTCCCCATCACTACCAAACCATTCTCCATGCCTTCAAACATCCACCAACATATCATCAAGGGCTTATCGCATGCTGTACAGACATTCCTCTAACTCCCCACGATGCAGATGGCCCCCAAAAGTTATACTCTCTCCAGGAATCAAACCCCTGACCCTACACATGCAAAGTTTGTTAACTAGCCATTCTAGCCAAAAGCTCTTATTAACCACGTGTTGGTCCTCACAATTCTTTCTCTAATCATTCTGTTCTCACTGCATCACAAAAACAGTACTCCTAGCCCTAGAGTACTACATTATTTTATATATATATATATATATATATTTTTTTTTTTTTATATATATATATATACCATAGCACACTGTTTTTTTGCCTTACCTTCTTTGTCTTTAGTGCACAAACCTCAGCTCCAAACTAATTTCCCAGTTCACCAATCTGAAGTGCTGCAGTTTCAATGTAGATCAAAACTCCAGCAAAAGTGGCTGAACCACTCCTGTGCTGCCCATTATGTACCTCCTTTATGCCCCTCCACTTTCTGTTGCCTGGCTATTGTCCTGTCTTCCTGTCCTTCCCCTTCCCTCGCTCCTTCCCCTCTGAGCACACCATCTTCATGAAAAAGGGAAGGGGTGCACCAGGACAATTTGGTCTGCCCCTTAAAGGGCAAACTCCATTATCTTTTTGGTCACCTAAACTTAACTGCTTCTGCACCACTTGAGTTGCACTTGGGGTAGAGGATTCCTCTCCTCAGTGGGATATCTCCCTCATCTGGGTCATATTGTGGGTAGCATACTTATCTTGAGTGTGCTTTCATCCCAGGCTGTAGCATTTGTGGACCTGTGAAAAAAATCAGTTGATTCAGCTCCAAACCAAGTACTGTGATATAGGTACAAGACATTTTAGGACATGGGATTGCCGGTTTACATCAGGGATGGTGTTCTCACATACTGTTGACAAACAGGTGCATCCCCATCCAGTCATACAGTTGGAAAGACTTTTACTGCCTTCTCTTTGAAATCCAGGAAGGTCCCATCTGGGACTTGCATGCAGATGGAGCATCCTAAGTTTTCTTTTAAGAGTATCACTGTGGACTCCTTCAATAAACTTATTGGTCAGCACCTTGTCAGGATCATGCACATCTCTAGGGTCCAGATGTTCAGTAGCCCTCTGCAAACCCTACCGGGTACTCAGTTGTACGTCGCCCAAAATTTGACCATGGGGGGGAGGGTTGCAGTCTGTTTCAAGACCGAATTGGGCCTGACTGGTGTACCAGTTGAGGAGGCCAGGTCATTTGAGTGTACCGTGATCGCTGGTGTGGGGTGCAGGATAGTTCTCTTTTATTGTCCACCAGGTGATGAGAAGCTGTTCCTGCAGGAAATAGCAGACTTTGCCATCAACATGGCTTTAGAGTCGCCCAGACTGATGGTTCTGGGTGACTTCAATGCCTGGGTCGATGATGAAGCCTCACTTTTTGGTCAACATTTCCTCCAGATATGACATCTCTGGGCTTCACACAGGTTGTTGCCTCAGCTACCCATAAGGGTGGTCACTCTCTAGATTTGGTTTTCTTCCTGGGTCTCGAGGCCACCAGCTTAGTGGTGGAACCAGTCAGTTGGTCCGACCATTACACAGTTGGGTTCCATTTTTCAGCCCCCCATGGGTAGATCTGCCCCTGTAGAGTTGGTCAGGTACTGCCCTTTGTGGGTGAGAGACTAGCACAGATCCTAAGCAGTTGGTTGCGGCCTATAATGGGGCCGTATCTTCAGCCCTTGATCTGATTGCTCCTATCCATGTTCGCCCCTTCCCGCATCCCCCTGGGGCCCCTTGGTTTGATGGGTCTCTCAGGGAGTTGTGGAGATTGAGGTGTAGGTTAGAGGGTCATTGGAGGAAGACTGCCTCCGATGCCGACCACCTTATTTTGTTAGAACATTACAAATACTACCAAACATAAATTTCCCATAAGAAGGCAGAATTCCTGTCCAGGGAAATAGCTGTCACACGGAACCAACCAGCTCAACTCTTCAGAACTGTTGACAGACTGTGCAACCCAGCCTGTCAGCAGTTCTATCAAGATTTTTCACAGAATGATTGTGATGAGATCACTCAGTTCTTTGCGAATAAGGTGGCTGACATCAGGCAGGAGTGCCACCAACTTCACTCTAAGGGGGTTGCTGTTGATCGGTGCTTTACCGCAGTGCCTTGAATTTACTGGAATATCTTTGACCTGCAAGATTTCGTAAATATTATGCAGTTTGTCCAGGAGATGCATCCCTCATGCTGTAGTCTAGACCCAGGCCCTACTTCCCTGATTTTGGGTTGTAGTGATATTATCTGCCCAGTATTAGCTCAGATTGTCCGGTACTCTTTGGATTCAGGTGAGTTCCCTAGCTCCCTGGAGGAGGGGGTGGTGATCCCCCCTTCTGAAGAAAGCTTCTTTAGACCCAGAAAACCTAGCAAACTATAGGCCCATCATTAACCTCCTTTTTGTGAGGAAGGTTATTGAGAAAGTCGTGGCTGCTCAACTGGATAACCATTTAACCATCCATAATTTATACAAACCTCTCCAATCGGGTTTTCATAAGAGGCATAGTACTGAGACCACTCTGGTTCACGTGCTCAATGATCTCCTGATGGTGAGAGATTGGAGATACCGTTCCATCTTGGTTCTTCTCGATTTATCATCAGCTTTTGATACTGTGGATCATGGGATTCTGCTCGAATGCCTGAGGTTTGTCTGTGGGCTGTCTGGTACAGTCCTCAGATGGTTTTCATCTTTCCTCGCTGGTAGAATGCAGAGATTTGTCTCGGGATTATTTTCTTTCAGGGCTTTCTCTCTGCCTTGCAAGGTACCTCAGGGCTCAGTGCTGTCTCCCATGTTCTTCGCAGTATATATGCTGCCCCTCAGAGACATTGTAAGACAGTATGGGCTGAGGTTTCATTGCTATGCTGATGATACGCAGCTCTACCTGTCTTTTACCCCTGACCAGGTTAGTGCTGTCTCAGTACTGAACAGCTGCCTCATAGAAATCCAAGATTGGATGAACACCAGTGGTCTAAAGTTGAACCCAGGAAAGACTGAGGTTTTGGTGGTGGACCCTGGTCATAGGGCAGAGGCGTTGAGGACAAGGCTCCCTTCTGGTTTAGTCCTGGGGAGGCCCAGATCCTCACCTCTGAACAGACGCGTAACCTATGGGTGGTGCTTGATGACTGCCTGTCCCTTCATCACCAGGTTTTGGCTGTCATCAAGCTGGCCTTTTACCATCTTAGGAACATCGCTAGGATTAGGCACCTTGATCCGCCCAATGACCTACCTATCTTGGTCCTTGCCTTTGTGACATCGCGCCTTGATTATTGCAACTCCCTTTATCTAGGGCTTCCTGGGGTTGATATCCACCATTTGCAGCTAGTGCAGAACATGGCAGCACATTTGTTGACAGGGTCTTCTAGAAGATCTCATATCACCCCTGTGCTGTGCAATCTGCACTGGCTGCCTATTCAGTGGCAGATCAACTTAAAGGTAGGTCTTTTGACTTACAAAGCCCTACATGCTTTGGGTCCTGACTACTTGAAAGAGCTCCTGGTTCCTTACAGCCCCCTGCAACAGCTCTGCTCAGCTGATGAGGGGCTGCTGGAGGTTCTGAGGGTCAATTTAAAGTCATCTGGTGCATGGACCTTTGGATTTTCAGCACCGACCCACTGGAACTCTCTGCCCTGTCAACTTCTCGAGTGCAGGACGGTGGGGAGTTTCAAGCAGGCACTTAAGACTTTTTTATGGGGGAAAGCATTCCTGGTATTTGCTTGATTTTAATCTATACTTACTGTGTTTTGTCTTATTGGTACTGTACAGCATTTTGGAATGTCGAAAGGTGCTTAACAAATACATTTTATTATTATTATAATACTGCAATATTTCTCTAAGTCCTTGGATCCTGGCAAAGAAACCCATTTTTAATTCTAATAACATCTAAGTATCAAAGTTTCAAGCAAATCTCATCAGGATTTGCTCAGCTGTAGTCTTTTCTCCATGAGACCACATCTCTGTGTACTGATCCTCCCAGCTGTCCAATATGAATTTCAAGATTTTAGTATTCCAGTATCTTGTATAGCCTAAACATGGCCTTTATATTTACTCTGAACTCTCCCAGACTGCTGGCATTGGGATCTGTCAGTGTTCCCTTGTACCTAGATAATCATGGGGCACCAAAATAATAAAACATCATAAGAGGTGATGTCCAAACACTACGATCTCCTTCTCCTGTACTTTTGATGGAACCACTTGCACTTACTAGACCAAAAGCTATAAAGTTAAAACATGTATGGCTGTGGACTCCTTGACTTCCAACAATCTTGTCGAATAGTTTTCACCTGCTTGCAGTGCCACATACTTTTTGCCAGCATCAAAGGAACTACGGGTTCATTCTCGTTCACTCAAACTTGTTGTTCATCTGACTAGCATGGAGAGGTAGGCATGACTTCAAATGCAATAAGAAGGTTTTATTGCAGTAAGAAGGACAAGTATCATGGCAGAATACACCTAAGCTGGATGATTGGAAATACTGTGCTTATGAAACTAAACTTTTGAGCAAAGCCAATAAAATCAATAAAGTTACTATACTTTAAACAGTTTCAAGGATATCAGACTGTATGACGTTTGTGTGATGCTAAGGTTCTATGGAATTGCAATTATTCTGAATTGCTAAGGTACCTGTAACAATTCTAAAGCTCTGTAACAATGGCAAAAACTCTAAAACTCTGTAACAATTGCAAACAAATCCAAAGCTCTATAACCATGGCCAATGGTGACCCAAAGTAATAGTTTAGTTAACCTTTGTTGCAGCTGTAGAGAATTACCTGCAGGTGGACTCTTTCAAGCAATATGGTGTGCACAAGAAGGTGATTTCAGGGGACAAATGTACCAGAGTGGATAGAAGAAAACCACCTCCAAGATGAACAAGAAAACATTACTTTTAAAAGAGGGGAACACCAGAGGATGCCCCTCATTCACTGGACTGTAGAATTCAAATGCCTAGGAAATAACAGACCACCAGGCCAGAAGCAGTCCAAGATTTCTGTGTCAGTAGAAAGTCTATGGTAGTCTAATGATCAGTGAAGAGCATAGTAACATAGTAGTTGATGGCAGATTACTTGCAACACATAGGTGTATGGTACCTCTGACACATCTACCCTACTAAACTGACTGCTGTACCTGGTGTTCTGCAATATTATTTTAAATAGATACACTTGTCCTTGTCTGTGTTCGTGTGGCACTTGGAGCCCTGTTCCCTTACTGAACAGGTAGAGGGGCGAGACATGTTCTGCCTAGAGAGAGTGGGCTTCATTGCTGTTGTTCACATCTCCTTTCTTTTTTTTATGTAAATCTAGGTTCTAGCTCATAGTAGCAGAGCCTGATTGCTTGTTGGATGGAAACACAGTGTTTTTTAAACATTATTTGTGTTTGGGCATCAGTGTGCGAGTAAGTGACCTGTAAATTTCACTTCCGGGTCATCACTCGCTATTAAGGGATGCCTGCTGTGAGCGGGCGAGAGATTACTTGCAACACATAGGTGTATGGTCCCTCTGACACACCTACCCTGTTAAACTGACTGCTGTACCTGGTGTTCTGCAATATTATTTTAAATAGATACACTTGTCCTTGTCTGTGTTTGTGTGGCACTTGGAGCCCTGTTCCCTTACTGAACAGGTTGAGGGGCGAGATGTGTTCTGCCTAGAGAGAGTGGGATTCATTGCTATTGCCCACATGTCTTTTCTTTTTGTTATGTAAATCGAGGTACTAGCTCATAGTAGCAGAGCCTGATCACTTGCTGGAGGGAAATGCAGTGTTTTTAAACATTATTTGTGTTTGCGCATCAGTGTGTAAGTAAGTGACCCCGGAAATTTCACTTCTGAGTCATCACTCGCTGTTAAGGGACACCTGCTGTGAGCAGGGCAAGTGTGCATCAGCGTGCATGAAGACGCTCACAAAGACACCCGCGTCTGCGTGTGTTTGGTGTGTTCAGCGGGTTGGTGCCAGTGGCAATGTATTTATCAGTATGTCTATTGTCTCCCCAGTTCAGAGGCACGTAGAATATACATTTCATTCTGTATACCTCAGCTGTGCCCTATTTAGTATTAAACATGGTTTGCACAATCACTACTACTGATGGAAACGTGGGGCTACAATGCAGCAAATGTTTTATGTTTATCTTTGGGAACATATTGGACCCTCTCTCTATGTTTTCCTGTACTAAATGTAGACAAAATGAGGAATTATTAAATGATATTTCATTATTTAATGCCTGTATGTTAGAGTTAGAATCCAACCAGAAGGATATGGCTCGATGCCTTAGCTTAGCCCCTCCTAGTAATCAGAATATGCCTATATTTACAGGAAGCTTTGCATCTCAACCCATCCTCCCTTCTGATAATGATCACTCCCATCCCCTAGCCATGTCTAGTTTACCAACCCTTCTATCCTTGGATGGTCCCTCTAGCTCAGATATTGTAAATAAAAAGCGTATGAGAGAAGAGGATCAATATATAGGACCTGATGATAGATGGTATGAAGTTCAAAACAGATGACCCTTAAAAAAAAGGCAGGAAAGCAAATGTTTTTTTCATTAAGTCTGGAGAATACATATGAGCCTTTTTTAAATTTGAGGGATGATAGTCCCAGTAACCCGAATCCTATCTTGTTTAATGATACTGTTAGTCAGGACCAGACAAATATTCCTATTATCGTTACTGACAATATAGCTCAGGTTACATCAGTTCCTCATATTCCCATCATAGGTGATCTTATCGATTTAATGGATGTCACTCACCCCTTATAGACACTCCTGTTCATAGTTTAACAAGGAATATGGAAAAACCAAGACAGACGTTTGTTCTTGGGGACTCTATCATAAAACATCTTGACAGAGTTATCAGTAATCCGGACAAAGTAAATAGGATCTGTTCTTTCTTTTCGGGTGCTACTTTATAAGCCATTTCTTGTATGCTTCCCAATATCTTGTCTGATAGAGTTGATGATCCTGTGGTAATTGTATACGCTGAAGCCAATAATATTGACAATGAAAGTTTATTAAGTGTTAAGCAACATACAGCAGCCTTAACAAATATCCTAACAGAATTGGAGTGTGACATAGCAATATCTGAAATTCTCCCAATACCTAGAGCAGCTTTTTCAGTAAACATGAAAATTAAGCAATATAATGAATGGCTTAGGAAGTGGTGAATGGGTCAACAACTTTCATGTATCACTCATTGGGAAGAATTTGTTGGTCGTTATAAATTATTTTGTGGGAATGGACTACATCTGAGCAGAAGAGGTTCTACACTTTTAGGTAAACAATTTACCCAGCATATTCATTTACATTTAAACTAATTCATCAGGGGGAGAGGCATGGCATTTCTGCTCCTTTTAATATTAACTCAGGCAAAACTAAGGTCATTCAGGGCAGTTCTCTACAACTAAATTTCCTCCATTTTAATGCTAGGGGATTAAAAATAAGATCAATGAGCTCAAAATAAGGGCTACTATTGATAAAGTGAAATAATTGCCATTACTGAAACTTGGAGAGATGAGAAAGCAGCCTGGGATTGTTTCATACCAGGTTTTAAACATTTTACAATGAACAGGGCTAATAGAATGGGTGGTGGTGTTGCCCTATTAATTGATAACACTCTTGACTGCATTGTTATTTCAGATAAAATTAAAAATCTTCAATTAACTATCGAATCTGTCTGGGTTAAAATTTTTACTGATGTGGAAGCTGTTACGTTAGATGTTTGTTATAGACCTGCAAATGCAGATATACCTGTTACTGAGGATATCATTACTGAACATGAGAATGCATGTGAATTGGGCAGTACAATATGTATGGGAGACTTTAACCTGGGTGACATATCATGGAATACTAGCATTGCAAATTCAAGTGCTGATAAAAAATTCTTAGCCTGTTCTAACCAACTTAACCTTGAACAACGTGTACTCTTCCCAACTAGAGGAAATAATATTTTAGACCTTGTTCTTTATAGTAAACACCTTAATATACAAAAAAATTAATATTTCATCTCATATCTTTAATGGTGATCATAACTCAATATTTTTTCCCTGTTTATGTTCCCATAAACTGTAATAATACTAAAATCTATTTGTATAACAAAGCTGATTTGCAAAGTATACTTGCTTCACTTAGGGATATTGATTGGGACAATAATATGTCAATACTGGATGCCAAAGGCAGTTGGAGTTTTTTTCTGAAAACAATCCTGCACTTAAGGGATAATCATATCCCTTTCATATTTAAGCAAGCTAATAAGAAACATAAGCCTAAATGGCTGTCTACACAAATACAGTGGGTTCTACAGCAAAAATCAAAACAAAATTCTGTATATTTAAAATCCCAAACCACTGAACATTGGTCTTCTTATGTAATAATCCAAAAAAAAATGCAAGAATATGATAAAGGAAGCATAAAAAGCCTGGGAGTTAAATTTAGCAAGAAACACAAATAAAGACAACAGTAGAATGTTTTATTCTTATATTAATTCTATTAAAAAGCCTACATGCCTAGTAGGACCTCTTTTGCATGATTCTCAACTTTATCATGAACCTTGTGATATGGCAAATGTTCTTAATGAAAACTTTGTGAGGTATTTAGTACAAAAAAAAGCTGAATCAGATGCAAATATACCAGTAGATAATGTACCACTTATTTCATTATCTGTCAATATGGTTAGGGACAAACTCCTTTTGTTAAAAAATAAATATTCCCCTGGGCCAGAAGATATAAATGGCTATTTTCTATATCTTCTTGCCGACCATATTTCCCATCCATTACGTTCACTGTTTGAATATTGTTTGAAATATCATTTTGTACCCAATGAGTGGAAAACTGCCCATGTAATTCCTATTTTCAAAAAAGGCTGTCGATCTAATTGGGAAAATTATCATCCCATTAGTTTGACATCATCTGTCTGCAAAGTGCTTGAAAGTATCATTAAAGACCTTATTGGTGAGACAATGAATACAATAGATACTGAACAACATGGATTTAGAAAGGGTAGAGGATGTATAAGTAATTCAATGTGTTTCAGTGAAAAGGTTAGCAGGAACATCGATAGTGGCACCCCTTGGGATATAATGTATTTTGACTTCAGTAAAGCATTTGATATTATGGCCCACCAGGCAATAATTGTGAAACTATTGGATACTAACATTAACAGACATATCATTAAATGGTTTGAGAACTGGTTGACATATAGATCCCAACAGGTTTTAATAAATGGTTGCCTATCCAACTCAAGGTCAGTGACCAGTGGGGTCCCTCAGGGATTGGTCTTGGGCCCATGCCTCTTTCAAATACTTATAGCCGACATTACTAAAAACTGCTTCTCTGCCTCAATTAAATATGTAGATGATATTAAACTTGGTGGCCCATGTGATAGTGAATATAGTATTTCTAAAATTCAACATGATCTATGTAGTATATCTAACTGGGTCAAATTTTGGGGAATGAGACTGAATGCCACAAAATGCAAGGTAATGCACATTGGTTTCAACAACCATTCCTCTGTCTACTTGTTAAATGGGACTCCGTTGGAAAGCAGAACAAATGAGAAAGACCTAGATATTTATATATCTAATGATCTAAGATGTAACAAGCAGATTAATGAGGTCCTTAATAAATTCTAATCGAATTGTAATGTCTATTAAAAGAAATATTAAATCAAGATGTCAAGAAATTATGTTACCACTTTTACGAGCTTATGTCCTGCCACACTTGGAATATTCATCCCAACTCTGGAGTCCATATAAAAAGGGGGAAATAGCTTCATTGGAAAAAATTCAAAGGAAATTCACTAAAAATATTCAGGGATTGTTCAATGTTTCATATGAAAAAGGTCTAGAAAATTTAAATCTTATGTCCTTATCTCTTAGACGTCTTCTGGGTGATCTATTATACCTGTTTGATATTATAAATGATCCATATCTATTTTCAAAAATGGGTTTTGTGTTTAAGAATAATGTACACAATACCAGTGGTCATCCATTACAGATAAGCAGGGCTAAATTCAATAATGTAAATAGGAAATATTTTTTCACCCAAAGGATTATAAATCCTTGGAATAACCTTTTTGAAATAGTTAGTAGTGCTAACAAAATAACTTTTAAAAATTGTCTTGACAAATTTATCACAAATATTAACAACTTTGGATATTATAATTAATTCTGGTGCTACTATAGGCCTTATAGCTCCCTTGCACGTAACCACCTTAGTATGAACCTTAGTAAGATAAGGACAGTTAGGCCCACCTAGTCTGCCAATCTGATATCTTTTCACCAGAATCTCTGGGCATCAGTAGGGAGGCTGTGGCAGACCACCAACCAGGGTCACACTGAACACACACAAGGATTGTAATCCAAGTTTCTTGAGCTTTTGTAGTTCCCAGTCTTGCTGCTTTCATCACTCCTACAATTGCTGCTTTTGTTGTTTCTGCAACAGGAAAAATACCACCCCACTACATGTAGGAGTCTTTAACTATTGAGCCTGGGTGGCTCCTAGACTTCGCTCACTTCCTTTGTGGGGTAGGACGCAGCATAGATGAATAGCTGGAGGGGTCTGTCCTGACTGTCCCTTAACTCTAGTTAAGTTGGACACCCACATTATAGTCCAAAAGGTGTACATTTTAAACAGTTCCTTTGTGGTAAGAGTATAGAACAAGTTTGGAAGTTCAATTTACAATTAAGGCACAACACAGAGCTGGTAGTTTGTTGTGCAAATAGGGGCACAATACAAGTTCATCAATACATTTTCAAAACAGGCCACCACACAGGGATAACAGTTTGTTTTAGGGAAAAACGTAATATTGGCAGTTGATTTGGAAATTCAGGGTATCACAAAGAGTTAACAGTTTGTCTGAGGGCAAAGCACAATATTGGCAGTTAGTTTTGCAAATCAGGGCACCACATAGGGTTAACAGATCATTAGAGGACAAAACCCAGTATTGGCAGTCCATCTTGCAAGTACCCTGATGCCCAACCCCACTGAACTGGCTACCAATAGTTCTGTACATCCCACACTATGGGCAGTCTCACTAGGGCCCTGCTAGACCCAATCCCACAGCTGAGGAAAAGACTGTGGCCACCACTACATGTAGTCCTGAGGTGGGAAGTACCCACCCACCTATGTGGCCTTGACTGCTTTGCTAGGTGCCGATTGGTGCAATTAATTAAAAAAGCTGAGAAAAAGAAAATAAAACTGCTTTGGATTGTCTAATGGGGCTACAACACCCCTTTTTATGCCCATTTGGGAGATAAATAGTCTTGGGTGAGGGACTCTGGCTCATTGCTTCGTCCTCTTGGTGGTCTCTGGACCTGGTGCTTTGCCCGCCCCTTGCAGCCTCAGTCATTTGCCCCTTTGTCTTGTGGCATTTTCAATTTGTTTTTTTAAATAAAAGGATCTTTTGGTGGTTAGCAGCTGACCAATGGTGCTGCCACTAACTCACCAACCTGACCTGGGGTGAAGTTCTGAAGAGGAGGGGTCACTCCCTGTGCCTTCTCTCTCACCAGTCCTGCTGCACACACCAACTGTTAGCAAGAAAAAAAAAACCTCTTCTAATGCTCAGGGTTCTGACACTCAATCCCTGAGCTTGGGCCACAATGGTTCCACCATTTAAAGGTAGCTGAAGCACTGGACAGGGACAGCAATCTCCATATGTGGATCACCTTTCCACATTCTGCCTGTCTGGGGTGTTCCATAACAGGCAGCAGGGATTAAATAAAAATCAGGGAAAAAAATATATATATTTGGAACATAGCCCAGGATTGGGCATGGCAGGGAACTACCTGCAGTGCTAAATCTCTGTGGCGAGGGGGGCGGGGAGGTGACACCAGCTGTAGTAGTACTGGCAGGGGGACATACTGAGATACTGGGGACTCTAAAGTGCGCACAGTGCCCAAATCAGACATATATTTTTGTTTCCTGGAGCCCTGCACTTCATCACATAGGGTATCTGAAACAATTCTCTGTAGGGCCCCGAACTCTGGAGCACTACATTTTCCTTGTGCACACCTGGGTTGACATACAAGAGCCTGATATGGTATGCATGGCAGAAACATGGCTCAGGTCAAAGTCTGCTGATAAAGAAATCCTTATTCATGGCTGCTCCATAGCCAGAGTAGATTATCTTTCAGGAAATGTGGAGGATTAGACATATATATCAATACCAATCTGAAATACACAATTTATGCACCTGTAAAAAACAACCTGGCAACTTCTCGAGATCCTATCTACCAAAATCTCTCTAGGGAAGCAAGGATCTTTCCATCAGCTGCCTTCAGAGACCAGCCAATATGGGTCTCCGCTCTGTCACATTATCCAGATAAAATATTATACTTGGTTGACAGGGAAATCATAAAATGATAGGTTGCAAAGTCTTATTATGTATTCCCTGGAGACTAGAAGAGAAAGGCGGACATGAGAGAAATCTTCAAGTTTTTACATGTAGTACGTTTTTACATGTAACAAACAGTACAGACTTCTTTGAGCTGCTCACAAGAATTCAGAGTTTCTGTACCTGTTGGGACAATTGCAAGTTGGTGGGGGACAGTATCTGGTGGGATGTGAAGTCCTTCTTCGTGGAACATGACCTGGACAAATGGAATGATTTATATAGCAGTTTGGTAAACATTAAATATGTAGTTAGGTTCAAGTCCAAATGAGGCAGATTTGGGAGGCAGGTGTTTATAGCAGGAGAGGGTGGCTTGGAGAAAGAACATGGTTCTCTGAAGAGTGCATCCACAAGATGTTCATTCTTGATTGGCCATGTCACTCCAATTAGCTAGGGTCTCTGGGAAGACTGGATAATCCATAGTGTTTTATTTTTTTTTCTGTCTGCAAATTTCTGTTTCTGTTTCTATCACAGACCTCATTCTGCTCTTCTTCCTAGCATGGAACTAATCAATCTTAGAGATTTCAGCATTAACTAGTTCAACACCCAGGTGACTAAAGAAACAGACTGGACTTCTGAAATGCACAACACCAGGTAATCGAGTCCTCTTAAAGGAAATGTGTATTGATTGGATTTTCAAAAGTAGACAGGACAGAATAACGAAGGCCAGGGCATACTCTGATGCTCCACGTGATCACAGCCCCATCTAGGTTGCAGGAAAGTGCATAATGACTCCATTCAAGGACAATCAAAATCAGATGTCTTTGAAGCCTAAACACTGAACTTCTCCACTCTGTGCTTTAGTGCTTAAACTGGTACAGGCTTAAAATCATCCCAAATATGGACTCTGCCTAGGACTACTTTAATGGTAAGCTCACAGCAATCTATGACAAGCTCCTCTAAGGCAAGCTAGTAATAGTTCAAAGTGTACAATACAACTGGATCATACCTGATCTCATGGACTGCCTTTATCAGTGTGACAGTGCCAGGAAAAAATAGAAAGCTACATGATAACTGCGACTGGAAAGCAATTAGGCAGCTCTGGAATGCCACAGTAACCTAAACCAGAAGGGATAAATCAGTCTACTACTTGGACATTTTGGAGGCAAATAGCAACAGATCAAAGAAAACCTCTGGTCAGGTATAAGTACCCTCTTGGGATAGAATCAACCTCAACTTATCTCGTGTGAGGTCTACAACTCTGTCCTCATCTCAGAAAATACTGAAATTATCACTGCCTTTAACCTCCATCTTCCAGCATTCACTAAATTTCATTCCTCCCACCAGAAACAATCCTTTTCATAATGTCCTGAAGTCTGTTCCATCAGTATGGCACCACCAGTTCAATTTATCTTTACCAATATCAGCCAGGACAATGTCCTAAAATTATTGAATAAACTTGAAATGCACAGGCTTGCACAACCTACTGTATATCCCCACTTACTGAAATCTGCAGCAGAACAACTTGCTGTGCCTTTTATACATCTATTCTACCTCTTCCATCATAAAACTCCCTACAGCTTGGAAGGTAAGTATAGTCACCTCTTTTGTCAGATCTGACTCTGTAGCAGGCCAGAAAAATGCCATCCCATTTCTGTTATACCTATCCTCAACATTATGTTTGAAAACTTGTCTATAAACAGGTGCTGGACTTCCTGTAACATGATCTACTTTCAGATGCTTAATCTGTCTTCACCCCAAATCCCTCTATAGGTTTTGCTCTTTTAAAAGGAGAAAATGATGATGATGATGATGCAGCCACTGTAGGCACAGGTCATCACACTGGCACAATTTTTAGTGATCTTACAAAGGCCTTCGATGAAGTAACCCATGCTATCCTAGTACACAAACTATATCATCTAGGACTGTCTCAGCCTGCACTGAACTGTCTCTATGTTTAGCTGATAGATAGATTGCAGGTGGTCAAAGACAGTGTTGTGACTTCCTCCCCTAGACCGTTGCACTGTAGAGTACTTCAAGGGTCTATTTGTGGTCCACTGCTTTTCTGCCTATTTGTAAATTATCTTTCCTCAGTTTGTAAAACTCAGAATATCAGTGTCCTCCTATACATCAATGAAACTATTTGCACAGTCCAAGTCAGCAGACAACCTCAGCTCAACTATACAGACCATTTTCAATGAAACACAAACCAGCTTGGGAAAAACTATCTGGTCCTAAGCCACACTGAAACTGAAGTTATGGTCTTTAGTGAAAAAAACACAGAATGCCTGTAGTCTACAGTTTCTTCCCTTCACTGGCCTGCAACTGAAGGTGGTCCAGACCTTCAAGTACCTGGACAGAGATGTGTGAGTGTGTGTGTGTGCGTGTGTGCATGCGTGCGTGCATGTAATTCCTTGACTGTGTATATCGTCCCCAGCTGGAAACCCTTATTAGGCCATCAGGGGGCTTTAATTTGCAATCTCACAGCACTTATTTGAATATCAGTTACTCTAGTAAACTGCTCTGAACTTGTTCATACCACCCTGAGAACCTTACCGTACTTTGTTAGTAAGCAGAGGAATTTATTTGTTAGACCCTTTCCACAAATTTCAAATATGTTGCCAAAACTGCATCATAATTTGGGATGGTTTCCAGCCTTTAACCTGATCCTGTTAGAATGAAGTCAGACAATCACATTTTTTTATTTCTGACGTTTATTTTATAATCATTTCCAAGCAAACAAGCTGTCCCAATGTCAAGGATATAAAATCCCAAAGCATGATTATGCACCCTTCATTTTAACCAAGGAACAGTTAACAAATGTGATTTAATAATATTCCCAAGTGATTTTCTTTCAATAAATGTATAGGATCGTAGAAGTTGTTGGCAGAAAAGGACCTCTTGGCCCACCCATTCTGCCCTAAAATTCCCTGCCTAATGTGATACTGCAGACCCTATACGATCTCCTGCCTATCCCCCCCACAACCCTGGTACCAAGGTTCCCTTGTGTCTATCCCATGCATGCTTGAATCCTGCCAACTTTGTAGCTCCCACCACCTCTGTTGGTAGTCTGTTCCAGGCATCTACTACCCTTTCTGTTAAGAAGTGCTTCCTCACATCCCCTCTGAGACCCCCCACCCAGCATCATATCATGTCCCCTTGGCCTTGGGCATCTCTTCCTATGATGAATACAACCCTCCTGTACCCTATTTATAATCTTGAGGTATTTGAACATTTCTGTCATGAATCCCCTTTCCATCCTTTCCTCAAGAGAGTACATATTTAATTCCCTGAGTCTCTCCTGATAGGGCTTCTGATGCAGGCCCTGGACCATTTTGGTTGCCCTCCTCTGGACTACTTGCACCCAATCTATGTCTTCAAAAGATGAGGCCTCCAGTATTGGACACAATAATCCAGGCAGGGCCTCACCATTGATCTATACTGGGGTAACAGCACCTCCTTCTTTCTGTTAGTGACACCCCTCCTTATGAACACCAGCATTCTAGTAGTCTTCCATGCTGCCCTCTCACATTGCCTTGCGACCTTCAGGTAATCAGACATGATGACCTCCAAGTCCCTTTCCTGACTTGTGGTTGTCATCAACCCCCCCCCATTTTGTACATTGCCCTAGGTTTTTTGTGCCCTATGTGCATAATTTTGCACTTTTTGGCATTGAAGCCTAGTTGCCAAGCTTTTGACCAGACTTCCAGCTTTTTCAGATCTTCACTCCTTTTTTTCCAGCCCCCCCCTCAATGTGTCCACTCTGTTGCAGATTTTTGTGTCATTCATAGACATACATAACTTCTCTTCCAGCCCCTCTGCTATGTCACCAATGAAGGCATTGAAGAGGACCGGTCCCAGTACTGACCCCTGTGGCACCTCCTAAGTGGTTTCCTTGCATTCTTCTGAGTGAAACCCATTTATCACCACACTCCAACTCCTGTTACTTAGCCAACTACATAACCAATTTACTACCTTTGGTCTCACTCCCAGACTGCCCAGCTTGCTTACCAACCTCCTATGTGGAATGGTGTCAAAGGCCTTACTGAAATCCATGTAGGCCACACCCACCGCTCCACCCCAATTTACTTCCCTGGTCACCCAGTCAAAGAACTCGATCAGGTTTGTTTGGCAAGATCTCCCTTTTACGAACCCATGCTGCCTTGGATCCTGTAATCCACTGATTTCAAGGTATTCCCCAAGCCTTTCCTTTAGCAGTGTTTCCATAACTTTGCCCACCCCCGAAGTCAGACATACAGGTCAGTAGTTTCCAGCCTCCTCCCTATTCCCACTTTTGTGACATGGGACCACATCTTCCACCCCCCAGTCCCCTGAGACTTACGTATCCAGTGACAGGTTGCACAGGGCCATCAGAGGTGCAGTCAGCTCTTGTCTAAGTTCCATCAGTATCCTGGGGTAAACCCTATCTGTTTGAATAGCAGACCCCTTTCCAGTCTCCATGGTGTGCCAAAGAACCTCAGCTTCTCCCTTTACTCCCTGTATTTCTATGGTTTTTATGTTTTCCCTCACATAAAGAGCCACTTCTCTCTTTTTTCCTACTCTGTCTCTCCTGAAAAGAACATATATTGGTATGGCTACATCCCAGCCCTGGTTTTCACTGCACCAGATTTCTGTAAAAGCAACTATGTGCAGGTGCTCTACTGCCATGGTGGCCTCAAGGTCTGCGATTTTGTTGCCCAGACTTTGAGCGTTTGCACACATGGCTCTCCAGACTGGACTGCCAACTCCCCTCATCTTGTCATTTTGCCCTCCCCTATTTCTTCCACTGTTTTCCTTCCCTTCTCTCCTTCCCTAGCCCTTCTGGATCCCTATTTGTATTTGTTCCTTTTGGATTTCCAGCCATCTGGATTCTCCCTGCTGACCCTATAAGCCTGTGGGGGGACAGTCTATGACCTCCTGCCTTTTCCCGCCTCCCCCCTTGTCTAGTTTACATGCTTCACAATGTATCATTTAAATTGTTCACTGAGGATGCTAGCTTCTCTCCTGGATGGCTACAAGCCATCGGCCTTGTACAGACCTCCATCCTCCCAGGTGTAGCCTCAGTCCTCAATGATTCCGAATCCCTCCTCTCATCACCATTTCCTCAACCACAGGTTGAAGTTCCTGGTGTGGAGAGTCCTATCACCCCCTTGTCATGGACAGGTAGTACCTCTGAGAAAGTAACAGATTGTGCTAACTGCGAAAGACCCTGTCCCCAATTTCCTGGACTCTTTCTTCTTCCTAGCCAGGTCATTTGTCCCCAAATGGACAATGACATCCAGCTTTCCTGCCCTCCTTGCTGCACCAGCAGTTCCTAGGATCCTCCTTCCATCCCTTCATGCCCTGGCAGCTGGAAGGCACATTACCTCCCTTTTTTCACCCTTGCCTGTTTCCAGCTGTATTCCCCTTACTTTTGAGTCCCCCACCAGGTTTCACTTCCTCCTTCTCCTCTGAATCCTCTACTATCCCTCTTAGGGTCTTCAACATCAAGGACTGCCACATCCATCCTGGTCACTACATAGGGTGCCTCTGTAGGACAATCCCACACAGCCAGTGTGAGAAATTTATCAATCAAATGTTCACCTTTATCTCAGAATTGGATTATTGTTTTCTAGTATCCAGGAAATGTTTAAAAATATGATATTCAGACACAATTCAGCTATCACATTGCTGTCTTTATGTCACTTCATTATTTATTACTAAAGACATTTATATGAAAGAAGAATCTTTGCATCTCAGACTGTGTCAAGTGTTTATTTATGCTACACTCCCAAAGTCATTCTCCTCTTTGAGATTGCAATAATTTCCATAAGAATATATTACCTTTGCTCTATGTTGTAATACTAACATACTGACTGTCAGGATTTCAAAGGTACAGTATAGAGCAGTGCCTTTTGTTTGGACCTCTAATGGGTTTATAACATTGTACTGAACGTCTGTGGAAAATGGTGAAGATTTAAAAATAGTGTATATGCAACTGAACCTGCTAAAGAGTGTTATGATTCTAAAATGAAATATAACCTAATAAATTCAATTGTACATACTTTTTTATGAAATAAGTGGAAGCCATTTGCAAATTCAGATAGGATGTCCTCCAGTACCATATCTTCTAAAAGTATTGGTCTCTTATCAGCTAAAAAGGAACTTTTTTCATTTGTTATTTTCCCTCTGGTCAGCCTCCTCTCCAAATGTTTCATTGATCACTGTTCACCTAGTTGATCTTCCATAGAGACCAATGGGTGTTTCCCTTGTCTTGATCCATATCCCTGCCATCTATTCCAGCAATCCACAAGAAACATCCCCTTCCTGTGATAGAACATAAGACAGCATGGATAGGACTTGTGAGACAGGAAGGATAGGGTTTCAACATTCTTTGTCTCTGGAACATCTCTCAGGAACACCTAGGGCGTGGACAATAATCTAGTAACATGGGTACCGTTATGGGTACCTTGTATGACTGCCAATGCTTTTTCCATTGAAAACTTAAATCCACCTCCACTTATGTACAGTGCCGGCTAGGGGCAGAGAACAAATGCAGCCTACTCACTGACAGTTCCGCAGTACTCTCTATAGAACACCAGGAGGAGCTGGTATGGCACACAAGCAGGAATCCACTTCCAAGAGTGAGTGAAGTTTGCCTCCCAGAGTATTCCAATGCAAGTCCTCTTCCAGCCTAGGGCTATGAATTGGTTTTGAGATGAATACTCAGCTTACACACATCATAGCACAGCACTAGTAGTTGAACTATTTTTATAGAATGTTGTAATAAATAATTTTACTAAAATTCAAGTCCACCATACTCATAATTTAATCTTGAAGGTGGCATAAATATGTTACATATACAGTGGTGCTGGCCAGGATGCAGCACAAAACTGCAGCATACTGCAGTAGCATTATTGCAGTAAACAAGGCAATTTCAACAGTAGTTAAACCCTTTTGTTGGGCAGTAATTCAAAACAATGCATTGCATCCTGGCCAGCATGATGGTATGTATATAGCACTAGTAACTAGCACAATGGAATTAATTTCTTACCCTTAGAAAACGTTACTGATACATTTAAAGGTAGAATATAGCATGGCCATTACTTATTGTATACTGTGAGAAAAAATATGTTACATCGGGAAGGGGGGTTGGGTATATCAGGGGATTTGGTATGAACAATATACGGAGTGAGGCCACAAATAAGTTCTGGTGGCTGCACACAGAGGTCCTTTAAAGCCACCAAAATGTGGTCCTTGAGAGCCACTGGTCTAAACCAATTCTTATGCTTGATGCTTGAATATATATGGAGACACACACACATACACATTTTGAGTAAGAATGCAAGGTAAATCTCATAGCAATGGATTGTACTCCTAAACTAAAGTGGACTGGAAACAGACAAAAAAATAGACATATAGAGGCAAGAACTTGAGAAACAACTGAATAAAAAGATTATTTATTAAAAAGATCTAATGTTACAGGAACCGTACACAGAAACTATAATTTACTGTGTCTTCCACATAGTATACAATTATATATAGTATATACAGACTGTGTACAATATATGTGACATTTTGACATGGGCCTGTACAGTACCATTTTTGGTCTGTAAACATAATCAGTAGAACAGAAGTATATTTCATCAGTGCTGAATCACTCTTCAGCTCCTGTGAGAGTGTAACAACAATCTAAGACCCTATTCTTGACATGTTTACTAAACATTGCAAAAGGCAGATTGTAGAGATGATTGCCAGAAATGTGTCTGCAAATCAAGGTACACTGTCATGTATCTAAAGGACATGCAGTTCATGTATATCATTGTAATGAAAATAGCCTGTTTAAATTAAAAAAAATGTGTTTCATAGATTTAAATAAAATAGTATTGCCATTTAATTGTGAACTGCTGCATCTGTTTCTTTGTCCAGTGGATAAAATGCCAACAAGCTCTGCTAACAGCATCAATAAAGGCACTGAGCCTAAGTCACACATTTCTAAAGATAGAAGAAGTAAGGTGGTGCTGTTAGTACATATAATCACATATTTTAATTCCCTTAGTCTTTTCAAAACTTCCTAACTAGGGTTATTTATATGATTTGAAAGGCTATTCATTTTTCAGATTCTGAGATTTTCCAAGAGTTAAACAGCTGGCAGCATAATGCTTTTGAATAGGACCACCTACAAAACGATGGGATTCAGTGGTCTAATACGTAACTGTGGAATACCACCATTTCTCAGGGGAGGTTGACTTTTTAATGTACAGGGTGTAGTTAATATCCTTTGTGAATGAAGGCATTTCTGGGTTAATATTTTAAAGTAGAAACACACACTTTTTGAAATTTAAAAAGCTTTGGAAATAATTACAGTTTGCATAATAAACAGATATGTATGACAGCCTCTTTAAATTAGAAATGTAATTCTTCAGTAAATGAAATTGTAACATGTGGTCACTGTCCATATACAGATTAACATAAACTAGTAAGATCTAGTTACCCAGTTACTTGAACATATTTTCTCTTCTTTTGTAACTGTAAAATATATCAATTGCCCATATTACACAATAACTAACATCCACTGCTTTACTCTGCATCAACACACTGTATTTACTAGACATGAAGTCTTCCTTCTTGATTTAGTTTAGAATTTCCATATGCATAAGTCACACTTCAAATGTTTCATGCTTTTCACTACCGTTTTTACTTTTATATACTGTGTTGTTCACACATGATATTGTGTGTTATTTAGTACTTATCTATTTATTTTATTTTTTTAACTGGGTAGGAGCACTGGACTGAGGGTCCTTTCATTCAGTAATGCTTGTAACCTGGCATGCAGGACAACCCCAATAACAGGCTCACACCTACTGGTTCTATCCTTTTGAAATAAAAATAGATTTAATTTGCTTGTTGTATTTGTTGGGGTAGAAGGGACTGGGGGTGATGATTTTTTTGTTTAACAGGCCTAGTGTACTGTTTAAAATCAATACTAAACTTTTGAAATGATCAGCTCTTTTTTTTATCTAAAGTACTTTTATTTTCCCTTTTGCCAATGAGATTTTCACATGACAGGTCCATGTCTGATAAGTGGAACAGTACTTTGCCTAGAGGCTGACATATTTGTTTCCATTCTACAGCCTACCTCATCAATCTTGGACTCTTTCTGATTATCACATCACCTTCTGTCATGCTGGTTACTTATAATGTCAAAATGAGTAAGGTTGCATGCCGACTGGGTAAGTGGAAGTGTCAGCTTGCAGGTAGAATACTGTTCTACACATCACAACTTATACCATCAAGTAGAAAAGCTACCTTCTAATGAGAAAAATATAAAAATATACTTCAGAAATAAAAAATAACAACTGGTTGCTTTAAACATTAATATTTTCTGTCTACTATTTTTGGGGCTGCTAGATCTTCAATGCCTGAATTCATCAGATACATTATTTGGGTAAACTACATCATGAAAGTGCTGTTAGCACTAGATATAAGCTCAACTGAAAATGTTAAGATACTGCTCTGCAACTTAGAAATACGGAATCTGTTGGCAGATAAGGACCATACAGCCCACCTAGTCTGCCCATTTCCCTACTCACTGCTGCAGCCCCAGATCCATTTGATCTTCAGCTGTTCTGCTCTGCACATCTCCAGGATGCCCTTCTGTCTATCCCATGCTGCTGGAAGGCTGTTTCATGGCTCCACCACCCTTTCAGTGAAAAAGTACTTAACGCTACCCCTGAGCCTTCCATCCTTCAGCCTCATATCATTCCCCCTTGTTCTTGTGCAAAGTTTTCTCTGAAATACACTTCCCACCTGTACACTGTTTATTCTCCTAAGGTACTTGAAAGTCTCTTTCACATCTCCCCTCTTCCTGCTTTACTTCAGTGAATAGACAATAAGGTCCTTAAGTCTTTCCTCATAGGGCTTCTGGTGCAGTCCATGTACTATGTACCATCTTCACTGCCCTTCTCTGGACTGCCTCTGTTTTGTCAATGTCCTTCCAGAGATGCTGTCTCCAGAACTGGACACAGTACTCTAACTGAGGCCTCACCAGTGATCTGTACAGTGGCATCATCACCTCTTTCCTCCTGTTTGTTATGCCCTTCCCTATGCAATCCCAAATTCTATTTGTTCTCCCCACCACCGATTCATACTGTTTGGTCATGTTCAGGCCATCAGATATGATAATCCCCGGGTCTCTTCTGACTTGTGGTGTCCAGAATTTCCCCACACATCCTGTACTCCTCCCTTGGATTCCTGTGACTCAGGTGCATGATCTTGCACTTTGTAGCATTGAAACTCACCTGCCAGACACTTGACTACTCCTCTAATAAGTTTAGGTCCTTTCTCAGTTTTTATCTCCTCCTCCTCTGGTGTGTCCACTCTGTTGCAGATCTTGGTGTTATCTGCAAAGAGGCGCATCTTTCCCTTCAGATGCTCTGCAGTTTAGCTAATGAAGACATTGAATAGGACTGGCCCCAGCACCAACCTCTGTGGCACCCTTCTGGTCACATTCCTCTCCTTAGATTTCATGCCATTTACCACGAGTCCTGTCCCGTAGCCACTTCCCAACATACTTTACCACCGTAGGACCCATTCCCAGGCTCCCCAATTTATTTAGCAATCTCTTGTGTGGGACTGTGTCAAAGTCCTTGCTGAAATCTTGGTAGGCTACATCCACTGCCACTCCCTGATCCACCACCCTGGTTACACAGTCAAAGAAATCTATAAGATTCATCTGAAAAGACCTTTCCAATGAGAATCCATGCTGCCTTGGCTTCTGTGCCCTGTTATCCTCCAGAAACTTCACAATCCTCTCCTTAAGTAAGGACTCCATTAGTTTCCCCACTACTGACGTCAGGCTTACATGCCTGTAATTGGCTGCCTCCTCTCTGCCTCCACTCTTGTGGAGAGGGACCACATCTGCCCTCCTCCAGTCCTCAGGTATGTCCCCCATCTCAAGTCATGCATTGAAAAGGGCAGCTAGTGGTTCAGCCAGCACTTCCCTGAATTCCTTGAATACGCTGGGATGGATCCCATTTGGCCCAATTGCCTTATCTGTTTTTATTTTCTCGAGTTCTTCTAGGGCACTTTCCATCATTAATGGGCTGGTGCCTCCCTCCCTCCCCTGAATACCCCTCTTAATGAGTCTCAGTACCTCACCTTCCCCTTCCTGGTGAATACTGAGCATAACTACTTGTTCAGTATCTCAGCCTTTTCTAGATCATCCTCCACCCTTTCTCCTCATTCCTTCTTCAGCCTATCAATCCCATTTCTGTTCTTTTTCCTCTCACTAATGTATCCCGAAGAGAAGGTCTTGTCTCCTTTCTGAATAGCCTGGGCTATACCTTTGCCTGTCTGTACTTTAGCCCTTCTAATTATTTCCCAGATTCCCTCTGCTTCTCCAGATATTGTTCTCTCTCCTCACTCTTTTGTGTTTCCTCGTATCTTCTGAAGGCTCTTTTTTAACCCCTTACTTTCTCTGCCACTACCTTCAAGAACTGTAATGGCCTACTATCCTATAACATGGCCTACTGTCCCATAACATTTACAGACAACATTAAAATGTAAATGTTAATTTCCTGTACATTTCATGCCAGAATCCTATGCCAATATAAAGTACTGTATATATATACTATATATATATATATATATATATATATATTCATTTTGTCAAATATTTCTAAATCTGTTGAAAAATCTGTTCAGCTTGAGCTTCATTAATTTGTAATAGCTAATAATTTGCATAAACCCTTAGCAGTATGGTTTTAGGAAGGATTTTCAGTGCCTACACCTTCACACAAATTCTCAGATAAAAATAAAACCATAAGCATCCATATTTTCTTTGATAACATTTATGACTATATATATATATATATATATATATATATATATGGGATAAATTCCTATTTAACAAATTGCAAACATTTTACCCTAAAGAATGGTCATTAATCCATGTAACATAATACGGTTTATTTCTGAAAGGATCTTCTAGGTCCTTTTTACTGTTTATAAAAAATTGAATATGTTGATGTATGCAGATGTTATGGCAATTTTGACTTTTGGAAAATATATTACAGATCTAAATTGGAAATCCCAGGAATATGTCAAAATGTTGTGTTCCTGTTACAGTTCAAACTGCTTCATGTGGAATGCAGCCATTACTTCATCTTTGTATTTTACTAATAAAATAATACAGTGCTCAGTGGTTCAAATAAGTCATTCATCATGATTCTAGATACATATTCTAAATTACAAATGGTTTCCAGTTTCGGATATTTAGGTCTGATATAAAATCATAATCTATTGATTGATGGTCATGTAAATCAATCACGTTGTACTTGGAAATTGGCTAAGTCGTTTTGGTTGGCAAGACATGGTTCAAACTTTCCTGATAATCATAAGGTTATCACTGCAAGATGAATTATGCAGATGTGATTTCTGCAACAGTATCAAAGCAAGTAAATTGAATCGTTATGTATTCTAAATCATGTTATATACTGGACCTTCATTAATGTACTCATAATTGTACTTTATATGATTTTTGCATGGAGGTCACTTGAACATTACATAGAAATGCATACATGTTGGTTTATCTCCATTTGTGTTGGAGATGATTTTTTTAAAATATATTTGAAAATATGGATTAGTGTTACCCCATCATCATTATGAGACCTTGAGCATCACCCAGCAATTTGGTGTTCATAAATGTTACACATCCATGGGGAAAAAAAATGTTCTTTCAAATGTTTCATGTTTTGTATGGAATGCTTTATGATGGAATGTGATATTTTCTGAAAGCAGTTTGCCTTTAAACATGCTATGTTTAAGTATTTGGTTTTGTTATTCACATGTGGTCATTTTTAAACCATTTTCTGTAATTATGATGTCACTGAATCATATTATAATTTAGGTATATAGGTTAGTAATCTTTACACTTTACAAGCCTCTCATCAGGTTCCTGGAGTACAGCGCTTTAATTCTGGGCTACCCCAGTACAAACAGGGACACTGAGGTGGTCAAAATTATGAAAAGAAGGACAATCACAATTATCAGGAGTATGCAGGGAAAAAAGCTGAGTGGAGAGGCTGAAGGCCTCTAAAATATACAAACTACAGAAAAGAACACTAAAGATGAGGCATGAGCTCAGTCTTCAGCATACTCAAGGGTATCAGCAAGATTGAACAGGCAGATATTTTGTCTGCTGTGTTGTAGCATGACATGGGGACATGCCTTGAAGCTCAGGGTGGTACTTTAGGGGTAATGTTAGAAGGGACTTTTTCTCAGAGATAGTGAGTTCCAAAGAAGAAGCCAATCAGCTGAGGCAGAAGAGAAGAAAAGTTTGAGGGAAGACTGGACTAATTCCTTCATACTAAGGAAATCACAGGGTGCCCTAGGCAGTAGAATAGGTGGGTAAGGAATCTCTTTAAATGAGTACATACTGTATTTGCAAAGCATACTTAATCCCTGGTTATGAAGCAGTAGACCTGATGGACATTGAGTCCCTTATGACCTTAAATTACTATGTTATTCTATGTTATATTGCCAAAACACTTGTTGTGCTCCTGTTGACTAACTTTATAAGAAGATGTTTAATATACTGTTGTAGCAAACATTGAAATTAATGTCACTACCATGACATACTATGCCACATAAGTCTTAGAAGATTCCACAGTTTCAGTGTCATTACCAAAAGCATAGCAACATCAGAACATTTTTCTTTTAAATGTTTGAAGTAAATGTCAGGGCTCATAGATGGTGTCTGCATGGAAGCACAAGAGTGTGACATTTTTCTTTCAACAGGACAGACACCAAGTTTGTTGCCAAACTGCTTTGCCAATTTGCTTTCACCTTACACTTAAGGAATCACATCTAATAGGTGAGTGATAGTTCAAGTTCCATACTCTTTTAAAAATTGGCATTTCATGAACCTGCCAACCTTCTTGCCAATTAATTTTAACAGTGACTGTGCTTTCTGTGACATTGACACATGCCCACTACAGTAACTAGGTAGATATGATCACAGTTCATTTTGTGCAGGCCTTCAAATGCATCCAAATCTCTGAGGGGAATTTTTAGCTTCTTCTCAACAATATGCTATTGATTATTTTGGTTTTTTTTTTGTTCTTTTAACTAAAACTGAGAGAACGTTTAGATACAAGTGCACTTTTTAACTAGCAGTGAAAGCATATAGTGGTATAAAACATTTGAAGAAGACTTCAAAACAAGAGTCACACTGTCAAATCCTATTCAGTAGGGACTGACAAAGCTCTTTGTTGAAAATTGGAATGTTTCATTTACTATATCCAGTAAGACTTGTTTCCATTTCTTAGCAAAAGTGGCCTACTTTTTTTAGTATGAATAAAGTGAATAACAAATGTTATTAAACACAAATTACTTTGCAGCTTTCATTACAAGAGAGATGTCTATCAAAGACCAAATAGCCTCAAATATAGTTTGCCATTTTACTGCATTCATCACTTGTACTACAGTAAGCACGTTGCTTCTTATGCTCCAGTAATAGTCTTTGCTTTTAAATGATTTATTTTATATATACATATATATATATACATATATATATATATATATATATATATATATATATAAAATACATTACAAAAATCTACATTAGTGCATCAGTTAGGGTGAGAAAGCCACAAATGCGATATTAGGGGTTTGAACCCTATCCCTCACTGCCTGCCCCATCCCCTACTCTTGTGATCCAAGGCCTTAATGCCTAACTTTAGAAAGGAAATTGATCTTCTAATGACATTTTTAATTACAGATATTATTACTGAACAACATTCTGCCCTGTGAACATTTTATCACAATATACTGTAGACCTCTAAATAAATACAGGCTAGTGTTCTTTTTTAAAAACGGACCCCCAAATGACATTGATTTCTTTTGTTATACTGAAACTCCTATTTAATATGACTTCTATTGACTCAAGTATAAGATATATAGTATAAGGTAAGCATCAGAAATCATTTGGGCAAAAACAAGCCCATTGTCCAAAATTAAACAAGTCCAAACCAGATATTTCTATTAACCTATATCATTAAAAGAAACAGCTTCTCATTTGTTCTTTAAGTTATGAGTGTCATGAAGAGAAGCAGCAGGATGACACATTTCTGAACATGCTAGTCTCCCTTGCATGCACTGGGATTTGCTATTTTTAAAGATTGATGGCTTTTGGCCAGGGACTATAACTCTTTAACTTTTCACTATTTTACTCAATGACAGACTGCCCCATCCTACAGATACTGTACTGATTTACATGTATCTGGGGGATTTGAACTATTTTCAGATATATGGTCTTTTGAGGTCAATAATGTGAGCTTAAATTTTATATAAATGTTCAATGATTGATTAAGAATAGTGTACTTATTTTGTCTTCTATCACATTTCTCAGTGACAAATGCTAAAGTAAATGTCTTCAGTGTGAAACAGTGCTCTTCTAAAAACTGCAGTTTACCCTTATTGAATTCAACAAAACTTCTGTCAACCTGCCTACAGCCATCCTCTTTCATAATCTTTCCATTTTTATCAGCTATTAACGATCATTGGATTTATAAAATGTATGTTATGGTAATTCCACTACTGAGGTATATTTGCAACAAAATGTTATTTGTTTTAAAAATTATTTTGAAATCTGTCAAAAGCTTGCATTATTGTCACTGTTACAGAACGTCTACCCAGAGTTCTTAAAATCACAACATTTAATGGGAAATGACATGATGACATTTTTGTCACAGCACAGTTTTCATCTTACTTTGAACAGCCATATTGAACCTATAGTATACAGTAGGTACTGTATATACAGTAAAATGAATCATGTAACTGTAAATGTATACAAAATTACTTGTTTAAAATGTTTTCACTAAAGGACTGGGGTAGAAGTAATTAAACACTAAGAACTAAAATGACTTTATCAAATTGTTGTGTACTTGATAGATCTAGATAACTAATTTATCTGACAAAAGCACATGGCATAGGTCTATACCCATGGTAAATTTGAGCAACATTTTTTAGAATTATACTTTTTTTTTTATTTATGCATGCTGCCTGTAAGAATAAAACAAAAGGGGCCCTATTTATAGTTGCAGCGGGTGGCAACATTAAAATGTGGGTTTCACTCTTACCCCATAGTACCAATCTGAGCTATTCACAGTAATTGTTGCAAGGCAGAGGTGGAGGAGTCCCATGTGATTCCTTGCAATGTAAATTGTTGATTCAGAAGTTGCTGGATAAAATTGTGTTGCGGCCTCTAGCACATTGGTTAGTGAGAGATATCAAGTCATAGCATGGCATACTGCCTATCTTATGGCACTATGCTATTCTGCAAACATATGGTGAATGTGCATCCTACCCTGAAGTCTCTCCCCTACCATGCTTTTTCTTCTTTGATAGCCAAGTGGGCCATTGGAGTTTTTCATCTGTTGCCTGATAGCCTGAGGTATTGGTGGTTCAGTGGGTCTGCCACTCACTTCCCTACCTCAGTTCATTCCATGGTATGCAAGTTTTCTTCCCCTCTCTTGGTGTATTCCTTTGATAAATCAAAACCTCTGTAGCATCCCCTGAGGGGTTTCCCTTCTAACCTAGCTCATTGTATTTAAGCACTTGGACCCCCACTCCCTTTACAACCTACCCATAGAAATTCTACACACATCTTAGATAATAAGAGACTGCAAATAGCAATATAAAGGCCATCACACTTCACAGTATGGCTCTGTGGCCTATTGTCATTGTTGCCCAATGACTGTTCTCACAAAGTTGCAAACAGTTTTGCTACCATGCAGGCAAGCATTACATCCCCACAGAGCATACTGTAGCTTAGTGAGAATGCAAAGTTGGTGGTAGTGTTATCTGGTTGTAGCAGCTACTGAGAACCAACAGGGGAAAACGGTTATTGGGCCAGGTGTATTGTAAGATTCCAGTGATCTTTAAGCAAATTACATGATTACCAAAAAGGATACTGCCAACAGCTTAGCCTGATTCATTATGTCAGTTTGCATCTGCCCCAGAACAAAAATATGCAGAACTGTCTAGCCCTCCTTTCCCAATAATAAGAAAAAAACAATAAAAAAATAAATTTTTTGTATACATGTTTTTAAATGATCACATAACTGGTTATTCAAGGTTGTGTAGGTGGGTAGCTGAGAGACCTGACTCACTCATTATTTCTTGCCAGAAGTCTCTAACAGTGGCTCAAAGGTGTATAATGGATTTTCTTCTATGGACAATGCTCATGCACTCCTACCCATATAAGAACAGATACAAAGCAAGTGTACACTCCCATGTGTTACTGATGCACATAAAATAAACTCTTTATTAAACTGGAGCATCCATATGTATTAACATAGTCATCTTTGCTAAATATATTTTTAGATGTTAGACATACATAACTAATCTACTCTTCTTCCCCTCAGCTGCACTATTAAACTGGAGTACCATCCTTGAGAAAAAAAGGAATCATTAGATTAATGCTTCTACTAGAACTCTTCTTTATGTAGTTGTCAGAGACAATGCTCATTTAACAACTGGATGGCCATTAAATGGGTGACTCCATGTACAGATTTGCATTTTTATTAAATAAAGAAAATAGGTGTCTGAAAACAATGAAAACAGCTTGAAATGTTCAGATATAGACTCTTGTTTTCTTGCTGGGTCATAATACACCTCATGCCCTTGTGTAAAGACACTGGGTTACACTCGATGACTGTTGAAGGACTTCAACTAAATCCGCCTCTAAGTGCACTCACTCACTGTATTCCTAAGGATCTTTAACAGACCAGGACTAAGCTCAGATACTTAAAGTCCTCCATGTAAGAAATTTTCATCAACTGATATTACAAAGCAAAGACCAGAACAGGACAACTGCACCTTCACCACGAGGTTGAAGGAACAACTAATGCTAAAAGTAATGTCACTGATGATGGAGAACTGGTTATGCTCGGTAATGATGCTTGGGAGTTTGTGATCTTCACACCTGAAAGACAAAAGTAGAACTACATTTTAGTTTGAATAACTGACATAAATGTTTGTGTTTTCTGTAATGCGGCATATTAACCACTTCACACGTACAGTATATACAAGGCAGTAGCAGACATATGCTATTGAGGTGAGTGCCTTCTGATTTACCATGGGCACCTTCAAGGAATCAAATGATATGTATAGTGTGTTGTACCTTATTGAGTAGAGGGCTATTCAAAGCACTGAACATTAAGAATACAGTAAAGCAACATGGATAAAGATAATCAAATTTAAAACACAAATAACTTACAAATTAAATGGACACCTCAGAGCAACTTGAAATTTTAGAGGGGAGATGTCCCATAGTCTGGATTAGTATGTGCAAACAGTTTACTCCCCAAAAATGAAATGGTTAGAAATTTCAAGACAAAACAAATAATTAGTCAGTATGTACAACTCAGGTGGCAGACAGAGGCACTAGGAAATTCAGGCAGAGAAAAGATGTGAATAAATGCAGCAATGGAAGTTGAATTAGGGTATGCACACATTTGGCAGCTACTGCATGAATTTAAAAAGCATGTTTTAAAATAAAACTAATGTGAGAATCTACTGCAAGGGTCATATTAAAATCATTCAATTGTTTTAATATAGTTTTTTGCACTATCACTGTGCAAACATATTCAACAATGAACTAAAATGTAGGTGTTAGAGACCCCTACCAATGGATGGGATACATTCCATGAACTCTAATCTCCCATCATTGCAGATTAACAAGTCTCATGCTTTGTGTAAACCTATTTTAAGGATTTCTACTCTTTGACAATATGGAGAAGTTAAAATCATGTCATGATTCCATACCAACATATTATAAAAAAAACAGAAATAAAAGATTAAGTTGCAGTCAGTAAGATTAGATGTGGCGTGACAAAGAAATATTTCTGTATGCATATATCTGCAGTAATTATGCAATTGTGAGTGTGGTTGTAATGTGTTAACTTTTATAAAACTGGATAAATTTGAGGCCTCTAACCATTCAAAAATGTGACTGTGTAATGATAAGCACAGCCTCTGGAGCTATCTAATTCCTATTATGAACCGGCGATCGTAATTCGAGCAATCTGATTGGCCGACAGCTCTCTAAAGCCGTGATGATATCGGGCTACATCATCACGGCTTTTAAAAAGCTCCGGCAACCAGCTTCCTGGCTGAAAAAATTCCCGCTGTTGCCAGCATTCTCCACATTCCTCACGACCCTCGCAAAACTCTCCCGACACACAAGCTGTCCTACAATGGCATGCAACGAGCCACATATTTAAAACAAAAAAAAATAAATCCGTTACTAACCGGAGTCGAGCGGCAGCTTGACAGAAGTTACGGTCAGTAACTTCTGACTTGGTTTCGAAAGCAGCACCGTGCGACTCACAGTAACGGGTGATTTTCTCTTGTACCATAAATAAAAACAATCACTCTGCCATTAACACAACAGCTGCAAACTACTCCATTTACTTACTCACCAATGTGCAGTATTTCAAGCTGACTCCCTGACTCGACAGAAACCTCTTCAAATACCCACAAATCACATCCGCAGTAACGAGAGATGAGTTCATGAGACACAACAGTCCCACCACTGTCAACTACCAGTATCATAGCGCCACCTACTGTCTCAAGAACTATTTTACCAAATGTCACCCTACACCACCCAAAAACTCATTTTAGAAACCTGTTTATTTTACTTTTTTATTTTTAAACATTAAAAGCCAGTTCATAATAGCAATAAGGCACTTCAGAGTATCGGGATATCGCTACTTCTTGTCGTTTGACGACTCGCTCATGGCCCTCGCGTCTAATCAACGAGGCGACGATATCCCACTTATACTACCCTGGTCGGTTCTTATTGCTTACATTATGAAACTACTTAGGTTTGATTGGGTTTACATGGTACAGTATTCTGAGTAATATGAATTTCTAACTGGAAAGTGAATCTTTACTAGGTTATTGTACTGTATACTGTTGGATTGTGAAATTTTCAGCAGTGATCTTTACAGAGATTGATCTACCCCTTCAGAATAATATTCAGCCAATCAGATAGATCTTTTTATCACATCAGTTCTGTAATAATCAATAATGAGTAGCAGAATTTCTTGAAAGATAAATGATGTTTTGGTTTCAATGGATTAAAGATAGATATGCATCAAAGGGCTTGTCCTGGACAAACATAATGCAGAACATCATTAATTCTGTGTAAACCTTCTGTTTTGCCCAAAGCAACTTCTCACTAACTCAATTATTTTTCAGTGCCCATGGGATGGGTAGCAAATGAATCATCCCTATGTATGCAGCCTTTATTTCAGCTTGGCCATGACTTTTTTTAAAAAACATTCTATTTTTATTTACTCATGCCACTTCACTCCTTCAAGCGATTTCAAGGTCATTAAACCTTTGCTTCCCCCCAGTCTCTCTGATTGCATCTCGTTATGCTGCCAGGTCCCAAGAACCACTGCCAATTCTCCAAAGTATGATTTCTCCTCACCAGGGGCTCCTTATTCAAAATGAGGAGAAATCAAGTGCTGCAACAGTGAAGCCTGTTGCTGGGGTAGCATGCCAGTGCACTACAGGACTGGATGATGTGTGAAGGATGGGAAGGAAGGCTTACTGGAAGGCATCATCTAGGTCAACAATCTTTTTGGTTCAAGGCTCCTAACTGGCTCAACTCCCTCACTTGTGACCTACTGACAGAGGCCACACTTGGACCTTTCAAATCAAAACTCTGCTCGCATCTTACAGACCCAATGAAGTGCATTTGCTTTCGCTAACCAGTCTTTCTGACCTCAGTCAGGCCTAATTAACTTTGCTTTCTATTCTCACCTAGTTGACTCCCATTACTTTCTACCATCTGCCACCAACTAATACAATTCACACATATCCCCCTACTTTACCCTTCCTACCACCCTGCTCCCTTCTTAATAACTTCCATCCACATCTCCCTACCTCCACTTTCCTCTATATCTTTCTGTCTCCACCTTCCACACCCCTACCTATCCCTCCTTCTTGACAAAGGTTATTGGCTTAAGCTGGTTTCCCCCACAGTACTAGATCACTCTCCTTGCTCCTTGTAACTATCTGTATCTTGTTATTGTATTCCTTCTGTTAGGAACTCTGCGTTGTACTTACTGTAGTAGTTTTCAATTGGAAATTACTTTTGCATTGTATGAGAAAATGTTATAGTACTTGTCTACACCACCTTATTCCATATAAAATGTGTTTGTTATTGCCTTGTTTTTGAACATGGAGCCTTTGTAAATGAGCTATTAGCTCAAAGGTTGTAATCCGAGACTGTAATAAATAAATAAACAAATCATCTAGCACATCAGAGCAGATCCCAGTTTTCATTTTCTGGCTCCCCACCCTTGCCAACAAGAATACTCATAATGCAATGGTTTTGAGGGGGGGAGTTTATGGGGCACATGGTCACCCATGCTATTAAGAATGCCACCACAACTAAGAGCCAACAGTGAGTGTAGCAGTGATTTACAGAATTCACCTTTTCCCCAACCCTCTTGGGAGGAGTGATAGCCTCTGTGAAGACCTTCACTCCTGACATCCCTTAATCACAACTTTTGAAACCTGAACTGTTGCTTCCACCTCAAAGAATGTGGACTGCAATAGAAATGCAAATCAAGGCAGTGACATTAATGTAGACTACATCATGTACAATGTAACATTGCTGGGTTGTGGGAAAATCCCTCCTCCCCCATCTCTCTTTGTTTTGCCTGAGAGGTGGGAGCCAAGGTAACCTGTTTCTACAAAAAAATGGTAGTTCAAGCAAAACTCTAAATCACTTCACAAAAACTGTGAGTGATAAAAAAAGAAAGCATTTCTCTAATGGAACATTTTTGTTTCCATCAAGTGCTTCTTAACATGACTTTTATTCTCACTGAGTTTTGTTTAAGAGGGTTCCCTCAGTCTTCTCAAATGTCAGGAAATGAATGTGTGTGACCCCTCTGCTGTCTCAGTGAATCAAAAGCAGGCTTTCCAGACTGTCACATCCTGGTTTCATAAAAGAAGTTTTACGTTCCTGTAATTATAGAGTTATCCTGCAGGAGCCAAGGAATAAGAATGGAGCAAACACAGCTGTAAATCTGTAGTTCTACTGTCATGAGTCAGTCAAATGTGTATCAAGAGTGGCTCACATGGAGCACCCAAGGGACAACATCCAGTAGAGGGAGCTCGCTCTTCAACTACTTGAAACACTTCTCAGCTGCTCTGTACACAGACACTACATGATGCTACAGTCCCACCACCAAGTAAAAACTTTATTGATATTATTTCTTTAGTTATTTTTACTTCCTTTTAAAGGAACAGAAGATATTGCCTTCTTTTTGCAGTAGGACAGCCATTGAATAATCTGTTTTATAAAATGGGTCTATGAAACTCAGCAATCCGATTGGCTACTACGTCTTCTGACCTGTGTCCTTATCAGAAGATATAGTAGTCAACTGGCACTTGCTACCGCTCCCGAGTCCCACAACACAAATAAATCAGTGAGCTTTGCCAGCCCTATGCAAAAACACACTGTGACACTGACACAGCTCACACCAGAACACCGCAAAACGGCCACTCACTGGGACAGCACACACACACACACACACACACACACACACACACACACACACACAAAGATAAACAAGCCACCCACTTACAACAAGCTTAAATTGTACCTTAGCAATTGTTTTCTACATTCTCTCATGTCTGCCCATGAACTCTATGCCTCTCACGACCACCCAAACTCAGTTCCAAAACATCACCATGATGTGAGAACTCGACCACAATCTCTGAACTCGAAGCAAAACCAGAAGTTGTTTGTCAGCCTTTAGCTCCCACACACATCACCAGCACACCAACTTATTTTTTAGTTTTTTCTCATCTGCCCCATATCTGCCCATGAAGTCTGTGCCTCTCACCCCCACCCAAAGTCACATTAAAAGCAATCTCTGAACCCGATGCAAAAGCGGAAGTCATTTGTCAGCATTTCACTCCCACACACACGCCAGCACACCAACTTATTTTTTCAGTATTTTCTCAGCTAGCCCATGTCTCTCATGAAGTCTGTGCCTCTCACTTCCACCCAAAGTCACATTGAAAAACACCATTATGTTAAAAATGCACCATGATCTCCAAAGCTGACTGCAAAACCGGAAGTCATTTCTCAGTGACTGGCTCCACTCAAACACACACACACACACACACACACACACACACACACACACACACACACACACACAGAAGTATATAACAAAATAAATCAAGCGCCCGACAATATAACCCACTTTTTTCAGTCTGGGGGGAGCAAGCTATCTGCATGAGGGGGGCAGCATCCTATACTTAGCCATCAACATGTTACCAATAGGGGGATTATTTTGTTTTACTATTTCTATACCAAGCCTCACTTTTTACATTTATTTTCTTTTTTTTGTTCTTAAATACTTATTTGGGGGACCCATTTTATAAGCACAATAACACGCTCCAAGGTGTGGATTATCACCTGATAATAGCACACCCAGGTGCATAAGGCACTCAGTGCAAGCTCCTCACGCCTTAGTACACCCTTGGGCATGCTCTCATCAGGCCTTAACCCACACCTCCTTCGTGTGTTATTGCTTGCTTACAAGCCACAGCTGCTTGCTTTAATTTCTGCTGTGGGATGATTCTCTTTTGGCTATGGGCTGCTGTGTATTGTGCAACATGTACTTAGTCACTTGGACTATCTCAGTTATGACTTATCAGCTTTAACAACACTATAAAGCAGTAATATCGACACAGAGAACTGCAGACAGACAAGCACTGCTAAACCAATAAACAGCTACCCATATCAGAGGAATTACCACCAGACTAACATTGTTTTTGGTTATTTGGATTCAGCTATCGAGGGGGGTTCAAAAAAAAAATTCCATATTCGAGGTGATAACCTTCCCAGTTTTACAGAACTGGGGGGGGGGGAGAGAGGTCAAATGCCACATCCTTAAATCCAGACAATCTTGCCTCATTGCAGAGAAATTCACCAACTGTCAACAAAATGCGGCAGTCCAGAGATTCAACATTCAAACTGGGATTCAACAGTCTTTTCAACTTGTCTACATCAGCACAAGAAATTGTCAGGAATAAAACAGTAAGGCCCAGATATTCAAAAGGGTTGCGCATGCGCAACTCCAAAAATGCGCAATTCTGCGATATTCAGAAGGGGCCAGTTGCGCCTCCAAAAACATGCTGAGCAACAGCGCAATGGAAATGAAGGCATGTGCAACCGAAGGGGGCGGGTCCATGCATAAAGTGCGCAATGCGATAATCGAACACTTCAGTATCAAGCGCAGAGTGGCTCAGCCGGAAGTGGCGCAGGTAGCAGAATTGAGCCAAAATAAAAGGCTCAAGGAAGCGGCACAAGAACCCTAGCAAGCCACAAACTGGGGAGAGAGACAGAGAGAGAGAGAGACAGGAGCTGGAAGGGCAGAGAGGGACAGTGGGTCAGGAGGACAGAGAGGCCAGTGGGGGTGCCGGTGCAGTGGAAGCAGCAGTGGGGCAGTGGGGTAACACAGGAACAGCAGCCGGGGGCAGAAGCCAGGGAGATGGACAGTGCCAGCTTCCACATGGAAGCTGTAATGAGGGGGTGAGACACCATGCTGCAGGGGGACATGGCCGCGGAGGGGCCCGTCGGCGGTATGCCCCCGACAGGCGGTATCGTGCCCGCATCAGCTTCAAGCTGTACACAGACGTCGAGATTGTGGGCCGGTACCACCTGAACAGGGCAATACTGAGACGGCTCTGCGAGCTGTGCAGTGATGTGATGCAGGCACCCTCACGACGGAGTCACGCTCTGTCCGTGGAGACCAAGGTGACAGCCTGCATGTGCCTGCTCACCACAGGCACCTTCCAGAGACCAACAGGGGACACCACAGGCATGACACAGCGTTGGCCACGTCACGCATCCTCACCCAATCTCAGCGACTGCTGCCTCATGCTGCAGAGTACATCCATTTCCCCAGCACCGCCGCAGACGCATACAACAAACATGCAGGAGTTCCACAGGGTAGCACATATGCCTGGCATGCTAAGGGCCATAGACTGCACCCATGTGGCCATTCGCATGCCACACAACCCCGACGGCCAGGCATATCGGAACCGAAGGGTTTTCCAGTGTCAACTGCCAGGTGGCGTGTGATGCCACTGGGCGCATTATCAATGTCTGTGCCACACCCTGGCGGAGCACAGATGCCTTCCCATGGCACCAGTCTGCACTGTGCCATCGATTCGAGTGGGGACATCCCCACAGGTCATCTAGTGGGTGAGTACACATGTATGGAATGCAAACTCTGGGCAAGGGTGGAATGACCAGGTGCCATGGTAGTGGCACACAAGGATATGGGCAATATGGACCTGACATGACACTGATCTCCATTATCTCCACACAGGTGACTGCGGATACCCACTCGTCCCTGGCTGCTCACACTGTACCAGCGCCCCACGACCCCAGCGCAGCTATGCTTCAATGAGGCACATGCCGCAACACGTAACATCATAGAGCAGGTGTTTGGGATGCTCAAGGCACGCTTCTGATGCCTGGACACCTCTGGCGGAGCCCTACAGTACAGCCCCCAAAAGGCCTGTGGGATATTCCTGGCCTGTTGCATCCTGCACAACATGGACAAAGACCATGGGATAGCCGTACAGGTCCAAGAGGGGACAGCGATGGGGACGCCAGTGGCGCTAGTGATGTTGGTGATGAGCAGCCCCTAGGACGGAGGGACCCCGACTGACCCGCAGGCCAGCTGCACCGGGACACCATTGCAGAAGAGCACTACGCCCAACACAGGTAAGTCAAGGGGACATGTGCAGGCAACACTGTCCATCGCAAAACCACAGGCACACAGGGGAACACACCGTGCATGAAGGTCAGGGGTTGAAGGTTCCAGGCATACCAACACACCATCAGAGAGGGGTGAGCACTCATATGGACACACACACACCAGGCAGCGTACATGGGCAGCAGCACAGCACTGCGGAAGCGACATTGCCAACACACAGCACCACCAACCACCCCCCACCTGGACTGTCCACGTCGTGTGACGGGACCTGGGCACCTGCACCTTGGTGTACAGTGCAATGCAGGCATCATCATGCACGCACCTATGGACAGCAGTTGGGAGAGTGTGCAGGTGGTCCATGTGTCAGCGTGGTGAGCAGAGCACCCAGCAGTGCACCCACCATGACACACATTGCACACAGGGCAGCACCAGACAGGGCCTGCACTGGGAGACAGCTCAGTCAGGTAGCACTGTCCCACGGCCACCACAGATGCATGGGCAGCCCCGCCGTGGCCCAGCAGCACTGGCAGGCTGAGCAGGGGCCACATCAGGTGGCGCTGGTGCACCACCAGGGGTCCACTTGCGAGCACGCGACCTTGCCCGCACAGGGGTCTGCATCCTGCCAAACAAACTTGCACCAGGGGTGCTCGGGATGCCCACAGCAGAACCCGGTGTCGACAGGCCTGGTTTCACACGACGCTGGGAACGGGGAGTGGAGAGCGCACTGTGTGGGGTGTGTGGTACAGGGGCACCTGACAGTGTGGCCAATGCATCCACGACAGAGACCACTGCCTGGGTCAGCCTGTCAATGGCAGCGGTCACATCCGTCCGCATAAGGACCAGCTCATCTTGGTCCCGAGCACACTCCCTGCTATGCCGCTCCACGGACACAGACAGTGCCTCCACGGACCTTGCAACCCGCCCCTGCAGCTGTACCGAGTCCTGCAGCAGGCGGGTGTGCCCGTCCAATGGGTACTGTGCCCCAATGGCATCGTGACCCCCAGGGTGTGGACGGTCCTGGTGCACAGCACACCTTGAGGGTGGGTGCTGTTCGCCAGGACCAGGTATGGGCAGATCAAAGGGCGGTGGACATGTGCCACTGCTTGACACTGTACCCCCAGACCTGGTGTACGACTGCTGCTGCCGCTCCTCCAACTGCTGAGCCCCCAGGTCCACCTGTTCCACCTCCATGCTGACAACATTGCCAGACACCTGCACAGCCACCGGTGCTGTCCCACCAGTGCTGACAGGCACAGCCTGGGACTGTGCCAGCATGCTGGTACACAGGTGTGAACCAGGAAGGCCCAGGGGCATGTGCTGGTCTGCCATGTGTCCATCATGGGACACACACCTATCACTGCCCATTGCAGGCCTGCTATCATCAATGGTGCAGGTGTGTGCCACTGCCATAGGCACAGCATGCTGGCATACCTGCATGCCAGACTGCTGTGACACAGGCTGTGCACCCCCTGCACCCGTATCACTGACACCAGAGTTGTTGGCCCAGCGTGCATGCTGCTGCAGTGCCTGCAGGCTGGTGGCGGAGGTGGATGGTCCCTCCTCCACGTCCAGCAGGTCTGCATCACTGTCTGGACCCACCACCACCACCGTCTCTGAAGACGAACAGGATCTGTAACAGAAAGAGAGTACATGTAGTGCATGTGAACAGCCCCCACCAACAACACCACCATGTCATACCGTGCAGTGATGGGCTTCCACCTGTCTAGTTTCTCTCCGCCTGAAATACGCCCCTTAATGGCACTCAGCTGCGCGGCGACCAGTGTCTCCTCTGTGAGGGTCAGCTGCAACACCACTGGTGGGCCCCCACCAGTGCCAGCACGTGCCGCCCTGAAGGCTGCCACCTTCTCCTTCAGCCTCCTGCGGTCAGTCCCCATCTTCTTCTTGCATTCCTGCACGGAGCGCTGGTGGCTTCCGTGCAGGTTGACGGCCCGAGCTACCCCCTCCCATGCAGCTGCACAGTTCCTGAGGGGTGCCCCTCCGTCCACTCACTAGTGGCTCATCTTCCAGGTAGGCCTGGAAGAGGGCCTCCGTCTCTGCCGCTGTGAAGTTCGGCCTCCTCCTACGCCCACCGTCGACACCCTCAGCTTGGCTCTGGTCAGTCATGGTGATCTGTATGGGTGGAAGTGGACACCTGTCACTGTGCAGTCGACAGCATTTCCCCATGAGCATAGCTGCCAGCCCGGGGGTGGCGGAAGCCCCACGTTTCCTTTCCGCATGGCAGATACTGATAGAAAGGGTGCCCTTTGTCCCTTTCTGAGTGCCCTTTTCATGCTCAGCCCCCTCAGCCTTTATCATCCTCCGCCCATGAGCATTGTCCTGAGCATCACACAGCATGTAACTCACCTCTCACCTGCAGTAACCAAATCTGGCCAGCACAACCCACTGTCGCATTTTTATAGCGCAACACATGCAAATGAGGTGTGGTGCAACTTTAATGACATGCTAATCGCGCCACTGCACCTTTGAATGGCTGATCGCATGATTTGCATATGTCGGCTGAATATCGCGTATTTGCACTTTGCGCAATACGGAAGGTCCGGCTGAGCCAATGGCGCAGGTTTGTGGCTGTGTGCCACACTGCATTGCGCATGCCCAAACAGTTTACGCATGCGTCTATCGCGCTGCAGACCTGCTGAGCGTGATAGGCGATTCAGGCCATGGCCACCATTGTGCCAGTGGCGCTACAGCACTGGGCACTATGGCCGTCGCACTACGCGATAGTCCACTGGCACTGGTGCACAGCTTGGCGATCGCGCGGGATGCCCCTGCTCGTCCGATGGCGCTATCGCGTAGCCTTTCGTCGTGCCGTGACCTTGTGTATGCCCTCTGACCCCTGCGCTGTTGGCATGCCATGTATGCGTCCCTATTAGCTGTCTGGTGGCGCCATGTAATGCGGCACTGTCGGCATTCTTGAACAGCAGCGATTGGAGCCTGTGGTGGTCCAATGAGCAACAACTCCACATGGGAGATTCTGGCGCGGTGCCATATTGCCTGCTGTAAAGTTGGTGCCTGCCGCTAGGAGGAGGCGGTGTCCTGGAGCCAGATTAAGTAGGCCAACCTGGTGGCCCTAGTTGAGCCACACTATGATGGCCTGTATGGTGAGGCACCCTCACCAGTGCCAGGACTCAGCTGTGGCAGCAAGTGGCCACTGACCTGGTGGAGATCACTGGATGGGGCCGGTCTGCTGAGCAGTGCCAGCACCGGTACAGTGACCTCCGCCGGAGGGAGCCAGAACATTTGTCGCGGCTGCGGTCGCGTGCCAGGTGGGGCGTAGTGCCTAGGCCAGGTGAGTGCACCATCTATGCACCTATATTCTCTGTAGGGGTGTGTGTGTGCTTGGGTGGCTGTGCATAGGTGCCCGGCTCGGACACGGTTGGCTGTGTCAGTGTGTGCAGCATGCGATGGATGGTTATGGCTATGTGGGCAGGCACTCTCTCACTGGGGAAGGGGGCACTCTGCTTTGAGTCACACTGATGTTTGTCTCAACATATGTCTCCCACAGGCGGAATCTGAGGGCACGAGAGGCGGCGGTGACATGGGACACGTGCCAGGCCCCGTGCGGGGTGTTGTGCCCCAGCAGCAGCAGCAGCAGCGCAGAGCCAGCTGCTGGAGGAGTGTGAGTATCATTACTTCATGGATGCTATTGCATGCTGGGGTGGGGGCAAGACCACCAGCCATGCACAACACAACCATGCAGGAAAGGGAGGTCATAATTCCACCATACAAGACACTGGTGAGGCCCCACCTGGGTACAGTGTACAGTTCTGGAGACCATACCTCATATGGACATGGACTGGGTAGAGAGGGTTCAGAGGAGAGGCAACACGGATGGAGCATGGATTGCATCACAAGTCCATGACGACAGGTTGAAGGAACTGAACATACTCCCTGGAGGAGAGGAGGGAGGGGGATATGATGGGGACATACAAGTATCTTACTGGGAGGAACAGAGTGCAGGAAAACACTATTTTAAGCGTGAAAGATGTTCCAGGACTAGAGGGCATGGGATGAAGTTGGAGGGGACGATTCAGAGGAAACATGAGAAAGAATTTCTTCACAGAACGGGTGGTGGACAAGTGAAACACCCTGCCAGAGGAAGTGGTGAGGATGACTTGGTCACAGGTTTAAAATGCACGGGATAGACATAAAGGAATTCTGGAGGTCAGGGGTAAGGGCAACAGACTTATAGGAAAACAGAGTGAACTTACCAAGCTCAAATGGGCAGACTGGGTGGGCCATAGGCTATATCTGCCGATTTACTGTCTATGTATCCATGTGTAGGCATGACACAGATGACATGCATCACTGTGCAGTATCACAGCACGTCTGTGTATGCGTCACTGGTGGTCCAGGCATGCACTGGGCACATAGCTGTGTAACTGGCATCGCACCGTTGCCACGTCCTTGCCAGCCTAGTTTGTACTGTGATTGGCGTGGGCGTGTGTGTGGGTGGTGAGTGCGCATAGCTGGTGCCGCCTGTTGTGATAGCCATATGCATGTTCACTGTGGGTGGGTGTATGCCATCACAGGTGCGGGACATTGGGCTATATGGCTTGCAGGTTGGGTGGTGTTCAGGGTTGTGGTCAGTCACAGCCATTGACTGTGTTCCCATTTTCCTAGGCCTCGAGGTGCTGTGGAGGATGGAGAGGATGTCAGGGCCATCCGCCAACATGTAGGGCAGAATGCTGATATCCTGCACTTTATTCACCGTCATGGTGTGCAGAGGAGGCGGCACAGACCTGCAGGACACCAGCAGGAAGACGGGCAACCAGCTGGCCATGATTTCTCCGCCTTCCACTTCTCCCATCCCTACCACCCTGCCTTCCCTCTCCAAGTTTGTAATCCCTACCCCTTGACCAACCCAACCTTGTACCCATCCCCCTTGTAAATAGTTAAACTTGTTTCTATACTGTTTGTTGTTGTTTAATACATTTTATATGTTTATACAGAATAATGTGTTGGTCTGTGATTTGCAGCTGCCTATGGGTGCCCAGTTGCATGGGTGTACATGCCATCTGGGCTGGTATGATCCTGGGTATGTGTGTGTGTGTGTGCATGTGTGTGCATAGAGGTATCTCCAGCATGGCAGTGACTTTGGTTGGTCTTGCCATCTGCTGCCACCCACTGCTGGGTGCACAAGGTGTGTCTGGCTTGTAGGCTTCTGTGTTGCAGGGGCTGGCCAGTGCTGGGGACTGCATGGTTTCCTGCAGTGCCAGTCACTACACATGGGTGGTGTCCTGGGGTCACAGTGCAGGGTGTGCTGTGCATACGGGGGGCTGATGTGCATTGTGGTTGTCAACCCCCTGTGTGTGGCACTCTCCGCCTGCCAGTGGTTGTGCTGGGGTGTCATGGCTCTGCTATGCTTTGTTGGCTTGTCCCCATGGGCACGTGGATCATCCGTCCCACCCCCAGTGATGCTGTGCTTGGGGTGTGCAGGTGTGGTGTGGGTTTTGCAGTGTGTTCCTGTGCCCATGTGTGGCATGGCTGGTGGTGGGCCCCAGCCTGCCTCCCTGGATGTGCAGTCCCATTGCTCTGGGGGGGGGCTGTGCTTGCGCTATGGCAGCTCTGGAATGCTCAGCTGAGCTTCCCTGGTTGCTCCATAGTGCAACATTTTGGCTCAGCTTCTCCTTCCTGGTTACGCGATGGCGCAGTATGTGCGATATTCAGACGTTGGTTGCTTGAGCAATTTGCTCTGCTCCATGTTTGAATATCGCACCTGTTGAGCATTTGCTCAACTGGTTTGTGCTTGCTCCTGCTGTTGCGCTACTTTTGAGCGCAGTTTGAATATCTGGGCCTAAGTGTGTATCAATGCAGCTCAAATTACCAGATGCTTTTAGTCCAGCACTAGTGCACACAGCTGTTAGTATTTCATGAGATTTATTTTGGTCTGACAAGAACAGAAAGCACTAACCCGTATGGATTCAGAAACACTCTATACTGTGTTCTGCCACATTGTGTGAGTCGCGCTGACTGTCCCTGATTTGACATCACAGGGACATCAACCACATCTCTGGAACTTGTTGAGCTGGCTGTTTGAGTGCATTCTTGACAGATGGAAAAACAGTAAAAAGAAATGTTTTTTACTTAAAAAAAAGGTGTGATTCGGCTTATGGGGACTCAGGGAGGCATGCAGGAGAATGTCAAACCAGTATGTTCATGGTGACAGCTGCTCTTTAAGGATAAATCCTGAATGTTCTTGCTAGATTCATAATCTGGATGCATTAGGATATGTTACCACGTGTTTCCAATGGTGAAAAGCACAATACTGTATCAAGATATTTTATTTTTTCATGATGGGCATGGCATGGGATTGGGAACTTTTAAGAACTTAAAAATCCTGTATCAGTTCAGGAATGAAAGAAACAAAAAGAAAATGGGATTGCTTGATATTTTTGTCTGATAAACATTACTGCTATATATATATATATATATATATATATATATATATTATAATGATAGTCGCACCACTATAGTTAGGTTAGCGGTCAGTTATATAATAAAGTCAAAAAGTTTGGACGTTAATAACTTTGGACCCATTCACCAGATTTGCCTGAAATTTGGTACACATGTTGGGGCACACTGTATCTCTTGATTTGCCAAATTGCGTTTTGGTCAGACTGCTGGTCTTTGTGTATGAAAGCGCTGAAAAATGCAAAATTATCCATTTTTGGAGGCACCTTTTGGCATTCTTAATGTGGTCCTGCACGGCCATTGTGTAGCATGCTGCTCTGTGAGATGGCTTGTTTGAAAGAGCTTTGGTGGCTGAACATATCGCCTTTTGTTTGGCAAACAAATATTAAGGCATTCAAAAGTTATGACACTTTTAAGTTACCATTATAAGTCAATGGGAAAATATATATGTATATCTTGCAATCAAAGAATGGGGGTTCTGGCCATCTCGTCGCACCTGGCGGTCAAAGAATTTGCAGCCTCGCAGTTCAAGAATCTTTGTTTCTGAGGAATTTCAAAAATTCTTTGACCACGAGGTCCACCATCTTGTTTTTAGTTTCCAATCGCACAAACACAAATATCTCGGCTCAGGAGTCACTTTTGAAATAAAACTTCGATGAGTTTTATTCAGGGGACCCCGATCTATCAAGTCACTGCTTTGATTCCATCAAAATCAGTCCAAAAATAGAGTTATTAGCTTTTAAATTCTTCATTCACTGCTCGTTAACAATCTTTGATCGAGAGCTGACAAATTGTTTGATCACGAGAATCTTTGATCGTGATCGTGCATCGTGAGCGAGGGATGAGATGGCCAGATTTAAAAATAGTATTTTGTAGCCCAGGGGTGCCCTAGACTGTTAAATTAATGTGAGTTTTGCTTATGGGGCATCGTTGTGCTGCATCTTATACCAAAAATAATGTACAAACTATCCCTGGTAGTATAGTGGTCTCCCCATCACAATAAAATATTAACATCCCTGGTAGTCTAGTGGCCCCTCAATAAAATATATTATCCTATGTAGTGCCCTAGTAGTCTATTGCCCCCCACCCCCTGTATTTTTTCACATCCCTGGTAGTCTAGTGGCCGCCCTGAGCTGTATTGTATTATTATAAGTAAATGTTTATATCCCTGGTAGTCTAGTGGTCCCTTCCCAGCTTAATGAAATAAAAATGATTATATTACCTGGTAGTCTAGTTGCCCCACCCCACCCATCCATGCCAGCCCCCCAGCACCCCACCCTTCGCAGCCGGTGACTGGCACAACCACCTACGCACCTCCTTGGCCAGTCACCGACTGTCTGCATTAGCGATAATGCAAAGAGGTACTCTGAAAATATTTCTGAGTGCCTCTTTACGTTATCATCTGTAATACAGACAGTCAACAGCTAGTCGTGGAGGTGAGAGGTATGCTGTGCCAGTCACCGCTGAAGTGATGGGAGGCTAGTGGGCTGGCATGGATGGGTGGGGGACCACTAGACTACAGGTAATATAAATCATTATTTATTTCATTATGCTGGGGTGCCGCTAGAACTACCAGGGATATAAACATTTATTTATAATAATACAATACAGCTCGGGGGGGGCACTAGACTACCAGGGATGTGAAAAAATACAGGGGTTGGGGGGCACTAGACTACCAGCACTATATAGGATAATATATTTTATTGGAGGGCCACTAGACTACCAGGGATGTTAATATTTTATTGTGATGGGGGAGCCACTAGACTACCAGGGATAGTTTGTACATTATTTTGGGTATGCAGATGGAGCACAATGAAACTCCCTGAGCAAACCCACCTTAATTTACAGTCATGGTCTCAATTACCCAAATTATATTTAGAAATTTGTCCATCTCGGTCTCACTCTATTCGTGAGCGAGCAATTTCTTTGATCGAGAGCATGCAAATACTTTGACCGTGAGATTCTTTGATCGCGATCGTGCATCGCGAGTGAGGGACAAGATGGGCAGATGAAAAAAGCAGTTTTCTGAGTATAGGGCTGTGCTATGAAGAGAAATGAGGGTGGGTTTTACTCAGGGGGCTTCGTTCTGATGAACCATGATTCTGTTTATTTTTTGAATTTGAAGAGTTTTAATTCTTTGATCGTGACCCTGCAAATTCTTTGGTCGCGAGCCTGCAAATTCTTTGAACGTGAGATTCTTTGATCTCGATCATGCATTGTGAGTGAGGAATGAGATGGCCCAATTAAAAAAATCTATTTTCTCAGCCCAGGGGTATCGTAGGAAGTCAAATGAAGGTGGGTTTTACTCAGGGGGCTTCATTCTGTTAAACCATGGTGGTTGTTTACCACAATTCCTTCAATTATTTGATGTATGAGGTTTTCAAATGTTTGTTCATGAACCTGCAAATTCTTTGATCATGAGCCTGCAAATTCTTTGATCATGAGATTCTTTGATTGCCATCTTTGATCGCGAGGGAGGGACAAGATGGCCAGATTTTTTATAATGGAATAGATAGGGAAATTTTAGTAATCTTTGGTATTGAATATCTAGGAAATGGTTTAATCTTTTTACTTGAAATTTGGAGGGTGTTTATGGCATGTCCTGTAGATGTCAATTATGTTGTTTATGTGTCACAGAAAATTTATTTTGCAGAGAAATTGCATGATGCACTTTACGTGTTGCGGACAGCGTTTTGCTTGTGGTGGTGACTTGAAATTGATAGGATACGTAGCCTTAGTGTCATGGATGTAGTTTTCAGTTGTTGTGTGTGTTAAATGTCAACAGGTGCAGACCTGTGCCAATCTGATGAATGAAAATCTCATACATTAAAATGTAATATCTCGGACACGGTTTGGTCTTTTCACTTGCAATTTGGAGGGTGTTGACAGCATGTCATGTGGATGAAAATTACAGTGTTTCCGTGTCAGAAATTTTTTTTTGCTGCACATATGGTGTGGTGCAGTTTACTGTCTCTGAACAGTGTTTTGCTTGTGGTGGTGGCTTGAAATTGATAGGATACCTAGCCTTAGTGTCATGGATGTAGTTTTCAGTCACTGTGTGTGTTAAATGTCAACAGGTGTGGAACTGTACCACTCTGACGAATAAAAATTTCAAATTTTGATATGTCATATCTTGGACATGGTTTGGTCTTTTTACTTAAATGTGGAGGGTGTTGACAGCATGTCCTGTAGATGTTAATAGATGTAGATGTTAATAGAGGTGTTTACGTGTCGGACAATATATTTTTTGCGGACATATTGTGTGGCACAGTTTACATTTTGTGGACAGGGTTTTCTATTGTTCTACTAGACTAACATTTGTTTGGTGGTTGGCCTTGCTGTTGTTAATGTTCTTTTCAGTCATTGGGTGTGTAATGTGAGCTGTACTTTGAGGTTAGGTGGGCCTTGAGGGCCCTCCATTGCGCTCCACCAACTCTTACCAACTTTCTACTTTTCTATGCTTTATAAAAGTAAGGAAATTCTATGTAAAAACATGTGAGGAAATTCAATTTTAGGGTTCCCACCCTTGCCCCACCCCAGCCCACCCCACCAACAGGCATCAGGGTATGCATTGGGGTCCTTGGCCCTAACTCTCACCCCATTCTCCTATACTGCACTACCTCAGCTTGTTTACACATGGGGTGGGGTGAGAGTTAGGCCAAAGGACCCCAACACAAACCCCGATGCCTGCTGGTGGGGGCAGGCTGGGGAGGGGTGCAAGGGATGGGAATCCTAAAATCAAATTTCCTCACTTTTTTCACTGTAGAAGAACCCTAACTGATGCTTTAATGAAGTTATTTGCATAGAATATATATATATATATATATATATATATACACGCACACACACACGCATAGTATATGGGGTGTGGCAGCACCCCAATAGTAAAGGTAGCTGGTGAGTTCTATGTTAAAGATGATTGCTGCTTGCAGAAAGAAGGTTTTCAAGGGGAGGGGGTGTTGATGCTTTGGAGTTTGGGAGTTTTTAAGATATTTACATTTGAAAAATTGTTTTTCATGTTTTTGAATCTGCTCTGACAGACAGCTAGAGTTATTGTACCACATGCGCTGAGCAGTTTCAGTGCTGTTGAATGGGGAATCAGGAAAGTGAAAGTAAAAGGAACTGGTCTGTAGTTTAAAGGGACATTGTCAACCTTACAATTTATGCTTTTATTTTTATGGAGTGTGAATGGACTGGAAAGAACAAGATTACATTTGGAGCTTTTACATAAATCAGTTCATAATCTGACAATGTAAAAAAACTGTCTGGTGTGAGAAGGGGTGTTTTCTTTTGCTTGAAGCAAGGTGGCAGGGGTGGAAGTAAACGGGCTGTAAAGAAAAACAAAGAAAATGAGTGCCAGATGCTCCAGCATGGTGGTCAGCTGCTCCAGAGTCTGTGGAGGGAGCTTTTTAAGGGACTCCACATCTGCTTTCATCTCCTCCAAGTCCTGGCTTTGCCAGCTCATCCTGGAACCAGTTAATAACCCGATCAGCCAGAGGTAGGTACTTTTGGTAATATCTGAAGCATCAAGTATATTACATTAGAAAAATGTAACTATATATACTATTCTTTGACCCATATACAATATTTTATGTTTATAACTTGTTTATTTAGTTAGTTGTTTAACCAGGAGTAGCACACTAAGCCGAAAGCTTTTTTACAGGAGCAACCTGGGAGCACAGGGAAGCTATAGCTATGTGACTTGCTCAGGGTCACACAGTATGCAAGTGGAAGCTGCGGGATTCAAACCCAGATCTTGTCTGCTGGATGTCACCAGATTTGCAGCTCAGAGCCTTAATCCACTGTGCTATACTTCCTCCCTCCCTCCCTTGTAGTGTCATGTGGTGTAGACAGATAAAGAGACAGACAGGTGACTACAAATAACATGGTACGGGAGATATTTTTTGTACATAATGGTGATCATACGGTGTGATGTCTCAATCTTTTTTTTTTAACTCTGTCCTTTTTACACTTTGTCTCTGGGAGCGTGGAGGGCACAGCTGCAAAACCAAAAGACAAACAAAACAAAAAAAGACTTCCAGATACTCCAATGTGGTGGTCAGCTTCTTAAAAGTATGTTAGTATACCACACTTTACAATCAGATGTAGCCCCATTTTAACTTGAATATAGCCTTTACACTGAAGTTGATTAATGTACTAATATTGAAACCATCCTCATTTCTAATGGATGTGACCATCACTGCACTGAAATGCACTGCCAAAAATGTATTGCTTAAATATTTTTTTTTTCAAATCAGAGACATACTTTCAAGCATCAGCTTTGCAACAGTCAAATTATGAACACTGCAAAGAGACCGACAGGAATACCCTCTTATATGCCACAAATTAGCACCCTAAGTGCATGGTGGGAAATTTTTCCAAATCAGAAGGAATTGCAATGATGAATATGACTATTCTGAACAAAATAAATGTAGTAGGAGTAGATTCTTGGAAAATGGGTACAATTCAGCATTATTTGATCAGGCAGAAAAGGAAGTAGATACCACTAGTCATGAGTCTTGTGATAGTCTCTTGACAAAAAAAGAAAAATGGAAGGATGCTAGACAACCATTCATTTCATTAGCATTTACAGACACCAGTCTATGGCAAGTAGGAAAATTATCACTAAGAATAAGAGCATCATTAGCTCAGACCCTGTTTTACATAACTACTGTAAAAACACTCCTTGATTTACCTACAAGAGGGCTATTAACCTTTCAGCTTGTCTCATGAACAGTTTGCAGCCAAATATGGAGAAATCTAGTACTTGGCTTCCAAACCTTCCCAAAGGGAGCCACAAATGTGGTCACTGCAAATACTATGCAGGGCATTAGGGCAGAAGCGTGACAACAAAAAACACATTTTCCTGAACAGCCCAGTATAAACAGCACTGACTTCCACAGCGGCAGTGCACAGTGCTGCTCAACAAAAAAGCACCAATGGTAGCGGTCAGAAAAAAGCACACCAATGACCACTACCAAACAAAAAAACAGCTTGTACACTGTATTTTTGTAGGGGGGGATACACCCCCATCCCCCTGTACTAAAATAACTAACTCACTCTGAGGGGGACACAGACCTTGGAGTAAAGGTGAAACTTAGGGGTGGGTGGAAGCTTAGACCCAACACAAACAAACAAAAAAACCTACTAGCTTTGTGAGGGGGAAAAATTATCATGCAGCCAGGAACAGCACCTTGGTTTCATGCGGTGCATATGCTTTCTGAGCTGCTCATGCCTTAGGCCTCTGCACTGTGGGAGCAGCTCAGCCAGCCAGCATAGTTTCCTTCTACTTCTGCCCTCCTCTTCCTTCCCTTCACAGCCACAGGGATAGCAGTTAGCAACATTTGTTATTCTACACCTGTTGCTTTTAAGGCACATGAGCTTCGGACTACACGGTTCTAGCAAGCATGGTTATTGGTGAGCTGTTATAACCTGGTAGGCTAGGGAAGATCCTCAGAGGACCATTTGAGGACCTTGACACACATCTTCTCAGCCTCCAAGGAAACGGATCATCCTATGGTATTGGTTTCACTGGACGCCGAGAAGGCCTTTGACAGGGTTTATTGGAAATACCTATCTCTGGTTATGGACGCATTTGGTTTCCCCCACCAATTCCTTTCCTGGGTCAACTCCATTTATAAATTCCCAACCGCAAGAATTGCTTCTAATGGTGTAATTTAGGACCCCTTTAAGCTTTTTGTTGTCACCAGACAAGGTTGCCCACTGTCCCCGCTCCTTTTTAATCTATACATTGAGCCACTTATCAGGCAGATTGTACAATCACACGAGGTACAGGGTATTCAGGTGTTGGGGCATACACCTAAACTACTTGTGTACGCAGATGACCTACTGCTGCAGATTTCCCATGTGTCTTCCTCTATCCATGCTCTACTTGAAATTATTCAGAGTTTTAGTGCAGTTGCTAATTATAAGCTTAATGCTGGAAAAACGGTGTTTTTTCCCCTGAATTATAAAACGTATGTACATGATATTACCCCTTTTGGGCTTGCCTGGAATGGTGATGCAATTAAATATTTAGGCCTTACTTTAACAAGATCCCCCGCCCGCACGGTACAGTTAAACCTAGACTCATTATTGCATGGTATTAAGGTTGACCTTAAAAGATGGGCACTGCTTCCTCTATCTATGTGGGGAAAAGTTAATTTAGTAAAAATGAATGTTTTCCCCCGTCTGTTCTACCCTATAAATATGTTAAATATTTGGCTCCCCCTAAAGTGGTTTAAGAAAGTCCACGGCATAATTACCGGTTTTATTTGGAATTACAAGACACCCAGACTGGCCTATCACAAATTAGTTGCTCCCAAATCGACCGGTGGCCTGAGACTTCCCCATTTTGGTTTGTATTACTGGGCCAGTCATGTTAACAAATATCTTAGGTGGTTAACATTGATTGATTGTCATGAATCTAACAATTATGTCCCCTTCTGGTTAAAGTTGGAGAGATCTCATGTAATGGAGTCAGGGCTCACACCCAGGGCCTTGTTGTATTGTACTCCAAACTCTCTACCCACACCTCTTCGCAACTCCCCTATTGAGATATCCATTAAAGCCCATTCGCAACTATGTACCTTTTTAAAATATTGCCACAATAAAGATCCATCTCAGCCACTGATAGGCAACCCCAACCTTCTAATAGATGGCAAATCCATCAGGGGCAATTGGCTACCACAGTTAGGGGATGTTCTGATCAAAGACTTACTGTCGGTAGAGGGAAAATGGTTAACCTCAATTGATATTTTGAAAAATTTCAAATCCCACAGGCTAATGTATTTAAAGTCTTTCAACTTCGACATTTGTTGGTTAAAAAAGTGGGCACGATTCCCTTTACAGTCGCTACCCCTGATTTTTGTGGTACGCTGGAGCCACTGGCTGGAAAGGCCCACGCTGTTTCTGCCATCTATAGTACACTTCTCAATTGGATACACTCTCTAAATATTGCTCCGACTCACTACTGGTCTCTGCACCTCCCAGAGCATAATTTTGATTGGGCATGTATCTGGAATGCATGCCATAAACTCCTGTTGCAAGACAGGCTTAGATTAATGCAATTTAAATTACTGCACAACATTTATTACTCCCCTTCAAAATTAGCTAGATTAGGTATTGTGTCCTCCTCTACCTGCTATAGATGCCAACAGGATATTGGGGACCTACTCCACATTTTTTGGAAATGTCCCAAAATAGCTCCACTCTGGGATAGAATTAAGCTAAATCTGGATCCTCTTTTGGGTCTGGACAATTTATTTACGGTGGAGATATGTGTCTTAGGGGACGTCGCTACTATTGGTGTCCGAAACAGGAAATATCATATTTGTCTGATATCTGCTTCTGTTAAAAAAGTGGTTTTAAGGCACTGGAAGGACACCTTAGATATTACATATGGCAAATGGTTACAGGAACTCCTTGCCAACCTTAGAACGGAAAGGACTATTGCCAGTCTTCAGAATAATCTGCTCAAGTTTAACCGGATCTGGGGTCCTCTATATACACTTTACTCCTTACCGGACAAAGACTGACAATTATATTAACATGTCATGGGATGTGTACTATGTGTGCTGTGCTGGGGGGAGGTGGGACTGGGGGAGGATGAGGTGGGGGAGGAGGGGGATGTGGGGGGCGGAATGCATCCGGACCAAGTTATTTTCTATGTCTGATGTAGGTTTTTTTTTTTCCATTTACTCTGTTGGTGGATGTTTTCCTGTAAACTAAAATGTTTCAATAAAAACTATGAATAGAAAAAAAAATAACCTGGTAGGCTGTACTGCCATAGATAAAACATGTCACTTCATGAGCATTTAATGCTACAAATACTTTGAAGCTAGTCATTTCATTAGTTGTTATACAACCCATATTGTGTATTTGACTATTGTACCTGTGGTGCTTTTTTTACTTGATAAAACTTCTAGAGCTTTTAAATTAAGGGTGGGAGAGCACATGAGAGCCATTCAGTGTGGTAAAGAAAATAATGCATTAGCACCTCATGTAAAAGGACTGTCTGTACCAGGGAACCACAATTTTAAATTCTGTGGAATCAAAAAAGTTAAATTGGGGAGATGGAGATGGGAGAGTGTGTGGCCTGGAAACATTACTATTGAGAAGGGCTGCAATGTGAATTGTACAGCTGGGAGGTCAATACCCACCAGGATTAAATGAGAAAACTGATGTGATGCCTTTGATAAAAAAGAAGAAATAAGTGCTATTTTACTGACAGCATACTCTGTTTTCCCCATATAGGTTCCAGGATTCGGTGCTTACACCTTCAGTTGTATGAATGGAAAGAAATTTGCTTAAAATGGGGGGGGGGGGCAGGTAACCTTATAACATTTTGTATTGCTCATGAATGGAACAGCATCAAAATAAGCTACATTATATTAAGCTATTAGAATTTAATGCCTGAAACTGCAAAGGGGTAGAATGTTTCATCCTGTATAGTAACAAGAAGTGCCCTAATCACCCTAGCCAACTCTCTTGAGTGTGTTTTTTTTAAAGGCATGTAACTGATATATGATGTACCTGGTATTGTTTAGTTGCACTTTGGGTTTGGCACTTTAAAATCAGACTTGCCCAACAATTTCTGTTATCCCGTAAGAAATCCTGAGGGTGAAATTGGTTGGGGTAACAGCGTATTTGGTTATTTTTCTACTACTGTGGCAGGTATTTACCTGTATGTAACATTCCTAAATAATGATTACAGAGTTCAGTGATTTCTTTTGCCTGGTGCTGGCTTTTTGTTTGGTTTATCAGGGCAAAACAGTCTGCTGTTACCCGATTTTTCACTTCCTTCATGCATGGCAGATATCCCACTCAGAAAACTACATAGACTATAGGGCAGTACATTGAAGGGGTTAATTGTATTCTATATATAGCCCATCTTTTCTACAAAGGGGCTACCAGATGAACAGAGAACCCTACACTTTCATGACTTGTTTAGAGGACATAACACAGAGCAACAGATTACATCATAAACAACTACAGGTTCAACCGCATAAAACTAGCAGAAGAGGTAATTTCTCTTCAGTAAGAGCACCACGTGTATGGAACTCTCTTCATCATGAACTAATTGATGCCTCAAGTATACATAGTTTTAAGAACAAACTTGATGTCTGGATTCGGGAAAATCATTAATAATGTCCCATATTGTGTGGGCAACAGTCTCGATGGGCTCTGGCCTTCTTCTGTTCTTCCAAACCCAGTAATACCAAGAGCAAGTGTCACAGGCTATGAAGAGATAGAACATAAGATATGATTTTCATAACCACCCCTACCCCTACTCACTTGCTCCAACCAGTGGATGTATTAGTGAATGATCTTTTTAAAGATGGACAACAACAAAATTCACTGACTGGTATGTAGGGGAGATGTTCAGTTAGCTGTCAAAGGGGAGTACAACTTCTCAAATTACTCCTTATGTACGCATGGCATCTCAAAAAAATAGACATGTGCAGTGGTTACTGACAAGCTTCCAGCCCCTAAACTGTCAAACTGAAGACTACCTATAGGTTGTTTAATGGGTAAGAATAAGATAAGAACAGCATACTCTAATATGCTATTGTGCAAGTAGAAAGCATTTTGCAATTCAGACTCAGGTTCTGTGATCTACTTTTTCATTCTTTTATTACCAGATCCACTGAAATGAACCTGGCTCTTGAGATGTGATGTTGGTGGCACCCTAATGCTTTCTCCCAACTGAGGACAATGTCTTCTTCTGTTCCATTGATCCTTCTTGATATTTTTATTTCAATTTATTTTTTCTTGTTCAGCACTCTGTTTTGTTAGCAGTGACCGGTCAACAGAATGCAGCAATAGAATGTACATTATTCAATAAGTACTGTCAAAATATCTTTGTGGTTTAAAGCTGGAGTGAGAATACTGTGAACTTATTTTGGCAACACTAATTTCATATTCTACAGTATATGTCTGTATGTCTGTCTATCTACCTACTTATCTATCTATCTATCTATCTATCTATCTATCTATCTATCTACCTATCTACCTATCTAGCTAATTTAATTTTTCTTAAGTAAACCAGGGTGTGCCCCCCTCCCCCCATACAGTTTCTTTCTCCACCCTTCCATTCTGGTTGTCTGCCCTGGTTTACCTATGCCAACGTGACAACACTGTTGTTGATGTTCAGCATAGAGACTTACCCAATGTCAACAAGTGAAATTTCACTTGTCATACTTTGGTCAGTTTCTCTATCAGGGCGCTGTGCCCCCCGCCCCCCCCCCCACTTCTAAAGTTTGTTAACTCCAAGTTGAAGTTAACATAAAGAGTGTAACATGGCAAAAAGGTGAAATTTCACCAGTGGGTCCCACAGTGACATTTTAAAACTTGTAGAAAATGTGATGTGAGTTTCCTAACAAGGGTTTTCCCCATGCGTCCAGTACAGTCTTCCCCCACATCCCAATTTTAAGGTTAGTGAAGTGTGGTGCCCACCTTCTGGTACCGCATCTGTTGACTCCCTCCCCTTCCCTCCCTGTCACCCATTCCCATATGCACATGGCAGCACTCAGGTGCCTACCTCAGTGCTGCTGAACAGTAGCCTGGCATTAGGGTACCCAATACCCAGTGTCAGAATTTGTCCCCTGAAATAAAGAAAAAAAGTCCTAAATTTTTTTACCTATAAATAAGAAAAATGTCCTTTGCTGATCTGTCACTCCCACACAAACCCCACCTACCCCACCCAGATCTCCTCAACATGCACCACCCCACACACCTTTACTTACCTGAATATGTCCCAGGGTGTAGATCCTTTCTGCAATTGAAGACATATCCTGCTGCTTGAACCAGCAACAGCCATGTGAGAAAATCAGGTAAGTGGGATTTAATATATCTCAATGGGTTTTGAACATTTATTCATAACTTTGTCATTTCTGAGTATTGCCACACCAAAGTTTCAACATAGCATTTTTGGGACCCCTCCGTATGACCGATGGCAGTTGAATTATGCTAACCTGGATCAAAAGGCAATTTTGTGGTTGCTTTACAAAATCACCTTCTGAGTGGGATTTGAAATTGTTCAAAACCCTTGCTCATGAGGTGGGTACATAAGAAAGCTATGTTGAAAATTTGGGGTCAAAATATATAAAACTGACAAAGTTATAAGCATATGTTGACATTTTTCTGCACTCACTCATAACTTTGTAATTTGCAATAGTTTGACCCCACATGTTCAACATAGCCATTTTTTAACACCACCTCATAAGCAAGAGCTGTCATTTTTCAAATCCTGGCCAAAATGTGTTATTGCACTTGTGGAGCAGAATGACGTTTCTGCAGGGGTTTTAACATTTTCACCTACTGAGTTTATCAGGGGGGAATTAAGAAGGCTACCCTGAAAGTTTGGTGTACAAACATGATAACATGACTAAGTTATGAGTAAACATTGTACTATTACAACGTTCATTCATAACTTCACTAATTTTCAATATTTTAATTCCAAACTTTCAATATAGCCATTTCTCCACACACACTAAAAAATGTGGCAGCTGTCATTTTCTTAAATCCTGGACAAGATGTGTGTTGTGTGCAATGACTTTCAGACAATATACTATAAATGCCACATGTCGTGTTTATAAGGGCATCAGCGTAGTGCCAGTCTTCACCCTAGTGGATAAAAGCTGAGATTGGGGGCAAGCTCAGTGACCCAACTACTTGGAATGAGAGTGCTGCTTGGATGGAGCTGTTATGCAGTATCCCCCTCCCAGCCAGGGAATGAGAGCTGAAGGGATACCAGCATGAGTACTGGTACCATATTGTGAAGACAGCTGTTCTCCTGGCATACGGCCCTGTACCTTTACACCCATGGCTGCCAGGGGGCCTGTACATTAGCTGATAGATGGACTGTTTTTCCTGTGCATCTGTATCTTCAGCCACATGCAAGCCCAGAGATCAGAGGACCTTGTGATTTCACAGCCTATCAGACAGCCACATGAATTCTTCACATCCATCACTGCAAGGAACTGTTTGGATGGAGTCATCCCTTGGTGAAGGGCTCAAAGGTGCCCGGCATGTGTGCATTTGTTCACGTAGGTCCCTTTGGTGACCTGTGTAAATGTGGATACCATTGCACTATCTCAAAAAGAAATGGAATTCTTTGCAAAAAACTATGTTAATGCACCAGTTAGGGTGCAAGCTAATGCCACAAAAGTAGGGAACTGTGGCATTAGGGTTTCCAGCCCTAACTCCCCATCCCCACCCCTTCAAGCAGTAAAAGGAAAAAAACATTAGGGTTTTGGGTCTTTGAAGTCTTGGTGAATCAGTGGTGGAGTCTTCCTTTGGCCTCTCAACTCTAATACCAACCTGGTTCCCTAAACAAACAATGTCTGATCTGATGTCCTTTCTTTATGCAGGAAAACCCCACCACTGATTTACCAAGACTCCAGAGACCCAAAACCCTAATGTTTGTTTCTTTTGCTGCTCAGGGGTTGGGGGAGGGGAGTTAATGTTGAAAACATTAACACCACATTTACCAGCTTTTGTGGCATTAACTTGCCCCCAACTGGTGTATTAACATACTGTTTTGCAAAGAATATATAAAGATACAGTCACTAACAAATTCTGTTGCTTTAAAGCGACACTGTCAACCTTTTTTTGCATCACATTATTTCTACTTAAAAACCCAAATTTTATGATTACTTAATTTCTGTAAAATTCATTCATTCATTCTGCTGGTTGTGTTATTTGCCTCCTTGCTTAGCAGAACCCAAATGTATGCTAATGTATAGTTATACCTGTCACAAATGTCACAAATAGGAGGCAGTATAGCGCAGTGGTCTAAGGCTCTGAGCTGTAAATCTGGTGACATCCAGCAGACCAGACCTGGGTTTGAATCCCACAGCATCCACTTGCATACTGTATGACCCTGAACAAGTCACTTAACCTCCTTGTGCTCCCAGGTCACTCCTGTAAAAAAGCTTTCAGCTTAGTGTGCAATACCTGGTTAAACAACTAAATAAAAAAAATAAATAAATAAAAAATGTGCCCCGCAGATCAGGCCCTCTGCTCCCACAGTGCCAACCTCAAAGCACAATAGTGTGAACAGGAGACAGACAGGGTAACCCTCCTGTCTGTTTTAGGTCCAAATCACCTACCAGCCTCGAGTCCTGTGGGTCAAAATGTGAACCTTATGCTAGCATACCCAGTTAACAGGCTCAGATACGTACCCTCTTCGGGGGATGCAGTACAATTCTTCACCCAGGGGCACCCAGCCAGGTTTCCAAAATGTACCCTTACAACTCTGTGTGAGACCTACCTTTGAGTAAGCTTAGTAACACATTCAAGCCCTTAACAGCTGTCAGACATAAACACAGGTTCAGCATCACATGTAAAAGAATTGAGAAAAAGCACAGGCAATATTTTAAGGGAAAATAATGTTTACTAAAAATTTGTAAAACAATAAAAATCAAACACAGAACAATTATATCACTAATTTAGTCACAAGAAATAAATGGGAAGTTACAGAACACAAATAAGTGTACCCCAAATACTTAAAAGTTCTTGCCTATCTAGATGTTACCCTTAAGTGCTTTCTTAAGTTCAGAGAAGTGTGTCTCTCTTGAGTCCAAAATAATATGCCATGTTTCCCTCTGATGCATGCCCCTTTCAGAATCCATCTCTCCACCCCTTTTGGTGAGGCCACAGTTAAATTCTCCTAGTTTTTTCTTCTTAACATAATTATCCGGAAGGATGTATGTTATTACTGTGAAAAATCAGCAACTAACCATTTCCCAAATATGACAGTCTTTGATCAAAACCTCCCCTTTGATGCTTCACAATCCCACAATCATGTCACTAATTCTTGGCTAGGTGAGAAAACCAAGCGGAATCAACCACATTACTTCCCTTCCTTCTATGTCATAAATGCATACATGGGAACCAACTTCAAAAGCAGGAGCAGGTTATAAAAGGTAATAAACTCTCCCTCTGGAAGGAAGGTTTTTAATTTGGTTTCCCTGGTCTGTTTATAACTTCCTGCTGCTTTCAGCAACACTGACATTTTTTAGGTCAAATGTCACTCACTGCAGCAGCCAGCCTTTTTTTGTCTAAGCAGACCTTCACATACCATATATTTTTTCCCCAATTTTATTTTCCTCTGGTCATGGCTTGTGGAATCTCTCTCAGACATCCTGCCCACCTGAGGCCCCCTTGGACTGTGCCTTCTCTTCCCCCCCAGCTGCCAGCACCACCTGGTTTAACTCATCTGGGGTGGGTCACCCCCTCCACTTTGCGTGCTCTTCTAAGTCAGTCTTTGGCTGCAGGTGAGGTCCCAGATGAAGGAACTGGAAGGCCAGTCATGGTGAACCTGGCAGAGGGCATGGGGGACAGGTGTCATTGCCTATTCCACAGAGCCGGTGTTTTCCCTGTTCTGGTGAAGACTTCCTCCCCCCTTGAGTGGGCATGCCTGATGCAATGGCACATGGCAACTCTGCCCTGCATCAGCCATGCTGTACAATGTGCAGACCTATGCACTGCAGCACTCCCAATCTCCACCGGGAGCCACTGGTGCGCTGGGCTATCCCCCACCTTCCCCCAAGGAGGAGAGCCACCCTGCAGGTTTTCAATCCTCTACCCACCCCTGCTGAACACCAGCACCTGAGCTCGCTCCTGAAATATGATCACTGGCATGGCACGAGGTGTGGCATCCAGTGCCTCAACCCTCAGTGCCACCAGGCCGAACACATACCATATATTTATATCATAATTTATAAATACAATATTAAGCAGGTGGGCAGAGCATCACACCCCTCCCCACCTAGACTGAATTTGGGGGCTCTATCCCCAGCATGAGATGAGATTCCCAAATCAGTTCATTGCTCATACTGAAGTGACAGTCCATTGTCATTTTCATTGGCTGCCATGGCCCTGTGTGAGACAGTCATGACATACCCTTGCAAGGCAAGACTTCACCTTAATAGTCTGCAATGCATTTTACTGATTTGTGCCAGCCAAACCAGTAAGTTGTGGTCAGTTTGTACCTCAAAATGCTGCCCATATAGGTATGGCTCTAACATCTTTAGGGCCCACACCATGGCAAGACACTCTTTTTCCACAGCAGATAAGCCTGCTCCCTGGGAAGTAACTTTTTACTGAGGTACACTATGGGGTGATCTTTCCCTTGGTTGGATGTCTGACTCAGCACTGCTCCAATACCCACATCTGAGGTGTCAGTCTGGACTACAAAGGGTCTGCTGTAGTCTGGACTTGTCAATACAGGAGCACTACACAGTGCCTCCTTCAGTCTTGTAAAGGTTTGTTCACAGACTGGTTCCCAGGTAACTTTCTTAACCATCCTTTTCTTTACCAGGTCAGATAGGGGAGTGGCCAGGACACTATAATTTGGTACAAATTTCCTACAGTACCCTGCTGTCCCTAGAAAACTCCTGACCTGCTTCTGCATGTCTGACCTGGGCCATGCCTTGATTGCCTCTATTTCCACTTGGTTAAGATGGAGCTGTCACTGGCCTACAACATGCCCGAGGTATGCCACTTCAGCCATGGCCACCTGGCACTTCTCAGCTTAACAGTAAGCCCAGCCTTCTGTATCCTGCCCAGTACTTCCCAAAGGTGGGACAGGTGTCCCTCCCAGCTGGCACTAAAGATGGCAATGTCATCCAGGTACGCCACAGCATATTCCTCAGCACCATTTAACACCTGGTTCACCAACCTTTGGAAAGTGGCCAGGACATTCTTCATTCTGAAAGACATTACTTTAAATTCAAATAACCCTATCGGAGTGATGAAGGCCAACCTCTGCCTAGCTCTGGCAGTTAACACTACCTGCCAATACCCCTTCGTCAGGTCACTAGTTGTAAGGTATGTTGCCCCTCATAACTTGTCCAGGAGTTCATCCAACCATGACATCGAGTGGGCATCTGACTTTGTGACTGCACTGAGTCCATGATAGTCCACACAAAAATGAGTAGAGCCATCCAGCTTGGGAACAAGGACTATGGGTGAGTCCCATGAGCTGTGGGATTTCTGGATTACCCCTAAATTCAACATTTCCTCCACCTCCCTCCTAATGTCCTTTTGGACAGCCTCTGACACCCGATATGCTGTTAGCCATATGAGCACCTGCTTACCTGTCTCCACATCATGCGTTGCTAAGGGGGTTAGTCCAGGCTTGGTGCTAAACAGTGGGACAAAGTCTGCTAAAACCTCCCTTACTTCCTGGATCTGGCCCGGTACAAACTGGGGTGACAATTTAATTGCCTCCACAGAGGACTTCCATTTGCTTTCTTTCAGCAAGTCCAGAAGGGGGTCTCCTTTATCTGTCCCTTCCCCAGGACTACACACTGCAAACACCATGTCAGCCCTATTGGCATATGGCTTCATCATATTGACATGGTACATTCTTTGTGTTTGTCTCCTGTTAGGTAACTCTATGATATAGTTCATATCATTTAACTGTCTGATTACTTTGTACGGTCCTGCCCACTTGGCCTGCAGCTTGTCTTTCTGGACCAGGATTAGGACCATGACTTCCTGACCCATAGTGTATGAGTGAGCTCTGACTCTGCAGTCTTACCACACCTTTTGTTTTTGTTGGGCAGCTGCCAGGTTGCTCTGGGCTGTCACCATAAGCTCCTTCAGCTTTTCTCTAAACCTAAGGACATAATCCACTATGGGAGTTCCCTGGGTGGCGTGCTTGCCTTCCCAGTCCTCCTGGATCAAGTCTAGGGGCCCCCGTGCCCTACGTCAATATAAGAGCTCAAAGGGGGAAAACCCTGTCGATTCTTGGGGCATCTCCCTTTATGCAAATAATAGGTGGGGAAGGTATTTTTCCCAGTCCCTCCCATGCTGTTTAGCAAATGCTTTGAAGTATTGACTTAAGGGTACCATTAAATCTTTCCACAAGCCCAGTGGCTTGTGGGTGATAAGGAGTCGTGCATCTCTGCACCACACCACACTTCTCCCACAAACATTTCATCAGGTCCAACAAGAAGGAACCCCCTTGATCAGTAATAACCTCCTGCAGAAACCCAACACAGGAGAAAATCCCTAGCAAGGCATCTGCCACTATGTCTGTCCTCAGTGAGGATAGGGCAACTGCCTCTGGGTACCAGCTGGCATAATCCACCACAGTCAGGATGAACCTCTTCCTGGAGGAGCTAGGGGTATTTAAAGGTGCCACTATATCCATTCCCACACTCTGAAATGGCTCCTGCACTATGGGCAATGGAATTAGGGTGGCTTGGGTACTTTCACCTGCTTTCTCTATTTCTTGGCATAGGTGACAAGACCTGCAATACTCCTTCACCTGCTGGGTGAAGTTGGGCCAATAGAAATTCTGGACCAACCGCTGCATAGTGCACGCAGTTCCCAGATGACTAGACATGGGAATATCGTGTGCAATCTTGAGCAACTGCTCACGGCACCCCTGGGGAGTGACAAGCTGCCTGCCCATTAGGGCTGTGCACACCCCAAATATTATTTCCCGAATACCAAAGATAGTGGCCGTTCTGAATATTCGGATGGCTGTTCTGAATACCTCACTATTCGGTATTCAGGAAAGGTATTCAGGGAACGAGATTTCCTAGTCTCGCAGAGCTTCCTTGGCCAATCAGAGGCTTCTCAGCTCTGCAGATCATGTGATCTCCTCACTGTAAGACAACATTCTCAGAGGAGAGATTGTGATTCAGTTTCAGAGTTTCTCAAACTGCAGAATCTTTTTGTTGAACTAGTTTTTTTTGCTGGATTGTGATCCTTAAGTTTTAGAGATACTTTTTTGTGACTGATTTTTTGTGTTTTTGCTAAGTTACACAGGGAGTAGCAGCCTAGCCTAGGAGAGAGGGAAGACTGTTTGTGTCTGCATCCCCTTCCCCCGCTACATTACTTTTGGATTCTGACAGTGAAAATCTTAAATTCCCTTCCCCTTCCCCCTTTAATTTCTCTATTTTTAATTTTTTGTTTTGGACTTTTTTTTCCCTTCTTACTTCTTTTATTCCCCTCCTTTCCCTTCCACTGCTTTTCTGTACATTATGATATAGGCGATTATTTGGCTATGCTGTTGTACATATACAATATTATGTTTTCAACATCTGCACTTTCAATGGTTATGCACTGCAGTTTAATAACACTGTGTTACATTACCTTTGGAATAGTCTGTTTAACAATATGTAGCACCTAAGGGTGGCTAATGGATGTTTCACATGGGCACATCATGTGGTCAGGGTGTAGTACCTCCTATGAATTTGAAGGTTGTTTGTATTATGATGTCATTGTGATGTCACAACACTTACTGTATGTGTATATAATAGTGTTCAGTCTTGCTGTAATTGCCTTTGAAAAAGGATCTTTTGGCTTCTGAAATGTGTTAGGCATTGTGCTTTTTTAATCATCACATGAGTTTGTAAACCATTTATGGTGGCCATGAAATGTGAGGTGATGGATGTTCAGCATAATTTTGCACAAATATTCTAAGTAGTTGCTTACAGCAGCACCAGACAAATGTAATATTTGGTTTGTCATCATCAGTCTCCATTCTCCAGTATTCCCCATGCCTAAAATATGCTGGATACCAGTGTGGCCTCACCAATCTCCAGTATTGCCCATGCCTGAAATTTACTGAATACCAGACTGGCATCGCTAGTCTCCAGTATTGCCAATGCCTGAAATTTGCTGAATACCAATGTGTCATCACCAGTCTCCAGTATTGCCCATGCCTGAAATTTACTGAATACCAGTTTGGCATCACCGTCTCCAGTATTGCCAATGCCTGAAATTTGCTGAATACCAATGTGGCATCACCAGTCTCCAGTATTGCTCATGCCTGAGATTTGCTCTCCAGTATTCCCCATGACTGAAATATGCCAGATACCAGTGTGGCCTCACCAGTCTTCACTCCAGTATTCATTTACCATGTCAAATCACCAACAATTATGAAGAAGAAGTCTGGATGATGATGACCGACCAAGCCAGAATGATGTTGCTCATCTTCAAGTACCACATTGTGTGCTACCAGCAAAAGTAAGTAAATTGCATGAAATCTTTTAATTGTTTTAAGTTTGTTTGGGTGAAGAGGTTTGGAAATTATGATTGAGCAGTGCATCTGTAATTCTGTATCTTGGATGGAAATTAATCATGTTTATTTTATTTTATTTTTTTTTTACCCTGCAGGAATTTTATCACGAGTCTGATGGACTCTTTGAAAAACACTCTGGGTGGGATATTCAAAGGGATTGCACATGGCACAACAGTGTTGCACCATGCGCAACCCACTGATGCACCCTGGTGTGATATTCAAAGGGTGATGTTGCACTGTGCAAATCCCGCTGCGCCGGGCTCACCAGTAATGTATATGCACAAGTGCAGGGGTCATGCCCATGCATATGCAGCACATTCTGATATTCAGCCCGGGATGTGCGGGGCATATGCATGCAGAAACCCACCTTGCACCACACGGGGGGGGCAAAGACCCACCCATAAAAAGCAGGAGCAAGCTGGGGGACACCCACAGGTGGGCTGCCATATAGCCATGTGCAACATGGCAGCTGCCTGCTGTGGGTGGCCATCCAACCTCCTGGGACACAGTCCAGGCATCGTGCTCCTCCCCTCACCCGATAGCGGGCATAGGTATCCAGCTATATCCTTACTGGTCCAGTGGACCTTGCCCCATTGTCTGATCATGGGTGTAATATAAACATATCCTTGGTGGTCCAGTTGACCCTACCATATTGCCCGATCGCGGGCTTCAGTAATAAGGACAGTCCTTGGTGGTCCAGTGGACCAGCTCCCCTGCCTGATCACGGGCTTTAATAATCAGTACATTTCCTGATGGTCCAGTAGACCTGATCGCCAGCCCGATAGTGGGCTTTAGTTGTAGATATAATCCCTGGTGGGCCAGCGGTACCCCTTCCCACCCACTCAGACCCACCACCCCACTCCCCAGTCAGCGGTGGTGGCAGCTCCCTCACCTGTAAGCTGCCCTGGCACCCACTGACTGACAGCATCTGAGTACAGCACAGCTGTATGCCCATTGGTCTCTCAGTGTGGTCCAATGGGCATGTAGACTCAGATTACACACAGTCCCTAAATGCGAATGGTTCATTCACATTTTGGGATGTAGTACAGTATGGTCTGCACGCCCATTAGCCCACACACGGGACCAATGGGCATACAGCCGTACTGCACACTGTCAGTTGGCGGCCGGCCAGGAGGCTTACAGGTGGGGAGCTGCTGCCTGCCGCTGACTGGGGGGAGCGGGGTAGCTGGTCTGAGTGGGTAGGTGGGGAGGGGGGTACCGCTGGCCCACCAGGGATTATATCTACAACTAAAGCCCACTATCAGGCTGGAGATCAGGTCTACTGGACCATCAGGAAATGTACTGATTATTAAAGCCCGCAATCAGGCAGGGACATTTATTGTCATTTGCCCGTGATCGGGCTGGGGATCAGGTCCACTGGACCACCAGGGAATGTGATTTTAACTACAGCCCCATGATCGGGCAGGGGGGCAGGTCCATTGGACCACTAGGGTATGTAGTTTTCACTAAAGCCCGCGATCAGGCAGGGAAGCAGGTCCACTGGACCACCAGGGTTTTATTAATTATACACCCATGATCGGGTGATGGGGTAGGGTCCACTGGACCACCAGGGAATTTAAACTTTACTAAAGCCCACGATCAGGCATTGGGGTGCATTGCCCACCGAGGGGCAGGGGGTGTTGGTCCCCGATGGCTGCAGCCTGGCAGGGTGCCAGGTGCAAGTCACTGGGGATTGGCACACCTGCATGCAAATGGGGCCATAATGACATGCAAATGGCCCCATTTGCACCTTGCATGCATAGTGGCCTCATTTGCATGCCCAGCACTGAATATCACTGTTGATGCATCTAGCACACCCATATTTGTGCTGGTGCATCCCCCTGCTCCTCCCTTGCCACTTGCACTGGCACAGTACCACTGAGCCATGTGCAGTGCGGGTGACCCCAGTGCCATATTCAACAGTGATGAGCCATGGCACAGCCCCATTGAATGTCACCCAGGCCATGCCCTGTCACATCCTAGTTGCACTGCACCCAGGCTTGCACCCATGCCTGGTTCAGTCTGAATATCCCACCCTGTGTGTATGACTTGTGAAGGTAAGTATTCAGTCATTTTATTCTTTTCTTTCTGTTTGGTGGTATTTGTGTTAGAATTACTGAAATAAAACAGTGTAGGATGGCCCAGTGTCACTGAGAGCTGAGGCACTGGACACCTTACCTCACGCTGCACAGGTGACATGGGTTTGAGAATGACTTCTGGTCACCACAGGGTGCTGGGCTGGTGGGGGTTGGGAGAAGGAATTAGCACCTGCTTTCTTATCCCAGGTGGGGGGGCACACAACTGTAGTCCTGCCATAGCTGTATGAAGGCCCAGCAATGAGCGTAGGTGGAACCTGGTGACTGGCAGGGTGGGGGTGTCCCACAAGGCGTGCATGCACATGTCTCCATGTGTGCATGTCACATCAGGGGCATGTGGGCAGGGCATGGGATGGGAGAACAAACAAAAAAGCAATACATAAAAAAAGAGGAAGAAATAGAGCTGTCTGACCAGTGACCACTGATTTTGAATCATCTAATGGCCACATGAGAAGGGAGACTTCATGGATGTGTACAAGCCAATGTGCCATGACATCTGCATCTTCCTCCTGAGCATCAGCAGCACAACACAGCCTTTGGCACCAGTGTACGAGCCAAGGTGCCACGACATCTACATCCTCCTCCACAATAGAACTGTACCAACAAGACAGCCTGTGGCACCAGTGTACAAGCCAAGGTGGCACAACATCTGCATCCTCTTCCTCCTCCATAACAGAACCATACCCAACAAGACAGCCAGTGGAACCAGTTTACAAGCCAAAGTACCACAACATCTGCATCTTCCTACTGAAGTATCAGCAGCACAACACAGCCTGTGGCACCAATGTACAAGCCAAAGTCCACAACATCTGCATCCTCCTCCAAAACAGAACCATACCCAACAAGACAGCCTGTGGCACCAGTGTACAAGCCAAAGTGCCACAACATCTGCATCCTTCTCCAAAACAGAACCATACCCAACAAGACAGCCTGTGGCACAAGTGTACAAGCCAAAGTGCCATGGATTCTGCATCCTCCTGAAACCTTAGCAGCACAAGACAGCCTGTGTGGCAGTGGCACCAGTGTACAAGCCAAAGTGACATGACATCTGCATACTCCTCTGGAAGCAGCAATGGGACAAGGCAGCCTGTGGCACCAATGTATAAGATAAAGTGCCATGACATCTGCATCATCCTCCTGAAACAGCAGTGTGGCAAGGCAGCCTGTGACACCAGTGTACAAGTCAAAGTGCCATGATAGCTCATCCTACTCTCCCTGAAGCAATTCAAAGGCCTTGTATGCCAGTTCTCTAGGAAGGCATTTTCACTAGCCGGATACTGAATAACAAATACTGAATACCGAATATCTGGGAACCAAATATCGAATATTGGGCCGAATATTCGAAAAAAGGTATTTGCACAGCCCTACTGCCCATTACCTCCTCCCTCTATTTTAGCATCCTGTGTATACATCAGTCCATTGTCCCAATAAACTTTATGTTTCCCATCACCTCCCTGTGCTCCGTCAGAGTCTGCCCAAGCCCTCAGCTTCTCTAGAGTAGGGTCACTTTTCTGAGCAGCTGCAAACTCCTTACACATTCCCAAGGCATGGGACGGGTCCCCTTCAGTGTCTAAATTAGGGTCTTTAGCTCTAGCTTCAGGGCATTCAGGATCACTGCCATCCCTTACCCTCTGACAATGTGTCACCCATCCTTCCTGGGATTAATCCTCCGTAGCTGTTTGGTTAACTGCTACCCGGGTGATTTCTACCCCCCCTTTCAATATTCTCCAAATCAGGAGACACAGGCTTGGGAACCAGCCTTTCAGTGGTTTCCACAGGGGCTTCTATGGGGTCCATGGAACTACAATTTTCCTTTGCTGCTTGTCTGCAGGTAACTGCACATACCATCCCGTGTTTAAGATTGTTGCCGATAATTACATCAACAGCTAAAGTTTCAGCTATGGCAACCTTTTGTACAGTCCCCCCATCTCACCCCAGTCTAGGAGAACTCTAGCGAGTAGCAAGGTTTTCTGCTCCCTAGTGAATCCCCATACAGTCACAAATTGATCGGGTATAAGCTGACCAGGTCCTACCAGATCCCCTTTTACCAAAGTCAGGGATGCCCCCGTGTCTCTTAACCCATGTGTCTGTACCCCATTCACAGTGATTGGGTGCATGTGTTCCCTCATGTTGACTGGCGTGCTTTCAGGGACACACAAACAACCCACTTCTTTTCAAACACCACTTTATGTACTGCTTGTACTTTTGGGACACTGTCTTGTAATATGTCCAGTTTCTCTGCAAACCCAGCATTCATTTCTTTTCTCAGGTAAATCTTTTCTTTGTAACCTGGGGCTACCTGGTTTTGGTGGAGGCAGGAAGGGTTTTAGCAATCCTGAAGGCATGCTTTTCCCTTTCTGCACTGCCAATCCTGCCCCATTCACTCTCGGAGCAGGTCTGCTCCTGTCATAGCAGTTTGAGAGTTCAACAGCCTCTTGCACTGTTCTTGGATCTCGGTTCTCCAACCAGGTTTTTAGCTCTGCTGGGCATGCCACAAAAAACTACTCTAACAGTAAAACATTTTCAATTGTTTCTACAGAGTTTGCTTCAATTCCTTCTCACCAACATTTTAAAAACTGAAGTTGTTTAGTGGCTAACTCCTTGTAGCTCATGTCATGGCTTCTCCTGAGCTTATGGAATTTAACTCTGTATGCTTCAGCAGTTAAATCATACTTTTTTAAAAGTATAGCTCTAAGTTTACTGTAATCATTATTGTCCTCATTGTCCATCTGACCCAATGTATCCCAAGCTTTTCCGGTAAGTAGCGGGGATAGCAGGAAGCTCCAGGACTCTCTAGGAATATTGGCCTGAATGCATACTTTTTCAAAGGAATTTAAAAAGGCATTCATATCCTCCCCCTCTTTAAATTCAGCTATCAATTTAGAATTTAATTTGTAACCCAGTGCTGTAGTTCCAGGTTAAACCCAGGCCACTTACCTGCTCTGGTGCTGGTCTTCGGAGTCGTAGCTTTTCCAGTTCATATTGCCTCTGGCGCTCATGCTCTTCTCGCTCAGCTTTTTGCTGAAATTGTTGCTGTCTTTCCTCTGCCTCTCACTGAAGCTGTCGCTCTTTTCCCTCAGCCTCTCACTGCTTTCACCTCTCTTCTCTCTGGAACTCCAGCTCCCTTTGCTGCTTGGGCTTTGAACCTTTTCTGTTCAAACTCCAGCTCCATCCTCCACAACTCCATCTGTAGCCTGATCCCTTCTGGCTCCAGAATGATGGTGACCTTCCCCTGCTGCTGTGGCCCTTGGCTTGTACTGGTCCTGCTGTCTTCCTCACTGGATCTGGACACTGCACTGGACCCCGTCCCTCCACACCCAAGGTTCAGCCTTTGTCAGTCACAGACTGTAACTCGAGGCTCTAGGCATCAGCTGCCACCAGAGATTCTACAAGGTTATTCTTGTTGGCGCTTCCCTCATGCTGGCCTCCTCTCTCCTGACACAACTGCCTCAGGTAGTCTGCAGTGTACCCTCTGTAGTTGGAAGCCATCTTCTTCCCTAACTATGGCTATACTAACTTACACTCAAAAAAAAAATAAAACAGGTAGGGAACTTTGACTGTAAGCACAATGATATAGCTCTGTTTACTTTTTAAAAATAAATTACTGCCTTATTTTGCATGTGATCTGTACAGTATCAATCTAACACACTGAACTGTTAAAGCTTGTGTTACCAATTACTTTTAAATCGCACCACTGTCACCCAAATCTGTCACAAACGTGCCCCACAGGTCAGGCCCTCTGCTCCCACAGTGCCAACCCGGAAGCGCAATAGCATGAACAGGGGACAGACAGGGTAACCCTCCTGTCTGTTTTAGGTCCAAATCACCTACCAGCCTCAAGTCCTGAGGGTCAAAATGTGAACCTTATGCAAGCATACCCAGTTAACAGGCTCAGATATGTACCCTCTTCTGGAGATGCAGTACAACCCTTTGCCCAGGGGCACCCAGCCAGGTTTCCAAAATGTACCCTTACAACTCTATATGATACCTAGGTATATTCCTACCTTTAAACAAGCTTAGCAACACATTCAAGCTCTTTACAGCTGTCAGACTTAAACACTGGTTCAGCATCAGATGTAAAAGAACTGAGAAAAAGAACAGGCAGTATTTTAAGGAAAATAATGTTTACTAAAAATTTATAAAACAGGTAAAATCAAACACAGAACAATTATATCACTAACTTACAGTCACATGAAATAAATGGGAATTTACAGAACACAAATATGTTTCCCCCCTTTTTTGTTACCCTTAAGTGCTTTCTTAAGTCCAGAGAAGTGTGTCTCTCTTGAGTCCAAAATAATATGTCATGTTTCCCTCTGATTCATGCCCATTTCAGAATCCATCTCCCCATCCCTTTTGGTGAGGTCACAGCTAGATCCTCCTAGTTTTTTCTTCTTAACATAATTGTCCACAAGGATGTATGTTATTACTGTGAAAAATCAGCAACTAACTATTTCCCAAATATGACAGTCTTTGATCAAAACATCCCCTTTGATGCTTCACAATCCCACAATCATGTCACTAATTCGCGGCTAGGTGAGCAAACCAAGAAGAATCAGGCATATTACTTCCCTTCCTGCTATGTCATAAACGCATACATGGGAACCAACTTCAAAATCAGGAGCAGGTTATAAAAGGTAACAAACTGTCCCTCTGGAAGGAAGGAAGGCTTTTAATTAGCTTTCCCTGATCGGCTTATAACAGCCTGCTGCTTTCAGCCATACTGACATGTTTTAGGTTAAAGGTCACTCACTGCAGCGACCAGCCATTTTTTTTTGTCTCAGCAGATCTTCACATACCATATATTTATAACACAATTTATAAATATAATATTAAGCAGGGGGCAGAGTGTCACAATACCCAACATTGTTTTGTTCTAAATCTTTGATCTACTTTTGTTACATACTTCCTGATCATTAGAAATATGTTCAAACAGTGCAGTCAAATATAATGCTATAGTCTCCTCTTCTCCTACTGCATTATGAGTGGTTAGACTGTGTTAGGAGTATTCCCATGTCCAGGAAAGATGCACTGGGAGTTGATCAATAAATGTAAACAATAATGTTTTTTGCGATAACACTAGTATGGGGGACAGTCTGTTTTTCACTTTTAAAAGGAAAAAAGAATCAAAATCAAACTATTAATTACATCAGCAGACTCTGCAGAATGTGAACAATCACAAATGTGTTTTTTAAATTAAGGACACTTTGAGGCCTAAGTGGGTTGACAGTGTCCCTTTAAGAACCCTTTTTTAGAAAAACAACTAGAACTGACACCCTTTGGTGACTTAGTTATTGTAAGAATATTACAAATATTTCATTCTCTGTGTGTGAATTAGTTTTGTTTTGTATAGAAAGCTGGTATTTTTAAAGTAAATCTTGAAAGAAATGGATAGAGGCCTTCTTTCTGTTCATCGAGCTAACATGTCAGTACCATTTTGATAGCAGAGACATCTGGATGTGGTCATTTTAAAATGGAATTATGAAACACAGCAGCACATTATTTTGAAGTGTAGTAAGTCTGACTCAAAAGTAATATTTGGTCTTTAGCTTCCTGGGCTGGCAGATGTGATGCTTTTGCTCTCTTGGGATGGGTCTAGAGTACTTCCCTGAATTTAAATGTCTTCTCCTAGCATCCAGTGTATCAGCGGACTTGCCGTAGATCTAAGAAGAGTTAATTTGCCTTTAACCAAGTAGTGGAATCAGGAAAAATAATAGAGAGGGGGGCATGAGACTGCAGCATCCTCCCCCCAGGGTTAAAGCCATTCAAAATTATTTTTGCATGTACAGTTTGAAGAATTAATATAGTTGCACTATAAAACTTCAATGGAATTTTATTAAATGTGTCTGCAAACTTTTCACTTTTGCTTAAATATTAACTGGCCCGAATACAAGAAAAAAATCCAGCATTCTAGATTTTATCTGCATTCTGTAATGTTTCTTTACTAAGTTCATGAAATATGCAAATATACATTCTGCTTATTTTCTGTATTTTAACATTTTTTCTACATTTCATGAAAATTAAAACAATATTTCAATGCTGAAAAAAACTTCTCTCAATGCAAAAATTCTGCAGACATTTTACCACATTTTGCAAACTTGTGGGAAACTGAAGTAAGGAAATTTAATGCAGTTCTACCTGGGAAAATCTTTGAAGCACAAGGCCTATAAAGAGCAGTTTCTGCATTAATTAACAATCATGTATACCATGGTGTGCATTATGCTGGGATAACAGCATGCCTTGAGTGGTACTAAGCATGATGTCAAAGGCTCAGTGCTTCCATTGCCTGTGAAGTTCCATTATCCTAACACAAAGCACATACTAGTGCCTTATTGTCATTATGAAATGGGTCCATTAGAAATAATTGTGTAAACATTTTTTTAACTGAAATACATAAACTTTAGAAAAAAAAGTTTAAAGTGGAGGAAAGACAATAACAAAGAAGTCTTATCAAGACACAGTGATTGTCCTGTCTGGACAGTTAATGAAGGATGCTACTTTTTTTAATACAAATGAGTGAATGTGAGTGAATTGATGTTAATATATATTAATGGAAGCAGATTAGTGAGGTCACAGATCTTTTTCCAATTCTGATGTACTGAGATATCAGCACTGGGCTATGAGCTACTCAACCAATCAGGTTTCATGATTTTTATATATCCATTTCATTGTATATGTTATTGTGTCTTGTTCTCTAGCAATGTGTTTTAAAAATGTGCCTCATGAAACTCGTAAACTTCTAGTATGCCCTTCCAGTGCTGGCCGGACAACTTATTTCAAATATCTGTCTCTATAATCTCCAGCAAAATTAGTTTAAGGGTTTGATTCTTTAGCCAAGAATTACATATGGTTGAGCTGGATGTATAGCTATGTCCTGATAATGATGCTATGCCTCTGGGGAGGATGGGCAGCTGCTAATGCACAGCTTCCCCTTGTGACTCAGGGGGAAGAAAGCAATAATGTGGACATGATTTTCTCACTGCATTTTGCCCCAGATGTACAGTACTAATGCAGGGTGTTTAACAAAAGGGAAAATAGGGATTCAAGCCTTTAGCTGTGCAGGACACCACAGGCTACCACCTGTACCAGGACTCAGGTGTTGCTGGATGCATTAAAGAGTGGCTTTCTGACACAATGTGTCCTGCAGCCCACCAGAGAGAGGGCCATACAGGACCTGGTCCTGTCTAGCTGTGCACATGTCCAAGAAGTAAAAGTGGAGGCACCTCTGCAGTAATCAATCTCCACACTGTGTGATTCCACTTGGATATGGGCAGGGAGAAGATTATAACAGAAACAAAGAGTGATAGACTTCAAGAGAGCAGATTGCAATAGGATTGGGGAGATTCTGGGAGGGCACTTTGTTGGAATCCGGAAGGAGATAGAAGTGGACCAGACATGATCCATAATCAAAAATGGGCTTTTGGCAGCTTCTAATGTGTTTGCCAAACTCAAAAGCAAAAATACCAAAGCTAAGACACCCAGATGGAATGATAGGAGGGTGGCCTAAGCAGTAATGGGTAAGAAGTTAGCCTTCAGAAAGTATAATCACAGCCAGAAAGATGAGGACAGAAAGGAGTACTGTATGAAGGCAAAGGAGGCAGGCATAGCAGTCTGGCTGGCCAAGGCAAAGAAAGAGCTGCACCTGGAATAGGGGGGTGAAAAGAGGGGAGAAGGCTTTCTTTCAGTATTCCAGGGAGCAGAGGGATATGAAGGATGGGATAATCAGGTTGATAAGTGAGGGTAGGTTGGTGGATGGAAGCTAAGAGAAGGAAGAGGTACTTTAGAACTACTTCTGTTCTGTTATCCCTAAAGAATAAGATAGCCCAGTACTTCAGTGGAGGGGAGGCAACTGAGTGGGTGGGGACACAGATGGGGAGATAGAAGATGACAGGATGATAAAATACTTAAAGGCTGTAAAGGTAGACAAATTTCTGGGACCAGATGGAGTATATCCAAAGATGTTGAGGGAGTTGAAATATGTCTTGACAGGTCTCGTGGTAAACCTGTTTAACACCTAGCTGGAGTTGTTTGATGTACCCCAGGAAAGAAGGACAGTACATGTACTGCCATTACATGAAAGCAGGCTGAGGGATGATCCTGATAACTACTGACCAGTCAGTCTGACCTCGACAGTGAGGAAACCAATGGAACCCATATTGAAAGAAAGACTGGTAAGCTCTCTAAAAGAAAATGGGCTTCAGGATTACAGGCAGCACACGTTTATGTCAGAGTCATCCTGCCTGATTAACCGGAGTGATTTCTTTGACTGTGTAACCAGAACAAAAGACAAGGGCAAAGTGGTGGACATCCTGTATATGGATTACAGTAAGGCTTTTGTTCCCCACAGGAGATTAATCAGAAAGCTAGAGGAACTGGGGGTAGGGAAAAACTAGTTACATGAGTTAGAAACTGGCTGTAGGATAGGAGTCAGAGAGTGGCAGTTGGGGGGGTCTGGGAGGCTTAGCTGGTCACTAGTAGAATCCCACAGGGCTCGGTGCTCAGTCTTTATCAGTGATACTGCAGATGAGATAAATAATATGCCTGTTTGCAGATGACATAAAGCTCTATAGAGGAGTAGACACATTGGATGGGAGACAGGACCTCAGGAAGGATCAGGCTAAGCTAGAGTAGTGGTCAGGTATATGGCAACTGGTAGTGAATGTGAACAAGCGTAAAGTAATGCACTTGGGGACGAAGAACCCGGAGTCCAAATACTGGCTGAGTGGTGCATAGTTTACCAGGTCAGAGGAGGGAAAGAACTTGGGAATGATTATCACTTGTGACCTGAAGCACTCAACACACTGCAGGAAAGTAGCAGCCAAACCAAATCATATGCTGGGCTGCATAGCTAGGGATATAACCAGCAGGAAAATGGAAGTCATTCTACCACTGTGCAGATCCCAATTTTGTCCACATATCAAGTACAGTGTGAAGACTTGTTGCTCTTTCCTAAAGAAGGACATCAACCTGTTGAAAACAGTCTGAAGAAGGGCAATCAAAATGATCCAGGGACAGCTAGGCAGAACATACAAAGGGAGACTCAGAGAGCTCAACATCTACTCCCTGAAGGATACAAGGGAGAAGGATGACATGATCTAAACCTTCAATTACCTAAAGGTTTCAACATGGTAAAGTCTGAAGGTCTCTTCAACTGTAGTAGGAACAAACCACTAGGAGGCATTGACTCAAGCTGGTGGGGGGAAGATTCAGGAGAAAAAGGAGGAGGCTCTTTTTCACATAGAGTGTGGTGGCTAAGTGGAATGAACTGTTTCAAGGAAGTAGTCTTCCTGAAGACGGTGGACAGCTTCAAGACAGGTTGGGACAGAGTAAAGTGGAAAGTTGCACATAGGGGAGGGAAACTGGGGGAAGGCAGGACATCAGCAGTGAGGAAGGAGTAGATAACAGGGAAGGGATGGATCCCTTAATTGACCCTGAGGGGTCTGCAAACTACAAGAGTTGTTCTGCTGGCTCAATCATATATCTGTATGTTCATATAAGGGACAAAATAATTGTTTAAATATGGACTCTTAGGCAGAGGATAGGTCCTTCTGAATGGGTCTGAGGAAGCCCTAGCCAATGAACAGAAGAAGCTAAGTCAAGTCCATTGTGGCCAATCAAAGGATGGAACATTTGATTAATGGCTATGGATGGAAGTCAGGTGTGGCTCATTAGAAGAGGAGGAAAATGGTTGGAAGTATGGTAAGGGGATGTGTGGCACTGATGGAAATAGGGATACAAATTGAAGATTGAAGTAGTCTGATGATCTCAAATCAACTTTAGTAGACAGAAGTCATGATTGCTAAATCACTACACATACAAAGCAGCACTTATTGCTATTGTCAGCTGCCACTGTGCAAAAGAAGATCATGTTTAAATAAGTAAACCAAATTACCTTTCCAACTAGGGCTCTCTCTTCTCCCTTTTACCTCACCTAGAATAGCAAGGAACATACACTGAACTAGATTTCTGCTTCCCAGCCCCAAAACAACTGAGTTAAGTAGCTGCACTATGTCCAAAATAGGCTTTTATCATGTTTTTCACTACTGATTTCAGGGTGAAAAGCATGATCCCATTTTTGAGAGGAGGATGTGAATTTTACAGATATTACAATAGTAAATCCTTGCTAACTGCATAAGTTCATTGATTGTAACATGAAACATTTCTGTGTGCAATAACTGAGACTTGATGGCACCATAGGGTCAGAACAAAAGGAACTGTGCACCCACCAAAACAGAAACTGACCAATGAATAGTTTGTGTCAGTACTACCTTTATTAATAAAGTGCTATTTGAATGCCATATGTGCAAACAAATGGAAGCCACACTACTGTATATGAAGGCAGCAGTGGAGAAATAATATGCACCTAACATTTCACTCAGCTGACTGAGGAGCTTCACCAGAGGCCTCTCCATAACTGCACATCATACTCCAAATGCAGCTGCAACAGGAATAGAAGCAGCACATTTCTTCTGTTACTAACCCACATGCCTGTGCAACCTAACATCCTACAGTGAAGCCCGTTGGGATCAAGCACAGTGTCACAGTTTCCCTGCATGACAAAAGGGATTAACTCCAATTGAAATTGCATTGTTCCCTGTAACTGTACTGCAGAATTCTGCAGAGTTGGGCTTGATCCTGTTGAGCTTCATATATGCCTCACCCACTGCTCTGATGCACTGTACTGACTGCTTTGGCTGCTATTAAGACCCTGAGTTCCTTATCCTCTATCACTTTTAACACTACACTCTGTATTCTGTCTTCAGGTTTCTGACCACTATATGGATAACTTTACATGTTTCTACATTACATTTTAGTTGCCAGACCCTTGATTTCTGCCATCTCTTCAGATCTTCCCTCAGTGTCTTGACTGCCTCATTACAGTCCACTCTACCATAGGTTTTTGTGTCATCTTCAAATACACTCATCTTCCCTTGAATTCTTTCCACACTATTACAAATAAAGACACTGAAAAGTATTGTGCCTAATGCTGATTCCTGGGGAACTCCACTGGTGACTTCCCATACCTCTGAGAATTTCCCATATAAGACTATCCTTTGTGCTGTCCCTCCCATCCAGTTCCTGACCCATCCTGTAATCTTGCCCCAACCCAGGTCCATTAAATTATTTAATCATTTCCCCATGTGGGACTAAGTCAAAGATTTTGCTGCAGTCTAGACACCGTTCATACACTGCCTGTCCTTTGTCTTCTATCTTTGTGACCCTGTCAAAGAAGCCGATCAGATTTATCTGGCACAACCTCCTAATTATGAATCCATGCTGTGTTTTTGTCCTGGAATCCACTGGCCTCCAGAATCTCCACCATCAATGCCTTAATAATGACCTCAAGTCATTTTCACACTAGGGATGTTGGACTTCTGGTCTACAGTTCCCTGATTCACCATGCTTCCACTCTTCTACAGGGATAACATGTCAGCTGAAAATGCACAGAAGACTACAGGCACAGCTGCAGAACCTGATGTATGCCTATGGAGAGAGCTGAACCCAGAACCCACAGAAGGCTGCACTCTGGAGTTGAAATGATTAGATTTTTTTACATCAGCTGTCCCCAATACATTGGCCTCACTGTTCTTTCTCATGAACAATTGAAGAGGTCTGCTAGTAGCTTGGCCAGCTCCTGCCATATTTCTTTTTGAACCCTGAGAACATTGATTTACAATATTTTATTGTATATCATACAGTACTTTAAGATTTATAAAATGCATTGTATATTGAAATGCATGCAAACTGCAGTGAAACACACACAGAATGTGCAGTAGCACACAGCACGGTGTCCCACACAATACTGAGTGAGATTCATTAGCAGTCCCATGAGTAATAGACCCTCCCCTTGAATGACATGCCAGTGAATTTTATTTCTTGCTCACTCACAAACTACTAGCCTGCTAAAACATATTGTATCTCTCAACGTCTTGCCTTGCAAACCAGGAACAGGTAATAGAAAAATCAGGGATTAATGACTGTGCTCATAGACGTCGGTGGGGGGGAGCTAATGGTGCTATAGCACCCCCAGCTTCTTAGGGCATAGTAAACTGCCCTTTTAAAACTGCCGTCTTTATAGCACCAGCTACTCTTTTAACCCCTTCTCACTAGAATTAAAAAGAAGTCGATTGAAAAAGAGCCACATATGTGTCTCTCAGGTGTGAAGGGGTTAATGCTGGCTCCAGTTTAGGTAGAAAGCACACACAACACTTAATCAACTCTTTCCTTTGTGATATAATCTGCTATAGTTCACACTTTGTATTTTGTCTTTCTTTCTTGAGCCTTTTGCAGAGTTTACTGAGAAAGGAAAATAATAGCCCCCAGCCCAGCCATACTGTCTCCTTGCCAAAGCCATAAAGTGAAGATTAAGAATCATAAATAAACATTCACTTATGAGTTTCTCCACATCCTGTTCCAAACCACCTCTATGCATTGCTGGCCATTCTGTAGGCATCCTGTCACAGCACACCTCTGTGGTTAATTTACTAGTGCAGTGCAGCACTGTGTGCCTAAACTTGCCTATTCTATACACAAACAGTATAGAAATCATCCATCTGATCGATCCTTCCTTGTTGAGTCAGCGACAGCATCACCCTCCGAATCCAACCAGAGAGAGAACTACATCTGACTACACTCAAAGTAAGCAAGCTGAAAATGATAAAATGCAATGTTGTTGTTTTGAGAGTCAGTCAGCACTGCACAGCATGGCTGTATGATTTCAAACTTTAAAGTTTCTGTTGCAGTTGAACTTGTACATTGTGTTGTACATAATTATTCAGGGAGGCTGCCAGCTGGTTATTGTTTGATTCCAATGGCTAGTACTTTTTTAATGTATCCTTATTCTGTAGTTATTTGTTGTAGCTGGCTGGACACTGTTATCTGATTTGCATATAGCCTGTTGTAAGAAATACAGTATATTTTTGTGAAAGGTTTCCACAGGATAGGCTTGTATGCACTACAGACTAGACAGTTGTAGAGTGTAAGCAAACTATACAAGGGTTATATCTGTTTTTCATTTTTCTCTTAATGCAGTGGTGAGTGTGTGTGTGTGTGTGTGTGTGTGTGTGTTTGTGTGTGAGAGAGTTACTCCAAGGACCCACACATTGCCACAGTGCAAAACCATGTGCATGGTTCCCCTGATGCAACTTTAAAGAACCTGTTTCTCATACAGACTGTTATCTTGTATTATACAATGGCAAGAAAGAATCCTGGATTCTGATTGGTCAGTATGTGCCTGAGACCGTGATGATATTACAGTATAACATCACTGTCACTGATTAGCATTAGCTTTGCTTGCCATTACCATAGATCACCATTACCTTTTTTTTCTCTTCTCTTAAGAAATTCACTAAAAATCTACTAAAAACATTTTTAAAATATTTTTTTTATTTTGTATCACAATGAGCCATTGTATAATAGCAATAAGGCACTCCAGTGTGTGTGTTATTGTGTAATAGCGTCACTCCTGGTGTTATGGAAGCACTCGGCTTCACCTCGTGCTTCAACCCACCCTAGGAGTGACGTTATTACACAATAACACACACCGTGTTGTGCCTTATTGCTTAATTATCTTCCAGAAGGCTTCACAGAAATCCAGCTGCTCAATCTGGACTGCAGTCTGGATGTGTGTGACATTGTGTGTTGTTGCTTAAACATTACAGACAACACAAATGTGACTAAATGAAATCCTTTAGGAAATCTGCCTGCTGTTTGAATGCATGCAGGTATCCCTCTGTCATCCTTTTAAAGAGCTCATGACATCACATGGGAACACTGGAAAACTATAAGTATATAAACACACTTTGTTTTGCTATGTATTGACACAGGATAGCCCAGCTTGACACTTAGTGAAGTAGTCTTGCTTTTCTATTTTTTTGCAGATGAGAAGAGTAAAGCAAGGAGAAGTTGTGTTAATTGACTTGCTCAGCCTCATACAACTATCAAGTTGCTCTACTATAGGATTAGAACCTGGATCTCCAGGTCCCAAGCCTATTGCACATATACTCATAGTTTTGTTTTACTGCAACTGCTGTAATTCTTGCAGTTTGTAGAGTTGCATATCTATGTTTTATTTCTCCTGCTTACTCCTCAGATCACCACACACACACACACACACACACACACTCTGGAAGCCCCACTCTGTCTCTGTATACCAACCTGAAAAAAATTATAAAAAATGGTTACCTACCAAGCTTCCAATTTTCACAATTACTAGGCATGGTAGCACCTATTAGGTACATTGTTAACAGGTAAATTATTCTGATGGGCTGAGAGCAAAGGAACTAATACAGTGAACAAAAGTGTTGAATGTGATAAAAGTCAGGTGTGCTGACTATGATAAAAGCATATATACTACTACTACCACACTCAGTTACATACAGAACCACAGTGTGCTGAATGTGATATGCTGTGGGTCACCCTGGAGATGGGGAACAGAGCCACTGTTTGGACTGGTGTCATCTATAGACCTCAGGCAGAGGGGGGGAGTTAGAGAAGGTACTAGTGGAAGCCATTGGTAAAATGGCAGAAAAGGGGGGGATGCTGCTGTTGGGGGAGTTCAGTGCAGTGGATATAGATTCCTGGCCATGTTCCTACTGTTGTATTGGTTGGAGACAGTGCAGAAGCAATTTTTTAAAGCACAGGGTGGTAGGCCCAGAAGCACCTTCTGGGCTAGCAAACAGATCTGGAGCTTTATTCAGCTGGGTAAAGTTAGCCAGGTCTTTTTTTCTTCTGTTATATCAGCCACTACTCAGAGTTGTTACTGCTGTTATTGCTGAGTGTTGATCAGCTGCAGTCAGGGGTGGCAGATGGTAGGTTCAGGAAGGGAGAAATGACACATTTTTCAGCTCAGTAACTGCAATTGAAATGGCTTTTTCCCCCTTTTAAGGACTGTTGTTTGCCTTTTATTTGGATGTATTTACTCCAAAGGATCCTCTTCTGTGCTGGGAGAAAGGGGAAGGGGGTCCACCTGTTCCCTGTAACATGCCACATCTTACTGCTAAATGCACTGCAGTATGTAAGATTGAAGGGAACTGCTGGTCCATCATGTCTGAGCAGGGTGACCCTTCCCATCCCTTCCTTGGCTGCAGTCTATTTGCACTTGTCTGTGCAGTTGTTGCCTGGGCAGATTTTTTTTTTTATTGTAGATTATAACACATTTGTATAAAGACTGTATGCTTATATAACAGCTTTCATTTTCAACTGGTCAGCCATTTGGCATCAACTTAAGCAATGGAATGTTCTGACTTCATATGGAGTTATTTGGGGTAATGAGTTAATAGCTGAGGTCTTAGTATTCAATATTAAATATCTGCATATTGTATAAAAGTACTCTTAACATTATTACTGTTATAATAAATGTGCATTTATTGTATTTCTGTATATCAACAGCTGGTTCGGAAAAAGTGCCCTTCATACAATAACAGGTGTCCTTCCGACCTTCAGCACTCCCAATTTTTACAATCTTCCAGCACCCCTGACTGTGCCTACAAATTGAAAATATCAGCTCAGTGAAATTGCTTGTGTGGTATGACATGAAAGTATTTTATGAAGGAGAATTAGAGCATAACAATGCAGCATCTTTAGAGTTGGCCCAGTGGTGCTGAGGACTGAGGCACCCACCTCACCTTTTGCCACACCGGTGACTCGTGTTCAGGAGCAGACACAGGATGCCAGGGGGTCAGCTGGGGAAGAAGTGAATCAAGAATTTGGAGGACTACTCTCCTCTCCTGCGGAGGATAGGCTGTGGACTCCATGGTTCTAGTGTCTCCCCATGGAGACTGGGAGCAATGCGGCCAGGGAGGCATATAGATAGGGGTGAGGCATGGCTAACATCCTGCGGGTGGGTATGGGAGCGTGCCCATCATGCGCTGTGCTCCATAGCACATCCATGCCTGAAGGGGATCAGCATGAACCAGCATAAACAAGAATGAACAAGAAAAACCCCAGTCCCCAGGAGGATGACGATAGGCCTTGCAAGTCAGCCCCCCATGCCCAATTCTGGACCCTGCTCACTCGGGGCCTCCCAGCTCCTCTTCCACTCAAGCCTACAGTCTGGATTCTGAGAAAGAGCATATCAGAAGGAGGGCCACCTGAGTCTAGAGGGTTTCAGGCCATGTAGGAGAATGACCGACAACCCAGGGCCACATCTGAGGGAGATCCCAGTGGGGCTGGCATTCTAAGGGAAACAGAGTTGAACCCCCAAAAAAATGCAGTATCTGGCAATATTTTATGCTTCAGAGCTATACTCTTCACTGACAGAAATGCCAGTTCAAAAGATGGGGGAGGTTCTAAAATGTTACTAGACACAAACAAGAAGAAAGGTTGTTGCTTCTTATTACCTATCACTTAGCAAAGTGGTTACTTTATTGGTCAAGAATATGCAAAGTGGCACTTCACATGCTGCTTCCCCCAGCAAAGTCAGCATTTTGCCCAGTGAAGAGGCATTTCACCAACAAACAGGTACTTCACAAAAGGTTTCCCTTTTCTGCCTTCCTTATAGCGGCATATCCCACAGTCCTCTTCCAGCTTAACCAGTTATATACAAAACCCTGTCCACCGAACCTCAGAGCACCAAATCCCATGTTCATCTCATCTCAGCTTCAGCTAGTGCAGTTATATACATATACAGTAATTTACTATAGGCTGAAAAAAGTGGATGCCAAGCTGTTGAAGAATACAATATGTCTTCAGACAACCATCCTACCCCCACTCACATAGTACTCCCAATCCCACCTTTCTTGCTCTATCCTGACCAGTTAATATGTTACCTATTCCAGCATCTTCACAACACCTAATCCCATCCTTCTCTCTCAATACCACCAAGAGTAATGTTTAAATTGAGGAGACAGTGACTGACACAGACCATCTTTTCTTCACCTTGTCCAGTCACCATCTGAATAAATGAGATCATGTACATTAAGCAACCAGCACAGACCCCTCTTCTACCTCAGCTGTCTGCTATATGAATGAACGACAGAATGCAAATTACTGTACATTACCACATGTTAACGACAAAGATGAACAGAGATGGGTCTATGCCAGTCGACATCTCCTCCAGTTATAAAATATTATTGGTGGTATGCAGGGAGAAGGGTGAGATTAGGTGCTGTGAGGATGAGGGAATGGGGTAACATGTTTACTGGTTGGTGTGGAGGAAGAAGGTTGGGACTGAGACTACTATTATGGTGGGAGGAAGGGCCATTATCTGAATTAATTTTCTTCAATTGCTTGTCTCCAATTTTTACAACCTGTAATAAACAGTAAATTCATTGATAGGCTGCTATGAGGAGGATGGAGTAGTATGTTTAACTACTAAGAGCTGGTGGCAGGAAGAGTGGGATATGGCACTAAGAAGGTGAGGGGAGGAGAAAACCCTTTTTTAAATTAAAAGAGAATGTGTACTACAATGAAAAGTCAATTTTGGCAAAGTGCCAAAACTTCATGTACATACAGTATGCATAGCATGAATTTTAGCATGTTAAAGCAATTCATGCTGGCCCCATGGTGCCACGTGATAGGGGATCACCTGGCATGCTAGCTACCCGGGTTCATGTCCCGAGCCTGGGGTGACAAGAGCAGAGGCCAGCAGGGAGGGCTCAAAAGCATTCTCTAGATGCTTTCCTCCTGGAGTGGAGGGTCAAGGACACACTGCCCTTTGGCAACTCCTGGTGGTCAGGTTCATCATCATGCTTTGCAGCATGGGTGACAACATGTCACATGCACAATCTGCCAGGACATTGTGGCATGTGTCCAAAGTGGGCGGGGGAACAGAAACTAGGAAAAATGGCCACCTAGCCCCCAGATGATGACAGCCCATCTTCCTGTCGCTGTGGTAGCCAGGGTAAGCCCCATGCAGCGCCCTCGCCACCCTGGTGAGGAATGAAATAGATGCCTATGGGCACTGGAAAGTCCTCCCCCCGGTCACCCTCCATGGGTAGAAGGGCCTCCCCCAATGAAAGGATATGTCGAGTCAGCCAGGTGGCAATGTGAGGGGCAGGGGTCGGCAGATGGCAGGGTTGTGGTGGCATGTGCTGGCTGCCCAAAGGAGAGGCCAGCTAGGCCAGCAAAGGAGAGGAAGTAAAACGATAATGCAAAAAAACCAAAAAAGCAATTCACTATTGAAGTAAATCTTTGCTGCAACTTAAATGCCAAATATAGAAGGGGAAGAGGACATTTCTGAGGTGAAATTAGGATGTCCTTGAAGATTAGGGGTAGTTGAGAGGTATGGTTTAATGCTGTTGGGGATTAAAAAAAGGATATTTAACTCCTGATTTTCTTTCTTTCTTTGATTGCACAACTTTAATCAGATTTGAGAAAATTATGTTGTGATAAATTATCCTTTATAACTACAACACAATACAATTTCTTCCCTCAGCTGGTTACATGGCAACTGCTACTGTCATTTATAGCTAATATATACTGTACATGTCTAACACCCTATACTTAGGATATTCCTAAATATCACAGTCATGCCATAGACATGAGGGGCTGCATGCATTTTTTTTTTGTATTATAAGTTTAAAGCTGCAGTGCAGTGAAATTGGGCAAAACATTTGACCCTACTCCTTTTTCACTTTAAAAGATTCCAGACATCTTCCTGTTTTATTTAGTGGTAACATTTCCTAGTAATACCCTTTGACTACTTTATAAATGTTTTAATTTAGTTTTTTTCTCAAGAAAAAAGATGGTTTTCACATTTAGCTTTGAAATAACACAGTAGATCTCGCAATGGTTAGGATCGAGAGAAAAAAAACTCTTGGTGCACTGCATAAGGGGTGCCTAGACAAGTAGATTGGACAGGTACAATATGTAATATTTATATTAATTGTAACTGAAACTAGCTTTTTGGAAAAACATTTTTCATTACACTATTTATTTCCGTTTATTCAGATTTTCTATTGCCTAGAAGTTTAATTTCAGTATGTATAATCAATAAAACTTTGTGAGTTCTATAATTTACCTCAGATGCATGACAGGGAAATATGGTAAGAGGAATAACATCATGGCATATACTGTAGTTGTTATAGTTTGGAGTCTACATTTTTTTCTACTTTATTTTTGCAATTATTTTGTGTTATTTAGTGAACATTCTTGGTTGTAATATATACATATATATATATATATATACACACACACACACATATATTAGCAGCACGTACTACCAGCCCAGTTCTCATCAGGGACTGGCATATGATTTGCCCATTTTTGGTCTGTGTAGCTCAAAATCATGATGCTGCACTAGTGGCATTTACAGTACCCAGTTACAACACATCTGTGGATCACCATATGGTGGGGGCAAAGATTTGCAAGGCTCTGAGCCTGCAATAATAAGCCCAGTCTAGCAACATAAAGGATTCCCTGCTCCACATATGGCAGCAGCAGATTATGCAATGTCAGTCCATGGGTCGAACTGTTGTACTACTGTAGGCTCTCAGTAATTGATACAGTCTTTAGTCATCAGCCCCTGTGTGCCCAGCCCACCCTGTGAAGAGGGTGGGCATGGAATGGACCAGCATCTTCTGATGAGAGCACTTCTGGCCATAAACAATCCTTTATGGGGGAAGGGGGGGTGGATCAAAGGCACAGCTTACACATGTCAGAGCCAGCTGGTGTTGTTCTTTCCCCCAGAGACAGCTCAGACTGCACCACTACCTGATGTCAACCAGGTTACAGTACTGCAGTGGAGTCTGTAGCCAATCCACTCTATCCCAAGTTCTGTCTTCCTGAACAAATTTGCTTCTAATAGTAAATAAAAGCAACTATAACCAAGTGCTCAGCTAAAGGAAGAAACTGTATTTTTTTTTGTCTTCCCCTTTATGCTGATTTTTCACCACCATGGCCTTCATCCACTTATTTGGTGACCCCCCAGCTCCAACCTGCACACCTTCTCTGGTACTTACCTGCTTACTCCCACTCAGACTTCCTCTTCCAGGGTCTGGACAGTGGGGAAGGTGGCCCAACTCTGCACTTTTATTGTTATCAGCTTCAGAGACATCTTTCAGCTGGCAAGCAGGCTGTTTTTTTTTTAATTTTTTGCCATGAACAGTTTCTGAGACATCTTGTAAGCAACCCAGTAGTTTCCAAGTGAGTAGGAAATAAAGTATACAGGCAGATCTAAGGGGGGGGGGAGCTATTACTCATGTGTCTGATGGCTAATCTTATTCTGTACTGTTTGTGACATTATGCATTTCAGGGTTTTTCTTTTATGTGTTTCACTGTATAGTATATGTATTAATTTTAACACATGATTTGTTTATTGCACCATATGCTGAAGTGTATACATTTCAGAATACAATGTACATTATTTTCTAAGCTAAAAATACAAAGAACCTCAGCAAAAAAAGTACTAAGGCAAAGGTTACTTGAAATGGGCATTGGCAGCAAAGCCAACTTTAAAATCTATGAAACCTGTCTTTGCCAGTGCCTTTTTCAGCTAACCCTTCCTTGCCTCAATGCTTTTGTGCTGAGGTTCTTATTCTTTTTAGCTTTCTTTCTTATTTTGGACCCGCCATAACTCAAAACCATAAGAGCACATATCGTCTGGCTCATCTTCCCATCGATTGAGATACAGATGTGGCACACTGATGTGTCCAAAGAGGGACAAAACATATGTCTGTTTTCTGTTCTTAGCCATTGCAGATTGTGTGAGAGGCCATTTTCACCATGCATTACTGCTTAAAGTAGATACAGTCAAAATGTTCATGTTGATTTGCATATACACCCCATGGTGCTTTGCACTGTTAGAGTGTGTGTGATTTAGTATTTTAGATGTCTTCCTATATTCTGTATGCATTTCACTATATATAGTGGTGTATGTGGCTCAATGTACAGTATAGTGTTTACATTTCTTTCTATTAAGTACATATCTCAGTGTATAATATGCACTTTAATATACAGTACAATATATGTACTACATGCCAGTCTATGATGTACTGTGTTTATTTCTTTATAGACTGGAGTGTATGTCATTCACTATACAGTGTATGTGTTTCACTATATGATACTGTATACAGCATGTCCAAAAGCAGGTATTATTTCCCTAATGGTACCTCATAATTGTTTTTTTTTTCAGTATGCATATTGATTTGATACTGTTCTCATAAAATGTTTTACCATTTAAAGGTGGAGCTGTATTATAAAATTACAAGTTTTCCAAAATGTGTCCTCTGCTCTTTCCACTATGAGGAATGTAGCATCATTGATCTTTTCAAGTGACTATATACACTGTATGTAGAGTAGTAGTGTAAATGCTTTGAGTTTAAGCATAATAGTCCTTCTAATTAAACAAAATAAAAGATACTGTTACCATTAAACTATGTTTTATAGTCAAACTTAAATAAATAACCCTTATGTAAAACAGTGACTCATTGCCTCACTGAGTACAGTAGACAGAAAGTCAGCAGCTGAACATGTTTTTCAAGCAGAACACTATAACAATGTTAATGCTCTATATTATTTTGATATTTATTTATTAATTTAGAATTTCTGCACACTTTGATATCCACATTTAGGCTATCAGCTTAGTTTTTAAGAGGGCCCTGGGAGGTATCGTTTTAGCAGCAGGTGTTATTAACAGATATAAAATACATTATTTCATAAACAGATGAGACAGCACTGTTGAAAATACCATGATAAGCTGCCCTGGTGGTGTGGTTGGTTCAGGCACTGTGTGCCTTACCTCCTGCCCTGCTGGTTTCCCAGGTCTGGAAATAGAGTAGGGTCACTCAGGAGTCAACTTGGGGAAGAAGGTTCAAGCATCCATGGATGGCTCTCCTCCTCCAGGGTGGGGGACAGCATGTGACACTGCTTGACTGCCACCCAGCAGAGGTGGCCACATCTCTGTGGGTTGGGCACAAGTGTTCAAGTCCATGTGGCATCTACATGCCACATGCCCATGCCAGTGCACATATGCCAATTTCTGGGAAGGGGAAAAAAATTGCAAAAAAGGAGGGGCCTGCACAATCAGCAAGCCCTGACTGCCCTGCCTCACAACATCCTCCTGAGGCCCTATCAAACCAGATCTGGACTTCATAGGGCATGGCCTTCCCTCTTCCAGCCCTGCCAAGGATGTGCAGCCATGGGGAAAGTGTTATAGAAGAGAAAATACCACTGTAAAACAGTCCATGAATATTCCTATACCTTTATTGGTCAAAACACTTCAAATGGGCATTATTTTCTGACAACTGTACAGCTCAGCTCAACCATACATTTTTAACTAATAAAGCCCATTTTACAAGTGGGATGACACATCCGCAGTCATAAAGAAGATAATGCACTTCTCAGGTGGTTGTGGCAGTCAGTTACACCACCTGCCTAACAACCCTCTGAGGCATGTATTACTGTAGAACTAGTTATTTTCACGCAAAGTAAATTTAGCGCAAACACAAATGCAACTATAATTGCATAAATTTATTTTAGTGCTAAGTCACAATCACCACATTCACCATAATGGAAAAAAATACTAAAAGTGCTAGTTAGCACAAATTTATTTTCACGCAAGTTAGTACTTCAGCGAAAATAGTAAAAATTATTTTACAGTGAAAATTTCAAGTTCTACAGTATTCCCTTGTAACCACACATCTTGTATTTCAGTTAAAACACTGTAAATATTTATTCCACAAGAGCAGGCACCATAATAAAACTACTTACACTCTGTTTTAAGTGTCTAGCTCAAGGCATGTAGTTGAGGCCCCTCAGCACCAGATGCCATAACGTTTTGATGCTAGTGTGTCTTAGTCACATGTTCCCAACACGGGGATCACATAAAACATGTTTGCATTGAAACATCAATGTATCTGGTGCAGACATGCTTCATTGACTGTATGAATGAAGCCATGGTTTATTTATTGACCAATTTTGATTTTAGTATTTGGGGTCCTGCACTTGTGCAATAAATGTTCACATCGCTATCAATTTCGTCAGAGTGTTCTGTTACTGGAAGGGGTGCCACTGTTTACTTTCTGGCTACTGTCCCCTCATGTACAGTGCTGCTAATCTACTGTATCCCAGTTTTAGAGTTCTATACTTAGTTTTAGTAAATAATGCAGTTTAATTGGAATGACGAGTTTAACGGGCCAAAAGATTTTATATTCATCTTACTTCATACTTTAACTATTTACATTTCACAAAAGATTAAGTGATAAAAGATCAATGAAATACATTTTCCTACCTGGATATGCCTGTACCCTGATTTGGGAGCTGGCAGTTCCATCCCCTCCTTCACTCAGTGCTCGAACTTCAATGATGTAAACCCCACCTTCAGGTAGTAACACTACTGCAGAAGGTTTACTTGTCTCTATGACTTGACCACTGCTGTGCCCTTCTTGTCTGAAAAGGACCTGGAAACCAAGTAGATTATTAGCTGAAATGGTTCTTACTCACACAAGGTACACCTTTGCATCACTGTCTCTTTTTGTAGGTTAAACTATTATGTGGTGTGGTAAGGCCCCTATATTTAGGGTTGATTAGGCTGTTTAATGATAAACTCCAATTTTTGCACTTTAATAACATCTGCTTTGTTTGATAAAACAGCCCAAAATTTGGCATGTCAGAGTGTCAAAACATGAAAAGTTTTGTGATGGCATCGTATTCAGTTTTTGAGATATGAAGCACCAAAACAACAGAAAAAAAATCACGTTTGTTTTCTCTATACTTAACATTGCACATTGTTTACTCTCACCTACAGCCTAGATGGTGTGGAATTTTTTCATGACATTTTTAGAGTTGAAGGGACCCATGCCAGAGGTGTTCCTTTCAAAGGTTTTGTGAAAAAAATATTATATGGTTCTAGAGTTATAAGGATTGTTTAGTTAACTGAGAAATGTGAACAGTAAAAACAAAACAAAAAAAAATGATTGTGAGTACTTATTCATGAGTTACCTGTTGTACTGAAAAAAAAATACTTACCATGGGAAAAAATACTGATCATGCCAGCTGCCATCTTGTTTTTTTCTTTAAAACTTACAGACATTGAAAATACATTAAAATGTTACATATTCAAAAAAAACAACACCTGACACAAGTCTAGCTAATGGGGGAACCCTTTTATCTAGATTCAGTGGGTTGTTTAACAAATTTTCGGTAATATCTTTTCTGGGTATCACAAACTCCAGGGTGCCCAGCTTAGTAAGGAGACCCATTCACCCACATTCTCTGTATGAGAACATCAGTGCTTTCTTGACATCTGCAGCTGCAGATGGATGTATGGTGCCAGCTGAAGTGCCAGCAGTGAACCAGTGATCCCTTAATCACTTTCTTGTCTTGCAGTCTGTCTGCCTCTGTCTGTCTATCTGCCTTGCTGTGTGTCTGTCTATCTGTCTGTCCATCCATCCATCCATCCATCCATCCATCTATCTATCTATCTATCTATCTATCTATCTATCTATCTATCTACCTAGCTATCTAACCATAGTAACATAGAAGTTGTCAGCAGATGAGGACCATCTAGCTCATTCGGTCCTCTGTGCTGATCCTGCCTACAGCACTTCCTCACCCCCTTTAAGCCCTTATTCTCTCCATATTTGCCTTGGTGCTAGGATTTCCTTATGACTATCCCATGCATTCTTGAAGCCTGTGATCATTTTAGCTTCCACCACATTCTCTGGGAGTCTGTTCCAAGCTTCCACCACCCTCTTCATGAAGAAAAACATCTTGATATCCCCCCTCAAGCTTCATTGAATGACCCCTACTTCATGCATAACTCCTCTGGAAAATACTCCCTTCCTGAATCTTAATCACACCCATGAGATATTTATATGTCTCTATTATGTCTCTGCTCTCATGCCTCACTTCTAGATAGTAGATGCTTAATTCTCTGAGTCTGTCTTCATGGTGCTTCAGGTGTAGGCCCTGTAGCATCTTTGTTGCCCTTCTTTGAACCCTCCCGACCCTGTCTATGTTCTTTCAAAGGTAGGGCCTCAAGAACTGTACACAGTATTTGAGGTGAGGTCTCATCAGTGTTCTGTATAGTGGCATTATGACCACCCTCCTTCTGCTGGTGACCCCTCTACCTATGCACCTCAGCATCCTACTAGCTTTCCCCACCACCTTGTTACACTTTTTAGCAACCTTCAGGACATCAGAAATAATTATCTCCAGGTCTCTTTCCTGTCTTGTGACTGTTAGTTCCTCCCACCAGATTGTAATTAGCTACAGGGTTCCTGTGACTCAGGTGTATGATTTTACACTTCTTTGCACTAATACCCAGTTGCTAGACCCTTGACCACTACTCCAGCTTGCTATGATCCTCCCTCATTTGTTCCACCCCACTGGAGTGTCCACCCTGTTGCATATTTTGGTATTATCTGCAAACAGATACACCTTCCCTACCAGCCCCTCTGTGATATCATTGATAAATATATTGAAGAACACTGGACCTAACACTTACACCTGTGGCACCCCGCTACCTACCTTAATTATTTTTTAAGTAGACCAGAGTGCCCATCCTTGGTACCTGTTTCTTTCTATCCTCTCCCCTCCAGGTCACTCATCCACCCTTACCTTCCCAATTGTTAATAATAAATATATTATATGAGTGGACTAGAGGTCCCACTCCCACTCCCACTTCCAGTCTTGATCCCCTTCCCTTCCAGGTCATCCTCCCTCTGTTGACTCTTAGTATGTGGCAGGACTGGATTGCCAGCCCTGGTGCCGCTGAACAGTAGCCTAACACTGGGGTGCCCAGTCCCCAGTGTCAGAATATCTGAAATAAAGAAAACTACCCCTCATTTATTTTACCCTGTAAAAAAGAAAATGGTCCCTGTCTGATCTGACCCCCCACAAATCCCACCCTGACCTCCAACTATGTATCCACCTCCACACATCCGCCCATACCCCCCACACTCCCTCACTTATTTGAACATGTCCCTCAGGGTAGACCCACTCCTCAATTGAAGACATGTCTTGCTGCTAGAACCAGCAACTGTGATATGAGAAAATCCTGTAGGTGTGGTTCAATGTACCAGTATTTCAAAGGCTTTTTGAACTTTGATTCACAGCTTTGTCATTTCTGTATATTTTGACCCAAATTTTCAACTTGGCTTTTTTGGAACCCCACCTCATAACCAATGAAAGTGGAATTATGAAAATCTGTCCCTAAATGTGATTTTCCAATTGCTTTGAGAAATCACCTTTCTGGTGGAATCTGAAAACTTTCATCACCTTGTTCATGAGGTGGGGTCATAAGGCTGTATTGAAAATATGAGGTCAAAATATATAAAAATGACAAAGTTGTGGGAATATGTTGACATTTTTGTATTCTCCTTCATAACTGGTCATTTTAAATATTTTGACTCCAAATTTTCAACATAGCTATTTCTTCACACCACCTCATGAATGTGACAGGCTGTCATTTTTCAAATCCTGGCCAAATGTGTTTTTTGCATCTGTGGCACAAAATTATGTTTCAGTGGTGCGGAAAGATGCTTAGGTGGGGATTTGAAAATGTTCACCTACCAGGTTCAGGAGGTGGGGTATGCTGAACATTTGGTGTAGACATATGGCAAAATGCCCAGGATATGAGTCAACATTGCAGTATTTCAATGTTCATTCATAACTTCACAAATCTTTAATATTTTGACTCCAAACTTTTAATAAAGTCATTTTTTCCACACCACCTTAAGCATTGTGGGTGTCATTTTATTAAATCCTGGATGAGATATGTTTTTGCATTTCTGGTGCAAAATGACATTTTGACCGATATACTATAAATGGTACATGTTACGTTTATGAGAGTTATGAAATGACTATCTTGAAAATTTGGGGTCAAAATAAAAAAAAAGTATAACTGTTAAGAAACTTTGTGTGTACTGGCATGCTTGACCCCATGGTGTATGTTTTTTGATCCTGTGTTGGTAAGCTGAATTCAATGGCAAGCTTAGTGACCCAACTAGGTGGGGAATGGTGCTGTTATGCAAACTGCATACTGTGTGACTCTGAACAAGTCACTTAACCTCCCTAATGCTCCCAGATCACCGCTGAAAACAGGCAGTTGTGCCTAGTGGGCCTTACCCAGTTACCAAAAGAATTAAAAAAAAAACTCAGCCAGGGAATGAATGCTACAGGATTTCTGCACAGGCCTGTGTACCATATAGTTAAGACAACTGCCCTCTTGGAATAGAGACCTGCACCTCTGCACCCATGGGTGGCAGAAGGCCCTTTGAATTGGCTGACAGATGGACTCCTTGCTCTGTGTGTCTGTATCTGCAGCAACAAGGAAGCACTGGGAACAGAGGGCTCTGTGCTTCCACAGCCCAACAGACAGCCCCATGCTTTCTTCATAGCCATTGTTGTTATTCTGTAGACAGATGGAGTCTTCCCATGGTGCTGGACCAAAAGGGCACTGTGCATCTGCATCTGTTTCTGCAGGTCCAAAAGTGACCTGCATAAATGAGGATAAATGAGGATACAATTCCACTGTCTCAGAAAGAAAGGAAATTATTTGCAAAAAAACTTCATTAATGCACCAGTTAGAGTAACTTAACACCATTAAAGTAGAGCAATGTGGAGCTATGGTTTGTAACCCTAACTCCCCAACCCCACCTCCCAAACAGTACAAGGAGAAAAACATTAGGGTTTTGGGTCTCTGGAGTCTTGGAGAAGCAGTGGTGGGGTCTTCCTTGGGGATGTCAACCATAATTCCCATCCTGTTCCCTAAACAAACATCACAAGTGAGCTCCTTTCTTCCTGCAGGATCCTAAATGAAGAGGGCTACAATAAATTATGTTGGCAACTAGTGGTGAGACATACAGTACTTCTCTACTTTTGAAGGGTGTATCACTATGAGGCACTGGCTTGGAACTGTACCTTGTGCTTGGGACTGGAGGCTACGGGTTGAGGGAAGGGTTAGCAGTAGGGCTGACAACTCCAAGGAAGACCCTACCACTGATTCACCAAGACTCTGGAAATCCAAAGACCTAATGTTTTTTCCTTGTGCTTCTTGAGGAGGTGAGGTAGAGTTGCAGATGACAACCCTAATGCTATATTTCCTTACTTTTGTGGCATTAAGTTACCCTAACTGGTGCATTAACAACTTTTTTTGACAAAGTTATATTATGGGGCACTGTTTTGCCCTTATAGTTAGGGTTACAAGTGCAAGGCAATGCGATTTTATATTTTGACACCAAATCCTGGAGGCTCAGAGTACCTTAGACAAGATTCAAATAAATCATACAAAAACAGTTTTGGTAGTATATGGGCCACATATAAAAAATACAGTAGGCTATTTCAAATAGATGGTAATTTAAGGTTTCTATAAATGCCTCCCTCTGCCAAAGGAATACATGAAGATGAGATGGTAAATAATTCTAAATCAATGAGGTAGCCATGTCAAACACTGTTTCCTGGCTAGCTTCAGACTTAGCCATGGGATATGGAGCAAATGTGCCTCAGTGGAGCAGGGACAGTGGGCAGGGGCATATGCAGCCAGGAGCTCTTTTAGGTAGCCATGGCCAAACTGTTCAGGGCCTTGTACATTAAGTCTATATTTATGCTGAGACACCACTGAATTTGCTGCTAGTGCAGATCATGCACCATCACATGACATGCTCATATTGAGGGATCCAGCAATCAGTCAGGCTGCATCATTCTATAATAGCTGTAGGTGGTGCATCAGACCTCCAGACACATTTCTATGTCAAACCAAGATCTATGCACCTTAATATCATGACCATTCCTGGGTTGAATAACCTGAAATTTGGCATGCATGTCACCAGTGCCTGGGTCTTTGGAGCCTGTAAATTTTGAAACAGTTGGTTAGGTGATTTAAACATTCTTGAAGGCTGAAAACACATTAAAATATGATTTTTAAGACTTTTGTTTCCATCAGTATCTCAAAATAGCTGTGAGTTAAAACATGAAACATTTAAAATTCATTAGAAGTTTAGCCCAAGGATGATTCTTAGATAGGTGGCTTTACTGATAAACCTGTAGATTTTATTATATTAAGAAAACAAAATGCTCTGTGCATATACAGTTAATTTGTTCACAATTTTTCCATAAATGGAATTTTGCAAAACTGACATATGTACCTCACATTTATGAGTCTGAATCTACTTTCATGAAACAAAACTCATGGGTTTCATGAACCTTAGTGGTTACTAAAGTGGGGGAAACAAGAGGTACCCATGTTCATCAAAAGCATGAAAAGATACTGGAGGTCTTAATTTTGTGTAGTCAATAGTGTGGGGTATATGATGGTGATTATTCAAATGTTTTTGTTAAGATAAAACAGTACTTTTTTAAATATTGATGAAATTTGATTGTTGAGTGTCACAACAATAGGCCCTATTTTTGTCACCTGTATACTTGTTTTTGTGACATTCAAACTCATTTTCATGATATACAATCCCAACTTTCATCGAGATGGCTTTGTATGACAATGTGCAAAGTAAGCTACACATCTGATGCAGTGTGTGTTATGATACGGATGCATTGTATAGTCTGCTACAGGTCTAGTGAGATGTGTGTGATGATGCATCTGCTTTGGGCCACTCATGAAGTCCGCTACAGATCTGGTGCAAGGCATGCAAAGATTAAGCTGCTTTGTGAATGGCCTGCAGGAATACAAGTGAAGAGGCCTGCACTGCAGGTCTGGCAAAATGTGTGTGATGACGTAGCTGCTTCACAAGTGGCCTACAGGGAAGATCTTGAGGTCCGCTACAGGTCTAGTGCATTGTGTTTGATTATGCAGCTGTGTTGTGAGTGGCAAACACACAGATACTGTTCCAGAGGCTTGTACCTTGTAGCCCTGTGTCTCACAACATATGAGTGCAATGTTTATCATAGGGTATAACTGTATTCCTTATACTGTATTAGTTAATTCACCGCATTAAAGCATTTGACTTAAACCTGGGTTGTGCTTTCACATGCAATTTGATGAAGTTTATGGGGGTGGCAGATGGGACTGAGTGATGGTGGAGTAATAAAAAAACCTGAACAACACATTTCATCACTTTCTTGGCTTAGGTAAAATACCCTAATTTGTGCTGATGCATAACCATATAACCTCAACAGCTAGTTGAACTGATGTGAAAAATCAACCTACACAGTTTCAAACAGGAAAACAAAGAGACAGGAGCATAAACAAAATGCTTATTTTATATGTCCATTAATATGTCTTGATTCTTTCACACCACTTCAGCTTTGCATCCCAAACTTGGATTGCCTGGCAAGACTGACGTGTTGCGTCCACACCAGCACGCATGTGACATTAGCATTGACATTTTGGTAACAAACTTCTTCTTCTTCAAAGAAAGTTTAAGTGGGATGAAAGAATAAGCTTGGTGAAGATTTTGGATTATGCAATTGAGCCACAACATAAGCAAAGCTGCTTTATGGACATGTAAGATAAGCATTTTGTTTATGTTTACATTGTACACTAGCTGGTGACACGAAAAGAAGAACAGCTAAGAGGTACTAGTCTCCAGTCTCTTTTTTACTTTTTGAAAGAGTGCAAGTACTCTTTTTATACATGGGTTCTACTAACTGTTGAGGTTATGTGGTTTTATATCATTGGCTTCCCTGTTATCCTGCACCTAATTATAATTCAAGTAGCCATATTTGATCTATTGTGAGCAGAACCAATTGTGTGGTTTGTTGGACCCTAATCTGTGCAATAATGTAGTTTTGGTTGCATGTGTGTGTATGTGTATTATTCTGGCGCGGTAACTCCAGTATAGTTATTGTCAAGTAGGGTGTTTATTGTTAAACCCCTAAATTTGCACTTTAATAACTTTAGCCCCTTTCAACAGAATTGCATAACATTTTGCAGGAATGGGCTGAGAGGAGAAAAGTCTCTTGATTTTGTGGTTTTATGATGGTCAGATGTATGGATTCCGAGATCAGGAATGTGCAAAATGTGGAAAATCTGAGGTTTTAGCCACTTGTTTTGCTCTCACCTGCAGCACAGGTGGTTTGGAATTTTGTTCAGAAATTTTCAAGATTGAAGGAGCTTTCCCTAGAAAGAGGCATTTTTTTTGCCAAAAAATAGTAATCCCTTTTTGAGTTATAAGGAGTTGAAATGTTGGTTCTGAGCATGCTCAGTAGAGTATTTCACATATGACTGATGCAACAGAAGAGTTTACAGTTCACAAAACAAGAATTTTCTTTTAATCTTTTATGAACCAGAATTCTTCTTTAGTAAGCCACGTCTTCTTTCTTAGTGCTGTGCATTCCCAATGGGCTCATTTGCATGTTCATACTGACTGTAGCCTACAGGGATCCTGGCACCATCCTGTTTTGCTAGCAGTATTCCCTGTGGGCTATAAACTGCAAAGGTACATGTCAGGGTAGCACATTTTCACTTAGTACAGCACTAACATAGCCCAATATTCAATCAGATAGTGCCACTTGGTATTAGACTGAATACTGCAGCAGTGGGGGTGGGCACAAAGGTAAGCACAGCATAAACATTGGTATATGGGGTTCTTATTGTTTAGGCTAAACACTAATTAAATGCATGTTATTTTTATTAATGCTAAAAAATTAAACAAATAAGCTTAATAAGTTAATACTATAGCTTTATAAAATAGGCCATTGTGTTTGTTATGGCAAGAGACTCAAGATGCTTTTCAATTTAGTAGTACTGTACTGTACCAACCGAAGTCTGCTTTCTCTCTTATCAACATAGTGCCTTATGCTTCATATCATAGCACATGCCTATTGGGTGGTCAGGGGAATAATACTTATCTTCTCTTCATCCTTTTCCTCTCTTCTATAGTGGCCCCCAGAACAGTACTGTAGATATCCATGTCACTGAGCTCCCCACTCTGTGAGTCCCTCTGCCTGAGTTCTTGGTGGTGTTTCACAAGCAGTGGGTGTATCAGTGAATTCAGTTTTCCTTGGCATGAAGCCAGCTTTTTGGAAACAATGTTTGATAATTTCTGGTGAAATATCACCCCATGCTGACTGTAACAGAAGGACTGCATCCAAGATTATTACAGAGTGGGACATTTCACTAATATAATATTGTTTTGACAGATCTTTTGTTATCTGGCAATGTAATCAATAATTTAGACATATAGGCCTAGATATTCAAACTGGGCCTGGCTGTGGCGCAAGCTGGGGCGCAGCGCAACTTGGCTGCGCAGGGGTGTGGAATGGATGATATTCAACGGAGCTGCGCCATGGCACAGCATTGTTGAATATCGCACCCTGGCTACCTGCAGTGTGCATGGTGTAGTGGCACCACACCAGCACAAGTGGCCAGAGTGGAGCATGGGGATGCAGTAGTGCAAGTTCCATTGTGCTATGCACAGCAACAGTGATATTCAAAACTTGACATGCAAATGGGGCCATAATGTATGCAAGGTACAAATGGGGCCATTTGCATGTCATTATGGCCACATTTGCATGCAGGTGCACCGATCCCCGACAACTTGTGCATGGTGCCTTGCCAGGCAGCAGCCATTGGAGACCGACACTCCCTGCAGCCAGCAATGTGCTCCACAGCCCGATCGCGGGCTGCAGTAAAAAAATGAAAAGCATAAATCCCTGGTGGTCCAGTGGACCTGCCCGCCCGATCACAGGCTGAGTAAATTAAGAACATCCCTATCATCCCTGGTGGTCCAGTGGACCGCTGTCTGCCCAATCGCGGGCATTTGTAAATAAAAGAAGACTTCTGTCCAATATTCCTGGTGGTCCAGTGGACCGCTGTCTGCCGATCGGGCATTTGTAAAAAGAAGACTTGTCAATATTCAGGGTTCAGTGACGCTGTCGCTCAATCATGGGCATTTGTAATAAAAATTAAGTATGTCCAAAATCCCTGGTGGTCTAGCAGTACCCCTTCCCCACCCACCCACTGAGCCCCACTGTCCTGCTCCCCTCTGGTTAGCTGGTGGAAGCTGCACCCACCACCTGCGCCCTGCCGCTCGCTGACTGACACTGTCGATGAGGGGCGCACCCATTGTTCTGGCGTGAGCCAATGGCATGTAGCCTCATATCACATACATTCCAGATATGTGAAAGATCCATTCATATCTGGAATGTGTAGTATCGGTATGGGCTGCACGGCCATTGGCTCACGCTGTTGATCAATGGGCATACAGCCCTACTGATGGTGTCAGTTAGCAGGCGAGAGGGCAGCAGGCGGTTGCTTGTCACCCGCCGGCCGACCAGGGGAGCAGGCGGTGGGGCTCAGAGGGTGGGTGGGAAGGGTACCACTAGATTACCAGGGATATTATACATATTTATTTTTTTATTACAAATGCCCATGATTACGGACAGCGGTCCACTGGACCACCAGGGATATTGGACAGAATTATTCTTTTATTTTTATAAATGCCCGCGATCGGGCATTGTGGGGGCACCACCATGGAGGTACAGCCGGAGCTTGGGTGGCCACCCACAGGTGGCAGCTGCCGTGTTACACCCTGCAAAGTGGCAGCTCACCTGTGGGTGGCCATCCGTTGTTCCTCTTTTATTTGGATCAACTTTGTGCTGGCGCAGGTAGGGGTTGTGCATGCATGGCTCTGCACATCCCGTGCTGAATATTGGGCTGTGCAAGGTATTCATGGGCATGTCCCCCCCTACCTGCACCTGCATACATTACTGATGCACTCCGGTGCATCAGGATTTGTGCCGCGCACTTTTCCCGTTTGAATATCGCACCCTGGGCGCATCAGTGGGTTGCACATGGCATGCAACACCTTTTGCCCCATGCGCAACCCTTTTGAATATCAGGGCCCTAGAAAACATGAACTGCACTACAGCTAGGTCCTATCCAGTGATTTCCAGAATGTTACTAGATAATCTGCTAATATCTTATACTGATGCCTCAGGGAAACAGCTGTCACATTTTCTTTATGAATCTTCACACCTTGGTATAAGTGTATTGTATGATGGAGTCTCCCATTACCACAAGTTGCCTCTTGTGGGTATGTTCTGGTATTAATAATGTATATTGACTCCTGTGTTTCCTTTGTTTCAATTTTCTTCCTTGATGCCCACAAATTTCTCATGAATTTCAACTGGAGAGTGATGGTCTTTTACATTTTGCACTGTTTTTCTCTTCTGACCAAATTGAGTAGTCATCCAGTCACATTCTTATTCTGAACCTAATTCATTCCAAATTCTTTGATCTTACCTTTAGAGGTCGGTTTCTGTTCCATACTATTTCCGAGATTTAGTAAAGACTGTGCCTCTGAATCAATGGCATTTACTAACCTATCTGTAAATTCCTACATACTTCATAATTCCTACTGCCTTTAGAGTTCACCCTTAAGTGTAGCCATCGCTATCTCTAACTTAATGGTCAATTTGCAAAGATTACAGAAAACAAGCATTTGTCAATGCTGAATGTTTCCTTGCATGGTTTATGTGGCAGGGGTGTATTGTGTTACTTGAACTTCTGGTGGGAGGAAAAGCCTACCTGAAGTATGTTTTGACAAGCTCTTATATTTTGGACAGCATTTGAATACAGAAGCTCAGTTAATAAGAAGGCTATGTTGAAAATGTGGGGTGCATTAAAGGCCCAGTGTCACTGCAGGTTGAGGCACTGGACACCATACCTTGCACCATGCTGGCAACCCATGTTCGGGAGCTAGTGTGGGCTGCTGCGGCTTGGCAGGGGAGGAGAAGGATCAAGCATACCAGGGACAGGAACAGGGATTTCAGTACGCTGGACGTGGATTGGTCCAACCAGATGGCTGCTTCAGCCAGAAGTACAGCCATCATTGAATCCCTGCAGGGGGTTGGACTCAGGCAGCTCAGCATGGAGACATGGACTCAAGCCACACAAGGGCAAGAGTATTAGATTTCAGGATGGCGGATTTCACTGAAATGAGTAGGTGTATACAAGCAGTGCTGGGGATGGGAGAGGTAATAGAGGAGGTGGAAGAACAATGGGAGAAACTGAAAGGAGCAACAGTGGATATAACAAACCAATGCATTAGGATAGTGGCCAAAGGGAAAAGAAGGAGGAAACTACTATGGTTCTCCAAAGAGGTGGGGGACAAAGTTACGGCTAAAAGGCTGAGTTTCAGGAAATATAAGGGGAGAAAAAGGGAGGAGGACAGGGAGGTGTACCTTGAATGTCTAAGGGAAGCAGAGAAGGCTGTTAGGAGGGCTAAGTCACAGGCAGAAGAGAGCTTAGCACAGTTTGTAAACAAAGGGGATAAGGCATTTTATAGTTACATCAGTGAAAGAAGAAAAACAGGAGGGGGGAGATTGTGAGCCTCAAAGGGGAGAAGGGCGAGTGTAAGGAGAGAGATCTGGACTAGGCAGAAATACTGAACAAATACTTCTGCTCAGTATTCACTAAAGAGGGGGGTGGTCAAGGACCACAGTTGGGTTGCAGAGGAAATGAGGAGGGAGAGGTGGACACCAGTCCATTCAGAAGGGATAGAGTTCTGGAAGAACTCACAAAGCTGAAGGTGGATAAGGCTATGGGGCCAGATGGCATACACCTGAGGATATTAAAGGAGCTGCAAAGGAAACTAGCAAAGCCTCTAGTGACCCTGTTCACAGAGTCACTCAACATGGGTGTTGTTCCAGAGGGTTGGAGGAGGGCACATATAGTCCCACTGCACAAAAGTGGCAGTAGGGAGGAGGTGGGGAACTACAGGACAGTCCGCCTCACCTCAGTGGAGGGAAAAATCATGGAGACACTACTAAAAGAAAGGATAGTAGCACATATGGAGTCCAGCGGTGCTCAGGATCTGAGGCAACATGGATTCACAGCAGGAAGGTCATGTCAAAAGAATCTAATATATTTTCTTTGATTGGGTGACTAGGGAACTAAGTTAGGGAGGGGCAGTAAATGTCACCTACCTAGATTTCAGCAAAGTCTTCGACACCGTCTGACATAGAAGGCTGATTAACAACATGGGTAGTCTGGGCATGGGAGACAAGGTGGTGAACTGGGTTAGGAACTGGTTAACAGACAGGAGACAGAGGGTGGTGGTAAATGGGGTTCAATCTGGAGTGAAGGGGGTGATCAGTGGGGTACAACAGGGATCAGTACTAGGACCAGCCCTGTTCAATGTCTTCATTAGTGAGATTGCAGAGCAATTGGAAGGAAAGGTATGCCTGTTTGCAGATGACAGCAAGATCTGCAACAGGGTGGATACTCCAGAAAGGGTTCAGAAAATGAAGGGGGACCTGGAGAAGCTTGAAAGATGGTCAGGGATGTGGCAATTGAGGTTCAATGCAAAGAAGTGCAAAATAATGCACTTGGTAGAGGGAACCCTGGGGGAGAGCTACAGGTTGGGGTGGAGGAGCTTACTGTCACCAAAGAGGAAAGGGACATGCGGGCTATCATCTCTGATGACCTTAAGGTATCAAAGCTGTGTACAAAGGTGGCAGGGAGGGCCGGTGGCATGCTGGGGTGCATAGGCAGGGGTATCACTAGCAGGAGGTGGAAGGTAGTGATGCAATTGTATAAAACATTGGTAAGGCTTCACCTGGAGTACAGTGTGCAGTTCTGGAGGCCATACCTTCGCAAGGACATAAATAAGGTGGAGACTATCCAGAGAAGGGCAATAAAGATGATGCAGGGCTTGCACCACAGAACATATGAGGAGAGGCTATGGGACCTCAATATGTACTTACTTGAGGAGAGGATACAGCTGGGGGACATGATTGAAACTTTCAAGTACCTCAAGGGCATAAACAGGGTGAAGGTGGGGGCCTTTTCCAATTTAGAAAAAGTATAGAACAAGGGGGCACACTATGAAATTGGAAGGGGGATAGATTAAGAGGTAATTTGAGGAAGTTGTTCTATACAGAAAGGGTAGTCAATGCTTGGAATAGTCTGCCACAGGAGGTAGTGGGGGTAAGCACAGTGAATGGGTTTAAGCATGCCTGGGACAGGCACAAGGGAAGCCTGAGAGGGGAGGGAGTGATGAAAAACTATTGATCACATAGAGTCAGTGGCCACATACAATGTATAGGGCCTACAGGCAGACTGGATGGGCCTAGCAGTCTTTATCTGCTGACAATTTCTATGTTTCTATGACAGCTGTCCTTGTCCCGGCAGGGGGGTTAACCAGTTGTTGGTGCATGCCTGGCCCATAGTGGTGGCTGGGAGCTGGCACACTGACACTGCAGACATTGGGTCAGAGATGGGACAGATGCCTGATGGGGTGCATTCACTGGAGCATGCATGACACCATCATTGGTGCCAGTGCCATCCTTGAATGCTCTGCCCCTGAAGGGGAGAAACCAAGAGGAAAAAGGCTCACAGTGGATGACAGAGGGAACTTGCAGGACCTGCCCCTGAATAGTCACGGCAGCGACACCTGTACTGGATCTGGTCTTGGTGGGGGTGGGCCCCCCAATCCTGGTGGAGGTGGACCACCCCCACTGACCCTGCTGGTGGGGGTAAGCCCTGGGGGTAGCTGGTTGGCATTGGCTGGTGGATGTCAGGGGATGAGGCTGCAGCTCCCTCCAGATAGAGAGGGCCATGGAGCAGGGATATAAATAAAAATTAAAAAATGTGGGGTTCAAATATTTAAGATTTCTGCAGTCACGAGCATGCGTACTGAAATTGCAATGAATGGCCATAACTTTGTCATTTTTTCATATTTTGACCCCAAATGTTGAATATAGTTTTCTTATCACCCCACCTCATGAACCCTGTAGGTGAAAATTTTCAAATTCGTCTGAAAACGGCATTCCACGCCACAGGTGCAAACACACGTTATGGGAAGGATGTGAAACATGACAGCTGTACTGTTCATGTGGTGGTGTGATAAGACGACTGTATTGAAAGTCTGGAGTAAAAATATTGAAAATGACCAAAGTTACACACGTGTGTAGAAAATTTTGAATGACTGGGTGTAACTCTACCATTTTTTGGAGTTGTTTCACTAAATTTTCAACATGGCTTTTTTGGGACACCACCTCATGAAGAGTGCCACTGTCATTTTGTTCACTCATCCTGAAAGGTGATTTTTCCCAGCAACTGTGCCATTCTGCACCAGAGGTGTGAAAACACATTTTGGGCAGGATGTGAAAAATGACAGCTGTACTGTTCATGAGGAGGTGCGAAAAAATGGCAATGTTGAAAATCTGGAGTGAAAATATAAAAAATTGGCTAAGTTAAAAGCGTGAGTAGAAATTGTGCAATGTACGCTTGTAATACAGTTATTTGGGGTGTTTTGTGCACCACATTTTCAACATGGGCTTTTTGGGACCTCTCCTCATGAACACTGGCACTGTCATTTTGTTATTCGGGCCGGAAAGGTGATTCTGCACAGCGACCACAAAATCCCCTTTCTGGACTGAGTAATGAAATAACAGTGACAATATTCATGATGTGGGGTCCCAATAATCCCATGTTGAAAATCTGGGGTCAAAATTCTTACAAAAGGGCAGAGATATCAACATAAGTTGTACCCCCCCACCACCATTGACAGACATTATACAGCACTTATCTTGATTCCTCAGTTCACAGTTCAGCTTTAAAGAGTGCAGACATGTTCCAGTCCTCAGAAGACCACAGCTGCCGACCTCAGATAGTAAGTATGGGGTAAGGGGGGTAAGGGGAGGTGAATACGCAGAGGAAGGGTCGGGATGGGGGAGGGGTATGGGGGGAGATGATGAGGGACAATTTTATTTTTTACAGGCTTTGAAAAGAAAAACATCAGGGGGCAGTTTCTTTTTCTTAACAGGGAAAAATGTATATTTCTGGACACTGGGAGTGTGCTCCCCAGTGTCTGGGGTGGGGGAGTTTAGATAATGCTGAAATGGGGATTGGGTAGCCCAATGTCAGTACAGAGAATGTAGGGAGTGGAGCAGACAACATGCAGTGGGACGGAGAGGGACGAATCATTTCGATGCCAGGGTAACAGAGGGTGCTGGGCAGGCAGCATGCAGTGGGAGAGAGCTAGAGAGCTCATTTAAATGCTTGCTGGTGGAACAGACGGTGTGGGGCAGCCAGCAAGCAGTGGGAAGGAGCGGCTGTGGGAAGCTTTTAATGGATCACTACTGGTCCTGTGGGAAAACCGAGGGTGCAGGGCAGGCAGCATGCAGTGGGAAGGAGCGGGAGGGTTTCATTGCATGATGCCGAGTGCAGGGATAGGGAATAGAGGGAGGAGGAAGGATAGCATTATGTAAATGAAAGGAATGAAGCACTCTCATTGCAGTCCTTCATTCCTTTCAAGTGCGTCCGCTTCCCCGCTGTGAAATTCCAACCACTGTCATTTTCTGCTTGTGTGGTCATTGGTCGGCCAGGGTTGAGCCCACTGTAGAGTGCTTTGCATTGCACTCATCCCTGACACACCTCTCAAATGTCATTCTACTACAAGATGTTTCTTACGCAAGCGCAAGGAAACATAAAAAGGGGGTTTCTTGGCAAAGAATGTTCTTGATTATACATTTTGCATCAGATGCACCTCATAGCCACCTTTGCCATTTATTTGAACTAGACTGGCTTCTTCTTCTGTGTTAGGTTTCCCTGGTACAGTATCTATAATGGTAACCAGTGACATAATGCAGACTATCCAGATATGTTATGATACAGTATATCACAGGAAATTCACATTAATTTGAAATAGATTTAGGTGATATTTCTGGATGTATACAACTATACAAAGTGTCATGTCATTGACTACCTCTGTATAATTTTATATATCCCTCAAATTGTAGTGAGAAAAAAATAATGTGATCTTCTAGGAATTGAACCCAGGTCACTAGAATGCCATACCAGTGCTCTAACCACTGAGGTACAGGTTCACATGGTCAGGCCTGTGATTCCTGGACACACTTCCCTTTTCTGGTGTTGCATATCCTGCAACTCTGAATGATCAAGATGACAAATAGATGTTTTTGGTGCAATATAAGCCACTGATAGGGACCTAGGTTCAGTTCCCAGTAGGTAGCACTATTGTTTACTCGCCACAATTTCAGATTTAAATTGCTTAACAGTGGCTAATACAGCACCAACATACATTTAATTGTCATATATCTCCCAAGAAATCTCAATTTAGAAACCTCAACTGTCAAGATTAAACAGATGCTGCCTAACTGACTGCACTTGGAACAGATTTGTTTTTACTTACCCTAGAAAATAGTGGTCTGCCCTCTTGACCTCTCCTGGCTGACACCTGGCAGATACTACCTCTGCCAACTTTGCACACCAGTACTGACCTATGTCTGTACAGGCACTATTTATGCAATTAATCAAAAACAAAACTGAAAGTGCACCTCCATGCTATGTCTGGTTTCCTCACATAGTGTTACAAGCTGCCCAAACTGATTTAAAATATGAAAAATGTTCAGGGACTTCAATGACAGCCCTGAACTTAAGTAAAAATATGGACAATAAGTGTTGGTTTAAATTTAAATGCACCTGGCTCACACAGTCAGGACATGCACTGTATCCCAACTGCCCTAAATGTCGTAATGACACTGTAAATCTATTTTTCATCATATTATTTCTAGTTAAAATCCTACATTTTATGATTGCTTACGTTCTCTAAAATGCATTGATGTTGCTGTTTGTTTTGTCTGTCTCCTTGTTTAGTAAAACCAAAATGCATGCTAATGTAAATTTATAAACAATCGTATTTTGTTTACAATCCTGGATCTGTTCTTACTGCATACTTCCAGGGCATTAGAAACACCCCCAAACAGTGCAGTCACTCATGAGGCAGTAGCCACCTAAACTCCCACTGCATCATGAGGGGCTAGACTGTGTTGTGTGTGTTCCTAAGTCCTGGAATGATGTAGTGGGAGTTGATCAAGGAATGTAAACAAACGTGTTGGTGTAACACCAGTATGATGGGCAGTCTATTCTAAATTTTTTTTAAGAAAATAAGAATCAGAATCAAACTACCAGCTATATTAGCAGTCTTTACAGAATGTTGGCAGTCATAAAATGTGTTTTTTAAACTACGGACGCTTTGAGACCTAAGGGGGTTGATAGTGTCCCTTTAAGGACTGCAGAATGCCCTCCTGCCTGCTTTAGAAACTAATAAAGACAGCACATATTTCAAAAACAGAATGAAGTGGGAAAACAAGGCAAGTAATTATGTATATTTTTTGCACTTTTCTGTTGCATTTATTCCATTCTATTTTCTGATAACTGAATGCTTTTACCATATACTGGCACTGAAACAGGCAGTGCCTTTTTATCACTTCATACTCCACTAACTGTACCTAACCTTGAAATTGGCAGAGTCCAAAGCTTCATTTAAGAAAGGCTTAATGCTATTTATTAAGACATTTAATTCAACTAAAATCTTTGAATTTTGCTTGATTTCAGCACTTATTTTAACCATATCATGGTTGTATATAACTCTCTAATTGTTTATTATTGTATTGTTGTGTACTTACATATATTTTTCAACATTCTATATTAGTATGTGTATAGTTTCCTAAAGACATGATCTTTATCCCATATATTTCATTCACCACTTCTTCATAAATACTGCCTAAGACCATTATCCACAGTCCGAGACATCAGTTATTCCAACAGCAACATGTTGTGATAGCACAAGCAGAGGCCTGTAACCTTGGTGTGGACTAGGACATAGGGGTGGATGATATCTAAGGAAACACATTCAGTTTTTAGGAATGTGTGCTCAGTTATACAGAATGGGGATAAGAGAACTCGAGAAAATAAATGAAATATAAGCTAGGCTATATCTAAGTGTTAAGTTTTCCAGAGTTTGTCCTGAAGCATTAGCTACTTATTAAATCCCTACAATAAAATTTCTAGAGCAACCACAATAGAATGTTCTTTGTCTCACCATAATCTGACTAATAATCACAAGAGACAACTTGTAGTAAGCAGAGTTGCAGAGTGGCATAGAGGAGATATTGGTACAGGCAGTGGAAATCATTTTTAATTAAATCCCTATGAACAGAATGCAAGTACCCTAGAGTGAGATTTGACACAATATAAACCAGTTTATTTTTCAAGTTACATATCACAGAGGACAGAAGAAAAGACTGGCATACTGTAGAAAGATATGAGTATTAAGACAGGCAGGGTAAATAATTTTTAATAAAATACAATAATGGTTCTAGAGACAGGTTAGCCTAGTGGCACAGTGTCTGTCCTGGGAGACTACGGAATTAGTGTAATCCCTGGAATCCAATATTGCAGCCAGCTGAGGGTCATACATGTCCCAGAAGCAGTGCATAAAGTATGCAGAAAAAACTGCTGGGCCTCTAAGGATCATAATTATAAAATGATGAATGGACTACCACTGTGGAAGTCCTTTTTTCTCTCATAATGTGGAAGTGGCCTTTAATAGGTAAAAACACAGGCACAAAACATGAAGATACTATGGGAAATTGCAGGACAAAGGAACAAAGATTCATCTGGCCCTCTTAAAAGGGATGGTAAGGGGAAATAAACAAAAGAACATAAGAAAATATCAGCAGAAGCAGGCCTTACAGTCTATGGAGCCTGCTTGATTGTGCAGCTAGCCCTGCAACTTGTAATGTGTCCCACCCTCCCACCCTCTTCATCACAACTCCCCCAACCCTGTCCCAACCCCTCTTAAACCACCCACCATTCTAGAGGATACCACCTCCTCGGGCAGAACATTCCACTTGTCCACCACCTGTTCAGTGAAAAAATGTCTCCTGATTTCCCTCTCGAATCCTCCCCCCTTCAATCTCCACTGATGCCCTCTCATATCCCTCCCTCTTCTAAGCTGGGAAATCCCTTCTGTATTAGCCTTATTTATCCCCTTAAGGTATTTGAAGGTTTCAATCTTATCCCCCCATCCCTCTTCTCCTCCAGGGATTACATGTTCAGCTCTCCCAATCTATCCCTGTAGGACTTTCCCTTCAATCCCTGGATCATCTTGGTTGCCCTACATTGTACCCCCTCCAACAATTTGATGTCCTTCTTTGGGAATAGGTGCCAGTACTGCATGCAGTACTGCAGGTGCGGCCTGACCAGAGATCTGAACAAGGGAAGGATCACCACCCTATTTCTGGAGGAGATTTCCCTCGCTATACACTCCAGCATCCTGTTGGCATTTGCTACCACCTTCCTGCAGTGAGCTGAGTTGTTCATGCTGCCCGTTATGAGCACCCCCAGATACTTTTCCTCCCTGGTGCTTTCCAGCTGCACCCCTCTCAACTGATAGCTCCTCCCCTGGTTCCTAGCTCCAAAATGCAGTACCTTGCACTTCTTGGCATTGAACCCCAGCTGCCATGTTTCCGACCACTCCTGTAGTTAGGTCAAGTCCTCTTGCAGCCCCATCCACCCTTCTGTGTCATCTACCACAGCCCCCATCTTCATATCATCAGTAAACAGACTGATCCTACTCCGGATCTCATGTAAGATATCGGCTATGTAAATCCCAAATAGCACTGGCCCCAGTACTGATCCCTGTGGCACCTGGCTCATCACTTCCCTTGATGATGAGAGTTCCCCCCCCCACCCGGCAACACCACCCTATGCTGCCTTCCATTCATCCAGTTGATGATCCATCTGGCCATTTTCATTCCCACCCCTATGTATTCCAGATTCCTTCCCAGTCTCCCATGTGGCACGGAATCAAAGGCCTTGCTGAAATCCAATTACAGGACATCCACTGCATGGCCACTGTCCAGCTCCCTGGTCAACCAATCATAATACTTAATTAGATTTGTCTGGCAGGATCTGCCTGAGACAAACATGTGTTGTTGGCCATCCTGGGAGACCACTGTCCTTCACAAAAGTCCCTAGCCTCTCTTTTAGGATTGTCTCCATGAGCTTCCCCACAACTGATGTGAGGCTCACTAGTCTGTAGTTGCCTGGTTCATCCCTAGGGCCACTTTTGTGAATGGGCACCACATGGGACATCCTCTAGTCTTGTGCTATACATCCTATGTGCAGGTAGGTATTGAACAGGTCAGCCAGTAGTCCTGCCAGGATCTCCACCAGCTCCCCGAGTACCCTAGGGTGAATGCCATCCAGTCACAGTGTCTTGCCCACCCTCAGTGGCCTTAATCCTTCCAGAACCCTGTCCTCTGTAATCCCTACATCAGTCACACCTCCTCCCCCACTACCCACTCTACTCCTCCCTTAGGGTATCTGCCACCCTTTCTTCTTCATGATCATAGAGCGGAAGTATTCATTTAAGGCCTCTGCCTGATCCACCCCTTTTCCACCCACCCTGCGTCCTTCCTAATCCTCACAATCTGATCCTTGTTCTTCCTTTTTTCCCCTAATGTATATGAAGAAGTATTTTTCTCCTTTCTTAATACCCTGTGCAAGTCTCAGCTCTCTTGAAGCCTTGGCCACACTGACTAGCCTGGTAACCTCCCTGGACTTCTTCATATACTCATCCTTGTCAACCCCTCTTCCCAATGTTTTGAGTTTCCTAAATGCCTTCCTCTTGGCTCTCACCCTCTCCACAACCTCTCGAGTCAATGAACTGGGCTTCTTTGCCCTTCCCTTCTTACTGTGTCTTTGTACAAGTCCAAGTTGCTTCTGTCAGACCTTTTTAAACAATATCCCATTTTTGACTAGCATCCATGTCTGGTTGAATTCCCGCCAGATGCCTACCCAAAATTTCCCCCATCCTTTTAAAGTCCACCCCTTTAAAGTCAATCACCCTGGTCCCCATACCCCCTGCTTCCCCTACCCATATTGAGTGTGAACCACACTGAGTGGTGGTCACTCCCAGCCAGAAGGTCCTTTACCCCCAGTTCTCTTACAACCTCTCCATTTCAAAGTAGCAGGTCCAGCATCCTCTCCAATCAAGTCAGCTCATGTACCAGCTGCACCAGGAAGCTGTCCTGAAATGCATTTAGTATAACCTGCTTCCTTGCACTTGTGGTGGTTGGAGTGCTCCAATTCACCACAGGTAGGTTGAAGTCCCCCACCACCACTGTGTTCCCCTTCCTACGCACTCTTCTGATTTGCTCAGTTAGCTCTCCATCCAGGTCATCCCCTTGTGCTGGTGGTCTGCATACTAATCCCATCCTCGATATCCTACCTTTTAAGTCCTGAAACTGCATCCATAGGGCCTCTGTTCCACCTTTTCCCCTTTCTCCATTATACACCTTATCCCTTCCCATATATAGAATGTCACTCCACTCTTTCCCCATAGTCCTATCCTTCCTAAATATTCTATACTCTGGGATCATCATTATCCCAGTCCTATTACTGGGTGGCCCACATTTCTGTGATGGCCACAATGTAGACCTTCCCCACTGCCAGGAGAGCCTGCAACTCAGCTGACTTATCACCTACTCTCCTCGCATTCAACATGACCACCCTCCACTCTGTTTCCTTCCTTAACTTTCCCTGGTTTTCTCCCCTCCTCCTCCATGTGCCTCTACCCCAACTCCTACCCTGTTAACATGGGGGTAAGCTCATCTACCTCCCCTCTCTGGGATCCCCTTTTCGAAAATGAAAAAGATTTTAAAATATATTATTAACAATATATTTACATATAGTGAAATATATTCCAACCTACTTGTTTTATAATAAATTATAATGTATCGGAAAATCAATATATTTCAATATATTTAAAAATTTGCAAATATATTGCAATGTACTATAAATATAGACATTATGGCCTCTTTAGTATATTCCTTATATTGCAAAATATATTGATAACATTCTAAATATTTTGAAATAAGGATGAGTAAATATATGTTATTGGTATATTGCCTATATATGTATAAATGCATTTTGTTTTGCATTTCAAATGTTGTTTCCTATACATACAAATATATATATATATATATATATATATATATATATATATATATATATATATATATATATATATATGTAATAATTAGTAATATAATAATTAACTTACCCAGGCAAAAACATAGAGGATAATGGATGCCTCTCCATCATTAACAAGCATGTTGTTGCATTGAGAGGTTGCTTCAGGCGACATAAAGAACCTCCAGAGTGAAGGTCGAGTAGTTCTGTCATTGGGGCAACCTTGAGATACAACAGCATGCTTGTTGATGATGGAGAGGCATCCATTATCTTTTAAAGTGTGTAATGCCATCCATAGCAATTATAATCACACCCAGGGAGAAAATCCCCATGCCCAGAACAAGCAGAGAAAAAAAAAAACAGCCTACACACTCGCTCTGAAATTGTTTTTACTTACTATTCAGCTCTGGAGCTTACAAGTAGATGAGCGACAAGCACAGCAAATTTATTCCTTGAGGATGAATTTTTCATGGTTGGACATAGGCTTAGAATATACTGAGGCAGCTGTGCTTTTTTGCTTTCATGCAGGATCCAGTCAGCGGCTAGCTTACTGTTCAGAATTTACTAGTGCCAACTGACAGATAGTGGGGCACTGCGAACGATCACAAGAGGAGTCCGTGCAGCAGTTCTATGTTGTTATGCTGCAGTAGATACATAGCTACTGCAGCATAACAGCATAGAATGACATTTCTGGTGCAGATTAACAGCATTTCGGCTGAGAGAGATTTCAACCCGTCACAATGTTCCATCCTACAATATAAAATAAATTATTTACACATACTTCTAACTGTGTAACTGGAGTTCATTTTGCTATTAATCATGGAGATATTTACATTGAATCATTGTTTTACAGTGCAACTTTAACTCAAACATACATTTTATACATTTATACTTACACATGACTTACCTCACAAACTCATGCTTGTTAAAGGCTCAGATTGGTATTTATACCATCCCATTTTGTTCTACTTTTAGGTCAGGGTGAGATTCCTGTCAGTAAGCTACTGTAGTGTTGTAAATTCGAAAATATTGTAAAACTAAAGATTATCATGATTTTGGCTGAAAAACTATGTTTTTGAAATATGCAAACTATTTATGCAAATGTACACATTGGACGCAAATAAGCATTTACAAAAATACATGTAACATATATAAAATACATATATAGCATGTCTAAAATATATGGAACATAAATATATGGAACATATATAAAAATATAAGTAACATATATAAAAAATATATGTAACATACAAAGAACACTGTATATATTTGGAAATATACTAATAATCCTGTATATTTCAGACAATGTATTACTAAATAGATTGGCATGCTTTCAAGCAATGCATGAGGCAGAATATGTGGTTTCATTATATGCTGAAATACGCTGTGTATTATATTTCATTCAGACAATGTATTTCTCAGTATAGTGACATATATGTATGCATATTGTGGGTTAAAAATACATTTCATATATATTTATTATTTAGTTTTTGGTAACCGGATAGGTGCACTAGACACAGAAGTGACTATTTTCAGGCACGACCTGGGAGGTCACAACATAGGGAGGTACAGGTACAAAGCAATATACAGTGTCTAACATATACAACATAGGAATTACAAGGCAGGAAGGCAGGATACAGTGTCAAAATATACAACATAGGAATTACAGGAGGAGTGGAAAACAGCTTTCACAGTATCAGTCTCACGGCACAGTAAGAATATTATACAAGCATATGGTAAGTTCACATGTTTACAGTGAGGGTAGTATACAAATTAAAGTACAGAAGTGCCAAGGAGTAAAGTTTGGATCGAGTATGTCATACAATCAGCTAACTTCATTCAATATAAAAAGGAAGGAGGAGCAAGAGGCAGGGAAACAGAAATATGAAACTGTAGGAGAGAGAGAGAGAGAGATGGATGAAGAGAGAGAGAGGTGAGGAGAGAGATAAGGGATGAGGAGAGAAGGCATGGTAGAAAGAGGTGGGGGAGGCAGATGGATGCAGGGTGGTAGAAATACAGGAGGAAATTCATAGTGGCATAGCGAGGGTAGCCAAGACCTAGGGTGGGTTGAAACAGGTGCATTGGGCATGTACATTGAGGAGTGAGTGATGCCTTTTCTTAAAAGTGGCATGACTAGGGGCCATGCATACATCAAGGTGCAGTGAGTTCCAGTAACTGGGGGCCACATGTGAGAATCCTGATTTACCTTTGGAGATTTTGCATCTAGGAATGTGGAGCAAGGAAAGGTCAGCAGATCAGAGGCCATAGGAGGTAGACTGAGGGGTTAGTGTGGAGGCTAGGAAGCTTGGCTTGTTGGACCTAAGGATACAATCCAGAAGATTCCCAAGAGATAGAAGCAGGCAGACCATCATGTAGCAGGCAGTGACGTTTTAGCCTAGAGGATGCAGAGGCATATCAACATATATTATTGTAAGTTGTATCCATTCTGTGAAGGTAAAATTTTGATGTACTGCAGTAGACTATGGCTCCGTAAGTGAGTGACAGGAGTAGGATACCTCTGGCAATGGCCAAACATGCAGAGGAGGTCAGAATATGGCTCATTTTATAGGCAAATGCCAGTTTACATTAACAGCGTTACACATAGTGGTGATATGGGGCTCATACCTAAGGGATTCATGAAGTAGCACACCCAGGTATTTAAAGGAGTTTACCACCTACAAAGGGGTACCATCATCACAGGGAATTCTGAATAGATTCCGAGTATTTTTTAGATTGGTAGGTGATCCAAAAAACATAGCCCCAGTTTTCCCAATATTGAGAACAAGCCTGTTGCTGGTGATCCAGGATTGGGTATTTAGGAAATCCACGGAAAGCTTATGGTTGAGAGCCCGGAAATCAGTTGAGCTGATATATAGAACAAGGTCTTCAGCATACAGCAATGATGACCAAGAGGTGTTTTGCATTATCTTATTGATGTAGATCTAGAAGGGAAGAGGTCCAAGGATAGATCCCTGTGGTACACCAACATCGATTATCATTTTGTCTGAGGTAGCTGAATTGAATTTAACAACTTGTGTCCTATTGGCTAAATATCCACGAAGCCAGCTTACAGATTTAGGCAAGAAACCCAGGGAAAGGAGGTTAGCTAGCAGAAATGTATGATCAACTAAATCAAAAGCCTTAGGTCAATGAATACTGCACCGGTTAAGAGGCCTTGATCCATGGCATGGAGTGTGTCATTGGTTAACTGTAGTAAAGCAGTCTGGATACTGTGTGAATCATATATTACATTGTGACAATGTATTTTTCATTGAATTGGCATACATTAATGCATATTTTTCAATATATTGCAGTATATTCCATTTTTGTAAGGGCCTTGCCTGCCAGCTGTCCACTCGCCACCTCCCACCTAGTTTAAAAACACCTTTGCCGCTATGTACCCCTCTGTCTCCTGCTTTAATATTCCCTTCCCCTCCCCACTCAAATGTAGCCTGTCCCCTGCATATAGATCCTTATTGTCCCAGGTTCTACCCCAGCCACCCATTAGCCCATACCCCTTGGATCGACACCATTCCCCAGCCATGTGTTGAACTCTCTAATCTTCCCTTTCCTCACTGTACTCACGTAGGGCACTGGAAGCACCTCTGAGAATGCCACTGATTCCCCCAGCTCCTCACACAACCTTCCCAGCTCCTAGAACCTCTTCCCCACAATGTCCACTGTCTCCCCTCCATGTTATTTGTACTCACATGCTCCACAAGATGCAGTTTCCTCCTACCCCTCCTTGCGCACTTCAGAATTGATTGCCCTGCCCTGCCAGGCCTTAACCCAGGTATGGACTCTACCCATATACAGCTATGCCTTTCCCCCTTACTGTCTGCTTTTAGTATGGAATCCCCCAGCACTGATATCCCCTCATTATTCCTCATCCAGCCCCACCATGTTACCAAGGTACCTATCTCTAGAGGCTGCCACATTTGTAGCTTTGCCTTCTCCTCTATGGCCCCCACCCCTTACCTGTCTGCCTCTCCCTCACTGTTCCTTCTCTATCCTCCACATCCTTCTCTATCCACCACATCCCTCCCAACCTCCCTGGACCCCCCCTTCTTCCCTTCCTGTACTCCATAACAGCACTGCTCCACTCCCCTTCCTCCCTTCTCCCTTCAACCATCCCTCCAGCTGTGCTCCTCCACCCATTACCCATGTCTTCTTCCTCCAGTTAACTACTGTTCCCTGTGCAGTCCCCTCCCTGTCCCTCTCCTGCTCCCTCCTGGAGAGCCTCCCCACCCCTACAAAGTTTAGGCCATGAAGGAGCAAGGGTTTGGGGGACAAAAGAGGGAATAATTGGGAGATAATCCAGTGCAGTGCTTGGGTTCAGGACAGAAGGAGAAAGGGGGGGTGATGAGGCACTTATTGCTGGGGAAAGCTGTGAAAGCCATTTAGGCTGTATTACACAGTGTCTGTTAGATGCCCTTAACCCTGTCTGTGACATAGCTACTCTGTATGTCTCTTCAGTATAGTGAAAGCCATTTATGCTGTATTACACTGTTAGGTGCCCTGAGTCCTGTCTGTGACACTGGTACTCTGTGTCTCTCTCCAGTGTAGGGAAAGTCATTTAGGCTGTATTACTCACTGTCTGTTAGGTGCCTGAGTCCTGTCTGTGACATAGCTACTCTGTGTATCTCTGCAACATAGTGAAAGCAATTCAAGGCTGTATTACACTGTCTGTTAGCCTGTTAGGTGCTCCGATCCCTGTCATTGCTTCACTGTGTGTGACATCTCTCTCCAGCATAGCAAAAGCCATTTAGGATATACAGTATTACAATGCCTTTTAGGTGCCCTGATCCCTGACTGTGACATAGCTAATCTGTGCTTTTCTGCAGTGTAGAGATAGCTATTAAGGCTGTATTACACTGTGTGTTAGGTGCCCTGATCCCTGTCTGTGACATAGCTCATTTGTGTGTCTCTTCAGTATGGTGATAGCCATTAAGGCTGTATTACACAGTGTTTGTTAGGTGCCCTGAGCCCTGTCTGTGACATACTGTAGCTGCTCTGTGTGTCTCTTTAGTATAGTGAAGGACATTTAAGGCTATATTACACACTGTCTCTTAGGTGCCCCAAGCCCTGTCTGAGACATACAGTACCTACTCTGTGTATCTCTGCAGTATAGTGATATCTATTTTAGTCTCTATTACATACTCTCTGTTAGGTGCCCTGACCCTGTCTGTGACATAGCTACTCTGTGTCTCTCTGCAGTATAGTGAAATCCATTTAAACTATATTACATGCTGTTAGGTGCTCTGAGATATGTTGGTAACATAGCTACTCTGTGTCTCTCTGCAGTATAGTGAAAGCATTTTAGGTTGTATTACATACTGTCTGTTAGGTGCCCTGAGCCCTATCTGTGACATAGCTATGGTGTGTCTCTCTGCAGCATAGTGAAAGCCATTTAGGCGGTATTACACTGTATGTTAACCTGTTTGGTACCCAGAGCCCTGTCATAGCTACATTGTGAGTGACATCTCTCTTATAGCATATTAAAAGCCATTTAGGCTGCATTACACTGTTTGTTAGGTGCCCCAAGCCCTGTCTGTGTGACATTAGCTACACTGTGTGTGTGTCTCTCTCTGTTGCATAGTGGAAGCCATTTCACTTGTATTACACATTATCTGTTAGGTGCCCTGAGCCCTGTCTGTGACACAGTTACTCTGTGTCTCTCTGTAGTGTAGTGAAAGCCATATAGGCTGTATTACACTGTCTGTTAGCTGGTTAGGTGTCGTGAGCACTGTGATAGCTACACTGTGTGTGTGACACATCTCTGAAGCATATTGAAAGCCATTTAGGCTGTATTACTCTGTCTGTTAGCCTGTTAGATGCACTGAGCCCTTTCATAGCTACACTGCATATGATGTCTCTCTGCAGCATAGCAAAAGCCATTTACACTGTATTACACACTGTCTGTTAGGTACTCCAAGCTCTGTCTGTGACAATGCTACTATGTGTCTCGTTGCAGTATAGTGAAAGCCATTTAGGCTATATTACACACTGTTTGTTTGGTACCCTGAGCCCTCTCTGTGACATAGCTACTCTGTGTGCACCTGTAGCATAGTGAAAGTCATTTAGGCTGTATTACACACTGACAGGTGCCCTGAGCCCTGTCTGGGACATAGCAACTATGTGTCTCTGCAGAATAGTGAAGGTATTTAGGCTGTATTACACAATGTCTGTTAGGTGGCCCAAGCCCTGTCTGTAACATGGCTACTCATTGTCTCTCTGCAGTGTAGAAAATGCCATATAAGATGTATTACACAGTCTGTTAGTCTGTTAGCTACTCCCAAGCACTGTCTGTATGACATAAGCTACAGTGTGCGTGTGTGTAAGTGTGTGTGTGTCTCGAGCATAACAAAAGCCATGACTGTCTACAATGCCTCATATTTCACAATCTAGGTCTACTAAAAGGAAACACAGTGCTGCTGCACGGGCAACTGAAAATGATGTGGACAATATGAATCCTAGCACTAATAAGGAACATAGTGACAATAATAATAACAACATCACTAGGACTGGCAGTAAATGTCCTCCTAAACAAGAAAAGCATGTTAGTAATGAAATGATACTAGAGTTTTGGAAGGAACTGACTGGAGTCATATAGGTACTGAATATTTTGCCACATGTGCCAGGATACTTCCAGCTGCTGAAGCAGCATGGAAAGTCAAGGAGGTGTCCTCTTCAAATATAAGCTCAGATGCTGAGGTAGCAAATGTTGATAAATATGGTGGTGATAGAGGGGACTAGGAATGGGATAGCCCAGGCTATATCCCACATGATGATGATGGAACTTCCCATTCTTCTGAATCCCGTGGCAATGAGGTCTGTAGTTTCAGTAAGGGGGTAGGAAAGGATGCTGCTGTAAGGTATGAGAGACAAGTGCAGAAAAATAAATCATATGCTAAACATAAGAATAAGATGAGCATGAATAAGAACAATTCATTTCAACAAGGAAATGGCAGTGCAGGGTTTCCTCCAGGTCCCTTAACTGCACAAGAAATAGTGCCAGGCACCACAGAACCAAGTACAAAAGGTACATCTTTCTTGTGGAATTTATTTCTATTGACCCTACAGATAACTCTCTAGCCGTATGTGGTCTGTGCAAAAAGAGCATCAGTCATGGTGGCAAAGCGGGATATTTCGGAACGTCAGTAATGATACAACATGCAAAAGCAAAACACCCAATTGAGTGGGGCAGGGCAAGAGGCAGTGTGGTTGGTATGAGCAGTATTGGAGGTGTTGGTGGCAGTGACCATAGTGGGAATGAACTGGAAGCAGGAACTGTCGTTGAATCACTTGATGTGTCCTTGCACTCTTCCCAGACAAACATCGACTGCTTTCATCTGACACCATCAAGTACTGCAAAATCCCAAAATATTACTCCATGTGAAAGAGGCATGGCAAATACAGTCCTCCCCAAACTTAAAAATATCTCATCATTCTCATGAACTAACATTAAAGGAAAGTGTTGCAAGGTGATCAAAATTTACCTGCAAGCATCCAACATGCCAGCTGTTAAATAGAACCATTGCAGAGCTGTTGACCAATTGTCAACTCCCTTTAACTTTTGTTGCCCTAAAAAATTTTCAGAAATTCATGAACCGTATTGAACCACAGTAAACTGTTCCCTATAGAACACATTTCTCAAGAAAGGCTGTTCCACATTTTCATGACTTGGTGTGTAGTGCAGTCACTAAGCAGTTGAAACCTTCTGAGATGAAGCAGGTTCACATAACCACATATGTATGGACCAGTATCCAAACAATTTATTACATGGCTGTTACAGTTTATTGGGCAAGTTTTCAGTCAGAAAGAAATAATCCTTACTCTACCATACAAAGTAGGAAACAGGCTGTACTATGTGTCACCATTTTTGAGGAAAACCACACTGCTGTGAATGTTTTGCAGGAACTGCAACAACAATTCCAGAACTGGCTTACTCCGTATTGTTTCTCTTCAGGGTTTATAGTGTCAGATAATAGTGACAACATAGTCAAAGTTGTTAGAGATAGCAACTTCTAGCACGTACCTTGTTTTGTACATTGTTTAAATCTTCTCATCCATAGTTTCTTAAATGGAAACAGAAACATTGAAAATCTGTTATGTGTTGCTAGGAGAATGTTTGGGCATTTCAGCCACTATGTGAAAGCACAAAAAAATCCTGAAGGGTCTGCAGAGGTCTTAACTTACCATTGCATACATTAAAACAGGAGGTTCTAACCTCCTGGAATTCAACACTGTATGTGTTGGAAAGGCTTCTTGGACAGAAAAAAGGCTGTACTTGACTTTACCATGCAGGATCAAATAGGTAAAGCAGACATCATGTTTGGTTCCAGCAGCTGGACTCTACTTGAATCTTTGGTCACTTTATTGGATCCATTTGAGGCTGCCATACATGATGTCAGTGCAGACAGTGCAACTCTGAGTCAAATTTTTCATCAAATCAGATTTCTTCACATTTTCCTTGATGACATAAAGAAAGACTTTCAGTCAGAAGGCGCTACCGCTGTTAAGCTGGCAGATTACTTGAGTCTCTGACTGTTGACTGCTCAGAGGATAACTGCCATGTTTAGAATGATATCTATGTGTTGACTACATTGCTAGATCCCCGCTTTAAGTGGAACATTGAAGCCATCGTTCCTGCAAGGGAAGACATTGAGTACTGGAGAGATCGTCTGCTAATTAAATGTGACATTGCCCTAGCAACATCATTAACTGATGTACAGCAGTTAAACCCTGCCAAACCATCAGGGTATGCCTTTGGTGCAGACAATAGCACATCTATCAATTCTTCACAATCACCAGTGTCATCACCAAGGGAAATGACATCTACAGCTACTTCTCGGGCATCCCATGTTCAGGGTCAGAAATGTAAATCACTTCTGAGTTGCCTACAACAACATGGACTAGTATCCTGTAAAGGAAGGGCAGCTGGTTCATCTGCCAGACTGGTAACCATCTAACGCAGCACAATGATCTTGGAGTATTTTGCAGACCATACTGTGACTGGTCTTAAGGATGATCCATTACTCTACTGAAACAAAAGAGAACAATATGGCCAGATCTTGCAAATCTTGCAATAATCTACCTCACTTATATACCTTCAAGCATATATTTAGAATGCATATTTAGTGCAACTGGAAGAATAGTCACTGACCACAGAACACAGCTAAATCCTGTAAATGTGGAATGGCTTACATTTCTCAGAATGAGTGCTGACAATTTCCCAACTGTCCCAAACACTGAATTTTGTGAGTCTGACCCTGAACATAAACAACATCCTACAGTGATACTGAGTATGATGACTAGTATGTGTATAAAATTATTAGAACCATCACTACTGCAACCATGCTAGCCACATGTGCCACGCTGCTCTTAGTTTTCTTTTGTCAATCATCAGTTTTATATTATGTAAGTTTGATACCCATCATGGGTATAATTTCTGGAAACAGCAGCAACCTCTCTTAGAGCAGCTGCACCTTTCATATCTACTGCATCAATGCCCACCATGAGTATACTTTTTTTAAAACAGCAGCAGGCTCACTCACACTAGATGCACCTGTCATACATGCCTCATCAATGCCTGTCATGGGTATCTTTTTTAGATATAACAGCGGGCTAAATCAGAGCAGCTGCACTTGTCATACCTATCTCAGAAATGCCCACCATGGATATAATTTTTGGAAACAGCAGCAGGTTCACAAAGAACAGCTGCATCTCTCATACCTACCTTAGCAATGCCCGATACCGGTATAAATTTTGGAAATCACAGCAGGCTGAGTCAGAGCAGCTGAACCTCTCATACTTACCTCAGAAATGTCCCCCATGGGTGTAATTTTTAGACACAGCAGCAGGTTCACAAAGAGCAGCTGCAACTCTCATACCTACCTCAGCAATGCCCACCATGGGTATCATTTTTGGAAACAGCAGCTGGCCTGTTAAGAGCAGTTTCCCCTCTCATACCTGCCTGAGCAATGCCCGCCATGGATATCATTTTTGGAAACAACAGTGGGGTCAATCTGAGTGGCTGCACCTCTCATACCTATCTCAGAAATGCCCACCATGGATATACGTTTTGGAAACAGCAGCAGGCTCAATCAGAGCAGCTGCGCCTCTCATACCTACCTCAGAAATGCCCACCATGGGTATAATTTTTGGACACAGCAGCAAGCTCACTAAGAGCAGCTGCCCTCTCATACCTGCCTGAGCAACGCCAGCCATGGGTATAATTTTGGGGAACAACAGCAGGCTCATTAAGAGCAGCTGCACCTCTTGTCCCTGACTCAGCAATGTTTCATATGGGTATAATGGCTTGGGTCACCTAACAGACAGTGTAGTAGTCCTAAAAAAAGTCTTTCACATGATTTTTGTTATGCTAAGGTCAGATAATTAGGTAATAAAATGGGTCAGCAGTAACTATCTGATCTGACCTGAATATTCAGTTTTCATCTGGGTATTTTTATGGTACTTTTGATGGACCCGTGGGTAGTCTGGAGGCTGGGTATTTTAGTACCTGTCCATCCCTACCTTTAATAAAGAAAATGGTCTCCTGCTTGCAGAGCATCTATTATGTTCAGTGCCCATCTCAGTAATGGGCCCTCGTGAATGAAGTCTGACATAGTTTGCTCCTAGCAAAATATGATTAGCTGAAAATTTAGGCAGTCTCCGATTTTCACCTCTAAATGCCACATACGGTAGATTAATCCATCCCTGCAGCCATCTGCATCTGCATGTGTACACCTTAGTATGACTAGTAGGCAAACAGCTGGTATCTCCTATATGTGCCTTACAGCACATTTGGCACACATTCCTGGGGTAGGTATTTGACTTGAGGTCAAGTAGCAACTACACCAAGCTGAACTCTAGTGGTAGAAACACTTCTCTTATTCACTAGCATGCCACATTGGCAATAAAAAGTACACACAGTCCACCAAATTTAGTACTCCTTACCTAGACTGATAAGTGGCTTGACCTCCATTCACTTAAGGTGGGTTTTATTGTTAATGCAATGTTGTAAAATGCATCAGTGATGGTGTTTTATAGGGTGCCATACCTGGCACACTGTCCTGTCCTGCAAGAATTTCTCATACATCATGACGTTAAGAAAATGCTGACTGTGTATCATTAAATTTGTGGCCACTTTGCTCTTTCTGGAAAGGCACATGATCAGCTGCAGCAGCTATAGATACTTAGCTAGCAAGTTTAGAAATGATGCTGTCTAAAAGTCCTACTAAAAAAAACAAGGTTGAATTCAATTCAGAAACAAACTGTGAAGCAGACCTGTAACCACCCCACTTCACTCTCCAAACTGCAAAGCAAAACATCCTGCACACACTTTATATATACAGTAGACATGTCTGTACCATGTGACCTACAGTAACCTGCTTACTGGTCCTCTTTCTGATTCTCTCCCCAGCAAAACATCATCTTACTCCCCTTTGAGGTGTAGTTCACCATTCTTTACTCCCAAAATACATGGGCAAAGTGGTCATGAAGTGGTTACAAAGTGGTCACGAAGTGGTTACACAGTGGTCATGAAGCTGGCCCAGAAATTGGGCAAACGTTGTGAGGTGCTTTGCATATGCAAATATAACTACTTCAGCTGAACTTCACCGGTGAATTAAAACCTTGCAACATCTCTGTGAAGATAAACCTTTGCATGTTGCCCCTGAATCTTCCTCCCCTCAATTTCATCTCCTGTCCTCTTGTTCTACTGATGCTATTGATCATAAAGAGCTCCTGGGTTGAGACTCTGTTTATACCCTTCAGAAACGTGAATGTCTCAATCATGTCCTCTCTGCCCCTGCGTTGTTCCAGGGAGTGCCTGTTGAGTTCCTGTAACCTGCTTTCGTATGGCAACTTATGGAGACTGTGTATCATTTTTGTTGCCCTCCTCTGTACTGTCTCCAATCTGCGTCCTTCCTGAGATAATGTCTCCTGAACTGGACACAGACCTCAAGCTGGGGTCTCACCAGGGACCTATACAGTCGCAGGATCACCTCCTTTCTTCTACTCATGATGCCTCTTCCTATGCATCCCAGCATCCTGCTGGCCTTCTTTGCTGTCTTTTCACATCGTCCACCTACTTTCAAATTGTCTGATATGATAACCCTTAGATCCCTCTCCTGATAGGTATTTGCTAGTTTCTCTCCTCCCAGGTAATAGTCTGTCTCTGGATTGCTTCTTCCCAGGTGCATAACTTTGCACTTTTTCATGTTGAATTTTAACTGCCACAAGTTGGACCAATGTTCCAGCCTGAGTAGGTCACTTTTCATTTGCTCTGCCTCCTGTGAAGTGTCCACCTTGTTGCAGAGCTTTGTGTCATCTGCAAACAGGCACACCTTCCCGCTCAACTGCTCTGTGATATCTCTGATGAAAATATTAAAGAGTAATGGTCCAGGGGCGTGGCTAGCAACTGAAAATGGCAGATGCAGTTTAGCCCAGCTCCGTTCAGCACTCAGCCTTTATAGACATTTTACAGGAGTTTCCATGAGTTAAATACCTGGCAAAGCGGGGGTATCAGATCTGACTATGATGGCTTCTAGCAGGACAAAAAACAAGCAATCCAAACTGCAATTTAATCCCTCTGACCCACGAAAATGCAACGATGTGGCCGGGCTCAATTTAACAGATCGGACAGCCCTGAGATGGTGCAGGAGGGCTCATCTGATTTTGAACATTCTCTATCTGATGCTCCCTCTACTCTGGCACTCATCCAGCATGACAAGAAGGCCGGATTCAACAATATAACATCACAAATACCACATTTGCAATCAGTGGTTACGGGGCTGTCGGAAACCTCGGCTTCACATACTAGCCAGATAACAGAGTTGGAACAACGTGTTGGCCTTTTGGAGGACTCACTCTCTGCCACTTCTGGGGATAACATAACTCTAAAAAGGCAAGTCAAAGAGTTATTAAGCAAAATGGATGATCAAAAGAACAGATTGTGTAGATCAAATTTAAGAATAATTGGATCGCCAGAGGGTACGGAAGGAGCTAATCCAGGGAAAAATATTCATTCCTGCTTGGTGGAACATTTGAAAGTTGATTGACCAGGGGGATCTGCTAAGTTCTTCACCTGTGCTCAAGAAGCACTAAAATGGGTTTAGGAGTCAGCTATGAGTGGAGGCGCAGGCCAGGCGGATGGCCCACACTCCGCTGCACGAGGAGCCCCTGAGGATCGTTGAGGGTCCAGGTATCTATCTAATTTTCTGGGGGTACAAGTAGATTTTAGCAGACTGTGAGAGGGCGGTGATATTCAATCTCGATGTTAGGCTGGGTGATCTGGTCCTTCATTTACTCAGCTCTGTTAGTCTTGGGAAGTGATCCCTGGGTGAGGACCTTTCCCTTACTCTTGATCAAGGATGGGACCCTGACCTAGGCGGACTGAATTCATCAGCCTTATCTATGTCCTGCTGTCATCTTTTGAAGAGCTTTCAGGATATTAAAGGCTCACTAGTTTGCCCTCTCATACACCATTTTGGATTAATTTGAAATCACTTAAGTGGGCTGTATTTCTGTTTAGCGACTCCTGCAATTAGACTTGATTAAGCCCCAACCTGATCTGGGGATCAGGGTAACAACGTGTGTATTTGCAAATCACTGGAATACTGGATTTAAATCATTATTTACTTTATATTTGTTGCTGTCACTGTACCCAGTTCTTTACCATCTGGTATATGTGAGGGGTTGAATTTCTAATCATAATATAAGCATTTCATATTATTACCTGTAGTGAGGTGTTCAGTTTTTGGATGTGCTTCCTATATATGAGACTTAACAAATCAGTTGGAATGTATACTCCTGATCATACATGTCTTATAAATGGAGTGCTGTACAAGAACATTAATTAAGGTTTGCCACATGTTTGTAGGGGATATTTAGAGATGGGCCCTGTTGGCTCATTGGGAGGGTGGTGTTAGAGTTGTATTTAATGCTAATCGGGGGATTACTTATTTCCCCGGTTCCAAATAGGGAAGTTGTAGGGGTTGGGATAGGGAAGGGAAGGGGAGGCCATAGTAACTTTAGGAAGACATGCGGGATTCACTGATTCTCAGACATAGCCGGTTTTGCTGTGCTGGCTCGTTCCCAGATTGGTTGGCCCAGCTCTGTCTCTCTGGGGTACTCTCAAGGTTTTTTTTTTGTCTTTAAAAAATAAAATTAGTTGCAGATGGGTGCGGGCACAGACCATAGGAATGTTCATTTTGGCAGATTGCAGTAATGATTCATATGTTTACTCTATGAATGATGGTATGTTTTACATATTAAATAATGACTAACACTGTGAAAATAGCTACATGGAATATTAATGGGCTAAAGTTGATTATGAAGCACAAAAGATTTGCAAATGATGTGCGGAGGGTGGGATGTCATGTCGTTCCGATCCAGGAAACTCATATGTCAAATGAGGAGGCTCTGAGAACAGAGCATAGCATGGGTGGTACATGGATTTCGGCCAAATTCTCGACCAAGGCAAGAGGTACAGCTGTATAGTTTCCAAGGGGGTCCCCAGCAGTGGTGCTGGATAGTAAAATAGATCCATCAGGTAGATATGTATTGGCTAAAGTCAAAATCCCTGGACTTGGGCAGGTAAATGTGGGAACAGTATATGCACCTAATGTTGAGGACCCACATTTTTTTCAGCGGCTTTTGTTGGAGCTGGTTGACTGGCCGGGTAAATGGGTAATTGGGGGTGATTATAATTGTGTGCAGGACTGTGTACTGGATAGATCCAGCACCAAGCCCACTAGGATGACCACTAATGCCAAAGCTTTGGAGGTTCTGGAGGAAGAGGTGGGATTGGTGGATGTTTGTCATCGTATATACCCTTCTGGCAGAGACTGTAGTTTTTACTCCTATGCGCATAAAACGTACACCTGTATCGATCCAATTCTGGTCAGTCCAGCTTTATGACAAACAATACAAAGTGCTCTATACCCCCCGATTTTGGTCTCGGACCATGCCTTGCTCACTATTGTTTTTATTGTGGGGGGGGGCATTGGATTGGGCAGTAGATTCTGGATATTGAATCCACTCCTGCTGAAGGACCCAGTCTATATACAACAAATGTGGGCAAGCATTAAGGAGTTCCTGGCATTTAATATAAGGGGGGGATACATCACATAAAAGTAGATGGGAGGCATTGAAGCCTTATACCCAAGGCAAATCCATCTCATATGCAACACATAAATCTCGTGCCTCAAAGGTAGAGATCGAAGCCTTAAGAACCAAGGTTAAAGCATGTGAACAAGCACATAGAGCTAATCTCACTCAGGCTTTGTACCATATAGTGCAGAAACTTAAATGGCAATATTATTCTGTTAGTAGTGCCCATCTACAAAGGGTGATTTTGTTATTGCAGTTTAATCGGTATTTTGAAGAGATCTAGGTGGAAAGTTCTTGGCCTGACAGCTATGTAGGAAAGAAGGGGAATGGGCAGTGTCTCGGATTTACACATCTGATGGTCATCAGGTGGATGACCCAGTGGGGATCAGTGCTGCATTTGGGGCTTTTTATAGAAAACTATACGCCTTGGAGGTATCTCCAACTCTGGAAAAAATTCATACATTTTTAGATGAGGGATCCTTGAGCACTATAAAGGTGGAGGAGGCTGGTGCTCTCAAATCCCCTTTGACCAAGGAAGAAATCAATAGTGCTATTAGGACAGTTAGAGGTGGCAAGGCCCCAGGGCCTGATGGCATACCTATAGACTTTATCAAATGTTTCATTGATGAGCTGCTTGGGCAATTGAAAGATATGCTATCGGAGAGTTTGACAGATTGCGAGTTGCCCCCCTCCATCTGGTCTGCAGTTATCACAGTCTTGCCCAAACCCGGGAAGGATCCAGCCTGGTGTGCTTCATACAGGCCTATCTCCCTGTTGACATCAGACTATAAAGTCTTGGCTAAGGCTTTGGCCGCTCGACTGGATCCTTTACTTTTGGCTTTGATACATCCAGATCAGACAGGATTTGTGAAAGGCAGACAAGGAAAATATATTAGGAGAGCTCTAAATGTTGTTTTTCAATGGGGCAAGGTGATTAATAAACATGGTGCAGCCATTGTTGCACTGGATGCAGAAAAGGCCTTTGACCAGGTGGAGTGGGGGTACCTTTTTGCTACTCTGGACAGGATGGGATTTGGGCCTCAGTTTGTTTCTTGGATCAGAACACTATACACTGACCCCTCTGAACAGGTCATGGTTAATGGTGAGCTTTCTCCCAAATTTGTGTTGGGTCATGGTACATGGCAGAGCTACCCTTTATCCCCTTTACTTTATGTTTTGCCACTGGAGCCTTTGGCAGCGGTCCTACATGCAGGATCGGAGGTGGGTGGGTCAATAAGTGGTGGGCGTGAGTATAAATTAGCAATGTATGCTGATGATCTCCTCCTGTTCCTTAGAGAACCAGCCAGGGACTTACCTAGGGTTCAGGGGATATTGGAAAAATATGGTCAACTGTCAGGTCACAAAATTAATTGGTCCAAAAGTGAGGTTCTGCTGACTGGGGCTATGGATTGACAATCCCTTTTACAAAATTTAAATGGCCTACAATTAGTGACTAGATTGAAGTATTTAGGGATCTACATATTGAATAAAGTGGGATCTCTTTATGCCTTGAATTTTAAACTCCGGATGAAAAAAATATCAGAGGATTGTGGTAGATGGGCAGCCCTGCCGTTATCACTAATGGGAAGGGTTGCAGTTGTAAAAATGATGATTTTACCTTGCTTATTATATTTATACCTGTCCCTCCCTGTAAGGGTGCCAAAAAATAATTTCAAGCACCTAAATGCTATTCTGCATAAATTCCTCTGGTGTGGTAAGCCAACCAGAGTTACATGGAATGCCCTACAGGTCCCACAAAGTGGGGAGGGGGGGGTCTCAGGCTCGCAAATTTTCAGTGGTAGTACTGGGTGGCTCAGAAGGCAGCCCTTCCTCCTGGTTTAAAACATGAAGAATCTGGTTGGATGAGGATGGAAGAAGCCTGTCGGGGTGAAATCTTAAGGGAGGTATATTGGCAGAAGTGCTATGGACAGGCAAGGTATCAGATCACCCAAATCCTTTTCTGTCTATTACTATCAGAGCATGGTATGACTTACAAAATGCTTTGGGTAGGCAGCCTGCCCCAACCAGGCAGATCTTACTGCTGGAAGTGGTTAAACTTAAGGGTATGGCCTCTTTGGCCCTGCTACATAGACTAAAGGATTGACAGGGAAAGGGACTCTGATGGGTTAAACAATTATACGAAGGAGATATCATGGTATCTTTTGAATCTCTATGTCAAATCTGGAACATCCATAGGGGTGACTTCTTTATTTACCTTAAGCTCAGGAATGTATTAGGGCATAGAGTGGTTCTGGGTGATGGTTGGGCTCATCTCTCCCCATTAGAAGCAGAGTTGTACTACCCACAGCCGGCTAGTAGACTAATCTCAAAAATGTATGGCTCACTTCAGGGAAGCAGTGGAGTTGTCCTCCAGAACATGATAGATAAGTGGGGAGAGGAAATGGGTCTTGATATTACTCTGGATATTTGGAAAAGAGCATGCAGACACCTGCATAAGTGCTCACTGAGTAATAAACTTTGACAAGTTCAATTTAACTTTCTCTACCAGGCTTATTACACTCCCATTAAACTTCACCAATTTGATCCCTCCAAACCTAGCTCTTGTCCTAAGTGTAAGGTGGTGAATGGGGACTTTCTGCAACTGGCTTTGGTCTGTCCCAAGGTGGCTTCATTTTGGTCAGCAATGCACGATGTCATGACCCAAGTGCTGGAACGTACGCCACTCTTGACTCCTGTAGAACTTTTGTTAGGGGCTGACTGTGAATATCTGGGGGGAGGGTTGGGAGATTTATGGGCATTGGCCTTGATCAATTCCAGGAAGACAATTGCTCAATCCTGGATGTCCAGTAGCCCCCCAACTATACAACAATGAGCTAATAATTTGAAGCTGTGTATGTCTATTGAAAGAACTCAACACACAGCTCATGGGAGAATAGATATGTTTCACAAAATGTGAAACCCCTTAATCCAGGCGATGGTGTTTGGCCTTTTCCCTATATAAATATAACATTCATAAAGAAATTAACTATTAATGTTAAACTAAGGGAGGAGAAATGGATTTTTTTATTTAATCCTTGGATTAGCCTAACTGATCTCACATTCATCTGACTCACTACTAATTTCATTTGTCTTGTTCTACCTCTAACTATAATTTTTATCTTTATCTTAATCATCATGTATTGTAGAGTGTTACTAACATATACTAAGCTATGTAAAATATATCAACTGTCCCTTTTACTGTGCCATGTACCAATCTGTGCCTCAATACAAATTATATTGACAAAAAGTAATGGTCTGAGGATGGACCCCCCATGAACCACACTTGTCACCTCCCTATCCCCTGCTGCTGCCCCATTTACTGTCATGGATTGAGTTCTCTGTTCAAGCCAGGTACTCACCCATGACAGCTTCCCGACCCCCTTTCCCAGGCACAGCAACACACAGCAGGACAACAAGACAGTCGGCTCACTCTATCACGCTGCTGCTGCTTCCTGCCTCCCCTCCCCAGTTACAGAGCACTAGAATAGTCGGAGGAGCTGCACTAATTGAAAATGAACTATGATTTTTACCTTTTTGAGCTTGTATTTTTGAGCATTTTCCAGCTGGTTCCTTAAGACCATTTTGACTGTTGCACTAGCTAGCCTATTTGTGCAGTGTACTTTAAGGTGATTTAGTTAGGCTCTTATAAAGTACTGTGTGCTGATGGACTTTGTGTGGGTTACTGTGTTACTGGCTAGACACCATCTCCTTCGATCTTGGATCTGGGCTTTCACTCCGCCAGTCTCTTCCCCTCTCCCCTTCTCTACCTACCCTGTTTCTCACTCTGATCTTTTGAATTTCTTTTGTCCGACACTGATCTCATAATCCCTTGGTGCTTCCATTTAACACGGTGTTCCTTCCTTTTTATAGGCACAGCAACACAGCAAGACAGTTGTCCTGTTCTCCCACGCTGCTGATGGCTTCCTGACCCCCCTACCCCCCAGGTATGGAGCAACAGAATAGTCAGAGAAGCAGCACTGACCCACTGCCACTGCTACGGCTGCTGCCCCACCCACTGCCCACCTTTCTTCCTGCCCTGGGAGGGCATTTTTTTATAGGCAGGCATGGTCACATGACTGTCATCGCTTCTAGTTTCTATCTCCCTAAACACCCCTTAGCAAGATATACCACACTCCAACAGGGTGCACTATGTTACTTTATCACTCAACTCTAAATAGAAGCATAGCTGCCCTGCACTCTCAGCTATCTTTCTGTCCAATTCCCACCTATCTGCAGCCCTTTCAACCTGGATCCACCTATTTCCCTATCCCACTTGCGCTCCCTACCCCTCCATTCCTTACTCCTATTATAGCCTCTCCCTTTTCTTTTGGCTTCCCTTTCCCCTAGTGAGTTTCATACCCAGGTCTGAGGTGCATGGCCTACTCTGAAGCTTGCCCCCTTGTTTCCACTAGGTCACTCAGACTGTCATTCTTTTAACCTGCTGAAGCTCTACAGCACCTGTGACCTCACCCCCCACACACACATATGATCTGACACACCCCTTCTACTAGCTCCTAACTCCTTGAGTTACTCAGATAGCTGGGATAAGGCTTTCAGCCTCCAACAGAGCTCTCATACTCTGCCCCCCATATCTCCTCTCTCCTCCCCTGTGCTCAGACATGCACACTTGTACCCAATTTACTTTCTGTCTCATCCTCTTGCATCTTTCTCCATCTTTCTCACCACCTTTCTTCCACCCCCACTTGTACTCATCTGCCACTATGGTCTACCTCCTCAGACCATCCACCCTCCTCTTTCCACTTCTACTATGCCATCCCCCAACCTCTTACTTCCCCCTCCCCAAACTGTCCTAACTCTCCACTCTGCCTTGCCCCCTGACCCTCCTCTCCTTCACCCCACACACACTCGCTGGACCTCCAATCTACCCACTCCCCTTCTCGTTCCACTGCTCTCACCCACCCACCCACTCTAGCTTGCTATCATCCTCCTCTCTAAATCTTGAGGCCCTCATCCATTGTACCTGCCCCCCCATCCTCCTACAGTTCCCCAGAAGGTCTAAATATCCCCCGAGTTTCCTTCTACCTTCTCTTGCTCCTCTGTGGGGATGTTGAAATTAACCCAGGCCCTCCACCTACACAGACTTCCTCTGCTCAGCCAAAGGGCTTATTCATTTTTCACCTTAACTCTAGGAGTCTCCTTCCTAAAATGGACAATCTAAAAATCTGGGTTACCAAACACTCCCTTGACGTACTGTGCATTACAAAGACTTGGATCTCTGCTAGGATCCCAGACTCCTCCCTCTCCTTTCATGACTACAGCCTATTCCACCAGGACCATAGTAAGTGAGGTGGTGGAGTGGCTGTCTATGCTAGGAGCAACCTCTCATGCTCTATCTCCTTCAGTGACACTAAGCCCTCTTACTGTCCTCCTTGCCCTTCCCTCTGCCCACCAATCTACATAGCAGTACTTTACTGCCCTCCCAAAGCACTCAACAACTCTGTGGTGTGCATCTCCACTATCTCCTCTCACTCAAGCAAAGGTGAACTCATCCTGCTTGGTGATTTTAATCAGGACTGGCTCTTCCCCTCTACCAAACTCTCCATTCTTAAAATCAAAGCACTAAATCTCTCCCAAATGACCTTCAAGCCCACTCATCTAAATCCCAAATCCTCTAAGCACTCTCTCATTGACTGGGTGCTTATCTCACACCCTCACTGCATCTCTGCTGCTGGTGTAGTCCCTGATGCCCTTAACAACCACTATATCACTTTCTGTATCTGTAAAACTACTACTTCTAAATCTGCACCCAAATATATCTGGTATTGCTCTTTCTGCCACCTGGACTCTAACTTCCTACTATAGATCTTATTCAATGCAGATTCGTCCCTTATGTACTCAGCATTGAATGTGGACACCGCTCTCCAACTGTTCTCTGACACCTTCACTTGTGCCTGAAACATTCATGTACCCCTAAAAAGGGCAAGAATAAAGAGACACCACCTTCCTTAGATTACGCCAGATCTCCTTTCCATCTGAAAATCCCAAGTCAAAAGCTAAGCGAAATTCAAAGCCTCCCTCCAACCTTCGGATTTCCAGCTTTATAGGGCCTTCAGAAATGCCTGCACACAGGCCTTTAGAAAGGCTAAATCTACTTACTTTAATTCTCAGCTTCAATCTAGGTCTGGCTTACCAGAAAACGCCTGGCAAGTCCTCTATAATTTTATTGACCCTCCCACTGCCCAACCCCCACAAATCATAAAAATCAAGGGTATGTCAGTCTCTGACTCAGCTACAATTGCTGAGACCTTCAACAGATTCTTTAACCACCTGTGCCTTCACTGATAATCCTCCCCCCACCCCTGATCTCCCTCCTACCACCACTGGACCGGGTTTCACTTTTCTGCCATCTCCCCCCAAGAAGTCTATAAGGCACTATTGTCCCTAAATCCACAAAATCCAGCCCTGATGATCTCCACCCAAAGTTTTTCTGTAGCTCCTCTCCTGCTATCGCTGCCCTCCTTGCTTATCTCCTTAACCTCTCCCTCTCTACCAGCTCCATCCCCTTGGCTTGGAAACTTGGCAAAGTGCTCCCCCTTCGCAAAGGTGGAGACCCAACCTCCACAGGTAACTAGAGACATGTATCCCTCCTACCTGCTCTCTCAAAGCTTCAGGAGTCCCTTATCTTCTCCAGGCTCCTGGAACACCTAACAGCCATGGGCAGTCTCTCACTCTACCAATCCAGGTTTAGGAAACAGCATTCCACAGTTTTCTCCCTGCTCCAAGTAACGGGTGCAATCCAAACTGCCATGGACAATAGCCTTGTCATGGCCGCCATTTCTGTCAACTTGGCTAAGGCCTTTGACTCTGTCTCCCATACCCTTCTTGTCCAGAAGCTTCATTCTGCTGGGCTAGCCCCTACTGCAACAAACTGGTTCCACACATATCTTCAACACAGGCAACAATCTCTTCTTGTATGACTTTCCCTCTCCCCCATTCCTATATTAGCTGGCGTCCCACAAAGGTCCGTACTGGGCTTCATTTTTTCTCATTATTCATTAATGACCTCTCCTCTGTCTGCTCTGCCTCTAAAATACACATGTATACAGATGACACTGTGCTATTCTTTTCAAGTCCCTCTACTGCAAATGTCACAGCCCCCATCTAGTGTGACTTCAACAAAGTACAAACCTGATTTCCTCAAAACCAACTAAAACTAAACTCTAAAAAGACAGTTTCCATGCTCTTTGATTGGAGGCAAAAACTGCCCAAGTCTTCAATCCACCTCCACCTGTACCACCCTTGACGGCTCACCCCTTCAGTCAGCTGGATCATTCAAATACCTTGTGGACTGGCTGGACTGCAGCCTCAGCTTCTCTGCTCACATCGACTCCATTTGTTCCAAGCTACGTCCCAAACTCAGTGCCTCTATTGGCACAAAAACTGCCTCTTAATGTCCACTCAATATGACTCAGTTACTAAAACCATTCTCCCAGTTATAGACTATGCAGATATTGTCTACTGCTCTGCTCCTGCCACTTCACTAGCCAGACTGGACACCCTACTAAATTCTTTCTGCTGTTTTGCTACCTCCCTCCCCCCACTCATCACTGTACCCTCTACTCCTCCTCTCTCTTCTGTACGCCTCTCCCCACTAGGCACGAGATGCAATGCCTTTCCTTCATCTGCAAATTCTGGTTCGGGACTCTTCCTTCCTAACTCAACTCCTGTCTTTCTCCAGTAAGCACCACCGAGTATTCTCTTGATCTAGGGATGCTCGAACATTCTCCCTCCCACTCCCATGCACATGCTCAGGCCAAGCGGCTTTCTCTTACTGCCTCCCTCATCTCTGGAATTAACACCCATGAGCCACCTACATACCCCCACCTTCACTGCCTTCAAATCCCTGCTTCACGCCACCCCAACCTCTCCCCTACAGCAAACAAAGGTCCAGCATCCTTACCTATATAAGGGCCCAACTAACCCCAGAGGCCTGGCATCTCTTCTCTTGCTTGTTTGCTATCTTTCTCCAGTGCCCCCTCTATCTCTGATGGTGCAGAGTTGCAAATTACAATTGACTTTGCTCCTAGTATTGATATTCAGTCAACTACCTTTGTTTTCTGTTCAGTCTCATGTAAATTATGTTTTCTGCTTGGTTTTATGCAAATTATGTTCTTCTCTGTACTGTAATGTACAATGCCATGTATACTTTTTGTTTGTACAAATCAGTTGCTCCTGTATATTCCTGATAATTCTGTTTGTTGTAGTCTATTGCTTTTTCCTTGGAACAATTTGTGCTTTAACAATGTACCTCATTGATATGTACCCTTTAGTATTTTTCCTACTTATGGGGCCTATGCATGAAGCGGCAGGAATTACACACTGGATGCATGTATCCTTCCTGCGTAGCTCTGCACTCTTGGACAGGTGCACACTGATTAGTATTCACAAATGGCCACCACCTGTCTGTGGCTCCGCTGCTTGGCATTCAGGCACACACAGGGTATCTGGGGGCATAGTAAGAGACCCTTTCGGGCATCCAATTGGATGCCCATATCGGGTCAAGGAGTGGACCCCTTCTGTTGGGCAGTGCAGGTTCAGATGCATGAATAGCACCTGCTGGCACCCAGCCCCACGTGGCTGTGCCACCCTGTCCAGCACCCCCCCCGCACAATACCCACCCCATGGCCTGGTGTCCCCCTCCAGCAGCAACCTGGACTTCCTACACCGGACAGGGACCCCATTATACATGCAGCTGTTTACCCCCGACCTCAACAAGTGCCAGATGCACCCCCCAACACACACACACACACACACACACACACCAACAGGACCCCATCCTCAGCAGTGACCTTCCAACCCAATTCCCATCACCACCCCGGCTACCAACTCCATGCCAGAGTACCCCCCTGATCCAGACCCAGAACTCTAACACTAACATTGGTGGTCAGTGGTCCCCTACCCCTGACACCCAGTGGTGCCTGCCCACACATACCCGGCCCCAGTACCCTGGTAGAGTCATGGGTGGACAGAGGTCTCCCCTCTGTGGCACAGGTACCCCCACCTTGTACCTGCATGCTAATACTGCGGTGATTGCTGGTGAGTGGCGCAGCCTTCCACACACCTCCATGATCACCCACCATACAACTGATGCAGGGAGTACCCAGCCTATTTATAGGCAATGCACTCCTTGCATTGGTTGTATGGTGGGCAGCCAAGGAGGTGTGTGGAGGGCTGTGCTGCTTGCCAGCAATTGCTGCAGCACCAGCATGCAGGTATGGGGGTTGGGTGGGGGTGTTGCTAGTGCTGCAGGTGGTTCCATCCCAACACTGGGCAGGGGACGACGTGTGCGGGGGTGGGTGCTGGGCATAACCCAGGGATGTGGCAGACATGCTGGGGGGGTGCAGAACACATGTTGCTGGTGACACTTAGGCATGTCTCCAGGCCTGTGGGACTCTGTGGTTGCAAGGGCCAGGCCATGTAACCTGGTTACGGCAGGGTCCCCCTGGCATATCCCACTCAGCCATATGCCGCCCCCCCGCAGAATGCACTATGCACATTTGTGAATGGAGCATAGTGCTGGCACACCCATGGTATGCCCCCCCACCAGCCCCCAGCATGATGCTATTCATGCGGCCAGGGGATCAGGTGCATAAGGGCTGCTCACCTTGTTTCATGCATCCTGCATGGGGGCTGCAATCGGTGTGGAATGGCCACACATCACAGATATGCAACATGTAGGCACTCCACACATTTCTGCATAGGCCCCTTTGTTTGTAATTTTCCCCTGGGTCGTACCTGAAAATGAGCCTTGGCTCAGTGTACCTTTCCCGGTCATCAACGTTTAATAAAATAAACAAATAAAAAATATAGAGAGAAAGGTAGAATGCAGAACTCTCGCTGCAGGTTACTACAGAGCAATGGGAGAGATGCTGGATATCGGCTAAAACAGGGTCCACAGACCCTAAATCTCAGTTGAGCCAAGACAAAGTATTGGCCAGATGGCACTGTATGCCAGCCAGGTTAGTCAAGATGGGACTTCAGGTTCCTAACAAATATTGGAGGTGTCAACACTCTGCTGCAGATATTGCTCATATTTTATGGCAGTGTTACCACTTACAAACATTTTGGAAGGAGGTCAGAGACAGAACCCAAACTATCGTTGACAGCCCTGAACATAATACTCCTTTCCTTGATTGAGGGGGATAAGTTCACCCTACAGCTCATTTTCCAATTGACCATGGAGGCCAAGAAACAGATTTTCCTCAAATGGCATCAAACACAGCACCCCTACCATAAGTGACTGGGTGATGGGCATGTCCAGGGTTGTTTCATAGCTGTGATTTATGTATAAAGCCAGGAGGAATGCTGTCTATTGCAAAGACATCTGGGGACCATGGTTTGAGTATTTAAAACTTCCCCCACATACAGTCATATTTCAATTAGTGTACCATAGGAGTTCAATTAAGGGTAACAAGCTGGCAGGGGGTACAGAAAGTAGGTAAGCTAGGACACCTGCATAAGTTCCTAGCACCACTATATAGTTATTCAGTGGTAAAATCTGCAGGTTAAGCAAGTTCTTGCACATTTTTTAGTAGTTTGGTAGAAGGTAGGAGTTATCCCACTAATTAGAGACAGGGTAAACAAGAAGTAGCAGAGTTACATACAGTTACATCTAGATTCAGCTTTTCTATGTTTCATTCTGTATGACCGTTACAGTTAGTTTGTTGTGTACATTTAATGTTAGCTCAATATGTCTAATTCTCAGATCTCATATTCACAACTACATATGTTAAAACTTTCTAATAAGGCTAGGAGAGCCAGGATTCTTAAGGTCATGGTTTGCATGTATAATTAATATCTGCATGTGTTTCTCTAACATCTTAAGAAAGAGTAATTTGAGTAGAACAATGTCTCTTTCCTGTTTTAATGTGTCCAACAGGTAAATTTGCCTGCCATTAGGTTGTCAGTGGTTGTTAATACAGTATCTTAAAAATGCATTTTTTAAACTGCATATATTGCCCATGTAGACCGTAATCTGATTTTCTGTTACATACACAATTTTCAAACTCTGATAGTTACCTGTTTCCTGAGTTAAGTCTCATTTTTTAAATGGTATATCCATGGATTTTACACTAGCTAGATTTGCTTTGAACTATGTAATTTATACGTGTTTCTGTTGTTCCAGAAACTTAATAAAAAGATGTTATACAAAAAGTACGTGTCTGAATTGAGAGGTTTCCATGGAAACAAGAAACATCGCGCACAAAGCTCAAGAGGTCTCCTGGTTGTCATGGAAAACTCAAAATTCTGACACATGCTTGTTGGTGTATGGATTACAATATGTAATATTTTATAGTTTATGGGTATTCATGTGTGGAAAGGAAGAAAAATAAAATTTGTCATAATCGCTCTCTAAACTCTTTAGCAGAACAGTAGGGCTTAACACAGTGCATTGTTTTAAATGAATACAGCAGCAATTTTATCTAGTTCTTTAAATTCAGTTAGATAACTAAGTACCATATGACTTTTTTCTTTTGTCCAGAGGCAAATACAGTAGATCCAATCATCGAGACATGGAGTAGAACAGTTGCACTGAACACAGCATTTCTTTATAACGGAACACAGAGCTTTAGAATTTAAAAATGAACATCTTCCTCGTGATCTCCGACATGGTTTGAGGTAAGTGACCATATGGCAGTATTCCAAGTTGTTGCACTGCAGTAGCAATGTTCCCAGCGAAACACAACATCCTGATGTCACTACTGTAACATAGCAACATTCTATGTTTCTACTGTATTTAAAAGAGAAAAACAGACTGCCCACCAGGTGTTGCCATATAACCAAGTTAGTTGAGAGTCCTTGATTAAGACCCAATGCATTTTTCCTGGACTTTATAATAACCCCAGCACAGTCTAGTCACTCATGATACTGTGGGAGGAGAGGACACTATTACATCAGGAGTGGCTGCACTGTTTGTGGGTGTTCCTAATTTTCAGGGAGTATGCAATAAGAGTATACTATTGCATCAGGAGTGGTTGCACTGTTTGTGTTTTTTTTTTCCTAATTTTCAGGAAGCATGCAGTAAGACTAGCGCAAGGATCTGCAACAGAACAATGTTGGGTATAACAATACTATTAGTATGCGTTTCAGTTTTACTAAGAAATTTAGCAATTAAAACAGTCAGACTTATCAACAAATCAACAAATAATAGAATAATACAAGACTGTCAGCAGAAAAGGACACTATTGTCCATAGAGTCTGCCCTGATAACCCCCCCCAACTCCATCACATCCAGATACACCTCTCGCCACTCTCTGGCCAATCCTTTGTATCTGGTCAATGCCCTCTTGAATCCCTCTACAGTTGTTGATCCCACCACCTCCTCCAGTAGGCTGTTCCAGGGATCCACTACCCTTTCAGTGAAATAATGCACCCATGTACTGCCCCGAATCTCCCCCCCAATCTCAGACTATGACTTCTTGTTCTATCATTTCTTTTCCTTGTTCCCTTCTCCCACCTTATTTATCCCTTTCACATACTTGGATGTTTTTGTTGTGTCCCACCCCCCTCAAGCCTAGTCTCTAGCAAGTACAGGTCCAGCTCCTTCAGCCTCTCATCATAGGGCATCCAATGCATGTCATGCACCATCTTTGTTGCTCTTCTCTGGACCATTTCCATCCCATCACTCTCCTTCCTCAGATGGGGCCTCCAGAACTGTTCTCCATACTCCAGGTGAGGCCTCACCATGGACTTATAGTGCGGCATCAATACCTCCTTCTTCCTGCTTGTTATACCCCTCCCAGTGCATGCCAGTATTCCATTTGCCCAGCCCACCACTTTGCAGCATTGATTCCCTATCTTGAGGTTATCTGAAATTATAACCCCCAGATCCCTCTCCTGCCTGGTCAACTTTATTCCTTCCGCTCCTAAAATATAGCTGGCTTGCAGGTTATTATGTCCCATGTGCATCAACATGCATTTTTTTGCATTAAACATCAGTTGCCATGCTTCTGACCACCCCTCCAGCCTCTTTAGGTCCCTTCTCATTGCCTCCATCCCAGCCGTGATGTCTACCCTATTGCAGATCTCGGCATCATCTGTAAACAGGCACACCTTCCCTTCCAGTCCCTCCCCTATATCATTGATATATATATATATATATATGTATATATATATTAAAAAGTATGAGCCCTAGCACTGACCCTTGGGGCACCCCACTAGTCACCCTTTCTTCCCTGAAATGCACACCATTCATCGCCCCCCCAGCTCCTGTCCCGCAGCCAGTTTTCTGCCCACCTCATTATTTTTGGTCCCACCCACAAGCTTTTCAACATATTAACCAGTCTTCTGTGAGGGACTGAGTCAAAGGCCTTCCTGAAGTCCAAGTAGGCCACGTCCACCCCCCACCCATCCACCACCCTTGTCACCCAATCGAAAAACTTGATGAGGTTCATCTGGCATGACCTCCCTTCAGTGAAGCCATTTTGTGTCATCCTGCAGTCCATTGTCAGCAAGGTATCTGACCACCCCTTTCCTTCAAGAGTGCTTCTATAACCGAGGTGAGGATGACCAGATGATAGTTTTCCACCTCCTCCCTGCTGCCACTCTTGTGGAGTGGGACCACCTACGCCCTCCTCCAGAAAATTAGAGAAAGTAAGCAATTTCACAATGTGGGTTTCCAAATAGAAATAATATGATATAGTAAAGACTGACAGTGTGCCTTTAAAGCAACAGTGGACAGAGTCAGGAACAAATTTTATCTGAACTTTTTTTTTTTTTAACTTACAGATTCCAAACATCTACCAGCATCATTTGCTGGTATAATTGTTCAGTTCTACCAGAATTTAGGTGCTTCATAAATGTTTAAATTACTTTTGTTTCAAGACAGAAAGATGGACATATCATTTCAACACTCAAAAATGATTATGATGAAAAAGTATATGGTGAAAAGGCTATGAATCACCTAAAACAGTAGATTTAACATGTATGCTAATAGTTTATTAATGAAGCTGGAAACTAACTTTTCAGAAAAGCAGTTTTTGCTGCACTGCTGCTTTAACTCCTCCTAGGCAACCAACAAATATAGGCAGGAGGGACCTTAGTTTATGAACTCTTCCCAAGGAGGGCACTGTATCTCCAGAACTGCAGCTCCCCACTCCCCCATGTAACACTGCAGTGTCACTGTTGGGTAGCAGTCCAAGTACCTGGTGTGACAGAAAATTAGCTTAGCAGATATAAATCTGTAAATGGCACCTACAGTGTAGAACTGAGTCAGAGACCACATACAGGTTGATAAACTGTGACAGCCATGTGTGAACCAGGAGGGATTAAGTGATTAAAAGATCAGACACCTGGAGGGATGAAGACTGCAAATACAAATAAAACTTCCTCTAACTTTTACAATAGGGAGATAGCACACAGTAGATGTGCATGAAGTGCCAGTATGTTTTTTACCCAGGGAGTAGAGTTCTATGGTCTGTCAGATTTGAAAGTCCCTGCAAAGTAGGACAATGACATATTCTGTCGGTAGTTTTATGGAGGACAGAGGTCCTGTGTAATTTGAATATTCTGCTGAGAACTATTTTTATCTGCAAGGAATGCACCTATTCTAAAATGTAATAGTATGCAAGATAAACCACTGGACTGTAACTGTTTCTTTATTATGAACCTCCCAGAACACTGAGTAGGAACCAAGTGATCTGATTGGTCTTAATCCCAGCAGTAGTGGATCACTGCTGTAAACAGAACCCAGAACCCATTGCTCTTGCACAGCACTACAACTGTTTGTAAGTTAAAATTGTACTTTTCTAGCATGCTTTTAATACCCTCCTAATTATGGTTTATAATAACATCCATAGTGGATCCTATGTGTGAGATTACACCCATGGGAAGGTGAACACCCTTTAATCCCTTCCCACAGGCATTATCTGACACATAAAACCCACTATGGCAGGCATTATTGCTTAAATAAATCTGTTATTTCTGTCTTTATCATGACCCATATGAGAATCTGTGCAGTAGCCTATGCACTTTACGTGATTCTAAACCTAAAAAGACTGACCTGACAGAAAAATAATTCCTTTCATCATGCTGGCAGCATTACCATAAGTAAGAATGGTATCCAATCTATTAAGGCAATCTGTGCCCAGCATTTGACACTGATCTAAAACAGCTGGAAATCAAAGGAAGGAACAGTTGTAGAGCAATGAGTACCAATGCACATAGTCTGGGAAACAAGCTTCCTGAGCTAGTAGCCCTGATGGAAGATGAACAATTGGATATTGTGGCAGTCACAGAAACGTGGTACACAGAGAACCCTGACTGGGATGTCAACATATCAGGGTACACAATCTACAGAAGGGACAGGGAAGGTAAAAAGAGGAGGTGGAGTAGCTTTATACATAAGGGAAGGGATCAAAGCTGCAGAACTAAAAAGTAAAGGGGAAGGACAAGAGGCACTCTGGGTCACCTTGGAGACAGGGAATGGCATCACAATCTGCACAGGGGTTGTATACAGACCCCCATCTCAAAGGGAAGAAATGGACAAGAAAATGATAGAGGACATTCCCAAAATGGCTGAAAAAGGGGGAGATACTGTTGATGGAGGACCTGAATATGCCAGATGTTAACTGGATGACATGTACTGCAGCCACATCCAAGATCAGGGTCATTCTCGATGCCCTGCAGGGGGCAGACCTTAGACAGCTAGTGCTGGAACCCACTCGGAAGGGAGCAATACTAGACCTGGTACTCTCAAATGGAGAGAGGATCACAAATTTAGAAGTCAGTAGACATCTGGGAACAAGTGACCACTGCACAGTGTGCTTCACAATGGGCACAACCATGGAGATAAGCCATACAAAAACAAGGATACTGGACTTTAGAAGGGCTGACTTTGACAAAATGGGTGAGTACCTGAAGAATGCACTAGTAAATGGCCAAAAAAAAGGAGTGGAAGAACAATAGAGAAAAATCAAAACTGCCATCATAGAGGCAACAAGCCTTTGTGTGAAACAAATAAAGAAAACAAAGCGGAGTAAAAAACCACTGTGGTTCTCAAAAGAGGTGGCAGGGAAGGTTAAGGAGAAAAAGGCTGCATTCAAAAAGTATAAGGAATCACAGAAGAAGCATGACAGGGAACTGTATCAATTAAAGCAGAAAGAAGTGGGGAAGGCAGTCAGAATAGCAAAGGCCCAAACCGAGGAAACAATAGCCAACTCAGTTAAGAAGGGGGATAGAACCTTTTATAAGTACATTAGGTAGCATAGAAAGGTTAAGGGAGGGATAGTGAAGATTAATAAAGGAGAGGGGAGGTGGGCAGAGGGAGACAGTGAGAAGGCAGAGATACTGAATGAATACATTTGCTCAGTATTCACAAAAGAAGATGAGGAGGAGTTACCTAAACCAGACAATAGAAGCACTCTGGGTAGGGGGGATGACACTAGTCCATTCACAAAAGAAAGAGTCCTGAAAGAACTCCTAAAACTCAAGGTGGACAAAGCAATGGGGCCTGATGGGATTCCCCCAGAATCCTAAAAGAACTAAGGAGGACCTAATGACACCACTGACCACGCTTTTAACAAATCATGGCAGGATGGGGTGGTACCTAAGGACTGGAGGAGGGCAGATGTGATTCCCCTTCACAAAAGTGGGAGCAAGGCAGAAGCAGGAAACTACAGACCTGTAAGTTTGACCTCAGTGGTAGGGAAAATGATGGAATCACTTCTGAAAGAAAGAATTGTTGAGTACCTAGAGGCCAGCAGGGCACAGGACCCAAAGCAGCATGGATTTACAGCAGGAAGGTCATGTCAGATGATTGTAATTGATTTCTTTGACTGGGTGACCAAAGTAATAGACCAGCGAGGGGCTGTGGATATGGCCTACCTAGACTTTAGCAAGGCATTTGACACAGTCCTGCACAAAAGACTAATAATCAAGTTAGCTAGCCTGGGAGTGGGTTCCAGGGGGTAGCCTGGGTAGCAAACTGGCTGCACAACAGGACACAGAAGGTAATAGTGAATGGAACACATTCCAAAGAAAGGGGGGTTACTAGTGGAGTACCTCAGGGCTCAGTACTGGGTCCAGTCCTCTTTAACATCTTTATAGGTGACATTGCAGAGGGTCTGGAGGGAAAGGTATGCTTCTTTGCAGATGACACAAAGATCTGTAACAGAGTTGATACACAAGAGGGGGTTGAAAAGATGAGAAGGGACTTGGTAAGGGTGGAGGAATGGTCAGTCATATGGCAACTTAGATTCAATGCAAAGAAGTGCAAAGTAATGCACCGGGGAAACAAAAACCCAGGAGAAGAGTACACAATTGCAGGGGAGGTACTAAAAACAACAAAAATGGAACGGGACCTGGGGTAGTCATATCAGATGACCTAAAGGTGGGAAAGCAATGTGAGAAGTTGGTAAGGAGAGCCAGTGGGATACTGGGATGCATAGGAAGGGGCATCACAAGTAGAAAAAGGGAAGTGGTTATCCCTCTATAAAGACAGTTGGTGAGACCCCATCTGGAGTACTGTGTGCAGTTTTGGAGACCTCATCTACACAAGGACATAGACAGGATGGAAGCAGTCCAAAGGAGGGCAACTAAAATGGTGCAGGGTCTGCAGCAGAAACCATATGAAGAGAGACTGAGAGAGCTTAATATGTATACTCTTGATGAAAGGAGGGACAGGGGGACATGATAGAAACTTTCAAGTACCCCAAGGGAATCAACAAAGTCCAGGAGGGTAGCATCTTTCAGAAAAAGAGATGTGTAAGAACAAGAGGGCACAATTTAAAGATAGAGGGGGGACGGCTCAGGGGTAACGTGAGGAATTTTTTTTTCATGGAGAGAGTGGTGGATACATGGAACCGCCTTCCTGAGGAGGTCGTTGGGTCTAAAACAGTGGGGGAATTCAAACATGCATGGGACAGACATAAGACAATTATAGTGGGGGGGTTGCAGGAAGTAGGCTGTTGGTTAACTAGAATCTGCAGCTTATCCAGTAGGTAGGGAAATGGGCAGAGTGGGTGGGCCAAGTGGTCCTTATCTGCCATCAAAGTCTATGTTTCTATGTTTCTATATCAGATGCAATGGATCTGATGTGAGATATGTGCAGTTTCCCACACCAGTGCCTGAGAGACAGGAAGCCTGATTGTAAAGGTTGAGGGGGTAACACAATTTTAGTGGTCAGGAGGGTGAGAGACAGCCAACTACGTACAGTGTTTACTCTTAAAAGTGAAATAGTCCTTCCAATGCATGTGCAGATCAGTACAGCTGTGTTAATCTTGTCATAGAAATCTAAATAAACTAAAAAATGTATTGCAAAAAAGAAAGATAAGAAAGTTTATGAACAAAATAAAAAGTTAGGACATCCAAAGTTAGGGTTTGTGGTTCAGTCACCCTAACCATATACAGTTCAGTCACATCCTACAGGTAAGGTTGTTTTTCCAATACTGCATATTACCCAACAATTATGAAACACTATTATCTAACATAAAAAAATTGTAAATAAAGTACAAAAAGTAATGCATTCTGAAATTATATCTTTCCTTAGTTCAAGATGTTTTGTATTTTGTTTGAAAATCTTAACTTTATCTTGGTGACTTTTTTTTTTTGCTTATCCCATGCATGTTTGAAGCTCCCCACTGTTCTTGCCCCTACCACCTCTTATGGCAGGTTGTCCCAGCCATCTCTCATCCTTTCTGCGCAAAGCATTTCCTCACATTCCTCTTGAACTCCCCTCTCAAGCTTTGTAGCATGCCCACATGTTCTTTGTGCTCTTTGTCCTGTGAGAGTGATTCTCCTCCTGCACCTTGTTCACTCTCCTGGGGTAGTTGTAGGTTGAAATTGTGTCCCCTCTTATTCTCCTCCAGGGAGCAAACAGTGTGTTGAGCTCCTGAAGCCTCTCCTCATATGATTTCTCCTGCAATCTCTCACCATTTTAGTAGGCCTCCTCTGGGCTGCTTCCATTCTGCCAACATCCATGTGGAGGCGCAGACTTCAGAACTGCAACAGTACTTCAGATGGAGTCTCACAAGTGAGTGCTACAGACCCAACATCACCTCCCTTCTCCTGCTAGAAATCCTCCTTCCTAATGCACTCTAGCATCTGGCTCACCTTGACTACTGCTCTGTCGTGCTTCCTGCCAACTTGAGACTATCAAACATTATCACCCCAAGTACTTCTCCAGCTTGGTAACTGTAAGTACCCCTCATCTTAACAGAGCCCCCAGGTTTCCCCACCCTAGGTGCACTGAAACCCAGCTGCCACTCCCTAGACCATACCTATAGTTCCTCCAGATCCCTTTGCATTCTCTCAACTTCTTCCTGGATGTCCACCATGCTGCAGGTTTTATTTGTCATCTGCAGACACACCTTCCCCTCTAGTTCCTCAGCAATGTCACTGATGAAGACGTTGAAGGGAACAGGGCCCAGTAGCAATCTGTGTGGTACTCCACTGGTCACTCTAGTGTCTTGTGAGTGACTGCCATTTACTACCACCCTCTGATTTCTATCTTACAACCAATTAGAAAACCAGCTTACCACCTTCTCCTCTATCCCCAGGTTGCTAAGTTGCAAAGTTTCTTTATGAGCCTCCTGTGTGGTACAATGTCAAAGGACTTACTGAAGTCCATATAAGCCACATCCACTGCCCTCACCAATCCACCTCTCTAGTTACCCAGTCAAAGAAATCTGTGAGATACGTTTGACATCACCCCTCCCCTTCCATGAAGCAGTGGTCCAGCAGCTCATATTTCTCCAAGTACTCGATTGGTCTCTCCTACAGCAGAGACTTCATTAACTTGCCCACCACTAATGTAAGACTGACTGAACTGTAATTGCTGGCCTCCTCCCTCTTATTGCTCTTGTTCAGAGGATCCACATCAGTCCTTCTCCATTTCTCTGGTACCATGCCCTCTTTAATGAGGTGCTAAATAATGTTGTCAGATGTGTGGCAAGTACCATGCTCCGTTCCTTAAGTGCCCTTCAGTGGATCTGTTCCAGCCCCATCACCTGTTTTTTCTTAAGGGCTTCCAAACTCTGGCAGACTCTCTCATCCATGAATGGAACTGTGTCCACTCCCCCTCACCCCAGTGCCTAAAAATGCATGTCAGCCCACCCATTTTAGCTTTTTCTTGGCCTTCCTCTGCACAGTCTTACCCATTCCTGGTTGCCTGATTTCCATTACACCACCTCTTGCCTCCCTGTTTTCACTCATATAACAGAAAGACTACCCCTATTCTTGACTTCCTGGGTGATCCTTTCTTCAGTTTGAGCCTTTGCTGTTCTTTCCCTCTTTCTTCACTATCTTTGCTTCTCTAGTTACACACCATGTCCCCCTCCATTTGCATCTCCTTGTACTTTCTGAAAGCTGCTTTTTGTCTCCCTTACTGCCTTAGCCAGCTCCTTAGAGAATGACTGTGTCCTCTTTCTTGTCTTACCCTTGCTTATTTCCTTCAAACAGCTAGCCATTACATTAATCATTCCCTCCTTTATTCTATTCCATTGTACCACCCCCCCCCCGCTATCCCCTTCTTGAAGGTGTTTCCCTTGGCAGTCTCCCACATCTTTAAAATCTGCTCTCCTGAAGTACAGGAGAACCCTCATCCATGTGTGTTTTGTCCTCCCCAATCCAAATGCCAAACCACACCATATGATGATCATTTGTACCAAGGGGCTACCTACTGTGATGTCTGCAATGCTATCCCTGTTCATAAGTACCAGATCCAGCACTGCCCCATCTCAAGTGGGATCTGTAACCAGCTGCCTGAGAAATGCCCCTTGAAGGGAGTCTTTGATGACCCTGCTTCTTGTTGTAGCTGAGGCCAAGATGTTCCACTCCAAATGCAGCAGATTAAAGTCACCCATAATTACAATGTCCCTTTTCTTGCCATTTTGCTATGCTGTCCCCCTAAACCCTGGCCAATTCCTCCCCATATGGTGGTGGCCTGTGCACCACCCCCATGAGTACAAAGGCCCTGGACCCCATCTCTAAGCCAACCAAAAGTACATTCAGCCCCACATTTTCCTTGCTGTGTCCTTCTGTGGCTTTTATACTGTCCCTTATATATAAAAACAACCCCCTTTCCTCCCTACCCTATCCTTTCTAAACATGTTGTAACCTGGTGTGGCCAGCTGTGGTTGACAGAGTACAATGATTCTGTTATGGCAACTAGATCCAGGTTCACCTCCATAATGATAGCCTCTAGGTTAGAAATCTTGTTTCCAAGGCTCCTTGCATTGACGTACATGGCTTGCCATTCCTTTTGTCCCTCAATCTCCTACTTTGCTCTCCCTTCCTGAGTCTGTTCTTCATCCTCCCCTTTCCACTGGTACTGTCCTCCTCATTTTTGTCTTCCCTTTGCCCACCATTCCTAGTACAGTATTTTCTCAACCTTAGTTCTACCTCTTGGCTCATGTCCCCCCACGCCTACTCCATAAAACCCTAGGAATTTATTTCCCTTGGGCTTTTCTTCACTGCTGCTTCTTTATCTTGGGGACCATTCACTGCCTTCCTCATTTCTTCTGTTTCCCCCTCACTGGTTTAAATGCCCATCAAAGTAGCATTTAAACCTTCTAATGACATTCTACTCCTTGATCGATGGAGGCCATTCCATTTGTTCAGGCCTTTATCTCCCAAGGTAGAACCCCAGTCCCCAATGTAGCCAAACTCCTCCTTTCTGGGTCATGCCTTCAACCAATTGTTGAAGGCCACTGTGAAGTGTTCCCTCTCCTCCCCCAAGCCATGGTCAGGTAGCACCTCAGTGATGATCACCATACATTCTACCTGCTTCAGTCCCCTCCACAGCTCCCTGACCCTATCCTGCATCATGGCAGCTGCATCCCCAGCCAGGTTATTTGTTCCCAGATTGAATATGACCCCAGCTTCCCTACTTGCCCTACCTTTCTAGCAATCCTAAGAATCCACTATCCATCCCTCCATTTTGAGGCACAGGTAGGCGCTTTACTGCCCTCCTTCCCTCCCGTGATGTTCCCTAGTCTATCCCCTAACAACTGAGTTCCCCACCAGAAGTTGCTTCCTCTTCCACCGATGTTTTCTTATTCCATCTTGGGGACACCACTCTGAAGGACCCCCACAGCCTCCCTTGCCCCTACTATGGGTGCCTCATCTTGGCAGTTCTATCCTGCCAGAACAGTGAAAGAGTTCCATAGTGGCACTGGCTGAGGAATGTGTCCACTTAACCCCACCCTAGCCCTTCCTGAGCCAACCACAATCCAGCCGCCCCTACTTCGTGGCACCCTCTGAGGCATCTGTGATGGAGTATGTGGCCCCACAGTGGGGAAGGAGGTCCCCTGTATCCTAGCTAACTCAACCTGGAATCTAGAGAGCTCCATCTTCAGCCCAGAGTGCGCACACAGATGGGGCATCACCTCAATCTCTAGATCTCCCTGAAGACTGGTGTTCCACAGCTATGGTACTGCACCTCTCCCATCATTCCCAAATCTACTCCCCTTATTACCCGAAAATGTTTCTATACTTTTACCCCAGATAGGGTATTTCTTGATTTCCCTTTTTTTGACTGGATTACTCCCTATTACTATACATCAGGTAGGAACAAATTTGCGTTCCCATTAAACGTTTATTTTGATTTTAATGCATTTTCCAGTAACCTATTGCACACTCTCTCTCTCTCTCTCTCTCTCTACTCATCTGGTTCCAATAATTTTCTATTGTACAGTGGCATCCCACATCCTCTTTCTATCCCATTCACAGCATACTAGGGGAAGGTGAGCAACTTCCATTCCCCACAGAATGTTACAGGGCAAACCCAGAGCTCTCTGGGGCCTCATCTCATGAACTGCCTTCACTGCAGATGGGTTTTTGATGTGGAGATTGGATGAAACTGACCCAAAGGGCCCCACTAATGGGGGCAAGTGTTTGGGAACTTGGATAAGTATCACAGAAGGTGAGGGTGGGATTGAGGGTTGCACTGAGTGTGGACAGGGCAGCACTGGCATAGTGGAGATAAATTATTAGAAGGTATTAGGGGATGGTAGCAGTAAAAAAGTTATTAGGCACCAATGGGATTTGGGAAGGTATTTTGTTTTTAGTATTTTTTGTTTTTTTACTTGCACAGGTCTAATTCAGAGAGCGTAGGAGTGATGGATTGGGGGACCATGACTGGGGAAGGTTTTTTCTTGTTTTCTTTTTATTTCAAGGCATCAAGGGACTCAAGCTGATCTGAGAGGAATTGTGGTCCAGTAGAATGGGACAGTAATCCTTTTGAAGAGGTTGTTCTCCAGAACTGAGGATGGGCATGGGTTCTATATTTTCTAGTCTGAGGGAACATTAACAAAGTATGTGGATGAGTCAGTATATTAGTGAATGAGTCATTAAAAATGCGGACACATACTCTAAAAGGAATCAGTATACACATGGGGTTTGTTATCTCACTTTAAATACACTGCCAATGCTCTGAATGTTGTTCTAAAGTCTAAAAAACTTGTGCAGAATCCTTAGTGTTGCTGCCATTGGTCATTATATAATGGGTAAGAATAATCCTCTTTACTGATTGAATGAGGCAGGCTGGTACCCATTTGTTTATGTGAGTACTGTACTAGCAATGGGTAAACAAAGTTCCTGGTGCCAGACTTTCTCTTTAATAACAATATTTATGTGCTGTCTTTAGAAAGTTATTTTTTCAACAGGCCATAATTTTTCAAATATTATTTTGTAACAAAGCAAACCCATCAGACTTATTACCAACCTCGTAACTAGCTCTATTTCTTTCCTTTCCTTTAAAGGAAAACTCCATGTTAAAATCAGAAAAAGATATGTAGTAGTCTTTTTTTCTGTGTTCTAACCAGTTCCCAGCATTTTCTTTTCCTCTGGCTGTGAGGGATGTTTTTTATAACTTTCCCTAACTGTTTTATTGCCCATGGAGGTTGCCATTCTGGTTGCTTTTATGGTCTCTAGTCTTCCCAGAGTGCCCTTTGGTGTGATGTCTAATTGCCCCTGCAGGAAGCCAGTGACTTGTTACAGGGTCTGTCACAGCTCAGCCACAGAGAAAATACTTCTTCCAGAGAAGACACACTGCTAGATGTTGGATGAGTATAATCATTATTATTTCTGATATCAGTTCCTTGTCCTGCTATGTTCTGCTCTGTGTGTGTGTGTGTGTGTGTGTGTGTCTGTGTGTGTATGTGTGTTTGAATCATGTCACTGTTTACTCTATTCCTCTCAGTCACTTTCAGTTTTTGCACCAGTACTAAGTAGCAAAAATTGAACATCGCCTTATAGGTTGTAACATAGCAGGACAAGGTACTAATATCAAAAAATAATAATGATTACACTCACCCAAAATCTAGAAGTGGCACTTCTCTGAAAGAAGTATTATCTTTGTGGCTGAGCTGTGACTGACCCTACTAAATCTAAGGGCATAGCTACATCATTGTCACATGAGCCAGGATGCATCGTAGGAGAAAGAAAGCCAATAAACCTATTTGTGATGGAGATCCCCAGGGGTGGTAAAACTACCATACAGCTAGCAAGCTAATTTAGGAAAAACTCCTAATAGCAGACAGAGGGAAGGACACACCAGGACTTAACATAAATATCAAAACACTCTACATAACATATGTTTTTGCACATTCTAGGTGGACGTCTCCTTTAATGTTTTCTTCCTTTTAAAGGGTTCTTCACAGTCTTCTGATTTTTGTAAAGTCTTAAATTCCAGCTATAGTCCTGACTGCCTCTTCTACACACTACCTGCTAACCTCCCATACCCACTCCTTGCTTCACTCTGTCAACAAACCCCAAAAAACATTGCAACTTTTAAAATAAACTGCTTTTTAGATCAAATCATTTCAAATGAGGATGAAATCTTGATGGTTTAATCATTAGACAAGACTGTAATCCTGACTCTAATCCTGGCTCCTCTCCAGCCCAGCCCACCTCCTGCCCTCCAGACCACCCTTCTGCTTCTTACCTCCAATGCTTACCCTCTGCCTTGTTCTGTCAAGACAATCATGAATACTGCTCAAGCATGCCATGCTCTTGAGTGCTCATAAAATAGATAAAAGGGAGGAAAATGGTATTATGTTTGTGAAAACAGAGGACCCCTCAAACATAAAGGAATGTGTCATATTTCTGGTCTTCAGGTTTAAAATATGTGTATACATATATATATATATATATATATATATATATATATATATATATTCTATGCAAAAAAACTTTGTTAGTGCATCATTTAGGGTTAAAACACAAAAAGTAAGGAAATGAGACCTTTAGGGTTGCCCCCTCCCTCATGTACCTCCCTCCTCCTGAGATTGACAGATGACAGGGTGTGTCATTGAGGTTGTGAGGCCTAAATGTCACCTCATCCCATGTGTAATCATATTCACAAGCCACAGTAAAGAAGAATGGGGTGACATTTAGGCCTCACAACCCCAATGACATACCCCGTTCTCTGTCAATCTTGGGAGGAGCGGGGTACATGGGGGAGGAGCAACCCTAAAGGTCTCATTTCCTTACTTTTTGTGTTTTAACCCTAAATGATGCATTAACAAAGTTTTTTACATAGAATTTCCTTACATTTTGAGAAAGCATGGAAAAGTAGAAAGTCGCACAGGTGGGTGGGCGCACGGGGCCAGAAAACTTCCAAATTTCTGCCTAACATAATAGTGCAAGTATTGAATATAATATGTATTGGTGGAAGTGCAAATGGTTGGGAGCTTGAGGCCTCACCACCTTGAAAAAAACAAAGTTTCATTCATCAGAGTGGCATAATTCCACACCTGTTTACATGTCAGAGACCTAACCACTGAAAATTACCTACATGGCAGTAAGGCTAGGTACCCTATAAATGTGAAGCCACTACCACAATGCAAAATGCTATATGCAAAACATAAAGTGTGTCACACAATATCTCTGCAACACATTCATTTTCCAACACCTAAATACCATAATTCACACGTACAGGATATCCCCTCAACACCCTCCAAATTTCAATTTAAAAGACCAAACTGTTTCCGAGATATAACATTTGAAAGTTTGAGATTTTCATTAATCAGAGTGACAGAATTCTGCACCCATTTACATTTTACACACCTAATGACTGAAAAGTACATCCATTGCAGTAATGCTACCTGCCCTATAAATTTCAAGCCACTACAGTACCACAATGGAAAATGCTGTCCTCAAAATGTAAACTGAGTCATGCAATATCTCTGCAAAAAATGTATTGTCTGACACCTAAACACCATAATTCACATCTACAGGACATCCTGTCAATACCCTCCATATTTCAAGTTAAAAGACCAAACCATTTCCGATATATTTAATTTTAAAAATTATTAAGTTTGGCTATCTGGTCCCTCCAAATCTGGCCATCTAGTCCCTCCTTCATGATCAAAGATCGCGATCAAAGAATCTCACAATCAAAGAATCTCACAATCAAAGAATCTCATGATCAAAGAATTTTCAGGCTTGCAACCAAAGAATTAGCAGGCTCATAATCAAAGAATAAAAAATGGTAAAAGTAAATGTTTACACAAAAATACATGAAACCACAGCCATGACTCAATAGAACGATGCACCCTGAGCAAAATCCATTCTAGTTTGGCTTTATAAGTCACTCCTGTGCTGAGAAAATAGATTTTTTATTCTGGCCATCTAGTCATGGCCTCGTGATCAAAGATTGCGGTCAAAGAATCTCATGATCAAAGAAATTGCAGGCTCGCGATCAAAGAATAAAAAATGTTAAAGGTCAGGGATCACATGATGAGCTGAATCTGTATAGATGTCTTCTGTGCTGCTCCAAGGCCCTACAACAAATAAAAGGCAATAAAACCTCCAGGACCGGCCCAGTTTGATTAAAAATACGTTTAACAGGCTTGAGAGGTGCTGTGGGCTTGATTTTTGAGGATAGCGCTGAAGGTTTGAGAGAAAAGGAAGCGAGGTGACCTTGCAGATAGCGAGTGTGTGGCTGCAACACCAGGCCACTTCACAGCACCGAGATGGAAGCTAAAGTTGCGGAGCCACTTGAGGGGAGAACCCCAGCTACTAAAAGACCGAAGCCCCACTCCCCCACTCTAAACGATCAGGAGGATGAGCCAGGAAAGGATGGGGGTTTGTGTTCGACTACGGATGATATACAAGAAATTAAAGCAATGCTGCAGGGGCTTGTGATTGATTTTGCAGCAGTGAAACCGGCGTTACATTCACTCGCACAGAGAATGGGGGATGCAGAGGCTCGGATTTCCTCGCAGGAAAGGAAGGTATCTGTGATGGAGCAGGAGTTGGTGATGGTCAGAAAATGGTCAAGAAGCTTGAAGAGAGAATGGAGGATCAAGAATCAAGAAGCAGGCGGAATAATTTGATAATAGCAGGGCTACCGGAGAGGGCTGAAGGGCCAGATTGTGTTTCATTTATGCAGGACCTGTTGCTTAAGCTGCTGGGCCCTACTCCATTTGGGGAAGCGTACAACTTGGAGAGAGCGCATAGGGCATTAAGGGAGATGCCACCACCAGGGGCGAGACCTCGGGTGATAATTATGCGCTTTCTTAACTACAAGGAGAAATCCCATGTGCTGCTCGCTGCTAGACAAAAGAAGTCATTGCAGTGGAATGGTGCTTCTCTCTGGATATTTCAGGATCAAACACCCAAGGTTAGAGAGAAACAGAAGGAATACTCAGAAATTAAGAAGAAGCTATATCTGGCAGGAATCAAGTTCTGCCTGTAATACCCTGCAACCCTGGTGGTACGACTGCAAACAGGGGAGAAGAGGTTTCTAACTGCAAAAGATGCTCTAGAGGGGTTGCGGTTGGAGCTCCCCAAATTATTCAAGTTGCCAACCTGAATTGGTCCTGAGGAGAAGGGGACTGTGTTAACCTGAACGACTGGGACTTGGGAAAATGAAAGGAGCTAAAAGTTTATATTGTTATTCTTGTTATTCTGGTTTTTTTTGGTTTACTGTTATAAATGTTGGATCTAAGGGGTATATTAAGGTTGTGGGGGTACAGAGGATCTATTTTGGGATGAGGGAAGAGTGGTTTTGACTCAGTGCTATTAGGGCTGAGTAGGGCGGATGCTAAATAGCTACTTAGAGAAATGGGGTAGGGTAACAGGGGATTGGAGGTGGAAGGACTCTGAGGGAACGAGCATAGTTTGGTATTTAAAGGGGACCCTTCCTGTGGAGATTAGGACAGGAATGCTAATGGAAAGGGAGTGATGGCTGACATTACAGGTACTCGGGGGGGGGAGGCAACACTTCAAGGGGGCGACAGATGAGCAAATTGCCACGAGGTGGTGGGCAGCAAGGTGGGATAAACTCATCTGTACTGGGAAGAGGGGGGTTGGAGAGCTCATTAAGGGACCATGGATAATGGCAGTAGCCATTTTTGAAGTGGGAGAACGCTGTGGGAAAAGAGCGTAAGAGCTTCTATGCCTGCACGGTTCTTAAGTAAATACAGTCTCCCAGAGACTGGGGTGCCCCATGGGAGCTGCAATAAGGAGTCAGCAGAATATATATCAATATATATATATGGAGCAAATATTTAATATTATCGCCCCCCAGAGGGCACTATTTCCAATTTCTGCTGATTAGTACTGCTTCTTTATGCAAGGTAAGGTATATGGTACTCTGCTGCAAAGTTATTGGGGCAGTGCCATGTGAAGTGTATACTTACAGGGACTAAGGCTCAAGAGTCCTCTGGTAGCTACTAGATTGTAGAAGGGACTCCCTTGGGGAGTAGGAGATAGGGATGGGAGTGTCGCCTAGGTTCGTTAGGTTATTAATAAGTGGGAGTTTGGAGAATGTTAAGCAAACTTAGTTACATAGAAACTAGGGTCAGCCCCTGACCTCTGTGGGAAATGTGTAGTGTAGGGAAGGGGAAACTTGGGAAAAGAGGAAAGAAGGATATAGGGGGAAGAAAGGCTGTTATGCATTAGTTGTTCTCTGGGCTATGGGATAGGTCTTGGAGTTGCTACGCTAGGGGTTAGGGCTGGGGGAGTAGCACAGGAATGGGTTCATCCATGATTCGATATTTGGCAGGTGGACAATCTAGGGATCGGGGGCTGGTGGGGGGTTACTGGGAACTGGAAAGAGAGAGAGTCCAATATAGAGAGTAAGGAGGATGCAGACCTTGAAAGGACAAAGAGTGCGAGCTTAATTAAAATAATTTTAATGTTTATTAATGTCATGTGTTAAAATAATCTCTTGGAATGTTAAGGGACTCAGGGGTAGACGTAAAAGAATGGTGATTTTGAGATGTATTGAGAAAATGGGGGCTCATATTGCTGCTTTACAGGAGACACATTTGCTGACGGAGGAACTGAGTGGTCTTAAGAGACGATGGGTGGGACAAGTTTATGGGGTAGGTAGGGAAAAAGCTTTGGGAGGGGTGGTGATCTTAATAAAGAAAACATGCCCATATGAGGTAGTGCAAGTGACTGCAAACAAGGATAGCAGAGGGCTGTATATCTCGGGCACACTGTCGGGTAAGGCAATTTCGGTTGCCTCTATATATGGACCAACACCCACTGATCCTGATTTTTTTGCCTCAGTAGAAAGGGATATAGCTGTTCTCTCATCACATTCTCTTATTCTGGCAGGTGACTGGAATACCTACCTTAACAACCAGGAGGATAGGATACCACTGTCCAAGGGGCCTTTGACCAAGGCTCAGATTGCTCTGAACAGATTACTGGAGGTTGTGGCATTGGTAGATCCGATCAGGACGCATTCGAAAGGTGGCAGTAGTATGACATTTTACTTGGCAGCCCACAAGAGCCAATCTCGAATTGATTTTTTCCTGGTAAATAGGGAGGCAATCAGGGAGGTTAGGGATGTGATGGAATGTCCTTTTTCCAAAGGTTACAAATTAAGCGAATGATAGAAGGTGCGATGAAGAAGCTGGGGGTTTCACGGATAATTCCTTTTCGTGGGATAAGCTTAAGGAAGTTGATCCGAGAGCTAACTCCCTCTCACAAATATACAAAGTGCTCCTGGATTTCCTTAGCCCGAGCTCTCTTATAAGAGTCTCGTATTGGGATAAAGTGATGGCCCCTCGGAATCTAGCTTGGGATAATATCTGGAAAAGCAGCAAGTATATTGTTATACCCAAATATAAGAGTATGCAGTTTTTTATTGTCTCTAATATGTATTTTACCCCTGTGAAACTATGTGATAGAAACCTTAGACAGACAGACCTATGTTTTAGATGCGAGAGGAGAACAGGTGATCTCCTGCATGTGATGTGGGGATGTAGTAAAATATCGCCTCTTTGGGGTGAAATTAAATGGCATATGAACCCAATGCAGGATTATTTGGAATTTATAACACCAGTGATATGTGTCTTGGGTGATTTCTTCCAAATCTTGGGTGTTATGCCTAAATATCACCTCTCCTTGATGGCGGCAGTAGTTAAAGCCTTTTTATTAAAACACTGGAAGGATGAACATGTTTATGCTTATGATCAGTGGGTAAGAAATTTAATGGGGACTCTGGATAAGATAAAGAGATATCTATACTTTGGGGGGAGAAAAGGGTTATATGTTAAAAGATGGGAGCGCTAAATGCGATTTACTCGCTGCAGGTCACAAATGTTCAAACACAGACCTGTCTGTCAGATTGTGATTAACAGAAGATAGTTATGCTGGAGTGTGAAATTGTTATTTCTGGTACTGTTCTGATCTACGTGACCATTTGGGCACCTGGTGTTGGGATGATTATGATTTATGTACAAGGGTAGTATTAGGATGGTAAGGGTCTACTGGGTTAAAAGGGGGGTGGGGGACTCTCTCTCTCTCTCTTTCCAGGGGACACAGCAGGACGCCACCTTATGGAAGGAAGACTCCTTTAAGGAGCCGGTGCTCTGATGCTGTCCTTAGGGTCATAGATGTAATTGGATCTGAGATATCCATGGGTAGAGTAAATATATCTACGGACCCATTATGTTAGGGTATGGATGATATAGGAGTTTGCTATTGTCCTCAGGGTGGTTTCACCTGCTGTGTATGTATATAGATGGGCTGTATATAGTTCACACAGTCAGTTTGGGACTGTGTACCCTGGTTTTGCCATATATGTGTATGTCTTTCTATTTTTCAAAAACTGAATAAAGATGGGTTTAAAAAAAATGTTAAAGGTCAAGTTTTATGCAAAAATACATGAAACCACAGCCATGACTCGATAGAATGAACCTCCTGAGCAAAACCCATCCTAGTTTGGCTTTATAAGTGACCCCCCCATGCTGAGAAAATTGATTTTTTCATCTGGCCATCTAGTCACGCCCTGGCAATCAAAGATCACAGTCACAGAATCTCTCGATCAAAGAATTTGTAGGCAAGAGATCAAAGATCATTAGCAAGCTACGATCAGAGAATTAAAAACTGTAAAACTCTATTTTTTGACCAATTTAAAAGAAACCACAGGCATGGCTCGGTAGAGGGAAGACCTCTGAGCAAAACCCAATATAGTTTTAACTCAGAAGTCCCCCCTGAGCAGAGATATTTGAATTTGTCTAACCACAAACTGAAAACAAGATGGCGGCTGTCGTGATCAAAGAATTCCTCACAATCAAAGATTCTTTTATCTCGAACCTGCAAATTCTTTGCTCCTGAGGAGGGACCAGATGGCCAAAACCCCATTCTTCTTTCGCAAAATAACCACATAAATTTTCCCACAGACTTATAATGGGAAATTAAAACTTTAATAACCTTTGAATGGATCAATATTTTTTCACCAAATGAAAAGCGGCATGTTCCTTGACCCAAACTCTTTCACACAAGCCATGTTGCAGAGTAGCATGCCATACAACAGCTGAGCAGCACCATGGACAAAATCCAACAAACTGCCCACATAACTGGCGAAAAGTGCATTTTCTGTGTTTTGGTGCACAAAAAACATAAGTCTGATAAAAAAAAATTGACAAATCAAGAGATCTATCATGCTCCATTGCATAAATCAAATTTCATGCAAATCCATTGAACAGTCAAAAGTTATTAATGCACAAAATTTCGAGTTTAACATACAGTAGAAGTGGCTTCATAATCCCAATTATAGGGGCTCGACTGCGCCTATGTATATATATATATATATATATATATATATATATATACATTTGCCCATTATACCTATCTAGTATTATGCTGAAGGCAGCAGTAAACCCATACAATGTATAGTTTGTGTAATGGGGGTAGCACATAAAATACACAGAATGCTAGAATTCCACATCCTAGTGGCTGAGGGGCTATGTTTGCAAAAATATATATTTTTTCATTTTTTAAATCTCATTCTTATTGTTATGTATGTATTGATTGACTGATTTGCTCATTTTAACCTTAAGATACTCTGGGAACATTGATTGTACTAAGTTTACTACAAGCCTAGAGGCTGTAGGCACTTGGCATGCATCCCAGTGACTAACTAGGCCCCTGAGAGTGTGGTAAACCTATTAGAACCAACACCGCATACTTTCCTTTTGCTTAAATACCTCATTCTTGGAGTTCTGTACTAAGGCTGAGCCACCGACAAACAGTGATTAGTGAATGTGTCACTATCCATCACTTTCACCTTCAATTTGGCCAAGTTGAACTTTTGTGGCTACTTCAGGTCACTTTAAGCATTGATCAAACAATTATGAAAAACACTCTAGTCCATCCAAGGTGGCCAGATCTTTTCTTATGGCAACACCTCCCAAACCCCAGTTATTTATCATCCCCCTCCCCAGACAGTTTTTTTTAAATAAGGAAACAACATTGTTCTGCTCCTGGCTCTGTTAATGGCTAACTGAGTCATTAAAAAAATGACTAGAGGAACAAGAAAGGGAGTGAATAGTAGGATAACTTGGCTTGAAGTACTGGAAGGTTCTCACTACAGTTTTTAGCCTGCTTGACCCCTGTACCAAGGATCCAAAGTGGTTTCTGCTGAATTGTTGAAGCCAATCTGAAGATATGGAGCTGGATTTTCAAAGGATTGCACAGGGTGTGTGTCTAGCCCTGCATCAAACCCTGGCATTGCTGCAGCTGTGGCTTTCCCAATTGCCACAACTCCACCCAGTTTCAGTATCTTGGATGCAGTTGCAGCAATCAACCTGATGTATGGCTGCTTGCACCAAACATCAGTCACAAGCTTCATGAAAAGGGTTCCAAGTATTGATGCAAGCTAGACTACGAAAAGATGGTCTTGCCAGCATCACTCCGTGACACTGGATAGCTCACCACTATTATGTATCAATACACTGCTATAGTTAAAACTCCTAATTACAAATTCTTTAAAGAGAAATGTACTGGATGCTGAACTCAAGAAGAAAGTAATACAAAGAACAGATTTTACATCAGCCTGTATTTAGCTACAGTTAAATATGGATCAGTTGAAAAATAACAACTTTTGTATAAACAGGAATATTGCAACTAACTGCCACTTAGCACAAATTTCCTGCCCTTTTTAGGGCTGTGGGTGGAGCCTACAGCTGTTTTGCAAGAGCTTTTCAGCTCTGAAAATGGCCAATCCCACAGCCTCTTCCACTGGAATTTTGGAAGTATCCTTCCAAAAGTCCAGTGGAGCTGAAAGCCCTCCATCATGATCAGCATACGGAATAACAGTCTCACTATTTCAGCTGTTACTTCTGCATTCTGATGCATACAGTGTGCATGTGCAGGAGTCAAGCACATGCGCAGTTATGCAGTGCTGCCATGTTGTGTATGGCACTATGCCATTCACTTGTTGTGCCCCCTCCTGCAGTCATGGCCATCTTGTGTCGCACCCTGGGAGCCCACCCCAGTGTGTGGAATTGTTTCTCTTCCTATAAATTAGAAAACAGTCCCTCATCAGTTTCATTTTTTCTGCTGCCCCCTGCCCAAGTTACGCCCGACATGGGGTACCCAATCCCCATGTCGGCATTCATGTGGAACACTGGGAGCCCACTCCAGTTTGCCGAAATGTTTTGTTACCTTTTTTTGGTGTCCTACAGTCCTTGTGCTGTAAAATTGAAAGCAGTCCCTTGCTTTTGGTTTAGTTTCCCTGTGAAACTAAAAATGGTCCCTAGTCATTGCTGAGGTCTCCTTCCCCCCTCTCCACCCTCCCACTGCTCACCCACCTCCCCTCACCCCCTTACCCCATACTTACCTCTAGAGGTTTTCACTGTCATCTGCTCTGGACTGGGACATGTCTGCACTCTTCAGAGCCCAACTGCGAACTGAAGAATTAAAGGTAAGCGTGCTATATAGCCATTCAATGCGGTTTTCAACTTATGCTGATATCTCAGCCATTTTTTGGAATTTGTGCCCAAAATTTTCAACATGGACTTCTTGGGACCTCTCCTCATGAACACTGTCACTTTCATGTTGTTACTTTGTTCCGATAGATGATTTCACAGTCACTGCGCGGAATCACCTTTCAGGACTGATTTACAAAATTACAGTTCCATTGTTCATGAGGTGGGAGTCCCAAAATGCCCATGTTGCAAATTTGATGAAAAAATTCCCCAAAATGACTGAATTACAAGCATGCATTGTGCAGTTTCTATGCACACTCTAATGTTGCTAATTATTAACATTTTCAATCCACATTTTTAACATTGCCATTTTTGCACACCTCCTTTTCAACAGCAGAGCTGTCATTTTCCACAACCTGCCTGACACATGTTTTTGCACCTATTGCACAGAATGACTTAATTGCTCTGGCAATCACCTTTCTGGAAAATGAAACAAAATAACACTGCCACTGTTCATGAGGAGGGGTCCAAAAAAGGCCATGTTGAAAATTTGGTGAAACAATTCCAAAAAATGACTGTGCTATGAATGTGCGCTGTGCAGTTTTTACGCACTCTCCTAACATCACTAATTTTCAATATTTTCACTTCACATTTTTAGCATAGCCATTTTTGTACACTTCCTTTACAACTGTACAGCTGTCATTTTCCACAACTTGCCCAAACCGTGTTTTTGCACCTGTGGCACAGAATAGTGCATTTGGTCTGCACAAGCATCTTTCGGGACAATTGAACAAAATGACACTGGGACTGTTCATGAGGATGGGGTCCAAAAAAGGCCATGTTGAAAATCAGGTGCACCATCTCCAACATATGGCCAAGTTACACCTCAGCGTTGAATAATTTCTATGCACATGTGTCACTTGCATCACTTGGTAGCGCTTCACAGCCCTATCAGCTCTGACCAGAGTTTGTTAAACACTGGGACAGATTTTCAAAGGCACTCTTGACATGATTCCATCCATGCATAGCAATCAGAGTGCACTTGCACTGCTCATGTTGCAACAGTTAGGCTAAATAAAATATGCTCTAACTTTCATGCTGCAATTGCCGCAGTTTGGGCTAAACAAATACCACAAGTGTCACAATACTAACGTGTAATTTTTTTTTACAGCAAAGCAGGTGCATTGTTAGAAATCTGGAACATGTATGAAAATGTTATCTGCACATTTTGATACATTTATTCTGATGCAAACACAACCCATAATCGAGACTTGCACCTGCAACAAGACTTTTGAACCCCCGGCCCTCGCCATCCAGGGAGTTTAAGTGGCTTTCCAATGTTCACAAACTACAGTAAGTTGCATATTTGGATTTCAGTTTGGGTATCAAGGTTCACAGCTCTGCACTCTACCCACTAGGCCACACTGCCTCCCTGAGATTATATACAATAATATGTGATGTTTGCTTTTTTTTATTTTTGTTAACAAGATCCTAGTAAAGATTTATACAGTAGAACCAGAACATTTTATCTTTTTAAAGCTGTTCAAAACATTACAAATTAGTAAATAGCACACACTGTCAACTATGCAAGCATACCAATATGTAATAAAGTGCATTTGACTAACCTTGTATCCCATGACTTCTGATTCATTTGCTAGAGGCCTGACAGGATCCCACCCTAGTGACACATGGGAGGCATCTTGCATCCATATCAGATTGCTTGGAGCCTGGCTAGGAGCTTAAAAAAATAAAGTTTGAAGACATTTAAATGTCTATATATTTCAAGTAATTCCTTTATTATTTCTTCTTTTCCTTATTTGCAGTATTCTTTGCTCAAGCACAGTAGATAAGTAAAGTCATTGTATGTTGTAAGCCTCTAACACATCAGGATAATTGAAGAAAAGGCACGACAGAATGATTCCCATAAAGATGGTCTTTTTGAACAGACCAGTTGAGAAAGAACTGTAATTAATGTTAGCCTGACAAGGTCTCAATGTACATTTAATGTCATACATATAAAATGTAGTATCTACAGTATATAAAAATGTCTATAAAGAAAATATGCTCAACAGCTCCAGCCAGGATGCAGCATAGTATTGCTGCAGAATACCACAAAATACTGCAGTATACTTCTTTTGTGAAATGTCACTTACTGTAAGTTATTCTGTTGCTTCAAGACGGGTTCTGCTGTCTAGATATAGATATATATATATATATTTTTTTCACTTACTGTTTATGCCCCCTCCTCACCACCACACTTGCTCCCTCCCTCAGGGACTCCCAAGGCAACTGCTCAGGCTGTGCCAAAGATTGCTAGGACTTCTGCTCCTCTGTGTGTCCTTCCTCCTTCAAGCCCTCAGATTACCTCATGAGTGGGGTGGAAGGAGGACCCAGAATCCTTCCATCCTTCGTCCAATGTGGGCAGAACATGAAGAGCTTCTACCCAGATCTCTGATCACCAGCGCTGGGGCCTGTCTCTAGGAGCTGACATGGGTTTTTTCCATGTTTTTCTGGTCCCCACCCCAGCAGACATTGGCACACAAGGAAGGACCAAGAAAGAGGAAGGCACACTGAAATGTGCCTTCACGCTGGACCCTCAGCCAACATCTGCCCCTTCCTGTATCTTCTGCCTTCTAGTCTGCACCTCAACCTGTGGTCACACAGGTGGCAGTATAGCAGCAAGGACTACAGACCTCCCTCCCAGGAAAAGGAGAGCAGCCCTATGGGTGCTTGATCATTCTCTCCCCAGCTGACCCTCCAGCAGCCCAGGATCACTACCGAACCTGGATCACTGACATCGCAAGTGGTAGCACTACTGATGTGCCAGCAGGCTGTCATCTAGATATAGATATACAGTAGATATAGATATAGATATTCATTGCAAACAAATGGATTAATGCATCAGCTAGGGTTCAAGTTAACATCACATAAGTAGGAAAATGTGGCATTATGTTTTCCAACCCTAACTTCCCGCCCCTCGTCCCTAAGCTATAAAAGAAAAAGGACACACAAGCAACTACAGAAAGCCATCATCAGGTAAGACAATCAACATACAGCTGTTTCCAGATGATACAAATGCAGTAACACTCATGTGTTGCCTTTGTGATTTTGCAACACATACATGCTCACTTCTGGCAGAAGATAGAAATCCATAATACTGAAATCATAACATTACAGTACAATTCACATTAAACTGTTCCCTCAACTCACTGGTGTAGCATTGCTCAATGAGTTTCCTAATCTGTTCAGGGTTTAATTCAATGAATTAGTAAAAGTTTATTATTGGTTTGCATCTAGCTGTTATGTGCTATAAGCTTTATTTTCAGCTGAGTGCTTATGCGTTTCATTTCAGAAGGCAGACTAAACAACTCTTAAGGAATGCTGTGATATTTATAAACAATGCTCTTAAGGAATGCTGTGATATTTATAAACAATGCCATGAAAATGCAGCTACTGCCATTTCACTAAACAGTTACATGTGAGCTGAATAGGCAGTGAAGGATGATTGGAAAATAGTTGAACGCTTCTACAGTTTGAGCTACCACTCCAGTAGCATCATAAAAAAAAAAATCTAAACCAGTGATTTGATGGAACAGTTTAATGAGACTTGTACTGTACTTCTGTGTGCAGAAGCACAGTCACATGCAGCCATATACTGTATACAAAGTCACAATACCAAATTACAACAGATCTGTCATCTGTAGAAGAGCTGGCTGCAGATAGAAATCCATGATACTGAAATCACAGAATTACTTCTGCATGTAAAAGCACAGGCACCTGCAGCAACAGATACATATCCACAATACCAAATTACAAGAGTTCATTCAGCTGTAGAAGTGTATTGAGGTCCCTATGGGACCAACTGTTCGGTAGCCATAGGTACTCATCCAAACTGTAAGACTGTTCTGTCTACATCGGCCTGCGCCTCTGCAGCTGCAGGTGCAACATAGGCACTAACCTCTGGCTTTAGAAGTTCAGGCAACATGAAATCCATGATACCAAAATTGCCAGTGTTTCTGTAGACACAGATACCAGTACATAGTGCAAGACATACACAACCACTACTGGCCACAACTAGAATCCATGATACACTATTTATTACATGACTTCAGTCTGCAGAAGTACAAACCACTGCAGATACACATGCACACAAAAAAAATGCACTGTTATTTTTCTAAACAGAACTGCTAGAGTATGTTTTTTGAAGTGCAGTGTGCAATATGATATTTTTGAAAGTATCACATTACTGTGAATGCATTTGTGTCATCTGTAAGCAGTTGTATGTTGTTTATCTTAACTGATGATGGTTGTCTGAGGTTGCTTGCATGGACATATCATTTTGCTGCTTTGGGAGAGTTAAGGTTGGGAACCCTAAGACCAACAATCTTACTATTGTGGCATTAAGGTAGCCCTACTTGGTGCATTAATGCAGTTTTTTTTTGCAATGGATTTCCTTACCTTTTAAGAATGTTAATAAACTGAAATTACAACAGTACTTCTGGGTGTAGAAGTACTGTCCCCACAGATACACATTCACAGTGAAAGAAATACACAACCACTTCTGGCTGCTGGTAGAAATGGTACTTCTAGCTGCAGCAGCCAAAAGAAAAATTTGAACACTGCAATACATATACAAGCAATACACAGCTACTTCTGATTGCAGACAGAAATCTATGATACCCATAGTACAATACACCTGTGGGTGCAGAAAAACAGCCCCATTCATGTGTGACTTTGGGCACTATTCAAATACCATACAACATCTTCATGTACATTACCCCAATGTATATATGCGCCATACACTGTGTGCTCAATTTGCATAGTAAACTTCAGTCCCCACACATATCCCCTACCATGGAATCAGGTACATCTTCAGAAGTTGCATAGGGTCTTTGGTCCTTATGCAAATCCTGTGGTCCAGCACAATCATACCACAACAGATATACCATTTTCAATATTTATTCACCCAAAGTCTAAGAACTTATTTTACATATCTATGACATCCACAGAAGTGATGGAATTGCAATTCATCCTTGTATGTGTTTTTTTGTGGCATTTCAACATAAAAACACATTTTGAGGTGAAATAGATAGTTGCCACCCACTGTGTTTGTCTTAGGGTACTGAAAAAAAAAGATTACTGAAAATCTGGTGAAAAAATGTAAAAAAAAAATTCTGAGTTAGTCACAGAGGTGCTAAACACCCTCACACAGGTTGCCAACCTGTCCAGAATGACCATGTAGTGGCCAACATGTTCCCTCAGTACTTAAATCTATGGCAACCCTTCATCATGTTCCTGAAGCCCAAGGAGTGAATAGGCTGACTCTATTCACTGTAGACTTGAACTGTTTCCTACTACCCTCAGCGGCTGGTCCTTGCAGGAGGATCCCTTGGTCCAGATCTGTCTCAGGCATTAAGTACATTTGTAGAACAAAAGCTTGATCAATATGTGTTCAATGCAGTATCCAAACTTTATGGAAGGTAGTTTGCATTGTGTGTGTTCTTTTTATTTTGTTGCAGGTCTTATCCTGACATTAGCCAGCCATAGATCTTACTAGATCCTAAAGGGGCTCACATCCCAGAGAAGCCACCAAGGGAAGCACCAGGTAGAGCCTGTTACAATATTCTCTTGCTGGCTTGATTATCTAGGTAGGTCTCCCCATCATCAATTATGAGGCAGATGTTATAAGCCTAACTAGGGAGTTCCCATCCAGTACATGATCCTGTACTTGCACCTTAATAATTGCATTGCTCAATTTTCAGCAGGATCTGTACAGTTTATTGTAATATGTTTTACTGTATTGTAACAGTCTGATTATCAACTGTAAAGTGTTATAAAGTTAAAACACTAAAAAACTTTTAACCACAAAAACATTTTGAGTTATGGGAAAAGTTTTTTCAGCAGAAAGTACCAATTGTATTGTTGCAAGCAGGGATTCTTTGGTCGCACTTAGTGGAGACCAAATAATTATTTGTTCACACATAAAAGTCACTATCTGGCACTAAAAACAACTTTTATGCATGAAAGTAAAATTCTTTGTTGGCGGTACTTTAAGTGTGAACAAAGAATTGTAGATGCACAACAATAAAATCAAACCCCTTCATTAAGCTGGTGACCAAAGAATTTTTGGCATGGCCAGAAAACCTATTTGGACTCCTTATTCATCAAACAAACCCAGAATATAGCTAAATGGGCCCTGTTAACCTAGGTTCAGGTGTTTGTTTTTTGAAAATGAATATTTTTTCTGTGTTTCTAATTTTTTTTTAACCAAAAAAACAGGAGGGTGGCACTAACGACAGTAATTTTTTTTGTGAAAGTAAAACACATTTTTTTGCAAAATAGCTTGAAAAAGTAAAATTCTTCTTTCGTATCAGGGAGTTATTTCAAAAACCCTACTGAGCATACTAAGAAGTCAGGTTTGTCAAACAAACCCCAGAAACTACCTAAAGAAGTTCCGTTTACCTAGGTTCAGGTGTTTGTTTTTCAAAACTGCATCATTGTTATGTTTCCTCTAAATTTTGTTTTCACCAAAACAAAAATCAAGATGGCTACAGTCATGACAGTAAATTTTTTCTCACAAACGTAAACCACATATTCTCGCAAAACAGCTCATGAAAGCAAAATTCTTATTACACATCAGAGCATTATTACAAAAACCCTACTGAGCATACACAGAAGCCAAATACAACAAAGATACCTCAGAATCTAGTTAAATGGGTCTCATTTACCTAGGTTCTTGTGTTTGTTTTTCGAACATGCACCATTTTTATGTATTTCTAAATTTGGTTTCACCAAAAAGAAAAAAAGATGGTGGTGCTCATGGCAGTAAAATTGTTTCTCTTGAAAATAAAATACATTTCCTCATGAAAGTAAAATGGCTCACAAAAGTAAAATTATTCTTTTGTATCAGGAGGTTTTCTCAAAAACCCTACTAAATATGTTCAGAACCTGAATGTTTTATGAATATTGATCAGGGATGAGAAATATAATGGGAAAATATTGACCAGTGAGGGATGACTCTTTGCCTGACAATTGTTATATTGCCTGACACTAAAAGCTGAGGGCAATGTGATTATGGGAAGGCACCAAGTCACCCTTAGGGGTCAAGATTGTCCCACAATATCCCAATATGACTCTGGTGAATATCTTTTATGTGCATCTCATCTTCCAATAATATAAAGGTGTTCTTACATGCATTTTCAGTTTAGGGTTGCATTTCCTAATCCTTCTTTTTTCTAGCAGACTTCATTGCTTTCTCCAACTACCTACCAGCTGCCTCCAGTCATTTAAGTAAAAAAAAAAGAAGAAAGTCACTGTGTGTTTCTCTGTTTGGGGAAGGGGACTGTATCAACTTAGTGTGTTAAATCAGGAGTAGAGGAGTTAATTGGGTGTGTGGCTTGAGCAGTAGAAAAGCAGCTGTCTCCAATTACGGCTTCCTGCTGCTACTTTCTGGCAGAGGGAATCTTGCTTTTAGAGCAAGCAGCTGCCTAAAAATGCTACAGATTTTCTTACTGATAAATCACTTCTAGCTCAGCAGGAGTCAGTGCCTGTTGGGATTAAGCAAACATATACTTTATTGGAAACAGGGGGTCTCATTTAAAGGAGAAGTCCACCCTGAATGTGCAAAAACATATGTTATGTAGAGTGTTTTTATATGTATGTTAAGTCCTAGTGTGTCCTTCCCTCTGTCTGCTATTAGGAGTTTTTCCTAAATTAGCTTGCTAGCTGTATGGTAGTTTTACAACCCCTGGGTATCTCCATCACAAATAGGTTTATTGGCTTTCTTTCTCCTACGATGCACCCTGGTTCATGTGACAGTGAAGTAGCTATGCCCCTAGACTTAGCAGGGTCTGTCACAGCTCAGCCACAAAGATAATTCTTCTTTCAGAGAAGAAGTCACATTGCTACATTTTGGGTGAGTGTAATCATTATTATTTTTTGATATTAGTACCTTGTCCTGCTATGTTACAACCTATAAGGTGATGTTAAATTTTTGCTATTTAGTACTGGTGCAAAAACTGAAAGTGACTGAGAGAAATAGAGTAAACAGTGACATGATTCACACACACTGACACACACACACACACACACACACACACACACAGCAGAGCGTAGCAAGACAAGGTACTGCTATCAAAAAATAATAATGATTACACTCACCCAAAATCTTGCAGTTTGTCTTCTCTGGAAGAAGTATTTTCTCTGTGGCTGAACTGTGACAGACCCTGTAAAAAGACACTGGCTTCCTGCAGAGGCAATTAGACATCACACCAAATGGCACACTGGAAAGACTAGAGGCCATAAAAGAACTAGAATGGCAACCTCCAAGGGCAATAAAACAGTTAGGGAAAGTTAGAAAAAACATCTCTCACAGCCAGAGGAAAAGAAAATGCAGGGAACTGGTTAGAACACAGAAAAAAAGACTACTACATATCTTTTTCTGATTTTAACATGGCGTTTTCCTTTAAGTAAAAAAAATAAGAAAGTCATTGTGTGTTTCTCTGTTTGGGGAGGGCTGTATCAACTTAGTTTGCTAAATCAGGAGTAGAAGAGTTAATTGGGGGTGTGGATTGAGCAGTAGAAAAGCAGCTGTCTCCAATTACAGATTCCTATTGCTAAGTTTCTGGCAGAGGGAATCTTGCTTTCAGAGCAAGCAGCTGACTAAAAAGGCTACAGGTTTTTTTACTAATTGACCTCCTTACCATCCTAAGTCAGTTCTACTTTTATAGCCACTGGATTGACTGGCAACAGGAACTTCCTGTTTGGCAGTAGGAAGGGAAGGATCACTGAGACACATTAGTTTCATCAAGCTTGAAGGAAAAAAAATAGCTCTCCCCCCCAGCTGCTGGACATCTGAGTCAAAGTAAGGAGGAAGGAGACTACTGAAGACTACCTGAAGTTCCTGTCTCAGAAGAGGAAGGGTGAGAGTTGTAAGGGTACATAGGCAGTAGAAAAGTAGGTGGAAAAATATATAGAGGGAGGAGAGAGTAAGCAAACAAAGCAACAGGAGAGGGGGCACAAAATAAGTCATGATGGGAGTGGTGCAGTGCAATGGCTGTGGGGTGGCAGTGTTCTGGGAGACATTCTGGAGGCTGCAATGCTGCCCTATTTGCAGGCACCTCTCTGGTCTATGGGAGGAGGTTGCCCGTCTCCAGGCTGACCTGGCTAGGATTTGTGAAACCTCTTCCCCCACCCAGGGACCACCAGGACCACCACCATTTCCTCAGAGGTTAGCAAGAATGAGGAGCGGTTGGACCAAGGTGGGCTAGGGGAGGGAGAGGGTGGTGGAACAGATGTGCATCCCTCCAGCTGTACCTCTGCACAATTCTTATGCTGTTCTGGTGAAGAGTGGTTCCTCTATGGAGGCACCTGCAGTGAAGACCAAGGAGGATGCTGGGAACCTCCACAAAGGAGACACACAGGAGGGTAGCATGAGACCCACAGGGGAAGGAAACAACTCCTAGTGGGGGACTCAGTCATTAGGGGACAGAGGTGAGGGAGGAAGGAGAGAGGGAGGTAAGGTGCCTGCCTGGCACCATGGCTTGGAGGGATGGGAAGGGAATCCTCAGGATGGCAGGAGCAGTGGCATGAAGGAGGGAGCTAGATGCCATTGTCCACCTAGGGTCAAATGATCTGGCTGGGAATGGGATTAGAGCAGTGCAAGAGGAATTTATAGACTTGGGGAGGGGTCTTAGACAAGTAACAAGTACAGTAACCTTCTTGGAGGTGCTGCCTGTCTATGGCAAGGATGATGCTAGGGTACTACTCACCATGGGATTCAATAAATGGTTGAAAAACTGGTGTGGAGCTTAGGGTTTTGGCTTCACCAGGGACAGGAGAGCCACCTGGAGAGATGCAGGCTTATACAGGCATGATGGTCTGCATCTGTCTGGGGGGAACAGGATCCTAGGTGATAGGTTTAAATGCTTCATTGGCAAGGATTTAAACTAGCCAAGGGTGTAAGCACTGAACAGAAGCAAGGAAATCCCAGCCTCCCCCCACAAAACACAGTAATTAGTGAGGTAAACACCAAGGTAGAGAAGTCATTCAGGAGCAGGATGGGGTAAATGCAAAAAAAAGGCAAAGACAGTAAGGACAGGGATGGGGCTAAAAGGGGTAATGCCATCAAAAAGGGAGGGTGATGATTACCAATGCCCATAGTCCATGTAACAAGCTCTCTGAACTAGTGGCCTTGATGGAAGAGGGATGCCTGGATATCGTGGCAGTCACTGAAACATGGTATACAGGGAACCATGACTGGGATGTCAACATACCAGGATATACAACCTACAGGAGGGACAGGGAGGGTAAAAGAGGAGAAGGAATAGTTCTCTATGTAAGGGAAGGGATTGAAGCAACATAACTAAAGAGTAAACATGAAGTAGATGAGTCATTATGGGTCACCCTGGAGACAGGAAATGGCACCACAATCAGCATGGGAGTTATATACAGACCCACATCTCAGGGGGGAGGGAATGGACAAGGAAATGATAGAAGGCATCCTTAAAATGGCAGAAAAAGGGGAGATATTGTTGATGGGGGACCTGAATATACCAGATGTTAGCTGGAGCACCTTTGCTGCATGCACTTCCAGGAGTAGGGTCACTCTTGATGTCCTACAAGGGACATGCCTCAGACAGCGAGTGTTTGAACCCACTCGGGAGGGAGCAATCTTAGACCTGGTACTCTCAAATGGGGACAGAGAAAGGATCTTGGGTTTAGAAGTGGGTAGCCATCTGGGAACAAGCGACCACCAAACAGTGTGGTTCACAATAAACGCTGCCATAGAGTCAAGCCATACAAAAGTAAGAGTACTGGACTTTAGGAGGGTTGACTTTGGGAAAATGAGAGATTGCCTCAGAAAAGCACTAGCAAATGGGCAAGAAGGAGGGGTGGAGGAACAATGGAGAATAATCAAAACAGCCATCACAAAGGCAACTAGCCTTTGTGTGAAGTGAATTAATAAAACAAAACAAAGGAAAAAAAACACAATGGTTCTCAAAAGAGATGGCAGGGAAGGTTAAGGAGAAAAGGAAAGCATTCAGGAAATATAAGGAAACACAGAAGAAGCAGGACAGAGGACTTTATCAGTTAAAGCAGAAGGAGGCAGGGAAGGCAGTCAGAATAGCAAAGGCCCAAACCAAGAAAAAGATAGCCATTTCTATTATGAAGAGGGATAACACCTTTTATAGGTACATTAGAGAGTGAAGAAAGACCAAGGGAGGGATACAGAGACTTAATAAAGGGAAAGGGATGTGGGCAAAGGGTGATAGTGAAAAAGCAGGGATACTGAATGAATATTTCTGCTCAGTATTCACAACAGAAGAGGGTGGGGAGGTACCTAAACCAAACAAGTGAAACACTCTGGATAGGGGAGTCAATAGTCCATTCACAGAAGAAAGGGTTTTGAAAGAACTCTTGAAACTGAGGGTGGACAAAGCAATGGGGCCTGATGGGATTCACCCCAGAATTCTAAAAGAATTAAGGGTAGAACTAGTTACACCAGTGACTATTCTCTTTAACAAATCATGGGAGGATGGAGTGATACCTGAGGACTGGAGGAGGGCAGATGTGATTCCACTTTACAAAAGTGGGAGCAGGGCAGAGGCAGAAAACCACAGACTGGTTAGTTTAACCTCAGTGATAGGGAAAATGATGGAATCACTTCTGAAGGAAAGAATTGTTGAGTACCTAGAGGCCAGTGGGGCACAGGACCCAAGGCAGCATGTATTCATAATGGGAAGGCCATGTCAGATGAATCTAATAGATTTATTTGACTAGGTGACCAAAGTAGTAGACCAGGAAGGGGCTATGGATGTGGATGTGGCCTACCTAGAGTTTAGAAAGGCATTTGACACAGTCCCACACAAAAGATTAATATACAACTTAGCCAGCCTTGGAGTGGGTCCCAAGATGGTAGCCTGGAGAAAAAATTGGCTGGACAACAGGACGTAAAGGGTAATAATAAACGGAGTCCACAGTGAAGAAAGGATGGTAACTAGCAGGGTACTGCAGGGTTCAGTACTGGGGCTGGTCCTCTTTAATGTCTTCATAAGTGACATTGGAGAACACCTGGAAGGAAAACTATATCTCTGTTTGCAGATGACACAAAGATCTGCAACAGGGTTGATACACAAGCTGGGGTGGAACGGGACTTGGCAAGGTTGGAAGAATGGTCAAACGTATGGCAGCACAGATTAAATGCAAAGAAGTGCAAGGTAATGCACCTGGGAAACAAAAACCCAGGGGAAGACAACAAAGTGGGGGGTGAGATACTAACAACAACAAAAATCGAAAGGGACCTTGGAGTAATTATATCAGATGACTTAAAGGTGGGCAAGCAATGTGAGAAGGCAGTAAGGATGGCTGGGGAGATACTGGGATGCATAGGGAAAGGCATCAACAGTAGAAAACAGGAAGTTGTTATCCCTCTGTTCAGACCCCTTCTGAAGTACTGCGTGAAGTTCTGGAGACCCCATCTCTGCAAAGACCTAGAGTGGAGGCTGTTCAGAGGAGGGCAACCAAAATGATGCAGGGTCTACACCAGAAGACATATGAAGAGAAACTAAAGCAGTTTAATATGTATAACCTCGAGGAAAGGAGGGAGAGGGGGGACATGATAGAAACATTCAAGTATCTCAAGGGAATTAACAAAGTCCAAGATGGTAGCATCTTTCTGAAAAAGAAGTGCAAGAACAAGGGGGCACAATTTGAAGATAGAGGAGGGACAGCTCTGAGGTAATGTTAGAAAGTATTTTCTCACGGAGAGTGTTGTGGACGTATGGAACAGCCTTCCTGAGGAGGTTGTGGAGTCAAGAACAGTGGGAGAATTCAATAATGTATGGGACAGATATAAAGCAATTCTAGTGGGGGGGTAGGAGGAAGTAAGCTGTTGGTTAACCAGAATCTGCAGCATATCCATCAGGTAGGAAACTGGGCAGACTAGGTGGGCCATGCAGCCCTTATCTGTCATCAAATTCTATGTTTCTATGTTACCTGCAAACTGTGTGTAGCCCAGAAGCCCTATGGCTGTAGTTGCTAAGTGGGCTGTGAAGCCTAAACAGACCCATGGCTTGTCTCTCTCTCCCTGCCATTATAGTAGACAGGGGAGTGGAGGGGAGGGGGGAGAGAGCATTTGTTTTAAAAGCCTACTCCTCACATGCCAGCAAAATTAGCAGAGCGGCAACCAGGAGGTGGTGCTGGAGGTGATTAAAGAGGAAAAGAGCTGGTCAGCTCTCTTTTTAAAAAAGTAGATTCATGTCACTGTTGGTGGTGGTTACAGTTGGAGATATCTCTTACGGAAGCTGCTTTTATTTGTGGACTGGTGTTGCTAAGTTGTTCACTGAGTGGCTGTGCTTGCCAGGGGGAAGAATCGAGAGGCCAAGGGCCTTGCCAAGTTTTAGCTGACCTGATAGTGTCTGCAGAGATAGCACTATCAGGTTCAGCAGCATTTCCTTAGTCAAACTGGTGAACGTTCTAGTGCAATGAACTGGAAAAAAAGTACTATTTTTTTCCAGTTCTGTGTTTCAGTATAATATCCCTGGTATCACGTCACTTTCAGGAGTTGGTGACCCAGTAGTGGAGGTAACAGCAAATTACAGCTACAATCTCACAGTTAGTAAACAAATTGATAGTGGGAAGTCAGGGGGAGCAGAGGTGAGCACAAACAGGAGTTTGGGTGGCACTAGACTAGCAGGGCATGTACATCATGAAATATTTGAATAACTTAAAAAGATTTGAAAATCTTTTAAAAGATAAAAAAAGTAAACAGTCACAAGAGTACAGGGAATGGAGCCAGTTCAGCCAAGTGTGTGTGGGGGGTCCTGGTGCAGGCTGATTGACAAGTTAACTAGACAATAGTCCACAAGACAATTTCCCAGTCTAGTGAACTATTCACCAGTTTGAGACTGAACTATTTACAAGTTTCTGTATGAATCCGGTCAGTAGTTCAAAAACTGGTCAGTAGTTCAAAAACATCCACTGACTTGGACATCAGCACATTTTTGCATCAAAGCAACTGAGGAACAGAGTCATGAGGGGTCCAGCAGAACCGACTCCCTCCCCCAACAGCTTCCTCAGCTCCCCATGGTGGTCCACTAGCATGGATCCAAAATGGACAGCTGCAGTCAACAGCCAATCAGGAGGCCCTGAGGATAGGATTTTGGCAATTTAAACACAGGGCTTTTCTTCCTGCATTTCAGGAACATTAGTGCATTTTTGTGCAAATGCAACTGAGGAATGGAGTCATGAGGGGGTCCAGCTGAACTGACTTCCTCCCCACAATGGCTACTGAAGACCCCTGCTATGCTCCACTGGCATTTAGCCAAAAGTGACAGCCAGAGCCTGCAGCCAGTTAGGAGGATCCAAGGGCAGGATTAACTCTGTCTATTAACTGAGCGCCTCTAATCGGTCCTCCTGCTTGTGGCCCTCACATGAAGGGCCTGTACAAAGGACATCAGGAGTCTGCATGGTGGTCAGCCTTAGGAGTCAGCCAGGGAGCCAGTCACACCACTTAATAGTGCATCATAGTATACCAGCCACTTTATTTTATTTATTTTTATTTTAGTCTTTGGTAACCGGTTAAGGCCCACTAGGCACAAGTGCCTCTTTTCAGGGGCGACCTGGGAGCACTGGGCAGTTAAGTGACTTGCTCAAAGTCACAGAGTATGCAAGTGGAGTTTGTAAGAATCAAACTCAGGTCTGGTCTGCTGGATGTATCAAGCTTGTTCACACCTTGTTCCTCTAACCTCTAGGCTATACTGCCAGCCCAGGTACACACACACACCTCTCCACTTAATAAGTGCTGCACCTATAATTCTGATTACCGGGGGAATTGAACAATACCCCCTGCTCACCTACTGCTGCTGGCAATAAGTAAGGATGTTTTAGCTGCTTTTCATTATGTAACTTGGACCTCAAATGTTGTTATTTATTTAGTTGAATTTTGCTGATCTAGTAGACCGACTGAGACAAACAAGTCCCTTTTTCAGTGGTGACCCGGGGAACAAATGCAATCCATACAACATAAGATATAAGCAATACATTGCATCCCCTTCATTGTAACCCTATTCCATCACTGGTCTGTAATCTTGTGCTAGATCTCTTTCCTTACCATACTTGCTTATTATCATGGATCCTATGTTAAACGGCATAATAATTTAGTTGTGTTCTTTCTTTTGCAGTATTAGGTTAACTACAGTATTTGTGTCTAACTGATATAACCTACTGGTGCTTGCTGGCCTCATTGTTCATACTGCAAATGTCTGTAATTATTGCTATGATTTAGTCCCATGCTGCTATAACCCATTGGAGCTTACTGGCCCTATTGCTTTTACTGCAATTGTCTGTAAATTGTTTGTTAGAATTAGCCTGTTGCTGCTATTATCCACTTGTGCCTACTGACCTTACTGCTCTCATAGCAAGTGTCTGTTGTTTTTGGTATGTTTTAGCCTCTTGTTGCTATAACTGACTGGTTTTTATTGTCCTTCTTGCTCTTAGTGCAAGTTTCTGCAATTACTGGAATGATTTAACCTCTTGCTGCTATAACCTACTGAAGCTTGCTGGCTTTATTGCTCTGACTGCAAGTGTCCATAATTTATTGGAATGTTTTAGTCTCTTGCTCTTATATCCCATTGGTGCTTACTGGCCTTTTGCTCTCACTTCAAGCTGTCTGTAATTTATTGGTATGAAAGTCTTCCCCCCTTTCTGCTCGACCTTTGCTTTCCCAATAGGGGGAACATCTGTAGGGGATTGAACCTTTTACTACAATTAGTGAAAGCACCTACTGCATGTACCACACCACTCTACTGTAGGTGGTCCCTATAACTTCTACAATAGCCCTAAAGGGGTTAGGTGATGTACTGCGTTGTTACTGTCCTTGTTGCTGACCATGTTAATTTAGTCCCTAATGTCTCCCATCATGGTCACTTCAGTACAGACACCCCTCCTAACCGCTCTACGCACATGACAAATGTTGATAACACATTTTTCCTTATACTCCTTAGTCTCCACCAAAAAGATTGAAGATGAAGATTATTTTCCCACCTAGAGGGAACACTAGCTAAAGTTGGTCTAATATTTACTACTCCTCCTCCTCCCTCAAGGGCCTTGTCCTTCCTTTTCTTACTCCTATCTGGAGACTTTGGGCTTAATTTTCAAAGCCCCATGAATGCCGCAAGTCTTTGGTGTGCCGATCGTTTGGTACATGGGGCTTGCAGCCTTCACCTGGATGGAGATCGGGATTTTCCAGCTCGAGTGCCAAATGCCACAAGCTGGACAAAGTTTCACCTGGTCGAACTTGCAACATTTGGGGGAGTCTTTTTATGGGACTTGCTCCAAATCTTTGGCACAAGCTGCCATAAATTGAGGAAACTCTTACAACTGTGCCCATTGTGCTAAAATTGGGTACAATTGGGTCAAAGTGGTTTGGCATAGATGCACCAAAACAGAGGTGTGATGCAGGACTTGCCACAAGCCCAGCATCACTCTTTGAAAATCAAGTCCATTGAGTTAAACCCTGGGCCTATTCCTTTTAACCTACAAAATCTGCTCTCCATCAGAAGTATGCTGGAACAAAGCTAGGGGTCTAAAGCTAGCTCACAAGAATATTAGTAGTTTCAGGCCCAAGATCCAAGAGTTTGAAGGTTTGGTTGACCTATACACCCCTGATGTGCTCACCATCTCTGAGACCTGGCTTAAATCCCACATTCTACCCCACAAGGTAGAGTTAACACGTTACTCCACATTTAGGCAGGACAGGATCCCAAAAGAAGGCTGAAGTGTCCTTCTCTATTTTAAATCCACTCTTCGCACCACCATGGTAACTGTTCCTGGCCTAGAAACATCTGATAATGAGGTTCTAATAATCAAGCTACTTCTGAGGGTCACAAAGTCACTATACATATGCTACATTTAGAACCCCCCACGGGTGGCCACCTCTGTCTTTGCCTCCCTCCCTCACTAGGTCTCTATCAGTGCTATCCCCAGAAGAAATAATATTTCTTGGTGACTTCAGTATTAACTAAGTTACTGAGTCAGGGCGCAGACCAAAAGATGTCCTTCTGGAGGCCCAGCTTACCCAAGGCATCAATGCGGCTTAACAACTATACAGGCAACCACACCTTACTTGACTGGGTCGTTATCTCCAGGTCCAATTGCATCAAAGCAGCCAGCATATTTTCCAGTTCCTAAGTGATCATTATCCTACTTTCTGTGTGTGGAACAATGCCTATCCCAGACCCCCACCTAGGGTATTCTTGGCCCAGAACAACTCAAAAGTTTATGTAAATGCCTTTTATTCCACCCTATCTGGTATCAATTAGGCCACATTTAAAGCCCATCCAGATGAAGACTCAGCCCTGCAGTTCTGCTGTCAATATCCATGCCCTCTTATGCAGATGTGAGTTAAAGAGTAACATTCTAAGTGGCTTGATCACACCCTCATGAAGTCTATGAAGATGAGGGACAAGGCTTGGGAAGTTACAAAAACTATGGCCTCACATCTGACTGGAACAATAACAGATCCCTTAGAAATGCATGTAAAAAGGATCTAAAAACTGCTAAAGAAAAGTACATTGGTAATCTGCAGGCTAAAAGCCTGTCTAACCCTAAAATGTTTTGGGCATAAATTAATGCCCTTCTCAAAGGTCTCTCTACCTCTGTTGAGTTTGATATTGTAGCTAAGGGTAATATATACCAAGACCCAATGGCAACACCTAATACCTTCAATAACGTTTTCTGTACCTCAACAGGTTTAGAGCCCTTCCTCCAAATGGGCCTCCTCCCCCACAGCCCAGTCAATAGATGAGAGACAGTTCCATGAATTCCACTTCCACATGGTTACACAAAAAGAAGTGCTATGCCTGCTTAAGCAGCTTAGGGAAGAAGACTCTGCTGGACATGATAAACTCGAGCCAAAGCTCCTTAAGTTACCTGCTCCTTTTATCACCTCCTCTCTTGCCATGTTGCTTAATAGGCCACTAACTGAAGGGAGAGTCTCAGAAAATTGGAACGTGACCCTAGTAGTGCCAGTACACAAAAGGGGCCCCAAACAACCTACAGAAAACTACTACTGAATATCTTTGCTCTGTTTCCTGTCCAAAATCCTCAAAATTCTAGTCTAGAACCAGTTACCAGTCTACCTGGAACAATGTTATCTGCTCACTGACAAGAAGCATGGCTTTAGAAATAATCATGGGACTGACACAGCATTGGTTACACTGTCATTAGACATACTAGGACCCATGGACAAGGGGCACTCTACAGGTGCTGTATTTGTAGACTTCACCGAGGCCTTTGTACTGGTGGCTCTCAGCCTCCTGATATTTAAACTGAAACACATTGGTCTTGACAGCCTTTCCTGCCAATGATTCCAAAATTACCCATCCAAGAGATCCCAGCAGGTCAAATGAAAAGGTGCTCAATCTATGCTGAGGCCCTTAACAGAAGTTGTCCCCCAAGGATCCATTTTGGATCTACTGTTATTCTCCTTATTGGTGATGATTTGTCCAAAAACTGGGGTGGAGCTAATGTGTTATTTTATGTGGACGATGCTGTGCTGTATCGATGTTCTGTCAACATAACACAGACAAGTAGTCCTCTAACCACCAGTCTCTGGGAACTTAAAAACTGGTTTCCCCACAACAGACTTGTACTAAATGCTAAAAAGACCAAAGCCATTCTGCTAGGCCCAATGCACCTGTGCACCTCTTGACAATGCCTACTACCATTGGTAGCCTCCACTGGCATCACTAGTGAGGTAGTAGCCTCAGTGAAATATCTTGGTGTTTACCTTGACCAGGGTATCTCTTTCAAACTTTATGTTCACTACATCTCCAAATCTCTCCACAAAGAAAGTTACTGTACTGCCTTCATAACCATATGTCTACCGATTCTTGACTTGCCATTGCCACCAGTACACTGCTATCTGTGTTGCTCTATGGTGCACAAATCCTGCAGCTTAAGGTGCTGTGAATTAAACAGGCTAATGGTTCTCTACAACCAAATTGGTTGATTTGCTGCTGTAGTCCCCTCCAGGGTGCACCATTGTGATGTATTTTGCTTCCTGCACAGGCCCTCATTTGAAGGGTGACTTAACTTCCCCTATCTATGTCTTGCATTTACACTTGTTCAAGGTTTGACCTCCCTGGCATCCTTGAAATCTTGGCCATCAGAAATCACAGGAAGACACTTCACTGATCCTCCCGTACTTTGCTTGATATACCAAGGCCTAGAACTTGTGTGGGCAGAAGATCTTCTGCATTTATAGCCCTCTTCCTGTGGAATGCAATCCTGGAAACTTTCTTTAACTGTTCCTTCCTTGGAGGCTTTAAAAAGAACTTAAGGCTTATCTTCTGGAATGTTGTCTTTTTATCTGCAATCATTAAACATAAGCATCCTTGTTCCTGCTGCACTATGTTTTCAATACCCCAAAGACTATTGTGCACCCCTACTTGTACTTTTTGACTCATGTTACCCTCTGTCTATTGTTGTCTATAATCTATGCTTATTGTGTTATGTATTGTTTTTACTATGCTCTGCCCATACATGTAATAAATTCCTGTTCCCCCTGCAAAAGGGACTTTAAGTCTCAGTGGGACCACCTGGTCAACATAATTTAATAAATACACCAATAAATAAATAAAAAATATGATTTGTTCTGGATCAGTAAGACACCAGGATTTTTTTTTTAACTTTCAATGTTACTTAAGGCAAAGTTAGTTAAAATCAGGAAAGAAATAGTACACAATGATTTACATTTCTGTGATGAATATTTAGATACCCTTCAGTTGGAGTATGGTCTGGCCTGGGAATCTAAAAGGTTAACATATTTAGGGATCAAGATTACAAGGGGAATAAGATCTATGGTTAAAGAAAACTGTGATAATCTCCTAAAGATTATAAAGCAGGACCTAGGTAGATGGAACTTGTTGCCTCTCTCGTTATGGGCCAGGATAGAAACCATAAAAATGAATATATTACCAAGGGTTATTTACCCATTGAATATGTTAGGATGCTTCCTTCCTAAGGCATGGTTTGAAAGTCTAAGAAAGATGATTAGTACATACCTATGGAAAGGGAAAAGATTAGAGAGCATACCAGAAGCTCACAGGCCCAAGAGAAAGAGGAGGTCTCTCTTACCATCTTTCCATAAATATTATTTGCTTCCTATAAGTAAGATAGCATTTTGGGCAGAGCCAAATGTAGATGATTCAACATGCCGGTATAGGCCGTTGTGGCTTCGTATTGAAAGAGACCTAACTAGTATGCATAAACTAGATTTATGCACAATAGCGTATACCACTTTCAAGTTTTTGCCTAGGAAGCTAAAAAATACTCCTATTGGTTGGTCCGTAATGGCTTTGCAACAGGTTCAAAAACTTTTAAGAGTGAACTGGCAATTCTCGTTAGAGCAAGGAATAGTACAAAGCCCTCACTTTTTGATACAACAGGTCCCATTGTCGCTTAAGTTTTGGGGAATATTAGAAGGCCTTAAATTAGGAGACTTAGCTCCACAGGGTAAGTTGCTGTCCTATCAACAGGCTGAAGGCAGATTCCCAGAAATAAGGGGCCAATTTTTTAAATATAGGCAAGTCTCTGAATCAATAAGAGCCCATTTAAGTAAAAATGGAACACCGAAGACGGGTAATGGTACTGAATTAACCGACCTGATTAAGATTGCTAATCAGCCACACTCCATATCTGGTGTATACAAATTTTTGCAGCAACATGATGATAGTTTGCCAAGTGGGATAGGTTATTACTGGACGGGCAGGTTAGGGATAGCAGAGAATGGGGAGGTCTGGAGAAATATATGGTTAAATACATATAGAAATTTAAGGCAAGATAAATATAGGTTACAGCAATACTATATCGTGTATAACATATACTACTCTCCTTTGAATCTATACAGAATGGGCAAATCAACGCTTTCTGTATGCGCCAGATGTGGAGTAGAAGGCAGCGATTTGTATCATATAATGTGGGAATGTGCTATGATTCAATCTTTCTGGAAGGCAATCCGTACATCTTTGCCACCAGCTTTGGGGGTAAATGGTCTCTTTTTACCGAAACTTGCCTATTGAATGCTTTTAATGAAGATATGTCCAGGCAACAGAAAAAATACATTGCTCTAATTTCAGCAGCCGCAAAGCTGTGATTCTGAGGCACTGGACAGATAGCCTGGCGCCTCCATTAATGAATGGTATAAAGAAATTACATTAGCATTACAAGTGGGAGTTCCATATTGCCAAGATGCACAATAAGGTAGAGGCTTTCACCTGTTGTGGGGTTCTTAAATACAGTCTTGGCGACTTGGGGCTCCCAAAGTCACTTCATGAATTGCACCCCCATTAGGAATTGCCGGTCTGATCTTCCTTATTGATGGCGTGTGAGTGCTGCTATGGTCGCAGGGTTGGGGTTAGAACTACTTGTGTAAATAAGTTCCTTTTTCTGTATTATGGTATGGGTTGGTCATGTATTAATGTTTCGACATTTAATGTTCACCTTGGATATCCTGGTTGTACGAGCCCCTCACATTATGTGTGATATATGTATTGTATATGATTATAAAATAAAGTGAATTATAAAAAAAAAGATACCCTTCAGCTGAGTAAGAGACAATCATTGTTTAAAGTTTGTTTTAATGTGTCTATTTGTGATACATTTTCCTTGCTTCTTCTTAGTTACTAGCTGTACTAACATACTAACATACTAAAATGCCAGCAGAATAGGCCTAAAGGTCTTTCGTGTCTGCTCGTTTGGTCAGCCCCCACCCTGGGTGCTGACCTTGCTGTCCCCCTCACCTTCTCTGGCTTCTCCCTTCCCAGTTCCGGATATTCTTGCTGCATTGGATTTTGCTTCCAGAACCCTTCCCCGTACCTGTCCCACCCCTCTTGAACCCTCCACTGTCTCTGCCTCCACCAGCCCCCTAAGTAGTGCATTCCATGGCTCCACCACCGCCTCAGTGAAGTAGCACCTCCTCCTTTCTCCCTGAATCTTCCCTCCAGCTTCCACCCATGCCTCTAGTGGCCCTTCCTCCTTCCTTCAAAGCACCCTGACTGTTCCTCCCCATTTACCTCTCTTCATGTACCTGAAGACCTGTATCATGTCCCCCGGTCCCTTCTCTCTTCCAAAGTGTACATATTCAGCTCTTCGAGCCTCTCCTCATAGGTCCTGTCCCCCAAGCCCCAAATCATTTTGGTTGCCCTCCTCTGGACCCTCTCCAGGAGGTTAATGTCCCTCTTAAGTGTGGCCTCCAAACTGCATGCAGTACTCCAGGTGCGGCCTCACCAAGCAGTTATACAGAGGGAGTATCACTTCCCTCCTTCTGGAGGTGATCCCCCTAGCGATGCATCCCAGCATCCTGTTGGCCTTGGCTGCTGCCCTCCTACAAGTCTCAAAGTTGTTCATCTTGACATCCACCACCACCCCCAGGTCCCTCTCAGCCATTGAGACTTGTAGTATCCCCCCCCCCGTAGTCCATTAAGTGTGAGATTCTCTGAGAATTTTTTTTTTATTATTAATTTCAACAATAAAAACTACAACCTTGAAACTAAATAGAAACAAAATACCTGCCTCTTGATATGTCCAAGATGGAATGACTTGTGTACCGAATACTTCCTGTCTAACACAACAATTGTTCTAAAACAAATGCACATTCTAGCTCTTCTATAAAACTGACAATGGTAACCACTTAGTGTTAAACTTTTCCATTTGTAAAGATACGTTAGTCATGATCTCATCCATTTGGTTGTGCAAAAATACAATTCCAAAAGGGGAATTTCATCCAAATTCAGAATTTCACTTCTACAAAATTTTGGAATGCACTTTTGCAACTTTTGTGGAAATTCCAACTTAGAATGGCAGAACAAATGTATGAAAATGTATGAATTGTGGATTAAAGTATTAATGTATTAAACTTTATCACAGGGTGATACAATTCTTATCTAATGCTCACCATCGTACACACCATTATGATCTATACCCCTCCTTGGGCTGGATTTTCTGACCACTAGGTGTCTCATCCACTCTCTTACTTGGCTCTAAAAAGCTGTCCTGTCAAAACTGTACCCTTACATATTTAATCTCTTTTGGTGAGCAACCTGCTTATACCTCTTATGTAGGAACTCCTACATTATGCTGAATGTTGGAAGCACCCACTCCCATTTTGGTGAAATGGCCACGCTCTCCCTGCTGCCTGGAACAAAGCCCAGTCTAGCCTTAAACTTCAAAATCTAATCCTCCTTAATAATTTCAAGAAAATGGTGGTCAGAAAATTTAACAATCTCTGTACTTGTCATTAAGTGGCACTCACCCACTATCCATCAGTTACCTCCTGTATCATCCACTTCCCCCTGCATTGCTCTCCTTTTACACTCAACCCTACCCATCACCCCTCACATCCTCTCTTACTCACCTACCTGGAAATGAGCTGATACCAGTTCAGTATCACCTTCCTAGTAAAACATTTGAAATAACTAAATATATAAATAAATATTTACCTATCATTTACAGTTTTGTACTTATTATGCCTCATTGTTTTTGCTCCAGTTCCCCCAAGGCACACAAGTTTTGAAATAAATAAATACCAGTAAATGAATAAAAATATCTTACAACAACAGTAACAACATATTTTTGGTATTTATTTATCTATTTACCTATTTATTTAGCTAGTTTTAGAGTTTCACCAGGAGAAATATACTGAGCTAAATAGATCATTTCCAGATGTGTCCTGTGAGGAATGGGATGAGTAGAGTGCTGTATAAGTTACATAAATAAAGTTACAATTATAATAACAATAATTAAAGTGCACGGTAGACAATTAAGAGGAAAATGTAGTGTTCAAGCAGTGCAAAACATAGCATATCAATAACAACAGTTCAGCAAAGTGCAACTGGCAGCAAAATGATGGAGGGGAGGAAAGGGAGATTGTGAGTACAATGGAAATAAGTCCATGAGGGATTATGGACTAATAAATCAGGGCAGTATAGTAGGGAGTAATATGGGGGTAGAAAGAGTGGAACTAGCCTAGGATCAGCAGTAACTGCAGAGGTGAGTAGTGAAGTCACAGAGGAGGGATTTCAGAGATAGGGATCATAAAGCATTGCAAATAGCAATGGGAAGGATTTTCCAATATTTGGGGAAGTGGAAGAAGAAAGCAACTTGACCTGAAGATTTTACTGGGAGGAGCCAGTGAAAGTAGATGTCAGAGCTGCAAATGGAGCAAGAGATGGAAGGAGGGAAAAATAGAGGGGAAGAAAGGTGGGGAGGAAGGAACCCAGACAGAGTTTGAAAATGAACGTGGCACAATGAATGAAGTGCCTGGCACTGAGGGACAGCAAGGAAAGGGAGGAATACAGAGAACAGTGATAAGTTCTGAGGAGGCAATCCAGGGCAAAGTGGCAGAAGGAACGAAAGAGGGGATCCAGGCTGGCAAGGACAGACTTGAAAGTAGTGCTATATACACTGTCGCCATAATTGAAGATAGGTTCAAACATATTTGTGACAATCTCTCTATAGATAGGAAGTGGGATAATTGCTTTGTTCCTCTAAACTGCCCAAAGTTCTGGATTCAGCTTCTTTTGGATGGCATCCACAAGAGAATCAAGATGGCAATCCAATCATACCCCAACATATTTAAACTAGGAGACATTCTCAATCACAATATCATCAAGGGTCTGGAACGGTGGGGAGAGAAGAGCTTTTCAAGTCTCTTTCTACTACCAAAAGGAATGGAGAACATTTTTTTGGCATTGAGGGACAGCTGATTGGCTCCAAACCAGGGCTAGAAGTTTTTGAAATGGAATTGGAGTCAGGTCATTAGGTCAGAGGCACAGAAACCAGAGGCATAGGGAACCATGTAGTCTGCATACATGTGAATTCTCTACCTCATCGGATAAGAAGCTGCCTGACCGTCGAGAATTTTAAAACAGAGTTGGAAACTTTTTTATTTGTAAAAGCTTATGGCCTAAGATTTTATACTGTTAATATTGTATTTGTTTTGTTTATTGTTATTTGTAAAGTACTTTGATATTTGGAAAAGCACTTAAAATAAACTTTTACTTACTTACTTACTTTACTTTTACTGAAGAGGATGCAGAGAAACCGGTGAAAAGAAGATCATATAGGAAGATGGACAATAGGAGAGGTTGTATTGTGCAGTGGTAAATGTGGCTGCACCAGAAGCGGCAGTGCCAAAAGGTCAAAGAAGACAGTCAAATATGTTGTAAGTGCCTAAGGCTTTTGGACATGCTTTCACAGACCGTAACCAATATTTTTGCAAAGCACGTAAATGATGCTTAAATATTTGAGCAGATAAAGACTCACCACAGCATTGTCAGTTCCAAGAAGTACTCTTTCTTTATTTTAAATAAAGACAGCAAAGTGGTCCTCATATGAAAATTAAAAATGCCCGCTTCCTCATAACATATGTACTTCCTGATATGTCACACCTAGGTGAGGGCTGTGGTAATTGTCCACCATGGGACCAATTTAGGTATGTATTCATGTGGACTTTGGGGAGGAGTGTGGCTTAGATGCCAGAGGGTAGGGGTTTTTGGCCTTTCTATGTTTGTTTGTTACAGGTTTTTGATCAGTCATTGAGGACAAAATGGCAACTAGTCAAGGTGGAGGGAGCGCTGCATGACATGCCTACTGAGAAGGGTAGCATGGGTGTCAGAGGGTGGCTGAGGTTGGGAGGTTAGTTTTGTAACTTGCTTAGGAGGGACTATAAGTGAGCTATGGGGATTTGGCAACCAGTAGCCTCAAAACCTTTTTTAATTATTAATAACATGCACCTGACACCAGAATTGGGCACCTGGTGTCACAGTGGTGGTAAAGGATATCCAACCTCAGAACTGGGTATCCAGTGTCAGAAACTGAAACAAAATGTGACTTATTAGTTTAATTCATGACTGACTTAAAACAAGAAGTCAATCCTGAATGAAAAAAGAGTTGGTGTGTTCATGATAGGGTTCTGGCAGCAGGTGGGGGGAATATGACTTAAGGGTCTACAATGTAGAGCAGAGGTTAGAGCACTGAGCTATGACTCAAAACACTCCCTTGTTCATGATTCGAATCCCACAAGCGCCAGAAGTACATTGCCCCTGAACCAGTAGTTGCACATGTCAGATCACTTGATTTGCTGGCAGTATAGCCTAGAGGTTAGAGTAACAAGCTGTGAATGAGATTGGTACCTACAGACATAGGTTTGATTTTCACAACCTCCACTTGCATACTGTGTGACTCTGAACAAGTTACTTGACCTGCCCAAAGCTCCCAGGTTACCTCTGAAAACAGGCACTTGTGCCTACCTGGTTAAAAAAGGCTTATTTTTCATTTATTTGTGATTGACTTGGAAGCCAGTCTCAAATAAAAAAAAAACATTTGTGTTTTTCATATATTTTTTCACAATTTGTTTTTTATTTGCATCTACTCAGTTGACTATGGTTTTTAAGCACTTGTAACTTCTATACAGTATTTTGCCTTTTTTCATCATGAAACAAATAAATGACCCATCTCTTTATCAGTATCTAATGAACCTCAAAGTTTCAGGTGTGTAGTCAGCATCATTTTTGCATCATCCAAACTGAAAAAGTTACCTTAAAGTGGAGGTATTTTTTTTTTATTTATGTAGTCTGTAACTTACCACCAACTAAATACACAGTATTGTTTTGAGAATTTGTAAGTTCTTAGTCACTGGGAGTGAGGTTGCATGCAAAATTTTTTAAAAGCCTAGGACCTAAGACAGCCAAGTTATAAGCTGTCAAAAATAAGGGTTTTGATATGAACACAAACTCAGCCCTAATACATAGCCAGTATTATATATGTGTATATCTATATCTATCTATCTATCTATCTATATATATATCTATCTATCTATCTATCTATCTATCTATCTCTCTATCTTCCTATATATACCTCTATCCCCCTCCCCACATCAGCACTGCCTGATCTCTCCAGGAGGCACACCGACAGACAGCCTCACCACTTCTCCTGCAACGCCCCTGCCCCCCCCCACACAGCAGCGGCACTGGCTTCTTCAGCAGGTGCAACAACAGATTCACCACTTCTCCAGTGACCATTGCTCCCCCCCTCCCCACAGCATCAGTGCCTGCTCTCTCCAGCAGGTGCACCAACAGCCAGACTCATCATTTCTCCAGGGACCCTCACTCCCCCCTCCCACAGCAGCAGTGCCTGTTCTCTTCATCAGGTGCACCAACTTACAGACTCATCACTTCTCCAGCAAACCTCACTGCCCCACCACCACCACAGCAGTGGCACTGGCTCTCTCCAGCAGGTGTACTGACAGACTCACCACTTCTCCAATGACCATTGCTCCCCCCTTCCACAGCAGCAGTGCCTGCTCTCTCCAGCATGTGCACTGACAGACTCACCACTTCTCCAATGACCCTCGCTCCCCCCTCCCCACAGCAGTGGAACCTGCTCTCTCAGAAAGCACAGCAACAGACAGATTCATGACTTCTTCAATGATTCACACTCCCCCTGCCCACAGCAGCAGTGCCTTCTGTCTTCAGGAGGTGCACTGACAGACAGACTTACCATTTCACCAGTGACCCTCTCTCCCCCCTACCCGCAACAGCAGCACCTGCTCTCTCTGGCTAGAATGGACCATCAGGAAACCGTGTGTAAAAAACAAGCCCTCCAGTGCCCTGAACCATGGTCGGAGGGGCTTCATAGATTGTTTCTTGCCTTCTTAGTGTGCATGCCTAGTCTGCTGAAACTGCTTCATTTTGTGTGTGCTTTAAGGAGGATATTGAAGTTAGTCTGATACTGCTACTTTAGTCGGGTGCCTTAACAGGGATTTCTGTATGCCTTAAGTGGGATTTCTGCTGTGAAGTGATTAAGGGAACGCACTTTAGCTGCAGATATTGTACTGGGAGCACTGTTTAACAGAGTTGGCACTGAAGAACATTGTTTAATTAATTTTGTGTCTAGCCACTGACCGTGCTCCAGTGTTTGGCCCCTACCCCCCTTCCTCCAAACTCACCATTGTTCCTGAGTCTGACCTTCTAATCCCTTGCCTCCTCTAATTACAGGTGCACTGACAGACTGACTCACCTCTTATCCAGTGACACTCTCTCCCTCTTCCTCACAGCAGCAGCGCCTGCTCTCTCCAGCAGCTTCAGACCATCAGGAAGTAGTGTGTAAAAAAGAAGTTCTCCAGTGCCCTAAACCATGGTTGGAGGGGATTTATAGATTGTTTTTTCTGCCTGTTACAGTAGTTTGCATTTGTAACCTACTGAGACTGCTGCATTTTGTGTGTGCTTTAAGAGGGATATTAAAGCCTGTGTGATACTGCTACTTTAGTCAGGTGCCTTAAGTGGGATTTCTGTATGCCTTAAGTGGGATTTCTGCTGTGTGGTGATTAAGAGGACACACTTTAGGTGCAGATATTGTACTGGGAGCACAGTTTAACAGAGTTGGTAGTATGGAACACTGTTTAATTCATTCTGTGTCTAGCCGCTGACCATGCTCCATTGTCTTGTCCCTCCCCCACCCCTCTCCTCTGACCACAGCATTGTTCCTGGTTGTGACCTTTTAACCCCTTGCCTCCTCTAATTACTGGCACACCTACGGACAGGCTCACCACTTTTTAAGTGACCCTCACTCCCTTCTCACCACAGCAGTGGTGCCTACTCTCTCTCCAGCAGGTATGGACACTCAGGAAGCAGTGTGTAGACCACTGCCACTACCGTGGCGGCTGCCCACCCACCCCATCCTCCACCCTGGGTGGGCATTTCCTTTATAGGATGCTTTGATCAGGTGACTGTGTCACATGAGCACTGGCCATATTTCTATCTCCCCAAATCCCCATTAGCAGCTTATAATGCCAAGCCACTTGGGGATGCTCTCCCTTGCATCTTCCACTCAGTTCTAAATAGAAATTGTGGTACCCTGTCCCTCAGCTTACCCTGTCTCTCTCTCTCTCTGCCCCATCCACCTATGCAACTGGCCCTTTTAGTAGGTCTCCTCACCTTTTCTTTTTTTCTTCCACTCCATCGGACTCAAACCCTTGCTTATGTTCTCCAGCCTACTCAGAAACTTGCAACTCTGTCCATTAGACCACCTAGCCTGTTAGTATCTTCACCTAGTGTGATCTGCTTGTACCTTAGCCCTCTCTGACACTTAGTACTGCCCACTGGCTGTTTATCCCGCTCTCTACAGACCCTGCACAGTTGCCAAGTCTTCTAAAGGCACAGTGCACCTAATTCATAGCAACTAGCTCAAGCTTCATTTACATCATGCAGACCACTTTAGTAACCTTATTTTTCTTATGCCCTTATTTGGCTCTGCATACTGAGCCCATGGAACCCTTATCTACCCCTTATAACCCCGTCTTCTTCTGCTTCTTCCAGCCGGGGACATTAAATCAAACCCCAGACCTACAAATCCCACCTCCAGCCCCTCACCAAATGATGTCCTTGGTTTCTACCACATAAACTCCAGAAGCCTTCTGCCTAAACTAGATCATATAAAGGCATGAGTATTGCTAACGTTCTCTGACATCCTATGCATATAAGAAACGTGGCTCTCCTCTAGGCTCCGTAACTCCTCACTAGAGATCCCTGGCTATTCATTAAATCATCAGGACAGTGATAAGCATGGAACCAGTGTCGTCATTTACATATGCTAATACTTCCTCTATTCAATCATCCTCCAGGAGGCCTCCCCATCTTCCCATGAGCTGATACTCATCAAACTGACTTTCCCATACACATCACCAATTTTTATCAGGGTCTGCTAGTTCTCCCCCAAAGACAAACCCTCTTTCATTATTACCTATCTGGCCACCCTTACCTCTACTGCTCAATCTAGTGAGTTTCTTCTCTTGGGCAACTTTAACCTAAATTGGCTTGCCCCCCACAATCTAGAACTCTTACTCGGGAGATAGAGGCCCTCAGTCTTAGCCAGCTGATAAATGATCTGGCCAGGCTAAATCCCCACTCCAACAACAACTCTGCTATAGATTGAGTTTTAACGTTCCACCCTTTCAAGTATCCCTCTGCAGGAATCCTCCCTGATGCTTTTATTGATCAATGCTTCACCTACTGCTTCAGAAATTCCCACCCCCATGCTCCCTCCATAAGTATCTGCTGTTCTGCCCCCCAAGTTCCCTCAACACCCAAGCACTTCTGTTAGACTAATCCCTGGGGTTTCCACTGCACCTAACATAGACTCTACCTTAGCAGCCTTCACTAGCATCTTCCTAAATACTTGGGACAATCATTCCCCCCACAAAAAAAAAGGCTATGTTTCCATTGTACACAACTCCCCTGGGTTATCCACAACTTGATCAACCTCTTCTAAACCCAGTGATCATGGTTGGAGCACATACAAAACATCCTCCAATCCTGCCAATCAACAAAGGTACAGAGCACTGAGGAATGCATGCACCACGGCAGTGTTTCACTGCCAAAGCTAAATTTTTTCAGAAATCAAATTGACAAAAAGTTGTACAACCCCTGCAGAGTTCTGGAAGACACTCCACTCCCTGCTAGGCTCTTCCCCATCCCCCCTCCACCGATAGTTTCAGGCTGTAATGACCCTGACCCCAGCTGTACAGCCTCCTCCATAAACCTCTTTTTCAGCACTTGTGCCCTCCCAGATGGACCCCCACCACCCTCTTCAACCCCCCCCCGTGATCTACACCACTACAATGTCCTTGACTGGATACTCCTTTCCCCTTAGCACTGTTATAGAGGTTCTTCATGCTCTCAAAACCTTAAACCAGTCCAAACAACATCCTGATGGGCTAAACCCCAATCTACTCAAGATCTCTGTCCTGAAAATTGCCCCACTGCTTACACACATTTTCAGTCTATCACTCTTCCAAGGCACAGTTCCCAAGTCATGGAAGTAAGCCAAAGTCATCCCTCTCATAATGGTGGTGACCCTTCCCTACCAAGCAACTACAGGCCCATGTTTCTACTCCCCCCTCTCTTGCTAAATTGTAGGACAGTCTCAATTCCAACAAGCTAAACTCATTTCTGGATACCAATGCCATCCTTAGCCTTTATTAATCTTGCTCTTGGCATCATCACTCCACTTCATTCTCTTTACTCCACCTCTTAAATCATATTCACTCTGCTTTGGGCACTGGCCATCTTCATAGACCTAGCCAAGGCCTTTGACTTGGTCTCCCATCAACTTCTCCTGGACTAACTTGCTTCCATCTGCCTCTCTTCCTCATCTACCAATTGGTTCAGGGCATACCTGTCAGACAGATTTCAATATGTACAGTTAGGTTAAACCAATTCCCCCTCCGCCCCATCCATGCTGGTGTCCCCCAAAGATCAATTCTTGGACCAATATTATTCTCATTTTTCGTAAACAAACTCCCCTCCTCCTGCTCCACCTCACACATACACGTGTACACCAATGACGCAGTCATCTATACATCTGGTCCCTCCCTCTCAAATGAACAGGCTTCTCTTTAGGCTGACTTTGATACTGCACTAAACTGGTTTTAAATAAACTCACTCAAATGCAATACAAGGAAAACTGTTGCAATGGCTTTTGGCACTGCACGAAAACTGGTCAAGCTCCCCTCCTCCTCCTTTTCATTCCTTAGATGGCTCTAAATTAGAAACGGTGTACTCCTTCAAATACCTGGGAATCTGGCTTGTTCCAAAGCTGGACATCTCCCACCATATTGATGCTATCCACACTAAGCTCCAGCCCAAACTTGGTGCCTTGCACAGACACGAGGACTATCTCTTGCTCCCAACCGAGAGAAAGCATTTGTTACCAAACTAATTCTGCCCTCCATAGATTACACTGACATTGTGTACAGTTCCATGCCCCAATCATCTCTAGCCAAACTGGACCCATTGTACAATGCATTCTGTCTCTTCACTACAAACCTTCCCTATCAAACACACCACTGCTCCCTGTACTCAGCTGTATCGCTCACCTCACTGGCTAGTCATTGCCTTGCCCACTGCTCTACCATAATCACAAAGTATTGCTTCACTACTCTCCCCTCCTAAATCACCAATCTCCTGTCCCCTTCATCAACCCAGGTCACTCACTTCTTACCCAAGACCTTCGCTCTTTCGCCCTCCCTCTACCACATTTGCAATAGGGCAAGTTATCCTTCACCTTCAGGCTCCCTGCCCTCTGCAACCATCTCCCCCACACTCTCTCCACCTCTTGCCCATTGCTGAATTCCTCATAAAGCACCTAAAACCCCTCCCCACTCCCTCCTCATCCCTCTTGACCACCCATCACCTCCCACTCTTCCCCATGATTTCTTAAGCTTCCCATTAACTCTCTAGCCATTCATTTGTGACTCCATGCACTTCATTCCATATACTATTGCCTGATTGTAAAACATTGCACATTCTCATTTGTATTTATTTGGATGTATGGTATATATGGTATATATTTGCAATATTCTTGTACTTTATTGTATATAGTTTAAAAAAAAATCCTGTATTTTATTTTACCTACTGCTATGAAGTCACCTCTGTATTCTTATTGCATTTTCTCCACTTCCCCTTCCCCGGGTCGCACCTGGAAATAAGCTTTGACTCAGTGTGCCTTTCCCAGTTACCAAAGTTTTACATAAATAAATAAAATACCCTTTATACCCACCACAGTTCTCGCTTTACTTCCCATGCTGTCTGAGTCCTTGAAGTCAGGAACCTCTTTCATTTTGTCTATTTTATCTCAAAATTCTGGCCAGCTCCCACCCTCTTAACTTAATTACCTTTTCTCATGTCCCTCCTCCCCAGTGTACGCCCTTCATAACACTAACTCTCAGTTACTCTACCTTCCTCCTGTGAAATCCTTTGCAGGTCAAGCAGCTTTCTCCTTCAGATTCCCTAAGCACTGGCATACTCTACCCCCTGCTATTTAATTCACCTCCTCTCTGACATCTCTCAAAATCCATCCTCTTCCTTACCCACAAAAATGCAGCCCCCAGTGTCCAAGTGATGGGTCTACTACAAAATCCCAACAGACAAAATCCCGAGTGACAAAATCCCAACACCAAAATCCCAATAGACAAAATCTCAACAACAGGCAATGCTGACAGTGCAATTTGCAGTACTATTCTGTGGGGGGCTCTGTCCCCCACACCCCCTGTTAAATATATAGAAATACCACGGGTCACCATACAGTGGAGAATGTGGCTGTCACAGGGGTCTGCCAAACTGTCGGGATTTTGTCCATCAAGATTTTGTCACTCATGATTTTGACTGTTGGGATTTTGTATTGCTCTGCCCAGTGACCCACAACTCCTCCAGTGTCAGTTTCCCTATTGATCCTCTAGTTTCCTATTTGCAAGCCTCCTGTGCCTGCAGTCCCTGGTAGTTGGTCCTATAATGCCTACCTGAGTTCATAGCCAAAGGGCCACTACTTTCATCTGTTCATACCGCTGCAAATCCATTACTGCCTGCTAGAAGCAGGCAGTAGCCAGGGAAGTTCATAGTAGTATGTAAGTGGGCCTCGGAAGGCTACCCATGCATTTGAGAATGGCTTAAAGGGCTAGGAGCCTAACTGACTCCATCTCATTTCCCAAGCATGTACAATGTAGATGTGAAAGGTGTGGGACCGGGGTTGCAATGCAAATCCTGAAAGGTTACACAATTATCTTTATCGCCACTATTATTCTACAAACTGTAACTGAGCATTGGGCCAGTGTTTTTAAAGAACTTATTAAATGGCACTTTACTCTCACCATTCTCTATTCTTACTGCTACTATTTTCAGTATGGTATCCTGAGATGACAGCGACTGAAAATGAGCGACTGCTGAAACAGCGACTCATTTTCAGTGATATCATCAAGGACTACCTTGCAAGGGTAGTGACCCTATAGGGAAAGTGACTGTAGGGAGAGTGACCAGAAGGGGGGGATAGTGAAGGGAAGGGGAGGGATAGGGGAAGGGTCTGTAGGGGACTGCTGTGCCCACTTCTGCCAAGTTAGCCCTGTGGCATGGTGGTGAGGGTGGCTAGCTCTGGGTGAGCTGGTATGGGGTTCAGTGCTGGGGACCAGGAGGGCTACAGTCTTGCCACTGCCTGTGGGTGCAGTGCTTAATTTTTCCTGCAATTTTGGGCTGTGCCCCTTCCATGACATGCACCCCCCTGTAGTTAGTAATCTTTATTCTGGGGGGTGTGGGGGGCAAAGCCCCCACTAGGGGATACAGGGTTGTGCAGCACCCCTTAAAAACACTGTTTCTTTTGCAGGATGTTGGGTCGCCAGCAAGTGTATATCACCGATTTGCTTTTCGGTGATATACACTTGCCACAATAGTGATTGCTATTTTGCGATCACTGTTATGACATGGAACCTTCACTATCATTGTATAGAACTGCATATTCTAATATAGTCTAATAGAGTCTTTTTTTTTTAAAGTATTTGGTAACTGGGTAAGGCCCACTAGGCACAAATGCCTGTCTTCAGGGTGACCTGAGAGCACTGGGCGATTAAGTGCCTTGCTCAGAGTCACTCAGTATGCAAGTGGAGGTTGTGAGAATCAAACTCAGGTCTGGTCTACTGGATGTACCAAGCTCATTCGCACCTCATTCCTCTAACCTCTAGGCCATACTGCCAGCCCTGATTCCTTTTCCAACTTTTGAATTGTTCACAGAAATGTATCCCTATCGTTGTTTGCTGTTACTAAATGTTATCGTTTCTGTACTATAATGGTCTACTAGTTTGTATTCTCCTGGGTCATGCCTGAAATAGGCAAATGTTTGCCTAGTGTACCATACCTAGTAAACGAAAACTAAATAAATAAATATCTAGAACTGTACACTTTCTATTGCTGGGAAAAGATTCTTTTTTTCAGTGAAAATGGGTTTGAAAATAAACAGAACACCGAACAACTGGACAGGCATGAAAAAGAAACCAGTTGCACACTTATTCTGAGAATAAACTCCAGTTACAAACCAACATTAACATGTAAAATTGTTACCTCATAAGCTGTCACTAACTGAAAGAATGTAATATTTTTAACTCCTTATTAAACGCACTGCAGATAGCTTGAAGTTTCTAATGTTCCCAGCACAGATGCAGTTCATTCATTTTTCCACAACTGTACTGATGTTAAGCAGCTATTATGAAGAAAGTTCACATTCACAAAATGAATAGGCACTTGTAATGAGTTATAATGTCCCCCAATGTTCGCTTTCAATTCTATGTGCTAGGAAATTATGGTGGGTTTGCTTACGTGATTTCTTGGTAACTGCATGCTTGCTGCTGCTTGCTGGTCCATATCCAGCATCATTGTACCCTCTCACAGTTATATGGTATAAAGTGTCTCCTTCCAATCCTGTCAGAATGATGGACGCATCATTTCCTACTGTTTTCACTCTCTCTGCTGCTTCTTCCTGCTCCATATCTTTCCAGTAACTAACCTGCCAGTATTGAACATAAATAAGATTAACAGGGTACTTCTTGTTTTTTCTCTTTATGTTTAGTTTTCAGACGAACTGGTTGGGAATTTCATGTCCTTCTTACTATAAGCCTGGTCTCCTATTAAAGACCAAACAATGCCTTCAAAACCATTAGGATTTTTCTTAACAACCCCAGCCAGCATGAAACTGCTACTAACCACATCTCACAGCTGTCTGGAGTCAAAATGTCATACCCTTACACAAGGCTTCATTGTAATGCACAAAATCGCAGCTTGGTTCCATGAAGCAATGACTGCTGAGCAGAACAAGTGAGAACAGCAAAGAATTCCTGCTGACAGAAATGAAAAAAATACTTGCTTAGGAGCACAAGGGGAACCAACCCCCTGAGGAGTTTGGAAACGTTTACTGTCCAACTTTTGAAACTTAAATCATCTAACATTACTAGAGCAAGCAAGATTTTTATATTGTCCCTTAGAGCAAAGGTTGTGTCTTGTGTTTGATAAATGACACAGATATGCTGAAGATGGCTGGGGACATGATATTGTAAGAATAATCTGAGGGGAAGGGGGCATCACAGAAGAGAAAAGCTTGCAAGACATTTAGAAACTACAACATTGGCCTATACTGCTCTTAATAAATATGTTATTTTTTTAACAATTGGTTCAGCTGGATTGTCCACTGGGAGACATCATTCTTTTTCAAAGTATGCTTGCTTCCCACTTCCACTTAATTTTACAACTCAGCAGCAGGAGCATAAAAATGAAAGAACTTAGTCAAGGTCAAACAGTGAGTCAATGGCTATGGGATGATTAAAACATGTGCTTGGCATTCTTGTGATACAGTGGTCTGAACATCAGACATCACTTCCTGCCCTAATAATCACTTTAGAAATACTTTGGTTAATGTACTGTTTACAGTTGTTGACTCTGGTCTCTCATATTATACCTAACCAAGACTAGCTCTGATGCATACAATGTTGGTAATAGCTATACAACATGCTGTATTTTATTACTAAGAAAAACATTCAGTAAGGAGGGCAATAATACTACAAGAAAGGCCTATCAGGATCTAACATCTTGTTGGTAGCAGCAGACTTGGTGGTGTAATTAAAAAGAAATATAACACTGGCATTTAATAAGTAACATATTTAAAAGGGCAATCCTTTACAATCAGATAATGCATATTTCACCTAAAATACAATGTATGCTCTGGGAGGTTATGAAAAAGCATATACAGTAGGAGCAGTCCAGTCAATGTAGTGCAGATTCAGGGAAGACACAATCCCTATACTGAGAATGTGTAAGGCATTTATATATATATATATATATATATATATATATATATATATATAGCACGGTAGTACTACCATAGTTAGGGTTGAGGAGCCATTTACATGTTAAACCTAAAATTTTGCACCTTAATAACTTTGCAACCGTTCAACGGATTTGCCTGAAATTTGGAATGCATGATCAAGAACCATACATCTTGGGATCTGCCAACATTCATACTGTTCGGATATACAGCTGCAGAGTTATTAAGCGTGGTATGTGTGCATGTTTACACTTTTTTGGAATTCTTTGCTCATCTCTGCAGGTCTCATGGTTTGCGTGACCAGTCCGAAATCTTCAAGGAACGTGCTACCAGGGTCCCCGATGTGTCTTTTGAAGATTTCGTGAAAAATATTAAACGGTTCAAAGTTATTCAAAAACAATTCCCATTATAAGTCAATGGGAAAAAGTTAAATCAGTGCGACAGCGCCGCAATGCAGTTTTTACTGCAATGGCCCTTTTTACTGTCCCAACCACCATTTTGTTTTCAGTTAGTCATCAGAAAATGCTTGGCATTTAAATTTGGGACCCTCTAGCAACCTAATTCTTTTTGTATTCATCTAGTCGGACCCTGAGGATGCTAGCCATGTCTTTATTTTGGGGTAAAACACCCCAGAAATATGTTTTTCAAATTTCTGGAAAAAGTACTTTAGCAAAGTACTTTCGCATTTGCAACACTGTCGCATGAATTTGCGAAAGCTTTCTCAAAGTTCGACAGTACTTTTCCAGGCTGTGGGAAAATGACAGCAATTCTTTGCCACCCTGCTGCAAAAAAATGGTTTGGTCTTTTGGGCTGCAATTTGAAGGGAACACAGCCAACATCTCACAGATGTGCCTTTCAGTATTTCGGTGAGAAAATATTACAGGGCGGCAAAGTTACGGCACTCCAAATTTGATGCTTTTTCCCATAGGATAACATTATGGCATCCGCCGCATTACAGGAATCCTTTGCCGCCCTGCTTCAAAATAATGGTTTGGTCTTTTGGGCTCAAATTTGGAGGAAAGAAAGCCAACATCCTACAGATGTGCCTTTTAGTGGTTTGGTGACAAAATATTACAGGGAGCCAAAGTTATGGCACTCTAAACTTCTCTTTTTTTCCCGTAGGATAACATTACTGCGTTCGCCACGCCTTTCAGGGCCCGTATCTCAAAAACTGTGCGAGATACAGACTTTTCGTTGGAAAAATGCTTAGCCCCCTGAGGGGGGTTAAGTATAAAACTAGCCAGCAAAGTCATAAATCGTATGACTTTCAAATTTTTTTTCTACGTCGTATGGTTCCAGAGATATAAGCAATTTAGTATTCCAATTCCTCATTTTCTGCTCCGAGACCCATTATTGTGCATACATTCTTTGTACTCACTGTCTTTCTCTATGCAGCTTTTGGGGAAAACCAACCTGTGCACTTACATTACTGTTACTCTTACTGCTTCTCCTTGCAGTTCCGTAACCGTTTCAATTACTGTTCCCGTCTATGGCACCATGTTTATTACCCTTCACATTTTCATTTGCGCTTGCTTTTGCATTATTTTAACCATTTGTGTCTACAGTACTGTTTATCTTTCTGTTTCGCTTTGCATCACCATGTGCATTAACATTTGCATTTGCAGGCACTGTGTTACTATGTGACAAGACGTGACGTGGCAGGAGGACGGGGCCCAAAGAGCCCTGCGCTCCAGCCGCCACATTACATTTCCTATTTCTTATTATCCTTCTCAAAAAGAAGGGAAATTAGAGTCAAAAAAACTCCATTTAATGCATTAGTTAGGGTTGTTCCACAGCAACAAAAGTGAGGAAATTCAGTGTTAGGGTTGGAAGCCCCCCTTGAACCCCCCCCGTCGCCACCCCCAACTGGCATCGGGTAGCATGTTGGGGTTGTCGGTCCTAACTCTCACCCCATTCTCCTATACCTCTGCTTCTTCACACATCTGATGTGGTGAGAGTTAGGGCCGGCAACCCCAACACGCACCCCGATGCCGGTTGGGCGTGTGGACGGGGGGTTTCAAGGGGGGCTTTTAACCCTAGCACCAAATTTCCTTGCTTTTGTCGCTGTGGAACAACCCTAACTAATGCATTAAATGGAATTTTTTGCCTCTAATATATATATATATATATATATATTTATATATATGGTATTAGGCAGTAACTGTTTAATGTTTGATAGTAATTGCTCTGCTGAATGTGCAGCACTATGACTGTTTGTAGTAAAATGTTGTTTTTCTGAAGGGTAGACTTGTAAGATGAGTGTAATTTCCTTTAAAGTCCTACTCCATAATGCCTTCAGCTACACAAAGGAAAAGGCAATAAAAAACAGACTTAAGATTACAAATACCCTGTCTTTATACCTCATATCCCTGTGGTTTTCCTGGGCTCTCTGTGATAGGTTGCCACGTGACAAGAATCTCTGATGCAGAAACACTTGCAGCTGTGACATCTGTTGGAGCTGTTCTGGGCTCTGTATTAAGAAAAATTGTATTAATAATCCTTCATTGTAATAGCACATATCTATCAAATCACTAGCAGTGAATCTGTTATATATTTTCCCTCTTCTGCCTTATTGCTCTGAATGGAAGCCAGCAAATGCTGTCTCTGTGCCAGACATAAAATGAGATAAAAAGGCAGTATTAACCTCTTTATATCGTACCACTGTATTTATGTCATATCATTTCAGCAGCTTATTGTCATCCATGGTTCAGTGAACAGCATCACTCCTGTGGCTCTGTCCTTCTGGATTATGTTTAAGTTCTCTACTGAACCCTATTTTAGCTACATGATCTGCTTCTGTGCTAGTGACTCAGCCTACATACTGTTGTTTTCTGTGTCATTATGGGTGTCGAAAAATTATCCAGCAAAAACATAAACACCATAAAAAGGTACATTGACTGCTTCAGAAAAAATGTTTCCATCACACAGCAAGATGCAAATGATTCTAGCATTGGCCTTGTATCTTAGCTACAGCTCTATTGTTGTTTGAAGAAACAGCATGCTTCAGTGTTTAATGGATGCTACGCTATATAATGTTTGCCATTTATGGGGGCTAATTGGGCAAAGAAGTTTGACATTAGAAACATAAAAGTCAAACACCTCTGACATATGCAGAACATTTCAAGGCTTCTTAACCTAAGCAACCAATAAAAATGGCAGTTTCACAGCAGACAGGTATTGAAATAAGAATGGAATTGGACACCATTAATGTTGCCAAACCAAGACAAACTGAAGCTTTAATTGGTATCACAGATTTGATGTAAGACATAAACACACAGTTTGGGGGAGGAATACAGCAGAGGAGCTGAGGCTATAAAGAGAAGTACTGTTATTGAGAAATAAATGCCCCAGATCATAGAAAATCCAGTATTAAATAGTTTTGCTTTACCAAGTTTGACTGTGACCCTGATTTTCAAAGCATACAGGCATCAACAGTATATAAGCTATCTTCTACAGTATATAAGCTATCTTCCTTACAAAACTGCTTAAAGGATTTTAGAAACCGATGGTGGGGGTGATATTATGATATTGTTTCTTACTGAGGACTGCAGTCGGAAAGGCTGTGCCTGTACATGGTATTTATCATTTTAAGATGTTCACTCTTATGAGTTTTTAGGAGTGGCAAACAAGCTTAACCTCCTGCAGCTGCAGCTTCCCAAACTGCTGCAACCACTCACAGAATTCTTCACACACCCGCTCCCTGGACCAAGCAAGCCCCTGACTAGATGAGACCTTCCTCCTGCGGTTGCAGCTTCCCAGGCTGCCACAACTGCTCACAGAATTCACTGCATGCCTGCTCCTTGGACCAAGCAAGCCCCTGCCAGGGTGAGACCTTCCTCCTGCAGTTGCAGCTTCCCAAGCTGTCACAACCACTCACAGAATTCACCGCATGCCCGCTCCCTGGACCAAGCACGCCCTTGACTGGGCGAGATCTTCCTCCTGTGGTTGCAGCTTCCTAAGCTGCCACAACCGCTCACAGAATTCACTGCACACCCACTCCCTGGACCAAGCAAGCTCCTGTGTGGGTGAGACCTTCTCCTGTGGCTGTGGCTTCCCAAGCTGCCACAACTGCTCACAGAATTCAATGCTCACCCCTTCCCTGGACCAAACAAGCCCCATACCAGGTGAGACCTTCCTCCTGCAGTTGTTACTTTCCAAGCTACTGCACCCACTCACAGAATTTGCTGCATGCCTGCTCCCTGGACAAATGTACTCTACCCAAGGAAAACCCTCCTCTTACTTAAATTTCTTGGTGCCTACATGCACTGAGCATCCTACTGGCCTATGCTCCCCAGCAAAGCCATCTACTGGTGGAATCTGAAAGCCTGCTGCTTTCCCTGGTTTTAGCTGTAGTCAAAAGCCCCGCCGGCATTATGCGCTGGCTCCCACCCTTGGCTAGCCATACTTATATCAGCACAGCAGAAGGGTGTTACTCTCCCAACATTACATGCACAATACTGCTTCATTTCTGTTAATTTCTTATCGCCCCATTTCTCCATCTGCACATCAACTGTGCTCCCCAGAGGGCCTCGCCTTTCCCCATAGCTGATTCCAGTCTATACTCACAGCTCTCCCACTGCATTGACTTGGTTTTACAAACCCTCCAATCACTGCTACCCTGATTTCTTCCCAGTCTACCACATACAGCACCCCCAGACATGCACCATGCAGTCTCTTTCCTACTTCTGCCCTTCTTCTTTTCCTTTTCCTCCCTATCTCCCCTCAGGCTGCCCTTTCCCCTCTCACTTCCCTAACTCCTCCTCATCCTTCAGGGTAGAGCACCCAATATTTTCCATCCTGGTCTCCCCTCACTCCCCACCCTTGCCCTCCTTCTATGCTATCTCACCCATTTTTTTACCTCCCCAGCTGTCCCCCATGATCACGCTCATTCACTGCTCCAGATGCAGATGACCCTCCCTTGTCATTGCATAAGGGACATTGCATAGGGATGGATGACAGAGGGAGGTGGTAAGTGGAGTTTACTCTGAGAAAGGGAGGGAGACCAGTGGATTGCCTCAAGCATCAGGGCTGGGGCCTGTTCTTTTTATTGTCTTTATGAGTGATATTGCAGAGGAGCTGGAAGGGAAGGGAAGGGAAGGCCTTTCTGTTTGCAGATGTCACCAAAATCTGCAATAGGTTGGACACTCCAGTGGAGTGAAAAGGATGAGCAGAGATCTGAGGAGACTAGAGGAGTGGTCAGGGGTATGGCAGTTGGGTTTCAATGCAAAATAGTGCAAAATAATGCACCGAGGCACAGAAACCCAGGGCAGTGTACAAAATGGGTAGAGTGGTATTGATGACCACCAAGCAGGAAAAAGCCTTGGATGCAATCTTATTGGATGATGTAAGGGTGTCCAGGCAGTGCAACAAGATGGTTGGGCAGGATAATGGTATGCTGCAGTGCATAGGGAGAGGTATCACCAGCAGAAAGAGGGAAATGGTGTTGCCCCTGTATAGATTGCTGGTAAGACCCCACCTTGAGTACTTGGTTGATTTCTGGAGATCTCATCTCCATAAGGACATAGACAGAGTGGAGACAGTCTAGAGGAGGGCAATTAAAATGGTGCTGGGTCTGAACCAAAAGCCTTATGGTGAGACTCTACAGAACCTTAGTATGTAAGCTCTGGAAGAAAGGATGGTGAGGCATTATATGAGAGAGACCTTTAAAGACCTCATTGGATGTAAATAAGGTATAAGAGAGAAGAATTCTTCAGAAAAAAGCTCAATAACAAGGAGACATACTGTGAATCTAGAGAAGGCTAGATTCAAGAGAGATGAGAGGAAGTAGTTCTTCACAGAAATAGGAATGGATTCCTGTAACAGCCTTCCAGCAGAGGTGGTGTTGGAAAAACAGTGGTGGTGTTCAAGAATGCATTGAATAGGCATATGGGAATCTAAGTAGAAAAGAAGGGGGGAGCTGCTGATCAATTAGGGTCTGCGGTAACAATGTAGACTGTAGATAGAGAAAAATAGGCAGATTGGGTGGGCCAAGCGGTCCATATCTGCCATCAAATTTTATGTTTCTATGTCATTCAGAGTAATCTGAAGCAGTGCACAGACAAGCATCAGTGTAGTAATAAGCATAACAACAAGCATATTACAGCACTGCATAAAACTAATTAAAAGCTACACTATATAAAAAATAAATCTTAAAGTTATTTTCTTGAAGTGTATTTCTAATATCAAGGACAACTTTTTAAAGTATAATTGTCACCCCGAATTCAGCTTGTAATTCATTTATTTTTTGTAGTGATGTTCCCTCATTACTTTGTCTTAATTACAGAGGACATGTATATGAAAGGAAGATCTTTATTCATCTAATGTCATCTCATCCTCCTTATTTTTCTCCTCTGAAGACATGGTTCTCTGTTTAACATAATTTCCAATGCAACAGGTTGTGAAATCTCAGAGAAACTGAATGCCAGGAGGGTGAGAAGCATAAGTATGAGATGATGCTTTGGGATCAAATATAATGATTTGGGGAGGAGGCGGAAAATTTTGGCATGCAGGCATAAGATCCAACCATATTTGCACCTAGAAGTGTGCTTTTTAGTGTCCTGTAGCAGTTTTCAAAGGATGTGGGCAGTTCAAGACAGTGTACTGTGCTTTGCAGCACCTTGTGTTAGTAAATGATGCAAACCGGGCTATGCGGCCCTTTAGATCACGTGTTGGTTTAACAGCAAGAACAGCTGCATATGGTGATAAGACACTCATCAGGTGCACTTAAAAGAGCTAATTGTTGATTTAACAATGCGGACATGTCATAGAAACATAGAAGCAACATATTTATCACCAGAAAAGGATTGCTTAGCCTAACCAATCTGTTCAGATGGTGTCTGCCTAGTCTGTCTTCATTGATCCTAACTGGTGTTCAGTGACCTTCCTTCTTCCCTGAATCTTTACTAATATTCACCTATGTGTGTTCCAGACGTGCTTGAAGCTCCCTCCTGTGTTGGCCTCCAGCACTTCTACTAGGAGTCTGTTCCAGGCATCCACCACTCTTTTTAAGTGAAGTAGTACTTCCTTATATCTGTCTCAACCTCCCCTTCCCCCTCCATCTTCTTTGCATGCCCTTTGGTTCTAGTGCTTTTTTGCATTTGAAAGAGAGATTCCTCTCCTGTACCCTGTTCACCCTATGAGATACTTCTTGTATGTATTTGTCACTCTCCTCTCTTCCAGGGTGCACATTTTGAGATCCCTCAGCCTCTCCTCATAGTCTTTTGATGCAACCCCTGCACTATTTTAGTTGCCCTCTTCTGGACTGTCTTCACCCTGTGTATGTCCTTTCTGAGGTGTGGCCTCCAGAACTGGGAACAATACTCCAGGTGGGATCTCACAAGTGAGCAATACAGTGGCAGCATCACCTTCCTTCTCCTGCTGAAGATACCTCTCCCTGTGCACCCCAGCATCCCACTGACCCTAAGCATTGCTTTGTCACACTGCTCTGCCACTTTGAGGTAATCAGATATGATAACCCCGAAGTCCCTTTCCTGCTTTGGCTGTCAGTAACCCCCCATATTATACTCTGCTCCTGGGTTCTTATTGAATGGAGGCTGAGGCTCTGTGACAGTGTATGCTGTGAGACAGTAATGCTGTGGCATTAAATCTATTACTCTGACTTGTGGCAGCTGCAGTCCAGTTCACAAGAAATAAATCCTTTGAGGACACTTGTTGATGGTTGTTATGGTAACAAGTAGTTGGAACAGGAACAGAAAATAGAACTAGGAGGACCTAGCAACAGCAAGGGAGCTGCTGTTTGAAAGTAACAAATAACAACACATAAATTAGGCACCAGTTGCTAGTTACTGTGCTGGGAAGTAAAAAAAAGCACATAAATATTTAATAAAGGGCAAAAGTACTGTGTTTGGAAATGCAGTTGTTTGGGCATTTAGTCATGTGACTAGAGGCATACTTCCTGGTTCATGGACTATTTAAAGAGTGCCCAGATCAAGTGGGGTGCAAACTCGAGTGGGGCATTTGTGCGGTTATTATGTGTGGAGACACATGCAGAGACATGTGCATCAGTGTGTGTGTCATGAGTGGACTGGGTCCAGGATACTATACCAAATAAGCAAGCTAATGTATACATATATAGCATTTGAATGATATAATGCATCTAAAATTGCAAGTTTCACTGGTCTAAAGGTTTCTAAAGAACACCAAAATAGTGAGGGAAGCTCTGAGCAGCACTGAGACTGTTAACCAAGGGGAATTTATACAGGAGGAGTAACATTAGCAGGAAACAAACAACAATAATGCAGGCCTATAATCCCTTGGAAGACTTTTTGACCATTCTTTGTAATGATGGTGCTATAGTGAAATGCTGCAGTTGTTTTATGTACACAACTAGAGAATCTAAGACTATCGATGGAGGCTTTATATACCAAAAATGTATAGAAATGGGAGAAATAAACTACTTCAGGGAACAAGTCAAAGGAAACACTCTCAAATAAATTAATGCCATGCCAAAAGAAAGAAGGAGATGGGAGGCACACATACTGTAGAGGGTGTTTCATGGGAATCAGAGAATATATCAGAAAAAATACCAATAGAAAATGAAGCAGATGAGGATTGGACAGTGGTACAAAATATGCCACAGAAAAAAGGAAGAAAAGCAATGGGCGATAATGAAACCCCTTTAAAAAACAGATATGCCTTATTAAGAGCATCAAAAAAAAACAAGCATGAGTCGGGAGAGGCTAAGATACTGGTAACTGAGGATTCAATCCTGAAAAGAACAGATTCAATGATTTGTGGCAATGACAAAACAAACATGGAGGTAAACTGTCTGCCAGGGCAAAAATAAAGGATGCAAAAAATATCCTACCAAAGGTAACTGAGACCCAGAGACATATGCAAACTGTAATAGCTGATGTAGGAATTAATAATGTAGGCAAGGTCATGAGAAATATATTGTGGATGAAATGATGGATCTTACATTACATTATAAAAAGGCTCTCAGAAATGCTGCAATCTAATTGGCAGTTAGGATTCCAACAGCCTTACATTAATCCATGTTATACTGTCATGTACAGCCTGATCACCATGGCACATGGATTCTTCCTGTCAGCATTCCATCCTCTAGCACAACTGAATGTGTGGAATGGTGCATTCTGATTTTGAACTGATTTGAAATGGGCAGACTGGGTGGGCCAGCCGGTCCTTATCTGCCATCAAATTCTATGTTTCTATGTTTCTATGTAACCAGCATTCTTAAACTGCTGGTGGAATAACTATTTTATTAAAAATCTCCCTCTAAATGAGGAAAACATTCATAAAGGATACTTTTAACACTTTTCTTTTGGAAAACATTTTTATAATAACAATAAGGCACTCACAGGAGTTGGATCAACAGTCAGTTAATCACCCCCTAGGGGCAATATGGCACTTGGCTGTGCCTTGTGCCACATTACACCCCTAGGGGGTGATTAACAGACTGTTAATCTAACCCTGGTCATACCTTATTGCTTAAATATTAAAGGTCAATGACAGAGGGCAGTAGTTTCAGGCATTCTGGCAATCATAAAAGGTCATGAGGAGAAAAATAATACCACCCAAAGGATCAATACCTGATTGGGAAGTAGATGTGTAAAGGCAGGAGTTCAATTTATTGATACTTGGGAGTCCTTTTTTCAGAAAAAGCCGTTATATACAAAGGATGGCTTGCACCTCAGCAACTCTGGAACTAAAACCCTAGCAACTATGATCAAAATGAATGTACCAACTGATAATTTAAACTAATAACTGAGGGGTGGAGGGGGGAGGAAACAAACAGAAGGAAAACAAGGTCAAGAACTTAAAAAAATACAAAAAAAAGAGCAGTAGCCCATACGGGGTTAAATTGTCTATTGATAAATGCAAGAAGCCTATAAAACAAAAAGGAAGATTTAGAAGGAATATTAAAAATGGGGAAAAACTGACATAGTATGAATCACAGAGATGTGGTGGACTGGGAAGGAGGAGTGGGGAAAGGAAATACATGGATATAATTTCTATCATTTAGATTGGACACAAAAAAAGAAGGAAGATTAGTAACATATATATATATATATAACCAGTTACAGTCAATTCTGATATCAGATAAAGTAAAAAAAAAAAAAACAGGACAGTAAAACTGAATCTATATGGATCAAAATAGGTACAGGAAGAGACAATAGTATTATCATGGGATTATGCTATAGACCCCCAGATTGTGAAAATGAGATAACCGAAGAAATAATCAATGAACTAGACAGAGCATGTGAAATACGATGGGTAGTATTTGTAGAAAATTTAAATTATAATGACATAATTTGGAAGAACATGGAAGCTGTTAAACCATGTAGTGATGCATTTTTGAAAGCTGTTATGGAATTAGACATGAAACAACATATAACAACACCAACTAGAGCAGAAAGCATATTAGACATATTACTAACTACAGATGACGTAAACATTACACATTATGGGATCTGCAGGCACCACTAGGAAATAGTGACCACAATGCATTATATTTCAGAATAGAGGAGTATAGCATAACAAAAAGTGAATGTAGAAAGATTTACAATTTTCATACAGCTAATCAACAAAAATACAAAAACATATGGCCAAAATAAACTGGGAACAAGCACTGACTAATAAAACAGCAAGTGAAACATTTGAGATTATCAAGAAGCAGGTTTTCACAATATGTGATAAACATATAAAGAAAATTAGAAAATATAATAACAAAGGTATAAAGCCACAGTGGCTCACAAAGAGTGTAAAATATAATAAAAAACGAGGAAACTGCATAATGAATATCTCAAGAACAAAACAGCACAAACCGGGGAGAAATATAAAACCATACTAAAACAATACAAAATAAAATTAGGAAAAATAAACAAAACATGGAATAAATGCTAGCAAGTAATGTAACAAAGGATAATATGAAGAAGATCTATGGATACATAAATTCCCTACGAACCTCAAACAGTGAGCTCTGTTCTATAATCTCTGATAATCAGCAAATTGAGGACCCCGAAGTAATGGTTTGACATCTTTAATACATACTTTGGACCCATATTTACACAAAGAGAGACACATGTAGAAGATAGAACAGAATAGTAAAAAGGAACAGATTACACTAGACAGCATAAATGACAAAATCCAAGCCCTAAAATGTATATACTTCATCGGGGCCAGACAACATATAAGTTTTACATCAGTGCCAGGAAAGATTATGGAATCAATTCTTAAAGACATGATAAATCAACATATAGAAAGGAATGACTGCTGAGATAGGCAGCAGCATGGTTTTATAGCAGGCAGGTAATGTGTCACCAACATACTTTGTTTTTATGAAAAAATATCAGCCGCACCTGATGGGTGATCATCCGTGGATTGTGTATTTCTGGATTTTGCAAAGGATTTTGATAAAGTACCACACGGAGCCATAATACATTGACTAATTGATATAGGTGTAAACCATTAAATTATGGCATGGAGTCGAAGCTGGCTGAGTGGAAGAACTCAGCTATTTACTATACAGGGATGCCTATCTGATATGGTTTGCAAGACTAATGGGGTGCCGCAGGGTTCTGTTTTGGGACCGTTGTTATTTTAGACTTTTATATGTGACCTGGACAGACTTTTAACAAGCTGGATAAGTAAATATTTTCTTTATTTATTAAAATTTGATAACCGGGAAAGGCACACCGAGTCGAAGCTTGTTTCCAGGCGTGATCTGGGTAGAAAGCGTACACAGAAGTGAGAAGAGTTTCACAAAGTTATTTTAAGACACAGTATACACAATCATATTTCATACAGTACATGACGTTTTTACATTCACAATGGAGTCAGCCAGTATATGGAAATAGTGTTGTGGACTGCTGCAACAATTTTATCTTAAGCTGGTAGGGCTTAGGGGGCGTTCTGAGAAATATTTGGGCAATTGGGGCAAGGTGGGGAGGGGAGGAGCCTGAGAAGTTTTTTTATGATTGAAAGAGAGGAGGCCTGGTGCAGGTCAGAGGGAAGGCAGTTCCAGAGAAGGGGGAGCCGGTGCAAAAAGATGGCTTTGCCGGAGACATTTTGTGGGCAAGGGATGTGAAAAGAGCGCAAGTCCCTGTGTTGGAGAGGTTAATCAAGGGAGTTTGCTGGGGTCAGGTGGGAAGTGAGGTGGGGGGAGGGAACCAAACTAGAATTTTGCTGTGAGGGAGATGCTGTGGATGGTTCTTCTGTGGGAGAGCAGGACAAGGTAGTGGAGCGTAGAGGGTGCAGTGGTGAGTGTGTGGGGGGGGAGACAGTGGCAAAGCATCAGAAAGAATTGAGTAGAATGTCCAGTTTGGAGAGAGATGAGGTTGGAGCCATTCCATAAACAATATCGTTGTAATCCAATACTGGCAAGATTGTTTTTCATACAAGCTTGCACTAGGTGGGTAGGGGTAGGCTGGTTTTGTGCTGATACAGTATGGCAAGTTTTGGCTGGAGTTTGGTGCAGACAGTCTCAGTGTGATTGGAGAAACTGAGGTGGCTATCCAGACAGACACCCAGGTACTTAAAAGTAGGGACCAATTCCAGGGCAGAGCTGTCCAGGGTGGTGATCATGGGGGGGGGAGGGAGGCTAACTTCTGTCTTGATCCAAAAACCTTGGTGACAGTTTTATTGGTATTTAGTTTTAGCTGGTTTTCAAGGAATCAGGACTGGACTTGGTTGAAGTTGGCCTGGAGATTGTGAAAAACGCTATTGTAGGAGTGACCAGAGGCAAAGATGATAATGTCATCTGCGTAAAGATGCACATTTGAGGAGAGGCAGGCAAAGGGAAGGTCATTAATGAAATGAGAGAAGAAGATGGGGCCAAGGATAGAGCCTTGGGGGACACCAGATAGGATAGGGAGAGGAGGGGAGAGAGTTTTGCCTGTTTGAACTGACTGTAGTCTATTTAGGAGGTACAAGCTGAACCAGTTGAAAGCAAACTGGGCTATGACAAAGAAGCAGAGTTTGTGGAGTAGCAGTGGGTGGGAGATGGAGTCAAAGGCTGTTGCCAAGTCAATAAAGATGGCAACAGAGGTTTAGCTTTTATCCATGGTTGAGAGTAAGAAGTCGATAACTTGCAGCAGACAGGTGATGGTGGAGTGGTGCTTTCTGAATCTTGACTGCACAGGTGAGATGGAGTTGTTTGAGGAAAGAAAGTATGCCAGTTTGCACAGTATGAGGGATTCCAGGACCTTTACAAGGGAGTAGAGGAGTGAGATGGGCCTGTAGTTCCCAGGTAAAGAGGGATCTCCACCTTTGTGCAGAGGGATGATCTTTGCCAGTTTCCAGGCTGCTGCAACTGTGGCTGTGGAGAGAGACAGATTTATTGTGTGTGTCAAGGAAGCAACAATGGCAGTGACAGATATACGTAGCAGTCTGGGGTGCAACCCATCAGGGCTGGATTTGGATTGGTTTAGGGCAGCGACTGTGTTGAAGACTTCCCATGGCATGAAAGGAGGAAAGAGGAAACCAGGGGTAGGGGAGGTTGGTTCAGTAGGGTCGTGATTGGGTGAGGGGGGCCAAGGGAGGGGAGGGTTGGGCACAGCACAGAAGATGAAGAATTTATTGAAGAGTTCTGCTACAGACTCTGGGTCCAAGACAGATCTGCCCTCAAAGTTCAGAACAGGACATGCTTGCTTAGACGGGGAGTTGAGAAGGGAGTTGATCACCTTCCAGAAGGATGCAGGGGAGTTCTGGGTTTGGGAAAGTTGTGCTTTGAAGTAAGAGGATTGTGATAGATGGATGGCCTTCATGCAGTTATTACTGAGATGTTCATAGGATTGGAGATCACATGTAGCATGGGTGGTCTTGTACCGCCTATAAGCCAAGTCTCTAGAACAACACAAAGCAATAAGATCAGGTGAGATCCAGGGGTGGTGGTAGCGTTTAACTCTGCATTTCCTGAGGGGTGCATGGAGGTCCCAGGTGCACTGGAAGATAACACAGAAGTGGAATAGGGCAATGTCAACATCTGTCACCAAAAGGACTTGTGACCAGTCAGCATTTGTTAGGTTTCAGAGCAGGGTAGTCTCATTGAGGAGGTGTAGAGAGCGAGACCAGATAAATTTTGGATGGGAGCTTGGAGAGTAGATTTTGCAGATGCAATAGGTAATACAGTGATCACTGAGAGTGTCTGAGAAGATGCTTGAGGCAGAGATACAGTGGGGATGGGAGGCTAAAATCCAGTCCAGGAGGGTGTGGTTTTGGGACCGGTGATTTAGGCGGGTAGGCTCCTGGATAAGTTGGGAGAGACTGAGGGCCTGTATCATTAGGGTGCTGGGTTTGGAAGGGGAGGAGAGCTAGTCAAGATTGAAATCATCTAATAGTACTAGCTCTCTGTTGGATGTGCCTGAGGAGATTGAAGAGATGGCTTTGACAAGGGAGTCAGCTGAGGTCTTTGGTGGGGCATACAGGACCACAATGTAGAGGAGGGCGGAGGAGGGAGAGGATAGGCATGCAACAAAGGACTTGCGGAAAGAAGGACAGGCTTCCTTGAATATTATAGAGCATGTGATAAATTGCCTGATGTAAAATGCTACACCTCCGCCTCACTTTCCATGGTCTTGGTGGAATAAGTTGAAGTTGGAAATAGCGAGAGAGTAGTTGGGGGTTTTGGGAGCTAGCCAGGATTCTAAGATGCAGAGTATGTTGGGGTGGTACTGGGCGACCCATACCGTGAGGGCTTCCAGTTTGGGAGGGGCTCCTTGTGTTGAGGTGAAAAATACGGAGGCCCTTGGGGAGAGAGCGTGACAGATAACATAAAAATAACAACAGTCATAAATTTACAGGAAGACATTGATGCACTACAAACAGAACTAAACAACATGGGTGACGTCAAGGGGTATGAATTTTAATGCAGATAAGTGTTGTGTAATGTACCTAGGCCATCATAAGAAAAAGAAAACTTATTTTTAAATGGACTTCCCCCAAGAGAAACAACTGAAGAAAAAGACTTAGGTATAACAATAACAGACACATTAGGTTATGACAACCATTGTGACAAGCAAATTAGTAAGGCTAAAAGGCTGCTATGGACTATCAAAGGAAATTTTAGAAGTAGGGAAAAGGAGGAGGTGATGCCTTTGTACAGGGCATATGTGATACCACTACTGGATTATGGAATTCAGGCATGGGGTGCCATTATTAAAGGGATTCAAAATTGATTAGAAAGAGTCCAGAGATAAGCTACCAAATTGATATATAACTTAAAGGACCACTCATATAATGAACGTCTCCAGAAATTAAACCTTATACCACTAGAGACAAGAATAATTAGAGGTGATATAGTCTTATGTTATGACATTATGCAGGATGGCTACCTAGTACACAAACTTAACTTAGAATTCAAAAATGATAAAATGGAGACCAGTGGACACCCATTGCAATGAAAACCAAAAAGTTTTTCACAAACAAGAGAAAAGCCTACTTCACACAGAAGGTAGTTAATCCATGGAATAGTTTACCTCTAGAGACTATAATTAGCAAAGAAAAGAAAGAGTTAAAAAAATACCTTGAAAAGTATATACTAACTGGGAAAAGATTACTCTATTATGGGTAATTAGAAGGAGGCCATATGGGCTTATCGCCTTCTTGACTCCTATAACCTTAGTATGAACCTTAGTAGTATTATGCCCTAATTACGTGATTTTTTCAGTTTTTGGCATTGAATCCCAGTTGCCATGCTCCTGACCACTCTTCAAGTTTCCCAGAGGTACCGTGGATTCTCCTCACCCCTCCTGAGTTTCCACATAGAGTATTACAGATTTTGGTGTCATCTGTAAAAAGGCATACTTTCTTTTCCAGTTCTTCTGCAGTCTCACTTATGAAGGCATTGAAGAGAACCCAGTGGCACCCACCAGTCACTCTCCTATCTTTAGGATGAGTGCCATTATACAATTATACAGTGGCAAGAAAGAATGCTGGCCTCTGATTGGCCAGTCAGGGCTTAGACTCGAGATGTTATCACAGCATAACATCACAGATCTAGTCCTGTCTCAAACAAGACTGCATGAAATGTAAAACAAATCACTGTACATGCCTTGTTCAATCTGTTCATAACTGGCATGCCCACTGTGCAGTTTTCCAGGACTTCAGATTTTTTTTAATAACATAAATCCCTCTTTCCCACTTTCACAGACTGAACACTCAAACCACAACAAAGTAAAGTAATCTGTCTCACATGGCAGATAAACATTAGCCTGCACATTTCTGACTTAAAACAAATGAAAACATAAGAAAGCCATCATCGTGATCGCCTTCACAGTCTCGCCCAACCACCTTCATAGTCCCCAATTGAGCTGCTAGATTCATTCAGTTTTAAAATCTGCTGCAACACCCCCGCCCGACTCATTTGTAATTAAATTAAACAGGATTTCTAAAAACAGAATAAAGCCATAACTGTAAACAGCTTTTCTGTCCCCCAAGTGGCAAAAAGGAATTGGAAATAAAGTCACAACCGCAAGTGGTTTCACTCCTGGCACAGTCCCCACTCAGCTCCAACTGTTTTTGATGTCTGCACAAAACACCAGGCAAAACACACTTGTTTAACCAAATGCTGTGCTTAGGTAACAAAGTCAAAGTTAAGAAAAAAACACACCTTTTTTTACACTTGTTCTTCATTAATGACCAAGCTCTTACTGAAAAGCAAACCATGTGCCACTTCATGTGTTATACCATCGTGATACCACTCGATCTCTGTCTACACACACAGAACTGTAATTCTTAAAACTTGCTCCATACACTCGTGATTTATTTAATAAAATACTGCTGCCTTATCAAATACACTAAAGCCCCTGATGCAGTTGTGACCTGCAGTAGAGAAACAGAAGAGCAAACCCGCTCCACTTTCACTTTTACTGTGTGTCTCAGCCATGAACTATATACTGATCTTGTATTTCTATTTCTTTGCTCACTTATGACTTTTCCAAATCTTTTTAATTTAACAATTAGACATTGCCACTCAGGTCAACAAACACCAATAACAGCTGACAGCAGGTAGGGGGGTGGGGCAGAGACAAATAAAGAGCTACAGGCAGTAAACACTACCACCTGCTGCAGAAGCACAAAATGGAACTTCTTTTTGTTTCAATACTCTTCCACACTAACAAATCAGTAAAAAAAAACATAATGAAAGTGAATTTTTTTTTCATTATAAATATAACAAGCCATTGTATAATAGGAATAATGCACTCCAGGATGTGTGCAATGCTAGGATAATGCCACTTCCTGGGTGTTAGATGAACTTGACATGTGGCCTCTTGCCCAATCACCCAAGGCATGATGTTATCCCAGCACGACTCACACCCTGTCATGCATTATTCCTTTATTAATCAACACCTTCTGACACCTGTCCATTAACCAGTTTCTTACCCACTTCAGGACTTTAGATCCCACACCCTTAGGCTGCTCAAATTCTTTATCAGTCTCCAGTGTGGCACAGTGCCAGAAGCCTTGCCAGTGTCCAGATAGGCCATGTCTACTGCCCTCCACTGATCTATTTCCAAATCACCTAGTCACATGAATCAGTCAGATTTGTTTTGCATGACATCTCCTCATGAATACATGCTGCCTTTGGTCTTATAGCCCATTGGATTCAAAATAGTCTACCAAACTCTTCTTCACTCCTCTCAATCTTTTGTCACTAAAATGAGGGACACAGACACTTAAAATAAGGAATAACGAGGGAGACTGATCTTCATAATGAAGGACGCAGTCAAAAAAATAGGAGATACAAGCTCATAACACTGTGTAAAATATTGGTTTACTTATGAAAAGTTTAGTTTTAATTTCTACTTAAAAGTCTGAATTAGCAGCACCTTTACTATAAGGAATGGATGATGGACCGAGCAATTTTTAGCTATAAAAGAATGGAAGTCCATCATAAACTGGAACCATTGAGAGGTATGCTTTCCATTAATAGGGTTTCCATTAATTTCCCCACCACTGGTGCTCGAATGACCAGCTTCTAGTTGCTAGCCTGCTCCCTGCTCCTTCTCTTATAGAGAGGGATCATGTCTGCTCTCCTCCAGTCCTCTAGAACCAAGCCTGTTTCCAATGAGTTGTTGAATAAGGCCATCAGTGGGGTGGCTAGCACTTCCCTGAGTTCCTTTAGTGCCCTTGGCTTTATCCCATCCAGCCCCATAGCCTTGTCCACTTTTAGATCTACGAGTCCCTTCTGTACTTGTGTTCACCTCCTCCCCCACAGTCCGTGTTCCTGCTGCTCCCTGGTGGTCCATCCCCCCACCACTGTGAATACTGGGCAGAAGTGCCTGTTCAGGATGTCTGATTTGTCTTGATCCTCTTCTGTGCAGTCTCTGCCTGCTGCCCTCCTTATCCTCACTGTCCCTCCCCCTGCTTTCCTATTCTCACTTATGTACCTGAAGAAAGTCTTATCCCCTATAGCCACCCCTTTGACTGTCCTTTCCTCTTTCTCTGCTAAAGCTGGGCAAAAGTTGTGAATTCTGCTTTAGCAGAATGTTTGTGAAAGTTCACCAACTTTCCCTGAATTTTTCCAACTTCTGCCTGTCATGAAATCAGGAATCCTCCGAATGTGTTTGGTGAATTTTTGCCATTCTGTGGAATTGTCTTGCTGAACTGCAGAATAATACACATAAACTGTGGAACTAATAAATTAATCCACAATTCATGTAATTATTTCACAGTAAAGTTCCCTGCCATCTGGGTATAGGAAAGAAAAAAACTTTACATGATGCCTACTGGCACCCCTCACTCTCTGATAACTGTCCACCTAATAATTTCATGTTTCCCTGGTGTCTAGTGGCACTTCCCATTCTCTGATCCCTGGTTCCATAAGAATTAATGATTCCCTGGTGTCTAGTGCCACCCCCACCCTTTGGTCACTGACCTCATAAGAATTAATGTTTCCCTGGTATTTAGTAGCACCCCCCACCCTCTGTTCATCAGACCCATATTTGCTGATGTGCACCTCCATTCTCACTGCTAACTCAAGTGCTTGTCACAAGTTAATGACTGCATGCTTGCTCCTTCCTAAACTTTACATTGCACAGTAGTCATGGAGATGACTGTCTCCATGACTACCATGTGATGTAAAGACTAAGAAGGATCCAGCGTGCAGTCATGAACTTGTGACAGGCACTCAAGTTAGCAGTGAGGATGGAGGTGCACATCAACAAATATGGAACCGGTGACCCAAGAGTGGATGGTGCCACTACATGCCAGGGAAATGTTAACAGACAAAAGGGAAACAGTAATTCTTACACGGCCGGTGACCCGAGGGTGGGGTTTGCCACTAGACACCAGGGAAACATTAATTCTTAAAAGGACAGTGATTGGAAGGTGAGGGATGCCACTAGACACCATAGAAATGTTAAATTATTACAGGGCCAGTGACTGGAGGCTGTGGGGTGCCGGTAGACACCAGGGAAATACTAAATTGTTAGGGTGGTGATGATGGGGGCTGAAGGGTGTCTCTAGACACCAGGGAAACATTAATTTCTTCTAGTGCCAGCAATTGGGGGGTGTCACTAGACACCAGGGAAACATTACATTATTATGGGGCCAGCTATCAGAGGGTGGGGGTGGCACTAATCATCAGGCATTGGAAACATACATAAATGGGGGGTGGGTGGGTGACTATACATAACACAGATTTCATATATTCATTCCATAGTTCTATGACTCACTGATCTGTGAAATGAATGTATGAACTTCAGATTAATATATTAAACTGTTGATAGAAACTCCACAGAATTGACCTCCGACAGTGATCAGTTCTGTGGAATTTTGTTCCACAGTTTAATATATTAATCCACAGTTCATACATTTATTCTACCATTCTATTTCCAGAATTTCTGTGGAAGTTGCCAAAATGATTTCTGAACATTCGCAGAAGTGAAACTCTGACTTTCATTCAAATTCCACCAGAGGAAGGTTTTTTAGCACAACTGAAGTCTCTGTCCTTGCTTCCCTTACAGCCTTTCCTGCTTCCTTCTGTTTTACTTGGTATACCGCCCATCTTTCTCCCTTTATATGTCTTTATACATCTTGAATGTAACCCTTTTTTCCCCTCACCACCTTGGCCACTACCCTAGAGAACCGTAACTGTCTCTCTTTCTTTCTACTTTTACTCACTTCCTTCACACAGATGTTGGTTCCTATGATAATGCCTGTCACACCTGGACAGCTGGTTCAGATCTTTGTTATCATCTTCTTTGTAAATGTGTGGATGGGTTATGGACTGTCTGTCCTGAGAGCTGCTGAAACAGCATGTGGAACTGTCACATCAAGAAACCCCCCCAGGTACAAGTTCTAAGGACAGGAGGTATTCTAAACTACAGAGATCTGAGGTTCAATTAGCACGTTAAATTTGCTTTGATCACAGGAAATGAAATTAGCCATTCATGGCATCCCCAGGGAAATCCTTTGATTTTGCTCTAGGTGTCATAATGAAAAGAGCATGCATGTGTATTTGGTATCAGCTCAGAAAACCAGCTTATTTCATGAAAGAGACCTTTGATGTGTAGATACCAAAGCCCAGATGGAATTAAGGAGTCAAATACACTTTTGCTTTGAATACAGTGATTTATATCAAAGAGACTTTTGATGTGTGGGTGAAGCAAAATACAGACTGGTTCCGACCAGTCAAATATAAGAAGAGGAGATTTATTATGTCATCTCTTATTTTTTTTAAATACCTTAGTAGGCCATCTTGGTGTTATCAAAAATATAGATTTTGTTACACCAAGGCGGAGTTTGGTGACCTCAGAGATGGCTGGCTCAGGACTGGATTTAACTGCTGAGAGAACCTGGACAGGGACACTTTCACATTATCTGACTGAGGAAGAAACATCACAGCACTGAAATAAAGTATGCATATATTAGATTAGACCAGTCTGAATGTATGTATTGTAGAAACTTGCACTTTAAACCTGATTGTTTTAAGGCTGCAGGTGTTGGGATATTTTGTTCTGTAATTTTACTGTTTTCCTATTTTCCTATTTCAAAGTCAAGATATATATTTTAAAACAGAAACTGCCTGGAGTGCCTTGACATTTCTTTTTATTTAAGTGGAGCTTTTAAAGGTTATAGTTAACACTGTAGATGGGCTTATTGTTATACCAAACTGGGTAATGGATAGAGTTCTCTAAAATCTTGCACAGAGTTCGAAGGGTTCATTTTGTAGACCTGGTTAGGTGCCTGTAGGCAAAGACATCTGGCCCCCTGAAGACAGAATTATCTGAGCCTGATAAGTGGGTATGCTAACAAGAGGTTATCAGTTTGAATCCCTCCAGAACTTGAGACTAAGGTGACTCAAACCCACAAAACAGACAAGAGGGTTATCTTGTACTGTTCACTGTCCACAAATCATATGCTCAGAGGTTGGCACTTTGGGAGTAGCGGGCTGACCAGTTGAGCGAATTTGTAACAGATTGGTTGGCAGCAGTGGCATGACAAGTTTGGTGGTATAAGCTTCATTGTACAGTGTGTCAGTTTGAGACTGTTCAGCTCACTTGGAAAAAAGAAAGGCAGTGTTTTATTTCAAAAGGAAACAGAACTATATCCCTTGGCTTACAGTTAAGTTCCTACCCATTTTTTGTTTTCTAAAGTGCCAGTCAGATTAGCAGTAGTCAGGAAAGATGGTGTCCAACCACAGCAGGTACACTGTAGAACACTTAAAACAGTTGTGTGAGGACAGAGGAGTCCTGCTCGTGGTGATGGCCAAAAAGCAGAACCTCATAGAGGCCCTGATGGTAGCAGATACCCAGAGCAGTGAGTCACAGACTGTGACTGAAAGGGACCAGACCTCGAGTGTGGCAGGTCTAGAGGCCAGTGAGGGGTCCTGAGCCAATGAGGAGGACAGCAGGGCCACTGTCAGTGAAGGGCCACAGCAGCAGAGGAAGGTCACCAGTATCCTGAATCCAGAGGTACTCAGGCTGCAAATTGAGTTGCGCAGTATGGAACTGGAGGCAGAGTGACAACACAGGAAGGTGGACCATAAGACGGAGCGACAACAGAGGGAGGCAGACTGTGAGGAGCATGAGAGCCAGCGAGCTGCAGAGGAGAAGAGGGAGTGAGAGAAATAAGAGGCAGAGTGAGAACAGCGAGCTTGAGAGGAAAAGAGAGAGGAGCGCCAGTGGCAACATGAACTGGAGAAGCTATAACTCCAACCAGCGGCACCAGGGCAGGTAAGTGGCTTGGGTTTAACTGGGACTGCAGGACTGGGTTACAAATTGAACTCCAAATTAATAGCTGACTTTAAGGAAGGGGAGGATATGGATGCCTTTTTAAATTCTTTTGAAAAAGTTTTTATTCAGGCTAAAATTCCTAGAGAGTCCTGGAGCTTCCAGCTATCCCAACTACTTACCGGAAAGCTCGGGATGCATTGGGTTAAATGATAAATGAGGACAGTGATGATTACAGCAAGTTAAAAGCTGCACTGTTAAAAAAGTTTGAATTAACTGCTGAATCATACAGAGCTAAATTCCGTAAGCTCAGGAGAAGCCCTGATATGAGCTATGAGGAGCTAGCCACGAAACAACATCAGTTTTTAAAACATTGGTGGGAAGGAATTGAGGCAAATTCTGTTGATATAATTGAAAATGTGATTTTATTAGAACAGTTTTATTGGACTTGTCCAGCACAGCTAAAAACCTAGCTAGAGGACCGAGATCCAAAAGCAGTGCAAGAGGCTGCTGAACTCTCAGACCGCTATGCCAAGAGCAGACCTGCTCTGAGAGCAAATGGGGCAAGTGTGGCAGCACAAAAAGGGAAAAACACACCTTCAGGGCAGCTAAAACCCTCACTGCCTCCACCGAAACCAGTTAGCCTCAGGTTTCAATGAAAAGAATTATCTGAAGTAAGAAATGCATGTTGGCTGTGTAAGGAAACTGGGCATATTGCCAGACAGTGCCCCAAAAAGGCAAACCATAATACACAACAGGGTGCTAGAAAAGAAGTGGGTTGTTTGTGTGTCCCTGAGAGCATGTCAGTGAACATGAGGGAACACATGCACCCAGTCATAGTAAATAGTGTACAGACACAGGGGTTAAGGGACACAGGGGCATCCCTGACATTGGTAAAGGGGAATCTGGTACAGCCTGGTCAGCTTATACCCAATAAATACATAACTGTACAAGGGTTTACTGGTGAAGAGAAAACATTGCCACTCGCTAGTGTTCTCCTGGACTGGGGTGAAAAAAGGGGAACTGTGCAACAGGTGGCTGTAGCCAGCACATTATAAGTGGATGTGATCCTGGGTACTAATCTCCAGCAGGGGGTGGTATGTACAGTTACCCGTAGCCAAGTGGCAAGGGAAAATAGTAGTTCCCTGAACCCCACAGAAACCTGTGTGAAAACCACTGAGAGGCTGGTTCCCCAGCCTGTGTCTCCAGATGGGGAGACTGATAAAAAGGTGTAAAAATGTCCCGAGTAGCAAGTAACCACACAGCTACAGAGGGTTACTCCGAAGAGGGAGGGGTGAACCCTTGTCAGAGGGTTGAGATTGACAGTGATCCTGAGGGCTCTGACACTAGTGCTAGGGTCCCTAATTTAGAGACTGGGGGGGACCTGTCCCATGCCTTGGGACTGTGTGAGGGGTCTGCAGCTGCTCAGAGGAGTGACCCTACTTTAGAGAAGATGAGGGCTTGGGCAGACTTGGAAGGCACACAGGGAGGTGATGGCAGACATAAGGTTTATTGGGAAAATGGACTTATGTATACACAGGCAGTACAGACAGAGGGGGGGATGCCAGGCAGGCAGCTTGTCATTCCCCAGGGATATCGTGAGCAGTTGCTCAAGGTTGCCCATGATATTCCCTTGTCTGGCCATCTGGGAATCACGTGCACAATGTAGCAGTTAGCCCAGAATTTCTACTAGCCTAACTTCACCCAACAGGTGAAGGAGAATTGCAGGTCTTGTCACCAGTGCCAAGAAATAGGGAAGGCGGGCAAGAAAACCCAAGCAGCCCTGATCCCCTTACCCATAGTGGAGGAGCCATTCCAGAGGGTGGGAATGGATATTGTGGGGCCTTTAAATAACCCCAGCTCCTCAGGAAAAAGATTCATTGCCATCTTTAGTACTAGCTGGGAGGAACACCTTTCACACCTCAGGGAAGTGCTGGAGAGGATACAGAGGGCCAGGCTCACTATCAAAGCTGAGAAGTGCCAGGTGGCCATGGGAGAAGTGGCATTCCTCGGGCATGTGGTAGGCCAGGGACAGCTCTGTCCTAACCAGATAAAAATAGAGGTAATACAGGCATGGCCCAGACCAGAAACTCAGAATCAGGTCAGGAGTTTTCTCAGGACAGCAGGGTACTATCGAAAATTTGTACCAAATTACAGTGCCCTGGCTGCTCCCCTATCTGACCTGACAACGAAATGGATGCCCAAGAAAATTACCTGGGGTACAGCCTGTGAGGAAGCCTTTTCCAAACTAAAGGAGGCACTGTGCAGTGCTCCTGTTTTGAGAAGTCTGGACTATAGTAAAACTTTTATAGTTCAGACTGACACCTCAGACATGGGTTTTGGGGCAGTACTGAGCCAGACATCCAGCAAAGGGAGGGACCACCCAATAGCTTACTTGAGTAAAAAGTTACTTCCCAAGGAGCAGTCATAGTCCATGGTAGGAAAGGATCGTCTTGCCATAGTGTAAGCCCTTAAGAAATTGGAGTCAGACTTGTATGGGCAGCATTTTGTGGTGCAGACTGACCACAACCCCCTAGTTTGGCTGATGCAGATGGGGAAAAACGATGGTCGATTACTAAGATGGAGTCTTGCTTTGCAAGGATATGATATGACCATTCTACATAGGGCCAGAGCAACCAATCAGAACTCAGGTGGGTTGTCCAGTGTTTATGAGGCATGAACTGATTTGGGAAGCTCATCCCATGCAGGGGATAGACCCCCCAGATTCAGGCTACGTGGGGAGGAATTGTCACACCTGGACAGCTGGTACTGATCTTTGTTATCACATTCTTTGTAAATATGGGGATGGGTTATGGACTGTCTGTCCTGAGAGCTGCTGAAACAGCATGTGGAACTGTCACATCAATAAAAAAACCCAGGCATAAGTTCTAAGGACAGGAGGTATTTTAAACTACAGAGATCTGAGGTTCAATTAGCATGTTAAATTTGCTTTGATCACAGGAAATGAAATTAGCCATTCATGGCATCCCCAGGGACATCCTTTGATTTTGTTCTAGGTGCAATAATGAAAAGAGCATGCATGTGTGTTTGGTATCAGCCCAGGAAACCAGCTTATTTCATCAAATAGATCTTAGATGTGTAGATACCAAAGCCCAGATGGAATTAAGGAGTCAAATACACTTTTGCTTTGAATACAGTGACTTATATTAAAGAGACTTTTAATGTGTGGGTGAAACAAAGTACAGACTGGTTCCGACCAGTCAAACTTAAGAAGAGGACATTTATTATGTTATCTCTCATTTTTTTTAAATATCTTAGTAAGCCATCTTGGTGTTATCAAAAATATAGATTTTGTTACACCAAGGCAGAGTTTGGTGACCTCAGAGAAGGCTGGCTCAGGACTGGTTTTAACTGCTGAGAGAACCTGGACAGGGACACTTTCATATTATCTGACTGAGGAAGAAGCATCACAGCACTGAAAGAAAGTATGCATATATTAAATTAGACCAGTCTGAATGTCTGTATTGTAGAAACTTGCACTTTAAACCTGATTAAGGTTGTATGTGTTGGGATATTTTGTTCTGTAATTTTACTGTTTTCCTATGTTTCTTTTTTAAAGTAAAGATATATATTTTAAAACGGAAACTGCCTGGAGTATCTTGACATTTCTTTTTATTTAAGTGGCACTTTTAAAGGTTATAGTTAACGCTGTGTATGGGCTTATTGTTATACCAAACTAGGTAATGGATAGAGTTCTCTAAAGTCTTGCATAGAGTTCGAAGGGTTCATTTTGTAGACCTGGTTAGGTGCCCATAGACAAAGATATCTGGCCCCCTGAATACAGAATTATCTGAGCCTGATAATTGGGTACTCTAACAAGAGGTTATCATTCAAATCCCTCCAGAACTTGAGACTAAGGTGACTCGAACCCACAAAACAGACAAGAGGGTTACTTTGTACTGTTCACTGTCCACAAATCATACACTCAGAGGTTGGCACTTTGGGAGTAGAGGGCTGACCAGTTGAGCGAATTTGTGACAATGCCCTCCTTATTTTTTTCCCCACTCTGCATCTACTCCTCCCTCCCTCACAATCCCCCCCATGAGGCAGTTTCTGAGACAGTCTCCCATTTCTTAAAATCTGCCCACTTAATCTCCTAGACCCTTATCCTCATGTGGTTTGTCTCTGTCCCTGTCTTAATATTAAACCACACTGTACAGTGATCAGCAGTACTGACTGGACTGCCACTGAGATGTCTGCAATGCCATCCCTGTTTGTAAGCATCAGGTCCAGGACTACCACATCCACAGTGGGTTCCTTGACTAGCTGCTTAAGAAAACCCCTTGAAAGGAGTCAAGGATGGCACTGCTCCTTGATAAAGCTGCAGTTGGAAAGATGCAATCCACATCTGGCAGACTGAGGTTCCCAACTAGAAACACATCCCCCTAACCTGGCATCCTGATGATGACTTCCTCGAGTGCCTTATTTAACTCCTTTCTCTGTGCTGGAGGTCTGTATATCACCCTGTGGAGATTACAGTCCAGTACCTGTCTCCTGGATGACACACACCTCCAGCCCTTCTCTTCCTCCAGATGCCCCTGTACTGTATTTATGTGGCCTTGATTCCCTCCCTCACATGTAAAACAAACTCCTCCTCCCCTCTTCCTTTCCTTGTTGCTCCTGAACAGAGAATAGTCTGGGATAGCTATGTCCCAGTCATGGCTGTCAGTGTACCATGACTCTGTTAAGGCCACTAAATTCATACTAGCTTCCACCATGATGGCACCTACCTCCGGAATTTTATTTCACAGATGCCTTGCAGTTGCACACATGGCTCTTCATACCATAATGCCTCTCTTCCTGCTTCTGTGCTTCCCTCCTATCTGTGCAGTACCATTAAGCTATCCCTGACCCCCTCTTCCCTTGTTGCCTTCTCCATTACCAGCCTCCTTTTCCTTTATTCCTGTTTTCCTGATTTATACCACCCTTGTCATTTGCTTTGTGCCCACCCTTGCATTCTTGTGCCCCTAGCCTGAGTGAGCTAACCCTCCTTGGGCTCTCCCTCTCAGCCACTTCACTGTTGGGGGAGGGGCAATTGTTGCCTACCTTGGTTATACTGTCTTCCTTCCTGGCCACTTTAAATGATCATCCAAGTGGCATTTAAACCTCCCTGTATCCACTGAGGTTCCTTTCCTGGAAAGATGCATGCCATCTCTCCCATAGAAACCCATATTCTCCCATGTTGGCCCCTAATCCCCAATGTTGCTGAAGCCCTCCTTCATGCACCATGCCTTCAATAATTTGTTAAAAGCCCTGGTGTGGAGTATCCTATCCTCTCCCTGGCCATATACAGGCAACACTTCGGCAAAAGCCACAGTGCATGCCACTTGCTTGAGGCCCTTCCTCAGTTCCCTGAAATTTCCCTCCACTACCCCATGCTATCCCTTCCTAGGTTATTTGTCCTCAGGTAGACAAAGACATCTAGCTTCCTCCCATCTCCTACTTCCCCTGCAATCCTCTGGATCCACTATCCATCCCTCCAAGCCAAAGCACCTCACAGGCACTTCACCTCCCTATCCATTGTTCACCCCCACTCCCAAGTCTATGCACAAACAATAGAGTTTCCCATGAACAACTGCTTCTTCTGTTGCTGGAGGTCTCTTTCTCACTCCTTGATGCCTCTCCTTCTGAAAATCACAACCTCCTCCCTTCCCACTGCTCCAGGTGTCTCTTCCTGGATGCCCAGTCTTACAATTAAAGCAAAATAATTGTGCAGTGGTGCAAGCTGAGGTGCTTGAACTCTTCCCACCACCTTCCCCACCCTCCTAGAAATCCATCAAAGTCCACAATGAAAATAGAGTGGGTGGGTCTGTGATGGATCTGCTTTGAAAATCGTGCCCTTCATGCACATGTAATTGGTAACTAGAAAAATGTATCATACTAAGGATTAATTAGGAGCAAACGGTAAAGTAGCCCATAGAACTCCTTAGACTACATATAGTAGGTTAAGTTTTTATGTGAAAATAAAAATCCATCTAACCTGTTTTTAAATATATTTTTGTTTTGACTGATGATAACTGATGTTGGCAAACTGTTCAGGGGTCTACAATTCTTTGAGAGAAATAAAAGCCCTATTTTTACCTGAATTTGCTTCTCTTCAGTTGAAGCGGATGACCTCTGGTGTTGATAGCTACTTGTTTAAATTCAAGTCCACACTCTATTGTTAGATGTGGGTCATGAATAATGTCCCATGTAAGTAGAAGGTCTCCTCTATGTTGTCACTGTTCCAGGGACATTAAGCTATATTTTGAAAGTCTTTCACCATAAGACAGAGTTTTATCTGGGCAGACCGATTTTGTAACTCTTCTTTGAAGTCTTTCTAGTCTAAGTATGTCTTTCTGCATATATGGGCTCCACAATTAAGACACATAATCAAAATGAGGTCTAACATAAGCATGGAATAGGGGAAGCAGAATATTTGGATCTTTAGATGTTATGTTATGCTTGATTGCCCACCAAATTTTGTTGGCTTTATTAATAATACTTGTGATACGAAGATCAAAATTTAGATAAGAATTGACAGTAATAGCAAGATCTTTCTCATTATCCTTACTAGATAAAACTTCATTATATAAGTAATATGAGTTTCTGGGGTTATGCTTCCCGAAGTGTAGAACACAACATTTGGAAATGTTAAACCGCAGGACCCAATTAATGGACCAAGCCCCTAAGGCATCAGTATCCTTCTGGAGAGCCTCAATATAGTGCACAAAATGCTGAAGCACACACTAACCCCTATATTAATAAGGTCCAGAGCATATATTTGGAAAAATTAGATGCCTTTATTACAATAAAAACCACTTGACGCATTTCGGACAAGATCCTTTATCAAAAGCTAAAAATACTAGATATATCAGCATTTAAATATCCAAATACCCATGACAAAACATGACAAAATTCAAACTCATTGGTGCATCAATCAATCAATATCAACTTCATTATTAACTCTTTGTGATACCATACAGTATAGATGGAAAAACAATAGATTAAAACCAAAAAATGAATCTACCTACTTGCTAAATATGGTTTCAATTCTAAATGTACATTTATATCTGGTTTCTTGTATGCATATAAACGTAAAATCCATTCATTTCCTTTTTTCAAAATTTTATTACAATAATTACCCCTCTTAATCCATATAGAACTTTTTCTATGCCTAAAAATTTAAACTCATGTAGTTCAGATGAATCCCTATGTTCGAAAACATGCGCTGCCATAGCATAAGTTAAATCCTGTTTGTGTATTGCTCTAACATGCTCCAGTATTCTAACTTTAAATGCTCTCTCTGTTTTACCTACATAAAAGCTCCACATTTACTACGCTAAATAAATGACACCCTGGGTATTGCAAGTGATCAATTGTCTAATATCAAAAGTTTTCATTGGTCTTGTACTAACACTAAACTCCTTTTCTTTTAAAACATGATTACATGCATTACAATTTCTACATTGTACACACCCTTTATAGTTATCAAACCAAGTATTGGTGTGTTTCACTTGTGTCGTAAAATGACTTTTTACCAGAGTGTCCTTTAAAGTAGGAGCATGTCTGAACGAAAAAATAGGTGCCTGAGCTGTCACCCCACATAACCCGGATTCTGCTGAAAGAACTTGCCAGTGTTTGTTAATTATTTGTCTAATCTCTTGACTTTGTGAACTATATGTAGTTACAAAATGAAACCTTTGGTTATTTCCAGGACTCTGTTGTTTATCTAAAAGTAACTCTTTCCTATCGATTGTAGCAGCAGCTTGATATCCTTTCTCAATAGCTGCTGTTTTATAGCCCCTATTACTCAATCGGTCTTTAAGGGCTGAAGCTTCTGTTTCATAATCAGCTTCCCTGCTACAATTATGTTTCAATCGAATGAACTGTCCCTTGGGAATATTTTCTTTTGTATGCAGTGGGTGACAGCTTGTGGCAAACTAACTTGTTTAGAAAACCTACAGATGGTAACACCTTACTTTTTGCCACAAGCTGTCACCCACTGCATACAAAAGAAAATATTCCCAAGGGACAGTTCCTTCGATTGAAACGTAATTGTAGCAGAGAAGCTGATTATGAAACAGAAGCTTCAGCCCTTAAAGACCGATTGAGTAATAGGGGCTATAAAACAGCAGCTATTGAGAAAGGATATCAAGCTGCTGCTACAATCGATAGGAAAGAGTCATTTTTAGATAAACAACAGAGTCCTGGAAATAACCAAAGGTTTCATTTTGCAACTACATATAGTTCACAAAGTCAAGAGATTAGACAAATAATTAACAAACACTGGCAAGTTCTTTCAGCAGAATCTGGGTTACGTGGGGTGACAGCTCAGGCACCTATTTTTTCGTTCAGACATGCTCCTACTTTAAAGGACACTGTGGTAAAAAGTCATTTTATGACACAAGTGAAACACACCAATACTTGGGATGATAACTATAAAGGGTGTGTACAATGTAGAAATTGTAATGCATGTAATCATGTTTTAAAAGAAAGGAGTTTAGTGTTAGTACAAGACCAATGAAAACTTTTGATATTAGACAATTGATCACTTGCAATACCCAGGGTGTCATTTATTTAGCGCAGTGTAAATGTGGAGCTTTTTATGTAGGTAAAACAGATAGAGCATTTAAAGTTAGAATACTGGAGCACGTTAGAGCAATACACAAACAGGATTTAACTTATGCTACGGCAGCGCATGTTTTCGAACATAGGGATTCATCTGAACTACATGAGTTTAAATTTTTAGGCATAGAAAAAGTTCTATATGGATTAAGAGGGGGTAATTATCGTAATAAAATTTTGAAAAAAGAAAATGAATGGATTTTACGTTTATATGCATACAAGAAACCAGGTATTAATGTACATTTAGAATTGAAACCATATTTAGAAAGTAGGTAGATTCATTTTTTGGTTTTAATCTATTGTTTTTCCATCTATACTGTATGGTATCACAAAGAGTTAATAATGAAGTTGATATTGATTGATTGATGCACCAATGAGTTTGAATTTCGTCATGTTTTGTCATGGGTGTTTGGATATTTAAATGCTGATATATCTAGTATTTTTAGCTTTTGATAAAGGATCTTGTCCGAAACGTGTCAAGCGGTTTTTATTGTAATAAAGGCATCTAATTTTTCCAAATATATGCTCTGGACCTTATTAATATAGGGGTTAGTGTGTGCTTCAGCATTTTGTGCACTATTGTTTGTTTGTCTGAATGCACCGCGGTTACCTTGTGCATGGTTCATTTGTTACAAGAGCCTCAATATACTTAGAAGTACTGCCAGTATTGGACATTTTGCAGTCATCAGCATATTTGGTGATTTTACAGTGAATGTTATGCAATAGGTCTGAAATGAAAACTTGGAATATAGCTGGGGCTATTACAGATCCTTGAGGGACACCACTTTCTGCTGGTTGCCAAGTTGATTTATGACTATCAATAGTAACTCTCTGTATTCTACCTTTAAGCCAGTTGGAGATCCATTGCATAATCAAGGAATTAATACCATGTTTCTGCAGGTTTTGAACCAAAGCCCAGTGTGGCACAGAATCAAAAACCTTTTTGAAATCAAGAAATATCACGTCACAAGAAATTTTGTTGTCAAGAATGTCACTAATATAATCGTAGAAACGTGGAGGCAGTATGGTGCAGTGGGTTAAGGCTCTGAGCTGCAAATCTGGAGACCTGGGTTTGAATCCCACAGCCCCCTAGGTGCATACTGTGTGACCCTGAGCAAGTCACTTAACTTCCTTGTGCTCCCAGGTTGCACCTGCAAACAAGCTTTGAGCTTAGTGTGTCTCACCTGGTAAAATAATTGATTAAAAAAAAAAAAGATTAAAACGTAAATAATTGATCAAACATGAATGATCTTTAACAAACCCATGTTGGTTAGTACTGATGACTGCTAGAGATGGGGTTAACTCATCCATAATTATTCTTTCTAATATTTTATAGAAAATCAGTGTAAGACTGATGGGGTGATAGTAATCAGGGGTACATCTATCCCCTTTTTTAAATAGAGGAAATACATTCACTTTCTTCCAATCAGATGGTACAAGACCTGTGTTAACGTTTGTCTCATAGATCACTTTTAAGGGCAATCACAAGTGATTTTTCGTTAGAAAGATGATATCCCCTGATATGCCATCTGGACCGGAGAGGAACCCTGCTTAATATTGTTCAATTTATCCATGATAGTATCTGAGGAAATGATCACACTCCCAGACACAGGGCACAAGCTGACATTTTTCATACTTGAAGCTTTGTTAAAAGCTTTGCAGAAATTAGAGTTAAGTAGTTGTGCCATTTCTTCAGGATCAGATATAACAGTCTTATTGATCATAAAGGGTCCAGCTCCACATTCTTGCTTCTTAATGGAATTTATGTAACTAAACAAAATTTTACTATTCCCTGTTTTGGGCTTGTGAGGAGATATGTTTTTCCATTTCTAGTTTTGCTTTTCTAATTTCTATTTTGCATTTTTTTTGAATTCATTTAAATGGTGACATTGTTCTTGCACACTTGTTTGCAATGCATCTTTTGAACATTCTATGCTTCTTTTTCATAATTCTGATCAAATTACCAGATAACCATCTGGGGTGAAAGCTAAGTTTTCTTTTCTTTACTTTAGGAATAAATGTATTAGCTGTGTCTAAAATGATAGATTTGAGGGAGTCCCATATTTCCTCTATATCTCAGATTTTTAGACATTCAACCCAATTAATGTTGGCTAAATAGTTATTTAAGGCAGTTTTATCTGTTTCATGAAATACAAAGACTTCCATCACATTTGTTGAATGTTCAAATGAAATACATAAATTGAAATTTGCAGTGTAATGGTATCTATTCCCTATAGGTGCTATAATTTTACAGCTGCTTATTCTTAGAGGCTCGCTACCTAGGAGAATGTCAAGTATGTTAGTACCACATGTTGGGTAAGAAACATATTGTATTAAATTCAATTCTTCACAGAGATGTAAAAAGTCCTTAGAAGCCTGTGTTTTAGCAGATATATTAGCCCAATTAATATCACTAAGATTTAAATTGCCCATAAATATATTACCTATATCTGCAGCATATGCCATTTCTGTTAAAATCTCATTTAATATTGACTTCTGTAAGTCTTGGGGCCTGTAACAAAGCCCTAGTATAAAATTGTTATTATTTTGATTTTTGAAACTAAGTCAGAGTGACTCAACAGAATATGTTTCTTTTTTTAATTTTGTAGGAAATATCACTTGCATTTAGAGAAGAATTAATGAACATTTCAATTCCCCCACCCTTTCTATTTACTCTACTCAAATGAAACAAAGTGTTGCCTGGAATAGATTTGTCCCAAGCAATGTCGTTTGGCCACCAGGTCTCTGTAATACCAATAATATCTGGTTGATCAGTTTTAACCCTAATAACTACTTCATCAAAATTTATTTCCTAGACTACTAGCATTTAGAAGTAACACTTTTAACTCACTCATTTTGAAATTATGTTGGAAAATGTGAGCAACAGAAGACAGGCTTGAACCAGTATTATTTTCCCCCAACTCTACCAGTTTAAATTAGGAGAAGGGACATATCTTTGAAAGTATTGGCAAAGTTCTTTAACACCATATTTGGTGAGATGGAGTCCATCCTTTGTGAACAGATTATGGTCTTTCTTAAATATTGCCCAGTGATAATAAAGCTAAAGTTTTCATCAGTACACCAATTTTGTAATCTTGTATTGATCCACACAATGGTGTTGTTCTTTTTTTGTTTTGCACGAGGAATTGATAGAATATCGTAAAAGAAAACATTACAGTTCTTTGAATTTAGAGTTTTACTCCTCTCAATGATGTCATAACAGATATCTTTTTCATGGGAATATCCCATGTTGTTTGTTCCAACATGGATTATAACATTAGAGGGTTAAGACATTAAAGTGTCAATTGTTGACTTGATGTCCTTGATTTTAGCCCTAGGAAAACAATTAACTGAGGTACAGCTATAACTTTTATTACAGAGCCAAGAATCTATATATTTAACAATTGAATCCCCAATAATAATAGTGGATAAAGCAACAGAAAGTTCACTATTCAATTGGCCAGCTTCATTTTGAGCAGTCACCAATGGTTCAAATATATTCTTAGAACAAATGGGCTGACTATGTAGATAGTTAGAGAAAGAGCATTCAAGTGATGGAGGACGCATAAGGCCTGCCCTTCTTCCCTTTTTGAATTTCTGTTTGGGAAGAAATTCCCAACCATCATCAGTCCCTGAGTCATTAATGGAATCCTTGCTTCTTTTATTAGAGGCACGAGAACAGAGCACAGAGGATGCATGAGATTCTGATGTTTATTGAGTCTTATAGTTAATATAAAACAAACTTGACCTATTAAATGTTGATTTTCTAGGGGAGTGGAATTCACACTATCAGCCAGTGAACAGTTTATTGGCCTAGTTTGTGAATGGCTATCCTGCAGTAGGCTGCCATTTGAAGTCTCTGTTTGAAAGTCGTAAGTGGTAGGAAGACTTCTTACCATGTTATCCACAAAGTTTTCCAACTCCCTGAGTTCCTTAGCAACTTGTAACTCTTTAGTAAGAATAGTATTCTCCTTCTTAAGAGCCAATAATTCTGTGCAATATTGACAATTTTGAACTGTGGGTGCATCTTTTATGGAAGGTACATTGCATAAGATATGATTACATGAACAACAGATCATAAGAACATGGCCATTAGTAAGGGACAGGGAGAACACATTAGCAGCTGTGCTACCCATCTTGACAGCAAGTTTAACTATGAACTTTATCAAGCTTAAAATAACATTTTCCCATTTACCTGAATATCTGTTCAAGAGGAAAATGTCCTGCTGATCCTGCTGAACTCACTAGACACTCTAGACACACACATCTCTGCTCAGCCACCTGCTGTATGCTCGCTCTGTTCAGCATGCGAGCATTTTATAGTCAGGACCTGGAAGTCACGAGCAGTCATGTAACCAATACGGGCATCCTGACTACAAAATTAATGAAGCTAAAATAAGGTCCCTTAATGTTGTAACACACTACAGGTGTCCTCTCAACTAGGGTATTGTCAAATGCAACAACGCTTCTGCACTCACACACAATTCAAATTTATCTGTAGTCTCAGTCGGTAATGTAGTCCTTACAGGGACTACACTTCCCAGGTAACACCATACAGAAAGTGGCTAAGCCTACCCCTATGTAATGCAATTCTACAATATTAAAAAATAAATACACAGCAAGGGTAGAAATCTCAAACTGAACTGGAGCCTGTCCCACAGCTTTTGGCTGTCCCACAGGTCAGTCCTGAATTCATTGTTTAGTGTTTACTGATTTGAGATACTCCTTGATGGAATGGCAGCAGTATCTTCCCATGCTAAAGCCAGTATTATATTAAGTGTGCCTTCTACCTCACTTCAGCAGTTGGTTTTCCCAAACATTTCAAAGTGTACCAACTCACTGTAAACTAAATAACTGTATGGTTAAAAGTGTAGTAATTATATATTATCGACATGTATTGCTCACGGAAACTATATTGACAGAACAATGTCAGTTTCATGTTATGCTTAGTTTTTATTTGAAAAATAAAGAAGTTTCTTGGCCGGCCTGGTGGCATTGAGGGTTGAGTCACTGGATGCCACACCTCGTGCCATGCCGGTGACCCGGGTTAGGGAACAGACTCAGATCATTGGGGTTCAGCAGTAAAGGGAAAGGATTGAGCATCCAGAGGACTCTTCTCCTTTTCCGGGGTGGGTACAGGGGCTTCCACCACTCACCAGTGTCCCCTGATGGAGATTGGAAGCCCTGCAAGAGCATTGCCAATATTGGGGGTGGAGACATGGCGAACGTCAGCATGTATGTGCTTGGACGTCATTGCATGTCTGGGTTCCAAGGGCAAAACATCAAGGAAAATCCCTGGTGTACCAGAGGAGGTGAAGGAGACCCCATGGACCAATGCCCATATCCCACTGCTGGACCAGCCCATCACCAGATCTACCAGCTCCCTACCCGGCCCAGGGACCGTCCGTCTAATTTCAGATAAGAAGCCAGGTAGGTGTGGTGGGCCCTCCCCCGAGTGGTGATCTGGGGGGCTGGACGAATCTGTGGGACTGAGTGGGAGACCTGTAAGAGGGAGGTTTCAGGCCAGGAGTAGAGGCGGAGGTTGCATGGTACTCCGGAGAGATGCCCTGGTCCCACCAGAGAATAAATAGAACTGAGGGAAAAAAAAGTTCCTAGTCCCAATGGTTCTAATATTTATTATTTTAATTTAACCATATTTAGAGCGGTTAAGTATTTCTGATCCACCAGCACAGTGGTAGTGGTACCATTTGTGCTGCCTGCAACTGGGTTCGGGAAAGAGCCTGGTCATCTTAGAGCTGGCTGGGGAGGATAGTCAAGTGTCTCATAGATGCTCACCCTCCTTGGGGGGTGGCAGGCAATTTGGACTGTGATGCAATACTGCCATCTAGGTGACCACATGTGGTGGTGCAAGCTGGATCCAAGAATCCAGAGTGGGGAGACATCAGCAGCATGCTGCATTGGCCAGGTCTTCTAGATGTCCATTTCCAGGGACAAGAAAATACAGAAGAATCTCTCAGTTGAGCAAGATACCATCCACTGTGAATGGCAGGCCATACACCACTAACTGGGGTGTCTGCTCCAAGACCAACACTGCAACTCTTTTAGGAGGAGCAAGGCCCAACCCCCAGCAGCCCTTCTCATGGGAGTCATTCATGGGGGACCATGGAGTGGAGGTAAGTCCTAGAGATGGTGGGTGATGGGGCTGGGTGGGGGAGCAGAACTGATGGGGACTAGTCAGGATGAACAGAAGCAGAAATTGCAGTAAGTTAAAAAAAAAATGGGTCAATATTGGAACTGCCAGACCGAGAAACATTTCATAACTAAAAGCTTAGACTTGGGGCCTGATTCTGAAAGATCACATAGTTCTCTGCAATTTGTAGTAATCTAGGCTGCAATGCACACTGGGTGCATCAGGGACCCAGCTCCTGATTTTGTATAATCGGGGGGTCTCTGCATCTAAAACCTGGGAGGTGCCACACTCTCAGGCTAGTGCCAAGCAATAGGCACACCTGCAGGAATTGCCACAGAAATCCAGCTCCCCTCCACCTGCCGCAATGAAAAATAATTGCCAAGAGGGGGCCAGGGAAAGAAAGGGCATAGGAAATGCCATAGGGGGTGTTGGGGAGTCAGGGGGCATGCCTGGGGGGTGACTGGGCACCTGGCGGGGATGCTGTTACTCTTATGGTAATGGATATTGGGGGGGTTCCAGAGACAAACATTGCACTCCTGCTGGGTGCTTGATCATCACAGGCATCCTGACTCACTCCCCAACACCCCTATTGCACTTCTCTGTTCCTTCCAGCCCCAGATCCCACATATAGAGTCCCCGCAAAATTCCCCACCTTGGGGGAAATGGTGCAAGGGGCTTATATCAGCTCCTGATGGGTCTAAATCGAGCCCTTTGGTGCACCCATGGTGGGGCCTAAAAAAGCGGATGTTACAGCCCCACCATGGCATTTGCCCCTTTGCAACCTGGTACACCTCGATCTAGGTCACAAGGGTGGCACAGTGCCCGTTTGGTACTGCGGCTTCCCATTCTGATGCAGTCCGCATTTTGGAATTGGGAACGCTGCAGTTTATGATACAAGGTGACAATTTCATCATTGATGTTTGATGCAGGCACATTGTGTCAGTCTACAGGCTTTTGGAATTGGGCCCTTGGAGTTCAGTCAACATGATTAACTGGCAATAATATCCCCACAGCAAACCATGCTCACCTTCAACTTATGTGGGTAGACATATGGTGGGGTTACCTCACAGTAACGAACCTTCCACTGTGCCTTACCCCTTAAATAATAAAAAGTTTTTAAAATGGCGTAGAGATGAACAAGAGCAGTATGATATGATGGGGCTGTGTCTTGGAGACATTTAAAACAGAGGAAGACACATTTAAATACTGACTGTTGACTTCAGTGAAAGTCAATACAAATGTGTAAAGTGTTGTAATCTATTTAATGCTTAACGACTTGATGAGAAACCAAGTGGAACCATTCTGAACATGCTTTGCATGCTGTCCTATATAACTTTTTGTTGAATTAATTCAACATTAGCAGCTGGTGGCCAGGTCTGGTGCTTTTTAGTTAATGACTGGATAGGCATTAAGAGTCAAAGAGAAACGTGCTTAAAAATCAAACATACACAAAAAAAAGATAGTTTAGTGCATTGTATTATGCACTTTTTCATCTGTAGATTACGTCTTTGAATCTAGCCCAGTCTGTTAGTTGGGAAAAGTAATTAGCATCTGTTGGCTGCTCAGTGGCCTTTGTGAAATGAGTTGTAGTGTTCAGGGTCCAGTGAACTGGTGTCCACATCACTGTTCTATTACTGAAACTGGTACTAATAGTCAAAAGGAGACTATTTCATAACATATAGAATAATACATGTGGTGGTGTGTATAACAAGAATGTTATACACACTCCAGGTTTGGGATGCTACATAAGCATCCCAGAACGAGGGTGTGTATAACATTTGAGTTTTACTCGCCACCTCATGTATTGCTTTACATAATTGCGGTTTGCTGTGCTTTTTCACCCTGAGGATTAGACTTTTTGTATTGAAAATCTATGGCCACAGGATGGTGCTGCTATGTACAGCACACTGTCAATACTTGTAAAGAAACCATTCTTTTTGTTAGCTTTCTGTGGGTTTTTGGTTCTTTGTAGTTTACTTTTTTTTAATTAATATAATGGGGTCCCAGCAGTAGGAGTGATAGAAGCAGCAGAGGGTGGAGCCATGTGGTCGAGCTGTGGTGTGACTTTTCAGAGTTACAAAAGTGCTTTCTCTTTCAGTCATTTCTTTTTTCTTTTGCAATCCAGAATTGGGGACCACATAAAGGAAATGCTGTTAGAGTCTTTTGTGGCAGTTTGAAATGGGGTCACGCTTCAAGAGTCGTCCTACTTCTGGAGTGATGGTGCAACTTTGAAAAGTGTGGTTAGCAGCGTGAAAGTAAGCATCGTGCTCATACCTACAGTCAGGGAAACCCAGCGCGTGTTCGCTGTTATGACCCGTGGGTTATAATGGCGAATTATAACTGGGTTTCCCTATGGAAAAAAAACAGCACACAGTTATTAAACAATTATTATGCTTGGGGTGAAAAGGGAGATTACATGACCTTGGTGAATGTAGTGCAGGTTTTTTGCTGCTAGATGGCAGAGTAAATTTATTAGTTTAAGCAAGCTTACTGGTTGCTACTTTTTTTTGGGGGGGGGGTTGTGCACATGTCCGCATGTGTGTGAATTAACGCAACAGTTTCCTGGTGCCTGTTCAACACTGTGGGCTGTCTGAATTAAATCTTCAGGTAAAAAGTGATGTGGAAATTTTTTTCAGGGATTGTAACAGTGTTTGATCTCCGAACCATTTCATTCTTCACTGTGCATGGGCCTGATTAAGGTCAGAGTTTGAAAAGTAGAAGAAAACTTGAGAAGTGTCAAGGGTACAGCAATAATGTACTTGGAGCTTAGAAACCTGGCAGTGGAGTACAAAACAGGTGGAATGGTACTGATGACTACCAAACAGGAAAGATACCTGGGATAATCATATTGGATGATCTAAAGGTGGCCAAGCAGTGCAGCAAAGCAGTTGGGAGGGCTAGTGGATTGCTGGGGTGCATAGAAAGGAGTATTACCTCCAGAAACAGAGAGGTGGTGTTGCCCTTGTACAGACTGCTGGTAAGACCCCGCCTTGAGTACTGTGTCCAGTTCTTGAAAACTTATCTCTGGAAGGACACAGACAGAATAGAAGTGGTCCTGAGGGGGGCAACTAAAATGATGCAGGGTCTGCACCAAAAGTTCAAAGATGAGAGACTAATGGACCTCAATATGTACACCCTGGAAACAGGAGGAGGGCGGATATGATAAAGATCTTTAAATATCTCACAAGGGTAAATAAGGTATAGGAGAGATGTATTTTTCAGACAAAATGAGTTCAAAAACAAGGGGACATGCTATGAAGCTGGAAATGGTAGATTCAGGAGAGCTGTGAGGAAATACTTCTTCACAAAATGAGTGGTTGATTCTTGGAACAGCTTTTCACTGGAGGTGATAGAGGCAAAGACAGTGGTGGGGTTCAAGAAAGCATGGGATAGGTATAGGTGTAGCTTAGTAGAAAGGAAGGGGGTGGCAGAAAGAACTGGATGCTGATTAGGGTCTGTGCTGATACTGTAGGTAGGGAGAAATGGGCAGACTAGGTGGTCCAAGCAATCCTTATCTGCCATCAGATGCTATGTTTAAATGTTTCTAGAAGAGCTTGGCATACTTCACAGCAGCTTATGGGGTAACAGGTATTAGTCAAGAAAGAGTCATGTTGCCGCATCATCAGGCAAAATGTTCAAGGCAGATTTTGAACAAAGGAAAATACCACCACAGCCACTGGTGATACAGTGAGAAAGATCACTGAATATTTCACAGCATGGAACATGTTGTATGTGAGATGCATTTTTTTCAACAAACCATGCAAATAGATTCAGAAAATATGGATTACAAGAGGGCAACTACTCCACTACTGGTAACTACTGCCCTACAATATCTCCCTCCTCCCTGCTGAGGCTAAACTCCAGACAAAGCTTATTCTACCCCAACTCTCTACATTCCTTGATCCTTTCTCTTTCCTCTACTCCCTCCTGTCTTGCTTTCATGAGGGACATTTCACCATCTTCTCCCACCTCCATATCACAGATGCCATCCTCAGGGGTATGGTCAAGGACCACTTTATCACTACCATTTTCATTAATGTAGCCAAAGCCTTAATATACTGGCTCACAATACCCTCCTGAAGAAACTGAGTGCAGCAGTTTTTTCCTACTCCAAGGGTGAGCAGTTTTGCTCCAGTCTCACTAACCAGCACATCAGTCCAGGTTGGTAATGCTTTATCCCTGCACCTTCTTGTTTCCTTCATTTTGCTGTGAGGCTCCATCTTGGGTCCACCTTGGGTCCCACCCTTTTGTTAAGGTTCCACAATGGCATTCCAACTGTCTGGGCCTCCACCAACGTACACATCTACATAAACTATATCATCTTCTGTATTACTGGTGTCTCTGTCCCCAAGTTGTAAGTGTTGCCTCAAGGTTGCACTGGTTTTATCCAGTGATGGTTCTGTTAAAGCTACCTCACCATATTCTAAAAAGACATTTGCAGTGTCTTATAGCACTGGGCAACACCTCACCAGGCTCATTCACCACCAGCCTATCATACCTAAATGGTGAATCACTTGAAGAGATCCACCAATTCAAGTACCTTGGTATGTGGCAGGACAGAAACCTAAACTTTTCCTCCAATTTTGATGCCATACATAAATGCATCCATCAAAAGCTTAGCACCTTATATAATAATCCAAATTGACTGCCCTTCCCTGTCAGATGACATATGCTAAATATGATTTTACCAACTTTGAATATGCAGATGTGGTCTACAGTGCTGCCTTAAATACTCCCTGGCAAGACTGTACCCTCTCTTCCATTTATTCTGTCACTTTGCCACCAATACCCTGCCATAAACTCATTGTGGTTCACTCTATCAGAAACTCTTTATCCTCTCTCTCAATGTCCCTTTGCTCTATCACAGAATTGCATTCATTTCAAAATATCTGCTAGCTTCTCTCCCCCCTTACGTCACTGTACTTTTAACACCTTATATTACCTTCATCCATTCACTCCTCTCCCTGGACCTGCTTTCTTTCATCATTCTTTGATGTCCTCTGCTAGTTATTCCATGGGTCAAATCCTTGGTCTTTCATAGCTGCATCTCCTGCTTAGTTCCACTAAGAAATTTTAACAGCACACTCCTCTATGTTAAAGGTGGCTAGCTACTGTTGTTTTGATTGTACTGTCTCTGTGTTCCACTGTCACAGTACATATATATGTATATATATCCCCCCAGGTCACACCTGGAAATGAGATTCAACTCAGTCTGCCACTCCTGGTTACCCATTTATAAATAAAATCAGTTGCTAAAAACTGTGAGTACAGCATAGAACTTTAACAGATGACTTCAGATCAGATGATTGATAAATTTAAGGGAGCTCAGAGCTGTGTAGACAATTGCTGAGGGAGACAGACCTAACTCTTGAAAAGTTGTTGGCTACTACGAAAATAACAGAAGCCACTGAAGTACAGGCCTCACATAAGAAAGCCATGCCTAGTGGAATGGTGGCAAGTATTAATCCAGTCCGTACCAAATCTGTTAAGTCACTGTGCAGTGGGGGCCACCAATAAACCAGGTTCCAGTGTTTTCGTCGTGGGAGATCAGGACACCATGGCCAGTCCTGCCAAGTTTTAAAAGGCATGGCCTGTAAAACGTGTGGCAGTCTAAATAACATTGCTGCAGTCTGCAGAGATGAACAAAAAATGATAGTACCTCAAGATAACAACTGGCTGGTAAATGAAGTTAATTTTATAGAAAAGAAAATTACTCTTCTGGGAGAAGATTATGCTTTTACAGTTTCACATAACAGCAGTGTGAGGATGATACAGGTGAAGCCTGCAGGAGAGCAATTACATATGCTGATTAATTGTGGATTCAACTGTAATACTCTGTACTCAATATTAGTGTCTGGGAGACACTGAAATGTCAGGCTATTACCCTGAGTCCTGTTGCTAGAGCAATATATGAATATGAAGCAACTGAAACACTCTAATGTCTGGGAGAATACACAGCAAACATTTGAGTTAAGTGTGCAGGTGTTACGCAGCAGGCATAATTTCTATTTCTGTCTGGAAATGGAGCAGCATTATTAGGCAGATAAACTGCAGTACAATTGTACATTTAGGCCCACAGTTTAATATGATTGGGAGTTAGTTGGCAAAACTGAAAAATAAATTCTCAGAGTGCTTTAAAGGATTTGGTAAGTTGAAGGATTTTTCAGTTCAAATTACATGTGAATCCTGATGTGCGGACAGTTGCACTCCTGGTGTGCAAGCTTCCATTTATACTCTTGAAGGCAGTAGAGAACAAACTTGATGAGTTAGAACAATACAATAAAATAAAGAAGGATGAGGGCCCCACAGCATGAGTATCACTGCTTGTTGTTGTTCTCACAAAACCTGAGAATATCAGGATCTGAGTAGACATGCATTTAGCACACGCTGCAGTAGAAAGAGAGACACACACAGTTTACCTTAGTGATGAAATTATCCATGACTTGAATGTGAACACATGTTTTGGTAAATTGGATTTGTGCTTGTGATGTTATGAGATTGAACTCAGGCCAGAATAATGTACAAATAACTACCTCTGGGAATCCCAAGAAGTTCTTTAGGTATACTGTGTGAAACAATGATGCAGGGAATTAAAACGTCACTGTCAGTTTGTGTGAAATGGACTAGTTCACACTATGTGAAACTTTACGTGTTTTATTGCCTCACTTCCAGCTTCACCCCATAAAGTTTTCTTTTCCTTTTTTTTAAAGATGAGCCTCACTCCATCCTTGTAGCTTTCTTACACTACTTTCCAGACCCAACCAATAAAACTGACATCCCCCCACCACACAAGCCTAACAGGCAGTGTAACATACTGATTTAAGGCTCTGAGCTGCAAATCTGGAGACCCAGGATTGAATTCCACAGCCTCCACTTGCATACTGTGTGACTCTGATCAAGTCACTTAACTTCCCTGTGCTCCCAGGTTGCACGTGTAAACAAGCTTTCAGCTTAGTGTGCTGATCCTGGTTAAACAATTAAAAAAAAAAACAGTACCCAGTCATACCCTTCACTAAGTCCTGGTGAAGCTAAATATATTAAGTAATGCATTTGCTCTTCATACATCCTGTACAGAATTTCACCATCCACCACCCTACCCTAGATGTGATTCAAGCCAGTAAACCCCATATGCTTGGAAAAGACTTCCAGGGGAAAAAGTGGAGATGAAAACAGTGGGGACTGCAGGCATGCATGGGACAGATGTAAGGGTGTGGCTTTTCTGTGAGACCATGCAAAGCATGAGGACCTCCACTGTGGAGAAGGGATACCATGAGGTACAACTCCAGGTGATAAGGTATGCCCTAGGAAATGGTGGCGGTATGGGGTCAGGGTGGCATGGGGCTCTGACAGGGGTTAAGTCTGGCTAAGGGGAGTGATAGTTGTCTATTTTTATTTTATTTGCTCATTGCTGTTGATGTTGTTGATTTTCTGCTATTCTCCTTTGTACCTATGACCCCGGGTCATACCTGGAAACAAGCCTTGACTCAATGGTGCCTTTCCCATTGAAAAAAAAGAAAGAAAGAAAACATGCAGAGATGATGTAGGGTCACTTGAGGCTAGTTAGGATCTGCAGAGATATAATAGGCAGGAAACATCTGAGCAGACTTGGTGGGCCAACCAGTCCTTTTCTGCCAATAAATTCTATGTTGTTCTGTACCCCAACCCTAATGGTACCTAACTCCACCCTCTTCCCAAAACACCACCCTTAGGAAAAGGATACTATAGACAGAAGTGTAGTGTAGGGGGACTGGCACAGACCCTCTCACAAACTCAGCCATCCATTGTCTGCTGAAATCAAAGCATGAAGTTCATTATGAGCATGCATGCTTTCATTCTTTCAGATGGCAGCCAGCCTAGGTGGCGGAAGAGTCTGTTTCTGTCATCCTGTGCTGGATGCCATTCTCTCTGGTATTCTTTCATAGATGGCATGAGAATGAGGGTGTTACTGTGTGCTTTGAGGGTGGGAGACTAGGGATTACTGGCTTGTACAGGGTCAGGTTAGCGGTAGTGGGGTGGAATTGGGAATGATGTGAGGGTGAGATAAAGGGTTTGAGAATAACTAAACTGACCAAACATCACCACAACTGGGGGAAGAGGCTGAAATAAGGTATTCTAAGGGTGAAGGGATTGGGGTCAATTTTAATGGTTGTGGCTGGGGGAGGAGGGTAGTAAGAATACCACAAGTGTGCGTGTGTGTGTGTGTGTGTGTGTGTGTGTGTGTGTGTGTGTGTGTGTGTGTGTTGGGGGGTTATCTTTATTTATAAATAAACAAAAAACTTTACAAAAGACAATACAGAGAGGTACTTTGCCGGTAAAGTGAATCTTCACTTTGTAAAGTGGGTTCTTCATCAGTTGAAGTGCTTTGTGCAGTGGACATTTCACCATCAGAATGTCACTTTATGAAGCCTTTGCCCAGAAAGCTGCCCACTTTGCCATGTAACGAATTACAAGAATTGGCACACCATGCTGCATAGCAGCTCTTCATGTACCACAGTTGTATGTGAAAAACTTTGCCAACTTCAGTACAAGTTTAGTGTTTAGTACAGTCATGCTCCAGACATGTACAATAGTGTGATCTTGCAGATCAAGTGTTTGATGGTCTTCACAATACAAATTTCTTATGACATTACTTTGTCTGAGAAAGAATTACTGGAGCATGAGAGAAACCTATAAAGAGTCTTGTAGTTCATTGAAAAGATTGGTCAAAAACTTGATGCAGGGCAAATTTGTAATGAGAGAACTAGTTTTCATGGGATGTGTTTAAAAAAAAATATGATGGCAACCTGATAAAAATAAAGTAGAATTTGTAAAAGTGATGGGCTTCTCAGTATGCTACAGATGTCAATAAAGTGATTTTACCAAAGTAACAGAACCCTTGAGAGTTTTGACCAGATTTTGGCAAAGTGGGCATAATGAACAAAACAACAACAATAGATACATAGATACATAGATACATAGACAGTGTCGGCAGATAAGGGCCTATGGCCCACCTAGTCTGCCCATTTGAGCTTGTAAGTTCAGTTTGTTTTCCTAGAAGTCTGTTTCCCCTTACCTCTGCCCTCTAGAATTCCTTTATGTCTATCCCATGCATTCTTAAATCCCGTGATTGTTTCAGCCCCCACCACTTCCTCTGGCAAGGTGTTCCCTTGTCCACCACCCGTTCTGTGAAGAAATTCTTTCTCATGTTTCCTCTGAATCGTCTCGCTCCAACTTCATCCCATGCCCTCTAGTCCTGAAACATCTTTTCGCTTAAAAATAGTGTTTTCCTGCACCCTGTTCCTCCCTGTAAGATACTTGTATGTCTCTATCATATCCCTCTCTCCTCCTCTCCTCCAGGGAGTACATGTTCAGTTCCTTCAACCTGTCTTCATAGGACTTGTGATGCAACCCATGCACCATCTTTGTTGCCCTCCTCTGAACCTTCTCTACCCTGTCTATGTCCTTACGTAGGTATGGTCTCCAGAACTGTACACTGTACTCCAGGTGGGGCCTCACTAGTGTCTTGTATAGCGGAATTATGACCTCCTTTCCTGCTGGTGATGCCCCTGCTATACATCCCAGCATCCTGTTTGCTTTACCTGATGCCTTGTCACACTGTTTCCCTACCTTGAGGTCATCAGAGATGACAACCCCAAGATCCCTTTCCTGATTGGTGCATGCTATATCCTCACCCCCAACTGATATATTGTGCCAGAGTTTTGTGCCCCATATGCATTATCTTGCACTTCTTTGCATTGAATTTCAACTGCCAAACCCTTGACCATTCTTCAAGTTTCTGCAGGTCCCTTCTCATTCTGTCTACACCCTCTGGTGTGTCTACTCTGTTACAGAGCTTTGTGTCATCAGCGAACAGTGAAATTCTGCCTTCTAGATCCTGTGCAATGTCACTGATGAAGATGTTGAATAGGACCGTCCCAGCACTGATCCCTGTGGTACCCACTGGTTACTCTTCCTCTGTGGAGTGACAGCCATTTACCACCACCCTCTGTGTCCTGCCACCCAGCCAGTTACCTACCCACCACACTACTGTCCTGCCCACACCCATATTCCCCAGTTTGTGTAATAGTCTTCTATGTGGCACAGTGTCAAGGCCTTGCTGAAGTCCAGATAGGCCATGTCCACTGCCCTCCCTGATCCACCTCCCTAGTCACCCAGTCAAAAAATTCAATGAGGTTGGTCTGACATGACCTCCCCTGGTGAAACCATGCTGCCTTGGTCCTGTAGTCCATTGACAACCAGATGTTCCACCAATCTCTCTTTCAGTAGTGCTTCCATGATCTTTCCCACTACCGAGGTGAGGCTGACTGGTCTGTAGTTCCCTGCTTCCTCTTTGTTCCCACTTTTGTATAAGGGACTACATCTGCTGTCCTCCAGTCTTTGGGTACCTCCCTGTTTCCAGTGATTGGCTGAACAGGATAGCCAGAGGTTCAGCCACCACCTCTCTAGTTCTTTAGGACCCTGGGTGCACCCCATCTGGCCCCATTGCTTTATCAGCTATTACTTCCAGTTCCTTCAGGATCCTTTCTCGTGTAAAGGGACTTGTGTCCATTTCTGCACCATTCTCACCCCTTGTACTCCCTTCAGACCCATTACCCCCCTCTTCCTTAGTAAAGACTGAGCAGAAATACCTGTTCAATATGTCAGCTTTATTGTTGTCATCCTCCACGTGGCTCCCATCCTCCCCCTTCAGTCTCACTATCCCTCCCTTTGTCTTTCTTTTTTCACTTATGTACCTGTAAAAGGTTTTGTCCCCTTTACCCACTGATTTTGCAATATGTTCTTCTGTCTGAGCTTTGGCTTCCTTACTGACTTCCCTGCCTCCCTTTGTTTCTCCTGGTACTTCTCCCTATCCCTTCTGCCTGTGTCTTTTGTATTGCCTGAATGCAATCTTTTGGCTTTCACTTTCTTTGCTACCTCTTTGGAAAACCATAATGGTCTCCTCTCCCTTTTCCTCTTGCTAACCTGCTTAATGCATAATTCTGTTCTTATAATCCCCATTTTAAATACTGCCCACTGTTCCTCAACCCTGATTCCTGTCCCATTCCCTTAATGCCTCTTTCAAGTATCTCCCATTTTCCCAAAGTCTGCCCCTAAAATCCAGGATACGTGTTTTGTGTGGTTTGGTTCTGCTCTTTCTGTGATTTCAAACCACAATGACTGGTGGTCACTGTTACCCAGGTGCTCCCCACTGTTACCCACATCACACTGTCCCTGTTTGTTGAGCACAAGGTCCAGTATTGCCTTCTGCCGAGTTGGTTCCATGACCAGTTGCTTGAGGAAGGCACCCTGAAGGAGTCCAGGATAAATCTGCTCCTAGTTGATGCTGCTGCTGGGATGCTCCAGTCCACATCTGGTGTATTGAAGTCTCCAACCAGTACTACCTCACCCTTGCTGGCATCCTTTGGATGGCTAGCATCAGCTCCCTATCTGTTTCTTCCTCCTGGGCTGGTGGTCTATAGACCACACCTGTGCGGATGGCTGGCCCCATTTTCCTTTCCAGCTTAACCCACAGTATCTCTCCCCCATTTTGTTCCTCCTGGATCTGTGTGGCCCTTATGTCATTTTTCACATACAGTGCCACTCCTCCTCCCCCCTTCCTGCCTGCTCTGTCTTTTCTGAATATGTTGTAGCCAGGTATGGCCATCTCCCAGTCATGGTTATCATTACACCAGGTTTCAGTGATGGCCACAATGTCCAGGTCTGACTGTACCATGACAGCCTCCAGATCTTCCATCTTGTTGCTAAGGCTCCTGGCATTTGCACACATGGCTTTCCATGATTTTACCTCCCTAGACTGCTTCACTGTTCTACCCAGCCCCTTCCTTGGTTGTCATTTATCCCTGGTTCCCTTGCTGTTTGCCCTTCTGCTGAATTTTGCCCCTTTTCTGCTTATCCACCTTTTGGACTCTAATCTCCATCTTTTGCACACTGCTTTGCAGAGATAGCCACTCCTCTGGTTCACTGGTTCCACTACTAGCTGTGGGGGGTGAGCAAGTAGGTACCGTCCTTGCTGGCCTGCCACCCCCCTTTGCTAGTTTAAATGCTTGTCAATGTAGCATTTAAACTTATCATTGAGTGCTTGGATTCCCCTCCAGGATGGATGCAGGCCGTCAATCTTCTAATAAAATTCACAGGCCAGCACCATTGCAATAGCATACTAGTATAAAGATTGCTAAGACACAGCTCGTAGTGGATGTGATGTGGACAGCCAGCTCTGAGTGCTCGAGTGCTGTATTAATTTTTGTTATTACATATAAAATATGTTAAGGGAAAAGTCAGTTCAAGGAAAAGGCTGTCTTACTGGAACTGACACATCAAGACCCCCCCAGGGATAAGTTCAAAGGACAGGAGGTATTTTAAACTACAGAGATCTGGGGTGCAAATACCTTGTCAATTTGCTTTCATCCCAGGAAATAAGATTATCCATTCATAATGCCCTCAGGGAGATCCTTTGACTTGCATGGTTACCAGGAAGGACTTGTGTGGGGGGGGGGGCATCGGAGAGAGGCCGTAATGGACATTGAAGGAGGTTTGATGTCTGAGCCAGGGAGGACCCAGACAGATTTGGAAGGTCCAAAATACATTCCCAGGGAACCCTTGAATTACATCAGAAAGACCTGAGGTGTAGATTCCAAGGTCCAGACAGGATTAAAGAGACCAATACACTTTTGTTTTGAATACAGTGACTTAGATCAAAGAAAACTTTTGAGATTTATGTGTAGCAGAGCAAAAACCAGTTCTGACCAGTTCACCTGTGGAGAGGAAAGTCAGTCAGGTCATCTCATACGTTTTTTTAAAAATTTTATTGGGAGACCCTGTATTGTAAAATATAGAGTTTGATACACCAAGGCAGAGTTAGTGACCTCATGCCTCATGAGAAGGCTGGCTCAGAAGTGTGTTTAAGTGCTGAAAGAACCTGACAGAGAAACACAAGAGAATATTATCTGACTGAGGGAGAATCATCACAGCACTGAAAAAGAGTAAGATTAGACCAGTCTAAATGTATGTATTGTAGGAACTGTACTTTTTCCTGTTTGTCGTAAGGCTGTATGTGTTGGGATATATATAATTTGTTCTGTAATTATTATTCTGTTTCGATATTTTTGAAGTAAATATATTTTTTTTACAAACGAAACTGCTGGAGTGCCTTGACAATTCTTTTTATTTTAAGTGGAGCTTTTAAAGGTTATAGGTACACTGCGTATGGGCTTATTGTATACCAAACTGGGAATTGGATAGAGTTCTCTAAAAGTCTTGCATAGAGTTCTAAAGGTTCATTTGAAAGACCTGGTTGGGTGCCCGCTGGCAAAGATATCTGGCCCCCCAAAGACAGAATTATCTGAATCTGATAATTGGGTACGCTAACAAGAGGTTATCAGTTTGAATCCCTTCCGAGCTGAAGACTAAGGTGACTTGAACCCACAAAACAGACAAGAGGGTTACCTTGTCTGTTCACTGTACACAAATCATATGCTCAGAGGTTGGCACTTTGGGAGCAGAGGGTTGACTGGCTGAGCGAGTTTTTGACAGTGGATACAAGTCTGGAGAGTTTGGTGGCTGAGTTGAATCAACAACATAAATCAAGGGAATACAGACCAGTGATGTTTGCTAGTAAAGCACAAAAGAAGTTGAGTACAAGTGAAAAGGAAGCCTTAGCCACTGTATTAGCTTGTGAGAAATTTCATCTACATCTCTATGGATTGTAACTTGATCTCATAGCAGACTACTTGAAATTATTTAGTGGCCCAGAGGTAAGCCTTTTACATAAACTGAACAATGGGCATTGAATCTTCAGCCTTGTACAGCGGTGTCCAGCATCAGGTTCCATCATGACTGAAGATATCCTGATAACACTCTCCCAATGTCCTCATTTGTAACTAGCTGTAATTCCTGGTGTCATTTGGCTCCCCTGTTTTCAGTACTGTAAATATATATTGTCACCAGCATGTTTTCATTATGGTTACCAGGTGGCACTGTAAAGAAACAGTGCTGCACATGTACATGCCGCCACAAGCCCTTTAGCCTGCAGGCTCTTGTAAACAACCAGAACATTGCAAGAGGACAGGCAAGTTCAAAGTGACAGCCTTAACTATTCTCAATGTTTCTTAACTCAGGCTAGTGACTGACATAGCTTGCTGTGAGGGATCCTGAAACTGGTCCCCACTGTAGACAAAAATTATTTTATGAGCAAGGATCCACAAATATAAGTGATGCCCTGCCTCAAGTTCTGATAGTCCACCAGGACATGGAGGTAAAGTAATCTAGAGAATATCAACATTATTGCAAGACATGCATCTCCAAAAGCAATGTCTCTGAATGTATCAATGAAGCATCAGTTGAAAACACAGTTGTTTAAAAGCTGAGATAAGGAATTTAGCAGAAGTGAAATGTTATGTTTCAGTATACAGTACTGCATATTCTGATGACACAAGTGAACATTGGACAACAATATAGTACAACAGGTGTACCAAATAATCATACCAGATTCATTAAGGGATAAAACAATAATGCTAACATATTATGACCATAAATGGGATGATAAAATAGAGAATAATAGGCAATTGTTTATTATGAAATTTATTTACAAACCCGAGGTGCGTGATGACCCATAAAGCTCGAGAGTGAAGCTCAAAAGCTATACATGGTTATTACACACTCGAAGGTGTGTAAAAAAAAGTCATAAGCATACAGACCCTTGTTTTAATTTTTTATAATAACTGGTTCAGGGACTTACAGAGTAGCATGTTTGCACTGTTGTACCATGAGTGAAAGTGAAGTGCAAGTGCTCCAAAGGCTGTAGCAACTGTGTATGATAGTTTTATGTCATAAAGGCGATCACGGAATAGCAATCACTGTTTGGGTGAGTGTACACCACCGAAAATTAACTGTGGCAATGTACACTCACAGCAACTAGAAAACCGGCAACTGGTTTTCTATGTTATGTGGGAGGCTGTGCCCCTCGCACCCCCTTAGTTAAGGATTCTCAACTCCAGGGAGGTGCATGCCAGCGGGGTCTTAAACTTAAAAAAAATAAACAATGCTGACCCAACACAAAAAACAATCGTGCCCAGAATGAAACCCAGCACCCTCCTAACCCCAGCCCACTACCTACCCACCATGCCACATGGCCAGCTCGGCAGCCAACTGCTGCACTACACCCCACATACCCTCCCTCCTCTTCCACCCATCGCATGATGTGGTCCTGCCCCCCCCAAGCATGTATATACAGTGACATCCCATTGATGTACTCACTTACCCCCCGTATCTGGTCACTACCCTGCCAGTTAACCTTGTACATAGGCAACATGATTGAGTCACCCTTTTGAAAGCACTCAATCGTGGACAACTTGCACATGGTATACCATGTATGACATCATGCCTGGTAATTATGTCATTTGACCATACTGGTTATAAGTGTGATGGGGGGGGGGGCACCAGATATTACAATAAAAAAAATGACTGAAGGAGAACATCTGGTGGTCCAGGAATCAACAAAGAGGTTGAAAACCTTGACATACATGCCAAGTGCTAGGATGCCTTGGAACCCAATGCAGCAAACAGTGTTACCTCAAGGTCACTGACAAGATGTAGCTCTTGATATTTGTGGAACATTTTTGACAGGTGATATGTTGCATGTCCTGGTAGATTATTGTTCTTTACACCAATACCAACATTTGTGAAACCAGCACCTAGCAGCAACATCAATAAATTGCTGCACTGGGTTAGTTTGCTGCTGAGCTTCAACAGTCAATTACTGCTGATAACAGAACCCAGTTTGTATCAGGGGAATTCTCAGCAAAACATGATATTCAACACAGTTACCCCATAATGTCCACAAGCTAATGGCCAAGTTGATCATATAACTGGTATACCTAAAAGTTATTAAAACAGTTGGTGTGGAACCTCGTAACTGGTGGGCAAAGCAACCCACTTTATTTTGCAGTACATGAGCAGAGGACAGCATTCTACTGGGATATCACCAACAGAGCTTCTAATGGGATGGAAAAGCTGAACAAAGTTCCTATATCTTCCCAAAAAATCCAAAAGGACCAGTTGCTAAGTAAGCCAGAACAGCAGAACAACAGACCAGAGAGGAAAACTATTATCTTTAACTGCTTAGAAGAGTAAATGTTACAGCTGCAAAGATGACAAGCAGTGAACACTATAGACCTTTGCTTATTGTCTAGTAATTCCAATGTTCCTATACCATTGCTGTCACCACTGTTAGAAGTGCTAAATAAGAGATCAAGAACTGAATGGGCTTGGAGTTTGAACACCCCTTACTTTGACTAGAGCATTCCCATCCATGACAGATGTGAGACATCTTTGCAGGTCAGCTTGAGAAAATTAGCACTGCGATAATATGTGCTGTAGGGAAAAAAAGAGTTGCAACTGCCAGCCCAGTGATGTTGAGCACTGAGGCACTGGGCACCTTACCTCATGCCACTCCAGCAACCCGTGTTTGGTAATGAGCACAGGTTGTTGGGGGTCAACCAGGGGAGAGGGCTAGGTGAGGATCAAGCAGCCACATGACAGTTCTCCTCCTCCCGATAGGAGAGGTTGATGCTCCTGGTCTTTGACCACCACCATGTGGAGGCATGGGAGTGGTGCAGACGTTGGAGGGGAGCCAGGTGCTAGGCCACAGGTGGGAGGAGCGGAGCCTCTCAGGCCAAGGCATGTGTGTGTGCCTCCATGCACATACCGTGACCTTGTCTGGGGCTCCACAGCTAACGTGGACAAAATCAGGAGGAAAAAATCAGGTGCTGAGGCTACATGAAGCCACCTCATCAGCACCAATGGTCCATCCAAGTTTAAGGAGGTGGTTTGGACTCGGCACGGCCACAGAAGCTGAATGGGATGAACTGATTGAAGCTGCCAGCCCACTATTAAAAAGGGAGATGATGCCCTGTTTGCTAAAAGCAAGCTGGAATATGATCAGATTTGGAACAGAATCTCTGGCTACAGTTCAACTAAGAATAAAAATGTCCATGGGTGTCATGTTGATACAGTATATGCAGAACCTTCCTAAGTACATTTTGAAATCTCTGTGAGCCAGTGGCATGGCTGCTACTATCAATAATGGCTATTTGAATCACATACACATCATCTGGCAAAATAATCTTTCCAAAGCTGAGAAGACACTAGATGCTGGCACATATAAAATTAGAGGTGTTATTCAATAGATTTAACCTACGCAATTCTCTGTTCCTTTCTACCTGTTTTTCATGACTTCTTCCCTTACAGTTGTCAGGTTTCACCTTATGACTTTTACCACTGATAAAAGGTAGATAGATATGTAGACTGAATGATAGATGAGAGAGAGAGAAAAAGAGAGAGAGAGAGAGAGAGAGAGACAGAACAAAGCAATGGGGCCTGCTGGGATTCACCCAAAAATTCTAAAAGAACTAAGGGTAGAACTAGTAACACCACTGACTACTCTCTTTAACAAATCATGGGAGGATGGTGTGGTACCTGAGGACTGGAGAAGGGCAAATGTGATTCCACTTCACAAAGGTGGGAGCTGGCAGAGGCAGGAAACTACAGACCAGTTAGTTTGACTTCAGTGGTAGGGACAATGATGGAATCACTTCTGAAGGAAAGAACTGTTGAGTACCTAGAGGCCAGTGGGGCACAGGACTCAAGGCAGCATGGTTTCACAGCAGAAAGATCATGTCAGATTAACCTAATAGATTTCTTTGACTGGGTGACCAAAGTAGTAGACCAGGGAGGGGCTGCGGATATGGCCTACCTAGATTTTAGCAAGGCATTTGACACAGTCTCACACAAAAGATTAATATACAAGTTAGTCAGCCTTGGAGTGGGTCCCAAGTTGGTAGCTTGGATAAAAAACTGGCTGGACAACAAAACGCAAAGGGTAATAGTAACCAGAGTCCACAGTGAAGTAAGGAGGGTAACTAGTGGGATACCGAAGGGTTCAGTACTGGGACCGGTCCTCTTTAATGTCTTTATAAGTGACATTGGAGAGCACCTGGAAGGAAAGGTATGTCTCTTTGCAGATGACACAAAGATCTGCAAAAGGGTTGATGCACAAGGTGGGGTGGAAAGAATGAAAAGGGACTTGGCAAGGTTGGAGGAATGGTCAAAGATGTAGCAGCTCAGATTCAATGCAAAGAAGTGCAAGGTAATGCATCTGGGAAACAAAAACCCAGGGGAAGAGTACACAATGGGGGTGAGTTAATAACAACAACAAAAATCGAAAGAGACCTAGGACTAATTATATCAGATGACCTAAAGGTGGGCAAGCAATGTGAGAAGGCAGTAAGGAGGGCTGGGGGGATATTGGGATGCATAGGGAGAGGCATCAACAGTAGAAAACAGGAAGTTGTTATCCCTCTGTACAGACAGTTAGTGACACCCCATCTGGAGTACTGCATGGAATTCTGGAGACCCCATCTCCGCAAAGACATAGAGTGGAGGCTGTTCAGAGAAGGGCAACCAAAATGGTGCAGGGTCTGCACCAGAAGACATAAGAGAAGAGACTAAAGCAGCTTAATATGTATACCCTTGAGGAAAGGAGGGAGAGGAGGGACATGATAGAAACTTTCGAGTATCTCAAGGGAATTAACAAAGTACTAGAGGGTAGCATCTTTCAGAAGAAGAGATGTGCAAGAACAAGGGGGCACAATTTGAAGATAGAGGGGGGACAGCTCAGAGGTAATGTTAGAAAGTATTTTCTCACAGAGATGGTTGTGGATGCATGGAACAGCCTTCCTGAGGAGTGGGAGGAACAGTGGGAGAATTCAAGAATGCATGGGACAGGCATAAGACAATTCAAGTGGGGGGGTAGAGGAAGTAAGCTGTTGATGCACTAGAATCTGCAGCTTATCCATCAGGTAGGGAAATGGGCAGACTAGGTGGGCCAAGCGGTCCTTATCTGCCATCAAATTCTCTTTCTATGTAACATCAGACACATAAATACATAGATATAGATAAATATTACAAGAAAAACTATGTTACCTGATCTGTTAGGTTTAAAGAGAACACATTAAAAATAGGAAAATAAAATGTTAGGGAAAAATGTACCTCTAACCTTGGTGAATCTGTGGTGTTCTGTTCCTTGGGGTTTGAACAAACAAACAGTGCAGCACTGAAATTACCTTCAATTTGAAACCCTTTATTAAGGCATTACTGTGTCATATTTTACTTTGTCTGACAAGACAGTGGAGAATTTAGGGTTAGGTCAGTGATACAATGCGTGATCATTTAAACCCAACAGAACAACACAACACAGATTCATCAAGGCTCGATAGACTTTTTTCCCCTAATTTTTTATTTCATTACTTTTTTATGTTTTATGCTTCATTACTAACAGATGCATTAACATATTACCTTACTTTTTGGAAAAAAAAAAGATAAAGAATATATTAGAACTGACACCTTTAGCTTTCATTGCACAGGTCCCTGCACAAAGCAGCAGACCCGTCAACCTGGTGCTGCATAGTATCCTGTCAAGATCATGCAGGAGAGATACACAGTCAAAAACCATGTGCTCAAAACAGTATGCATGAGATCAGAGTTTATTTAATTGATTGCAGTTTTCAATCACACTAAATTACACGGTCTGCGCAGCGCAAGTTTAGACTGCATGGGTTCCAACTGCACAGTTTCATGAGTAACCCGTGCCAGACCTGTAGTTTGCTTTGCAAAGGGCTTGTGAGTCCTGTGTGATGAGGCAGAGTAGTTAGGCATGGCACTAGACCTATAGCATGCTACAAACAGTGTGGGGATATTATGTAAGACAGTAGTACTGAATATGTTGCTTGCATTGTGCAGGGCCCTGCAAACCAGCAGACACACTGGATAGGGCAGAATTGCAACTTGCTATCTGTACAGTAGGTCACTGTGGGCCCTATTTAAATCAACCAACCTGTTGGGCATGACACTAAATCTATGGGTTGCTTTACACAGAGGTCTGCAGGCCTTAGGCAAAGCAAGCAACCCATATAGAACTCTATCAGAACGGTAGAATTCTTTCTGCAAGGCCTGCAGGCCCTATTTGAAGCAAAAGTCTAATTGGATAGATCTGAAAGTTGCCTATTAGATGGTCGTGTGGTGGTGGTAACTAGCCCATACCCAAAATTTAAGCATAAAATGCTGAAAAATGTTTAATATGAATGAAGAAAAAAATAGTGAATTTAGCATTAAGTTCATGTGCATGTGAAAGTCATGCTTTTGGGACTTTTATGGGAGAGGGCATTCGATGACCCAAAGCATTATCATTTTTGAACTTTTTTTCCCACATTTGAGGGTTAGGGTGCTTAACACCCCCAGTCCTTCACAACCACATAAACTGGAAGTTAGAATATGTTTTCTGCAACAACAAATTCAAACGTATTTTGCAAAAAAAAAAAAAAAAATAAGTCATCCATATGCATAATAGGGTTCTTTTCAGGCATAGTCTTTTTTTAACTATTTTTTCTTTTAGGTTATCAAATATTGATATACAGCAGAGCACAACACAGCACAGCACAACACATGGACTGCTCAACATGGAAGTATTGCTGTGCCCGCTGTTACTCACCATGATACATTGAATTCAAATGTGTACTGAGGTGGGTATTGGAGGGGAGAAGGTGGCCTGGATGCCAGATGGTAGGTGCGGGAGGGTGGGGGCACATTTCTGTAAGTTGACTTGGTGTGGGGAAAGTGACTAGGGATGTTTTTCATGGTGAGTAGTAGAAATGCATTTACTTGGTGGTGTGGGGAGGGTGGCATGACTGCCAGAGGCTGGGTAAGTGTATGGGTTTTGATCAAGTTGCTGGGGTCAGCATTAGTGAGCCTCTGGGGTTGGGCATCTGGTGGCTGCAAAAGTTATTTTGTTAAACAAATAACATGCAGTTGACACCAGGGTTGGGCAGTGGGTGTCAGGAAGGGATAGGTGTGGATTATCTGGGCACACAGTGTTGGAAAAGACAAGGGGGCAACAGCCTGAGGAAAAAAAAAACAGGACAAGGCAAGGCATGCACCTTCTGCAGAGTCTCACAGTTCCTTCCCTTTGTTCCACTCCCATCCTGCACTGCCACCAGTCCTCCACCTGGTGCCAGTCATTCAGCTGAGTCAGTGTGCCTTCCCTTCCTGGGTAAGAAGAACAGTTGTCTGAGTGCTTGATTCTCTCCCCCCTGCTGACCCCCAGCAACCCTAAGACCACTCCTGATCTTGGGTCACCGGCATGGCAGGCAGTAGCCCTGTACTGGTATCTTTATAGATAAATGGAATGTTCCAGATGTCTCTTGGCTAATCAAGAGTATCCTCTTGAGACATGTTTGTGGTTGAGAAATGCAAAGTGAGACTGAACAGTTCTGGAATGCAGATATGTCTGGAGATTACACTCTTTTATTTTTTTATTTTCGATTTATGTCTCCTTCTCGCCGCTGAACTCCCATTTCTTCAGGAGTCTCCAATGGCCTTGTTCTCGTCTCCACTCCTGCTAGCTGGTGCCCAGTGCAGTTCATTCCCCCCCATGAAGCCTTGGATATTCCCCCCAGGCAGGTACGGGGTGGGGCCCTTACACCCCGATGTGTCTATATTTCATCAGGAGATGCTGATACTGGCACCAGTAGGGGCATTGGGGATCATGGCCAGGAGCTCCATCTACTGGGAGTCCTGCAGGGTATTTCCTGGTTTTCTGGTGTCCTCCCCCTGAGGATGTAGACACGCAAGGAGAGTCAATGGGTGAGGCACGTATTGACATGCAGTCTCCTCCCGACTCTCGGTCTGTGTCCTCCCCTCCCCACTGACTGTCCCAGCTGCACTGACGCCTGTGGTCACCCAGGTGGTGGTAGAGTAGCGGGACAGGCAATCCTCCCCACCCCAGAGAAGGAGACCAGCCAATGGGCGCTCTATCCTTCTCCCCCCGGCCGGCCCTCCAGTTACCCGAGTCCGTTCCCGAACCCGGGTCGCTGGCGCCATGAGCGGTAAACTTACCGCTGCACCGATGGGCTGGCTGACACTCTTGATTTGCCAAAGGATATCTCGGACATCTAGTGTTGTGTGAAATTGAGAATTTTCACTATGCAAAATATTTAGCGAAATATGTGCATTTCATGAAATATTTTGCGGTTGCAAAATGTGAAATTTCACCTGAAAATTGTTAAATTCCACCTGAAAATGGCACAGTTTCACAGCAAAATGTAAAATTTTGCAATTTTCAGGCAAAATGTTTCAATTTTCGGGCAACATCCCATTTAAACATTGTAAAGCTTCTTTTTTTCTATTTTGTTTCCAACTGTGTGTTTTTTTCCTCTAACTCACTTTGACCAACTTGTTAAAAATCATGACTGCCACATCATGAGTGTCGAGCATCACTGTATGGAGACAAAAGAGCAGTTATAGAGGGGGAAAAAAATAAACATTACATTTTCTTTTTTGCCCAGTGTCCCCTGGTGTGCTGTGATCCACTTGTTATACTGCTGTGTGTGGTATTCCTAATTCTATGGCCCTATTGCTGAAAAGTCATGGCTGCAGCGAGAATTCAGCAGCACTGTATATGGCTAAGAGAGCAATTGTAGAGATCTGAAACATATGAAACTAGTAATGGTAGTTGTAATGAGAGATTGATTCATGGTTGGTTTATGTTATGTATATGAGTGGAACTGTGACCAACAACTCTTCAAAAGAATGGGTATGTTTGTTATTCATTGTTACTGGATTCATTATTGAGACTTTTTTTTTTATTTATATCCTTGGCTGGGGGGGGGTTGTACCTTTGGTTCCCTCATTCAGCCAGTCCTCATGGCCCCACCCTGGCAGAAGTCAGAGCTCACCCCCAACCGTAGCCCTTCCCATGTTGCTTTACAGAAAGTACTTACCACACCAGCACAGACACATGGAGGGCGGGCACAGGTGGAAGGAGACTTAAGCACGTCCGTGGCAATGTCCTTGGGGCAGCCGTCATGCTGCCAAGGGGTTTCTCATTATAGTAGTAGTCCCCCAAAATGCTGACATGCAATGGTGTCAAGGACACTGCAACGCACACTTACATACATTGCACATCTGACACCACCAATGCCATACCCTTCTATTGGCCCCTGAGGCTGCACAGCCCCCAGCCACTGCCAGGACCCAGCACTTCAGCAGTCATCCTCACCTTCCCTCCCCAGAAAAGGAGAGCTGTCCCTGGGATGCTCAATCCTCCACCTCCCTGCCAACCCCCATCAGCTCATGCCTGCTCCTGAACATGGGTCGCCGGCATGGTGCGAGGTGTGGTGTCCAGTGCCTCAACCCTCAGCACCACCAGGCCAGCTTATTGAGACTTTGTTAAAATGAAAAAAAATTAATTTACAATGGAAATGTGCACAGAGTCTGCAGCACAAAAAGACCTCTTGACTGTATAAGAGCAGCTTACATTGATATCTATGTAAAAAAACAAAAAAAAAAAACAAGAAATGCTTTATAATAATTTTATGTAACTTAAATACTATGAAGATTTTTAATGTAAAACCACCAGAATCAAGTGTATAAAGGCATGGTTATAAACAGCAGAATATCAAGGTTTAGCATACAGTAGATGCTTACTTAACCCAAACTATAGTGACACTGCTACGCTGTTATATTATTGCAAATATCTACAATACGATTTTTAAACAGTCACACTAAAAGGTTGTTCTAGCACTTAATTGTAATTGTTTGTTAATCACTTGTGACCCTGTAAATATTGGGCTTAATTTTCAGAGAGCCCTTGGATCCTCGCAATTTGTGGCTATCTAGAGCTGTGGCAAATTCAGGGTGCAGCAGGGCCCCTGCACCCAATTTTAAAATAATGGGTGCCCCTGAACTAAAGACCCATAAGCTGCCAAAGCCGCAAGATTACACCACACATGTGGTGCACCTGTGGGGTTTGACGGAGGGATCCATCACCCCCCCCCCCACGCAGCATAAGCCTAAGTAAGCCACAGAGCTAGAGAGTAATCTGGCTGGAAGGTCTGGACCAGGGGCCACTGGAGCAGTGATGATGAAAACCAGGGGCAACTGGAGCAGTGGGGGTGAAATATGGTATGAAGGAAGCACGGCAAGACTTAGAGGGGGCAGAAGAGACAACTGGTGGAGGTGCCATACAGAGTATCGGAAAGTCACTTGGTCCAGGTGGGGGTGGGGTTGGCGTGTTGATACCAGCATGACATGAACCCCAGGTGAAAGCAGCCCTGGCACCTTCCCCATAGGACCCATAGTCCCCTACATAGGACAGGTGGCAGTGGGTGCAGGTTAAAGGGTGCATGTGGAGGATGGATACATGCCCCGGACACCACAACATTCCCCTGGTACACAGCTCCTCTGTGTGACAGCAATTAGATGTCAGCTACACTGCCAGGGATTGTGGGTCACATGGTGCAGGTGCCAAGGCTGCTTTCACCTGGGGTCCATGTCATGAAAGTGTTTCAATGTCAACCACCCTTACCCAATCCAAGCACCTCTCCAATATTTTATATGTCACCTCTGCCATGTGCCTCCTCAGCTTCCTCTCAGTTCTGGCATGCCTCCATTGTACCCTATGGCATCCCCACTGCTCCAGCAGCCCCTGGTCCCCATTATCCAGGTCCCACACCTCACTTGCTACCCTACCAGGCAGTGGCACAGTACCCTTAGACCAGCTGCTGGCTGGGCTAACCTGAGACACCTCTTGTGACCATGGCAGTGCTTCTGGAATAGCTAAAAAGGGAATGGTGCAGCCCCACCATGGCACAACCACTGCTGTGACCTGGTGCATGGGGGCTTCTGCCACAAGGGTGGCACAGGGTGGCTTAGTCACATGGCATCCACATTTTGACACAGCCTCTGTTTGAAAATCAGGATAGCTGCAAATTTTGACCCAAGGTGCCACTTGCATCATACCCATTTTGTGCAAGCACCTTGTGTCAAAGTTCTTGATTTATAAATCGAGCCCATTGTGTAATTCTGTATTGTACTATAGAATAATTTATTAATCTTTGACTCCATATACTTCTGCATTGCATCTATGTAATTAATGCCAAGTCACACCTGAAAAAGGTTCTTTTTGTCTCAGCAGACCCACCCGGTTATCAAAATAAATTCAACAAATAAATAAGTAGATAACTATATTTCTAAATGTGTTGAATATTGTAAGTGTTGCTTGATCCAACATAAAACTTAACAAACACTATTGCCTAAGTGCTGCATCTCACAGTTGCACTGTGACTGAACAGCCAATGCTTTCCAGTTGAGTTGCAAATACATTTGATTAAAGTTCCTCTTAAAATGATTAAGTGTTGAAAAACAACACAGTATAAGTTCAGAAGCACTGATGCAGTAAAAAATACAACGGAAAATTAACTCATTGGTGTCACAGTTTAATGTGAATTGTATTGTACTGTTACATGAGGTCCCTGCACTCTGATTGGCACCCCCAGAGTTACACCGCATACAGCTAGCATTTAGGTATATGTTATACTAACATATAGGGCTAAGGGCATTTACCATATAAGAACAGATGTCAGGATATGTATGCACTTTACTTTCCAATATACATATGTATTTCTTGCTTACAAGATGTTAGGACACCTGTGTCCTCGTAATGATTATGATATATAAGTTGACATTGCCATCTTCTGATGATTTGTATTACTACATGGCTATGTACAACTGTACCTCTTTGTTTCTACAAAGTGATACCTATAACAAAATTGTATAACGTTATCTTGGACTCAGGAGCCACCTCTAATTTAGGCAATAGGGCTCATCTCTGTAACTAGAAATGTTTCTATCTTACAGTAACCATGGTAATCATCTTAGGTATATAATGTAAGAAATTATGGGCCAGATATTCAAAACTTGGCCCCGGGGCTAAATTAGCACTGCCCGGTGGGCAAACTTAGCCCACAGAACAAAGCAAGCCATATTCAAAAGGAATAGCCCAGGGCAAACAGCTTCTGAATATAGCACGGGAATGAGGCTGGGCAAACTGGGCTGGGAATGCAGGGCAAAAGTAGCCCTGGAAAAAGACAGCTCTGAATATGGCAACCAGGAAGTGCAAACCACAACAGCAACATAGTGCACAGCGATGTGAAGGTAGTTAGAGGTGAACTATGTGACCAATGTGTGTGCCAGCAAATGAATGGACCCAGTACAGCTGCAGGTAGCAGCATATGTGAAAGTACAGTGTGCAAAAACTGTTAAATATTCCCCGAACTGTTTGCGCAGGTTTAGCACAGGGCTAAACCATTAGCCCGGTGCAAACACGTTTGCCCGGCGCTAAACTTTGCCATATTCAAAAGTGACATGCAAATGAGCCTACTTAGGTAACTTCTGGGCAAACATCCAAATTAGCATTTCATTATGCCCTGATTTGTATGTAGTTTGCACTGGATTAACAGTTTAGCCCTGCGCTAAACCTGCGCAAATGTGTTAACGCTGTGCAAACAGTTTGGGGAATATTATACAGTTTTGAACACTGTACTTTCACATGCACAGCTGCCTGCAGCTGTACTGGGAAAACATGGCATAGGCACAGATGGTGGTGGTGCTGCATGTAACTGTCACACTGTAGGTCATGCTATAGTGCAGAGCAGACACTACAGTAGCAAGGGGGCCAGTAGTGTGTGGACACAGCAATGCCTATGGTGTGTAGGGCAGTGATGATGACTGCATTATACACAGTGAGAGGCCCAACCTGCAGGTGTTTACTGACAGTGGACATTACTGTTATGCTGTTGCGTGACCCACAGATGCTGCACTTCTGGCATGGGATGCTCACAGTGACATATACATGTCTAGCTTTGTGTGCTGTGGTAGTTGTACAGCTGTGTGGTATGTGGCCGGGGGCATATATTATCAGAAAGGCATACTGGTGTTGGGTTATTCCCAATACTGGCTCATGTGCACTGCATGATGTGTCCCAGCCTTGTGGCCACACCTGGTCTGTGGCACAGCCTGGCCACCCATATACTTTCCCCTCAACATCCTCCATGCCCACAGTGCTGCATGTGTGTGCTGGCATCTGTTGGTGTCCACAGAAGTGTGGTCCGCAGGTGTGTGCTGTATGGCCACACTTCCATGCTGTCCACTGGTGGCAGGGTCACCACTTACTGCCTGGCATGGCTGGGACTGGTGGCAGATGATGGCATCATTGTGATGTCATCAGTTAGCAGCATGTTTCCTCTATGTTTGGCTTTGTCTATGTGCCATATTTATTTGTTAGGGTTGCACAAAGTCGTGCAAACACCGCACAAAGCTGATTGCCCAGGGTTAAAACAAGCTTCTCCTGGGCAGTAATGTCCACCACGCTGTCACGCTAAGTTGTGCAAAACCACTTAGCACGGCTCTAGTTGCTGAATATAGCTTTGCGCCTGTATTCATGTCAGTTTGCCCCTTGCATACATTATGATTTTGCCCGGCGCTAATGCAGTTTGCCTGTGCTATTTGACCTTTTGAATATAGCAGACACGCGCTAATCCTGTGCAAACGGTTTTTGCCCGGTGCAAAGTTTTGAATATCTGGCTCTATGTGTTCTACCTCGGAGACCCCAGGAGACATGAAGATTCCTCAAGGTATAGGGAACTTTTAGCATTGGATCCCAATTCGTAATGGTAAGAACTGCTTAGGGAAACTGTGATTTTCCTTTTGGTAGTAACAAACAAGCTTTATTATGCTTATGCATTGGGTCTGTGAGGTTTAGACCTCCTGACAATTGACGACCACGTGCAGGCAATATTTGAAGTTTGCAAAGTTTCACTTGTTGCTACCATTTTCCCTTCCCAACGGGGACAGCAGTTGTGCATTCCCACACCACCTCTACCATTTTTCACCCACTTTGTAATCACTTGCAAAGTCTGGCTGCTTACTGGGTGTGGTCGATGCTGACTTGACCCACCCCACAGCAGTTTTGAACTGTAAACTTACAAGTGAACAGTAGCCCGACTGTGAACTATTGCACCTGTTGTGGATTGATACACAGCACGGCACCTTTTCACAGTTTGATTTTTTGTTCCCTTGCACACAATGGCCACTGTATCAAATATGTGAGCAGAACTGAGACTCGATGTTTCGAACTTCCTTGCCTCCCATGGAGAATAGGCTGACTTCACGCGGGATGCAAGTCAATCCAAAAACCCCATGCTAGGGATTTCAACCCAGTACACAGAGATGAGACCAACAGCCAGAAAGCGAGAAGCTAAAGAGCTGTTGGTCACGGCTCTCTACACTGTTTTAGAAGCCTCCGAAGCAAGGTTTCGAACCCTTGAACTGAAAATGTCATCTCTTAAGCAGGAGATGGGATTGCAGGAAACTGAATGTGTAAGACATGAGCAGGATTTGGAGTCTGAGCTCCAGACTCTGCAGAATTAAAAAGATTTCCTTTTGCATCATTCTGCTCAGGCAAGTGAGCAGGAACTTTGCATGTTGAAGCAGGAGTGTGAAAGTTTGAGACAGGATAAGGGACATGCTTTGCAAATGAATGGCTTGTTAAGTAGAAGAAATGATCAGATGCGAGAGGAGTCAGGAGAGTTACAGGACGAGATAAACCAGGTACATAATGACTTAGGAGTAGCTACTAGGGACAATCACAAATTGAGTGCCCTGTATAGAGTGTTACAGAAGCAGATGCAGGATGACGGGGATCATAATGTTGGAAAAGTGAGTCATGAGGATTGTGAATATAAAATGGTGAAACTATGCCATTGAGAGGTGTTGGCTGGTCATGTCAAGGTGATGGGAGGCATAGCATCTGCCTTGTCGACTTCATCTGAGGAGGTGGAGTCAGATGTCGACATCTCCCAATACAATGCCCAATCACACCCATAGTATGGCTCAGACACCCCTTCCTGCCATCCACAATATGGCAGCCACCCGTCACATGAAACCACATCCTTACATCATCAATGGCATGACGCTCATCATGGGTGATGCCAACATGGTGACCCCCATGATGGGGGGGGAGCAGGCCCAGGCATCATCCCAACGGCACCACCAATAGCCATTATTAATATGGAAGACAGGCAGGAGATAGAGAAAATGATTGAGAATGCCTTAGGCAACGTGTCAATCCCCGAGAAAAACAAACGGGTCATCAAGACCCAGATTAAACAGCTTCTACAAGAGGCTGGTACAAAGTAGGGAATGGTCCATACTGTGGTTGAAGCTCAGACAGCCCTGCAGGACACCTGAGGTAACCTACCTCCGCCTGATCATCCCAATAATCCCCTACAAATTGCCCATTCTGTTCAGCAAATAGCTGACAGTATTGGTTGGATGAGCTCATCTGACAATCTCAGTTGCCTCTTGGAGAAGGTGCATGCTAAATGTGAAATGCTTAGTCTCACTGCAGACTATCAGGTCCAGATCCTACACCAGACCATCGATCCTGGCCTGTGGGTGAAACTCCCCAATGTTGTCTGCCAGAATGGCCATGCCACCTTTAATTAAGTAGCATCTGAACTCATCACTGCACACAACCCAGGTGTGGTAAGAGTGATGCTTGCATACCCTGCGAAACAAAATGTGAAGGAAAGTCCAGCAATCTTCCACAAGAGGCTCTGGATTGCCTACCGAGCATGGAAGCACCTTGCAGGAGATGCCACAGACATAGATCAAATTGAATACAAGACCCTGTTCCTTAGGAACATGATTCCTGCAGTAGGAGAAAAGGTAGAGCCAACCACCTATCCCAACACAGAGAGACTTGCTGATATTCTTCGGAAAACAGAGAGAGTTTATCAACTCTACGTCCATGATTCAGGCTCTGGTTCCAAGAAAGTAGCTGCTGTGGAAGTCATCCCAGAGGCCACAACACTCTACAAGATGGAGGGGTGGGCCCAAGAGAAACAGCCCCTCCTCATAGATAACCAACACCCTCAGCAGGCTCAACAACAAAAATCCTGTGGTGGGAACCAGAACTACCACAAAAATATGAAACACAATAAGAACAATAAGGGTAAACAACTAAGACCAGACCCCTCATATAGGGAAATAGCCGATGAGAACTGGAGTCTCCTAGATCTCCTTGGGAAGATGTGCTCCATAGCGGACGCTGTTCCAGTACAGACCCTTGCTGCAATATAACCAGGAGAGCAGGCCTCCACAGGCCGTGGGGACATGGGAAGTCCAGGCACTCAGGCCCCTACAGGCCTGAACCCGGAAGTCGCTCCCTATATAGCATCGGTACAGCATGGTGAAATGGTTCAAAGGAACCAGGCCCAGACTTCTTTTCAAGAGCTCCCCCATGCTTCCACTGGTACAGATTGACAATTACAGGCCCCAGTCCATATTGTAAACAAGCTGGTCTTGGATTCAAATAGAAGGCCCTATACTGAGGCCAAGGTCGGGGGGGCCACCTACTGACAGTACTACTGGATTCAGGCATGGCTGTGTCTGTATTTCAAGATGACAGCCCAGACACATCACCTTGGTCTACAGGGCAGAGGACCAATATGTCTGGGGTAGATGGAACTAGGTTACCTGCATACCGCTCCCTGCCACTACCTGTGAAACTGGGTCACCTGAAGGCATATCACACCTTTCAGATGATGGTATTGCATGATCACCATAGTATAATCGGAACTGACTTTTTGGCATCACACGGCTGTGTGGTGGACCTGGCCAACATGTTACCAATACAAATTCTGGGACAATACCACACCATCATGATCCCTGACTCACATGTGGTTGCAACAATATCTACAAACAACAAAGAGTATGACATCATAGATTTGTTTAAGAACCATGAGCTTTTTCCAAAGCTCCTCCCCATCCTACAAAGGCATCTGGATGCATTTTCCACCAACAAGCATGATTGTGGCAGAATGCACACTGTCATCAAAGTGACAGGCCCAGCACATGAGAGGCAACGGCAATAGTCCTTCCCACCTGAGGACTTGCCTTCTCTTAGGGAAACAATTAAATCACTCCTCAAGCAAGGTGTAATCAGGACATGTGTTTACACTGCAAGTTTCCCAATGTGGCCCATGAAAAAACCCACAGGTGCCTGGAGACTTACTATTGACTACAGGAGACTAAACCAAATCACCCCCAGTTGTGTCCCAACTGTCGCATCAGCACCAGATGTGCTACGACAACTGATCCCTGACCAACAATGGTTTAGTGCCCTGGACAACTCCAATGGTTTTTGGTCATTGCCATTGGCCCCCAAAAGTCAATATAAGTTTGTCTTCACCAGTGAGGGCAGGCAGTACACGTGGACCTGCTTACCACAGGGGTTCCATAACAGCCCTTCCCTGTTCCATTTGTACATGATGGATGCCCTTGATGGTTTCTCTACACCCCAGTGTCTCTTGCAGTATGTGCATGACCTGTTGTTAGCCACAGACACACAGGAACAACATCTGGATCTCTTAGATGAACTACTAATCCTCATCCAGAGGCAGGCCTCAAGTGCAACCCAGCAAAAGCACAACTGTGTTAGAAAGAGGTACTCTTTCTGGACCTGAGGATAACAGATTAAGGCCAAAGTCCTACCTGGAAGAAGATACAAGGGTTGCATGATCTGCCACTACCCACCAGTATGGACACCCTTAGAAGGTTTCTAGGTATGGTAAACTATTCTAGAGATGTTATTTGTGATTTTGCTAGGAAGGCCACCCTTCTGTATGAACTACTGAAAAAGGATGTCCCCTAGCCTTGAGGCCCCATTCACACCCAAGCTGTGATGTCACTGAAACAGGCCCTGGCCTCAGCTCCAGCTTTGGTTAACACCAATCCAGCTTTGCTATTTCATCTGGAATCCACCACCTCTGACATTGCTATGTCCATGGCACCCTGAGACCCATTGCATATGCATCACAGCTCTTGACCCCAGTGGAACAGAAGTATAGCCTTTGTGATAGGAACTGTCTGGCCACCTACTGGGCTGTCAAGCACTTTCTGTATATTATTGGGTGCTCCCACTGATCATTAATACCAACCACACCCCAACAACCTTTTTGCTATCAGATAGAGTGAAGGATGGGTCAGTCTCCAATACCAGACTAATGCACTGGTCCCTCCTTCTTCAGGACAGAGACATCAAGTTCCACCCAACCAAAATGCCATCCATGCTGGTGCATGGTCTCTTTTTCCAAAGAGAACCCCATGACTGTACACTGCAGCCTCCTGATCTACCAACTCCAGGTCCTTTCCTTCCTGCTACACCACAACTACTTGAGAACACCTCATTGTGTTGTGTCTTCTCAGATGGATCAGCTTCCTATTATCAAAGAGAACAGATAGCAGGAATGGGCATATTAGTAATTTACCTTTTTGGTAACACTGTTAAGATATCTAAATGTTGCAGTGTGGCATCATCACAGTATGCGGAGATGGCAGCGATGGCCTGTGCCCTCGAGTTCATCCAACATGGAACCGAGGATACCATCACTTTCACAGACTTTAACTGGGTTTGTTGCTCTCTTACAGAATTCCTTCTATTCTGGCAGAAGAACTCCTTTACATCTTCTGATGGCAGCCCAGTGCAACACAAGGTACTAGTAATATACATTCATTCACTGGCACAGAAATTTGTACACAAACTCTATGTATACAAAGTTAAGGCCCACTCCATTCATGACCCCTACCATGCCTTCAATGACACTGCTGACACCATTGCCAAGCATGGAACCTGGGGGGGGACACCTGCATGAGGGACCATCCAGAGGCCAGAGAGGCCGTACACACTGCAGCAGTCAGGAAGAAACCTGAACCCTTCTCCCCCTTGGACTTGTCAGAAGTCCAGCATGCTGACTCTGAACTCAAAGATGTGTTCAGATTCCTGGACAAAGGTATGGAGATGAATTTACCTACCCATAACCCATAATGAAGGCATGAAGATAAGTTACAAATGTCCCCAGATGACAAGCTCATCTGGTACCAACCAGATGACACCCCCACCAAATTGTGGGTGGTCTCTCATCATCTCAGGTCTGAAGTTCTCCACCAAGTGCATGATAACCCCACTGGTGGACACCAGGGAGTGGAAAACACCCTCGAAATTCTCAAGACCACGGCATGGTGGCCTGGTGTCACCAGGGATGTTAAACAGTACATATACAACTACCTAGTTTGTGCACAAAACAACCCCATCCCTACCAAAAGAAATGTCAAACTGCTACCACAAAGGCACTCTGGCCCTTGGCATGCCATACAGATTGATTTTATTGGTCCTCTGACCAATACCAGCAGAAACAACAAATATGCCCTTGTGGTAACTGATCTTTTCTCAAAGTGGGTTGAAGGTTTCCCCACTTAGACATGCACTGCTAAAACCACTGCCAAAATCCTGGTGGAACAGATTTTCTCCAGATGGGGTCTACCTCTCAAGGTAGACTCTGACAAAGGAACCAGTTTTACAGGTGAGTTGATAAAAGAAACCCTTGATCTCTTTGGAGTTCATCAGAAATTCCACATACCTTACCACCCACAATCATCAGGTCAAGTAGAGAGGGCCAACAGATGGATTAAGCAAATGGTTTCCAAATTTATTGAGGACAATCCCAAGGATTGGGATTCCCTATTGCCGTTACTCCTTTTGGCAACTAGGGGTACACCCACAGCCACCACCCAGCTGACTCCCTTTGAGGTGATGACTGGTAGAAACATGAGATTTCCTGAACACCTGTTGTTTGACCTACACACCCCCACTGCGGACCGTGTCTCAGTGGACCAATATGTGGAATAACTCAGGCAAGACCTCATACACACTCATTTGTATGCTGCCAACTGCATGGGCAAGGCCCAGCAACAGTTTAAAATTCAGTTTGATGAACATGCACAAGAAGTGGATTGGCAAGTTGGGGATCAGGTAATGGTTCTCAGATTTGTGCATCGAACACATTCCTTCTCCAATAAGTGGGAAGGACCCTACCCCATTGTCAGCAAGCTCAGTCCAGCAGTCTATCAGATTAGATTCATGCAAAACAACTAACTGACTGACAAATGGTTACACATAAACCAGTTGAAACTGTATAAAGGAGTATAACTACTTTTCCTCACCCCACTGGGTGGAATAGTACTAATTTGCTAATATTTGATTTTCTTTTTCAGGTACACTGACAAGATAGCTATCTTGTTCCATTTTCTCCTCATCTCAGGAGTTATCCCCTGCATCCAAGGCACAGTAAAGCACCTCCTTTGTCACTTTGATCCACCTGCAACTACCCCAGAGGGAGTCTCCATCAATATTCCTGACAATTTGATTACTGTCCAGGAAGATTCAGATGCCTACTTCACTGCCTTGGTTGTTGCTCCTGATAAATCTACCCTACAAATTCAGTGGCAAACCAAGTCTCAAGGACAAATACTCCCTGTGGCCAAACTCTCCAAGGGAACTTTCCATGGATGGCCCAATGCAAAATTATCCCCAAATGGTACTTTGTCCTTGCACCAGACCTCTCTTAGACATTCTGGTTTATACAATATCACTGCCTTAATTGACCCCTGATATTGTGATTCACTGTCTAAAGATTCTGCCAGGAAATGTTGTGCTGTACACAAATTTGGCTTCAGCTGCCATGCATTTAACTGTATTACCCCCTACTGAGAAATAGCTTTTGGAATGTCCAAAACAAACCCCAGGTCTTCGTAGTGGTCTGATAGCCACTGCTTTACTTGGCTTACTTATTAACAACTTGCAATATATGCATATACCTGTTTTGTTTAATTTGACTTACTGGAATATAAAATAATTTGGTATGTGTCATACTATTAACATATCACTGTTTTACAGTACTTTGTTACTTGATAGCTTAGCAGCCTTTCAGATTCATAACCAAGCCCCTATTGCCTGGGTACACACCACCAAGCACAGAGGCAATTTTAGGAGAAAACCTAAAACAGATGATCAGTCATAAGAGAAATACACGTGGCACATCTGATGTCACTGGTGCCATGGGCACCATCACTGGTGTTTTTGGTACTGCAATGTCTATCTGGAATAAAGAGGACAATGCTACTATCAAAGCACATTCACAGAAGTTTCAAACTGGTGTGATCAATGACATCATACCCCCATTATTGCATGGTATGGATGGCCTTAGTCAGAAAGAAAGCTACACTGTATACAATATGCACAACATTGCTAAGGCATTTACAGATTCTAAAGATAAAATCAACACCCTTGTTGCACAAAACAATAAAGAAGAAGATAAGCAATACATCGCCCATAAAATATTATGTTCTGTCTATGGCTCATATATTATCATTACCACCAACAGTCTCTTCTGTGATCTAGAATCCAGAAGAATCCCTGATATCATACATAATAGATGTATCTCTAAATGGTATTGCCCTCACTGCAGATCCCCTAACTGTGTTGCCATGTATATGTTACAGTCTCTGACTATTCCTATTTCTACTGCTAGAAATTTAGGTTTTGTGACCAGGCACCCCAATACTGGTCCTTGTTTTACTTCTAAGAAATGTTCAATTAAGGATACCATGTTTGTGCCTTTTACTGTTTCTTTATCATGTTTAGATCCTACTATAGCTATATTTGATAAACTAGCATCCGTACACTCCATTGGGCACCTTGATGAAGACATCTACAGAGAACGCATTTACTTGCCTCCTCTACTGGTTTTCCATCCTCTCCTGGATGCATGGGTGGCTCCGCACATGGATTGCTGTGCGAAGAAAGGGTATATTTATTTGTGTCAATGTGACGCATTTGATGTTATAAAACCTGTATGTGGATATTCCCCAGACAGTATAGATTGATCCTTTTCCATGGACAATGACATCACCACCAATGTCACAGAATACTAGGACTCAACATCTGCTCCAGATGATTCCCAGTTGTACCAGTATTATCGGAAGGAGGTTCACCGCCTGTCAACATGGATTTCCAAACAGACTTATACTTGCCCAGTACAGTTAGAAAAATGAAGGTTGCCTATTGTTAAAATGCAATATAATTTGGATAGTGAATTTTGTGTGGTAACAAATTTCAGACAGTTCACTTACGGTGCAAAGACATGTTTTATTAATGATTCCAACTTCTGCTTCACACCCCATCAAACTACTATTATTGAGCACACAGTTATTACCCCTGTCCCCATTATGGACCCTGATATCATTGATGATAACCCCGATTATTTGCTTACTTTTTCAGAGTATTTACCCTATTTTAATGTTCACATAGATCCTTTAACTTTGACATTAAAATCACTTTTAGACAGGAAGGACTCTCACCTCATCCACATCAGCAATAATATCTCCAAAGCTGATGAAGCAGTCTATGCACTCATTAATGATGGTGATTTGAATAGTGCACTTACTAACACATGGTTAGAGATTACCTTTAAAGGTTTTATTATACAAGCATTTTTGATATTTTTTCTCATTACTATGCTTTGCTGCCTACGGCACACACTACACCAACACCATGAGCAGCTGGAGTTCCTTTACAAGGCTTACGCATCGGGTCTGTAAATGACCCCTGCTCTGTCTCCCCTTCTTTACTACTGCTGGTGTTGCCCCATGAGAGGCAACAAGGGGGGGAATGTTACACAAGGTTCCTGCACCCTGATTGGTACCCCCAGAGGTACACCGCAGACAGCTAGCATTTAGGTATATGTTATACTAACATATAAAGCTAAGGACGTCTACCATATAAGAGTAGATGTCAGGATATGTTTGCACATTATTGCTATACACTTTACTTTCAAATATACACATGTATTTCTTGCTTACAAGATGTTAGGACACCTGTGTCCTTGTAATGATTATGATATATAAGTCGGCATTGCCATCTTCTGATGATTTGTATTACTACCCGGCTATATACAACTGTACCTCTTTGTTTCTATAAAGTGATGACTATAACACAATTATATAATGTTATCTTGGACTGAGGAGCCACCTCTAATTTAGCCAATAGGGCTCATCTCTTTAACTAGAAATGTTTCTGTCTTACAGTAACCATGGTAATTATCTTAAGTATATAATGTAAGACATTGCATCTTCTATCTCAGAGACCCCAGGAGACATGGAGATTCTTTGAGGTATAGGGAATGCTAAGCATTGGCTTGCAGTTCCTAATGGTAAGAACTGCATAGGAAAACTGTGATTTTCCTTTTGGTAGTAATTAACAAGCTTTATTACTCTTTTGCAACGTGTCTGTGATTCCTTGCATGCTCATTATTGCCAAGATCCTGAGAGTGTGGTTTCGATCTCCTGACAGTACATTAATGCAGCAGTTAGGGTTGAAATGCAAAGCCTAAAACATAGGGACATTCAAAGTTTGGGTAACAAAGTCCTCTTAACGTTGCTCAATCTGGGGTGTGTTTTTTCCTGGGCTTTGAACAATTCTGTAGGACAGCACTGGTGTTACCCCCAAGTTTGACACTGTATTGATAGGTGAAGAAAAACACTCTCACATCAATGCTTGGTGAGAGTATGCCAAAGTAAGGGTAATGTCAATACTGTATCATGTGATTGTTCAAACCCCAAGAAAAAGCACACTAAAGATTCAGAAAGGCCCAGGGGACTTTTTTATTTACCATAGCATTGAAGATCCTATCTTTAATATTGTTTTTACAATAAATTTAATTACTTTTCAAAAAGGTGATGTAATAATTGAAAATGCAGCACTTTTTGTTGACAATTTTGGAATTTGGCTGGCATTGTCAATACTTTTAATACAAACTATCTCTTGCATTAAGTGATACCTGCTGCCTCTCTATGCTTTAAGTTCAGTTATCAGGTTCTGACATTCCACTGGTATATCCTCCCTCCTTCACCTTGTTCCAAAAAAACAAAATCTCTGGATAGATAGGTACCCCCAACCCCTCACCCTGCACTAACCAAATTAATACCTGGTATCTAGTATTACCCCCTCCCCACCCTGTCACAAAGAAAGACACTGGCATCTAGTAGTACCCACTCCCTAAACAAATTTTCTACCTCACCCTTCCCCAAAAAAAAAATTCCCTGGGTCCAGACATCCAGACATCCAATGTTACCCTCTCCCTCACCTTGCCACAAAGAATGTCTCTGGCTCCTGCTCTAGCATCTAGCATCTAGTAGTACCCCCCTCCCTCAGCCCTTCCCAAAACATAGCATCCAGTAGCACTGCCTTTCATCAACCTGCTCCAAGGAATGACCCTGGCATTTAGTGATATGCTTCCATCTCCTACCCAAAGAAAGACCCTGGCATTTAATGGTACCCCCTCCCTTACCCTGCCATGAATATAATGTCTGACTTCTGGTGGTACTCCCCTCCCACCCTCCACAAAGAAAGACACTGGCATCTAGTAGTATCCCTTCCCTCACCCCACTCAAAAATGGACCCTGGCAGTCAGTGATACCCCATCCCAAATAATGTCCCTATTATACTCTGACACCCGTGTTCCCCATGCTTCCCCAAAGAAAGTCACAGGCATCCAGCAGTATAGCTTCCCTCACACTGCCACAACAAAAGTTCATGGTGTCTAGTGGTACCCCTCCTTTGCTCTGCCCCATTTAAAAGTCCCCAGTGTCTAGTGGTACCACCTCCCGCACACACCCCTAAGCAAAGTCCTTGACATCAAGTAGTACCCCCTGCCTCAACCTTCACCAACTAATCAATCCCAAGTGAGCAGTGGCACCCCTTCCCTTACTCTGACCAAAAGAAAGTGTCTGGCATCTAGCAGTATCCCTTCCCTCACCTTGTTCCAATGCATGTCTCAGGTATCCAGAGGTAACTTTCTCCATCACCCCGCCCCAGTGAAAGCCCATGACATCCAGAAATTCCCCTTATCTCACTCTACTTCCAATATAATTCAAGGCATCTAGTGATCACCCCCTCCCTTGTCCCCCTTTTAGATGGCAGCCAGTGAAATCCTCCACTCACCTCTACAACCAGCTGCCATTTGACAAGATCATATTAACTCTGATTTATAAACTACATGCTATATTTCATCAACTGAAATTGTTCTAATATATTCTGAGGGCAGCTAGTCGAGGAGGTGAGTGAAGGGTTCAACTGTCTAGGAAGGGGGCCACTGGGGATGAGCTTCTGGTCTCTGGACAGCAAATGCTAACAGTCCCCTAGCAAGCAGCAAAGGCAGTAATCCAGGGGGAAATAAAAAAAAACTTTGCCCTTCAGAGTCCCCTTAGTAACAGTGCAGGCAGTGCTCCTGAGGGTGAAGGGGTGCTCTGGGTCACCCTCGAGTTGGGAAAAAGGGTCACTATTTTGACACAGGTGATCCACAAACCTCTGGAATAGGAGGAGGACTTAGATAAGCAAATATTAGAAGCAATTGGCAGGCTGGCTGAAATGGGGGAGGTGTTGCTGTTGGGGGACTTCAACCTACTGGATGTAGATTGAAGCCTCCTGCAGCAGCTTCAGCTAGAAACAGGGACATCCTTGACTTCCTGCATGGGGGCATTCCACAGGCAACTAGTCAGTGAACCCATTCATAATAAGGAAATATTGTATCTGGTGCTTACTAACAGGGACAGTATTGCAGAGGTCAAGGTGGGAAGCCGTCTAGGGACCAATGATCATTGTACAGTGTTGTTCAACATAAGAACAGCTGCAGAATCCAACCATGCAACAATATGGGTTCTTGACTTTAGATGGGCTGATTTGACTAAGATGGGTGAATGCCTCAGGAATGACCCGGTGGAGAGAGAGGATGTGGTTGGGGGTGGAGAAAAGTGGGCAAAACTAAAAGAGGGCATAGTAAAGGCAATGAATCTCTGTGTCAAGCAAGTAAGCATAAGTAAAAGAAAGAGGAGACTGCTATGGTTCTCAAAAGAGATAGCAGAAAAGGTAAAGGCTAAAAGGGTAGCCTTCAGAAGATATAAGGAGACTCAGAGAAAGGAGGATAGGGAAGAGTACCTGAGAAAACAGAGGAAGGCAGGCAAAGCAGTAAGGAGTGCAAAGGCACAAACTGAGGAAAGAATAGCTCAGGGAGTTTCAAAAGGGGACAATACATTTTTTAGGTATGTTTGCAAAAAAAATGTAAGACAAATGGAGGCATAGTAAGGTTAAAGTGGGAGGGGGTGACTGTATGGAAGGGGATCAAGAAAAGGCAAATATCTGAACACATATGTCTGCTCAGTATTTAGCGTAGAAGGAAAAGGGGATGGACCATGAAAAGGCACTGGGAGCTTTGAGGGGAGGGAAATGGACACTAGTCTGTTTTCTGAGGAGAAAGTCTGGAAAGAATTTGCTAACCTGAAGGTGAACAAAGCTATGGGGCCAGATGGGGTACTTCCAAGGGTACTGAGGGAGCTCACGGAGGTACTGGCTGCACCTCTGACAGACCTGTTTAACAGATCACTGGAGACCAAAGTGATCCCAGGGGACTGGTGAAGGGCAGAGGTAGTTCTGCTTCACAAAAGTGGTAGCAGGAAAGAGGCGGGCAATTATAGGCCAGTCAATCTGACAACAGTGGTGAGTAAATTAATGGAATCGCTACTAAAGGAAAGAATTGTGGATTATCTTGTATCCACAGATTACATGATCCAAGACAACATGGTTTCTCAGGTAGAAGATCATGCCAAACAAATCTGATAGATTTCTTTCACTGGGAGATGACAGAGTTGGATCAGGAAGGAGTGCTGGACATAGCCTACCTGGATTTCAGCAAGGTGTTTGATACTGTTCCACATAGGAGACTGGTAAGCAAGTTGGGGAATTGGGAGTGGGAAATAAGGTGTTAACCTGGGTAAGAAACTGGTTAGCAGATAGGACACAAGGGTAGTATTAAATGGAATTCACTCAGAGAAAGAAAGAAAGGGAGGAAGGGTAACCAGCTGGGTTCCTCAGGGATCAGTACTGGGACCAATCCACTTCAATGTCTTTAAAAGTGACATAGCAGAGGAACTGGAAATAAAAGGTCTGCCTCTTTGCAGATCACACCAAGATCTGCCACAGAGTGAACACTCTGGGGGGGTAGTGGAAAGGATGGGTAGGGCTCTGAAAAGACTGGAGCAGTGGTCAAGGGTATGGCAGTTGGGTTTTAATGCAAAAAAGTTCAAAACAATGCACTTGTGCAATAGAAACCTGGGAGCAGAGTACAAAATAGGTGGAGTGATAGTGACAAAAACCAACCAGGAAAGAGACCTAGAGGTAATCATATCAGACAACATAAATGTGGCCAGGCAGTGTGACAGGGTAGTCAGAAGGGCTAGTTGGATGCTGGAGTGTATACAACGGGGTTATCATTGGCAGGAAAAGGGAGGTGGTTCTGCCCCTATATAGATTATTGGTAAGACCTCACCTTGAATACTGTGTCTAGTTCTGCAGACCACATCTCAGGAAGGACAAAGACAGAGTGGAGCAGTCCAGAGGAGGGCTATATAAATAGTGCAGAGTCTGCATCAAAAGCACTATGAGGAGAGGCTTAAGGAGCTAAATATGTATACCCTGGAGGAGAGGAGTGACAGACAGGATATGATAGAGCTTTTAAATATCTCATGGGGCAAATAAGGTACAGGAGTGAGGTATTTTTCAAAGTAAAAGGTGCTCTAGAACAAAGGACATGCTATGAAACTGGAGGGGGTTAAATTTAGGAGTGATGTGAGAAAGTACTTCTTCACAAAAAGGGTGGTGGATTCCTGGAACAGCCTTCCAGCTGAGGTAGTGGAGGTAAAAAGAGTGGTGGGGTTCAAAAATGTTGGGGACAGGCACCAGGGAATCATGGGGTAAGGAAGGGAGGGGAAGAGATGGTACCGTAGATCAAGTTGGGTCTGTGCAAAACCAAAGGTCTAAAAAAAGGGCAGACTTGGTGGGTCCAGTGGCCCTTATCTGCCATCACATTCTATGTTTCTATGTTTGTTTCTAAATAAAAAAAATTCCATTCTGTCAACCCTCAGGAGCAAGGCAGGCAACCCTCCCATGGGTAAATAAAAAAAAGAAAACTTTGCCATTCAGTGTTCCATCAGCCCTTGCAGAAATATGTGTGTGCTATGTACATGCAGAATGCATGCCACATGCTTAATTGTACAATGTTTGCATGTGGTTCGCATACACAAAGTGAATATAATCGAACCAGATCTAAAAAGCAAATCAGGTTTGCCTGCTGCAATCTTGACATGTGTGCAGCAGGTAAGCCGGTGTGAATATCTTCTAAAAATCAGATCAAGTTCACATGTTGCATGCTTGACATGAGTGCAGCAGTTAAGCTGGTGCGAACATCATTTTAAAATCACATTTGATTCACATGCTGCATACTTGCCATGTGTGCAGCAACTAAGCTGGTGCAAATCTCATCTAAAAACATATCAGTTTCTATTTCTCATACTACTGCTTGCAAGTACAGTACAGTTTAGGACAGTGTCAGTGGCTCAGTAGGTAGCACACTCGCCTCTGAGGCTGGGAGATCAGAGGGCTGTGGGTTCAGTTCCCGCATCTGGCACTTGGGTTAATATCCCAGTACTGACACTGTAGTGCAGCATGAGAGGGGTGCTGCACTTCTGAGGTGCCGTCTTTCGGATGAGACGTTAAACCGAGGTCCCATCTGCCTGGATTGGTGGTAGTTCAGGTGGATGTTAAAGATCCCATGGCACTTATCTAAAAGTGAGGAATTTCCCCGGTGTCCTGGCCAAATTTCCCTCATTCACTAAAAATACCACCAACAGCTTAATCTGGTTCAAGGTCAGTTGGCATTCATCTATATCCCCCTCCCCCGGGTCGTGCCTGAAAATAGGCAGGATTTGTCTAGTGCACTTACCCGGTCAACAAAAGCTAAATAAAATAAATAAAGTAGAGCCATTAAAATATATTTTTCATTGATTTCCCATTAAAATTAGGTAAACACATTAATTCTGATCCTTTTGCAAGTTGTTTAATGGCTTTTGATTTTTGTAATTGAATTTCCATTAATTTGTAAAGTATTGTTTGCTTAATGGTTTAAATGCCTAGGATATAGTCAGCCAACAACCCCCCATTCCAGATGTGCAAAGAGCGGCCTCTGTGTTGTGAAGCCTGATCTTTTTGTTTTGGACCATGCAGTTCCCCTTATGCATATTTAGTGCTACAAATGTGTTTCTCCATGACTGATTCTGCCCACTTACTTTCCCTTTGTCATTCTGTATAGAGGATATACACTATGGCCATGCTAAACACTCTTTGTGTTGAGTAGGGGTTTTGGAAGCATGCATCATACCTCACATTTTGTCACTGAAATGAGGGACAGGGACACTCAAAATGAAGTACAATGAGGGACACTAACCCTCACGATGATCAGGAAACATCATGAAATATGGAGATACAGTACCTCAGAACACAGTGGATACTGCTGTATTTACTTGTACTGATACCTAAGAATGAATTTCTACCATAAAGCAGGGGTGCCATTTAAGAAAGGTGTGGGGGGCAGTGCCACCCCCCCCCCACATTTGTGCCTAGGTTGTTCTTATGGTGTGGCAATAATGGCATTATATTTGGATTTAATCTTTTACATAATAAGTGCCCCCTCTAGCCTGTGTGCACTCATGCTGCAGGTGCACTCCTGACTTACTATGTCTGTATTGTGCTGTCCAATCTCTCCACCTATTAGAAGTGGTACCATCACACATGACATGGAGGAGCTCCAGCCAAGCAGATGCACTTGAGTCATGTGACTGTGACACTGTCTTTCCCACCACAGAGTAGACAGGCTGCACACTACAGCTTGGAGTAGTCGGTGAGCACTAAACTCTCAATAGCAGTGTTGTGGCAGCATATTTTTGTTGGTCTACTCTTAATGAGTCTCTGTCTCACCTGGTGGCTGAAGGAACAGTGGGTGAGCTAGAAACTAACTTGAGACAGGCTACCTACTTACTCTACTAGGCTCACCTTCTGAAAAAAAAAAAAAAGCTCAGGCCCCCTCAGCAGCAAGCTAGGCCTTACAGCAGCCATGACAGTGGTGTGGATGGCCTTTATAGGCCTTGATCAGTGCAGTGCAGCAGTAGCCATGTTAGCAGCCAAGCAAGAAGCAAGCAGCGCAGGTTGGGTGTGTTTGGTTAGTGAGGTGACTTGGTCAAGGACCACGTTGGGAAGATAGGATGGTCGGTTCTAGCATCCAGCTTCTGGCAGAGAGACAGAGGAGGAGCAGACTATAAACTGGGTTGGTGGCACACTGGGCCAGACTGCAGATTCTGGCCAAATGGCCAGGTAAGTAAAAGTAAATAATTTGTTTTAAAGGGGGGACTGGGGAAGGAGGAAGGACTGAAATATTGATGTTTTTTATTTTTCTGTGCCTTTGGGCAGCTTCATGACCCATATGGGATGGGTATTGAATGGAATGGAGTCTGGGAAAGTAATCAGGACAAAGCTGTTTTTTTGGGGGGTCAGAACATCAGCCAAGAAAGAAATTGGTTAGTTACATAGTGAGTTTAAGCCCAAATCTGATGCACTGCTCTGGGGTTTAGACAGATGGCTCTTACATATTTGAATTTTTCCTGATTTACTTATCACTTTTTAGTAACAACAAATGAGTTTTACCTTTTAGAGACATTCCAGACATTCTAGAGCTTGCCACCTAGGGGCTAACTAGCACCTGGCCTCCACTGGTTGTTGGCTTTCCACATGCTGAAATCTGAAATGGTGCCCATGCCATAAAGTCTAAATTTACAGGAACAGCCTCTGTGTGAGCAGCATGTTTCCCTTGAGGGATGGTTGAGGAGCAGAGCAGTTTTCAGGAATTAAATGAGGGCTGTCCCTTGCATTCAGTCACAGTTGAGCAGTATGATATGCATAGACTAATGGAGCCCCACTATAGTCAAGTTGTTGCCCCCCTCCCACCCAGTGAAGCTGACCTCCACATCACCACACTCAGGCACATTATAACATAGGACAAGGGAGACTGCAGGGGCATGCACCATTGAACTGAATGGGAATATTTTATATTACTATTTTATACATTATTGATGGAGAGTTGGAGATTCATGAAGGCCACTGCTTTGCTAACAAGAGCCTTGTTAGTAGAACAGTAGCCATAATTATTCTCCAACTCGTCATCATAATGTTTAAAAAAAAAAAAAAAAACTCCATTCATTTTAAGGGGTATGACTATGCCCCAGCACTCTGACCCATGGACATCTTCTCTTAAAGACTCCTGCCTCTGACTCCCTACTACTCAGGTAAGATATTCTCAACTTATATCTATACTTGGTGGGTTATCTGTAGCAGCATGGCCACACTTATTGCAGTGTGTGTGCAAGGGGGGGCATGTGGGTGGATGTCGACTTATTGCTATTTTTGTGTTTGCAACTTAAAGTCTGTTTGCATGGAAGCATTCAAAACTATGGAGAGACAACAGTAGGAGAACAGGCGAGAGAGAAGTAATTAAGTAGTTTTGTGGGTAAGTGTGTGCATTGGGGGTGAGAAGAACCACGTGTTTCCATTGATATGTATGCTACAGTTCAGTTGTACAGTTGAAGGAGGATAACAAAACTAAAAAGTTTAACAGTGGCTATAAGCATGCTGCATGCGAGCAGATGTACAGTATGCAGATTTGTATTCAAGTACAAGTGAGCCATATGTGTGCAGGCAGTATAGCTTAGTGGTTAAAGGCACTGAACTGCAAACCAGGAGACCTGAAGAACTAGGTTTGAATCTCAACAACCTCCACTTATACAGTATATGCTGTGATCCTCAGCAAGTCACTTAACTTTTATGTGTGCAGTTATCAGTGACCACGTGCTTTTTACATGCATGTCACATGCGTGCAGTCTGTTCCAATTTAACATAAAAAGTATGCTTTCCACACTTGCTTGCTGCATGCATGCCACATGCATGCAATCAGTTCCAATTTAACATCTAAATCATGCTTGCAGCATGCATATCACATAAGTAGTTTTATGTGTGCAGCAGCATGAAAACATTTCATATAATTATTTCTGCAAATAAAATTGTTTTGCCATTCAGACTTCCATTGGGAGCAAGGCAGGCACCATTCCCATGGAGAAATAAACAAAACTTTTCCATTCAGTGTTTCATCAGGAGCAGGGCTCGGGGGGGGAGGGGCGCGATTAAAAAAAATATAGAGTGTCCCCTAGGAAGCAGATCAGGCAGCACTCCCAAAGGGACATAAAAAAAATTTAAAATTTGCAATCTCATTACTTCTTTCTGGACTTTTCAAATGACTACATAATTTTCAACTGACACTGGAGTGTGTTGTTGTTATGAACCCACTGCTTTAAATAGGATTGGCAATATGCTCACCCAACCAATGTAAATCTATTTCAATTTGACTTCTACTTTTCATTAAAGAGCTAGTGGATTAGATTAGCAGGTTTACCTTTCAGTTTGCTGTTTTAACTAAGTTCTAAGTTGTTGGCTTTCTGTAGTCTAGTGAATGAGAGTGATGACTACTTTTTTTTTTTGATATTTGCATTTTTTTTTGTTCCAGTACTCACAGTAAATGCAGCACCATTCTTGAAGTAGATACTGGAAGTGACACACTGTGGGAAGCCGTGGCTGTGTTTTTGTGTAGCAGGCTGTCATTCTTGATGAGGTTTTCATTTTCTACACTTAAGAGTATACTATGTTGTAACATCCCAAGCACATCTCTAATAAATTATAGGTAGTGTTCTCAAGTAACAAAAGGCTAGCTCTGCATTTTAAATAGTAAAACACTGTCTGCTTTTTCTTCAGATTTACCCCCTCAGGCCAAGCTGAGTTCCAAGTCATTCACATATTTGGGACTGTCTAGTACAGTATGCCCTGCAAGCCCATTGGTCCACACTGGGGACCAATGGGCTTACAGCCCATGCTGTACCTGTCATTCATCAGGAAGTGGGGCTGTATGCAGGGGGGTTGCAGCTGCCCGCGACTGGGGGCAGGTGGGCAAGGGGTCCGTGTGGGTGGAAGGGTGGGGGTGCCACTGGATCACCATGGATTTCTTTGATGGAGCTGTACCGCAATCATGGCAACTGGTGGGGGGGTGGTTCCACTTGACCACCAGGGACTGTTTTTTTCACATTTCTCAGAGGATTGGGAGGGAGGGGGACCACTAGACCTCCAGGGATGGTCTTTTGTACATATCTCGGGGAATTGGGTAGGAGGGGGAACCACTAGACCACCATGGGGTTTGCAGGTGCTTGCCGATGGTGTTCTGAGTGGGCAGGTGGCCACCCACATCTGGCGGCTGCTGTGTTGTGCCATGCACTACAGCAGCCCACCTGTGGGTGGCCGGGATTTGCTCCATCTTTTCCGGTGCTCAACTTTGAGCTCCTCTATGTGGCGCATTGCAGGGTTGTGCCAGCATACATGCCACACAGCCTGGGCTGAATTTCCGGATGTGCCAAATATGCCTGGGCACATCCCCTGCATCTGCACCACATACAATCACATTGCACCCCAGAGCAGCGGGATTTGGCTGCGCCTGGCAGCCCTTTCAATATCCCACCAGGACGCAATGCGTGGTTGTGCCAGCGTAACTCTGTTGCACCAGGCGCAACTCCTTTGAATATCCGAGCCTTAATGTATTGTGATACAAATGTTCAGGGAATGCTACTTTTGTCACATCAATCCCTGAATAGTGAAATAGTTGGCCCAATCTGTCAAATCATTTCTTTGCTATCTGCAAAAGCTAGGTTTAACACAAACTGCCATAATCTAACCCAAATAATTAAACAGAAAGGGGGCCAGCATTTCTGCAGCCAGAGACATGCATTCATAGTGAAAAAATAATCACAGCCATGTCTTGCTGTGAAAGTGCACATCTTTACATGAACTGCCCTTCTATAGCCACAGACAGAAACAGTACTTCTGGTTGCAGAAGTGCTGGCCCCACACAATACATCTGGCTGCAGATACACATTCATAGTTCAAAAGATGCACAACTACTTCTGCATTCACTGTGCCACCTTAGATGAAAAATGAAAGATCATATAAATGTCCCTGACACAGAGGGCTAGAAAAACCCTTGTAAATCTGGTGCTCAGACTCGACCAGGTAAACTTCAGGACTGAGCATCATAGACTTCTACATTTCAGGGAGGCTCACCCTCCAGACCCCATATATGGTGTTGGCCAAGGCTACATGGCAGCTCAGGAGACAATCCTAGTAAGTGGCAATGAGAGTCTGGGTGTCAGAGTGGAAGGGAGAAAATAAACAGAAGACAAATAAATAAATAAATGAATAAATACATTGAATGAGCTTGTATAATCAGCATGCTGTTGTAAGTACTGGGTTTTCTTCCCCTGGCCTGGCATGCTAATGAAAATGCCCAGCATGTCACTCTTGGTGCCTGTTTTCTGACACATAGACCATCATGGCAGTAGCAAATGCCAGTAACAGTTTATGCACCAACCATTCTCACAGGTAGAAAAAAACTTAAATTAGTGACTCCTTATTCTGAATGTAGTCATAAAAGAAAGAAGTTAAGAAAAAAATATATTTTCATACAGATTGATTTTTTTTTACTAGTGATAATTTGAACTAATTTTCCATTAATTGTCTGGTTTGGAGATAAAATTTCAGATTTGTATGACATTATTTGTAACATTTTACATGGATAGACATACTGAGATGGTAACAGCTTGTCTGTAGATGCAACTGAAAAATATTTTAACTTCTGACCTAAAATGTTTTCTAAATTTTGACCCCTGACATTTTAAATAGCCATCCTAAAATAAAAATGACTGAAACTCTGGCAACCCAAAGCAAATGTGGAATAGGATTTGTTCCCCAGACACGTAGTAATAATCATTAGCAGTAATGCACATTTTTATGGCTGTGGGCAGAGCCTACAGCCATCTTGCTATTTGTAGCTGGAAAATGGAGTATCATGGAATACATGTTTTGGACTTTTCAATGTATCCTTCCATGCCAACTGAAATAAAATATTCCCTTTTTTCTGTTAATAATGTTGGAGACATAACTTCAAGCTGCTTATCAGATGCCATTAGGAAACAGAAACAGCTTGTTAAATATTGTTTGCCTATTAAACTGAAGATTTGTTTACCCTTTTTGGAATGCGACAACTTGCACATTTCAATACTTAGCATTTAAACATCATCTTGCTACTAGTTTCACTTGGGAAGGTATTGTCTTTCAAGAAAGATTCATAGTTCATAAATATCGTCCCTTTCCCAGCAAATCTATAATTTACACTGTTTTTGTAACCTCTAAAGACACTATCTGATAAGCACTGTCTAAGACGTATGCCAGGTCTTCAGTGAACTACTCAGACTAAATATGTAGCAATCAGCAGGTATTTTCTACTATGCTTTTTGGGAACAAAATATATTTAACTACAGCAAACACACACACACACACACACACAGTAGTCTGTGATGACAGTGATAATAAATGAGCAACTGTAGAAACAACGCCTCATTTATAACGCTATCATGAATGACCCTGTAGTAAGCAGAGCAACTGGAAGGGGATGGATAGGGAGGTGGAGGGGAGGGATAGGAGAGAGGGTTTGTATGGGTGGTGGGATCCTACTGTAGCTGAGCCAGCCCTGGGGTGTGGTGGTGAAGGTGGCTGGCTACGGTGCAGCAGGAACTGGGTTCGGGACCTCCAGGGGACTGTTGTTTTGTCATTGCTTGCGGCTCTGTTTTTTTTTTCCCCCGTGTTTCACCTCCTCCTCCTCCTCAACATGCACCCCCCTGGAGTTGACAATCTTTAGTCGGGGGGTGCGGGAAGGCAGGAGGGGTGCAGCCCCCACATAAACACTTCCGAGTTTAATGGAAGTTGGGTCGCTGCTAATTGTATGTCTCCGAAATGCTTTGCGATGATAGCGATTGCTGTTTTTCGATTGCTATTATCACATGGAACCCACCCACACACACACACACACACACACACACACACACACAAACACACACACTGTCTGTATACACCATCCTCATGGCCACAACATTCAAAATAAATACTGCGTTCTAATATGTTATAAAACAATAAACTGTTTACGTCAGTGAACACAGTGAAGTTCAGTTTAGAGTAGATTTCCTTTAAATAGTTCTTATCCTATATTTTGTATCCTGGATAGCACAGGGAAGATGCTACATCTCATTGTTATAGGGCTCTTCATTTACACATTTTTGCACTGTATTTACTCAGGCTATCCCAGATTAGATGCAATATCTTGTTTTCAGTGTGGTCATGATTCTACCATTTTGATAATGTATTTCTTCAGGGTAGCCAAGTCCAGGGCTCCCATATTGAAAGGAGATGCATGGTGCATCCAGCTGAAATGAGAGATGTGCCATGCAACTCCAACAATGCGCTGCAGTGTAATATTCAAATGTGCAAGATGTGCTGGCCACAAGGGAATGGGCCAGGGTGCACACAAGTTGTATGCTGTGCAAGTCAAGGGTGCATTCCTGTGCATATGCCATGCTTCAGCATACTCAGTGGGAATGCACCCCTCACAGTCCAGAGCAGCGAGGCCCACAGTTAGGCCATGAATAGCTGGCTTAACCTGGCCAGCCACACACAGATGGGCTGCAGAAGTGCACCCAGGTGCACAGCTGCCTGGCAGCCCTGTGGACTAGAAGTATCCCATCCCATCCCCAGCTATTCTGACTCCATCCCCAAAGACAGTAAGGGGCTTCAAGCATGCAAGGGATTGACATAGGGAATATTAGCAAATATGCAGAGGGAGGAGGAGGAGAGTCACTAGAGATCAGTTAGGGTCTGTGGAGAGAGATTAGGCAAGGACCTTCGGTTGGGACTTGGTGGGTACTATTCTGCCTAAAAATTCTATGTTTCTGTGGTTTAAGGAATTGAGGATACCAACTCCTGCTATGGCCTTCCCTCCTGACTCATGTTTTAATAACTTAAAAACAGCTGGTGGGTGCCCAAATTCCCTGTCTATGACACATTTGTTAAAACTGACACCAAGCTACTGGCTGACATCACCCCCTGAATAAGAAGCAGACCGGCTTGCCCACCACTGGTATTGTTGCACATGACACCCCCCAAGTCCTCTCTAGCTCTGTGCACCCCCCACACACAAATAGCTGGTGACACTGAGGTGCCCAACCCCTGTACCACTGAAAAGTCTGCCAACACAGTGGTGGCTAGTCCCCAGTCTTGATACCCTTGAAAATAAGAAAACTGTTCCTCAAAGATCTTAATTGTTTTGTTCTGCTTTTTTTTATAAACTAAAGAGAAGAAAATGTCCCCTCCTTGATTTTTGACCCCTCACGTTATCCTGACTTCCCACTCAGCACCCATCATCCCACACACCACCCCACACCCTTATTCACCTAAAAATGATCCCTTGGCATAGATCCACTCTCAGCAAAAAAGATGTCCTCCTCCATGAAGTGCAACCTCAAACTGAGGAAACAAGATAAGTGCCAATAATGTACTATTGTATACTTTAAATGCTTCTTGAATTTTTACTCATAAGTTTGTCACTGTTCAATATTTTGTACCAAATTTTAAGTATGGCCTTATTGGGATCCCACATCATGAGCCATATAGGTGACATTTCCAAGTCCATCCCAAAAAGTTATTTCACAGTCACTCCCCAAAATCAGCTTTAGGGCTGAACCTGGAAAATTTCACCTGCCAGGTTTATGAGATGGGGTCATGAAAAGACAATTTAGTAAATTTGGTTAAAAAAATATTGTATGTTAAAATAAGCACATTGTGAGTGAACATTGACATTTTTCTAATATTCACTGATAATTTTTGTAATTTTTAATGTTTTGATACCACATTTACAAAATAGCCATTTATTCACACCACCTCATTAATGAGACAGGTGTTTTTCAAATCCTACTCAAAAAGTGTTTTCCCACATGTGGAACAAACGTATGTTTTGACCAGTATTTACTAAATAACACCTGTCATGTTGGGAGTCACAAAAACACTATGTTGGAAATTTGGAGCAAAAATGTTACAAAAGTTATAAAGAAATCTAGTGTGCAGGGCCTGCCATTGGCCCAGAGAGTACCATGTTGCAATCCTGTGCTGGTTACCTGAGTTAAGAGGTGAGCTCAATGAGCCAAGGATGGGCTCATGCTGTGGGGATTACACTGCTATGCAGCACCACTCCCAACTTTGGAACAAATGTTGCAGTGTTGGCCACACAAGCAACAAGTAATCATATAGTGAAGAGAAGTCTTCTCTTAACATACTGTATAGAGTGCTTTGTGCATCCACAACTAGATGGACTCTTGGCACTGTATGTCTGCATCTGTAGCCACACAGAAGCACAGGGCCTAGAAGGCTCTTTGCTTATGCAATCCCACAGGGAGCCCCACAGATTCTATGCCTCTCAAATCACAAGGAAATGCAGGGCCCAGAGAGCCCTGCACTTCACAGGCTGATGGAGTCTTCCCTTGGGGCAGGGTCCAGAGGGTACATGGAGGGCCCTGTGCATCTGCATCTGTTCACAAAAGCCCCAATGAGGACTTGATTCCACTATCACAAAAAGAAAAGAAATTCATTGCATAAAACTTAATGAATGCATACTTTAGGATTGAAGAACACAAAGCGGACAAAGTAAGGAAATTAAAATCTAATTTTTCTTATGATTGGAGCTCAGATTTTGGCAAAATACTTAACTTATTTGTACAATTTCTCCTTAAAATCTTCAAGGTTCCACTTGATTGGAAGACAGCACAAATACTGTAATAGCAATCTTTAAACAGGGTGCTGTAAATGATTCTAACAACTCTCCTTCCTATCTCAGTGCTTCCTTCTATAATAAATTTTTTGTGAAAAACCAATTAATCTACATTTGTTTATAAATTATGTGTTATGGACATTGTCCCTTGTATAAGGATTCCCGGGTGTATATATTTAATCTGTTTATTTGGTTCTCAGAGGCCCACTTGTACACTGTGTGCAAAGTAGGTTGTTTAAATACCAATAGTTTGACTAAAAAAAAACCTAATTCATAGGCAAATTTATACATATATCATAAAATAAAGTATCTTAATAGAATATCAATCAGGCTTTCAGAAGGCTTATAATGCTATTGATGTTGTTTGAAGAGAAACTAATGATACAGTATATGCACCTCTTTTGATAACAGGTCTGTTTCACCTGCAACGTTTCTCAATTTATCCAAAGTGTTTAATACAGTACATCACAATATATTATTGAATAGGTTAAAATCATCAGGCCTCTGTATCAATGCATTAGTTTGTTTTTCCTCCTATATGATGTTTTGGCAACCGTGTGTTAAGGTTGGGGAGTATTGCTCTGAAACAGCCCTGATTAATAGGGGTGTGCCCCAGGGGTCAGTATTGGGTCCCCTCTTATTTTTGATTTATATTAATGAACTCCTAAAACATAGTTCTCACTCCTCAAATGTATTACTATATGCTGATGACACAATTTTGTAGACTCATCATAAAAATCCCACAATAGCTATTGAAACATTACAAAAATAATTTTATGTCATACAAACAGTGCTGAAGGATTTGAAAATTGATTCTGAGTGCTACTAACCCAGTGGATGCTATTTAGCAACAAAAGTTATGGAAACCTGTAACATCTGTCCCTCTGCACAGTTGATGCAATAGTACTAAAAATGGTTGACACACATACATACTTGGGCAACATTTTGGACAGTCGACTAACCTTCAATCACATATTCAATTGTTATCTGCCAAGCTAAAACAATTATTTGCTTTTTTATAAGAACAAGACTAATTTTAATTTTGCTATTCATAAATTATTGGTAAATTCACTTTTTATGTCTCAGTTTGATTACAGAGATTGTGTACAGTATATGGAAAAGCTACCTTCAATGTATTAAGTGCATTAGACCCATTGTATCACAGTGCTCTTATATTTATCACTAGCCTCCCTTAGAAAATACACAAATGTAAATTATATGATATGGTTGGGTGGACTTCTTTGGCAGTTAGAAGACAGTTTCACAGTATGCATTTGTCAATAAATTTGTTTTGGATCTAGTACCATCTCATTTATTGAAAACACTACAAGTAAAGCCACATAATAACCACAGGGTAAGATCTGGGTTATAGCTTAACTATTTAGCACCAAACTCTTGTACATAATATGAAGAGCTTGCATTGGCTACATCTATTCCATTGACCTGGGTAAAACTACAAAAAACAGCTAAAATGAAAACTCTGGTTACTATGTCTCATTTTAAAACTATTAGATTGTTATATAAACATTGTGAATGTTATAGATGAATCTATTCTGTTTCATTCCTACTGAAGTATACTGCTTTTTAAATTGATATGTAGCTCTGTATGATGTTATATGTCACATTAGTGTGATTGATGTAATGGACACAATTGAAAAAACATTGATTGATTGATTGACTGATTGATTAAGGTTTACAGTGTGACTCTCAGGAGTCTCGGCAATTTGGGGGCATGATGTTTCTTTTGATTTGCAACCCTAAGGCCCATCATCTGCCCTGAACAAACAAACACAAACATGATCTTTTGCTTTACACATGGCCCTCAGGGCCTGCATAAAGAGAATAATGACTGATTCTGTTGGTGACATGTGGTAAGACATACTTCTCTACCTCCAAGGAGTATATGCATATTAGACACTGGATTAGAGCTGTACTTTGTGCTTCTGACAGGAGGCTGTGAGCTGGGTGGAGAGGGTGGGCATTAGAGCTGGCAACCCCAAGGAACACCACACCACTGATTTGCCAGGACTCCCAAGACTTCAAACTCCAATGTTTTTCATTTCCTTAGTTTGTCCACTCTGCATTCTTTATCCCTAATGTTTGTGTCACCGTAGTTTTTGCAATGAATATATGCAGTACATAGATAGAGGATGCCACCCACCATGATGAAGTATGTTTTTACTAATGATATCTTGCAGGATCATGTAATATAATTCAATGGCACTTACTGTACTCTATTTTGTCATGCTGCAGACTGCAACATCTTAATCACAGTGCTCTTTATCCTGATGGACAGCACTGTGTATACAATATCTTTTTTTAAATAAATATACTCAAAGTTTTGAAATAGGAGCACAAACTACAAAACTACAAGAAAAAGAAGACTGAATCAAATAATGTCAAAACAAATGGAAAATTAACCCCCACTACAAATTTATAAATTTGGTAAAGTTATAGCCAGTATACAGTTGCAGAGGTACAGTATTACGATAACAGTCTCAAGATAGTATATAAATTCAACATTATGCATGCACATCCATTGCTTCCCTAGTTTGTCCACAACACACGAGTAGACTCAGTCAGCATCTTATGCCTCAAAGAAAACTGAAGAAATAGGCAAAGAATCCAAAGGAACAAGAAAAGTATTGAAACAAATAGATAGCATTGAAAAATGTCATGAAACTAGGATATGCCTATATCTCCAAGATAAAGGATTTGTGATTTTGGAAAAAAAATTTGTCACAGAAGGTTGAGTTATTGATGAAAGACAGTCTTTTGAATTCTGAAAAAACGTATTTTAAAGGCAACTCTTGAGAAAGCCTATGCAGTAGGTGAAACGTTGAGTTCACTGCCATTTTTATACAATAAAGAGAAGAATTATCAAAATTGGACAATTTTGTCTGCATTCATGTTTCTTAAGTACCTTACCAGTTTTTCGCTCTGAGACAAAACCTTCTTTATTTATTGATACATCGGCATAGGCTGCTTGGATAAAGAACAAAAAACTTTTCACAAGAACTGTTCATTGTCTGTGGACTTTCTGTTCCTTTTCCCCTTACCTTTTCCCCTTTTCTCCATTTTATTTATTGTCCACAATTCGCCATGTAACAATTCCTACTTCTGAAATAATTTATAGCTATACCTTATGGAAACTAGCACTGTACTGTATGTATTGTTAGGACTGAGCAGAGCAGTCAATGTCAAACCCCAGTCTTTGCATATTAATAACTTTGGCAGCATTCAAAGAAATTGCACAAAATGTTGGGCTGTGTGGTTCAGTTAGTATGGTCTCAAGATGTGGGAAGGTTTTTGATGACTGCTTAAATGGATTATGAGATGCAGAAATGTCAAAAATACATAAAAAGCCACATTTTGGCCATTTATTTGCTCTCACCTCCAGCCGAGACAGTATGGAATTCTATTCTAAAACTTGTGGGGCAGGGGTTGGCTGTCCCAACAGTGTGTCTTTTGGGTCTGAGCATGCTCAGTAGGATTTTTGGGATACCCTCACATACAACCCAAAAATTATTCTTTCACAAACATTTTTCAGTTGCAATTAGTAGGGTTTTTTTGTCATAAGAAAACATTTTTAGGTCATGACTGCCATCATCTTGTTTTGTTTTTTTCTGAGCAAAAAAAAAAGCAAAAATATATCAAAACAAGTCAATAAAAACATGTCTCTTGCTAAATAGGATCCTTTAAGCTCAATTCTGGTGTCTGTTTTTCAAAAAAAATAGACAGAAATACTTTTTTTGGATTTTGTTCAGTTCTTTGGCTATCAGCTTAGCAAAATTTCCAATTCTTGTGTCACAAGACATGAATTCTTAAGTCACTTTTTTAAGTGTGACCAATGAATTTTTGGTGCACACAATAATTGGAATTCTTGGGTTGCACATTTAAGTGCAACCAAAGATTTTTTTTTTGATTGCTCCAAAAAATGCTTGTTCTTCAGCTGGATGATTTCTTTGGTCACACTTAACCAGACATTTTTTGTGTGCAAATAAAAACAGTTTTTGTGACAGGCAGTGATTTTGATACACAGAAAAATCATTTTTTAGTCACATGTTAAGTGCAATAAAATAATTTTTTTTCAATATTTTTTCAATCAATATTTATTTGTATTGCACTTATCAAAATGCCATAGCACAGAATATAACCAAATACAACATATATCAACAATAAATATAAATATATAAACAGTTTAAAAAAGCAGCAAAATACTTAATCAAAAGCTAGTGCAAATAAGTGCAAATAAGTGGCTCTTCAATAATGCTTTAAATGACTCTGTGCAAACAAAAATTCTTGTTTGAATGGTTGGAGATTTATAAGGGCGATCTAAGAAATTTTAGGTTCCACATTAGGTACAGTAGTGCAACTGGGGGTGGTGGTGGATGTCAAGATGAACAACTCTGAGACTTGTAGGAGGGCAACAGCCAAGGCCAACAGGATGCTGGGATGCATCACTAGGGGGATCACCTCCAGAAGGAGGGAAGTGATACTCCCTCTGTATAACTGCTTGGTGAGGCCGCACCTGGAGTACTGCGTGCAGTTTTGGAGGCCACACTTAAAGAGGGACATTAACCTCCTGGAAAGGGTCCAGAGGAGGGCAACCAAAATGATTCGGGGCTTGGGGGACAGGACCTATGAGGAGAGGCTCGAAGAGCTAAATATATACACATTGGAAGAGAGAGGGACCAGGGGACATGATAGAGGTCTTCAGGTACATGAAGAGGGTAAATAGTGGAGGAACAGTCAGGGTGCTTGAAGGAAGGAGGAAGGGCCACTAGAGGGCATGGGTGGAAGCTGGAGGGAAGATTCAGGGGAGAAGGAGGAGGTGCTACTTCACTGAGAGGTGTGGTGGAGCCATGGAATGCACTACCTAGGGGCTGGTGGAGGCAGAGACAGTGGAGGGTTCAAGAGGGGGTGGGACAGGTACAGGGGAAGGGTTCAGGAAGCAAAATCCAATGCAGCAAGAATATCCAGAACTGAGAAGGGAGAAGCCAGAGAAGGCGAGAGGGACAGCAAGGTCAGCACCCAGGGTGGAGGCTGACCAAACGAGCAGACACGAAAGACCGTTAGGCCTATTCTGCTGGCATTTTAGTATGTTAATATGAAATTAAGGTTTGCAATGTAAAAATGTGATTGTTTTTTGTGTCTCACATACTTCTAGTAATAACTTGTCCTTTTTACCATATTATAGTCCTAAATTTCAAATATACTGTTTATGTGATGTGATCTAATGAACATGGATTGTGGTAATTTTCAAATACTGGTCAAAAGGTGATTACAGATTCAATCTATGAAACCATCTTTTGGGAGAAATTTAACATATTCTACCAACCAAGTTTATTATGTGGGGTAAAACAAATATACAAAGAAAGATGTGTAGGGCTAGTCTTTGACCTAGAGAGTAGTGTGTTGTGACCCTGTGTCACTGAGCTGCATTTGGGGGTGAGATCAGTGAGCTAGATGGATGGGCTGAGGCTGGGGGAAATAGCGTGGCCATGCAGCATCACTGCTAGCCAGGGGAGGGATGGTGTAGTGTTGGTTTCAAGGGCAACAACTAACCATATAGTGAAAAGAAGTCTTCTTTTGACATAGCACCAAGAGGGATCTGCACTTCTACAACCAGATGGACTCTTTGTCCTGCACATATATATCTGTAGGCACATAAATACATAGGGACCTTAGGGCCCTGTCTTTCACAGATCCAGAGAGCCCCACACATTTTTTGTATCTATAGGTACATGGAAGTGCAGGGCCCAGAGGGCTCTATACTTACACAGGCAGATAGCCTCTTCCCTTAGTACATGTCTGCATCTGTTCAGGCGGGTCCTGAAGATTCCATTATCTCAAAAAGAAAGGACATTCATTGCAAAAAAACAGCATTTATGCACCTGTTAGAGTTCATCATAACCCCACAATATAACAGAAATGTGGTGTTAGGGTTTGCAACCCTAAATTCCCACCCTGCCCTGCCAAACAGCAAAAGGACAAGACCACACAGGCAACCATAGACAACCGTCATAAGGTAAGATAAACAACATATAACTCTTTCCAAATGACACAAATGTAGTAGCACTGATGTGTTGCTTTCATGGATTTGTATCAGCAGCATGTACACTGAAAGACATACATTTTCACTTCTGGCTGCAGATAGAAATCCATGATATTCAAATCAAAACACTACTTTTGACTGCAGAAGCACAAGCCCCTACAGCCACAGATACAAATCAATGACACCCACATTCCAGCAACTCTTCTGTCTGTACAAGTGCAGGCCCCTATGTGGCCAGTGCTTCTGTAGGCACAAGTACTCATGCACACTATAAGGCATACATACATTTCTGGCTGCAGAAGCACAGACCCTTGAGGAGCCTGTGCTTCTGCAACTCCAGGTGTAAAACATGCACACACATTCACAGAGGTAAACATGTGCATTCTAGGACAAATACACACTTCTGGCTGCATCATGTGTCCTTCTGGTCTATGGTGCTGGTGCTCCTACTTCTGCAGATACAAATCCATGAAGGTAGCACATCAGTGCTACTGCATTTGTGTAATCTTAAAACAGTTGTATGATGTTTGCCTTACCTGATGATATCTGTCTGTGGTTGATTGTGAGTTTGTTTTTCTTTTTGCTCCTCATGGGGTGAGAATTTAGGGCTGGAGGTCCTAATGCAAAATTTCTCTACTTTAATGGGGTGACGTTGTACTCTCACTGGTGAGTCGATGCAGTTTTTTGCAAGGAATATCTATTTTATAGGGATGCGCTAGCACCTCTATTGTTAGGGTTGAGTGGACTGTTTAATGTTAAACCCTGATTTTTGTACCTTAATAACTATGGCATCATTTGATGAAATACCATAAAATCAGGCTATGTGATCAGGCTACCAGAGTATCAAGATGTAAAAAGTTTTGTGAAGCTATCTTCTTCACTTTTTAAGATACGGAGTGCCAAAAAAAAATGGTTTCCCTGTACTTAACATTTGGTATTTTTTGCTCACACCTACAGCCTAGATGGTGTGGAATTTTTTTAATTAAATTTTCAGAGTTGAAGGGGCCCATGCCAAGGGTGTTCCTTTGGAAGATTTCATGAAATTTTTTTTATATAGTTCCAGAGTTATAAAGATTTTAGAGTTAACATCCTGATAGGAACAGTAAAGAAAAACAATTGTGACTGCCTATTTCCATGATTTACTTCTCAAACAGTCAAAAAAAAAATTGTGATTGCTTATTTCCATGATTTACCTCTTGCACTAAAAAAAATATTGATAGTGTCGGCCACCATTTTATTTTTCATTTTAAACTCACAAACACTGAAATTGGCACTAAAATAATATATTTAGAAAAAAAAATACCTGACCCTAGCTAAATGGAACCTGTTTGGATAGATTCTGCTGTTTTTTTTTTTTTTTGCTTAAACTTTAAACTTACCAGAAATATGTTTTATGGGTATCCCAAAATGCTTGATGCCCAGCTTAGCAAGAGGAGCCATTCACCCACATTCTCTGTGTAAGAACTGCAGAACTTTCTTGAGTTCCACAGCTACAGCTGGAACTCATACTGTGAGATACACTTAGAGCAATGAGCCAGCAATCTACTGTATCCCTGTGACACTCTCATCCCTCCACCTGTCTGTCTGTCTGTCTGTCTGTCTGTCTATCTATCTATCTAAACTATCTATCTGACTATCTATCAATCTACCTACCCACCCACCTACATACCTACGTATTTATTTGTTAAGTAGACCAGAGTGCCCTACCCCAGTATCACTTCTTTCTCCCCTCCCCTCCCTTCTGGGTTGCCCACCCACCCATCCCAATATTTTATTGTATTTTTTTATAAGTGGATCAGGGTGTCCATCTCTGGTACTGTTTGTCTTCACTCCACCCCCAAGGTTACCACTCAGGTTTAATTTCTAAGTGGTGGCACCAGGGTGCCCACCCCATTAGCACTTAACTGTCACCTGACACTGGGTGCCCAGTCCCCAGTATCAGAATGTTGGTGTCCCCTGCAAAGAAGAAAACCATCCCTCATTGTTGTTTTTTTCCTAAAAAGTAGAAAACCAACCTCAGTTATTGTTTTTTTAATCTTCTTTCTATTTTTGCCTCCTCGCAGCCACTGACCAGCCATATCCTCCAGCCACCACTCACTTCCCCCAATGACCATGGGACACAGACACCTGGGCCAGCTGGCATATGCAGCTGTACCCATAAAAGGGACACCCTCCTTGGTCCTCGCACCAGGCCAGGAACCAATACTGGCCCCGGTTTTGTGCCCACGAGCCTCACCAGGATCCGGAAGTGTGGCCATCAAGCTGTCATGGGCAGTGCTGCCATTTCCACTGACTAGGTTCCCCAGGAGTACAGACATGCAATGACATCAAGCATTAATGTGCTTATGTCTGCTGCACTCCTCCCTCCATTGCACCAACAGTGGCAGTGCTACCAGGCATCCCTAGGGGCTGCTGCAGAGTGATGAAGTCTTGCATCCCTCCCCAGGATAGAAGAGCAGTTGTCCAGATGCTCAATCTTCCCTTCCCCTGCTGACCACTGACAGCCCGGGCTCACGTCTGAACCTGGGTCACCAGCATCCCGCGAGGTGTGATATCCAGTGCCTCAACCCTCAGAGCCACCAGGCTGGCCTCAGTTATTGTTTTTAACACCTGCAGAAAAGACAATGGTCCTGCAAGGATTTTTCTACACCTGCAAAAATGAAAACATTCCCTAGCCAATCTGACCCCCACCCCAACTTGCCACTCAGCACCCCCAACACCATACCCCCACACATTGACACTCAGCTGAACATGTCCCATGTCATAGATCCACTCTCTGATCAAAGACACATCTTTCTGCTTGAAACGCTGACTGCAATATGAGAAACTAAGGTAAGTGTGGTTCAATGTATTTCAATAGGGTTTTGAACTCTGGTGCATACTTTGACTCCAAGGGCTTGATTTTCAAAACTCAGCACAAGCCACACCAACAGTGGTTTGCACTGATTGCCAGTAAGCCAGGGACCCTGCGCCTGATTCTCTATTGGGTAGGGTCCCATTTGCAAAGTCCAGCAGCTTTCAGCAACTGTGGCCATGCGCTAGACAGATGGCACATCTAGATGGGTTGCTGCAAGTTGTAGGGCAGCCATTCACCACTCTAGGATGTCCCTGGTGGTCTAGCAGACCCTGCAGACTTGATCCCCATTTTATTAAAATGACACATGTCCCTGGTGGTCTAGCAGTCCCCCAGCCCTGATCCCTGTTTTATTAATATGACACACATCCCAGGTTCCTGATCAGCCTGTATAATAAAATATCCTTCCCGGGTGGTCTAGCAGTCCCCCATCACTGATCTTCCCATATAATATATAATATATAATAATAAATATATATATGTGTCTATGTATATGTATACATGTGTATATGTATATATATATATATATATATACATCTGTGTGTGTATATGTATATATATATATATATATATATACATATATATATATATATATATATATATATATATATATATGCAACATGGTAGTGCTACCATAGTTGGGTTGAGTAGCCCTTTTAAGGTTAAATGGTGAAACTTTGCAGCTTAATAACTTTGCCACCATTCAACAGATTTGCATGAGATTTGGCAGGCACAGGGCGTAACCATAGATCTTGGGATCTGGTAACCTTTGTACCAGTCAGATATTTGGCTGCAGAGTTATTAAGCGACATCCAAGTGTGCAATTATGTTTTTTTGTGCATTCTTTGCTTACACCTACAGGTCGCACGGTTTGAGTGACTGGTCCAAAAACATCAGGGAACTGAGGCCAGAGTCCCCGATGTGCCTTTTGAAGATTTCGTAAAAAAAAATATTGAACGGTTCAAAAGTTATTCAAAAAACAAGTTCCCATTATAAGTCAATGGGAAAAGTTAACAAAAAGTCCGAAAGTGTCGCAAATGCACTTTTTAGTGTCGCAAATCTGCCATTTTGTTTTCAGTTACTGATCACAGAAATGCTTGGCATTTAAAATTGGGACCATCTAGAGACATAATTATTTTTGTGTTTACATATTCAAGCCCTGAGGATGCTAGCCATGTCTTTATTTTAGTGTTAAACACCCCAGAAATATGTTTTTCAAATTTCTGAGAAAAGTAGTGTTGCACTTGTGACACTCTGGCAAATTTTTGTAAAAGGTGTTGCAAATCACGACACTACTTTTCTAGACTATGGCCAAACTGATAGAAATTCTTTGCCACCCTGCTGCAAAAAACTGGTTTGGTCCTTTGGGCTGAAATTTGGAGAGAAGACAGCCAACATCTCACAGATGTGCCTTTTTCGGTGTGGTGACAAAATATTGCACTGATGCAAAGTTACGGTTCTCCGAAGTTGAAGTTTTTTTCCCATAGACTAACATGGTGCGTTCCGCTGCACCTTTCAGAGCTCGTATCTCAGAAACGGTGTGAGATATGGAATTTTCATTGTGACAATGCGTAGCTCTATGGGCTATGTGAAAATTAAATTTTTTCCTACGTTCATATGGTTACTGAGATATTACCATTTTAGTATTACAACTGCTCGTCTTCTGCTCAGAGGCCCATTATTATGCATTCATTATTTGTTTTCACTGTGCTTCTCAATGGAGCTTTTGGAGTAAAATATGGTGTGTGCTCCAGTTACTGTTACACGTACGCTTTACACTTGTGTTTCTGTGCCCCTTTGCGTTAGCGTTCCCGTGTACGCCACCATGTGTGTTACCCTTTGCGTTTCCATTTGCGCTTGCGTTACTGTTACCATTTCTGTCTCCACTAATGTTTGTGATTTGCTGAGCGTCACTGTGTGCATTACCATTTCTGTTGGGGGCTGCCCTTCAATTTCCGTTTGCATTTGTCTTTTGTTTTGCGTCATCATTGTACTTACCATTGCCATTTGTGTTTCCAATTGTGTTCCTGTGCCCATGTGCGTTACAGTTTACGTTTCCATATGCACTTGCATTTGCGTTTTTTTCCTTTGGTGTTATTGTTGCTGTTACAGTTACCATTTCCATTTACAATAGTGGTACCATGACCATGCACCTTACAGTTGTGTTTCCATATGCGCTTGTGTCTCCGTTTGCATCGCTTTTCACTTTGGCATCACTTTTTATCTGCGTTTCTATTAATGCTTGCTTTACAATTTAAGTTTTGCATCACCATGTGTGTAACCATTACCACTTGCATTTGTGTTGCTGTTACCGCTACTATGTCACAAAAAATCACGTGGGACCTGTGCTCCCACCACCACATTCCATTCACTATTTATAATCCTCATTCTCAAAAAGAAGGGAAATAAGAGGCAAAAAACTCCATTTAATGCATCAGTTAGGGTTGTTCCATAGCAACAAAAGCAAGGAAATTTGGTGTTACGGTTGAAAAACCCTCTTGCATCCCCTCAGCCTGCCCCTCCCAACCAGCATCAGGGAATGCATTGGGGTCATCAGTCCTAACTCTCACCCCATTCTCCTATACCTTAGCTTGTTCACGCATGTGATGCAGTGAGAGTTAGGGCTGAGATGACCCCAATGCACACCCCAATGCCAGTTGGTTGGGGCGGGCTGAGGGGGGTGCAAGGGGGGTTTTCAATCCTAACACCAAATTTCCTTACTTTTGTCACTGTGGAACAACCCTAACTAATGCATTAAACAGAGTTTTTTTTGCCTCTAATATATATATATATTTATTTCCCTAGTGGTCCTGTGGACCCCCCTCTATATCCCTGATCTGCCCATATTATACAAATATATATATATTTCCCTTGTGTTCTAGTGGCCTTTCACCTCAGCAGGCATTGCTCCACCACCCAGCTTCCCTATGTCCCATCCCCAAGCTGATGACTGGCACAGGCCTCTCCACCACGGGCTGACTGCTGACTGAGCTATCAAAGAGTGCATACTGTATACAGTACATGCTGCTTGACAGCTCAGCTGGTAGCTGGATGTGATGGACAGCAGACGTCTGTGCTAGTCAGCAGCTTGGGGATCAAAAGGGGGTGAAGAAGGGTGGTAGGGTACTGCCTGCTGGGGTGGGAGGCCACTAGACTATAAGGGCAATATATATATATATATATATATATATATATATTATATGAACAGATCTGGGCTAGTGAAGGGAGTCTGCTGGACCACCAGGGAAGGATATTTTATTATACAGGCAGATCAGGGCTGGGGTGGCCACTAGATCACCAGGGATGTGATTATTTTAATAAAAGAGGATCGGGGCTGGGGAGGGGGTCTGTGGAACATTGATGTATGGTCTCTAACCCTCCCAGAGGACACATTTCTAAGCACCCATTAATCAGCCCTGGCTGGTCTAATGGTGCCTAGAAATTTGCCCTCTGGGAGGGTTTGAGAATCCTCAATAAAGGGATATGGCAGCCTGCATCTGCTGCAAACCCCCAGCACCATGCCTCAGCCCATTTTGTGCCATGAAGATGGTACAAACCCCCTTTGGTGCACACAGCCTGTCTTTGGTGCAGGCTGCTTTGGTGAATTGCTCCCGGTACATCTTTCAGTGTAAGTCACACATTGCACCATTCCTTGTGGTGCAAACCCTTGTGCCATTCAGGGGGGCTTTGAGAATTGGGCCCCAAATTTTTAACATGGGCTTTTGGGACCCCACCTCATGACGAATGATGGTGGAATTATACAAATCAGGCCCACATGATGATTTCACAGTCACCTGTTGAAATAACCTTTTGCATGGCATTTGAAAATGTTCACTGCCTTTGTTCATGAGGCGGGGTCATAAGAAAGCTATGTCAAGAATTTGGAATCAATATATATTAAAATGGCAAAGTTACATGAGTATGTTGAAATGTTTCAACACTCACATGTAGCTTTGGTAATTTTAAATATTATAACCTCAGATTTTTAACATAGTCATGTTTTCACAAGACCTCATCAACATGGTAGCTGCCATTTTTCAAATGCTGTCCAAAAACCTGTGGTGCAGAATGAGGTTTTGGTGATGCAGAATGAGGTGCCAGCTGGAATATGAACATTTCCATCTACCAGGTTCATGAGGTGGGGTAATAAGTAGGGTAGGGTGAAAATTTGGTGTACAAATATGTAAAATGCCCTGGTAATGAGTGAATGATGCAGCATTTCAATGTTCACTCATAACTTCATGAATTTTCAACATTTTGACTCCAAACTTTCAACATAAACTTTTTCCTACACTACCTCATAAACATGATATGTGTCATTTTTTAATAACTGGATGAGACGTGTTTTCACATTTCTGGTGTGAAATGACATTTTGGCCAATATGCTATAAATCATACATAACATGTTTGTAAGGTGAATCACACAGTAAGTATCTTGAAAATTTGGAGTCAAAATTAAATATATATATATAGTTGTTAACAAACTTTGTGTGTAGTGAAAGTCTTGACTACAGTGGTATGCTTTGTGATGCCATGCCAGAGAGCTGAGTGTAGGAGTCAGTTCTGTGACCCAGCTGGATGGGGGTAGGGTGAGGGATGGTGCTGTTATGCAACACCCCTCAAACCAGAGAATGAAAGGTGCAAGGTTATCAGCTCAGGACCTGCGTGACAGTTTGTGGGAAAGACAGATGCAACAACTCAGTGTAAGGTGCAAAAAAATGCAGGCTTGCGTTATAATTAATCAAGTCCCAAAAAATAATAAATTAAAGTTTTGCCACAATATTCCTCTTCAAATAGAATAACCAGTTCTTAGGTTTAGCTTCAGCCTATACCGAGGTAGAGGCATGGAAACAAGCATACACTCCTCAGATGCTTTCCTCTCACAAGTCAGAAGGCTACTGACTAACTGCACTCCTTGGCACCTCAGGTGGTGGGATTTGTACTTGCTCCTGAGTGACATCATTGTCAGATGATCCACTCCTTTCTTTAACAAACTCTGGACAAAGCCAATAGGACTGTAGCAGAGGAATTTTGGGTAAAAATATTGTAAATTATCAAAGTTACAAGCATATACTTGCAAAATGTAACATAGGCTCATAAATGTGTTGGTTTGTAATATTTTAAGGTTACATTTTCAACATAGCCTTGTTATGACCCTGCCTCATAAAGATAGACTGACAAAATGTTCAACTCCTGGTGTAAAAGTGTTTTTGCGCAGGGACTGTTATATCATCTTTTGGGACACAAAAGCACAGAGTGGGCAGGAGTTGTAAAATGCCAGCTCTCACATTCATGAGGTGCTGTAAAGAAATGGCTATTTTGAAAATGTGAGGTAAAAAACATTGAATATTACCAAACTTACGAGTCTGCATTTGCAAAAATCAGTGTAGGCTCATAACTGTTTTTTTTGTTTTGTTTTTGCATTATATGTTTATCCTCTCCTCCTCACCACTGGCTCGCCACTCCTTTGGGTCCCTAAAGGTCTTTCCCATCTGCCCGCTAATCCTCTCACCAGCTACTTACATTACATAGTGGCCTCCCAGGTAATCTGGCTTATCCCTTTGCCAGACAGGTCCCCCTCCTCAAAGAGGGAAGGCACCAGTGGGGTGGCCAGAACACTATTCCATTTTTGGTCCAGGTGCCACTGAGGTAGGACCAGCTATTGAGGCCTAGTGGCAGCGGGAGACCAAAGGGACTGTAATCCCATTGACCAGGGTAGTTTCCTGGGTTTTCTCCTGGGAGTGGCATGCCACTGACATCAATGCATATGCCAACGTCCACCACTCCCCCAGCTATTCCAGCTCAGGCAGCTGTGCTGTGCTGTGCTCCCAGCCTCTGCCAGGGGCCAGCAAGCACCGAGATGAATACCCACCCTCCCCCCAGTGAAGGCAAGCCATCCTAGGATGCTCCTTTCCTTCTCCCCTGGCCGGCCCTCCAGCGATCTGAGTTCGTTCTCAAACCCGGGTCACCAGCGTCGCAGATGGAAATCCAGCTGCTGCACCGACAGGCTGGCCCATTTTGTCTTTTAATATTTTTTACACCAAATTTCCAACATAGTCTTTTTATGATGCCACCTCATTAACAAGGGCAGAGAAAACTTGCAGGACCATGAAATCACCTTTTGGGATGTAAAAAAACATATTGGCCAATATCTGAAAAATGACAGCTGTCACATTAATGGGGTGCAGTAATGATATAGCTATGTTGTAAATGAGGGGTAACAATATTGAAAAATGAGGGTTAAAAATATTAAAAATTACCAAAGTTACTGCCTGCATTTGCAAAATTTTATGTGGGCTCCAAATTTTCAACATAGCCTTCTTATGACCCTACCTCATGAACAACTGGTGCCTGAAAGGTGATTTCGCTCAGGAACCGCCAAATCACCTTTCAGGATTAAAAAAAAAACACATTTTGGACAAGATTAGGAAAATGACAGCTATCACAGTCATAAGGTGCTGTAAAGATATGGCTATATTCTACATTTGGGGTAAAAATATTGAAAAGTACCAAAGTTGTAAGCCTGCATTCACAAAATTCAACCTAGGCTCATAACTTTGTTGCTTTTAAATATTTTTACACCAAATTTTCAACGTAGCCTTCTTATGACCCACCTCATGAACAAGGCCAGAGAAAATTTTCAACTCCAGGCTGAAACATGACTTCATTCAGGGACCACAGCATCACCTTTTGGGATAGATATGCCTAACGACAGTGACAATGTTCATGAGGTGGAGTCCCAAAGAAGGCAATTTGAAAACATGGGCCAAAAATATGTAAAAATTCCCAAGTTATGGCATTAAGTTCAAACCCCCATTGAAATACATTGAACTGCATACTTGTTCGCTGTCTGGCTTTGAAGATTTAAGATGTGTCTGCAGTCCAGAGAGGATTATGGTATTGGACACCTGATGGGTAAGTAAGAGCTTGGGGGAAGGTGTGGGGTGGTGGATGCTGAATGTAATGGTTAGGCGGGGGGTAAGGAATGGCTGCAAAAGACATCAATGGATGGTTTTGTTTTTACAGGTTAAAAATAAAAAAAGGAAATGTTCAGACAATCCCTTATCATGACACTGGTGGACTGGGTACCCCCAGTGTCACAGTTATGTGGGAGGACATTGATGGACCCATTTTTTTTTTTTACAGGTGAAATAAAATTGACCGATCATCCCCAATCATGACACAGAGGGATTGGGCACCCCCAATGTCATAAAAAAAGACAGACAATCCCTGATCGTGACACTGGGGGATTGGGCACCCTCAGAGTCACAAAAAATGGCAGATGATCCTGATTGCAACACTGGGGGCCTGGGTACCACCAGTGTCATTTCTACGTTTCTTGGGGTGGGGTTGTGGGGTGGTGGGTGCTGAGCGGGAAGATGGGTGGGGGGATTATCTACAAATAAAAAATATTTATAAAGTAACAAGCAGTACATGATTGCTGTCAAGTGGGTCAGCAGAATGCTAGTGTACATTAAAAGAAGGTGACCAGTTGTGCAGATGAATTAATCCTGCCACTTTAAAATACCATGGTCAGGCCCCACCTGAAGTACTGAATGCAATTTTGGTCTCCAAAACACAAAAATAGCAATTAGGTAGTCAAGAGGGTCCAACATAGGGCCACCAAAAGGATCAGCAGTGTGGGGACAACAGCTATGAAGATGGGCTTGAGGCCTTCAACGTGTTTGCCTGACAGGAAAGGAGAATGATAGGGAACATATTCTCAGTATTTAGCATGCTCAAGGATATTGACAAGAGACAACATTTGAAGATGTTTGTTCTGGTGTCCTAAAGTAGGATGTGGAGACATTCCCTGATGCTTAGAGGTGGGAAATTCAGGGGTAATACTAGAAGCCACCATCTCGGAACCAGGAGGTAAACTGGGAATTGGGAAAGGCCATCAGAAGGACAGGAGCACTCAGGGAGGTGTTGCTATGAGGAGATTTCAATATGTTGGAGAGGACTGGAGTGTCCTAGTGGTGGCAAGGGCATGGAATCAGCTCATAGTGGAGGCATGTCAGGAAGCATTCCTTTTGTGACTACTTCAGGACCATTCATGGCAGGTTGCCATGCTGGACCAGGTTCTCACCAATGGGGAAAGGGTCCAATATGTCACAGTACAAGAACCACTTGGCACAAGCAATCACGAGACATTGGATCAAGATCCAATTAGAGATCAGCAGGACACACAGCCAGACATGGGACTTTAACCCTTGCTGTGCTGTAGACTGATATATCAGTCCATATTTCCTATATGTTCTAGTTCTGTTGGCAGCCTAGAGGTTAAGAAAGAAGACGATGGGAGGATGTGGAAAATATCATGAGATGGCATGGAGATAACAGAAGTGATAGATGGGGACATTAAATAAAAGAACCTGCAAGACTATGTATGGGCAAGGTAAGTAAGTGCTGCAAAGCAAAAAAAAATGTAGTTCAGGAAGGAGAAGTAGTGAAGGAGAAAAGGAAGGCATGCAGGAAATACAAGAAAAGCCAAAAGGGTGAAGACAGGAAAACACACCTAAGGATAATAAGGGAAACCAGTAGACTTGTGAAAAAAGGAAAGTCCAGGGGCAGACTGAGAATGGATGAAAGGGTAAAGCATGGGGATAAGGCATTTTTTGGTGTATACAGGAGAAGTGCAAAACTAAGGAGGGCATTGTGAGACTGTGGTATGGAGAAGGGTAGGAAGAAGGGGATACAGCTAAGGACAAGACACTGCACCAATATTTTTGCTCAGTTTTCATAAGGGAAGAGAAGGGACCCATTGCTGGACTGTGCAATCAGTCCGGGTAAGGAGTAGAATGGGCCAGTTGTGTTCTCATCACCAAAGAAATAGTGCTGGAGAGTTTGAAAGTATTTAATGTGGCAAATCAATGGATCCAGAAGGGATGCCTCAAGAATGCTGAGGGAGATGGTGCAGGTGCAGGTGCAGGCAGCACCACTAAAGGAGATCTACAACTGCTTGCAAAACACTGGGGTGAAACCCAGGGATTAGAGGACAGCTATTGTAGTACTCCTGCATAGAAGCAGCAGTAGGAAAGATCCAGAAAACTATAGACCAGTCAGCCTGACATCTGTAGTGGGGAAATGGATGGAAGCTACTAAAAAAAAAAAAAAGGTTGTTAGATTTCTTCAAGCAAATAATTTTCAGGATAGCAGACAATGCAGATTCATGAGGGGACGGTCATGCCAGACAAACCTGATTATATTTTTTGATTGTGTAACAAGGGTGGCTATAAGGGGCAGCCAGTAGACATACTGAACCTGGACTTTAGTAGGGCCTAAGACTTGGTCCCCACTGGAGGCTTATCAAGTAACTAGGAGACCTTGGGGTAGAGGAAAGGGTAGCAACATAGGTAGAAAGCTGGTTCAAGGTGTGAACACAGTGAGTGGTAAAAAATGGGGTGCGCTCAGAGGTTGAAGTGGTGACAATGGAGTGACATAGGGCTCAGTCTTGGGGCCTGTCCTCTTTAACATATTCATTTGTAATATAGAGATAGGAGTGCAAGGGAATATCTGCCTCTTCATAGATGACCAAGATCTGCAGTTGGGTGGACAGTAAAAAAGGGGACAGAACAATAAAGGAGGTCTTGGAAGGCTCAAGGGGTGGTCCAGGATATGGCAGTTGAGGTTTAAGGCCAAAAAAATGTAAGTTAATGCACATTGGGAACATAAACCCCAAAACATCTTACCTGATGAGGGAAGGGTCAAATAGAGAGCCCAGCTAAGAAAAGGGCCTGGGGTGATAATATCAGAAAGCCTGAAAGCAACAGCCCAGTGCAACAGTGTAGTCATTAGGGCAAACTGGATGCTGGGGCCAGAGGAAGGGGGATTAGTAACAGCAGTAGAGAGGTGACCTCTTTCCCTGCATATGCTTTTGGTTTGCCCCACCAGGAACAGTAAGAGAGGTCCTGGAGCCCACACCTCCAGAGGGACTGTGATAGAACAGAGGCTGTGTAGAGGAGGGTGGCAAAAATGTTTCGGGGCCTGAAGAGAAAACATCTGAGGAAAGGCTGAGGAATCTTAACATATATATCCTGGAGACAAAGGAGGAAGAGTGGGGACGTAATAGAAATGCACAAATATCTCCACAGGATTAACAAGGTGAACTTTAATGAACTGTTTGCCCTAAGTGCAAACACAAGCACAAGGGATAACCCACTGACACTGGCTAGGGGAATATTCAAGAGGGATGTTGGTAATTACTTTTTCACAGAAAGGGTGGCTGACAGGTAGAACAGACTTCCATAGGAAGTGATTTGTGCCAAAACCATGAGGGGCTTCAAACATGGTTGGGACAGGCACAAAGGCCTGATAAGAACAGGAGATATTCAAGTGGCAGAGAGGGAAAAAAGGGGGAAGGATGGATAGTGCATAGGGCCATCACAGAAGTCACAGGAAAGGTTAGGCAGATTGGGTGGGCCAGATGGCCTTTTTCTGCCATTTCACTCTATTTCTTTATTTTTAATCTTTTTGGGGGGCTGGCAGTACAGCCTAGAGGTTATAGTATTAAGTTTTGAATAAGCTTAGTGCATGCAGGAGACTTGGGTTTCATTCCCACAGCCTCCACTTGCATACTGGGTGACTCTAAGCAAGTCACTTAACCTCTCCAGTATTCCAAGGATGCCCCTGAAAACAGGCATTGTGCCTAGTGAGCCTTTGCCAGTTAGCAAAAAAAGAAAATCCAGGTTTCATACCCCCTTCAGCTGTTCCTAACACTCAACTCCCTCAGCAGCTCCCAGAGTACACCCAGTCCCCCATCACCATCCACCTGCACCTATCTGCCTTCATGGAGCTATGGTTTGCCTCGGGGTTGGGTGGGAAGTATACCCCTGACAGTGAATGCTTATCAGGCAGAGATGTAGTATAGGTGCCAAGGCCCTTGATATACCGGAGTCTGTTGTCCTGCGTGTCGGTGCCATTTTCCTCTGATTCTGCTTCCTTGTGTTGCCAGTACTAGGAATGCCATATGCAGGTATGCATGTCAGGCATGCTGCTATGCTGTGTCTGCCAATGTCTCCCCACCCATAGTCACCAACCCTGCAGCTGTACTGTACCTGTGGGCACGCTGACATGACAGTTTCACTCTTCTTATCTCCCTGGAAAAAGACAGTGTTCTCTGGGATGCTCAGTCCTCCTCCTCCCCTGGTCAAGCTGCAATGACCCAGACCCACTCCCAAACCCAGGTCGATGGTGTTGTGAGTGGTAGCACTTCCACAGTACTGATGGGTAAGCTTCATTCTATATGTCTGTTTTTCTGTGTTTTTCCCCAGAGGGTGGTGAACCTGTGGAACAGCCTACCAGGGGAGACAGTGGACATGAAGACAGTGTAGGCCTTTCAGGTACCCTAGGTAGCAGGTAAGAAATCCCTGTAACTTGGTACAGTATGTGTTTGCACAGCATAGTTCAACCCTTCTTAATGAAGCAGGGAAGGGCGAACATGATGAACCTACTACAGAGTCCCTTAAATGACAATCTTATTTGGTAAAGTACATTAGCACTTTAAAAATCTGAGTGTTCCCTCTTCCTTGTACATAGATAACAGATGGCCATGATTTACGTGCCTGCAACCTATGCCCAGTATGGTAAGTAGATATACTGTGTTGGCAGCTATTCTCCCTGAGAGTCAGAGAAAATGCTCAATTGCAGTTAAGAGCCTAGAGAGTACAGTGCTTGCCAAATTTGTATAAAAAAATGAAGCCAACACAAAATGGGCACAAATCTCTCGAAAATAACTGTCAACTAATAGTGTACCATTGGCATGCATTTGCTTCCCTCTTAACAACATTTACAGTACATTCCAAGTCTTATATTACCATGTTAGGGCCAGCAGACTGTAGCATTTTCCTTATCCTTCTAGTCCATAGGAGTACATTTTGAAGAAAGCAAAGGTTATGACAGTAGGAGGGGAGTTATTTCATAATTATCTTGTACATTGCTTTGCATCATTTCCCAATGAAGAAACCAAAAGGCAAACCTCACAAAGTGTAACAGTTCACCTTTGCTCTAATTATGTCTATTACATTCATAATTGTTGCACAAGCCCATTAAGTAAGCAATAATACCCGACAGGGTGGGCATTATTGGGAAATACCATACTGCCCAGGGGCGTGATGAGGCCCGACGCCGCAGGCAGAGGGCCTTATATCCCCTGGAAGGTCTGGTATTTCCCAATAATGCCCACCCTGGAGGGTATTATTGCGCTTAGAAAATGGCTTTCTTAGTAAGTTTTGATGAAGTGGTAAAAGAAGAGAGGAAATGATTATAAAAAAATTAATAGCATTAGCAGAAATAAAAGTATTGAGAAAATAGTCTATGTTTCTTTAAGGCTGTTCCAGGTTCTGTTGCTCCTCCCCACAGCTATGCCCCCGACACCATACTTTAACACACACATCTACCTGAAGAACTACTAAATATCCAGTAGCAGTCTGCGGGCATCGTTTTAAGCCATGTCATGTTAGAAACACAGAAGCATAGAAACATAGAATTTGACAGCAGATAAGGACCACTTGGCCCACACAGTCTGCCCATTTCCCTACCTGATGTATAAGCAGCAGATTCTAGTTAATCAACAGCTTACTTCCTCCTGCCCCCCACTTGAATTGCCTTATGCCTGTCCCATGCATTCTTGAATTCTCCCACTGTTCCTGACTCCATAACCTCCTCAGGAAGGCTGTTCCATGCATCCACAACTCTCTCTGTGAAAAAATACTTTCTAACATTACCTCTGAGCCTTTCCCCCTCTATCTTCAAATTGTGCCCCCTTGTTCTTGCACATCTCTTCTTCTGAAAGATACTATACCCTCTTGTACCTTGTTAATTCCCTTGAGATACTTGAAAGTTTCTATGATGTCCCCCCTCTCCCTCCTTTCCTCAAGGGTATACATATTAAGCTGCTTTAGTCTCTCCTTGTATGTCTTCTGGTGCAGATCTTGCACCATTTTGGTTGCCCTCCTCTGAACAGCCTCCACTCTGTCTATGTCTTTGCGGAGATGAGGTCTCCAGAATTGCACGCAGTATTCCAGATGGTGTCTCACTAACTGTCTGTAGAGAGGGATAACAACTTCCTGTTTTCTACTGTTGATGCCTCTCCTATGCATCCCAGTACCCCCCAGCCCCTCCTTACTGCCTTCTCACATTGCTTGCCCACCTTTAGGTCATGTGATATAATTACTCCTAGGTCTCTTTCGATTTTTGTTGTTGTTATTAACTCACCCCCCATTGTATACTCTTTCCCTGGGTTTTTGTTTCCCAGATGCATTACCTTGCACTTCTTTACATTGAATCTGAGCTGCCATGTATTTGACCATTCCTCCAACCTTGCCAAGTCCCTTTTCATTCTTTCCACCCCACCTTGTGTATCAACTCTGTTGCAGATCTTTGTGTCATCTGCAAAGAAGCATACCTTTCCTTCCAGGTGCTCTCCAATGTCACTTATAAAGATATTAAAGAGGACCGGTCCCAGTACCGAACCCTGCGGTACCCCACTAGTTATCCTCCTTTCTTCACTGTCGACTCTGTTTACTATTACCATTTGCATCCTGTTGTCCAGCCAGTTTTTTATCCAGTCTGCCACCTTGGGACCCACTCCAAGGCTGGCTAACTTGTATATTAACCTTCTGTGTGAGACTGTGTCAAATGCCTTGCTAAAATCTAGGTAGGCCATATCTACAGCCCCTCCCTGGTCTACTACTTTGGTCACCCAGTCAAAGAAATCTATTAGGTTCATCTGACATGACCTTCCTGCTGTGAAACCATGCTGCCTTGGGTCCTGTGCCCCACTGGCCTCTAGGTACTCAACAATTCTTTCCTTCAGAAGTGATTCCATCATTTTCCCTACCACTGAAGTCAAACTAACTGGTCTGTAGTTTCCTGCCTCTGCCCTGCTCCCACTTTTGTGAAGTGAAATCACATTTGCCCTCCTCCAATCCTCAGGTACCACTCGATCCTCCCATGATTTGCTAAAGAGAGTAGTCAGTGGTGTTACTAGTTCTACCCTTAGTTTTTTAGTATTCTTGGGTGAATCCCATCAGACCCCATTGCTTTGTCCACCCTCAGTTTCAAGAGTTCTTTCAAAACCCTTTCTTCTGTGAATGGACTGGTATCGACCCCCCATTCAGAGTTTCTCCCTTGTTTGGTTTAGGCACCTCCCCCTCCTCATCTCTTGTGAATACTGAGCTGAAATATTTGTTCAGTATCCCTGCTTTTTCACTGTCACCCTCTGCCCACATTCCCTCCCCTTTATTAAGTCTCTGTATCCCTCCCTTTGTCTTTCTTCTCTCGCCTAATGTACCTATAAAATGTTTTATCCCCCTTCTTAACAGAGTTGGCTATCTTTTCCTCAGTTTGTGCCTTTGCTATTCTGACTGCCTTCTCTGCCTCCTTCTGCTTTAACTGATAAAGTTCTCTGTCCTGCTCCTTCTGTGTTTCCTTATATTTCCTGAATGCTATCCTTTTCTCCTTAACCTTCCCTGCCACCTCTTTCGAGAACTATAGTGGTTTCCTCCTTCGTTTTGTTTTATTGATTTGCTTCACACAAAGGCTTGTTGCCTCTGCGATGGCTGTTTTGATTATTCCCCACTGTTCCTCCACCCCTCCTTCTTGCCCATTTGCTAGTGCTTTTCTAAGGCACTCTCTCATTTTCCCAAAGTCAGCCTTCCTAAAGTCCAATACTCTTGTATTTGTATGGCTTGACTCTATGGCTGTGTTTATTATGAATCACACTGTTTGGTGGTCACTTGTTCCCAGATGGTTACCCACTTCTAAATCTGAAATCCTTTCTCCTTCCCCATTTGAGAGTACCAGGTCTAAGACTGCTCCCTCCCAAGTGGGTTCCAACACTAGCTGTCTGAGGCATGCCCACTGTAGGGCATCAAGAATGACCCTGCTCTTTGACATGCCTTCAGCAAAGTTACTTCAGTTAACATCTGGCATATTCAGGTCCCCCATCAACAATAACTCCTCTTTTTCTGCCATTTTAAGGATGCCTTCTATCATTTCCTTGTCCATTTCCTCCCCCTGTGATGGGGGTCTGTACACAACCCCCATGCGGATTGTGTTGCCATTTCCTGTCTCCAGGGTGACCCATAGTGACTCATCAACTTCCTGTTTACTCTTTAGTTCTGTTGCTTTAATCCCTTCCCTTATATAGAGATCTACTCCTCCTCCTTTTTTACCCACCCTGTTCCTCCTGTAGACTGTGTATCCTGGTATGTTGACTTCCCACTCATGGTTATCTGAGTACCATGTTTCAGTGACTGCCACAATATCCAGGCATCCATCTTCCATTAAGGCCACTAGTTCAGGGAGCATTTTGCACAGACTATGGGCATTAGTACTCATCACCTTCCATTTATTTTTTATGGCCTTACCCCTTTTTTAAGATTTTTTAAGATTTTGTAAGATTTTTTTTTTTAAATTGGGCTGCAGTTGGATGTTGTGTCTGTTAAGCGTGGGACCTGTGGATGACAAGTACGTGCCATGAGAAACAGCGCCGAGGTGAATAGTGCATTTTATTACATTGATAGATCGAATCAGTGTGGGAGCATCGTGGTTTGAGGTAGAATGCTACGGTTTTAAAAATGCTGTTTCGCACTAACAAACTGTTTTGAGCAACGGCTTTGTTTTACTTCCGGTTTAGCGCAGTGCTGCGAGACTGCGGTCGGGAGAATGCAGCTGTGAGAAAAAAAAGATTTTGCCACTCTTCCTGACTGCAGAATAAGTGGAGTGTGTTTTGTTTTTTTATGAAGACGGAGCGAGCTGATTGTGAAGGAGCGAGTGTGTGTGTGTGTGGGGGGGGTACAGTTGCTCTCGCTAAGCGAGAAAAAAACATGGTGGGGATTTTAAATTTTATCAGGTGGTTTGAACCAATGACAAAGCAGGGTAAGCACCCCTGCACATGGGTATGTGGTAAGGTGGCAGTTAGGCTGGTAGTAATTTTTTGCTGGGCATTTATTGAAAAATAAATGCCCATCTTGGAGGTGGTATTAGCCGATCAGCACTGAGAATCTATTCTTACCATTTTCTAAGTGTAATTTGTAACTACAACTCTGTAAATTCTGGGATTTGTTTAATGGACAAGATTAAGTCTGCTATTAGCAGCATAGTTTAATGATTGTTTCAGCACCAACATTTAACAAGTTATGGCACTAAGTTCAAAACCCCATTGAAAAACATTGAACTGCATACCTGTGACTTCAGATTGTGGTCCGGCTTTGAAGAATGAAGATATGCCTGTGGTCCAGAGCGGATTACAGCACTAGACCACTGATGGGTGAGTAAGTGCTTGGGGTGTGAGTGCTCAATGGGAGGGTCAGGTGAGGAGGGATGGAACGGCTGCAAAAGACATTGATGGACTTTTTTTTTTTTACAGGTTAAAAAAAAGACAGATGATCCCCGATCATGACACTGGGGGACTGGGCATTCCCAGTGTCACAGTTATGTGGGGAAGACATCGATGGACCATTATTTTTTACAGGTGAAAAACAAACAAAGAAAAGATAGATGATCCCTGATCATGACACTGGGGGACTGGACACCCCCAGTATCAGAAAAAAAATGATGATCCTCATCACAACACTGTGGGATTGGGCACTCCCAGTGTCATTTCTGTTTCTCGGGGGGGGGAGGTGTAGACAGGGAGGCTGGGGAGGGAGGAATTTTTGCATTTAAAAAAAATGTATTACTAAATAAGTGTTGGTGGTCATGACAGAATGCAGCCCACTCCACTGTGACCAAGATGGCCACTGCATGGTACCATGCATGCGTAACTGCTAACACATCTGCAGTACAGTGCGATGGCTATCATGAACACAAAAGAGTGTTCCATGTTCTACCATGAACACCAGCATTGTGAAATAGTGCAGTGCTACGGTCAGTAGGGACAACATGGATGGACTGCTTCACAGACGCAGAGGCGACTGTGACACAATCCAGTATGTTCATTTGGAAGGAACATGGAGTCCTTTTTCTAAGTAATCATAAAAGGACTTCAGGGCACCACCCACTACATCCCTAAAAAGCATCCTGACCTTCATCCATTTGCTGATATCTTTCATAGAACCTAAAATATATACAGTTATTCTATTCTTTTATTCTTGTTTTACAGAATCAAACAACATTTCTTTGATTTAGAGGCTTCGAGACAGCATACATATTAAATGAGATTTAATGAGGTTAAGTGCCTCCCCTGAGCCTGACATCACTCAACGTAAACAGCATATACTGTAATACTTCACTTGGAGGGCTTCCAGCTCATAGAGGGTAATGAATTTATAGGCTGCACTTCTACAGGTATGTTTCATTTCCAATTCTTGTGTTAATGGAGCTACAGTCTCTGTTTTATAATACCAGTAAAAACAGCGGTATGTATAAGGCTGACAGGGCTTCACTGGATTTGCAGAGGGAACGGGAGAATGATGGTGCACTCCTCTTTCTCCCATCTCCTGACAAACCTGTGAAACCAGTGAACCTCTCCTTTTATTTTAATTTCAAAGAGAGAGAGAGAGAGAGAGATGGAAAGAATTAACTGTGATGAAAACAAACAGATTCCCCATACTGTAATCAAACGCTGTCTGACTGGTCTATGGAGTATCATTTCCTGGACACCCACTCCATTCCTTCAGTTATTTTTATTATTTTGACTACTAAATCCAGACTCATGTTCTTACATCCTGGTTGTCGCTTCATAAAAGAGAACGAAAACTTATGGTACTCAATCCAAATTTGACTTACATGCTAGTCGCCTTTTATTCTAAAGACAAACTTTTCATTAAGGCCGAAAAGGAAAGTTTGTTTTACAGTGAAAGTCGCTCTGTTTCTCCAGGGCAGTTTGTAGCTATGGTTTTCAGCATGCAACTACAGTGTTTTAAATACATTTACAGTTCATTTATTTATTTATAAATTTATTCTGCCTCCCTGTAGTGCATTGTACTACTTGAGCATGTGGTACTATTGAAAGTGCATAGGAAGCACAATTTCCATGAAGACCCATGTTTAAAATGACTCAGTCTTCTCCGTATAGTCAATGTGTTCAGACGGGGCAGTTAGACAAGGAAAAAGATCCTTTGTAATCATTCTTAAATATAACCAAACAGAAAATGGTCTAAAAAACACAAAATAAAGCCTTTTCTTATTTTCTTTTCAACAGTCTGTTTCCCTTATTGTAACATGGGGTACAAAACTGAAGCAGCTCCTGGCATTTTTCACATTTCCTTTAATTCTCTAGCATCATCTCTGATTTTAAATATATGTAATAATTTGAACAAAGAACCGAGGAAGAGAGGGGATACAGTAGTTATATAGCTGATGGGACAGCAAAGTTTAAGAAGAAGATACTGCATAAATATATGGTATAAAATGCTGTTGCAACAGACTAGAAAGGGAAGTGATTATTACATCAGGTCTTATTTCAAAAGGATAGGGTTCTACTCTATCACAAGCAGGTACCATATGGAGAAGACACCTGTCTTCTTGGAATAGGGCTCTGCACCTCTCTATCTGTGGGTGGAAGAGGGTCTTGTGTATTGACTGACAGATGCACTCTTTGCCCTGTGCATCTGTATCTCCAACCACATTGAAGCACAGGGACCACAGGGCCCTGCACTTCCACAGCCCTTCAGACAGCCCCATGAATTCTTAACATCTGCCACTGCACAGAACTGCAGGGCCCGCAAGGGCCATGCACTTCTGTAGGTGAAGAGAGTCTTCCCTTGGCATAGGGCACCTGCGTCTGTTCACACAGGTCCCAAAGGAAGCTATGTGAATTAGATTATGATTCCAATATCTCAAAAAGAAAGGAAATTATTTGCAAAAAACTTTGTTAATGCACCAGTTATGGAAACTTATCACCACAAAAGAAGGTAAATGTGGTGTTAGGGTTTCCAACTGTAACTCCTCACCCCTACCCCCAAGCAGTAGAAGAAAAAAAAATAAGCTTGTGTCAATGCCGAATGTTGTTGTGCTGGCATTGGCAGTGGGAGTGGCGTAGCTAGAGATGCATAGTGCTGTGATTTTGTGACTGTGTCTCAAAAGGTGGTTTTGCACAGCGAGAACGCCATTGTGTGCCACAGCTGTGGAAACACGTTTTGGGCAGGTTGTGACAAATAGCAGCTGGACTGTTGATAAGGAGATGTGCACAAATGTGACATGAAAATATTGTAGATTGATGAAGTTACAAGGGTTTGTGGAAACTGCACAATGCACGCTTGCAACACAGTCATTGTATGGAGTTTCGGCACCAAATTTTCAACATAGGCATTTTAGGACCTCTGCTCATGAATAGTGTCACCGTCATTTCCTCAAACTGTCCCAAAAACTGATTTTGCATGGCAGCCATGCTATTTTGTGCCAGATGTGCAAAAACACATTTCAGGCAGCTGCAGTGTTCATAAGGAGGTATGGAAAAATGCCAGTGATGAACAGCTGGAGTGAAAGTATTACAAATTCACAAAGTCATGAGCGTGTGTGCAAACTGTGCAATGCATGCTCATAAAACACTCATTTTATTGACTTTCGTTCTGAAATTTTCAACATTGGCATTTTAGGGCATCTGCTAAAGAATCGTGTCACTGTCATTTTCATCATGTGTCTCCAACACGGACTTTCCACAGCGACCACGCTATTATGCGCCTGAACTGTGAAAACAGATTTTGGTCAGGATGTGAAAAATGACAGCTGTACTGTTCATTAGGAGGTGAGAACAATGGCACTGTAGAAAATCTGAGTGAGAATATTAGTTTAGAACGCATTTGAGCGGCGCGGCAAACTGCACAACCACGCTCGTAACGCAGTCATTTTACGGAGTACTGTCACCAAATGTTCAACATAGGCATTTTAGGACCTCTGCTCATGAACAGTGTCACTGTTATTTTCGTGATGTGTCCCAAACACTGATTTTGCACAGCGAACACGCTATTCTGCGCTGAAAGTGCGAAAACACATTTTGGCATAGATATGAAAAATGACAGCTGTACAGTTCACAAGAAGGTGTAGTAAAATGCCAAATTTGAGAATCTGATGTGAAAATATTGCGAATGCGCTAAGTTACGAGTGTGCATTGCACAGTTGCTATGCACCTCGTAAAACAGTCATTTTATGGAGTATTGTCACCAAATTTTCAACACAGGCATTTTAGGACCTCTGCTCATGAACAGTATCACTGTCATTTTTGTAATATGTCCCAAATGCTGATTTCAAACTACGACTGCACTATTCTGCGCCGGAAGTGCGAATACACATTTCGGCCAGGATGTGAAAAATGACAGCTGTACAGTTCACAAGTAGGTGTGGTAAAATGCCAATGTTGAGAATCTGGTATGAAAATATTGTGAATTCACTAACTTAAAAGTGTATGTTGCACAGTTGCTACACACGCTCGTAAAACAGTCATGTTTTGGATTTTTCCCACCAAATTTGCAACATAAGGTGTTTGAGCGGCCCCCTCATGAACAGTGGCACTGTCATTTCATTATGCAGTCCCGAAAGGTGATTCCATGCAGTGACTGCGAAATCACCTTTTGGGACCGAATAACGCCATGACAGTGCAAGAATTCATAAAAAGGGGTCCCAAAAACCCCATGTTGAAAATTTGGGGCCAAAATTCACAAAAATGCCTGAGATATGCAGCAAAGTTGCAAAAACCCTATCTATTACATTATACAGCTTACGAGCATTTCCTAAGTTTGCAGTCGGCTTTGAAGAGTGCAGAGCGTGTTCGCCCACTCAAGATCGTCAGCGCCAGACTCGGAGGTAAGTATGGGGTGAGGGAGTGTAGGGAGGCAGGGTACACAAAGGGTGGGTGCTGGTGGGGGGGGGCGCAGAGACTACGAGGGACCATTTTCATTTTACAGGCTATAAAAACAGAAAAAACATTGCCGGACAGTTTTTGTTTTGCAGAGCATTTGGCACGCTGGGGTGGGCTCCCAAGGTGCCACCTAACTGTTTGGTGGGGTGTCTGTAGCCGATGGGGGATTGGGCAAACTCATCAGCAAACAACACTGGAGGGATTTATGATGATGGGGATTGGGCACCCCCATCGGCACACAAAGAAGGGTGGGGGGTGCAGAGCCAAGGGGGATTAGGCACCCCCCTCTTGGCATTAAACAATTGGAGTGGTGCTTTATGCCGATGGGGAGAAGGCTCCCCCATCAGCACATTCACAGGGAGCAGGGGCAGCTGACAGGGGGATTGGGCACCCCCAAAGTTGACAGTTCTATGGCCAGTGTCCCAACATGTACATAATGGCAGTAAGCATGGCAAGAAAAGGACCGCTGTGTCTGACGAGCTTTGCTCAGATTGCAGCGGACCTTTTCATAGATGTGCTCACCACATTATGTATGCATAGTGTGACTCTGGCATGCAGGCTGATTGGGGAATGCGGGACGCACCTACTGGTACGTGCCCTGCATTTGCCTAAAAGCGATTGCGCCTCTAAAGCTGCACTGTCCCACGATGTTGGCTGCCCAAGCACACCAACATAAAAACATTAGGGTCTGTGTAGTCTTGATGAATCAGTGGTGGAGTCTTTTATAGGGTTGTCAGTCCTAATGCCCACCCTGTTCCATGAACAAACATCACACATGATGTTGGGGGCCCTGTGTCAAGACAGCTACAGCAAATTGTGTTGACAACATTTGGTGAAACACACTTCTCTACTTGGCATGGAGCTGTACTTTGTTCTTTTGAAAGGAGGCTGTGAACTAGAGGGAGGAGTGAGCATTAGAATTGACAATCCCAAGGAGGACCCCACTACTGTTCACCAAGATTCCAGAGACCCAAAACCCTAATGTTGTTTCCTTTTGCTGCTTGGGGGTGGAGGTGGGGGTGGGGAGTTGGGGTTGGAAACCCTTATGACACATTTCTCTACTTTTGTGGCTTAAGTTACCTGAACTGGTGCATTAACAATGTTTTTTTGCAAAGAATAGAAATATATAAATACTGTATGTATCAATGGCGAAAAAGTCCATTTAAGTATCCATTAGAGCTGAAGCATAAATCCTCAAAGTAAGAAACTGTAACCTTAGAATAACATGTCCCCTGACTTTTGGCAAACATGTGGTGTAGTTTTCCTTGGGGTTTGAATGATTTCTCTGGTGCAGGATGGTAGTAACTTAATATCCACATGGTCTTTCAATGTATATAAATTAACATACACACCCATACTTTCACAAAGTGTGCAGAAGTTAATACCTAAGCTACACTTAGCAATCATGCAAACCCTGAGGAATATCAAATCAAACATTGTCTGGTAGCCTCCCACTGTCCTTACCCTGAAATAACCACACAAGACAGGTCTTGAAGAAAATGGCTGCGACCATGCATTTATTGAATAAATCATCACCTACAGGAGCAACGTGCATTGCTAGGAGGACCCGCAAACTGCATTCAGGTCTCGCGCACTCCTGCCCCCAATTCTTGGTCCACCCTAGTGCAGGCCTAATGACAAATGTACCTCCTGTGTAGGACCCCTTCCTAACAGGAGCAGGGAAGGTCATATAGCCAAACACCTTTTGTGGCTGCCCACGTCTGTCACTGCTGTCCTTGAGGAGTAATCCTGATGAGGGTGGACGACGACCCCCCTCTGGGTCTGGGTCCTGCAGTCTCCTGCCTCACGCCGACCAGAAGTGATGAGCTGTTCATGTGAATTCAACTCAGCTCCTCCATTTTCCCCTTTGTGCCCTCTATCTGCAATCCTCCCAAGCTGCCACATATGGCTGTGACAGTTGTAAACTTTTCCAGCATTCTGAGCCACCTCTTCACCTTAACAAACATCTTCATACCTATTTATGTACTATCTCTTTAATTATCAGTCGTCTGTTCACTGGCTAGATTTTACAACCCTTTGGATGAGGAGAAAAACCCAGAAAAAACCCTGTATAACAGGAAATTCTGGGAAAATTCACTCTCTGACCCCTAATGTGGTCACCAATAGTGAGTCAAAGTGGGTCCTACCTCCCTGGCCCCTCACCCTGCTTTTACGAGGGTGAGCAGGAGAGAATTCAGCAAACAGAGGAGAAAGAGGGAGAGCTGCTGGCCCTCTGCTCATGAAACCCCTCTTTCTCCACCCTCCAACAAACACTACCACCTATAGGCAGCTTAGAGGGACCTCCCCTCATGGTATTGCCATGACATCTGCTCACTCCAGGAGAGGTCCCCTACTTATGTTCCAGGTCCAGGGAGGGTGGGCCCCAGACAATCGGCCAGCTGCTGCAAAATCTTGCAGTCTCTCTATTGTCTGGTAGCCCCCCACTATCCCTTACTCTGAAATAACTACACAACACAGGTCTTGGAGGAAATGGCCACAGACATGCATTTATTGAATAAATCATCACCTATAGGAGCAGTGCGCACTGCCAGGAGGACCCACAGACTTCATTCAGGCCTCCTGCACTCCTACCCCCAATTCTTGAGCCACCCTACTGCGGGCCTAATGACAAAAGTACCTCCTGTGTTGGACCTCTTCCGACAGGAGCAGGGAAGGTCATATGACCAAGCACCTTTCACAGCCTCCCACTTCTGGTGCCGGCGTCCTTGAGGAGTAATCCTGATGAGGGTGGACCATGACCCCCCAACTGTGTCTGGGTCCTGCAGTCCCCATCCTCATACTGACAGGAAGTGATGAGCCATTCACGTGAATTCAACTTGTCTCCTCCATCTTCCCTTTGTACCCTCGGTCTGCAATCCTATCCGTTAGAGTTTAATTACAAATCCTCAAAATTAAGAAACTGTAACCTTAGAATAACATGGCCCCTGACTTTTGGCAAACATGTGGTGTGGTTTGCCTCAGGGTTTGAATGATTTATCTGGTGCAGGATGGTAGTACCTTAATATCCACATGGTATTTCAAGGTATATAAATTAACATACACACCAATACTTTCACAGAGTGTGCAGAAATACGTAAGCTGCACTTAGCAATCATGCAAACCCTGAGGAACATCAAATCAAACAGCCATCAAGAGTCAGGGGACTTTATTATACTACTGACACAGGACACTCAGTTACTGAACAAAGAACCAGAGTTACTGGGGTCCAGAGGAAGCTGAAATTTGTACAGCACATGGCCAAGGGCAGGTACTGTGTGAGTACTAGAGAGAGGAACAGGGGATACCATGGGTGATAAAGTGATATTACCTAACCATTATGAAACTATATATTTGGTTACTTCCCTTACAAGCTGTGAGGAGGCATACATCTTCCTAAGAATACAGTTTAATGTCTAGGTGCAGTCTTTACAGACAAAATGAAAAATACACAATGAGTGTGGGATTTTCAGACCGGCACTTTTTTTTTTTTAATAAGTGGCAAGTGTCGCAAATGCATTCAGATATTTTTAAACATGCCACAAGCATCCTGATGCATTTACTTAGACATAACATGCATCCGAAATATGGATGTGAGTTCTGCGTCTATCTCTTTAAAAGTCTTTCTCCAAGTCTTTCTGAGACCCACATCCTGATCTCAGATCTGAAATTCACATCTAATTCAATTTATACAAGTGACCTTTACTGATCACTTATTACCTTGGTAGGAACTTTCCTGTTTCTTAATTGATTGAGCAGGTTCGGAAGCAGCGCTGTTCAGAAATAGTGTGGGAGCCACTCTGGTTCACACATCTTCCAACAACCAAGACACAGTTTGTTGTTTTATACTGTAAGCATCTCCCAAATACATTTTTTAAAACATTTCTGTCAGCCATCTGGTAAAGTAAAAAAAACTCCTCCACCTCCCCTTTTAATGACATTTACACATGGGGTGGAATATTCAGAAATGCACCAGGCAGGGGTCTGCTCCAAACCCGATCGTGGGCTTAAGTAAAATAAAAGACTCCCTGGTTATCCAGAGGACCTGCTCCCCAGCCCGATGGTTTCATTCACAATTAAGGATTGTGTAGTACAGTACGGTCTGCGTGGACCAATGGGCTTATAGCCGTACTGTAGAGGTTGTCAGTCAGAGTGGACAGGCTTGTTGGTGGGGAGTTGCTGCCTGGCTGCTGAATGGGGGTGGGGTGGTGGGTCTGAGTGGTGGACGAATGGGGGTCGGGGAGGGGGTACAGCGGGACCACCAGGGATGTTACATTTTCTAAAGCCCTCGATTGGACTGGGGTTTCGGTCCACTGGAACACCAGGGATTCTTTTATTTTACTTAAGCCCACGATCGGGCAGGGGAGCAGGTCCACTGCACCACCAGGGATTCTTTTATTTTACTTAAGCCCACAATGGGTCTGGGGACCAGGTCCACTGGACCATCAGGCATGCTTTACTCTCTGCCCACGTTTGGGTGGGGGGGGACACAACACCCAGACTGTGTTCCAGGAGGTCGGGTGGCCACTCACAGCTGGCGGCTGCCGTGATGTGCCCTGCAGTATGGCAGCTCACCTGTGGGTGGCCAGGCCTTGCTCCTTCTTTTTACTGGCAGATCTTTGCTCCCCCCCTGAGCACTGCATGTCCTGTGCTGAATATCAGGATGTGCGAATATGCATGGGCATGCCCCCCCATGGGCATGCCCACCGCACTTGCACTGCATATATTACCGGTGTGCCCCGGTGCATCGGTATTTGAACAGCACAACATCCCCTTTTGAATATCGCGCAAGGGTGCATCTGTGGGTGGCAACCCCTTTGAATATCCCACCCATATTGTTTTTCTAGTTTTTAACAACCTCCCAACAACCTTCAACTCCCATCCCTTCCCCTGCATACATATTATTTAAAGACTATTTAAAATGTCCTTTAAAACCTCCTAGCACTTTTTTATGTTTTTGTTCACAAGGTCTCTCGAGCTCTGTTTCTAATTTTATCTGCTTCTTTCTCAATCATAGCTACCTGTCACTCTAGCAGTTCACATGTAGCAGTGCAGCCTCACCCCTGCATGTCCAGCTCCTGAAAAATTAATATAGTTCCAACTGTATGACAAATATTTTTTTAAATGATACCGTGATGCATTATTCAAAAAACTCAATTTCAATGAAGTAAATACTGATCAAGTTTCTTTAATTGAAAAACCCATGGCACACACACCACACTCATGCTTCAACTAACTTTATTGAACTGGTGCCTTTAAATTTTAAAATTACACTCCATATAAATAGAAGAGCATGAAGTTGGCTAACTCCACTTCACGGCATCGTGGATTAATGTGCATACTGTATTTGCTTCAATTTGTGAGGTAAATCCACCCTGCAAAGTTCTGATTTGCAGTATAGGGCTAACTTTGGGAATTTTCGTAACTTCGTTGGCAAAATTGGGCATAGTTGGAACCACAGGTGAAGTTTACAATGTACCATGGGATTGAAGGTCTCATGCGACTGAAATGAGATGTATGCTATGCATTCAGTGCAATGTTATAAAGATATAGTTGGAGAGTAGTCTTTCCCTACTTGTGTGAGCAAAAAACACTACAAAAAACAATTACTCTGAAAGTGGCGTATTTTGAACCAGATCACTCACAGAAAATATATAGAATGCCTTGTGCAGCTAGATTACTGCTGTTTGTTCATGGTTTTTCAGATTTTCAGATTTATTTAGTTGGTTTTTTTTAATTCTGCTTCTGCTCCACTCCTTTGGAACTCTCTTCGCCATCCTCCAACTTCCAAGCTCTACCTCCCACCTGAGACTCTTACTCCTTTCCCTCCTTCCCTCCAACCAACACAGCCCTGAGACCTGAAGCCCCCAGGGAGAGGCTGCCTTATCCACCCAGGATGCTCTATCTATAGTATAAAGTGTCGGTCTTTGTGAACGGGGCCAGAGAGGAGAGGGCCCTGTGTTGGGAGTGTGGTCCAGAAATACCCAGGAATGGGGATTTTCTTTGTTACTTCAAGAGCGTGAACGTGCAATGACGTCTAGCTCAACGTGGGCATGCTCCCACACCCACTTGCAGGATGTCTGTCATCACACCCATGCCCCAGATGCAAGCTCCTTATTGTGCCGCAATCTCCTGGCCTCCGCCAGGAGACACCAAAGCAGCAAGAGGCACCAACCACCCTCCTCAAGTGAGGAGATCCATTCCCTGGATGCTCGAGCCTCTCCTTCCCCCTGCCAACCCCAGGCACCGAGTCTGTTTCTGAACTCTGGTTGCCGGTGTGGTGTGAGGTGTGGCATCCAGTGCCTCAACCCTCAGCGCCACTGGGCTGGCTCAGATTTATTTAGTTGAAAGCCATTTTTTTATCTACTGAAGTGGTGCCATGTAGTGGAGGGGAGGTTGTTTAGGTAGCAAGCAAGGCAGGCCTGTGGGCACTAGTCTGATTTGTTTCCTCAGTCTTTCTTCTTAATAATTTTTGGCGTTGGTCTGTGACTGGTCATTTTATTTCTGTAGTACAGTTTTGTGTGGTTAAATGAATTATTTATCGGTTTCTATATTAATTGTGATTATTTTGTTTAGTTCTTGAAGTGACGGTATTACCCACTCTTTTACTTATTGCCTGCTACACATTCACTGAGATGTATCTACCTTGGCATCCTCTAGCTTATGACAAGGCCTCTTAGCTGCTATTTGTGAGTACCTAACCGAACTGTCAGCACCTTATTTATACTGCCGGTGTTGGACTCTTTCTTATGTACTCTGTGTTAAGACAGTACTATACAAATGGCCTCTGTCTTTACTATTCAGTTTCTTGTATTATATTAGTTTATGTGTTACTAATATGTTTATGACAATGCCTGTTAGCTGTATTTGTTATTCCCATCTCATATAATTGTTCCCCTCCTTTGATTAATGAGGACTCTCTGTGAATGAGCTCTTAGCTCAAAAGTTTGTAATTCCAATTCTTTAGCAAATAAATAAATAAATACAATTTTGAATTACCCCTGTCATGTGTGCCTTGTTAATCCCAGTCATGTTAAAAAATACCCAAAAAATACATGTATATATTTTTGGGTCATTTTACTGTAGCTACTGTTAGCCCAGTAAACCGTTGTGTTCAGATTTAGATCACACTGCTATGTTAATCCTTCTGGTGAGGTGTTGTCTGCTGCTGTTGGTATTTATTTTTACTGCAGTTTTTTTTTTTTTTGTCCTTGCACTATCAAAAATTTAAATATATAAATTGACTGGATAGAGACACTCAAACAAAGGGAGAGCTACTGGTGAGGTAGCCAAGAAGTGCATATGTTTTGTGGGGAAAAAACATGTTGCATCCAAAAAATCTACCTTTGCAGCAGCAGCTTCATCCATGGGCACTGGGGGTGGTGGAAGTAGCAAAGGAGTAGCTGTTAGAAGTGACAGTGGCATTATTGTTGCCAAATTATTCTCTGCCACATTTGTAGTATCCATGCTGCTGTGTGCAGGGGGTGGTGGTGACAAGAAGATCAGTCCAAGAGGCAGAAAAATCTCTGGCTCAGGAACAGTGGTCAGTGAGGAGGTTGATGGTGTCCCCGTGACTGCTGTTGATGGTGGGACTGATCCTGATCTGGACGACAGGTTTCCATTCCCAAAGAAGAGTGCTGAGTTTGACAGAAAGTTTTATCAGGTCTCTTGTACTAACGATATGAGCTTGCCTGCTGGAGGGGGGCTTTAAAGTTAACAGATGACTGCTTTACACTAATGTATGGAATGAAATTGTATGTTTTGCACAAAAATTAATAAACAGTAAGTGATAAAAAAAGAAAACACCCCAAATCACTGCTTTCTTCTAAGCAGCATACGTGAATCCCCATAAGTCAAATGCTACCTGACTGGCTATTCCACCATGTCAAGTCCAGCTGTTTGGTAGCCCAGCACCCAAAAAGCTCTGGTCTATACTGCATAATAGCCTAGACTGCATATCATGTTTTATGTTTTTTGAGTGTCATGCCAAATACCCACCCAGTCATGCCAGTGTATAGGAAGTGAATTCAACAACCTCTGAAATGCTGGCAATTGATACACTGCCATTCTTTTTTGTGGAGAAAATGGGATTTAGAAGGTTGCTGGCTTATGCTTCTCCCAAATAATGAATTCCCACAGAATCATACTTCTCCACCCATGCCGCTCCTGAACTTTGCTGGACTGTGTCATGCACAATAATCCATGTCTTGCTGCATTCAGCATCCCCATGCATAAATCCCAGTATGGCTACATGGCCCAGTAGCTAAACAGCTGGTAGCTCCTATCTGTGCATTACAGTGCATTGGGCAAAGGTACATGAGGTAGTATTTGACTCTGGCCAGGGGAAAAATTGTACTAATCCCAACTGCAGTAGTAGCAATACTCCAGGTATTTGCCAGCATGCCACACTTGCAATGAAGATTGTAATCGGATCACACACAAGTCAGAAAATTTTTAAAATTTCTCCTGACTGAGATTGATAAGTGGATGTAACCTGTGGTGGTAGTGGTGGTGGTGGTGGTGGTGGTGCTACCATAGGGGCTGAAAAAGGGTCTTCATGCTGCTGTGGAGTCGGGGGGACAGGGGACTGCTGACCTTGAGATATTTGTATAGCGGTAGCCTCATTTTGACCCAACTTCACCTTCATGTACCCTAAGGGTAAAGTTACAGGTGAAGGAGGAGGAGGAAATGAATCCTGGTGGGGGACTCCATCATAAGAGGGATCCAGCTAGGAACACAGGAGGGGGAGGACAGGGAGGTGAGGTGCCTACCAGGTGCCACGGCATGGAGGGATGGAAGGAAGATACTGGGGATCACTGGGAAGGCAAGACAGGAGGGTGAGCTGGATGTCATTATCCACCTAGGTACTAATGACTTGGCAAATGGGACCAAAGGAAGTTCAGGAAGAGTTTAGGAAACTGGGAGGGTCTCAAGCAAGTAGCTACTTCTGTCACTTTCTCAGAAGTACTACCTGTGAGAGGCAAGGAGAGCATAGAGTGCATGCACCAGAACTTTAACTCATGGTTGAAGAACTGGTGCTGTGAGAAAGGTTTGGATTCATGGTGACTGGGGACCCATCTGGAGGGATGGAGGTTTGTTCAAGCCTGACGGCCTGCATCCATCCTGGAGGGAATCAAGCACTCAATGATAAGTTTAAATGCTACATTGACAAGCATTTAAACTAGTAAGGTGGGGTGGCAGGCCAAGCAAGGATGATACCTACTTGCTCACCCCCCACAGCTAGTAATGGAACCAGTGAACCAGAGGAGTGGCTATCTCTGCAAAGCAGTGTGCAAAAGATGGAGATTAGTGTCCAAAAGGTGGATAAGCAGAAAAGGGGCAACATTCAGCAGAAGGGCAGACAGCAAGGAGAACCAGGGATAAATGACAACCAAGGAAGGGGCTGGAGTAGAACAGTGAAGCAGTCTAGGGAGGTCAAATCATGGAAAGCCATGTGTGCAAATGCCAGGAGCCTTAGCAACAAGATGGAAGATCTGGAGGCTGTCATGGTACAGTCAGACCTGACATTGTGGCCATCACTGAAACCTGGTGTAATGATAACCATGACTGGGAGATGGCCATACCTGGCTACAACATATTCAGAAGAGACAGAGCAGGCAGGAAGGGGGAGGAGTGGCACTGTATGTGAAAAATGACATAAGGGCCACACAGATCCAGGAGGAACAAAATGGGGAGAGATACTGTGGGTTAAGCTGGAAAGGAAAATGGGGCCAGCCATCCGCACAGGTGTGGTCTATAGACCACCAGCCCAGGAGGAAGAAACAGATAGGGAGTTGATGCTAGCCATCCAAAGGATGGCAGACAAGGTGAGGTAGTACTGGTTGGAGACTTCAATATACCAGACGTGGACTGGAGCATCCCAGCAGCAGCATCAACTAGGAGCAGATTTATCCTGGACTCCTTCAGGGTGCCTTCCTCAAGCAACTGGTCATGGAACCAACTCGGCAGAAGGCAATACTGGACCTTGTGCTCACAAACAGGGACAGTGTGATGGGGTAACAGTGGGGAGCACCTGGGTAACAGTGACCACCAGTCATTGTGGTTTGAAATCACAGAAAGAGCAGAACCAAACCACACAAAAACACGTATCCTGGATTTTAGGGGCAGACTTTGGGAAAATGGGAGATGCTTGAAAGAGGCATTAGAGGGAATGGGACAGGAATCAGGGATTGAGGAACAGTGGGCAGTATTTAAAATGGGGATTATAAGAACAACAGAATTATGCATTAAGCAGGTTAGCAAGAGGAAAAGAAGAGGAGACCATTATGGTTTTCCAAAGAGGTAGCAAAGAAAGTGAAAGCCAAAAAGATTGCATTCAGGCAATACAAAAAGACACAGGCAGAAGGATAGGAGAAGTACCAGGAGAAACAAAGGGAGGCAGGAAGTCAGTAAGGGAAGCCAAAGCTCAGACAGAAGAACACATTGCAAAATCAGTGGTTAAAGGGACAAACCTTTACAGGTACATAAGGAAAAAAGAAGGACAAAGGGAGGGATAGTGAGACTGAAGGGGAGGATGGGAGCAGCGTGGAGGATGACAACAGTAAAGCTGACTTATTGAACAGGTATTTCTGCTCAGTCCTTACTAAGGAAGAGGGGGTAATGGGTCTGAAGGGAGTACAAGGGTGAGAATGGTGCAGAATGGACACAAGTCCTTTACACGAGAAAGGGTCCTGAAGGAACTGGAAGTAATAAGAGCTGATAAAGCAATGGGGCCAGATGGGGTGCACCCCAGGGTCCTTAAAGAACTAGAGAGGTGGTGGCTGAACCTCTGGCTATCCTGTTCAGCCAATCACTGGAAACAGGGAGGTACCCAAAGACTGGAGGACAGCAGATGTAGTCCCCTTATACAAAGAGTGGGAACAAAGAGGAAGCAGGGAACTACAGACCAGTCAGCCTCACCGGTAGTGGGAAAGATCATGGAAGCACTACTGAAGGAGAGATTGGTGGAACATCTGGTTGTCAATGGACTACAGGACCCAAGGCAGCATGGTTTCACCAGGGGAGGTCATGTCAGATCAACCTCATTGAATTTTTGACTGGGTGACTAGGGAGGTGGATCAGGGGAGGGCAGTGGACATGGCCTATCTGGACTCAGCAAGGCCTTTGACACTGTGCCACATAGAAGACTATTACACAAACTGGGGAATATGGGTGTGGGCAGGACAGTAGTGTGGTGGGTAGGTAACTGGCTGGGTGGCAGGACACAGAGGGTGGTGGTAAATGGCTGTCACTCCATAGAGGGAAGAGTGACCAGTGGGGTACCACAGGGATCAGTGCTGGGACGGTCCTATTCAACATCTTCATCAGTGACATTGACAGGATATAGAAGGCAGAATTTCACTGTTTGCTGATGACACAAAGCTCTGTAACAGAGTAGACACACCAGAGGTGTAGACAGAATGAGAAGGGACCTGCAGAAACTTGAAGAATGGTCAAGGGTTTGGCAGTTAAATTCAATGCAAAGAAGTGCAAGATAATGCATATGGGGCACAAAACCTGGCACAATATATCAGTTGGGGGTGAGGATATAGCATGACCAAGCAGGAAAGAGATCTTGGGGTTGTCATCTCTGATGACCTCAAGGTAGGAAACAGTGTGACAAGCATCAGGTAAAGCAAATAGGATGCTGGGATGTATGGCAGGCATCACCAGCAGGAAAGGAGGTCATAATTCCGCTATACAAGACACTAGTGAGGCCCCACCTGGAGTACAGTGTACAGTTCTGGAGACCATACCTACGTAAGGACATAGACAGGGTAGAGAAGGTTCAGAGGAGGGCAACAAAGATGGTGCATGGTTGCATCACAAGTTCTATGAAGACAGGTTGAAGGAACTGAACATGTACTCCCTGGAGGAGAGGGAGGGAGAGGGATATGATAGAGACATACAAGTATCTTACAGGGAGGAACAGGGTGCAGGAAAACACTATTTTTAAGCGAAAAAGATGTTTCAGGACTAGAGGGCATGGGATGAAGTTGGAGGAGGATGATTCAGAGGAAACATGAGAAAGAATTTCTTCACAGAACAGGTGGTGGACAAGTGGAACACCCTGCCAGAGGAAGTGGTGGGGGCTGAAACAATCACGGGATTTAAGAATGCATGGGATAGACATAAAGGAATTCTAGAGGTCAGGGGTAAGGGGAAATAGACTTCTAGGAAAACAAACTGAACTTACAAGCTCAAATGGGCAGACTAGGTGGGCCATAGGCCCTTATCTGCCGACACTGTCTATGTATCTATGTAAGTTGTCAGGTGACATTGCCAAAAGTTGAATTTCCTACTAAACAGAAGAAATCCACAAATTTATTCACAAAGGCAAATTTGGTGAACTTTCCATAACTTCACCAGTGAACTGAAACTTCACAACCTCTCTACCTACGAGGGTCGAGTACAAGCTCACCATACCTGTCGTTTCCAGCATTCAACTGCCACTTCTCAGACAGGCTAGCATGAGACAATAGAATTGTTAGTTTTAAAGTATTGTATCATATTCTCAGTCCCTCACATGAAAATGTATAGGCTTGCTGGACACATGCCCAATGTATGATCTACCTGCACTAATAAACAACCAGTCTCCAAGTCTCCCACTCAGACATCAATTTATACAACACGTGCTTTGGTATATTCTCTAAAAGGGATGTTCTTCCATGGTCAGGTCTTGTGTTCAATGTTTCATTAAATACTCTGATGGTCTAAAGCTGCAGTGCTTTAACATGGTTGGGGGGCCAGAGAGCTGACTAATCCTAGACCACTGCAATATAAAGCCTCCTAATGACTGACCGCTTTGTTGGGGGGGCTATATATTTTTTTACTTTTCTATGCAAAATGTTTTTCACCTATAAAGGTTTCTAACAAAATACCTTAGTTTACAATAACATTTGTGTACCCATTTTATAAGCACAAGAAGATACTCCAGGGCTGGTTCCTGAACTGCACTTCTAAGTGGCTGAAGGCATTAAATGCACATATGACTTACCTCACAATATGCATGCATGTGTGATTCAGGAATAGAAAACAACACCCTGCCTTGTCTTATTGCTTACATAAGAAACTCCATTTGGCCATTGGAATGCTGTTTCTGTTGTCAAATCATTCTACAGTGTTTATGTTTTAGAATAAAAAAAGAGTAAAACATGTAACTGTTTTTATCAATGGGCTCCCTGAAACTGAGTCTGATTATACTAGATTTTAAGGCCAGGACCTCTAGGTGTAAATCAGCTTCAAGTGTCTGATGAAGGTGCTGTAGTTTTATGATCTACAAACAGTGCTTGACATCCCAAATCATCAAACTACTACATATCCTTAGCACAACTGATAAAATTGTTATGAGGATTCCAAAACAACAAAAATGGAAATTTGCATAGAAGAGTCTTATTTGATGAAAGGTATATCAGAATGTTATACAATGCATGATGCCTGTCTCTGACTCATGACCTAATGACAGATTGGATTTAGCAGCAGTGCAGTTAAACCCTTACTTTTCACATTAAATTCATTTATCACAAACAGGTTTGAATCTGATTGGATTGGTGCCATCAGCCCAGCTAAGCTCTGAATACTTGCCACTGAAATGTATAGATGTTCTGATGCCTTCTGATTAGCAGTTGGCAGTGAGTAATGAAGAGTAACCAGTCTTCCAAGTAAGTATAAAATGGAAATGTCACTGAACACAACAGCAGTACAAGACAAGGTCATTGCTCTGCTAAAGTGATGCTGGTACAGCAACGCACATTACATCCCGTGGCCTGTTTTGCTATGTTGCTCTCATTTGCTCAGAGATTTAAGTCCTAAACCAGACTGGATCCACCTCATGTTCTCCTTTACTCTGCATAGCTTTCTTTGTGTTGTATACAGTATATTCTGTGCCCCCTCTCCAAAACAAAACAACAACAACAACAGAAGCTTGGAAGTTTTACAGGATGCAAAAAAGTACAGACCAGTTCAGATTACTATGCAGTGGTAGCCAATGACAATATTCCCTAAATATCTGAATATACTGTTTCTATAAAATAAACAGTGGGAAAGTGTGAGTTACAAGGTGATAATTCAGTTGAGAGTTTCATGGAACATAATATTCAGCAAGGCAAAAGACTGAGTGGATTGTGAAATTCCATAAACCCCAAGATTGAATTGTCACCTTGTAACTCACACTTGCCCATTGTTTTATTTATCTTACAGGAATAATCCCACAGTTAAATAAATAATATGGCATAGTAACTGCACTTTTTGTGCAGTTTTCTGTTGTCTTTGTCTCACCACACACACACACACACACACACACACACACACACGTGTTTCACTTTAAGACCGGTGATTTTTATATTTTATTTTATTTTTCTTTATATATTTTGCAGTTAGTTTCTTTGCAGTTTTTGAATGGCTTGGGGACAAAGAAGAAAGGCAGTCCTGAAAGCCACAATGCTGGCAGGTCACCAGGAGTACAACAGAATATGACTGCTTTATGTTTGGCAGCTGAAGGGGGATTTGGGAGCTGAGTGCAAGTGTTGAAAAGAAGTGTGTTTTATGGCAGACAACTGTGCCATTTTCACTAAAACTGAAAGCAAGAGTGAGTGAAGCATAATGGCACCTCTGTGAGAACATTTTGTACTGCAGTTTTCAGTGGTATGATCCCAGTTGTCTGTCAGTTTGCAATAATACACTGTTGGTGCTTAACAGGAAGCAATATGGCATTTATTTACTTTAGGGGACTCTCCGGGGAAGTGAGTGTGCTGAGCGAGAAATACGGCCGAATGCATATTGTAGTCAACGGTACGTCACTGGTTCTGCTATTAAAGTACTGTAGTTGTTATTTACTGCTGTGATTGTTGTTATAATAATATTTACATTCCCCACATAAGGAGAGAATTTTATTTCTGTTTGGGCCTGGCAGGAGTGGGGGTGGAGTGCCAGCACAGAACAAAGATTTATCAACAAGTACTCTAGTTGTTATTTAATGCTGTGTTGAGCGCTGAGGACCCAGGGGGTTCAACAAAGATTTTTGTTATTTCTTACAATTAACTTATATTTCTATTCACCGCTGAGGACCCGGGGAGTGTGGGGGGCAGAGTGCCCCCACAGAACAAAGATTTATGTAATTTTTTAGAATTTTCATTCTGTTTTGACTTCTACTTATATTTCTGTTCACCGCTGAGGACCCGGGGGGTGTGGGGAGCAGAGTGCCCCCACAGAACAAAGATTTATGTTATTTCTTAAAATGTTAGTTCTGTTTGGACTTCTACTTATATTTCTGTTCACTGCATTTTTGGGTTTTACTTACTTTAGGGGACAGTCTGGGACATACATTTACTGGACATGGAGAAACGGATTTGGAACATTCAGTCTGACTGCAAGACGTGTGTGTAGGGACAGAGAGTACTGATGTCAGTGGGAGGACGTTTTACTGTAATCAGTTTAATTCTGAAACAGGGGCACTACGTGTCCCCTAATCTAAATAATCACCAGCAATACTTCACAATTAGAAACATATTATCACTAAGCCTCAGTCAAAAACTGTAGATTATCACGTTTGGAAGAGTGTTATTTTGTCTTTGGATTATTGACATTAGCCATATAAGAAAATAGCACAGAATCCATTTGAAATGAATGGGTATTTCCTGTGATACACTGTCATATTCCACATCATGTCGCTGGCTACTGCTGTAGTTGACTCCTGGTCACATGACATTTCCATAGCACAAGACCCTAAGCTTAGATTTCCTCCATCCCTTAACCTACCCCTGATCTTTCTTTCAGTGTCCATGTAAAAAGTTATCAAATTCTAGGTCCAACTAAACTAGCAGGAGGCAGTTATATGTAAATGTTACAGCAAAAACTATAAACTAGGAAATCCTGCTTTGAATTCTGTCAAATTCACTTACAAATTGTATGACAATTGGAGAACCACTTAACCTTCCTGTGATTCAGGCCCCCTAAGTACAAAATAGCCTAAATCAGGACTCACATAAAAATGAAATGTTGTACAGGTGAATATTCTCACTAAGAATAAACTAAAAAACAAACATCTCATCTTTAGCCCTTAATTTGCACTTTTATTTTTTACATCTTTTTTTTTTTTTCAAACCTCTTGATATACCTAGATCTATTGGGCATTCTTTACAATGTATAGAACCAATGCTAATTAATTTTTGCAATATTGAATCTTTTTTCTTTTGAATGATTAAGTTTTAAATCAATGAGCAGTATGACAGCTGTTCCTCATATTAGTAATGTATAAAGAAATCAACTAAAGCACAATAATAAAAAAGAAAGGAAAATGTAGAGTTGATTTCCCCAAAAATAAAAGTTATAAGAACTATCTAATAATGCAAGTAGAACCCTCAGCTCTACTTGTTATTAAAAGCTTCCTGTGCATCTCATATAGTGTTCACCAACATGGCCTTGAGTTCAATATCAGTACTAAGAGGAACATGGAATGTAAGTTAGTGGCTAGAGCACTGAAGTTGTGAGCAGTAAATTGTGGTTCTTCTCTGCATGAGTTGCATCTCAATTGACCTATTCCAGGTAACATACTGTAAAACCTGAAATTTTCTCTGTAAAATAATTTTCACTATTTTTGCTAAAACTCCAATTGCCTTGAAAACAAATTCATGTTAATTAGTGCTATTAGCACTTTTTCCATCATAGCAAATGTGACAGTAATGGCTGACCACGAAATTGAATTTGCAAAGTAATGATTGCTTTTTTGTTTAGCTCAAATCACTTTGCCTAAAATTGACTAGTTTTATTTTAAGTATCTGTTTTAATGTAAGGTATCATTAATTACACTCAACAGGGTAATTACATTGTAGTTACATATTTACTTTGCCTAAAAATGACTAGTTTTATTTTAAGTGTCTGTTTTAATGTAGGTTATCATTAATTACATGCAACAGGGTAATTACACTGTAGTTACATATTTTTTGCCTGCAACTACATTGCAACCACAGTGCAGTTACAGTGTTAATTTTAACTCATGTTAAAGTGAAGGTCATCCTTAGCAATACTACATGTGCAAAATTCAAGTAAGGAAATAATCATTAATCGATGTACAGATTAGGTCAGGGTCAATATGGCACAGCTGCTGGCCTGACCAGCATTTAGTCTGTGTGTGGAATTTCCTTATTCTCTGGTTTCTCCTGCAAAATTATGTCATGCATAGATTAAACATATTGTAGTGAACATTTACAATATGAAATCCAGACCAAAGTGATATACAATTCTAATAACTTGTTTAGAAACACACAGGGGCTTGTACCATGAAACAATCAATTAGTACCTCTTAGTACAGTAATTAGCTCATAATTACACTCTTCTCTTCAACACTGTGATATGCAAGGGCAGGATTGCTTAAATATTTACATTTGATCAAATTACAACTTCTGAGCAGCACAGGCATGCTGTCAAAATATAAACGTGAAATATTTGATGACAGACCCAGCAGGTGCAGTCTTCCTAATGATTACCTGGCATGTGATTGTACTGTTGATTGCACATCTGACCTCCCAGGAGGGCACTGTCTTATTCAAAAGCGGGATTCAAGGCTTCTTTTGTATGATGGTAGCGATTTCGTATTTTAGAGAAATCACAAAGCACTGCTTTAATTGGACATTTGCAAACACTTATGTAAATGGACCAGCTGGCCAAAGTAGGAAAGTCATATTTTGACTTCAAACTTAGTTCTTACTTTATAACTCTGAGCTGATCACATCTGTTCAGGTAATATAGAGGACATATATTGCTCAGTGTTCAGATTTGTTGCATTAGAACCTTGGTTACCATTGCTTGCTTACTATATATGATCAGTGTCCAAATAGTTCAGTTTTATTTTCCATCTTAATAATGCAACCATCACACTGTATCAAATAACCATACTATTATATTCTGTCAGTGTAATCTTACAGCACAAGGCTACACCTACTAGTGTTGAAACATGTGCACTGTGAGAGGTCACGTGATGGCAGCCTGCGCAGTCATGCCTACTATAGCTCCCACTCCTCCACCTAAATATTACATTGATTTGCCACTGACCTTTTTTTTTTTTTTGGTGTTCAATAGTTGATTTGAAGATCCATATCCTTTGGAGCAGCTTTGGGTCTATAATTATCATGGATGGAGGCAGAAATGCATGATGCTCTTCCCCCACATACCCGGCCAACAACACCGATGTGGGACAAGAACACTAAGCTGGTGAAAGCTCAAGCAACTAGCGCATCTAGACATGCGACTCCCCAGGCCGCACTGACAGAGGAAACATTTCTGGAGGGACTGGCTCCTCTGAAAATCATGCTCAATAGTCTGTCCCAAAATTTTTAGTCCATGCAAACCACCATGGAACAACTTGTTAAGCAAACAGGTAATAATGAAGTCAGGATTTCTTCCCTGCATGATTGGTGAGCCTGCACTGAACCTGATATAATGGCCTTGCGATGCAGAGTTAAGCAAATGGAAGACAAGCTAGAGTATTTAGAAGGCCGTTCTCGTAGGAACAATCTTGTTATATTGGGATTGCCGGAGAAAGAAGAGGGCTCAGATGTGATCCTATTTGTGCAAAAACTATGTACTAAAGTGACTGGTCCCTCTCCAAATTGTACCATCTAGATAGTGGAGAGGGCTCATAGATCACTCTGGCTGGCATCTCCCCCAGGATCCCCTCTGAGGCCTCTGTTTTCTCGGCTTCTAAATTTTAGGGATAAGCAGCACATCCTGGAAAAAGTAAGAGAAGCAAAAGAGGTCCTATGGGAAGGCTCCATATAGCATAGGGGGTTTCCATTTTCTGTCTGGCAGAAGATTGTTTGTAAGTTGATTGCAGCTGACATAAAATTTCAGAGTTAAATATCCAGCTACACTTCAGGTTTACAAAGGTGACCAATGGCATTCTTTTGAATCTGAGGATCAAGCATCTGGTGATCTCAAAACCCTTTACCTGGAGTTATTCAAGTGAGGTGAGCTCCAGGAAACTGTGCCTGCTTTATGGCTATACTGACTGGTCATTTTGGGACACTGTGACTCGAATAAACTTGCTTTACTGTTGGCGATATCTCGTTTGGACGGACTGCCTTATTACTTTTCTGTGGGTTCAGAATGTCCTTAGTGTCTACATTATTTTGTTTCAGATTTACCAGAGACATTGATTGCCTTTCTGTCGGATTTGATTTACCCAAGGCATGTAATTCTAGCTTTTCATGTTTTACTGGCTCCATCTAGTGGATTATGCTTGAACTTTATCCACTGTTTTTTTTACAGTACTAAGTTGGGTTTGCAGTCTTCTGAGGTTGCCTCATGAGGAAATGAATGGCCCCCTGATATGAATGACATCCCAGTGCAGTTCTACCTCATTTGTTTTACATGACTCTTGGCTTTTCTGTCTGCTGTTTGTGGACCTTGCATTGCTGTGGAGACTGGATTCTTGGTTAGTTCTGGATCTTACCGGTTTTATAACTCCCAAGTTTGGATGCTTGCTTTTACATTGGGACATTGCTTCTGGACTGCACAGACGTATTCTAACAGGAGTGTTTATTTATACTGATTATATAGTTTGATATATTAAAAACATAGGATTTGCTGAACATTATTGTTTTTCCTGGGCACCTGGGGTGTTATTTCCTTTTCCCCAAGATGAGCGTGGTGCTTTTACACTCCTGTGATTTCTTTATGTTTCAGCTATTTACAATTGTCCTTACATGTTTATTGGGGATTTTAAGGGGTACCTGCGGGAGGATTTTTGATCTCCTGGTTGGTACTCTATTTTACTCTTGGGTTGGTGGGTATGTTGTTTTTAATAGTGTTTTCTTTTGGGGTGGAGGTTGGGAGGCGCATATCCTGTGGGTGGAATATTGGCATCATGACCTAAGGACTTGTGGAGGGTCAGTCACTAGGACTGGGGAGTATAGTTGTTTTGTTATATTTGATGGGGGGCAAGGGTGGGTGGAAGGGTATTTGCAGTCCACTTTTTGTTTCTGATCCCATTTGTTCTATACTCCAAGCTCTTTTAGATGGTCCTGAATGAAATATGTTACCTGGAATACAAAAGGTGCCCGCTCCAGGGTGAAGGGCTACCAGATTTTGTGACATTTGCAATTATTGGAATGTCAAGTTGCATTTCTGCAGGAGACCCACCTCCTCTCTGTGGAAGGGCTTCTCTTCTGCAGACAGGTGGTTGGGCAGGTTTTTGCAGCTGGAGACTCCAGGTCTCAGGGTGGAGTGATGATATTAATTTTTAAGGGAACCAAATTTCAATTATTACAGAGTGTGGATTACAATCAAGGAAGATATCTATTATCGCACAGGTTGCGAGACCATTCTGAAGTTCTCTTAGGATGCGTCTCTAGCCCCAGTACTGATCCCCCCTCCCTGAATTTTTCTCTGATTTATTGAATTGGCTGATTCCCTTTGTCCATTTACCAATTAGTTTAGCCAGGGACTGGAACTTAACCTTGACCTCAGACTTAGATAGAACTAGATGTAGGACCCCAGAGCTCTCCTCTGCTCAATAGTCTCTTCATGAGATGATAGAGGTAGGGGGCTTATGTGATCCCTGGAGGGGGCTACACCCTTCCAACCACGTGTACACCTTTTATTTGCCACTCTATAGGTCTTTTTCCTGACTGGATTATTTTTTAGTTAGTAGATCTCTCCTACTGGATATTTTGGATGGGGGGTGTCCCCTCAATATTATCTGACCACTCACCCACTTGGTTAGAATGTAACCTCTCGCCTACCTGACATCAGGACAAAATATGAACACTTAATACTCAACTCCTCCAAGAGTAATTAGTGGATCTGGGATTAGGGATCCTATTACTCATTTTATGGAATACAATGAGGGTTCTATTCCTGATGTTGATAAATTTTGGTGTTCCCTTAAATGTGTTCTGCTTGGGGAATTCATTAAATTGTCTTCCACATGAAAGAAGAAGTGAGAGGCCTCTCTTCACCTTCTCCTTGAGCAAATTAGAGCTTAGGAAAATAGCCACTCTCTTAGCGCTTCTGAGGAGGAACAAGAGTTATTGGTGTCTTTGAGAGATCAATATGCAGACAGTCTTTGGGAAAGGGCCCAATATGCTGTCCTTAAAACAAACTTGAACTATGTGGATCAAGGCAACAAGGCAGGACACCTTCTTGCTCTCTGCTTGCAGAACCAGGAAGCCTCCCACCTAGTTCTCTCTATTACATCCCAGAATGACAACTCCCTTAAAACTTCCCCTAGATACAGTGCGCAAATTTGAGCTGTACTATCGCCATTTGTATAGTCCCCCTGCTCACTCTCCTTCCTTATCAGATATTCCGGACTATCATTCTCCCATTCATCTTCCCTGTGTAACCCAGATCAGCAAACTTTCCTAGCCAGTTCCATATCTCTTCAAGAAATTCTGAATGCCATTCGATCTCTTCCTTCAGACAAATCCCTGGGACTAGATAGTTTTTCTCCCAGTTTTTATAAGGTTTTTGCCACTGAGTTGACCCCAGTACTTCAATGGCTGAATTCTTCTTTTTGTGAGGTAGGCATCTCAGACTTTTCCCTTCTGGGGGCACTGATAGTGGTGCTTCCTAAACTGGGAAAAAACCCAAATAAGGTTAATAATTATCATCCAATCTCTCTCATGAATTATGATATCAAAATGTTTGCCATATTTTTGGCTACTAGAATTCAACAGGTTTGGGAAGGGCTGATTGGGCCTAAACAGGTAAGCTTTATGAAAGGCCGCTCTTCGGCAGACCACTTGAGGAAGCTGTCCCATAATTTTTCTGCCTCCAGGGGAACCAATCTGCCTATGGCCTTGGTCTTCCTGGATGTGGAAAAGGCCTTTGACAGGGTTAACTGGGTGTATTTATTTTTAGTTCTTGAGAAGTTTGGATTTCCCATGTCGTTTATGGATTGGGTTTGGATGTTATATTCTAACCCCCCATGAAAGGATATATTGTAATTACATACTGTCTGAAGGATTTGAGCTATCTTTTGGTACCCATCAGGGTTGTCCATTATCCTCTCTCTTATTAAATCTGTACTTAGAGCCCCTCTTGTACCTTCTTAGAACTTCTCCCTTTATTACTGGGATCCCTGTTGGCCCGCTTGACCTCAGACTCTCTGTATACACGAACAATAACCTGCTACACTGCTAGGATCCCATTACTTCTGTTCCCACTGCCTTGCACATTATTCAAGATTTTGGTAGGTTTTCAAAATATAAACTCAGTATTGACAAAACATGATAATGCCTTTAAACCCTATGGTAGTGTCATCAGATTTTATCAGTCTTGGCCTGGGATGGACTACCAAGCATGAATATCTGGGTATTATCCTTGCACAAACCACCAGTTCAATGAAAAAGCTCAATCTGCATAAGTTGGTCAGTAATATTCACCATGATCTGCACAGATGGGTCTCCCTTCCCTTGTTCCTTCAAGGTAGAATCAACATTATTAAAATGAATATTCTCCCTAGGTTGTTTCATCCCCTAAATATGTTGAATGTTTCACTTCCTCTCAACTGGTTAAAGAAGGTCCACAGCCTTATTTCCACCTTTTTGTGGAAAGGTAAAACCCCACATAGGGCCTATACTCATGTAGGAGCTCCCAAAAACTTGGGAGGACTTAAATTGCCTTACTTTTTTATCTACTATTTGACAAGTCATATTGCCAAAATATACCAGATAGTCTACTCTGGTCTCCACACCACCTATTACCCCATATGTCCATTTGTGGCATCAAACGGAGCAGATGCTGATTGATAAAGTTCGGCTATCCCCCTTACAGTCTATACTTTATTTCCCCTAAACAACTCCCAGTGTCACTGCAGAATTCATTTATCTTTACATCAGTGAAGATTCATGCTAAACTATGTAGGACATCACATTATGTTAATGTCTTAGACATCTCTCAGCCAATATGTTTTAACCCACATTTTTGGCTAGGCAGTCATTTTCTGAGTCCCAGGGACATACCTTCCCTGGATGGGGAGAGGATCTTAGACCTTCTTTCAGATGGTTACATGCTTAGTAGCAAGGAGTTGTTGGTACTCCTCAACATGCCGGCAATATCTGTGTTTAAAATTTATCATCTCCAGCATTTGTTGGTTAAATAATTTGGCCTGACATCCTGGTCCACTAATCAAGGGGAGTTCCTCCATTTGCTTCAAACATTGGCTTGGCAGCCTCATTCGGTCTCCCAGATAGTATCTGTAGTATTTTTTAAACTTTTTTCAGATACTTCAGGTCATTCCAGTTACTGGTCACCCCTATTTCCTGATTCTAATTTTGACTGGGGCCGTATATGGTGAGATTTATACCGTTTTGTAGCTAATGAAAAATTACGCCTCACTCAATTTTATATTCTGCATAATATCTATTTTACTCCTGTCCACCTGGCCAGAATGGGGAAACTTCCTTCCCCATTGTGCACCAGATATGGACAAGTGGATGGGACTCTTATGCATGTGTTTTGGGACTGTCCAAAAGTCTCTTCTCTTTGGGAACAGATAAAGCAAAGACAGACTCCCTTTTGGGATTAGATGAATACTTTCTCCCTGTGATTTGCCTAATAGGCGATTACTTGGGGGTTCCAGTTAAAGAGGGGAAGTATTGATTAGCCATGATCTCCCTCTCAGTGAAAAAGGTTATTCTCCATCACTGGAAGGATCAATCAGAAATCCCTTATTCTGAATGGCTTAGTGAACTGTTATTTAACTTAAGGCTTGAAAAGATGACCACTAGCCTTCATAGTCGCCTGCAAGTGTGTAACAAGATGTGGAGTAAATTACATACTTTATTTTCAATTTCTTCCTCCCCTTGAGCAGGTCAGTGGAGCTTGGATATTTTTGATAATGGTATTTGAGATTTGTTGGTGTGTGGGCATGTGATTTTATTAGATAATAGTAGTGGACCCATTTAGGGCATCCCTTTCTGTGAAGTATGGGGCCCGACTGTCAATACAAACATGCCAAAACACTGACAAAAAATGGGACCAAACAAAGCAAAAATACAGATCAGGTTTTAAATATCGAAAGGATTACATGTGATGAAGAGATTTGTGTGCTCAAAAGCGTGTTTAATATATCATCTTTGTACAAGACATACTGTATGTTGCCCCAAATCAAGGTACCAAGCTTTCCAATGATTCCAAAATCCCAAAGTAAAACCCAGCAAATGATGCAAGAGGGAACAGTAAAACATTATTTATTTATTTATTTCAAAAGTTTCACCAGGAAAGGCATATTGAGTTGACCAACAGCTCATTTCCAGATGTGTCTCGTGGGAAGGGGAAGAGGAGAATAATGTATAACAATCATGAGCAATAATTGCATGGCAGGTAGGTGACTAGCAAAAGATATTAAGCTAGAATCATACAAGCAAATTATACAATATTTGTGCATTTTTGTGCAGTTTATATAAGGATGAGGAGGAGATTTCAACCCAGAGGGAATCTAGGGGATACAAGTAAAATGCGAAGTTCAATAAGAAGGAAGTGGCAAAGAAGTCTACCCATTGGGTTCAAGGGAGAATGGATCCAAGGTGTCAGAGCAGGAAATAGAAGAAGGGATGGCTAAGTGAAGATCAGGAGGAGATGGGGGTAGCAGGTTGAAAGTAGAGGAAGAGGGACAGCTAACAGGTGCAATTGCTGGTATGAGTTGAGAAGTCATGGAGTAGAGAAGAGAGTGAATGCTGGGAGGAGACAGAGTGGATGTTTAGGAGGAGGGATTTCCATAGTTTGGGGAAACGGTAAGTGAAAGCAGCCTGGCCAGCTGAATATTTTTTTGAAAGGACTGCAAGGGAGTGATAGCCAAAGTTACAAAGGGTGTAAGAGGAGGGTTGTTGAGGGGTGGAGAGGATAAAGATAACGTGGGAGAGGAGGGAGCCTAGTCAACATTTAGAGATAAAGGAGGTACAGCGAGTGAGCCATCTGGCTTCAAGAGAGGAGAGGGAGAATAGAGGGAGCAATGCTGGGTCTGGGGCAGACAGTCAAAAGCAAAATGGCATAAGGAGTGAAAGAGGGGGACCAGTTTGACTAGGGTAGACTTAGGAGCTGCACTGTTGACAATGTTACCAAAGTCAAAGATGGGAGAATCATTTTCTGGACAATACCCTACTGCCCACCCCATTCCAAGACTAAGTAATGTAACACGGGTACAGAATTTCAATTCAGTTCAATTCAGTTCACTTTATTTGTAAAAAAAAGGCACTATTCCAAAAGATCATAGTGCCTTAACAATTAAAATAATAAAAACAGATAATTCCAGCCAGACAGCATCGCTAAGCAGAATCACCAAAAGTAAGTTCAAATAAGTATGTTTTCAGAGCTGCTTTAAAGCTCTCAACAGTCAGGCACTCTAGAGTCTGACAAGGTGGAGAGTTCCACGGGGTGTGAGCCACGAACATAAAAGCCCATAACCCAGATGTCTTTAACCAAACCCTGGGAACCTCTAGCAATCCCTCGCCGGCAGAGCGGAGTGGTTGGGTGGGGGGACAGAAAGGAAACAGAAGCTCTTGCAGGTAACCTGGTCCCTGAAAGAGTAAGAGAATGGCTTGAGCATTAGGGTAAGTAACTCCAAGGCTTAAGGTTTAACTTTAAAGTGCTTACTCAAACCAAATATAGCATATATATATATATATATATATATATATATATATATATATATATATATGCATGTATATGTATAATACATTTATGTACATAGTCCATACCTGGATGTCAAGTGCTGCCTACCTATACCTCAGATATTGGCATAGTTTTAAATGTTTTTATTTGTATGTACAGACTTAAATCTATGTATATTTTACTTTGATATCTTATTCAAATGTATCCCCTTACACTCTCTGCCAGGACACATCTGGAAATTAGCTGTTGTAGTTCAGTATGCCTTTCCTGGTGAAACTTTTCAAATAAATAAATAAGCCTATCTAATATAATAATATATCTAATAGATTTCTTTGACTGGGTGACCAAAGTAATAGACCAGGGAGGGGCTGTGGATATGGCCTACCTAGACTTTAGCAAGGCATTTGACACATTCCCACAAAAAAGATTAATAATCAAGTTAGCCAGCCTGGGAGTGGGTCCCAGGGTGGTAGCCTAGGTTGCAAACTGGCTGCACAACAGGACACAGAAGGTAACAGTGAGTGGAACACATTCCGAAGAAAGGGGGGTCACTAGTGGAGTACCTCAGGGCTCAGTACTGGGTCCAGTCCTCTTTAACATCTTTATAGGTGACATTGCAGAGGGTCTGGAGGGAAAGGTATGCCTCTTTGCAGATGATACAAAGATCTGTAACAGAGTTGATACACACTGGAGTGTAGAAAGGATGAGAAGGGACTTGGCAAGGTTGGAGGAATGGTCAGACATATGGCAACTTAGATTCAATGCAAAGAAGTGCAAAGTAATGCACATGGGAAACAAAAACCCGGGAGAAGAGTACACAATAGCAGGGGAGGTACTAACAACAACAAAAATGGAACGGGACTTGGGGGTAGTCATATCAAATGATCTAAAGGTGGGTAAGCAATGTGAGAAGTCAGTAAGGAGAGCCAGGGGGATACTGGGATGCATAGGAAGGGGCATCACAAGTAGAAAAAGGGAAGTGGTTATCCCTCTGTACAGACAGTTGGTGAGACCCCATCTGGAGTACTGTGTGCAGTTTTGGAGACCTCTTCTATGCAAGGACATAGACACGATGGAAGCAGTCCAGAGGAGGGCAACTAAAATGGTGCAGGGTCTGCATTAGAAATCATATGAAGATAGACTGAGAGAGCTTAATATGTATACCCTTGATGAAAGGAGGGACAGGGGCGACATGATAGAAATGTTCAAGTACCTCAAGGGAATCAACAAAGTCCAGGAGGGTAGCATCTTTCAGAAAAAGAGATGTGTAAGAACAAGGGGACACAATTTAAAGATAGAGGGGGGGACGGCTCAGGGCTAATGTGAGGAAATCTTTTTTCACGGAGAGAGTGGTGGATGCATGGAACTGCTTTCCTGGGGAGGTTGTTGGGGCTAAAACAGTGGGGGAATTCGAACATGCATGGGACAGACACAAGGCAATTGTAGTGGGGGGTGGCAGGAAGTAGGCTATTGGTTAACTAGAATCTGCAGCTTATCCAGGAGGTAGGGAAATGGGCAGACTGGGTGGGCCTAGTGGTCCTTATCTGCCATCAAAGTCTATGTTTCTATGTTTCTATGTAGCCAGACTCCTAGGTATTTAAATGAGGGAACATCCTCAATTCAGGCCCCATCAAAGGTGTGGAAGAAGGGGGAGGGCAGTAAGCGTTTTGAGCTTCTGTCTAGTGCCAAAGGTCATGGAGACTGTTTTCATGGCATTGAAGGATAACTGATTAAATCGGAACCACTGCTGGATGTTGAAGTCCGGCTGGGGCCTTGTCATCAGATCAGAGGGGGGGAGGAGCCAGAGGTAAATGGTATCATATCATCTGCGTATATGTGGATGGACGCAAAGGAGCAGGCAGCAGGGAGGTCATTCAGCAAGACTGAAAAGGGTACTGGATCAAGGGCAGACCCAGTATTGATGGGAGGGATAGGGAATTTCAAATTCCAACAGATAGAGTCCTACCCTAAAAGTAGGAGTGGAACCAATTAGTAGAGGAGCTGGAGAGTCCTGCGGCCTTAAGCTTGACAAAGGAGAAAGGGGTGGGCTACAGTGTCAATGGATTTGACCAAGTTGACAAGGATGGCTGAGGTGATAAGGCCCTTATCCATGCCTTAGAGAATGGAGTCAGTGAGCCAGAGAAGAGAGGAGAAGGAGGTGGAATGGAATTTATGAAAGCCAGAATAGAAGGGGTAAAAGAGAAGGAGTCAAGGAAGGGGGAGAGCTGAGCCAAAGCAAGGTGTTCTAGTAGTTTAGCTAAGGTGGAGAGCAAGGAGATAGGGTAGTAGTTGCCAGGATGGGTGAAATCACCACCTTTGGGAAGAGGTATGATGGTGGCCTGTTTACAGGTATCAGGGACAGAGGCAAGGGAGAAAGAGAAGTTAAGAAGGGAGGTAATAGGTAGGGCAAAGGCAGGGACAGAGAATTAGAGGAGTTTGGGGTTGAGTCCATCAGGGCTCTTGACCTTGAGAGGATTAAGAGCCAGAATGGCCTTAAGAATGTCAGCAGCAATAGTGATAGGAGAGAAGGAGAAGGGGGGAGATGGGATGGTTGGACTGGGGAGAGGGGTGGGGAGGGGGGAGGGAGGAGAGAAGGGAAGAGGCACAGGAGGTGAAGAAAGAGTTGAACTCGGAGGTAACAGAGATGGGGTCAGAAAGTGGGATGCTACCTACCTTGAGGACATGGGAGGAGGACTGGGTTGGGTGAGAGATCAGGGTGTGGATGACTTTCCAGTATCTTGAGGGGTGGTTAAGGTTGCTCTGGAAAGTGGAGACAAAGCATCCAGCTTTGCTACGCCTACTGGCTCTATTGCTGGCATTGTGAAGGGCTCGGTACTTAAGTAAGTCAGTAGGGGAGACAGAGGACTTAGGAGTCTTCCAGGCAAGATCACATGCATGTAGGTAGGCCAGTAACTCTGCAGAAATCCAGGGAAGGTGGGAACCACAGGCCATGGTTTTCCTAAATCCAGAATAGAATACCTGACTGAAAATGTGTTACAGGTTCCTAGACAACATGGTTTCATGAGGGGAAAATCATGACAAACTAACCTGGTTAAGTGGTATCACATAAAATGGGTGAAGTTATTTTGGCAAACACATTTGGGTGAGTCAAAAAGAGCAACGGTATTTATGGCACCCATGCAATTACGGTGAATGGACAATAAGTGTGACTGCACTGATTCTGCATCCTCTACCATCCAGGTATGGCGTGGAGTTAGAATATATAAAATGGGGGGTGGAGGGCATATCTCACCACATTGAATAAGAAGAGTAACTTAGGAGACACCTGTGGTACAGGTGCAACAGGCATTCCGGTGATGTTCCTGCATGGTGGCTTCTTGTCCCAGGTGTAATCTTGAAGGTAGCCATTTTGTCTGTCGCTGTTGTGTGGAGTCACCCAATTGACCATCTCTCCTATTGATGTGCTGTTTTGATGTTCACTCATATTCCTTAGCCCATTTTACATGGAACCAGTTGAGTTCTTCAGTTGGGTGACTAGAGTAGTGGATCAGGGAAGGGCAGTGGATGTGGATGACCTGGACTTTAGGAAAGCCTTTGACACCGTTCCACATAGGAGATTACTAGACAAGCTGAACAGTTTCGGTGTGGGGAAAAGGTAGTTTGCTGGGTACAAAATTGGCTGTGGGACAGGAGCCAGAGTGTAGTAGTAAACAGAGGAAGATCGGAAGAGGGGAGAGTGACAAGTGCGGTGCCACAGGGCTCAGTTCTGGGGCCCTTACTGTTCAATGTATTCATTGGGGACATCGCCAAGGGTCTGCAATAGAAGGTATGCCTGTTCACAGATGACACAAAGATCTGAAACAGGGTTGACACACTTGAGGGAGTGGACAAAATGAGGAGGGACTTAATAACTCTGGAGGAATGATCAAAGGAATGGCAGCAAGGATTCAATGCCAAAAAGTGTAAAATCATGCATATGGGGCACAAGAACCCAAGGGCAACTGAGAAGATCACAACATCTAATTAGGGCAGGGATCTGGGAGTTATCATAATGGATGACCTCAAAGCGATAAGTCAGTGTGGCAGGGCAGTAGGGAAGGAAAATAGGATGCTGGGTTGAATAGGGAGGGGTATTACAAGTAGAAAGAGGGAGGTAATATTGCCATTGTATAAATCACTGGTGAGGCCCCACCTCGAATTGTGTGTCTAGTTTTTGAGGCCCCATCTCAGGAAAGGCATTGAACAGCTGGAAAGAGTGCAGAGATGGGCTACCAAGATGATTCAGGGCATGCATCAGAAAAGATATGAGGAGAAGCTCAGGGAGTTGAACATGTACTCACTGGATATTAGAAGGGAGGGGGACATGATGGAGGCATTCAAATACATCAAGGGTATAAACAAAGTGCTGGAGGGTAGCTTTCCACAGAAAAGGAGATGCACAAGAACAAGGGGTCATGATATGAGACTGGAAGGAGGGAGACAGAGGTAATGTGAGGAAATTTTTCTTCATGGAAAGAGTGGTAGAACCTTGGAACAACTTACCAAAGTAAGTGGTGGGAGTAAACCCAGTGGAGGCATTCAAACATGCATGGAATAGACAAAGGGGACTGGTGGAGTCAAGAACGGGGTAAGTAAGAACACAGATCTAACAGAATCTGTATTTCTTAAGTAAGAACAAGGGCAGACACAATGGACCAAGAGTCTTTTTCTGCCGACATCTACTATGTTACTATGGTACTATATTAAAGTGGACATTCTGATCCAAAAGTGTGAGGAATTTGGTATTGAAGTAGTTGAGGGCAGAGTTAATGGAGAGGCAGAAGAGATGGGTGACCAGCTGATTGTTACTAAATCTGTATGGGGGGAGGGAGGACAAGTCCAGTGACTGGAAGGACTGGATCTGGAGGAGTTTGGAAGGGGCTTTTGGATGGTGCATTTTGCACAATCAGTAGACCATGTGGTGGTCATTAATGATGTCAGGAGGGAGCCTGCATCAATGATGCTATGGGGGTGAGAGGTAAGAGCCCATTCCAGCATGGAGTGATTGAGTCATTTATGATTGTGACAGGTTGGGTCAGAGATCAATTGAGTTAAATTAAAGGGCTTAATATTCTGGCAAAATTTAGATTATGAGGAGGAGGGCCAGTTGATATTAAAGTCCCAAAGGATGAGTAATTCCCGAGATGAGGCATGAGTGGCGATAGTGGACAGGAGTTCAATGACAGATGAGGTAGATAGGCCAGGGAAGCAATAGACACCAGCTACAAAGATAGGGACAGAGAAAAGGACAGAGAGTTTGAGAAGAAGCTCGTGTGCAGAGGGGGAGGTGACAAGGCATACAGGGATGAACTGGATGGTAGAGGAGAAGTAGATGACAACAACACCACCCCTCAAATCACAATCCTGCCATGTTCAGATGTACCCACAGATGACTGCAGGATTAGGGATCTTGGGGGATAGCCAAGACTCAGAGATAATTAGTACATCTGGTTGAAGATTAACCATGATTGGTTGCAGCTGATCGAGGGTTGGAGAGGAGGATTCACTCTCAGCCCTTTGGGGAGATTAGTGGGAAGAGGGTGTAAAGGGTCGGAATTGGGCTCAGCATCGCCTGCAACTAAAAGCAGCAGTGAGACGATAAGTTTGACAGAGTCAGAGATGCGTTTGCATGGCTGATGAGGGGAAGAGAAGGGGTGCTGGGGGGCAAAGGGGTGGGAGGGGAGAAAATATTTAAGAGTTTTGAGGTGGAAGGGAAGAGGAAGCAACCAGGGAAGCAGGGGGAGTGTGAGATAGATGGAAGGCTGGATGAGGAGAGGGGATGAGACAGGGAAAGGGGGATGGAGAGGGAGAGGAAGGGGGAGCAGAAGGAAAGCAAGTGGGAAGGATGGAAACTAGGGAAAACAGAAGAACAGAGAGATAGGGAGATAAGCAACATATTTGAATGCCTGAAAGAATGTTGGAGCAGAACTTGATAAAGGATGAGTGGGGGGGCTTACAGATGAAAACTGACAGAGGGGCAGGAGTCGAAGTGGAAATTAGCCACCTGCACTCAGCGCATACTGCAGTGATAGTGTGGTCCGAGGAGCCCTGTAAAGGCTGCCCTGGAACCCCATCTCACCTCACTTATCTGCCTGTACACAGTGCACACTGCACGGATAGTGTGGTCTGAGGAGCCCCCTAAAGTCTGCCCTGGAACCCCATCCCACCTCAGTTTAGCCACCTGCACACAGCACACACTGCAGGGATACTGTGGTCCAAGGAGTCCCCTAAAGGTAATTCGTCTCCCTTCTACAGAAGCCCTGTTGTGAGGGTGTTAAGGGCCTTTTCTGCCTTCCGTACAATACTGATTGTTTTTTTCTAGCTGCGACATCTGTACCATGGACCGGAGACTACCCGAGGATGCCACTGGAACTTTAAGAACTGTTTCTTCATCTAATGCTGTATTTAGTTGTGGCATTTGGAGCTGTTTTATTTTAGTGCTGTTTTGCCTGGCCCTGGTATGCTCTCCTATGTGGTGCTACTACTTTTCTCTGTTACCTGCTAGCATTTGTTAGATCACTGTGAAACATTTGACTATGCTGAACTCTGTCTTGTACCTGTTCCCCAGAGACTGAGTGAGGCCTGCCGCATGGTGGTAGTGTTCTCTGTGTCTCCATCTGGTCTCCATCTTAGCATCCTGAGTTTCCCTCTGTGCAGCAGTATTTGCTCGGAGTCCCACATGCACAGTACAGTCTCTTGTCTGCTGAGTGTGTGAAGTGGAGTGATCCCCTCTCCAACTCCCACCACATACTAATGCCTTCCATTGTGTTTCCCTAATTTAGGCTGTCCTGGAACCCCATCCCACCTCACTTTAGCAGCCTGCACACAGTGCATACTGCAGGGATAGTGTGGACTGAGTAGCCCACTAAAGGTAATTTGTCTCCTTTCTTCTACAGCAGCCCTCCCACCCAAGGGCATCCCTTAATTTATTGACCCAATCAGCTCACGTGATCGCTCATCATTCTTTTTCCAAGTGTCTGTTTTCCCCTTAGTTCATTATCTTTGATGGTCACTAGGAGTCAGTGTTGCTCCTCCCCTGCAACATTTTTTCGCTTCCCAGCCACTCTAGCTCTGCTACCCTCCTCTCTCCACTTCACCTTGTGGCATATTCCACACCTCCTTGCCTTCACTGTCAAGTTATCCCCCTCCAGACTTGAACCCTGCACCTTCTCCAGCTCAGTGCGTGATGCTACCACTGCACCAGTTGAGCTGCCCTATTATTGGGTGTCCTTATATATTACTTATCCCTGATCATTTATTATTACTACCTTCATCTTGGACACCCTCCACCCACATTCTTTTATATACACATCATGATGTCCATGACTGCTGGTATACTTAGTTATCCTGTGGCAACCACAGCCTTAGGCTCCCCCTCCCTTTCTACCTCATTTATCTCTGCTTACTGCTCCTCACTCCCGTCTCAGCCCCTAGCACCCTTGATCAAAATATCGCACCCCTCCCTAGCCACCCCCCCATATCCCCACAGTGTCCACTGATGCTTCTCTTTCACCCCCCCACCCCTCTCCATAATCTCGCCCTCCCCAGTCCCACCTCCTTCTGGCCACCTCTCCTCCTTGCCATACCTAACCTTCAAGCCCTCCCTATCCCAGTTGTCTGCCTATGAAGGATAGACAGGTTGGCTTGATTCACTGGCCTTTGAAAACAATTTCAGTATACCCTTCTCAGGGCCCTCTTACTCCTGCTGCTGTTGTCAGGGAACATACACCCAAACCCAGGACCCCCTTCAGCCCCCAACCCAAAATGTCTCACTACCGATAGACTCGGCTTAGCATCCACTAATATCTGTAGCCTATAGAAAAAAATTCATAATCTCCAGGGGATGGATAGCCCAGCACCAGCCTGATATTCTATCCATTGTTGAAACCCGGCTCTCTAAGGATACCCCTGACTCAGCTGTAGCCATTACTGGGTATTCCATCTTCCTTGAGGACAGATGTGGGAAACGTGGTGGGGGCTGTGCTATTTACCTCTGTGACTCCTTGCAGGGTCAAGAGCTCCCTCCCACCCAGCTGGAACATGGTGCCCAAGCTTCTCCCTGAAAATTACTGCAGCCAAGGCCAGGGCTCCTCTCTTCATTACCTCAGTATACATTCCCCCTCGGAACCAAAAACCAGCGTTTCAGTCTGTACTGAACTACCTCTCTCTCCTGCCTCCCAAATTAGAGATTATAGCACTAGGGGACTACAACATGAATTGGCAATCTAACTCTGCTGCCCCTTATAAAGATGTTGTAGCTACTATGGACCTGTCTCAAGTTGCTGTCTCCCCCAACACGTCTAAACCCTCCAAAATGGATCCACTACCCTACTTGACCTTGTACTAACCAATTATCCCAATAAGATCACAGGTGTCTCAGTGCTCCCTAATGCCCTGAGTGACCACTCAGCAGTGCTCTGTACCTGGTCCTGTAATGTAAAAATGCCGGCACCAAAACCTATATTACAATGCTGACATAAATCAGGAAAGCTGGGGCAATTAAAAAAAAACACACCTTGCTCACTGGGACTGGTCCCCCCTTGACTATGCCTCAGACATAGACTCAGATCTCGACTGTTTCATTTGCTGTTTTAACTTGGCTTGTGACATATTTGCCCCCTTCTTTAAATGCATTGTTAAAGGCCCAGCCACCCGCTGGATCTCGCAAGCACTCCTAGACCAGATGTGTCACTGAGACACCCTCTGTCACCTAGCCCTCGAAACCGGAAAATTGGGTGACAGACAATGATAAGGGCCACAAGGAATAAATGTACCTGGGACATACGAAAGGCCAAAGCAGAGCATTATAGAGCATCCCTCGCCTTCTCCTGGGGCTCAGGCAGAAAGTTTTGGGATAACCTTAAGGAACTCAATGGGGAAACTGTGTCTGCTCCCCTCCACCCAACTCAACATCAATGGCAGTATCTCCACTGATCCCAAACTCATTGCTGACACCCTCAACTCCTCCTTTCCAGACCTTAGCAGTGTGCTCCCACCCCACTTCTTTGATTCCCATACCACACCTCCACCCTCCCCACTCCCCACCCCTTTTTTGCTTCAAATCCCTTGCTCCATGGGAGGCAAAGCCCTATCTATTAAATGCCTTAGGTAAGTCTTGGTTCAGTAGTGACACTCTGGACCTTAAACTCCTGCACTTGACCACTGACGAAGTCTTCTCCCTCCTAACCAACATTCTTAATTGCTCCCTATGCCTGGGCAAATTCCCAATCAAATGGAAAGTTGCTGTCATTACCCCCATCCACAAAATTGGCGACCTCTCCGCCCTGGGGAACTACCACCCCCACCTCTATACTTCCCCACCTTTCCAAGGATCTGGATAAAATCATCTCAGACCAACTCACTGAACACCTCTCTAAATATGACCTTCTCTGCAGGGAACAACATGGCTTTCAAAAAGGGCACAGCACCACCTCGGCACTGTTGGAATTCTCCAGCACTATCCACACTGCACTCGACAAAGGGTGTCTGGCCAGGTCAGTCTTTGTGGACCTGTCAAAAGTCTTTGGCACCATTAACCATCCCCTCCTCCTATCCGCCCTCACCCTCAAAGGCCTCTCCCAGGATGCCTGGTTTGCTGACTATCAACTGGTAGGTCTCATCAAGTCAAGATAAACAACATGCTCTCCACCTGTCTCCCGCTTATGTTTGGGGTGCCCCAGGGTTCTATCTTGGGACCCATTCTTTTTAGTCTGTTTCTAAACACCCTACCTAATGCCTGCTCTAGGTAACTGCTCTTAAATGCTGATGATGCGGTTCTCTTCTCCACCCACACAGACCCCCACATGCTTCAGCTATCCCTCCAAAAATCCTTCAAAGAGGCAGAATCCTGGTTTTCTGAGCACCAGTTAGTGCTAAAATACAAAAAAAAAACAAAGTTATGGTGTTTGCTCATCACCAGAGCAAACACAAAGGCCTCTCACTGCAAATCCATAACTCCCATATGCTTCCCCTTGAGCAGGTCAATACATTTAAATACCTTGGTATCACCCTAGACTTAGCACTCAATCATCACGAGAATATCCACCTCCTTAGCACTGCTGTCATCACCAGAATTGGCTTGCTTCATCGGTACAAACATTGTCTCCACCCGGAGGCCCTCCGTCTAGCTGTTTCATCTTCAATCCTGTCCCTAATTGAATACGGGATCCTGGTCTGTGGGGGAGCTGATTAATCCTCCCTCCACAGAATCAGAGTATCCCTAAATAAGGCCTGTCACCTTGTTACAGGTTGTGACCAGATGATATGCACCTGCTCCTTGTATAGTCTCTCTAACTGGCTCGATTTTGAAGGGAGGCTCAGGTATCAAACATGCCTGTTTGCCAAAAAGATCTCCAACAAACTTGCTCCCCCTGGTGTCTCCACTCTCATGAAACCAGCACCTGTGGTGAAAGCCACCCGCAGCTCCTCCAAATCCCCCTTCCTGATCCCCCACTGCAGAACTACCCTGTATCAGAGAACTTTCTGCTACAGGGCTCCTTTCTGAATCAATGCACTTCCCAGTGCCATCATTGCTGAAAATAAGCTAGGCCATTTCAAAACCCTCCTCAGGGAACATCTCCGTTCCTCTGGCACCTTTGACTGCTACTAGCCCTCCCCGGCGTACTCCACCCTACCTACTACTAAATGAAACTGCATCACCTCTATCTGTTCACAACCCATGACTCTACTATAACACCCCTTCCTGCCCCAATCACCCTATGACCTGATTTGCTGATCCCATAAGTCCCCACAACCTATTCTCTTGACAAAGGATCTGTATCCTGCCTTTACTGTTTACTTGTGCTCACCTTTGTGCTAGGTAACTCTACTGATTGTCCATAAATAGTCTCAACTAATGTTTAGTTCATGCCTGCAACCCCTGGCTAATATTTATTTATTTTTATTTCTTTAAGTCTTTGGTAGCCGGGTAAGTGCACTGATCAAGGGGACCATTTTCAGGCACGACCCAGGCCACACAGGTGGCAGTTACAGAGGTAGTGACAAGTTATACAATGGCCCAGATATTCAGACTGAGCCTGGCAGTGGCACAAGAGTGGGCTCAGTGCAACTGGGATGCACCGGGGGCCAGGACCTGGTGATATTCAATGGTGATGTGCCATGGTGTAGCAGCATTGAATATGGCAGGGACAGTGCATGGTGCAGTGGCACTGTGCCAGCGCAAGCCACAGATAGGGAGCACAGGGATGTGCCAGCATAAACGCAGTTGCTCTGGGGGCATCACCCACCATATGCAGTGAAGGGCATGCAAATGAGGCCAGAATATATGCAAGGCACAAATAGGGCCATTTACATGCCATTATGGCCCCATTTGCATGTCTTGTGCAGGGCAGCCCGGCAATGTGTGCCTGGCACCCTGCACAGCATGACGTGTGCACTGAGGGAGTCCTGGGACTTCCCCCCGCCCTGTAGCCACAATCGTGGGTATGCATTTGCCACATGATCACTGGTAGTCCAGTGGTACCCACCTCCCTCCCGTTTCCCTGATTTCTGGGAAAAGTAGGTAAAAACATTCCCTGCAGTGGCCCAGGTCACTGAGACCTGGGCCACTGCAGGGCTCGACTGGGACCGGAACCAGGAGGGTTACACCATATTCAGGAAGGACAGGGGAGAGGGAAGAGGAGGAAGGGTAGCAATAATAGTCAAAAACTGCATTGGCATAGGAGGAGTGGAGGTGATTTGGGTGACCTTGATAACAAGGGGGGCGCAAGAGAATAAAAATAGGAGTGGTGTATAGACAGCCCACCCTGGTGGAGGAGCTGGAAGAGAGTCTGGTGGCAGATATGAGGAGATACTGCAGTTTGGGCAGGGGAAGGGTGGTGGTGTTGGGGGACTTAAACATGCCAGGAACAGACTGGGAGACTATGACATCCTCGGTGGCCAGGGAACAGAGGTTGTTGGATGTCTTTCCAGACACGTTCCTAACTCAGCAGGTGGGGGAACCAACCAGGGAGGTGCAGATACTGGATGTTGTCCTGGCAGACAGTGACCAGATTGGGGGCCTGGAGGTAATGGACCCATTGGCGGGGAGCGACCATGCCACAGTCTGGTTCTGCCTGGACCTAGGAGGAGTAGAAGGCTGCACAAAGATGGAGGTAACTGACTTCAGGGGATGGATTTCAAGGAAATAGGAATGATCCTTAAGAAGCATTAGGATGGGATTGGGCCAGACATGGACGCTGACAATAGGTGGGAAATCATCAGGAGGGGGGTGCAGGATGCTACCAGCACCCGTACAAGAGTAAGAAGAAAGTGCGGTAGGGCCCGTAAACCCTGCTAGTGGACAGGGGAGGTTCAGGAGGTGGTGAGGGGAAATGAGGTAGCTTATAGGCATTTCAAGTGTTCAAGGAGTGAAAGGGATCGAGGGGAGTATGAGCTGATGGCCAGAAGGGCCACTAGGGTGGTGAGGGCGGCTAAAGCAAGGAAGGAGCAGAACCTGGCCAGGGAAATTAGGAGATGGAACAAGGGGTTCTTTAGATACATTGAGGAAAAGCGGAGGGTGAAGGGGCAGATTAGCAGGATTAAAACAGAGGATGGATGAGCACAAGGCCTGGGGGAGCAGGCTGAGGTACTAAATGAGTAGTTCGCCTCAATTTTTATGAAGGAAAATGGGGGGCTGCATCATACATGGGAGGAGACGGTGAAACTAGGGGGAGGACCCTTACCGATCAGCGGGTCTGGGGAGAGGTGGGGCCATCACTGGCAGGAGGGGGGGAAGGCAAAGCAGGGGGATGAGGTAGCAGAGGTGGAAATCATGGCAGAGAGAGTGAGGGAAGCTCTTAGGTCCCTTAAGACAGAGAAAGCACTGGGGCTGGATAAATTACATCCCAGACTGCTGAAGGAACTAGCCGATGTCCTGGCAAAACCCCTGGCGGAGTTTTCAGCATCTATCTGAGGACAGGGTGGGTGCCCCAGGACTGGAAAGTGGCTCATATAGTGCCTATACAAAAGGGGGGATCAAGGGAGGTGGCAGGGAACTATAGGACCATCAGCCTGACATCGGTGGTGGGCAAGGTGATGGAGGGCATTGTCAAGGAGAGGCTATGGGGGACCTGGAAAAGTCAGGGTGCCTGGACGATAGGCAGCATGGATTCATCCCCAGGAAATTGTGTCCAACAAACCTTGTGGAGTTCTATGACTGGGTGACAAGTACCTTGGACCTGGGAAGACTGGTGTACGTCCTCTTTCTTGACTTCAGCAAGGCATCTGACTCTGTTCCTCATGGGGGCCTGTTGGATAAGCTGGTAGAAATGGGGTTGGGAAACCAGATGATCAGATGGGTATAAAATTGACTCCAGGACTGGACCCAGAGGGTCGTGGTTGGTGGGATAGTCTCATCCCCAAGTAGGGTCATTATTGAGGTCCCTTAAGGATTGGTCCTTGGGCCCCTTCTGTTCAATGCCTATGTCTCTGACATAAGGAAGGGTATCAGGAGTGAGATGAGTCTGTTTGTGGATGACTCAAAACTGGGGGCTGTGGTGGATGGGGAGGAGGGGAGGGAAGGGGAGGGGAGGGTGGCCTTACAGGGGGATCTGTAGGCTCTGGAAAGGTGGTCTAGAAAGTGGAAGCTGAGGCTTAATGCAGGGAAATGTAAGGTACTGCACCTGGGAGTCAGAAACCTGGGCCAAGTGTACACCTTTGGGGGGGAATGCTACAAGTCTCAATGGCTGAAAGGGGCCTGGACGTGGTGGAGGATGTCAAGATGAACAACTCTGAGACTTGTAGGAGGGCAGTGGCCAAGGCCAACAGTATGCTGGGATCCATTGCTAAGGGGATAACTTCCAGTAGAAGGGAAGTGATACTTCCTCTGTATAACTGCTTGGTGAGGCCGCACCTCGAGTACTGCATGCAGTTTTGGAGGCCACACTTAAAGAGGGACATCAAACTCCTGGAGATGGTCCAGAAGAGGGCAACCAAAATGATCTGGGGCTTGGGGGACAGAACTTATTGGGAGAGGCTCGAAGAGCTAAATATGTACACACTGGAAGAGAGAAGGGACCGGGGGGACATGATAGAGGTCTTCAAGTACATGAAGGGGTAAATAGGGGAGGAGCAGTCAGGGTGCTCTGAAGGAGGGGGGGGACTAGAGGGCATGGGTGGAAGCTAGAAGGGGGGAGATTCAGGGGAGAAAGGAGGAGATGCTACTTCACTGAGAGGGTGCTGAAGCCATGGATGGAGGCAGAGATGGTGGAGGGGTTCAAGAGGGGGTGGGACAGGTACAGGGGAAGGATTCTGGAAGCAAAGTTCTGTGCAGCGAGAATATCTGGGACTGGGAAGGGAGAAACCAGAGAGGGCAAGGGGGGCAGCAAAGTCAACTGCCAGGGCAGGGTCTGACCAAACGAACAGACATGAAAGACAGTTAGGCCTATTCTGCTGGTATTTTAGTATGTTAGTATGTAGTCTAGTGGTACTTCCCTTCCTCCCATTTTCCCAATTACTGGGAAAAGTAGATAAAGACATTCCTTGGTGAGCCAGTGGCACCCCCACCCCTCCCACCCACACAGGACCCTTGCCCACCCCAACTCCCCCCGTCATGGGCAGGCAACTGCAACATGCCTGCATACCCCAGCCACCTGCGAATAACAGCAAGTATGTACTGTAAGCCCTATTGATCCACACTGTGAACCAATGGGCTTGCAGGATACTGTACTAGACAGTCACATATTTGTGAATGAAACAGCTCACATATGTGTGATCTAACTCGCATAGTATGCTCTGTAAGCCCTTTGGTCCACAGTGGATTCAATGGGCTTACAGCACATACTGTAAGCTGACATTCAACAGGCAGGTGGGCAGTATGCGGGCAGGTTGCAGCCACCTTCTGATGATGGGGGGGGCGGGGGCCAAGAGGTCCTGTTTGGTGGGAGAGGGTACCACTGGATCACCAGGGAATGTCTTTACCTACATTTGCTGAAGATCGGGGTAACAGGATGGAGGGGGGTACCAGTAGATCACCAGGAAGATACATGGGTGCTTGTGGATGGTGTACTGGGTGGGCAGGTGGTCACCCATGGCTGGTGGCTGCTGTGTTGCACCCTGCAATACAGCAGCCCACTTGTGGGTGGCCAGGAGTTGTTCTTCCTATTTACAGGCTCAACTTTGAACCCCCCCATAGAGGGTTGTGCCAGCATATGCGCTGCACATCCTGGGCTGAATATCAGGATGTGCCACATATGCATGGCCATGCCCCCTGCATCTATGCTGCATACATTACCATCGCGCCCCAGTGCATCGGGATTTGCACAGTGCCTGGCAGCCTGTTCAATATCCCATTGGGGCACAGTCGGGGGTTGCACAGGTATACCTGTGTTGCGCCATGCGCAATCCCTTTGAATATCCAGCCCATGAGTACAAGCCATGTGGATATACAGACATCATTGGTGAACAAAGTGGATATACAGACATCATTGGCGAACAAAGAAAGTGACATACAAAAGTAAAATTAATGAGAGGCTGAAAAAAACAATCAGTACATCATGTTAGGCACCAATTACTATACAATTATTTACTAAGGATAAGTGGCCAGTGCAAATTAATGCATGATGTAAAAAAAAAAGAAACATACAAGACAATAGCCAAGTGGAAGAGCCCAAGAAGCAGGCAGTGAGTGATGTAAGACAGGAGTCCATAGAAATGACAAAGGGCAGGAGAGGCCAAAGCAGACTGAGAGGGAAAAGCCAGAAAAGAAGGGCGGAGGGTTATCCAAGCTAGTAACAGCATGTGGCCTCATGAAACGGTCAGGATTTGAGATGTGTCTTGAAATGTATCTTTCTCCTTACTTTGTATTTCCCTATGTATTTTGTGCAATAGTTTTGTTATCTGACATGGAGCCTTTGTAAAGCAGTCTCTGACTCAAAGGATTATAATTCCAATATGCTTCAAATAAATAAATAAATAAATGAATAAATAAGTATGTCTGATTGATAAGTTGGGGGTTACAGAGTTTGAGGAGGCAGGGGAGAGGGTGCAGGTAGATTAAGTGAGCGTCACAGTAATATTAAGATAAGGGGACCCTAAAAAGGGAGCTGTGCAATTGATTGAAAAAGGAAGGGTAGAAAGGGCAGAACAGGTGAGCAGCACAGTAATACAAGATAGGGGATACAGGGAATGTATTACAATGCTGGAAAAGTAAGTGAAGCAGGGAGAGTGATGGCAACCAGGAGGGAGGAGGAGGAGGGATCTGCTGACCAGGGTAGGGACAGTGCAGTGAGGGAAGATAGGGGAATCTAGAATAGGGATTTAGTGCACTGGCCAATATGTGAGGAAGGAAGGAAGAGTGAGAAGAGCAGTGGAGATATAGCATGGGGAGGGAGGGATACAGTAGGGGGAAACAGCAGGCAGGGTGCAGTAAAACATTAAAGCAGGGCAATTTGGATGTAAATGCAGTATTAGCAAAATGCAACAGGCATTAATTAAATATATCCAGAATACACCCACAAACAAAACAATGAGTGATAATATTCACTAAAAATACCACCAACAGCTTCTGGTTCAATGTCAGTTGGTATCCATCTGTATCCCCCCTCCCCGGGACAAGGCTGAAAATAGGCAGAATTGTCTAGTCCTCTGTTCCTGGTCAACAAAAACAAAATATAATATAAATATGTAAAATCAGTACTGATATGCAGTCAGAATAAACAATAAAAAAGGGACACAGGTGATGTTCAAGCTTTGAGGAAGATAAAACAATCTAGCATTAAATACAGCCCTGTAGTGAGGTATGCAGACATAGGCAATTTGTGATACACCCTGAGCTGATGACTATTACTGTATAACTGGGTCCTTACGTGAGCTGAACAAGAAGAGTGTTCGGGGGTAGAGTGGCACATACTGCCTGGCAGACTGGCTGCCTACTGACTGACTCTGGCAGACTCGAGGCAGACAATTTCATTATCCTTAGCACATGGTCCTTTGTGTGGGGGCTGCTTGGCAATAGTATCATAAAATACGCTAGGAAGGAGAACATGCAGTGTAGAATTACCCTCCTGATAGGCTCCAGGTCTGATCCCTAGGCACCATAATCGATATAGTCGCAGGGCTAGTGCATCCATTAGAAAAGGGTGTCAGTGTGCCACTGAAGGGAAGCATTTAATAAGGCTACCATTTGCCCAAACAGCCTTTATTGACCAGAGCTTTTATAACTGGAGAGAAAGAATGCAGAATCCCATCATTCTGATAAAAAAGGTAAAAGGAGACATGGAATATTGATGAGGTGACAAACTTAGTAATAAATACCAATGGAAAACAATTAAGCCTCTCACCCTAAAGATGTTTCCAAGGCAATTGCCAGGTCTACCCCCACATTCTGATTTACGTGCTTTTAACTGTAAAATGATAGTTTTATCATTCCAGGAGTATGCCTTAGATAAAGAGATCCACACAGTCCTGAAGTGTCAGGGGATATGGTGATTACCTCAGTCTAGAGATACACCTTCTGTCATTAACAAGGAGATATGCAAAAAACTGGCCTATTACTAATAGGCAACAGATAACTGAAATTGTACCTCATAACAAAAATGGAAACTGGACATTTAGAATATGCACAAGTTTGTGTATAGCATGGAACCAAAAAAGGCTGAATAAGTGAACAATAACAAAGGAGCCGAGATCCCTCAAGTGGAGTAGATTACTCTCATCCCTATGACAGAATGTAAAAAGCTGAGAAAGCAGATTATTAATACAGTGTAACTGCAATGAAGTGTAATGAATCATGGGGACAGCTTTAATGGTATTTGTTTTATTTTACACTAAGAAATCTCTTGACAGTATTTTCTTTCAATTTTACTTCCTGAGTCCATTAACCAGGGCTTATTTTGGCCATCACAAGTGCCACCTACCAGTACTTGCAGCTCCTTTTTACTGATATCCCCAGGAGCCCTAGGGCACCCATGACACACCACTGCATTGCCCCCTGTTTGCTCCAACAGGCTAGTTCTTCCCTTTCAGCACCTTTGCAGCTTCTCCTCACAACCCAGATACACATGGTTAAGATACTGGAGTGCTATCCCTGGGGTTGAGAGGAAGAGGCATGAATCAGACATAGGGATGGGTAAGGTGTCATTTGCCAATCAGTGATCATTTTACCCCTTATGTTCTCACCCCTGGGAGAGAAATGATATAATCAGATATTGGTATGCCTGAGGCTCCTCCCTCTCCTAGTGCATTGCAGGCTCCTGACTGCATCTCCACCTGTGGACACTACATGTACTAATGGACAGCATGTGTGAAAAAGAAATGTAATGGTCATGCCAAGGTACCCAGACCAGGGATGTGTAAAAATTATGGCTATGCATGAATGGTGGGCTTGCCCATGTACGATGCTTACGATGTGCATACAGCTATGCAATGCTAAGTTTGCAAGCAGTGTAGGAGGGGTCAAGAGTTATGGTGTACCACCCCTTGACTCCAACAGTTGAAGACATACTTGCCACAGAGTGAGCAATAAGCTCATAGATCTTATAGACATGAATGAGCATAGAAGGCTATATGGCCCATATAATGCTTGCCCCTTTACACAAGGGGGAATCTGGTAGAGTCCTTTTCATAAAATATGTCTAGTTTATCCTTGACGGTCACCATATCCCTACTACCTACCACTTCATGGGGTAAGTTATTCCAGATTTTTACCACCCTCTTGTTGAACCATGTGGCTCTGCAAACCATATCACATGTTTCTTCTTTTAACTGCAAACTATGGGCTCTCATGTTGCAGTTGTGTTCCTTGAATTCCAGGCCCAAGCAATCCCAGTGGTCATTGTTAGTCAATGAACTAAACAGCAGAAAGAGGTCCCCCTTAAACTCCTGTTCTGCAGTGTATGCAAGTCCAGTGTTTTTCAATCTATCCTTGTAGCTTAGTTCCCTTAGTCCAACAATCATTCTAGTAGCACTTTTTTGGACCCTTTCTAGAATATTGATCTCTGACTTGGTGCTTGGTGACCATAGTTGTAAGCAGTAATCTAAGTGTGGCCTTACCAGAGATGAATACAGCAGTACTATCACCTTACTATCCCTGGATGTAATATGCATTCTGATGCTATTCAAAATTGTTGATACAGTTGAGGCACTAGAGCGGCATTGGTTTTTGAATTTTAAGTCATTGGTAATCACGACACCTAAATCCCTTTCATTGACAGTATCTTTAAGGATTTGACCATTTAAAACATAAGTATCCATAATGTTGGACATGCCAAGTTGCATTACTGCACATGTATCTAGGTTAAAACTTATTTTTTGCTGATTTGCCCATTGTTTCAACATTAATACAGTAAATTGTCCTGCAATTTAATAGCATCCTGAGGTGTATTGACTACATAACTGATTTTAGCTTTGGCAGCAAATTTTGATACCCAAAGGTCTTCCCCACAGTTCATTGTGGAAATGAAATCATTAAACAAGGTTGGCCCCAAAATCGAACCCTTGGGGAATTCCACTTGTCACATTTGCCCAGTCAGAGGATATTGCACAGATCACCACTTGTTATTTCCTGTCAGATAGCCAAGATTCAATCCAGGTCACAATGTTATCAACGATAACTGCTCCTGCCAGTGCCTTCACTAGCTCATAATGAGGAAAATAATCAAATGCCTTGATCCAGTATAAGAAAATAACATCAGCTGAGTTGCCCCAGTCCAGTTCCCTGCTGACACTGACATAAAAGTTCAATAGGTTTGTTAGGCGTGATCTTCCCTTGACAAAATCATGTTGTGTAGGATCCATCAAGTTGCCATCCCTAATATGTGCTTCTACATTCTCCTTTATCAAACCTTCAAGGATTTTTCCAATGACTGGTGTCAGGCTGATCGGTCTATAGTTGTTTACCTGACTTCTGTTCCCTTTCTTAAATGTTGGTACCACCATAGCCTTCCTCCAAATATCTACTACTCTTCCCTGTTTGAGTGATGTCGGAAACAGAAGGGTAACTGGTTCTGTCCTGTAGCCATGTGTGTAGTCACAGTGTGTATCATTGGTGATCTAGCAAAGAGATCAGGAGAACAGTGAAATTGAACTGGTAGATGGGCAGACAGTAAGGGACTGGAAAAACACAATGAGACCTGAAGTGGCCTTGCTGGCACACCTGCTGACAGTATGCATGGAATGGGGGTATGGTTGCCTAGCTGATGCCAGTAAGGCTGGAAGTGCCAGTGCTGGTACACCTGTGACTGTTGTGCCTGGAACAGAGAATGTTAGTCCAGCTGGTACCAGTAAAGACAGAAGAGGTCAGAGTGATGCAGAGATCAAGGGTAGAGGGTGCACAGTTATCACTGTCACTGGTGCTCCTATTAAAAATGGACAAAACGTAATACCACAAAATGTATGTGTTGTTGTGACTGAGATCAGGGTCAACTATGAGAGGGAAGTCTCTGTGCTCCACAGAACAAGAAAGTCTATAAATAACTTGACATTCAATGTGTCACAAAGGCCAATGCACCTTTCCTTAGCTCCACTAAGGCAATAAAACACAAATGATGGGACATCAGGATTGTGGTGAAGTGCAAGCTGGCTTAGGCACAATGATCTCCTATTTCTACTGGTGGTGCCCAACCACACTACCAGACCCACCATCAGTTGATGACAAGGTGGCAAACACTTTTTCTTGGACTACACTGGACATCTAGGATGACAGGCTAGTCACAATACCCGGGATGAATATACAGTACCTAGAAAGCTATGAGTAACATAGACTTTCAGGCTATACTATTAGTTTATATGGCTCTTATTTATTTTCCAGATAATCAGTTTCTTGTCCTTTAGGCGTAGGCAAAACAAAGAATTGTATTTCAGTGCAGAATGGTCCAAATGCAACATGTTAAATGGGGTAAGTAAATGCTACAGTAAACATTCAACCATTAATTAGGAAATAAGTATTTACAACAGAGTTCTGCTTCTACCACATTTTTCATCTGGAAACAGTGATGTACATTGAGCTTATATGACTTGCTCACAGTTAGAAAGTGGGTTAGTGCCTGTGGTGCAGTTTTGTTCCTTTGACCTCCTGTTTCACAGCTCAGTGCTCTAAAATCTTGACAACTCTGCCTTCCTAATGTAGATACAATAGGTGCACTTACATATGCATTTTGCGCAGCTAATCCATGGATACCTACCTCCTTCAGAGGAGAAAATTATCACTGTGGGGCTGAAGGGTCCATCACCTCTATTGTTATATACTCCAACTTTCATCTCAAAAGCACTAAGAGGAGGCACACTCTCATCCCTGTAAACAAACTTAGAAGCATCTGCAGAAGTCACCATTTTCTCCTTCCAACCACGTGTCCCATTCACCCTGAAAGCCACGATATAGCCAAATCCTTCTCCATTTTGAAATTCTTCTGACACAGGCTATGGAAATAAATTGGCACAGTAGCTGTATTAAATGTCTTTAGGTAATGGTTTTACACTTAATTACATTAGACGTTCTAGTTGGATGACTTTGAGTCTCTTTAAAAGACTTCAAAATATTGTAAGATCAATAAATTTGTGAACAAAAATGAAAAGAAATACATTTATAGTTCTAAAGAGCAAACCTATAATGTTGAATAACATCCCCAAATACATTACCATGTATTCCAGACAGCACCTGGCTCACCTTTCAATAGTGAGTTGTAGAGTTCTCCTGATAAAGCAGTAGTCTCTAAGATATTGTCATTGCAAAACACAGAAACATTGAGGCATCAGGGGATTAGGAAGTTAAATGAATGCCCAAGGGTTTATTTAGTGCAGAGAGCAAAGGGCTTAGGTTCGTCAGATACAGAGGGGCATTCTGTGGTAGCAGAAGTCTATATTCTGTGGATGGGATTCAACTAAACTCAGAAGTGATAGAAGTGCTATCACAAAGGAAAGGCAGAGTGGTTTTGGAAGCATTAAACTAGGATATGTGTGGCAAGGGGAAGTGTAGGAAAACTCCATTCTCCAGCAAGTTATGATGGTGGGTGGGACTGAAGAGGTCAACTCTAAAACATAGTCCTTTACTGCATGACGGTGAACATGAAGAATGTGAATAAAAAGAAGGATAAGCTAAAGGGCTACATTCTTCAGGTAAGCTGCTATGGAGTAATTATCATCGAGACCAGGTGGGATAAGGCAATACGCAGGGATGCCAGGTGGAGGGATTTGGTCATTTTAAAAAGAACAGGGAGGGTCCAAATGATATGAGAATTTTGTAGTACTGTATATGTCCAAGAATGGACTGAAGCAAGTGGGAAAGAGGAAATAAGAAGGGAAAAGAGTCCTATATAATGCCCATTACTAGAATTAATGTCCCAAGGAGGGACAAAAAAAAAATAAAGAAAGTGAATTAGAAAATGTAGCAAAATATTTCAAAGCATGATTACAAGCTGGAAAACAAAATGATAAAGGTAATAGCTATGGTGTATCTAGTTCTTCTGGGGAATTTCAACCAACTGGACACTGACTGGGAGTTGAAATGTGCCCAAGGGAAAGCCATTGAGGTACTGTCTTGTCAGTAATAAATGATTATTACTTTGCTCAGCATGTCAAGCATGAGACAAGTGGAGGTGCATTTCTTTTCTCTTCTGCTGTGTAGGTGTGAACAAAATAAACAAAAAAAATTACATAAAGCATAGATCACTGTAAAATTGTAGTTTTCCACATTGCAAAGTTTGCACTTCATGGGAAAAACTAGGCACTTCAAGTAGAAAAACCTACAGGAAGTGCATTGATTTGTCACTCTGCAGATATTTTTCTGTAAGAAGTGTCAACCACATAGTGTGAAGTGCCTGCTTTCTGAAAACTATATGAAGTATGAAGTGTACACTTTCCAGGCACTTCACCCACAAGTTTTAAATTTGCAACACTGATTCTGTTGTGCAGATGGAAGTCATCGTCAGAGCAAAAAGGTGCCTATAGTTTCAAATTAGGATTGAATTCAACTTGCCATGCAAAGCTGCATCACCAAAAATAAGATAGGGATGGTAAACATCAGTAAATCTAATTACAGTAAGCTGATGAAGTTAGTTTTGGATTAACTGTTGTATAAGCAACTGAAAGGTAATGAATATGCAAAGTTGGAGACTACAATACTGCATATTCTGGAGACAATGGCTAGATATAGCCACATAAGTAACAAGGAAAGGAGGGCTAGGAAGGGGAAGTAGTGATGGATATCAAAGGAACTGCAAGGGCAGAGATGGGTACACATAGGGTGTGTAATACATTAAGTAGAATAATTCTGGGGACAAAGCGTTGTGAAGCAGAGTATAGGGAATTACAAAAAAGGAATACAGGCCATAATTGTGCAGAACAAGACTGCCGGGAAGGTAGGTTGTGCAGAGGATCATTGGTAACAATTTTTTTTTCTTTTTTCAAGTTTAATCCCCCAGGGTGAGGGGGCTTATATTTTGTTCCTAAGACCGAACCTGGCATTACCACATTGTTATCTTCCAGTCTCAGTGGACTTAGACTACTACTCAGGAGCCAGAGGAAGAGAATAGAAGAGGAATGCTGGATTGTCGTTACTCTCTACGCCATTCAGGGAAGAGACTCCGACTGCACAGTTTTTGAGGTGCCACTGCCACACTACTCTGCCACAGATGACAGGTGCAATAATGCACATTCATATGGGGACTTCTTCCAGTCAATGCCCAGACACAACAGGAGAGTAACACAATACATACAAACATACTGACTTTTTTTTTAGGGGAAAGTAGTGCTTTGTCAAAGTAAAAGCTTTCTGGGCTGTGTATCTGGGAACTATAGTGAAAGGTACTGTTGTTACCCTCTGACCTCAGAAGATATGGCAACAGGGTAGTTAGCCCCACAGGCAATCAAGTTCCAAGGAGCCTGCAGCAGAGCCACCAGTGCTCATGGAATACTTGGGGGATCATTAATTTGCTTACAAGAATAATGATCAGTAAGCCACTGAGGAACAGCTGGACAGACTCACTCCAGTAACTGGCTTCTGGTATTAGCCAGTCAGATGAATGGAAACTCAAAACAAAAGCAAGGATGTTCAGGACTTGGGAGTATCTGTATCTGATTCTGGCCAGAGACAGAGTTCATGCTGTGTGCAGGCCCAGCTACACACCACAGCCAGAATGCTGCTTGGACTGTCCAGCATCAAAAGCCTGCCTGGGGCTTTTGGAGACTGGGTGCAGGGTGACTAACATATGAGCTTCACAAAAGCAGCAAATTAAGAGGAGCTGAGAGCAGACACTCAGTCTGCCTAATAAGATCCCCATCATTGTGCTGTAATTGAGCAAGAAGTGTACACTGAGAGTTGACAAAGAGGAGATTGGAGATTGAAAGTATGAGAATTGTGATTGTGTATCCAAAGGCTGGAAGAACAGACTGAGTAAAGACACCCACTGATTGCTCTTAAGAAACTGTAGAGAGACCTACTGGTAACTATGATGTCAAGAGAGAAAGAGCGACGGAGAGAGTCTTGCTGATGGGTACGACCACTACAACTCATGTTTCAGCCACATTCAGCTGCTGAGCACAAGAGAGGTGAAACAATCATCGCTCACATCCTGCTGCCAAAACCTACATTCCCACAGGATGAAGACCTGCCTGGTCAGTTGTGCTGAGTAACTTTTAACTTTTCAGCTGGAATTCAGGTGAAATGTTCATCTGCAAAGTATTTTCTCTGAGAATTTTGTGAAAATGCAGAAAATTTAATTTTCAATTATTTCCATCTGTTTTTAAAACTAGTCATTCAGATTTTAACTAATATGGTATGTTTTTAAAATGTGCACCACAAGGGTATTTGTGCTAAGTTTCAGATCTTTACTTTTATGGGGACTGAGTTATAAGCAGCTAAACATTCATGTAGATACATTAATGAATATTTGCAAGTACATAAACTGTAATCGTATAAGTCCTTGTAACATTAAAACTAGAGGATGCAGTATCGTGAAGTACAGCAGGTTCATTGATCATAAAATGGAGGCTGTTTTTGTCAGCTTTGTAATCTTTTGCCTAAAGGATGGCCAGGTTATATGCGGCTCACATTTTTCAATAACACGATAATTTAATGTTGAGTTTCATAAGTTTTTGTGGCAATGTGTAGAAGTTTGTAATAATTTTGTGGAAGCCATATCCATGAATTTTGCCAAGCCATACATGTGACCTGTCATGAAGGTGAAAAAAAAGAAGGTAGAGTGATAGGTAATAAAGCAGCAATCATAGTTGATGCCATCATAAAAGTATCAGTAGAGTCAGAGGGGCATTGTAGGGTCATGATGCTAGTGAAGGCAAGGAGATTTATCTGGCTGCAGTACAGATCAAATTGGTGTGATTCATAGCCATAGTGGACACCATGTCAGGGAGTACATGCAGATGGACACCCACACAAACCCCAATAGGGGGTGTGGAACTGTAGCAAACCACAGACCTGCCACACTGGGGGAGGGAAGGTGGACAGATGCACAGGACAGTCCACAGCCTGTGATCTGTTGCCATACCCCAGGGATCTTGACTGACAACGGATGCTAACATATGTGTGTTTGCTTAAAGGAGATAGTGCCTATCCCTTGTGCTCCTGGTTCCTCAAACCTGTCCCCCACCCCTTAGTTGTGGCAGAGGACATGTACAATGCAGCAAACACTGCCACACACAACATCATTGAGCACATCATTGGCATGCTGAGATGTGGTTTTGGTGCCTGGGCCATTCAGGTGGTGCCCTACAATATACCCCTCAGAAGGTCTGTGCCGTATTTCAAGTCAGTTGTGTACTACACAACAATGCAGTCTCCTGTGAGAATATGCCTACTGGTCCAAGAGGAACAGAGTGCATCTGACATGGAACCAGGGGAGCTAGGGATGGTGGAGCAGCTCCGGAGGTGCAATCCCCACATGGTTAGGAGGCCCCAGGAATACAGAGTCCACATTATACAGAACCTCACAGGTGCTAGCAGGTTTGTATCAACTACACAGGACACTATTGCATGCTTCACTACTGTATTGTTGGTGCGCAGAGCACATGGTAGCAGTGCAAAAGCAGTAGCAAAATGTGTACACACAACAGAGTGTGCAGTACAGGTGTCAGCAATGCATGTGGTTCTGCATGGGCATCAACATGAATGAGCATAAAAGGTGTAACGCACATGGCCATGCCACATGTCCAGGGGGCAAGGGAGAGACATAAATTTCATGTAGGGGGGGCAGAAGGTGATGGTCTGGTGCAGCCAAGATGCACACAAGAAGGGACATGGGGGGAAAAGCAGTGGGGGTGCAAGGTACAATGGAACAGTGAAAGTTCATGGCACATGTTTTTGCCTGTGCAGAGTCATAGTGCGGGATGTGCCACATGAGGTGACATGACACAGCAACCCCTAAATGGACATGCACAGCCTGCTAGGCAGGCCCTGACACCATGGACCCTGGGCAACACATGTGCCCCATGTACCAGCTGTGGGTCACTGAACATGTTAGGCATGTGCTGGGTGTGGTGGGGGGAGCAGTGCTTCCTATGTTTGTCTGCACCCACCATGTGTGCAGACCATATGCCCTCGCTGGCCCCTGTGTGTGGGGGTTGTAGTCCACAATGAAGGTAAGCGAGATCCCCATGGTGATGGTGTCACCCTGGTCTGGGTGCAGCTCAGCATGCTGCTGGACACCGGGAGGTTCAGCTTGTGGTGAGTGGGGAGCACCACTGGAAGTGGGAATCCTGGGTGTGCTGCCAGTGTCGGATCCACCACCCCATCGAACTCATGTCCCCTGAGGTGTCCTCTGGGCACTGGGGCTGCACATACCACAGAAGCTGGGGCTATGACTGACCCTCACCGAGTCAGTCACTGTGGCCATGATCTCCCACACCACCCTGATGAGTTCCCCAAACAGGTGTCGAAGGGCTTCATAGGGTTATGTGACATGGTAATCATTTGTGGGGTGATAGGTGGCACTGTTCCACTTCATGTAGGACAGTTGACAGGTCTGGTGGTAGCCCAAGGGCAGCATCCCACTCTGCCTGTGTCATTGTTTGCTCTGCCACTTTGGTGGTGCAGTGGCATGCAGACAGTTCCCTGTCACAGCCCACTCCCCTACAGCAGCATGCACCAGACTTCACCACAGCTTGCTGCCATTCACTCTCTGGCCTGTCATCTGCTACTATGTCACTCTGAGTGTGACTGCGTGACCTCTGATACCTCATCATAGTGCCCTGACTGACCTGCTTAGTGTGGCATGGGTGCCCTGTCCATTGCAGGCTACTCCACAGCCATGGGCTCTCCATGCAGTGTGCCAGCCTTATGGCAGCAAGCGTGTTGATATCATTTCATCCACCGATCCCAGACATGTGTCAGCACCATCCAGTTGCTCCAGTGCACCTATCCATGACCTGGGTGGATGTGCCAGCACTTGTTGATCTCCATGCCTGTGTGGCCCAATGGCATGTGCTGCTCCAGGGCCATTCTTAGTCAGCCACACCAGCAATGCTATGGGATGGACACAATGTGGTCAAGCCTGCTCATGCCTCCTGGCTCTACAGCTCTGTGTGGACCCAGGGTGCTGCAGTTCTCATCTGATGCCACAGATTGTGGTCATCTACACATAATACACAGCTGTCCAGTCCACCCTGAGTATGGCATCATTGGCCTTTGGTCCATTATTGCACACACCAGGCTGCCCCGTGTCCCCTGTGTGGTATTCCAGTGCATGAGTGGTAGCTGCACTCAACAGGGCAGCTGTGCTACCCATGCCCTCTTGCTCCATGCTGGTGTCAGTGCTGGGGGGCCCATGCCTATGTATGCTAGCATAACATACATGGTTCACCATGTCAGCATGGGTCACTTACAACATATTCTTTCTCCCCATAGATGACTATGAAAGTGTGGGATAGATGACTCAGACACCAATTTCTTCAGGAATTAGAAAAGTCCAATATATTTTAAATAAATTGAAATAAAAATAAAATAATGAAAAATAATGGCAAACTGAACAGATTCTTTCAGCAACAAAATAAACTTCCAAGGATATTTTAGAAAACAAAAGGTTCCTCTAGAAAAGGTTAGAGGGCTATTGGGTCTTAGGCTGCCCAACACACACAGACTTTCTGCTGCAAAAGCAGCTCATTATATCTCCCTAGTAGGTCAGGTGACCAGAAAACTCCTCCTTGCTTTTGATTTCACATATTTATTTCTTTAATCAAGTTATTTATTTATAATTTATGCATACAGTGACTATGTTAACAAAAAACTCTATCTCTTTACACAGAAGCAACCTAAATATTTTAAATTTAAAGCTCTTTGTTTCCTTGAACAGTTGTAACAAAGCTCCTCCTACTTCATTCAGCTATAAAGTTGAGTAATAACGGCCGGCCGGCTTCTTAAGAAAACTGCATGAAGTAAGGGGAGAAATGCTGTAGGAGAGCAAGCCATAAACAACAGAGAGCAAATTTCATTCCTAAGGTACCATAAAGAGAACATCAGTTGTTTTCCACTTTTTATCAATTCAAATGTTTAATACCAGCAAAAACAACAGATAAGACTTAGCCTAAGGTTTCTTAGAACTGCTCAAATATGCAAGTGGACGGCTCCTAGGTAAGTTCAGAGACCAGCTCCTGTTTCAATTAAAGCACTTATAGCGCAGCCTGCAGCTTAAATTACTAGTCCAGAAAATATTTCAGAATAACACCACAACCTACTGACTGAATGGTAAATATTGTCTTTACTTGCTTTTCTTTTAACTGCTCCATTCAGTCAGTTTTAAACTTCGCTTAGCCTTGGAAAAAGTGTACAGCATCTTGTACTGATTACATGCAGGAGGGGAAAAGATGCTCGCAAGACATCTTGCTGAAAACACCAGTTAAGGGGAGCAAACATAGGAAGTATGACGAGTGGCCAGCTCGCCATAGGGAAACTTTTGCAACAGAATAAAAGAGGAGGGAGAAAAATTAAAATAAAAAGACCAAAAAAGATTGCTGTTGCAGAACAGTCTTAAAGTAAAAGATTGCAAAAATAAAAGAAATGAAACTTAAATAATCAGGATGTCTCAGAGCTCTTGATGGCATGACATACCTCCCCCTTCAAGACACAAAATATTATTATAGTATTTTGTAGGCAACCTCCTAACTGTAGCTTGATTAACTTGACACAAACAGATCTCTCCATCAGGAAGAGATGGAGCTTCAGCCCTCCCACTCCCAAAGCTCCACCTAGGGGTCCCATAAATACAGAAAACACAGGACACAGGTAAAATACCCATGTCCATTCTCCTTCAACAAGCTATACCTCGAGGTCTAATTGTGTTAATTACTCTATTTTTCCACCTGCACCATTGCGAGACATAAAGTCAGCATTCTTATGTGCAGTTCCACATTTATGCTTAACCATAAAGTTGCAAGGTTGCAAAGTGAGATACCACCTTATGATTCGTGGATTTTTGCCTTTTATAGTTATGAGCCAGCAAAGTAGATTAAGGTCTGTAATTAATTCAAATGAACATCCCCATAAATAAAATTTTAAGGCTTCAATGGGCCAACAAACCGCCAAACATTCTTTTTCTATAGTTGCGTATTTAGTCTCCCGAATATGCAATTTTCTGCTAATATACAAAATAGGGTGTTCTTCACCATCTAAAACTTGGGATAACACTGCCCCATCCCTGTAGCAGAAGCATCTGTTTGAACTATAAAAGGTTTCAAAAAATCCGGACTCTTCAACACTGGGGATGAACATAATCGTGCTTTAATATTGCAAAATGCTTCCTTGCACTCAGGAGTCCACCTAATTTTTGTTGGCTGATGTTTCTGATGAGATCTGTTAGGGGGCTTGCTAACGTGGCAAAGTCAGGAATAAAATGGCGAAAACAGCCGGCCAAACCAAGAAAAGATCTGACATGCTTTTTTGTGAGGGGTCTTGGCCTGTAAACTACAGCATCTGTTTTCCCTATGTCTGGATTAATGGACCCTTGTCCTATTACAAATCCAAGATATTTCGTTTCTTGCATAGCTATAGCACACTTAGTTGGATTAATCATGAGGCCTGCTTATTTCAGGGCTTGAAGGACACATTAAATAAGTGAGATGTTCTTGCCAAGCTGGACTAAATATAATTACATCGTCCAAATAGGCCGCACTATAAGACATATGTGTCTGTAACACTCGATCCATCAACCGCTGAAATGTGGCAGGTGCTCCATGTAATCCGAAGGGCATCATAGTGAAATGAAATAGCCAAATAGGTGTGCTGAAAGCAGTCCTCTCTTTTGATTCATCATCTAAGAGCATTTGCCAATACCCTTTTGATCGATCTAGAGTAGTAATATACTATGCATTACCTAGTCGATCGAGAATATCATCTATCCTAGGCATCGGATAGCTATCAAATTTGGATACCGCATTTAACTTTCTAAAATCAAGGCAAAGTCTAATACCTCCCACTTTCTTATTTACTATTACCATGGGAAATGACCAGTCACTTTTAGAAGGTTCTATAACCTTTAACTGTTGAAATGGGTGTAATACTTCGATTAACTCTTGTTTTTGTGTTGGAGTTAAATCAGGATTAACTGTAATACGTTCTATAGTTTCTGTCCCTTCTGATCTTTCATATGCTACCATCATTTCACTTTCACTTTGTTCTGGATCTGTATACAGACTAGGAGATGGTCTTTCTTTCCAAGGTTTTAGAAGATTTGCATGATATATTTTCCTTTTTATTCGTCTATCTGGAAGTTCTACTTCATAAGTCATTGGCCCTGTTGGTCTGAGAATGGTATAGGGACCTTGCCATTTCATGGTTAGTTTTTGGTCAGATGATGGTAACAATAAAAGAACCTTATCCCCAGTCTGAAATTCTTTATGTCCTACCCCTTTATCATATAAGGTATTTTGTTTCTCCTGTTGACGGACCCCCTTCTCATGGGCTGCTTCTACATATCGGATGAGCCTTTGTCTCATTTGTGTCAAAAATTCGAGGGTGGTGGTGGGATCTATATCCTGCCCTTCCTTTCACTGTTCCTTTACTATGTCTAGGGGTCCTCTTGGGTTTCGCCCGTACAACATTTCAATGGGAGAATATCCCATTAAAGCCTGAGGGACCTCATGATATGCAAACATTAGGAACGGAAGATACAAATCCCAGTCTTTGCCCTTCTCCTGTACATACTTCCTTAACATCTGTTTGAGTGTTTGGTTGAACCTTTTGACAAGGTCGTCAGTCTGGGGATGGTAAGGTGATGTATGAATGGCATGGATATCAAGGGCTCGGTACACACGTTTTCATATTTGGGAACAGAAATTAGTACCCCAATCTGTTATGATTTCTTTTGGTGTTCCCAAACGGCTGAACATTTTAATTAATTCTTCTGCAATTTTATTTGCCATTACAGTCCATAAGGGAATAGCTTCTGGGTATTTTGTACTGTAGTCACATAAGACTATGATAAATCTATTACCTTTCTTCGTTTTTTGTAATGGGCCCACAATATCCATTGCCACTTATTCAAAGGGTGTATTTATGAAAGGTAATGGTTGTAAGGGAAGTGTCTTTTCGTCCTATTCTAGCTGTTTTTTGACACTCGGTACAGCTTGAACAATATTCTTCTACTGTCTTATGAATTCCTGGCCGAAAGAATCGATGTAATATCCTACTCAATGTCCGGTCCCACCCTAAATGTCCAGCCATGGGGTTATCATGTGCCACTTGTAATATCTGAGTTCTGTACTCTTCGGATACCATTAACGGGTCTACTTGTTCCACGGTTCTTGGGTTGACACATACTCTGTATAGCAACCCCTTTTGTAATATATAATAAGGAGTCCTGTCTTTGATTTCTGCCTCTTTAGGTAATACCTGTGAAAAAAAAGGTTTTAGTGTACAATCATTTTTGTGTTTAGTTTCAAAATCACAAGTACTAGTCATATCAATTAGAGGTTTATCAACAGCTGTAGTGTCAAAAATATGTTCATTAGTCCATTTTAACTTATCCTGCCGATGTTTCCTTCTTGTTTTCCTATCTTTCCCTCAATTCCAAAAAATATCCTCATCATAGGAAAACAAAGAATTCTGTTTTTCCTTTTCACTCTGTGCCCTTGTAGTAACAGTAGTCAAGTTGCTAAGGGAAAGAAAAGACTCAAAGTCTGGATGATCTTGCCCCAATACAATAGGGACAGGTAGTTGTGGAACTAACCCCACTTCCATATCACGAGTTGCCACTGAAGTTTGTAATTCCGCTGTGGTCATTGGATAGAAATGTACATCCCCATGGATGCACACTACACCAGTTTTTGTAGTAGAAACATAGAAACATAGACTTTGAGGGCAGATAGGGACCGCTTGGCCCACCTAGTTTGCCCATATCCCTACCTAGAGGATAAGCTGCAGATCCTATTCAACCAACAGCCTATTTCTTCCTACCCCCCACAAAAATTGCCTTATGTCTATCCCATGCATTCTTGAATTCTCCCACAGTTTTAGACCCTACAACCTCCTCAGGAAGGCTGTTCCATGCGTCCACCACCCTCTCTGTGAAAAAATACTTCCTCACATTGCCCCTGAGCCGTCCCTCCTTTATCTTCAAATTGTGTCCCCATGTTCTTGCACATCTCTTTTTCTGAAAGATGCTACCCTCTTGGACTTTGTTGATTCCACTGAGGTACTTAAACGTTTCTATCATTACCCCCCTCTCCCTCCTTTCCTCAAGGGTATACATATTAAGCTCCTTTAGTCTCTCCTCGTATGGCTTCTCTTGCAGACCCTGCACCATTTTAGTTGCCCTCTTCTGAACAGTCTCCATCCTGTCTGTGACCTTGCAGAGATGGGATCTCCAGAACTGGACGCAGTACTCCAGATGGGGTCTCACCAACTGTCTGTATAGGGGGATAACAACTTCCTGTTTTCTGCTGGTGATACCTCTCCTTATACATCCCAGTATCCTCCCAGCCCTCCCTACCACCTTCTCACATTGCTTGCCAACCTTAAGGTCATCTGATATGATTACCCCAGGTCTCTTTCCATTTTTGTTGTTGTTACTACCTCCCCCCCTCATTGTGTAATCTTTCCCTGGGTTTTTGTTTCCCAGGTGCATTACTTTGCACGTCTTTGCAATGAATCCAAGCTGCCATACTTCTGACCATTCCTCCAACCTTGCCAAGTCCCTTCTCATCCTTTCCATGCCTCCTTGTGGATCAACCCTGTTGCAGATCTTTGTGTCATCTGCAAAGAGGCATACTTTTCCTTCCAGTCCCTCTGCAATGTCACTTATAAAGACATTAAAAAGGACTGGACCCAGTACTGAACTCTGCAGTACCCCACTAGTAACCCCTCTTTCTTCAGAGTGGACTCCATTTACAATTACCTTCTGTGTCCTGTTGTTTAGCAAGTGTTTTACCCAGGCTACCACCTTGGGACCCACTCCCAGGCTGATTAATTTGACTACTAATCTTTTGTGTGGGACTGTGTCAAACGCTTTGCTAAAGTCTAGGTAGGCCATGTCCACAGCCCCTCCCCGGTCTACTACTTTGGTCACCCAGTCAAAGAAATCAATTAGATTCATCTGACATGACCTTCCCACTGTGAACCCATGCTGCCTTGGGTCCTGTGCCCCACTGGCCTCTAGGTACTCAACAATTCTTTCCTTCAGAAGTGATTCCATCACTTTCCCTACCACAGAGGTCAAACTGACAGGTCTGTAGTTTCCTGCCTCTGTCTTGGTCCCACTTTTGTGAAGGGGAATCATATCCGCCTTCTTCCAGTCCTCAGGTACCACACCATCCTCCCATGATTTGTTAAAAAGCGTAGTCAGTGGTGTCACTAGTTCTCTACTTAATTCTTTTAGAATTCTGGGTGAATTCCATCTGGCCCCATTGCTTTGTCCACCTTCAGTTTTAGGAGTTCTTTCAGAACCCTTTCTTCTGTGAAAGGACTGGGATCAACCCCTCTCCAGAGTGCTTCTGTTAATTGGATTAGGCACCTCCCCCACTTCCTCTTTTGTGAATACTGAACAGAAGTATTCAGTCAGTATCCCTGCTTTATCACTGTCACTCTCTGCCCACCCACCGTCCATTCTATTCAGCCTCACTATCCCTCCCTTTGTCTTTCTACGCTCCCTGATATACATATAAAATGTTTTATCCCCCTTCTTAACCGAGTTAGCTATCTTTTCCTCAGTTTGTGCCTTTGCTATTCTGACTACCCTCCCTGCTTCCTTCTGCCTTAACGGGTACAGTTCTCTGTCCTGCTCCATCTGTGTTTCCTTATACTTCCTAAATGCTATCTTTTTCTCCCTAATCTTCACTGCCACCTCTTTTGAGAACCATAGTGGCTTTTTCTTTCATTTTGATTTGTTTATTTGCTTCACACAAAGGCTTGTTGCTCTGTGAGGCATTATTAGAGACTCCCTAATCAGTTCTACATGTTCTAAGGTCTGTTTACTTCCAAAGTCAATAAGTCCCGTAACTCTCTGTTGTCCAATTTGCACAGGTATAACGTATTGACCCATATTGGCTACAGCCAGATGTACATTCTCATTAGGTTTCTAATGACAATATCAGGCAATATGTCTTTTCTCATGGCAGTTCCAACAAATGATATCGGGATTTATAGGTCTAATTGGTCTCTGTACAGGTCTTTGGTGAACAGGGCTAGTTGTATTGTTCCCAATAGTAGTAGAAGAGGAGGATCTTACCATGGGTGCTGCTGGAATAATGCCTGTTTGTTTTTTCTTCCTAAAAGGATGGGCTGACATATAATCTTCAGCCAGAGAAATAGCCTTCTCTACTTTCTCTGGTTGGTGCTCTTTCACCCATAGTTGGACATCTGGGGGCAACACTCTGATAAATTGTTCAACTATGATGGCTTCCATCACTTGATCTAAAGTTTTTATACCGGTCTGTAACCACTTATAACACATGTCCTTTAATCATATATAGACCTCTCAAGGGTTATCAGTAGTCTGAAATCTATAATTTCTGAACCTCTGTCTGTAGGTCTCCACATTAATATCAAATTACCTTAGTATCTCTCTTTTCACAGCATCATAATCATCTATCAGGCTACTGTCCATGTTGCCATATGCAAGCTGTGCCTTCCCTGTGAGATATGGTGCTAGGCGTATGACCCACTGTTCCCTGGGCCAACCACATACTCCTGCTTCTCTTTCAAATGTTGTCATATATGACTCTGTATCATCAGAGTCTCCCAATTTAGTAATCTTGATATTTTAGGGTTATCTAAGACATTTGAAGGGCTACGGGGGGGAGGGGCACTCATTGCTTGCATAACTCTCAATGTCTCTTGCCATCTCCTCTCATTTCTTTCATGTTCTCTCTCCCTTTCTTTATCCAATGCTAATTGTTTTAAACACAACCATCATAACAGCTCAGGTACCTGTTCCGGAGGTTCAGGTTCTAACTATATTCCAGCAGTAGCCCAGTTTTGGTCCTCATCCACATCTTCATCCTCTGTAGCCAGTTCCGCCTTTCTTCACTCTCCTTTTCTATCCAATAAACCAGGTAGTAGGGGTTCACCTAGTTTATCCACCATATTTCTGGTTAACACTCCCTTGGGTCTTGTCACTGGTTGAGTAAGCCTCTGCTCACCTTCCATCATTTGGCCGGTCCATCCACTGCCTAGAAATATGCCAAGTAGACTCCAGCAAACACTGTCCCACTTCTGACACCAGATTGTGAAGGTGTGGAATAGATGACTCGGACACCAACTTCTTCAGGAATCAGAAAAGTCCAATTTATTTTAAATAAATTGAAATAAAAATAAAATAATGAAAAATAATGGCAAACTGAACTGATTCTTCCAGCAACAAAATAAACTTCCAAGGATATTTTAGAAAATAAAAGATTCCTCTAGAAAAGGCTAGAGGGCTGTTGGGTCTTAGGCTGCCCAACACACACTGACTTTCTGCTGCAACAGCAGCTCATTATATCTCCCTAGTAGGTCAGGTGACCAGAAAACTCATCCTTGCTTTTGATTTCACATATTTATTTCTTTAATCAAGTTATTTATTTATAATTTACACATACAGTGACTATGCTGACATGAAACCCTATCTCTTTACACAAAAGCAAGCTAAGTATTTTAAATTTAAAAAGCTCTTTGTTTCCTTGAACAGTCGTAACGAAGCTCCTCCTACTTCATTCAGCTATAAAGTTGAGGAATAATGGCTGGCAGCTTCTTAAGAAAACTGCATGAAGTAAGGGGAGAAACGCTGTGCGAGAGCAAGCCATAAACAACAGAGAGCAAATTTCATTCCTAAGTTACCATAAAGAGAACATCAGTTGTTTTCCCCTTTTTATCAATTCAAACGTTTAATATCAGCAAAAACAACAGATAAAGCTTAGCCTAAAGTTTCTTAGAACTGCTCGAATATGCGAGCAGACAGCTCCTAGGTAAATTCAGATACCAACTCCTGTTTCAATTAAAGTGCTTATAGCGTAGCCTGTGGCTTAACTTACTGCTCCAGAAAATATTTAGGAATAACACCACAACCTACCAACTGATGGTAAATATTGTCGTTACCTGCTTTTCTTTTAACTGCTCCATTCAGTCAGTTTTAAACTTCACTTAGCCTTGGAAAAAGTGTACAGCGACTTTGACTGATTACATGCGGGGAGAGACGCTCGCAAGACATCTTGCCGAAAACACCAGTTAAGGGGAACGAACATAGGAAGTATGATGAGTGGCCAGCTCACCATAGGGAAACTTTGCAACAGAATAAAAGAGGAGGGAGAAAAATTAAAATAAAAAGACCTAAAAAGATTGCTGTTGCGCAACAGTCTTAAAGTAAAAGAAAGCTAAAATAAAAGAAAAAAAAGGAAACTTAAAAAATCAGGATGTCTCAGAGCTCTTAATGGGGACATCTCCCCATGACAATGGCCATAGAGCTGTGGCTGAGGCATGGCAACCAGAGACCCATGAGAGGAGAGATGACCTCCTCTGATGCATAATATGTCAACAGCACCTCATGCTCCAGAGGCTTTAGGGCCTGGAGGAGACCTCATCGCAGGTGATACATGTTCTGTCAGACATGGTAAGAAACACTTATCCACCACCCTCAGGTGTACCCTAGCCATCCTTCTTATCCTCGGTTTCATCACCCCACTCCCTATTTCCCGTATCCTGTCTTGTTTTTGGTCTGTTGCCACCCCCATTTGTTTTAGTTTGTATCGATCTGTTTTTGTTCATGTTGTTTTGTTTGGCTTTTTTCAACAGCAAAATAGATATTCACTCTGATGCTCCTGTGTCCTGCATCTGTTGTTTTCCTGCATTACTATTTTATTTTGGTTTACTGGGGTGCCCTCCTTGCCCACCTATGACAACTCCAGTGGGGTAAATGCATTCCCGTCTTCTACCACATGCTTTACCTTGGTGGTTTTGCAGGTGTCTGTGGTGGCGCTTCAACCTGTGCAGGGTTCCATATCTGGCATGTATGCTGCCATGTTGGCTGTCACATTCCATCCCACAGGTGTCATCCTGCATATCACTTGTTTGGGATGGCCCACATCCTGGCTGTTGTTTCCTGTTGCCATTAGACAGTACATGTCATTAAGGCTATTTCACCACTGTTTTTCTACCCATGACTGCCTCTGTATCACTCATGTCTTTACTTCTGTCTATGTGTGTGCCACTGCCTTCCATTTCCTGTGTCGCCGCATTGTCTGTGATTTTGTCTGCAGTCACATGATCCACCTTGAGATTCATTGTATCGCTCCCTTGGGAGTCAGGATACAGTGCAGTCTGCACTGCCTATGTGCTATATTCAGTGCTGGGCAAAGTTTCTACTGCACTTTGGCCTGTGTCTTGCATGGCTGACTTAGCACTCTATATTCAATGGTTTTAATGCTGGTGCTATGCCTTTGAATACTGCACACTATGGGTCTTGCACAAGCGCGATTTGCCGTGCAGAGCAACTTTGCACATGGGCAAACCTTTGAATATTTGGCCCCTTGTGCTTCGGTACATGGAACAATAAGCCCAAATCATGATTTTGCAAAACAGTCTTTTACTTATTTATTAATGACTTGTATGAGGCTTGCTGAAGTTAGCTGATGATACTAAATTGGCAAGAAGTATTTACACAGCTGAGCAGGAGGATGCACTACAGAGGGACATGAGCACATTAAAACATGAGCTGGGAAATGGCAAATGTGGACTTAGAATTAATGTGGGGAGTGCAAGATAAGGCACCTGGAGGTAAGGAATCTGGGTCATACTTATACATTTGAGGATCTTAGACATTAAGCTGAATCCTGGAACACAATGTTATGCAACAATCAAATAAATGTAGTGCTGGGATATATTTGGAGATGGTAAAGAGCAGGACATTGAAAATGATCCTTCCCCACTATGGGGCCTTGCTTAACCACACCCCCTGTACTGTTTTTATCACCATAGTATAAGAGCAACATTTAATACATCAGTAGGTTCCAGTACAGAGCCAGCAAACTGATTATTTGATTAGGGAGCAAGAACTTCAAAGAGAGATTAGACATGCCCAGATTATTCAACATTAAGAAGAACGGTTGCACAGTCATGGTGTTCTAAATTATAACTGATACAGACAGAGTAAAGAATATACAGATTATGGAGCCTCGGAGTTCAAGCTGAACTAAGGACATGCACACAAACTGAATGGGAGTGGGCTAGCAGGGTAAGGGGGAACTGAAAGCAACATTACAATTCATCTTGGTGCAATAAAAAAATGGTTTACTGTATGGATTGCACAGAAATCCTGTTGTTGTCCAGACCAGAATACTACTTGATATACTGTGTGGAAAGAATATATCTGTATTGTAAAATGTTATACTCTGTGGATCAAAGGAACACTCTGTTCCTGACAATAGTGTATTTTGTCTTGTGTGTGACCTAGTCTGTTTTCATACATTTTTCAGCTACAGCAGGTAAACATACTTGTATCAATGTACTTAAATAACTAAACTGTTATGTAATATATACTATTTGCAAATTCCTGTGATTTATTTTGTACTACAAGGACCTCACTGGAAATGGGCTTGTGTCAAATGAGTTTCCCATTCATTTTTGATTAATAAAACATTTTACTACTTTTACTACATTACTGAATGCAGACACACATGTGCAGTAGATTATCGCTTGAGGTTTTAGAAGGTAACACTGTTCTTGCCTTTAAAGCAGGACTAAACAGATTCCTGAAGAAGAATGGAACTGACTTATGCAGCATGAGAAGGTGTAGCATACTGTCTGATATGTGTTAATCCTAACTCAAATGGAGTAGAGTGACTATCATTTGCAAAGTGGGAAAACAAGATGGGCACCAAGGGGGGCTTTTCAAAGCCTATGCCTAGATATACTTTTCTTTTGAACAACTTTGGACACAAGCAAAATAGCACATATGTCCAATTTTCAAAACTCTGACTTAGTTGTGTCCAGTTTGCAAAGTTTAGTTATAAATGTGCCTGGTCACAATTGTCAAAGAAAGGTAACCAGGTCTATTATTTACATTTATTTCAGCATTTTTGTCCATAAACTGGATGTGAAGTATGATAACACAGCCAGCAATTTTGCAGGTATGTTCAGCCCTTGAATATAGCCACATATGGCTTTTGAGAATCCTGCCTGACGTAACTAGGAGTTGTGTCTATTTTATGACTTTTGAAAATTCCAAATGGCATAACTGGAAATTTTGCCCATTCATGATTTTATAGACTCCCAACCCATGTCTTTCCCATCCTCACATGCTATGTTACAATGAGTCTCATTGATTGTTGAAAGGATTTACTGTACTATACTATAGTGGTAACTGGCATGGTAGCACTACTATATTTAGGGTTGTGTAGGCACTTTAATGTTAAACATCAATTTCTGCACTTTAATAACTTCTCAACCATCCAACAGATTTGCATGAAATTTTGTATGCAGTCTCATGGGGTAGATCTCTGGATGTGGCAAGTTTCGTTCCAATTGGATTTGTGGAATCTGAGTTCTGGATCATGCAAAAAGTTATTTTGGGGAGATTTTTTGGTGTTTTTGTGAAGATGCATAGCACCCAGATGGTTTGGAATTTTGTTCTGAAATTTACAGGTTAGAAAGGGCTTGGTCTTTTGTTAGTTTGGTGAAAAAATATTAATCTGTTCCAAAGTTATTTAATTGTGAACTTTCAGTTTCTGTACATGCTCAGAAAGTACTTCAAACAGCTTTATGAAACAGAAACAGAATCCGTTTTTGTTTGGGGTCAGTCCTTTTTATGTTGATTGCATGCATGCACAAGAAATATATTGCGGCAGCTTGCCAGAAGCAGGTTGTGGAGGCATGGCACTGTTGTATTAATACCCCACAGCCTTTAAAAAACTTATGGCTTTCCCCAAGTGAAGTTGACCTGCTGCTGACACTAATTCAGCCAGCATGCCACCACCTTGAAATGTTTCAGCCGCTGCAATCAGGGTCACCTTGTCATTGCTGCATCAGCGGAACTGCTGCAATGAGGGAGTGACTCGTCATTGCTTGGCTGAACACTAGTGAGTAATATTGCTTGTGAACATGGTGTCAGCTTGCCACCCTGTTCACAAAGCAATAAATGAAAACAGTGCGAAGGGTGCCTAATCCCCTTGGCAGTATGTGCCTCCCACAGCAGAGTGCTTTTGCCGATGGGGCCTCAATCCCTGTCGCTTCCATCCCGGTGCTATTTGACTTGCAGATGGGGAGCACACACCCCATCAGCATCATATCCCCCTCCCAATTTGATGTGCCAATGGAGGAGCCCAATCTCCATTGGCATAGGATCTACCCCAAAGTGAGGAGAGTTTGTGCCGAGGGGTGCCTAATCCCCAGGCTCTTGTCCACCCGCTTTTGTGCCGATTAGGGGTGCCCAATTCCCAGTGGCTACAGCTGGCCCCAACCATTGGTGGGAATGCTGGGATCCCACCCCAGTGTGCCAAATGGCCCTGTAAAAAAAAAAGTCCTGCAATGTCTTTTTTTTACCTGTACAAAAAATAAAATGGTCCCTCACAGTCTCCCTGTCCCCTCCCTCAATCCGCAACCAGCCTAGCGCACCTGCCTCCCAACCCCCCCTCATCCCATACTTCCCTGGGGAGTCTGGCACGATGATCTTTGGTGGACCGGGAACACATCTGCACTCTTCAAAACCTACCGTGAACTGAGGAAATGCCGGTAAGCTGTATAATGGCATAAATAGGGTTTTTCCAACTTTGATGCATATCTCAGGAATTTTTTGGAATTTTGGCACCAAATTTTCAACATGGGGTTTTTGCGACCCCCTCCTCATAAATTCAGGCACTGTCATGGCATTAATCGGTCCGAAAAGGTGATTTCATGGTCACTGCATGGAATCATCTTTCAGGACTGAGTACCAAAACAACAGTGCCAGTGTTCATGAGGTGGTCTCTCAAAAAGTCTATGTTGCAAATTTGGTGGGAAAAATCTAAGAAATGACTGTTTTACGAGTGTGCATTTTGTAGTTGCTACGCACGCTCATAACTTTGTGAATTTGCAATATTTTCACTCCAGATTTTCAACATTGCCATTTTTCTGCACCTCCTTATGAAGAGTACAGCTGTCATTTTTCACATCCTGGCCGAGATGTGGTTTCGCAGTTCCGGCGCAGAATAGCGCGGTCGCTGTGGGAAATCCATGTTTGGGGCACATTATGAAAATGACAGTGACACTGTTCATTAGCAGAGGCCCTAAAATGCCAATGTTAAAAATTTGGTGACAAAAGTCCATAAAATGAGTGTGTTACACATGTGTGTTGCGCAGTTTCCACCCAGGCTCGTACCTTCACAACTTTGCAATATTTTCACTCCAGATTTTCAACATTGCCATTTTTCCACACCTCCTTATGAACAGTGCTGCTGTCATTTTCCACATCCTGGCTGAAATCCGTTTTCACACTTCCAGTGGAGAATACCACAGTCACTGTGGGAAATCAGTGTTTGTTACAGATTAGGACCAAGACAGGGGGAGTGAGTGAGCTCAGCAGAGCTCTGTTGGAACAGCTGCAGATTTTTTTGTGTGCAGAAAAAGGCAACAATGCATGCAGGGGCCCAGTACAAAAGAACAGCCTGCAGCAGAGAGAGAAACAAAATGAGTGAGTGAGAGAGGGGGAGTGAACGAGCTCAACGGAGCTCTATTTTGACTGCTGCAGATTTCTTTGTGGGCAGAAAATGGCAGCAACTCAGGCAATATCCCAGTACAAAAGGGCAGCCTGCAGCGCTGGCAGAAGCGGAACAATCGAGTGAGAGAGGGGGAGTGAGCAAGCTCAACAGACCTGTGTTGGGACTGCTGCAGATTTCTTTGTGGGCAGAAAAAGCCACCAACAGAGGCAGGAGCCCAGTACAAAAGGGCAGCCTGCAGCGCCAGGAGAAACAGAATGAGCGAGTGAGACAGGGGAAGTGAGCCACCTCAACGGAGCTCTATCAGGACAGCTGCAGATTTCTTTGTGGGCAGAAAAAGCTGCCAACAGAGGCAGGAGCCCAGTACAAAAGAGCAGTCTGCATCACCGGGAGAAACAGGATGAGCAAGTGAGACAGGGGGAGAAAGCGACCTCAATGGAGCTCTGTCGGGACAGCTGTGGATTTCTTTGTGGGCAGAAAAAGGTGCCAATGCAGGCAGAAGCCCAGTACAAAAGGGCAGCCTGTAGCACTGGGAGAAGCACAGTGAGTAAGTGAGAGGGGGGAGTGAGTGAGCTCAACGGAGCTCTATCATGACTGCTGCAGATTTCTTTGTGGGCAGAAAAAGGCGGCAACACAGGCAGGAGTCCAGTACAAAAGGCAAGCCTGCAGTGCCGGCAGAAATGGAATGAGTGAGTGAGAGAGGAGGAGTAAGCGAGCTCAATGGAGCTGTGTCGGGACTTCTGCAGATGTCTTTGCAGGCAGAAAAATCCACCAATGCAGGCAGGAGCCCAGTACAAAAGGGCAGCCTGCAGCACCGGGAGACAGAGAATGAGCGAATGAGGGAGGAGGTGGGAGTGAGTTCAACAGAGCTCTGTTGGGACTACTGCAGATTTCTTTGTGGGCAGAAAAAGGTGCCAATAGAGGCAGGAGCCCAGTACAAAAGGGCAGTCTGCAGTGCCAGGAGAAACAGAATAAGCGAGTGAGACGGGGGGAGAGAGTGACCTCAACGGAGCTCTGTCAGGACAGCTGTGGATTTCTTTGTGGGCATAAAAAGGTGCCAATGCAGGCAGAAGCCCGGTACAAAAGGGCAGCCTGCAGCACTGAGAGAAGCACAATGAGCAAGTGAGAGAGGGGGAGTGAGTGAGCTCAACGGAGCTCTATCATGACTGCTGCAGATTTCTTCGTGAGCAGAAAAAGGCGACAACACAGGCAGGAGCCCAGTACAAAAGGCAAGCCTGCAGCGCCAGCAGAAATGGAATGAGTGAGTGAGAGAGGAGGAGTGGGCGAGCTCAACGGAGCTGTGTCAGGACTGCTGCAGATTTCTTTGCAGGCAGAAAAAGCCACCAATGCAGGCAGAAGCCCAGTACAAATGGGCAGCCTGCAGCACCTGGAGACAGAGAATGAGTGAATGAGGGAGGAGGAGTGAGTGAGTTCAATGGAGCTCTGTTGGGACTGCTGCAGAATTGTTTGTGGGCAGAAAAAAGCAGCAATGCACACAGGGGTCCAGTACAAAAGGGTAGCCTGCAGCGGTGGGAGAAACAGAATGAGCGAGTGAGAGAGGAGGAGTGAGTGAGCTCAACGGAACTCTAGTGTGACTGCTGCAGATTTCTTTGTGGGCAGAAAAAGGCGGCAATGCAGGCAATATCCCAGTACAAAAGGGCAGCCTGCAGTGCTGGCAGAAGCGGAACAATCGAGTGAGAGAGGGGGAGTGAGCAAGCTCAACAGACCTGTGTTGGGACTGCTGCAGATTTCTTCGTGGGCAGAAAAAGCCACCAACAGAGGCAGGAGCCCAGTACAAAAGGGCAGCCTTCAGCGCCAGGAGAAACAGAATGAGGGAGTGAGACAGGGGAAGTGAGCCACCTCAACGGAGCTCTATCAGGACAGCTGCAGATTTCTTTGTGGGCAGAAAAAGCTGCCAACAGAGGCAGTAGCCCAGTACAAAAGAGCAGTCTGCATCACTGGGAGAAACAGAAAGAGCGAGTGACAGAGGGGCACTGAATGAGCTCAACGGACCAATGCAATCAACATTTGACACTGACAAATGCTTGCTTGTGAGGGGATAATTATTTTTTGTTTGCCACTATCTTGTTTGCCATTTAGAAAAAATTCAAAACTCTCAAAAATTACAGCCTGTACAGAGACCAACACACGTATGCTGCTCATTCGGACCCCATTAAGAAGATTCTGCACTTTGGTATTGTTAAAATGACCCCCAAATGTTTTATTTTATTTTATTTTTATATCCCTTTTCATGACTCACTTCTACTTTTTCCATATAGCCATACAGAAAAAGAATTCAGCCATGCAGATGTGTTTCATTGATGTCTGGTGGCACCCCCACCCTCTGATCACTGTTCCCATAATTTTTATATATTTCTCTGGTGTCTAGTGGCACCTCCAACCCTCCAATCACTGTCCCTGTAATTTTTATATATTTTTCTGGTGTCTAGTGGCACCCCAACCTTCTGATTGCTGTCTTTGTAATTTTTATGTTTCCCTGGTGTCTAGTGGCACCTCCCACCCTCTGATCACCATCTCTATAACTATTTATATATTTCTGTGGTGTCTAGTGGCACCTCCCATGCTCTAATCACCATCCTCATAATTTTTATATATTTTTGTGGTGTCTAGTGGCACCCTCACACCCTAATGCTGTCCACATAATTTTTGTATATTTCCATGGTGTCTAGTTGAACCCCCACCCTCCAAATGTCATCCAGATAATTTTAATATATTACTCTGATGTCTAGTGGTACTCTCCCTTTCTGATTGCCATCCCGTGTATAACCTGTAATAAAGAAAACCTTCCTTTGATGTCTTTTTTTAAACCTGAAGACAAGGTACATTGCCGATCAGACTCCCCCAGCCTGACCTCCCACTGAACACTCACCATCCCAAACCCCCCCAATACCCCCTAATGCACTTAAACAGGTCCCAGGGTCGAGATCTACTCTCCAATGGAAAGACAGGTGTTGCTGCTGAAACAGCCAATTTCAATATGTTAAACTAAGGTAAATGTGGTTCAACGTATTTTAATAGGACTTTGAACTTTGATGCATGACTTTGTCATTTTTGCATCTTTTGACCCCAAATTTATAACATGCCCTTTTTCAGACCCCACCTCATGAACAATGTCAGTAGAATTATGCAAATCCACCCCAAAAGGTGATTTTTTTTGTGGTCACTTGGCAAAATCACCATTTGGGTGGGATTTGAAAATTTTAACCACCCTTGTTCGTGAAGTGGGGTCATAAGAAATGTATGTTGCAAATTTTAGATCAAAATAAATAAAAATGGCAAAGTTATGCTCAGCCATTGAAATTTTGTTACGCTTACTTGTAACTTTGGCAGTTTTAAATATTTTGACCCCACATTGTCAACATAGAATTTGTTTTACACCACCTCCTGAACGTGACAGCTGTCATATGTCAAATCAAGGCCAAACTGTCTTTTCATGCCTGTGGCATGAAATGACATTTCGGTGCTGTGGAATCACATTTTGGACTGGGATTTGAACATTTTCAATACCGGGCACATGAGTTGTGGTATACAGAAGGCTATGCTGACCATTTGGTTGCTGCTGTCATACAAATGGAAGCACAAGTTCCAGAGGACCCTGCATTTCCACAGCAACATATCTGGGGAGGGATGGGAGGGCAGGGCCTGACCCTGTGCTTCCACAGGCAAGTAAGGATACAATTATACTGTCTCAAAAAGATGGGATGGATGGGAGTGCAGGGCCCAAATCAAATAAGAACACAATTAAACTATCTCAAAATGTAAGGACATTTTTTGCAAAACAAAACTGCATTAATGTAACATTTAGGTTAAAGCTGCAATGCAAAAAGTAGGGAAATGTGGCTTTAGGGTTTCCAACCCTAAAACCTCAACTCCACCTCTAAAACAAATCAGGGGTGCAGAGTTTCTTGGGACTGTCAACTTTAAAGCTCATCCCATTAGGTGTGTATGTTTCTGGAGCATATAGAATGAGACTATTTTTTTTTTGCTGTACCCTCAATCCTAAATATTGCATTAATGCAGTTTTCTGGATAGAATATTTTTATTTATTTATTTTAGTTGGGGATTAAATACCTTTGAGTCATAGGCTCATTTACAAAGGTTCCAGGTCAGACATCATACAAAACAGATAAGACAGACAACAGGAGTAGTACAGTGGTAATACAGAATCAGGTAAAAGACAACAGTAATAAAATTCTAGCACATACAGTAGCATTTGTTACTTCATAGGTAAAAATCACTATGAGGAAGATAATAATTATAGATTCCCAGATAGCTTAGAATTCTTCAAGTAGATTTCAGTGTCATTACATCTAGAATGGGGGTAGGGTATGTTCACTGGCTGTAGAAGGCAGCAGCAGTGTTGTGCAGGTGGGAAGAGGGTGGTTAACAGGCCCGAGCAACAATGGGGAGGGGCAGTCAGTGCGGGGCAAGGGGTTGGAGTGAGAATAGCAGCCAGGGTAGGCATTGTTGGGTGAGGCAGGGCAAAGAGAAGGGGGTGGTTAAGAGGGAAATGAAAGGGAATATAGCTAAGAGGGGGTAGGAAGCAAGAAGATGAAAGGTGGGGAAGAGGAGAAGGGGTGGAGGGTGGGAGTGGGGTGGAGTGAGGGAAAAAGGGAATGGGTAGGGTAGTAGGTGGGGAGTTAGCTGGGAAACGGGAGAGAAAGAGGGAGAAAGAAAAGACAATGAAAAAAACAGGTGGATGGGAGGAGGGGCAAGAGCTAGTCAATTATGGGTGGGGCAGATGAGAGAAGTGGCCGAGATACACAGTCAGAGGTTTTAGGAGCAAAAGAGTGTTGAGAATGGGTCAGGGTGTGCAGGGGCACTCACACGTATTTGGAGGGATAGGATGTGCATGGAGACCAGCTTTAAATTTTCCAATCTTACTGCATCCAAGGAGATCAGGGGATCGGTCATTTATCTACCTGGGACCCATGTAGTACAACGATCTTTGAGCTGTTGAGGTACGCTTGAAGGGTACTAGAAGTACATCCTTGGAGGTCCTCCAAGTGCTGATAGGAGGTTGGGCTTTTTGAAATAGATGTATGGTGGAGTCAGGAGCAAACCCAAGGATGGCTTTCATTCCCACAAGGCAGCATTGGTACCGGGCTCTGAGGTGAAGGGGTAGCCAACCAGTTGCTTCATAGAGGTCACAGGTATGGGTCTTGCGGTCTGCGCCCAGGACTAGCCTATACGCTTTGTTGAGGAGGGTCCTTACCCTATTCAGGATGGTGTCAGTGGCTGCGCTGTAGACTGCAAGGCCATAGTCAATGGAGGATACCACAGAACTGGAAGTGACAAGTTTTAGTGCCTCAGGCGGCATGTACTGATGGTGTTTATACAGAACATCTAGTTTTGTATTGGTAGATTTGACTAACTGACCAACATGTGTTGAGAAAGAAAGGGAGCTGTCCAGATGAATACCAAGATATCTGAAGGTGTCAACCTGCTCCAATAAGTCCCCTTTGGAGCTCAGTGTCTGATGTTTTCCAAGGTGGTTCTTCCTCTGTGGCAGGAAGAAGAGCATGCTCGTGGTTTTCTTGTAGTTGAGCAACAGCTTGTTATCACTGAACCATTCCTCAAGTCTATGGAAGTTTGCTTCGAGTTCAAGGGAGATCGTGAGTAAGTTTGACCCACTTACAGAGATGAACGCATCATCTGCATAAAGCACAATGTATGCTTGGCAGGCTGTAGGCAGTTGGTTGATGAATATGCTGAACAGAAGCAGTCCCAGGATAGACCCTTGAAGGACCCAAGAGTCACATCCATCGGTTCTGATAGTATGCCACTAACTTTGACTTGCTGTGTCCTGCCAGATAGGCAGCTCTTGAACCATGTGACTGTGTCCGAGGACATGCCCATTGAGTGAAGGTCATGTTGGAGGAGTTGATGGTTGACTGCGTCGAATGCCTTGGTGAGGTCTTTGAAGATAGGCCCCACTGCTAAACCATCATCAAATGCCACATATATCTGGGAGGTGTAGTCAATCAGGGCGGTTATGGTTGAGTGGTATTTCCGGAACCCATGTTATTGCCTACAGAGTAGGTTGTACTTCATTAGGTACTCAGTAAGCTGGTCCAAGACCACTCATTCCAGTGCCTTGGACAGAGGGGGAGAATTGAGATTAGCCTGTAGTTGGTTAGGTTTGTGTCATCATCTGCTTTGTGAATGGGGTGACAACCGCCTCCTTCCACTTATCAGGGAACACACCTGACCTTAGCGAGGCATTGAAGACTTTGGTAAGGGGATCTGCCAACTCATTAATGGTGAGTGCCACCAATTTCATGTCAACAAGGTCACTCCCTTGTCTAGTCTTCTTTAGAACAGCTTTAATATATTTAATGGTATCCTGTCAGTTCAACTGTTTGAAGGGGGGGCATTGAACTGGGATATGGGTGGCAGGGCATTATGATGGTGTGGGTTGAGGGTAGAGTGGGATAGGTATTTCTTGGGAAGAACAGAACTTAGGTCCGAGATGGCTTGGTTGAAGGAGTTAGCAATGTCTACAGTCTCCAGGAGTGTACCCTCAATTGTGACTATTAACCCTGGTTGTGCTTTGGAAGCTTTGCTGTTGAGGGTTTTTATCGAGTCCCATAATTCCTTACCCCTACCCCAGCTCTTTTTCAGTAGGTCATGGTAGTAGCTTGCCTTAGCTTGCTGGATGATCCTGGTACAATTGTTTCTTTCAGACCTATATTTGATGTAGTCAGCTTTCTTACCAGTAGCTTTGGCCCTATGCCACAAGTTGTCCCTATTCCTCATACGCTGTAGTATGGGCCCTGTAAGCCATGGGTTGGTAGTTCCTCTTATTTTTTGGTTCTGTGGGGGGAAGATGTCACAGGCCTTGGTAAAAATAGTGATAAAGAAGTTGAGGGCTTGGTTCCCATCCATGGCCCTGTCCAGCAGTGACCAGTCAATCAAACTCAGATAATTCCTGAGAAAGTCAAGCTGTCTAGGTCTCAGGAATCAATTTTGAGATATCTGGGGGGCATGAGTACTGGCTTTATTTGACCAGGCTCACATCACTGATGAATGATCTCTGAGGGTGTCGGGAAGGACAGTGACCTCAGAGATATGCTCTGGGCTACTGCAAGAAGCCAGTCAATTAGAGTACTAGTGCCTTTTTGTAGTTAAGCCTGGTTGCTTGGTGGACTAGTTGAGTAAGGTAGAGTCTGGACACCTGGTCATGGACAGCTAGAGTGTCACTGGACAACCAGTTAGTGTTAAAGTCGACAACTACTATGTGTTCCCAGTTTTTGTTGTACTGCTCAAAGTTGCTCAGCACTTGCTGGATGCCCATTTTGGAGGTTCCAGAGGGTTTGTATATGGTGGATAGTAGTAGAGTTTTGTGTTGCTTATCCAGGGTGAGTTTGAGGGTAAGAGTTTGTGCTTCCTTGTTTAGGAAACTACTAGGCATGGATTGGGCTCTAAGGTCATTCTTCAGGTAAACTGCACATCCACCCCCTCGCTTAGTCAGTCTGTCCTGCCGGAACACTGTGTAGCCATCCAGTGCTATGGAAGCATTGCTAACTTTCAGTGAGAGCCAGGTTTCCTTGAGTGCAATTATGTCAGGCTGTAGTAGTGCCACCCAAGCCTGGAACTGTGGTAGTTTGTTTATGATGCTATGTATATTTAATGAGACTATTGAGAGGTGTCCCCAAGCTTGTTTTGACTGGTGGCCTGGGTTCAGGTGGACATTTCCAGAGATTAGCAGCAGTAGTAATATCAACTTTCTTAGGATGTGTGCCCAGAGCAGCCTACGTGTCCCCTTTACCTTTAATCAGCGTGGTTCAAAGGAGTTTAAAGTTGCCACAGGGGTATAGCACCATAGGATGTCAGCGATGCTAATCTTATGCGGAACTGAGCGTGTGTAGATGGAGGGTGGGATTTTGAAGACATGAGTAAGGCATCTGTCAGTGCGACAACCTCTGGGTTTAAGATTGGCGGGGAGGGTGAGGCACAGGGTAGTGTCAGTGTGGGGGGGGTATATGTAGGGGTTGTCCAGCCAGCTACCCCTAAGAGAAAGGGGAGGAAGAGGGTCAGAAAACCAATTTTTGTAACTGACAGCATGTTACATTTTGTTAAATGTAATAGTATAAATCTGTGAGAGAAGGTAGGGATCCACCAGTGTTCCTTTTAGGGATCTGGTAATAGACTCATAGGGGAGGAACCAGGGCTGTCTTAGGAGCAGGAGGGTGGGGAGGGGGAGAAGGGGTATTTAATAGAGGCCAGAGTTAGGGTGGGTGAGGTGGGACAAAAAACAGTAACTGAACAGTAGTGCCCAGTGAAAGATAAGGAGCCAAAGAACTGAAGAGTCCAAAACAGCTGCTGGGATGGGCCCAACTAATGGCAGGCTGGGCTGAGGGAGAATGTCCATCACCAGCCAGTGCCAAACACAAGTGGAGCCAATGAAATTGTCAGCCTATGAGCTGTGGCTCTTAGAGAGGCAAGCGTACCTTTGTAGGTAGTGGTCGGGGGGGGAGCCAGAGAGATTGGTAACCAGAGAGATGCTGGGTGGCTTAGCCCACTCCGCTGTGGGCTTGGAGGGATATGGCTGGAGCGCTGAAGTTCTGTGGCAGCCACCAGAGGTCCAAAGTGGCGGTAGCACTGCCTGCTGGGTGGCAGCCTATAAGAGGGGGAGAGGAAAAGCAAAAGATTCATTTTAAGGCAAGTGCTGGTACCTCTGCTTAAATCGGTGGGAGGTCTTAGAGCTGAGAACAAAACATCTGGGGAAGGGAAGGTCATTAGAGAGTGATTTAATTTAGAACAGGGAGGAAGGTGGAAGATGAAGAGTGTGATAGCTAGCAAAAAAAAAGGGTCGCAGAGGATCAGGTCTGAGAGATGCAGGGTATAGGATTTTAGCAGGGGAGCAGCTAAGTAAGGTAAGAGCTAATTGGTAGCAGAAGGGTGCAGGAAGGTGGCACTAAGGGCGGCCAAGAGAGAGAGAGAGAGAGAGAGAAGGGAAAAAAATGGAGTAAAGAGACACGGGCAGAAACAGGTAGCAGCCTCGAGTTGTAACTTTAGCCACAAGTCCCTACAGCAGTGCCGCTAACACAAAAGTTAACAAGCTATTGAGAGATAAGAAAATTGTCAGGTTAGAGGGAGACAACAATGTTACTAAGCTCACAGCCACATAATCAGAATAATCAGAATTTGTGCAGGTTAACAATACACTTGTGGCCATGTAGTAATAAAATTCTGTACATCCTATATCGGTTTTAGGCAGGTTAAATATTACACAAGAGGCCTGGTAATACAATGCACACTACTTCCTAAACAGACTTTAAACACAGCAGGCATTTAAAATGTGGTCTAATACAAAAAAACAGTAACTAAACAGTAGTGCCCAGTGAGAGTTAAGGCGCCAAAGTGCCGAAGCAGTCCAAAAAAGCTGCCTGGATGGGCCCGACCAATGGCAGGCTGGGCTGAGGGAGAATGTCCAATCACCGACCAGCTCCAAACATAAGCGGAGCCAATGAAATTATCAGCCTTTGAGCCGCGGCTCTCAGAGATATGAGCATACCTTTGTAGGTAGTGGGCAGGTGGGATCCAGAGAGATTGGCCACCGGAGAGATGCTGGGCGGCTCCACCTACTCGGCTGCTGGCTTGGAGGGAGAGGGCTGGAGCGCTGAAGTCCTGTGGTGACCACCGGAGGTCAGAGAAGTGGTGGCAACACTGCCCGCTGGGTGGCAGTGTTTGTAGGAAGTGGGCAGGCAGGAGCCTGAGAGATCGGCCACCGGAGAGATGCTGGGCGGCTCAGCCCGCTCGACTGCGGGCTTGGAGAGAGCAGGCTGGAGTGCTAAAGTCCTGTGGTGGCTGCTGGAGGTCCACTGTGGTGGCAGCACTACCCGCAGGGCTGCAGCCTTATTAGGTAGTGGGCAGGTGGAAGCCAGAGAGATCGTCCACCAGAGAGATTCTGGGCAGCTCAGCCCACTCAGCTGCGGGGTTGGAGGGAGAGGGCTGGAGCACTGAAGTCCAGTGGTGGTTGCCAGAGGTATAGATATATATACACACAAACACACACACACACACACACACACATATGTAAATATATACAGTAACAATTATATAATCTTTATATAGCACAATTCAAGATATCAAAGGACTTTGATAATAATTAAGCTAATGGATATTAAAACTATAGATAGATTAAAATTCAAAGACAGTAGCAAATCAGTTCACAATCAGGTAATGGAGAATGCAAGATTAAATAAAAAGGTCTTCATTACTGTTTTAAAGCTCTCCACAGTCAGGCACTCATGAACCTGATGAGGTAGAGAATTCCACAAGGTGGGGGCCACAAACGCAAATGCTTGTGCCCTAGATGTCTGCAACCAAACCTTGGGAATCTCTAGCAATCCCTTGTCAGTGGAGTGGAGCAGCCAGGAGGGGCAGTAGGGGTGAAGAAGCTCTTGCAGGTAACACAGTCCCTGTCTGTGCAGGGCTTTATAGGTCAGCAAGCCGACCTTGAAGGTGATCCGCCATTGAACTGGCAGCTAGTGCAGCTCACACAGCACATTTGTAATATGGCTAGATTGAGGAAGACCAGTTAGTATCCTGGCTGCTGCATTCTGCACCACCTGCAGACAGCGGATATCAACCCCCAGTAGCCCAAGGTACAGGGCGCTGCAGTAATCCAGATGGGAGGTCATGAAGGCATGGACCAATGTCGGAAGATCATCGGGTGAAACCAGGTGCTTTATCCGTGCAATATTTCTCAGATGGTAGAAAGAGGTCTTGATGATGGATGACACCTAAGATTTCAGAGTCAGCCCCTCATGAAGAATAAGGCCCAGACTCCTTACCTGTTCAGATGTCCTCAGTTGGCGGCCCCGAAAACAAGTCCGGATGCCTGCCCTACCGAAGTTCCCTCAACATGATGACTCAGGTCCACAACCAAAACCTCAGTCTTGTCAGGATTCAGTTTCAACCAGTTGGCACTCATTGAGTCCTGGATCTTGGATAGGCAGTTGTTAAATACTGAGACCGCTACATCCTGTTCAGGTGCAGAGGACATGTACAGCTGAATGTCATCTGCATAGTAGTGAAAACTCAGACAGTATCATCTTACAATGTCACCCTGTGGCAGCATATGCACCACGAACAATATGGGTGCAAGCACAGAGCACTGTGGGACCCCACATGGCAGGGATAATGTGTCAGAGGAATAAATTCCTGACATTATTCTCTGAAACCTGCCAGTGAGGAAAGAGTGGAACCATCTGAGGACTGTACCTGACAGTCCACAGATCAACCACAGGCACTCCAGCAACACATCATGGTCCATGGTGTCAAATGTCACTGAGAGATCAAGGAGGACTAGAATAGTATGAATCCTCTGATCTCTCACTATAAGGAGGTCATTGAGCACCCAAACAAGGGCAGTCTCAGTACTATGCCTCTTCCTGAATCCTGACTGGAAGGGATCGTAGATGTCATGCATGGCAAGATGTTTATCCAGCTGCAGTGCAACCACCTTCTCAATAAGTTTATACTGTCTCTCTCCCTCTCTCTATATATATAATATTGCAATGTAACTTGTAATAAATATATAACAAATTTGAATTCTTTCCTCCTGCAGCTATGCATTCAGGTCACCTTTGCAATACAGACATTGGTCAAGATGGGAACTTTCTGGTAAAACAAAGGTTAAATAGAATAAAATAGTCTTGTATATCATATTCATAATTTATGCCTACAGCATTACATCCAATTGAGGAAGAACTATAATTTATAATGGGAGGAAACTCATCTAATACAAAGAATATTTATCTCATGACAGTGCAGCATAGTCCATTACAATGAATTATGCATTCCACCATTCACTGAATATCAATCATGATTAGTGGATTCCCTTTATAAATCCTCTATTTGATGTTAATGTAAAATATATCCACAGGACAGGTTGAATTAGTGGGAATGGACTTACATTATTCAGTCAACAGTTATTAACAGCAAGCTAAGGAGAGTAGCCACTGAAAACATAACTTTTTTGCAGAACTGCAGTAACAATTTCATGAGCCAGTCAGCAGGTAGGAATATTAATCTGGACTAAAGCTACGTGGAGTAACCAGCTGTACTATTCAGTATAAAATGAACACAGTCAACAGACAAGGGGAAGCTTTACTAAAAGCACCTACCTCCCAAGTAATTACTAATTCATGCCGGCGTCCACTTCCTCCACTCACATTGGCTGGAGCTACTGTTGGCACTATGAAAAATAGACAGAACTCATCTTATATCTGCCAGATGTGCAACTTATCATCAGTGGTACAGTACATTATAACACATATCAAGCCTTTATTTTGTTACTGCATTTGTCGAAGACAAAAATTAAACATAGAAACATAGAAACATAGATTTTGACGGCAGATAAGGACCGCTTGGCCCACCCAGTCTGCCCATTTCCCTATCTATTGGATAAGCTGCAGATCCTAGTTAACCAGCAGCCTACTTCTTCCTACCCCCACCCCCTAGAATTGCCTTATGACTGTCCCATGCATGCTTGAATTCCACCACTGTTTTTGACTCCACAACCTCCTCTGGAAGGCGGTTCCATGCATCCACAACCCTCTCTGTGAAAAAATAATAAAGGTCTGTAATTTGTCTGATCAAGACCTTACTTTGTTTCAATGAACCCAGGAAATTTGTTTTCAGATTTGTCAATTATAACTCAGTGCTAGAAGAGTTACTTCTGATATTAAATATTTGGCCAACAGGTGCAGTGATCTTCAAGAAAGGAACTTACACATGTTAGTACAAGTAGTAACATTGATTTGTTTAGCGCCCTATCCCGGATGCTCTGGGCACTGTACTGGTAGGCAGGAATAAAACCAACATACAACAATATAAAAACATAAGACAAACACTAATCATAAAACAATTTAAGCCTAAATAGATCCTAGATTAAAATAACAATGCAGCAGTTACTAAGTCTAAGCTATATGCAATCTATAAATACTTCTTTAAAAAGATGCACCTTCAGCCACCACCTTAAAACCTCTATGTATGGGTCCACCCTCAAAAATCTTGTTAGCAAGTTCCATAACACTTCAAATGAATGATCACTGGAGGATTTCAGGTGGGTCCTGGGAACAGCTAGGGGGCCCTCGGTTAGAAATGCAGCAAACTTTTACTTTGCTGGTAAATTTTTGGTGAAGTAGCCAAATTTGCCTCCATGGTTCACTTTGCGAAGTTGATCCACTTGATGTAAAATTCACCTTTCATAACTTTGTCTTGATTTTTTTTTTAAGTACATATTGCACTTAAAAAAACTCAAAGCAAAGAGAAGTAAGATATTGTGATCCCTGACGTCTTTTGGCAACCCCCTCCCATTGATCACCACCCCCCCATGCACAAATAATTTATTTTTTTAACTAATTTCCAAGTGTCTAGTGGTCTCACTCCCACCAACTGCTGACCCCCAATGCACAAATACAATATTTTTGTAATCAAATCCCTGGTGTCTACTGCCCCCCACTGATCTCTGGCCCCCAGTGCACAAAGTTATTTTTAAATCAAATCCCTGGTGTCTAAGTGTCCCTCTACCCTGATCACTGGCCCCAATGAACAAATAAATGATTATTCTTCATTATTAAATTTCTAGTGTGCAGTGGACCCCCCACCCATCAGGTAGTGCTGCACCACCCCATCCCCCCCCCAAGCCTAAGTGAGCAACCAGCACAGCCCTCCACTTTCCACCATAGCTGGCTGCCTAACTAAGTTGAAATGAATGAGCGCACACTTGTACAAGTAAGTGCTCATTAATTTCAGCTCAATTGGGTGGCCAGCCATGGTGGATATCGGAGGGCTGTGGTGGTCGCCAGTTAGGGCTTGAGGTGGGGGGGAGCAGGGTGGAGCTCTACCTGACAGGGTGGGGGGTCCTCTAGACACCAGAGATTTAATGATGAAGTATAATAATTGATTTCTGCATTAAGGGCCAGTGATTGGCAGCGGAACCACTAGACACCAGAGATTTGATTAAAAAAATTACTTATTTGTGCATTGGTGGCCAGCGATTGGTGGAGGTGGGGGGAGGACCACTAGACACAAGAGATTTGACTAAGAAAATAATTTATTATGCATTGGTGGCTAGCAATCAGCGGGGGTTAGGGATGGGGGGGACCACATGACACCAGGAATTTAATAAAAAACAGTTATTTGTGCATTGGAGACTGGTGATAGGTGGGAGGCACTAGACATCAGGGAAGTGTCAAGTGTGGAACCTTGAGAAAACTTAGTATTTCCAAAGCTTCAGATGATGTCACTCAATAGACCTCAACCTTATCAGGAAGTTATGTTTTAGACCCATTCACAATTGCCAGAGTTTAAACTATGTCACCTTTCTGAAATGCATTTGGTTACAGCACAAATTACAGATAACAGGGTTCTCCAGCAGACATGGGACAATTGTGGCTGCGCTACCATGGCCATCTTGAAAACTAGATGGACCTTTGGTCTTTTTATGTTTGCTTGCATGCATGTGCAAGAAACACTATGCGGCAGCTTAGGAGAGAAGTGGGTTATAGAGGTGTAGCACTGTGGCAGCCAACGGAGGCACTGCATTTGGGGGCTTGGCACTGGTGGACCAATAGAAGCACAGTGTGCCGATGGCACTGGTCTCCAAAACTGCCACCAAGTAGAAACATTTTCACCGTTGCAATGAGGGGCTGCCTCATCATTGCAGCATCAGCCATTCTGCTGTAATGAGGGAGAGACCCGTCATTGCAGGGTGGTACCTTCCCAAGTCTAACAATTAAGTAAAAATGGCGGTGGATTGCCACCACCTCTCAGCCCCATGAAAGCCAAATGGGGGTGGCCAATCCCCCTATCAGCAGCCCCAACCCAGTTCATTTGCCGACGTGGGAGCCCACTCCCCGTCAGCATTATGTAACCCCTTCCCCCATTTGTTGTGTGCCAAGAGGGTGCTCAATCCCCCTTGGCATCATGCCCCCCCAAACAGTCGTTCTTTGCTGATGGGGATCCAATACCCATCGGCTTCAGTACCCTACCCCAAAAAAAGGCAGGTGGCTTGCTGGGAGCCCACTCCAGTGTGCTGGAAACAAGCCTGGGGGAAAAAATCCTTCCCGCGATGTCTTTTCTTTTTTTCCCCCTGAAACAAAGTAAACGGTCCCACACTGATCGCCATCCTCTCCCCCCAAACCAAACCCACCCACTGTGCACCTGACCTCCCCACACACCCCCTCACCCCATACTAACCTCCGGATCCTGGTGTGACAATCTGGACTGGGAACACGTCTGCACTCTTCAAGGCCGACCACGAACTGAAGAAATGCCGGTAAGCTGTATAATGGCATAAATTGGTTTTTTTCAAATTTGGTGCATATCTCAGATATTTGTGGGAAATTTGGCACCAAATTTTCAACCTGAGGTTATTGGAAGCCCTCCTCATGAATTCAGGCACTGGTATAGCGTTATTCCGTCCTGAAAGTTGATTTTGCGTTCACTGCGCGGAATCACCTTCTGGGACTGATTAATGAAATGACAGTGCAGTGTTCATGAGGTGGGATCTCAAAAATCCTATGTTGCAAATTTGGTGAAAAAAAAAATTACTGTTTTATGAGCGTGCGTTGAGCAGTTTCCACGCATGCTTGTAACTGCGCGCATTTGTAATATTTTCACTCCAGATTTTCAACATTGGCATTTTTCCACACCTCCTTATGAACAGTACAGCTGTCATTTTTCACATCCTTACTGAAATGTGTTTTTGTACTTCTGGCGCAGAATAGCGTGCTCGCTGTGGGAAGTCAGTGTTTGGAACAGATTAAAAACAAATCACATTGACACTGATCATGAGCAGAAGTGCTAAAATGCCTATGTTGAAAATTTAGTGACAAAAGTCTATGACATGACTTTGTTACGAGTATACATTGCACAGTTTCCACACACTCTCATAATTACGCACATTTGTAATATTTTCACTCCAGATTTTCAACATTGGCATTTTTTCACACCTCCTTATGAACAGTACAGCTGTCATTTTTCATATCCTGCCTGAAATATGCATTTACACATCTGGCACAGAACAGCGCGGTAGCTGTGGGAAATCAATATTCAGGACAGATTAGGACAGTCATAGTGACACTGTTCATGCGCAGAGGTCACAAAATGCCTATGTTGAAAATTTGATGAAAAAATTCCACTAAATGACTATGTTAACGCAAATGTGTTGTGCAGTTTCTACATAAGCCCGGATGTTCGAGTATTTTTAATATTTTCACTACAGATTTTTAACATTGCCATCTCTTCACAGCTCCCTTTGAATGGTACAGCTGTCATTCTTCACATCCTGCCCGATCTGTGTATTCGTACATCTGGCGCAGAATGGCACGGTCACTGTGGGAACTCAAAATTTGGGACACATTAACAAAATCACAGTGCCACTGTTCATGAGAAGAGGTCCCAAATGCTTTCATGTGGTGGGGGTGACAAAAAGGCCATGTTGAAAATTTGTAGTGTAAATACCAACAAACGCCCGGGGCGTCAGGGTCTCTAACCATAACGTCCCACCCTGTACAGACTGACAGGCATCAGGGGTGTGCCTTTGGACTGTCAACTGTAATGCTCATGCCATTCAACCCCCACTCCTCCACCCTGCATCCAGTGACAGGCATCGAGGTGTGCCTTGAACTCTTCCGCCCACAGTTCTCCCTGTTCTCCAATACTGCACCCATTTATGTCCTTATGGAATGGGGTGACTGTACAGCCAAACACCCCAAGGCACACCTCAACATGTGTTGGTGTCTGCAGGATAGGGTGAAGTGAAATGGCATGAACGTTATGGGCGATGACCCAAACGCATACCTCAATGCCTGTCCATCTCTGCAGGGTGGAGGTGGGGTTGGCGTGAAGTTTAATACTTCACTGCCATTCCTATTCTGCATCTCTCTAACTCCAGCATTTCCAATGCTAATACCAGCAAGCAAACATTCAGCACTGACAAATGCTTGTTTTCTAATGTCATTGTCTATGTTTCTGTGAGTTAAAGGAAATCTCATGTATCAAATATTGGAGGAATGCCTGCGTCCATTAACTTTATGATCTGATCAGATTGAAAACTTGGAGCACTTTCTTTTAGATTGTGCCTATTTGAGGGAATTATGGCCCTTTCTAGTGGCCAGATGGACTCTTCCATGGCTTGAAAGGTTTATGTTAATCTGGTGTTAGGAGATTTTTTTTCACATTTGAAAAGGTATAATATTAGCACACTGACTGTGATTGTTATTTGTTTGAAATGTTATCTGGCAGGCAAGATGTATGTATTTGTTGCAACAGTTATTAGCATCCTATTTATAGTATATGGTTAGGGCTTATTGTGTATGGAAAACAAAGGTTTTCAAAATCTTGTAGGACAGTTCAAAGGTCAAAAAAGTTGTTGTACTATCACTCTGATGTCACATCGATAGTACAACAACTTCTCCCCCTTCAGCTCCTACCTGATTGGTGGAAACAGGCAGAGATTCAAAAAATGCATACAAAAATGGCGCACTCATTTAGCAAGCGGTCTGGGGAGCAGACAGTGTGGACACAGACTACCATAATCGGGTCAGTCTGCCAAAAATATCAATTTGCTGTTTGTTTTTGGTTTTTTTAACAAAATGGCACAGTTTCGGTAAAAGCAGAGTGGGACTATGGCGAGGAGTGTGGACATGACCAGAACATGGGCGTGTAACTGCAGCGAGGAGGAGGACAGTTATCTTAGGGAAAGAGACTCAAGCGAGGAGGTGAGCAGAAGCGTGAACAAGGTATGAACCTTGTATCTATTTTGGGGAACCATATACTATAAAAAACAGTGGATGGTCGCCCATCCACAACAAAGTCTGTGTTTCCATCTCGGGAGTTGATGATGCCAGAGACCTCTCGAGCATCGCTCTTGAGGTCTCTATGACATCATCAACTCCCTCGATGGAATCACAGCCTTGTTGTGGATGGTCGCCCATCCACTATTCTGTATGTCTATTGCTAGGACGACTGAGGCTGCATTAAGAAATCTCCGCCATGATGAGCAACAATTTCTCCTGAACAATACGCTTTCTTCTCTCTGGAATTTAATTTATTGGATTTAAGGGTATTCTACTTATCTTTTTATATTTGTCTAATATGTTTGTTGGGTTGTAGATATTTTCTGGGACAAAAAGCTCTCATTGTGTTGAAAGATTTCTTTTCTTTTTCCTTGCTGAACATTTCTTCCCTTCTGTTTGCCTTATGATCTACAAGTGTTTCCCTTCTTTTGATTCCATATTTGTGTCTTTTCATAGGTAATGTTGTTTTATTTCTTTACATTGTTTGATTCATTTTTGCAATAAAAACCCTACTCATCTTCATATATGCCATGTAGTGCCATGGATCTGTAATTTTCATCTGGACAGTGAACAGAGATCTGTAACTTCCACCTGGCTAGTGACCAAAGACAAAAGGTTCCTCGATTTCCTCAGTTTATCATATAATTTGAAGGATGGCACCTCAACAGTGGAGTGCTTCCTTGTACTGCACTACAGTGTCCATTATGGGTATTATCCAAGTACCTGGTGTGGGGTTAGAATCCATGAACTTCCTATTTTCTGGCCCCAGAGTTTAACCTGCTACCTACTGAGCTACTGACACTATGTGTATGACCCTGGTGATATATATATATATATATATATATACTTTGTTAACTTGTTAATGTATGAGTTAGGGTTTATATTAAAGTGATAAATGTATGGAAATTTGATGTTAGGGTTCCCAAACCTAACTTTTCATTCCCCCTTGCCCCCAACACACACAAACACACACACACATATGCAAGCAGAGGAAGGGGTAAGACAACAGAACCAATCAGAGGCATCCATCATCAGGTAAGACCCTGCACTCCCACAGAAACATACATGTACCATACTGTACTAGTTCACACTCCAGTGAAACGTGTGCTGCCAGAAAAATCATAATTTATCAACAGTGTATAACACAGGGTTCTAAGGACCCTGCACTGACATGAAAATTTCACCATTACATACTATGGAAGTACGTGGTTGTCTTGATCATAAACCCCCATACATACATAATTGTTCTTCACATCTGTAGGAGCACAGGGTCCTATGAACCCTACACTGCCTTGCAAATGTCACCATTATATGATGTGGGAGCACAACCCATATAGGACCCTGTGCCTCCATACATACATATTTGTTCTACACTTCGGTAGGAGTGCAGTGTCCTACAGACCCTGCACTGCCATGCAAATTTCACCACTTCATGATGTGGGAATGCAGAGTCCTCTGGACCCTGTGCTTCAACCAATATATCATTTTGCCCAAGACACTGCCATGGCAGTACAACTCATACAGTTGGTGGATCATGATGATGGATGTCTCTTGTGGTATGTTCAGAGAGTTGTATGTTCTTTGTCTTACCTGATGATGGATTTCTCTGATTGGTTGTGTTGCCTTGCCCCTTCCTTTGCTTGCATATGTGTGTGTGTGTGTGTGTGTGTGTGTGTGTGTGTGTGTGTGTGGGGAGGGAGGAATGCAGAGTTAGGGTTGGGAACCCTAACACTGAATTTCCATACCTTTGCCTCTTTAATATGAATCCTAACTGATGAATTAACAATGTTTTTTTAAATGAATTTCCTTACTTTTTGAGAAAGTATAATCATACCCTTATTTCCTTATGGGAGTGCAGGGCCCTTTGTGCCATGCTCTCCCATTACTCCATAGTGCGATACTAGAGCTAAGGGCCCACTGGGCCCTGTGCTCCCATCCATGTGTATAGTAATTCACCCTCAGTTTCATGTGGGAGTGCAGGGCCTTCTGGGCCCTGTGCTCCCATCAGTCCATAGTGAGTGGTGGGAGCACAGGGCCTGAATTGTAACTGTCCCTCATTTCCATGTGTGAGTGCATTTTTGCAGTGAAGTGACAAAGAAACAGATATATTTTTTAAATTAGTTTCGCAAATTGCGACTCTATGGAGGTTGTTTTACAAATGTCTAGGTCATTCTTCCACAATTTGTATCAGAAGTTAACTTCAGCACTTACATGAAATAGTGTTGCAATTTGCGATACTTTCACAAATGTATTTTTGCAATTTGAAAAAGTAGTGTCACAGTTAGCAAAAGTACAAAATCACCAAGTTTAAAAAACATATTTGTAGGCACTTTTGGGGCAAACTGACCAAAGAATTTGAATCCTTGGTCCACGATTAGGTAAACACAAGTGTTGGTGTTTACCAGGGGGCAGTATTTTTTAAATTATTTAGTTTTTTTTTTCCATGTTGCTTACTGAAAACAAGATGGTGGCAGCACAAGAGCACTTTTCTCATTTGTGACACTACAAAGTGCTTTCATGAAAAAAAAATGCTTTCACATGGCACATCTAATTTTTCCCATAGAAAATAATGGAAAACTTTGAAATGTAATAGCTTTTGAACAGATTAAAATTGTTTCACCAAACCTTCAAAAGACACATCTGTGACCCAAGATCTATATACCCTGAGAATTTCAGACAAAAACTCCAAGCCACTTTTGTGCAGTGGTGTGACAAAGAATTTGACAAAATGGTAATTTACACATTTTTAAGACACCATATCTCCACTGCCGCACCTCCAACTGAAAAAGAGCTTGCCAAATTAACAGGTCATTAGTCTCTGAAGGAGCATGCCAAATGTCATCCAAATTGCTTGAATGGTTGCAAAGTTATTAAAGCACAGAATTTTCAGTTTATCAGAAATTAAGAAAGCATTTGACAAAAAAAACTGTGATTTACACATTTTGGGACAATATATCTCCACATCCACACATTCAACTGGAACTAAACTTGCAATATCAGGATTAGTCCCAAATGAGGCCTGTCAAATTTCATGTACATCACCTGAACAGTAGCTAAGCTACTGAAGCGCAAAATATTCAGTTTAACAAAGCAGTGAAGAAAGATTTTGACAAAAAACATTAGTTTACACATTTTGAGACTCTATATCTCCACACCTACACATTCAGCTGGAACAAATGTTGCCATATCAAGAGATCTTTGGTTCCTAATAAGGTATGCTAAACTTCATGTAAATTGCCAGAATAGTTGCTAAGTTATTAAAGCAAAAGTTATTCAGTTTAACATAGAAGAGAAGAAAGAATTTTACAAAAAATGGTGATGTACACATTTTGGGACTACGTGTCTCCAGACTTGCACACTCAAATGGATTTAAACTTGCCACATCAAGAGACCATTAGTCTCTGAGGGAACATGCTTAGTTTCATGCATATTACTAGAACAGCAACAAAGTTATTAAAGTGCACATTGCAAAAGAATTCTATTTTCGTGAAAACAAAAGGTGCTTTTGCACAGCACATCTATTTTTTCCCATAGACTATAATAGTAAACTTTAAAGTTTAATAACGTTTGAATGGTTAACATTTTTTCACCAATCCTTCAAAAGGCACATCAGCGACCCAGACCTCATATGCCCTAACAATTTCAGACCAGAACCCCAAACTATTTTGGACTTACGGATGAGCAAAGAATTTGAAGCAAAACTGTAAATTCACATTTCGGCACTCCACAGCTCTGCAACCACACCAGTGACCTGAACAAAACTCACCAGATCTATAGATCTATGGTACCTCACAATGCCATAAAAAAATTGGCCACATAGTTCATATGGTTGCAAAGTTATTAAACTACAAAAGTGTTCGTTTGACATAGAAGTGGTTGGGCAACCCTAACTATACTGGCACTTCTGTGCCAATATAATATATTCATTGCAAAAAACTTTGTTAATGCATCAGATAGGGTTAAAGCAACAAAACTGGGAAAATTAGGTGTTAGGGTTTCCAACCTTAACACTCCCTAACCCTACCACCCCATCCTCCACATACCAACAGGCATTGGGGTGTGCCTTGGGGTCATTGGCCATAACTCTCACCCCATTTCATGTGCAAGGAAGCTGTGATGGTACAGTATGGGAGAACTGATTTTTTTCTGTATTGAAATTTTGGATAACACCTTTGAGAACAAGATCATTTCATAGCTTCCACATCAGATGAACAATACATGTTGGGAAAATATGAGATGGAGAACAGACAAAACAAGGAATTATACAAGACATTACAAAAGAGTGTATAACTAGAGAAGTTCCAATACATGTGGCATTGTACAATGTATGCCATGGTGTATATTTGATTAAAATCTAGAATTCAGAGGGTCATATTAGAGGGGGTGGGGCCTTATGAAATGACCCTTTACAAGAAAATGAGAACAGACTCAGCCTAATATCTAATAATCATGAAAACAGACTCAGCCTAATATCTAATAATCAACAAGGTGAGGGATGACATCAGCCCAGGGGCCTCATTAGAGGTGAGAAGGTATGGGACACAGTATTTTAAAGTGAGCAAGGGAGTTCAGGAGATATAATGGGGGGAGGGCAGATGGGGAAAGCCATAGAGGGGTGAGGGGTAAAGGTGGAAGGGATCAAGATGAAATGTGAAGGAGAATGATTAGCAACTTAGAACAGTTTTTACATGCTGAGAACAGTTATGCATAAGGTCAGGATAGTATGGTTAGAATAAGTGCTGGTCACAAGAAGGAAGATTATTGGAAGCAGTCACAACTGGCATCAGTAAATAGCTGTTGCTTAAGTTTAACCTTGAAGGAGCCCAAGTTGGATGCTGAAGTGATGTCATGGTGCAGCAAGTTCATCCATACTGGGGCACAGTAGGCAAAGGACCTTTGTCCCAGAGAAGTGTGACAGCGGGGTATATTAAAAATCTGGCTAGTAGAGCTTCTGGTGGAACGACGGTTGATAGTGGGGGTAATAAGCTTTTGCACTCCTGGGGGCATTTTGCCTAAGCTTACGTTTTTGGACAGTAAACGTGTGTGGTACATGAGTCTACCTTTGAATTGGAGCCAGTTAGACCGAGCGTACATGTCGCAGGTATGCAGCAGACTGGCTGAGCCAGTAAGGAGCCAGCATACTTTGTTGAGTGCAACTATGATGCGGTGAAGAGTTGTTTCAGTAGCTGATCCATAGATTGGTAAGCCGTAATCAACAAGTGAGGCAAAAGAGCTTTGAATGGCCAGGTTAAGAGCCTCTGGGGTCAAACATTCCTTATGCCTATAAAGTAGCCCAATGTGGGTGTTAACAGCCTTAGCAATGTTGTCAATGTAATAGGAATAGGTCATCGTACTGTCAATAATAATCCCTAGATATTTAAAGAGCTGAACTAACTCCAGGGGAGAGCCCTCTTAATTGTTGATAGAAAGAGGGTAAATTCTGTGCCTATTTTGGGAGCTGGAAAACAGCATAGTTTTAGTCTTGTTGTAATTCATAACTAACTTGTGCTTATGGAACCATCTTTCTATGATTACAAAATTACTCTGTAGCCGAGATTCAAGAACCTTAGGGTCTGGATCACTGGTAAACAGGACAGCATCATGAGCATATAAAAGGATGTGACCTTGACAGGAGTAAGGAAGGTTGTTGAGGAAAATGCTAAATAAAAGAGGGCCCAAGATGGACCCTTGATGAACTTCAGATAGGACAGGGTTGCTATCTGAGAGGGTGTTACCAATCTTCACCTGCTATGTACAGTTGTACAGGTAACTTTCAAACCAGGTTACGCTGTCACAAACTAGGCCAATGGAGTTAAGCTGTTCGACCAGAAGGGCATGATTCACTGTGTCAAAAGCTTTGGTTAAATCAATGAAAGCAGCACCGACCAAGTGTACTGATCTAAGGAGTGGTGAATAAAGCCTATGAGCTCCAGAAGGGCAGTAGTGGTACTATGACCATTTCTGAACCCATGATGTTGTGGGCATTGTAGTTGATATTTTTCTAATTATTCAACCAGTTGGTCAGCCGCTATATGCTCAAGAGCTTTCGAGAGTGGGGGCAGGATAGAGATTGGCCTGTAGTTCCCAGTAATTGTGCGATCCCCAGGCTAATGAACTGGTGTTACAGTGGCAGATTTCCATTTCTGAGGAAATTGAGAGTATCTAAGTGACGTGTTAATAATATGTGTTAGAGGTGACAGAATTTCATCCAGCATAAGGGCTACAAATGTAAGATCCAGTGTGTCACCACTAAATCTTGATTTCCCTAATACCTTGAGTAGGTAATTCCTGGCTTCATGAGCTGAGATGGTTTTGAAGTAGAAAGGAGGATGAGAAGGGTGCAGAATCTCTTTCCCAGAGTAGTCACTTGTTAGGGGATGAGAGAAGTAGCCAGGTGGCAGGACACCACTCAGGTCTGTGAAAGCATTATAAAAAGTGTTAGCAATAAGTTTGGGGTCAAATTAGGGTACACCATCAATGCTAAGCATGGTAGGAGCAGATCTGAGGTCTCTCCCAGTGACCTCTTTAAGGTTAGTCCAAAATTTTCTGCCTTCATTCCAAGTCCAAGAGAGCATTTCTTTATAATATTGATTTTTAGCTGCACGAACAGCCCTCGTGCAGTTGTTTCTAGCTGCTTTGAACCTCTGGATGTCGGCCTGGTTACAAAGGGACTTAGACCTGTGCCATATATGGTCCCTGGCATTCAGAAGCTCAAGGAGGTCGGGAGAAAACCAGGGATTACAGCGGCCTTTGATTTTACGCTTTTTATGGGGGGCATGCCTATCACATATAGCGTTGAATTCAAGAATTAATTGGTCGAGGGCAATGTCAACAATGTTAGTTGTGTAAACCATTGACCAGTCCTGATTAAGCAGGTCAGATTTTAGTGATTCAAGATGCCCACAGATGAGTACCCTGGTGGTAATTATTCTAGCTGATGGTTTATAGAATTTGTTTGCCCAATGAAACAAGACTGGGAAGTGGTCACAGAAGGCATCTGGGAGTATGGTTGTGTCTGATATATGATCAGGGTGGTTAGAGAGCACCCAGTGCAGTAAGGTACTGGTCCCAGTTTTATAGTTGATTCTAGTGAGGGACTTCGACTAGCAGGGTGAGGTGAACTACTGAAACTGAATCTTTGAAAGGGCTTGAATTTGGTGAGAGTTGGGCAGAATGACCACAAGGCACACCCTAATGTCTGTTAGTGTGTGGAGGGTGGGGGTGGGGTGGTAGGGTTGGGGGGTGTTAGAGTTGGTAACCCTAATGCCTCATTTCCCCTACTTTTGTTGTTTTAACCCTGAAGCATTAACAAAGTTTTTTTGCCATTAATTTCCTTACTTGGTGAGACAGTTTAATCTTACTCTTATATGTTTGGATGGCCTTGCATTCCCATCAATCTGTTGTGTGTTGTGGATGCACAGGGTCCCCTGGACCCTGTGCTCCCATTCATGCATACTGTATAGACATTGTAATTTACCATCATCTTCTTCTGGGCCCTGCACTCCCATCATGCTTCCATCATGCCATAATGATATCCATTTGTGGGAGTACAGGGCCCTCCATCTATCCATAAGTGTAGAGACATTGTAATGAACTATCATCTCCTTGTGGGAATGCAGGATCCAGAGGGACCTGCACTCCCACTACTGCATAATGTAGGGTCCTGCACCCCCATTACTGCATAATTTAATTTTATTTATTTATTTAGTTTTTGTTCACCGGGTAAGTGCACTAGACAAATCCTGCCTATTTTCAGGCACGACCCCGGGGAGGGGGATACAGATGAGTGCCAACTGACCATGAACCAGATTAAGCTGTTGGTGGTATTTTTAGTGAATGAGGGAAATTTGGCCAGGACACTGGGGAAATTCCCCTACTCTTTTCGATAAGTGCCATGGGTTCTTTAACATCCACCTGAACTACCACCAATCCAGGCAGATGGGACCTCGGTTTAACGTCTCATCCAAAAGACGGCACCTCAGAAGTGCAGCACCCCTCTCATGCTACACTACAGTGTCAGTATTGGGATATTAACCCAAGTGCCAGATGTGGGAACTGAACCCACAGCCCTCTGATCTCCCAGCCTCAGAGCTGAGTGTGCTACCTATTGAGCCACTGACACTAATGGTATCCATATGTGGGAGTGCAGGGGCTTCTGGGCCCTATGCGCCCATCTACCCATAATTGTAGAGACACAATGCAGGCCTAGAGACAATCCAAGTAACCCTCATGCTGAAAATGGTGCAATATCTCAGTAACCATAGGAACATTGGAAACAATTCCACCACAGTTGTAACCATGGACTGGCATCCTGCATCACTGCTAAGCTGCATTTAGTGAACAATCTGTGTATCAAACCATTTTCGAGATATAGGTGCCGAAAGGTACTGCGTACGTCACAATGTTATCTTATGGGAAATTTCTAACTTTGAAATGTTACAAGTATGGAAGTGATTTCAATTTTATCACAAACCAGCAAGAGTCACATATGTGCGGCAAGCCCTTTCTACCCTGCAAATTTCAGCCTGAATGTCCTGACTGTTTCTTTGCAGTGAAGTGACAAAGAAACAGTAATCTTTAAATATCCTTTTCCATAAGGTGTCAAAATCTTTTTCATGATGCAAAAGAGGATTTTGACACCTCATGAAAGAGGAATGAATTCATCTGAAGAAAAAGGATTAAGGACAGGGACATCTAATTCCCAAAGTCCTAATACTTTATCATGACAAGAAATGGGATTTTGACACCTCACAAAAAAGGAATCGGCTCATGAAAAGGGGTTTTGACAGCTCACGAAAAGGGATTCATTTTTAAAATCCTTTTTTGTGAGCCTGATTCCTTTTTTACAAGGTGTGAAAATTCCTTTTTGTATCACAAAAAGGATTGGGACTTGTGGAACCAGATGGCCCTGCTGGCCATCTGCCATCTTTTTTCATGAACTCTCAAAATCCCCTTTTGCTATGTGAAAAAGGATTTTGACACCTTGCGAAAAGGGAATTCATCTGATTAAAATGGATTACCGGCAAGGCCATCTTGTCCCACAAATTCTAATCCTTTTTTGTGATGTGAAAAGGGATTTTGACACTTTGTAAAAATGGAATTGGCTTGCAAAAAGGGGTTTTGACAGCTCACGAAAAAGGATTGCAGTTGTTAGGCCAGATGGCCCTGCCGGTAATCCCTTTTCATGAGATGCAATTCCCTTTTTGTGAGGTGTTGGATCAGATGCAAGGCACGAGAAAGGATTTAACAAATTAAAAATAAGCATTCCGAGGCCACAGAAAGGAAAGGAAAAGCATAGAACTTAAAGGACATCCACATCAACAAAATGCATACTTGGATGTCTCCAGAAGACTTCCTGGCAAAGTTATAATGTTTTGTTTGGGCTGAAAAAAAAGAAAACAAGATGGCAGCTCAAGAAAAGGGAATTTTTTCTCACCAAAAGGGATTCTAATTATCCCTGTTTGTGAGCTGTCAAAATCCTTTTTCATGAGCCCTAAATACCATTTTGCACCATGCAGCTATCCAAAAGACTGAAAGGAGCATACTCAGAACCCAACATTTCAAAATTGAATAACTTTGGAACACAGAAACATAGAATTTGATGACAGATAAGGACTGCTTGACCCACCCAGTCTGCCCATTTCCCTACCTACTGGATAAGCTGCAGATCCTAGTTAACCAGCAGCCTACTTCTTCCTACCCCCACCACCTAGAATTGCCTTATGACTGCCCCATGCATGCTTGAATTCCACCACTGTTTTTGACTCCACAACCTCCTCCGGAAGGCCGTTCCATGCATCCACAACCCTCTCTGTGAAAAAATACTTCCTTAAATTACCACTGAGCTGCCTCCCCCTCTATCTTCAGATTGTGCCCCCTTGTTCTTGCACACCTCTTTTTTTGAAAGATGCTACCCTCTTGGACTTTGTTGATTCCCTTGATGTACTTGAAAGTTTCTATCATGTCCCTCTCCTTCTTTCCTCAAGGTTATACATATTAAACTCCTCATGTTTCTTCATATGTCTTCCAGTGCAGTCCTGCACCATTTTAGTTGCCTCCTCTGGACAGCTTCCATCCTGTCTTTGTCTTTGTATGGAGATTTGGTCTCAGAACTGCATGCAGTACTCCAGATGGGGTCTCACCAGCTGTCTGTACAGAGGATAATAACTTCTTGTTTTCTGGTGATGCCTCTCCTATGCATCCCAGTATCCCCCAGCCCTCCTTGCTGCCCTCTCACATTGCTTGCCCACCTTTAGGTCATCTGATATGACTACCCCCAGGTCCCTTTCCATTTTTGTTGTTGTTAGTATCTCCCCATTATGTACTCTTCCCCTGGGTTTTTGTTTCCCAGGTGCATTACCTTGCACTTCTTAGCATTGAATCTAAGCTGCCATACATTTGACCATTCCTCTAACCTTGCCAAGTCCCTTCTCATCCTTTCCATCCCACCTTGTGCATCAACTCTGTTGCAGATCTTTGTGTCATCTGCAAAGAGACATACTTTTCCTTCCAGTCCCTCTGCAATGTCGCTTATAAAGACATTGAAGAGGACCGGTCCTAATACTGAACCCTGCGGTACCCCACTAGTAACCCCGCTTTCTTCAAAGTGGACTCCATTTACTATTACTATCTGTGTCCTATTCTCCAGCCAATTCTTTACTCAGGCTGTCATCTTGGGACCCACTTCCAGGCTGGATAACTTGTATATTAATCTTTTGTGTGGGACTGTGTCAAATGCCTTGCTAAAGTCTAGGTAGGCCATGTCCACAGCCCCTCCCTGATCTACTACTTTGATCATCCAGTCAAAGAAATCTATCAGATTCATCTGGCATGACCTTCCCGCTGTGAATCCATGCTGCCTTGGGTCCTGTGCCCCTCTGGCCTCTAGATACTCGACAATTCTTTCCTTCAGAAGTGATTCCATCATTTTCCCTATCACTGAGGTTAAACTAACAAGTCTGTAGTTTCCTGCTTCTGCCTTGCTCCCACTTTTGTGAAGGGGAATCACATCTGCCCTCCTTCAGTCCTCGGGCACCACCCCATCCTCCCATGATTTGTTAAAGAGGGTAGTCAGTGGTGTCACTAGTTCTATAGTTCTTTTAGAATTCTGGGATGAATCCCATCAGGCCCCATTTCTTTGTCCACCTTCAGTTTTAAAGTTCTTTCATAACCCTTTCTTCTGTAAATGGGCTGGTATCAACTTCTGTATCCAAGAGTGTTTCTACTGTTTGTTTTAGGTACCTCCCCTCTTCATTTGTAAATACTGAGCAAAAATATTTGTTTAGTATCTCTGCCGTTTCATGGTCACCCTCTGCCCACCGTCCCTTCCCTTTATTAAGCCTCACTATCCCTCCCTTGGTCTTCCTTCACTCCCTGATGTACCTATAAAGGTTTTATCCCCTTTTTAACTGAGTTGGCTATCTTTTCCTCGGTTTGGGCTTTTGCCTTCTGACTGCCTTCCCAGCTTCCTTTTGCTTTAACTGATACAGTTCTCTGTCCTGCTGCTTCTGTGATTCCTTGTACTTCCTGAATGCTTTCTTTTTCTCTTGAACCTTCACTGCCACTTCCTTTGAGAACCATAGTGGTTTCTTACATCATTTTGTTTTGTTTATTTGCTTCACACAAAGGCTTGTTACCTCTGTGATGGCAGTTTTTATTATTCCCCATTGTTCTTCCACCCCTCCTTCCTGCCCATTTGCTAGTGCATCCCTTAGGCACTCACCCATTTTGGCAAAGTCAGCCCTCCTAAAGTCCAGTACTTTTGCCTTTGTATGGCTTGACTCTATTGTTGTGTTTATTGTGAACCATACTGTTTGATGGTCGCTAGTTTGATATTTTTTTACCAAACCAATGCTGTCTTGTTCTTTGGGGCAAGCTTTTTCATACCACAGTTCCAAATGGTGTGTCCACAGCGTGATGAGGAAAAAAACAGCCAAAAAAGGTGAATTGTACTGTTTTTCACAATTCACAGCACAAAATCTGCATATCCTATCAAAATGAAACTTGGTGTGTCAAAAGATATACCCCATGGGATAGCGTATACTAAATGTTGTGCACATCCATTGGACAGTTGCAGACTTATTAAGTGCAAAATACTGAGGTTTAACATTAAACTGCCTACTCAACCTTAACTATTGTGGCACTACTGAGCCACTATAATATATATCTATTGGGGAAAAAAACTCTGCTTAGGCATCAATCAGCACTGAAGCACAAAGACTCAAAAGTAGGAAAACGTGACCTTAGAATATGAAAGTCCCCTCTTACTAGAGGATTATGTATTGTGATGTCCCCTAGAGTTGGTCTGGTTTTTCAGAGAATCATCGGCATATCTTAACTCAGCAGGGCCTTAAGGGCACAACAATTTCACATTCATTTTAGAGTGGGTGCCAAAATTAGGATAAAGCCAACACTGCTTTGAACAATCTCAAATCCTGAAGAGCACCACACCACGCATTCACAAAGAGTCACAGCCTGTTTTACTGTAACACTGCATTTTCTACTTATCAGAACTTGTGATTGAAGTAAAGTGATGCATTAAAGTAAACATATTTTTTTACTGTCTCCCAAAATATGCTGAGGAACCAGAAGCACATCTTCAGTGCCTCTGACTCCCCTCCCAGGTGATCCCTACCACTAGATGGAAGATGGTACATCCAAATCACTAATCTCCACATTCAGACACTAGAAACTTTATTTGATTATAATACATCATGCAGATGGAACTCTGCTTGAGATAGGGCATATGAAGGTAATTAATATCTTAGATGTTAATTTTGGAAATGCCCAAACAAGGGTGTTATGTAAAGGTGTAGCATTTATTCCTACAAATCCTGGCAATTTGTTCAGTCAGGAAGTTGATATGTATAAACTCAACAGGCAGGTTCATGTTCAATACTCTATCAGAATCCTCAGACCCAACCAGAGAAATTAACTTATCGACCAAACTGGAAGTGCTATAAGCCAAGTTTCAGATTCAACCATCAGGAAACCACTCCATTTTGCAACAGGTCTCAATATGTTCTGCAATTTATTAATAATCTGAAAATATTAAAAATCACTAGACTGATTGAAATGGACTATGAGAAAATTGTAAAGTACATGGGGATGAAAATCAGATGAAAAACAAACCTACAGTCACCAACCTATAGAAGAGACTGCTCTGAACATGCAAAGGTGCTTCATTTTATTGGAAATGCTAGTGTGCAGAAATGCTCTGATGCACTTCAGAATGTTCCCAATTCCTTTTTCAAAGGGCATAGTTAGTACACTGTGGAGCACATTAAATACATGTAAAAAGGTGACATCATCAAACAGCATCAGAGAAAAAAGTGCTTCAAAAACAGTGAAAAACAACATAGTGCAAACATATTAATAAACATAAATATATAACTACAAAGACTAACCCATGATTATTAAATATTAAATTTGGATTCTGTCCAAAAATTCATAGTAAATATACATCATTTATAAAACAGCAGAAACATCATATAAATGCCTCAGACTACAAGTCCATAGAGCCATCCATCGGGTGACATGCTTGTCAAATTTATATCTAAACAGAGAATAAATATATGAAGAAATTAGTGCATCTCTATATATGAAACCTGTATAGAGTTATGTCATGTCTCAGCCTAGACAAGCTCAGTGAAATTGAAATAGTTCTAAACTGATTCTCATACTGCTGACAGTTTAGCATATAAACAATCCATCATCATATCAACATATATCTATATACTGTACATAAATAAACATAAATACTATAAAATGCAGACTGCTTTTTCTTTTTTAGGTAAGGTAACAATTCTAATCTTTCATTTAATCCTGGTTCTTTAAATGCTTTCAAGGTATAGATTCCAAATCCTTCCCTTTCCAAGATAAAATTATCATGGTCACCACCCCTTGGGTTATTAAACCAGCCAGGAGAATCTGTACATGGGGAGATGGGAGGACACATATGTGAGGGACTCTGATACCAATCCATATTTTTTTTCCGAGTGGCACACTAAGCTGAAAGCTTGTTTACAGGTATGACCTGGGAGCAAAGGAAAGTTAAGTGACTTGCTTAGGGTCACACAGCATGCAAGTGGGGGCTGTGGGATTCAAACCCAGGTCTCCAGATTTGTTGCTCAGAGCCTTAAACCACTGCGCTATACTGCCTCCTTTTTGGAAAATAGATAAGTATCATCATTTTATCAATGCTATATTCATTATTTGGAATAGAAATATTACTGAATTTGACAATTTTGTAGAATATTTACACACTTGTAATCCCAATCTGCATTTCACATACAGTGTTAGTAGGGAGAGCTTTCATTTTTCAGACCTACTCATTTCTAAAGGAGAGAATGGTAGTGTCCCGACCAACATCTATAGAAAATCATATGAGAGGAATAATCTTTTACATTACTCCCGCTGTCACCCCAGACACATTATACAAAACATCCAAAAAGGTCAATTCTTACACATTAGGAGAATTTGCACTGACACAATGGTTTTTGAAAAATCTGCAAAAGATCTAGAGAGGAAATTCCTTGAGAGGGGATACAAGAGGGATCTGGTTACTTCAGCTCACCAGAGAGTTCTGTATACCCCAAGGGATGTTCTCTTAGGGGTGATCAGTATAAAGAGCCTGATCTGTCCACTTTGAATTGTGCTACAACTTATTCAATACACACATCTAAAGTTGCTGAAATTATCAGAATGAACTGGAATATTCTTAGGGGTGACCCTAATTTGAGTTTGTATCACATACCCCCAGGATGTCATATAGGAAAGCTACAACTCTGAAAGACCAGTTAGTCCACAGTAGGTAGGCTTACCACAAACACAGACATGGCTTACATGGGGCACTGGTTGTTTAACGCGTCAGAGATGCTTGTACTGTTCAAGTGTTTCACCCGGAAGAGAGTTCAATAGCCTCAATTCCTCTAAGGTCTATCAGATAAAGGACCTTATTACTTGTGACACATGTGGAGTAATATACCTAGCCACATGTGATTGTGGGGCTTCCTATGTAGGGAAAACACAGAGAAGCTTCAAGCTAAGGGTGGGTGAACATGTTAGGATGATCAAGAATCATGATCCAAAATACACTACAGCACTACATGTTATGCAGTCTTGTGAGGGACTAAAGCACACTTTCCTCTTTAGAGGTATAGAAAAAGTGTTTTATAACCCAAGGGGTGGTGACCATGATAATTTTATCTTGGAAAGGGAAGGATTTGGGATCTCTACCTTGAAAGCATTTAAAGAACCAGCACTGAATGAAATATTTGAATTGTCACCTTACCTAAAAAAGAAAAAGCAGTGTGCATTTTATAATATTTACAGTATGTTTATTTATGTATATAGATATATGTTGATATGATGATGGATTGTTTATATGCTAAACTGTCAGCAGTATGAGAATCAGTTTAGAACTATTTCAAGTTCACTGAGCTTGTCTAGGCTGAGACATGACATAACTCTATACAGGTTTCATATATAGAGATGCACTAATTTCTTCATATATTTATTCTCTGTTTAGATATAAATTTGACAAGCATGTCACCCGATGGATGGCTCTATGGACTTTTAGTCTGAGGCATTTATATGATGTTTCTGTTGTTTTATAAATGATGTATATTTACCATGTATTTTTGGACAGGATCCAATTTTAATGTTTAATAATCATGGGTTAGTCTTTGTAATTATATATTTATGTTATTAAATATGTTTGCACTATAGTGTTTTTCACTGTTTTTGAACCACTTTTGTTTCTCTAACCAATGCTGTTTGATGATGTCACAGTTTTACATGTATTTAATGCACTCCTCAGTGTACTAGATATACCCTTTGAAAAAGGAATTGGGAGAATTCTGAAATGCATCATGGCATTTTTGCACACTGGCATTTCCAATAAAATGAAACAACTTTACATGTTCTGAGCAGTCTCTTCTATGTGTTGGTGAGTGCGGGTTTGTTTTTCTTTTGATTTTGTGGTATTTTTAACCCTGTGCCACTGTTTTCATGTGCAGCCTCTTTTTTTTCTGTTGTTACATGGGGTTGACAAAACTACAATTCAACGTGTCACTGAATGAAAAGCAAGCAAGCAATAAAAGAACTAAATGAAAATACACAGAAGCATTAAGCAAGCGGACTGCTTAAGAACAAGAAATAGCATGACAACTTAATGTAACCTTTTATCAAGAATAAATGGGAATCCAACAGACAAACTGAAATCCAGAAATGACCTTCTTTTTTCACAAGTTGGAGTCAACAAGTGGATAAATACTTCAGAAAATAAATTTTTAGGGGTCAAATATTCAGAGAAGTCAGTCATATATTTTTTGCACCAAACACACAAGAAATTGAAAACACCACTGGGGAGGCAAATTGTGTCCAGTTTGGGAAGGTTGGCAGAACAATCATCTCAGGTCACTGATTTTTTCATTAAGTAGTAGGTGATGAAATTACCAGCATATTGTACAGACCTCATTGACGTGATCAATTGCTTGGTCAATATTACAGTGACACATACTGACCAACACTGACCTAGAATCACTTTTTACCAATATTCCCAATTAGGGAGGCTTACAAGCGATGAGAACATTTCTGCAACAGACACCACCAAATATGCTACCTCTGAATGTTTTTTTTTTTTTCTTTGCTGGACCTGGCTACATTGATCATTACAGGAAACTTTTTTAAGCACAAAAATGCCTATTATTTATTTATTTATTTTTTATTTAGTTTTTGTTGACCGGGTAAGTGCACTAGACAAGTCCTGCCTATTTTCAGGCACGACCCGGGGGAGGGTGATACAGATGAATGCCAACTGACCTTGAACCAGATTAAGCTGTTGGTGGTATTTTTAGTGAATGAGGGAAATTTGGCCAGGACACCAGGGAAATTCCCCTACTCTGTAGGGAGGGGTTTCCATTGCCGACAGAATGGAGAATTCAGTTGGGACTCGGTCTGACTGCACTGCAGACCTCCTCATCACCTTTCCAACAACGATGCCCGACGACATATACTCACAGGGTTTGACATCGGAAACGTGCCAGTGAGAGATGCAGCCATCGATACAAGCCTTACCGGAGCGTTTTGACTCCGTTCCTGGACCTTCACGTAGTACACCAGATGAATTGGACACCAAGCTTCCAACACCAGTGTTTTTGGCGGAACAAAGTTCCGTGAACGCAGAGAGTGCAACACTGCTACTTCCCCCAGCACCTTCCGGTTCTTGCTCGAAGGCAGACGTTGCGACTGGGGATTCACGGACCGAACAAGTTTCCACTTTAATTTTGGATCCTTTTGCTCCTTCAGGGCTCCCTGAACCTAAACCATGTGCAGTCACCACCTCTGCGAACCCTACCACTACGGACCTGTTATGTTCCCGCTTTGGATTGCATGCACAGTCGACTGTTTCGAAAAATCCTGGACTACATCGGATGCCTTATCCAAGGCAGGGTGGACTCAATCTACACAAGGGACATGGATTCCGGATCCTACCTGGGACATGGCTAAACATAGTGTTTTACACTCCTCTGCCAGGCCTGCCACGTTCATGAGCTCCAACGAGGTACCAGCTATTGCTACTGTTATAGATAATGTTGTATTGAAACCTGACTCGAGTGAAACTGTACATTCTTGGGGGGACATTATGGATGCTGCAGATCAGGGTATTATACAGACACCCCAAGAGAATGCAGATGTTAGGGAGGCACCTCTTATCTCATTGAATGTAACACCTACTGCCCCCCCCATGGTCCAACTTCCACTGTTACCTTTTCATCTCAGGGACCCACTGTTTCCCCCTCCTTTACCATTTTAGACTCACAACCAGACCCCATTCCCTCTTCAGAGGATTCTGGGCTAGGCACATCTAAAACATTGATCCCTATCTTGGACAAAAGCCCCATAGAACAGGCCTCTGGTTGGACACCCATTCTCTCCGACCTCTTTAAAAATAAACTCGAACAAGCCCCCCATAGAAATGCAGTCTGCCTCCATTATAGAGGTGGACTTTGAGTTTCCTGATAGGTATTATGTAGCTCGGACCCTTCTTAAAGGCATGATGCACTTTCAAGCCTCTGACATATATGCCCTGATACATATCTCAGGGGAAGAGACTTTTGATGTTAGTTTTAAAACCTCTACTGGGTTAGACCGTTTCTGGCATTTATATACCTCACAGAAGAATGAACCCATTTGGACCCCTTTTTCTGTATTACCTTTGTCCAAACCTACAATACGTACTGTTACGATTATGTTTAGGAATGAAGGAGTTAGTATCAGTGATATTTATCATTGGTTACAGAATTACTGTAATGTCCTTTCTCCTCCTGAAGCTATCCTGGACAATGATGGTCTATGGACTGGTGGCTGGAGGTTTCGGGTGAAATTGTTTCAAGTAAATTCGGAAGTTGTACACCTTCCCAATAGTTTCTTTCTCGGTAAAGACAGAGGGGTTTGTTTCTATGGAGGCCAGCCTAGGGCTTGTTATAAATGTGATGCGACCACACATTTAAGTAGTACCTGTGACTTACTAAAATGCAGTCTTTGTGGGGATATGGGCACCGACGCTTCTTGCAGGAATGTGTTTAGATGTAATTTATGTAATGAAACAGGGCATGCATATCACCAATGTCCATGGGCTAGTAAAATAGGTCTGAGGGTTGGAACTCTGAAGCCTTAGTACAGAAAGCACAAGCTAAAGCACAAGAGCATATTACTTCCAGACCGCTGCTTCCGACCCTCCCATACCCCCCGAGCTGCCTATTTCTGTTCCTCCTGCACCTTTAGGGCCACAAGTCTCTATACCACGACAGGATCAGGTTACCCAATTGAAAGCCTCTAATGACCCTCCTACTGAGACTATGCTTTCTCAGCCTACCTTCACTGCCAATGTTGATAAAGAGGGATTTCAAACAGGCAGACGGGTTACTAGGGCCACTGCCCGGAAATCTCTTAAACCTCCTGATATCCCCCTATCCAATACTTTTGATTGTCTAAAAGGGGACCGGGAAGATTCTGATGGGGATTCTGACATATCTGCTATACCATCTGATGTAGATACCCCTGTAATTAAGCCTCCTGATGTTACCAGGAAAAAACTAACAAAAACGAAAAAGGGTGGTAAGAAATGGAAAAACATGGCAGTGATTGATGGGAGTGGCTAGCCCTGATAAATCTGCTGATGGACATTCGTATAGCCTCTCTAAATGTCTGCAGCCTAAAGAGCTTTAATAAGAGAATGGGCTTTTTGCATTATGCCAACTCCCTCCACTTGGATATTCTACTGTTACAAGAAACTCATATTTCTACTTTATATGACATACAACAATTGAAATGGGGATGGTATAAAGGCCCCTCTTTTTGGACGTTTGAGGATGATGCAGCAGATGGTGTGGCTGTTCTTTTTTTTTTTCGCCCCAGTTTTCCATCACCCGCATTTTTGATATACACCCTGGTAGAGAGCTTGTTATTGATTTCACCAAGCACACATTATCCTTTCGGGTTATAGTTATTTATAATCCACAAACTAAAGCAGCCCATGTAGCTTTGTTGGATTTAATCAAGCCATTTTTATGTATACATAAACACATCTTTTGAGGTGGAGATTTTAACTGTTTCATTGATACTAAAGACAGGATTTCCTCGAGGAAAAAAGTTTATTGTGACTCCCTAGCTTTGTCCACTTTGGTAAAAGATGCCGGGTTGATAGATGCATACCGTTCTCTCCACTCCGATGCAGGATATACATATCATAAAGCAATATATCACACCAGAATAGATTATTTTTTTATTTCTCGCCACTGTTCCCCACGCCATATCTCAGTACTTCCTAATGAGATTTCAGATCATTGTCTTTTTATTGGTCATTTTTTATTGGCTCCCCTATTGTGTCTATATCTTATCACTCCCAGTGGAAACTAAATAATTCTTTATTTACCCCGACATCTGTCCAAACTCGCTTACACTCTCTCTTCCAAGCACGAATATCGGTTATAATTTGTTACGATTCTATGTGGGAATAGTAGAAAGACACGAAGAAAGATCTGGGCATTTTTTTCAGGCTTTAGGGAAGAAGAATGTCAGGGAAGATTATCTTACATATTTAACATATCGCAACCAGTTATATACACTAATGTCTCTTCAAACCACATCCTCGGTTGATTATTCATCACAAATATCTAGAGTAAAAGCCTGCATGTTTTCTCACCAATATAATAGTGCTCGAACACTAGATTACATTATGCAAACAGGTACTTCCAGTTCCCCATCTGCTGATCCCTTTTATGCTTTCAAAGACAGACTTCATTCGATGGTTATGCATGGTTTAAAAAATACTCACGGTAATGTACTGACCTCTATCCAAGATATGTTATCAGTCACATCCGATTATTTAGAGACCCAATTTTGCACTGTTCCTACCTCTCTTCAAGATATATCCCACCTTTTGTCAGCCCCATTCCCTCAACTTCCTGCTCACTCAATTCCTACCCTAATCAGAAGGATTTCTCAGGAAGAAGTTGCCAATGCTATTTCCCGTTTACAGTTGAAGGTTCCTCCTGGGCCAGACGGACTAACACATGAATTTTATAAAACGTTCCAAGTAAGTTTGTTAGAAATTTTGACTCAGGTCTTTAATTACGTTCTGGATAATATGGATTCAGCGTCAGAGTTTGGTTTATCCATTCTGAAATTCTTATATAAAAAAGGAGATATAGTCTCTCTTGCAAATTGGAGGCCACTACATCTCCTAAATACAGATTATAAGATTCTTTCTAAAATTCTTTGTTCTCGTTTAAGAATAGTTGCACCAGATTTGATAGATACGGCTCAAACCTGTGCTATTCCTGGTAGAACCATTCACACGAACCTTTTCTTATTACGTGAAATTTTTGAAGCAAAAATGCATGATAAGATATCTGGTTATCTTTTTGTCCTAGATCAATCAAAAGCATTCGATTCTGTACATCATGACTTCTTATTACACATATTGACACTGTATGGTATTCCTGACCGGTTTATATCTTGGATTTCACACATGCTCTCCTTAGCCTATTTTTTTCTTGTGATAAATGGTTTTCGAGGCCCAACCCTCTTACAAAGGGTAGGACTCCATCAGGGCTGCCCCTTTAGCCCATAACTATATGTTTTTGCTCTACATCCCATCATTAGACAGATATAATGGAATCCAGATATTATGGGCATTACACCTCACCCCAGTTTACTACCTGTTAAAATCTCTGTTTATGCAGATGATGTAGTCCTATTTTGTCTAAATCATTCTTTGGGTGATAAAGCTATTCAAACTTTTCAATCTTTCACATTAGCATCTGGAGGTAAACTTAATCTCAAGAAAAGTGTATGTATCCCATTACAGTGTATTACTACTGATACAACGGTAATGCATGGTATCAGGGTATGTACTACACCCCAGAAAATCCTAGGGATATGATTTAATACACCGAATGATACTACCTATAACTGGGAGAAACGCTTGGCTCTAGGTGATAACAAAGTCCACCTCTGGAAGACATGGAGACTGAGTAAGAAGAACCGGGTTATGGTGATAAAAAAATTTTTATCCCGATATTTTTATTTTTGAGTCACATTTATGGCCCACCTAAACACCTAGAAACAAGGCTGTTTATCCTTTTTTTTCAAATGTTATGGGGCAGTCATCTAAACCCTGTAAAGAGACATATTACTTATTTGCCCCCGAATCAGGGCGGTTTAGGAATGATAAACCCTCTGTTTTTTTTTCTTTCTTTTTTTTTAAATCACAATTTTCAGAGCCATAAATATGTGTTAACTGTTTGTGACTCCTGGGTAGCTAAAGCTGTGGATTCTCTAATGTTAGCTTGGATTGACCTTTCACCCATAGCCTCCCGCATGCCTTCCACTCCGTCTTATATTATTGATAGTATTCGTACCCTCAGATCAAGGAAAATTAGTATATCCTCTATATTAGGCCTCACTAGGAAACAGTTATACGTTTATTTTTTAAACATTGATAAACCAATATTACGACTTCCACTATGCTCTCCATCCCATATGACATTTGCACTAACTATTCTCAGGGATAAAAGAATCCCGGCTCATATGTGGGATGTTTCTTGGTTATGCTGCCATGGTAAACTACAAGTTCATGGCAACTTAAAGCATAAATCAGCACAAGAGAGGTATTGTCCCAAACCACTTTGTGTTAACATTGAAGAATCTATGGAACATTTTTTCTTTTCCTGCACAGATGCCCTCTTGTTTTGGAAGACCCTAGCAAACAAATGGAAATAGCCTTTTCTGAGTAGGATCACATATTCAGTCCTTATTCTGGGAGTTTTTTTCTGGTGTTTGGACTGCATTCCACCCCAGTACCTTGAGGGTATTGTTCACTGCATGCAAATATTATATGTGGCAAGCTAGATGTAAATATATTCTACAACAGGTACCGACTTGTCCACTGGCTATTATTAAATATATTGAGTCCACAGTTTTGAACCTGCAAGAAGTGGAACTGAAATGTCTTTCTCCTACACAATTTGCATCCTATTGGACTGGTATTACCTTTCTGACTTGATTAGGAATGATAGCTTTTTTGTTATTACAGCTATTTATTTTCTTTTCCCTCACCTGTATTGTAATGAATTTCACAACCTTTCAATGTTCTAGTATATACATTTATATTGTTTACTTTGTTTTGTTTCATATTTCATGTACCTGATGTTATGTATTTTTCAATAAAAAATTCCCCTACTCTTTTTGATAAGTGCCATGGGATCTTTAACATCCACCTGAACTACCACCAATCCAGCAGATGGGACCTCGGTTTAACGTCTCATCCGAAAGATGGCACCTCAGAAGTGCAGCACCCCTCTCATGCTGCACTACAGTGTAAGTACTGGGATATTAACTCAAGTGCCAGATGTGGGAACTGAACCCACAGCCCTCTGATATCCCGGCCTCAAAGGTGAGTGTGCTACCTACTGAGCCACTGTCACTTATGCCCAGATAAAAGGGATGGAAATGGACACCACATATTTCTCCAAATTTTGCAGGACTGTATGTTGGAAGCTGGGAAGAGACAGGTATCTAATAAGCTTTAAAATGTTTATGAACAAAATAAAGGTATGGAAGCAATATATTGATGGTGCATTGCTGCTGTGGGAAAGAACATTGAATGAATTTACAAGCTTTATGCAATATGTGAATTCAAGCAGTCAACATCTCAGATTTCATTTTGAAAGCAATACAGAGTATCAGTTTCTGTAACTTGGTAATTTTCATACATGGTTCAATGCTGAGGACAGATATCTACAACAAACTGAGTAACAGGAATACTGCCTTGTGAGTGGACTGTAACCACCTGAAAAATATCATTAATATTATTCCTACAGTACAGTTTCTGCACCTAAAATGTAAATGTGCAGCAGGCGTCAAGTTCACTAAGGGCTCAGCAGTAGTGGCAAAAAGATTCCAAAACAACAATTGTGAAACAAAAGTAATTAAATGAGCATTCTCAAGAGTGAGGTGTATGGGTGGACTTACTGAGAAATCAAGAAAAAATGCTGGCAGTAATAACAGAATGAGCTTTGTGATGGGCTACAGTGCTACAGCAATAAGTTTGGGGGTAAAATAGAAGAAAACAATGACACATTTTGAAAAATGAATCCAGGCTAAAAACGGTGACTGAGGAGGCCTTGCTTATTTCATATCAGAGAGGCAGAAACCTAAAGGACAGTCTTGCGAAATCTATATTGCCAGTTGAAAGTCAATTCCAGGCTTGACTTCCACTCCCTTACAAGGTAACTACAGATGTGGACATTGCCCACGTTGCTCTAACATAGTCAATATGAAATCATTCAAACAACCCAGCAATGGGAAACAATATTTTATCAAAGACTTTATTAGTTGCTGTTGCTCTGCTGAAGGTGTAGACTGCATGCTGACATGTCTGTGTGGGCCAAATTATGTTGGGCAAAGAGAATGCTGAAACAGCATGCATCTGAGCACAAGACTACTATAAGTGATGGCAACAAGAACTGTAGCATGGCAAAACATTGGAAGTAAGCAAAACATGGTTCTGCTGCAGGACTAAGATTTGTTGCCTTGGAGAAATTAAGATTGGACATTTGTGGTGGGGATCTGAGCAGGAAGTTGAGGCAAAGAGAAGCCTTTTAGATTTTGGAATTAGAGACACTCGCTCCAAAAGGCTTGAATGAGGACTCTTCTGTTATGGCATTTTTAGATTAGACTGAATGTATCAGGTGAATTAAAATGTATTCCTGCATATGTAACAATTTTTATTGTTTTCCTGTGATTCTTGCACTCTTTCTTTAAGTGTTACACAGGGTTCTTTAACACTTTGCCCTTATATATTTGCACTTCATGATGTCTTTAATGCTGGGGCTTAAAAGTGAATGTATGGTGTCATAGAAGCACAGACAAATAGATAATGACAGCAGTAAAAGACCAGTGGTCAATCCATTCTGCCCAAGTTCCCTTTTAAGCCCTGGGATCTATTGTTCCTCCAGGATCCTAGCCCTCCATACCCTTCCTCCCATTCTTCTCATTTATTCTTTGGCCCCGAGCAAACACTATACCTTTCTTTTGTCCTAACCATGCTTGAAACCACTGTTTTTTGCACCCATCACCTCGACTGGCAGATTGTTCCTTAACTCCACTACCCTTTCTATAAAATAATACTTTATCATGTCCCTCCTGAACCTCCCACCTGTTAGTTTCCACACATGTCCACATGACTGAGAGTTAGTATTCAAGCTAAATAGTTCCCTGCAATTCACCTTGTTAACTTATTTTAAGAACTTGAAGGTCTCTGTCATATCTTCCCTTTCCCTTCTGATCTCCAGTAAATACACGTTCAGTGCCTTGAGGCACTCCACGTAGGACCTGCCTTGCTGGCCCTGAATCATTTTGTTATTCTGCGCTATACCATCTCCAGCCTATTCTTATCCTTACTGAGGAGAAGACTCCAGAACTGGACACAGTACTCCAAGTGAAGCCTCACCAGTGATCTATATAGGGGCAGTACTACCTCTCCCTTTCTGCTATCAATACCCTTCCCAGTACTTCACAGCATCCCACTTTCCGTGCTATAAGCCTTGTTGCACTGGCTTGATTGCTTTACGGAGTCACTGGTGATATCTCCAAGGTCTCATTCTTCAGTCATAGTATCAAGTTTCAGCCCTCCCATTCAGTACTCTGTACTGGGGGTTTCGGTTCCCTAGATACACTACCTTGCACTTTTTGACATTGAATTTCAACTACCAAACCCTTGACCACCCCTCTTGCTTTTGTAGGTCTCTGCAGTTTCCTTATTTCAATACTATCTACCATCCCACAGAGCTGTGTCTAGACATGCAGTGAAATTAAATTTTGCCAGCGAAGTGGCCACTTTGCATTGTCACTCCGCTATGTGGAGTGGCCAATGCAAAAGGCTCACTTCACCTTGTAATTATTACTTTGTGCTGTCATTCCGCCCTAATGCGAAGTAAGGCGAAGTGACAACAATATTGGTATTTCTTCACGCACACACATATTCACCAAAATTAATGTGCATCCCAAAGTGCTCATATCTTGTGTCCAGAAAACTCCTCAGTGCTGACCGTAATGAAGTGAAATGAGAGCACAAGAAATGCAATGTCTCCCAGAATTAATGGCGCACTCAGACGTCATGCATGCAGTAGGCACACACAGTCACCAGAATTAATGTGCATCCCCAAAATGCTACTGTCTTGTGTCCAGAAAATTCCCCAGTGCTGACAAAGTGAAATGAGAGGGCAACAAAAAATGTGAAATCTCCCAGAAATAATGATGCACTCCGTCATGCGTGCAGTGGTCACCCTCAGTCACTAGAATTAATGTGCATCCCCAAAATGCTACTGTCTTGTGTCCAGACAGATTAAGATTGAGCTGTGCACTCAAGAGATGCAGACACAAAGGCACAACAACAGCTAACCAGTGCTCACAAGTCACAAATCCAAATCTGGAAAAGAATACCTTTTGCCGGACTGGGGGTAAGTGCACGGCAGTAACAGTCCATTACCAGTAAAGATACCACAAAGCAGTATAAAAAAATTGTGCAGGTGCAGTGGATAGCAGGCTCACATTGCTGCAGTTATTCTGTGGCACAATAAAAGGTGTCTGATTTAATGGCACTCATCACACACACACATGCTCACACACACTGCAAGTAATGCAAAGCAAATTGAAAACCTTTAGTAATATAACCAAATGTTTTAAACAAACTGAAATTATACACTGCTGCACCCTAACAAGCAGCACAAAAATTTCAAGAATTACTGAAAATATTACTGTGTGTATATTAACATAGTTATACAAGAAAAATATAACCAAAACAGAAAGACTGCCTTTTTCTCCCAGTTACAGTAATGTATTACACCACAGATACACCCCTCCCCCAAAGCACACTTCACAGTACACAGACTGACTGTTCTAAATTAACGTTCAAAATCCACATACAAACAATAAACACTCAATGATATGAGCACAGGAGGTTTTCCTACAATCGATGCATTAAATTGTGAGCAAAATAATAGCTCAAAAAGGCTTTTTTAACAGCTTTTAGAGGATTTGAATCGCAGAGCTTTGAGAGGAAACTGCCTCCCTCTTCCACTACACAGACACACACACACACTACACAGAACTGAGGCTGTGCAGAAGAATCTAGAGACCATGTGACCTGCAATCCCATGAAGCACTGCAAAATTCACCTTTGGAGCTCAAAAACAAGGTGAAGTGAGGTGAAGTACATTGATTTCAATGTACTTCACCTTAAAATTGGCTGAGAAGTGGTTTGGGGAAGGCGGAATAACACAAAGGCATTGTTTTCAATGAACTTTGTGTTCCCCATTATAACACAAAGTACTCTGCTTTGCATTGTGGGTACTTCGCAGATTCTGCGCTACTCCACGAAACACTTCATGGAGTACATTTTGGCCACTTCGCCCACCATTATCTGTGTCATCTGTGAAGAGATACAACCTGCCCTAGATTCCCTCACCAGTGTCACTGATGAACATGTTAAAGACCTGGTAGGCATGCAAAACAGGCGTGTTTTCATTTTTTATAGTATTTTTTAATAAAATGTAAAGGATAAACCTGTATCTTGTATGTTTTTTCATTAGTGCTAAAACCTTGTTGAGTCATCAGAAACATTGGCCTGCATGCAGAAACAGAATAGTGAAACAGAAAAAAAAATGGTGTGCACTGAAGCCAGAGTCTTGCTGATGTCATTTATAGTAACAAGACTCAAACTTCACATGCTTGATAGTAGTGTGACTGCGCTACTTCAGTTCATTCACTGTGGCATGTGCATTCATGCAGGGCTTGGAAGATCAGCTGTTTATAGTCAGCGTCTCTTACTTTCAAGCTCGAGATAGTGCATCGACTGAACAGCTGATTTCTGTCGGGATGCGTCACCATGTAGTTGCTCTTCTAGTATACTGATTTTAAGTCTGCAAGCATGTTTACTTGTTTCTAGTGAGATAGATAAAGTAGTTCTTTTTGGTTAGACTGTTGCTGTATAGATACAGTCTGCAGTTAGATATGTCCAATTGTTAGAGTGAGTCACTGTTGTACTAATTTATGACTTTTGCACCATTTAGTGTCCCAGGGCAATATAGAGTTCTTTTAGCATCACATTTGAAAAAAAAAATGCACAGATAGTAATCTTGATGCAATCAAGATGGTTAAATGCTGCTAATTAATTTTTTTTTACTCTGTTAAACTGAGGTTGAATGTGCAAAATGTGATGAAAAACACTTGTAGGCTTGATTCAATGTGTTTGCAATTAAGCAGATTTTTTTATTCATTTAACTACAATTAATGATTCCACTGATTGACCGAAATGACAACAAAAAAGGTGATTTCAGTGTTCCTGTGCTTCTGTGAAAAGCAAAGCAACCTAAAGGTAATTGAAAATATGATGGTAAATCTGCATTTTTTGTGTACCAAGCATACAAAAGGGCCATCATCAACTAATACACTGATAACTGTGCCTGTGATCATAGCAAGTTATGAACTGGTAGGCACAAAGGATAAACTATCTGCCTAATTGCAGACACATTGAAACAAGCCTGCAAGTCTTTTTTTCACATTCTACATATTCAACCTCCATTTAACAAAGTGCAAAAAAAAGATTTTATTTGACAATAACACGAGAGGAAAAGTACTCACTTATAAGTTCAAATGCTAGAAAATACAAATTGACAGCTTTTACTTTTGCTTAATCTGTGGTTGCAGTAATGCCAGTCAGTCAGTCATCCGGAAATCAATGAAAAACACACAGGACTCAACTGCTTGACTTACCACAAATAAAATGATATGAGCCTGCAGTTCATTACTGCAAAATTTTAAAATGTGTCCCAAGTCCATTCTGTGTATTTTAGAGCACAGTAAAGTACGAGCAGTCAACAGCTGCACCATGTGTTAATTAACAGGACATAGCCATCCTGACTATATCAAGATCACTATTTGTGCATTTTGTTTTCAAATGTGGCACTAAAAAACCTCTACATCACCCATGGGCATTATTACCAAAGAGTCTTGTGATGCCTCCTTACGAGCCAGTCTGACATTCACCTACTGTATGTTAAATGAAACTGAGGGGCATAAGCACTGATGTATACCGTTCATACAAATTTTGGAACTTGTGCCCTAAACAACTAACAACCTCAAATAGTTTTTTTTCAGATACTGTATATTTTGTGCAAGCACCTATAAGTGGATACAAGTGGAATGGTGCAACAACTGGGCATATCCGACTGCGAGCCCTATCTGTACAGCAACAGTCTGACCATAAAGAACTAATTTATTTATCTCAATAAAAACAAGTAAACATGCCTGTGGATAGTAAAAAGCAGTACACTATATGAGAAACTACAGAGGGACGTATCCTGACAGAAATCAGCTGTTTAGTTGACAGTACTATCTACAGCTTGAACAAGACAGATACTGATTGTAAACAGCGGATCCTCAAACCCCTGCATGAATGTACATTCTACAGTGGCTGTACTGAAGTAGCCAGCTGCACTACTGTCAAGTGCATGAATCCCAAGTCCGTTTACTATAAGTAATTTCAGTGACACTCGGGCTTCAAGGCACGTAATTTTTTTTGTTTCACTATCCTGCTTTCATATGCATCCAATGGGTCTGATGGATCAACAAGGTTTCAGCACTAATAAAAAAACACACAAGACACAGCGCTGTCCTTAATGTTTTACTACAAAACTTTACAAAATTATAAAAAAAAAGAAAAAAAGAAAAAAAAAAACTAATAGGAAAACACCAATTGTGAGTGGCTACCCATTCTGTAAAAAGGACCAGACCCAGGACAGATGACTAAGAAACTCAGCTTCTAACCTCACTCTCTTTTGAATTAACCCCTTTGATCACAATCCTCTTTAGCCAGTTATCTACAAAATTTACTGTGACTTCAGCCATGTACAGATCCTCTATCCTCTTCAGCAAGCGTCTGAAAGATATCGAGTCGAAAGCCTTGCTAAAGTTGTAGTAGAGCAAATTCACATCAGGACCCCTAGCTAATTCTCTCATCACCTAATCAAAGAAAGCTGTCAGGTTAGTCTGACATGATCTCCCTGCCACAAATCCATGCTGTTTACTATCCTGGAGATTGTTGTTCTCTAAGTAGTCCTCGAGGTTCTCTTTGACAAGTGACTTCATCAGGTTGCGTAAGATAGATGTAAGACTGACAGGTCTGTAATTCCCTGCTTGTTCCTTGGTCCCCCATTGGAGTGGATCTATGTCTGCCACCTTCCAATGTTTTGGAACTATCCCTGTCCTAAATGAGCTATTGAATATACCTGCCAATGGTTCAGTCAGTACTGCTGCCAAGTCCCTGGGAATCCTCAGATGCAACCCATGTATTTCTGGGGCCTTATCAATCCTTGGGGCTGCCAGCCCTTTCAGGACCCTTTCACTAATAAATGTTGACTGCCTCATCTCCAGAACCCCTCTTAGTGGCTATTTTGATGCCACTCTGTGGCAAAGTCCACCATCATCCCCAGTGAAAACTGAGCAAAAGGAATCACTAAAGATGGTGGCCTTTTGCCTGTCCTCTTCAGTCACCCCATTAACTTTATGATTCTGAAGAACTGTTTTTCTCCATCCTTGACCCATTCCACAATACGTAGCTCTGTGTCTGCTTTTGCTTCCCTTACTTGAGTGTCACTGACTTGACACTCTGACAAAGGCGTATGTAGTACTGTATGTTGAAATATTAGTTCTGAATCAGGTGATGTGATCCAGAGAGCTGGAGCCCTTGGACACCACACAGTCATAACACTTTGAGGGAACAGTAATTGAAAGTTTCTAAACTTCTAAAAATATGATCTCTGTTGATAGAAGTACTCTGGCATGAAAAAATGAGTGAGCAGCTCTCAAGTTCTTACATGTAACTGAAGAACAAGAGCTATTTTCAGGTGTTCGTTGAATCCTGAAATGCTGTCTGTCTCTCTTACCCCTTCCTGTAAAACATCAAATCTCTCAGTATGGTGAAGGTAGCTAATCTGAGCTGGGAGTAAAATTTCTGTAAGTTGGGTGTAAGAGAAATTACTTTTCTTGATGCTGTACAGTGCTTTTTGGATGATTAAAGCATCTTATATCTGATGAATTTAATGATTCTATTCTGACATTTTCCATTTGACATTTTTCTGAGTGTGATGTAACATATTTATTAAACATTTTATATAAAGCAAACAGCAAGATTTAGCGTGTCTGTGGTTCATTCTGCTTCGGCAGAAGATCTGCACTCTGTTCCGTGTTTTCTTTTTGGGGGGAGGGGGGCTTGTGGCCATGCACGCAACCTGTTATAACACATTGGTGAATTATATGCTTTTCTTTATGGCGTGATGTTCCTCATGGTAGGACAATTGCTGAGAGAAACATGGACATTACACAAACTTCAGCAGGGCCTTAAAAGTACAACATGTTTCTCACACACCAATCATTTGATAGTGGGTGTCATAATTAGGGAAAAGGCATCAAAACTTTAAGCATTATTTCAAACCCTGAGGAACACCATACTACACATTCACTAAGAGCCAGGGGACATTTTTATTATAATATTGCATTCCCTAGTAAGGAGGATTTGTAACTGAAGCCAGATTGATGCCTGAACATATTTTTTTGCTGTCTTCCTCAGTATGCTGAGGTACCAGAAGTTCATCTTTAGTGTCTCTGAAGATCACTCAGCTGTCCCCCCTAGCACTAGATGGTAGCTAATACAACCAAATCACTTATCTCCACAGTCAGCTGCTAGAAACTTAATGTGATTTTAAATGTTAGCTTGAAGTCAGCAATACACATGTCAGCATATCAACTTGTACCAATATACAGTACATCAGGATATAACAGTATACATTTTTCCATGATGGGTTTTGCATGACAGTTTAAAATATTCCTAGAACTGTCATGGAAAAGTACATCAATATATTTCAATACATACTGATACATATTGATATGCTGGGACATGTAGGGCTTACTCCAGGCTTTGCTTTAAAAACAGCAATGATTTTGGCTAAGCTGTTTTCAAATGTATGCCTTTTAAAAGTGCATTTCTTTGAGACATGCTAATTTTAGAACCTTTAGAACTCTACACTTTCCTTTTTAAAATTAAGGTGCAGAGTCAATGCTACAGGTTTAGGCCTTGTCAAAATGCTTTCCTTGTATCAGTATGCTTTACATAGTATCTGTACGTCTAGTGATTCATACTGACATTTATCAACATGTTTTATTTAACACATACTAATACATGAAAAGCACACTGTACATGTGCAAGACTTACTGTACATGTAGAGCAGACTCTGAGCTTTCAATTAAAAACAAAATAAGTTTCTAATCATAACCTTCCAACAGTGGCCTTTATCACAGAAATTATTTTTCAAATAGTATAATTTTAAAACTGTTAAGGCTAGGAACTTGTGTGAAATGAGCATTACATTTGTATGTCATAGTGATATATTTCTCATGTATTGATATGCATTAAAAAGGATTGATACATATATAGATACCTATCAATATTTATAAAATGGGTAAAGGAAATCTTGCATCCCAGTTGGTCAGGACATATCCATCTCCTTACAGGACAACAATCCTGAAGCTGGCACTTATATGCCAATCAAGATGCAGCACTGCTCACATATTCATGCCTGCCAGAAACATGACATGGCTTTGACATGCAATTGTCCCTGGATCCCCACCCAGAGATAATTCAGGCCACTACTTATATCCTTTTTGGATGCCCGCTGGCAGTATTTATTTTAAAAGGCTCTCTCATACATTTTCATTTACAATCCGAAATTCATATCTAACAATCATAATTTACAGGTTGGACGTAACAGTCCCATATCAACTCTAGGACATAACAGTTGTGTCTTCCCTCTTGTGGTTCTTCATCATGTGCTCTTCCTCTTCCATCTTTTCTTCTCGGGGTCTGGACACCAGGATCTGGCCCCCCCTTTATCCTCACCATACATGGATGCCACCTTTCCCGGACCACTCCCCCCCATCAGATGTGGACACAGCGATCCATCCTTAGCTCTATATCCCTCCCCTCCCCATTACTCTCACACTGGATTACTTTGTCCCAGCCCATGGTACCTTACCCCTCCCTCCTCTAGCTGCCCCCCCTTTTTTCCCCTTGTTCCCCAACCCCTTCTCCTCCCCACAGAGCATCTCTCCCTTTGTATCACCAATCCTTCAGTGGGACTCCACCTAGTTCCCAGGACCACACTGGTCACCCATCTGCGACCAACCCCAGCCCATGCAGGGCCCCACTTGAGGCTGCCACCTTCTTGGCACCTCCCTCTCCCATGCCCATATCAGAACACTCCTCTCCTCTCCTTCTTGCCTGGAGGGTGGGTGGGGAATCTTACAGCAAGAAAAGAGGGTCTGCTGAGGGATGCATGCCTTTAAATACCCCCCAAGAGCCCTTGGTCAAGCCCCTTCCTAGCCCCTCCCCTTGTTGAATAGCCATCGAGCTCCCCTGCCTGGTCAAATGACCACCTTGTGACATCATAGCCACCACCACCTCTGGTAGCCCCCCCCTTCTGGCTCTACTTCTGGTTGTGTCCCAGGACAACCTGGCCTGCCATTTAGTGGCAAGCTTAATTGTCCCTGGATCCCCACCCAGAAATAACTCAGGCCGCTACTTATATCCTTTCTGGATGCTCATTGGCAGTATTTATTTAAAAAGGCACTCTCATATATTTTCATTTACAATCCCAAATTCATGTCTAACAATCATAATTTTCAGGTTGGACGTAACAGTCCCATATCAACTCTAGGACATAACAGTCCTGTCTTCCCTCTGGTGATTCTTCATCATGTGCGTTCCTCTTCCGTCTTTTCTTCTTGGGGTCTGGAAACCAGGATCTGACCCCCCCTTATCCTCACCATACATGGGTACCACCTTACCAGAACCACTCCCCCCACCATGTGTGGAGAAAATGATCCACCCCCTAGCTCTATATCCTTCCCCCTCCCCCATTACTCCCATGCCTGGGTTCCTTTGCCCCCAGCACATGGTACCTACCCCTCCCTCTAGCTGTCTCCCTTTTCCCTTGTTCCCCAACCCCTTCCACTGACCCATCTCCAGCTTGCGATGGAAGATGGGACTCCCCCTTGCAGTTTAACCCTTCAGCACTCTCCTATTGATGTCCCATACCAGTTCCCCAAAAGGCCGGAGAAACAGGCCCATGCCAAACTCCATGAAGTGAATCCCATCTGCCCTGTACACCTCCTCGTGCTCTTATGCAATATCTTTATGCTGGATGTGACCCCCCCCCCATTTTGACCACTGCCCTCACCACCTTTCTGTTCAGGTGGTTGCGTTTCAGACTTAAATTAAGAGCGAGGGCTTTATTCGATAATGCAAGATTATTGAAACTGATACAAAAACTTGATAGTGCTAGCAGACTGTAAAAACAGCTGTATCCACAAGTTCCTACAACCACCACCTTGGTCTGATAGAAATTGCCAAGTGAAGGGGGTTTGCCCAGTATAGACTTCTGTCTAGATTGTGCCTTAGCCAGCAGCAATGACATCTGCATTATTGGAGGCAGGCCCAGCATACACACAGAACTGCAGGACAGGAGTTCAGAATTTTTTTCACAATCCACTGATTTTGTGCTTTGCCACTTGCCAGGAAGCTAATGATCATCTTGAACATAGTAATGTTTTTGCATGTGCCAAATGTATCCCTCAGTCCACTGATTCCTTTCAAAGTAAACTCAAATGAGACAAGAGAGAGAGAGAGAGATAGGGGGATGTTAGGTATCCCTGGCAGTTATAAAGGAGAAAGTGAGAGATTTCAGGAGGACACTGTGTTTTTTTTTGTTATATTTCTGCCCCTGTGATACAATATCTTGGCAGTGGCCACATCTCCAGCTGACCACTTTGTTCCTATCCAGTCATGTTGCTCAACTCCTCTCTTTCATGCTCAGTTAATGTGCATATTATAAGGATCTTATAGGGAGCAACAACAAAAGCTATACTTACATGCTGAATTAATTCACAGTGTAACTCATTGATAAGATAGTGCATGGCTTTCCTTTTTGTTTTTATCATTCTTTTAGTCAAATAATAGCAGTTTTCATGGAGTGTTTTTGATCTTTGCATTTAGACACCTCCCCCACTCTGCCTGGCAATCTGACTGTTTTCTCCCTTGGCAGGCAATTTTAAGGAAGTTGGCATGGGACAGAGCAGGGCACCAGTAAAGGTAAAACCAACAAAACCCTTATGGGCACTAAAGCAGAGCTTCTTGTTCATGATAACTGTAGCATTGCTTACGGGGCATTGTCTATACTGGCTTGACCCCCTTCACTTGCCAGTTTCAATCAGTCTGAGTTGCACAAGGAGGTGTTATAAATATTAGTTGGTAATAGCTTCAGTTACAGAGCTTCCATTATTGTTCCACCCTTGTGTGGCACCAACATTGGCGTGCCGTGTCACTGCAGCACCAAACGTCCATGTCACCAACCTCTCTGTGAGGGGATGCTGCGCCCACTGCACCCCTCCTTTGTGGGGTGCTATGCCTCCCACCCACCCCAACTATATAATCTAACTCCAGGGGGGAGTGGACCTCCGGGACAGGGTGGTGAACTCAGCATTTGGTGCTGTAATGACTCGGTACCCCAGTGCCGGCACCCTGATGTACTGCAGTGTGAATGCACATGGTAGTGCAGCTCCTTACAGTTTCAGACATTCTGGTGTTAGCATCCACCTCAAATGCTCATTCCTAATTCTTGTTATACATCTTGTCAGTTTTATTTGACTGGTGGTATACAATTACAATTTCTGTATGCAGGAAAAATAAGTTGCTGTTCCAATGGATTTCTTCACATCAATGGGTGCCACACAAATGGGATTTAGAATTGCAAATATACTTTAGCTTACATTAGTAAAGTGAATTGCAATTCATTCATTTACTCAAATATCCCAACTACTTTAAGACTGTGGCTCTGTTGCAGCAATTGGTTATGTGATATTATGCCTATCAACTGCTACCTTACAACTAATTAAAATGACGAAGCATGCATTTCATGCAGAACAGTAAAATGTGAAAAACTTTTCCTAATAACAGTGATTTATTTTTCATTCATCTGTATGTTGAATTGAGATCAAGAAAGACAGCCTTTTGCAACCATCCACCTACGTGTTAATGGTGCAATGCCAGAAAAGTCACATGAAATTAGATAAAGGACAGAGGGATTGCTTCTATCATGGGTGAGAATAAAAGGGAAACTGAGTGCAGTCAGTAGGAAACAAACAGGAGGATCAGACAAGTATTGTATTTTCTTGCTTCCCCTGTGTTACAGTATCTTGGGAAGTGGGCACATCTCTTTCTAAGCACTTTGCTCCTAATCTGGCCTTGTTGTTCACAACCCCCACCCCCACACACCTTTCTACTGTATTTCATTGTGCTCCCAAACAGTTCATGTTTCTTAAGCTAACACCAAACAATGTATAGCAAATCCCTACTGCCTGGATTCATGCAGCCTAGAGCCTGCAATAAGTAGGTTTTCCTCCTAAAAAGGCAGACTCATTTGTCTCAGGCCCTGAACAATAGGGTGGATGCTAGGCATAGGACAAGCAACAGGGAAGGGGGGGTTGTCCTGGGAAACCTGAACTGAGGGCAGGCCACTCATGGAGAGAGATAGGCAAGGGGATTTCAGAGATGGGCGGAGCCTCGTGACATGTCAGAAGAGGGAAATGTGATTGGGTAAGGAAGAGGGAGGGGGTGAGCAAAGGGGGTTTAAAAGGTCAGGCAAGGCAGAGAGAGCTCACAGTTTGCGGTAAAATCCCCACCCACCAACCCTAACAAGAAGGGAATGAACTGGGAGGGAAAAAGAAGGGGGTAGGTGCACAGGAGAGGGACAGACTGCTGAAGGTGGACAGTAGGTCTGCCAGGACTGTCGAAGGTGGATGGCAGACAAGAAGAAGGGGCACAGAAAAAGGGGAGGGGGGATGAGAATGGGGGGACAATCTGACTCAGAGGGCCACAGAACAACACCAGAAAGATGAGTGGTATGTGTGTACATGCATACCCAACAAGAGTGAAGAAAATGAAGAAAGCAGCCCCCAGATGTACATCTTGGGGGCAAGAAGAGAAAACAAGAAAGAAAGAAAAGGTTGTTTATGAATATTGTCAAAGCCCCCTGGATTTACATCGGGGGCAAGAAGGGAAAACAATGAGGAAAAATGTGGTTAATGGAAATTGTGTATAATAAAGATATGATGAACATAAGGTTGTAAGATATGAGGATGAAAATATTGTGGAACTGTACATTTGGAAGAGATTATAATAAATTAATTGCCGACTGAACATTCACACAAAAATGACAGTCTGTGTTTTTATTGGGCAGGGCTCTGGGGATAATGGTATAGCTTACTTATGCTGCCTAACAACAGAACACTGTCTAAGACTTCATTTCTGATGTCCGTGTTAGGCAGTCATTTGCAAGTCTGAAACAAAAGCAGGAGGTGGCTGTCTGTTTTGATCTGCAGGTACAGTTCCACTAATACAGTTCATGATTCTTGGATGTGATGAACTAATGCTCAATCAGTGTGTATATTCCACACATCTTTTACTGGCCAGTAGAAACCTAGAGCTCCAGATGTGGGACAGCACAACTGCAACAAGACAGCAGATGTCTGCTCAACAGCATAATTCTGTTATAATCAAAAAGCTGTAAAAATACAGAATATATAAGCAGGGGTTGTCACTCAGCACCAAGTGTACACCACAATGTGCTGTTTCACTAACACAGCCTTGTAACTCTCTTCTATTCTAAAGGCCCCAATTTATTGCTTTGTAACCATGTGCATCAATGGAAATAGAGGCAAACAAAATTCCACAGCACTCACAACAGAAAGTAAGCACATATGAAAGCAGAAATTGTGCTTGAATTCCTTTATTGAAGTGTCCAGTAGTACAAGAAAGTTAAAAGCACACACTTGAAACTGCCTGATGTGTTTCACAAAAATTGCTCCCTTAAAGGCAAGACACCATGGATTAGATCTCATAAATAATAAAGACATAAAGAGACAGCTCAAATAGACATAATTACAAGTCCAATCCAGGTACCATATACTAAAAATGTGACTAAAGTGGTAGTGTAATATTAACAAATATACAGTACATACTTACATTACAAAAATTAATTTAAATAACTACCTACAATAGTACTGATTTAATAACGTTACCAGGAAACTAAATTTATTTATGAAATATTGCAGGTTAATTTAAAGTCACTATAGTAGATTTGATTTGGTGATTTCATAAGGGTTCTGATGTCCAGTTCTAAGTGACCTCTTTTTCGTGGCACTGTAAACCTCAAGTAAATTCTCTGTAGAACTGCTATAGGGGAATAAGAATAGTGTCAGTTACATATTTACTTTTTACTTCTTGATAAAAAGCACTAGACTGAGCTTATGGTTCAACCAAGGCCACTCTCTTGCACCCAATTCATAGATACAAAAAGCTTCCATCATAAGCACGTTTTTGGTCAAACATTTCCCCTCCTCTCACATGAGGGTACACTTTTTTGATGCCCTGATATTTAAATTGATATATACAGTACCTTCATCAGTAGATGAATGTATATGATTGGATGTGGCATATGTAAGGTGTTTATTTGTAGTGGCCTGACAGTGGTCTCTTACTCTTACACAAAGCTTTCTGACTGTTTTCCCAACATAATAGGCACGAGACCTGCACATAGCTTAATAGGTTGCTCCCATAGTATCACAGGTAATGAGGTTTTTAATTTCTATGTTTCTACTGTTTTTTTTTTTATTTAACAATTGTTTTCCTTGTTCTGTTATATAGAAATAGGTGCATCTCTTGCATGAGAAGCAGCCTGTAATATGATTATGTAGCCAGTTATGTGTACCTCCCTCTGTTTGCTATTTGTTGTGTACAAGTCTGTCCCTTAGTGTGGTAGCCCTTCTATATGCCATTCTTGGTGGGAGGGTGACATAAATTTCAAGAACTTTGTTACCTTTATGTACTCCTCAGTGTTTCTTTATTATTTCTTCAATGAAACTTGACTGATTGAAGTATGTTGTGACAAACTTATTCTGATTTTCTTTGTTCCTGATCTGTCTTGATTCATATAGCACTTCCTTCCTATTCTTACTTCTGGCATAATTGTCAGCCAATTCTATAACACATTAGGAATAGCTTCTATCTTTAAACCTAGCCCTAAGGTATCCATCACCTTCTTCAAAGGACTGTTCTGTGTTACATTTCCTTCTTAAATGAAGGTATTGTCCTGGGTTCAAGTCCCAGTGGTTGTCACACTTTTCCTTTCACATTTCCATCAAGATTTAAAATTGCCTCGCAGTGGCTTTACGGCACTAAGAAAGTTGTCTGAAATCTCTGACATATGCCTAAGTTACTGGTTATGTAACATATAGAAAGGGATGTGTGTGTGTGCCTCAAGGAAAGCCCAGAAGCCTGCTAATCACTGAGTCTCCCATAGATTTAGGGTTACAGCACAGTACACCAGAGGACTGGGTTCAAGTCCCAGTGGGAGTCACACTTTTCCTTTCACTTTTCCATCATGATTTAAAATAGTCTTGCAGTGGCTTTACTGCACTGAGAAAGTTGTCTGGTGTCTCTAACATATGCCTAAGTTACTAGTTACACAACACATAGAAAGTAATGTGTGTGCCTCAAGGGAAAGCCCAGAAGACTGCTAATTGCTGATCCTCCCCATAGTTTAAGGGTTAGAGCACTGGCACAGTATGCCAGGGGCCTGGGATCAAGTCCCAGTGGGAGACACACTTTTCCTTTCACATTTTCATCATGACTTAAAATTGCCTTGCATTGGCTTTACTGCACTGAGAACATTGTCTGTTGTCTTTATTATTGGCCTTTGGGGATGTTGGTGACCATCTGGCAAGGGTGACAGCTAGAGGCTAGACAAGATGGTATTCCTATCTGTGGGTTTTCTATAGATATTAATATTTACAATATCATCCTCTCCTCTTGATATTTGTAAGTCCAAAAATTAATCTTATTACAATCGAAATTACAGTACATGTCAATTTCAGATACCGTATTCACTGGTGGAATTAATATAACTAACAAATTCTTCAAACTTTAACAAACTCCTCTGCTGTTGCTCTCCACACAACCACCACATCATGAGTGTAGCATTTACACAGCCCTAGTTTGCTCAAATATTTGACTTTTGTTGTATCATAGATAAATTAATTTTCCCAGAGGCCAACATACAGGTTTGCGAGACTAGGGGCAAAACTGGCCCCCACTGCATTCCCTTTAACTTGTAAATAGCCAGCATCTAGGAATGAGAAGGTATTACATTTAAGTATGAACTCTAACATCAGAAGTATTAACTCTGTAGGAGATCCTTCTAATGGTGCTCTGTTGTTTAAGTATTGGGCAATAGCATCTAGAACTCCATTGTGGGAATGTTCATGTATCGATGTTCATGTATAGTGCTTCAATGTCCAATTTTACCAGCAAAGTATTTTCTACCAGCTCCATATCTTATAATATTTGTAAAACAGAGGTTGTGTTTTTTTACATAAGATCAGATCTGTGGAACAAATGATCCTAAATAGAATTCAACCCATTTTGAAAGGGGCTCTGTCAGGGATCCTATACCACTGATAATGGGACAGCCCAGGGGGGTTCTCTATTGATTTATGTACCTTTGGTAGTACATAAATCATAGGTTTGGTGGGAATGTCAGTCTTGAAAAATTCCTTTGTGTGTTTATCAATATAGCCTTTATCAAAGGCAGCTTCTATAACTTTGTCATTGATACATTTAAAATCCCATGTGGGATCTTCATTTAGCTTTTTATAAAAGGAGCAGTCTGGTAGCTGCCATAGAATATCTGGGTTATATTTTTCACTGTCCATAATAACAACAGTCACATCTTTATTGGTGGGTTTGATTGGGATGGACTTATTTTGTTGTAAAGTCTTCAAGGTTTGGTGTTCTTTTCTGGATAGGTTATTAAACTTGGGTATTGGTGGGGTCCAATAATTTTTGAATGTTTGTCTAACACAAATTTATAAAAGTTGAAATAGCAGGACTTGGGGAAGAATGAAAGGTAGAACTTCTTTTAAAAGCATGGTGGCCTCCAGTTTGTTTCATTGATGAAAATATCAGTTAAATTGCATCTGTTTCTGTATATCCAATTTTTTTCTTCTTTTCCAAGTCAGGAAGCTTTGTGTGAGTGTAGGAGAACACTGCCGGGTCATTACAAACAAGAACCTTATATATGCCATAGCCAGTCATCTACACTCATCTACTGATGGAGGTATACTGTACATCAATTTAAATTTCAAGGGATCAGAAAAGTCCACCCTGATGTGAGAAGAGGGTGAATTTTGACCAAAAAGTGTTTATGAGTGAAGCTTTTTGGATCTATGAATTAGGAGTAAGAAAGTGGCCTTGATTGACCTAGTGCCTTTTTTCAAGAAGTAATAATTAAAATATGATATGTAACTGACACTATTTTTATTCCCTTACAGCAGTTTTACAGAGAATTTACTTGAGATTCACAGTGCCAAGAAAAAGAGGCCATTTAGATTTGAACATAAGAATCCTTATGTAGTTAGCAAATGAAATCCACTATAGTGACTTTAAATTCACCTGCAATATTTCATAAATAAATTTGGTTTCCTGAGTAAGATTACTAAATCAGCATTATTGCAGATAGTGTTTTTTAAATTCATTTTTGTAATGTAAATATGTAGATCTGTTAATATTACACTAGCACTTTAATCACATTTTCAGTATATAGTACCTGGCTTGGACTTACTGTATAAGCATGTATATATGAACTATCTCTATAAGTCCTTACTATTTATGAAGTCTAATCCAAGGCACCTTACTTTTGAGAAAGACATTTTTGTGAAATGCGTCAGAAAGTTTTGAGTGTGTGCTTTTACTTTTTTGTATCACTGGATACTTCAATAAAGGAATTCAAGCACAGTTCCTGTTTGCCTATGTGCTTACTTATGGTGATGAGTGCTACAGAATTTCATTTGTCTGTAAGTCTTTACTTTTTCATCAGTACCCACAGTGCTATGTTTCTGTGTTTAAAATATCCATGGAAATACACAGCTGTCATTTTGTGTTATTTGATGAAAGGTTTAGCCATATGATTAGCTTGATCCCTCAGGACACAATTCTTTCAAGAGTTCATTTTTTCAACTATAGTACCATCCATATCAGCGGAAAACAGACCATTGGAATTACAATGTTTATCAATTTTCTGTTGCTCATAATGTGTTACAGAAGATAAAAGTTATATTACAATAAAATATCCCTGAGCTTTCTCACACAGCAGCTGTATTACTAAACTCTACAATGACACAGCACTTGCAAGTGCATTCATGATACACAGCTAGAATGGCAAAAAAAAAAAAATCTAGTTAAGAATAACATACTGTATACAGTTGAAATTAAATTTTTTTTAAACAAATCTCTGTGTTAGGTAAGGGGAGGATTACCAAAAGAGCAAGGCAGAATAATTCTATGCATCTATGTATCTATGTACAAACAAATCAATTTGTTCCACTTATAAAGGATCAGACCCCATACTATTAATAGTCATTGTGTGAAAATATAATCAATTACCCTAATTCATTTAGAAAAACTGAAATATTTACATCATAAAAGATTCACAGGGATAAGTATCAATAAAAATCCTGCAACCAGCTTTATTGCAGAGCAGTAATCTAAAGTGCTGGTTACTTCTGGCTGGAAGTTATATGAAAATTCAAGGACATTTTCAGTTTCAGAGCATTTGAAGGTATAGAGGAGAAGGTGCATTTTTAGCCACACACAAAGAGCGATAGAAGGCTCAGTTCAGGTGGACATAGTGAATAGTGTTTATGTAAAAATAAACAGGTGATTTTTGTGGCTCTGTATTTTTGATGAAGTAAGATGATGATCCATTAATTTATTTCATAAAGTGTTTCATAATTTATTTGGGGGGGGGCTAGTAAACATGTTGTTCCCGGTTATAGGATGCTTGCATATAAATATGTCAATACCACATTAGTTTCTATAGCTGAAAAATGTCCACAGTTAGGATAGTACTTTGGAATAAGTGAGACTGGGGGATGCCAGAGTGTGAGAAGTTTGGGTTGCATGATTTAGTATGGTCATAAGTCAGGAACACCTCCACTCTGCAGTTGTCAGAGCTGCAGAAAACTAATTATGCTGTGATTGTGCATCACTAATGTTTCATTATCAGACAGGAACAAAAGTATTTTATTTTGCTTCCAAAGTTATTAAAAAAGAATTTCTGCTGAACCGGTGTTTTCAAATGGGACTATACTTACCACCTGCAACTCTCAGAAACTATTTTGATTATCTGATTAGAACACAAGAGCAAGAAAGAAATATGGAAAATTAAAAAAAATCAGAAATACCCTAACCCTAAAAAATGTATACACACCTTTTGCTGGTGTAGTATATGTCCACTGCCGAAGAATACCACAAGTAGCATTCAGAAGCACACACCATGAAAGCACAAATTCAAACGTAGGTGTACTTTGTAATGGTGAAGAAATTTATGGCCTTTTTTTACATTTTCTGCATGCTGTTTCATACTGTTAGCCCAGCTATGCTGGAGTTACATTTGTGTTTCAAAAAACAGAATAACTGTTTTCAAGTGGGACCTGTATTTGTTAACAAAAAAAGAGAAAGAAATTCATCTCTAGGGTATAATATGTAACAGTAGTACAAGTCAGGGATATTGGTGCTTGATAAAGGAATAGTTCACAAGATGGTGGGTGTTAGGCTGGGATAACATCCTGCCTCAGATAGTTGGGCATGAGGCCGCAGGCCAAGTGTGTCCAACACCTGAGAAGGGACATTATTCCAGCATAACACCCACCTTGTAGTGCAGTATTCATATTATACAATGGCTCCTGAGTTAAAAAAAATGAAAATGATGAAAAAAGTTTCTTTGAAAGTCTTTTTTGGCTGTTTTTCTTAATGGGTAGGTTTACTTTAAAAAAAAAAAAAGACCGTATGCATAGTGGGGCAAGCATGAAAAAACACATTTTGGTGCGCTACATGAGGGACGGTCTGGTGGCACTGCCTGGCTTCAGAATCTGGATGTTCCCCCTGATCTGGACCCCCCTGGCTTCTGCGGTGGTGGTTGCGTACCCGCCACAAGAGAAGGACCGCTGTGCAGGACCGGAGGAAGAGGTAGAGCTTGGGACTTGGGGTTGAGCGGGGCTGTGAGGTCAAGGTGGACTGGGGGAAACCATAGGTAACACCCCCAGCTGCAGAGGTGATATAAAAGTATAACTGAAAAAAAAAAAACAGTGCAGATTTGTTTTAGCCAGTAGGTGAAGCAACTGTTATTGTGTCTCTGCACACTCCACACTAATGTTTTTCTGTGTTATTGCGTTCATGTACTGTTAAACTCATTTTTCCTGATTTTTAATTGTTCCATTTCTCTCTGTCTCTCTCACTCACTCTCCCCTCTCTCAGTCTTCATGCTGCCACTGCACCCTGTGGAAGTGACTTTGCTTCCCCCACCCCACTGCTCTGACAATTGCAAGTCTTTCTTTGGTTAGCTGGAGCTTTGGAGGAAAGTCTCCCCTTCAGGATGGTTTTACTTTTTTTTTAGCAGGACAGGGATGGAGGCCGTGTGGTAGTTGTAGCAGCAGAGAAAATAAATTATGTTTTAATTGCACTTTTTTCCCCATGAACTGAGTTGGATCAGTGAACCATGTGACCAGCAATTAGGGTTTCTGTGGTTCACTGTAGCTGCTGGGTTCAAAAATTACATTTATTCTTTAGCTTGGAAACTGTTTTTTTTTTTTTTTTTTTTTTACATATGTCAGTATCCGAGTTCTGGGATGACTGGAGGAGGAGTGCTATGAAGGTTGTGACAAAGCAGCTATGTGGGTGACTTGAAGTACTTGTGTAGCACAGGATGTTTAGGCACAATGTGGAAGCCACTTTCTGTGGCAGTTTGTTCTTTTTTAAATTTGATTCGGTCTTCTGTGTGCTGGGACTAGATCTGGGATGTTATGCTGGGATGACATCTTGGGTCCAGTCCCACACTGACCAATCAGAGGCCAGCATTCTTTCTTGCCATTGTATAATGTGTAATCAGGGCTCCAAGGACTTGTGAAAGAATTAAAAGTTTGCTGTTTAGCAGTGTACAGTGCACATCCATTGCACTATCTGTATGAAGCCTATTGTTTTCAAACTGATTTCAAAGACATTGGACACAGCATAAAATAATTATTTAATGCCTTCCTTAGTGATGAAGAATGCTGGTGCAACAAGGCACTATGTGGATTATTGGTGGTGGGGGCAACTAAAAAGGTAATAAAATATATACTGAAATAATAGGAAATAGCATATCAAATATTTATATTCTGTTCTCTATCTGGATTAAGGCACTGTGTCTTTGTAAAAAATATGCATGGGTGATGTTTATGGTTCTGTATTTCACAAAGGTTTGAAGTAAGATAATGCTGTGTTAATTTTGTCTCAGATCAGGTTCATAATGTTGTTTGTTTCTATTGAGTTGTTTCTAGTCATGGGATACTATACACCATTAGTTTCTATAGCTAAAAAGATTTTGTCTAACTAAAATGGTCCTTTAAGAGCTGAACAAATTCTTGAATCAACTTAGCAGTTAGCCGAGGAACTGACTGAGACTATTCACAGGAAACAATATACAGAAAGCGAGTCAATTATCCAATATATAGAAACACAGAAACATAGAAATTAATGGCAGAAGAGAACTGATAGGTCCATCCAGTCTTCCCATTTTCACTACCTACTGCAAAAAGCACAGACCCTACTTGATCTCCAGCTTTACCTTCTTATTCCTATCACTAGGGTTCCCCCCTATGCGTGTCCCATGCATTTGTGAATTCCCCTCCTGTGTTGGCCCACTATCCAGTGATATGGATGACACAAATTGAGTGCTTCTGATTACAGCAACCATCACAGAGTAGCAAGGAACAGTTATAATGAGGTTAAATAGTGAAAATGGTGACAGGGAGAATTATGCAAGTGGGATAGGGAGGTACTATGAGAAAGGACATAGGTGGATGTTTGGCAGGCAGTTCCCAGCTGGATGTTTCGTGTGGAGGCATTAGTAATTCCTCCAGTCTGGGTGACCTGAGTTCGAAGCTCAGTTGGATGGAATAGTGTTTTGTTTTGTAGTGTTGGGACTTATTTTTTATTTTTTTATCGTGTTCCCCCACCCGATATTTGTGTAGTTGGCTCCCCCATCATGGCTTCATGCCCCTCCAAATAGCCACCCTGAATGGTCCCCTGTACCCAAGGGTCAGGCTCTCCCCAGGAGTTGATTATATAAATAATGGGGGGTGCAGGGGCATTCTTTTAAAATTCTTTATACAGATCACCCCCAGAGATTGTTGCAGAACCTCACTGTTTATGGTTCTGCTGTAGTGCACATCACCGTTTTGTAATCGGCAATGTACACTGGCTAATTTTACTTTCAATATTATATCTTCACTCATATCACATGGTAGCTGTTGGCCCACACCACCTCCACTGGGAGTCTATTCCATGCATCCACCAACCTTTCCATGAAGAAATACTTCCTCACCTAACCCCTTAGTCTACACCTCTTCCAACCTCATATCATGTCCCCTCGTTCATGGACATCTCCCATTCTGAATGATGCTACTCACTGGTATCCTTTTCTGCCTTTTAGATATTTCAGGTTACTATCATATCTCCCCCTGTCTCTCCTCTCCTCCAGGGTATACATACTTGAGGTCATCCAGTCTCTCCTCATATGACTTTGGCCCTGCACCATCTTTGTTGCCCTTCTTGAACTGTCTACACCCTGTCTATGTCCTTACAGAGATGCAGCCTCCAGCACTGGACACTGTAGTCCAAGTAGGGCTTCACCAATGACCAACAATGTTTTTGTGCAAGTCAGAACACAACAGTAGTATCTTTTCCTGTGTTCCATTTACATACTATTATTTGAGTCTGCCTGTGCACCTCAGACATTAGCACAACACTACTACTGCAGTGAAACGTGCAGTGGGATTCAACTTTTTATGCATATTTATATTTACTTTCATTTTTCGTTTCCAGCTTTCATTTCCCATATCTTCCCTTTTTTTCTCTTTAATGTCCATTCCTTATTCAAAGCAGATTTTGCTTAGCATCACTTGTTCAGTAGATTTAACACTAGGCAACACTGATAAATCCACAGGGCTGCTATGTATATTTTGCTTTGTGAACAGAAAGTGTACCATTCAGTAAACTTCACAGATGGCATGTTACCTCACAAAGGTATAAGCACCAGTGTCACATCACAGGCACTTGTTGGCAAGTGCACACAGCTCAGCTGACCCATGGAACACCTATTAACAGTATGCCCATTTGGCCATCTAAAGTATTTTGTGGCGAGTAATCATTATGATTGACCAGCACAAAACCATCATTCCTAGCCAGGCAATAGCAAGAAAAGTTTCAATTGATAAATTGCTGTCACACATGAGAAAGTCTGTTGATTTGCCATCCTTCCTCCTCCCATCCAACTGCTAGGAAAGTTGACTCTCAAGTTGAGTTTACAGTATGACCCTTTGATCATCTGTTTTGTTGCTTGCAAGCATTATAACAGTACACAGCAAAATAAAACCTGTCTACCATTAGTATGTAGAAATTACTAGAAATAAGAGAGGATGTATGACCAGTTCCTGTCCATATTTAGATATAGGAGAAGAAAATGTCTTCAGTCAAATAGTCTGCTGTCACATGAATCCTCTGCTACTCACTTGACACTCCAACTTCAGGAACTACAACAGCAAACCATCAGAATAAAAAAAAAAAAATAACATTCTTTAGCAAGAATGGGAAATTTACTTTGCTGTGATGGCTACACGATCCACTGCACCCCACCAAATTGCAAGTGTTTATAAGCACGTTCCATACTTGGCATTTAAACAAGAGACAGAATGAAAATAAATTCAAGTTTCAGTATTTTTGAAAAAAAAAATAACACTGAAATTGATACAGCATACAAGCGTGAAACATTGACCAAGAATGTCAGACTTCATCAGAATGAGATGAGTATAAAAACAAGGGGGGGGGGGGAGGTGACACTTACCCTTTAACAAAATGCAAGAGTTTATGTCAGAAATTCCAGCATCTGATGGCAGTCATAATACCATGGGAGTGGTCAGGAAGGGGGTGAAACATAAAAAAAACAGATCCAGTGAGTTCTGTCAGTCTCTCATCACTGGAGCTCCTGCAGAAGCAAGAGAGAGGGAGAAACACTCCTAAAATCATGGAGCAGACTAACAGGCTACTTGTGCTGCTGTTTAGTGGGCTGCTGGGTGGTGTCTGGTAAATAAAAAGATGCAGGCACACTATAAGTGTAGCTTTTTCCTTTCAACTGCAAGAAGATTCCACCCAATAAGCAGCGAACAATGTAATGGTCAGCCTTAATGATCATTGGGCTTTCACTGTTGAGCCCACTGTAGCATAAGCTGCACAGGATCCAACAGGGACACACCTCTGAAAGAGCCCTTACTGATGTGCGGGTGCCTTCCCTGGACCCACGCTAGCAACCCAGGTTCAGGAATGGACTCAGGATGTTGGGGGCTGGCTGGGGTGGAAGAGGATTGAGCATCCATGGGACTGCTCTCCTCTCTTGGAGGTGGGCTAGGAAAAGGTGTTGGTTGGCAGCGGCCTCTGGTGGAGACCAGGAGCACTGCACAACAGCACAAGGAGGGACGTCAACCAGAAAAATGTGAAAATGCTCCACGTCATGCCAGATGAAGGCTGCTTGACCTTCTGAGCCCAGCAATGCCTCTGAAGCCTCAGCAGCACCCTCCTGGCCAAGATGTTTCACTGGTCTGCAGCACCTCTGGCTGGTGCCTTCCCTCTCAGAAGAGGGGGACCCATCCGGCGAAGGGTTACACCAGATTACCTCGGAGGATTGGCTGTCATGAGAGAGTGAAGGACTCGAGGGACAGGATGAGTTGGAAGTAGCATTGGCTCTCCTGAAGGAGAGGCTGGCATGGATGCACATTGGGGTGAAAAGAGATAACACAAAAAGGAAAAAAAACATTATCAAAAGCTTAGCAGAGACTGAGTGTTGCTGCCACTGCAAGGAAAATCTAGTGGTGAAAATGTACAACTCAAAGATAAAAACCCAACCAAAACACTATGAGATACATTTTTTCACAGGCTGGACTGGAAGAAGTGAAGGACTAGGAGGAGGAGGCAGAATCGGATGTAGGAATTAGAGAGGCTGCCCAAGAATTGAAGCCATTTGTCTGTCCCCCCCTTGGCTCTGATCAAGGAATGGAATGGATACCTCCTCCTGGAGTGGTCAGCAGGACCTGGGAACACCCCAGGAGGAGGAGGTATCATCAGGCTGCCCACAGAGAGGTGGCATTCATCTGGGGGGAGGTGACAGAGGGGCTATTTGGACACTTAACCAGTGATTCTTCCTCTTTCTCCTCCTTCCATTGGATTCCCACCCACCCACATAAAAGTAGGGGCAGGGGGACAGGTTAGATAAGACCCATTTGGTCCAGTACTGGTAACTGCAGTAGGAGCCAGGGAACAATTTTTCCCAGTTTTCCCCATAAAAGAGGGTTTTTCCAGGTTTTTAACCTCCTCCAAAGGGAAGTAAACCATGGAAGGAAAACAGGCAAAGGATGCATGTCAGTACAGTGGTGACATTCATTAGCAACAAGTACCGTCTTCTGTTGCAGCCAGGTGAGGTGGCTCAGGAGAAGCACAGACCAAAGGTAGTGGGAGAAGAAGAGGGGATGAGGCCAATTGTTCTGAAGGACTCTTTGCACCCAGTTGCCAGGAGGATGATAGATTGCAAGACTGAGACCCAAATTGGGGGTCACGGTCCAATCTCATCAGTGCATACTGCAAGGACAGCAGCACTGGACAAGGACAGCTGCAGAAGCCTTGGCCATATGACATATTCTGCAGCTACTGGAGGTACTTTGGCACACACTTAAGATGGCCCAGACTGGTGGGCAGGTATGGGGTGCCAGAAGTACTGTGCATCCTCCCAGCAGCACATGCTGCTCAATTTATTTTTATGCACTGTATTAATAAACACATGGCTGTGGCCATTTCCTCCAAGATCTGTGTGTGTGTGTCTTGATTTTGGGAAAAGGGGGGAACTGGGGGGGGGGCTACCAGACAAATGTGCAGCTGAAAGAATGGCAGATGCATGTTTGAACATGAGGTACCTCACCATAAATGATAACCTCTTGTTGCACTGGAGAGGCAATGTTACTGATTGGTTCTCAGTGACATCAGTAGCCAAAAAAACTTAAGTTTCCCACCCTCGAGTGTCAGTGTTAAATGTGTCTTCAGTTTAGCAGGGTCCATTGTGAGAGATATGTGCACCAGTTTGGCACCCAAATATATTGGAATAGTAAGATGGATTAAAATATTACACAGCACATTTTATGGCACACCACTATGCCTCTGTTGATGCCACATGAGTCTAGTGGTCATGGTGATGATGATGGCTATGGTGCTGGTGGCAGTGATGGTGGACTGACAACATGTGACCATTTGAGAATGTGAGGTGTATGAAAAACTTAGGGGGCAGGAAATCCCAGCCACTGACAACTCCAGTCTGCAAGACTTTCTGGGTTGCTTACTTACGTCTGTGTATGAAGCACGAATTATTGCATGCTGTTCTGGATCATGTTTATCAAATGTTTTACTTCCTTCACATTTTCTCAAGTGGTCTTAAAATATGTGCATTACCATTCATGATGATTCCCATTTCTGTCTCATTTTGATTGTCTCAGTGAACTTATTGCTACCATGCTGCTCAGGAGTCTTACATACGTATAAGGCTGGGATATTTATTTATTTATTTCAAGAGTTTCACAACGAAAAATGTACTGAACTAACAGGTCATTTCCAGATGTGTCTAAGGGGGAGAGGATCTGGAAAATGCAGTAATAAGTTTCATCAGTAATGCAATAATTATATAAAGAATAATGGATGGGCAAGTATGCAATATGAGAATTTAATGCACACCCAAGGGGTGGGATGTTACACAATCCCCGAGGCTGAGTGATGATCTGTAAAAGCTGGAAGACTGATCAAGGGTTTGGCAACTTGGTTTCAATGCAAAAAAGTACAAAATCATGCAACTGGGGCACAGAAACCCGGGGACAATGTACCAATTGGGTGGAGACGTGCTGGCAACCACAAAACAGTAAAGGGACCTGGGGGGTAATCATTTCTCATGACCTGAAGGTAGCAAAGCAGTGAGATAAGGCAGTGGGGTAAGCAAGCAGGATGCTTGGTTGCATAGGGAGGGGTATCACCACCAGAAAGAGGGAGGTAGTGTTACCCCTGTATAGAATGATGGTGAGGCCTCACTTTCGGTACTGTGTCCATTTCTGAAGGCCTCATCATCTCCAGAAGGACATATGTAGTGTGGAGGTGGTACAGAAGAGGGCAACCAAAATGGTTCAGAGCCTGCATTAAATCCCTAAGAGGAAAGACTCAAGGAATTATATATGTACTCTCTAGAGAAAAGATGGGAAAGGAGGGACATGATAGAAACATTCAAATACTTCACAGGTGTTAATAAGGTACTGCACATGAGGGTAGCATTTTATAAAGAAAAAGATGCTCGAGGATAAGGAGTCAAGCTATGAAGCTGGAGAGGTGGGAGGATTAGAGGAGATGTGAGGAAATACTTCTTCACGGAAAGGGTGGTGGACACTTGGAATAGTCACCCAGTAGAGGTGGTGGATGCTAAAATAGTAACAGGATTCATGCATGCATGGGATAGACACAAGGAGACCTTAGAAATAAGGCAAGGGAGGGAATGACCAGAGATTGAGTAGGGTCTGCAGTGGAACTGTAGATAAGGAAAATAGCCTAGAGGTTAAGAGTAATGAGCTGTTAACAAGCTTTGTACATCCTGCAGTCCAGACCTGGGTTTGATTCTCACAACATCCACTTGCATACTGTGTGACTCTGAGCAAGTCACTTAACCACCCAGTGCTCCCAGGTTGCCCCTGAAAACAGGCACTTGTGCCTAGTGAGCCTTGCCTGGTTACCAAAGACTAAAATAAAAATAAAAAAGTAAAATAGGGCAGACTAGGTGGGCCAAGAGGTCCTTATCTACTGACAAGTTCTATGGGAGGAACAGTGGGATTAGCCTTGGATCAGCAACAACTGCAGGAGTGAGTAGTGAAGTCACATAGTAGGGATTTTAGTGATAGAGAAGAGGAAGCACTGTGAATAGCAACAGGGAGAGTGCTCCAAAGTATAGGGAAGCAGAAGAAGAAAGCAGGTTGACAGCAGAGGGCTTCATGCGGGAGAGTAAGAGAGCAGGTATTAGAGCTGTAAATGGAGTAGGAGGTGGAAGGAAGGGAAAAGAGGAGGGAAGAAAGGTAGGGGGGGAAGGAACCCAGCCAAAACTTGGAGATGAAGGTGGCACAATGAGCTATGTGCCTGGCATCAAGGGAGGGCAAAGAGAGAGAGGAATACAGGGAATGGAGGTGAGGTTCTGGGGAAGCAGTTCAGGGAAAAGTGACAGAACGAATGAAAGAGGGGATCCAGCCTTGCAATGGTGGACATGGGAGCAGCACTATATATAATGTTGCCATAACTGAAGATAGGTAGAATCATCGTCATGATGATCGCTCTATGACCAGGAAGTGGAATACTTGCTTTGTTTCTGTGAAATGCCCAAAGTTCAGGGTACAGATTCTTTTGGATGGCAGATGACAATCCAACCATACCTCAAGGTATTTAAAGGAGGAGACTTCCTAAAACAAAACATCATCAAGGATCTGGAAGGAGGGGAAGGAGAGAGACTTGCAAGTCTCTGCCTAGTACCAAACGACACAGAGACCTTTTATTTAGCACTGCAGGACAGCGGGTTGGTCCGAAACCAGTGTTGCATGTTGCTTAAATCCAGTCAGAGACAGGTCTTGAGGTCAAAGGTAGAAGAACCAGGGGCAAACAGAATGACGTCATCTGCATGCATGTGAATGGATGCAGCGAAGCAGGTGAGGGGATGGTCATTCAGGAAAAGGGAGAATATGATGGGTCCAGTGATAGATGTTTGGGGGATGCCAGAGCAGATAAGTAGATGAGTGGATATGGTGTCACCGTTATGGACAGCCTGGGTCCTATCCTCCAGATATGAGCAAGACTACTTAACAGAGAAGAAGGACAGCTTGGCCAGAAAGGATGCAGAGAGTGAGCCTAAGGAGGGAGAGGGTGGTGGAGTGTGATTATCTGAAGCCAGACTGGAAGGATGTGAAGAATGATGATTCTTTAAGAGACAGGAGATTTGGGAAAGTATTGGGTGTTCCTGAAGGTTTAACCAGGGAGGAAAAGAGAGAGATGTGATGGTAGTTGCCAGGGAGCGATGGATCTCCCTCTTTGGGAAGAGGGATGACAGTGGTCTACTTCCACAGATCAGGGCCTGAGATAATGTTATATGACAAATTAACACCCTCTAAAACTCTCAATATCTTCATTGTATAATGGCCAATGTCTCACTTGAAAATCTAATGGTGTTTTGAATCAGGTCTGTTGTACGTTTCTCATGCAATAAATCAGCAGTATATCCAGTGCCACTGTCCACATATTGGCCAACAGCTATATCTTGGAGGTATGTTTTTGCCTTTCTTCATGTTATGAGCCTTCTCTTGGATGTCTCGCTACTAAAACTAAATCATGTTTTGAACCATGGCATCCATTAAACATATGTAAAACCAAACAACTTATACGGAGAATTCCTAATATTCCTATGAGGAGAGACTAAAGGACCTCAATATGTGCACCCTGGAACAGAGTAGGGAGAGGGGGTATAATAGACAACATTAAGTACCTCACTAGGGTAAATAAGGTGCAGGAGGGAATATGTTTCAGAAGAAAAGGTGCTTAAGAACAAGGGGACATGCTATAAAACTGTTGGGGCTTAGATTAAGGAGAGATGTGAGGAAGTCCTTCTTCAAAAAAAGAGCAGTGGATTCCTGAAACAGTCTTCCAGTGAAGGTTGTGGTGGCAAAAACAGTGGCAAGGTTCAAGAATGCATGGGATTAGCATAAGGGAATTATAGTAAAATGGAAGGGGGAAGAGCTGTAGATCAGGTATGGTCTGTGGTAGTAGTGTAGGTAGGGAGGAATAGGCAGATTGGATGGGCCAAATGGTCCTTATTTGCCATAAAATCCGATGTTTCTATGTTTTCTGTTAGAGTCTTATGCAGCATAACAATATGCATACTACCACAAATGCATAACAATTGTATCTGATATGAGGAATGCTACTTCATTCCCACCCTGATGATAATGATGATAAGTCTGACACATCAGTCAAAATATCTAGCTGTCAGACATGATTGATGCCACTGCATGTAAGTATATTCTGTAATATAACACTGGCCAAAAAATTCATGATGAACCAGTGTCCTCCGAAGTTCCCACTTCACAAAAGTACAGCCCTTGATGGATTTTGATGGCAGCCTCCCTCATCAGTTTGGTAAACTGCTGCTGATGCCACAGTTGCAGATGTGTGATACAACTGCGTTATTGGGCATTGTTGTTCCATTGCAGAAGGACATGACCATTGCTAATTAGATGGTAAGTACCTTTTCAAGCAGAATTTTCTGGCACTTAACTTGATATGGGGCCATTGGCCACCTGAGTCTAAATAATTTCACTTGTCTTCACAAATCTCTCCTCCTGTCCTGCTAACCTCCTGGTCCTCCTTCTCCTCCTCCAGCAAGCAAGCCACCTCTTGCGTACCACTGTGATACTACGCTGCATGGCCATCACTAATGTGATGGTACGTATTGTTTCTGAATTCTTTTTCAAATTTCTTTTAATTTCTTTCACAGGCACAACATGACAGGGAGTGGACAACAGCTATACCATACAGCCACATTTGCCAGCTGAGTCTAAACAATTTTCCTCTTTTCTTCCGAGGTCTTTTTTCTTGTCCTGATGCTTTATCTTCCAGAAAACAAGTAATTTCCTCCTTCACAAATTGTTGGGCACCATCATATTACTCAGTATCAGCACACAGCAGAATATCAAGTTATAAACTGCAGCCTCTGGCAACTTACTCAGCTGCACTACTTCTGTAACCAAAATATCAACATCTGCCAGTGTTGCTTCCTATCTACCACATGACTGCATTCTATAATGCGCATCAGTGGGAGTGCAATAACTGTGCAGAATACAGTAGAATTAAGATTTATATAGTTACTTTCATGCACATTCCATCCTAAAGTGCTTTATAAGACAAGCAGTTGTGCACTGGGAGTGATGGGGGACTGTGCAGAATTTCAGCATAAATGAGAATATAACTTTATATAGTGCCTTTCATACACACTACATCCCAAAGTGCTTTACAATACAAACTGTGTAGTGGGAGACTGATTGCTTAGAGACAGCAGAAATGGGGAGCAATGAGGAGTATTTCGATTTATATAGTGTGTTTCATGCACACTATATCCCAAAGTGCTTTACAATGAAAACAGTTATGTATTGGGAGCTGAGAGTGCAGAGACCATGCAGAAATGAGGACACTGATATTTATATAATGCTTTTCATAAAGACTGTATCCCGAAGTGCTTTATAATAAAAAATTGTTGTGTAGGTGGAGAACGACAGTGCAGGGACAATGCAGAAATTAGAACTGAGATTTATATAGTGCTCTTCATGCAGACTGTATCCCAGAGTGCTTTACAAAGCACATCTGGAGTTGGGAGCTGGCAGTAGAATTGCAGCAGGGGTGGAGGAGCTAGCTGACATAAAGCAGGACATGGAATGGCTGGCAGAAGAACAGCATCATCAATGGCTATGGGAGAGAAGGCACACCACAGAGTATGTCCAGTCCAGCCAGGATGGTGCAGTAGTTGGCCAGCACTATCTACATTTTCTGCTCTGTTGATTCAACATGACAAGTCAGCTTGTGAATTTTCCCCCTTGAGTTGCACCACAGCTGATCATGATGGTTAAATTCCACACCATGAGTACTGGCTCTACAAGCATAAGCTCTTTCAGTTTTTTACCAACCCGGGGTCCTACTACAACTGCCATGGCCCCATCCTTTTCCAAATGTATAGATTTCCATCTGTGTTTCTCCCTTTCCACAGCAGCATCTCAGTGAGAGAAGTGGGAGTGGAAGAAGTTGCACCAGCAGCATAGGCTGCACCCCCTTAAGTCACCACCTACCGTCAGTCTTCAATTTGTTAGCAAAATTAATGTTTTGGTTAGTATGCTGCCCACTGGTCCCCAGATGGGTGCCTTTCTATCCACACCACACAATGGTGTTGCACAGTGTGCAGGTGGTCAGACTAGTGTCTGCTGGGTCCACTGAAAAATAAGTCCCAGATAAGGGACTTGTGCTACTGCTGTTATTGCCTAGAGAAGGAAACAGAAGTTGTTTTGTTTGCAGGGCTGTGCAAACCTCTAAAAGTTCCACCTTGAGAACTTTCTGAGTAGACTTAAAAAACTTCTAAGAGGCAGAACCAGGTTTTATTTGGTTCTAACAGGGAGAAAAAGGCTCTACCAGACATATCCAGGTTCTACCAGGTAAAACCTGGTTCTACGATATACAACCATGTTCTACCTGGTTCTACGTGATTAAAAGCCACACAGGTATTTAAAGCACTTAGTAGAAATGTATTCCCTAACAGGTCAATAAAGCATTAATGGTAGTGGGACCATGAAGAATAACATGTTGTGAACTTGAGCAAATGTATCCACAAACAGATCAATAAAGTACATCACTAGTGAGTGATTCAATTAGATGAGAATACAGGGATATTTATTCTCAAATAGGTCAGTAAAGCACTACAGTGGAGGCATTGACTTGAGCAGTCGAAAACACAGAGAGGGTTAATCCCAAACAGAGCAACATAAATCCTGTAGTGGGTGTGTGGAAATTATTAACTAGATTGTTCAATAATAATTTAGTACTAGACTAGAATAAAGCTACACAAGTCAAGCAGAACAAACAACAAATAAATAAAAAAATTAAACAAGAGTTTGAGAGAGGGATGGTTAGTAAGCACTGAGCAGCAGCTAATGTGATAGCAATCTTGGAAAATAAATTCTTTTTTGGATGGTATTCGTATTTGCAGACCTTACCCAATTCCTCCCCCACTCACTCACCAAACTCTTTGCAAGCCCCCAGATGTAAAGCTACCAACAGTCCCTATTTTCCCAGGACAGTCCCCGTTTTAGGCAGCATGTCCCAGTGTCCCCACAAGTTTTGCAAAATGTCACTTTTGTCCTGGTTTTTGCTTACTTGTCCCAGTTTTGTCCTTTTTTTTTTTGCTGGCTGCTAATCCATGAGTGACAGTTATTTCAGCACCACTGTGTTGCTGCTCGTGTTTGCAACTTCAATCTCTGCACCTGTGTTGCACCACAAGCATGTTAGTGGGAGCACAGTAAAGCATGTTCCTTCCTGTTAGACTAGACTGGGTAGTAGTGCAAACAAGCGCATGTGGATGTCTGCCTGCCAGCAGGTGAGAGGGACTCCAGACAGAGAAGAGACTAGCAGCAGTGAACCAAGGTACCTGAACCTGATCAGCTGTAGGGAAGTGTGTGAAAACAATCTGGTGTGGTGGTGAGAGTCACTGAAGTGAATTCTGCTCAGCAAATGAGGTGAGTGTAAACAGGTTGGAGGGGACTGTCAGGAGTTGCAAAATGTGTAGCACGAATGTCTGATCGCAATTTAACGCAAGTGTGCTTCTTATGAACTTTCTGTACAACATGATTTGGAACTTGCAGCAGTATGATGTATTGTTTTAATCTGGATGTTTGCTGCTGGTGTTACTGTGGAGCGGCGTGGCCAGAGCAAGCAGCAAAATGTAACTGCGTGCAACGTTGTCTGTGGCGATGCCCGTGGGAGTGATACGGTAGAGGGGAGTCATAGTCAGGATAGACCATCCCAGTTTTAGGCCTTGGAAAGTTGGTATCTTTACCCAGATGAAGAGACTAGTAAGTGTCTTAGAAACAAAATTGACAAATAATAATTTAAATTTATGATCTGGCAGTGGTTAGCTGATTTGTGGCATCCTGTATAGCCTACTGGAGTCTGGAGGACAGAGAAGTAGAAGGCTATCAGAAACTCAGACTTCACTAACAGTAATCACACACTACTCACAACAACAACCCTGCCTTTTCCTAGGCCCATATGTTGCTGGCTGCTGATTGTCACTGCTTCCCTTGCTCCAGGTCCCCCAAGTCTGCCTTAGAAATAAGAGATTAAGAAAAAACTATGTTTAAATCTATTCCTTATTTTTTTGGTGGCCAGTGAATGTAATGAATATGACTTGTGACTGAGTGTGACCTTTTGTTAGACAGGAACCCGTGGTGCAAACTCAAGCTCTTGTTTGACTGATTAACAGGATGGAGTCATAATGGAGAACTGCTCCCTTCCTCACTGCAGTCAGAATGACTAACTGCCAAGTGTGCAGAAGTAAAGCACTGCAAGCCACGTGGGTCTACTTTGGCTCATCCAATCACCTAGCCCATTAGTGATGGTCTTAGTGATGTGTCAACTAATGAGATTATCTCTTACTACTCACCCCCTTTATTGGAGGAGGGGAGTGTTGTATTATTTTAACAGTCCTCCTTGACCTCCAGTAATGACAAAACTAAGAGCAGCCCATGAGGGGAGTGGGGAGTAAAGCTGGGCAAAATGTATCTTCTGCCAGCAGAATTCTGGTGAAATGCTGATTTCTCTTCTGCGTAATTTCATGAAATTTCACCAAAATTGCAATTTTGGTTATTTGCAACTCATTTAAATCATATTTATCCAAATTGCACCAAATGTGGTATGGTGACTGTGCCAATGCTCCTACAAATATCTACATTTCATATATGTATCATAAAAAGTGATTGCGTTATAAGCCTCCAAGCGTTCAGAAATTTAAAAATCATAGTTAACTATGTAAACTACAAGTGTTTAACCAAACTGCACAAAATTTAGCATAGTGACTTTCCCAATATCCATACATATGTGTGCCAAGTTTAATGTCTCTATCTTTAAATGTGACTGAATTATGAGTAATGCTGTGGGAAAAAAATCTTCCACTGGTGGAATTTGCACGAAAGTCGGACTTTTGCTTCCGCGAAAGTTCAGAAAACATTTTGGCAACTTTCATGAATATTCTGACTTAGAACAGTGGGCAATTCATGCATTCATTCTGCAGCTCAGTGAGTCACTGAACTGTGGAATGAATGTATGATTCATATTTTAGGATGCTAAAATGGGCAACCGCAAAGTCTTATTGGCATTTCTGTAGAAGTCAGCTTTTTTTATAACTATAGCTGTGCAAGGACACCTTTTCTGAGGCAGCAGGGTCCCCTTTCATGAAAAAGTCAACTCATCCTAGTCCCCTGTTCCCTTTCTGACTACAACAATGTTACAAAAAGGTACCCCCCCCCCAAACTGGCAATCTAGGGCTTACCTAATTACTGCATCACCCAAGTTAAGGGGACCCAAATTAAGCCTCAGTGCCTGTTTATAGAGCAAAACAAGCCCCTGCTGCCTCAGATAAAGTGTTCATGCACAGCTACAGTAAAAAAAGTCGACTCTTATAGAAATGCCCGTAATACATTGCAGGCTATGTCCAGGAGATCACTTTTGATATTTACAGTATCTTATCTCATAAAGGCAGTGGACACCTTGTCTTGTTTCCCAAACTCATCCCTTTATTGTTACAATTATTAGTAAGTGCTTTGAAAGGAGAACAGAGGATGTTATTTGGTGGGTTACTTTTACTGGGCATTATTGGACAGAAAGCCCACAATAATGGCTCCATGTTGGAATGGAAGTATGGAGAACTCCAAGTAATGTTTTCACCTGCTTAGTAGGAAAAGATATGCTATTACTGCATTAAAGATCACAGCCTCTAAAACCTGAAGTCAGTTCACCTGAAAATGCAGATACTGTTTTTTCCACACTACCCAGGTCCTGAGGAAATTTATGGGACAGTGTTTTTTTTTTATTTCCTTTGTTAGTTTTATAAGAGAAACCATATCAGAAATTTGTCACAACTAACACACTACAGATATTACTATAGTATCATATTTATAGCTGGTAACTTAAAAGATGTAGTCCGGGGTTTTGCTTCAGTTTGGGCTACATACACATATTTATCTATCAAAAATGAATACCACTACACGAGTTAGCATTGCTATAACAGATTAGACCCAGTACTATACTGGAAAGTCTCATAGGCCACACAACCAGTTTCTTAAAAATGGTAGCAGTCTAAGGAACTTCTGTGGGTTAAGCAACATATTGTGCAAAAATCTCCACTATTCCTACATGCACTCTTTAAGGTTGAAATACTTGTTAGAAGATTTTAACCAAACATTATTAACATTTATGCTTTAACAAAACTTTTAAAATTAGCTGTTTTTAATCAGAACATTTTAACATTTAACATTATGCTGTAGGATGCTAATAGCAAGTCCGAGTACAATAGAGTTTGGGATGGACCGGCGCAGAGTCTACAAAATACCAAAAATAAATGAAAGCATTGCAGTGCACCAGTAAAATAATGTCTAAATTTCAACATGCTTGGATGAGGCAGCTGTGTGTGTGGGAGGGGGAAGCATGCAGACAGCATCATCTTGCAATTGTCATGTGTTAGCTTACTGCCAAATGCAATATTACAGACTCCAAAGACGTTTTCTCATAGCAGAGTAAGTCCCACAAATATTAGACTTATATTTAAAAAATGATGGCACTTGTCCCAGTCTTTCACTTTTAACCAGACTAAAATGTCTCGGTGTACTAAAAAAAACACACATTTTTCAGTCTGTCCTTCTCCTTTTCACACCCGCTGCACAATGTAAAAGTAACCTGTCTGGCATTTCTATTTTTTTTTTTTTTTCGCCAACAGTCACATTCAAAGCTTTCCTCTCCACCGTCCCTCATGGTTTACCTGCCCACTTCAAGCACTCCTGTCCCTCCAAGTTTCCCACCCTCTACACAGTGCAAAAGTAATCTAGCTGTCTGGTTATGTTTTCTTTTTTAACCAACAGCCACATTCGAAGCCCTTTTATGTGTCTTCCTCTCCCAATCCCTCCTGTTTTCCCACAAACTGCAAACCTACGTGTCCATTTCCTTTACCCCCCCCCCCACTGCACAATGTAAAAGTGACCTGGCTGGTTGGCCTCTTTTTAATCAATGGCATGGTTTGGGAGTGGGGAGGGCGACAATCTCAGTAGTATAGGGTGATTAAAATGTATTATTTTCAGCTATCTGGTTGGGGAGGGGAAGAAAAGCTTGTTTATTGATAGTGGCCTGGATATTCAAAGGAGATGCGCCGTGCGCAACTGAGTTGTGCTGCTGCATCCCCAAAATGCACCCCTAGGTTATATTCAACAAGGGTTGATGCGCCACACACATCTGGATGAACCACAGTGCAAGGATAAAGTATGCAGCACATCCAAAAGGGGCGTTCCCCTGCATACGTGGTACATCTCCATATTCAGCCGAGACATGTGGTGCAGCTGCTCGCTCACCTCAGAGATGTGGGGCACAAGGTTAGGCATGGAAATACCATGCCAAAGTCATAGCCACCCACAGGTAGACTGCTGTATTGCACAGCACAACACAGCAGCTGCCAGCCCATGGGTGGCTACCCCTACAATCCCCATCCATGAATAGACAGAAAGTAACCCTTCTCGTATGCCTGGTAGTCTAGTGGTACCCCCCTTCTATCCCAAACCCCATCCGTATATCACAGGTATCCCCCATTCAGCTCTGGTAGTCTAGTGGTACCCCCCCTCCATCCCTGAACTCCATCTGTATTGCACATAATTCCACCATTTGTCCCTGGTAGTCTAGTAGTACCCCCCCCACCCTACTTGAACATGATCATGGTGTAATGGCAGACCCACAGTAACCCTGGTGGTCCAGTGGACCCACACCCACTGAGGCAACCATACCCAACCCTGCTACCCCATCCCAGCATAGGCATGGCAGCCGGTGGGCAAAAAAACCCACCCGCACACCTCCACAGCTGCCTGCCGACTGCACTGTCACTGAAAGACAGCTTACAGTAAGCTCTGCAATACCATTGGTCAACATCATGCTTTCAGTACTCACTGCAAGCACATTGGTTGATGATGCTGACCACTGTATTGCACAGCTTACTGTAAGCTGCCATTCAGTGACAGCGCAGTCAGTATGCAGCTGTGGAGATGTGTGGGTGGGTTTTGCTGCCCACTGGCTGCCATGCCCATGCTGGGACAGGGGGAGTGGGGTGGGGTGTGGTTGCTTCAGTGGATAGGGGGTGAGAGGTCCACTGGACCACCAGGGTTACTGGGGGTCTGCCATTACACCATGATCATGTTCTGGTAGGGAGGGGGGGGTACCACTGGACTACCAGGGATCAATGGTGGAATTATGTGCAATACCAATGGAGTTCAGGGAGGGATGGAGTGGGTACCACTAGACTACCAGGGATGGACAATGTATTAATACTGCTCAATTGGGTGTTGGGGAAGGGAAGGGGTACCATTAATCTACCAGGGATAGGCAGGTTATAATAATTATGTTTGCGATCGGGGTACAGGGAAGGAGGGGCCACTTGTCTACCAGGGACTATGGCCTTCACTCCTTCATTCAGGGTGTCCTGCACATCCAGCCAGGTGCATTCTTGTACAGGGCATTCAAATGGTCCCGCTTGCATGGCTAATGGCTCCATTTGCATGTTTCAGTCTGAATATCTGGAATGTACACTTGGCTCATTCGAAGATATTCAGACCTGGCAGGGGGGATGCACTGGTGCATCATCAATGTCCCCATTTGTGCTGCACATATAACTTGATATATTCAGACAAGATGCACATAGAGCATCTCTTTTGAATATATCAGGTTTGTGCTCAGACACATCTCAGTTGTGCAGAGCAGCCACTTGAGCCCTTTCATGGTGCAGTTTGAATATTCTGCCCATACTGCCTTTGAGAGGTCATTCAGAGCCCAGGACAGGATGATTTAATTATTTAATAGGAATACTCACTTTCAAACTGGAAGGGCTTTGGGCCAGGGAAAAGAACATTTTTTGGGGGTTTGTTTGTTTTGTTACATACCCACTTTGGGGGGATAAATCTGAGCCCTGAATGGGCATTTAATTAAGGAACAGGTATGCCTGTCTCAAACTGAGAGGACATTTAAGTTCTCTGTTTGGGGAGAGGGTGGACAGACACAGCGCAGAACAGGTTTTGCCGAATAGACTTGTTTTTATTTATTTATTTTTTGACATATTGTACTCAGTTGGATTGGCTAAATTAGGGCCAAGGGCAGGCTTCCCTTCCAGTAATAAGGTGAAGGTAGCAGGCTCTGCCCATGTGGGAGCTAATATTTATATTTAGTTTGGGACTGTGCAGCAGGTGGGAATCTGGGGTAGACAGGAAGGAACAGGTGAGAAGGAGTCAGAAACAGGGCATTAGTCGTTAATGTGGTTACTGAAAAAAAAGAAACCTGCCAATATGAGTCAGATGTTCAAATAAAACGACTACCCTCGGTAAAAGTCAGAAACATTATATTTATTGACACACAGTACTTTGCGATAGCAGCCTGCACAGACTGTGTTGTACTGTACATGAAACAAAACGCCATCTGCTGAGAAATCATTAAGGCTAGGAAAAGGCTAGGGGAAAAAAATCAGCGCAGTCACAGGCCAGTGCAGCAGCAGCACTGTTCTGATGACTTGTGGTTGCCATCGCCTTGCCGGATGAGGAAGCACTTTGAATCAGATTGTATAACGGGTATTCAACAACGTGTGTGCTAACATGTTACTGAGTTACCACCACACCACAATGAGCATTATTCTGGTTGCCAGTCAACTTCTATTTAAAGATCACTGTCAAATGGGTTTTTGTTTATTTCAGATATGTTCAAATTGAGTATACTTTATTAACTGCAAAGGAAAAATAGTTAACATCAACCAATAACGAACTGCCGGTTACATATGGCAGGATAATAGAATCAGACAGAAACAAGGAAAAACATCTCTCAGCCATATCATTTGTTGTCAATTAAAACAAAAACAGCTATTCTATGGCTCCCAATCCCCCTACTCCCACCCCAACCCCTTACCACAGGAAGTAACAATAAGTGCATAGTTAGGGTACAACTTGTTCTTACCAGCATCCTACCAGACCCATATATCAGCATGAGAAGGGAAGGAACAAGGGGCCAGTTAAACTGTCAACAAAGTATAAAGTGGTACCCAAACATTATTGTACCTGAACTGGTTATTGGACATACTTGCAATGGTGCACTCCGCTTGCAAAGCAAACATGATTTCTTTGTACCACTCCAAGTAGTTTGGGGTACTTTGGTCTAGCCAATACTGAAGGATAACCTTCTTAGCACATGCTGTAATTAAGGCATGTACCACCTCTGATTACCAATCAGTTTATCTGTATAATCCCCCACACTGCAAATATCAGGAAGAAATTTGTCAGACAGCCCCAGAAGGGGGTCCAACTGGGTTTGTATAGAAGTCCAAAAAGGTGTAACTTTTTTCACATAGTCATAAGATATGCAAGAGGGTACCAGGCTCTACACCACACCTGGAACACAGATTCGTGGGGAGCCAGCCCATTCTATGCAGTCTAGCTGGGGTATAATACATGTTGTGTATGATCTGGAACTGCATAAAATGGTACTGATCCCATTTGATAAAAGTGTATATGTGCTTCCAGATGGATGTCCAGTTCCTGGCCGGGCCTGAGGGTGGTATGGCCTGGTCCCACCAATAATAGCGGGGACCTTTGGACTGTGACTGCAGTGAACGATAGAAATATGAGATTACATGGGATTCTGGGGCTGAGCCGAGTAGTGGGAAGACAATGTCATTAAACTGACTGTGCCAGGGTCCACTACCAAAATGGCATACCAACATATGGGAGATTTGGATATATTTGAAAACTGAACTAGCAGGCTATCCATGCTGTGTAATGGCTTCCTGAAAAGATAGCAGTTTTCATTGGGCTACCAAATCCTGAACCAAGTCTATCCTCGTGTTAGGCCAGCACATTTGTTTGGAGAGCATCCTCCCAGATATTGAGAAATATGGGTTTCCAAAAAGTGGTTGGAAAATATCCAGAGCTGGGCTAGTCCTTAGATAGGAGTTAAGCCGTACCTGAATCTGAAAGGAGGCCCCCAAGGAGGTCTCCTGCAGTTGCTTCAGCTGCTTTCTCTTAGTAAGAAAGGGGAGGGAGCATACATCTACACCATGAGCCAAACACAGGGAGTGTTCGATCTGAACCCAGAGGGGGGTGTATATATTAGTGAGGTTACTTCCAGAAGTCCTCAACCAGCAAGAGAGTTTAACCAAGTAGTTCAAAAATAAATTAGGCACCTGAAGACTTCCATCAGGTTTTTGATGCATTAATTTAATCCAGGTCTGTCTGGTCTGCTTTCCTTGCCAGAGAAAAGAGGTGAGAATCTGATGTATATTAGCAAAGCATGATTTGGGAAGGACCCCATTGTGCATTTGTATGAGATACAAAAGTCGAGGGAGGACATTCATTTTTATGATGCTCAGTCTCCCCCACATAGAGAGAAGAAGTAAAGACCAGCGGTTAAGGTCCATTTTGAGGTGGGCTAAAATGGAGTCTAAGTTATATTGTTGCATCTTGTGAGAGGAGATACTGAGGTAAATTCCAAGATTATTTCAGATATGTTGATGTATGGTACCTAAATCAGCTGAAAATAAACTAAACAATGATGTCAGTGTTGTTTCTTTACATTCACACTACGAACGTGTATTTTACATTTTCATTCAGTGCATCCACATTAGAGAAACTCAGGCCATCCGTTTCCTGCTCTGACACGCTACCTACACCATAAAAACATCATACTGGTTGTGACATTGCAGTGACTGAGTTATACTTGTTTTGTTTTATTGAAAAGCTCAGCCAACAACAGGCTGACCATGAATGCATGCCTCTACTGTGTTGACAACAGCACTGTTCTTGAAGTACAGTGAAAAAGAAATGGTTCTCTTAAGCATTACTGACAACTTAAATCTTAAACTGCAAGGTAAAATAATCAAAGTCACAGTACAAAGTGAATAAAACTTACTCTAATTTAATCTGTTTTACTGCTTTAGTGATTCACAGTGCCAGTAACAAAGTGTTTTCATTTTTTTCAGCAGTTTGATTAGCATTTATGGGAACAGCATTAGTTGGGATTGTCAGGCACTGGGCAACCAGTAAGTCAGTCTGGGGCAGTGACGCAAAGTAATTTGTGAATGTTTAAATTCCCAAATTAAGTCAAAATATTTACTAGGCACATTGCCAGAGTAAATTCTCTATCATTGTAATTTTTTTATATCTATTGGTCATTGGAGAATAGTCCCTGAATGGCATGCTACTGTCAAGACTAAAACAAAAAAAACAGAAATAGAGCTAAAGTATGCATGAGATATACAGTACTTCTTTTCTTCAATCAAAGCTGAGATTCACAAGTAATTATTATTTGCTTGTTGATCTTTTTTTCTCTTCTTAAAATTGGTATATACACCCCTCAACTCCATGCATCCACTCACCCCATTCACAAACAATGATATGCAATGTGTTGTTTGTCTTTTTAAACATGAACACAATCATTCATTATTTGAAATGTCTCACTGTCAAGTTTTGGGTACTGTTTTGAGTTTGGGGGCATCCAAGTGATTGTGCATGTGGCTACAAAAGATGCTGGCATATTACAGTCTGCCAGCATGCATGCTGTATGTGAAATGGAGACTATCACTATTGAAGTGAGATGCAGCTCATGCAGTGGTCCAAATCTTAAGGTACCTGCCCATTGTTTGTGTTCTGTGGCTGTACGTTAGCTAAGGGATGCAATAGTACAGATCCCTCAAGAGTCAGTTCCTACCAAATTAAACAATAGCAGGGTATTACTATATAAATGCAGATGCTTAGAGAACATTTTTTCATGCATTAATAATGGACATCCAAGAGAAGGCTTGGGGTGGAAGATGAATGCCACATGCAGCATGCATGCCAGCAGTTTAAAAGATGCAATTGTTTTCTGTATACACATGCATGCTCGCTGAACCCCCCCCCACACACACACAAACCAGAATCCAAAGCCTGAGAGCTGCACATTTCGATTATTTTGTTCATGCTAGCATAAGTTTTGTGGATCCAGTCAGGAACATCGTTGCCCAAACATCGCGGCCCAATATAAACATCATGGCCAACAATGTCGGCATGCTCAAACTAATGCCGCCCTGCATATCGCAAGAAGGCAGTACAAGGCACTGCCTCTGGTAGCCAGTGTGCCCCTCAACCCAGCTGCCATGTCCCATCCACAACAACAGACCACCCAGTAGGGTACAATGATCATAGTGCCCCTCCATCACAGATAACTGAACATCCTCCCCCCGCACCACTCTGTCACCGCGAATGACATGGGTGACAACTCCCTGCTGTCTAGTGGTCCCCCCAGGTAGTCCTCTACCTCCCTGCTCCCACCGCTACCCCAAATGCTAGCAGGCGAACAGCAAGTCCACCACTTTCCACCTCAGCTGGCCACCCAACTGAACTGCGCTAAGTGAGCACATACCCTGCACTTGGGATAAGTGCTCATGCATTGCAGTACAGTCAGGTGGCCAGCTGTGGTGGAGAGTGGTGGGTTGTGCTGGTTGCCCACTAGCGATTGGGGTATTGGTGTGAGTGGGGTGGTGTAGGACTACCTGGGGGGGCCACTAGACACCAGGGAGTTGTTACGCATTGCAACTGCTGTGACAGAGTAGTGCGGGGGGGAGCTGGATGTTCAGCGATCTGTGATGGGGGGGCACTGCGGTCATTGTTTACTACTGGGTGGTCTGTTGTTGTGGGTGGGACATGGCAGCTGGGTTGAGGGGCACACCTGCTACCAGGCACAGTGCCTAGTACTGCCTACTTGCAATATGCAGGGCGGCATTAGTTTGTGCATGCCGACATTGTCGACTGTGATGTTTTGCCGGCTTTATATTGGGCCGTGATGTTCGGACAACGATGTTCCTGGCCGGATCCAATTTTTGCAATAAAACTAACAAGCCAAACAATGCATTGTGTATCTTTCTGTGCTTTTGTGGATGTTTCTGTGTGGGGGTGAGGGTGTATAATGGAAGTGGGGTTCATAGAGTGATATTATGACTAAGAAAGAGTAACACTCAAGTAGATGAAACAGTGATAATCTCATATTCCACATACATCATGCATGCTGAGATTGCATATGCCAGAGTGATTTACAGCCACATGCAGGTCAGGTTCACAGTCTGAGTCATTCTTCTCCTCTTGTTCTGGGTTGCCAAAGTCTTTTGTAATTTTGGTGACTAGCTTTCCTGCTTCCAGAGGGTCCTTCATTAAGCAAACATCCCTAGAACAGACAGTACTGAGTCATGTGGGATATTGCAGGGCTAAGTGACCCCAAGAGTCTGTAATTTGGCACTCAGGGAATCTAAGGATTTATGGAGACTTCTCGTGGCATAACTGAGATCTAGATACAGGTATATGGATATCCTTGTGCTGTTCTCCAGTGTTATCAGAACCACCTCCATTCAGATTCCAAAATTTTATCCCACTAGTGCATACCTCTTAGGACATTTTAAAAAAGGTCTAGGAGTATTGACATTGTTTGGCCCCTGGTAGGAAGTAGAGATGCGTGAAGTCCACAAAATTCACTCCATGAATGAATTCACAGATTTCACAGAATTCACAGAGCACATTTCCTGAAACTCATGCATTCTTGGCCCACAAATTGCATGAATTTTGCCGCGGTGCACAAAATTTCATGCTTTGGCCACTAATTTCATGACTGACAGCAAGAACACATGCATTTCACCACAAAATTCATGCAATTCACTTGTGGTGAATTTCTGTGGGTCGCCCAGAATTTTGCAAATTCCATGATGCTCAAATGTTTTACTTTTTCTTGTGAAAAATGTGGGTGAAGTTTTACTTCACAACATCTCTGGTAGGAAGTGATTCTGTACACCCAGCAAGCTAGATTCTCAAGAGCTGAGTAAAAGTTGTAAATTTTGTTTTAGCAGGTGCCAATAGACATTCAGAAGATTTCCAATTTTGCCAAAGGGGGAAGTTTGGAAAATTCCATGAAAGTTGTGTCATTTCATAGAAATTTCGCTAAGACAGAATTTTCAACTTTCACCCAGCTCTAATTATAAGTCTTCATTAGTGATATGTGAAGTCAGCAAAATTTGCTCCACAAATAATTTCACAAATGACCCGCAATTCGCGAAGCGGAAGCCATGAAATTCACCTATTCATGGAGCATGGATTGACTGCAAAGTGTGGAATTTCATGGGCATATGGCACTGCTGAAACAGCGCAGCAGTAACCACGCAGTGTAAAGCCTTAAGCTGCAAATCAAGGTAAAATATAATGGCCTGATTCATTGAACAGGTTAAACATAGTTTTGTTAGACAGTAAGCAGTTTTGAGCCACAGCCTGTCTTACTTGGTTACTTACTTGGCTGAAAGGACAAAAGAAAGCCGAAGCCTATCGAGATTGTCCTCCACATGTGTGGATCATTCTTGTGATACTATCTGCTTAACCAATTATCAAGTTTGATTTTAAAAGTCGTAACAGTAGTTGAATCAACAATATCTTGTGGGAGTGTATTCCATAATCGTGGAGTTCTTATGCAGAAAAAGTTTTGTCTTTTGTTAGTATTACATTTATCGATATCCAATTGTTTGTTATTTAGCCTTGGTATGATTTTTCTGGAAGATAGTGATATGCCACATTGCCTCATCAAAATGGGTGATTTAATAATCTTAAAAAGTTATAATAAATCGCCTCTTGTTCTTCTCAATTTAAGGGAATGCAAACCTGTCTTCTGTAATCTGGACTCATAATCAAGTTGTGCTAAATGAGGAATAATTTTTGTAGCTCTATTCTGAATCCTTTCATTTCTGTCTATATCCTTAATGAGGTAAGGACTCCAAAAAGGGGAGCCATAATCTAGATAGGGCCTAATGTGTGATCTGTACAAAGTAATGCTGCACTGTTCGGTTTTAGAAACAAATGTGCTATTAATCCTTTGAAGAAGAGCATTGGTTTGATTAGCAATTTTGTTACAATGAGAAAATAGGGTAAGTTTATTGTTTACTAGGATCCCGAGATCTTTTTCGACGCAGGAAACCTTAATATTTATATTGTTCAGTGTGTAAACCTGTTTAGGGTTATTTTTCCCCATATGTAAAACAGTGCATTTTGATACATTAAAATCCATTTTATTGGTAAGAGCCCAATGTTCAATTGATGCAAGATCAGTTAATATTGACTGTATGTTAACTACATTGTTTACAGCGCCTCCTAGTTTGGTATCATCTGCAAACTTCATAAGAATGTTAGACGAACAGATTTTCATATCGCTAATGAAAATATTGAACAGGGTGGGTCCCAAGACCGAGCCCTGAGGAACACCACTCGTCACGCTACCCAAGTCTGACATAATGCCATTGACCCAAACCCTCTGACATCGATTAGTCAGCCAACCTTTTATCCATAAAACTAATATTGCCAAAAATGTTGTCGGATCCAGAGTACTAGTGCACGTACAGTATATATTTTTTCTCCATCAGAGCTCTCTGTGTGTCTCTCATCTGTCCCTGACTCTGATGCTTTTGTGGGTAATTACAGTTTCACACTATATCATGTCTCTCAGGTAAGAGTTGACAGCACTGTTCTCCAAACAAATGATCCCAAGGTTGGTTAGTTCAGCTTCCTATAGGGCCGGCTCTCTGTCACAGGCTAGCTCTTGCTATGGTGTAGGAAATTGAGTTAGAAAGCATTTGCAGGTTGCTACTTGAGCACTGACAGCATAAGCATGCACGAGCTAGCACAGTCTTTGTAGCTGTAAATCACAATGTGGGGCAGGTTTCATCCTCTGTAATTCTAAAGTAGTAAACTTAGTTAAACAATATTTGGAATTGCACTTATATACAGACATTCATGGCTATAGCATTCATTTATTATTCTAAGCTGAATTGTTACATTCTTTGTCGGGGGTCTGGTCACTTTTGTTGTAGCCAGCCCTGTCACAGCACCTCTTTCCATAGAGCTGAACAGGATCATGGAGTGGTGGGTGAGTCAGTGTACGGCTATTTGGAGTTCAGCAGTAGCAGCACAGCACTGTTTATACCAACCAGCATGTTTGTAAAATGTTTTTGTCAACAAATCTTGCTTTGTTGCTGGCCTCCTGCTGTGGTTCTTACTTCAGGTGTTATCCCACAGCATATCTCTGCATCTCAACATGGGTCCGGTAAAGAAAAGGAATATACTAGGACTTACAAGAGGGCAACAAGAGGGACAGAATTGCTTCTGCCAGCTGTGTTTCTCAAGTATGTGGGCTATAATTTCTGCTACAAAAAAAGTCTATTTTAGTAATACAGAGAATGTTTTTACTCACTGATTCCCATTCTAGCACTTAGAGCATGCAGACTGCAGTGGCGGAGCTAGAGGATGGGCTGGGAGGGGACGGTCGCCTCTCCTGATTGTCCCAGTGTGAATAGTGGCACCCTGCCACCAACTTTATTCACTGTTTAGTGCCCATTGTGGAGCCTGTGATTGACTGAATGGCCCTCCCTGGCTCCCAAACATTCCTAAACCTGGCTCCGCCACTGGCAGACTGCATGCCCAAGGTTGGAGATGTTACAGTGGGAGTAATTCCATTGTATCTAACAATAACAGCCCCATCCAAACCGACCTATACTAATTTGGCTTATATATTGCAGCTTTAACATAGTATTACAAGCTCGTATAGTATCAGTTAAAAAGGTATTCAGTTTTAAAGTTTCCCATTATTTTCAATGGGAGCAGTTAGATGTGCCAAGTGAAAAAAGATCCTTTATCACAAATGAATAATCCTTTGTTTCAAAATGGGGAGCATGCACTGAGGTGAAGTCTGACAGATTGTGATGCTGTGTGGGGAAAGCTATATGGTTCAGTCAATTAAGTGACCTGACAAGATTTATAGGCATTATGATATTTTTAATGCAGTTGTGTGTGAAATAAAGAAGCAAAAAGATAACCTTACTTTCTCTTCTAGTGTTGCAACTAAAACATGATGAAATGGACCACTTAAAATCTGGGTAATTCAGTTTCAATAGTCTTACTAACATCTGGTCAAAGTCAAAATGGATTCTATTGCATTATCTAAGGGATATGTATGGTTTGGACTGTAATAATGCATTTGATCAGCTCAGTAAAAGTGTGTCTTTGAATCACTGTAATGTTGCCACCAACCTACCTGATTGGACCCTAAGATCCTCCCCTATGCCTAGCTCAGCTGTGTGCCAGACACAAAACAATTTTATTTTACAGTACATAGGAGGACATGAAAGGGATTTACAGATTTGACTATATGGTAGCTGACTGGTTTTCTGAGAGTACAACCACATCATTATAATGGCAAAACAACTTATTTCACACTTAAAAGTTTTTTTTTTAATGTGATGCGATTCCATTTAGAAAGGGTTAACCAGCTGTTGCTGTTCCAATTCCTGCCCCTCTCCTACAGTACTCATACTCAGATAAATATGCAACTGTTATAAAGAGGTAAAAAGCAACAATGGACTCAGAAGAAAATCCTTCAACATAGAATTATGCTGACTTTTTACATTGGAAACGAGGCACAAAGATAACAAAAATGAATGCAAACTGTAATTATGCCTATCTATTAAACTGATTTTTCTATTCTTGGTAATCTGGTACATGCAGCAACAAACTGTTGTCTTGGTATGTATGTATCTCAGTTTCAGGAGAGTCATAAAAAACATGATTATAAAAACTTCCACTCATTATTTCTTAAGTCTCCTTCAGCAGCAGCTTTCATAAACACACTCAGAATCTGGTGGCAAGGCTTATTTTCTCTGTTCAACACATGTATAGACATTTGAATCAGAGAGCACCCAAATATACCCCCAAAACTTTATCGTATGTACGAGAAGGTACAGGTGTGCATTTGTATAAATATGAAAAACAGTTAATACTGCAGAACCATACCTGTCCTCAGAAAGTTATCTCAGAAAAAAATAGTGATATAGGAGCAATACCACTAAATCACCATGCTTACAATTCACCCCCACCCTGCCCTTTTATTATATTGTTTCCCTGGTGTCTAGTGGCACCCCCTACCCTCCAATTTATTCACCCCTTTATTTTTGCCCTGGTGTCTAATGGCACCCCCACCCTCCAATTTATGCCCCACACTTAATTTCTCTTTTCCCTGGTATTTATTGGCACCCCCATCCACCAATGGCTTTCCTTGGCAGAAAAAAAATGGTCCTCAATGTTTGTTTTTGGGTCCTAAAATAAAAAAAGGTCCCTTGCTGATCAGACACCCCCACACCCCCACCTCACACTCAGCATCCACCACCCGCACACCCCACAGTACACCCTCACGCACCCTCACTCACCTGAACAGGTTCCAGGTTCAAGATCCACTCTCCTGATCAAAGACACGTCTTGCTGCTGGAATTGGTGACTGCAATACAAGAAACTAAGGTAAATGCGGTTCAATGTATTTCAATGGGGGTTTCAACTTTTATGTATAACTCAGACATTTTTTCCACTTTTGATACCAAATTTTCAACATGGCCTTTTGGGGATCCTTCCTCATGAACAATATGACTATCATTATGCAACTCCTGCCTAAAAGGTGATTTTGTAGTCAGTTGGCGAAATCACCTTTTGGGTGGGATTTGACAATTTGTTTCTGACCTTGTTCATGAGGTGGGATCATAAGAAGGCTATGCTGAAAATGTGGGGTCCAACATAAAATGGCAAAGTTATGCCCATTCATTGTAATTTTGCTATGTAAGCTTGTAACATTGGAAATTTTAAATATTTTCTTTTTCTATTTTTTTATTTACCAGGAGAGATGCACTAAGCTGAAAGCTTGTTTACAGGTGTGACTTGGGAGCACAAGGAAGTTAAGTGACTTGCTCACAGAGACAAAGTATGCAAATGGGGGCTGTGGGATTCAAACCCAGGTGTCCAGGTTTGCAGCTCAGAGCCTTAAACCACTGTGCTGTACTGCCTCCTTATTACCACACCTCATGTATGTCACATCTACTGGCCAACATGTGTTTTCTCACCTGTGATGAGGAAGGGTGTTGCTGTTGTGTGGAATTATGTTTTAGCTGGGATTTGAAAATTTTGTTTACCAGGTACACAAGGTATGGTAATATGATGGCTACGATGACAAATTGGTCACTGTTGTAATATAAATGGAAGTGCATGACCTTTCATGTGGGGCCCTTCTCTGTGCTCCCGCATGCAAATAAGGATATAATTGCTCTGTTTCAAAAACTATAGATGGGTGGGAGCATAGGGTCCTAAAGGCCCTGTACTCCCACTAACAATCAAGGCTATGATTACACTATCTCAACAAGCATTTGTCAATGTCGAATGTTGTCTCACTGACATTGGCATTGGTAGTGCAGAAGTTAGAGAGATGCATAATAGGAATGGCGGTGAAGTATGGCACTGACAATCCCACCCCACCCTGCAAAGACTGACAGGCATTGAGGTGTGTCTTTGGGTCATTGGCCATAATGCCCATGCCATTTCACCTCACCCTACCCTGCAGACTCTGACAAGTGTTGCGTTGTGCCTTGGGGTCATCAGGTCTTACGCTCACCCCATTCCATAAGGAAATACATTGAGATGGGTGCAGTATACAAGAATGGGGTGAACTTTAGGGCCACAGAGTCCAAGGCACACCTTCATGCCTCTCACTGGCTACAGGGTGGGGGTGGGGTGGAATGGCATGAGCATTACAGCCCACAATCCAAAGTTACTCCTCTGACACCTGTCAGTCGCAACAGGGTGGGACGTTATGGTTAGAAACCCTAACACCCCAGGTGTTTGTTGGTATTTGCACTCCAAATTTTCAACACAGGCTTTTTGTGGCCCAGCCTCATGAAAGCATTTGGGACCTCCGCTCATGAACAGTGGCACTGTGATTTTGTTAATATGTCCTGAACATTAATTTCCCACAGTGACCATGCCATTCTGTGCCAGATGTGTGAAAACATATTTCAGGCAGGATGTGAAAAATGACAGCTGTATCATTCATCTGGAGTGAAAATATTAAAAATTCTCACAGTTACGAGCGTGCTCGGAAACTGTGCAATGCATGCTCGTAACACAGTCATTTTGTGGAATTTATTCACCAAATGTTCAACATATGCATTGTGGGACCTCTGGTCATGAACAGTGCACTGTGATTTTCTTAATCTGTCCCAAATATTGATTTCCCATAGTGGCCGTGCCATTGTGTGCCAGATATGTGAAAATACATTTCAGGCAGGATGTGGAAAATGACGGCTCTACTGCTCATAAGGAGGTGTGAAAAAATGGCAATTTGGAAAATCTGGAGTGAAAATATAAAAAATTCTTGAAGTTGTGAGCGTGTGTAGAAACTGTGCAATGCACACTCATAACACAGTAATTATTTAGAATTTTTTCACCAAATTTGCAACATAGGCTTTTTGGGAGCCCACCTCATGAACAGTGACACTTTCATTTTGTGACAGTGACTGAGTTCATGAGGTGGTGTCCCAAGAACCCCATGTTGAAAATTTGGAGCCAAAAGTCACAAAAATGGCCAAGATGTCCACCTAAGTTGAAACCCCCATTGATGCCATTATACAGTTTACCATGATTTTCTTCAGTTCACGATCAGCTTTTGATGCGTTCTGATGTCTTCTGCTCCACCGAAGATCGCTGTACCGGGCTCCGGAGGTAAGTATGGGGTGTGGGGTGTGGGGAGGTGAGGTGCGGGTTGGGGGAGGGGGGCATTGTGACCACAAGGGACAGTTTTCTGTTTTACAGGGAAAAACAAAAAAAAAGGATGTCATGAGAAGGTTTTTTATTTACAGGTTTGCTTTGGGCACACTTGGGTGGGCTACCAATGTGCCACCTGTGTTTTTTGGGGAGGGGGATTGAAGCCAACAGGGATTGGGCCACTTGTCAGCAAAGAAAGTGAGCCTGTGTTGGGGGGCATGATGCCAGGGGGGATTGGGCACCCCCTTTGTTAGACAAATCAAGGGGGACATTATGCTGATGGGGATTGGGCTCCCCCATTGGCAAATGAACTGGGGAGGGGGCATGCCGACAGCGGGATTGGGCACCTCTGACATTGGCTTTGTAGGGACTGTGAGAGGCAGATCGTGGGAGCTACCACCATGTTTATTGAAATGTTTCACCAGGGGCACGTAATGGAGGCATGTGAGATCTGCCACTGCAGTGATGAGCCTGTCTCTCATTGCAGCGGAGGATTTCTTTCAGGTTGGAGGCACCCTTCTGAACTGCTGTCATAGACAGTGTGCTCATTCATTGGTGCCACAGAGACCAGCCCAAAAAAGCAGTGGTTACCATTGGCCACAACATGGCCGCACCTCCACAACCTGCTACTCTAGCAAGCTGTCTCAAAATGTTGCTTGTGCTGCGTGTGCAAGACAACATAAAAAGTAAGGAAATTCTTGGCAAAAAAAACTTCTTTAATGCATCATTTAGGCTTCCAGTGAAAAAAGTTTGAAAATGTGAGCATGAGTGCTGACAACTCCAAATCACACACCCCACGCCTGTTGCTGCCTGCATGGTGAGGGTAGGGTGTTAGGGTTGGAAACCCTAAAAGCACATTTCTAAATGTTTGTTGTTGAAATCCTATTTTTTTGTCTAGAATATATATGACAGTGGCATGGTCATGCCAGTATAGAGTAGGCTGCTTAATGCTAAACCACAATTGTTGCACTTTAATAACTTTGTAACTGTGCAAAGGATTTGCATGGAGTGTTGCATGCTCTGTAAGAAACCCCTTGGTCTTTTGATATGTCAAGTTTTGTTCCATTTGGATGTGTGAATTCTGTGATCTGGATAGCAAAAAAGTGATTTTTTTTCAGGGTTTTTTATTGGTTATTTTCTCCACCTCTAGCAGCCAGATGGTTTGGGAATTTTGGTCTGAATTTTCAAGGCAGAATGGGCCTGGCCCACAGTAGTGCCTTTTGCTGTTCTGGAGAAAAAAATATTAAACCGTTCCAAAGTCATTAATTTAAAAACATTTGGTTCTGAGCATGCTTAGTAGGCACTTCAGGATAGATATTTGGAATGAAAAAATAATTTGGGCATATGAAAAAGGATTCTGTTTCATATGTGGGATAATATTTTTTTTGTTTGCAAAAAATTATTTTGCATTTGCTGCCATCTTGTTTCTGTTTTTTTTTTTTTAAAAAAATACTTCAAACCACTCAAAAATGATATCCTCAACAAAGACCAACATATGCATCTTGCTCATTGGGATCCCATTAGGTGGATTCTGCACTAAAATGTTATATAAATCACCCCAAATGTTTTTTTTTGTTTTTCATTTTCAGAGCAATTATTGTGACTTGCTTCCATTTTTTTGGGTGGCCAAATGAAAAAGGAATTTGGCCGTACAAAAATGGATTCCTTTAAAACAATTTGGACTTAATTTTTTTTCTTTGTTCTTTTTTTGTTTTAATGCATCCTTTCTTGTATGCTTTTTTGATTCATATGAAAAAGGATCCCTTCTAACAAAAAAAGATTTTGGACTTAGTTTTCTTTCCATTCTTTTTTCATTTGAAGGGATCATTTTCTTGTTTCCTTTTTTTCTTTCATAAGAAAAAGGATCCCTAAAACGGAAAATTATTTTGGACTCAGAGACCCATTTTCAAAAGGTTTGGGTGGTGCAACCTGGGTTGTGCATCACAAACCAGGAAAAGCACCAGCTCTTGGGGCATGCCTTTACTCAAATGGCACATATGTGCAATGCACCCCTGACAGGGCCAACACACACAATTTTGTGTTGCACCTATGCAAATCAGGGATCCTCCATGCATTGCAGCACAGCACAATATCGAAACACTTCAGAAGTGCTAAACAGCCTCCAGCAGTGGTGCCGATTACACTTCTGAAACCCAGTCTTAAACAGTGCGCAGACCCATCTGCCCACTATTAAGGGCTGGGTACCCTGATGGATCTGAGGTCCCTCCATAGCCCTGATCACTATTATAATAATAACATAGTCCTCCCATTCACCATCTCCCTGGTAGTCTAGTGGTCCCCCCACTCCAGCCCAGATCACAGTTTGAAATATATATGACCCATGTTCCCCATATCCCTGGTAATGTAGCGGTCCCCCCTCCATGGCCCCAATTATTGTTATAGTCAATCAACCAGTCAGTCTTTATTTTTAAAAAGGCACTATTCCTGAGATCATAGCAACCATTGCAATACATAAGTAAAACATATATAAAACCAGCATTATAACAAAAACAATTCAGAAATCAACACAAAAGGCAAGCTCAAACAGGTATGTTTTTAAGGCAGTTTTGAAGCTCTCCACTGTCAAGCACTCTCTTATCTGATGAGGTAGAGAGTTCCACAGGGTAGGGGCCACAAACATAAATGCCTGCAGTATCCAGTGAACACAGTGACTGTGATTGAGCACTTTCAAAAAAGGGCAACTGAATCACAGTGCCTGTGTTCTGGGCTACCTGGCAGGGTAGCGACTGGATATAGGAGTAGGCGAGTACAGCGACAGGATGTTGCTATATATACATGCGCACGGGAGGAAGAACCATGCTGCATGACAGGCAGAAGGGGAGGGAGGGTATGTGGTATATAATGCTGTGATCGACTGCTGAGCTGGCTGTGTGGTGTGGTGGGTAGGTGTCAGGCTGGGGTTGGGAGGGTGCTGAGTCTTATTCTGGGCCGTGACCATTTTTTGTGTCAGGTAGGGCTTTCTTTTTTTTTTTTTTAAGTTTTACACCCCCCCCAACGTGCACCCTCCTGCAGATGAAAATCCTTAAATAGGGGGGTGTAGGGGTGTAGCCCCTGCATAACATAGGAAATTGGTCACCGGTTTCGTAGTTGCTGTGAGTATACATCACCATAATTCATTTTCAGTGATGTACACTCACCCATACAGCGATTGCTATTCTGAAATTGCCGTTATCTCATAAAGCCAACACCCATGACCCAGATTTCTTCACCCAAACCCTGGGAACCTCTAGCAATGCCTCCTTGCCTGAGCAAAGTCATCAGAGGGGGCAGCAGGGATGCAAAAGTTCTTGCAGGTAGCCAGGACTCTGTCCATGTATGGCATTACAGGTTAGCAAACTGACCTTGAAGGTGATCTGCCACTGAACAGGCAGTCAGTGCAGTTCATGCAGCACATGAGTACTATGACTCAACCGTGAAAGCCCAGTCAACAACTGGCTGCAGCATTCTACACCAGCTGCAGGTGGTGGATATCAACCCCCAGAAGCCCTAGGTACATGGAGTTACATTAGTCAAGACGCAAGGTCACCAAGGTGTGGCTCAACATTGGGAGCTCACTGGACAGAACAAGGTGCTTAATCCAGGCAATATTCCTCAGATGGTAAAAAGAGGACTTGATGATGGCTGACACCTGCGAATGAAGCATCATTTCATAGTCAAATATAACCCCAGATTCTGTGCCTGCTTGGAGGTCCGTAGCTGGTGACCCCCAAGCCAGAGCCTGGAGGGACTACCCACCACCAGCCTCTCTATCTTGTGACCCTGATCCACCACCAACACCTCAGTCTTGTCGGGATTCAAGTTCAGCCAGCTGGCATACATTTAGTCCTGTATCTCTGTGAGGCAGTTGTGAAACGCTGAGAACGCACTATCCTGGTCGGCACAAAGGACAAGAAGAGCTGGGTATCATCTGCAAAGCAATGAAAACCCAGCCCATACTTCCTTACAATGTCCCCCAGTGGCAGCATGTACACTGCAAACAACATGGGGGACAGCACAGAGCCCTGTGGTACCCCACATGGCAGAGAGAATGATCCAGAGGAATTAATCTCTGACACCACCCTCTGGGACCTGCCAGTGAGGAAAGAATGGAACCATCTGAGGACCATTCGAGACAGGCCACAGATGAACCGCAGCTGCTCCAGCAGCACCGCATGGTCCATGGTGTCAAACGCTGCAGAGACATCAAGGAGGACTGAGATGGAATGGGTCCTCTGATCTCTCACCATCAGGAGGTCATTGAGCACCCAAACAAGGGCAGTCTCAGTGATATGCCTCTTCCAAAACCCAGACTGGAGAGAATTATAGATATCATGGATGGTAAGATTATTCTCCAGTTGCAGCTCAATCATCTTCTCAATAATCTTCCCTATAAATGGGAGGTTAGAGACTGGTCTGTAGTTGGCAGGACAATCCGGGCCAAGAGAAGTTTTCTTAAGGAGGCGCGTCACCACCGCCTCCTTCAGGGAGTCAGGAAACTCATCTGAGTCTAATGAGCTCCAGACTATCTCCAGCAAGACTGGGCTGATGACATCAATGCATCCCATCAAAAGGCACATTGCGCCTGGTAATAAACTACAGTAGGTCGGCCACATACCCCAGACAATCTGCATGACATCCATGATTTTCAACCGGTCAAAGTCACTCCCACAAAACCGAGGAGTCACAACTTCACATTGGCCATGGCCGTTCCCCACAGGGTGAGCTGAATGGATCTCAGACCTCATGTCGGCAACCTTATCAGCAAAGAACTGAGCAAACTCACTACACTTTTCTTGTGAAAAATCTCTTCGAACCTGCGGACAGGCTGGATTGCACAGTCTGTCCACAGTTCAGAAGAGCTGAGCTGATCGATTCTGAGCTGTAGCAATCTTTCCGGACAGAAACTCTGCCTTCTTATGAGAGATTGCTGATTGATAGTCCCTCTAATGGTCCATCAAAATAAGTCTGTCAGCCTCAAGGAGAGATTTCCACCAACAATGTTCCAACCTTCATCCAGCTCACTGCAACTCCCTCAAGGTCCCATCAAGCCAAGGGGACCAAGGGCAAAGGGTGAGAGGACAACCTCGGACAGGAGCTATAGCATCAAGAGCACCCAGCACAGCCCCATTATAAGCCTGTAACAGGCACTCTGGACCCACGCTTGCACACAGTAATCCCAATAGGTCCAGCACCACCAATAGGCCATCTGGGGTCAGCTCCCTCAAAGGGCAGTACCGGACCATCTCAACAGGGCATGCCTATGGGGGAGGACATGGAAGTTGAACCTTACAGGGTGGTGATCTGACCATTCATCTGGTTCCACACTACCAAGCTGGAGACCTCCATCCCCAGGAGGAAGACCAGATCAAGAAAGTGTCCACAATTATGGGCCACAGAGGCAACTGCCTGTGTGAAGCCCAACAAGTTTGTAAGTTGGAAGAAGTCCTGACCAAACTGCAAGAATTCATTGTCAATCCAGGCACTGAAGTCACCCAGCACCATCAATCTGGGTGACTCCAACACCATGTCGACAACAGAGTCCGTGACTTCTGGCAGAAACTGCTTCACGCCCCCTGGCGGATGGTAGACGTGAAGAATCCTGCACCCCACATCTGTGACCACAGCGCACTCAAAGGACCTGGTCTCCTCAATTGGCACAACTACAAGGTCCTACTCCAATCTAAAACAAATTGCAACCCCCGCCGCCCCTGTGATCTGACTTCGAGGGATGCATCACCGAGAACCCAGCTGGAAACCCTGCCTCTAAAATGGGGCCAGCATTTTCATCCAGCCAGATCTCAATGATGCAAGCCAGGTCTGTTGACTCAACAAGATCAGCGATAATAGCTGTCTTGATTTTAATTGACCTGGCATTGCACAACACTGCTCGAGTTGGATGAGACACCGGGGCTGACTGGGATACAGTCCCACTAACAGCTGAGCCCTTGGGTATGGGTACCAGGCAAGGAGAACCTCATTATGGGACCCACTTTGCCCCAGGGCATCTCTTGTATCACACTACTCCAATCTGGCCCCTCTTTTGTCTTCTATCCACTATCCCTAAAGCCCAACAGTGACTGTAAACCACTGCAGGCAATGAAGAACAGTTAAAGGGGTGGAAGTCTCAGAGCTCAGAGGGGGAGTAGCTCCTGACAGTAAGAGCAGTCATCAAACACATCCTGGCAAGCCAAGACTCTGGTCCCCAATTATTCCAAAAATAAATAAAAATAAAATTCCCCCACAAAAAATAACAAACAACAAGTCTCCCACAGTTCGGGCAAGAATAAGCAGTATATTCAAGAAAACAGTTCTTCCAGTAATCTGGATGAAAAGCTGCTATACTGGGCCTCTCACCCCCAGCTAGCTGGTTAATAATGTCCAAACAGAATACCTGACTCTCACTCTGGCACTTCTTCTATACGTGAAATATGTTCAAACCACTTATCAGGAGGTACTCTCACCACCTTCCCACCAGAAACTAAAAAGCAGGAGTAGAGCAGTCAATGACACCTCATAGAAGTATTTCAAATATCCATGGTCCACGAATAAAGGCACATCCAATGCAAGAGTTCCTCCCACCCCCATAATAGAGCCCCCTCAGTGACCTGGCCAGGAAAAGAAGCCACCTGGATAGTCCGAGACCCCAATAGAAGGTCCACTGGCAGCCACATGGAGAAACCCTGGGGAGCAGGGTCCTGCTGTCCTTCAGCCATAGTTCCCCCGCACCCTCCCAAGGAAGCCACTCAACCCATGCCCAGCCACCAAGCTAACTCATGGGTCAAAGCACACCAAACAGCTGAAGAGTCACAAGTGTCAGTTGCCAGGCTCGAATCACCTGGTGGGGGAAGAAGTCACACACAGCCCCAGATGGCCAGGGACTGGGGTCTGACCTCCCAGCCATCCTCCTACAGCCACCCAGGTCGAATCCCCTTGATCCCTTTATCTCTGGTAGTGTAGTGGTCCTTCCACCCCTGCCTGGATAACTTTTGTAAAGATATTTAACTCCCAATCCCCATTTCCCTGGTAGTCTAGTGGTCCATCCACCCCAGCCCTGATATCTATTATAAAGATATATGACCACCAATCCCCATTTCCCTAGTAGTTTAGTGGTTCCTCCCACCCTGAGCCCCGATCCATATAATAATAGAAACACTCCCGGTCCCTGGTAGTCAAGTGGCCCCCCAACCCTGTTAGAAAATGACCCACCATCCCACTCCCCCAACCTGATTGGAGTCAGCGACTGACACAGGCAATCCACACCACCATAGCCAGCCACCAACTGAACTGTACAGGATCATGTACAGTATACAGTACATGTCCATTGGTTAAATAGTCAGTCAGTGGTTGCATACTGTATACTGTATGTGCTTCTGTTCAGTTTGGTCAGCAGCTGGCCATGGCGGTGTGGATGGGCTATGCCAGTCACCAGCTCAAGTCGGGTTGGGGGGAGCAGGATGTTGGGTCACTGCCTAACAGGGTGGGGTCAACTTGACTACCAGAGACCAGGGACATTTCTATTATTATTTGGATTTATACTCAGGGAAAGAGAACCACTAGACTACCAGAGAAAAAGGGATCAGGGATCATATACATTTATAACAGTTATTGGAGCTTGGGGGAGAATGCAACACTACCAAGGATATGGGGTTTGGGGGTCATATATATTTATAACTAATTGGGGATGGGGAGGGGGTATCACTACACTACCAGGGATATGGGGATTGGGTGTCATAGATACAGTATTTATAACTGTGATCGGCGCAGGGGTGGGGGCACTGCTACACTACCAGGGATACAGGGATTGAGGGCCAAATATATTTATAACAGTGATCGTGGCTGGGGATGGTGGACCACTAGACTACCAGGGACACTGGGTGGGATGTTGCTGTTAAGGAGGATCAGGCTGGGGGGGACTGGCCCAGTGCACTCCATGGCAGTACTTGCATGCAGATGAGCCCATAATGAGCATGCAAAGGGACCAATTGCACCATGCATGCTCAATGGGCTCATTTGTTTGTTTGGGCTCAATATCACCCATGGGGGTTGTGGCACAAAATAGTGTGTGCTGTGCTGTACTCCTGTGGATGGTCATCAGCCCCAGATTTAGGTCGCACTGCGATGAACATGGTGTGTGCTGTGTGACCAGGGTCCAACATTTAAACAGATTGTGTGGTCAGTTCAAATCACTCATTCTGTTTGAATATGGTGCCAGAGCCAGCTGGCCAGTTCTTTCGTGTGCAGTGCACCATTTTGCATGCTAAGCCCAATATGGGGGCTTTAGACCTTTTTTCCTGATTTTACATTCAAGAAGGCATAACTCACTCAAAATGTGGATTTCAGGGACCAATGTATATATAAAATCAAAGGTCTTTCTGAGTACTGCTAGAATAACTCATAATCCCCCTAAAATATCTAGGGGCTATTTAAAACATTACAAACTTTAAACATTGAAAAATCCCATACAATAACATAGTGAGTTTAAGAAGCCATAAGACCCTGTTTTGCCCTGGTGTCTAGTGGTACCCCACTCTCCAATCTCTGTTAATTATTTATTACTGTTTTCCTGGTGTCTAGTGGTACTCTCCATCCTCTGATTGCCGTCCCCATATTTATTAATGGTTCCCTTGTGTCTAGTGGCCCTACATCCTCCAGTCGCCATTGATGTATTAATTTATGTTTTCCCTGGTGTTTAGTTGCATCCCCAACGCTCCCATTGCCATCCCAATATTTATTGATGGTTCTCTGGTGTCTAGTGGCTTCCCCCACCTTCCAATCTCCATCCCATTTTTTATTCATGGTTTTCTGGTGTATAGTGGCATCCCCCATCCTCTGATTGCTGTCCCCAAATTTCTTAATGGGTGGTTCCTGGTGTCTAGTGGCATCACCGCACCCTCCAATTGCCATCCATGTATTTAACTAACCTGTAATAAAGAAATCTGTCTGTTGATGTTTCTTTTTTTTTTAAATTGTAAAAAAGAAAACAGTCCCTCACCGATCTGACCCACCCACCCTGACCTCCCACTGAGCACCCACCACACCACACCACACCCCCCACATTCCCCACACAGTCTAACTCAGTTGAACAGGTTTCAGGGTAAAGATCCGCTCTGCAATCAAAGACATGTTTTGCTGCTGGAAGCACCGACTGCAATGTAAGAAACTAAGGTAAGTGTGATTCAATGTATTTCAAAGGGGTGTTTAACCTTGATGCATAATTTTTCCATTTTTGCATATTTTGACACCAGCTTTTCAACATGGTCTTTTTGGGATCCCAACCTCATGACCAATGGCAGTGGAATTATGCCAGTCATGTCTAAAAGGTGATTTTACGGTCACTTGGCACAATTGCCTTTCTGGCAGAATTTGACAATTCGGGGTCAAAATATGTAAAAATGGTGAAGCTATGTGCATACATTGAAATTTTACTATTCACACTCATAACTTTGGTAATTGTAAATATTTTGACCCCAAATTTTCAACATAGCCATCAATGTGATGCTATCATTTTTCAAATCTGTGTCATAGAGTGATGTTTTGATGCTGCAGAGTTACTTTTTGCCACGGATTTGAAAATTTTTAGTACTGTCTTCATGAGGTGGGGTAATAAGAAGGCTATACTGACAGTTGTGTTGCTGTTTTGGCACAGATGAAAGTGGAGGGCCCATTGCAACATACAGTGAAGCCCACCAGGAAGAAGTGCAGTGTCACAGATTTCCCTGCATGACAAAAGGGATTGACTCTCATTGAAACTGCATTTTTTTCCTACAGTAACTCTGCTGCAGAACTGAGTTTCATCATTGTGGGTTTCACTGTACATCTACTCCGGGCCCTGTGCTCCCACAGGCAAATGAAGATACGATTATACTATCTCAAAAAGTAAGGACATTCTTTGCAAAAAACTGTGATAGTGCAATAGTTAGGGTTCAGATTAAACTGGAAAAAGTAGTGCAAAGTCCCAAACTGAGGAAACACTAGCACGAACAGTAAAAGAAGGTGACAAGACTTTCTATAGATACATTAGTGAAAGGAGAAAGTCCAGAGGGGGTATTGCTAAGCTTAATGGAGAAAAGGAGCATGTGAGGAGGAGGACCCTGTAAAGGCATCTATCCTAAATAGATACTTTGCTCAGTATTTACTGAAGAGAAGGTGGGCAGGGCCCACAGCTCAGCATCATGGACACAGGGGAGGGAGGTGAGCACTACTCCCTTCACAAAAGAAAGGGTCCTACAAGAGCTTGCTAAGCTCAGGGTGGATAAGGCAATGGGACCTGATGGCATACATCCCAGGGTACTTAAGGAGCTAAAGGAGGAACTAGCAGAGCCATTAGCAGAATTGTTTAGTGAGTCTCTGAGCACAGGAGAGGTCCCAGAAGACTGGAGAAGGGCTCATGTGATCCCGCTCCACAAGAGTGGTAGCAGGGAGGAGGCGGGAACTACAGACCAGTGCCTTACCTCAGTAGTGGGCAAGATTATGGAGGCACTCCTTAAGGAAAGGATAGTGCAACACCTGGAATCCATAGGGGCACAGGATCCAAGACAGCATGGGTTTACAAAGGAAGGTCCTGTCAAACTAATCTCATAGATTTCTTTGACTGGGTAACCAGAGTGGTGGACCAAGGGGAGCAGTTGATGTCGCCTCACCTTGACTTCAGCAAAGCTTTTGACACTGTTCCACATAGAAGATTGATAAATAAGCTAGGTAGGCTCGGGTGGGTCAGAAGTTGGTCAACTGGGTGGCAAACTGGTTGACTGGCAGAAAACAGAGAGTGGTGGTAAATGGTATACAGTCAGAAGAGATGCAAGTCACAAGTGGGGTACCTCAGGGACCAGTCCTGGGGCCAGTCCTATTCAACATCTTCATTAGTGACCTCACAGATGGACTAGAGGGTAAGGCTTGTCTGTTTGCAGATGACACCAAGATCTGCAACAGAGTAGATGATCCAGATGGGGTGGGCAGAATGAGAAGAGATCTGGATAAACTACCAAAATGGTCAGAAGAGTGGCAACTGGGATTTAATGCAAAGAAGTGCAAAATCATGCACATAGGGAAGAGAAACCCTGAAGCCACTTATAGGCTGGGAGGGGAGTTGCTAGCAGTCACAAAGGAAGAAAGAGACTTGGGCATCATCATCACTGATGACCTAAAATCATCCAAGCAGACCTCTAAAGCAGTAGGTAAGGCTAGGGGGTGTTAGGGTGTATTAGTAGGGGTATCACAAGTCGTAAGAAGAGGAGGTAATAATCCCTCTGTACAAGACATTGGTTAGGCCCATCTGGAGTACTGCGTGCAGTATTGGAGGCCACACCTTCACAAGGACATTAACCAAATTGAGGCAGTCCAGAGAAGGGCAACCAAAATGGTGCAGGGACTGCATCAGAAGACATATGAGGACAGATTAACGGAGCTCAATATGTATACCCTGAGCAAAGGAGGAGAGAGGTGATATGATCGAGACATTTAAACACCTTAGGGGCATAAACAAGGTGAAAGAGTCTAACATGTTTAAATATAAGAAAAATAGCAGGACAAGAGGACACAGCATGAGATTAGAGGGAGGCCGATTAAGGGGGAATATGAGGAAATTCTTTTTCACAGAAAGGGTGGTAGATGCATGGAATAGCTTACCACAAGAAGTGGTGGCTATGAATACAGTGCAGGGCTTCAAACAGGCATGGGATAGGCATAAGGGAGCAATACAAATGACTATGAATAGATAGGTCACTGACAGAGCAAAGGCTGATGGCACATTTATAAGGTAGAAAAAGAAATGGGCAGACTGGATGGGCCTTGCGGTCCTTATCTGCCGTCAACTTCTATGTTTCTATGTAAATGTAATGTTAGGGTTTAAAACACAAACATCCCTGCCCCACCCCTCAAGCGAATGAGGAGTGGATTCTTCCAGTCACCCCATTGCAGTAACAAAAAAGCTGAAATGTGGTGGGAACAGGGGTGTGTGTGTTTCATAAGTGTGTAGAATGGGGTGAGCATTAGGGCTAACAAACCCAAGCAAGATTCCACCCCTCATTCACTTGAGGGTTGGGGCAGGGGTGTTAGGGTTTGAAACCCTAACATGACATTTTCCCTACTTTTGTCAGTTTAATGTGAACCCTAACTGTTGCAGTAACACAGTTTTTGCAAATAATATATATATATATATATATATATATACATATATAGTGGCACAGTAGTGCCACCATATTTAGGGCTGAGCACCCCATTTAAGGTTAAAGTGTGAAATGTGGCAGCTTAATAACTTTGCCACCATATGATGGATTTACCTGAAGGCAGGGAGTGGTACCATAGATCTCTGGATCTGCCAAGTTTCTTAATTGTCAGATATATGGTTGTGGAGTTATAAAGCAACATTCTGTAGTGCATTTACGCTTTTTTGCGCATTCTTTGCTCATGCCTACAGGTCGCTGATCACATATCTCCTTTACTCCCTCAAAGAATTCTATCAGGTTGGTCTGACATGACTATCCACCTGCGAATGTCCTTACCAGTCTGACCGACGACCCCAATGCACACCCCAATGCCTGTCGGTGGGGGCGGCGTGGGGGTGGGGTGCAAGGTGGGGTGGGAATCCCTACCATCGGGTTTCCTCACTTTTGTTGCTGTGGAACAACCCTAACTGATGCATTAAATGACGTTTTTTTGCCATGGATATATATGTGTGTGTATATATATATATATATATATATATATGTATATAGAGAGAGAGCAAGAGAGAGACAGACAGACATACCGACAGACAGACAGACATATATAGCTATATCAAGAGTAAGAAAAGGGAAATAAAATTAGAAAGGAGGAAAAATGCCAAAACATATTTGAAAAGGTTCACTAATACAAGATTGTCAGAAAAAGTGTTCTAGAAAAGTCAGAAAAAACAGATGTTGAGTAAAAGCCCTCCATAACATTCAGTTGACTTCAAACTAGAAACAAACTTGAGGAGCAGATCTCTAACCATTACACGTCACACTCATGGATGCATAGTGAATCTGGCTGCACACTCTACATCCAGTATACTGTAGATGTGGCCATACCATGTGACCTGCAGAAATTTGTTTCTGAAGCCTCTTTCTGACTCTCTCCCCAGCAAAACTTCATCTGAAGGTGAAGTTCATTGCAGACTTCTCTCACAAAGTGTCTAGGTGAAGTTGCCATGAAGAAGCCAAAACCTTAATACAGAAATTGTGCACACTTTGTGTCAGAGAAATGGTTTATTTGCCTGAACTTATTGGATGAATAAAAACATATAATATCTGTAGCTAGAAGCTGCATTTCTTTAAAAGTAAAAGTTTGGAGTCTGCGCTGCATGCCTGAACCATACTGAATATGTATGTGAATCAATAAGTATTAAAATGTGTCAATATACATTCACATGTATCACCCATGTTTTGATACATTTCAATACATATAGAAACAGAGAAATTTACCAGTCTGCCTGAATCACCCAGTCTAGGTCATCTTACACCCTCTGTTCCATACCTTCCACTTTTATTTAGCCTCATGTAGTTGTCCCAAGCTCTTTTGAATTTGCCCACTGAATCTACCCCCACCATATATTCTGACAGCCTATTCCATGGACCCACCACCCTCTCTGTGAAGAACTGCCTCCTTACATTTCCTCTAAATCTAACCCCCCTCCAGCTTGAATGGGTGTGTCCCCTAAAGGATTTGTTATCCCTTATCCTGAATATGCTACCTTCTCTCGCTCGGTTTATTCCCTTCAGATATTTGAAGGGTTCTACCATATCCCCCTCTTTCCCTCCTCATCTCCAGTGTGTACAAGTTTATTTCCTCCAACATTTCCTTGTATTACCTCCTGTGTAGCCCTTAAATCATCTTGGTTGCTCTTATTTGGATCCTCTCCTGATTGTTCCTGTCTCCCTGTAAGTGTGGTCTTCAGAAGTGGACCCTGTATTCTAGCGGTGGTCTGACCATATTTTTGTATAGTGGCATGATCACCTCTTTTTCCTCCTTGTAATACCCCTTCCTATGCATGCCAACATTCTGGTTGCCTTCAACACTGCCCTGTTACATTGATTCCTAACCTTCAGGTTATCCGAAATTGTGACCCTGCTATGTAACCTCCAGATCTCTTCCCCTCCTAGCAAATATTTTGTCCTTGGGTTCTTATGCCTTATGTGCATAATTTTACATTTTTTTGCTTTAAATTGTAGTTGCCACTTCCCTGACCACTCCTCCAGCCTTGCCAGATCCTCACTCATCCCCCCCAGCTGTGTCCACCCTGTTACAGACCTTCGTGTCATCTGCGAACAGACACACCTTCCCATCCTGGCCCTCGGAAGTGTCCCCAGTGTATATGTTAAACAGTATGGGTCCCAACACTGACCCCTGAGGGACCCCACTTATCACCCAACCTTCCTTTGTGTGCACCCCATTTACCACCATCCTTTGAGTTCCCCTTCCCTCCAGTTCTCCACTCAGTTTGTCAGATTTCTCCCCCTCCCTAAGCTACCCAACTTGCTTATTAGCCTTCTGTGGGGGACAGTATTGAAGGCCTTCTTGAAGTCCAGATAGGCCACATCCACCGCCCCTCCCTGATCACATATCTCCTTTACTCCCTCAAAGAATTCTACTAGGTTGGTCTGACATGACCTTTTACCTGTGAACCCATGTTGGTTGTCATCTATGAGGTCTTCCTCCTCTAGATATTGCAGCAGCACATAAGAAGGGTATAAATATGTTAGAGTCATATACTGCTCACTTTAAGATTTTATTTAAAAAAAAAAGAGTTTGTAGACTCAGTGGTTGATTAGAACTTGACATATTATTATCCACACCAGCACAAGATATTATTGGTATTCCATAAAAGGCAACACCTTTCCAAAAATTATTATTAATATGGGAATGATGTTTTCTTACATGACGTTTTAGGTAGACCAGTGCTTATATTTTTTTAACAATATCCCATTATTAATCATAGAAACATAGACTTTGACCGCAGATAAGGACTGCTTGGCCCACCTAGTCTTCCCATTTCCCTACCTACAGCATAGGCCACAGATCCTAGTTAACCAATAACCTATTTCTCCCTACTCCCCACAAGAATTGCCTTATGTCTGTCCCATGCATTCTTGAATTCTCCCACAGTTTTAGACCCCACAACCTCCTCAGGAAGGCTGTTCCATGCATCCACTAGCCTCTCTGAGAAAAAATACTTCCTCACATTGCTCCTGAACTGCCCCCTCTCTCTTTAAATTGTGTCCCCTTGTTCTTGCACATCTCTTTTTCTGAAACATGCTACCCTCTTGGACTTTGTTGATTCCACTGACGTAAAGTTTCTATCATGTCCCCCCTCTCCCTTCTTTCCTCAAGGGTATACATATTAAACTCCTTTAGTCTCTCCTCATACGGCTTCTCTTGCAGACCCTGCACCATTTTAGTTGCCTTCCTCTGGACTGCCTCTATCCTGTCTATATCCTTGCGGAGATGGGGTCTCCAGAACTGGATGCAGTACTCCATATGGGGTCTCACCAACTGTCTGTAGAAAGGGATAACAACTTCCTGTTTTCTGCTGGTGATACCTCTCCATATGCATCCCAGTATACCCCCAGCCCTCCCTACTGCCTTCTCACATTGCTTGCTAACCTTAAGGTCATCTGATATGATTACCCCTAGGTCCCTTTCCTTTTTTGTTGTTCTTACTACCCCTCCCCCCATTGTGTAGTCTTCCCCTGGGTTATTGTTTCCCAGGTGCATTATTTTGCACTTCTTTGCATTGAATCCTAGCTGCCATACTTCTGACCATTCCTCCAAACTTGCCAAGTCCCTCCTCATCCTTTTCATACCTTCTTGTGTATCAACCCTGTTGCAGATCTTTGTGTCATCTGCAATGAGGCATACTTTTCCTTCCAGTCCCTCTGCAATGTCAATTATAAAGACATTAAAAAGGACTGGACCCAGTACTGAACCCTGCGGTACCCCACTAGTAACCCCCCTTTCTTCAGAGTGGTCTCCATTTACAATTACTTTCTGTGTCCTGTTGTCCAGCCAATGTTTTACCCAGGCTACCACCCTGGGACCCAATCCCAGGCTGGTTAATTTGACTATTAATCTTTTGTGTGGGACTGTGTCAGTTGCCTTACTAACGTTTAGATAGGCCATGTCCACAGCCCCTCCCTGGTCTATTACTTTGGTCACCCAGCCAAAGAAATCAATTACATTTGTCTGACATGACAATCCTGCTGTGAACCCATGCTGCCTTTGGTCCTGTGCCCCACTGGCCTCCAGGTACTCAACAATTCTTTCCTTCAGAAGTGCCTCCATCATTTTCCATACCACAGAGGTCAAACTGACAGGTGTGTAGTTTCCTGCCTTTGTCTTGGTCCCACTTTTGTGAAGGGGAATCACATCCGCCTTCCTTCAGTCCTTGGGTACCACACCATCCTCCCATGATTTGTTAAAATGAGTAGTCAGTGGTTTCACTAGTTCCCCCCTTAATTCTTTTACAATTCTGGGGTGAATTCCATCAGGCCCCACTGCCTTGCCCACCTTCAGTTTTAGGAGTTCTTGCAGAACCCTTTCTTCTATGAAAGTACTGGGATAGACCCCTCTATCAAGAGTGCTTCTGTTAATTGGATTAGGCACTTCCCCCTCCTCTTTTGTGAATACTGAGCAGAAATATTTGTTCAGTATCCCTGCTTTTTCACTGTCCCTCTCTGCCCACCCACTGTTCATTCTACTTAGTCTCGCTATCCCTCCCTTTGTCTTTCTACACTCTCTGATGTACCTATAAAAGGTTTTATCACCCTTCTTAACCAAGTTGGCTATCTTTTCCTCAGTTTGGGCCTTTGCTAGTCTGACTTCCCTCCCTGCTTCCTTCTGCCTTAACTGGTACAGCTCTCTGTCCTGCTCCTTCTGTGTTTCCTTATACTTCCTGAATGCTATCTTTTTCTCCCTGACTTTCCCAGCCACCTCTTTTGAGAACTATAATGGCTTTTTCTTTCATTTTGATTTGTTTATTTGCTTCACACAAAGGCTTGTTGCCTCTGTGATGGCAATTTTGATGATTCCCCATTGTTGCTCCATCCTTCCTTCTAGCCTGTTTGCTAGTGCTTTTCTGAGGCACTCTCCGATCTTGCCAAAGTCAGCCTTTCTGAAGTCCAGTACCCTCACTTTTGTATGACTTGACTCTGTAGCTGAGTTTAACGTGAACCACACTGTTTGATGATCACTTGTTCCCAGATGGCAACCCACTTCTAGATCTGAGATCCTCTCACTGCCCCAATTTGAGAGTATAAGGTCTAAGATTGCTCCCTCATGAGTGGGTTCCGAAACTAGCTGTCTGAGGCCTGTCACCTGTAGGGCATCAAGAATGGCCTCGTTTTGGATGTGGCTGCAGCAATGTGCTCCAGTTAACATCTGGCATATTCAGGTCTCCCATCAACAGTATCTCCCTTTCTCTGCCATCCTAAGAATGCCTTCTATCATATCCTTGTCCATTCCTACCCCCTGACATGGGGGTCTGTACACAACCCCTGTGCTGATTGTGGTGCCCTTTCCAGTCGCCTAGGTGACCCACAGTGCCTCCTCTCCTCCTTGTTTACTATTTTGTTCAGTTGCTTTTATCCCTTCCTTTACATAGAGAGCTACTCCTTCCCCTCTTCTCCCCTGCCTGTCTCTCCTGTAGGTTATGTACCCTGGTATGTTAACATTCCAGTCATGGTTCTCTGTGTACCAAGTTTCTGTGACAGCTACGATATCCAGGCATCCCTCTTCCATCAAGGCCACCAGTTCAGGGAGCTTGTTGCCCAGACTATGGGCATTGGTACTCATTACCCTCCATTTCCTGATGGCCTTACTCCTTTTTGCCCCATCCCTGTCCTTCTTGCCTTTGTCACTTTCCCCATTTACCCCTGCCCTTCTCCCTATTGACACCTCCATGATGGTGTTTATGCACTTACTACCATGATTTTTTTTGTGGGGGCTAGGATTTCCCTGTTCCTTTCTCAACATTTCTTTCTACATCTCCACATAAAAACACTAAACTAGATCTTGCATGAATATAGTCTGGCTGTATAGAATGTTTTTCTCCAAGTTCCTGTACTGCTTTCCCTATCGTTATATAATTCTGTACTTTGTAGATATTGAGTTTACACTGTTTTAGGTTACCACTACTGGGCAGACCGTACTTAATGGTTCCTACTGCTCGTTTTACTCTGGATTACATGCCACTCTCCTTGAAAAACTTCCTTCATCTTTGGTCAATTTTTAGATATTGTCCACATTTTAGTTACTAGAAGGATGTAAATTACAATATATGATTCTGAGTGGTTCAATATAAGGAAAAGTGTGTCCTTGTACTGTACTCAAGACAGTAGTTATTAGAGCTAAATAGATACATAAGGACATAGACACTGATGGCAGAAAAAGGTTCTTGTTCAATCCATTTTGCCCACCCTACCTAACTATTCTGCCTTGTTTTCATGGCACTCCTCCCCTTTTTTATGCCCCCACTTCTAACTAAACCCATCTGTCTATCCTCTCCTTGCTTGAATCTGTTATTTGTTTTGACATGTGCCACTTATTCAGGTAGCTTATTCCACTTATCCATTACCAATTCTATGAAGAAGTGCTTTTGGATGTCATTTTTGAATTTTTATCTGCCAGCTTTAGTGAATTCCTTCTCATCCCTGTGTTTAAACTAAAGGGGAATAGTCCCTTGATGTCTACTCTACTTATCCTCATCAGGTACTTGCATGTCAGTCATGTCACACTTTTTTCACCTTTTCTCTAGGGTGTATATGTTTATGTCCTGCACCCATGCCTCATATGTCAAATCCCCCAGGCCATGTACCATCTTAGTTGCCCTGTGCTGTATTGCCTCCACCTTGTTGCTGTCTTGCTGCAGTATTCCAGGTGTGGCCAAACCAATGATATATAAAGAGGAAGGATCATCTCCTACCTTTTATTGACTATCTCCCTCCCTATTCATGCCATCATTCTATTTGTTTTGATCAATGCCCTGTTGTAGTGTGCAGGCATTTTTAGGGCCTGTGATCACCATCCATAAATCCTTTTCTTCTGGAGTTCTAACCAGCATCAGCCTTTCCATTTCATTTTGCACCCTTGGGTTCCTTTTCCCAATGTGCATTAATTTACGTTTTTTAGCATAACGTTCAGCCACCAAATCTTGGCCCAGTTCTCTAACCTGCATAGTCCTCCCTTAGTTATCTCATTCTTCCTCCATGTCTACCCTTGTGCAGATCTTTGTGTCTTCAGAAAAGAATCAGATCATATCCTTGATACCTTTAGCTATGTCATAGATGAAAATATTTATGAGGACTGATCCTAGTAGTGACCCCTGTGGTATCCTGCTGGTCACTTCCCTCATCTCTGATAACTCTTCATTGTGTTCTGTGTTCTTCCTCAAGCAGTTTTCTATCTGGTTCCCTTCCAGTGGCCAAAGGACAGTAGAAATGGAGGTCCAGGTGGGGAAAGACAATGGGGAAAATGGAATAACGGTATGAGACTTTAAAAAAGCAGACTTTGACAATATAAGGAATAGACTGAAGAGTGGCATGAAGGACATAGTGAAGGTAGGCAATACAACAGAAAACTGAGCAGCATTTAAGAAGGTGATGTAATGTGAGAGCTGCAGATAGCTGCATTCCAAAGGTATCCAAGGGTAAAAGAGTTAAGCTGCCAATGTGGTTCACAGCTAATGTAGAGGTGGCAGTCAGAACTAAAACAGGACATTTTTGCAAGTAGAAGGGTAATTTATTTATTTATTTGCTTTTGTTTACCAGGTAAGCAAACCAGACAGCCAAGTGCCTATTTTCAGGTGCGACCCGGGAGGGTTACAAGGTACATACAATGCATCAAACAGAGACAAAGGTAACATACAGGTGCACACGGCAATGAACATGTAGGTGCAGGAAGGTGATACAGCATAAAGGCCAACGAGCATAAATGGTTGTGTAGGCAGATAGCAACACAGAATCATAACACAACGAATACGTAGAAAAATAACATCAAATGTAGAGTAACATCAGAATTAGCTAAAATACATATAGGTACAGTTATAACAGGGCCCCCCTTATGGGATGAATACAGGGTGCTATATCTAAACACAACAAGAGACACAATCAGGCAGGTGAGGGAGATCAAAGTGGAGTTGGAGCTCTGGTTGGCAATAGTGGTGAAGAAAGGGGATAAGGCATTCATCTGGTGCATTGGATGGAGCTCAATATCAAAAAGGTTATAGTGAGACTCAAGAGAAATGAGGGGTGAGAGGAGAGATATAAGGGGAGGCAAATGTATTTACTAAGGAGAAGGATGTGACGCTGCCATAAAGTGGGGATAGGAAGAGAGAGAGCAAAGACATTGGGGCAAAGGTCCAGATAATGGAGAAAAAGGTGTTGGAAAAGCTAGCACAAGGGAAAGGGAGGTTAAGGGAAATGTTGGAAAATGATATGTGCTAATGGTAGCAGTCTAGTCAAAAAAATGTGTGAACTTCATGCACTGGTCACAGAGGGGGAACATGACTTGGTGATGGTAACAAACGTGAGCAACCTCAAACCATGACTGGGACATGATTATACTAGTCTATCCCCTATTCAGAAAAAACAGAATAATGGGCAGGTGAGATTGGGTAGTGATGCATGTTAAGGAGTGGACTGAAGCAACTGAAATAGATAGTCTTGGAGGTTTGGCATGTTTGAAATCCTGTTGGTAGCAGCAAGAACAGGGAAGGGAAAACAAGTCTGAATTGGAGTAGTCTATAGGCCATCAGGCCCTGATCAAGGAATAGACACTGCACAGGGAGAGACTCTTAAGATGGCAGCAAGTCTAGGTGGTAGTTGGATATTTCAACATGTTGGGCAAGAATTGGAAAGTTCCAGTTGTGGCTAGTACTAGAAATCAGATTCTGTTGGCTGCTAGGAGGCATTTCTAAAGCAAGTTGTTCAAGGCCCGATAAAATAGTAGGCCCTGCTGGATATATTGCTCACTAACAGTGAGATGATTCAGAACATAGCAATCCTGGAACCACTAGTCTGGCAAGATCTTCCACTCATAAACCCATGCTGACTGGAGGTCCTGCAGCCCATTCCCTTCTAGGAAGTTCACCAGGTTATCTCTCAGTGAAGAATCCATGATGTCCCCCACTGTAGTCCTCATGCTGACAGACCTGTCATTCCCTGGCTCATCTAACTCTCCAATCTTGAGTAATGGAATCACATCCTCTGTCCTTCGGTCCCCAGGAACACCCCCCCTTCCCAGCTGGCAAACCATTGAAAATTTCTGCTAGTGGCCCTGCTATAACCCTTGCTTCCTCACATAACATTCTTAAGTGTAAGCCACCAGGTCCCACAGATTTATTTACTTTTAATCCTGCTAGCTTTTCTAATTAGTATTTTAACCCTGACAATCTCATGACAAGTCAGCTACTTAAGGCTAATGCAAGTGTATTTGGCAACTCAAAACTCCTTTTTTTGTTTAGTTAATTACCTATCTCATATGTGGTTTTACTCTTCAGTTACTGATATATACAATGTCCATCAAGGTGTCCTCATAATCTTCAAATACTGTCAGAATCAAACTGTTAGTAAAAGCATTAAGATAAATTTTACATGCAGTACTGCTTTATTACAAAATTAATTAACATCACAAGTACAGCATTATGTTGGAAATGTAAGGAAGGGGAAATGCCTGTAAGGAGCATAAGGTAAATGATTCATCTTCCTGTCTAAATTTGAAGAAACAGAACAGTCTATAAAGCAACTTTTTTTCACCTTTAAGGTGGAAGATGTTTCACAAGAGATATTAATGGGGTGTTCAGAAACCTCCTGAATATTCTGCTCAGATTGAGCAATTCAAGCGTAATTGAACAAAGAATAGAAAATTGTAAATTAAATGCTTTGCTTATTTAAAATGGGCCTGTCATTATTAGGAAAGGCTTCAGCTTTTTAATATATACATTTAGCTTCTTCTTTATGGGGGCAGGGTCCATTGTATGCAAACTATGGAAATGAATCAAAATTCTCTAAAGAGGAACATTTAGGAATAGTGTAGATAACAGCATGTAAGCCCATGAAATGTTCTTTTAAATTCAGAGATAATTTGTTTTAATGATTAGTACACCAGCTTGGAAACTTGGAAATGCAGGTTCAAACCTCACTAGACCCAAATACTCATTTCATGATTTTGGGCAAGTCACTTAACCCTTTAGTGCTGCAGTTCACTAAGTTGTGAAAATTGGTAGAAGCAAGACACCACTGAAAGGAGATGTTACATCTCAGATGGGATTTATTTGGTAAATAAAATATAAAAGGAAATAGGTATTGGACTTTCATGTAGCTGACAGCAGTCCAGAGTTATCAGTGACTAAATCTGCTCATATTTATATTATAGTACAACCATATTTAGAATGTTGTGATGTTAAGCAGGGTAAATGGTGGCAAAGAACAGTAATAGTATTAAAAGGACACACTTAGTTATCACTGTCTCTGGACCACTGCCAGCTACAGGTAAGTCTGATGCTTACAGTAATTTGAAAAAAGTTTTTCATGGAGTTTAAACTATGGTGGGCAACACTCAATATTTACCTCCCAGAATAATTATATTGTCATGCTATCATTATAACAAAATCCCTATTAATTAGTATATGCTTGCACAGCATATTTATTCATCCCTGCTTATAAAACAGGTATGTGTCTCTGAATGAGGAGACATGATTGACCTAGAGTCTATTGAAACCTCAATTTACTAAGTTACTATACAATATTCTCTAAAGATATTATGTATCTCTCCATGTTAATCACCTGAACCAGTTTATGTATTCTTTCAAACTTTCATTTTTTTTATTTTGCTCTCATTTTATAAGAAACGTATTGTGTATATTATATATTGTATATTTATTCACATTGATGCAAAAACTGTAAGTATGTTATATATGTTGTATACTTGATTTTATTGTAAAGACATAACCCATTGATCAACAAAGTTTGACTTGGGTGTTGTTGACCTGAACCTCATCCTATCTTAGGAGCATGCAGCACAAGTCCAATCCTGAACAATGGTCTCCCAAGTGGCAGAACAGAACTCTGCTACCATAATGCCAGGCTGGCTGACATGTGTTTAGTCTATTAGATATCTATGTCATTCTTGTGCTATAACAGTCTACTGTTTGATAATGAGATTGAACTCTTCTTCTACATCATGACACCACAGTGTTTAAAACAAACTCCCTAACAAAAAGCCTTCAGTTATATTTTCTAATTTCACGATAAAAACTTCAGAGTTTTGTTTTGTTTTGTTATTAAAGCCCATTACACAACAGACAATGAATTAGGCCTAATGAAAACAAATGGGAATAGAACATCTGAAGAAGAAAAAAAAAAGATTTCTGCTTCTGAAAATTCTTACTAGAAACTGACTATAGTGAAAAGGGAATTGCACCTTTAAATTTGGTTTATTTTAAATTAGTGATGGAAGAAATAGTTCAGATAAGATTCTGATAAGGAGCTGATATTTTTTTTTAAATACTGAGTTTGCTAGCTAACATGCTTCTCCATCAAGGGCCAAGACAGACACTGATCAGAGGACTGCAGAGAGGGTTAAGACAGCCTTCTGATACATAAGGGAGACATGAAACACAACTGATATAATTGAAAGCCTGTTTGAAAATGAGGTATGCTTCCAGGAAGATGTGGACAAAGTTAACATACTGATTGCTTCAGGTCAGTATTCACATTTGAAAGAGATAGACTGTCACTGAGAGCAATAATTGGTCCCAGAGAAATGAGGAAGAAAGATCAATTATTAAAACACTTGTAAGGGTAGAGTACTGAAATAACTTCAAGAATGAACAATAAACAAATCTTCAAGGACAGAAGAGATGCACACAAGAGTTCAGAAAAAACTAAGCAAGTCACTGGTGGAACCTCTGGCAAATCTCTTTACAGAGTGAATACACAATAGTGAAATGCTTGCAGACTGGAAGACTGCAAAATTGCTTCCCTTGCCCAAGACGGGGGACAAGAGCAACAGCTGGAACTAATGACCAGTAAGTAGAACAACAGATGCTGGGAAGCTGATGGCAACCATCATCAGGGAATGGATAGTGGACTTTCTGGAACATACTTGCAATCAGAACCCAACAAAGATGATTAAGAGAATGTATATTTGCAACTAACCTAATAAACTTCTTCAACATGGTGACATAGATGGTAAACATATACCAAGCAGTAAAACTCTCATGCCTCAGTATTAATGAGGCCATCAATGAATTTCCTCTTGGAAGGCTACTCAAGACTGTAGAACAATTGGGGCTAGGAAAAATGTATTCAGTGGATAGAAAACTGGCAACTGTACAGGATGCAGAGTAATACTTATCTGTAAACTTTTAGATGCAAGAATCATGGCAGGTGAGGTTCTACAGGGGTCAGTGCTGGGACCAGTTTTTGTTCAAAATGTTTGTCAGTGGTATTGAGAACAAACTGATGAGCAAGGTGTGTCTGTCTACAGATGACAACAAGCTGAGAGGAATGGTGGACACAGAAGTAATATGATGCATGCAGAAGGGTGTGGAGAGCTTCAAACTGTAGTCAGGTACCTGGCAGTTAAAATGCATTTCAAAAATAGGGACACTGTGTAATGTGATGCATATTGGCAAGAGAAATCTACAAGTGAAGTGTAACATAGACAGAAATTAGGTGTAGTCCTCACATAAGGAAAGAGATCTAGGACTAATGATAAACAGTAACCTAAAACATTTCAGGCAGTGTGCAAAAGCATATAGGAATGAAAAAAGACTACTAGAATATATCAGATGAAGATTCACGTGTTACAGTGAACAAGTAATATGTCACTGTGCATGTCAATTGTCAGACCTAATCCAGAGTACTATGTGGAAATTTTGAACTCAGGTCCACAAAAGGGTAAAGATAAACCTGTCATAATTATGCTAAAATGCTCCAGGGGCAGCAAAACAGAAGCTACCAGAAGAGGCTGACAGACCTTAACATGTACTTAGAGTAGGAGAGGAGGAGAGAGGTTATGATATAGACCTACAAATGTATTGGGCATACTATAAGAATGGTTGTTAATGAACAATCCTGACTAGAAGGTGTACAAAACAAAACAGAATAAAGCAACAAACAAACAAAAAAACAAAACCCACCATGGGAGATAATTTCAAGTCAGTACACGGAAAATTCAGAAAGACTCTAATTAAGTTTTTCTTTACTGAGAGAGTGGAACAGTATACCATAAAAAGTGATGAATGCTGCCTTTGTGCAATACTTAAAAGATCAAATGGGATGGACACAAATGGATAGGAGAATGTAAGATTACAGTGTCAGTTGAAGGGGGACTAGTTAAATTTGTTAAAAAAAAAATAGGGCAGACTATATGAATGAAAGTCATTATGTTTCTTTAACCATCTATTTAGCTGGTGTATGTATTTATGACCCATGTTATATTTTATTTGGTGAAGGTGGTGATGGCTTCTATCCCACACAAAATAAATATGGTGGGAGCAGCATCACTGAAGAATGTATGATTTAGTATGTAGCTGCATGTCTCATTTTGAACTGTTATACATTTGACACTTCAAGGTCATAAAAATGGTAATAGTCGATCAAATAAAAGCCTTTTATATGATAACCCTTATTAAGAATGCTACAAAAAGCCCTAAGTCCAAGAACTTATGGGAACTTGTGCAGACTAAACTCCAGCCTCTTGCCCTCTTTCCCCTGTATTTTACCCTAGAAATTTGTCTGTTAGGAGATTATATTCAGATATCCTCAGTAAGACATAAATACTATATGGCTCTGGTGGCCTCAGTCACAAAACTCCTTATTCTGCAACATTAGAAGGGGGATTGGACCCCTTCCTTCACTGAATGGTATCAGGAGTTGATAACAGCTCTAGCAGTGGTGAGAGCAGTTGCCTGGGCTACTGGGTCATGGTGCACTTTTAAGAACTGTTGGTCCCCATTTCATTTCCAATGTCAAAAATTGTAATGCTTTTGTCTACTTCCCCTTTAGTAACACATTATTTTGACTATGTCTCAACCTAGGTTTGACAGATCCTTAAACTGGAGGAATCTCTTACTTGGATGAAAATATTGCAGACTAGTCCGTGTTTGATACTGTGCCTAAGGGTTGGGTGGGGGGTATGAGGAGAGGTGGAATGGGGTTAAATTGTATCCTTAGTTATATTGCTATATTTAGCAATTTATTAGGTTGTATTTATTTACAAGATACTTATTTTCTAATGTATTGTGTATACAAGACATCCTTGTTACTAAGTAGATTTTGTATGCTTTTATGTAATTGTTTCTGCTGTAAAGCCACATAAGAAAATTAAAGTATATTTAGTGGCAAAAAAAGAATGCTACTAAAACACATAACATACCAAGATAGGTGTAAACATTTTCTATTTAGAGCCAATGCCTTGCTTAGCAACTGGAAGTGACAACATACTGCATTTTTGTAAGGGCATAAGACAAATCATAAATCAGGTTATAGATAGTCCAAAACATGTATATAATCATATGCTCCTTTTAATGTTGGTACACGGTATATACATTCTAAAGTACTAGTTTGCCAACTGGATACCTCAGTACATTTCCTGTTGTGTACAGGTTTAATGACCACAGTGCCGACAGCACTGAAGGAGGAATATGGACTACTGTCACTAGCATAGCCACTAAGCTATATTAGTTAAGCTACTTAGTTTTAGAAACATGCATAGAAACATAGAATGTGTTGACAGAAAAGGCCCACCAGGCCCACCCAGTCTGCCCAAACTCACTACTTTAAAGCTAGCTCTAGTGAGCTAGTCTTCCCGACTAAGTCTGCTAATAATTCCCTTAGATGGAAAGGTTCTGGAGATTTTTTTATCAGTTTGTTTAAGTTGGGAGACTCTGCCTACACACATCTCCATTTAACTTGTCATTCAACACAGGGGTTGTGGTAGTGAAGCCTGTCAACTAAAATAAATTAATAAAAAAGATCAGAAATATATACCATCTATTCCTAAGTAGCATAAATAGTGTAGTGTACTAATGCGCTAGCTTTATGGAGTTTCATAGACCTTTTCTATCACCATGCCAACTACATCAATTAAAAGGGTACAGGATACAGAAACAAACATGATTAAAGAGAGAGGTTACACCATGAGGAATGTATAAATAGGGAGGGTATGTTTTCCCTGAGATAAAGGAGACTAAGGTGACGTACACTGAAAATTAATGAGATATTTAAAAAGAAAAAAAGGGGAGATAAAGAGAAGACTACGGGGATATAAAAAGAAGACTAATAGGAAATATAAAGAAGAATAAGATGATATATACACAATAATAAGAGGGAACAAAGAAGAATTAGCAAGAATATAAAGAAAAGTAAGAGGGATATAATTATGATTAAGGTGAGAAATACAGAACAGTTAGAGGGAATATAAAGAAGAATAATTGGGAATATTATGAAGACTATGGGGATGTAAATAAGACTAAGGGGAGATATTAAGAACTGTAAGAAGAGATACAGGTTGATGATGCTGGCACCATAGAGGTGGTAGCTTCGGGGTGAGCAGGAGCATTTTCCTAATTTGCTGCTGATGATGATGATCACAGGAGAGATTCCAGCTGCACACTACAGACACTGCGAGAAGCTTCTCCATACACCAGAGCTTTGCCTTTTTCTGTAACCTGTATGCCATCATTGCCTGTGTATGAATTGGACAGGCTTGCTCTGTTTTGTCTAGAATGAGAACTGTCTGACGAGCCCCGAATACAGAATTAAAGAGGGTCAGAGGTAGTCACCTATTTCTCTTGTGCCTTTACAGAGGTTCTTGCACTGCTAGAAATGATCAGAATGGCATGGGTCCTCTGTTGCTCCCCTATTCCCAGTGCTAGGCCTAGGTGGAGAGCCTGCACTGGAGGAGGTGACTAACGGAGCAGCCCTGAGGGGAGGCTGTGGGTTTCAAGATTTGTGCTTTGTGCTTGGTGATTTATAAGCACTGTGGGATTTGAATGCCATTTAATTTGATATTTTCATAAGAGTTTGAGAATGACATCTTACTACATGTTTTGAATCCCTTAGTGGACTTTTAGTCTCTCTCCTCATTATGTAACTGCATCTATATGTGGCTTAATAGCTTACTAGTTACAGACCTTGTATTTTTGGTCTGGTCTCTGCTCGGAGGTTCTATAGAAAATTCATTGTACTGAACCAAGCTGCGCTTGGGCCATGTTTTGTCAAAGTTTTCCCAAACTTATTTCTATATTTCTAGTTTTTTTTTTATATTGACTATTTGACTGTACTACTTGGATAATGTTGTATTTTGTGTTTCTCACCTTGTGCTTCACTCAGAGTTTTTATGACTTAAAACATTTCCTCTCGGGTCCTGAGAAGCTAAATCAGAAGTCAGGCTGATAATTACCTACTCTTGGAGATAGCTGTGAAATCTGAAGGGGGTAATTGCAAGCTGTTCTTAATTCTTTGGACCTGATTAGTTTCTCTTGTTATGCTTTGTGCTCTCGTGCATTTACTTGGGTGCCCAATGTCAGAAGCCTATTTGGGCATTTAAGAGATAGTTTTCAAGGGCACAATCTGCATCCTTTAGGGAGAACTAATCCATTTCTATCAAGCAGACCACTTTTATACTCTATGATAGCACATAATATTTTTGGAGCTAGCTTTTCAATTAGTTGATCACTCACTGGTTGTCAGCTGATTGTTAGCTAGCCCTAATTAGAGGCACTTTTTTCCTTTTAAATGGCTAATTGGTGGACTGTGTACACTCAGCGTTTCTTGATACGGCATTCGGCTGGAAAGAAAAACCTAGTCTGTAGACAACCCAGATAAACCAAATGGTGATCTGAAATACACATTTTTAGGTCTTCAGACCAACTTGAGCAGCTTTTTCTGGGAATTTCTTATTTTGTAGCTGCTGTATTTGCCATAGAGGTTTGCTGGATCCATTGCCAAGTTGTCTTTCCCATTGTTTACCATGTCAACGAGTGGTGGTTCAAAGGCTTTTTGTAAGCTGATTACATAAAGCTGGGTTATGACACAAGAACTTCTGAAACAAAAACTCCTGAAATCACAAAGTGAGTATTAGAATGCTAGATGTATATATTGGTACTGGTTTCATCTTTTAACTGTGTTTTTTTCTTAATTTTGTTTTTTCGTTGGAAATAGACAAGATTCTGTTTTTTTATATATAAGCCTTGTTTTTTCACTAATATCAGGATTAATGAGTATTGCTGTTTTTTAACATAGAGTTTTAACATAGAGATAGTGTAGATTTATTAATAGTTGTTTAACAGAAGTTTCAGTTAAAACTTTTTTGGACTGTTCCCTTTTTATTGGCCTATTTCTTTCCATTACATTTTTAGTGGCACCATCCTTTGTGCCTGCTGTTATTTATTGTAAGGGCTATACAAAAGCATCTTGTCTGTATATTTACAGACATTATTAATCTATGGATACTTGTGAGGCCTAAAGGGACTTTTAGTGACTTTAGTGACATTTTCCCCTTGTACACATCTTCAAACTTCAAATCCAGTTTGAAAAGATCAAAGTTCAGGAAGAATCAGTGCTAGGGTAACTATCTTATACTGTACCTAAGAGGTGTACTCAAAGGTTGAGAGACTGTCACTGAATGACTATCACTGGAAAAGATTCTTATCCTGGAAATTGTTGTAGCTGAATTCTTGTTATTACATTCTGTCATTTAGAGCTGCTTAGACTTGTCTAGACCTGTTGTCTTTGGACCTTTTATTTGCAGGATTGTGACATTTTGGGACTTTATGATAACAGAAAACTAGACACTCTGCTCTGAATTTTTGGATTTGGTTTAAATTAAACATTAGGATATCATCTCAGTTACAACATGGTTATAACCAGAAGTGACAAAAGAAATTCCCCAGCTGGGGCTTCTCCCAAGGAAGATTCAATGCATGTCATAGTAATACTAGAAACCCAGGAACAACTACAAGGGGTAATTAATCAAAATAAACCACAAGATATGTGAGGAAAAAAACAGAGGAAAAGTATCAATAAGTCAAAAAAAATGGTGAATTAGTATTACTGTTCCTGAGAATAGCTCTCCTAAAAACCAGAAGATACTAGGAGAAAATAAACAACTTAAAATCATAAATCTGTGGGCGGGATATGGACAAGCCCACAAGCACCTCTCTACACCTATTTGCCTTTTGAATAAGAACTTGAACTGATCAGCAAACTATAGGGACTCAATAAATGAAAATCTTGGGCCTGATAAACCTAAAGAATTCTCAGACATGATCTCCTATGATCAATATGAATGGGAAACACTAATACAGAGGATGAGTAATGAAGGGGAGTGAAAATATTCTGAGCCAGAATTTTCTCGACCCTTTTTTTCAACCACTCATATTTGGATAATCTTCCCACTCCTGGCTTAACCACTAAGCAGAACTTCCAAGCTCACTGCAAAATAGTGGTAATAGATGTTTCTCAGTTACACTCTTCTGTTCTTGAATAACTAATGGAGAAAATCAAGAACTGAATGTTATAATACAGGAGATGAGTGTAACTATTGAGGGCCTGAAGAGAATGGAATTAGCCCACAGAGAAGTGTTGGGGGGATGACAATCCCAAAACTGACAATTTTAAATCAAAAGGTTCAGTCACAGGTTTTCATGTGAATACAATTACTTATGATGAGGAACATTTTTCAGACAAGAATGATTTTGCAGCAAGTTCCTCAATTTCTAAACAAATGTTAGACATAATTAAAAACATGTACTATGCAGATATTGTAATTCTTGAAAATATTACAGTACTGAAAGACACAATCTGTAATCTTAGAACAGATGTCTTTCATAATAGAATCTTCTTAGAAAATATTATTGAGGACAGAAAATCTCAACAACTTGACTCAAATAAAAAGGAATTATCTCCAAAAGGAAACACACAATATTTAGACCGTTGTGTAAATCCAATAAAATAGCATACACCAAACAATGCCCTTCCACAAAATCATGGTTTAATATAAAATGCAGGAATGCCAAGAAAACCTTCAGTAAGATACTTTGGCAACACAGAAAAAAAAAATAAAAAAAATGTAATAGATCATACCTTTTTAAAAAAAGAAAGAGAAAAATATAAGAAAGTTCTAGAAGATGAAAGAAATAAACATTCTATTGGTCTATGGGAGAAACTAAGAGAGGCCATCCTTGACAGGGATGGTAGGCAGTTTTAGAGAATTGTAGCCCAAGAATATAATAAATATACTACTAGGGTAGAGTCACATATTACTCCAGAAATATGGATCTCACGTTTTTCCAACTTATATTGCTCCCAAGAAGAAGAAGAAATGAATCATAGGTTTAAGCAATTGGAAAAGATAATTTATCCAAGGCGTATTATAATTGCAGAGAATGAAATTTACTTGGCTTTAAATTCCTTGGAGTCTCACAAAGCTCCAGGGCCAGATTAAATTATATTAGATGTATAGAAACCATTCCAAAATTGGTGGATCCCTTTCTTGGCCCTAACATTTAATGGGTTTATTCAAATTTTGCAGTTCCCTCCTAACTGGTCTGTTAGTGTCATATTTCCAATTTACAAAGAGGAAGATCCCAATAATCCCCAAATGTATGGGCCTATTAGCCTCATTGATGTGTCCCAGAAAATCTTCTCTAAGATTATTTTGGGTAGACTGCTGGACTGGGCCGAGAAGAATTCTATCCTTAATGAGCCACAAAATTGCTTTTTGAAAAACTAATCCACAGTACAGCACTGCTACAGTATGTGTTACAACACCCAGTCTGGAAATACACCAAGATAAGGAAAAGTAGGCGTTAGTGTTGTTTCGTGGACTTCACCTCGGCCTTCAGTAGCATTAGTAGGAAGATTCTCTGGGACAAACTTGAGGAAATGAATCTGGAGGAGACACTGCTTGACACTCTTATTAGATTACACGAAAACACTTGGGCAAGAATTCAGTATAATCAGTATGGGCATGTGACAGACAAATATTTCACAAATGTAGGAGTCAGACAAGGATGCATTTTAGCGCTCACATTGTTAAACATTTACATTAATATGATTTTGGATCAGATTACTGACCGTGATTTCCATGTCTTAAAAATAAATGAACATAGAATTGATAGTCTGGTTTATGCAGATGACGTGACACTTCTTTCAGCTTCAGCTTTGGGCCTCAAAAGGAAATTGGCTCTTTTTGAGTCCTTATATAAACAAAGGAAATTAAAAATTAATTTAAGCAAAATCAACATAGTGATTTTTGGAAGTAAAGTTAAGAATCCGACAATGTTTAAGACTAACGGGAATAACATTAAAATTTCAAATAGTTATGATTATTTGGGGGTAAGATTTGTGTATAATGCATCCTGGAAAAAACATCTGGAGCTAATATAAAATGAAATGACATAATCTGTAAATGCCCTAAAAATATTTAACACTAAAATGGTGGAAATCCTCAGTCATGGGCATTTTGAGAGTTATTAATGCTAAAATTAGAGCAAGTATACTTTATGCAGCAGAAGTCTGGGGTTATATTAATGTTAGCACAGTAGAAACTATACTAAACAGGCTTTATAGGCACATCCTGATGCTCAGGGCATACTGAACTGTATCCTTAAATTAGAGCTGGGACAACAATCACTACTATCCCTGATCCAAGAAAGGCAAACCATATTCTTGCTCAAAACCTTGCTATTACCAGAACATAGATACCCCCAGAATGTGTTTAGAAGAAGGTATTGGATTGGTAACTATGGGATATGTTCATCCATTCATTCAGCTCATAAAAAAAAACAACTTTAATGTCTGCTGGCTTGGGACATCTCTTGCATATGATTTATATTAGACCCCTGGTGGAAATCACGTCTGATGTTAAAATAAGTCTTAGAAACTTGGATAATAATCACTTATTTACCCAATTATCACTGTAAAATTGAATGACTATTATAAATCATTTAAGCTCACATGTGACTTTGAGTGTTATCTTACACAATTGACTTGCTTTAAACTTAGAAGAATTTTTACAAGATTCAGAATAGAAAGCTATAATGCTTGATTTATTCAGTTTAGGCTAAAACGAAATGGAATATCTTTACTATACTATAAATGTGGGACCAAGATAATTGATATAAAACATGTGATCGTATTTTGCCCACTTTATGAGACTAGTAGGAAAAAATGACTAGGTGGGTTGCTAGGTGGTCTCAGTCTCCCCCCTGGAAAAATAATAAAGTATTTATTTAAGGCTAAGAATAAGCAAACATTAGAAGCAATAGCAAAATTTCTGCTGACTACTCATTTATAGAAATACATTTATCATAGTCCATTTACTTGGGGCAAAGACATTCTCTACATTTCTATTGTATTTATACCTTAACTTATTTGGTGTATTTTCTAACATATAAATGTTCTACTCTGCCTTTTGATATTGTAAGCAAAATTGATTTGCTGAAATATGCATCTTTTAAATGTCCTGTACTGTATGTTTTAAAAAAAATGTTGTAGCATATTGTAATAGCTGTGATGCTGGTCAATACAGTTGTATGTGACTTGACTTGAAGAGGACATAGAGTACAGAGACAACTAAGACTGATTTAAAGAAGACTTTGGTAGATATAAATATGACTATATTACTGATAATATATCCTAAAAGTCTGTTGAACATGCTATGAATGAGCTTGGTAAATCCATCAGAGCTGTTTTTTTTTTCTCACACTATCTGCTTGGATACTGTGTAACCCTGAGCAAGTCACTTAACCTCCATGTGCTCCTGGGTCACCCCTTTAAATGGGCCTTCTGAGGGAAGATTAAGAGTGGGACAAAAAAAGAATAATAAGGGCATCTAGAGAAAACTAATTGGAGCTATAATAAATGGACATGTAATCAGTAATAAGGGCAGATTTAGAGAAAACTAAGGGTGGAAATACAGAAGAAGGGGAGATATAAAGAAGACTAACAGCGGATATAAAGAAGACTTAAGGGGATATATTAAGAACACTAAATGGGATATAAAGAAGACTAAGGGAGAATCAAAGAACATTAAATGTTAATACTGTATAAGTCAGAATAAAGTGAGATATAGAGAAGACTAAGGGTTGATGTAAAGAAGACAAAAGGGAGATACAGTATACTAAGAGGACATATAAAAAAAACTAAGGGAGCTGAACAAAAAACTAAGAATGGATATAAAAAAGACTAAAGGGATATAAAGAAGTAAACAGAAAACTAAGAGTGGATATAAAAAAGACTAAAGGGATATAAAGAAGTCTAAGGGAGATATAAAGAAAATTGAGAACTGATATGAAGAACAATAAGGAGTGCAATCATTTAAAATTTGAAAATTTTAAAGAGACTGGGTAAGGTAGAACTAGGAGAAATGTGTTTAACTTTTTAAGGATAGTAGAACAAAAGGGCATGCCCTACACATTGGTTGGGGGTGGTAGAGTAAAAATAGTTGCAATGCAGGAAAGCATTTATTCACTTAGAGAGTGGTAAACCTATGGAAAATCCACATAAAGCAATCCAAGGAAGTGGGAATGTTCACTCATTTAAACTCAAGCCAATCCATTTCTCATGGACACTCCCATGAGTAGATACAATATTCATTTAATTGGGGAAGGGGGTCTTAAGAAGAATATCTTATAGCAAAATTAGTGGAAAAGGCAGATCACTCAGCATTGGTCTCTCAAAGATTTCTGTGATGGGTGGTTATCCTCATGTTAGTGCCAAAGTCCATAATATATACTGTTGGCACTCCCCATTTAAAAATTGCTGCAACTATTTCTAATGATTCTAAATTCTACACCTACTGCACTGGTCCTAAAGTTTTCAAAGCTCTCATGATGACCTCTGCACTGATGTATGTACTTGTGGTCAGTCTCTGTCCAGCATGTTCGCTGCCTTACTACTAGCTCATCAAATAATTTCCACAATGTTATATTTATTTCTATGTGCTTTTAGCTTTCCTAATGCTGCATGCAGTATCATTAATTTTCAAGCCTGTTGTTAAATTTGTATTTCCGCTGCTATTCTATCATATGCATTATCTTGTAGTCTGTTGTCCTCCTGCTGTATCTCATGTATTTTTTTAATTGCCTTGTTTATGCTGTCCTACCCAGGACTTCCTTGTAATTGAGCTTTGCTGAATGCAGCCTTTTCCTATTAAAATAAATAAATACAATACCCCTGCCTGGCAGGCAGCAGGTGAGCACAATATATTCTTGGGCTGGATTTTCAAAGCAGCAGTCAGATTGATGCAAGCTGCGGCAAACAGCAGCTTGCATCAATCAGTAGTGTGCCAGGGACCCTGCACCTGATTTTAGAATGGGGGGACCAGCAAAAAGGTCTGCAAATTTGCTGCAACCTCCCCTGTGCACCGAGCAAGTGGTGCACAGAAGGGGTTTGATCAAAGCATAAGTGCAAACTAGTGGCAGTGCCAGCAATGTTTAAATACATTCCAGCAAGATTTAAGTACATTTTTTCATGTTTTCATCATTTTCTATGCCACAGACTGATATATCAGTTCAGAATTCCTCTACATTCTCATTTTCTCATTGAGTTGGCAGCCTAAGGGTTAAACCATTGATTTCAATTACAAAAACATTTGGCTATTTTATGTCCAATTTATCTTTCTCTTCCTTTTGTTTGGCAGTAGTTATCAAATAGTCTGTACTGAGTTCAGATTTGGAACAGTGCAATTCAAATGTCGGAGCAGCTGTGCACTACCCCATCTTGCTCGGAACGGTCAGGGTGAGCCAAGTCAGCGAGCAGGATAGAGAATAAATGTGCAAGTGCACAGGACCACAAAAAATCAAAAGAAGAAATTTAACTGGTTTGAATAGAAATGTGCACTTTATTCAGGCTTGACTTACAGCAACCCTATGTCAGTTTTACCACTGTATCCTCAGTTGGTTTTATTTGTTTGCACCATTTAAATTGAACAGCATATCCTATCTAGTTGAGTCTACTTCCTCACAAAGTGCAACCTCAACATTGTTGAAACTGTTTTCTCCCAACTGTACCCCCAAATGCACCTGGGCATGAACCTTGGCTCCACACACTGTTCCCAGTCAACAGATCCAAATTCAGGGACTATAGGCAGGAAGCAGCATGTTTTAAACACATTATTAATTGCATTGCTGTTTTCTGTCATTCATTTCTGTTCATGGTGGTGGCCTGAGTTGGTGAAGGGGGTGCAACGGAGACCCATCAGTGGGCACACTGTCGGAAGAGTGGCGCAGAGGGTGTTAGAGCAGCCCTGGGTTGGTCTAAGTCTGGAGGGGATGGAGTGTTTTGGGAATCTGTGTTTAGGGGATGATACAGCAGGGTACTGGTGCAAGCACCCCTTATGTCATGGTGCACCAGGGTGGGTGGTGCAAGCATGGCACTAGCCACTTTAGTGCACACTGACCCCAGTCTGCCACAAGTTACCATACAAAATCATGAATGATGCAAGGTGTGATGTAGCGAGCCACTTGCATCAATTCTCTGTGATGCAAGCACCTTGCATCATTCCCAAGTTTCTGAAAATCAATCCCTTGATCTGTTTATATCTAGCAGTTCCTATGTTGCCCTGTTTCAGGAGTAAAGTACTAAGTACAGACAAGCAAAGGGCAATATTGCCCGTTTCTCACCAAAGAAATTCTCAGCTGCTTACAGTATTTCATCTGTAGTGATGGCAACCTCCTAGGATTTGAGAAATTGTGGGAACATAACATTTAACCTGTATCTCTTACCTTGAACAATATATTAACTACTGGAAAAAGTGATCTGACAAAGATTTTTTCAACAAAATTTAGATTTTGTAAATGGGTTGAATACGTTGCTGCAGGATACCCAATCTCCCTTGTATAATTTAAGTCCTATGCCGTCTTGTACAAGGGATGACTTGACCTTTCTGCAGCCTGTGCATTTGTTTAGTTGTTTTTTAAAGGCAGACTGAGCTAGATAATTGTCTTGAGACTGACTCAGGCATCTGGGGACTTGTTTTGGAATGTGTTTCTGCCCAGGAAGTATCATGGGCACTGCAGTACGATATACTGTAGCATCACTATTACTTTCAATAAAAGCAGTGCTGATTCTGACAGAGCTACACCAATGCATGCAGAACTTATTGTAGATGACTGATGCTTCACACAAGTCTTTAGTGCAAAGAAAGACCTGACTGAGTAATTAAATTGATTGACTTTTTCTGCTACAGCCTGCCACTGATAAACGTCATCAACCCATTAGCTCACAGACACAAGCATGCATGGATGCACGATTAGCAGGATAAACACATGATTTTACTCAGTTTCTTTTCTTGCTATGTTTTCTCCATAAATAGATAAGGTAACTGATGTTCTGCCTTCAGGCTTTGAATGTCCAGCTGCCTGAACTAAGCATCTGGCATGTTTAAATTCATGTTATTGGCTCTTTTCTACAATCTCATGCACCTATAAAATATGTATTAGAGCCTGATGGCTAGGACTGAGTAGAATGCCATCTGCTAGAGGCTAGATTTAAATGGCAAAAGATGGAATTAACCCTTTGGTTGTGTACAGCAACTGAAAGCTCTCAGTAGTTAAATGCTGACTGTGAAACATGATTAATGCATTCAGTTAGCTCTGTAAAGTGAAATTAATGGAGGGGTCAGCTGAATTTTCAATTTCATTCTAACTGATTGTGAGGCTGCATTTTTCAAAAATAAATAGTAACCTGACAGGGTGAAATGTAATACAATATCATTGTATAAGCCTATAGGAAAATGAAATACTCTATAGCGGAATAGCAACAATATATTCCTTCTCACATGAATGAGTTGTGTTTTTCACCTAAGAAGCAGATAATAGGTTTGAGTTATGAAAGTGTATGGTTATTGAGGGTCATAGTGACTCTAGCCAACTTAGAAAGACAAATGTGAAGCAAGCCACACTAAGGTAACCACAGAGGTTACAGGAAGTACAGTATAACAAGCACTTAAAATATATACATCTCTGCAGAGATGATAAGCTTGTAAAATGAAAAGTCCTTTACAAAAGAGAACAGCATCAACCACCATAATGGATTTGCAAAAAGCACAACTATTTTATTAAGTGCATACAAGTGTATATTAAAGTCATGATACATGCCAAAGGGAAATGTCAATCAATTCCTCAGACAGCTCAACCGGTTTTGCACTTGTGTTCCTGGGGAAGTGTGTATGCATGAAACCAGTCGGGCCATCTGAGGAACTGAGTGGCATCTCCCTTTGGCACGTATCTTGAGTATGTTTTTGCACTGATATGCACTTTATAAAATAGTTGTGCTTTTTGCCAATTCATTTTAGTGGTTGGTGCCATTCTCTTTTGTAAATGGATGATTTCCGGATCATGGCACGGATGTGGCTGCTACTTCTGGGTTACTAATATGAAAAGGCTGACAGAAAAAAACTTTTTATTTGCAACTACTAATCATGAGATTACTTTTAGTGCATTCACAATTTCATCCATTAACAGTGTGTGCCAGAAGTGGCAGAAAAACTGTGCCTGTTGCATAGTGTGGGCCATTTTACATTCTTTTTGTGGGTGTCATGGGGGGAGAAGAGGGTTATGTTGGGTGCTATAAAGGGTGTGGGGAATGGTGTTGTAATTCTTGTATTTGGTTAGGCTGAGGAGGAGGGTGGAATGGGCAGTTGTATGAGAGTTCAGAAATTGTATTGTGTTTTTTATTTATTTTCCTAAAACTATGCTTAACTTTACCAGGGCTTGGGAGAGGAAGCTTATATGGATGGTATGAGGAAGGGGGAGAGGAAAGTTGTTTACAATGGTTCAGACTGGGGGAAGGAGGGTCAGAATTTTTATTTTTGTACTCTGTACACTTGATCCCTTACCTCACTTAGATATTTACTTGCATAATAACTGTCACCAGATTCTACCACAGACATGGCTATACACCAGCTTGGTGGTTAGTGTGAGCTGTCACGTTGTGAAACTGTTTACCCATCAGGGGATAAGAAGGCAAGGTGCTTTACTGAATCATGGCTTCAGCTTTTTATAGCAATGACCCATTCAGGACCCCAGTTCCAGGGAAGAATTTTCTTTAGTATCTAGCAATATATTGCAGCACCTGTACATGTTTTAGTAATCTCACATGAGCAGTTGCAGACCACAGAATGTTAGACAACTCTCAGATGTGTTGGACTTGTGAGATTCAGAACAATCTTAAATCTTCCATCGAGGAAGAATTACCAAGCAATCCAAATTTGTAGTGATCACAAAAGGATGTTGGTGCTATACAGTAGGCTATCAAAAATGTTCATCTTTCTCTAAGGAGATCCAGTAGAAGCTGCTTCAGATATTTTGCAGCTTGCTATCCATTTTTAAATGAATGCCAAGTTCCCTGGATGACAACCTGAAGTGAGGCAGGATACAGAATGCGGAACTTAATACCGGTAGCTATATGTTTGGTCACCACCGGGTGGAAGGCAGCCCATTTTTGGTGAGTAGATACTGGTAAATCCTAGGAAACTCAAATCATTGTGCCTTCCCATGTTATCACTTCAAGTTCCCGTGCTTTCTGCAGTATGTATTGCTTGTCCAGAAAGTTCAACAGTTTTAGTATAAATGGTCGAGGAGATGGGCCCATGGGAGGTCTAGGGCTTAAGGAATGATGAGCTCATTCCACCATATATCCTGGGTTGTTTGGAGAGGACCCGGCTATTTTTTCCAGAAATTTCTGAGTGAACAAGATCAAAGTAGGGGCCCTCTGCATCCTCAAGAAGCCCAAAGATAACCAAATTATTTATCCAACTCATCCCTCCAAATCTTCAAGTTTGCTCCCCATTTTGTGTATATTTTGCTGGAGGGAGACCACTTCATGCTTAACTCAGTCATGCAATTTTTCCACAGTGGTAGTACTAGACTCCACATCGCTGACCCACAGACCCATCTCCACCAGATCTGGCCTCAATGATTTAAACTCAGTGGTAAGCTCACTAAGAGATTATTTGAGAGGATGAAGCTCTAATAAAAATTTTTCTTCTGATAGTGGCATTGACACTGGAGTAGTGGTGGTGGCATGGCTGGCATTGGAACTTTGGTCCTTTGGCCATTTTGAAGAATTGTCCAGGGTCTGAGGTGGTGTCTGGCACAGTGGAGCTTGCCACATCTGTGCCTCCGTACTTGCGCAAGGAATTGGTCAGCCAAAAAGCAGAAGTCGATACTGGGAGGCTTCCAACGATCATGTACGGTAAGTAGAAATAAAACTAGTTAAAGTTTAAGATTCATATTTCAACAGGCATTGGTAGAAACCTTCTGGAAATTTCTGTGTTTTGCCCTCAGCTAGGATCAATTTACAGCTAAATGTGTTTTAAATGCCAGAGAGTTCAGTCACATAGCAGCAGGGCTGAAGCAGACTTAGTTTGACTCAGGTAGATTTACCTTTCTGTTGCTGCTAAGTTTCTGGAGGGGCAGGAGAGAAGGATTTAGTTGCTGGTAAACTTGTAACTGTACTTGTTTGAGTCTGGTTCCTTAAGTGCAGTAGTTTCTGAGTTTGTTTAATAAGGTTTATTTTTTGTGTATGTGATTTAAATTGTGAGTTTAAGATTCATATTTCAACAGGCATTGCTAGAAACCTTCTGGAAGTTTCTATGTTTTGCCCTCAGCTAGGATCAATTTACAGCTATCTGTGTTTTAAATACAAGTGAATTCTGTCACATAGCAGCAGGGCTGAAGCAGACGTAGTTTGGCTCAGGTAGATTTACCTTTCTATTGCTGCTAAGTTTCTGGAGGGGCAGGAGTGAAGGATTTAGATGCTGGTAAGCTTGTAACTGTACTTGTTTGAGTCTGTTACCTTAAGTGCAGGTCTCATATTTCAATGGAATTTGGGGGATATTTTATTTTTATTTTTTTATTATCGGGGCTTGTCCTCTGTGAACATAGGGTAAAGGGTCCTCAGCTGATTGTTTCTGGACACAGCCAGGGGGTACTCCTTCCCACCTTCCCCTCATCCTTCCCACCCCTGGACTATTACTCCTTTTATTGGGTGTGGGCCCATAGTGTTACACCTTCCTACACCACACAGGAAGTTCCACACTGAGGCTAGGGAGTAGCATAGGGGTTCATCTAGAGGGTGCACCTAGATTATATTGCAGGCCAGGTCACATCAGACAGGACAGGAGTGATGCAGTGCAGTGGCTATGCAGCAGCAGTGTTCAGAGAGACTTTCTGGAGGCTGTGATGCTGCCCTGTCTGCAGGCACCTCTCTGGGCTGAGGGAGGAGGTTGCCTGTCTCTGTGCAGAGGTGGCCAAGTTACAGGCAGCATCCACCCCCACCCAGAGGCAACCGAGTCCACAACATCAACCTCAAAGGTTGCCCAGGAAGAAGGGTGAATGGACCACAGTGGACTCAGGGAAAGTGTTGAGGGGTCATCCCTCAACCGGTCCAGCTTAAAAACTCCTACATTGTTTTGAAGGAACAGGAATGCCCCACAAAGGCACCCACAGCTGGGACCGGGGATGATGGTTGGGACTAGTGATGCAGCAAATTTAAATTTCACCCACAGAGTGTTGGTGAAGTGGGCAAATTCACATTGCAGAGCACTTTGCACAATTTTCTCGCAGAAGTCAAAATTTCGCCTAGGCAAAATTTCGCCTTCTGTGGGCAAATTTTCAACTTCCGCAGCCAACTTTCACCTTCCCTCCACAGGCACACTTTCACCAGTTAGACAGTTTTTAGACTAGGGTATAACAAATAAGTTGATCTCTGGTGGCTAGCGGTCCCTCCCCCCACCTGTTCCACATGTAGAGAAAAATCCTACCCTCTCCAGTCTATGGATTACATTACATGAGTCTGACACATAAGTTTTACATATGGTATGCTAACTCAATCCCAATCTATGGATTATGTGGGTAAATAATGTAGCACATTAGTTACAAGTTGCATACAGTGTGTAATCTCCTCCCAGTCTATGGGTGATATGGGTTACAACTTAAGGTATATCATATATGGCTAGCGGTCCCTCCCCCCACCTGTCCCACATGTAATTGTAATTAAATAATTAAATTTTCCATGGTGGCTAGTGGTCCTTCCCCTCCACCTGGTAATAACCCACCCCATCCTCTGCCTCAGAAATGTACAGTGACCCCCATCCACCTAGATCCCTCCGTATCTCCTCCTTTAATATACCACTCGCTCCTTATCCTGTTAAAAGAAAAACAATCTCTGGTGGTCTAGTGTTTTTTTTTTATTTTAAACCCCCTCCCAAATCCGATCATTGACAGCTCAGTCAGCAGGCCAGCTGTGGAGGAGAGGGGAGGGCTGTGCCGGTCTGCCGCTGCCATGCCGGGATTTAGGATGGGGGTGGGAGCGGGGTTGTGGCAGGGACATTAGGATGCTGGGAAGGCTGGATGGGGGGGCACTGGATCACCAGGGAATGGCATCGGGAACTGGGGAGGGATCAGATTCTAATGTATGGGGTGTGAAATTAGGGACACCTAACTGGGAGGAGAGAAAGGTCAAGTGCCTCCCAGGAAGTGCTGCATGGAGGGATGGGAAGTGAATCCATAGGCTCGCTAGGGCAATAGCCAGGAGTGAGGATCTGGATGTCATTGTCCACCTGGGGACCAATGACCTGGTCAGGTGAAAGGTAGAGTTAGCCAGAGTCCAGGAGAATTTCAGGAAGCTGGGAAGGGACCTGAAACAGGTAGCACATTCTGTCTCATTCTCGGAGGTGCTACCTGTCCAAGGCATGGGGAAGGCCAGGGCACTCCACATCCGAATCTTCAACTTGTGGTTGAAGGATTGGTGTGGAAGGGAAGGATTTAGCTACATAGAGAACTGTGGCACAACCTGGGCAGATGCAAGCTTGTATCAGGAGGATGGCCTGCATCTGTCCAAAAAGGGGACCTCAGTCCTTAGTGAGAAGTTGAAATGTTTCAGCAGAGAGCATTTAAACTGGCCAAGGGTTGAGAGCCAGGAGACACAGGTGACTTAGGAACACTGCCCCCCCCCCCACGAAAACATGCAAAAGTACAAGTTGACAACAGGAACAACTGAAGCAAGCAGTGAGGGGCAGGAAGAGGAAACATTTATAAGGTGGGACAAAGGGAGGGCAAGAGCACATGAGCATGACTACTAGGGTGGTGGGAAGAGGCAAAGTAGACAAAACCAGAACAGAGGGAGGGCAGGGAGTAAAACATGGAAGATCATGTTCACAAATGCCCGCAGTCTGGGAAATAAGGTTCTAGACCTGGAAGCCTTGATGACAGATGCAGACCTTGATATAGCAGCAATAACAGAGGCATGGTTTTCTGCTAATCACAGCTGGGACATCAATGTACCAGGCTACAAACTGTTTAGAAGGGACAGAAAAGATATGGGGGGTGGCCCTGTTCGTCAGAGAAGACATAAAGGCTACAGAAGTACAGGGAAGGCAGGAGGAAGCTGAGGCAATGTGAGTCACCCTTGAACCAGGAAATGGCACAGCAATATGTACAGGTGGGATCTACAGACCTCCAACACTGAGGAAGGAAGTGGACCTGGTACTAGTGGAGGAAATTCATGGCATGGCAGCTAAAGGTGAAATCCTGTTGATGGGAGATTTCAATATGCCATATGTGATTGGAAAACCCAGGTAGCTGCTTCAGCCAGAAGCATGGCCATACTGGAATCCATGCAGGGGGTTGGACTCAGACAGCTGGTGCATGAGCCCACCATGGACAAATCAATTCTAGACCTGGTATGGGCCAATGAGAACAGAGTCAAAATAATCCAGCTGGAAGGGCAGCTGAGATCCAGCAACCACCACATGCTGTGGTTTGACATGGAAACAGGGATTCAGTTAAGCCACACAAGGGCAAAAGTATTAGATTTCAGGAGGACAGATGTCAATGAAATGATTAGATGTTTAACAGCAGCCCCGGAGAAGGTAGAGGTAATGGAGGGGGTGGAGGAACAGTGGGGGAGACTAAAAGGAGCCATTATGGTGGTAACTAACCAATGTGTTAGGATAGTGGCCAAAGGGAAAAAAGAAAGAAACCACTATCTTTCTTTAAAGAGGTGGGAGACAAAGTAATGGCAAAAAGAGCAAGTTTCAGGAAGCATAAGGGCACCCAAATGGAGGAGGACAGGGATGTGTACCTTGAATGTCTAAGAGAAACAGGGAAGGCTGTTAGGAAAACCAAGGCACAGACAGAGGGGGGTTTTGCACGGACTGTGATAAAAGAAGGCAAGACATTCTATAGGTACATCAGCAATAGAAGAAAAATTGGGGGGGATTGTGAGGCTCAAAGAGGAGGAGGAAGAGTGCAAGGAGGGGCATCTAGACAAGGCAGAAATACTGAACAAATACTTCTGTTCAGTAATCACTGAGGAGGGAGAGAGTGAAGGATCACAGTTTGGGAGCAGAAGCAATCATGGGGGAGAAGTGGACACCAGTCCATTCACAGTGGAGAGCGTTTGGGAGGAACTCAAAAAGCTGAAGGTGGATAAAGCCATGGGACCAGATGACATACACCCGAGGATATTAAGGGAGCTACGGAGGGAACTAGTAGTGCCTCTGGCCACTCTGTTCACAGAGTCACTCAACACAGGTGTGGATCCAGAGGACTGAAGGAGGGCACATGTAGTCCCACTGCACAAAAGTGGCAGCAGGGTGGAAGCGGAGAACTACAGGCCAGTCAGTCTCACCTCAGTGGTAGGGAAGATCATGGAGACACTGCTGAATGAAAGTATTGTGGCACACCTGGAATCCACTGGTGCCCAGGATCTGAGGCAGCACAGATTCACATCAGGAAGGTCTTGTGAAAATAATCTGACTGACTTTTTTGATTGAGTGATTAGGGAAGTGAATCAGGGAGGGTCCGTAGACATCGCCTACCTAGATTTCAGCAAAGCCTTCGATACTGTCCCTCACAGAAGGCTGGTTAACAAGAAGAGTAGTCTGGGCATGGGGCATAAGCTGATATATTGCGTTAGAAACTGGCTGGCAGACAGAAAGAAGAGGGTGGTGGTAAATGGGATCCAATCCAGGGAGAGTGGGGTGACCAGCGAAGTGCCACAGGGATCAGTACTGGGACCAGTCCTGTTCAATGTCTTCATTAGTGACATTGCAGAGGGGCTGGAAGGAAAGGTCTGCCTATTTGCAGATTGCACCAAGATCTGCAAGAGGGTGGATACTCCAGAAGGGGTACAGAAAATGAAAAGGGACCTGGAGAAGCTTGAAAGATGGTTGGGGGTGTGGCAACTGAGGTTCAATGTGAAAAAGTGCAAGATAATGCACCTGGGTAGGGGGAGCCCTGGGGAGAGCTACAGGATGGGGAGGAGGTGCTGACCATCACCAAAGAGGAGAGGGACCTAGGGGTTATCATATCTGAAGATCTTAAGGTATCAAAGCAGTGCACAAAGGCTGCAGGAAGGCCAGTGGCATGCTGTGGTGCATAGGCAGAGGTACTACTAGTAGGAGGAGAGAAGTGGTGATGCCATTGTACAAAACACTGGTAAGTCCTCACCTGGAGTACTGCATGCAGTACTGGAGACCACACATGTGTAAGGACATAAATAAGGTGGAGGCTGCCCAGAGAAGGGCAACAAAGATGGTGCATGGTTTGCACCACAAAACATATGAGGAGAGACTAAGAGACCTCAATATGTACTCACTGGAGGAGAGGAGAGAAAGGGGTGACTTGACAAAATTTAAGTACTTCAATGGCATAAACAAGGTGCAGGTGGGAGATATTTTCCAATGTAGAAAAGATACCAGAAAGAGGGGGCACAATATGAAATTGGAGGGGGGGGAGATTAAGAGGTAACATGAGGAAGTTTTTCTACACAGAGAGGGTGTTGAATGCTTGGAATAATCTGCCACAAGAGGTGGTAGGAGCAAGCACAGTGTAGGGGTTTAAACATGCTTGGGAAAAGCACAGGGTTACCTTGGGCAGGAAGGGAGTGGTGAAAAGCCAGTGACCACTTAGGGTGAGTGGATGCATACATGTATAGGGCCTATGAGTTGACGGGATGGGCCTAGCAGTCCTTATCTGCCAACAATTTCTATGTTTCTATGTTTCTAATTAAATAATGAAAAAGTGGTAGATTGGCAGGTGCATAGATTAGGAGCCTCTGCTCAGTCAGAGGCATCACATGACTCCCAGGACTTACCAGATTCAGGAAGGTCTAAATCACTACTGTCTTAGAGGCAGAGACCTTTTCAACCTTTTTAAAAGATCACATAGTTCCCCTTTCCTGGCACCACTGACTTTTAATCTTGGGCAAAATGTCCTTGCTCCATGTAAGCAGCTATCACAGTCCAGATGCCATGTTACACATCTATAACTACAGTGTGAAGTAGTTTAACTTCTGTTAGCTTGGCTGAACTCTGACCAAGGCTGCCGTGAGCCATCTGGATGGTTAGATCAGTTTATAGCTGATGGTCAACTTCCATTTACTTTTTTATTTGTCATCCCCATTAATGTACAGGTTTCTGGTGTTACTTGTGAGTAGACTAGGACATGTGGGTTGCTGCATATAGACTGCCATAGAATGGGGAAGGTGTTAACCTTAAAGCTGCAATATTTGTTGCTCACCTTGTACCTTTTTCAGCAATATTTTTTTCCCCTGGCAAAAACATTAATTTGTGCTCTTTTTTTCATCTTGTTTTTTTTCATTTCTAAATGACACTACGGGATTTTGAAGATTTTTAAAAGTTCCCACTTCCATGCTATACCCACCATAAAAAAAACAAAAGAAAGAAAAACATAAATATCGAGTGTGGTGGCATGTTGTTAGGCATGGAAATCCATGCTTAGAACAGCATTGTTGTGTTACAGTAGGGATGTCAAAATGTTGTTGTGCTGCACTAGGTATGTCCCTACTGCAGAACAACGAAATCAAATCCTTTCTTGTGCTCCCTCCCCAGCACCAATAATTGACGTAAAGTAGATAGCGTGATCCAAAATGGTGATTCTTATGTTTTTGATTTCACCCACAAAGCCTCTTATAATACTGTGACCTGTGGGAACCTTTGAAAAAGCATCATGTACAAAACACGTCAGGTGACACAGTTTTTGATAGTGGGACTGGTGTGAACATCTCTCAAGGACTTGTTTTTGTGCTGCTCAGTGGATTTTATGTGAGTTTTGTGAACTTTTACCACTTGTCTACAAGTAAAGGAAAGCAATGTTTGGACACATACAAGTTTCTTGATTTTATGTCTAAGTAACTGGATAATTGAGATTGGAGAGAAACTGGAAAAGGAGCTGTGAAAAGTGTATGCTACACACAATTACTTTAGCAGGTGCCAGTTCCAAATCTTTCTGTTATTACATTCACTGAGTGAGGCATTGCTTATCCTTGGTGCAGTCACACCCATCTCCTAAAACATTGAAAGACCTGCAGGAATCACAGTGACTATATGCCTGAAGCAGCCATGCAAGTAGGACAAACCCTTTTTGGGCTTATTGTGAAACTGACAGTTGTGCAAATTTCCTGTTGCCATCACCCACTGTAGCCCCTATTCACCCAATGTCAGTGGCTCAGTAGGTAGCACACACGCCTCTGAGGCTGGGAGATCAGAGGGCTGTGGGTTCAGCTCCCACATCTGGCACTTGGGGTAATATCCCAGTACTGACACTGTAGTGCAGCATGAGAGGGGTGCTGCACTTCTGAGGTGCCGTCTTTCAGATGAGATGTTAAACCGAGGTCCCATCTTTCTGGATTGGTGGTAGTTCAGGTGGATGTTAAAGATCCCATGGCACTTATCGAAAAGAGTAGGGGAATTTTTCCGGCGTCCTGGCCAAATTTCCCTCATTCACTAAAAAAAATACCACCAACAGCTTAATCTGGTTCAAGGTCAGTTGGCATTCATTTGTATCCCCCTACCCCGGGTCATGCCTGAAAATAGGCAGGATTTGTCTAGTGCACTTACCCGGTCAACAAAAACTAAATAAATAAATGTTGCTTTGTTAAAATAGAAATACACATTTTTTAGATGTAACTGACTCATGCTTTTTGTGTTAGACTAACCCTACACTATAAAAAAACAATGTATGGCCATCTATGCAAAACAAGCCTCAGTAAGCATTTTGAGATTGCCCTGACAACCAGGAACCTCTCAAGCTTCACTCTCAAAGTTCACTGGTTGCCAGGGCAGCCTCTTGACATCTCCAACAGGAGATGGCCATACGTTATCCTCTGTAGCTTGATATAGTAATGTGCTGTTTACCATCAGAAACATGGGTAGCACCATCCTAATACATCCTCAGTATGACTCTAATATTTACATTTAGCAGGTTACCTCAATGGAAGATATTTAAAAAAAAACTGTGACTGGCAGCCATATTTAATGATGTAAGTTATTAATTAAAAATAAATTAGCCATAAAAGCTTTTATAAAAATATCTCAGAACACTGAAATATACAAGGGATGAATTTAAGGGTGTCAAATATATATTTCTTTTCAAAAAGCTATATTACAAATTGTTTGGGCTGAACAACAAACACTGCTGCTTTAACTTCATTTATTCCAGTTAGCCACAGACCAAGATGGGTATCCATTTTACCCAATCCTGGCTACTTGACAAATCATCTTTAACTGGGAAGAGCTAGCGCTCTGTGCATCTCTTAATAAGTGGTTGTCACATTCCAACTAGAATGCATTACAATCAATGACTGTGTGGGAGCTGAGTGTGATTAGAATCTTGTGGAAGAGCATAATTGAAGATACCCCTTTGTTGCCTTGCTGCCCCAAGTTGTGCTCCCCATAAGATGCCTGATACAGGAATGATGGGAGTCAATTATTAGGGAAGGGGAGATCTGCCACCATATTTCAGCTTGTTCTTGTCATTAGTATTATGTTTATTATGTCACAGTTATCAACCAGGACTATAGAGGTAGCTTCCCATAACACCTGTGAATTAACCTTTTCTGTGATTATGGAAAAGTCTAAATAACAAAACCAAAAAAAGAAAACCAATAAACAAACAAAAAAACAATATGGTGGGAAAAAGGAATACAATTGAGCTGCAAAATATGTTCCCATATTCATCTACATTCTTAAAGTATGGGCGACTGGCACAAGCCACCTACCCCCATGGCTGGCTGCCATCTTTCTTAATTTAAAGTGCACTTCTTTGCACAGAATAAAAATGCTTGATGTATCTGTTCACCCCATCACCCTGGCAGGACCATGCTCCCACTCTTGATCCCTCCTAGCACCAATTGTAGTAAAAGGAGAAGAGAACCAGCACTACCTACCCTGCTCCATGGCTAGCTGCCTTCTCATGAATGGAAGCACTCTTGCTCACTCTGTGTAGTATAACCAGCTATCCCCATATCAGCTGGTTATACTACACAGAGCAAGCGTGAGCACCTTCATTTACAATAAAGTGGCTGGCCATGGAGGAGGGGAGGTTTTACCAGTCACCTACTCTTCTGGCTAAAATAGAGTGCTGGTGGGGCCAGAGGGTGAGACCAGGGTGCTGCCAAAGTGATGAGGTGGGTGGGAGAGCAAGTATTTTTTGTTTAATGCAGACAAGCACATTTTAAGTTAAGAAAGATAGTGGCTGGCCATGGAGGATTGTGGGTCGTGTTGGTCATCCATCTGGGATAATTCTTCAAATATTAAACATATTGTGGGTGCTGGTGGGGAGGATGGTATCTGGCTTCTTAAAGATGGTGGGAGGATGGTGTTATATTTAACTGGATTTGGGCCAGGAAAGGAAAGTGGGATGCTGTTATTTTTCACTTTTTTTTAATGAATAGTATTAACTGAATATGAATAGTTACATGTTTAGCAAGGGCTCCTGCAGCTTTAGGAATGCTAGTTTTTGTGGTATTCAGGAAATACTATTTGTTCCTTGCACAGCCCCATTACCAATGTCATATTTACAGTGGTTGCCATGCTAATCTTCTGCTTTACCACAGAAAAGTTTACCATATTAAGGTACAGCATTTCTCCCATATGGTAATATTATTCAAAGTACAATACTAGCTAAGTGTAAACATACTGTATTTACTATGCACAATAAGGTAACACTTCAGATTATGTGGTACCTTGAATGATAGTGCCACAAGGGGGAAGTACTGTATTACAGTACCTTAATGTGGTGTGTCTGTGGCAAAGTGGAAGATTAGGATGGCAACCACGGCATATACCGTATATACTCTGAAGGCCAGTAGTCCAACCTGAGCATCCACCCATGTGTTACTAATGTATGCCCTGTTGTCCAGTGGTTCCACATCCACTGATTGACTGCCCAGTGTCTACCAATGCATAGACCTCACCCTCCCCATCCCACCCACATTAGAAACATAATCACCACCACCCCTAGTCCCTGAATTAACCTGATACTCCTCCCTCTGGTGACCAGATAAACCCCTCCAGTCACCACCTTTGGTGGTTACTGACTGAATGACAAGTAGTGATTGTGTATCTACTGTACTACACTGGACACCTGGGCATATATAAAGAGTAGATAGGTGGGTGTTTGGCAGAGTAGGGGGCCCACTGGGCACAACAGTATATATAACTAGTACATGGGAGGGTGTTCAGGGCATGGGCAGACAGCATGGGGATGATGCTGTTAGCTCTGGGCACCAGAAATGAAAGCTAGGGATTAATGTAGAACCAAAGGGAAGTCCAGGAAAGGGAAAGTGGGTGAAAACAGCATCACAGGGGGAAGCAAAATTCTGTGCATACACATTGTTCTTGGAAGAAAAAGGGAATTTCCATTTTTTTCTGCACAAGGCAGAGGGCCAAAAAATTGGCAAGTGTACATAATAAATGTTAAAGAGTAGAATCCCAGAAATATTGTTAGGTAAGACTACGAAACATTAGCACAATCCCAGAATTTAAAAACTTGAAAATAGAGTCTGATGACTTCACTCACCAAAAATCAGTGGCCCAGTATTTTATTCTCCATATCACTATTCCAGACATTCCCATATTACTGTATATCTGCTAATTTTGTGTAGAATTTATTTACCCAGAAAATAACAGATGTGTATCATTTTCTTTACAGTGTAGTTTGCTTCTATGCAGTTTTACAGTTATGATAACTAATGATGAAATGACTTGCTTATTGCCATCTATATAGTCAGTGGCCCGAGCTGGGATTTTAAACCAAATCATCTTAGTTGATCTGCATTTATGCTAACAGACAAATACTGTACCAAATGAGTCTGTTTATTAAAAATGTGAAATCACCGCTCTGTAAAAATGCTCTGTTGTACCTGCTTCTTTAGTCCTAACAACTCGAGATGGTAAACTGGGATCGCCTGTTCCAATGCTGTTGGTTGCCACAACGCGAAACTCATATTCCACCCATGGGTTCAGTTCCACTGCCATGGCAGACTCCATTTCACCAGTGATTGGATCTGGAACTGTACACATCAAAAGAATGTTACTATTTTTCTTAGTACCACATATACCAGAGTTAGGGAACCTGTCCCTTGACTTTTTTTTACAATGCTTTTTCCCCTTTCAGGCCTCAAACCAGTGCATCTGGCAACCTACCAGTAACAAATAACCAGTATTTCAAGTGGGGTTGGGCAGGTCTAATGCAGCATGTGGTCCAGCAGTGCTAGTGGCCATCATCAAGACAGCAATCCATTTTACAAAATAAAATAAAATTTATTACAAATGACTCTAGCCAACTCAAGTGATTTATATACTGAATAAAGTATGGACATTAATGTGTTACGAGATTTTAATAAAAAACCCTGAGATGTGTTGTACTACACAAACCACAAGAATGAAGCTCTAGTGGCTTGCAAATGTATCACACAGTGAATGGTTGTACAACAATTCAGGAACAACACTGATGCCCATCACTTTGTTTTTATAATTACTGGTTTGAGAAAAGAGATGTTTTTGCAAGTGTGGGAGGGTGGCACATGGGGCTGAGCTCCTTAATACATGTTTGTAGCATCAAAAATGTATTAAGTTTGACAGCAACTGGCTTCAGATTGGTATCAACCTTAATTAGTAATTATAGCATGTTTCAAGGTATACCGAGAAGTGTCTCTTATTGAGCAAAAGTGCTGTCTCATGTTGTTTTAGGCTGACACAGAACCACTCAAATTTGCTTTGCTGTCCTCAGACCCAAACAGCTTGTGAAAACATTCAAATTTAAGGTGAGATATTCCTAAGAACATATATAAACATACAATATAAATAGAAAATACCAACACACCTCTTCACTCTTTTTTATATAGAATTCAAAATAAAAAAGAAATGCAATTACTCTACTTACATTCTCTTGTTAAAGACAGCCTGGTGTTTTGGCCTAACCTCAGGCTTTTTACTGGGTTTATAAACTGTGCAAAAAAATATAGTTTCCAAAATAAATAAAAACATGCCCTCACTGTACTGATTGTGAATGTTGTGAGAACACGATGAAAGCTTGTAGCAAGGCTAAACCATTTTTCTTGCTTTGATGTTGTAAGCACATACGTTCTTAAAGTTTCTGTTTTAGGAAATACCTCTGGGAGTATGAGCTGTTTTTATTTTGTTTCACCGTTTGAATGTGAACATGGTTTCTGTACCCTACAACAATTTAACACTTTGTATTGCTGCAGCAGTATACAATGGAACTGTTTTGAAATAATTAAAAGGAAAATAAAAGCCATCAATTAACCTGATTGCTTTACAAGCCTGAAAAAAAAGTTTGTACTTCAGTGCTAGAATTGGAATAAAGATTGAAAGTATGCATAGCAACTCTCTGTCACAAAGGAACTGTTGTGTACTGTATCTCAGGCAAGAGAAGGAGGACAGCAGTGACTCAGTTATGAGAGAAGCATAAAACAGCAAGACCAGTGTTGAAACAATTATGGTTTCATCAGTAATCCAGACTTATTGGCTGCCTGAGAGCCTAGTAGCAAGCACATTTGCATGCCATGTGGGAGATCAGGTTGAGTCCTCAAGTGTGGGTTCCTTATGGGTGGTAAGTGGTTAGTTAAAGCAGTCCCAGTGAGATAACCCCTGTTGAATCCATTATTTCCCTGCCCCTTGGAGCTGGAAGGGAACTGGGAACCAAGCAGCAGTATCATTCTACTTATGCTATCACTCTGAGAATGGCAAGTCAGATTCCAGTTGTCACTTCCACTCCACTTAAGATCCTGTTTTTTGCCACTGGACAGTCACAAGGTAAGCTTTCATGACATAGGTAGCAGTCATGAAAGGTCCAACTGTGGGTGCAAGCTTTAAGGGTTCGTCACCCTCAACTGGTAGTGGGGTCATCATGGAGCTGGCACAGAGGGAAGGCAAGTGGGTATATAGTATACAGTGCAGGAATTAGGTTGAAAACAGTGTAAAATGAAAACCAAAAAATAATGAAAATCCAAACTTATACAAACTTATAGGATGACCAAAGCAAATAAATTTTCATCATGTAGCATCTAACAGTGGATGGGAAAAGCTTGACGATAAACTAATCTGTATTGTGTTGGTGGTCAAAATCCTAAAAACAAAACATTTGAAGTAGCAAATTTGAAGAGTAACAATTATTTAAAAATGGACTTCAGAATTCTCTGGAATTCTAGCAACTTCATTGGTCAAAACACATCACTTGACCATTCATTAACTCACAGTAAATGCACAGTTTGTTACCAGCCTACTATCTACCTAGCAACAGCATAACTATCCAAACGTATCCCCCCCAAAAAACACGTGTTTCCATTTTATAAGTGCAGTAACCTACTTTTATTTATTTATTGGATTGTTTGGAGTACACCTTTGAGCATAGCTCAGTTACAAAGGTACCACATCATAATACATGTATTGGTACAGATACATTTACATAGATTAAGACAAGCATGTGAAAGAGGTCCATGCAAGGTCACAAGTATATTTACAACTTCCAAAGATCAGTCACAAACTTAGAGAGATAGAGAGAGCAAGTTTCAGAGTATATATTTTTATTTATTTAGTTTTTTTTTGACCAGGTAAGTGTGCTAGACAAATTCTGCCTATTTTCAGGCACGACCCGGGGAACTGGGATACAGACGAATGCCAACTGACCTTGAGCCAGATTAAGCTGTTGGTATTTTTCATGATATAAAATACAAATGTACAATATCAGTAGTTGTTGCATTGTCCAAGACTAGAAATTAATACAGCTGCAAGTTGTAGCTTTGTCTGCAGTAATCCAATTATGCCAGAGAGGCACAGTAGGGAAGAACGTTGTTAGTAGGATCTGCCTAGTGATCACAAAGGCATACGAATTGTTGGGCAAGGTATTTTTTGAGGGCTATTTTAAATTGCTTCAGTTTGGGTAATTCCAGCAGTGTGGTGGGGAGCTTATTCACCGAAGTCAGTGCTCAGTAGGGGAAGGCCCCCATAGCTTGGCTGGTCCTACAGTGTGGGATATAGAAGTTTCTTGCCACACTCCTAGTAGAGTGGTGGACATAGAAGGTACATAGTAGGCATAGAAAATATGGGTGTGTGTGTGTGTGTGCCTTAGAAGGGCCTTCTTCCCAATTAGACAGGTTTGGAATTTTAGTCTGAGGCCTAGCAGAAACCAGTTTGTGTCCATATAGAGGCTGCATGTATGTGTGAGCCTGTCCACATTAAGGATGAGGTGGCAGGCCTTATTTACGATGGTCCTAATTCTGTTGAGATTGGTGTTTGTTGCATCTCCATAAATTACCAGTCCATAGTCCAAGGTGGAGAGGACTGAGGAAACTACAGCAAGTTTCCTCGTCTCTGGTGTCATGACATGCTTATGTTTATAGTGGACCCCCAGTTTTTTGTTTACTGTGCTAACGACATTATCTATATGTTGAGTATATATTAGTGCACCGGCAAGGTGAATACCTGGATATTTAAAGGAATTTACTTGTTCTAGGACCTCACCATCTTAGTTGCAGATGGCCTGGGGCAGGAGTTTATTATTCTTGTGCTGACTAGTGAATACCATGGACTTTATTTTTTTTATAGTTTAGTTGCAGCTTATTCTGCAGGAACCAGTGCTCTAGGCATTGAAATTGCTCTGTATGGTTTTGCTAGCAGTTTAATGGTTAGTCCTGCTGGTGTAATAACTGCATCATCTGCAAAAAGCAGGATGTGGGCTCCTATGCAGGTTTTAGGCAGGTCACTGATGAACAAGTTGAACAGTAGTGGGCCCAGTATTGATCCCTGGGGAACCCCTACTGTCACTGTCTAAGGGTCTGAAAGGATTCTTTTGATTTTAACTTTTTGGGTGTGGTCTGTAGGAAAGTTCTCAAACCAGGCCACAGTGTCTCTAGATAGGTCCATCCCTGTGAGTTTTTCCAAAAGCAAGGTGTTGCTGATGAGATGAATGCTTTGGTTAGGTCATTGAAGACTGACCCGACCAACTCGTCTTTATCAAGTGACTCACGTAGTGCTTCAAAGCATGCATTTCTTGGAGAACTAATGCATTTCCTAGGTGCACTGAAAGACACTTGGCTGTTAGCCTTGTGCTTTTCAATTCACCTTGATATGCATTAATTTTCTAGAAATGCACACCCTGTTGAGGCTTACTGCTTACTTATATCCTTATAGCTGTGAGCCCTTATTCCAAACTGTCACTAACAAGTACAATATTTGCAACCTAGAACTGGTTAGCGTAACCTTATCTCTTATTTAAACCTGTCAGGTCTCCTCAAATGAGAAACAGGACCCTGGTGCTTTAATTCAATCACTTCTGGAAAAACTGTAGACATGCACTGTAATGGTGTGATGTAGCAAAGTACTGTGATAGGATGGGATAGTGTTGTCATGCAATCAATGTATCTCAAGTCTAGAAAAGCCTTCCAATCCATTCAAAGGCCACAAGGCATATATAGCCTTATTTAATCATTCTAAACACTGTTTGCCTTACTTCATTTGTGTTGCCTTTTCTTTGTTACAGAAATAATGGTTTTAACAGCAGTAGTTTTTAAATAAATACTTATTATAACAAAGAATTTCCTTATCATGCATAATGCTGATCTATTTGCTAGTGATAGAGTAAATTCTTACTTGTTTTCACAGTCTGCCACCCTAATGAGAAAGCACTCCGGGCCTGAAGATTGTAGGAAGTTACAGGGCTGTGATTATCCATGGCAGGACTCCAAGAGAGTGTTGCTGTTGTGTCAGAGATCTCCTCAACAATCACCACTCCTGGGGCCCCAGGAGGACCTGTAAATACATGACATTGCAGATTTCAGTGAAAATGAATATTTGATGTAAAGCGTGTTGACTCAGGAAATGATGATGTCACATAGATAACAACAGGTGCTTCAGTAATCAGGAAAATAAACAGGCTCGCAGTATGTGGTAGACGCCAAGATCAGCAATAGAAATAAATGAAAATGCTTACATTATTTAGACAATGTAATTTACAGAAACCTTGTATTATAATTTATCACTTTTTTTGACTTTTTTGAAAGCTATACTATATCTATTAGCTTGGCAGAAGACACCAGGAGAAAGGACTGCTGTGTGACTGAACTTCTCTGCTGGGACTATATTGCCCTCCTTCTCTCCCCCCCACGCCCCCACCCAAAGCTAATTCTATTTTTATAGGCACAGGATTTGACTGACAACAGGAACTTCCTGTTTAGGGGCAGGAAGTGAGTGATCACAGAACCACCAAGGACCCACCATCCTAGAAGGGCAAGAGTAGCTCTCCGGCCCCCTCTAGCTGCTGGAAGTCTGCCTCTGAACAAGTAAGTGGTCTACTGAGAAATATAGGATATTCTTGTCTCAGAACAGGACAATCAGGAGCTTAAAGGGCACACAGGCAGAAAGTAAGGAGAGAAAAAAAACAGATGAAAGAGAAAGGATTGCAAACAGTTAAGGGGTCAGAAATAAGACATGATTGGAGTGGTGCAGTGCAGTGGCTGTGGAGCAGCAGTCTTCCAGGAGATATTCTGGAGGATGCGGTGTTGTCCCATCTGCAGGCACCTCTCTGGGCTGAGGGAGGAGGTTGCTCATCTCCAGGCTGAGTTGGCCAGGATTTGTGGGACCTCCTCTTCCATCCAGGGACCACCAGTGCCACTGCCGTTGCCTCAGAGGTTGCCAAGAAAGAGGAGTGGTTGGACCACAGTGGACTCAGGGAGGTTGAGGGTGGTGGAACAGAGGCACATCCCTCCAGTTGTACCTCTCCACAATTCCTATGCCATTCTGGCAAAGTGGTTCCTCTATGGGGCACCTACAGTGGAGACCAAGGAGGATGCTGGGAACCTCCACAAAGGAGACCCACAGGAGGGTGGCAGGGGACCCTGCAGGGAAGGAAACAACTCCTGGTGGGGACTCCATTGTTAGGAAGGTAGAACTGGGCAAGGAAGGGGAGAGGGAGGTAAGGTGCCTGCCTGGCGCCATGGCTTGGAGGGACAGGGAGCGAATCCTCAGGATTGCCGGAGCAGCTGCACAGGAGAGGGAGAGGGAGATGGATGTCATTGTCCACCTAGGGACAAATGACCTGGCTAAGAAAGGGATTAGAGAAGTGCAGGAAGAGTTTGTGGAATTGGGGAGGGGCCTTAGTCAAGTAGCACGGACGGTAACCTTCTCGGAGGTGCTACCCATCTATGGCATAGGAGAGGCTAGGGTGTTCAGTACCATGGGATTCAATCAGTGGTTGAAAAACTGGTGTGGAGCTCAGGGATTTGGCTTCATTGGGGACTGGGTGTCCACCTGAAGTGATGCAAGCCTATACTGGCATGATGGGCTGCATCTGTCCGGGAGGGGAACCAGGATCCTAGGTGATAGGTTTAAATGCTTCATTGGCAAGCTTTTAAACTAGCCAAGGGGGGAGGCACTGGAAAGGAGCAGGAAAATCCTAGCCCCCAAACAATCACGGTAGTAAGTGTGGCAAACACCAACATGGAGGTGTCAATAGGGAGAAGGGCAGGGGTAAATGGAGAAAGTGACAAAGGCAAGAAGGACAGGGATGGGGCAAAAGTGGGTAAGGCCATCAGGAAATGGAGGGTAATGAGTACCAATGCCCGTAGTCTGGGCAACAAGCTCCCTGAGCTGGTGGCCTTAATGGAAGAGGGATGCCTGGATATCGTAGCAGTCACAGAAACATGGTACACAGAGAACCATGACTGGGATGTTAACATACCAGGGTATATAACCTACAGGAGAGACAGGAAGGGAGAAGAGGGGAGGAGTAGCTCTCTATGTAAAGGAAGGGATAAAGCAACTGAACAAAGAGTAAACAGGGAGGAGAGGAGGCACTGTGGTCACCTGGAGGAGACTGGAAAGGCACCACAATCCACACAGGGGTTGTGTACAGACCCCATGTCAGGGGAAGGAATGGGCAAGGATATGATGGAAGGCATTCTTAGAATGGCAGAGAAAGGGAGATACTGTTGATGGGAGACCTGAATATGCCAGATGTTAACTGGAGCACATTGCTGCAGCCACATCCAGAGCAGGGCCATTCTTGATGCCCTACAGGTGGTAGGCATTAGACAGCTAGTTTCAGAACCCACTCGTGAGGGAGAAATCTTAGACCTCGTACTCTCAAACGGGGGCAGTGAGAGGATCTCAGATCTAGAAGTGGGTTGCCATCTGGGGACAAGTGACCATCAAACAGTGTGGTTCATGTTAAACTCAGCTACAGAGTCAAGCCATACAAAAGTGAGGGTGCTGGACTTTAGGAGGCTGACTTTGGCAAGATGGGAGAGTGCCTCAGAAAAGCACTAGCAAACAGGCTAGAAGGAGTGTGGAGCAACAATGGGGAATTATCAAAACTGCCATCACAGAGGCAACAAGCCTTTGTGTGAAACAAATAAACAAATCAAAATGAAAGAAAAAGCCACTATGGTTCTCAAGAGGTGGCTGTGAAAGTCAGGAAGAAAAGATAGCATTCGGAGTATAAGGAAACACAGTAGGAGCAGGACAGAGAGCTGTACCAGTTAAGGGAGAAAAGAAGCAGGAAGGAAAGTCAGAATAGCAAAAGGCCCAAACTGAGGAAAAGATAGCCAACTCAGTTAGAAGGGGATAAAACCTTTTATAGGTACATCAGCGAGCGTAGAAAGACAAAGGAGGGATAGTGAGGCTGAATAGAATGAACGGTGGGTGGGCAGAAGGGACAGTGAAAAGCAGGAATACTGAGCGAATATTTCTGCTCAGTATTCACAAAGAGGAGGGGGAAGTGCCTAATCCAATTAACAGAAGCACTCTTGATAGGGGGGTCGATCCCAGTCCTTTCACAGAAGAAAGGGTTCTGCAAGAACTCCTAAAACTGAAGGTGGACAAAGCAATGGGTCCTGATGGAATTCACCCCAGAATTATAAAAGAATTAAGGAAGGAACTAGTGAAACCACTGGCTACTCTTTTTAATAAATCATGGGAGGATGGTGTGGTACCCGAGGACTGGAGGAAGGCGGATGTGATTCCCCTTCACAAAAGTGGGACCAAGACAGAGGCAGGAAACTACAGACCTGTCAGTCTGACCTCTGTGGTAGGGAAAGTGTGGAGTCACTTCTGAAGGAAAGAATAGTTAAGTACCTAGAGGTCAGTGGAGCACAGGATCCAAGGCAGCATGGGTTCACAGTGGGAAGGTCATGTCAGACAAATCTAATAGATTTCTTTGACTGGGTGACCAAAGTAGTAGACCAGGGAGGGGCTGTGGACATGGCCTACCTAGACTTTAGCAAGGCATTTGACACAGTCCCACACAAAAGATTATTAGTCAAATTAACCAGCCTGGGAGTGGGTCCCAGGGTGGTAGCCTGGGTAAAACATTGGCTGGACAACAGGACACAGAAGGTAATTGTAAATGGAGTCCACTCTGAAGAAAGAGGCGGTTACTAGTGGGGTACTGTAGGGTTCAGTATTGGGTCCAGTCCTTTTTAATGTCTTCATCAGTGACATTGCAGAGGGACCGGAAGGAAAAGTATGCCTTTTTGCAGATGACACAAAGATCTGCAACAGGGTTGATACACAAGGAGGCGTGGAAAGGATGAAAAGGGACTTGGCAAGGTCGGAGGAATGGTCAGACGTATGGCAGCTAGGATTCAATGCAAAAAAGTGCAAAATAATGCACCTGGGAAACAAGAACCCAGGGGAAGAATACACAATGGGTGGGGAGGTAGTAACAACAACAAAACAGGAAAGGGACCTGGGGGTAATCATATCAGATGATCTTAAGGTTAGCAAGCAATGTGAGAAGGCAGTAGGGAGGGCTGGGGGTATCCTGGGATGTATAGGGAGAGGCATCAGCAGCAGAAAACAGGAAGTTGTTATCCCTCTGTACAGACAGTTGGTGAGACCCCATCTGGAATACTGTGTCCAGTTCTGGAGACCCCATCTCCAAGGACATAGACAGGATAGAGGCAGTCCAGAGGAGGGCAACTAAAATGGTGCAGGGTCTGCAAGAGAAGCCGTATGAGGAGAGACTAAAGGAGCTTAATATGTATACCCTTGAGGAAAGAAGGAGAGGGGGACATGATAGAAACTTTCAAGTACCTCAAGGAATCAACCAAGTCAAGAGGTAGCATCTTTCAGAAAAGAGACTTGCAAGAACAAGGGACACAATTTAAAGATAGAAGGAGGGCAGTTCAGGGGCAATGAGAGGAAGTATTATTTCACAGAGAGGGTAGTGTATGCATGGAACAGCCTTCCTGAGGAAGTTGTGGAGTCTAAAACTGTGGGAGAATTCAAGAATGCATGGGACAGACACAAGGCAATTCTTGTGGGGGGCAGGAAGATATAGGCTGTTGGTTAACTAGGATCTGCGGCCTATCCTGTAGGTAGGGAAATGGGCAGACTAGATGGGCCTAGCGGTCCTTATCTGCCGTCAAAGTCTATGTTTCTATGTTTCTATCTGATTTAAATCTCATTATTACCTAGAGATGCTTTTCGAAGTCTGAACTTTACACTGCATAACACTGACATAAAATGACTTCCCAGGCATAAGTGAGTTAAAGAAGCAGTGTTTGTTAGTCAGCAACAAATTTCATCATTTTTGCTAGCAAAAATGTGTTTCTGACATCCTTAGATTCATATTCAGTGTAGTTTTACATTTCACAGGTATTTTTTGAAAGAGCTTTTATAGATGGTCACCACTTGCAATTTTTAAAAATCTCTTTTATTTATTTATTGGCATTTTGATGACAGTGTAGGCTCACTGTGACATGCAAGTCCCTTTTCTCTTCTATTGAGGTTACTTGTGGAAAGTTCATGCTAGACTTATAGGCCGGGATATTCAAAGGGATTGTGCATGGCGCAACAGTGTTGCACCATCATGTAAAGCCACTGATGTGCTTGACACGATATTCAAGGGATGGTACACTGCCAAATGCTCGATGTGCCAGGGTACACCAGTAATGTATGCAAGTGGGGGGGGGGGTTGCCCATGCATATTCGGCACATCCCGCTATTCAGCCCGGGTTGTGTGGTGCTTATGCAGGCACACACCCTCCTTGTGCTGCACAGGGGGATGCAAAGATCCACCGAAGAAAAAAGGAGCAAGGCCTGGTCACCCACAGGTGAGCTGCCATATTGCAGAGTGCAACACGGCAGCCACCAGCTATGGGTGGCCACCTGACCTCCAGAGCCACAGGCCGGGCATCAGCTCCCCCATGCCCGATTGCAGACTTTGTATAAATAAATTTGCCCTGGTGGTCCAGTGAACATGCTCCCCAGCCTGATCGCGGGCTTAGTATATGTAAAAGAATTCCTGGTGGTCTAGTGGACCTGCATCCCAGCCCGATCGCGGGCTTAGTATATATAAAAGAATCCATGGTGGTCTAGTGGACCTGCATCCCAGCCTGATTGTGGGCTTTGTAAATGTAATATATCCCTGGTGGTACAGTAGACCCTACCCCCTCACCCGATCATGGGTGTAATGAAATACACTCAGTCCCAGGTGGTCCAGTGGACCTGCTACCCAGCCCAGTTGTGGGCTTTGTAAAAGAAAACTCCCTGGTGATCCAGTGGACCCACTCCCAAGCCTGATTGTGGGCTTTGTAAAGGAAAAAACCCTGGTGGTCCAGCGGTACCCCCCTCCCCAACCATCCACTCAGAACCCCCACCACCCACTTCCCCTCGGTCAGCGGCAGGTAGCAGCTCCCCACACACAAGCCACCCTCTGACTGACAGTGTACAGTACAGCTGTATGCCCATTGGTCCGCAGCGTGGGCCAGTAGGCGTCTGGGCTCATTCTATTCTACAGTCCCAATATGTGAATTGGTCCATTCACATATCGGGACTGCAGTACAAGCACGATATGAATGCCCATACTTACAGCTGTAGGACCAATGGGAGTACAGCCACACTGTACGCCGTCAGTCAGAGGGTGGCTTGTGTGTGGGGAGCTGCCATCTTCCGCTGACTGGGGGGGAGTGGGGTGGTAGGTCTGGGTGAACGGGTGGGGATGTGGGTACCGCTGGACCGCCAGGGTTATTTGTTTTACAAAGCCTGGGATCGGGCTGGGTAGCTGGTCCACTGGACCACCAGGGAATTATTTTATTTAATTATGCCCACAATTGGGTGAGGGGATAGGCTCCACTGGACCACCAGGGATATATTACATTTACAAAGCCTGCTATCAGGCTGGGGAGCAGCTCCACTGGACCACCAGGGATTTTACATGTTTACAAAGCCTGCAATCGGTCATTGGGGCGCTTTGCCCCTGAGGTGCAGGGGGCGTCAGTCCTCGATGGCTGCAGCCTGACAGGGCACCAGATGCAAGTCACCAGAGATCGGTGCACCTGCATGCAAATGGGGCCATAATGACACGCAAATGGCCCCATGTGTGCCTTGCATGCATAATGGCCCCATTTGCATACACACCACAGAATATCGTGGTTCCTGTGCATAGTGCAACTGCACTTGTGCTGGTGCATCCCCCTGCTCCTCTCTTGCCACTTGCGCTGGTGCAGTGCGGGCAGCCAAGGTGCCATATTCAGCGGTGCTGAGCCATAGCGCAGCATCATTGAATATTGCCTGGTCCACACTCTGGCGCATTCCAGTTGCTCTGTGCCCAGGCATGCGCCCCTGCCTGGCGCAGTTTGAATATCCTGGCCATAATGTGTAAGTAAAGCAATAGTATGGTGTTACAATATATTTCTGTGCACTGTACCAGGATATTCAATTTTATTCATGGTGCCTATGGCACAGAGCAGCAGCTCTTAAAGATTTCAAAATCCTGAATCTTGGTTTAAAAATGAAAGAAAACAAACACACAAACAAATAAATAAAATGGGTTTATTGATATTTTTGCCAGGAAAACATTACTGCAAAACTAAAAAATAACAGTGGCTGCTGTGTTGTCAGTTTCTTTATTGTAAAGTTAGTAACATGTCAATGTCAAAGTTTAAAGATTATGTGCCCCATATTTGAACTCTCTGTGCAGCACAAATTGACCTTGTGTCATACAATCATGGTTGTGCACACTGGATATGTACGTTGCATGCTGGCTGCCTTTCTCCAAGCTTCAGTTTGCATGGCACAAAGCAGTTTATACATTAATGATAAGTCAGGCTTCAAGTGCATTCAAGAAAAAGGCAGAGCCATGTATATATGGCACAGTGGTATAGTGGTATGGCACAGTGGTATGGTGGAAGCCCATTGGCGATACTCACTGACTGTTTTCGTGATGCTATTTAATGCTCAAGAACAGCTTGTTTTAACAGTGCACATGTGTCATAAACCATAGAAAAAAACTATACCAGTACCCTGTACATGCCAGTAAAGCTGCAGTGGCAAATCAAGGGGATGGACAAACACTTGTAATGGTGCTCTGAGTAGTACTTTTGCTGGAGGATGGATTGCTTTGATTTGAACAACTAATGAACAATAGACCAATATAATTTCCATTTCTTGAGAATCAGCCCTGGAACCCTAAGATAAAAGGCAACAGCTCTAAGAGCTCAGCTAACTGGAAATGTTCACAAGCTGTGAGGTTACGATGCTTTACTTTACATAGCTGCTATCCCATAGACCACTTCTAAATGTCTCAATCTTTTTTTACTGTTATTCACAGCTTTCACTATGAGATGTCATTACTTTTCACAGGATGCCTTTTCTCACATACTATAACAAGTGTTCAGCGCAAAGCCCTTTTTATTTAAGATTCAGTGGTTTGACTCCAAATATACAATACATTAAGCTAGCAATAATACTCAACAAGGTGGGCAGAATTGGGCTATACCCACCAACCCAGTGAGCATAATGAGACAGTATAGCACAGTGGTTAAGTGCAATGAGCTGCAAACTTGGACCTGGGTCTGAATCCCATCACCCCCGCTTGCATACTGTGTGACCCTGAGCAAGTCACTTAATTTCCTTGTGGTCCCAGGTCCTACCTGGAAACAAGCTCTGACTTAGTGTGCCTCTTCTGGTTAAACAATTCCCCCGTCTCTTCCCCTTTCTCCTCAATTCCACAGGTGGTGGGCCTTGTAACCCCTGGGATGGTGGGTATATCTCATATCACTCACCTAAAGTGTGTTATTGCACTTAGAAATCTGGTGAAACATATGACACTTATAAAAAGTAAAAAAAAGAAATAAGAAATAAGTTAAACAAAGAAATATTAGTGATGTAGTCCCTCCAGTGGTAGAATTGCCAGTAGAGGGTACTGCTGCTGGAGGGCACTACTGGTAGCAGTAGTGTTAAGTGAAAGACATTGTTTTATTGGTCTTAGTCTCCTTTTTTAGGGCTGCTGTAAGTGAACCCTGCAGTCCTATTTCTATCAGAAAAGGGAGAGTTTTCTGACTGAACAACAGTGTGGAATTGCTTCACAGTCACCTCTGCATCTGTGAAGCACTCCACTCTGTTCTGTTAATTTCCAGTGCATTGCACTATTTTTCAGTAGTCACAGCAGAACATGGCACACTCTGCTATGTCCAAGATGGCAGCCAAATTGTACTGTGCATGTGCGACTACTAGTTTTATTTTGTAATCTTTTGGTACTATGGGTGAGAAAGTGTTGTCCGGTTCACTGTTAGTTCTGACAGAGCTGTGGGGAGATGGAATTAGAGTGGTTGGTGGTTGCATAATTGGCAGAAACATCACGTGTGGTCATACTGTTGACAGCGAGCATGATCTGGGACAACTGTTGAGTGGCTGAGGATTAGCACTGTTGCTCAGGAGGCATTAGTGAGCACAGCAGCAATCAGTTGATATAGGAACTGCAGAACACAACCGGGTTATTTTCGCTTTTTTTTTTTACTCCACAAAATTACAAACACAAACCAAATGAGTTTGGACTTGTGAGGGTGCCTTCCTTACTCAGTAACGGAAAAAAAAAAGGTGTCCATTTAGAAATTAAAGATTCTGTTTATGCCCACTAATTTCTTTGGTCAAAATGTAGGCAGGCATTGGGTCAAGTTATTTACTGGTCTCCATTTCCAGATACCCGTTCAGGTAGAGGTTGCTCTTAACCGGAGATCAGGGTTTTTGTAACCCATTTTTTTAAGCTCTATTATTATCCTTTCCTGCAGTTTTGCTGTAACGTACAAAATACTTCTCTTCAAAGAACAAGCATACTGAGAGCATATCTTGCATTTGGCATGCATTTAGTAATTAATTTGTACTCGTGTACCTATATTATGACTACTGTGATCTACCTATTATCAAGCGTGTACCACCAGTGAATGCCTGTAACACTGGTTGCTTTTTTAATCTAAGCATTATGCAATGTACTGTTTTGTTTGCTGTGATGTATTGCGGTCTTGAGGAGGTGCCTTTGTAAATGAGTCTATGACTCAAAGGTCTGTAAACCGATGATGTAATAAATAAATAAATAAAATTTGGATGGATACATAAGATGTTGGTGGCCATGCATTAGGAACCAGCAGAAGGTGGTCACTATTGGACACAGAAGTTTTATTACTCTCCAGTTAACAGTAATTTAGATTAGAATACCCACACAAGATAATATAAAAGAAAGAAAATATTGGCTTATAGTATGATTAGAAAAGATCTGGTCTTACATAAACAAGGTTCCTGATTTAAAGCTTGTATTATGTTTCAGTTAACCAGGTTCTTTTTTCCACTGAGACCTGTGACTAAGCAGGTAGAATCTCCATAAAAATAAAGTTTCAATAATAAGTTAAAACCTGTCAAGTCTAATTCTTTCTGGGACTTTATGGAGAGCTTCTAATTAATGTGAGTAGCACCAATTAAAAATCCTGTCATTACAGAAGAGCAGCTATGATAAACTGTTTAAATAAGTAGAACCATTTGAGTGTTAAAATAATTTAAGCAATAAGACACAGCAAGGTAAGGGATATTGACTGATTTACTTGTGCCTTATGTGCTATGGCATGAAACACATTTGAGTGCCTTTCACTATTTAAGAAGTGAGTAAACTCCCCCACTTACTCAAGCTTTGGTGTATTTTATTATGACTATGTAGTCGACTATTCAGAAAAAAAATATATATATACACACACACACACGTATATGTTGCAAAAAACTTTGTTAATGCTCCAGTTAGGGTCAAAGTGACAGAAGTTGAGAACTGAGATGTGAGGTGTAGGTGTGCCTTGGGCTGCTCAAGCCTAACACTCACCCCATTCCATCTGTAAATAAGGTCAGATGTGTAAACTTTATGAGAATGGGGTGATTGTTAGGCATGAGAAGTCCAAGGCACAACTCACACCTGCTGTCCTGCCTGGTTTGGGATGATGGGTTACCCTAGCACCTCATTTGCTAACTTTTGTCACTTTGACCCTAACTAGAGCATTAATGAAGATTTTGCAACTTATTTCCTTACTGTTTGAGCTAGTGTAATAATGTCATTATTTTACTGTGGGAGCACAGAGTCCCCCTGCACTCCGATTCCTCTGTAAATGCTTATATGGATGTAGCTGTGGAAGCACAGGGCCTTCCAAGTCCTGCGCTTCCATTTATCTGACAACAGTGACCAAATTAACAGCATAGCCATCTTATTTCCCCACCACCTGTTCAAGTCTATTTCATCAGGAACGCTCCATTGAGCAAGCTCATTTACAAGGAGGTCCTGCCACAGTCTAAACAGGAATAGCAAAACAGCAAATACAAAGTACAATACTTAGTACAAACCAAGTAGACAATACAAAAATCAAGGTGCAAGGGGAAAGAAAACAATTAGCCTGAAAGAAGCATAAAAACAAATTTCATAAAAGGCAATCAGTCACGGCCAATAGAACTAGGCATGAGAGTAATAAGTGCACAGTAGTAATGAAAGCTGATAGATGCAAGGAGCACACAAAAACCAATAAAATGCTAAGGTATTAATTCCTAGGAGCCAGGCTAGCTAGCATGGCAATGGCACTCCTTCTTGAAGGAGCTGCTTATTAGAGATGTGGCAGTATTGAGAGATACATAATTGGAAAGCCTAAGAGTGTGTTGGTGATTATTCCAAACAGGTGGTAGTGCATAACTAAAGGCAGCGTTTCCAAATCGGGTGCAAAACTTGGGTATATCTAATAAAATAATGAAGTTTTTCCTAAGGGAGTATCAGTTAAGGGAGTGGTGGAATAGTGATATAAGAGGGGAGTTTATTCAGCATAGCTTGATATACTCAAATGCAGCTGTGCATCTTTATTCTAGAGGCCAGTGACATTCAGCCCACTGCCGAATAAAGTAAACAGTGATGGTTTCTAGATGGGGCATTTACTATGAAACAAGTAGCTCAATGAAAGAGGACTTCCATTTATGAAGGTAGGAGGCTGAGCGATTGGTGTATAAAATGTCTGCATAGTCCAAGAAAGGGAGAAAAGGAGCTTGGAATAGCCTTTTCCTGACATCAATGAGGAACAGGGATTTATTTCTGAAAAAGAATCCTAATTGCCTTTTAGCTTTTTTGTAACCTGGTACATGTACCTGATAATGAAAATGTTCAAATCCCTGCCAATATGTAATTCTGTGCAACTGCAACACCTTTTCATGCCACAGGTGCAAAAACACATTTTGGCCAGGATTTGAAAAAATGATAGCTGTGACATACATGAGGTGGGGTAAAAAGAAGGCTATGTTGAAAATCTGGGGTCAAAATATTTAAAATTTACAAAGTTAAAAGAGGACATAGTGAAATTGCAATGAATGGTCATACCTTTGGTATTTTTTCATATTTTGACCCCGTATTTTAAACACAGTCTTCTCATGATGCCATCTCATAAATCCCTTAGGTGAAAATTTTCAGATCAATGCCAAAATGCAATTCCATGCCACAGATGCAAAAACATATTTTGGAAAGGATGTGAAATATTACAGTTGTACTGTTCATAAGGTGGTGTGAAACAATGGCTATGTTGAGTTTGTGGAGTCAAAATATTGAAAATTATCAAAATAATGCGCATGCATAGAAACATTTCAGGAAAAGCTCATAACTAATCCATTTTCAGGAATTTTTTCACCAAGTTTTCAACATGGCCTTTTTGGGACCCCACCTCATGCAAACTGGTAGTGCAATTTTGTTATTCAGTGTCAAAAGGTGATTTTGTGCAGTGGCTAAAAAATCACCTTCAGGGCCCAATAAACAAAATGGCACTGTAGTGTTTATAAGGTGGGGATCCCAAAAAGACAATGCTGAACATCTGATGAAAAAATTCCTAAAAATGGCAAAGTTATGAAGATAAGTTCAAAATGCCATTAACATTGGGAGGCAGTATACCACAGCGGATAAAGGCTCTGAGCTGCAAACCTGAAGACCTGGGTTGGAATCCCACAGACCCCTCTTGCATATTGTGTGACCCTGAGAAAGTCACTTAACTTCCTTGTGCTCCCAGGTTGCACCTGTAAACAAGCTTTTAGCTCAATGTGTCTCTCCAGGTAAAAGAAAAGTAAAAAAAAATACATTATACAGCACTTACATTTATTCCTCAGATCACGGTTTAACTTTGAAGAGTGCAGACGTGTCCCAGTCCACAGAAGAAGACAAAATTCTACATTAGCTGGTAAGTATAGGGTAAGCGTGTGTGGGGAGGTGGGTGCTCAATGGGAGTGATGGGATGGAGGAAAGGGGTCAGCTATGATAATGAGGGACCATTTTCATTGTTTCAGGTTTAAAAAAAAGATGTTAGGATGGTTTTCCTATCACAGGTACCAATTAACATTAAGAAACCATCTCAGGACACTGCAGGTGGGCTCCTCAGTATCCCACATTGCTGGGGGTCTCTAATTGCTGGCAATGGGATTGTGCTCCTGATGTCAGCTACAGGTAATAAAACAATGGACTGTTGATGGGGGCAGCAACTGGTGGGCATCCCAACGTTGGATTATATAACTATAAATAAAAATAAAGCAGAGAAATGGCAATCATAGGGTGGGAGTGCCACTAGTCACCAGAGACTAAAATAAAAATTATGGGGAACAAAATTGGAGGGTGGTCGATGCCACCAGACACCATGGAATATATATTTTATTTAGGTAGACAGTGATCAGGGAGTGAGGGGTGCCACTAGACACCAGGCCAAGGGGGTTTACAGCTCGCACTGCAGCCGGCCGCACAAGTTCAGCTGTGGTTGCATGAGTCAAGAAAATCTGCTGTTCTCATACAGAGAACATGGGGAAAGTGCTCCTCTCATGAAGCTGGACACCATGGACTTCGGGTGCCTTATGAAAAAGTATTTCTGGCCCTAATTGTGAAAAACAAAAACCAGAATCTAACTAAATGGGGCCCATTTAGCTAGGTTCAGGTGTCTGATTTGTAAAATGACAGCATTATCATGTATTTTCTCTGCATTTTAGTTTGTGGGAGAAAAAACAAGATGGCAACTCACAAAAAAATATTTTTTTTCCTCAAGAAAAAGGAATGGAGCTTGTGAGAAAGAATCCTTTGTCAAACTTTCTCCCTCTAACCTGGATAGTGATCTTCCCAATAAAAACAATGGGAACTTAAAAATTGAATAACACTACAACAGATTAACATTTTTCCACCAAACAATTGCTTGGCACTTCTGTTACCCAACCTGTATCTACCATAAAAAAATCACTCTAAAATTCTTCACCATCTGGAGGCAAGGAGATGGGGAAAAATTGCAAAATAAAAATTTGATTTTTAAGGTTTTTGCACCATCCAGATCTCAGAATCCATATATCCGACTGGAGCAAAACTTGCCAAGTCAAAAGATCCACTCCTTGGGATAGTCCATACCAAATTCTGGGCAAATATACTGATTGGTTGCAAAGTTACTAAAGTACAAAACTTGAGGTTTAAAATTAAACATGCTACTCAGTTCTAATTATAGGAGCACGCCCACTCCCCTATGATATCTATATCTATATCTATATCTATATCTATATATATATATAGATATAGATATAGATAGATATATATATCTATCTATATATATATATATTCATGGCAAAAAACTCCATTTACTGCATCAGTTACAGTTGCTCCACAGCAACAAAAGTGAGGAAATTAGATGTTAGGGTTCCCATCCCCCCTTGCACCCCACCCCCACCAAAAAGTATCAGGGTGTGCGTTGGGTCATCGGTTACAAGGGTTATTAAGGATGCCTCTAGGCCACTGCTATGTTTCTGTACTTGTGAGTAGGTGGCAGTGCATGGCCCAGAGGGCTAAACTGGGAGCACTAGGTCCTCCTATGCTATGCATCTAAACTCATGGGTGGGTGGTTGGGCAGGGCCCAGAGAGCCTGCGCTCCCACCTAGGCATACGATTATGCAAAACTAAAAGCACAGGGCCCTCCTGCACTATGTTTCTGTACTTATAGGTATCATGGATACCATCTTGCAATACTGTGAGCACAGGGACATCAGGTGATATGTCTCTACACTAATGGGTGGCAGGGAAGTGCATGGTGCAGAATGCCCATGCTCCCAAATATGCATCCCATTATGAAAAACTGGGAGCACAGGGCCCTCCTGTGGTATTCCTCTGCACTGATGGGTGGGTGGGAACACAGGGCCCATATGAGTAACATTTAACATTCTCAAAAGAATTGAAATTCATTGCAAAAAACTCAATTAATGCATCAGTTAGGGTTGATTCTACACCAACAAAAGTCTGGAAATTTGCTTTTAGGGTTACCAACCCTACCCTCCACTCCACCACCACCATCCACAGACTAACAGGTGCCAGGGTGTGCCTTGGGATCATTGAGCCCAACTCTCACCTCCTCCTCCTACTATACTGTATTTACACATGGAATGGGGTGATAGTTAGGGCCGATGACCCCAAGGCACACCCTGGCACCTGTTGCTCTATGGATGGTGGGGAAGTGGGGTTGGTAACCCTAACATCAAATTTCCAGATTTTTGTTCATGTGGAATCAACCCTAACTGATGCATTAACGTAGTTTTTTGCAATGAATATATATATATATATATGTGAAAAAAACTTTGTTTTTTTATAATTGTCAAAAAACAACACAAAATCCAATTTTTTTCACTTTTCGCAACAAACAAATGTAAATCACTTTAAAACTGAAAAAAGTGACGTGAATGAAAGTGAGATAGTAGAAATATCTCCACTCACTGTCCTTGAACTCTAGGTATAGCACCAATGGCTTCACCACTTGTGGGATATCAAGAGTTCAATAGCAGCTCGTGGAGATATTTCTGCTATCTCACTCTCACCCATCTCATATCCTATATTATAGGGGTGTAGTCGTACCCCTATAGTTAGGGTTGAGTAGGCACTTTAATGTTAAACCTCAAATTTTGCATATTAATAACTTTATAACCGTTCAACGGATTTGCACAAATTTTGGAATGCACAGTCTAGTATGGAAGATCTCTTGATTTACCAAGTTGCGTTTTGGTCGGACATATGGTTTCTGCAGAGCAAAATAGCAAAAAATGCATTTTTCACCAGTTTTGACACGGTTTTTACCTATGGCGCTGCCACCATAATGTTCTGGGCTGAAATTTGGAACATAGAAAGAGTTTGGGTCAAGGAACAATCCAGCCTTGGTTTGGTAAAAAAAATATTAATCCGTTACTACATTTTTTATTTTTGAGTTCTGAGCATGCACAGTTCACTCAAAAATGTATATGTATATATATATTTTGCAACCTAAGAATTATCTCATGGTCAAGAATTTAGCTAACTCGTGAAAGAAAATCTTAGTCCATCAGAAAAAGTCCTTGTCCATGATCCATCATCTTGTTTTCAGTTATTCAGCCAAGCAAAATGTTGTAGCTTTGTCTATGGGTGACTTTTGGGACAAATGAGGTATGGGTTTTGTTTACAGTGACACCCTTTACAAAGCCATGCCTTTGGTTTGGTTCCTTTTTAGGTGAAAATAGCTTTTTAAAAATGAAAAATTCTTCTTTTGTGACTCGTTAATGATCCTAGTCCGTGAGCCTGCAAAATTCTGGTCTGTGAGATGATCCTGGTCTGTGAACTTTGTCCATCAGGGGATGACCAGATAGCCAGAATTTCATGACCAGATGTCCCTGGGCATGACCAGATGTCCCTGGGGACGACCAGATGGCCCTGATGGTGCAACCAGATGTCCCCTCAAAGACTTAACTTTTGCTAGCTCACAGACTGGGATTGAACTGGTGGCCCAAGATTTTGCTATCTCACAAATGAAGAATTTTTAAAGGTGTAAAAACTTTAGAATTGCATATCTCATTAACGGTTTGGTCTTTTTACTTGAAATTTACAGGTTGTTGAGGGGATGCCCTACAGGTATGAATTATGCTGTTTAGGTGTTGGGGAATTAAGTGGTTCCATTGATATGCCATCATGAAGTTGAGATTTTCCCCATAGAATTACATTGCTTGGTCTGTCATGCCTTTCAGTGCCTTTATCTCAAAAAGGAAGCAAGATACACAGTTTTCGCTACTGGTGGCTTAGATCACCATTAGGTGATCTATTATTCTAGCACAACATTTTAAACCATCAAGTAAGCCTGCAGTGGAATTTTTTCCATGGGCTGCATGGTTAATGAGATATTGTCAGATTTGTGCTACAGGTGTTCCTTGTCCTATAGGGCTGTTGTACGGCTCTATAGCTATAACTAGCACAGATGCATATTGTTATGCAGAAATGGGCAACTTGGTGGGATGCTCCCAATACACGTTTTTACTACTTATATTACACTTTTCCAAAAAGTAAGGACATTCATTTCAAAAAACTGCATTTAATGCATTAGTAAGGGTTAAAGCGATAAAAGTGAGGAAATGAAACATTAGGGTTGAGATTTAAACCCCGCCACAAAACCAGCACACCCATCCTCCACAGACTGACAGATGCCAGGGTGTGCCATAGGGTTGTGAGGTTTAACTATCACCTCATTCTCCTTTACTGGAGCATACCAACCTGCTTACATATGGAATGGTGTGAGAGTTGGGCCTGATGACTCCATGGTACACCATGGTGTTGGTCAGTCTGTGGAGGATGGGTGTGTGGGTTATGTGGGGGGGTTAGGGTCTCAACCCTAACATTTCATTTCCTCACTTTTGTTGCTTTACCCCTAACTGATGCATTAAACACAGTTGTTTTTGCCATGAATGTATATCTATTTATCTATATATATATATATATATATATAAACATAGAATTTGACAGCAGATAAGGACCACTTGGCCCACCCAGTCTGCCCATTTCCCTACCTAATGGATAAGCTGCAGATCCTAGTTAACCAGTAGCCTACTTGTTTCTGCCCCCACCCCCTAGAATTCACTTATGGCTGTCCCATGCATGCTTGAATTCAATCACTGTTTTTGACTCCACAACCTCCTCCGGAAGGCCGTTCCATGCATCCACAATCCTCTCTGTGAAAAAATACTTCCTTACATTACCTCTGAGCAACCCCCCCCATCTATCTTCAAATTGTGCCCTCTTGTTCTTGCACACCTCTTTTTTTGAAAGATACTACCCTCTTGGACTTTGTTGATTCCCTCGAGGCACCTGAATGTTTCTATCATGTACCCCCTCTCCCTCCTGTCCCTGAGGCTATACATATTAAGCTCCTTTAGTCTCTCTTCATATGTTTTCTGGTGTGGACCCTGCACCATTTTATTTGCCTCCTCTGGACAGCTTCCATCTTGTCTATGTCCTTGCAGAGATTGGGTCTCCAGAACTGCACACAGTACTCCAGATGGGGTCTCACCAGCTGTCTGTACAGAGGGATAACAACTTCCTGTTTTCTACTGGTGATGCCTCTCCCTATGCATCCCAGTATCCCCCAAGCCTTCCTTACTGCCCTGTCACATTGTTTGCCCACCTTTAAGTCATCTGATATGACTACCCCCAGGTCCCTTTCCATTTTTGTTGTTGTTAGTATCTCACCCCCCCATTGTGTACTCTTCCCCTAGGTTTTTTTTTCCCAGGTGCATTACCTTGCACTTCTTAGCATTAAATCTAAGCTGCCATACATATGACCATTCATCTAACCTTGCCAAGTCCCTTCTCATCCTTTCCACCCCACCTTGTGCATCAACTCTTTTGCAGATCTTTCTGTCATCTGCAAAGAGACATACTTTTCCTTCCAGTCCCTCTGCAATGTCACTTACAAAGACATTGAAGAGGACTTGTCCTAATACTGAACCCTGTGGCACCCCACTAGTAACCACTCTTTCTTCAGAGTGGACTCCATTTACTATTACCCTCTGTGTCCTATTCTCTAGCCAATTCTTTACCCAGGCTATCATCTTGGGACCCACTCCCAGGCTGGCTAACTTGTATATTAATCTTTTGTGTGGGACTGAGTCAAATGTCTTGCTAAAGTCTAGGTAGGCCATGTCCACAGCCCCTCCCTGATCTACTACTTTGGTCACCCAGTCAAAGAAATATATTAGAATTGTCTGGCATGACCTTTCTGCTGTGAATCCATGCTGCCTTGGGTCCTGTGCCCCTCTGGCCTCTAGGTACTTGACAATTCTTTCCTTCAGAACTGATTCCATCATTTTCCCTATCACTGAGGTTAAACTAACTGGTCTGTAGTTTCCTGCTTCTGCCCTGCTCCCACTTTTGTGAAGGGGAATCACATCGGCCCTCCTCCAGCCCTCAGGTACCACCCCATCCTCCCATGATTTGTTAAAGAGGGTAGCCAGTGGTGACACTAGTTCTACCCTTAGTTCTGGTATCAACTTCTGTATCCAGAGTGTTTCTATTGTTTGTTTTAGGTACCTCCCTCTCTACATTTGTAAATACTGAGCAAAAATATTTGCTTAGTATCTCTGCCTTTACACACATACATACAGAGAGAGATCTTACTTGGAAAAAAACATCATTAATGTATCAGTTAGGGTTAAAGCAACAAAAGTAAGGCAATGTGGTGTTAGGGTTCCCAACCCTAACACACCACCCCCACCCTGCAGGCAGAAAATCAGGCTTGGGATGTGCTTTGGGGTTCTCCAGTATAACACTCACCCATTCTCATACACTGTACACATCTCAGCTTCTTTACTGATGGAAAGTGGTGAGCTTTAAGCTGGAGAACCCTAACACCACATGTCCCTACTTTTATTGCTTTAACCTGAACTGAGGCATTAACAGAATTTTTTTGCAAATAATTTCCTTTCTTTTTGAGATTGTATAATCATTTCCATATTTTCCTGTGGAGGCACAGGGCCCCTGGACCCTGCACTCCCATTGTGCTATATACACATATGTGTATGTTAGCATGGAAGTATTTTAGCCAAACAGCAACCAAAATGTCAGCATAGCCTTGTTATTATGCCACCTCATGAACCCTGCTCTTAGAATGTTCAGATCCAAGCCAGAACATCATTCTGTGTGACTGCAATATCATTACAATCCACATATGAGAAAATATTTTTAAGGCAGGAATTTGAAAAATGACAGCTCTCATGTTCATGATGTGATGTAAAAAAATAGTTATGTTGAAAATTCTAGGTGAAAATATTTAAAATTACTAAAGTTATGAAAGAGCATAGTTATATTGAAACACATATGCATAACCATATACTGTTGATTGTGCAGTTATGCTTTTGTCCCTTTTCTTTGGCCCATCATCCAACCCTTCTTCTGTAAATACTGAACATGTATAAATGGAAAAGTAACAAACGTATGGATATTAGTGTCCCGATATTGTGCTAATGGCTCCATTAAGGAGCCAGTACATGCCACTGTAGGGCATGCAGGTGGATCTGCAACATTTTTATGTATTTTGGGCAGTCCACATATGGTAGCACGAAGTGGACTGTCACATTTTTCAATAACTCAGTTTGTTAATGCCATTTTTATATATTATGACACCAAATTTGGAACATGACCAGCTTATGACCCCACCTCTTGAACAAGGCAGTGCAAATTTTGAAATCCTACCTAAAATGTGATTTCACCAAGCAACTGCAACATTGCCTTTCAGGCCAGATTTGCAAAACTCTATTGACATTCTTCATGAGGTAGGCTTCACAAAAGGCAGTATTGAAAATGTTGTGTCAAAATATGCAAATATGGCCAAGTTATGAATCAAAGTTGAAAATCCCATTGAAATACATTGAACCACATTTACCTTCATTTCTCATATTGCAGTCACCAGTTCCAGCAGCAAAATGTGTCTTTGATCAGAGAGTAGATCCCAAACCTGTGACCTATTCATGTGAGTGAGGGTGTGTCAGAGTGTACTGTGAGTGTGAGGTGCTGAGTGGGAGATAGGGGTGAGGGTTCAGATCAGCAAAGGACTGCTTTATGTTTGTCATAAAACAAAAGGGAGCACTGTTTTCTTTATTTCAGGTATGGAAACAGGAATTGGCAGGTGGGGGGTAGCACTAGACACCAGGGCAATATAATTAAACAAAGGGGCAGTGATTGGTGGGTGGAGGGTGCCACTAGACACCGGGAAAATTGAATGCAACAAGGGAGACAGCAATCGGTGGGTGAAGTGTGTCATAGACACCTGGGCAATGCAGTGCAACAAGGGAGACAGTGGTTGGAGTTTATGGGTGCCACTAGGTACCAAGGCAATACAGTGCAACAAGAGGGACAGTGATTGGTATGTGGAGGTGCCATTAGACACCAGGGCAATGCAGTGCAACAAGGGGAACAATGATTGGTGGCTTGGGGGTGGCACTAGACACCAGGGAAATATGTATTTTATAACAGGGATGATGATCGCAGGTTGGGGATGCCACTAGACACCTGCAAAATACATAATAGTACCAGTGACAGCAATCAGAATTATGGTCAAAGATTCTCCCTTCATGAAAAAGGATACATTTTCACGACTCATGATATGAAAAATGGTTCTGTTTTTGTATCACACAGTCATGAAAAAGGATTCATAATATTTAAAAAAATCATTTCTAGGGTATGTCTGCAACTGTGAAGTGTAGATTACAGATAATGGTGTCCCAGTCATCCAGATAGATGTGCTGTTGTCTCACAATGATGTCAGTTTAGTAGCTTTTGATTTTTTTTTAGAAAAAATGGAAACAAGATTGCAGCAAATGAAAGAGGAACATTCCAATATGAAACAGGATTCCTTTTTCATTGCATACAGCTATCCTGAAGTGCTTAATGAGCATGCTCAGAAACAGTTTTTATTCAAAATTTAAAAATTAAATAACTTTGAAATGGATTATTATTATTTTTTTTTTCACCAGAGTAGCAAACTGCACATCTGTGGGCAACTTCCTTTCTGCTCTGAGCATGTCAGACCAAGATTCCAAACCTTTGGGGCTGTAGTCAAGTTCAAAGAAAAACACAGAAAAGTTAATGACCAAAAAGTCACTTTTTTACCTCTCTATAACTTGGAAACTGCACATCCTATTGGAATGTAACTTGGAACATCTACAGATCTACCCTAGCCCATGGTGCATGCAAGTTTTCATGGGAATCTGTTGAATAATTGCAATGTTATTAAGATGCATAATTTTGGATTTAAAATTGAAGTGCCTACTCAACCCTAACTATAGGGGTGTGATCATGCCCCTATAATATAGTCTTGGCAAACAAATGCTCTAATGCACCAGTTATGGTTCAGATTAAAGTGACAAAAGTAGGGAAATGTGATGTTAGAGTTTCTAACACTGAATCCCCCACCACATTTCCCAAGCAGCAAAAGCAAAAAACAATATGGTGAATCACTGCTGGAGTCTTCCTTGGGGTTATTAGCCCTAATGCTCAACCCATTCCCTGAGCAAACAAGGTCAGATATGCTGTTTGTTCTTCAGGGAGGGAAGACTGCATTTTTCCAAAGTCTATGTTTCTATGGTTTAGCATGGGGTGAGCATTAGTGTTGAGAACCCCAAGGAAGACCACCAGCAGTGACTCGCTGCAATATTTTTTTCTTTTTCTGTTTGGGGTGTGTGTTGGGGAGTCAGTGTTGGAAATCCTATCATCACATTTCCCTACTTTTGTTGCTTTAATCTGAACCCAATCTGGTGCCTTAATGCAGTTTTTTGCAAAGAATGACCTTTCTTTTTGAGAGTGTGCAATCATACCCTCATCCATGTTGCTGCAGAAGCACAGGACCTAGAGGGCACTACGCTTCTGTGCCTCCATGTCACAAGCTACTGGATGACAGGTAAAAATTACATGTTGTGAATGGTAAACATGCAAGGAATGCTGAAGGTAGTCCCATTGCATAAAGACAGGTTTGGGCATGTATTCTTTTCAAATTAAATATTGGAGTTGAGCTAAACAAGTGTCATTTAGCAAAATACAGGGTTTGTGGTCTGATTTTACCTCAGTATTTGCTTCTTATACAATTTGGAAGGTGGTTGGTGAATTGTATTGTTTAAGTGGTAATTAAAAACACTTTTCACAAATTAGCACACAACAGGAAAAAAAATACATTTCACAAATAGTAAATATCCGAGGAACAGCGAAAGGTAATCCCACTGCATAAAGATAAGTTTGGGGAGATAATTTTTTTTATTAAATACTGGAGTTGAGCTAAAGAACTGTCCTTGACCAAAATACAAGTTTTGGGGTCTTAGTGTACCTCAGTATTTGCTCATTACGCCATTTTACAGTGCAGTTGCTGAATAGTATTGCTCTAATGGTAATTAAAGAAAACCTGTTGCAAATTACTGCATGAACAGTAAAATGACATATCATGACTGGTAAAGTACCACAAGAACTGTAAAATGATATGCTGCAATTGGTAAATTCCTACACGAATGATAAAATTATATGTTGCAACTGGTACATTTCTACATGAAAGATACAATTACATGTTGCAACTGGTAAATTTCTGCATGAATGGTAAACTTACATGTCATGAATGGTAAATTTCTATACAAACAGTAAAATCACATGTCATAACCAGTAAATTTCTGAGGAATGACTGAAGGTAATCATGAAGGTAAAGATAGGTTTGGAGGGGGGAGTATTTAAAATTAAATGCCAGAATTGAGCTAAAGAACTGTCCTTTGACAAGATACAGGTTTTCGGATCTGACTGTATCTCATTCTATAATGGCAAGAAAGAATACTAGACTCTGACCAGTCAGTCTGGGGCTGGACCTGTGATGTTATCCAGCATAACATCATATATGTAGTCCCAGCACATGGAAGACCACATTAAATATGAAAACAAATCCCTTCACATGGCTGCAGTCAAGATAGCAAGTAGTTAACATTTTTTTTATAAAATCCCTCCCTCCCACTGCCACAAACCAACCTGAAACAACCCAGCACATATCTTATGTATCCAACATGACACAAAATCTAGATGTGTCAAACAAAATGTGAAAAACAAGATCAGATATGATTAGCTTCCACATTGCCCGCCTCACTGACACCACAATCAGCTTCACTTCCTGGCCCCCATGGCTCCTAGAAAGTACTTGAGGGCAGCACGCAGCTGTCCCTCTCAGTTAATGGCTTTTTTTTTTAGTTTGCATTCTGTCTCCCAGTACAAACAGTAAATGCTAGCAAGTGTACTGGGAGAACAAGCAAACGACAAACCCCGCATATCTCCAGCAAGACACAAACTGAAACAGCACCTGCTCTTTTAAAACCACAGAATGTGCTGTGCATACACATTGGGGGGGGGAGCTGGAGCTAACTTCATTCTTTCAGTTTTCATTTTCCCACTGGGCCAGCTTCCTTTTTTCAGCTAGGTTTCTGACTGTCAGAAGAAAAAAAAACAGTAAATGTGTCAGACTCCACTGAATGACTGACATGAAATACCAGCAATATGGGGTGAGTGGAGATTAAGAACCAGAGAGGGAAGGAACCTCACAATCACAGAAAAAGACAGACAGCCACCTAGTGGCCAAAACAGACCCTAAAGGACTACATTTGATATATGTATAGCTACATGTAGAAAAACAAAAAACAACCAGCAAATGTATTCTGAAACTGTGAAGTCTTTTTTTCTGTTATTGAATCACTGTATAATAGGAATAATGCACTCCAGGGTGAGTGTCATGCTGGAATAATGTCACTTCTTTAGTGTTGGACACACTCGGCCTGGGGCCTCATGCACAACCATCTGAGTCAAGTCATTATTCCAGCACGACACACACCCTGGAGTGCATTATTCTTGTAATGTTTGCGTATTATGCCATTTTACAATGTGGTAACTTAAAAGTATTGCTGGAATGGTAAATAAGGAAAGCCTGTTGCAAATTATTGCGCGAACAGTAGAAAAACTGTATATGTCATAACAGGCAAATTTCCACATGAATCTTAAAATGATATGTTGCAACCTGTATATTTCTGTACAAATGGTAAAATTATCCATAACAACTGGTAAATTTCTGCACAAATGGTAAAATTACATGTTGTGACTGGTAAAGTTCTGAGGAATGAGTGAAGGTAATCAGGATGGATAAAGATAGGTTTGGGGTGGTAGTATTTAAAAATGTAAATTCCACAAATGAATTCAAGAACTGTCCTTTAGCAAGATACAGGTTTGGGTGTCTAATTGTATGTCAATATTAGCTTCTTAATACCATTTTTTTAATTGTAAAAAGAAAACAAGATATATCTACAATCAGTATTTTTCTCAGCACGAGAGGTAAATCATGAAAATAAGGAGTAGGGATCATTTTTTTATTTTACTGTTTGTGTCAGGATGTTAACTCTAAAATCATTCTAACTCTGGAACTATGTAATATTTTTTTTCACAAAACCTTCCAAATGCACACCCTTGGCATGGGCCCCTTCAACCCTGAAAATTTAATCAAAAAATACCACACCACCTAGGCTGTAGATTAGAGCAAAAAATACTCAATGTTATGTACAAGGAAAACTATTTTTTTTTTTTACCATTTTTAACTACTCTAAATTTCAAAAACCAAACAAGATGGTATCACAACACTTTTCACATGTTCAAACTGTGGCAGTCTGACACACATGCCACATTTTGAGTTGTTCCGTCAAACGACACCAAAGTTATTAAGGTGCAGAAATTAGGGTTTAAAATTCAACAGCCTACTCAACCACACACACATATACTATATATAGGGGCACTGTTGTGCCCCATTAGTTAGGGTTGAGTAAGCAGTTTAATGTTAGACCCCACATTTTGCACATCAATAACTTTACAACCTTCAAATAGATTTGCACTAAATTCGGAATGGTCTTGGATGGTAGATCTCTTGATATGCTAAGTTATGTTTCAATCAGATTTGCGTTTGTTTATGCAGCAGAGTGCCAAAAAGCCAGTTCTTCTATTTTTTTTTTTTTTGCCCATTGCACTGCTGCCACAATGCTTGGAATTTTGGTCCAAAATTTTCAGTGTAGAAAGAGGTTTTTTTAAATCCCCTTTCATGAGCTGTCAAAATCCCTTTTCACAAGCTGTCAAAATCTCCTTTCATGAGCCAATCCCCTTTTTTGCGAGCTGACAAAATCCTTGTTCATGAGATCAGGACCACATGGCCAAAATCTGATAAACAAGGAATTCTCTCGAATGGGGATTTTGACACCTCATGAACATGGAATTTAAAAACCTTCTCAATGTACTGCTAAAATAATGGTTTTGTCTTTTGTCTTGAAATATGCAGGGTAAAAATGGGGTGTCCCACAAATGTGAATTATGCTGTTTAGGTGGAAACATTTTCATTGGTTCCATAGCTATGCCATTATGGAGCTGAGATATTTCTCAAAGGATAACATTGCAGTGCCTGCAACACCTTTCAGTGCCTTTATCTCAGAAATGATTTGAGATACAGATTTTTCACTCCAGGTAGCTTTAGGTGAACTAAGCATGTTTGGCGGTTTTGAAATCATGATTGCAATTGCAGTGGAATTTTTTTCATAGCTGCTATGTTTACTGAGGTATTGGAAAATTAGTGCTACAAGGGTTCCTTTAGGGCTGCTGTATGGCTCCATAGTTATGTGTAAGTGGGAGCGCAGGGCCCAGATGGCCTGTGCTCCCACAGATTCATATCATTATGCAAAAATGAGCAGCTTGAAGGGAGTGTGGGGCCCAGGTGCCTGAACTCCCACCAACATATGCCAGTTACCAGTTACATTACACCTTCTCAAAAAGTAAGGAAATTCATTGCAAGAAAATTCATTAATGCATTAGTTTGGATTGAAGTGACAAAAGAAGGGAAATGAGGCATTAGGGATGACACCCTAACACTTCCATGCCCTACCACCCCACCCCCACCAACTATAGACCAAGAGGTGACAGAGTGTGCCTTGAGGTCTTTGGGCCTAATTCTCACCCCATTTTCCTATAATGTATCATGTTAGCTTTGTTACAAATGGAATGGGTGAGAGTTAGGGCCAACAACCCCAAGGTGCATCCCATCACCTGTTGGTCTATGGTGGGTGGGGGTGGGATGGTAGGGCTTAGGGAGGTGTTAGGGTGTTAACCCTAATGCCTCATTTCCCTACTTTTCTCACTTCAACCCTAACTGATGCATTAACAAAGTTTTTTTTCAATGAATGTATATATTATAGTGGCACTGTAATGCACTGTAATGTATTATTAGGGCTGAGTACCCCAGTTAAGGTTAAATCTCAAATTTTGCACATTAATAACTTCGCAACCATAAAACAGATTTGCCTGAAATTTGTAAAGCATGATCTGGTACCATAGATCTCTGAATATGGCAAGTTGCATTAAGATCAGATCTACAATTGCGGAGTTACAGCATGCCAAAAATGCATAAATTATAGATTTTTCTGTGTTTCTTTGCTCACTCCTACAGCCTACATGGTTTGTGCGATTGGTCTGAAAATTTCAGGGAACATGCAGCCGGGCTCCCTGCTGTGCCTTTTGAAGTTTTTGTGTAAACATATTAAACGGCTCAAAAGTTGTTAAAAAAAACTGAATGTCATTATAATCTATTGGAAAAGTTAACAACAATTGCAGCAGTGTCGCAAATGCAGTTTTTAGTGTCACAAATGAGCCTTTTACTTTCATGAGTCTGCCATTTTTTTCAGTCGCAGCTCAAAAAAACACCTGCCATTTAAATTTGGGACCCTCTAGGGACACAATTCTTGTTGTGTTCACCTAGTCGAGTCCCGAGGATGCTAGCCTTGTCTGTTTTGGGGGGATAACCCCACCAAAATATGTTTTTAAAATTTTTGCAAAAAGTAGTGTCACAAAGTGCTTTCGCAAATGCAACATTTTTTGATTTTTTTTGTGAAAGTGTCATGATTTGCGACAGTAATTTGTGAAAGTAAGGCCAAAACAGCCCTCTTATAAAATAGCAGTTTGGTCTTTGGGGCTGAAATTTGCAGGGAATAAAACCAACATCCCACAGATGTGCCTTTTGGTGGTTTGGTGCCAAAATATTACTGGGTTACAAAGCTATGACACTCCAGTTGTCCAAAGTTTAGGATTTTCCCATAGGAAAACAACACATTTTGGGTCCTGTATCTTGAAAATTGTTCAAGATACAGACTTTTCACTGCATGAAAATGCTTAGCCCTCTACTGGGGGGCTAAGTTCAAAACTAGCCTGGAAAGTCATACATAATATGAAATTTTAAATTTTTTTGTACGTCGTACGGTTCCTAAGATATAAGCAATTTAGTATTCCAAGTGCTTATTTTCCTGTCTGAGGGCCACTATTATGCCCACATTCTTTGTATTCACTGTGCTTCTGGATGCACCTCTTTTGGACACAAAGCGTGTGCATTAGCATTATGGTTACTGTTAGCGTTTGTGTTCACGTTTGCTCTTGCATTTCCATTTGCATTTGTGTTTATGTTTGCACTTGCATTTCTGTTGCCGTTTGCGTTAGCATGTACATTTGCATCTCTGTTAGCATTACCATTTGCCTTACCATTGGCATTTCCATTTACGTTTGGTTCACCGTCACTGTTACTATTACCATTTACATTTCTGTTACCATTACTATTACCGTTTGCATTTCCGTTTCCATTTGCATTTGAGTTACCCTTGCCATAAGCATTACTGTTACCATTTGTGTCTGGGTTTATGACTGTGTTTGCATTACCATTTGCATTTACATTTGCATGTCTGTCACCATTAGCGTTACCATTAGTGGTTGCGTTTACATTACTGTTACCATTTGTGTTTACGTTTGCGCTTGCATTTACGTTATCATTTGTGTTTATGTTACTGTTACTGTTTACACTTGCATTACCATCTGTGTTTGCTTTACCATTACTGTCAGCTTTACTGTTGCTGTTTATGTTTCTGTTTCTGCTTGCATTTATGTTACCATTTGTGTCTGGGTTTACGTTAATGTTTGCGTCACCATTAGCATTACCATAAGCACTTGCGTTTATGTTACTGTTATCATTTGTGTTTGTGTTTGTGCTTGCATTTACATTACCATTGCCATTTGCATTTACATTACCATTTGCATTTGTGTTACCATTGCCCTTAGCATTAGCATTACCATTTGTGCTTGCATTTGCATTTACATTAACTTTTGTGAAACCATTAGCGTTACCATTAGCCTTTGCATTTACGTTACCATTTGCATTTGTGCTTGTATTTACATTACCATTGCCATTTGCATGTACATTACCATTTGCACTTCCATTACCATTTGCATTTGTGTTTGCGTTACCATTACTGTTACTGTTTGTGTTTGCATTTTGTGCTTCCATTTGTGTTACCATTTGTGTTTACTTTTGCGTCACCGCTTGCAATACCATTAGCAGCTGCATTTACATTACCATTTGCATTTCCATTTGCACTTGCGTTTCCATTAGTATTTGGGTTTTTGTTTGCATTACCGTAACCATTAGCGTTTGCATCTCCATTCACATTTGCATTGGTGTTACCGTTACCATCAATGTTTACATTTCCATTGCCATTACCATTAGGATTTGTATTAACGTTTGTGTTTACATTTCCATCACCATTACCGTTACTGTTAGCATTTCTTTTTATGCTACTGTTACCATTTGTGTTTGCACTTGCATTTGAATTGCCATTTGCATTTGCCTTTATGCTTGCATCACCTTTACTGTTACCATTTCAGTTTCTGTTTGCACATGCGTTTCCATTACCATAACAGTTAGCATTTGAGTCTGCTTTCACATTTGCAATGGCGTTACCATTACCATTATTGTTTGCATCTTCGTCACCATTACTGTTAGCAGTATCATTACTGTTAGGGTTATTATTCACAAATGGCCACCACCACATTCCATTCACTATTTATATTGCACATTCTCAAAAAGAAGGGAAATTCATTGACAAAAGCAGGGAAATTTGGTGTTAGGTTTTAAAACCCTAACTGCGCATTCCCCCCACCCCATCACCACCACACACATACATATACATGCAATTAGGGGAAGGACCAAGGCAACACAACCAATCACACACAACCAACAACATGTAACAGAAATAGCATACAACTATCTAAACCACAAAACCACACACCCATGCTCCCATCTTCCACACACCAAGAGATGTTGGGCTGTGGCACAGGGTCATCACTGTTAACTCTGATCCCGGACATTCCACACACCACAAAATACATATCACTATGGACAACTGGGCATCTTGGGCCACATGCTGCCACCAACACATAACACAGACTGCACATATGGTATTTGGGGGTTCAGAAGACCCAAAACAGATTTTGGACTTTCCCTGAAACACTTTTGCAAATCACTTTCGCAAATGCAACAGTGTCATGCTATGCATTTGAGACACTTTCGTGTTTGTGACAGTATTTTGTGACACTTTTTTACATGCTTTCTTAAATGCAACACTGTCGTGTCTTTCATTTGTGGCACTTTTGTGTTTTTTCGAAAGTATTTTGCGAAAGTATGCTGCTGATTACTGCACATCTTTGCCATCATCCTGCAAGCAAATGGTTGGGTCCTTTGGGCTGAAATATGCAGGGTGGCAAGCCCTGGTCCCACAGATGTGTCTTTTCCTGCTTTGGTGCTAAAATACTTAAAGATGACAAAGTTACACTGTTCCACAATTGAGCATTTTCCCATAGACTAACATTGTGGTGCCCATGCTGTCTTTCACCACCCATATGTTGAAAACATAGCACGGTACACAGTTTTCACTACGGGCAGCTTGGTTCACCTTTAGGTGAACTAACCTTGTGGAACAAATTTGGAAATACTGCATGATACCTGAAGTTGGATTTTTTTTCCCTACTTGCTACAGAAACACAGGTATACACCTACTTCTGGATGTGTGTGATTGGTTGTATTGCCTTGGTCCTTCCCCTACTTTCATTGTGTGTGTGTGTATGTGTGTGCGTGTGCATGTGTGTGTGGTTGTGGTGGGGTTGGGGGGAACACACAGTTAGGGTTTTGAACCCTAACACCAAATTTCCCTGCTTTTGTTGCTGTGGAACAACCCTAACTGATGCATTAATGGAGTTTTTTGCCATGAAATTTATATATATATATATATATATATATATACACACACACACATGCAATGACTATATGTATATATATATATATTCATTGCAAAAAAACTCTGTTAATTCATCAGTTCAGGTTGATGTCACAGTGACAAAGGTTTGGAAATTCAATGTTTGGGTTACCACCCCTACTACCTCCCTTTCACCCACCCACCATACAGGCACCAACAGGCATTGGTGTGTGCCATGGGGTAGTCAGGACCAACTCTCACCCCATTCCATATGTAAACAAGCTGACACTCTACTGTATAGGAGAATGTGGTAAAAGTTAAGTCTGATGACCCCAAGGCAGACCCCAATGCCTGTTGGTGAGGGCAAGGTGGCACGGGTGCAAGGGTGTCAACACTAACACTGAATTTCCTCACTTTTGTTGCTGTGGAACAACCCTAATTGATGCATTAAACTCAGTTTTTTGCTATGAAAGAGTATATATATATATATATATATATATATATATATATATATATATATATGTATGTATATCAAATGAACAGACTGTATCAATACCTAAAATTATTTGATGGTTTTAGAAAATAAAAACTATTAAATTCGTTTTACTTTTTCCAAACTTTGGTCATACAACATATTATTTAAGGAGAAACTGTATAGTTTGTAACTTAATTTTCCTTTATCTTATGCCCTTAATCGTGGCATTTCACTCTCTCCAATAGGAACCCCTACCCTTCATTGCTTTCCCTGCAAAAGCACTGAAAGACAATAATCTTAATATTTACCACAAGTTTAAGACCACAGCTCAAAACACTTTTTGGTTTCAGATGCCCAAAGTTTTTCAGATAAAACTTTACTTTATGTTGCTTCCTTAACAACACTGTAGTTACATTGTAACTATACTGTAACTGTATTGAAACTGTGATGTAGTTACATGTAATAAACATGTTTATGCAGACAATTTGGTCACTCCTGTCCTTTAAATGGAAGTGCAGGACACTTTCATGGCTACATACTTATATGCATTTATGGAGGGATGGGAACACATGGCCCGAAGGGCACTGCGCTCCCACAGGCAAATAAGAATATGATTTCTCTATTTAAAAAAACTATAGATGGGTGGAACCACAGGGTCCAGAGGGTCCTGCACTCCCACAGGCAAATATGGCTAGGATTACACTATCTCAAAAAGTAAGGAAATTCATTGCAAAAAACTACATTAATGCATTAGTTAGGATTGGTATTAAAGCATCGAAAGCTGGGAAATTCAACATTAGTTTCCAACCCTAACTCCCCAATCCCACCCCCAAACAGCAAAAGTACAAGACCACGCAAGCAACCATATACAGCCATCATCAGATAAGACAAACAACATACAACTGTTTCCAGATGACACAAATGTTGTAACACTGATGTGCTATCTTCGTGGATTTGTATCTGTGGCATGCAAACTGTAAAATATATGCACTCACTTGTCATTGCAGATCAAAATCCACGATACTGGTGGATGCCTGGAACATCCTCACAGTGTAGTTGGTGGGTGCAACTACGGTAACAAGATTCATGAATGCATGGGATAGGCATACAGGAACCTTAGTGGTAAGGAAAGCGGGGGTTGAGATCAAGTAGACTCTGTAGTGTTACAGTTGGTAGGAAAATGGCAGACTGGGTGAGCAAAGCAGTCCTTATCTGCCATCAAATTCTATATTTCTGTGTTTCTATACTGAAATCACCACACTGCTTCTGTATACAGAAGCACAAGCCCCTTCAGTCAGATACAAACCCATTCTCAAGGCCCTGATTTTTCTTCGGCACTTTGGAGCAAAGTTCTGTGGCAGGGTTTCTATTCGCTGCAGAACTTCTGCGGTGCTAGACACCTATTTCTGTGGCAATTCTGTGGCACACTTTTACCCTTAATTTTATACTTTGTTTTTTGTTTTTCACCATATTTGACATTTTCTTAGTACAGACAAGTGCTTATATTGCTTATACTGTAATGAATGGGTCATCATGAATGCCACATAAAATTAACATATATATTATTAGATAGATAGATAGATAGATAGATAGATAGATAGATAGATAGATAGATAGATAGGTACTTTATTTGTATAATGTTCCTTCCTGGAGGATTGGAGTGCATAGCAATATTAAGAATATACATATTAGGGGAAGGATTACATGATGGGGAGGGAACTGATGTTCACCACACAGGAAAGAGATTTGGGGGCAATCATATCTGATGCCCTGTAAAGGTGGCCAAACAACTTACCAAGGCTGTGGAGAGAGCTAGTGGGATGCTGGAGTGCTATGGTGCAACAGCATTTTGAAAGAGATGGAATTCTATACAGAACATTGCTCTACTATATACACTATAAAGTAATACAAGTAATTAATAATAATACTGCTTTGCCTTGAACACAGTGCACACGCACACATGCACACACACAAACACACAGATGCATACGCACTTGCATGAAACTCACATATATTTGCATGAAACATCAATACTGGTGAAATTTTTGTGAATGTAATTATTTGGATAAAAATGGTGACCTCCTAGGCAGAATGATTTTAAATAAATATATAACATCCCATAAATTACCTCCAGTAGCTACTTGGGGATTGGTCCTGCTGTAGGTGGGAAACTGAAATCATTTGGGGGGCGGCAAAGCAGATCACGCAGCCTTTATGGTAAAACAGAAATTCAGACAACCTAAGGTGTCTTCAGATGTCTAAGCAGAGTACCAAGGCTGCAGGAAGGCAAGTGGCATGATGGGGTAAATAGAAAGAAGTATCATGAGTAGAAAGCAGGAGGTCCAGAGAAGGGTGACAGAGATGGTGCAGAGCTTGTACCAGAAAACATATGAGAGGGGAGAGTAAACTTCCTCAATAAGTAATCAGTGGAGGAGAGGAGGGAACCTGGAGACATGGTATAAAGGAGGAGAACAAGAACAAGGGGGGATGATATGAAATTGGAGGTTGGTGGGTTGAGGAGAGATGTAAGGAAGTTTTTTTTATGCAGAGGGTGGAGGACACATGGAGTATTCTATATAACAAGATATGTAGTGTAGAGAGACATGAAAGGAGTGATACACAACTAGATACAAAATGGAAAGACAGGCAGTGAGACAGATAGAGAGAGCAATGTTTTATTTTTACATTAATCATTTGTATACATATATCATTTATGATTTATGATGACCTCCGTAGCATAATGCTTGAAAATACATGAAGTCCTACTAAGTCTGTCTGGTGACTTTTGTGATCTCAGATCTGCTGTTGGTCAGTACTGATATTCTATATTTATATAATCTGTAAAAATGTATGTCTCAAATCCGGGCTTTATTAACTACCTTAATTAATTTTACGTTTACAAATAATCAGAATGGACAGCAACAATGACTAACATTTTATGCCCCTGTAAAGCAAGCACAGTAATTAAATATCAGGAGCACTCAGCAGACCAGAGCTGTGGGGGAGATTGTTTTTTTTTTAGTATTTTTTTTATTCAACCATTAACTGTGTAGCCAGACTAGGGAGGACAATTTTATATGCATTGTAGTAATTAATTAATTAAGCAATAAGGCATGACCAGGGGTTATGTTAATTGTCTGTTAATCACCTTCTAGGGGTGTACTGTGGCACAAGGTGTAGCCAAGTGCCACATGCCCCAGAGGGTGATTAACTGACCATTAACATAATCCCTGAGAGTGACTTATTGCTATTATAATAAAAAATGTTTTTAAACAGTGTTAAACCTTGTTCAGCATATGGCTAAGCTCTACATGTATGTTAATAAAAGATTAACATAAGGCTGTTAGAATGTTTGCAGCCAAACAGAAAGCTTCATTTCTCAGACCCTTTTTATAATTTATGTTATTGTCTGCTTAGTGCTCCGGATAGAAATTGCTTGTTAAATGCTATAAACCCAAAGACTGTGCTCTCTGGGGCTCGGGGCTGTGGATGCTATTGGCAGGAAAGAAACATTTCTTAAATTTGCACAGAAACTCCCATTGCTCCTGGGGGGCTTTGACCTGGGACTTAATCAATAAAATGAATAGGGGCTAATCAGGAGGGAGCAGTAAGTTTTATGTATTATTTCTATTTTTAGCAATCAGAGCACATTTCTACATTTATTAATTTATTTATGTAATACACAGGATGTGTGCCTAGTACTAACTAAATCATGTAACTGAGTGGTTGCTTTTTCCCCCAACCCATGGACTGGATCATGCACTGAAGCCTCCAGGAAACTGCAACAACCAAAAATTTAAATATTCGGTTCCCTTCTTCTTGACAACGGCCATGCTGGGGACATTTTTGGCCACTTTACTCTGTCAGATTGAATTGTTTGTACAGTAAGCCTTTGTGCTCTGGACAAAAATTACTTATTAAATGGTGTAAACCAGGACAGGAAAGCAAACAGTTTTAAAATTTGAACCGAAGCCCCTGTTGCTCTCTGACTCTGAATGGGCCCCGAACCTGATGCAAGGGCTATTGGTGTTATAGTTTAATGGATTTATTTGTTTGTTTTTATTTTGTCTGCCCACATATGTTTGTCTTTCTCAGAACTGCATTAACAAATATGGTCAGTGACGGTGTAAATGTAAAGCCAACACAGACGAGATCAAGGGAGATTATTTTTGACACATTACATTTTTTTGTGGCCAAAGAAGTCACAACGGGGAATACTGAATAGCCAGTGAAAGCCCCTCTGTGGATCGCAGGGGCTCAGTACTGGCATGGGCAGGGGGAAAAATAATTTACACTGCAGCATTCATGACTGTGATTGGGCTCCAAACCTGCTGCAAGAGGTCTGTTGGTGTTATAGATGGGATGCTCTCTCTCTCCCCCAGGGTGGTAAATTTCTTTATTTACACTATCCTGGGCACATTTCTATTTTATCTAAAATGCACCCTGTGATGCACAGTTCCTTGTCTCTGACCTGCTACAGTGGTGGTTGGTTTCGCAAGTATTACTTGACTGGAAGAAAAATCAATGGGATGGAGCCACTGAGAGCTGAGGCAGTAGGTCTTCCCTCTCTTTCTCTTGGGCGCAGGTATATTTATTATTTATTTAAACTCACCAGGCCACATTGGTATTTTTAATAAAAGGCACCCTGTGAGTCATAGTTTGGTGCATATTTATTTATTAATTCAAATAATGGCTAGAACTAGGGACTTGTGTTTGATTTGTGAGCCCGTAAGTCTCTGGCACTGGGTGGGAGAGAAAAAAAATTTGAATTCAAAGTGAAGCAGCCCTGGCCATTCCCAGTTTCCAACTTGCTATGGGGCAGTTGGTACATATTTTATTAATGGCTACAAAATCATGTACAATCCTATTTGGCAACTGTGCTGGGCAAGAAAAAAAATAATGCTAAGTACTGTGCCATCTTGGGGAGTTGGGCGTCAGTTATTTATGGACTAATGATTAAGCACCTTTGCCCCTTGGAGGCTCTCGAATGCTACTTCCAGATATTGGGTGGTCTCCGGCAATATATTTACTATTTGCCCAAAAAGCAGTAATACGGTAAATAAGTCTGCAGCGTGTTATTTTATGACAGGATGTCTGGAAGGAGCGCCAGAAAGCTGAAGGGGGGGTGTCTTGGGGTACTTACCCAACTTCCATGCCAGTAGCAGGGTTCACCAGTATGTCACTGTATCTTTCTTTATTTTTTAACTTTGAGCCCGGGTACTGGGGACAAAAATCAATGGGCTGAGCCACTGTGAGCCCAGGCAGAAGGGTTTCCTTTTTATATTTTCTCTCTCTCTCTCTCCCCTGGGCACAGCACAGGTATATTTTCCTGGTATATATCTTTAATAACACCCTCCAGGCCACATCGGTATGTTAACTAAAAGCAAGGCACCATGTGAAGCATAGTTCAGTGTTGGTTTGTTTTTGCATTTATTTATTTAAAAAAATGCATAGTGCTAGGGATGTGTGCTTGATTTGTGAGCTTGTGGTTGTAAACCTCTGGTGCTGGGAGGGAAAAATATTTAATTCAAAGTGAAGCAACCCTGGCATTCACAGGCTCCGACTTGTTACAGGGGCAGTATATAACATATACAGTATTTTTATCCTTAATTTCAGAACTCGTACTGGGCTAATAAAATAAACAGGATAGGAACAGTCAAGTAGTGGCTCAATCTCAGGTTCTAAATTGCTGCTAGTTGTGTTTATGCACTGATTCATTGTGCTAGGGAAATGGAATGCATTGCTTTTGGCTGTTCTGTGTTACCACAGGAAAACAAACTGATTTTTAATTTTACATGAAGCCACCTTTGCTCTACCATGGTTCCGACCTGAAACTCAGGGGGAAAAAACAACAACAACAAAAAAAAAACATATCCACTCCTTGATGGCAGCCCCACTGTGCTGGTACATACATCCCTCATTCATTTACATGAGGCATTGCTCCGCAAGGGCTCCAATCTGGGACTCTCAAGCCAGAGGGTGCAGTTTTTTTGTTATGTATTTTCTTAGCTGTCTATAGACACAATCATTTCATATGGCACTGAACAAAAGTTATTCATAGCAAAATAAAGGATGCATGCAAAATATAAGAAGCAGAACAGGGCAGTGCAGGCAATTATTTATTTATTAAATAATTTCACTAGGCAAGTCCCTGTAACATGATGACTGCTCTGTGGCTCGTTAACATTTCATTACAAAACATTGAATTTTTTCTGCACTGGATAAGTGAATTGCGCCCCAGACAGCACTGGAGGGGGGCACATTGATTTTTGTGGTAAGGAGGGTATACTATTATTAAAAAAAGGCACCCAAACTGGGGCATTATTCTATTTGTATGTGTGGCAAATAAGCTGAAAAACAGCCATTCAGAAGAATTCCAACTATAAGTCCCACCATGGGTCTCTGGGACTGGGCCCCCTATTGGTATAAAACAAAAAATAAAAGTTTGGATTTGAACCCAGCAACTGCAACAGTGGTATTTATTTATTTATTCACAGCAACTGGATCCAGCCATGGACAGTCACGGAGGCTTCGGTCTGTTGTTTTTTAATATTTTAATTTATTTACATGAAAGCTCCATGGCCCTTGAACAGTACAAAAAAATACATAGGTCCACTCAGAACTGTCATCTTCCCAACTGGGTGTATGTTTTTTGTATGCCTATGTATTTAATCAGGACTGTCGTAATAAATTGTGGCCAGCAGAGCCTTCCAGAAAATATCCAGAGGACCAATGCAGTGTATTGGAGTGCTTGCCCCCCCACCAAGGAACTGGATCGGGCACCGGAGAGCCATGGATCAAAAAAGGTTTACATTTTAACATAGCAGAAGTCACCTTCTTGATTCAGTTCTCAATGGTAGGGACATCACTAGAAAATGTCAACTAGTTGTACATTAATTCATTTATTTTTTTTATCAGTTTCTGCCCAATGTCTTGGACTGTCACATTGGTCCCTGCTAGGAGGAGATGTGATGCTTGTATGTTTGGCTCCATCAGGTGCATCGTGGCATTTATTTCATGCATAATTAATTTAACGTATATCTTTGCTGTGGTAAAAAAAAAAATTACCTCCCGTCTTTGATACAATACTGACTGCTGGGAACATCACTAGTGCTGAATTCTTTCATAAACCACTTCAATAATAAATTGGAAGTCAGAAGGTGGTGCATTTCAGTGAATGGCTTTGAGTGTTGTCTAGGAGGGGCTGTAATTGTTTGAATATTTGCCAATGGCAGCAAATGGAGCACTTCTGCATATATGAGTGTAGGCAGCCCTTAAGTCACAGAGAAAAGGCTCGAATGGGCATTATTGATTACACAGAGTGCTGAAAGACCAGACGTGGCACTTCATGGCTCAGGACTGCTAGGGGTCCTAACTTTCATCCTGGCCAGTAGGGAAGGGCTGCATCTGTGGGCTCCTGTGCATTTGGAGCGCTAAATGTACTTGACCTTGGGCTTTCTCCCCTTGCTGCTTTCCATGTAACAGCCAAGGAAAAGTAGTGATAGAGAAGAGTGTGAAGAACACCTGCATGCATGTCAATTTCCGCGGTCTGCCACTGCAAATTCCATGACTGGCCATGATTTCCACTGGTGGCTGCAAATTCCCCGGGTGAACGCAAATTCTGCGGGTGATCACAAATTCTGTAGTTAATTCTGTGGTCAGCCACAGCCACAGAATCATGGAAAACTCGGGGCATTGCCCATTCTATCCCAAATTACAAGACTTCTTTTCTCTATGCCTCCATGTTGCCAGCCTTTCTGTAGCAAAGAGGGTTCTGTGTCTCTTCAGTCAGAGGTTTAAGACATACACCAGCTTCTGGCTCTAAAAGAGCAGGCCCCTTGCATAAAGAAAACCTCTGAAGTGACACAGTACCCTCAGGGGACTTTACTTCTGCAGACAGAAGTAATGCTGCACTTTTCATACCAGGGATTTTGTGATATCTGTGCTTCTGCACCCAGAGATCTGTGTGTATGTCTTACACCTACAACTACAGAAGCACAGGCCCATCAATTGTGCATATGGTTTATGGTGTCCATGGCTAGATGAGAATACAGAAAGGCTGATAGGACTGCTTTTCTGACCTAGTCTGCCATTTTCCTACCTACTATAACACTGCAGACCCTACTTGATCGCTGATTCCCCCCTTTCCTTACCACTAAGGTTCTCTTATGCCTACCCTATGCATTCTTGAATCCAGTTACCATTTTTCCACTGCCACCAATGCTTGGAGGATGTTCCAGGCATCCACCAGTATTGTGGATTTCTGTCTGCAGTGAAAACCATTAGTGGTCTTGTCCTTTTGCTGCTTGATTGGTGGAGGTGGGGAGTTAGGGTTGGAAACTAATGTTGAATTTTCCAGCTTTTGATGCTTTAATACCAACCCTAACTGATGCATCAACATAGATTTTTGCAATGAAAATATATATATATATATATATATCTATATATATATCTATATATATATATATATATAGATATACATCTCTCTAAATATATATATATATATATATATATATATATATATTCATTGCAAAAATGTCATTAATGAATCATTTAGAGTTCAGAGTACACCAACAAAAGTTTGTAAATTCAGTGTTAGGTTACCAAACCCTACAATCCCATCCCACCAATCCCCACCCACCCCACCCTCCTCACACCAGCAGGCATCGAGGCGTGCATTGGGGTCATTGGACTAACTCTCACCATTTCATGTGTAAAGCTGAAGTGGTGCAGTATAAGAGAACCTAAAGGTGGATTAAGCTGCAGAGAATGAAAAATCCATATCTTGCACTGTTTCTGAGATACGGGAATTGGAAGTCAGTGTGGGCACCACAATGTAAGCCTATGGGAAATTTCTCAACTTCGGAGCACTGTAACTATAGACCTGTTGAATACTTTAGGACCAAACCACCAAAAGGCACATCTGTGGGACCAGGGCTTGCCACCCTGTACATTTCAGCCCAAAAGCCCTAACCATTTTGATGTTGTGGGGTGGCAAAGAATTGTTGTTTTTGGATGATGTTCTGAAACAAATTGCTACAGTTTTTGAAAATTTTGCAGCAGAATGGGCAAGACACTTTCATGATTTGCAAAGGTGTCGCATCCATTCTGTCACAGTTTGTGACACTACAGGGGGTCTGATCACCAAAACAACATTTCTGTTTTTTCCCCCCAACAAGAAAAATAGTGTTGTAATCCTCAGGGTCTGATTAGGTAACCACAACTGTCAGTGTTTACCTACGAGGTCCCAAATTGAAACACCAGGCATTTTTATCTCTTGCTAACTAAAAACAAGATGGCCACCACATGACAGTTAAAGGGCCATTTGTGACAGTAAAATGTAGTGGCAGCAGCTTTCAAGAGACACATATATTTTTTCCCATTGACTGTAATGGGAAACTTGTCTTTTGAATTACTTTTGAACAGTTTAATATTTTTCACCAATTTTAGAAAAGCACATCAGTGACCCAGACTTCATTTGTCCTGAATATTTCAGACCAAACAGACCAATCATGTGGGCTGTGGCCACGAGCAAAGAAACATGCAAAAAAAAACATGATTGCACATTTTCTGACACTCTGCAGCACTGCAAATGCTCATCTGACCATAACACAACTTGCCAGATCCAGAGATTTATGGTACCAGATCATGCATGCAAAATGTCAGGCAAATCCATCATATGGTGGCAAAGTTATTATAGTGCAACATTTGGGTTTAACAAAGAAGTGGCCGGGTAACCCTAACTATACTGGCACGGTATATATATATATATATATATATATATATGTGTGTGTATATATATATATATATATATATATATATATTAGAGGCAAAAAACTCCATTTAATGCATCAGTTAGAGTCGTTTCACAGTGACAAAAGTGAGGAAATTCGATGTTAGGGTTGAAACCCCCTTTGCACCCCTCCAGCCCACCCCAACTGGAATCGGGGTGCCCGTTGGGGTCATCATCCCTAAGTTTCACCCCATCACATGTGGAAAGAAGCTGAGGAATAGGAGAATGGGGTGGCAGTTAGGACCGATGACCCCAATGCACACCCTGATTCCAGTTGGGGGTGTGGACTGGAGGGGTGCAAAGGGGGTTTCGACCCTAACATTGAATTTCCTCACTTTTGTCACTATGGAACAACCCTAACTGATGCATTAAACAGAGTTTTTTGCCTCTAATTTCCCTTCTTTTTGTGAATGATAATGAAAAATACTGAATGTAATGCAGCGGTGGGAGCACAGGGGTGATGTCTTGTTGCATTGTAACATTGTGCCTGCAAGCGCAAATTGTAATGCGCATGGTGACACAAAGCGAAACAGAAAGATGAACAGTACTGTAGACAGAAATGTTAAAAATAATGGAAACGCAACCGCAAATGAAAACGCAAAGGGTAACACACATGGTGGCGTAAACGTGAACGGTAAGTGAAATGGGTACGTAACCGCAAGCAGAAATGGTAATGGTAAGAGTAATGTAAGCACACAGGCTGGTTTTCCCCAAAAGCCGTATAGAGAAAGACAGTGAGTAGAAAGAATGTATGCAAAATAATGACTCTCGGAACACAAAAAATCAGTAGTTGTAATAGTAAATTGCTTATATCTCAGCAACCATATGACATAGAAAAAAAATGTAAAAGCCATATGTATTATCACTTTCCTGGCTAGTTTTATATGTAGGGGGCTATAATTTGTTGACAAAAACTCCGTTATCTACTTACGTTTTGAGATCACGGGCCCTCAAAGCGCGGCGAAGCATAATAATGTTATCCTACGAGAAAAAAAACAAGTTCGGACTGCCATAACTTTGAACAGTTTAATATTTTTTCATGAAATCTTCAAAAGACACATCAGGGACCCCAGCTGCACGTTCCCTGAAAATTACGGGCCAGTCGCGCAAACCGTGCGACCTGTAGGTGCAACCGTAGAATTCCAGAAAAAGTGTAAATGCACATGCAGATTATGCTTAATAACTCCACAGCTGTGTATCTGACTGGTACAAAACTTAACATATCCCAAGGTGTATGAGTCTTGATCATGTATTCCAAATTTCAGGCAAATCCGTCAAACGGTTGCAAAGTTAATAAGGTGCAAAATTTGGGGTTTAACATGTAAGTGGCTCCTCAACCCTAACTATGGTAGCACTACCGAGCTACCATAATATGAGATATATATATATATATATATATATATATACACCATGCCAGTATAGTTAGGGTTGTCTGGCCACTTCTTTGTTAAACCCAAATGTTGCACTTTAATAATATATATTTTATATATATATATTTTTTATATACAGTATATATATATATATATAGAGAGAGAGAGATGGATGAAGATATAGATGTACCAATTATGTTTTTAAAGGTGTAACTGAAAAATCCTTACATCCTCCAGAAAAATAGTCTCCCCATGCAAGTCAGCTTTACTCAGCTGGATTATAGTAGTTGATTTAGTAGTTCTAGCTGCAGTTTTAGTTTAGTAGCAGTTTTAAAAGTAGTAGCTCTTCTTGGTGTTTAAGCAGTTGATTCTGCAAAGGACTGGGAAGAAGCTAGACTGATAATTTAAAGAGTGAAAGTGGTGCTTTATGGGGGCTGCAATAGAGCCAGCATAGCTGACCACACTGAAAGAGAGTGAGAGCAGCACTGCAGGGTGGCAAAAGACAATGAGGGTAGTTGCAAGGTGTATGAAAATGGTAAATAGATGATAAAACATGGCCATAAGGGAATTTGTATATTGCCTGCCAGCTCATGTTACTGTGGTTTGCTAGCAGTGGTATGGTGAATTTGAAGAGTGTTTGGGGAAACCAGAGAAATAAGCGTAAGACCTGCAACGTACAGTGCTCTGTTATGAGTCAGTGCAGGTAGTGGCAAATGCAATAAATAAAATAAATGCATCATTATGCAAGCTCAACCAGATAAATAAACAACAAAAAAAAAAAAACAGGAACAAGGTCTGACCCTGTTTTGAGGGGCTTTTCATTCACAGAGACAACTGGAATTTAAGATGATGTCAGATTTCAATTTCACAGTTCTGAGTGTGGTGTAATTATTTTTTTTCCTTATGTAATGAGATCACCAATCCAGGATATCACCAGTGGGTAATTGCAGGATTTATTCATAAGTGAAGTCTGAGTCAACTAATCAAGGTTTAAATCCACTGTCCAGTAATGGCTTTCCATTGTTATGCTTACAGATGTAATAGAGGTTTGTTTAAATGAAATGCAAATCAGAGCCTTCACAATGTCAGCCTGAAAGCAGTGCTGCAATCAGTTATCTTATTCAGAGTGATTATAATATACATTTGTATTGGTTCACAGTGCCTAACTGAACATAGTAAACCACCCATGATTTTCAGTAAGCCACCCATGATTTTCTGGCAAAAAAAAGACAGTTGATCACTAACTGGTTTCATAAAGTTTTCGCTATTGTCTGAATGCACTGTGCTTATCTGCAAAATAGATATTGATTTCACCTGAAGTCATGATCAAAAAATTGACTGAAGGTTTAAGATCAGTGCTTATGATGTAAAAGTACTACAGCAGACTATTTGGTATGACAAATTGAAGTTGTGTTTGCTTGCCATAAAATGCAAATAATAGACACTGTGATGAAAGAAGGATGCTTGTTGACAGATTTGAGCTTTTATGCACAGGGGTTTGGCCATCATTTCTTTTCTAAGTAAGGTTTCAGCTAGTAGCACTGAGGATTAAATAGAAACATAGAGACTATCAGCCGATAAGGAATGCCAGGCCCAACCGGTCCGCTTAATTTTCCTACCTTAATTGGCTGCTGATGTCCCTATCTGGTAATTGTCTTTAGCTTCTTCTTCTTCCCACCTGTAGGGTCCTCTTATGTCTGTCTCATGTATGTTTATATCCTCCCACTGCTGATGCTCCCACTACCTTCTGGAGTAGGTTATTCCATGCATCTACCACCCTTTCTATAAAAAAGAACGTCCTCACGTCCCTTTATCCTGCCCCTTCCAATCTCATATTGTGCCCCCTTGTTCTTGTGTCCCTCCTATATTGAAAGGTGTTTCCCCCTTGCACCTTGTTCATGCTCTTGTGATAACTGAACATTTCTATCATATCCCCCCATTCCCTCCTTTCTTCCAGTGTATACATATTGAGGTCTTTTAATCTCTCCGCATATGTCTTCTGGTGGAAGCCCTGCTCCACTTTTTCGCCCTTCTCTAGACCACCACCACCTGGTCTATGTCCTTCTTAAGATGCAGTCTCCAGATATGTACACAGTATTCCAGATGAAGCCTCAACAGTGTTTTGTATAGTGGTATCACAACCTCTCTTCTTCGGCTAGTGATGCCCTTTCGTATGCACTCCAACATGCCAATGGCCTTCCCTACAGCCTTTGTACTCTGCTTGGTTACCTTTAGGTCATCTGAAATAATAATCCCCAAATCTTTTTCTTCCCTGGTGACTATCAGTAACTCCACCCTCCCATCCTGTAGCTCTACCCAGGGTTTCTGTGGCCCAGGTGCATGATTTTTCACTTCTTCGCATTGAATCTCAGTTGCTACTCTCCAGACCATTTTTCCAGTTTTTCTAGGTCACACCTAAATCCCACTGAAATCAATGAAAACCTTTAAGCAGTCTCCTTCACAATAAATTTATTGTGCTATATCAGATGTTTTATTATGCAGTTGTCCTTGGCATACCAGCATTTTTTTATATACTGGCTGGGCTCTTTACAAGTGAGAAACAAGATGTATTGGTCACTTGAGGCTGCACAGAGCAGAGCTCATGTCTACCTGACATCTGCAGCAAAATATTCATATTTGACTCTTCTAAGCTTTTGAGTCTCCAAAGTATAACTCATTTCCCCTTCATTTGTTTTTCTATCAATCTCACTGTTCATGCACAACAGCCCTCATAGCACAGCAACAGACCTAATTTGAGTTTTATCACACACTGTACAGTGTCCTTCTCACTCCAGCTACCATACGACTCCACTGAGATTAGCAGACTCAGAGAGGGGCCTCCTCTCTGATGTACTTTAACCCAGAATCTTTTCACAGTGTTAATTTTGATTCCCAGCAGGCCATGCAAGAACTTATTCTTGAAGCCTGGACTGCAAGCAACACCACTCTAGGGGATAAAGACCGATTGATGATCTGTAAAAAAAGTGCTGTATATTTTATGAGAAATTCTTCCCAAATTAATTAATTATGTGACTATTGCTGGAAGAATAATGATCACAGTAGAACAATTGTGCAATAAAACCATAATCATGCAGTATAATGTGGGGAGTGGTGCAATGCAGTGGCTGTGGGGCAGCCATATTCAGGCAGACCTTCTGGACACTGAGGTGCTGCCCTATCTGCATGCATCTTTCTGGACTGTGGGATGAGGTAGCCAGACTCAGAGCGGAAGCAAACTGGGTCAGGAGTACCATCACCCTATCCAGGGACCACCCAGTCCAATGCAGCTGCCTCAAAGGATGCCGAGAACGAGGAGCACTTGGATGACAGTGGGCTCAGGGAGGTTAGAGCAATCAGACAGAGGCACATCCCAGATCCTATTCCTCTCAAGAACTCATATGCCACACTGGCAAATGAGGACAACCAAATAGAGGTACCCAGAGAAGTGGAAGGAAAGGATGTGGAGGTTAGGCAAGGAGGTGACCTCAGTGGAGAAAGCAGTGGACCCCAGAGGAGGAGGAAGCGAATCCTGGTGGGGGACTCCATCATAAGAGGGATCCAGCTAGGAACACAGGAGGGGGAGGACAGGGAGGTGAGGTGCCTACCAGGTGCCACGGCATGGAGGGATGGAAGGAAGATACTGGGGATCACTGGAAGGCAAGATGGAGGGTGAGCTGGATGTCATTATCCACCTAGGTACTAATGACTTGGCAAATGGGGAGCCAAAGGAAGTTCAGGAAGAGTTTAGGAAACTGGGAGGGTCTCAAGCAAGTAGCTACTTCTGTCACTTTCTCAGAAGTACTACCTGTGAGAGGCAAGGAGAGCATAGGAGTACATGCACCAGGAACTTTAAGTCATGGTTGAAGAACTGGTGCTGTGAGGAAGGTTTGGATTCATTGGTGACTGGGGACCAACCTGGAGGATGGAGGTTTGTTCAAGCCTGACGGCCTGCATCCATCCTGGAGGAATCAAGCACTCAATGATAAGTTTAAATGCTACATTGACAAGCATTTAAACTAGCAAAGGGGTGGCAGGCCAGCAAGGATGGTACCTACTTGCTCACCCCACAGCTAGTGGTGGAACCAGTGAACCAGAGGATGGCTATCTCTGCAAAGCAGTGTGCAAAAGATGGAGATTAGTGTCCAAAAGGTGGATAAGCAGAAAAGGGCCAAATTCAGCAGAAGGGCAAACAGCAAGGAGAACCAGGGATAAATGACAACCAAGGAAGGGGCTGGAGTAGAACAGTGAAGCAGTCTAGGAGGTCAAATCATGGAAAGCCATGTGTGCAATGCCAGAGCCTTAGCAACAAGATGGAAGATCTGGAGGCTGTCATGGTACAGTCAGACCTGGACATTGTGGCCATCACTGAAACCTAGTGTAATGATAACCATGACTAGGAGATGGCCATACCTGGCTACAACATATTCAGAAGAGACAGATCAGGCAGGAAGGGAGGAGGAGTGGCACTGTATGTGAAAAATGACATAAGGGCCACACAGATCCAGGAGGAACAAAATGGGGAGAGATACTGTGGGTTAAGCTGGAAAGGAAAATGGGGCCAGCCATCCGCACAGGTGTGGTCTATAGACCACCAGCCCAGGAGGAAGAAACAGATAGGGAGCTGATGCTAGCCATCCAAAGGATGGCAGACAAGGGTGGTAGTACTGGTTGGAGACTTCAATATACCAGACGTGGACTGGAGCATCCCAGCAGCAGCATCAACTAGGAGCAGATTTATCCTGGACTCCTTCAGGTGCCTTCCTCAAGCAACTGGTCATGGAACCAACTCGGCAGAAGGCAATACTGGACCTTGTGCTCACAAACAGGGACAGTGTGATGGGGTAACAGTGGGGGAGCACCTGGGTAACAGTGGCCACCAGTCATTGTGGTTTGAAATCACAGAAAGAGCAGAACCAAACCACACAAAAACACGTATCCTGGATTTTAGGGGGGCAGACTTTGGGAAAATGGGGAGAAACTTGAAAGAGGCATTAAGGGGAATGGGACAGGAATCAGGGGTTGAGGAACAGTGGGCAGTATTTAAAATGGGGATTATAAGAACAACAGAATTATGCATTAAGCAGGTCAGCAAGAGGAAAAGGAAGAGGAGACCATTATGGTTTTCCAAAGAGGTAGCAAAGAAAGTGAAAGCCAAAAAGATTGCATTCAGGCAATACAAAAAGTCACAGGCAGAAGGGGATAGGGAGAAGTACCAGGAGAAACAAAGGGAGGTAGGGAAGTCAGTAAGGGAAGCCAAAGCTCAGACAGAAGAACACATTGCAAAATCAGTGGGTAAAGGGGACAAAACCTTTTACAGGTACATAAGTGAAAAAAGAAAGACAATGGGAGGGATAGTGAGACTGAAGGGGGAGGATGGGAGCCGCGTGGAGGATGACAACAATAAAGCTGACATATTGAACAGGTATTTCTGCTCAGTCTTTACTAAGGAAGAGGGGGTTAATGGGTCTGAAGGAGTACAAGGGTGAGAATGGTGCAAAATGGACACAAGTCCCCTTTACGAGAAGGGTCCTGAAGGAACTGGAAGTAATAAGAGTTGATAAAGCAATGGGGCCAGATGGGGTGCACCCCAGGGTCCTTAAAGAACTAAGAGAGGTGGTGGCTGAACCTCTGGCTATCCTGTTCAGCCAATCACTGGAAACAGACCCAAAGACTGGAGGACAGCAGATGTAGTCCCCTTATACAAAAGTGGGAACAAAGAGGAAGCAGGGAACTACAGACCAGTCAGCCTCACCTCGGTAGTGGGAAAGATCATGGAAGCACTACTGAAGGAGAGACTGGTGGAACATCTGGTTGTCAATCGACTACAGGACCCAAGGCAGCATGGTTTCACCAGGGGGAGGTCATGTCAGACCAACCTCATTGAATTTTTTGACTGGGTGACTAGGGAGGTGGATCAGGGAGGGCAGTGGACATGGCCTATCTGGACTTCAGCAAGGCCTTTGACACTGTGCCATAGAAGACTATTACACAAACTGGGGAATATGGGTGTGGGCAGGACAGTAGTGTGGTGGTAGGTAACTGGCTGGGTGGCAGGACACAGAGGGTGGTGGTAAATGGCTGTCACTCCACAGAGGGAAGAGTAACCAGTGGGGTACCACAGGGATCAGTGCTGGGACCGGTCCTATTCAACATCTTCATCAGTGACATTGCACAGGATCTAGAAGGCAGAATTTCACTGTTCGCTGATGACACAAAGCTCTGTAACAGAGTAGACACACCAGAGGGTGTAGACAGAATGAGAAGGACCTGCAGAAACTTGAAGAATGGTCAAGGGTTTGGCAGTTGAAATTCAATGCAAAGAAGTGCAAGATAATGCATATGGGGCACAAAAACCCTGGCACAATATATCAGTTGGGGGGTGAGGATATAGCATGCACCAAGCAGGAAAGGGATCTTGGGATTGTCATCTCTGATGACCTCAAGGTAGGGAAACAGTGTGACAAGGCATCAGGTAAAGCAAATAGGATGCTGGGATGTATAGGCAGGGGCATCACCAGCAGGAAAAGGGAGGTCATAATTCCACTATACAAGACACTAGTGAGGCCCCACCTGGAGTACATTGTACAGTTCTGGAGACCATACTCACGTAAGGACATAGACAGGGTGAGAAGGTTCAGAGAAGGGCAACAAAGATGATGCATGGGTTGCATCACAAGTCCTATGAAGACAGGTTGAAGGAACTGAACATGTACTCCCTGGAGGAGAGGAGGAGAGAGGGGATATGATAGAGACATACAAGTATCTTACAGGGAGGAACAGGGTGCAGGAAAACACTATTTTAAGCGAAAAGATGTTTCAGGACTAGAGGCATGGGATGAAGTTGGAGGGAGGACGATTCAGAGGAAACATGAGAAGAATTTCTTCACAGAATGGGTGGTGGACAAGTGGAACACCCTGCCAGAGGAAGTGGTGGGGGCTGAAACAATCACGGGATTTAAGAATGCATGGGATAGACATAAAGGAATTCTAGAGGGCAGGGGTAAGGGGAAACAGACTTCTAGGAAAACAAACTGAACTTACAAGCTCAAATGGGCAGACTAAGTGGGCCATAGGCCCTTATCTGCCGACACTGTCTATGTATCTATGTATCTATGTAATCTGGTCATCTGATTTCCTCTCTTGTTCAGTTTATTTTGGACTAAAATGTTCATTTACTCATCATTGTTTTCTTAATGGTTGTTAAACATTTTTAAATGGCTCAGAGGTAATTTAAGGAAGTATTTTTTCACAGAGAGGGTTGTGGATGCATGGAACGGCCTTCCGGAGGAGGTCGTGGAGTCAAAAACAGTGGTGGAATTCAAGCATGCATGGGACAGTCATAAGGAAATTCTAGGGGATGGGGGTAGGAAAAAGTAGGCTGCTGGTTAACTAGGATCTGCAGCTTATCCAGTAGGCAGGGAAATGGGCAGACTGGGTGGGCCAAGCGGTCCTTATCTGCTGTCAAATTCTATGTTTCTATGTTTCTATAGTGATTTTTATGTTTATGCCTCATTTTTAAACTTGAAGTGCCTTATCATTTTCATTCTCCACATGAAACACTATACAAGTGCATACTGATTGAAATGAACCGTAGCTATGAAAAGGAATGATAAAACACATATCTTCAACATTAATTATCTTTGAAATCAGTCAGTAGATTGACTTCAAAATTGTTGCTGTTATTTCTAAACTTCTCTGAGTGTCTTAGCAACTCAGTTTTCAAGACAAAAACATAGATTAGATATACCACAGATATAAACAGACGCATAGATATAGACAGACAGACAGACAGAGGTAGACAGATAGGTAGACAGGCAGAGTAATTGTCAGGTCAATTGCCGCAAAATCCCATCCCCACCAGCAGCAAATCATGTAGCCACCCCACCCCATCAAACACCCTAACTCCTTAATTAATTTAACAACCCCGACCCTATTCTCCTCTTGCTCCAAACATCCCTCTTCAACCCAAATTAAAAGACAGGTCTGCACCTACTTAAAAGCAAAAACTGCAGTCCTTCAGAGGAACAAGCAGCTGTCTTCAGTATAATTTAATATATGTATGAAATGATGACATCCTCTATTGTAACACCAGATTGGTGACAATTCAGCCAAAGAGGTGTCTCTACAGAGGACATCATCATTCATGTTTTAAATGATATTAAAAAGAGTAGACTGCTCTTTCAAGGGACTGTAGTTCATGATTTGACTTTCTATTTTATGGGCTTGGTGGGAGAGTGGTTTGGTGCCAGGGGAATGTAGGTGGGGGATTGTCAAATGAATTAGGAGGGGCAGGAAGTTTGATGTGGTGGGATGATTGAGTGGTTTCCAGATCTGACATGGATGGGGAAAGGGATTTTATGGCAGGGAGTGGCTGAGCAGGCAATTACTTTATTATGTGAAACTCCACTTCCGATGCCAATGACCCGAGTTTGGGAATGAGTCGAGCGGAGGAGGTTTGAGTGTCCAATGGACAGCTCACTTTCTCAGGGGTGGGAGGGATCAGGACTCTGGCAAAAGAGTGCCTCCTGATGGCAGGTAGGGGGCAATGATCCTGGAGTTCTGGGTTAGTGCAGGAAATGGTGTGATGAGGCGGACATTTGCTCATTAAGCACAGGGGGTGTGTGTGTGTGACACTTCATGCTATCTTTGAACATCTTCTCCCTCCATGGTCAACAGATAAGCAGATAATGCCACTGGCTGGCTAGGTGACATTGTTCTCTGTCACCACAACTACTGTCAGCCCCTGTCCACCTGGGCATTGCACTCCTTCTGACCTTCATCTCCTCCTGCTTGTGAAGTAGATTTTGTGTACAGGAGTCACTGTGGAGCTGAAAGCATCCCTGCCTCTGGGAAAACTGAGGGGGCCTACCTAATGGGTGAGATGTGGGTGGAAAAGGGGCTTAGCTATATAGGTCAGTGATTCTTTTAGTGGGAGGGGGGTATCCAGTGCCATAGTCAGCTGAATTACATTCCAGCCAGTGAAGAGGGAGAATAAATATAGATGGAAAAATTCAGGTGCTGGAGTCAGCAGAATGAGGTTCTAGCCAGTGAAGGGGGAGGATAAATAGAGATGGAAAAAAAAATATTGAACTTTGGCTGCACTGAGGGGGAGGGATTTGGATGCTAGCTAGTGGCAAGGGGAAAATTATTTTTATGCATCTGGGATGTGGGTCGGGTGGGAGGTGTTTGCACAGGGGGGTGAGGGGTGCATATACAGTATATTGTTATAAAAACTGTCAAAGTAACAGGTGTACACTTGTACCTGGTAAAATCGATATGTAGGAGCAATTCACAGCACTTTCCCTGATTAAGTGACACTATGTATAGACTTCACTGAACTACAGTCAGTGTCAAGTCTCACTTTGTAAAGGTTGGAGACCTCTACAAAGTTGCCTCATACAATGGAGTTCCTCAACACTGCACCACTAGTCCTGAGACTGCAAGTGTGGTAGGTGTTTTTTCAGTTATTGCCAATGTACAGTATAATCATGCAAATTTTGTTGGATTGTGGCCATAGATTACACTTAAAAACAAAATATTAAGAGCTGAGTCTTCTCAGTACAGTAGTTAAGGCAGTATTATTGATTTGTAAATGTTATTGTTTGGGGGCTATGTGTTAATCCATTCAAACAACAATACATACATACATGCATACAGTATATACATAAGAATAAGTAAAAATAGATACAAACATATCTCTTACATAACTTCAAGTAATAAACAACATATAGTCCTAATCCTAAATCAGTAGTCATATTTCCATTTCTTAAAATACATAAAAAGATTTATTGCTTACAATATTCTGCATGACTGAGAAAGAAACCTAAATCATTTCTTTATTTTGTTAGTTCAAATTTTCCCAACCAGAAAAGACTGTTGAGATGCAACATCTCAGGCCTCATACAAAGTCACAATTTGGTGTTGCAAAGTGGTTGCAGTGATCACTCTGATTGGAATCCCATTATACCATACATGATCCCAGGGTTATCCAACAGGGTATTGTGACCATGAAGGGAAAAGCAAGAGGACCAATATGGAAATCATGTGCTGTGCTATGCACAGATGCACACAGATCATTGCAATCCCCAGTGGCATGTCATAGTGTTACCCCAGAATTAAAGCTGTCAAAAGCAGCTCTAGTTGGTTCTGTTGGTAAGTGGCAGGGCCAGAAGCATCAGCTGGGGACACAGATTGGAGACGGACCTAGTAACAAAGAGGATGGCATGGAGGATAAGGGAATGGGGGTATTCACAGAACACTAGGATCTATGTAAAGGCTGGATTTAAGTGGGCTGTTTTGTTGCATACAGACTACTGCACACCCCAGTGGAGTGCCACAGTGTCACTCTGAAATTATAAATATGGCAAGTAGCACTAATGGGTGGTATTGGTAAGCAGCACGAGCAGAAGCATCAGACAGGGGAGCATAGATTGGTAAGGGACAAATGACAAAGTTGACAGCATGGGGAATCCATAGGACACTCGGATCTATATAAAGTCTGGGGTTAAGGAGGGCCATTTTGATGCTTATAGACTAATTGCAGTGGAATGCCACAGTGCCACCCTGGAATTATAGCTGTTGAAAGCAGCTCTAATGGCTGGTGCTGATAAGTGGAGGAGCCAAAGCATCAGGCAGGTGACATAGCTTGGAGATGGACCCAATGACAAATCAAAAATAACATGTATGGGTCAGCACTGCCATGGATCCTTCATTCCAGGTGGAGAGCAGGACAATTGGATATGGCAGTCATCCAAGGACTGCTATATCCCAGTTGGAAAAAGCAGTTCTATCTCAGAAGCTCATGACCTGTACTGGAATGTCTGCTAGTCATTACTATCTGCACAGATATCTGGGGGCAGGTACTGGGGGCTGATTGGGCCACACTGAACATCCTGGGATAAGGCAGAGAGGGGCACATAAGTCCTACAGCAGCCCTTGGGCCACATAGACTGTTCCCCCTCTGCCAGCCCTCCATACCATGAAGATCTGCTGTGAGAATCGGGCACATGCATGTCCCCCAACCTAGCGATGCTCATAGGTACACTTGAGGCACAGGAATGGGCTTCACAGGGGGCATGCAACAAGGGCTGCGGCTGCATGGATGGTACCACATATGTAGAGTGGTTCCTCTGCACACCATCAGCCCATGAATGCACCTCTCCATAGGTGAGCATGCCATTGTGCACTGGACCCTCAGTCACCAAGAGAAATTCCCGCTGTTGATTACGTTTTTCTTTTCTATACAGCAGCTTTTGGTGGTGGCACAATAAGGAGACTGTCACACCTGAAATACTGCCACCCTTAACTGTGATTGTGTGTACGTCCCTCGTGTTCATGAGGGTTCCATCACAATCAGTATTGTAGACACTCACTGTACCAGAAAATATGTTATATATACATTTTCTCACACAATAGAAGGTACAGACATGTGAATCACAGGCAATTACAAGGTTCAGTTAAGTGTAGGAACAGAATTTTCTTAAAATGTGTTATATTTGGACTATGTTTGAGGTGCTCCAATAGCTTATTTCATGAGTAAGGGTCACAGTGGGTGAATGCTTGGCTTGTGGTTTGTCTCTTTGCCTTGGGTATCTGAAAGTTCTGTGCTGAAGAGGATCACCATAAGGATGTATTTTCTAAAGGTGTAAGAAATGGCAATTTATATCCTAGCTCTTTCCCATGAACACCGATGCACAGCAGGGTGCCCAAGTGTTATAACCTGTGGTTAAAAGAACTTCACTAATGTTTCTGCTTATAGAGGTCAAGGGGATGTGTGAAGAACTCACACATGAACAAATGCACATATAGGGACTTGTTATGCTATATATTCTGACTTGTAGGAATGAGGCAGCCATGCTGTACTTGATGTTCAACAGATAACATCTCCATAGTGAAAGAAGGACAGCAGAAAGTGGTAAACAAACTACCTTCAGCTTCTGTACTAAAACAGTGCATGAATATGAAGATTATGTCTACTGTGGGGCCCACCGGCTTGGAATATTCACCACTCCTCACTGACATTCTTGACATAATTCATCTAACAAATGTCCAGACATCAGAGATGTGAACTCCAATCCAGGACTTGACTTTCCTCCTGTCACTGCCATGAGGCAAGCACAAGTTTCTATATAATACTGACTTATGTAGTATATCATCCCATCACAGAGACAAGCAAAAAGACTGACAGTGTCTTGGACATACAAAAAAGAATTGCTGCCAGGGAACATTGCAATCAAATAAAAACAAAACACTGAACTATTTTAAATACATTACATCAAGACTCAAGAAGACAACCAAATGTTTTTTATTTATGTATACTACGGCCAAAATATTCAAAGGGGTTGCACCTGGCACAACAGAGTTGCACCAGCACTACCCCAGAACTGCACCCTGGGGAAATATTCAAAGGTGGGAATTGTGCAGTGCAATTCCAGATGTGCCAGGGCACAAAGATAATGTATGTGGCACATCTCCAGGGGGTGAGCCCATGCATATGAGGCACATCCCAATATTCAGCCCGGGATGTGTGGCGTATCTGCTGGCACAATCCAGAGATGTGCTGTATACCCAGGCTTAAAATTGAGCCCAAAAAAAACAGGCTCAAGTGCTATCCACCCACCAGTGGGCCACTGCATTGCAATGTGCAACACAGTAGCCCCTGGCCTTGGGTGGCAAACCCCTTCCAACACCACGCACAAGCACACACAATAGACCCTGGTTGTCCAGTGGTTCCCCCCTTCGCTGACAAATACAATTCACAGAGTCATTCATTCATTTACAAAGTTGTGAATTATTACAGTATGTACTGCAAGCCCATTGGTCCACAGTGTGGACCAATGAACTTGCAGCAACTACTGTAAGCTGTCATTTGGCGGGCAGCTGCAGTGGTATGCAGGCAGTATGCTGTCCACTGATTACAGTGGGAGGGAGCTGGGTGAGCTGGGTGTCCTGTGTGGGTGGGAGGTGGGGGGCACCACTGAACCACCACGGATACTACTTTAAAAATGAGCACAGCAATCAGAGCTATGGGAGGGATGGGGGGGTTCTACTGGACCACCAGGAATGGGAATTATATTTATTTGTGGTGATCAGAACTATGGGAGGGGTGCGGGGGTTCCATTAGACTTCCAGGGATCTTTGAATTGTTTTATTTTGCAATTGGTGGGTCTGGATGGGGAGGCGGTAACCACTGGACCACCAGGAATGATATGTTGATATATTTACAGTGCTCATAGTAACAGGTTGAGGATGGGGTACTACTACAGTTCCTGGTATAAGGACTGCATGCTGTGCAGGGCACCATGCACAGTTCACTGGCCGGCCATGCACAACACATGCAAGTGGAGCCATAATGACATGTAAATGTTCCCATTTGCACCATGCATGCATAATGGCTCCATTTGCATATCCAGGTCTGAATATCAAGAATTTGTGCATGGCGTATCTGGCACATTTCCCATTCCTGGTATTCAGTCCTGTCTGGGGGGATGCACTGGTGCATTGTATTTGTGCAGCACACATTATGTGATATATTCAGAATGGATGCACCATGGCACATCTCTTTTGAATATATCCCTTAGTTGCTCCAGCACAACTCATTTGCACTGTGCACCCACTTGTGCCATTGCCTGGTGCAATTTTGAATATTGTTCCCAATGTGTATTGTATTACTGTGTTAGTGTATGATAGTACAGTAGGCTAAAAATAAAGATCACAGACCGATGACTTAATTCTGGTTAGATTTTTGTCACATAAAAGGAACAATCAGCAATGGTTGCATATAATAGAGGTCAGACTGCATATATGGTTTGGTTTTTATGTTTGGGATTAACATTTGTAATGTCTGGGTTGATCTGGAAGCTTGGGCAGCTCAACATGCAGTTTGTGTTCAGTCCAGGGCCCCCAGACATTCTCACCTCCAGTGGAAGTAATCCAGTACTGTTCTAAGCAAAATTTTGAGGACAGTAAACTTCAGGCAGTATTGGACATTTCAAGCATGGCGACCACCTGCACTGACAGTGTTGAACAGGTGGGTTGGAGAGTTTTCTAAGATTCTCTCATCTGCAGTAAATACATCCTACTTTTCCATGTCCACCCTATAAATGTCCCCTGACATTTGCCATGGTACAACAATGAGTGGAGGTGATTGAAGATTCTAGGTCAGAGGTTGAAACATACCTGGTGGAGATAATAATTAGTGCTCAACAGGCTGGCTCTGAGAACTCTTTGTGGTGACATTCAGAGAGAAATCACTCTCTGAAAAAGGCAGAGTTCCTGTCGGGGGTGATTGCAGCAGGGAAGAGAACTCCAACTCAGATATTTTGCACCACAAACAATATATACTGCATACTGAATGTCTATGGTTTGGGGCAAGCATGACCAAAGAAAAGCATGGATCCACACAGGGATCTGTACTCTTTCCCGACTGATGATCTCCCGACAAACACTTGACCATCACCATTCTCCCGACGGGATCACTGTCCCACCAAATGTTATCCCGTATGTTAACTTACCCGGCATTACACAGTCCCGACAGACAGTATCCTGAAAAGACCAGATATGTCTGTGTTTGTGTCCCCAACCCCCACACTGTCTTTCACTGTTGGTCCGACTCCATGTCTGTGTTTTCTTGCCCTTTCTACACTTCTCTTTTGGTAAGTTATACTGTTATGTTTTTGAAAAGAAAGAATTCTAGATGGCAGCTTTTTAGTTGCTGCCAAGTTGAGAGTGCAGCCCTGTATACTCATGCATGTACTAATGCCCGAGTAGCTGAACGGGTCTTAATAAAATTTGTTGCTTTTTAGGTTCTCCCGGTACTCTTTCTTGTATTTCTGTTTTGTACTGGGAGAAAGCTCAGCACGATGGAATGATGGAAGTGACTTTAGATAGGTCCAGGAGCGAAGGATGTGTGGATGCTTGCATTACCATCAGGAGAAGCTGCTCAGTGTGGCGCTTTCCTGGGCAGGTGGTGAGAACAAAAATACTCGCTGTGTGTGCTTTCTACAAGTTAAAATTGTGGCATTGAAGAGAGGTGTGCTGCCTCTATGAAGACTGTCAATGAAGAGATGTGTGCTGCCTGTTTGAAAAGCAACACTGCAGTGACCGTGGGTTAAGCACAGCGTGGCCAGTCTCCGTATTTGACAGCAGCTGGGTGGCTCTATTCAGTGGTCAGTGGGCAGTGATATTTTTTATGTCATCTTGTCTTACGTGTGCTGTGACTAGATCTGTGATGTTATGCTTGGATAACATCACAGGTCCAGCCCCAGACTGACTTAGTAAGTGTAAATGTATGTTTGCACCTAAACTTGATGGGATTACAACTTTCGGCATTCAGCACCAGTCGGGAATTACATAAATTGGAAAATGGTGTCAGTACAACAGCTGATGTGACAACGTCAGTCGGGAGATCGGACCTAGCCCTCCCTACCCATCCACATGTAAACTGAGTATCCAGCCCCATGGCATGAAAAACAGGTGGCGCTCTTCACAGTGGCTTCAGGAGTGGCCAACAGGTGAAGATAGCACCATGGAGGTGGAGAAGGGATGGGACAGGGATATATGAGGTACAATACAAGCCCTCAGAATGCCCCAGAACCCCATCATAAAAAGAGATGTCACATCTCCTGGACTGTAATAGAGAAATGTCAGTTGTGGACCCACAGGAGTGGAGCAACACACCACAGCCCATTACCATCCCAGTAATTCCATGGCACAGCTATGTGCATTGGTAAAACTGTGCTCTGCCATTGCACATAGCCATGTCCAGTGCAACTGGCCATGGACTCTGAACTTCTCTGTGGAGGAAACAACCACTATCCCCTCAGAGGTGTGGGCCAATTATGCAACCCTGTGTGGCTCCAAAGCACTGAAAAGCATGCCAGTCCATGAGCACCTCATGTGGTTGGCATCCTGGATGCTGTTAATATCAGAAGGAACAGGTCATGTACTGTCTCCACCATCAAGCACAAGTGGCATCACCTGAGGAGTGCAGTGTAGACGATGTTAGCCATGATCTCATTCTCTTGCTAAAAACAAGTACATTAAACTCTGTGGTATGCACAATTTATTTACTGCTATTAACATTTGCCCTGTTAAATTAAACAACTATCACAAAGGTCCAGAGTAGGAATAATTACAGAATAATGACTAAAAGGACATTATTACAAAAGTTGTAGGCCTGAAATATTAAGAAAGGAACATCAATGAAAAATGACCATTTGCCCAACACAATGGTAAGTCTGAGTAACATGTTTTAATCTTTTATTGCTAGTAAATACTACCAGTAATAAAAGACTCAAAACATAGCAAATCAGCATGCACATTTGCTTTCTCTGCTCCTCCCCGATACAGTAGGACATACTGTATATGCCACTTAGTAGAGTACAATGCAGAAGCAATTATATACAGCTGCACTGCTAAGGAACTTTATATCAAAGAAAGTAGCAAACTCATCAAACTGAAGAATCAGAGTTCTTTAGGGTGAAAATGGGTGCAGGAGGATGAGGAGGATCTCCTTCACAGTTTTAGTACAAATTATGCTTATTCCAGAAAGTAACAAAAACTGTTGGAGATCCTATTTCTCTACCTCTTTGCATGCTAAAGAACTGGCATTCTGTAATTTGGTGAATTTGATACTTTTTACTAATATAAATGGCTGCTTCGAAATGTGGGTCTGTATCACCCAGAATGGTCACTGCAGCTACTTTGCATTCCATTAAATTGTGCAGATGCTCCCTCTCCATCAGGATGGGAGCACGTATAGCAAACATGTATTTTAATTTTATTGCCATTTGGGAACATTATATCCAAATGTGTAGAAAGTGTTGCTGTATTGGGCTTGTCTATTAATCATGGCATACTACCTTAGGTTAAGTATAGTCTTCTGATGTTACTTATATCGCACATGAACATCCTAATCTTACTGATGTTTGGACTGCACCCTACTATAGTATATCAATGGGGGGGGGTAAATCCATATAATGCGTACAGTAATGTGTCTGCAGGTATTAGGGTTGCCACATTTGGATGAGGTGAAAATGGGACAATAAACCACACCCCAAACCCTGCCCCTAGTCCCACCCCTTTGTATAACCAATGAGTACTGCACAGCGCTCTTCATCCAAATTATGTCTCTGTTCAAATTTAGAGCATGGTGTGTCCATGTTCAGTGAAATAATGCTGGCAACAAAATATGCATCCCTATAAGTATAATACATTTTAATTTTGTAATACTGAGATACATTTAGACACACTGCTCTGTTAGTATGGTTCCTTTTGAATCATAGCTGTGATAGGAATTATATCAGTTGCATATGCCTTAAGAGGTATTAAAAGAACTTACATTTCATGCCAACATTGACTGGTATGTAACCCTCCCCTCCAAATAATGTCACAGACCAAATATCGGGTTGGGGTCACCCAGTGTCAGAATCAGGGACAGAGGTTGGTATCATGCAAGTTTTGCCCCCTTCATAAAACCATGTGCTTTCTCAGTTGGATTTGGGGAAAAAAGTTATCTGAGAAGGTGCCAAAATGCAAATAAGTCTTGGGAGAGTTCCTGCCCAATTTAATCCCTGCTACTACTACATCCACCTCTCTCCCGACACTTACTTCTAAACACCACTGTAGTTAGGGTTGTGAAGGCACTTTAATTGTAAATTGTGATTTTTGGCCACTTACATCTCAGCAGATTTTCAAGAAACCCTTATAAATGTAATGTGTGGACTACAATCAAATTACAAGTTTGGAGAATTTTGTAAAGCAGTATTTTGCTAGAGATGAGTCACAAGCATTAAACTTATTCATTATATTTGCTTAAATGCATGTGCAAGAAACATCATGCCACCATACGAGTTTTCGTAGGTGTGCCTCCCCCACTTCCAATCCAGTGCTCCCTTTTGCAGGCATGGCTGCTCCTCGCCGATGAATGTCCGAGCTGTCTATGACAGCCGTTCAGATGCAGTGGCATACAGTTGAAAGGAAATCATCACAGACAATTTGCATACTGCCATCGGCAGTATGCAAATTGCCTACATCGGCACTGCATCTGAACTGTCTGTCATAGACAGTTCTTCCCCCTCCCCCCCACGAACACATAGGTGCACGCTGGGAGCTCAACCCAGCGTGCTTATGTGCTCCCCTGCTACAGCATATGGCCGATGGGGGGTGCCCAATGCCCCATCAGCCCGCGCCCCCAACACACTTCCAGATGCCACGCCTGAGCCCACCCCAGCATGGCAAACATCTGTCTGCTGCCCCCAAACATTATCTTCATGTGCCATGCTGGGAGCCCACCCCAGCATGGCAAACATCTGTCTGTTGCCCCTCAACATGCCACGCTGGGAGCCCACCCAGCATGGCTAACCCCTGAAGGACAATGGGGTGCCTAACTCTGCTGCTGGGCTCCACTGGCCCCCAAATTGTAAAATTCGAGCTGCCATGCTGGGAGCCCACCCAGCATGGCAAAAGTCCTGCGTCATCTTCCTAAAAGAAAAAAGATCTAAAACAAAACGGTCCCTTGTTGATTGTCTTGCCCTCCCTCCCCAAACCTGCACCCACCCTCTGTGCATCCACCTCCCCACATCCCCCCCCCGACCACATACTTACCTCCAGAGGCTGGTACAATGATCTTCAGTGGACTGGGAACACGTCTGCACTCTTCAAAGCTGACCGTGGACTGAAGAAATGCTGTCTAAGCTGTATAATGGCATAAATAGGTTTTTTTTTCAACTTTGGTGCATATCTCGGCCATTTTGGGGACTTTTTTCACCAAACTTTCAACATGGGGTTCTTGGGGCCCCACCTCATGAACTTATTCAGTGTCAATTTTGTTATTCAGTCCTGGAAGGTAATTTCACAGTCACTGCATGAAACAATCTTTCGGAACCCATTAATGAAAGGACAGTGCCACAGTTCATGAGGTAGACCCCCCAAAACCTTTTGCTGAAAATTTGGAGAAAAAATTCACCAAAATTACTGTTTTATGAGCATGCATTGCAGTGTTCCTATGCATGCTCGTAACTTCACAAATTTGTAATATTTTCACTCCAGAATTTCAACATTGCAATTTTATCACACCTCCTTATGAGCAGTACAGCTGTAATTTGTTATATCTTGCCCAAAATGTGTTTTCACGCATGTAGCACACAATGGCGCAGTCAGTATGCGGAATCAATGTTCCGGACAGAGTAAGAAAATCACAGTGATACCGTTCATGAGCAGATGTCTTAAAATGGCTATGTTGAAAATTTGGTGACAAAAGTCCATAAAATGACTGTGTTACGAACGTGCATTGTGCAGTTTCCACGCACCCTCGTAAGTTCATGAATTTGTAATATTTTCAATCCAGATTGTCAACACTGGCATTTTTCAACACCTCCTTATGAACAGTACAGCTGTCATATTTCACACCCTGGCAGGCAGTATAGCGCAGTGGTTTAAAGCTCTGAGCTGCTAATCTGCTGACATCCAGCAGGCCAGACCTGGGTTTGAATTCCACAGCTTCCACTTGCATACTGTGTGGCCCTGAGCAAGTCACTTAACTTCCCTTTGCTCCCAGGTCACTCCTGTAAAAAAGCTTTCAGTTTAGTGTGCTACTCCTGGTTAAACAACTAAATAAAAAAAAAAAAGTGTTTTCGTACTTCTGGTGCAGAAAGGCGTGGTCGCTGTGGGAAATCAATGTTCAGGACAGATTAAGAAAATCACAGTGACACTGTTCATGAGCGGAGGTCCCAAAATGCCTGTGTTGACAATCTGCTGTAAAAAAATCCCCAAACTAATTACATTATGGGTGTGCGCTACACAGTTTCTACACATGCTCGTGACTTTACCAGTTTTTTTTTATATTTTCACTCCAGATTTTAAACAGTGCCATTTTTTACACCTCCCTATGAACAGTACAGCTGTCATTTTTCACATCCTGTTTGAAATGTGTTTTTGCACCTGTGGTGCCAAAAGGCGTAGTCACTGTGCAAAATCAGCTTTCTGCTAATGAACTGATATTGCCACTGTTCATGAGGTAGGGGTCACAAAAAATCCATGTTTAAAATTTGGAGTAAAAATACCAACGAACACCTGGGACGTTAGTGTTTCCAACCATATGCCCCACCCTGTAGAGACTGACAGGCATGAGGGGTGTGACTTGGGATTGTCACCTGTAATACTCCCACCATTCCACCCCCACCCACACCCTGCAGCCAGTGACAGGCATCAAGGTGTGCCTTGGACTATTTGGCCTCAAAATTCACCCCATTCTCCTATACTGCACCCATCTCACTGTATTTCTTATGGAATGGGGTGAGCATAAGACCCAAAGACTCCAAGGCACACTGTGACACTTGTCAGTGTCTGCAGGGTATGGTGTGGTGAAATGGCATGATCATCATGCCTGATGACCCAAAGGCACACCCAGTGCCTGTCAGTCTCTGCAGGGTGGTGGTGGGGTTGGCTTCAGTTCAGTACTTCACTGCCATTCTTATTATGCATGTCTCTAACTCCAACACTAACAAATGCTAATGCCAGCAGGCAAACATTCGGCTTGATAAATGCTTGTTTTTGATCTGATATGGGTAGTTCACATGACACTCTAACTGCAAGTTTTGAAGATGCAATTTGGCACTTTCTCAAATACACTTTTCTTTCTAAGTCCATCTGAGAAAGCACATCTGCGAAAGTGGGCAGGTAGCAGCAGACAAATAGGAATAGTTAAAAATTGAGAGGAGGGTGGTTGTGAGGAGTGGTGTCACTAGATAAATTCCAAAATTTAAGAGTGAAAAAATAAATAAGTTATGATTAAAAGTGTTCTCACAGAGTTCGGGTTGGTGTGCATGGACAGCTCATGGTTTTCACAAAGTGGGCAAAATCTGCATGATACCAACCTCTCTTCCTGATTCTGACAATGGGTAACCCAACCCTGTTTTAAGTATGTGACACTATTTTGAGTGAGAGGGTTACATACCAGTCAATGCTGCTATGACATTCAAATTCTTTATATATATTTTAAGTCATATGCAACTGATATAATACCTTTCAGAGATGATTGAAAAGGAACCATAGTAACAGAGCAGTGTGTCTAAATGTATCCCATTATTACAATATCCAAATTGACCATACCTATAGGGACATACATTTTGTTGCCAGGATTATTTCACTGAACATGGAGACACCATGCTCTAAGTTTGAATAGAGACATAATTTGATTATTTCTCTTTGCAAAAGTTCACATTTGAAAAAAAAATGAGATTAAAGCAAGCATGTTATACTTTTTCAGTACTTTCAGTGTGTTAACATCCAAAGCACTAAACTAGATGAAGGAAACAATGTGAATTAGGCTTTGGAAGTTTAACTAGTAATTGTCTCCTCCAGTGGAGGATCTGGCATTAGTCACAGTCTGTCACGGCAGTTGAATTGCTTAAATGTTTTGCCAGCTGTGTGTGAGGTGAGGATCCCTTTCAGAAAGTAAAATAAGTGCAGCTCCACATTCCCCTGTGGCTTTCCTTGCTGACATTTCAGTTCATTTGCTTCAATTGCTTGTGCACTAAATCAGAACATTTGGCATCCCACTGGCATCTGATGCAGGTGATGGGATGAGGGTGCTGAAACTGGGATTGTCATCTGATCCTCCAAGGAAATAAAACTCACTCACAACTGCTAGATTGGATGCTCGTTAGCAACAATTTATTCAAAGACACTAATTCATGTTTACATTTTACTCACTTGGTCCAAAACAATACATCTCAACAATAAACAACAGGTGTCCATTTCTTGCTTCCAGACTTTCCTTACTTCCTTCCTGGTCCTCTTCCTTGTGCATGCTTCACCTTCAGGGTCAGGACACTCAGATCCAACTCCCCACACCATCACTAGTACCAGGTACTGACTTACTAGTACCTCTACCCCCTTAGTTCCAGACACTATGCTCTGACCTGTAATCTCTACCCTTCCCCAACCCCCTTTACTTCCATACTCAGGTGCCATTTGCCACCAGCATGTGCTGCCCTGCCCTCTTTCTGCCTATCCACCCCATTAACCCCTCTCTCGCTTCTCCCTTTTTTCCACTGACCCACCTCTGACTGGCAATGGAAATTGGGGCTCCCCTCCCCTTGTGGGCTAGTACCTAGGACCCCTCTTTTCAATCCCCCCCAGCAGTTCTATCATGGGTCTCAGGAATAGGCACATACTGAACTCCATCAGGTGCACACCTTCAGACCTGTGCACCTCCTCCCCTTTGAAATGATATGTCTCAATGCTGTATATGCACTCCCCCCATCTCTATCACTGCTTTTGCCACCTTTCTGTTGAGCCTTTTCCTCCCCTTCTCTACTGCTCGAATATACATGACCCCTCTTCACACCCTCTGGGATGTGATCTCAGACCAGCCAATGACTACTCCTGGCCACCAGCCCGTCATTATTTCCAAGTCCACTGTTATGGCTTGCTCCCATGCCTCCTATGATGTATCCACTAGGTTGTTTCCCCCTAAATGCACAATGAGCAAGCCCGGCCTGCTCTACCGTAGTCACAGCTCCTCCAATAGTGGCATCAATTGCACCCATCTCATACAACCATTCCTTTCTATAGCACCTTTGTGTGTTCCACATCCATCTGAAGCTGTGTCCCACCACTCCTTGATGTTGCAAATCTCTCAGCCCAATATATAAAAGAGTGCCCCACCAACCAGACCTGACATTTTCCTCCTGCAGGAAAAAGAAACCACACCATGATGGGAACTGCTCTGTCAATACTTCACATACTTGTTATAGCAGTTGTATCTCCACCTCCCCACCTCCACTTCTGGCCCCCCCATGGGCTGCAGTCCCAGATGCCACCCCTATGCGAAATGAATGGTGGATAAATTCCTTGGGGTCCTTCCCGATGAAGATGAGTGCCTTCTTAAGGACACTACCAACCTGAAAACCCATCACTGGGCTTCCATCCTCATGGTGGAACCATATCCCATCACCTGACCCATGTAACCTACTATGTGCCTCTAGTTTAGCAACAGCGCATACCTCCCCTGGTCCTTGCCTGACCAAAGCCAAGGCTGTACCCCTGCCTTCCTGGTCCATTTTTAACTGTAATAAATGAATGACCACCCTGTCCTGCTTCCATTCAACATCCCATGCTTGTAAACCTTGGGCTGTCCCTGAATTACATGGGGCCACCACCTCCCGACCCTGAAAGCCCCTCGCACCATGACTGCAAAAACTGCCCTAAATAACATGCATTTTTCACTGTGGAGCATACATGCTGCAAGGCACCCATTAATCTCCGGAGGAGATGGCCCATAATGGGCTTCCACCTATCCTTCCTCACTAACTGCCCTCTTTGCCAACCTGCCCTTCCTGCCTCGGCATCGGGCCACTCCCTGTCCTTACATACCCAGCTGATGCTGGCTAGCTGCACTCCCATTGTGATATGGACCATCCCCTCCTCCCATTTTTCCACTACATATTGCTTCACTTGGACTTCTGAGACTTGATCCCTCATGTTCCATCCAGCCCAGGCCTGGAACTCCTGGAAAAACCTCCTAAGCCCCTTTTCGTATGTTCTCAGTGTGTTGGGTGCCCAGGAGTCCCAGTACTACTGTCTGGCTTTTTCCTTCCAATCCCCCACAGATGGTCTGGGACCCTGGTCCTGTGTACTGCTGCATTTGGTACCAACTCCCAAAACCTTTCCAACTGCAAACAGGAGACTGTCAGTCATGTCATTCTGTATATCTTTAATATGCTGTGCTTTAAACAACAAATTCAGTTGCAAACCCAAAGGATGAGGTGATGCATCACTCCCCCCACCGAGTCCATGACCCCACCTTGTCTGTTTATTACCTCCACCACTCCTTTATTGTCACACCAGAATAGTATGCATTTTCCCCTCATCCTGTCTCCCCAGACTTCCAGTGCTAATAAGATGGAGAAAATCTCCAAAAAAGTGATGTCTTTCAATAACCCTGCCTCTGCCCAGTTGCAGGGCCATGCCTCTGAAATCCATTCACCCCTGAAATAGGCTCCCATCCCTAAAGCCCCGGAAGCATTGGTATAGAGCTCCAAGTCTGTATTGGATGCCCACTTCTCCTGCCAAAATGTAACCCCATTTCAGTCATCTAAAAACTCCTCCCACACCCCTATGTCCCCTCACACCCCTTTTGTGATGTCTACCCAGTGATGGGGCCTTTTTGCTTTTTCCTGTAACCCTCCCCAATCTCCTGGTACAGGTTCTGTCCAGGCTTATGGCCTTACAAGTGAAATTAAGGTTCCCCAGCAGCTGCTGTACCAATACCAGGGGCACCCTTCACCTAACTTTCACTTGAGCCAACAAACCCCAGAATCGCGCCACCTCATCCCCTGGCAGGCAGAAGCATTCCTGCACCAAGTCTACCTCAATCCTCAATAATTCCAGCTGGCAGCTCGGGACTTCTGTCTTCCCCTCCTCTCTTTATTGTCAGCAACACCTGCTCCATCTTCTCCACTCCTTTGTCACCAATATCCCCTATCAGCTCCTCCAGGTACTCTTTCAGGTTACCCTCATTTGTCATATCTATGTTGTCCTTACCCCAGTTCAAGCCTGGTCTCACTGGTGCTGGTGCGGTCTCTGGTGCTGGGACAGGTGAGGGGGTGAGCCCTGCTCCACTTGACCTCTCCCCCTCGCCACCTCCAGTGCACCCATCTCTCTCCTTCCTCTTACTGGATGCTTCCTCTTCTTCTTCCCTTCATTTTGCTGCTTCCACCAGCTCCATCATCTGACTCATCAGCTTAGCTGCCTCCTCCATCATCTTGGCTCTGGAAACTGGGGCCCTTCTTGGTGCCATATTCTGCAGTTCAACTGAAAATACTATAACAGGAGAGGAACTGACAAAATGTGAGAGGCTTGACATTCACACACCACTTTTCTTTCATCACCCCTGGCACTTGCTGGAACTCTGCTTGATTGTTGGAGGTCCTCCCCATGGCCACCAGTACCCCCTCTCATCTATCCACCCCAACTGCCCAGCCCTGCTCCCGCCACAAAGCATCCCCATTGCTACTACTCCCACTTCATCTTCTCCTTTTTGTTTGTTCCTTGTTTTTTTTAGACCCCCCCCAGGTGGTATTGCTCTGCCACCCAGTCCTGCTGCCTGAATGCAAATGAAATGTTGTGCGTAGCATGCCCCCCACCCTTAGCAAAATAACCACCTCCTCCTGTATCCCTACTTTGTCCCCTGCAAATTCCTACTGATAGGGACCTCTTGCTGCCAGGCCCTTGGCCTCTGACTCATCTCAATCCCAGAATCTCTGCCTATGTTCACCCCTGGGTCCCATCCCCACTTGCTGTGGTACCACACTCTGGCCCGACCCCCAGTTTCCTGTATTGACCCCTTTCTTGTTGTGCCAAAAGAGATAGCTTCCTTTCTCTCTGTTGGTTTTCTTTTTCCTTTTTATAAAATTAAAAATAAAAATGGAAACCACCCTGTTCCTCCATCCTCACCACTTGGCAGGGGCCCCCCTGCCAGCTCCTGGCATCTCCTTGCTGCTGTTACAGCTGCTATGCCTCCTCAGGCCCATTTGCTTGACCGCTGAATTTCCTCCTCATGCCATGTCCTAGACCCAATGCAGCCATTAGACTCTGCCTTTCCTTGATGTCTGCATCCTCCTTACCCTTCTCCAGCCACCACCCCCTCACCTCCCCTTGAAGAGAGAAAACCTACAGCAATCAAATAAACACTCTCTGCCTTTTTGGAGGTCCACACATCATGGTGCCCCATCAGCCTATCTAGGGCCCACCTCCCACCCCACGTGGCATCCTCCAACCCACCCCTGCACTTCCTGTACCTCCCTGCTCTTGTGGCCTTGTAGCCACCATCGCAGTGAACCAGCATCAGCATTTCTCACCCACCAGCCGAAGCTGCACCAAAAACTTCGAAAGTGCAAGGAAAAACCAGCAAACCTGGGCCCATGGCCTGTGGAATCTGCTGACCGCCAACACATTCCATTTTGGATGGTCCTCTGCCCCAATAGCATGGTCCCTTCCACCCTGCACTCCCCCAGGGATCACCAACTGTCCCCATTCCCACCATGAACTGCCGGCCTATTTCAACAGTGACTGCCATGTGGCAGCCTCCTGAAACCTCAGCAATGGGGTTACACTCTCAAAGAAAAAAAAACAGGCCTTTTGTGCGGTGATTCTGCCACCAATCACCCCTTGGGGCTGGTGCTGCTTTACTGTATGCCTATGCCCATCGCTTCCACTCTCCCTCCGTGATTTTGTGGGAGTCTCCTCACGGTCTGTGCACCACCATCGCTTCCTCAATGCGCCAATGCACACCATTCACTCGACCACAGCACAACTCCTCCAGATCAGATGTTCATGGCTCCTGTGGCCACAAGGCCCAACCAGTACTAATGCTACTTTCTTACCACCAACACTCATGGCCCAACCAGTGCTACAGCTGTCATGCTTACTCAGGAACCTCTAATAAATAAAACTGCACTACATATCTAACATTTATTCTTGTGAGCACTTTAAAAATGATCATGATGGAGCAGCTGATGCTATTGCAAAACCTTGGTAACACCAACCAAAAGGGAAAAACAATTTCAAGACTGCAGGCCCATGTGGCCCCAGCCCCATCCCACATATATTCCCTAATCAAACGAATGCACCACAAACATTTTCTTACTTTGCAAAACTTCAATTTATTAGCCACTAAATGTAATAAAGTGAAAAACCAAACCATGGCTCCACATGGCCTGCGAGGCCCAAAGAGTCCCCAGCCTGTGCCTTATCTGATGATTGCCAACAACAGTGCTGAGAGTCTCACTCTGAAAATGAAAATACCCCAGCAAAAGAGGGCTGCTGGAGGGTTGCACGGCCTCTTATACCCCTCCAGGACCTTAGCCAAGCTTCCTCCCAAGCCCTTCCCCTCAGCCAATGGCTTGGCACTGTGTCAAATGACACCCTGTGTTGCCTCATCATCTCCCCTTCCCCCATTTCTTGCCTTTCCTTCTTTTCTTAAAGGAGTAGTCCACCCAAAACTTACAAAAAACGTGTTATGCAGAGTGTTTTGATGTGTATGTTAAGTTCTGATGTGTCCTTCCCTCTGTCTGCTGTTATGAGTTTTTCCTAAATTAGCCTGCTAGTTTTATGATCCCTGGAGATCTCTATCTGAGATCCCCGGAGATCTCTATCTGAGACAGTTTAATTGTAATCCTTTGTCCTACAATGCACCCTGTTACATGTGACAGTGATGTAGCAGAGACCGTAAATCCAGTAGAAAGCATTGCTTTACCATCAGTTCACAACAGTAGAGATGGATATATTTTAAAATCTATAGAGTTCAGCTTAGTGACTAGCCTCATCGTAAAGGTCTTACTGTCCTGAAGAACTTTACTGCTGGTAAGTTTTGTGCAGCTTGTAAAGTTTCCAAGATTTTTAGTTTGTTTGGCATGTGCATGCTGAATGTTGGGTCTCTGCTGCATCACTGTCACATGAAACAAAAAGCATTGTGGGAACAAGGAATACAATTAAACTGTCTCAGATGGAGATCTCCAGGGGTCGTAGAACTACTATAAAGCTAGCAGGCTAATTTAAGAAAAACTCCTAATAGCAGACAGAGGGAAGGACACACTAGAACTTCATGTACAAATGAAAACACTCTGCACAACATATGTTTTTTGCAAGTTTTGAGTGGACTTCTCCTTTAAAAGGGGCTATCTGACTATTCAGGTTGCCTTTTATTCGCAACTCTATTTGTCCAGCAGAGAACAACAGGACTGGTGGTAACACTAGCAGGTATGCCATTCCACACTTAAGATACTCTGCTGGAATGGTGTATTCCTGCATCAGTACAATGAATCTGGGTTGGACTGACAGTTGACTCCTCAAGAATAGAATGTAATGTGAAAATGACCTCTAAGATTACTGACCAATCCCTTCCTCGCAAGCTATTTTACACTGGTGTTCTTATCATTTAGATCAAAGAAAGCAGCATAGGTTTAATTATTTTTAAAGCATGATTAAACTGAGTTAAGCTACATGGTCTGGCTGGAAAGTAATTCATATATCTAACCAGATTTGTGGCAACATTGTTTTAGTAAAAAGAAGAAAATAAAGAGTTAACTGCAATTTTGTAACATGGGCTGTAAACACATTCTGATAAATCAGCAATCCGAGTAGAATCTGCTCTATGCTAAACAATTTGAGTATACTGACCATATTCTTATCATCTCATGGGCAGGGTTGAAAAAGAGATGTAAGATGGGATTATAAAAGATTTGGAATGCATGATGTAATACTGTATATTTACATGCAGTTACTGAGTATTGGAAACAGTCTTAGAACCAGTTTATCTGTTTAATACTTGATCTTATGAAGCAGGCATGGACACAAAAGCTATTGTATAAATTGGTTTACTTTCACATATGTTGTATAAATTTTAGATCCCAAAATTTATATAACATATATTGTATAAATGGTGTCAATCAACCCCCCAACACTACTTCTTTTTGTTAACTTTCTACAACTTGTCCAAATGTGTTGGTAGTACTTGCTCAGTAGGTTTAGTTTAACACATTGCAGCCAACACCCAAAGAATGGGGCAGCTGAAGTAGTATACAAACAATCACCAAAATATACAAAAAATATACAAATGGCATATGCAAATGCACATTTTTTAAATGATTCTAAAAACCAGAACAATAAAAAGGAAATTTACACAACACAAATCCTTCACACAACAGTGTCAGTAAAACCCACAAGCTATATTATATTTCTTCCAGACAGTATTTTCCTCCTTTCCAAGCACCAAACAGCAACAAACAATGGGCAGACCTCTTGCTTTTATCTTTCTTTTTACTTTCTACTGCCTTATTCTCTGTATCCTCATTGCTTATTTTTCTCAGATCCTGCCCTCTGTTTTCCTTTCACGTTCATCCCTTACATTGCTGCTTTTTTCCCTACTCGCCACAGCACTCAAGCACCTCACATTACTGAAGCTGTATCCCACTGAGATAAAAGTATTACCTTTCTTAAATATCAAGCTGATATATTTTTTAATCTCCACTCACTCACTCTTTCCCTGAATCATGCTGTTTATATACAGCCATCTTGGTCTGCTCATTGCCTGCACATTCTCTCTGCCACCTGCATTATTAAACATCTTCTAACCAACAGGAAAATAAATAATAAAGATCCATAATTTATTAAATAGTCTGCAGTGGTTATGCTCCCCCTACAGTGGCACCAACACAGAGAAATACAACTCTGCTGGCAAAATTGACACTTTGCCAACAGGTCATTATGTTGGTGTGCCCGAGACAGTGGCACACTATCTCCTGGTCCTGCAATGCCACCCCAAATCAACTCCGATTGGACTTGACCATCCTAAAGATGGGGGGTGGGGGGCAGAGCCCCTGATAGAAAAAAACAGACCGGGAGACAAACAGGAATCATGCAAACCTCAGCTTGAGGTCAACATGATTCCAGTCGGTGAGATGCCGGTCGACAAAAGGGTTGTTGAACCGGCATTGTAGAGCTGTCTACAGTGTACCCAGCAAACTCAATTCACAACCACCACAATTCTTGTCCAGCAACACTCTCACTAAGAAGCATAGCCATTTTGCTGTTTTTGCCAACCTCTCTTTGTTGCCAATCCTGCTCACATGAACTGAGCCCGATACAAAAACACATTATTTTTTTAGGAACATTCAGTACAGTTATGGAGCTCTACTTTCCTTGCTCCATAATTGATGCTCACACTAAGCCAAGAACTTCTCAATTTGCCCTTGCTATGATGCACAGTCCTCTTGCCATGCTAACCACTGTGATCCAATAAATTATTTTTTTCTGAAAACATATGGTTGATTCTGCATTTATTTAAATATATGGTCTATCCCACATCAACAGGGATTTCTGACAGTAACCCTACAGCATTTTATCCAGTTGATCCTGCATTGAGTGGTTTGTGTGGCAGAGAGGAATTGGAGCTGTTGATAAGGGAGTAACGGTGTAAGGAATGAGAACAGCAGTTAAACACTAATTGGCTCTGGTTTTGGTAAAACTGATCAGTGCTTAACTGCAGCACTCATTCCTTAAATTGCAACTCCCTCAGAGATAGCTCCAGTTCCTCGCCACTGTACAAACCACTCACTGCAGGATCACCCAGATAGAATTTTGCAGGTTCATGGACAAAAAATTCCTGTAGCTGCAGGACCAAACACATATGTTAAAAAAAGGCAGGATCAACAAAATATTTTAGATTAAAACCCAGAATCCAATTCAGGATCACTTAGCTATTTTAAATTATGCACAAATACAATGTGGCTCCTTGCTAAGCAAGAAAGAAAAGCTGCAATTTTTTGTTAATTCCTCCCAAACATGACTGTCACCCAACAGAGGTCCATGCTGTAGATAGAGGGATGTCTTATCTCTAACAAACTCATCACCTAGGGTAGATCTAGAGTCCAGCAACCAGCCCTGAACTGCAAAATAAGATGCAACAGTGCACAAACAAATCACTTTTCTTTTTTAAAACAAAAACAAAACGAAATGCAAATAAATCAAAACCACACAAACAATTACAGCCCTATTACATAAATAAAATATGCAGTGGGACAACTGTTAAATAAATGATTTATGTGGACTCAAACAATCTGATTTCAGACACCCCATCATGGATTATGCCAGCATGAGGTTACCAGAGGTCAAACTAGTCTTGTCCACATAAATCATTTACTTAACTTGCCCCATTGCATATAGGGAAAGGGAAAGGGGGAATTCTTTAATCAGAAAAGGCACACTAAGCTGGAACTTATTTCTAGGTGCAACCTGGGAGCACAGGGAAGTTAAGTGACTTGCTCAGTGTCACACAGTATGCAAGAGAGGGCTGAATGGGATTCAGACCCAGGTCTCCAAGTTTGCAGCTCAGTGCCCTTAACCTGAATGCTATACTGCCTCCCAATACTGATTCTGCATATCCCTTAGTTACTATATGCAATTCACATGGACATGAAAGTAATTGTATAAATCCTTTAATTTTTACTTCTGTTGTATAAATTTTAGAACCCAAAATTTGTGCAACATAAGTTGTATAAATGCTAAGTGTCAATCAGACCTTCTCCTGCTGGCACTACTTCCCAGATTTCACATTTCTGTACAGTACAGCACTTGCACTACTATTTATGCTGTACATCTTTATTTGCAACACTTCAAACCAACATGTGTACTTAGCAGCATCAATTTTCTCTTGTAAACCTGCCATTTTTCAAACAAAATATTTATATTTTTAAACCTTACTCTGCTACTTTTCTCCTCTCTGGCTTTATAGCCCACCAACTTGTTCCTCCACTGGCCAACTCACCTGAAAGCTGTAAAATTCAAACAATACACTATCAACAAAAAAAAAACATCAAATTGCAGCATCTCACTAAGTTACCATCGAGGCATAACACAATCTTTTATTCAGGGGATAAATTGGGATTTCTGAGGAGATGGAACTCTAGTTCCTGGGAAAGGGCTCTAAGTGTGCATTGCATGTCATACATAGTGCAACACTATTAGTAACCCACAAAAGGGGGCACTGTGACATTTTATATCACATTTTATTAAAAACAACTAAAATAAACAATATTAAACTTTTTTAACCATTAAAAAGCTATTTAGCTAAAGTCATAAAGTAAAATTAAACATTTGTAGTAATCAAAACAGAAAATAAAGTACTAAAAAATATTTGCCCCAGTTTAAAACAGATTACTAACTCTACCACAAAAATGACAATTATGAAAATAAGCACGTATGACCAACACATGCAAGTGGATGTTGTGGGAATTGAGTCAATGACAGCTGGATGTACCAAGCTCATTCACAGCTCCCTACCCTGACCTCTGGGCTATCCCAGAATACCCATCCCCCCAAAAAATGCATACACACACTTCAGAAAAAAATTAAACTAAAACATTTAAAAAAACTCATCAGTTGGTGGATGGATAACATCTACCCACAAATAAAACTGAAAGATGCTTATCATCTTTTGTACTGAAAAAATTAAGGGTCACAGTCTTGTCCAGTTTCATTGCACTGCTGCTTTAACTGTCTCTTATTTTCAAGGATGCATATGTATCTATCTGACTGTCTGGTAGTCAGTCTGTCTATCTGTCACCATGAGCATTTATTCTGTTTTCACGATGCAGAGAAAATATATAATTTGCCAAGATTTTGCATTTTTAACAGAAGGAAAACCACATACTTGATATGCTGATTCAGTAATAAAGCAGACTTATTTTGCTATAGACAGTCATAGTCTTCTGTATTTAGTAGTTTCATATGACACAGAATCAATCAATCAATCTATCTATCTATCTATCTAGCTATCTAGCTATCTGACTACCGGTCAGTCTTTCTGTCTATCTACCTCCCTCCCTCCCTACCTAGCCACCTACCAACTTATCTACCTACATGATGACATCTTTTAATTCACTAGTGTGCTTTTACTTTTGGTGATCAGGAAATTGTAAAAAAGATCTGAGCAGGCACGTATGCATGCACACACACACTTTACAAAAATTACTGTAATTTAGTTTTCATTGAAGCATCACCTATCTTATAAACTTTGCATTGTGAATTAATTGGCAGACATTGACAAAACTTCATACAGAAATTATGTTATTATGAAAAACAACAATGAAAACCCCCAGATTAGCATAGTTTCCAAAGGATTTTAAGCAGATCCCTTGTGTTCATATGTACAACTAAAATAATTAAAATATTTAAAATATGTTTTGTTCATGTATACGGATACTTATACTATTTAAGTTATTTTAAATAAGTTCAATTATAATATTACAGGTTCATGTATTTGTTTGTTTGCTGTTTGTTGAATTTTGTTGACCCAGTAAGCCCACTGGGCCTAGAAGTCCCTTTTTCAGGGGTGACGGGGGACAGGGATACAGATGGTAAGCAACTGAAATTGAACCAGATTAAGCTATTGGTGGTATGTTTTTAATTTTTTTTAGTGAATGAGGGAAATTTGGCCAGGACACGAGGGAAATTCCTCTACACTTTTCGATAAGTGCCATGGGATCTTTAACATCCACCTGAACTACCACCACTCCAGGCAGATGGGACCTCAGTTTAATGTCTCATCCAAAAGACTGCACCTCAGAAGTGCAGCACCCCTCTCATGCTGCACTACAGGGTCAGTACTGGGATAGTAACCCAAGTGACAGATGTAGGAACTGAACCCACAGCCCTCTGATCTACTGGCCTCAGAGTTAAGTGTGCTACCTATTGAGCCACTGACACTGCCAATTTTCCTTCTTAAAATGTGAAATGCAATTTCTAGTACTATGTGTCATAATTTTACAATATAGAAAGGCAATGTAGCAATATATGAGGGTATACTAAGCTGTCTGTAATGTAAAGATATTGACTTTAAACAAACTGTGTATAAATAGTTAATATATCCAACTGCAAAATGATGGGTCACCAAAATGGATTCGGGTTATTTCTTTAAAATTAAGCAGTTTTAGATTTTAGACAGTTGTATTATTATGTGGATCCTTTCAGAAACAGGTACATGCCACTCAATTCACGTGACAGTTCCCAAGTTACTGACATTTGGATAAAAGAAAATATTTCAACCCCTCTCCAAAAAAAAAGTTCTGATTAATGAACAACTGTGTGGGTAACTTAAATATTTACTTAAACTAGATCGGAAGAGATTGCCTTATATAACAAAGATGCCTTTATATTGTAAAAGGAACATTCATTCATTCAGTGCATTTGGTGCTTCTGCTTATGTAAGTTTATAGTCATTGAATAACAACTTAGTCTTATGCTTGTGCAGCATACAGTGAACACCGCTCTCTTCCTTCCCTATCTCATCCCAATGACCCCATACATCCTCCTGCAGTAAATGGGCAATTGAACACTTAATTCCTGATTGACTTATCATTCACAGTACAGATCTGACATTCCACTTAACCAAGTCACTGGTATTTTGTCAATACAGCTACAAAAAAAAATAACAACATTTTATGCCAACAAACCCAACACAATCCACTGATTTTGTAAACAGGAACAGATAGGCATACAAATTATGAAAACACAGCACATGCATGACATTAAATTACTGACAAAGCATAGCACTTGACTATACATGTTCTTCCCTTGACTATACATAGCATTCTACTTAGAGAGCAACTGTATGTCTAGCTGACTGATTAAACAAAAAGCTGAACTGAGGATACAGATTGTTTTATTTTACACAGACATAGGCTGCTGAGCCTGAGAGAACTGTCACTAGCTACATTAACTGTTAGAGCAGCAGCAGTGCCCAAGCAATGTATGGAACTATGCAATGAAAATATATGTCTGCCTCACTCAGTCACATAAGTAACAGTAACACAGTACTAATTCAACACTCCTGGAGGACCTCGCCTACCTTGACAGGGATGCACTGATGGTCTGGATGCCTTAGAAAGAAGTTAGATGGGGAAGATAAAAAAGTGAAGGTAATTAAGGCAGTGGCCAGTGATGGTGAATCCTCACTAGAGTGAGTGGAACAGTCAGGCAGCATGCTTGGAGGGACTTTAGTCTCAGGCAGCAAATGGGAGTGGTTGCTTTTGGAAACAGTACACAGCAAGGAAAGGAAGAACTGCTGTATTTCATTCAGTGTTATATGATAGCACCTATTGTTTTCTGGATGGGGGTGGGTGCATCAATGTGCACTAGTAGTATAAGTTCATATATCTCATCAAATGTTAAATTTCAGCCAAACAGCATGTGCCACATCATTTGACAGGTGGGCATGGCCTAAAATGGACCAATCAGAATCACCCCTTGTTAAACCGGAAGTCCCTCCCTAAAATGTGCTAGCCCCGCCCACTTCTGGTGGAAGTGATGCAACCTCGAACCCATGTCCTGCCCCTTGCACAGGAAATGACATGCGTTCAAACCCGTGTCCCACCCCTTGTGCAGGAAATGACCCACACTGAAACCCTGGAAGTGACATAACTCCACCATTTTGTATGCGTCTTATGCCCCTCGTTCTTGTTCACTCCTCGAACCCCTGCCACCAACCATTTTGTAAGTGTCCTGCGCCCCTCCTTCTCATATACTCCACGAACCCCTGCCATGCCATCCTGGCTGGAACCCAAGTTCCACCATGCTAGCTTGAACTCCTGCATCCCTCCTTTCTCCTGCACCCCCACCAGCCTGGCTCGAACCCCTGTCCCCCTTCTCCTGCACCCTCACCATCCTGGCTCAAACCCCTGACCCCCCCTTTCTCCTGCACCCGCACCATCCTGGCTTGAACCCCTGTCACTCTTCACCACCATGCTCCACCCACCCCAAAAATCAGTTAGGGTTTATGTAGTGTTATGTGCCCCCTGTAGGCTTGGGGGGGATATAACTGCAGGGGCACATGTGTGTTTTTTTATTAGGATATTTTCTGAAATAAGTATCTAGGAGGCAACCTGATCATGCAGAGGTTTCACAGATCTGTGTGGAGACCCCCAACCCCCGAGGGAAATTCATCTGCCTGTGTGAGTACCCCTTTTTCTGTTTTTATAACAATATACAAAATAATTTAACTTGCATCTGTAGGACTGTGTCAAACCTGCATCAAAAGGATAGCTTTATGTATACACATGTAACATTTATAAGCTAAAATGGGGGGCCTCTGTGTAAATAAGATGGTTCAGCAGTTTTCTCTGGATAGCATTGCAACATGCTGGCTGTGTGTATGTGTGTGTGTGTGTGTGTGAGTGAGTGTGTGTGTCCCTCATTAGACATGTAGGAAAAGCAAGGTCTTTTATGTATGTGTAAAATATAGATGGTCTATTTGGAAAAAAATTAAAAAGTCATGCAGTAGGTTTGTAACCATTACCTGTATGTTTCGGTAATGTATCTGACTTGGGACCTTTGTAAAAAAGAGCTCAGGGCTCAAAAGTATTAATCTTAAACTTAACTAAATAGGAAAATAAATGATATGTTACAAAGAAAAGACAGAATGTAAAATGATAATGTTTCCCTTTCAAAATAATTTTAAAGCACACAGTCTTAAAATGTATCTACAGCTTTGCTTAGAATCGTTGCAAAAACTACACACTTTGTGTGTGTGTGTGCATGTGTGTGTGTGTGTGTGTGTCCCTCATTAGACACGAAGGAAAAGCAATGTCTTTTATGTATGTTTAAAATATAGATGGTCTTTTTGGAAAAAAATTAAAAAGTCTTGTAGTAGGTTTGTAACCATTACCTGTATGTTTCTGTAATGTATCTGATGTGGGACCTTTGTAAAAGAGCTCAGGGCTCAAAAGTATTAATCTTAAACTTAACTAAATAGGAAAATAAATGATATGTTACAAAGAAAAGACAGAATGTAAAATGATAATTTAAAGGACTCATCTGTTTAAAAAAGACAAAATTTCCATTTGACTTTTAAAAACATAACTTAAGATGGCCCTCAATAGCCGTTATTATAAACTGTGCCTCTTTGTGTTTTAAGATTGATAAAAAGCAGCTGTTTTAATTAGACTGTGACCAGCACGTCATTAGTATGGCATTTCTTTTTTGTAGTCTCCACTGTGTAAATGAAAAAAACAGGTGTTTCACATGATGAACTTTTGAATCGTGGTATGCAAACTGTTGTAATAAAGTACTAATTTAAAGGATGCAGCTGTTTTAAAAAAGACAAAATTTCCATTTGAATTTTAAAAACATAACTTAAGATGTCCCTCAACTGCCGTTATAATAAACTGTGCCTCTTTGTGTTTTAAGATTGATAAAAAGCAGCTGTTTTAATTGGACTGTGACCAGCGTGTCAGTAGTATGGCATTTCTTTTTTGAACTCTCCACTGTGTAAATGAAAAAAACAGGTGTTTCACATGATTAACTTTTGAATCGTGGTATGCAAACTGCTGTAATAAAGTATTAATTTAAAGGATGCAGCTGTTTTAAATAAGACAATATTTTCATTATACATTTTAAAAAGCTAACTATGCATAAGCTTATTTGGACTTAAAGAAGCAGTCTACATACCTTTTAATTAAACTGTGACCAAACGTTTGTCACAAAGGCATTTCTTAATGCCTTTCAACTATCTGGGGAGGTAAAAAAAGCCTGCAAGGAGCTGTGTAGGACTTATATATTTCCCCCTTTGAGAAAGGTTGGGGGTGGTTTGATGGACAGTACCAAATGTTCAGATGTTGTTTTATGAACAGCTACGTACTTGGGGGGTTCTGAGTCATTTTTATATAAGCATTTCAAGATTTTGGAAGCTAAAGAAAAAAGGACAGAGCGAGACTGTCAAAACTACTTCTTGAGCTAAAAGATTTTAAAAACATTTAACAAGTAACAATGGACTCATGGACTGTTGATGAAGAGCTTATCCAAACATTTGATCATCTGGCTAATCCACAGTTTACCACTACAGAAGGTGTGTATTTTTTTATTTTTAACTAGAAATAGTAGATGCTGCAGATTCTAGAGTTTAAATTATGTCTTATAAAAGTTTTAAAATACTGAAAGTAGTGACAGGGGTGTATTTTTCTGTTTTGAAACAGAAGATGCTGCAGGTTTTAGAGTTTAAATTATGTCTTATAAAAGTTTTAAAATATTGTAAGTGGTGACAGGGGTGTATTTTCTGTTTTTAAACAGCAGTACAGAGAACCCCTGCAGGGGATAGAGGGAGAAAGAGACCATTACATGAAAGTGATGTTTTTCAAAGGCATTCAAGAGTTTCTGCTGTTGTCATTAGTGACCAGAATACACGTAACATAACTGAACAAGATATACAGCCATCTACGAGCATCCCTGTCACTACTTTCAGTATTTTAAAATTTTATAAGACATAATTTAAACTCTAAAACCTGCAGCATCTACTATTTCTAGTTAAAAATAAAAAAATACACACCTTCTGTAGTGGTAAACTGTGGATTAGCAAGCCTCTCCCCTGCAGGGGTTCTCTGTAGTGCTGTTTAAAAACAGAAAAATACACCCCTGTCACCACTTACAATATTTTATAACTTTTATAAGACATAATTTAAACCCTTAAACCTGCAGCATCTACTGTTTCAAAACAGCAAAATACACCCCTGTCACTACTTTCAGTATTTTAAAACTTTTATAAGACATAATTTAAACTCTAAAACCTGCAGCAACTACTATTTCTAGTTAAAAATAAAAAATACACACCTTCTGTAGTGGTAAACTGTGGATTAGCCAGATGATCAAATGTTTGGATAAGCTCTTCATCAACAGTCCATGAGTCCATTGTTACTTGTTAAATGTTTTTAAAATTTTTTAGCTCAAGAAGTAGTTTTGGCAGTCTCGCTCTGTCATTTTGTCTTTAGCTTCCAAAATCCTGAAATGCTTATATAAAAATGACTCAGACCCCTCCCAAGTACATAGCTGTTCGTAAAACAACATCTGAACATTTGGTACTGTCCATCAAACCACCCCCAACCTTTCTCGAAGGGGGAAATATATAAGTCCTAAACAGCTCCTTGCATGCTTCATTTTACTTCCCTGTGACAGCTGAAAGGCATTAAGAAATGCCTTTGTGACAAACGTTTGGTCACAGTTTAATTAAAAGGTATGTAGATTGCTTCTTTAAGTCCAAATAAGCTTATGCATAATTAGCTTTTTAAAATGTATAATGAAAATCTTGTCTTTTTTAAAACAGCTGTGTCCTTTAAATTAGCACTTTATTACAGCAGTTTGCATACCACGATTCAAAAGTTAATCATGTGAAACACCTGTTTTTTTCATTTACACAGTGGAGAGTTCAAAAAAGAAATGCCATACTACTGACACACTGTTCACAGTCTAATTAAAACAGCTGCTTTTTATCAATCTTAAAACACAAAGAGGCACAGTTTATAATAATGGCAGTTGAGGGCCATCTTAAGCTATGTTTTTAAAAGTCAAATGGAAATTTTGTCTTTTTCAAACAGCTGCATCCTTTAAATTAGTACTTTATTACAAAAGTTTGCATACCACGATTCAAAAGTTAATCATGTGAAACACCTGTTTTTTTCATTTACACAATGGAGGGTTCAAAAAAGAAATGCCATACTACTGACACGCTGGTCACAGTCTAATTAAAACAGCTGCTTTTTATCAATCTTAAAACACAAAGAGGCACAGTTTATAATAACGGCAGTTGAGGGCCATCTTAAGTTATGTTTTTAAAAGTCAAATGGAAATTTTGTCTTTTTTAAAACAGCTGCATCCTTTAAATTAGTACTTTATTACAAAGTTTACATACCACAATTCAAAAGTTAATCATGTGAAACACCTGTTTTTTTCATTTACACAGTGGAGAGTTCAAAAAAGAAATGCCATACTACTGACACGCTGGTCACAGTCTAATTAAAACAGCTGCTTTTTATCAATCTTAAAACACAAAGAGGCACAGTTTATAATAACGACTGTTGAGGGCCATCTTAAGTTATATTTTTAAAAGTCAAATGGAAATTTTGTCTTTTTTAAACAGATGGGTCCTTTAAATTATCATTTTACATTCTGTCTTTTCTTTGTAACATATCATTTATTTTCCTATTTAGTTAAGTTTAAGATTAATACTTTTGAGCCCTGAGCTCTTTTACAAAGGTCCCACATCAGATACACTACAGAAACATACAGGTAATGGTTACAAACCTACTGCATGACTTTTTAATTTTTTTCCAAAAAGACCATCTATATTTTAAACATACATAAAAGACATTGCTTTTCCTACGTGTCTAATGAGGGACACACACACACACACACACACACACACACACAGCCAGCATGTTGCAATGCTATCCAGAGAAAACTGTTGAACCATCTTAATTAAACAGAGGTCCCCCATTTTAGCTTATAAATGTTACATGCTTATACATAAAGCTATCCTTTTGATGCAGGTTTGACACAGTCCTACAGATGCAAGTTAAATTATTTTGTATATTGTTATAAAAACAGAGAAAGGGGTACTCACACAGGCAGTTGAATTTCCCTCGGGGGTGGGGGATCTCCACACAGATCTGTGAAACTTTTGCACGATCAGGTTGCCTCCTAGATACTTCTTTCTGAAAATATCCTAATAAAATGAACACACACGTGCCCCTGCAGTTATATCCCCCCCAAGCCTACGGGGGCACATAACACTACATAAACCCTAACTCATTTTTGAGGTGGGTGGAGCATGGTGGTGAAGAGTGACAGGGGTTTGAGCCAGGATGGTGGGGGTGCAGGAGAAAGGAGGTACAGGGGTTCGAGCCAGGATGGTGGGATGCAGGAGAAGGGGGACATAGGTTTGAGCCAGGCTGGTGGGGGTACAGAAGAAAGGAGGGATGCAGGAGTTCAAGCTAGCATGTTGGGACTCAGGTTCCAGCCAGGATGGCGTGGCAGGGATTCGAGGAGTGTACAAGAACCAGGGGCGTAAGACGCTTACAAAATGGTGATGTTATGTCACTTCCAGGGTTTCAGTGTGGGTCATTTCCTGCACAAGGGGTGGGACACGGGTTTGAACGCATGTCATTTCCTGTGCAAGGAGCGGGACACGGGTTCGAGGTTGCATCACTTCTGCCAGAAGAGGGTGGGTCTAGCACATTTTAGGGAGGGACTTCCGGTTTCACAAGGGGCATTCTGATTGGTCCATTTTAGGTGATGCCCACCTGTCAAATGATGTGGCACATGCTGATTAGCTGAAATTTAACATTTGATGAGATATATGAACTTATACTACTTGCACTCCTTGAATTGATACTGGTGACAGTGATTTTACAGTTGCAAAAACAAAGACCTGCAAATGGATCTTCTTTAACATTTTTTCTCAGCAGTCTCTTAGGAAGCTAACATATGGCAGCAGAGCTGGGGGTGCTTGTATATTTGTTCTTGCTTCAGGAAAACACACACCAAGGAAGTTAAACTGATAGAGCAGTTATCTTCAGCCTTTGAAGCTCATTACACTAAATTAGCACTTGTATGGGTTTTGCTGCAGTCCTACACTGTCTTGAAGACAGTGTGGGACTGCAGCAGATAACATACAAGTGCTGACTTAGTGTGATGAGCTTCAAAGGCTGAAGATAACTGCTCTATCAGTTTAACTTCCTTGGTGTGTGTTTCACTTTTTCTGAGTGACCACTGTGTTAACTTGTGCTTGTTGAAGGTGGAATGTGCTGACAGGCTGGGGAGATGGAATGGCATTCCAGAGCATTCCACCTCAATTTAACCCCTGCTTTTATTTCTTCAGGGGCACAAAACAATGAGGATTGCCTGGTTTAAAGAGCAGACCCTGTCATTCTACGGCCCTGGCCAATGGGGGGTTTCCCAGTGGCAGCAGCAAAAGGACATGGGGATGGAGGAGAGGGGAGGAGTAAGTGATGAATGGGAAGGAAGGGATAGTGACATCACAGAGTGAGATCACAAAAAGGGGAGTGGGCAGAATAATGTAGGAAGTAAGGTGATTGGGCCAAGCGGCATGGGGGAGTCAAAAGTGAAGGTTATAATTGGCACCCCTAGCCCCATCGCTCAGAATTTTTGCTGCTAAAGAAACTATAACTAGCAGCAAGTTTGGACTGGCAAATGTATTAGTGTTTAAAACAAACTATATATAACTTCAGACATTTTGTTAACACTGACAATTTTTTGAAAGACTTAGTAATAACTATTCCTGTATTTGATTTAAATTATTTGCTTTTTGCCTGGAGAATTTTATTCAGATGACTGGTGAGCATTTGAGGACTGAAAAGAAGGTAAGGTAATCTTACGGTGTGTTGACAAAGCTGGTGCAGCAGAGGCCTAAAATGTGCAAGCCCGATGATGTTTTTGCTGGGAGGCTATGTTTGCATGGTATGTGGTTGGATAGGCAGTAGTTTGCTTCCTTTTGTTGGTAGAAAGGCCATGAACTGGTCATGGCCTGCTGAGCAGGAGAGCTTTCTGGTTGGCAGCACATTTGGGATGGAAGAAGGCTGCTTGGGGCTGGGGCAATCAAAAAAAAAATGATGCTGAATCAAGAGGGAACAGCCCCAAGGGAGAGCTAAGGATGAGGATGCTGTCTCCACTGGTGTTCTGATGGTCTGGTTGAGACAAAGCAGTGGTTGTGGCCTCCACTTCATTTCACAGGATCACATGGTTGGGGGTGACATACTGGAGTTGTCGCAGCCTCCTATTACATGGGTAGGACCACATAGTGCTGTTTTAAAGAGTCAGGCAAGGGCAGATGAAGATGCGAGCGAGGGTAGAATGCAAAAAATAAAAGGTTGAAATAATGAAACTTGGCCGGGGAGACACTAGACTAAGACTGAGGACTGTTTGACCCTTGACTCCACATGGTAAGAAGGGAGGCCATATGACATGTTAGACTGCAGGGGGTTAGTTTGGCAAGTCGCTACCAGAGTTGGGATTATTCAAAAAAATATAAATATATGATCCAAATTATAATAAATCAGTGGCAGTACACACCTATTTTTGAGCATGTTGGTGGGGGTTAGCAGTTAGCATGGCAAGCACAACAAGGGGGCATGGGTCAGAAGTGTAAGGGGGGGGTTCAAAAGCAGAATCGCAGGATAAGGCAAAATGAAGGATGCAGGGACAATGTGGGCTAAAGATTTGATCAAGTGAACAGGCTGTGTGGGTTCACATGGGAGTAGGTTGTATGGCTGCCATCTTAAATAAAAGCATGTGGCCATCATTTTCAGCATGGCTGCCATTTTAAATAAAAAGTGTGTGCCACCAATTGGAGCATGGCCATTGTATTGCAATACATGTATGGCCTCCAGTTAAAAAGACTGTATGGTAATGATGGCCAACATCTGGGAACAACAGGGTCTGCCATTTTAAAATGGGCAGAACTGAAGGGATCAGAAAGGGGGGCAGCTCCACTTACCCTCCAAATTGTTTGTAAAACAAATGATAATAAATGACAAAGAAAAAATACAAAAAAAAGGATTCTTGCCAGCAGCATCACACAGAGATGGATCTAGGGAAAAGGAAGGGAAACATAGAAACACAGAAACATAGAATTTGACAGCAGATAAGGACCACTTGGCCAACCTAGTCTGCTCATTTACCTACCTAACGGATAAGCTGCAGATCCTGGTTAACCAACAGCCTACTGTGGTTAAGCAACAGCGATAAGGGGGGCAACACTATTAGTTCTGTGGACACATAGTAGACAGGCAGCTGGCAAGATAGATAGATAGATAGATAGCTAGACAGATATGTATATATATGTATTACAGAATTAAAAAACAAAAACAAAGAAGAATGTGAGTCGTTGCTTATAAAGATAATTAATTTGATCATTGATTCAAGGAAGCCTTTGGGGCAGATGTAGGAATTGGGGGGGGGGATGCACTTTGATCGGAACACTAAGACAGTCTGTTAATATAACAGAACAATTGTTGAGCTTTGTTTTGCAGCTTGTTACAACAGATTTAAGGTGGCTCCTAATAAAAAACAATATGACAAAGGCAGATGCTTATAAGGCCACTGTGGACCTGGAAGATAAGGCTAATAAAATCTGGGAGCTGGCTGAAGGCAAGGAGACTGGACAAGGGGAGAAGTGGAAGGCAGAAAGGGGAAAGAAGGATAAAGGCAACAAAAAGCGACTGGCAAGTCTGGCTCATCCAACAGCAAGGGACCTGAAGGTGCCTTTGCCTCTTTATCCAGCACCTAAGCCTACCCCTCTACCTATCTTGGAGCCCACTCCCATGCCTTTACCTTTTCCACTACCCCCACAGCCAGTGAACCCTCCAGAGCCCATATTGCCTCCAGGTCCACTTATGCCCCCGACACCTACAAATAAAAACATACCAGCTGGACCAGCAGCAATGGGGCAATTCCTGGTACCAGAGCCATCCCCCAAACCAGTTAATGAAGGCTTTAATATAGGCAGCAGTATTAAAGAAAATGTGGAACAGATGTTGGGAGCGATAGAGGATGATGGGGTGGGCCAATTCAAAAAGGCATTAGCTGAAATCAAAAAAGGAAAGGGTGAAGATGTCAAAACCAACACAGTGATGTCTGTGGGGAAGGGGCTGGGTAGGATGGAAATAGGATTGCCAGGTATGAGGATAGGGGAACATGTGCCACTAGCTACAAAAGAAAAGATTTGGAAGGGGGAATTCTTTAATTTATTGGTGCTAGTGAGTAAGGAGGCTATAACAAAATGCAATGAGAAGGAGAGGGAAGAAGGATATAACAGTGGCAGTGGTCCTTTTAGGAAAAGGTTGTCAATTTAGACATGCTTCTTTGAAGTGTGATGGCAACCATGCAGCATCCAAGTGCAGGACCAACTGGTACAATAACAGCAATGGGGGAACAACAACAATCAGGGTAACCAGCCCTTTCGGGGGGCCGGGGGGTTACCTGGGTCAGCAATGGGGTAGAGGATATATGGGGAGGGATTATGGGGGAGGGCAGGGGCACAATCAATAATCCATGCCTAAAATATAGCGAACGTGAAAGACCAGACACATGCCAGGAGGTGGTAAAACCCCTATAAAAATAGACTTTTTGGAAAACTGAATCAAGGACTACCTAGACAGGGAGGCAGCCAAAAAATTAGATGAAGGTTTTCGGGAAGGTTTTAAATTACAGTTTAAGGGTAAGTAGTTTATCTAGATATTTGGGATCCATTAAGATAAAGAGGAACTGTTAGAAGAAAAAATACAGAAGGAAGTGAAAGCAGACAGGGAAGAAGGACCTTTCAAGGAAGTGCCCCGTCAGTAACCTAAGGTGTCTCCATTGGGCCTTGTTCCAAAGAAACAACCAGGGGAATTCAGGGTGATATACCATCTGCCTTATCCGGATGGGGTGTCAGTAAATGAGATCTTAAGAGAGAGAAGGACAGCAAGGTGATATACGCTACCTTTGAGGAGGTGGTGCAACTTATCAGGGCCACGCAAGGGGCATGGTTAGCCAACATTGCTATTGAGTCAGTTTTTAGACTCTTACTGGTGCACCCAGAGGACTGGGACTTACTTGGCTTCGAGGTGGGAGAATATTACTACTTTGACAAGGCCATGCCTCTGGGCTGTTCTATTGCCTGTGCCACTTTTATACTGATTAGCAGCTGGCTGCAATGGATCTTTCAGCACAGGTACAGGTATAGATCAGTGATACACTATCTAGATGACTTTCTACTGATATGTACAGTAGAGGAAGGGTGGAGACAGAACGCATGCTACTATGCTTCCAAGAGCTTTGCCAGGAGCTGGACATCCCACTAGCCCCTGACAAGACACAAGTGCCAAGCCAGAAGATAGAATTTCTGAGCATAGAAATTGATGCAGATGTGAAGCTTTTTCACTTTTTCACTTACCACACAAGAATGTAGAAGGACTTAAGCAACAGTTGCAAGTGACCAGGAGAAGGAGAAGTGTGCAGGTAGGACAAGTACAACAGCTGATGGGACATTTAAACTTTGCCTGCAGGGTAATTGGGCCAGGGTGAGTATTTACGTGCACCCTGGCCAGGGCAACAAAGGGGGCTATGAGATTGCATCACTGGGTAGACATCTTAAAATGGACAAGGGCCGACTTGGAGATCTGGGAAGTCTTCTTGAGAGATTGCAATGGGAAAACTTTCTGGCAAGAAGACTGGGAGTTTAACATGGATTTAAAGCTGTACACAGACACTGCAGGGGGGCTAGGAATGGGAGCATATTTTAGAGGGAGGTGGTTTTGAGAGGCATGGCCAGTCAAATGGAAAGTGTCAGGTTTAACAAAGGGCATCACACTGTTGGAGATACTACCAATATGGGTCAGCACACTGCTATGTGAAGAAGAGTTAAGGAACCAGAAAGTTATTTTTTGGTGCAATGACAAAGCAGTAGTGGTGGTGCTGAACAAACAGGGAGCCATGCCTGAGACCGTAATGAGAGTTTTATGACAGTATTGCAAGGTCTTAGGCTTAGCATGTCATTTAGGGCTAGGCATATTGAGGGGGCACAGAACGATATAGCTGACAGCCTTTCCCATCTGCAGCTGAATAGGTTCCTGGCCATCACTCTGAGGGCAGAGGTGCAGCAGACACTGGTACCAGCATCCATTTTGGAAATTGGCTCAAAGGAGCTGAGTTGCTGTTCTGTAACTCCTGGTCACCTAGAACTTTAAAGGCATATGAAGGGTCTTGGTGATTTTTTCAGGCCTTCAGAGAGGGTCAAAAGGTGGTGGTAAGTGGGGCAGCCACCAAGGAACAAATGGAGAAATTTGTGGTGCAAGGGTGGCAACCGGGGATAGCACACAACAACGGGGGTTCATTTGGCTGCCATCAGCCTAATCTGTAGTATAAAGGGATCAGGGGACCCCACAGAAAGCATATTAGTCAGGAGGAGGATGCAAGGATGGTTGCTGATAAAAGGAAAAATAAAGGATAAGAGATTATCTATATCTGAGGTTATGTAAGAAGGTTTGGTGCTGGCAGTGATGAGGATTTCAGATCCAAGGATGAAGCTACATTATTTGTCACAATTTACATGTTGATGTGGCACAGGGGTTTCAGAATCAGTGAGATAGTGTGGTATGGCAAGGGAGACAATCTGAGGGGTTTAAATTGAGAGAATTTAACTTGGGGCAAGGGAGAGGTAGCAATACAAATTACAAGGCCAAAGACAGATCAGACAGGTCAAGGGGCTAAGGTGGCACTGAGACAGGGTCAGAACAAAATTATTTGCACATTTGAGGCACTGTTGGCATATGCCACAGTGTGCAGGCAGAGAACGGGTTTGTTATTCAAACATGGGAATGGGAAAGCAGTGACAAGGGCACAGGTGGACACCCTGCTAAATAAGGGCATGGAGTTCATGGGGGAAGACCACAAAAGATATTCATCACACTCCTTTTGCACCGGAGCAGCCTCCGAAGCCACAGCAAAAGGGTGTTCTAAAGAGTATTTGGGTGTTCTAGGATGCTGGGTGTCAAACTGCTTCAAAAGATATGTGAGACCACTAAATGAGTGATGTTTTAACAATGTTTCTTCTTTTTCCAACAGGTTAAAAAAAGGCAAGATGGGGGGTTGGGGGAAACAATCAGTTTTATACTTACCAGTATTTTTCATCAACAGGGGCAAGAAAGTATTTGAAAATTTGAATTTGCAGGCACTCGTTTATATTCTGGGTGGAAAAGAGAAAGGCACAAAGACCGGGGGGTTGACAGCTATATCAAGATCCCAGGTATTATGAATTAAGATGAAAAGGAATCAGAGGGATGAAAGGGGCCCAACTGCTATCAACACTGTGGGAAATGAAGGAGACTCAACCAGTGTTGGATATGATAATCATCCACTTAGGTGAAAATTACTTTGGGTCCAGGCCCTGGATGGACATTTACTATCAGATTAAGGATGACATTGCACAAATCAAAAAATGGTGGCCTGGGACCACCTTCGTGTGGTCAGATATGGTCCCCAGAAGGGTATGGTCATATGCTGACAGCCATAATACTATTGATAGAGCCATGAAAAAAAATGAATCAGCAGGTGGGGGCCTTATATCTAGAGACGGGGGGAAGGTTGATCTGGTGAGGTCTTCAGGAGAAGGATGATAAATTTTACAGGGGAGATGGGGTTCATTTATCTGGGATGGGTAATGATATGTTCAATTTGGAGATAGCAGACTGTATTGAAGGCTGGAGAAAGGAGAGAGCCCAATAGTAAGGGCGGAAGCCTGCTGTCCTTCACATGTTGGAGGCAGGCTAATGGAAGACAAGACAGAATTGGGGGGATCTGGGGGGGAATGGGATGGGGATAGGCAGACACAGAAGGCCACAAAATCAACCAAAAGGAGAAGGGCACTGGTGTACACCTGGAGAAGAAAAGAAAAGGAGGAGACCAGCCCCCTGATGTACATAGGAGGGGGGGGGGATGAGAAAAAGGAAGATAATGATGAATGAATTAATGGAAAGATAAAGATGTAATGATGCATTTGTATATTGAAAAATGGGAATTGTAAATCATGTGCAGGGGAAAAGGGTGGAATGTGATATGTAAAAAGAATTAATGGTATATGAAGATGAACAAAACAAAAGGATGTAAAGTACATCATTTATGGAATAAAGTTGTTTGCCAATCTAGACACCCACAAACAGGTTTCTGTGATTTATTGGGCAGGGTCTCAAAGGACAGTGAGGTTTTTCTGGTTTAAAGGGCTGACCCTATTGTCCTACGGCCATGTCCAATTGAGGTTTGCCCAGTGGCAACATCAAAAGGACAGGGGGAATGGGGGGGAGTAAGAGATGAATGGGAAGGAAGGGATGGAGACATCACAGCATGAGGTCACAAAAAGGGGAGTGTGCAGCATAACATAGGAAGTAAGATGACTGGGCCATGAGGCATGAGGGGGGAGTAAAAAGTGGAGTTTATAATCTGCTCCCCTTGCCCCAGAGCTCACAATTTTTGCTGATAAAGAAATTACCTCCCACCCACCAAACTTGAAATAGGGAGAAAAAGTTATGGTTCGGGTTAACCTGAAGGTGTACGGGCAATGAAATTTAAGGGAATCATGTAACAGGGTATGCAGGTGCACACAGGATGCAGCCAAAGGTGGACAGCTGACATATGACTAAATAAAACAAGATAAAATGGCTGTAAACAAGACAAAATGGGGGGGAGGGGAGAGGGGACAGGCAGACACAGAAGGCACCAAAATCAACCAAAAGAAGTAGGGCTCTAGTGTACACCTGTGCATGCAGAAGAAAAGAAAAGGAGGAGACAGGCCGCCAGATGTACCTCTGAGGGGAGAAGGAAAAAAAGGAAGATAATAATAAATGAATAATAAATGAATTAATGGGAGGATAAAAAATATAATGAGGGATTTGTATATTGAAAAATGGGGATTGTAAATAATGTGCAGGGGAAAAGGGTGGAATGAGATATGTAAGAAGAATTAATGGTATATAAGGATGAACAAAACAAAAGGATGCAAAGTGCATAATTTATGGAATAAAGTTGTTTGCCAATCTGGGTACCCACAAACAGGTTTCTGTGATTTATTGGGCAGGGTCTCAAGGGACAATGAGGTTTGCCTGGTTTAAAGGGCAGACCCTGTTGTCCTACGGCCATATCCAATGGGGGTTTGCCAAGTGGCAGCAGCAAAAGGACAGGGGGAAGGGGGAGTAACAGATGAATGGGAAGGAAGGAATAGTGACATCATAGCATGAGGACACAAAAAGGGTAGTGGGCAGCATAACATAGGTAGTAAGGTAACTGGGCCACGAGACATGAGGGCAGTCAAAAGTGGGGTTTATATTCTACTCCCCTTGCCCCAGAGCTCACAATTTTTGCTGATAAATAAATTACCTCCAATCCACCCAACTTGAAAGATGGAGGAAAGAGTTATGGTTCAGGTTAACCCGAAGGTGTAGTGGTAATGAAATTTAAGGGAATAATGTAATAGGGTATGCAGGTCCATACAGGATGTGGGCAAAGGTGGACAGCTGACATATGAGCAACTAAAGCAAGATAAAATGGGTGAAACAAGACAAAATGCGGGGGGGACAGGTGGACCCAGAAGGCCAGAAAATCAACCAAAGAAGTAGGGCACTAGTGAACACCAGTGATTGGAGAAGAAAAAAAAAGGAGGAGACCAGCCCCAGATGTACATCGGGGAGGAGAAGGAGAAAAAGGAAAATAATGATAAATGAATTAATGGAAAGATAAAAATGTAATGATGAATATCTATATTAAAAAATGGGGATTATAAATAATGTGCAAGGGAAAAGGGCGGAATGTGATATGTAAGAAGAAATAATGATATATTAAGATGAACAGAACAAAAGGATGTAAAGTGCATAATTTATGGAATAAAGTTGTTTGCCAATCTGGGCACCCACAAACAGGTTTCTATGATTTATTGGGCAGGATCTCAAAGGACAATCCATTATTTACTTGTAATATATGGAGATGCTTAAATAATACTATACTAACCCATACAAAAAAATCCCGGTAATACCACATCAGCCAAAGTGATAATACCATCGTTCGTCCCTGATAATACTATCGTTCAGAAGTGAAAATACTGGGAGATCACGTGATGGGCTGTGTCTAAACAGACGTCTTCTGTGCTTCTCCGAGGCCCGAAGTAAGAAATAAGCTACAAAAAGCTCGGGGGCCTGACAGATTTAATTGAAAATATAATTACAAAATGAGAAAGGCTCTGCGGGTTCGATTTTGGGAAGTAAACTCACGAAAAAAAGAGAGAAGGGAGCGGAGAAAGCGCTAAAACTAAGGTGCTTAAGTTGGAAGGAGCAGGCCGCTTCTGAACAGCGAGATGGAGGTTGAAGCCACGGAGCCTCTGGCGGCGAGATCCCATGCAAGTAAAAGGCCGAAGCCCCAATCCCCTACCCCTACAGAACAGGAGGAGGACCAGTGAAAGGAAGGAGGAACGTGCCAAACCAACAAAGACATACAGGAAATTAAAAAATTGCTACAAGGGTTGGTGGTGGACTTTGCAGCAGTGAAACCGGCATTACAGTCGCTCGCGCAGAGAATGGGGGACGTAGAAGCCAGGATTTCCTCACAGGAAAGGAAAATTATCACGATGGAACAGGAGCTAGTAACTGCCAGAAAACAAATCAAGAAACTCGAGGAGAGAATGAATGACCAGGAATCGAGAAGCCGGAGGAATAACCTGATACCAGCGGGGCTGCCAGAAAGGGCTGAAGGATCGGATTGTGTTTCCTTTATGCAGGATCTGCTCCTTAAATTGTTGGGCCTGGCACCATTTGGGGAAGCCTATAACCTGGAGAGAGCCCATAGAGCATTAAGTGAAATACCCCCGCCGGAAGCGAGACCCAGGGTGATCATCATGCGATTTCTCAACTACAAAGAAAAGTCACATGTGATGCTTAAGGCCAGACAAAACAAGACATTGCAGTGGAACGGCACGGCTCTCTGGATGTTTCAGGACCAAACGCCAATGGTCAGGGAGAAGCAGAAGGAATATTTGGAGATCAAGAAAAAACTATATCTGGCAGGTATCAAATTACGTTTACAGTACCCAGCAATGCTGCTGGTGAGACTACAAATGGGGAAGAAGCGATATCTATCTGCGAGGGATGCTTTAGAAGGTTTGCGGGTGGAATTACCTGAACTGTTCAAATCGCCGACTTGAATTTGACTATCCAAGGAAAGGGATGCTTGGAATTGCCTTAAGTAATTGAAGAAGAAGGAAAAAAGGGGAACTCTGGAGGTTGTAAGGTTATGACAAGCTAATATTATTAATGGTTATATTTCAATATTATTATAACAGTCGAATTTATTGGGGTCAAACTAAGAGTGTTTGGTTAGGGTGGGTCAAACCTAGTGGGCTGGAATAGGGATTCTAAGGGGGAGTCTCTCGGATCTAGTTAAATTAATCCTGAAGAAGGAGGAGATCAGTTAGTGCGATTTTATAGTCTAACAGTATAGGAGGAGGACCCAAGGGATTAAAAAGTGACTTCCTGGTCTCTGAGGATTATGTTCGAACTGGGGGAAGGGCGATCTCATGGGGGAACCATAAGGGTTGAACTAATACACAACGAATGGAGGGGCTAAGACACAGGGTTTTCATGGATATGGTTCAGAGTCTGCAGTTCAAAGGGGACTCCTCTGGGGGGTTATGGAAGGAAAAAAGAAGAGAAGGGAGAGTCTCGAGTTGCCAATGGTGACTGTCCCCTTCTAGTTCGATGGGATGGGAAAGGAGAAGGGCATCGGGACAAGGGCTAAACTTCAGGGTGTAACGAGAGCTCTTGAAACATAGCTGGACTAGCTTAAATAAGAGCATGATAGATTAGTTATGGGGCTTGACCCACCGCTGATCCGCAGTGTGCAGGATAATAACCGACCATATCTACCGAGATGGTAGGGGCAGTTTCTGAAGCTTCAGAGAGAGGAGGGGGGGAGGATTGAGGGGAGGAAGGTTAAATGGAGTAAGGGGAAGGAAGCTAGAGAGATATTAGACAAGGGGCAGGCTCTCGGAGTGGCAGTGTTAAAGGAAGAGGGCAAGGGGGAGCACAGAAGGGGTTCATCCATGACCGATATCTGCTAGGAGAATGATCCAAGGATCGGGGGCAGGGGGAAATGGGGGGTATTGGGGAATTGGAAAAAGAGAGAGTCCAAGAAAGAGAAACAATGGAAGGCAGACTGTGAAAGGGCATGGAGAGATGGATCAAGCAATATAATTTTAATGTTTGACAATGGCTTGCGTTAGAATAATTTCATGGAATGTCAAAGGTCTCAGGGGTAGACATAAAAGAATGGTAATTCTGAGACACATCAACCACTTGGGGGCTCACATTGTTGCTTTACAGGAGACCCATTTATTAACAGAGGAACTAAGCTGCCTTAAGAGGCTATGGGTGGGCCAGGTTTATGGGCAGGGTAAGGAAAAGGCGTCGGCAGGTGTGGTGATCTTAATAAGAAGTACATGTACATTTAAGGTGAAGCAGGTGATTGCAAGGGAGGATGGCAGGGGGATATACTTCTCTGGCATTCTGTCTGGTAAGGCAATCTCAGTTGCTTCTATTTATGGACCCACTCCTCTAATCCGGACTTTGCTTCTATTGAAAGGGATATAGCTATGCCTACACATTCGCTCATTTTGGCTGGGGACTGGAACACCTGTGCTAATAATTTGGAGGACAGAATACCTCCATCCAGTGGCCCACTGAGCAGGGCCCAGATTGCCCTGAACAGGTTGCTTGAAGTGAGAGCATTGGTGGACCCGATTAGGACCCACTCCAAAGGGGGTAATAATATGACTTTTTACTCAGCGGCCCATAAGACCCAATCATGTATTGATTTTTTTTTAGTTAATAGGGAAGCACTCGGGGAAGTTAAGGATATGACAACAGGGGTCAGAATACTCTCGGATCATTCCCCTATCCTTCTGATGTGGGAACCAAGTCCTGCCCCCCCAGACCAGCTCGTTGGAGACTGAATGATTCTATACTATCAGAGACTTCAGTGCGGGAGAAACTAGAGGATGCCCTGCTAGGGATTATACAACATCAAGTACCTTCACTACATAACAAAAAATTGGCGTGGCCAACCTGTAAAGTATTGTATGTTGGGGTAGTGCAGGGTCTGGCAGTGCAAAGAAATAGACTGAGGAAGGCAAAGGAGCAATTTATTCTGGGGGCAATTGATTCGCTGTCCCCTCTGGAGGGGTCCTCCAGGGAAAGTGATGCTGAACTTAAAACCTTGAGAGAAGAGTGGGTGGACATCATGTACGGTAAAGTGGAACATTGGTTGGAAAAGATTAAAGCTAAATATTCAATGCAAGGGGATGTCCCAGGGTGCTTGCTTGCAGTCAGTGTCAGAGAATGGGAAGCAATCAGAACAATTACCTCTATTCGACATGACGGGAAGCTTCTAACGGACTCTCAGGAAATGGCAGCAGCCTTTGCATCCTACTTCAATGATTTATACCGAGTGGGAAATCCAGCCGGGGAAGAGGAAATTAAAGCATTCCTTGTGGGAATCCATCTTCCGGTTTTGGATGAATTGCAGGCCAGGGAGTTAGCGGGTCCTATAAGGGAATCAGAGATAATTGGGGTGGTGCAATCTTTACCTGCTGGCAAAACCCTGGGACTGGATGGTCTTACAGCTAAGTTTTATCAGGCACACACACAGACTATACTTCCAATTCTGCTAGACTTTTATAATACTATTATGCAAGAGGGTGTGTCTCACCCACCACTGTATCAGGCATATATATCTTTATCCCCAAACCAGATAAACCCAAGGATCTAATTGGTAATTACAGGCCTATAGCTTTAATGAACCAGGACATCAAGATTCTTACAAGAATATTAGCCAACAGTATTTTGAGTATCGCTCCAAGCTTAATCAGTCAGGAACAGATGGGATTCATGCCGGGAAGGGGAGCACATGATGGTCACAGGAAGCTACACCACATTCTTAGCTATAGAAACATAGAAACATAGAATTTGACATCAGATAAGGACCGCTTGGCCCACCCAGTCTGCCCATTTCCCTACCTACTGGATAAGCTGCAGATCCTAGTTAACCAGCAGCCTACTTCTTCTTACCCACACCCCCCAGAATTGCCTTATGACAGTCCCATGCATGCTTGAATTCCACCACTGATTTTGACTCCACAACCTCCTCCAGAAGACCGTTCCATGCATCCACAGCCCTCTCTGTGAAAAAATACTTCCTTAAATTACCTCTGAGCTGCCCCCTCTATCTTCAAATTGTGCCCTCTTGTTCTTGCACACCCCTTTTTTTGAAAGATGCTACCCTCTTGGACTTTGTTGATTCCCTTGAGGTACTTGAAAGTTTGTATCATGTCTCCCCTCTCCCTCCTTTCCTCGAGGCTATACATATTAAGCTCCTTAAGTCTCTCTTCATATGTCTTCTGGTGCAGACCCTGCACCAATTTAGTTGCCCTCCTCTGGACAGCTTCCATCCTGTCTATGTCTTTGTGGAGACTGGGTCTCCAGAACTGCACACAGTACTCCAGATGGGGTCTCACCAGCTGTCTGTACAGAGGGATAATAACTTCCTGTTTTCTACTGGTGATGCCTCTCCCTATGCATCCCAGTAACCCCCCAGCCCTCCTTGCTGCCCTCTCACATTGCTTGCCCACCTTTAGGTCATCTGATATGACTACCCCCAGGTCCCATTCCATTTTTGTTGTTGTTAGTATCTCACGCCTGACTCCCAATTACCATTAGCTTTGATATCCTTAGACACTGAAAAGGTGTTCGACAGGGTCTCCCACCTTTTTCTTTTCGCCACAATGAGGAAGATGGGCTTCCCAGAGGGCCTGCTTAGAGGTATTAAAAACTTATACGCAGCCCCAACAGCCAGGGTATTGTGCAATGGCTATGTCTCACAGGAAATACAGTTGGAAAATGGGACTAGACAGGGATGCCCTCTATCACCGATATTGTTTAACATCTATTTGAAGGCCCTGCTGAGGGCCATAAATGAGGATAAACACATAAAGGGGGTTAGGTTAGGGGGAAGAGAGCTCAAATTTTCAGTTTTTGCTGATGATGTCCTTTTGCATTTAGAGGACCCTGCTTTAAGTTTCGAGAGAGTTTTAATTGGGCTATACTCAGCGGTTTCAAATTACAAGCTGAATTTGACCAAGACTCAGATTCTCCCCCTGACACCGTATGTGTATAGGGCGGACTTTGCACCATTACAATTACAGTGGAAGTCGGATAAGATTAAATATATGGCATATGGATTACAGCAAGCAGGGAAAAGGGGGGTGAAGTGAATATGGAGGGGGTTTTATCTGTAATGAGAAGGGACATACTAAGATGGAATAATCTTCCTTTGAATTTTATGGCCAGGCTGGGCCTTATTAAGATGAATCTTTTGCCTAGGTTACTATACCCAGTGTATCTGGCCTCTTACTGTATTCCCACAACATGGTTTAGAATAATTAGGAAGCTTCTCTCAGATTTTCTATGGAATGCTAAACCGCCTAGGAAAAAGTATGAAGTTCTACGTCTATCGCAGGCAAAGGGAGGGATCAAACTGCCTGACCTCCACGTATACTACGTGGTGGGACAAATGGGTCTTATGCTTTGCTGGGTTAGGAATTTGGAAGGGGAGACTTATACATTAATATGGTTACAAATGGAGAGGCAAATGTTAAAAGAGCTTGGTCTCTCTCCAGAAGCAATGCTGTATGCTAATGTTGAAAAAGAGTTTATTAAAGTGGGTGGGAATCCAATTGCAAAATCAGCAGGAGCTTGGTGGTCCTTCCTTACCCCTGCACAGAGAAAACTCCAGATGAAAGAATGGGACCAACCTGTTCTGGGTGATCCCAACTTTGTAATCGGGGGTCAGGTATTAACTGCACGGTGGGCCAATCAGGTGCTGGGTCTGAAGGTAAGGGATGTCATCCAGAGTGACAGGGTCGTCCTTCCGGCTTCATTGGAAGGATTGCCTTTTTTTCAAAGATTGCAGTTGACACGAATGTTGGAGGGGGTCATGAAAAGGAATGGAGATTTCACAGATAGCTCTTTTACTTGGGACCAACTAGAGGGAGTGGATCCAAAGTTGAACACTCTTTCACAAGTATACAGAGTGCTGCTGGATTTTCATAGTCCGACCTCACTCATAAAAGTTTTATACTGGGATAAAGCAGTGACTCCTAGGAGCCTTGCTTTGGATTCTATTTGGAAGAATTGCAAGTATACAACTATACCTAAGTTCAAGAGTATGCAGTTTTTCATTGCTTCTAACATGTACTTTACCCCTGTAAAACTATGTGACAGAAAGCTTAGACAGACAGACCTGTGTTTTAGATGTGAGACGGGAATAGGAGACCTCCTGCATGTGCTATGAGAGTGTAGCAAAATATCGCCTTTGTGGGGTGAAATCAAACAGCATATGGACCCATTATTGAACTATTCAGAATACATAACACCAGAGGTCTGTGTCCTGGGTGATTTCTCGGCAATATCTGGTGTCATATCCAAATTCCACCTGTCTCTGATGACTGCGACAGTCAAATCCTTTCTAGTACAACACTGGAAGGATGATCAAGTTTACACCTATGGACAGTGGATGAGAGATTTGGTGGGGGCTTTGGGTAGAATAAGGAGACAACTTTGCTCGGAGGAGAAGAAAGGGCTATATGCTAAGAGATGGTCGGCATTAGAAGCGATCTATGCACTGCAGAGTCCATGTACCCAAACACAGGTCTGTCTGTCGGGTTGTGATTAGCAGGAGATTGGTATGCTGGAGTGAGAAATGGATACAAATGTACTATGTAGACCCTATTGACTATCTATGTAGTGGTATGGACAAAATGTGATCCAAGCAAGAGCTGAAGGAGATTAGGATTCTGGTCTGCCAGGAACATGGGGGGGGGATGGGGACTCTCTCTCTTTCCAGGGGGCACAGCAGGGTTCCACCTCTAAGTGGGATTATCAGATGAAAATATGTTCAAGGCATGATAAGAACTGTAAAACAGCAGATATCGTGGCACTGTGGATTTTTTTTTTGCCATGGAACTGCTTAGCTCTATTTCTTTTTTTGTGGTTTTATTTTTTTCTACTAGCTGACTAGTTCTGGTTGTGGACTTTATTATTATAGATTATGAACGATAATTGCATTTTTGTATTGTATGGAGATGGATCTACCTGTTGTGTATGTAAATATGTGGGTTGTATATAGTTCACACAGTCAGTTTTGGACTGTGTACCCTGGCTTGTCCAAGCTGGTGTCTGTTTATTTGTCTGACCGAAATCCAAAAATTAATAAAGATTTGTTAAACAAAAAAAGAAGTGATAATACTATCGCTGCTGTTCTGAATGATAGTATTATCAGTTAAACGGAACAGCGCAAGCCCAAGACTCAGAGCTGGTTGCTAAGCAGCCAACTGCAGTCGCTAGACTCACGACGTGAGATTTGTAAACCGTGCTTCGTGATTGGCTGCCTTTTGTCTCAGAGAGGCCAGAATACTTTAAAAAAAATGGTGGCTATCTCTCACTTGGCAAGAGTAACTCGTACCCACAGAACTTGGGATCTTTACTTTCACCTGGACATTTTTTACCCCACAAGACAACAGTACCTCGTTGATCCTGTATTTACATGGACAAAAAAAACAGGTAGGACTTCCTAACGAGCCAGGACTTGCTAGCATGTGGGGAGGCAGAGCAGCCATGCGGCAGCAGAGAACCAGCCAGCAAGTCTTCACTGCAGTGCTTTGGCGGACATTTTCACAGGCTGTGCGGAGAACAAAAATCATACTGACACAATTTGATATGGAATTTGGCTCCATATATTACAAAAAATAACACAAAAGGGTGTATGCATAACAAGGGAGTACTCCCATCTCGAGGTTCTGGGGACATGCAAACCTTTCGAGCTTCGCTCTCGAGGTTCTCATGTCCCCAGAACCTCTTGATGGGATTACTCCCTTGTAATGCATACACTCCTATGTATTATTCTATTTATTGTCTGTCATGATCTGTGCTCCATTGTCTTTTTCTGTCAGTTTCACACCTGCCCAACTGGTTGCTGAACTCCAGTGTCAAAACAATGGCTCCTACTGATGGCAGACGCATAAGCGTAAGTGACTCCCACCTGTTACCCCACATGTCCACAGTATGGTTAAGCAACTCTGGAATGACATGTAAAAAAGAAATTCATTGTTTTAAAGTAACCTGCCACTACAGTACAGTACTCAGAGCACAGAGTGGTGATGGTCCCTCCCACTCACTTGCACGTATGTCGGTGCCTCATTGCTCTGCATATTCAAACAGTTAACTGGACACTGTAGGAAGATCAGCCAGATAAATGCATGCCTCTATAAATTAATTTGTAAAAAAAGTAAATAAGGTAAAAAAGAGAAAAGAACACTGAAACCTGAGTGGGTCCCTTGAATGTGAGAAACAGAGCCACCATGTTTTGAAAAGTCTGTGGCCCTCCCATGTGACAAAATTAACCAACCATAACACATAACCTGAATGTTGCAATGTGGCCTCCTTAGTAACTACACTACCGAACATAGCAAGCAGTACAAATCCAAGTAGGCATACACAGCAGAGAACAGAAAAAAAAATGTAATTATTTGTTTTTTAAAAGAAAACTAAACAAAAAAAACCTAACCCAACCACCACAGAAAATTACATCCCTATTGCATAAATGGAATATGTAATGGGGAACTTACTAGGAATTTATACGAGGAAATGTGAGGAGAAGGGAAGCAGTTAGCCCATAAGAGCTCCCATGTAATCTAGTCTTTGTAGTATTCTATGATATTCCCAGATAACATGTATGAGTCCAGTTTATTTTAAAACTTTAGCTTAGTTCTGCTTATTATAATGTCTAAGGGCAGGGAGTTCAGTGTGTTTCCTATCCTCACTGTAATAAAAAAATATTTTTTTTTTTGTTTTTGAATTTCTTGTTCATAATTTCAAAATAAATGTCTGTTGCTGTATTGGTTCTTGTACTATAAGAAGCACAAAATAGATGATTTAATACCTTTTATTAGACAATTTTGTAGAAAAAAATAAGCTTTTGAACAACACAGTTTTTCTAGAGAAAGTATAAGGCAGGTTTAATAACAGCTCTGTTTTAACTACTCAGAGCTTAAGCATTTTACACATAAATATGACAGATTAATGAAGTAATTAGATAAGAACACAGTCAGAGATGAAAAAAAAATTTTAAACTTTAGTTCGGTGTAGGTCAAATGTCACAGACATAATGTTATTTAAAAGGAGGCCATAACTTTTTTATGGTTTAATGTCTTATCAGAGCCAAACTGAAGACTGTGTGTGTGTGTGTGTGTGTGTGTGTGTGTGTACCCTGATGGAATTAGAGACACATTACAATTACATTTTCAGTGCCGGCACTGGATAAACATGCTTCTGTCTGTAACTATGTATTCATTTGTCAATATCATTAGTAAATAATAACTTGCAGTTTATAAATATGTACCATCCATGAACTTGTGTTAATTTGTCAATATTATTTTTGAACAATAAAGCTGTAACCTGAAATGAGACTACCTAGTAAACAAGATTCTGTAACAGTAATGGTGTCAGTGTACCAACATATGCCTGTACATAAAAAAAAAATTATACTACTAAATAACAAATCTGCATTTGTAAATTTAAACCCATGAGATCCCTACCCACCAGTTATAAAAAAAACTATACATACATAATACATAGACTACGAAGAACCATTTTCTATAAAGGCATATTATAAACACATGAAAACAAATATCTGTCCATGAACTGCACCCCCCAAAAAAGGATTTTCAAACAATATAATGTGTCATAAAGCTTGTGTCCTGATTCATCCCATCCTCCGCCAAATTCAAAATGAAAGTGAGCCTAATCTTACTGTCTATGTAGTGTATTGTTGAAATGTCCTTTGAGAATCAGTACAGAGAGGCCAGATGTAGAATGATCAGACTGAGAAAAATGTTGTCCCACTGTTTTTTTCAATCTTTTTCATTTTAATATCATGACTGTGTGAGTTCATTCAGTACGTGTCCGAAGAGATTGTCTGGTCTCCACCATATAACCTATATGTGACATTTGTTGCATTGGATGTAATAAACAACATTCTGAGATGCACATGTGTTTATTTATTTATTTGCACATCGGTTTACAATCTTTGAGCCAGAGGCTCATTTCCAAAGGTACCTCCTCACATAGAGGACAAATACAATACAAGCATTCTCAGTTCCAGAATATTGGTTACATAGTTTGCAGGTACAAGTGATAAAGCACATGACTAATACATACACAAGCATCATAGGTTCCAGGATATGGGTTGCATAGATAGCAAGCACATGTGATGAAGACAATTATACAGAAAAAACAGTTTGGTTACAGTGGCGCATATTAGTCCACCAGTATGAGCAGTCAACAGAGTAGTAGTAGTTTAATGAGAAGTAATACATACTTGCATGGAGAAAGGGCAAGCAACAGGGATAATGGTGGTACAAACAGAAAAGGGGTAGGATTTAAAGAGATGCAGTAAGGATGCTGCCCAGTGGGCAATGTCAGGGCACAGAGTGTTGCCTCTCAAATTATAGACTGCTGCAACTACCCATATTGAATAGTTTGCTTCTGAGTGCAGTTTTGAATTTGGAAATCGTGGGGGCATCCGAGATGGGGAGAGGGAGAGAGTTGTACCAGGAAGGGGCTCTATGGCGGAATGACCTCTGTCCATGGGAGGTCCTAGATCTTGGTACCAGAAAAGTGGCCTTGCAGGAGGTCCTTGTACTGACCAAGGGTTGGGCTAGGTGGAGGGAGGCTGTCAGCCCAGGAGGGGTTAGCCCTAGAAGAGTTTTTTTTTTTTGCAATTAGGCATGTTTGATATAGCAGTCATCCATCTAGGTTCAGCAATGTTGCCATACCATAGAGTTGGCATGAATGTGTGAGCCTAGGGGCCCCCAGTGATTAGCCTGCAAGCCTTGTTTAGGATGAGGTGGATTTTGTTGAGGGCAGTTGTGTTGGCAGCACCGTAGACCGGTAGTCCATAGTCAACCAGGGATAATATAGAGGATGTCACCACAAGCCAGAGGGCAGCGGGGGGAGACAGTTTTTGTAGCAGTATAAGATACCTAGCCGCACATTGGTAGCTGAGGCAAGTGCATCAATGTGGGTGTGGTAGGTGAGGGCTGAGTCAAAGGTGACCCCAAGGTACTTGTAGGAGTGTACTTGCTCTAGTGGCTGTTTGGAGCAGGAGAGGATATTGAGAGGGAAGTTGCGGGCTTTGTTTTGGGGGTGGACAAAGAGCATTGTTTTTGTTTTTTTTGAGATTTATGACCAGTCTGTGCTCTTTAAACCAGGTTTCAGCATCATTATAGGAAAGTTGCAGGGAGTCCTGGAGGGAGATAGGGTTATGGTGGGTGGTAAAGATGACAGCGTCATCTGCATACAGCAGAATTTTCCCAGTGCATGCACTGGGCAGGGTGTTAAGGTAGAACAAGAAGAGTAGGGGTCCCAGGATGGAGCCCTGAGGAACCCCTGAGTGGATGGGACAAGTTTTTGAAAGTATCCCATTAATTTTGACATGTTGGGAGTGGGAAGATAGATAGCTAGTGCACCAGGTGAGTGGCCCAGTAGCAAAGCCAGTGTGGCAGAGGGCATCCAGCAGGAGGGGTTGGGAGACAGTGTCGAAAGTCTTAGAAAGGTTGATGAACACTGCCTCGGCTAGGGAGCCAGAGTCCAGGGAGGAGTGTAGGAATGTTGAAAATTCAACTAGTGCCATGCCGGTACTGTGTCCTGCATGGAAACCATGCTGTTCAGGGCAGAGGATGATGTGTCTGGTCAGGTACTCGGTGATTTGTGTGGCAACCAGTTTTTCAAGGGCTTTGGAGAGGGGTGGGAGTATGGAGATAGGCAGGTAGTTCCCAGCTGAGGACCTGTCACCCCCTTTGTAAATGGGAGTAACAATGGCAGTTTTCCATGCTGTAGGGAATTGCCTCAGGTGGATGGATTTGATGAGAAAGCTGGTGAGTGGGACAAGGACCTGATCCAGTACCAGCCAGAGAATGTTGGGGTCCACGGAGTCATCGCTGGGACTATTGCTTTTTGGTGCACAGATCAGGTGGGGTCTAGCTTCCTGGGCAGTTACCCTACGTAGGTAGAAGCTAGGGTGTTGGAGGGCTGGGGCTGGTAGGAAGGGTGGTGGGTCAAAGAAATTACTGGGGAGGATAGAGCTGAGGTCTGTAAAGGATGTGTTGAGGTAGTTTGCAATGTTTGTAGGGTCCGTAAATGTAGTGCTGCCAATGGTGATCTGGGACGGGGGAGGGGAGCGTGCACTCCCATTCAATTGTTTGACATTACCCCAAAAAGTTCGGGCACACCCCCAGGAGGAGGTGAGGGTGGCCTGATAGTGGTCAGCCTTGGCTTTCCTGATGGCCCAAGTGCACTTATTCCATGCAGCATTGTAGGCCTGTCTATTAGCTGGCCAGCCTGTTTCTGTTGCAAGGTGCCATAGGTTATCCCTAAGCCTGAGCAACTGTAATAGGGCAGGAGTAATCCAGGACACATTATGCTTTTTGGTTTGGGCAGCCGTGAGGGGTGTGAAGAGATTGCAGGCTTTGTTAAAGGTTTGGGAAAAGAAGGCAAGGGCAGTGCCAATATCAGAAGCATGGTGAATGGGAGACCAGTTTGTTTGGGCAAGAAATTGCCTGAGGATTTTCAGCCCACCTGGTCTGAGACGCTGGCAGAGCATGTGCTGGGCTGTGGGGCGTGGCGAGGTGGTCACCCAGTGGAATAGGATAGGGGAATGGTCACTGAGTGAGTCAGGGAGGACTTGGATGTCCACAATTTTATTGAGGCGGTTGGTGATGATAACATCTAGGAGGGTTCTGGTACCTCTCTTAGGGTTTGCTCTTGTGGGTTGGGAGATTAGTTGTGTCAGATCAATGGCAGCAAAGGAGTAATTACCCTGTATCATGAATTGTCTGTTTTGGTGTGTGTTGATAAAATTTGAAGTGGAAATGTGCTTACATGTCTTACATCTAGAACTATTGCAGGGTCTCGGGCCACCCAATTCTCTGTTGTTTTGGTCAGGTGTATGTTCACTCCTGACAATCAGGTTGGATAAATTAGAAGGTTGTTTAAAAGACAGTAAAGGTAGTTCTTTTAAAATACATTTCAAGGTCTCATCTTCGCAAAATATTGTTTGGAAGTTCTTAATAATTTAACTTAATGACTCCAGACCTGGGTTATAAGTGACAACCAAGGGTATCCAGTTGGTGGTAGTCTTTTCTTTGTATTTTAATAGTTGTTCTCTTGGTATCTGTATAGCATGTTCCACTGCCCTGTCAATTTCTGTGGAGGAATACCCATGTCCAGTACATCTTTTTCCAGTGTGGCCAGGTGTTTTTCTCTGTTCCCCTCACTCGAACAGATATGGTGGTATTGAAGCACTTGACTGTATATAAAAGATTTGCTCTCTCTCTATGTAAGTATCTTTGTCTGTCTGTAGGTTTCTGGTAAATACAGATCTGCAAGATTCCATTTTTTATGCTAAGTGTGGTGTCCAGGAAATTCCAACTAGTGTCAAAGCACTACAGGCAAAGTTTAATGGATGGTTGGAGGTTGTTAAGTTCCTAATGAAATTCTTTAAGTACACAGGTACCCTCTTTCCAAACTATAAATAAATCATCAATATATTGGAAATAAGCAAGCGGTTTGAGTGTGCATTGTTTCAGGAATTCCTCCTCCAAATTCGCCATGAAAAGGTTGGCATACTGTGAAGCCTTCCAGCTGCCCTTTTGCTGTTCTCATAGTTTGAACATAACGTTTACCATTAAAGCTGAAGTTCTTGTGTGTCAGAATAATTTCAATAAGCCACACAATGAATTTTGCATGGCTGTTGTGGTGCTGTCCTTCTCCTTGTAGGTATTTAAGACAAGACAAAATGCCATCAGTATGTGGGGTACATCCATCATGGCTAATATGGCGTCAGGTAGTAAGTGCCTAAAACCAGAAAGTTTACACAAGAAATGCGTATTGTACTGAATATAGCTGTCTCTTTCTATGACAATTGGTATTAAAATAGTTTCTATAAAGCCAGAGATCACCTCTGTCAGGGTACCATTTCCAGATATTATAGGTCTCTCTCTCAATTCCCCACAACATCACTGAAATCTAATCATAACATTGTTATAAAAAAGCTGATAAAGGTTCTGCAGTAATGATCTTATACCATGAGGATTATTTATTTATTTAAAAGTTTTACCAAGAAAGACATACTGAGCAGACTACCGCTTACTTCCAGATGCATCCTGGGGTAGAGGGAATGGGATAGTACATACAAGTAAACATACAGAAGTTTTAGAACAGCAAAATATACATAGGTTACATACAATATGTACAGGATTTAATAAATTCAGTGATAAATGATCTCGAAGTAGTAAGTGCAAGAGGCGGGAAACAGAGAGAGAACTGCATAAAAGTAGGCTAAATAAGTAGAAAAGGTAGTGAACAATCAAGAATTTGATAGTTAAAGCATTTGGGTGGACAACGTAGATCACATTGGGTGGTTGGCCATTACATTGTGCACACCAGTTAAGACATGGGCCATGCTAGTGCACGTCAAGTTGACATGAGCAGGTTATGGGGACTTGCCCTTTTAGAAGAGAGATTTTTTGCCGAGGGGATGGGGAGAGCCAGATGTCAGCTGGCAGAGAGTTCCATAGTTTTGGTAGATGGACTCTAAAAGCCGACTGACCAGCAGAGGTAGTCATGTGTGGGATATGTAGTAGACATGAGTCGAAATTTCTGAGTGAGTATGCTGATGGTTTTTGGGCTGTTAGGGTAGAGGCTAGGTAGGAGGGCAGTAACTGGGTCCAGAATTTGGCTGTGAGTCCGTTGCAGTGGTATTGGCACCAATTGGTGAGGGAGGGTAGGTTAAGGTGACTGTAGAGGTCGCAGCGCTGAGTAGAGGGAGGACAATCTAGTGCGAAGCGGCAGAAGGAGTTAAAAAGAGAATCCAGTCTGGCAAGGGCGGATTTAGGGGCAGAACTATAAACTACATCTCCATAGTCAAAAATGGGGAGGATCTTTTTCTGTAGGATCTCTTTTCGGGCAGGCAGAGGGATGCAGCTGTGGTTCAGGTATAGTGCTCCCAGTCTAGGAAGTAGTTTTTTGTGGGTAGCTTTGATATGCATGGAGAAGGCTAGGTGTTGGTCCAGCCAGACCCCTAGGTATCTGAAGGAAGTGCAGACTTCTAGAGGGGTCTCATCAAGTGTTTTGAGAATGGAGAAAGTGGGGAGGTGGGAGAGTCTTTGTCTTGTGCCAAAAGTCACAGAGATCATTTTTTTGGCATTTAGAATAAGCTGATTTCTATGAAACCAGTGCTGGACTTCACTGAAGTCTAGCTGGATCTTGGATGCAACTTCCAGCGGGGAGTGACCAGAGGGGTACAGGACTGCATCGTCTGCGTACATGTGAATGTCAGCATGCAGGCAGATTGAAGGAAGGTTGTTGAGAAAGATGGAAAATAAGATAGGGCCAAGGACAGAGCCTTGGGGGACACCAATGGAGACAGGGAGGGGGGTTGAGGTGGAGGCACCAATTTTTACCGATTGGGACCTGCCACCCAGGTATGACTTGAACCAGTGTGTAGCTGCACTGGAGAGGCCTGCCTTATAGAGTTTTGACAGAAGGAGGGTGTGTGAGACTGTGTCAAATGCCTTGGCTAGGTCGATGAAAATGGCAGATGTGATATGGCTATTATCCATGCCTGTGAGGATGGAATCTGTGAGTCTGAGGAGGGACGTGACAGTGGAGTGGGATTTTCTAAAACCAGATTGGTAAGGGGTGAAGAAAGAGGAGGAGTCAAGGAAGGAGGTAAGTTGCGAGAGGATGAGATGTTCCTGGATTTTGGCTAGATTAGGTAGGAGGGAGATTAGGCAGTAGTTATTGGGGGAGGATGGGTCACCACTTTTCAGGAGGGGGATAACTGTAGCATGCTTCCATGTTGAAGGTATAGAGTTGGAGGTGAAAGAGAGGTTAAAAATAGATGCTAGAGGCATGGCAATTGCAGGTGCAGAAAGGTAGAGCATTTTGGTGTCCATGCCTGTGGTGCATCTACCCTTGGAGGTATTTAGGGCAAGCAGGGCTTTGAGTACTTCTGGTGGGGTAACCAGAGTGAAGGAGAAGGCTGGGTGAGGGGTCGGCATGGGTGGGGATGAGGATTTTGCATTTTGTGTGGCAGGTGGGGGTTGGAGTAGTGAGGGGCCCTCTGCTAGTAAACACTGAGTTGAAAGCCGTGGCAACTGTTAGTGGTTCAGTTAAGACAGAGCCTCCCACATCTACGGCAGGAGTGGGTGGCTGGGCAGGAGGGGAGAAAAGTGATTTTATAGACCTCCAGAACTTGGCTGGATGGTTTAAATTTTTTTGGAGGGATGATGTGAAGTAGTGAGCTTTAGTCTGGCGGATAAGCCTGGTGCAGGCATTTCTAAGCGTTCAATAGTGAAGATGATCGACATGCCTCCCCGATGTCTTATAAGCTTTCCACTCCTGATCTCTGATACGGAAGTGCTCCATGAGATCAGCAGTGATCCATGGCAGGTGAGCTCCCCTTACTCTAACCTTTCTGGGTGGAGCATAGATATCCAAGACAGCAAGAAATTTTGACTTAAAGAAGTCAAAGGTGTGATCCATGGAGGGGGTCCAGGTTATGTAGGACCAATCCAATTTAGCCAAGTCTTGTAGGAGACCATCGAGGTTAAGGGATTTGTAAGACCTGATAAGGAGAGTTTTCGGAGGGAGTGACTTGGCTTTGAATACTTTACGTATTATATATATCATATAGTGATCACTCAGCGAGTCCAGAAGGAGGCCTGAGGTTATGATCCTGTGTGGGTGAGAGGTGAGGGCCAAGTTGAGCAGGGAGTGGTTTTGCATTTTGTGGTTTAGCCATGTGGGCTCAGTGATGAGTTGAGTCAGATTTAAGCTAGCTACATGGTTTCAGACTTTGGTGCTAGCACTAGTGAGACAGTTTAAGTTGAAATCACCTAGGAGGTGGAGCTCCCCCCTGAGGTGATGGTTTTGAGGGTGTCAAGATGAGTTGCTATGGAATTTAAAAGGGAGTCCGGGGAACAATAGGTCCCTGCTATAAAGATAGGAATGGAGTGGGGAAGGGAGATTTTTATTAGTAAGGAGTCGATGTTGTCGGGGAAGGCAGGTATCAAGACAGGTGAGAATTGTACCTGGGAAGATACATAAATGGCTGTACCACCACCTCTCTTTGTGCCAGGGCAGTCCTGGTGGGTGATGGAGCATCCTGGAAGAGCCACTTCAACATCCAGGTTGAGTGGTTTCAGCCAGGTCTCGGTGATAATTAGGATGTCAAGGCAAAGAGTTTGTAATAGGGTTTGTAGTAGGGGCATTTTTTGTGGGATGCTGAGTATGTTTAGGTGGGCTATTTTAGGTCTCTGGGAAGTTGGCCAGTGGGGGGGTCAGCAAGCACTGGTGGCAGGTCCGGGATTTAGCTCAATGTCCCCAGCGGGTAGGAGTACTAAAGTTAGTACCAATTTTAGGTTTGGTAGTATTTTTATTGGCTTACAGTGGGGTAAGGGAGACTGGGGAGACTGTGTGAAAAAGGCTGAATTGCGTAGTTTTACTATGGCCAGCTCTGTGTGGAAGGATGGGGGGATGATGGATGGGCCAGAAATCCAGGAGCAGTGTGGCCCCAGGAGGAGTTGTCCAATTATGGTAGTGGAGCTGTAGCTAGGGTGACAATAGAATGGGGAGAGGTTTGGGGGGCCTGACAGTGAATTAGGGTGGAGTGTGGGTGGTAGGGATGCAAGTTTTGCAAGGAGTGATATCCCCAGCATTGTTTTTAAGGCTATGTGTAGCATGGCGTTCCAAGAGGTGACTTTAATGCAGCAAGAACAAAGGTCAAATCCCGTAGCAGCCGCTAGTGGTGAGCTCTGATAATCTGCAGATGGAAAAGTTGGCTGACTGGTTAAAATCAGTCACCTTATGAGTACTATATAATGGAGTGCTCACCAAGGGTGGTGGTGGGGGCAGCAGGGCAGCTGCCGTGAAGTGTCAGCGGGGAAGCAACACTTGACACTGTAGCACAGCAGCGTGGTCACTGATCTGAGAATTGTTGTACCTGGGCACGGCTTGAATGCGAGTCCTCAGGAGAGGGCAGCTCTATGCTCCCTTGCGACCACCAACGAGGCTATCTCCGTGGGGTCTCCTGGAAGGAAACAAACACACAGGTATTTATAGGGAGAGAAAAAACAAAACGTGGGTGTTTTTGGGGGGGGTTGGGATTGCAGGTAGTCGGGTAAAGTTTACACAGTGATAGGCTTTTTAAGGTTTTTTTTTTTCAGTTCGTGATAGGCTTATCTTTGTTTTCTGTAAAGTGCTCTGAGAAAAACAGATGTTAAAACAGTTCATGGTAGGCTTCCCTTTGTTTCTGTAAAGTGCCCCATGAAAAATCAGTAGTGTTTCCATAAATTGCAGGCATGGTGAGGGACTTTAATATGTACCGGCTTATTTAGGTATGAAAGCTCACTCGTGATCCCTGAAGCAGACCATCAAAGGGAGCCAGAAATGAGTCCCTTACTGCTTAGTCACACACACTTGCATTTTAGGACTATCAAAAATGAAGGTAGCCTTAGTTAAGACTGGTGCAGCCAGGGGACAGGTGTTGCAGTTAAGGAAAAAAACAAATTTAAATGGCACAGATTACACTAGCCAGGGCTTTGGAGGTAGTGTAAGGAATCGAAAATAAAGGACTCGGGACATTAGCAAATAAATAAGGAGGAAGCCTTAAATTTAAAAAGGAGCTGCCAGGGACAAAAGTAAGGAGCAAGGGAAGCAGGCCAGGGACTTGGAGAATTTTCCAAAATGGGAGACTGGTGCCAAAAATGGTAGCCCAGGCAGTATTTAAGAAGCCAGGAGCTCAGGAACTATGAAAGCAGTAACTTAACAGGGCTTCATCTGCAGCTTCTAGGCACAGAAATGCTAATAATGAATTAATTTCAAGTGATATACTTAAGGTCATTTCATTACAAGTTTCCTACTGCTTCAATCAGGGTGACATTTACAGCTCAGGAATGACAGTAAATGAGTTATGATACGACATACTAGCAGCTAGAAGGCTCAATAAGTTCACAACTATGCCCCACTATACACTTAAGGTAATGACACAGTTCAGCTGGAAAGCTCATAAGTTCACAAAAAAATTAAACCCACAAAAACTATCAGCATTTGTGTGGGGTCAGAAAGTCACTTAAGGCAACACTTGACACTGTAGCATAGCAGCGTGGTCACTGATCCAAGAATTGTTGTACCTTGGCACAGCTTGAATGCGAGTCCTCAGGGGAGGGCAGCTCCATGCACCCTAGCAACCACCAATGAGGCTATCTCTGTGGGGGCTCCTGGGCACGGCCTGAAACAGATCACACCTACTAAAGAGAACTGGCCAGTGACCCGACTGTACAATACACCTGGGAACTATCGGACATAAATCATTTCCTAAGCATGTCCAAGACAAAGTAACTTATCTCATTCTCGATGAACCCAGAGAAGGGACATTCTACATGTCCAAGATCCATAAACCTGGGAATCTACAATACAAAGAAAAGACTACCACCAACAGGATACCCTTGGTTGCCACTTATAACCCAGGTCAAGAGACACTATGTAAGATTATTAAGACCTCCAAGTAATATTTAGTGAAGATGACTCCTTGAAATGTATTTTCCAAGAACTACCACTACTGTTTTCGGAAACAACCTCCTAATTTATCTAACCTGATTGTCAGCAGCAAACTTACACCTGATGAAAACAACAGAGAACTGTGTGGCACGAGATCCTGCAATAGTCCTAGATGTAAGACATATAAGCACATTTTCACTTCAAATTTTATCAACACACTCCAAAATAGACTATTCATGATACATGGTAATTACACATGTGCATCTCAGAATGTTGTTTATTACATTCAATGCAAGAAATGTCCAAATACAGGTTGTGTGGGGGAGACTGGATAACCTCTTCGGGGCATGTATCAACTCACACAGGCATGATATTACAATGACAAAGATTGAATAAACAATGGAACAACATTTCTCTCAGTCTGATCATTCTGTTTCTGACCTCTCTGTACTGATTCTCAAAGGACATTTCAACAATACATTACATACTGTAGCGAGCATGTGAGGTTAAGCTTGTTTTCCTTTTGAATTTGGTGGAGGATGGGATGAATCAGGACACAAGCTTTATGACACATTACATTGTTTGAAAATCCTATTTTGGAGTGCAAAACATGGACAGATATTTGTTTTCATGTGTTTCTAATATGGCTTTTTTAGAGAATGGCTCTTCATAGTCTGTATATTGTAACCGTATAGTTTTGCTTTTAACTGGTGGGTGGGTATCTCATGAGTTTGAAATGTACACGTGCAGATCTGTTATGTAGTAGTAGAAAATGTTTTTATCAGGCATATTCTGATACACTGACATCATTAGGGCAACAGAGTCATATTTACTGGATGTTCTAGTTTGAGGTTAAAGCTTTAATGTTCACAAATAATACTGACAAATGAACACGTTTATGAATGGTACGTATTTATTAAGTGCAAGCTACTATTCACTAATGATATTTACAAATAAACACATAGTTATAGACAGAAACATTTTTACCCAGTGCCGCACTGAAAATGTAATTTTGATGTGTCTCTAAGTCCATCAAGAGCACATGCACAGACACGCAGTCTTCAGTATAGTTCTAATAAGATATTAAACAACAAATAATTTATGGTCTCCTTTTAAATAACATTCTGTCTGTGACATTTGACCTACCCATAAGTACAGTTTTAAAGAATGCTTTCTCATCTTTGGTTGTGTTATTATCTAATTACTTCATTAATCAGTCACATTCATGTGTAAAATGCTTAAACTCTGGGTATTTAAAACAGAACTGTTATGAAACCTGCCTTATTGTTTCTGAAGAAGAACTATGTGTAGCTCGGAAGCTTAAAGTTTTTTTCTAAAAAACTCTGTTGATCCAATAAATGGATTAAAATCATCTATTTTGTGCATCTTACTCATAATTTGTAATGAGTGTCCTCTAGTGACCTTAATACTGGGTTTGCAAGAGATACCTAATTCACTAAGAAGGAATGGGTCTTACATGATGCTGCACATAAACTGAAGAGCACCCCTTATTTCCTTGTTTCCAGGGACATTAGTGTTTATGCCAGAAGACACTCATCATATGTTTTTTCTTTCAATCCACTTGTTAATCTTGTATATTTTTTCTGTGCTTTATCATGTCCCAATCACTTTTTCTACTTGAGAACAAAAGTTGGGATGCATACTTCAAGTTTGCACATACAATTGATCTGTGCCAGTTTTTTTTAACCTTTTCGTGTGTGGGGACCTCCAGTCCAAAAGTCAATAGTAGCAGGGACTCCCTACTTGCAACTGTGGACAGAGGGTGTGGGGGAAGGTGTGGGTGATGAATGTTAAGTTACTTATCAATATAAAAAAGTTAATTATCAATTTTTTTTTTAGTCGTGGTGACTTTTGGCATCAGAGGAATTGTGGGCATGGCATCGTGCATATGAGTGTGGCTTGTTTTATATCCATCACAAAAAAAAACTCTCATTGTGAGCTAGCTGCCAAAAACACTAATGCAAGCCAGCAAGATGATAAAAACAATTCTTAACATGTAAAATCCCACACTATCATGACACACAATTGGGATATTCTGGCCAGACAAGAGGAGTAGACTGGGCATGAAGAGAGGGTAGATGCCATGAAAGCAAAAGAAGGCACCGCTGCATGCCAACCTGAAGGAAGCATTACATAACAACTACTAGAAATTAATTAAGCAATAATGACCTCACAGCCAGTCATTTCCTGGGGATTAACCACTGGCTGGAGAAGGGTGGTCTGAGGCACAGCAGAGGAAAAACCCTCACTAGCCAGTTGTTAATCCATAGAAAATGATTGGCTGTGAGGTCATTATTGTGATTATAAGTCTAATTGCAGTAATGAAAGCTGTTTTTTCAATAGTTTTTTTTTATTTTTGTTTTTCTGTTGTGGCGCATGCTGAGACTGCCAGTTGTTCCGTGTTGTAATGTGAGAAGCTGATGGCAGGAGTTGATGTGCTCTCCCTAGCACTGATGGTGTTGTTCTGGGGTTTAATATGCCTCTGCTAGACTTATTTTGAAATAATATTTTCTGGAAATGCAGAACTTCTCTTTTTTGTTTTTTATTTTTTCATTTTATTTAGGAATATTTTGACACTGAAAGTAGTTCAGCAAAAATGTGCAATGAGCTGTGTGGCTGTCATGCTGTGTATTTCAAAGAGATTTCAGACCAGCACAGTAGCCAATCACTGAGCTAGTTTAGCTGATGAATAATTAATGAAACTTATAGCACATTTTCTTTTCCATATGATAGTTGTGTCCTACTTGGCTGGATGATTACATTACAATTACAGTTCCCCTGCTCAGCTTGTTACTACCTTATGACATTTGATCATAGTCCCTTGACCCCAGAACAACTTGCTGACAAACAGAACAAAATAATTTAGCAGCAGTATAAAGCAATCTAGCAGGAGACCACAAAGCATGAAACCATCAGTCTTTCTGTAATGCACAGAATGTTTAACAAAGACTGCTGAGAGGAGATATTTATCACCTTACCTGAGACCAGGAAGAAGTGTAAAGCAGTCTTTTGTAATGGTGCACAATTCACAAGTTGCATTAAACTGCATAGCTTGGTGCTCTGTTACAGTTTTGATCCAGTTTTCCATGGACCCCTGACGTCTTGTTCTGGGACCCTCTGGAGCCTCGGACACCTGGCTATAAAACCCTGATCTATACAGTGGTAATAATACATTCTTGTCTCTAGAAGCAATATTTCTTTTAATTGCCCATATTGCCTTGTTTATCTTGCTTAATGCAGCCTTACTCTGTATAGTGGTCCACAAGTCTTTTGAAAATGGTATACCAAGATCCCTTTCATTATTGTTTGTCTGTAAAGGAACTCCATACAACTTATATAAATATATAAGGGGTTCTTTCCCTGAATACAGAACTCTACACTTATTCATGTTTAGCTCCATTTCCCATTTTGTTAATCATGTTGTAATATGATCAAGGAACCTTTGCATTTGTTCACAATCAGAAGCATTAATTTGTTAAATAAAGTACTGTGGGGGTCACTAACCTTGGCACTGGTGCTTGCAAGTCCATACAGTTAGTTCACAGCAACAGAGGGCTTAGCACTAGGTGCAAATTAAGCTCTCAAATCACTGTGGCTCTGTGTTCACAAATTTTTTATACAGGATCACACCAGAGTAATACAGATAGCCAGTGTAGCCCATGGAGGCTACCCACAGGACCAGCATTTCACTTCAATTCATGAGTGCTTTGTCAAGGTCAGTTTGTTAAATAAATGATTTATATACACTCAAGTATTTTGGCCTCCAGCAGCTCATTCATAGCTTTTGCCAGTCATGAAGTTACTTTAGGTCAAACCACTTCTGAGCACAAAATAATTGATTTAACTCATCTCCACTGCATATCCCTTACATGTCTGGGAGGTGAACTCTGGAGGTAGTTAGTGTTGCAGCAAGTTTAACTCAAAATTATTCTTTAACATCAGGTATGTGTGTATGAACTTTGGTCAGAGTCACTTGGTTACAATAAGTCATCATCATCATCATTCAACTTCTTTCTTTTGTTGATCTACTATTAAATGTTGCATAACTAAACACTGGCAAAACACCATTAAGTATAAAAACAGGATGCAGTATGTAGGATGTACTATGTGATTCTCAGCTGCATATTTACTCATATATGCCATGTGCAGAATGTTGGCTTTTATTAGTATTCTGTATGTGCAATTCATATTCAGCAAGAACAGTAATGCTGCACAGTTTCAAACTTAATTTCAAAATATTACTGCAGCTTTAGTTCACTGGCAGATGATATTTATCCTCAGTCAACTATCTATAAATTCAGTTAGTGTCTATTGGACTTCAGTCACAGGAATTAACATAGAAACATATAAACATAGAATTTGACGGCAGATAAGGACCGCTTGGCCCACCTAGTCTGCCCATTTTCCTACCTAACAGATAAGCTGCAGATCCTAGCGAACCAACAGCTTACTTCCTCCTACCCCCACTAGGACTGCCTTATGCCTGTCCCATGCATTCTTGAATTCCCCCACTGTTCTTGACTCCACAACCTCCTCAGGGAGGCTGTTCCATGCATCCACAACCCTTTCTGTGAAAAAATACTTCCTCACATTACCTCTGAGCCGACCCCCCTTTATCTTCAAATTGTGCCCCCTTGTTCTTGCACATCTCTTTTTCTGGAAGATGCTACCCTCTTGGACTTTGTTGATTCCCTTGAGGTACTTGAAAGTTTCTATCATGTCCCCTCTCCCTTCTTTCCTCAGGGTATACATATATAGCTCCTTTAGTCTTTCTTCGTATGTCTTCTGGTGCAAACCCTGCACCATTTTGGTTACTCTCTCTGGACAGCCTCCACTCTATGTCTTTGTGGAGATGGGGTCTCCAGAACTGCACACAGTACTCCAGATGGGGTCTCACCAACTGTCTGTACAGAGGGATAACAACTTCCTGTTTTCTACTATTGATGCCTCTTTCTATGCATCCCAGTATCCCCAGCCTTCCTTATTGCCTTCTCACATTGCTTGCCCACCTTTAGGTCATCTGATATAATTACCCCCAGGTCTCTTTCTATTTTTACTGTTGTCAGTATCTCACCCCCCATTGTGTACACTTCCCCTGGGTTTTTGTTTCCCAGGTGCATTACCTTGCACTTCTTTGCACTGAATCTGAGCTGCCATCCATTTCACCATTCCTCCAACCTTGCCAAGTCCCTTCTCATCCTTTGCACTCCATCTTGTGTATCAACCCTGTTGCAGATCTTTGTGTCATCTGCAAAGAGACATACTTTTCCTTCCAGTTCCTCTGCAATGTCACTTATAAAGACATTAAAAAGGACCGGTCCGAGTACTGAACCCTGCGGTACCCCGCTAGTAACCCTCCTTTCTTCACTGTGTACTCCATTTACTACTACCCTTTGCGTCCTGTTATCTAGCCAATTTTTTATCCAGGCTACCACCTTGGGACCCACTCCAAGGCTGGCTGTCTTGTGTATTAATCTTTTGTGTGGGACTGTATCAAATGCCTTGCTAAAATCTAGGTAGGCCATGTCCACAGCCCCTCCCTGGTCTACTACTTTGGTCACCCAGTCAAAGAAATCTATTAGATTCATCTGACATTACCTTCCCAACGTGAATCCATGCTGCCTTGGGTCCCAGCCCCACTGGCCTCTAGGTACTCAACAATTCTTTCCTTCAGAAGTGATTCCATCATTTTCCCTACCACTGAGGTCAAACTAACTGGTCTGTAGTTTCCTGCCTCTGTCCTGCTCCCACTTTTGTGAAGGGGAATCACATCTGCCCTCCTCCAGTCCTCGGGTACCACCCCATCCTCCTATGATTTATTAAAGACATTAGTCTGCGGTGTCACCAGTTCTACCCTTAGTTCTTTTAGAATTCTTGGGTGAATCCCATCAGGCCCCATTGCTTTTTCCACCTTCAATTTTATTTGTTCTTTCAGAACCCTTTCTTCTGTAAATGGACTGGTATCGACCCCCATCTTCAAAGTGTTTCTCTTGTTTGGTTTAGGTAACTCCCCCTCCTCTTCCTTTGTGAATACTGAGCAGAAATATTCATTCAGTATCCCTGCTTTTTCACTGTCACCCTCTACCCACATTCCTTCCCCTTTATTAAGCTTCAGTATCCCTCCTTTGGTCTTTCTTCACTCTCTAATGTACCTATAAATGGTTGTATCCCCCTTCTTAACAGAATTGGCTATCCTTTCCTTGGTTTTGGCCTTTGCTATTCTGACTGCCTTCCCAGCCTCTTTCTGCTTTAACTGATAAAGTTCTCTATCCTGCTCCTTCTGTGTTTCCTTATATTTCCTGAATGCTGTCCTTTTCTCCTTAACCTTTCCTGCCACCTCTTTTGAGAACCATAGCGGTTTTCTCCTTCATTGTGTTTTATTGATTTGCTTTACACAAAGGCTTGTTGCCTCTGTGATGGCTGTTTTGATCACTCCCCATTGTTCCTCCACCCTCCTTCTTGCCTGTTTGATAGTGCTTTTCTGAGGCACACTCTCATTTCCCAAAGGCAGCCCTCCTAAAGTCCAGTACCCTTGCTTTTTGTATGGCTTGATTGTATATTGTGTTTATCGTGAACCACACTGTTTGGTGGTCGCTTGTTCCCAGATGGCTACCCACTTCTAAATCTGAGATTCTTTCTCCATCCCCATTTGAGAGTACCAGGTCTAAGATTGCTCCTTCCTAGTGGGTTCCAATACTAGCTGTCTGAGGCATGCCCCCTGTAGGGCATCAAGAATGACCCTGCTCTTGGATGTGCCTGCAGCAAAGGTGCTCCAGTTAACATCTGGCATATTCAGGTCCCCCATCAACAATATCTCCCCTTTTTCTGCCATTCTAAGAAAGCCTTCTATCATTTCCTTGTCCATTCCCTCCCCCTGAGATGGGGGTCTGTATACAACCCCCATGCGGATTGTGGTGCCATTTCCTGTCTCCAGGGTGACCCAAAGTGCCTCATCTGCTCCCTGTTTACTCTTTAGTTCTGTTGCTTTGATTCCTTCCTTTACATAAGAGCTACTCCTCCTCCTCCTCTTTTGCCTCCCTGTCCCTCCTGTAGATTGTGTATCCTGGTATGTTAACATCCCAGTCATGGTTCTCTGTGTATCATGTTTCTGTGACTGCCACAATTTCCAGGCAACCCTCTTCCATCAAGGCCACTAGTTCAGGAAGCTTGTTACACAGACTATGGGCATTGGTACTCATCACTCTCCACTTTTTGATAGCCTTACCCCTTTTAGCCCCATTTCTGTCCTTACTGCCTTTGCCTTTTTTTACATTTAAATCTGTTCTGCTCCCCAATAACTTCTGTACCTTGGTGTTTACCTCACTAATCACCATGTTTTGTGGGGGGAGGCTGGGATTTCCCTGCTCCTCTTCAGTGCCTCCCCCCTTGTCTAACTTAAATGCTTGCCAATGAAGCATTTAAACCTCTCACCTAGGATCCTGGTTCCCCCCCGGACAGATACAGACCATCGCACCAGTATAGGTCTGTATCCCTCCAGGTGGCTCACCAGTCCCCAATGAAGCCAAAACTCTGAGCTCCACTCCAGTTTTCAACCACTCATTGAATTCCCTGGTGAGGAATTTCTTACATCTCCCTTGCCATAGACAAAGCTTAAGCACTAGGAAGGTTACCGATGTGCTACTTTGTCTAAGGCCCCTTCCAACTCTCTACAAACCTCTTGTACTGCTCTTGATCCTATTCCTAGCCAGGTCATTTGTCCCTAGGTAGACAATGACATCCAGCTCCCTTCCTCGTGCAGCTCCTCCCATGATCCTGAGGATTCGCTTCCTGTCCCTCCAAGCCGTGGCGCCAGGAAGGCATCTTACCTCCCTCTCCTCTTCATCCCCCATTTCTACCCCCCTAATGATTGAGCCCCCACCAGGAGTTGTTTCCTTCCCCTGTGGGGTCCCATGCCACCCTCCTGTGGGTCTCCTTTGTGAAGGTTCCCAGCATCCTCCTTGGTCTCCACTGCAGGTGCCTCCATGGAGGAACCACTATCCACCAGAAGAGCAGATGAATTGTGGAGAGTGCAGCTGGAGGATGCATCTGTTCCACCACCCTCTCCTCCCTGGGCCCACCCTGGTCCAGCCTCTCCTCTTTCTTGGCAACCTCTGAGGTAGTGGCATTGGCCCTGGTGGTCCCTGGGTGGGGGAGGAGGTTTCACGTATCCTAGCCAGGTCAGCCTGGAGACGGGAAACCTCCTCTCTCAGACCAGAGAGGTGCCTGCAAATAGGGCAGCATCACAGCCTCCAGAATGTCTCCTGGAACACTGCATTATGTCTTCAAAACCGTATTTGGGATAAATTGCATTCTGAATACTTCAATCAGCATATTCAGTGTTCTTTGCAAGGCCTCCCACTATACACATCCAAGCATTTAATACTGTCTGCTACTTACTAATGTTCAATATTTCACTGTAGTGTATCATAGGCATACGCACCCTTTACAATAACCTCTGACTCATCTGACATGCTGTCCACTGAGGTCTGTACTCTGCAGCCATATCGTCCGGCATGCTTCAAGAGAATATTTCTGATCATCAGATCTGCAGAGGAGGCCTGCTGAAAGAGAGATAAAGCATAACTAAACAACTGCTGAACATGTGCTTGATAAATAAAAATAGAGATGCACTTGATGCAGCAGTGCAATGAAATTGGGCAAAACATTTTACTTTACTATTTTTTTTTACCATGAAAGATTCCAGGCATGTTACAGTTTTATTTGGTGGTAAAATTTGCTAATGCCACCAAAATTTAAGTATTTTATAAATGTTTCAACTGAATTTTTATTCTTTAGAAACAAAGATGGCCACCTCCTTTTGCATAGAAACAGCATTGGAGCTCCGACATAGGTTAGAACTTAGAAAATAAAAAGTGACTCATGGTATGCAGCACAGGAGGTACCTAGACAAGTATATTTGATGAATGTGTTAATATATTTTTTTAATTGTAGGTAAAAATAGCTTTTTTGGAAAAATATTTTTTGTTGTACTGCTGCTTTAAGATGGTATTGAAACACAAAGTTAAGCAATCCTGACAATCTGTAAAATGTTCAGAAATAATACAAGCCTCTTCCAAAGCTGAATTCATTAAGAAACTTTTCTGACTTTATAAGGCATTATGGACTTTATTTCTCAATTTTTACAACTTTCATCTCCAATTTGTCTAAGCTGCTCTGAAATACTACATCATTTATTCTGGCTTTCTGGGGTGACAACCTGCTCCTAGGCATGTCAAAGCCAGTAAGCACATTTTGTTGTGATTCAGAATCCTGAGTAAACTGATAGCACTGGGATTTGAACTCACAGCAACAGAGCACAGTAGAATCAATACACTAGTGCACCAAGGTATTAAGTAACCGCATTGGCCATATTTTTAAGTCTTGTTCAAGTCAACAGCTTTATGCACAAAAATTGAAACAGAAAGGATTCTTAACACTTGAAAGATTTTCAGTATGAGCTGTGCTTCAGAATATTATGACTGTGGCCTTAAAAGAATATCTATGCAGTGTATAAAATATGGTAGCCCATCACTATGCCTTTAAAAAACATCATGACTGAAACCTGATTATTGGCTGCCTGGCTTTGCATGAATTCATCTGATTTTCTCTCCACGTCTCCATTCTAAATAGAGTTATTTGTCAGATATGCATAGCTAAACATTATTCTAAAGTACGGTACATTTTAAAGACATGAAACACATTTTTAGAAGTTTAGTTGCAGTCCTTGCATTTATAACTATCTGAAATATTGACAAGGAGTCAGTATAGTGTAGCAGTTAAGGGCACTGAGCTGCAAACCAGGATATCTGGGTTTGAATTTCATTGGCCCCCACTTGCATACTGAGTGACCCTGAGCAAGTCACTTAACTTCCCTGTGCTCCCAGGTCACATCTGGAAACAAACTCTAGCTTAGTGTGCCTTTCCTGGTTAAACAATTTCCCTTTTTTGCTTTTCTATATTATATTATTATATAGTGTCAAGTTTATTATGCATGTTTCTGTGTTGCATTCAGACTTTGTGTTCACTAAATTGAATAAGCTGTATGGAATAAGACAGCATCTAAAATATATGTATATTTGGGTTTACCAGGCTCACCACACCTTTGCTTCCAGAACTGCAACCATGATATGGAACAATGAAACATCTGCAGACATTTGAATAGCTTGTATTCTGCGCCTATGTGTTACTGGCTTTTGTTCTCATTGAAGCATTTTGTAATACTCAAAGTCTTGGTCATCTTTACTTTCTTTATTTGTGACTTAGCCAGTTTCAAGAACAGGCTCTCCCATCCACCATCAGTAGCTTTTGTCATGGTTACTGTTACCACAGAGAAGCCTTCTGCATCAGTTATTTGGAGTAAGTACTTTACCACTAATTTTAACTTACTTCTAATCAGTTTAGCATACTTGTTGACCATACAGATTCCAGCTAAACTGAGGACAAGAGAAAATGAACCAAGATAAGCAAAATGTACCCTAACAGTCCCATTGGTGCAATGATAGCCCTGCCACTTACTAGGATTGTGACCAAGGTATGGGAACAAGACTCATTCAAGTTTATCAGGGGAGGATAATCGAGCATCCCATAGGATGCTCTCTTCCTTAGGGTTGGGTGGGTGAAAGGCTTCACTTCAACACTGCTATCTAGGTGATCACAGGTGGCAATGCAGGTGGAAGTGTCCTAGGTGGAAGGATGTTTGACTGGTTCTGTGTACTGCCAGGCAATTGTGTGCATACATGTTTAGAGCCCTTCTGAGTGGATGGGTGCCCTGATGAGGGAGAAAAAAATAGAAATGCCCAGGCACATTGGCAATGGTCACGGTACACTTGAGCCCTATACTGTCTACCCACCCAATACTGACTACCCACCCTAACTGACTCTTGAATTTGATGTGCACAAAGGGGTTAGCTGTGCCTGGTATTCCCCATGATGGGCACATAAGCAGCTGGTGTTTTGCTCATAAGGAGGAATAAATCATGGATGTTTCCCCCACTATGTGTGAAGGGAAGGGTTCTGTGATACTGAGCATATTAAGAAATCAAAATAAAACTATCCTGAAAATGTGACCCAGGGAAGATCTGCTATGGATACTGTGAGCTTCTGGATAGAGGTGGGTGAAGTGGCCAAAATTCATTCCACAAAGCAATTCATGGAGTAAGGCAGAATCCGTGAAGTAATCCACAATGTGAAGCAGAGTACTTTGCATCATAATGAGGAACATGAAGTACATTGAACATAATGACTTCTCATTACTCTGCCTTCCCTCAACCACTTCTGCACCAATTTTAATGTGAAGTACATCGAAATCAATGTATTTCACATCACTTCGCCTTGTTGGTGATCTCCAAGGCAAATTTTGCAGTGATTCATGGGATTGCAGATCACATGGGCTCTAGATTGTTCTACACAGCCTCAGTTCTGTTTAATGTGTGTGTAGTGGTAGCTGGAGACAGTTTGCTCTCAGAGCTCTGGGATTCAAACCCTCTAAAAAACTGTTAAAAAATCCTTTTTGAGCCATTTTTATTTGCTCAAAATTTAGTACATCAATTGTAGGAAACCCTCCTGTGCTTATGTCATCGAGTGTTTATTGTTTGTGTGTGGATTTTGAATGTTAATTTAGAACATTCAGTCTGCGTAGTGACAGACACTTGCAGTGTGCTTGGGGGAGGGGAATATCTGTGGTGGAGGTAGATTAACTGGGAGAAAAAGGCAGTCATTCTGTTTTGGTTATATTTTTGTTGTATAACTGTGTTACTATACACACAGTAATATTTTCAGTAATCCTTTAAATTTTTTTGATGATTGTTCTGGTGCCGCCGTGCATAATTTCAGTTTGTTTCAAAGATTTGGTTATATTACTGAAGTTTTCAATTTGCTACTCATTACTTGTAGTGTGTGTGTGAGTGTGTGTGTGACATGTGCCATCAAATCGTACACATTTTATTGTGCCACAGAGTAATTGCAGCAGTGTGAACCTGGTATCTACTGTACCTGTTTGATTTTGTACTGTTTTGTGGTATCTTGGTTTTGGACTGTTACTGCAGTACACTGCACCTCCCCCCAACCGCCGATAGGTTTTCCAGATTGGATTTGTGACTTGCGAGCACTGGTTAAGGTGTTGTTGTGATTCTGTATCTGCATCTCTTCTTGATTGTGCAGTGCAGTGCAGTCTTAATCTGTCTGTGCTTTTGCATCTGTTTAGTGCCCAGTCTCCATCTGCAAGTCACAGTTTTTTTTTTCCACCAGCCCAGACTGAAAGTTCAGAAATCTAAATTTGTTTAGAAATTGTCTTGGTGATCTCCCAAAATGCCTGCAAAGAGATGTGCAAGCAACGCTGTTTCTGGCTATGGCACTGCCGCCAGTGGCAAGATTGTCCATGGGTGTGGTAGTACACAGAAATGCACAGCTAAAGTCAGTAAAGGGATTTCTCCATCAATATGTTTTAAAAGCCAAGTCAATAGCTTCATTCATAGTTGGAGGAGTTGATGTTGTCCCAGCTGGTGGTGTTAGTGCAGTTTCTGCTGGCATGAGTATTGCTGCCTCAAGTTCCACTTCTGGGGGGTCACATGATGGCTGCCTAAGTGAGAGCTGCTACCTTCCCTTACTCCCCGGCAAATCTGGTGATTTTCAATTTATAGTGAGTTTGCCATCGAATTTGGGAGCAGTATTTCGACACTTCGGATCTAGGCTGGTGTAGAGAACATAATCGTGGTGTTAAATGGAAGCAGAAATGCAGAAAGTGCCACAGCGCCATACAGCACTGTTGACTTTGGAGGATTGGAAAAGGAGAAGACCCCTAAGAGGCCTAAGTCACAAACCACGGAGTCAAGTAAATCTCCTTCACCCACAGCAGCACTCACTGAGGAGTGCTTTCTTGAAATTATGAAGCCCCTTCAAGACTCCATCTCTACAATCTCAGCAGACGTCCAATCTATCAGGAAGATTATGGATTCACTTAATCTTCAGGTTGGTGATGTCGAAACGAAGCTAACAACTCTGGATAAATGGAGAGATAAGACAGAGTTAGATAATGCGGTCCTGAGGCAAAGGATTCGGAAGATCGAGGATAAATTGGAGGACTTAGAGGTGCACAGTCGGCATAATAATTTAATAGCTTTTGGGCTACCTGAGAAGGAGGAAGGCAGCAATCCTGTTGCCTTTGTGAAAAAGCTATGTGAGCGAATAGCTGGTCCATAAACCAATGGCTCAAGTTATGTGGTGGAAAGAGCTCATCGGTCACTGCACCCCCTGCCTGGCTCCCCTCTCTGACCCTTGATATTCAAGCTTCTTAACTACCTAGATAAGTGTCATATTTTAACCAGGGTCAAGGAAGTCCAGGGATTACAATGGGAGGGACACAAACTGAGAATATCTCAGGATCTGCCTCAGTCGGTCCGCTCGAAGAGACAGGAATTTCATCCCATAGTGTCAAAGCTTATTGCTGCTGGAAAAGCATTTCATATGCGCTATCCTGCGACTTTGCAGGTGAAACATGATGAGAAGTAGATCAGCCTCGAGTCCCCTGCAAAAGCTTCAGAAGTACTCCAAAGTCTTTTTCCTGACCTTTTCAAGTAAAATTGGGACCATTTTTGAGAGCCATTCACAATACCCTGGAAGCAATAGCATCATGTAATATAATGCTTATAATTTCTGAAGAAGTCCTCTTCTTGAAATATGATGGTGTTTAGCTTTTGAAGGTGATACTGGTGGGATTCAGAGAGCTCTGTGGTTAACCTACTAAAAGACTCTGGTCATCAGTATATGCCTGATCTGCACTTCCAATGTGTGTTCTGGAGCCTTTGTTATCCACATGTGGTCCTGAACTGTTGAGAACTTTGAATGGGCTCACTCTTAGCCCCCTATCACTGCTTTATTGCCTTATTATTTACTTTGTTGGTTGTATGATCAGGAATTGTGGGGCTGAGGGTGATTTTATTGGGATGCCTCTTTTTCACTCGTTTAAGTTATATGTGAAAGATGCAAAGAATTTCCCTTTAAAGTACTATACAGGCCAATATGTTTATTTGATGGAGACATTTTTAGTGTAGGCCACAAGGGGGCAATATTATACCATATATATACTGTGGTTTGGGCTTGTTTGCCGGTTTCTCTGCTCCCCAGTTATTATTATGGAGCTAGTATTGTAACTTATGGTGACTTTAAATGTTTTATTACGATTGTGATTGCTTTTTTGGTATGCAAGGTATCTTTTTGTCAGGGAGGGAGGAGGGTGGGCCTTGGTACGGCAGTGAGAGGGATTGTCGCGTACTCATAAATATAGTGGGAGGTCGGCTATTAGAGCCGGGTAAGGTAGAGTTGTAAATAGTTATGTTGGAATTTATAATGTTGTTTGGTGGGTATTGGGGTAAAGGGGTGAAGGGGGTGGAGTCCTTGGGGAGCAGGGTGTTTTTTTGGGGAGGGGGTTCTTTACAATTCCAATTCTAATGTTGTTGTCTTGTGGGGTTTCTGGGTTGGGACAAGTCTGCGCTTATTGTGAGGGTTCTCCTTAATCATATGCATCAGAGGACAATATGATAAGCCTGGTAGTGGTCCCAGTATTTCCTTTTTTTGCTTATTAATTTTGGGGTTCATAATAGAGAATGAGTAGTTCTTATAATTTTATTAGTTGGAATATTAAAGGGGCCCAAAGTAAAAAGAAATGGATTATGATCTTAAAGCACCTTTCCCAACTCCATATGGGGATTGCCTGTCTGCAGGAGACACACCTACTGAGGGATAATATTTTCCTATTTAAAAGAAGCTGGGTAGGGCAGGTGTTCGGTGCTGGTAACCCTACTAAACGTAGAGGCACCATCATATTGGTTGCTAAAACTGTGCCATTTGTTATGTGCAGGGAATGGTGGGATCTGGAAGGGCGTTATATCATAGTACAGGGTAGGTTGGAGTCCTATCCAATAATGTTGGCGTCAATATATGGACCCAACACAGATTCCCCACTGTTTTTTACTCAGTTAATACCCTTATTAGTCTCTAATCCTCCCCTTTTGACTTTCCTTGGTGGAGACTGGAACCTAGTTTTTAATTCAGAGATTGATTGCTCAGATGGCAGAAGAGTTGGGCAATCGCCTGCAAGGAGGGCCCTGGGTCAACTGATTTCTGGGGTAGGTGTTGTTGATGTGTGGTGGACTCTTGACTCCTCGGAGCGGCAGTATACCTATTACTCTCCACCATATGCAACTCTTTCCCGAATTGACTTTTGATTAGTAAGTGCTTCTGGCCTTCCGGGAGTGATAGATGCATCTATCTTTCCGAGGGTGCTGTCAGATCACTCTCCAGTGGGGGTAACTTATATGTTGGGTCCCAAGTGCAGGAAGGAGAAAAGATGGTGCCTTAATACTCGGTTACTCAAATGTACCAAAACATTGAAACATATTCAGGACTTTATAGTCAACTTTATCAATATTTATTTAGGGACAGTCGATAGGGTCGATTCGGTATGGGCTGCCCTTAAATGTGCTATACGGGGATAGTTTATACGCATTTTGGCTACCTGAGCCCAGAGGGATAGATGTGTGCTGGATCAATTAATAAGTGACATTCAGCAACTGGAAAACCGATTAAGTCGTATGTCCCCCATACAGGAATGGGCAAGGCTCCATCAACTGTGGTCAAATTACTATGATTTGATGGCACAAAAAGCAGAGCTGGCCATTCATCGTACCAAATTAAAGTATTTGGAGGCAGGGGAGAAGGCAGGGAAACTCCTTGCCTTAAGATTAAGGCAGACTGAAATGTCCAAATTCATTCCTGGGTTGAGGTCCCCTGTAAGTAATAACATAGTTACTCATCCCCAGGACATTGCTAACATCTTTGGGGAGTATTATGAGGCCCTCTATTCCTTGGCAGACTCGATAGGGGTGACAGATCAGGAGATCTTAGGTTACTTGCACTCAGTCGGCCTTCCTATGCTACCCCCTTGAGAGGCAGAGAAATTAGAGGCCCCAATTACCCTAACTGAAGTAGAGCAGGCCATTAGGCAGTTGCCGCTGGACAAAGCCCCCTGGCCGGATGAGCTACCTAATAATTTTTTTTAAGAACTGTCTTCCCCAATTGGCTCTCCTGTTGAGGGATGCCTTTAATTTATGGTTTCAAAAGGGAATAAGAGATCCTTGCTTTTTGATGACCTGGATCACCCTAATTCCGAAGCCGGACAAGGACTTATTATGTCCTGGAAGCTATCGTCCGATATCGCCTATTAACTCGGATGGTAAGATTCTTGCTAAAATTCTAGCTAATCGATTAGTTCCAGTAATTGGAGGGATTATTGGTAAAGAACAAGTCGGCTTTATGCAAGGACGTGCCTCGGCAGATCATTTGAGGAAGCTAATGTATTTAATAGCAACTTTGAGGGATGCCGAGCTTCCCGCGGCCCTGGTATCCCTTGATGCAGAAAAAGCCTTTGACCAGGTTTCTTGGCATTTCCTTTTTGTGACCCTCTGGCAATTTGAAGTACCTGATGGTTTTGTACATTGGGTTAAAGTGCTATACTCCTCCCCAAGGGCCAGGGTCTGGTGTAACGGTTGCCTGTCTGACCCATTTATCCTTGAGAGGGGCATCCGTAAAGGATGCCCACTCTCTCCACTCCTTTTTAATTGTTAGTTGGAGCCCTTGATATGTAAATTAGCATCCTCTCCCTTGTTAAAGGATATTTCAATTCAAGGGGAGAGGTACTTGATCTTGGCATATGCTGATGATCTTCTATTACATATAGAGAACCCTGAGAATTCATTACCAGCTCTACTGGAGGAGTTAAATAAGTTCTCAGTGGTATCCTCCTATAAATTGAACCTCTCTAAAACAAAGGTATTTCCACTAAACCATCATTGTACTAAAGATATGTGTACTTCCATGGGACTGTCCTGGGAGGCCAGGGTTCTGACATACCTGGGAATCAAAATAGCCAGGAGTACTCCTTTGATGATTGACCTTAATCTGACCAGTCTTGTGCATCTGGTGCAGTCTGATCTGGAGAGATGGAGTGCCCTCCCACTATCGCTTTGGGGTCGGGTAAACATTATTAAAATGAATGTTTTACTGAGACTGTTATACCCGTTGGGTATGATGAGCATTGCCTTGCCCAAGTCTTGGTTCTAGCAAATACAAAAAGTGTTTAATAAATTCTTATGGATGGGTAAGGCAGTGAGAAGGGCATATTTGAAGCTAACTGCACCAAAAATTAAGGGTGGTCTTGCCCTCCCTTCTCTCTTTTTATATTATGGGGCCCAACATCTAAGTAAGATAGCTCACTGGATAAAGGTGGAGGCACCCCGAGAGGAGTATTCATATGTACCAGCCTGGCTTGATATTGAACGAAGACTAGCTCAAGGTGTGCCAAGCACACTGTATGCCCTAGTATTCTCCAAACCCCCCCCATCTTCCCGGCCTGCTTAAAGCTACCCCAATAGCCTGGTCTCTAAAAGTTCTTCGACAAATGCAATTGTATTTTTCAGAAAACTGGTACACTTCTCTGGCCCAACCACTTTTTAATAATTGGCACTTTCAGATTGGACAGGGTCCTATATTACCCTCCTTTTGTCTGCAACTCAAGCATTGTAAACTGGAGGAGTTTCTCCAGGGTACAGAGTTTGTTTCTTTTCAGTTATTGCAGAGTCACTTTTAATTAAGACCTCAGGAATTCTTTAAATACCTGCAAATAAAAGTGGCTATACGTGCCTTTAAAGGTAACCAAGAATGGACAACACAGTCAATGGATGGTCTTTTTAAGGCCCTCCAAGACGCAGAACAACTCCATGTAGTCTCTAATATTTATAAGCTTCTTCAAGGTTTAGATACTCCTCTCCCTAAGGGTGTGTGTTATTATTGGTGCAGGAGTTGTCTCTGCCTGTAGACACCGTCTATTGGGAGAAAGTATGGGGAGGGATTTATAAAAATATTAAACAGGATAAACTCCAGTTGATTCAGTTTAATATTTTACATAATATTTATTACTTTCTGGATAACTTGCATAATATAGGTTATACTTCCTCCCCTATGTGCCCTCGAGGCTGCTCGGTCTATGGATCACTGTATCCTATGTTGTGGCTGTGTCCACATATTCAGAAGTTTTGGAGAGCAGTACGGTGGGTCCTGGACCCTATTCTAGGACTGGATCCATTTTTTACCCTGGAGTGTTGTCTGCTGGCGATTTTCCTGTCTGGGACACCCCAGATACGTAAAGCGCATATAACCTTAATATCAGCAGTTGCAAAATTAGTCATGCTATGGCATTGGAAGAATGAGTCCCATCCTACTATTGTTGAATGGTACCATGAAATGTTACTGGCAATTCAGGTAGAGAGACAGATAGCAAACCTGCGGCACAGGTATCATAATTTTAAAAAGATTTGGGAGCCTCTTCTGTCCCTGTTGATGTTAGTGAAATTTCAATAATTTTTATTGATCTGGTGAAGTATGGTTATTTTCTTTGTTTTATAGTACCAGATATATAATCTGGATCAGCTAGATTTATTTGTGTATGAGCGCAGACTTGGGGTGCTAGGTGGGGGGATTGTATGGGTTTTTGTGTATTAACCCTGATCAGTTATCTCTGTTGTGTATTCTCTGATGTTTTGTTAAAAATTCTCAATAAAATATATTGAATTAAAAAAAAATTCCACTTCTGACCCATTAAGAGTTTCAGAAAATATAGTAGAGTCTAAAGCTGTGACTTACAGTGTAGATGATGTCATACTCCCCATTAACATCCACATGGTAGCTGAACATGATTCTGATCCTGGCGATGATAACTCACAATGTCACATTTCTTCTAGTGCTGTTGAGGTCATGCCTTTGCCATCCAATCATTCAAAGTGTGGTGCAAAAATATCAAGTATTGATGATGCTGTGTTTGGAACATGTTCCCAACATGACAGCATCCAAACTGAAAATGTGAATGCGGATGATGTTGATGAATATGATGATGATGTCAGTGAATCCTGTTGGTAACTGGAGAAAAAGAAAGTCAAGGTGGCTGTGTCTGGGTCTGTTGGCGTTAAATCCCCCCTCCTCAAAAAGTTGTGATTTAGTGGTTACTGTTGATGATGATGACCCAGTAATAATCATAGGTAGTCATGGTGGCCAGTTGGAGTCCAAATGTGTCCAACCTGAAAAATCATATAGCACACCCCTTGTTTCAGCAGTCAAATAACCAGAGTCCATTAAGCAGCATCAGGGACATATTAAAAGTAGGGGATCACAATCCCTTGTTTGGGATTTTTTTGTCCAAGATGCAAATGATGAGTCAGTTGCAATCTGCCAGATTTGCCATGCACTTGTGAGTAAGGTAAAAAGGAGAGTCATCTGGGCATGGGGGGCCAGCATGCACATCTTAAGAACAGGCACATGGCACCGTGGACCCGGCACCAGATGTCAGCTAATGCCATACTGGGGAGTTCACCCTTGTCATCAACCTTCTTGAGCACGTGATCCCCTTCTATGAGTGTAAAAACAAGTAGGAATGTCTGCAGTAGTGATGAAATAACACCAGAGGATTACTACAGGCATGATGATGGGGAGGATTATGATTTATAAATCTTGTCAAGTGGTGGTCAAAGTAGCAGTGGTGGTGGTGGTCAATGCAATATGCCTAGTGCAAGAGGTACATCAACCCCGGTATGTAAAATGGGGAAATTAATGTCATTTGTGAACTTATCACCTGTGCACCCCTCTTCATTACACGTCCACACCCAACCCCCGGCCATTCGCAGAACAGAGCCATTTGTCACACCCCATGCAAAACGTGTACGTCAGCCCACATTGTAGAGTGTTTGTGCCTGTAACCTGAAGTACCCACCCAATCATGCAGTGTCATGTGAACTTAATGCTGCTGTAGCTGAAATTCTGGCAATTGATCTTTTGCCCTTCCCCTTCATGGAGAATTCATGATTCTTGCAGCTTGCGGCATGCACCTGTCCAAAATGGAAAGTCCCATCCAGAACAAACGTTTCCACCTGTGCTGTCCCCAAGTTGTACCATACTGTGGCCAACTCTGTAAGACATGCCCTTCAACATTTCTCCTCTACAAGGTGAAAGTGAAACTCTCTTTCAAGCATGAGTCATTTCCTGCCTGCCTGGAGCATGTGACCTACACTGTGTAAGCCATGTGATGTGTGTGGGCTGCCTGTGAATTCTTACTCTGCCTTAAAGTGAAGTAAGGTGGAATGCACAACACAAAGTCATAATTACAACATGAAGTGGCAAAGTGAGGACTTAAAATGGGCACTTCGCATAGTGGAATGATAATGGAAAGTGTCCACTTTGTGACCACTTCACTGGTGGAATTCAACTACGCTGCATCTCTATTTCTGGATAACTGAGAAACCTGCTACAGCACAAATATATACAATAATGTATGGTGTCTTGTACATTAAGAGTTTTTTTTATACACTTGAGGAATATAATACCACATTGACCACAAGTACAAAGAAAAAGTGGTTTATATAGGTATCGCACACCCAGGCTGCATAAAAGAAATATGAAATGTACAACACAACATAGTTTCTTTTTTTTTTTTTGTAATTGCAGGTATACTGCACACTGTACAACCTGATAAGTAGTTGTGTGTGTGTGTGTGTGTGTGTGTGTGTGTGTGCGCGCAGTGTGTGTGTGCATCCTGAGGGAAATTATTTAGCCAGTTTAATTTTGAAATGTGAATGAGCAATAAGTCAGGCTAACAATTTATTATGATTAGCTGGTATGCGTGCAGTGGGATTGCTGTAATGCATACCTGTGTATTATGGCAATAGCCATGTATTATGGCATTTGAAAAGTACCACAACTAAACCATTTATTATAATGGCTTACAAGTAACTACAGTATAAATAGAATAATGCATGGGGTGGTTAAGAGAATAATACAAACACCTGAGGTGTGTGATTCTATGAAATCCCCATGAGTGAATTTTGAGTGGTTTATTCAAGCGTCACAGACCTAGGATGTGTAGAAAATTTGAGTAACCACACAACCCCATGTTTTAATTTTATATACTCTCTGGCCATCAATTGTTTCCTCACTATTCTGGATCTATTATTTGTTAGTCATCCCCCTACATCTATATGTCCCCCCCCCCATGATTTACTGTTTTTTTTGCCACCACACAACTGTAGTAAAGTAATGCACTCCCCTCCTTAGTATCAAAAATTGTTTTGAAACTCAACATGCCACTGAAATAGTTGGCATAGTGCTAGTGAAAGGAATTAGTTGAATGTGCAATGAAGAGCTGATTCTGCCATCCAAAAGAGACCTGAATGTAAACAGAGGTTACTTCTGATAGTTTATTTAAGAAAGGGTGTTTCCTTTGAGAAAGAGCCCAGTTTATGAAAAAAAAATGAATGCAGAAACAATAAGTACAGTGATGTATGTGAGTTTTTCAAAACCACATTTTACTGTGGAAATAACAATGCACTCAAGAGTGTCTCGAGGCAACAGACTGATTTATTTGACTGTATGACTGTGATAATAACTAGCTGGTTATTACAACAAAAAAATAGTCTTTGCCATGGAATAAACTGAAGGCTAGTTGTTATGATGCATTAAATGTACTATCTGAGCAAATCTTAAAGCAGTTGTGTAAGTAGGGGATGATAAATCCCTTCACAAAAGATGAGCACTTCTCCTTCAAGTTGGTACCATCCTGAGAAGGATACCACAAGTCTGCATTTCAAAAAGGAATAGACAAGCTGTGAACTAAAACTTCCACAGAAAAGTGTAAGGAGAGTGTGTTACTTTCCATAATGCAACATTTTGCATAGTTTTGTAACCCACAGCCATGTTTGCCTGAGGAAATTTTCTTCTTTAAAAAAAAGACAATTCAAGAATAGGTAAATCATCTCGATCTTTGTGTCACTGTTGCCTCCCTTCTCCCTCAGCTTCAACCATTAGAACTGCCCTACCCTCTTAACACTTAATCTCACCCTCCTCCCCTTAGTCTCAGCAAAGTTGAGTGCATTCAGTCTAAGTTATAGCAATACTATGTATATACACTTCCCCCAGTCCATGCAGCAATCTCAATCTGTCCCTTCTCTAGCCAACCCCAACCCAGTTCAAGACAGCAAACCTTCATCCCCCACCCTCAAGACACCTATTTCTGCCATCCTCCACCAATGTTGTTCTTGAAAATGTAAAACAGTTTAAGCTGGGTATTAAACTGGCTGAAAGATATCAGGCAGAGGGTGGTGGTAAATGGGGCTGAGTCAGAAAATGGGAGAGTGACCAGTGTGGTGCGACAGGGATCAGTACTGGACCCTGTTCTCTTCAAAGTCTTCATAAGTGATATTGCAGAGGAACTAAAGGGGAAGGTGTGTCTCTGTGGATGACACAAAAACCTGCAACGGAGTGGACACTCAGGAGGTAGCTGAGAGAATGCAAGCAGATCTTAGGAAACTAGAGGAGTGGTCTAGGGAGTGACAGCTGGGTTTCAATGCCAAAAAATGCAAAGTTGTGCATCTACATCAGGAAACCTTGGGGCTGTGTATAAGATGGTGGGAGGTACTTACAGTTTCCAAGCAAGAAAGGGACTTTGGGATTATCATATTTGATTATCTCAATGTTGTAGGGCAGTGTGACAGTGTAGTAAGCAGGGCGGGCAGGATGCCATGATGCATGGGGAGAGGAATCTCTAGCAGGAGAAGGGAGGTGATTTTGCCCATGCATTGCTCACTTATGAGACCCCACCTGGAGTACTGCATCTAGTTCCTGAGGCGGCACTGCTGCAAGGATGTTGACAGGGTAGAAGCAGTCTAGAGAAGGGCTATTAAAATGAAGTGAATGAAGTGGGGCAGGGTTGTACGAGAAACCAAATGAAGAGAGGCTGCAGCAGCTCAACATGTACTCCATAAAGGACAGGGAAGTGGGAGGGGACATGATTGATACCTATAAGTACCTCATGGAGGTGAACAAGGTGCAAGAGGGGAGTCTATTAAATAGGAGAAGCAACACTAGAACACAATGGCATGCCACATGCCATGAAGCTTAAGGTGGGAAGTTTAATAGGACTGTGAGAAATTCTTCTTTACAGAAAGGGTGGTGGATGCCTGGAGCAGTCTGCCAGGGAGGTGATAGTGGCAAAGACAGTGGTGAGCTTCAAGCATGCATGGGATAGGAACATGTGTAGAATAAATAGAGGTAAGGAAGAGGGGAGGGACACTTGTGACCAAAGAGAGTATGGGTGTAGTGTTAGGCAGGAAAAATAGGGTAGACTCGATGGGCCTACCGGTCCTTTTCTGCTGACATATTCTAGGCTTCCATGTAAGTGCAGCAAAGGACAATTGGCACAGAGCCTCCCACCACCTCAGCTGCCTGCCAGCTGACAGAATAAAAGTGTGTGTGCTTATAGTAATCAGCTTAAGGTTTATTTTATTTTTTAAAATAAGGCTGCACAAAAGATTATGGAGGCTATGCACTAATGTGGGTTCAGGTACACACGATTCACACTTACCCTGCATAACTCCACACCTTCAGTGAGACACAGGGTTTGCAGTATGCAAAACTGTGTCTCCACAGAGCACCTGTCTGCAGCCCTGCTCCCTGGTGTGCAGATGCACAAAGGGAAGATCAAGAGACATGGGATGGCATCCAATTGGATGCTTATCCTGGGTCACATAGTGGATCCCCTGTCTGCATGAGCTGGGGCTTCTGGATAGGCATAGGTCCACCATTTTGTAATATTAGAGGTGAGTGGGCTGAGGCAGCACAGTGCTGGATTCCCTGTCCTGCAGCAGCCAGCGGGTGTCATAGGGAGCACACAAAAGATACAAGGTCCCATCTGCTGTATACTGCTTCCATCTGTCTGGCACTCCACACCTTCATGAATGGTATGGAAGTGCAGGCACACCTCCCAGACATGCCTCTGGGCAGGCCACATACATAGGATGAAGTGATTGCATGCTGAGCATAGAGCACACTTCACCAGGTAAAGTGCTTTGCATAAAGGGAGATTCTTTGGCCACAGCTTCATGAAGTTTACACCTGGCAAAGTGCTCACTCTGCCACCTAAAAAACTATGTGAATTGGAGGCTCTTCACACAGTTTCTCACAAACTGAATTTTCCCAGCTTTGCACACCTCTACTCAATACTTCCACGTATCCATTTTAGGCACTGTCATTGTACTACTAAGTCCTCAAACCTGTTTGTCTTATACAGTAAAACAGATCCTTAGTAAATAAAAAAAAACTGAAGCTGGGAGAGGAAGAACAATATACTTATTTTTCTCTATAAAATACATTAGCTTTCACTTACTGTATTTGCAGGAGTAACACAATTGAAAAATTCAGTAGGTCCCCAGTGGGCCACGAGCTTGCATTTCCTATTTACTCTTCTTTATCCTAGTTATGCTGCATTAGCTGGTTTACTGTACTGTATATCCTTATTGAAACTTTTTCAAATGGAAAAGCAAGACAGATGCCTCGTGAATCATTCTTCTTCAATCAAAACTGGTCTAGGCACTACACAGCTAATTATTGCCTCTTGTGTACTGGTATTGAATTTTCTCAATAAATGGTTGAAAGCCTGACATATGGTCAGGCTTATCTATTCTGCAATCCAGTGGCAGCCATTAGTCCATCCTTCCCCCATGCTAAGCAGTTCCTGTCATCCAGATGCACTCCCTTCCCACACCCTTCTCCAAGTCAAACAGTCTTAACTCTTTGGCATCCTGTGGCAACCCTCTCCCTGCTGCTGCCTTCATGAAGTTTATTGTATTAAGTGGCAATCCTATCACCTTTCCCCATGACAAGCAGTCCCTGGTATCTAGTGGCAATCGCTCCCTTATCCTGTCCCAAGTAAAGAAGTCTCTGGCATCTAGTGACACCTCCCTCCCAAACTTTGTCTCAACAAATGCTTTTCTTTCCCAGTTGGCAGCAAGCACCAACCATCCACTCTCCTCGGCCAGGGCCAACCTAAATTGCATTATTACAAACAACAATATATGAAATAAATCACAGCCCCATACATTTTGAAATTCTGAGTAGCAACTATGTTCTTCAGAATGGAAACAATGGAGATGAGGTCCTAGTGCCTCAGCAAGTTATGTGCTGGGCAGATGGGTTGATGTAGGGGATGTTTAAATCATTTTTCATTTTGTTTTTGTCATTTATTAATGCAGCAACAGTAGGATATTCTCCCTGTATTGGAATCAGTGGTGTGTGTGTGTGTGTGTGTGGTGGGGGACTGGGATTTTCAACCTTAATGGTGGACTCTTGGGGCCAGATTTTCAAAGATTGATGCAGGCCTTACATCAAGCCTGTGTCAACCCCTCACACTGATGCAGCTGTACCAAGGCCAAATGGTGTAACAGCACCTAGTTTTATATTCTCAGATACAGTTACGACATTTAGACTTTTTTCCAATAGCTTTGGGCAAAGTTCACCTACAAGTTGTTTTCCAGAGGCCCCAGCATTCATACATGCTATGCCACAGAAAAGTGGTCAGCAGATGTCAATTTGAGTCATGGGATAGAACATCCCATTTTCTTGCTGCAAACCAATTGCATCATGTATTTAACAAACCTGAGGCAAGCAGCAAAAATGAACAACAGAAAATCCGGCCCCTGCTGTCACATGTTCATTAGTGCTGAGGAGGAAGTAGTTGTGTGTTGTGAAACCAGTGATGGACTACCTTGTAGCTACTACTCAGTAGCTGGATGGGAATTAGATGGGTTTTCACTACTCAAAATTGGCTCCCTGAGAAACACTCAGTGGTCGGCAGTTTTGGGAGTTCAGTTTTACAACACTGGTCATAGTATCCCAGTGTTACAATTAGGAGTGTGCCTTTTACTGAAAGTTAGTTACATTGGTGATAAGCGCCCATATCACAATTAGGAGTGTGTATTTTGTTGAATGTTCCTTACACTGGGTATGGCCTACTAGTGTTGGAAGGATTGGGTTTTTAGTGTGGCAGATTTAGGGGTTATGAGATGTTGTGGATGGGCTCCTGCAGTCACAGAACAAAGTGGGTTGAGTTTACATTTGTGACATCTGGGATGGGCTCCACGTATTGCAATTTAAACTATGGGGGGGTATATTGTTAACAGTGAGTATGGACTCCTGAGGATTTTTTTTCATTAAGAAACAAATAACACCTTTAAATGGCATTGGAATGGGTTACCGGTGCTACATTACTGGCTGTTTGTCATGCTGCTGGCCACATGATGCTCACTTGCTTCTAATTGCTGCATACAGTTACAGGCATGAGAAACACCTTATGGAAAGTTGACAAAAAATTGTTCTACACATGTATGGCCAGTAGTTTTTATTTTAATTATAAATCACAAATGTGGTTTCATCCAATCAGTATACAGAGCTACTGTACCTCTTATTCTACATGCAGAGTGCGCTTGTAAAGGAGCATTTGGAGGAAACACAATAACACTCCACTTCAGCACCAGGGAGATGACAGCACAATAAAATTAAACAAAAGATTGTAAACTTAGAAATCACTGAAGCTAAACTTGAGTGATTTATAATAACTTAATAGGGTCTCTGACGGGTGTCTCATATGGTATAAGAGACTCCTTGCTTGAGGTTTAGGCAGACAAAACCACTCAGCTTCACTTTGCAATCCTCTTGCCGTAACCTCACTCTTGGAGTCTTCTATACTGTACCATAAGGGACACCCCTTAGAGATCCTATTAACTTACACTAACAAGGTGGAGTGGCTATGCTTGCGTATCTGGGGCGTGTAACCACTCTGCACCCTATGCACCCCCCATGCGGGATGCACTGAGGGGGGTGCATAGCACAGACATGCCTGATCCCCAGCTGCACAAAGAGCAATGCACTGGGGACAGGCAAGGGGGCATGCCAACCGTATGTGCCATTCATCATGGCGAGTAGGACTGCGCACCAGGGCATGTGGGGCAGGTAGGTATGCCATGGACAGCCCTTCTGTAAGTGTCCTTACATGCCCAGCCCCTGCATACACCAGACTGGAGAAGGGGCCCATGGGCAGGATGGTCCCCCCCTCCACAGCCGTGGCCAGCCCAACCCGAACCTCCTGACAGACACCACCACTCTCTACGAGGCAATCCCCAATGCTGCCCCCTCACAACTTCACTCCAGCACCCCTGTAGCCCAGTGCCCTGTAGTGCCTGAATATCCAACATCAGGACATGGCCACACACCCCCAACTGGCGCAGCACCACCCTACACCTTGCCGCAGGTGGGGAACTGGGTGCCTGATGGTCAGCGGCACAGACCTTTGCACACCCCCAATTCTGCCATCCATCTGACCTATGCAGGGGAACAGCCAATGTGTGCCCGCAGAGGTCAGACAGCTGCTGGTCATGGAAGTGTGCGGAGTGCTGTGCCGCTGGCTGTCAGGCACCCGGTTCCCCACCTGTGGGTACGGGTAGGGTTTTGGGGGGAAACACCATGACACATGTACTGGGTTGGGGGTACAGTGTTCTGGGGTCACCTGTGTGGGCAGAAGGCACACTGGCATGTGGTGTGTGCACTGTGGGGGTGGCACCTTGGTCCAGGGGGGCCAGGGTGTCCTAGGTTGTGGAACGCTGCCTGGATGACCCCCATGCACCGGGGACATTGATGATGGCACAGCATCCACAGGGGCTGTGCCACATGGGTCCAGGTGTCTTCAGGCTCAATTCATGTACCCAGACCTGCACCTCTCCATGCAAGGGATCTACTCCCTCTCCAGGACAGGCATCTGACTGGATGCCCAGCCGGACCCATAGCGGACAGGTGTGCATCAGTAGTGCATACCCTGGGTGCGCACCTGTCCGCAGGTGTGGTGCTGCGTGTGTGGGTTACCTGCGATTTGCATGTAACTTGCACCCATTAGTGCATAGGGCCCAGTATAAGTTTAAAAATGTTTAATTTTCAAAACAACAATATCACCACCTTTTGGACAGGAGCATATGAACTTGAACACTTCAGATCTCAGACCTTCACTATTTTTTCATGTCTTGGAGAGTAAAATATGTCTTACAATTTATCATTTTCAAGGTTTTGACCCTCTCTTGCTTTTAAACAGCTAAAGCAAATTTGACATTGGAAATAATGGCACAAAGAGTATGAATACCAATGTCTGGGTCCAAAAAACTCTAAGGATTGCAAGCTTATAAACTGCCATAAATTATTTGTAATGACACCAAAGTTCCTTCAAAGATCTACCCTATGTTGGCACTACTGCACCGCTATAATCCTTCATTTATTCTTTTAAGTCACTTGTTCTAGTTTTACCAATAAACAAATGAATCATTGGAATTCAAAAACCTGAACACCAATGGAAACTAAAGGGGACTCTCACTTACCAAAGCTGCAGGGTTCTTTCCTGCAATGCCATAGAGCATGTCAAGTCCATGGTTCAATCTCTCATTTAATCATTGTAAGAATGATTTATTTTTCAGAATGCTGTTGTGTGTGAGAGATGTATGTGACAGTCCACCTGTTCTTGTTACTGGTCTTTGTGTGTCTAATTTAAAAATATTATTTACCTCCCTCAACAAAGTGGGACTTACTTGTTGTGTCCCTGGAGGCTCAAGGTGGGTCTATCTGTGGTGCCTGCATCCTCTGTATCTGGTGCTGGAGGCCAGGAGAAGAAGAGTTGTTGTTTGTCCTTCTATTTCTGATTGTACACTACCAACAAAAGGGGTGTCCCTGCACCTGAAGACAAACTAGAGGGATCACTGAAATCATTTTGGTAGACTGGACTGTAATCCTGGATAGATTAAATGATATTACAGAGGACCTGCAATGGAAGGTTTAACTCTTTGCAGAAGACACCGAAATCTGCAATAGGATGGACACTTCAGAAGAAAGAAAAGGATTAGCAGAGACCTGGGAAAACTCAAGGAGTGGTCCAGGGTATGCCAGCTGGTTTTCAATATTAAAAAGTGCAAAAGAAGGCACTTAGAGCACAGAAACCCAGGGGGTGAGTACAAAATGGATGGAGTGTTATTGATGACCACCAAGCAGAACAGAGATCTGGGGGTAATCATATCTGATGACCTAAAGGTGGCTAGGCAGTGCAACAAGGCAGTAGGGAGGGTTACTGGGATGCTGGGATGCATAGGAATGCATATCACCAGCAAAAAGAGGGAAGCGGCATTGCCTCTGTATAGATTGCTGGTAAGACTCCAACTAATGTACTGTGTCCAGTTCTAGAGACCACATCTCCAGAATGACATAAAAAGAGTGAAGGCACTTCAGAGGAAGGCAACTAAAATGGTACAGGATCTGCATGAAAAGGCCGATGAGGACAGCCTAAAGGACCTCAATATATACACCCTGGAACAAAAGAGGGAGATGAGGGATATGTAAGAGGCCTCTAAATACCTCATGAGGGTAAACAATGTACACGAAGGAAGTATTTTTCAGATGAAGAGTTGCTCACAAACAAACACTGCTACTCTATCAAATCACTCATCCCCCCCCCATATCAGTTGTAGACTGTTGTTTGTTCTAGCTGCCAAAATACTGTATATGTATTGCACACACCAGTCATCATGTTTCATTTATCAGTATGCAACCTGTAAGTCGCTCCCCTGTCTCATATCAATGTTTACCACCTGCGGTCACCCTATGTGGTACCCTTGTATGTATATCCAGCCTGTATCATGTAATGTGCATTTCATGTATATACTGTTATTACCTATCGGTGTTTGTACTTTAAGTGTTTATGTCACAGGACCTCCTTGTGAATGAGCTTGCTCAATGGAGTTTTCCTGCGATAAACTTGAACTTGAACTATGAAGCTGGAGGGGGGGTAGATTCAGGAGAGATGTGAGGAAGTACTTCTTCACAGAAAGAGTGGTATATTCCTGGAGGTGAAACCACTGGTGGGCTTCAAGAATGCATGGAATAAGAATAAGGGAATCATAGTGTAAAGGAAGGGGAGAGGGAGAAAGAGCTATAGATCATGCTTGGTATGCAGTAACAGTGTATGTAGGGAGAAATGAGCAGACTGGATAGGCCAAGCTGTTTTTATCTGTCATCAAATTCTATGTTTCTGTTTCTATGTTAAGTGTTGTAAAAAGGTAAAGTAACAGCCAGCAACAGTAAAAAAACACTGTGTGAAACAGCAGCCAGACATGGAGCTGAATATAAACAGATGGATATCTCCATCTGGCCGACTTTTGACCTCTGTGGCTGACCAATTGGAAAGCAAGGAGTCCTGGTAATGACACAGGACGTTGAAAGGAACAGCAACAGAGTGGGTGGTGCCCTCTTGCAGCAAATGAGGGAGACAAATTAGTAGTGACAAGTATCATAGCCAATAAGAGACTGAGAGAGGTGGTGACTAAGCTGAACCCTCCCCCCAGGAGGAGTTCAGGGTAGTCCTGCCCTAGTGGTTGGAGAGGAAATGCTTGCTGAGAAGGAGAGCTGAGGGCCTAGACATGCCTCAGAGCCAGAGATCCTGGTGTGAGTGAATCCTGTTGCTGTAATTTCCTTTCAAGCTGTGAAGCCTATAAATCTGTGAATGAGAGAAGCTACTAGAGCCATCTGCAGGCCACTATAATCACAGTTGAGAACAAGCCATTCTACCCTGTCTGGTGTGCCAGGGGAGGAGGTGGTCAGGAGCTCATCAGCTGGTCGGGAGTGCTGTATAATATCTACATCAGTGACACTGCAGAGGGGCTGGAGAGGAAGGTGTGCCTCTTTACAGATGACACAGTGATCTGCAACAGGGTAGACAGCCCAGGAGAGGTGGAGAAAATGAGGAGGGACTTAGCTAAATTGGAAGAATGGTCCACAGTGTGGCTGCTAGGATTCAATGTAAAGAAGTGCAAAATCATGCACTTTGGGCACAGGAACACCGGGGAGGATTTCATGATGCGAGGGGAGGTATTACCAGCCACAAAACAGAAAAGTGATCTGGGAGTCTTCTTATCTGACAACCTAAAGGTGGCCAAACAATGTGCCAAGGCAGTGGAGAAAGGCAGTGGGATGCTGGGGGGAAATAGGGAGAGGTATTATCAGCAGAAGAAAAGAGGTCATAATGCCACTGTACAGGTCACTGGTGAGACCTCATTTGGAATACTGCATCCAGTTCTGGAGGACGCATTTCTGGATGGACATAGACAGGGTGGAGGTAGTTCAAAGAAGGGCAACAAAAATGCTGCAGGTTCTGCACCATAGGTCCTATGAGGAGAGACTGGAGGAACTCAATATGTATACCCTGGAGGAGAGGAGGGAGAGGGGAGATGTGATAGAGACCTTCAAGTACCTCAAGGGGATTAATAAAGTATAGGCGAGCAGCATCTTTCAGAAGAGAAGCTGCTCTAAAACAACAAGAAAGCAGGGCATGAGACTGGAAGGGGGTAGACTAAGGGGCAACATTAGAAAGTACTTTTTCATGGAAAGAGTGGTGGAGCCTTGTAATGGCCTGTCCCAGTAGGTGGTGGGAGCAAGCACAGTGGGGGGTTTGAAATATGCATGGGAGAAGGAGAAGCAGCAGACGGTGACCAAGTAAAGTCAGTGGCAACTTATTAAAGGCAGGGTATACAGGCAGAATAGATGGGCCTGGCAGTCCTTATCTACCATCAATTTCTAAGTTTCTATGTTTCAAAGGTACTTGTATCCTTGATCAAATGAGCACCCACATTGTGAGCCAGGGTAACTCATTGGTCTTGCCCCTTCTGAACTTGTCACACTTCAATGTGCTGATCAAAAAAGAAAGGGAGTTTCAATCTAGACATCAGGCCTGAATGGGGTCATCAACCACAAGCTGCCTGCTGCTGTGACATCATCCATTCAGAAGTATCTGAGATGGTTTTCTAACTTAGTACAGAACCCATGAGTACAGGTCTGCCAGCCAGAATCTGCTGCTGCTGCTAAGCTTTCTTTGTTAGGATTGCAATATGTGTTGTATTTCCTGTTGGACTACAGTTTATTTTGGTATAAAGTGCTAGCCAAAAGTCAGTCAGCTGTGGCAAAAGCAAACTTGCATATCTTCACCAATGCAATATCCTGGACACCATGACATCAAGCCTGAAACAGCGTTTAAATTTACTTGAATATCCTGTATTTTTTTTTTTTATTATTATTCAGTAGCTGGATAAGATCCACTAAGCCAAAGGATTGTTTTCAGGGGCAACCCAAGAGCACTGGGGAGGTCGAGTGACCTGTTCAGTGTCACACAGTATGCAAGAAGAGGTTGTGGTATTTAAACCCATCAGCTGTATATACCTAGCTCATTCACAGCTCATTACTTTCTAACCAGTAATTAGAGCAGGACTGCAGTTAAAATAAAAGTGACTACTGTAACAGTTAATTGAAACTGTAGGGAACTGCTATGGAGGGCAGTGGGAGGCCTTACAGTACAGTAGGCCTTATTGAAAATCTTGTGTGAGTGGGGAGGCTTAGTGCACTACCTATATGGGGAGGCCTGATTACTGAAGATTGCATGGCTTGGGGTGGTGCACTTGACAATAGTGAAAGTGGTAATTGTGTTGGTATCACAACAATTATTAATAAAACAATTTTGCATTACCTATGTTCCCTTTGAGGACCTAAGTGACTAACAGATTCCTGCTGTTAATTTTTAAAATTGAGTGTGTGAGCATATTATTAGAAATCTTGACTAACTTGCAACAAAGTGTTTGAAATTGTATCTGAATGTGGGTTCCAGAACAGATTGTTTTTTTGGATGGTGTCTTTCTCTGAGTCGATGCAGAACACTGTTTTTCTTATTCACTATTGAAACCAAAGCAAATCCACAACATGATGAGTTTAATGACCCCAGGTGACTTAATCTTGCTTGGCCCCCAAGGGTGCAAGACAAGAGAAGTAACTGAGAAACTGAAATGTGTAACAACTGCACGGTAACCAGTTACATCTTTGGAGTCACTGCTGGGATCTCCTGTTTACCAGCTGGACACATCTGGGACCATTGAAAAAGAGCTCTGGCAGACTAGGTGGGCCAAGAAGTCCTTATCTACTGGCAGATTCTATGTACTCATCAAGTCAAGTGCAATTTTGGAAAATTTTAATTTTTTTTAAAGATTTCTTTTGTTTGTTTTTCTGTGTGTGAATTTTAGTGTTCATGAAGCACGCTGAATTAGCAGCACTGGAACTAGAAGTCCTGTATTTATCCACATGACAGGTATAGCACAGGCAATCACAGTGCAAGCTTCCCCACACTGCCTCACCAGTGTGCCTCAATCCTGCCACTGATGGACCACCAAGTAAGTGAGAAGGTAGCTCAGAATCCATGTCCATTGTAACATGTTTTTTTGCAACAAAGTTTGGACCCCTAAAATGTGTTTTTGGCCAGAAATATCCCTGAGGGAGGGGACACCTCTGAATTGTTGTCTGTGCTAGAATGTGAATTGACTGGCCTTGGTAGGATGAGAATACTGCATGTGCTACATGTGTCTGAGAAAAGGATACTGAGTTTATTTGGGCAAACTGCAGAAGATCTTACTGTTATGGAATTGTCTACATCCTTGATACCTAATAAAGATGATAGTAAAGAAACTTCTAGATCAAGACAGTAAACTGGATCAGAATTTAAACTACTTTATCTGTTGAATGTGTCTGGACAAAAAGATTCAGAAGCAACTGATTTATTGGATGCTGTGGGAAGGACCAGCAGCATGAGAGTACAAAGGGTATAGAAGGCTTCAACCATTTTCTAGCAAAAAAACCTGTGATTGGGAAGGATGACTTTGATATCTGGATTTAGCAAGCTACCCACATAGTGCAAGGTCTACAATGTATAGATGCTGAGAAAAGATCACTAATGGGAGAGTGTCTTTGTGGTCCTGCTTTATATGTAGTTGCCCTCAAAGCTGTTTGACTGTTGTTAAACCTGACACAAGATATCATCCAGCAAACAAAAAAAAAACAAACAAACAAAAAAAAACACGAAGGCCTGGGAAATGATGAATCTATTCCTAAAAGTTACTACTGAATCTGTAAATCATTTGGATCCAGGTGGGATGCCTACTGTGACAGAGGTTTCGCAGACATTGTCAAACAGCAGACAAGCACACTTGTATTGATGTATGCAAACCCAAACCAGCTGTACACTTTGCATATGGATGCAAGTTTTTAAGGACATGGAACAGTACTGTATTGGTCAAATTCAAAATGCATGAGACCTGTAGCTTTTGAAAGTAGAAATTTGACACCATTTGAACACAACTATGCCCTTCACAAGTTAAAATTGTTGGTACTGAAATGAGCAATTATGGACAACTTACGTGAATACCTGCATGGAGCCCACATCACAGTAAGAACTGATAACAATCCATTAACCTGTGTCAAAACAACGGCCAAACATGACACAACTCATCATCACTGGATTTGAACATTATCCACACAGGATTACTGTGTAGAGTATTACTCTGGACTGAAACACATTGATGTTGATGTTTTATCAAGACACCCACATGGTGACACCCAAAATGAGGACTGAATCATTATCTTGAAACAACTGTGGAAGCCCTGTGTAAAAAGTATGACACTGATGAGCAACCATCACTTGACAATCCAAATTGTTTTGTTGACAATATGGGCACCAGTGATACATATTTGTCTACGGCCTACTGTAGTTTCACAACTCCTGATAAATCTTCTTTGCCACATTTGAACCAAACAGACTTGCAAAAACACAATGTTGAGAACCATATTTTAGACACATTTTACTCTGTGCTCCAGAGAAGGGAACTAGCTGACCAAGTAACTGTCATACACAGAGACACTCCTTTGTTGCTCAGGGAATGGCAACAATTTTAAATGTGTGATGGACTGGTATACAGTGTGGCAAGTTACTGACAGACACAAGAAACATCGGTTGTTGCCAGCTAAACTCTGTAAATGTGCTGAGAGCGCTGAATGATGAAATGGGAAGGTGAGTCTAGACAACACACTAAATCTGATTTGCCACAGATTGTACTGGCTCAGTATGGGAGCAGAAGTTGAAAGGCACTGTCAGCAATGTATTCATTGTATTCAAAGACAGCATTGCCCATGCATGCAACACTACTTGTCAATATTTCAACTAATGCACCATTGGAACTTGTTTGTATTAATTTCCTCAGTCTTCAACCCAACAGTAAACATGTAGTCAATGTGTTAGAAGTGATCATTTCTCATGACATGTGCTGGTCTTTCTGAACAAAGAACAAAAAGCATCAATAGTAGCTAATGTCCAGATAGTGAAGTTCATTGTCCACAATGGTGCACCTCAAAGAATCCATTTGGATCAAGGGAGATACTTTGAAAGTAAACTACTAGTGAATAGACTTTTGTCCTTGTGGGGCATTCACAAGTCAAGAACAGCTCTGTATCACCTGCAAGGAGATCCCCAACCAGAACGGTTAAACAAGACTTTGTTAAATACAGGATGCTTGGTACATTCTAACCAAAAGTCAACAAGGAGCCAACAAGTAAGCACCCTAGTACATGCCTACAATTGTACAAAAAAGTGATGCAACTGGCTAGTCACCCTACTATCTCATTTTCAGAAGAGAAGCTAGATTGCCTGTGAATATTTGTTTTGGAGTTTCCATGGATGGAGCAGACCCTGAAATGTACAGTATCTGCAGTATGTGTAGAAGCTCAAGGATCAATTGGATTGTACATACAAGCTAACCTCAGAAACCTCTGGAAAGATAAACCAAGCCAATAAAGTGAGATAGTATAAAAAGGTGAGGGTCCTTGTACTGTTGCCAGGAGACAGGGTCATGGTGAGGAATCTTGGTTTACCTGGAAAATACAGGATTAACATCACATATGTAAATATAGAACAATTGAATGATCTACCAGTGTAGTGAATGAAGCCTGAAGGCAAGGCAGGAGGATCAAAGATGATTTATAAAACTCATCTATTGTCAATCAAATAGATTGAGACAAATGGAAATCAGAAGGTGCCTGAGCCCCCTAAAGATGCCAAACCAGATCTGTAATGTAAAGAAAATCAAACACATGTCATCCTGTAGATAATCCTGAACTGCAAGAATCCACAAGTAGAAAGCAATCTGAAGTTCCATCGGTAGATCCTGAAGACTTATTTGTTGATGAAATGAAACATGCACAGTATTATTCCATAGAATAAATTCCTGCCTTTCTGAAGGAGGCTGCCACTGTTGAAACCAAGTGAACTTTGAAGTTAATGTAGTTGTACCTGAGATTATAAAACCAAAGATTGCAGAGCATGTTCAGCCTGCAGTAGTGAAAGAACTCATGGAAAAGCCCATGACGGAGCTCAGTTGCACCTGAGGAGGTAACACAAACCATCCCAACTGAGGACCCTATGTTATTGGACAAGAAGGATGAGGAAGTGCACCCTAATGGTGGAGAAGGGATGCTTTTCCAGCTGATATACTCAGAAGGACTAGTAATGACAAATGCGAAAGTTTTGTATGAAGTCCCTGGTGCCTCCACTGATTAGTCCATGTATGTGATTAATAAATGTATAGACACACCCCAAAGTGTTCCACTGAATCAACGTCAGTAGTGCTAATGAGTGAAATGATATAAGAGAATGTGGATGTGGATATTTCAATTACGCTAGGTAACATGCATTTGTCTAGACAGATTGTATGATGCTGAAATGTGACTTATGTGGTTTGATATTGACAATCTTCAAGGGGACTTATTGCCTGTATGCAATTGTTTTTATGTCGGCAGCTAAGAATTAGCATCTAGGTAGGAATATACTGTATATATATATATATGTATATATACACATATACTGTATATATATTAGAGGCAACAAACTCCGTTTAATGCATCAGTTAGGGTTGTTCCACAGCAAAAAAAAAACTAGCAAATTCGGGTCTAGGGTTGAAAGCTCCCCTTGGACCCCCCAGCCCACCCCCCAACCGGTATCAGGGTGTGCATTGGGGTCATCGGCCCTAACTCTCACCCCATCACATTTGTAAAGAAGCTGAGGTATAGGAGAATGGGGAGATAGTTAGAACCAATGACCCCAACGCGCACCCTGATGCCAGTTGGGGTTGGGCAGGGGGTCCAAGGGGGGCTTTCAACCCTAACCCCGAATTTCCTAGCTTTTTTTTGCTGTGGAACAACCCTAACTGATGCATTAAATGGATTTTTTTGCCTCTAATTTCCCTTCTTTTTGAGAATGAGGATGATAAATAATGAAAGGAATGCAGTGGCGACAGCGTGGGGGCCTTTGTTACACAGAAACAGGAATTGCAAAGCAAATGCAAGCGGCAACAGTAACGCACGTGGCAAAGCAAACGTAAATGGCAAAGCAAACTTTAATAGGAACTCAAGCGTAAAGTGACTCCGAACCAAACAGTTACGTAAACGGAGACATCAAACAGAAGTGCATACAGAACGCAACTGGTAACAAACACATTCACGGTACCACAATTGTAAATGCAAATGGTAACAGTAACACCAACAATAACACCCAAGTAAAGAGAAATGCAAGCACGCACGAAAATGCAAACCGTAATGCACACACTCACGGAACCACAGTTGTAAATGTAAATGGTTATGGTAACAGCAACAATAAAGCCAATAAAAACAGAAACGCAAGCGTATACGAAATCGCAAACTGTTACACGTAAGGTCATGGTACCAAAATAGTAAACGTAAATGGTAACAGTAACAGCAACAGTAAAGACAACAGAAACAGAAATGCAAGCGCATATGAAAATGCACACCGTTACGCACATGGTGGCGTAGACGGGAACGGTGATTCGAATGGTAACAGAAGCGCAAATGGAAACGCTAGCTGTCACAGTAACAAAAAGGCACACCCTTCTTTTCCCCAAACACTGCATTGAAAAAACTGATTGAAAACAAAGAATATATGCATTATAAATGACTTCAGAGCAGAAAAGTACGACTTGGAATACTAAATTGCTTATATCTCAGGAACTGTATGACATAGGGAAAAAAATTAAATTTTGTATGAATTACTACTTTTCTGGCTAGTTTTTTCCTTAGTCCCCAATTGGGGGGGGCTAAGCATTTTTTTGACAAAAAGTCCATATCTCGCACCATTTCTGAGATGCGGGCCCTGAAAGACATGACGGATGCCATAATGTTATCCTGTGGGACAAATCATCAACTTCAGAGTGCTGTCACTTTGCCACCCTGTAATATTTTTTTTCTCCAAACAACCAAAAGGCACATTTGTAGGATGTTGGCTTTCTTCCCTCCAAATTTCAGCCCAGAAGACCAAACGTTATTTTCCAGCAGAGCGGCAAATAATTTCTGTAATATGGTGGAAGCTGTAATGTTATCCTATGGGAAAAAGTGCCAACTTTGCAGTACCGTAACATTGCTATCCTGTAATATTTTTTGATCAATCCACTAAAAAGCACATCTGTGGGATGTTGTCTCTCTTCCCTCCACATTTCAAGTAAAAAGACAAAACCATTTCTGAGATATTCAATGTCAAACATTGGCAAAATCTCCCTATCTATTCCATTACAAGAAATCCAGCCTCCTTGTCCCTATTTTGCATTCAAAGATCACTATCAAAGAATCTCATGATCAAAGAATTTGCAGCCTCATGATCAAAGAAGGGGGATAAAACCTTTTATAGGTACATTAGGGAGCATAGAAAGGTTAAGGGAGGGATAGTGAAGATTAATAAAGGAGAGGGGAGGTGGGCAAAGGGAGACAGTGAAAAGGCAGAGATACTGAATGAAAACTTTTGCTCAGTATTCACAAAAGAAGAAGAGGAGGAGTTACCTAAACCAAACAGTAGAAGCACTCTCGGTAGTGGGGTTGACACCAGTCCATTTACAGAAGAAAGTGTCCTGAAAGAACTCCTAAAACTCAAGGTGGACAAAGCAATGGGGCCTGATGGGATTCACCCTAGAATCCTAAAAGAGCTAAAGGAGGACCTAGTGACACCACTAACCACACTTTTTAACAAATCATGGGAAGATGGGGTGATACCTGAGGACTGGAGGAGGGCAGATGTGATCCCCCTTCACAAAAGTGGGAGCAAGGCAGAAGCAGGAAACTACAGACCTGTTAGTTTGACCTCAGTGGTGGGGAAAATGATGGAATCACTTCTGAAAGAAAGAATTGTTCAGTACCTAGAGGTCAGCGGGGCACAGGACCCAAAACAGCATGGATTCACAGCAGGAAGGTCATGTCAGACAAATCTAATCAATTTCTTTGACTGGGTGACCAAAGTAATAGACCGGGGAGGGGTTATGGCATGAAAGATTAATAATCAAGTTAGCCAGCCTGGGAGTGGGTCCCAGGGTGGTAACCTACGTAGCAAACTGGCTGCACAACAGGACACAGAAGGTAATAGTGGATGGAACACATTCTGAAGAAAGGGGGGTTACTAGTAGAGTACCTCAGGGATCAGTACTGGGTCCAGTCCTCTTTAACGTCTTTACAGGTGACACTGCAGAGGGTCTGGAAGGAAAGGTATGCCTCTTTGCAGATGATACAAATATCTGTAACAGAGTTGATACACAAGGGGGGGTAGAAAGGATGAGAAAGGGACTTGGCAAGGTTGGAAGAATGGTCAGACATATGGCAAATTAGATTCAATGCAAAGAAGTGCAAAGTAATGCACCTAGGAAATAAAAATCCAGGAGAAGAGTACACAATAGCAGGGGAGGTACTAACAACAAAATAATGGAAAGGGATCTGGGTGTAGTCATATCAGATGACTTAAAGGTAGGTAAGCAATGTGAGAAGTCAGTAAGGAGAGCCAGGAGGATACTGGGATGCATAGGGAGGGGCATCACAAGTAGAAAAAGGGAAGTGGTTATCCTTCTGTACAGACAATTAGTGAGACCCCATCTGGAGTACTGTGTGCAGTTTTGGAGACCTCATCTACACAAGGACATAGACAGGATGGAAGCAGTCCAAAGGAGGGTAACTAAAATGGTGCAGGGTCTACATCAGAAACCATATGAAAAGAGACTGAGAGAACTTAATATGCATACCCTTAATGAAAGGAGGGACAGGGGACATGATAGAAACTTTTAAGTACCTCAAGAGAATCAACAAAGTCCAGGAGGGTAGCATCTTTCAGAAAAGAGATGTGTAAGAACAAGGGGCACAATTTAAAGTTAGATGGGAGACGGCTCAGGGGTAATGTGAGGAAATTCTTTTTCACGGAGAGAGTGGTGGACACATGGAACCGCCTTCCTGGAGAGGTTGTGGGGTCTAAAACACTGGGGGAATTTAAACATGCATGGGACAGACATAAGGCAATTATAGTGTGTGGTTGTAGGAAGTAGGCTCTTGGTTAACAAGAATCTGCAGCTTATCCAATAGGTAGGGAAATGGGCAGACTGGGTGGGCCAAGTGGTCCTTATCTGCCATCAAAGTCTATGTTTCTATGTTAAGAATTTGTAGGTTCATGAACAAAGAATAAAAAAATGTAATAATTCAAAAAATAGAAGCAATTGCAGTAAACCACAGCCATGGTTCAACAGAATGAAGCCCCCTGAGTAAAACCCATCCTCATTTGACTTCCTAGGACACCCCTGGGCTAAGAAAATTGAATTTTAAATTGGGCCATCTTGTCCCTCACTTGCGATGCAAGATCACGGTCAAAGAATCTCATGATCAAAGAATTTGCAGCCTCACGAACAAAGAATTCGCAAGCTCATGAACAAAGAATAAAAAATGTAATAAATCAAAAATTGGAGGACTTGCAGTAAACCACCACCATGGTTTGACAGAATGAATCCCCCTGATTAAAACCCAGGCTCTTTTGACTTCCTAGGGCACCCATGGGCTGAGAACAAATATTTTTTAAATTTGGCCATCTTGTCCCCTCGCTCACGATGCAAGATCACGATCAAAGAATCTCATGATCAAAGAATTTGCAGCCTCATGATCAAAGAATTTACAGGCTCATGATCAAAGAATAAAAAAAGGGTGAAACATGATTTATTCACCGATTTGAACCAAACCAATGGCAGAATGGACCCTCCTGAGCAAAACAAGCCCTCATTGGTGTCCCTAGCCCACCCCTGAGCCAAGATATTAGTGTTTTAGGTCATGGTGCAAGATCGCGATCGAAGAATCTCATGATCAAAGAATTTGCAGGCTCGCGATCAAAGATCGTTAATGAGACGCAAATTAAGATTTTAAAAGCTTATAACTGTATTTTGTGACCGATTTGGATGGAACCAAAGCCATGCCTTGAGAGTTCATGATCCCCTGAGTAAAACCCATCGAAGTTTTACTTCAGAAGTGACCCCTGAGCCGAGATATTTGTGTTTGTGTGATTGGAAAACTGAAAACAAGATGGCGGACCTCGCGGTCAAAGAATTTTAAAAATTCCTTGGGAACAAAGATTCTTGAACTGCGAGGCTGAAAATTCTTTGATTGCCAGGTGAGACCAGATGGCCAGAACCCCCATTCTTTGATCGCAAGATATACATATAAATTTTCCCATTGACTTATAATGGGAACATAAAAGTGCCATAACTTTTGAATGCCTTAATATTTTTTCACCAAACAAAAAGAAGCATGTTCAGCCACCAAAGCTCTTTCAAACAAGCCATGTTGCAGAGTGGCATACCACACGATCCCCATTCAGGACCACATTAAGAATGCCAAAAGGTGCCTTCAAAAATGGATAATTTTGCATTATTCAGTGCTTTCGTGCTCGAAGACTAGCACTCCGACACAAACACAATTTGGCAAAGAAAGAGATCTAGTGAGCCCCAATGTGTGTACCAAATTTCAGGAAAATCCATTGAATGGGTCCAAAGTTATTAATGTCCAAACTTTTGACTTTAGTATGTAAGTGGCCGCTCAACCCTAACTATAGTGGCGCGACCACGCCACTATAATATATATATGTGTGTGTGTGTGTGTGTGTGTGTGTGTATATAGACTCCCTCAAACTTTGCTGATCAACATTTCAGCCATAGATTGACAAGGATGTCAATCTTTCAACAAAGTGAGAGTATAAGCCCCCCTCCCCCCAAAAATGGGGCTTAACTCTTAAGCCCTCGGAGGCTAGAGGTGGGATCTACAGGTGTTGCCTGTGTCTACTGGCTCTGTCTGGTGCTGGAAGCCTGAAGAAGAGAAGCTGTTTGACCTTTGTTTTCTCATTGTCAGTTGCCAATGAAACAAAGGCTGTAGCACCAGAAGATGAACCAGAGGGATCAATGATGTCATCATGGTAAAATTGTGATCTCAGAAGAATTAAGTGTTGTAAAAAGTTAAAGTAGCAGCTAGCAGTAATAATGAATGAAGTGAAACCACAGTCAGGCATGGAACTGAAAGTAAACAAATGGAAGTCACCATCTTGCTGATCACTGAGCCCCACGATTAACAAACTGGTATGTAATGTGTCCTGCTAAAGACAATGGCACATAAGAAGAACAGCAACATGGTGCTTGGCATCCTTCTGTTGCCACTGAAGAAGACAGATTGGAAGTGACAAGTCTGACAGCCAATAGGAGACTGAGAAAGGAGGCAAATAAGTTGAACCCTGCCATCTGCATAGGAGGAGTTCAAGGCAGTACTTCCTGAGTGATTAGAGAGGAAGGAGAAACTGAGAACAGCTGAGGGCCTAGCCAGGCCTCAGATCCAGAGATTCTATTGTGAGTGAATTCAGTTGCTGGAGATTCCATTCAAGCTGAGAGGAGTGCTGTGAACCCTGTAAAGCTGAGAAAAACATTCTGCTGAAGCCTTCTGTAGACTGTTGTAATCAGATATGAGAACCAGCTGTTCTACCTTGTCTTGCGTGCCAAGGGAGGAGGTGATAACGAGCTTGTTTCCAGGGTTATTGTTGGTCTCCAGGGTTTATGTGCCCTTGATCGAGTAAGCACCCACTGGGATGAGGTGGGGTAGCTCATCAGCCTTGGTCTGTCTGAACTTGCAACACTGCCATGTGCAGATTTAGAGGAAAGAGAGCTTCGATGCTGAGTTCAGGCCTAGCCTGGGCCTACAACCACCATCTGCCTGCTGCTGTGACATCGATGATCCAGAAGTATTTGAGACAGCTTGACAACTTGGTACAGGACAGGTGAGTACTGGTCTGTTAGCCAGAATCCACTGCTGCTGAGTTTCCTTGTTTGGATTGCATTTTGTGTTGGATTACCTGTTGGGTTACAATTTCTTTTGGTTAAAAACTGCTAGCCAAAATTCAGTTTGGGATAAAAGCAAGCTTGTCTATTTATAGTGTACCAATGCAGATTCCTAGGAACTGCAACATCAGGCCTGCAGCAGCGTTTAATTTACATGGGTACCTAATAGTTAGAATAGCACTGCAGTTACAACAAAAAGTGATTGCTTTGGCAGTTAATTGATATTGTGAGAATCTGCTACTGAGGGTAATGGGAGGTGTTACAGTATACTAGACCTTATTGAAAATCTTGTGTGAGGGTGTGGGGAGGCCTAGTGCACTAGCTCTGTGGAGTAGCCTGGTCATTGTAGATTACACAACTTGGGGTGATGCTCTTGAATATAGTGAAAGTGGTAACTGTGTTATTATCATAACCATTATTGCTAAAACAGTTTTGCTTTACCCCATTCCCTTTCCAGACCTGGGTTGCTGATTAATAAAATCTGTTATTAGTTTCTAAAATTTGGTGCATGAGCACATTATTAGTGATCTACAATGACTGGTACCAAAGTGTTTGAAACATCGATTGACATGTGGGTACTGGTACAGATTGATTTTGGGTGATGTCCAACAGCTTCTGGGGAGGTGAGTTGGTACTGTATAGCAGAAGGCGGTGTCCTACCAGCTAGAAGACTCACTATTTCCATCACTTTGTGGAGACAATGTGCTAGTTCCCTTATTCCCCATCAACCGCCCCCCCCCATGTGAGAAGTTGGATGGGCCCAGGACCTTCAACCTTGCTTGGCTCCCATGGATACAAGGCAAGGGTAGTAACCAAGAAAGTAACATCTGCACAGCGACATGGCTACAATTACAATATATTAGTATCCAAAACTGGGGTCCTCTTCTCACATCCTTACATGTGTGAATTTAGCGAGAAGCTTGCTGTAAAACAATAGTGAGTTAATGCCAAACGAATTCAGTGTAACCGCTGAAAATTGAAACTACAGACATTGGTGAAGGGGTTCTGTAGAGTCTCAATTTCTCTTCAGCATTTCTCTGCCCTGACATTATGATGTAGCACTGAATACAGAGATGAAACTTGAGCTTCTGGAAGCCAAATGACCTGCAGCAGCCAATCAGCAATATCAAGGATCATAATATCCTTGTGCTGTGCATGCCTTGGTGCCATTTCTAGCTCTCTCGGCTGGGAAGGTTATTGTTACTGAGAGTTCTGCAGAATGGTTTCTACCTAGCAATGCTTCTAAGTTAGAGAATCATTCATTATCATTATAGTTAACTACTTAACAGCAGTTTAACTATAGTTTCAGTCAAACAAGCCAGTACTTTGTGTACTGCTGCAGAGGAGAGAGGGAGAGGAGCACAGACTGCAGAGTGTGTTTGTCACAGCAGCAGCATTACAGCAGGGCAGAGGCTTATAGTCACGATAGGACAGGGAAATGCAGGAAGGGTTTTTGAAAGCCATATTTGGCAGGTAACATTGTTTTACTGAGAGCAGGTGTCAAAGGGTGGAGAAATCCATCCCTTACTTTTTTTTTAAGTCTGTGTGAGACAACCAGCCAGATAGTAAGTGAAATGAAGTAGGCTATGCTGGTATGAAAACACTTGATGAGTGTGTTAGATATCATAGTGGTCTGATACAGTTGGGAGGGTCTGTCAATGGAGTTTGGCCAGGTGGTCTTGTTCTCACTCATTGTCTAGTCACAAGTCCCACTGGGATTCCCTTCCATTTCACTTGCAAATTTTGCATCATATGGTCATCTAAAAATCTTCGAACAACTGCTGTGATGATTCATCATAGTTTGTCTCTAGCAGCCACAGGCCACAGTGTCATTACAGTGTCAATGTATGCTGTCATGTTTTGTATAAATTATGAAGAAGCATGTTATGGTATCTCAGTAACTCCGTGATGTGGTCTAAGGGTATGTGGCTATGCTGACTGTTGGGTTGGGACCTGGGAGTTAGAATTACTTGGGTATCCATTCGTATGTCAAGCAAGATAGATTAAGAGATATCCAATTTAAGCTGTTGCACAACCTTTACCTTTCCCCGGCAAAACTTCATCGGTTGAATTGCCGATGTTCTCCTGTATGCAGGGATTGTAATGACCCCTTAGCAACTACATTCCATAAAATCTGGTCCTGCCCTAAAATATCTGGGTTATGGAACTCGGTTAAACGCTGGATAAGTCCATATTGTGACCTATCAGCATTCTTTAACTAGAGTCTATATATTTGGGATGTATGGTCACATCCCATACAATATTCAAAGGCCCAAATGGCATTGGTGGCATTGGTTACTAAATTAGTAATTTGCGTCATTGGCGTGATGATTGGACTCCTTCCTTCAAAGATTGGTGGAGGAATTCTTGAACATATAAATGCAGAAAGGTTTGCTTATTTACTTGCTAATGCATCGGCTAAGTTTCAAAGGTATTGGGGTGGTCTTATTCAAAGCCTTAAGGATAGATACTGTTACTAAGGAAGGTATTCTTCCTGTCTTCTTCTTTATTTTCTCTACTGTTATTATCTTCCTATTACCCCTTTTATTGCCTTCTTTCTCTGGTGCCTTTTATTCCTAATCCTTTCTGCATCCTAATGGTATTAAACAGCCTGGCATATTTGGTCCCTTTCTTCCTTTTTCATATCTATGTAAGTCTCCCCCATCCCTGAGTCTAGAGTGTTAGTTAATAGTTTTAATTTATATTATTCTACTACCCTGTATTATGTTACAGTGGTTTATAAGGATAGCTGGGGGTTGTTTTCTTGTACTGTTTTATTTTGCTTAGTATTTTGTTTTTAATGTGCTTCTGGTATATTATGGTGTAGCATCTGTTTGTATATTATTGTCTGGTGTGCACATTGCTTTTGTAATATTTTTTCAATAAAACATAGTTATTGGCAAAAAAAAAAAGAATTACTTGGGTATGGTCTGGTGTAAATAAATAAATAAATGAAAACATATAACAGAAAAAAACAATGTCCACTGGCTCTGTTTCTGCTACAGACAAACTTCCCAGGCTGTCCAGTGTATCTAGTGATGACACCATCCTGAGAAATCCAGACACACACTGGTTTCCTCCTTCTCTTTCCAATGTTGCCAGTTCCAGTTCCACATCTCTTATACAAGATAAAATGATCAATCCATAAATTTTAAGCCAAACACTCCTCTGTCCATATCAAATGAAAAATATGTCCTTAATTAACTGTCCAAGTTAAGGGTAGACAATGCAATGGGTCCAGACACAGTTCACCCTCAAGTTCTATGGGAGCTTTGCTGCATCATTGGCATCATTGTTCAGCCTGTCGTTAGACATGTGGAAGGTTCCAGGGGACTGAAAGAGGGTGGATGTGGAACCTATCCACACAACAGTAGTACTAGGGAAGAGGCAAGTAATTTCTGACCAGTCAGCCTGACCTCAGTGGCAGGAAAGGTAATGGAGACACTCCTTAAAGAGAGAACTGGTTAATAACTTACAGCCAGCGGTCTCCAGGACCAGAGGCAGCACAGATTCACAGAGGGGAAGTCTTGCCAGATGTACCTAACTGAGTTTCTCGACTGGGTGACAAGGGTGGTGGACCAGGGAGGGGCAGTGGATGTGGCTTATCTGGACTTCTGCAAGTCTTTCGACACCATCCCACATGGATGGCTCATGAACAAACTGAACAGTCTTGAGGTGGCTCCAAAAACAGTAAAATGGGAGGAAAGTTGGCTTAGTGACAGAGTCATAGAAACAAAGAATTTGCCGGCAGATAAGGACCGCTTGGCCCACCTAGTCTGCCCATTTCCCTACCTGATGGTTAAGTTGCAGATTCTAGTTAATCAACAGCTTACTTCCTCCTACCCCTAATAGAATTGCCTTATGCCTGTCCCATGCATTCTTGAATTCTCCCAATGTTCCTGACTCCACAACCTCCTCAAGAAGGCTGTTCCATGCATCCACAACCCTCTCTGTGAAAAAAATTCTTTCTAACATTACCCCTGAGCCATTCCCCCTCTATCTTCAAATTGGGACCACTTGTTCTTGCACATCTCTTCTTCTGAAAGATGCTGCCCTCTTGTACTTTGTTAATTCCCTTCAGGTATTTGGAAGTTTCTATCATGTCCCCACCTCTCCCTCCTTTCCTCAAGGGTATACATATTAAGCTGCTTTAGTCTCTTCTCGTATGTCTTCTGGTGCAGACCCTGCACCATTTTGGTTGCCCACCTGTGAACAGCCTCCACTCTGTCTATGTATTTGAGGAGATGGGGTCTCCAGAATTGCACGCAGTACTCCAGATGGGGTCTCACCAACTGTCTGCACAGAGGGATAACAACTTCCTGTTTTCTACTGTTGATGCCTCTCCCTATGCATCCCAGTATCCCTGCAGCCCTCCTTACTGCCTTCTCACATTGCTTACCCACCTTTAGGTCATCTGATATAGTTACTCCTAGGTCTCTTTCGATTTTTGTTGTTGTTATTAACTCACCCCCCATTGTGTACTCTTCCCCCAGGTTTTTGTTTCCCAGATGCATTACCTTGCACTTCTTTGCATTGAATCTGAGCTGCCACATATTTGACCATTCCTCCAACCTTGCCAAGTCCCTTTTCATCCTTTCCACCCCACCATGTGTGTCAACCCTGTTGCAGATCTTTGTGTCATCTGCAAAGAGACATACTTTCCCTTCCAGGTGCTCTCCCAATGTCACTTATAAAGACATTAAAGAGGACTGGTCCCAGTACTGAACCCAGCAGTACCCCGCTAGTTACCCTCCTTTCTTCACTGTGGACTCTGTTTACTATAACCCTTTGCATCCTGTTGTCCAGCCAGTTTTTTATCCAGACTACCACCTTGGGATCCACTCCAAGGCTGGCTAACTTGCATTTTTAATATTTTGTGTTAGATTGTGTCAAATGCCTTGCTAAAATCTAGGTAGGCCATATCCACAGCCCCTCCCTGATCTACTACTTTGGTCACCCAGTCAAAGAAATCTATTAGGTTCATCTGACATGACCTTCCTGCTGTGAAACCATGCTGCCTTGGGCCCTGTGCCCCACTGGCCTCTAGGTACTCAACAATTCTTTCCTTCAGAAGTGATTCCTTCGTTTTCCCTACCACTGAGGTCAAACTAACTGGTCCGTAGTTTACTGCCTCTGCTCTGCTCCCAGTTTTGTGAAGTGGCATCACATTTACCCTCCTCCAGTCCTCAAGTATCACCAGTCAGAGAGTGGTAGTAAATGTGGTTCACTCAGGGGAGGGCACTGTGGCAAGTGTGGTGCCACAGGGGTCAGTATTGGGCCCAGTTCTCTTTAATATCTACATTTATTGGGGACATAGCAGTAGGGGTGAAAGGGAAGGTGTGTTTTTTTGCAGATAATACAAAAATCTGAAATAGGGTAGACACACCAGGGGTGCTGTAAAGGATGAAGGAGGACCTGAGAAAATTGGATTAATGGTTTGGAACTTGGCAATTGCGACTCAATGACAAGAAGTGCAGAATTATGCACTTAGGACATAACCCGCAGGCCATGTATGAACTGGGGGGGGATCACAAATTGGTGAAACAATGTGATAAGGCAGTGGGAAAGGCAAATCGTATGCTGGGCTGTATAGGGATGTGTATAACCTGTAGGATGAGGGAGGTGATACTGCCCCTATATAAATGACTAGTGAGACCCCACCTTGAGTATGGGATACAGTTCTGGAGATCCCATCTCTGTAAGGATATAGACAGGATGGAGATAGTGCAAAGGAGTGTGACCAAAATGGTGCAGGCCCTGCATCAGAAGCCTTATGGGGAAAGGCTAAATGGTATAGATCTGTACTCCCTGGAGATTAAGACAGAGAGAGAGAGAGAGAGGAGACATGATTGAGACAGTCAAATACCTAAATAGAATAAACAAGTTACAGGAAGAAAGCACCTTTCAAAGAAAAAGATGTCCAAATACTAGAGGTCACAATATGAAGTTTGAGGGGGGATGGATCATAGGAACAGGAGAAAATAGTTCTTCACAGAAAGGGTAGTAGACCCCTGGAACAGCCTCCCAGTGGAAGTGGTGGGGGCTAAAACAGTTACTGGTTTTAAGACAGCATGGGACAGACACATGGGTATCACAAAAACTGGTAGGGAAGGAAACTCAGAGTCTGAACTGGGTCTGGAGACACATTGGTTGGAGAATTGGACAGGAGGGCAGATGCTGGAGACCGTGTAGGGTCTGCAGTTTTAAATTAGATAGGGAAAATTGGCAGTCTGGATGGGCCAGGAGTTCCTTTTCTGCCATCAACCTCTATGAATCTCTATAAATCTATGAAACAGTTAACAACTTCCAGTCCACCATAAACCATTACATATCTCCCCCATATCTCACACTGGCAGCATAGTGCTCTGTTCTTCTCAGTCAGCTATCATTCATGAGAAAATTGAGTGTCTGGCTTTGGCATGGCATTAGTGCCATAGTGCTGTATAACCCCCAGCTTGCTTTACTGCCCATATCCAGCAATGTTCTTTCATCACAGTGCCCAAACAGTTCGCAGAAACATAGAAAGTAAGGACATAAAATAAATGTAAAGTCATTCTAATCTGCCGTGAGATATATCTAGCCTTTCAGTTCTGCTCTCCAGATATTGAAGTTTGCCAATCATTCATTCAGGATCTCAGTTTCTAGCCATGTATCATTCTTGTTGCCCTCTGCTGTATCATTTCTAACCTATCCTTACCCTTGTTCAGATGCAGGCTCCAAAACTGCATACAGTTAACCAGTTATTGCCTAATCAGTGATTTATAGACCCTGTCCAAACTGCTGCTCCTTTTTTAAAATATTTTTAAAAATGTTGTGTGTTCAGTGCTGTAGCATGATTGTCGGCATGTCCACACCACGATCCAACACCGTGCTTGCCATTCTAAGTTACTAGGTATGCTTGCTGCAATACTCATGAATGGGCATGGAAATGGATTGAGATTAAAATTACATCACCGGATGCAGGAGCTCATTGTAAGGTCAGGGATGTAAGTATATTATCCCCTTTTCTATTGGGCAGTAAAATAACAGCAACAGAAGTCAGCGGAGGTTGCCTTAAACCATGTTACAGCATAGTTTGCATCCACACTACTGTTAACATGGTTTGAGGCAACCCTTTTGGTCTGAAACTGTGCTCAAAGGCTGCTCCAATCAGGCTTTGAGCATGGTTTTTGAACATGGTTTGTAGTATGGTTTTAACATACTACAGTGTGGACATGAACCGTGTTTGCCGTTCTTGTAATGTTACCGACTGCCCACAATGTTACAAGAACTCAAGTGTAGACAGGGCCATAAAGTGACATAATCACTTCCTTCCTTGACTACTACAAGCCTGTATGATGCATCCCATCATCCTATTAACCTTTCCATCTGCCTTACTGCATTGGGAGGAGGTGGAGTTCAAGCTGTTATTACTGCTCCTAAGATCTGTTTACTCACTAGTGGACTCAACAACTATCCCATTAATCCACTAGTTTAGCTGCAGGTTATTACAAACACTGTGCATTGTTCTGCTTTATCTGATATTGAATTTCACTTTCCACATACTGGATCAATTCTTCAATATCTCCACATCCCTCTTCATATCATTCATCCCTTCCTCGCTGTCCATCTTTCTGAAGAGTTTAGTATCATCCTCAGAGTCTAATGTTTCCCTGCAGACAGTCTCATCACAATATTGCTTATGCACCACCCCCGGAGACCCCACTTGTTACCTTCTTCACTCAGAAAATTCACCATTGAGGACCAACCTCTGGGTCCTATCTGACCAACTAGTTTTCTATCCAGTTATTTAGCCCTTCCTCTAAACCTAGGTCTCCCACCTTTTTCACAAGACCCATATATGACATGGAGCCAAAGGTTGTACTGGAATCCACATATACTGTAGGGTATCAGCTGCCTGGCCTCTTTCACCAAGTATGTCACTGAGGTGAAGAACTCTTGACATGCTCTCCCTCTCTTGAGCCTGTGCAGTTTTCGGTCCGTGAACTAATCATGATCAAGGCCACTGATTTACAGTGATTAAAACAATGAACTTCCATTTTCAAGACTTCAGATTCCGGAATTGCACCGGTGATTGTTACTCTGATTTCCAGATTTTACCGGGATTCTGCTATCATTCTTTTACTACATGCATAAATAATCAGAATTAAAGAAGGCTTAATATACAGAGCATTAAATAAAACAAATTGAAAATAGTACAGGAAGGAATTATAAGAAAAATACAAGCTTTGTAGATTTACTGATCTGATATAAAATGCCAGATTCCATGAAATCTTTGTTTTTACCGGTCTTCAGGCAACCCTAATTCTGGAATTTTACCAGGTTTTCCGGTAAAAACCGAAAAACAGTGGCCTTGATCATGATTCAGGAATTCCACTATCTGCTCCTTTGCTATTGATTCCAACAGCTTGTTTGAAATTGACCTTAAGCTCACTGGCTTGTAATTCCCTATGTCCTCTCTGACACCTTTTTTGTGCCAAAGTACCACATTCACTACTCTCCAGTCCATTGGCACCTCACCCATTACTAGGGATGGATTGAAAAGGGCTGCCAGGGGTGATGCCAGACCATAGCACATCTATTTTAGTACTCTGGGGTGCAACCCATATTGTCCTGGAGATTTGCACACTCCATAGATTTGTAATCCCTTCATACTAGTAATATGGAAATCGGAAACTGGTTTGTGAAAAATTACTCAAACTTTTCTGACTTCACTTAGCAAAAAGTGCTATTTTGCATAGTTTTTCAACTGGAAAATCACCCATTTTGCCAGGTGAAGACTTTGCATCTCAGTACATAATCAGTGAAGTGCTTTACCCAGCAATATTTGTGCAGCAGCATTCCAGTTAGTGTGCAATCATTTTGTTGTGGATCTCGGACGAAGTGAGGGAAAGCCATCCAATGGACCAGCACTACCCGCTTCACTGAAACACGTAGGATTATATATTTTTGGATAGTAGTACCTATAGTGGTAGTCAGTATATCTAAATTTAAAAAAAACAGACTTAATAAATACATATTTTGATTGGCTAAAGGCATTGCATAACTGTGCATTGTTACCCGACATACAACTGTATGTTTAAATAAATGTCTCTATCTTAGCAATGCAAAGCAATTAATCAGAGTTCTACAGAACTCTATGGCTACAGTGCACTGAAATAAGAAAAAGTCAAACAAATTTACCCCATCATAACAATATAAACAATCCCCAATTTATCTCTGAAACTAATTTTAATAAATATTTTGCTTTATTCTTTCAGAAAAAGGCAGTTTTATAAGCACAGTAATTTTCTTCAGGCTTGGCATTGTGTGGAATTGATACACTTCAGATAGTTAAATCACAGCACATCCCAGGGATGCTTTATACCCCACAATTCCCACCTTGTTGTAGCTTATTTCTTACATATTTGGAGTATGTGTAAACTGTTAAGTGCAACATGCATTTCACATACCATAGTAGCTGGAGATATGTCCCAGTATCCCTATGTTTATACAATGTATGTTAATGATAATCCTTCCATATAAATGCTTAAGATTAGCCACTGAAGTATTATAAATGAGGATAAATCATTTATCCTCACATTGACAATTTATCTTTATAGAAACATAGACGTTGACAGCAGAAAAGGACTGCCTGGGCCACCCAGTCTGCCCATTTCCCTACCTATGGGATAAGCTGCAGATCCTAGCTAACCAACAGCCAACAGCCAACTTCCTCCTACCCCCCCACTAGAATTGCTTTATATCTGTCCCATGCATTCTTGAATTCCCCCACTGTTTTTGACCCCACAATCTCCTCAGGAAGGCTGTTCCATGCATCAACCACCCTTTCTGTGAAAAAATACTTTCTTACATGTCCCCTAAGCCATCCCCCCTCTGTCTTCAAATTGTGCCCCCTTGTTCTTGCACATCTCTTTTTCTGAAAGGGGCTACCCTCCTGGTCTTTTATTTTTTATTTATTTTATTTTAGTCTTGGGTAACCGGGTAAGGCCCACTTGGCACAAGTGCCTGTTTTCAGGGGTGACCTGGGAGCACTGGAAAGTTAAGTGACTTGCTCAGAGTCACACAGTATGCAAGTGGACGTTGTGAGAATCAAACTCAGGTCTGGTCTGCTGGATGTATCAAGCTTGTTCACACCTTGTTCCTTTGTTAATTCCCTTGAGGTACTTAAAAAGTTTCTATCATGTCCCCTAGCCTTTCCTTGAGGGTATACATATTAGGCTCCTTTTGTCTCACTTCATATGGTTTCTGGTGCAGACCTGCGCCATTTTAGTGGCCCTCCTCTGGACTGCCTCCATCCTGTCTATGTTCTTGTTGAGATTAGGTCTCCAGAACTGCACGCAGTATTCCAGATGGCGTCTCACCAACTGTCTGTACAGAGGGCTAACAACTTTCTATTTTCTACTGGTGATGCCTCTCCCTATGCATCCCAGTATCCCCCAGCCCTCCTAACTGCCTTCTCACATTGCTTGCCTTCCTTTAGGTCATCTGATTCGACTACTGCTAGGCCCTTTTCCATTTTTGTTATTGTTAGTACCTCCCCCCATATTGTGTATTCCTCCCCTGGGTTTTTGTTTCCCAGGTGCATTAATTTGCACTTCTTTGCATTGAATCTAAGTTGCCATACTTTTGACCATTTCTCCAGCCTTTCCAAGTCCCTTCTCATCCTTTCCACCCCCCCTTGTGTATCAACACTGTTGCAGATCTTTGTGTCATCTGCAAAGAGGCATACTTTCCCCTCCAGTCCATCTGCAATGTCACCTGTAAAGACATTAAAGAGGACCAGTCTCAGTACTGAACCCTGCGGTACCCCACTAGAAACCCCCCTTTCTTCGGAGTGGACTCCATTTAATATTACCTTCTGCATCCTGTTGTCCAGCCACTGATTTACCCAGGTTACAACCCTGGGACCCACTCCAAGGATGACTAACTTGTTTATTAATCTTTTGCGTGGGACTGTGTCAAATGCCTTGTTAAAGTCCAGGTAGGCATTGTCCACAGCCCCTTCCTGGTCTACTACTTTGGTCACCCAGTCAAAGAAATCAATTAGATTCTTCTGACATGACCTTCCCACTGTGAATCCATGCCACCTTGGGTTTTGTGCCCCACTGGCATCTAGGTACTCAACATTTCTTTCCTTCAGAAGTGATTTCATCATTTTCCCTACCACTGAGGTCAGACTAACAAGTCTGTAATTTCCTGCCTCTGTCTTGCTCCCACTTTTGTGAAAGGGAATCACATCCACCCTCCTCCAGTCTTCAGGTAGGACACCATCCTGCCATGATTTGTTAAAAAGGGTAGCCAGTGTTATCACTAGTTCTCCCCTTAGTTCTTTTACAATTCTGGGGTGAATCCCTTCAGGCCCCATTGCTTTGTCCACCTTCCGGTTCAGGAGTTCTTTCATGACCCTTTCTTCTCTGAGTGGACTAGTATTGACCCCCTATCCAGAGTGCTTCTATTGTTTGGTTTAGGTACCTCCTCCTCCTCTTCTTTTGTGAATACTGAGCAGAAGTATTCGTTCAGTATACTTGCTTTTTCACTGTCACCCTCTGCCTCCCATCCCTTTATTAATCCTCACTACTCCTCCCTTGGTCTTTCTTCGCTCCCTAATGTACAGTACCTATAAAATGTTTTATCCCCCTTCTTAACTGAATTAGCTATGTTTTCCTCAGTTTGGGCCTTTGCTATTCTGACAGCCTTCCCCACTTCCTTCTGCTTTAACTGGTACAGTTCTCTGTACTGCTTCTTTTGTGTTTCCTTATACTTCTTGAATGCTACTTTTTTCTTCCTAATCTTCCCCACCACCTCTTTTGAGAACCATAGTGTTTTTTTTTCCTTCATTTTGTTTTGTTGATTTGTTTCACACAAAGGCTTGTTGCCTCTGTGATGGCTGTTTTGATTTTCCCCCAGTGTTCCTCCACCCCTCCTTCTTGCCCATTTGCTAGTGCTTTTCTGAAGCACTCTCCCATTTTCCCAAAGCCAGCCCTCCTAAAGTCCAGTACCTTGCTTTTGTATGGATTCACTCTATGGCTGTGTTTATCATAAACCACACTGTTTGGTGGTCACTTGTTCCAAGATTTTATTTATTTTTATTTTTTTTTTATTTATTGAGACTTCGGATTATACCTTTGTGCCAAGGCTCATTTACAACAGTTCCACGTCAGGAAAATCAGGACAATGGTGAACAGACAGAATAAAGCAATGATACAGTAAAACATACAAAATACAAAACAGGGAGCAGTCACTGACTTTGTCAGATAATTGCTCAAGACTGGTTAATCAGCAGGGCTTGATACCAAGCAGTAGTATATCATATGCCTAGGGAGATTGCTAGGGAGGTGGAGGCAGAGGTATAGTCGGTTGAAATAAAGGTGGAAGAGTGGATGAAGAAGCTAGGGAAGCAGTGTCAATAAGAGAGTGGGGGCAGGAAGGGGTAGTTGGAAGTTGTGGGTGAAGGAGAGGTGGTCAAGGAGAGAGGGAGAGCAGAGATGGTAATGGGGAAGAGTGATGGTATGGTTGGGTCTGGCAAAGTAATGAGGGGTTGAGGAGGTATGCATAAAGGAACTAGGTAAAAACTAGAAGGGAGAGGGGAGGGTCTGAGTGGGAGCATGGCAGCAGAAGGAACTAGGTGGTGGGCAGGATGATCCTGGGAGTCAAGCATATTAGGGATGTAAAAAAGAGTGGGCAGGAAAGGGAGAGGAAGAAGTCATAGGTGAAGGGTCAGAGATGCAAACAGAACTGGAGTCAGAAATTAAGTAAAACAGTCGCATGATGCACTGGCCACCAGGTGCCGATGGAGTGTGTGCTTAAAAATGCCTAGAGAAGCAACGCTGGTAATATCTGATTGAAGGGAGTTAAACCAGTGGGAGGCTCTAGCTTTGTAGGAAAACAGACCTTGAGACGTTCGGCAGCAGGATATGGTAAATGTAAGAACTTCAGAACTTCTGGTTTGGTGGGAGGCACAGTACAGGGTCAATATGGCCTGAACACCAGGGGTCATGAGACCCATAGTGGTCTTCTTGGCTAATATGCAGGTCTTGTACCTTAGTCTATTTGTTAGCTGGAGCCAGTCAGCCTGCACATAGATATCACATGTGTGAGAGAGGAGGGAGGATGAGGTGAGGAGATGGCAGGCCTTATTAAGGGCAAGGTTTATGTGCTGGAGCACAGTGTTGGTAGCTGAGCTGTAGATAACCAGATCACAGTCTATAATTGAGATAACAGAGCTCTGTATAGCTAGATTTAGGGCTTCATCAATAAGGCAGTGCATATGCTTATAAAGGAGCCCAATACGCATGTATACAGCTTTGGCAATGTTATCAATATGTTTTGTGTATGAAAAAGTACAGTCAAGGGTCACTCCCAAATATTTAAAGAGATACAACTGCTCAACTGTAATGCTGGCACTGTTGTCGATTGTTAGTTCTCTGTCTTTATATTTGCTATGGGATCCACGGAACAATATTGTTTTAGCTTTTTATAATTGAGGATGAGTTTGTGCAACTTAAACCAGGTCTCAACTTTGGCAAAACTAATCTGCAGCTGAAGCTGCAGGAGTGAGGGATCTGGGTTGCTGGTGTAGATAACTGCATCGTCCACATACAGTAAGATTCTTTCATAGCAGGAGGCTGGTAGGTTGTTTAAAAATATGCTGAAAAGCAGTGGACCCAAGATGGATCCTTGAGGGACTCCAGAGAGGACCGGTAGGGAGGAGGAGGAGGATAAGGATTCTCCATTTCTGACTTGTGTGCAATCACTGAGGAGGCTTTCGAACTATTGGGTGGTTTCTGTTGAGAGTCCAATGAGAGATAATTGTTCGATCGGTAGGGCATGGTTCACAGCGTCAAATACCTTAATCAGATCTATGAATATTGCACCGACAAGTTGTCCAAGATCAAAAGTGTTGTGAATGTAGGAGGTGAAGTCAAGGAGAGCTGTAGTGGTGCTGTGTACTTTCTGAAAACTGTGCTGCTGAGGACATTGCAGGCTATATTTTTCAAGGTGCTTAACAAGCTGGTCAGCCACTATGCATTCCAGCACTTTGGCGAGTGGGAGGAGGATGGAGACTGGCCTGTAATTGCTAGTTAGAGTCTTGTCACCGGATTTGTAAATTGGGGTCACTAGGGCAGATTTCCATTTTAGGGGAAACTGTGAGGGCATGATGGAGCAGTTTAGGATTTTGGTGAGAGGGGATAGGACTTTGTCATGGGTGAGGGGGAGCAGCTTAAGGTCAAGGGAATCTCCACTGATTCTAGACCTCCAAAGCACTTTAAGTAGGTGCTTTTTAGCACGACTTTCAGAGATTGCTTTAAAGTAGAAAAGTGGGTGTTTTTGAGTCTTTATTGAGTTGCCTGTGTGTGTTACCTTCGGGGGGGTTGAAGAAATTGGAAGGCAGTATACGGCAGAGGTCCGTGAGGGAGGTGTTAAAAGCATTTGCCATGGTTTCTTGGTCTAAGGTGATGGTACCATCAATGTTGAGCATTGAGGGTGTAGTTTTGGGGTCTTTTCCTGACACTTCTGTAATGTTGATCCAGAATTTCTTGCTGTCTTTCCAGGAGCTAGCTAAAGCATTCCTATAGTAGTTGGCTTTCTCCAGGAGAATGGCTTTGGTGCAGGAATTTCTCACCATTTTGAAAGCCTAGATGTTGGCCTGAGTGCCTTGGTCTTTACACGGTATCAGAGTTGGTCACGAGACTTCATTAGATCAAGTAGATCCATGGTAAATCATGGGTAACTGACACCTTTGGTCTTCCACTTTTTGAAAGGGGCATGAACATCACAGGCAGAGTTGAAACTGGAGATTAAATGCTCAAGTGCAGTGTCCATGTCAGGGCTGAGTCAATTGGTGACCAATCATGTTCCCTTAGGAGTGTTTTTAGGGTACCTAGATGACCGGGGGCCACATGTCTACAGTAGATAGTTTTTGGAGGGGGTTTGCAGAATTTGTTTGACCAGGTGCATAGTACAGGGGAATGGTCACTTAGTAAGTCAGAGAGAACTTCCAAATTTTTTATGTGCTCAGGGCAGTTGATGAGAACCCAGTCCAGAGGTGTACTACTCCCCATTCTATAGTTCATCCTGGTAGGTGTTTTAACCATTTCTGAGAAATATGCTGTGGTAAGGGTGTCCATATAGCTGTCTGAAGTGGGGACCAGCCAATTGACATTGAAATCTCCAAGCAGGATTGTTTCCATGTTTTGATCAAGATAGTGGATACAGTCAAGGAGGTAGTGAAGGCCCTGATTAGTTAGCTTGGGTGGAATATAAACTGAGGCCACATTGAGGACCTTATTATGCACTCCAAGCATTACCTTGGTGACAAGGACTTGGATATCGTTCCAGGAGGAGGGCATTGACTGGGCATGGCCTGTGAGGGACTCTTTAAGATAGAGTGTATAGCCCCCACATTTCTTGGTTAGCCTGCCTTGCCTGAAAACTGTGAAATATGGAATAGTTATTGCAGAGTCAGGGATTTTTGGAGACAACCATGTCTCAGTCACTGATATGATGTCTGGATTATGCTGAGAGACACATGTGGTGAGGGAATCCAGTTTAGTGAGGAGGCTGCAGATGTTTATGCCGGCAAGGGAGTGTGTCCCAGCCTTGCCTGAGCCCCAGGGACCATGCATAGGAGGGCCAGGGTTAGGGTGAATATTGCCAGAAATAAGCATCAACAACAGTATTATGTGATATAAGAGGGCTAAGAGGTGGGTTCTATGAGGCAGCAGTATCATTTTCCTAGAGTTTAGTTTCTCAACTGGTTGTTGTGCTGAGCAGAAACCAGTGAACAACAGTGATGAGCTAATACGCATTGGAGTGTGGACCGTGGGTGGCAGAAACAACCAAAAAGAAATATGTCTTGAAGGGAGCTGACAAGCATGGATAGGAGATTAAGGTTTTTTAGTGGACCATTGTGCAAACTGTGGGGATTCATTGAAAGGATCTGTGAGCTGGCAGTGAAGCAGTTTTCTAACCAGTCCAGCATGGAAGAGTAGAAATAAGAAAGTGAGCATATTGGGCAAAGGACAAATTGTTCTCATTTTAGGACTTAGGATGAGCCACAGATTAGTAGGATAGAAGGGTAGATAATGTAGCCCTATAGGAGGAGGGGAAATTGTCTAGATAGGCAGCCAATAGGGTGAGGTGAAGGCAGGAGGGTGGGATTTAAGTGTATTTAACAGAGGTCAGTGCCGGGGATGGTGGGTGGGACACAAAATCAGGTATCAGAAGAGCTACTGGCAGACAGAAAGCCAGGTCCAGAAGCTTGTTTTGCAGCAACTAATTGGGTCATGCCTGACTCAGCAAGTGGCCAATCAGGCTTGAAATAAGCTACTGTAGAAGCGTCAGAGATTGAAATTGCAGCTGTTGGTGAGGGTCCGTAACTGCAAGGGCTTCCTGAGGAGGCAGCAGAAGGGTAGCTGGTGGTGGCCATGGAAAATGCCATGCTGCTGCAGGGATCTTGCCCACTCAAGGGCTTGGAATGCTGTGGGAGAAGGGGAGAGATAGGGAGAGAGAGAGAGGAGGATAAAATTAGGCTAGGAGTCAAGGGTGGGGATGTCACAAGGAGGGGTTGCAGACAGAGGAACAGTGGAAAACTGAGGTAATAGGAGAGACAAAATGAGCTTAATCTGTGGGCAGGTTTAAAAAAAGACACAAGAAGAAACTGCAGGGGGCAGTGTAGGTCAGTGCCAGGCTACAACACGGGGGTGGAGGTTGGGTGGGGGAGGTATCAGTGGAGGTGGAAAGAGGCAGGGGAAAGAAATGTAAAGTTAGCAGGAAAAGCTTTGGCAGAGAGAAAAGTACAGAAAATGCAGTTAAGAGAGGGGGCTAGGATTCAGGGAAATCTGGCTAGTACAACAGTTAGAAATTGGCAGCAAAAAATAAACTTGCAAATAAGTAATGTACAGTTACGAATCACAGTAAGTTTGACTAATTTGGGATTCCTACACGGTCAGAAAAACTGAGCACATTACTAGCAAAAGCAACCAAGTTCTGGCTAAGTTCTCAGAGAAAACAGTAAGATAACTTCTAAACAACATTAAACTGTGCACAGAACCAAGTATCAGAAGAGCTACCGGGGTACAGAAAGCCGCATCCAGAAGCTTGCTTCGCAGCAACCAATTGGGTCACGCCTATCTCAGCAAGCATCCAATCAGGCTTGAAAACAGCTAGAAGATTCAGAGATCGAAACTGCTGCTGTTGGCAAGGGTCCGTACCTTCAAGGGCTTCTTAGGGAGGCAGTAGAAGGGTAGCGGGTCACGGCTATGGAAAATGCCATGCTGCTGCAGGGATCCTGCCCACTCTAGGGCTTGGAATGCTGTGGGAGAAGGAGGCTCCCACAGACGGCTACCCACTTCTGAATCTGAGATCCTCTCTTCATCCCTGTTTGAGAGTACCAGGTCTAAGATTGCTTCCTCCCTAGTGGGTTCCAATACTAACTGTCTGAGGCATGCTTCCTGTAGGGTATCGAGAATGACCATGCTCTTGGATGTGGCTGCAGAAAAGGTGCTCCAGTTAGGATATGGCATATTCAGGTCCCCCATCAAAAATATCTCCCTTTTTCTGCCATTCTAAGGATGCCTTCTATCATTTCCTTGTCCATTACCTCCCCTGACATGGGAGTCTGTATACAATCCCTGTGCAGATTGTGATGCGATTTCCTGTCTCCAGGGTGACCCACAGTGCCTCCTCTCCTCCCTGTTTAGCATTTAGTTCCATTGCTTTGATCCCTTCTCTTCCCTTACACAGAGAGCTCCTCCTCCTTTACTCTCCCTGTCCCTCCTGTAGACTGTGTACACTTGTATGTTGACATCCCAATCATGGTTGTCATGTACCATGTTTCTGTGACTGCCACGATATCCAGGTGTCCCTCTTCCATCTAAGCCACTAGTTTAGGGAGATTGTTATCCAGACTACAGGTGTTGATACTCATCACCCCCAATTTTTTGATGGCCTTACCCCTTTTTGCCCCTTCGCTGTCCTTACTGCCTTTGCCTTTTTCTCCATTTACCCCTGTCCTGCTCCCTATTCACTTTTCTACCTTGGTGTTTACCTCACTAACTACCCTGTTTTGTGGGGGGAGGCTGGGATTTCCCTGCTTCTTTTCAGTACCCCCCCTTTGGCTAGTTTAAATGCTTGCCAATGAAGCATTTAAACCTATCACCCAGGATCCTGGTTCCCCTCCCAGACAGATGCAGACCATCGCACCACTATAGACCTGCATCACTCCAGGTGGACCCCAGTCCCCAATGAAGCCAAAACCATGAGCTCTGCACCAGTTTTCCAACCATTCATTAAATCCCATGGTGCAGATTATCCTAGCCTCACCCTTGCCATAGATAGGCAGCACCTCCGAGAAGGTTACCGTACATGCTACTTGTCAAATGCCCCTCCTCAACTCCACAAACTCCTCTTGCACTGCTCTGATCCCATTCCAAACCAAGTCATTTGTCCCTAGGTGGACAATGACATCCAGCTTCCTCCACCATGCAGCTGCTCCTGAGATCTTGAGGATTCACTCCCTGTCCCTTTAAGCCATGGTGCGAGGCAGGCACCTTACCTCCCTCTCCCCCCATCCCCAGTTCTACCCCCTAACGATTAAGTCCCCCACCAGGAGTTGTTTCCTTCCCCTGTGGGGCCCTGTGCCGCCCTCCTGTGGGTCTCCTTGTGGAGGTTCCCAGCATCCTCTTTGGTCTGCACTGTAGGTGCCTCCATAGAGGAACCACTGTCTGCCAGAATGGTGTATGAATTGTGGTGAAGTACAACTGGAGGGATGTGCCTCTGTCCACCACTCTCACTCTTCCTGTTCCCACCTTGGTCTAACTGTTTCTCTTTCTTGGCAACTTCTGAGGCAGTGACAGCGGCCCTGGTGGTCCCTGGACACAGGAGGAGGTTTCATGAATCCTAGCCAGGTCAGCCTTGAGATGGGCAACTTCCTCCCTCAGACCAGAGAAGTTCCTGCAAATAGGCAGCATCACAGCCTCCAGAACATCTACCAGAAGACTGCCGCCCCACAGCCACTGCACTGCACCACTCACATCATGTCTTATACTGTAGCCCCTCTCGTGTTGCTTTGTATGCTTACTCTCCACTCCCCCTATTTATTTTTCCACCTACTTTCCTACTGCCTATGTGCCCTTACAGCTCTCACCCTTCTTGTTCTGGGACAGGAATGTCCTGTTTTCTTTGGTAGCCTCCTTCTTCCTTGTTCAGAGCCAGACCTCCCGCAGCTAGTGGGGAAGGGAAGGGAGAGCTACTCTTTTCCTTCAAGGATGGTGACACTTATGTGTCTCAGTGATCCTTCCCTTCCTACTGCCAAACAAGAAGTTCATGTTGTCAGTCAAATCCAGTGCCTATAATAGTGGAACTGGCTAAGGGTGGGAAGGTGGAGGGGAGGGAAGGAGGGAAGGAGGGCAGGAACCAGGTTTGTAAGAAGTGACTAAGAAACCGGCAAGAATGTGTTTTAAAAAAGTTCCCACTGTAGGAGATTTATTAACGAAAAGCCATTATGAGAATAAAATAAAAGGCACATGTCTAGATAGAAGAAAGGGAAATTTTAAATGTAAACAATGTATTTATTGTTGCCATATGTTACAGGGGAACAATTTCTTGAGTTTTAGTAGTAACAGAAGCTTTGAAATTAGACAGTTTATGAATTGTGATACAGTGGGAGTTATATACTTGGCAAAATGTAACTGTGAGGCTTTTTATGTGGGGAAAATGATTAGGAGTTTTAAAATTAGAGTGGGAGAACATTTAAGAGCTATTCAGAGAGGAGATGTGACATGCTACGGCAGCACATGTTGCTATTACTAAAGAACCTGAACGACATTTTTTTAGCTTTATGGCAATTGACAAGGTGAACAGGAATCCAAGAGGTGGACATTACAATAACCTAGTGTTAAAAAGAGAAAATTACTGGATTCTAACCCTGAAAGCCAATAAGAGTCCAGATAAAATGCCTTTAGAGTTATATCCATATTTAACAGATCGTAAGTTAAGTCTGATCACATTAAATTAGTATTAGTTATATGGCTTGACAACCTTTTTTCCAACTCCCCCCCCCGCCTTTTTCTTTTTAGTTTTTTAATTTGAGTTCTAATTATATACTGCACAGTTTAACAGCTCAGACTTGGATTTTTTGGAATAGTATCATTATATTATGTACTGTGTATTTATTATTATTGCTTTTGATATGAAGATGTAGAAATCATAAAGTTATAATGAATGAAAGTCCCTCTGTAGGACTTTAATAAGTCTGATTTGCATGCTAAGTGATTCATTGATCTGATGGAATTCACCTGGATTACTTATTTATTGTGTGTTATATATGGTGTTCTCTGACATTTGTCTTTTATTACCTTTGATAAAGGACTGGGGGAGCAGTCTGAAACATGTCAGGAGTTTTTTAAAATAAAGTCTTTTATTATTACGCGTTTCTCTAAAGAGTTGTATGTGCTCGAAACCTTTTCTACGAACAATTTACTGTTGGTTTTTGGAGCACTACGTCCGAATGCACACTCATTTTGGAATGCAGACTAGTAAGAAAGGTTCTAGCTCTCTAGTCAGCTGCTACCTTGCTCAGAAAGCAAGACTGCCGTCTGCCAAAAGCTAGCAGCAGGGAACTGTAATTGGAGATCACCTGGTTTTCTGCTGCCTAAGCCTCAGCCCCAATTAACTTCTCTCCTAAAGACTTAGCAAACTGAGAAACTGAAATAGGCCCCCCAACACAGAAAAACACACTGACTTTCTTTTTTTTATCCTTATTGAGATCCACACTTCTAATAAAGTATGTTTGCTTAATCCCAAAAGGCTCTGACTCCTGCTGAGTTAGGAGTGTTCTATTAGTAAGAAAAGTTCTAGCTCTTTAATCAGCTGCTCCTTGCTCCGAAAGCAAGATTGCTGTCTTACTTTACTTTCAGCTGGTCACAAAGGAACCATAAACCAATGGGAGACCAGCTTCAACAATGCTTCATGACATCACAATGGCCTCTGCAGTACTCAAAACAGAGCAGCAAAATCAAACTAAAAAAGTTCACCAACAACCTTCATAAAATGCTCTAAGTAAAATGTTTTATAGTTACAGTAATACTTAGTATGAATTGGATAAACAATGGCCTGACTTAGAATAAGCCATTTATCATCACTCGTGAGGAACAAGAGTTCCATAGCTCACACGTGTCTCTGCCATTCATGAGTTATTGTCCCAGCCCTCATATGTAAAGTAAATGGCATATTCTGATAAACCCATTGCATATCTAATATATATTGGATAGTAAAAAAAATAGACATAGTTCAGTACAATGGCCTGACAGAAATAGGCAATTTATCTTTGAGTGCAAGTGGTCAGGATCATAACTCGTAAGTGGCAGAGCTGTGAGTATGTTATGACTGTCCTGCCAGCCACATAAATGATGATAAAGTGCATATTTTGAGTCAGGCCATCATGTTTTCAGTTTATAGAACCACACTTTTTTAAATTAAACTTCAGAATATGTGGTTTCTTTGAAGATAAACTGCTTCTCTTTTATTTCGACTGCTGGCTTCCATGCTATACAAGGAAACTGGAATGCCACAAGCATTTCGAAAGTTGCTGTTTAATTTTAGTACATTAATTTATTAACCTCAAGATATCAATAATGGCAACACTTACAGGAACATATTTGCAGTATAATGGGCTTCCCTTTTTCCCATAGGGAAACCATGGCACAATCTGCCATAATAAAGGAGTGTTTATTATAGCAAACATGCGCACGGTTTCCCTCACACTGTGCATGCGCACACCACACTTTGCCCCTTCCTGACCCTGGTGATCGCTCGCAGTTGCCTTCCACTGCTACAGTCAACCACCATAGAAATTTGGTGGTAAGTAATTACAAAAAAAAAAGCTAATTTAAATGTCTTGGGGCCAAAAAACAATGTTTTAAAAATGCTGAAAGAAAAATTTTAACTACCGGCTGAAAATGAATCAGGAGCATGGCCACAACGGAGCCTATCATATTTCATATAATTGCTGTGGAGACAAAGGTAAACTCAGCAATTATATAAAATAAAATATGGGTCAGTGTGTGTAAACTCTAAGTTTACACACACCTTCGGGGTTAGATGCTATTCATAAACCCCTGAAGCTTCACTCTCTGGGTTTATGTAGCATCTAACCCCTCGGGTGTATGTAAACTTCTTGTTACACACACCGACCCATACTTTATTCTATTTATTATGCTGCTAGTGCTGTTATTAGCCAATATACCCCTTATGTCTTGTCAGTTTTACCCCATACCTCTTGAGTAAATTACTGAAATCCCTGTTTTTTTCAACTGTGTTTCCTGTATTGTATCCAAATACACTATATAGGGTGCATACTGTACATAGAAACATAGAAACATAGAAGTTGACGGCAGATAAGGACCGCAAGGCCCATCCAGTCTGCCCATTTCTTTTTCTACCTTATAAATGTGCCATCGGCCTTTGCTCTGTCAGTGACCTATCTATTCATAGTCATTTGTATTGCTCCCTTATGCCTATCCCATGCCTGTTTGAAGCCCTGCACTGTATTCATAGCCACCACTTCTTGTGGTAAGCCATTCCATGCATCTACCACCCTTTCTGTGAAAAGAATTTCCTCACATTCCCCTTAATCGGCCTCCCTCTAATCTCATGCTGTGTCCTCTTGTCCTGCTATTTTTCTTATATTTAAACATGTTAGACTCTTTCACCTTGTTTATGCCCTTAAGGTGTTTAAATGTCTCGATCATATCACCTCTCTCCCTCCTTTGCTCAAGGGTATACATATTGATCCGTTAATCTGTCCTTATATGTCTTCAGTGCAGTCCCTGCACATTTTGGTTGCCCTTCTCTGGACTGCCTCAATTTGGTTAATGTCCTTGTGAAGGTGTGGCCTCCAGTACTGCAGCAGTACTCCAGATGGGGCCTAACCAATGTCTTGTACAGAGGGATTATTACCTCCCTCTTACGACTTGTGATACCCTACTAATACACCCTAACACCCCCTAGCCTTACCTACTGCTTTGGGGTCTGCTTGGATGATTTTAGGTCATCAGTGATGATGATGCCCAAGTCTCTTTCTTCCTTTGTGACTGCTAGCAACTCCCTCCCAGCCTATAAGTGGCTTCAGGGTTTCTCTTCCCTATGTGCATGATTTTGCACTCTTTGCATTAAATCCCAGTTGCCACTCTTCTGACCATTCTGCTAGTTTATCCAGATCTCTTCTCATTCTGCCCACACATCTGGATCATCTACTCTGTTGCAGATCTTGGTGTCATCTGCAAACAGACAAGCCTTACCCTCTAGTCCATCTGCAGAGGTCACTAATGAAGATGTTGAATAGGACTGGCCCCAGGACTGATCCCTGAGGTACCCCACTTGTGACTTGCATCTCTTCTGACTGTATACCATTTACCACCACTCTCTGTTTTCTGCCAGTCAACCAGTTTGCCACCCAGTTGACCAACTTCTGACCCACCCCGAGCCTACCTAGCTTATTTATCAATCTTCTATGTGGAACAGTGTCAAAAGCTTTGCTGAAGTCAAGGTAGGCGACATCAACTGCTCCCCCTTGGTCCACCACTCTGGTTACCCAGTCAAAGAAATCTATGAGATTAGTTTGACAGGACCTTCCTTTTGTAAACCCATGCTGTCTTGGATCCTGTGCCCCTATGGATTCCAGGTGTTGCACTATCCTTTCCTTAAGGAGTGCCTCCATAATCTTGCCCACTACTGAGGTAAGACTGACCGGTCTGTAGTTCCCGCCTCCTCCCTGCTACCACTCTTGTGGAGTGGGATCACATGAGCCTTTCTCCAGTCTTCTGGGACCTCTCCTGTGCTCAGAGACTCACTAAACAATTCTGCTAATGGCTCTGCTAGTTCCTCCTTTAGCTCCTAGTACCCTGGGATGTATGCCATCAGGTCCCATTGCCTTATCCACCCTGAGCTTAGAAGCTCTTGTAGGACCCTTTCTTTTGTGAAGGAGTAGTGCTCACCTCCCTCCCCTGTGTCCATGATGCTGAGCTGTGGGCCCTGCCCTACCTTCTCTTCAGTAAATACTGAGCAAAGTATCTATTTAGGATAGATGCCTTTACAGGGTCCTCCTCCTCACATGCTCCCTTTTCTCCATTAAGCTTAGAATACCCCTCTGGACTTTCTCCTTTCACTAATGTATCTATAGAAAGTCTTGTCACCTTCTTTTACTGTTCGTGCTAGTGTTTCCTCAGTTTGGGACTTTGCCTGCCTTACTGCCTTACCTGCTTCCCTTAGGGCAGTTTGGTATGCCTCCTATCTTCATCCCGCTGTGTTCCCTTATATTTTCTGAAGGCCAGCCTTTTGGCTCTGACCTTTCTGCTACTATATTTGAGAACCAAAGTGGTTTCCTTCTTCTTTGCACTTCCTTTTCTGTCTAACACAATGGGATGTTGCTCAAGTATTGTATCCTTAATGCTTGCCCACTTTGCCTGTACCTCCTCACCTGTGTTTCTTTTTGCCAGGGCTAGCTTAACTCTGTTGGCCATCTTATCAAAGTCAGCTCCTCTGAAGTCCCATATTTTTGCCTTGGAATGGGATGATTTAGATGTAGTAGCCAAATTGAACCATACCATGTGATGGTCACTGGCCCCAGGTGACCTTCTACCTGGAGATCTGTGATCCCTTCTTTGTTAGTCAGTACTAGATCTAGGATAGCCCTGTCTCTTGTGGGTTGCTGTACCAGTTGTTTGAGGCCCTCCTGCAGGGAATCCACTATGAGTCTAGTTCTGGCAGATGTTCCTGCTGGTATTGACCAATCTGTATCTGGCATGTTGAAGTCTCCCATTATCAGAACCTCCCTTTAGCTGTCATGTTTTGTATATCTTCTAACAGTAATGTGTCTATGTCCTCCCTCTGGTCTGGGGGCCTGTAGACAACCCAGTTCTTATGGCTGTCCATTACCTGTTTCAGGGTGACCCACAGTTCTTCTGGCTCCTTATGTGTATTCTGAATTTCTGTAGCTTTGATATTTTCATTAACATACAGGGCCACCCCTCCCCTTTTTGAACCTCGGTCTCTTCTGAACAATACATATCCAGGTACTGAAGTCTCCCAAGTGTGGTTACTGGTAAACCACGTCTCACTAGTACTACTATGTCCAGTTTAGCCTCTGACATTTGCCTGCAGGTCTGGGATCTTATTTCCCAGGCTGTGAGCATTTGTGTACATGATTTTCCATTGGCCAGATTTTGGTGTGTTAGTTGTTGGGTGAAGTTTGGCATTACCCTGTGCATCGTATGGGAGACAAACCTTTTCTTACCTGGTGATGCAAATGAATGGCAAACACGCTTGAATTCCTGTTTGACCACTAGCTGAGGGGAGGGTGTTCTTCCTATTCGACGTATGGGGTGCTGCACCCTCTCCCCATTTGCTAGTTTAAATATTCTGCAAAGACGCCAAACTTCTGCCCCAATGCACTGACTCCTCTTTAGTCAGATGCAGTCCATCAAATTTAAAGAACTTTCGCTCCCAGAACTGTTGCCAGTTCCTACAAATCTGTGTCCTTTTCCTGGCACCAGTCCTTGAGCCACGTGTTTAGCCTCCTATCTCCCTTCTCTGACCTTCCGTCCATCTGCTCCCTTCTCCCAGACTGGCAGGATCTCAGAGAAGGAGATGCCAGACGAAATAGATGATAGTTTGTCACCCAGCCTAGTCAGGTGTTCCTGGTCTCCTCAACTGACCGGGTTGGCGAGATCATTAGTCCCTATGTGTACTAGGACATCAGTGTTTTCTCCTGCTTTGTGAACAATTTAGCAATGTGGTCAGTGTCTCTCCATGCTGATGTACCTGGGAGACATCTGACCATCACCTGGCTGGAGATGGGTATCAACTCCCCGAATCATGGAGTCTCCTATGATCAGAAGTTTTTTGATTTCCTTTGTGCTTGTTTAGTTTTGGTTCCTGATTTGGGTGAGTATTGTTGTGCTAGCTCCTGTGCACGAGTGTCCTGCTCTGCAGTGTCTTCTGCCTCTTTATTTGATTTCAGAGATAGAGGCAGATACCTGTTTGTAGTGTTTATATGGTTTTGGAGGTAATGTGTTGGAGAGCAGAGAGTGATGGGGCACCTGATTTGCTCCTCCTAACCACCTGCCAACCTCCTGGACCAACTACCCTCTGCGGTCGAGGTTTTCTGTTGGATGCTGGGGAAATGGCGGGTGGTTCTTATAATGTATTTCCTCTTCAATATGAAATTTGAGGCGTGCAATCTCTGCCCATGCTGCCCGGAGCTGAGACCTAAGATCTCAAAGGCCCAGCATGTAGGACAGTGTCCTAAATCCTGTAAGACTGTCCTTCTGAAAATTGTTCCACAGTACCTGCAGTTAATGAAATCCATTCCAAATAAGTTGCTGGGTTTGTAACCTAGTCAGAGTAATTAGAAGGAAAAAAAAATGCAAGTAATGGTTTAATTGTGCTTTGTTTAACTTGTTATAACAAGTTAAATTACTAGTGCCCTGTAAATGAGATCACCTTGTGGAGGCCCCACTGATCCGCCCCTTCCTGTTCTGCCACAGGAAATGTTACAACTGTGGTACCCTATAAAAGGAGTGTAGTGTGGGGTGGTTGGGGATGGGGGTGGGTGGCTGGGCCCTTCCCCTGCCAAAAAAGAAGAACCACGGACGAAAGAACAAGGAGGTAAGAGCAGAAACAATCAGTCAACAACAAATGCAGTAACCCTGAAAGCTTATCCTAATGTTAGATAAAACAATAGGCTTCCTCAAAAAATGCAGTTTATCTTCATGTGTTGGAAGGGGGGCAGGACCATAACTCATGAGTGACAGAGTCACAAGTGAGTCATAAAAGTCATGCACCCTCAGAGGTGATCAGAAACTGCAGTCCATAGCATATTCAGTTTCTAAAACATCAGTTCACTAGTAAAACATTTTAAATCTGCTGTTTGCATGAAGAGTTAACCGTTTCTGTTTTGAGTTCAACTGTTGAATTAAGTGCTGTACATAACATAGAGAATAAAGTATGGGTCAGGGTGTGTAATGAGATTTTACACACACCCGAGTTGTGGGATGCTACATAAACCCCAAGGGCGAAGCCGGAGGGGTTTGTAGCATCCCACACGAGGGTGTAAATAGAGTTTTACAATAATCCAACCCATTTTTTATTTTATATAATTGCTGGGTATCATATTTTTGCCACGGCAATTATATAAAAATTATGTCAATCGGGATGAATAGAAGGAACAGTCTAACCTTGGCATCGTTGCTGGAAATGTTATTCAGAATAAATATTAATCAAGAACTGTAGCCTGAACTGCTAAAATATATCCGCTAAACATTTTCAACAAGAACAAGTAAAGCTTTTGCTAAAAAAAAAAACAAGAAAGAATTTGTCCCAATGTCTGTTGACCAGGAGGTCATGATTACCGGAGAAACTGTAGTATGTGACCAGCAGCAGAAACGGGGGCAAAAGAAATGGAGAGGAGAAGCACTTAGGGATTGTGTGTGAAGTCCACTACTTCAAGTGATTTGGGCAATATTTTTAAATAAGATTTACTGATTAGAGTGATTTTGTGGTTCTGCTCGATGGCTGCCGGTTTGAGATGAGTGTGCAATAGTGCTTATAATGTGACAGCGAGAGACAGCTCGAATGGCTGCGAGAGACACGGGTGACTCATGCCTTTTTTCCAATAGAGAAGTGGCACGTGTTTGCCGTTATAAGCACTCCTTTATAACAGCAAATTATAAATGCATTTCTCTATGGGAAAAAATGCTCCCCGGTTATTATTATTGTGATATCATCTGCATGATGCAAGTTTCTCTATGATTTGTTAATTTTCATTGTTATATACCTAACAGGGCAAGACATCATCTGTGACACAATCAGTTTACAAGATAACAAGATATCCTGTTGGGGGGGAAACATAACTTTTTGTCCTGTTATCATCACTGATGTTTTATAAATCTAGATACACAGTATACTAGGTCAAGTATCTGCTACCGTTGTGCATATAGTCTGGGAATGCTAATAGATTGCACTGTCCTTGTATAACCTTCGGTGTCCTAGTGGGACTGACTGTAGCTCACCCTTGGCACAACAAACTAAAAACAAATAAACCAGCAGAAAAGACAAAGCTTTTTCATTGCTTATCTTCCCTGAAGAGAAGCAAAGGAAGCAAACAACACATAAAAGACACAGCTCAATAAAGGCAGCAAAACAACAGCCCACAGACCATCAAATCACTTTCCTGCTCTATTTCTTGGCAGTGAACGGTAGAAAGCTACCTCCCTCTAATGCAGTCCCTGTTAGTCATATGATACATAGTAGATTTTGGCTTCCCATTCAAGATTGAACCTGACATGGCCTCTGGCATGCATAGGGGCAAGTTTAGTTGGGCAGTGCTGGGGAGGAGAGACTAGCACAACCTTTTCTCTAATTATAGTTGTGTAGCTCCATCATTGACCAGGAGGGTATGATAGCTGACCATTCCATTGCTGATCCTTTGTCAACAGGTCATACTCATGTACTCCTCACTAAGCTCAGGCAATGTTAATATTCTTATAAAGGTCTAAATATCTTGGGTTGGATTCTGAAAGAGCCCTTAGACTGATGCAAGGTGTGCTGAACATCCACCCTGTGCCATATCCAGGTGTGCCAAACCCTGTGTGCTGTGTTTTGCATGAAAAGTGTTCTCTGTTGCAAAGTCACCTTAAATGATAAAAGAGGTTCACTGTTTCACAAATATGATGCATGGGATGAGAATAATGTAAACTTAGACTAAGGCAAGTGGAGTCAAAAATATAATATATGGAGTGAAAATGGCACAAGTCCAGTCAAACATATGATGCAAACTGAGTCGAAAATATGATGCATGGAATGAAACTGCTGCAAGCTGAGTCAGTAATTACAGCAGATGAAATTCCTTTGGAAGCAATATTTTACATGCTACAGTACTTGAGAAAGCATTATGATGTCTGCAATAGAAACACAGAAACACTGAAGTTGATTGCAAAAAAGGACCGCAAGACCCATCCAGTCTGCCGATTTTTTCTACCTTATGAATGTGCCTTAGGCATTTACTCTTTCAATGGTCTATTTATTCATACTCATCTGTATTGCTCCCTTATGCCTATCCCATGCCTGTTTGAAGCCCTGCACTGTATTCATATCCACCACTACCTGAGGTAGGCCGTTCCATGCATCCACCACCCTTTCTGTGAAAAAGAACTTCCTTACATTACCCCTTGATCAGCATCCCTCTAATCTCATGCTGAGTCCTCTTGTCCTGCTATTTTTCTTACATTGAAACATGTTAGACTCTTTCATCTTGTTAATGCCCTTAAGAAGTTTGAATGTTTTGAGCATATCACTTCTCTCCCTCCTTTGCTCTAGGGTATACATATTGAGCTCCTTTAATCCGCCCTCATATGTTTTCTGACACAATTCCTGCACATTTTGGTTACCCTTCTCTGGACTACCTCCATTTTGTTAATGTCCTGTGCAGGTGCAGCCTCTAGTACTGCATGAAGTACTCCAGATGGGGCCTAACCACTATCTTGTAAAGAGAGACTATTACCTCCCTCTTATGACTTGTGCTACCCCTACTAATACACCCCAACATCCCTCTAGCCTTACCTACTGCTTAAGTGGTCTGCTTGGATGATTTCAGGTCATCTGTGATGATGATGCCCAAGTTTATTCCTTCCCATGTGATTGCCAGCAACTCTCCACCCAACCTATTGGTAGCTTCAGGGTTTCTCTTCCCTACATGCATGATCTTGCACTTCTTTGCATTAAATCCCAGTTGCCACTCTTCTGACCATTTTGCCAGTTTTTCCAGATCTCTTCTCATTCTGCCCACACCATCTGTAACAACTACTCTGTTGCAGGTCTAGGTATCATCTGCAAACAGGCAAATCCTACCCTCCAGTCCATCTGCAATGTCACTGATGAAGATATTGAAGAGGACTGGCCTCAGGACTGATCCCTGAGGTTCCCCACTTGTGACTTGCATCTCTTCTGTTACCATTTACCACCACTCTCTGTTTTCTGCCCGCCAACCAGTTTGCCACCCAGTTGATCAACTTCTGACCCACCTGAGCCTCCCCAGCTTACTAATCAATCTTCTTTAGTACCCTGGGATGTATCCCATCAGGTCCTATTGCCTTGTCCACCTGAGCTTAGTGAGCTCTTGTAGGATCATTTATTTTGTGAAGGGACTTGTGTACACCTCCCTCCCCTCTGTGTCCATGGGTGCTGAGTCTTGGGCCCTACCCTACCTTCTCCTCAGTAAACACTGAGCAGAAGTATCTATTTAGGATAGATGTTTTTCCTTGGTTCTCCTCCACACACTCCCCCTTAACCCTTTTGATCTTAGTAATACCCCCCTCTGGACTTTTTCCTTTCACTAATGTATCTATAGAAAGGCTTGTCCCCTTTTTTTCTGTTCATGCTAGTGTTTCCTTGGTTTGGTCCTTTGCCCACATTACTGCCTTCCCTGCTTCCCTTAGGGAAGTTTGGTATGCCTCCTTATCTTTGTCTAGCTGCATTGCCTTATATTTCCTGAAGGCCAACCTTTCAGCTATGACCTTTTCTGCTACTGATTTTGAGAACCAAAGTGGTTTCCTCCTTATTTTGCTCTTGCTTTTCTCTCTAACACAATGGGATGTTGCTTCAAGTATTGCACCCTTAATGCTTGCTTACTTTACCTGTACTCCCTCACTTGTATTTCTTCTTTCCAGGTCTAGCTTAACTCTGTTGGCCATCTTATTGAAGTCAGCTCCTCTGACATCCCATATTATTGCCTTGTAATGGGATGATTTAGTTCTAGTGGCCAAACTGAACCATACCATGTGATGGTCACTGTCCCCCCAGGTGACCTTCTACCTGGAGATCTGTGATTCTTTCCCCATTAGTCAGTACTAGATCCAGGATAGCCCTGTCTCTTGTGGGTTGTAGTACCAATTGTTTGAGGCCCTCCCCTGCAGGGAATCCAGTATGTGTCTGGCATTGGCAGATATTCCTGCTGGTATATACCAATCTGTATCTGGCATGTTGAAGTCTCCCATTATCAGAACCTCCCCTTTAGCTGTCATGTTTTGTATATCTTCTAACAGTAATGTGTCTATGTCCTCCCCCTGGTCTGGAGGCCTGTAGATGATCCCAGTTCATATGGCTGTCCCATTTCCTGTTTCCAGGGTGACCCACAGTTCTTCTGGCTCCTTATGTGTATTCTGAATTTCTGTGCTTTGATATTTTCATTGACATAAAGGGCCACTCCCCCCCTTTGCACCTCAGTCTCTTCTGAACAGTACATAGCCGGGTATTGAAGTCTCCCAAGTATGGTTAATGGTGAACCATGTCTTGCTAATGGCTACAATGTCCAGTTTAGCCACTATCATTGTTGCCTCCAGGTCTCAGATCTTATTTCCCAGACTGTGGGCATTTGTGTACATGATTTTCCATTGGTCAGATTTCAGGGTGTTAGTTGTGGGGTGAGGTCTGGCTTTTCCCCTGCATGTTGTATATGTGTCAGTGTGGCTCAGTTGGTAGCACAACCGCCTCTGGACCAGAAGGTCGTGGGTTCTCATCCCACACCGGGATTGGACTTGCACCTAAAAATTGCTGGCATCCGAGTGCAGTATTGGGGGGGTGCTGTACTGCTGGGGTGTGCCATCCTTCAGATGAGACGTTAAACCGAGGTCTTTTCTACCCATCCTGGTGTTGTCCTGGTGGGTGTCCAGGTGGAAGTAAAAGAACCCAGGGCACTCTTTGCAAAGAGTAGGGAACATTCCCAGTGTCCTGGCCAACATTCTCCTTCCCATAAACCAGTTCATGCAATTATCCAGGCTATGTGTGGGTGATGATGTGCAATATGGCAGCCACCACACATTCAGTCACTTCACTACCAGCCTAGCATTGCTTGTAAAGCGCTTTGGATGTATGAAAAGCGTTATATAAATGCTGATTCTTCTTCTTCTTCTTCTTCTTGTATGGGGAGCTGCACCTTTTTCCTTACCTGGTGATGTAAATGAACTACAAACATGCTGAACTCCTGTTGGATCACTAGCTGACGGGGAGGGATGTTCTTCTCATTCAATGTATCAGATGCTGCACCCCTCTCCCCATTTGCTAGTTTAAATATTCTGCAAAGACATCAAACTTCTGCCCAAATGCACTGACTCTCTCCTTAGTCAGATAGTCCATCAAATTTAAAGAACTTTCGCTCCCTAAACTGTTGCCAGTTACCTACTAAGTAGTGTCCTTTTTCCTGGCACCAGCCCTTGAGCCACATGTTTAGCTCCCCAATCTCCCCTTCTCTGACCTTCTGTCTGTCTGCTCCCCTCTCCCAGACCAGCAGAATCTCAGAGAAGGTGGTTCTGGATGAAATGGATGACAGCTTGTCTCCCAGCCTGGTCAGGTGTTCCTTAGTGTCCACAACTGACCAGCTGGTGAGATTGTTAGTCCCTATATGTACCAGGACATTGATGTTTTCTTCTGCTTCCTGTATGATTTTAACAATGCGGTCAGTGCCTCTCCACGCTGATGTACCCGGGAGATATCTGACCATCACCCCCAGCCAGAGGTAGGTATCAACTCCCCAAATCATGGACTTTTCTATGATCAGAAGCATTTTGGATTTCCTTTTTGCTTCTTTGTTTCAGTCCCTATTTTGGGTGAGTTTTGTAGCACTAGTTCTTGTGCTGCAGTGTCCTGCTCTGCAGTGTCCTCTGAACCTTTGTTTGATTTCGGAGATAGAGGCAGATACTGGTTTGTAGTTTTTACATGGTTTGTGGAGGTGATACATTGGTGAGCAGTGAGTGATGGGGCACCCATTTTGCTCCACTTATCCACCTGCCTACCTCCTGGACAAACTACCCTCTGCGGTCAGGGTACTTCAGTTGGATGTTGGCGAAATGGTGGGTGCTTCTTCTAATATATTTCCTCCTGAATATGTGATTTGAGACATGCAGTCTCTGCCTGTGCTGCCCAGAGCTGAGCCCTTCGATCTCCAATGGTCCAGCATGTAGGACAGCATACTAAATCCTGTATAACTGCTCTTTTGAAAAGTGTCCCACAGTACCTGCAGTTAATAATATCCATTCCAGTTGAGTTGCCGAGTTTATAACCTGGTCCAAGTAATTAGAAGGAAAATGGAAACAAAAGTTTTATATTCATGTTTCTTTGTTTTTGTATAACTTTTTATAACAAGCACAATTAATTGTGCCCCTGTAAGTGAGGTCAATGTGTGGATACCCCTCTGATTTTCCCCTTCCTGCTTTGCTACAAGAAATATCATGACTGTGCTAGTCTCTAAATGGAGTGTAGCAGGGAGTGGTTGGGGATGGGGGTGGGTGGTTGGACCCTACCCCTGCCAAAAAAGAAGAACCACAGACAAGAGAAACAAGGAGGTAAGAGCAGAAACAATCAACCAACAAATGCAGTTGCTATTCCTTAGTCTGTATCTCACATGTGCTCCTGTAATGAACCATGAAAGCTTAGCCTAATGATAGATAAAACTGTAAAACCTGAAAGCACCACCTGTAACAATTTCACAGAAGATATACCCTGCAAAAAACACTTTGCTACAGAGAAAAATAAAACAGTAGAAAAGTAACAAAACCTGTAATCACCACCTGCAGAACACTTTAACAGAAGATATACCTTGCAAAACACAGTCTGAATTAGACAGCATTACAGCAGTACCCTGTAAGTACAAAACAGTTACAAACCTGTAGGCACATCCTGTAACAATGCAGCAGAAAGTATACCCTGCAACAGCAATTTGATTCAGAGAACAATAATGCAGTAAAATGTAAGCAAAAAATAGTAACACACAGTTAATCGGCCTAGCCAAAAGAAGCCTTATTTTTTTTCCTTTCTCTGATAATGTTGTTCCTTGCTCTGTCCTTTCAAGCAACCCTAGAAGAAAAGAGCTCAGATGAAGCTAGGTGCCTTTGCTGACAAACCTAGTCTTCCACAATGCAGGACTGTTGCAGGACTCTTGCAGCAGAATGCCATTTATAGTACCATAGTCAGGTCTGCCCACCTGCTGAGGGCCTTTGCTTGTGCTCTAGTGTCAGTTAGACCAGCTGTGGCTGGTCTAACATCAGTATGCATCTTAGGCACAATGGCAGGACATAAATTCTTGGAAAATCCCAAATAAGGATATGGTGCATTATTTCTGTGATGCAGGCATCCTTTTCAACACATGGCAGACATTTTAGTGATGTAAACATGACACAAGCCATGCTGTGGAATGTATAACTGTTTGTGATGCAAGTAACATTAAAAAACTGGGACCGATGCAAGTTTTGATGTATCTTTCTCTTTGCGTCATTTGTTTTAATACACAGACAATGTGACATGCTCTAGCCTCTGAAAATCCAGCTGCTTGTTTTAATTGCTAAACCTTTGGATTCTTACTAGAGTGCTACCACCGTGTTGATAGAATGCTAATAAATGTGTTGACAACATGTATTATACTTGCAGCTTTTTCAAATCAACCTGTTTTACAGTTATGCCCATTATTGCTTAGAAACAGTGTTTACAACAGTAATGTTGGTCCTTGGAAAATTGGATTTGTTGAATACTGTATTACCTTTAATTGGACAAAAATAAATTGTAGCATTCATGTTACAGTACACAAGCTTTCAGACCACCAGATGCATTTGTCAAGTGTACACCTGATAAAGGGAGCTTTGTGATCTTAAAAACTTGTGTATGGTAACATTGATGTACAGTTTTATTGGACCTTCGTTGTCCAGATTATGTCCTGTAATTTGTATGGGAATATTATGAAATGCCAACACTCAGAATCCCAGCACACACAATCCAGAGCCCGACATCCCAATATTTCATTTCCCTGAGTAGATCGCCATCCCTATGGTGGAAAGCCAGTCTAGTGAACTTGCAATGACATGGAGTTGGTTATATTAATTTAGGGGGGTGCCATGATTGCAGTGTTAGGTTTTCCAACATGGGGAACATAGGGATGGCGATCCATCAGGGTAACGCAATGTTGGGATGTCATTCTAGGATCCAGGGTGTCAGGATTCTGAGTATCATCATTCCATACTTAATCCATTTGTATCCAGGACAGAGGGCTAGCAGCAGCCTACATGAAGGGAATGCTCCAATACAGTACTTTTAAAAGACTTCTGAGAGAAGATAGCTGAATGTTTCTGTCAGTGCAGGTGGTAACATCAGTCTTACAAATGGTACACAGAGCAGTGATTACCCATTCATGTTACTTTGTTTGCTGATCAGGAGACAAAATGATCTCCTTGTACAAATGAAGTAGTTGCACATATCAATAGAGTTTGTGTGCATAACTTCATGTAAGGTATCTTAAATAATGACAATATAAAAACATCAATACTTGCTGTGCTTCCAGTTTGTAATCAGTGAGGAACTGAACCAACTGAGTGAGGGTTTCAGGAGTGTCCATTACTGTATATCATCCCATAAGCTGGTCCTAAATCTTAAAAAAAACCAGGCCATGCTGTTCGGTTCCCTGGCCAAGTTAAAGGCCTCCTTTGTCCCTATGTGCATCTCGGGTATTGATGGCACTCCTGTTCTCACCACTGATTCCGTCAAATACCTTGGAGTGACACTTGACCTGCAGCTCGAGCTTGGTCAGCATATCCAAAATGCGTGTAGAGCTGTTAACTGGAAATTGGGTCTGGCTTACAGGACAAAGAATAACCTTACTCTGGCTGCTCACCTAGCACTGTCTAGAGGGGTGTTTCTACCATCCCTCTGTTATGGTCTCCTTTTGTTTGCCAATACCTCCAAGATCCACCTCTCTAGATGGACCGTTGCCTATAATAAAATCTGCCATTTTGCTCTTGGAATCCCTCATCTTACTCACCACTGTGATCTGTACAGTAAGCTCAACTGGCTCTCCCCGCCCAATTATTTGAATTTTGTTGTGGCCAGTTTCACGGGTAAGGTACTGGGTACTGGCAACCCCCCAGACTGGCAGAGCTCCTTGTGCCAGCAGCCCCCGCTACCTATTCCCTAAGGTCACAGGGCCCTGCTATCCTTAAGGTCCCTCCTACTCATACCAAAATAGGGGACAGGGACTTTGCTTCATGTGCCCCTAGACTGTGGAACTCCTTTCCTGTCCAGGTCTGGACCTCCCCCAAGTCGAGCCTACGCACCTCCCTATGGAACCACTTGAAGCTCTCGTCAGGATGTGACTGTCTTAACCCTCCCTGATTAGCCTGGTCCTCTGCACAGTGTACTTGAGTGTATTCATTCAATGTATCTTGCAAATGTGTAAATTTTGTATATATCTGTATATATATTGCTGGTGAGGTCAGTGACACTGTACCTTAGCATATTGACTATGATTACTGTCGTGACCTGAGATATCTTACTATGTATGTTATGCTTCTCCTGACATCTGTGTATCTGCCCTACTTGCTTCAAATTGTACTCTGTATGTTCTTTGATTTCCAGTACTCTCCCGGGTCGTACCTGAAAATAGGCATGTGTTTGTCTAGTGTACTTACCTGGCTAACAAAAGCTAAATAAATAAATAAATAAATAAATAACTGACATGATGGCACTGGGGACAGATTTCTCTAGTAACACCACTGTATAGAAAAAAATCAATGCAATTTTTCTTTTTAATTCAAGTGGCAGATTTTGAAGAAAAAATGTTTTAATAAACTGTCAAAAAAAGAAACATCTGTAAAATATAATTAATACATTATGATTTGGTCTTTTATTTAAAAATAAGGACATGGCTTATGAGGTTGTATTATACTTGTTTCATTTTTTCTTTCATCTTTGAGCATGGACCATGACAATTTTTCCTATATTGTTGTATGAAGAAATAATATTATCTAACACACTAGAACTATTTTTAATGTACATGTGCTACGCATTTGCAAGATGTTATGAATATTATACATAGGGTTATATAAAAGGGCAACCCATTATTCGACACTACAAACATACGTTTGTTTAATAATAAAACAGAACTGGATGAAAGCACATAAAGCAACAGTACTGGTTGTTTCTTGTACAGAAAAGAAGTCGTGTCTGTAGAGTGCATTCTAATATCTGTCGCATACAAGTGCAACAGTGCTTTCGTGAGCCAGTTGGTGACCATCTGTAGAGGTGAGCTATTAGGAAATGCTGGCCACCAGGGGGACTTTTACTAGCTTGATGGGGTGCAGTGATTGGGTTCAGTTGTGCGACTGGGGTTCACTAGACACCAGAGAATATTATTACTGGACTTATTGTTACAAAATTGATTTTGCAGGAACTGAGTGAAGGAGTGAGCCTACTAGACATCAAGGAATGTTATTTCTATATTCATCACTAAGTGACCAATTTTAAAGGAACCGGAGGAAGGAGTCACAAAAGAAATTGGGACTAAGTTGCACACCACAATGGCTGTTGCCATCCAAAATCCTTGCAGCTGCAGAGAGTGAAATACATAGCCGCAGCACTTGCAGCAGAAGGTACAGCTGGTCCGATGAGCTGTAACAGATCTCCACAGTTGTGGAGCTGTCCTGGGTAACACCACCTGCAAGCCACAATAAATCATGGAGTCAGTCATAATCTGGCAAGTAACCTGTGGAGCTGAAAATGGCAACCCACTTGCACCTGTTTTTTTCTCTCAGCTGCAGGTTTATCGGGGGATTTGTGAAGCTAGCCCTGGATGTGGGGGGTCCACTAGACACCAGGGAATATTTTTGCTATGCTTACTAGTACAAGACTAATACTGCAGGTTCAATTGAGGGAGGGGGTGTCAACCTAGGATTGGGAAGAGATGGGGGTAAGATTAGTCATCAGAGAATGGGTTTATCAACAGTCAACTAGAACACCGTGGCCCAGAGAGCTGAGTTAGGAGCCATTAAATATAAGGTAAGTAGCTGCAAGTATCCTACTTTCTAAGGGTACTAAGTCAGAAGCGTAACCCCAATAGCAGCACTATCAAAAACAGCACTGCAACAATGGCGCCAACAATAACAGTGCCCACCAAGACAACAGAAAATAAAATTTAAATTTATGTTTTTGTGGGGGGCTTCCCCCTTCCCACATCCTCCTCACACTTCCCATTACTAAAATAATCAACTCCAAGTCAGAGCTGGATTTTGGAAGAAAGTGAAACTCAGTGGAGGAGGTACTCTGAGACAGGAGTTGTAAAATTTTCAGGAAACCCATCTCACAGTAAAGGACTGGAGACTGGGACCAGAACCCTGGTCTGCAGAACTCTCTTGGCCGAGTTGTTCTGTTCCTTAATCCTCTCTGCCACAGGAGCAGCTCAGCAGTCTCCATCTTTTTCCAGCCCTTGTTACTGCTTACCAGTCACTCCCCAAGACAAACAGCTACGGGGTAGTGGTAAATGCATTTTGCTGTTCTACCCCATTGCTGTCTGTGGTATGATCTTTTGACAGTGCATTTCTTTCATGTGCTGTTAAGGTTGCACACTTTTGACTGGGTATGCATTCTAAGGAGGGTCATTTACATTTTGTGGCAGACTATTGCAGCTTTGGTCATTGACACTGTTGTGTTTGTGTTTAACTAACTGCCTTCTGTGAACTGGGTTAGTGTGCACAACTGAACACCATTTTGCATTCTGATATGGGTAACGGCCTCTTAGTGAGGTATGCTCAATTGAGGTATATTGGAAACCTCTTTGTGGAGCATGTTTACATGAGGTTTCCAATAAACAGTGCCTCCTGTTGTGCCTAGTTCACATTTCTGTGAGCAAAAAACACTTTGGCCCGGATATTCAGAAGGGTTGCACATGGCACAACAGTGTTGCACCATGTGCAACCCACTGATGTGCCCCGGCACGATATTCAAATGGGGATTGTGCCTGGCACAAATCCCGATGCACCAGAGCGCATCAGTAATGTATGCAGCACAGGTAAGGGGGGGGTCATGCCCATGCATACTCCGCACATCCTGATATTCATCCCAGGGTGTGCTGAGTCCATGCATATGCAACCCCTACTTGCGCTGCACACAGGTGAGCCAAAAAAAAAAAAGAACAACAGCTGGCCACTCACAGGTGAGCTGCCATGTTGCAAGACTCAACACAGCAGCTGCCACCTGTGGGTGGCCACCTGAGCTCTGGCTGCACCTTCGTGGCAGTGCCCCCCCATGCCCAATCGTGGGCATCTGTATAAAAATATAAGTCCAATATCCCTGGTGGTCCAGCGGACCACTCGCAGCCTGATCGCGGGCTTCAGTATGGAATAATACGTCCAATATTCCTGGTGGTCCAGTGGACCACTCGCAGCCCAATCACGGGCATATGTAATAATAAGAAGAGCTCCACGTCCCTCCCCTCCCCACCCGCCTACTGAGCCCCACTGCCCTGCTCCTTCCCCCCGGTCAGCATCGGGCGGCATTCACATATCTGGACTGTGTAGTATGGTGCGGGCTACACACCCATTGGCTCACGCTGTGGACCAATGGGCGTACAGCCCTACCATACACTGTCAGTTGGCAGGTGGCGGGGCGACAGGCGGGTGGGGTGCTGCCGCTGACCAGGGGGATGTGGGCGGTGGGCCTCAGTGGGTGGGTGGGAAGGGAGGTACCATGGAACTCTCCTTATTATTACATATGTCCACGATAGAGCTGTGAGAGATCCACTGGAGAATGTTCTCATTTCCTGACTTTTTCTGTTTTAACCCTAAATGATGCATTAAACATAGATTTTTGCAAAGAAGTTCCTTACTTTTGAGAAAGCATATTATAACTACCAAAAATACATATGCATAGCAGTACAGCATATATTGGTGGGAGCTCCTGTGGTGACAGCAACCTTACAATGCGGTGCAATAAATTACTGCTCTTTACTGCCAGTAAAAAGGTTTTAATTAGACACTGAGCTTCGTTGCTGAGGTGATAAACTGGTTGGAAAAAAATCTACATGTACTTACTTGAATAAGCAGTTTTTATTTTGACAGGAACGTTTCATCAACCACTCTATGCATAACTTGTTATATTAACAAAGGGGTCATAACAGTGTACAAGATGACCCTCTACCCACCACCATGCCACCAAAGGACATATACAAAATGTAAACTCCACCGATCTAAAATGTTTCAGTGGTTAACAGTGTGAAGCCAAGCTGTACACCCTTTACCTTCCAATGCCATAAAATCAATGTGTAACAGAACCATTAGAGAACAGTACACTGTACAACAACATGTTCACTTCAAGACATCACTACTGGTTAATGCAATCCTTTATCCCTGACCCCCAACCCCCCATACCCTCCTTTGTCCATCAGTTGTTCAGTGAGTGGTGAGGCTTATTGCAATTCAGCTAGTGGTTCCCTTTTCCTTTTCCCTTAGCCCGTTTCATATTGTTTTCCTTACCCCACTCTAATATTGATTAATTCATTCTGTTTTCTTTGATGCTGAAATGTGATAGTTTGGTTGCTATTCTTTTGTATGAGTCCTCTCCACTGACACTCAGCTCATGTTATCATTTTAGTATCTTTTTTTAAATGATTTATGCTGCTAATTCAGATTATGGCAATTATGCATTTAAGATGCTCTGCTCTGAAACTCTGAATTTAGCGAGGTGATACAGTGAATGGAGAGTCCCTTCTGCAACTTTTTAGTTTTGTAAGCAAAAATAGACACTGTAGATAGGTCAGAGTATGCTTCGTGGTACCTTCCTTCTTATAAATGATTACATTGACAGGACATCAAATCCCACCCCCATCTCTCTCTGACAGACAGACACACACACACACACACACACACACACACACACACTCCGAATGCAATTCAGTCCTTGCAGAATTAGGTGATGTAGTACTAACAGCTGATGCTGTATGTCTGTTGACATGTCCTTTTCTGATTCACCTGCAGAGTCTAACAGTGTCAGTATGTCACTGTCTTATGTGACTGCTATGAAAACATTCACATGTGGGCAATTTTAAGTGGATGGGGTTATGCAAGAGGTTCGTCTTGAAGATTGGAGCTGTCCTTTTTACCTGCTTGTTTTGAACACAATCTCACCTTGCATATTGCGTGACTGAGCATGTCATTCAAAACCCTTAGTGCTCCGTGATCACCTCCAAAAACTGGCACTAGTGCCCATTTGGGACTGACCCGGTTACCAAATAATAAAATTAAGTAACATTTTATCTTTATCACTACTGCAAAAAAATCCAATATGTAGGCTTACAGACCAAATGCGTTTTATGTACCATGAGAGGATGACTGTCATTTTTTTTTGTACTGCACAGCACTGTATTACAGACTTGCTGCACCATGGTTTGGCCCAGCACAGTAATGTAGGGGATTGGGAGTCCCTTCAACTACTTGGTAGTTTTGCAGCAGAGAATAAACTGCTGACATCTGCAAGCTGCTGAAGCTGTACTGCTCAAATGTACTTCATTCATCAAAGTGCCTTAAAAGTAGCAGTGGGAGTATTTACTAAAGTAAGTTAGCATACCCCAGAACTCTGTAAAGAAGTGCTTAATTTTACTTGACACTCCCTTTTCAAAACAAGGAAGTCAAAAAAGGCATTTCTTAAGTTCATGGCGCTTCTCTTTCACAACTCACTCCATTTACATATGTAACCCCCGTTACCCGGGGCTACTAGAATCCCAGTAAGACCTAGTGGTAGGCACGGAAGGCAGCTTGTGAATCTCCAGTTAAATGGATTTCACACTGTCTCACCCTGTTCTCAGTCTCAGCTGAGACTGGGGATGACATCACCATAGAACTATCTTAACTGCATGAGCCACATTGGAATCTGCAAAAGGGAGTTAGATTAGAATGTTGGGAGTTTTGAATAGTCAGTGAGTTCAGTTGGAGTTGGAGATTGTTGTGAGAGGAGCACATCAGTTCTGTGCACAGGCTCTTGGAGACTCAGCTCTGAAATAGAGCTACATTTAGGGAAAGGTGTGTGTTTCGCCTAAAGAGGGACACAGTAAGCTGTTCTTTAAAGTGGTGGAGACCACTGATATGGGTCTCTGTGCCCTATCCCTCAGGGGATGTGGGTGGAAGGTTTGCCTGCTATTCCAGGGGCAACCCCCTGGCTACTGCTAGAGAAGAAGCTGCCTTATTTTTCCCAAGAGTGTGGGGTACAAGAAGATTTCAAGATTCTCCTGTGGGGCACCTGCAACCAAAGGGTGAGTTCTGCTCTTTCTAAAGGGCCCATGTTTCATTCAGAACTGTGTTAAAGTGGGGACTGGACTGCTGAAGTAGTGGGAGGCCTAGAGTAATAGGCTTAGCCAAAAGTAAAAGTATGTTCAAGTCCAGCACAAGCGGAAAGTCAAGACATGTAGAGGAGATGTGATATACGTGTACCCTGTAATCTACATTGCCAAGCTTTCAAAGAGTTGTTTAGTGTCCAGATAAATGGCCAGGTATGGATGGTGGGAGCTGGAGGTGGGAGATCCCCCCATCTTTAGTAACCAGGTCCACCTCTATGGATTTGCTCTGTGAATTTCTACTTTGCCTCATGCACTTGGCCAGTGATGAGGGAAGTACCCAGATGTGGGATTGGAAGGAAAATTTCCCTTAAGGAGTCGAAGGCTCTAAGGTGGTTTGGGGAGCCACCAACAGGAAAACTGGTTCATTCCCATATGGACTGCGATCAAGTGGCTGTCAGAGGAAGCCGGGCCATGGGAAAACCCCAAGTAGTGTACAAGTTGGGCTGTGTACCCAAAGCTGCGTGCAAGTCTGGGCTGTGTGCCTGGTGGGTTCAGAGCCTGAGGGCTGGAATGGTGAAGAAGTGTTCTGTTGCTCTAATCTGCATTACCAGGAATGTAGCCCCGTGGGAGTCCATCTATGCTTTGTTTGTTCAGTTTGGATGTGAATAAAAGCCACACTTTAGAATTCCATTCCTGGTTTTGGACATTACAGTTATTGCTTCCTGTGTTTGGATTTACTTGGGTGCCCCTGTATAGAGTAGCCAAACCTAGGCCCCCTGTGCCAAGTAACCTAGTCCTCCCCGAACCCAGTCCCCACCAGGTACTGCTGTCAGCTTCAACAGCATACCACCTGTCGTTTTGCAAAAAGGCAGGGGTTCGGGGGGTGTTACACATATGATGTGCATTTCAGCATTAGCATTTCAGCAGTGTACAGGTGCCAGCAATTTCCTCAGTCTCAATATTTACTGTACCTTGCTCAGTGAAGCACTGCACATCGTATGGGCTTTCTGTAAATTTCCCTCTAATTTTAAGTGATCTAAACAAAGTTCACCAATGGGGGAAGGTCAGACCATCACTTGCTCTGGACTCATAGTATAGTTTTAACTCATTAAATTACATCCACTGGTTATGCATTTGTTTACAATATCAATTTTCAGTTATCTAACTTAAGTAAAGTATAATAGTTGAGTAAACAATCAGTATTCTATTTGTCTCTTCTGGTTCGGTATGCATCTGATGCAGATGTTTAAAGTGTTCTTTTAACCCTTTTTATAAAGATCTTCTACATTATGCATACTCTTCAGTAGTATATAAACTATCTCCTCTTGTCAGCCCATTTAGTTATTTATTCACAGTGTGCCGTTAGTGGCAGAAAATTGGGATATCCATGCAGTTTGGATTAAAGGAGATAGGAAATTAAGTTTTGATGTTTTGAACTGTTACATGAATGGCAAATGAGAAACAGTGTCCTGTCTGTGTGTTTTTGTGTTTCAAATGTTTGAAATGCACATTTATGTGTGGTATCATTATGTTGAAAGGGCAACCAGCTTGGCAGTCTTCGTTTTTTTTTTTTTGTATCGGGAGTCAGCACGTAGCAAGCCCTGAAATTTGCATGTCACAGACTCCCGATACCCATTCAGTTAATTGCTGTCTTCACACTGCACTTGTCAGAGGCTTCAGCAGTATGCCATCTCACTCTAAAGGGGAAATCTTGGCACTCCCTTTATCATTTGGCAACTGGCAAAGCAGACGCCCTGCCCATCCGCAACTGATTACATTAAAGATCAGTGAAATGGCCCTTAGTTAATTGTAAATAGTTTATCTGTGCTGGGGAAAAAAACAAGAAAAAAAGCACATTATTTCTAGGTGTCCTGTGAGTCCCCATGCTATCTGCTTGCTTTTCTTTTTTTTTTTAACTTTCTATTTTTCCCCTCCTACAAGCCCTTCATCTCCAACCCTTTGGAGGCTCCTGGGAGTCATCCCTCTGCCATCCACCAAACTCATCACCAGCCCTGTGCCCCATGTAGCCACAGTTATACCCCTCGGGTGGGTAATGAGATGGGGCCGTACACCCCATTCACTTACTTGATTTCATTGGGTAAGGTGGTCTGGAATGGTGGTGACACACTGAGGGCACACTCCTGGTGCCTTGTCTTCCCATCGAACGAAGGCTGATTTCCTTTGTTTTTCCTCCCGTTGTGTGGTGTGTGCCCTGATGTCAAGGCGCTACTTGCCGACGTCCACCACACATCACAGCCGGCCCCCCCGTGAACAGGGCTTGCTGTACCTCAAGCCTCCACTCAGGGTCATGCAAGCTGTGGGCATTGGCCCCCCTCCCTCCTCCCAGAGAAGGTGAGCTGTTCTGGGATGCTAAAGCCATTCTTCCCCAGCCGGCCCTCCAGCGACTCGAGTCCGCTCACGAACCTGGGTCATCGGTGTCACAAGCAGAAATCCAACTGCTCTGCCAACAGACTGGTCCTGCTCACTTTTCTATAACCCTGCTACCCTCTCACCTCACAAAGAATCTTCTTAGCTTACCGTTAGTGCCTCATAGGGCTCAACAGCACCAGTAGCAACAGAATACCCAAAATTTTTCTTTGCTGCTTGCAGCTATTTATGTCTTCATTCCTCCGGTTCACTGATGAAGTGCATGTGGACCAGAGATCACAGAAAGAATCTTCTGTACTTCAGTTTTGGGGAGCAAGTTGCTAATCAAGACTATTGTCAGCCCCCCTCCCCCTGAACTGAGCAAAATTGGGCCAGGGATAAAAAAGCATGCCACCACCTCATAGTGGCAGTAATTACTGCTTCTTATTTCACTGCCACTACCCCTGGAGAAATATTTGCATTGGAGCAGGGAGCATTTAGTGCACTACCCAGCTTGTTGGGCACAGAAATGGGTACTTGGTTCATTAAAACCTTGACTTTCTTGGACACCGAGACAGCACAGTGGGGTGGGTTAGTGGGAAGTAGAACAAACTGGCACAGCAGACTTAGTGGCAGCAGATTTCTTCTGTGCTCTCTGGCAAAAGAAGGATTTTTTGACCCTCCAGAGGCTGCTGAGCCCTATGGGGCACTAATGGTAAGCTAAGAAGCTTCATTGGGAGGAGAAAGGATAGCGGGGCTATGGAAAAGCAAACGGACAGCATGGGAACTCTCAGGATACATGGAAAGAATGTTGTTTTTTTTTTTCTTGTTTTTTTTTTTTCCCAGTACAGATATTATGCAGCTTGAGGGTTGGGGGTTACAGTATAAAAAACAAATATTTAAATGTATGCTTTTATACATTTAAATCTTTGATTTATATTGTACCGGACCCCCCCGGCACTAAGCTGCTTAATAAATAGTATCATGCAGTTGCAGTTAATAATGTCTTGTTGTGTGTGTACTTATTGCTCAGTTAGGGCCTCCCCAACCCATACAGTGTTAAGCTACTCTACACCATTGGGACATGACCTGAACAACCTGTCACCTTTATCTTTGCAGGCTCGTGGCTGAAGATCTTTAGGAGCTGTGGCCGAAGATTATAAAAATGTAAAAGGCTATTTTTTGACAAAACTAAAATAAACCAGAAGCATGGGTTGATAGAGGGAAGCCCCCTGATCTAAACCCATGTCTCAATTATTTCACAAGTCACCCATGGGGTGAAATATTTACTTTTTTCTCCAACCCCAAACTGAAAACAAAATGGCAGCCGTCACAACCAATACATTTCTCATGATCAAAGAATCTTTGATCACAAGCCTGCAAATTCTTTGATAGTTATGGCCAAAACCCCATTCTTCTTTTGCAAAATAACCATATAAATTTTCCCATAGACTTATAATATGAGCTAAAAAGTTTAATAAAGTGTGAATGGATTAATATTTTTTCGCCAAACAAAAAGTTGCATGTTCCTTGACCCAAGCTCTTTCTACATGCCAGGCTTCTGACTGACAGACCTCATGATGGCCGTGCAGCACCACAGACCAAATCCAAAAAAACCTGCCCACAGTACTGGCGAAAAGTGCATTTTTCAGCATTTTGATGCACAAAGACTAGAAGTCTGACCAAAACACAACACGCTACCGCACCAATATACTATATATATATAAATGTACACACATATATATATATATATATATATATATATATATATATATATATATATATATATATATATAGGGGTGCGGTCATGACCCTATATTTAGGGTTATGAAGGCACTTCTAAGTTTAACTGGAAATTGTGCACGTTAATAACTTTGGACCTGTTCAACAGATTTGCATGAAATTTGGTATGCTCAGTGCAGCATGGTAGATCTCTTGATCTGGTGAATTTTGTTTGGGTTGGACATACAAATTTTGTGCACCAAAGCACTGAATAAAGCACTTTCGCCAGATTTGTGGGCAGTTTTTTGAATTTTGTCCATGGTGCTGCTCGACTGTTGTGTAGTGTGCCACTCTGCAGCTTGGCACATTGAAAGAGCTTGGGACAAGGAATAAGCCACTTTTTATTTGGTGAAAAAATATTAATCCATTCAAAAGTTATTAAAGCTTTAATTTCCCATTATGAGTCTATGGGAAAATTCATATGGTTATTTTGTGAAAGAAGAATGGGGTTTTGGCCATCTGGTCCCTCCTCATGACCAAAGAATTTGCAGGCTTATGAGCAAAGAATCTTTGATCATGAGGAATTCTTTGATCATGATGGCTGCCATCTTGTTTTCATTTTGCAGTCGGAAGAAAAGAAATATCTCAGCTCAGGGGTGACTTCTGAAGTAAAACTATGATGGGTTTTGATTAGGGGTCTTTGTTCTCTTGATTTTTCTAATCCTGTCAAAAATAGAGTTTCAAAGTTTTAAATTCTTTGATCATGTCTCGCTAACAATCTTTGATCACGAGCCTGCAAATTCTTTGATCATGAGATTCTTTGGCCATGATCTTTCATTGCAAAGGCATGACTAGATGACCAGATTAAAAAGCCAAATATCTCACCTCAGGGGTGACTTATCAAGTGAAACTAGGATAGGTTTTGCTCAGGGGGCTTCGTCAATTGAATCATGCCTGTGGTTTAATGTATATCTGTGAAAAAATTGAGTTTTAACATTTTTTTATTCTTTGATCATGAGCTTGCAAATTCTTTGGTCGTGAGCCTGCAAATTCTTTGATCATAAGATTCTTTGACTGCGATCATTGATCATGAGGGCACAACTAGATGGCCAGATTAAAAAATCATATATCTCAGCCCAAGGGTGACTTATGAAGTCAGACTAGGATGGGTTTTGCTCAGGGGGCTTTGTTTTATCGAGTTATGCCTGTGGTTTAATGTATTTCTATGAAAAAATTTAGTTTTAACATTTTTTAATTCTTTGATTGTGAGCCTGCAAATTCTTTGGTCGCTAACCTGCAAATTCTTTGATCATTAGATTCTTTGATCGTGATCTTTGTTCATGAGGGAGGGACTAGATTGTCAGATTTAGAGGGACCAGATAGCTCATTTTTCACAACTTTTAAAGTTAAATATCTCGGAAATGGTTTGGTCTTTTAACTTGAAATTTGGAGGGTGTTGAGAAGAAATCATGTAGATGTGAATTATGGTATTTGGGTGTTGGAAAATACATTTGTTGAAGAGATATTGTGCAGCACAGTTTACATTTTGTGGAGAGAATTTTGTATTGTGGTACTGGCTTGAAATTTATACGGTAGTTAGCGTTACTGCCATGGACATTCTTTTCAGTGGTTAGGTGTGTAAAATGTAAACAGGTGTGGAATTATGCCACTCTGACGAATGAAAATCTCAATCTTTAAAATGTAATATCTCGGAAACGGTTTGGTCTTTTAACATGGAATCTGGAAGGTGTTGATGGGATGCCCTGTAGATGTGCATTATCATGCTTACATGTCAGAAAATACATTTGTTGCAGAGGTATTGCATGGTGCAGTTTACATTTTGCAGAGAGTGTTTTGCATTGTGGTACTGGCTTGAAATTTATAGGATAGCTAGCCATACAGCCATGGAGGTCATTTTCAGTGGTTAGGTGTCTGACATGTAAACGAGTGCAGAATTATGCCACTCCAATGAATGAAACTTTGTTTAGATTCAAGCTGGTGGGAGCGTGGGGCCAAATATGTGCTCCCACCAATAGATATAATATTTAGTACTTGTACTGTTATGTTAGGCTCCAACTTGTGTAAGTTTGAACTTTTCTATGCTTTATCAAAAAGTTAGGAAATGACATGCAAAAAACTGTGTTAATGTATCATTTAGGGTTAAAACACAAAAAGTCAGGACATGAGACCTTTAGGGTTGCCCCTCCCCTCGTGTACCCCCAACCTCCAGAGACTGACAGATGCTGGGATGTGTCATTGGGGTTGTGAGGCCTCAATGTCACCCCAGTCTTCTTTATTGTGGCTTGTGAATATGATTACACATGGAATGGGGTGACATTGAGGCCTCCACAACCTAATGATGCACTCCGGCATCTGTCAATCTCAGAAGGATGGGGGTATACCAGGGGGCGACAAGGATCAGCTTCCTGACATTTTATGTTACAACTAAATGATACGTGCTACAATTTTACGCTGCTCTTTCTATATATATATATATATATATATATGTGTGTGTAATATATATATATATATATATATATATATATATATATATATAGAAGCTGGGCTTGTAGTTCAATGGACAATCAGTCAGCCACTCCCACTTTCTGAGCTATATAAGCAGTTCCTCTCAGCCTCCTTCTGAAGCACTTTTTCTTTGCAGCTAGAGGCTCTGTCAATCTGTCCTTTGCAGCTGCTGGGGTTTGCCCCCCTGCCTTGATGTGTTTTGGCCTCTGATTGTTTTTGCTGGACTTCTATTTTCTGTTCTCCTGCATTTGGTTTGTATTGCTCGTCTCTGACTGTGTGCTTCTTTGTGTTACTTGCTCCCTGTTCTTTTGTGTTTTTATGTCTTTCATTTTGCATTCTTTTTGGGGGACTTCTGTTTCTAAACTCCTTGTATTTTGCTAATCATGAGCTCATGCTACTTGCTCCCATTTACTCACAACACAACTTCTATCATTATCTGTGTGTTTCAGCTCAAGCTGTTTCCCTGCTGCTGCTTTCAGTACTATGATCCTTGATTGTTTTTACCTGGTTGAGGCTCACTCTGAATCCTAGTCCATGCAGCTCAATCCTGCTTCCAGAACTTGTACCATGTACCTCATTGCTGCTGTTTTCACTGCATTGCCTAGCCAATTTTCTGCTTTCAAAGCGTTGCCTCCCTACAGTCGATGTTCATTCGAATTGCTACCCTTATAACCCATAGATACTTAATACTGATGCTGCTCTACTACATTGGCTCACTGTTGTTATACTCTGGAGGTCAGCTACCACTGATGCTGTAAACTAGTTTTAATATCTGCATGTAGGTCATGGTGCTTTCCCATCACGTTCTTGTTTTTCCTATGGTGGGGGACTTGGAAGTGTTGTTGAGGAGCCATGGTCCTTGTGGCATACTTCCCTTATGTTTGAATCCTGCCTTCACTGCTCAAATCCACTGAGTATTTTGTCACCTTTAATTGGCTTCCTAGTGGGACTGATTTGCTTGCCCTTAATAATTTGTATTTGCTGCTCCTCTGACCTATGTGCAAGTCCGACCACTGCTTATTCTGCCTTACAGACCGACATGCAGGTTCACTCATTGCTTCCTCTACATTACACACCTTTGTGCAGGTCCAATCATCTACTTATGCACAACTCAGTCTGTTTCTGCCTGCTAAGCAAATGTCTGCCCTCTGTGAGGGTCTCAAACACTCCTTGCTCATCCAGCTTCTCCAGAATTTGTTTCTTGTGCATGCCAACCATGACCATTAAGTATCATGGCTCAGACTTCTGTGCAGCTGATGGTCTCACTCTATATCTTGAGTGTGCGAAACTTGGAGTGGGATCCTTCTCATCTGGCCCATAGCTGGGAATGTCCTTGCTTCAGGTGTAGCTTTAGCCATTCAAGACTCAATGACAGCTCCTGGTGTCGAATTTAAGACTAGCCATGAAGGTTGGTTACAGTAATCTCCTTTGGCTCTAGTATTAATTTACTAGCAAGGCACCTTCACCACATTCTCCCCACAACTGCCTCTGGTTCACCTGGTTTGTTTTTAGGGTGGGAAGGCCAGGTGAGTGCCTCAGCAGCTGTTCCTCTCCTTCTTCCACCTTGGTTGCCCATTGTTGTAGAGCAGTGCTCACAACCTTCCATGTCAGTCCCATTAGAGGGATCAAGTGAGAGCTTTCCTCCAAATTGGAATTTGTTCTGCCCCTTCCCCTTAATTGGACTTCAAAATTACAGTAGCAGAGCCACCACTAAACAAAATATCCCAAGCCTGGAAGGAAGGCAACCTAGGCCTTAGATCCCCACAGATTTACTACTCAAAGGGTTTTTTTCTCTCCTCCATGTCTCAGATCATAAATGTTAGTTAGTAGTAATCAGTGTTCTGTGGTTTCTGTAGGAAGGTTCCACTGTTGGATGGAGGTGGATGGTGTCCCTGCTTGCTGTTCCCTCTCTCCTTAGGAGTCCCCTTCAATCTCCAATGCAAACCATCATATTTATGCCATTTATTCATCTGCACATCTCATTACCTCTCAGGCTGCCTTTGCCTCTTCTACCCTGCCTCATGGCTCTGATTGCTAATGTTCTTTGTACCAATACAATTATTTTGGGGATGCTTCCTAAGGTACCTTTAGTCAAAGGAATCATCCTGCAGCACCTCTAGGAGTGGAACCCTCTTTAAGGGTTCATTGCCTTTGGTAACCCCTACAGGGTGGTAATTCCTCTGGAATAGAGAGTGCAAGAGTGCAAAAGCCTAAAATCAAAGTAAACAGTTGCACAAGCATAACACTGTACTGGCTGCATAGGCCATTTAATTGGAAGGCTGGGCCTGTAGTACAATAAACAGACAGCCACCCCCCCGTTCCTGAGCTATATAAGCAGTTCCTCTCAGCCTCCTTCTGAAGAATGTTTTCTTTGCCCAATCATCTTTCCCTCCCTTCCCCTCCTCCTGCAGCGGCAACACTTTTCTCCAAGGGATGCTTCCCTAAGTTACTTTTAGCCAAGGGAATCATCCCACAGCACCTCTAGGAGTGGAACCCTATTCAAGGTTTCCTTGCCTTTGGTAACCCTACAGGGTGGCAATTCCTCTGAAATAGAGAGAGAGCAAATGGCCAAAACCAAAGTATCACATTTGCACAATCATAACAGTATACTTGCTGAGTAAGCCGTTAAATACATATATATATATATATATATATATATATATATATATATATATATATACACACAGTATATTATAGTGGCATAGTAGCACCGCTATAGTTAGGGTTGAGTAGGCACTTTAATGTAAAAACCCCAATTTTAGCACTTTAATAACTTCATAACCATTTAATGGATTTGCATACATTTTTTCCTGTGCAGCCTCATGGGGGTAGGTCTTTGGATGTGCCAAGTTTTGTTCCAGCTGGATGTGTGGATTCTGAGTTTTGAATAGTGCAAAAAGGTTTTTGGGGGGAATTTGTTTCTCACTGGTGTTTTGGGGTTTTCCATCTGACACCTGAAGCACCCAGATGGTTTGGAACTGTGGTCTGAAATTTTGTGGATAGCAAGTGGCTGGCCCACAGATATGTTTTTTGTTTGTTTGGTGAAAAATATTAATCTCTTCCAAAGTTGCTTAATTTTGAAATTTTTAAAAATTGCTTCTGAATATCCTCAGTAAGCACTCCAAAATAGCTGTATAGAATAAATAAAAATGAATCCTTTTTCGTATTGACGTTATCATTTTTCATGAGTGGAAATCCTTTTTCCTTTGCCATCATTTTGTTTTCTGTTTTTGTGTACAAAAAATAAACAAAATAAAAACATGAAAATTATATCCTGCAGACACCTACACATGTATCTTGCTCATTGGGACTCCATTAGGCATATTCTGCAGTTAACCATTGAATGAATGACCTTGAAGTCTGTTTTTTTTTTTTTTAAGATTTTAAATCCTTTTTCATGACTTACTTCTGCTCTTGTTTTGCTAAACTTTTAAGTTTAAAATCCAGAAAAATGGCATGCTGGAGAGGGATCAAGAGATATGTCTTGGTCATTTGGACTTTGTTAGGTGGATTCTGCAGTTAACTGTTGAAGGAATGCCCTCAAAATGTATTTTTTTTTGCAGTTTTTACATTCTTTTTCACCACTCCCTTCTTTTCTCGTATGAATGGTGGAAAATCCTTTTTCATATGCCGACGACTTGTTCTCAGTTTTTTGCTAACCTCTGACACCTGTAGTGCCCAGATGGTTTGGAATTTTGATCTGAAATTTTCAGTGTAGAAAGAGGCTGTCCCACAGATGTGCCCTTTGCTTGTTCATTGTGTCAGAAGTTGATAAAAAGTAGAGAACAAGGTGGCAGCAAAAGAGAAAGGATTTTAAGCTATTAATATGAAAAAAGAAGTGAGTCACAAAAAAGGATGTAAAATCTACAAAGAAAAGCCATTTCAGGGGCATTCCCCTATATTCTTGCATGTTTCCTGGTGTGTACTGGTACCCCCTACCCTCTGAGTGCTGTCCCCATATTTTTAACATTGTTCCCTGGTGTTTAGTGGCACTCTCACCCTCTGATTGCCATTCCCATATATTTTAACATTTTCCCTGGACTCTAATGGCACCCCCCCACACACACACACACACACACACACACACACTCTCTCTGATTGCTGTCCCCTTAATTGTAATGCTGTATTATGGGAAACCATCCCTTGATGTCTTTATCTTTTTCTGTATCCAATAAAATTGTCCCTCACCAATACGCCCCCTCCCGCCCTGACCTCTCACTAAGCAACAATTTCTCTGCACCTTCCTCGACCCCACCTACCCTTACTCATCCAAAAAAGTCAAGTGGTGAAGATCCACTCTCTGATGGAAGACATGTCTTGCCACTCTGGAACCATCGAATTCTATATGAGAAACTGAGATAAGTGCAGTTCAATGTATTTCAATAGGGTTTTCAACTTTGCTGCACAGCTTTGACATTTTTTCATATATTGACACCAAAGTTTCAACATGGCCTTTTTGATACCCCACCTCATGAACAAGGTGGGTGGAATTACAAAAATCTAGCCCAAAAGATGATTTTGTGGTCACTTGGTGAAGCCATCTTTTGGGATGGATTTGAACATTTTCACTAACCTTGTTCATGAGGTGGGATCATGAGAAGGCTATGTTGAAAATGTTGGGGAAAAATGTGAAAATGGCAATGTTATGTTCATATGTTGACATTTTGCTATTTGTCTCATAGCTTTGACAAGGTTAAATATTTTGACTCCAAATTTTTAACATAACCATCTTTTTATATCACCTCATGAATATGGAAACTGTCATTTTTCAGACCCTAGACAAACTGTGTTTTTACACCTGTGGCATACAATAGCATTGTGGTTGCATGGAATCACATTTGGGCAGGGATTTCAAGTTTCATTATGGAGTTTATGAGGCAGGGTAATAAAAGGCTATGCTGACAATTGTATTCCTCTTTCACTACAGATGGAAGTACAGGACCCAGAGGTCCCTGCACTCCCACAGACAAATGAGGATGCAATTATACTGTACTATAAGAAAATGTAAGAATATTTCTTGCAAAGAACTTCATAAATTCACTAGTTAGTATTAAAGTGACAAAAGTACGGAAATGTGGCATTAGGATTTTCAATCCTAACAGCTCACCCCCACCCTGCAGGCAGCAATAGGAAAAAACATTATGGTTTCACCTCTCTTGCCTCTTCACAAATCAGGCATGGAATGTACCTTGGTGTTGTCATGCCTAATGCTCACCCCAGTTCTCATATACTGTTCCTATCTGAGCTTATTTACTGATGTAACTGGGTGAGTGTTAGGGTTGAAAACCCCAAGGCACATCCCATGCCTGATTTGTGAAAAGTGGAGAGAAGTGAAACCGTAATGATTTTTCCTGTTGCTGCCTGCAGGTTTGGGATGGGGTGTTAGGGCTGGAAACTGTAACGCCACATTTCCCTACTTTTGTTGCTTTAAACCCTAACTAGTACATTAACAGAGTTTTTTTTTCAAAGAATATAGATAGACAGACAGACAGACAGATAAAACAAGTGCAATTGTGCCTGTGTTGTATATTAGGGTTGAGAAAGCACTTCTATGCTAAACCACAATTTTGGCACCTTATCAGATCTGTCCCATTCAATCAATTTACCCAAAATTATGCTGTTATGGAGTCTGGGCCAGGTCTCTAGACCTTCCAAATATTGCGTCAATCAGTTAAGGGGAGGCAAAATTACAGAGGTGCAAATACATTAAAATTCAACCAAATTAAGACTTTTTTTGCTCACCTGTAACTGAAAAATGTTTTGTTACATTCAGAGCTCAGTGCTTGTGCTACGTACTGCATCTACATAGTGTAGGTCTGAGTTTGGAAACAGAGGCCAGACCAGTAAGTAGAATGATGCTTCCAAAGTACAGTTGTATGGGATAAATAGTGTTTAGGTACTTAGGCATAGACATGAGTAAGTCAGTGATTATTATAGTACATGATGAACTAAAATGTATATGCAAGTGCTAGATGCTGGAACAGATGAGTAATTTGTTATGAGATGATGGTTTGGCTTTACTCTGTATCCCACCACAGGAAGGATGGTTAGTTGATTAGGTGGTGACACCCCACCCCCGGTAGGATAAGAGTGCCGGAGAAGGAGGATGTGCAAGGGGAGGATGGATGTCGAGTGCGTTTCACTCTAAGCAGAGTAGCAGGGCTCTGCTCTGCTTAAATAGGATATGCAGGAGGAGCTCTTCCCCCATATAACCACAGGCAGAGCCTTTCAATTATATGTGGTTCAGAGCTCAATGCTTGTGCTACATACTGCAGCTACATAATGAAGGTCTGAGTTTGGATACTAAGGCCAGACCAGTAAGTAGAATGATGTTTCCAAGGTATAGTTGTATGGGATGAATAGTGTTTAGGTACTTTGGCATACACATGAATAAGTCAGTAATTATAGTACATGATGAAATGAAAGGTATATGAAAGTGCTACATGCTGGAACAGATGAGTAATTTGTTATGAGTTAATGGTTTGGCTTTACTCTGTAACCCACCATAGGAAGGATGGTTAGTTGATTAGGACGTGACACCCCCCAAAAGAATATAATATTGCACAATTATCGCCTCCAACTCCAGAGAGTATGGCCAGTAGCATGCAGAAGAGGAAAAAAACCCTTGGGGGAAACCTCTGAGGCCCCATGGCTACCCACCTGCCAGTCCTTCTGAGCATACTAAAGGAGTATAATCCTAAATTAATTAAATTATTGGCCAGTCCAAGTTGCAGATTGCAGTTGATCAGTGGAGCAGTTTGTAGTAATAGACAAGAAGATCAGTGACAGGCCTCCAATTCTTCAGTGAGCAAAGCAGGTAGCTGTCTAAGCACATGAAGCATCCAGGTGGATTTGCACAGAGGCCAGTATTGTATTAGAATGTCTAACAGGTTCAGGATACTGCTATAGAAAGTGAGGAGCTCCTGAAGGCTAGCAAATGATATACAGGCAAGTATAGAGTAAATATTTATCCAGGCTCCAACACTGGTGAGGCAGGATGAAGTAGAAGTAGGCTTCTGCTGATGGGAGGCCTACAAATTTCACAGAATGGTAGAAGGCTTGAGATGAAGGCTAATGACTGACGAACCCACAGTTAAGTTAATATCACTGAAGAGAGTAGATTTTATGCTTAAATCATGATATAGAAGGGCATATGGCAGTATAGCCGAGCTGAAATCCAGGAAGGACTTGAAGGCAGTAAATCCAAATCAATGCAGCATGTCGGTAGGAAGCATCCAAGGGAGTATAAGAGGCAAGCCCAAATAGGTAAGGATATGCAGCTGGACCGTGTAGGTTAGCAGATGAGGTAGTAAGTAGCAAGTAATCTGGACCACTCATTGGTCAGCTGATAAAGTAGTAGAGTGTGGCAGCTAGACTCATGGCTAGGATGTGCAGCTGGACCCTCGTAGGTCAGCTGGTAAGGTAAGTAGAGTGGCAGCTAGCCCCACATAAGCTTGTATCTGCAGCTGGACCCCTCATAGGTTAGCTTCTAAGGTGAGTAGAGGTAGAATTAGTATGAAATGGATTGTGAAAGGTATACAGTATGCACAGGGCAAGAATCCAATATGAGTAATATTCAAATCCACAGGCAAGCATAAACAATCTGTAAAGGTCAAGTTGTACCAGTCAAGCAATCCAACAGATGAGGAATTCTTTCCAAGGAGGACTGGAACTTGAACGAATGACTCTATGTTCCGGGATAGGAGAATTTATGGTCCTGGATTCAATGGCAAGCTATGTAAGGAGAAGGTCCTTGATGAAGCAAGGAAGCTAGATGCAGGCTATGAAGCTGGGGCAGAGCAGAAGGAACCTCTGGTCCTGATCGGGGCAAAGCAGATAGGAGTAGATTTTGCAGTGGAACATGATATACGAGTAGATGGAGATCTCAAAAGACCTTCAGGCCCAGATGGGGGAAGCAGGTCTTATAAGCAGGTGATGCTCTCGATGAATCTTCAGGCCCTGAGGGCGAAGCAGATTCAAGGTAGAAGTATATGAACCACCAGGCCCAGACTGAGCATGGCAGGCTGACAGAAACTGTGAACCTCCAGGCCCGATGCTGGGCGAGGCACGCATAGTGTATGAACAGTCGAACCTCCAGGCCACAATACGGTGAGGCAGGTCAAGTAAGAGAACAAGCTTGAAAGCAACTGAATGAGCACAGATGAGCTGATCTGAAGGAGCGTTTGAGTGTTAGGACCTTGCAAGGTCGAATATATGTAGTTGGCAGAATTCCAGGCAGTCAGGGAAAAGCAGGAGGCAGGAATGTGATAAACAGAGCGAGCAACATGTAACAAATTGTAATCAAGGGGACCTACACGTAGATCAGTAGTAGTAGTATTAGTAGTAGTAGTCATTGGACTTGCATGAGATGCAGATGAAGTAGCAAGGAGTAGTACTGAATAAATGCATATGGTACATGGTGGAGACCGGTGAGGAATGTAAATAGCAGGGAATTAGTCTGACCATCCTAAAAATCTGTTTTGTTTGGTGACCATACAGTGGAATTTTGTAAACACAAAATGTTGTCCAACATTAAAATTGCAGACTTGTTCATCCTTAGCAAATGCATTTTATGCTAAACCCCTTATTCTGTCAGCTTCCTGAGTTGATATCTCCAATTTTGAAGAAGTGTCCCTGATATTGGTCTTTTGCCCCGATTTTGTTAAGCCTTATCCCCGAGTTATGAGGATGGTGGTTGAGAGGTGTGAACGATAGGCAGTAGGACACTGGAGAACTGGATGGAATCACAGACATGAAAGCTGTCTGTAGGAGTTGGAGTGCTGATAGCTGCGGACGGCACAAAGATGAGACGCCCAGAAGCTTGAAGTGCAGACAAAGCACCATAACTGAAAGTGCAAGGGGTTGCTGATCTTTAAGTCCACCTTACATCATTAGAGGCAAGCAAGAAGCATAGCGAATGCAGTTCCGTTGTCACTAGGCAGCTGCATGAAGTGTAGCATGACATAATCCAGCAGGCAGTGAGCGAGTGGCCTAGTGAAGCAGGACTTGTGCTGTGACAGGCAGTGGCCACTTGGAAAGGAGGATGAGCCAAGAAGAAGGCTAGGAGCTGTAGTGAGCAAGGCACAGAGGCAGCAGTAAGGAGAGCATCAGCAGTGACAGCATGGCCACGAGCTGCCATGATTAGAGAGTGGAGCAGGCATGGAGCGAGCAGGAGGAACCCCACCAAAGAAAGGAAAAACAAACAAAGTATGGGCAGAGATGGAAGGCAGCTGAGCTGCGGGGGGGGGGAATGAGCAGGAGACAGACTGGGAAGTGGGAGGGGGCAGGCAGGAGGGGGGGAGAAAGAAGAACAGCTGCCACCAGCAGCAGCTGCACGCCAGCGAGTGCGTCTCACTCTAAGCAGAGCAGCAGGGCTCAGCTCTGCTTAAATAGGATATGGGGGAGGAGCTCTTCCCCATATAACCACAGGCAAAGCCTTTGAATTCTTAAAACCTGAAACTTACCAGTTTGTAGAGTCTGGCCCAAGATATATGCTTTCCCAAATTTGAAATGTGAAACTTGCATATTTTTAAAATACGTTTTTTTAAATCTGTCCTATTAACTGAGCATGCTCACATAAAAAAAAATTAGCACTTTATGCATAGATGGATTTTTGACTTAATTAAATGTTGATAATGATTTCATTCAAATTGCTTTTGTCAGCTTGGTGATGAAAGCAATTTGAGAAAAATCAAAAGCAATTTCATTGAAAGTGATTTCATTCACGTTGCTTTTCTCAACCATTGCTAATGAAAGCTATTTGAAACAAATCATTTTCAATCACACTGCTAACACCATCCACAGTTATCTGCAAAATGTCTTCCCCTCCCAATTTCCTGTACTAAACAGTCAGCTCGGGCCCAAGACTACTGATTGATTCACCCTCCCTCTGTAAAATTACCTTTCGTGTGATATTTGAAAAATTCTACCTACAGGGTTTGTGAGGTGGGGTCATAAGAAGCTTTTCTAGAAAATTTGGGGTCAGAATATTAAAAACAACAAAGTTACAAAGTTATATTAAAAATTTCCATTGCTCGTTCATGACTTTATATTTAGACCCCATATTTCAATGTAGCCATTTTTTCAAACCACCTCATAAATGTGACAGCTGTCATTTTACAAATCCTGCCCAAAACGTGTTTTCACACTTGTGGTGTGAAATGACAATTTGTACAGTATTTTATAAAGGATACCTTTAATGTTCAGAAGTGCGGGGTCATAAAAGACTATACTAAAAATGTGGGGTCTCTGTATACTGTGAATATATATATTTTTTTCCCAGTATGTGTGTGTGTGTTTGGGGGGTAAGAGGGTATGAATTCAGATCAAGGAATTATTTTATTCATTATTTTTGTAACTGCAGTTATGTTTGTAAAGTGCTTCCCTGGGCTTGGCGGGCTGCAGCTGCACTGCTTTTGTTATTTGCGGAGCTGCCAGTGAGACACGATTGTCACACTGAATCTACAGGAGGTGAGCAGAATCTGATTAGGCATTTGCAGCTCATCAAAACCCCATTAGGAAAGGTAGGAAATTGTACGCAGTAAAAGACAACAAACCATTATGGATGGTCTCCACAGTTTACATATTTATTTAGCTGAGCAAAGAAAAGGATTAGCGCTTGCATTAATCTTACTAAACACTATTAATTTAATACCATAAGGTTATTTGGTCCTAATATTCAGAGCCCACCATTAATGCTGCACAAAATTCATGGTTACATTGAAGAAAACAATAACATTATGTGTGAATCTCTTCATTTCCCAGTCACAACAATTTGACGATGATAACTAGTGTTATTAATGTGTTAATTTTATCGTCTGTGCTATTCATGCCCAACAACTACACAGCATATACAAGCAAGCAAACATTCAGCATTGACAAATGCTTCTTTTGGAGACTGGAAGAAAAATAATTTACCTTGAGTTCCCCGATGACCTTGCTGCTGCTAACAGAATGCCAAATAATAGACAAAACAAGAACTGATGTTTTAGGTAGTATCTTTCATCAAAGAGAACATTTTGTTTTTAATTCAGGTGAAGACCCAGTCCCAAAATGTCAGTTCTCCTTGTTTCTATTATTTGTCAGTATTTCAACAAATTAACCTTGAGTCACTCCTAGGTCATTTTGAGTTCTAGTATCTCTCCACTTACAAAGCTTACCCCACTTTGCATAGTAGGATTCTAAAAGCTTACAAGGAGACTGTTTCATCAAGACAGCGCCCTTTGTGCAGGTCATGCTTTTAGCAAAATTTAAAAGGTTAGTGTTATATGGGTAAAAAATGTATCAAACAATACATGGCTAATATCATGAGATTTCATATACTGTGCTATAGGTAGGTGTCTGCAGCCTAATCATGAGGGATAATACTTTTTGTAATATTTTTTCCTTGGAAGAGATTCTAGTTGATGAGATATAATAGACAGCCAGCAACAATAGCAATGCCTTCTGCAGCATGTCCTGTGCTTAAACACCCACCAGCAATGCCAGCAACAGTACCATCCCAGTGATCCCAGCCTAACATGAACCCTCATCATCAACCTTAACAATACCAGTAACAGTACCATCCCAGTGATCACAGCCTGACATGAACCCCCATCATCAACCTTAACAATACCAGAAACAGTACCATCCCAGTGATCCCAGCCTGACATGAACCCCCATCATCAACCTTAACAATACCGGGAACAGTACTATCCCAGTGATCCCAGCCTGACATGAACCCCTATCAATAACCTTAACAATACCAGCTCAGAGCTGCATTTCCAGCAACAGTAGTACTGCCTGCCCTAGTGATAGCAGCCTGACTCAGACTCCTGACAGCAACCTCTTCTTTGGTGCCCCAAGTGATCCCTGTCCCATCTTACAACTGCAGCAACAGCAGAATTGTTGCTTCCTTGATGAACTCATTCTGAGCTCCCAAGCACTGGCTGACAATTCTGTACAGGGGCAGTGGTTATTAAAAAAAGAGTTACTATCTCAAGTAGTGACTGTCCTTTCCATTCACCAGCACTAAATTATAAAATAAAAGTTGATGAAATTATCACACTTCTTCAAGTCCATCAGAACTTGATCGCTTACTGATCTGCTTCACGCTGACAGTATTTACTTTTTCTAAGACAGACTTAAATAAAAGTACATGCATGGTATCTACACTGTATTTGCCCCACACTGTATCTGGCCAGTGGATAAACAGAGGGTTAAAGTCTACAGTGGTGATAATCCCTTACTTTTCACTAGCACTAAATAAATCCCAGTATGGGAAAACCTGCACTGTACCTGGCCCCCAAGAAAAGCAAAAGGTTTTTATCTCTGGTGCTGTGTCCCTCATCTTTCACCAGCAATGACTTCATCACATTGCGCGGTTAGTCAGTGATGTAATAATATACACTATACCTGGCCACAGGATACACAAGAGGCTTCAGTCTTCAGTGCTGTCAGTCCCTCACCTGTCATCAACACCAATATCATAAGAGTGGGGAAGCTTGCACTGTACCTGTACACACTTCATGTGTACTTTCCCCTCACTATATCTGGCTCAGGAGAGAAACATGGGAGTTTAGTTTCTAGTGTTGTAAGTCCCTAATCTTTCACTGGTACTGAATTCCTTACTGTTTGAGTGAAGCCTACAGTGTACCAATATACTCAATCCTGGCTTCGGGATAACCACGAGCACCCATTTCTAGGGCTTTAGTCACTAGTGCTTTAAGTCCCTCAACTTCCAGCAATATTAAACCACTAAACTATTGACAATGTGGGGAAGATAGCATACTCCCTACCCACACTTCATCTGGCTTGTGAATAAGCAGAGAGCTTCAGTTTTCAGTGCTGGCAGTCCCCACCATTTTCTAACACTATCTATCACTGTGTGCAGAAGCCTTCACTGTACCTATCCCCCACTCCCTGTGCTGTAAAGAAACAGTGGGATTCAGTCTCCAGAGCTGTCAGCCCCACAACTTTACCCAACACAAACATTAATACAATGGTGCTAAACCTGTACTATACTGTGCTGTACCTACCCACTCAAAGAGAGTGCTTATGTTCCCAGAGCTGCTAGACCTTCAATCTTCACCAATACTAAATTCATCATACTTTTGGGAAACTTGAATGATTCCTGCTCCACATTGTACTTCACCTAGAAATAAACAGAGGACTTTGATTTCCAGTGTTATCAGTCACTCACCTTTCACCAGCACTGAGTGCATCACAGTATGGAGTAAGTCTGTGGCACACCTTTCCTACACTATGCCTAGCCTGTGGGCTGCAGTCTCCAGTAGTGTCAGCCCCTTATCATTCACCATTGCTAATTGAAGGGCACGGCCCATAGTTATGTGAGGGAAGAGCTCCTCCCCCACATACTACTTAATTCAAGCAGCAGACTTCCTCTCTGCTTAGAGTGAGTCGCACTCGCTGTGTGGTAGTGTTGGTGCTTGGCTGCTCTTTTCTCCTGTTCTGTCTGCCTGTGTTCTTCTCTCAATCCGTTTCCCTCTCACTGTTTATCGTCCCCCCCTTTGTTTATGTGTTTCTTGCTTCCCCATTCCTGCTTTCCTCTCTGGACTGTGTTCAGTGGTCTCTTTCATCTCTTGCCGCCTGCATGCCAGTTCTGTTTCTACTCCTCCCTTTCCTTTTCCTATGCAGCCACTGCTCCATGTCCACCGTAATTTGCATCATACTGCCTGCCTTTCCTGTGTCTCTCATGAGCTTTCCCAACCTCCATGCTGGTTTCCCTCTTGCTGTTGCTCCCTTACCAGCTGCCATTGTATCCTGGCACCAATCACCACTCTGAGCATTCCCGCTGGGGTCCCTGCAGCCACTGCTCTGCTGGTTCGTGCTCCCTCTACAGAAGGAACAGCCGCCATGACCTTTTTTGCAGCCTTGCTGGCTTCTCTTCCATGACCACTCCAGTTCTCAGGTTTGTGTCTTTGCTGGTCTGGTGTCTTGACTGACTCTCGGACATTGATTAAAGGGACTCCCACCATGCTGATCTGACCATTGTCATTTGCCAGTGCTTTGCATCCGCCTATGTTTCACCGCTGTTCCGGACCTCTGCTGCGATTGCGCCACCACCTCCTTGCTAATGCCTCTGCTTCTCCACTGATGCTTCCTGGACACTCGGCCTTCTGAGCATTCCTGCCTGCTATTGGAGCCTTCGGCCCATGTCTGCCCATTGGCTTTCGCCGGTGTCAGGCTGCCTAGCAGTCATGTCTGTGCACTTCAACTGCTGGCTTGTGCCTTTCTTTTTGGGGGGTGCTACTTTAGGTACTACTCAGGCTGGGTTGTGCGTGTTTGTCATATTTTAAGCATCACTGAATACTAACTATGAAGGAAGCTAAATCCTAGCACGAAGATACTTATAATCATGGCACGTATGGTCCTTGATACTCAGAAACCCAGGTTGAATTGCTGTGGATAACCAAGCTAGCGGTCTACCAACAGCATTGTTCTGTACCCATAAATGTTACAATGCTAACCATGGATGACTTCCCATCTCCATTATTTGTATTAACACTTAAGTCCTGTTTACTTCTGATTATTGTTCTCCTCTGCTGCACGGGTGCAGGCCCCTACTATGCACTTGCCTCTGCAATGCATGCTTTGTCAAGCAGCCCCAATGGGCAACACTTCCATCCTGCTAGCCATTTCACATGCCATCTATAGGTGTAGTTGATACCTGCATGCGACATCTGAACTCCGGCCAGATAAGTTGCGTACTTTGTCTCAGCACATAGTCCAGCACTCACTTCGTATCCTTCCTCTTACCAACGTCTCAGCCACTCCATCAATTTGAACATTCAAGGACATTGGTTTAATCAAGCCCTCCAGTGCTGGTTGCCTGCAGCTCATACTTGCTTATTCTCACCTCTCCTTCAATTCATCATCATCTGTGCCAGTTGTGGATCATAATCAAGCCATGCCTCAAGTTTTACCTTGCCATCCTCGGGCAATTACCATGCCATCTCGCTTTGTCATTCTCTGCTCCTACCTCATTTCTGGATGACAACTCGCTGCCATGGCAGCCTGCCAGGAGCTCCCTACAATGGCTACACATTTCAATGTTTTACCATTTATCTTATACTCCTTGGAAGCTTTTGCCATGCTTCTGCTACCATGCCTACCTCATGCAGCTTGCTTATTCCTATAACGTATACAGATTCCCTTCTTTACCTTACTTGCTCATGTTCCCTGCTTGGACTTCCAGGGCTTAAGGGTCCTTATGACTAACCTGACATTTCAATCTACTGTGTTCCTCATGAACTGGCATCCTGCTACCTATGTTTATGTATTTATTGCGATCTCTACATACTAGGACATTACCCTCTGCATTGCATGCAACATGCAACAAGAAAAGTCCATCTGGGGGTTTTATCTAAAAATAAAAGAAAAATTACTCACCCTAGTAATGTTGTTTCTTCTAATGGAGTCTTGCTGTGTTCTAACTATATGCAGTTAGCCTCAGCACTTGAACTGCTGCAGAGAGTAAAGGGTTAACTCTATGCCAAGGCATAGAACACTGAGCTTGAGCTGTCTGTGGTACTCTGAAGTGAAACCGTCAGATTCTTACGAGCACTAAACTAACTAACTCAATAAGCAGAAATTGCTTCTAAAATTGTTATGCCAAAGGGCAATAAAATAGATCTTTAGGGTCAAAAGACTCAAGCTGAGAACCCCCAAAAAGAATCTAAGCAGGTAGTGAAACAACCAAAATATTAATAATAAAAAATAGAAAAACCCTTAATAAGATAAAGATATACTAAGTACATCTCTGGGGTGCAGCACTGTGCCTGCCAACCCACTTTCCAAAACTAGCAGGTTCCAGGAGGGGAGGCAGGGAGGAAGGTCAGAATACAGCAAGACTTCATTAAAAGAAACAACATTACTATGGTGTGTAATTTTTTCTTCATACAAAATGAAGTCTTGCTGTATTCTGACTATATGCAGACTACCAAACAGTACCGCTTTAGAGGAGGGAATCACAGAACCTATTTTGGGAACAAGCTCTGCAGCACAGCTGTGCCAAACCTAGCATCACTTTTTGACAGAATGTCCAGAGAGTAACATTTGGTAAATGTGTGAACAGTTTTCCAGGTGGCTGCATTACAGATTTCCACTAAGGGTATATCTCTAGCTGCTGCAACCATAGCAGCTGTACCTCCTGTAGAAAGAGCCCTCAGGCCTGAGGGAGGCTCTTTCCCAAGCTTTGAACAGCAGAACTGGATACAGGAGATAATCCACCTGGCAATGGTTCTCTTGGTAGCAGGTTTACCCTTTCCCACTTCTCCATAAGTGATAAACAACTGAGAACAGTCATTTCTATGGGCTTTAGTATGTTCTACATAATAATTAAAAGCACTCTTTATGTCAAGGCTGTGTAATCTTCTCTTCCCTGAGGAAGAATGGTTAGTGAAAAATACAGGCAATGACAAAGACTGATTCAAGTGAAAATCTGATACCACCTTGGGAAGAAACTTTCTGTTGGTTCAAATGACCGCCTTATCCCTGTGTAATGAAATAAAGTCAGGTTCCACTGATAAAGCCTGTAATTCACTGATTCTCCTGGCAGAGGTAATGGCTACCAGGAATACAGTTTTCCAAGTCAAGTACTCCAGCTCAGCTGAGGATACAGATTCAAAAGGGGGCTGCATAAGCTGTGCAATACAGATATTCAGATCCCAAGAAGGGGTAGGCTCCCAAAAGAGATTAACATTTACTAGACCCTTGAAAAGTTTCTTGAAAACTGGATGAGATTGTCCTTATCACCAGAAAGGAAGACAGAAACAGCTACCAAATGTACCTTGAGAGTAGTAGGCTGAAGGCCTAAATTGTTAAGATGCACCAAATAGTCCAACACAGTGGCAATATCAGCCAGTTCTGGCTGGATGTGCCTCTGGGAACACCAAAATCTACATCTTTTTCCATTTGGAGTTGAAAGTCTTTCTAGTAGTAGGTTTCCTGCTAACCTTTAAAATGTCCAAGACTGATTGAGAAAGATGCCCGGCTTCCATATTCTAGCTCTTCAAGAGCCAGGCTTTGAGCCTGAGAGTCTGAAGGTTGGGATAAAGAATCTTCTCTTGTAAGGAGGTGAGGAGATTGAGCTGTCTGGGAAGACAGAGGCATTGTCAGAGCCAGTGACAAGAGTAGAGGGTACAAAGACTGCCTAGCCCAGTCTGGAGCCACTAGAATCACCTTGCAAGGCTGAGACCTGATCTTGATCAGAATCCTGAATATCAGAGGAAAAGGAGGAAATGCATACAGAAACCTTCTTGTCCAGTTCAACAAGAGAGAATCCTTAGGGACAGGGCCCAGAAGAGGCAGTCTGCAGCTAAAGAGAGAGGAAGTTGGTGATTGTCCGGGGCTGCAAAGAGATCTATCTCTGGAGTGCCCCACCTTCTGAAAATGACCTGAAGGACCAGAGGGTTCAGGGTCCATTCATGGTGACCCTGAGAAATCCTGCTGAGAGCATCTGCTAAAATGTTGTCCTTCCCTGCAAGATGCACAGCCATCAGGGAAGTCTGAAGAGAATAAGCTAGAGACCATATTTTCATGGCCTCTGTGCACAAGGCTGAGGACCGAGTGCCTCCCTGCTTGTTGATGTATCACATGGTTGTGGTAACATAAACACATAGAAACATAGACTTTGACAGCAGATAAGGACTGCTAGGCCCATCTAGTCTCCCCATTTCCCTACCTACAGGATAGGCCGCAGATCCTAGTTAACCAACAGCCTATTTCTTCCTACCCCTACAAAAATTGCCTTACGTCTGTCCCATGCATTCTTGAATTCTCCCACAGTTTTAGACCCCACAACCTCCTCAGGAAGGCTGTTCCATGCATCCACTACCCTCTCTGTGAAATAATACTTCCTCACATTGCCCTAGACACCCCTCCTTCTATCTTTAAATTGTGTCCCCTTGTTCTTGCAAGTCTCTTTTTCTGAAAGATGCTACCCTCTTGGACTTTGTTAATTCCACTGAGGTACTTAAAGTTTCTATCATGTCCCCCTCTCCCTTCTTTCCTCAAGGTATACATGTTAAGCTCCTTTAGTCTCTCCTCATTCGGCTTCTCTTGCAGACCCTGCACCATTTTGGTTGCCCTCCTCTGGACTACCTCTATCCTGTCTATGCCTTTGCGGAGATGGGGTCTCCAGAACTGGATGCAGTACTCCAGATGGGGTCTCACCAACTGTCTGTACAGAGGGACAACAACTTCCTGTTTTCTGCTGCTGATGCCTCTCCCTATATATCCCAGTATATCCCCAGCCCTCCCTACTTCCTTCTCACATTGTTTGCTAACCTTAAGGTCATCTGATATGATTACCCCCAGGTACCTTTCCTTTTTTGTTGTTACTACCTCCCCACCCATTGTGTATTCTTCCCCTGGGTTCTTGTTTCCCAGGTGCATTATTTTGCATTTCTTTGCATTGAATCCTAGCTGCCATACTTCTGACCATTCCTCCAACCTTGCCAAGTCCCTTTTCATCCTTTCCACACCTCCTTGTGAGCATCAACCCTGTTGCAGATCTTTGTGTCATCTGCAAAAGGCATACCTCCTTCAGTCCCTCTGCAATGTCACTGATGGAGACATTCAAAAGGACTGGACCAATACTGAACCCTGCGGTACCCATAGTAACCTCTCTTTCTTCAGAGTGGACTCCATTTACAATTACACCTTCTGTGTCCTGTTGTGCAGCCAATGTTTTACCAGGCTACCACCCTGGGGACCCCCAAGCTGGTTAATTTTGACTATTAATCTTTTGTGTGGACTGTGTCAATGCTTTACAAAGTCTAGGTAGGCCATGTCCACAACCCTCCTGGTCACTACTTTGATCACCCAGTCAAAGAAATGTATTAGATTCATCTGACATGGCCTTCCTGCTGTGAACCCATGATGCCTTGGGTCCTGTGCTCCACTGGCCTCTATGTACTCAACTATTCTTTCCTTCAGAAGTGACTCCATCACTTTTTCCTGCCACAGAGGTCAGACTGACAGGTCTGTAGTTTCCTGCCTCTGTCTTGGTCCGACTTTTGTGAGGAATCATCCACCTTCCTCCAGTCCTCGGTACCACACCATCCTCCCATGATTTATTAAAAAGAGTAGCCAGTGGTTTCACTAGTTCCTCCCTTAATTCTTTTAGAATTCTGGGGTGAATTCCATCAGGACCCATTGCTTTGTCCACCTTCAGTTTTAGGAGTTCTTGCAGAACCCTTTCTTCTGTGAAAGGACTGGGATCAATCCCCTATCAAGAGTGCTTCTGTTAATTGGATTAGGCACTTCCCCCTCCTCTCTTGTGAATACTGAGCAGAAATATTCATTCAGTATCCCTGCTTTTTCACTGTCCCCCTCTGCCCACCCATCGTTCATTCTATTCAATCTCACTATCCCTCCCTTTGTCTTTCTACGCTCGCTGATGTACCTATAAAAGGTTTTATCCCCCTTCTTAACTGAGTTGGCTATCTTTTCCTCAGTTTGGGCCTTTGCTATTCTGACTTCCCTCCTGCTTCCTTCTGCCTTAACTAGTACTAGCTCTCTGTCCTGCTCCTTCTGTGTTCCCTTATACTTCTGAAATGCTATCTTTTTCTTCCTGACTTTCACAGCCACCTCTTTTGAGAACCATAGTGGCTTTTCTTTCATTTTGATTTGTTTATTTGCTTCACACAAAGGCTTGTTGCCTCTGTGATGGTACTGATGATTCCCAATTGTTGCTCCACGTCCTTCTAGCCTGTTTGCTAGTGCTTTTCTGAGCACTCTCCCATCTTGCCAAAGTCAGCCCTCCTAAAGTCCAGTACGCTCACTTTTGTATGGCTTGACTCTGTAGCTGAGTTTAACGTGAACCACACTGTTTGATGGTCACTTGTCCCCAGATGGCAGCCCACTTCTAGATCTGAGATCTTCTCACTGCCCCCATTTGAGAGTATGAGGTCTAAGATTGCTCCCTCATGAGTGGGTTCCAAAACTAGCTGTCTAATGCCTACCACCTGTAGGGCATCAAGAATGGCCCTGCTCTTGGATGTGGCTGCAGCAAATGTGCTCCAGTTAACATCTGGCATATTCAGGTCTCCCATCAACAGTATCTCCCCTTTCTCTGCCATTCTAAGAATGCCTTCTATCATATCCTTGTCCATTCCATCCCCTGACATGGGGTCTGCACACAACCCTGTGCAGATTGTGGTGCCTTTCCAATCTCCAAGGTGACCCACAGTGCCTCCCTCTCCTCCCTGTTTACTCTTTTGTTCAGTTGCTTTTATCCCTTCCTTTACATGAGAGCTACTCCTCCCCTCTTCTCCCTGCCCATCTCTCCTGTAGGTTATGTACCCTAGTATGTTAACATCCCAGTCATGGTTCTCTGTGTACCATGTTTCTGTGACTGCTCTCGATATCCAGGCATCCCTCTTCCATCAAGGCCACCAGCTCAGGGAGCTTGTTGCCCAGACTACGGGCATTGGTACTCATTACCCTCCATTTCCTGATGGCCTTACTCTCTTTTGCCCCATCCCTGTCCTTCTTGCCTTTGTCACTTTCTCCATTTACCTCTGCCCTTCTCCCTATCAACACCTCTATGTTGCTGTTTACTGCACTTACTATCATGATTTGGGGGGTCTAGGATTTCACTGCTCCTTTCCAGTGCCTCCCCCCTTGGCTAGTTTAAAAGCTTGCCAATGAAGCATTTAAACCTATCACCTAGGATCCTGGTCCCCCTCCCGGACAGATGCAGCCCATCATGCCAGTATAGGCTTGCATCACTCCAGGTGGACCCCCAGTCCCCAATGAAGCCATATCCCTGAGTTCCACACCAGTTTTTCAACCACTGATTGAATCCCATGGTGTGGAATACCCTAGCATCTCCTATGCCATAGATGGGCAGCACCTCTGAGAAGGTTACCATGTGTGCTACTTGACTAAGGCCCCTCCCCAATTCCACAAACTCTTCCTGCACTTCTCTAATCCCTTTCTTAGCCAGGTCATTTTTTTCTAGGTGGACAATGACATCCAGCTCCCTCCCCTGTGCAGCTGCTCCAGCAATCCAGAGGATTCACTCCCTGTCCCTCCAAGCCATGGTGCCAGACAGGCACTTTACCTCCCTCTCCCCTTCCTCTCCCAGTTCTACCTTCCTAACAATGGAGTCCCCCACCAGGAGTTGTTTCCTTCCCCTGCAGGGTCCCCTGCCACCCTCCTGTGGGTCTCCTTTGTGGAGGTTCCCAGCATCCTCCTTGGTCTCCACTGCAGGTGCCTCCATAGAGGAGCCACACTTTGCCAGGATGGCATAGGAATTGTGGAGATGTACAACTGGAGGGATGCTGGTATTGTCTGTCCTGATCTGCACCACTTTCCCTTGAACAGCAGTTGACAATGTCTGAAGTGCTAGAAAGACAGCTCAAATTTCGAGAAGGTTTATGTGTAGAAGAGACTCCTGGTGAGACCAGATTCTCTGAGCTGTAAGCTGATCCAGATGAGCCCCCCATCCCAGTAAAGAGGCATCTGTGGTGAGAATCACTGAAGGAACCTGACTGATAAAGTGGACACCATGTCGAAGATTGTACTCCTCCAGCCACCACTGGAGGGCCTGAAATAGGGTTTGAGACACTGGAACCAATTTGGAGAGAAGATCTTTTTTCTGAGACCAATAAGCTCTGAGATGAAACTGAATATCTCTCACCTGAAAACTTGCTCCATGGACCACTGATGTGGAAGCTGCCATGTGACCCAGCAACTGTAGAAAGTGTCTGGCTGGATAAGAAACTAGAGGACAAAAAAAAGCAGCAGAGTGACAAGGGACTGAACCCTTGATAGAGGGAGAAATGCTCTTGCCTGAATAGTGTCTAGCTCCACCCCTATGAAAGTGAGGAGCTGAGCTGATTCCAGAACAGACTTTTCTAGGTTCAGAATGAAAGTCAAGGAGTCTAGAAGCTTTTGAGTGAACTCTAGGTTTGACTTGACTTGGTCTGAGAACTGACACGCAATGAACCAGTCATCTAGGTATGGGAACAGAAGGATACCCTGTCTCCTGAGGAATGCCACTACTACTACTAGACACTTGGTGAACACCCTTGGAGCAGATGTTAGGCCAGAAGGCATGGCTCTGAATTGATAATGGCCTGAGGGCAACTTGAACCTGAGGTGCTTTCTGTGGGAATGTCTGATAGGTATGTGGAAGTAGGCATCCTTGAGATCCAGAGAGCCTAGCCAGTCTCCTGGTCTCAGAGAGGGAAGAATTAATCCCTGAATCACAATCTTGAATTTTGGTGTTGTTAAATGTGTGTTCAAGTGCCTTAAATCTAGAATGGGTCACCACTCTCCTGTCTTTTTTGGAGTAAGGAAATATCTGGAATACAGTCCTTTTCTCCTGTGACAATGAGGTACCTTCTCTACTGCTTGCAAAAGCAGAAGAGAGGAGACTTCTGCCTCTAAGGCCTTTGTCTCCAAGGTAGAGGGAGGACTGAAGGACCTTGCTGTCTTTTTTGGGAACCTTTTAAAACTGAGAGCAAGTCCCTGGCTCACTACTTCCAGGACCCATTTGTCTGAAGTAACAGACTCCCAGGCCTGGAAGTAGTGAGCCAGCCTGCCCCCTACTGGAACTGGGGAGGTGACCCTAACCAACACCTCAGGGTGTGTGTTTGGTAGGGGGCTTAGACTGTGTGGATGATGGGAATCTGGTCATCCCTCTCCTGCCTCTTCCCCTAAAGAACCAGCTCTGCAGAAAAGAAGAGGAGGAGGCTTGAGCTTGTTAGAAAGGTCTGTGTAAAGCCTGCCCCTGCCAGCCCTAAATTGCTGCCTTTGAGGAGTGGCCTGCTTTTCCTTGGATGCAGCACTCCTATAGATGGTCCTATATTCAACCATTTTCTTAATGTAGTTCTCTGTTTGCTCCCCAAACAGAGTATTACCAGATACAGGAAAATCCATGGCCTTAGTCTTGGTTTCCTGCAAAAGGCTGATACACTTAAGCCAAGCAAACCTCCTCATGGAGGTAGATGTAGCCATGACCCTGGAATGTACATCATTTGAGTCTGCAGCAGCATGAAATTGCACTTTGGATGCCTCTATACCATCTACAGCCACCTGCTCCATCTCCTTGGCTAGTTGGGGGAGAAGGGCATTCTTAGCCAGCTCCAGAACCATATCCCACATAGAGTTCTGGTACCTGGCTGTGTATGCCATGTAATTTAATTGCCTGAGCCCCAAAGAGGATGCCAAGTACTGTTTCTTTGCCATGGCATCCGTTTTCCTGGAATCCGTATCTGGGGGGGTGAGATACCAGGGGAATGTTAGCCTTGTCACAGGCTGTAGCTTGCACTACCCCAACATGGATGCAATGGGTTGAAAGGAATTCCATACCAGGACCTGATAATGCATACCTCCTGTCCATTCTTTTATCCACAGGAGGGATGGATGTGGGAAACTGCATGATTTTTTGTGTCTGTTTCCCCAGGGATTTGTGCAAAGAGATAGACACTCTCTTTGACTCTGGAACATCCATCATCTCCACATAATCAGGTGCCTCCTGATCCTAATCAGCCTCTTCCATAGGAAGCTGAAGAATGTCAGCTATCTTCTTGTAAAACAAGAAGAGGAAGGGGACTCAGAAAGCCTGGGAGGGGAAACAATGGAATGCCTGTCTGGGGAGATGTCAGGCTCTACTGGTTCATCTAGGCCTTCAAACTCTCCTTCATTATAATCTTCTTCCTCCTCCTCCCAATCGCCCTCATAGTATACCTCAGGATCAACATCTGAAGCAACTACTTCCGACTGAACCGATTGCCTTTGAACCGATGTCGGTTCGGTTGGAAACGGGCTAAGCTACTGAACTATTGTAATCACTTTCGCTGTTTCCCCAGTGGTCGGAACATGGAGTGTTGGATCTAAACCAGCTGATTTTCTTTTTCTTTTTGACGAAACTGACTCTGCAGAGTCAGTTCTCCTTGTGCCCAAAGAGGTATAGCCCAGGTCAGTGGGCACCTCATCAGGTTCGGTCACAACTGAACCGGGCTGGCCATCTGGATCAATGGACTTCTCGGCCTCCCTTTCATTCAGCCTACTCAAACATTTCAAGAGAGGCTTTGGGAATAGTTTTACAGATTTGGCAGTCCTCCTTGAGGTGGTCAAACCCCAGACAATACACACATACAAGATGGGGATCAGCCTTAGCAAAGGCCTCCCCACACTTGGTACAGTGCTGAAACCCAGTGGGACCGGTTTACTTTTTGGGTTTCTCAGACATGCCAGAATCAAAAAAGTTACCCTTTTCAGCATTAAGCCAGGTAACACTCACTTACCGGTTCCAACCGTGTCACGGGTTGGTTAAAAAAATCCTACTAAACTCTGGATTTGTTTAGGAACTGATAAGTACCAGAAAACCACTGCAACATTACAGAAAAACAACAATTACAAATAGGTTTTGGTTCTGAACCAGACCGACCGGAAAAGAACCAAAGGAAAAAACATTTCTAGCAACTTTAATGCAAAACAACACTACTTACTATATTACCACTTACTGCACCATGACAGAGGAAAGAATACCAAAAAAATAAGAAAGTGGTTGAACAAACTGACCATTTCCAACTATTACTGAACCAAAGTGCAGGAGGGATCTCCACAGCGACTTCACAGTAAGGCGGAGCAAGAAATCTGATGGTTACACTTCAGAGTACCACAGGCAGAAGTTTGAAAACCGAGCTCGAGCTCAACGTTCTATGCCTTGGTGTAGAGTTAACCCTCTACTCTCTGGAGCAGTTCAAGTGCTGGGGCTAACTGCATATAGTCAAAATACAGCAAGACTTCAAGTTGTTTGAAACAATGTTCCTTGCAGCAGTTTATATGTAGAAAAATTGTCATGTTTTATGTTACAGCCTGTTTCATTGCAGCAACACAAGATAGGGAATGCATTTTGTTTATTTCATCTGGGAGGGACAGATCAAATTCTTAAACAAGAGACAACAGTCAAAGGTGATATAGTGAGAGGGGATAGTGGAAAGGAAGACAATGGGGCCAGCTGGGTATGTGTGTAGTTACTGTAACATGGAACTGTAGCTCTTTGTAGATACAGAAAATATACATATAAGGAATGCAGTGAGCAGAAATTTTTTCTTACTTGATGGACTATAATTGACAGATTTTTTGTTCACCTTCATTAGCTGGAAAATAAGTAATTAATATGAAAACATAGTACCCTTCCTGGGGTATTAGCCATCAGCGATTGGGAGATGTTAGGGAAGATATCAGAGGAGGGGAAAAAGAAGGGAGTGGTGGTACACTTTGATACTAATGACCTGGTTTACCAGCCTGTGGAGGCAGTAAAGCAGGACTTTCAAAGGTGGGGAGGGGCAGACTAAAGAAACACTTGACTTCCTTAGCCTTTTCTGAGGTCTTCCCTTTCTGAGGTAGGGAAAGAGGGGAGGATAGAGTGAGGAAGATTGAGACTGAGGAGTTCAATGGATGGTTAAAAGAGTTGTGTCAGGCATAGTGGCACCACCTTGTAGGGGATGGAGGGCTTCTGAGACATGCAATGTCTAAAATGTGATTGGCTTCTCCTGATAAGAGAGGGGACTAATGTGTTATGGCAGAAGTTTGATTTGATAAAATTTAATTTTTATACAGGAATTATTTGTTGGGGAATAACCCCCATTTTCAACAAAGACCTGTGGTATTATGTATAACAAAATAAATTCATAGTTCAACAGTCAAACTTAATATACAACGTATAATATAAGACATTAAATAAAACATGTACAATTGGAGTTAAAGTGTTTAAACAGAAGCTTTTTAAAAAGTAGTAGTATTTTGCACAATTTGCAGGTTGTATGGTAATTCATTCCAATGGTTTGACATTTTTTGTAATGTGGCGTTGCCCAATCTATTATAGTATCTTTCCAGTTGGATAATTTGCTTATTTTTTCTTAATTTTTCTAGTTTAACTTCAGAGGGTGTGGTTGTGACCTGATGTTTCTGTGGATGTTTATCTTTACAAAAGATTAACTTGTGGCACCAAACTAGCTATAAATAAGCTCTCTTGAACTTGGGTTGTAGCCAGTTCAATTTTCCAAACAGGATACAATGATAAATACCATGCCTACTTTTTGGTAATACATTTTTCTAGTCTATAATAAGTTTGTTCAATACGCCATACTGTGAGTTGAGGGGAATGCATGTATAAGAAAGAACCATATTCCAAAACCGGAATTAGAAGTTGGGCCACAAGTTTACTTCTAGTTTCCACACTAAGACACCCAGGAGCCCTTATCAAAGCCCCTAGGCACTGATTTACTTTTCTAACCTGCAGAAAAATATGTTCACTATATGTTAGTCTTGTGTCTATTATGAGTCCCAAATATGTATATTTGTTAACATTCTTAACTGATGTACCATCTGCCAATTTAAGTTATAATTCTGTTTTATATTTGTGATTTGTTCCCAATGCAGACACCATACTCTGGGTTTTGTTTGCATTCAGTAGTAAACCTGAGTCCCTGAACCATTTCTCAAGTACCAACAAATCACTTTGAAATTTCATCCTGAGCTGTTACTCACTGTCAGCTGATGACGCTAACACGGTATTATCCACGTAAAGTCTCACTTCGCTGTGAGATATGACTGATGGTAAATCATTTACAAACACGTTAAACAATAGAAGGCCCAAAATTGAGCCCTGGGGAACACCTCTGTTTATGTCTACCAAATAGGAAACAATATTTACATAGGAGACACATTGTGTTTGGGCTGACAAGCATCATCTAAACCAAAATAGTGCCAACTCCTGGACTCCTATTTTACCCAGACTTACTAATAATCAATCATGATCCACTAAATCAAATGCTTTGCTAAGGTTCACAAACACCGCTCCCGTTTTTCTCCCTGCATTTAAGGATAATGCCATCATGTTGTTAAAAATCAACTAGAGCAGTGTCTGTGGACCTTCCTGTTCTAAATCTGTGTTGGTAATTTGTCAGAAGCCCATGTAGCTCTAAATATTGGTACAGCTGGTTATGAACTAGCTTTTCAAGAATTTTTGCTAAAACTGGAAGCAATGCTATGGGCCTGGAATCGGAGAGGGCTGTACTATTTCCACCTTTAAACATTGGGATTATTTTTCCCATTGTCTATATATCTGTGACCATCATAATCCTTAAACTACAATTAAAAAAAAATAGGTAATCATGGGGGCCAGGATATCTTCCCCTATTTTTGAAAATCATGTCTCGAAACCATCCAGACCCTCTGCTTTTGAGGTGTTCAGTTTTGTCAATTCTCTTTTCACTTTCCTAGTCATTACACTGTGGAAGTCAAAACCATGTCTTTAGAGTATTTTCGGTTCATTCCCTATGATGTTTTGGCCTTCCTCTATATCTGACTGTTGGGGGATTTCTGAAGTTCTGATCTGAGATTCTGGGATAACTGGGTCCATCAAATCTTTAAAATAATTGTTAAATATATTAGCAACTGATATCGATTCTTCTATCAAAACATTTTTCTGTGTCAGGGAAATCTTACTTTTGGTCATAGCTGGATTTTACAAGTCTGATATACATTTCCAAAAATTTGGGGGGTGATTTAATTTACTAATGTTATCCTTGTAGTAGCTGTGTTTTGCTAGTTTAACTTCCCTTTTACATTTGGCTCTCCATTGTTTGAACCTGTCCCAATCTTCTTCTGCTTTTGTTTATCTCACTTTTTTCCATACTCGATTTCTTATTCTCAGATTTTTTTTTATTTATCAGTTATCCACTCAGCATCTTTTCCCGTTCTCCTTTTTAAAATGTTGGTGAGTGGGAATTAATTGTTGCAATTAATAGAAACATAGACTTTGATGGCAGATAAGGACTGCTTGGCCCACCTAGTCTGCCCATTTCCCTACCTAGAGGATAAGCTGCAAATCCTATTTAACCAACAGCCTATTTCTTCCTACACCCCACAAAAATTGCCTTATGTCTGTCCCAAGCATTCTTGAATTCTCCCACAGTTTTAGACCTCCTCAGGAAGGCTGTAATAAGTCAATAAACTCTTGCAGTGCAAGTTCCAAGTCTGGGATTAGCAAAATTCTGTTCCATCTGATATTACTCAAACTGTATCTAAAAGTTTCTGCATTAAAGTTTCTCAGATCTCTAAGCCAGTTTGAGTCTTTCTGTTTGCATACTGGTACTTTCAAATCCACACTACATTTTATGGGATTATGGTCCCCCAGGTTCAGTGGCATAACCTCCCAACTATTGACTGTTAGATCCTGTGAGACAAAGAATAAGTCCAGTATTGACCCCTGAACTTTGTTATTTGCACACCTAGTGGGGGAGTTAATTATTTGTTCAAGTCCCAAAGCTTCAAAACTGTATTTCACTTTCTTTCCTCTTGTCTGAAACCAGTCTGTGTTGAACTTTCCAGTTAAGATTATATTTTTCTCCTGAAGTTTCTCCATTAAGAAGTTTGTCAGTATATCAGGCTGTTTAATTTTAGATTTTTTTTGGTGGGGGGCAAAAATAACTCCTACCAAAAACTTAATTATTATTAATTCAATCAATAAACAATCCATTCCCTCTATGCTTTGTGCCAGTATGCTATTGGTAGGGCCTAAACTATTTTTAATATGCAACATAGCTTCCCCTCTTCTCTCTTTGTCTGCTGTCAATGAACTATGCCTGTTTAATTGAATATCTTTAATTTGTTATCCCTGAGTGGAGCCAGGTTTCTGTTATTGCCAGTATCTCCAGTTTTTCCACTTCTACCCAGATCCTATACTCTTTTATTTTGTTAGCCAAACTTCTCACATTTTCATGTATCACCGAGATCCCCATAATGTTTTTAGGGACTGGGTTTAACTCTATGTCCCCACTTTGGGCTAACATTGAGGCTATAAGCAGACTTTTGATTCCGGACCGGGTCAACATTAATCTGGTATATTGTGGGACAAAATACCTATTGATTAGTTTCCTCTCATTTGTAAAATGTTTTTGTCTCCTGTTATTAGACAGCTTTCTGCCTGTAAGCAGTTCTGTATTGCTATATGATTTATTCCCTTATTCCCCCTGTTACGATCAAGGTTCAGGCCCTGCAAGAACACAATATAGGATCCCAATAGTACCCACCCACCAAAAACAGTGGACAAATTAATTTTATCCTAGTAGGAGTAATTCTTCTAACTAAAACTTATAAGCCTCCAGTTGTACATAACGTAAAACCCTTTGTGTTTAAGCAAAAACAAAAATATTCTAACAGCCTTTCTTCTCCCGAGTGGCACTCACGCCACTCAGTCCATTCAATCTACAGCACTCATGCCCACGGGCGGTGTGAGGCTTTGTAGTGTAATAAGCCCCACCCCCATTGAATTCGGCCCACTGTCTGGTCCACTGTCAGACCCCCTGAACCAGGTGAGATTCAAACAGTCAGAACCAGGTAATGGCTTCTAAAGTGCAGCACAGTTCAGCAGACTTCAGGTAACAGCAGCAAGTTAATTTCAACAACAGATGATCTTGTAATGTCCCTGATGGCTCTTCTAGCTGCTTTCACCTGTAGCCGATGGATGTCTCAGGACTCAGCTGTTTGAAGTTTACACAGGTAGACTGTTAAACTAACTGAGGGCAAGGCCGGGGCAAGGGATTCACAGACATGGTAGGTAAAGTGGGGAAACTAGGCAGGACTCCCTCAGGGATAGTGACAAGTTGTACAAGAGAGAATGGAATTAGTTCAGTAGACCAAGTAGTATAGATCCAGTAGACCAACAAATGCAAAGTCACCAAGGATATCATGGAATTGTTATAGGAAAAGTCATTCATGAAACAAGTGGGGTGGAAGTATACATTGAAGGGTGATGTTCTCAGCGCCAGAAGTCTTGGTAATAGAACTGGCAAACTCCAGGCACTGGCGGCAAACTTCTGGCTGGATTTTGTGAATGCTACAGAAACTTGAGGCAATGGGAACAATAACTGAGGCCTGATGATCCCTGGATTCACCTTATATAGGCTCAATAAAGGGATAGGTATAGGTGGAAGGTGGCAATTTTTGTCAGTGGAAAGACAGAATCAGTAGAGGATGCATCCCACTGGAGTTAAAGCAGAGGAAGAGTCACTGAGAATACAGTTCAGAGTCATCAGTTAGGAAACATTGCCTGATGTGGTTTAACAGCCATCAGGCCAGGGAGAGGAGAGGGATAAAGAACTACAAGCAGAAATATGAAACGGGATGGCAAAAGTGGAGATTGTAGTAGTAGGAGATCTCAACCAGCCAGGCACTGACTGAGCCGTCCCAGCAGCCAGAAGTGGCAGAAGTCAGGCCCTACTTGATACTTTGCAGGACTGTATACAGGTTCAGCAGGTCAGGGAACCAACTAGGCAATCCCCCATTCTTGATGTGGTACTCGCCAACTCATTAACAGTAAATGGAGTGCAGAGTGGAGGACAACTGGGGTCCAGCAACCAGAATACCATATGGTTCAAGTTAGACCTCGGCATTGATAAGCCCTTGTCTAAGGCTGAGGTGCTAGAAATCAGGAGGACAGATTTGAAACTAATGAGGGAATTTGTCCTGGGCAGGTTAGCTGGGGTAGACAGCATCAGGGGAGTAGAAGAAAAATGGAGGGTCATAAAAGGGGCCATTCTCAAGGCAACAAAAACATGCATGAGAATGTTTATCAAGAGAAACAAGTATAAGAGACCAATCTGGATGTATGAAAAGGTCATGGATGCAGTGAGGGACAAAACAAAGACCTTTATAAGGTACAAAGAAAAATATTGGGACATGAAGTTGGTCAAGTATAAGGAAAAACCTAGAGATGCCAAGAGGGCAGTCAAGATCACAAGGACAGACACAGAACTGCATACTACAGAGGTGGGCAAGGCAGAGGAAAAGCACTTCTTTACAAATGTAGAGGATATAAAATGGGAACGGGAATTGCAGGCTAAAGGGGGGGCAAGGTAATAGAGGAAGATGGATGAGAAGCAGCCATACTTAATGATTACTTTGTTTGGTATTCACTAGGGAGAACAATGGGCCCTTGCCAGAGAGTGGCATAAAGGCAGCTGCTTGCCGCTTGCAAGTTCCAGAGCTGCCACATATCCCACTTTTCAGACTTCCTTCATACTCCAATTCAGCGCTGCTCCCACTAGCACTGTTCCAATGCATAACCACAAACTACTGCAAGTGCAGCTAAATCCCAGGCAGTGCTCTCCCTCGATACTATGAAAAGGTAATTCCACCTTCAGCTCCTAATAGTCACTCATCACTTCCTGCTGTAGGCTGTCATAGATTCTGCTCTTCTTTAACCAGCATATGCTGCCTCAATACTCCAAAGATGCTGATCTACTAGGTTTCAGACCCATGTTGTTATGATGAAGCTGAGGCTGTCTGTACAATGATCTTATTTAGCTGATTACTGCCCTTCCATATTGAGACCAAAAAAAGCTGAATAATTGCTATCTACTGGTCAAACTATTAAACTTAAAAGTAGTAGTTTTTATTTGGATATTTATTTTACTTATTTGTCTTTTATTCACAGATTTTTATGTGAAAAAATAACATATTTACTAATGCTAAAAGGATCCATTTCATTCGTTATCACAATTAGGCACTCCAGGGGTTCGTTGAGGTGGGCTAATGGCCCTTCTCACGTGGTAGAAGTACTCAGCCTACAGACTCATGTTTCAACTATCCCACCACAAGCCACCACTTTTCATGCCTTATTTCTTAATCAATGTATTTAAAGTTTATCAGCTTGACTTTGGCAAGTAGAACTGGTTGCAAGCATTCATTTACCCAAAACATTACGTTCTAATCCTAACAGTTCCAAAGTTGGCTGTTCTCAAAGAAATGTTCTTTCAAAAGTTGTAACTTTGGAACTTTTAGGTCTAATAATTTTATCATTCTTCAGCGTAATCCAGGACACATTTTTCCTTATCAGGGGAATTACAGGGCTTTCCATGGTAGAAGACCGGGTAAAGAATACAAATAAGTAAGTACATATATGCAGGGTATATCTACTTATCTCCATTGATGAAACTGAGTGGAGTAGATAAGATGGACTTATACTCCCTTCTGACATTAATTTACTGTTATTATATCTTATTGAGTTTGTTTTATAGTTCAAACTTGATGTCACAGCTATGTATACAAGCTTTCATTATATTGATGGGCATTAAAGTAAATCAATATTAAGGTATTGATACATAGCAACATACATTATAGCAGCATGTTTTAATGCATATTGTTACACAGAAAGTCTATAATATGCATAGATATACAGCAGTAATTTCTAGCTTTTATTTGAAAGAAAACTTAAGGTATAGCAAGCTCAATGGTACAGTATAAGGGCTGCCCTCTCGGTGCTAGCAAACCAGGTTCGGGAATGAGCCTGGGCCATTGGAGGACAAGTCAGAGTAAGAAGGATGAAATATACCTGGGATGCTCTCCTCCTTTTGGGAGGAAGGTTTGCTGTCTCTGTTGCAACACTACCACCTGGGTGACTACAAGTGGCAGTGAAGTGGAGGAACTGCAGGAAGCAGAATGCTGGCTGTTGTCTGCATGTGCAAGCCTTAAGTGCCTTGTGTGCGAGCATCTTAAAAGTTCAGGAGAATGTAAATCTAATATGAGCATGATCATGCAGGGTGCTCTCAGGCCCTGGAGCAACTGTCTACCTATCTTGAAGTTTCTTTTCAGTGAGAGACAACACGCCAATAGACTTTGTCTCCCAAATTTGGAGGGCCCATTCTCAAAAACATTTTCTTTCAAAAGATTTAAATGTGGAACTGTTAAGCAATTAACATAAGTGTATTTGGAACTGAAAGCATGGATTCAGCACTATATACCATATATTCAACACATTTTGATGCAGACTGATAAATAAAAATTGTATGCAGGTGACAGGCATTTGGGACTGGATTTTTAGGCATCGGTTAGAGACTCATGGCATAATCATGCTGCATTACTAATATGTTGAACTACCCAAAAGGTGGCCTTAAAACTACTCATCTGCCACAACTTGTGGCATCATAGGAGGCCTACATGGCAATTTGTGCCAATTGATCCAGTCCACAACACATCACTCCTCCCTAGGAGCCCTGGCAGAAACTGTGCTCATCAACAAAACATTCCCATTCCCTGGCAATTTGCCCCCTGCATGAATATAATAGAAAACAACTCCAAGGGGCAGGAATCAGGAACTAATTGTTCAGGTAGGTGATTGATGTCAGAGTTCATAGCCCAGAGTGAGTGGCTGCAGTGCGGAATGCCCATTGCAAATTGACATGTCCCCACACAGGAGCCCTGTGATGATGAAAGCTTCAATTGCATTCATTATTTTGCCATAAACAGCAGGAAGAAAAATGCAGCAAACTAGTTCAATATATCATCCTAGCAAAGGTGTACACTTAAACCGTGACTTGTGCCTGCTGTAGGATGACTGACAATACAGCCTGTAGTGTTCATTTAAAAATAAATAAAATGTGTGTAATAACATTTCCATTGTAAATCATTCTCCAGTAAATTATTTGCGAAAAGGTATGACTTTGGACCCATTAGAGCTAGGAACTTCATTTTCTTATTAAAAGCTTAGAATCAGCTTTCATGCCTGACCCTTAGCAATACTGTTTCCTTGTTTCAATATGTGTTAACCACATATCACTACATGTGATATTGCTTTATGTTAGCATATTTTTGAATATTAATTCATGAAAAGTGCATTAACATGACTTAGACATGTAATGCCAAAGACGAGCTTTCTTTTGAAAACAAATTATTTTCTTAACCATAATAGTTCTAAGGTTAGCCATTTTCAAAGGAATGATCTTCGAGTAGCGTAACTTTGCAACCATTAAGCTCAGAAATTAATTCCTTTTCAAATGAAAGCTTTGAGTCTTTAACACATTTCAAATCTATGACAGTGCAAATGTCATGTATCAAGGAAGAAATAAACCACAACAGGGTATGAGTTTCTAGTGAATTAATGCTTGGCCTGGGTGAATTAGAATGCACAAAGCCAATGACATTGCCTTTCAATGTGGCCAGGAAGTGCATTAATCCTCAAGAAAATGATGCCTTGAAGTGGGTTATTAAACTTATAAAATGGAAAACGTTTTTTTTTTATTTTAATGGAAAAAGAAATGCTATTTTGGCTTAATAATGCTCTTGCAAGGTAGATTACAATAACTTAGTTACAAATTGTGCATTTCCTGTGGAAGTAATGAACGGTGTGTTGATGTGTTTTTTTTAGACCAGTTAAGCTTCTCAAATGACATTTTGTTAAACCCCATTTGTGAGTAACTGGTGACATTTAGCTAGCAGGCATAAAGAAAAGATTAGCCACTTGATATGGGTGATTATAAAGTGGTGAGAAAAATGGAAGCATTCTGATTGGCTGAGAGACCAATAAAGTGGTGTAATTTTGGGACAATAATTACACTTCTGTATTCCTTTCAGAGCAAGAGGCTGTGTACCACATCAATTCACTACACTCTACACTACAGTATGACATGAGAGCGAGAAAGAACCCAGCATGTACACAAACAGCCCAGAATACTCAGTGCATAGTAAGACTGCATTGTCCAAATGCAGCTTGAAACACAACTGCCACACACACAAAGCAATGCACAGTACCAAAACTGAGGAGGCAGTGAATGTGTGACTGGTGGGGAGGGAGCTGTGGAAATAGCATAGGACTCATGTGTGGGATGCGGTCTGGGTGAGACACATGGGGGTGGACAGGGTGCAGAGAACAACACCGCATAGGTGCATAGTACTCGTGTGGGATGCGGTCTGGGTGAGACACATAGGGGTGGGCAAGGTGCAGAGAACAACACTGCATGGGTGCAACTTGTGTGCAGGTGGGCAAACCTAGTGGGTGGGGGAGTGAATCAAACATTCATGGGGGCAACACTTGGGTGAGGCAGGATGCCATTCAGAGTCTTCAGTTAGGAAACATTGCATGATGTGGATTAACAGCCACCAGGCCAGGGAGAGGAGAGAGATAAAGAACTAGGAACAGAAATATGAAATGGGATGGCAAAAGGGGAGATTGTAGTAGTAGGAGATCTCAACCAGCCAGGCACTGATGGAAAAGTGCAACGGGGGGGAGGGGCATCAATGGATGGGGGCTCGAGGGCATGGTGACCAGGACATGCAATAGAAACAACAGGAACCAACGGAAGCAAGAAATATAGAAACACAGAAACATAGAATTTGACAACAGATAAGGACTGCTTGGCCCACCTAGTCTGCCCATTTCCCTACCTAATGGATAAGCTGCAGATCATAGTTAACCAGCAGCCTACTTCTTCCTACCCCTCACTTGAATTGCCTTATGTCTGTCCCATACATTCTTGAATTCACCCACTGTTTTTGACTCCAAGACCTCCTGAGGAAGCCCTTTCCATGGATCCACAACACTCTCTGTGAAAAAATACTTTCTCATATTACGTCTGAGCCATCCTCCCCTCTATCTTCAGATTGTGCCCCCTTGTTCTTGCACATCCCTTTTTCTAAAATATGCTACCCTCTTGGACTTTGTTGATTCCCTTGAGGTGCTTGAAAGTTTCTATCATGCTCCCCTTCACCCTCCTTTCTTAAGGGTATACATCTTAAGCTCCTTTAGTCTCTCTTCGTATGTCTTCTGGTGCAGACCCTGCACCATTTTAGTTGCCCTCCTCTGGACAGCCTACATCCTGTCTATGTCCTTGTGGAGATGGGGTCTCAAGAACTGCATGCAGTACTCCAGATGGGATCTCACCAACTGTCTGTACAGAGGACTAACAACTTCCTGTTTTTGGTAGCCAATGTATTCAGCGACCGTGATTGAGCACTTTCAAAAAGGGCAACTCAATCATGATGCTTTTAGACAGGGCTACTGGGCAGGGAGGGTGACAGGATAGGGATTTGATGATTATAGTGACAGGATGTCAATATATGTACATGCACGCTGAGGGGGAGAGCATGCCATGTGATCAGAGGAAGGGGGGAAGGGTTTGTGGGGTGTAGTGCAGCGGTGGGATGCCGAGCTGGCCACATGGCATGGTGGTTTGGTGACAGGCTAGGTTGGAGGGTACCCGGTTCAGTTCTGGGCATGTGTTCATTTTTTTACCCTGGTCCAAGAAATTTTATTTTTCTGTCTTTTTGCACACCTCCCAACATGTATCCCCTTGGAGTTGAGAATCCCTTAGTAGAGGAGTGCTGGGGGCAAAGCCCCCAGGGGTGTGTGCGAGGGGCACAGCTCCTCCGCATAAAAAGAAAAATTCAAGTATCCAGCACCCTTTTGCTTTGCACCACAAGTCTACATCACTGAAATTCATTTTCGGCAATGTAGACTTGCCCAAACAGCAACCGCTATTATGTTGTTACTGTTATCACATGGAACCCTGTTTTCTACTGATGATTGTTCTCCCTATGCATCCCATTATCCCCCCCGTCCCTCTTTACTGCCTTCTCACATTGCTTTCCCACCTTTAGGTTGTCTGATATGACTCCCCAGAGGTCCCTTTCCATTTTTGTTGTTGTTAGTATCTCACCACCCATTGTGTACTCTTCCCCTGGGTTTTTGTTTCCCAGGTGCATTACTTTGCACATCTTTGCATTGAATCTAAGCTGCCATACATTTGACCATTCCTCCAACCTTGCCAAGTCCCTTCTCATCCTTCCCACCCCACCTTGTGTATCAGCCCTGTTGAAGATCTTTGTATCGTCTGCAGGGAGACATACTTTTCCTTCCAGTCCCTTGGCAATGTCACTTATAAAGACATTAAAGAGGACCGGTCCCAGTGCTGAATGCCGAGGTACACTGCTAGTAACCCCTCTTTCTTCAGAGTGAGCTCTGTTTGCTGTTACTCTCTGTGTCCTGTTGTCCAGCCAATATTTTACCCAAGCTACCACTTTGGGACCCACTCCAAGTATGGCTGACTTGTATATTAATCTTTTGTGTGGGATTGTGTCAAATGCCTTACTAAAGTGTAGGTAGGCCATGTCCACAGCCCCTCCCTGGTCTACTACTTTGGTCACCCAGTCAAAGAAATCTATTGAATTTATCTGACATGACCTTCCCTCTGTGAATCCATGCTGCCTTGGGTTCTGTGCCCTGCTGGCCTCTAGGTACTCAACAATTCTTTCCTTCAGAAGTGATTCCATCATTTCCCCTACTACTGAGGTCAACATAACAGGTCTATAGTTTCCTGCCTCTGCCTTGCTCCCACTTTTGTGAAGTGGAATCACATCTGCCCTTCTCCAGTCCTCTGGTACCGCACCATCCTCCCATGATTTGTTAGGGTAGTCAGTGGTGTCACTAGTTCTACCCTTAGTTCTTTTAGAATTATTGGGTGAGTCCCATCAGGCCCCATTGCTTTGTCCATCTTCAGTTTTAGTAGTTCATTCAGGACCCTTTCTTCTGTGAATGGACTGGTATTGACCCCCTTATCCAGAGTGTTTCTATTGTTTGGTTTAGGTACCTCCCACTCCTCTTCATTTCTGAATACTGAGCAGAAGTATTCGTTCAGTATCCTTGCTTTTTCATTGTCACCCACAGCCCACATTTCCTCCATTTTTTATTAAGTCTCAGTATCCCTCCCTTGGTCTTTCTTCACTCCCTAATGTACCTATAAAAGCTTTTACCCCCTTCTTAACACAGTTGGCTAGCTTCTACTCAGTTTGGGCCTTTGCTAATCTGACTGCCTATCCTGCCTCCTTCTGCATTAACTGATATAGTTCACTGTCATAGATACATACATAGATACATAGACAGTGTCGGCAGATAAGGGCCTATGGCCCACCCAGTCTGCCCATTTAAGTTTGTAAGTTCAGTTTATGTTTTCCAAGAAGTCTGTTGCCCCTTACCCCAGACCTCCAGAATTCCTTTATGTCTATCCCATGCATTCTTAAATCCCGTGATTGTTTCAGCCCCACCACTTCCTCTGGCAGGGTGTTCCTTGTCCACCACCCGTTCTGTGAAGAAATTCTTCCTCACGTTTCCTCTGAATCGTCCTCCCTCCAACTTCATCCCATGCCCTCTAGTCCTGGAACATCTTTTCACTTAAAATAGTGCATTCCTGCACCCTGTTCCTCCTGTAAGATACTTGTATGTCTCTATCATATCCCTCTCTCCCTCCTCTCCTCCAGGGAGTACATGTTCAGTGCCTTCAACCTGTCCTCATAGGACTTGTGATGCAATCCATGCACCATCTTTGTTGCCCTCCTCTGAACCTTCTCTACCCTGTCTATGTCCTTACGTAGGTAAGGTCTCCAGAACTGCACAGTGTACTCCAGGTGCGGCCTCACTAGTGTCTTATATAATGGAATTATGACCTCCATTTTCCTGCTGGTGATGCCCCTGCCTATGCATCCCAGCATCCTATTTGCTTTACCTGCTGCCTTGTCACACTGTTTCCCTGCCTTGAGGTCATCAGAGATGATAACCCCAAGATCCCTTTCCTGCTTGGTGCATGCTATATCCTCACCCCAGACTGATATATTGTGCCAGGGTTTTGTGCCCCATATGCATTATCTTGCACTTCCTTGCACTGAATTTCAACTGCCAAACCCTGACCATTCTTCAAGTTTCTGCAGGTCCTTCTTATTCTGTCTACACCCTCAGGTGTGTCTACTCTATTACAGAGCTTTGTGTCATCAGCGAACAGTGAAATTCTGCCTTCTAGGTCCTGCGCAGATGTCACTGATGAAGATATTGAACAGTACCGGTCCCAGCACTGATCTCTGTGGTACCCCACTGGTCACTCTTCCCTCTGTGGAGTGACAGCCATTTACCACCACCCTCTGTGTCCTGCTGCCCAGCCAGTTACCTACCCACTGCACTACTGTCCTGCCCACACCCATACTCCCCAGTTTGTGCAATAGTCTTCTATGTGGCACAGTGTCAAAGGCCTTGCTGAAGTCTGGATAGGCCATGTCCACTGCCTTCCCCTGATCCACCTCCCTAGTCACCCAGTCAAAAAATTCAATGAGGTTGGTATGACATGACCTTCCCCTGGTGAAACCATGCTGCCTTGGGTCCTGTAGTCCATTGACAACCAGATGTTCCACCAATCTCTCCTTCAGTAGTGCTTCATGATCTTCCCACTACCGAGGTGAGGCTGACTGGTCTGTAGTTCCCCTTCCTCTTTGCTCCACTTTTGTATAAGGGGACTACATCTGCTATCCTCCAGTCTTTGGGTACCTCCCCTGTTTCTAGTGATAGGCTAAACAGGACAGCAAGAGGTTCAGCCACCACCTCTCTTAGTTCTTTAAGGACCTGGGTGCACCCCATCTGGCCCCATTGCTTTATCAATTCTTATTACTTCCAGTTCCTTCAGGACCCTTTCTTGTGTAAAGGGACTTGTGTCCATTTCTGCACCATTCTCACCCCTTGTACTCCGTTCAGACCCATTACCCTCCTCTTCCTCAGTAAAGACTGAGCAGAAATACCTGTTCAATATGTCAGCTTTACTGTTGTCATCCTCCACACAGCCCCCATCCTCCCCCTTCAGTCTCACTATCCCTCCCTTTGCCTTTCTTTTTTCACTTATGTACCTGTAAAAGGTTTTGTCCCCTCTACCCACTGATTTTGCAATGTGTACTTCTGTCTGAGCTTTGGCTTCCCTTACTGACCTCCCTGCCTCCCTTTTCTTCTCCTGGTACATCTCCCTATCCCCTTCTGCCTGTGTCTTTTTGTATTGCCTGAATGCAATCTTTTTGGCTTTCACTTTCTTTGCTACCTCTTTGGAAAGCCATAATGGTCTCCTCTTCCTTTTCCTCTTGCTAACCTGCTTAATACATAATTCTGTTGCTCTTGTAATCCCCATTTTAAATACTTCCCACTGTTCCTCAACCCCTGATTCCTGCCCCATTCCCCTTAATGCCTCTTTCAAGTATCTCCCCATTTTCCCAAAGTTTGCCCCCCTAAAATCTGTCCTGCTTCTTCTGTGTTTTCTTATATTTTCTGAATGCTGTCCTTTTCTCCTTAACCTTCCTGCCACCTCTATTGAGAACCATGGTGGCTTTTTCCTTCACTTTGTTTTGTTGATTTGCTTTACATAAGGGCTTGTTGTCTCTGTGATGACAGTTTTGATTTTTCCCCATTGTTCTTCCACGCCTCCTTCTTGTCTGTTTGCTAGTGCTTTTCTGAGGCACTCTCCCATTTTGCCAAAGTCAGCCGTCCTAAAGTCCATCACCCTTACATTTGTATGACTTGACTCTACAGCTGTGTTTATTGTGAACCACACTCTTTAGTGGTCACTTGTTCCCAGATGGCTACCCACTTCTAAATCTGAGATCGTCTCTCCATCCCTGTTTGAGAGTACCAGGTCTAAGACTGCTCCCTCCTGAGTGGGTTCCAACACTAGCTATCTGAGGCATGCCCCCTTTAGGGCATCAAGAATGACCCTGCTCTTGGATGTGGCTGCAGTAAAGGTGCTCCAGTTAACATCTGGCATAGTCAGGTCCCCCATCAACAATAAATCTCCTTTTTATGCAATTTTAAGGATTCCTTCAATCATTTTCTTGTCCATTGCCTCCCACTGAAATGGGGGTCTGTAAACAACTCCTGTGCCAATTTTGGTACAATTTCCTCTCTCCAGGGTGACCTACAGTGCCTCCTCCCTTCCCTGTTTACCCTTTACTTCTGTTGCTTTGATTTCTTCACTAATGTAGACAGCTACTCCTCCTTCTCCTCTTTTACCCTCCCTGTCCCTCCTGTAGAATGTGTATCCTGGTATGTTGACATCCCAGTCATGGTTTTCTGTGTATCATGTTTCTGTGACTGCCACGATATCCAGGTATCCCTCTTCCATCAAGGCCACTAGTTCAGGGAGCTTGTTACCCAGACTATGGGCATGCTGCATTGGTACTCATCACCCTCCATTTTTTTATGGCCTTACCTCTTTTAGGCCTATACCTGTCCTTACTGCCTTTGCCTTTTTCTGGATTTACCCCTGTCCTGCTCCCTATCAACATCTCTACCTTTGTGTCTACTTCACTAACTACCCTGTTTTATTGGGGGGACTGGCATTTCCCTGCTTCTCTTCAGTGCCTCCCCCCTTGGCTAGTTTAAATGCATGTCAATGAAGCATTTAAACCTATCACCTAGGATCCCATTTATCCTCTTGGACGGATGCAGATCATCACACCAGCATAGTCCTGTATCCCTCTAAGTGGACCTCCAGTACCTAATAAAACCAAATTCCTGAGCTCTGCACCAGTTTTTCAGCCAGTCATCGAATTCCATGGTGCAGAGTACCCAAGCCTCACCCATGCCATAGAAATGTAGCACTTCTGAGAAAGTTACCCTGTGTGCTACTTGTCTAAGTCCCTTCCCCAACTCCATAAACACCTGCTGCACTGCTCTGATCCCATTCCCAAACAGGTCATTTGTCCCTATGTGGACAATGAGATCCAGTGCCCTCCCCCATGCAGCTGCTCCCATGATCCTGATGATTCACTTTCTGTCCCTTCAAGCCATGGCATTGGGCAGGCACCTTACCTCCCTCTCCTCTACCTCCCTCAGTTCTACTCCCCTAACTATTGAGTCCCCCACCAGGTCCCCTGTGGAGTCCTGTTCCACCCTCCTGTGGGTCTCCTTTGTGGATGTTCCCAGCATCCACCTTGGTCTCCACTACAGGTGCCTCCATAGAGGAACCATGCTCTGCCAGAATGGTGAATGAATTGTGGATATGCACAACTGGAGGGATGCACCTCTGTTCCACCACCCTGACCCTTCCTGAGCCCACCGTGGTCCAACTGCTCCTCTTTCTTGGTGACCTCTGAGGCAGTTGTGGTGGCCTGGGTGGTCCCTGAGATGGGGAGGAGGTTTTCTGAATCCTTGCCAGGTCAGCATGGAGATGGGTGACCCCCTTCCTCAGACTAGAGAAGTGTCTGCAAACAGGGCAGCAATGCAGCCTCCAGAATATCTCCTGGAAGACTGCCGCTCCACAGCCAGTGCATTGCACCACTCCCCACATGTCTGTCTCCCTTCCTGTTTAAGATGTTTGCTTTTTTTCAGTCTGTGCAAGATCCCAATGCAAGCCAGCTGAATGTACCAATGGTAGTTGCACAATGGCAGCATGACCTCTAGACAGCGCTATAAGCATGTTGCAGCTAAACACATACAGGACTCATATGTGAGCCACCAGACAGATGACTGGCAGCAAGGTGCACACACACCCTGGGGACAGCAGAATTGCAGCAGATAAGAAAGAATGGCACACCAACTGCAACATGGCTACAGCACACACAATTATTTACATGACCCAGGCATGAGCCAGCAACACATTTAACCAGCAGCTGAAAGTTGTAAACAATGCCACACAGGTAATCATATTCAGAGCACTTGCTGTGCTCCTCCACAAGCGCGTTGATACACCTGGTGGTGTCTTGGTACTTCTTCTGTGGATGGGGGGGCACCTCTCCAGACACATACTGTTTCATCCATGCCTCATTCAGGCCCTGCTCCACCCACAGCACATCAATCAGCTTCCATATGAGGAATGGCACACACCCATGAAGTTGTTGAATCCACAGTGCCAGCCCTCCATGGAGTTGATGGTATGTAGCAACACAGCAGCAATGGCAGAGTAGCAGTTCCAAATGTCCACTGGAAACAGTGCCAGAGATGGTTACCGTGGCCCACTGGATGGCCAACCCATGTGTCCTCAAAGCAGTCTGTTAAAGGTTTGAGAACATCCTCATTTTGGAGGAAGAATTCTCAAGACCACAGAGTCAAATACACAGGGGGAACATATGCTAATGCAAGCAGCATTTGCAGGTGTAGGGCGAAGTCCTCCTCTGTGATGCACTGGTGATGCAAAGCTGACACCTCCTGGACTTGGCGCCAGATGGCCTGGCACAGGTGGAAAAAGCATCCCGTATGCTTTCTCTCCAGGAACACATTCTAAAACCCCTTTATGGTGGCCTGCTCATAGTCCACTATTATGGACAAGGGGCACAGGGTCGGGTGCAGATTCTACAGCTCAGTCAAGACAAGGGTATAGGTAGGCACAGTATGATTAGGCATCAGAATGGACACACTGGGTATCACCACACTGTATTGCACTGAATATACTGTGTATACCTGGCTTAAGAGGGTTGGAGTCACTTTAAATGTTCCATGCAAGCACCAATGTGGACAGTGTTCCATCAATGCCAGATTCCTAGGGTGCCAAACATCAAGAATCTGTCACTGGATTTCCCCACTGTCATATAGCAGGAACAGTTCACCTGCATTGGTAAGGGTGTACTCCTGGGGTATCATGAGCTCAGTGAGTGAGGTTGGTAGGGCAGGGGTATCACTAGATGGCTTCTGGACATGCTCTACCATCCATTTCAGGCATGGTACTGATGGCAGCTTCCCAGAAACTGATGCATACACATTGTTTATGGCTGCTGCCACTATTTTCTGGGGTGTCTCCATGGACAGGACAGCTTCCTCTTTCATTCCTTCTATGACCAGCCATGGGGCAACCTCACCCACGTCCGCCACATGGTTTTGGTCCTCTGCTGTGTGGCTTCTGGCAGGGCATTTCTGCTTGTTGTTTGTCTCACACTTCAAGTATTGCTTCCCATTACACTCTTGGAGCAGTAGCTGCAGGCCCCTCTGGCTCGTTACGTATTTGAGTGGCATGTCTTTTCCATTCACATCAAACCATAGCTGTCATACACATCCATGCCCCCACCCCCCTTTGTAGTCCCCCACACCCACAAGACCTGGTGGAACCCATGCATGACAGTTCATACTCATTTTAGCACACATGGTACCAGTCTACATCTCAGCAGTTACAGGTGAATGTAGTGGTGGAGGTGCTTTTATGGATCTGCTAGTACCTCCCTTAACTGTGCACTGATTGCCACTCTCATTCACCTGTGTGAGGTCCAGCTGTGTGGTACTTGTCCCCCAATTCACATTCCTGCCACATGTTATCCTCTTGTCCATGTGGCATTCACAATAGTGGTGTTTCCTACACTGTTCTGATGGCATGGTGGTTGCTTTTGCTGGGCGGTCGTGGAGCCCCAAAGTGTCAGTCAAACTGCCAGTCACTATTTATAGTTCTGGGATTCCCATACTGTTGAAAGGAACTATTTTATCAGTCTTGCAATAAATTCACTGTTATACTTAATAAGAAATGCATGTTTCTCACTCTGTTATAAGTGCAATAAGACACTTCAGGGATGTATAATTATGGGGAAATAATTGCACTTGGCACCCTTGAGCCGTGCAATTATTCCCCCCATAATTACACACAAACATGAACACCCCTGGCCCATGGCTTAAGAATTAAATTGACCATGGATGCCAGTTATGAGCATACTCTGGCTATAAGCGCATGCTAAGTATATTAACTTCACCACATAGAGAACTATGCAACCTACTGCTAGTTTGCCTTACTGTTTGCAGAGTGTGATGTGCACAACTTCACCAGCTGAAGACTATTCAAAGCTATACTTCACCTGCCAAGTACCACTAGTTGTAACATTTCTGTAAGTGAAATCCTGTAAAGTGGCACTTCATCTACAATGTGCCATTTCTCAGATTGCATTCACTTTGTTCCAGTTTGTTTTAAAAATTAATTTTCCCTTCCAACACTCTCCAGAATCCCACTTACACCTTCCTCCCCCACCTAGCCCTATACAGTTTGAAATAAACAACCCTGTTTACCCCAGCCCACTGCAACAGAAACCACACCACCCTCCTCCTCCTCCACCCAGCCTAAGCACTAGTAGAACCAATGAGAACAGCTCCTGGCTCCCACATGGAACAACTGTGCACACACAAACACACACACACACACACACACACACACACACACACACACACACACACACACACACATCTGCTTTGAGAAAGCAAAGCTTCTAAACCAACCAAACAATGAACTAACTAACCAACCAACTAACCCACAAACTAACCAGTCAATAGCTCAGGCACAAATCAGCACAGGCAAAGTTAATTCCATGACATTCATGTAATAACTGAAATGAAATATCACCAAGGCCATTGTTTTTCGGTTTTTACTGGAAAACTTGGTAAAATTCTGGAATTAGGGCTGCCTGAACACCGGTAAAAACAAAGATTTCATGGAATCTGCCATTTTATACTAGATCAGTAATTCTACAAAACTTTATTTTATTTATAATTGCTTCCTGAACTATTTTCAATTTGATTTATTTAATGCTCCGTATATTATGCCTTCTTTTATTATGATTATTATACACAAACTAAAAGAATGACAGCAGAATCCCGGTAAAAATCCAGAAGTTAGATTAACAATCACCGGTGCAATTCTGGAATCTGAAGTATTGAAAATGGAATTTCAGTGTTTTAATCACCGTAAATCAGTGGCCTTGAATATCATAGCTCACACTGCCACAAGTGCAGAAACTTAATGCCAGGATTTAGATGTATTAAAACAAAGTGCTTGGTTGAAACTGTGCTGCAGCTCATTTGTAGCTGCAATGGCTAATGTGCTGAGGCAGTAAGGCTCTTGATAAAGTGATTTATCTTTCAAAGCACCAGCACATGGCTTCTAACATCTCAGGACTTGTGTCAATGTCTCAGTTGTGTATTGCATAAGGAGGTGCAACTCAGAGCATATTTGTTAAGTGTTTGTTGAGAGCATTTTGATGATCAAATTTTGACGGCATATGTAACCCCCTGTCTTTAACTGTGCTGGACCAGTAGATTGTAGAGAAGAGGCTTAAATGAGACAAGCAAACTTAAAAAGTATTACATTTATACTGTCATGTGAACAATGTATGTGAGGAGGTTCATGACCCTCTTTCTGCTCTCTAAAATCTAAAATCTCTGACTTACTGTTCTGATGTTTTCAAAATATCCACCCTCTTCCTGGAAGTCGATTGGCTGCCTGTTTAGTAACCAGTGGAAAGTAACGTCCAGTGTAGGATCGTGGACAGCTCTGCAGTTCAAGACAATGCTCTCCCCTACTGTTACCTCTGCCCGAGCTGGTGTCAGTTCCATCTTAGTAGGTTCTGGTGAAAAATAAATGAAGATAATACAAATAATTACAGGCTGTAAGAAAGAATCTAGCTTACAAGCTACTAACATCATGTCCAATAGCACTGATCATTTGCTACTTAAATAAAAATAATTTTTCATTGAGGAGTGCTCTTTAGAAATTCTACTGAAATCAGTAGAACTCCACTTCACTTCATTAGCACTACAATGAAACTCAGCAGAATTACTGCTTCTGTCATTAAAAAAAATCATTAGAGTCATATGAAGCAGGCTTTCAATTGCAGAGGAAGCCACTGATTTTTACTTCAGTTAAGTTTTCTGTAGAATATGAATAATGCTTTCAGAAAATACTTCTTCTGGTACCACTCAGCTTACACCAGTTTAAGATGACGTATTCTAATTTCATTTTTAATTGGTTCTTTTGATCTTTTGTCTATTTTGAAGATGTATAAAATGAATGGTAGACCCATGGAAAAAATAGCACATTCACAGTTAGGCAATATACCTCAGCTCAATCAAGGTTTATACAATTTCAGCAGAGCTGCAGGCAAATGCTTCCTGCTGATAACCATCTTTAACACTACCATCACCTTTTTCACACATTTGCAAAATGGCTACAAACTATCTTATTAACTTTGCAGTTTGCCTGCTGCTCCAAGGTCTTCCATTACCTGTTAACTTATTGCTATAATATTTTTTTATATCTAAACAGAATAACATGTTATTTATGTGAGTTATTATTTCTCTCAAACATTCTTGTGCCAAATTCCTAATTTAGTTCTACAAAACCATTAATAATCTCTACCAACGCTTTAGGAAAATGCCTTTAATCTTTGAAAAAGAAACATTTTCTTTAAGTTGTGAAAACTTGCTTTGTCAAGCTACACATTTAGATTTTTTCCTCCAAAACTATCTCTACAGTCCAAGAGTTGTTTCCAAAATTTCTCCATAGAAATGTTTTATGTAGTTTAAACTGAACTTTCAGACATATAAAGGAGTTTTATATTAGCTCTCTTTCCACTTTTAATGTGGCCATGCTTTGCTAAACAATAGGTCTCTCACTCAGTAAACTGAGCTGAAAAAAGCTGAACAGTGCTGTATGAAGAATTTCAGTTTATGTACCTTGTGCTATCATGCTGCTATTTTAGTTATAATGACATGTCTAAACTTTCCCCTCTAGTAATATTTTCATTTAAGTTGCAACTTCCAAATGAAACTTGCATATATATGCTGGTCTTCTATGTTGAACAAAACATGGATTAGTTAGCTTGCTGTCTGTGTTTTATTAAACTGCCTTTCTTTTCTCTGTAAATAGAGCTGTTGAGCACTGAGGCACACTGTGAAAGAGCATAAAACTTACCTGCTCTGCGAAGCTTCCTGTTTTATATTGGCAGAAAGAGACACTGACTGGCTCAGCCTCTTACACCCATGGGATCCCACATGCTGATGTAGACACCCATGAGCAGACTTCTGGAATCAGCACCCATGCCTAGCAAAAACCAACTACAGAGGGATATGAGAAAAATATACAATGGTAATCCTTAAACCGGGGTTTAAGACAAATGATTGCAGTCAGAGCAAAAGATACCCAGTATCTGAATCATATGAGCATGCATTAGTAATACACCTGTGGGGGGAAAAAAGCACACTTGCTGGACATTAATGCCTTCTTCAGGCACCTGCTGATGGTTGCTAAGTCAGCATGCAGGATTCCAGGGGTATAACAGGTTGAGCCAGTCAGTGTCTTTTACTACCAGTAAACAATAGGATGCTCCACGGAGCAGGTAAGCTCCATCCTGTTTCACAGCATGGTTCAGCACTCAGCAGCACTAGTTACAGTTAAAGAAAAGGATGTTCAATAAAGCACAGCAAGATTTATAAACAGAAAGAAAGCTAACAAATCATTGTTCAGCATATAAAACCAGCATACAATACTTATGCAAGTCTCACTTGGAGGTTGTATCTTAAATGAATCTTTTATTATATGAGAAAGTTTAGCCATAGCTGTATAAACTATATGGCAGCATAAAAACATAAGATACAGTATGTAAACTGAAACTCATCAGGCTGAGTGGTTTAGCCCCATTGAGCTCAGCATACTGAGTGAGAAACATGTTGTTTAGCAAAGCATGGCCAATTTAAACAAACTCTGGCCAGGGCCGATAGAGCTGCAGCCCAGCAATCTGTGGTAAACATACTGAAAATCTGTGTTTTAATATTTTTGCACCAAGTTTTCAATATAGCCTTGTTATGATCCTGCCACATGGAGAAGGGAAGAGAAAATTTTTAGCTGCTGGCCTAATGGTGATTTTGCTCAGGGACTGCAAAATTAACTTTCAGGATACAAAAACACATTTTGGGCAGGAACTGAAAAATGACAGTTGCCACATTCATGAGGTGCTGTAAAGAAATGGCTATGTTGAAAATTTTGGGTAAAAATACTGACTATTACCAAGGTTATGAGCCTGCATTTGCAAAATTCAGCATAGCCTCACAACTTTTTTTTTACACCAAATTTAAAACATAGCCTTCTTATTACCCTGCCTCATGAATAAGGTCAGAGAAAATGTTCAGCTCCTATCCAAAAGGTGATTTCATCATGCAGGGACTGTGAAGTCACCTTTTGGGATGTAAAAAAAAATCATTTTGGCCAGGATGTCAAAAATGACAGATGTCGGATTCATGAGGTGCTGTAAAGTTATGGTTATGTTGTAAATTCAGGGTAAAAGTATTGAAAATTACCTAACTTATGAGCCTGCATTTGCAAAATTTAAAGTAGGCTCATAACCTTATTGTTTATTTAATATTTTTAAGCCAAATTTTCAATATTGCTTTCTTCTGACCCTACAGTACCTCATGAACAAGGGCAGAGAAAATGTTCAACTTTTACCCTAAAGGTGATTTCATGCAGGGACCATGAAATCACCTTTCAGGACAGATTTGCCTAATGTCAGTGCAATTGTTCATGAGGAGGAGTCCCAAAAAGGCATGTTGAAAATTTGGGCCAAAAATATGCAAAAAATGCCCCGGTTATGCCACTAAGTTCAAAACCCCACTGAAATAGATTTAACTGCATACCTGTTTCTTCAATTCGTGGTCCAGCATTGAAGAGTGAAGACATGTCTGGAGTCCAGACAGGATTATGGAGTTGGACCCCCAATAGGTAAGTAAGGGCTTAGGGGGTGCAGGGTGGTGGGTGCTGAGTGTGAGGTTGGGGGGGTCAAGAATGGCCACAAAGGACATTGATGGACAGTTTTCTTTTTACAAGTAAAAAAAAACACCACCAAGGATTCCCAATCATGACACTGGGGAATTTGGCATTCCCAGTGTTACTTTTATGTTTGGGGGGTGGAGTGGGTGCTGAGAGGGAGGGTCAGGTGGGAGGGAGAAAAAATATATTAAGAAAAAAACAGGTAATGGTGGAACATGATCGAGACACTGGGGGATTGAGCACCCCCAGTGTCATTGTTATGTTTCAGGGAGGTAGAGTGGTGGGTGACAAAAGGGAGGGTCTGGTGGGGGGGAGAAAAAATATATTTAAACAAATAAAAAATGTCATGGCACAACATGATCACGACACTTTGGGATTGCCCCCCCCCATGTGATTGTCATGTATCTGGGTGGGGTGGTGGGTGCTGAGAGGGAATGGAGGGTGGGGGGCATATCCATAATAACAAAAAAAATGGCAGTCACGGCAGAACACAGCACACTCTGTTGTGTCCAAGATGGATGCTGCTCTCTACTGTGCATGCACTTGTGGTCAAGCATGCACAGTACAGTTTGGTGTCCATCAAGGACACGGCGGAATGTGCCATGCTCCTCCGTGACTGCTGATAGAATAAAAAATTGTGCAGTGAGACTGCTAATGGAGACAGTGTGTGGAGTGCTTCACGGATGTGCAGGCAACTATGTTGCAGCTCCAACATGTTGTTCAGTTGGAAGGGATGCACAGAGTCTTTTTCTGATAGCAAGAGGTCTGCAGGGCCATGCCAACTGCAGGCCTAACAATGGAAAGAGAGTTAATATACAACTCCTTTAAATCAGTGAAAGTTCAATTTAAACTACATAAAAAATATTTATCACTGAGAAATTTTGGAAAAAGCTGGTGGAACATAAGGATAGTTTAGGGTAAACAAATCCAAATGAGTAGCTTAACAAAGAAAGTTTACACAACTTAAAGAACAGTTTTCTCTTTCATAGATTAATGAACATTTTCCTAAATCACAGGTACAGAGTAGTAACAGTTTTACACAAACAAATTAGGAATTTGGCACAAGAATGTTTGAGAAATAATTTCCTATGTAAAGAACATGTTTGTTATTTTGTTTAGATATAAAACTATTATAGCAACAAGTTAACCAGCACTGTCAGATCCTGGAGCAGAAGGAGATCTGTGAAGTTGGTGGACATTTGCAAATGTGTGAAATAAATATACCAGTGAGGTAATGGGTTTAAACTAAATATCACATTTAAAAACAAAGCAAACAAATAAAAAACAAACAAAAAATAAGTGAGGCATTTATAACTTTAACTGCAGGTACTTGGAAAATCCATAAGAAAAATGAGTTGCAAACCAGGACTATATTGAATTATCACTGGTATGTTCCCTAGGTAGTAGTAGTAGTCACTTTCTTCATAAGGCACCCTTTCCTATAGGCTCAGGATGCCATACATAGGTGATGTTGCATTAGATGTGCATAATGTACTAACAAATGTGTGTCAATAGGAATAAATACTTAAAAGATGCATTTTTACTTTAATTATAGTCCCCCAGAAATAGCCTTTTGAGATGAAATGTCGGTGTTGGTCAAGGTTTATATTTATCCAAGCAAGGAGTTAAGTATCTCCCCATTGGAATGTAATGGGGGAGTTACAATGAAATGGCCAATTATGGGTCCCTATGCTATGGGGATTTTGAGGGTGCAAAGCTCTGTGACTCCATATTCATGCTTAGGTAGGGGTCAAGGACTCTTCCCCGGCCCCTATATCAATAAAGTAACTCCAGGAAAGAGATATCATCTTGGTGTTTAAGAACTACCTGACTGAAATTCAGGACTGGATGAGTGTAAGTTGGCTGTGGTTAAACCCTGGCAAAACAGAGGTGTTGGCCATGGACCCTGATCATGGAAGGGCTGGACCAGCAGTGGGACAGGCCTCGGGGCTTAGATTTGGCTGAGTCCCACTGACTGCATCGGGTCCGATGCATAACCCTGGTGTGATTTTTTGATGAAGGCCTAACTTTGAAGTCTGAAGTATCGGCTGTAGTCAGATCCTCTTGTTACCATCTAAGGAACATCCCAAGGGTGAAGCACTTGATTCCTTCTGAAGATCATCCCACTCTTGTTCATGCCTTTATTACCACTCATCTTGGCTACTGCAATGCCCTTTACCTAGGGCTACTGGGGGTAGCTAATCCAATGCTTGCAGCTTATGCAGAAGGTGGTGGCCAGGTTGCTGACAGGGCCCCTAGATCTAGTCATATAACACCTGTGCTTCATGAACTGCACTGGATGCCAGTACAGTGGTGGATCACTTTCAAAGTGGCATTGCTGACCTACAAAGTCCTACATGACCAGGGGCATCAATACCTGCAAGATCTTCTGTGCCCTTAATGTCCCCTCTACCCACTCTGATCCTCCAATGAAGGATTGCTAGAGATTCCCAGGGTATGCTTAAAAACATTGGGAGCCCGCTCTTTTGCCATTATGTCTCCTACCCTGTGGAATTCTTGACCTCGTTGGATACAAGATAGCCTGACTGTCCAGGATCTTAAAGTAGCTCTAAAAATGTATCTGTTTCTCCAGACTTTCCAGAAGGCCTGTTGAATGCATTGAAATGAGGGAACTTGGTATGTGCTGTTTATTTTTAAGATGATTTTAAATGTTTGCTGTTGGTTTTATGTAAGTAAATTGTCCACCTGGGAACAGAAGTAGGAGGCTGTTTAGGAAAGAGGTTTAGCTTATATTCTGTTTTAACTGAAATATTTGAATAGTTTTGTACTTGAGATTAGTTCTGTATGTTAAAAATGACTGCTTTCAGTTAGAACTGTTACTTGGGCTGCGATATTGTAACTGTTGGGGCTTGTGGGAACACTTGTTTGGCAGTGATAATTAGAGTGAAATTTAATGTGATGTTTGATCTGGTGGTAGAGCCCTCCCACCCACCCACCCTGTTTGTAGGCTTTCTTAAATACTGAAAAGCCACTGGGGTTGGAATTGAAGGGCTGTGCATTTCTGTTTGTGACTGAAATTTGAAGCAACAGGAACTGGTGGGCCTGTGACACCATACGGTATCTGATGTCTGCATACACACACTGTTAGCAGGACTGGACACACACTGGACTATATGTGTTTGTGAGACTTGGGAACATTATTGGTGGGGTTGAAATAGGGTTCATAAACAACTGCAGTCAGTATAGAGAGAAAGATGGTATTTCAGGGGGAAGGGACTGAGAAAAGGGATGTGTGCCATTATGAACAGAGAGGGACAGACAGGGTGGCCACATTCCACCATGGCAGGCATCTTTGGAAGGGTTGTAGGCTGCACAGGCTGTGGATGGTAATAATTCTCAATTGGGCCTGGAGAGAGGGAGGCTTCCCACTCTGTAGACAGCTATCTCATATCAGGAGTGAAGTATATTGGTTAAGGAGTAAGCTGGGGGAGTTGGGGTGTGTGTCCAAGGATAAGGGTTGTGGATATGGGCAGCAGAAGGGTGGGGCTGAGGGGAGGCTGGGGCAACACTCAGAAATTATAGAACGTTATGTTACACCAAGCAGGAGGGGGGATATTAGGGACAGAGGACCCTTAGATAGGGATGTTGATACTAAGGGGAACACTTACTGGGTAAACATTCTGAATATAAAGAGAGTGGCAGGGGGGAGAGTCAGGAGGGGCTGTTGTGGGAAAGTCTAGAAGAGCTGACAGTGAGAAGGGAGGGGCTGTTGTGGATAAGCCTAAAAGAGCAGACTGTGGGAAGGGAGCTCCTAAGGAGAACAGGGCAAGAGGGGAGGAAGAGGGGCAGTTTAGAGGGGCAGTTGGGGGGGAACTCAGGTTACTTGATGGAGGCTGGCATAGAGTGTTACAATAAATTTGAGCTACTAAGCAACCTAGAGGGGGAGGAAGGGGTTGGTGGAAATGAAGAATCTGATACAGAGGCTGGGGGGGAGAGTCTGATACCCATAAGGCATCACAGACCGGCAACGGAAAGGATAGAAATAGTCCCAGATGGAGAAGGGGAAATGTAAATGTTAAGCAGATGGGGGAGATGCAACATATTGCAAACACGAGGGAGGAGAGCATGACTGGAGAGAAACTGGGAGACAAGGAGGCGGGGGAGGGCCCCCCCTTCAGGAGGGGGGTCTGTACCAAGGATGGGGCCCTAGGTAAAGGGTACCCAAAGAGGGCCTCTGGAGGCAAGGATACTATTACAAGGGAGGAGGATGGTGGTTTTGGGGAAGGGGAAACTATCAGGGCCAGGATAAATGGTTCTGATAAGAGAGGGTTAAAGGGGACACCTACTCAAGGGTGGGGGGTCTGAGTTAAGTGGTCAAAATAACAAAGGAGGCAGAAAGGGGAGGGCAACAAGGGGGTCTCTAATAAGGCGGAAAACTCCCATGGAATTGAGATCACGAATGGGGGGGGATGGGGGCTGACAGCGCATAGTTGAGGTAACCATAAGGATGATGGTGGTGTTAAGGTTCTGTTATTGGGAGACTCGATGATTAGGGGTATCCATTGGGAGGAACAGGGGGGTGGATGACATAGCCATATGAAGGTTGTGAGTATCTCTTGGCTGACGGTGCACAGAGCAAAGTTCATGGTGTACGGACTGGTAAGGGATTGTGGAGGGAAACTGGATTTCCTGGTGCATTTGGGAACTAACGATCTGGTGGGAAATAGCATTTTGGAAATCCAAGCAAGGTTCCAAGAACTTGCCGGAGTCTGTCGGGATAATGGATGCAACATTTCCTTTTCAGAGATATTGCCAGTACCAAAGGCCTCAGTGGAGAAAAAAATGAAGATCACAGAATTTAATGACTGGCTCAGGAAGTGGAATGAAGAAAATGGGTCGGGGTGTTAGGGAACTGGAAAGGAGTTTGGGAGGATAAGGGACTGTATGCCAAGGACAGGCTTCATCTTTCCTTATTAGGGAAGGGAGTCCTTAAACAGGTGGTGGCTGACTACATTCAAGAAAAGTGGAGTTTAAAGTTGTGAGGGGAAGGGATAAGGGAAGGGCTGACCAGAAGCTCTCTCCTCCAGATGATGGGAGTAGCCTTCAAACCTAAGGGAGGGAGGATGGAGACAGACTGGGGGAGGAGGTTTTAGAAGGAGCAGATGGTGGATGGAAGTATAAGGAACCTGGGTGGGGTTCAACAAAGGGGATCAAGGATAAGGGGGGTGGTATTAGTAAATGCCAGGATCTTGGGAAACAAGTTGCCAGAGTTCCAGTCCATGCTGTTCAAGGGGGGTGGATGTGGCAGTGTTCACGGAAATGTGGGCCAACAAAAAACATGACTGGGACCTAAACGTGTGGGAGTACACTATGGTTAGGATGGACAGAAAGGAGGGAAGAGGAGGTGGAGTGGCTATGTTCAATAGAGATGACATAGAAATTGCTAGGGTAGTAGAGGCAGAGAGAAACATGGAGGCTTTATGGGTCACCTTATGAACCCCGGAAGAAGGTAAGGTCAAGCTGCATGAAGTATATAGGCCCCCCGGGATTGGTGATGTTCTGGAGGTTGGTTTGCTGGACAACATCATTGCCCAGTGTGGAACAAAATGGGAGGGAGTAGCGTTGATGGGGGACCTTAATATGCCAGGTACAAACGGGAGAATCATGTCCTCTAAGGTGGCCAAGGAGCAGAGGCTGCTGGATGGCTTCCAGGGTGTGTTCTTAACACAGCACGTGATGGAGCCCACAAGGGAGGAGCATGTCCTGGACATGGTTCTGGTGGTTGGGGAACTGGTAAGGGCCCTGGTTGTAGAGGATCCCCTGAATGGAAGTGACCACAGTACTGTCTGGTTTCAAATAAGCATGGGAGGAGGGGGGGAGAGATCTAGGACACTGGCAGTGGACTTCAAGGGGGCAGACTTTGTGGGCATGGGAAATATTCTCAAGGATCACTTGAAGGGGATTACAACAATGACAAATGTGGAAAAGAGATGGGAGGTCATAAAACGGGGACTTCATGAGGCAGTCTGGACCTGCGCTAAGGTGAAGTGTAAGGGAACATGGTCACATAAACCATGCTGGTGGTCCAGTGAGGTTCAGGTAGTGGTCAGAGAAAAGAAGGCTGCCTACAAAAAATAAAAAACAGCAAGAGGGGATAGGGAAAAGGAAATGTACCATCTTGCATCTAAAAAAGTCATCCTGATGGTGCGGGGAGCAAAGTCCGGTAAAGAGCAGCGGCTGGCACAGGGGATACAGGAAGGGAAAAAAAGGTTCTTCTGGTACATTGGGGAGCAGAGAAAAACTAAGGGCCATTTCGGCAGGTTGAGAACAGAAGGAGGGTGGATGGAAGAGGTGAGGGACCAGGCAGAGGTATTAAATGAGTACTTTGCCTCTGTCTTCACTAGGGAGGGGGATGGGATTTCTACAAAGCAAGGCACAAAGGAGATAGAAGCGGTAGTGAGTGGGACCAGGGCAGCAGCAGAAATGGAGCAAGAGGGAGGAAGGGAGAGGTACCCCAGGGTGTTACATCAGGATAAGGATAAAAGGCCAGTAAGGTGGGGGGACAGATGATGCTATCTCACCGAAAGGCTGTGGTTAGACCTTAAGGGCCTAAAGAATTATAAATCTCCTGGGCCGGATGGCATTCATCCGACAGTACTATGGGAATTGGCGGACATACTGGCTGCACCCCTGGCAGAGCTCTTCAACAGGTCGCTTGAGACAGGGAGGGTACCTAGGGATTGGCGAGAGGCACATGTGGTGCCAATCCATAAAGGGGGTCAAGGGAAGTATCAGGTAACTATAGATCCATCAGTTTGACCTCAGTGGTGGGAAAATTAATGGAGAGTATTCTAAAGGAATGATTGAGGGTGTACTTGTAGGAGGTGGGAGGTCTGGATAGTCGGCAACATGGGTTTGTGCCAGGTAGATCATGTCAAGCCAATCTTGTGGAGTTCTACGAATGGGTAATATCAGAACTGGACAGGGGAAAGCCTGTGGATGTATTATTCTTGGACTTCAGCAAGGCATTTGACTCTGTCCCCCACAATGGTCTTGTGGAGAAACTGATGTGGTTGGGAGTAGGCCCTTTGATGGTCAGATGGATTGAAAACTGGCTAGATGGATGCACTCAGAGAGTAGTGGTGGGTGGGGAGCTCTCGAACCCTAGACAGGTCAATAGTGGGGTATTACAGGGCTCGGTCCAGAGTCCAGCCCTCTTTAATGCATACATTTCGGATATCAGGGAGGGTATAGGGCGTGAAATGAGTCTCTTTGCTGATGACTCCAAGATGGGAGCAGTACTTGAGGGGGAAGAGGGGAGGTTGGCCCTGCAATGGGAACTGGACACCATGGAAAGGTGGGCTCACACATGGAAATTAAATTTCTATATCACCAAGTGCAAGGTATTACATCTTGAATGGGGAAACCCTAAACACAGGTATGCCCTGGCAGGGGAGGCGCTGGAGGCCTCAACAGGGGAAAAAGACCTAGGAGTCATGGTGGATGCATGTATGAATAACTCTAAGCAGTGCAGGAGAGCGGCTAGCAAAGCAAACAGGATGTTGGGATGCATCGTAAGGGGGTTCACCTTTAGGAGTAGGGAAGTGATACTGCCGCTGTTCAATGGATTGGTTAGACCACACCTTGAGTACTGTGTACAGTACTGGAGACCACACTTGAAGATGGACATACAGCTCCTGGAGAGTGTACAGAGGAAGGCAACTAAGATGATACTAGGACTAGGGGATTTGACGTATGAGGACAGACTTCAGAAGCTCTGCCTGTTTTCACTGGAGGAGAGGAGAGACAAGGGGACATGATTGAGGTCTTCAAGTACCTCAATGGAATAAATAGGGTAAACACAGGGGGATCTTTAGACTAAAGCAGGGAGGTATCACCAGAGGGCATGGTTTGAAGTTGGAAGGTGGAAGGGTGAGGGGGGAAAAGAGGAGGAGGTTTTTCATTGAGAGGGTGGTAGATCCTTGGAATGTGCTGCCTGGCGAGCTGGTTCAGAGATCCACAGCGGAGGGCTTCAAAAGAGGGTGAGACAGACACAGAAAGAGAATGCATCAGATGATGGCCTGGCCCAGGGGGTTGGGGGTGGGGATGGATGATAGGGGTTTCTGGAACACAAGTGGGGGAGGGCCTCGGTACCCAACTAGGGATCTGAGGTTCGAGCAGACTTTATAGACCATAAGACCTAATCTGCTGGCAATTAGTATGTTAGTATGTAAATTGTACAGGCACCCTGTGCATTGGAAGGGAGCCTAATATAAATAAAACTGATGATGATGATGAAAGTGGAGAACTGTTCAGTTGGCTCATTGTTTAACAAATTGCACTTAATGAAAATTGAGTCAGGGGTATTTTCCTCATGAAAAATTGTGTGTATAGAAATTGCATTACACGTCATTGCTCTTTTAAGTACTGGAAAAGAACCACTATTCCACAATTTCTTTAAAACCTATGATTGTCAACAACCAGCCTCACAATTATAGTTGTTAAACCCTGTCCCCAAATGTAGCCCCAACCAATGCTGTTATTTCATGCATTAGGGTCTGCTTAATAGCAATTGTCAGGGACCAGAAGACTCAGACATATATGCTAAAGCATTGATTGTTTAACAGTGTGACTGGTTTGCCTGGGTCAACTCAGCCCTACATTAGTAACATACATTTGTTTCATAGCCATGTTCAGAACACCATTATTATGTGTTTAGTACCTTTCACAAATAATGAAGCTACCATTTCAGCTGAACCAAACACATTTTCCCCTCGGCAAACATAACTGCCTTCATCTGATTTGGAAGCATTGAGGATTCGTAGACTGCCATCCCGAAGAATTGTTATCCTAATAAAAAAAAAAGCATTAAGTGAAGGAGGCACATGTTGTTTGCAAAAACAATTTTAGTGAAATATAGTTAAAATAAATATATTTATGACTGTTTAAGTACAGACTGAGAAAGTGCTAAAACATCTATTATAAAATGGATCAAGATGACTACCAGAAATAATGTACTCCATTTGGAAAGGTTGGGTCACTGGGTATGCCCATAAGTACTCACAAATACACAGTGCTGCACCGTCTAAGCCAAAACATAGAAACATAGAAAAACAATAGTAAAAGGAGACCCAGGGTCCATCAAGTCTTGCCCATGAGATTCCCAAAACCTATCAATTGTCCTGGGGGCTACCCCCACCCTAAATTACTATGTACTTGCTTAAATGTTACTTGAAGTTGTGCTCTAGCTCTGTCCCTCCTATGCTTGAAACCTGTCACAGTCTCTGCCGCCACCACCTCTGCTGGCGGACTGTTCCATGGCTCCACTACTCTTTCCAAGAACTAGTATTTCCTTAGATCCCTCCTCAGACTCCACCCCCTCCTCAGCTTCTATTCATGCCCTTTAGTTGTTGTGTTGGTGACCTTAAAGGAACAGCTCCTCAGTGTCTGGTACCTTGTTTATGCCTTTTAGGAACTTGAATGTTTCTATCATATTGCCCATCTCCCTCCTGGATTCCAGTCAGTACATATTCAGTGCTGTTAGCCATTCCTCATAGGGGAGTCCCTGCAGATCCTGGATCATCTTTCCCCCCTCCTCTGCACTGATTCCAACCTGTCCCTTTCCATCTTCAATTGCACCCTCCAAAACTGAACATGGTACTCTAGGTGTGGTTTAACCAGGGGTCTGTAGATAGGCATGATCACTTCCCTCTTCCTGCTATCAATCCCTCTGTCTGTACACCCCAACAGTTTGTTTGCCCTGCTGTATGCTTTATTACATTAGTTTGTCTGCTTCATGTTGTCCATAATAATGACCCCCAGGTCCCTCTTTTCCTGTGAGGTGCTCAGTTTAACTCCACTGAGCCAGTATTCCATTCCTGGGTTCCCTTTATTGAGATGCATCCCTTTGCACTTTTTTTCATTGAATTTCAGCTGCCGCAGATTTGACCACTTTTCCAATTTTTCTAGGTCTTCTTCAAGAATTTATACCCACCTTCCAAGCTTGGTGTCATCTGCAAACAGGGCTAGCTTACCCTGAATACCATTGCCAATGTCACTGTTGAATATGTTAAGGAGAACAGGGCCCAACACAGATCCCCATGGAACCCTACTAGTAACCACATCCATGACTAAATTCACCCCATTTATTACCAGCCTTTGACTCCTGTCTGTGAGCTGGATGCCCACTCATCTGACTCTACTTTTTGTGGCTCCTATGTCCTTCAGCTTCCTCAGCAGGCACTTGTGTGGTACAGAATCAGCAAGCAGCCATCCCCAGCCAGCAGCCAGTGCAATCGAGGATGCCCCCCGCCCATTGAAGCGGACCCAAAGTCGGGGTCACGAGGGCAGGCAGACAGCAAGTAGCCCTCCCTAGCCAGCAGCCAGTGCAATCGAGGACACCCCCCTCCCACCAAAGCGGACCCAAATGTATGGATACTCTGCAGAATCAGAGCCTGTGTTAGAGTCTGGCGCCAAAAACGGAATTCAAAAATCCGGGACAAAGAAAGAACTCCAAAGCTGTAGCCTTAAGGACTTTCATATTACTGTCAGCACAGGTTTACAGATAGAATATTTGCAAGGAATTAACTTGCATTTTGAATACTTTAATACCCTTTCTGAGGGACCCTTACAAACAACATACAGACGTAGAGTTTACTTAAGGTGTTGCATTACAAATAATCGACTACCTGATTAGTGTTGCTCTTTCCTCACTCTCTGTCGGCTTTTAAAGTCTCTGTCTTTCCTTTCACAGTTGGGGTCATGAGGGCAGGCAGGAAGCAAGCAGACCTCCCCAGTCAGCAGCCAGTGCAATTGAGGATGCACCCCCCCCCCACTGAAGCGGATCCAAAGGTACGGATGTTCCGCTGAATCGGAGCCTGTGTTCAGCCCCGCCACCCCCACCACTGCTCTTGATGAGCTCCTCGTTTTATAGCAATAACTCACGTGACTTCCAGAACCTGTCAGCTCACTCTTCCATTTGCAGCTTATCAGCTGCTGCCACTAGTGGCCACTAAACCTCTGCCAAAGCATTTTCCTCTTATCTCTATCAATTTTGCTACCTCTTCTACCCCTGCTATTTTTATCACTTGCCCCACTGGCATCCCTTCACCCAGCAGACCTCCCAAAAAGTGAACCACCCCCGCCTATGACCCCCTGCTTCATCCCCCAGCCCATCTATATAAACTCTCTCCAACAGCAAAACCGCACCAAAGTGCACAATTGGCCTGTTAGCGCAACCATCCTGACCCCCCTCCTTTAAACCAGGTCATACTATTCTCCGCATCCCAGCCCACTGCTGCCCTCAGCCCACAGCATCAGATCCAACCCCTACCACCAGGCCTAAATACCTCTGGCATAAATGCAAACAGTATACCATACTGCTACTTCTTCTGGCTGGAGATATTGAGGTCAGCCCTGAACCCCCCCCCCCAAATGCTCACACCCTGTTCTCCTTCCCCAAGCATCTCAGGCTCCTGCACCTCAACACCTGCAGCTTACTAAACAAAATATCTGTGCTGCAACCAATCGCCCTATCCCGTCACCCTAATATCCTGATCATATCTGAAACCTGGTTAAAGCTACATCACACCAATGCTGAAGTATCTATCCCTGGCTACTCAATTATCAGACATGATCATCCAGGGAATAAGAGTGGCAGTGGAACAGCCATGTACATCTCCTCTAATCTGCAGTTTACCATGATACAAATTCCCTCACTCCCAGCCCACATCGACTCTCTACTAATCAAACTCTCACTCCCAAATTCCACCCCTGTGTACATTGCAGGTACCTACTGCCCCACCTAGCACACCCCTACCTGACATCCTGGCACTCCTGGACAAGCTAAAATCATTAACTATGGGAGGCGAGCTTCATGCCATTGGTGATTTTAACCACAGCTGGCTAACCACAGATAAGGCCCACCTCAAGACCAAGATCAAGGCTCTAAATCTCACACAACTAATTGAACACCCCACCTGGCTAAACCACAAAACACAAAATCACTCACTCCTGGACTCGATCCTCTCCTCCCACCCCCACAGGATCCCATGTGTGGACCTGCTGCCAGACTCCCTAAGTGACCTTCACATGATCTTCATGATCAGAAAAGTGCATAGGGCCACTGCTCATCCCTCCCCCAAGATTCTGCGAACAAGGTCATATAATTCCCTGGATCTAGCATCGCTCGTGCATAACCTAGGTCAAGTAGACTGGTCTTTTGTCCCAGTGGCCACATCTATTGATGCCGCACTCGAAACTTTCAAGGCCAAATTTCTAAAAGTCTTGGACTACCATGACCCCCTGCACACAAAAAGGGTCTGAGGAGCCCACATTCCCTGGATCACTGCTGATATCATGAGCCAATGCCACTCCAGGGACCACGCATGGAAAGTCCACATGAAACTGGGCACCCAGGCATCCTTCCAAAGTTACAGAGCCCTCCGCAACTCCTGCACTAATCTCATTCTCCAAGCAAAAAATAACTATTTCCTATCTGCTTTCAGCACAAACCTGAACCACACAACAAATTTTTGGAAATCATTCAAATCCCTTTTCTTTCCCCCTACCCAGCTGCCACAACTGACACTGCCATTACAGGTCACTTCCATCACCAATCCCTGCAAGGTTGCCACTGCCTTCAACACCTACTTCTCCAGCTGTGCTGACTTGCTCCTATCGTCCCTCCAGCACCCGCCCACTCCACGCCCCCCACCCGCACTCCTACCAACCATACAGTTTCTCCTTTCGCCCTGTATCCTCAGATGAAGTACTCAACTCCCTCCGTTCCCTGAACCCTAACAAAGGTAAATGCCCCACGGCACTGGATGCCAAGATGTTATATCTGTCCGCCCCAGCCATAGCCACCCCAATAGCCACTCTGTTCAGCCTCTCCTTCTTACTAGGCAAATTACCAACCAAATGGAAACAGGCTACTGTCATACCCCTCCCAAAAGGGGGTGATCCCTCCTTCCCAGGTAACTATCGCCCCATCTCCCTACTCCAGATTTTGGCAAAACTACAGGAACGTCTTGTCCTCACCCAACTCTCTCCCTATCTGGATGCCTCCTCCTTCTTCACCCCATACCAATCTGGTTTTTGCAAGTCACACTCAACTATCACCTCCCTGCTAAGACTCACAGACGACATACTCACCGGCATGGATAAAGGCCACATCACCTCTGCCATCTTTATAGACTTAGCCAAGGCCTTCGACACCGTCTCCCATACACTGCTCCTTTCTAAACTAAAAGAAGGCGGTCTCACCAATCCAGCCTCCACCTGGTGCCACGACTACCTGGTGGGTAGGCACCAGGCTGTAAAATTCACCTCACACATCTCTAACCCCCTACCAGTTACCACCAATGCCCCCCAAGGCTCAGTCTTGGGCCCACTGCTTGTCTCCATATTCTTAAATGACCTCCCATCAGCCTGTTGCTGTTCATCCATCCAAATGTAGTAGATGACACAGTGCTGTACGCTACGGGCCCTTCCACAAGTGAGGTGGCAAATCTGCTACAGCAGGATTTCAATGCGATCCAGGACTGGTTACGGTCAAACCAACTCTTCCTAAACCCTAAGAAAACTATGTCGCTAACTTTCGGCTCACAGCAAAGACTCTCCCGTCAAGCCCCTTGCCCCCCTTTCCAAACCCTGGACGGGACCCACCTGGAAGCTTACACCAGTTTCAGATACCTAGGTGTCTGGCTTGCTCAGCACCTTGATTTCGCCACTCACATTGATTCCATACATAAAAACTACTCTCTAAAACCGGCACCCTATATAGGAACAAAAGCTGTCTCCCCTCTCCTGCCAGGAAAGCTATTGTTCAAAAGATGATACTCCCAATACTCGACTATGGCAACATAGTCTATGCTACTTCTCTCTCCTCTGCCTTGGCCAGCCTTGACACCCTTTTCCACTCTTTCTGTCGATTTATCCTGGACTGCCCACAAACAACCCACCACTGCACCTTATACAGCTCCCTAGCCCTGCCTTCCCTCCAAGACCACAGACTAACCCACTGTGCCAGGTCTGCTTCCAAATTCTGGTCCCATACCCATACCCCCCTACCTGACCTCTGTGCTCTCCCCACATCCTCCCCCTGCTTACTCCCTCAGAAGCATGGACCCCAGGCTCTTCCATGTCCCTTTCATGCACACAACCAAAGGGCAGGCAGCTTTCAAATTCTGTATCCCCCAGCTAAGGAACGCCTTGCCAGTCGATATAAGACACTCACCCAACTCCCGCCTCCTCAACGGCCTACTCAGCACCCACTTCTCCTCAAGCTGCTCATGCTTTAGCTAGTGTCCACTATGTACTAGTATTTCCATTTTTTTGTTTCTCTGTAACATTATCCCGTGTATGTTTCCCCTCCTATGTTCCTGTATCTATCTGCTTATTGTCTGCATGGTGGGTGGCCCCCTCACTGTGCTGTTTAACTACTGTTCCTTGTGATTGTACTATTGTCTTGGGGCTTGTCCCCCAGGTCACATCTGGAATGGAGCAAACCTTGCTCAGTATGCCTTCCTGGTTAAACGCGTAAATAAATAAATAAATAAGCAGAAAAGGTCCAATGCATGTCCCTTATTCAATTCCCTTGCCACTCAGTCACAAAAGTGATTAGATTTGCCTTGCATGACATTCCTGCCACAAATCCATGTTGTTTGGTGTCCTGGAGCCTCTTCTCCTCTACGTATTGCACAAAGTTTTACTTAATCAAGGTTTCCATTACTTTTCCCACTACAAACGTGAGGCTAACTGGTCTCTAATTCCCCACCTCTTTCCTGCTCCCCCTTGTGAAGCAGCACCTTGTCTGCCACCGTCCAGTCCCTCAGAACCACTCCCATAGCCAATGATCTGTTGAATAGGCATGCTGGGGACCTGCTAACTCTTCTGCTAATTCGTTTAGTACTGTTGGAAGCAATCCATTTGGTCCCTGTGCTTTGTCTGGCTTGAGGGCTGCCAGTCCATCTCTGACCCTATCGGTTGTAAATTATGATTTCCTACTACTTGTGTTCCTCTATCAGCAGCTGTTATACCACTCTCTGGCACTGGACCAGCATTCTCCCTCACAAATACTGTGGAAAATAAGTTATTTAGAACATTTGTCTTTTGACTGTCTTTCTCCACCAGTCCATCTCAATCCAGCAGTTTCGCAATATCACCCCTTTCATTCTTTTTTTCCAGAATGTAATGAAAAAAGTGTTTTTCTCCTGCCTTTATCCCCTCTGCGATCCAAAGTTCTGTATCTGCCTTTGCCTCCCTCACCACCCATTTGCTTCCTTATTCTTCTTGATGTAATCCTCCCATCTGTCTATCCCCCAGTAATTTTTGAACCTATAGAAGGCATTCCTTTTGCCCCTGATTGCTATTTGGACCTGAGCAGTGAACCATATGTGTTTCCTGTGTGTATTCTGACACAGAGCTTTGTTTCCTCTAGGACTGAGTCCTTTATTGCCCCAGATGTTTTCGACTTCAAATTTTTCAGTGATGTTTGGCAGTTTATTCCTAACTATATCTTTTAACCTTTCAAAATTTGCTCCTCTGAAGCTCAAGACCACCGTCCAGGATATGGATTTTTCAGCCCCAATGGAGTTCTCAAACCATACTGTTTTATGGTCACTATTGACTAGATGATCCCCTACTTAAACTGCCCCTACTTCTTTGGTGTTTGTAAGAACCACATTGAGGATTGCATCCTGCCTAGTTGGAACCATAACCAGCTGATTGAGAACACAGTCCTGTTGGACATCTAAGATTGTCAGACCTTTGAAGGACTTTGCCACTGAAACATCCCAGACCACATCTGACAACTTCAGGTCACTGACAACCACCTTGGCTCCCCTTCCTGAGACCCTGTTAATATCTTGCATGAGTTCCCAGTCCTTCTCTTCTCCCTGACCTGGAGTTCTACATATAAATCCCAAGTGGAATGTATTTTCTAATGGAGAATTTAGCTGAATCCACAAGGATTCAACATTTAAGTGGCTGTCATTTTCATTCACTGTATCCCCTATGCCTTCTCAAACATACAGTGCTACCACCCTTTGGCTCCTTTCCTATCCTTTTTGTTGAACACATATCCTGGGACCAGAAGGTCCCATTCATTGTGCTTTGAGGCCCAAGTCTCAGTGACTGTTAACAGTTCAACTTCTGTGTCTGCTATTAATGCTTGTAACTAAATAAATGCTTGCAGCAGTTGTTGTTTAGGCTCGGTTGTTATCACAGAGACAGTCCATAAGAAAGTGGCAGTGGAATTGTCTGATTCACAAAACCTTTCCAAGACCATAACATAATGTTGCTTACCATAATACAGTATACTAGGCATGTGATTTCTAGTGTGTATCAGGTCATTTGAGGTATTTTATATATGTAAATGTGATAACAAGAAACAAACCTACATTTTCAATGAATAACAAGAAATAACAAGAAATTCCAGAAAAATAAAAATAAAAATTATAGCAAATAAGAAGAATTTCACAGGGCTCTTCTCATTTCCCAAGCTCCTGGCATTGAGACAGACTGCCTTACATGAACTTGTATGAATTCTATGGGCCCGATTCTAGAAGCATTACTGCCGGCACAAGGTCCTTGCACCAAACAACAATGACGCAAGATGCACCTTGTGTCAGAAATTGTGATGATCCCTATTCCAGAATGTGATCTGTGCCTGATTGGGACACAGCTGAGCAAAGGGGCACTGCACCACCCTTGCGACCAGAAGCAGGGTATGCCAGGTTGCAAAAAGGGGCTTGCACCATGGTGAAGCTGCAACATCCCCTTTCCTTGGGACTCCAAAAGCCCTGCTGCTGTTGGTAGGGAAGGGGACATGTTAGACCAGCCAGGAGGTGGTCTAAGGCCTCATGGCATTGCCGCTCAAGGTGGGGAGCTGGTGGGGGGCCCAAATTTGGATTGGGGGTGGACAAAACAGGGGTGTACTATGGAGGTGTTGGGGAGCAGTGGATATGCTGGGGGGGTGATCAAGCACCTTGTGAGGGGTGCCGTTCTCAGACAGCACAGCATACACCAGTAGGTGACTCGTGCTAACAAGATCACCCCCACTGGGTGCCCGATCATCCCCCCAGCATACCCACCCACTCCCTAAAACCCCCATGGCATCCTCTGTACAACTTGTACCCCAGGAGCCCTCCTGACATACAGTCCTGTCTAGCGCCTGGTTAGGAGGGTACATATGTCAGGTCCCACTAGTACGCCACACGTTCTGCACTAGTCTGCCTTTGCATCATTTCATGGGTATTGTGACACAGGGACCCACGATGCTCCAGAATCAGGCACATGATCCCTAATGCACTGGGAGTGTGCTGCAGCCTTAGATCACCGGAACTTTGTGGTGATCTATGGGCTCTTTCAGAATCGGGCCTTATTTTTCCTGCCTGTGGATGTGCAACAGTTGACTTCCCATCCTTATTATTCCTAGTTTTTCTCTTTTGGTTGGTGTGATTAGATTGATATTCTCTGAAGATGAGCCCATTTAGTTGGGGAGGGATAGCTAGAGAACCCACCATTTCACAGATAGACTCCCTAGCCTCCTGCGTCCCCTTACCTTATTTAAACAACCTAAGTGGAGGTCATTTTTTTCCCCAGTGCCATCACCCCTTCTTTAGTCAAATGCAGCCCATCGTATTTGAAAAGCCTTCTGTCCCAGAAGTCCCCCACAGAAAGAAATTCTTTCCCATCACTCCATTGTTTTAAAAAGCAATTAAACTCATTAATTTCCTCCTATCTTACTCTGTTAGTACTTTCCCCTACACCCCAGACTGGGAGAACCTCAGAGAAGGCCAGGGAAGTTGACCTAGCTGCCAGTCTTTCACTTAATTTTTCAAAGTTCTGTTTCACTTACTCTGCCAACTAGCTTGCCAGGTCATTTGTACCCAGGTGTATTAGGATTTCTAGGCCTTCTGCTGCCTTATCCACAGTCTTTCCAGTGCATTCTCCATCCCTCTTTGGCTCCTGCCAGGCACCAGGCTACTGCTTCTGTCTACCCATCCTTACATAGCCGAGCCTCAGCACCCCATACCATTGCATCTCCAATGATAATTAATTGCTTGCCCTTTGTTTTTCTGGGATTCATATTATCACCACTTAGTGTCCTCACCTCATTTTGATTCAGCCCTCTGACTGACTTAATATCCCCCTGCATGGAGTCAGATTCCTGCAGTTCTGCTATGGGTGCAAAATAGTTTGTTGTCGGAGTGGTGCTAACCCAAACAGAGCCTTTTTTGGCATACTTCATAATACTTATCTCCCTCCCCTCCCCACCACCTGTCACCCCCCCCACCGGGCCGGTGGGCATTTTGGCAGGTGGGGGTGGGAGCTCCAGACCAGCTGTTGATGCAACCTTGTGATTTCTGTCTAAGTCGATTCCAACTGAGCTCTGGGCTTATTTTTTTTTGTCTGCATATGGGGCAGTACCCCACTTTCCAGTGTAGTCCCCCAGAGACGAGGGCCCCACACACGCTACAGTTCACTATCCCTATGTTAGACTGCACAGTACTACTGCAAATTCACATATTAATCAACTCCAAGCTGTACCAACACTTTCTATGTGATCCTGCACAACAATCAGTTCCTATATGATCCTGCACAGTAAACAGTAATGCGGACATACAATATCTCTATAGAAGGACTATAAATTCTTATAAAAGTTTTATCCCAAGCCATTATACATAGTAATTGCAATAAGACACATCAGGGTACTGCATTTTTTTAGAGACAGAGATGCACAGACCAGATGAGTATTACATCTCCCCATAAACACTCACGCTATTGCGCATTACTGCCACTTATATAATCAGTTCAGAATAGCAGGGGATATTCAGTGGCATAAACATAGTTACAGTATATTGTGAAAAATGCCACCTACTGTAACTCACTTAGCTATTACATACTAACATACTAAAATGCCAGCAGAATAGGCCTAACGGTCTTTCGTGTCTGCTCGTTTGGTCAGTCCCCAACCTGGGTGCTGACCTTGCTGTCCCCCTCGCCTTCTCTGGCTTCTCCCTTCCCAGTTCCAGATATTCTTGCTGCATTGAATTTTGCTTCCAGAACCCTTCCCCTGTACCTGTCCCACCCCTCTTGAACCCCTCCACTGTCTCTGCCTCCACCAGCCCCTAGGCAGTGCATTCCATGGCTCCACCACCCTCCAGTGAAGTAGCACCTCCTCCTTTCTCCCTGAATCTTCCCCTCCAGCTTCCAGCCATGCCCTCTAGTGGCCCCTTCCTTCTTCCTTCAAGCACCCCAACTGTTCCTCCCCTATTTACCCTCTTCATGACCTAAAGACCTCTATCATGTCTCCAGTGTCCCTTCTCTCTTCCAATGTGTACATATTTAGCTCTTCACGCTCTCCTCATAGGTCCTGTCCCCAAGCCCCAAATCATTTTTGGTTGCCCTCCTCTGGACCCTCTCCAGGAGGTTAATGTCCGCTTTAAGTGTGGCCTCAAAGCTGCATGCAGTACTCAAGGTCGGCCTCACCAAGCAGTTATACAGAGGGAGTATCACTTCCTCCTTCTGGAGGTGATCCCCCTAGCGATGCATCCCAGCATCCTGTTGGCCTTGGCTGCTGCCCTCCTACAAGTCTCAGAGTTGTTCATCTTGACATCCACCACCACCCCCAGGTCCCTCTCAGCCATCGAGACTTGTAGCATTTCCCCAGGGTGTACACTTGACCTGGGTTTCTGGCCCCCAGGTGGAGTACCTTGCATTTCCCTGCATTGAACCTCAGCTTCCACTTTCTAGACCATCTTTCCAGAGCCTCCAGGTCCCCCTGTAGGGCCACCCTCCCCTCCTCCCCATCCACCACCGCCCCAGTTTCGAGTCATCTGCAAAGAGACTCATCTCACTCCTGATTCCTGTCCTATGTCCGATACGAGATGCTGAACAGAAGGGGCCCAAGGACTGATCCCTGTGGGACCCCACTAATGACCCTCCTTGGGAATGAGACTATCCCCCCAACTACGACCCTCTGGGTCCAGTCCTGGAGCCAATTGCCTATCCATCTGATCATCTGGTTCCCCACCCCCATTTCTCCCAGCTTATCCAACAGGCCCACGTGAGGAACAGAGTCAAATGCCTTGCTGAAGTCTAGAACTAGGGATGAACTCCTAGATCCACATAGAAATTTCAAATGATCAGGAGTACTTTGCAACATCAAGGATGAAGCCCTGAAATAATTGCAGTTAGTTACACTGGTATCCATCCTAACCTTCCACTTTACCACAGAATAGTTTACCACATTAAGGTACAGCAATACAGCACATTCCCCTTATGGTAATATCTTTCAAGCTACCATATAAGCTGCAGTGTTAAATTATTATGCCTAGTCAGCATAATAAGGTAACACTTTAGCTAATGTGATACATTAACTAATACTACTATCAGGGGGAAATGTTGTATTCTGTATTGTAGTACCTTAATGTGGTAAATGTTTATGTGATATACCATATTTGTATCGCTACCACTGTGAATTGTGTGGTTTGGGGTAATACAGCTGCACTTTGGATGGGCTTCTGGCACCAAAACAAGTCAGGGATGGGATATTTTGCAACACCAGGATTGTCTTAGTGTTTTATATTTTGTGAGGACAGGTTATTACCAGTAGTGCTGCATCATGAAAAAGAGCAGTGGTATATTGCATTCCACTGGTTTCATGGAATTTGACTACAGACTTATTGAGAACACATACTGAAAAATCTCGAAAATGTCTTTACAAATAACTGTCAATCTTAAAAAAATTTATACATTTTTTGTTTTATTATTTTTCATTCTATAATATTGGAAAAAACACCAGGAAGGGAAGGTGTATCTCTTTGCAGATGACATGAAGATCTGCAACATTGCTGACACTCCAGGAGGGGTAGAGAAAATTATAAAGGACCTAAGCAAGCTTGAGGAGTGGCAAGTGTATGGCAGCTTAGATTCAATGCAAAAAAATGCAAGATCATACACTTGGAGGACAGAAATGTGGGCAAGCAGTACATGATGGTGGAGGGGTACTGACAGCCACCAAACAGGAAAGGGACCTGGGAGTAATCATATCTGATTATCTAAAGGTTACCAAACAATGTGAGAAGACTGTGAGGACAGCCAGTGCTGGGGTGCATAGGGAGCGGTATCTCCAGTAGAAGGAAGGAGGTGGTGATGCTACTGTATAGAACATTGGTGAGCCTGCATTTTGAGTACTGTGTCCAGTTCTAGGGGCTGCATCTCCAAAAGAACATAGGCAGAGTAGAAGTGGTTCAGAGAAGGGCAACAAAAATGGTGCAGGGGCTGCACTAGAAGTAATATGTGGGGACACCGGAGGATCTCAATATGAATCCCCTGGAGGAGAGGAGAGAGAAGGGGATATGATGCAGACTTTCAAATACCCAAGGATATAAATAAGGTACAATATGGTAGAATCTTAAAAAAAATAATTAAAAGGATGTTCAAGAACAAGGGGCCATGATATGAAAATAGAGGAGGGTAGACTTAGGGGTAATGTGAGAAAGTATTTTTTCATGAAGTGGGTTGGTGGATCCATGGAACAGCCTCCCAGCAGAGGTTGTTGGGCAAACATGGTAGGGGAATTTAAAAACACATGGGACAGACATAAAGGAACTGTAGTGATAGGAAAGAGAGGTTAAGCTGAAGATCTTTAAGGATCTGTGGTATATGAAGCAGGTAGGGAAATGGGCAGACTATGTGGGCTAAGCAGTCCTTTCCTGCCATCAATTTCTGTTTTCATGTTTCTATGACTGGATGTAATGAGTCTGAAACATTCAAGAAAAAAATCATTAAGTAAAGAAAGGAACACCATTCAATTACAGATGCTTGACTCTGATACTTCACTAATGATCTTGTGCAAAGATTTTTGCATATTCTTAATAAAGCTTGAATTCAAGACTCTGTGTCATGATTAGTTTCCTGAAAATTTCATGCAGTTTGGTTTTGTGGTTTTCTTTAAATCAGTATTTGTTAACTTGCTGTGTGGTGGTTGAAGATAGTGGAGTTATTTCTGCCTCTCTCAGTCAGGCTTGGATAGTGATGACATCATCTTGGAGTACTGTAGCTTGCTGCTTTCAATTCCTAATCACAACAGGCTATAGAGTTACTGGTTTGCTCACCAGGTTTCTTACAAGCTCAGTCTATGGTTTGTGTTTAGATAGATTAGCTTAAAATCTATCATTCTCGTCTTACAAAAAGTTGATAATTTGAGTTTCAATGCTGAATTGAAGTAGTGGAAATTTTTCTCTGTGAGAGATCAGCTTGTCTGTATCACAACTTTCAGCTCTTTCTCAAAAAAGCTGATTTTTTTCTAACTAAATAACACAGGGTTGTTTAATGATTATAAAATACATCTTTTTTCATTCATAGAAATAGTTTGTCTTTGATGTAGCCTTCATAAATACATTCATGTAAGAAATTTTTTATGTCAGATTGCAAAACAGGTACCTTTCACTCTCTACTATTTCAAGCACATGTACTGTCTGAACTCACAAATTTTAGTTCTTTGGTGGTTTCTGTGTGAAAATACATCATGTACAGTATGTGTATAAATAGAAACACTATATGGCATCTCAATGCATCATATCTCTTCCCCACATCTGAGTTGGCTGAACTCTACTGCCACCTGTTCCCTGCTACACAAGACCCCTGCATTCTGCTCCACAGTTGAGACTGCTGCTATCTACTGCCCACTGTCTTCCCCTACACAGTCAGGGATGCTGCCCCCTGGCCAAACAGTAGGGGTTGCTGCACCAATTGCACCCAGTTCCTGTCTCCACAGACAAGGCTGCTGTGATCTGTTAAGCCCTAGAGTCCCAGATCCCCCTGCCACCCCTATCTTTTACCCAACAGTCAGGGCTGCTGCACACTGCTGTCCTCTGTCCCCACCCCACAGTCATGGCCATGTTACTCTGTTGTCCCCTATTCCATTCTCCACAGTCAGGGCTGCTATGTTATGCTACAATCCAGAGTCCCATGTCCCCTACCTCTAAAAAGGTTGGGCTGCTGAACCCTTCTATGCAGTTCCATTGCCCCAAATGGACAGGGTTGCTGCACCATCTGCACCCTGTGCCACGGTTAAGGTTACTGTACCCTGATGCCCATCTCTGTCTTACCCCACGTTCAAGGTTTCTACACCATTCTGTCCTGTGTCCCCAGCAACCACTGTGCCTGCTGTGCTTTGGAGCCCCTTGCTTCTATAGTTAGGGTTATTGTAATATGCTTCTCCCTCCTACAGGAACAGGGGGCAACAGGGTGCCATAGCCATGACTGCAGGGGAAGTGATAGAGGGCAGAAGGGTGCAGCAGCCCCCACTGTTTGGCCAGGAGATACGGGTGTCATCAGGGCACAGCAGCCAAAACTGTAAGACAGAGTGCAGCAGCCATGCCTGTTTGTGACAAGGGATGTAGGAAGCAAGGTGTAGCAAAGGCTTTGACTCAGGGGGCAGGGGGGCAGGAGGGTGCAACTGCCTCAATTGTGGAGGCACATAACAGGGTGCAGTAAATGCCCTAACTCTTGAAGCAAGTGGCAGCATGATGCAGCAGCCTTAACTGCAGAGGCATGGGGCTCAAGGGCAGAGCAGGCCACAGCAACCCCAACTATATAGACAGGATCAAGGTGCAGCAGCCCTAGCTGTGGTGACAGGACAGAGGACAGCATGGTGCAGAAGCCTTGATTGTGGAGCATGACACAGGGGGACATCAGGGTGCAGCAGCCCTGACTGTGAGAGTGGGTGTGCATGGTGCAGCAGCTCTGCCCATTTGGGGCAATGGAAGTGGGTAGCAGGGTGAAGCAAAAGCCCCACCTCAGATGGCCAAGGGCAGCATGGTGCAGCAGCCCCAACTGTGAAGGCAGGGGGACCTAGGACTCTAGAGCTTAACAGAGCACAGTGCTCATGACTGTGCAGACAGGAGCAGGGGACAATAGGTGCAATGTCCCTGACTGTGGGTATGAGGGCAGCAGGGTATAGCAACCCCAACTGTTTGGGCATGGTGCTGCAGGGTACAGAAACCCTGATTCTTTAGGCAGGGGATGGAGGAAGTAGGGTGCACAATCCCTGACTGTGTAGTAGAACGCAGAGGGCAGCAGGGTGCAGCAGCCTCAAATGTGGAGCAGAAGGCAGGAGGCTTGTGGGACAAGGGACAGGTGGCAGCATAGTTCAGCTGCCTCAAATGTGGGGAAGAGACATGGTGCATTGGGATGCCCGATAGTGTTTCTATTCATACACATACATGATGTATTTTCAAACAGAAACCACCCAAGAACTGAAAGTTTTGAGTTCAGACTGTACATGTGCTTGAAATTGTAGAGTGTGAACGGCACCTGTTTGTCAATCTGACATGAAAAAAAAATTCTTACATGACTGTGTTAATGAAGGCTACATCAAAGACAAACTATTTCTATGAATGAACAAAATTTAGATTTATTTTATATTCATTAAACAACCCTGTGTTATAAAGTTAGAAAACAATCAGAGTTTTGATGAGAAAGAACGAAGAGCTGTGAAACAGACAAGCTGATCTCTCACAGAGAAAAATTGCCACTGCTTCAATTCAGCATTGCAACTCAAATGATAAACTTTTTATAAGAGAATTACAGATTTTAAGCTAATCTAACTAAACATAAACCACAGACTGAGTTTGTAAGAAACCTGGTGAGCAAACCATTAACTCTACAGCCTGCTCTGATTGGGAATCTAAAGCAGCAAGGCACAGTACTCCAAGAAGATGTCATCACTCTCCAACAGCCTGACTAAGAGAGACAGAATTAACTTCACTATTTGGGTGGGTGGAAGAGGCGAGGGTCCAGGCAGAGGTATTTAACGAGTACTTTGCCTCTGTGTTCACTAGGGAGGGGGATGGGATATCTACAAAGCAAGGCACGATGGGGATAGAAGCTGCAGTGAGTGGATCAGAGGAGCAACAGAAATAGAGCAAGAGGGAGGGAAAGGTACCCCAGGGGTGTCACATCAGGATAAGGATAAAAAGGCCAGTAAGCTGGAGGAGACGGATGATGCTATCTCTGCCAAAAGGGTGTGGTTAGCCCTCAAGGCCCTAAAGAAAGACAAATCTCCTGGGCCGGATGGCATTAGTCCAAGAGTACTATGGGAATTGGCGGACATACTGGCTGCACCCCTGGCAGAGCTCTTCAACAGGTCACTTGAGACAGGGAGGGTACCTAGGGATTGACGAGAGGCACATGTGGTGCCAATCCATAAAGGGGGGTCGAGGGAAGTACCAGGTAGCTATAGACCCATCAGTTTGACCTCGGTGGTGGGAAAATTAATGGAAAGTATACTAAAGGAATGATTGGGGGTGTATTTGGAGGAGGTGGGAGGTCTGGATAGTCGGCAATATGGGTTTGTGCCAGGTAGATCATGTCAAACCAATCTTGTGAAGTTCTACGAATGGGTAACATCAGAACTGGACAGGGGAAAGCCTGTGGATGTATTATTCTTGGACTTCAGCAAGGCATTTGACTCTATCCCCCACAATGGTCTTGTGGAGAAACTGATGAGGTTGGGAGTAGGCCCTTTGATGGTCAGATGGATTGAAAACTGGCTAGCTGGATGCACCCAGAGAGTAGTGGTCTGTGGGGAGCTCTCAAACCCTAGAGAGGTTGGTAGTGGGGTACCACAGGGCTCGATCCTGGGTCCAATCCTGTTTAATGCATACATATCGAACATCAGGGAGGGTATAGGGTGTGAAATGAGTCTCTTCGCTGATGACAAGATGGGAGCAGTAGTTGAGGAAGAAGAGGGGAGGTTGGCCCTGCAAGGGCACCTGGACACCCTGGAAAACTGGGCTCACACATGGAAATTAAATTTCAATATCACCAAGTGCAAGGTGTTACATCTTGGGTGGGGAAACCCTAAACACAGGTACACCCTGGGAGGGAAGGGGAGGTGTTGGAGGCCTCAATAGGGGAAAAAGACCTAGGGGTCATGGTGGATGCATATATGAATAAGTCTGAGGAGTGCAGGAGAGTGGCTAGCAAGGCAAACAGGATGTTGGGATGCATCATAAGGAGGATCACCTCTAGGAGCAAGGAAGTGATTCTGTCACTGTACAATGGACTGGTTAGACCACACCTTGAGTACTGTGTGCAGTACTGGAGACCACACTTGAAGAGGGACATACAGCTCCTGGAGAGGTTACAGAGGAGGGTAACTAAGATGATACGAGGGCTAGGGGATTTGACATATGAGGACAGACTTGAAGAGCTCTACCTGTTTTCATTGGAGGAGAGGAGAGATGGGGGGGGCATGATTGAAGTCTTCAAGTACCTCAAGGGAATAAATAGGGTAAACATGGAGGGGATCTTTAGACTAAAGCAGGGAGGTATCACCAGAGGGCATGGTTTGAAGTTGGAAGGTGGAAGGGCGAGGGGGGAAAAGAGGAGGAGGTTTTTCACTAAGAGGGTGGTGGACCCTTGGAATGCACTGCCTTGTGAGCTGGTTCAGAGATCCACAGTGGAGGGCTTCAAGAGAGGGTGGGACAGACACAGAAAGTGGATGTATCAGATGATGGCCTGTCCCAGGGGGGTGGGGATGGATGATAGGGGTTTCTGGAACACGGGGGGGGTAGGGCCTCGGCACCCACCTAGGGATCTGAGGTTCGAGCAGACTCGATAGACCATAAGGCCTAATCTGCTGGCAAATAGTATGTTAGTATTTTCAGCCACTGTATAGCACATTAACAAATGCTAATTTAAAGAAAATCACAAAACCATACTGCGTGACATTTTCAGGAAACTCTAATTATGACATAAGGACCTGAATTCAATCTTTATTAACAATATTCAAAAACCTTTGCACATGATCTTTAATTAGGGCACATGTCAAACACTGAAACAAAAGTTCAGCAGTTTGAAACTCTGAAACTGTCAGCCAGAGAAATCAAACACCACAAAAAAGCACATGTTTAGAAAGCCAGCAATACCGCTAGCTACTTGGAGCCCTTCACACTTCTTGGAAAAACATCTGGATCACCTCTCATGAGTAAGCATGTTATATGTGAAATTACAAAGCACAAGGCAGAATTTATTTATTTGATTTTTGTCAACTGAAAAAAGAGAAACAGAGGAGTATCAGAGTCAAGCAGGCATAAGCAGAAGGAGAAACAGAGGAACATCAGAGTTAGGCAGATAGTGATTGTATAGTGTTCCTTTTTTGCACTTCTGGGTTTGGCAACAGAATGACTACTCTCACTGTAGAGCTCTGAAATGTATTCTTACTTAGGAATTTGGGTCATCATCATGTTTGCTACAGAAAAGATGCAAATTTATACCATTTTTCTTTTTTGTTAAAATATTTACTAAAGTATACAAGTTACATTATAAAAATAGTACAAAGTATGTGAGATGTAAATTACATAGTACAAAAGACACTTAGTACATTAATACATTTTATAAATACTTAGATAAAACATAAGCATGTTAAATGCTTAGATTACAAGGTGAAGAGATGGGTAAATCAATGGTAAGTAGAGTAAATGCTTTGGGGGAAATTTTAAATAAAGTAAATTAAAAATGGCTTAAAGCCAAGTAACAATTTTACAATTTGACCTTGGAACTTTTGATATCAAATAAGTCAATGAGCATAACCTATGTTGGTGGCATCATCTGGATGGCTTAGTGCACAAGTACAGGTACAATACCCTGAAAAAGTTTAAGCACAAAATGCAGTTTGTGAAGAGCATGATGATTGCTTACTAAAACCAAGTTATAGCCTTGTGTATGTTACATGAACTATCAAGAACAATTGAGCTAGACAATTGAAAAGAAACCCTAGTTAAGAGAAGAGATACCTAGAAGCCCTTCTGCATATCAAGTCAACATAATCAAACATGGGAGGCAGGAGGGTCTTGACAATCCTAGATCTAATTTCTGGGGGAAGTAATTTCTTGTGCTTGAAAAGAAATGTAATCTTGGTCACAAATTTTTAACCAACATTACAATATGGAAGTTTCCTGTGCAAAGAGGATCAAGCCAGGGCCCAATGTCTTTGTAAGCAGAATAGTTTTCCAGTACAGTGCCTTCTCATTTTATAACTGACAACAAACCAATAAACTCCTGTAATGTTATCCAACAACTGGAGCCAAATAACAGTGCCATCACTTTGGAAACATTCAAGACCAATTTAGACTGATGAAAAAAGATTGTCAATTATCAACTATATTTGCAAGGTCAGTTGGACTGCCTGAAGTGAACCCCAGAGGCACTAAGGACCATATGACCCGTTCATAACTGGTACTCCATGCCTTTGAAGCTGTCATTGACTGTACCAGGATAAAATAAACCAATAAATTAGTGCACACACCAGAACTGTGATGAACCATTTACATTTATCATCTAAAGCACAGTGGCTAGGTTAGCCAGTTGCCGGACCTCAATGAACTTCTCCTTTCTCTGCCCACAGATGTGGTGCATGCATTTTTATTTTGTTTTCTATTACACTCAGGTTATTCTCACCTGTGAAACCATTGGCACCATCAGAATCAGTGTACATGGCTTTTTGCTTTTGTTCTTCAGTCATATCATGAAAAGTGTAAGCAAAATAGGCCCTAACACAAAGCCTTATGGACCCCTTTAGAAACCATAAGAGCTTTAGATTTAGTTCTATTTAAAATAGTTTTCTGAGTTCTTAGAGAAAGATGGCAAGTAAACCACAAAAACTAACAGGCCATGAGAGTGATAAGCTTCTGTCCTTTTATAGAGAAATATAAAGGATACCCTTGGAGTACTGTGTGGAGTTTATCTCACTTTAGTGCAAAAACGCAGCAGATATTAACTAAAATTATTTAATGGAGGATGCGCTAAAACTATGAGGAACATGTAGAAATGCTATGGATACATTTTCCATGGGAAAAAATGGGCTATTATTTCAATTCCTATACTTTTAAAGTGATTGGATAGAGTGGATCACAGAAAATGTTTTCAGTTTGTTTATCACAGAACAGCTGCAGGACATTGCTGAAGTTTAAGCCAGGGAAAATAATTTTGGAGTAATATGACTAAACATGTTTTCACCAAGATAGTTGTAAACCTTTGGAACAAGCTCCTAAAGAAAGAAAGAAGTGTAAGTGGGGAGTGTTAAATCTTTTATTTTCAAGTTGGATCAGTTCCTCATTATAAAAAATATATCTGGATTCAGCTTTTAAATTCACTGAGGAGGAGAGAGTCACAAAAACCATACCTCACTGAAGAATTATTATACCTGGGAGGAAAAGGCACATGGTCTTCATTTCCCAGGGGTTTGTGCCACTGGTGATTTTCCTCTTCATAGTTTCAAAGTCAGTACAATTGTTTGCATGCTGCTCCCCTCTTACAATATGGAGAATCAACTCTTTACTCCTTGAGAACGTCTGAACTTAATAAACGGAAGCTACTCCTTAAAACGTTTAGTCCATTTGCCTTGAGTACTCCACCTAGGATGCATCATTGCAGTGTCTTATTCTCCCTGAATGGGCGATCCTTGGTGGGCAGGCTGGAATATCTTCTCCTCTCTCTCTCACCTACATTTTAAATGATCCAACTCCTCCCTGACTCTGAGGTACCTTGTATTGCAAACCATTACAGAAAGTGCTCAGGTCCTCTGGATGTCACTTATTAGAAATTCCTGGGCTAAATCTACTGCAGGCCAGAACAAACTGTGAAAGCTGCACAACTGGGGAAGGTTTTCAGGATAGCAGGATAACAATGTGGTAGTCCACAAAGAGTACTGGGTCAATACCACACATGTAAGACAGTGCGGTATTTATCATGCTGTATAGACAGTGCCTGGGTTTAAGGTGATAGGTGTAGAATAGAAGTAGGGGAAGACCACTACCCCTGTCACTGCATGCTGAATGGGACAGTGGAAAAGTTGCCATGTGCTGGGTGCCTGTTGAGCTGCTCCAGTGGAGGAGTGGCTAGGGCACCAGCACACGGCACAGTCTGGAGACTTGGGACCATGATTCGGTTCCCCCAGGTCTCCCCTGCTACATCTGTTCCTGATGATTTAAAAAAAAAACTTGCCCCCTCTCGAGCTTCTCCCCATTCCTGGGATCCCCCCCCCAAGTTAGTTATTAAAATTCTTGGGGATGTGGTGGGTAAAGCCCCCCATGGGGGGGTGCAGGAGGGGAAGCCCACTACAAAAAGAAACATGAAGTCCCATTGTTTTCAATGTGCGCGGTGTTCGAAACAGGTTGGTGTTTTGCCCAACTCAGTTTTTGTTCATCACTGCTTGGCTGCAGCATTTTTAGCCACTCTGTTTTGTCCTGTGGTGGAATGACCCTATGCCTCAACAAAGTAATAGCAAATTAAAATGTCTATTGTGGCAGAGCTCCATGGATAGTAACACTATACTCTGGCACGTTTGTCCTCACATAACCCTTCATCAGGGTGTGTGTCTATGTGTGGGGCTTAGCCTTATATAGCATTCAATAACAAATCTGTTAATGTGTGATACCATAAACAAAACATCCATCAGCACAAACACAGGTGAATTACATAAAATCCCCTAAAATAATGAGTGAACATGTAAACCATAATAAGCAATATAATAACATGACTACATGAATTAATATAACAAATTAACGTAACTCAATAATATGTATCACAGAAAATGGATCAGAATGGGGGTCAGAGGTTCAAGTAGTTAGAGACTTATCATACCTAAAAATCTAATCACAGTTAATGTGCCCAAAGGCAAGTTGAAACTATCCCCCATAAAAAAAGTAAATAGCTACAAACTGATAAGGATCAAAAAAGAATGCAAAAGTATTACAGTCTGTATCAGAGTCTGGGTGGACAGATTCATTATGGTACCACAACACCATCCCTTAGAGTGGGAACAGGGATGTAAAAAAAAAAATTTACATTCATCAAGGTCCAAATGGACAAAATGATTTCAGTACCAGACTGCCATCCCTATGAAAGAGATTAATCAAACATGAACACAATTTGACAAATTACAATAATAGCAAATCAAGGACTAAGTAACTAGAGAGAAAAACAAAACAATAATAACAAGAATAGTTGCATTTTTTTTTGCATGCTCTATTTTTCCCCCAACCAACCCAGCTGCCTAATCCTTTGGGCAATCTGCCCATACCCCTGCCACTTCCCTGTTTCTCCATTTGCTGCCTCCCAGAATAGTTTTAAATCAAGGATGGAAATGAGAAAGGAAAAGTGTGGCCTACTGGGATTCGAACCTCAGATCTCTGGTATGCCGTTCCAGCGCTCTAACCATTAAGCTACAGGCTCACTGATCAAAGTGTCTGAGGAATTTCCTTACAGCCACACACACATTCCTTTCTCTAGTGTTGCGCAATTATGCAACTAGTTATACTGCACTGAGAGAAAGTGGTATTTCTCCCAGAATAGTTGAAATTTATAAAAAAAATATATTAAATCTAATGTTATGAAAACCTAAAAGAACAAGGACAAGAGTGAAAGGTTGCAGTTGTGATGGGGGTGGGGGTGGGGATGGGAGAAGATTAGGAGAGAGAGACAAAAGAATATGCTGTAAGCATTATTCAACCATATTTTCTTTGCAAAAAAGGGATTATATCTATTGTTTCATTGACTCCATAAGGTTATAGAGATTTTACATGAGAGATATTCTTCTGTTTGAAGCTGGAACCCACGCAAACTGCCTGATTGCATGGTTTCTGTGTTTGTAGGTCTACTGCGGGAATGAGATTCAGTTGCCAGTTCAGGGCGATCAATCAATCAATCAATCATTTATTTCTTGAAAGCGCAATTCAAATAATTATCAAAACGCTTTTGCAAATATAAAACCTATAAAATACATCACATATAAAATCAATAAATAAGTAGGCAGCAGAAATTTCAAGTTTCAGAAAATGCTAAATTAAATAGATAAGCAGGAACAACAGCAGCACGGCTTCATGTCTCAGTGGGTCTCAAAAAACATTCAATCGATGTTCAGGATAAAGACAAAAAAGAAATTTATTGTACAAAAAACACCAGACCACAGATACAAACGTGTCCCTCCCCCTAAAATGCAACCAAACATTTTCGCGCTAACTCTTGCACTTTCTCAAGGCCTCAATGTTAGCTCACTCTGGCATGCCTATCTGTGTCACTAGCTTTTTCCTCACTCCCTTCTCTACTCTCTCCAACAGCCAGTTTAAAAATGTAATTGATTTTAAGAAATAGAAACATAGAACATAGAAACATAGAATTTGACGGCAGATAAGGACCACTTGGCCCACCCAGTCTGCCCATTTCCCTACCTACTGGATAAGCTGCAGATCCTAGTTAACCAGCAGCCTACTTCTTCCTACCCCCACCCCCCAGAATTGCCTTATGACTATCCCATGCATGCTTGAATTCCACCACTGATTTTGACTCCACAACCTCCTCCGGAAGGCCATCCATGCATCCACAACCCTCTCTGTGAAAAAATACTTCCTTAAATTACCTCTGAGCCGCCCCCTCTATCTTCAAATTGTGCCCTCTTGTTCTTGCACACCTCTTTTTTGAAAGATGCTACCCTCTTGGACTTTGTTGATTCCTTGAGGTACTTGAAAGTTTCTATCATGTCCCCCTCTCCTCCTTTCCTCAAGGCTATACATATTAAGCTCCTTAAGTCTCCTTCATATGTCCTCGTGCAGACCCTGCACCATTTTAGTTGCCCTCCTCTGGACAGCTTCCATCCTGTCTATGTTCTTTAGGAGATTGGGTCTCCAGAACTGCACACAGTACTCCAGATGGGGTCTCACCAGCTGTCTGTACAGAGGGATAATAACTTCCTGTTTTCTACTGGTGATGCCTCTCCCTATGCATCCCAGTATCCCCCCAGCCCTCCTTGTTGCCTTCTCACATTGCTTGCCCACCTTTAGGTCATCTGATATGACTACCCCAGGTCCCTTTCCATTTTTGTTGTTGTAGTCTCACCCCCATTGTGTACTCTTCCCCTGGGTTTTTGTTTCCCAGGTGCATTACCTTGCACTTCTTAGCATTGAATCTAAGCTGCCATACATTTGACCATTCCTCTAACCTTGCCAAGTCCCTTTCATCCTTTCCACCCCACCCCTGTGCATCAACTCTGTTGCAGATCTTAGTGTCATCTGCAAAGAGACATTTTTCTTCAGTCCTTCTGCAATGTCGCTTATAAAGACATTGAAGAGGACTGGTCCTAATACTGAACCCTCAGGTACCCGCTGGTAACCCTCCTTTCTTCTGAGTGGACTCCATTTACTATTACTCTCTGTGTCCTATTCTCCAGCCAGTTCTTTACCCAGGCTGTCATCTTGGGACCCACTCCCAGGCTGGCTAACTTATATTAATTTTTGTGTGGGACTGTGTCAAATGCCTTGCTAAAGTCTAGGTAGGCCATGTCCACAGCCCCTCCCTGATCTACTACTTTGGTCACCCAGTCAAAGAAATCTATCAGATTCATCTGGCATGACCTTCCGCTGTGAATCCATGCTGCCTGGGTCCTGTGCCCTTCTGGCCTCTAGATCTGCTGACAATTCTTTCCTTTAGACGTGATTCCATCATTTTCCCTATCACTGAGGTTAAACTAACAGGTCTATAGTTTCCTGCTTCTGCCTTGCTCCCACTTTTGTGAAGGGAATCGATCTGCCCTCCTCCAGTCCTCGGTACCACCCCATCCTCCCATGATTTGTTAAAGAGGGGTAGTCAGTGGTGTCACTAGTTCTACCCTTAGTTCTTTTAGAATTCTGGGATGAATCCCATCAGGCCCCATTGCTTTGTCCACCTTTAGTTTTAAGAGTTCTTTCAGAACCTTTCTTTCTGTAAATGGGCTGGTATCAACTTCTGTATCCAGAGTGTTTACTGTTGTTTTTTTACTCCCCTCTTCCTTTGTAAATACTGAGCAAAAATATTTGTTTAGTATCTCTGCCTTTCACATTCTCCCTCTGCCCACCCTCCCTCCCTTATTAAGCCTCACTATCCCTCCTTGGTCTTCCTTTTGCTCCTGATGTACCTATAAAGGTTTTATTCCCCTTCTTAACTGAGTTGGCTATCTTTTCCTCAGTTTGGGCCTTTGCTGTTCTGACTGCCTTCCCAGCCTCCTTTTGCTTTAACTGATACAGTTCTCTGTCCTGCTCCTGCTGGGATTCCTTGTACTTCCTGAATGCTTTTTCTCTTGAACCTTCCTGCCACTTCCTTTGAGAACCATAGTGGTTTCTTACATCGTCTTGTTTTGTTTATTTGCTTCACACAAGGCTCGATTACCTCTGTGATGGCAGTTTTATTATTCCCCATTGTTCTTCCACCCTCCTTCCGCCCATTTGCTAGTGCATTCCTTAGGCACTCACCTATTTTGCAAAGTCAGCCTCCTAAAGTCCAGTACTTTTGTCTTTGTATGGCTTGACTCTATTGCTGTGTTTATTGTGAACCATACTGTTCGATGGTCGCTAGTTCCCAGATGGCTACCCACTTACATCTGTGATCCTCTCCATCTCCATTTGAGAGTATCAAGTCTAATATTGCTCCCTCTCGAGTGGGCTCCAGTACCTAGTTGTCTAAGGCATGCCCCTGTGGGGCATCTAGAATAACTGCACTCTTGATGGCAGCTGCAACATGCGCTCAGTTAACATCTGGCATATTCAGATCACCCATCAGCAATATCTCCCTTTTTCTGCCATTCTAAGTATACTTTCTATCATTTCCTTGTCCACTTCCTCCCTGAGAAGGGGGTCTGTATACAACCCCTGTGCGGATTGTGGTGCCATTGCCTGTCTCCAAATTTACCCACAGTGCTTCTTCTCCTCCCTGTTTACCCTTTTGTTCTGTTGCTTTTATTCCTTCCCTTATGTAAAGAACTACTCCTCCCCCTCTTTTACCCTCCCTGTCCCTCCTGTAGATAGTGTATCCTAAAAGTTTGTCTGCTTTGGTAGCTAGGTCAAGTGTCAGAGATGCTGGTGTCCCTGTAGGTTGGTGAGACAAGTCTGCTGTTGTCATGACAATGCTCAGTAACAAAAGTTTGTTTTTTACCTAACATAAATGCCAGAATGCTTACCTGGAAAAGTTACAAAACCGCACTGCAGGGTTATTGAACAATTTAATTTAATGCTGCACTGGAGCACACCTATTCTTATCCGGTCAGCTTTTTACTTTGAAACTGTGGCTGCTAGCTCCCGTTCAGATGCCATCTGCCACTGCTGTGTCCCAAAGCAATGCTGAGGATCGCACAATGCTCGCTCTGCACTGCAAGGTGATAAAGTATGTTAAAGGACTGGAGGTGAAACATGTGCTCTCCCCTGGATGTGTCTGCAACATTTCAGTTATAATGTGATTATTATTTTATTTCTATATGGTGGGCATTTGAAACAGTGCTGGAGGTGGCTGTAGTACCGTCCTTTAATTCCAGAAATTGAACTCCTACAAAATAGGACTTAATGCATAGAATTGCTGGGCTGGTAAAATGGCTCAGGTAGCATATTAACGTGCATAATATTAAATGCTGCAGCTGCATGGATCACTAAAGATGGACAAGACAAACATGTGTCCATTTTGTCTGGCTTTTCCTACATTTTTATGTGATTTTTGACTCGGGGGTGGGGGGGGGATCCAGTAATAGTGGCCATTCCATTGTAACACTAGCTCTCTTTTCCTGACTGAATCTAGTTTAGAATCCAAATTAACTTTCTTTGCTGTCTTCCTTTATTTTTGGACCTATTCCCTCCCTCCCTACTTCTGACATAAATACTAGTGTGACCCCAGTTTACATCAACTGAACACTTTGAGATCATCCCCTTATCCACTCCCTGTTGTTGGTTTTTCATAGTTTACGAACACACAAATGTGCGAAATTGCCAGCAGATACAGGCCTATTGGTCTATCTAGTCTGCTCGAGTGTGCAGTTCGGTCTTTTAGACTGCAGCTGCCCTCCCTCCACTTGCCTCCTCCCCCATTGATTTTGCCCATATATCCTTCACTTCCATCCTCTGCCCCCCCACCATGGTTTGAACCCTCCCTCTGAACCTGTCCCACACCCTTTTGAAGCTGCCCACCATCCGCAGTGATATCACTTCCTCCAGCAGCATGTTCCACCCTGCCACCACCCTTTCAGTGAAATAGTGCCTCCTCATTTCACTCCTGAATCTGCCTCTTTCCAACTTCAGACTGTGCCCCCCTGGTTTCTCTTTCACCTTTTAATTTGAAAATACTTGCAGTTCTTACACTGTTCATTCCCTTCAGGTACTTGAAGGTCTCAATCATATCCCCTCTCTCCCTTCTATCCTCCAGGGAATACGCATTGAGCTCTCTCAGTCTCTCCTCATAAGGTTTATCTCCCAATCCCAGGATAATTTTTGTTGCCAGGTACTGTGCCCCCTCTAACAGTTTGATGTTCTTCTTCAAGTAGGGGTGCCAGTACTGCATGCAGTACTCAAAGTGTGGCCTCACCAGGGACCTGTAATGGGGCAGGATGACTTCCCCTTTCCTAGAGGTTATTCCCCTTGTCATGCACCTCAGCATTCTGTTGGTCTTTGCTGTTACCTTCCTGCACTGGGCTGTGTGGTTTATTTCCCCTGTCACTAGTACACCCAAATTCTTCTCCTTCTTTGACTGGAATAACTGCACTCCTCCCCTCAACCAGTAACTATTTCCAGTGTTGCTGGTTCCTAAGTGCATGACTTTGCACTTCTTGGCTTTGAACTCAAGTTGCCATTTGTTAGACCATTCCTGCAGTTTTGACAAATCCTTATGGAGTACTGTATCTCTTTCTACTTCATCAACCTCCGCACAGATCTTGGTGTCATCGGTGAAGAGACTGATCTTACTCTTTATCCCTTCTGTGATGTTGGAAATGGAAATGTTAAACAGCACTGGTCCCAGCACCGAGCCCTGTGGGTCCCCGCTTGTTACCGAACTGGGCTTAGATACCTCACCCTCCACTACTACCTTCTGCTATCCATACTGCAACCAGCTCCTGATCCATCTAACCAGTTTCTTCCCCACTCCAGGTTGCTCAGTTTGCTGGTCAGCCTACCATGTGGCACTGAATCAAAGGCCTTGCTAAACATAGAAACATAGAATTTGACAGCAGATAAGGACCGCTTGGCCCACCTAGTCTGCCCATTTTCCTACCTAACAGATAAGCTGCAGATCCTAGTTAACCAACAGCTTACTTCCTCCTACTCCCCACTAGGACTGCCTTATGTCTGTCCCATGCATTCTTGAATTCCCCCACTGTTCTTGACTCCACGATCTCCTCAGGGAGGCTGTTCCATGCATCCACAACCCTCTATGTGAAAAAATACTTCCTCACATTACCTCTGAGCCATCCCTCCTCTATCTTCAAATTGTGCTCCTTATTCTTGCACATCTCTTTTTCTGAAAGATGCCACCCTCTTGGACTTTGTTGATTCCCTTGAGGTACTTGAAAGTTTCTATCATGTCCCCTCTCTCCCTCCTTTCCTCAAGGGTATACATATTAAGCTCCTTTAGTCTTTCTTCGTATGTCTTCTGGTGCAGACCCTGCACCATTTGGGTTGCCCTCCTCTGTCTATGTCTTTGCAGAGATGGGGTCTCCAGAACTGCACACAGTACTCCAGATGGGGTCTCACCAACTGTCTGTACAGAGGGATAACAACTTCCTGTTTTCTACTATTGATTCCTCTCCCTATGCATCCCAGTATCCCCCAGCCTTCCTTACTGCCTTCTCACATTGCTTGCCCACCTTTAGGTCATCTGATATAATTACCCCCAGGTCCCTTTCCATTTTTACTGTTGTCAGTATCTCACCCCCCATTGTGTACTCTTCCCCTGGGTTTTTGTTTCCCAGGTGCATTACCTTGCACTTCTTTGCATTGAATCTGAGCTGCCATACATTTGACCATTCTTCCAACCTTGCCAAGTCCCTTCTCATCAAAATGCCTCTAAAGTCTAGGTATAGGACTCCCACTGCATGACCCTTGTCCAGTGCCCATGTCACCCAATCAAAACAGTCCACCAGGTTTGTCTGGCAGGATCTGCCAGAGACAAACCCATGCTGTCTTCCGTCCTGGAGATCATTATACTACAGACATTTTACCAGTCTTTCCTTGAGGATAGTCTCCCCTTGCTTTTCCACAATTGAGGATAGACTTACTGGTCTAGAGTTCCCTGGTTCATCCTTGGGCTCACTATTATGGATGGGTACCACATATACCACCCTCCAATCCCTGGGTACACATCCCATTTCCAGAGAGGTGTTGAACAGGGCAGCCAATGCCCCTGCCAGGACTACTGCCAACTTTCTCAGTACTCTAGGATGAATTCTGTCTGGCCCAGGTGCCTTATCAACCCTCAGTGACTTGAGTCCCTCCAACACCCTTCGCTCTGTGATTTTTCCATCCATGATCTCCTTCCCCCCTATCCCCACCCCACCCTTCTCCTTAGGTATGGGCCCATCCCTCTCGTTGGCGAATACCAAACAGAAGTATTTGATGAGTACTTCTGCCTGCTCTGCCCCCTTTTCTGCCCACCCACTGCCATTCTCGATCCTAACAATCTGATCCTTACTCTTTCTTTTCTCCCTTATATACATGAAGAAATCCTTTTCACCATCTTTGATCCCTTGGGCCAGCCACAGTTCTCTCAATGCCTTGGCTGCCCTTACTGATCTACTCACTTCCCTGGATTTCATCACATATTCCTCCCTGTTCTCTTCCCTGTTGGATCTTTTGTAGGTTCTAAATGCAGCTCTCTTTTCCATTACTCTCTACCCTACCTCCTTGTTCATCCAGCTCAGCTTCTTGGTCCTGGATTTCTTGTTCTGGCTCTTGACACATGTGCTAGTGGCCTCAGCCAGGCCCCTCTTGATGATTGTCCATTTCAGTTAGGTGTCCATTTTTGGGCGGATGCTAGCTATGTGCCCTTCTATTCTACTACCCATTCTATCAAAGTTTGCCATTTTGAAATCCAGGACCTTAGTCCTTGTAGTGGCTACTTCCTTACCTAGATTGATTAAGAACATCATTGTGCATTGGTCACTTCCCACCAGAGGTTCCTCTACTCCAACATCCCTGACTTACTCCCCATCCTCCAGCACCAGGTCATGGATGTTCCCCTCCCTAGTTGGTTCTGCTACACTCTGTGTCTGGAAGATGTCCTGGAAGGCTTCCAGGAGGATCTGTTCCCAGGTGCATCAGGTAGCCGTGATGCTCCAATCTATCCATCCCTGGAAGATTAAAGTCCCCCACAACCACAGTACTCCCTTTGCTGCTAAGCCTCTTTAGCTTCTCCCCCCGCTCCCTATCAATCTCATCATTTTGTGTTGGAGGCCTATAAGCTACCTCTAATCTAGTTTGCCTACCCCTCGGGTTTTATAGTTGCATCTGTATGGCCTCCACCCAGCCTTCCTCCCCCCTCCTCCCTATAACACCTTATCCCTTCCTTAATGTAAATGGCCACCTCACCTCCTATCCCCTTTTCCCTATCCCTCTGGTATAACTTGAAACCTGCGATGGCTATGTCCCAGTCATGGTATTAGGCTGCTCTTGTCTTGGTGATGGCAGCTATGTCCACCTCCCCTTCCACCATCAATGCCTGCAACTCTACCATCGTGTTGCCCATGTTCCTAGTATTCAGTGATACCACACTCTATTTTGATCTATTGTGCTCTGCACCTTTACCCTCCCCTCCTTTTCCCCTCCTATTTAAATTTGGCACCCACCATGCTGTGGGGGGAGGTCCAAAGGACCTCCTGTCTTGGTGAAGTCCCACCTCTTTGGCCACCCCTTACCTAGTTTACATTTTCTTTGATAAACTCCCCCAACTTGTGCCTCAGTACCTGTGAGCCCTCTTTACTAAGGTGCAACCTATCCTCTGCATGCAGGTCTGTGTTCTTCCAATTGTTGCCCCCCCACCAATCCATACCACATGGATCCACTATATTCCTTCAGCCATCTATTGAATTCAGTGATTCTCTGCTTCCTAGCTGTACTCGCTCTTGGCACTGGTAGGATTTCTGAGAAAGCTACCGACCTTCCCACTGTACTGTATAGTTTTCCCAGTTCTCTAAAACTGTCTTGCACCTCTTCTATCCTTCTTCCCATCAGGTCTTTTGTGCCAAGGTATACCATAATGTGTGTTTTTTCCCCTACCTTCCTCACACATCTGCTAATATGCTATCCCACTCTACCCGCTGTCATGTCTGGCATACATTCCACCCAAATGCTGCTTTCCCTGGTGCCCCTTCTCCCTCATCATACACTCTTCAGTATTGAGTCCCCCAAAATAATGACTTGCCCTCCTTTATCCATTTCACCCTCCTGATGCCTGTTAATCCTCTGCTCCGTCTTGATCTCCCCATCCTTCCCCCTGCTTCTGTACCCCTGTTCCTTCCATGAGCCATGTATGTCCCCTTTTCTTTGCCCCATCCTTTCCCCTGTACAACTTGTGCCCAGACTATCTGACTCTACCCTCGTACCCTTCCTCTTCTGCTCTACCTCCCCCATTTCTGTGCCTGCCTTCCCAACCCTCTTGCCACAGGCTCCTTGTGTCCCCACTGACCTGTTCTCTTCCTCTTTCCTGTCCCCCCCATGCTAGCCTTTCCATGGCTGCCTGTTGAACCCCCCAGTCTGTTCTCTACATGACTCTCCCTCCCTCCTCTCTCATATCTGCTGCTTCATTACCTACCTTCTGACCTGCATTGCATCTCTGCAGCCTGGGCTACCTCTTTTGCCTTCTGCCTCCCTGTTGTATCCCTTACCCTTCATAGTGCCCTCCACCCATCCATTCTCTGCAGTTTCCCACCCCATCCCTTCCTGCTCCTCCAGGCTAGCCAAAACAGAGAATCTGTTCCTACTGTCATTCTCCCTTCTCTGAACTACTCCAGCCACCCCTCTCTGTGACTTACACCCCTGCCCTGCTCCTTTTTGTATCTTTCCCTGGTGCTTGACCACTCTCCAGTCGTTGGTGCCTGCCCCCAGCTGCTCCTGATTGACTGCCCCTCTTGCTCCCCCACCTTGTCTGTCCTTTCTTTTACCTGCAGCAACCTCTGGTGACAGCCTCCTTAGGTCCCCTTTTCCTTGGTGTTCCCCACCCCTGTTCCCCCATCTGCCCTGCTCTCTTTTCAGCCATCCAAGCTCCTCGTTAAGTTGTATCAACTGCTTAGACATCATACACCCCCCCTGCCCTCCATGCAATCCCCAAGAATATGGCTGCCCTGCATCTATTACAACATACTACCCATCCCTCTTGACTGCCCACAAACACTCTCCCTCCCCATGCCTGCTTACCTGCCTACTCCCTTGGACCCCCATTCTCCTTGTGCTCCCCACCATATTGTGTATTTCTGAGTTATACCTGGTCAGCACTCCCTTTAGAGACTCCTCTAGCCTGTACCCTACTCTCCCTTCCCCAGCCTGGCCTGCTGCCTGCTGTCCTCCCTTCTGACACTCTGCACTCGCTATTCAAGATGCTACACTCCTGCTTCATGGCACTCTAGCTTTGGATTGCTCACGCTTTAGGTCAGTTGGGCCCCCTTGTAATATAAGTGGATCCCTAGCCCTGTTATTGGCTGGTCCAAGTCATGTGGCCACCCTTCCCCCTCCAGTGTAGTCCCACCCTACCCCTCCATCAGTCAACTTACACACTCTTCCCAGCCAAGAAGAAATCATTTGTTTTGCAGTTGCACAGTTTAAATCACACAGCACATATTGCCTTCTCAGTAAATGCTACCACAGTACTAAAATAAAACAAATAAACAGACAGCACAGAGAAAGTACTTCCCTTTCAGCTCCTGCTGCCTCTACAAGTTTTTTTTTACTTCCTTCACACATTTAACACTATGAAGCTGTCAAATCCAATAAAAATAGAACATTACACTTTACTACTTCTATAAAGTTGTCCCCAAACAATAAACATAAAGGAAACTATTTACTACTTATTTATTTCAACTTTACTGTACTCCTCTTTCCATCTGGAAAGTAAGACTGCTTTCTCCTCTCTCTTCCTCTCTCTGCTGCAGTTTTCCCCATTTTAACATTGAAGTCTGGTAATAGATTTATCACTAGTGAGCCATGTGTGTTGCTTAGAAATCCCCATAATATAGAGATGCAATTTCATGATTCTTCAGCTAGGAGTACTTCATTAAGGTCAGTGCTGTGCATTAAAAAGTGAACTCAGGATTCACATCTGCAAAATATTTCCCAGTCTACAGATGAAAGTAAAATTTTTGCAATAAATGAAGAGGAGCTCAACAGCAACAGCATTACGTACAGTATTTGGTTTTGTTCCTCTGGTAAAATACTTTTCACAGCTCCTTCTTAATTGTCAAACGAACAAAACAGAGGATTAAATTAAAGCCATATCTGCATGGATAAATAAGGAGTCATATTATACAGTAAATGATTCTTCACTTTTTCCTATAAATGTACTGGGAAAATATTTTGAAGAGAGGTGTGTAGCTATAATGCTTCACTCCATGGGAAATGGGATACTGTTAAGACAGTTTGTTGAATGGTTCCCCTTATAGTCTAGTCTAGTGCACTTGCCCGGTCAACAAAAGCTAAATAAATAAATAGGACTAAGTCAGTGTTAATGTTCAAAAATGGGTGGGGGGCAAAAATACTCCACTCAGGCTGTTGTAAAATTTCTCAAAGTTCTTTATTTTTGTTAATTGCTCTGATGTTTCACACCATTATGCTTTTTCAAAGGGCTTTTCATATATTCTGTAAGAATAATAGGTAAATATTGTTTATAAATCTTACAATTTTGGATTCCATTTCTTTTCATTATTCTTCTAGTAAGATTTTCTATTATGCTTCATTGCCACTGTGCTTCTTTCTCATGCTACTTATTATACATGCTGTGTGCTTTGTTCACTCTTACTTATAATATTTGGAAGGAAATAGAAAGGTAAAACATGTTGGAAGAACTGCTTGCAAAGATTTTCTGGAATTGATGATAGCAGTATAGTAGATCCTAGAGTTTATTTCAAAAGATCACTTTCACTACAAAATAATATTATCTCCTATTCAAATGGAAACGTACAACCCTTCAAAAGGTGAGGTGTTATAAATAAACTGTAGCATGCCTTCAAGATATTATTACTATGAGTTGATGAGAAGGAGTCAGTGCTATTAAGGTGTTCTGCATCCTGTTAGTATGAAGGACAGACACTATTTGAAGTGCTAACTTTCACCTTGAGCAATGCAAAATTAGCAGGCATGAGTATTTCCATATTATCCCGGAGCATAGGAAGCTTTCATTTTCTTAAAATGAGAATCATGCAGAAATGTAGGGCTGTTAATTATGTGTTTACAGGGAAGGTTTTCTTCTGCTTGGGGCAGCAATCATTAAATCAAACTTTGTTATCGTACCAGTTATAATAATGCCCATTCAGATGGAATCTTATTTTTTTTGTGGGTTCAATAAGTTTTACTAATGCAGTTCTATGACTTCCAACAATAATAATGTAATATACATGTTTTTCAATATCTCATCAAAAATTTATGTAGCCATTTATTTATTTAAAATGCCTTTAAGAATCCTAATATTACTTCTCACTAAATTACACTTTATATATTATGATGGTCTCATAAACTCTATGGTTGTTCTTTATCTTCCAGTATCCAGGAACAGATGGAAACAGACAACGTTACTTTATCAAGCAGGTTGTTAAAGTCCCCGAGCTAATTTATCAGTGCAGCTCCAGTAATGTACCTGGCAGTTCTTCTGTTCTACTTTGGAAGAGGGGTCCAGAATTCAAGACCTGGCTGTGCAGTTTTTCATTTATTGCACTTGGTATCTGCTCACTGGGTAACTTGTTATCAGCAGCAGTTTACCACATAGGAACTAATGTGGAGCTCAGCTGATTAGGTTGGAACCCATTGAGGACTGTCGAAATACATAGGCATGATTATTTCCTTAAAAAAAACTTCCCTATTTTTTGGTAATGACAATAGCTGTAAAGTGATCATTCTAAATTGCCTAAATTTCAACAGATTTAATTTACCTGCTCATTTCATTATTCTTGCAAAACTAACCTGCTTATATCACTGACCACAGCACATGCTCCTCAGAAACTCCATCAGTATGGTTCCCTCAAACAATAAGACAAGTAAGGAATGTCTCTTTGGCTTTACTTTTTTAAGTTTTAGCCAAAACAGCAAAACAAAATCTTCTCCTGTGAAGAACAATTTACAGGTGAAGATGTGAGATCTTATGTAAACAATAACTTACAACAGGGCATGCATTTCTAGAGAATGACTGCGTATCCAAGGTAAACTGTAAGGCACAAGGCCAGTGGATGATGCCCTTCCACGTACCTGGGAAATGCATTGACTCTTAAGAAAGACACATCTTGAAGCTGGTTCTTGTTCTTACAAAATGGAAAACATTTTTATTGGAATAAAGGCTTTATTTTGTGTAATTGGGCTGTTGCTAGGTAGATCATGTTACATTGGTGACAAATCGTGCATGTGCAGGGAATTAATGAACAGTCACGTGATGAGTGAGGTTGCTAGAATTGCAGAGAGTTTTGAGGCCCATGTTATACAGACATATATTATTCACTATTTATGAGTGTCCTAGTTGTAGTGGACTAAGCTCTGGCATGAACACCTGAGTGAGGGGTTCAATGTAATAGACTGGGGTCTGAAAATACAGTCTTGCAACTTAGTACAGCTACAACTGTGACTCTTTATTATTGTGCTGAGTCTACTGAAACAAAATCATTCATAAAAAGATCTAGAGGGCCTTGTGCAACCTGATTTCTGTTCTTTGTTTCTGGTTGCTGATTTAGGTAGTTCAAGATAGTTGTTTTGCTTTGTCTAGTGAAGCACTACTATGTGACATAAGGACAGTGTCTCAGCTAGGAAGGCAGCCCATAAAGATCAGTGACTTGAGTGTTTTTTAGTGTGAGCACTAGTCTGTGTACAACAGATATCTCATATTCGTTTTCCTCAGCCTTTCTTGTTAATTATTTTTTGTCAGTAGTCTGTGATTTCTGATTTTATTTCTATGGTAAAGTTTTTTGCGGTTAATCGAAGTATTGTGTCAGTCTTTGTCATATTAGTTATAGTTATTTAATTTAGTTCTTAAAGTGATAGTGTTACTCACAGTAGCAAGTTAATTACCCCCATTGTGTGAGTCTTGTTAATGTTCATCATGTTAAAAATGTGAAAAAAGAAATAAAAAAAAAGTGGGTGGTTTTACTGTAACTACTATTAGCTCAGTAAACTGTTCCATTTAAGCTGCTAACCCCTTGTGGGAGGTGTTGTCTGTTACTGCTATTTAGTTTCACTGCAGGGTTTCTTTAATTTTTTTCCCTCATAATATTATAACTATAATGATATAAAATGACCGGGAATAGATATTTGACTAAAAGGAGAGGCATCGGGGAGATGGAAAAGAAGCACATAAATTCTGTAGGTTATAATGGTGTTTCAGCTAACAAAAAAAGAAAACTACATCCACAGCAACATCATCTATGGCCTCCAGGGCCTCTAATAGTAGTGAGGAGTAACTGGCAGCAGTGATGGTGGCATTAGTTAAGCCATATTTTCTCTGCCACATCTATTTTCAAAGTAAAAGCAAGAAAAACAAAACAAATAAAAGTGGTGAAAATGGGAAATCATAAAGCACCAATACCATGCTTTGTGAGAGTGTCCTGAAGTTAAGGATAGGAACCCCAGTTAATCAAAAAGTTTATGGCTACTAGCAGCATGCTACTATTCCACAGTAGCTTGAACTGAACCCTAACATCAAGTCATCTGTTACCTTTTATACTTTTTCCTTGTCAGACCATAGTTTTATCTCAACTTAGTTTTTTATATATGGTTTAAAAATCATTCATTCACTATATGGTAGGAAACAGCCTCAGGCACTTGCATGCTGTATGTCTTGCAATACTATGTGCTAACTGGTTGCCAGTTTAAATGACAGATTTTATCACCCCTTTATAATCATGCAAAGTAGAACAATAATAAAACAGAAGCCGGAATGAACTTATGTAATGCTCAACAACAGCACATTTATAATGCTCTTTGCCCAGAATGTCAAGAGTTTGTTACAACCAGCTGGCCCATCCACATAGCAGTAGTATGGGTCATTGAGGCTGGCTGGGGGAGGGCAGGAAGGAATGAACATCCCAAGGACAGTATTCCTCCATCGTGGAGGAGGGAGACTCTTCTTCTTGCCATTTCACTACGACTTGACAGAAGTCAAGTGATAGCACTAATGAGAGCGACAATAAGGGGCTGGGCTGTCAGCAGATGCTGGCAAGCATGCTCACTGATATGCATGTGCGAGTGTGTCGTCACATAATGATGCCCTTGGGAAGAAACCACAGAGGAAAATGCTGTAGCCAACTCTGGCATTACCCACAGGTACTGCACAACTGACAAGGCAGGCCATCAACCTACAAAGTCCTTTTTTAAGTGGTGATAAACCATAATTCCATGAGTAAGTCAGTGATAGGGCTGAGGTGGGGGTGCTGTTAGGACCACAGAAATATGGAAACATACACAGTGATGGCACAAAAAGACCAGTGGTCCATCCAGTCTGCCTATGGTCCCCATAAGTCCTGGAATCTTCTGTTCCTCCAGGTACTAACCATCCCCATCCTCCCCCATTGTCCTCCTTGATTCTGTTGATCTGGGCGGCCCCTTTTCTGTTCATTTTATCCTAGCTCTGCTTGAATCCCTGAACTGTTTTTGCATCAACCACCTCAGCTGACAGACTGTTATGAGGTTCGACCACCTTTTCCTTAAAGTAGTACTTCCTCACATCCCTCCTGAATATCTCTCCTTTTATTTTCCACTCATGTCCACATGACCAACAGTTAGTGTACAGGCTAAATAGTTCCCCACAGTTCACTTTGTTAATTCCACTAAGGAACTTGAAGGTCACCATTATATCTCCCCTCTCCCTTCTGGTTCTCCAGTGAGTACATATTCAGTGCCTTGAGGTGCTCTTTATATACTCTGTCCTGTTGGCCCTGAATCATTTTTGCTACAGGACAGGATATTTAGTAGACTTACTACTGAAACAACTTGGACAAAGTTTAAAGAGATTATCAACCTAATAGAATCTGATTATGTCCCAACCAAGACAAAATACAGCAATAAAGGACGAATACTGACATGGTTAAACACTGCTAAAAAAAAAAAACAAATTAAAAAGAAGCAAAAAGCATTTTAAAAACATAAAACAAACTCATCAAACCAAAATTTAATGGACTAGAAACAATCAGTCACAGTATTAAAGAGCCTTAGGCCCAGATATTCAGACTGTACCTGGCAGTGGCGCAAGCATGGGTGCAGCGCATCTAGGCTGTACCGGGGCCAGAACCAGTTGATATGCAATGGTGATGCACTATGGTGCAGCACCATTGAATAAGGCAAGGACTGTGCATGGCACAGTGATGATGTGTTGGTGCAAGCCACAGATAGGGAGTACTGGGAATGTGCCAACGAAAATGCAGTTGTGCTGGGTGCAGCACCCACGATATTCAGAAGAGGGCATGCAAATGGGGCCATAATATATGCAAGGTGCAAATGGGACCATTTGCATGTCATTATGACCCTATTTGCATGTGTTGTGCAGAGACACCTGGAGAAATGCGCCTGGTGCCCTGCGTTGCTGCTGTAAGCCCCTGGCAGTGTAGTGCCCCCCTCCTGTATGCCTGATCACGGGCTGTAGAAAATGATTATCCCACACCTGGTGGTCCATTGGTATCCCCCTCCCTCTGTAAGTTCAGTTGTGGGCAAATGTTAGAATAATATCCCTGGTGGTCTAGTGGCAGCCCCCTCCCTCCATATGCCCAATTGTGGGCAAATGTTAGAATAATATCCCTGGTGGTCTAGTGGCATCCCCCCCTCTGTATGCTCGATCATGGGCAAATGTTAGAATAATATCCCTGATGGTCTAGTGCCATCCCTCTCTATCTCATGGCACCCAATTACAGGCATCCGACATAAACATCTTCCCTGGTGGGCCAGTGGTACCCCCTTCCCCTCCACCCATAGAGGACCCCTGCCACCCAGCTCCTCCCCGTCATCAGCGGGTGGCTGCACTCCACTTGCATATCACCTGGCCACCTGCCAAATGACAGCATACAGTATGATCTGTAAGCCAATTTGTCCACAGTGTGGATGAATGGGCTTGCACACCATACTGTACTACACAGGCATGAATCTGTGAATGAGCCCATTCACAGATTTGTGCCTATGTAGTATAGTCCACACTGTGGATTCAATTGGCTTACAGATCACACTGTAAGCTGTCAGTCGGTGGGCAGGCCGGGCAGTATGCGGCAGAGTGCAGCCACCCACCAATGATGGGAGGGGAGCTGGGTGGCAGGGGTCCTCTGTGGGTGGAGGGAAGGGGGTACCACTGGACCACCGGGGAATAAGTTTATGTCAGATGCCCATGATCAGGCAACATGGGAGGGAGGGGGATGCCATTAGATCACAAGGGATTTTATTATAACATTTGCCCATGATTGGGCATACAGAGGGAGGGGATACCACTAGACCACCAGGGATATTAATGTAACATTTACCCGTGATCGGGTTTATGGGTGCAAGGGGGGTTACCACTGGACCGCCAAGTTTCTAACCTGTACGGTCACCCATTGGGCATAATGGGAGGGAGGAAGGGAGGAACCACTGAACCACCAAGGAGGATGTGGGTGCTCATGGATGGTGTCCCTGCTATACGGGTGGCCATCCACAGGTGGCGGGTGCTGTGTTGCATCCTGCAATACAGCAGCCCCCTGTGGGTGGCCTGGCTTTGTTCCTTTTATTTTTGGCTCAACTTTGAGCCCCCCATGAGGCACAAAGCAGGGTTGTGCCAGCGTATGCACCGTACATCCAGGGCCGAATATCGGGATGTGCGGCATATGCATGGGCATGCCCCCTGCATTTGCACCCCATACATTACCATTGTGCCCGAGTGCATTGGGACTTGGCTTGTACCTTGCAGCCTTTTGAACATCCAACCGGGGTGCATTGCAGGGTTGCCGGTGCAACTCTTTTGCGCTAGGCACTACCCCTTTGAATATCTGGGCCTTATTAAACATGTAAATAGTAGTTTAGAATTTAGAATAGCTCATAGTAAAATCTCTAAGCTACTGTATTCATATATAAATAGTAACCTAAGAGCAACTACTAGAATGATAGGGCCAATCTACAACAATAATGTCCTGTTAGAGAGTGACCAATCAATGGCTGACAGTTTTAATGACTTCTTTTGTTCAATTTTTTCCCCCAAAGTAGATACTGACTAGTACTTTAATGTTAGTTTAAATACCATTGAGTCCATCACTCAACAGGACGTTCTCCTGAAATTAAATAAAATCAACTCCAATGCCAGCCCAGGACCAGACAGTATTAGCCCAAAATTTTTGAGAAATACAGCTCGAGCAATTTCTCTCTCCTTGTCCATTATTTATAATCTGTCATTAAAAGAAGGGTATATTCCCAACAATTGGAGATCCGCTATTGTGGTTCCTATATTTAAAAAAGGGGACGGGGGTTGCTTGAACATTTTAGACCAATCAGTTTAACCTCCCACTGCTGTAAGGTTATGGAGAAACTCATAAAAAAACATCTGGAGGACCTCATAGCAGACAATAATTTGCACGATCATCAACAATATGGCTTCACCAGGGGAAAATCTTGTTGCATGAATTCAATAAACTTTTATAACAACATTAGTGAAAATCTGGATAATGGTGTACCATCTGATGTAATTTACCTAGATTTTCCAAATGCTTTTGATAGGATCCATCATAATATATTAATCACTAGGTTTAAAAACATGGGTATAGACAGCAGTCTTACCAGATGGATTTATGGATGGTTACAGGATAGGCACCAATGTGTCCTTTTTAACAATAAACTATCGAGTGAAGGTCATGTTATTAGTGGTGTACTGCAGGGATCGGTTTTGGGCCCTGTGCTGTTTAACCTCTTCATTTCAGACATGGGTAACAATTTACATAATAACTTGATCAAATTTGCTGATGATGCCAAGAAGTTGGGAGGACAGGTAAACAATTCCCTAGTGGAGGTTCTGGGGAAAATTGAACTATGGGCATTACAAAATGGTATAACATTCAATATTAATAAATATGTTACCATGCATTTTGATAACAACAATCATCAATATTCCTATACAATACATTAAGAACTTCCTATCTTGAAAGAGATTTGGCATTCCTTGTGGACTTTAAATTAAATTTTTCATCACGATAGCTCCGTCAAAAATATCAATAAGTTTAAATGCAAGGATAAGGCATTCTTTTTCAACTCATACTGAACAGTGTGTTATTCCACTCTTTAGGACTTATGTCCGTCCTTACTTGGACTATGCATCTCAATTTTGAAACCCATATTTACTGGGAGATAGGAACAGGATTGAAAGAGCACAGAGGACCACAACCAAAATTGTTCCTAGATTAAGATCTATGATATACCAAGAGAGGTTGAATGATACTGGATTACATTCACTTTATGAAACGAGACAAAGGGGTGATCTTTTGCTACTTTGCTACTACATAAAATTTTGCATTCACTTGAGCTTGTAAAAAGTTTTGGACTAACAGTTAATAAATCTATAAACTTTACAAGATCTCATGATAGAAAACTATTTGTTCCAAGTGTAAATACTAATAAAAGAGAACATTTTTACACAGTAAGGGTGACTAAAATATGAAATAGGCTACCAGCCTCTATTGTTAATGTTAAGGAGTTCAGTCTTTTTAAGACAATGCTGGACAATACATTTTATAACAAGCATATACTGGTCTAATATCTGACCCACTAGTGTGGGGGACATTCCCAATGGGCCCTGTGCCTTCTTATGTCCTCTACTACCTAGTAAATCTAGTACTCTGCATTGCACTGCCTCTAACCTATCCTTATCCTTTCTGAGGTCAGGACTCCAGAACTGAGCACAGTACTCCAGGTGAGGCCTCACCAGGGATCTGTAGAGGGGATGTATTACCTCTTTTCTTCTGCTATTAATACACCTCCCAATACATTCCAGCATCCTGTTAGCCTGCTATAGACCTTGCTGCACTGACTTGATTGCTCAAGTGAGTTGCTGAAAATGTTTTATTTTATTTTATTTTAGCCGTTGGTAAAAAGGTAAGGCCCACTAGGCACAAGTGCCTGTTTTCAGGGGCGACCTGAGAGCACTGTGCGGTTAAGTGACTTGCTCAGAGTCACACAGTATGCAAGTGGAGGTTGTGAGAATCAAACTCAGGTCTGATCTGCTGGATGGATCAAGCTCATTCACACCTCGTTCCTCTAACCTCTAGGCTATACTGCCAGCCCAATGATGGACTTAGGGACAGAAGGAAGAAAACAAAAGACAGAAATAATTAATTAAAACCAACCATTAACTGGTACTGCACTGCTTATACAGTATTCAGCTTAGACTTCTATGTAATGTTTCCATTATCTTAGTAGACTGTTGTTTAATCCTTAAAAAATTATCTTATTCATTTGGAAAACTTGAAAACACAGTGTTTTGACAACACTTATCAGATATTCTATATAGACTTTGCAATTCTCTGTATCCCCCCCCCACCCCATGTGTTATTAGGGGCCTGCTATGAAACACTATCTGTCTAGACAGGACTTTATTTTATTCTGCCATTTGTCTACATGTGACCTTAGACATACAATAGGGTAGGATTTTTCAGTCTGGTTGAGATCTGCCTAAGCTCATCCAAGCATGAGAATGCTAAGTTCACATGCACACCTGCACTTACATCTGTATTTCAAACAGCATACACACAAGTCTTCCTCTGTGAAGAGATATAGGGTAGTACAAGTTGAATTGAACACAAATAAATTAATGCAGCTCTTGAAGAGATGCAGTGAAGGATCATGAATCTCAGTAATAAAGATACCAAGAAGTCCCACTAAATGAAATCCCTGCAAACCCTGATCTGCTCATGGGACAGAGATTCAACAAAGAGGAAACAACTGAGGCTACATCATGGGCAGAGGCAGTGTATTGGGTGCATGCCATAGGGATAGCAAACTGGCCTACTGACATACTGTAAGTAAACATTACAATAGCAATAAGTGCAGTGGCACTGGTACAGTGGCGGAAAACAACAGGCCCTCACTAGAAACTGGAGGAAGGACTAGCCAATGCATTGCATAACCTTTACCGAGGTGCCACTATGCACCATACCCAAGTACTGTATAAATGTCTTATGGCATGACCATGCATACATCGCATTCAATACCTGACACTTGCTATAACATATGACCTGTATGTTCCTTGCATGGTATCATCTCCAAACATATATAATTACTCATTTGTGCATGATAAATTTATTGCTGTCAATCACACCTTTAATTTTGGGGTATTTTGCAGTTTCATATTGTACCTATGTCACTGTTCACTCATGATACTGATCTATTGGAAAGCATGGTGTTGTATCCTACAGCTATTGCTGTTGTCACTTCTCCTTTGCCATGGTTAGAGCAAGGTTTATACCACCTAATGGGATTGTTGTTCACAGTGTGGAAGATGAATAATTTGAGTGAGTGTAAAGTGTTATGAATATTGTGCTGTTTATGTCTATTCATTTTTTGTATATACTGTAACAATATGTGGTTGTTCTAAATTAGTGCATAGCTGGCCTCTAACTAAGTGGTATTGAGGTGTCATCATATGGAAGCAGGGCACAGTTGCATCCATACTTTTGGAACAACTGGACATTTTGTACCACTGAACGTGGCTGTTGATTTTATTTTTGTATTGAATTATTTATTGTATGGTGCTCTGGGCCTCTGGAAAGGATACATTATTTTATTTTGTTTCTTTATTTATCTGCCTTACCTCCTCAGCTGGGGTGGTCCTAAGGTTCCTCTACTCTGGGTCCTGTCCCTGGTAGTTCCTGCAAAGGGCACCGTGCCTGAGCTGCAACCTCTTTACCCTCTGCCTCTCTAAGGTCACATTGTGAACCACCCCTCTTATGGAAGACCAAGGGGTTGGGACCAGAGAGAGCTCTTGGGAGCATCCAATGCAGCTGCACGAGCAGGCCTTCATGTGCGCCGGAGGACTGGATGTTTTTTCCCCAGAGTCCCCCCCCCCATGTCGTGGGTGTGCAAATGACATCAGTGACATTGTGGTATGCGATCCCGTGCATGGTACATCAGACATCTGCCCTAACCTTTCCCTCTGTCATGCCATGACTCACACTACCTCCTAGCCCCCACCAGGAGCAGGCACATTCGTGGGTTACCTGTCCCACCCTCTCCAGAGGAGGAGAGCAGTCCCATGGATGCTCAATCCTCCTCCCAGCTGACCCCCGATGACCCTAGTCAGTTCCCAAACTCGGGTTGCCAACATACAGCAAGGTGTGGCAACCAGCGCCTCAACCCTCAGCGCCACCGGGCTGGCCAGGAAAGGGTACATTATTAAAGAAATATACTACTATTGCTATTACTTAACCAAATGTCTCTTCTGCTCATCTCTGGTGACTAACCAAGTAGAAGATAAAGATCCCATTACACCTATTATTAGAGAGGGAATTTCCCCAGTGCCCTGGCCAACATTACCCCTGTCAAAAAAACAGGTCTATCTAACCTCACAATTTACCAGGAAATGAGATCTCAGTGAGCCTTTCTTTGTCAACAATTGTAAATATAATATGTCTTCTGAGACTTACTGGTATCACTGAAAGGGATGGATTAGGGACATGTCCCCTCAGTCATATTTGTTAACCTTGCTAAGGCAATTGGTAATATTGCTCTCCTCTTCTACTGGACAGTTTAACTGGTGCTGGGCTGTCTGGCATCATGGTCAAATGGTTCCATCCCCCACCTGGAAGACAGGTTTCATGCCATCCTCAAAGAAATCTTCCTCTCCCATCAGGTCAGCTGTTTCCCAAGGTTGTGTCCATAGCTCTATCCTTTTCTTGATTTTCCTGAATGATCTCCCAAACACAGTGGCTCCCTGTACATTCACATGAAAAAGGATAACTATGTAATCTTTGCTAGATGTCTCTTTGTCTCCAAGCTGGCTAACAGAACATTAATAGCTTCCAGTGATGTTTATTCACCAACCAGTTTACCTTCAATATAAAAATAATCTCCATTACATTTGGAACAAGGCAGCCTCTAGCTAGTAGCTAGAGTTGTCAATGACTACAGGTTACTGTATGACTCCCAACCAAAGGAAGCCTCCCTTAAATACTTTGGTGTCTGGCTAATCAGTCAGCTCTACTTTTATGACAGACAGCTGAAAATGGCACTGGAATGTGCACAGCTTGAGAAATTTTTGATCTCTAGTATTACTGGTTGGCTGATGCAGGTCATGTGACTTATAAACAACTTAGACATGCTCATTTTGGGGGGCTTGTAAAAAGTTCTGCTTCATGATGTCAAAGTGCCAAAGTTAAAACAGGGTTCCTTCAGACTGGCTTTAAAACACCAGTGCACAGATTTTTCTTTCAGAAGTGTCATGGCCCAGGGACTAAGTCCCTATGCACAAACTGAGTATGGTGAAAATCCTACAACCTGCCAAAATGTAATCTAAGAGTTTTATGTATAGTACATGGGTAGCATTTTCATTTTTTCCACAGTTGTGGAAAAAATTGTATGCCTGGTGATTCTGGGTGTAGCATTTCTCCACAGCTGTACAAAATATATGCACAAGTTGCCATAAATTGTGGAAAAAGTTGCAAAAAGGTAACTTTTGTGAACACTGAGCATATGCAGAAAAAAAAACTGTGGATGCAGTAGGAAATCTTCTCTTGTGAAACTTTTTTTCAGCATTTGCACAATGTTTCCACTTTTGAAAATCTGTCCCCAGGGGCCAGATTTTCAAAATCAGAAAAACTGATGACATGCAGGAAAAAAGTTAAGCAAGGTAGATTTCCATGCACAGCCAGAATTTTTTTTTTTTTTGCCTGCTCTTAATTTTCAAAAAAGATTATCTTTTTGCAACCTCTTCTACTCCTTTTCTCACATTGCCCTTCAGTGTTTTCCTCACACTCCTCAAAATTCCCTGTATTCCCCTTCCTCACCTTGAGGGCTGGTGTCTTTCTTAGTGTCTTCTGAGTTTTCAAGTTCAGGTTTGGTTATCTCTCCTGCTATATTAGCTTCTTCCTGTCCACCCCATCCCGTATAAGTGGAATAAAATTTGGACACAGTGATCTACAGTATGTATGTGCCAAACTGGATCTTTTTGGATTTGAGTGAGTGCACGTTTTTCTTTCTGGTATTATTCTCATTTACCACCAACACCACATCATTAGAGAGCAGCTTTTTTTGTGTTTTGGAATGTGAAAACATTATTAACAGCAGTGACTATGCCTAAAAGTTTAGTGGTAGATGAGTCTCTAACTTTGAGTACTGGGTCAGCTGAGTTGAGAGGTCAAAAATGAACTGAATAAACTTCCAAAACTCAACAGGAAAATTAAAGTTCTAATGAAGATTAGTAGTAAAATAATGGACTTTGGCCACACTCATGGCCTTTTTGACGACATTACAGATTTATGTGTTTCTCATTGTCTGGTGAGTCAGATGTATTGATGAGATACCAGTCAGAATTCCAAAATTTAATCAGCTGAATGAGCTCTGTCAAAATCCAGGGAAGCTGGGACCTTTGCGCACATGACTGCCTAAATGTTGCATGATTGTCTTAGGTTATGATGATTTTGAATAGAAACACAGATACTTTTTTTCTTTATATTAGTAAATCTAGAGAGTGAGGATCAATCTGTATAACTGAAATCATCCAGGAGTGAGGGCATATGAAGGTGTTTAACCAATCTAGCCCAGATGAATTTCAGAGTAAGCTTTAAGTCATGGATCTTTCAGACACAATATACCAGTTGGTGATCCCTAAAGGTATCTTGGAGGATGCAACAGCAATAATGCCATGGTGAGAGAAGAGAACTCTCTTGATAAAGGAATGATTAGAGAAATGGGGCTTGAGGCAGTTAGGCCCAGCAATGAGCTGAGTGAGGTTAACAGATTTCATTTACTGGATGGAGAAGTTAGACAAGTGGGAAAGCCAATTAAGATTAATATCCTAAAGGATCAAAAGTTTCACAGTGGAGGAAAGAGAAGACAGAGGACAGGACATCAGTTAAAGAGTTAGAGGCTGTCCTTTAGGGAGCTATAGATGCCACTGATGAAAATAGTAGGAAGATATGAAGGGAAGAAGAATACACAGGAAGAGTTCATGGGGAAAAAGCAGCAGACTTGGTGCCATCACAGCCGAGTCTACAATGCACATATTGTACAGAGCCTCACTGTTGCTTTCTTCCCATAACCCTGTCTGTGGATAATATAATCAGGGATCCCAATTTCCCAATCAACAACCCCATATACAGCCAGGATTTGGTGATGGCCAGAAAGTCAAAGTGAAAATTTCAATAAGAATTAAAGAGAGAACAATTTCAGGGTAGTTTTGCCATAATTTAGCTTCTAATTCATGTACTTTTATTAAAAAGTGCAGATTTGTTTTTGTAAAATTGAAGCATGAACTGACAAAATTGGTGCTTCTGACCAGTCTAAAAACATTTTTTTATGTTGTCTTGCGTGCTCAACACAAGTAATATTTTGTGACAGCTTGCTGGAGTAGCAGGTTGTGAAGGTGCGGCCTTGTTGTGGCCAATGGCGCCACTACTATTATGGGCTGATCTCTGTGACACCAATGAATAAGCACGCTGTCTATGACAGCAGTTCAGAAGCGTACCACCAACTTGAAAGAATTTCACCATTGCAATAAGGGAGCACCCTGTCACAGCAGGGCATGCCTTGCTGCTGAAACACTTCGATAAACATGGCGGCAACTGCCACCATCCACCTCTCACAGTCCTACAAAAGCCAATGTCGGGGTACCCAATCCTCCTGTTAGCATGCCCCCTCCTCAGTTTATTTCCTGACAGGAGAGCCCAATCACCATTGGCATAATGTCCCCCCTTGTTTTGTCTGCCAAGGGGGTGCCCAATCCCTTTCTGCATCATGCCCCCCAATATGGACATGCTTTCTTTGCTGATGGGGGGCACAATCCCCATCAGCTTCAGTCCCATGTCCCCAAAAAACATAGGTGGCACACTGGGAGCCCACCCCAGTGTGACAAAATGTCCTTGTCACACCCTGAAAGAACGAAAATCTTCCTGCGATGTTCATTTTTTATTTTTTTTAGCCTGTAAAACAGAGAATGGTCCCTCATGGTCACAATGGCCCCTTCCCCCAATCCGCACCCACCCTCTGCACACACCCTCCCCTCACCCCTCACATACTTGCCTCGAAACTCGGTGCGATGATCTTTGGTTGAGCGGGAACACGTCTGCACTCTTCAAAGACAAACACGAACTGAAGAAAATCATGGTAAGCTGTATAATGGCATTAGTGGGGGGGTGTCAACTTAGGTGGATATCTCAGCCATTTTTGCAACTTTTGGCTCCAAATTTTCAACATGGGATTCTTGGGACCCCACCTCATGAAGTCAGTCACTGTCATTTCATTATTCAGTCCAAAAGTTGACTTTGCAGACAGTGTGTGGAATCATCTTTTGGGACTGATTAACAAAATGACAGTGTCACTATTCATGAGGTGGACTACCAAAAAGCCTATGTTGCAAATTTGATGAAGAAATTCCAACACAAACATTTGCCAATGCCGAATGTTGGCTTGCTAGCACTGGCACTGGTAGTGCAGCAATTAGAGAGATGCACAATAGGATTGGCAGTGAAGTAATGAACTGATGTCAACCCCAGCCCCACCATGCAGAGAGTGACAGGCACTGGGGTGTGCCTATGGGTCATTGGCCATAACGCTCATGCCATTTCACATTACCCTACCCCGCAGAGACTGACAAGTGCAGTGATGTGCCTTGAGGTCTTCAGGCCTTAAGCTCATCCCAGTCCATAAGGGAATATACTGACATGGGTGCAGTGTAGGAGAATGGGGTGAACTTTGGGGCTGAAGAGTCTAAGGCACATCTCAACACCTGTCACTGGCTGGAGGGTGGGAGGGTGGAATGGCATGAGCATTTCAGCCAGCAATGTTAATGCACACCCCTGACGCCTGTCAATCTGTACAAAGTGAAACATTGCAGTTGGAAACCCTAATGCCAAGGGCATTTGTTGGTATTTTCACTTAAAATATTCTACGTGGGCCATTTGTGACCCCACCTCATGAAAAATGACACTATGAGTTTGTTTGCCGAAAGGTGATGTTGTACAGCAACTGTGCATTTTGGTGTCACAGGTGTGAAAACACAATTCAGGCAGGATGTGAAAAATGACAGCTGCACTGTTCATGAGGAGGTGTAAAAAAATGGCATTGTTGAAAATCTTGAGTGAAAATATGGAAAACTGGTGACATCAGGAGCATGCATAGAAACTGCACAATGCACAGCCATAACCCAATTATTTGGGGGATTTGTTTAACCAAATGTTCAACACAAGCATTTTTGGAAATCCAGTCATGAACAGTGTCACTGTAATTTTGTTAATCTGGCCCAAACATTGATTTTCCACAGAAACCACGCAATTGTGTGACACGTGCGAAAACACATTTCAGGCAGGATGTGAAAAATGACAGCTGTACTGTTCATAAGGACGTGTACAACAATGGCAGTGGTGAAAATATGGAGTGAAAATTTGAAAAATTGGTGATGTCATGAGCGAGCATAGAAACTGCACAATGCATGCCTGTAATGCAATTATTTGGGGTATTTGTTTTACCAAATTTTCAATGTAGGCATTCAGGACCTACACACATGAACAGTCTCACTGTGATTTTGTTAATGTGTCCAGAACACTGATTTCACACAGTGACCTCGTCATTGTGCGCCACATGCACGGAAACACATTTTGGCCAGGATGTGTAAAATGACAGCTGTACTGTTCATAAGGAGGTGTGGGAAAATGCCAATGTTGAAAATCAGGAGTGAAAATATTACAAATTTGCAAAGTTATGAGTGTGCATGGAAACTGCGCAATATATGCTCATAAAACATTCATTTTTAGGATTTTTTTCACAAAATTTACAACATAGGCTTTTTGAGAGCTCACATCATGAACAATGGCACTATTGTTTCGTTAATCAGTCCCGAAAGGTGATTCCGTGCAGTGACCACAAAATCACCTTTTGGGACTGAATAACACAAATCAGTGAATGAATTCATGAGGAAGGATCCCAATAACCCCATGTTGAAAATTTGGTGCCACAATTCCCCAAAATGCCCGAGATATGCACCAAAGTTGAAAAAACCCTATTTATGTCATTATACAGCTTACCGGCATTTCTTCAGTTCGTGGTCGGCTTTGAAGAGTGTAGACATGTTCCCGGTCCTCTGAAGATCATAATGCTAGGCTCCAGAGGTAAGTATGGGGTGAGGGGAGCTGTGGGGAGGTAGAGTACGTAGAAGGTGGGTGCGGATTGGGGGAGGGGCACCGGAAGACTTCAAGGGACTGTTTTCTCATTTTACAGGGGAAAAAAAATGGACAACGCAGGCTGGTTTTCTTTTTTCACAGATGTGCTTGGTACACTGGGGTAGGCTCCCAGTGTACCACCTGCATTTGTGGAGAGGGAGACCAAAGCCGATGGGGATTGGCCCCCCCATCGGTGCAGAAATGTGGGGGGGTGCATGATGTCGAGAGGGATTGGGCACCCCCTCAGCACACAATTGAAATGGGAGGGGACCTTATGCCAATGAGGAGTGGGCTCCCCTTTCAGCACATGAACTGGGTCAGGGCATGCCAACAGGGGGATTGGGCAGCCACGAAGTCAGCATTGTGTGGCAGGTGGCAGCAGTCACTGCCACCATGTTTATTGAAATACTTCACCAGGAAGGGCAAGTCGGGAGGCATGTTATTGTGATGCTGTATGATGAACTTGCCTCTCATTGCAGCTGCACTTTTCTTAGATGTGGTGACAACTTTACATATTGTTGGTTTGCAGCGCCTACATGCTGGCTTATTGGGGAATGAGGGACACACCTACTGATGCTTGCCCTGCATTTGCACACAGTGACCACACCTCCAAATTTGCTGCAACCAAAAGATGTTGGCTGGCATTTATGTGCGAGCCAACATAAAAATGACTGTGTTACGAGTGTGCATTGCTCAGTTTCCATGCCCGCTCATACGTTCGAGAATTTTTTATATTTTCACTCCAGATTTTCAGCATTGCCAGTTTTTTACACCTCCTTACGAACAGTACAGCTGTCATTTTTCACATCCTGCCCGAAATGTGTTTTCGTACATCTGGTGCACAATGGCACAGTCACTGTGGGAAATCAATGTTTGGGACAGATTAAGAAAATCTCAGTGACACTGTTCATGAGTGGGGGTCTCAAAATGCCTATGTTGAAAGTTTGGTGAAAAACTTCCACAACATTACTGTGTTATGAGCGTGCATTGCACAGTTTCCACGCAGGCTCATAAGTTCGAGAATGTTTAATATTTTCACTCCAGGTTTTCAACATTGCCATTTCTTCACATCTCCTTATGAATGGTAAAGCTGTCATTTTTCACATCCTGCCCAAAATGTGTTTTCACACATCTGGAGCAGAACGGCATGGTTGCTATGGGAAATCAATGTTCAGGACAAATTAACAAAAGCACAGTGCCACTGTTCATGAGCAGAGGTCCCAAAATGCCTATGTTGAAAATGTGGTGAAAAAAATTCCACAAAATGACTGTGTTATTAGTGCGCATTGTACAGTTTCTATGCACGCTCATAACTTTGAGAATGTTTAATATTTTCGGTACAGATTTTCAACATTGCCATTTCTTCACACCTCCTTATAAACGGTATAGCTGTCATTTTTCACATCCTGCCCAAAATGTGTTTTCACACATCTGGCACAGAATGGCATGGTTGCTGTGGGAAATCAGCATTCAGGACAGATTAACAAAATCACAGTGCCACTGTTCATGAGCAGAGATCTCAAATGCTTTCATGAGGTGGGGTCACAAAAAGTCCATGATTAAAATTTGGAGTGCAAATACCAACAAACACCCAGGGCATCTAACCATTCTGTCCCACCCTGTAGAGACTGACTGGCATCAGGGGTGTGAATTTGGATTGTCAGCTGTAAGGCTTATGCAATTCCACCCCACCCCACCCTGTAACCACTGATAAGCATCAAGGTGTGCCTTGGACTCTTCAACCCCAAAGTTTACCCCATTCTCCTATACTGCGCCCATCTCAACATGTTTCCATATGGAATGGAGTGAGTGTAAGGCCTGATGAAACTAAGGCACAACACAACACTTGTCGTAGTCTGCAGGGTAGGGTGAGGTGAAATGGCATGAACATTATGGCTGATGACCCAAAGGCTCACCTCAATGCCTGTCACTCTCTGCAGGGTGGGGTGAGGTTGGCGTCAGTTCCATTCTTCACTGCCACTCCTATTATGCATCTCTCTAACTCCTGCACTACTAATGCCATTGCCAACAAGATAACATTTGGCATTGACAAATGCTTGTTTTATTTTGTTATGATTCTTGAATCAGTAGTCCTACCTGTGTCTATTCTCTGTATGTAAGGTACTAGGATGTCATTACATATCTCCCAACCTCCAGACTTGCAAGTCAGTGAGTAGTGTTAAACAAGTCCTGGACCAGGTGCTATAATCAGGGAATCATCTTAAGCAAATGTTCATATTAGCTCAACAAGCCTGCCATAATAAGTGACTTGATATGAAAAGCATGTTCTGAAGGAAAAATACTGTAGACTGTAGCACTTCTGTCTCATATAACTTCATGCTTAGATTTCTTACTTTTCAGCAATAGAGATCCCAAATTTAAGGGGGCAATGGGTATTTTAAGGCAAAATCTGGGACAGCTGAGTGGTATGTTTCATGGTTACTTGAGTGACACTGTACAACATTTAATAAAGCCACCTACCATCAGGATTTGACAGAACGGGCAAACATAGGTGAATCAATTTGAGATGTGGATTTCTTGACAGTTTTAAAAAAAGAATTGATATTTGACTTTTATGCTTATTTCTAATTGGCATCAACGTGGTTTTGTTTTATAACATTACATGCGGTAAACTTATTCTAAATTGTCTCAAAAGTACTTATTTAACATAATTGATATACAGTATCCACCTAGAATAAATATACATGCAGTTATGTAGTACCTTTAATACAAGCTGTATCTCAAAATATATGCATAGCAGTACATTTATGCAGATACTATCCTTTTAATATGTAGTCTAAGTTTAATATTTATATTTTTATTATGACTTGAGAGAGTGCAGTGACTACATTTATACTATGCAGACATAATGAGCTGGCAACATCCTACTAAGATTAATGAATAAATTACATGCTTTATTGATTTGAGAGAAAGGAGTGAGGACAACAGGGATATCAACTCTTTTCAGATAGTAACTTCATCAAAAACAATGTCAGAAATGAGCAAAATTAATGTAAATTCTGTATTACAGCACTAGAGGGTGATGCCGTGCTATAGCTTCTATGAATGAAATATGAAGCTTTGTTACCCTAGAAAAGGAAGTATTTTAAGAACACACCATTACAACTGCCTAAAAATCCTCATTGGGATGCTTGATGCTGTCACCATGCTGATTTCTTCACTGAAGCTGCCTTCTGTACAATTACCTGGAGGCCCTGCCCCTAGCTGTTTCTTATGCTGCTTTGCACCTTCATAAATAACTGCCGCCTGAGTTCTGTGGTGTACTCAAGCTAAAATTTCCCAAGATCCAAGTCAAATATGGATAAGCAGGCCCTTGTGAGTAGTATGTCACTGGACTGGAATAATCTTCCATTACAAGCCAAATCAGCTGATTCTCATGTGAACTACAAGCATATCAGGAAAAGCATACTAGATAACAGCTATAGTTGCTTATGTATACCATCATGCCCTCTTCCAGACTATAAATACAGAAATTGAAACTTGTATGACTCCAACCGTTACAGCATATTCATATATTTGCATCTTAACTTATCTCACTGTGACTTTGAAAGCAGTATAACTTAACAGTTAGAGTTCAGCATTATTTACAAGTAAACTGAAGTTTAAATCATGTCAGTGTTTTTTACTTACTGTTTTACCACAATCAAGTCATTTAACCTCCTTGTTGTTAACCTCCTTTGTCTCTCGGTCTAATCTCACTGAGATTTCCTAAACCTGCCTCAGTCATACTTGCTCCCACTCTGCATAATGACAGCTGCATATGTTTGGGACTGGTAAAGCACATTTGGGATGCAATGTGTATGAAAGTCTCTACATAACTTTATTTCTTCCCATTCATTGTTTCAATGTATGTTTTGCATTTCTAATTGTTAGTGGGTGACATATGTCCACATACTGCCATCTCGAAGGACACCTTGCACATGACATGCTGAATACCGAGGGACACTAATTTGGGGAACTGAGCTACAAGAAACTAAATAAATAATTTGCATACGATAATAAGGTAAGGTCCCTTCAAGCCATGTATGGTGGTTGCCTACATAAAAATGAAACAACGTTTAGTACTTTTTGAAAAGAGTACACAATTTCTCTTGTATCATAGCCAGCATTCCTTGATGCAATACAATAGGTCATCTAATATCCTTGCTTAATTGTCTCTGACTGTGTATAGGACATGGTTCAATGTGCAAAGCATAATACTGCTCTCTCTTTCACTCGCTGTTACTATAGGATAACAAACACTCAGACCTCTTGAACCATGTATAAATTTCTCTTGTATCATAGCCAGCATTCCCTGATGCAGTACAGTAGGTTGTCTATTATCCTTGTTTAATTGTCTCTGACTGTGCGTAGGACACAGTTCAATGTGTTGGATCAATGGTCCTACTTTATCTCCATTCATCTATGTTTTTTTGTAATGTTTGACCATATTTGACCAGAAAGGGCTCATTGATCTGTGACAGTTCATTTCCTGGTGTGTCCAGGTGGTGGCATACATGGACCTGTTTTATTTACAGGGGGGACTGTTGGTCTGCACACTAGAAAGAATCCCCTACTGTTGTGAAAAGTGTAATGGAACCTTTACCATCCACCTGTAAAACCACCATAGAAAGGTAGAATTTATGTGGGTTTAAAGTCTCATCCAAAAGATGGCACTTTAACAGTTCAGCATACCCATAGTGCCATATTACAGTCTTAGTACTGGGTATTAGCATAATATCCTTGTAGGGGACTAGCACTCATGACTTTCCAATCTTAAGGCACTAAAGGCAAATGTGCAAACTGCTGATCCACTGTGCGGTCAATTCACAAATGTTCCAGGAATGCACTGAAAATGTGGTGCATGGGACTTTGGCATTGCATGGCCAGCAATCAGGATTCTCAATCCAGTGCACTGGTTGCTGCAAGTTAGACCAGCTTTTTTCTGGTCTAGATTGAAACAATCTCAGGGACCCTTTTTATGGGGCTTGTGACACATACTTGGTGCAAGCTGCCATAAATTGGGAAAACTGTAGCAAAGGTGTTCGATCTTCATGAATCGGGCACATTTTATGGCACAGATGTCAATGCAGCTGAGCTGACCAGAGTCTGATGCAGGACATGGTGCAAGCCCAGCATTGCTCTTTGTGAACTGGGGCCTATGTGTCTAGAGTATGTACCTGCAATATGCGCCAGAACAAAAACTGTGACCATGAAAAAATCACAAGTTTAACAAAATCTCTTAGCTGCTGTCAGTTTAGAAGGTATAGAAGATATCACCTCTGTTGTTGAATTCATATCTCATCACTCATTCCTCCAAGTTCCTTGACAGCAAAATTACTGAAAAACATTTTTAACCATGTTTAACCATTGGTGCTACAGTGGTAGCCTGTGACAAGATGCACTACATATCTGGCTATACTGTATAAGGAAATATTCTTTCAGGGGGCATATGAGGAAACTCTTCTTTTAGAGAATAGTAAACAAGCAAAACAGTTTACATGGTTAAGGTATAGGCTGTAAAGGGATTCAAGGTGGGGTGGGATTTGTATATGTACTGAGAGTGATGGGTGCAAGAGTTGTGGTAGAAGGTAAAACTGAAGTGGACTGAGTTGCTAATATGGAGCAAAGAATAAGGCCACCAAGCAACAGGCTGGTGTGACAGTAAGCATGACAACAGTAGACTGAACGGACCTTTGGTCTTTTTTCTTCCTGAAATCATTTCTGTGTTTCTCTCAAAGAACTGAAATTGACATGATTGTGGGTTTCCTCTGATATTGTGATATCTCTGTATATGCTCCATCATGTCATTGGCTGTTACTGGAGTTCACTTTGGGCTAGTTTTCAGGTCTTAAGACACAGATGATTTCACTAGCTGTCAGCGTTTACAGTAACTCCATGTTGCCCAGGAAGACATTAGCAAAACTTTATTTACTGCTACTTACCAAACCAAAACTTTACTTATTATCACCATGTGAAGTATTAGAAGTCAGAAATAGGCAATTTTGACAACATTCATTTTTTTTTTGGGGGGGGGGTAACCAGGTAAAGCCCACTTAACTCAAGTGGCAGTTTTCAGGGGTGACCCAGGAGCACTGGGGTGGTTAAATGACTTGCTCAGAGTCATACAGTATGCAAGTGGAGGTTATGGGAATCAACCCCAGGTCTGTTGGATGTACCAAGCTCACTCACAGTTTATTAATCTAAATATGCTGTTTGTCAAAAATTCTATACAGCAGCTTTATGTAAAGAACAAAATATGATCTGCTTATAGAAAGTTCCTTCTTTCATCCTAACAAATTGTTTTTTAGAAAATTGTTTTCATATTCATCAATCTGAATTCTACAATATTTGTTCATATTTACTAGAGATGGTTCATGAACAGCAATTTAGAAACCTGTTGTCTGTAAAGCCTGCAAATTTAAAAATCCTCTAATCAATTCCATAATCTGTTATCTGTAAAGCCTTCTAATGTAATAATCCTTTAGGCAATTTAGTAACCTGTTGTCTGAAAAGCCTGCTAATTAAAAATCCTTTAGGCTTGTTTTTGTTAACTCCTTGCCCGAGTACAAATAGTTAATAGTGGGAGACCACAGTAACTGTATCTTAATTCCGTGCATTTCATCCTGAAGTTTGGGAATCACAGTATTTTTTTTTTTTTTTACCTCATGGCTTTTTTATCTCCAATTACTGGGGACCATAGTAACTGTATCTTAACTCTGTGCTCTTATTCTTAAATTCTGGGGACCACAGTAACTGTATTTTACTTCTGCACAATATCTTAAATTTCCTGGGGACCACAGTAAACTACATTGTCACTCCAGAGTTCTCAATCCTTTTTCCTGTTTTTTCTGCATCTCCACTGTTCTTTTGCTGTGCCTCGTGGTCTCCGTGTTTCTTTTCTTCCTCCCCCCTTCGACCTGAATCCATCTCTATCTTTAATAATTCCTTCTAGTATATCCACCCCTCCTCCTCTCTACCTGCTAACACCTCTCTCTCTCTCTATCTCACTCTCCCTCCCCATTATTTTCTTGAAAGCCCTCCCACCACTTAAACCATCCAGATGTGTCCTCAGACCCCTGCAGGCTCCCGGTCTCCTGTCCTCCCTTCCCATCATACAACCCCCCTCAGAGGATACTAATAAAATAATTGTTCTCTTCTCTTTCTCCCTGCAGACTGTCCTTGGCTTCTCTGAAGGGCAGCTTGAATCAAAGCTGCTGCCCACCTGCCTGTTGGACCTCTGTTCCTCACAAGAAAGGTATGCTGACTCAGCTCCTCAGATTTTGAAATTGTCATGCTCCTATCACAGCATTTAACTGGCCAGCTTATCTGCTGCAGGAACAATGCTCTCCTGATTTCTGCCTGGACTTTGGCTGCTGTGCTTTACTGAACCAGGGATCTGGAACTTAAATTTGTCCTGCCCACCCTCCTCTGGCACGCTTTAAACGGCTAACTAATGAGGTTGTCGCCACCCATTCAACCCACCCTTCCAATCAACTTTGCAGCCCACACTCAGCCTAGGAAGGTGAACTTAATTGCTCCAACATTGCAGCTTATAGCTGACTGGATCCTGTCTTCTGATCCCCATCTGACACCTGGCCCTTTGAAGCTAGAGGGCAGACTCAGTTCACAATTACTCATTCCAGTTAGGCAACTACGTTCACCCTAACAGGGTCTAGGATTTTTCACTTTTGTAAAGAATCTACTTTAACCCTACCACCAACTGGGATTAAGATCTCCTCCTTCTCCTCCCTTAATCTGCCTGGGTATCTGTTCTACCTCTACACCACACCCCAGAATTTCTCCTGCCCCCAACAACCCTAGCTCCACCCAAAAAATAAAACACACTGGATGCCATTCTGCTATCCTATACATTTCCCTCTGTATTTCCTGTGACTTCCTCTTAACCAAGGCTTTTCCCTCTGCAGCCCACCACAGGTTATTACCCAGTTACCCTCACAATGCCTTTACACTCCCCCCACCTTCCAAAACAATATGTTGTTAACCTTGGGAATTGGCTACATGACAGCTTATCTGGGCCATCCCTTAAAGCTAGAAAATGGATAAACTCCTCACTTATTTACCACAGAAGCTTGCTGATGCACTTATTCTCTGGCCTCCTACTAAATGGTGATGTGGATCCCAATCCAGGACCCACGGCTCACCCCTACCCATCCCAATCCTCCCACACCACTTACTGGTGCACCACCCAGAGTCTCAAAATAGTACACTTGAATGGCCAAAGCCTGCAACCTAAAATTGGAGAACTAGACGCTTGGGTATCTACCCTTAAACCCTTAAACCAACTGTGCTCAGGATCACAGAAACATGGCTAAGACCATTTATCCTTCCACACGAAGTAACCTTACTGGGGTACACCACATTCAGACAAGATTGTACTGGTAAAAAAGATGGTGGTGTACTCCTCTATGTTAAGCCTGACCTCGCATCTACCAACATCACCCCAACAGCCACTTCCTCTATGCTAGTAGAATCAATCTTCGTCTCTCACACGCTAGGCAAACAACAAAAAACTCATAGTCAGATGCATCTATCTGCCACCCAAAACTGCTACTGTTGCCCTTCCTCAACTTGTGGCCTCTCTCTCTCTCTGATCGCCCCCACCATGAGATGACCTTGTGTGGTGACTTCAGCACTGACTGGAAGTCCTATGGCACAAGCAATGTGCACTCCTCAATAACCAATGCCAGTCTAACACAGCTCATTGCTGAACCCACCCTTGGGGGGGAGGGGGTGATGAGGTTTGTTGGGACAGTATCAACAGAGCTGTGCATAAATCATTCAAGATTTGGAAGAATAGTAGCCAGTCAACTCACACTGTGGAGTAGAGCACAGAAAAGTACTGGAGAAGAATTGCTGAGGACTGTACTGCAGGGTTCTGCAGATCACAGGTAATGGAATAAACCAACACTGGAAGGTGGGTGGATTCACTCAAGGGATTAGTATGCCTCTGCTGTGAATAATACTGTTGGTAAGTGTAGCCCTTATGAGAGTATGAACAGCAGTTTTTTGTGTGTCCTGATACTTATTACTTGGCCTTCCAAGAAGACCTAGTTGTTGATTAATGAGGGGGGAAAAAACACAACAGGGGGACTATACATACTACCTTCACTGTGCAGAATGGTGGTGATCCGCTCAATGTTTATTGTGGAAGCAGAAGTCAAACACTAAGAAAGAGGACTGGAGAGGGATATGGGAGGCATTTTTTAACAGTGCTAGCTGATAAAGCGTATCAGTATAGATGTGTACTACTCTCTGAGGTACAAGATTACAATCTGACATGTGATAATTATCTTTATGAGACTGCAAGCTCATATGCATACCCAGGCAGTACTAAGGACAGTGTGTGGATGGTGGGGTGTTCAACAGAAGGCAGGCTAGGTGCAGGAGGTTCACATGGAGAAAGACTAAAAGAGAAGCTTATTTGTACTTTGGAATTTGATCAGACCAGTACTTCGCTACAAATTTCTGGACATCACATAACCACTAGATCACCAGGTATTTGAAGTGTTGTACTGTACTGAGGCTTACCAAAGAGAAAGTCAGCTGGATTACAAAACAATTTCAGCAAGTTGCAAGTTAAACAAAATTATCAAAACCATAGCCTAACATATACTGATCAAAATAATCCATGTGTCAACACATGGTGCTGCTCATTCTGGTGAACAATTCAAAACAAAGGAAGAAAAAATAACTAGTTAGCACTACAGGGAGCCATGTGGGTCTCTACCTCTGGCTCCAATGATGTAATCATTTAGCACATTTGGAAGACATTTTAGGGAGCATGCAAGGCTGTTTTTTGATGCTGAAAGGCTGATGTTTAAATTTTTAAAAAGCTATGAAACTGCATTTATGTTACGTAAATGCAGTTTCACCATAAATGTAAACAGCAGCCTTTCCTTTACCTCACTATGAAGCCAGATTTTGGAGTTTGCAGTTTAAAAAATGGTTTGTTTAGGTACCCTTTGACCTCAATGAGCATGGTTCCCTTGGCTATGACTCTTTCAAGCCCCGGTTCTTAAAATAGGGAGCCCCTGTAGTGGTCACTCTGGTCAGGGATCTGATCAACAGATCCTTCATTGAGGGAAAAGTCCCCACAAAATGGAAGTCAGCCTTAGTCATCCCCATTCACAAGAGGGATCAACATTAGCCATTGAAAATTATAGACCCATTTCAATCATTTGTCACCTCACTACATTACAAGAATGAATACTATACAATCAGCTATACAGCTACCTTGAACAGCACCAACTTTTGTCCCTTTGCCAACATGGGTTTCAAAAAAGTCACAGCGCTCTCTCTTTGCACTCATTAAGGTCACCTCAGATATTCAGCACACCTTCAACCTTAGCCATCCTGGGGACTTTTCCCTCAATGAAGGATCTGTGAGCACTACTCCCTTCACAAAAGAAAGGGTCCTACAAGAGCTTGCTAAGCTCAGGGTGGATAAGGCAATGGGACCTGATGGCATACATCCCAGGGTACTTAAGGAGCTAAAGGAGGAACTAGCAGAGCCATTAGCAGAATTGTTTAGTGAGTCTCTGAGCACAGGAGAGGTCCCAGAAGACTGGAGAAGGGCTCATGTGATCCCGCTCCACTCTTGTGGAGCAGGGAGGAGGCAGGGAACTACAGACCAGTCAGTCTTACCTCAGTAGTGGGCAAGATTATGGAGGCACTCCTTAAGGAAAGGATAGTGCAACACCTGGAATCCATAGGGGCACAGGATCCAAGACAGCATGGGTTTACAAAAGGAAGGTCCTGTCAAACTAATCTCATAGATTTCTTTGACTGGGTAACCAGAGTGGTGGACCACAGGGGAGCAGTTGATGTCGCCTACCTTGACTTCAGCAAAGCTTTTGACACTGTTCCACATAGAAGATTGATAAATAAGCTGGGCAGGCTTGGGGTGGGTCAGAAGTTGGTCAACTGGGTGGCAAACTGGTTGACGGGCAGAAAACAGAGAGTGGTGGTAAATGGTATACAGTCAGAAGAGATGCAAGTCACATGTGGGGTACCTCAGGGATCAATTCTGGGGCCAGTCCTCTTCAACATCTTCATTAGTGACCTTGCAGATGGACTAGAGGGTAAGGCTTGTCTGTTTGCAGATGACACCAAGATCTGCAACAGAGTAGATGATCCAGATAGAAGTGGGCAGAATGAGAAGAGATCTGGATAAACTAGCAGAATGGTCAGAAGAGTGGCAACTGGGATTTAATGCAAAGAAGTGCAAAATCATGCACATAGGAGAAAACCCTGAAGCCACCTATAGGCTGGGAGGGAGTTGCTAGCAGTCACAAAGGAAGAAAGAGACTTGGGCATCATCATCACTGATGACCTAAAATCATCAAACAGACCTCTAAAGCAGTAGGTAAGGCTAGGGGGGTGTTAGGGTGTATTAGTAGGGGTATCACAAGTCGGAAGAGGGAGGTAATAATCCCTCTGTACAAGACACTGGTTAGGCCCCATCTGGAGTACTGCGTGCAGTATTGGAGGCCACACCTTCACAAGGACATTAACCAAATTGAGGCAGTCCAGAGAAGGGCAACCAAAATGGTGCAGGGACTGCATCAGAAGACATATGAGGACAGATTAACGGAGCTCAATATGTATACCCTTGAGCAAAGGAGGGAGAGAGGTGATATGATCGAGGCATTCAAACACCTTAAGGGCATAAACAAGGTGAAAAGAGTCTAACATGTTTAAATATAAGAAAATAGCAGGACAAGAGGACACAGCATGAGATTAGAGGAGGCCGATTAAGGGGAATGTGAAATTCTTTTTCACAGAAAGGGTGGTGGATGCATGGAATGGCTTACCACAAAGTGGTGGCTATGAATACAGTGCAGGGCTTCAAACAGGCATGGGATAGGCATAAGGGAGCGATACAAATGACTATGAATAGATAGGCCACTGACAGAGCAAAGGCCGATGGCACATTTATAAGGTAGAAAAAGAAATGGGCAGACTGGATGGGCCTTGCGGTCCTTATCTGCCATCAACTTCTATGTTTCTATGTTTCATTAAGGTCACCTCGGATATTCAGCACACCTTCAACCTTAGCCATGTTACTGGGGCAATTTTTGTGGACCTCACAAAAGCCTTCGACTTGGTGAATCATTAACAGCTCTTACAGAAACTAAAATCATTGGGGCTTGATCAACTCTCCCTATCTTGGATTTGGAACTACTTTACAGGCTGCTCCCAGAGTGTTAGATGGGCCAACTGTGAATCTCCCTTCAGGCCCATCTCCCTTGGCATTCCCTGGTGCTGTATCCTGAGGTCACTACTATTCTCACTTTTCAGTAATGAGCTGCCTACCTTCTGCAGAGGAGCATCCATTCAGTTTTCACTGACAATGCCATCCTATACAGGTCCTCTGCTGACCTTTCATGGTTCAGCCAACACTTAGATTCTATCTTCCATCAACTGGAGGCATGGGGCCCAATTCCAGAATGGGTTATGCATGTCAGAAGGCAACTTGTGCCAAACCCAATGGCAAAAGTTGCATCTTATGACACGCATTATACCACCCTCTATTCCAAAAGGTGGCCTGGGACATGGCTCAGTCTGCCTGTGGCCAAACCAGGCTGCACAACCGGCTACACCCAAACCCACCTGCAACATGGCACAAAGGAGTTTCCGGCAGTTGGTATACCCAATTCTGGGAGTGTGGCTGACGGAATTGCAAATGTACTATTCCAAGAGCACCCCAGCAGACAGTTGTCTAAGGACAGTTAGACCAGCTATTAGCTGGTCTAACCCTACCTTATGTCAACTGGAGTTGCACCACCATGCCTGGTGCCCCTACAGCCATCCCACCCATGGTCCCACATTGGTCCCCACCTCCAATGGCACGGCAGCCCTCTGTGAGTGGTTGGCAGCTCCATGCCCCCATCCCGATCATTGCCCCACAGGGCAGTACATGACCCCTGCCATGCCATCCTACCCTTGATGCTCCAGTGGCCTTCCCACCCCTTTCTCAGCACTGTGGGGCATTGTTATGTTGTGGGGGAGAGGGGCTATGGGGGGGTCAGTGCTATGCACCCTGTCAGAAGGCATTGATGCGGCTTGTAGCACTCAGGCTGGGTGCACCCTTCCTGTGGCATAATCCTGGTGCTACCACAAGTCACAGGGTGTAGGTGCCGGGGACCCTGCACTAGATTCCAGAACAGGCATAGTGGCGTAAGTCGCAACTCGCAACCACCACATGCTGCATCATATGTCTTAGAATCGGGCTCATTTTTCCTTGCAAATAACCTGCTCGTGAATGCAAAAAAAACTAAAATAATACTCTTCCACCCCCACACCTACAAAGTTCAACTCACACTCCAACTCACTATTACCACTTGTAATGGAGAACCCTTAGAACGGGTATACTCTGTTAATCATCTAGGCATTCTACTAGATCCCTGTCTCTCCTTTGAGGCACATGTTAACAAAACTATCACAATTCTTCACCAAAAAACTGGGTTTGCTCTACCAGTTCTGCCCACTTCAATCTAAAGCTTCATGCCTGAAAATTGCCACTGCTTCTCTCCTTCCTCTATTCTCTTATGGCTCTCCCCTTCTTCTATCATTCAAATTCTCTCTTATGAACCAACTCAAGCAACTATACCATAGGACAGGATGCTTTCCCATAGGAGCCTCCCCCCGCCAGCATCATTGCACTGTACTGGCATCTCTGGGTTGGCTGCAACTGAAACATAAATTCCAGTACTCCACCCTCTGCATGCTTTACAAGCTCACCCAACTCTTCCCCCCCAAGCCTATCTAAAGTTGTTGTATGAAAACCTGCAATCCATACCCTCCGATCTTCATCTCTCCCACTATTATCTGTGCCAATGTCTTGCCTAATGGTAAGCAGAACATCCTTTGCCTATGCATCATCTTGGGCTTGGAATTCCCACCTTTCATTTATTCTCTTTTGTCCTACTGTCCCTAGTTTAAAACATACCCTCCACAACTACTTATATGACTTAGGTACTTGCTCCTGCCCTGCCTAAAAATCCCTTCTAAACTTCTTTTCTTCTACCTGGTCAACTCAATGAACATACCTCAACCATTCCTGATCTACATTAATGGGCAGCTTACCTGAGCTATTTTGTTAATTGTTTACATGGTCTTGCTCTGCAAGAATTGTATATCACTAACTTCAATTGTGCATGGTTTGTTTTCAGTTTTATGTATTCCTTTTCAATATTATTGTCTCCTATAATGTTTTTTGTAAAGTGCTAGTTACCTTTGCACTTGTATTATATTATGTTGCTGTGTTACATATGCTGTATTCCATTATCCTCTGTATCTTCCTCCGGGTCACCCCTGAAAAAGGGACTGCATGGTGTCAGTGGGCTTACCCAGTTACCAAAATTCAAATAAATAAATAAACATAGGTCATGTCTCTATCAAAACAGTAACTGAATTAACCAGTTTACCTATTATATGTAAAGCATACAACTTTGTAAACAGAATACCTTCCATTGAAAAATGTCCAGACCTGATCATCTGATTAACACTTGCTGTCTCAGATTTATTTCTTGAGCCACATAAATATACTTTTAAATGAATAAGCAAAATAATACTAGACAACATGAAGTACTGTATATCCACATTGAACAAAATAGTCAACACCTTTTATTGAACCAAGAGAGATTTACAGAACATCCTTAAGCTTTCAAAGTCACAGAGTTCTTCATCAGAAGGAACAGCAGATTTCTTAGAAGAGCTCATTTTTTTAAGTGCCAACAAACTATGGGAACAGCAGTGGGCACCAGGATGGCTCATCAAAATGCCAATCTTTTCATGGTGAATTTGGAGGTGGATTTCCTAAAACTATGCACACACACAAACTATTTGCTTATTTCCATTATATTGATGATTTATTTATAACTTGGACAGAAGGTATCTGCCCACTCAAAGAATTCAATCTGGAACTGAACAACCTTCACTCATCCATCAAACTTTCCCTGGAACACACTGATACCAGTGTTAATTTCCTGGACACCACAGTTACCATCAAAGATGGAACCTTGCTGACCTGCATTTACAGGAAACTGACAGACAGACAAAGATACTTACTTAAAAACAACAATCACCCTAGACACACCAAATATCTGTAATGTACAGTCAACACATTGATTCCACCATATCTGCTTGAATGAGGAGGACAGAGATAAACACCTGGCCAATAAATGTTTTTTTTCAGTGTGGCCAGGTGTTTTATCTCTGTCCTCCTCAATCGAGCAAAAATTGACAGAGCGGTGGAATGTGTTATGCATATACAAAGAGAACAACTACTACAATATAAAGAAAAGACCACCATCAACTGGATACCCTTGGTTGTCAATTATAACCCTGATCTGGAGCCCTATGTAAAATCATTAGGGACCTTCAACCAATACTCAGTGAGGATGACACCTTAAAATGTATCTTCCAAGAACTAACTCTACTGTCATTCAAACACCACCTAATTTATCCAACCTGATTGTCAGGAGCAAAAGCATACCTGTCCAAAATAACAGAAAAATAGGTGGTATGAGACCCTGCAATCATTCTAAATGTAGGGCACGTGAGCATATTTCCCTTGTAAACTTTATCAACATCCTCCACCAAAACAAACAATTCAAGACACAGGGGAATTATATATATGCATCTCAGAATGTTGTTTATTACAGTCAATGTAAGAAATGTCCACAAACAGGATACGTGGGGGAGACTGGACAATCTCTTTGAACCCGAACAAACTCACACTAACATGATTTTAAAATGAAGAAGCCTGAAAAACAATTGGGACAATATTTCCCTCAGTCCAATGACTTCATCTCTGACTGCTCTACCCTGGGTCTCAATGGACATTTTGAAAATGCGCAACAGAGAAGAGCATTTGAGGTCAAACATATTTTTCCTCTGAATATGGTTGCTGATGTTATGAATATGGACATTGGTGTCATGTCCCATTACACCATTTAAAGTGCTCCTTCTTCTTTCTTGTTTCAGGTACAACACATGAATAGATATTTGTTTTAAATATTTTTTATATGCTTATGTAACCCCCCTGTTACCTGGGGTTACTAGAATCCCAGTACGACCTAGTAGTAGGCACGGAAGGCAGCTTGTGAAACTTCAGTTAAATGGATTTCACACTGTCTCACTCTCTTCTCAGTCTCAGCTGAGACTAAGGGATGACATCATTTTAGAACTGTCACAGCTGCATAAGCCACACTGGAATGTTGCAGTGGGAGGTTAGAGTAAAATGTTGGGGAATTTGAAGTCAGTCTATGTGCAGTCTTAGAGAGAAACTGTAGTGCAGCAGAGTGTGTGCAGGCTCTCAGAGCTTTAAGCTCTGTTTCAAAGCTACTTTTGTTCAAGGTGTGTGTTTCCACCTGAACAGAAACACAGAAACTGGTAATTGAAGTGGTGGAGACTGCTCTCAATGGTTCAGAACCCCATCCCTGAGGGAATGGGTGGAAGGTATCTGCCTGTTTTCCAGGGGCAACCCCCCTGGATCCAGCTAAGGGAAAGAAGCTGCCTGTCTGAATTGTGCTAAGGCACCAGAAGCTCTGTAAGAGATTCCTTGAGGAGGAAATGCCTGTGGGGAACCTGCAACCAAAGGGTGAGTTCGCTCTGAAAAAGGGCCAAGTGTTTTCACCTGAAACAGAAGGAAACTAAAGGGACTATTACTGTGGGGTCAGGAAAAGACAGCTAAGTACAGTTGGAAGATGTGGGAATTGGACTGCTTAATTCAGTGGGGACTCTAGAGTAATGGACAAAGCCACTTATAATTATGTTCAAGGCCAGCACAAAATGGAAAGATAGAATGTGGGGATTGAGCTGCTTAACCTGTGGGGCATCTAGATTAATGGACAATGCCACTTATTTTAAGTATGTTCAAGTCTAGCACAAATGGGAAGCAAGACAAGTAGATTGAATGTGAAATACATTTAGCAAGAATCTACACAGCCAAGTGTTAAAGGACGAGGTGTTTACAGTCCAGAGAAATGGTCAGGTATGAATTGTGGGAGTGAGAGGTGGGAGACCCCTTTTTCAGTAGTAACCAAATTCACCTCTACGGATTTGCTCTGAGACATATTTTGCTTTCCCTCAGGTACTTGGCCAGTGCCTGAGGAAAGTACCCAGACATGGGATTAAAGAGGAGGAGGATTTCCTGATGGAGCCAAGGTGCTCTTAGGTGGTTTAGGGATCCACCAGAAATGTTTCCATGAAGTATGGAAGGTGTCCAAGTGGCTGGCAAGGGAGCTGAGCCAGGAAAAACCCCAAAGCAGTGTACAAGTTAGGGCTGTTTGCCCAGTGCGTTGTAGAGCCTGAGGGCTAAATTGATGAGGATGTGTTCTGGTCTCTTTTAATCTGCATTACCAGGAGTGTAGCCCTGTGGGGGTCAATCTATGCTTTGTTTATTCTGTTGGATGTGAATAAATGCCACACCTTAGAATCCCACTTCTGGTATTCGACATTACAGTTATTGCTTCCTGTGTTCGGAGTTACTTGGGTGCCCCTGTGCAGGGTAGCCAGACCTAGCCTATGTGCCGAGTGACCTATTCCTCCCCGAAGCCAGCCCATCTGGTATAGCTGTCAGATACAGATGGCATACCAGGTAGGGGTTACAAAAATGGAGGCACAGCTGAGGATTTGGGTTTGGAATTTGTGGAGGAATGTAAGAAAGGTTGCTCAGGCAAGGGACTAGCGTTTTGGCTATCTGGCAGTGGGTAGCCCAAAAAGATGAAGTAAGCTTAACTAATGTGCCACTGTGTGCTGTTGTCCATGTGCTGCTGTTAAAATGCCAACTGTTTACCAAGGAGCAGTAAAGCCTGAGAGTGTATGCCCTTGTCCTGCATCAAATTTAAAGCATTTACCAGCTTTTAAAACTGTTTGTGAAAAGGAAAGTGTGGAAACCTGTGGGTAGTAAAAGGAAAATTGTGCCCTAGACGTTGGAAATGCTTTCTTGTGAACTGAGAGACTTGTTGTGTTAATGGCCATGAAAAATGGTTGAAATGGACTCCCGCCGTGGAGTCAGTTGAGAAAAAAAAAAGTGTGGTTTTGCAGTTTAAATTTGCCTGCTCGTCGATCGCCGAGAGGAAAGAGGCTTACCTGCATGGTGTCGAGTGATTGGTGAGACTGCAATCAGTCCCACCCCAAGCCAGCTCTAGAGTGACTTCCCAGCATTTGAGAGGGAGAGTGAGTGGAGTGTGCGTACTGGCTTATCAGGAGGAGTGTCGTGGTGACTGAAAGTGCTATAAAAAGTTCAAAAAACTGACTTTTCTGTCTGAATTTAGGCTCAACCCGCATCTTGATCGACTGGATTGTGAGTGTGGTGTTCAGAGGGACGATCGGCAGGACTGCCAACCTGCTTCTTTCCAGAGGCCTCCAAGACTGGCTGCAGGCCATTTTCCATCACAGCAAACAGCTACTGATAACAGTTAGTACCAACAGAAATAATTGCTCAAACTAAGTGATTTTTGCCAAAAAACAGCTGAATCTGTGTGTAACAGTGTAATCGCTTTGCAAATAAGGACTGTGTTAAGTTTTACCAGCAAATGCAAGCATTTTAAGCCATCGATTGTGAGCATAATTATAGGTTCAGCATCAGTATAAGTTTCAAAGCCATGAGAGAGACTATGAGTTGTATCAGATATACAGCAAGAGCTACAGGCAATCCTGTGCTATGAAATACTGAGGCTTTAAGGGACTGTAAGCTAGAGCAATGTCTTCAGCAAGTGAAACGTCCGTGGTAAATCATATAAATGTGTTAGGAAAAAGAACAGTGCAAGTTTGTACAGTTTGAGCAAAGTTATCAGTGGAGTGTGTAAATCGGATGCGCAGTGGCTTGACCCAATTACAGAATGTTGATGCGTTGGAATGCTGCCACCGCCATTACAGGGTGGGGTAGTAATGTAAACACAGCAGCAGAGGAGCCATTTTGAAAGAGAAAGGAAGTTTTCAGTGATATGGGACTTGAAATAACAGTGAGCGTTGTTTTTTTTTCTCTGTAGTCATGGACTCAGGACCAGCCCGCTACCTGGATCATGCCAGGGCTGTGGTAGCAGTAGAAGTAAACAAGTTAAGGGACATTGAGAGATGTTACTACGGAGGACGACTGCCTCCTCATGTGGCGATTCCTGGAAATTCAGTGCAAGTATGTTTAATGTGCTTAAATGCTGGAAGGGACATCTTCATGGTACCTCACTGTTCTGGGTGCTTAGAGAAATATGATTTATTTAAAGTGCCCAAGATTCGTTTGGCTTCCACATGAACAAAAGTTCAAGAATCTGCAGTTGGTAGCACACAGCACCAGATGAAGTCTGTTGGAGAAGGCCCCTCAGGGGAGTGTGGCACAAAGCTAGAGGGTGCAGATTTACAGACAGAACAATGTGCTGATGTTTTGGATTCTAAGTCACAGAGAGACATCTCAGGAAGAGCATCAGTAGACCCGTGGAGAGCGGGGCCTAGCCCAAGTCTCATAGGTGAAGACGAGATGAGGGAGGCCTTTGAATGGGAGGTTTCGACATCCACATCCAGCGAATATTGGATAGTTTCAGGAGTGAGGACAACTGCTCACTCCTGGGCACAGATTCTCAGTGAGGAAGAAGAGGGGGGGGAGCCTATGTGGCCTTGTGAAAAAGGAACTGGTACACAGCCTCAAGCTCTTGCCTCAGAGGAATGCATGGAAGAGAGTGGTGATGCCACTACCCTGGCTGTGCAAGAAGAAGCTAGGGACTCATTTTTTTGTCTCTTTGAGAATGTGTAGCTGGTAGAACCAGGACTGGCCACCCCCAAGCCAGGCCAGAGGTCTCAGGTTGACCAAAGCTAGTAAAGAGGAAACACTGGTTTGTAGGAAGGTGAATGAAATCTATGGCATGTCCTTTCCTACCTTTCCTCAGAGAGTCTGGGAGGAGATTGAACAAAACAGAAAAGTCCTAGATTTGGACAGAAGCAAAGAAATGTGTGCATCCTGGTGCAAACAAGCATATCAAGCACAGAATGTTTCACAACAAAAACAGCCAGTGGAAAAGAGACAGGACCCTGTTAATGGACACTGTTCGAATTGTGGGTGGAGAGGGATGTGAAACCTTTCACAGTGTGAATTATGAGTGCACAGATGGGGTAATAATTCAAGCACCTGACCCGTTGTGCTATTGGCCACAATGCAAAGACCTTCCTGCGAATGTGCCCATGCCTACCAAATGGAAAGCAGAGCAGTGCTAGCCAGTGCTGCCACTACAGCTGTTGCAGTATCTATGTTGTTCCACCAGTATAGACATCCAGGACTCAGGTGACCCTCATTCATCAGTTCTACAGTGTACTAGCCTTCCAGAATCCATCAACTGGCCCACTAGATGACTTCAGATCCAGAGAGGGCACCAGCCCAGCTGTATCCTGATTCATTGCCTGGTAATTGGATGACTTCAGACCAGCTATTTTCCTTTTTGTTCCTGTTCCAAGGTTCCATCTCCAGAGATGACATCTTCCCAGCAGTTTCCAGATGTGCCCTCTTGTCATTCCCGGAAGATGTCCTCCCAGCTGTATCGGAAGAATGCTGCCAGGGAGAGTCTTTGGCTGAGGACCAGGTTTGGTGCCATTTTTCATTCTACAAGGGACTGGTAAGTCCAGACTTTTCTATTCTTATGACATTGCAGTACACATCCTACACTAGCAGACTCCAGATGTTTGAACTATCCTCAAAGACTCTCCTCTTCTGGACTTTGGCCTGCTAGAACTGTGATTCACCGGGCTCCGGCCCAGGAGAGATTCTTTAATGGACTTGCCTTCGGGTACTGTGGTCACTAGATGGGACTTTTAGGGCACTCCATCCTCCAAATATGGTGTATTGTAAATAATGTCATTGTTTTCTACTGTTTTCTAATGTTTATACTGTTTTTCTACTTTTCTAAAAAAAAATCTTTTTGAGATTCTCCAGTGTTTTGATGGTAGGGGTTTAGATAGACTGTGTATGCAGATTAGGAGTATGTGTTGTCTTTCTTTTTCTTGCAGGTGTTCCTGAAGAAGATAGAAGAGAAGACAAGAAGAGGAGGAGGGACTCATCAGAGTCCCTCACTAGTACTTTGGAGTGTAGTGTTTAAAGTACTGTTGTTGTTACTGTGTGTAACTTTTCCTTCCATAGGCATGGTTGTGGGGGAGTGTGGGAGTAATGCATAGTGTATGGTATTAGCTCCTCTTATATGGTTGCATGGTGTCCAGGGTCGGGGAGGTTCCCTGTTTGTTTTGTTTTGGGAAATTTGAATTAGAGGCAGACATGTTTTCCCTAGAGGGCTAGGGGGGATAGACAGGCTGTGGTCCTGAACAGCCATAGGGGCCACAGTGCTGATCTATTAGGGCTATGCAGTGGACAGTTCCACCACAGCCACTAGGTACCCATAGTCAGCAGGTAGAGTAGAGGCTGATATTTCAGCCAAAGGCCTCTAGGCCCTTAGTGTTGCCTGTCTGTACTAGCACATGGCAGGGGAGAAGGTAGTGCTACCTCCCCATAGTAAACAATTGGGGTGAGATGGCCTAAGCCAGGTGAATAATGACTGCGGACAGTCATTTTCCTGGCCCAGGGTGAGAGTAACCCCTCTGTTACCCGGGGTTACTAAAATCCCAGTAAGACCTAGTGGTAGGCACGGAAGGCAGCTTGTGAAACTCCAGTTAAATGGATTTCACACTGTCTCACTCTGTTCTCAGTCTCAGCTGAGACTGAGGGATGACATCATTTTAGAACTGTCACAGCTGCATAAGCCACACAGGAATGTTGCAGCTGTATGTTAGAGTAGAACGCTGGGGAATTTGAAGTCAGTCTGTGTGCAGTCTTAGAGAGAGACTGTAGTGCATGCAGCAGAGTATGTGCAGGCTCTCAGAGCTTTAAGCTCTGTTTCAGAGCTACTATTGCTCAAGGTGTGTGTTTCCACCTGAAGAGGAACACAGGAACTGGTAATTGAAGTGGTGGAGACTGCTCTCAATGGTTCAGAGCCCCATTCCTGAGGGGATGGGGGAAAAGTGTCTGCCTGTTTTCCAGGGGCAACCCCCCTGGGTCCGGCTAAGGGAAAGAAGCTGCCTGTCTGAGTTGTACTGAGGCACCAGAAGCTCTGTAAGAGATTCCTTGAGGAGGAAATGCCTGTGGGGAACCTGCAACCAAAGGGTGAGTTTGCTCTGAAAAAGGGCCAAGTGTTTTCACCTGAAACAGAAGGAAACTAAAGGGACTGTTACTGTGGGGTCAGGAAAAGACAGCCAAGTACAGTTAGAAGATGTGGGGATTAGACTGCTTAACTCAGTGGGGGGTCTAGAGTAATGGACAAAGCCACCTATAAGTATGTTCAAGGCCAGCACACAATGGAAAGAAAGAATGTGGGGTTTAGACTGCTTAACCTGTGGGGGGTCTAGAGTAATGGACAATGCCACTTATTTTAAGTATGTTCAAGTCCAGCACAAATGGGAAGCAAGAGAAGTAGATTGAATGTGAAATACATTTAGCAAGAATCTACACAGCCAAGTGTTAAAGGATGAGGTGTTTACAGTCCAGAGAAATAGCCGGGTATGAATTGTGGGAGCGAGAGGTGGGAGACCCCCATCAGTAGCAACCAAATTCACCTCTACGGATTTGCTCTGAGACACCTTTTGCTTTCCCTCAGGTACTTGGCCAGTGCCTGAGGAAAGTACCCAGACATGGGATCAAAGAGGAAGAGGATTCCCTGATGGAGCCAAGGTGCTTTTAGGTGTTTAGGGAGCCACCAGAAAATGTTTCCATGAAGTATGGAAGGTGTCCAAGTGGCTGGCAAGGGAGCCAAGCCAGGGAAAACCCCAAAACAGTGTACAAGTTCGGACTGTGTAACCCAAAGCAGTGTACAAGTCTGGGCTGTGTGCCCAGTGTGTTGTAGAGCCTGAGGGCTAAATTGATGAGGATGTGTTCTGGTCTCTTTTAATCTGCATTACCAGGAGTGTAGCCCTGTGGGGGTCCATCTATGCTTCGTTTATTCTGTTGGATGTGAATAAAAGTCATAGTTTAGAATCACACTTCTGGTATTGGACATTGCAGTTATTGCTTCCTGTGTTTGGAGTTACTTGGGTGCCCCAGTGCAGAGTAGCCAAACCTAACCCATGTGCCGAGTGACCTATTGCTCCCTGAACCCAGCCCACCTGGTATAGCTGTCAGATACAAACGGCATACCAGGTAGGGGTTACACTTATATATAAAATGGTTCTATCTAATCTATATAACTATGGTTATTTATGTGTTTGATTTTATCTGGTGGGTGAGATATTTATGTGTTTGATTTTATCTGGTGGGTGGTTATCTCATCGACTTTAGATTCATACATGCAGAACTGCTGTTTTTAGTGCTTAGTGCACACACACACACACACACACACACACACACACACACACACACACCCATACCTCTCAAACTCTTGCCTTATAAATCAGGAACAGAGGTTTTAAACAAATCAGTAACAAAGACCCCTAATCAGGGGCAAATCTTAAGAACTGATATTATTCACTCAGAAAGCTAATAGAATGAGGGGTTTTGTGTACAATGCATTTTCTGAAGAAGAACAAGTCTGCTATCTATAATGCTTGACATTATCCTGTGCTTACAGCCCCTACTGTTAGGTCACAAAAACATAAATCTTGAAAGGATACAGAAACATTTGAGATACAGTCAGAGACATTTCTGAAATTGGGCACAGCTGAGAGGTAACACGCACACTTAAAAATGAGCTCTTTTAAGAAATCTGCCATTCCATCTGAGGAAGAACTCTGTGAGTTTGAAAGCTTATGAATGTTCTGTAAATCTTTGTTGATCCAATAAAAGCTATCAGTGCACCTAGTTTGCCCATCTTGTTATACAAAGACCAATACAGCAGTTACAAAATTGTATCATGATAAACCACCTCTTTTTCTGATGTTAATATGTATGCATGAATTGATTGTTAACTGTCCATTGATAATCAAGTGCTTGCCTCAGTTAGCCTCCTAATGATAATTGACATGATGAAATCTATGTAGAAAAGTCAATCCATTGATTTTAATTGGGTGTACACTTTTGTGCCTTTCTGTGTACACATTAAAGCATATGTCAGCACAGGGCTGGGTCCAGAACTTGAAATGGAAGGAATTAGCTGGACAGCACCTTGGGGCAAAAATATCATCCCTTCCCATGCAAATACAGGGCACAGCAATGTTATGAAAATCTTCTAGATAGGTTTTCATGAGGTTAAGCTTCCTCACACAGGAAGCTGTTACTACACACACACATACACACATTGATAAATCAATTTAGGCAAGACTAAGCAATTTTATTTATATAGCAGTGCCGAATTCCAGACACTCTGGCTGTCTTACATCAAATACACACAAACAAAACTGATTAAGAAAAATATAAATTAAAAAAAAATAAAACAATATATCATGAAGCCAGGTCAATGCCTAAAGTGAAAAAAAAATATTTTTAAATATTTTTTAAAAAGATTCAATGAAGGAGTACTTCTAACCTCCCAGGGAAGGGCATTCCAAAGAATCAGGGCTGCCACACCAAACACCAATCCCCTGAAGATATTAAGTGGGATCTGCTGTAGGTACAGATAAGCGGTATTTCTGCACCAACCAGAGTGTGCAACTAGGAACATATGGCACTGAGTGATCCTCCAGGTAGCCTGGACCCAGACCTTACAGGGCCTTGAATGTTAAAAAGCATTCCTTGAAACTGATGCACCCCTGTACTGGCAGCTAGTGAAGACATTGGAGAACTGACATGATATGCTCAACCTGGGAGGATCCAGCAACCAGCTGGGATGCTGCATTCTGGACTACCTGGAGGTGGTGCATTAGCCTCAGGGATAACCCTAAGGTACAGAGCATTATAGTAATTCAACCTCGATGTGACTAAGGAGTGCACCAGTGTTGCCAGAGCAGATGGTTCAAGAGAGGACATTATCCAGGTAATGTTTTGCAGATGATAGAAGCCACTGCAGAAAATAGCTAACACCTGGAACTCTAATGTTAGCTGGGAATCTGCAGTAACCCATGATTCCTCACCTGATCTGCAGCTTGAAGAGCCACACCTTCCAATAAAGGAAGAACAGCTCTATTAGTTGTTGCTGCTGAACTTGACTGACCCAGCTCTACCAGTAACACTTCTCTCTTCAAATGATTCAGCTTAAGTGAGCTTTCCACCATCCAGTCCTGTATTTCACTAATGCACTCACTCATTTCCAGAATGGGCAAGCATCACCAGGGGCACAAGACATATACAGCTGGGTATCATTGGCATAACAATGCAAATCAAAGACATGGCATTTAATGATCTCCCCAGTGGCAACATGTACACTACAAATAAGATGGGGGCAAGAATTAACCCTTGGAGCATGCCACAGCCGAATGCAGAACTGCTTGATTTAAAAGAGCCAAGCGTCACCCGTTGCTTCCTGCTGGACAAGTAGGACTTAAACCCCACAACACCATTTCTAAAAGTCCTACATAATGACCCACACAAGCCAACAGAATCACATGATACACAGTGTCAAAAGATGAAAAGAGGTCTAGCAGGACAAGAATGGAGCATCATAAGCTATCCCTTGCTAGAAGAAGATCATGTTGCATCTTGACTAGTGCAGTCTCCATACTATGGCAAGGCCAGAAACCAGACTGAAATGACTCATAGAAATCTATTTGTTCATGTGTTGCTCCAAATGCACAACCACCACCTTCTCAATTTCCCTAAGAAGGGAAGGTTCAAGATGGATCTGTAGTTGGAGAGACTGTCAGGGTCCAATGAAGGTTTCTTGAGGAGAGGGCTCACTCTTACCACTGCTTTTTAAAGGGCAGATGGGAAAACCACCTCCTCAAAGGGAATATTTAACAATCTCCACCACAATCAGACTAACTGAATCCCAGCACACTAGAAGAATCCAGGATAGCCCAGGGTCCAATGCACAGAATGTGGGAAGCAGTCCAGAAACTATGCAGAACATGTCAGCTGCCAATACTGTCTCAAACTCAGCCCATTAAAACAGAGTGCTCCTGTTCATCAAAGCTAAAACACTGTCAGCCAATGACAGGCTGCTTGAAGATATCCCACCAGGATGGTGGACACCTTATTTAGAAAGAACTGGTTAAACTCCTTGCACTTACCGAGATAAAAGACTCTGCAGGACTGAAGACAGTCTGGATTTATTAGTCTGTTCACAGTGTTGAAGAGTTGAGCAAGCCAGTTCCTTTCGATAACAATCTTTCATGACAGGAATGCTGACTTTTTCAGAGAGATTGCCTGCTGATAATCACAGTAGTGAGCCCTCAGCACCAGATTATCCTTCTATAAATTGGACTCCTGCCAACAACACTCCAGTGTCTCCCCCATCGTCTTCAACCTCCTCTGGTCAGTATCACACTATGGTGACCTGAGGTACAAAATCAAGGGTCAGAGATGGACTGGTGATAAGGAGTTGACAGCAGTTGTAAGAGCCAGATTACAACCCTCCATGGCAGCTTTGGCTCCCATCGCACTAACTGTCTTCATACCTGAGACATCCAGTACTGCAAAAAGGTTGCAAGGCCCCAGATGTCTAATAGAGTGGAATCTGACCATCTCTAGCAGGGAGGATAATGAGAAGCCCCACAGAGTAACTGCACATCATGATGATCAAACCTAATGATTGGATCAATCCTGATATCACCAACATCAAGACCAACTGAAAAAAATAGATCCAAGGCATGGCCATGTTGGTGAGCACCAGTGGCAGCTGCCTGTATGAAACCCAGGGAGGACATCACCTGGAGGAACTGCATTCCAAAGAGAGATATTTCATTATCAACTCTAGCATTAAAATCAACCAAGAAAAAAACCCGGGTAATTCAACCGCTAGATCAGCCATGAAAGTCTCAAGTTCCTGTAGGAATTCAAGACCATATCCTGGGGGATGCTGTATGAGCATAATCCTGCAACTTATACCTGGCCCACCTTTTATGGCCATGCATTCAAATGATCTGGTATCTTCCAAGGAGTATGCCATCAGTCCCAAGGCAGCTCTAAAACAGATGGCTACCCAGTCCTCCCACCAAGGGCAGTGCACCATGGAGAAAACCAGTGGGATAGAAGCCTCAAACACAGGGCCTGAGTCATCACCCAATCAGGTATCTGGGATGCATTCCAGATCTGCCGAGTAATCCACAATGAAAACTTCCATTACTGCTGATTTACTAAGAGATCTGGTGTTGCACAGAATTGCCCTAAGAGCAGAAGCTAAGTTGGCTGGTGTACTTGCCATCTGCTGAGCTAAAAACTCATAAACTCAGGGAATAGGGAATAGAAAACAGGCAAGGAGGTCCCCTTACCTGGTAATGTTTACTCCCTGGGCACCTCCTAGATACCACATTCCTGAGCCTGCCTGTCCAACTATTAGTAGAGCAGGACTATATTTTGAGCAACACCCCTGGATGACTCCCAACCCCCTGCAGCAGTTGAGCACAACTCCAGACAGAGTACAAGGGAGCCCTCCAAAAAGTTGCAACTCCCATAGTTGCCCCATAGAATAAATAAAATATGGCCTAGATAAACACATAATGACTCAGCCCAAAATTAAAACATCCCACCCACCAAAGAAAACAAACTTCCCACCCAAAACCCCACACTAATAACTATCCTAAATTATAAATCACAGAACTGACACCCTGAAATCACACACCATTCATAACATCTATATGAGCACAGAATAAACAGACACACCCCGATACACACCAACTTATACAGGAATGAAAAATATAAAAATATCTAAAACAAATCCAGTGGTTATAGAAGTCCAGTACAGGTTGCAGTGTGCAAAATTATGAAATGTTAAAAGAAGACCCCACTCCTGCAGCCACCAGGGAAGGGTTGAAACAGATGCCAAAAATTTGTGTGTCACCAGTCCAACAGTTTATGAAGTATAGAGAAAATTTTCCCTGGTGACTTATGAGGAGATGCCATCTCACAGCAACTCCACTACTCAGTGCTGACCCCCGAAGTAATGGGGGACATTCGCTCACAGTTATACACAGAAGTTGAAACCACAAGTACACAGAGATGTGCTCTTAGTCACCATCATCTCCAATTCAGAAGATGATGGGTCAAACAGATGGAACACTGTCTAGAAAATGCTTGTATTTCTTCACCATAGTCAAAACCACTGGGTTATCAATTGAAAAGCTAATTCTGGTTTATAAAACAGTAATAATGATCATACTGGAGTACTATAATCCAGTTTGACATTTATGCCATTTGATGATAGGAGACCAGAAGAAGTTAAAAGAAATTAAAGAAATTGTGACATGTCTTATCCTCAGGCAACGTTGTGCTGGGATTGTTAGCTTTTATCAGAATGAAAGGAGATGATTAATAAGAACTTATTTTAGTCAGTGAAGAGTAGGAGGATAAGAAACATAAGTATGGGAATGTATCTGGACAAATACTTAAAATAAATATACCAAATGATTTAAGAAACTATAGGCTACTGATATTGGGAGTACAAAATAAAAAGTTCAATAGAGGTTTTGTACCTTGGGCTGTAAATAAATTTTTTTTTCTGATTTTAAGATTTTTATACTCTGAAGATAATTGAAGGGCACATGCCTGTGTTTAAGTGGGAGAAGAGATCCTCCCCCACATCCTATTTCAGCCAACAGGCTGGCCACTGTCCTGCATAGAGCAAGTCACACTCACTTCTCAGTGGCGCGGCTGGTCCCCGCCCCTCCCCTCCCTCCTGGTCCATCTCCTACTCCCCTGTTTGCCTGGTCATTTACTTGCTTGCTCCCTTCCCGTCCTTGTCCTTCCTCCCACCCTGCTCCATCCCTCTGTCTTTGCTGACTGCTTTCTCTCTCTTTTGGGGGGGGGGGACTTTGGCTGCCACGCCTCAGTTCTTTCACCATCTTTCAGATGCCGATTGTGATTTCCTTTACCTGCTCCTTCTCCTCTGCATATCCCATTCGCCTGACTCGTTCCCTACCTCTACGCAGCACGTACTTTGCTGTTGCCAGCCGCTGCTGGCTCCCTTCCACTGGATATTCCCTTTGGGCTCCGCCTAATGCTACTCCATTCCTCTGCTCCATTTCGCTGTACCATCTGACTCCTGCCTCCGCTCAGAACATTTATGGATTGCTGTGGCACTGCTTCCTCCTGCTCAATGCACCACACTAAGGACGCCGGCATGCTGGCTTGTTACGGTCTCCTTCCATCTGGCTCCTAGCTCCATTGCTGTCTCCCTCTACCATGGCATTACACTGCCGCATGCACTCCCTATCTTCTCTGACCATAATAGTTTGTATACAGTTTGTATGACCTTCATACCATACGATGCCTATATGTTCAGGCACTCAGATAAGTAACTATAGTATTTCCTTTGGCATATAAGACTGACAAAGCATTAAGTGCTGCTGCTCTTTTTAACTGCAATTGGTTCAGGTTTCAATCATGTTACATAGCATAATGACGGACTTTCTTCTCATCTATATAATAACTTTATTGACTGCTTATAGTTATAAATGGGCTGGCATATTCTTCACCTGGTCTTATGAGGGTTATTTGAGATGGCAAGGAAGCCACTGGAACCTCACTGAGAGACATCTAATGACCAGCGGTATTGTGCTTTCACTTTGCATTCACACCTCAACGCCTCCTGGACTGCCCACACTAAACCCATAGCAGCTGCTTGTATTACAACTCTGCCTACTGACATTGTTAGTACTGGACTTGGCATGTTCTCATTTACAGCAGATAGATGCTTCGTGCCTACTCAGCTACAGCACTGCTCCTTATCACCATATATATTACAGTTTATTCACTGTATGTGCATTCTACATTGCACCTATAATAGCTTTGCTGAATTTCTGAATTCTCAAGGTTGTATTCTAGTAATGCATCCTCAACTATGGCAAATGACAATTGTTATTATACTGGACTTCAATCTAACCCATTCAGGTCCCTCAAACCATTTACTCCAATTCCAGGATATCAGTCTATACCTTGTCATGCCTGACTTCATTCCTCATTGAAACCTGACCGTATAACCAACTCTTACGCACACCTATGTCTCTACTGCCTTCTACTGAGTTCTGTCGCCCAACAACACAGGTGACTCTCATATGGCAAGGACAGTGGCCACTCCAGGATATTTATCTCAGTCATGCCAATTGAGTTCTACTTGCTGCAGCTTGCCTTACATGTTCGTACCTCTCCATTCATCTAGGACCATCCGCGTTTTATTCTGATTTACTATCTGACTAGGTCCTAGGATTTACATCATGTCTCTGGATGCTTACCATGTTGCTTTGCTTTGTTTGGCTCATAACTTCTACCTCACTTCTGGCTAACCTATGTGTGGCCCAGCCATGCATGCTAACCTTTGTGGGGCTTAGCTGCCACTCTCTATTTCCCTTACCAGCTGACCTATGTGTGGTCCAGCTGCACATGCTAGCTTACTTGGAGCTGGCTGCTACTCTCTACTTACCTTACCAGCTGACCTCGCATGGTCCAGCTGTATGCTAGAGTTCTTAGGTTTAGCTACTATTTATTTACTCACCAGCTGACAGATGCTGTCAACGTACCTCCTATGGTCCATCAGCTGACTTACATATGGTCTAGCCGCACTTCCTTATCGAGCTTAGCTCCCTTTCATTCCCATGGATGCTTCCTACAGAGCTGCTTCATTCAGTCGGACCTACCTCTCCAAATTATGCTTCTTACAGCTTCTGCTTTCCACTGGATAATTTCTGGAGTACATCACGATTTTCACCTCAATTCTCTTGGATGCTTCTCGTCATGTTATTTCAACTCCTTTGGAGTTACTACTGTTTCCTCCAAGAACTCCCTGTTGAGATCTATTCCATACTGCCTTACTTAGTTTACCTGATACTTGATCTCCTTCAGTTTCAGGATGCTTCTTACATCTGGATGAGTTGCCAACTAATCCACATGGGTTTTCATTGCTTATGTTACCATCGTCAATCATCAGAAAATGTCAGTCTACAGCACCCTTCTACTGCTCTCATAAGTATGCCTTGGAATATTTCTACACTGCAGAGAATTGGCTGAGGAGTACGCTAACATTTACAGTACTATTCACAATCTACCCCTTACTGCTTCGCTACTCTTTCTGCATTGTCTGCAGCTGACATTACTATTACTCTATCTACCACTGCTACAACCTACCTTGCCCCACAGGGCCAGAGGTTCACCACATCGCACTTTGAAAGGCCTGTGCCCCTATGGGCCCAGAGGTCCCTTGAACTTATATTACTACACCATATTCACATGCTTCTATGCTCTGCCTCATCCATCAGGCCGGGGGTTCAACTACTTCTACTCTACACCTGTCTCACCCAGCTCGGGGCCTGGAGGTTCACATATTCTACTATACTCCTTCCTGTTGCCTAGTCAGCCAGGCCTAGGAGCTCCTTTACTATGGACTCACATCTGGATTTGTTTAGCCATTTGTCATCTATTCTTTGGATGCTTCTGCCCTGCCACTTCAGTCATAAGAAATTACTTCTACTACTCTCTTCCCAGGACACTTAGTTGAGTTTATCCAGAAGACTTCAATATCATGATTTATGCTCTATGGCTTCTTGGAACCTGCAACAACGCTGCTGCATTTGACTCAGCTTCTTCAGTTATCACCTTCTATGACTCATAAGCTCAACTATTCAAGACTCATCAGACTATTCTCACCAAGTAAATTCTAGCTAATGTACCATTCTGGCTTTTGAAATGTGGACATCAACATCGGTACTCAACCATTTGGATCGCCAGACAAAGCTCCTGGATTTCTGTGCTATTACCATTTCTTCATACTCCTTGCCAAATACCGTACATAATCTTGCAATACTACTGCCCTGCTACTACGTCTGCATCATACAGATTTAATTACTACTACTACCGACCTACGTACAGGTCCACTTCTTACCCTACTGCTCTTATTACCTGATTTGCCCTTACAGGGCCTAGAGGTCATCATGACTAACTCACTGATTTTACAACCTACTTTGCTCCTCGAGCTGGAAGTACATCAGACTTGTCTACTTTTACACACTAAGATATCTACCTGCTTCACTTACTTGCTTCCCCTCTCCTGATTGGAGGTTCCTACTGCTCCATCCTTCCCTATCACACAGCATATGCCAGTTCCTGTGCTTCATCACCACGGACTTCATTTGCAAAGCTTGCCAAGTGGAACATGAACCAACTGTCCTCCTTCTCTGGATATGGACGCTTAGCCTTTGATTCCTGGTTCTACTCTGAGAAGTCCTCACCTGCTGGGGTGCTTCACCACTGCAACTCATCGCTTCTAACTCATTTTGACCATGGATTCCACTCTATCATTCCAGCCTGCACATGGATTTTCAAACTTGGAGTTTACTAGGAGGATGCTTGCTCTGTTCACCTGACATGTCATGATTCAATACTTTCTTCAATTCCCCATTTCTCTGGATTAGGTTCTACAACTTTGGGGTTCAGATTAGCCAATTAAAATAAATTTTATTTAAGATTACTCTCCTTTAGTATGTCCAGAAGGATGGGCAGGTTAGTAGCCATGGGTCCTCAGAGGTTTCACCCAAGGGGGGGTTTTCCTCTCCTGCGTGCAACTGGTCACACTGTCTGGAGTTGGAGGAGGTGATCATACTGCTATTCATTCTCTTGAGGGCGTCATCCTACTTGACTCCGTCTAACAGTCGGATACTGAACAATCATATGATATCATTATTTTTTGGGGGTCTCATAATACTGTACTAAGCATCCTTTCTTTGGTGGGATACAGAGAATGGCCAAAACTATCAAATCATAACAAGTGACTTATCAGTTCAAGCATCTAAGCACCTTGCATATACTATCCAGTTATTATGTCTATAATCACTGACTTACTCATGTCTGTGCTGAAGTACCTAAGCATGATTCATTTCATACTACTAGCACCTTGCAAGCATTGTCCTACTTACTGGTCTGGCCTCTGTATCCAAGCACAATCCACATCATCCAGCAACAGTATGTAACATAAACACTGAGCTCTGAACCACAGTTAATCTTTGTTATCTACAATGGTTGTGTCTCCCACATTTTCAGTTGGAAGCTTCTGAGTCAATGAAATAATGTAACAAAAATTCAGAGCACCCATTCTCAGAAAGAGTCAGACTAGCTAGTCCATAGTAAATCTTTATTACAGAAGTGTCTCGAGTATAACAATTAAAAAGCAAGCTCCACAAGCTTGTCTCCACTTGCCTGTAGATTTTGCTTGTTTGATTTTTCTACTCAAGATACTTTGTTAATTAAGATTTACTTTCCACTAACTAGTCCAACTCTGTCTGTGAACAGGTGCTTCAGATATTTCTTACATAAAGTCTGAGGTTTTCAGCAGCACCATTGTCTCATGGTGCGAGGTTTTCTTTCATTTCGATTGACTCATTGAAATGTAGCATCAATCAACATAACATGCTACTAGTAATAATGCTACCATTGCCATGAGGTAATCAATTGAAATGTGAATGAAGAAAATGTTAGCAGTCTTTAGAAACTGTAAGAGAGTAAGGCTTATAATGTTATAAAACTGTAAATAATCCATTTCTGCCACATTACTCTGAACAGCTGAAAATATAAAGTTGCCACTGCTACTACTTGTATAGGTTACTACAGATATGTGCTGGTAATTATAACAAATGTTGGGGTTATTGTTGTAATTAGCTGATTTAGAGTGTCAGCCAAGGATAAATAGTAATGTGTCTTGATATAGCTGTACTGTAAATAATTTATCCGCTTTGTATACCATATTGTCAGGCATGTAAAAAGCTTTTCTCTCAATCTATTACAATTCTTTTCATTTCATCTGACTATCTGTGAATATGTATTTACTGTATGACCTTGCTCTGCTAGGTTGTTACTGACTGTACAATAAACAATATCAAATCTAATTTAAAAAATCCATAATTATAGCAGCTTTAATTTCTTGTTCAACAACCAGAATCTGATAACCAACATGCTGGACTGGTTGCAAAAGCAGTTTTATAACAGTATAAGGCTTATTATCTGTTCATTATTTGTAACAATATTAAAGTGGTATCTGTTTGAAGTAAGACATTCTTAGCATAAGTATGTGATGACTTTTGCTAGGCTTGTGGTATAGGCATTGAGTTGGCCAATAGTTTCCTATAAAAAAAATAATAATACTTCTCAAAAACTTCAGTAGCATTTGTAGGATCAGTAGGTTTCATCTTAAAGACAGCTTATCTATAGGGTTCATTCAGGGACCAGCACATACATATAAAAGGTTCACTGTCAATAAAATGAACTGCCCTCATTTATTATATTTAGTGATCCATCACAGTGTAGTTTCCTGATTGCCAGAAAAACAAATAGGATTATTTCAAGGAGTTTCTGGGATTTCATTATGACCCTCAATTGGCTTGAGAGGGGAAAAATCTCCTTTATATTCTTAAAGAGAATTGAGTTATTTGGTGCCATGGCTGGCTGTATGGGCCGGGGGACATCTATCTTCTTTTCTTAAGTGCTACATTAAACATTACTCTGAGATGGAAGAATGAGAGTGTGAAATAGAGAGCAATGTTTCTGTTGCTATGAGCCAAATTACTGTTGATGGTAGTACGGTGAAGTGGTCATCAGTTCCAACTTGGAGACAGTTCATTGATCAGAGACATGTCAAAATAAAAAGATTTGTTTTACTTCTGAGATTTGCTTCAGAGCCTCTGAATGTACAGTAAATCTCAAGCAGCCATCCAAGATGTTTATAATTTCACTTTCTTGGTGTACATGAAGTAGCACCTTTATATACTACATAATGATGGACTTCCTGGTCACAGTGTTGACATTTGTTATTGTTATTTCTGATAACAGAAATCATACTTGCAAAGAAAATCCAAGTCAGTTGAGATAAAAAGTATAGTTTGGGTAACAATATTCAGCCCATCCCTGCAAAATGTTAACCCCTGTTTCTCCATTTTCTTCTACTTCAGTCAGTATATAGTGACATCAAATCTTTGGACCACAACATTCCAGTCAAGGACGGGTCTTCATGATGATAGTATAGAAATCAGGAAACGGGAGCTGAGTCTGACATACTAGATATGAGGCATGGGCATTACACTGTGGCTTTCAGTATCCAACATCACAGAAGTTATTACAGACTCTATGGCTCACTGGTTAGCCTGTCACTGATTAATTACGATTTACACCAGAAGCCTTCCTAGACTGAAGGTGGAATTAACATTTTCATATAAGCTTAATCAAACCATCACTAGCTTAGCTGACAAGCACCTGATTACTGTGCCGTAATATATTGCTAGAACTGTAGACTTGTTTTGCTGTTAAAATTTTGGAGTGTTTTGAAAAATATGGTAGCAGAACCATTAAACACATTGACTTTAGATGTTTATGAAGTGCAAAAATATACAAATCTGTATCAGTGGAGTATGATGACTACCCCCACAAAAAAGAAATAAAGACCCCATACAAGAAAAAATAAATAACTCATGAAAAAGGCTAACAAAAAGTTAAATGAAGTTCAGCAGAAATCTATGAGTATGTTGCCCCCCAAATCTGTGAAAATCTTCTGAGACTACATACAGTAACATGAGGAATAAACTATGGTATATCCAAATGTATATAATAAGGGTATAAACCTATAAAGGAGTTATAGTGAGATTTATAAACCATAAGGCTGATGGTCGAGTGGTTGGTATTCATTACCAGAACCTAGGGATAACTTTACATCCTTATTTTACATACAGTACAGTATTCTTTATTATATTACCTGTACTCATTGAGAAATGTTTATTTTTTGTGTGTTGGCAAAGTAGACACATGAAGATGAACAGTGTAGCTGTGGCCATAAAGATAGGTAAGGAGAACAATCTAATGGTTTTACAAAGATAAGGGGTTACAAAAACTGGAAAAATACTGTGGGAATTGCAGTTTCATTAGGCAGAAAAGTTTTATGGAGTCTGCAGCATGTATGCTGTGCAGTGCAAAGTTTCAAAGTGTTACATTACTACACAATGTGAAGAACAGAGCCATGAGGTAAAAGCACTGAACATTAAAAAAAAACATGAAATTACTGTTATTTTATACTACTGTTGCACTACTGTTGCTTGATTTTGGATTATAACATTTTGTAGAAATGAAAAAAGTGATTTTATGAACAACAGAATTACCTGCCTGATGGAAGATGAGGCACAAAGCTCTGTTGCACTAAATTAGGCAGGCTGCATTGTGTGTCTCATGTTAAAAAGACCAATCAACTTCTCAGTGTAGTAAGCCACTGTGAGGCTTTTTTTTATAAATCATAATCATGTTAGAAAGGACACATTAGGCATGCATAGCATGTGCATAATAGATTTTATTAACTAAGCTGAGGTATCTCTACCATAGTAAATAAGATTACAAAGTACTGTATTTTACACACGTGTAATTGTTCACTATTTATTATGTTATCATAAAGGGAATTGCTTGTTGAAGCAACAAGAAAAAGCCAGATCATTACTATAACCACACCGACCTTCAAGGATAATGATTTAGCTGGGTATGCTGTAATTATGAAGTGGCTCAGTCTTAAGGATTCAGATGAATGGAATCTGGATTTCAGTAGGGTAACAGGTTCAGTTGTGGTGTGCTGCCTGTACCTGTGAAGATCCTCTTGACGACTAAGCTGCCAGTATGCTTCCCCACAAGGACATATACAGATATCTCACACATGATAGTGCACCTGGTATCTTGTGATTCAGTACCCCACAAACTAAAAGCAATAATGTTGTAGTGTAAAAACACATAATGCAACAAAAGCAAGGAAGTGCTTTAGTAATGGATCAGCAAAGGTAAAACAGGGTAGCCCATGTATTCAGTGACCACGATTGAGTGCTTTCAAAAAGAGTGACTCAATCATGGTGCTTTGACACAGGGCTACCAGGCAGGGAGAGGGACAGGATAGGGGGTTCAGCGATTAAAGCAACAGGATGTTGCTATATGTACATGTGCGTGGGGGGGGACCATGCCATGCAATGGGCAGGAGGAGAGTGAGGGAGGGTTTTGGGGTGTAGTGCGGTGGTGGACTACCGAGCTGGCAATGTGGTGTGGTGGGTTGGTGGCAGGCTAGGGTTGGGAGGTTTCCAGATTTAGTTCTGGGTGTGCACATGTTTTTGTGCGCCAGTCTGAGAAATTTTAATTTTTCATCTTTTTGAACCCCCTCAAAATGTCCCCATGTGACAGGGATCTCCTGCGCCTCTTGAGGACCAACCTTTTCTTAAATCTGCTGCAAAAGTTCTTCTGTTTCTTAGTTTAATCCATCCTTTACAATTTCTAGTCAATAAGGTTGGTCACCTATGGGTACCACCTTCCTTTTCTTGACTATGCTATAGTGTCCTCTTTAATTTTCCTTTTCCCTCTCAGGTCCTCATACAGGGAGGTTATTGTGGTGACTTCCAAGTGTATGTAAAACAGGTTGTGTTTATAATTGTTGGATTTAGTATGTAATAGCTCAATGTCATAATATACTTAATGTTTATGAAACCTGTAAATGTTGAAAATACCATGGCACTAGGTGTTTTTGATAATGGTAAAAAGTACTAGGTGACTATTTAAAAATTAAGTTAGTTGTGCTATTTAAAATTCATGTAAATTGCTGTAAACTGAATACATCTTAAAGTCATGGTGATTTGCATATATCCCATGATGCTTTGCATTATGGAAGTAGGTACGATATTGTATTTCTTTGAAACTTGATTTGTTACCAATGCCCTTTGGGGTAACCTTTCTTTCAGTGATTCTGCATTGAGGTTCTTTGTCTATAGCTTGTTTTGTTTTTTTCTTTTTGGGCCCCCACTACCCAAGCAAATGGGGCCCACATAGGGGTGGAGGCTGCATCTTATCTGGTAAGTTGGATCAGAAATCAGTGTCAGTAGGTGCTGGCTAAGTGCAGAAAAAGGACATACATAGCCTGTTGCTGCAAACTGATGTACTGAAGAAGGAATATGGCACTGCTGAATCTTATTTCCTGTATTCAGAATAAACATCACACAGAGATTGCGTGTTGAACCTGAACTTCAGTGTCTGCTCCATCTGTTACCCCACAACCTCCCCGACTTGGTGTCAGAAGTGGGATAATTTGCTGAAAGCATCTGGACTGTCTGAAGAGGGACATTTTCTGGTGGATATTGCCCAGATATCCCAGGTGGACTGATACACCAGGAGTTGCCAGAGAAGAAACCAGAGAAGAAAGTCCATTGAGTTCTGACCTGAACCATGGCTGACAGACAGAGAGAAGCTGCTGCCTGGACTGGACCTGGGAGCTCAGAGGATGGTCTAGCCTGAAGATGACAAAGAGATGCAAAGGGGAAGCAGAGCTACTGTGGGGCTGAGACAGACCAGAGATGCAATATGATACCTCAATGGTGGAAAACCTGATGAGGCTAATACTGTTGATGAGTGGGCAATGGCTGGAGGCAGACCGACTATGCAAAGAGGCAGAACCCCAATGCCACATGCTCAAGAGGTCCCTGCTGGAGAGTTTGGATAAAGAATCAGAGGAGGATTTTTCATGGGCTAAGCTGGAGGAGGACCCCCTGACTGAGCAGGATATTCCTTTGTTGCTTGTGTTCCTAGGATGTTACCTGTTTGATGTCAGAGATGCAAGAATGGAACTTGAATGTGAGACCCCAGGTAAGACTGTGCCTAGTGATATTGTGCTGGTGCTGAAGACTCCAAGCAAGCAAGAAGAAGCCTATGAGGCTGAAAGGACTTTTTCTTTTATTGATACAGCTAAATCTATTAACATTATTGACTGGGGTATACTACAAGCTAAAGATGCTAATGTTGCCAAACTGTTACAGTATGTTAAGGTCCAGGAGGGTATGCAGATTAATGGTAATGTGGGGGAAAAACAATTTTGGTGGTACAAACTAAAGAAGGGTGTTCTGTACTACATGAGGCCCATCCCCCATACAAAAAGTGTGGATGTCAAGGTAGTGGTGCCTGAGGCCTATAGACAAGTGATGAAGGCTACTTACTTTAGTCCCTGTGGGTATCTGAACCATGGTGGGGTTTTAGCTTGATTAATCTCATATTATTACTGGCCAAGAATGTACAGACAGGAGACAGCCTATTTTAAGACCTGTCTTATGTGCAATCAGATAGAGGTATCTGCTGGTGACAGCAGAGGAACTAGTACCCAGGGTGTGGAAAGAGTGTCCTAAAGGATAGTGGTCATTAAAAAAACAAATGGTACCTTGAAAAAAGGGAAAACTGTTACACAGGTCACAAGGTACTAGATGGTAACAGAAGGCTGAAAATGCCATAATGATTAAAAGGATGTATATTAAGACACCCCAGAGTTAAAAGGTTTAGGAACCTGCTGTTTACCATTGCAGGGTATTCAGCATGGAAGGTTCCTTGGCTTCCTGTAGGTTTCTGTAGAGACCTGCCTGTGGATAAGATGACCAAGGATTTGGGATCATAGGTTATAAAAGGTTGAAATAGGAGAGTAGAAATGACTATTGCTTCTTCCATATTCCCACAGACATTTTGTGTAAGACAGAGGAGTCAAGTTAGTTGCAGGCAAGACCAGATGTGGCTCTGCAATGGTCCCTTTCTGTAGGCAAAAGTGTAGCATGCTTGGTCAGGTGGTGGGCCTGATGTCAAAGAAAGAGGTACCCAAGGGCAGACAAGGAGTCTGAGGTGGTACGTGTGTTGTATTCTTTTCTGAGTGAAAACCTACAAAGGAGAAGTGGGTGGAAAATGGATTGGAACCTGTGCTAGGGTAACACCTTGAGTATCTACCCTCAGGTAGCTGTATCTGTAGCAAGAGAAATAAAACAAGAGACATAGTGGGTTTATGTAGAGGGGTTGAACCCAGGACTGGGCCGCTGTTTAAAACTGACATGTCTGGTGGGGTTGAAGCAGGTAATTACTCATCCCAGAGAAACTGTCTCTACGGTACTAGATTTTTCAGTCATCCAGATTTTTTGGTTAAAAAAATAATGATGTACTTTCTCTAAAACAAAATAGTTCAGGAAAAGTACTGTTAGTTTCTGTTGAGAAATGTGTTAATGCCTCAGGATAAAGAATGATGATATCCACTGTGTTTATGATAGAGTGTTTATCGTTAATAGGGACCCTGAGACAGAACTTTTGAAAATGGATGGGTGGAAGCTCCGTCCCTTCCTGGGACAGGAAGATGGTAAAAAGTCTGCAATAACTGCTTCCCTCTGAAGGTGGGGGATATGTGACAGGGAGCTTCTGCCACTCTTGAGGACTGACCTTTTCTAAAATCTGCTGCAAAAGTTCTTCTATCCTTTACAATTTCTAGTCAATAAGGTTGGCCACCTATATGCACCCCCTTCCCTTTCTTGACTATGCTATAGTGTCCTCTTTAATTTTTCTTTTCCCTCTCTAGTCCTCATACAGGGAGGTTATTGTGGTGACCTCCAAGCATATGTAAAACAGGTTGTGTTTATCATTGTTGGATTTAGTATGTAATAGCACTTTGTCATAATATACCTTATGTCTATGAAACCTGTAAATGTTGAAAATACCATGGCACTAGGTGTTTTTGATAATGGTAAAAAGTACTAGGTGACTATTATAGAAATTAAGTTAGTTGTGCTACTTAAAATGCATGTAAATTGCTGTAATCTGAATAAGTCTAAATGTCATGGTGATTTGCATATATCCCATGATGCTTTGCATGATGGACGTAGGTATAATGTTGAATGTCTGTGAAACTTGATTTACCAATGCCCTTTTGGGTAACCCTTCTTTCAGTGATTCTGCATTGAGATTCATTGTCTATAGCTTGTTTTTTTGTTGTTTTTTTCTTGTCTTTTTGGGCCTCCACTACCCAAGCAAATGGGCTCTGCATAAGGTGGAGGTTGCATCTCAACTGGTAAGTTGGATCAGAGATCAGTTTCAGTAGGTGCTGGCTAAGTGCAGAGAAAGGGCATACATAGTCTATTGCTGCAAACTGATGTACCGAGGAAGGAATATGGCATTGCTGAAGCTTATTTCCCTTGTTCTGAATAAACATCACACAGAGATTGTGTGTTGAACCTGAACTTCGGTGTCTGGTCCATCTGTTATCCCACAACCCCTCCACACACACCCTGGAGTTGCAAATTATTTAGTAAGGGGTTGTGGGGAGTGCAGTCCCCTGCATAAAAAGAAAAATCCAAGTGTCCGGCACCCTTTTGCTGTGCGCTGCAAGTCTACATTGCCAAAATTCATTTTCGGTGATGTAGACTAGCCCCAACGGTTATCGCTATTACGCGGTCACTGTCGTCACATGGAACCACACAACAGGGTTCTGAAATGGAAATAGGACAAGATGGGATATGGAAAATAATCAGTGGCAAACCAGGTTTTAATCCAACCAGACTCCCAAAAAATTCACTTACTTACTGTGGCAGTAGTTCTTCAAGAGAATCTCCTCCAATGAGCCACACATAATGAACTGCAAGCCATTATGTCTGGACCACTTGGAAACTGTTGCTAGGTTGGGGTCACCCATGCTGTCATACATCAATGCTGCCTATATAACTTGGCTGGCCACATCATTCCTTAGTTCCCTTCCAGAGACAAACTCAGAAGCAGGAGGCACCAGAAAAAAAACAGAATCTAGACAAGGTACATAGGAAATGGAATAGAACTAGATGGTGTAGCTCTAACAGAGTATAGGAAAAGTACAGAGCATGCAAGAGCAGTCAAGGCTTAGAGAAAACGTTGCCTAAAGTAGAGAATGGGAAGGTGGGATGGTAAGCTGCAGATCAGTGGAGGAGCTTCTCTCCCAGATCTACTGTCTCAGTAAGTAACTGAACTATCTACTTTAAAGACATCTTCCTGCTTTGTGCAGGACCAGTGGAACAATTCCCAAGCAGTACAGTAAGCACTGAGAAAGAAAGGAAGGATCACACTGATCCTAAGCCAGGAGGCCCTGCAAAACAACAATGTCAATGTCAGCTCATGTACAGTGGATGATGTCCATGCTGTAGTCTTGAGTGAATGTGTGGACAGTACTCCTTTCTTTTTTGCAAAAAAATATTTTTCTTAGTTTGTAGAGTAATTGTTTTTAATTATTATTAAAATATATTTCTCCATTGGTTCTTTTCATTGTTGCCTTTCAGTTTGGGCTCTTTACTTTCAGGTTTTCCTACCCCTCTTGTTTTCTGCAATCCCTTCTCCAGTTCCAGAAGCTTTTCTTTCTAGTTCCCTTGCCTGGCCCTTTGTAAAATGTGTCTCTTTTTTTGTAAAGTAATTGTTCTCTAAATTGTTCTGCTCTGTTGGTTTATTTTGCAGAAGCAGCCTGCAGCATGTCCTTCCTCACTCACCACTGCTCACTGAGTGAAGAAATCAGCTTTGTGTGATGATGAGAGACAAGGAAATACAATGCAAATATTGTTTTTCATGGTATTTCCTGTAAATAGAAACACATTGAATTTGATGGTAGATAAAGACAGCTTGACCCACCTAGTTTTTCCCTACCTACTGTATCACCACAGACCCTACTTGATCTCCGGCTCTACTCCCACTTGCCTTACCATGAAGGTTCTCTTATGATTATCCCATGCACTTGTGAACCCTACTACAGTTTTTGCCCCCACCATCTCCACTGGGAGGCTGTTCCAGGCATCCTCCACTCTTTCTGTGAAGAAGTACTTCCTCACATCTCTCCGGAGTCTACCCCCTCCAGCTTCATAGCATGACCCAATGTTTTTGAGCAACTTTTTTTTCTGAATAATTATTCCTTCTTGTACCTTATTTGCACTATGAAGTACTTGAAAGTCTCTATCGTATCCCCCCTCTCCCTCCTTTCATCCAGGGTGTACATATTGAAGGCCTTCAGTATCTCTTCATAGGGCTTTTCATGCAGACCCTGCACCATTTTAATTGCCCTCCTCTGGACCTCCTCCACTCTGTCTATGTCCTTCCAGAGATGAGGTCTCCAGAAATAGACACAGTACTCTAGGTGAGGTATCTCCAGTAATCTACACAGAGATAACACAACCTCCCTCTGTGCAGATGATACCTCTCCCTATGCACCCAGCATCCCACTAGCTCTCCCAACTGCCTTGCCACACTTCCTGGCCATCTTTAGGTCATCAGATAAGATTACCTTCAAGTCTCTTTCCTGTCTGGTGGTCATCAGTACCACTCCCCCATTTTATACTCCGTCCCTGGGTTGCTGTGCCCAAAGTGCATGATTTTACACTTTTTTACATTGAAACTTAGCTGCCATACCCTTGATCACCCCTCTAACTTTCTCAGATTGCAATAATTTCTTTCCACCAACACCCCCCCGAGTGTCTACCCTATTGCAGATTTTAGTGTCACCTGTAAAAGGGAAGACCTTCCCATCCAGTCCCTGTGCAATGTTGTTAATAAAAACATTAAAGAGGACCAGTCCCAGCACTGATCCCAGTGGCACCCCATTGGTTACCCTCCCTTCCCTGGAGTGGATTCTATATACCAATACCCTCCGTCACCTATCCTCTTACCCAGTTTGCCACCTTTGGACCTATTCCTAGGCAGCACAGCTTGCTTAAGAGTTTCCTATGTAGAATGGTGTTGAAGGCCTTACTGAAGTCTAGGTAGGCCACATCCACCACTCCACCCTTTAATTCCCTGGTCATCCAATCAAAGAAATCTATCAAATTCATTTGACATGACCTCCCCCTTGTGAATCCATGCTGCCTCAGATATTGTAAGCCACTGGATTCAAGATATTCTGCATTCCTTTCCTTCAGTAGTGATTTCATTAATTTTACCACCACTGAAGTCAGGCTGACTGGCCTGTAGTTGCCAGCCTCCTCGCTGCTACAACTTTTGTGAAGTGGGACTACATCTGCCCTCCTCCAGTCCTCCAGAACCATTCCTGTCTCCATTGAGTGGTTGAACAGGACTGTCAGAGGTGTAACCAGTACCTCCCTGAACTCCCTCAATATCCTTGGATGCCCCTTGCCTGGACCAATTGCCTTGTCCACTTTCAGATTTGCGAGTTCATCCAGGACTCTCTCCTCTGAAAATGGACTAGTGTCCACTTCCCTTCCTTCAATGCTCCTGTTACTTTTCTTTGGTCCTTCATCTTCCCCTTTCTATGTGAACACTGAACAAAAGTATTTGATAAGGATGTCTGCTTTTTCCTGGTCCCCCTCTACCCATTCCCCCTGTTCTCTTCTCAGTCTTACAATCTCTCCCCCTGTCTTCCTTTTTCACTTACATACCTGAAAATTGTCTTGTCCTCCTTCATCACAGCCAGGGTTATTCTCTCCTCCATTTGCACCTTGGTGCTCCTTACTGCTTTACCTGCCTCCATCTGTTTCTCCTGATACACCTCCCTATCCTCCTCCCTCTGTGTCTTCTTATAGCTTCTGAATGCTAACATTTTGCCCTTATCTTCCCAGCCAACTCTTTTGAGAACCATAGTGTTCTCTTTTTCCTCTTGCTTTTGCTCACTTGCCTGACGCAGAGGTTTGTTGCCTTCACTGTGGACAATTTTGCCTTTGCCCACTGTTCCTCTGCTCCACCCAAATCCTCACCCCTGCCAGGGCATCCATGAAGCTGTCACCCATCTTTTTAAAATCTGACCTCCTGAAGTACAGGACCCTTGCCCATGTGTGGTTTGACTCTGCCACAGTTCTTATACTGAACCACACTGTACGGTGATCATTGGTCTCCAGGTGGCCTCCTACCATGAAGTCTGCAACACCATCCCATGAATACAAGGTTCAGGATTCGCATATCATGAGTGGGTTCCCTTACTAGTTGCCTGAGGAATGCCTCCTGTAGGGAGTCCAAGATGTTTCTGCTCATAGATGAAGCTGCAGCTGGGAGGCTCCAATCAACATCTGGCAGACTGGACTCTCTCCTCTGAAAATGGACTAGTGTCCACCTCCCATCCTTCAATGCTCCTGTTACTTTTCTGTGGTCCTTCATCTTCCCCTTTCTATGTGAACACTGAACAAAAGTATTTGATAAGAATGTCTGTGCTTTTTCCTGGTCCCCCTCTACCCATTTCCCCTGTTCTCTTCTCAGTCTTACAATCCTTTTTTTTCTCTCTACTTTTTTTTCTGTCAAGCATACAGTGTAGTAGACAGTTCAAGTATATGCATTAGCTGTGAAGAGACACTCACAGCGCCCTTGTCATATTTGGATAACAGAAAATGTAAATGTCTTTGTGGGTCTACTAGTGTATGCAGATGATGCAGTTATAATCTAAAGATCAGGTATAGATTTACAAAAAGCATTATATAATATATGCAATTAAATTAAAGATCTTTATTTGGAAATGAGAACCCTAAAAATTAAAATTATGATGTTTAATTAATCATTAGATTTAAAATGTATTTGGATTATAAATAAATAATACAATGATTATAACAGTGAAAGACTTCAATTATTGTGTGTAGTCCTATCCACTCACCATGGATGGGCATGACATCTGAAGTATACTAGACAATCTGCCAGGCAAACTGTTCTCACAATAAACAGATTTCATAAACTCTTTACGGGAACTTCATTTAAGGCTATAAGGGATGTCTATAATGCCAAGGTAAATGCAATATTATAATAACTGGGTCTTCCTTTTTTACGTGGGAAAACTATGGCATTATTTGCCATAATAAAGGAATATTTATTATGGCAAACTCGTGCACAGTTTCCCTCACTACAGGTATTCCCCAGCTCTTCCTTTTCTGAGTGCCAGAAGAACTGACCTACCATTGCAGCTTACGGTGACACTTGGAATCGGTGGTAAGTCAATTTTAACAAAAAAAAAAAGAAAAACCCAGAAAAACACTGCACAAACATGATGTTATTTAAAAAAAACAACAACAAAAAAGGTTTTCTTCCACATCCTCATCCGACGGCCAAGCTCACTTAAACACGTTCAGATTGTGGCGCAGCAGCACAGAGATTATTATTTTATATAATTGCAGTTACAGAAAAGGAAGACCCAGCAATTATATAAAATAAAGTATGGGGTTGTGTGTGTAAACGCAAAGTTTACATGCCCCCCATGGTGTTAGATGCTTAATAATCCCCTCAAGTTTCGCTCTCGGGGTTTATGTAGCATCTAACACCTTGGGGGGGTAAACTTCTCATTACACACCACCCCATACTTTATTCTATATATTATACTGCCCAAAAGTCTGGGCTTTTGAATCACAGGTTGTAACTTTGGAGACAATTCAAAATTTATTTCTAAGATTAATACTGGGATTACTGCAGGTGGTCTCAGGAGAGCATTTGAGGAGAGAAACAATTTTGAAATCAATTGTGCTCCAAGCACATATTAGGAGTATAAATTATTGGTATAAATTAGTTTCTAATCTGAATGTCAATTTTTGAAATGCCTGTTGGCTTGAATTTTTGTTCAACAGACCTAATAATATCTACTCCCTCCTCTTGGTTTACAAAATTAAATCTTATACTTAGAAAGTCTGGTCTTCAGAACACAGAGAATTATTTCACTGACCTTAACATTAACAAGCATTTGTCAATGCCGAATGTTGTTGCACTGGCATTGGCAGTGGCGGAGCTAGAGATGCATAGTGCTGTGATTTTGTGAATGTGTCTGAAAAAGTGATTTTGCACAGCGAGCACGCCATTGTGCACCACAGCTGTGGAAACACATTCTGGGCAGGCTGTGAAAAATGGCAGCTGGACTGTTGATAAGGAGATGAGCACAAATGCCAGTGGTGAAAATGTGGCATGAAAATATTGCAGCTTGACAAAGTTACAAGGGTGCGTGGAAAATGCACAATGCACGCTTGCAACACAGTCATTGTACGGAGTTTCGGCACCAAATTTTCAACATAAGCATTTAAGAACCTCTGCTTATGAACAGTGTCACCGTCATTTCCTCAAACTGTCCTGAAAACTGATTTAGCACAGCGGCCACGCAATTTTGTGCCAGACATGTGAAAACACATTTCAGGCAGCTGTAGTGTTCATAAGGAGGTATGGAAAAATGCCAATGATGAACAGCTGGAGTGAAAGTATTACAGATTCACAAAGTCATGAGCGTGCATGCAAACTGTGCAATGCATGCTCATAAAACACTCATTTTATTGACTTTTGTTACCAAATTTTCAACATAGGCATTTTAGGGCATCTGCTAACGAACTGTGTCACTGTCATTTTCATCATGTGTCTCGAACACAGGCTTTCCACAGCGACCATGCTATTCTGTGCTGGAACTGTGAAAACAGATTTTGGTCAGGATATGGAAAATGACAGCTGTACTGTTCATTAGGACATGCAGAACAATGGCATTGTTGAAAATCTGGAGTGAAAATATTAGAAGTTTGCGAACGAGTGTGCGTGCAAACTGCACAACGCATGCTCGTAACACAGTCACTTTATGGAGTATTGTCACCAAATTTTCAACACAAGCATTTTAGGACCTCTGCTCATGAACAGTTTCACAGTCATTTTTGTAATATGTCCCAAACACTGATTTCACACAGCGAATGCGCTATTATGCGCCTAAAGTGTGAAAGCACATTTCAGCAAGGATATGAAAAATGATATCTGTACGGTTCACAAGAAGGTGTAGTAAAATGCCAATGTTGAGATTTTGGCATGAAAATATTGTGAATTCACTAACTTATGAGCGTACATTGTGCAGCTGCTATGCACACTCGTAAAACAGTCATTTTACGGAGTATTGTCACCAAATTTTCAACACAGGCATTTTATGACCTCTGCTCATGAGCAGTGTCACTGTCATATTTATAATGTGTTCCAAACACTGATTTCACACCACAACCACGCTATTCCATGCTGGAAGTGTGAAAACACATTTTGGCCAGGATGTGAAAAATGACAGCTGTACGGTTCTCAAGAGGGTGTAGTAAAATGCCAGTGTTGAGAATCTGGTGTGAAAATATTGTGAATTCGCTAATGTACAAGCGTGCATTTCACAGTTGCTGTGCACACTCGTAAAACACTCATTTTTGGATTTTTCACACCAAATTTGCAACATAGGGTTATTGAGAGACCACCCCCCATGAAGAGTGGCACTGCCATTTCGTTACGCAGTCCCGAAAGGTGATTCTGAGCAGTGACTGCGAAATCACCTGTCAGGACTGAATAACGCCATGACAGTGCAAGAATTCATGAGAAGAGGTCCCCAAAACCCCATATTGAAAATTTGGGCCAAAATTCAGAAAAATGCCTAAGATATGCAGCAAAGTTGAAAAAACCCTATTTATTCCATTATACAGCTTACCAGCATTTCCTCAGTTTGTAGACGGCTTTGAAGAGTGCAGACGTGTTCCTGGTCCACTAAAGATCGTCACGCCAGACTCTAGAGGGAAGTATGGGGTGTGGGGAGGCAGGATGCATAGTTGGTGGGTGCGGGTGGGAGGGAGGCATGGAGACTATGATGGACCATTTTCCTTTTACAGGTTCAAAATGAAAAAAAAAAAAAAAAACATTGCAGGACAGTTTTTTTTGCAGGGATTGGCACACTGGGGTGGGATCCACATGCCACCTAACTGTTTTGGGGTCTGTAGCTGAGAGTTGGGCACCCTCATCGGCAAACAACACGGGGGGTTATTGGTTATTTCTGCCAACGGGGGGGCTCCCCCATCAGCATACAAGGAAAGAGGGGCAGGGTAAGAGCTGAGGGGGATTGGGCACCCCCTCAGCATATCACAAATGGGGGGATGCTTTATGCCGACGGGGAGTGGGGTCCCCCGTTGGCACATTCACAGGGGGCAGGGGAAGCCAACAGGGGGATTGGGCACCCCTGAAGTTGGCAGTTCGGCGGCCAGTGTGCTGCCATGTACATAATGGCAATGAGCACGGCAAGAAAAGGACCGCTGTGTCTGACGAGCTTTGCTCGGATTGCAGCGGACCTTTTCTTGGATGTGCTCACCACATTATGTATGCATGGTGTGGTGCCAGCATGCAAGCTGATTGGGGAATGCGGGACGCACCTACTGGTGCATGCCCTACATTTGCCGAACAGCCACCACACCTCCAAAGCTGCACTGTCCCAAGATGTTGGCTGCGCAAGTGCGCCAACATAAAAAATATAAAGATGATGCAATCTTAAGATTAACTGATATTACTGTTCAAGAAGAGGTAGCTAAAATCAGAAGGTCCACACTTTTTATCCATGCAAAACAAATTTCAAGCAGGAGTTAGTACAAGAATATTTATTTTGATGTCAGAATGCTTTATGTAGGAAGTCATTTACTAAATTAAGATCCGATATACATTATCATTATAAATCTGTTTATATCTCTTGGGAAATGGTTAAAGAACCCAGGCAGTGTAGATGTGATCGAGATGTAAATATTTCAGAGGGCACTTCATGCTTGATTGTCCACTCTTAGTGGATATAAGAATGAAATGGCTATATCCATTCCTAGAAAAAATAAATGACCTTAATTAAACAATAGAACTTGCAGTTCCTTTAGCAGGAAATAATAACTCTATGACTTATGCTTTTATTTAATCAATGAGGTATGACCAGGGGTTATGTTAATGTTCTAATTAATCACACCCTAGGGGTATAATGTGGCACGAGGCACAGCCAAGTGCCATATTACCCCAAGGGGTGATTATCTTGAACAATAATGTAACACCTGGGAGTACCTTATTGCTATTATTTTAAAGGGGTGTAATAAAAAATGTATATTTCTGTTTTATAAAACTTTTTTTAATTTATACTGACTTTGTGATAAAAAAGACCTTCCATAGCAGTTTGTGAACTTGTTAGTTGGCCTGCAATCTTCCCCATGTTGCCATGGTGACAATCTTGAGCTTGTTATGAAAATGATATAAAGGGAGCCTGTGGTTCTCTCGGTGTAGATTTTACCTGCCAACACACTTATTCAACTGTGCTGACCTGGAAGCTTAGTGTGACTGTCACTGTCACAGGGAGGTGCTGGCACTCCAGGTCTGTGGGTTCCTCACCTTTCTCACCTGTGGTATCTGCTAGGTTATGGATTACCTTCAAAGCAGGGGTGCTGTAGCTGTGGGATCATTTGTGTCCCCTTTGTGCTCATAGGCACTTTTAAAATAAAATAAAGACTTCTGTGGCTCTTTAGCCACTTCCCTCATGTCCCTAGGACACAATTAGAAGATTCAGGGGACTGAGTGCATGGAGGAATCTTTCATTTAGTTGTAGGAATGGTGAGAAAATGGAAATGAAAATACACTACTGTGCATGCACAACCCGCTGCTGACACCTTTACAGTGAAGCGGTTAGTGGCTTACTACTCCGGCCCCAATTAGCTGAGGATCACACTTCTGGGGTTGGACGGAGACACAGTGGGGCACTCCAGTACTCGAGACTGGCGGTGATGAAATGGGGAGGCAGTGGGAGTGCAAACAAGGTAAGCCTCCACCCATGGGGGGGGATGGTTACATTTACTTTGGCACAAGAAATGTTACACTATTAATTGTCTTAAAATGTTTATGTATTTTGACTATGGCTGCTGTCTGCCAGTGGCATTTTTTTATTTCAGTGGAAGCACGGTGTTTAGTAATACAATTTGTAAGAAAAAAAATCCTCTTACAGTCTGTAAACATAATGGCAGCTCTGAATTCTAATAATGGAATGTTTGATAAAACTAGTGCCACACAAATTAGTGCTCCTATAATTAGGCTGTAGAAGTACATTAATAAGGAGATTAACATAAGGCTCTAATGATGCTGACAACCAATCAGATTTCAGCATTCCTGAGACCCTTATACCATACTAATACATTTCATCTTGAGGCTTGTAATGTCTTGAATTTGTAATAATGGGACTAACTTCAAGTATGCTTTTTTTGCATGATATGTCTTATTACTGATTGTCTTTGTAATGTATGCATTTTATTGTATGCTTTTTTAAGTGTTTGCCTTTGGATTATACACTCATTTTAACAATAAAAAATCTGAATCTAAAATTTAATTCTGAATCTGGTCATATTTGGATAACGGATGGATTTGTTCTTTCCATGTTGTGAATGCAAATGATAGGTAGGTTAATAAAGTTAATTTTGTGATTAACCTTATATCAGCATTGTTTTGTTATTTATTTTTAACACTTTTATACCCCGTTATTCCCATTGACCCTATGCACTATGTGTGCGCACCACTGATACACTGAGTTCAGGCATTCTCAACTTGCAAAACCCTGCAGTGGGTAACTGACCAGATCTGGTGACATGCATGAAAGGGATGTGTGCCCCTTATATCCACCATCTCCCACCCACTGGTAGTGCCACACACTGGATCTCAAAAGGGGCAGAGACTTCCCCTTACAATGAGGCACTAGACAGAGATGCTCCCTTTCTCCCTTCCTTTTTAATCTTTATCTGGAACCTCTAATTAGATCCCTTCAGGATAACCCAGACATACATGGCATTCTAGTGGGTAATGTCAGATACACTCTTTAGGCCTATGCAGAGGACTTACTATTACACTTAGAAAACCCCAGTACTTCAATACCAAGGGCAGTAAACATCATAGATAAATTTTCCCAAGTGGCAGGGTATAAGCTAAACCTATACAAGTCTATAGTTATGTCATTAAATGTACATGTTCAGAGACAGGGGATTGTAGACCTGGGTCTTGCCTGGGAGCCAATGCACTTACCTATTTAAGGATCAAAATTTCTAGATCTATCTCAGCTTCAGTTAAACTTAATCTCTCTCCCATATCTCAAGCTGTAATGGTGGATCTACAGAGATGGAGAACCCTTCCACTTTCACTGTGGGGATGAGTAAATGTGATCAAGATGAACATTTTACCCAGAATACTTTACCCACTGATCATGGTGAGCCCATTTCTTCCTAAATATTGGTTTTCCCATCTCCAATCTTCTCTTTCAGACTTCATCTGGCTTGGCAAAGCAGTCCGCATGGCATATTCTAAGCTGACCCACTGGAAAGAGCTGGGAGGCCAAAGAATAACTAATTTCTTCTTGTACTATTGTGCCATACATTGCTGTGAAATATTCAGGTGGAATGCAGGTGCCAATGACCTCCCAGATGGTTATTATATACTGTTCTGGCTTTCATTAAAATGACATCTCTGTCAATCCCAGGGTATTGATAACACCGGTCTAATTTATGCAAGGCCTTCTGATCTTCCCAAATCCCTCTGTAATTCCCGATATGGTGGTCCCTTAAAGCCCATCATCAGATCTGCTCCCATCTGGGAATGGTCTAGTAAACCCCTTTTGGCAAACAATTAAAAGAGCTTTGGCTCCCACGTTGGGCTTAGACTCCTACTTTACCCAACAAATTTGTTTGGTGGGCCACTTCCCAAGGGAAATGTTATACTGCCATAAATCCTATATGTTACTAATCTCAGGAGTCACCAAACTCAAGAATGTAAGACATTGGTTAGATCAAACTTGCCCCCTTTAAAAGAATGTCACTCTGAAATTCTTCAAGTTCTCGAGATGCAATGGCATATTTCAAAATGAACAGACCAATTGGAGGCATTTAACAGGAGGTGGGACCCACTTATGGCCCTCTTACTTCTTATTCACAACACATAAGATTTCTAATAGTTAAAAAGAAAAAAAGGATCACAGCAATTTATAGGACCGATGGCAGGGGGACTCATGAACTGTGCTGTGGTACTAGTTCCCTTCAGCCTGGCCAGCAGCAGGGGGGGCTATTCTGGATGAGCTTTTTGAACCCCTACATTATGCTAAAGGTGCTCTGGGGAAGGTGGTGGGGAGGGAGGGGGAGGGAGGAATGGGAGTAGTTAGATAGGATAAAGTTACATGCATTTTAAGTGGCCATGCAATGCTTAGTATATTATCTGGTAATCTGTTTGGCCTTACAGAACTGTTATTACAGCTTTCCTTTCTGGTGCCTAATTTAATGCCTACACTGTGATGTTGGGAAGGAGGAAAGCTGTTGATTATAACAATGTATTTTTCTTCTCTGTGAAAAGCTTAATGAAGTATACTTATTTAAAAAAAAAGAGGGGTAGAGACCATGGGAGTTGCTGTGCATGGGGCCAGACTCCACACCATCCCAAATGGTGCAGATTGCAGGTGGGGGGGTCAGCTATGGCCACAGAAAACTGGCTATAACCATAATGAACCCTTTCTATCCTGCAGCTGGTGGCCTGGCAGCCCAGCAGGGGAAGTGGCTGCCCCTTTCCTGTAGCCAAACACCCTCCAACTATGCTGCGGGTACTGGGAGCTACCAGTGGGGCACCACCAGTGGCTATGGAGGAGAACTGTGTGCAAGTACTTACAATCCCTCACTCCACTCAGAGCAGAGGATTCAGTTGACTGGGATGATGAACATCCAATTGGATACCCACCTGTGTCCTCCACTCTGTTGACAACCTTTCTCCTGTCCATGCTATGCTCCTACACACCTCTGAGCCACTGTATGATGGTCAGCTTTGATGAATGGCACATATTTTGACCTGCTCAGGGGTACAGGCTGATGCAGACATGCCTTTAGCACATACCCAGTCCACATTCATGCATAGGATCTATTGTGCTATATTAAGTGCTGTTGGATGTTGGGCTTTGAATAGCAGCAATTCACAAGGCACTGACAGGGGTAGTGGACAATGAACTGGAGTGTTCATCATAAATGACATTTTTTATATTGATTTATTTGTGATGTGTTTTTGCTTTTGATTCTTAAAAAAAACTACTTTTCGGTAGACAGGAGCTGGCTTTTAAATGCAATATTGCAACTATGGGCTTACATTAGAAAATATTTTTTTTCCTATGAGTTAGAGTGATAGTTGTAACATGATAAACCCTCTAATATTATTATTGTGTAATATTTGTAAATAAATATATGGTATGCGAAGGTCTGCTTGGACAAGAAAACAGCCTAGCAGTGATAATTGACCTTTGACCTCAGAAGTGACAGTGTTGAAGCAGCTGGCTGTTATAAAAGCTGGCTAAGGAAAAACTGAATCAAAGCTTTCCTGTCTGTTTTACGTAGGGCTCTGGCCATCTGCCTGGAGATAGGACCTCATAAAATTTTATGATTCCTGCAGGAAAAGACCATTTGGTCAGATAACCTTGTTATCAGTCATAAACCTAAGATAATCTGGGCAAAGCAGGAAACTAGCAAACAGATCAAAGAAAAATGTTTTGATCAGAGACTAATATTTTGGGAAATTGCTAGTTGCTGATTTTCACAATAATAACATACATCCTTGTGGATATCCATACTCAGATTACAGATTTATCACAGATCTAACAGTGACCACATGGGTGACATCACCAGGAGGTGGAGAAAACTGAATTTTGAATTGGCCTGCATTCTGACAAATTTGTGCAGAAGGACTCCCTGAAAAGCAAAGATATACTTAGTCTGTGGACTGGTAACTAGGCACTTTTAGAAAAATAATTCAACTGGAACTTAAGTATTTTTTTGGTTAGGTGTTTGGGTTCTGTAACATCCCATTTATTTTATGTGACTGTAAGTTATTGATATATTTGTTCTGTGTTTGATATTTTACCTATTTTACAATTTTTAGTAAACAACATTTTCCTTGAAATACTGCCTGTGTCTTCTCAGTTTTATTTTGTATGTGAATGCTGAACCTTAGTTTAAGTCTGACAGCTGTTAAGGGCTTGAATGTGTTACTAATTTGCTTAAGGTAAGACTATATCTAGGTCTCATATTGAGTCATAAGGGTACATTTTGGAAACCTGGCTGGGTGCCACTGTGTGAAAGATTGTACTGCATTCCTGAAGAGGGTACATATCTGAGCCTGTTAACTGGGTGCGCTAGCATAAAGTTCACATTTGATCCACAGGACTCGATGCTAGTAGGTGATTCGGACCCAAAACAGACAGGAGGGTTACCCTGTCTGTCTCCTGTTCACACTACTGCACTTCGAGTTTGGCACTGTGGGAGCAGCGGGCCTGACCTGTGAAGCGTGTTTGTGACAGATTTGGTTGGCAGTGGTGTGATTTAAAAGTATTTGATAACATGAGCATTAATAGTCCAGTGTGTCAGATTAATACTATTTAGCTCAAATGCAAAATAAGGCAGCGATTAAAAAAAATGTAAACAGAAATATATCCATGTGCTTACAGTCTAAGTTCCTTCCTGTTTTATTTTTTTTTTTTTTGAGTGCAAATTAGTGTAGCTGTAGTTAGGGAAGAAGATGGCTTCCAGCTACAGTGAGCACACTGCAGACCAACTGAGGCAGTTGTGCCAAGAGAGAGGAGTCCAGCACAAGGGCCGAATCAAAAGGCATCTCATAGAGGCTCTTGTGGCAGCTGATGCCCAAAGCCATGAGTCACAGTCTGTGACTGAAAAGGACTGAACCTTGGGCATGGAGGAGCCAGGGTCCAGTGCAGTGTCCAGATCCAGTGATGAGGACAGCATGACCAGTGCAAGCCAAGGGCCACAGTAGAAGGGGAAGGTCACCAACTTTCTGGAGCCAGAAGCACTCAGGCTGTAGATGGAGTTGCTGAGAATGAAGCAAGAATTTGAGCAGATGAAGTCCCAGCTGCAGATGGAAAGAGGGGAGAAGTGAGAGCAACTTCAGCATGAAGCTGAGTGAGAAGAGCATGAGCACTAGAGGCAACATGAACTGGAGAAGCTACAACTCCAAACACCAGCACCAGAGCAGGTAAAGGGCCTGGGGTTAACTGGGACTCCAGGACTGGGTTACAAATTAAATTCTAAATTGATATCTGAATTTAAAGAGAGGGAAAATATGGATGCTTTTTTAAATTCCTTTGAAAAGGTATGCTTTCAGGCAAATATTCCTAGAGGGTCCTGGAGCTTCCAGCTATCCCTGCTACTTACCAGAAAAGCTTGGGATGCATTGGGTCAAATGGGTAATGAGTACAGTAATGATTACAGCAAATTTAGAGCTGCATTTTTAAAAAAATATGAGCTAACAGCAGAGGAATACACAGTTAAATTCTGTAAGCTCGGGAGAAGGACTGACATGAGCTACAAGGAGCTAGCCACTAAACAACGTCAGTTTTTAAAACATTGGTGGGAAGGAATTGAAGCAGACTCTGTAGAAAAAATTTAAAATGATGTACTATTAGAGCAGTTTTTTGGGGCATACCTAGCAGAGCTGAAGACCTGGCTGGAGGACTGAGATCTAAAATCAGTACAAGAGGCTGCTGAACTCTCGGACCACAATGCCAGTACCAGACCTGCTCTTAGAGTAAATGGGGTGGGTGTGGCAGTTCAGAAAGGGAAAAGCACACCTTCAGGGCAGCTAAAACCCTCACTGCCTCCAACAAAACAAGGTAGCCACAGGTTACAAAGAAAAAAAATTACCTGAGAAAAGAAATGAATATTGGTTTTGCAAAGAAACTGGATATATCAATCAATCAATCAATCAATCAAATTCTTTATCCAGGTGAACACCATTGAGCAAGCTCATTTACATGGTGGACCTGCATTACACAAGTCAAGTAACAATGCATTTATATACTGACAAATAGACAGTAGATGCAAGAATACAACAGTACAGGTAGGCCTGCAATAGACAGGATAAGTAAAAATACATTTGGGTTCAGGTAAAAGACAGTCGGTAAGGGTATACATAACAATAGGGTAGCAAGTCAGTAAAAATTTATACCAGATACAACAACATACATGGTTTAGTATTCCTGTAAGGTAAAGCATTATAGTCCAGCAAAGAGAGTAGTTGAAGTGGATGCTACAAGCGAAGAGACATACATAGTCTGTTTAAAAAGACCCAGGCATATCAAGGGGGATATATTGCAAGGCAGTATCCTTAAAGGGCATGCAGTACATAAAGTGGTGCTAGAAAAGAAGTGAGTTGTTTGTGTGTCCCTGAAAGCATGCCAGGAAACATGAGGGAACACATACACCCAGTCACTGTGAATGGGGTACTGACAAATGGGTTAAGGGACACGGGGTCATCCCTGACCTTGGTAAAAGGGGATTTGGTAGAGACTGGTCAGCTTATACCCAATCAATTTGTAACTCTACGTGGATTCACTGGAGAGGAGAAAACATTGCCACATACTGGTGTCGTCCTAGACTGGGGTGAGACTGGGGGGACTATCAAAAGGTTGCCATAGAAGAAATTTTGGCTGTCAATGTAATTATTGGCAACAGTCTCAAACAGGGGATGGTGTGTGCAATTACCTGCAGCCAAGTGGCAAAGGAAAATTGTAGTTCCCTGGACCTCATAGAAGCCCCTGTGGAAACCACTGGGAGGCTGGTTCCCCAGCCTGTGGCTCCTGATATGGAGAATAATGAAAGGGGGGGTAGAAATTCCACAGGTAGCAGTTAACAGAGCAGCTGTGGAGGGTTAATACAAGGAAGGAGGGGGTGACCCATCGTCAGAGGGTTGGGGATGGCAGTGATCCTGAATGCCCTGACGCTAGAGCTAGGGACCCTAGTGTAGCCACTGAAGGAGACCTGTCCACGCCCTGGGAATATGTAAGGAGTTTGCAGCTGCTCAGGAAACTGACCCTAGTCAAGAGAAGCTGAGGGCTTGGATAGACTCTGATGGAGCACAGGGAGGTGACGGGAAATATAAAGTTTATTGGGACAATGGACTGATGTATATGCATGATGCTAAGACAAAGGGACAGGTGATGGGGAGGCAGCTTGTTGTTCCCCAGGGATACCGTGAGCAATTTCTCAAGACTGCACATGATATTCCCTTGTCTAACCATCTGGGAATCACCTGCACTATGCTGCGGTTGGCCCAGAATTTCTATTGGCCCATCTTCACCCAGCAGGTGAAGGAGTATTGCAGGTCTTGTCACTGGTGCCAAGAAATGGGGCAGGCAGGTAAGAAAATCCAAGCCACCCTAATTCTCTTACCCATATTGGAGGAGCCACTCCAGAGGGTGGGAATGGATATTGTGGGGCCTTTCAATGCCCCCAGCTGCTCTGGGAAGAGGTTTATCCTAACTGTGGTGGATTATACCACCCGGTACCCAGAGGCAGTCACTATCCTCACTGAGGCTGATAAAGTGGCAGATGCCTTGCTAGGGATTTTCTCCCATGTTGCTTTTCTGCAGGAGGTTATCACCGATTGAGGGGGTTCCTTCATGTTGGACCTGATGAAATGTTTGTGGGAGAAGTGTGGGATGGTGCAGAGACACATGACATCTTATCACCCACAAGCCAATGGGCTTCTGGAAAGAATTAATGGTACCCTTAAGTCAATGCTCCAAGAATTTGCTTGAACAGCATGGGAGGGACTGGGAGAAATACCTTCCCCACCTGTTGTTTGCATACAGGGAGGTGCCCCAAGTGTCAACAGGATTTTCCCCCTTCGAGCTCTTATATGGACGTAGGGTTCGTGGGCCCCCTACACTTGATCCAGGAAGACTGGAAAGGCAAGCACGTCGCCCAGGGAACCCCCATAGTGGATTATGTCCTTACATTTAGGAAAAGGCCGAAGGAGCTTATGAGGACAGCCCAGAGCAAACTGGCAGCTGCCCAACAAAAACAAAAGATGTGGTAGGACCGTAGAGCCACAGCGCACTCATACACTGTGGGCCAGGAAGTCATGGTCCTAATTGGCAGTCCGGAAAGACAAGCTGTAGGCCGAGTGGGCAGGACCGTACAAAGTAGTCAGACAGAAAAATGATGTAAACTACATTATAGAGCTACCTGACAGAAGACATACACAAGGAATGTACCATGTCAACATGATGAAGCTATATGCTAACAGGGCTGACATGGTGTTTGCAGTGTGTAGTCCTGGGGAGGGGACGGATGAAGGAGACCCCCTTCTGTACTTGCTGGAAGAAAGCAAGTGGGAGTCCTCTGTGAAGCAATTAAAATGTCACCCCAGTTTGTCCCGGACCAGATCCAGGATGTAAGGGAGGTTTTAGCAGACTTTGCCCCATTGTTTAGTGCCAAGCCTAGACTAATCCTCTCAGCAACACATGATGTGTAGACAGGAACACAGGTGCCCATATGGTGGACAGCATATCAGGTGTCAGAGGCTGTCCAAAAGGACATTAGGAGGGAGGCAGAGGAAAGGCTGGATTATGGGGTAATCCAGAAAACCCACAGCCCCTGGGCCAGTCATAGTCCTTGTTCCCAAGCCAGATGGCTGTACTCATTTTTGTGTGGACTATGCTGGACTCAATGCAGTCACGAAGTCAGATGCCCACCCAATGCTATGGATAGATGAACTCCTGTACAAGTTAGGAGGGGTGACATACCATACAACTATTGACCTAACAAAAGGGTATCAGGTAGAGTTATCTACCAGAGCTAGGGAAAGGTCAGCCTTCATGACTCTGATAGGGTTATTTGAATTTAAAGTAATGCCTTTCAGAATGAAGAATGCCCCTGCCACTTTCCAAAGGTTGGTGAACCAGGTGTTAAATGGTGTTAAGGAGTAGGCCACGGTTTACCTGAATGACACTGCCATCTTTAGTGCCAGCTGGGAGGAACACCTGTCCCACCTTAGGGAAATGCTGGGCAGGATACAGAGGGCAAGACTTACTGTAAAAGCTGAGAAGTGCCAGGTGGCCATGGTTGAGGTGGCATACCTTGATCACGTTGTAGGACGGGGACAGCTCCATCCTAAACAAGCCAAAATAGAGGCAATCAAGGCATAGCCCAGACCAGAAACACAGAAGCAGGTCAGGAGTTTTCTAGGAACAGCAGGGTACTATAGGACATTTGTACCAAATTACAGTGCCATGGCCACTTCCCTATCTGGCCTGTTAAAGAAAAGAATGCCTTAGAAAATTACCTGGGAACCAGCCTGTGAACAAGCCTTTACAAGACTAAAGGAGGCACTGTGCAGTGCTCCTGTATTGACAAGTCCAGACTATAGCAGACCCTTTGTCATCCAGACTGTTACCTCAGATGTGTGTATTGGGGCAGTGCTGAGTCAGACGTCCAACCAAGGGAAAAATCACCCCACAGTGTACCTCAGTAAAAGTTACTTCCCAGGGAGCAGGCTTACTCAACTGTGGAAAAAGAGTGTCTTGCCTTGCTATGGTGTGGGCCATAAAGAAGTTAGAGCCATACCTATATGAGCAGCATTTTGAGGAACAAACTGACCACAACCCCCTTGTTTGGCTGGCACAAATGGGTAAAGCAAATGGTAGACTATTAAGATGGAGTCTTGCCTTGCAAGTGTATGACATGATGGTCTAACACAGGGCTGGGCCAGTGAATGAAAATGCTGATGGTTTATCCTGTCGGTTTGAGATGTGAACTGAATTTTTGGAACTCATCCCATGCAGGAATAGATCCCTCAAATTCAGTCTAAGGATGGAGGAGTGTAACGTGATAACCCCTATAATATTATTATTGTATAATATTTGTAAATAAATATATGGTATGTTAAGGTCTGCTTAGACAAGAAAACAGCCTAGCAGTGATAGTTGACCTTTGACCTCAGAGGTAATAATATTGAAGCAGCTTGCTGTTAGAAAAGCTGGTTAAGGGAAAACTGAATCAAAAGTTTCCTGTCTGTTTAACAGAGGGCTCTGGCCATCTCCCAGCAGATAGGACCTCATAAAATTTTATGATTCCTGCAGGAAGAAACCATTTGGTCATAGAACCTTGTTCTCAGTTGTAAATCTAAGATCAGAATAGAATACCTTATGATATAGTGTTTATTGATTTTAGTAAAGCCTTCGATTCTATCCACCATTGGACTATTGTTAAAAAGTTAAGTACTCTTCCGATAAACCACAATATCATAAACTGGATAGCACACTGGCTGGTAGGTTGCACTCAGCAAGTACTAATTAATGTCATCTCTCAGATGTTGGTCAAGTCCGTAGCAGTGTGCTACAAGGATCTGTTCTGGGTCCACATTTATTCTAGGCTTTTATTGCTGATTTAACTCAGAATTGTTATCCAAAATCTTTAAAATATGCTGATGACATTAAAATTGGTGGACCTAGTATTGATTGTGATAGTATCAGGACTATTCAAAAAGATTTGGATCTCATAACTGATTGGGTCAAGACATGGAATATGAAACTAAACCATGACACATGCAAAGTAATGCGCTTGGTCTTCATAATCCATGTCATGTATATGGTTTAGATAACAAACCTCTTGCAAGTACCTTAGTGGAAAAAGATCTTGGTGTTTATATTACTTAAGATTTTTCACCAAAAATAAGATCAATAAAACTATATGTAACCCCTAGGGGGCACTATCCTTAGGGCTACTACCCCTGTCTGCCTCCACGGAGACAGGGTGAGGGGCCCAGAACCGTTGTCGAGTGCTTCCACCCAGAGGTCAGGGTTACTACTGGTGAGTTTGCCTCGGTCACAGCTCTCTGGGTTACTGCAACCCCCCTCTCGACCCGCTAGTGGCTCACACAGGGTTCCAACAATACTTTTTCCACATACACTTACCCCCCCGGATGGTATCTCTCCACTCACTCCGGGGAGCCCCTGTAAAGTAAGGTACAGTTACATCACCATCCCTATGCAGCGGTTCACCAGAGATGCACAGACTAACCAGGGTGTAGTTGCAACACATCAATCTGATTTATTAAAGGGAGGCAAATAGTACGGGTAGGGGGAATCAATGTAATTGGTTTACTCTATACTTATCTACCTAGGACACTGTGCACAGGCCTGAACCTAATATTTACTGTCCCTGGGCACGCAAGCACTAATGGCTAGTCCACCGTGGCAGCTGGTTGGGGCCCTGACACAGATAGCCTTTACAATACTGAACGAGTCAGAATGAGGAGCAAATTCAATTAGCCAGTCAACAGTATGATGACGCAACTGAAGACCACTGATCACAAACTTAGCAGGGAGCTACCCTGATCCAGTACTCATGACTCCAGCAAGCAACGATGTCTTCGCCTCTGGCAGGGTTGAGCCTGAATTTCACCAGCCTCCTCACATATTTATATGGCAAATGACAGAGGGGTACCATACCAGGCAGCTGCTTCTAGACCCCACACAAACTTGCAGTAGGACTTGGGCAATAAACAGCAACTTCAACCTCCCGGGGTGGACCGAGTGTGATTCAGCAGATTCTCCAGTCCTCTCAGGTTGAGCCTGGTAGGTAGCTGGGCTGGCACCAGCCTCCTCCGACCGCATGCCAGCGGATTTAGTCCACACTTACTAAATGACAAAAATGGCCACCTCAGGCCTCTCATGCACTTCCCGCGCGAACACTCAATCAGCGCAGAAACACAGAGGTCCTTTCTTTTCCTCATCCACAACGCATCTGCCCCTTCTCAGCATGGGCATCTCCTTACAATTTGGACGCTACCCAATTCTATTGGCTGGCACACCTGTCAGTCAATCAATTTTTTGGCCCCTCAGTGGTGCGAAAAAAAACGCCATAGCCCATAATGCCTTTCCCAACTTACAAGCAGTTCCTCTATTGGTCAGACAGCTCTTCAGAGTCCCGAGGTACTGATTGGTCCAATTCAGCAGTTCTGGACCAAAATGGAGGAGACAATCGAAACAGTCTTTACTGCAAAGGAAGGCAGGTTAGAACAACTACATTATTATTATTATTATTTTACGTTATTTCCAGCAAATAATCACATCCTCCAGCAGAGCTCCCTCTGCACCACTAGCGATGGCTGAAGGGAGCTACTTTTCAGCGTCCTGGGCAGGACTCGGGCATACAACCACACAGCGCCCCCCATTTCGGTTAATTACGACTGCAACAGGCAGCCCCCAAAGAGAGAGCATATGGAGGCTTTAAAAGCGCTCACTGGCTACCCGTTTAAACGGCTTTATGCCGATCACCAACCAGGCATGGAGCACGGAAACGAGCTCTGGGGAAAGCTCTTAGGAACCCCCATTTGCAAGGGGGTTACATATACAAAAAGCTAACAGTTTTGTGTGGTCTATTCTTAGGAATATTAAATCTCAAAATGAGAGAGTTCTAATGCCTCTATATAGAGCTTATGTTCATCCCCATTTGGATTACGCTTTCCAGCTTTGGTGTCCCTTCAAGAAGCAAGATATTATTCAAATTGAAGAAGTCCAGAGAAAATGTACCATATATATTAACGGGTACTCTGATATGCCATATGACCTAAGACTTACTTCCCTGAATTTAATGTCTCTATCCACCAGACACCTGAGGGGAGACCTGTTATTTATATTTGATATTATTCAGGACCCTCTTCTCATGTTTAATATGAGTAAGGACTTTAAAAATGACATTTTTAACCTTAGGGGACATCCCCTTCAATTGCAAAGTAGGGGTTTTAATCTTATGCACTGAAAATATTTTTTTACAGTGAGAGTTATTAATCCTTGGAATGCACTTCCGTTGAATATTATCATTAGTGATTCAAAATTAACATTCAAGTGCAGATTGGATAAGTACTTTCTTTCTAATGCCAATATTAAATATTTGTTATTTTAGTAGCATTTATGGGCCTCCAAGCTCCCTACCTTTCTTGTATGAACCCTAGTATGAATCATTCTTGCAAAGCAGGAAAATAGCAGACAGGTCAGAAAGAAATGTTTTGATCAGAGACTAATATTTTAGGAAATTGCTAGTTGTTGATTTTCACAGTAATAATATACATCCTTGTGGATATCCATACTCAGATTACAGAGTTATCACAGATCTAACAGTGACCTTATGGGTGACATCACCAGGAGGTGGAGAAAAGTGAATTTTGAATTGGCCTGCATTCTGACAAATTTGTGCAGAAGGACTCCCCTGAAAAGCAAAGACACACTTAGTCTGTGGACTGGTAACTAGGCAGTTTTAGAAAAATAATTCAACTGGAACTTAAGCATTTTTTTTGGTAGGTGTTTGTGTTCTGTAACTTCCTATTTATTTTATGTGACTGTAAGTTATTGATATATTTGTTTTATATATATCTGAGCCTGTTAACTGGGTGTGCTAGCATAAGGTTTACATTTGATGCCTGGGACTGAAGGCTAGCAGGTGATTCGGACCCAAAACAGACAGGAGGGTTACCCTGTCTGTCTCCTGTTCACACTATCACACTTCGAGGTTGGCACTGTGGAAGCAGAGGGCATGACCTGTAGAGTGGGTTTGTGACACTAGTGACTGGTTTATTGCAACTAATATTGCTTTTTAAAGTAGGCTAGTGAGCTCCAGGTCCAGAACCAGCTCCTCCATAAAAAACTTCTTCTAATTGCTAAAAAAAACAAAAGTAATGTTCTTGCACTATTGCCGTGTGATGAATCCGGCCAGCTCTGGACCACTACCTCAGATTACCACAATTCTTGGAGAGAAACTGGAGTTTGTCTCAAAGTTTAAATACCTAGGTGTGTGGTTAGACTATAATCTATCATTTACTGAGCACGTCGAGGACCTTGTAAAGAAGTTAAGGCAGAGGCTGGTGCTATTCTTTAGAATTAACCAGTTTCTTACTAGAGATGCAGAAGTGCACCTTGTCCAAACTACTTTTAGTTCGCTGATCGATTATGCAGATTTCCTTTATAGTTAATGTCCCAAAGCCTCGCTTGCAAAGTTGGATACGCTTTACCACAGGGCCATCCAGTTTATTACTGGTCTCCCCATATTTACCCATCATTGTTCCCAGTACAAAGCCATAGGGTGGTCCTCTGTTATGTTTAGGCATAATAGAAACGCAGTCCTTTGGACTAATGGAGTCTTCTTGAAGTAGCTTCCACAATATATAATAGAGTGTCTCCCACTAAGTAAGCCAGGAATGTATACACTAAGAAGCACATCCTACATCACATTATGTATCCCCAAGGCTTCCTCTCACCATGGTAGAGTGGCCATTAGCTTCCTGTTGCCAACATTGTGGAACAAAGTACAAAAATTATTGAAATTAAGCTGCCTCTGCAGTATGAATGCCTTTAAATCTCTATATGCTTGGTATGTGTGCTAGCCATGCAATTACTATCCCAACCCCTAATTTTTGTCTGAAGCATCAGGCTGCTGCCCTCTGAGCATATGATCGTTTGTAACTTTTGGTGAACTTAACTCTGTGAGAGTCTTATGCCTTAAATGTTTTTCCCCTCTAGAAATCCCTGTAGGGTTATTATCTCTTCATGGCTTGCGGCCACTACACCTTACTCACCCTGCTGTCTTTTATATATTGCTTAATCTGTGGCTCTTATTCCACTACCCTGTACCATTTAACTGCCCTATGTCATCTTTGTATTCCCTTTCCACTGCATTCCACTCTTACTATCTCTTTCCTGTGTCCCCTAACTCTCTTCCTTACTGTGGACTAGCCCTTCAGGGGCTCCCTGCCCCTCAGGTGGGAGAAATGCGAATACCGGGTGGTTGCCGTTTCCATAGCCACTGCCTGAGACACATAGACTGGACTCCTTACTAGCGAGGTGCGGCTTTGCCGATACCCATTTGGAACACGAGTGCTTTTCTACTCTGGCATCTGACTGGCTCCTGCAGTCTGCTCCTGTGTCTCCCTCAATACTATGCTAAAGTCTGATTTTCTGTCTAAAACTTGCACAAAAAAGAGCTGTACTTACTTATTGCCTAACAGTTATGACCTCTATTTCTTCCTGTTAGAGTGTCAAGAGTTGGGACTCTGTTTGATTACACGCCTTTCTGAATTTCTGTGATTGGGCCAGTCTTTAGGTGTCAAGGAATACCCAATTCTGTTGTCCTGCTGTTTTGGTCCTCCCGCTGGTTCAGATGTTCCATTGTCCATGGCCCAGTATTAATACTGACCCCATATTCCATCCTCTGCCAAGAATATGCTTTCCATGGGCTCCTGGCCCATAGGCGTGAGAAACCCGGGCACCAGGCTGTCGGCGTTGCCTCTACCGCTGCCTGAGAACCTTAGCTTAGACTCCTCATTAGCAAAGCACAACAGTAGCAGCCATCCAACTGGAACGTGAGTGCTGTTCATCATTGGCTTCTGATTGGTTCCTGCAGTCTGCTTCTGTGTCCATTCTAAACCAAGCATAATTCTGATTTCCATGCTGAAATTTGCCAAAAAAGAGCTGTGATTACTTTTCTCCTTGACTGTTAAGACCCTTATCCTTCTGTTTAGAGTGTTACAATTAGGGATGTTGTGTGATTACACTACTGTTGAAATTCTGTGCTTGTATCAGCTCCGTACACAAGTGGCTGATCACTTCTCCCTACTGAAGTTCCGACTAAGCCTCATTTTATGTCCTCCTTAAATATTACAGAAGCACTCTGACCTGATATGACTGATGTAACATTGCGTACTTATTTGCATTAATTGCTTTAGTTGTTTTTTACATGTGTTATTTGGCTCTGTTGTAAATATCTCTATATACATTGTACTATTTCACCCAGAGTTAACCAAGTCCATCTTGTTAATGAGCTTGCTCAATGATGTTCACCTGGATACATAAAGATTTTGATTGATTGATTGATGGATTGATTAATTCCAACAAATGTAGAGAAGAAGCTTAATGCTCCGTTAGTAAGATAAGCCTTGTAAATGTTTTTATTTCCTAATTTAAAAAAACATAAATTAATCCAGTACAGCTCTGGATGGCATGAATGACTAAAATAATGTGGAAGGAGTCAGACTTTATTATGAATTTGAGGTAGTTTATCACAGTAGCATAATATCTTATTTGTGACTTTTTTTTTCTCTTTCCCATGCCCCACTGATGCCCCTCTCCTTCAGGCCCCACATTTGCACTTCCTCTGCCCACCAGAGTCAAACCTTTCTTATGTTTAATACCTCCAGGCACAATGAGGTCCTCTACAACCCCTACAGGTCCAGCTTATCCCTACTTGGGGGCCTCCCAGGCCCAACAAGGAAGAAAGTATCATGTATCATCAGTAACTGTGGTCGGGGGGGTACATTAAGCAGTTGTGTAGCATGGGAGGGTCACTTAGAGCCAACATCTGGTGTACCAGAAATGGACATTTTCCTCTGTTCTTACATCCATCTGCCTACCTTATTCATGTGGCCACATGTCAGGCATTCAGGGGAACTCATAACAGCATGTAGTCACCCATGCTGCCAAGTGTGCCTCCACTGGGCCACTGCCACTAGCCTATCTCTCCCTCCTGGGTAGGTGAGCATCCATACAAATACTACTCACCTTCCCCTACAAACTCTGATGTCACTCTGGGTGTGATACATGAACCTGGGTAACCAGTATGCTGACGTGGAGCCTCACTGTTTGGTGCATGAAGCTGGCAACCTTGTGACTTTTTTAAATACTGATTTCTGTTTAATTGACTTGTGCTGGCAGCCAGCCAACAGTATGCTGCTTGCTGTCCCTTTATTTTCTTTCCTTTGGTGGTTAAATGGTTTATCAGGTGGTCCTTAACCTAGTGTGATTGTAGAGTTGGTGATGATAACTAGGTGGGAAAATTACTGTCAGGTATGGAGTGCAGCAGTATACAGAAAGCATTTGAATTACTGAATTACTGAATCACCAGCTTCTTTATGGCCAGTGGTGGTGGTGGTGGGGATTGGCAGCAGTGGACAGGAGTCCAGCTAAGAATCCAGTGCCATGAATCTTCTTCTTCCTGACTTGTTACTATTGTGATCAAGGGGATCTATCAGGAGGTGGAGTGTATAGGCTGCAGTGAACAGAGTCCAGTGACAGATTTCACTTCTAAAAGTCACTGACACAAATGTTCTTTGACCATGGTCTTAGCCACTGTAGTGTGGGAATTTGTCAGGAGGCGGGGGGTGGTGGTTGGGATCAGTAGCAGTTGGTGGGATTCCAGCTGCAGAACCCACAGCTAGAAATCACTTCTGCCAGTTTTCTTTACCTGAGGTATTCACCACTATGGTTCCAGGATCTGTATGGAAGTAATAGAAGGAGGAGGATTGACAGCAGCTGGTTGCAATGTGTTTGTGTAAGCAGAGGAATCAGGAGGGAGTTTGGGAGCTTGAAGGCAGTGTTTGTTTCATTTCTAGAACATGCACAGTGCTTCGCTTCAAAGGCAGGGTTCAGCGAAACCACTTTAACATATCTACCTCATTCACTGAATCCTGTACTTGAAAGTGAGCACTACTGAGGTGTCCAGAGTTAGGTTCCCTTACATCTAGTTGAGTCAATCAGTACCTTGAATGCAGAACCACTGAGAATGTTAAAGGCTATCACTTTGTACTAGTCTGTCTTCTTGCACTTTACCAGCTGACTACAAGAGCTTGCAAGCTAAAGGACATGCGGATCCTCATATGCACAGCACTTTTTCTGTACAATGCCATCTGCTAACTCTTTAACAACCTTGCAGATCACAAAGTGTTGTACAGTACACTTGTATCATTTTCAGACAGTGGCCCCAAGCATTACAACTAGTTGTGACTTAATGCACTGTGACTGTAGTGTTAGGATATCGTTAGTTATTAGTCAGCATGACTCAGGCATCACCGTAGCTACCTTTTGGAGAGGTTCACCAACTATAAACAGCTTCATTTCACCCAGTCTTCTTCACAGCAATCTTCCAGCCAACAAGCAGTAAATCACAAGCCATGCTACTAGCTTATTTTTGGCCATAAACAAGAAACAAGTCCCACTCACAAATGTTCTTTTTCAAAGTGCAAAAGCACTCCCCCTCCACTGTGTGATTCCAATAATTACTAGTTTGATGCCTTTCAGTACTGTTGGTACTCTGTTTCTGTAGCAACAACAAGTTTTCTGAAAATCTGACTCTACATTTCAGCAGAATCTGGATCCACATCTGGAAGTTACCTTTGGAGTGGACAGGGATAGAAAGTTTATTTTTTAATTAAAATTTACTCCTTGCAATAAATGCTTAACCTTTGGAAATTGCTACAACACTATCATGTTTACAAAAAAAAAAGAGTTTTCTTGCAAATAGATTTCTGTCTTCTTTGCTGGTAAGAGATAACAGTTTGACCCTACTGTGTGGATATCATGATTCCAATGTGATCTATCATTTCTTGTAATTAAACCTCAGTTACTGAAATATGTTGAAAAAAGGTTTTATTTCCATTAGTTGAGAAAATAAGGATTATGAGGTAGTACTGTGCAAACTATGAAATTGTTTAAAAGTTTAATGTGTTTTATTATCTTCTGAAGTGTTTGAAGTGAAGCCAGTAAAAGCAAGGAAGAGTAGAGGTGGACATTAGCAGCTATGTGAAATTTTACTTCACCAGCGTATTGTTGGTGAAGTGCAAACTGTTATGCTTCTCATAGTACTTTCCAACAGCCTGTAGTGCAAAGTAAAAATTTTAATTTCCTCTTGTTTAAAAACATTAAGATTCCCTTTCCCAACCCTGTTAATCCACAGCAGTACACTCTCCTCTCCCACTCTGCCCAGTTTCGATAAATTATATTCACCCTAAACCCACCCACTGAGAAGTACCCACAGACTACCCTCCTCCTCCCCAACTTTTACAATAACAAGTTTCAGACAGTGAATCCTTGCTCCTTCCCACTAGCAGACAGCCCTGTCCAATTCCCAACCCCACCAGGCCATGGACAAATTATAAATATTCAAGTGCCATCCTGTGACCCTCCCACCCCACCCACTCGGCTGTAGCCACTATTCTTCTGCCCTCCTCCTACATACAGTCAAATCTCGATTATCTGGACACCAATCATCCAGACTATTAATTCGTACAGACTATCAACCTGGTCCCAAACAATGTTACCTCATACAGTCAAACCTCTATTATCCGGATGATCAGTTATCTGGACAAATTCAACATCCCCAGCTGGTCCGGATAATTGAGGTTTGACTGTACTGCACATTCTAAGGAAAAGAATCATTCTGTCAAAGAAGGTGTGGTAACTGGCATAGACTGTCCTCTTCCTGCCATGGTTATCTGATGTCTGAGTGAATGGAAGTGAACACTAATAGTAATCAGCTGCTTGTACTATAGCAGTTAGCAACTTAGCAGTTGCCAGTGGCTCAGTAGGTAGCACACTCGCCTCTGAGGCCGGGAGATCAGAGGGCTGTGGGTTCAGTTCCCACATCTGGCACTTGGGTTAATATCCCAGTACTGACACTGTAATGCAGCATGAGAGGGGTGCTGCATTTCTGAGGTGCCGTCTTTCGGATGAGACGTTAAACCGAGGTCCCATCTGCCTGGATTGGTGGTAGTTCAGGTGGATGTTAAAGATCCCATGGCACTTATCGAAAAGAGTAGGGGAATTTCCCCGGTGTCCTGGCCAAATTTCCCTCATTCACTAAAAATACCACCAACAGCTTAATCTGGTTCAAGGTCAGTTGGCATTCATCTGTATCCCCCTCCCCTGGGTCGTGCCTGAAAATAGGCAGGATTTGTCTAGTGCACTTACCCGGTCAACAAAAGCTAAATAAATAAAAAAATAAACTATGAGTGCACTGTCTTGCTCATTTAGATGCCAGGTGGCTGAGGTGGAGAGAGGAGGATCTGTGACAGTTGCTGTCCCTTCAACAGGATGGATCCCTTTCCTTGATTTGTGTGGTATGTCATGGAGGGTACAGTGTGTAATGATGCTAGTCAATGCATGGGCAGGGACAGGCCTGGCATCAGCACCCTGGCAATTGCCCGGGGCCCTGACACCAGAGTGGGGAACAGGGGCTAAAAAGAAGGGGTCAACATCTTTGTCGTAGAGCCATGCAGAATGTTTTTTTTTCTTTCCCACTCCAACCACTGCATCTGCCTGCTGCTGGTGAAGCCAAGCTGCCCATGACATTATTTACATCAGTGCTGCTGCAGTGTGGACAACAAACTACAGACTGGATTCTAAATTTATTCAGACCCTGACATCCCATATTAAAGTCTGCCACCTGGGAGCCCTGCTTGTTGACTGACTGGCACTGGGAGGGCCCTGCCCTGACCATTTGAGTATTCCGTGGTGCAGGGTGTGGCATATGCAGACCAATGGCTGGAGGATAGTGTGGTGGAAGGGTGTGCCTGAGCAACCTGGCCAGTCGGTTCTTTAATTTAGCTGTGTGATATCGGTCTGTGTCTGATGTGACGTGATGTTGTTACGAAGGTGGCGGACCAGCAGCCAGCGAGGAGTAAAGGTGGGAGTTGGCCGGAGTTCAAAGTTGGGTGGGTGCATGCAGGATGGTGGAGAGTGGTGGTTGTTGCATGGTGGTTACACTTGCAGAGCGCAATCGATCAATTGTCAGTGCATCAGGCTCCCGACTCCATGTTACTGTGTGCATCATCGGCCTGTGTGGACTTGGAGCTCTGAACGGTTGCAGCACCACACCATTGATGGTGACCAATTCAACAGCAACAGATCATTGGGTTTAAATGGCTCCCTTCATGACCCGCATGGTGCCGCACCACACCAGGTAGGACAGGTAGCTCATGGGAGGGAGGAGAGGGCTTAGGCTGCACAGGCTGCAGGCCCATGATTGCACACTGTACCAATTTTATCTGCCTTTGCAAATTGCTGCTGTACTGCTCTGTGTGTGGAGACTGAGGGTTGGTGTCGGTAACGGCAAGCTGGCTGTTGGTGTTTTTTTTTACTGTGGACAGGTCTGACTGAGGGGGTTGACCTTCTACAGTAAAGACAGTCGTGTTGCGAACCAAGCATGAGCGGCTTGGCCTGCTGGGGTGGTGGTGTCTGCCCGAATCTTCATAACTGCTTGCTTGCTGCTTTACTGCTGTGTGGAGAGGGTTGTGAAGGCAAGCTGGCTGGTGGTGTGTTTTTGTTTTATTGTATTTGTTTTTAGCAGATGGCCCGGGCAGGTCGGGGAGGCTTTAGAGGTCCATCGCCGGGCCAAAAAGCTGACACGGCCCTGGGCTGGGAGAAGTCATGTGCAAATACTGTCTGGAATCTGTGTAAATTTTCCATGACTGCATGGGAGGAGAAAGTTGTGGCTTGGACAAACTACTGCCTGAGAGCAGTGGGTGAAGGGTTCTCTTTACAAATTTCTCATTGATTAGGCTGGGAGGGGAGTTGTCACATTAGATTTCAAATGCAGATGAAGTTTTTTTGACAAACAACATGTAAAGCCATAAGGCTGAACATACATTGAAAGTATCATGTAGAGCCCCCCAAAAGTTACAGGATAAATATAAAGGGAGTTACATTCCTGGCATTGATCAAGATCTTACATTTAATTTGCATGTGGATCACACTGGGAAAGTTATACACCAGAAAGTAGGCCTTTTGTACTGACTGGGCAACTGACTGACCCCTGAGACCAGGATTGCTGTAGCTAATGGTACCCTTCTCCCAACCTTGCTATATGGTGCCCCGGTGATCCAGTTTCTTAGAAATTTGGAAATTAACAAGCAGTTGTCAATGCCGAACGTTCGCTTGCAGGTATTTGCAGTGGTATTTGGCAGTTGGACATGGCTTAAAAAAATCAGTGACAAAGAAGTACAAGCATTTGTCAATGCCGAATGTTGCTTGCTTCTATGTGCTGTTTAGGTATTTGGAAGTCATTGGAGTGCAAATATTGAAAATTCGCAAACTTACGAGCGTGCGTAGGAACTGCTCAACACACGCTTGTAAAACAGTAATTTTTAGGAATTTTTTCACCAAATTTTCAACATAACCATTTTAAGACCTCTGCTCATGAACAGTGTCACTGTGATTTTCTTAATGTGTCCCATACATTGATTTCACACACCGATTATTTAATAGCGCCATACGGGTGAAACACATTTTGGGCAGGATGTGAAAAATGACATCTATACTGTCTACAAGGAGGTGTGTGGTAAAATGGCAATGTTGAAAATCTGGAGTGAAAATATTGAAAATTCGCGAACTTACGAGTGTGCATAGGAACTGTGCAATACACACTCGTAAAACAGTCATTTTTAGGAATTTTTTCACCACATTTTCAACACAGCCATTTTAAGACCTCTGCTCATGAACAGTGTCACTGTGATTTTCTTAATGTGTCTCATACATTGAGTTCGCACACCGACTGCGCCATTGTGCGCCACAGGGGCGGAAACACGTTTTAGGTGAGATGTGAAAAATGACAGCTGTACTACTCATAAGAAGGTGTGGTAAAATGGCAATGTTGAAAATCTGGAGTGGAAATATTGAAAATTCACAAACCTACTGAGCGTGCGTAGGAACTTAGCATGCGCTAATAAAACAGTCATGTTTGGAATTTTGCACCAAATTTTCAACATGGGGTTTTGGGACCCTTCATGAATGATGTCACTGTCACGGCGTTATTCAGGCTGAATGGTGATTTCCACGCAGTGACGGCAAATCATCCTTTCGGCCCTAATAACCACCATGACAGTGACATCATTCACGAGAAGGGTCCCAAAAACCCCATGTTGAAAATTTGGTGCAAAAATTCCAAAAAATGCCTGAGATATGCAATAAAGTTGAACAACCCCTATCTAGCCCATTATACAGCTTACCAGCATTTCCTCAGTTCGCAGTTGGCTTTGAAGAGTGCAGACGTGCTCCCGGTCCACCGATGATCGTCGCGCCAAGCTCCGGAGGTAAGTATGGGGTGAGGAGGGTGTGGGGAGGCAGGGTGCGCAGTGGGTGGGTGCGGGTTTTGGGAGGGGGCTGGGAGAAGCGCTGTGGGATCGTTTTTAATTGACAGGTTTTCCAAAAAAAAAAAGACGACGTGGGACGTTTGCCACGCTGGTGTGGGCTACCAGCATGGCAGAAGGATGGCTGGGGGGCCGTGGAGCCGACAGGGGATTGGGCACCCCTGTCAGCAGACAACACGGGACATTTGCCATGCTGGGGTGGGCTCCCAGCGTGGCAGAAGGATGGCTGGGGGGGCCGTGGAGCCGATGGGGATTGGGCACCCCCGGCAGATGACGCAGGATGTTGCCATGCTGGGGTGGGCTCCCAGCATGGCAGCAAAGTTTTGGGGGGGTGGCATGATGCGGTGCTGTGTGCGACAGCGGTGGTTTTCTTTGAAGAGAAGACCACCGCTGTCATACACAGCACCACGTCCAATTGGTGCAGGACTGCCATGCCTGCTCAATGGAGCTGGGGATTGCAGAGGAGGGGCACACCTCCAAAGTGTCCCATTCTGCCAAGACATTCCTTGCGCATACGCGCAAGTGAACATAAAAAACTGACTGTGCTAGACAATAAGATCAGCCACTTTGCAACAATGTCTCCCCCACAATTACACCATTGCGAGGACCTAAGCTCATTAAAAGGTATCCTGTGAATACAGTGAGTCAATTTGGGCGACGTGAAAATAGCGACTGCAAAATAGGTTATGTGCTCTTAAAAGCACATTGTTAGTTCAGCGATTTTGTTTCCAAAGGGAGCACTTGCTGTAAAGTATATAGGTCTTTGTTCATTGTGTCAGTTCTGAGCTGGCCGTCTGGTACAATGAGTAGAGTCATTGCATCTGTGGTTGGTGGACCTGGGTTCAGGACTCGCTGTGGGGAATATTGCTTTTATTTTTTGGTTCTGGGTAGTTTCATATTTTATTTTTCCCTGGTTCAACTCAAGTTTCCCTGCCCTCCTGACTCCCCCATGGAATAGCTCCCCTCCTGAGTTTTCCCTGTCCCCTATTGTCATTTCCCTTGGTGATGATTATCTTAGCTGTGGGGAGGCACAGAGGGCACAGCCCCCCCACATAAAAAGTAAGTAGTCATCATGCTGCCATTAGAGAAAGTGGCCACACGTCACTGTTTATGCAGGGTGCTGTAGAGTTCATCGCCAGTTTGGTTTTTGGTGATATGCAGTCGCTGTTTTGATTGGTGCCATTTTGCAGATGCTATTATCACACAGAAGCTCACTAGCAAGGGAGCAAATACAAATGACTATGAATAGATAGGTCACTGACAGAGCAAAGGCCGATGGCACATTTATAAGGTAGAAAAAGAAATGGGCAGACTGGATGGGCCTTGCGGTCCTTATCTGCCGTCAACTTCTATGTTTCTATGTTTCACTAACATGGTCTTCTTCTATTCACTCCTTTACCTTTCCCACAAACTGATTAGAGTCTATACACCTCCCAGTCTTAATGGATTGATAGCCCCTAAACCCTTGAGGCATTATTTGCACTCCTCAAATGGCACCATCCTTGACATCCCCAGAGTTATGACTAACTTGGCAAACGGTCCTTTGCCTAATCTTCTCCTTTCTACTGGAAGTCACTGCTTGCCTCCATAACTAACGCCACCTCTCTTTAGTGGCTTCAATAAAGGATTAAAAACCTGATGTGCTGATCGCACATCAAAACTCATGGTGAAATCCCTCACAGTGGCAACCTCAACAGGTTTTGTGATTGTCGCTGTGAGGGACCTGTGGGCAAAATTTCACCCTTTCGTCCCCCCTTCACATCAACTCTGACCTGGAGTTGAGAATCTATAGAAGGGGAGGTGTGGGGGATGCAGCTCTCCCCCCCCCGAGAGAAACAAACCAATGTCGGACAGGCGAAATTTCACCTGACGACATTGGTGATCTCGCTATGCCAAACTTCGACAACAGTGTTGTCGATTCGGCATAGGTAAACCTTAAAATCTAACCTTTCAGACAGTTGCCAATACACTTGTTGCCACTGATCAATACCCACATCAGCCTAACGTATACTGCCTCTAGCTCTTGGTCACTGCTTCTGATATTCTTAGCTCATACCCTGTAATTTTTGTTTTCTACTGATAGTGTCACTGTCCTACACATGAAATACAGAAATAGATTAGTTGCAATATTGGGCCTTGTAAGAATAGGTCAAGAAGCAAATGTCCTACACATGGGAATTTGTTATTTAAAAAGTACTGCGTATTTTACTGTATGTATCCAATTGATCACCTGCTTCACTACTCTCTCTTGTGCTGAAAATATGTACCCAGTTTGCGCTCTTGTCTCTGTACCTTATGTATGTACCTAACTGATCTGTTGCCATATTACTCACATTTGTTCATTATTGTAATTTTATGTTGTCTTTGAATCTCTGTGCATTTGCCTTCAGCTAAAGCTGGGTCATCCTTGAAAAAGGGACCCTTGGTCTTAGTGAGCCTACCAGGCTCCCAAAATTCAATAAATAAATAAATAAATAACCCAGGAAAATTCATACAAACATATTTCCCTGCAGGAGACTTGCAAACTAAGTTTAAGAGGCTTTAAAAAAAATATTGCTCTTAAGAATAAAGAAAGTAGGTTGGCTGAGTTTAGTAATCACCTTATCTTGTCTTCTCTAGTAAAATTTTCACTCATTTTTAATTGATATCCAAGCCATTTAATACACATAGGGTCAGATTTTCAAAGGGTGGCGGAGGCTGTGCACCAAGCCCTGAGCCATGAAACTTAGATTTTTGCAATGCGACAAACCCCATCACTGTAGCTGTGCTCAATTTTACAATTTACAATTTTACAATCTTGGGCACAGTTGCAACAGTTTTAATGATTTACAGCAGTGTATGGCAAATGTATCTGGCGCAAGCTCTGGAAAAAAGGCCCCCAGGATTGTTGCAAGCTAGACCAGAAAAAGTTGGTCCAACTTGTGGCAACTGCTGCATGGGATAAAAAATCCCATTTTATCACCACAAGCCCCATGCACCATATTGTTGGTGCACCTGTGGCATGCAGCAATCGAAGCCATTTGAAAATCCTGTGTTTAGTTTGCAAGGTGGGACAGTCCAACAGTACATGAGTAGTCTACCATTTATCCTTAAACCCATGTTTACATTTCACCTTATTTTCATGTTTCCTTGCCCAAGAAGCATTTTACATTGCAGCTGAGAAAGGCATTTCAGGTGTGTGTCAGGGACTAGCCCAATCCACAGCAATGTACACTGGGCTAATCCCTGAGAGATAAATGACCATGCAAGCAGAGCATGGTGCTAGTTAGAGTTTTATGGGCAGAAACTTTGTGTTCTTGAAAGAAATGAAGAGCTCCAATGAGCAAGAGCTTCAACCTTCAGTACTTTCATTTGCATAATGCTGACCGGCAAGCAGCTGAGTGACGTTATTGCAATTTTCCAACCCAGCTTGCCCTTCACTATAGAACATGTAAATTTAAGCCGTGCCATGCTGGTTCCTGGCAGCGCCCCCTCCCCATGCCCGTAGATGACAGAATAACAATGAAAAGGTGTGCTGAACAGGTTTTGAACACTGTATATTTAACAGTCTGCAAAAAATACAATCATATTCAAAGCCTGAAAACTGATAAGGTACCTGTCACATCAGGAACTATGTAAAATGCGGCCGGGTTCTATTACAGTAGCGTATTTCTAGTTACATTAAACATGCATTTACAATGTACACCCAACACATCAAGTTAAATGAAAACAGATGCTCTTTACATTGCTTCTGTCTTTGCCCAAAAAGAAAATGAGCAGCGAAGTGCACAAAAACTAAAGTATAACCCAGTCAGCAGCAGCACCTACAAGCTGTTTAGTAAACATTCTTTCATGTGTTTTTTTGTTACAAATCCCCCTCAAAAAGCAGAGTAGCATATGTAACAAGCATTTGTCAATGCTGAATGTTGTCGCGCTGGCATTGGCTTTGGTGGTGCCATGCGGAAAAACATTTTTGGCAGGATGTGAAAAATGACAGCTGTACAGTTCATAAGGAGGTGTAAAAAAATGGCAGTGGTGAAAATGTGGCATGTAAGTATTGCAAATTTGCAAAGTTACAAGGGTGCATGGGAAATGTGCAATGCACACTTGTCACATAGTCATTTTATGGAGTTCCGGCACCAAATTTTCAACATGGGCATTTTAGCACCTCTGCTCATGTACAGTGTCACTGCCATTTCCTCAAACTGTCCCAAAAAGTGATTTCGCACAGCAACTGCGCTATTCTGTGCCGGACGTGTGAAAACACATTTTGGGCAGGATATGTAAAATGACAGCTGTACTGTTCATCAAGAGGTGTGGGAAAATGCCAATGGTGAAAATCCAGAGTGAAAATATTACAAATGCACAACGTTACGAGCATGCTTGCAAACTGTGCAATGCACGCTCGTAACACAGTCATTTTATGGAGTATCATCATCAAATTTTCAACATAGGCATTTCCCACAGCGACTGCGGTATTGTGATTCGGAAGTGTGGAAACACATTTCATCCAGATGTGGAAAATGACAGCTGTACTGTTCACAAGGAGGTGTAGAAAAATGACAATGTTGACAATCTGGCATGAAAATATTGTGAATTAGTGAAGTTACGAGTGTGCATAGCAACTGCGCAATGCACGCTTGAAAAACAGCCATTTTTTGGATTTTTTCCACCAAATTTGCAACATAGGCTTTTTGAGAGCCCACCTCATGAACACTGCCACTGTCCTTGCATTAATCAGTTCCAAAAGGTGATTCCATGCAGTGACTGTGAAATCACCTTTCGGGATGGAGTAACATCATAACTGTGACATAATTCATGAGGAGGGGACACAAAAACCCCATGTTGAAAATTTGGTGCAAAAATTCCCAAAAATGCCTGAGATATGCATCAAAGTTGAAATAACCCTATTTATTCCATTATACAGTTTACCAGCATTTCCTCAGTTTACGATCAGCTTTGAGGAGTGAAAACGTGTTCCTAGTCCACCGAAGATCATTGTGCTGCGCTCCAGAGGTAAGTATGGGGTGAGGGGGGTGTGGGGAGGCAGGGTGAGTAGTGTGTGGGTGCGGGTGGTGGGTATGGAGACTATGAGGGACTGTTTTCTGCTTACAGGTACTAAAAAAAAAAAACACATCATGGATGGTTTCCTTTTCTACAAGTGGTTTCTTTTTTGGGGGGTACAGTAGCCGATGGGGATTGGGCACCCTGTCGGCCTGAAGAATGGGGAACATCAAGCTGACAGGAATGGACTCCCTTGCGCAATTAAACCGGAAAGAGGGGATGGATTGGGCACCCCATAGGCAAACAATGAAAGCGGGGGACTCATTCTGCTGACGAAAGTGGGGTCCCCCTTCAGCACATACTTGGGCAGGGTAAGATGACCAGAGGATTGGGCACCCCTGAAGTCAGCAGTTTAGTGGCCACTGTGCCACCATGTTTCCAGCTGGCGAGCACATAGGAAGGATCCGCTGCGTGTGATGAGCTTTGCTAGCATTGCAGTGGACCTTTCCTTAGATGTGCACGCCCAGGTGGTGTGGCTCCAGCATGCAGGCTGATTGTGGAATGAGGGACGCACTTACTGGTGCGTGCCCTGCATTCACCCAACAGCGACTGCACCTCCAAATCTGTACTACTCTAAGATGTTAGCTGTGCAAGTGCGCCAACATAAAAATGGGGAGATCTATTGCATTTCCTCCACAAAGGAAAAAAATGCCTGGCACAGAATTGAATGGAAATGTAAATAAACAAGAACATAGTGACAGTGACCTGGGGTTGTTACACTATTTGATCATTTTTTAAAGCCCAACATCAAGGCTTTTGTTACAATCAAAGTGATAATTTTCATGGAGAATCAACAGGGCTGCTGCTGCTGATTAATCTTCCCTAGCATTTGGTGAACTCCACGTAATCTGCCCCTCACTGCAAACCGACTGTGATGTCAAACACCTCAGCATTAACACCTCCTCGATTTACACATTTTAAAGGACTCACATGCCATATTAATAGTAAGCAACCAAGCTGTGATTAGAAAGGGGAGAAGGGTGATAAAACAAGAGAAGACAGTCAACATTTTTTGGAGCACTGCCCTTGCCAGAGTTCCTCTCTGCTCTGCTGTAACTGACAAGATCAGACTGAGATTAACAAGTCCATGCTGCTACCCCAACAAGCCCCCTGCATGCTTCACTTTTCCAGCCCAGCAACTAATGGCTCTTCCAGTTGTTTGGAACTTTAGCTGAGAAACAACAACAACAAAAAAGGGGGAAATCAGAAGTGAATTAAAAACAAAAAACATACAATAGTGACAGATTACTGGGGCCACGAACTGTAATTGGTGGGTCATTGCTTTTATAACTTTTATTAATGCTTTGAAGTCAGTGCAGTACTTTGGAAACTTGTGAAAGAATTGGAAATTAATATTCAACTAATGCATGGGATGGTAAACCATGCACTGAGATGTTACGTTAAAGTACGAATCACTGGCAAGATTGCCCCCCCCCCACCAACATTTATGTTAGTAACTTCGAAAGTATTATCCCAGACATTTGATTGGTAGATTATTGCTGCATTGCCCTGGGAAGCATCGACACAATATTCATTTTGCAAATAATAATAAATAATATAATTTTAATAGTCCAGTGTGATTCAAATATAGGAATGCTGGCTTTTTTTAACATGATTATCATATTAACATGATTGCCTTCTTAAGACACATCGAGCTAAATATAAAATACTTACTGCAAAAGAAAAGTCACCATTATACAACTAATGCTTCATTACAGAAGTTACATTACTTAAAGGTTAAGGATTAGGCATATTTCCTCTTGTGTTAAACTGAGAATGCATGCTGGGTTGTGGACCCTGAAATACAAGCAGACTAGATAGACCAAATGGCCTTCTTCTGCTGGCTTCTTCATATGTTCATATGTTCTGACAAATGAAGATGGCTCAGCCTTCTGCTCAGTTCTTGCACAAACATGCTATTTGCCATTAAGGCAGTGGACGTTTCTCAACTGCTTTATTAGCAGGTGTTGTGCAGTGCAGATAGCTTACCCTTTAAAGATGTGTACCATCACTGGGAAGTAATGAGCTCACCACAGTAATTTAAACCCACAGGAGTAACATCATCTGTGTGGGCCATGTTGCATTTGTAAATAATGGGCTTATGCCAGTGCCAATATGTTAAGAAACTGTTTATAAAATGGGTGACACAAGTGCAGTAATCTGACTAAAGTCTCTAACAGCAGGGCAGTGACCAGGGGGTGCGAGAGATGTGGTTACAGTAGTGCTCGCACTGTAGCCAACATTATGTCAGCCAGCGTTTTATTGTCACAGACAAACTTGCAACTTTCCTTTTGAATATATGGGCATGTCAGCACATCGCTAAGCTGAGTAGCACTGCCCCAGCATGGATGCTGGCAGTGCATGGAATGATGCCCCCAGACCCGATAGTGCCCATAGCTGCCAGCACGATATTCAGACAGCACCACACAAATGAGCCCATTGGACATGCAAGATGCTAAGAGGCCATCTGCATGCATATTAATGGAACATTTGCATGAGAAGCAGTGGCAGCAGATTTACACCCTTCAACTGGCTCTGCCACCACCCTGATTGCCTGGTCCTGTAAAAGACAAGTATCCCCTGGTGTCTACTGGCAGCAGCCAACACCCTCTAGGGGTGTGTGAAAAAATTCCACAGGGGGAATTTCCACGAAAGTGCGAATTTTGATTCCACAAAAGTTCGGAAATAATTTTTGCAACTTTCATGGAAATTCCACCTTAAAACTGCAGAATAAATATATAAACTGCAGGTTAATTTATTAAACTGTGGGAAAAAAATCTGCACAATAGATCACTGCCAGTGGTCAGTTCTGAGGCTTTTTTAACTGCAGTTTAATTCATTAATCCACCCTACACTGATCAGGGGTCCCAGTAAATAAACACCTCCAATTCCTTGCCTGGACCCTTCTGGTGTCTAGTGGCCCCCCACCCACCAACCATGGCCCCCAAAAACATTTTATTTACCTGGTGTCTAGTGGACCACCCTCCCTATCCTGGACTCCTTAATCCACAAAAAGCAGCCCGCAGTTCACCGACTCATCCCCCTCTATTCCCTGTATTTCCTGGTGTCTAGTGGCCCCCCCATTCCACATCCCTTATAAAAAAAGTAATGCCAATTCCCTGGTGTCTAGTGGACCCCCAACCCCCCAGACAGTTCATCCACCACCACCACCCCCACCTGCCCTAAGTGGGCCACTGGTGCAGACATCCTCTCTCCTCCACTACCAGTGGCCCACTTAATTGTCAGTGAATGACCACATGGTTGTACAAGCACGCGCTCATTCACTGACAGTTCATTAAACTGTGGATAGAATAAATTCCATAGTTTATATGCATTTTTCCATGGTTCGCAAAAAAAAGTCCACGGAACTCGACGAAAATCTGCAGAAAATCCCAGTTTCACCAATAGTGAAAGCTCCAAAATTTCCATGAAATTTCTGAAATTTCACAGAAGTTCTGTGAAAGTGGAATTCGCAACTTTCACCCACCCCTACCACCCTCTGATCCTCATCCCTGGTAAAATACGAGTGTAACCCCCTTGCAAATGGGGGTTCCCAAAAGTCTTCCAGGAGCTTGCTAAGTGCTCTAAGTCTGGATGGTGTTCAGAGTTTAAGCTGTTTAAATGCCACTGTAGCAGATGCTTTGGAGCCTCTGCATACTGTCTCTTTAAGAGTTGTCTGCTTGCAGACATAATTAATTGGAATGGGTGGACTGTGTGTTACAATGCCCAAGTCCCACTCGAGCTGCTGGCCAAGTGCTCCGTTTCTGCAGTCGCTATATGTGCAGAGGGAGCCTAATTAAAATATGTAATTGTTTGCTGGTGATCTGTTAAGTGTAATAATGAAAATACAGTTTGTTCTAACCTGCTTACTTTTAGCAAGGACTAGGCAGTGTAGTTTCTTCATTTTGGTCCTGAACTGCTGAATTGGACCAATCACTGGAAAGGAGGTCCTTAAAGTGGAGCCTGCTGGCAAATCAGAACTTGGACTCTCATCTGGAGCCTGCAACAAAGGGTATTGTATGGCAGGTGTTCATGGGAAATGTAGTTTGGACCCTGGCACCTTTTTGCACCAACAGAGGGAGCCCTACAGTGATTGACAGCCGAACCAGCCAACCGAACTGCTGTGAGCCCAAAGAAAATGCCCTGCACTGTTGCTAGAAACGTCAGTCCAGCAGAGACAGTGAAGAGAGGAGCTCTGTACTGTGCAGCAAGTAATTCACGCGAGAAGTGCGTGTGTAGCCCCCAAGTCGGTCTGCGGCCATTAGAGCAGCTGAATCGGACTGAATCCGAGCTGTTGTAGAACAAAGAAAAGCAGAAGCGTGGAAACCAGGCTTAACCTGTTGAAGACCAAAGATTTTGCTGAAGTGCGATCGGCCTGTCAGGCACTGAAGCTGCTGTGAGTGCTCCCGGGTTTTTGCTGTTTTTTGCGATCAGGATCGAGGAGCAGCCTGCCTGGTATAGTAATTTTATTTACATATGAATGTGCTTGGTGCATGTGGGGAATTGCGGTCTTAATTCCCCTCACTCTGCAGTGTGTGTTGAATGCTGGAAACCCAGAAGCAACACCATCCATCCTGTAACTGTCTTGGGTATCGTGAGTACAAATGAGGGCAACACCCTGCGACATTCATTTAATCAAAGTGTGTCAACTGATTTCCTTGTGTTTTCTTCCCACGGACTGAGCCATCTGGCTCTGGATTACAAGTGTGTGTTGTGCATATGTTTTCTTCCTACAGGGTCCCATCCATCTGCACCTGCTCACCAACCCCGGGCAATGGACCTGGCTAGTCCCACTCCCCCCCATCCTAGCTACCCAGAGTGTGACTTTTTGGACCCTATATGTGTGTGTGTGTGCACAGTACTGTGATTTGAATATTGCCAAGCTAAATCAACCTGATTGCCCCCCCCATGTTACTGTCCCCTAAATAAATCAGATTTATTGTTATTGAACTATATACTGTCTGTGGTGTCAGTACATATAGGGCCAGCATTGCATTGTGTTGTGTATGTTGCTTAACCTTGTTTTACAGGGGGTCCTCAGAGACATGCTGTAGAATCAGCCTCGAGGGTAAGTGGTATCTATATGTGTAGAAAGTGTTCATATGTGGGGTATTGGGAAGGTAATTCCCATGTACTGTGTGGGCCATTAGTGGGAACAAAGGGGTGGCCACAGTGTCCCAGAGGGCTGTACCCAAGCTAGTTTAACTACTACCAACCCTGACCTCTGGGTGGAGGCACCCGTCATAGAACCTAGGCCCCTCAATCTGTCAGTAGCCAAGCAGGCAGGGATAGTAGCCCTTGGGGTAGCGCCACCTAGGGGTTACACGAGTATTCACTAGTGCCCATGGGTCTCCCCCACCATCCAGTTGCTGTCACATATCATTTCAAAGCTTTCCCTGGAATCCACTGGTCCTTTCCCACCCTCTGATCTCCGTCCTGTATAATTTGGAAACTTTCCCTGGTGTCCAGTGATCCCCCCCTACCCTCCAGTCACCTGTCCCATATTATACCACATAAATTAGGCACTAAATTTCTTTAGTAACCTTAACTTGTGATTCAACTAACACAATACAACCTTGCCACATACACATGCAAGGAAACATTTGGCATTGACAAATGCTTGTTAATGGTAATCCACAACACATAATTTGTATGCCATCTATAGTTCTGATCCAGGCTTAGTCTTTCCAGAAATTTCAAATGGCAGTTGGACTCACAGTGCTGCACAGCACTTCAAGTACAGCAATATTCTGATTCATGACTCATTTTTAAAGATTTATATCATTTAAAAAAGCAGGACAATCCTATTCTCATTAGTTTATTTTGGTTGGAAAGATTGTTTATTCTCTGGAAGGCAATAACCTTATATGCATGTATTTCTTATACCAACATCTGTCTAAACAGTGTCTTAGGTTCATATGACCTCAGTTTGGTATCAAAGTCTTCATACAAATATTTGATTTGGTTACACTGAACAAAGTTTTGACACTATTCTTCACAAGCAGCTTTAATATTGAGTTAGGTGTTGCAATTATAATTCTATGCTACTGTGATAAGATTCTTGTACCTCGCACCTCACTGGTGACCTGGATTCGGGAATGGACTTGGGTAACTCATGGGTCAGCAGCAGGAGGATGGACTGACGGTCTGTAGACAGCTCTCCTTCCTCAGGGAGGGGGGACAGTGTGGCTCTCTGTAAACTGACACCCAGTGGTGGCTGGGTGTTGGCACAGGTGCATAGCTCAGTAGAGGGAAGGGCACACGTCCAGGGCATATGGCTGCTTCTGCAGAGGTGGGGGTAGCTGCCTCACCCATTGCATAGTTCAGGTGCCCAGGGGAGAAAAACAGAAAAAAGGCATGGAGCCAAAGGGGTCCATGATGACTGACACGTTCGGGTTGGAGAATGAGTCCCTCTGAGGGAGGGCCGGAGCTACCCATTGGCTCTGTGGAGGAGCGATAAAGTATGAATAAAATGAAAATGATAAGATTCTTGTTTCTGTCCTTGCCATCAAATCCAAAATGTCTGTTTCCTCCATTAAGAACTCACCAGTTTAGACATGAGATACCCCCAGGGCCAAGTGGTTCACCCATGCCGCAGCAACAACCAAGTTGGCGATGTAAAGTTTAGTGCCAAAAAATCCATCGACACTAGCCACAGCACTCTGACAACTTTCTGTCCAGCAGTAGAAGCAACCTCCATTGTGGGGGGCTATGCCCCATGTACCAACCAGCTACTAATATAAACAACTCCAGGTTGCACCCCACAGTGAAAGAGCAGCAACAGCAGGAACACTCAAAATGCAAAACGTGAAGAAATCAAAGTCACAAATGGAGCCTGCGACAACATTGACTCACCAACACTGGGCAGAGAATAATCAGTTGCACTACTAACAGTATAAGGGACCAAGTGAAGGTAAAGAGTTGGAACAGGTTCCAGATCAATAATCTTTATCTCAAGGCCCCATATATGCTTCTGCTCCATACAACATATAGTCATTGACAGGGCCCCTGGTGTTCTGCGGCAGAATTTTCTGATTTCTGCGGCATGATTTATTCATTTCTCTGGCAGAATGCAGTCCTGTCATTGGCTAAATATGATGTGATGTCATTGATAACATCAGATGCTGAGCATAAAGGAGGGGCTTCAGGGTAAACGAGGTGGGAAAGAAAGCCTGACACTATGGAAAAACAGTATATTTATATGAAAATTCACCAAAAACAATGAATTCTGCGGCACTATATATATTCTGCGGCATAATGCAAATTCTGCGGCAAATTCCGCAACCGCAGAACTGCAGAATTCCAGGGATCTTGGTCATTGACTTTAGCCTAGTAAACTCTAAGCACTGTAACCAGAGATTCAGTTGTGCAAAGCTTACATAAATAGTTTATCCCTTAAGTGGACTACCTTGCTTCCTTTCAACTGTAACTCTGTCTAAGTGTGGTGCCTAGATTCCCTTGGCTGACAATGTTATACCTAAATAGACAGAATTATTAACTTGTTCTAAAGGAAGCTTACTGATAGACCACTTGTAATGTAAATTCTTAAGTTGACAAAGCACCATAACATTTAATTTTTGCACATTCACTTTAAGTTTAAGCTGTTTAGAGATATTACATCTGTGTCCAAATCTTATTGTAGATCTGTTGCTGTGTGGGAGATGAACAGCACATCATCTTTGTGCAGTAATATACAATATCTATCATATGATATAGAATTGCTGAGGCATCTATGTCTATACAATCAAGTTCAAGAATAATTTTATTAAAAAATAAATGTGCGTTCTGTTCAGTGGTTAGAGAAGGGGGTTATGCATTCAGACTCGGCAGGGTGGAGGAGGAGGGTGGTACAGCATAGATTGAGAGAGCTGGGGAAGGGAATAAAATATTTTTTAAAGTAGAAAACGACTTCAAACACTCAGTGAAGTGGTACTTCTTGGGAGAAGTGACACATCACAAAGTCCTCACCAAGAAAAGCGATACACAAAGTTGCACTTTGTAGCAGAAGAGGAATTTTGCATGGTTTTTACCTGGCAAAGCTGGCCCTTTGTAACACATAATGCTACAGTACATGAAGGACTACACAAAGTAATGGCACATCACATAGCACTACACACACCAAAGTTTACTCACTTTGCACATAACCATTAGAGGGGAGAATGAGATGCTCGTAGCACAACTGAGGGCATAAGATGAATGAAAATTAAATTGTGAACTACAATGTTTCTAATAACTGTACTGTATATCAGGTATACTGTGATGTGTGTGCAACCACAATTGAGGGACCCCTGAAAAGGCCACTCAATTGCGATGCATGGCACAGTGGCTACTGGGCAGCTACAGCAACTGGATGGGGTGGGTTGTCTACTTTAGTGACAGGAAGTCGCTACAGGTATGCGCACAGGGGGAGCAAGCATGCGACAAGTACGCACATGGGGGGAGTAAGCATGCTCGGTGAGAGATGGGAGGGGATTTGAGGGGTGGTGCTGCAGTAGCCTGCCAAGCTGGCCCTGTGGTGTAGTGGGTGGACTTGTGGCTTTGGTGGCTAGGGTGCTGGATTTGGGACCGGGTGCATGTTCATTTTTGTTGAGCCCAGCCTGAATTGTATTTTTTTTATGTTTTGCCCCCCCCCCCGACATGCACTCCCCTGGAGTTGAGAATCCTTAAGTTGGGGGGTGCGGGGGGGGCACAGCCCCCCACATAAATGTAAAAAATATAAGTCCCCAGCACCAGTTTGTTGTGCGCTGGGGAGTCAGAGTCCCAAAATGTATTTTCTGTGCTCTGACTTCGCCGTAACGGCGATCATCCATTGGCGGTCACCATTATCACATAGAACAGTATATAATATGTAGTATTCCCAAAATTTTGAAAAAAGTAAAAATGAAATGTTATAAAATTTAGTTTTTAAATCATCATGATATTTCATGTATTGATACAAAAAAGTTGTGTCAATAGACTGAAAACAAAAAAAAATAGTATTACTGCACTATTCTTGCTATTTTATGGCAGTGTCACAACTAATAAGTATGTATCAATATTATACTCAAAAGCAGAGTCAAATAGTATGGCTACATACAGAATCATATCAACACATAAAATCTGTATTGTGCTGATCATTAATGAGCCTGCACAATTTATTCATTCACAACCACAGAGCAACTGATTGTTACCCTGACTGATAGCATCTGCCATTACACAGACTTACATAAACAAAACTCCATTATTGTTACTGTTTTTGTCTGTCTGATTTTCTATATGCAAGCTAGGTTTTTATCATCCCTCATCCCCAGTGGTGGCAACTCAGGATGTCTGTTTACTCCCTTTACATGTACAACCATGTTCTCTTAAGCTCTTTTTATTATGAACCTGCAGTAACAAAACCAAAAGCACTGAACACACATAGTGTAAGATCATTTTTCTTATTTTTTTTCATATCATTCACACTTGAAAGTTCTTTGCTAAGATCACATCACCAGCTCAGCATAAGCCTGTTTCCTCCCACCCATCCCCTCTATCCTGTCATAACCCATCAACGTGTCTCCAGGACACAGAAGTCTAATTGTTTCACTGCAAAACATTTAAAAAACCAGTGAACATGCTGACTTTCTCAAAAAAAGTATGTTTATTAATGTTTTGAGCTTAATGCCAAATATGGGGCGGGTGGTCTAGGGAGCAATGACAACTGCATAAACTGCCCCACACCAGCTAGCTCTGACAACTCCTGGAAATTGTAAGGAAAAAAAAGCAACCTCCTTGACCTTAGCTTTCAAATATGTGCTTGCCAATGTAACAACTTGTTCACTGCAGCGACATGAATAATCCTGGAATTTTAACAAAATATATATGGTGCCGTAGATGTCACTGGTTATGTATTACTAAGGCCGTTACTGTGGTTCCCTTCAGAAAAAGCAACATCATGCATTGGCCTATAGATGATCTTGCTGTTACCGCTGTGATTAACATAACATAAAATGTTGCCAATGTCAATGCACACAAACTGTTTACATTATATATACAAAAAAAATGATGGGGAAGTGTGCTTAATGAAAAATTAATGGTTGCCTGAGGTGTGGGATGCTGCATAATTCCCAAGGGCAAAGCTCCAAGGGTTCGTTAAAGCATCCCACACTGAGGGCAACTATTAAATTCAAATTTAAGCACACTTCCCCATCTTTTATTTGTTTTAATTGCTGGTCAGCAATTTTTTGCCACTCTGGCTTTACTGGGGTACACACACACACACACACACACACACACACACAAACACAAACAAACACACACACACTCAGACACGCATACACTCAGAGACACACATGCACTATCTCTGTGTTTCTAGTTCTCTTTTTGTGTGTAGAGTTGTTGGTTTTTTTTGTGGTAATTTTTTATTTTACTTTTAGAATCTCAATTGCGAAGCGTTAGCCTGGATGAGGCATGTCTGAGCTGTTCCTGCTGGCTTTAGTCTGGAGGAGGTTCTGAACGGTAGGATCAACCAGATAGATTTTTGGTGCTTTTTTATATATATATTCGCAGTATGGAAGTCTAAATTAATAAAAAAAAAAAACAAGCGAGGAGCGACCATGTATAGCAAACTATTTAGCCCGCCCCATAGCTGATGAAGAGCCAGTTAGGGTTCAGCTTTTTCAGAGTGACTTGGCTTATGTTGCTCATTATAACCCATGGGTTATAATGGCAAATAATAACTCGGTCAGCTGAAGTGAAAAATTGCTGACCAGTTATTATACATTTTTAATATATGTGTCTCTATGGGGGGGGCAATCTCTATAATAATTGGTGGGGAGTTGTGCTCTGTACTGCAGGATAAGCAGTGCTGTAGACTACAACTGTGGATGCCACATTAGGATAATTGTCTTACAGCAAACCAAAAAGGCGGAAAGACTATTTTATCAAGAAGTAAGACAAATATTTGCATTTGTATGTGTGTAAACACTCTTTTTATATTCTTAATAAAATGTAAAAATATGAACCCATTTTATATGTGCAATAAGACATGCTGAGTATTTGCATTAGACAGTTGCAAGGCTCAGCCAAGGGCTGAAGGAACAAGGCTGCACACCCTCGGCCATTCATTAGAACTGTCTAATGCACACCCCATCGTGTTCCATTGTTTAGTTGCAGTATAGCTGCTGGAGACCATCGCTGATGAACTAACTGTGTAATTCTTGCATGCAAATGAGTTGCAGAGCAGAAGGTAGCATGGGTTTCTAGCAGTGAGTGCTTGCAAAACTACCCTGGGCACTGTCTTTGATTGGATCACAAAGGCGATGAAGAGGAGCTAAGCAAAGGGTGTGATGTACCTCATATTTTGAAAGTTTTTTTTATTCCATTCCACAAAGAAGTTTACCAAAAGCTAGGTGACATGGAGTAGGGAACCAATTAACCAGAAACTGGCTAGGTGGCAGGATGCAAAAGATGTTCATTGATGTCAATGGGACACAGCCAAAGCCTGGAGGAGTCATGAGCAGGGTAACAAATGCATACTTTCTGGGACTGCTGTTCTTCAGTTTCTTCATTTGCAACAATGTAGAAAGAGTCCAGAATAAGGTATATCTCTGCTAATGAGATGAAGATCTGCTATAAAGTGACACTGGCTTTTTGCAGAATCTGGTTAGTAGCTATGACCAGATGCTGGCTGGGAGTTTGTTCAGAGAGACTCTACAAGGAGATCAGGATTCCCTATGGAGACTTGGCTGGGCTTTGTGTAGATTATATCTCACTTTTTTCCTTTTCTAGATTTTACATTTCGTACTGGATCTGAGAAATCTATTTTTTTCTATAAGTTGTGTTTGGTGGAATGGTGCACAAGTAGCCGCAGTGGCTCTGGAGGGTTCTGGTGGGGTCTCCCTGGCTGCTAGCTCCTAGCTGGCTGGCTGGTTTATTGGTTTCAGATGTCCCTTTCATGGAACTGAACAGTTTTTATAGTTTTATTAACTTTTAATAAAGTACTAGATAGAAATATACCTTTGGTTTGGTTCTGCACCAGGAATAGACAGAATCACATACAATACTTGTTGAAACTTTTTTTCCATAGAGAACGACAAGGACTTATAGGTCTCTTTGTTGTTGGGTTTCCTTAATAAAAACACAAACCTTAAATTGAAATATAATATTTTAAATGTAAATCTATATGTATTTGAATTCCTGATTTCCCCATGAATTCTTGCTTCCTTCATGCTCTGTTTGTACTCTCCTTGGTGTTCTTCTTATTTGGTTAAGGAATTGTTTTAAATTGACCATTAACCAAGAGCTGTACTAGCCACATGGTCTCTAACTGATGACACATTATATACATATAAAGAATCCATCTGTGTATGCAGCAGTTCACACAGGTGGCCTGAGTAGGACCACAGTTCTGAACATAGATGTATGCTACAGCTTCTGATCTTTCTATAAATAAGGCAAGCATCTGTGATTAAAAAAATGTAGCCTTAAGTTTTTTTTTTTTGCTTTTTATCAAACGCTCCAGGCCATAAACCTGATATAATCATGGTAGGGTATATCTCTAATCTAGAATCAAACCTGAGTTTGATTGACACGCTTGGGGGTAGTAAGCAAAATAGAGCCAGGCACAATGTTTCTTGTAGTGCAAAAACTTGACAGTTCTCATTTATGCCATCTAAACCAAGTGGATCTACCAGCCAAAAGCATGATTAGCACGGAGCGTTACAAGAGAATGGAGTAACAGGACTTCTTTTCCTTCTGATACATACAAAGTGAAAGTAAATTAATTGCTCTTACATCTTTTCTTTTCTGAGAAGCTTAAAGACCTTAACATACTTACATTTATAAAGTCCTATGTTTCAGTAACACAAACCTATTTAATACACTATTTGTTTTGAAGGTTAAAGATTCAGATTCCGATTAAATTGCCTAAGACATTAGTTCTCAGACTTTGTCATAGTGAACCTCCCCCAAGCCATGGAAAAGATATTGAGCCTTTCACAAATATCTGAAATAATCTTGGGCCTCTCCACAGAAAAATAGCATACTTTGCACAGGAAATTAGGAGTAAAGTGACACCTTTTGAGTAGCTGGCTTTCATTTTAATCAGCTTACTGTAGCCCCCCTCCCAGGTCATCCTACTTTCTCCTCTATTTTGACTCTCAAACCATTGGTACCCCTTGTTCAAATTCAAGTATATTGCAGGAAAACTCCATTGAGCAAGCTCATTCACAAGGAGGTCCTGTTAGAGGTATACAGACAGGTGTACAATACATACAAAGAATGACATAACAGTAAATAATATACAGTAAAAACATTCAGTGTGGTACATAATGTTCTGGTCATAAAGTAATAGTCTTAGTATAAAGAGCATGAACCTATGGAGAGGTGTAAGGAGCAGGAGGAACAGAAGGAGTAGGGAGTAAAAGCAAGTAAAAAAGGATTGGTGGTGACCTAGTGAGGAGGGAGAGGGAGTTTAAAGGCAGTTATATGTATCTTTTAATTTGTCAGATGCTATCCTTTTGAAGAAGTTAACGGACAATACTGTACAATTTCAGTGAGGATCATAACTAATTCCAAATGGTTGGAAGGGAACATGAAATAGCACATTTACCAAAGGAGGTAGGAGTCGTAGGTACATCTAGGAGGATGAACTCTGACTTCCTGAGTGAGTAAACACTGCAGGAGATATGGACAAGGGAAGTTAGGTAGCCCGGGAGTTTATTCAGAAGAAGGTTTAAGGTCCAGGTACCAGCATGGAGCGCACTCCTTAAGGTTAGCGAGGTCCACCCAACTGTTGTGTACAAATCACAGTGGTGAGTTTGGTATGGGGAGTTGGAGATAAAATGCAGGGCACAGTGGTAGAGGGTGTTTAATTTATGTAGGTTGGTAATTGCTGAAGAGTTGTAAATTATGTCGCCGTAATCAAGAAGGGGGAGGAATGTGGCCTGGACAAGCCTGAGTCTGGTCTCCAAAGGAAAGAAAGACCTATTGCGGAAGAAAAAACCTAGTCTGACTTTTAATCTCATGGACAGGTCATCAATGTGCTCATTAAAGGTAAGCTTGTTATCGAGCCAGATGCCAAGATATTTGAATTTAGAAATAATTTCCAACGGTCCTTCTAGAGAGGTGATGACAATGTCTTTAGATATGTCGAGAGAATAAGTGTGGGAAGTGTGCAGGTAGAAAATCATGGCTTTGGTTTTCTTGGCATTTAGTAGCAGCTTAGCATTAATTAAGTTAGTTTCTAACTGCACAACATCAGCTTAAAGGAGGTCTCTGACTCCAGATAATGTGGGGCCAGAGGTATATAGAACTGTATATCCTGCAAAGAAATGCAGATTTGATTTGGATATCTTGTGGTCTAGATCATTGCTATATATGGAGAAGAGAATGGGACCTAGGATGGAGGCTTGCAGAACTCCCCTGGTGATAGGCAGAGAGGATGAGAACAAGCCTCCTGCTTTGGCTTTCTGGGTCCTTCACGCTAAGTAACTATTGAACCACTGGGCAGTGGAAGGAGTGGAGCCTATTTTAATAAGGCTATTTCTCTAATAATTTGTGATCCATGGTGTCAAAAGCTTTACTGAGATCTAAGAATACTGCTCCCATTATTTTCTTCGAGTCCATTGCAGCAAACCAATCATTAGTAACTTTGGCCAAGGCTGTGATGGTGCTATGATTAGGGCAAAAACTAGATTGTGCAGAGTTGAGAAGAGAATGAGTTTCAAAATGTTTTTTTAGTTGTGTATAGATCAATTTTTTGAGAACTTTTGAGAGGATGGGCAGAACTGAAATGGGCCTGTAATTGTTTAGGTCACATGGGTCAACCGATTTAAATAGGGGGAGGACGTGAGCAGATTTCCAACAAGAAAGAACTGAGGTGGAGGAAATATAGAGGTTAAGAATATGGAGGATAGGGGCAGTAAGGTAAGAGTAACCAAGTTCATGTACATCTGCATTGGTGCTTTTTTTAGTATCTAAGTTTATAAGCGAGTCTTCAGCTTCTTTGAAGGTAAAGGGGAGCAGCTGAAATGAACAGGCTGATTTAGGCAGCATTGTGTCTGAACTGTTTTGAGTCATAACACGAATGGCATTCGATGAAGAATCAAAGGCTAGGCTGACGGTGATGAAGTGGGAATTAAATTCTTCAAGTATTTGGTGATTACCATCCACAACTGTGCCATTGCTGTGGATCTTGGTTGGAATAGAGGGGGCAGTCGACTGACCTTCAGTGATCTTTAGGGTCCTCCAAATTTTGCAGGGGTTCCCCTTAGCCTGTTCTAGGGTCGAAATGTAAAAGTTCGCTTTGGTGGTGCGAATACTTTTAACACAGGCATTCCTGGCTACTCTAAAGGCCTGCCAATCTACAGGGTTCTTAGATCTCCTAGCCTGTGCCCTGAGTTTATCATGGTTTGTCAATGCAAGCTTAAGGTCCAGAGTCAACCAGGGACAAGAGATATTATGCCTCCAAAACTTAATCAGAGGTGCATGTCTATTAGCCAGGGTAGTGAGGTTATCATTGAGGACAGTAACAGCGCCATCAACTGATTTTGCAAGAAATAGATCTTGTCATCTGACCTTGCTTAGGTCTGCCAAAAAGTTTAAGACACTGAACTTTTGAAAGGACCGTTTGGTGAAGAAATTTGGCTGGTATTGTGCTTTGGCTTGCAACCTTGTACAGACTACAATACTATGGACGCTCATGTCATTATGGAAGACTGCTGCATGTGAAATTTTGTGGGGATGAGTGGATAATATCACATCTAAGAGCAAGCTATTTTTGATTTTTGAAGTATTGATCCTAATAGGTTCACTAATTAACTGAGCAAGGCCAAGTTCATCACATAAGAATTTCAAGCCAAGTGATTTGGGGGACAGCCAATCCAGGATGAAGTCCCCAAGGATTGTTATTTCTGTGTTAGCATTGATAGCAAGAGATTTGAGGATGTTAAGGACATCAGTCCCACCAGCAGGGGGCCTACAGCCACCAATAATATTGATGCTTTCTGTAGAAGGAAGGTGAAGCTTAAGAGATACAATCTCATATTCCTTCTGCTTTGAAGTGCAATAGATATCACTAATTGAGAACCTGGATTTAGCATTGATGGCTACTCCACCCCCCCTGGAGTCCCTGTCTGCCCTGAACAGATTATAGCCAGCAAGATTCATTTGTTGATCAGTAGTGGTTTTCCTTAACCAGGTTTCAGTGACAACGATGAGATCGGGTTCAGTGTGGCTGGCCCATGCTTGTAATTGGGCTAGTTTTTTTGGCAGGCTCAGAATGTTGACCAACATTATTTTTAAACTGGGCACTGCTCCGAAATCTGAAGGAGAGGTGAGCTGCGATGGAGGTCCTGGGTTTAGCTCAACATTACCTGAGCAAAAGAGAAGTAGGAATAACAGTTTCTTTAGGAAATTTAAATGTGTTCTGAATACTTTTTTCATTTGTGACTGGTTGTTAGGTGAAAATGAGTCTGTTGGCTGGGTATTAGTTAGGGACAGGCTTGTGTGACAATTTGGGGCTAAAAGGATGACAGCTTTAAGTGCCATGTGGGGAAGGGAGTAGTGAGAGTGAGGGGGAAGAAGGTGATGTCTGAATAAAGGATGGGGGGTATATAGAGTAGAGAGTAGTACAGTGATAGGAAGTAATGTAAGTGAATGGTTGCAGGACAGGGCTCAAATATTGAGTTTTATTAGGATAGTCTACATTAGGAGTGCTACTTATGAGCAGCAAAAAGACAGTGATGAAATATGCCATGACTCTAGGAAAAGTATAGTCTGGGGGTGAGTGGAGGATACGGCTGGGTGAATATGAGGGTGAAAGTGGTGCGGTCTTTATCCCTAGTGTGGGCCTATAGGATGACAGAGAGTCAAGGAAGGTGTGACTATGGCGTATTTAAAAGAGGCTTGGGAAGGGGTAGTGGGGGTGGGATGAAAAACTAGCAGAGAATGAGATCCAAGAGAGAAAATACAGTGCCAAGTGGCAAGGGCAAAGCAGGAGAGGTCTGGACCAATCGGTACTTGTTTCAAAAGGCACCTGCAATCTGGTTGGCTGGCTTGAAGACGCACCTTTGTGTAGGAAGAATCTGGGTTTCGAGCTGCGGCCATCGGCTAGAGGAGTGCCGTTGGGCTGGTGGTCTGGAATCCTGGAGTGGAGCGTGGGCTAGCCCTGCTCAAGGGCAGCAGCTGGGGGAAAAAATGTAGGGATTTATACTGGGCTAACACAAAGGGTCAGACAGAGAAGCCAGGGATCAAGAAATTAGCAGGACAAAAGTGAAATTAATTTTAGGTGTCAAGAACGGTGGGGGGGAGGGAGGCGGTTAAGCAGAGCAGTCTGACTTCACTTAACAGGGCAGTAATCACTTGATAATAATTCTTCATCTCTAAAACAGTTCAATTCATACAGGCAAATTTGTTCTTGTATTAAATACTTGTAAAATAAGTTCAAAACTAGCAGAGAATGAGATCAAAAAAGAGAAAATACAGTGGCAAAGGCAAAGCAGGAGAGGTCTGGACCAATTGGGGTTTGTTTCAAAAGGCGCCCGTGATCCAGTTGGCTGGCTTGGGGCCGTACCTTTGTGCAGGAAGAATTTGGGGTTTGGGCTGTGGCCATTGGTTACAGGAGTGCCGTCGGGCCAGTGGTCTGGAATCCTGGAGCAGAGCATGGGCTAGCCCTGTTCAAGGGCAGCAGCTTTGTGCAGGAAGAATACAGGTTTCAGGCTGCAGCCATCGGCTAGAGGAGTGCCATCGGGCTGGTGGTCTGGAATCCTGGAGTGGAGCATGGGGCTAGCCCTGCTCAAGGGGAGCAGCTTTGTGCAGGAAGAATCAGAGTTTCAGGCTGTGGCCATCAGCTAGAGGAGTGCAGTCAGGCCAGTGGTCTGGAATCCTGGAGTGGAGCGTGGGCTAGTCCTGCTCAAGGGCAACAGCCTTGTTGCAATACCTTCATGGATATGACTGTGCTCTATGCATGTGGCCCCTCTATCTGGAATAACTTTCCTACCTACTTCTGCCTTTCTCCCTCACCCTGCTCTTAATAAGCTGGCACCACCATTCAGGCAGGCAACTAATTCAGAAGTTGCCTGCCAGATTAGCAAAATAAACTTGTGCTGCAATTTTTTCAGTCAGAATAAATACTAAAATTTTAACTTGCAATGCCTTTCTCATACCTTCCTTGTACTAGCCGAGAGGCTGTCTCAGCACTGCACCCCCACCCAGAAAATCAGCTTTCTGATGACATTAGGTATGGGTAAAGGCTGCAGGCACTCTATATAGTAGGTAATTAGATGGGGATAGGATATGGGGAGGGTGCTGTCTAAATGTACTAATGTTATCTTTGCTGGTAGTTATACATGTATGGGGATGATATATCACATATATCATTTCCCCATATATGTATAACTGCCAGCAAAGATAATATTAATACATTTACACAGCCCTCCTCCCCTATCCTATCCCGTCCTATTTCTTACTATATACAGAAGAGTGTCTGCAGCTCTGACCCATACCTAACATCATCACAAAGCTGATTTCCGGGCAGAGCTGCAGCACTGAGATGGCTGCTCAGCTCATACATGGAAGGTACAAGCAGGGCATTGAAACTTAAAATTTTAGTGCTTATTCTGACCAAATAAAATTGCAGCACAAGTTTTTTTAGCCAATCGGGCAGGCAATTTCCAAATGAGTTGCCTACCCGAATTGTATCACCAGCTCTTTAAGCAACTTCTCATGGAACCGTTTACTCCCTCCTGATCTTGCTCCTAGAACCTGTCTGCTTAACCCTTGTATTTGAGCTGTTCTGCCAGCAGTTAATTGGTCAATTATCTCTCATTATTTGTTCATGTTTCCTATGTGTTTGCACTACTGTTGACTTTGTATTGCTTGACTGTTTTGCAGTTACTTTTGAACTGCATTCACTCCCTACCCCTCCCTGTGTACCCTGAAATGAGCCTTGGCTCAGTGTGCCTTTCCTTGTCACTCATTTGTTAATAAACACATTAATTCATCTACTGTTGTCCTCTTTCAGTTTGACTAATCTATTTACATAGAAAGTCTCGAAATCAAAATTTAAATACAGTACTTTTTCAGACTTGCTTGAGCTTCCCTGGAACAGGTTGTGGCTTCCCAAGGGAGCCTAGCCTCACCATTTGAGAAACCCTGGCCTAAGATATATAAATTGGTAATAATTTTCTACACATAAATAAGTTTAAAAAAGCCAGGATTTCAGTTTGAGCATTCTAGACCACTGAAGCTGAATAATATTATGATAATAATTAAATCAATGAAATAATTAAACAGCACCAGGTAATGGTTGCTGTGCCCCCAAAGAAATCAAGACATGAGCAGCACATAGGTCAGCACCCACCATAAAAAGAGAGTCTCACCAGAATGTTCAGTAAAAATACTGCCATATTTAATGTACAAACAAGTGTACATTCACAACACACCAAAATGAACATTCTAGCTAGCAGGTGCTCACAGGTTATGTTTTGCTCAGTTACTATTGAGCTTCATCAGACCAATAGCATGTGAACAAACAAAGTATTTAATACAAGTGTCAATAAAGTATTCCACCAATCAATGCTTAACTCATTGTCTCCTAGCAGTCGCCTGTACGCGTCAGTAAAATACACTGGCGTGTCCTGAGAATGCCTACAGAAGTCAGCTACTAACTTCCTGTGTGCCCTGGCAACGTCTGGAGAAGTCACTTATATATTTTAATATATAATGTAACAGAATATTATATATATTTGACTGCATAGCACCATTGGAAATGTAATTTTGTGCTGAACAACTTTGCCACTGATATTCTGTGTATATCATGTATACTTTAAGAGTTATTCATATTTATTTATGGTATGGTGTGTATGGCTTATGTTGCCTGTTTTACTGAAAAAAAAAAAAATTTGCTGTTTCAACCAACATAGAAAAAATGGCATTACATATTATTCTTTGCATACCACCACTGGAAAGATAATTTTGTGCTGAATAACTTTTCCACTCATACTTTGTGTCTAGCACTTATGGTTCTTGGGCTATTAGGATTTGTTTGTGGCATGCTGACTATAGCTTGATTTTGCTTAGAAAGGCTCGGGATTTACTATTAACAGTATACAGGAGACAAGTGGTGCAACTTCAGAGAGCTCCTGTGGAGGCAATGCATTAATTCAATTAATAACACTTTGTTAAAAACACTTGGAGAATTACTCAGTGTGCATTCTATATCAATTTCATTTAATTAAAGCACCACCGAACAGTTACCAGGCACATACTTATTCATTTATTCATTGGCTATGTAATCAACCCAGATTATATGTAAACACAAGAACCCCCATAAGGCATAAAAGAAGCAAATCTCCATTACTAAATGTTATAATCTTAAATTAGAGTTTCTTCAAAATAGCATCTAAATCTATGTTTTCATTTAAACCACCTTCATCTCTTGCACCTAGGGTACAGATCCAGAAGCTTTCCCTTTGGCCAATTATTTTTTTCAAGTCCACCCCCCCACACCATACCACATTCCACTTTTTTGATACCTATGAAACTGACCACATGTACTATTCCTGGACTGCTGTGTGCCTTCACTCTACAGGTGTTACTGTAGCCTCTATGTTTAAGCCTACACATTTGTTCCTTTTTTTCTGATCGTACTTTGAATTTTGTGTACAATTCCTCAGATATAATCAGTTGACCCCTGGGTATGTTGTTAATAGTGTGTCCACAACAAGGAGGAAGAAGAAAATGAGGAGGTAGGGATGGCGTGCAGAGGCAAAAGAACAATTCAATAATAGGGACTCTGCTTTCTAATTGCCTACCCTTCCACACAGAGGAAAGCTCCCCAATGATTAATCTGTCCAAACATGTGCTTACAGAGACAGAAACTGCAGTTTGGGTAAAGGTATATCATTTGCCCCATCTGTGGACATGGATTTCTTTAAGACAACAGTTGATCTACACAGTTTTACAAGGAACTTGACATTTAGGTAGTCACAGAGGATGACAAACTAGAAAAAGTGACCACCCTGATGCCTAAACAAGGCCAAAAAGGTGTTTCCCCATATGCCCCTTTGTCACCACATATTCTGTAAGAGCATTTGTGGTAGCAAAAATCATATGAAACAACTGGGGTTTATTGGGTGTTGAACCTACACTTAAGGATTTGGTGTCTCAGGGACCAAATATTGTGTAGAGATGACCCAGAATTATTAAAGAAATTGTATCTCCCAGTTTGGTCATAGTAAATAAAAAGGAAGTAATACCTGGTTAAACCCCTCACCCGCCAAAGGTAACTATTGGTGTGGCAAATGTTTGTACTGTCCCTACATCAAGCAAGGAAAATAATTTAATAATCCCATAAATAGTACTGTGAATAAGATTGATCACTTCATTACATACAGTAGAATAGGGGTAGTTTATTTACTTTCCTGCAGCTGTGGCAAGTTCTATATAGGCAGAACAACTAGAATCTTTAGAAAGAGGGTTGGTGAGCACATGGGTGCTATACAAAGAAATGACAATTCTTATGCCATAGTTAAACATATTGGGACCCATGCATCAACGGGCAGAAAGTATGAACCAAAAGCGTGTACCACACCCACGTAGCTCCAAGTGATCCCAGACAGGTGCAGGGCATGTGGTATGCAGTACCACATGCACCCATAGGGCACCTGTCCATGGCCCTGCCCCCCCCCCAGTACACAGGACTATGCATGAAAGCTGGGGCAGAGTAGCAGACCTGGGTGGGTATCCAATCTAATGGCCATCCTGGGTCCCATAGTATATCACTGGCATGAGAAGATGCAGGTCCAGGTGCATGAATACCCAGCACAGGAGCCCGGCCCAAGTGGCCAGAAGACCTCCTGCCCCATCTTCTGTGGCATCATGGCCTCCAATCACACACCTGAATGGCCTCCAATGGACCCCCATGCCAGGCATGTATGCCAGCCTCCCCCCCACAGACATGTCATCCTTGTTCCTGTCCCCGGTGTATTGCAAGCATTCCCCCAGCACACACAAGAGCATTCCTTAGGACACATCAGGAAATGAGCTACTGGAACTCTGTATGCCTTGTGATACAGTGCAGAATAAAATACTAAAGAGAAAGCTCAGGTTCGCACACCCCCGACCCTGGTACCCCAGTGTCTCAACTGGTGGCCAGTGTCCCCCCTCTCCCCCACGGCACTGACACCCCCATCCAACATACTGCGAGTCAGTGCTGCAAACTTGCACAGCCATTGGTACATCCCTCATCACACCTCCATGGTCACTGGCTGCACAGCCAATGCTGGGAATGTGCTGCTATAAATAGGCAGTGCACTACCAGCATCAGTTGTATGGCTGGTGGCTGAGGTGGTGTGAGGAGGGATGTGCCACTGGCCAACCAAGTCCATGACATCAACTGGCAGGTATAGTGGATGGGGGGGTCAGTGCTGTGGAAGGGAGGAGGAGACACTGGCCACCAATTGAAACACTGGAGTACCGGGATTGGAGGAGGATGAACCAGGGCTGTCTCCCTACTATTTTATTCTACACAGTATTGCAATGCATAGAGCGCTCCAATAGCTCATTTCCTGTTGCATCCCAGGGAATGCTCCTGTGTGTGTGTGTGGGGGGGATGCTAACTATACACCAGAGACATCAAGTGATTGGGGGTGAGCTTCATGAACAACTACTGGCTGTGGCTGCCAGGTGCCAGTGGGGAGTATGCAAAGCCAGCACTGGGGATGGGGTTGACATGTTTGGGGGGGATGCATTACTGACTATGGGTCATTACTGCCAGTAGGAGGGTATGCAATGACAGCACTGCAGACAGGGCAGACACGTGTAAGAGGGTGGGTATGCTGTGCAACATTGGGGATGGGTAAGACATGGGGGTTCTGGTCTACTGGCCTGGGGCAGGGTTCCAGATGTTTTGGGGGGCTACCTTACAGATGCTGGGGCAGAGAGGAGGTCCTGTGTGAGCTGGGCTGGGTACATACTTTAGTTATTGCATGGTCCATCCTGGCATAACTTGCTCCTTACTGTGTCCCTCTGTGAGCAGCAATACGTGCATTTGTGCGTGGTGCATGTATGCTCCCCCATCCACCCCGGTGCATTGCTGTATGCAAGGACAGGAGATCAGGTGCACAACTTACATTTGTGCCAGTTGTGAATGCCACCAAGGGATCCACGTGACACTGCTGCATGGCATTCACATGTAGCTATGCCTATGTTCCCATTTTCCATGGTGCATAGGCATTGTGCATGGGGCCCATTATGAGTAGTCCAGAAATAGAACAGGTGGTCAGTTTCATAGGTATTGAAAAAGTGGAATGTGGTATGGACGGGGGATTTGGAAAAACTAATTGGCCAAAGGAAGAGCTTCTGGATCTATACCCTAGGCACCAGAGATGAAGGTTGTTTAAATGAAAACATAGATTTAGCTGCTTTTCAGCAGAAACTCTAATTTAAGATTTTAACATTAAGTACCCAAGGTTTGCTTCTTTTATGCCTTGTGGGGGTTCTTGTGTTTACATACATTTTGCACAAATTGAATCACTATTTCAGTGTTTAAAAAAGCTGGGTTCATTACTCACTCAATGAATAAATGAATAAGTATTTGCCTGGTCACTGCTCAGTGGCGCTTAAATTAAATGGAATTGATTGAGAATGCACACTGAGTAGTTCACCAAGTGTTTTTAGCAAAGGGTAATTAATTGAATTAAGCACTGATTGGTGGAGCACTTTATTGACACTTGTATTAAATACTTTGTTCACATTCTATTGGTCCGATGAAGCTCAGTAGTAATTGAGTGAAACAACCTATGAGCACCTGCTAGCTTGAATGTTCATTTTGGTATGTTGTGGATGTACACTTGTTTCTATATTAAATATGACAGCATTTTGACTGAACGTCCTGGTGAGACTCTCTTTTTGAGGTGGGTGCTGAACTATGTGCTGCTTATGACAATAATTAAAAATCTTCTTGCTTGAAAAAAGTTAAAGGCATTTTCATAAGTTACAAAATACTTGTCTTAAGGTCTCAATAACTTATTTCTTTTTACATTTAAATCTTAATCCACATTAGTGGCATTTAGGAGATGTTATTTCAGGCAGTCTCTTGAGAGTGTGAAACAGCAGCTGGCACACATGGAATTCCTTCTCCTTGAGAACTGAAATATTTAAATTATTTGTTTTTTTTTTTTGGTTTTCTGGTAACCGGGTAAGGCCCACTAAGTACAAATGCCTATTTTCAGGGGTGACCCGGTAACACTCGAGAGGTTAAGTGACTTGCTCAGAGTCATAAAGTAGGCAAGTAGAGGTTGTGGGAATCAAAACCAGGTCTGCTGGATACTCCAGCTCAGTTATGGCTCATTACTCTAACCTCTATGCTATACAGTCAGCCTCTGGATAAAAAGCTGATGCAAAGTCAGAAGGAAAGAGAACTCAGAAGAAAAACTAGGAGCTGAATAGAAGGGAATAGAACAGAATTCAAAAGGAGTTAAAGAAGAAGCACTCAAAAAAATTGACTGCAAGACTCTATACCATTTTTTGACCTTCTCATATTATTGGTCTTAATAACTTATTATAAGTCTACATATATCTTCTAAATATTTATTTTGTTTTATTCATTAGATATCCAAATATTGCAACATAAGGAAAATTTTTATCTGTACTTAAAATGAGAATTGAACTAGAAACACAAAGTCATTTGAGATAGAGTAACACCTAATGATTTAAATAAGTGTACTGGTAAAAGTAAAACTAGGATATTAGAATCAGATTAACCTTATTTCTTAAGAAATAATCATAATACAGGTGATGGGGAGAATAATTAAATTTAAGAAAGCAAAAGTAAAAGCAGACAGAGATCAATCTACAATTTTTGAATTTATGGAGAAAAATGTTTCTGCACCAGTTGTGGGAAAATAATCTCTTCCCCTGGAAGGCTGTTGTTAGGAAAAGAGAAACTAAAGTTAAGGGATGCTCTAAAATGTCAATGTTCCCCCCAGACAAATAGACTGGTCTTACAGCAAGTTGACACTGGGGAATTTGAGGCCAATGATTATAATAAAGAAGTCAGATTGGTCAACCCCATAGATCAGTTGCCTAATACCACTCTAAAGAAGATGAGAGAAATAGATTTGCACCCACTTGAAACATCTAAGCCAGCTTAAGTAGTTAATCAATTAGGGACAACAATGAACATTCTGAAAGCCTTGCTCAGTGGAAAGAAACATAACTTAGCACATTCCCTTTCTGTTTGTTATACTGAAACCCCTTTCAATAAAGCCATGACATCTCTGCTTCTCTTGAAATTAGAAAACTGTCTCTGCACAAATTCACATGGAAACCTTTTACCCAAAAATCTGCTTTGTAAACTGAGCCATCACAAACTCCTCCCCAGTTAGATATAAATGAATAGTCAACTGCCACCACTCTTTCCAGGAATTATTGGAGTGCATTAAAATCCTATTTAATGCCAGTATTTTTATTTTAGAAACACTTTGAGCCCTTAAAGAGGAAAAACTGTGGGTGACAGCACAGTGGAACAATGGGCTTGTAGTGCCTTTTGTACTACTCAGCCAGAGATATGTTTATGAATGTCTTCATTCACATATTTCCAGATAAATAGTACAGTATGCACTGAAAGCCCATTGGTCCACTGTGTGGACCAATGGGCTTACAGTTGCTACTGTAAACTGTCATTCAGTGGGCAGCCATGGTGGTATGTGGGTGGATGTGCAGCTGCCCGCCAATGACGGGGTGAGCTGAGTAGGCAGGGGCTCCTGTGTGAGGGGGTTGTGGGTGCCACTGGACCACCAGGGTGATGCAGATGGCACTTTTACTGGTGATCAGGGATTCTGGAAGGAAGGGGGTTCCACTAGACTTCCAGGGCTTACTGCAGTGGGTATAGAACGGGGAGTGTGGCTACGGGAAGGGAGGGGGAAACACTGACCATTCAGGGCATCATGCATGCTTCTGCATGGTGTGCTGGAGGTGCGGGTGGCCACACATGGCTGGTGGCTGCTGTGTTGCACCCTGCATTACAGCAGTTTGCCTGTGGGTGGCCACCATCTGAGCCTTTTATTTCTGGCTCAACTTTGCCCATTAGTGAGCTGCGCATCTCAGGGTTGTGCCAGCATATGCACCGCACATCCTGGGCTGAATATTGGGATGTGCCGCATATTCATAGGCATGCCCCCTAGAGATGCGCTGCATACATTACCTTTGCATCCTGCACATCGGGAATTGCACTGCATGATTCCATCTGCTGAATGTTGCCCCAGGGTGCATTTCTGCAGTTGTACTGGTGCAACTCAGTTGTACCAGGTGCAACTTATTTGAATATCTGGGCCATTATCTTAATCTTGGCATCTTTATTGAGTCTACAGAGGAAACTGGAGACATTCTCAGAAATGTCACACAGCTGGGAAATTGGGTACTCACCATCAATAAATATGACACTCAGTCTTGATCCATAAAATTATTTATAATGCCATCTTTAATAAGTGCCAAACTAACACATACAGACACCCACTATCACCTGACAGATTTCGGATACAACTTTTCTTTCTCGAAGGTGAGTAACACAGAATACACCAACTTAAATAGGTCCTAATAATATGATGTCATAAAACTGTCACTGTGAACCAAATTTAAACACACAACACATAAACATACATCAGTGAAAAAAGAGTATTGAAGGTGATATGAACAATACAAAAATTAAAAAGAAGAAACACAAGTGCCTTTGTGCTGCATAGAATGAGTGGGTGCTATAGTAAATGTTGAAGACAAAACCACAGTAAATAAGCACTCAGATAAGCCAAAATATAATCATACAGAGATTCAAGGCATTTGAGCAGTAAGAGACCACAGCACACTACCCCAGCGGTTCGTGTCCACTCTGGGACATTTTGTCAGGAGGCCTCCACATGAAATGTCCCGGAGTGGACACAAACCGCTGGGGTAGTGTTCTGCAGTCTCTTACTGCTGAAATGTCTTGAATCTCTGCATGGTTATTTTTTGGCTTATCTGAGTGCTTATTTACTGAAGTTTTGACAAAAATTAAAAACCCCTTATTTAAATTCACTGAGGTAACCAAATTTAAAAATAACTTATATGTACTTTAAACATTAATCCCATTAGATTTCTAAATTCATATATTGCACAAGGTTATAAAGCTAGTGTATGGAATACACCAAAACTAGCAAAAGGCACATTACACATATCAAACCCCATGCTCCTAGCAATATCCCTCCAGCAATCCTGAGACAGTGATGCCCAGCAATATGTTCCATCATGACTAAAGATATCCAGATACTTTTGTCACAGTGCCCTAAGTTGCAACTGGTTATAAGGCTTGAGGCATGGCATCACTTAGTGCCGCTATTTTTAAACAGTAAAAATATACATTATCTACATAGTTGTTAAAGAGCCAGCAGGTGGTATTGTACAGAAACAATTCTGCATGTGCATTTGCTTCATTAAGTCATTAAGTCAGTGAGCTCTAGTTGTTATCTGGAATAGTACAAGAATTCAGGCTAGTTGCACAGTGATGTCTGTAACTATTCTTCATGGTTCATCACTCAAGGTAGTAACCTAACAACTGGCACCACTATATTTTTCTGTGTAGACACAGATGAATGCTACCTCACTGCCACTTTACCCAGCCTTTACCTTCCTCTACAATAACTACTCAAGTGTATGACTGGGCAAAATGTATGGACATTGCTTCATTAAATCTATCCCAACATTTGACAATTTCACAAAAGCCCATGAAATTCTAATCTAATTATTGATGTTAGTTTGGAATCTATGGCTTCTCATAACTGGACCAGCCTCTGAGCAAGAGATTAGGGAGCTGACACACACAACCACTACTTTTTCCATATTGTTTTTTTCTCCTGAATGGCAGCTGATCTCCCAGGGATATATCATATTCACAGGGATATACCCTGATCAGGCAGTACTCAGCCATCATTTAGCTGTCAACAGGATATTTCTCCAACATTTTGTTCCCTCCCACCTCTCCTGGTTGGGGTGACACCTTTCTTAACCTTGCATAGCCACAGCTTCCCCTGTGTCAGGAGTAAGTTCTCTGACCCAACTACAGGGATTGCTGTGTTGGTGGTCTACAACCAACCCTCCCTGACCACCATGAACTGCCAAGTGGCAGCTGTCTTGGCCATGGATGCCACCCAATGTGATTTCCCAGGCTCACTTCCAAACCCGGATCGTCAGCATGGCAGCACAATGTTCTGATGATGGGCCATGGCAGCAGCCTAAAAACCTAATATTTTGGGTCAATGAAGCTAGCAAAATTGGTGATATTCCATTCTCTAGTTTTAAAGTTATAAGTGGTTTAAACTTCTGCAGTTTATATAACTGCACAATATAATTTAAAATTGCTGAATGTTTGGAGCTTCTAACTTTATTATACTTAAAGATAAAGATATGAAACTTGGTACCCTTCTGTATGAATCTTGGTACAGTCATTGTACCAAAGCTGGTGTGCCAGAACTAAAACATGAATGAATTAGAAAGGGATATTTCCAGAAAAGAACAACATAAAATTAATGCAAAACCCTTCAAGACTACAAAGAAAGTAATATCCCCCCTCACAAGAACTGAAGCTATCAGTTCCTGCAAAACCTAACCAGTGACCACACATACCTGCCACCACATTATTAGCCCCCCACTAGTCAGCCTGGTCCCCTCCAAAGTCTAACTCTCTCCCAATCTAATTCTGTTTTTTAAAAAAAACTTGGAGTGGTGGGGGAAGAGTGAGGGAAGCTAAAAGGGGGCATAGGTAAGGTGATGAAACTCTGTGTCAAGAAAGTGAGCAAGAGCAAGAGAGAAAAAAAGAGGCTGCTATGGTTCTCAAAAGAGGTGGCTGAAAGGGTAAAAACTAAAAGAGCTGCATTCAGAAGGTACAAGCAGAAGCAGAAGGAGGAGGATAGAGGGGCATATCTGTGGGAACAGAGGGATGCATGAAAACTTAAGAGAAAATAGCCCAAGTGGTAACGGAAGGGAACAAAATATATTTTAGGTATGTAGGCAAAAAGAGGAAGACCAAGGGAGGGATTGTCAGGTTAAAAAGGGAAATGGCAACTGTGCTGTGGAGGATCAGCAAAAGGCTGATAACCTGAACAAGGTAGCATGTTATTTGGGCAAACAAAACTAAGCGATTCGCAATTTAGTGGGTCAAGTTGCATGTCCAATTGAATAGCTACTGTGCAGGAATAGCTCAGGGGGGATAGCAAGACCACAACAATGCAATAGCAAGGGCAAAGGATGAGACTAATAACAAGGGAGGGTGTAGTGGGTTAAGTAATGTAATGCAGCCTGCTGCTGCCGAGCTGGCCACCTGGAGTAATGGATATGAGCACTGCCTGGAGTAGCCATTGTCCTGGGTTTGGGCCTGCCTGCAGGTATATGTTTTTGTTCACTATTGTGGTTGTTAGACAATCTTTTCTAGAAATGAAATATGTCCTACAGAACGTGGTCCCCATCCCATGTATTCGCCTTTTCCCAGTGTCCGCCCCCTCCTGGAGTTGATTACAATAAAATGGGAGGTGCGAGGGGCTTGCCCCCCACAATGGGGGGGTGGAGGGCATAGCCCCCAACATTAAAATATAGATTTGTTGTCCCCGTTTGATATTGTGCAGTGTCATTCCTGACTTGTGGATTGCTGTAGTGGCTGCATCGGCGATTTCGGTTTTGGCGATGTGCACTCACTATTATGCGGGTTGCCATTACATTTTCACCTTTATCACATGGAACCCCTGAATAAATACTTCTGCTTGGTGTTCATATAGGAAAGAGAATGGGAGGGAGCACAAATAAGTAACTGGAGCTATGGTGGGAGGGTAACCAGCAGATGCTACAGGGATCAGGGCTGGGACAGGTCCTTTTTAACATATTTATAAGTGACATTGAAAAATAGCTGCAAGGGAAGCTTTGCCTCTTTGCAGATGTCACCAAAATCTGCAACAGGGTGGACACTCTGGGGTGGTGGTGGAGAGGATTAGTAGAGACCAGAGAAAACTTGAAGAGTGGCCATGGCTATGGCAGTTGGGTTTCAGTGTAAAAAAGTGCAAAATAATGGATGAAAGGCACAGAAACTTTGCGGTGGAGTAAATGGGTGGAATGGTATTGATGACCACCAAGTAGAAAACAGACCACAGGTAATCATACTGCATGACCCAAAGGTAGCCAGGCAATGCGACAAGGCAGTTGGAAGAGCTAGTGGGATGCTGGGGTGCATAGGGAGTGGTATTACAAGCAGAAGAGGAAGGTGTGTTGCTCTGGTATAGATCGCTGGTAAAGTCACACTTTGAGAACTGTGTCCAGCTCTGGAGACCACATCTTTATAAGGACATAAACGGAGTGGAGGTGGTTCAGAAGATGACAACTAAAATGGTTCGGCGTCTACACCAAAAGACCTAGACAAGAAACTGGAGAATGTCAATATGTACACCCTGGAAGAGAGGCAGGGGGATATAATAGAGAAGGTTAAATACTTCATGGGGGTAAATAAGGTACAGGAGGGAAGTATTTATCAGAAATAAAGGAGCTCAAGAGCAAAGGTGCATGCTACAAAGCTGGAGAGTGGAAGATTCAGGAGAGATGTGAGATAGCACTACTTCATTGAAAGAGCAGTAGATGTCTGGAACAGCTTTCCACTGGAGGTGGTGGAGGTGAAGTCAGTGGTGGGGTACAAGAATGTATGGGAAAGGCATAAGGGTATCTTAATGGAAAGGAAGTGGAGGGGTGGAGAAAGAGCTGGAGATTGATTAGGATTTGCAGTGATACTGTAGTAGGGGAAAAAATGGGCAGACTGGGGAGGCAAGAAAGTCTTTATCTGCTGTCAGATTCCATGTTTCTATGTTTAAAGTCGCTCTTGGGATTCCAGCTACAACACACAATAAACTCAGCCTTTCTATTACTGTCACTGCATGACCTGGGAAAAAACAACTGAGGTGGCCACCCAGAATGTAACCCTGTGTAAAGTCACAGTGCCAGATGCTGTTCTAAATAAGCATCTGGTGATTATCCAGGTATTTGTTCTAGTCACCCACTGTAGTTATTTTTTCACCAGTTTGGGGTGACAGGCACTGTTCGGTTCAGTTGCTAGGGATAGCAGGTCACAATTTCTTTGGAGTAACTTTCAACCTAACCTTGAGATAGAGGACTTTTGGATGCTCTGTTGCCCTGGACCTGAAGCCAGAACTAGATGACCCTGTTCAGTTCCACCTAATGTAGCAGGAAGCAGTAGTCACAAACCTGTTAAGACAAGGAGGGGGAAACAAGAGTAGAGAGAGGGGGTTGGTGTTTGTTTTTCTCACTGTACTTGTTTTACGATGCTTTCACTGGGTGAGGAATGTTTAACTAGTAGGGCTGGGATAAATTTATCTTCCACCAGTGAAATTCGGGCAAAATGCCAATTTTACTTCTGTGATATTTCATAACATTTCTGCAAAAATTTCATGAAATTGCATCAAAATTGTCATTCCAGTTATTTCTGTTGCATGCACAAAGTATTTGCCCAAATTGCACCACATTCGGAATGGTGATGTTTCCAGTACTCCTTGAAAAGTTTAGTTTTAGAACCCTACCTTTAAACATGGCTGAGTTATAAGCCTCCAAACTTTTGGAAATTATAACATTTCATTTTGCAATTTTTTAAAGTACATGTATTTGTTCTAATTGTATTAAATTTGGTATGACAACTTTTTACAATGTCCAGACAGAAGTGTACAAAGTTTCATATCTCTATATTTAAAGATGACTGAGGTACAAGCCTTCAATGTTTGGAAATTTTAAAATTACATTTCACAATTATGTAAACTGCAAATATTTAAGCCCCAATTACTTTAAAACTAGAGAACAGACTATCACCAATTTTGTTAGATTCATTGACCCTAAATATTAAGCATTGAGACCACCTCCATGGCCAAGCAGCTGAGCATTGCACTGCCATGCTGACAACACAGGTGTGGGTGCAAGCCCAGGAAGTCACATCAGAAGGCAGGCAATGTCCAAGATATCTGATGCTTGGCAGTAGATCTCTGTCAGGGAAGATTGGTGGTGGTTTCCACCAATACACTGGCCCCTGCGGCTGGGCCAGGGAGCGTCCTCCTGCCACAAGGGAAGCTGTGGCTGTGTGAGGCTGACAAAGGCACTGCCCCCAACAGGGGAGATGGGAAGGAAAAAATATTGGAGAAAAAAACTGTAGCCAGCTGAAAGATGGCTGGGTCTAGCCTGATCAAGGTATAGCCATGTGAATAGGATATGCCTGAGAGACAAGATGCTGGCCAGGGAAAAAAAAACAATATGGAAAAAAAACTGTGTGTCAACTCTCAAATCACTTGCTCAGTGGCTGGCCAAGTTATAAGCAGTAGAAGATTCCAAAATAACATCAGTAATTAAAGTTTATTTTCATGAGCTTTTGTGAAAATGAGGAATGCTGTGCTACTTTTTTCGAAGCCATGTCAATACATTTTGCCCAGTCATACATTTCAGTTGCTACTGTAGAGGAAGGTAAAGGCTCGGTAATGCGCAATAAGGTAGCATCCATAGCAGTCTCTATAGTAAAAGTATAGTGGTGCAAGTTTCAGGTCACTATCTTGAGTGACGAACCATGAAGAATAGTCATGGTCATCACTGTGCACCAGCTTGAATTCTTGCAATATACCAGATATCCACTACAGCTGACTCACTTAATGACTTGTGGAAGCACATGCACATGCAGCATTGTTTCCGCACAATGCCAGCTTCTGTCTCTTTAACAATCCTTCAGATGACACTGAATATTTTTACTATATCAAGACAGTGGCACCAAGTGAACCAAGCCTCAAGCATTACAACTAGTTGTGACTTATGCCACTGTGACAGAAGTATTTGGATATCTTTAGTCATGATGGAGCATGATGCTGGGTATCACTGTGGCAAGAGTGTTGAAGGGGTATCTCAGGACCATGATGCTTTTACAGGTAAGCTGATTCAGTGGTGATAAGTACTTTTCGAAAGTTGAGTTTCACAAGTGGAATTCTAATGGCATTACCTGTTAATGCATCCATGAATCTTTGAGAAAATGCTGCCAGTTAGTAATCTGTAAAGTATCCACAATACATTTTGACCTACAAAACTACATTTATCTAACTTAATTAGATTAGTGAATGTGATAGATGGATCCCCCTCCCCCGAAATGTGCCACCACTTTAGGGTTTCACCATGGACATTTCCTCTTTCCTATTTTGCTGCTTATAAGTCTGTTGCAAAACAGCATCTAATACTTCTCACTTGCTGTGTATTTCTGCTAATTTCTGTCTAATTTCTTGTCTACAGTATATGTTGTTGATACGGTGGAATGGCCACCCGCTGTAACTTTCTTTATTGTTACACTCTCTTTGTTTGTCCTCCCCTGTAAACTCTTTTTGCTGAACTAACTTGTTTCATCTGGCTCTGTCCCCATAATGAATCCTAGTGGCATTTGCATTTTAAAAAAGATAAGTAAAATACCTGTGCACAGACACAATGATTAGCACTTTAGCAAAGTACAAAGTGTAAAATTTAAAGTGCAAAGTACAAAATGAAATGTTCTCTGCAGACGTAATTGTAAGGTTAAACTAATGTTTCAGCTATGAATACATGGGCAGGCAGTAGCAATAGCTGAATAAAATATAAAGAAACAAGTTACCTACAGCTGTATTGTGGTGTCCAAGTGAGCTCCTTGCAGGTTGTTGTGCAGAGCTCCCTTCTCCAAGCACAAGTGCTCTCATTGCTGGGTGTGGTCTCCTATAGGGAGTCAGAGGCACCCTGGCTGCTCTTTTTATCTGGGTGATGGATGTCCATCAGTGTCAAAAGGGGTGGAGTTTGACTTTAACGTAGCCAATTTTTGTATAATTATAAATGTATGAGTTTAGGAATGTCCCTTGCTTCTTTATGCTCCTCTATAGCTGGTATATTCAATGTGTTGCCCTTATATCCTCCTTGGTAGAAAATGTTCTAAAGAGGGGGATATATTATATTTTTGTTTAATAAAGAAGCGAAGTTGCAAGTCAAGGGAGGAGCTACAACCTTTAAAATAACCTGTTTTACAATGTTCTGGCAGATATAGTTAGGGAGAGGTCCTGTGTGGAACTCCCAAGCTGATCTCTGGTCTGAAGGAGCACACAGAGCATTTTTTACTTCCTAGCCTTTTGGCAGTAAAGTTGTGCCATTCTCCTTCTGTTATTTTATTTCTTGCTGATTTATTCTTTTGTTTACAGTTTGAACTATGCTGATGTAAGCCTGAAGTTAAGTTCTTTTTCTCCAGTACTTATTTTCTTTATGTTTTTGTTTGTTTTAATAAAAATGTTACCTGATTTGTACCTTTATTACTGACTCCTGTGATCTGATTTTACCTACCCACGACATAGGACAAATGTACTTTGGTATGCATGTCAGATCTTCAGTGTATACCAACGATAGTACTGTGCCTATAAACATCCAACTATTCTGAAAATGTTCTCACAGATTCAGAATATTATGAAATAATTACATTGTAAAATGTTGAAATCAAGTAACTTAATATGTACACAACCAATTACCCTCTCTAATTAGCAGTTTCTATGCCTCTTTCAAGAATGCATGTAAATACACTTTCAGTTATCTAGCACCAAAGGTGGCTACATTGTAAGAAAATAAATATTTTCAGAAATTTTCGCAGGAATAATAAACTGCCAGATTCTGAGCCCCTATAACTTCCTTGCCCCTCATACACATGTTATGACACACAATGGCTGTTTAAGGCACCATGCAAGCAATGTACAGTACATGCCACATTGCAGCACTCTATCTATAATACTAACTGAGTTATGACCAATTAACAAATTTCAGAAAATATTGTAAAATTTCATGACATTTCATGACTTTTCACAACATTTTGTGTATTTTTGTCACAATTCTGCAAAACCAGAATTTGCTAGTTTCACCCAGCCCTAATAACTAGGGGCCTGATTCCAGAACAGTTAAGTATGTCGCAAAGTGAGTTGCGCCAAACAAAATGGCACAAGTAGCACTTCGTGCTATGCATTATGCCAACTGGTATTCCAGGAGGCAGCCTGCAACATGTTTCAGGCTGCCTGCGCCAAAGGTGCACTACGCCACTGGTTACACCAAAAAACCCCTGCAACATGGCGCAAGGGGGTTTACTGCAGCATTTACACCAGATTCCAAGAGGTTGGATGTCTGAATAGCAAATGTGCTATTCCAAGGCATCCCCAAAATGACTGTTTTCTACATACACGTAGACCAGCTTTCAGCTAGTCAAAGTGTATGCTACATCCACGAGGAGTGCACCACTCCGCCAGGTGCCCCAACAGCCACTCCCCCACTGTCCCACATAGGCACCCCACCCAGCCCCAATTGGCATGGAAGCCCTCTGTGGGCTGCTGGCACCCCCATGCCCACATCCTTGATTATTGCCCCGCAGGGCAGTTCACATCCCCTGGTTCCCAGGCTCCGATCCCCAACATGACGCTATTGTCATGCATGCCATGCCACACAAGCCCTGGTAGTCCAGTGGCCTCCCACCCCCCCCACGGAGCTGTGCTAATCCACTCCCATTATCAGTCAGTGAATGACACAACCAACTGCTCACCTCTTTGGCCAGCCACTGACTGACCTCCATCCAAGTGAGTGCTACTGTATACAGTACACACTCAATAACTGATGAACTGCATACTGTGTACAGTAGTACACACTCCGAGGGAGCACTGTCAGTGGCTGGCCATGGAGATGAGAGGAGGGTATGCCAGTCATCAACCGGGTGTGGGGGTGGACTGGCACTGCCGGGTGGGGGGGCATGAATAGCCCTGCCGTCCATTGCCATGGTGTCGAGGAGTTGGGCTGTTGGGTGGGCACTGCCAGTTGTGACTTTTGTTCTGTTGGAGGGCACTACTGTGGCTTGCATCATCCAGTTCAGGTGTGCCCTTCCCTTGGTGAAATGCTGGAGGTGCCATAAGTCACAGGACATAGTCGCTGGGGACCCTGCACCAGATTCCAAAACAGGCAGGGTCCTCTGCGACTATGTCCTGTGACTTGCGGCACCTCCAGCATAGCACCAAAGGAAGGGCACACCTGAACTGGATGAGGCAAGCAACAGTAATGCCCTCTGACAGAGCAAAAGTCATGACTGGCAAGGCTCACCCCAAAGCCCCATTCACTGACACCATGGCGTAGCAGCATATGTCGCAATTCACAAGAGCCTGTGAGTTGTGACATTTGTCTTGGAATCAGACCCTAGGAATCATATATGGAAACAGAAACTCCAGTTCTGACTCTGACACCGAGTCTGATGCCTTAACTGGCTGCAAACTGAATTGGAATCAGAATCAGAATTTCTGATAATCAAACAGAAAGGATTCCACTGAATCTTACCAATCCTAGCAATAAATAACAGGAGTTTAATACCCGCATATCTTACAAAACTGAATGAGATTTTCTGAACTTCTGTCATTTTTCTCTATTGAATAATACAGGAGAGTTCCACCAACTACAGATAATCCTGTAGTTCTTCCACCTATAAATCTAGAAATGAGAGTCCCTACCTAAACATATCAACTTAAACCACTGCAGAAAAGACAGAAAAGGTATAGAAACCATAAAAAAAAGATTAGAGGTGCTGTGAATTTAAACTTTTCTGACAAAGTGGTTCAGTTGTAGCTAGGTTGGTATTTGGAGTGAAAAATCATAACCTTTGTTTTTTTATGCATTGAGAAGCAATTTTGAATGGTATAGAGTAATTTGCAGTTTGTTAAAGACATTCTGCAGGTTGGTAACTACTGTTGCTATATTCAGCCTGGTAAGGTAAAGATCTGTGTCATCAGTGTAAAAATATAGGTTTGCATCTTTGAGCCTGTCCCCTATAAAATTTATATAAATTAGGAAGAGCAGCAGTCCTAGCACTGATTCTTGGGGAGTCACCATTGACTATAAAGTTACAGGAGGAGGAAAGGCTGTCTATCTTTATCTGCTGATGGTGTCCAGCAAGTAGTTAAATTGGGGGAGGGCTGTAGTACTGACTCCTACACTAAAAAGTTTTTGCAATAGGATATCATTGTGAACAGTGTCAAAAACATTGCTGAGATTAGACAAACAGCTCTGCTGACTAATAAGTGATCCAAGGTGGTAAGCTAGTCATGTGTGACCTTTACCAATGCAGTGGTGGTACTGTGCTCAGCTCTGAATCCAGACTGAAGGGGAGAGAGGAAAATAAATTAATCAAGGTAAGCATGCAGTTGCACAGTTTTCTTACTTGGTTTCATTCCATTATTTTAACATTTAGAAGGGTTTTTGGTCTAAACATTTGGCTGAATCATAATCAGTCTGACCACAGTCAGCAAGTTGACCCACTCATCTGTCAGAAAACTACACTTTAAATTTTATCATGCCAATATGAGCTAAGGTTTCACTGCTATCTCTTTCTTGTGTGGAAACAACTCTGAGGCTTCATCTTTTATTTTTACCATGCCAATATGAATTGAGTTCCCCCTGCTTTCTCTCAGGGCTTAGAGTGGCATTCACTGAAGTGTTACTTGTGTATGGCTGAGGGGAGGATAGGGTACTCTGCACTAGGAGTTTCAAAAAATGGTTAAAGGCATGGTACAGGGAGGATGGCTTTGGCTATATTGGGGACTGGGGCCAGCCAGGAAGGGTATGGGCATCTATTAGTGCGACCAGAGTCCTTAGTAGGATGTTTAGCTGTTACTAGATGAGCATTGAAACTACCCAGGGGTGGAGGCTGTATTAACAAGGAGACAAAAGTTGCCCACTACATGATGAAGAGGGCAACATGGAGGGGAGGGAGCAAGGAGAAACTCCAGGCAGAGGCACAAGAAGAAAGGGACGCAGACGAGCAGAGGATAAGGAGAATATAAATCAAGAATGTAAGAAGAGGGAAGTGAAATAGATAAGAAGTGGAGCGGCAAATGATGGTAGATGGGCACAAGGAGCTTTGGGGAGCAGTACAGGCAGATAGGGAAGGGAGATTGCAGGCAGGTAGGGAGGAAGGTATGTAAAGCTATGTCTGCCAAAGCAAGGAGTATGTGAATTAAAATTCTAGATTTGGAGACCATACCAGGCTACTTTCTGTTTAGGAGATATAGAGATAGGGAGGGGAGAAGCAGCTGTTTTATATGTGAGGGAGGGAAGCAAGACTATGGAAATACAGGGGATTATGGAGGAAAAGGAAGGGCTAGTGGTGTTGTGTGTCATCCTGGAGACAGAAGCTGTGGTTACCATTTGTACAGGGATTGTACACAGACCTCCAACACAGGGAGAAGAATTTGAAAAGGCACGGGGATAAACCATAATCTGAATGGCAAAAAAGATGGAGGTGCTGCTAGCTGGAAACTTCAATCTGCCAAATGTGATGTTGAGCCTTCCATCTGCAGCTTCAGCAAGGAGCAGTGCCATTCTTGACTCTCTAGAGGGGGCATTTCACATGTAGCTAGTCAGTGAATCTACTAGGGGTGGGGCAGTGCTGGACCAGGCACTTACAAACATGGACAGCACTGTAGACATCACAGCAGGCAGTCCTCTAGGTACCAGTGATTACCATACAGTGTGGATTAACATTAAGACAGGAGCAGAGGGGACTTCCAGTGATGCCAGGCTCCCATATGGCAGGGTGAAGTTACTGCTGCGTCTCCACCCAGCCCTTTCATTGCTTTTATTTATCCCTAACCTGGCCAAAGAGCAATAAAACTGCAAGTTTGTGGCTACTTACTACATGGGTGGCAAGAAAAAGTTCACCAAGTCTCAGGAGCCTGCGGCAATCCTTTACTTTCAGACCCAATTAGTCCATCTACACTCCTGATGGCTTCAGTGATGGCAGTAGCTCCATCAGACTCCTCCATCCAGCTGATGAATGCAACTATTCTAGCTGAGTTAAGGGAGTTTTGGGCCAGGTTTGGAACTTTGCAGGCTGAATTTCAAGCTTCGCTTGCTGCACTGGAGAACTGAGTAGTGGCTGTGGAATGCTCCTTCAAGCAAACAGACGCCTGAGTAGATCACCTGTAGAGGTTACTGGCAAAGTCACTCCAGGATCAGCAGGAACTGAGGTACCGATGTGAAGATTTGGAAAACCGAAACAGTATACCCCTCCAACAGTGACATTTTGACAGCAACTGACACTACAGCAACTACAGTGGCAGGTCATCGTGTGTTGGCGCTGGACCCCGGCACTGTATCCTGGGGGTCTTGCACCCGCTCCCCAACTCAGAGTTGATTATATAAAGTGGGAGGGGGGTTCAGGGGGGCTTGGCCCACCCTGAAAAGAAAACATAGTAGGCAGTGTGAAACCTTACGATGACCGTAAATGTGGTCAACATAACGGTTTAGCTGCATGGTCGTGTGACATGATTTTTGTCGATGACTGATCATAGATCCCCCCAAAACAGTATTCAGATTTACAGGATCCCAGAGGGGGCTGACGCAACAAAGGGAATGATCCCATTCCTTTAAGATCTTTTTTATTTAGTTGTGGATATTTTGGATCTATTGCCTCTACAGTTTGGGTGGGCGCACCATTCTTTGATGGTAAAACCAGGTGCCTCTGATGCCCGCCCGACATCTATAGTGGCCCGCTTTCTTGATTTTTCTGCCAAGCAACAACTTTTAATCAGAGCCTGGCATAAGGGACCACTATTCTTCCAGGGTAAAAGATCTACCTTGTTAATGATTATCCCCCGTTACAGTCCAAGCAAAGGGCTTACGCACCACTATTGCATCTCCTTGAAGGAACAAAAAATTAAGTTCTGATGGTCTCAAGATATTTGGTACTCTAAAGTTGGCTCTGCTGGAATTAAAGAATAGGAGGCTAATGTTGGAGGAGGAGCAAATGGACATTGAATCTTCCAGATAGTAAAGTGCTCTTCAGTGTAATCAGTGGCATCAGGAGTCCCCCCACTGTAATAAGAGGCAGCAGGAGGAATCTTTAGCTGAAATCAAGGTGTTGCTGCAGACCTCTAACCATGAGGAACCTCCTTGAAGTTAACCATTGCTACTATGTACATATCTTTGAGAGTCAGGCAGTGTGGCTCTGCTGCCCATTCCCTGCTTTTCTGACTTTTGGGTGACTCCGAAGGCATGCTTGCGTATCTTTCAAGTTCTCTCATTTTTCATTTTCTTTTTCCGGCTACCTATTAATTTGTTTTGACCACATTCATCTTGTCTACTTGTCTCTGTTCTGTGTTACACTCCCCCCGTCTTTCTCTGTAATTTTTCCCTGAGTTCCTATTCTCTTTGCATCTTGTTAGTTTTAACACTGTCTTGTAGTTGGTCTGAGAGTATTGCTGTCTATGATTCGCTTCTTTTGTTTGTCATTTGGACTTCCTTCTGTAGCACACACTGTGGTTACTTCATTTACATATGCTAATATCTTTTGCTTTTTTAATTAGATATGTGATTTTTCTTTGGGTCCTCCTGACCAGCTCTTTCTTTCTTTTTTTCTTTCTTTCTTTCTTCCTCATTTTGCATTTATTACCACTTTCATTCCACTGTTTTTATTTTCTCTCTTGCTGCTGCTATGCTGTTTGTTGATCTGTGAATTGTTCTTGATGTTTGTTTGGAAGCAGTGATTTCTTTTAGTTATGTTTCCTTTCTATAGATAGACATATACATGTCTTTAGTTTGGTTTTTAGTAGATTCTATGATCTCTGTCTCCATCTAGTGAACTTTTGTGTATATTCCACTCTTGATTCTTGTTTAGTAGATGGTTTCATTTATTATGTTTGCTTGTACGCATGTGCAAGAAACACAGTGCCATCATCCGAGTTTTCGGAGGTGTGGCACCCCGTCTTCCAATTCAGTCAGTGTGTTTGCAAGCACAGCCACAGTTTTCCAACGACTGCTGCAGCTGTCTATGACAGCAGTTGAAAATGCAATGCCATACAGTTGAAAGGGAAAGTTACTCTTCAATGAGCAGCCATAAGATATCGGGTGCTCATGCGCTCCTCCCACGCACACACACACACACACACACACACATGCATATTGTGTGCTCATGCACAACCCCACACACACAATGTATGGCCGATGGGGGTGCCCAATCCCCCATCAGCTCTGCTGCACTCTCCCCCTAACAGACTTCTAGGTGCCACGCTGGGATCCCACCCCAGTGTTGGCAACATTCTGTATGGCCGATGGGGGGGTGACCAATCCCCTGTTGGCTCCACTGTTTACCCTCCCCCCAAGAGACTACCGGGTGCCACACTGGGAGCCCATCCCAGTGTGGCAATAGTCCGTATGGCTGACAGGGGTGCCAATCCCCCATCAGCTCTGCTGCCCCCCAAACAGCCTTCCAGCTGCCACGCTAGGAGACCACCCCAGCGTGCCAAAAGCCCCACGTCATCCTCTTAAAAAGAAAAGCACCTGAAAAGAAAAAACCTTTCCTCGCTTACTGTCCTGACCCCCATCCCCCACACCCACCATCTGTGCACCCAGCCTCCCCACACCTCCCTCACCCCATACTTACCTCTGGAGTCCAGCGCGATGATCTTCGGTGGACCAGGAACACGTCTGCACTCTTCAAAGCTGACCGAGAACCGAGGAAATGTCGGTAAGCTATATAATGGAATAAATAGGGTTCTTTCAACTTTGATGCATATCTCAGAGATTTTAGGGAATTTTTTCACCAAATTTTCAACATGGGGTTTTTGAGACCCCTCCTCATGAATTCTGTCTCTGTCATTTTGTTAATTTGGCCTGAAAGGTGATTTTGCAGTCACTGTGCAGAACCACCTTTCAGGACTGATTTATGAAATAACAGTGTCATAGTTCATGAGGTAGGCCCCCAAAACCCTATGTTGAAAATTTGTTTAAAAAATTCCCCAAAATGACTGTTTTATGAGCATGCATTGCGCTGTTCCTACACACGCTCCTAAGTTCGCAAATTTTCAATATTTTCACTCCAGATTTTTAACATTGCCATTTTACCACACCTCCTTATGAGCAGTACAGCTGTCATTTTTCACATCTCGCCCAAAATGTGTTTCTGTGCATGTAGCGCACAATGGAGCGGTCGGTGTGCAAAATTAATGTTCAGAACAGATTAAGAAAATCACAGTGATACTGTTCATGAGCAGAGCTGTTAAAATGGCTATGTTAAAACTTTGGTGAAAAAATTCCCAAAAATGACTGTTTTACAAGCATGTGTTGCGCTGTTCCTATGCGCGCTCGTAAATTAGCTAATTTTCAATATTTTCACTCCAGATTTTCAACATTGCCATTTTACCACACCTCTTTATGAGGCAGGTAGCTATCATTTTCCATCTCACCCAAAAGCGTGTTTCCGCACATGTAGTGCACAATGGCGCAGTCAGTGTGCAAAATCAATGTTCGGGACAGATTAAGAAAATCACAGTGACTCTGTTCATTAGCAGAGATGTTAAAATCGGTATGTTAAAAACTTGCTGAAAAAAGTCCATAAAATGATTGTTATGAGCGACCATTGTGCAGTTTCCATGCACCCCCCTTGTAAGTTCATGGATTTCTAATATTTTCAGTTCAGATTTTCACCCTGGCATTTTTCCACACTTCCTTATGAACAGTACAGCTGTCATTTTCACACCATGTCCGAAATGTGTTTTCGCACTTCCAGCGCAGAAATGCGTAGTTGCTGTAGGAAATCACTGTTCGGGACAGATTAAGAAAATCAGTCACACTGTTCATGAGTGGAGGTTCCAAAATCCCTGTGTTGACAATCTGCTGCAAAAAATCCCCAAACTAATTGCATCACGGGTATGTGTTGCACATGTTCTATGCATGCTCGTGACTTCACCAGTTTTTAAATATTTTCACTGCAGATTTTCAACATTGCCATTTTTCACCTCCCCATGAACAGTACAACTGTCATTTTTCACATCCTGTTCGAATTTGTTTTCACACCTGTGGTGCTAAATGGCGTAGTCGCTGTGCAAAATCAGCTTTCAGCTAATGAACTGATATTGCCACTGTTCATAAGGTGGGGGGTCACAAAAAACCCATTTTGAAAATTTGGAGTGAAAATGCAAATGAATACCTGAGGCATTAGGGTTTCTGACCCCACCCTGTACAGATTGACAGGTATCAGTGGCATGACTTGGAATTCTTGCCTGTAATGCTCATACCATTCCACATCCTGCAGCCACTGACAGGCATCAAGGTGTGCCTTGGACTCTTCAGCCCCAAAGTTCACCCCATTCTCCAATACAGCACCCATCTCACCATATTTTCTGATGGAATGGGGTGAGCATAAGGGCCAAAGATCCCAAGGCACACCGTGACACTTGTCGGTGTCTGCAGGGTAGGGTGTGGTGAAATGGCATGGCCGTTATGCCTGATGACCCAAAGGCACACCCCAATGCCTGTCGGTCTCTGCAGGGTGCTGGTGGGGTTGGCCTCAGTTCAATACTTCTCTGCCATTCCTATTATGTAGCTCTCTAACTCCTACACTACCAATGCCAATGCCAGCAAGCAAACATTTGACATTGACAAGTGCTTGTGTTTCTTAGTTTTTGGATCTACAACTGGTGTTCTTCTGAACTTTTCTGTTATTGTAGATGTTCAGCTTATTTTTGATCGCTGTAAAATTATTTTTCGATGTTTGTATTAGAATGGGGGATATAATAGTAAGTTATTTCTTTCTAAAATTAGTCTTTTGGAAGGGGTTACAGAGGATACCTTTTTCAATTTATGGTGGCTGAATGGAATATGGAGATTTTACTTATTTTTTTATTGGTTTGACCTCCTCTGCCTTACTGAAGGCTTGACATTTGTTTATTTTACATATTTTTGCCTTGATGTGGGTTGGTGTGGTGGGCAGATTGGCCCCAGGCTTTTGCTGGTGGCTTAACATCCCTCTAGTCCTGCTCTTTATTTTTTATATCACCACTGTTGGAGTCAGAGGTGATGTTGGGGGCCCAGAGTTTTTCTGTGGCATTTCCCCCTTGGGAGTAATTTATGGCTCCCTAATAGGAGGTGTTGTGTTAGCCTCCCTACCTAGGAAGCCAACAATAGGGACGGTACATATTTACATGTTGCCTATTTTTTTAGTCTGTTACATTGTTGTGCTGAATTTTGTCAGATGTTGGTTGTTGAGTGTTTGTTGTACTGTTGGTATGCTTCTTCTCTTATGTTGTTTTAAAACCTTCTCTCAAATCAAATCAAATTGACCTTTATTTATAAAAGTTGCCTTTCTAAAACCAAGGCGCCTGTACATAGCATAATAAAACAAATCATTAAATAAATAATTAAAAAACAATTACCAATTAAAATTCATGACAGCAACATTTAAAAATCATTATATGCTAGGCTAAAAATAAATGTTTTTAATGCTAATGTTTTTAATACTACTTTGAAGCTCTAGTAGTTTTTGTAGAATTGTGACTCTGTAAGTATTAACAGAGTGGTTACTGGTTTTCTTACAAATACTATGTTTAAATTGAAGTGAAGGATGATGGAGGACATAATGTTAATGACTCCTTATGCACTTGTTCTGCACTTTTTTAGTTGTTATGAATTATCTGGAATTTTGCTGACGGTCTGGAGAGAGTCTTTCAACGGGATGGGTAACGTTAATTATTTTATGGCATAGATAGTCATCTCTAGTCCTATCGTTAAATATTAATGGGATTCATAACCACATAAAATGTTCAAGGTTGCTACAATTTATTAGGATGGAGAAACTGGAAATTATTTTTCTACAAGAGATGCATCTGTCTATGGAGGAACATACTAAATTCAAGTTATTTGTTTTTTCAACAGTTGTGGCATCCTCACACGTATCAGGTAGAAGGAAGGGGAAGTGTATTCTTGTCCCTAGAGGGGTCGCTTTTGAACTGCAAAATCAAATAATTAACCCAGATGGTCGATATGCTAGTGTGATGGTTAAATTATATGCCCATCCAGTCACGTTGGCATCCGTCTACTTCCCCCCAGGTTCCTCAAAGGTATTGGCACAGAATTTTTTTTCCCAATTATTGGATGTTCTTCAGGGACAACTGATTATGGGGAGGGGGATCTTAATGTTACACTCAGTCCTTCCTTGGATGTTTCAATATTTTTGACTCACAGGGTCAGTCCACTCCAGAAGTACCTGCAGCACATTATCCCCTCCCTGGCATAAGTGATGCTTGGCATCAATGTTTTCCAACAGCTAGGGGAGTGTAATTTTGTGGTACCATGTACAAGGGTAGTATCTCACCTTGATTATTTGTTCACTACTTTTGAACATCTTGAGTCCCTTCAGGATGATTGGCATGGCATGACTTTTTTGTCAGATCATGCTATGATATATGCCAAATTTATGCTTGGGTCTACTCAGGGGAGCGGATGCTGGTGTCTTAACCCTGCCCATCTCAGGGACCCTAGGTTCTCTCAGACACAAGAAAATTCTCGATTGGTTGTTTCTTGTGTAATGCTCTGGGGCACCCTGAAAGCTGTTATTCGAGGTGAGATTATTGCCTATTCTTCTAAAAAGCATAGGAAGCTGGAAGCCCATCTATGGCAGCTTCTGGAGGAGTTGCAAACCTTGCAGTCTTTTATGCCCAGGGTGACTTTTCATTGGGGCCCCAGATGCAGTCAGTAAACCAAAAAAGATATCAAAAACCCTTCTTCGTATCACCCAGTATTGATGTTAAATTTCAGTTATAAAATGTACATGGCTATTCTTGCCCATAGATTGGAAAACTTATTGCCCATTCTCATAGAGCCAGACCAGGTGGGGTTTATTAAAGGTAGGCAGGCACATGATGCAGTTCACCGTACCTATCTGAAGATTCATTATGTGAATCAGAGAAAATTACCTCTTATTCTTCTGGGTCTCAATGTGGAGAAGGCTTTTGACAGGGTTGCCTGGTCTTTTCTCTGGCAACCCTTTCACAATTTGGTTTTCCTAAGGATATCCTTATTCAGCTTTGGAATTTATACACTGGCTCCCAGGCCTAACTTAGGCTAGATGAGTGTCTGTCAGACCCCCTTTACCCTGACTTGAGGTACCTGTCAGGGCTGTCCCCTGTCCCCTTTTCTCTTCACCTTGTACCTCAAACCTTTAGCTCAGGCTATAGAATCCCATCCAGATATAGAAGGCATCCCCATGGGAGGCAGGCCTTATAAAATTTCACTTTTTGCAGATGACATTGTGCTTACTTTGACTGACCTGGAAAAGTCTATCCCAGCGGTGTGGGATCAACTTAATCTCTTTGGATTCTTTATGGGGTACAGGGTGAATGAGCAGAACATGGAAGTGCTGCTGTACAACTATACTCCTTCCTCATCCCTGAAATTGGCCTACCCATTTAAATGGCACACACTGGCCATATGCTATTTAGGCATAAATTTAATAAGAAATTTGATCCATGCTGAACTATTTAATTATGAACCCCTCACTTAGCAATTGGCAGAGGATGTCGCTAAATGGTCACAGATTCTGTTAAGTTTCTTGGCTAGGATAGAAATGGTGTGGCAAAATATATTCCCGCATATTTTATTTTTCCTCCAAATCCTTACCTGTGTTCCCTGCTAATACGTACTCTCAAACTTGGGATAGGTTAATTTCCCACTTTATCTGGAAAGGTCGACCACCCCATATTAGGTATTCCCTCCTTCAGCTCCCTTGGGAATGAGGTGGCTTGAATCTATTGGATTTAAGGAAATATGCATTGGTGACTGAGTTGCAAATTATACTATGTTGGTTAAATCCCATATAGGCTGCTTATTGGAAACAATTTGAATTCTGCTGGGATGATTTGTTTGACCCCTCAGGATATTTATTTGGTTTTCATCCACAATGTTTGCTACTCTAAAAATGTTCTCAGTACACTGCTGAGCCATTTTAACATTGCCGAGCCACTTTAAAAAGCATCTTACAGCTTCAGAAGTTCAGTTTTGTACAGTTCTGCTGCAGGATGTTTTTTTACCTCCTAATAAAATTAATAAGTCCCTCAGTCTCTGGAGGAACTATAATTTAACATATGTATTTCAATTAGTAGGACCTACAGGTTTACACTCTTTTGCCTCCTTGCAGGCAATTTATGGGCTACCACAGAAATATGTTTATACATATTTACAGCTTAGATCATACCTGCACTCATCAGAGGAAGCTCTCTCCAATATGGCAGGAAAACTCTCACTGTTGGTGTCATTGATTCACTCTTATATTAAGGGGGCATCCATTAAACATTTAATTAGCTCCATATATAAAGCCCTCAGGGAGAGACCGTAGATTCAGACACAATTAGGGTGGCTTGGTCAGAGGAGTTACAGGTTGATATTCCCACATGTAGTTGAAGGGTGTTGTCCCTCACAGCTTTTAATGTTTCCACCTCTCCATATTGGAAGAAGTAAGCCTGGAAACTTAGAAACAGTTTTTTTTTTGTACCTCAGCTGTGGTTGCTACATTTTCTACTGTTGTGCTTGCAAGCTGTTAGAGGGAGTGAGGTTGGGATCATGTGGACCACGCTCATCATGCTTTTGTGGGAGTGTCCATCTTCAACCCCATACTGGACCAAAGTTATTCAAGAAATTACTCTTACCTATGACTGTGCAGAGCTTCTTACACTGGTCTATATTATAACTATGGCTCCCCCTGAGGGCATTACATAGGACAAAATATCTTTTAGACAGGTTGCTCTCTTAATTTTGACAGCTAGGAAGGCCATCATTAGATTGTGGTGAACCAGGTCTATTCTTTCCAAGGAAACCTGGCATGCATTGACTAGGGAGATTTATGCCCTGCAGCACCTCTCTGCTAGATTAAGAGATTGTATGCATACATTTGAGCTGCATTGGCACAAATGAGTTATGTTTCAGATGACTCACTATCCTGATTTTGTTCCATAAGAGATCAGTGTAGTACCTCACCTGGGGGTAAGTCTATTATTAAGGTATAAGTTTGGACAGTAGATTTGGGCTGAAGGGCTGGGTGATGGGGGGGGTCTTCTTTTTCTTCTTTTTATTTTTTGTGGAAATCTTGGCCCAGGAGGTCCTCTAATGTGAACTCTTGCCATACCATTTTTCATATGTATATTAATATTTGTATGTATTCTTTTATACTTATACTCTCTTAGGGATGTTCTCAGTTTATAGCTCAGTTCGGTGGTACCTGGGATGTTTGTGGCAACAGTCATAAATTATTTCAGTGTAACCCCTAGGTGGCGCTATCCCAAGGGATACTACCCCAGCCTGCGTGACTAGGCACAGGTTGAGGGGTCTGAGTTTGATGAACAGGTGTCTCCACCAGGCAGAATGGTTTTGGGGTAGCATAACTGCTGTGGGTATAGTCCTCCGGGACACTATAACCCCCTCAACCCTTCTAGTGACCTAAAGAGATAAATAATCACATATACAATATAACAGCAGTATTGAACCCACACTCGGTGCACATACCACCAGGACTGGATCAGCAGCAAAAGCCCTGGAGACCCCCTGTAAAATGAGACCTGCAATATAACAGTTCAATGACAATGCAATATTCCCTCCACAAAGGTACACACTAGCCATGCTAAATGCAGAAAGAACAAAATCTGATTTATTTGAGGAATTTCACGGTGTGGGGCAGTAAATCTAGCAGGTGATTTCAGATGTGATTTAGTCAGACTAAGCTTGCATGCATAAGAGTCCCTCTGTCACAGTCACACACTCTGGGTACCCAGTTACTCAGGCTATCTGGAAGCACTGCCCGGGGAAGGCTGGTGTTGCAGCTGTTGTTGGGGCCCTTAGGAAAGAAAACAATCAAAATGTACTTTAACCCAAAATTTGTATTCCAGAGCCGGAAGGCTCAGTTCATGATGACAAACCCAAACAAGTAAATCACATGACACACAATGATTGTAGCTTTGTTGCAGGGAGCTACCCTGTTGGTTACTCATGCTACCCAGACCAGGAGACAGGACTGACAAGATGAAGACCTCTGGATATTGTTCTGGCTTTCCAGGGGAAGCAGAGCCCACATGACACATCATGATGGTCTATGCCTGTTTGATGGTGTTGAGCAGGGAGCCGAATCCCCAAGCAGGTCTTTCATCAGATAAGTCTCTGAGGCAGGAGCGGCAGTCTAATATGAGATGGTGGGGCCCACAGTGGAGCAGCCAGTTTGGATTAAGTCTGTTTATGTGCTGGAGCAGCTTCCAGCTAGCATAACACATTCTATGATGGGGAAACAAATTGCGACCAGCACAGCACATTCAGCACACTTGTAAGCAAAATGGACAAGATACCACAGTTCAGATGATGTCTGGTTGCAATTAAGCAGGGTCTCTGAGCAAACCATTCACTCTGCATTTCTCTTCGGGATCCTGACAGGCAGATCGCTTTTGGAGCAAGTCTTCAGTCCACACCAGGTGAAATTCACTCTCTCTCAAATTAGGATTCAAGTCTCAACAAACAGTATTCGAATATAGTCCGATTTAACTTGCAGGCTTCTTTACACTGGAAGATGGTAGCAGGCAGGCCAGACACAGCCTTCCCACTTAATACCCACGCTACCACACAGGAGCAGCTGCTCTAACAGCTCGAGCTGTTCACTCTCTCACCTCCAACTCTTAACTGACACACTGCTGCAGGCAGCTCTGGGATTTCCCAGTGATCCAAAAGATTTGGTTGGTTGATAAATTTGTCTGTCACAGAAAGAGCTCCCCCTCCAGATCCATTTAGGCACCAAACATCCAAAACTAAAATTCCTACAGAAATTCAATCCCACAAAACCTCTGGGGACAGTCTCCATTTCAGAGTCCCCCAAGGTACTGATTTGTCCCAGCTGGCAGTCCTGAACCAAAATAGTGGCTCTAAGCAGAAAGTCCATGCTGCAAAGGAAGGCAGGTTAGACAAATTTCTATATCATTATTATTAAAGCAGATAATCAGCAAATAATCACAGATCCTTTAAGGGCTTCCTCTGTGCACATAGTGACAGCAGAATGAAGCAGTAATACCACAGCCCAGGTGGGACTTGAGCCTGAAATCAATCAATCAATCAATCAAAATCTTTATTTATCCAGGCGACCATCATTGAGCAGAGCTCTTTTACAAGATGGACCTGGTTAGAACTGGGTTGGGTAACATCCATCATAAAAACATATAAATACATGTAAATCAGTATATAAACACAAACACAATGGTGCAGTAATAGGAGAGTCAATTGATAAAAGGAAGACAAGGCAAGTCATAACAGAGGAGGATTCAAATACAAGGGGGCAGGTCCACCATTGAACCATGCAACTGTATATAAATCATGTTCTCTGTATAGAAGTACCAGTTAGTTTATTTACCAGGGGCAGTCACTAGTAGTAGTCATGAAAATGGTTTGGAGAACCACCAACTAATGGCAGATGGGGTACCAGGAGGGGTATGTAACATGTAAGCAAAGGATAAACATTGTGAGAAGTGAAGTCCCAAGGATAGGTCAGTAGAACTGATGTGGCAGTGGGGGCCTACAGGGAGAGGGAAAGGGGAGTTAGGACTTTTATAGTATGACTGCGTGTAGATTGTGGCTGAGTGCAGTATAGAGTTGTGAAAAGAAGGCTGGAGAAAGCGGGAAGATAGACCAGTATCAAAGGGAGGACAGAGGCATCATAGGTGTTACATGAAAGCACAATGACAGACCTGGGCCAAGGAGGAGACAAGCACTAGAAGTAATTCATTCATGGTTAAATGGTACAGGTTAGCATGATGACAATTCATGGTCATGGGAAACAATTGCACTGATCATTTCTGAGATGTGAAGATAAGAGTTTGAAAGATGAGATGCCGATGGGTGACCTCAGTTTCAGTTTTTTTTTGCAATTTATTCCACAAGGAGGACAGTGTAAAGCTTATAGCAGCCCTGCCAAAGCGAGAGTTAACTTTGGGAATCATCAGTAGGAGAGACTTGCAACTTCTCAGGGCATAATTGCCTATTGGTTTTATAGGAAGACAGTCTGTAATGTATTGGGGCAGTTTTTTTGGAGATGGCTCTCAGGGTCCATAAGGCCACATTTTTATCATGCCTGAATTGAAGAGAACTCCACCCCACTGATTGATATAGGGAGCAGTGGTGAGAGAAATAAGGCAGGTCTGTGATGAACTCAAAGCTCTATGGTATAATGTGTCAAGTTTGGTGAGGTAGGAAATGGGACAATGACTATAGAGGATGTCAGCATAATCTATCAAGGATAGAAAGATTGATTGTACCAGCTGTAGTTTGGCATCTCTAGTTAAGAAGCGGGCTATCCTAAAGAACAGGCCAAGTCTCTGTCGTAATTTTTTGAGTAATTCTTCAACGTGCTCTATAAGGGAGAGCCTATGGTCCAAGCATGCTCCCAGGTACTTGAATTTAGGGACAAATTCCAACTTCTCACCAAGAATTGTAGTAATCTGCGGTACAGGATCTGATAGGGCTGAATTTACCATTTGGGCAGAGGGAGAAAAGAGCATTGCTTTTGTTTTCTTGGCGTTAAGTAATAGTTTTTTGTTTAGGAATTGGTGTTGCAGCAGGTTGAACTCAGATTGAAGGTCATTACATGCAGATTGTAATGACAGGCGGCTTATGTAAAGAACTGTGTCATCTGCAAACAGATGAATGTTGGCCTTAGTTATGCTTTCCTCAATATTTTTGCTGTATGTTGCAAATAAGATCAGTCCTAAGGTAGAACCCTGGGGAACACCTCTTAGGAGAGGTTTGAGAGTTGAGAGATCTCCTTCCACTTTCACCTGCTGGAAATGATCAGAGAGGTAGTTGTTGAACCACTGTAAAGATAATGGGTCAGCACCTAGTGAGGTCAGGGAAGAGAGTAGCAGAGAATGGTCAACAGTGTTGAAGGCCTTGCTCAGGTCCAAGAATACGGCGCAGGTGTAATTCCTGTTGTCTAGCTCTCTTTGCCAGTCATTAGTCACTTTGGCAAGTGCTGTGATGGTGCTATGTTTAACTCTAAACCCTGATTGGACTGGATTAAGCAGGTTATTAGCTTCTAGATACTGCCTCAACTGGTTAATTATGACTTTTTCGAGTAATTTTGACAAGACCGGGAGAATCAAAATCGGTCTGTAATTATTTAGATCTCAGGGATTTCCGGACTTGAACAGGGGTATGATGTGTGCGGTTTTCCATGTTGAAGGAATGGATTATTGAGTTAATGATAGGTTAAATAAGTGGGTTATGGGCATGGCTAACACATGGATGGCCACATTCAAAAATTATGGGTCTAGCGTATCCGCACCAGCACTTTTTTTTTACATCCAGTTTTAGTAATAGGTCTTCAACTTCTGTCAGAGTAGTAGGATGCAAGGCAAAGACTGAATCGGTGATGCTAGGATCTGCACCTTGATTATCCACCTGAGAGTATATCAAATTCACTGGGGAATTGTCAAAGGCTAAGCCTGCAGTCGCAAAGTGATTATTGAAGGCATCCAGAACTTCCAGTCTGTCACTAATGGTGTTATTGTTTAAGGAGATTTCATCAGGTAGTGAGCCACTGGACGTGTAACCAGACAAGTCCTTGATGGTTTTCCAAAATTTTGTAGGATTTTTGGAGGCAGAGACAAATTCAGAATGATAGTATGCAGCTTTTGTATCTCTAACCATTCTAGTACATGAGTTTCGTGCCCTTTTGAACTTGCACCAGTCCGCAGCAGACTGGGTTTTGCGTGCTTTTTTCCATAAGTTATCTCTTTCAGTCAATGCAGATTTTAATAATGATGTGAACCATCTACATGCATTTTTTGCTATTCACACCTTAACTACAGGGGCATATTTATTTAGGGCATCTAGGATAATTTTGCTGAATATGTCGAATGCTGATTGTGCATTTTTTGCCAAATAGAACTCTTGCCAATACAAGGAGTGTTTCAGTTCATTTATGTAGGCAATGAGATCAAAATTCCATCTAGATCTCTTAGCAGCAAACTTCGGCGAAGTAGTAGGTTTATTGCTTGATCTTATGCAAGAAATAAATGAGTGATCACTGAAATCACTGAAGAAGGTGCTGGCAAAGGAGAAGAGATGTGGTTTATTCACTAGGATAACATCCAGTAAGGAGCTGTTATCCACGTTCTTTTTATTTACACGTGTTGGTTCGACAATAAGTTGTGATAATCCATGGGTGTCACAGAAAGCTATGAGAGGAGCGGCGGTTTTAGATAGCCAGTCTATATTAAGATCCCCAAGAATAATTATTTCTGAGGATTGTTGTTCGATGATATTACTCAGATGAGGTAACAATTGTAGATCGGCAGAAGGAGGTCTATAGCACCCTATGATACATAATGTTGAAGTGTGCGAGATGGTGACTTGAAGAGACAGACAGTCATAAGCATTTGAAACAGATAAAGCACTCAGACAGGATGCCGTATACCTATCCTTGACATAGATGGCAACCCCTCCACCCCTGGAATGTCTGTCTGCTCTAAATAGTAAATTGTTAAGGATACTGACTTCCCTGTGGGAGGTGGCCAGTCTAAGTCAGGCTTCTGAAACCACTAGGATGTCTGATCGAGTATGGCGGACCCAGGCCTGGATCATGGAGAACTTTTTTAACAGACTGCATACATTAATGCTGAGGAAACTCATGCCTTTCAGTGCGGCAAGGTCAGAGGGCGATGTGATTGCAGCTGGTGGCCCCGGATTGAGCTCCACATTTCCTGAGCACAGGAAAAAAAGGAGTAAAAGTTTTCTTAGAGTGGCAATAGTAAGCTTTGTACTGGTTACCCATTTATGTCATTGTGGGCCATCGTCCTGGGGGAGTGAGCCCCAACATTTTTTGCCCTTCCCACTAAGGATGGCAGAGATGAGTACTCTGACTGCTATCTGTAGAGGTGATGCCTCTGTGATGTTGGTGGAAGTCATAAGCTGAAGTGGTAATTCATTTCGCGTACCGGCGTTAAAGGTAATATGAAAATAGTGTTGAAGAATTGGGGAGTTGAAAAGGCATATATCCACGTAGGGACAGGAACTAGTTACAGAGCAGATCAGATTAGTATCCACAGTAATAAAGGCTTGAGGTGGCATATATTGGGCATGCGATATGCGATAAAAGAAGGACCAGAACAGGATCCACGATTTGACACACATAGTGGAATAAGGATGGGGGAGGCTAGATAGGAGTGAGCTAGAAAGCCGGGGTGGGGTTTATGTGTAGTAAATCAGGACCGGGTGGGTGAAAAAATTGGCAGCTAGGGCTCTCTTCCTGGAGGTAATCAGTCCCTGAGGGCAAGTCCATACCTGCATTTCTGCGAGGGGCTGGTGGCTTCAGACCTGGACTGCGGGTGGCAGTCTGGCAGGTCAGGTTCGTCAGAGAACCACAGCTGTGGCTCTCAGACTACATGGAAAGAGAAGGCAGAGGAGAATTAAATAAGAAAGCCAGAGGGGGTGGAGCTGCTCGTGGAGCTAAAAAGAAATGCAGACTGGCTTAAACAGGGGGGTTGCTGCAGACCAAAATGTTAGGCAAGGTGCCTCCCAGTCTGTGTGGGCACTAACAGGGCTATTTAAAACACAATACTAGCATAAGAAGGTGAAGGATAGGTTTCAAAGCCCTGAGCTGAGATTGCTACTGTTCTTATGAGGAACACAATACAGGCATTTACATTAAATCAGAAAACTTCAACTATAAAATACAAACAAGACAGTTTTAACAGAAAACATAATCTAGCACAATATAATCAAACATTAACAGTGCAGAGCTATATGAAGCCAATCGGAGTGCTCCTGGGGCTGACTGCAGCCAGTGGGCCACAGCAGTAAAAGACTCTGGATTTAAACCCAGAGACAACTGTCCTCATGTAAAGAAAGCAAAAATTGGCAGCTAGGGCTCCCTTCCTGGAGGTAATTAGTCCCTGAGGGCAAGTCCGTACCTGCGTTTCTGTGAGGGGCTGGTAGCATCAGACCTGGACTGCAGGTGGCAGTCTGGCAAGTCGGGTTCATAAGAGAACCACGGCTGTGGCTCTCAGACTACCTGGAAGGAGAAGGCAGAGGAGAATTAAATAAGAAAGTCAGAGGGGGCAGGGCTGCTCACGAAGCTAAAAAGAAATGCAGACTGGCTTAACCGGGGGGTGGGGGTGTTGCAGACCAAGATGTTAGGCAAGGTGCCTCCAAGTCTGAGTGGGCAATAACAGGGCTATTTAAAACACACTTGGTCCCCTCCCAGATTGATTATTATCCTATGAAAATAGACAGCTTTTAAAGAGACAGGCATGGAGACTAACAGGGCACTCTCATGCAAGTATATTCAAACTGTTTGAGACACAAACCACCAACCTGGCAGTGGGTATTGGGCAAGCCTAGCAAGACATGTTAGGAACCCCCATTTATGGGGGGGGGTTACATCAGTTTTTCTGGAACTGTAATTATAATGTGTTGTGGTGTGTATTTCAATCTATAGCCTCAAAAATTGGGAAAACTTATAACTGTTTCATATAACTATTTATTTAGGACTTTTTAACTCAAATTGGGGGCAGGAAGTGTAATGTTTTTTTATTTGTTGTTCTCTATCAGATATGAAATATGTCCTCCATATATGCAAATGTACCTACACATTTAAAAATGCCCATATGTCATACGGTGTATGTTTGTATTGCCTTCCCTGTTAAAAGTTTTGGTTTTTTAATAAAAAGTATAATATAAAAAAAATACAGGTGCAGAGGCAAGCCACGCAATGAAAAGGCTCCTAGAACTTGGGGGAGCGTTAGAGTTTAGTAGAATGGCAGACTGCCTCAGAAACTGCCTAGTAGGGGACAACTGCCAGGGAGGGGTACAGGAACAGTGGGGAAAAAAGAAGGGATGGCATAATTAAGGCAACTAGCCTATGTGATGGAAGTACGTAAAAGCAGAAGAAAAAAAAAGATCATTAAGGTCCAATAGGGATGTGGCCACAGTCATGAAGGACAAAAGGGAGGCATTCAGGAGGTACAAAGAAATGCAGAATGAGGAAAATAAGGAGGTGTACCAAGTAATAAGTGGGAATCAGGTAAGGCTGTGAGGGAAGTAAAGATGCAGACATAGGAAAGGGTAACCAAATGGGTAGTTAAAGGTGATAAGATTTTTCTTCAGCTGCATAAGTGAGAAGAGGAATGCAAGGGGAGGAATACTGAGGATAAGGAGGATGACAGAGGGAGACTTCACAGAAAAGGATCAAGAAGCAGCACACATCCTGAACAGGTACAGGGAAGTCCACCAGCATGAAGCGCAGCTCTGCAGAATTCTGCAGTAGAGTTACTGCAATAAACAATGCAATTTCAGTGGGAGTTAATCAATTTTGTCATGCAGTAAACCTGTGGCACTGCGCTTCATCCTGGAGGGCTTCAGTGTACTTCTGCTCAGTCTTCACAGTGGAGGGGGGCTGACCACCAGGGAGCAACAGGAACAATGGTGGGGAGGTGGACACAAGTCCTCCATATATGCAAGTCCTGAGTGGACTTGTGGCTCTAAATATGAACAAGGCAATGAGACATGACTGGATACACCCACGGGTACTAAAGGAACTAAGGGAGGTGTTTGCTGCACCACTGATTTTTTTTTTAATTTTATTCAACAGCTCACTGAGATCAGGCATGCTTCCAGAGGACTGGAGGGGAGCAGGATTGGTCCCTCTCAATAAGAGTATCAGCAGGGAGAAGGCTAGCAACTATAGGCCTGTCAGTCTCACATCAGAGGTAGCGAAATGATTGGAAACCCTGTTAAAGGAAAGGTAAGTAGAATACCTTGAATCCTGTAGGCTACAAGACCAAAGGCAGCATACATTTGCAGTGGAGTAGGGGAGGTCATGCCAGACTGACAATTTTGACTGGGTCACCAAGGATATAGATCAGGAGAGGGCAGTGGGCATTGACTTTCTAGACTATAGCAAGGCCTTAAATGCTGTGCCACACAGAAGACTGACAAAGAAATTGAGCAGCCTAAGTTGGTATCCAAAGTGGCAAACTAGGTAAGAAAGTGGTTAATGGATAGGCAACAGAAATTGGGGGATAATGGCACTCAATCTAATGAGTGGAGAGGGGTGTCACAGGGCTCAGTACTGAGACCAGACCTTTTCACTGTCTTCATACATAACATTGCAGAAGAACTGGATAGGGAGGTATGCCTTTTTTGTAGATGACACCAAAATCTGTAAAAGAGTAGACACTTGTGAAGGTATGGAAAGAATGTGTAGGGACCTGAGAACTCTTAAGGGGTGTTCAAGGGTATTGCAGCTGGGGTTCAATGTCAAAAACTGTAAAATCATACACCTAGGGTATAGAAACCCTGGAGCTGGATATTGGCTGTGGGGAAAGTACTGACAGTCACTAAGCAGGAAAGGGACCTTGGGGTTATCATATCTGATGACATCAAAATGGTAAGGCAGTGTGACAAAGCACTGAATAGGGCCAGTGGCATGCTGGGATGCATAGGGAGAGGTATCACCAGCAGAAAAGGTAAGTGGTGTCACTATAGTATTGCTCACTGGTGCGACCACACCTGGAATACTGTGTCCAGTTCTGGAGGCCACACCTCGAAAAGTACATATACAGGATGGAGGTAGTCCAGAGGACGGCAACTAAAATGGTGCAGGGGTTACATTAAAAGCCAAATGAGGAGAGACTGGGGGTTCACAATTTGTACACCACAGAAGTGATGAGACTGATAGGGGACATGATGGAGATCTATAAGTACCTCATGGGGGTGAACAAGTTGCAGGAGGGGAGATGAAGCTGGTAGGGGGACATTTAAGAGGGATGTGAGAAAGTGCTGTTTCACTGAAACAGTGGTGGTGGTGGATGCCTGGAACAGACTGCCAGTGGAAGTGATGTAGGCAACAAATTAGCTTCAAGCATGTGTGGGATAGACATAGGGGAATATTAGTAACTAGCCAAGGAGGAGAGAGTGTCACCAGAGACAATTTTGGGTCTGCAGAGACATACTGGACAGGGACCATCTGGGCAGACTGGGTGGGCCAAGTTGTCCTTTCCTGCTGACAAATTCTATGCTTTTGTGTTTCTACTGGACACTTCTGCTTTGCATGATGTGGGATTTATCTGATCTGCCACGGGAAAAAAAACACCTTGAGAAATGTGTGGCCTTTTTTACATGATCACACTGATTTTAGGTTTGCAATTATGATATGTAATCAACAAGAGGAGTCACATACACTGATGTAGTTTGGGTCAGCCTAATAGCCTAATGATCAGAGTTTCGACTCACCAGCTAAGTGGGGAGCAGTTTCAGAGCTAGGCATTTTAGTCTGGATTAACAGACTGTGCATGGTCCCTGTAGAATGAGACTTTTCCATGTGGTGGTTGAGTGGCATTTGATACTACTTTTGGCTCTACCCTATGGTGACCCAAGGGGTGAGAGAACAGCTGAATAGCCCTTCCATTACCATACTCATCACGACACTCTGTTGTGGGTCAGCTTCTGTGGCAGGCTATAAAAGTGGCCTTGCTCCTCCCATACATGCTGGCATTTTCTGCAGTGCCTGCCAATTATGTCACCTCCTTAGCTACCATGATTGAGTTTGTTACATGTCACATGTCTGCCATCAGGGCTGAACAATAACAATTGAAAATGTAGTGCAAATATTGATAACCATTCTGTATATAAACAATACAGATAAAAATTCTGCATTCTTGAGACATAAAAAATGAAGAACGAACAGAGCAAATACATTGACTCCACTAGAATCATGCATGCTTGGGACAGTCTCAAGTATTACCACATGGAACAGCAATGCAATATTTATAGCACAAGATACTATAGCATTGTTGGAGCCTATGCAAGTGATAAACATTTAAAAAAGTAGCCAGAAATTGTGTCTTCTAAGTAATCAAAGGACTACTGTATATCATGGATTATCACTGCATAAAATTTAGTTTCTAACACATACTCTACGTAGTACAGGAAATAATATATTTCTAATACTTGCCGAAACTGTGGTGCCTAACTGAAATACTTATAGTAAACCTTAGACTGCCATAAAAAAGAGAATGTATAGGAAATCTGGACAGATATATCCGTATTGGGCACAGCAAGGGTTAATATGACTTTCTGAAATAGCATGGTTAGAGGCACATAATGGGCACTGGGATACGATGCATCTAAATATAAAAAAAAAAAAACAGGAGCAGCAGTTTGTCTGCATACAGGGTGTATAGTCATTCCTATTCCTTTTCAGAATGAATGTGCTTAGGCTATGCCTCCTGCCTGCATATTTTCTATTTTTAAGTTGACTACACCACATATAGCAGATGGCTGATTTATTTTTAAACACTGCAGTTTCAAAGGCTATTTATTTTCTTTCTCTGAAGACTGCATGTGTGTTGAATATGGTTAATTAATACTACAGAGAAATATTGTAGCATTTGTTTTACATTTGTATGCTACAGTACAATATTTCTCCAAGTTCCTACTGTACAGGTGAAAGAGAACCTAGTTGGCTGAGGTACCAAGGAGTTTATAAAAGGCTGATGTGGAGGGCACACAATCTCTAGACAAGAGGAAACACTGCACTCACCATATGCCACTCAATACCAGAAGCTTACAGTGGCACCAGTTGCCATCCAGAGAAGAGAAGAAAAAACAGTGATGGGGCTGCACCAAATGTTCTTTGAGAAGAGAGTGAATGATCTAAACATGTACACCTAGGAAGATGGGGAACATGACAGAAACCTTTAAATACCTCATGGGGGTGAATAAGGTATAGAAAGGGAGCATTTTTCAGAAAAGAAGATGCACAGAAACTAGGAGGCATGCAATGAAGCTGGAAGCAAATGTTTAGGAGGAATGTGAGGATGTATTTCTTCACTTGGAGGGTAGTGGATGCCTGACACAATCTTCTAGAATGGGTGGTGGGGGTGAAAACAGTGGCTGGCTTCAAGAGTGCAGGGATGGATATAAAGGAAAACTGATATCAAAGCAGGTGGTGAACAGGTGCCAGAGACCATGTCTGTAGTGTCAGAATAGATAGGGAAAAGTGGGTCTGACTAAGTGGGCCAAGCAGACCTCATCTGCCAACTAATTCTATGTTTCTATGCGTTTGAGTGTAAAAATCTTGTATTCAGTAAAGTGCAGTGAGCTCACATCAGGGGGGCGCTCTTAAATTAATTATCCCAACATTTTTTGCCTGTGAGTGATGCTTGTTTGAGGTTGCACAGCCACACTATAAACCTATTTAAATAGTCCAAATCTTACAGGTTCACATAATTCCTTTATCTAAATTTTGGTATAAATATAATTATGGTTACTGTAAAAAAGAAATGTAAGTGACAAACTGTGCTCACATATAAACTAAATATATAGGCCCACATTTTCAAAAGACATGGGCGGCGCATCTCTGGAGCAAGTGAAGATAAACTGCACATCTCAAAAGATGCTCCAAACTCCCTTGTTCAAAGGAGGGAGATGGGCTGCTCAAATCAAGATGGGCTGAGGCACAAAGTTAATGTATGTGGCCAAAGTTGAGGGTGTGTGCCCATGAATATCCTGCACATTGAGATATTCAGTAGAGATGGGCGGCCCAAGTGCAGGAGATGAGCGGTGCAAAGTTAGGCATGGAAAAAGCATGCCTTAGTGCAAGCCACTCATAGGCAGGCTGTGATACTGCATACATGAGTAAAGCAGCCTGCCAGTCCTGGTAGTCCAGTGGCACCTTCCACCCAGCCCTATCCCTGATGCAGAGTACTGTTGCAACCCCACATGTCTCATGGTGTAGGGACCCAACAGTCAGGTGCCCTGTGTCCAGACCCCGACCGCAGACATGTGGACAGAACCCCGATATGCCCAAGTGATGTGGACCCCACCCATGTCCTGACACCCAAGCGGTGTGAAAAATAACCCCATTCCCCTGCTACCATAGTGTACTGCCCCCAACCACCCATCCTGTTCCCAGAATGCTGTGAAGTAAAACCTCATCCAGGTCCCCATACTGCAGTGCCCCATTACCTTGTCCCATTCCCTGAATGCTGTGCATGAGATCCCCAACCCATGTTTCCATAGTGTAGTGAGCACCCCCCCACCCCAGTAGGCAGGTTCCCTTCCCGTGTCCCCCCACCCAACCAGTGCCGCCAACTAGCACAACCCTCCACACCCTGCCACAGCCAGCCACCAACTAATCGGTCTTGATCACATACTGTGCAGGTGAGCCATGTGGGATACACAGTACCTGATCCTCAGTGGGTTGGGATGCAGGGGTGAAGTGACAGACCTTCACGTGGGACAGGAAAAAGTACAGGTAGGCACATCTGGGAGAAGAATGAACCCCCCCACTCCCACCTATGCTACACCAGTATCCTGAGCTGTTGGCAATAGGAGAAGATGACACCAAGATGTTGGTGTTCATTCTACTAGTGAGACAGCATCCCATCCAGGGTCTCCAAGCACCGGTTCCCAGTTGTGTGTCATCAGACCCTATTCCACAGTGATCAGGACAACACGTTGTCAGTGACATGGCCAAGGGTGTGAGACAATGAGGGGCCACCAGTACCAGCAGTAATGAGACACCACACACTGGGGTCATGGAGGGTGCATACAAGGCTGTAACAGGCAGTGGAAGGTGGTCCATAGGAAGTACACTGGCCTCATCAATGCTTGTAGCATTATCCTAGGTCTGTGAGAGGTGGAGCTGGTGAAGTGGGGAGCTCCTGCCAGAGGTGAACTGGGGCATGGAGCACGTGCCTCAGGTGTCCTGTGTTGGGGATGTGGAGGTCCTCTGTCAGGGGTCAGCTGTGGTTATGGGGAAGGACCCTTTGCCTGGCATGACATAGGGATATTCAATATAGGGATATTCATTTAATGTGTGCATTGGGTGTATTCGGTGGGACAGTATGAGATCATGACTGAGCAGCTGGCACCTGGCTGTGGCAGGGTGCAGTGCACTGTGCCAGTCAACGGCACGGGTTGGGTTTGGGTGTGTGTGGGGAGGGGTCTGTTTCTACTGGGTGGGGGTCGCTACACTATGGAAAGTGTTTGTTGGGGGTGTATGCATGGTACCAGTACATCAGACTGGTGCACCCACTGTTCAGTGCAGATTGTGGTTTGGGGATCAAGGCTGGGGTGGGGTGTTGCACTGCACAATGGGGGGTCTGTTACTATAAATGAACATCGGATCATGGGGCTGGGGGGGCAGGCCAACCCAGCAGGTCTTGCTGGGTGCAGGCATGCTAATGGGACCATAATGGGCATGCAAATGACCCATTTTTGCCTTGCATGCCTAATGGTCCATTTGCATATCCTGGCTGAATATCACCATTTGGGGTGCAGTGCATCTGGGGTGCACTGGTGCATCCCCCATTTGCGGTATTCTGCCTATCCCCCAGAATGCGCCAGAGCATTGTCAGCTGCCCCAATTTGTGCCACCCACAAAAGTCACTACATTCAGATGGGTTGCACAATCTGGTGGAATTGCTCATATTGTTTGAATATAGCAGTTTGTTGCGCCAGTGCAACTTTTTGGGTGGTGCATCTAGATGCTCACTATATTTGCCCAATTTGGAATATACTGACCATACAGTTTATCCATTTATGAGACTACAAATTTGAAAACATTAAAAACTCTCACTCACTTCACACTTGAATATTTGTAAAACTTAATGCTCACACTGCTTTAAATCCTGATCCAGGTACATTCAGATTATCTTTTTGTAATGCTTAATGATACCATCTTAAATTTCAAGGATTGAAAGTAATGAAAGATGCCATTCTTTTTGTCCATTTTCACAATGGAAATGGAGTAAATTCAGATAGGTGGGAACCTCACAATATAGAAAAACAGCATTTTTCAATTTAACCCCACCACCTGAAGGATAAGTCCACAATCTGGGGTTTACACAAAATATTTTGTTTTCATTATCTTCAGCAGCTGTATTTATCTTTCGTATAGGTCCTGGTATGTAAACAATGGATCATGTCTAAATATACTGAGTGGTCCAGCATTGCTCACTTGAATTGAATGTATGCAAGTGAGGAGCTCAGAGCTACTCCGTATAGTCTAAATGCCACCACACAACCTATTTTTTTACATTCCAGGACATACTGAAAAGTTAAATACAGCTGCTGAAAGGTAAAGCTAAAATTATTCTTCTGAGTGAAACCCAGATTGGGGGTTTATCCTTTGGGTGGTGGGTTTGTATTGAAACATGGTGTTTACCTTTAATGTGAAGTGGAATAATCACACTTTTTTAAAAATGTTGTATTTATCTCTCCACAGCTGCACTATAATTTCTGCTTTCCCCGTGCTCTCTTCTCAGTCCAGGCTCTGCCTGTTGATGCTGCTTGCTGCAGTCAGAATTCACTACCATTCTTCGATGCCACTTGGAAACCCTCCTCATGGTGGGGCCCTGGTGAACCAGAACTTATAAATCTTCATGGGCGGAGACAAGCATGACCATAGGGCATGTTCACCCAGCTTCTAAGATGCCGTGAGCATGGTGCACAGGGAAATATTTCTTCCACGTAGGCCCATCTGACTCCCCATGCCAATTCAAGGTCACTGGTGCCTGACCTCCAAGGGGAGAGCCACTGTTGTATGGTTGCCCATGACATCAAAGCCTTCCCCCAAACCCAACAGAGGAAGAGTTGTTGTGGGCAGATTTTGCCCCAGGTAATCCAGCCATGTGGACTCTTCAGGGTCTCCTTGACTTTACTGGCCAATTAGACTGAGCTAAGTTTATGGTGTGCACCCAGATCTTACATAAGGGAGCAAAACATGCTCCACTGACAGTGTTGTGCCAGGCAAAATGCTGTTTCAGTAGGTTGCCATTTCCCTAAATACTAATTAACCCAATCCAGAGCACGGCTTTTAGCAGTATTTCTTAGCCAGCAAAAAATTGCATCATTTGATTTTAAGTCAAAAAAAATATTTTTGGGCTTTATAGATTCAGCCTCAATCCATTTTTTATTTTCTTAGATTTTTTAAACTGCTTTTGTAGTAAATTTTGTTATTAATGACTCAATAAAGATGGCAGCCATTTGCAATTTTTAAAAAATCTCTTCCACTGAGGTTACCTGTTGAATGTAAATCCTAGATTTCTACTGTAAATGTATTTGGATGGTACTATTGTGTGTTTCTGATGGTAAACAGCTCAGCACTGCACCAAGATATTAATTATTTTTTTTCATGGCGGGTGCAGCACAAGAATGGGAACTTTTAAAAACGTAAATATCCTATAGCTTCCTTCAGCAAGGAAAGAAAATGAAATCAAAACTGGTAAACTTGTGTTTTATTACAAAAAAAGTCATGGTGACTAACAAGTACTGTTGCATTAAGGAGTTTTCATATACTGCTTTTTATACTCCTTATCAGCTCCTTGTGTTCATCCCTGCTGCTCATCTGTGATTCCAAATCCATGTGCTGCACATGCAGGAAATGTCACAATTAATTTCATGCTGACCATGTTAGAGCGATTGATGACTTGGAAGTGAGCCTTATGACTCAGTTTTCAAAAAGCTTAGCATGGGCCAAAGGCCAAGTTCCTGTGCACAACTTGCTGTGTGGGGAAAAACAATTTCTGCCCTGATTAAAATGTTGTTTTAAGCATTTTCTGTGCACAAGCACCATTTTCCATTTTTTGCACAACTGCTGCTACACTTGATAATACCAGATATAGCATCTGCACACAAAAAAAGAGGGAAATATGCCATAATTTGGTAAAGGAGATCCAAAAAGGCAACCTTTTTTTTAAGCATCATAACATTGTTATTACACCTTTAGTAAATGATGTGATTTACGATATGAAAGCTGAAATAACAGGAAAAGCATCAGTTTATCAATGTTGCTACACTGTGGTCATAAACAGGATGAGTTACAATTTGAACAAGTAGTAAACATGACAACCCACCACTGAATAGATATACAGTTTAGGGTGTCATTTATGTAAGCAATAAGACATGGCAGTGACATTGGCTGTGATGGGTTAATGCATGCCCAAGCACAAAGTAAGACATAAGGCACTTGCGCCTAGTGCCTTCAGCACCCAGGAAGTGCATTAACCCATGACAGCCAACACCCCTGGAGTGTCTTTTCTTTCTATATCAAAATGTTTATTCACAATACAGAAATACAAAAGTCCACACAGCGAAGGGTATGTAAGCAGAGATAACAAATCATTAATATTATATGCAGAAGCACATACTTTAAAAACAGGGAAAGCATTTTGTCACAAATAAAACAGTATATAAAGAATGTGCCACTCCTCTCCTCCAGTACTAACTAAAGGTGTCAAATAATTATACAGGAAAAAATAACTATCATACAAATGCATCCATTTAACGATGTGTTGTAAATACTGAATGCTAAAATTCAAAATAACTCCTATCTCAAAAGGAAAAAAAAGGTGTAAGGATAGTACCCTACATGGCTAAGATTCCAGCTGGCTTGGCTATAACCCAAAAAGAGGAAAAAAAACAAAACAATATATTGAAAAAAGGGGTGAGGAGAGAGGGGGAAGGAGGACTTGGAGAGAGAGTATACACCTAGAAGTTCTCACAACTAAGACTCCAACTGCTACAAAGTTAAAAAAGCAACCCATTTCCCCATAAATGTAATTCAAATTAATAGGCTCGATCCCTGATTATAACCACAGTATTATCCCATAATATGATATTCTATGAGTTCTTTAAGGAACAAAATCAGGGACATGAGCCAGTTGATGCAGATACCACTTTCACAATCACAACTCAAACACAAAACCCCTCAATCTGGTAGAATGACACCCCAGGGCATAAATCTCCCTGATCAGAAGATGCCTGATTTCAATAGAAGGAATGGCATTAGTGCACCACAATCTAGTAATGGCCTTCTTGGCTGCCAAAATTAAAAGGGTAACCTGCCGATAAGTCATATTATCCACCAAGTGGCCCTCTAAGGGGCCATGGTTAAAATGTAGACTGGTATTTGAAGCTCAACACAATCATAAATAAGAATAGTTTCTTGAATAATTGCTGACCAATAGGAGCTTAAGAACGGGCACACAAGCAAGATATATGCATGATCTTCATATTCCATGCCACATTCCCTCCAACACCTTCCAAGAATAGGATTAGTAAATGCTGCTATTGAAACTGGGATATGAAAAAATCTACTTTGTAGATTCCAGGCATATTCCTTCCAAAAAAGTGAGCTAGAAACTTTAAACACTTTAAAGGACGAAGTCTGCCAACTAGTTATAGGAAAACCAATGCTCAATTCATTTGACCAGGCCACTCTTATTGAATCATCTGAATCTGCAGACCGCTCACTAAGAGCTTGATATATGAGACTAATTAAATGATCTGAGGGTGCCTGCTAATAAATGCAAGTAATAACAATACCAACCAAGAGGGGTTTTCTACTATGTTAGAAAGGGCATCTTCTGAGTTATGTAAATATGATTTAAGTTGTAAGTATGTATAAACATACTTTTGTGGTAGGCCATAGTTTGCCTGTAAAGTCATGAATCAATGAAGCCCATTAGGACCTACTAATTGAAATATATATTTTAAATTATAACTTAGTCAAAAACTAAAGGTTTTATTAGTTTTATTAGGAGACAAAGAAGTATCTTGGGCTAAAAATCTGAAAAATAAAACTTCTGAAGCTGTAAAACACCATTTTAATACAGTGAGACAATGTTGAAATGGTTCAGCAGTATACCAAGAAAATTTGGAAAGTGGTATACATTGTAAAGGAAAACCAAATAAATATCCCTGAAGATCAAATAAATTGCCCCAATGAAATTCAAATAGTTTCCAATAGGTATCGTATCCAGGACTTAACCAAAATAATATTATTTGTAACTGGGATGCCAAAGCATATTTTCTTAAATCCGATAAATTCAGGCCACCCCATTCCCGTGGAAGTTGGAGAATATCTAATTCTAGGATATTTACCTTTCCATATAAAATGGGATATTAACTTATTTCAAGCTTGGAAGTATGTACTACAGGGAAATACAAGTAATATTTAGAGAAAGAATAAAATACGAAGAAAGATAGTTTGCCAAACTGTTTCAACTCAAGCCAAAAAACATAGTGGGGTCTGGAACCATCTAGCAACATCCTCTTCCAACTCTCGTGTAAGAGGCTCATAATTAAGCAGTTCAAGATGAAGCAACTGTCTGGTTAATTTTACCCCCAAATATTGTATAGTAGTTTTATGCCACTTAATTGGAAAGGCTAACTTAAGGGGATGAGGGGGGTATAGTTATATAACAGCACTTCTGTCTTATGCTCATTCACTCTGTACCCTGCCGGAGAACAGAAAAGATTAAGTTGGTTCCATATTGCCGGAATAGACTTCACCGGTTCAAGCAAAGTAAGCAGAATGTCATCTGCAAAGAGAGAAATTTAATAAGACTCCCCCCATAGGGATACCCTCTACATCTGGGTGAGTCTGTATTGCTTGGGCTAAGGGCTCAAAGTACAAGGCAAAAAGCAGGGGAGAAATGGGACAGCCTTGACGGGTGCCCCGTGTAGAAGGGAATGGGTCCAACAAACAACTATCTAACTTGAGACAGGCCTTGGAACCAGTGTATATAGGATCTGAAGCTGAGTCCTAATACCATTAAGAAAGTCAAAGCATGACAGGGTCACCCAGTGGAAAGACCAGGCAACCCTGTCAAAGGCCTTTTCTGCATCAAGGCTCAAAAGAATAAGGGGTTATTTTCTGTGACCGGCATAATCCAACAAAAGGTAGCTGAGTTACACAGCACCATGAGCCTGTCTACCCTTAATAAAACAAATCTGGTCTGGGTCAATGAGAGACAATAATAAATGCTCCAATCTGTGGGCTAAAACTGCCATATACATTTTATAATCAAAATTTAACATAGATATTGGGTGATATGAGGAATGATGTTTAACATAATTTTGAGGTCTATGGGTAGCTGTTAACACCATATATTTCCAAGAAGGAGGAGAACACCCATCCTGCACTTCATGAAAGACCACCACCACAGAGGGGAAACAAAAGGTCCTCAAACATTTTATAAAATTCAGAAGGATATCCATCTAATCTGGGTGCCTTCATGGTTTTGGACCTCTGAAGAACCCAGTCCAGGTCACTGAAAGTCATTTGGGCTAGCAATGCCTCTGTCTGCATTTCAGATAATTTAGATAAAGCTAAACTCTGCAAATGTATCTCTATTCGAGTTGCATTCAAGTTGGGACTTGTACAGTATAAGGTCTGATAGTATCTAGCAAGAGCACTTCTGATGGAAAGAGAATGTTTTAACAGTCTCCCAGTATCTAGATCTATCAAACTCGTCACACAGGCCCTTGTTAGAATGCATTCAAAGTCTACGGGCAAGGTTCCTGGCCCCCTTTGCCCCCCCCCATGAAAGGTATGTTTCAAGTAAAACAAATGTTGTTCTATCTGCTGATCTATAATATTTTGAATCTTCTGTTTTAGAACTTGTATTTGGGGTCACAATGAGTAATCACTCTGTGCAGTAGAAGGCTAAGATGCGCAGCTGTTCCTGAAATTCCTGTAAACAGGTTTCTTTCTCCCTGGATCTGTTAGCAGAATAAGCAATAATACAACCCCAGATAACTACCTTCAGGGTGTCCCTGAGGAGTGCATTAGGGGTATCTGATAAAGAGTTATCTTGTAAAACCTGTGGGATCAACTCCTGCACCATCTTTCAGAACTGAGGGTCCCTAAGATGCACAAGGTTGAGATGCCAACATCTGGTCCTCTGAATAGACCCTAGCATAAATTTAGCATATACTGGGGCATGATCTGATAAAAATGTCATAATATGCCACACATCCTGTAAGGACTCCAAATGTTCAACAGAAGTAAATGAATAATCAAGACAAGATGCCAGCCCTGTATGTGTCAACACATGAGTATATCCCTGGGCAGTCAGAAAACAGTGATGGCAAACATCAATAATCCTCGAAGAAGGGAAAGTATGATGGAGAATTTTTTGGAGAGGGTTAACCCTACAGGCTAGAGAGAGTGACACATATAAAAACGGGCTGAGCATAACTTTAAGATCTCCTTCCAAAATCAGTTGTCCTTGGAGAACATCTAATAACTGAGTAAAAAATGCTTGAGCCAAGATTTTCAAAGTATCATCGGGGGAAATAGATGCCAACATAACTGGATTTATTTATTTATTTAGTTCATAAATCGGATTTACTACCTTTGAGTCATAGACTCATTTACAAAAGCACCTCGTCACAGGGAGGGGGAGACAACAAGTAGTGAGGCGAGACAGGGTGAGACAATACAGTTGTGTACATACATTATACATAGCATAAGACATAGGTGTTTTACAGAGTAAATTATACATAGCATAAAGAATAGGTAGATTACCATAGTACAGAATGGAGAACACTGTTAAAGCCTGGTAGGTCATGCAGGCAAGCTTCAGAGAAGAAACGGAGGGGCAGGCTATCAAGGCTGGAGAGAGAGAGCCGATGGCCCTTACATTGAGGCACTACACTTCCAGTGCCGTGGGTGGTTGCTGGGGCAGTTTTGAATTGACCAATTTTAGGGGTGTTAGCGATGTGCTTGGGGAGGAGTTGTACCAGGTTGGTGCCCTGTAGTAAAAGGACCTTTGGGCAAGGGAGGTCCTGGCTCTAGGCACCAGGAAGGCAGTCTTGCAAGTGGCATGGGTGATGGTAGAGTGGGAAGCAGGCTGGAGCTGAGCCGCGACACAAGGGGGACACAGACCTAGAAGAGTCTTTTTTGCTAGTATACCAGTGTGATATTGCAGGCGTTCTTCTAGATTGAGTATATTCGTGGAGGCGTAGAGCTAGCACGTGTGGGTTCTGCTTGGGGCACCAGGCAGGAGCCGACAGGCTTTGTTGATGGAGGTCTGGACTTTAGTGAGGGTAGTGGGGCTAGCAGCTGCGTATATGGGGAGGCCATAGTCGACTAGTGACAGGATGGCGGAAGTAATGGCCAACCGCAGGGCGAAGTCAGGGAGGCAGTCTTTGTGGTGATAGAGGAGCCCAATCCGGGTGTTCATGGCAGAGGATAGGGCACTGATATGGGTATGAAAGGAGAAGGACGAGTCAAAGGTGATCCCCAGATATTTGAAAGTTGACACCTGTTCAAGGGGATGGAGGGTGTTGGGAAGTATGGAGAGGGGGGCATTTTTGGAGCTACTTTGGTGGTGTGTGAAGATCATTGACTTTGTCTTCTTGAGATTCAGGACCAGGCGGTGGTCGAGGAACCATTTTTCAGCTTGGCTGAAGGAGGTTTGTAGGCTGTTCTGGAGAGGACCGGATCGAGTGCGAGAGAGCAGGACTGCATCATCTGCGTGATATTAGCAGCTTTCTGTACACGAGCTGGGAAGGGTGTTCAGGAAGAGACTGAATAATGTGAGGCCCAGAACTGAGCCTGAGGGACTCCCCGAGAGGACAGGCAGGGCCGAGGATAGGCAACCAGCTAGCTTGACGCTGCTGAGAGACCTGCATTAAGGTAGCTGGAGAACCAGGCTAACGGCTAGCAGACAGCCCTTACTACAGAGGGTGGCAAGCAATAGTGGGTGGTTCACGGTGTCAAAGGCCTTGGACAGGTCTATGAAAACTGCCTCAGCCAATTCCCCGCCATCTAGTGCAGAGTGTATATGGTGGGAGAATTCCAGAAGGGCTGTGGTGGTGCTGTGACCTGGATGGAATCCATGTTGTTCAGGGCACAGTATGTCGTGGCTGGAGAGATAAGTTACGAGTTATGTGGCTACTATTTTTTCAAGCGCTTTGAAGGGGGGGGAGGATGGAGATGGGTCTGTAGTTATTAGGTACAGTACGGTCTCCATTCTTATGTATAGGGATGATTTCGGCCTGCTTCCATGCCTTCGGGAATTGTCCGAGACACAGGGATCGATTGAGGAGGTCAGTGAGGGGGACTAACATGACATCCAGTGTTAGGCGGAATATCCAGGAGTCGAGGGGGTCCTCACCAGGGTTGCAGGAAGAAAGAGCGTTTAGGAGGATTGGCTTCGCATCCTGTGGGGAGATAGTCCTAAAGAGAAATGGGGGGCGAACAATAGCTGGGTTGTCGCATACCGGTATGGGGTCAAAGAATGGGCCGAGAACTGAGCTTAGGTCAGTGAAAGTTTCTTGGAGGCAGTTGGCACATGGGGAGGGTCCGCATTAACAGCGCCATTTATGAGCATCTGAGATGGAGGAGGGAGCAAGTCGTCCTGCTTAACTCCTTCATGTTATTCCAGAAGGTGCGGCATTGCCCCAAGTGGATGTCAAGATGGATTGGTAGTAGCTGGCTTTGGCTTTTCTATGGCCCATGTGCACTGGTTCTGTGCTGCATTATAGGCCTGTCTGTCAGCTAGTTTGCCAGTATTGACAGCAATGTGCCATAGATTATCACGTTGCTTCAGCTGTTTGATCAGGGGTGGTTATCCAGGCAGCCGAAGTGCCTCTTGGTATGGAGGCGGTGATAGGGACAAACATCACAGGCCTTGTAGAAGGCATTGGTGAGGAAAGCAAGGCAGTGTCTATATCCGGCGAAGGTTGGAGACCAATCAGTTCCGCAAGGTGACGCTTAAGTTTATGTAGACCTCCTGGCAAAACAACGATTGAGGGTGGCAAAGCCCGAGGTTTTGAGCGTGGGGTGGACCAGTGGCAAAGAATTGGTGAGTGGTCACTGAGGAGTTGGGCAATATATTGATATCCTTTATTTTGTGTGGGCGGTTGGAGAGCACAATGTCAAGCAGCTGCATAGTCCTACTCAGATTGGTTAAATCTGGTGGGTTGAGTCACTAGCTGGGATAGATCAAGGGAAGTGAAGGTATCTTTGATTTGAGCAGAGGTAGTACTGAGCCAGTTGACGTTGAGGTCACCCACTATGAGTTGTTCTGCCTGTGAGGCAGGAAAGAGAGGTATTCAGTGAGGGAGTGGATAGCTTGGTTTTGTTCACGGTGGGGGTACATATGTCGCTACAGGAAGTAAAGGGCCACGGCCTGGGTCAGAGAGATTTTTAGGGTGATAGCTTGAGCCCCATGATCGAGCTTTGAGGCAGCAGGGCATGACCCAGGAGGGAGTTCCTTAGGTAGACAGCGCAGCCCCCCACGCTACCCACACGATCATCTCTGAAGAGGAAGGCAGGAGGGAGACGGTCGAGTCCGGGATCAGTGGTGAGAGCCAGGTTTTCCATATGGCAAGGACATCAGGCTTATGCTGGGAGGCCCAGCATTGGAGTGCAGCAGTGTTTTAGGCAGACTGCAGATATTCATGCAGGCAATGTGGAGGCCATGCCCTGTGGAGGGCAGTGTACCGGTCCTGGGCCAGGGTTGGGGTGGACATTACCCGAGAGCAGGAGGAGTAAGATGGTGAGCCGGAGCAAGGGACTGCAGCTGTGATGGTGGTGGTGTCTGGGCAGTCGGGAGGGTTTGCGAGGGGTATTGCAGGGGATGGGCAGGGAGCTAAGGGTGGGCAGGGCTAGCGCAGGGGGATGCCACCAGCTATTGTGGGCTGCACAGGATATGGGTGTCGGAGGGGGGTGAGAGGAGGCAGTTGGGCGAGCCAGTGTGTGTGGGGTGTAGGAGGAGAAAGGAGGGTTGAGGGAGGGGTTTGTGGGAATGGGAGGTGGACAGGAGGCTAGCATAAGAACACATGTCGCAGTGTATGTCGCAGTGTCATAGAGGTTTAGTGCTGTGTTTTTTTGTAGCAGTGTTGGGGCGAAGAGGAGCAGTGTGAGTAATCTAATACCGAAGGGAGTCATTATGTTATGGAGCTGTGTGAGAGATAGGAGGGCTTAGAAGAGCAGGATCCCTCTAGTGTTCAGCTAGTATAACCTGCAGATGGTAAAGTAGACTGATTGGTTCTGCAACCTCACGTGGTAGTGCCTATAAAGTGGAGAGCCGACCAAGGGTGGTGGCGGTGGGGAGCTTGTTCACAGTGCCGGCGGGGTTCAAATTCAGAGCTGCAGAATCCCTCAGCTCTGCAGTGTGCCGTACCTGTGTTCGGGGGGGGGGTTGCGCGGGCTATCCGAGCCGCGATTTGGCTGCTGGTGCTTGGGGAGGGCGATCTCCTTCCTCAGCCCTCACGACCCCACTGTGATCTGGGGAGAGAGAAGGTGGAAATTAAGTACTGCACCACAGGAGGCGGGCCAGGTGAGGCAAACGAGCAGCACAGCCAGCGCTTTTTTTTTTTTTTTTTCTAGCAGGCAACAGTTCACAAGTCTCACAGTAGCACTAACAATATTAAGGCAAAGGCACCAGATGAAAAATGCAGTCAATATGCAGTGGAAAGCAAAAAATACATATTGTAGGCGCGGAGCAAAGTCCCAGTTTAGGCGCCAAATTCAAATTCAGAGCTGCAGAATCCCTCAGCTCTGCGGTGTGCCGTACCTGTGTTCGGGGGGGTTGTGCGGGTGATCCGAGCCGCGATTTGGCTGCTGGTGCTTGGGGAGGGTGATCTCCTCTCAGCCCTCACGACCCCACTGCGATCTGTGTCTGGGGGTTGCTGGCGATCCGAGCCGCGTTGGCTGCTGGTGCTTGGGGAGGCGATCTCCTTCCTCAGCCCTCATGACCCCACTGCGATCTGTGTTGGGGGTTGCGTGGGCAATCCGAGCCGCGATTTGGCTGCTGGTGCTTGGGGAGGGCAATCTCCTTCCTCAGCCCTCACGACCCCACTGCGATCTGTGTTCGGGGGGGGTTGCGCGGGCGATCCGAGCCGCGATTTGGCTGCTGGTGCTTGGGGAGGGCGATCTCCTTCCTCAGCCCTCACGACCCCACTGCGATGGATGGGCATGTAATCTACCTGCTGCATTGGCATACTGGCCATCTGAGTCAACAATTTGTCTCTGAAACTCAAAAGGGACTCCTCTGGGTATAAGAATAGCCACCCCCCGGTGCCTACCTGAGGCATGGGAGGAAGCTATAACAGTGGGAAAACTAAAAAGTTTAAACTTATTGTGCTTCTTCAAGGACAAATGTGTTTCTTGTAAGAAAATAATATCTGGTTTGTCCTGCTTAATAAATTGTAACTACCTTGATCGCTTTATGTGATTATGGATTCCATTAATATTCAAAGATAAAATTAAAGATGGTTGATCCATTCAATAAAAGTAGTAAAAGTATATATCTGAGTAAGAAACTCTCTCCAAGCCCCCAACATGATTCCCAGAGATGCAAAGTAGATTAAATCCTGATAAACACACCCAGAAAAAAATCAGAAAGATCAACTGCTTCAGCCTCCTTCCTTGAGGTGGATATAATACACTAACAAATCAGTAACCAACATGGTAAAACATTTGAATGTCATAAGTCCATTAAAACTATTAGAACAATTTTTAAGAAAATTGAGAAAAAAAATCATAAACACATCACAACCAGCTTTCAACAACCAATAATTGCAAAAATGCAATAAAATATAACAAAACAAAGAAATGCAACAATATAACTTGCAGAATGAGTAAGATAGGTAATAACAGTAAACAAAATTTATAACTGGCTTCCTAGTAGGGAAGCTTTCCCAATGCCTCCTATATGGGAGCTAAAAAAAACTTCCCAGGAGGAAAACCCACATGGAAACTGTGGGCACCCAGCCCCACTACTAACACCCAGGGCGGTGGTAAAAAATGAACAGATGAAGGCTAGGAGGGTGAAGAGCCACCAGACCAAATCTGGGGTCGATGTTCCTACCTCGTCAGCCTACATTTGGATGAAGCTGATTTTATTTATTTATTTATTTAAAACATTTACTAGGAAGACATGCTGAGCAGACTACTGCTCGATTCCGGATGTGCCCTGGGGGAGGGGCTAAATGAGGCAACACAGAGTATGATACGTCGACAAGCACTGAACATTATATATATGGATACTGCTGGAAATAGGTAGGTAGCACACTCGCCTCTGAGGCCGGGAGATCAGAGGGCTGTGGGTTCAGTTCCCACATCTGGCACTTGGGTTAATATCCCAGTACTGACACTGTAGTGCAGCATGAGAGGGGTTTCTGCACTTCTGAGGTGCCGTCTTTCAGATGAGATGTTAAACTGAGGTCCCATCTGCCTGGACTGGTGGTAGTTCAGGTGGATGTTAAAGATCCCATGGCACTTATCGAAAAGAGTAGGAGAATTTCCCCGGTGTCCTGGCCAAATTTCCCTCTTTCACTATAAATACCACCAACAGCTTAATCTGGTTCAAAGTCAGTTGGCATTCATCTGTATCCCCCTCCCCCGGGTTGTGCCTGAAAATAGGCAGGATTTGTCTAGTGCACTTACCCGGTCAACAAAAGCTAAATAAATAAATAAATAAATAAATAAATAAATAAATACAAAGCAGTCATCTACAGTGTCACTGGACATTATATGCAGAGATACAGCCAGATATGAATACAATGCTGTCTTCTACAGTGACTATGAAATACTGGGAGACACAGCAAGTAGAGTGAATGGTCTGGTCCTAAATCCCTGATCAGGTCTATAAGCTAACAATCTGCCAGGATTTTAGAGACCCTGGAACTGTCAGGGAAAGGGGGTGAAGCTAGGTGCATGCATAGGCAGTGCAGAAGTGGGCTTTAAGGAGAGAATTGAGTTGGTGGGCAGAGGTAGTGTGCTGAATGGCCAGGGGACACAATTCTACAGTGAAGGCATGCACTACGAGAAGGCTACATGGCCTGCAGAGGTGGACATGTGAGAGAGAGACAAGGAACAAGTGTCAGAATTCCTGAGAGAGTGCAAGGGTTGGGGAGGAAAGGACAGGACATTTGAGAGATACGGGGGCAGGTACTGGGTTCAAAACTTAGCCATGAATCTGGCACAGTGTAAAGACTGGTAGAGATTGCAGTGGTGGGTGCTGGGAGGACAGTCAAGAATGAAGCGACAAAAAGAGTGGAAGAGGGTATCCAGTTTGGTTAAGGCAGTTTTGGGGGCAGCACCACAGACTACATCACCGCAAGTCAAAGATTGGGAGGATAATTTTCTGAACAACTGCATGGTGGGCTGGTAGTAGGATGCATCCATGGTTCCAGGGTAGAGACAAGGAAGTTGGAGAGCTAGAATAGGACTAGGTGTTCCTGGAGTTTTGTTAGAATGGGAAGGAGGGAAAAAGGTTGGTAGTTTCTGATGGACAAGGTGTCACCACCCTTCAGAAAGGGAATGACTGTAGCATGTTTCCACTCAGTTGGGATAGAAGCTAGCGAGAAGGAGAGATTGAAGAGGGAGGCCAGGGGGGAGGCAATGGATGGAGCTGACAGGAAAAACATTTTTGAGTCCAACTAAGAGAAGAGGGGCACTTGCTTTTGGAAGGGTTTAGTGCAAGCAAGGCTTTATAAACATCGGCCAGGGTAACAGGGTGGAAGGAGAAAGCATGGGGGGACTAGCTTGGGCAGCATATGGTAGAGTAGATAGGGAAGGTGAGGTAGGCAGGAGAGAGTACAGCAGGGATGCTAAGCAGTTCGTGAAGAAGATGTATTATTCAGTAGCCACTACCAGCGGGTCCTCTACTGTGGTGCCTCCTATATTAATGACAGGGGTAGGTGGTTGGGAAGAAAAGTGGTTAAATCACCTTCCAAAATTTAGAAGGGTGATTTATCTTGGTGAGGAAGAGGGATCGAAAATAATTTGGTTTTGCCTGGCAGATTCATCTAGTACATGCATTACGGAAAGTACGATACTTCTGATAAGCCAAAGCAGTGCCAAAGGCTTTATGGTCATTCCAAGCCTGGTCCCTGGCTCTTAGGCTTGCCATGACATCAGTGAACATCCAGGGCAGGTGAGCTGCCTGCACCCGGCTATGCTTGAGTGGGGCATAGGTGTCACAGACAGAGAGGAACTTTGTCTTGAAATAGTCCAGTGCTGATTGATAGAGGCGGCTTGAGAGATGAATGGCCAGTCTGTGTTAACCAGGTAATTTAGGAGGGACACCAGGTCCAGGGATTTAAAGGACCAAACCTGCAGGTTTCTGGGGGGGGGGCTTAGGTCTGTAGATTTTCCTTACGAGAAGATCTAATGGTGGTCATTTAGGGAGTCAGGTAGGAGACCTGCAGAAATTATACAATGTGAGTAGGAGGTGAGGGACCAATCTAGTAGGGAGTGCTTGAGGGCTTTGGAGTTTTTGGCAGATAGGCTTCATGATCAGTTGGGCCAGATTTAGTGAGGCTATCTCGTTTTGAATTTTGGGCTGGAGAAGGGGAGACAGTTCACATTAATGTAGCCCAGTATATGGAGCCCCCCACCCGATGTGTGGGATTTGAGGACACTTAGAAGGTCCTTGATAGAGGACACAAGGGAATCATGGGGGCAGTAGGAGCCAGCTATAAAGATGGGAATGGTGTGGGGGAGGGAGATTTTCACCACCAAAGAGCTTAGTGTTAGTGGTAGAGACGACGACACAGGGGTGAGATGAAGGGTAGAACTAATGTATAAGGCTATGCCACTGCCCTTTTTATCTCCTGGCCAGTCTTGCCAAATTACAGTGTAGCTAGGGACAGAGATGCTTGCATCCATGTTGTGCAGTTTCAGCCAAGTCTCTGTGATGATCAGAATGTCCAGTTTTATGGACAAGACATTTGGCTGGAGCACTGCGATTTTAGGGAGGAGACTACAGATGTTCAAGTGGGCCAGTCTTAGGCCTCGCAGGAGTTGGGGGAGGGGTGATTGGACTGGGGTTGGGTTCGATGTCCCCAGCCATCAGAAGCAGTACAGTTAACATGGTTCTGGACAGGGCTAGCTTCAACCTTTGGTGGGAGGAAGGAGGCTGGTGTGGCAGTGACAAGGTGGTCTTGGGTGGTGACTTTAGAGTGAGCAGACCAGTAGGGAAACTGGGGGGTAGTATGGAAGGGTCAGGTGACCAGGAGTAGAGGGGAGCAATGGGTGACAGGTGGAAGGAGGAGGTAGCGGAGTTGTGAGGGTAGGGGAGCATATAGTGGTTAAGTAAGTGACAGACCAGTGCATCTGGATAGGATGAGGGTGGAAAGGACACCAGGGGGACAAGGAGGGGGAGGAGTATGAGGGGGAAGATGGGCATGATGTGAGCAGTTAGATATATATATATATATATATGTGTATATCGAGTGGCATATAGGTGCTGCTATAGGCAGGGTGAGAGCCATTAGGCAGAAGTGGGAGCACAAGGTGTTGCAGCCGATTGAGAGCTTCATCACAGAAGTATGAGAGGAATATTGCCAAGTGCCACCTAGAGGGGAGCAGCGATAAGCTGCAAATAGGAAATTACACTGATAGAATTATGTGGCGACGGTGATCACATGACCCACACATCAGTATATAGGAAGATGCTGAGCAAGGCTGGTGGTGGTGGGGGCAGTGGGGTAGCCAATGCAAAGCATTGGCAGGGCAGTCAAATTCAAAGCAACAGGGAGATGCAACCACCGGGAACAGGAGCCTCGGTTGTTACCTGCAGATGCATTCCAGCAGCTCTGAGGGAGGGCAGGCAATCCAGAGTTCAGGATCCCTCATGATCACACCACAAGCTGTGAAAGAAAGGGGAGAAGGATCAGACTATAACTGCTAAGAACAGGGGAGGTACGGGGGGGGGGTTAACAAAGAAAAAAACTACTGGCTGGAAACCTGATTGGCAGTATGGCTAGGATTTAACAACCAGGCTGTAATCAGATACAGGAATTAATAAATTGTGGGAGACTTACTAAAAATCTGAGTTATAACCAGAATAAGGAAGAGGAGTTTAACGAGTGGGCAGTGGTGTATTGTAACTATCCCAAGACTGCTTAGCTACAGCAGTTAAAATTAAGTAGAGCACTGCTTAGGCCTTCTGCTACTCCATGATTTATGAGCAGCCCCAGATGAGCAGAGTTAAAATAAAGTGGATGGTATTTTAGCCACCCAACAGTTGCAAACTCTGCAATTACATGAATTTGGAGTACCCTCAGACAAGCTGTTAACACTTGAAATTGCTAAATTAAAGAGCAGCTAGACAATATCAACAATCAACTAAAAAGCATATGCAGCCCATTAATAAACTATCTTCATTTCTCTGATGACAGAATTTAGCTGCTACATAGAGAGTGAGTCTAGAGTCCAGTAAAATTAACAAATTAAATTAAGCAGAGCGGTCTACAGCGGTCCCCAGCCTTGGCGCCAAAATTAAAATTCAAAGTAACAGGGAGATGCAATCACTGGGAAACATGAGTCTCAGTTGTTACCTGCAGACATAGTCCAATAGCTCTGGAGGAGGGCAGCCAATGCAGAGTTTGTGAACCCTCACATCCGCACCGCGAGCTGCAGACAGAGTCCAGCAGATCTGAGGGAGGGCAGGTAATCCAGATTTTGGGAGCCCTCACAACTGCACCATGAGCTGCAGACAGAGTCCAGCAGCTTTGGGAGAGGGCAGGCAATCCAGATTTTGGAAGCCCTCATGACTGCACTGTGAATTGCAGATGGAGACCAGCAGCTTTGGGGGAGGGCAGGCAATCCAGATTTTGGGAGCCCTCACAACTGCACCATGAGCTGCAGACGGAGTCCAGTAGCTTTGGGAGAGGGCAGGCAATCCAGATTTTGGAAGCCCTCATGACTGCACTGTGAATTGCAGATGGAGACCAGCAGCTTTGGGGGAGGGCAGGCAATCCAGATTTCAGGAGCCCTCATGACTGCACCATGAGCTGTAGACAGAGTCCAGCAGCTCCAGATTTCTGGATACAAAGAATAAGCATACTTTAGGCCTATAGTAGGACAGAGTAAGTCAATCCCAAAAAAAGAGAAACCTCAACTAAGTCCCCATAATCCACCCAGCCCCTATGAGTGAATAATAAAAAGATTCCCAATCCAATCCAAAATATAACTCCCAAGGGAAGATAATATACTATGAAAAAAAAAAATTAAACTAACAAGCATTGGTTTTAAACAAATCAAAGCTACCCCCCACCCAAATTGCATATAAAGGGAAGTGTGTTTACAGTTGAGAAATGGAACAATATAAGAAAGAAAAAAAATAAGAATCAGAGCACATAATTCTAAAAGTTGAGAAAGCAGTGACTAGAAAACAGTACAGAAAAAAAGATCACTAGAGGGAGACATAAACCACAAAATCATTGAACAGAAAACAAGAAAACAAACTCAAAACTAAAGATAAAAAAAAAATCTGTATGAAAAAAAAGGGAAATGAAACATTAACTCCAATTATATCACTCAGATCAGACAAGCTCTTATAGTCACTATAAGGGAAAGGAAACGGGAAATTGTTTAACAAGAAAAGGCACACTAAGCGGAATCTTGTTTCCATGTGTGACCTGGGGCACAAGGAACTTAAATGATATGGGAACAAGAAAAAAAACAAGGAGAGAAATAAAGAGAGCAACCAAAATAAGTAAAAAAGAGAATAGTGGGAACCTGAACAAGAAAAGAAGGAGAGAGACAGTTCCAGAAATATACATGAAAAGGCTAGCGCAGAGAACAGAAAAAACAAAACAAAACAAAAAAACAAAAAGAAGAGGGGGAAGAAGGGGATGAGACAAAAGACACAAATCAGAGACCAAGAGACACTCCAGAGAACACAAGTGGTGTAGGTTCCTTAAAGGCACATTAAAAGAGACTAATGTAAACAGGATTATCTATCATAAAGTTAGCTATATCACACATGAAAGCCTGTGTACAAGGCAATAACGTGCAAATAACATAGGCACCATAATCAGTCCTCACCAATATACTGAATTCAAATCCCATTAATCATCAGGCAGGATCTTCACGGTGAAAAGTTTGGAGAAATGCTTTAATGTCAGTTAAGGATTCCTCCTGTCCCCTCTTTTTACTGTGTGGGAACACCTGGTGCCACTGATCATGTTCTGGAAGGAGGTTGCCAACTTCATCAACGATGTGGTGTTGGAATCCCCCAGATGGTTGATTCTGGGGGATTTTAATGCCTGAGTCGACCATGAACTCCAGCCATTTGAACAAAACCTCTTCCAATTAATGGATTCATTGGTCCTAACACAGATTATTAGCACTGTAACCCAGAAGAAATGCCACTCATTGGACTTGGTGTTCCACTGGGGATGGAGATCTCCGATATGGAGGGGGAGCCAATCGGTTGGTCTGACCATCAAGTCCTGAGATTCAGTTTCGCAGCCCACTGAAATAGGCCTTCCCCAAAGGAGTTGGTACTGTACCATCCTTTGAGAAGTGTTATCTCAGAAGGCCTAATGGTGGTGCTGGACCTCTCAGGATTTCCAAGGGATAGCACTGATCCGGGGCCTCTTGTGTCAGCCTATAATAATGCTGTTATTGAGGCCTTGGATATCATTGCTCCTTCTTGTGTTTGCCCTCTTACCTTTCACCTGGGTGCTCCTTGGTTTAAGGGGAAAATCCATGAATTGAAGAGGCAGGGAAGAAGGTTGGAAAGACACTGGTAGAAAACTCACCTGCAGGTGGATAGATTTAGATTGATTGGTCATTATAAGACCTATCAATCAGCAATTTCCCATAAGAAGGCAGAGTTCCTGTCCAGGGAAATTGCTAAGGAGAAGAACAGCCCAGCCCAGCTCTTCTGGACTGTAGACAGACTGTGCAATACAGCCTGTCTTCATTCTGGTTGAGTGCTGTCAGAAGTGCAGTGTGAGGAGTTTGTGCAGTTCTTCACATATAAGGTGTCCACCATCAGGGATGAGGTCAACCAGTGCCTTCCCATTGGACCTTGCATTGATCAATTGGGTGGTACTAATACCTGTCAGACCTGGTCCATCTTTAGCCAACCGGTAGTCAGGGATATAATGAGGATCATCCAGACTCTGCGGTCATCTTACTGTAGTTTGGATCCTGGCCCTACATGCCTACTAGTGGGGTGTGTAGAGATCATTGGCCTGGTCCTTGCTGGGATAGTGGGGGTGTCACTGGAGAGAGGAATTTTTCCAGATCCCTTAAAGAAGGCAGTAGTACACCACCTTTTAAAAAAAAAAAAAACTCCCTTGACCCCGACTGCCCAGCTAACTACAGACTGATCTTGAAAGTACCCTTTGTAGGGAAAGTTATTGAGAAGGTGGTCACTCAGCAGCTGGAAGATCATTTAACCAACCACAATATCTACGACCCTCTCCAGTCTGGCTTCAGAAAAAGGCATAGCACAGAAACAGCCCTGGTGTGGGTACTTAATGACCTTCTGATGGCGAGAGATAGGGGAACCCATTCCATCTTGGTTCTCCTTGATCTCTCAGCAGCAATTGTCACTGTGAATAATGAGGTGCTGCTCGAGTGCCTGTGGTTTTTCTGTGTACTGAGAGGAGCAGTTCTCAGTTGGTTTCGATCTTTCCTCAGGGGTAGATCCCAGAGAGTGGTGTATGGGATTTATTTCTTTGCCCCTCATGGGTTGCCTTGAGGGGTTCCACAGGGCTCGGTGCTGTCCCCCATGTTATTCACGGTGTATATGCTTCCATTAGGGGACATTATAAAATGGCACAGGTCGAGTTTTCATTGCAATGCTGATGACTCTCAACTGTACATGTCTTTTGTGCCTGAACAGGAATTAGATTCTGCAGTGGTGTTTAATAACTGCCTACTGGATATGAAGAACTGGATGAGTACCAGTTGGCTATGGTTGAACTCTGGAGAAACAGTGACATTGGTGGTGGACCCTGGTTATTGGATGACAGAGACAAGGGTGGGAAAACCCTCAGGATTAAATCTTGGTGGAATCCCGCTTATTGCCTTGGGCCAGGTGCGAAACCTGGGAGTGGCATTTGATGAAGCCCTGACCCTAAGGGTGCAGGTTTCGGCTGTAGTCATATCTTCCTATTACCATCTAAAGAACATAGCCAGGGTGAAGCACCTGGTCCCACCTGAAGATCTTCCTACCTTGGTCCACACCTTTATCTCCAGTCATTTTGATTACTGCAACACCCTCTACCTAGGGCTACCATGGGTAGATATCCACCGCTTGCAGCTAGTGCAGAACATGGCAGCCAGTTTGTTGACTGGAGCTTCTAGATCTAGTCATATAACACATGTGCTGCGTGAACTGCACTGGTTGCCAATACAGTGGCAGATTACCTTCAAGGTCATGTTGCTGACCTATAAAGCCCTACATGAGCAGGGACCCCACTACCTGAAAGAACTCTTGTGCCCCTGCTGTCCAACCCGTATACTCTGATCCTCTGGTGAGGGATTGCTAGAGATTCCCATGGTATCTCTTAAAACATCAGGGGGAAGATCTTTTGTCTTTATGGTACTTACACTGTGGAATTCTTTACTTCACCAGATATGAGATAGCCAGACTGTAGAAGGTTTTAAAAAAGTCAATGAAAACCAACCTGTTTAGCAAGGCATTCTCAGGAATTTATTGAATGTGTATTGATATGTTTTATTGATATGTTTTAATTGTTCTAAGCTGTAATATTGTGAGTTTTTAATGAGCACTGTAAAGGTTCCCTGAGCATTGGAAGGGCACTTTATAGAAATAAAGTGATTGATTGATTGAAGGGCTGTATTCTCCTGGAAATTTCTAGATCCATCTGTTCCTCCAAAGACATTAGATTCCTTTGTTTCAATTCCAATAATGCTGCTTCTGGACTATCAAAAATCTTAGGACCATCCAAAAAAGTAGTTCTTAAAAGATCTGGATAAGGAGTAGTGAATTCATTCTTCTGTTCTTTCAAAACACGCAACAAAGGTGCATATGCTTGGTGCTTAGCTTGCAAAAGTGGGAAATAGTCTTTATCAAGGTAGATTTTCTTCCCTTGAAAAAGCAGTGTCCCCTTATGCCAGGCCCTGGACAGAAGTGTCTGTTTGATGGAAAATTCCAGGAACCAAACCACAATAGCGTGGTGGGGGAGCATCAGGCACAGAAGGTTTAGCCATCAAAGATCTACCTGTCCATTCAATCTGTATAGGCGACAAATCGGAGGTATCTACAATCGTAGAGAAGCAATCCTAACTTTTTTGACTCGGCCCTATCTGGGATCCCATAAAGCCTATTATTGTTATGATGGAATCGATTTTCTAAATCCTTGCATCCATGCCGCAAATCTTGTTGCTCCTGAAGTGCTTTTGCCAGCAGTCTCTCCTAGCAGTCCACTTGGGAGTCCATTTGTGAAAAAGTATGCTCCACCGCTGCTACTCGGGTCTCCAATGTAGTGAGCGATGCCTGGAACTTAGTTTGAAGCACTCTGTATTCAGCTCTAAATTCTCAGAACTCTGCTAAAATAGCCACATGCAACGGCTGAACACTGTTCTCGGCAGGGGCTGCCGCCATCACTGTAACCGGCGGGAGTTTAAGCAAGGTAGCTGATGCTGCAGAAAGAGTATTTACTGGTGATCCAGAGGATTTAGTGAGCTTTTTCTTATCATCATATGGTAAGTAAACATAGTTCAGAAGATATTCCAATTGTGTTGGAGATAAAATAAAGATAAAATAGGCTGGAAGGAGACAGAGCTGTGCCTTCACCCTACCATACCATGGTCTGACGTCACCGGAAGTCCCCCAAAAAGTCAACCTTCTTGAAACTCACATACATGTGGTAGACACTGCAGTTGAGCAAGAGGATCTCTTTTGTGCAACTTTTTCTTTTCCACAGTCACAATTTCTGCAATTTTCAAATTCCAGCCCCTGATATCCCCAGACAGCAGTGTCCATTGCATAGTATTTCATGTTAGTCACAAGAAAAGTGATGCTGAACAATTGGTGTTCAAATTCTGTGGAAAACCTTGATGAAAACCTGGAGCAACCCTATTTAATGATGATGCTTTTCTTTATTGCAATTCCAAGAAAAATGTTAGAGTAGACTGAAAATAAAGACATGCCGGCTTCTTTTTCATTAAGCTTTTCCCTCCAGGCAATGTGCAGGCTGGCTGACAGCCAAGTCCTCACAGTCCCCGACCAGCAGCCATCTCCTCCAGTACTTATCGGACCTGAGTTCCCACACAGATCCCCACCCCCAACACATATCCAGAGCTGGTTCTGGTGTCCAAGGGTAGTGGCACTGGTTGGGGACAAGTAGGTAGGATTTCACAAAGCCCCCATATCATTTCCTCTTTTCTGTCCCTCCCATCCTCTGCACCAGACAGGTAGTAGTGCAAGCTGTGTGTTGGCTGATACTATGCCAAACCAGTGGCCCCTCCCATATGTTTCAATCTTGACTGCACTGCCACCAGGCCTTCATCTTGTGGCAGTTGATGGCAGGACCAAAAAGCCTCCCTCCCAGATAAGGAGATTGGTTTATCAGATGTTCATTGCTTCCACTGGCTAACCCCAAGTAACTTGAGTCCTTTTCTGAACGTGGATCACTGGTGTGGAGGCAGGTCAGGTACTCTGCACCTTAGCCGTCTATGCCAGTAGGCCAGCAGATGCAAGGGCTTCTTACAAGCCTGGAGAAAAAGAGCAATCCAAATTGTAATAGTAAGGTAAATGTGCACATTGTTATTGTAACACAAACAGCTCCTTTAAACTGTTCATCAAAGAAAATGCTTTTTTTTTGTCATTCTTCAAAGGAAATTATTTTTACTTTTTGTATTTGCAGTGCATTTTGAAGATCACGTAGCTAGAATAGCAGAAATGTTTTGTTTTCTTAACTACAATCAATAGGTTTTGGAAAGACCAAGACATAACATTAATCAAGATATCAGTTTTGAAAGCAACAAGCTGCTGTATGAGTATTACATACAGCATACAATTTAGCCAACTTTGGAACTAGAAAATAACAAATGTATATGCATACTTTATTTGGAACAGAAAGTACTGACAAGTTTCCAAAACTCTACTGCATACATGTGATTGTGTTGCTTTCCATTTTTTTTGGCCAGCTGAAATACCTGAATTTTCTCTTGGGCCCAACTGTTGTCAGATTATTTTCAAAACCATGAAGCCTGGCACTAATGAGATTAACACACACACTTTTAGGAAAAAAAAAAAAAAGCTGCGAGCATTAGTTACAATCCATGCTAATTACAAATTTTCATTAACTCGGACAGCTGAAGAAATAAGATAAGTGCTTTTACCTTACCTTGATTCAAATCAATCCCCATCCTGTGTTATTGAATTGTTGCCACCAGTAATTTATTATTGACTCTTTGCCACCTAGTAATTATTGCAAATCAATGAACTCTCATTTAAAACGTTCTCTTTCCTTTGCCTTTTCTGTCATGCCTGAATATTAGTAAACGTAGATTTCTTTGCAGTGTAAAGATGTAGCAGTTACTTTCTTTACTATACATCTTATTAGGGATCATACTTAAATGATGAAAGAATATTAGAAGAGATTTTAGATTTAGAGGCTCAGATACACGCATCAGGAAGGTATGTAATTTCCTGGTACACGTTATATCAGGTCAGGTGGCCAGCAGGAACAACACTGAGAATTTACAGTAGCAGGATTTTGCCAGGAAATTAGCCATGCTTTTGGGAAAACTCACTACCAGTAAAAGGAGATTTTTGTTTCAAGAGGGCTATCCAACCTCACCTCAATGGAGGAAAGCAGAGGTTTGTGTAGTACTTCTTGCATAAACATACTGTAGACTAGAAGAGTTGTCTCCTTTCAATCATTTCCACACAGACAACTGTCACTGAATAAGTAAACAGAAATGAAAAATGGGTTTCATCAGAAAATAAAAAAAGGGACATACATTTTTATTAAGTGCCCAATATGGCTGGGAAAAATTAGAAAATTCCAATTTCATGGAATTTTTGCAAAAATGAAATTCCATGAAATTTGGCAAAATTGTGTGCAGTCTTCTAAAATGATTAATGGGCCATACCTCAGTCAGTATTATGGAGAGACATCTGACATTTAGTATTCATATTGTTTCAATAAAGACCTAAAAAAATTCCAGGTTTCATGACCTTTTGATGAGAGACAAGGAAGTTAATGCGGCTCAGAGACTGGGAATTTATTATTCATGTTAAAATTTCTGAAAACATTGTTATGCATACAACTTAGCCAACTTTGGAACTAGAAAATAAAAAAAAATATATGCATACTTTATTTGGAACAGTCATAACAAGAATTTGCCAATGCCGAATGTTGCTTGCTTCTATGTGCTGTTTAGGTATTTGGAAGTCATTGGAGTGCAAATATTGAAAATTTGTGAACTTACGAGCGTGCGTAGGAACTGTGCAACGCACGCTCGTAAAACCGTCATTTTTAGGAATTTTTTCACCAAATTTTCAACATAGCCATTTTAAGATCTCTGCTCATGAACAGTGACACTGTGATTTTCTTAATGTGTTCCATACACTGAGTTCGCACACAGACTGCACCATTGTGCGCTACATGGGCGGAAACATGTTTTGGGCAGGATGTGAAAAATGACAGATGTACTGCTCATGAGGAGGTGTGGTAAAATGGCAATGTTGAAAATCTGGAGTGAAAATATTGAAAATTCGCAAACTTACGAGCGTGCATAGGAACTGTGCAACACACACTCATAAAACAGTCATTTTTAGGAATTTTTTCACCAAATTTTCAACATAGCCATTTTAAGACCTCTGCCAATGAACACTGTCATGGTGATTTTCTTAATGTGTCCCATACATTGATTTCACACACCGACTGCGCCATTGTGCGCTACATGGGCGGAAACACATTTTGGGTGAGATGTGAAAAATGACAGCTGTACTACTCATAAGAAGGTGTGGTAAAATGGCAATGTTGAAAATCTGGAGTGAAATATTGAAAATTCACAAACCTATGAGCGTGCATAGGAACTGCGCAACGCACGCTCATAAAACATTCATTTTTAGGAATTTTTTCACCAAATTTTCAACATAGCCATTTTAATACCTCTGCCAATGAACACTGTCATGGTGATTTTAATGTGTCCCATACATTGATTTCGCACATCGAATGCGCCATTGTGTGCTACATGGGCAGAAACACATTTTGGGTGAGATGTGAAAAATGACAGCGGTACTACTCATAAGAAGATGTGGTAAAATGGCATTGTTGAAAATCTGGAGTGAAAATATTGAAATTTCACAAACTTACGAGCCTGCGTAGGAACTGTGCAATGCACACTCGTAAAACAGTCATTTTTTGGAATTTTGGCACCAAATTTTCAACATGGGGTTTTTGGGACCCCTTCTCATGAATGATGTCACTGTCATGGCGGTGTTCAGGCTTGAAGGGTGATTTTGCAGTCACTGCGCGAAATCACCCTTCGGGCCTGAATAACGCCATGACAGTGACATCATTCATGAGAAGGGGTCCCAAAAACCCCATGTTGAAAATTTGGTGCAAAATTCCCAAAAATGCCTGAGATATGCAACAAAGTTGAAACCTCCCTATCTAGCCCATTATACAGCTTACCGGCATTTCCTCAGTTCGCGGTCGGCTTTGAAGAGTGCAGACGTGTTCCCGGTCCACCGAAGATCGTCGCACCGGAGTCCAGAGGTAAGTATGGGGTGAGGGGGTGTGGGGAGGCTGGGTGCACAGTGGGTGGGTGCGGGTTGTGGGAGGGGGCTGGGAGATTCACCGTGGGACCGCGTTTGCGTTTACAGGTTTAAAAAAAAAAAAGACGCTAGATGATTTGCCACGCTGGGGTGGGCTCCTCAGCGTGCTACACAAGGACGTTGTGTGTTCAGCCGATTTGGGATTGGGCACCCCATCAACATGGTATTTGCTGCCACGCTAGGTGGGCTCCCAGTGTGGCACAAGGACGGGCGTTCAGCCGACAGGGGATTGGGAACCCTGTTGGCCAGTGATTGCTTGCCACGCCTGGGTGGGCTCCCAGCGTGGCATCTACTACTGGGGTTTGCGCTCAGCCGACGGATTGGGCACCCCGTCAGCTATACAGTGCGAAGCGGGCGCGACGCTGGGGGGAGCTGGCGCGTGAGCAGCCAATAGCTTATCGGGTGCTCACTCAAGCGTAGCTCCCCTTTCAACTGATGCACACTGCATTTTGGAGCTTGTCATAGACAGCTCCAAAATGCATTGGCTTACAGGGGCCGTGCCTGCCAGCACACTGACTGAATTGGAGGAGGAGGTGATACACCTCCAAAATCTCCGATGATGGCACTATGTTTCTTGCACATGCATGCAAGCAACATAAAAACTGATAAACAGAGAGAGGCAATTGGTTGTGTAAATTATAAGTTACAGGGATTCAAAATGTCACAGTTTAATAATTCATTACATTCTGTGAACATTTTCAAAATAGTTGTATGTTCATAGCTCCAGAGCTGTTGCAGGTATAGTGTATACTCAAGATTTGGCATGCATACCAAAGAAAATATGTCTTGGAATCTAATTAGCTGGATAAATGTGGTTTAGTAAGCCTCTTTTATCCATATTGTTTTTTTTTTCTCCCAGCCAGCAGCTTGTCTCTTTGGTATGTGTGCTCTTCACAGGGATATACTCTGATTAGGCTGAGCCAAGCCCTCATTTAGTTGACTACTGTGTTTTTCTAACATATTTTTCCCCTCCCATTTTACCAGGTGGGGGCAGTGCCTCTGTCTGTCTCCCACAGCCACAGCTTCCCCTGCAGAAGGAGAAGTCACTGTGTTGGTGAAACTTGCCACCAACCCTCCATGACTGATATGTACTGCTGAGCAACAGGTGTCTCAGCCATGGCCTGCCTTCTGACGTGTTTTCCCAGGCTTGCATCCAAATCCAGTCATCAACATGGCAGCACGATGCCCTGCTGCTGGCCCATGGGGTGGTCTCAAAGCATAACATTTACAGTCAATGAACTTAATGAAACTGGTGATATTCGATTCTCAACTTTTAAGTTATAGGGGCTTAAAACTCAGCAGTGTACATAACTGTAAACTGTAATTTTAAAAGTTTCAAAAGTTAGGAGGCTGATAAATTGGTCACCTATAAAGACAGAGATCTGAAACTTGTTATACTTTTGTACGGACGTTGGCAGGGAATGTCATTGTACTAAAGGTGGTGCAAGATGGACAAACACTTTTAAAAGTAGATGAAAATAACTGAAATCACAATTTTGGACAAATGCTTTTTAAAGTAGATAGAAATAACAAAACTGTCAGTGAAATTTTCGTGAAATTTCAGAGTCAAAATTATAATTTCACCACAATTCCGCTGGTGGAATATAAATGTTGTCCAGCTGTCATGCTCACTGCACATGAAAGTCCATTTTGGGTGATTACAGGATGTGTGGCAGTGGATTTTTGTCAATTTCTGTTAATTAATCAAGAAATAAATCTCTCATTCATTGTGCTGACTAGCAAATGTAATCCAATTGTGCACTCAGACAATTTGGGATTTTGTATGACCAGTGTGGAATATCATGTAACAAATCAAGAATATTAAGCTTAAAGGACATTTCTAAATGTTTTAGTGTTCTTTTGTGAAAATAAATTGCTTTTTGAGTAAATATCTTCTGCTATATGAGGTCCTCGTTAGACTTCACCTAGACTACTGGTAACAGTTCTGGACTCCTTAATGCAGCAGTATATTTTTATTGAACATGTATTTCTGACACCATTACATTTATTATCAGTGTATTTGTCATTTCTTCAAATGTGCTTAAAACAGCCTTTTTATTAATTTATTGTTTATGCCATGTGTCTCTTATACTGCCCTCCTTTGATCCTGGCTGCCAGCTCCATCCCATCACTTTTGTGTTTTATCCAATCCACCACTGTCACAGGACAGCATCTGCCCTATAGTTGATGGTTCCTGGTGGTCATGTCTCAGCTGCACCACTTGGCACTCTAATGTGATCAGTAGCCACTGGCCAGTCATGAGGGAAGAGTGTTGAAACATGAGACACCATCCTGCATATCCAAGTTTTTATTTTTTACTCACAGTATATAGCCTGTACAGGTCTCTGACTCCTGCTTTTCTCAGGACACCCCAGGGTTCATGGTGACTCACCTCACAATGTTCTATGCCAGCCCCTCCACAGAGCTATGGCTTGCCCCCTCTGTGAGGTTGGGGGTAGGGTGATGTATCCCCAAACATTGCCAGGTTTGTCAGGAGGTCAGCATGATGAACCTTGCAAGGCCCCGGATGTTCCAGGGTCCCATCACCTCGAGTGCTAGGAAAGGTCTTTTTCCTAGTTACTTCACAGTTAATGCTTGCACAGGAGGGCCCAAGTATACTCATGCGTGCACAAAGGCATGCAGTACATGAGATGACTGATGTCCATGCCCTGACCTGCTAACATCTGCTGTGTTGCCACCCATGGTCTCCTAAGTGGCAGCAGTTCAGCAGAGGCAGCTACCCTCTCTCCCCAGAGGAGGAAGAGGAGGACATCCTGTGGGATGCTTGATGCTCCTCCCTCTGGCCAACTCCCAATGACCTAGGATTTCTTCTGAACCCAGGTCACCAGTGTTGAGAGCAGTAATGCCACCGCTGTGCCAATGGGCTGGCCCACATCCAGGGTTTTATGTGTGTTTTTTTCCCCTGTTGTTTCAATTTTGACAGCAACTGTGCTAAGTGGATATGCCCACAGAGAGTGAGGCTGTGCAAAGTGTCAGCTGATATCCTTCTGCATCAAGCAACTTCAGTTTCAGTGCCACCTGTGGTCACTGAGGTGGCATTTTTGTAGCACAGCCTGCTGTCCTCCCTTCTTGAGAGAGGGAAATCTCCAGCTATGCTCTTCTCCTCCTCTTAAGAAAGCCCCTGACATCCCAGGCTTGTTCCCAAACCTGGGACACTAGTTTTGCAAGTGGCAGCCCTAAAGCTGTGATGATGATGGGCTGGACCTTTAAAACAGCTTTTATTAGTATTTAAGTAATTAATGCTTCAAGTCAATAAAAAGGGACACCAAAGTCAGTTTCTAAACATTTTTTTCTGTGATGTTACTTTTTAACTGAACACACCGAATTCCTACTGATCATGTATTAGGATAGTTTTCTGATGTTAAATACCAATATTTTTTTTTTTTATTCATGGTGGTCATGGCAAGTGAGCAAGTGCATTTTAACAAATGAACAAGCATCTGTCAATGTCAAACGTTTGCTTGTATGTCTGTGCTATGCAGGTATTTGGTACTGATAGTGCACAGATACCGACGCCCTGCACCAAGGTAAGACTCCTGTGGAAACACAGGGCCCTCTGGTTCCTGTGCTTCCATGTGGCCGCAGGCACAGATGCACAGGCAAAGACTGCATCTGTCAGCCAATGCACAAGGCACTCTGCCACTCACTGGTGGAGAAGTGCAGGAACCTATGAAAAGAGGGCAGTTGCTTTCACTCTATGGTATCTGGGCCAACAGGGACAACAATGCACCTTTCAATTCCTAGCTAGGGTATCACATACCAGTGACATTCCCCCACCCTTACCCCATCCAAAATTTCCAAAGGTAGAATACCTATGCTCAATCACATCAAGAGGTACGCTGTAAGGAGGGCAAATCCTCATAAATACATGAATGTTTTAAAGAACAGCACTCTAAAGAAGGACGACACTGGAAACTGTACTGCTGTAGTACTGAAACAGTACTTTCAGATTTTATTAAGTGAAATTCACCCGGCACTCCAGCAATCTGATATTCACCAACAAGCAGAGCCCCTAGCGCCTCGGCAACTTGCCTTCCAATAGGGTCGTGTACAGACCAATTCAAACATTCTCTATTTATACAAAAAACAGTGTGACATCACTCCATCCACATTATAATTGGACTTTTAAATAAGTAGCCATTATACTTTTCTATATATTAGATAAAGTTTCTGTGTCACAAAATCTTAAAACTAAAATGAAAAATGGTAATATTACCAGCATTTAGAAACAAAATTTAAGATAATAAACAAATAATTATTTATTTACACTATAACTACAAAAAATTTATTATTTTCAAAGTCCTTTACATGCTGATGTTCTATAAATATTTCTTCTACTTAATTTATGGGATCAGACTCTCATAAACAGAACTGATCAACCACTATAATAAATTTATTTTCTATATATCCTTTGTAATAAAAGAACTACCAGCAAAAGGACTATTTTAACAGAAGGCAGGGATAGAAACTACTTTCTTTATCAGATCTCACAGAAAAGATATCACAAAAAAGGTTTGATACCTAGCTATACACATTAAAGTATTTATCTAATATAACATCTAAAGAAGGCCCATCCTGCATATTATAAATAGAATAATGGATAGGTAACTGGGAATTACTGGTGAGTAATACCATCGAGAGGTTCTGGACACATAGGAACCTCGAGAGCAAAGCTCGAGAAGTTCCAGTATCCAGAACCTTGAGATGGTATCTCACCAGTAATGCCCACTTACCTATTATTTTTTTTAATATATGGATCTGATTTTTTTTTTGATCATTTTGCTGTGACCAGTTGGCTGTTAACTAAAGGAATCTTGCGCTCATAGCCGACTGCCACAGCCTGTCACACAGTGTTGCCTGGTCTGCCTGCCTTCCGTGACTCGCACACATGCATAGCAACAATTTCATTTTCTTTTACCTTTTGTTTTGGGGATGGGTGAGCACAGTTCAGTGAGATACATTTTCGTTTGCAGATACCGTGAAATAACCTGAAATTTTGTCACTGTGGCCTCCGCATAGTGTCCTCTCGCTAAGCAAGAATCCGCCACCATGTTTTTCAAACTGTTTGGGCTGGAAACGTGCCAATAGGAAGGCACGCTGAAAAGATGTGACAAGATAGACTTGCACTTGTGCTGTTCATCTTTGGTGATAATACTATCGTTCAGGTCCTGAACGATAGTATTACGGCTCCTGAACGATAGTATTATCACTCGGGAACAGTGGTATTATCGGTTCAGGAGCCATACTATTACCAGGATTTTTTTGTATGGCTTCTGATGGTATTAATTAGACAATCCATATATTAAAATACACATATACATACACACACATTCAAAGAAATATAAGTGCCAAATACCAATATCTTGACACTCACTAATAATCAGATACAGGCTTTTGTATAACTATGTAGTTAAGATTTTAAAAAATCTTTCACATACTTGTCTATTTTAGATGTTAAATCTGTCACCCATTTTTCATTTAATCATCCCTCAAAAATGGTTGAAGGTCCCACCTTTCATTTAATCCACAAGGGCTGACAGTATTTATTCAAAATTTCCAATAACTTTCTCTTTTAAGAAACAAATTCTATCTATTCCTTCCCCTTTCTGATCTTTTAACCAATTCTAAGGCCATAAACTTAAAGCTATTTAGCTCAGATACATGTTTTTCTAAAAAAATGTCTTCCCACTGGAGTATCTATTCTTTGATTCAGTATTGATCTTACATGTTGTTGTATACGTTCCTTCAACATTCTTACTGTTTTACCAATATAGTATAACTTGAACTCATACCAAAGAACATACACTACAAAGGTAGTACTGCAAGTAATGAAGTCTCTAATCAAAAATTTCTCTCCAATGGTGCCAAAAATTCAGATCCGGTTTGCACATATTGACAGACATTACATTTCTTATACTGAAAGAGCCCCTTAGGTTTTACTGGTAACCATGTTTCCTTCATTTGTTGTTTTTTTTTTTTATAAAATCTACTGATTACTAACTTATCCCAAAGGCTAGATGTTCTTCTAAAGGTCACCCTTGGTGAATCACCCAATAATTCTTTTAAGGAACTATCAGCCTTCAAAATGTTCCAGTTCTTCCAAACTACATTTCCCACCTTTCCTGATATTTTATTATACTCTAATGAGAGTTTAATAGGTCCTCCCTGTTCTGGTTTAACAATCTTCCTTACATTTTGCACTTTATCTTTTAGAAAATCTAGTTGTGTATTGTTTTTGACTTTATCCAAAGTGTCTCTCAAACAATGGTCACTATACCCTCTTTCCTTAAATCTTATAATGAGATATTCTTCTTGTTTACTAAATTCACTATCAGAAGTACAATTCCTCCTCAGTCTTATGAACTGTCCATAGGGAATGCAGTTTTTTAATTTGGCTGAGTGGGAGCTATCCTTTCTCAGCAATGTGTTCATAGACATTTCTTTTCTGAACCCTCTAGTTGAAATAAGCTTTGTTATGGAATTACCACTCAGCACCATGTCCAAAAAATGAACCTCTTTAGGGTCAGTACCCCATCCAGCTGGGTCACTGAGATCACCCTTGAACTCAGCTCACCAGCACAGGATCTCAAAGAATAGCCACCGAGGGAAGACTGGCACTACATACAAAGGTTGTTAAATAATTATTATATATTTTTTAAAATTCTGAACCCAACTTTTCAAGATACTCATGGTATGACTCACCTTATAACCATGACATGTACCATTTAGTGTATATTTGCCTAAATACATTTTGCACCAGAGTGCATGTCTCATCCAGGATTTAAACAATTACATGTGTCATATTTATGAGGTGGTATGGAAAAATGTCTATGTTGAAAGTTTGGAGTCAAAATATTGAAAATTAGCGATCTTATAAATGAACATTGAAATACTGTAACATTCAGTCATAAGCTGGTCACTTTACCATATTTGTACTCCAAATTCTCAGCATAGCCTTCTTATTACCCCACCTTATGAAGCTAGTAAGTGAAAATTTTCAAAGCCCTGCCAAAGCATTATTCAGCTCCACCGAAATGTCATTTTGCACCACATGTGCGAAAACACATTATGACCAGGCTTTGAAAATTGACGGATGTCATGTGTGTGAGGTGGTGTAAAAAATGGAAATGTTGAAAATTTGGGGTCAACATATTATTATTTACCAGAGTTAAGAGTGAGCATAGAAAATTTTCAGCATATGCACATAACTTTGTCATTTTACATATTTTGACTCCAAAGTTTCAACATAGTGAACTGTGACTCAGGCTGATGGCAGCTGCCATGTCACTCACTGAACTATTATAGGCACCTCAAAAAAACATCAAAACAACAAACCTCAGATCCCTAGAGTGGGCAGTCAGCCCCATTCCCTTGCAGCTATTCCTCAGACCTCACTCACTTCCGGGCTCGCTCCCTCTATTTGGTGCCAAAATCCAAAATTTATACCTCCATCCAGCCACAGTGATATCTAACCTGCAGAGCTCCCACCAGTGGTGCACTGGCAGAGTAACCCATTAGTTATGGGACCAGAAATAACCTACATTGTACAGAACATGTACACATCCCGTGGAGGGCGAGGGGTTACAATAGTCTTCTTTTTTTAAATATAGGTTTTTTTCCCTTCCTCTCCCCAGCTACCCCCTTCTGATCAACTCACCCATCCCATAATCTGATGACTTAGGATTTATCTTCTGCTGGTGTCCTCTCCCACAGGAGTATGGCAAGTGCCTGACCACTGGTGTGAGGCCTGCGGGGGTCAGTCATCATCCTGTCACTGGAGGTTTTCCTTTAATGTTCTCCCCATTACTCCCAGAGGCCTCGACAATGCATGGTCACTAATGTGTGTGGATGTGCACATGTGCGCCAGAACTGAGAACTGCCCTGCTCCACCCACTTAGCCTAGCACCAGCCCCCCATTTGCCCAGTGCTACCATTGAGTCACCACTCAGTGGCTGCCAAGAGCCAGGAAGGACTACCTCCCCAATCTGGGAAAGGAGAGCTGCCTGACAGCCACTCTGTCCACTGCCGGCTTGCCCCCCTGGCAGACCCCCCAGCAACCCTCACTCATTCCTGAACTTGGGTTGCCAACATGATGAGAGATAAGGTGTACAGTGCATCAGTCTACTACATCACTAGGCCAGCCTTCAACAAAGCCTTCTTATGACCCCACCTCTTGAACAAGTGCTGTAAAAATTTCGAATTACACCTAAAATGTGATTTCATAATATGACCATAAAATCACCTTTCATGCCTGATCTGAATAATTCTACAGTTATTGGTCATGAGGTGGGGTCCAAGATAGGCCATATTGAAAATTTTGGGCAAAAATATTCAAAAATGACAAAGTTATGTATCAAAGTTCAAAACCCATTGAAATACACTGAACTGCACTTCTCTCAGTTTCTCATATTGCAGTAACCTGTTCCAGCAGCAAGATGTGTTTTCAGACAGAGAGTGGATCTTCACCCTGGGGCATGTTCAGGTGAGTAAGGGTGTGTAGGGGTATGGGGTGGTGGGTGCTCAGTGGAAAGTCAAGGTGGAGTGAGTGGAGTGTATGTGTAGGGAGACATATCGGCAAAGGACTGTTTTCTGTGTTACAGGTTAAAAAAAACATTGAGGGATGGTTTCTTTATTTCAGGGATATTCCGACACTGGGGATTGGGGCCCCCCAGTGTTGGGCTTCTGTTTGGCAGCACCAGGGGTGGGTACCCTGGTGCTGCCATCTACATAAGGGGAACAGGGGTGGGCAACCTGGAGTTGAGGAGGTGAAGAGAAGCAGTACCCAGGGTGGACACCCCAGCCCACTTCTATATTAATTATATTTTTGCAACTAAAAGGCACCAACAGTAGAAGACATATTGAGGCATGGCCAGAGATGTTAGCCAACAGGTCTGTCCCACAACCCATCTGATCAAGTTACTTCAGCTGTTGGGGTGAGTGAATGGAGCACACAAACTAACTATTAAATACATTAGCTCCAGGTTTAATCTTGAAGCAACAAAGTCCTGTCTTAAAGGATAAAAGAAATTCTACTCTTTTGGGCAGAACGAGTAGCGATGTTGTGGTAGGTCCACCTCACCGCCCTTTCCAAAAGTCTCATTATGGAAGTCTTTGTTTTTTTGAGGGGATCAAAAGCTCTGAAATTTTAGCACTGTAACAGTTCATATCAGTAATTTGCAAATGAAAAAAGAAAGGCAAAACAGAACCCAATGTGTACTGCTAGGAAATTCTGTACAGTACATAGAGAACTGAGATCAGGTTCAACAGTCTGTTAATGGCACCACTGTTCAGTATGTGATCAGAGCCAGTTGTGGCAGGTGAAAAAGAATGTGGTCCATTTTATTATTAGAGATCTGAAGTAACCATGTGAGAGCATGTCCAGGGTAGCTCAATCCAGTACATGACAGCATAATCTTTTCTGCTCATAGTGAACAGAACTTAGAAACATCACTTGATCTGAAGCAGTTACACAGATTTTAAACATTACATAAATAAAATACTTAACAATTACTGTCTGAGAGAGATGGACTCAGTTGAAATCACATTTTATATTTGTCATTTATCTTGAAAGCCCATTAGCTGCTTGCTGACTGGCTTCATGCACATGAAAGGATGTAAGCCCCCTCAGAATGGAGCAGCTTCAGTCCTTTCAGTTACATGAAGCTTCTGCAGAGCATGCAGTGAGTAGAGTAATGACCACAGAGCATGGTCATTGGTCTTGACTGCTGAGCCCCTTACAGCTTGAGCTGTAATGATCTCCGCATTGACACACCAATGTGTTTGACCCTGTGACGGGGAAGGTGGAAAAAGCAGCAATACAAAAAAAATGTCCAAAACAGCTGATCAAACATGAAGTACAACATGATACAAAAAAATAGAATATTACATAATGCACATACAGTACAAGAATAACATGCAGAAATGTCAAGTAGTATAAGAAAACAAGTTTGCAACAAAAAATAGTATCTAGAGCAAATAGGCCAGATGGATGGGGGTTCAGCCATGGAGGTATCAGGAGGAACGGTAACAGGAACAGGTGGATTGGGTTTAAGTTTCAACTGGTTCCTGAGGAAGCCAGGGGATGGGGAGTAAGGGAGGGAGGAGGGTAGTTTATTCCAGATTGAGGCAAGTCTTTTCACAACTGTGTACTGTTGTCCTGTGTGGCAGCTGAAAGCTGCGAGTCAGGCTCCAACTGTATCCATTGTGTTTACATGTTTTATTTCATTTTTTACTTGTTGTGCTGAAGTGACTAGGGAAGTGTCTCTATAGGGAGATGAGTGACAGGAAGGAAACGGACTCCAGTAGTTTGGAGGAGAGCCCTCATGGACTACAATTGCAGTACAGGGCTGAATTTTTAAACAAGGGGCTTTGGAGCCTGTGGGAGAGCTAACTAAAAGCTTTACGAAGGAGTCTAGTTTAAGTTGTAAGCAATAGAGGCTGAGTTTGTAGCATTCTGGAGTGTGATGACCCCAGGAAGATATCCAAGTAACTTTAGATATTTAAATTCCCCTCCCTCAGCGAGTGGGGCACTTTCACAACTGTGTACTGTTGTCCCATGCAGCAGCCGAAAGCTGTGACACAGGCTGCAACTGAATCCATTGTGTTTACATGTTTTAATTCATTTTACTATTTGTGCTGAAATGACTGGGGAAGAGTTTCTATAGGGAGATGAGTGACAGGAAGGGGGAGGACTCCAGTAGTTCATGGGAGAGCCCCCATTAATTAAAACTGCACTACAGGACTGTATTTTTAAACAAGGGGCTTTGAAGCTCGTGAGAGATCTAACTAGAAGCTTTACAAAGGACTCTAGTTTATGTTGTAAGCTGTACAGGCTGGATTTGTAGTGTAGTGTAGTGCGGTGACCCAGGGAAGACTGCTGGGTCATTTTAGATATTTAAACTCCCCCCATAGTGTGTGGGGCAAGCTGAGTGGGTCGCTTGTTTCCGCACACAGAGAAGTGTGCCGATACACGAATGTTTCTGCGTGTCGAGCATGTCAGGTGTGGAAAGCAGGGGAAAACAGCAACATATACTGTATTATCTCTATTTTTTGAATTTCTGGGATGTATGCCTGGTGAATCTGTATTATAATAACAGAAAACTGAATGTTTTGTGATGGCTTATTTGCTGAAATCTGAGTTCGGTTGTCTATTTTAAAGTTAGCCCAGTTTAATACCGAGATCAGTGACAGTAATTATATATATATATATATTAAAAGCTCTTACCATCTCTCATCATAGTCTACTGGACATATACAGTAGGTAATTATTTATATCAGGACTTGCACTGATTATCACTGATATTATTTAAAGCATGGCTGAAACAATCATGACTTTGGATGGGGATGTTGGGATTAAGTGTACTAGTAGTCTGATGTATAAAATAATGAAAGGATTAATACCTAAGCAACCTTATATCTGCAATCAATGCAAACAAATCTCTGATACGTTGAAGGAAATTAACTTTTTCATTACCAGATTGGCTGTATTGGAAATCAGTCAGAAGGAAATGTCTAACAGATTGAAGACCTGGAATGGTACGCCTAGTGTGAAACAACAATTGCAGGTTTCAAGTCTTAACCAGTCAGATCTTGATATAGCCAATATGAATGAATCAGCTTTGGTACAATCTGTGTCAGATGAAGGCTCGAAGTCAGAACTGATATTTATTTCTCAAAATAAAGAACTACCAGATTCCATCAGTAGAAAAAGAAAAGGGAAAGCAGATGTTAATGATGGGACAGAAGGTAATTTGGTTATTGGTGCAGAATTCCAGAGTTATTAAGAAAGGATAAAAACCATATCATTTTTTTTAATATCCACCTTTAATAGGTTTGGCCCCATTTCCCCCTTTCTGGACAATCCCAATGACTCTAATACATCTAATATAGAAGCAAATGCGACTAAGTTCCCAACATTTCCCTCAGTTATAAACACACAAGAATCACTCTCAACAAGTGTTTCCACAGTGAATGATAATAGTAATCATGTCCAAGTAGAAATTGATGAAATTAACACCCAGTCACCCCTCACCCCCTTGTAGCAGGATTATAAACTCTTCTGTAGCTGCTTCTATAAATGTCCCTATGGGGTGCTGTAATAATAATCTAATCCCAGTGGTAACTGGGGTTGTTAGTGACCAGACTTTATCTTCTAGCAGCAATACTATAAGTTCAACTACAATTATCATCCCACTTGTAGCCCATCGTCAGATGTGGGATGTGTGGCTCTTAATACTTCCATTGTTATGGAACTTGTCAAGGAATAAGTGAATTCTTCCATCCTCAGTCCCAAACAATTTTTTTCTTAGGGGATTTAATTATAAAGCATATTGATAGGGCAGTTTGCAAAAAAAGTAAATCTAGTAGAATCTGCTCAACCTTTAGAGGAGCCAAAATAGCTGATATTACCTTTATGGTAGGGGACATCTTACATGATAGTAGAAACAGACCATTGGTGGTAGCACATGCAGGAACCAATACTATTAACCATGACACTATAGAATAAATAAAGCAAGATTATGTTGCACTGACTAATAATTTGGTGGAATTGGGTTGTGACATTTGCTTCTCTGAGATCCTCTCTGTCCTTAGAGCATCAGCTCTCAAAAACTCACAAATTAAAACCGTTAATGAGTAGCTCGGAAAATGATGCCTTAAACGAGGTTTAACATGCATTACCCATTGGGAAAGCTTTGCAAACAGATATGAATTATACTGTTTGAATGGGTTGCATTTAGGCAGAAGAGGCAGCATCATGTTAGGCAAACACATTAATGATGCCATTAAGCAGCTTTTAAACTGACTTACTGTGGTGGGGGGGTAGTGTTCATATTTCTCTACATACTAAAAATGCTTGTGGCTATCCACATAACAGCACTCAGTTAAAGTTTATGTATGTCAATGCTAGATGCCTTAATAATAAGGCTGATGAACTAAAATTGAGGATCAGTCAAGATAATATTGATATATCTATTTCTGAAACTTGGTGAGACAATGGGGTATCCTGTGATTTCAGTTTATCAGGTTACAATGTTCACAAACATAATCGCCATTCTAGTAAAGGTGGTTGGGTAACATTGTTTGTCAATATCCATTGATATAACAGATAAATTAAAAAACCCATGTTATTGATACTGAAACTCAATGGGTCAAGTAGATTTTCAACACTTCTGAATTTCTTATTTTGGGTACTTATTATCACCCACCAGATTCTTCTTCTGTGATTTATGATGCAGTTCTCATGGAAATTGAACAGACAGGGAGAAATGGGAGCTATCATAATCGTGGGTGATTTTAATTTAGGAGGTATTAATTAGAACAACAATATAGCTAATTCCCACAATGGTAAAAAAATCCTTTCCACTTGTAGCCAGCTCCAGCTCAAACAATATGTTACAACACCTACTAGGGGGGAAAGGATTCTGGACCTTGTGCTATGTATTGATCATTTAGTACTTAATGTCACTGTTACATCCCTAGTAGGTAATGGCGATCATAACACAATTTTATTTACTCTATAGAAAGACTTGTATATAATATTGGTACAACTAAAATATATTTTTATGATAAAACCAATATAATTAAATGAAAAACAAATTAAACAACATTAAATGAGATAAGAAATTCCAGTACCACTCAATCTCAGATTGCTGGAGTTAATTCAGAAATATCCTAACAGATTTACGGATATATATATATATATATATATATATATATATATATATACATACATACATATATCCTCTAGACTAAAATATAAAAACAAAAAACATTGCCTAAAATGGCTAGATAAATCTATTAAAAAATGACTTAAACAGAAAAATAAAACAATACTGTGCTTATTTCAAATCTAGAACACATGATAAATGAGTTGCTTTTCAGAAAATACAAAAGAAATGTAAGGTTAAAATCAAGAGGGGCAAAATTAAGTTGGAGTACCATCAAGTGAAGGCTGCTAATAAATCTAATCCTAAATATTTTTTCTCTTATGTCAATTCTCTGAGAAAACTGGTCTGTCAGGTGGGGCCAATACAACATGAAGGCACATTAATTTATTATACTGATGACATGGCCAATATCCTTAATGATAAATGTTGTGGAGTTTTTGGCTCACAACAAAAAATTGCTCATTCTATCATTCAAGAAGAAGATAACCACATAACCTTTTCAGTTGATCTAATACTTATAAAGTATTATCTCAAAAGAGTAAAACTTCCCTGGCCCAGATAACATCACTGGCCACTTATTGTATTTACTGGCTGACTACCTTGTATATCCACTGAAACTAATATATGAGGGTTGTCTACCTAAAAACTTTGTACTGGCTGAATGGAAAACTGCTCATGTAATCCCGAGTCATAAAAATGGCCCAACAACCATCTAGGAACATTATAGACCTATTAGTCTCACCTCTTCTGTCTGTAAAATACTGGAAAGTCTCATTAGAGATATAATTACCCCAGTCCTTGACAGGCATGACCCTGAGCAGCATGGTTTCAAATTGGGGAGAGATTGCCTGACTAACTTGATGTGTTTTTATGAACACATAAGTTCTCAGCTGGATAAAAGAATGCCACATGAGGTTTTTTTATATAGATTTTAATAAGACTTTCAATGTAATGCCACATTGGGCATTGAAAAATAAATTATGCAATTTTCAACTCAATATAAATATTATAAAATGGATATGTAACCGACTGTCTGGAAGAGCCCAGGGAGTTGTGATAAATGGTCAACTTTCTGAGATAGGTAGTGTTACTAATGGGGTGCTGCAGGACTCTGTTTGGGGCCCCACCCTTTTTCAGGCCTTTAAATCAGGTATGACTAGGGAGACAATTTCTGCATCTATTAAATATGCTGATGATGTTAAAATAGGAGGTCCTTGTGTACATGCTGACCAGGCAGAGACTATTAAAAGAGATCTTGATAAAATATCAACATGGGTTACTAAATGGGGCATGAAGTTGAATACTAATAAATGTAAATTTATGCACTTGGGCAAACATAACCCCAATGTCTCATATGTTTTAGAGGTTCAACACTGGTAACAACTTGTGATGAAAGGGATTTGGAGATTACAGTAACAAATGACTTTGAGCAATCTAAACAAATCAATGAGGCCATTAATAAAACTAATAAGGTGATTTGGTCAATGAGACGCAATGTAGAATCTAGGGATCCTAAGAGTATGATGCCTTTATTTAGGGCATGTGTGAGACTGTACCTTGAATATGCATCCCAGTTGGGGCGCCCTTTTAGAAAATCTAACTGTAGGCAACTAGAGAAAGTTCGGTGGAATTATACTAAACATATATATGGTTTATATGATCTGCCATATGGGAATAGACTAGATTCTTTGAATCTAATGTCATTGGAGACACACCGTTTAAGGGGTGATTTACTGTTCATATACAATATTGTTCATGACCCTTATCTGATGACTTAACTTGGTCTTGAGCTTAAAAACAACGTTTATGACACTAGAGGTCACCCACTTCAACTTGCAGGCAAACATTTTAATTATACAAAAATAAAGTATTTTTTTACCATTAGAGTTGTAAATCCTTGGAATAAGTTGCCTATACAAAAAAAAAATGTTAGTAATACTAAAGTTGACTTTAAGAAACATCTGGATAATTTTTTACTTATAGGGCAGAAATTAAATTATTATTCATCTTAAAGTTACTGGGGCAGTCATGGGCAATACCTGCCTTCTAGCTCCTTATTTTCTGAAGTATGATTCCTTACTATGAAGTCAATAGGAGGAGGCAGATTACACAGCAGAGATATGGGGGTGAGGATGGGCAAAAGTACAATGGTCCCTGGAATGGAGGGAGCAGGAGCAGGTGGGAGTTGGGTTAGAAGAGAGTAGAGGTAATACAGAAAGGAGACAAATCAGTATTTGAATATGAAGGAGGGGAAGTGAGCCTGGCAATGAGACAGGAAGAGAAGCGTGGACTGGGATGAATACAGGGAACAATGGTGTGTATGAGGGGAGGTGTTTGCTGAAAAATAGCAGAAGGAGTTACAGAGGGTGTCCAGTTTGATGAAGGAAGTGGATGGGGCACTGACATAGACCATGTCTGCATAGCTGAAGACAGGAAGCACCATTTTGGTAACAAGCTCCCTGTGAACATGCAGAGATAAGTGTTCCTTGTTATGGTGCAGAGCACCAAGCCTGGCAAAGAGCTTAGTATGGATGGCATCATCATGCATGAGAAATCAAGCTTCCTATCTAGTCACACCCTAGATACTTGAAGGACTGAACCACTTCAAGATATGTACCATCCAAAGTGGTGAAGACAAGGGGGGCAGTGAGTCTGAATAGTTTCTGACTGGTTGCAACAGTCATGGGTAACTGTCTTCTTACTGTTGACTTTAAGTTGGTTTGATTGGAACCAGTGCAGAACATTGCTGAAGTCCCACTGGAGCAGGTCTTTCACAGCTGCAGAGGATGGACCTGAAGTAAATTTAACTGTGTCATCTGCATACATGTAGATATGTGAGTTGGCGCAGGCAGTAGGGAGATCACTTTGGAAGCTAGAGAAAAGGATTGGACCCTGGATGGAACCCTGTGGGATCCCAACATGGATAGGAAGGGGAGGTGACAGGGTGCCACCAACCTGCACAGATTGTTGTCAGCCCATTAGGTTAGAACAGAATCCAAAAATGGTGAGGGCTGAGATGCCAGGGTAACTCAGCTTGTTCAGGAGGAGTAGATGGGACACCAAGTCAGAAGCTTTGTCCAGGTCAATGAATACAGCAGCTGTAATGTGCCCTGACTCATCCCAGAGAAGATGGCTACAGTGGCATGTAGCAGGGAGTAAATGGTGCAATGGTGCTTCTGGAAACCAGATTGGAATGGAGAAAGGAAGTTGGAGGATGAAAGGAAGTCAAGTAGTCTAGAGTGCACCAGTTTCTCATGCAGTTTGGAGAAGGAGGGGAGGAGGAAGCTTGGGAGAAAGTTGCCAGGGGAAGAGGGGTCACCCCCATAATGAAGTGGAATAACCTTGGCCAGCTTCCAGGACTGAGGAATAGCACTGAGGGAAAAGGAAAGATTAAGTATGTGAGAAAGGGGGCTGCAGTGACAGGAGCTGAGAAATGAGAGATGGAAGAGCTTGGGGTCCAGTCTGTCAGGATTGGGCTTAGCCAGGTTGAGGGAAGAAAGGACAAGGAAGGTTTCCTGGTTACTGGGGGGATGTGGAAACCTGGTGAGGAAGGGAGGGGGAGAGGAATGAGAGGAGGCAGGAGAGGGAGGAAAGGCACAGATAGTGGAGATCTCATTTAATCATTTAAGATCTCATTTAAGACAGCAGAAACAGAGGTAGTATCAGACACAGGTGGACCATTCATACTGGACCCCACGCTTGCCTTTAACCTGCATATTTCAAAAATGTGCAAAGCAGTTAATTCTAGATTGGGTTTATTTTACAGGATTAGAAACAATCTTACTTACCATGCCTGCCTGTCTATTGCAAGGGGTATACTGCTCACCAAGCTCATGTACAATGTTGCAATATATGCATCTTCAGTATCTAAGCTTATGCTGAGGCGGTGGGATGTCACTAACAACATAATTTGTCAATTTGTGCTCCCTGACAGCAGATTTCTAAATCACTGTAAGCTGCTTGAAAAGTTAAATTAGCTGCCACCTGAAGCTTTGAGAGACCATGCGCTAGGAAGCACCATCTGCAACATATTAAGCCAATAGCAACCACAAAAACTCGCTATGTGGCAGTTGCCACATCATAGTCCATACATACTCAGATCCTCAGATCATGGCCTGTTTGAAGTAACAAAGCTGAGAACAAACCTTGGGGCTGCAGTGTCTCAGTACTTTGCTCCTAAACTATGGAATGATATCCCAGCTGAGTTTCAGTATTGCACCACTGCAGGGAGTTTTAAAACATCCCTTCATAAACACCTACTAGGTACATCCAAATGTAGATGTCCCTCTAAGAGATGAACTGGGTATTAGGGCCCAACACTATTCTTGAGTCTATTGGCTGTGATGGCATTAGTATCCTAACAGTTTTAACCAGTGTATTACAATAATTACTATGCTGCATTGCTCTGTGTCCATCTTTCTCTAAGGTATCAAGCACTTTGTATGTTGTAGGTGATACTCACGTTATGGCACACCTGCTTACCTATCCTTAAATGTCTCCATTTTGTATATTATTTTCTTTAATCTGAGAAATTGTTGTATGTTGCTGTAAACTTTAAACTGTTCTGGTACTGTATTAACTATGTTGTAACTCTCCAAGGTCGCACCTGAAAATAGGCAGCTTCTGCCTAGTGTGCCTACCTGGTTAACAAAAACTAAATAAATAAATAAATTAATTAATTAATTTACCACCAGAATTTGGGGAGGGGACTGGCGGGGGGGAGGGGCAATGAGGGAATGAATAACGTTCTAGAATTTAACTGGGGAATTTAAGGTTTGTCTGGAGATTGGCCTTGAAATAATGGGATTTTGTGGCCCAGACAACCTTTGTACAGTTGATACCTGTAAGAGATGAGGTCATCAGTGAAGAGAGATAATTTTTAACAGGCCCATGCGAGGTCTCAGCACTTGCACAAGTCCATGATATTGGTGGTAATCAAAGGATGGAAGAGATTTTTACTCTAGATTTCCTGAGGGAGCATTCTTGTTCCAGATGGAGGAGAATTCAGTAGTGGGAATTCAAAAAAATGCATGGTATAGGCACAGAGGAACCCTAGTGATAGAAAGGGGAACAAAGCCAGAGATTAAGTAGGCTCTGAGGTTTTTGCAGCAGATAGATAAAATGGGCAAATTAGGTGGGCAAAGCTGTCCTTATCCACCATTAATTTGTATGTTTCTAATTTGGTGTGGAATAGTGGAGGGCCACAACAATATCTGAGGCAGTGAGGATTGCTGACCAGTCTGTTGCTGAGAGGTCACTCAGTAGACAATTGGTATTTAATTTCTGGAGACACCGAGACCAGATGTTTTTAGGTGAAGGGGGAACACGGGATCATTCTGAAGCAGAGTATCATGCAGTGGTCACTAAAAGAATCCAGTAAGACCTGCAGCAGCAATACTGTGGGGGTAGGAGGTCAGAATCCTGTCCAAAAGGGTATGATTAGCAGAGTGGAGATTGAGATGGGTGGTCTGTGATATAACCTTGGTCAGATTAAGGGATTCAACCCTATAAATGATAGATTTGGAGGATGGGGACAGCCAATGTACACTAAAATTCTTGAGGAGGATGAGTTCACCTAGAGAGGAGTAAGAGGAGGCTGTGGAAAGACAGTCAATCAGGGATGAATATGAGATCTTAGGAGATGCATAGAAAACCCTGATGAGTATAGGTAGTGAGGAGGAGAATGAGACTTTAAGTAGTAGAAATTTGTAGGGGGAGGGTATGGATTCCTTAATAGCCACTGTACAAGACAGGCTCTGGTGGATGTAAATGGCTACCCCTCCACCACGTTTTCCCTGTCCTGCCTGAAATTATGGTAATTAGGAAGGGGCATGGTCAGGAGTCCTGGAGGAAAGCCATGACTGAATGATACAGAGGATATCAGAGAAATGTAATTGAAGCCAAACAGAAAGGAGGTCTAGTTTAGGAGGAAGGCTCCTGGCATTCAAATGGAAGATGCCAAGACCCTTGTCAGTAGTGTGTGGTGGGGGTGACCAGAATAGGGTTCTACATTGCCAGACAGGAGGAGGAGGAGTAGGAGAAAGAGGAGAAGGATGGAGTGAGCCTTCCTACCCTTGGAATGAGTAGGAGAGAAGGGTGAGGATTTGCAGTGAAGGGAAAAGAGATCACGGTGGAGAAACTCTAGGCTGAGGGAAAAGGAAGAGAGGAGACCAGGGTGAATAGTGAGGGAGAGGGTGAGAAGGATGAGAAGGGAAGGGAAGGGACAGTGGCGGGTGGGTGGAGAGGAGAAGGGAAATGATGTTGGGGAGCTGGATGGGGAAGGAGGTGGAGGGGGTAAAAGGAGAGGGATGAAATGAAACAGGCAGAGTAGAGCAAGAAACATTTCAGTGGGTGAATGGAAGCAAAGACAAAATGGCAGAACAGAAAACACAGTAAATAAACAAAGCACAAATAGCAAGCAGTAATCAGTAACCACAGCAGTAAAACAGTAGAGAAGTATAGACAATTAACAGCTAAGTAGAGATGTAAAATTATTTGTGCTAGACAAATGTTTAGCAGCAAATTCCAACACCTGGTAATAAACCTACTTTGTAATTTAAATATGTGAGCAACAATCAGATGAGGCTGCAGTGCAGTGTATTCCACAGAGTATGAGGTAGATAACTATGTGAAGGTTGGTGGGTCACTATGACAGAAAAGCAATGCACAATATTAAATTACAGTGCTGAACCTATACTTGATAAGTAGGACTGATATAGGGAGACTATAGCTTTGTGGTTGTAATGTGAATAGGCAGCACACTACATAACAGAGCAGCAGAAGCAATGATCAAACAATGACACCAGGTTGGATGTACTGTGTAGAGTTGGCAACAGTGAAATGGCTGTTTAGTGCAAATAGTAAGCAACCAGTGAATAAAACTTAGTGTCAGTGGCTCAGTAGGTAGCACACTCGCCTCTGAGGCCGGGAGATCAGAGGGTTGTGGGTTCAGTTCCCGCATCTGGCACTTGGGTTAATATCCCAGTACTGACACTGTAGTGCAGCATGAGAGGGGTGCTGCACTTCTGAGGTGCCGTCTTTCGGATGAGACGTTAAACCGAGGTCCCATTTGCCTGGATTGGTGGTAGTTCAGGTGGATGTTAAAGATCCCATGGCATGTATCGAAAAGAGTAGGGTACTATTAGGCAGAAACACAACATCACACAAAAAGGAAAAACATAATAGCTGAAATATTACAAAGTATATCTTAAAGTGTCAAAAAAACAAACTAAAAATTAACAAAAAATCTTTCCATAAATAAGTAACATAAGATTTGGAATATTTTTTCCATCCTGAAAGCGAACAGTTTGTAAGTACCTCAAGGCAGTAACAACAGCAGAGAGAATAACATCAAAATCCGTATGGAGTTGTTGCAACACAAAATAACAACGAGCTTGCCATAAATAATATTGCAAGAGTGGAAAAAAAACATTCAATGTACTTCTATGGTATCGGTCCCAATTTCCAGAATAATCACCTAACACCAGGGTACAGTAAGAAATGAACCGTAGGTGAGGCATATTCCAGTGTCTAGCTGCAAATTCCCAAAACCTCTGACTATCAGGACATTCAATAAAGAAATGAGACTGGCTTTCTTCAATATTAATACAATCTTGTCTTAAACAATATCTTTCAGTTACTGGTTTATACTTTAGATTTCCTCAAACTCCTAAACGACCATGAGCAGAGATCCATATAATGTCCCAAATTTTAACTGGAATTCTATTGTCAGTTAATTTACTGAGTACATACTTCATATTAGATGGGGAGCAGGATGGAAAAAGTAGTATTACTTTTTGCACATCATACACAATGTACTCATAAAAAGATTTCCTGTGTTAAGAATGTAATTTATGTAAGGGAATCTTCCATTGATACAATTTCTTCAAGGCCGAGATGCCATATTGTGGTATACCATCTGATAATATTATTCTAGGGGGAAGAAGAGACCATTTAAAAAAATATTTGTGCCATATAGACTTGATCCAGAATTGCCAAGGAAGAGACGGTACATGCCAAATGAATGAAAAAGAAGAAAATAAAAAAACAGAATGAAAAAAAATCACAGGATTAATCATATGTAATCCACCCTCTCTGTATCTGAGATACGTATAGTCTCTCTTTACAGGGTTTAATCTATTGCCCCATAACATCTGAAAAAAAATACTATAAATCCTAGTTTCCAACGAAAGCGGAGGTGGGAAAAGGTGACTTAAATAAAGAAAAATGGGTAAAACAAATTTTTTTATAATTAAGACTCTTTTCTTTTTCCCAAATTTCCAGTGTTTCCACTGATTAACTTTAATTTCACCCAATGCTAACTGCTTGTCCCAATTATAGATTTCCATATTATCTATCCCAAACCAGACACCCAGTATTTTCTGAGGCCCGGTAACTAGGGGAATATCAAAACAATTCGATAAGTCCGGAACTAACTGACCCAATTGCATAACAAAACTTTTTGTAATATTAAGAGAGGCACCAGAATATCTACTGAATAAAAGAAAAAACTCTAAAGCTTTCCACAAAGAGGATGAGTCAGCTAAAAGAAGGGTGACGTCATCTGCAAAAGCAGTAACTTTAACCATTTCCAGGCCCACAGAAGGAGCAATACCTGAAATAGAGGTGTCACAAATAATGCTTCTAATTACTGGATCCAAAATGAAAGTGTATAATAAGGGGCTTAAGGGACATCCTTGTCTGACACCTCGGGAAATCATAACTTTCTCCCCTAATAGGCCATTCACTATAGGAACTGAAACTGCGGATTTATACAACTGAGAAATCCATTGTACAAAAGTATCAGGAATTCGTAAGCAGAAAGAACGAAATACAAATAAGAATGACTGACTCGTCAACGCTTTGGATTGATCCAAAGCTGCTATTAATTCTGATGAAAAAAAACTAGCTCGACATGCAAAAGATCTCTGGCAAAAAGAGGTTGTGCTGGATCTTCCTATTTTTATCGCAACGCTTTGTGCAGGGTGAACTAAAAGCCTAGCTAATTTTTCCAACCTATTATTCAAAATTTTAGATAAAATCTTATAATCACTGTTTAGCAAACAGATTGGTCTCAATTTGAGAGTAATTTTTTATCCCCTTTTTTATAAATGAAAGTCATTAAGGACATAGAAAAATCTTGGCAGGAGATCCCTGATGATAGGTAACAATCAAACACAATAGGAAGAAAAAAACCCATATATTCTATGCATTTTTTATAGAACTCATTAGGTATCCCATCTATACCAGGGGAAGATCAGAGCTTTAATTGTTTAATGACTTCAATCACCTCAGAAGAGGTAATAGGTAGTCGTAAGGACTGGACCAGATCACAAGGCAGTTGGGGAAGAGAAGAAAAAACCGTACTTGAGAAAGAATCTGTAGGAAGTACTTGTGGGGATGAAAAATAATTCTGAATGTAATGCTGTACTACATGTAGCATACCTACATCAGTGGTAATAAGCTCATTATTTGCATTAATCAAACCAGTCATGATAGTATCTCGTAAGTGTGTTTTACATGCATGAAAAGGACCAGCCATTGGGAATCTTTAAAATTAAGCGAAATTCAAATCCAAAGACTTGGCTTTATTGTATTGGTATGTTTTCAGTTTTGCTTAATATTCCTTATTTGGGAAAAGCGGTCATGGTTGTGTGGAGGGAATGACATGAGCCTATATAATTGGTTTCTAAGAACCAAATATGTCCTATATTCATCCTGCACCTTTGCTTTACCCAGGTCTGAAATAAATGTTTAACCTCAATCTTAAATTGTTTCCACCACTATATGGGAGGAAAATAGAGCCAAAGTAGAGGATTTTGCAGCTAAAAAAATCCAGTTTTGAGAAATGAACAGGGTCTGAGAGAAAAGAAGTATTTAACCTCCATCGTGATATACAAGAATGTAATCTAGGAGGAAGATGTCGTAGAGATAAAGTACAAAATAATACATGATGGTCAGAGAATTCCACCAGAACTGCAACACAAGACAAAACCTGAAGATAGTGCGAAGTAAAAAACATATCTATCCTAGTGGCAAATGTATGTCTATGGTAAGTGTTACCACCTGTAGGGTGTAAGCTACGGAAGGCGTCCGTAAGCCCAGCATCTGTCACCACCTCTAATAATGCAGTGGAGTCACAATAAACCTTTTTCTCTTGTATTTTATGGAGCTGGATATCAAGGGAACAGTTAAAATCCCTTCCCCAAACTAAATGTTTCCTGGTAAATAAAAAGGGTTTAATTTCTGTAAATAAAGCAGTACGGCCTGTTTTAGTCTGCGGGCTATAAACATTAAGAAAGCAAAAAAAATATTCACCCCATGAACAGTCTAATATAAGAGCTCTACCAGGTGATAAATCTATAACCTTCGAGATTTTAAAAGAAGAATTACCAAATAATATAGCCACTCCATCTGCGATTTCAGTACTAAAAGACCAAAAAGATGGGCCACAAGTCCATAGTCTTTTTAATCTTTTTTCCTCAGAAATGGAAGACACCCTGGTTTCTTGTAAAAAAATAACATCTAACTTCAGGGATGCAAGATATGAAAATATGGATATCTGCCTATGAAACGTTTTAAGCTACACACATTAAAAGCAAACTTTAAAGCGGCCATGAAAATACTTATGAACTATGCTTTTGGCTTACTTTCCTTTTTTCCCTTTTTCCCTTTCCTATCTTTACAAGTTCTGTAGATTTACTATCTTCCTCGTCCGTTACAATTTCAGAGATGAGAGGCCTCAGACTCCATATCTGAGTCTCTAACCTCATCCTGAAGGGGAAAGAATTTTCAGTCACTACCGGACTGATCTGGGACTGTTTGAGGATGCTCTAGTGAACCTCCTGCTTTTAATGGTTTCAAAAGGGGTGGCATAATAGAGACCTGACTCTGGCTGTCTCGATTGAGGGGGCGGGATATACAGTATCCTGAGGTCGTTAGCCACAGGTGGCACAGGCTAGCAGCATCTGGGAATGAGAGGGTAAAACAGGATCTTGCCTTGGGGTAACCTTGTCACCGAGTTTGCAATTTGGCCTGGGCCTTTCAAAGCAAACCATCCTGGTCTAAACCTTCAGAGCAATTATGCCTAGCCCAAGGACACTGATGGAAGGCATGGCCTTTCTCCTCACAAAGATTACATTGGAAAATGTTGGTATACATGTCAACAGAATGCCCAAAACCCCTACATAAAGGACACTTCATCATGTCGCAGACACTACTAATGTGTGTTCTATCCCCACATTTATAACATGCTTTAGGCTGCCCCCCATAGAAACAAACCCCTCTATCCTTTCCCAAAAAAAAAACTGTTCGGCAAATGAATAACCTCAGAATTGACTTGTAGCAATTTCACTTTAAATTTCCATCCTCCTGTCCAAATGCCTTCTATATCCAGAAGAGCTTCAGGTGGCCCCAACACCTCACATTTGGATTGCAACCATCGGTAAATATCACTGACATTAACACCCTTGTTTCGGAACATAATTGTGACAAACCTAATTAATGGTCTAGGTAAAGGAATAGCAAAAAAAGGAAGCCACACCGGGTGATTTTTTTGATTAGCATATTTGTCCCAGAATTTGTCCATAAGGGCAGTAGTTTGAAAGCTAACGTCAAAGGAATCCTCCCCAGAGACATGAATGAGGGCATAAATATCTTTGGCACAAAATCCCATTTTAGACTTCAAAAGTTGTTTGAAAACATAATACCTATCGGGGTGTTCTTTCAAACCACCTCTATATTTCAAACGCACAGTGTTGCGACGAGGGGCTTGTTCCAACTTCGACTTAAATAACTCAGACATCGTAGGTTTGGGAGTGTGGCTTGTTAAGGGGGTAGTAAGACCCGTAGATCCAGAAGGAAGAGCATCAGGGTCACATTAGAGTTCAGTCTCAATCACCCTACCTCCCCTCAGTAGATGGCTGGGGAACATATAATACAGTCTCAGGTGTCTTCCTACCTGAAAGCGGAGTCCAGTCCAAGTCAGGAACCCAAACTCCTGATTCATTCCTCCTCCATCCGCGTCCATAAGCGCCACTTCTTCCGACCAGTCTGCAGAACTGTTGAGACTTCCTCCTTCCTGTAGCCTGAATTGTTGCTGCACTAAATGCGTCTGCGTGGTCCGACGCTATTTGCGAGTCCTCCTGGAAACCATATCCCGTAAGAGCAGTTCCTTTTTCTGAATTAGCGGCATATTAAGATCTCGGTAGCTGAATCTCTGTCGCGGGGCAGAGCAAGAAGCAATTAATGGCTCCGAAAATAGAAAGCACCGCAATATAAGTGGAGTAAAAGGCTTATTCTCATATGTAACTGGCAGCTGGGGTAAATTTTGGACCTCCGAAAGCGAACTTGCGATAGCGTTTTCCTTTAGCATAGTGAGAGCAACAGAACTCTCTCTCCTGCAGTCTTCCACCTCCTCCTCCATCCCGACCTCAGGAACGTCTGCCATGTCGGGTGCTGACATCAGCGAGAGTCCCCACCAGCCACTGACCAGCAGCCAGTAGGGGAATTTCCCCGGTGTCCTGGCCAAATTTCCCTCATTCACTAAAAAAAATACCACCAACAGCTTAATCTGGTTCAAGGTCAGTTGGCATTCATCTGTATCCCCTTCCCCCGGATCGTGCCTGAAAATAGGCAGGATTTGTCTAACGCACTTACCCGGTCAACAAAAGCTAAATAAATAAATAATTAAATAAAAACCAGCAGCTAAAGTAGTGGGGAGCACAGAACATGTAAGTAGCATAAACCTAGGTGGGATGTGGCTGAAGGTAGATAATGGAAGGCATCAACAGGCACAGATAAAGTCACATTATTTGGTTGGTTGGGTAGCATCCTCGGCTAAGAGTGAAGAAAGCAAATGGATGGAAGGTCAGGGGGAAGAGGGGGTAGCCAATGGCCAACTCCAGGCTGACTCCAGGCAGACTCCTTGATGTCCTTAGTGATATGGTCCTTGCACAGATGGACTGCATGAGAGGAGCAGACATAAATAAGGGGACTTGCACTTGTAGATCTTGCCTGGCAGATGGAAATCCCAGCTCCCTGGTTGGCTGGCTGATGGAAGGAGTGCAAGAGCTGCTGTGGGAAGCTCAGAGTGAAGAGGAGCATGCAGGATGGTTAATTCAGCTCTCCCTCTCACCAGCTTTCTGCAGATCTACTTCACTGAGCCAGGAAACAAAGGCTAGGCTGAAGCCAATTACCAGAAGACAAAATTTGCAGGCTTGCACCAAAATGTTTCTTGTACATTCACATGCAAGCTTAAACATATCTGAGTTCAGGGATGAAAGAAGAAGAAGAAGAATCTGCATTTATATAGCGCTTTTCATACACAGTGTATCCCAAAGCACTTTACAAGCAATGCTAGCCTGGTAGTGAAGCGACTGAACGTGTAGTGGTGGCCATATCGCACATCAGTACCCACACACAGCCTGGACAATTGCATGATCTGATTTATAGGAATGGTAATGTTGGCCAGGGCATTGGGAATGTCCCCTACTCTTTGCAAAGAGTGCCATGGGTTCTTTTACTTCCACCTGGGCACCAACTAGGACAGCACCAGGAAGGGTAGAAGGGACCTCAGTTTAACATCTCATCTGAAGGACAGCACACCCCAGCAGTACAGCAGCCCCTTAATACTGCACTCAGATGCCAGCATTTTAGATATGAATCCAATCCCAGTGTGGGACAAGAATCCACAACCTTCTGGTCCAGGGGCAGATGTGCTATCAATTGAGCCTCACTGACATAAAATATCAAGTACTGTATTTGGGGATATGGCTAGCTCCCGGTATGCCTTTGATCATCACATAGAACATGTCAAAAACCATGCCTCAATAGATTGACATGCTGTACAGACACCATTAATGCCTGGACATGAGAACCAGAAAATTAATTCTAATGGAATGCATTTTCCCCACTCTAGAGTATGCTGATGTGAGCTACAGTCTGGCATACCAAACAATCCTGCATAATCTGTCATCTACACCAAAGATTGCAGGTATACATTGGATCTGTGTCACACAACTCATTACTGTGACCTACTTTATAAAAATCACCTGGCATCCTATCTCTCAAGGATAGAAGAGAGTTGTGCTGAGCAATGTCTAGATATAAATGTGTTGCAAAAAGCTATGGACATGTAGCATGACCTTGAGTCACAAGGGTAGGGGCTGGGGCAAGGGGTGGGTGTTAGGTTTGAATAACCCTAAGACCCCATTCCCCTCTTTTGTGGCTTTGTAACCCACGTATATGCATTAATGTATGTTTTCAATTAATTTCATTACTTTTTAATAAAGAAGAGCCATAGGCCCTGCACAAAGGAGGGGATAGACATAACTTTCTTACTATTTTTTTGTATGACTTTAATTACAGTACAAAATGCACACAATAGTTTTTCTTGGTCATATTCTCTACTTTTTTTGTGTTTAATGGCTTTTAAGCAGCAGTGCAATGAAATTGGGCAAAACATTTGACCCTACCTTTTTTTCACTATAAAAGATTCCAGGCATTTTCCAGTTTAATATCCTGGTACCATTTTCTAATTCCACCAAAATTTGAATATTTTATAAATTTTCTAATTTATTTTTCTCACAAGAAAAAAGATGGCTGCCACAGTTTGCATATAAATTGCATCTTAGACATGGTAAGGATTAGGACAAAAAAAAATGTTTCATGGTGCACAGCACAGGAGGTACCTAGATAAGTACATTTGGCAGGTAGCTGAAACTACAGGTAGCTGTGTTGGAAACATGCTTTTCATTGCACTGCTGCTTTAAATGTTTTATATATGTAGAACGTAGTTCATTTTTGCAACAGTGTTTATAGTTCCCCAAATAGCTCACAAACTGAAGAAAAAATTACTTTTTTTTTGCATTTTTTAATTATTTTCTCAACTGTTTCTTGCTCTGCAGTTTTTCTTTGCTATGAGATACCAAGCTCACATGCTGCCAGTCATGCATACACTTAAAGTCTGTCTTGCCTATTTATTGGCACAGTCATGAAGAAAAATTGACAAAAGGACCCATGGATGTGCAAACTTCAAAACAGAAACAACTTTACAATGAAATAAAATATTATTTTGAAGCCCCTGAAAGGGTTTTCCTTAGATCAAACTTGAACCTGTAAGTTTCATATTTTCACTCTGCCTTCTTTTTTCTAGCTGTGAGCAAAAAGGTGATGAACATCATGTGGGTTTTAAGTCCATTCACAAATTAATAACTTTTGAACTGCCAAACTGATTTTCTCCAAATCTGATAAGAGCTATGCCTCAAGAACTGCAATTATGCTCACCAATTTTTGCTATCTTAGGGCCTATGATTTCTGAGATAGGAACTGTCACAAACACTAACTCAGCCGTTACATATAGTTGCTACTTTGCCTGTATAATGTACTCTGGACACGGCCCCATACTACCTGAGTGGTCTGCACACCAAAACTCTCTCTATTTTGAGGCTAAGGTCACAGTCAAAGGAAATCCTCCATGTCCCAAAAAGAAAGGAAACCACAGATGAAAAGGCACTTAGCATTGCAGATCCCAAAAGCTGGATCACATGACTAGACCATGTAAACTGTGTGTGCAGCCTTGCTTAGTTCAGATCCATTACCTATAAGCATTTAGACAAACCATAATCCTATCACATGGCATAAAAGGTGATCCACTGCATATTTAGTGATTAAATGTCGGTTTGATTCTTATGTCCTATTACTTTGCACTACATATCTCCTATCTTAACCACATCCTGATGTTTTCAATTGACAAGACCATTTTTTCTCTTAATATAGAAACATAGAAACACAGAATCTGACAGCAGATAAGGACCGCTTGGCCCACCCAGTCTGCCCATTTCCCTACCTAATGGATAAGCTGCAGATCCTAGTTAACCAGCAGCCTACTTCTTTCTACCGCCACCCCCTAGAATTGCCTTATGACTGTCCCATGCATGCTTGAATTCAGCCACTGTTTTTGACTCCAAAACCTCCTCCCGAAGGCCGTTCCATGCATCCACAACCCTCTCTGTGAAAAATTGCTTCCTTACTTTACCTCTGAGCTGCCTCCACTCTATCTTCAAATTGTGCCCTCTTGTTCTTGCACACCTCTTTTTTTGAAAGATGCTACCCTCTTGGACTTTGTTGATTCCCTTGAGGTACTTGAAAGTTTCTATAATGTCCCCCCTCTCCCTCCTTTCCTCGAGGCTATACATATTAAGTTCCTATAGTCTCTCTTCATATGTCTTCCAGTGCAGATCCTGCACCATTTTAGTTGCCCTCCTCTGGACAGCTTACATCCTGTCTATGTTCTTGTGGAGATTGGGTCTTCAGAACTGCACACAGCACTCCAGATGGGGTCTCACCAGCTGTCTGTACAGAGGGATAACAACTTCTTGTTTTCTACTGGTGATGCCTCTCCCTAAGCATCCCTCCTTACTGCCCTCTCACATTGCTTGCTTGCTTACCTTTAAGTCATCTGATATGACTACACCCAGGTCCCTTTCCATTTTTGTTGTTGTTAGTATCTCACCCTCCATTGTGTACTCTTCCCTTGGGTTTTTGTTTCCCAGGTGCATTACGTTGCACTTCTTAGCATTGAATCTAAGCTGCCGAACATTTGACCATTCCTCTAACTTTGCCAAGCCCCTTCTCATCCTTTACACCCCACCCTGTGCATCAACTCTGTTGCAGATCTTTCTGTCATCTGCAAAGAGGCACACTTTTCCTTCCAGTCCTTCTGCAATGTCATTTATAAAGACATTGAAGAGGACTGATCCTAATACTGAACCCTGCAGCACCCCACTAGTAACCCCCCTTTCTTCAGAGTGGACTACATTTACTATTACCCTCTGTGTCCTATTCTCCAGCCAATTCCTTACCCAGGCTATCATCTTGGGACCCACTCCCATGCTGGCTAACTTGTATATTAATCTTTTGTGTGGGACTGTGTCAAATGCCTTGCTAATGTCTAGGTAGGCCATGTCCACAGCCCCTCCCTGATCTACTACTTTGGTCACCCAGTCAAAGAAATCTATTAGATTCATCTGGCATGACCTTCCCACTGTAAATCCATGCTGCCTTGGGTCCTGTGCCCCTCTGGCCTCTAGGTACTCGACAATTCTTTCCTTCAGAAGTGATTCCATCATTTTCCCTATCACTGAGGTTAAACTAATAGGTCTATAGTTTCCTGCTTCTGCCCTGCTCCCACTTTTGTGAAGGGGAATCACATCTGCCCTCTTCCAGTCCTCAGATACCACCCCATCCTCCCATGATTTGTTAAACAGGGTAGTCAGTGGTGTCACTAGTTCTACCCTTAGTTCTTTTAGATTTCTGGGATGGATCCCATCAGGCCCCATTGCTTTGTCCAGCTAAAGTTTTAAGAGTTCTTTCAGAACCCTTTCTTCTGTAAATGGGCTGGTATCAACTTCCGTATCCAGAGTGTTTCAATTGTTTGTTTTAGGTACCTCCCCCGCTTAGTTTGTAAATACTGAGCAAAAATATTTGTTTAGTATCTCTGCCTTTTCAACATCACCGTCTGCCCACCCCCCTCCCCTTTATTAAGCCTCACTATCCCTCCCTTGGTCTTCCTTCACTCCCTGATGTACCTAAAAAAGGTTTTATCCCCTTTCTTAACTGAGTTGGCTATCTTTTCCTTGGTTCGGGCCTTTGCTGTTCTGACTGCCTTCCCAGCTTCCTTTTGCTTCAACTGATACAATTCTGTGTCCTGCTCCTTCTGTGATTCCTTGTACTTTCTGAATGCTTTCTTTTTCTCTTGATCCTTCACTGCCCCCTCCTTTGAGAACCATAGTGGTTTTTTATATCGTTTTGTTTTGTTTATTTGCTTCACCCAAAGGCTTGTTACCTCTGTGATGGCAGTTTTTATTATTCCCCATTGTTCTTCCACCCCTCCTTCCTGTCCATTTGCTAGTGCATTCCTTAGGCACTCACCCATTTTTGCAAAGTCAGCCCTCCCGAAGTCCAGTACTTTTGACTTTGTATGGCTTGACTCTATTGCTCTGTTTATTGTGAACCATACTGTTCGATGGTCGCGAGTTCCCAGGTGGCTACCCACTTCTACATCTGTGATCCTTTCTCAATCTCCATTTGAGAGAACCAGGTCTAAGATTGCTCCCTCTCGATGGGTTCCAGTACTAGTTGTCAAAGGCATGTCCCCTGTAGGGCATCTAGAATAACCCCACTCTTAGAAGTGGCTGCTGCAGCTGCACTCCAGTTAACATCTGGCATATTCAGATCACCCATCAGCAATATCTCCCCTTTTTCTGCCATTCTAACTATACATTCTATCATTTCCTTGTACATTTGCTCCCCCTGAGAGGGGGGTCTGTTTACAACCCCTGTGTGGATTGTGGTGCCATTGCCTGTCTCCAAATTGACCCACAGTGCTTCTTCTCCTCCCTGTTTACCCTTTTGTTCTGTTGCTTTGATTCCTTCCCTTATGTAGAGAGCTACTCCTCCTCCTCTTTTACCCTCCCTGTCCCTCCTGTAGATAGTGTATCCTGGTATGTTTACATTCCAGTCATGGTTCTGTGTGTACCATGTTTCTGTGACTGCCCCAATATCTAGATGTTCCTCCTCCATCAAGGCCACTAATTCAGGAAGCTTGTTACCCAGACTATGGGCATTGATACTCATTGCTCTCCATTTTTTGATGGCTTTACCTTCTGTAGCAGCATCCCCCACATACCTTTCTACCTTGGTCTTTTTCTCATTTAGTACCCTATTTTGTAGGGGGAGGATGGGTTTTTCCTGCTGCTTATCAGTGCCCCCCCTTGACTAGTTTAAATGCTTGCCAATGAAGCATTTAAACTGATTGCCCCAAATACTTTTTCTCTTCCTGGACAGATGCAGACCATCCTGCCAGTAAAGTCTGGAGTGCCACCAGGTGGAACCCCAGTCCCCAATGAAGCCAAACCCCTGTGCTCCACACCATTTTTTCAACCATTCATTAAACTGCATGGTGCAAAGTACCCTTGCCTCACCCATGCCACTGACAGGCAGCACCTCTGAGAAAGATACTGTGTGTGCTACTTGTCTTAGGCCCCTCCCCGACTCTACAAAGTCCTTCTGCACTGCTCTAATCTCATGATGAGCCAAGTCATTTGTCCCTAGGTGGACAATTACGTCCAGCTCAGACTCCCGTGCAACTGTTCTAGTGATCCTAAGGACACGCTTCCTGTCCCTCCAAGCCATGGCACCAGGCAGGCACCTTACTTCAGTTTTCCCTGCTCCTCCCAGTTCCATCCCCCTAATAATTGAGTCCCGCAGCAGGAGCTGCTTCCTTTTCCTGTGGTGTCCTCTGCCTCCTTCCTGAGGGCCTCCCTTGTGACAATTGTCTGCAACCTCCGTAGTCTCCTCTGTGGGTGCACCAATAGGAGAACTATGCTCCCCAGAATGGTGTATGGATTGTGGAGTGGAACAACTGACTGGGTGTGCCTCTGTTTCACCACCCTTTCCCTCTCTGAGCCCACTGTGGTCCAACTGCTGTGCTTTCTTTGCAACCTCTGAGGTAGTGGTGGTGACTCTGGTGCTCCCTGGATGGGGAGGTTCCCTTACTACTGTCCAGAGCGGCCTGAAGATAGGCAACTTCCTCCCTCAGGGCAGAGAGTTGTCTGCAAACAGGGCAGCATCTCAGCCTCCAGAAAGACTCCTGGAAGACTGCTGCCCCACAGCCATTACATTGTACTACTCCCCACATGTCTGTCTACCTTGTTTATTTTTTTGTTTGTTTGTTTGTTTTGTTTTGTTTTGTGTGTGTGTGTGTGTGTGTGATTGATTTGTTATATAGAAATATATATATTAGATAATGTGTATGCTTATATTGTCAGTGCAGTGTGTTAGAGAGGATATGACAGTGATATGGACCTTGCCCTCTTGAGGAAATGATGTCAGAACCCCAGCTATAAAGGAACTATTTCAAGGGGTGAGTGGGGTGAGGGGTGGGAAGGGTTTGGGACTAAACTGTGCCCTCACGAAACAATCAGCTAAAAGATCTGACCTACCACTGCGATGAGTGCCTCCCTGTCAGCAAGATGCCCTACATGACAATTTGACAGAGAAAATACCCTGCTAATCAAACAGAGAAAAATCCAGACATCCAAGTCAGACACAGGTAAGCCTCCCCAGCCCCAAAACAGCCTGGTGACTTGCGCTCTGAAAGCAGTCAGCCCCAAAACACATCAGCTGTGCACAAGGACAGACACAGTAAACAGTATTCAGTCCCTGTGGGTTTAAACTCTTCCTGCACTGAAAATCTTAACAATTGTAACAAAAGTAAAGCAAGGTTCACCTCCTTCTGTTGATTGAAAGACTGCCTTTTCTGATAATTCTAAGTTCCTTATTTTACCTTTCAATTAGAAGTATTCTCCACTTGAAGAATATTAACTTTCCTAAGGAATCTGCTTAAAACCAAAGATAATTGTAAATTGTAAGGTTTGTCTCCCTCTGTTGTGAGCACAACTCGCTTTCTTGCAAATCCTAAGTCCAGTATTGCAGCTTCCAGCCAAAGGTAGCTTCACCTGAAGAATATTAGGTTGTCAGTTGCTACTTTGCCTGTATAATGTACTCAGGACACGGCCCCACACTACCTGAGTGGTCTGCACACCAAAACTCTCTCTCTATTTAGAGGCTAAGGTCACAGTCAAAGGAAATCCTCCATGTTCCAAAAAGAAAGGAAACCATAGATGAAAAGGCACTTAGCATTGCAGATCCCAAAAGCTGGATCACATGACTAGACCATGTAAATTGTTTTTTATGCTGCAGGATTAAATATAAGATGTAACTGTAATATTCTGTGAATGATGTACAAATCATACCTTCTTATCAATGGAACTCTAATGTTCCTGGACAACCATTATACTTACAGTACACAAGCTACAGTAGGTAATTTATGAAAACTTAGCTGCTGCTACTGTTGTTTTGAGTGGTGTACTAGGACTCTTTTGAAAACTACAATTAGTGATGCACCTAAATGAGGCTATCCTGGCACTGAAGTTTGCAATCAATAAATAATTAAATGAAAAACCGATATACTGTAGTTTTTGCCAGACATACATTATAACTACAGACTATATTAGGATTTGTTTCACTAACATATGCTGCTGCATTACTACAAAAAGGACACTATGGTAGTTGAGACAGAGAAGCACATGGCCACTAAGATGATCATGTGTATGGGAACAAAAGCTATATGGACAAACCATAGCTCTTGGACATGGTTAGCCTGGCATAAAGGAGCAAACGAGGGGACATGATCTCCATCTTCTGCATTTACAATGGTATTGAAAAACATCAGATATATTTGATGCAGTATGCTTCAGCAGGAATCAGGGACATGCCATGAAGCTCTAAGGTGGTAAATACAGGGAAAACATTAAGGGACGCTTCTTCCCCCCAGAGGGAAATAGCCTACCAGTGGAGATAGCTGATATGAAGAGAGTTCAGGGTTTCAGAATGTTACTGGTCAACTTTGTGATTGCCAAAGAAATTGCAAGGTACCCTGGATAGTGGGTGGCTGGTGGGGTATTTGGAACTTGTTGGCATAGACTGTTGGTCCTTGCTTACAAATGGGTGGACCTAATAGTTCTGGAATCCCTCTGGACCCTGAATTTCTGTCTTACATTGTTGATGTTCTGATCTACAGTAGTAGAATATTGCTGCTTCACAAAAAAGGGAGCCAGTTTATCCCAGTAGTTGAAGTACATACTGTACCTGTGAAGCAGGAATCCCAGGTTTGACTCTCACCATAAGCACTAACTGTTTAACATTGAACAGATCAGTCAGTCTGCCTGGGCTTCAGTCCACCCAGCTGTGAAAAGAGGTGAAAACAAAACAGTACTGAAAATGAAACATCACTTATCAGCCTTGGCTTATCCTGGGCAAATCAATAAGAAAAAAATAAGTTTAATTTGGATAATGATATTTATTGGAGTCATTATAAACTGGGCCCCAGTTTATGCCCTCCTCCCCCAGAGTAGTTGAAATTCACATTAGCTGTCACTTAAATAGTCTAATTCCATATCAAAAGAAGCAGCCCATGATGCCCCTGGTGGTGGACTTACTCAGAATTTTGATGGGGATTACAGGCCTTGTGTAATGCTGCCACACTCTGCACTCTTTACGTAGTGCAGAAATTGGGTTAAAGAAGTGCAGAATCATGCAAAAGTAAGTCCAGTAACACAATACCTGCTTCAAACCAGCCTGCCTACATAGACATATGGACAGAGTGGGTGCAGAAGGGGCACTCAAGTCACATTATATGCTCAACAAAATGCCTTGCATGTGTGGACTGGGCACTGCATGGCTTTTCTCAGCCCTCCACTGGCGTAGACTGGTATGGAAACCAATGCAAATTGGCCTGAACTATAGTAGATGGTTGGCCCTGGAATCACATAAGAAATGCGGGGCCATGATTGCAGGCAAAGACAGTCCTGGAAAACAAGATTGGCCGTGGATCAAGAAGAATAATAAACACATTTTACAATATATAGGGATTAAAACGTACATCAGCAAGGCCACTGTTTTTCAGTTTTTACTGGAAAATCCGGTAAAATTCCGGAATTAGGGCTGCCTGAAGACCGGTAAAAAACAAAGATTTCATGGAATCTGGCATTTTATATCAGATCAGTAGATCTACAAAACTTGTGTTTTTCTTTTAATTCCTTCCTGTACTATTTTCAATTTGCTCTATTTAATGCTCTGTATATTAAGCCTTCTTTAATTCTGATTACTTATGCACATACTAAAAGAATGATAGCAGAATCCCGGTAAAATCCGGAAATTAGAGTAACAATCACCGGTGTAATTCCGGAATCTGAAGTCTTGAAAACGGAATTTCATTATTTTAATCACCGTAAATCAGTGGCCTTGCACATCAGAGATAAGGTAGTGTCCATGATTGTTGAGGGGGGAGGAGCTGCTGAGTGACAGAGGGAGAATAGCAGAAGCGTGGAATAGCCACTTTGTGTCAGTATTCATTTAGTCAATCAAGGTGCATGACTCACTAGGGGTGGAAGAGTTTGGAGCTGGAGATGAAGAGATGAAGGCTAAACATGAGGCAGTGCCTATCATTACAGAATTAATAGCTAATACTTAGAGGACATAGATCCCAGAAAGTCATAGGGCCCAGTTGTAGCCAATAAATGGTAAATGTAGTCACTTGGGGGTTCTGGCTTTGCGCTTTGCTGATAGTCTCCATACAGACAGCAATAGTTGAAAAAAAGGACCGAAAAGAAAGCCAGTGCTTGCTTACTTAGAGACATGGGGCTGGATTTTCAAATGGATAAGGGATTAAATCCCAATGCACAGCCCTAGCCGTAGGATGAAATCTCTTTACCTGTGGAGTTTCATATTTTCTGCTGACGCAACTGCGGAAGATATTATGACTGATCCTAACAGGCATAGATTTTACTCACAGGTGCGCCCATTTTTCCTTACCTTACCTATAGTATCACCACGGATCTTGCTTGAACTCCAGATCATTCATCGCCCCCATTTCCCTCTCTGTAATAATCCCTTATGCCTATCCCTTTCATTCTTGAACCCACCACTGATTTTGCTCCACCACCTCTGCTGAAGACTGTTCCTGGAATCCACCACTTTTCTGTGAAGAAGTACCTCCTCACATCACTCCTGAATTTACCTCCTCCAGCTTCTTATCGTGCTCACTTGTCCTTGAGCACTTTTTTTCTGAAAAATGCATCCCTCTGTATCTTATTTACCCCATAAAGTATTTATCATATAATCCCTCTCCCTTCTGTCTTCCACAGGGTACATATTTACTGTAGGTCCGTGAATCACTCCACATAGTGCTTCTTATACAGACTCTGCACCATTTTAGTTTCTCTCCTCTGGATCTCCTCCTCTTTGTCTATGTCCTTATGGAGATGTGGTCTCCAGAACATTGCAAGTTCTCTAGGTGGGGTTTTACTAGTGATCTATACAAAGGCAATACCTCCTTTCTGTTTTTGCGGATGATACCCCTGGTGATATCTCTCCCTGTGCATCCCAATATCCCACTAGCCCTCACAAATGCATTGTCACACTGCCTGGCCACCTTTACATCATCAGATATGATTATCCCAAGGTCTATTTCTGCTTGGTAATCATCAGTGCCACTTCTCCCATGTTGTACTCTGCCCCTGGGTTCCTGTGCCCCAAGTGCATAACTGCACTTTTTCACACTGAAACCCAGCTGCCATACCCCTGACCACTCATCAAGTTTTCTTACACCTCTTTTTAATCTACTCCAGAGTGTCCACCATATTGCAGATTTTGGTGTCATCTGCAAAGAGGCAGACATTCCCTTCCACCTCCTCTGCGATGTCACTTATAAAGACATTCAAGAAGACCAGTCCCAATACTGATCCCTGAGGCACCCCGCTGGTCACTCTCCCTTCATTGGCGTGAACTCCATTTACCACCACACTCTGCTATCTATCCCCTAACTAATTTGTTATTCAGTTCCCACCCTTGGACCCACTCTTAATCCACCCAGCTGGTTTAATAGCCTCTGTGTGTAATGGTGTTGAAAGACTTACTGAAATCTAGGTAGGCTACAGAACTGCTCCACCCTGATATAATTCCTTGGTCATCCAGTCACAGAAATCTATCAGATTTGTTTGACATGACCCCCCCCCCAATGAATCCATGCTGCCTTGGGTGTTTAGCTCATTGGACTCGAGATATTCCACAATCCTTTCCTTCAGCAGAGATTCCTTTAACATTTCCACCACTGATGTCAGGCTGACTGACCTATAATTGACAGACTCTTCCCTACTGACACTTTTGTAAAGTGGGACAACATCTGCCCTCCTCCAGTCCTTCAGAAGCACTCCTGTTTCCAGTGGATTGTTAAATCTGTTAAATAGTACTGTTAGAGGTCAGAGATGCAGCCGGTATCTCCCTGAGCTCCCTCAATACCCTTGGATATACCCTATCTGGCCCCATTGCTTTGTCTATGTTCAGATTAATGAGTCCTTCAGGGCACTGTCCTCTGAAAATGGACTAGCTAACTCCCTCCCTCCAAAACTTCTGTTACATTCCTCTTCTCCTTCCTCTATAAAAACTGAACAAAATGATTTGCTCAGTATATCTGCCTTTTCCTGATCCTGCTTTGCACAGTCCCCACTTCCTTTTTTAACATTACCATTCCATCCATGGTCTTCCTCTTTTTGCTTATATACAGTACCTAAAAAATGTCCTGTCCCTTTTTGTCACCACCTGGACTGTTCTTTCTTCAGTTTGCACCTTTGACCTCCTTTCTCTCACTGTTTCCCTCTGTTTCCACAGATATACCTCCCTATCCTCTTCTGTCTGCATCTCCTAATATCTTCTGAATGCTACCCTTTTAATCTTTAACTTTTCCACCACCACTTTCGAGAACCAGGGAATATGGGTGTGGGCAGGACAGTAGTGTGGTGGGTAGGTAACTGGCTGAGTGGCAGGACACAGACGGTGGTGGTAAATGGCTGTCACTCCACAGAGGTAAGAGTGACCAGTGGGGTACCACAGCGATCAGTGCTGGGACCGGTCCTATTCAACATCTTCATCAGTGACATTGTGCAGGACCTAGAAGGCAGAATTTCACTGTTCGCTGATGACACAAAGCTCTATAACAGAGTAGACACACCAGAGGGTGTAGACAGGATGAGAAGGGACCTGAGGAAACTTGAAGAATGGTCATGGGTTTTGGCAGTTGAAATTCAATGCAAAGAAGTGCAAGATAATGCATATGGGGCACAAAAACCCTGGCACAATATATCGGTTGGGGGTGAGGATACAGCATGCACCAAGCAGGAAAGGGATCTTGGGGTTATCATCTCTGATGACCTCAAGGTAGGAAACAGTGTGACAAGGCAGCAGGTAAAAGCAAATAGGATGCTGGGATGCATGGGCAGGGGCATCACCAGGAGGAAAAGGGAGGTCATGATTCCACTATACAAGACAGTAGCGAGGCCCCACCTGGAGTACAGTGTACAGTTCTGAAGACCATACCTGCATAAGGATGTAGACAGGGTAGAGAAGGTTCAGAGGAGGGCAACAAAGATGGTACATGGATTGCATCACAAGTCCTATGAGGACAGGTTGCACAAATTGAATATGTACTCCCTGAAGGAGAGGAGGGAGAGCGGGGACATGATAGAGACATACAAGTATCTTACAGGGAGGAACAGGGTGCAAGAATACACTATTTTTAAGTGAAAAAGATGTTCCAGGACTAGAGGGCATGGGATGAATGGAAGAGAGGATGATTCAGAGGAAATGTGGGGAAGAATTTCTTCACAGAACGGGTGGTGGACAAGTGGAACACCCTGCCTGAGGAAGTGGTGGGGGCTGAAACAATCACGGGATATAAGAATGCATGGGATAGACATAAAGGAATTCTGGAGGTCAGGGGTAAGGGGCAACAGAGTTCTATGAAAACATAAACTGAAGTTACAAACTCAAATGGGCAGACTAGGTGGGCCACAGGCCCTTTTCTGCCGACACTGTCTATGTATCTATGTATGTAACCATAGTAGTTTCTTTTTCATCTTGCTTTTTCTGACTTACTTAACACAGAGCTTTGTTGCCTTCCCTACGGTGCCTTATAGCTTTTCTCACTGTTCCTTCACCCCATTCAGGTCACACACACCCATGCCAGGTCATACCTGAGGTATTTACACATCTTTTTAAAATCTGCCCTCCTGAAGTCCTGGACCCTTACTCTTGTGTGATTTAGTTTCAAATGTGTCCTTGTACTGAACTACATTGTACAATGATCACTGTTCCCCATGTGGTTTTCTACCTTGTTGTCAGTAACAGTGTCCCCGTTAGCAGGTACCAGGTCCAGTATTGCCTCATCACAGATTAGTTCTTTGGCTATTTGCTTGTGGAAAGCCCCCTGCAGGTAGTCCAGGATGTCCTGGCTTCTAGCTGAAGCCACAACTGGGAGTTAGCTTCCACTAGTACCTTATCTAATGCATTCTTCTGTTCTGGAAGTCTATAAATTATGCCAGTGTGAACATAGGCTCCATTGCTCATCTCTAGAGTGACTCACAGTACCCCTGCTCCCCCATATTACCTGTATCTATGTTGCATTTATGATTTATCTCACATAAAGTACCACATCCCATCCTTTCCTTCCCACCCTTTTCTTTCTGAACAGAGTGTAACCTGGTATGGACATGTGCTAGTCATAGTTTTCAGTGCACCATTACTCTTTAATGACCACAATATCCAGGTTAGCCTCTGTCATGATGGCCTCTATGTCCGGAATCATAGTGCCTACACTTCTAGCATTCATGCACATGGTCTTCCAGATTTTGTTACCACTCTCCTTGATATCCCCTTCTTTCTTTTTGGCCCTATCTCTCCTTCCCCCCTCTCTTTTTAAAATGCTTCCATTCCCACCCCCCTTCATTTCTACCACTCTGCTTCCTTTATTAATTTCCACCCTGGGGGATTAAATTCGCCTTCAGTTCTCCATACCTTCCATTTTAGTCTGTGTGGGGGGGGCAGTTACTACCTCACCATTTCTTCTGCCATCCCCCTCAGCTAGTTTAAATGTTCATCAAAGTAGCATGTAAACCATCCACTGATGATTGTGGCTTCCTTCCTGATGGATGCAAGACGTCACCCCTGTAATGGCTTTTATCTCTTTAAGTGAATCCACTGTCCCCAATGTAGCCAAACCCCTCCTCTCTGTACCATTCTTCAACCATGAGTTGAAGATCTTCATGTGACGATCCCTCTCTTCCCCCCATCATACACATGCAGCATCTCGGTAAAAGCCACTGAGCGTGCTACCTGTCTAAGACTCCTCCACAGCTCCTTCAACTCTCCCTGCACTATCCAAGTGCAATCCCTAGACAGGTTATTAGCAAGGCTGTATTATTTTCACGGCATGCACGGAATTCAAGATTTCCGTGAAAACTGTACTTTGTCGTGAATTCCACAAGTTTAGTGTACAGTGGCGTGAAAAAGTATTTGCCCCCTTCCTGATTTTCTCTATTATTGCATATTTGTCACACTGGATGTTTTCAGGTCTTTAGACAAAATATAATATTAGATAAAGGGAACCTGAGTGGACAAATAACACTTTTTTTTTACTTATTTCATTTATTTAATGAAAAAGTTAACTAACACCAACTGGCACTGTGTGAAAAGTAATTGCCCCTAGTTAAATCAACCCAATTAAAGGGATAATTAGAGTCAGCTGATTGAACACAGCCAGGCTTGATTACAGCCAGCCCTGCTCAATATAAACCTCACTTATTTTTTGCCTTACCATCAGAGTCACATTGCTAGCACAAATATTCAACAAGCACATTATGCCATGATCAAAGGAAGTTCCTGAAAAGATCAGAAAACATTTTGTTGCCCTCTATCAGTCTGGAAAGGGTTACAAAGCTATTTCTAAGGCTCTGGAACCCATCGAACCACAGTGAGAGCTCATAATCTCCAAATGGAGAACACTTGGAACAGTAGTGAACCTTCCCAGGAGTGGGCGGCCTGCCAAAATTACTCCAAGGGCGCAGTGTAAAATCATCCAAGAAGTCTCAAAGGATCCTAAAACAACATCCAAAGAACTGCAGGCTTCTCTTGCCTCAGCTAAGGTCAGTGTTCATGACTCCACAATCAGAAAGAGACTGGGCAAAATGGGCTTCATGTGAGAGTAGCAAGGCGGAAACCACTGCTAACCAAGAAGAACATAAATGCTTGTCTCTCATTTGCCAAGAAGCACCTGGATGATCCACAAGCCTTTTGGGAAAATGTTTTATGGACATATGAGTCCAAAGTGGAACTTTTTGGACAACATGGATCCCATAATGTCTCGCGTAAAGCAAACACAGCATTCCACAGTAAGAACACCATACCAACAGTCAAACATGGTGGTGGTAGTGTGATGGTGTGGGGATGCTTTGCTGCCTAAGGACCTGGATGACTTGCCATAATTAAAGGAACCATGAATTCTGCTCTGTACCAGAAAATTCTTAAGGAGAATGTCCAGTCATCCTTCGTCAGCTGAAGCTGAAGCATAGTTGGGTCATGCAGCAAGACAATGATCCAAAACACAAAAGCAAATCCACATCAGAATGGCTAAAAGAAGTAAAATTAAAGTTTTGGAGTGGCCTAGTCAAAGTCCAGACTTAAACCCAATAGAGATGCTGTGGCAGGACCTGAAACGAGCAGTTCATGCTCGAAAACCTACCAAATGTTACTGAATTAAAGCAGTTCTGTGCGAGGAAAGTGGGTTAAAATTACTCCACAGCGATGTGAAAGACTGATATTGAATTATAGGAAGTGTTTGGTTGCAGTCATTGCAGCTAAATGTGGCGTAACCAGTTATTAAGTGTAAGGGGGCAATTACTTTTTCACACAGTGCCAATTGGTGTTAGTTAACTTTTTTCATTAAATAAGTGAAATAAAAAAAAAAAAACAAGTGTTATTTGTTCACTCAGGTTCCCTTTATCTAACATTACATTTTGTCTAAAGACCTGAAAACATCCAGTGTGACAAATATGCAATAATAGAGAAAATCAGGAAGGGGGCAAATACTTTTTCACGCCACTGTACACTCAGTGATTGTAACCATTTTTTAATTTAATTGTATTTTTTTGCAACTAAACTAGGCTCCTCACATTTTTTATTCCTTTGCAGATTGCGGTATGCGGTTCTGGTTTCAGAATGGATGATTCGCAGTAAGGGAGGGGGATGACAGCTGATTAACAGTTTTTCTGAAACCTGTCATGCAATATGTTTTTTACAGCATTACATTGCGCTTATGTGTGAGAGCACAACTAAAAAAGTAAGTCTAACAAGTAAATCTAACAAAGACAGCTCCTGGACAGCATTGAGTCAGCAAGGATTTCTCCCAGAATTTTAAAGTTGGCGCTTCCTCTGCGTTCACTGTCTATTGGCTCCCTCTGTGCAATTTGTTCCTGCAGTCTGTTGCAGCCCAGAATACCATTTCTGGCCACTCCTGCTCCTCATCTCCAAGTCCCTCTACTGTGGGGGAAGAGGTGACAGTTTAAAAGTAATGTATTTTCAGTGCTGCAGCACCTTATATTGCTCTGACTGATTCATATTTATAGTGTATATTTGTGCTTATTTTAAAAATTATTTTTTTAATGAATTAAAGCATAGTAAAACTCATAAAGTTAACTAGAAACTTTGTGATTGTGTTTTCTGTGAAAAACATAATTTTAGCCATGCAGAAGCTGTGAAATACATCCATTTTTACCGTGAAAATAATAGTCTTAGTTATTAGTTCCCGGGTGGACAATGACAACCAGCTCTGCCTCCTGTCCTGCTGCCATAGCAAACTTCAAAATCTGCTTTCTGTCCCTCAGGGTCATGGCACCATGTAGGCATCTAATCTTCTTCTCCCCACCTTTCCTATTCCCAGATCTATCCCCCTCACAATTGAGTCCACCATCAGAAGTTGCTTCATCCTTCTCTGGGTCAACTTCCTCTCACCTTGGCATCTCCACTCTGGAAAACCCTCACATACTCCTTCATCACTACCATCAGTACATCCTCCTGGCAGTCCTGTCTATCCAGAGTGGTATAGAAATTGCGTAGTGGTAATGGTTGAGGAATGTACCCCAGGGTCCAAAAGGAACTAAGATAGGTGGTAGCTGAACCTCTTGTAATCCTGTTTAGCCAGTCACTGGAAACAGGAGAGGTACCCAAAGACTGGAGGATAGCAGATGTAGTCCCCTTATACAAAAGTGGGAACAAAGAGGAAGTGAGGAACTACAGACCAGTCAGCCTGACCTCAGTAATGGGGAAGAGATTGGAAGCACTACTGAAGAAGAGATTGGTGGAACATCTGGTTGCCAACAGACTATAGGACCCAAGGCAGCATGGTTTCACTGGGGGGAGGTCATGTCAGACCAACCTCATTGAATTTTTCGACTGGGTGACAAGGGAGGTGGATCAGAGGAGGGCAGTGGATGCGGCCTCTCTGGACTTCAGCAAGGCCTTTGACACTGTGCCACATAGAAGGTTACTAAACAAACTGGGGAATATGGGAGTGGGTATGACACTAGTGCGGTGGGTAGGTAATTGGCTGGGTGGCAGGACACAGACAGTGGTGGTAAATGGCTGTCACTCCACAGATGGAAGAGTGACAAGTGGAGTACCATAGGGATCAGTACTGGGACCGGTTCTATTCAACGTCTTCATCAGTGACATTGCACTGGACCTAGAAAGCAGACTTTCCCTCTTTGCTAATGACACAAAGCTCTGTAACAGAATGGAAACACCAGAGGGTGAAGACAGAATGAGGAGGGACATGCAGAAGCTTGAAGAATAGTCAAGGGTTTGGCAGGTTGAAATTCAATGCAAAAAAGTGCAAGATAATGCACATGGGGCACAAAAACCCTGGAACAACATATCAGGTTTGGGGGGGGGTGAGGATATGGCATGGACCAAACAGGAAAGGGACCTTGTGGTTATCATCTGTGATGGCCTCAAAGTAGGGAAACAGTGCAACAAGGAAACCGGTAAAGCAAATAGGATGCTGGGATGCATAGGCAGGGGCATTACCAGCAGGAAAAAGGAGGACATAATTCCACTATACAAGACATTAGTGAGGCCCCACGTGGAGTACAGTTCTGGAGACCTTATCTACTTAAGGTCATAGACAGGGTAGAGAAGGTTAAGAGGAGGGCAATGATGATGGTATGGGGATAGCATCACAAGTCCTATAAGAACAGAGTGAAGGACTTGAATATGTATCACCTCTAGGAGCAAGGAAGTGATTCTGCTGCTGTACAATGGACTGGTTAGACCACACCTTGAGTACTGTGTACAGTACTGGAGACCACACTTGAAGAGGGACATACATCTCCTGGAGAGGGTACAGAGAAGGGCAACTAAGATGATATGAGTGCTAGGGTATTTGACATATGAGAACAGACTTGAGGAGCTCTGCCTGTTTTCATTGGAGGAGAGGAGAGACGGGGGGACAAGATTGAGTTCTTCAAGTACCTCAAGGGAATAAATAGGGTAAACATGGAGGGAATCTTTAGACTAAAGCAGGGAGGTATCACCAGAGGGCATGGTTTGAAGTTGGAAGGTGGAAGGGTGAGGGGGGAAAAGAGGAGAAGGTTTTCACTGAGAGGGTGGTGGACCCTTGGAATGCACTGCCTGGCAAGCTGGTTTAGAGATCCACAGTGAGGGCTTCAAGAGAGGTGGGACAGACACAGAAAGTGGATGTATCAGATGATGGCCTGTCCCAGGGGTGGGAATGGATGATCGGGTTTCTGGAGCACAAGGGAGGGAGGGAGGGCCTTGGCACCCAACTAAGGATCTGAGGTTCGAGCAGACTTGATAGACCATAAGGCCTAATCTACTGGCAAATAGTATGTTAGTATGTTAGTACGTACTTCCTGGAGGAGAGAAGGGAGAGAGAGGGGATATGATAGAGACATGCAAGTACCTTATAGGAAGGAACAAGGTGCAGGAACACACTGTTTTCCAGAGAAAAAAGACTAGAGGGCATTGGATGAATTTGGGGGAATGGGGAGATTCAGAGGAAACATGAGGAAGAATTTCTTCACAGAACGGGTGGTGGACAAGTGCAACACCCTGCCAGAGGAAGAGTCAGGGCTGAAACAATCATGGGATTTAAGAATGCATGGGATAGACATAAGGGAATTCTGGAGGTCAGGGGTAAGGGGCAACAGACTTCTAGAAAAACACAAAGTGAACTTACAAGCTCAAATGGGCAGCCTGGGTTGGCCATAGGCCCTTATCTGTCGACAGTGTCTATGAAATGTAGCACTGACCCACCCCCACACTACCAGAGTGAACTGTAGTCCAGCTGTCCCTTCTCCCTTACATCCTCAGGGGTAACCGTGTCAGACATGGTTGCCCATGGGTGGGGGAAGAGGACCCCTGAATGCTAGCCAGCTCTGCCTAGAGTCTAGCAGCCTTCTCCCTCAACCCAGAGAGCTATGAGCAGATGGAACAACTGTGCAGTCTCCAGAAGGTCTCTAAAAACTGCCACCCAACAGACACTACACTGTGCTACTCCTAGTATTTCTAGCTTCTTTACTGTCTGTGTGACCTACTCCTAGTCAAGAACTTAGTGGGGTCGAGCTCAGGTAGCTAAAGACCTTTGATGTGGTGGTTTAGCACATGCCAGAGAATGATCTGTTCTGTAGTCAAAACATGGTTTCACAAAAGTTAGGATCTAGCAAGACCAACCTTCTTCCAGATGGTAACTAGACAGATGGATTGGGGCCAGAAGATGGATGAAGACTATCTGAGCTTCTGTAAGGCATTTGACACTGTACAGCAGGAAATGTATAATGAAAATAGTGCAATCTGGAGTCCATAAAGTGTATAAGACATGGACTGAAAACTGGCTAATAGGTAGAAAGCAGATCATGGGGATAAATTATCACCACTGAACGTGGAAAGATATTCTGAGTGGAGTTTTCCAGATGTTGGTATTGGGTCATTTGCTACTTAACATATTCATTAATGACCTGAAGGAGGGGATCAGCAGCAGGTTACTGAATTTTGCTGATGATACTAAACGGCAGGATGCATAGACTGAAGCAAGGTGGGGATGCACTAAAGGAGTCCTGCATGCATTAGAGGTGTGGTCTAACAAGTGGTGAGGAAATTAGATTTAAAAAGTAGTAATAACATTTTCTTTTTAATCAGATTAGTCCTTGCTTAAAAATTGATGGACCAGATGCGTCTGGAGAACCTCAGGAGCCTGAACTTATATACTTTTTTGTTGAGGTTCTGATATACTGTAGTAGAATATCATTGCTTCACTAACAAGGGAGCCAGTTTAGACCAGTGATTGAAGTACAGACTTTTGAAGTATGAACTTCAGGTTTGACTCTCACCATATACTATACACTCACTCTTTAACACTGAGCAGGTCATTCAGCATGCCAGTGCTTCAGTCCACCCTGCTGTGAAATGAGGTGGAAGTAATAAACTGCTGACAATGAAACACTGCTTATAAGCTGGGCCTATTCTGGGCAAACCAATAAAAATATGTTTAAATTGGATGATGACATTTATTGGAGCCATTATAAATGGCCCCAGTTTATGCCTTCCTTCCCCAGCATAGTTAAAATTCACATTAGCTGTCACTTAAATAGTCTAGTTCCATATCATAAGAAGCAGCTCAAGGAACAATAATAGGGGAACTTATACAGAATTTAGATGGGAATTACAGCAGGGTCCTTCATGACATAATGCTGTCACCCTCTGTACCTTGTCCTTAGTGCAGAAATTGGGTAAAAGAAGCACAGAATCATACAAAAATAAGTACCTTAACTCATGCATGTGTCAACCCAGTTAGCTGAATCAACAGACTAGGTGCAGAAGGGGCACACAGGTCACAAGGTGTTCTCACCAGAGTGTTCTCACATGTGTGGAATGGGCACTGCATGGCTTTTCTCAGCCCTCCAAAGATGTAGATGGGCATGGAAACTATTACAGAAAAGTCCTAATTATAGTAGAGTATAAACCCAGGTATCACAGAAGAAATGCAGGGCCATAATTGCCTGGCAAAGACAGTCCTTGAAGACAAAATTGGCAGGGGATAAAGAGGAATAATAAACTCATTTTACAATACACAGTGAATAAAAGGTACATCAGAGATAAGGTGGTGTTCTTGATCATCCAGGGGAAGGAGTTACTGAGTGATGCAGAAGGAACAGCAGAAACAAAGAATAGCCACATTGTGCCAGTATTTAGCCAAGCAATCTGACAGCATTGCCCACTGGGGGTGGAATACATTGCAGATTAAAATGTGTAGGTAAAAGGCATAGGTTAAACAGGAGGAAGTGATGATCACTAGTAGGTAAGTTCCTAGAGGGTGTAAATCCCAGAAAATCTTATCAACCAGTTTTTATCCACCAAATGGTAAATGCAGTTAAATGGGGTTCTGTCTTTTCCATTTGCTGACAACTTTAAGGACTCCGTACAGACAGCAATAGTGACAAAAGACTGGAAAAAAGCCAGTGATGTTTTCTTGTCAAGAAAATGTGGGTTGAGCTCAGGTAACTACAGACCTTTGATCCTTACACTTTTGCTTGGCAAAGAATTTGTATCAACCATGAAAAATGAGGTGCTTCAGCACATGCAGGAGTATAAGCTGTTTACTAGACGAACATGGCTTTATGAAAGTTCGGGTCTAGTGAGGCCATCTTTCTTTGAGGTGGTAACTACAGAGACTGATACGGGCCAGAGGGTTAATGCAGTATATCTGAACTTTAGCATGGCATTGGACGCTGTACAGCATGGAAAATGTATTATGGAAACAGGTGCAACATGGAGTCCACAGAGTGTATAAGAAGGGAATTGCTAACTGTCTAACAGGTAGGAAACAATGCATGGAGGTGAATGGACACCACTTGGATTGGACAGATATTCTGAGTGGAGTTTTCCAGATGTTGATTCTGGGCCAGTTGTTACTTAACATATTCATTCATGACTTGAAGGAGGTGATCAGCAGCAGGCTACCGAAGTTTGCTGATAATACTAAACTGGCAGGAAGTGTGGACATACACAAGGTGAGGGTGCACCAAAGGGCTCCTGTATGCATCAAAGGTGTGGTCAGACAAATGTGGGCGAGGATTAGATTTAAAAAGTAGTAATAACACTTTCTTTTTAATCTGGTTTAGACTGTTTGCACAAGACCTATGTACTACATCATCCAGAAATTACTATGTGGGATGTGGACGTGTAAGATAATACACTTAGTTGCAAGGAATCTGGGCTGCCCATATACCCTGGTGGTGCAATAGTGGACAGCACAAATAAGAACAAATGATCTGAGGTCAGTTGTCTATTGTATGCTGAATGAAGCAGAGAAGCAATAAGGCAATTAGCTATTTTAGTTGAGACCAAACACAAATTTGGCTCACATGGGAAGGGTATGCTGGTGAGTACATAAAGAACTAGAGGACAGGCACTTAAACTGGAGGAGGCAGCATAAGGGGAAACACTAGAAGCAGTTATGTCACAAAGTGGGTGGTCAACTTGTGGACTAGCGTACTTAGTATGACTATGAAAACAAGAACTTTTCCAGACTTTAAGGCAAGATGATGAGACTGATTCTTTATGGAGAATGACACTGAAGGTTACACAGCAGGAGAAGTGGTAACATTCTGTTTGATTATATTGGAGGTGGGTCCATACTCAATTTGGGTAAAGTCACTGCCTTCCAAAAGGGCAAACAGTGTAGTCTCTAGCTACGTACCATCACCACAATACTATGTAACTGCAATATGAAGAACCAGTCTTGGTGCACAGCAAAAGTAAATTGCATACAATGTGTAGATGAAGATAGAGTAGAGTAGAGATATGGCAGTGATGTTCTTAAGCTCCAGGGGGTGATGGAGTCGGGGGTTGCAGTAAGACTGCCACCTGCAGTCCCCTGAAACTGTACCTGCTCAAACCCAGGTTCACTCATTGGGTTCAGTTAGTTAAGTGTAAGTCAATCATGTTTTATCCTGTCAATTATTGAAAAGCGGAATTTGAATCAGGATTTGGAAGCCTACCATCCTCACTTACTTAAATCCAGGCTAACAACTTTCTTAACACCTTAATGGCATAATCAAAGGAAAATACACATTAGAAAATGTTACCTTTTTTATGGCTGATGCATTTTTCTCCACCATAGGGATTCAGTGGTCTTGAAGGGTAGGGTGCCAGTGGCCCAACGTGGATGTGAGTTGAACTATAGCAGGTCCTTAAACCCTTTAAAGTACCTTTCTCCTCAGAGTGTAGACAATCACATATTTGGCAATACCAGCACAATAATGCCTTTGTGAAAAAAGTAATCCTTTTTTTTAAGTTCCCCTTCTGTGGCTTAACTAGAAATGTGCATCATTTATTACCTATATTTATGTTTGAGTATTTTTCTGTGCAAGTATAATTCCACTTCTTGTCTGCTATATGGTATGTATTTGCTATAAAGTGTAATGAAAATAAATACAAAAGAAATTGATCAATTTTTCACACCAAATTTCAACCATCAGACATGACAATGTGATGTTGATTTTTTTTCCCCTAGGGATTCTGGTTAAGGGAATGGTAGTGGGTTTTGTTTTTTTTATTTCACAATTTAAAATGCAAAGTATATATGGAACAAAATTTATATGTCATAATGACAAAGAACTAATATACTAATACAAAGATGATGTAAAATTTGGTACCCTACATAATCAGAAACACAGGGAATGAATACATAAGAATATAAGGAAGCTATATAATACACTCTATAGTTTTCCCTTTGCTCCTTAAATGTCAGTTAAGATTGAAATAAAAAGATTATGCATGGCACTGTCAAATTTTGATGTAAACCAAAGGGGGGGGGTGGAGTGATCCAATTACAAATAGTATTATTAGCACAATAGCTATTTGTGTAATGAGTGTGATAATTCAATATTAAAGAAAAACATTATATTTTTACCAGTGAAGCACTGCAATTAAAGTAAACTTCACTTATATGATAGAATGAAAATAAGGACCACCCAAGAAGAATGAAAACTTGCACTGTAATCAGTAAAACAAAGACAGCAAATATTTACATTTAGTATTCGGCAAGACTGATTACCTATGCTTTATAATGTACCCTATTGACAATGAAAATGCTACCAATAACAGAAAATATTCTCAGTAAAGTGACAGGTATACAAATTATTGTCAGTTTATTTTGAAATTATAGTTCACAATGTTCAGTTTTTAGAGCATAATGTGCTTTACAGGACGAAAGTTAAAGCACACCATTAAGAACTATGCAAGGTCTGACCAAAAACCTTTTTTAAGTATTTAGTTTGTCATCATTCTTCTTTGCAGATTTGGCTGCAGTTTTAACAGAGAGTGATATAACTGCTTAATCTGGCAGTGAATCTGAAAAAAAAATGTAGAAACTGTTGAAGACATTCTGAATGCCACAGCTTGTGGAACTTCAAATTGGATAGTGTCCATCAAAGCAGAATTAGGGGAAGAGTCCTTTTCTGAATCGTTTGACTTTACCTCGGCAGCTCTCGCAGACTGCTGTTTGATACGCACTTTCACATGTTCTTCAACAAAGAAAAACTTTGACTGGTTTCTTATGGTGACCTTGGCTTAATAAGCATAAAGAACTAAGAGCTTTCCCCAGCTCCTCAATATCCTTGCTATACTGTAACATCCATCTTCCTTTGCTGTGTAGGAGAAGATACATCAGGATATATAAAAACCTTGCCATTTCTGAACTTCTAGGCCACTTTTATGTGGGCAGCCATTATGACAGTTTCTTGATTTAGCATTAAAGAGAACTGCAGAATGGGGTCTATGCACTATCATACAGATTGACAAGCGCTACAGATCTGTGGCATCTAGGCAATCCTAAGTGACAATATTGCCCACCAGGGGCCCCCTTGACCCCTGTTTGCATGCATAAAAGGGAATCTCATCCCTTCCACATGGGATCCCCCATCTGGTTACATAGCAAAACATGCAGCTGGTCTGGGGACAAGTCTGAGGGCATACATGCACTCCACACCATTCATGTAGGTGTGGAGTACTGGGTGAGGGAGGCCCAGGATCCACAGACTGAAACCCTGCCACATCCATAGTGTGCCACCCTGAGATTTGACCTCTGGCTGCAGCATACAAAACCATCCCCCTACCATGCTGCTTCAGCCCTCTGGGCAGACAGGGAGGGCTGGAATGTCCACTTCGGCACTTGCCTACATAGATTCAATTTGTTCCTCCTTTGCCTTCCTAAAATCCCCGGTTGCACGAAGTATGGGATCCTCTCCTGGGCCCAGGATGACCATCCGATTGGATCTTTGCCCGTGTCCATTGAGCTGTTCCCTGTGAAGCAGTCTGCTGGTGGAGGGCAGGGCCATAGAAGGTACCCTGCAGATGTGCAGGTAGTGCATACCACACACTGTGCCTGTCTACTGGTATGGAGCTATGCAGGCTGGGTATGTACTATCCACACATAACCAGCCCCAAATAGTGCATAGCCCCCAATAACTGTAGGCACTCTTTTAGAAATCTGTGATTTTACAAATGTTTGTCTCAGTCTAAGCCTGACTTTCTTGAACAATATTTGGTAAGTAAACATCAGTGTAATTTAACTGTTGAATAAAAAGCATCTTTACAATGTCTCGGGTGTAACAGGTGTCTGATTCCAGAAGAGGCCATCACACAAATCTTAGGTTAAGTTACCTCTGGTCATTCTCTAAGATTTCAACATTGCAAGTTGTAGCTACAAAATCATGCATTGAACTTGTTGATAAAGCACTGGCACTTTCCGGTTTAATTTTTTAGCTCATTATTCTCTTTCTGTATATTTCTGATAGCTGTGACATTTCTTTTGGTTTCTTTTTTTTCCCTCAAGCTTATCAGTTCAAGCTTCTACCTTGTAAATTGAGTCCAAATTAGATGCAAGCTTTTGCAGCATGGTTTTTAGTATATGGAATGAGTTGCTGAATTCTTCAAAATAATCCATCTTTTTAACTTCAGGGTCAATACTGGTTTTGGGGTGCTCGAAGAGGAAAGCTCAGAGCTCACCCTTTAGCAATCACAGATTTTGGCAGTTCTCCCATGCTTGTATCAGACTCCACCACCTCTACTGATCCTGTCAGCATTTCTCCTACTGCTATGTGCTGCACATTTACAGTAGTGATGGGCTCCAATGGGCTCCAATTGTGAACCTTGTTTGAATATATATAGAGTTTCCCTTAACTGTAAAGACTGGTGGAGTTCTTGCTTGTTAAAGTTGCAGTCTTATCCTATGGGACATTAGGCTTAGGGTTAGTGTGATCACTTGCAACCTATGCAATAAAAGTGTCTACTGGGGCAAGCAGAGGACCCACATGGGTACTAGGGGCCAGAGGATCCATCTCATGGCAAATCACCAGGCTGAGTGGGAGGAAAAGCAGAGGCACATGGTGAATGTGGGTACTAGGTGTGATAGTTTGTCTGTTCTGGCAGCGGTTCATTGTGGGTGTAAGCGAAGTTCCTGTATCACAGAAAGTGACAGAACACTGTTCCATTAAGCAAAATATAACTTAAAAATAACTAAACCTGATACAGAAAGACACTGACAAAATACTTTACTTAAACACATCAAACTAAACCATGGAAATAAAAAGCAGAAATTACTCACTACAGATCACAAATGATGAACAAGAAAGAGTGAGAAAACCAAATTATAACAGAAATCTCCTGTCTAGACAAAAAAGCTTGACATCTTTTTGGGCTGCCTTGCTTTCTAGTACACTTCCCATCCCTCACACCACTGCTTTGCAGACTGACAAAACAGAAACCACTACTTAAAAGTAAATAATCAGCGGAAAAAAAACCACAACTCTAAAAGCACAAGGCCCCCTGGAACAATTTTTGAGCAATCTGGATTCAAAAAGCTTGGTTTTGAGACGTATTTCAAAAGTTTTTTTCTCAGACAAGCACACAGAGACTTCTCTCCTACTCTGTCTTCAGAAGACTGCACTGAAGACAGGTTCCTCATGGCATACAGTTAGTTACAGCAACATGTGACCTCCAACCTCATAGTACTTTGCAAACTTCGCCTCTGTACCAAATTTCATCAGCGAAGTTAACCAACTTCGACCTTCATGAAGTTATCAGTTTACTGTGCATTTGGACTTCACAGTGTGGATTAACTTCATGAAAGCGGTGAATTTGCAAAGTGATTTGCGAAGAGAAGTCTTCCATCTTCACACACCACTAGCCATGATGCTATTGCAGGTAAAGGTGATTCAGTGGTGATGAGTGCTTTGTGAAAGTTAGATTCCACAAGTGGAATTCTAGTGGCATTACCTATTATGCATCAATGAATTTTTGATCAGAGGATGCCAGTTAGTATTTTGTAAAGTATCTATAATAAATTTTAACCTGCTAAGTCACATTTATGCAGCTTAATTAGATTCCATTGCCAACATGACAATTATTAAATATTGCACATGCTGAGCAGGTTAAGTTATTTGTTTTCTCCACTGCTGCATGCTATGACAACCCACAGGTTGAAATTGATTAAAATATATGTGTGTTTAATTTAACTAGCAGCACAGTTAGCACCTTTTCCACAAGTGTGATTGATAGTGTTATGCTCTGTCCACACTGCACTTGAAAAAGCAGTTACGGTTTCAAACTGTTACAGACTGTAAACATTATAGTGTATCCACACTGCCAGGGAACAGTTGTGAAAAAGGTTTGAAACCGTTACAGTCAGTCTGCATTGAGATGTGAAAAATGTGTGGTCTCAGCCCCTAAAATGTAAAGCGTATCCCATGGTGCACTAGGTAATGACAGCTGCTATGACAGACACCCACCCACAAGCCCATGTGGCTGTCAGTGTACACATAGCATGGCAGATCATGGCATGGTGTCCAACAGCAATGTGTGCACTGTGGCTGTTGTGGTGGAATGAAGGTGTCATGCAGCCGAAGGCGTGGAACAGAAACCAGAGGAGGGATCTGACATGTGGCACAAAGGCGTGCAGTGATGCACCAATGTGAGCTGTGAACTGTGACCCTGCTGCATGCCAAAGTCAGGTATGTGGTGCACTGCCAGGACATGGCATGCCATGCACAGCAGCCACCCTCTGTATGCATGCTGCATGGGTCCAGCACACACAAAGCAGCCAAGTAGCACACACAGATCCACCTTATCAGTACCCCATGGTATCAGAAGCCCCACAGTGCCCCCATATAGCAATGTGAGCATGCATGCACACTGCCCAAGCAAAAGATTAGCACAGAATGGAGTCACATGACATCTTTATTACAACGCCACCATGGCCTCTGGTGGCAGTATCACATGTGAAACAACATTAGGTGACAACATGGTCATGCAGCAGACTTTGTGCATTGCTGTGGTACCCCAATAACCCAAAATAAACATACATTGTCCTGCATCACAACACCATGCAGTACTGAACCCAATACATATGGAACACTGTAAAGGCAATGGAAACATTGCAATAGTGCAACTGGACACATAAACAGAAACAAAAACAACACCACCCTCTGAGGCATCCTAAGCCAGTGGGCAGGAGCTGGTGGATGCAGGACTTTCACAGGACAAAGACCATGCAATGTGAACAAGCTATGCAATGCACTATACTAGTCTACAATATGAGCATCAGTGAATATATATAAAGACAACAAACCCCCCGTAGCACCTTCCTCAGTGACATACGTCAATGTGTGGGTCACTGCTACTGTGACCCATTACAACATAACATAGTAACAATCGTAGGATGTGCAATAAACTATTCATTTGTGTGGCCCTCATGTGTCATAACTCCTGACAGTACATGATGAATATAGGCCACAGAACAATGCTGAACACCCTGTTAGTAGCAAAGAAGAGACGTGTGCCAACGTGAGCACATACCACTGTGGCATCACAAACCAGGCACTGTTGTCTCTGTGCTGTCCCCAATGGTGTTACCAAGTTAAGGACAAAACACTACAGTGGGAACAGGTGCAGGCAGCCGGACACAGTGTATGGGGGGTCTGTCGACTGCCAGACATGTAGATACCATGGCCCTCCTACCAATAGCAGGTTAACCACAAAACCTGTGACATAGCAAACTGGGGTACATAAGTCCCTTAAGGGCAAGGCAACAATGGGTGTCTTGGGTTACAACCAGTGGGACACACTGGTCAACAGACATCTGCAGGTGTCATGAGGCATCACAGTGTGGTCCACTGAAACTCATCACTGTACAGGTCCTGTGTGAAGCTCAGCATGCCTGTCATGGGGGCCACTGGGGTATCATAGTGCTAGTCTGTGGCACCATGTGACAGGGGATGAGTAGCAGTGTACAGACTGGCAGTGGTGGTCATGCTACCTGTGGAGTACTGCTGTGCTAATGCCAATACCATATGGTGTTGCCTGGGATGTGGTTAGCAGGGTGGAAGGGGCAGTGGCACCACCTGTGAACACACCACCCTGTAGAGAGGATGCAAGCCTGTGGGATGCAGCCATGGTTGGGGGTTGCATACTGGTGGTGTATGGCATTGGGATGCGGCCTGTCTGCCTGTCATTAGGGGTGGAATGCTGAAACATGGCACTGGTGGACATGCCAGCAGGGTTCCCTGTGGCCGTGGGAATGGTGGGAAAACCAAAGGTGATGGGCATTCCGGGGGAATAATGTGGCTGAGGTGGGAGCGGTGGTGCCAGCTCCACTCGCATTGGTGTGTGGCATGGTGGTATCACCTGCACATCATGTTGTGGCTGCAGTGGGTGCCTGCTGGCATTGCATGGCTAGCAACTAAAACATCTGTGTAAAGAACTGTTGTGTCTGTTCAGCCTCCTGCTTCCATAAACACTCCTCCAATGCCCTCCCCTCCCTTGTCTGATCCCTCTCCAACTCCAGCAACTCCCTATGGTGGTCCTGCAACATGTTATATGTTGGTTCTAACACTGCCCTGAGTACTTTTCCCATTTGTGCTGTTTTGGATTTTTTCTTCCGGAGGTTCACCAGAGGTTCCTGTTCACTTCATCGCTTCACAGGCCTGCCCCTTCCAGCAGTAGCGGTGTCACTTGAGGTTCCTGGCATCTCATCCTACATGGTTGAGGACACTGAGGATGCCTCCACTGTGTTGGTGTCCACAGACGTGCCTTCCCCTGGGTCTTGCTCTGGAACAGCAGAACTTACCTATCACCATTGTACACATACATACACACACCTCACCCACACACCCCACATCTTAGCCCATACCCACACCTATGCCCCCCACACCTGTAGGCCTATAGACACCTCAGCTGCCACAGGCATGTTCTATAGCCGTGGGCCACAGCCACGACCGCTGTTCTCACTTGCACACTGGCACACCCATGCTACCACCTATTACTGTGCTATGCCCATCACTGTTCATCGCATGCCCAAGCAACACCTCCACCAGCATGCCATGAGGTGGCCCCCCACATCCCAGCCAACACACAGCTGCAGTGCACATTGTACATGTGCACCCTCCCGAGCATCTGTTGCTGTCCTTGGTTTTGTGGTACCACACCTCCATTTGCTTGATTTTATTGTGGCACTGATTTGTTGTTCTCTCCAAGCCATTCTCAAACAGATAGTCTGCTATCTTTTGGTATACCTTTGTGTTGTGTCTGGCACTGGCTACCTCTGCCTGCACCAACTCCTGTGACCATAACTCCACCAGCAATTTACTGGCCTCGTCTGACCAGGTTGTGCCATGGTCTGCCATGGTTCTTGCTTGCACATGGAATGAGGTGGGTGGTGGTGTACTGCTGTGGTCACCAGCGACAAGGATACAAGGTGTGATAATTTCACCATGGTCCCAGCCGGTGCCTGGGGGACAGGGTCACTATGCAGTGGTGCAGGGGTGGTGTGTTCTGGTACTTATGTATTCTGAGGGCATGTCTGACACCTGGTCACGTGCATATGACAGCTGCTGTTTCACTGATGTTTTGAGGGCAACAGCCCACCTCTGGCACACAGGTCTGTGTTGGCAATCAGTCACCTGACTTGTATCTCTTGCAGTCCATTCTACCTATGGCACTAACCCACTGTTCACCCTGGGCAGCACCACCATCATATCACAGCAGTTCATGTAGTGCAGCTGCAGACTGCAGGCAGCCACCCCAATACACCTTTCAATATTTCCCCATCGCTCCACTTTCTGGTTTTGTGCCACCAGTCATTGTACACTGGCTGCGGTGCTGCACATGCACTCAGGGGCTCAGGGTATTGTTGTTGTACTGGCACGGCTCCGCTAGTGGTTCCACCACTAAATGGGTGTCTCTTTCACACGTGCTCCATGCTGCCCTCTGTTGATGTCCTGGTTCTTCTGCCCCCCTCCCCCCAGCTTGCAATACATCATGCACTGCATGCTGGTATAGTGGGTGACTGGAGGCTACATGGTGGAGCATTTAGACATGCACTGGTAATGTTACAGGGCTGTAACCATTACAGAAACCATGGTCGAAACTACCTCACAACAGGTTTCTGTAACGGTTACAAAAATGCCTTCTGTAACATTACCAGTGTAAATGCAAACCGTTACGGTAACTGTAAAGTTAGAGGATTTTTTTTGGTGTAGTGTGGACAGGGCCTTGATGTCTGGAACTCCTGTCTGGAAAAAACTATGTGCATACAACTGAAATTTGGGTGTGCATACAATCAGATTTGTTATCATTAAGTACATAGGATTGAGAATGGGTTATGCCATTTTTGTGCGTATAAGCAAAATATGCATACATCCCTTGTGTTAGAATTAGAATGCACTGTAGTTAAAATATACATTGTTGTCTACAGAGTTGTTTAAAGAGTCAGCAGGTGTCATTGTATGGAAAAAATGCTGCATGTGCTTCCACAAGTCATTAAGTCAATGAGCTCTAGAAACATAAAAACATAGAAGTTGATGGCAGATAAGGACCACAAGACCCATCCAGTCTGCCCATTTTTCCTACCTTATGAATGTGCCATAGGCCTTTACTCTGTCAGTGGCTTATCTATTCATACTCATCTGTATTGCCCCCTTACGCCTATCCCATGCATGTTTGAAGCCCTGCATTGTAGTCATGTCCACCACTTCCTGAGGTAGGCCATTCCATGCATCCACCACCCTTTCTGTGAAAAATAACTTCTTCACATTACCCCTTAATCAGCCTCCCTCTAATCTCATGCCATGTCCTCTTGTCCTGCTATTTTTTTTATATTGAAACATGTTAGACTTTTTCACCTTGTTAATGCCCTTAAGATGTTTGAATGTTTCGATCATATCACCTCTCTCCCTTGTTTGCTCTAGGGTATACATATTGAGCTCCATTAATCTGTCCTCATGTTTTCAGATGCAGTCTATGCACCATTTTGGTTGCCCTTCTCTGGACTGCCTCCATTTTGATAATGTCCTTGTGCAGGTGCAGCCTCCAGTACTGCACGCAGTACTCCAGATGGAGCCTAACCAATGTCTTGTAAAGAGGGATTATTACCTCCCTCTTTCAACTTGTGATACCCCTACTAATACAGCCCAACATCCCTTTAGCCTTACCTACTGCTTTAGTGGTCTGCTTGGATGATTTCAGGTCATCTGTGATGATAATGTCCAAGTCTCTTTCTTCCCTTGTGATTGCCAGCAACTCCCCTCCCAACCTATAGGTAGCTTCAGGGTTTCTCTTCCCTATGCGCATGATGTTGCACTTCTTTGCATTAAACCCCAGTTGCCACTCTTCCGACCATTTTGCCAGTTTTTTCAGATCTCTTCTTATTCTGCCCACCCCATCTGGATCATCTATTCTGTTGCAGATCTTGGTGTCATCTGCAAACAGGCAAACCTTACCTTCCAGTCCATCTGCAATCTAATTGATGAAGATATTGAAGAAGACTGGCCCCAGGACTGTTATCCCTGAGGTGCCCCACTTGTGACTTACATCTCTTCTGACTGTATACCATTTACTACCACTCCCTGTTTCCTACCCATCAACCCATTTGCTACCCAGTTGACCAAACTCTGACCCTCCCCGAGCCTACCCAGCTTATTAATCAATCAATGTAGAACAGTATTGAAAGCTTTGCTGAAGTCAAGGTAGGTGACATCAACTGCACCCCTTGCTCCACCACTCTAGTTACCCAGTCAAAGAAATCTATGAGATTAGTTTGACGGGACCTTCCTTTTGTAAACCCATGCTATCTTGGGTCATGTGCTCCTATGGATTCCAGACGTTGCACTATCCTTTCCTTAAGGAGTGCCTCCATAATCTTGCCCACTACTGAGGTAAGAATGACTGGTCTGTGGTTCCCTGCCTCCTCCCTGCTGCCACTCTTGCAGAGCAGGATCACACAAGCCCTTCTCCAGTCTTCTGAGACCTCCCCTGTGCTCAGAGACTCACTAAACAATTCTGCTAATGGCTGTGCTAGTTCCATTCTTAGCTCCTTTAGTACCCTGGGATGTATGCCATCAGGTCCTATTGCCTTGTCTACCCTGTGCTTAGTGAGATCTTGTAGGATCCTTTCTTTTGTGAAGGAACTTGTGCACACCTCCCTCCCCCCCCTGTGTTCATGGTGCTGAGCTGTGGGCCCTACCCTAACTTCTCCTCAATAAATACTGAGCAGAAGTATCTACAGTATTTAGGACAGATGCTTTTCCTTGGTCCTCCTCCACACATTCCCCCTTATCCCATTTGATCTAAACAATACCCCCCCTCTGGACTTTCTCCTTTCACTAATGTATCTATAGAAAGCTCTAGTGGTTATCTGGCATATTGCAAGAATTCAGGATAATGCACAGTAATTTCCATGACTATTCTTCAAGGCTTATCACTCAAGATAGTGACCTGACACTTGGCACCACTCTACTGTTACTATGGAATTTCCAATTTACCCAACCTTTACCTTCCTATACAATGGTGTCATAAGTGTATGACTGGGCAAAATGTATGGATATGGCTTCAACAAAAGTATCACAACATTCTGCAATTTTACCAAAGCTCTTGAAATTCAACTTTAATTAACAATGTTATTTTTGAATTGTTGGCTGTTGATAGCTTGGCAAGTCTTTGCTCAAGAGATTAGAGGGTTGACACAAACAACCTTTATTTTCCATATTGTTTTTTTTTCTCCTGGCCCATATTTTATCTCTCAGAGATATACACTGTTCACAGGAATTAACCCTGATCAGGTGAACCCAGCTATCATTCAGTTAGCTACTAGGTTATTCTCCAGCATTTTCCCTCTCATCTCCCATGGGTGGGTGGTGCCTCTGTCAGCCTCACAGAGCCAGAGCTCCCCTACAGCAGGGGCAAGCTTCCTGGCCCAGCCACAGGGGTAGTAGTGCTGGTGGAACCTACTGCAAATACCCGCTGGCTGAGATACACTGCTGAGCAGCAGGTGTCTGTGCCATAGCCTGCCTCCTGAGATGACTTCCTGGCTTTGTATCCAAACTTGGGTCGTCAGCATGGCAGCACAATGTTCTGCTGCTGGGCCATGGGGTGGCCTCAAAATCGGAAACTGGTGATATTCTGTTCTTAATTTTAAAGTTATACAGGCTTATAATTCTGTAGTTTACATAATTGCAAAATTTAATTTAAAAATTCCTGAATGTTTGTATTGTTACATGAGGTCCCTGCACCCTAATTGATACCCTCAGAGGTACACCGTAGACAGCTAATGCTTAGGTATAGGTTACACTAATACTTAGGGCTAAGGGCATCTACCGTACAAGAGCAGACGTCAGGATATGAATGCATATTGTTGTAATCCACTTTACTTGGCTAATGCACACATATTATGCCATATATTTTCTGTCTATTTCTTACTTGTCAGATGCCAAGACACCTGTCCTTGAAGTAATTATAATATGTAAGGCAACATTGCCATCCTTCAGTAATGTGCACCACTACACTTGGTTATATAATACTCTGTATAAGAACTTCTTTGTTCTAAAACTGATGACTTTACAGAATTATATAATGTTATCTTGGACCGTGGAGCCACCTCTAATTTAGCCAGTAGGGCTCATCTCTGTAACTAGAAATGCTTTTATCTTTTGGTAACCATAGTAATTATCATAGGTATATAATGTAATGCACAGGCTTTACACCTCGGAGACCCTAGAGATCCCAAGAGACTAGAAAGAAACCTTGAGGGGTAGGGAACGCTTAGCACTGGCTCCTGGTTCGTATTGGTAAGAACTGCTTAGGGCAACTGTGATTTATCCCTTTTGTAGTAATAAACTTGTTTATTACTCAAACACAACTTGTTTGCGATTACTTGCATTCCCAATATCGTCAAGAATCTGAAGGTGAGATTCAGACCTCTCACCAAATTGGCGACTGTGTGCAGGTGATATTTGGTGTTTGTAAGTTTTCATCTGTAGCTTAAACTTTTCCTTTCCCACGGGGACTGTAGGTGTACATTCCCATATCACCTCTCCCATTTTTAAAACCAGTTTGTAGTCACTTGCAAAGTCTGGCTGACTTTTTGGGTGTGGTCGATGCCATCTCGACCCACTCCATAGCAGCTTTGAATTGCAAGCCTGCAACTTATACAGTAGCCTGGCTGTGTTTAAAGTACTCGTGTTGTGGATCGATACGCAGCACACTGTCTTTTTCACAGTTTGAATTTTCGTTCCCTCCCACACAATGGCCACAGTATCAGATATCTGCGCAGAACTGAGACTCGATGTCTCTAACTTCCTTGCCTCCCATGGAGGATGGGCTGACTTCGCTTGGGACGCAAGTCAATCCGAAAACCCTGTACTGGGGATTTCAACCCAGTACACAGAGACGCAACAGTCAACCAATAAGCGTCACGCTAAAGGGTTGATGGTCGCCACTCTCTACACTGCTTTAGAAGCCTCCGAAGTGAGGTTTCGAACCCTTGATCTGCAGATCGCATCTCTTAAGCAAGAGATGGGTTTACAGGAAACAGAATGTATTAGACTGCAGCAGAACTTGGAGTCCGAGCTCCAAACTCTGCGAAATGAAAAGGATTCACTATTGCATCATTCAGCACAGGCTGGTGAACAAGAACTGTGTGGCTTGAAGCAGGAGTGTGAAAGTTTGAGACAGGATAAGAGTCAGGTTGTGCAAATGAATGATTTGTTGAGTGCTGCGAATGCTCAGTTGAGTGATGAAATGGGTGAGCTTCAGGATGAGATCAACCAGGTACGTAATGATTTAGAAACAGCATATAGGGACAATCATGAATTGAGCGCCGCGTACAGAGTTTTGCAAAAGCAGAAGCAGGATCAGGTTGATATGGATGTTGCAAGTGTGAATCATGATGAATGTAGAACTAAGATGGTGACACTGCGCCATCAGCGAGAGGTTCTGGCTGGCCATGTTAAGGCAATGGGAGGCGTAGCCCCTGCCTTTCACTCGTCATCAGAAGAGGAGTTATCTGATGATGACATTTCTCAATGCAATGCCCAGTCACACCCCTACTATGGCCCAGACTCCCCACCCAGCCATCCACAGCTTGGCGGGTCCCCACCCCCAACTCCCCAGGTCACACATCGACGACATCGTGATGCTCATCATGGGAAATGCCAACATAGCGGCGCCCATGATGGGGGGGAGCAGGCTCAAGCCTGGTCCCGAGTGTGCCTCCGGTAGTCGTTATTAATATGGAAGACAGGCAAGAGATAGAAACCATGATTGAGAGAGCATTAGGCAATGTCCCTCTTCCTGAAAGGAGCATGAAAGCTATTAAAAGCCAGATTCGACAGATTTTCCAAGAAGCTGAAACTCTAGAAGGTGTTGTCTGCACTGTAGCAGAAGCTGCAGCTCGTGCAGCCCTGGATGGTGCGTGAGACGCTTTACCTTTGCCTGATAGACCACCTACTAATCCCCTACAAATGGCCTACTCTGTTCAGCAAATCGCTGACTGTATTGGTCGGATGAGCCCGTCCGACAACCTCAGCTGTCACTTGGAAAAGGTGCATTCTAAATGCGAGATGCTCAGCCTCGCTGTAGAATATCAGGTCCAAATACTACGCCAGACCATCGATCCTGGTTTGTGGGCCAAACTCCCCGAAGTTGTTCGCCAGGATGGGAATGCTACCTTTGACGAGGTTGCAGCTGAGCTCATTTTGGCTCGCAGCCCAGGTGTAGTAGGAGTGATGCTGGCATACCCCGTGAAGCAGAAAGCAAAAGAAAGCCCAGCAACTTACCAACAGAGGCTCTGGACGGCCTACCGAGCAGGAAAACACCTGGCACAAGAAGCTGCGGATGTAGATCTTATTGAGTATAAGACTCTGTTCCTTAGAACATGATTCCAGCAGTAAGAGAAAAGGTAGAGCCAACCACTTACCCAAATACGGATAAGTTTGCTGATCTCCTTCGGAAAGCCGAGAAGGTGTATCAACTGTACATCTGTGATTTGGGTTCCGGTTCCAAGAAAGTAGCTGCCATGGACCCACTCCCAGGACCACGACACATTATACCGTGGAAGGGCAAGCCCAATGCCAGCAGACCAAACATCTGTCAGCCTCTCCAGTTGGTAACCAACACCCCCAACAGGCCCAACAACAACAACAGCAGTGGGGTGGGAACCGGAATTGGCCTAAGAACAGGAGGCATAAGGGCAGAGGTAAAACATTACAAAGAACGGGTCCCTCATATAGGGAGATAGCTGAAGAAAATCTAAAATTTCGAGAGCTCCTGGGACAAGTGCACTCCGTAGCAGAGGCTGTTCACGCACAGACCCTTGCGGCGGTACAACTGGCAGCCCAGGCCTCAACCGGCCATGGAGATACTGGAAGTACAAGCCCTTAGGCCCACACAGGCCTGAACCCAGAAGATCCTCCCTATATAGCCTCAGTACTGCACAGTGAAGCCATTTATGCAAGTCAGGCCCAACCTCTGCATGCTTCCTGCAATACGGATTGACAATTACAGGCCCCAGTCTGTATTGTAAACAAGCTGGTCTTGGATACAAACGGAAGGCCCTGCACTGAGGCCGAGGTCAGGGGCCTCCAACTAGTAGTCTTGCTAGATACAGGTGCAGCTGTATCTGTACTACATGATGAACACCCGGACACGTCCTCTTGGTCTACCGGACGGAAGACCAATATGTCAGGAGTCGATGGTACCAGGTTGCCTGCATACCGTTCTCTACAATTACTGGTAGAGCTAGGCCACTTGAAGGCCTCACATACTTTCCAACTGATAGTACTGCACAATCATCCTAGTATCATAGGGATCGACTTCCTTGCACCACACGGCTGTGTGGTTGATTTAGCAAACATGCTGTTAATACAGATTCAGGGTCAATACCATACAATCCTGATTCCTGACTCACACGTGGTGGCAACAATATCTGCCAATGACAAAGAGTATGACATCATAGATTTGTTCAAGAATCATGAACTTTTCCCAAAACTCTTACCTATTCTGCAATGACATTTGGAAGCATTTGCAGTTAACAAGCATGACTGTGGTAGAATGCACACCCTCATTGAGGTGCCAGGACCGGCATATGAGAGGCAAAGGCAGCATCCTTTCCCAACTGAGGCCTTGCCTTCCCTTAGAGAAATGATCAAGTCACTCCTCAAGCAAGGAGTAATCAGAACTTGTTTTTCTACTGCCAACTCCCCAGTATGGCCCGTGAAGAAAGCCACAGGTGCCTGGAGACTTACTATTGACTACAGGAAACTGAATCAGGTCACTCCCAGTTGCTCTCCAACTGTTGCATCGGCACCAGATGTGCTCCGACTACTAACCCCTGACCAGAAATGGTTCAGTGCCCTGGACATTTCCAGTGGTTTTTGGTCATTGCCATTGGCCCTTAAAAGTCAATATAAGTTTTCCTTCACCTTTGAAGGAAGACAGTACACGTGGACTTGCTTGCCACAAGGATTCCATAACAGTCCATCCCTCTTCCATCTCCACATGATGGATGCCCTCCAGAGTTTCTCAAACCCCAATGTCTCTTACAGTATGTGGACGACCTGTTGTTGGCCACAGCCGCAGGGAACAACATCTGGATCTCTTGGATGAACTACTGACTCTCATTCAGAGGCAGGCTGAAATGTAACCGGCAAAAGCACAATTGTGTCAGAAAAGTGCTGTTTCTGGGTCAAAAAATAACTGACCAAGGTCGAAGCCCTACCTGGAAGAAGGTACAGGGATTACAAGACTTGCCATTGCCTACCAGCTGGCAACTCTTGAAGGTTTCTAGAGTACGGTAAACTATTTGAGAGATTTCATTTGTGATTTTGCTCAGAAAGCTGCTCCTCTGTATGAATTACTCAAAAAGGATGTACCATGGACTTGGGGCCCCCTTCACACCCAGGCTGTGATGTTACTGAAGCAGGCTCTGGCCTCCACCCCAGCACTGGTTAACCCCAATCCAGCACTACCATTCCATCTTGAGTGTGCCACCTCTGACGTTGCCATGTCAGCTGTGCTGGCCCAAAAGGTACATGGCACCTTGAGACCCATTGCATATGCATCACAGCTCTTGATCCCAGTAGAACAGAAGTATGGCCTTTGTGAAAGGAACCTTCTGGCCACCTACTGGGCTGTCAAGCACTTCTTGTATATTATTGGGTACTCACCACTGATTATTAACACTAACCATACACCGACTACCTTTTTGTTCTCAGACAGAGTGAAGGATGGGCCAATCTCTAACACCAGGCTGACACACTGGTCACTTCTCCTCCAGGATAGAGATATCCAGGTCCACCCGACCAAAGTTCCATCGATGCTAGCTCATGGCATCCTTTTTCAGGGAGAATCCCATGACTGTACACTACAGTCACCTGATCTTCCAGATCCAGGTACTTTCCTCCCTACCACACCACAAGTACTCGAGAGTACCTCTTTGTCTCATATTTTTACTGATGGTTCAGCATCTTACTATCAGGGAGAACAGATAGCAGGGATGGGTATTTTGGTGATCTACCCTTATGGGAACACTGTCAAAATATCTAAAAGCTGTAGTGTAGCTTCATCAGAGATGGCAGAGATGGCAGCGGTGGCCTGTGCCCTCGAGTTCATCCAACATGGAACTCAGGATACCATCATCTTTACGGACTCTAACTGGGTTTGTTGTTCCCTTACAGAATTTCTTCCTTTCTGGCAGAAGAACTCCTTCCTCTCTTCTGACGGCAGCCCAGTGAAATACAAAGAATTGGTAATATACATACATGCATTGGCACAGAAATTCACACACAAACTTTATGTACACAAGGTTAAAGCCCACTCTCTTCGTGACCCCTATCACCCCTATCATGCTTTCAATGACACTGCAGACACCCTTGCTAAGGAAGGGGCCCGAGAGGGGGACTTCTGGATGATGGACCATCCAGAAGCTAATGCAGCTGTACATGTTGCAGCCCTCAAGAAGAAATCTGAATCTTTTTCCCCCTTGGACCTCTCAGCAGCACAACATTTGGACACTGAACTCAAAGAGGTGTTCAGATTCCTTGACAAGGGTACTGAAGAAAAACTACCTACACATAATCCCTACCGAAGGCATGAAGGTAAGTTATGCTTATCACCTGATGACAAGCTCATTTGGTTCCAACCAGACGACACTACCACCAAGTTGTGGGTAGTCCCCAGACACCTAAGATCTGAATTTTTGCACCAAGTGCACGACACTCCTACTGGTGGACACCAGGGAGCAGAAAACACCCTCCAACGACTCAAGACCACCGCCTGGTGACCTGGTATCACCAAGGATGTTAAACAATACATAGACAATTGTCTCGTTTGTGCACAAAACAATCCCATACATACCAAACGAAATGCCAAACTTTAACCACAAAGACATTCTGGCCCTTGGCATGCCATCCAAATTTATTTTATTGGCCCTCTGACCAATACTAGTAGAAACAATAAGTATGCTCTTGTGGTAACTGACCTTTTCTCAAAGTGGGTTGAGGCTTTCCCCACTAAGACATGTACAGCTAAAACTACTGCCAAAATCCTGGTGGAACAGATTTTCTCCAGGTGGGGTCTGCCTCTTAAGGTAGACTCCGACAAAGGAACCAGTTTTACAGGTGAGTTGATGAAAGAGGCCCTTGAACTCCTCGGAGTTCAGCAAAAGTTCAACATACCTTATCATCCTCAATCCTCAGGTCAAGTAGAAAGAGCCAGCAGACGGATTAAGCAAATGCTTTCCAAATTCATTGAGGACAATCCCAAAACCTGGGATTCCCTGTTGTCTTTACTCCTTATGGCAATCAGGGGCACACCCTCAGCCACTACCCAGCTCACACCCTTTGAGGTGATGACTGGCAGACAGATGAGATTACCTGAACACTTGCTGTTTGACCTTCTCCCCCCCACCACAGACTGTGTGTCTGTGGACCAGTATGTGGAAAAACTTAGAAAAGACCTCATACACACACACTTCTATGCTGCAAACTGCATGGGCAAAGCCCAGCAACAATCCAAAATACAATTTGACAAACATGCACAAGAAGTGGATTGGCAAATTGGAGATCAGGTAATGGTACTGCGATTTGCACATCCCGCCCACTTTTTCTCCAACAAGTGGGAAGGCCCATACCCCATTGTCAACAAGCTCAATCCATCAGTCTATCAAGTTAGACTCCTACACAACAACAAACTGACTGACAAATGGTTGCATGCAAACCAGTTGAAATTGTACAAAGGAGCTTAACTTACTTTTCCTAACCCCATTGGGCGGAATTGTATTAATACAGTAATCTTTGATCTTCCTTTTCAGATACACTGATAAGATGGCTATCTTGTTCCTATATTTCCTCCTTTCAGGAATGATCCCCTGCATCCAAGGCAGGGTACCGGACCTCCTACGACAACTGGATCCTCCAGCACCTCCTTCAGAGGGAGTTTCCATCAAAATACCTGATACCATGATCACTGTCCAGGAAGGTTCCGATGCTTACCTCACTGCCTCGGTCATTGCTCCTGACAAATCTACCCTTCAAATTGAGTGGCAAACCACATCACAAGGACACATTCTCCCTGTGGCCAAACTCTCCAAAGGAACTTACTAAAGACAGAGATCTGTAACCTGGAACACTTTTGTATGGATTTTGGCAAATGCACCATACCAAATGTGATGCACTTCAGAAAAAAAGTGTTTAATTATATGGAATTAAGTTTGTTCATAAGTTTGGTGACATTTTGCAAAACTGTTTTGGACATTTTGCAAAATTTAATTTAAGCAAATTTGGGATTTGGCCAGCATTTTTGCCAGTGGAAGATAAATGCCACTCAGACCTAGTGATGGCCACCTTGTCTGGACTATTTTTATGGTTTAGCAAAGATAATTTCCCTATTTTGATAGTCATGCCTCTTGCACTTAGGAGTAAATATTTTATATTTTTGTTTTTGTAATTAGTTCTTGTGATTTTTTAATATCTATGGACAATATATTTCGGGATACCATGGCTAGAGTTCCTGTCACTGTCTAGTTTAAACTCTTTTTGTCCAAAGTTTGTTTCAATTTCATGCCATCATTTGGTTCATAATTTGTTAAGACAGAAACTGTCTCTTGAGAAAAGAGATCTGTCTAACACAAAGGTACCCATGGATCAATTAATTTTATGTCTTCTTTGCCACACCAATTTGATAGGTATGAATATATTTTGGAAATAGCCTTTAGCTCTAGGAACAGGTAGAATGCCCAATATGGCATCATTGCATCCTTCTGCCTTAATTTTATTACCTATGGCTATGAGGTCTGTATAGATATCTTGTTCATGTCTCTGCCAAACTTAATTTGTCCCTACATGAAGAACTACTGAAGATTTACCTGGACTGATTAATATTTAGTTTCTTTATTCAGTGTCCCCTATTTTTATAAACATATAAACATAGAATTTGATGGCAGATAAGGACCTCTTAGCCCACTTAGTCTGCCCATTTCCCTACCTAATGGATAAGCTGCAGATCTTAGTTAACCAACAGCCTACATCCTCCTACCCCCACTAGAATTGCCTTATGTCTGTTCCATGCATTCTTGAATTCCCCCACTGTTTTTGATTCTATGATCTCCTCAGGAAGGCTGTTCCATACATCCACAGCCCTCTCTGTGAAGAAATACTTCCTCACATTACCTCTGAGCCATCTCCCCTCTACCTTGTTCTTGCACATTGCTTTTGCTGAAAGATGCTGCCCTCTTGGACTTTGTTGATTCCCTTGAGGTATTTGAAAGTTTCAATCATGTCCCTCCTCTCCCTTCTTTCCTCGAGGCTATACATCTTAAGCTCCTTTAGTCTTTCTTCATAAGTCTTATGGTGCAGACTCTGCACCATTTTGGTTGCCTCCTCTGGATAGCCTCCACCCTGTCTACATCATTGCGGAGATGGGGTCTCCAGAACTGTACACAGTACTCCAATTGTGGTCTTACCAACTGTCTGTACAGAAGGCCAACAACTTCCTGCTTTCTACTAGTGATGCCTCTCCCTATGCATCCCAGTATCCCCCAGCCCTCCTTACTGCTTTCTTACATTGCTGGCCCACCTCTAGATCATCTGATATGACTACCCCCAAGTCCCTGTCCATTTTTGTTGTTGCCAGTTTCTCACCCTCCATTGTGTACTCTTCCCCTGGGCTTTTGTTTCCCAGGTGCATTACTTTGCACTTATTTGCATTAAATCTAAGCTGCCATACATTTGACCATTCCTCCAACCTTGCCAAGTCCCTTTTCATCATTTCCACCCCACCTTGCATTTCAACCCTGTTGAAGATCTTTGTGAGATCTGCAAAGAGATATACTTTCCCTTCCAGTCCCTCTGCAATGTCACTTATAAAGACATTAAAAAGGACCATTCCCAGTACTGAACCCTGCTGTACCAAACTAGTAGCCCTCCTTTCTTCACTGTGGACTCCAATTACTATTACCCACTGTGTCCTGTTGTCTAGCCAGTGTTTTACCCAGGTACCACCCTGGGACCCACTCCCAGGCTGGCTAATTTGTTTATTAATCTTTTGTGTGAGACTGTGTCAAATGCCTTGCTAAAGTCTAGGTAGGCTATGCCCACAGCCCCTTCCTGGTCTACTACTTTGGTCACCCAGTCAAATAAATCAATTAGATTTGTCTAACATGACCTTTCTGCTGTGAATCCTTGTTGCCTTGGGTCCTGTGCCCCACTGGCCTCTAGGTACTCAACAATTCTTTCCTTCAGAAGTGATTCTATCATTTTCCTTACCACTGAGGTCAAACTGACAGGTCTGTAGTTTCCTGCCTCTGTCTTGCTCCCACTTTTGTGAAGGGGAATCACATCTGCCCTCCTCCAGTCTTCAGGTACCACACCATCCTCCCATGATTTATTAAAAAGGGTAGACAGTGGTGTTACTAGTTCTTCCCTTAGTTCTTTTAAAATTCTGGGAAGAATCCCATCAGGCCCCATTGCTTTATCCACCTTCAGTTTTAAGAGTTCTTTCAGAACCCTTTCTTCTATGCAAGGACTAATATCAACCCCCATATCCAGAGTGCTTCTATTGACTGGATTAGGTATCTCCCCTTGCTTTTTCACTGTGAATACTGGGCAGAAGTATTCATTCAGTGTCCCTGCTTTTTCACTGTTGCTTTCTACCCAACCACCTTCCTCTTTATTCAGCCTCAGTATCCCTGCCTTAGTCTTTCTTTGCTCCCTAATGTACCTGTAAGAGGTTTTATCCTCCTTCTTAACCGAGTTGGCTATCTTTTCCTCAGTTTGGGCCTTGGCTAGTCTGACTGCCTTCCCCACTTCCTTCTGCTTTAACTGGTACAGTTCTCTGTCCTGATCCTTCCGTGTTTCCTTATACTTCCTGAATGCTACCTTTTTCTCCCTTACCTTCCCCGCCACTTCTTTTGAGAACCATAGTGTTTTTTCCTTTCATTTTGATTTGTTTATCTGCTTCACACAAAAGCTTGTTGCCTCTGTGATGGCAGTTTTGATGTTTCTCCATTGTTGCTCCATCCCACCTTCTTGCCTGTTTGCTAATGCTTTTCTGAGGCACTCTCCCATTTTGACAAAATCAGCCTTCCTGAAGTCCATTACCTTCACTTTTGTGTGGCTTGACTCTACAGCTAAGTTTATCACGAACCACACTATTTGGTGGTCACTTGTTCCCAGATGGCTACCCACTTCAAAATCAGAGATCATCTCTCCATCCCCATTTGAGAGTACCAGGCCTAAGATTGCTCCCTCCCAGGTTTGTTTTTGATGTCTTGTAATTTTTGAATCTCCCTACCTTATTTTATCACATTCATTAATTATTACTGTCAACTACTGTACCTGCATTTATTGCATGTAAAATGTCTAATCAGCTCTTATATAGAAGCTAAGACATACACTGATTACATTTAATAATAGATCCTTCTCATCTTAATAGCTTCAGAATGTCCCTAGAGGGATCCATTTTGTTTTTGTTTTATATATATCCATAAGGATGGATTAAAGGAAAATGGTTTTACTTACACTTTTAGTGCCAGGCTACACAGATGTGTCCTCCTTCCTCTCTTCCATCTCTGTGCTGGGGATTTGTGTCATTCTTTGTGTTTAGGGTAGGGATGAGATGTCCCATGTCATTAAAATGTAGTGTCCTGCATTCTAACATCATGTTTGTTTAATCTTGGATGTTCCATGTGAGATGCAAATTATTGTTACTATTATTGTCCTGGTTTTGACCCATTCCTTCAACTCTGTGTACTGCAGCAGATGGTTAAGTGAGACATTAAAGGTCCTACACTAATCTCCCGGGGCAACCCAAGGAGCTTGCATCCCAATGATTGATGCAATGTGCCCCTTGAGCCATATGATGCCCCAGGAGCAATTCACAAAGGCAGTCTGTGTCTACCACAAGCAGACTGCACCAAATCAGGCTTGTGCCACCCTTGTGCAAGACACTGGGCTGCTGCATGGCAGCAGGGGCTTGTGGCAGACATAGACTGCTAAATCCACTGAATCAGGATTCATAAAACTCTCCCAGTGGGCAAATTGCTAAGTAGCATTAGACCAGCCAGATCTGTTCTAAGGGTACCTAGAAATTCCTCCACTGGAAAGGTTCCCTAGCTGCAGCAATGTACTGCAGTCTCCCTCAGCCCCAATTTCCTGTTATAACACAAAAAGGATCCCTGGGACTCTGAACCCTGATTACCCCTATATAACAAACCCCTTTCCTGGTGGACTAGCAGACCATGATGTCCCCATGAATTGAGTATGTATTATACATCCCTGGTGGTCTAGTGTACCCCTCCCCAATCCCCAATGTCCCCAACATGTGTTAACATATTAAAATTCCCTGGTGATCTAGCATTCTCCCCTAAGCCCCAAGTCCCCATTATGCTGCATTCTGAAAACATTGGTGGTATAGTTTACTGGACCAGTAAAGATGAAAGTGGTGGAGTCTTCCTTGGGGTTGTTAACCCTAGTGCTCACCCCATTGTATGAACTCATGAAACATACACATCTGTCTCCATCACATCGTAGATTTTCTGTTACTGCAATGGGGTGAGCATTATGGTTGACAACCCCAAGGAAGACCTTCACTTCAGGGGTGGGGCAGTGGTTTTATGGTTGAAAACCCTAATACGTTGAATTTCCTGCATTTTTGGCTTGATAACCTTAACTGGTGCATTAACATAGTTTTTTTTCAATGAATATATATATATATATATATATATATATATATATATATATATATATACACACATATATACTGTACATAGCCATTTATATATTACACAAGAGCAGTAGTGTCTGTATATGTGTGGTAGTGCCTGTATATTAGGTTTGAGTAAGCACTTTAATGTTAAATCCTAATTTTTGCATTTTAATACCTCTGCCCCTATTCAACTGCTTTACTTAAATTTTGGCATCCATAGATATGGTTCTAAAATCTGTGGATCTCGAAAAGCTTGCAGCAGTCAGTTTGGTGGTGGCAAAGTTATAGAGATGCAAAAAACATTAAACTGCCCAAAATTAAGACCTTTTTTACTCAACAATAACTAAAAAAAACTAGGTTGATTTTAAACCTGAAACTTGCAGGTTTAATAGAGTTTGGTCCAAAGTGTGTGCTTTGGTGCTTTTTATTTTTTAACTTGCACAGTTTTTAAATCATTAATTAAAAAAGTGTTGCTTTCATGCATGCTCAGTTTCAAAAATGAGCATCCTAAAGATAACTGATGTTTTGTGACCAAATTTCTAAATGCATTCATTTTGCAGAACTGTATGCATGTCCGTGGGGGCATGACTAGTCTGATGCTTACTGTATACAGTGTTTGTTTCAGTTTCAACAACATTCATTCAGTGGGGGTGAGGCTATTGTAAATGGTCCTTTGGTGGCCACTGGCCACATGCATGGTGTAATTTCCTTAAACCAGACTCTGGGTGCCCAGTCCTTGGTGCCAGCTAATTGATTAAGAATTCTGACACCAGGGTACCCACCACAAGTACAGGTTAAATTCCCCTGACTCCATTGTTATTTATTTCCCATCCCACTTGCCTGCCAGAGCAAGATCGTGACACTAGGGTTCCAATTCCCTGGGGCCACCTCAAACCACTCCCCAACACAACTGTGCACAACACTGGGGTGTCCCCACCGGTGCTACAAAACATCAAGTCAACACAGGATGTGCCCATTCCCCAGTGTTGGTATCTGCATAATAAAACAGTCCCTCAATGTCTGCGAACATACAAACATATAAAATGTGCCAGAAGGATAAGGCCTTGCTGTCTATCAAGTCTGCTTCTATTGCGGATTTCCAAGTGGCAGCTAAGTGCTCTGCCCCCTTTCCTGACAGACACCACCTTATTTCTGGCCATTCTCCTTTTGGTCTTACTTTGCACTTTACCCTTCCCATCCCCTTTTGAAGCCCTCCACTGTCTCTAATAAGACCCCTTCCTCAGGAAGCCCATTCCACCCTGCCACCACACTCTGTGGGAAGAAATGAATCCTGGTCTCCCTCTTTAACCCCCCCACCCAGCTTAAGACAATGTCCCTTCCTGTTTTTACTTCTGCTAAGCCTGAAGGGGCAACCCTTTTCCACATATTAAAGTCCTTCAAATACTTAAAAGGTCTCAATCAAAGATAGATAGATTATTTAAAATTGCCTTTCTAAAAGACCAAGGTGTGTTACATAAAATTTATATAATAAATCCAGCATTTGCCCTAGTCTACTGTTTTAGTGATCTAGTAAAATAAATTGATTATAAAACATCATCAGAGATAAAAAATATGTGCACAACATAACAATTCAGTCTTCTAGAAAAGTTTGAGAAAACAGCACGTCTTAAGTTTACTTTTAAAGATGGTCACCGAAAAGGCAGCACAAATATCCACGGGTAAACCATTCCATAGTGACAGGGCCACTACAGAGAATGCTCTGTTGCCAGCTGACTTTAATATTGATTTTGGAACCACCACTAGCCCAGTATCAGTGGATGATACCTCCTGGATATTAGGATGGTTGCAAGAAGCTCACTATAGTATTGTGGTCCCAGTTAGTTAAAAGCCTTATAAGTAAGTCAAACAATTTTAAGGTCGAGTTACCATCTCGCAGGAAGCCAGTGTACAGAGCACAGTGCTAAAGTGATATGATCACTCCTCTTTACAGATATAACAAGTCTAGTTGCCAAATTCTGTACTAGCTGGAGCTGGTGGATCTATGAAAGGCCTCAATAGAGTGCATTGCAGTAGTTGAGGCATGAGACAATGAAAGTGTGCATTAGTGTTAACAGATCATCTCTGGCAAGGTAAGCATGCATTTCTGCTATATTCTTAAAATGATAGAAGACATTCTTGACCAACACCAACACCTGATGCTCAAGTGCCTGCCCCTGCTGAAGAGTGACCCCTAGATTGTGAACTACCTGCCTGGCCTAGAATCTATCTCCCCCAAATCTGGGGAGATCCTGGCCCTCAAAAATAGAAGACCTAAGGTGAGCTGATCCCACCAGCAACATCCTGGTCTTTCTGGTAATAAGCATCATCCCACTGCTACCCATCCACCCACTGATCTCCAATAGAGCATTCTCAAGCATACTCAACAGGGAGCCCTCTCTGGGTTCACAGGAAAGTTATAGCTGGGTGTCATCTGCATAGCAGTGAAAACCCAAGCTATAATCCTGCATAACATCTCCATGCAGGAGCATAAACACTGCAGACAAAAGAGGACACAAACTGGAACCCTGAGGAGAGCCAACTGATGATGGCTACTAAAGAAAGATTAGAACCAGTAACATACTGTTCCTACTGCCCAAATGAACATCCTCCCTAGCTCCACAAGCTCCACATGTTCCACAGAGTCAAATGCAAATGAAAATCCAAGAGGACCAGGAAAGAAACCTCTCCACTTTCCCTTGCAAGGAGCAGATCATTTAAAACTCTTACAAGGGCCTTCTCAATGCTTTGCCAAGAACAGAAACAACATTCCTTGAGGGGGTCTTTCCTGACCCCCTCAAGGAGGTGATCATTCCACCACTCCTTAAAAAACCCTCCTTAGATCCAGATTGTCTAGCTAACTACCGGCCTATCTCTAACCTGCCATTTGTTGGTAAGGTTATTGAAAAGGCGGTTGCGTTGCAATTGGATGATCATCTTATGACTCACAATGTCTATGATACTCTCCAGTCTGGTTTTAGGAAGAAGCATAGCACGGAAACTTCCCTTGTCCGGGTATTGAGTGATCTCCTAATGGCCAGAGATCAAAAGACATGTACCATTCTGGTCCTTCTCAATCTCTCTGCTGCATTTGACTCTGTAGACCATGGTGTGCTATTTGATCGCCAGCGGGTTTATTGTGGGCTGTCTGGTACAGTCCTCAATGGTTTCATTCTTACCTCACAGACAGGTTTCAGAGAGTTGCCACTGGAATTTATTCCTCTTGTGCTCACTCCCTGCCTTGTGGAGTACCGCAGGGTTCCATTTTAGCTCCACTGTTGTTTGCAGTGTATATGCTGCCATTGGGAGAAATCATCAGTTTGGGTTTTCACTGCTATGCAGATGATACCCAGCTGTATCTGTCTTTTCTGCCCGGCCAGGATGATGCACTCTCCGTGCTGAATAATTGCCTTGCTGAGATCAGACTTTGGATGAGTTCCAGCTGGCTGAGACTGAATCCGGATAAGACTGAAGTATTGGTAGTGGACCCAAGTCGTTCGGCGTCGGGTCTGGGAGCTGAACAACCATCAGGCTTGCTACTTGGTGACATGTCGCTCCCTACCTCCGATCAGGAGCAAAATCTGGGCATTATTTTTGATGGAAGTTTGACCCTAAAATCTCAGGTGTCAGCTGTCGTCAAATCCTCTTTTTACCATATAAGGAATATCGGCCTGGTGAAACACCTGGTTCCTCTGGGTGATCTTCCAACATTGGTCCACGCCTTTGTCACTATCCGTCTTGATTACTGCAACTCCTTTTACCTAGGGCTACCTGGGGTTGATATCCGCCACCTGCAGCTGGTGCAGAATGCAGTGGCCAGGCTTTTGACTGGTACTCTTAGAACCAGTCATATTACACCTGTGCTCCATGAACTGTACTGACTGCCTGTTAGGTGGCAGATCACCTTTAAGGTTGGTTTACTAACCTTTAAAGCCCTACATGACCAGGGACCTGGTTACCTGAAAGATCTCCTGATTCCCTACTGCCCCATCCGTCCTCTCCACTCCGCCAATGAGGGATTGCTAGAGATTCCCAGGGTTCAATTAAAGACATCAGGATCTCGTGCTTTTGATTTTTCAGCATCAACCCTGTGGAATTCTCTACCTCGTTGGTTGAGAGAATGCCCAACCGTCGATAGTTTTAAAACCAGTTTGAAAACATATTTATTTAGTTTAGCATTTGTTTAATTATGGCTGTTACATTTTAATGCTGTTTTAAAAATTTTTTTATCAATATGTATATGTTTTATGTAAAGTGCCTTGGCTTTGAAAGGTGCTATAAAAATAAAGTTGATTTGATTAGATTGGCTCATAGATGGAGAATTTGTCCCGGTGGTCTGCAAGTCATGCTGCCACCACTTTGTCAATAACAACCAAAAAAAGGTAAGTTAGAGATAGGTCAGTAACACATTAAGTCATCCAGATTTAAAATAGCCTTCTTTTGAAGAGATTGAACCACTTCCTCTTTCAGGATAGTAAGATAGCCTTCTTTAGGAGAGCTTGAACTACCTCCTCTCCCACCTACCTCCTCTTTCAGGACAGTAGGAAACACACCCTCCCTCAGGGAGGCATTGACAACTTCTTTGAGGGCTGGACTAATCACTGCCTTTATAGTCTTAATTAGAAAGGCAGGAACAGGGTCTATTACACATTGGCTGGGGTGCAGCTTGGACAACACCCGACAAATCTCTGTCAAATCAGTAGGGTGAAACTCATCCCAAATAACCTGAGTTTCTGCCAATCCCTGCTCACAACTACTGCAAATGTATAAGATCACCATGGAAGAAACTTTGGCACAGATGTCCACAATCTTGGCTGTTAAGAAATTTGCAAATCCATCACACATCTCTTGTGAAATCTCTCCCAAGTCTTGGATGAGAGATTCAGGATGAAGAATACCATTCACTACTCTAAAGAGGGAGGTGGCACTATTTCTCTCAGCTGCAATAATGCCGGAGAAGAAATTTCTCTTGGATGTCATCACTTCCTGGTATTCTCTATAATGAGCAACCAGGGCAAGACCATCACAATCCTAACTGGATTTCCTCCACTTTCTAACCTCTGCTCTCTTGCTGTAAGAGAACGGAGCACTTTGATAAGCTGAGGGGCAGCAATGGACTGGCACTGGAGCATCAACGCAGAAAAAGTATGCTATGTAAAACCTCCACTGTCTCCATGACACTTCTAGGGAAAACAACAGTAACACCAGAGACATTCACAGAATCCCAGAAAATCTCAGGATTGAGTCCTCCCCATGCTTCACTATAGACCATCTCTGAAGAAGTATCAGCAATCATGCTGCCCCTCCCTTCTTCCAGAGAGCACATGTTCAGCATTTCCAGCATCTCTTCATATACTCTGCTCTGCTAACCTTTAACCATCTTAGTTGCCCACCTCTGGACTGCATCCAGCAGGTTTATGTCTGTCTTCATGTAGGGACACCAATATTGCACATTGTACTCAAGGTGCAGCTGCACCAGCAACTTGTATGATATTATGACCTCCTCCCACCTGCTGCTAATTCCCCGGAAATGCAGCCCAACACTCTGTTTGCTTTTGCTGCTTTCTTCATGCATTATGAGGAGTGCTTAAGGTCACAAGTAATCAACACCTTCAGATCCTGCTCCTTCTTGGAACTGGTTACCAGGACAGCTCCCAGTTAGTATTCTGTCTTCATGTTTTTCACTCCAGTGTGCGTGACCTTACACTTTTTCACATTAAAGTCATGTTGCCAAATTCTGGACCACCTCTCTAGCTTGGCCAGATCTTCTTTTAGCTCTCTATCGCTCCTAATTTGTTCACCCTCTCAGAGAGGTTGGTGTCATCCGTGTACAAGAAGATCTTGCCCTTTATACTTTCTCCAGTGTCACTGATGAAGACATTGAATAATACCAACCCAATAAATGAGCCCTGTAGGACCCTGCTGGGGAAATCTCTGGAACCTGAGAACTCCCCTCTACCACTTCCTTGGTTCTGCCTTTCAGCCAACTACGCATTCAGTCAGTTTCTCTACTATCCCATGATTCACCAGCTTTTTATCAGTCTCTTGTGGGGTACAGAGTCAAAGGCCTTCCTGAAGTACAAGTACAGGAAATCAACTGCTTTGCCCTAGTCTACTGTTTTAGTGATCTAGTAAAATAAATCGATTATGGATGACTGGGATGACCTCCCAGCCATGAACCAATGTTTTCACTCATCCTAGAGGCTGTTTTTGTCCATGTATCCTACCAGTCTCTCTTTAAGTATGGGATCCATGAGCTTACACACTATGACGATCAGGCCTACCAGCCAGTAGTTGCCCATGTCATCCCTGGGCCCACTTTTATGAAGTGGCACAATGTGTACCATTCATAAGCTCAGAGGTACCACTCCTGATTCAAGTGAACTATTGAAAAAGTCAGCAAGAGGGCCTGTAAGCTCCTCTATTATTTTCCTCAGCACTCTTAGACAGATGCTAACAGGCCCCAGAGATTTGTCCATCCTCAGAGCTAACAAACCCTTCTTCTCCCTGTCCTCTCCTATTATTTCATCTGTGCCCCTTCACCCCCATGTTCTCCTTCTCCTCCCCCCCCCTTGTGGCAGAGGTCCATTCCTCTCTTTTTTGAAAGTCAAACTGATGTTCTCATTCAGTAACTTTGTCTTCCACCCAGCCTCCCCCCTCCTGAGTCATACTGTGCCATCCTTCTTATCTATTTTCTCACAATATATGAAACTAAATGCTTAAGTTAATTTTTTAACCTAGCAGACTGCCTTCCCTGCCTCCCTGGCTTCCTTATGGTACTCTTTCCTGTCCTTCTCTGGGTCATCTTGAAAATCCTGTAGCTTGTTCTCTTATTTCTGCCTGCCCTGGCTACCTCTTGGCTAAACCACCTGTGTGCTTTGGCCCTTGAATTTTTCCCATTTAGCTAAATTAATTCTTTTGTGGCTAGTGCTGTTTCACCCTTACTGATTGAACATTTTTGATCCGCTCCCATCTCTTTGCTGAGGCCAGCAAGCTGACCTTTTAGCAGCTCCCCCATCTTCCTGAAGTCCGCCCTTCTAAAGTCCAGGTCCTCAGTCTTTGTGGGTAACTTTTCTCTCCCCATATCCAGCCTGAGCAACACAGTGTGGTGGTCACTCCCACCCAAGGGCTCATCAACCTGGAATTTCTGCATGTGGTCTTCATTCCTCAGTACCAGATCAAGGATTGCTCCCCCCCCCCATGGGTACTGTGACACCCTGAGTCAGGAATCTACTCTGTACTGCATCCAGGGTTACCTGACTCCTGGTGCAGTTTGTGCCAGGGATCTTCCTATCCACGTTATGCGGGTTAAAGTCCCCCACAATTACCACCTCTCCCTTCTCTGCATCCAGCCTTATCATAGAACCCAATTCCATGTCCTCTTCTTCCTCCTCCTGGTTAGGTGACCTGTGAACAACACCCAGTCTTACCTTCTTCCCCCTAGTAAATTGTAACTGCAGTCACATAACTTCTGCCTTCCCTTCTACTGACTCCTTCCTTATACATGTTATTCCTTTTCTTACATATACCATTAACATCCCTCCCCTACTCCCCTTTCTCTTCTGTGCAGCTCATACCCAGGGATCAAGAGCTTCCAGTTATAGTTAGAGGTAGCCCATTTTAGTGACTGCATCAAAGTCTGCCCTCCTCTCTGGCAACAATACTTGCAGGTCATCCATCTTGTTACCAAGGCTTTGCACATTCAGAGGCACCACCCTCCTCCATGAATCCGAGCTTCTCTGCCCCCAGCCTGACTGTCCTCTTTCTTGTTCTCCTTTGTCTGCCTTCTTCTTCAACCCTTTGCTCCCCAATACCCCCTTCATTTCCCTCTTAACATTTCTTCCATAAGTTTCCATATGTTGTAACCACTCATCTTTCAACTTTACCCTCTCACATGAGATGGGCAAAAGTTACAAATTCTACTTTAGCAAAAGCTTTGTGAAATTTTGCAACTCTCATGGAATTTTCTGAACTTTCACCACTAGCGAAATTGGAAATCTTCCGAAAGTGTTTGGGGAATTTTCACTCTGTTCTGCTACATTTTTTTGCTGAACTGCAGAATAATACCAATTATACCTCATTTCAGTGATCAGTTCTGTGCTGTCCCTGGTAAATAAGAAAAAAACTTTACCTGGTGTCTAGTGGCCCTCTCCACCCTCTGATCACCGGTCCTGTATTAAATGAACATTCCCCCAGTATCTAGTGGCACCTCCAACCCTCTTATCACCAGCCCCATATTAAATGAATATTTCCCTGCTGTCTAGTGGCAACCCCACCCTCTGATCATTAGCCCTGTATTAACTGAGGGTTTCCCTAGTGTCTAGTACCACTCTCCATTCTCTGATCACCAGCCGCATATTAAATTAATATTTTCCTAGTGTCTAGTAGCACCCCTACCCTCCAATTGCTGGCCCCATATTAAATTAATCTTTACTGGGTGTCTAATGGCGCTCTCCAACTTCCGATCGCTGGTCTTGTATTAAAGGAATGTTTACCTGGTGTACCTTGGAGGATGGAGGGTGCCACTAGACACCAAGGAAACATTCATTTTATGTGGGGTTGGCAATTGGGGGGAGGGGGTGGGGTGTAACTAGACACCAGGGAAGCATTCATTTAATATTGGGCCTGCGACTGGAGGATGGGGGTGCCACTAGACACCAGGGAAACATTCAGTTAACACAGGACTGGTGATCGGAAGATGGGAGGTGCCATAAGACACCAGGGAAGCATTATATACTGTAAATAAAAGGGCTGGACTGGAGTGTGGGGGTGTTAATAGACACCAGGAAGGGAAACATTAAATTAATTTGTGGTTGGCGATACACAATTCGTACATTCATTCTGTAGTTCAGTGACTCACTGAACTGCTGAATGAATGCATGAGTTACAGATTAACATTTCAAACAGCTGAAAGAAATTCTGCAGAACTGACATCTGATAGTGATCAGTTCTGCAGAATTTTATTCCATGCTTATTACATTAATCTGCAGTTCATACATTTATTCCACTGTTCTAAGTTGGAATTTCTGCAAAAGTTAGTAAAATGATTTCTGAACTTTCATGGAAGAGAAAGTCTGACTTTCATGCAGATTTGTCAGTGGAAGTTTTTTCAGATAGCACTACCCCTCACCCTCTGCTCCCTACAGTTTCTTGCCCCCTCTCTCCAAGAACTTACTCTCAGGCCAGCCTTCCTGAATTGAGTGGAAGACCTGATGGCCTCCTTCTCCCAGAGAATCTGGTCCTGAAGACCTACTCTGCCCCCCCATCAGTTTAAATTAAGTTTCCCGGTTATATACTCCCCATCTGTCCTTAAGGACCCTTGAACACCCTCTGCTGATGTGCAGCCTGTCTGGTTCATATAGGAATTTGTCACTCCAGGTCTCCTTCCATCCTCCAATACAACCATAACCTTCCTCTTTGCACCATCCCTGTAGGCAGCCATTAAATTCCTCTATCCTTCTCTTCGTAGATGTGCTGCCTCTCAGTACTGGTAGCACCTGAGAAGAAGGCTACTGATCTGACAACCCCCATAAAGATCCCTGAACCTTCCATGCACAAACCCAACCTCCTCTCCAGCTAGGTCATTTGTTGCTAGTAGGATAATTGCATGGGGTATCAAGCCCACCAGGATTACAACCCTACCTCCCTTCCCTTCTGATCCCCATTAGCACTATGCCCACCCCATTAGCTCCTCTCCTGCCTATCTGGTCTCCCTAAGCTTTGCCATCCCACACTCCTCTCTCTTGGTCTGAATGACCCCGTCTGCATCTTTCACTACTCCTCTTGCCATCACTCTCTCCTCTCTGACCTGTCCTCTTGTACCACTAAACTCCCCACATTGATCCTCTCCTCCCATCTTGCTCGCCACTCCCTCTTATGCTGCAACTATTCCTCCCTAGATGATTGTCACCTACTTCCACTGCTGCTGTGCACACCTCCGCCCCTCTACTTTGTTAACCCTCCAAGTCCCCCTTACCTGTACCAGACCCCTCTCATTATCTTTGTATCCCCTCTCCTACCCAAGTTAGTGGGAGGAATCTATTCCACACTAGCACCCCACTAGGTGCTGCCACTTCAGTCCCCCCTCGCAACCTGTCCCCAAATCACCCACTACTATCCACCCCGCTCTTTGGATCTCATCACCTCTGAAGTGAGGGCCTTCAGCATCTGGGTCCTCCCCTTCTGTAGTCTCATCTGCCTGCCTGTCTCTTTCACCTGGGTTGCCCCCCTATCCTCCTCCCTGCTCCTCCCCCCATTCCCTATACCTCACAAGCCTCCCTAACACCTATCTAAGCTGCTTCACATTTGCCAGTAGATGAGTTATGTTCCAGGAAATTGAGCAACAACCCAACTCCCATAGCATACCCAGGAATACTGCTGCCCTGCCCCGCCTACAACAAACCACCATACTCCTGTGCTGCTGCCTCTCTCTCTACATATTTTCACCCCTACACATGCTGCTTTCTTCAGTACTATTCTCATCATTATACAGATATGGTAATCTTTCCCCTAAGCACCTATTAATCCTTTATCACCACACATATGTGGGCCTACTACAGATAGGGTGTATTGTAACTCCTGTTATTCCTTTGTCAGCTGACCCTAGATAGGGATTAAATGCAACCCTTCCAACTCCCTTATCAGCTCACCCTATAAAGGGCAGCATAGCGCAGTGGGTTAAGGCTCTGATCTGCCTATCTGGAGACCTGGGTTTGAATCCCACAGCCGCCTAGGCACATACTGTGTGATCTTGAGCAAGCCACTTAGCTTCCTTGTGCTCCCAGGTCGCATCTGGAAACAAGCTTTGGCTTAATGTGCTACTCTTGGTTAAACAATGTTCCCTTTCCCTTTCTCTTCCCTAACTGCAATTGTTCTGCTCCCAGATTTTGTGGACTTACTCTAGACATGGAGTACCCTAGTAGGCCTGCTCATGGTGGGGTGTGGTATTGTACTTTACTGTAGGTAGGGAAAATAGGTAGATTGGGTGGGCCAAATGGTCCTTATTTGTCTTCAGATTCTATGTTTCTGTTTCTACTACTCCATGTCTACTTACCAGGTCTACTCCAGATAGGGATTACCACCCACTCCAAGCCTAAAGCCTTTTTAAGAACTACCCTCTCCCACTCCCTTTCCTTATCTTGTCTGCCCCCTCCAAGCAGTGCAGTCTGGTGCCTGTGGTCCTCCCAGTAGATTGCCATGTTGATGCCTCCAGAAGCCACTTAGTTGGATGCCACACTCCTGCTTCAAAGACGGCCAGACAACACCCCTGGATGACATTTATTTGGAAGTCACACTCCTGCTTCATGATTCTCACAGCTGGCAGTTACTGATAAGAGTGTCAACTAAGCCATGTGAGTACTATATATGGAGACTACAGCCTCCTTCTTCAAGGTCTGCAACCATGTGGCCTGCTGGTCTACCTCTCAGGCCAGCTGTTCCAGTTTAGCTTCCACCTTTAACCCTCCTATTACTGGTGTTCTCATACCCCCACAATCCCCACTCACAGCAAGCATATCCTTTATTTTGGCTTTTTTACTTGTTTAAAATAAAGCAGTCTTTTAAATTAACCCCACAGCACTTAACGGCACAAATGGTCACTGTGTCCCTCAGCCTGCTTGGCAGTGAGATTTGAAAGAGGAAGTGGACTACAAAACTTGAATTTATTTAAAAAAAAACTACACTCCCTATTAGAGGTTTACAGGTATGTGGACTGCTTGGCCCACCACTCATGCTGGTTTGTCTGGCTCAGCTTCTGCCCTCAACCCTCCCTCTGCTGGCATCCTCCCTCCTCCCGTCCCCCACAGTCCCCACTCACAGCAAACACATGCTTTATTTGGGCTTCTTTTTTGTTTGTTTGTTTGTTTGTTTAAAATTAAGCAGTCTTTTAATGAACTCGCACATCCCTTAACTGTGCAGACTGCCTCTATGTCCCTCGGTCCTCCAGGCAGTGAAACATGAAAGAGGGAGCAGACTACAAAACTGGATTTATAACCAAAAAACTACTGATTACTTACTGGAGGTTTGCAGCCATGTGGCCTACTGGGCATTACACTCATGTCAGCTAGTCTGATTCGGCTCCTGCCTCAACCCTTCCACTGCTGGTATCCACCCTCCATCCCTCTGACATAGTCTCCACTCACAGGAAACACATGCTTTATTTTGAATTTTTTGTTATTTAAAGAGAAGCAGTGTTTTAATATTAACCATCACAGTACCTAACTTTACAAATTTGCTCCACCTCTCTCAGCCCACTCAGAGGTGAAACTATTAAGAGGGAGTTGATCGCAAAACTCAGAATTATAACCAAAAAAACTACAGCTTCCCTCTTGGAGGTCTGCAGCCACATGGTTTGCTGGGCCCAACACTCACTGCGGCTGGTCTGCCTCAGCTCCTGCCTTCAACCCTCCCATTGCTGATGTCCTCCCATCTGCCACAGTCCACACTCACAGCAAACATAACCTATATTTTGTTTTGGGCTTTATTTAAAATAAATCAGTCTTTTAAATTAACCCCCATAGCTCTGAACTGTACAAATTGGCTCCATGTCCCTCAGCTTACTTGGCTGTGAAGCTTGAATGAAGGAGTGGACTAAAAGCTTGGATTTATAACCAAAATATTACAGCCTCCCTATCAGATGTCTGTAGCGACATGCCCCGCTGGACCTCTTCCATTGCTGGTGTCCTCCCATCTCCCACATTTCCCACTCACAACAAACATATCCTTTATTTTGTATTCATTTATTTCATTTCTTTGTTTAAAACAAAGCAGTCATTTAAATTAACCACTACAGCACTTAAGGGTACTAATTGGCTCTATGTCCCTCAGCTCACTCAGTGATGAAGGTTAAAAGAGGGAGCAGACTACAAAACTTGGATTTATGCCCCAAAACTACAGACCCTGATTGTAGCTCTGCAGCCAAGTAACCTGCTGTGCTCACCATGCATGTTGGCTGGTCTGGCTCAGCTTCTGCCCTCAACCTTCTCACTCCAGCCATCCTCTCATCCCCCACAGTCTCACTCATAGCAAACACATCCTTTATTTTGGCTTTTTTTTAAATAAAACTGTCTTTTAAATTACCTCAAATAGCTCTTTACTATACAAATTGTCTCTCCTTTCTTTGGCCCACTTGGTGTCAAAGCTTTATTTATTTATTTTTAAAAATCTGTAATAGGAAAAATATCCATTGATGACTTCTTGGGATTATGACAGCTCCTTCTCCCCACCCAGACCCAATGTCCCACTCAGCACCCATCATTCCCAACCCCCACTCACCTAAAAATGGTCCATTATCATAGATTCAGTCTCAGAAAGGAATACATCCTTCTCCTGCAACCATGACTACAAACTGAGTAAACAAGGTAAATGTGGCTAATGTATTTGCAATGTGTTTTGAACTGGTCTTCTTTTATATTCTGACCCCAAAGTTTCAATATGATTGTTGGCACCACACCTTATGAACAACGTATGACAATATTTTCAATTCTGCCCCAAAAGGTGATTCCACAGACACAACATGAAGTCACCTTTCAGGCAGGAATTAAACAATTTCACCTACTGGGTTCAAGGGGTGAGGTCACAAGAATACTACACTGACAATTTTGAGTAAAAATACTAAAAGATGCAAAGATATGAAGGTACATTAAAATTTTTCAGTGCTAGCTTATAACTTTGGAGATTTTCAATATTTGGACCAAAAATTTTCAACACAGCTATTTTTTTATACCATCCCATGAATGTGACATGTGTTGTTTTTCAAATCCTTGCAAAAACATGTTTTCACACTTATGTTGCAAAGTGACCTTTTGGCTACTATTTTATAAATGACGTGTCATGTTCAGGAGGGGCAGATCATAAATAGACTACAGTGAAAATATGGGATTAGACTGTTACCCCCAAAATTATGAAGAAATGTTGCTTGTATGGATGTTTTTTGGCACAATGGGTACTACATTTCCTTCTTGTACCACTGACCTGAGTTTGGGTGTGAGCTCATTGAGCTGGCACCCATGAGCTGAGGCTGGGAGGGAAGGTGCTGCTGTGAGAATGACAGGTCCCAGCCTAGGGAGGGACAGAACAATCCTGGCACACAGACAACACCTTGTGATGGGCTGAAGAGCCTTCCCATACAAGGGGTTGACATGCACGTCGAGGTTTGATGGGCTCATGCACTGCCTTAGAATGAGTGGAGTGGTAAGAAAAATGCGGAAAAGACCAACTGGCAGGATGAAGGTCAATTTGCTGATAGCCCCACACCACCAACAGACCCAATACTTCCTCTCCACCCTTTCTCCAACAGGGAGGCCTAACACATGTATGGCAGCTTTGTTAAAACAGAGACAATGTGCTTTCATTATCTTTGCACCAGAATGCATAGGCAAATGGTAACTCACTAGCTCAACTGGCCCAGTTTGTTTTTCAAAAGGGGAATAAGAAATGTTCTTTGAACAGTCAAATAGATGTAAAAAAATAACATCATTAACCCCCAAACACCAGTTAAATATAGGATGTGACCTGAACGTTCCTGATTAAATATTATGGACTGAAATGACATGGTTCTTGTACATCATCATTAACATGCTAAATGGTTCTCTTGACCCTTTTGACTTTCTATAAATCACAAGCTATGAAGATGTAACAGGGCAATCAGCTTACTTATTGGACATTTAATTAAATACATTACAGAGCCCTTGAAGCTACTATTTATAAACAAGCATAAATCACTTTCTTTCTGTGGCAGGAAATTGCATGGCAGGTTCAGGTTTATAAATTAAACTGGAGGGGGAGAGGTAGTCAGAAAAGAACAGTTCATAACATATGATTTAATAAAAGAAAGCTCAGGGATCCAGTACTGCTCTTGGGTTACAATTGCTTGTTTTTTAACTGAGCATGATGCAACATTCTTTTACATAGTCATTTTAAAAAAACTTTGCAGATTGACATATGATCCCAGGGTAAAGTGGGTTTTCTCATCAGCTATTCTTGGCATACATTTAATTTTTGTGTCATTCATTCTACTGATTTAAGACTGTATTCCAGCATGTATATAAACCAAAAAAAGAAGCGATAAGATGTTGTCCAACCCCAGCAAAGAATACCTCTTGTCCTGGAATATAAAACTTGTCAAAATGAACCCATACAGCAGACTCTATAGTTCCTTTGTGGCTATAGTAAGGGAAAGGGAAATTGATTTAGCAAGGAAAGGCATACTAAGCTGAAGCTTGTTTCAGGTTAGACCTGGGAACACAAGGATGTTAAGTGACTTGCATAGGGTCACACAACATGCATGTGAGGGCTGTGGGATACAAAACCCAGGTCTCTAGGTTAGCATCTCATTGCCTTAAACCACAGCACAATACTGCCTCCTGTAAAAACTAATTGCAGGAGAAGTCATTGAGAATAACAATGACACAGATTGTGACTGGAGTTCTGCAAGAACTTCAGGTTTTAAGAAATTAAGTCACAGGGGTTCTTAAGTGGTCTGGTGGCAGTGCATCATATTGCCTTGCCAGAGACTTAGATTCAGAAGTGAAATTTGCCAGTCAGCCAGGTGACTAAGGCTATGAATTTGGAAGTTTTGACAATGAAAATGCTCCCAGCCCATGGAGAGAGAGGGTACATGTCTAGCATCGCAACATCATCTTTGATGGGCGACACAGCTACGTCACACAGGATGTTACTATGTTGTCTGAAACCACTCAGAATGCTGCAGCATCTTGCACTAGTTACAGGATAGGAGGAAGGATACAACAGGAGGAAAGTCATAGCTGAGCTATGCCTAGATGAAGCCCAGATCTCACAGGTTCCACATTCTCGATTATGGTTCCTGTCTACTCAAAGAACCAGCCCTGTAGAGGGAATGAGGTAAGACACCTATTCTGGGTAGCATATTGTCTACAGAGATGGAGCAAGTCATAGAGAAGGTTACTGATTGTGTATGTGTGTGTGTGTGGGAGGTGTCAGGAGTCAAAAGTTACAGATCAACCAAAGGGATAACTATTTCTGTTTAGTGAAGTCAGAGAGATTGGACTGCAGAAATTTCTCCCTGCTGCAAATAAGATATTGATGATCTTTTCAATAGGAAACATTATTCAACAGCTAAAACGAATATTCAAAATTGACTAGCTAACAGCAATGGGGACATCCTTGCATATATCCACAGTAAAAAAATGCTAATTAATAGCCTTTTCTCTTGTCTTCATAGTTTTAGTTTAATTTAGTTTAGTTTTTTTTTATTTCATATAAAATGTTTTAGGCATGTGCCTATTTTCACAGAGTTTAGAGTCAGGTACAACAATATAGAGGATTATGAATGGTCTTTGGTTAATAATCATGCTGTTAACACTTCGAGAGGTTGCCATGACATTGTTGAAAACCTTGAGAGCTCGGCTCGAGAGGTTTTCCGATGTCATGGCAACCTCAAGAAGTGTTTTTAACACAGTTGTTAACGGAAGACCATACATTATATTTTATAGTATATGGGGTACCAGGATTGTGGAACCACTGATTTAATTACTTTACTGAGATACTTTACAGAACATTGATTGTTGTGAGCATTCCATTGTTTTAGAACATTGATATAACATTCTCAAGAAAGGTTAAAAACATAGTGATGTCATAACAATGGCATAACAAGGTTGTAATTTGCTTGATTTCAGTTAATAATAAGGGCTTCCCATACATTATAAAAAATATACAGATATACAGTAATGGACACAGTTGACAATAATTGTACACATAGCACTGGATTTGATTTCGCGTTACATGACATTTTGTGTCATAGTGTTCTGAATTTCTTTGATCACACTTCATATCTTTGTATTGCCACAATGTTTTAAAAAAGGCCCCAGGTTGCTAGTACAACTACTGCTGAACATCTCTCCTAGTCCCAAGATTCCAACCCACGTTACCTGTTGCTACACTGTCAAACTCTGAGGGCCCATCATACAGCAATATTGGACTAGCTAAACTCAGAACTGTCCCCCCCCTTTCCTGTGGAATCAATGACATTAGCAGCACCCACTGAACTTATAATTAAGGAAACTTTTTTGCAAAATTTAAATCTGCACTGGAAAAAAAAAGCTTTAACAAATACTTTCAAAAGTTTATTTGTTTTATTTTTAATTACACAAAAAAAAGCTTGGTTAGTAGCAATAATACTCTCCAGAGTGTACTATATCATGGGATATTGTCACTTCTGTGTTGCTTTCATAACACACCTGAAGCATGGTGATATCTTATGGTAGACCACACTCTGTTGTGTATTATTCCTTAATTATTAAATAGATTCCAGTAATATGACAATCTAATTGGTCATCAAAAAGAAGATGTTCTAGTACAGCCATCTTGGTAGAAAACAAAAATAATTATGAGGGAGTTGCTATCTACCAGATGGCAACAAACAAACTAGAAAAAAAATGGTACTGTACTCCAAGGTACAGTATCAATATATATGCAATTATGTACACTAGAACAAACATTTTAGAATCACTCCTTCATCAGTGTAATGAACTGGCCTTAGAAGGCTTTAAACTATTCTTTTCAAATCACTTTATATGTTCTACGTTGTATTCACACCCCCTGTCTGGTTTCATTGCTAGTTTATTATAAATTTATTTAAACATTTTTTTAACCACATGCATTCCAGACCCTCACAGGAGATGTGGCAGCTCCTTTTCTACCAGTTTGTTTTCTAGTCTAATTGGTTAACTACCATTGTTTAATCAAGCCTAACCACACACTTTAGTTTGAGTTCTTTAACTGTTTCAAGAAACCCCAACTAAAGTAAAGGGTTCCCAATTAAAGTAAATTTTAAAGCACTTCACTAGTGCCACAGTTTGTTAATCCTTCAAAAAAAAAAATAACTAAGCAACACTTTAAAGCGCTTCACAATACTTAAAATGTGACATGGTTTCAATACCCTGAACCCCAGGAAAATGAAAAAAGTTTCACTTTTAGATTTTAAATAGTAATCTCTAGTGTCACTTTTTCTTGCCTTTTACTGTAAATAGAACTTATTTTAAAAGCACAATAGCATACTTACAGAGTTTGTATGTCATGCTGGAATAATCTGCAGAAATGGGCTCTTAAAGTCACTTGACCCTGCCTCGTGGCTCAAACACCTGACGCAGTGGTTTATTCCACAATATCCCATATCTAGTTCTATATTTTTGCTACTTATAGGGACACTGTTAAACCCTTTTTGCATCATGTAATTTCTAGGTGTAAATTCACGTTTTATGGCTGCTTACCTTCTCTAAAACTCATTGATGTTTCTGGTTGTTTTGTTTGCTTGCTGTCATAGTAGAAATAAAATGCATGATTATGCTGTAATCATACAAGACCTTGCTTGGTTTTAAATCCTTGATCTACTCTGTTGTCATTCTTTCTGAAAATGATGAACAGCTCCAAACACAGCAGTTACTCATGATGCAATAGTCTCCTCTCTTCCCACTGCATCTTGAGTGGCTAGACTGTGTTGGGGGTGTTCCCAAGACCAGGAAAGCTGCAGGGAAAGTTGATAAGGGAATGTAAATGAACACATTCTTGTGTGGTAACATCAGTATGGTTGGCAGTCTGTTTTTCAGTTTTAAAAAGAAAAAAAGGAATCAGAATTACACTACCAGCTATATCAGCAAAGTCTACAGAATGTAAGAAATCACAAAATGTGTCTTTTAAATTAGGGACCCTCTGAGGACAAAGGGGGGTGGTAGCGTCCCTTTAAAGTACAGGCAGCTCATGATACTCCTTATTTTTCCCTTCCTTGTATTACAAATGTGGTGATTAATATTTTTTTTACTAATATTTATGCTATTCATACAGCACATATCAATTATTTACTTTTTGTATGAGATGTTTTTGCAGAATGTATTTTTGAGCCATTCAATTATTTATTAGATATTCAAAGGGTGTAAATCAATTATTTAATCTTTGTTTAAAGATTTGTTATTACAATATGTCCTGTTTAGCCTGCAGGATTGTGGTTATTGTCCTGCCCTAGCCTACTCCTCCTTCTTGCACTGCCACCAACTGTGACAGAATGGGGCCCAAGTGTCTCAAAGTTCTTATTACAAATAAAATAGAATTCTATTGGTTCTATTGTAAAAGATGAATACCCTCAGGAAGCTCCTTGTCTCTTCATTCTTATTAAATTTGCGTCATCAAATTGTGGTTGAATTGAGCATTTTTCCACAAGTCCCCTTTGACATTTGGGGGTGGCAATGCCCAATATGCAGAAGGAAATAAAGCCATGAAAATATTTTACAAATACTTTATTTCTATCAGAGAATGCCTTATTTGTGCAAATATGGTGATTTCCCTGTTTGATCAAATAATTTCTATTTGAGAATGGCAAGGGAACCAGTCTCCTGGGTGATCAGTTCAAATGCTTCATTGGAAAGCTTTTAAACTAGCCAAGGAGGGAGGCACAGATAAGCAGGAAATTCTCAACCTCCTCCCACATAACAGGGTAGTTAATGAGGTAAACACCAAGGTACAAAGGTCAGTAGGGAGCAGGACAGGGGTAAATGGAGAAGGTGAAGGTGGCAAGGGCAGGGAGGGGGCTGCAGGAGGTAAAGCCATCAAAAAATGAAGAGCAATGAGTACCAATGCCCACAGTCTGGATAACAAGCTTCCTGAACTAGTGGCCTTGATGGAAAAGGAACATCTGGATATCGTGGCAGTCACAGAAACATGGTACACACAGAACCATGACTGGGATGTAAACATACCAGGATACACTATCTACAGGAGGGACAGGAAGGGTAAAAGAGGAGGTGGAGCAGCTCTCTACATGAGGGAAGGAATCAAAGCAACAGAACTAAAGGGTAAACAGGGAGGAGAGTAGGCACTGTGGGTCAACTTGGAGACAGGCAATGGCACCACAATCCACATGGCGGTTATATACAGACCCTATCTCAGGGGGAGGAAATGGAAAAGGAAATAATAGAAGATATCCTTAGAATGGCAGAAAAAGGGGAGATATTGTTGATGGGGGACCTGAATATGCCATATGTTAACAGGAGCTCATTTGCTGCAGCCACATTCAAGAGCAGGATCATTCTCGATGCCCTGTAGGGAGCGAGCCTTAGACAACTAGTATTGGAACCCGCTTGGGAGGAAGCATTCTTAGACCTGGTACTCATAAACGGAGACAAAGTTAGGATCATGGATTTAGAAGTGGGCAGCCATCTGGGAACTGGTGACCACTGAACAGCATGGTTCACAATAAACACAGCAGTAGAGGCAAGCCATACAAAGGCAAATGTCCTGGATTTTAGGACGACTGACTTTGCCAAAATGGGTGAGTGCCTTATGAATGCACTAGCAAATGGGCAGGAAGGAGGGTTGGAAGAACAATGGGGAACAATCAAAACTGCCATCACAGAGGCAACAAGCCTTTATGTGAAGCAAATAAACAAAACAAAACAAAGTAAAAAAAACACTGTGGTTTTCAAAGGAGGTGGCAGGAAAGGTTAGGAAGAAAAAGATAGCATTCAGGAAGTATAAGAAAACACAGAAGGAACAGGACAGGGAACTGTACCATTTAAAGCAGAAGGAAGCAGGGAAGGCAGTCAGAATAACAAAGGCCCAAACTGAGGAAAAGATAGCCAACTCAGTTAAGAAAGGGGATAAAACATTTTTATAGATACATCAGGGAGCAAAGAAAGACCAAGGAAGGGATAGTGAGGCTTAAAAAAGGGGAGGGAGGGTTGGCAGAGGGTGACTGTGAAAAGGCAGAGATACTGAACGAATACTTTTGCTCAGTATTCACACAAGAAGAAGAGGGGGAGGTACCCAAACCAAACAGTAAAAGCACTCTAGACAGAGGGGTCAATACCAGTCCATTCACAGAAGAAAGGGTCATGAAGGAACTCCTAAAACTCAAAGTTGACAAAGCAATGGGGCCTGATAGGATTCACCCCAGAATTATAAAAGAACTAAGGGGAGAACTAGTGACACCATTGACTACCCTTTTTATCAAATCATGAGAGGATGGTGTAGTACCGGAGGACTGGAGGAGGGTGGATGTGATTCCTCTTCACAAATGTGGGAGCAAGGCAGAGGCAGAAAATTACAGACTTGTTAGCTTGACCTCAGTGGTAGGAAAAATTATGGAATCACTTCTGAAAGAAATAATTGTTGAGTACCTAGAGGACAGCAGGGCAGCATGGACTCACAGCAGGAAGGTCTTGTCAGACAAATCCAATATAGTTCTTTGACTGGGTAACCAAAGTACAGTAACAGACCAGGGTGGGGCTCTGGATATGACCTACCTAGATTTTAGCAAGGTATTTTGGCACAGTCCTACACGAAAGATTAATAAACAAGTTAGCCAGCCTGGGGGTGGGTCCCAGGGTGATAGCCTGGGAAACAAACTGGCTGGACAACAGGACTCAGAGGGTAACAGTAAATGGAGCACACTCTGAAGAAAGGGGGGTCACTAGTGGGGTACTACAGTGTTCAGTATTGGGACCGGTCCTCTTTAATGTCTTTGTAGGTGACATTGCAGAGGGTCTGGAAGGAAAAGTATGCCTCTTTGCAGATGACACAAATATCTGAACAGGGTTGATACACAAGAAGGGGTACAAAGGATGAAAAGGGACTTGGCAGGATCGGAGGAATGGCCAAAAGTATGGCTGCTTAGATTCAATGCAAAAAGTGCAAAGTAATGTACCTGGGAAATAAAAATCCAGGGGAAGAGTACACAATGGGGGGGGGGGGCTACTAACAACAACACAAATGGAAAGGGATGTAGGGGAGTCATATCAGATGACCTTAAGGTAGGTAAGCAATGTGAGAAGGCAGTAATTTGTGCTGCGGGAATACTCAGGTGTATAGAGAGTGGCATCACCAGTAGAAAACAGGAAGTTGTTATCCCTCTGTGCATACAGCTGGTTAGACCCCATCTGGAGTACTGCTACAGTTCTGGAGAGCCGATCTCCACAGGGACATAGACAGGATGGAGGCAGTCCAGAGGAAGGCAACTAAAATGGTGCAGCATCTACAACAGAAACCATATGAAGAGAGACTAAAGAAGCTTAATATGTATACCCTTGAGAAAAGGGGAGGGGCATGATAGAAACTTTCAAGTACCTCAAGGGACTCAACAAAATCTAAGATGAGAGTATCTTTATGAAAAAGAGATATACAAGAACAAAGGGTCATAATTTGGAGGTAAAGGGGGGACGACGCAGGGGTAACATGAGGAAATACTTTTTCACAGAGAGGGTGGTGGACACGTGGAACCACCTTCCTGGGGAGGTTGTGGGGTCAAAAACAGAGGGAGAATTCAAGAATGCATGGGACAGACATAAGGCAATGTTAGTGAGGGGTAAGAGGACGTAGGGTACTGGGTAACTGGAAACTGCAGCTTATCCGATAGGTAGGAATTGGGCGGACTAGGTGGGCCAAGCGGTCCTTATCTGCTGTCAAAGCCTATGTTTCTATGTTCTGTGTTTCTAATGGCAGATGGTGGAGCATTGCCCATCCCGCATCACAAGTCAAAAACCTCTACTACATTCACAGAAAAAATACTGAATGGGGAGAAGGCCTTTAACTGCAGATCATCTCTTGACTAACCCATGGTTGCAGCATGTAAAACAATCCTGTAACCAATGTTATTTATGGCAAACACTATATAATCATTTGAAAAGGCTTTACAGCTATTACCTGGGATAATTACCATACTTATCTTGGATTATTAGCTATACTATATGTCTGCAATAGCCTAATGTTCTGCTTATAATTTATACTGCTACCTATCCTAAGTAGGTGTTCCTTCAACATAAGGCTTTTCTGGTATGTGCAATGTTCATTTAAATAAATATACACATTTTAGAAATATATTTTCATACAGATTAAAGCAACAGTAGTTGACTTTTTCCTAAGCAAAAATCTTGTGAAATACTGGCTTTGTGTGATGTTTTACAAATGTTGGAAAGACTGGACCTTTTTTAAAGATGAGTGACAACTGTGCCCAAAAACAGTCGTGTCTGTACCAAAACTGCGATTTCACTTCAGTATCACATATTTTTTTTGTGTTAAAATGGCTTTCTCTACTCTATATGCTTCCCCTAAAAATGAGAAATTTTACATTGTAGTGACATTTTCATTAGCAAATAGTCACAAAGTTAAGGTATCATTCTGTATACTTTATTATACTTCTAGATGGGGCCCATTAGTATGCACCCTTTAATATTAATTTTATTTATTTATTTAAGTTTCAGAATTACAGTACCTTTGTACAAGAGATGCATTTACAAAGGTTCCATGTCAAGAGTGTACAGGGACAAACAGATAACACAACAACATACAATAATTCATAAAACGTCAAACAATTCAAGTCAGGTGATACGGGGAGTACAGAATCACAGTTTTACATTGTTATAGAGTTAACATTAACAGAGTTTCCAAGCATGTTGCAGAGTCAATTACAACAATGGCACCTACAGATAAGTTGCAGGAGCATTAAGAGCATTTGGGTAGGTAGGGGGTGCTGTCAGTAAGGTGACATTGTCAATAGTGTCAAGCTCTGACTGCATGTGCATCAGAAGCAGACCAGGTAGGAAGTAGCTAGAGTGGTGGCCAGAATTATCAACAAGTACACCAGTGCAGAGGGAGGACCTAGGCAGATAATAATGTATTTGTCTCATAAATTAGCTTAGGGCAAGGGGCAGAAAACTGAGTGGTGTTGGGATAGGGGAAATTAGGAGGAGTAGAAAAGGTCATGTGGGGAGGTAGGAAGAGAAATTAATGGAGAAAAAGGGGAGTAGCTGGAGGAAGGGAGGAGAGGTGGGTGAAGGGAGGAAAGGGTGGAGGCAGGGTGGAAGTGGTGCTTGTGGGCAATTAGGTGGACTGACTAGACAGAGTACCATGAGCAATCACAGATACTAAGTGTGAGGAAGTGCTGCCTGAGTTTGAGTTTGAAAGGTCCTAACTTGTGTTCAGACAGAATATGGATGGGTAGGCCATTTAGCCAGGTAGGTGCCCTGAACATGAATGCCCATTGCCCTTAACCTGTCCTGTAGAAAAGAACTTGATAGGAAACCTTAGCAGTGCTCCTCGTGCTGTGAAGGTTTGAGGCACGTACAAGGAGTTTTTGACTCTAACTTAGTTCCAGATTGATGATAACACATAGAAAGTAGTACAGTTTTATTTCTTGCTGTATTTTCAGTCACATTGGGTTTTGAATAGATTTAATCAAACCTACACATGCATGTAGAGTGCCTCATATACCATTATTAATTTCCATATCTTTATTTACACATTGCGGGACAGTGTCATCTGCATATGTGGGATACACTGAATAAAGAAACAGAAGATAGCAGTTCCAAATCCCACTACAGGATTTTGCCTGTTCTGAGATTATGAAAAAGTTACATAACTTTCCTCTGCTTTATTCCTCCCAGATATTAAATTAGGTAAAGGTAAGATCCTGATGAAAATAACATGCTGCATTTTGGTTGAAGTGGCCTGGAAAAATACACTGTAAAATAGATGCAGGTCTCTGTCTTGCTATATATATATATATTTATCTATATATATATATATTTATAAAATGTTTGAGACAATCATGGTCAGCAACAGCAACAGCACTGGACAAACACCATCACATAACCGTCGCATATCAGAGCGTGACCGCACACCTGCACTTTTACCCCTCCAAAACAATTTTGACATTTTATAAGATAGATAAACTACTTGAGTGTGTTGTACGCCTGATATACACACTCACTTTTGCGGTTGACTTACACCATGGCGGTGTATATCAGAGCACGCATCGCACACCTCAGAGTGGTATCTATTACTATATATATATATATATATATATATATGTGTGTGTGTGTTATATTGGCAAGGTAGCACCCAGTATATTGGGGTTGAGTGCAGACTTCTATTTGAACCCAAAATTATGAACCTTAATACCTTTTGAACCATTTAATGGATTTGCTAGACATTTGGCATGTATAATCTCCAGGGGTAGTTTCCTTGATGAGCAGAATTTTGTGCAAATCTGTTGTGTGGTTTGTGAGATGGAGACTGTCAAAAAATCCTAAATTTACCAGTTTTTCACATTTCTTTGTCCACCTGTATCTCAGAAATGCTTTTATTTTGTAGTCTGAAATTTTCAGGGTAGAAAGCCTTTGTGTTACAGATGTGCCTTTTTAAGGTTTGTTGAAAAATATTAATCCATTCTAAAGTTATAAAATGTTTTATTTCCCACTATTTCCTATGGGAAAATTTATATGTATAATGAAAATGAAAGTACTTTTCACACACTGTCATCCAGTTATGCATACTTTGCACCATAATAACATTGCAACCCTTCAATGGATTTGCAGGACATTAGGCATGCATAATCTCTTGGGGTAGGTCCCTGATGTGCCAAATTTTGTGTGAATTGGATTTGTGGTTTTTGAGATACGGAGCATCAAATAATCCTACCTTTACCAGTTTTTTTTTTACATTTCTTTGTCCACCTGTATCTCAGAAACAGCTTAGGTAGTGATATGACATTTTCAGGGTAGACAGCCTTTGCCTCACATATGTGCCGTTTGAAGGTTTGTTGAAAAATGCTAATCTCTTCAAAAGTTATTACACTTTTCATTTCCATTTATTTCTTATGGGAAAATGTATATGTCAGGCATGAAAGCTGTAATTTGTGCAAGTTACATAACTTGTGTAAGATACTGTCAGGCATGAAAGTTGCAATTTGTGCAAGTTACATAACTTGCATAGGATACTGTTGCATTTTGCACAAATTATGTAATTTACACTAAATACAACAGTATATTGTGCGAGTTATGTAATTTGTGCAACATACATGTCAAACCTGAAATGTTGAACCTTAATAACTTTGAAACTGTTTCATGGATTTGCACAAAATTGGTAGGAATAATCTCTAGGGGAAGGTCTCCTGACTTGCCAAATTTCGTGCGAATTGATTTTGTGGTTTTTGAGATAAAGAACAAAAAATCCTAAATTTATCAGTTTTTTTATATTTCTTTGTTCATTTGTATCTCAGAAATGGCTTTCGCTAGTGCTCTGAACTTTTCAGGGTAGAAAGCCTTTGCCTCGCAGATTTGCCTTTTGAAGGTTTGGTGAAAATATAGTAATCCTTTCAAAAGTTATTAAACTTTTAATTTCCCATTATTTCCTATGGGCAAATTTATATGTCAGGCAGGAAAGTTGTAACCTGTGCCCGTTATATAACTTGCACAAGATACTGTCAGGCACAAACATTGTAATTTGCACAAGTTTCACATTGTAAATTTCACAATATACTGTCGTATGTTGCAAAAATTACACAATTTGCACAAAATACAACAGTATCATGCGCAAGTTATGTAATTTGCACTAATAGGAGTGTAGGGTCCGAATGGCCCTGTGCTCCCACCATGACATAAGGATGCTATTATACTGTCTCAATGGAGGGAAGGAAGTCCAGGGTCCAAAGGACTCTGCATTCCCACCATAACATAAGGATAATGTTATACTGTCTCAATGGAGAGATGGTAATGCAGGATTTCACATTGTAAAATAAGGATAATGTTAGAGTGTCTCAAGGATACTGATGTTCTGGACCATGCGCTCACACCTTAAAATAAGGATACTATTATACTATCTAAAAAAGTAAGAAAACTAATTGCAAAAAATGTCGTTAAAGCACCATTAGGGTTGAAGCATAAAAAGTAGGAAAATGCGATTTTAGGGTTCCCAAGCATAAGACCCTGCCCCCACCCTTGGCTTCCAAATTGAACACTACACCCTCACCCTCAGCTTCCAACACTAAGGCCCACCTCCACCCTGCATGCAGGAACAGGTGTGAGGGGTGTGCCTTGGGGTTGTAAACTCCAATGCTCACCCCTTTTTAACAGTTAATAACCTGACATGGGTATAGAATAAAATAGTGGGGTGAGCATTAGGGTTCACAACCCCAAGAGACTCCCTTCACACCTATTCCTGCATGCAGGGTGGAGGTGGGCCTTAGAGTTGGAAGCCAAGGGTGAGGGTAGGGTGTTCAGGTTGGAAGCTGAGGGTGGGGGCTGGGTCTTATTCCTGGTGAACCCTAAGATCGCATTTCCCTACTTTTTATGCTTCAACCCTTATGGTGCATTAACAACATTTTTTACAATGAATATCTATCTATGTATATTTTTTTTTATTGCAAAAAACAAACGCACATTGTTAAAGCACTAGTCAGGATTAAAGCAACATAAGTAGGGAAATGTGGTGTTATGGTTCCCAACCCTAACACATTATCCTCACCCTGCAGACAGCAACAGGTAAAAACAATTTGGTTTGCCCGCTCCTGCATCTTTGCAGATCAGCCGTGGGGTGTACCTTGGGGTTGTTCAAGCCAAACACTCAACCCATTCCATCAGTAAATAAGCTGATATGTGTAGAGTACATAAGAATCGGGTGAGCGTTAGGGTTAAAAACCCCATGGTACACGCCATGAGTGATTTGCAAAGATAAAGGAGAGGTCAAAATGAAATGCTTTTTCCTGTTGATGCCTATAGGGTGGGGGTGGGGTGTTAGGGTTGGGAACCTTATCACTACATTTCCTTACTTTTGTCTCTTTACCCCTAACTAGACTATTAACAAAGGCTTTTTTAAATGTATTTTTAAATGAATTTCCTTACTTTTTGAGACAATATAAATGCATCATGTATGTTGGTGTGGAAAGAGCCCTGCACTTCCATTTATGACAAAACAGCAATTTGTTTGCTTTGTTGCGTGGCTTGCTAAAGTTCTAAGGTTCTCTAGCTACCTCTGTAACTGTCACCAATTCATCTCTTTCAATAAGACCCTCTTCCCCAGGCCTCCATTGATGTTGTTTTTTCCCAAGGTTCCATCCTTGGCCTGCTGTTTTTCTCTGTCTTTATTAATGATCTTCCAAACACTCCTTCCCACTGTCACTCTCTTCTATATGCTGATGAGCTGATGCTCTACTCTGGCTCTATGTTCTTGACCAATAATAATTCCTGACTCACTTCTGACTTCCATAAATTTCAAACATGATTCCCCCAAAATTAACTCATACTGAACTTTGACAAGACCCAGGCCAAGCTGTTTGGGTCATGTCTAAAGGTTTGAGCCAGTGCCTCCGGTCTTGATATCCAGTGTCTGAATGGCTATCTCATTTCTGCTACTAGATGTTTCAAATATCTAGGTATTACTCATGACCCTGGTCTGGACTTCTTGGAGCATATCTTTAACATCTTCATGTCCATCAATACTAAGCTTGGACTAGCATACAGGATTCACTATGCCCTCACTCCTGCTGCAAGAGTCACCATTACCCAGGAAGTCTTACATCACAACCTGTACTACGTGATCACCTCCTTTTATTAGTCCAACACCAGCTGTTTTCTTAAATGGACTGCCTCTTATAATAATGTGTGTTCATTTGCCCTGTCTGCCTCTCTACTCACCCACCACTGCTCACTCTATTCTAACTTAAATTCACTCTCCTGCCTCCCAGCATCTCTCCATTCTTTGTAGCTTGACTGATTATATTATTAGGTCCTCTAATCCTCAGTCTCTGGCCTCTATGTTCACTATTGTTGACCCTGCCTGTCCACTGCTCTCAAAAATCTATCCATTATGGATGTTCCTAAATGCTCCTTCAAGATGTGTGAGCAGGCATTTACTCAATTCACCCTTACAGCCTGGAACTCCCTACCCTATCACCTCAGGATCTGCAAATCTCAATTCATTTTCAAAAGAACACTTTTCAGTTATCTCCACTAACCTTGTGTGTGCCTCTGCTCCTGACTTTTCTCCTAATTTTCTATGCATTTACCTTTTTTCTTGCTAATTAATTTTCCTCTAAACATTATGTATCATCTTCTTGTCTCCCTATTTCTTTCCTCTTACTCTTCGCCTTTCTTCGTTTCTGTCTCACGTTGGATGTTGCTACTAGCACATGTTTGTATCCTCTTCCCCTACTGGCTGTTGCTTTATAATCTGTTTCTTACATCTCAAATTCCCTTATTTTATTTTTTAAAAACCTCTAATTTGCTTTTGTTAAATGTGATACTAAGTCTGCTTGTGATTATTGTGTTACTGAATTTCAGTTGTTTTTGTACCTTACTGATGTCTTTTCTGTACTACATCTCCTAATGAGAACTCAAAATGGAAATATTACCACAAACGCACAAATTCAATGCTTAATAGCCCATTTAAACTGAACCATGAATTAGGACAGAAACCTCAGCACTTCAGCATTCAAGCCTTCATCAGGGTGTGTGCTTTAAAGAGCAAACAGTGTTTCATAGATGCTCATTCATGGCATCATGAAACAGTGACACTTGTACAAAAATCAAAAAATAAAAAAATCAAGAATACAAAATGCTAGTATGTACAAATATTCATTTACAATGCAAGTACTGATTCATTCATTTGTATCTGATATTAATTCCATTATCTCATTTTAGTTTTTCTTTAACTTTCAGATCACAACTATATCAGTCTGCATGGCACATGGCATAAATTATAGCAAGGCACTTTAAGAGACAAAACAGTGGATAAGAAACATACAGGAGGAACGAGAGAAACAGAAAATAGAAAAATAGAAAAGAAATAAGAAATAGAGTAAGAAAAAGAATAAGATAGCATGAGAAAAAGGAAAGGGATGTTTTGAGGGGGATGGGAGAGAAGGGGAAGATGGAAGAAATGAGGGGTGGGGAGTAGGAGGAGAAAATGGAGAAGGGTAGAGGGAGGGAAAAGAAGAAAGGAGAAGGGAAGGGAAGGGTAGAGAAAAAAGGGGAAAAGAATGGGAAGGGAAGGGGAGGGAAGAAGAGGGAAGAAGGAATGAAGAAGGTAAAAAATGTGTAGAAGAGGTCAAAACATAAAAGAGAAACTTGTTCACAGCAGACTGACACAACCAGTAAAAGAAAACATGTGGCTAGGCATAAAACTAAAAGGAACTTTCAGATGCCAACAGTGTAATGTGTGCAGCTATTTTAATCCAGGAACTGAGTTTATACATCCCTCTACAGGATTTAAATATGATAATAGGGAATTTATAAATTGTGACACCAATTTTGTAATATGTACCTTGTGGTGTAATTGACAAGTTATGTACGTAGGACGAACTACAAGAGCCCTTAAACAAAGAATGCAAGAACATGTGAGAAACATAATTAATGTCAGAATGAATACCCCCATTGCCTTGCATTTCTCCCTAAGACATAACTCAGACCTGAAATGTTTGAAATTTATTGGAATTGACTGGCAACCACCTCTCAAGTATGGGGGAAATAGAACAAATGAGCTTCTGAAGTGAGAAAGTAAATGGATTTACAGGCTTAAAACTGTTAAACCTGATGGATTAAATTATCAATGGGACTTAAAACCATTTTAGAAAGATAAAAATAGATAAATGTATCCATGTACTTATTGTACTGCCTTAAGGATGTCATTACTGAATTCTCTTTTTCTTTTTTTCTTTCAGGGGTTCAGAAGAGATTGTGTGCCTATAGATCCCCACCTTAATGAAGGTATCCTACTCCCATTCTAAGGATGAAATGTAATTTAGGGAGATCACATATCAACATCACTCTAATTCTCTCTCTCTCATCCATCTATTCAATCATTTTTTCCTCCACCATTCCTTCTTCTCCCCCTTTTTTTACCTTCTTCCTTCCTACTGCCCATTCCCTTCCCTTCTCCCTTTTTTCTCCCCTTCCTTCCCCTCATCCTTTCATCTTTTCCTTCCCTCTATCCTTCTCCATTTTCCCCTCCTACTCCATGCCCCTCCTTTTTCTATCTTCCCCCTTCCTCCCCTTCACAACTTCCCTTTCTTTGTCCTCATGCTTTCTTATTCTTTTTCTTATTCTATTTCTTATTTCTTTTGTATTTTCTGTTTCTCTCATTCCTCCTGTATGTTTCTTATCCACTGTTTTGTCTCTTAAAGTGCCTTGCTATCATTTAAGCTATGTGCCATGCAGACTGATATAGTTGTGATCTGAAAGTTAAAGAAAAACTAAATTGAGATAATGGAATTAATATCAGATACAAACAAATGAATTAGTACTTGCATTGTAAATGAATATTTGTACATACTAGTATTTCTATTCTTGATTTTTTTATTTTTGTACAAGTGTCACTGTTTGATGATGTCACGAATGAGTAGATATGAAATATTGTTTGCTTTTTAAGCCACACCCCTTGACAAAGGCTTAAATGCCAAAGCACTGGGGTTACTGGCCTGATTCATGTTTCAGATTAAATGGGCTATTAAGCATTGAATGTGTGCCTTTGTTGTATTATTTCCATTTGGAGTGCTTACTTGCAGACATAGTACTGGATTTTGTGGCTTGCTGCCTCCTGTTGAGTACCCACCTCGATAGTGACTGCACAGTTTACATTCTTGGTCTTCTTTGCCACCTTTTCTGGCAGCTATTTTTGTAACTCTTGTTCCTTTTATACCCTTTGTATACATTGCTGATTGTAATATCCTGATCTGTTTGTTTATTGTACGTTACTGTAACTCTACTGTGCCATGCCTGAAAACAGGCATTTATTTGTCTAGCAAACTTACTTGGTAAATAAAAGCTAAATAAATAATCTTGTGGAAATTTAGATATTTTTTTAATTTTTGTGTTTTTTTATGTGGCCCCAAAAGTTTTTAGGCAGGATTATGTGTTATTCTTATAGTACTCAAGTACTCATTAAGACATTTGTTTTGTCGTATAGATTGTTCCTAAAGTACAAATATTGAGGTAGTTATGGCTTCTGATATTCAAATATGGGGAAAAAAACTAAGTCCTAAATTTTTTTTTTCTTATGAAGGGATCATTTTTCATAACAAACAAAAGACTCATGAGAAAAAGGATTCCTTCATACAAAAAAAGAATCACGAAAAAAATTAACTACAAGATATTTTTTCATACGAAGGCCTTCTTTCTTCATAAGAATGAAAAACCCTTACGATAAAGTAACCCCTGCTATGAAAAAAGAATTGGAAAAACAGTTCAAAATCTTTTTTTTTGTATGAGGCCATCCTTTTTCACATAAATGAAAAAACAAAAATACGAAAAATGATCCTTTTTCATATGGACCAAATTATTTTTTTTTTCATTCTAAGCAGCTATTCAAAAGACTGCACTGAGCATGCCAAGAACTGACATTTCAAAATTTAGTAACATTAGAACGGATTAATATTTTTTCACCAAACCAGAAAAAGAAGCCACTGTGAGGCAAGCCCTTGACCAAAATTCCAAATCATCTTGGTGATAGCAAAAATGAACTAGAAAAAATCCAATTTGTTCACTTGTTTTGCTATCTGGATCTCAGAATTTGCACATCCAAACAGAATGAAACCTGGCACATCAAGAGATTTACCAGCCAAGACCTTGCTTGCAAAATTTCATGCAAACCATAATAATTACTGGTAATCCCCTTTAACACATGGATTGACATAGTGTTTCAAACACCATAATAATGAGCTTACCCAGCTATTACAGGGCTTTGTTTCACTCCCACTTCAGCTTCATAGCACTCCTTTGAATCTCGCAGTGGGTAGCCAGCTCTCAAGATAGATGGTATAAAGAATAGTCTGATATCACAGTTGGTGGACGCGTGACACAGGGAACCAGCTGGTAGTAAAATTAAATGTTATCTGTTGGTCTCCACTGAACAGCTCCTGCACTTGTTCTTTCACTCCCTCCTGATGTGTTGGGTTGTAGCGCACAGAGAGGGAGAGCAGATCAGAGATACTGAGACTGCCAGTTGTGCTGCAGCTTCTGGCTCCAGCCACAGTGGTAAAGGACCGAGTGTGTGTGTGTGTGTGTGTGTGTGTGTGTATTTGTAGGAAAAGAACTGAACAAGCTGCAGCATGCATCATAGCCAGTCAAAATAAATAAATAAAAGACTAAAACAGAACTGTCTTTAGTCACTTTATTTGGCATTTACTCCTTGCACCAGTAATTAAAAAAAGAAAACATGCATGACTGTGTGTCTGTGAAGTTTTTTTTCTACACCTTCAGTGTGTGAAGGCCTAATAAACCTCTTGAGCTTCACTCTCAAGATTTATGGGTCCTCATATAAGTTGGGTGTGCAAAAAAAAAGTCATAATACACAGTCACCTATGTATTATTCTCTATATAATATATAGATGTTGAAGTAGGTGCAGAGTAAAAACATTTGACTGATCATTTATGCATGCTGAGAAAGGTATGGATTCAAAGACATAACATCCCTGAGTCAAGTTCATTACTCTTGCATTTGAAACCAAGCCATTTATATTAAGCACATCTACATTAGTGCATTTGTCAAGTATAACTTCAGTTACTGGTCTGTTTAATTTTTATAATCAAATATTCATTAAAATACCTCAGTGTTATGTAATATTTATTTTTTGAGTATTTTTTAGTTTACCATTTTGGGCCAGAAAAGAAACACTGAGCTATGGCTTGTTTTCAGATGTGCACGGGGAGCACAGGGAGGTTAAGTGACTTGCTCATGTCACACACTATACAAGTGGTGGCTGCGGGATTCAAACCAAGTTCTCCAAGTTTACAGCCCAGTGGTGTAAACCAATATGCTCTACTGTCTCCCATTCATAATATCATATATTTTATACTAGTCATGTACCGAAAGTTGTTTTCTGTAGTGGTCTTCATCTTTGAGGTGCAGGTCAGGAACATAGGTAAATGAGTGGAAGTCACAAAATTTGCAAGTAACATTTTATTATCATCAATAACAGTAAAATGAAAAAGTAAAAATTGTTCAGTATAACTATTTGAAAAGGCAATATAAACAGAGAAAAAGTCCTTTACCTGGAGGGTGTCTGTAATTTCAAGTTTCAGTCTCTCCCTAGCAAAAGATTGCTGCCAATAAACTGTCACAGTGCGAGGATTAGCAAAAAGGTTTGAGCATGTAATAGTTACAGGAAATGCATGCCCTATAAAGCTTTTTATAATAAGTCTTTGCCTGGTAATTAACTTCTGCAACTTCAACTCATTAATAGACATCCTGTTTCTCGTACTGTAAAATGTATTAGAATTTTATCAATTTCCTTTCAGGTGCAACAAAATAGAACATGATGTCTCAGAACTGACCTCTTGTTGACAGCTCTGCAAAAGAGTTTGTGCTGCATCCCAAGGTTAACCCCCTGAGTTTCAAATAGCTTTTTACAATCATTTCAACAGTATATATCTATAGCTATCTATCTATACATATATACACACACACACACACACACACGCACATATACATATACAGTTTCAAACAAAGGGATCCCAATATCACTTATAGTTTCACACAAAGATTCACATATATTTTATAACCACAGATATGCAAGGGGGATGAAAAGACAGAAACAGCAAGTAAAGGCAGAGAGATATCAAGAGGCGGAGAATCACAAGACCAGAGTAATCAGTTCCCAGGTCTCACAAGTACATTTGGTTGCGCAACCAGACAGACAAGAGACAGAAAAGGAGAGAATAGAACAGATCCTTGCTTTACACTCTTTCTATACTTTTTTTTATTCGGAGAGATAGTTCCATACTCGATACATGAAACATAAAACATAAAAAGTAATTCCTCTCGCTATATAACTAGACAAAATTAAATCCTGAAAGCATAATTATTTTTCTTTTTTTCCTGAGGGAGTCAAAAGAAATAACCACAGATACAGATTTTTTTTTTTTGAAATGTACAGAAAATATATCTAATCAATTTATCATTGTCTATCTGCTCCAAGCTTATACACCCTATAAAGTGTTAACTTATTAAACAATAATATTTTAATTTGAAACATTTCTGGGGCACAACGAGAAGAAGAAAAGAAAAGACAAAAAAAATGAATTCCAGAGAACTAAAAATGAAATAGTCAGTTTTCTCAGAAATGTTTAAGTGGCCACTGGCATATTGTGGGTCTCATCCGCCTCTTCCTCTTCCAAATCAGAGCCCATCTCCTCCGGGAGTGTAACATTTTTTTCATAGAATTCCTTTGCATTGTGCACATAATGAAAACAATAAACTTTTCCTTGAAAAGTAATCTTTAATTTTGCAGGTGCTTATAAAACAGCTGGTATCCCAGCCTCCATAAATTCCAATTTTATATTTAAGAATCATTTTCTCCGATGTTGGGTTATCATGACAAAATTAGGGTACACATGCAGTTTAAGTCCTTCATAAACAATCCTTTCCTCTGTCTGGCAAGGCTTAAAATCTTGTTTCTTTCAGGGATTGATGAAAAAGAACAGATAACAAATCGTGCAGTTACAGCATTAGACCCTCCTTGATCTCCTTTCGGTTGTGGACGAAAAACTGATTCTAGCACAAGAGGCTGATCTATTGAAAACATTGTGGTGAAAAGTTGTTTTATATGTAACTTCAAATCCAAAGCTGAGATATTGGCTGGAAGTCCAATTATACACAAGTTTTTCATGGGCAGTGTATTCTCAATTTCCTCAGGCTTATTCATTGTGGCCAGTTGTTCATGCAGGGCAGCATTGACTGCACTCTTGGTGGTTAGGACTCAAGCTAAGAGTTTTTCTGTAGCTTTTTCATCTGCTTCCACCAGTACTTCCATGATAGAAATTTTTTCCTTGATTTGTAAGCAACAATTTGAAACATCCCCCAGAGAAGAATTAACTTTACTTAGAGATGCGATCATCTCCTGCTGAAATTCCAAAATGGTATTTTGTATAGATTGCAAAGAGGACTTAGAAGACTGTTTAAGTTTTGCACTCTTATCCAGGTGCCAATGACCAAAGAAGCCATTCCTCCTTCTAAACAGGGAGCTGTAACAACATCCCCCCCACATTGGAGTAACAAACTTCTCAATAGTTGAAGACCTGCCTTCAGAAGGCTCCTTTATGGTTTTAGCTCTTGTAACTGAAGCCATTCAGAAGTTCAGCTCTGACTGTAGTCACAAAACAGCCAAGCTCATCAACAGACGTGCAGACATCAAAATCTCCCAGAATCCCCTCCTTCTACATAACAAATAGGACAGGGTCTTAATCAACCCTGTCACATATCCCCCTTCTTTAAGAGGGAACCTTTAAAAAAAACAGATTTCCAAAACTTTCTATTAATTCTCTTTTAACATTAGCTTATTACCTTTACAGTTCTGTGCATATGCAGTATAGCAAACAGAGAAGTTTAAACTCACACATTTTGTTTTTTCAACCTTTGGAATTCTCAATTCCTGATCCATATCTTGACAGAAAATCAGCATTGACATTCTATTTCCCAGACTTTTGCATCACTGTAAATTTGAATGGCTGTAATGCCTGGTACCACTCTGTGATTCTGGAATTTTTATCTTTCATTTGGTTAAGCAAACAGAGAGGATTGTGATTTGTTGTAAGTACAAAGTCAGCTCTTAGCAAATAAAACTTAAGATACTCCATGGCCCACTTTGCCAAAAGGCATTCCTTTTTGATGGTTGAGTGTCTCTTCTCTCCGTCATGCAATTTCCTACTGATATATAGAATGGGATGTTCCTTCCCATGTATATGCTGACTCAAGACTGCATGTAGGCCTACCTCTAATGCATCTGTCTGCAACAAAATTGTTTCTCAAAGTCTGGGATTCTTAAAGCAGGGGCTGAACATAATGCAGCCTTGATGGCCCGAAAAGCTTCATCGCACTCTAGTGTCCATTTCACATTATTCAGAAAATGTTTCTTCATGAGTTCAGTGAGGGGAGTAACTAACTGTTGCAAAATTTGGAACAAATCTCTGATAATAGCCAGTCAGCCCTAGAAATGACCTAACATGTTTCTTTGTTTTAGGGATAGGACTGTTAGCTACTGCTTTTATCTTAGAAATCTTTAGCTTTACTTCTCCATTTCCAAAAATGAAATCCAAATATCTCATTTCCTGCATGCCCAATTCACATTTGGTAGGATTAATTGTCAGATATGCCTTTTTGATAGTTTGTTTAACTGCTTGTAGTTGTTCCAGGTGGCTCTTCCAGTGTACCGGGTCATAATGTCATAAGCTTAATAGTGTATGGTATTATGGTGCACCCCGGACCTGTGCGCTGTCCGAGTTGGATCCCCCTGGAGTTAGAATCCTTAGTGGGGAGGTCTTGGGTGCAGCTCCCCCATAATGGGTGGTGTGGGGGGCAGAGCCCCCACAGAACAAAAGAAAAAGAGAAATTGCGCAACGTGATTAAGTCGCACGGCATTCTGATGTGCAACATTTTGGCCCCGTGCCCTCTTCCAGTCTGGACTGTACATCACAACATTATCTAGGTAAGTGGCACAATTAGCAGTATGAGGGGATAAAATTACATCCATGTATGCCTGGAACATAACGGGAGTGCCATGTAAACCAAACATCGTTTTGGTGAACTGACAGAATCCAATAGGAGTGGATAATGCAGTTGTGTCCCTGGATTCTTTAGGTAGAGGGACTTGTCAGTAATCTTTGATGTGATTGAGGGTACTGATGAACTTGGCACTCACCAATTTGTCCACTACATCATCTATCATGGGCATAAAATATCTGTCAAATTCTGACACTTGATTAAGCTTCCTAAAATCAAGGCAGATTCTTACACATTATGACCCAGTACGTCGATTAGCATAGACACATGCTAACAAAATGAATCACTTACCCTTTATACTTTTACCTGTGGGGTCAACCACATCCATTTCAATTCTCTCAAAAGGCACATTTATCAAGGGTAGGGGCACCAGGGGGAACTTTGTCTTTGTTTGCCACTGGGTCTACTTTCTGACACTTAGCACAGGAACTGCAATAGGTAGCAACATCTTCATAAATTCCAGGCCAGAAAAATCTGTACAGCATACTGACAAGGGTGCAATCCATCCCTGAGTGACCAGCCATAGGAGTATCATTTGCTGTCTGTAACAACTCAGATCTATATTTCTTTGGTATAACCAACTCTTCTATATGTTCCTGTGTTTGAGGTTTAACCCAAACTCTGTACAGTAACCCATTATATTTTTTAAACATTGGTTCACTCTGTTTGGTTTCACCCCCAGCTGCTGAAAATAACCATGGAGAGAAACATTGTTAGCATGCTCAGAAATAACATCACCATCAGTTTAGTTTCAGCATTTTCATATATTAACCCCTTATGTCCATCAAACTTTGTTGCCACTGTTTCTTCAGATGTCTTATTTCTTTCCAGGACTTCCAGATCTTGGAACTGTGCTCAAACAAGTCTGAATCAAAATCACTAAAAAGAAAAGAGTCCCACCCATCTGAGATTGTGTTTGCCTGTGCTCTTGTCATCACAGTTGTTGAAACTGCAGGTTTTGCTCTCTCTGTGATTAACTCAGTAAATCCTGAAAAATAATTTTCAACACTCACAGGTACAGGTAACTTAGATATTACCCCCACTTTCATTTGGTGTGACATCCCATTAATATTCAGAGTTTCTTGGGTGGTGGGATAGGTTGAGTGTCCCTGTGGATGCAGTTGACACCAGTACCTGGTCCTTTTGTACAGTGTTTTCCCAGCACTTCAGCATGCACTAAGGTCTGTCTGCTTCCCGAATCAATAAGTCCATTCACAGTCTTATCTCCCACACTGAGAGCTGTTAAATATTTTCTCACATTTGCTAAGGACAAATCTGCTACAGTGGCACTCTCCTTACTATAGCAGTTTCTTACAATATGGCCTGAGTTATTACAATTATAACAAATAAAGTCTTTGGGTGCAGATATGTTACCCCCACCAGAGTTCTTATCAGACTTGAAGTTAAATTGGGAGAAAGAAGGCCTTATGGTGCTTGGCTGTTATCTTGCTGCTGTGGCATCTGTCTGGCCATCTGATAGTCTTCAGCCAAAGAAATAGCTTTTTTCCCACTTTCTGGTCGGTGTTCTCTTACCCAAAACTGTAGGTCTGTAGGCAAGATGTTGATGAACTGCTCCACTGCAAGTGTGTGGATGATCTGTAGGACTGTTTTCCCCTCTGTTTGGAGCCTTTTAATAAGCAGTTATCTGAGTCAAATGATGGCTTCTAGATGATTGTCGACTTAGTGGTACTTCAGGGACTGGAATCTTTGCCTGTAGATGTCTCCGGAGATGTCATATCTTTTCAGAATTTCTCTTTCCACAAGGTCTTAGTGTTCTGACTGTGCAGTGTCCATATTGCTGTAGGCTGTTGGGCTTTACCTATCAGGTAAGTTACCAGCCTGACAGCACACTGTTGTTTGGCCATTAGGTTGTGGCAACCCTTTCAAAAGTTCTGAGGTATGCTTTGATATAATCTGAAAGACACAATGTTGCAAGTTTAATAACTTGTAAGTGGTTTGTGTTTTGTTGATCTGCTGTAGCTGTGCCAGATCCTCCAATTTTGATGGCCTGCAAGGCATCCAGCCATTGCTGCTCCTGTCACTACATCTCTTCTCTTCCCTGCTCTGCTGCTCCTGTCACTGCCCTTCTTTTCTCTTCTTCTCAGGTTGCTGCATCTCTTCTTTTCTCTATGCCTCTAAAAGTTGAGTCTCTTTTTCTCTCTGATTATCCATCTCCTTTTGTTGCATAGCTCAACATCTTAAAAAGGCAGTTAGACTTTCAGATTCTGTCACTGCCTGTTCTTCTTTTTCCATTACTGGTGCTGTCTATACAGTCTCAGCTTGGACTTCTGTCTCTGCTGGTTTGGCTGTCATTCTTGTGGTGATCCCTCCTAGGCTTGTTGCTGCAGAGTCAATACATTTCTTCTATGCTTCCCTGGTACCAGATCTATTACACACACACAAATGTCCTGGCATTGAGTATGCATGGCATAAATCTCACTTAATCTGACATCTGTCATCGAGGCTCAGGTCAGGAAGCACAGGAAAGTCAGGAACAGTTATAAAATTCACAAATAATGTTTTATTATTATCAATAACAGTAAAATAAAAAAGTAGAAATTGTTCAGTATAACTATTTATAAAGGCAATACAAGCAGAGAAAACAAAGTCCTTTGTCTGAAGGTATCTCTAATTTCAAGTTTCAGTCTCTCCCTAACAAAAGATTGCTACTCTTTTCTAATAAGTCTTTGCCTGATAATTAACTTTGGCAACCTCAGCTTATTAACAGGCATCCTGTTTCTCATAAAATGTATTAGAACTGTAACAATTTCCTTGCAGGTGCAACAAAATAAAATGTGATATCCAAGAACTGACCTCCTGTTGACAGTTCTGCAAAAGGGTTTGTGCTGCACCTCAAGGTTAACCTACTGAGTTCCAGATAGCATTTTGCAATCATTTCAATGGTATAACTATATACAATTTTAAACAAATGGATCCCAGTTTAACTTACAGTTGATCACAAATGTTCACATATATTATATAACCACAGATATGCAAGGGGGAAGAATAGACAGAAATAGCAAGTGAAGGCAGAGACATAGTGAGAGGTGGAGAATCATGAGACCTTCAGAATGATCACTTCCTAGGTCTCATGAGAACATTTGGTTGCAGAACCAGACAGACAAGAGACAGAAATGGAGAGGACAGAAGAGCTCCCTGCTTTAAACTCTTTCTGCATAACAAATGGGACAGAGTCTTATTCAACCCTGTTACAGTCTTTAGATGAAGATGCCATCTGGGTCAACTGTTCTTTTTTCCCGATGTAGTTTCTTTTCTCACTTTTTTTTTTTTTGGTATTACTGTATATGATTACTTTTCATAATAACAAAGAATTCATCATTTAATCTAAGGTGTTTGTGATATATGAATGTCAGTATAGTATATAAAATATATATTATGTTTTGTAACTAGTGCAGTGTTTTTCATTGTATAATGACTGAACAACTCTATTTTTCATTGATGTCATGATCTGTATTCTTGTCAATACTATTTTCTGCTTTACTGTGATGGTCCTTACTGCAGGTACTTTATAAAGGAAAATGCATATTTATATCAAGATGGTAGCAGGTACAGATAGAAGAAGATTAAGAATGTGGTCATCATCTGTAACTTTTGGGGTTCATACATTGAGGCTACATTGAAGACCAATGAGTTAGACATTCATTTTAAGTATTATTTTTAAACAAAAAAAGATCTTCAGTGATTCCTCCTTGTGCAAATACTTAAAGAAATCGAACCCTCATAGACAAAAGTCTATGCTATCTATATGACAGTTTCAAACCAGTCCTAATGAAGTCATGATGCATGGAACTGAAAAAGTGTAAAAATGAATTATTACTATGTGCTACAAATTGAGGGGGAAGGGGGCTGTAGATAATTGATTAGTGGAAATGAGGAAATCAGTGGAGTAATACATTTGAAAATAGACTTTCAGCAAATTTGGAATGACAATATCCTAGTCAACTACACTATACGGTATACTATAAAGTTCTGAGATATTAATTTAGTTTTTGTCAACTGCTAAAAAATTAACAAAGCAGTGTTGCTCAATGGTTCCGCAGAAAAATTTTGCTCTTCTGTGCTGATGACCTGGGACTGGAAGAGAACTCTGTCAGCTGGGACTGGAGTGGTCAGGGCTGGAGAATACTGCTGAGCACAACATGAACCAGCCTGTGGAGGGAGATATCCATGGCCTGGCAACACAGGTTCCTCTCACAGTAAGCTGAAGAGTCTGCTTCTTCATGAGAGGTGCCATCAGTCTTTAGCACACTGTGTTATCCAAGGCCATCATAAATGGGCAGACTGGATGGGCCTTGTGGTCCTTATCTGCTGTCAACTTCTATGTTTCTATGTTTCATCAGAGGTATAGCACATCAGATGAATTGGGAGGAACATGGAGGCAAAAGGAAAAGACCTAAAAGATGATTGCTGGCTCTTTTGAGCCCTGCTCCATAAGTCTTCCAACTGCCTCTGGGGGTGATATTCTGTTATTGCAGCAGCTTCTCCTAGTGAGCTGGAAAGCCTGCCACCTTGAAAAGGGTATCATCAGCCCTTAGCACACTGTCCCACCCAAGGCCATCAGAGGCATACCACATCAGAGGAGGTGGGAGGGACTTAGAGGTGATGGAAGAAAACCCAGACAAATATGTGCCTCAAGCCATCTGGATGATGGTTGATGGCTCTCTTGAGCCCTGCTCAATGCTGTTCCCCACCAGTTCGGTGGTAGGGAGGAACAGTTGATTCAGCTGGTCTTGGCTAGCAGTGGCCTGAAAGGAAGGAGCAAGTGCTGATTCAAGGACCAAACAGCTACAACATCTAGATAATAGAATAAAATAAATCATCAAAGCATTTTTTTCACTATGGAGGAACAGTGGCACCTATAAATGAACTAGTAGAATGAAAATAGCAAGCAGAACATTTTAGTGATTTTTAAAAGTAGTACCTTGTTACATTTTATTTCTGAAGTGTTTTCTTCTTCTATGTGCTTATTAGCTGTTCTATTTTACCTAATAATATTTAGTGTGATGTGCAAAGCAGTGCTTTACTGGAAGAAGACATATCCAGTTCTATTCCTCTCACTACATCATCAGCATGTGACCTTACTCATTGTTTCATCACAGTCCTTGCTGCCTGATTGATACCATATGTCACAAGATACCAGTCAAGTAGTAGGAGATTGGCCCATCTTGGTTACTAGTGATGTCACAGGCAGTGAAGTCACTATGCCAATGATGTTTAGAGAAGAACAGAGCTGACTATGTCAGCCTCCAGGTAGAGTGCTGTTGTATACATCACACCTAATACTGCCACTGAGTAGAAGCTTTCTAATTAACAAAACAGAAAAGAAAGAAAAAACACTTTAGTTATAAAAAGAAATAGCTGACTTCTTCTGAAAGTTACACTGAATTCCATGCAATAAACTAGTTCTTTAAACAGCAAGTGCAGGATTTTTAAAATGGGTCTATCCAGGATCAATTTGTGGATATTTTCAGCTGCAGTCATGTATCAGAATTTTCCTGGCTCTGCATTAGCAATTAGATACAAACTGAATTACTGCAGTATGATACGCTAACATTTTGTCAAAAATGGATGTTTCTTTCGAAAATATGCTGCCAATAGTTTGAATGAATTCTGAAAAATACAATCAAAGAGAGTATTTACTGTATGTCTGCATTCACCTATTCTGAAACTCTTGTCCCTTGTATGTCTTGAAATTTAATGGTTAAAACAAGCAAGTCTATAACAATTACATTTAAATGAATACTTCCTGCTGTCTTTCCTGGGTCTGCCTCCTGTCAAGTTAAGTTCTCTCTTGTGCCTATGTTTCTCTGTCATTGCAAACAGTTCCCACATATCTACTTTCTTCTGCTTCCCCTGAACTTTTCCTAAGTGCCCATCCTAGAAAGCAGACACTCTTCTTTATCCACACACATCCTGACTTGGTCATACGTGCCTACGAGTAACACTCTTTCTGGCCTTCCCCTCCTTTCCAATGGGTTCTATCACCTAGGTTCACAGACTGTCCACCCTTGCCCCAGGCAACAATGAACAACCCCCTGCATCATCTGTGGAACTCACCATCCCCTCCATCCCCATTACAATGGAGTTCCATTTCACTACTGTATTTTTTACTTTCCCTTTGCGACTCCTCTCTTTGGTTCACACCTAGTGTACAACACTCCTTCCACAAGTTTGCTAGTTACCGCCAACTCATTGAGGATATTGAAGGAACCTCCTTCATTAGAGGCAAGAATTTGATGAAGGTATGCACATCTTGCAGCACAGGTAGTCCCATCTTCTTCTTTTTCCTCTATGGCAGTGGTCCATGTAATAGCCTAATACCCAACTAACTTGTGACCATCCAAAAGCATATTTTACCCATTGCAGTCTTGGACACAATCCAGAGGGCATGGACCTTCCTGCAGTTTAGTAGCAACCATGTTCTCAGAGTACCCTCTGGGTCACCACTGTATTACAACACCTTCTTCTCCAACCAATCCAACAGTAGTGCCCCACCTGAATGTCTGTCTGTGAAGAAATCTGTGCTATTGGTAACACTGACCTTAACATATTTAGGAAGTTGCATGTTTCCTAGCAATTCCTCTATTACCACATAATAAGAACTCACCCTAGATAGGATTATCATCTTTCTAAACCAAGATAGTGATTTGCTTCTTGTTTCACCTAGGGATTGTCCTGATTTTCCAACAGTTGCTTTAGTTTTCCTTATGGTTTTACCCCACATAGGTTTTTCCTACTTAACTGTTTTGCTATTCCCAAAACGATAGAGTCAAGAGAATTATTTTGCCACTCAAGAAATAATGTCTCACACCAAAAGTTGCTTGAACAGTGCCAATGCCCCCACACTATGGTGCTTATCACAATTATAAGGTTAAATAAACAACAACTTACAGGGAAGCAGCATAGCACAGTGGTAAAGAAGACTTAGCTGCAAACCTGAATAACTTAAAACAAGCCACAGCTTATTATATCTTTCCTGGCCAAAAATTGTAAGGAAAAAAAACAGTAGTAGTAGTAGTATCCATTGGTTGGGTGAAGCAGATTGATCCTACTTAATTGCTTATAAGACACAGTGGGACCCCAAGCAGAATCCTCTGTGAGCTCCTTCGAGATATCCTCTTTCTTTATTTTCTTCACTCTTCAGGGTTACAGTTGTGAGGGGTCAGTTGTCCCTGCAGGAGTTAACTAGTGGATGGCTAAGACATGACTAACCATAGAAGAATTGGTCCTGCAGCTTTTTCTTTGCAGATCATTGATACAAGTTGCAAAAATGATCACACATGATGACATTTTGTCAAAAATTGATTAGCTATAGAATATAGGGTGCCCATATTTTGAATGAATTCTGACAAAATATAATAACAAGTCTGCATCCACCTGTTCTGAAAATCCAGTTCCATTATGACTTTTAAAATAAAATCGTCAAACCAAAAATAGAAACATAGAATCTGAGGGCAGATAAGGGCCGCTTGACCCACCTAGTCTGCCCATTTTTTTCTGCCTTCATTTTTGCTCTTGACAGACTTGATTTATAGCATCGTCTCTTTTACCTTCTTCCTTATCCTTATGATTCCCTTGTGCCTTTCCCAGGCATTTTTGAATCCTGCCACTTTTTTCACCCCACTACCACAGCTAGAAGACTGTTCCAGGAATACACCACTCCTTCTGTGAAGACATACTTTCCAACATCTCTCCTGCATCTACCCCCCCAGCTTCATAACATATCCCCTTGTACTAGAGTGTCTTTTTTCCTAAAAAATACTTTCCTTTTGTAGCTAATTAACCCTGTGAGGTATTTAAAGATGTCTTTCATATCCCTCCTCCCCTTCCTCTCCTCCAGTGTGTACATATTGAGCTTCTTTAGCCTCTCCTCATAGGGCTTTTGATTCAGACCCTGCACCATTTTGGTAGCCCTCTTCTGAAATGCCTCCACTATGTCTATGTCCTTCATGAGATGTGGTCACCAGAACTGAACATAGTACTCCAGGTGGAGTCTTATTAGAGATCTATCTAGATGCAATACCACCTTCCTCTTCCTGCTGGTAATACCACTTCCTATGCACCCCGGCATCCCCCTTGCTCTCCCAACTGCCTTGTCACACTGCCTGGCCACCTTTAGTTCTTCAGATGTGATTACCCCAATGTCTCATTCCTGCTTGGTCATTGTCAGTATGTCCACCCGTTGTGTATTCTGTCCCTGGGTTTCTGTAACCTAAGTGCATTATTTTACACTTTCTTGAATTAAAACCCAGTTGCCATACAGTTGACCACTCTTCCATTTTTTTCAGATCTCTGCCCATCCTTTCCACATACCCCTGAAGTGCCCATCCTATTTCAGATATTGGTGTCATCTACAATGTCTCTAACAAAGACATTAAAGAGGATTGGTCCCAGCACTGACACCTCGGGTACCCCACTGGTTACCCTCCCTGCTTCAGAATGAAGTCTTTTTATCACTACTCTGTTTTCTGACCCCTAATTAGTTTCTTACCCAGGTTACCAAATGATTGCCAACCACCAAGCTGCCCAGCTTGTTTACCAATCTTGTATGTGGAACAGTGTTCAAAGCCTTGCTGAACTCCAGGGAGGCCACGTCTACCACTCCACTATGATCTAACCCCTTGGTTACCTAGTCAAAGAAATTATCAGATTTGTTCAGCAGGGCTTCCCCCCATGAATCCATGATGCCTCAGAATCTGTAACCCATTGTATTCAAGATATTCCACAATCCTTTCTTTTAGCAGTATTTCCATTAACCTGTCCACAAGTGATCTCATGCTGACAGGCCTATAACTGTCTGCCTTTCCTTGCTACCACTTTTGTGAAGTGGGACTACATCTGCCATTCTCTAGGCCTCTGAAACCCCTCCTGTCTCCAGTGATCTGTTAAATAGGTCTGTCAAAAGTGAAGCTAGTACCTTCCTGAGCTCCCTCAGTACCCTTGGATGCATCCCATCTGGCCCCATAACTTTCTTCACCTTCAGGTTAGTGAGTGCTTTCCAGACTCTGTCCTCAGAAAAAAGGACTAGTGTTCACTTCCCTCCAATCAAAGCTTCTGATACTTTTTCATGGTCCCGCCTCTTCCCCTTCTACTGAGAACACTGAGCATAAGTATTTGTTCAAGATGCTTGCTTTTTCTTGGTCCTCATACATACAGTCCCCCCACCCCAACCCTACAATCCCTCCCTTTGCCTTCCTTTTTTTTCTAACATACCTAAAAATTTTTCTAAGCCCTTTTGATACTGCCAGATAAATTCTTTTTTCATTGTGTGGCTTTGTGCTCTTTACTGTTTTTATTGTCTTTCTCTGTGTTCCTTTCTGGGTCTCCTTATACTGTCTGAATGCTACTGTTTTACCATTTACCTTTTCTACCACCTCATTTGAGAACCATAGATGTCTCCTCTACCTTTTGCTTTTGATTACTTACTTGTGCAGAGGTTTGTTGCCTTCACTATGACCTGAATATTCAAAGGGCAGAATTGCAGGGAAAACTTAAAGGAATTTAACATCTGAATTTAAACTAATATTGATGTGAGATAGGTGTGATCTAGTCACAATGACTAGCCTGTGGCCAACTTCATGGTGCTGAGTGGTGGGGCACCCACACAGCACTCTGGTGACCTGGGTTTGAACCCCATACCTGGGACTACAGGAGTGGATACTGTCTGGGAGGGATAGGAAATACTGTGTAGACACTCTCCTGCCTTGCAAGGAGGGTTAGGTCTCCACTATTCTTAGAGTTGCTCCATTTGGTCAGTCAGTGGAGGCACACTTGGTGGTGTGAGTGACTCTGCACTGCTGTGCATCCTTCCTAGGATGCCACAGTATGCAGTCATCATGTAGGGGGATGGATGGAGGGAGAAAATTGGAAAGTGGCCCATCCATGGGCACCTGATGATGGCCCCCATGGAATCCGCTGTGCTGCCATTTGCCCAGTACATCATCCTCCCACTCAGACCATCACCCCAAATGACCAAGGCACTTCTCCCCTGGTGGCAACATGGGATCCCACAGGCAGGGATAATCCAGACCATTGGAGGGGTGTTGGCAAAAGTATTGTGTGCCTGGAGGCAAGTGATGGCATCACGGTACATGATGGATGATTGGAGGAGCCAAAACTTAGGAAGCTTGAAGGAGTGGGGCTCCAGGTGACAGAGTGGAGCAAGAAAAAATGAAACAAAACACACCAGCCTAATGGAATTAAATTTCTGATGTATAATACCAGTAGTCTTAATAATAAATTGGGTGAATTAACAGCATTATTGGTAAGTAGTGATATGATAGAGATTGTCTTAGTCACTGAAGATTGGTGGTCCCTGGTTCATTCTTGGGGGAAACATCTGCCAGGATATCAACTGCTGTATTTAGGCATAACCAGTTACACAAAAAGGTAGGTGGAGTTGCAATGTATGTTTCTGTTAACTTAACAGTCTCTGATATTTCCCCCAAAAATAAAAGAAGACACCTCTACTACCAAAATGATATGGTTGACAGTTATAAATAAGCACTCTAAGACCATAATTATTGGTCTGTGTCACAGACCACCAAACTCATGTGCCTCAATGAATTATACTATTAATCAGGAATTAGAAAAAAACATACAGTGCTGGAGAAGTATTGTTCTGGGGTAATCATAACTATGGTGGAATAGACTGGGAACTAATTAAGGCAAAAAAAACAGATCAGCCATGGAGTTTCTAGATTTATGTCCCAAAAAAGGCATGTTGAAAATGTGGGCCAAAAATATGCAAAAATGACCAAGTTATGCCAGTAAGTTCAAAACCCCATTAAAATACACTGCACTGCATACCTGTTTCATCAGTTCATGGTCTGGCTTTGAAGAGTGAAGACATGTCTGCTGGTCCAGAGAGAATTACGGCATTGGACCCCAATGGGTATGTCAGGGCATGGGGGGTTGTGGGGTGGTGGGTGCTGAGTGGGACGATTGGGTGGATGGTAAGGCATGACCACAAAAGATAACAATGGATGATTTCTGTTTACAGGTAAAAAAAAAAACCTTATCAGAGGATTTCCAAGTGCATCACTGGGGAATTGGGCACCCCCAGTGTCACTGTTATGTTTTTTGGGGGGTGGAGTGGTGGGTGCTCAGAGGGAAACTCAGGTGGGGGAAGAAAACAAAAAATAAAAATCGGTGAGTGTGACAGTGGGGGACTTGGCACACCAAGTGTCACTGTAATGTATCTGTGGGGGATGTGGGGGTAGGGCTGAGAGGAATTGTCAGGTGGAGGGAGAAAAATAAATATTTAAAAAAGGTCCAATGGATACTGTGGGATTGGGCACCTCCATTGTCCCTGTTATGTTATGATTGTGAAACTGGGGGATTGGGCACCCCCGGTATCATTGTTATGTTTCTGGGGGATGCTGAGAGGGATGGTTTGGCGAGGGGTATAAGCGTACTTTAAAAAAAGGAAATCGGCAGTCACAATGAAACACAGCACTGTCCACCATGACCAAGATGACCACTGTAGCACACTGTGCATGTGCTAGTATCTGCGCATACCCAATATGGTCTGTCGGCCATCTTGGATACAGTGGATTGTGCTGTGTTCTGCTGTGACTGCCAACACACTACAAAATAATGCAGTGACACTGCCAATGCAGACTGCGAGTGGAGGGCTTCACATCCACGGAGGCAACTGGGTTGTAACTCCAAAATGTTGGTCGGTCAGAAAGAATTCACTGCTTGCATTTTTGATAGCAAGATGTCTGCAGGACTACGCCTACTAAAGCCCCCCAAAATTAGGTAGTACTTTTTAGCTGCGCAGTTGAGAGTAACAAAATTATTCAAAAATATTGCAGAACAGCATACCCCTTCATTGAGTAGTAACTATTTATGTAATGCTGGAAATATTTTTAATTTCAGAACGAAATCCATTTCAAGACCCAGGAATGAAGACTAAAACAAGCCGATCTATTAATAAAGCACCTTAAAAAGGATACCTAGAGCTTATTTTGTTCTGAAAGATGTTGCAAAGTGGTATATTTCCCCCTGCAGCTGTAACGTCTTGCCTGTTCCCATTGTGCTTGTAGTATGCAGCACAATATCTTCAGTTCAGTAGAAACCAGGGACAAAGTAATGAAGACAACTTTTAAAGACTTTTCACCAAGTAACACAGAGTTTGGTTCATTCACTGTACAGAGGTGCCTGTAAGTTGCAATGCAAGATACTATCAATGTATTCAGTAAGTCTGTGGCAAATGGCAGCTGCACCCACACAGATCCCTGTGGTGCTATTATGTAAGGACATTGAGGGGCTATTGGGTAAAACCATTCACACTTCTGACCCTATTTTCTTATATTTACATCTGTTGATCAGGATTAGTACACTGAGCTGTAGCTCATTTACAAGTGCACCTCAGGGGAAGGATTACAAGAGGAAGTGAAACAGTAATAACAGATAAAGTGACAACAATTAATGTTTACTACTATTTAAATATCCTTTATGTCAATTTTACCCTGTAGAAACAAATTGGAAAACAAGCATAATAAATGCTGAATAAACTGCATCTGGAGAGCTCAGTAGGCTTAGGCACTTAGTCACACAGTCAAAACAATTCCAGGAAGAGAAGTCAATGAAAACAAATGATAAAAGGGCTAAAGGGGCATATAAATCATTCTTTTAAAGGGCAGAGTCATTTTGGAAGCGGCAACTTGAGCACGTTTTATCCTGTGATGGTTTATTTCTCAATTGCATTAAATTGATCTCTAATTAAGCAATAAAGTACAACCAGTGGTTATGTTAATGTTCTAGTTAATCATCCCCTGGGGGCATAATGTGGCATGAGATGAAGCCAAGTGCCATATGCCCCCAGGGCATGATTAACTTGAACATTATCATAGCCTCTGGGAGTATTTTATTGCTATTATGAAATGGGTATGACCAATTTATTAAATAATTTTCAAAGGTACCTTTTAAGTAACTTTACAGTGGATTTCAATATAGAATTGTCCATCTAAAAACATTAGTGTTCTATTGCTTCATGATGTTGCAATGCAAGTCAGTAGCTACGGCAACAGGTGCACTAGAGGCTGGGCAGCAAGTGGCAAGACATAAAAGTAAGTTGTCATTGATGAGTTTGGTAACCAGAGTTCATATTTTACAATAACATCTTAGTTCTTCAGTAAGCATGAGAGAGTTAAAAACACACGCAATGTGGGGGCTACAACATGCAAAATATTGTAAATCAATCTTTAGCCAATGTAATGTTTAGCCACTGAAAGCCATTATAATACTGCCAAATATCAACAAAAGCTTTCTGTCTGCAATGCTAAGATGCCAACCATCAACGCCCTGCTGCTTGCTTTGGTGGATAAGTTTGACAACCACAACCATTCCTCACACAAACTCATATCAGGTGGAATTCCAGAAATGCCGTATTGTTACAGTATCTTGCACTATCATGCTGAACCATGCTAGCCCTGTGATGCTGTCACTGTGCTTAGACTCCTGGCCCAGCTTGTATTGCTTTTGAAGAACAACAACAAATAAAATCCTATCTTCAATATAATGTTTTCCTTTTTTCTTTGATGTTTGTAGCTGCCATACTGTTCTGAAGAGTCAACACTTTTGTTTGTTGATCCTGACCATGTATACCATGTGATATACCTTTTGCTATGTTTAAGGTGCATATCTGATCAGCATTCAGACTTGACATGAATGTTGAACCCTATCTGCATGGCAAAAACTCTGCTACAATAGTGACTGTGATTATAGTACCATGGTTGTAGTTCAAGTTGTCAGCACTTCAACTCACTCAGCGAGTTTTTGAAACTGTCAAGTACAAAACAAACACAGCTTTTGACAATACTCATTTCACTGTTCTTGTATTTCTTTGTGCAGTTGGTGGCATGAGTTCTGATATTAGAATCTCAGAAAAAAAGTAGAACGGTCATTTTAGAAACTATCAATCAATCAATCAAATTCTTTATTTATCCTGGTGAACACCATTGAGCAAGCTCATTTATAAGGTGGACCTGCATTACACAAGTCAAGTAACAATGCACTAGTTCTCCAGTGATTAGGCTCTACAAGTATATTAAGGAGATAAATTCATGGATCTCAGAATGCTGATAACCAATCAGATTACAGCATTTCTTGCACCTTTTTATAGTAATAAAAAGAACTACACTTGTTTTTGTATTTTCATATGTGCCTGATATTTTCCAACAATAAATTATCTGCTTAATGTATACTATTTTTATGAAACAAAAATATTTGATGTACTATATGTTAAAAAAATTGTATTTAATGTGACTGTTTTGTTTTAGCTGCATACAAATCACTTACATTGCACCATCTTTTTGCTGTAATATTTATGTAAAACTGTAAAAGGTTTATTGTCTGGCATAAACATGGACTTCCAGACTGCAAATTTAGAACTCTTTTAACTGTGTCAGTAGTGCATTGATCCCCTGCTACTACGCTTGTGTGATCACGTTTGATTATTTTTTTAGAGATACATAGTACTTGCCATTACAATAGCTGCCATTTACATTTTTATAAATGGCTCAAATAAAATGTTAAGTAACAAGGTAAGCATTGACCCTGACTTCTCTGGATCAATAGAGAAATGGAAAGCAGCATAATGTGTGACCCTGAGCAAGTCCCACAAATATGTTGTACTTCAGTCTTTCAATCGAACTTTGAAATTGGGTAGCATCACAAGCACTCTGTAAATGAGATCAATCATCTCAGTTGAGCTTCAGTGAATAAATAGTAAACAAAACAGGACTGGCAAGCCGAATAATGAAACTGCAGAGTCACACTAGTATAAAACAATTCTGATTTTACAATTAATTCAACAAATGTAATCACTTCTGGTGTGATGTGCAAAATACATCAATCTATCATTCTTTTCTGCTCAAGGATAACTTTATATGATATGATGTATGACTAGCGCTGAAGATACAAGGAAATCATTAAGCCATTATAAACAAAGAAGGTCTCATTTCTATGAGAATCCAGGCTCATTACCCTGAGACATTGTGTAGCCTTAAAGATAGACTGCTTAGCTGAGAACCTTGACAGCCTGGCTTGGATCCCACTATTTACTGTTCACCCAGCCACAGCCACATAAAACTGCACTTCATGTTACAGCAAATATAATGTATTTATACTTAATTCATCTTAGATTATCCTTTGTTGCTGTCTTGTTAAGAAAAAACAAACGTATTAGATGCAATGCACTCTGGAAATAAAGTTTAAGTGTTTCAGGTAAACATACATCTTCTTTTTAAGGAACAATCTAGAAAGAAAAAAGTAAGTGGGACTGGTCTGTTGTTGCAGTGGTAGAGCTACCATTCATAATGCCAGCAACAAGGATTCGGGAACAACCCTGCATCATCAAGCAGGTTAGATGCATGAGGACTGAGCATTCCAGAGGATGCTATCCTTATTTGTGGAGGTGGAAGAGTGAACCCTTCATTGCTACCACCATCTGGTGACTATGGATAGTGGTGCAACCTGGGGGGCTATGTTGGGAGGGAAGGATGTTGTTGGACATTGAAGTGCAAGTGTACACCTTGTGTGAACAGTTACCTCCTTGTCCACCAACAATAACATCTTCAGAGGTCTGGGCTATAAATTAAGGGAAACCCCTCATCTGTGCAGCATGATGGCCATGGGCACCTGCAGGTCCTGCACATGTCAATCCAAGTTTGTCTTGCCACTTCCATCTCATTTTTGAGTAACTGGTGCATTCCGAAGACCCTTCCATTGGGACAACCCACGGCATTCTGGGAGAGGTAAGTTAGTCCTGGGATATGGTGGAGTGATATAGCTTAGGTAGCTCAGGAACCAGAAGTGCTTCATCCACTTGATGGGATTGAAAAAAAAACTGAGTTCACAAAAAATAGTAAGAAAAAGAGATTTCCAATGTGCATTTAATCTAACCCTTTTATTTAGTAGTGCAGTAATAGTAATATATTGTTATTATAGGGCACAGTAATCCCCCTATAGTTAGGGTTGAGTAGCCTATTTAATGTTAAACCTCAAACTTTGTACTTTAGCATCTTTGACTCTTTTTGACAGAATGAGTTGAAATGTTATATGCGTTGTCTAGGAGGCAAATTCTTGATGTGTGGACATTTTTTTGATGGCAGCTTGTGTGGTTTCTGAGATCTGCATGTGTCATTTTTAGAAAAAAAACTATTTTTTTTCCTACACTTAACATTGTTTTTTTTTTTGCTGTCCACTACAGCCTAAATGGAAAAGAATTGTTTTCTCCCAAACTCACAGGGGACATGTCTCACGTCTCAAGGTAGTGCCTATGACAGGTCTGGTGAAAAAAAATCAAAGGGTTCCAGAGTTATAAGGCTTTCAATTTTCATGTTTTCTAACTTGCGCATATGCAGTAGAGGTTTTGAGATAATGAGCTGGATATTCAAACTGCGCCATTCTGAGGCGCAAGCCCTTGTGCTGCACAAAATAGTTGTGCAGGGGTGTGGCCCAGGCGATATTCAAAGGAGTTGGGCTATTGAGCAACTCCTTTGAATATCACCCCCCAGCCACAGCCACTGTGCATGGCGCAGTGAAACTTGTGCCACCGCAAGTTGTCAGAGTGGAGCATTCAACTTGCGGTGGCCAAGTACCATTGCGCCATGCGCAAAATCATGATATTCAAAAGATGACATGCAAATGGGGCCATAATTCATGCAAGGTGCAGGGGGGCCATTTGCATCTGATTATGGCCCCATTTGCATGCCATTAGCATGTAGGTGCGCCGATCCCCGAGGACTTGCGCCTGGCCGCCCTGCCAGGCAGCAGCTGTCGGGGACCAATGCACCCTGCAGCCCGATCACGGGCAGCAATGTGGCTCCCCACCTCCTCCCGTACATCTCCCTGGTGGTCCAGTGGACCATAATGCCCGATCGCGGGCAGAAAGTAAAATAGACCAACCCCGAACATCTCCCTAATGTCTGATCGCAGCAGAGTAAATGAACCAACCCCCTGAACATCTCCCTAATGCTCGATCGGGTAATGATCATGGACCAACCTCTCGAACATCTTCTAATTTATCCGATCGCGGGCAGAAGATGAATCCACCTCTCCGACATCCCCTGGTGGTCCAGTGGATCAGACGCTGATCGCGGCAGAATGTAAAATGAAACCCCGTGCCCAAACATCTGCCTGGTGGCTGGTGTCCTCCCACCCACCCAGCCACGAAGCCCCACCACGCTCCCCCGGCAGCCGGCGGCAGCAGCATCCCACCCACCTGACGCCCCCGACGGATCGCTCGTAGTTGCACGCTTGACAGCCGAGAAGAACTCACGTGGCGCAGCAGCTTATATTATACATGATAGTCCAGATTTGTGAATGATTCATTCACAAATCTGGACTGTCATACAGTATGGCTGCACGCCCATTGGCTCTTGCTCTGCACCAATGGCATGCAGCCCCACCGGCAGTCAGTCGGCGGTGGCGGGCAGCAGGCGGGTGGATGCTGCCACCCGCCGCCGCCGGGGAGCGGGCGGTGAGGCTTCGTGGTGGGTGGGGGACACTAGCCACCAGGGAGATGTTTGGGCGTGGGGATCTATTTTACATTCTGCCCGCGATCGGGCATTACGCCCACTGGACCACTAGGGAGATGTTCGGGGGTTCATTTTACATTCTGCCCGCGATCGGGCATTACGGTCCACTGACTACCAGGGAGATGTCTCGAGGGGGTTCATTTTACATTCTGCCCGCGATCGGGCATTAGGAGATGTTGGGGTTGGTTCATTTTACTTTCTGCCCGCGATCGGGCATTAGGGAGATGTTGGGGGTTGGTTCATTTATTTTCTCTGCCCGCGATCGGGCATTTTGGTCCACTGGACCACTAGGGATGTGGAATGGGAGGGGGGATCCACATTGATGCACGCGATCGGGCGGGTGGGGAGTACACTATGCCCGCGATCGGGCTGGGGGCACAGGACTGAGTTGGGGCCAGCCACAGGTGGCAGCTGCTGTGTTGCGCCCTGCAATGCAGCAGCTCACTTGTGGAGGCCCTCTACTTAAGTTTTTTTGGCTCAAGGTCCTGCAGGCTCAGGTTGGGGTTGGCGCCAGACAGAACTCTGCACAGCCCGGCTGAATATCGGGCTGTGCAGTTTATGCATGGTTCCTCCCTCTCCTGTTGAGCATGCATTCATTTGCATTGCGCTGTTGCTCAGCCTGTTTTCAGTTGCGCAACTGCCTCCTGCTGAATATCACAGAATGGCGCAATGTAGGACTTGAGCATGTGCAACCCTGTTGCGCATGGTGCAACCCTTTTGAATATCTAGCCCAATATGTTTTGGCACACAGTAAATTGGCATGCCACAAATGCACATTTCAGTTTTGCGCCACTTATTTGGTACAGCACCAAACATTTTTTTGTGCTGTGCCAACCATCTTGTTGACCTTTCCCACGAACCAATAAATGTGGAAAGTACATAAAACTGCTTAGATTTTTAAAAACAAACATCAGAACTTAGCTAAACTGCACCCATTTAGCTAGATCCTGATGTTTGTTTTGGAACATTGTGTCAACATATGCCTTTTTTGGGTACCCAAAATCCTGAGTGCCCAGCTTAGTGAGAGGAGCACTTCCCCTGCATTCTCTGTATGAGAGCACCAGGAATTTCTTGCCTTCTGCAGCTGCAGATGAAGATGTGCTGTGGGCTGCAGAGTTAGTTGAGAGCTGCTCTTTAGTGTCTAGTGGCACCCCCTACCAGCCGATGACTGTCCCTGGTGTCCAGATGCACCTCCCCACCATCCAATCACAGTCCCTGGTGTCTAGTGGTACCCCTCACCCACTGAGCACTGTCTCTGGTGTCTATTGGCACCTCCCACCCACTGATTACTGTACCTGGTGTCTAGTGGCACCCTCCACTCACTGATCACTGTCCCTGGTGTCTAGTGGCACTACCACCATCCTGATCACTGTCATTGAATTTTTATTTTATTCCCCCACCCCACAGCCCAGTGTTTTGTATATAATGTAGACATTAGGTGGCCCAATGCCCGTGTCAGTATTACAAGCTCCCTCCTCCCCCAGTGGTGTGGAACACTGGGAAGCCCAACCTCAGTGTCCCAAAATGTTTATTTATATTTCTTGTACCGTCAAAAAGAAAAGAGTCCCCTGATGTCTTTTTTTAAAACCTGAAATAAAGAAAATGGTCCCTCGTCATCCCCACCATCCCTCTCCCCATCCTGACTCTCACACTAAGCATCCACCACCCCACACCCCTCCATTACCTTATACCTATAATCGAAGGTCTAATACTGTCATCTTCTGTGGACTGAGACATGTCTGCACTCTTCAAAGCTGAAACTTGAACTCAGGAATAAAGGTAAGTGCTGTATATTATTTATATTGAAATTTTTCAAGAATTCTTTTCAAAAACTTTTCAACATGGCAACCCCACCTTATGAATGCTGCAATGGTCATTTCATTAATCAGGCCTGGAAGATGATTTTGTGGTCACTGCACAAAATCACTTTTTGGGACTGAATAATGAAATTTCACCACCAGTGCTCATGAGGTGGCATTCCAGAAAGGTAATGTTGAAAATCTGGTGAAAAATGTCCTAAAAATTTATTTTTTTTAATTTTTATTTATTCATTAAATTCTCGGATTACAAATACCATTGAGCAGAAACTACTAGTTTACAAAGGTTCCATGTCAAAGGATGAGGGTCAACATACATAAAGAGGTAGTAAAAGAATGCACAATAAACAACCAAAACAACTAAAAGAAAAAAAATAAAGATATTCAGTTATAACATACTTTGAGATAATATTCATACAATGAGCAGCTTGAGTAGGCAGCTGTCTGCAGTAACAGTAAGAGATAGAGGGCACAAAAGGCAGTTAGTATTGTAGGCGTGCGACTGGGAGAGGAAGTAGGCAGGCTAATGGACCACTGTCAGAAGGTGGTGGAAAATGTCTTGTACCAGTGGAGATGTGAAGCAGGAAAGCAGTCACAAGGAAGGCCCAGTGCCAGAGGGAATGAGACTGGGAAAGGGCAAGCTGTGAGACATGAGTGAGCTGGGAGGTGTTTAGAGAGATCTCTATTCAGAGAAGCAGTCACATTGAGTGGTAGAGGTGAGGTAAAGTTTAAGATTCCTTTTGAAGGTTCCAAGTGTAGTAGAGGAAAGTGCTCCTTTATTGAGGGAATTGAACCATTGAGCAGCTCTATAGATAAAGGACTGCTGACCCATGGAGGTACGACATCTGGGAACCTGAAAGGTTAGAGATTGGGCACCATGTGTTTGTTGAGTGCCACTGTAGGTAGTAAGGAGTGAGCTAACACCAGGTTGCAGGAGACCTAGGACAATCTTTTTGGTAAGTAAGCAAGTGAAATGGCTGAGTTATGTGTACTCATTGAAATTTTTCTATGCACTCACATAACTTTAGTAATTTTCAGTATTTTGACTCCAGATTTTCAACACAGCCATTTTTTCACACCACTTCATGAACAGTACAGCTGTCATTTTTCACATCCTGTCTGAAATGTGTTTTCGTACATGTGGCGCAGAATGGCATTTTTACATGGATTTGAAAAAAATTCACCTATGGTGTTTATGAGGTAAGATCATAAGAAGACTATGTTGAAAATGTTGGGTAACAATACGAAAAAATGCCAAAGTTATGACCATTCATTGCAATTTCACTATGTCCACTCATAACTTTGGAAATTTTAAATATTTTGACCCCAGATTTTCAACATAGCCTTCTTATTACCACACCTCATGCATGTCACAGCTGTCATTTTTTAAATACTGCCTAAAAAGTATTTTCTCACCTGTGGTGCAAAATGGCTTTGCAGTTGTGCAGAATTACATTTTGGAGGGGATTCAAAAATTCCCTGTACTGGGTACATGAGGTGGGGTAATAAGATAGCTATGCTGACAATCTGGTGTCAAAATATGAAACAATTCCAAAATTATGATCATTGGTTTCAATGACACTATGCATGCTCATAACTCTACATACATATATGCATCTATGGAGGGATGGGAGTGCAGGGGCCCCGAGGTCCCTATGCATCCACAGGCAAGTAAAGATATGATTATACTATCTCAGAAAGTAAGGAAATAAATTGTAAAAAAAACTGTGTTAATGCTCAATTTAGGGATAAAGCCACAAAAGTAGGGAAATGTGGTGTTAGGGTTTTCAAAGCTAACACCCCACCTACACACTGCATACACCAACAGGAGTCAGGGGCATGCCTTGGGATCATCAGCCCTAACGCGCACCCCATTCTCCTATACTGTACCCACCTCAGCCTATTTACATATGGAATGGGGTGAGTGTTATGGATAAGACCCCAAGGCACACCCCGATGCCTGTTGGTGTGTGCAGTGGGGGGGGGGTTGTTAGCTTTGAAACCCCTAAAGCCACATTTCCCTACATTTGTGGCTTTATCCCAATCTAGAGCACTAGCTCAGTTTTTTGCAGTTTATTCATGATATGAAAACAGATTACTCAGTTGAGTATAACTCATTTTCAATTGGGTCCTTAGTACAAGGCAATTACCAGAAGTATATAGTCATAAGCTACATACATTAAACAGTATATCTTTAACATGTATCAAACATATAAAACACAGTATATATGATACATTTATGAATCATATTCATGCTCCTGTTACTACTCAAGTCTTTCCCCTTCACACTAATATTAATCTACAAAGATTATAGACTTTTTCTTTGATGGTTTAGTGAAAAAGGACTGCCTGGCATTATTGAAACTTATAAAATAGGCAGATATTGGTTGTTACCTGTGCATCATATCCATTCAATGCACAGGTAAAAACAAGTACATGAAACAGGACTGCACTGGAAAATAAAATGAAATTCAATGAGCCATTGGAACACTTGTTCTTTGAAATGCCACCATTTTTATTACATCACTAACAGGGCTCATTCCAGACTTGTGGATGATCAGGGAAACTCTGCAGCCATTGCCTATTAATTTCTTTTCCCCTTAAACTGAAAAACAGACAAGAGTTAAAAAAAAACAAACTACTGACTTGTCCTGTGGTCTGATCTTTCATTTCCTCTGCCAGTTCCACAACATGCCTGTGCCCGCTCTCTCCAGTGTCTCCCACCTCCACACTTCAATCGAGAAGCATAGAGTTTGAATCCATCTTTAAAATTATCCATCTGTACAAGCATTTTGTTTAAGGCTTCCCAATCTTCATCTTCCCCACTCTCCCTTGTCACCACTCCCAACCACTCACTCACTCACTCACTCACTCACTTCCAGTACATTATTATTGCTTTCTGTTTTCACTGTAATATCCACAGAAAAATAAAACACACCAGAAAGAGTTTCTTTCTTGTGCTAAATCCTGTAGATTCACAATCACTCTTGACATGCTGCCTTCCATCCTCTGTCATCTCCATGCTTGCAACTCTTGGTGTGACTCTCTTTTTCCAAATATAGCAGCATTTATCAGCAACATTCAAACTGAAAAGCACTGAAACAGAAAAATAAAATGTGCATGGTGTGTGTGTGTGTGTGTGTGTGTGTGTGTGCAGGGTGGGCTGCTGCTGGGCCACACTGTGGAAAACTACAGCTATGGATACTGCAAGAGAACAAATGTCCTCCAGGCAATAAAAAAACAAAACCCTAGGGAGGAAGGACTATTTTAAAATGAATTTTGCTAACTCAAACTGTTTTTATCTAAGCACATTTATTGATTTCAACACATATACAGTAGAAAAAAATAAAGCCCATTTTATAAGCGCAATAAGGCACTCTGGGGTGTACACAGAACAGATATAACTGCACTTCCAGGGGCTGAAGGCACAAGGTTGCAGGGCATGCAATAATATCTGTTCCATGCACACCCTGTCATGTCTTATTGCTTACTTAACCCACTTCTGTGACATAACACTGCATGGGCTTCTTGTTCAACTCTAATAACTAAGTTTTTAGCTTATTTATGCTTATTTATTTATTTATTTATTGGCCTTATATTACAAGGGATAGATAGCATTCCAGGCATTTTGGTGTATTTAAGCAATAGTGTTCCAAGTTTTTGGACCTATATAAGAATATGCAGATCTCCCACAGTAGTTTTCTGAGGAGGTAATACAAATTCCTCTCCTTGTTCTAAGCTCAAGCCATCTTTATCTTGTCTCTGTTTTAAATTATTTGAGATATCGCCTGGACCCCTATCTCTATAACATGAATGCCTAAAATTTACAGGGTGAATGTTTCTTCTATCACTCAGTCTTAACCAACTGAATTCTATGTACAAGTGACAGTAATGTGTCCACTTGGTGGGGAGGGGGGTCAAGGATGAAGCAGGGAAATTTATTGTACATTACATCTAGTTTTTCCATAGCTTATCACTGGTACAATCATAGAGTCCACAGTTAGCTTTTGTGATTCCCTTGGTAGATATGTTTTCATTCTACACAGCCTTGCAAACTTTTTTTCCAAGATTAGACACTGTTTTTAATGTGAATGTCCCATTTACATTTTTCATCCAACCAAAGTAGAAAAGTATTTGTAGGAAGTGGTCTGCTCAAAGAGTACATTGTTTCTTGTAACCACCATAAATGATTTAGCCAGATTGGAATTAGAAGTTCCTTGGAACAGCATCATTTGAGATTTTTTAAGGATTCAAAACTAATTTGTTTCTAGAAAAAATATCTTGAATCTCATCTCATATATCATCTCATCTCAGATACAGGGGCAATGTGACAGGGTGTTTCTTCATAGAGAGGGTGGTAGGGCCCTGGAACAGACTACCAGATGGAATGGTGAGGGCTAAATTGGTGGAAGAATTCAAGAGGGCACGGGACAAGCATATGTAACTGAGTATCGGGGGGGTGGGGACTGGCAGGGAGAGCGAGGTGTAGGGGGAAAAAGGGCAGACTAGATGGGCTGGTATTATCCTTTTCTGACATCAAGCTTCTATGATTCTGTGATTCTATGATCACACAAATTTTTTAATTTAATTTCAGTTTGTTTCACAGAAACTGCTGATGTGTATAACATGGTGTCACCCACCTACAAGCATCCTTTAACATCAGTGTTAAGTAGCATGAGGTCTTTTGCATAGACATCAGTACATGTGAAGCTTGTATGCTGACATGGCATTTTGGTTTTGTCTTGTAAGATTACCCTTTCCTACATTTTGATTCTGCTTTAGAATTGTTTTAGCATGGAAATAATTAATATTATGCCTCACTAAATATAACTTCACAAAATTGATATTCTTAGCTGTTTTAGCATACCCACAACACTATTCTTGTGAACAAGCAACAAACACTGACCTCAAAGGACATTAAGGCTACAGGTCACAAAATGCATGCTCTAACGCAGTGGGCATACTATAAAATGTAATGTGACACCATACACAAGACTGGAAACCAAACCAGCAGTACAGATAAACATCTTCAGTTGCAAAGGAGAACAAAAGTAAATATATTAAACTCTTTTCAACATGAACTATAATTTTAAGCAAGGAATAATCCATAGTCAGGTGTGCAGTTATATTGTCATAACTGAGCAACCTGGGGGGTTGTAAGGCCTGAGGAACAGCTGAGGCCTTCAACCACCCAGGAAGTGAAATTATCATAGCACTGACACACACCCAGAATGGATTATTGCATTTATAACATTCATAAAATTGTCACAAGTGGTATGGTGGGGGGGTTGAGTTCCTTTATCCCTCTGTCAGTGTTTACCCTCCCTACACATTGCTTAAAGAGCTAATGTAGTGCATGGAACTATCAGTGACTTTCAGAAGTTGTCAGATACCCCTTCTTATATCTGAAGTATTTTTTTCTGTTATGATTGCTGCAAATTGCAGGATTTTCTCTGTGAAAGTATTAGGTATGGGTATCCAGTGAGGAGAGTGACTGAATATGGGGCGACCATCAAAATGGCAACTCATATTCAGTGCTTTCCTCATGGGCTACCCTGCATGAAAGCGAGCATAGGGAAGGGTGTCCAGAAGGGAGGATAGTGAGGGGAAGGGGAGGGACAGGGAAGGGGGATTTAGGGGACTGTTATGCCTACTGACACTGAGCTAGCCATGTGGTGTGGTGGTGTGGGTGGCTAGCTCTGGCACAGCAGGTACTGGGTTTGGGGCTGGGTCTGGGAGTGGGAAAATTATGCTGCTGCCTGTGGCAGTGGGACTTAATTTTTTTCCCCGGATCTGGATTTTGCTCCCTTCAAGTCATGCACTCCCTGTTGTTGAAAATCTAATTTTAGGAGGGTGCAGGGAGCAAAGCCCCCCACCCCCTCAAAAAACACTTTTTAGTTTTCTGGATGTTGGGTCACCTAGAAGTGAATAGCTCTGATTTGATTTTTGGTGATATACACTAACCATAATAGTGATCGCTGTTTGGTTGACATGGAACCCTAGGTATGATGTGAGGAAAAGCAGCATTCCATATTCAGTTCTATTTCTCCCTGTACATCATTAGCATTGTGACCTCACTGACTATGACAGAAATAGTAACCAGAAACAACCAGTGTCCTGCTGCTTTATTGGTACTTTAGAGAAATGTAACCAATCAGGCAACAGACCTTATGATATAACCATGAGGAGCTTTGCCAAAGTTGGAAGATGGGATAGGGAGAGAAAAGGTGTGTGAGTCCCTGGAATGTAGAGAATAGGTAGAAGTAGGGACAGGTGAGTGGAGGGAAGAGATGTATATGGGGAGCAAGTCGAATTAGAATTTAGAGATGAGGGTTACAGAGAGGGTGAGCCATCTGTACGAGAGCAGAGGGAGATCAAGGCAGGAAAAAAGGGAACAGTTGTGAGTCCTGTGTGGAGAGTTAGAGGTGAAGTGATAGAAGGCATAATAATGGAAGTCAAGTCGAGAAAGAGAGGTGGAGGGGTGCAGGTTGCAGGGTTTTAGATCTAAGAGAAGCAGAGAAACTTTTAAATGAAAATAACTACCAAGAAAATTTATTCCAATTTCCAAGGCAGATGCTCCCAGACAAAAAAACCTTTTCAGGAACATCAATGACATTACAAGTGCTATCCTCAAAAAATATATACTCCATTTTGACAGAGAAACAACAAGGAAGAAACCATGAGGAAAATTCTACAAAGTAGAGCACTACTAGCTCAAACTCAAATCTACATTGAATTAGAATGAAAAAGACTTTAGAATGAATACCTGTTATTGATGGACATGTCTTTGTTTTGTTTGATTATTGATATAAGTAAGCAGGGAGGAAAAAGGGAAAGGGGAAGAAAATGGGGAAAAAAGGAAAGGGGAGGGCAAGAAGATAAAGAAAGAAAGAAAAATGAAAAAGGGGCAAGGTGAAGCAATAAAGAGTTTAGGACTGAAGAGGCGAGGGAGGCCTATGAAATGTTGGCTAATGAAAAAATGTGGAAAACTGACTGAAGATTATATGAATATGTAAATAATTTATCTGCTGTATTTGGTTTTATTTTAGATTCAGTTGTTTACCATGTCATGAATCACTGCCTGGACAAGCGCAATCAAGGATACCTCAATATTTGCCTTGGTTTTAAGGTAATGCTTTGTTTCTTTTTTTTTTTCTTCTCCTCTCTCCTAAACATAACTCATAAAAGTGTGGTTACAAAAGGATTAATTACAAGAGCTTCCCAAAACTCCCCAAACTTAGGAGGTAGGTGGTATCAAGAAGCTGTCATTTGTTGCTCTAATGGATAACAAGGAAACCTTCTCCTCTTGGGGTATGGTGGGGAAGAAGAAGTTATTTACTGTCAAGAAAGGAAGGACTTTAACAAGTATAAATAACACCAATACAGAGAAGGAAGGAAAGGACAGAATAGAAATGGGGGGGGGGGGATCATGTTTTATATATATATAAAAAATCAGAGCTTAATTCATTAATAGTAATGGAAGGATAAAAACCAAAAAGGAAGGAGACAGACACATACAAATCAGAAGATAGTCAAACAGGAAAACAAAACACTGTGGAATCTTGAAGAGACAAAGCAAGGAAACATTATGGATAAAAATCAAAATGATTAAAATTTTAACATGGAAAGTCAATGGATTTAGGGATTGATACAAATTTAAAAAAGCATTTAATTTCATAGATAGTAAGAAAGCAGATATCCTTATGTAACAGAAAATGCATCTCTGTACAACAGAAGCTACTTTTCACTCAAACAAATGGGGAGAAGGAAGATTTGCAAACTACTCAAGTACAGCAAGAAGCACAGTGATATTCATTTAAAAAAACAACTCTATCAAACTTGGCAAGCTAATAACAGACCCAGAGGGCAGATTCATCATATCATAGATTAGAACCTTGGATGGAATGTTCATCATAGCAAATATTTATGTCCTCAATACCTATGGCATTACATTTTACAGCAATTTATTTTTACAATTGCCAAATTGTGAATGCCCCTATATTAAAGGTGGCTATTTCAATTTAACTATAAATAGTAGATTAGATAAATTCTTCACATTGTCAGATAACCTGATGAGCATAAGAAAACAACTACATGGGCATATGGAGGAATTAAGTTTAATAGATATATGGAGAGAAATAAATCCATTTACATAACAATATTCCTTTTTCTTTGCACCCCACCAGAGTTACAAACGAATAGATCTCTTTATCATTATAAAACAATTGCAATACTGTATTAACTCAGTCAAATACCATAACATTACAATTTTAGATCATGCCCCAATGGAAATAGATACGAGCATGACTCAATTAGAGGGAGATATAAATTGGTCCTTAGAACCAGCCTTACTCCATGATAAAGAATGCATACAAAAGATACAAACCACAATAAAAAATTACTTTAAATTTAATAAACTTCATCAAACCTCATATAACATTAATTAGGAGGCCTTTAAAGCTATATTAAGAGGGGTGTTCATAAGCTACTCGGCAAGAAAAAGGAAGAAACAAAAAGAAAGACAGACAATATTAGATAAGGAAATTAACAGACTAGAAACTCTACACATGACAAATCATAATCCCACCACCCTTAAAAATATGATTGTAGCTAAAGTGAAATATAATAAAATAATCTCACAAGAAGCAGAAAAAAGTATATTAAGAACCATAGCTAAATACACAATGGTGGACAAGTTGGATAAAATCATGGCACACAAACTACAGAAAGACAAGCAAGAAATGGCAATCTTCTGAATTAATGATAATCCAGGCAATCCAGAATAGTTAACCCTGAATCCAACAGAAATTAATAAAACCTTAGTAAATTATTATCAAATAATTAACCCTGAATCCAAAATAAATGAATAAAACTTTAGTAAATAATCAAAACTTACAGTATACACATCTGAGAGGCAAAAATACCCACATGCTATAAAGCATTTTTATCAGACATTAACCTTCTCAGAATTTTTCAAGAAGAAGCAGATCAAGTAGAAAGCTTTATTAAAATGAAATAAATCAAATAAATAATAAAAAAACATACCACTGGAAAAAGCCCTAGGCCCAGATGGAATACCTTCAGAGCTCTACAAAGTTTTTGCAGAACAACTGAAGGAACACTTAGAAAAACTATACAATCATAATTGGAATCTGGGTATATTCACCCCTCATTTTATAAAGCAAAAATAATATTAAAAAAAGAGAAACAACCCCATAAAGTTACATCATATAGACCAATCTTGATACTTAACACTGACATGAAAATATTTGCAAAAAGATTGTAAAACATTTTGCCAAAAATTATAGAAACTGACTAAAATGGATTCATGAAAGGAAGAAAAATAGGGAAAACATACGTAGAGTAATCAATGTAACTGACTTATGTAAAAAAAAATAATCCCTCTTAAAAACAGTTGATGCTGAAAAGGCTTTTGATAGAGTGGAATGGGATTTTATCTTTATGGATCTTGAGAAATATGGATTTGAAAACAGGTTTATCAAAGCAGTCAACACAAAGTACCTTAACCCAAAAGCTACAGAACAAACCAACAGGAATATATTCAAAAACTTCTTGCTATCAAGGGGCACAAGGCAAGGCTGCCCACTCTCACCTTTAATTTTTGCTCATACTATAGAACTCCTGGCATAGCAATTAGAGCATCCAAAAACATTTCTGGTTTAAGAATAGGATCTCAAGAACATTGCATAAGCTTATACGCAGATGATACCCTGTTATTCTTATCAAATCCTACAGATCAATTCCAGAATGCTTTAATATTATTAAGAAGCTTTGAGAGGCTTCAGGCTACAAAATTAACAATGACAAAACAAATGTTATGCTATTAGTTAACTGTAAAAAAGAAATGTTACCCATTACACTGCAAAACAAAGTAGTTAATCAATTCAAATATTTAGGAGTTAATATTACTGGACAAATACAAAATCTGTATAACAAGAACTATCATCACTTACACAGATAAAAACAGATTTAGAAAAATGGAAACATTACCATTAACACTTATAGGCAGATGTAATGTGATTAAGATGAATTTTCTTCCAAAGCTACTACACAGTACCTATACCAGACATTAATGTCATTAATAGGAGCCATTCAGTTTAAAGAAATAGATAAGACAATCTCTAAATTTTTATGGAAAGACAAAAGACCCCAACAGACCCTGACCAAGCTCTGTCTCGCAAAGGAACAAGGTGAACTTGGATTACCAAATTTCAAATGGTACTATCTTGCCGCACAACTATCCCAAATTCAAGACTGATTCAACAATAACGGCACCATTCACAAACATATGGAACAAGAACTGCATAATTATGCCAGTATAAGAAGCCTACTCCATTCAGGTTATTATACAAAATCTAAAACCCTAAAAATAAATAACAATAGGTTAACAGCAACCTGAACCACTTACATAACATTGAAGGAAGCTCACAAGATAATACAATGGCACAAATTGAAATCACACTACACGTCCATTTATAGAAACATTAATTTTGCACCATTAAATGCTGACACAGGCTTTTTAAAATGGGAGCAAATAGGAATCTGAAGTTTTAAGGGATTTTTTTGACAATAACATCTCATATCATTTCAACAAATACAGAATAAATATGATCTGCAAAAGCACCATTTTTTTTACATATATTCAATTGACAGATATTATTCAAAGGAAAGGCCTCACCCCTGGAGAGCCACCCACAGAAACAATCATGGCTAACACCAAAATTAAAACTATTTCAGCCATATATGCTTGCTTACAAAATTTAATCACAATGTCCTGATGCAACTAAAGAGTAAGTGGGAGTGACACCTGGGATTTATGAGAGTAATAAGCCATGACAGGGTGTGCACTAAAGGATTTTAATGCAAGCCTCTGGGGCATGCTAAAGCCTGAGGGTGATAACCAAGTGCCCTCACACCCTGGGGAAGTGCATTAAAATCCTGTAATGCACACTCTGGAGTGGCTTATCATACTTGTAAAAGGGAGGCAGTATAGCACAGTGGTTTAAAGCTCTGAATTGCAAACATGGAGACCTGGGTTTGAATCCCACAGCCCCCACTTGCATACTGTGTGACCCTGAGCAAGTCACTTAACTTTCCTGTGCTCCCAGGTTACACCTGTAAACAAGCTTTCAGCTTAGTGTGTCTCACCTGGTAAAACAAAGGTTAAAAAAAATGGGCCACCATCATAAAAGGATTAGTCTGAGTCACTCTGATAAGGATTTAAACTTCTTTATTATTTTAAAACAAGTATACAATACATTAACTCTAAAACTTTTAAAAACTGAAAGAAATAGTCTCTATTAATGCATAAATATTATATGTCAGCAACTGGTTAACTAGTCCTTTTCAGTAAAAGTAGTTGTGTTATGTTGAATATACATGGCACTAGAGACATTAATCATGGGTAATAGTTGACCTGATAGGCTAGAATGCACATGTAATCCAGGATCAAATTTCTCAGTATACCTTGGTCCCAGGAGTCCCTGCTCCTCAGTTCTCTTTGTGCATCTGAAAAGGCTATATCACTCCAGGAATTTGCAGTGTTTTACTTTAAAGTAGGCTTGAGTACATTGCACCTTAACCTTAGGTATTCCTATTCTTGGAGTTTCTTAGAGTCTAACTGCTTAATTATTTATCTGGGGTCCCCATGATATTTCTATTCAATTGCTTAGGTAATTGGCTAATTTACTGACTTTAGGTCTACTTGCAGGAGGGGTCTCCCTCACTTAATAAGGATGTTACTTAGTTTGACTAAATTTTTTCTTCCTGATGTTCTATTGTTGTTTATAGTTTGCTGCACAGTTTTATCTGTATCAGTTTCCTAGTCTGATGCTCACATTGTTGTGGAGGCTTAGTTTCTGTGATGTGCTCTGAGTGGTTTAGTCCCTACCATTCCTTTTGGCATGATTTGTGATGTTTAGAAATGCAGGCATCTTCACTTGTTTTAAATCTCTGCACTTCAATTTTTGTTGTTTCCTCACTGTGTCTGATTCGTTAGGCATGGGGCTGCACACACGCCAACATTTGGACCTGCATCTGGAGTGCAGAGACCATGTCACAATGCCCTCCCCCTTCCTGCAACTCTCCTTTTTCCTTGCTAGCATGCCTGAAAAGTTTCTATTATGCTCCCACTGCTACTGCAGCCACTTCTCTCCCCTCATTAGTGGAGACATGCAGCACAGCTTGTTGTAATAGGGATCTTCTCCACACATTTGGAGATCCATGGCAACATCCTTGGGCTGCATCCCCTCTCCCTAGTGGGCAGCAAGACCCTTCAGGTCCATTTTTAGTGTTGCTGTGTTACACGAGGTCCATGCACCCTTATTGGTACCCTCAGAGGTACACTGTAGACAGCTAGTGCATAAGCATATGTTATACTAACATATAGGGCTAAGGGCATCTACTGTACAAGAGTAGATGTCAGGATATGTACGCATATTGTTGTAATACACTTTGCTTGCTTATACGTATACATTCTTATATGTATTTTCTGTGTATTTCTTACTTGTAAGATGCCAGGACACCTGTGTCCTTGGAATAATTATGATTTATAAATCGCCATTGCCACCTTTTGTTGATTTGTACTACTACACTGAGTTATGTAAGACTCTGTATAAGAACTCTTTTGTTTCACAAACTGATGACTACTACAAAATTGTATAATGTTATCTCGGACTGTGGAGCCTCCTCTAATGTAGCCAGTAGGGCTCATCTCTGTAATTAAAAATGTTTCTATCTTATAGTAACCATAGTAATTATCAGAGGTATATAATGTGTACACAAGTCTTGTACCTCGGAGATCCCAAGAGACACAAAGAAACCTCGAGGTATAGGGAATGCTTAGCACTGGCTCCCGGTTCGTATTGGTAAGAACTGCTTAGGGCAACTGTGATTTTATCCTTTTTGGTAGTAATAAACAAGTTTTTTACTCTTATGCAATGTGTCTGTGATTAACTGCATTCCCAATATTGCCAAGAACCTGAGAGTGAGATTTAGACCTCCTAACAATTGGCGACCGCGTGCAGGTGATATTTGGTGTTTGTAAGTTTTCACTAGTTGCAATAACTTTTCCTTTTCCCACGGGGACAGTAGGTGTACATTCCATTATCACCTCTCCCATTTGAAAACCAATTTGTAGTCATTAACAAAGTCTGGCTGTTTTCTTTTCAGGTGTGGTCGATGCTGAATCGACTCACTCCATTACAGCTCTGAATTGTACGACTACAACTCTTACAGTTGCCTGACTGTGTATGAAGTGCTCCTGCTGTGGATCAATAGATAGCATGGAGCCTTTTTCACAGTTTGATTTTTTGTTCCCTCCCACACAATGGCCACTGTATCAAATATCTGCGCAGAACTGAGACTCGATGTCTCGAACTTCCTTGCCTCCCACGGAGGATGGGCTGACTTCATGCGGGATGCAAGTCAATCCAAAAACCATATACTGGGGATTTCAACCCAGTACACAAAGATGAGACAACCAACCAATAAGCATCAAGCTAAAGGGCTGATGGTCGCGACTCTCTATACTGCTCTGGAAGCCCCCGAAGTAAGGTTTCGTACTCTTGATCTGCAAATTTCATCTCTTAAGCAACAGATGGGTTTGCAGGAAATGGAATCTGTTAGACTGCAGCAGAACTTGGAGTCTGAACTTCAAACTCTGCAGAATGAAAAGGATTCAAAAGGATTCACTTTTGCATCATTCAGCTCAAGCTGGAGAACAGAAACTTTGTATGTTGAAGCAGGAGTGTGAAAGTTTGAGACAGAATAAGGGACAGGCATTGCATTTGAATGACTTGTTAAGTACTGCAAATGCACAGTTGAATGAGGAGATGGGAGAGCTACAGGACGAGATGAACCAAGTATGTAATGACTTAGATGTGGCTACTAGGGACAATCTCGAACTGTGCACCATGAATAGAGTGTTGCAGAAGCAAATGCAGGATGAGGTTGATATGGATGTTGCAACTGTGAGTCATGCTGAATGTAAAACTAAGATGGCAAAACTGCGCCATCAGTGGGAGGTTCTGGCTGGACATGTTAAGGCAATGGGAGGCGTAGCCCCTTCCTTATGCATGTCATCTGAAGGGAAGGTATCAGATGATGACATCTCTCAGTACAATGCCCAGTCACACTCCTACTATGGCCCAGAAACCCCACCAGCCATCCACAACATGGCGGGTCACCACTCCACCCACACCATGTCATACGTCACTGACGTCATGACGCCCATCATGGAGGAAGCCAACATGGTGGCCCCCATGATAGGGGGAAGCAGGTTCAGGCCTGGTCCCGACTGCATCACTGATAGCTGTTATTAATGTGGAAGACAGGCAAGAGATAGAAGCGATGATTGAAACTGCAATAGATAATGTACCTCTTCCTGAGAGAAGTAAACGGGCAATTAAAATCCAAATTAGGCAGCTTCTACAAGAGGCTGGCACTCAGCATGGTATCGTTCATACTGTGGCCAAGGCTGCAGCTCGGGCCACCCTAGACGGTGCCTGAGACAATCTACCTCTGCCTGATTGACCCAATATTCCCCTACAAATGGTCTACTCTGTTCAGCAAATAGCTGACAGTATCGGTCGGATGAACCCGTCCGACAATCTCAGCTGTCACTTAGAAAAGGTACGTTCTAAATGCGAGATGCTCAGCCTCGCTGCAGAATACCAGGTCGAGATACTACACCAAACCATCGATCCTAGTTTATGGGCCAAACTCCCCGATGCCATCTGCCAGGATGGGAATGCCACCTTTGATGAGGTTGCAGCTGAGCTAATTTCTGCTCACAGCCCAGGTGTAGTAGGAATGATGCTTGCATACCCTGTAAAAGAGAATGCAAAGGAAAGTCCAGTGACTTACCATCAGAGACTTTGGATGGCCTACTGAGCAGGAAAGCACCTAGCACAAGAAGCTGCAGATGTAGATCTTAGTGAGTATAAGACCCTGTTCCATAGGAACATGATTCCTGCAGTATGAGAAAAGGCAGAGCCAATCACCTACCCCAACACGGACAGGTTTGCCGATATCCTTCAGAAGACCGAAAGAGTTTACCAACTTTACATCTGTGATCTAGACTCCAGTTCCAAGAAAGTAGCCACCGTGGAGCCTATTTCAGAGGCCACGATGCACTACACTGTGGAAGGGCAGGCCCAACACCAACAGGCCCAACATCAACAGGCCCTCCCAGCTGATAACCAACACCCCCCAACAGGCCCAACACCAACAACAACAACCACAGCAGCAATAGCAGCAATGGGGTGGGAACCGGAATTGACAATAAAAGGCACAAGAATAAGGGTAAACCACAACAACAAAGAACAGGTCCTTCATATAGGGAGATAGCCAAAGAAAATCAGAAATTCCAAGAGCTCCTGGGGCAAGTGCGCTCTGTCACTGACGCTGTTCCCACTTTGACTGTTGCGGCTGTGCAACCAGTGACCCATACCCAACGGGCCATGGTGACACCAGAAGTACAGGCCTTCAGGCCCATACAGGCCTGACCCCAGAAGCTTCTCCCTATATAGCATCGGTGCAGCATGGTGAAGTGATACAAAGAAGCCAGGCCCAACCTCTCCATGCTCCCAGTACTACAGATTGACAATTACAGGCCCCAGTCCAGATTGTAAACAAGCTGGTCAACCGGAAGGCCCTGCACCAAGGCCGAGGTTGGGGCCACCTACTTGTAGTTTTACTAGATACAGGTGCAGTTGTATCTGTATTACATGATGAACACCCAGACACATCTCCTTGGTCCACTGGACAGAGGACCAACATGTCAGGAGTAGATGGTACTAGGTTACCTGCATACCGGTCTCTACCCTTGCTGGTAGATCTCGGCCATTTAAAGGTGTCACATACCTTCCAAATGATGGTAATGCATGATCATCATAGTATCATAGCAATTGTTTTTCTCACACCACATGGCTGTCTGGTAGATTTAGCTAACATGCTACTGCTAGAGATTCAAGGTCAATACCACACCATTTTGATCCCTGATTCGCACGTTGTGGCAACAATTTCTGCTAACAACTGAGTATGATGTCATAGATTTGTTCAAAGATCATGAACTTTTTCCAAAGCTTCTCCCAATTTTGCAGCTACGTTTGGAAGCATTTGCAATCAACAAACATGACTGTGGCAGAATGCATACTGTCATTGAAGTGCCAGGCCCAGCACATGAGAGGCAAAGGCAGTACCCTTTTCCAACTGAGGCCTTCTCTCAGAGTAACAATAAACTCACTTCTCAAGCAAGGAGTAATCAGAACATGAGATTCTACTGCTAGCTCCCCACTGTGTCCTGTGAAAAAACCCACAGGCACCTGGAGACTTACTATTGACTACAGGAAACTGAATCAGGTCACCCCAGTTGTTCCCCAACTGTGGCATCAGCACCTGATGTGCTATGACTCTTGACCCCTGACCTGAAATGGTTCAGTGCCCTGGATATCTCCAATGGTTTTTGGTCATTACCATTGGCCCTGAAGAGTCAATATAAGTTTGCCTTCACCTTTGAAGGAAGACAGTACACGTTGACTTGCTTACCACAGGGATTCCATAATAGCCCGTCCCTGTCCCATCTGCATATGATGGACACCCTTGAGAGTTTCTGTACTCCCCAATGTCTCTTGCAGTATGTGCACGACCTGTTGCTGGCAACTGCTACACTGGAACAACACCCGGATCTTTTGGATGAACTACTGACTCTCATTCAGAGACCAGGGCTGAAATGCAATCCAGAAAAAGCACAACTATGTCAGAAAGAAGTACTCTTTCTGGGTCTAAAAATAACTGACCAAGGTCAAAGCCCTACCTGGAAGAAGATACAAGGATTGCAAGACTTGCCATTGCCTACCAGCATGGCAACTCTTCGAAGGTTTCTAGGTATGGTAAATTATTTGAGAGATTTTATTTGTGATTTTGCTCAGAAAGCTGCTCCTCTGTGTGAGCTACTGAGAAAGGACATCCCATGGACTTGGGGCCCTATACATACCCAGGCTGTGACGTCACTGAAGCAGGCCTTGGCCTCCATCCCAGCTGTGGTTAACTCCAATCCAGCACTACCATTCCATCTGGAATGCGCCACCTCTGACATTGCCATGTCAGCAGTGCTGATCCAGAAGGTTCATAGCACTCTGAGACCTACTGCATATGCATCACAGCTCTTGACCCCAGTGGAACAGAAGTACAGCCTTTGTGAAAGGAACCTTCTGGCCACCTACTGGGCTGTCAAGCACTTTCTGTATATCATTGGGTACTCTTCACTGATCATCAACACCAACCACACCCCAACAACATTTCTGCTCTCAGGCAGAGTGAAGGATGAGTCAGTCTCCAACACCAGACTGACACACCGGTCACTTCTTCTCCAGGATAGAGACATACAGGTACACCCAACAAAAATTCCATCTATGCTGGCTCATGGACTCCATTTCCAAGGAGAACCCCATGAATGTACACTGCAGTCACCTGATCTTCCAGATCCAGGTCCTTTCCTCCATGCCATGCCACAAATACTTGATAACATCTCTTTGTGCAGCTTCTTTACTGATGGTTCAGCATCTTACTATCAGGGAGAACAAGTTGCAGGGATGGGTATTCTAGTGATTTACCCTTATGGGAACACTGTTAAAATGTCTAAGCATTGCAGTGTAGCATCATCACAGTATGCAGAGATGGCAGCGGTGGCCTGTGCCCTCGAGTTCATCCAGCATGGGACCAAGGATACTATCATCTTTATAGACTCTAACTGGGTTTGTTGTTTTCTTACAGAATTTCTTCTTTTCTGGCAGAAGAACTCCTTCCTCTCCTCTGATGACAGCCCAGAGAAATACAAGGAATTGGGAATATGCATACATTCACTGGCACAAAAATGTGCACACAAACTCTATGTACACAAAGTCAAAGTTCATTCTCTCCATGACCCTATCATGCTTTCAGTGGCACAGCAGACACCCTTGCCAAGGAAGGAGCCTGGGGGGGGAACCTAGATGATGGACCATCCGGAGGCTAATGTAGCTGTACATATTGCAGCACTCAGGAAAAAACCTGAACCCTTTTACCCCTTGGACCACTCAGCAGCCCAGCATGTTGATACTGAATTCAAAGAAGTGTTCAGATTCCTTGACAGAAGTACCAAACAGAAAATTCCCACACACAGCCCCTACCAGAGGCATGAAGGTAAGTTACACTTGTCACCAGATGACAAGCTCATCTGGTATCAACCAGATGATTCCACCACCAAGTTGTGGGTGGTCCCCAGACATCTTCAGTCTGAATTTTTGCACCAAGTGCATGATACACCCACTGGTGGACACCAGGGAGCAGAAAACACCCTCCAAAGGCTTAAGACCACCGCCTGGTGGCCTGATGTCACCAAAGATGTTAAACAATACATAGACAACTGCCTTGTTTGTGCACAAAACAACCCCATCCCTACCAAATGAAATGCCAAACTCTTACCACAATGATACTCTGACCCTTGGCATGCCATACCGATTGATTTTATTGGCCCCCTGACTAATACCAGCAGAAATAACAAGTATGCTCTTATGGTAACTGACCTCTTCTCTAAGGGGGTTGAAGCTTTCCCCACTAAGACATGCACTGCTAAAACTACTGCCAAAATCCTGGTGGAACAGATCTTCTCCAGGTGGGGCCTACCTCTTAAGGTAGACTGACAAAGGAATCAGTTTTACAGGTGAGTTAATAAAAGAATCTCTTGAACTCCTTGGAGTTCAACAAAAGTTCCACATGTCCTACCATCCCCAATCTTCAGGTCAAGTAGAGAAACCCAACAGACGGATTAAGCAAATGCTTTCCAAATTCATTGAGGACAATCCCAAAATCTGGGATTCCCTACTGCCATTACTCCTTATGGCAATTAGGGGCACACCCTCAGCCACTACCCAGCTCACACCCTTTGAGGTGATGACTGGAAGACAGATGAGATTACCTGAACACCTGTTTGTTGACCTGCACCCCCCCCACTGCAGACCATGTGTCTGTAGACCAATATGTGGAAAAACTCAGAAAAGACCTCATACACACACATTTGTATGCTGTCAACTGCATGGGTAAGGCCCAGCAACAATCCAAAATACAGTTTAACAAACACACTCAAGAAGTGGATTGGAAGGTTGGAGATCAGGTAATGGTACTCCGATTTGTACATCCCACCCATTCCTTCTTCAATAAATGGGAAGGCCCATACTTCATTATCAACAAGCTCAGTCTGGCCATCTATCACGTTAGACTCCTGCATAACAATAAACTGACTGACAAGTGGTTACATGCAAACCAAATGAAACTGTATGAAGGAGCTTAATTACTTTGCCTCACCCCACTGGGTGGAATAGTAATGACTTACTAATGCTTGATTTTGCTTTTCAGATACACTGACAATATGGCTATCTTGTTCCATTATCTTCTCATCTCAAGAGTTATCCCCTGCATCCAAGGCATGGTACTGAACCTCCTACCACACCTTGATCATCCAGCATCTCCTTCAGAGGGAGTATCATCAATATACCCGATAGTCTGATTACTGTCCATGAAGGTTCCGATGCTTACCTCACTGCCTTGGTTGTTGCTTCTGATAAAGCTACCCTACAAATTGAGTGGCAAACCACATTGCAAGGATAAATTCTCCCTGTGGCCAAACTCTCCAAAGGAACTTTCCAGGGTTGGTTGAATGCTAAATTATCTCCAAATGGTTCTCTGTCCTTGCTACAGACTGCTCTTAGACATTCTGGTTTGTACAACATTACTGCCTTAATTGATCCTTCCTATTGTAATTCTTTGTCTAAGGATTCTGCTACAAAATTTTGTGCTGTACACCACATGGCATCAGCTGTCATGTATCTCTCTGTGTTACCACCCACTGAAAAACAGCTTTTGGAATGTCCAAAGCATACCCCTGGTCCCCGTAGTGGTCTAACAGCCACTGCCCTCCCTGGTTCTTTGATTAAAAATCTACAATTTTTGCATCTACCTGTTTTGTTTAATCTTACTTACTGGAATATTAAAGCATTTGGTATGTGTCACAATACTAATATGTCAGCATTTTATAGTACGTTGTTACTTGATAGTTTAGCTGCATTTCAGATTCGTACTCGGGACCCTATTGCCGGGCTCCATTCTACTGAACATAGAGGCAAATTCAGTAGAAAGCCCAATCCTGATGATCAAAGTCTTTATACGTAATACACGTGAAGTTGACAGTTCTGATGTCACAGGTGCAACAGGTACTCTCACAGGCCTCTTTGGTATGGCTATGTCTATTTGGAATAAAGCAGACATTTCTTCTATCAAATCTCATTCTGCCAAGTTTTCCACTGGTTTTGTTAACAACATACTACCCCCATTATTGCATGGTGTGGATGGCCTTAGTCAGGAAGAACAATACACTGTATACAAGATGCACGACATTGCTAAGGCATTTACAGACTCTAAAGACAAGATTAACACACTCATTGCACAGAACAACAAAGAAGCGGATAAATGATACATTGCTAGAGAGATCCTCTGCTCTGCCTATGGCTCATACATTGTCACTACTATCAACAATCTCTTCCGTGATAGAGAATCTGGAAGAATCCCTGATATCATACATGATAGATGCATTTCCAAATGATATTGTCCATGATGTAAAACCCTAGCTGTATTACTATATGTATGCAACAACCACTAACCATTCCTCTTTCTACAGCTAGGAACTTGGGGTTTGTAACCAGACACCCTAATACTGGTCCTTGTTTCACTGCTAAGAAATGTTCCATAATAAATACAATGTTTGTTTCTTTTACTGTCTCTTTACCATGTTTTGATCCCACTATAGTCTTGTTCGACAAGCTTGCATTCGTATATTCCATTGGGCATTTGGACGAAGACATCTACAGAGAACACCTGGATCTACTGCCTCTACTGGTTTTCCATCCTTTCCTGGACGCCTGGGTGGCTCTGCACATGGACTGCTGTGCGAAGAAGCAATACATTTACTTGTGCCGATGTGATGTATTTGATGTTATTCAACCTGTTTGTGGTTATTCTCCAGATAGCATTGATTGGACTTTCACCATGGGTGATGACATCACCAATAATGGCATGGATTTCCTGGATTCTACTACTGCTCTGGATAATCTCTATCAATCATATCGTGAGGAGGTTCATCGCCTGTCAGCATGGATTTCGAAGACTACCTACACCTGCCCAGTATAATTGCAAAAGTGGAGACTCCCCACTGTTTGGTCTCAGTACAATTCTGATGGGGAGTACTTTGTGGTAACTAACTTTAAAAGCTATACTTATGGATCTGTGACATGTGTTATTGATTACCCCAATTTCTGTTTTGTCCCCCACCAGAAGACTGTCATTGGACATACCGTTACAACCCCCATCCCCCTCATGGACGCAGACTCCATTGATGGTAACCCCGATTATCTGTTCACACTTTCTGAATACTTACCATATTTTAATGTACACATAGACCCACTCACACTTACATTAAAATCACTTTTAGACAGGAAAGACACACACTTCATCCACATCAGCAATAATATGACCAAGGCCAATGAAGCTATCCTTTCGTTGATTAATGATGGTGATATGAATGATGCATTGACTAACACCTGGTTAGAAATTACTTTTAAAGGTTTTGTTATTATACAAGCATTTTTGATATTTGTTTTAATTATCATGCTATGCTGCCTACGGTGTACACTGCGCCAACACCATGAGCAGCTCGAGTTCCTTTACAAAGCTTGAGCGTCGGGTTTGTAAACCACCACTGCTCCCTGACCTTTCCCTAGATTTGCATGTGTTACCCTTGGAGGTAACAAGGGAGGGAATGTTACATGAGGTCCCTGAACCATTTCTGGTACCCTCAGAGGTACACTGTAGACAGCTAGTGCTTAAGCATATGTTATACTAACATATAGGGCTAAGGGCATTTACTGTACAAGAGCAGATGTCAAGATATGCACGCATACTGTTGTAATACACTTTGCTTGCTAATATATATATATTCTTTTATGTATTTTCTGTGTATTCCTTACTTGTAAGATGCCAGGACACCTGTGTCTTTGGAATAATTATGATATATAAGTTGGCATTGCCACCTTTTGGTGATTTGTACTACTACACTGAGTTATGTAAAACTCTGTATAAGAACTCTTTTGTTTCACAAACTGATGACTACTACAAAATTGTATAATGTTATCTTGGACCATGGAGCCTCCTCTAATTTAGCCAATAGGGCTCATCTCTGTAATTAGAAATGTTTCTATCATACAGTAACTATAGTAATTATCATAGGTATATAATGTGATATACAAATCTTGTACCTCGGAGATACCAAGAGACACAAAGAAACCTCAAGGTATTGGGAACGCTTAGCACTGGCTCCCAGTTTGTATTGGTAAGAACTGCTTAGGGCAACTGTGATTTTATCCTTTTTGGTAGTAATAAACAAGTTTATTACTCTTATATAGTGTGTCTATGATTACTTGCATTCCCAATATTACCAAGAACCTGAGAGTGAGGTTTAGACCTCCTAACAGCTCTCACTCTTGCAAGCCACACTGTCTCTGTCTGGTGTGTCACCATCATTTGCAGCTCCCCTATCAGAGGGGCCATGATGCGATTAATTTTTTGTAGTTCCAGTCTGGACTTGACTTCTGCAGCCCTTATCAGTGGCTGCTGAAACATTTGTGAGTGTTTTGCTCCCTGAACCTGATTCCCCTCTCTAGCAGGATTGGGCCATCTCATGCAGACCTGTATCCAGACTGACCCACAGGAATCATGGCTATTAGCAGACACTGTTCTGAATTCCCAATAGCTTCTTTCCTCTCTTCTATGAGTCGGTGTTCTCCCCTTTGCTGGGCATACACTGTGGCCCTATAAGCCACTCACACTGTGGCTCAAAAATATCCACACAGCATTTCCCCTCAGTGCAGCTAAGGCCCTATCATAAACATGATCGGGCACAATTATTTATAAGGAGGGGTGCCTTTCTTTGGCTACGGAACCTGGCTGTCTTTTTGAGCTGCACCTAGTGTCTCTTTTCTTCTTTGGCCTGGCCTCCAGCTCATGCATTCCATTGCTAGTCCTCTCATTTTTCAATGATGGGCATTGCTCAGGCAGACATCTTAGGTAGCTCCATCACTGCCCTCGCATGCGCAATACTCAGGCAGCCACCATTTTAGTCATCCATCCGAGTGGTCATTTTGATATTTCCCGAGTTGCCATATTTGTAGCCCATTTGACTACACCACATACCTCATCAGTGGCCATATTTGCAGTTCTTATCTTTCCTCTCTTTTCATTGCAAGGAACAAAAGTGGGAAAGAAAATTTTGATGGCCACACATATCGTAAAGAGGAAAAATCAGACTGGTACATATAACTTTAAATGATGCCTATTATTGCAACATAGCAGAACTAAAGTTGAGAGGAGCAAAGTGGTGGCTTCATATGGGAATTTCAATATTACATATGTTCTTATCTAGTAATCTTATCACATTGCAACACTACCCTGCATTTAAAGGTGTAGTCATTTTCTGTGAATTAAGTGGCACTGATCAGTAAAAATTATATTTACATTGCTGTATGTGTCAGCAGAGCATCCAGGGGTGAGTTTGTTCTCTCTCACCTACCCGGACACTCACTGTTACCCTCACCTAATTCCTCTCCTCCTCTCTTCCCAGATGATGAAGGCAAAGAAATGCACAACTTGCAGTGCCACCCCAATGCCACGTATTTCAGGGCCACAGTGCCCGGCATGCTTGCATGATGAAGATGACCTTTCTCTGGAACAATCCCTGTTCATGGATCCTGGCAGTCCAGGAACCAGTGGAACTAGTTTGGGTGAACCCAGGGGCACTACTTCCCCAAAACCAACAGGCCACCATGGCCATGATGCAGAGTCAGCAGAACTTTAGGCTCAAAATAATGAAAAAGCTGGAAGCATTAACTCAGTATAAGACACCAACGCCCCACACCCTGCAATTGATTTCCTCTTTACAACCCGATGATCAAAACTAAAAAAGGGAATTCTGCTCCCAACATGCCAGATCCAAGTCCAGGAGAAGAGGACGGTGACAAGGAGTTGCCAGACTATGAGGAATACATGTTTTCGGATGATGGAGAAATGGAAACCAGTCAGTCCATTCCTTCCCTCACTTCCAAGCTGTGTTTGGCCTTATGAAGGACAAAACATCTACAATGGGATTTGAGGCTGAGGAAGCCAAAGCTGAATCTAAACTCGACCCCATAATTCAACAAAAGCAAGTCATCAAGGAAACCTTTCCCATATGCCCAGCCATTAATGGTATCTTCACCCAAGAATGGTAATCAACAAAGCCAAGTTGTATGTCCGAAAAGAGAAATTTGGACAGAATGTATCCAATCCAGGATGACAAAGTGAACGTCTGGAGTGTGGCCCCCACTACTGATCCACAGATTGTGGCACTCAGTAAAAAGATGGTGCTGCCCTGTGGCAGCATCTCTTTAAAAGATCCCACTGACAAAAAGGTGGAGGACATGTTAAAGAAACTTTTTTAGATTACAGGCATGATGGCAAGGGCTGCCACCAAAGCTGTATACGAGGCAAGAGTGCAAATCCACTGGCTAGAGGGTCTACTGGAAAAAGCAGACCCTAAATCCAGACATTCTAAATTAATGGAATGCACTCTGGACATGGCTAAATACTTGGGTGACATGGCAGTAGATACACTGAAGCTTGAAGCAAGGGCATCCACATTAACTAGTAGAGCCAAAAGGGCATTATGGCTCAAGCTCTGGGAGGCCAATAATGAATCTAAGAGTGTACTGCAAAACCTACCCTTGAAGGGTAAACACATATTCAGAGAAGGGCTGCAGGAATATCTAAAGCAAAAATAAGAGGTCAAAGATCTTGCCAAAAACAAGCACAGACCTACTTATTTGCCTTCTGGCAGATGGCGCTTTCAAGGGGGCAACAGGTTTCAGCAAGATCACAGACAGTCAACATTTTAACCATTCCCATTCCTTTCAATTCCAAGGCAACCAATATAACCATGGCTTCCATAATTCCTTTAAATCACACAGCCACTCATCCACCTTCAGAGGATGGAACTCAAAGTTCAGGAGGCAAAGGCAGAGGCGGAAGAAATATACAGCAATGACTATTCCCACACAAGTCTAACCACACAGTCCACTCAGGAGCTTCATTACCCCCAGTGGGAAAAGACTCTCATTATTTCAAGACTGGTGGCAGCACACCACCTCAAACAAATGGATCCTGGAGGTAGTGTCAAAAGGGTATGTGACAGAGCTGACACAAAGGCCAGAAAGACACAGATTCATTCAGTCCTGTTTATCAAAAAGAAGAGCATCCACCCATCAGATTCAGCAGATTCTGAAAGACTTGATGCAGAACAAGGCCATTCAACTTTTCCTGACACACGAACAGGGACATGGAATTTACTCCATTTTCTTTCTGGTCCTGAAAAAGAACAGGGATCTTCACCCCATACTGGATTTTAAATCATAAATGAATACGTGGCTATTCAAAAATTAAAAATGGAGACTCTGATATCGCCTCTCAGAAGAGTCAGAGCAGACGACTACATGACCTTGACAGATCTAAAAGACACTTACCTCCACCTCCCAATTCAGCTGATCCACTGACAGTTACTAAGATTCCACATTCTGGGCTAGCACTTTCAGTAACATGCCCTACCCTTCAGCCTAGCATCAGCTCCAATGGTATTTACAAAAATCTCCATAGTCCTCGTAGTCCGTCTATGGGAACAAGGTGTAGACATTATTCCCTACCTGGACAACTGGTTAATTTGAGCATGGTCCAGAACCCAGTCACAAAAGAACACACTTCTAGCTCTACAGGCCCTGGCAGGCCACGTTTGGGTAGTCAACCATGCCAAGAGCTCTCTAACCCTCCTTGTAGTGGTTGGAGCACCTGGGAGTAGAAATAAACACATCTGAGGGCAAGGCAAGACCATCCAGATAATGGGTGGAGAACTTGATTAACCTAGTCTGACAGTTAAAGTTCAACAAACTTACCACCATTGTACAAGTAGCTGAAGTGCTGGGATGCATGGCCTCATGCATCAACCTGGTGCCATGGTCCAGATGGCACATAAGGCCACTACAGAATTATCTCTTGACCCAAGACTTTCTGACAGAAGAGAACTTAACAGTCAAAATTGCCTTACCACTAGCGGGTGAGACAATCCCTGACCTGGTAGACCCTCAGACGCAATCTCATGAGAGGCACCCCCTTGGAGTTGTCCGACAAAGCCACTCTAGATACAGACGCCAGTCTAACGGGATGGGGAATATGGATGGACTCCCTGTCAGCCCATGTCTCCTGGACAGTGGCAATATCCAGACTGTCCATAAATGTCCTGGAAATGAGGGTGGTCTAGCACGTGCTCAGGGCATTCAAGAAGTCCATTGCCAGTTGGTCAGTTCTCATATGGTCCAACAACCAGGTGACTGTGGTCTATATCACCAAACATGGGGGAACCAGAAGCAAGGCCATACAAAGAGAGGTGATGAAGGCAATGACCTGGGCTCAAGCTAACCTCATCCACATCAGAGCCATACATCTGGCAGGCAAGCTCAATGTTAGAGCAGATTGGCTCAGTCAACAGCAGATGCATCCCAGGGAGTGGCAACTGCACCCAGACTTGTTCTGGATGATCCAGAAGAGATGTGGGACCATATCCTGAGACCTGATGGCTACCAGGGCAAACTCCCATGTAAACAGTTTTTACTCCAGGTACAGGGAACAGCATTCCCAGGGGAGTTGACACCCTATCCCAGAGCTGGACAATGGACCATGCATATGTACTTCCTCCCATTCTACTAATCCCACATGTTCTGTCCAAAATCAGACAATCCCAGAGGCTCATCATCCTAGTGACCCCTCACTGGCCTCATAGAACATGGTTTTCCATGGTAATGGCCATGGCAGTAGACAAATGGAATTTGCCTTACAGATTTGACATGTTAACCTAGGGTCAAATGATTCTTCTGGCCCCAGAGACCCTGAAATTATCAGCTTGGCTCCTAAGAAGCAGAGATCGGTGAAGGCTGGCTATCATGCCTTGGTCATTTCAACCATGTTACAGTTTAGAAAGCCATCTACTGCCTCCACCTACAGATGACAGTGGGGCATTTTCTGGGGCCTGGTGCAGGGCAAGGGCCATGGAGCCAGAAAAAAAAACAACATGTCAACTATCCTAATTTACCTGCATCAGGGTTTGGACACTGGTTTATCTCACTCCTCACTCTGGGTGCAGCTTTCAGTAATAGGCACAGCTCTGGGTCCCATCAGACAGCAGAGTCCAGGCATGCATACTTCTGATAAATGAACCCATGATGTAATGTCTGCAGTGCCATGGATATTCCACATAACTCAATGGGTATTTACTCACCTGCTAAAGGTAATTGTGTTAGTTGATACCCATGGCACTCCATGGTCCTCCCATCAGAGAGACCAGAGTGGCAAGAATAAATTTTGATAAATATAAGTGATTGGAGGTGCTTAATTGAACTTATCCATAAAGGCAGACAGTGATTAAGAATAGTACCCACATCCACAGCTGTAACTGCCGCTAGTCAAAGCCGTACTCAATACTTATGACAAAGCTTATTACTAAGCTGCTAAGGACGACATAACTCTGGTATTGTTTGCATCCATCCTACCTGTACCAGCTTGTTTGTATCTATGTCTTAATTTACTGTTATACTGCTATACTGTGTATTTTGGTTTGTCTTACTGTGACAATGTACCTTTGTAAATGAGCCTATGGCTCAAAGGTTTTCCAAACTGCTGTTTAAATAAAATAAAATAAAAATAAAAATGCACAGGCTAGTGTGGGATTTCCTTTGTAAAGTAGATGATTCATAATTTTTTTTTCCTTCAGTCACAATATCTGACTGAGCATTAGTATTGCATTAATAGGAAAACAAAGGGTATTGATGGTTCTTATCATGCTCCCTCTAGTGTTTCTCTGTTATCCTATGGGTTCAAAGTGCTATGTACTGTATGTGTTACTAACCTGGTTTCAGCTATAGAAGAATCAAATTGAGGAGAAGGGACTCCTGGGACCAAGACATACTACAAAATGTGATCCTGGGTCACACATGCATCCTAGCCTATCAGGTGGACTAAAACCCATGATGTAATGTCTGGGGTACCATGGATATCAACTAACAAAATCACCTTTACCAGATGAGTAAACACCCATTATTAGCGGTGCTAGTTGAAAATAAAAATATAAATAAGCAGTGTTTAAAACTTCATTTTCATTACATTGTACTAATATAGTTTTATTAAAGGTGACATTCTCTTTAGTTTCATTTTTATACTACTTATATATCTTGGTCTAGTACTTAAGAGGAAAACTGCCATAGGATACTTTTTTAGGTGGACTGGGTGATAGATTTCACCTGAAAATACCCATATATGATTCAAATGTAAATGCTTTTATAAACTTCAGGAATGTATTTGAGCAGTTAAGATATTCCTCTGCAACAGTATTTTCTCACCTTTTCTCTTTGTTTATGAAGTATTATTACCTACTTTCTTCATCATGTTTTTTGTTCTCTGTTTTTCCCCACATTGAAGATATGGAATGTTTATCATGGAATGTTCATCATGGAATACAGGGATTCAAAATTCTGCTCAGTTCCACTGGCAGAATGCTGCTCCTCCTCTAAAGCCAGAGCCTCAAATATCTCACTGTCAGGGCAAGCAGAAGAGATTTCCCTGTTGAGCAGGTAAAGACAGAAGGGGGCTTTTTCATTGTCAGCAAAGAAACAGTCGTAATGAAATCTGTAAACAATACTGTTTCCAATTTGTTTATCAGTATAAGGAAAGTGTGATGATCAGGGAAACAACATTTAATTAATTTATTTTATTTGTTATCCCTTAGTTTGATTTTTAGGGCACAGTTGAAGGTTTTTACAGTGTAAAGGTAGCAGTCATGTTTGTGCTGGAAGATTAGTTCAGGTTATAGGGAGACTGATGGAAGATAGTTCGGGTTGTAGGAGGAGTGATTTGCTCGTTGTGTGATGTGGTTTAGGATTAGAATGACTGTGCATTTATAGATTTAATGTACAGTCAGCTGATGTCTCTTGGTCAATGAGCTTTCTAGATTTTTTCTTGCCATTTTAAAAAATAGATGATAATATATGGAACATCACAACATATTTAACCACATAATTCTACTCATCCAAAATGCAGCAAATACATTTCAATATTTTCCATAGGACATATTTCAGATATCACATCACAACAGCAACAGGAAAACAGTAAAGACCAGCACAGCCACATTTTTGACTGGTTGCTGTAATGGTCTGCTGGGTTCCCAATGCTTCCGCCTCCAGGGTGTATACCCCCCTCCATGAACCAACTCTGACTCGGAGTTGGTTATCTTAGGTGCAGGGGGGGCAGGGAGCACACATTACTCCAGCAACAGCACAGCACCAATTGGCGGTGTTGTGCCATCGCTGTTCTGAGAGTCGGTGAAATCCATTTCACTGTGGCATGGTGGAAGCCATATTTTACACCAACCAGATTACATAAAATAGATAAACAAATCAATGAAAACTGTTCAGGGTACTCCATTGATAATAATAATAATAATAATAGTAAAAAAATCTTTATTTCTATAGCACAATTCAAAAAATATCAAACTGCTGTACAAAATATAACAATAAAATATATTAAAAAGATAAAGCAATAAAACACAGTGCTATCCAGATTTCGCACCTCTATACCTTAAAATGATATATTACTTAAAATCTCCAAAGGCAAGATAAAACAGATGAGTCTTTAAGGCCTTCTTAAACTCTCCATGGTCTGGCACTCTTGAATACGATGAGGTAGAGAGTTTCACAGGGTGGGGGCCACATACATAAAAGCTTGCAACCCCGAAGTTTTCAGTCATACCCTGGGAACCTTGAGCAATCCCTCGTCGGCTGAGCAGAGAGGTTGAAGGGGGCAATAAGGAATCAGAAGCTCTTGCAGGTAGCCCAGACCCTATCTATGTAGGGCCTTATTGGTCAGTAAACCAACCTTGAAGGTGATCCACCACAGCACTGACAGCCGGTGCAGTTTGCGCAGCACAAGCTTAATGTGACTCACATGAGAGAACCCCATCAACAGCCTGGCCACTGCATTCTGCACTAGCTGCAAGCAGCAGATATCAACCCCTAGAAGCCCTAGGTAGAGGGAGTTGCAGTAGTCAATGTGCGAGGTCACAAAGGCGTGGATTAGCATTGGAAAGTTGCTAGACAGAACAAGATGCTTTACCTGAGCAATGTTTCTCAGATGATAAAAAGAATACTTGACTACTGCCAAGACCTGTGAATGCAATGTCAGCCCATCATCAAGAATCACTCCCAGATTCCGCATCTGTTAAGAGCATAGTAGCTGGCTACCTCTGAGCCAAAGCCCAGAGGAAAGCACTGCCACCAACCTCTCTATCCAGTGACCTGGATCCACACCAACACCTCAGTCTTATCAGAATTGGAGTGCAGGGAGAAATAGAACAAGATCTTAGATAACCTAAGAGCTACAATTCTAGAGATTATGTACATTCTTCAGGAGTTGTGAGAAACCCATCTTCCTTGTGATTTTCTCTGTCACAAGCTTGGTGTAAGTAGTATAATAAATTTTATTAGTACTCCTTGCTTGTTTACAAATGTTTCTTGGCAGACTCCGAGATACAAGTATCTGTATTATTATTATTTTTATTGTTTACCCTACACACCAAGAGTGTTTAGATAACACAGCTTCAACCAGCTGGCCTTCATCCAGTCCTGGATTTCTGCGAGGCAGCTATTAAAGACTGAGAATGCACTATCCTGGTCAGACACAAAAGACAGGTAGAGCTGGGTTTCATCTTCATAGCAGTGAATCCTCAGTCCATTCCATCTCACAATGTCTCCCAGTGGTAGCCTATACACTGCGAACAACACTGGGGACAGCACAGAGCCCTGGGGAACCCCACAAGGCAGAGACAATGAGACTAAGGAATACATCCTGGACACCACCCACTGAGACCTGCCAGTGAGGAATGATTGAAACCATCTGATGACCATCCCTGACAGACCATGGATATCCCTCAGGCACTCCAGCGATCCCCCATGGTCCATGGTGTCAAAGGCTGAAGAGAGATCAAGAAAGGCCAAGATGGAGCAGTACTTCTGATCTCTTGCAATCAGGAGATCATTGAGCACCCGAATCAGAGCAGTCTCAGTACTGTGCCTCTTCTGAAAATCAGATTGGAGAGGATCATAGATGTCATGGGTGGGCAAATGGTTCTCCAGCTGCAGCATGACTACTTTTTCAATCACCTTCTCTATAAAGGGAAGGTTAGAGATTGGCCTGTAGTTAGGGCAGTTTGGGTCAAGAGGTTTTTTTAAGGAGTGGTGTTACCACTGCCTCCTTCAGGGAGTTCGGAAACTCACCCCACTATAGAGAGCACTAAACTATCTCTTCCAGGACAGGGCCAATGGTATCAACACACCCCAATATGAGGCAAGTAGGGCCCAGGTCCAAACTACAGCAAGTCAGCTGCATGCTCTGGACAATCTGCACACATCCAAGATCTCTGGCTGGTTGAAGAGTACCCAAGAAAATTGAGGTGTAGTAACCATGCACTGACCACTGACAGTCCCCATAGAATTAATCTGATCTCTGTCCTGATGTCGGTCACATTATTAGCAAAGAATCGAGCAAACTCATCACTCTTATCCTGTGAAATGCTCCTTTGAACTTGCAGGCAGGTTGGATTGCACAACCTGTCTACAGTTTGAAAGAGCTGAGATGGTTGATTCTGAGCTGCAGAAATCTCCCCAGACAGGAACTCTGCCTTCTTATGGGAGATTGCTGATTGATAGTGCCAATAATGTTCCATCAATCTAAGGTGGTCGGCATCCAGGCCAGATCTCTGCCAGCACTGTTCTAGCCTATACCCAACTCATCTCGGCTCCCTCAAGGTCCCATAGAACCAAGAGGGCTGAGGGAAAAGAGTGAGAGGATGAACTCAGACAGGAGCGAGAGATTACAGAGCTCCTGCCACAACCTTGTTATAGGCTTGGACCAGATTATCTGGACCCTCACTTGCATACGGCAATCTTGATAGGTCTAATACTGCCAAAAAACCATCAGGGGTTATGTCCCTCAAAGGGCGGTATCTATCCATCTCCACAGGAGCAGGCCTTTAGGGGGGAGCCTGGAAATTGAACCTTATAGTGTGATGGTGAGACCATCCAATTGGTTCCACCATCAAATTGGAGGCTTCCATCCCCAGGAGGAAAACCAGGTCTAGTGAGTGAACCTGATTTTGGGTTGCAGAGGCAACTACCTGTGTGAAGTCCAACGAGTTCATAAGTTGGAGGATGTTCTGGCCAAATTGTGAGAGTTTGCCATTGACCCAGGCATTGAAGTCACTCAGCACCATCAACCTGGGTGACTCCAACACCATGTTGACAAAGAAGTCTGTGACCTCCTGCAGGAAAAATATCTCACCCCCGAGTGAATGGTAGATGAAAATGATTATACACCCCACACCTGCAGCCGCAGTACACTCAGGTGATCTGGACTTCTCAACTGGCACCTCTATAAGGCCCAATTCCATCTTAAAACAGATGGCAACACCCCCGCCCTTGCGGTCCGATCTCGAACGATGTATCACCAAGAACCCAGCAGGAATAGCCGCCTCCAAAATTGGGTCAGCATTCTCATCTAGCCAGGTCTCAGTGATGCAAGTCAGGTCTGCTGTCCCAACAAGATCAGCTATAATGGCTGTCTTGTTCTTTATACACCTGGCATTGCACAACACCACTCGAGTTGGACAAGACTCCGGAGCTGGCCAGACTACAGGCTCTGTAACACTGGAGCCCTTGGGTATGGGGACCAGATATGGAGACCCATGGTCTGGAATCCATTTCACCCCAGGGCATCTCCTGGACCTAACTACCCCAATCTGACCACCCAGCTCACCCTTCCCCCAAGGTTCAGGGCACCCAGCCCCCCTTCGACTCCTACTCACTATTCCCAATGCCTTGCAGTGCCCATAGACTGCTGCCAGCAAATCAGGACAATTAAAGGGGCAGAGGCCCTGTAGTTCAGAGGAGGACTAGCACCTGACCAGGAGAGCTACCTGCCAGCACATCTTTATGTCAGCCAGAAACTACTTAAAAAAAAATAAAACCATAAAAATGACCCAATCTAAAATAACAAATCAAATCAGTCGTTATTTATATAGCACCTTTCAGAACCAAGGCACTTCACAGACCATAAATATATTAAAACACATTATGAAAATATTAAAATAAACATCATGTAATATAATTAATCAGGGAAGGCTAATGAGAACAAATAAGTTTTCAACATTGTTTTAAAATTTGTAATGGTCAGGCATTCTGTTAACCGAGGTAGAGAATTCCACAGGGTCAATGCCACAAACGAAAAAGCATGCCTGCCAGATGTTTTAAGATGAACCCAGGGAATCTCTAGCAATCCCTCATCGGTGGATTGAAGGGGGCGATTTGGGGAGTAGGGAACAAGGAGATCTTTTAGGTAGTCAGGTTCCTGTTCATGTAGGGCTTTAAAGGTAAGCAAGCCAATCTTATAGGTGATCTGCCACTGAATTGGCAGCCAATGCAATTCGTGCAGAACTGGAGTAATATGACTGGACCTAGGGGTACCAGTCAATAGTCTAGCTGCAGCATTTTGCACCAGCTGCAAGTGGCGGATATCAGCCCCAGATAGCCCAAGGTAGAGGGCATTGCAGTAGTCTAGATGGGTAGTAATGAAGATGTGGACCAGAGTTGGAAGATCATCCTGAGGGATCAGGTGTTTCACCCGAGCAATGTTCCTCAGGTGGTAAAATGAGGATTTGACCACAGCTGACACTTGACACTTCAAGATCAATCCATCATCAAAAACAACACCCAGTTTACGTACCCGATCTGAGGTAATGAGCTGGATACCATCAAATGATATCTCCTAAAAGCAGCATATACACTGCAAATAACATGGGAGCCAATATGGAGCCCTGCTGTACCCCACAGGAGGGGGGAGGGCATCAGAGGAATATATTCCAGTGACCACCTTCTGAGATCTGCCTGTTAGGAAAGATTGAAACCATTTGAGGGCTGTACCTGACAGGCCACAAAGGATCGGCAGGGTCTCAAAAAGGACCCCATGGTCCACAGTGTCAAAAGCCACAGAGAGATCGAGAAGGACCAAGATGGTATGAGCCTTTTGATCTCTCGCCATCAGGAGATCATTTAACACCCAGACAAGGCCAGTCTCCATGCTATGTCTCTTCCTAAATCCAGACTGGAGAGCCTCATAGACACCGTGAGTTTCTAGGTGATTGTCAAGTTGCAATGCAACCACCTTCTCAATAACCTTCCCCACAAAGGGAAGGTTAGAGACAGGTCGGAAGTTAGCTGGATCGACGGGGGTCCAAAGAGGGTTTTTTCAAGAGTGGCCTAATGACCTCCTCTTTTAAGGGATCCAGAAAGGTTCCCCTTTCCAAGGATCTCCATACAATTTCAGCAAGGATTGGGCAGGATAGCATCTACACATCCCAACAAAAGGGGGTAGGGCCCGGATCCAAACTACAACAGGTTGGATGCAAAGTCTGGACAATCTTCACAATGTCCATGAATTCCAGTTGGCCGATATCCATCCAGACAGACCAGGTGTTTACCACTTCCCATCACTTCTCCACAACCCCTCATGGAAGGAGCCAGGCTGAATCCGGACCTGATGCTGTCAACCTTATCAGCAAAAAAACGAGCAAGCTCATCACACATAACTTGTGAAAAAACTCTTCCAGACTGCAGACAGACTGGATTGCACAATCTGTCCACAGTATGAAAGAGTTGAGCCGGTTGGTTATGCACTGCAGAAATCTCCTTGGACAGGACCTCTGCCTTCTTATGGCTGATTTATGGTTGATAGCCATCACAATGCTCCATCAATCTAAGCCTTTCAGCATCCAGGCAGGACTTCCACCATGCTCTTTCCAGCCTTTGACCACTAATCCTCAACTCCTTCATGGACCCATCAAACAAAGGGGACCTTGGGTGAAAAGTAAGTGGTCAAGCGCGAACAGGAGCAATCAAGTCCAGAGCATCTCCCACTGCCTTATTATAGGCAAGTTCCAGATTCCCAGGACTTGTGCTATCCTCCAATAATCCCAATAGTTCCAGCACCACTGATAGACCATCTGGGGTAACTCCTCTCAAAAGGGGTACCGAACCATCTCGAAAGGGGTAGGTCCATTTGGGGGAGCCCGAAACTGAACCCTATGGCGTGATGGTCAGACCAAATAACTGATTCCACCCCCAAATCAGTGATCTCCCTACCTAGGAGGAATAGAAGATCCAATGAGTGACCTCCTAAATGCGTAGAGGAGGTAACAACCTGTGTCAGGCCCAGCATTGTCATTAACTGGAGGAGAATTTGACCAAATTGTGAGAATTCGTCGTTGACACAGGCATTGAAATCCCCCAGAATTATCCATCTGGGGAATCCAATACCATGTCAATGATGAAGTCTGCAATCTCCTGCAAGAATGCACCACATCACCTGCTGGATGGTAGATAAGGAGTATCCTGCAACCTACACCCTCACCCATAACACACAAAGGATCTAACAGTCCCCACTGGAACATCCACAAGACCCAGTTCCGTCTTAAAAAAAATGGCTATACCCCCACCCCTATGATCCAACCTCAGGCGGTGAATCACCAAGAACCCAGCTGGAACTGCAGAATCCATTACTGGGCTCGAATTTTCATCCAGCCAGGTCTCAGTGATGCATGTCAAGTCTACTGTTTCAACAAGATCAGCTATAATAGCTGTCTTGTTTTTAATAGACCTAGCATTACATAGCACCGCCTGGGTTAGACGAGATGTTGGAGATGACCTCGACTCCTGACCCTTGGGTATGGAAACAAGACAGGGATTACCCCTGTCTCGGCACCATTTTGCCCCAGGGCGTCACCTGGTCCTCACCAACAATCCAAACAGAACGACAATGAGTGTATGTTTCTGCTGGTAAAGGGGGGGCAACTAAATGGATGCAACTCCTTGAGCCTAGTGGGAGAATATTACCTGACCATCCTTACACCTTCCCAACACGTTAAGGTACAATCCTACATCGAATTCTCACACAGTTACGAACCAGTAGCCAATCCAAACACAAAAATAAAATCAAAATTCTTACCTCCCCCACCCTAAAAATAAACAAAAAAAAATTAAACTATAGATCCTAAAATCCAAATTAACATTAAAATAATGTCAATCATATCAATAATAAAAGTCACTATAGCAAGGAAGTCTGAGTATTTGGGGAAAAATTAATTATCCAGGCCACATTGAGTCTCTCACCACTTGCGGACACCAGGAAAACTTCAGAAGCTCCCACCTCCTGAACAGACAGATGGAAAGTATCTTGAAGATTTCTCCCACAAGTGAAAAAGTAAACTCCAAACTTCAGGTGCTCTCACCACCTGTGATTTGGAAACTGAACATATAGCACTCTCACTGCTAACCAAATAAATGGAATAAAAAGTCAGACCATAATCCAAAGAGTCAAAATTAAATCCAGCAGATGCTTTTTCAGAAAGTAGATCGCTCTGGGCTGGGAATAAACCCCCCAAGTCCATGGGCTGCCAGTGCTAGTCCACAGTAGCCAACATGGGTCTCCAAACAACCTACCAGTAAGTGGATCCCCCAGGGATCCCTAGAGGATGACAACCCCAACCACCAGCTCCCTAGCAGTTAGGATGCATAATATTAAATCAGTACTATCAAATCAACCCCTCCCACCACACCCACAAACTGATATAAGGATAAAAATAATTAAACAAAATTGCTAGTCCATGTAACTGCAAAAAGTCAGTAGAGGCAGGTCGAGGACAACCAGTCACCATATACTACTCCAAAATGAAGTCTGAACCTGGATAGCTCCCACCACTCCAGGTGAATGTCAAAGTAAAGATTCAATCCCAGCACCACCTTTCATGTAGCAAGGGAAGAGTCAACAGTAGCTTAAAAATATAAAATAAAAATAACGTGTAGAGCACTCTCACCACCCCTCCGGAATCAGCAAAATCGAAGGTGGAGGTGAGCTGTTAGATTCCAGAGGCACAGTTCTTGACACTGACAGCCAGTCAAGCCTCCAAAATGACGAATCAAGGGGGTAGTGTGAAGAAAAGGCAGTCCACTGTCATAAGCCTTCAGATATCTTCTCGATAACAAAAGAATCAATCTTCAGCAATAACCTCTGCTGCCACAGAAAATTCTGGGGTCCCAAGTTCGGCTCTCACTTGTTTCCAAAAGCTCGATACTGGATAAAGCTACCCCACAGGTCAGCACTCCCAGCTTGCAGGGGAGAGCCGACAGTAAAGAACCCAGATAGTGTAATAAGTGGGGAAAATGCTGAAATCCCAAGCTACACTACATAGGAATTTGTTGCTCCCCACTCCACCCGCAACCAGCAGTTACCCTCTCCCAGGAGAATCAGTCTTCTAGCCAACCTCCCAGGTGGCTTAGGAAACACCACACTCCCCAGCTGACTCTTCGGTGACCAGATGCAAGCATTCCTGCACAGTCTGAGGCACAGCAGAGGAAAGGTTGCCCCCAGATAAGTGAAGAAGGGACTTCCCCCAATACCTCTCTCCAACACTTCATGAAGCCCACAGAATTCAGGCAGCGTCTTCACTATTCTAAGTCCATCTCCAACAAGCTCCACCAGCCAGCTGCAGCTTGACCCAAATGACTTTGGACACTCACCCTGCACTGATTCCTCCAGCAATGGGAAGTGACCAGCAGCAGAAATTCAATGTAAAATCCAACGCCCAGCTCCCACCTCAGAAAACAATGAACTAGCTCCTCGACTCTCTGTCCACTCAAAAGATGCAGGCACTGTAGGGGTAAACAGAATGGAACGATTCTTTGGACAAAAAAGATTTACTTCCACAGATTAAATTAAATAAGCAGTCCACAGATAAGTACATCCCACCACGCACCTAACCTTTCTTCTTCACTCAATATCCCTGAACTAGCTGCAATTAAATATAGCAAAAACCAAAACAGTGAAAATGAAATTAAGCAAAAAGAAAAACTGAATAAATCAAATAAAAATGAAATCTAAAACAATAAGTAGCTCTAGCTCTAGCTGCTGCCTACTGATGGCTGGCCCAGTGTGGCCACCATTTTGGAGAATCACTAACGCATATGTTCTTAACATGCAGAGAACTAACCAAGTTCTGCAATACAATAGCAAACATTTTAGAGCAAGCAACTATTCTAAACATAAAAAGACAGGCCCTAGTCATTATTTTAAGAGGCAACTCTGTAGAAGTAGAAGGACTACAGGAACAAAAACAAGCATTTGTCAATGTCGAATGTTTGCTTGTTGGCATTGGCATTGGTAGTGTAGGAGTTACAGAGATGCATAATAGGAATGTCAGTGAAGTATTGAACTGAAGACAACCCCACCACCACCCTGCAGTGACTGCCAGACATTGGGGTGTGCCTTTGGGTCATCGGCCATAACGCCCATGCCATTTCACCACACCCTACCCTGCAGACACTGACAAGTGTCACGGTGTGCCTTGGGATCTTTGGGCCTTATGGTCACCCCATTCCATAAGGAAATACAGTGAGATGGGTGCAGTATAGGAGAATGGGGAGAACTGTTGGGCTGAAGAGTCCAAGGCACACCTCGATGCTTGTCACTGGCTGCAGGGTGTGGGTGGGGGTGGAATGGCATGAGTATTACAGGTGACAATCCCAAGTCACACCCCTGATGCCTGTCAGTCTGTACAGGGTAGGGTGTTAAGGTTGGAAGCCTTAATGCCCCAGGTGTTTGTTGGTATTTTCAATCCAAATTTTCAACATGTTTTTTTTGTGACCCCACCTCATGAACAGTGGCAATATCAGTTAATTAGCCGAAAGCCGATTTTGCACAGTGAGTACGCCATTTGGCACCACAGGTGCAAAAACACATTTTGAACTGGATGTGAAAAATGACAGATGTACTGTTCATGAGGATGTGTAAAAAATAGCAATGTTGAAAATCTGGAGTGAGACTGTAAAACAAGCATTTGTCAATGCCGAATGTTGTCTTGCTGGCATTGGCATTAGTAGTGCAGAAGTTGGAGAGATGCATAATAGGAATGGCAGTGCAGTATTGAACTGATTCGAACCCCACCCCCACCCTGCAGAGACTGACAGGCACTGGGATGTGCCTTTGGATCATCGGCCATAGCACTCACACTTTTTCACCTCACCCTACCCTGCAGACACCGACAAGTGTTGTGGTGTGCTTTGGAGTCTTTGGGCCTTACTGTGTAGGACCAGTGGGTGACACCATGGGTGGGGATCCACAGGATATGGCAGCCCATGCCAGTCCACCAGAGGCTTCCATTCCCCCTTCAAAACAAGCCAGAAGTGTGCCATAATATCAGACCAGTGCCAGTGACACCCCAGCCCATACCTTTTCACCCAGGACTGGGGGCCAGTGGAGAATGGGCTGTACTTGCCCCAATATGAACTGGACAACCAGTCAGAGAGGGGCACATAGGTGGTATGACAGCCCCAAAGTAGATGCCCTCTGTGCCAGCTGCACTTGCTTCACTGGCAATGTGCAGGATCATGCAGTTGTCTGTTCCCTTGTCTGCCCCCAACCCGCCGCAGAGATGGGTCCTGTGACCATGATTTGGGCATGGAGTAAGCATACAGCAATGGCTCTGGATGCTGTGGGGTGCCCCGAAGGTGCACATCCTGTGCATGGGGGGCCTCTGCAGCTGTCCACCCCCATTGCAAGAGTGGAGCAGCTGCAAGCATTGTGTGGAGCATGCCCTTATTTTAAAGCATATTACATATAGAATAATGCATGGGGTGGCATGTGTAACGAGAATGATACACACACCAGAGGCGTGAGATGCTACATAAACCCCGAGGGCAAAGTTCAAGGGGTTTAGTAAAGCATCCCACACTGATTATTGAGAATGCGCTCATTTACGAGCGTGCGTTTCGCAGTTGCTATGCACCTCGTAAAACAGTCATTTTATGGGGCATTGTCACCAAATTTTCAACACAGGCATTTTAGGACCTCTGTTCATGAACAGTATTACTGTCATTTTTGTAATGTGTCCCAAACACTGATTTTGAACAGCAACCACGCTATTCTGCGCTGGAAGTGCGAAAACACATTTTGGCCAGGATGTGAAAAATGATAGCTGTACAGTTCACAAGAAGGTGTGGTAAAATGCCAATGTTGAGAATCTGGCATGCAAATAGTACAAATGCGTCATGTATGAGCGCATATGCTATGTGACGATACGCATACTAGTGAAACAGTCACTTTATTAATTATTGTCACCAAATTGTCAACACAGGCATTTTAGGATCTCTGCTCATGAACAGTGTCACTGTCATTTTTGTAATGTGTCCCGGACACTGATTTCGCACCACCACCACGCTACTCTGCACTGGAAGTGCGAAAACACATTTCAGCCAGGATGTAAAAAAAAAAAAGACAGCTGCACGGTTCACAAGAAGGTGTGGTAAAATGCCAATGTGGAGAATCTGGCATGAAAATATTGTAAATTCATTAACTTACGAGCGTGCGTTGTGCAGTTGCTATGCACACACGTAAAACAGGCATGTTTTGGATTTTTCCCACCAGATTTGCAACATAGGGTTTGAAAGCTCCCTTAATAGTGGCACTGTCATCTCTATAGGTCCTGAAAGGTGATTCCATGCAGTGACTGTGAAATCACCTTCGGGACCGAATGACGCCATGACAGTGCAAGAATTCATGAGAAGGGGTCCCAAAAACCCCATGTTGAATATTTGGGGGAAAAATTCACAAAAATGCCTGAGATATGTACTAAAGTTGAAAAAAAACCCTATCTATCCCATTATACAGCTTACCAGCATTTCCTCAGTTCGCGGTCGGCTTTGAAGAGTGCTGACGTGTTCCTGGTCCACTGATGATCATCGCACCAAGCTCCAGAGGTAAGTATGGGATATGGGGTGTGGGTGGGAGCAGGGGGGCATGGAGACTACAAGAGACCATTTTCCTTTTACTGGTAGTAAAAGGAAAAGAAAACATCGCAGGACAGTTTTTTCTCCACGAGATTCAGCACCCTGGGGTGGGCTCCCAGTGTGCCACCTAACTGTTTTGGGGTGTCTGTAGCCAAAGGGGATTGGGCACCCTCATCGGCAAACAACATGGGGACAAAATTTATGCTGACTGGGATTGGGAACCTGTCGGCACACAAAGAAGGGGGAACGCAGAGCCAAGGGATTGGGCACCCCTCAGTATTAAACAATTGGGGGTAATTTCTGCCAATGGGGAGTGGGCTCCCCCATCAGCACACAAGGAAAGGGGAGGCAGGGTAACAGCCGAGGGGGGATTGGGCACCCCCTCGGCATTACACAATTGGGGGGGCACTTTATGCCGATGGGGCATGGGCTCCCCTGTTGGCACATTGACAGGGGGCAGGGGTAGCTGACTGGGGGATTGGGCACCCCCAAAGTCGGCAGTTCTATGGCCCTGTCCCGTGAGCAAGGCAAGAAAAGGACCGCTGCATCTGATGAGCTTTTGCTCAGACTGCAGCATACCTTTCCTTAGATGTGCTCACCACAATATGTATGCATGGTGTGGCGCCGGCATGGAGGCTGATTGGAGAATGAGGGATGCACCTGCTGATATGTGCCCTGCATTTGCCCAACAGCGACCACGCCTCCAAATCTGCACTACCGCAAGATGTTGACTTGCGTGCAAGCGTGGCAAGCCAACATAAAAACTGGTGAAGTCATGAGTGAGCATAGAAACTGCATAATGCACACCCATAATGTAATTAGTTTGGGAATTTTTTTACAGCAGATTGCCAACACAGGCATTTTGGGACCTCCACTCATGAACAGTGTCACTGTGATTTTCTTAATCTGTCTCGAACACTGATTTCCCACAGTGACCGCGCATTTCTGTGCTGGAAGTGTGAAAACACATTTTGGCCGGGGTGTAAAAAATGACAACTGTACTGTTCATAAGGAGGTGTGGAAAAATGCCAGTGTTGAAAATCTGGACTGAAAATATTACAAATTTGTGAACTTACGAGGGTGCATGGAAACTACGCAATGCACGCTCATAACACAGTCATTTTATGGACTTTTGTTACCAAATTTTCAACATAGCCATTTTAAGACCCCACTCATGAACAGTGTCACTGTGATTTTCTTAATCTTTCCCAAATATTTATTTTGCACACTGACCTCGCCATTGTGCTCCAAATGTGCGAAAATACATTTTGGGCAAGGGGTGAAAAATTATAGCTGTACTGCTCATACGGAGGTGTGGTAAAATGGCAATGTTAAAAATCTGGAGTGAAAATAGTAAAAATTCTTGAAGTTACAAGCATGCATAGGAACTATGCAATGTATGCTCATAAAACAGTCATTTTTGAGAATTTTTTCACCAGATTTTCAACATAGGGTTTTGGGGGGCCTACCTCATGAACTGTGACACTGTCATTTCATGATTCAGTCCCAAAAGGTGGTTCCACGCAGTGACCCCAAAATCACCTTTTGGGACCGAATAACAAAATGACAGTGGTTCAATTCATGAGGTGGGGTCCCAAGAATGCCATGTTGAAAATTTGGTGAACAAAATTCCCCAAAATGGCCAAGATATGCACCAAAGTTGGAAAAAAAAAACATTTATGTCATTATACAGCTTACTGGCATTTCTTCAGTTCACAGTTGGCTTTGAAGAGTGCAGACGTGTTCCCGGTCCACCGAATATCATCGTGCTGGCCTCCAGATGTAAGTATGAGGTGAGGCTGGTGTTGGGAGGTGGGTTACACAGAAGATGGGTGTGGGTTGGGTGAGGGGGGCAAGAGAGTCAATGAGGGACCTTTTTCTTTTGTTACAGATATATATATTTTTTTAAACAAAGATGACATGGGACTTTTGTGATGCTGGGCTGGGCTCCCAGTGTGGCACTTGGAGTTGGTTTGGGGGACAGTGGAGCCAATGGGGGATTGGGCACCCCCATTGGCCATACAGTGTGCGGGGGGAGCACATAATGATGCAGGACTCAGTGGAACCTACGGGGAAGCCACAGATGATTGCCACACTGGGGTGAGCTCCCAGTGTGGTACCTGGAAGTTTGCTTTTGGGAGAGTAGTGGAGTCGATGGGGGATTGGGCACCCTTGTCAGTCATACAGTGTGCAGGGGTAGAGGGGAGTGCATGAGCACTCTGGGGTGGGCTCCCAGCATGCTACCTAGGTGTTCATGGGGGGGGACTAGATCTGATTTCAGCAACGATTTGTCTATGACAGTTCAGATGCAGTGTTGACATGTAGGCAATTTGTATACTGCTGACGTCAGTATGCAAATTGCCTACACATTACCACCACTGATTGTAGCACTGCTTTCCTCAGAACTGTATGCCACTGCATCTGACAGGCTACCATAGACAGCTCGGACATTCATTGGTGCGGTGGGGCAGTGCCTGCAACAAGGAGAAGGGCATTGGATATGGGGCGGCACACCTAAAAAAAATTTGTATGGTGGCACTATGTTTCTTGCACATGTGTGCAAGCAAACTAAAAAAGTAATTTCACTAGGATTTTTGGTAGCAAAAAAATGCATATTGATGCAATGGACAGATAAAGAACCAGCAAATGAAAATAAATAGATTAATTTGATGAACTATACAAAATGGAAACAATTAATTATTTTACAAGACATAAGGAGAAAACGTTTGACAAAATCTGACATCCATTTAAAGATGTTGTTATAGGAAAGAGAAGGAATTAGTCTATCTGAGCCAAAGCTAACAGCAAGAATGTATAAGGAAATTAAATTAAAGGAGAGAGAATATTAGTATCAGGACAAACCCACATGAATCCTAAATATTGGTGAAAGAATATATTGTGCTGTTAAATATTGTCAAATAAGAAAAGTGTAATATTGAAACTGAGAAGACTTGCCAAATGATACAATGTGTAACTGTCTTACTTCACTAACAAAACAAGCATTTGTCCATGCCGAATGTTGCTTGCTTCTATGTGCTGTTTAGGTATTTGGAAGTCATTGGAGTGTAAATATTGAAAATTTGCGAACTTACGAGCGTCGCGTGAGGAACTGCGCAATGCTAGCTCGTAAAACAGTCATTATAGGATGTTTTCACCAAATTTTCAACATAGCCATTTAAGACCTCTGGTCATGAACAGTGTCACTGTGATTTTGTTAATGTGCCCATACATTGAGTTTGCACACCGACCTGCGCCCATTGTAGCGCTACATGGGCGGAAACATCGCTTTTGGCAGGATGTGAAAATGACAGCTGTACTGCCTCATAAGGAGGTGTGTAAATGGCAATGTTGAAAATCTGGAGTGAAATATTGAAAATTCGCAAACCCTCTGTATGATGCAGTGGGAACTGTGCAAAGCACACTAAGTAAAACAGTCATTTTTAGATTCTTTCACCAAATTTTCAACATTGCCATTTTAAGATCTCTGCTCATGAACAGTGACACTGTGATTTTCTTAATGTGTCCCATACACTGAGTTCAAGACAATGACTGCGCCATTGTGCACTACATGGGCGGAAACACGCTTTGGGTGAGATGGAAAATGACAGCTGTACTACTCATAGAAGGTGTGGAAAATGGCAATGTTGAAAATCTGGAGTGGAAATATTGAAAATTAAGAAACCTATGGCGTGCGTGAGGAACATAGCAACGATGCTCGTAAAACAGTCATTTTAGAATTTTTCACCAAATTTCAACATAGCCATTTAAGACTTCTGCTCATGAACAGTGTCACTGTGATTTTCTTAATTTGTCCCATACATTGATTTCAAGACACCAACTGCGCCATTCTGCGCTACATGGGCGGAAACACATTTTGGGTGAGATGTGAAAAATGACAGCTGTGCTACTCATAAGAAGGTGTGGTAAAATGGCAATGTTGAAAATCTGGAGTCACTGCGCAGTCACTGCGTGAAATCACCCTTCGGGCACGAATAACACCATGACAGTGACATCATTCATGAGAAGGTGTACCAAAATCCCCTTGTTGAAAATTTGGTGCAAAAATTCCAAAAAATGGCTGAGATATGCAATAAAGTTGAAACCCCTATCTAGCCCATTATACAGCTTACCGGCATTTCATCAGTTCGCGGTCGGCTTTGAAGAGTGCAGACGTGTTCCCGGTCCACCCAAGATCGTCGCGCCAGAGTCCGGAGGTAAGTATGGGGTGAGGGGGGTGTGGGGAGGCTGGGTGCGCAGGGTGGGTGCGGGTTGTGGAGGGGGTCGGAGACGCACCGTGGGACCGCTTTTGTCTTACAGGCACAAAAAAAGACGTCTTGGGACCGCTTGCCACGCTGGAGGGGCTCCCAGCGTGGCACCAACTACTGGGGGGGGAGATGACGCAGCTCAGCCAATGGAGATTGGGCCATACCACCATACAGTGTGTGCAGGGGCGCTGCTCGCCTGGGTGGTGAGCTGGCGGTGAGCAGCTTCTTATCGCTGCTCACTCAAGTGTAGCTCCCCTTTCTAATCAGAGTGTTACTGCATTTTAGAGCGTGGTCAGACAGCTCCAAAATGCATTGGCTTACAGAGGCCGCGCCTGCCAGGACACTGCCTGAATTGGAGGAGGAGGTGACACACCTCCGAAATCTCCGATGATGGCACTATGTTTCTTGCACATCCGTGCAAGCAACATAAAAACAGATCTCAGCATAGAAACATAGACTATGATGGCAGATAAGGACCCGCTTTGCCGAACCAGTCTGCCCATTTCCCTACCTATTGGATAAGCTTCAGATCCTAGTTAACCAATAGCCTGCTTCCTCCTACCACCCTCTAGAATTGCCTTTTATCTGTCCCAATGTAGATGTGAAAGGAAAAGTATGACTCCCACTGGGACTTGACTGGGACTTCCTTTGACATCTACATTTGGATTTATAAATTGCCTTGCAGTGGCTTATTGCATTAAGAAAAAGAAAGTTATTTGGGTCTTTGACACATTATGTCCCTCCCATGTATTCTTGAATTTACCCACAGCTTTTGACCCCCACAACCTCCTCAGGAAAGCCATTCCATGCATCCACCACCCTCTCCATGAAAAAATATTCACATTACCCTTGAGTCGCCCCCCTCCATATCTTCAAATTGTGCACCCTTGTTCTTGTACATCTTTTTTCTGAATGACGCAACCCTCTTGGACTATGTTGACTCCCTGTGATGTATTTGAAAGTTTCTATAATGTCCCCCTCTCCCTCCTTTCCTAGAGGGGGCAGGGGACACTAGTAGGAAGGTGAATGATAGAGGAGGCATAGATGGAAGGGTCTGCTGGCAAATGCCACTAGTCTTGGAAATAATATAGGGAGCCTGGAGGCGGTGGTTGGGATGGACTACCCAGATCTGATAGTAATAACTGAAACATGGTGGACTGATAACCACAGCTGGGAAATGGAATTACCAGGGTTTAGTCTCTATAGGAGAGACAGGACAAGAAGAAAAGGGGAAGGGGTGGCCCTATATATAAGGGATGGGATAACAGCAATGGTGAGTGGGGAAGACAGGGCTCAACAGAGATCCTTTGGGTGACATTAAGCAAGAAGGCAGAGGAGGCAGTAAGGGTAAGGGTGGTGTACAGACCACCAAATCAGGGGGCGGAGCTGGATAGAGAGTTGGCTAGGGAAATAAAAGGCATGGCCAGAAGAGAAGAAATTCTGGTAGTAGGGGACCTAAATCTTCTCATTGTGGACTGGGAGATCCCTACAACAACATCAGAAAGAAATAGAGAACCATTGGTGTCCATGCAGGAAGCATTTGCTCATCTGCTGGTCAAGGAACTGACTAGGGAAGGGGCCATACTGGGCCTGGTAATGACAAATGGGGACTGTGTGGAGGATGTGGAGGTTGGAGAACATCTAGGAGTTAGTGACCACAGGATGGTATGGTTTAACCTTTGGACAGGGTTGGATAAGAGCAGGACCATCACTAGGATACTGGATTTCAGGAAAGTGGATTTTAAGAAAATGAAGGAAATTCTACAGAAGGGACTCAATGGGAAAGAGAACCTAGAGAGTGTATAGGAGCAGTGGGGGGGAATTAAAAGGGGAATTCTGCTGGTGATGCAACAATGTGTCAGGAGGGTGAGCAAACACAAGAGGGGAGGAAACCACTGTGGTTTACAGCAGAAGTGAAGAATGCAGTCAGAGAGAAAAGGAAGGCATTCACAGACTACAAAGCTTCTCAGGAGATGGCAGAAAAGGAGGTTTATAGGCAAAACCTAAGGAAAGCTAGGAAAATAGTCAGGAGGGCTAAAGTGGATACAGAGGAGAAAATAATGAGGGAGACCAAAAGGGGAGAGTGACAGAAGGATAAGCAAGCAGGGGATTATGAGACTCAAAGTGGAGGGGGGAGCTCTGATAGAGGGGGATGAGAAGAAGGCAGATCTGTTGAACAACTACATCACCTTAGTCTTCACGTTTGAGCAATAGGACCAGAGCTAAGAAGCAGGGGAAGAGTGGGCAGGGAAAAGGACACTAAGCCTTCTACAGTGGGCAGGGTATTAGAGGAGTTAGGAAAACTGTGGACAGACAAGGCAGTGGGCCCTGATGAAATCCACCCCAAGGTGCTCAAAGAGTTAAGAGAATAACTTGTGGCATCACTCACATGGTTATTTAACCTATCTCTAGACAAGGGAAGAGTCCCAGGGGATTGAAGAAGGGCTAATATGGTGCCATTACACAAGGGGGGAGGAAAGGATTAGGCAGGCAACTACCACCTGGTTAGCCTTACCTCCATGGTGGGAAAACTGATGAAGGCATTAATAAAGGAAAACCTGGTATAATACCTCAAGGAGGAAGGCCTCATAGATGACAACCAGCATGGGTTCACAGGTGGAAGGTCATGTCAGACCAACCTAATTGAATTCTTTGAGGGAATAATGAATAGTGACTATATGATCAGGGAGGGGCTGTGGATGTGGCCAACCTGGACTTCAGGAAGGCCTTCTACACAGTCCCACACAGGACACTAATAAGCTAGTTAGGTAGCTTTGGGGGGGAGTAAACTAACAAACTGGGTGGGAAATTGGCTGGGGGGATAACTCAGAGGGTAGTGGTTAATGGGGTGCACTCAAAGGAAGGATGGATGATGAATGGGGTCCCTCAGGGGTCCATGTCAGGACCCTCACTGTTTAACTATACATTGAGGGCCTTTCAGAGGGCCTGAATGGGAAGGTGTGTCTGCAACAAGGTGGACACATGGGGGGGAGGGGTTATAAAGAATGATGGAGGATCTGGCAAGGCTGGAGGAGTGATCCGGGAAGTGGCAATTAAGATTCAATGCAAAAAAATTTAAAATTATACACATAGGGCATAAAAACCCAAGGGCAAAATACTGGCTCAGGGGGGAGGAACTGGAGGTTGCAGAGCAGGAAACGGACCTGGGGATCACCATCTCAGATAACCTGAAAGGTAGGAATCAATGTGACAGGGCAGTGGGGAAGGCAACGAGAATGCTTGCATGCATAGGGAAGGGCTTCACAAACAACAAAAAGGAGATGATCATGCCACTATACAAAACCATGGTCAGACTGCATCTGGAATACGGGTGCAGTTCTGGAGGCCACACTTACAAGGGGACAGGGATAGGATGGAGAGGGTCCAGAGAAGCACAACCAGGATGGTTCAAGGGCTGCAAGGGAGGTCATATGAAGGAAGGCTGGAGGAACTAAATTTGTACACACTGGAGATGAGGAGGGAAAGGGGGGTTATGGTGGAAAGGTAACCCATGAAGATAGCGAGTGAGGAACAGCACCGTGTCAGAACAGCAACCAAACCACAGTGCTTACACATTTTGTGAACCCAGTTCTCTCCCGTCCCTGAGTTGTGCCCCCCCCAAGGAGTAGTAATTTTTAGTAAAGAGTGTGTGTAGTGCAAAGACCCCACAAGGAGAGGTGTGGGGGGTGAAGGCCCTGGCAAGAAAAAAACACTTTAAAAAACTGGTCATGGCGTGGGTTCAGCACCATTATCATGCATCGCCATTTCTCACTCTCTATTATGGTATGGAACCTGGTGGAAATCTTTAAATATCTGAAGGGAATAAGCAGAGTGAGGGAAGGAAGTATATTCAGGATGAGTAAAAACAAATCCACTAGGGGACATGCATTCAAGCTGGAGTTGGGTAGATTTAGAGGAGATGTAGGGGGGCGGGTGATGAGTCCATGGAATAGGCTGCCAGAATGGGTGGTGGGAGTAGACTCGGTAAACAAATTCAAGAAGGCTTGGGACAACTACATGGGGCAAAAAAAAAGCTGAAAGGCATGGAATGGAGGAGTAGGATGAAGAGGGAGGATTTGGGGCAGACAAGATGGGCCAAGGGGGCCTTTTCTGCTGGCAAATTTCTATGTTTCTAAAGTTTCTACATATTAAACTCTTTTATTCTCTCTTCTTATTATAGTCGAACTCCTCTGAACTGCCTCCTTCCTGTCTATGTCCCTGTGGAGATGGGGTCTCCAGAACTAAATGCAGTACTCCAGATGGGGCCTCACCAACTGCCTGTATAGACAGATAACAACTTCCTGTTTTCTACTGGTGATGCCTCTCCCTATGCATACCAGTATCCCCCCAGCCCTCCTTACTGCCTTCTCACATTTCTTGGCTACCTTTAAGTCTGATATCACTACACTCAGGTCGCTTTCCATTTTTGTTCTTATTAGTACCTCTCCCCCATTGTGTACTCTTCCTCTGTGATCTTCTTTCCCAGGTGCATTACTTTGCACTTCTTTGAATTGAATCTAAGCTGCCTTACTTTTGACCATTCCTCCCAACCTTGCCAAGTACCTTCTCATCCTTTCCACCTCCAAACCTTTTTGCCCTGTGCAAATTATATGATCAGGCCTAGGCCTTCTTTAAATTCTCACAGACAGTGGCCAATCACCAAGCATATGAGGCTCTAAGAAACACTTGTAGAACAACTATCCATACAGCTAAGATGGCATACTTCAACAACCACCTGTGCTTCAACCTCAGTTCCCCCTCTAGTTCCCTGAAAAAAATGTATTCCCTCCTCAACTCCTCTCCTAGGCAGCCCCCCCCCCCCGTCCTCTCAGTGTATGAGTCTTTGGTCTCAGATCCTATGTCCCATGACCTATGGCACAAAGGCTAGTGTCCTGGATTTCAGGAGGCCCGATTTTAAGAAAATGGCTGAATGGCTCAGGGAAGCCCTAGCAGGAATACAAAAAATGGGGGGGTGTTGAGGAAAGGTAGGCAAAAATAAAAGAGGACATTGAATGAGCTACACACTTCTTTTTCAGGCAGGCTAGCAAGGGCAAGAGGAAAAGGAGACCACTATTGTTGTCTAAGGAGGTAGTGGAAAAAATAAGATCAAAAAACGCATTTAGAACATACAAACAAACACAGAAGGAGAGAGATAGGGAAACTTATCAAAAGAAACAAAGGGAGGCAGGGAAAGTAGTTAGAAGTGTTAAAGTGAAAACAGAGGAAATGATTGCCATATCAGTGACAAAGAGAGATACAAACTGTGTTAGATACATTAGCAAAAAGAGAAAGACAAAGGGAGGAATAGTAAGACTGAAGGGAAGGATGGGACAGTGTGAAAGAGGACCAACAAAAAGCAGACATATTGAACACATACTTCTGTTCAGTATTTACAGAGTAGGGGGTAGGGAATGGGCCTGGGATCAAGGATAGGGTTATAAAGAGATAGAAAGTGGACACACACCCTTTTACCGAGGAAAGAGTGCTTCAGGAACCAGCAACGTTAAAGGTAGACAAAGAAATGAGGCCAGATGGAGTGCACCCCAGGATACAGAGAGAACTGTTAGAGGAGCTAGATGCATCACTGACAGCCCTTTTCAACCTGTCATTGGAAAAGGGAGAGGTGCAGATGAACTGAAAAGGGCAGATGTGGTCCCACTCCACATGAGTGGAAATAGGGAGGAGGCAGGAAATTACTGGGAGTGAAAGTTCTTTAAATTTGATGGACTGCATCTGACTAAGGAGGGAGACAGTGCTTTGGGGCAGAAGTTTGATGTCTTTGCAGAATATTTAAACTAGCAAATGGGGAGAGGGGTGCAGCACCCCATACGTCGAATGGGAAGAACACCCTTCCCCCCTCAGCTAGTGGTCAAACAGGGATTCAGCATGTTTGCAGTTCATTTGCATCACCTGGTAAGAAAAAAGGTCCATCTCCCCATACGACATGCAGGGGAAATGCCAAACCTCACCCAACAACTAACACACCAAAATCTGGCCAATAGAAAATCATGTACACAAATGCTCACAGTAAGGGAAATAAGATCCCAGACCTACAGGCAATAATGTCAGAGGCTAAACTGGACATAGTAGCAATTAGTGAGATGTGGTTTACCAGTAACCACACTTGGGAGACTTCAGTACCTGGCAATGTGCTGTTCAGAAGAGACCGATGTGCAAAAAGGGGGGGTGGAGTGGCCCTGTATGTCAATGAAAATATCAAAGTTACAGAAATTCAGACTACACATAAGGAGAAAGAAGAACTAAGGGTCACCCTGGAAATAGGAAATGGGACAGCCATAAGAACTGGGGTTGTCTACAGACTCCCAGACCAGGGGGAGGACAAAGAATCATTACTGTTAGAAGATATAAAACATGACAGCTAAAGGAGATGTTCTGATAATGGGAGACTTTGGCATGCTGGATACAGATTGGTCAAAACCAGCAGGAATATCTGCCAGAACTAGACACATGGTGGATTCCCTGCAGGGGGAGGGCCTCAAACAACTGGTACAACAACCCATGAGAGACAGGTCTATCCTAGATTTAGTACTGACTAACAGGGAAGGGATCACAGATCTCCAGGTAGAAGGTCACCTGGGGGCCAGTGACCATCACATGATATGGTTCAATTTGGCCATTACATCAAAATCATCCCATTCCAAGGCAAAAATATGGGACTTTAGAGGAGCTGACTTTGATAAGATGGCCAACAGAGTTAAGCTAGCCCTGGCAAAAAGAAACACAGGTGAGGGGGTACAGGCAAAGTGGGCAAGCATTAAGGATGCAATACTTGAAGCAACATCCAATTGTGTTAGACAGAAAAGGAAGTGCAAAAGAAGAAGGAAACCACTTTGGTTCTCAAATACAGTAGCAGAAAAGGTCAGAGCCAAAAGGCTGGCCTTCAGGAAGTATAAGGGAACACAGCAGGATGAAAATAGGGAGGCATACCAAACTGCTCTAAGGGAAACAGGGAAGGCAGAAAGGCAGACAAATTCCCAAACTAAGAAAACACTAGCATGAACAGTAAAAGAAAGTGACAAGACTTTCTATAGATACATTAGTGAAAGGAGAAAGTCAGAGGGGGTATTGCTTAGCTCAAAGGAGAAAAGGGGGCATGTGAGAAGGAGGACCCTGTAAAAGCATCTATCCTAAACAGATACTTTTGCTCAGTATTTACTGAAGAGAAGGTAGGGCAGGGCCCACAGCTCAGCACCATAGACACAGGGGGAGGGAGGTGAGCACTACTCACTTCACAAAAGAAAGGGTCCTACAAGAGCTTGCTAAGCTCAGGGAGGACAAGGCAATGGGGCCTGATGGCATACATCCCAGGGTACTTAAGGAGCTAAGGGTGGAACTAGCAGAGCCATTAGCAGAACTGTTTAGTGAGTCTCTGAGCACAGGACAGGTCCCAGAAGAGTAGAGATGGGCTCATGTGATCCTGCTCCACAAGAGTGGTGGCAGGGAACAACAGACCAGTCAGTCTTACCTCAGTAGTGAGCAAGATTATAGAGGCACTCCTTAAGGAAAGGATAGTGCAATACCTGGGATCCATAGGGGCACAGGATCCAAGACAGCATGGGTTTACAAAAGGAAGGTCTTGTCAAACTAATCTCATAAATTTCTTTGACTGGGTAACCAGAGTGGTGGACCAAGGGAGCAGTTGATGTGCGCTACCTTGACTTCAGCAAAGCTTTCACACTGTTCCACATAGAAGATTGATAAATAAGCTGGGTAGGCTCGGGTTGGGACAGAAGTTGGTCAACTGGGTGGCAAACTGGTTGACGGGCAGAAAACAGAGAGTAGCGGTAAATGGTATACAGTCAGAAGAGATGCAAGTCACAAGTGGGGTTTCTCAGGGATCAGTCCTGGGGCCAGTCCTCTTCAATATCTTCATTAGTGACATTGCAGATGGACTGGAGGGTAAGGCTTGTCTGTTTGCAGATGACTCCGATATCTGCAACAGAGTAGATGATCCAGATGGGGTGGGCAGAATGAGAAGAGATCTGGATAAACTAGCAAAATGGTCAGAAGAGTGGCAACTGGTATTTAATGTAAAGAAGTGCAAGATCATGCACATAGGGAAGAGAAACCCTAAAGCCACCTATAGGCTGGAAGGGGAGTTGCTGGCAGTCACAAAGGAAGAAAGAGACGTGGGCATCATCCTCACCGATGTCCTTTAATCATTCAAGCAGACCTCTAAGGCAGTAGGTAAGGCTAGGGGAATGTTAGGGTGTATTAGTAGGGGTATCACAAGTCATGAGAGGGAGGTAATAATCCCTCTTTACAAGACACTGGTTAGGCCCCATCTGGAGTACTGAGTGCAGTACTGGAGGCCACACTTTCACAGGAACATTAACCAGATTGAGTCAGTCCAGAGAAGGGCAACCAAAATGGTGCAGGGACTGCATCAGAAGGCATATGAGGACAGATTAATGGAGCTCAATATGTATACCCTTGAGCAAAGGAGGGAGAGAGTTGATATGATCGAAACGTTCAAACACCTTAAGGGCATTAACAAGGTGAAAGAGTCTAACATGTTTAAATATAAGAAAAATAGCAGGACAAGAGGACACAGCATGAGATTAGAGGGAGGCCGATTAAGGGGGAATGTGAGGAAATTCTTTTTCACAGAAAGAGTGGTGGATGCATGGAATGGCCTACCTCAGGAAGTGGTGGCTATGAATACAGTGCAGGGCTTCAAACAGGCATGGGATAGGCATAAGGGAGCAATACAGATGAGTATGAATAGATAGGCCACTGACAGAGCAAAGGCCGATGGCACATTTATAAGGTAGAAAAAGAAATGGGCAGACTGGATGGGCCTTGCGGTCCTTATCTACCATCAACCTCTATGTACAGCCCTATCAGCCTGATGTCTGTGGTGGGAAAGGTAATGGAGTCACTATTGAAAGAAAGGATTGGGTTATACCTTGTAACCAATGGTCTGCAGGATCAGAGGCAGCATGGTTTCACGGGGGGGGGGGGCAGGTTTGTCACACAAAACTGATTGAATTCTTTTTTTTACTTCAAAACATTTTATTAAGACAAATCTGCAGCATTTTTACACTTATTTACTAAGTCAACATGCTCACAAGATGTAATTCCTCAATAATGTTTAGCCACAAACTAATAACAGCACTAAATACTGTGGGCCCATTCTCAAAGCCCTGCATCTGATGCAAGGTGCTCGCACCAAACAGAGATGGTGCAAGGTGCACCTTGCATCCAGGGCTGCCTCCAAGCAATTCACTAAGGTGGCCTGCATTGACCGCAGGCCACCTGCCCCAAACAGGGTCCTGTGCCAGCCCTGCACCCTGCACAATCTGTGACATGGCACTAGGTGGACTGCGCCGATGCAAGCTGCAGCTTGCTATTCACAGGCAGCACCCAGTGGGAGATATTCTAAGTGCCCTTTGACCAGCCAGGGCTGGAGTAGTGGGACTTAGAATATGTTCCATTGGGGCAGTCAGCCTACGTGCCACTGTATGCTGCAGTTGCCCCCGCTCGCTGATGGTGTCCCATCCTGCCAGGTCCTGTCACCCATTCCCAATGCCACCACCCCATCCCTGATGCTGCCAAGCCACCTGTATGTGGCATGGGCATGTGCCCAATCACTGCAATGCCCACTACCTGGTGGTCTAGTGGAACCCACTCCTTGGTGCCCGGCCAGCCGCCGACTGTGGTCTACATCAGCACCATACTGTACATATGGGCACAGTGTCTGAGACTGGTGGCAGTCACTGTGCACATATGTACAGTAGGTGCCGTTTCCCGTGCCACACCAGGCTTGTGACAGACACCTCCCATGCCACAAGTGTTTGCCACAAGAGATGGAATGGTGCAAATGTGGGGGCTTAAACACTGGGACCCCTCCTGTACCTGAATCCAGCGCAGTGTCCCTGGCATATGGGGCTTTGGCACAGGCTGCTGTTTGCTGCTACTTGCGCCGAACACAGCCCCATTTGAGAATCGGGCCCTGTATCTGTGGTTTAGTATCTTTTGTAGTCCTGGTCATATGTTGCCGGACAAAAGTAAATTGTGTAACGATAAATGAGTGAGTAATGAAGTCCATCACTTGTTAAGGTGCCAAATCTATATCACCTGTCTTTAAGAATAAGATGGTGATATAGGGTTTTGTTACAGAATCTTAAATAAGAACCTCAGATCTAGCCCAAGATCAGGCCTTCTAGATTGCAGACTGGACCCATCCTTAATCAGCTGTTAGTCTTTTTAAGGTTTTAACCAACCTGACAGAGTATAAAACTTGACCTCTGAAGACTCCAAGGAACTCTTAACCCTTAGGCTGCTGACAAAATTAAACCGTATAGGAATTTTGCAGATATATCAGTCTGCGGTCATGCAAGGGTTAAGACAACTTATATATTTTGGCTGTGAGTCAAAATTAGCAAGTCAGCACTTTAAATGTCCAAGATATACACATGTAGAAAAGAAGGGCTTTGCTGCAAATATAAAAGTACATTAAGAAAAACCTGTGAATAAAAAAACAACATAAAACTATATAACTAGGTAACCTGAGTGTGTGACCCCCCCCCCCCACATTGTCTCCACATCTACTAGCTAAGTTCTTTATGACAGATCTACTTCAGAGCTCAATACTACTTGATGACAGGGGTGCCAGATTTCCAAGAATTTGTCATATTGCAACCTGATCTCACTGGTTATCTCTTCCATCCTTTCTAGCTCTGATACCCTGGATTTCCAATGTTCCAGGATGGGTGAGGTCAGGGACAACCATTTTGAGGTGACGCATTTGAGAGCTGTCACTCGTGAAATTTGACCTAATCATCTGGTGTTACTAGGGCAGCTTAGGAGAGTGGGGAATCCTAAAACTAGTTCCATAAAGGTAAAGGGAATAGTGAGTCCCATTAATTTTTGTATTTCGGAGTGTATTGGCTGCCTAAATCCCAGGAGTATGGGTCAGGCACAGAAAATACAGTGATGTGTCTCCTACTGTTGCAACCCCACCAACATTGGTCTGCAAGAGTAGGGTTAAAATGTTTAGTTATTACTGGTTTACGAAAAAATCTAACTACAATTTTCCAATTAAATTTGTGCCAGGAAGGTGATGCTGTGACCTGCTAACCTAGAGTTAATCTCTTAGTCCATTGCGCTGGGTCGAAAGGGATGTTGTCCTCCTGTTTTCACTTCATCTACTGGGCCTCTAATGTGGGAGCATCAGACTTCGACAATATTGAATAAAGCGCCAACAAATATCTAAATTTGTCTGTCAAGATTAGTGTGCTCTCTTTTAATCTGAGGGAGAATGCCTGATGACAGAATGTAGTGGCGTACCTGTAAATATCTAAAATGGTCCTCTTTTCTTGGGGAATATTTAGCTTGTAACTTAGCAAAAGGAAGGCACACATGGTCATCTGTACACTGTAGAAAGGTAGTTAGTTTGTGTCCTTGACAATGAGCGTACCCGAAGTCCTACTAGGGGGGAGGAAAAAATGTGTCATAACCAATAAGGGACTGAGGCCTGTGGCATTGGGGGTATGGGTGATTTATTTCAGAGACGTAGCAAAATATGCAATGAATGTTTAACCCATGGATTGGTAGTGTAGGCCCCCTCCTGTGAAATGGTATATGTGCGTCTCTCCATTCATCCAATATGCATCCCACCTTCAAATTCCAATTCAAGTCCTGCCTTTTGGTGGAAGTTACTTGCAACTGCATGCCTGGGTAGCCCCCCCTCCAACCTGTGTGCCCTTTCTTTCTGGTAGACATCTCCTGTCTGGCATACACCTATATTCACCTCCAACCTCTCGCTACCTTAGCCTGTCTTTCCGGAATCCCCGCTAGGATGCAGGGAGTTGGGGAGTATTTCTGTGAAGCCATGATTTAACATAGAAACAGAATTTGATGGCAGATAAGGACCGCTTGGCCCACCCAGTCTGCCCATTACCCTACCTGATAGATAAGCTGCAGATCCTAGTTAACCAGCAGCCTACTTCTTCCTACCCCCACCACTTAGAATTGCCATATGACTGTCCCATGCATGCTTGAATTTCACCACTGTTTTTGACTCCACAACCTCCAGGCCGTTCCATACATCCACAAACCTCTCTGTGAAAAAATACTTCCTTAAATTACCTTTGAGAGGCCCCCCCCATCTTCAAATTGTGCCCCCTTGTTCTTGCACACCTCTTTTTTTGAAAGATGCTACCCTCTTGACTTTGTTGATTCCTTGAGGTACTGAAAGTTTCTACCATGTCCCCTCTCCTCCTTTCCTCGAGGCTATACATATTAAGCTCCTTAAGTCTCTCTTCATATGTCTTCCGTGCAGACCCTGCACCATTTTAGTTGCCCTCCTCTGGACAGCTTCCACCCTGTCTATGTCTTTATGGAGATTGGGTCTCCAGAGCTGCACGCAGTACTCCAGATGGGGTCTCACCAGCTGTCTGTACAGCGGGATAATAACTTCCTGTTTTCTACTGGTGATGCCTCTCCCTATGTATCCCAGTATCCCCCCAGCCCTCCTTGCTGCCCTTTCACATTGCTTGCCCACATCTAGGTCATCTGATATGACTACCCCCAGGTCCCTTTTCATTTTTGTTGTTGTTAGTATCTCACCCCATTGTGTGCTCTTCCCTGGGTTTTTGTTCCCAGGTGCCTTTATACCATTTCTTAGCACTGAATCCCTAGCTGCCATACATTTAACCATTCCTCTAACCTTGCTAAGTCTTCTCATCCTTTCCACCCCCTGTGCATCAACTCTGTTGCAGATCTTTGTGTCATCTGCAAAGAGACATCTTTCCATCAGTCCTCTGCAATGCTGCTTACAAAGACATTGAAGAGGACGGTCTCTCACTGAACCCTGTAGTACCCACTAGTAACCCTTTTTCAGAGTGGACTCCATTTACTATTACTCTCTGTGTCCTATTCTCCAGCCAATTCTTTACCCAGGCTGTCATCCTGGGACCCACTCCCAGGCTGGCTAACTTGTATATTAATCTTTGTGTGGGACTGTGTCAAATGCCTGCTAAAGTCTAGGTAGGCCATGTCCACAGCCCCTCCCTGATCAACTACTTTGGTCACCCAGTCAAAGAAATCTATCAGATTTGTCTCACATGACCTTCCTGCTGTGAATCCAGGCTGCCTTGGGTCCTGTGCCCCTCTGGCCTCTAGATACTCGACAATTCTTTCCTTCAGAAGTGGTTCCATCATTTTCCCTACCACTGAGGTTAAACTAACAGGTCTGTAGTTTCCTGCTTCTGCCTTGCTCCCACTTTTGTGAAGGGGAATCACATTTGCCCTCCTCTAGTCCTCGGGTACCACCCCATCCTCCTATGATTTGTTAAAGAGGATAGTCAGTGGTGCCACTAGTTCTACCCTTAGTTCTTTTAGAATTCTGTTGAACCCCATCAGGCCCCATTGCTTTGTCCACCTTCAGTTTTAAGAGTCCTTTCAGAACCCTTTCTTCTGTAAATGGGCTGGTATCAACTTCTGTATCCAGAATGTTTCTACTGTTTGTTTTAGGTACCTCCCCCTCTTCCTTTGTAAATACTGAGCAAAATAATTGTTTAGTATCTCTGCCCACCCTCCCTCCCCTTTATTAAGCCTCACTTTCCCTCCTTGGTCTTCCTTCGCTCCTGATGTACCTATAAAGGTTTTTCCCCTTTCTTAACTGAGTTGGCTATCTTTTCCTTGGTTTGGGCCTTTGCTGTTCTGACTGCCTTCCCAGCCTCCTTTTGCTTTAACTGATACAGTTCTCTGTCCTGCTCCTTCTGTGATTCCTTGTCTTCCTGAATGCTTTCTTTTCTCTTGAACCTTCCTGCCACTTCCTTTGAAAACCATAGTGGTTTCTTACCTCGTTTCATTTGTTTATTGCTTCACACAAGGCTTGTTACCTCTGTGATAGCAGTTTTATTATTCCCATTGTTCTTCCACCCTTCCTTCCTGCCCATTTGCTAGTGCATTCCTTAAGTACTCCCATTTTGGCAAAGTCAGCCCTCCTAAAGTCCAGTACTTTTGCCTTTGTATGGCTTGACTCTATTGCTGTGTTTATTGTGAACCATACTGTTCGATGGTCGCTAGTTCCCAGATGGCTACCAACTTCTACATCTGTGATCCTCTCTTCATCTCCATTTGAGAGAACCAGGTCTAAGATTTCTCCCTCTCGAGTGGGCTCCAATACTAGTTGTTCAAGCATGCCCCCTGTAGGGCATCTAGAATAACCCCACTATTCAAGTGGCTGCTGCAACTGCACTCCAGTTAACATCTGGCATATTCAGATCACCCCATCAGCAATATCTCCCTTGTTCTGCCATTCTAAGTATACTTTCTATCATTTTCTTGTCCATTTCCTCCCCCTGAGAAGGGGGTCTGTATAAAACCCCTGTGCGGATTGTGGTGCCATTGCTGGTCTCCAAATTTACCCACAGTGCTTCTTCTTCTTCTTCTCCCTGTTTACCCTTTTGTTTTGTTGCTTTGATTCCTTCCCTTATGTAAAGAGCTACTCCTCCTCCTCTTTTTCCCTCCCTGTCCCTCCTGTAGATAGTGTATCCTGGTATGTTTACGTCCCAGTCATGGTTTTGTGTGTAGCATGTTTCTGTGACTGCCACGATATCCAGATGTTCCTTCTCCATCAAGGCCACTAATTCAGGAAGCTTGTTACTCAGACTACGGACATTAGTACTCATTGCTCTCCATTTTTTGATGGCTTTACCTTCTGTTGCAGCATCCCCCACTGACCTTTCTACCTCGGTCTTTTTCTTATTTAGTACCCTGTTTTGTAGGGAGAGGCTGGGATTTTCCTGCTGCTTATCAGTGCCCCCCCCCCGACTAGTTTAAAAGCTTGCCAATGAAGCATTTAAACCAATTGCTCAAAAGACTTGTTCCCTTCCTGGACAGATGCAGGGATAGTTAAACTATTTTTAAATAAGTTACTGTGGTTATGGAGTTGTCATAGCAAAATCTGCAGTGTGAATTGAAACACAGACAGCCTCAGGTGCAGGAAATTGCTAATATTCTTCAAGTGAAACTACCTCTGGCTGGAAGCTGCAATACTGAACATAGGATTTGCAAGAAAGCGAGTTCTGCTCACAACATAGGGAGGTGAACCTTACAATTGTCTTTGGTTTGTAGCAGATATTCTGCAGGTGGAGGCTGCTTCTGATTTATCAATGTGTACATATACTTTGTCACCAGCATGCTTGCACTTCTCATGCAGTAATCATTAATGATTTTCCTTTTTTTGTCTTCAACTGTTTATCTTGATTGTGCTGCATGTCTGTTGCCATTCCAATGGCCTGGGTTGTGTTGGGGACTGGGGGTAGGGAACCGTTTAAGACATGTTGCTTATAAATATGTACCTATTTTCTGTACTCTCTGCATGCTTGTACTTATTAGCTGTATTGTACATTGATCCTGTGTATTCAACTGTTTATCATGATTCTATGTTAATTTTCTGTGCATATCTATGGCCCAGGTCATGCCTGAAAATGGTCCATCAGATCAGTGCACTTACCCAGTAATCAAAGTCATAAATAAATAAAATAAATACTTGTGTGGGAATTAGACTGGTCAGTAAGGTCCATAGGGCCTAACTGTTCATGTCTGCCTCTTCTATTTAGCACCAGCCAGAGCTGGTCCATCTTTTGGCCCAGATACAGAGATGATCTCCTTTGCTGCTGGGTAGCAAAGATGCAGATTAGGGAGGGCTATGCCCACTAAATTCTGAGGTGCAAAGAGTAACCCTTTTGAGAGGCAAGTGCAGAATCCAGACCACACAAAACATTGGATGACCTTATTGAGGTTGTTCCAGTAAAATTTAGTTATAGGGATCAGGAAGGACTGAAATAGGAATAAAAGATGAGGCAGAACATTCATTTTAATGGTTTGAATGCTGACATATAGGGTAAGGGGTAAGAGAGTCCACAGAGTGAAATCTGCCTGCAAATCTTGGTAGAGTTTGATCTAGTTATTAGTGAACAATAGGGAGATGTTGACGGAAATGTGGATCCCTAAGTACCGAAAAGTGTTCTTCGAAGCCCAAGGGAATGAGAAGAATTGTCAAAACTCTGGGGAGGAGGAGTCACTTAACACCATCGCTTCTGAATTCAAAACATTTATTCTGTATCCTTCTGGTGAACCAAATTCCTACAAGTTCCACTGCAGATGGGGAAGGGAAGAGGATGGGTCCCCCAGTAAAAAGAGGGAGTCGTCCGCTTAGAGGGCTAATTTCTGCTCGACTCATCCTGCCACCACCACCTTGATTTGTGTATAAGATCTAATCAAAATTGCTAGAGGTTCCAAGGAAAGGGAAAAAGTAGAGGTGAGAGAGGGCAACCTTGTCTGGTGCCCTGTCTCAGGGCGAATTTCTCTGACAAAAAGCCATTTACCTTAACTCTAGCTTCTGGGGTTTTATACAGCAAGGCAATTCTCATGATACTTCCTTAAAGGGATAATTATAAAGGGCCAGTCCACTCAATCAAAAGCCTTTTCTGTGTCCATACTTATTGCCAATTGTAAAGACTTTAGCTCACAGTGTGGTGATGATATTTAAGAAGTCACAGATATTGTCTTGAGGAAATTGATCTGCAATAAATCCCATCTTGTCTATGTGGACCAAAGAGAAGATACAAGCTTGTAGGCAGTCTGCCAAGATACCTGTAAAGATCTTAAGATTTACTAGTAAAAGAGCTGATAGAATTCTTTGACTGGGTGACCAGAGTAGATGATCAGGGTGGAGCAGTGGATATAGCCTACCTGGATTTCAGTAAGACCTTCCACACCGTTCCACATAGAAGACAGTTAAACAAGCTTAGGAGCCTAGGATTTGGTCCAAAGGTAGTTAAATGGGTGGAAAGTTGGTTGGGCAACAGGAGTCAGGGGGTGGTGGTAAATGACATCAACTCTGGAGTAGGCAAAGTGACCTGTGGGGTGCCACAAGGATCAGTGCTGAGGCCAGTGCTTTCCAGTGTCTTTATTAGTGACATTGCTGAGGAATGAAAGGGAAAGTTTGCCTGTTCACAGATGACACAAAACTTTGCAACAGAGCGGACTCACCACAGGAGGGGATGTGTGTGTGGAAAGAATTAGGAAAGATCGAAGTAGACTGGAGGTGTGGACAAGGGTTTGGCTTCTGGGTTTTAATGCAAAGAAGTACAAAATCATGCAATTGGGCACAGAAACCCGGGGGCAATTTATCAACTGGGAGGAGAAGAAATAGCAGTCACAAAACAAGAAAAGGACCTGGGAGTGATAATTTCTGATGACCTGAACATAGCAAAGCAGTGTAACAAGGCAGTGGGGAAGGCTGCTTGGATGCATAGGCAGGGGAATGACCAGCAGAAAGAGGGGGTAATAATACCCCTGTTTAGATCACTGGTGAGACCACCTCCAGTGTTATAGTGTCCCAATTCCTCCTTCTAAACTAACTGCATTCAGTTGGTCTGGCAGCACCAACAGTGAACTGGTTCAGCTCCTACTTAGAGAACAGGCATCAGTCAGTCCAGGTGGGCTCAACCCGATCTCCTCCCTCCCTCCCTCTCTTCCCATCCTTGCTGGGGTTCCTCCAGGCTCTCTCTTGGGCCCAGTCCTCTTCTCCCTTTTCATCAATGACTTCCACTCCATCTGCTCAAACTCGCAACTCCACATGTATCTAATGATATGATCATCTACACCGCTGATCCCTTTACTTCCAGTGTAGAGGATCATCTCTAGCATCATCATGACAAATGTGCTAATTTGGTTTCAGGCAAACCAACTTAGAGTCAACACCAAGGATACCATCACCATGACCTAAGGAACTAGACAAAAACTTACCAAACTCCTGACCCCTCCTGTATTCATTACCCTGGATGTCTCTCCCCCTCGAAACAGTTCCAGCATTCAAACACCTTGGGGTCTGGCTCGATGACAAACTGGACTTCTCAGTCCATATTTACTCCATGCACTCCAGACTCCACCCAAAGCTTGGAGTTTTATTAGGGGTCCAGAACCCTGAATTCCCACCACAGGGGATCAGCCCCCACTCCACACTGTCCCACCATGACCAGGCTTAGCCTCTGGGTGGGGCTGCCAGACAAGCACTCCCCAAACAGATGAGAAAGGACAAGCCCTGGCTTACCAGCCAGGGAAGGGCCATGGGAGTGGGACCCCCCTGGTGGGTGAGAAAGGGAAGTGGGAATTGCAGCTATGTATGGCATTATGCCTAGGGGACCAGATTTTTTGGAATGCTGAAACCCATGGTGGGAGGCTTGGCATGCAATGATGTGACAGAGCTGAAGCTTCAACATCTGGCACACCTTCGAACTAGCAGGTGCCAGTCATTGCAGATCCACCGGCCTCCACCAGGGGTCTGAAGTGTGCTGGATGCACAACCCCCCCCAGGAGAAGAAGACTTATTCCTCAGATGCTCAGTCCTTCTCCTCCCAGTCAGATCTCCGACTCCAGAGTACATTCCTGAACTCACCATGTCAGCATTGCAAGTGGACACCTTGCCACTGCGTGGGGTGGTCCGGCTCCCAAATCTTGGAGTTATGTACTGTAACACAAACTGCCTCTCTCCTTCAGTTCACTGTGGGCAGCTATTCAAAAGTATCCTACTTGTGTTTGACTATGTGGATGCTATCTACGGCACTGCTCTTGTCTCCTCCCTGGCCAAGCTAGACACCTTCCTACTTGCATTCTGCTGTTTCACTACAAGCTCCCCCCTCCACACACTACTGCTCCTTCTATTCCTCCCTGTCAATCCCTCCACTCTTTCACCATCACCAGACTCACTCCTTAGCATTAATTGCCAAGTACTGGTTTGGATCCATTCCATCTTATCTCTCCTTCCTCTTGTCACCCTGCTGTCCCTCCTCATATCAACTTCACTCCAGGGAGTCTCATTACTTCTCCCTTCCCCACTCTCCCTCTTCTGCTGGCCAATCTGCCTTCTTCTACCATCTCTCTTCTCTCTGGAATCAACTTTCACCTACCCTTTGGCAAAATACCTCTCTTCCTGCCTTCAAATGCCTGTTAAGATACTCTCCAATTGCTCCTTGCACCTGCTCCAATGCTTCCAAACTCAACTGCAAGCCTAGCCAACCTTTCAATCTTTTCTTTTCAGCCTGACCTTTGTTTTAGTGACTGTGGTATTATAGCTTTGATCACATTGTAAATGATTGTAAATGTTTGTAAATTATTGTACTGGTATCAGATGTTCACCCGTATTATTCATTTCTCCCTTTCCCCTGGGTCACACCTGGAAACAAGCCTTGGCTCAGTGTGCCTTTCCCAGTTACCAAATTCTAAATAAATGATAAAAGTAAATATTAAGGCTATGTTGAAAATTTAGAATACATATGTGAAAAAAAACAGTTATAATCCTATGTTGACATTTTTCAGTGCACACTTGTAAATGTGTGGTTTCCAATATTTTGACTCCAACTTTTCACATAGCCATTTTTTCACACCACCTCATGAATGTGATAGCTGTCATCTTTCAAATCCTGAGCAAAATGTATTTTTTTTTTTACATCACAAAATCACCTTTCCAGCACTATTTGAAAACTTTTTCCACCCTTGTTCATGAGGTGAGGTCATAAGAAGGATATGTGGGGTTGTAAGAAGGCTATACTGAACATTTGGGGTAAAAAATATAAAAAAAAAAAAAACAGCAGAGTTATGAGTGTTGACATTTTTCAATACACGCTTTTACCTCTGGTAATTTTATGTAATTTGACCCCAGATTTTCAACATAGTCATTTTTTCACACCACTTTATGAATGTGACAGCTGTCATTTCTCAAATTCTAGCCAAAATATGTTTTCACATATGTGGTGTAAAATGGTTCTACAGCCACTTTTTTATAAATGACACCTGTCTTGTTCAGAAAGAGCTGTCATAAAAAGACTACGTTGAACATTTGGAGAAAAATGTGAAATGGAAGCTTTAAATTGTTCAAAGTTTACTCATAACTTAATTTTTGAAGATTTTGGCTCCTTAAGTTCTACTTATAGCTTGTGTCACCCCACCTCCTTAACATGGCAGGTGTCATTTTTTAAATCCCCTCTGAAACTTGTTTCTACAGATGCACAGCAAACACCTTTTGGATGGGATTTTAAAAATTACACCTGTCTTGGTCATAATGTCAGGTCATGAAAAGACTGTGGGACATTTGGGATCAAAATGTGGAAGCCCACTGGGAGTGGGAAAAAAAACGGTAAGTTGTACACTCACAAGAAGTACAGTATAAGGAAATATGGAATCAGAACATCAAACCACTTGTGATACATCAGTGTTTTGCCAGGTATACCTGCCTTATCAAGATTTGGTGTTCCAAAATCAATTACATGTAAGCAACATTTCTCATTTTATTTCATTTCTTTTTTATTCAAATTTCTTTGCAACATTATTTTATTTACTTCAGCTCAGAATGGCAAGGTAAAATATTGTACTTTTTCCTGACTGATGAAGTAGTCACCTTGTTGTGCTGGTGAGGCTTGACCATAATTCAGCTGAAAGATGAGACCAACAGTCTAAAACAAGTAAAAATATTGGATTTATTTGAATAAATTGCAGGTTATTAAGCAGCAGAGCGTGTGTGTGTGTGTGGGGGGGGGGCACTGTTACCATAATTGTATGCTTTTGTTTTATCACACATGAGGTGCACTCCTATAAATCTTATTAAGATTAGCTGTGAGTGTGATGGGTTGATCCTGCCAAACCCATTATACTGAAGTGCCCCCAGGGACTTCTGGTGCCTACAGCAGCCACTGGATCCCCCAGCAGACATCACCATGTGATACTGGGCTATTCTTAGATGGGGGGGCAGAAGGATGATGCACCAGTTTGGTGAAGTCAGTAGTGCTCAGTACCTGGTAACAGAAGGGCAGCAGGGCAACCAATGGTGGATGGGGTGGCAGTCATTCATCTGTGGGAGTTGTGTGCTCAGTCAGCACAGTGGTAAACCAACATGACTGCCACTACATGCAGTGGACAAGATGATGCATGCAGCAGGGGGATGGTATTGACAGCTATTCCACTGGCATTGCACCCACTTGTGAGGTGGCATAGTTCACTGATCCCTTGCATGCTCAAAAGGTACTTTACAGTGACCTCAAACCATCCAGGACTGCCTGCTGGTATGAGTCAGGAGGCAGTAAACCAGGAAGCAGGGTGGTCAGGGCTCTGATACAGACACATAGTTGTGGCAGAGGACCCACCAATGACAGATCCATGGATGGTGGCAGAGTACAGCAGATCATCGGGGCACTGCATAGCACACCACTCACCCGCCATTACTACAGAGTACAACTCACACACTGCTGTAACTGTGGTCCATAGCCACAGCCCTCACTGGATGGGCACCATCAGAGGATCAGCAGATTCCCATTTGGGTGCCTAGCTATTGTGGCTGCTGCAGGGTGGCAACATTGGGAACAGGCATGTGCTGCAGTGATGCAATGAGTCTGGAAGGTGCTGTGCTGGTCTGGGCAGATGGGTGGTCCACTAGAGATGGGCAAAATCAGCAAATTTCACTCCGTGAAATATTTTGTGAAATGTGTACATTTTGTGAAATATTTTGTGGGTGTGAAATATGAAATTCCATTCACAAAATGCAGAATTTCCCCCTATGAAATGAGGAAATTCTGATGTTCATGGGTGAAAGTCTGCATGAACATCTGTGAAATATTTTGCAAAAATGCATGAATTTCATGTAATATTTCCATGTGCAAAATTTGCTGATTTTGCCAGAACTTCACCAGCAAGATTAAATTTCACTGCATCTCTAGCCACCACAACTGCTGGGCATGGAACCCTTCCACCTGAACCTGTCCTACAGAGTTGTTCCAGGACCAGTATACCAGCTTTCTGCTGGTCTAACTGTTCCAGACCATGCAGACTTTGGGGGGGCATTTGATAATCCCGATGTAGGGGATATGGCAGCCACAACATTGCACAAGCCCTCTACCACCATGACATAGCCATGTATCTGCCATAAGTATAGTGCAAGCCAGTCTGGTACAGGGTGCCTTGGTTGTGCCACAAGCTGCCTTAGAAAATTGGTTTTGCCTTTGCTTGCATCGGCCTCAGGCCTTCAAACATCTGTCCTAATTTCTTTTTTTTAGCCACTGGCAAATTATTTTTTCTTTGTCACTTACTATTTTTCATCCGCATTCTTTAGGTCTTCTGCCATGATGCGATTTCATCTACTGTACCGTGTCCCATTTCTCATTCAAGGAGTTGTCAGGGATACTGCATCAGTTCCAGCCTTTGTTGCAGTTCTTTGGCCCAGATTTCAAGGTAATCCACAGCTTGTCCCTTTAATTAGGACACTGGGGTGGTAGATACTCCAGCAGGAACTACCATACCCACACAGAGAACTGGGGGTAGCTGTGCAGTGAAAGGGGCCACTATATCCATCTAACAATAGAGGCATATAAGCTGATGCATGATGATCTCTCAGGTATTTGGAAACTGAAATATAAGATTCATTGCACAAACCATGGTTGTCTATATTGCAGGCAAAAATGGCATTAGCCAGTCCACCATTGATGAATTATAAGCAAACAATAACATAATGAGATGTGGGTTATCTCCTGATAAAAGCATGCCCAGGTGCATTATGAGGCACGAGACGCTTGCGCTGAATGCCTTATGCACCTGGGCATGCTCTTATCAGGAGATAACCCACACCTCAGAGTGTGTTATTGCACTTATAAAATGGGTTCCCAAGTAATTATTTAATGGGTAAAAAAATAAAACAGTCAAAATTATATATAAAAAAAAAGGTTTCAGTTCCTCAGATAGTAAAAAAAAATAGTTCCCCTAATAAGTCACTGTAATAAGTGTTTCATTGGCATTGCTGAGGTTATGCATCACTGTTGATTTTATTACTTTAGGATTCCCTTTGAGGTGTTTTTTTTTTTTTGTGGCATTTTTTTCTGTGATATTCAGCTTTGTTTTTATGGTCTGTTGATGTCAGCGTGCTGAAGAGTGACTTCAGAGCCTCACCCCCCCTCCCCCGTGCTCAAAATTGTCTTTAGTTTGTTTTGTTTACTGAGGTTTGAGCTAGTTTCGTTTTTTGTGCTCTGCTGTCTGTTTGCAAAGGGGATGGATAGTAATTTAGCTCCAAACATTTAGAAAGCACCGTTGAGTGAACCAACCAGTGAACGATGACTTCCAGTTTTCCATTGAGGGAGTTGGTGATCACGGTCGGCATTGTTTTACTCTTCATAACGTGATTGTAACTGGTATGCTCTCTGTTTAATCTGTTTGAGGAAAAGACATGGATAACAGCTTTTCAATGTTTACAGTCACTGAGGACTGAAGACTGGCTTCTGCTTTTTTCGGTTGGCGTGATTTGATGACATGGGTAGCGGTTCACTGAAGTGGCTGCAGTCAGCTACAAAGCAGTACAGGTCAGATTTAGTTTAAAAAATGGAAAATGAGCTGGTGTATTGTAGAAAGAGACTGTTTGTCTTGGGGCCGGGGTCCTGCACCGGGGACTGATTATTTTCAACATGCAGGACAGCTGGGTTGCAGGACGTGGTGTTAGTTTGTCACAGAGCAGCTGCTTGCTGTTAGAAGATGAGGATGTTGGGTACACTGATACTTGACTGTCGTCAGGCTCGGGTTGGCACAATTAGTACTGATTGGCAGTATACATCTTGATAAGGACACAGCTGAAACAGGCTATCAGCCAATCAGGATTCTGGATTTCTTTAGCCCATTTTATAAATGAAGATAAATCAGTTACCTTAATATTGTGTGCATCATCCACATTTATCTCCACTTTGGACAGGTTACAAAGAAATCATTAACCAATGGGGTAAGAGCTTGCACATTGCCTGATAATGTCAGAATGGTCTTTGCTGCACTACGAACTAAGCTATGATATCAACCAGAAATGGCTATATCTTCATAAAAAGAAAACAAAATACAATTTAAAACATATTATACAAACTGGACACATGACAAACTGATTCAGAATGTGCCATTTGACATTACTTGTGAGGGGGAAAGACTTATAGAACTCACATGTGGCTCTGCCACTACTGAGTTATTGTCCTGCCACTTCACTAATGAAGATTAGTTGCATATTGTGTTCCAGGTCATTTTTATTTCATGTTTTTGCTGATATAAACTTGAAAATACAGCACCCACTTCACATCTACTTCTGCACTGAGAAACTGGGAATGTCCACTGAAAGTGGTTAGGTACATACAGTACAATAAAATAGGTTGCCTTAGTTCACAGTACCAAATTAACTTGTATGTCATGCTTTTTTTTGTGTACAGCTGCATACGTATAAACCCTATTACTCTGTGTCAGCTGATTAGTACCGCAAAGATGGAATGGCTCTTTTCTGAGGCTTAAGGACCTATAACACAAATGTATTAAAAAAACAAATTGACTTTTCTGAAGAGCATGATTGCTTCAGATTCTTGCATTATTATCTTCTAAATAAATCTAAATCTTAGTGCATTTTGCTTTTCTTATTAAGGCATGTTTTTGCATAAAAGACACATTAGAAGTTTATAATATTGAAAGACAAACTTCACATAAAAGAGAATGGGCTGTTTAGAGTACAGATATTCAGATAAAAGAGGTTTCCCTACTAAAGGGCAGCCCAGATTGTCAGTGGTCCCCCTGTGATTAGCTGGAAGGAGGCAGGAAGTGGACTGGGGTCGGGAAACAGGCCAGGTTCAGTCATAAGGAGGTAGGAAAAGAGAGGAGGAGAGGAGGAAGGGGGTGACATCAGAAGGGGGAGGAGGAATGAGGTCACAAATGGGGGCAGATCAGGCGAGGTAAGTGGGATGATTGGAATCATGACGGGAAGGCAGACTCCGACAGGTGCAGAAGCAGGGATTCCTTGACAGCAGTTCAACCTGGGTGAATCCCTCTTGAAGTGCTGAGTCCAGGCTCCTATCTCTGCTGAGGTGAATTCTCTCCTCAAATGCTCTACTCAGACTCAGCCAGCGGCTGCTCTCTCAGCATAAGGAGCAATTGGAACACTTACCCAGAATTCCTGGCTGCTGTATATAAATCAGCATTTGTACTGCTGTACCACTATTGAAATAGTGGTCGACTAATAGAAAGTTCTCAGCTGGAAACAACAGCTCAGATACAAAGGGCACCCCTAGGAGGCATACGCCTAGGGTGTGGTTCAGCCCCTAGCCTACTGTCTGCTGTACGCACTACTGTAATAGTAGCTGGCTAATAGAAAGCTCTCAGCCAGAAACAACCAGAAGCAACAGCTCAGACACAAAGAGCAACACTAGGAGGCATACGCCAAGTGTGGTCACGCCCCTAGCTTTACTGTCTGCTGAGCTTCACTGATCTTCATCACCGACTGGGAGAGAGACCTCCTTTCCTCCAATCTCTAGTTGTGCTACTAAGTGGCAGACCTTAACAAACTGATTGTTTTTTCAGCAGGAAGGAGAAACAAAGGACAGGCAATCCAGGGGGTTGGCAGGTAATGCAAAGGGGTAAAGCATACCACAGCAAAGCTCACCAACTGGGGAACTCTCAAGAGGCAGTTATGCAGCTGCATAACAGATTTGCCTCTCTGGTAAGGACACACAACAATCAGGTCACCACTCAAGCCAGACAGCTAGGCCTGAGCAGCACCAATCTGGTATCACCCTAAGAAACAATAGGGGATCACAAAGTAGCGACTCACATGTTATTGAGCCAGGGAAGGATGAGCACTCTAACTTGGGCCAAGGGGAAAGGGTGCAGCGGCACTAAACACTTCATCAGGACATAACTACTCAGGCAAACCCTGACACCAAACAAAAGAAGAAACTGATTATGTCGTGCTGATAGGGGCTTCAACCTCCCGGACGTGGATTGGAAATCCTGCACAGCATCCACAACTAGGAGCAGAAATTTCCTAAACACTTGGAAGGGGCTGGACTTAATCAACTTGTCACAGCCCCCACTAGAGAAAACACAGTCCTAGACCTGGTGCACACAAACAGCGGCAAGGTCCAGGAGGTGGAGGTGGGGTGCTATTTGGGGTCAAGTGACCACAAATCTTGTCTGGTTCAAGGTTAAAAAGGCCAAGGAAAAAAGCAACACTAAGACATGGATCATAGACGTCAGAAGAACAGACTTCAATCAGATGAGAATATGCTTTAGGAATATCCTCAAGAGGAAGGCAAAGGAGGGGTAGAGGAATGCTGGATAAACATAAGAGAAGCACTAGTGGAGGTTACTGCAAAATATTCCAAGCTAGTCAGTAAGACAAAGAAAAAAAGAAATCCGCTATGGTTCACAAAGGAAGTGGCAGCTGCACTGAGGGAAAAGAGACTAGCATTACAAAGATACAAGGGTTCAAACAGCGAAATAGATAGGGAGGCATACAAGTGCAGCTTGAAGGAGGCAGGAAGGGTGATCAGAAAAGCAAAGGCACAGACTGAGAAAGGCATAGCACGAGGGGCTAAAGAAGGCAATAAGACCTTTAGGTACATAAGTGACAAAAGGAAAAACAAAGGAGGCATTGTCAGACTCATAAGCAGGGATGGGAAGAGGGTAGAAGAAGACATTGAAAAGGCAGAAGTCTTAAATGAGTACTTCTGCTCAGTCTTTACTAAGGAGGCACCTGGTAATGGACCCACCCCAAAGAGTGATAGAAGTCACCAAGAGGGAATGGACACAGGCCCATTCACAATAGAAAGGGTAAAGACAGAATTACAAAAACTAGAGGTAGATAAAGCTATGGGGCCAGACAGAGCCCACCCACACATATTGAGGGAACTTAGTGATGAATTGGCAGCACCACTAGCAGATCTTTTTTAGCAGATCCTTGAGAGAACGAACAGTTCCCCAGGACTGGAAAAGAACAATAGTGGTCCTCATACACAAGAGTGGTAGCAGCGAGGAGACAGGAAACTATAGCTCGGTCAGCCTCACCTCGGTGGTGGGTAAGATGACGGAGTCACTGCTCAAAGAAAGTATACTAGCATTCCTGGAGGAATCCGAACAACTGGACACCAAGCAGCATGGTTTCATAATGGGAAGGTCCTGCCAGACTAACCTGATAGAGTTCTTTGACTCAGTAACTAGGGCTGTGGAGCAAAGGGGGGGGCCGTTGATGTTATCTACCTTGACTTTAGCAAGGCCTTCAACTCTGTACCACACAGAAGACTGCTAAACAAACTCGACTATATAGGAGTGGGGCAGGAAGTGGTAGCATGGGCGAGTAGCTGGCTTAGACAGAGAACTCAATCCATGTCAGTAAATGGGGCAGCATCAGGGGATAGGGAGGTGACGAGCAGGGTGCCACAGGGGGTCCATCCTCAGATCATTTCTTTTTAATATCTTCATCAAAGATATCACAGAGGAGTTGAGTGGGAAAATGTGCCTGTTTGCAGATGACTCAAAGCTCTGCAACACGGTGGACACTGCACAGGGTGTAGAGCAAATGAAAGCTGACCTACTCAGGTGGAAACATTGGTCTAACTTGTGGCAGTTAAAATTCAACAAGAAAAAAGTGCAAAGTTATGCATCTGGGCAGAAGCAACCCAAAGACAGACTACTACCTGGGAGCAGAAAAACTAGCAACCACCCATGAGGAGAGGAATTTAGGGGTTATCATATCAGACAATTTGAAGTTTGGCAGACAATGCAAAATGGCAGCAAAGAAGGCCGGCAGGATGCTGGGATGCAAAGGAAGGGACATCACAAGTGGAAGAAAGGAGGTGATCCTGCCACTGTACAGGTCCCTGGTGAGACTCCACCTTTACTACTGCATCCAGTTCTGGAGACCTTATCTCAGGAAGAACATAGATAGACTGGAGACAGTACAGAGGAGGACAACAAAAATGATACACAGTCTTCATAAGTTGCCATATGAAAGCAGGTTATAGGAACTCAACATCGACTCCCTGGAACAATGCACAGATAGAGGGGACATGATTGAGACATTCAAGTTTCTGAAGGGTATAAACAGAGTCTCCACCCAGGAGCTCTTTTACAGTCAATAGCACGAGTAGAAACTGAGGGATGAAGATTCAGGGCCAACATGCTAAGGTTTTTCTTTACAGAGAGGGTGGTCAACCCAAGGAATGGTCTACCGACTGGAGTCATTGACTCCAAAACAGTAGGGGAATTCAAAGCAGCTTGGGACAGACACAAGGGAATTCTCTTACAGAATTCCTAAAGAAGGGGGTAGGGCTCAGCGCAGAATAGTTGGATCTTTGGTCCCTATCTGCCTTCAATTTCTATGTTTCCATTCACAGATCACCTGATGGGGAAGGGTACCTTAGAGGAGGGGTTATAGAAGGGTATAAAAGGTGCTGCAGAGGAGAAAATCCCTTTCTCTACTGCAGCTGTTAACTTAGCAATTGCACAAGACATCTCGGAGTGGGGCTGATTCTCTGCAGGTCTCAGGTATGGTATCGGAGCAGGCCTAGCAGCTGAGAGGCATTGGAGTATTCCAACCTTAGCTGGGGGCAGGCAGAGCCATTGATCATGTAGAAAGTTTTATTTGCTAGTACTTAAAAAGTTGTTAATAATTATTTGTATGTTACTTGCAGCAATTGGCAGATATCTGCCTTTAATGATTATTGTGTGTGGTTTTGGTCAACATTTACATGGCAAGTGTGTATATCCTGAAAGAAGGTATTGGTATGCGGGGGTGGGTTGATTTTTTATACTGGTAGCATTTAAGCCCCATGATGGTGGGGGGCTCAGGAATTGGAGCTCCTAGCTGTTTCAGCACTCTGCGTTGGTTGGGCCGTCGGGTGCAGGAATCCAAAAAAAAAAGTGGGAAAAGAAAGGCAAAAGAATGAGAGCGGTTTCTTTCCGCTTGCTCGGCCGAAGGCCCAGATGGTTTGATCACTCAGGCAGGCCAGCTGCCAGGAGATCTGGGCATTGGTTTGTCATTTTTGGGCTCAGTCAGCCCTGGAGCTAAGGTGCCACGTGGCATCCAGTCAAGTGGCGCAAGTCGAGGGGGGCAGCGGTTTGCAGTCCAAGATTGGCTTCCACAGAGGCATGCTTGGACATTGCCAGACTTGAGAAAATGCAGCAAGTGGTATTTGTCCTTGATGACAAGGCTGTCCTGGGAATGGGTGGGTCACACGGCAGGTCACGACCATGTGGCATGGTGAAGGGGTTCACTTGGGGTGTGTCCTGTCCATGGGAAGGGCCTGACCTGGAGGTTTTTTTGCTTTGGGCTGGGCAGAGCAAATGTTTTTTCCTCAACTGGGTGCAGCCAGTGTTTTGTGAGGTGTTGCTACGGGGATCTTTTGGGTAAGCATGGACCACGGTGACTGCTGGCATACTCTGTGGCTCTGAGCAGAAGTGACAAAAGAGAAATTGGCACCACAGGTGGGGTTGCTCTTGGGGTTTTTCCCTACTGATGCAGGGTTAGAGTTGTGGGGACAGACCAGGAGGACAGGATGCTGTTGCCTGGTGAGGGGGTGGGCAGACCAAGAGGGGAGCTGGGGGGGTAATGCCATGTGGTGAGGGCCCTCCTCTTTGGGCATCCCATAGCTTTTACATTTCATAGAGATTTGGGGCAGGATGCCCTAGGGGGATTCTTTCATTCAAGGCAAGCAGTATGGGGATTGTTTTCAGAGGATGATGGGGCCCAGGGACGAGCAGGGGGTGGGGGGAGGAGCCTGCAATCAGCGTGAACAGGAAAACTTAAATGAGGATCCACTTTGCAACCAGAACCCTCAGCCCTTTACTGAGTCATGCTGTGCACTGCTTGGACAGCAGGAACGGAGAAATTTAATGGCAAGAGATGTAGGAAGAGGGACAGGCCACCATTTTTTGAATTTGGCAACGCAGCATTGGTTGGACAGATTGTAGCATGTGGCAGGCCAGGTGGTTGGGCTACCGACCATGTTTTTTTTTCCCAAAGCTTCTGATGATTAGCCAGAGAGTAGCCTTGGAGGTGGGGGCTGCCATTAGGCCTAGCTGCCCATTTAAAAAAATAATAATAATAATATATAAAAATAAACAAATATGGAAAACACCCCTGTCTCTCAGGTGCAAGCCCTGGCCCCAAGCGGTTTTGTATTGGGGGGTGCTAGTTTTCCATTTTAGCTATGGAGTGGTGCTGAATTACATAATTATGAAAGCAAATTGCACTGCGTGCTGGTTTGGGGGGGGGGCAGAGGATGGTTTGTGGCAATGGACCACAGTGGTTATTGGGCTAACTGGCGTTATGTAATTAAAGGATGGCACCCAAGAAATAAACCAAGCAGAAGGCCAGTGAAGCACTGGCACAAAAAGCCATGGAGATAATGGAGCAGGTCCCGTCTATCCTCAAGGAGTCCAGACCAGAGGAGGAGAAACAGAGGGAGGTGGACAAGAGGAAGGCATCTCCGGCAAGGAAGGAGAGACCCAACAAGAGGCTGACTAGGAGCAACCCAAATGAGGGTGGTGAGCCACAGTTGGAGGAGAGTAAGGTACCAGTGGTGGACCATCGGTGGAAGATAGCTTAAAGGGTCACCTGGCAGGTCTTATGAAGGAACAGGGTGAGAAAGATTGGGAGGAGGTGGATAGAGTATAGAAACAGCTGTAGGAGAAAAAGAAGACTGAAAAGGGGGTAGGTAGTTCTGGGTCGGGTGAGGCTAGCAGTAAAGGTAGCAATGGCTGGCCCCCAGGCATGACACTGGGGGACCATGTCTCTTAGGCCCTGAAGGAAAAGATATGGAAAGGGGAATACGTGGACATGTTTGCCCTCATCGATAAAGATACAGCAAAAAGGTATGAGCAGAAGGAGTAAGTGGGCAACTCTGAGATGGCAGTAGCCTTGGGCCATTGTGGGTAAGACCAGTGAGGATGTTACCTACAAGGGCAAGACATTTGGGGCTTGGATTGAAGGTTTCACACATTTTAGCACGATTATGCTTCAAAAGAAGCCGGAGCTGGCAATTCCGCTCTTCACATATTCGGCCAACATCATAGAGACATATAGGATCAGAAGCAAGTATGAGTGGCTGATCTATGATGAAAAATTCTGCCAGAGGGTAGCATCACACAGGGATGTCAGGTGGGATGTAACGCTATCAGAGCTCTGGATTATGACTTTGTCAGCACTGGGAGGAGCAGGTGGCAAAAGGAAGAATGGCAGTGCTGGGGCAAGGACAAAAGCCTGCTGGGCTAATAATAAGGTGAGCTGTACGTTGACCAACTGCAAGTATAGGCATACTTGCTCAGGTTGTGGTGGGACACCAACTGTTGTCAGATGTAGGACACATGATAGACACTCAGCACCTGCACAGGGGCAGTCCTTTTGGGGTGGCCAAGGGGGTGGCCGGAGGGAGCTACAATGGGCAAGGAGGCAACTTTAGGTGGCAGTGGGAGGGGAGGTTATGAAGGATGCTAAGCAAGGCCAACTTGATGTGCGGGGGGAGACGGGTTTTCCCCTAGCGTGTTTTCTGGTAAAACCGGGGATGGTAGTCACCTCGACTGGAGACTACCGAGATCAAGAAGCAGGAGAAATGTTGAGGGAGGATTTTACACAAGGTTTTAACTTATACTATTCCATGCCTAAGGCCATGGGGGCTAAGAATCTGGCATCAATCAAAGGAAAAGAAGATATAGTGGAGACGAAGATCAAGAAGCAATGGGAGGCAGGCTGGGTGGAAGGTCCTTTCCAGGCCCTGCCTTTTAAGAATATTAGGGTGTCATCTTGGGGCATAGTGCTGAAGAAGGTGGGAGTCCAGACTGTTACACCACCTGTCATACCCCGATGGTGAGTCAGTGAATGATGCTATAGCACCTCAGAGGATCATAGTGTCATGCTCCAATTTAGATAAGGCAGTGGACCTAGTAAAAGCCAGGAAAGGGGTTTGGGTGGCAAAAACTGATACAGAATCTGCCTTCTAGCTGCTCCCAGTTTAGGAGCAGGATTTGGAATTGTTGAGTTTTCAGTTTCAGGGCAAGCACTATTTTGACAAAGCAATGCCTATGAGATGTTCAGTGGCATGTGCCACTTTCAAAGTGTTTACTACTGGGTTACAGTGGGTTTGTACCATAAGGCATAGGCAAGGAGTGGTTGTCCATTACTTGGATGATTTCCTGTTTATAGGGGAAGGCAGAAAGAACACACAGGACGTACTGGAAGCTTTCAAGGATATTTGTGGGGAAATTAGGATCCCGCTAGCCAAGGATAAAACAATGGGCTCAAGCTGGAGGTTGGAATTTTTAGGAACAGAGATGGATTTGGATCACTAGTTCTACTGCCTGCTGGAGGACAAGGTGGCCAGGCTGAAGGGCCTCATTCAAGGGATTAAGGGGCATAGGTGAGTTTAGCTTAGGACAATACAGTAGGTGCTGGGGCTCATGAACTTTGCCTGTAGGGCAGTGGCACTGGGGATGGTATTCACCAGATGTCTGGCCAGGGCATCTGCAAAGGCCAAGCTACCTCACCATTGGGTAGATCTTACCAAGGGAGTGAAGGATGACTTATTAGCATGGGAAGTGTTCCTGTAAGGATACAACGGGGTGACATTTTGGAGGGACTATTAAGAGGAAGGGGCAGAGCTTGAATTCTTTACAGATGCAGCTGGGGGTTTTGGCATGGAAGCCTACTGCCAGGGTGAATGGATAGCGGAGACATGGCCGCCCAGGTGGGTGGAACTGGCTCTGACAAAGGACATCACATTCTTAGAGGCATTTCCCATTTGGGTGGCCCTGGTGATATGAGGACAGCGGCTCAGGAACAGGAAAGTGATTTTCAGGTGTGACAACATGGCGGTGGTGGCCATCATAAATAAGCAATCTGGGGCCACAGAGGCTGTTCTTCTGGTGGCACGCATGCTAGTGTGGGAAGGACTGAATCTTAATTTGTCCTTTAAGGCTAGACACATGGAAGGTGTGAAGAATGAAGTAGCTGACAGTCTTTCATGTTTCCAGTTGGACAGGTTCCATGCATTGGCCCCAAAGGCTGCCGTCCAGAGATCACACTTGCCTCTGCACTTGTGGGAGATTGGATGGACCGAGCCCAGCTACTATTCCAGAGTGCCTGGGACCCAAACACACTGAGGGTCTACAAGGCAGCATGGAGGAGTTTCCAGGGGTTCCAGGGGCAGGCTGGTTTGGAGGCAAGTGGCCCAGTGACAGAAGCCCATGTCATACGGTATAAGGTAGAGAAACGGGAGGTGGGTATGTCTGAAGTCACTGTTGGCATTCACCTTGCTAGCATTGGCATGATTTGCTAGTTGAATGGGTGGAGGGTGCCCACCAGGGCACCAGCTATACATAGAATGCAACAAGGCTGAATTAGGTTGCAGGGCCAGAGGCTAGATGGGCACAGGCCAATAGGGGGGACTCCTCTGGATAGGTTGGTGGTGTCCTTTCCATGTGTGTGTGTGTTCCTCAGCATACGAGGCATGATTGTTTGTGGCCATTTTTTGGGGTGATACATAAGGGCTAGTTCTGTGTTGGGGAGGTGGTGGCACAAACAAAGTGGAACAGGCTGGGTGGACTGAGGAGGAGGGTATTGTATGGTCAACTAACTTGGCCACAGTTTGGCTGAGGCATACCAAAACAGATCAGGTGGGCAGGGGTTGTACGGTTCAGCTTAACAAAGAAAATGTAACTGGAGCAGCAGTGGTGACAGCAACAGAAGACTGTGTAGCAGTTAGGCTACAGGGGGGCAGGGGGTTCTTTCAGCATGGTAAAGGGGACCCAGAGACCATGACTCAGGTCATGGCAGTGCTCAAGAAGGGGATGGTCTTTCTTGAGGAGGATCCTGGTAGGTTTGCTTCCCACTCATTCAGAATAGGTGCAGCCTCTGAAGTAGCCAGACTGGGATGCTCCCCCATTAAGGTACAACTGGTGGGCAGGTGGTCCTCCTAAGCTTAAATGAGATATGTGCAGAAATTAATGTTAACGGTTATAATTTTTATGTTTTACAGGGGGCAGGCATCGTAGCGTGGTGTGGATTGTCGGTCAATCATTTATCCATTGGGCAGAGCAGTGAGCACTCACCACATCCAGGGGCCGCCAGCTGGAACAGGATCCAGAGCAGACTGTGATTGAATGGCATGGGCTTAGGGGATTGAAATGGAGGCAGCTGCTCCCACTACTGGATGAGAGCAGCGGATCTATTCCTGCACCAGATTTGCTTATCATACATGCCGGGGGGAATGACTTGGGCACCCTGCCCTAGGTAGTATTGGTCCACATAATCTTGAGAGACTTTGAGAGGATAATAGTAAGGTGGCCGGGGGAGGAATAGCCTGGTCAGAAAATGTCCAGCATAGAAGTTGGAGGGGGGGTCCGGGATGCATTGGCAATGGACAAGACCATGAAGAGGGTGAACAGGAAATTGGCAGAGTGGGTTAGGCAGTCAGGGTGTGTTTATATAAAACACAAGCTAATCATGCATGATACACCAGGGTGGTACCATTCAGATGGGGTGCACATGTCAAGTATAGGAAATGTAGCACTCAGTGTGGCACTCAGGGAGGCCATCAAAAAATGGCAGGGTTTTGGTGGTTTGTTCACTTGTTTTTAATGGGGGAAGCCCAGAGGCCAGACTGAGGTTGGCTTATGGGCTAGTGGGAAAAAATGAAGAGGGGGCCCAGCAGGATGGGGGTACAGCAAAGCAGGGGAGGGCTCCCGATGGTGTATTCACCTCAATGGGAACAGGGCTGGGGGGGGTCAGGTGGGACACCTGAGCCCAGAAAGAAGAAGAAGGAATGAAGAGGCATTGGATCCTTACACCCAGGCTGAGAAGTAGAAGTGCCAAAATATATATGGTTTGTTAAATGTTTGAACTGTAACTAAAGAAAGAACCTCCGGAAAATGTGAATGTAAATACATGTGATGATGGTGTTTTGGATTTTAATGTGAAACATGGAATTGCTGCGAGAATCTACCTCAATAAACTTAGAATGTTTGAACCATTTAATTATTATGTGGGTGTGGCTGATCTCAGGGTGGTCCAGTGACAAAAGAGGTTGCCCTACTAAAGGGCAGCCCAGATTGTCAGTGGTCCCCCTGGGATTAGCTGGAAGGAGGCAGGAAGTGGATGGGTGGAGGGAGGACAGGCCAGATTCAGTCATAGCTTTAGGGTGGTAGGAAAGGGGGGTAGGGAGAGGAGGGAGGGTGACATCACAAGGGGGTGGGGGAATGAGGTCACAAATGGGGACAGGTCAGGCGAGGTAAGTGGGATGATTGACAGCTCACCTGATTGGGGAAGGGAGCCTTAGGGGAGGGGTATAGAAATGCAGAAAAGATGTTGCAAAGAGAGAGAAAATCCCTCTCTACTGCAGCTGTTAACTTAGCAATTTCCTGACCACCCTCCCTAAAAGAAACAAGGTGGAGGAGTTATCATGGATTAAGGCCTGTGGCAAAGGGTTGAGTTGAGTGCACCGGGGACACTTGTGGTGTCATGGATGGGGTTGCTGGATGAAGCAACAGCTGGGATCATGCAAAGAAAAAATAAAGAGGGGGCCCAACCAGATGGGGGTATGGCAAAGCAGGGGAGGGCTCCCTAGGGAGTATTCACCTCAAGGAGAACAGGGCTGGGGGGGTCAGGTGGGACACCTGAGCCCAGGAAGGAATGAAGGGGCATTGGGTCATTACACCCAGACCAAGAAGAAGAAGTGTCAAAATATATAATGTTTGTTAAATGATTGAATTGTAAATAAAGAAAGAAACCCCAGAAAATGTGAATGTAAATATATGTGATGATGGTGTTTGGGATTTTAATGTGAAGCATGGAACTGTGAGAATCTGCCTCAATAAACTTTGAATGTTTGAACCATTTAATCATTGTGTGGGCGTGACTGATTTCAGGGTGGTCCAGTGACAATGCATCATCTGCAATCACAGTATGTTTCAGCTGTCTCTGCTTTACAGGGTTGGCCTTGATTTTGCATAAACAATGTCCATGGTCTCCCTGAAATTTGGTATTTCTTTTGCTGAAAAGTACATCTGGGCATACATGCAGAGTGCCACTTATTGGACTTTGTTTTATTTTTGTGTGCATGTTTTCAAAAGACTCAGAAAAAAATAAAGTCTGAGAACCTGCAAACTGTACATGCTACAGTAGGACTTTGTTTTTTTTTTCCATAGGGATTTTCAATTGGCCATAACTTGGTCAATTTTCAATACGTTCAGTCCAAACTTGGGGGGATGCTTAAATAGACCCCCTCCTCACGAAGCATTATTTCCCCTCTGAAGTCTCCCTAGAAATGGATTTTTGGGGTTACACCCAAAAATCCCTTTTGGTGGATTTAACTTTTACCACTTATGTGGTCATGACAAGGGGGGCTATCTAAGTACTACTCAAAATCTGGGCCCAGACTATTAAGAATCAGCCAACTTATGGCCAGTTGAAAATTTTTGTAAAGTCCGCTACAGGTTTGATGCATTGTATGTGATGATGCAGCTGCACAATCACAGAAACCAAAAAACATAGAATTTTCCAGAAGAGAAGGACTGCTTGGCCCACCTAGTCTGCCCAGTTTCCCCTGCCTATAGTATCTCTGCAGATCTTACTTGCTCTACAGACCATTCATCCCTCTTCTCTTTCCCTGTTATGCCTATCTCATGCATCCTTGAACCCCACCACTCTTTTTGCATCCACCACCTCTGCTGGAGGACTGTTCCAGGAATCCTCCACTCTTTCTGAGAAGTAATATTTCCTCACATCTCTCCTGAATCTATCCCGTCCAGCTTCTTATCATGCCCCCCATCCTTCAGCACCTTTTTTTTCTGAAAAATACTCCCCTCATTACCTTGTTTACCCTGTGAGGTAATTAAAGGTCTCAGTCACATCCCCCCCCCTTTTCTCTTTTCCAGAGTGTACATATTAAGGACATTTAATCTCTCCTCATAGGGCTTCCAATGAGGACCCTGCACCATTTTATTTGCCCTCAGCTGGACTGCTTCCACTCTGTCTCTGTCCTTTCTGAGATGTGGTCTTCAGAACTGGACTTAGTACTCACAAAGTCTGTTATTGGTCCAGCACAATGCAAATGTTGATGCAGCTATAGTATGTCTTCTACAGGCCTAGAACAATGAGTGTGTTGATACAACTAAGTCTCATACAGGACCAGTGCATTATGTGTTATGATACAGCTGATTTATGAGTCACCCTCAGGGCCACTTGCAAAGTCCACTTAATGTCTGGGGCAATGTGTGTGATAATGTAGGTTCTTTGCAACAGCACAGTGAATATCACTGTGCAGCTGCTTTATGAGTGGCTCGCAGGGCTGCTAATGAAGCAAACTACAGGTGTGGTGCCGGGAGTTTTACTATACAGTGTTTATCATGGTATGGAAGAAAGGCAAGGGTCAGATTTTGTACAGTGTATCTTTTTCAAAAAGTGAGAAAATAGATTGCAAAACACTACACTGACGTACCTATTATGGTTGAAACACTAATGGTTTAGAAATTACCTAGTCGACCATTCACAGGTTGTTCATGTCAAATCCTCTCAGTCTGATGTTTGTGCTCTGAGGTGTGGAGTTCCACAGGGATCCACATTGGGACCCCTGATGTTTTCTCTTTTCATTAACTGACTTCCCTCAGTGTGTAACTCCTGCAATATTTTATTGTACGCAGATGATCTTATACTTTTTCAACAAGCCCAGTTAAGTTTGCAATTGACTTCTTTCTTACAATCTGAGTTTGCTAAAGTTTGTGATTGGTTTAAAGTTAATTCCCTGGTTTTGAACAGTAGAAAATTAAAAGCGATGCATGTTGGTACTTCATATATGCTAAAAGACACTGTGGACTTATCGATTTGTGATATAAGTGGGACTGCAATTGAAACAGGTTGCTGAGTTTAAATATCTGGGAGTGCTTCTTGATCCTGGTTTGTCTTTTCTTCTCCAGGTAAAATCAGTTAGTAAGACTGTTAATCGAAAATCGGGTATCCTTTATAAATTTAGGAATTTTTTTTCTGTTGTGACTCAAAAGTATATTGCTAATCATTCATTGTTGCCCCATTTAGAGTATAATTGTAGTTTGTATTATGGCCTTAGATCCAAGGACAGTCATATTTTGGCTGTCACCTGCAGTATAATAATATATGTCATTTAGTTTTGGGTTTACTATTACGCACACATCATTGTTTACTTTATTCGAACTTGGATTGGTTCTCAACAGATTACAAATTTGCTTATTTTTTGGGGCTGCCAAATTTTACAGGCAGTCTATACAAAATTCTACTTCCCCTTATCAGATTTGATTGTCATTACACCGTGTTTGGAAAATTTGAGGTCTGCCTCTAGTGTGTTGTTAAACCTTCCTCTGCATAAATCTAAATCAGCCAGTCGCTCCTTTTCCATTGCAGACCCACTTTTTTGGAATGCTTTGCCTTGCTGGCTTCATAAAAGTATGTCATTAAGTGCATTTAAATCTAATTTTAAAATGTATTTAAAGTCTTTAGATATTTGTAAATGTCATTTGTAAGTGTGAAGATTTACTGTTGTTTGTGTTATGTCTATTTTGCTTGTTCGAGTCAAGCCTGAAAATGGACCTTTGGTCCAGTGTTCCTACCCAGTTAACAAAGAAAACAAACAAAGAAACAAACAAAGCACTCATAGGGAAATGAAAAATAAAGGAAAAAAGTTCCTGGAATCTTCGCAAATCTGTCATATGGTGTTCCTCATGGTTTTAGCAATCATGCAGTGCAGTGTTGGATTATGCTAATACTAGCACTGTCTTACCAGACAAAGTAAAATAGTGACACTGAAATGTTTGTGTAGAGAGTGCCGATGTTTAGGTAACTCTAACACTGTGTTGTAAGATATAAAATGCCCAAGGAACACCACACCACAGGTTCATCAAACTTCCAGGACATTTTTGATGTAACATTTCATTTCCATACATTGTACATTTTGTGCATCAACCATTACAGGTGCATTAATATAGTCATTAGCAATATATTTCAGTGGCAGATCCAGGAATTAACAGATTAGAGGTTGCACTTGGCCTCAAAAACCAAACATCTATACGGGGGTTTGGGGGCATGCCCTCCCAGAAACTTTTTAAATGTAAGGGTGAAATTGTGCATTTTAGCCACAGTTTCAGGAGCAAAGTGTTGATCACCTCCTTAAAAAAAATATCCTAGTTCCATTTCCTTCACAGGGCAGCTACAAACAGTAATGGCAGCCTCACAGGGATATATCAGCATTTATCACAATCATTGTTAGTAAGTGCCATCTGGCTAACTCATTTAAGTAGGCCATATTAATGCTTGCCAGTGGTACTAATCCCACTAAATGTCTGTTTTACATTAATTAAAAAGCTATCATATCATATTTCTTTATTTTAAACTTTTTTGACCTTTTTATTTTGAACTCTTGATAAGTGCAATAACATACTGTAGTGCACTGTTGCATTGGGATGATTGCATTTCCAGGAGTTCAAAATACTCACCATATGATAGCATGCCTCATTATGGCTCTGGGTGTTGATTTATTCCAGCACAACAAACACCCTCTTTTGTATGAACATATGAAACTGCCAGCAGATGCAGGCCATACGGTCTATCGAGTCTAATTGAATGTGCAGCTAGCAGTCCATTAAACTGCAGCTGCCTCTCCACCCTCACCCGCATAACAGTGACCTGCCCCCTCACTTTGTCCCATCCCCTCTTAAAAACTGCCCACCAACTTACATGATATTGCCTCTTTGGGCAGCATGTTCCACTGTGTTACTGCTCTTTACATGAAAAGCATTTGTCTTTTTGCTAATGTAAATCACAGCATTTGCATCTATGTTATATTAGAACTGTTTGCTTCCTTTGACCATTGGGGGTATATCCGAGCCCTGTCTTGTTTCCAGGTTCATAAACAACACATAGATTATGAGAGTTTACAATGGTTGCTTCCATGGTTCCAAATCTGACTGCTGCCCCAAATAATGTAAACCCAGCAGTGAGTGAAAGTGTCTCTAACAAGCTGACATCACTGGCACAGCTCAATGGAAAAGCATATCATGAATAGAGCCCAGGAACATTATACAAATAACTTGTAAAATGTTCTTGGGCTCTGTTTGTGATATGTTTTCCCTTGAGCTGTGCTAGTGTTTTGACTTTTATACAACCAGCTCAGTTTGTGTCAGTTATTTCCCCTATGGGAGGCATGTCATCCTGTCATAGGGTCAGATTATCATTAAGGTGACGACTATGTGAACATGATACTCATAGCCCTTGGCTATAAATGCTGTCTTTTTACAGAATTCAGACCTTGCCTTCCAGGACATGAAAAATGACTATGCTGGGTTTGCATAAAAAAAGAAAAAACAACATATTGTCTGATAAAAAAAAGTGGAAACAGGCATGCAGAGCACATGGATCTTATCAAACAGCAGAGTTGCTCAACTGTTATTCCAGCAGTACAGTTATTCTACATTGCCATGTTGCAGTCTTCTTTTAATGAATTAGCATATTAAAATTATTTCTTTCTACAAATACATGCACAACTGGTGTCTACATTGCTTAGAAAACTAGATATTTAAACACAGAAACTTGCTCTATGGGTTTTCCTTCTAGTTATATTAGTGTAACATGAGGTGGAGAGACATATTTCTTTTGCCAATTAAAACAAAATAACATAGCTTTAGTCATGGACACATTAAGCACCTATGTATGATAAAGAACCAGTTCTGCAAATTCTCAAAATCATATTGCTTGATGGTATTGAAGTCAAAGATGCTTTAACCTGAAGAAAAAATAGATGTATCATCAGTAAATAGCAGAATATTTGTTCTGCTACACCTTAATGCGAGGATATTCAAAGGCAAACAATAATGGATCCAAAATGGGCCCATGGGGGACACCTGAAGTGACAGGAGCCAATGGACACTTGAATTTTTCAATTGTAATGCATTAAGTTATTCCAGACAAATAGTCTTACAACCAAGAAACCACATGCTGGGAAATGCCTTGTTGGAGGAAAGTGGCCAATAGCCCTTGATGGTTCACTATGTGGAAGGTCTTGGCAAGGTCAACAAAGATAGCTGCAGTATAAAGACCCTTATCAAGGGCCTCTTAGGCAGCCTGAGTGAACAGCTACAAGACTGTCAAAGTGCCGTGGACTGGCTGAAAACCATATCGTGCAGATGTTAATGTATTGGTCTCAACTTTTAGCAACAGGTTGCACACAGTGCATTCAAGTAAATCAGAAAGAGGTGCTTAAAGAAAAATAAGGTGATAGTTTTGCACCTTAATTTGATTTAGTACAGGGACCACTACAGTCCTTTTCCACACTACTGAAAACTGATTATAACAATGGCTAAGGTTAAAGATTCTTATGAGTGGTTACACAATAATGTCAGCAGCGAGTTCAATTAAATGATAATCCACACATCAGGTCCAATCAAAGGCTTAGGATTCATACTAGCAAAATAGTCCATTAGTTCAGTTTCAGTGACAGTGAGTATTTGAAATTAAAAATCTGGTCAAAGAATACTGGGCTTGGAATCTAAAGCAGAGAACTTATTGGAAGAAACAGTTATGTTAGTAGGTAAATATTGTGACAAATGACTGAAAAGATTATTAAATTTACCAGCAATATCAAAGGAGTTGCTAATCACGCCAAACTTGGCAGATCAAGAAATCATTCCCATCATTTGTTTTTTTCCATCATCTGATAAATAATGTCATATGTAGCTGCCATATGTTTTATTAAAAACTCTTGCTATTAGGAAATAAAATGTTGATGTTTAAGGTGCCTAGTCAAAGACTTACTGCACATTTGTTTATTTTATTTATTTAAAAATTGATAACCGGGAAAGGCACACTGAGCCAGGGCTTGTTTCCAGGTGTGACCTGGGGAAATGGGGTACAGGAGAGTAAATAATAATCATATCATATAAGCAGCTGAAGACAGAAGAGACATCACTATAAAAGACAGCAGTAGTGAGGACTAATGCAATGACAATATATAAAGTTTAACCTATATACAATGAGGATCTAAGCATGGGTGAAACACCACAGCTATACAGTTATGTACAAAGCACCCGGACTGGACACAAACAAGCTTCAGAATTATGCTTAGGGAAGGGGATGGCGGATGCAGGGTGAGGGAGGGATGAGTTTTATTTGCTGCTTGGGGGATGGGAATGAGGGGGAGTCTTGAAGGCTATGGGGTAGTTGATTCCAGAGGCAGGGGAGATGGGATAAGAAGGCAGAGAGGCCTGAAGTGGACCGGCTATGAGGGATGGAGAAGGTATGTGGGTGAGTGTGTAACTGTTTGTAAACTATAAATGAGGTTGTATCCCTAACTTTATGGTATTCTTGCCAACTCTTCTTTCTTTTTCCTATGTTTGAGTAACTCAAGGGTCACCCATTCTTAGCAGTTACCCCTAAACCCTAATTCATCTGACTGGGGCAAATTAATTACAAATCCCATTGAATTCTGAACAAATGATTAACAGTGCCCCCTCTGTACTGGTTAATTGGTCTAAACAACTCAAATCAGCAGTTTGTAAAGCCTCCTGAAAAGCAGTGACACTAAAATTACCCAATTGCTGTGATGAAACATAAGTTGGAAGAATTGTTTTTTTTCCTTAGAGTTCCAATAGAAATGCACTGAAATGTGATAACTTAGGTAACTGAAGAGCACTCCTTATTTAAACATTTTTTAGAGATCTAAGATCAATACCCAATCAATTAATGTGGATGAAAGTGTTTATAATTAATCCAAGTTGTTCTGTCTGTTATCTGGTTAAGAAAAAGATTAGCAATTGTTTCTTTAGTATGAAACGCATTTTCCACATACTAATTTAATTCAAGGTCTCCAACAATCAATAACTTGTGACTAGATGAAAGTGTGCCTTCAAACTGACTTGTAAAATGAGTACTAAGAATCCTGGTTCCTTAATGGCTGAAACTTGTTCCTACCCATTGGACTGAGGTAGAACAATCAATGGGTATGAGAAAGTCCCAGTACCAATGTCACCCAGTGACTACAAATGTCAGTATACAGCTCCTTGTTGCTGCAATCCCTAATGCTAGTTTTACTTTCATTCACACAACTACCTAGCTTGGTCCACTCACACTGAACTAAAACACCTGAAATCAATCACTTCCTATTCAAGTGCACAAAGTGAAACAATACAAAGGTCTTTTTTGTTGTTTTTGTTTGCTGTTACAAAAAGTGGAACAAAACTGGGGGTGGTAGTGGGGGTGAATTCAGGACACAGTTCTCAAAGAAAGCACACATACCACAGCGATTCATATAGTACAATTCAGGCTAACACCTTGCAGTGATATCTGCAGAGGGATTATTTCACACAACTAATGATTTTTAAATATTGGTGAGTTTTCTCACTTTGTAACTTAAAACCCATTTATAAGTACAATAAGACACTCTGTAGTCCTGGTTGTGCTGCCACAGCCATACTTCCATGGGATGAAGACTCTTGGTCTGTGGCCTGGATGTGTAGTGTGGTGGCACAACTAACACCACAGTGTGTCTTATTGTTTACTTAAAATTTGAAGAACATTATCTTAACTATGGTGGGTCCGGGGGGGTGCATAAATCACACCCAGTGTGAGATTCTGAGTGACCTAAGAAAATTGTGAGAGGCAAAAATTCACTGGTTAAATTGCTGATCATGAAAACACAGTATTGCGGAATACTGTTTTTTTTTTAATACAAACTAGATAGCCACCAACTTTGTGGTCAACTCTGTTGCATCAAAACACATTCTACCCAGGAAAATGTATTCTGGTATTGGAGATTTTTCCATATAACCAGGACTTCATTAGGGCAATCATGTCAACATTTTTGCATTGTGCCCAGATTGAGAAATCATCTGGTTTTACTAGGAGGCTTAGTATGTTCAAATGATCAAAGCTATTAGGTCTGGAGCCATGAGAAAAAAACTCCTTCACAGGGCTCAGGTTAGGATAGATTAAACCTGAAGTCAATAATAAAAGCAATATTAATGCCTTTTTAGTCACCTATTATAAGAAAAATCCCTTCTTCTGTTAGGAAAATATGGTTTGTGAGTTAACAGAGAACTTGAAAAATGTATCCCAGGTGGCCAGAGATTTTATTATTTGACAGGTATGTAACAGATTCAGCTAAGCATCTGTAAGCCAAAGTAATGGGTGACCAACAAATGTATATTAACAAGCATTTGTCAATGCTGAATGTTGTCATGCTGGCATTGGCAGTGGGAGTGGTGGAGCTAGAGACGCATAGTGCTGTGATTTTGTGAATGTGTCTCAAAAGGTGATTTTGCACAGCCAGCACACCATTGTGCGCCACAGCTGCGGAAACATGTTTTGGGCAGGCTGTGAAAAATGGCAGCTGGACTGTTGATAAGGAGATGTGCACAAATGGCAGTGGTGAAAATGTGGCATGAAAATATTGCAGATTGATGAAGTTACAGGGGTGTGTGGAAACTGAGCAATGCACGCTTGCAACACAGTCATTGTATGGAGTTTTGGCACCAAATTTCAACTTAGGCATTTTAGGACCTCTGCTCATGAATAGCATCACCATCATTTCCTCAAACTGTCCCGAAACCTGATTTAGCACAGCGGCCATGCAATTCTGTGTCGGACATGCGAGAACACATTTCAGGCAACTGTAGTGTTCATAAGAAGGTATGGAAAAATGCCAATGATGAACAGCTGGAGTGAAACTATTACAAATTCATAAAGTCATGAGCATGCATGCAAACTGTGCAACACACATTCAGAAAACACTCATTTTATTGACTTTTGTTCCCCAATTTTTAACATAGGCATTTTAGGGCATCTGCTAATGAACAGTGTCACTGTCATTTTCATCATGTGTCTCAAAAACAGATTTCCACAGCGACCACACTATTATGCGCTGGAACTGCAAAAACAGATTTTGATCAGGATGTGAAAAATGACAGCTGTACTGTTCATTAGGAGGTGCAGAACAATGGCACTGTTGAAAATCTGGAGTGAAAATATTACAAGTTTACGAAGGTACGAGCGTGCGTAACACAGTCATTTTATGGAGTATTGTCACTAAATTTTCAATACAGGCATTTTAAGACCTCTGCTCATGAACAGTGTCACTATCATTTTCGTCATGTGTCCCGAACACTGATTTCGCACAGCGTCCACGCTATTCTGTGCTGAAAGCGCAAAAACACATTTTGGCAAGGATGTGAAAAGTGACAGCTGTACAGTTCATAAGAAGGTGTAGTAAAATGCCAATGTTGAGAATCTGGCATGAAAATATTGCAAATGCGCTAACTTATGAGCGTGCACTGCACATTTGCTATGCATGCTCATAAAACAGTTACTTTGTGGAGTATTGTCACCAAATTTTCAACACAGTCATTTTAGGACCTCTGCTCATGAAAAATATCACTGTCATTTTTGTAATATGTCCCAAACACTGATTTCGCACAGCGACCGTGCTATCCTGCGCCGGAAGTGTGAAAACATATTTCAGCCAGGATGTGAAAAATGACAGCTGGTCATTCAGGTGTGGTAAAATGCCAATGTTGAGAATCTGGTGTGAAAATATTGCAAATTCACTAACTTATGAGCATACGTTGTGCAGTTACTACACATGCTCGTAAAACAGTCATGTTTTGGATTTTTCCCACCAAATTTGCAACATAGGGTTTTTGAGAGTCCCTCTCCTGAACAGTGGCACTGTTATTTCATTATGTGGTCCCGAAAGGTGATTCCACACAGTGGCTGCAAAATCACCTTTCGGGACTGAATAACGCCATGACAGTGCTAGAATTAATGAGAAGGGGTCCCAGAAATCCCATGTTAAAAATTTGGGGCCAAAATTCACAAAAATGCCTTGAGATATGCAGCAAAATTGAAAAAACCCTATTTATTCCATTATACAGCTTACCGGCATTTCCTCAGATCACGGTCAGCTTTGAAGAGTGCAGACATGTTCCCAGTCCACCGAAGATCATTGCGCCAGACTCTGGAGGTAAGTATGGGGTGAGGGGGGTGTGGGGAGGCAGGGTGAGCAGTGGGTGGATGCGGTGGGGAGGGGGGCACGGAGACTACAAGGGACCATTTTCCTTTACAGGTTCAAAAGAAAAAAAAAACATCGGGGAGAGTTTTTTTTGTTAGATTTGGCACACTGGGGTGGCTCCCAGCATGCCATCTAACTGTTTGGAGGCGGGGGTGTCTGTGACCGATGGGGGATTGGGCACCCTCATCGACAAACAACATGGAGGGGAATTTATGCAGATGGGGATTGGGCACCCCCATCGGCATTAAACAATTGGGGGAGGTTATTTCTGCTGACGGGGAGTGGGCTCCCCCATCAGCACACAAGGAAAGGGGGGCAGGGTAAGAGCCGAGGGGGATTGGGCACCCTCCTCAGCATATCACAAATGGGGGGATTCTTTATGCCAACGAGGAGTGGGCTCTCCCCTTGGCACATTCACTGGGGGCAGGGGCAGCTGACAGGGGGATTGGGCACCTCCGAAGTCGGCAGTTCGACAGCCAGTGTGCTGCCATATACATAATGGCAGTGAGCATGGCAAGAAAAGGACTGCTGCATCTGACGAGCTTTGCTCAGATTGCAGCGGACCTTTTCTTAGATGTGCTCACCACATTATGTATGCATGGTGTGGAGCTGGCATGCAGGCTGATTGGGGAATGCGGGACGCACCTACTGGTGCGTGCCCTGCATTCGCCCAACAGCGACCACGCCTCCAAAGCTGCACTGTCCCAAGATGTTGGCTGAACAAGCATGCCAACATAAAAAGTAATATTATCAGTAGAAGTTTAACTTAGAGAATCTGAAAGAAGTACTGTATTCATTGGAGTATCCACCTTTGAGATATTATTGGAAGAAGAACCCCCATAATACAAAAATAACCTAGGATAACTCCAGGAATATGAAAGGTGCACAATATTCTCCACTAGAGTATCCACTACTATGAAATTGCTAATGGGGTAACCCACCACAAAAAAAAAAGGAAACTAAACTAAAAGCAAACATTTTGCAATAAAATCAAATCCAATAATTAAAAAAAATAGAACAACTGAAAAAGATAAAATCATACCCTAGAAACAAACCTAATGAAACCTGGTGTTGTACTGGATGAAACGTAAGACCTTTTGTCACCTGCCTGTGACCATTATGGTCTATGTGCCTTTATTTTGTACTTGTAAATGCACTGTTGAATAAAAAATTATTATACAGAGTCCTGGACTAGGTGCTTACTTTGCATTTCTGTGAAATTTTAGTGAGTTACAGCACCAGTCCCTGTCTCAGTGTGGCTTTTTTTCTTTTCTTTTTCAACAAAAACAAATCAAATAATTAAAAAAAAATAACACAATTGAAAAATCTAAAATCATACCAGAAGTCAATAATAAAAGCAAGGAGGTAGAAGACTAGTTCAGGAATCACAAACTAGTCGTGAATTATAAAAAAAAAAAAAAAGTCATGTTATTCAGTTGTGCTCGTAGCAAACACAGAGCCAGAGCCCTTACCATTAGGAACTCGTGAGGTGTTCCACTAGAACATATTCAACATTTTAAGTTCTGTGGGGTAACCCTGGACAGCTCTCTGTCATTCGCTCAGTACATCGATAGCATTGCCAGTTCTGTAAACATCAAAATTGGGTTATTACACAGACATAAACATTGATTAACACCAGACGCTCTTAGACTAGCAATCCACAGCTCCATTCTTTGAACTGTAGATTATGGATTGGTCATTTATGACTCAGCCACCAACACCTCCCTCTGTAGAATTGTTGTGGTGCTTAATAAAGCTGGGCATCTTCTCACTGGAGAAACTTGCCAAACCCATATGTGTGAACTCTATTAACAAACAGGTTGGTTTCAGCTAACTGGAATGATCCAATATCAAACCTGCCTGCTCACTAAGAAAGCTATTCTTGGTCTCCTTCCTCCTGGAACAAAAAACATTCTCAACCCTCACTGCAGGACCCTGCACACTCAGAGCTCTGTTAACCAACTCTTCTACGTTCCAAGATGCCGGACCACCCAGGGACAATGTTCATTTGCGTATAAAGCACCCCTCTGGTTTAATGCACTGCCAAATGATATCACAGCACTTCCTAAATATTGTCCATCTCTCTGTCTACACCTCTCAATGGCCAGTTCCTGCAACTGTGTCCACTGACAGTTGGTCTCCTACAGTCCTGTCAACCTCCTGTGTAGCTACCCAACCCCCCTCACCACCATTGTTCCACTACCACCAATTACTTCCTAGCTACTCCCCTTCCCCACCCTGTCTTCCAAATCTTGAGCTGCCTTTACTCATTTTCACCCTTACCTAACTCTTCTTCTTGACAAAGCCTCTGGGTGGCCTGTTATTTTTTCTTAGGAGGTACTTATATTACTTCCATCCAGCTGCTGTTATTAGTAATTGCATTGCCTAGATCTTTTAACCTACCACATATTGTATATCATTGCAATACCAACTATTGTTTATTTTATTGTTCTGCTGCCTGCTCAACATCATTTTTTTGTAATGCCTGTCACAATGTTATGTAACAACAACCTTTGTATATATGTCACCCTTCCTTTGATGTGGAACTTTTGTAAAAGAGTTATTTTTTGGCTCAAAGATATTGTAATCTGAGAACTAATAAATAAATTAAGAAAAAAATATATCCCAGAAACAAAATTGAAAAAGACAAGTTTCAGTTTCACTTCTGCAAGCTTTTTACACCGTTTTCTTTGCTCACAAATCTTCTTCCTCTCTTACCACAACTCTTCAGGGTGACTTTGATAAAGTGGTGAAATGTTTTTCAGATAATTTATTACTTTTAAATAGTAAGACGATGCAAGCAATCCTGTTACGGTCTCAACCTTCATTGCCTTTTGTGGGTTCTTTCTTCTCAGTCATTTTGAATAAAAACATCCTTTGTAACTTGCTAATGAATTTCAGTATCTTGATCTAATTTTTGACTTTTCTTTGACCTTCAAGCCAAAAATTGATAAAACTGTTTCTAAAGTTTATCAATGCCTGGGATGCATTAAACACGCAGACACTACTTGTCAGTCTCAGACCATAAACATTATAGGGCAAGCAATTCTCTCCATCCTTGAGTATGGTAATACTATCTATCATCATGTCTTGACTCACATCTTCCTTTTTTAAACTCTGTTTATTTTCAGTTACTTCATTTTATATTAAAATCAAAGTAAGATGAGCATTATTGCTCTTTACTTTATCAACTAAATTGGTTTTCTCCATCTTTCAAGACCAGTCTTCACTGGTTATCTCTCATCTATACATCGGCCAGTAACCAGACTCCCACTTACCTATGTGAAAGATTAATAATTCCAGCCCACAAATACAGTTTCAGAGATGTGCTCCAACAGGGCTTTTAACTACCCAAAGTTTACATGTTTTGGTAAAGAATGCTTCTCTTCTGGGTCACCCGTTTCTTGGAACAAACTGTCTCCTCTGCTAATAAGTTTGTCTGCCCTTGTCACTTTTAAGCATGGCTTAAAAATGTTGCACTATAAAGAATCTGTTTATAATTGTTTTATTAATTAATTTGTGTACACTTTGATAGTTGATGCTCATTTATTGTTTGCTGTAATTTGTCTTAAATTAGACTTCGGACATTCGGTAAAAGAGACTAGCTTCTCATAGAACCTATCCTGTATTGTTACAACTTTAAAAAAAGAGGTGACTGATCACAACAAACTCAACTGTCCAGTATGCTGCCCCCCACCCTTAGCTACCACCACTGAGATGTCATCATGTCTATTACTGTGTGGATTTTAAATCCAGTCAAACGCCATCCCAATTGACCTGCTACCACAGTCACAGCTAATCAGGAAAAAGGAGGTAGGATACAGTGTTCTGCAGGCTGAGGCACTGGAACACAGACAGGACAGCTCTTGGGGATTGCCAGGAGAGGCATGTAATTTACTGGGATCAAACACAATTTTTGCAAGCATGCATGCAAACTACAAAAGTCAACAGTGCTCAGGCACACATTAGTATGCTTTTACATTAAAATTTCTGACACTGAGGAGCCAGACAGTCCTGAGTTTATGTAGTCTGAGTAGCTAAGATGCAGAATGCATAGACAATCACAATCATTTAGATGGTATAGCACACAGGCAGTGGAGAACAAAGAGCTGCACAGAGTCTGCCACACTCCAACAGACCAACTGTTCACTTTGCCACCCAACTTAGCCACTGCTTCTGAACATGCACTGCTGCAGTAGGTATATTTGTAATGACTAACATCTGTGATAATATGGCCTTGCTTTCAGAAAATGCAAAGGATTAAAGAAGTGAAGATCGGTTGAATATTTGCAAAAATTAGCAGTATCACTTTAAAACATAAATTCAAGTTCCAGACTGGGTATTTGGGTTCCTATCTACTGCTACCACTATAGGGAGAGTGGGGTGTCTCCTTGTTGGAGATGCAGTCCTTCAATGGACTTATTAAGATATGACATGTACTGCTCATTCCTCGTGGCTGGTAAATGTCAAAAACAGCATTATACTTTTAAAAAATAAAGTGTATTTTCACATAATCACAATCAACATTTATTTAATAAAACAGAAATAAAGTGGATTTTCCCATTATCACAGTCAACTTTTCTGGAATGAAACAGTTTACATACGAGTAGTGAATAAGATGCTGCTGTCTTCAAAAAGACTGCTTTCCCAGCTGGCATGCAGTCAATCAACTACCAATAATTAACTCATTGGAGTATAAAATTGCTTTGAGACACTGTTAGTATAAAAGATGCTGTAATCCAAAAATCAATGCTGTTCTGTTCTTTTGTGCTTTACTAAGCACAGTACATGCAGTAGGGGGAGCAAGACACAGCCCCTAATGTTTTGTTGTTCAATTGTTATGGTGCAATCAATTCCACTCTTAGGAGGATTCAAATTATGTTAAATGGGCTATATCCTTATTTAATGCAATCATTTACTAGAGTTTGTTCTGCTGCCCAATCTGTTTTTCTCTGTGTGTTCTTGTAAGCATCTTTATAATATCTAACAAGAAACTTTTATGGTTTAGATTTTTTTTGGACGGGAAAAGAACACTATAAAATTGGCAAGCTAAACTATGCAATATAATATATAAATGTGGGCACAGATATGTGCACTAGTGCAACACAGTGGCATTGGTCAAGATTATTTATTTGTTAAAGTAAATTACTTGAGTTTAAAATGAAAAAAATCAGGGAACAATTTCATAATTACGGTAGTACAGGCATGCCTCTGAATAACTGAATGACGATGGCACATCTCAGATATATAAAGAACTTGGCTTTACCTTATGCCTTAGTTCCTGAAGTGTATCATATTTTAAAATATTACACGCTATGTTGTGTCTTATTAGTCTTATGTGTGTTTTATGCAAGTATTATTAAAAAAAATACAAATGAGGAAAAAGAAAAATGTAGTCTTCATTTCCAACAGTGGACAGGGAAAGGACTGTGAATGTGATCTTTGTTACAGTGAAATGGACTGTATGGGGAGCTGTGTGCATGTCTACATATGCTTTGTAACAGTTTCCACTAGATGATCAGTTCTCCCTAGAGCTTCTAGTCCCTTGAGATGATCATCTGTTACTGATAAGCATTTTGTTTCCCTCTTCTTGCAGCTGTTTCTCTTTGGAAATTGCAAGGGTTTTAACCTTAGAAGAACACCCTCTAATTGTCTTTGAAATAATGCAACTCTGTAGTCTGCTGCCATTGGGTAAAGTTAATATGCAATATATTACTTTAGTACATCCAAATAGTAACACTAATCGACACACCTTGACTGGTGTTCAGTTGTGGCTTTCTTTAGGTGATTGTTCCAACAAAGGGGGTTGCCTATCTAAAGGCAACCTGAATTGTCAGGGGTTTCCTGAGTGAAATGCCAGGGGGTGAAGGCAGTGGAATTAGGAGGAGAATGGAAGGGGGAGTGGATTGGGGGGATGGAGGGAGGGAGACAGAGAGATTCATGGGTAGAAAAGGGTGGCACAAAATGATTGGTAAAAGGATGAGACTGGAGGAGGGCTTAAGGAGGCCTATATAAGTGGAGGTTAGAAGGAAAGAGCCCTTCTTTTTGCTAGTTTCTGAATTAGAGCACTAGCATATCAATTGGCTAACATTTTGGAATGCAGAGACAGGCAGAGAAGTGTACAGGTAAATTATTGAAAGTTTTGCTAGGCTGAGGTCATGCTTTGTGGGAGTGAGTTCATTTACTGTATACTGTTTAAACTGATTTCTTTGCTCAGATACGGTAAGGTTTTTTTCAGTATGATATTAATTAATGTGTGTCTTGCTTGGGAGGTAGGAGACAGCATGGTTGGGGAGCTTAGGTTACAAAAACATTGTGTATAGTTTCAGAGAAGGTTTGAAATATTCTGAGGAATATATGCTTTGATTTGGAGATCCGAGCTTGCATGGTTTGAAGAGCTCTAGAGAAAGTTTTTGTTCAGAATTATATTTATAGAGGCAGGGATGTGCTATGATGCAATTGGTTGCTAGGGGGTTTTCATGGGTGGTTAGTGGAATTTGCTGTGTCAAAGGCACTTGATCAGAAAGGCAAGAGGTGGCCATGCTTAGGGAATGAGTCCACTGATCAGGATCTGAGGACTGAAAGTGGGAGATTGTAAAGGAAAATAGCTGGGGGGAGTTGGTTCGCATGGGAGGCAGTGAGTCAGCAGCGGTGATGCCTTCTGAGTTTCTGGCATGGGACAGGCAAAGAGTTGAGGGTCTTTAGTAAAACAAAAATAAATAAAAGAGGGAAAAACTAATATCGGGGAGAAAAGGAGCCAGCAATGCATTTTGTCTATGGGGAGAGTTTGCCTGGATACAGTGTGAGGCCACAGCAGGTGCCAGTCTGCAATTTGGACCTCGCGGGTCAGCATCTGATGTTACTGAAGGGCTGCAATCTTGAGAAGAGATAGCATGGTGCTAGTGGCCTTTCCAGGGAGGTGCAGTATGGTTTGGGCTGTGTTTTCTGGAGGGAGAGGGTCACAAGTGGGGAGGAAAGAAGCTAGGGAGCAAGTGGTTTATTGTAGCAGAAGAAAGTCACTAAGGGGGGAGTGATTGTAAACAGCAGCCATTTTGTGGGGATGCCACATGGCCAGGGGTGTGGGTGCAAGATGGCAGCCATGGATAGCATGAGGCAGGGGGGGTAGTCCTGGGGATTGAAATGGGCATGCAGTTTTGAACTAGTACCAGGCAAGGAGGATGAATATATTAATAATAATAATAATAATACGTTCATTTGTATAGCATCTTTCGGCATACCAAGGAGCTGAACACATTAAAACCACAATATCAAATATAAATCAGTAATACATATAAATAAAATCATATCATAGTAACATCAAATATTAAACTCAACTAATAAATACAAAATAAGATCTCAGCAGAATAAAATTAACTTAGGCATCCAAGAAGGCCATTTGCCACAGATAAGTTTTCAAATTCTTCTTGAATTCCTCCACAGAGGTGCACTCCCATAACTGGCATGGTAGAGAATTCCAAAGAGTGGGAGCAGCATGAGAAAATGCTCTGCTGCCAGACGATTTTAAACTCACTCTCAGAATTTCTAGCAACCCCTCATCGGCCAAGCAGAGCCATCGGCCGGGGTAGTAAGGCACCAGAAATTCTTTCAGACAGGCCGGACCCTGAAAGGATGATGGGAGCCTAAGAAACCCTAAGGGAAGGTGGCTGCTACATCAAGCTGGATACCAAGAGAAAAAAAACAAAAAAAGCAGAGGCTGGAGGGGAAAGACAGAACATACATTGGACAAAGACCATGTGGCATAAGCTTTCAGTTTAAAATGATCATAGCTCTTGTTTTTTGGGAAGATATGAGGCATCAAAAAATGAATACAGGTTGGGGCTTTCGATGTGTTACCAGAAAACTGAGTTTTACTCACTGAGAACCAAGGGTAAATTGTTCCCTTTCTTCTGTATTGGGGCAGCAAATGCAATAGCATTTGAGCCATAAATTGCTAATTTATATAATCATTTATAGCTGGACAGAGCCTGCCCGAGGATCGGGAAACAGGTTGGATTGAGCTCGATAAAACCCCTGCTTGCCGCCAGCTTTTTGTGCTAAAAAGGATGATTTCTGTGGCATTCAGTGGGTATAGGAAATTCATGAGGCATGAGGCACCAGGTTAGATCTGCCAAAGTGGGCACTGGAAAAATGAGGCAGAGAGAAAAGCGTGGAGGGGTACGAGTAATGCATGTCAAATGGATGGAATTCGGAGAGGCAATAAAATACATTTTTTTTTTAAAGTTTCTTTTTTTATAAAGAAATATGACATGACATAGGATTTGGAAACTAGCGGTCATAAGCAGGGCAGCGGGAGTTGGGACACGGCTGGTCAGACAAGCCAGTATGGGTAGGTGCTAGCCTCTAGAAGTGGTTACAGCCAATGGGGGTAGGGCGGTATGCTGGCTGTATTGGCAATACAGTCAAAAAAAAGAAGAGAGAAAACAGAAGGAAAGGGGTTGGGGGGGGCAACACAGGCAGCCAGGTCCGGAATATAGCCTAAGACCAATGGTTGATGGTAGAATTTTGTTTGAGTCTTGGCTATAGGAATGGAGCCCAGAAAAAATGAGAACAAGGAGGGATCTGACAGTGAAAAACTGATGAAGTAGCAGAATTTATGGGCCAGATGCGGGCTGTAATGGATGAGGTGAAGAAGTCATAGGACACGATGAAAAACAACTGGAAGAGGAAGGCACTGGATGGAGATGGAAAAAAAGGAAATGGGGGAAAGCAGCCAAAAAAAACGGAGGCTGATGGAGCAAAGAAACCCAAGGGTAAGTATACGTTGCTGAATTTGACGGTCAATGGGAGCGTGAAGGAGAATTTGGCAGGAATCATCGAAGGAAGGAGGGAAAGGCTTAGAGGAAATGGAAAAGACACTGCAGGAATTAAAAGGGAAAGGGGTACAGGGCAAGGGAGAAGGAGGTAGGTGAGGGTGTCATGCCAGGGATGACTCTAAGGGACCATGTGCCACAATCAGCAAAAGAAAAAATACAGGAAAGGGAGTACATGGACATATTTGCACTAATGGACAAGGAGACAGACAAAAAATATGAGGAGAGGGAAAGAGTTGGGAAGTTGGAGATGGCAGTGGCGTTAGCATTAGTGGGGAAGGAAATGGAAGAAAAAAGCTTCAAGGGCAAGAACACAGAAGCATGGGTGGCAGGTTTTACACATTTCAGTGCAATTATGCTAAAGAAACAACCAGAGCTTGCTATACCTCTATTGACATATTCGGTGATCATACAAGATGCTTATAAGATAAAGGGGGTATGAATGACTAAAATACAAAGAGATGTTCAGGCAGAGGGGGGGATTGAGAGGTGGGATGGGAGAGGGGGGGTAGAGGGAAGGGGTTCAATGGGAGAGGGGCCTTTGGGTCAGGAGCTGGAGGTTGATAAACCAAGGGGAGGAGGACCCAACAAGAAGATGGGATTTTGCATGGCATGAACATCAATTAGGACAGAGATACTGATGGATTGGACTGAAGGGTTATATGGATAGGGAGCTCGATGAGTATTGAGGGATAGTTTTATGGAGGGGTGTAGGCTACACTATGAAGGGAGAAGAAAGACTATAGGGGCAGCTAACTTAGGATCAGTAAAAGGGAATGAGTAAGTAGTCAAGAAGAAGACAGAGAAAGAGGTAGCAGTGGGAAGGGTCAAGTGCCCATTTGAGGTGCCTTCTTTTCCGGAGCTTAGCGTGTCACCACTGGGATTAGTATCCAAGAAGCAACCAGGGGAATATTGGTTGAGTCACCATGAGTCATATCCAGAGGGTGAATCATTCAATAATTCAATAGTGGATGAGCAAAGGGTGGTACACTACACAACACTGGATCAGGCAGTAGAAATGATCCAGGCACTAGAAGGGGCATGGCTAGCAAAGATGAATCTAGAAGCCATGTTCCGATTGCTTCAGATAAGGGCAGAGGATTGGGATCTGCTGGGTTTCAAATTTGGTTGTGAATATTACTTTGACAAGGTGATGCTGATGGGGTGTTTGGCAGCATGCGCAACTTTTAAAACATTCAGTAGCTGGCTCCAGTGGGTTTTCAGTGAAAAATCTGGGTACAAGGCAATGGTGTATTATCTAGATGATTTTCTTTTAATAGGGCAGGGTGAGGATGGGACAGAAGAAATGCTACGAGGGTTTCAGAAGATGTGTAATATGTTGGGGGGTACTTTTAGCAGAAGGAAAGATAGAGGGCCCATCATGCAAGTTGGAGTTCCTAAGGAGTGAGGTGGACATGGAGGAATGGGTATTCAGACTTCCAGCCAATAAGGTATCAAAGTTAAAGGAGCTGATTACTCAAGTGGAAGGTAAGCAGATAGTTTCATTGGTGGTAGTGCAACAGTTGTTGGGTCACTTAAATTTTGCATGCCAGGCAGTTACACCAGGCAGAGTTTTCACCTGAAGACTAGCTAGGGCCATGGGGAAGGTACGACTGCCACATCACTGTGTGAATATTTCAGGGGTCAAATGGAAGGATTTAGAGGTATGGAAGCAGTTTCCACAACATCAAAATGGGGTCACATTCTGGCAGGAGGAATGGCTATTCAACACAGATCCTGAACTGTACACAGATGCAGTGGGGGCACTGGGGATAGGGGCATATTTTAAGGGGGAATGGATATCAGAGAGATGGCTTCTGGAATGGGAAAACAGGGATCTGCTGGGGGATATCACGTACTTGAAGTTCATCCCAATATGGGTGGTGGTGAACATTTGGGGAGAGCAGTTGCAAAATCAGAAGATAGTATTTTGGTGTGATAATCAAATGGTGGTGGAAGTGTTAAATAGACAGAGGGAGGCCATTGAGATGATCATTAGGGTGATCAGGCAGCTCACCCTAGAGGGGTTGAGGTTGGCTCTATCTTTCAAAGTGAGATATATTGAGGTTGATTAAAATGCAGTGGCTGCCAGCCTTTCCTGTCTTCAGTTGGACAGGTTCAGGTCCTTGGTACTGAGAACAGCTGCCAGTAGAACGTTGGCCCTATCCCACTTATGGGAGATTGAATGGAAAGAGCTGAGTTGCTGTTTAGAAGCTCTTGGTCTGCAAGTACATTGAGAGCATACGAAGGGGAATGGAAAGTATTCCAAGAGTTTTGGAGGTGCCCTAGGATAGAGGTAAGTGGGACAATAATTAAGAGTCAGGTCATGAGGTTCACGGTGAAAAAATAGGAAGAGGGGATGGCGCGTTCGACCATGGGGATACACTTAGCAGGAATTGGGTTGGTATTAGAGAGGCAGTGAAGTAAAATTCTGCCTGTGAAGTGGTCGCTAAGTGGCCACTTCGCATTAGTATTCCACTACACCTAGTGCCCATTTTAAACCCCCACTTCACCACTTTGCATTGTAATTATGACTTTGCGTTGTGCACTCCACCTTATTCCGCATTAAGGCAGAGTGAGAATTCATAGGCAGCCCACACACATCACATGGCTTACGCACTGTAGGTCACATGCTACAGCCAAGCAAGCAGGCAGGAGGTTACAGGAAAAAATACTCTTCAACGGGGGCTAATTTACACATTTTGCATGAGGAGTGACAAATGACTCAGCTCTCAAATGGCCGGGGCTGAGGTGTGAAAGTGTGATGAAGAGGGGTGCATAGGTGACAAGTCCACAAATGAAGTTATTTTCCTTGTTTTTTGTGCAGGGGTCGATGTACCATGTACACTAGACATACTGTATTGACCACCACCACTGGTACTCTGACCACCACTTAAGATTTCTAAATCATAATCCTCCCCCTCATCATGCCTGTAGTAATCCTCTGGTGTTATTTCATCAATACTGCAGGCATTCCTACTTGGTCTTACACTCAAGGAAGGGGATAACATGCTCAGTAAGGTTTATGACGAGGGTGAATGCCCCACTATGGCATTAGCTGCCATCTGGTGCCGGGTCCACAGTGCCATGTGCCTGTTCTAAAGATATGTATGCTGGTCCCCATGCACAGATGACTTCCCTTTTTACCTCAACTCACACACACATGGCAAAGCTGGCAGACTGCAAATGACTCACCATTTGCATCTTGGACAAAAAAAATCCCAAATAAGGGATTGCGATCCTCTACTTTTAACGTGACCCTGATGCTGCTTATTGGACTCTGTTTTTTTTTTTTTGATTGGGGGTGTGCTACATGATTTTTCAGGCTGGACACACTTGGACTCCAACTGACCACCACAACTACCTATGATTATTACTGGGTCATCATCATTATCATCAACAGGAACTGCTAAATCACAACTTTTTTGAGGAGGGGGGAGTTTAACGCTAACAGACCCAGACACAGCCACCTTGACTTTCTTTTTCTCTGGTTCCCATCAGGGGTCACTGACATCATTTTCATATTCATTAACATCATCTGCATCCACATTTTCAGCTTGAATGCTATCATGTGGAGAACATGTTCCAACCACAGCATCATCATTGTCATCGTCACCCGATAATTTTGTGTCACACTTTGAATCATTGGATGGCAAAGACATGACCTCAACAGCACTGGAAGAAATGTGACATTGTGAGTTATCATTGCTAGGATCAGAATCACGATCAACTACCATGGGGATGTTAATGGGGAGCATGACATCATCTACACTGTCAGTCATAGCTTTAGACTCAACTATATTTTTTGAAATGGTTAACTGACTAGAAGTGGAACTTGAGGCAGCTATACTCATGCCAGCAGAAACTTCACTAACACCACCAGCTGGGACAACATCATCCTCTCCAACTATGAGAGAAGCTACAGATTGCACTGTAAAAACATTGATGGAGAAATCCCTTTACTGACATCAGCTATGCACTACTGCATACTACCATGCCCATGGACAATCTTGCCACTGGCAGCAGTGCCATGGCCAGAAAAGAGCTTTGCTTGCATGTCTCTTTGCAGGCATTTTGGGGGTCACCAAGAAAATTCTAAACAAATTTAGATTTCTGAACTTTCAGTTTGGGCCGGTGGATGTGAAGCCAAAAAAAACAATAACTGTGACTTGCAGATGGAGATTGGGCACTAAACAGATGCAAAAGCACAAACAGATTAAGACTGCACTGCGCAATCAAGAAAAGATGCAGACACAAAGTCACAACACCACCTTAACTAGTGCTCACAAGTTACAAGCCAGTCTGGAAAAGAATACGGGGGGGTGGGGGCAGTGCACTGCAGTAACAGTCCAAATTCAAGATACCACAAAGCAGTTCAAAATCATGCAGGTGCAGTGGATAGCAGGTTTACACCTCTGCAATTACTCTCTGGCACAATAAAATGTGTCTGATTTGATGGCATGCATCGCACACACACTCACACACACATGAGTAATGTGTAGCAAATTGAAAACTTCAGTAATATAACTAAATCTTTTAAACAAACTGAAATTATGCACTGCTGCACCACAACAATCGGCAAAAAAAATTTCAGGAATTACTTATACAAGAAAAATATAGCCAAAACAAGAAAGACTGCCTTTCTCCCAGTTTTAACCTACCTCCACCACAGATATGCCCCCCCCCCAAAGCACACTTCAAGTGTCTTGTCAGTGCACAGACTGAATATTTTAAATTAACATTCAAAATCCTTGCACAAACAATAAACACTTGATGATATGAGCAGAGGAGGGTTTCCTACAATTGATGTACTAAATTGCGAGCAAAAAAATGGCTCAAAAATGCTTTTTAACAGCATTTAGAGGACTTGAATTGCAGAGCTCTGAGAGGAAACTGTCTCCATCTACCACTACACACACACAAACACAGAACTGAGGTTATGCAGAACAATTTAGAGCCCACGTGACCTGCAATCCTATGAATCACAGCAAAATTTGCTTGGAGCTCAATAACAAGGCGAAGTGATACGAAGTACATTGATTTCTATGTACTTCACATTAAAATTGGTGCAGAAGTGGTTGGGGAAAGGTGGAGTAACGCAAAGTCATTGTTATCAATGGACTTCGTGTTCCTCATTATGATGCGAAGTACTCTGCTTTGCGCTGTGTATTACTTTGTGAATTCTGCATTATTCTGCGAATTGCTTCACGGAGAGAATTTTGGCCACTTCGCCCACCTCTAGTTGGTTTGCAACTTACAAAGGTGGGGGGAGCACATTGGAGCCCCGGTAATTGGACAAATGTTCCACAGTTGGTAGAGGTTACAAAGGAAAACTCTACTCAGACAAAAAGCACAGTTAGAGCACTGGCTGGCTAGACACTGGCTTGCTTTCCAAGCTCAGTCCCTGCTGTTGGTTTCCAGTGCATGGGTCTACTCCTTAGTGCTCAGACTCTAGTTTTTTTTTTTTTGTCCTGTTTCCCATTAGCTGTTTATATAGATCCACCACTAGAGGGACCTTGTTCTTTCATTAAAAGGAAGTACTAGCTACAAGCCTTCTAAAGTTACAGTAGCTATACTTTGCTGTCTGCCTTCAAAAGTGCCTTTAGAAGCTTTAAGAGCTGTTGTAAGTTTGGCTTGCTGGGATCATGTGATGGTGAACCTTCTGATCACCTAAGGGTTGTTCCACTAAGGTTCCTTGTAACTTTTTAAACTCATTAACCCCACACTTTATTTTATTGTCTCTCGGTGGCACTCTCTAATCTCTGCCAGAGCTCTGTATCCATGTGACCTAATCTTACTAACTTTGCTCAGTTGTTTAGAACCTACTATCCCCTTTTGTGCTGCAGGCATACTTAACCTCCTCATCTCACTCATTCTTTCCATCCTTTAGTATCCAAGGTCTCCAGAACCAGAAAACATGGGTTGCTTAGGCTGACTAGCTGCTTTGATGTACATTGCCATCTTCTGCTGTGCAGACCAGCTCATTGCTTTATCCTTACCCCCTCCATTGTCTTGCACCTCTCACCCCCCCATGTCCTCTCCAACCTGTCCCTAAGTTTATGCTTCTTCTCATCTCCTGTCTCCCTCAATCAAGTGCTGCTCTTCCTGGGTTTTGGCTCCTTATGCATCTGCATAGTCCCCATGTCCCTTTATTATTGTCCTTGAGACTGCCATGCACCTCTACGTGGGCCCATGCCATTGTCCTCCTGCTACTGGTATGTGCTGGGGACATTGAGATTAACCCTGGGCCCTTAAGTCCCACTTTAACTCCTATTTCTGAAATTTCTAACCCACCATATCCCAAAGCCTTAAAAATAGCGCATATGAACATCTGTAGTATATGCCAGAAAATAGCTGAATTAGAAGCCTTGGTCACTCAGAAGAACCCTGATATTGTATGTATCCCTGAATCATGGCTTAAACCTGATATCAAGCAGCATGAGGTGACACCACCTGGCTATAACTGCTTTAGGAATGATAGACTGGACACAAGGGCCAGAGGTGTGCTTATTTACAGCTGGCTTGAACTGGATGTCAAAGAACTCACTATGCCTGATGCTCTATTCACTACAATGGAAGCCTTGTTCATAACTCTAACTATTGGTAAGGTCAAGAAATTAATCATTCGGTGTACCTATCTCCCATCTGATGTTGCCTCCATAGGTTCGTCACCTTTTCTGATCTCTCATGCAAACCTTAGTGGCCAATGCCATTCACCAAGCTCTTGATAACTCTCTTACTCCTAAAATCAGGGGATGTCAAGCCAAACTCAGGACCTAACCCCCCCCCCACCACCCACCAACTTGCACGGGGCCTAAAAGTCATGCATCCCACATCTGCAGCCTTCTGCATAAAATTGCCTTGCTGCAGCCAACTGTCGTATCCCTAAGGCCTGACATCCTAATCATTTTGAAACCTGGTGAAAGCATCACAACAAGGATGCCAAAATTGCTATGCCAGGTTAATCAGTCATCCACCATGACCGCCCAGGCCACAAAAGAGGTAAAGGCATAGCTGTGACTCTGTCTACCACCCTCCAATTTCCCCCTGTCAACCTACCCTTGCCCACGTAGTCCACCGATGCCTTACTGATCAAACTCTCCCTGCCCCATGCTATCCCCATATTAATAGCTGGATCCTACTGCTGCCCTGACTCACCTATGCCCTTACTGCTGGATCACCTAGGCACTTTGAAATCCAGTGCATCACAGGGTGAGCTCCATATCCTCAGTGATCTCAATCTGAATTGGTTCCCCTGTGCTACCTACAAGTTTTGCAACCAAGCGGCTATTCTAAACCTGACCAAGCTGATCTCTGAACCTACGTGGCTGAACCCCAAATCACTGAACCAGTCTCTACTGGATTGAGCCCTTACCTCCCACCAACAATGATTAATTGCCTCAGGGCTACTACCAGACTCCCTAAGTGACCACCATATGATATATGTGGTATGCAAAATATTCTGGCTGAAGGCCCCTCCTCCTAGAACCATCCTTACCTAATTCAAATCACTGGACCTTGCCTCTTTCTTAACTGATTTAGCTGCCACAGACTGGTCTTTTGTACCACAGGCCACATCCATTGACTCCACACTGTTGTATTTCAAGACCAAGTTCTTAGCCATCAGAGACATCTATGTTCCACTAAGATGGACTCATATGAGTGGCGCTGACTTGCCCTGAATCGCAGCTGATATTATTAACCATACCAGAGCCAGAGACCAGGATTGGAGTTCATTTAAAGCCACCTCCCCGCAGCACATGCTAAATATCGTTCCTTACGCAATGGCTACACTAGGCTAATCCAGCAGGCAAAAGCAAATTTCTTCAAAGCCTCATTCCAAACCAACTTAAATCACCCCATTAAATTTTTGGAAGGTGGTTAAATTGTTTCCTTCCCCACCTCCCAACCCCCAACCCTGGTCTTAAATGTAGGCAGAACCTCTATGATGGACCTTCTTGAAGTGGCCACAGAATTCAACTCCTTCTTCTCGAAATGTACCTCAGCACTTTTGTCCTCACTCCCTCCTTACCATCAAAATGCCACCCCAGCTTCCCCCAATGCTCAGAACAATTCTCTTGCCTCAATTTTCACCTTTGTTCAGGTTACTCCACTGGAAGTTTACAATGCCTCGGTTGCCCTAAACCCTGCTAATGGTAAATGTCCCTCTGGGCTGGACTCCAAAATGCTCGACCTGGCTGCTCCTGCCATCGCCACCCCCTGACCATTCTTTTCAACCTCTTCTTCTCCCTATCATTGATCCCACTGGAATGGAAGTACGCAACCATTATCCCACTTCTGAAGGATGTGCTCCCCTCCACCCTGGGTAATTACTGTCCAATCTCCCTCCTTCCCACACTGGCAAAACTCCGGGAGCACCTTGTACTCTCACAACTTTCCTCATTTCTTGACTCCTCATCTTTCTTTACACTCTACCAATCTGGCTTCAGGAAGTCCCACTCCACCACCACTTCCCTCCTATGGCTTGCAGATTCCGCTCTTGATGGGATGGATAGAGGCCACAGAACCTTAGCTATTTTTATCAACCAGGCAAAGGCCTTTGAAACTGTCTCCCATGCTCTCCTACTGGACAAGCTCTCCTTTGCTGGGCTCTGTACTGAGGGCACCAGATGGTTCCACTCCTACTTTGTAGGCAGGTCCCAATTTGTCAGAATTGGAAACTCCACATCTACCTCCCTCCCAGTCACCTCTGGTGTCCCCCAAGGCTCAGCCCTTGGCCTGTTACTTTTCTCCACCTTCCTAAATGGCCTGCCCACTTCCTGCCCACACGCATCCATCTGCATTTATGTGGATGACACAGTACTGCATACATCAGACCCCTTGACTGCTGATGAGGTTCAGCTCTGGTTTTATGCTAATCAGCTTTTTCTCAGTGATAAGAAGACTATTTTAATGACCTTTGGCACAAAGAAGAGACTCTCTCTGCTCCCATCCTTCCCCTCTTTCCACACCCTGGACAGGACTACTCTGGAGAATTGCCCCTCATTTAGATACCTCAGAGTCTGGTTCTACCAGCACCTCAACTTTTCTGTAAATGTCAAAGCATTCCACAAAATGATCCACCCCAAGCTGCATGCTCTATTTCACAACCATGGATGCATCCCACTGCCATCCCCCCACGCACTAGTGAAGAAAATGATTATATCTTCGATTATAGGGACATAGTCTACAATGCTGCCCCAAAGTCCACTTTAGCCTCTTTCACACTTTCTGCCATTTTGCTCTTGACTGTTCTCCCTCTACATACCACTGCACCCTCTACCAGGCTCTTAACCTCCCCTCACTCCAGGATCTTAGGCAATCCAGCTGCACGAGTCTTATGGTCAAGTTCCGGTCCCAGTCCTTGCCACCCTATCTCGCTTCTACCCTTACTACCCAGTTCCCTCCAGTGTACCTCCTCAGAAACTTTGACATCTGCCTCCTTGCAGTGCCGTGCATATCCTCCTCTGCTGGTCAGGCAGCCTCCATACATCGCATGCCCTTGCTGTGGAACTCCCTTCCTGCTGCCTTCCTGTTTATGCCCCCAACTCTGAACCTCATAATTCACATCAAAGCATACTTCTCCTCCACCTGCGCCTGTGGCACATAACTATGCTGTATGAATCACTTGAAGTGCTAATTCCCATACCTTGATGCATGATTGATTGTGTTGTTTATCTTGCCTACATGCTGTCCCACTATCCTGTATTTACTGATGCACTGTACTTAAGTTATCCATCTCTTGTATTATCGTCCTGATTGTATGTTGCTTTTATCTATTTTATCTCCACTGTCCCCTTCCCCCAGATCGCACCTGGAATCAAGCTATACGCTGCTCAGCGTGCCTTCCTAGTAAAACTCTTAAATAAATAAATGAACTTATACTTTGTGGTGATTTCAATAATGACTGGCTAGGTCCCTCTAATAAGCTGTGGTCCACTTCAGCTAACTCCAACCTATCACAGCTCGTACCCAAGCCCACACATATCAATAATAAATCTGACAAACATACATTGCTTGACTGGGTGGTTACTAACTGCTCTCTGAAGGTCAAAGCAGTGGGTATGCTACTGGACTGTTTAAGTGACCATTCACCTGCTATCTGTGTCTGGAGGAATAACTTTCCTAGCCCACCTCCTCGCATCTCCCTTGTACAGGACCTATCCAGGTTCGATGTTAATAGTTTCCTCTCCTCGATGAATCTCACAAACTAGAATCCAATTAAGACTCTTCCTGATATTAATCAAGCTTTGGATTTTTTTCATCTCTATCCTTTCATAAATTATTAATAAGCATGCCCCTCTCAAAAAATGCAGGCCCAAGGGTATTAAGGCTCCTTGGCTTACAAAAGATGTCAGGATCATCATGTCCTCCAGAGACCGGGCCTGGCAATCCTTCAAAAAAAGTGGGTTGCCATCAGATTGGCAGTACTACAGACAGCTCCACAACAAATGCAATAGATCTGTACTGAAAACCAAATGACATAATTTCAAATCCTTACAAATGGAACATGTGTGCAACCCCAAGTAGTTTTGGAGACAGGTCAACTCCATGATAAAAGGTAAAACAGCTATACTCCCTAGCTCTTTCACTGCCCAGGGCACGATCCTCACTGACCCTCTATCTATTGTATCAGGATTTAATAAATTCTTCAGTGATCTCCAAAAATATATCTCGCTCTTTCATAACTTGTCTGCTCACCCCCCAACCCCCTCTTTCAGTGGCCTATCTGGGGCTTGCCCCGATTTTCACCTAAAACTGGCAACTCTTAAAGAGGTCCTGAGGCTGTACTCCCACTTGAAAACTGAGAGTTCTCTAGGTCAAGATACTCTCTAGCCAAAGCTTCTCAAGCTTGATGCTCCTGCCTTCGCCTGTCCTGTCTGTGACTTATCCTTCCTGTCCTGTACTGTTCCTGATGAATGAAATTTGCTGTCATTGTACCAGTGCAGAAAAGTGGGCTCAACTCTGTGGTCAAAAACATTAGGCACATCTCCATTCTATGCCCACTTACCAAAATTCAGGAGTGCGTAGTTTACAATCACCTTCAGAACTACCTGGAATTCCGCAATATATTATCCCCCTCCAACATGAGTCTAAAAAGAATCATAGTACCCTTACTGCTTTATTGAAAGTGACCGCAGATATTGCTCAAGCCATGGATCAAGGATCTGCCACTGGAGCCATCTTCGTGGATCTCACCAAGCATTTGATCTGGTAAATCACGGCCGCCTGCTCCTGCAGCTCCAGATACTTGGTCTTGATTCTGCTGCCCTCGACCGGTTTCAAAGTTATCTTACCTGTCATTCTCAAAGGGTCAAATGGGTTGATTCACTTTCTGACCTTAGACCTATAACCCATGAAGTCCCTCAGGGGTCTATCCTGGGCCCCTTGCTGTTCTCCCTTTTTATCAATGACTTACCATATCATTGTGGAGGGGCCTCTGTGCACCTCTATGCTGATGATGCTATCCTATATCTCTAATTATACCATGGACCTTAGACAACAACCAATCAGAACAGCTGACTGGCACCTTACCACAGCTGTAAATCCTCTGATAATCACCACAAAAGGTGCCAGCCAGCCGCATCTCTTAAAAATCATCCAGCCCAGGAAATTCAAACTGGAGATCCGCCATGTTGAAACGCTCGCTAACCGGCGGTCTCCGATTCCCATGACATCCTATTAAGCAAAGCACATGGCGTAACACAACCCCCCCGAAAGTGGATTTGCACTTAAAAAAAAAAAACACAACGTTTGATTATATTTTTCCCCGTAACCGCTGAAACTGCACCCACCTTACCTCAGTGTCTGCTCCGGCGCTGTCTGCTTTCCTTCCTGCCGTAAGACTCCCACTGCATCTCTCAGTTCCCTCGTCACTGTCTCCGGTCCACTCTGTTTCTGCCCTCATTAGTTTACCAGGCTACCTCACTCCTCCATATTAAAAAATATATATTTAAAAAAAAAACACGCAACTTGGTCACTTCCTGCTCGCACCAGAAACCCAACCCGAAAGCACACACTGTGCTGTGTGACCGTGGTCACTTTCTGCTCGCACCAGAAACCCAACCAGAAACACACTGTGCTGTGCGACCACAGTGAGGCGGCAGTCGCATAGTTATTCTCGCAGGCGGGCTCATCAGCTCCAGTCTCTGCAGTAAGCAGTTTGAATTCAGTGCTTCTCAACAGCTCATATGAATAAGCTAGGGACTGAATCAGCTAGGGACTATTTTCTTTTGTGCAACAATATTTCTTAATAAAATGCATTTGTTTACACAGGAAAAAATAAAATAAAATATTTTCAGCTTAAATCTGTATCAAGATGTCATGGCATAATCGCAATAAGCCACTTGGGGGTGTGGGTTATCAGGGGATTTACCACGGCCGTTGAGGATTTACCCACTCGGCTGCGCCTCATGGGCAAACCACACCAGCCGTGGTAAATCCCCTGATAACCCACACCCCCTCGTGGCTTATTGCTTAATCATCCAACATTACCCAGATTAATCATGAACTTGCCTCTAATTTCACTGCACTGGAAGTGTAGTTTAGACATAAACAACTTGTCCTTAATACTAAAAAAACTGCAGTGAAGCCCGCCGGGATGAAGAGCAGCATCACAGGTTTACTGCATGACAAAAGGGATTAACTCCCATTGAAACTGCATTGTTTACTACAGTAACTCTACTGCAGCATTCTGCAGCACTGCACTTCATCTTGGTAGGCTTCACTGTAAATGCACGCTATTTACTCATTGACCCTCCTCCGTAAGTACCCTTGCCCCTCTCAATATATCCTCTCTCAATGGAGATACTCTGGAATCTGTCCCTACTTTTAAATACCTGGGCATCACTGTGGACCCCTCACTTTCTCTATGCACCCATGCCTCCTTGCTAATGAAATCCCTGAACCAAAAGATAGGCCTCCTCTATGACATTAATTACCTTCTCACTGCTGCAGCTTACCATCAGACTGCCTCCTTGTCCCTCCTCCCAATCCTAACATAAGGTGCTCCTCTACTGCTCTCTACTAGTGCTGCTGCCATGTCTCTTCTCACACAAGCATACCATAGAGTGGAGAGGTTCACCCTTGGGATCACTGCCCGTCACCATCGCTGTGATGTTCTTTCCTCCCTGGGGTGGTTATCCTATGAATCAAGACAGATTATCTGCCCTGTGTTTCATTTTTAAGCAAGTTCACACTTATACTCCCCCCCATCTTAGAGATATAATCTGCTGCAGAATTGCCCCATGTACACCAATATACTGCGCTCCCCCTCCTACAAAGGCCTACTGCTCGGCTTGCTCTTGTGCGTAGGTTCATCCCCTTTGCTGCTGTCACCAACTTGACCTCCTTTCCCCCTACTATCCTGTCCTGTCACGCTGTCTCCAAGTTCAAAACTCACTTGCTTTCCTTTCTTACTGCTACATGCTCCTGCTATAAAGGCCACCGATGACTGCACTTGTTACACACTTGCTCCTTCTCTTATCTGTTGACAATTGTATGATTACTGTGCTATATTTTTTTGACAATCTTATGATTACTCTAGTTCCAAGCTGAAATGCTCTTCTGTTTATTTATTTTGTAGATACAGTTGTGTAAATATTGTTCTTCTTTGCCTTTCTGTATTTTATGATACAATTTAAGTGTGTTATCAAAGACTACTATCATTTATTGTTTACTTCCACTTGTTGAACTGACTTTACCTGTTATGCCTTCAATTTATTCAGATGTGTTTTTATCATGTTGTACTCACGGGCTGACCATGAAAAAGGGACTGTAATTATCTCAGTGGACTTACCCAGTTACCAAAACTTAAATAAATAAATAAATATGCCTTCAGCATATAAGGCTTGTTTTTCATGGCGGTTTTCTTAATGATGTCCCAGGGCACGTTCACGGTAAGTGAGGTGGTAGCAGAAAACAGAAGGGACGAGGTTGGAGGTCTATGTTGGGGAGAGGTAGAATGGAGGGAGGAGAGTATAGTGATATGGCAGTGCAGGTCCAAGATGGACCAAACAGGTCAGGGTGCAAACATGGTACTTCATAGGGGAAGATTAGGGGGCATACAGTATGTGCAGTGAAGATGTTGGGAGACTATAAGGTGGTCAGACCAGCAATGATGGACAGCTTCTTTGTAGAAGAGGTTGGGGCCCCAGCCACCAGCTATCAGTTGATGGCAGTATTAAAGACAGGGATTGAGTTTTTGGGAGAGGACACAGGTAGGTTTTAGTCGCATTCATTCTGGATAGACGTGGCCTCGGAATTGGTGGCATGAGGTGGGTCGGTTCCGGAAATTAATGAGGTGGGCAGGTGGAAGTCAAGCTGCTATAAAAAGTATATTAGAAAAATGATGGAATAACATTTGCCTAGTTTTCCTCAGATGCATTTCACAAGAGGAACATTTGGATCATGGGGTATTCTTTCATGTACTGGGCTGAGAGATGAGTCACAATGATGCCTGATGGGAGACAGCTGCAGAGGGCAGCAGATGAAGTCAGTGTACAATGGAAAAGGGTTCAGGGGATGAGATGGGCATAGCTGTTATCACTGTTTGAAGAGCTCAAGTTAAAATGACATAGGCCTGATTTGTTAATACTGCATTTGGAAAGGCAATGATTTGGGGGAATGGCCATGGGTGGAATTGTTGCAAGAAATAAAATGGGGAGTGGAGGTAGTTAGAGGTTGGTGGCCAGGTGTGAAAATCTGGTGGTCTGAGATGATATCAAGGAGGGTATGGTGGCAGACATGGGATATTAGGGCAATCAAGAAAACTAAGAAGAGGTGAAATAGAAGAATGGCGGTGCTTATTTCAGAGTCAGGGGGAAAATATGTGTCACATAGGGACATCTCATATGACTGTGCAGGGTATTATAAGCGTCATGGGGTACATTTATGTCCTTTATAAGATATAAGTTCTCAAGGCCTAGCAACGGTGCTTGACCACTCGTCACTCTCAGCAGCAAACAATGACCCAGATGCCCTCATGAAAGCTTATAATTTGGCTATTTTGATGGCCCTGGATGCCATTGCTCCTGTCCAAGTTTGTCCTCTCTCCCTTCGCCCTCGATCCCCATGGTTTTACGGGACTTTGAGGGAGTAGCGGCAACTAGGACAAAGGTTAGAGCATTGCTGGTAGAAATCTGCCCTTGATGCTGACCAACTTAGATTGATGGACCATTATCAATTCTATCAATCTGCAATCACCCGTAAGAAGGCAGAGTTTCTATCCAGGGAGATTGTAGCTGCTCAGAATCCACCAGCTTAGCTGTTCTGAACTATGGACAGACTGTGCAACCCAACCCATCTACAAGTTCGGAAAGCTTTTTTGCAAGTAAAGTGCGATGAACCTGCTCGATTCTTTCTGAATGAGGTGGCTGACATCAGGGTGGTACTCCAACCAGCACACTCTATGGGCATTGTTTTTGATCAGCGTGAGGCCACTGCTCCTCGGTTTTTCTGGAGTACCTGCGACTGACTGGCATTCATGGATGTCATGCGGATTGTCCAGAGTGTGCACCCTATGTGCTGTAGTTTGGACCCAGGACCTACTTCCCTGATTCTGGGTTGTAATGATTCCATTGGTCCAGTCCTAGCTCGGATAGTCTGGTGCTCCTTGGGAACAGTTGAGTTTCCTAGCTCCGTGAAAGAGGCAGTGGTGACACCACTCTTGAAGAAAGCTTCTTTGGACCCAGACTGCCTTGCAAACTACAGACCAATATCTAACCTTCCCTCTTTAGGGAAGGTGATTGAGAAAGTAGTGGCTGTGCAGCTGGAGGACCATTTGACCATCCATGACATCTATGTACCCCTCCAGTCTGGATTTTAAAAGAGACATAGTACTGAGACAGTGCTGGTTCGGGTGCTCAATGATCTCGTGATGGCTAGAGATTGGAAGACCCATTCCACCTTGGTTCTTCTAGATCTCTCATCAGCTTTTGACACTGTGGACCATGGGGTCCTGCTTGACTATCTGAGGTTCATCTGTGGACTGTCAGGTACAGTCTTCGGGTGGTTTACGTCATTCCTCATGGGAAGAACTCAAAGAGTGGTGTCTGGAGTTTATTTCTCGGATCCAGTTTCTCTGTCATGTGGGGTTCCTCAGGGGTCAGTGTTGTCCCCCTTGTTGTTCGCAGTGTATATGCTGCCCCTCGGAGACATTGTAAGAAGGTATGGGCTGAGGTTTCGCCATTATGCTGATGATACCCAGCTCTATCTTTCTTTGGCCCCCGACCAGGGTGGAGCTTTCGGTCTTTAATAGCTGCCTTGCAGAAATCCAGGAGTGGATGGATTCCAGGTGGTTGAGGTTGAACTCGGGTAAGACTGAGGTGCAGGTTGTGGATCTGGGTTGCTGGATAGGGGGGTTAGGGGTGGGTTCACCCTCCGACCTTTTTCTAGGGGGCATATCTCTCCCAATCTCTGAACAGGTAAGAAACCTGGGGGTAATTTTTGACAAAGGGCTGACCCTGTATTCTCAGGTATCAGCTGTCATTAAATCTTCCTTTTACCATCTAAGGAATATCTCCAGGATTAAGCACCTTGTTCCATCTAGCAACCTTCCTACTTTGATCCTCATCTTTGTGTTCTCGTGCTTAGATTATGGCAACTCCCTGTGCCTAGGGCTAACGGTGGTGAAAATCCATTTCCTGCAGCTAATGCAGAATGCAGCGGCCCGGCTTTTGAAGGGATCATCTCGGTCCTGTCATATTTCACCGGTACTACGTGGACTGCACTGGCTGTCAGTACAGTGGCTGATCACCTTTAAAGTCAGTCTTCTGGCTTTTAAAGCCCTACATAGACATGGCCTAGACTACCTGAAAGAGCTTCTGGTTCCTTACTGTCCTGGACAATCACTCTGCTCAGCTGATGAGGGGATGCTAGAGATTCCAAAGGTGTGTTTGAAATCTTCTGGGGAAGAGCTTTTATGCATGTGGCCCCTACCCTATGGAATTCTCTACCCTGTTGGTTATGGGAGTGCATGACCATGGAGGGATTTAAGTAAACATTGAAAACATTTTTATGGCACCAAGCATTCACTGATTAATTGTTTCATGATATTAATGATTTTGTATATAATATATATTGTTGAGATGTTTATTCTGTGATTTTAAAGTTGTTAGGTGCCTTGGCATTTGAAACGCATCATAAAAATAAAGATGATTATTATTATTATTATTATTGTTATTATTATTATTATTATTATTATTATTATTAGAAGACAGCATGGATCTTTTAACCTGCAACTTGAAGGACACGTGAAGAGTGGAAACGGAATGGAACATAAAGGGGGGGAAGCCCATTGTCTATCACAGGAGCAGGAAATGGGATAGTGTAAGTAGGAGGAAGAAGGTAGGGAAGGGCAAAAAGGCACAGGGAGAGGATTTAGGGGGCACAGGGGGTACAGGGTAGTAAAATGCTAGGCATGGGCTGGGTCTACATCCAGCTGTGTCAGGCACGTTGTGGGGTTGTCATCCTAGAGACCCAAAGATGGGGGTCAGGTAGTCATTCGAGCCCAGAAAGACAATAGAATGAAAGGATGGGGTTTTCAGCCTGAAGGTATGTGTCAGGTACAGAGCTGAGCCCAGGAAAACAATATAAGGGATCAACTTTGTTTTATCATATATGGAATGTGTACAAAAGCTTAAGGAATTAAAATGTGTATACATATGGATGCATTCAGGATCATATTCAGATGTAAATAAATAGTCAATAAAATAAAGGACTGAGTGAGAAAATGAAGATGTACAGATATGAGAGTTTTAATAAATAATTGCCAATTGAGGACCCAAATGGGTGGTATGGTGTTTTCATTTCATGAAGGGAATCCCAATGACAAAAGAAATGCACTTAGTCAACCTCTGGTGACACAACATTGTCATTTATAAAATGATTACAACTGCATATTTTGAAGACTGTGTAACAGCCTAATCCAGTCAGGTTGTTTATATATATAAGTCTCACCCACTTCATACTTTTCAGAACATGCATGCCTGATGTCTTACTAATCAACATGCCCTAATTGGCTATGTATATTCTCTGCTGGAGAAAATGTTCATATACAGTTCTGTTTACCAGGATTTATGTTCTTTTTGAGATTTCACAGAATAATGTGTGGGAAACTGGAAGAACTGCCATTTTTTCTACTGAGTTCCTACCCCTTACAGAAATATGTGTGCTGCGTACATGCAGAATGCATACCACATGCTTAATTGTGCAATGTTCGCATATGGTTCACATACACAAAGTGAACCTATGTGAATCAGGTCTAAAAAGCACGTCAGGTTCACACGCTGCATGCTTGACATGTGTGTAGCAAGAAAGCTGGTGAAAACATCTTCTAGAAACCATATCATGTTCACGTGTTGCACACTTGAAATGAGTGCAGCAGTTAAGCTGGTGTGAACATAATTTAAAAATCATATCAGTTTCACATGTTGCATGCTTGCCATGTGTGCAGCAAATTAAGCTGGTGAAAATCTCATCTAAAAAAAACATCAGTTTCTATTTCTCCTACTACTGCTAGCAATTGCCATTAAATACTCTGTTCACTGATTTCCCATTAAAATTAGGTAAACTCATTAATTCTTTTCCTTTTGCTGGTTGTTTAACGGCTTTTGATTTTTGTCATTAAACTGCTATTAATTTGTAAAGTATTGTTTGCTTACTGCATTAAATGCCTAGGATATAGTCAACCAACATCCCCCATTCCGAATGTGCAAAGAGGAGCCTCTGAGTTGTGAAGCCTGACCTTTTGGTTTTGTGCCATGCAAATCCCCTTATGCAAATTTAGTGTTACAAATGTGTTTCTCCATGACTGTTAGGGCTCATTTACTTTCCCTTTGTCATTCTGCATATATACTATTGCCATGCTCAGCACTGTTTGTGCTGAGTAGGGTCTTGGAAGTATGCACCATTCTTCACATTTTGTCACTGAAATGAAGGACATGGACACTCAAAATGAGGGGCAATGAGGGATACTAACACCCACGATCATCAGGGCACATCCTTAAACATGGAGATACAGCACCTTTTCTTTTGGTTTCTTCAGCCAACTTAAAAGCACTGGAAAAATGTCTTCATCAGTGCACTTGGACTTCAGTGACTTCGGTGTGACTGTGGTTGTGTGAGCACCACTGTCGATTGATTTTACTGTCCTCTCAAATGCATGTTTTGAGCTTTTGAGAATCATGTTTTGCTGAACTGGGTGATTGTTATTGCCCTGTTTCTGACTTTACCTCATCTTTTAAATATATTTTAAATTGTGTTAAAGGAATTTTAGGGGGGTGGAGTGAGGACTCCCTTTGGGGTTCCTTGAAATTTGGGTAGGGGTGTGTGACTGGGGGTGTTTGGATTTTTTAGTATTGTATTATAAAATAGAGTGAGTGAGTTTATGAGTGAGGGAGTAGTTTTTTCTGTTTGCTGTGTGTAGGGGTTTTAGGTGATGCTTATCAGGTCAAGTCTCTGTGGTCTGTGTGGTTGGGCTGGGTGGAGATGTGTCAGGATCTTGACCCTGCTCGAATCACCTATGCTGCTTCCCTGCTTTGTAATGTATGCCCCTTCACCAACCTCCAGGTTTCATCTACTACTGTCAGGTGTTGCATGGAGGGCAGGATTACATGGAAGCATGTGGGTCGGCAATAGCGGGGTGCAGCTGGGGTAGGGGAGGTAAGCAGTATTCAGGTTGTTACGTACAGGAGACACCCTGTGTTCAAGCGAAGCCTAGAGAGTAGCCAGACATGTTTGGTCTCCTTATGCAGGGGTCCCACCAGACTGAGTGGGCAGGTACCTGGGAGGGCAGGTTGCACCCTCTAGTCCTCTTCGGGTGGTGCTCTGCAATGCCAGGTCAATAAGGAACAAGACCAATGTTTTTGCAGACTTGATTTCCTCTGTCAACCTGGCTTGCATCATGGAGACCTGGGTGGGTGATGATGTTGGCCCAGTTCTACAGGCAGCTGTTCCCACTGGGTACTCCATAGCACACTGCCTGAGGAAGAATCACAGGAGTGGGGGAATGTCCATCATTTTTAGATCCAGTCTGAGCTTCATGGTTCATCTAGTTGTTAGGGTCAGATCTTTTGGGTGTGTTGCCGTTTGTGGGGGTCCAGGTGCAGGGTGTAGGAGTCTCCTTTTTTACCGACTCCCTGAGTCAGGGGGAAAATTCCAGCTGGAGGTTGCAGACTTCATCATCAACCAGGTTTTGGAGTCCACCAGATGTTTAATCCGGGGGGACTTCAATGCCTGGTTTGACTATGAATCTTCATTTTTTGGTTATGAACTCCTCCAGTTTATATAGTCACTGGGCCTTGCACAAGCGGTTGCTTCTGTGACCCATCAGCACAGTCACATGCTCAGTCTGGTATTCCAGCTGGGTCTCGAGGTTGGCTACCTCAGGATCGATCAGGTCTTGTGGTTTTATCATTGCACTGTGGGGTTCATGCTTGGGCCTCCCCCCTTGAAAATCCTTCCCCTGCAAAGATGGTCAGCTACTGTCCCTTAAGGGGCTTGTGCCCAGAAAGACTATTGGTGCTACCTGACCTATATAGCATGGACAAAGCTTGTGTGATTGATGTCAGTGAGGCAGTGGCCATGTATAATATGGTGGTTTCTAAGGCACTGGACATCATAGTTCCTGTTCGTATATGACCCAGATCCTCTCACTTGAAATCCCCTTGGTTTGATGGGAATCTGAAGGTGATGAAGATCAAGAGTTGAAAGTTGGAGCATTGCTGGTGGAAGTCCGGGCTGGATGACAACAAACTGGTCCAGAGTGCTCACTATGATGAATACCAGGAGGCAATTTCCCATAAGAGGGAAGAATTTCTGCCCAGGGAGTTTGCTGCAAGGAGAAATAGACCTTCTTAGATTTTCCAGACTCTGGACAGGCTATAACATCCAGCCTGTCTACAGCTGAAGAAGGCTTTTTCATCCACTTTATGAGAAGAGTTTGCTCATTTTTTCTCTGACAGAGTGTTGTGCATCTAGTTAGGAATTCCGTCAGTGAGGCATTCTATGCCTCACAGCAGTCGGACTGGGAAGAACAGAGTCACTGTATCAATCTGAGAGAAGTTTAAACCAGTGGAGGTAGGAGAGGTATTTGGGGTGATCTCAGAGTTGAAGCACACCCATTATGAGCTGGATCAGGCCCCTATGTGCTTCTCAATGAAATGCACTGGGACTGTTGGCCCGGTGCTTGTCAGGGTTATCAGGTGTTCGGTGGTAGAAGGTGTTATCCTGGTGGCTTTGAAAGAAGCACTGGTGAAACCCCTCCTAATAGAAACAATCTCTCAACCGTGACGATCTGGAGAATTACAATCCTATCTTCAGCCTGCCATTTTTGAGCCAGATTGTTGAGAAACTCATGGCACAACAGCTCAAGGATCACCCTGTGTCCTTTGAGAACTATGAGCCATATCAGTCTGGTTTTTGGTCCAGACATAGCACAGAAACAGTGTTAAGGTGCATAATGATCTACTCAGGGATAGAGGAGATAGGTCAATACTTCTTCTCCTCGATCTCTCTTCAGCCTTTAACACTGTGGATCACATCGTACTGCTGGATCAGCTCTGTGTGTGTATTGTGGACTCGCCGGTGTTGTCATCAAATGGTTTGTGTCCTATCTCTCTGACAGGGTACAGCAGGTGGTGATGGGGAATTTCTCCTAGTCCCCAATGCCACTGTTATGTGGAGTATTGCCGGGTTTGATCTTGTCCCCAGTGCTGCTTGCAGTGTACATGCTGCCCCTGGGTGAGATCATCCAGTAATTCAGTGTGAAGTTTCACTGCTATGCAGATGACACCCAGCTGTATTTGTCATTTGCACCTGAAACATCTAATGCTGTTGATGTGCTTAACATCTGTCTGGCTAAAATCAACAACTGGATGTCCTCCAGCTGGTTGCGATTGAACCCAGATAAGACAGAGGTACTGGTATTCTAGCTGGGTCACAGGCATGATGGGTTGCTACCTAGAATGAACACAGGTCTTTTACTGGGGTCTGCTACACTGGTGGCCTCCCCAAAGTTGCACGATCTTGGTGTAATCCTTGACAGCAGACTGATGCTTGAAAATCTGGTATCTTCTGTGGTCAAAAGTGTTTTTTACCACTGGAGGAATATCACCAGGATCAAGCCCCTCATTCCATCAGAAGACCTGCTGACTCTAGCACAGGAGGCCCCCTCGATTGAGGTGTTTAAGCAGAAGCTAAAGGCCCACCTTTTCCACCTGGCCTTTTAAGGAATAATCTCATCCATTTAACCGCATGAGGTTTGCTGATATTATGTTTTTAAGACTGTGATTATTTATATATAACTTTCTTTTGTGTGTGATTCTAAATCTTAGCCTTTTTAATTTGTGTTTTTATGACCTGTACCTTCTTGCTGCTAGGCGCCCAGAGCCTCCGGGAATGGGCACCATATAAATAAAAGTTGCCTTGCCTTGCCATACCTCAGAACACAGTGGAAACCATTGTATTTGCACAGACTATTGGAGCCCCACTATAGCCAGGTTTTTGCCCGCCCACCCAGTGAAGGTGACCTCCACATCCCCACACTAAGGCACATTATGACATAGTGCAAGGGAGAGTGCAGGGGTGTGCCCTACTGAAATGAATGAGTGTACTTTTTTATTACTATTTTATACATTATTGATTGAGAGTTAGAGATTAATGAAAGCCACCGCACAACTACCAAGGGACTTGTTTATAGAAGAGTGTCTTTCATTAGTCTCCAACTCACCATCATAATGTATAAAATAGTAATAAAAAATAACTCTATTCATTTCAAAGATGTACTCCCCAGCACTCTGACCAATGGACATCATCTCTAAAACATTCTTACCTCTGGCTCCCTAGTACTCAGGTAAGAGAGACTTGACTTATACCTATACTTGGTGGGTTGTCTGTAGCAGCATTTCTGCACCTACTACAGTGTGTGTAGATGGGGGGGGGACTGGCCATGTAGTTGGGTGTCAAGTTATTGCTACTTTTGTGTTTTCCCCTTAAAGTCTGTTTGCAGGGAAGCATTCAAAACTATGGAGAGAAAATAGTATGAGTACAGGCCAGACAGAAGTAATTAAAGTAATATTGTGGGTAAGTGTGTGTATTGGGCATGGGAAGAACCACATGTGTTTCCATTGGTATATGTGCTACAGTTCAGCTGTGCAGCTGACACGAGGGGATACAAGAAAGCTAAAAAGTATATTAATTGCTATAAGCATGCCACATGTATGCGGATGTAAGCAGATTTGTATTGAAGTACAAGTGAGCCATATTTATGTAGACAGCATAGTTTAGTGGTTAAAGGCACTGAGCTGCAAACCAGGAGACCTGAAGAACTGGGTTTCACTCTCAACCCCCAGTTGTATATTGTGTGATCCTGAGCAAGTCACGTAACCTTTATGTGTGCAGTTATCAATGATCACTTACTTTTTGCAAGCATGCCACATGCATGCAGTCTGTTCCAATTTAACATAATAAGCATGCTTTCCACACTTGCTTGCTGCATGCATGCCACATGGGTAGTTTTATTTGCGCAGCATGAAAACACTTCATATAATTATTTCTGTAAGGTATTACAACAAAAACTGTAATAAGAGAGCTTGATCCTGGCAGATGGCTGCCTAATTCTTTCTGCCTGTTTACCTTGTTGTAAATTATTGTTTTATTTTGTCTCATAATTTGTATGCCTGTAACTTTGTTAATTTTATTATAATTCCCCAGGGTCATTTCTGAAAACAAACATTTTTGTCTAGTGTGCATACCTGGAAAATAAAAACAAACTAACTAACTAACTAACTAACTAACTATCTAACTAACTGTGTATGCTTTGAATACTGAATACATCACCACTCTGTTATTTTTAAGATGAACTTTGAGACAGGTACCAAAAGAAAGGTACAGTACTGTTACTTTATGACAAATGCTTTAGCTTTCTTTTCTTAGTACTATGTGTTTGTATGAAAGTGGGACTGCTAATCTAATTATACAATGGCCAATTTGTTTGGTTGTGTAATGGAAATGTACCTAGGAAATATGGCTATAGCATAGCCAAATGTTGCACATACTGTGGAACAGGAAATATCTGCCGCAAAACAATTATAGCTGTATTCTCTCAAATGATAATTGCATGAAAATACAGTGGTACTAACTGGCTATGACTGCATATGTTCAATGGATGTGTAATAGTAGTTAATTGCAGAGCATGAAATTAAAAATGTGCACAATTACTGTACGCCAATTAGCACCAGGCGCTAAATATAACTTGTGCTAGAATAAACAGTTCTACAGTATTTATAACATACATTTGACATTGAATAATGACAAAATAAAATTTGACTTAAACCTGCTTTTATGTAATTATTTATTTATTTACTACTATAATATATTTAATAATTACTGTATTACCAGTTAAGCTACATCTTGCTATACCCAGTTGCTACTAGTACTCATCTACACAGCTGTGAGGACTGGGGCACACATAAGTTATATGAATTGTTCAAAGTCACAAAAGGAGTTACTGAGACTAATATAGGTCAAACCTTGGACCTGAATGTATTAAAGTAAATGAAGACTCAAGAGCTTCATTTTATTGGCTGTGCTGCAAAACAGATCCCTTGGTAAGCTCAACTACCTTACCAGGCCCCATATCTCAATGTCCACAGCTACTGTACTATTGCAAATTGTTTTATTATCTTATCTGTTGGATATTTAACATTTAAAAAATTACTGGATATGTAGAAATTGTATTGCTTGACTGTATTTTAACAAGGTTATATTTACAGTTGAAAAAAAGTATTCTTTTTTTTTATTATAGATACATAGATACATAGACAGTGTCGGCAGATAAGGGCCTATGGCCCACCCAGTCTGCCCATTTGAGCTTGTAAGTTCAGTTTGTTTTCCTAGAAGTCTGTTGCCCCTTACCCCTGACCTCCGGAATTCCTTTATGTCTATCCCATGCATTCTTAAATCTTGTGATTGTTTCAGCCCCCACCACTTCCTCTGGCAGGGTGTTCCACTTGTCCACCACCCATTCTGTGAAGAAATTCTTTCTCATATTTCCTCTGAATCGTCCTCCCTCCAACTTCATCCCATGCCCTCTAGTCCTGGAACATCTTTTTTGCTTAAAAATAGTGTTTTCCTGCACCCTGTTCCTCCCTGTAAGATACTTGCATGTCTCTATCATATCCCCTCTCTCCCTCCTCTCCTCCAGGGAGTACATGTTCAGTTCCTTCAACCTGTCTTCATAGGACTTGTGATGCAATCCATGCACCATCTTTGTTGCCCTCCTCTGAACCTTCTCTACCCTGTCTATGTCCTTACGAAGGTATGGTCTCCAGAAATGTACTCTGTACTCCAGGTGGGGCCTCACTAGTGTCTTGTATAGCGGAATTATGACCTCCCTTTTCCTGCTGGTGATGCCCCTGCCTATACATCCCAGCATCCTATTTGCTTTTACCTGCTGCCTTGTCACACTGTTTCCCTACCTTGAGGTCATCAGAGATGACAACCCCAAGATCCCTTTCCTGCTTGGTGCATGCTATATCCTCACCCCCAACTGATATATTGTGCCAGGGTTTTGTGCCCCATATGCATTATCTTGCACTTCTTTGCATTGAATTTCAACTGCCAAACCCTGACCATTCTTCAAGTTTCTGCAGGTTGCTTCTCATTCTGTCTACACCCTCTGGTGTGTTTATCTGTTACAGAGCTTTGTGTCATCACCGAACAGTGAAATTCTGCCTCTACGCCCCAAGAATGTCACTGATGAAGATGTTGAATAGGACCGGTCCCAGTACTGATCCCTGTGGTACCCCACTGGTCACTCTTCCTCTGTGGAGTGACAGCCATTTACCACCACCCTCTGTGTCCCTGCCACCCAGCCAGTTACCTACCCACCACACTACTGTCCTGCCCACACCCATATTCCCCAGTTTCTGTAATAGTCTTCTATGTGGCACAGTGTCAAAGGCCTTGCTGAAGTCCAGATAGGCCATGTCCACTGCCCTCCCCTGATCCACCTCCCTAGTCACCCAGTCAAAAAATTCAACGAGGTTAGTCTGACATGACCTCCCGCTGGTGAAACCATGCTGCCTTGGGTCCTGTAGTCCATTGACAACCAGATGTTCCACCAATCTCTCCTTCAGTAGTGCTTCCATGATCTTCCCCACTACCGAGGTGAGGCTGACTGGTCTGTAGTTCCCTGCTTCCTCTTTGTTCCCACTTTTGTATAAGGGGACTACATCTGCTGTCCTCCAGTCTTGGGTACCTCCCTGTTTCCAGTGATCGGCTAAACAGGATAGCAAGAGGTTCAGCCACCACCTCTCTTAGTTCTTTAAGGACCCTGGGGTGCACCCCATCTGGCCTCATTGCTTATCAACTCTTAATACTTCCAGTTCCTTCAGGACCCTTTCTCGTAAAAGGACTTGTGTCCATTTCTGCACCATTCTCACCCCTTGTACTCCCTTCAGACCCATTACCCTCCTCTTCCTCAGTAAAGACTGAGCATAAATACCTGTTCAATATGTCAGCTTTACTGTTGTCATCCTTCACGACCCCCATCCTCCCCTTCAGTCTCACTATCCTCCCTTTGTCTTTCTTTTTTCACTTATGTACCTGTAAAAGGTTTTGTCCCTCTACCCACTGATTTTGCAATGTGCTCTTCTGTCTGAGCTTTGGCTTCCCTTACTGACCTCCTGCCTCCTTTGCTTCTCCTGGTACTTCTCCCTAGCCCCTTCTGCCTGTGTCTTTTGTATTGCCTGAATGCAATCTTTTGGCTTTCACTTTCTTTGCTACCTCTTTGGAAAACCATAATGGTCTCCTCTTCCTTTTCCTCTTGCTGACCTGCTTAATGCATAATTCTGTTGTTCTTGTAATCCCCATTTTAAATACAGCCCACTGTTCCTCAACCCTGATTCCTGTCCCATTCCCTTAATGCCTCTTTCAAGTATCTCCCATTTTCCCAAAGTCTGCCCCCTAAAATCCAGGATACGTGTTTTTGTGTGGTTTGGTTCTGCTCTTTCTGTGATTTCAAACCACAATGACTGGTGGTCACTGTTTTCCAGGTGCTCCCCACTGTTACCCCCATCACACTGTCCCTGTTTGTGAGCACAAGGTCCAGTATTGCCTTCTGCCGAGTTGATTCCATGACCAGTTGCTTGAGGAAGGCACCTGAAGGAGTCCAGGATAAATCTGCTCCTAGTTGATGCTGCTGCTGGGATGCTCCAGTCCACTTCTGGAATATTGAAGTCTCCAACCAGTACTACCTCACCCTTGTCTGCCATCCTTTGGATGGCTAGCATCAGCTCCCTATCTGTTTCTTCCTCCTGGGCTGGTGGCCTATAGACCACACCTGTGCAGATGGCTGTCCCCATTTTCCTTTCCAGCTTAACCCACAGTATCTCTCCCCCATTTTGTTCCTCCTGGATCTGTGTGTCCCTTATGTCATTTTTCACATACAGTGCCACTCCTCCTCCCTTCCTGCCTGCTCTGTCTCTTCTGAATATGTTGTAGCCAGGTATGGCCATCTCCCAGTCGTGGTTATCATTACACCAGGTCTCAGTGATGGCCACAATGTCCAGATCTGACTGTACCATGACAGCCTCCAGATCTTCCATCTTGTTGCTAAGGCTCTTGGCATTTGCACACATGGCTTTCCATGATTTGACCCCCCTAGTCTGTTTCACTGTTCTACTCCAGCCCCTTCCTTGGTTGTCATTTATCCCTGGTTCTCCTTGCAGTCTGCCCTTCTGCTTAATTTTGCCCCTTTTCTGCTTATCCACCTCTTGGTCACTAATCTCCATCTTTTGCACACTGCTTTGCAGAGATAGCCACTCCTCTGGTTCAGCTGGTTCCACTGCTAGCTGTGGGGGTGAGCAAGTAGGTACCCTCCTTGCTGGCCTGCCTCCCCTTTGCTAGTTTAAATGCTTGTCAATGTAGCATTTAAACTTATCATTGAGTCTTGGATTCCCCTCCAGGATGGATGCAGGCCATCAGGCTTGAACAAACCTCCATCCCTCCAGGTGGGTCCCCAGTCACCAATGAATCCAAACCCTTCCTCACAGCACCAGTTCTTCAAACATGAGTTGAAGTTCCTGGTGCATGCACTCCTATGCTCTCCCTTGCCCCTCACAGGTAGTACTTCTGAGAAAGTGACAGAAGTAGCTACTTGCTTGAGACCCCTCCCCAGTTTCCTAAACTCTTCCTGAACTTCCTTTGGCTCCCCATTTGCCAGGTCATTAGTACCTAGGTGGATAATGACATCCAGCTCATCCTCCCGTCTTGCCTTCCCAGTGATCCCCAGGATCTTCCTTCCATCCCTCCATGCCGTGGCACCTAGTAGGCACCTCGCCTCCCTGTCCTCCCCCTCCTGTGTTTCTGCTGGATCCCTCTTATGATGGAGTCCCCCACCAGGATTCACTTCCTCCTCCTCTGGGGTCCACTGCTTTCCCCGCTGAGGTCACCTCCTTGGCTAACCTCCACATCCTTTCCTTCCACTTCTCTGTGTACCTCTATTTGGTTGTCCTCATTTGCCAGTGTGGCATATGAGTTCTTGAGTGGAATAGGATCTGGGATGTGCCTCTGCCTGACTGCTCTAACCCTCCCTGAGCCCACTGTCATCCAAGTGCTCCTCGTTCTCAGCATCCTTTGAGGCAGTTGCATTGGACTGGGTGGTCCCTGGATAGGGGTGATGGTACTCCTGACCCAGTTTACTTCCGCTCTGAGTCTGGCTACCTCATCCCACAGTCCAGAGAGATGCATGCAGATAGGGAAGCACCTCAGTGTCCAGAAGGTCTGCCTGAATATGACTGCCCCACAGCCACTGCATTGCACCACTCCCCACATTATACTGCAATTCCACTACTTGTCTGCTACTGAAGCTCTCCTAGTTCCCTTTTTATTAATTTACTGTACTAAAAATCCTGCCACTGATCCTCAGATTTTTTTTTTAAAGAAAAAGAAACCAATAAATAAATAAATGAGTCAAAACACTTGTCGTGCTGAGGGTGGGCTTCTTCCCCCTTATGCCCCTCCTACTTCACACCCCTTACTATACCCTGTGTTTAGCTCCTGTCAATCAGATTTAACAGGGCATATAATTAAGAGTTGGGGGAAGGGGAGGAGGGGAAAATTTGCAGCAATTAAAGACAGCACAGAATTACAACACCACTATGTTTTAAATTTTCAACAGCCCAAAAACAATTATTAGTAAAGACAACAAAGAAAGTATAGTGTCACTAAAAGCCCACACTCTAAGTTTAAAAGAAAAATAGCTATTACCAGTTCCTCTAAAGCACTGAATTGAATATGTTTCCTTCCTTCCCCTTCTGGCTTCTTCTGAGAAAATAAAACTCTTTATTTAGTTGTTTAACCAGGAGTAGCACACTAAGTTGAACGTTTTTTTTACATGAGTGACCTGGGAGCACAGGGAAGTTAAGTGAATTTCTCAGGGTCACACAGTATGCAAGTGGAAGCTGTGGGATTCAAACCCAGGTCTGGTCTGCTGGATGTCCCCAGATTTACAGTTCAGAGCCTTAAACCACTGCACTATACTGCCTCCCTCAATTCAATTAAATTAAATTAAACTTATTTATTCAATTAAACAATCTGAACATAAGTCATAAAAATAGTTAAAATATGTTAATAACAGCTTTATGAAACTACAGGTGATGATTTACCTTAGGTAATCTAACCATAGGGGCATAAGGCACTCAGCTTTGCCTCATACCTTATGACTCCCCTAGGATTAGATGGAAGCCCAGTACCTGACTGTGAATTTTTAAACTAAGAATTATAAGCTCACTAATAGCAAATATAATTTTGTTTTTATAATGTACATTTTTTGTTGTGATTATTATAATGTATTTGTTTCACCAACAGATGGCCTTGTGAGGAACTCTCTTCTCTTGAATGCCTTTTGCAAGGTACAAAAAGTATCAAATACATGCAGTACTTAATAAATCTGAAGAGTAAGTAAGAAAAGTTTTGAACCAGAGGTATACAGTATTAGTCAATACTCAAAGTTGGTGTGTTGGGAGGCTACCATGTGGTAGAAGTCAGAGAAACTGATGTTTAGAGATTTGCTTTTAAGAAGTTATTTAGACACATCCCTTTCTCTGTTTTAAAATCTTTTACAGTTATCACCAAGTTCACCTTGATTCCCCCTTGCAACATTTTATTTTTGCCTTGTGCTTCACTTAGCCATTAGGAGAAACAACAAGACCATATAGAAGAAGTACACAAACAGTTTTACAGCAGAGATTTGTGGGAGAAGATCACCTGAGACACCACCAAAGGCATTCAACAGCATGCCTTGCTTGTGCTGGAAACTGTAAACGCACACTAATGGATACCTCATGAAAGCTCTGACTTCCTTACTGTGACACATCCATTGAAACTGGTCCTTTACTTGCTTCCCAAGATAGATGCAAATAAATGTATTTTATTTATTTAGTTTTTGTTGACCAGGAAGGAGGACTAAATGATTTTTGCCGATTTTCCACCTTGTCCCAGGTGAGGGAGATACAGATGGATGCCAACTGAAACTGAATACATTTTAAGCTGTTGGTGGTATTTTTAGTGAATGGGGGACATTTGCAGGAAAATGGGGAAATTTCCCTACTCTTTCAGCTGGGAGCACTGCTGCCCAGCTTAGTGGAGGATCCAGATCCAGAGGAGTCAGTTGAGGAGCATCAGGCGGGGTGATTGTCCTATGTCCCAACCTTGGATAGTAAGAAGGATGAAGAAGACATTTTTTTGGCAGTATCTGGGCCAGATACTGAATTATCAGAAGGCAATGATAATGTGGACATGGATCAGGAAAATGAGCCTACTGGCATGGATGCAACCTCCATTGTTGGCCTCCAGACTACGGAGGATGATATTGCATCTGCTGAAGCTCAGCTACAAAAAGAACTAGATGAACTAAGAACTGAGCTGTTTACCTTGCTTGCAGAAGACAAGGAGTTTTATACACAATGAAAGATAGCCTTCAGGCAGGCTACACAGAAGGAGATGCTGGAAAATCCAGAAGTAATGCTTGGGCCTAGTGTGGTGCAGGAGGGGTAGCTTTCCAACCAGGAAGTGAATGCTGCTGGATGGCCACTTGTGGGAGCAGACTGCGCCAGGCCAATGACGCTGCAAGAACTGCTCTGGGTGACTTTCCACGTGAAATGAGCTCCCCGGTGCAACAATGGTCTCTGGAGCACACCCATCATAAGGCGTAGCAGGTGAGGAAAAAACAGAACAGAACTCGGCAGAGAATGAAGACCAGATGATGGATGGAGGAGGTTTGCAGTCAGGGGTTGAGACCACAGAGGTACCGGGAATAGGGAAGAAAGACACTGAACTGTTAAGGCTCCAAGAAGAGCAAGTGGATTTAAAAAACACCACTGAAGAGCAGGGAATTGGATCAAAGGCTCAAGGCTCTTCAGCCTAGCTGCAAGGTGGGGGAGGTAGCGAGATGCCACAGGATATGTCCCAAGGGAGAACCAGAACTAGCTGGAAGACTTGCCTGCAGAAGGGGCACAATATACGTACTTATGTATTATTATGTTACTGTGTTAGTGTGTTGACTGTATTTGAATTTTTTGTATCTCCACTGTCCCTCTACCCCAGGACACACCTAGCATTGAGCAGTACTCTGCTCAGTGTGCCTTCCTGGTAAAAATTAAAAATAGATAAATAACTAAATAAATAAATAAACACTGAAAATGGGACAAATGTGGAGGGTGCAAGTTTACTTCCAGGAGGATCCAGACAAGGGGTTGGTGCAGGCCTTGGACCATGCTCACAGGACCTCCCCCAACCCAGAGTTTCCTGTCCATAATACTCTGATTTTTTTTTTCCAGAATAGAGCCAGCACAAGGTAGAAATGCTGTGTGACTCAAATACAGAGGAAGCATGAACAACAAACCAGACAGGTACTTTGTAGGGTGCACCCTTATTAAGTAGTCAATGCACTTTATGGCTTCAGAGATGTACATTCTTATTCATGTTTAGGGCAAGGACACTGTTGACCTCAGTTTTCACTCATCTCATGCCTTGGAGTGTTTTTGCATGATGTATGGCCAGTTAAAGTTCTCCCCCTATATGCCCCCCCTTAGTTTGTATCCCTTTGTCGAAACCTACTATTAGACAAGTCACTATAATGTTTCGAAATGAAGTCAGTAATATTACCCACAGGCTACAGCTACATTGTGAGGTACTTGTCCCTCCAGAGGCAGTCCTAGATAGGGAAAATTTCTGGACTGATGCATGGACCTTGAAAGTTAAGCTGCGGCAGTTGGATGAGGGTTCATTCCATCTTCCAAACAGTTTTTCTCTTGGGAAGAGACAGGGGAGTCTGTTATTATACAGGACAGCCAAAAGCCTGCCATAAGTGTGGGACAAGAACACATTTGGCTAGTGTGTGCGATAAATGTCAATGTGGCCTTTGTAATGAAATTGGCCACATCAGCCACCAATGTGCCAATCTGGCTAAATGCAATTTATGTGAAGAGTCTGACCACAGTTTCCAGGGATGTCGCTAGGCAGCGCACACCATCAACCCAGATGAATTAATCAGAAGTGTGCAAACGAAAGACAGACCCTTGGATCCCAGCTTTCTGAAACCTGCTCTTGAACCATGGATAGCCTCAGAGCCATGTCCAGCTCCCACACCAGACAAGTGAACCCCAGCACCTCAGTGCCATTCATCCCGTCCCATGGACATGCTCCCCCGGGATCACTGAACTGGGCAAATCTGGCCCCTTAAAAGAACAGGTGCCACATGACCCCACTTGTATGGGCCCTAGTGCAGACTCTGAATCTGCACCAATGGACATAGTTCCAGATGCAATCCCTACCACAGGAAATAAGGGATGAGATACCTCCATCCTCACCCCCATGGAAAACTCCCCTGTCCAGAAGTCAAAGTCTAAAGATGCAGCAGAATAACCCAGTGGATATTGAGATGTCTAATCCTTTTGAAGCCCTTTCAAAAACTAGTAGTGGAGGGTCAGACATGGGGAACTTGGACACAGATGCTTTGTCTTCCCATACTCAGTCCCAAGAGCAGGACAAACCAGGTATTGGGGAAGAGAAAGGGAAAATGAAAAAAAAAAAAGAAATGAGTCATCTTTTGTTTATTTAACCCATGTTTTTCTCTTTAGCTACTATAAATGTTCACAGCATTCTGTCTAGTACCAAACGTCAAGCTATATTTTCCTTTTTATATGACTCTAGAAATGACAAGCTCTTTTTACAGGAAACATTGTTCATTTCCCTTATTCTCTTAGCACAGGTTCGGAGGGAATGGGTGGGGGGGCCCTCTTATTGTTCTTTCGGGCAGGATGTAGCTGATGGGGAGGGTATTTTATTTTCAGGTACAGCTTTTCTTTTTCAAAATTTAGTTGACTTAATTCCTGGCAGGGTGCTCCTGGTAGATGGCACATGGCAGGGGTTACCTAGTAGGTTTATTGGGGTGTATGCAGCATAGAGTAAAGCAGCCAGAGTTGAGATGCTGAAGGACATACAGCCATACTTAGCAACATTTAGGAAAGTATATTTAGTGGGGGATTTTAATTATAGTTTGATGGTAGCAGACCGACAAAAACAAGAGAAGAAAGTCTATTGTGACTCTATGGCCTTACAAGCCTGTATTGACATGGAAGAGTTAGTGGACTGCAGCACCAGGGCAGTTCAACCAATCACTTATACTTATGTGCAAAGTCATTATGCTTCAAAAATAGATTATATTTTTTTATAAGGGATGATACATGTGCAGCAAGCTACTATAATTCCTGTCAAATTTTCAGATCACATTATGTTAAAAGTTTAACTGTAGAGCCAGTAGCTAGACAGAATACACACATACAGGTGGAAACTGGGCACACGCAGTTTAGTATCACCTGAGATTAAAACAAGCATTTTAGATGTCTTGATTGCAAGAGTTTCATTATTAAACCATTTTATTCTAATATTATGCATTGGTGGCTACAAACTAAAACAGATCTGGTTAACTGGCTACAGATACATGGGAAGGGCATTGCAAATGTTAAATGATTGTGATACTTCCCCCTAAGAGAACAACAGTTTACTCTGCTGACTAAGACATTAAGACATTTGAGAATAGAACAGATTATACAGCTCAAATAGTAGACAGTAAGGAAGAAATTAAAACTCTGCAGTATGACAGGGCAGCTACATTACAAGCTGAACTCAGTCTCAGGGTGCAGGAAACACTGTTTTCTAACCTGTGCCTGGCCTGTAAAGAAAGAAGGTATAAGACTCAATTTTTGGCCTGATGGGATGAGGGGAGAGGTACAGAAATCTTATTCTCAGGGGATACAGGATGTAGTTAACACGCAGTTATTCCAGTTAGTAAGTGCAATCAAACTGGAGGAAGTAAAAATGTCAGAATATTTGGAAGACCTGCAGGTTACCACCTTATCTCCAGAAAAAAGACACCATCTAGTTCAAGATATTACAGTGGATGAGGTTTATGGAGTAATAAAGCATCTTAAATTAGGGTCCACACTGGGGGAGATTGGCCTCCCAAATGAATTTTACAAACTATTTCCGAACATCATGGCACAAATTCTTGTAAAAGTATATCGATATATAGTACATTTACCAGAATTACCCCATGATTTCATGAGAGGTTTTATCACGTATTTATATAAAGCAGGAGATAGGATGTTAATACAAAACTGGCAACCTATCTGCCTGATAAATTTAGGTTTTAAAATTCTGACATTTCTTTTGCAAACTAGGCTAAAAAGAGTAGCTCCTACTCTCTTACACCCAGTACAGACTTGTGCCATACCTGGTAGGGATACACAGACACATTTATGTGTGATTAGAGATGTGGTATCTTTTTGTGAAAAACAGAGGTTACAGGGATATTTATTATCCCTAGATCAGTGAAAGGCCTTTGACCAGGTTGATCATGCCTTCACATTGCAGGTTTTGGCAAAGTACAATCTTCCTCCAGCTTTCATACTTTGAATTAAATTATTGTATGGGAATGCTGTAATTTCCTCAAGTCTAGCTCCACCAGGAGGTACCCAATTTTGGGTCCATAAAGGGGGTATGCCAGGTGTGCCCCCTGAGCCCTCTCTTCCATGTTTTTGTTTTAGACCCACTTATTCAGAAGATCATGGCTCAGCAGGATTTTAAGGGCATCTCAGTGTCTCAGTCAGGGGATGAGGTCCATGCACTGGCTTATGAGGACAATGTATATATGTTTGCAAAAAAATAAAGTGTGATGGTTATGTTGCGGAAAATAAAGACATATGCAAAGGTATCTGGAGCTAGTCTGAACCTACAGAAATGTAAAGGTTTGCACTTAGGAGATCACTCAGTGCAACCAGACAGTTGAGGGAATTTGGATAACTAAAGAACCCACAACAATTTTAGGTGTCCAGTATGGGGGGGGGGGATAGTGCTTTACAAAATTGGAAGGCCGCTGTACAACAAGGAGAGCAAAAGGTAGAGAGGTGGAAAAGTTGGAAGATGTTTAAATTAAAGTGTGTGCATGTTATAAAACAATTTCTATTGCCAATATGTTTGTATAGTAGTGCAGTTTTTCCTCCCCCGGTGGCTTTAGAGATGACGATTTATAGGGTATTCTTTCAATTATTGTGGGGAAGATGACTAAATCCGATTAAGAGGGAAACCACATACCTGTCCATAACCAGAGGTGGTGTGGCAATGGTTAATCCTATTGTTTTCTTTTCATTCAGTATTTTGAGTAACAAATCTAAAACTGCCACTGTTAATGAAAACCAGTATGTCCCAGAAATGGATGTGGTACTCCTTCTGAGAAATTTTGGTTTGGTGGGTAAATCTCCCCATGAAACTATTTGGGGCTTGTACCATTGACACTTCCTTGAAAGTAACTTTCCAGAAATTATGGAAATGGAAAATTCCAAAATTGATGGTCATTCAGCAGACCAGAAAAGACGTATATGATCAAGTCCTATGGAATATTGGGCCTGAAGAATCTATATTTAAACATTGCTGGGAAGGAAACAATTCCTTTGTATATCAGCAACCAACTGTTGTTGTTTTTTGTACAGTATATGCCTCAGGTGTAGTATTACAAGCTTGAAAACTAATAAGGTCAGCATGACCTGTACTCCGTGTTGCAAGGTTAGGTTTTAATGATGCTTTGCCTTCTGAACTTAAATTTGATTGCAGTCTCCTAGCCATACTTTTTTGGCTGGTTTCCAACATCTGTAATCTTTCTCCAAACGTGCTTATTTCATACTGTAGTTCTTCATTTAGGTTACATTTTATACATTTAAAATTGTTTTATTGCACAGTGTGTTGGCAGGAAAGGAATACTTGTTACAAGATGGGCATTTTATGCCTATTTCTCCAGTGATAGTGGCGTCAGCATGGCTCAGATGGTAGCACATCCGCCTCTGGACCAGAAGGTCATGGGTTCTCGTCCCACACTGGGATTGGACTTGCACCTAAAAATTGCTGGCATCTGAGTACAGTATTGGGGGGTGCTGTACTGCTGGGGTGTGCTGTCCTTCAGATGAGATGTTAAACCAAGGTCCCTTCTGCCCACCCTGGTGTTGTCCTGGTGGGTGTCCAGGTGGAAGTAAAAGAACCCAGGGCACTCTTCGCAAAAGAGCAGGGAACATTCCCGGTGTCCTGGCCAACATTCCCCTTCCCATAAACCAGTTCATGCAGTTATCCAAGTGTATGTGGGTGATGATGTGTGATATGGCCACCACCACACATTCAGTCACTTCACTACCAGTCTAGGATTGCTTGTAAAGCGCTTTGGGATACTGTGTATGAAAAGTGCTATATAAATGCTGATTCTTCTTCTTCTTCTTCTTATGAAGTCAGCCATACTGAGATGTTTATTAATAACAGTTATGAACTGGAGATTGTAAATGGAGGAAGCTGACTGGCTGAGAGGTTTTTGAAGCCATGATGATATCGGGCTACATCATCATGGCTTCAGAAAATCTCCAGTCACCAGCCTCCTCACTCTCCCAAAATCACATCCGCACGTGTTTCTTCAGTTCCCACACAAACACCCCATGTCCCTACCACTACAAAGGAATGTAGATTTCATAGCAGCCTCAGTTAGCCGAAATGTACTGCCACACCAACCCGCTATTTCTTTTAAAATGAAGCGCTTGCCGCTTCTACGTGCGACTTTGCCGTCTCTCTCTCTCTCCCCAGAGGCATGCACTTGCTCGACTAACCGCCAGTTTTCCACACACAGTAGCGCCTGGAAAAATATTGTTTTTTTTTTTGTTTTTTTACTTCAAAACTCCTGTGTGTACCCTATCAGTTGCCAAGCTAAATACTGACAACTAGCAACTTACTGATCTGTTGAAAAGACCTGAAGTCTCCCCTGCTACTCAGTTGGCTCCATTTCAGACTGTTTTCCATCCCCTTCTGGTGGTTTGCATTACAAAATCCTGTCTACAGTGTTGAAGAACAAAAATAAAAGCACTCATAGTTTCCCTGGCTCCTGACCACGGTATACAGGGCTGGTACAGTCTTACTTCACAGCTGCACCTCCTCCACAAACATCAGTTACAGTTACAACAGTGCCACCTGCTGCCCAGACCCTTCCAGGAACTATTTTCTTGAAAGGTCGTCATTCCAGGAACTATTTTTTGAAAGGTAGTCATCCAACACACCAAAAATCTAATTTTCACAAGGTTATGAATATTTTGTTTTTATTTTTTTTATGAAAATTTTTTTTTGAGCCAGTTTATAATAGCAATAAGTCACTCCAGAGTGTGGTATATCATGGGATATCGTCACTTCTCGGACGAGTGGACACACTTAGCCTGCGTCCTCTTGTCCAACCACCCGAGGCATGATGATGTCCAATGATATACCACACCCTGCTCTGCCTTATTGCTTAACTGAAGAACACAATCCACAGTTATTTAGTTAGTGTCTAAATTATACAGTATAGGTAGCCTAAACAAAGCACACAATGCATCCAGGGCTAATATATCCAGGGAAACATAGTTCCCTTGTGATGTTCTAGTTACCAACAACAGTTAGATGTATACCCTATTCAAGTACTTCTGAACTTATATTAGACCACTTGCCACGCTGCCTCACCAAACACGCTTAACACATGCTGGACGCGCGTGTCTTTGCATGTGCAAGCACCCTGCTCGTACTTTCTCTGCTCATAGCAGGGCTCATTTTAATCAGCCCATTGACCTGGAAGTAAGGCAGGGGTCAGCTTGCACTCTTGCTACAGTGAGCAAATAAAATATAATAAAATGCCCCAAATGAATGCATGTGCCAAAAAATCGGTGCTTGTACTCTTAGCACAAGCTAGAAATCGTGCCCAGAAAGAATAAATTACTCCTAGAACTTGAGTTGTAGTCCATATGAGCAGTAAAGGACTACAACCCACTCTTCCTGCTTCGTATAGCAGGGCTCCTGAGCACTCCAATCAAGTGCATGACATCAATTCAGTACTACAAATTATGTTACAATACAAGTATATTTAATTTATACTAGATGGAGCAAAGGAATGTAAAAAGCACTGTACACTCACAACAGCAGAGCTGAGAATGCACTCACTTGCCCGCTCATTGCAGGGCTCATTTTAATCAGCCCAATGACCCGGAAGTAAGGCAGGGGTCAGCCTGCACTTTCGCTACAGTGAGCAAATAAAATATAATAAAATACCCCAAATTAATGCATGCGCCAAATAATCGGCGCTTGTACTCTTAGCACAAGCTAAAAATCATGTCCAGAAAGAATAAATTACTCCTAGAACTTGAGTTGTAGTCCAAATGAGCAGTAAAGGACTACAACCCACTCTTCCTGCTTCCAATAGTAGGGCTTCTGAGCACTCCAATCAAGTGCACAACGTCAATTCAGTACTACAAAGTATGTTACGATACAAGTATATTTCATTTATACTAGATGGAGCAAAGGAACTTAAAAAGCACTGTACGCTGGCAACAGCAGAGCTGAGAATGCAATCGCTCACCCCTCATAACAGGACAAGTTTTAATCAGCCCAGTGACTGAAAGTAAGGTAGGGTGCTGATGGAGCTTGTGGATGAGCTTGCAGGTCCCTTTGCTAACCTGTTCAGTAGATCCCTGGAGTCAGGTGTGTTCCCTAGAACTGGAGAATAGCACATGTAGTGCATGTCCATGAGATCAGTTCCAAGGACAACCCAGGGAACTACAGACCAGTTAGTCTGGTCCTCAGCCATGTGCAAGCTCATGGAGACCATACTCAAGGAAAGATTAGAAGAGCATCTGGAAGAGAATTTATGTATTTATGTCTTTGATAACCGGGTGAGCGAACTGATCCAGAGGACCATTTTCAGTTGCAACCCAGGGCACCAGAGTGGCAAACACAACAAACTTCAATACAATGCAATACAGAGGTACAATTAGAACAACACAGGACTGCCAAATACACTTGGTATAAGGTCAAATTACATAGTACAAATATTTCAGAGAAATCAGTACATACTGGTGTAGTGATACACATTAAGTAGCTGTGCAATATAAAAGGGGTAACATGGTGATTATGGTAAAGTATTACATGGAATGTACATACAGTCACTGGGGAGCCAAGAAAATAAATACAGCTAAAATGAAGGTTCATTCTGTCACCAGGAGTGGTATAGACACAAATAGTAGGCAGAAATGCAACTTAGGTTAAGCTGCAGAACCTGAGAACAGTTCAGAAAAAAACAGGTAGTCATTTCCAGATTGAAGAGGAGCAGAACAGTGCAAGAGGGTAGGGGCACTGTAGGTAGGGTGAGGGAACAAATAGGTGCTGTACCAGGATACAGGCCCTGGTACCACCTGGGAAACAGCTGCAGGTACATGCAGGTTCAGCCAGGAGCCACATCCTTAAGTTTGCCTTGAAAGACTGATGGGAGGGGGATGATCAGATGGACAAAAGAAGTCTATTCCAGAGGGAAGGGACAGAGACAGAGAAAACTTTACTACCCATGGTAGTAGTAGTGTGAGGGAATTCCAGTGGGGGAATGAAGGAGGCCTGGAGACTCTGAGAAACTACTGTCAGTGAGTAGGGAGGAGTAGGGGGATGGCTGATGGTTCCTGAGTGCACTGTCAATTAGGCTTCCCATAGTGAATTCAAAATGACCCTGCAGAGAGAGCCACCCTATGGACTGGTATAGCAAGCAGTGATGGGTGGTAAAAGGGCCTTGAAGGACAAAGCAGCAGATGGAGATGTATGTGGTATGTAAGTGGGTTCATAGGGAAGAGGATGCAGTGGAGTATATGGGGAAGCAGTGGTGAAGAGAGGCAGAAAGTTTCTTTGAGCAATAGCTAGGCGAACTTCAGGGGACATAAACTGATTTTGGAGGTAGGCAGCACCTAATATTTGGTGGATTTTCATCACAGTATTGCTGATGGGTTCATTGAAAGTAAGGGAATGGGCTAGGGTGACAGCTAGATATTTAAAGTCAGGGACAGTTTCTAGTGTAGGGCCTGCCTACCTTTGCTAGGAATGACTTAGAGCTGAAGAGCATGGCCTTTGTCTTTTTTTCATTAATGAAAAGTTTTCTGGTGAAGAACCAGCTCTGTGTGGCCCCAAAGTTTGCTATGAGGGTGGTAGACAAGGACTCTATGGAACTATCACTGTGGTATATCACTAGGTTTGCAGAGAGGATGGTCTTGCAGAAGGGAAAGTGCCCTTTTGGGTGAATCATTTGCCTCTGCAATTAATAATCAGCTTTCATCGAATCATTTAAAATAAAACAACTTTGGGGAAAAAGGGAATGTTCCCAATTCTCTTACTTTAGGTGATAATAACCAGCATAGCTGTATATGTAACATCCTAACTGTCAATGGCAGATCATTAAATAACCTCAAATGTCCAAACTCAAGGCCCACTGCATTCTTTATGGCTTGGTTATTATAGCAATAACTGAAACTTGGTGGTATACATCTTCAACTTGGATTAGGGAAATTCCAAATTTTAAACTCTATCATAAGGATAGAGACTTTAAAATAGGTGGTGGTGGTGGTGGGTGTTGTCTCTATATCCGTGATAACATCCTCTCACATGAGATTACTCTTATCACAAATACCAAATTCATCTGGGTCTCTGTCCAGTTAAAGGGTCATCCTAAACTCTCCATTGGTGAATGCTAAAGACCTCCATCTGCTGACTTACAAAATACCAAAAATTTAATAGATATAATTTCTCAAATGGCAGACAAGGGAGACACCCTAATAATGAGAGATTTTAGTATGCCTAACAATAACTGGGAAACTTTTATTGGCAAAACTGAGCATGAGAAAGCATTTATTTCATTTATTACTGATTCAGGTGTCGAACAACTAGTTCTTTCTCCCACTAGGGGTAAGAATATACTTGGCCTAGTTATCACAGATTCTGACTATAAATTCTCTTACATCCAAATTAAAGGCCATAGTAAACAATGACCACAATTCAATTTTCTTTAGCATTAATATCAAATCAAGTAAATCATCTTATAGCACAAAATATAAGGATTACAACAAAGCTAACTTTGAAAAGATCAATCACTCATTAAACAAGTGAAACTGGGAGAAACTATTTAAAAACATATCCATAAATAGTGCATGGGAAAAACTAAAAAACATAATTTTCTCCTTGGAAGATCAATATGTCCCTATCAAAATTAAATACAATAAAAGGCAAGATCCATATCAGGTTTAACAAATCAATATACAAACTACTTAAACTCAAAGAAAAGAGATTTAAGAAACTAAAATCACACCCCAGTTCAACGTCCCTGTTAAAACTACAAAACTTCAGTCAAAACTCTAAAAAAAAATTATTAAACAGTCCAAACGAAGGCTTGAATTCAACTTGGCATACTCCAAAAATAACAAAAAATCACTTTTTTCATATATTAATAGTAAGAAGGGGAAAACTAGATCAGTTGGATCCATATGCATAAATGGTTCAACATTAAAGTCTGATCTTGAAATAGGTAACTACTTTAATAAATATTTTTGTTCTGTCTTCTGCAAAAATGACTTCATTCCTCCTCCCCATATAAGTAACCTTCCACCATTTCAGTTTCTACAGGAGGAAGTCAGTGAAGCACCATCTTCATAAATAAATCCACTAGCCCAGGTCCTGATGGTATCAAGGTTAAATTCCTTAAAGGAAACACTAATGCTTTGATCATCTCTCTAACACTACTGTTTAATAAATCTCTATCTGAATGCGACATCCCGGAAGACTGGTAGGGCACTGTTGTGACCCCAATTCACAAAAAGGGGAATAAGTCAGATATCAAAAATGATCAACCTATCTGTTTAAAATATATTATAGGGAAAGTTATGGAATGTCTAATTAAAGAACAATTAGAACAAGAAATTTGCAAGCTTGGTAGCCATGACAATTTGCAACATGGGTTCAAATCTGGTCACTCATGCTCTACCAATCTTATATATTTTTACAACAACACTAGTATATTCCTTGATAACAACATTTCTGCTGATGTTATTCTGCTAGATTATAGCAAAGCTTTTGATAAAGTATCCCATTCTAAACTAATAAACAAACTTCATTCCCTTGGTTTCACTGCTAGCCTAGTTAACTGGATATCCAAATGGCTCATAAATAGAACACAAACTGTAAGAATAAATTGTTCAAAGTCAAAAATTTGTCAAGTGACCAGTGGTATGCCACAGGGGTCTATGCGTGAGCCAACACCTTTCAATATTTTCATTAGTGACATGTCAATTAGTACCAGCAATTTTATCTCAAAATTTGCTGATGATAATAAACTCATTGGTAAAGTGGATGGTACTTCTAGAATATCATTACCTGAATAAGACTTAAGATTCATTGAACTATGGGCAACATCCAATTCCATGACTTTTAATATTGAGAAATGTACAGTTCTCCATCTAGGAAAAAACAGCAAACTAAATAAGTACTATCTCAACAAATTAATGCTCCAGGCTTCCACTTGCAAACGTGACTTAGGCATCCTAATTAACAATAAATTGACTCCCTCTAATCATTACATCAAAGTAACACACACATCTAACATTATCCTTAAGCAAGTTAAAAAAACATTCATTAGTAAATCCGAGCACTGCCTCATACTGCTGTATAGGGCATACATCTGACCCTACATTGACTATGGTTCCCCTTTTTGCAACCCTCACCTTAAGGGTGACATTGATCGACTGGTACAGATTCAGAGAAGACTCACCAAAATGATTCCCAAATTCTCATCATTAAGCTACGGTTCCAGGTTGAAGGCTACTGGTCTATTCCCTCTGCATCTTAGAAGATATACAGGAGACATTTTGTTCAAATTTAAAATCTTGAAATCACCAACCTTAATGGAATAATGTGGTCTATCATTTGCCACCAAGCGTATAGTTGGTAGGTAACACAACAAACAACTGGTTGTCAAATGAGCTTAACACCAGCTCGGCCTGCCGGCGCAGCTGTGGATTCCGCTATGATGTCGGGCGACCGGTTCGGAATGGACCCGAGTCATCGGAGGGCTGGCCGGGGGAGAAGGATTGAACTTCCTATGGACTGCTCTCCTTCTCCGGGGTGAGGGTCGAGGCAGCATCCGGAGCGATGGGGACCCCTGGCGGAGGCTGGGGTCACTCACGCTGCCGCGCTTACATCAGGGAGGAGGCGGGGCGGACGCTGGAGTCATTGTACGTCCCCGCCTCCGGAAGGGAGGAAAACCGAGGAGGAAAAAGAAGGAGGGGGAGGTCCTCCGTCTAGGTGAAGCCTCCCCCAAAGGCTTCAATGCACCCCTGCCGCCGCACTCCCAACCAGATATTGGTTCCACGGCACTGGAGTTGAGGGGTCTGGTGTTGTGGCCCCGCCCTCTGGGGGGAAAGCCGGGGGTGACCGGGAGGGGTGGCAAATGGGCAGGCGGTGGAAGCTCAGGGGGCCGTGACCAGGCTGAAGGAGGACGGAGGACCCCCACAAAAAAAAAAAAATGAGCTAACACCAACAAGTAGGATAATTTTATTGGCATTAGAGCAGCCAAGAGGTGGAATGCACTACCCCAGGAATTAGTAAATCATTCTAATTTTGACACTTTAAGCTAAATCTTGATATCTGGCTATGCCGATCTTATCTTGCAAGCTAATGTCCCACACTTGTGGGGGACAATCACGAGGGGCCAAGAGTCTTCTTTTGTCCTACAAAATCCAGTAAATCTAGTAAGTGATACTTTCAGCAGGGAGGTCATTAATAAACACAGAAAAAAGTAGAGGCCCCAGTATTGTGCCCTGAGGTACACTGGTGTGGGTAGGTAGTAGAGCAGAGGAATCTTTACCAATCAAGACAGACTGGGACCTGCCTGAGATGTAACTGCAGAACCATGTGACTGTGTCTGGTGAGCAGCTGAAGTTTAGCGGGATGGAGTAGACGAGATCATGGTCTATGAGGTTGAAAGCCTCCGACAGATCCACAAACACCATATCTGTGGCCCTGCCTTGTCCATATTTCTATAGATATGGTTCGAGAAAAGTGCCAAGGCAGAGGAGGTACTATGACATTTGTAGAAGCTGTGCTGGAGAGGACACAAGAGGTGGTATTTTTTTAAATGATCAGATAGTTGGTGGTAAGTGACTTTCTAAAGTAATTTACTCAGGTGAGGAAATAGGGAGATGGGCCTATAATTTTTGGGTGTGATAGGATGCCCAGCCTTAAATATAGATATGACATGATCATGCTTCCAAGACTCAGAAACTGTTGCAGATGAAAGGGCGAGGTTGAAAATGTAGGTTAGGGGCTTTACAATAACTAGGAAGGGTAGTTTCAGAAAGGTGGGGTATAGCCCATCACTACCTGGGCTACTTTTGGTAGGAAGTGTCTTTAAGAGTTTGGCAGTGGTTTTTATGCCAATGACCCTAAAGTAAAATGGCCTTCAGGATGGAGGTTGAGTCAAATAAATCTGGTTGATCTCTTTGACGGGGTGACTAAAACAGTTGATGGGATCAAGTGGTGGACATCCTTTACCTGTACTTTAGCCAAGTCTTTGATTCTGCACCCTACAAGAGGCTGATCAGGAAGTTGCTAGATCTGTTGGTTAGTGAGAAGTTGACTGGGTGGTTGGAGAACTGGCTAAGGGGCAGGACCCAGAGCGCTGTTGTGGGAGGTGAGCTGTCCAGCATGAGGGAGGTCACTAGTGGGGCCCCACAGGGCTTGGTGTGCTGACCAGTGATTTTCAATGTCTTTGTCAATGATATCGAGGATGGCATTAAGGGCAACATTTGCCTATTTGTAGATGACACCAAGTTCTGAGGGATGGTGGACACAGCAGAAGGGGTGCAAGACCTAAGGAAAGATCTGGAAAAGTTAGAAAGGTGGTCTTGGATTTAGCACCTATGAAAAAAAATCCAAGCTTATGCACATTGGAGACAAGAACCCAAGGACTGAGTACAGCCTGGCTGGGATCCAGGTATCTCCATCCAAGGAAGGATCTGGGGCGATGATCACTAGTGACCTGAAGAACGCCACACAATATAGGAAGGCAGTAGTAAAGCAAAGGCAAACAAGATGCTGGCATACATTGCCAAGGGGATCAGCAATAGGCAGGAGGAGGTAATACTGCCCTTGTAAAGATCACTGTTGAGGCAACACCTGGGGCCTGATTTTCAGAGGGCTTCTAGGTCAGCGCATGTTGCACCAATCAAAGGTTGTGGTAAACTCCAGGTGTGTCAGAGACACTGTGCCCAATTCTAGTACAACAAATGGGGTCCCAGCTCCAAAGTCTGAGATCTGCCACAGTCGGAGTGTTGCTACAAGAGGTTTGACAGAGGGTCCCGCCAAGCCCCCTATGCACGGTGCAACCTAGGCCCAGACCCACAATGCCAGGGGGGAAGTTGCATGGCTCACAGCAGCTAAACTGGTTGGGGTTCCAGTAGTTGATGACACGTGCACAACAGTGGTGTGGGAGGATACACTGGTGGCACTGGTCAAACATGCCCAGGACTGCAGCCAAGTCACAGACTGAGAAGGGGATGTAGGCTGGCACAGACCATGTCTTGGCTTCCTGATGCCACCATCCCTGCCAGCTGTCCTGCATTGTGCAACCTCCTTGACAGGGGGTGACAGGCACTGGAAGCACAGGCTGAGGTGCTATTGTTCCTGAGGGGCATACCTCTGGCAGTGCCACCTGCCCCTATGAACAGTTCTCTGTGTGCTGCCATACTGCTGCTACAGCTGCCATAATAGTTATGGCAGGTAGGAAGTGCATGCCAATTGACAGGTGCCATACTGTGATATGGTAGAGAGTATGTCGGGGAGTTTGCATGCTACAGGACAGGTGGCAGGGCTGGCAGCATCAGGGGTCTGGGACACAGTCCATGCCATCATACTTACCATTACTCAGCCCACAGCTCTTCGGCATAGTCCAGGGCATGCATGCCCCAGTGTCACCAGTGTACTCTCCCACACCCTGCCCTGCCTGTGCTGCCTGTCACTGGCACCTCCACTGTTCTGGCTGCTGTGTACCATGCAACCCCCCCCATGCAGCACACTCCATACCTGTGGCACAAGGGCTGATAGATCTTCTCATGGTTGGTTTAACCTCAGTTCCGACTTGTGGTCACAGGGCTTCCAAAATCCCAGATAAGGGGATGCTGCAGCCCTGCCATGGCACATGCCTCCTTACAACCTAGCACACCAACACTTCTAGAGCAATGGTGGCACAGAGTGGGTTTGGAGCACAGTTTCCTGATTTTTATGCAGCTTGTGTTTGAGAATCAGGATTGCCATAACATTTGGTGCAAGGTGCCACTTGCATAAATTTGTTTTGGTACAGGCACCTAATACCAAATTTCACTATCTGAAAAGTGGGCCCCAGAAGTACAGCATGCAGTACTGGTGCCCATAAGTCATAAAAAAAAGAAAATCATAAACCTATTTGAGACGGTCCAGAGGAGGGCAACTAAGATGATCATGGGCCAGCAAGGTAGAATGTATGAGGATACATTGGAGACCCTTAGCATGTATTCCCTGGAGGAGAGGAGGGAGAGGAAGACATGTTTGAGACCTTCAAGTATTTGAAAGAAATAAATAGAGTGAACCAGGAGGATCTCTGCAAGCTCAGTATGAATTAATACATGAGTGGACACAGTCAAACTGGAAGGGGAGACTTAGGAGAGAGGCTAGGTGGCACTTCTTCATTGAGAGGGTAGTGCTGAGCTGTAATGGCCTTCCTGAGGAGATGATTTCATTGAAAATGGTAGGCAGCTTCAAGAGAAGATGGGATAGATTTAAGGGCAAAATAAGGGTCAAGAGAATGGCAGATGAAGAGGTAAGGTGGATTAGGAGGGAAGGGTCAGTAGATGAAGCTGAGGACCCTGCAGTATGAGTAGACTAAACAGACCTATTGGCCTTTTTCTGCTGGCATTATTGTGTGTTCAGATGTTCATAAACCATTTAGAAATGTCCTTCCCTCTCAAATAATTTATTACTGAGCTGGAGTGTATTACCCTGGAGATTAATTAATTAGTTATTTTTATTATGAAGAAATATAGTAGCTGCATTAGTCCAGTCAATAATACAGAAACAAACAAGAAACATGTTTTTAAGACTAGCTTTTGAGAGTTCTTCTGTACCTCAGTTCATTGGGTCAGTAGAAGCATATAGCAGCTGAATTACATGCCAGATATACAAGATTGATGTTGATTCAAAGAAACTTAGTTTAGCCTGTCTATAAAACAAAGCACATCAGACACAATTCAGATTCATTATAAACAGGCAAGAAGATTTACAGAATATCCCATTGTCACTAAGGAAGAAGGTGTGGCTGCTGTGAGAAACAGTTATTGGGATTAACGTAACAGTTTTCATTTCATGTCTGGGCGCATCAGTTCAGTAATGTCCTGGATAACTGCTATCTGATGCAGTTTGTCAATAGAATCACTAGGAATCAATCAAAGTTGGATTTAATCCTTAGTGATATGCATGACATAGCCAGAAAAGTGGAAATTGGAGAAACACTGGACTAGAATGACCATAAACTCATCAGAAACTTCTGTATGCTACTGAATTAGAAGGAGCTAAAAAGATAAGGGAGTTCAAAGTACAGCTGCTTTGGGACAAGTCATTCCTGGACATCAGTGATGGTCTCCTGTCTATCCAGAAAGATTCTCGTTGTTGCATTTTATTAAAGCATTAATTTACATGTGGTATGTATAGTGTGGCCTTTTTTTTTGTACATTTACAGCTCACAGATGGTGCTTGGTGCTGGCTTCTTTTGCTTTCTTTTTTTTATGATAACATCACGATTAAGAAATTTATATGAAGAAGATACATAACGCAACTAGCACACATACCAAACAAGCATGTAGTAGTAGTAGTAGTACAAAGAAGTATTTTAATACATGTTGGACGCTCTACTATCAAATTATAACTAATTACACTAAAAAAGGGCATGCAAAACAGTATTAAGGAATCTGTAGAGGGTCTGTAAACTGGAATAGCAGTAGGAGATGCAGAAAATAACAAAACCTTCTCTCACTGCATGCCACTTACAAGTATAAAATACTTGGTGGGGAAGATGTTGCACTTTCCTTCATGTCCAACTGGGGTAATTGCCATTGGATTACCATACATTGTATTCCTAAAGTATACTGGAAGAGACCACTAGCAAAAACTATAACAAATGTTTTTTCATCCTGGTTGATGATAGTATAAATGGAATGAAGAAAGTGAGAAAGGGGAGTTGACCACTGAAAAAGAGGGAAGGAGGGACATCTGCATGAGTAATGGTTAATGGCAAAGATGCTGATTAAATAATGTACTTTTTTTGGTGTTCACTGAAGACCTTCAAAAGGAAAGGAGAGTGCACACTGAGAGGGCCTATGGCATCAGTTGTAACCATGGTGTGATCTTTGGGCAGTGCCCCCACCTGGTAGCTGACTACATGACAAAGTTCAAACTGGATAAGTCTCAAAAAGCAAACTGGAAACACTACACAATCATAGTGGAGCTAAATGAACAATCGGTGAGACCTTATAATCTTGGAGGTGTCTGTTTGTTTATGTGTGGTATCAGAAGATTGTTAAACTGACAGTGTGTTTCCCATCTTCATGAAAAGTGGAAGGTCTACTCAGGCAACTACAGACAAATCAGCTTGACATCAGTGCTGAACGAGATCTTAGAAGCCATTATGAAATGGGTAGGTTAAATACTGCATCCTGAGAGCCATGTGTTATGGGAGCACAGCACACAAGGAAGATAAGTCAAACCAGGCAGGGTGCTGAGTGCATCTAGAATATCATTGAGCCTTTTGGAATGTTGACAATTTAAACAGCAGCCATTTTTTCACAGTCACTAGCAGCAGCTTAGCAGAATGGCAGACATTCAATCTACATTAAAGTGCATCCTACGGTTCAGTTGTTTTGTTATTTTACCCAACACCAATTAACTTATTGCTCTAAATATTCAAATTTGTAAAATTCAAAATCATTGTCAGTGGGGGTCACATAATGCCACTGAGCTGAACACAGCACGGTATTGCAGCTCCATCTCACAGCAGTACTAATTTGCTATTTTCCACCCTTTCCATCACTTTTTTGTTTTTTCTACTTAGTGTCTTCGATGTCTCAGTGGCTACTAAAGGTGATTCAGATAAATTGGGCACCTCGGCTAAAAAACATACAAGGTTTCTGCATCCCCTCCAGCATCTGACATGGAAGCGGAGCCTAGCCCTTATACACAAGTGGAGCATGATTCTAGCCAAATAGCTTGTGAGCTGACAGTAATAAAAACCTTTATGGGAGGTATCCACAACTACTTGAGCCACATTCGGGTGCAGTTACCAGCAGTTTGTGTTTTGGTGGAGGCACTGGGACACAGGATGGAGCACGCATAACAGCTGATCATTCAAATGGAGGACTGGGCCCAGACAGTTAAAAAGAGACTGGGGCTCAAGGAGAAGGAGGTCAGAATGCTGTGGGAGAAAATTGATGACTTAAGAGTCTCTACATTGACGAAATAATGTTCGGTTGTTTCATCTGCCCGAAAAATCTGAGGGCTCTAATATGTCAGTGTTTCGACAAAAGCATCTCACTGTATGGCTGCTTTGGAGCATGGACATAGTGGTAGAGACAGAATGGGCCAACAGGGTACCTACTGGCCCTCCTCTCTCAGATAATGCAGCTCACTCTAGGCCAGCTGTATTCAAACTTCTAAGAGACCCAGACTAAGAGAAAATCCTGCAAGATGCTCAATTGATTAAGGAGATTTGTTGGCAAGGTGCATGGCTTTTCTTTCATCCTGACTTCCCCAAATGGGTGGTAGATAGGAGGAAAGTCATTGACAGAACAAGGGACATTGCCAGAGAACAAGGCTTGAACTGTTTTTTACTCCCATCAGACATGCTCAAGATTGTGTACTGCAATAAAACTGAACAGTTTTCCTTCCTCCCCTAGAGACACAATCCTGTTTTTTTATGGAGAGGTCATGCTAGCTACAGGAGGACTCTTGTTGCTCATCAAGGAGCTCACTGATTACCCTACAACCAAAATGAGTGAGAGGAGGCCCGATGCGATTGCCACAGCAGGAGCACACCACTTATAGGGGAACAACTTTAACAAAGCCAACAAGGGATGAGGATTCCATGGATTGAGGACTGTAGAGTGGCTGAAGACTATTTTTCTCCTACACTTATGAAATGGTTGTTGCCAGAGGTAGTATGTTTTAAATGCCTCCATTGTGGGCTGCCCTTTTTAGAACCTTCAGTGGCTCACAAGGGTTCTATGCTAGACACTACTCATTGATACCCATTGTTTATTGTTTACTGTATCTAGCTAGGGGAACTGCTAAGGGTCCCACCCCTTTTTTGTTTAAACTGCTTCACAATGTTTGGCTGCTGTCCTCTTTTGAAGGACAGTTTTAAATAGTGCTTCACTGCAATGGGAATGGGAGGGGTGCAGAATTCGCTTGGGTGCCTTTTTTGAGGGCTGAGTGCTCAATGTGGTTTTTTTTGGCCTATTTGTAAAGGGCATGTTGTGGGTTTTGAGATTATGTGGGGATAGGGATAATGATGTTTGTTGGGAGATACTAGTTTAATTTATCTGTAGGTTTACTGGTATCATAGATGTTTAATGTGTTATGTGATTCCCAACCAATATACTTATTGTTAATTGGAGTTGCTTATGGGGGGGGGGGATTTCAAGACAGCATTGGGACTGTTTCACTTCAGAGAATTGTTCATCTAGGCTTATAATGAGGGGTGGGAAATAGGTTTGGGCTTCTAGTGGTACCTAGTGAGATGGTGACTGTGACCCTGCGAGTAGCTGGATGGGATATCGGGATCTACATATTTTTGTAAGTTCACTTTTTTTTTTTGTAAATAGTAGTTGTTATTTTTGGGTGGATAGTTACAGCTCTTATTGGTTAGTTGACAGCTGGGCATTATGTTATTGTATTTGGCCATGCTGCTGCTCGGGTGCCGGGGGTTGAAGAAATGGTACCCTTTTGAACCTTGATTTGGGGCATGTCATCCTATATTGCAATGTCTTGGAATGTGCAGGGTATGGATGGGAAAATAAAATGCAAGTGGTTCTTAATGCACATTAAAAAATGTGTGGTTCAGCTTGTGTTCTTGCAGAAGATGCATTTATTAGTCAAGGACACAGAATGTATCTGATCCAGTTGGAAAAGACACTTGTATGCAGCTTCCTTTACTTCTAAAAAGTGGGGAGTGATGATCCTCATTGCCAAGGAACTGAACTGGGTTACAAAATAAGTAATTAGGGATGGCCGTCTACACACGTTAGTTTCAGTCTATGGGCCAAATGCAGAGGGGAAAGATTTTTTCCATAAAATTTGCAGCTGTTTCATGACAAAGGGGAGGGGGGACTTACCATGGGAGGAAACATGAATGAGGTCCTGGATCCAGTTTGTGATCATAGTGGCTCCCCCGGTAAGTTACCTGCACTGGGCTCTAATGACTTATCTCAACAATGTGCAGACCTAGGATTGTGGGATATATAGCCTATCTGCAACCCCAGTGCTAGGAACTACACATTTTACTCCTTAGTGCACCAGAGATATAGTTGCATAGACATGTTCCTGGTCTCTCAGATGCATTTGAACCAGACTATCCATGTTAACATAGAATCTATGCTTATCTTGGGTCATTCCCCTGTTGTTTGGTGTTTCAGAGAGGTCAGGGAAGTGACAGGGATCATTGTTGGAGATGCAGCATTAGTTTTTTGTTGGCTAGTCGATTCAAAGAGTGGTTACAGAATGAGGTACAGGAGTACTTGATCTGGAATCATACAGGTGCCACAGGTCCTCAGTTTGTCTGGGAAGGCATTAAGGCATATGTCCAGGGCAGGATGACATTTTACTCCACAGCACATTAAAAAAGAGACTTTAGAAGTGCAGCTGCACACCATGGAGACACAACACAAGGTTGGTTCCCTGGACTACACGTTGTTAAACTGTATTCAGGAATTAAGATTTCAACATAACTCTTTGAACACCCAACAGGCAGAGCTGGGATTGTATAGGACTTGGCAAGACTATTGGGAGGGGATGTGGGGGGGGGAGATCTTGGAGATTATTGGCATACAGGCTTAGAAAGATGGAACACTGTAGACCCATTCCTGGGATTTGGAATGGAGGGGACCTGGTTTTATACCCGGAGGGGATCAACTGGGCTTTCTACAATTACTATTGTCAGTTGTATACTTTGAGGAGGGGGCCAGGTGGACATGCAATGGACATACATGCTTTCTTCAACTCCCTGTTGCTACCTACTCTTTCTGAGGAACAACAGAAATCAATGGAAGCACCCATTACTCTTAATGAGATTAAGGTTTGCTGGCCAAGGCACATAGCTTCACCTGAGCTCTTTTCTTCTAGGTTGCTTGAAAGGACAGAGCAAAGAACCTTACCAGAGCAAGGATAAGGATTAAGGCTTCTTTCGGCTAGGCAAAATTTACTGACTGTTGTTATTTTTATTTTTTATTCACAGGGATTGTTACTCTTTGTTGCTAACATTTTATTGCTTTATTTTTCTCTGATTCAAATTGTTGTTGCTGGGTATACCTTCTGCTGCATTATTACAGGGTGTGCCTACAGGTGTGTGCTTACAGATTACTGCTGTAATCTTCTGATTCAAATTGCCTTTTGCAAGGTATATCATCTGTTACTGCTTTATTTTCCTCTGTAGGAAAGTGTTTCTTACAGGGTATATCTTCCCTGACATTATTACAGGTGGTGAGTGCTTTACAGGTTTTACAGTTTTGTCTATCATTAGGATAAGCTTTCAGGGCTACTGCATTTTTTGCTGGCTGATTGTTTCTGCTCTTACCGCCTTGTTTCTTTTGTCCATAGTTCTTTTTCAGCAGAGGAAAGGCCCAGCCACCCAGCCCCATCCCCAACCACCCCACACTACACTCCTTTTGGAGGGTAGCACAGTCATGAAATTTCCTATAGCAAACAGAAAGGGGCGAATTAGAGGAGTATCCACACAGTGGCCTCATTTACAGTGGCAGTAGTAACTGAACTTGTTATAACAAGTTATACAAAAACAAACAAAGAAAACACAGAATCAAACTTTTGCCTTAATTTTCTTCCTTCTAATTACTTTGACCAGGTTATAAACCCAGCAACTTATCTGGACTGGATATCATTAACTGCAGGTACTGCAGAACACTTTTCAGAAGGGCAGTTTTACAGGATTTAGGACACTGTCCTACATGCTGGGCCATTGGAGATCTAAGGGCTCAGCTCCAGGCTGCATGGGCAGAGATTGCACACCACAAATTGCTTTTCAAGAGGAAATATAAGAGCCACCCACCATTTTCCCAACATCCAACAGAAGCACCTCGACCGCAGAGGATAGTTGGTCCGGGAGGTTGGTAGGTGGTTAGAAGGGGCAAATCGGGTGCCCCATCACTCAGTGCTGTCCAACATATCACCTCCACAAACCATATAAAAACTACAAACAGGTATCTGCATCTGTCTCCAAAATCAAACAAAGAGACAAAAGACACTGCAGCACAGGAGCTAGCACTACAAAACTCACCCAAAATAGGAACCAAAACAAAAAAAGGAAAAAGGAAATCCAAAAAACTTCTGATCATAGGAGACTCCATGATTTGGGGAGTTGATACATATCTCCAGCCAGGGGTAATGGTCAGATGTCTCCCAGGTACATCAGCATGGAGAGACGCTGACCCCATTGTTAAAATTGTTCAGGAAGCAGGAGGCAACATTGATATCCTGGTATACATAGGGACTAACAATCTCACCAGCCGGTCAATTGTGGAGACCAAAGAACTCCTGGCCAGGCTGGGTGACAAACTATCATCCATTTCATCCGGCATCTTCTTCTCTGAGATCCTGCCAGTATGGGACAGGGAGGCAGATGGACGGAAGACCAGAGAAGGGGAGATGGGGAGCTAAACATGTGGCACAAGGGCTGGTGCCAGGAAAAAGGATACAAATCTGTAGGGAACTAGCAACAGTTTTGGGAGCGAACGTTCTTTCAATTTGATGGACTGCATCTGACTAAGGAGGGAGTCAGTGCATTGGGGTAGAAGTTTGACGTCTTTGCAGAATATTTAAACCAGCAAATGGGGAGAGGGGTGCAGCACTCCATACGTTGAATGGGAAGAACACCTTCCCCCCCCTCAGCAAGTGGTCAAACAGGAGTTCAGCATGTTTGTAGTTCATTTGCATCAGCAGGTAAGGAAAAAGGTCCGGCTCCCCATTCAACACACAGAGAAAATGCCAGACCTCACCTAACAACTAACACACCAAAATCTGGCCAATGGAAAATCATGTATGCAAATGCTTGCAGTCTGGGAAACAAGATCCCAGACCTACAGGCACTAATGACAGAGGGTAAACTGGACATAGTAGCAATTAGTGAGATGTTGTTTACCAGTAACCACACTTGGGAGACTTCAGTACCTGGCTATGTACTGTTCAGAACAGACCAATGTGGAAAAGGGTGGGGGTGGAGTGGCCCTTTATGTCAATGAAAATATCAAAGCTACAGAAATTCAGAATACACATAAGGAGACAGAAGAACTGTGGGTCACCCTGGAAACAGAAAATGGGACAGCCGTAAGAACTGGGGTTGTCTACAGGCCCCCAGACCAGGGGGAGGAGATAGAATCATTACTGCTAGAAGATATAAAACATGACAGCTAAAGGGGAGGTTCTGATAATGGGGAGACTTCAACATGCCAAATACAGATTGGTCAATACCAGCAGGGGCATCTGCCAGAACTAGATACATGGTGGAATCCCTGCAAGGGGAGGGCCTGAAACAACTGGTACAGCAACCCACAAGAGACAGGGCTATCCTAGATCTAGTACTGACTAGCAGGGAAAGGATCACAGATCTCCAGGTAGAAGGTCACCTGGGGGCCAGTGACCGTCACATGATATGGTTCAATTTGGCCATTAGAACTAAATCATCCCATTACAAGGTGAAAATGTGGGACTTCAGAGGAGCTGACTTTGATAAGATGGCCAACAGAGTTAAGCTAGCCCTGGCAAAAAGAAATACTGGTGAGGGTGTACAGGCAAAGTGGGCAAACATTAAAGATGCAATACTTGAAGCAACATCCCATAGTGTTAGTGAAAAAAGGAAGTGCAAAAGAAGAAGGAAACCACTTTTTTCTCAAACACAGTAGCAGAAAAGGTCAGAGCCAAAGGCTGGCCTTCCAGAAATATAAAGGAACGCAGCAGGATGAAGATAGTTAGGCATACCAAACTTCCCTAAGGGAAGCAGGGATGGCAGTAAGTCAGGCAAAGGCCCAAACCGAGGAAACACTAGCACGAACAGTAAAAGAAGGTGACAAGTCTTTCTATAGATACATTAGTGAAAGAAGGAAGTCCATGGGGGTATTGATAATATCATAGGGGATAAGGGGGCATGTGAGGAGGAGGAAGACCATGTAAAAGCATCTATCCTAAATAGATACTTCTGCTCAGTATTTACTGATGAGAAGGTAAAGCAGGGCCCACAGCTCAGCACCATGGACACAGGGTGGAGGGAGGTGTGCACTAGTCCCTTCACAAAAGAAAGGGTCCTACAAGAGCTCAATAATCTCAGGGTGGACAAGGCAATGGGACCTGATGGCATACATTCCAGGGTACTAAAGGAGCTAAGGGTGGAACTAGCAGAGCCATTATCAGAACTGTTTAGTGAGTCTCTGAGCACAGGAGAGGCCCCAGAAGACTGGAGAAGTGCTCATGTGATCCCGCTCCACAAGAGTGGTAGCAGGGAGGCGGCAGGGAACTACAGACTGGTCAGGCTTACCTCAGTAGTGGGCAAGATTATGGAGGCACTTCTTAAGGAAAGGATAGTGCAACACCTAGAATATATAGGAGCACAGGATCCAAGACAGCATGAGTTTACAAAAGTCATGTCAAACTAATCTCACAGATTCCTTGACTGGGTAACCAGAGTGGTGGACCAAGGGAGAGTAGTTGGTGTCATCTACCCTAAGTTCAGCAACGCATGCAATACTGTTCCACATAGAAGATAGATTAATAAGCTGGGTAGACTCGGGGTGGGTCAGACATTGGCCAACTGGGTGGTAAACTGGTTGACAAACAGAAAACAGAGAGTGGCGGCAAATGGTATACAGTCAGAAGAGATGCAAGTCACAAGTGGGGTGCCACAGGAATCAGTCCTGGGGCCAGTTCTCTTCAATATCTTCATCAGTGACATTGCAGATGGACTGTAGGGTAAGGTTTGTCTGTTTGCAGGTGACACCAAGATATGCAACAGAGTAGATGATCCAGATGGGGAGGGCAGAATGAGAAGAGATCTGGATAAACTAGAAAAATGGTCAGAAGAGTGGCAACTGGGGTTTAATGCAAAGAAGTGCAAGATCATGCACATAGGAAAGAGAAACCCTGAAGCCACCTAAAGGCTGGGAGGGGAGTTGCTGGCAGTCATGAGGGAAGAAAGAGACTTGGACGTCATCATCGCCGATGACCTGAAGTCATCCAAGCAGACCACTAAAGCAGTAGGTAAGGCTAGAGGGATGTTGGGGTGTATTAGGTTATCAAAGTCATAAATAAATAAAAATAAATAAATAAATAAAATTAGTAGGGGTATCATAAGTTGGAAGAGGGAGGTAATAATCCCTCTTTACAAGACACTGGTTAGGCCCCATCTGGAGTACTGCGTGCAGTACTGGAGGCCACACCTTCACAAGGACATTAACCAAATTGAGGCAGTCCAGAGAAGGACAACCAAAATGGTGCAGGGACTGCATCACAAAACATATGAGGACAAATTTATGGAGCTCAATATGTATACCCTAGAGCAAAGGAGGGAGAGAGGTGATATGATCAAAACATTCAGACACCTTAAGGGAATTAACAAGGTGAAAGAGTCTAATATGGTTTAATATAAGAAAAATAGCAGGACAAGAGGACACAGCATGAGATTAGAGGGGGGCCGATAAAGGGGTAATGTGAAAAAGTTCTTTTTCACAAAAAGGGTGGTGGATGCATGGAACGGTCTACCTCAGGAAGTGGTGGATAAGAATATATTGCAGGGTTTCAAACAGACATGGGATAGGCACAAGGGAGCAATATAGATGAGTATGAATAGATAGACCATTGACAGAGCAAAGGCTGATGGCACATTCATAAGGTAGAAAAAGAAATGGGCAGACTGGATGGGCCTTTTGGTCATTATCTGTCATCAACATCTATGTTTCTATGTAGATGGCTATGGGGCAGCTGCAAGAGGGGAAGAGTCAGGGCCCAGATGGATTTCCAGTAGAATTTTATAGGTGGTGGGGGCCTAATTTCTCCTCTTCTCACTGCCATTATGGAAAAGGCCTGGAAACAAGGGGAACTGCCTCCTTCCATGTATGATGCAGTTATTTTGATGCTATTTGCAGGCACCTCTCTGGTCTGAGGGAGGAGGTTGCCCATCTCCAGGCTGACCTGGCTAGGATTCATGAAACCTCCTCCCCCACCCAGGGACCACCAGGGCCAATGCTACTACCTCAGAGGTTGCCAAGAAAGAAGAGAGGCTGGACCAGGGTGGGCTCAGGAAGGGACAGGGTGGTGGAACAGAGTTGCATCCCTCCAGCAGTACCTCTCCACAATTCATACACTCTTCTGGAGGATAGTGGTTCCTCTATGGAGGCACCTGCAGTGGAGACTAAGGAGGATGATGGGAACCTTCACAAAGGAGACCCACAAGAGGGTGGCATGGGACCCCACAGGGGAAGGAAACAAATCCTGGTGGGGGACTCAATCATTGGGGTGGTAGAAGTGGTGGAGGAAGGGGAGAGGGAGGTAAGGTGCCTGCCTGGTTCCATGGCTTGGAGGGACAGGAAACAAACCCTCAGGATCATGGGAGCAGCTGCATGAGGGAGGGAGCTGGATGTCATTGTCCACCTAGGGACAAATGACCTGGCTAGGAATGGAATCAGAGCAGTGCAAGAGGAATTTGTAGAGTTGGGGAGAGGCCTTAGATAAGTAGCGCATACGGCAACCTTCTTGGAGGTGCTGCCTGTCTATGGCAAGGGTGATGCTAGGGTACTTCGTACCAGGGAATTCAATGAATGATTGAAAAACTGATGTGGAGCTCAGGGTTTTGGCTTCATTGGGGACTGGTGAGCCACTTGAAGGGATGCAGACCTATAATGGCACGATGGTTTGCATCTGTCCGGGGGGGACCAGGATCCTAGGTGAGAGGTTTAAATGTTTCATTGGCAAGCATTTAAATAAGCCAAGGGGGGAGGCACTGAAAAGGAGCAGGGAAATACCAGCCTCCCCCCACAAAACATGGTATTTAGTGGGGTAGACACCAAGATAGAGAAGTCATTAGGGAGTAGGACAGAGGTAAATGTAAAAAAAGGCAAAGACAGTAAGGACAGGGATGGGGCTAAAAGGGGTAAGGCCATCAAAAAGTGAAGGGTGATGAGTAACAATGCCTGTAGTCTGTGTAACAAGCTCCCTGAACTAGTGGCCTTGATGGAATAGGGTTGCTTGGATATTGTGGCAGTCACAGAAACATGGTACACAGAGAACCATGACTGGGATGTCAACATACCGGGATACACAATCTACAGGAGGGACAGGGAGGGTAAAAGAGGAGGAGGAGTAGCTCTCTATGTAAAGGAAGGGATCAATGCAACAGAACTAAAGAGTAAACAGGGAGCAGATGAGGCACTCTGGGTCATCCTGGAGACAGGAAATGGCACCACAATCCACATGGGGGTTGTATACAGACTCCCATCTCAGGGGAAGGGAATGGACAAGGAAATGATAGAAAGCATCCTTTGAATGGCAGAAAAAGGGGAGATATTGTTGATGGTGGACCTGAATATGCCAGATGTTAACTGGAGCACCTTTGCTGCAGGCACATCCAAGAGCAGGGTCATTCTTGATGCCCTACAAAGGGCATGCCTCAGACAGCCAGTATTGGAACCCACTCAGGAGGGAGCAGTCTCAGATCTGGTACTCTCAAATGGGAATGGAGAAAGAATCTCAGATTTAGAAGTGGATAGCCATCTGGGAACAAGCGACCACCAAACAATGTGGTTCACAATAAACTCAGTCATACAATCGAGCCATACAAAAGCAAGAGTATTGGACTTTAGGAGGCTGACTTTGGGAAAATGAGAGAGTGACTCAGAAAAGCACTAGCAAACAGACAAGAAGTAGGGGTAGCGGAACAATGGGGTGTAATAAAAACAGTCATCACAGAGGCAACAAGCCTTTGTGTAAAACAAATCAACAAAACACAATGAAGGAAAATACCACTATGGTTCTCAAAAGAGGTGGCAGGGAAGGTTAAGGAGAAAAGGATAGCATTCAGGAAATATAAGGAAACACAGAAGGAGCAGGACAGAGAACTTTATCAGTTAAAGCAGAAAGAGGCAGGGAAGGCAGTCAGAATAGCAAAGGCCCAAACCGAGGAAAGGATAGCCAACTCTGTTAAGAAGGGGGATAAGACCTTTTATAGACACATTATGGAGTGAAGAAAGACCAAATGAGGGATACTGAGGCTTAATAAAGGAGAGGGTGACAGTGAAAAAGCAGGGATACTGAACGAATATTTCTGCTCAGTATTCACAAAGGAAGAGGAGGGGGAGGTACCTAAAACAAACAAGAGAAATACTTTGAAGATGGGGGTCGATACCAGTCCATTTACAGAAGAAAGGGTTCTGAAAGAACTAAGAAGATTGAAGGTGGACAAAGCAATGGGGCCAGATGAGATTCACCCAAGAATTCTAAAAAAACTAAGGGTAGAACTAATGAAACCACTGACTACTCTGTTTAACAAATCTTAGGAGGATGGGGTGGTAGCTGAGGATTGGAGGATGGTGGATGTGATTCCTCTTCTTAAAAGTGGGAGCAGGACAGAGGCAGGAAACTACAGACCAGTTAGTCTGACCTCAGTGGTAGGGAAAATTATGGAATCACTTTTGAAGGAAAGAATTGTTGAGTACCTAGAGGCCAGTGGGGCACAGAACCCAAGGCAGCATGGATTCAAGATGGGAAGGTCATGTCAGATTAATCTAATAGATTCCTTTGACTGGGTGACCAAATTAGTAGACCAGGGAGGGGCTGTGCACATGGCCTACCTAGATTTTAGCAAGGCATTTGATACAGCCCCACACAAAAGATTAATACACAAGTTAGCCAGCCTTGGAGCGGGTCCCAAGGTTGTAGCCTTGATAAACAATTGGCTAGACAACAGGACACAAAGGGTAGTAGTAAACAGAGTCCACATTGAAGAAAGGAGGGTTACTAGCGAGGTACTGCAGGGTTCGGTACTGGGACTGGTCCCTTTTAATGTCTTTATAAGTGACATTGCAGAGGAACTGGAAGGAAAAGCATGTCTCTTTGCAGACGACACAAAGATCTGCAACAGGGTTTATACACAAGATGGAGTGGAAAGGATGAGAAGGGACTTGGCAAGGCTGGAGGAATGGTCAAATGTATGGCAGCTCAGATTCAATGCAAAGAAGTGCAAGGTAATGCACCGGGGAAACAAAAACCCAGGGGAAGAGTACACAATGGGGGGAGGGGTGAGATACTGACAACAGTAAAATTGGAAAGGGACCTGGAGGTAATTATATCAGATGACCTAAAGGTGGGAAGCAATGTGAGAAGGCAGTAAGGAAGGCTGGGGGGATATTGGGATGCATAGGGAGAGACATCAATAGTAGAAAACAGGAAATTGTTATCCCTTTGTACAGACAGTTGGTGAGACCCCATATGGAATACTGTGTGCAGTTCTGGAGACCCCATCTCCGCAAAGACATAGACATAGACAGAGTAGAGGCTGTCCAGAGGAAGGCAACCAAAATGGTGCATGGTCTGCATCAGAAGACATATGAAGACAGACTAAAGGAGCTTAATACATATACCATTGAAGAAAGAAGGGGAGAGAGAGTACATGATAGAAACTTTCAAGTACCTCTAGGGAATCAACAAAATCCAAGAGGGTAGCATCCTTCAGAAAAAGAGATGTGTAAGAACAAGGGGGCACAATTTGAAGATAGAGGGGAGAAGGCTCAGAGGTAATGTGAGGAAGTATTTTTAAATTGAGAGAGTTGTGGATGCATGGAACAGCCTCCCTGAGGAGGTTGTGGAGTCAAGTACAGTGACGGAATTCAAGAATGCATGGGACAGATATAAGGCAGTCCTAGTGGATGGTAGGAGGAAGTAAGCTGTTGGTTAACTAGGATCTCCAGCTTATTTGTTAGGTAGGAAAATGAGCAGACTAGGTGGGCCAAGAGGTCCTTATCTGCCATCAAATTCTATGTGTCTATGTTTACCAAAAAAGCATAAAGATCCCTATCAGTGTGCAAATTATTGTCCTGTGTCTCTTCTTAACGTGGACTATAATATTTTGGAGGAAGTACTTGCTAATCAGGTGGCAAGAGTACTACCTAGTCTAATACATCCTGATCAGGTGGGATTTGTTGGAGGGAGAGATGGGTTGGATCACATTTGCAGATTGTTGAACCTTATTGAGGCTTCTCAAGTTGCACCAGATCTTGCAGCAGTGATTGCACTTGATATTGAAAAAGCAGTTAATTCGGTTGAATAGACTTATTTGTTGACCTCCCTAAATAAATGCAGTTTTGGTCAATATTTTACCCATTGGGTTCAAGTTCTTTACTCCCCCGGTGGCTGTCCTCACTAACAGTAAGTTGTCTCCCATGTTTCGGTTGGGTAGGGGAACACAACAAGGGTGTCCCCTCTCCCCGGCTCTCTTTCTTCTTGTCATAGAACCCTTAGCTCAAAAAATTTGGGATTCCCCAGATATTGAGGGCTTTTGAATTGGTTCTCAAGTTTATAAAGCCATGTTGTTTGCAGATGACATTCTGATGACTCTGAGGAGTGTTGAGACATCCTTACCCAATCTGGTGCATCTGTAGGATTATTTATCTTCCCTTTCCGGGTTGCAAAATAATTGGGGTAAAATAGAGGTTTTCCCTTTAGGCACACATAGGGAGGTCACACTATTATCTGTGCCAGGGCTATTTTGGGCTACAAAGCTTATAAAATATCTAGGAATATTTTGTATCTCCTCATTTAGCTGATTAGCCCTCTCTAAATTTTCAACCACTCTTAACCAAATTTAAGGAGGATGTTATATGGTGGAAACCTCTATGCTTGTCTTTGTGGGATTTGGTCCAGATGACTCATATGCTTTCTCTGCCTAAAATCTTGTATGTTATCAGGCACTTTCCTCTTAACGTTAATTAATTATAGTTGTTTAAATGTATGTTTTTAAATTTGCACAGCACTTTGGATTTGAAAAGTGCTTAAAAAATAAAATTTTACTTACTTAATTAATTACTTACTTACTAGGATCCCTGAAATGTGGTGTCTGTATTGTCATCCTTTAATTGGGAAGAATGGAAGCCTCGCCTTTCAATGGGTCACCAAATGGCACCTTACTCAAGGGGGGGGTTGTCCCTCCATGGTTTCAAGGGTACTATATTGCTGCAGGCTTTCATCAAATGTAGTATTGGTTTCATTCTGAGCAGTTTGAGGCCTCAGTTTGATGGCTGACTTTGAAATGGAAATTAGAATCCTAGAAGCCACCCGAACTGTGTCTTGTGGGATCCAAATAACTCTTGTTTTTCTTAATCCACTCAAGAGTTTGTGCTACATGTTTAGAAGCTTACTAAGAAGTGTCTTGGCTCTGACTGGATGATACCTGTGGCCATTTGGCTCATCTGGCATAACTCTCAACAGGTTTTGGGTGGTACCTTGATTTACTGGTCAGAATGATGTAACAGGGTATTAAGCGGGTGAAGGATTTGTTTTCTTCAGACTTGAGTTGCGTTAAATTGTTTCAGGAACTTCAGCAGCAGCTCTCTCTCTCTCTCTCTCCTTGACACATCATTGGAGAGTTGTCCAGCTTCAGCATTTGATATCTTTTATTACTGGGGGTCTTTTATGGTTTGGCCTTCAAGTTTATGAAAGTGTTTGGAAAGGAAAGTGATTTGGAGTGCCCCTGCTCCCCTTAAGATAGGGGCTATATATCGGGTTCTTCAGGAGGCAAATGCTCCAAATATGAACAAATAGCAGCAGAGATGGGAACAAATGTTGTGGCACTCATTAACGGAGGAGAACTGGAAAGTGATTTGGACTAATGCACATGGGCTGTGCAAAGAAACAGCAGGCTGTTTGATGTGACATAAAACATTATTACTGTGGACCATACCCTTGCTTCCTTGTATGAAATGAAGCTGACCCAGCATTCTAGATGTTGGAGGTGTGGCTGGGATAAGGGTACACTGTTACATTTGTTGTGGGATTGCCCCAAAATAGCATAATGGTGGGAAGGGGTGTGACATTCTATTAAACGGATCTGGGGATTTTGGCTTTTGCCAGATGCCTCCCTCATGATACTGGGGAACACTCAAAAAACTCCAGACCTCAAAAGGATGCCTCTGGGCATGGATCATGACTGCCATAACTGAGGCCAAGCACCTTTTGTTATGATGATGGTGTTCTTCAGAGGTTCCTGCACACAATTAATGGATAGATAGTATGCTACTAGATAGTAAACTAAGGGTAGTAGGGTTCAAAAGACTGTCTTATATTGCTGCTGACCAATGTGGGAAATTTGCTCATGTCTAGTAACCTTTTTTGGATTATTTGGAGGTTTCTGTGCCCATTGAGTGGTTATTGATTAATCCCTGCACAGGGGCACCCTAATGTTCTGTGCACCTTTGGGATGTGCTTGGGTTCCCAATGTGGACTAAATGGTTCTAAGGGCCTGAGACAGGGTTGGGTCTCACCACTACTCTCCATTCCCTTCCCCTACTTTCTAAGTCCTCTTATGGATGGTGGCTATATTTGGAATCATCTATTATTTTTACCCTGCAGCTGCAATGCCCTCTTTATTTTTCTGGTTGGTTATTGTTCTAATCATGGCAATATCTAAGAATAGGAACTAGGATTTGCAGTCACTGTTATTACTGTTATTTGCTATTGTTATTCACTATTGTTAAGCTTTGTTATTGGTGTTCTAGTTTTAGGTACTCTTTGCTTGTATTTCCATGGAGTGTATCTCACTCCAGCCAAGTTCATGTTGTTATCGTGAATATTGCACTTTTTCATTCTTATATTTGTGATTTGTATGTGGAAATGTATAAAATATAAATAAAAAAAGATAATGAAAAACCAAAACAAAATCTTTATCAGTGTATTTTGTTTTAAATATAGTCGGTTTATGCAAAAATCTCGACAGCTGCCCAACATATGCATCGCCAGTACAGAAGATGACAGTGAAGGAGATTGAGCCACTATTGATTTGCAAGGTAGGAAATACAGTATACCCTTTCAAATACTTAATATGGGCTTGTCATTGCTTGTTTGTGCTTACTAATTGCATTAGTTTTGTATTGCCATCTGCCAACTCACCCAACATACAGTTCCAGAAAAATGAAACAGTGACACTGCTCTGGAAGCCCATTGGCAGCACACAGAGTAAGGAGACATTCATGACCTGACACATCACAGATAGATGTGTGCTGCTAATGGGTAGTATACACTTCCTCACTATACCCTCTATCACGAGAAGGTGCTCCAACAGTTAACCAGGCTGCTGGTGATCTCTCCACACTTACCCGCTATACCAGCCATCACTGAGAAGGTACTTATTTTGAAATTCAGCAACCCATACTATGTTGTACCCGCTGTTGTAGCACAAACAACTGTATTCTATCAACTTGACAGCACTAACTAAATAGTTAATCATCAGATTTTATTGAGGGTACCACGGCAGTAAATGTCTAAAGAAGGAAAAAAGTATCTGTAGCTACTACTGCCCACTTTACAAAACACTTATAACAAGAAGGGTTATAGAAACAAGCTATGGATTTCACAGCTGTCTTTTCTTTAGATGACATTCCCCAGCTGGGACTGCTTCTTAAATACCATATCTGACATAAATAGATAATACTAATTGTATGGAAAATAAAAATAATATTGAAGAACTGTTTCAATAAAAGTCAAATTTACAAACACAAATTATATTTAAAAAGATGTTTATTTCTTCAGGGATCCTCCTTTTTCACTGTATTTCCAAACTGAATCACAAACTACAGTTTTTGAAGATGCAGGATTATTCAGCACCTGAGTGTGTATATAATGTCATTTTATCATCCAAGCTACTTAGTGTCAGAGTGCTGGGAGTTCCATACCGTTGGTTTTTCTCTAAGTTAAATCATTTGAATGCTTGGTGACTAGATGGTGCTTGTGAATACTTATGAACTTTTTGGCCTTTCTCTATTCCCATCCTTGGTATTTCTAGTTGGGTAGCCATAGGGTATAGAGGGCCCAGTGTCAAGGGTGAGCATGGTGCCAAAGGAGGAGGAGGAGGAGGATGGTGAGTTTTTCAAAATGCACTACGCGTGGGTTGCTGTGAGAGGCTGGTTTAGGTATGGTATGTGGGAAGAGCTATTCCCCACGATTGAATCTTGGGCTTTAGTCCTACCATTCAATGTTTGGTGACTAGATTGTGCTTGTGTGTACTTATGAACTTTCTGGACTTTCTCTATTCCTGCCCTTGGCAGATTGAGCTGGGTAACTGTAGGGAATAGAGGGCACACAAACATAACCTCCTCCAGCTCACAGGAAGTATAGCCAGTAGCACTCAGGAGAGGAAAAACTCCTTTGGGGAAACCTCTGAGGACCCATGGCCACTGACCTGCAGGTACTCTAAGTGAACTAGGAGTAGATGATCCTAAATACTTCTCTGAGGTCTGTGTCTGGATTAGGGATGTAGGAGTCAAAAACTGATGATTTCCATCTTCCAAGTCTCGTGATGATGTGTATGGGTATATTTTTTTCTTGATGTCAAAGTAGCTGCTTCAGTCAGGGATGAATGGCTGGAATATGAATATGGATTGAGTCCAACTCTCTGGAGGAGGGTTCTGATATTATCTACTAACCATTTGGTAGTCATAGGAGACTGATTGCCTGAAGTTAACAGGAGACATAATGGATTTGAGCAGGAGTGGAAAAGCAATAGTTTTTCTAATTTAGCAACTGTGCACAAAGGCCAGGATATTCAAAAGGGTTGCGCCATGCGCAACAGGGTTGCGCATGCGCAAGTCAAAAAATGCACCATTTTGCGATATTCAGAAGGAGGCAGTTGTGCCACCGAAAACATGCTGAGCAACAGCGCAATGAAAATGAAGGCATGCGCAACCGAAGGGGGTGGATCCATGCCTAAAGAGCGCAATGTGATATTCAAAGACTTGCACAATGCGCAATAGTGGCACAGCCGGAAATTGCACACTAGCGGAAATAAGCCAAAATAAAAAGGCTCAAGGAAGCGGCGCAAGAATGCTACAAGGCTGCCAAGTGGGGGAGAGAGAGAGAGAGAGAGACAGACAGACAGACAGACAGAGACAGGCTAGGGCAGGCAAGGCAAGCGGGCCATAGGCTGTAGAGGCCAGCGGGGGTGCCCGTGCAGGAAGTAGCAGTGAGGACAGCGGGGTAACACAGCAACACCAGCCAGGGGGCTCAGACAGGGAGATGGACAGTGCCAGCTTCCACATGGAAGCTGTAATGAGGGGGTGAGAATGCATGCTGCAGGGGACGTGGCCATGGAAGGGCCTGTTGGCGGTGGCGCCCCAACAGGCAGTACCGTGCCCGCAGACCAGCTTTGAGCTGTACACAGATGTAGAGATTGTGGGCCGTACCACCTGAACAGGGCAATACTGAGACGGCTCTGTGAGCTGTGCAGTGATGTGATGCAGGCGCCTCACGACGGAGTCACGCCTGTCGGTGGAGACCAAGGTGACAGCCTGCATGTGCCTGCTCACCACGGGCACCTTCCAGAGGTCAACAGGGGACACCACAGGCATCACACAGTCAGCCACATCATGCATCCTCACCCAATTCCTCAGCGCACTGCTGCCACATGCTGCGGAGTACATCCATTTCCCCAGGACTGCGGCAGAGCATACAGCAAACATGCAGGAGTTCCACAGGGTAGCACGTATGCCTGGCGTGCTAGGGGCCAGAGACTGCACCCATGTGGTCATTCGCACGCCACCTGGCCCCGTTGGGGCTGCATATAGGAACAGAAAGGGCTTCTCCAGTGTCAACTGCCAGGTGGTGTGTGATGCCACTGGGTGCATAATCAATGTCTGTGCTATACACCCTGGTGGAGCACATGATGCCTTCATATGGTATTAGTCTGCACTATGCCATCGATTCGAGAGTGGGGACATCCCCACAGGCCATCTAGTGGGTGAGTACACATGTATGGAATGCAAACTCGGGGCAAGGGTGGGAATGCCACAGGTGCCATGGTAGTGGCACACAGGATATGGGCAATATGGACCTGAACATGAGACTGATCTCCACTATTTCCACACAGGTGACAGCGGATACCCACCGCCCCTGGTCGCCACACCGCATCGGTGCCCCATGACCCCATCGCAGCAACGCTTATAATGAGGCACATGCTTCCACACGCAACATCATAGAGCGGGTGTTTGGATGCTCAAGGCACGCCCGATGCCTAGACACCTCAGCGGTGCTCCTACAGTACAGCCCCCAAAAGGCCTGTGGGATATTCCTGGCCTGTTGCATCCTGCACAACATGGCCAAAGACCATGGGACAGCCAGACAGGTTGGAAGAGGGGACAGCGACGAGGACGCCAGTGGCGCCGGTGTTGATGGTGATGAGCAGCCCCCTAGGGACGCAGGACCCCCGACTGATCCGCAGGCCCAGCTGCACCGGGACACCGCCACAGAGGAGCACTATGCAGAACACAGGTAAGTCAAGGGGACATGTGCAACCAACACTGTCCATGCACAAACCACAGGCACACAGGGTAACACACCAGGGGTGCATGACGGCCAGGGGAGTGGAAGGGTCCAGGCATGCAAACATACCATCAGGGAGGGTAAAGACTCATATGGACACACACACACCAGGCACAGAGTGTCATGGGCAGATGCACAGCACAGCAGAACCGACATTGCTAACACACAGAACCACCGACCACCCCCACCACCTGTACTGTCCAAGTACGTGTGTCAGATGCTGGGCACCCCTGCACCTTGGTGTACAGTACAATGCAGGCATCGTCATGCACACGCACCTGTGGACAGCAGTTGGGAGGGTGTGCAGGTGGTCCGTGTGTCGGCGTGGTGAGCAGAGCACCCAGCAGCGCACTGCCTACCATGATACACATTGCACACAGGGCAGCACCAGACAGGGCCAGCACTGGGAGACAGGTCAGTCATGTAGCACTGTCCCACGGCCACTGCGGATGTGTGGGCGGCCCCGCCGTGACCCAACACAACTGGCAGGCTGAGCAGGGGCCACATGGGGTGGCACTGTTGGACCATAGGGTCCACTGCGCGTTAACGCACCTTGCCCGCGAGCAGGTCTGCAGCATGTCAACAAACCTGCACCAGGGGTGCTCAGGATGGCCACAGCAGAACCCGATGTCGACAGGCCTGGTGTCGCACGACGCCGGGAAAGAGGAGTGGAGAGTGAACTGTGTGGGGTGTGCGGTACAGGGGCACCTGACTGTGTGCCCACTGCGTCCACGACAGAGACCACTGCCTGGGTCAGCCTGTCAATGGCAGCGGTCACATCCGTCCACATACGAACCAGCTCTGCACGGTCCAGAGCACACTCCCTGCTGTGCCACTCCACAGCCACAGACAGTGCCTCCACGAACATTGCAACCCGCCTCTGCAGCTGTACTGATTCCCGCAGCAGGCGGGTGTGCTCATCCAATGTGTACTGTGCCCCAACGGCATCCTGTCCCCCAGGGTGTGGAAGGTCCTGATGCACAACACCCCTTGAGGGTTGGCGCTGTTCGCCAGGACCAGGAATGGGCGGATCAAAGGGTGGCAGACATGTGCCACCGCTTGACACTGTACCCCCAGACCTGGTGGGTGACTGCTGCTGCTGCCCCTCAAACCGCTGTGCCCCAGGGTCCACTCGTTCCACCGCTGTGGCAGTAACAGTGCCAGACACCTGCACAGCCACAGGTGCTGCCCCACCAGTGCTGACAGGCACAGCCTGGGACTGTTCCAACATGCTGGTACACAAGTTGGAACCAGAAAGGCCCAGGGGCACGTGCTGGCATGCTGTGTGTCCATCATGGGACACACACCTATCACTGCCCATTGCAGTCCTTGTATCATCAATGGTGCAGGTATGTGCTACAGCCATAGTCACAGTGTGCTGGCATGCTTGCATGCCAGACTGCTGAGACACAGGCTGTGCACCCCCCCACACCCGAATCACTGACACCAGAGTTAGCGGCCCAGCGTGCATGCTGCTGCAGTGCATGCTGGCTGGTGACAGAGGTGGATGGACCCTCCTCCATGTCCAGCAGATCATCATCACTGCCTGGACCCACCACCACCGTCTCCTGAAGATGAACAGGATCTGTAACAGAAAGAGAGTACATGTGAGTGCATGTGAACAAACTTCCCCCGACCCCCCCAACACCACCACCATGTCATACCGTGCAGTGATGGGCTTCCACCTGTCTGGAATCCACCTCCTGGTATGCCCTCAATAGCGCTTCACTGCATTGATGCAACCAGTGTCTCCTCAGCCGGGGTCAGCTCCGACACCGCTGGCTGGCCCCCGCCAGTGCCAGCACGTGCCGCCCTGAAGGCTGCCACCTTCTCCTTCAACCTCCTGCGGTCTGTCCCCATCTTCTTCTTGCATTCCTGCATGGAGCGCTGGTGGCTTCCGTGCAGGTTCACAACCCGAGCTACCCCCTCCCATGCAGCTGCACAGGACTGAGGGGTGCCCCTCCATCCACTCAGTAGTGGCTCCTCATCCAGGTAGGCCTGGAAGAGGGCCTCTGTCTCTGCTGGGGTAAAGTTGGGCCTCCTCCTACACCCACCATCCTCACCCTCACCTTAGCTCTGCTTGGTCATGGCGATCTGTATGGGGGAAGTGGACACCTGTCACTGTGCAGTCTACAGCATTTTCCCATGACCTGTGTCCAGAACATCACACAGCATGCAACTCACCTCTCACCTGCAGTACCCGAACCTGGCCAGCGCAGCCCAATGTCACACATTTATAGTGCAATGCATGCAAATTAGGTGTGGAGCAACTATAATGACATGCAAATCACACCACTGCGCCTTTGAATGGCTGATCAGATGATTTGCATGTGTCGGCTGAATATCGCGAATTTGCGCTTTGCGCAATATGGTTGAGTCGGCTGAGCCAATGGCTCAGATCTGTGACTGTGTGGTACACTGCATTGCGCATGCCCAGATAGCTTACGCAGGCATCTGCCGTGCTGCTGATGTGCTGTGCGCGATCGGCAATTCAGGCCATAGCCACCATTGTGCCAGTGGTGCTACAGCACTGGGCACTATATGGCGCTGTGGCACTACTGCGCAATAGTCCACTGTGGCACTGGTACGCAGTTGGTTGGTCACGCAGGATGCGTATATGTCAGATGGTGCTGTGCATGGCCTTGCGTCATTGCCCATGACCTGGTGTCCGACCTTGGCCCCCTGGCCCTGTTCGGCTGCCATGTGTACGGCCCTATTGCGCTGTCTGGTGACAGCGCTATGTGAAGTGACGGCGCTGTTCGAACAGAGCGATTGGAACCTGTGGTGGTCTATTGCGCAACATCTCCACGTGGGGTTACGATGCAGCAGGGCGCCATATTGCCTGCTGTAAAGTTGGTACCATGGCTAGCAGAAGAGCAGTGCAGTGGAGCCCTGTAGAAGTGGCCAACTTGGTGGCCCTAGTGGAGCCCCACTATGGGGCACTGTATGGTGAGGTGATCCTCACCATTGCTAGGACGCAGGTCTGGCAGCAAGTGGCCAGTGACCTGGTGAGGGGTCACTGGGCCGGTGCCGGTCAGCTGAGCAGTGCCGGCACCGGTACAGTGACCTCCGCCGGAGGGATCCTCAACTTCTGGATCGGCTGCGGTCACATGGCATGAGGGGCGTGGTGCCTAGGCCAGATGGGTGTACCATCTATGCACCTGTATTCTCTGTAGGGGTGTGAGTGTGTTTTGGTGGCTGTGCATAGGTGATGGCTCTGCCATGGTTGGCTGTGTCAGTGTGTGCAGGTGTGAGATGCATGGTTCTGGCTGTGTGGGCAGGCATTCTCACTGGGGCAGGGGGCAGTCTGCTTTGGATTCACACTGATGTTTTTCTCAACATATGTCTCCCACAGGCCGGGATGTGAGGATGCAGGCACAGGGTGAGGAGGGCCGTGCCAGGGCCCCGGTGCCGGTGGGTGTTGTGCCCCAGCAGCAGCGGCAGACCCAGCTGCTTGAGGAGTGTGAGTATCATTCGTCATGGATGCTATTGCATGCTGGGGGGCAAGACCACCAGCCATGCACAACACAACCATGCAGGAAAAGGGAGGTCATAATTCCACTATACAAGACACTAGTGAGGCCCCACCTGAGTACAGTGTACAGTTCTGGAGACCATACCTACGTAAGGACATAGACTGGGTAGAGAAGGTTCAGAGGAGGCAGCAAAAGATGGTGCATGGATTGCATCACAAGTCCTATGAAGACAGGTTGAAGGAACTGAACATGTACTCCTGGAGGAGAGGAGGAGAGAGGGGATATGATAGAGACATACAAGTATCTTACAGGGAGGAACAGGGTGCAGGAAAACACTATTTTTAAGCGAAAAAGATGTTCCAGGACTAGAGGGCATGGGATGAAGTTGGAGGAGGGCGATTCAGAGGAAACATGAAAAGAATTTCTTCACAGAACGGGTGGTGGACAAGTGGAACACCCTGCCAGAGGAAGTGGTGGGGGCTGAAACAATCACGGATTTAAGAATGCACGGATAGACATAAAGGAATTCTGGAGGTCAGGGTGAGTGCAACAGACTTCTAGGAAAACAAACTGAACTTACCTAGCTCAAATGGGCAGACTGGGTGGGCCATAGGCCCTTATCTGCTGACACTGTCTATGTATCTATGTATGTATGCACGACACAGGTGACATGCATCACTGTCCAGTGTCACAGCACGTCTGTGTATGTGTCACTGGTGGTCCATGCATGCACTGGGCACATAGCTGTGTAACTGGCATCGCACCACGTTGCCACGTCACTTGACAGCCTTGTTTGTGCTGTGATGGACATGGGCAGTGTGTGTGTGCAGTGGTGCACATAGCTGGTGCTGCCTGTTTGTGATGGCCATGTGCATGTTCACTGTGGGTGGGTGCATGCCATCACAGGTGCGGGACATTGGGCTATATGGCTTGCAGGTTGGGTGGTGTTCAGGGTTGTGGTCAGTCACAACCATTGACTGTGTTCCCATTTTCCTAGGCCTCACAGTTCTCAGGAGGATCCATCGGGACATACATGGCCTAACACAAGTGTCTGTAGATAACCAGACCATCCTGAATGACATCCGGAGACATGGCCTGTGGAGGAGGCATCGCAGAGAACAGCGGCACCGGGCAGAGGATGACCAGCCTGCTGGGCCTTAGGCCACATTACCCTTCCCACTTCACCCATCCCTACCACCCTGCCTTCCCTCTCCAAGTTGTTCATCCCTACCCCTTGCCCACCCCTACCTTGTACCCCCCCCCTTGTAAATAGTTCTGGTTTATTGTTTTGTACTTTACACATTTTGAGAATACATTTATATTTTGATATGAATACTGTGTTGGTCTCTGATTTGCAGCTAGCTATGGTTCTCAGTTGCAGTGGTGTACATGCCATCTCGGGTGGTATGGTCCTGGGTATGTGTGTGTGTGTGTGTGTGTGTGTGTGTGTGTGTGTGTGCGTGTGTGTGCATGGGGAGGTATCTCCGGCATGGCAGTGACTTTCTGTTGCTCTTGCCATCTGCTGCCACCCACTGCTGGGTGCACAGGGTGTGTCTGGCTTGTATGCTTCTCTGCTGCATGGGGTTGACTTGTGCTGGGGGGGATGCATGGTTTCCTGCAGTGCCAGTCACTGCACATGGGTGGTGTCTTGGGGTCTCGGTGCAGGGTGTGCTGTGCGTACAGGGGGCTGATGTGCACTGTGGTTGTCAACCCCCTGTGTGTGGCACTCTCAGCCTGCCAGTGGTTGTGCTGGGGTGTCATGGCTCTGCTGTGCTTTGTTGGCTTGTCCCCATGGGCCAGTAGATCATCCATCCCACCCCCAGTGATGCTGTGCTTGGGGTGTGCAGGTGTCTTGTTGGTTCTGCAGTGTGTTCCTGTGCCCATGTGTAGCATGGCTGGCGGTGGGCCCCAGCCTGCATCCCTGGATGTGCAGTTCCATTGCTCTGGGGGGGCTCTGCTTGCACTATGGCACCACTGGACTGCTCAGCTGGGCTGCCCTGGTTGCAGCTTCTCCTTCCTGGTTGCACTATGGTGCAGTATGTGTGATATTCAGACGTTGGCTGCTTGCGCAATTTGTTCTGCTCCATGTTTGAATATCACACCTGTTGCACATATGCGGAATTGGTTTGTGCTTGCTCCTGCTGTTGCGCACATTTTGGCGCAGTTTGAATATCTGGGCCCAAGTGTTTGATGAAGGGTAATAAGTTATGAGAACTCCCTTTTGTATCCTGTCAGTCTTTGAAGGAGGTAATTCCAGGATATAATGATCAGCCTATTTCTGAAGATTGTTGATTTTAAGGGAGGTCAAGGAGAAGGATGATGACATAGTGAATTCTCCTGTTTGCAGGAACCCACAAGAAGCTTAACTGATAGGAGACAAAACCATGAGGTTTGAGGTAGATTTGAATGTACACAAGTCCGGTAAGTCCAACATACATAGATTCATAGAAGTGTGACGGCAAAAAAGGACCAATGCCCACCTAGTCTGCCCCTTTGTCTAGCTATCTGCTAGGACATGCACCCCCACCTTCAACACTCTGCTGTGGCCTTTTTGAAGCCTTCCACTGTTGCTTCTCCAACCACCCCCTTTGGGAGCCTATTCCACTTATCCACCACCCTCTCTTTGAAATAGTACTTCCTAATGTTATCCTTGAACTGCCCCACTCCACCTGCAAGCCATGTCCACTCATCCTCTGATTTCCCTTCATTTGGAAGATGCTTTTCACTGGCACCTAGTTTATATCCTTAAGGTACTCAAAGGTCTCAATCATGTTTCCCCTCTCCCTCCTCTGTTCCAGGGAGTACATGTTCTGATCTCTCAACCTTTCTTCATAGGACAGGTGGCTGAGCCCCTTTACCATCTTTGTTGCTCTCCTCTGAATTTGCTCCAGTCTTCCTACATCCTTTTTGAGGTATGGCCTGCAGAACTGGACTCCGTATTCCAAATGTGTTCTAACCAGATGGGCGCACAAGGGTACTATGACCTCCCTTTTTCTACTGGTAATCCCCCTTCTGATGCATCCCAGCATTCTGCTGCCCCTAGCCACTGCTCTCCCACAGTGCCTTTCCACCTTATCTTTATTATTCTGGAGCCATCTATAGGAAGATGACTAGGTGTTTTAGTGATGAATGCTGTTTGACATCCCAGGAGAAGAAGTTTCACTGATGGACTGGAAAATAGTGATGGCAAGGATGGAGCACATTGTGAGGAAAATAACTGAATACCAGATAGGAACTGATTAATAGTTTTATAGAATAAGCACAATGCTTAATGGTAGAATGTTAGGAAAGCTAAGACATGATCCATGGAAACTGGAATGGAATGGGAGAATTAGAATGTACAAAATGAAGAATACTTTTTCCATGCTGTTGTATATGTAGTTCTGGTGGCTGTAGCTAGAGTGGCCAACATGAAGGAGGTAGTTTGCTGATGATAAAACTCTAGATCATTATTAGGTCCCTGAAGGAAGGTGAAGGAGTCATTACTGGATCTGCTGAAGGATGAAGATGATGAAAGATGTGGAAATGAAAATGCGATAATGCATCAGATGCATCATTTGCATATCCCAGTATGTGAAAACATTGAAAGGTAAAATTATGAAGAAGTGATAGCCAAGTCAACCTCTGCATGAATGGCATGATCAAACGGAATGAGGACCATCTTTTGTTAATGATAGTCACGGTGCTTTGATTATAAGAAAAGATGGATACTGACTGATGGGACCAGTTATGGTCCATAGGAAGGTGGTGGACATGATTGGCTATATCTCAAAGACAGAAGATGTAGTGGAAAAGTCACAATGTGATAAAAAGTCCAGAGGCCATGGGGCAGCAATCTGGGATTGTTCAAATATACCAGCATAGTCATGAGCCAAGGAAGCGCTCGTGTATTTTATGGGATGCAACTCAGGAGAAGGGTCCTTGTAGAACATCAAAGGGCATTCCATGAAGCTAGGAATAGTGACCACAGAGCAAGATCTGATTTTGTTGCAGCTGTGATTTGGACAAGATGGTGCAATTCAGAGACTGATGAAGCCTGGATCTAGACATAGGGGTTGAATGACTGACCTTGCAGAATTATTCTCATAGTGAAATTGAGGTAACTCAGGAGAGAAAGGACTTCAAGTTTTGTGAAGGAGGATCAAGTCAAAAAGAGCTTCACTAAGGCTTGGATCCTGGGCAATTTATTGAGTGGTAAATGGACTTCCACATGGTCAGTATCCAAAATTATGCCCAGAAATTCTAGGGATGTCACAGGTCCTATGATTTTCTCTTCAGAAAAAGAAACAGATAGTTCATGGAAGAGCTGGATGAGTGCAGAAATACCAGCTACAGGAGGAGAACTAGGTGGCTTGATTAGGAGAAAGTCATCAAGCTGATGGATAACTGCTGGTCAGTGACAGACATTGATTAACACCCAACAAAGTATGTCAGAAAACAGGTTGAAAAGTTTGTGGTTGGTGTGGTAGCTAAATGTGAGACGTACTACAAAGTAATAATGGTTATTCAAACACATTCCATAGATGCCAAAGAGATGAGTGGATGGGCACCAGTTTAAAAGTGTCCATTATATTGGCCTTTGAGAGCTAGGAGCCAGGAACAAAGCATTTAATGGTTGTAATAGCATCATCAGTATGAGTACATGACAAAGAATACATGTCAGAAGGAATCAATGAATTTATGCTGAGAGTGTCGGAGGACCAATGGGCTGATAAGTCAATGATGAGATGCTTCTTTCTAGAAAACTTTCTGTTTGTGATGCCCATGGGATTGATGCAATACATAGGAAATGGTGGATGCAGAAAGGGATTCAGAAAGAATCTTTTTCTAAGGTCTTTTGGAAAAAGCTGCTGAACAACGTCAGGTTCTTTAATGGTAGATTGAAGATTACCACAGAGGAAAGCATTAGAATGGAATATGGAGATACCAGTGTGAAAGCCATGGATGAACCCAAGGAGGAGATGCTGCATGACTGGATGAGAAGGATGTGAAGCTAGGAGCTTAGCTAGTGTTGGTATGTTGACCAGAGTTGATGGATGAACTGTTTGTCTCTGAGGAGGACTGGGAGCTTTCAGGCAGATATAGCAAACAAGGGCCCAGCCTCAGAAACTGCAGACATGGATGAATAAGCAGCTGGAAATGAGGAAGCCTTTCTCATTGAAGTTATTGTAAATTGATTTGCTCCCAGTGTTTTTGATAGGATGGCCATGAACATCCAGGTGAGTATGACAGTTGGGGACTGTAAAAGATAATCCTAAAATGGAAGCAGAGGGCAGGCTTGATGGTCAAGTCATTCTGGATGTATATGTGGAAGAAGACAAAGGAGTCACTGCTAATGGACACAGGGGAGCAAAATGGTGAAGGAACCACAGAGGGAACATGAGTAGGCACATTTGCCAGTGAATGGTGGCAAAACAGTTCAATACCAAGGCCTGCCTGATTCATGTCAGTGTTATGGTGGACCAAGGCTGCCACAGCTTTTGCCAAAAAATATCTTTGGTAGTCCTAAACATGAGTGCCACCATAGTGGATACTTACAGTAATTCGACTATGAGATATAAATAACAATCCAATTTTTCACATCATCCAAGAAATGTGGAACAAATTACATTATGGAAGAGTCTAAAAGCCAAGATGAATTTGGACACCACCGTTTTTTGAAGAAGCCAAGGATCTTTTGATTTTAGTATCACTGACACGTCACTTCAGGAGAAAATTCTATTGTCCATGATGTCATGGGAAGAGATGATAAGAGAAACTAAGTTAATGTCCTTTCCATTGATAATTTCCTTGTGGAGGTGATCCAGAATTAGGTGTATGAGAGAAATGATTGGAGGAGACAAGGAGGATAACATACCCGAGGTAAGGAGTGGTGATGGCATCAAAACAGCTGGAATGGTGATACAAGGAATGGTATTCTGAACAGGAAGAAGGTCTGGAGTGCTGCTGGTAGATTGGATGGCAGCATGAATCGATGTATTGGAGGGTGGAGGAGACTGAATTGGAATTCGGGCTTCAAGTGCCATCATACAGGATTGAAGATCAGAAACTGATAATGCAAGCTGAGCCATGAAATCCTGAATTTCAGATATCGGATAGGATTCTGGTTGAGGACCAGGTTGGCTGGGAATGGGGTTCCTAACAGGATGAGGTTGTGAGGCCAGAAATATGTCATATAGTTCCTGCTTGCATGAAGAAACTGAATATAGGATACCCCATTTTTTAAATTCAGCCATTAGTCAGGGCACAGTCCAATCTTTTATTGGTCTTGAAAGTTCATTTACAGACTGGAGGAGCTTGAGAAGGAGTTCGAGGAGATTGAGAAGGACTGACTTCAAGGTGTGGAGGCATGGTGTCCAGTGACATAGGAGAAGCCATGACTGTCAGTAGGTCCTATGGAAATGAGATGATATGAATTAGGAGAGGCTGGGAACTGGAGAATAGTAGGAATGAAAACAGACTTCCATCCCTGAATGATGAGGCAACGATATGGTTCATGATGCTTTGAGTGTAGTTAAGGGATGGAGCACATTAATTGGCAGCATGGTGGAAGTGAACAAAATTAGGCTCTCATTCCTGGTACATATGGCAGATCCCCCTACACTCAATACCTCCTGAAGTATGAGTTAGGACTGAGACTGTTGAACCCTGGAAATGGCTAAAATCAATTGGTAGTATGTCAGGAATGGATAAAACAGAACGTCCATCCCCAGTAGATGTGGCAAGTCCACCTTCACTCAAATACCTCCCACTGTATGAGTAAGGTATGGAGACAGTTGAGATAATTGAAGAGGTTGAGTTGGTCAATGATGGAAATGAACTGGAGAGACAGAACTCCCATCCCTGGTTTATGTGACTAGTCAACCTGCACTCAAATACCTCCAAGGTATGAATAAGGGACTGTAAGATTGATGGAATCATCTGAATCAAATGACTTAGTCTCCCATCCTCAGCAAACAGGGCAAGTCCACCTTCACTCAATACCTCATTAGGTAGAATTAAGGATGGAGACTATCAGAATGAGGAAATGTATTGAAGGCTAATGGAACTGGACTAGGGACAAAAGCTGTGAGGCTGCTGGTGTGTGCTGAGCCAGGATAGAGTAGCAAAGCACTGCAGCACTGAAAATAGAGGCAGGGAAATTGTTATGAGCACATGACAGGCATATAAACAATGAAAGAGGCTAACAATAAGAAAGGCAGGTAAGACTAGGACCGGGGAAAATTAACAAAATCAGCTCTAAATCTAAGCAACATGCAGGCAATAGGTAAATAAAAGGATAAAACATTCACATTCCGTACGAATACATACCCTGCAGGGAGGTAGAATAAAACAAATAATATTAAGTCTCAACGCATTGTGCAATAGCAATACTGCGGTCCCCAATACAGGAGTGGTAGATTATGGTAGGGGAGAATTAAAGATGCCTATCACTTTAAGAGCACCAGGAGCCCTTGTAACATGAAAGTGCTGGTGAAGTGTGGCACGGCACTCTGATGATGGTTTTCTCTAGAGTCCCAGATGCTGGTAAAAGAAACCAGACATATATGTTAAAAGACTTAGGCAACATAGTGTAACGAAGGAGATTTGTAGAGACCAACATGAGTCAATGCAAAGGTACCTAGGAAGAGCAAACCTTAGCACTGGAAGGAGTGAGAACATATGGCAGGAGTGCAGATAAGCCCCCAAAAAGTGCACAGGATGATGCAAATGCAGAGACAAGGTACAGACAGGAGCAACAACAGCAGGGAGAGAACAGGAGGTGAAAGCAACTATGGATGGCCATGAGGGGGAGGGGCACACACCAGGAGGACAGATGAACAGAGGCAGGGAGCAGATGAGGGAGAGAGCAGCCAACAAGCAGAGAACTGGGGAAAATGAGCAGGAGAAGCAGAAAAAAACAAGAAGGCTCAGGGACATTGCGCACACAGGAACTCAGAGCACAGTGAATAATGCAGACACAGTGTAATCTGGCTGGAAAGCGGGGGCCAATTCCATGCATCTCACCTGTTGCCCTACCCTTTTGGTTGCACTCTCATTTACTGAGTGCACTTTGTTTGCTCACTGACATGGATAAACCATTCCCCGCATTGAACCTCAGGCTTTAGCCATCCCAAAATTGGTGTAATTCATAAATCAATAAGCGATCTAATATGGTGGCTTATTTTAATGGCTTAAAACTAGTCTAATTATCTTGTAAAAACCCTGAAAAAATATAGCTTGTACAATATGAGCTGTATACTACATCTTAGGCTTCAAATTTTGCAGCAATAAAGCTTTAAGTTTATATGAAAACTATAGTATAAGATACAATGGTAGAGTGTTGAGATGCTGAGACAGTACCATTTAACACAGGGTCACATAAGTGGCATGATCTGACAGACAAATGCCAATGATAACATCTCAACAGTTGTATTACATAGTGACATACTGTAGTAATATAATAGCCCAGTATTTTATTGGATGGAAGTAGACCACTGGGTCCATCAAGTCAGTCGCCCTGCTGTCCTTGCAAGTGTATTCACCTGTACAGTATACCTACCCTTAAAGTACCAATCTAGTTTATATCTGAAATTCTTAACATTGAACAATTCCACTACCTCCCTTGGCAGTCCATCCCACATCTGCAGCACTCTATGTTAGTATAGTGTTTCCTAAAATCCTTCCAGTTGTTGTTTCTCCTTAACATGATGAAGGTCTCATGTTCTTATTTGAAATGCTTGTGAATATCTCATTTGTGGCAATATATATAATTTTTTTTTGCATTCTCAAATTCTCAAAGACAACAAAAAATCCTGAATAAATGTCCTAATTGGTTATTGTTGTCATACATGTAGTTCAGGATCCCCAGACCCTAATCAGATTAGTTGCCCTCATCTATTACTTGTCCTTTCAGTAATGTATTGGCCAGTCATAAACTATCCCCAGGTATGGTCTCATATTGACTTCTACAGTGATGATACAACCCCAAGTTTTTTTTATTCAATTCAGATTTTTTGACTGGCAGCATTGAGGAGGATATGTGGTTTGGTTCATTGCAGACCACTTGTTTCACTGTAAAATCAAGATGTTCCCACAAAATCAAGATATTTCTACACCACTTAATATATTCTAATTGGGAAAATGAAATCTGATCCTGGCCTAGATTCTGCTTCACTAGAACTGGAGGTTCACACCCATATGACTGTAAGATTTTTCATGTATAATATTAAGCATGTTTTACCAAAAGGGGGAATCAGAAGCAAGCAAGGTGTGAAGCTAATAATCAGACACATCATGCAGTTTTTGAAAATGAGCTGGATGAGAACACCTTAATGAAGAAAAGTACAGTTATGTAGGAACTTACCATAACTGTAGATCTGCGAGAGAGGTTCCTTCAGTAGGTCATCACATATAGGACTGGTGCTACCTGGCATCGGGCTGCACAGCAGACTTTTCTAGCAATACATGATGGGGGACCGCACTCCCGACGTCACCTGACTGATGTCAGTGTGACTGTATATAGTGGGCAGTCGCCACACCCGCCTCCAGTTCTCCCACTGGAGCCAGGAAGAGGCCTGACTGCAGGAGTGAACAGGATTTGGAGTCCCTGTGAAACATAAAATGAGAGGAATGAGGGAGGGAAAAATATGACCTACTGAAGGAACATCTCTCGAAGATCTGCTGTTATGGTAAGTTCCTATGTAAGTGTACTATCTTACTTCGAGAGGGTTCCTTCAGTAGATCATCACATATAGGATAGAGTCCAAAGCAGTCCCTCCAAGGAGAGACTGAGAGAAACTAGGGAAGAGGAAAACAAACTCCAACAGAAAAATTGAAGTTCAGAAAGGACCCAGTCTAGGAAAGAAGGTCTGCAGGATGGCTAGGCCAAAGCCAGCCCTCTGCCAAGAATCAATTTCCAGACTACAGTGTTTGGTAAAGGTATGGACAGAACTCCAAGTAGTGGCAGCACAAATGTCAGCCGCGGAAACGTTTTGAAGGAAAGCTGCGGAGGTAGCCATGCCCCTAGTAGAATGACCTCTGATGGGACCCGGCAGAGGTTTATTGTACGTCTAGTAACAGTATTGAATGCAGTTGCCTAACTGTTTGGAAAAGCCTTGCTTAGAAGCTGGTTTGCCCCTTGATCTTGGGGCAAAGGAGACAAACAACTGGTTGCAAGAGCAAAACTCTTTGGTCCTATGGGTGCAACATTGGAGAATCCGATGGACATCCATCTTAAGAAGGAGTTTATTTATTTATTTATTTATTTAGCTTTTGTTGACCGGGTAAGTGCACTAGACAAATCCTGCCCATTTTCAGGCACGACCTGGGGGAGGGGGATACAGATGAATGCCAACTGACCTTGAACCAGATTAAGCTGTTGGTGGTATTTTTGGTGAATGAGGGAAATTTGGCCAGGACACCGGGGAAGTTCCCCTACTCTTTTCGATAAGTGCCGTGGATCTTTAACATCCACGTGAACTACCACCAATCCAGGCAGATGGGACCTCGGTTTTAACATCTCATCCAAAAGACAGCACCTCAGAAGTGCAGCACCCCTCTGATGCTGCACTACAGTGTCAGTACTGGGATATTAACCCAAGTGCCAGATGTGGGAACTGAACCCACAGCCCTCTGATCTCCTGGCCTCAGAGGCGAGTGTGCTACCTACTGAGCTACTGACACTGCTATTACAGCGAGACAGATAATACACCAGAAGCTCTACTGACTGATTCAGCATGGCTTCTGACACCACCTTGGGAAGAAACCTTGGATGAGTTCTGAGGACCGCCCGGTCCTTATGGAAAATCATGTATGGCTCCTTGCAGACTAGAGTGTGAAGCTCCGAAATCCTTCGGACTGACATGATAGCCACAAGAAATTGCGCCTTCCAGGAAAGGAAAGGAAGTGCAAATCACAGCCCATAGCCGGCTTGAAAGGAGGAAGTGTAAGCTTCTCCAGTATGACGTTCAAGTCCCAAGGCGGAGTTGGGCTGCAGATGGGGGGTTTTAGATGGAGAATCCCTTATAGAAAGGTTTTGGAGACTTCCAGCTGAGCCACAGGTTTACCATCCACTAGCTCATGGTATGCTGAGATAGCTGATATATGGACCTTTAAGGAAGAGTAGGACAGGCAGGAGTCTGATAAGTGAAGGAGGTATTCCATGACTTGAGGGGCTGAGCAAGAGAAGACATTCCAGCCCTTAGCAGTCACCCAAATGGAAAACCATTTCCACTTCATGGCATAAGTGGAATGGGTAGACGGTTTCCTAACCTCGATGGGGACTTGAGCAACCCTGGAGGAAACCACAAAGCGTGATATCGCTATGTCTGCAGGAGCCAGGCATGAAGATGCAGGCTCCCGTGCCCCGGGAGTGCCAGTCGACCTCAGTCCTGGGTCAGGAGGTCATGAGTCACTGGAAGTGGAATTAGTGATTCCCAGGAAAGCTGCTGTAGAAGTGGGAACCAGATCTGTCTCGGCCAGAGAGAAGCGAGGAGGATCATTTTTGCCCTCTCTGCCTGGAGTTTGAGGAGAACCCTCTGCAGAATGGGAAATGGAGGGAAAGTGTAAAAGAATTTCCCTGTCCAAGATAGAGACAACGTGTCACTCCAAAAAACACCTGGCTCTGGAATAAGCAAGCAAAACAAACTTGGGAAGTTTTGCATTGTATTGGAAGGTGAAGAGGTCAATTTCCAGACGCCCCCAACTTTGGAAGATCCGCCACTTCCTGATGTAGTTCCCACTTGTGAGCTAGGGTCTGAGACCTGCTGAGACTGTCTTCCAGAACATTTAGAATGCCTGGAACATGCACGGCCACTTGGACCAAATGGTGCTGGACTGCCCAATTCCACACCTATGTTGCCTCACTGCAAAGGGGGTATGATGTGGTTCCTCCTTGTTTGTTGATATACCAAACTACTGACATATTGTTCATTTGGATTAGCAGTGATCCCTTTGGAAGAAGGGTCTGAAAGTCCTGTAATAGGTACAAGGCCACCCTCAACTCCAGAACACTGATATGGAGAGAAGTCTCCAAGCCGGACCATAGTCCCTGAGCTTGGTGTTCCCCAAGATGAGCTCCCCATCCCATGTTCGAGGCATCCATGGTGAGGGTGGCTACCAGTGCAGGGTTCCAAAAGGGAAGCTCCAGAGAAAGACTGTGAGAATCCTTCCACCATTGTAAGTCTTTCTGAACTGCTGAGGAGATGAGGACCAGATGGTCCAGGTTGTCCAGGAGCTCATCCTACTGCACCCACAAGGACCACTTAGTAACCTTCATGTGAAGCCTTGCAAAGGGAATGGTAGTTATGGAGGCCACCATTAGGCCCAGAAGGCGAAGGACTTCCCGGGCTCGGATGGTCCTGAAGAAAGCCACTTTGGAGGCCTGACAGACAAGGGTCTCCATTCTGTCTGGAGGAAGGAAAGATCTGCACTGGACCAAATCCAGGACTGTCCCAATAAACTGAAGTTTCTGGGCAGGGATAAAGGATGACTTGGGAACACTGACCGTGATCCCTAGTCTGTTGAAAATGTCCAGGGTAAAGGACAGAGCCTCTGGCAAGGAATCCCTGGACGGGGCTGAAATCAGCCAGTCGTCCAGGTAAGGGAAGACCACAATGTCCCTGTGGCGTAGGAATGCCGCGACCACTGCCACACACCCATGGTGCCAAAGACTGGCCAAAAGGGAGCGCCTGGAACTGGAAGTGTCCTCCTTGGAAATAAAAATGCAGGAATTGGTGGTGGCTGGGGAAAATAGGAATGTGCAGGTAAGCATCCTGCATATCCAGGGCACAGAGCCAGTGGTTCTCCATGAGGAGAGGGTGGAGGCTCTGGATCATCAGCATTCGAAATGTTTTGTACTTTACAAACCGATTCAGCTGACTTAAGTCGAGTATGGCTCTGAAGTCCCCAGTCTTTTTTGGAACCAGGAAAAATGGGAATAAAATCCCTTTCCCCTTTGCCCGAAGGGGACGCGCTAAATCACTTCTTTGAGCAAGAGTGAATTTACCTCCTCGCGAATGAGGAGAGCCTGATCACAAGAATAAGAGGACTTCATGGGTCGAGTTTCTGGAGGAATCTCCAGAAACTTTATGGTGTGAACGATGGACACTAGTTGCAGGACCCATTCTTTGGAGGTGATCGCCCTCCACTCCTGCATGTGGTGGGTGAACCTCTTCTCCACCTGCTTCCCATCACGAGACTGAGGAGGCAGTGGGGACGGGGAGTGAAGAAGTGGTGGGACATTCAAGGGGAGGGCCTCCTGAATGCCTCTGATTTTTGGAGGCAGGTGGGGTGGCTGTACCCGTGGCCTTTTGCTTCCTTTGGCGGCATGCCTGAGCATTGTTTCTCTGCCTCCAGGTCCTTTTCTGAAAGGGCTGCTGCTGCTGTTGTTGAGATCCCAATTGGTACATAGACCTAACAGACCTAAGTGCCACACCCTTGTCCTGTAGGTCTGTGATAATATCTTTGGTGTCCCCATCAAAAAGGACCGAGCCCCTGAAAGGGGCATCCTGAATCACTGACTGGACCTCATTGGCGAGGTCAGAAAGACGAAGACAGGAATGCCGTCTGAGGGCAATGGCAGTTGCCAAGATACTGACCACTGAGTCAACAGAGTCATAAATGGTGCGTAACGCGTGCCTACAAAAAACCTTGGAGAGGCAGAGATCCTTGGCAAGGTCCTCCTTTAGAGGCAAGGAATCCATGGATTGGATTTGCATTTCCAGCCTGGCCAGGGTCGCTTTCTTATGGGACACCATATGGGCCACGTAACTGAGGGACCAGAGGGTGTACATGGTCGAGGAATATATCTTTTTCCCGAACTGGTCCATCTGCCTGGAATCTTTGTCGGGAGGAGTAGTGCTCATGTGCTTAGGCACTGAAGAGTGAGCACGAGCTGCTGAAATGACCACAGAGTCAGCCTTGGGATGGGCCTTTAAGAATGGAGCATCCTTCGGCACCCGGTAAATCCTGTCTGCCCACTTGGGGACAGCCAGGATAGAATGAGGTATCTGCCAGATGGTAGTGGTGAGGTCTTGATGGGGGGCCATTCAAGTAGGAATGGGATGGGAGACAGAGACTCTAAATCTAAGTGTTCCATGATCCTATGTATCATGGGGTCCTGTTCCTCTGACTCCTAGTCAAAATAGTCCATCATGCCGCTCAAGAGGTCAGAAAGGGCAGGGTCTTCTGGTGGAGACTTGGGCTGCCCCTCGTGTCCTCAGGGTCCTCTGGGACCTCCTCAGAGGAATCTTCCCTTCCCTGTGAAATGTCATCCCCATCATCATCCGCCTTCTGAACAGGACGGCGTCTGGTAACTGGAAGGGAACTGTCCTGTTGAGTCTTCCCTGAGATGTGGACCATGGCTATAGATGAACTGCTTGGGGAAGGGGACATATCAGACCACGGTTCTAGGAGCCTAGTCTCCAGGTCCGAGACCAACTCTGATCAAGCCCCCTGCCACCAAGACTATATCAAGGTCTTGAAATCCTGGGTAACTGGAGAAGGAGGAGCAGGGGGAGGTGGAGTAGGCAGAGGCTGAGGGGGGTAGGAAGAGGAGGAGGGGTAGGAATAACCGGTGGTGGATAGTAACCCTGGAATCCAGTATAATGGGAATAGGGATTAAATCAAGGGTAGAACTGTACCAAGTGACTCCAGTCCAGAGTGGGACCCCCCGGGTAATGGTCCCCAGGATACCCCAACAGGTAATGTGGGACAGTTTGGATCGAGTATACATTCCTGTCATCAGATCAAGTATCAGGCAAACCCATGTCGGACCCACCTTCATATAAATAGCTTGAGGGTCCGGCATCGGGACAGCCACATCAGGGGGACCAATGTCGGAACTGGCACCATCTGATATGGTGCCGGAAGAGGATCCAGCATCGGAGGGGCTGGCGTCTGGACCAGATGAAGGGGCCCTGGCATCTGGGCCAGATCTGGTATCGGGGCCAAAGGCAAAGGCCGATCAGCTGGTCTCGGCTGCGGGACTGTCGTAGGGATAACTGGCATCAGAGGAGGTACCAGAAGCCCACAGGAAAGTGGAGGAGGGGCCTCCACAGTGAGGCCTGTAGGCCAAGGAGGAGCCTCCTTCTCCTTGACCCCAGTAGGGGAATGTGTAGTAGGGACATCAACAGGGTCAATGGGCTCTCCACTGCCATTGCCGGACATAGCCACAGAAGAATTGCAGGGCACGGACAAAGCAGGAGGAGGAGGGAGAGGGGCAGTCTCCCTCTGGTCCTGCTGGACATCAGATGAGGTGCCGTGAGGCCCCAATGGGGGAACGGAGCCTGTGCGGTCATCAGAGATGACAGACTTAGTGGGTGGAGTCGGGCGGTCAGGGGAGGAGCCCCCGGCCAACTTATCGACCGGAGCTGGGCGACTGCCCTCAGCAGGGGGAGCTGACTTACCAGTAGCCGCGCAGTCCACGGAGGAGCCGGGAACTGACTAAACCGTCTGGGCTGTGCAGTCATCAGAGGAACCCCGATGGTCAACTTATCCACCAAAGTTTTGTATGACTTACTGTCCAGTTTTCTGGGCAGCAGCTGGGTCTTGTTCGTCGAGGGCCTGGCATCATCCGCGGAGCGAGCCCACTCCCTAGAGTCCTCCTTGTGCTTTTTTTGAGGGAGAAGATTTCTCAGATGAATCCTGGAGATGATCCATTTTTTTTCTAAAGAAACCAAGCAGGCTTTTAGTAAGTGGACCTCCAAAGCCTGCTGTCTCCTCTTTTTTATGGCCTGGTTAAAAGATTGACACTCAGGGCAGGAGAACACTGGATGGTCCGGGCCTAAACAGAGAATGCACTGGGAATTATTGTCTTTGTGCGGGATCTGTTTGCCACAGGACGAGCACTTCTTCTTGGGTGAAGACATGAAGAAGAACACAAATTGGGACAGCCATATCAGAGGGACCAAGGAAAAAATAGCAGCAAGGGATAAAACGAAACGATTAACTTTCTTGACAATTGCTAACTGTAAGCCTGCAATGCGACTGACATGAGGCGAAGGCGGGAAAGAACTGGAGGGCAGACTTGGGGACTGCCCACTATATACAGTCATGCTGACGTCAGTCACATGACATCAGGTGGGCGGTCCCACATCAGGTATTGCTAGAAAAGTTTGCCAGGTGGCCCGACAGGTGGCGCCAGTCCTATATGTGATGACATACTGAAGGAATCCTCTCAAAGTAAGATAGTATTTTATCAGCCACATGCATATCAGATGTGAGAGGAATAGGAAAAAGGTAGGTGACTTTCTATATAGATTATACTCTTGGTATAATTCTTGAGAGTTAAATGGTTTAATACTTGCTTCCATTAACCCTAATATATTGAATGGAAGTACACACTTCAACACCTTCAGTAATCACAGATTTAGTTTCTGCAGACTTCATTGGGCAGCAGTGTGATCTAATGGTTAAAACACTGACTTGGGAACTACAGTAGGAACTCACAAGCTCAAACCCTACCAGATCAAAGAACTCACTGTGTAACCTTGAGCATGTCACTTCATCTCCATGTTTCCAGTCTACACACCTGCAGAAATGGTTCATAGGACCCCACTGAAAACAAGGTGTTTCATTTAGTTGGGCTGTCCTGATAAATCAATTGTACAAAACAACCTTAAGAGATGCTGAAGCCCAGATTTAAGATTTTTGAAAGGAGATCCTTACAGAAACTTAATGATAAGCAGCTGAATTGTTGGATATTTCAGTGGAATAATGTTGAGTTATTTCAAAATATTTATTATGCATGGAGTTATTTTAACTGGATTTGCTAGAATCTAGAGATGTGTGAAAAAAAATTCCACTGGTGGAATTTCAGTGAAAGTTGGACTTTCACTTCCGGATAGGTTCATGAATCAAAATAGCAACTTTTGTTTACATTCCAACTTAGAATGGCAGAAAAAATATATGAATTGTGTATTATTGTATTAAACTGCGGAAAAAAAATTCTACGGAACTAAGCACTGAACCACAGAATAATTACATGTATTGCAGAATTATCCATTAAACTGCAGAATAAAATTTCTCAGAACTGTTATTCCACAGTTAATGTGTATTATTCCACAGTTTAGTTAAAAACTTTCCATGGAATAGGGCAAAAATCTGCCAAACACATGCAAAATATTCTGATCTTGCCAATGACAGAAATGCAGAAAATTTGTGAAAGTTCTGGGAAAGTGGATTTTGCAACTTTCACCCACCTCTACTAGAATCTGTGATATCTTATTTATTTATTTCTATTCATTTAAAATCTGCTAACAGGAAAAGTAACTTTGAAATAAGACTTGTTCTATTTTTATTTGTAATTTTTGACCTGAGAAGGCATACTTAAATGTGATAACTCCTTTCATTGTGCATCTTAGGGGGGTGGGTTACATGGAACAATTTTATTGACAGGGAAAATGTTGGCCTTGACATTGTGAAAACTCCCCTTCTCTTCTTTAGACTGTTACGCCATACGCTAGATTTTCAAAATATGAAGGGACTAAGTCCCACACCAGAACCACCACGTTGGGATGAAATCTTTGCACCTGCAGAGATTTGTATTTTCAGGCAATGCAGCTGCAGGGAATGTTCTGCCTGGTCCCACCAGGCATAACATTTCGGCATAGCTGCATTGAAAAAATGGCCACAAGCTGCCATAGATTGGGGTGCTGTTCATAAACTAGCTCCTGCTTTGTGAATACATTTCTGAGAAAGCACAGTGAAAGTCTCAGGTGGAGGCATTTTCAGTCCATCCCAAACTGGTGCAGGTGCAGGGAAACTGCAGCTCTCTAAGTGAAGCCCCACTTGTGGAGGTTTTCCCTGCACCTGTGGCAATTCCAGACGGGCTGAAAATCCAGCCCCAGATCCTTTACAAAGGACTTGGACATATCTATCCCTTTGACTCAGTCCCAGAGTGAAGCTGTAACAACTGAGTCATCAATGGATCTAACTAATGGTCAATGGTAAGACTCCCTCCAGTGCAAGTACTGTGGAGGAACATATGCTCCAACTTGAGATATAAACTGTGGTTTTTCAAAAATGTACTGTTTGGACTCATCCTCCTAAGTATAAGATTGGTCACAGTTGATCAACCTCATCAGAAATTCCCATATCAAACAAATATGAGGTTCTGTCTTCGCAACAAAACTGGAAGGACTCAGATGATGATGATGATGCATGGTCTTCTGTGCATCCTCATGGGGGGGTTCCTTAAGAACAGAGGGTGATTACAATACCTGATCAGCTGAGAAGAAAAGTTAAAGTACTTCTGGGCCAAGACGTGGGGGATGAAAGGCTTCCCTCAGAGTGACCTGTTCTGTGATAAGGGGATTTGGGGATTTTTCTTTCTGGTAAGATGACTATTTTTGCTCAGATTGGGGAGGCTTTCCTGAATGTCAATAGTTTCAGGTATCCTAAGCATATATTTTTTAAAGCTTTATCTACTACTATCTTTTTCCTACAGGATACTAGCTTAATGTCATTGTCAGAAGTTAATAAGGCCCAAAATGTTTGGTTTTGAGGTCCTGCATTCTGGACATTTGCTGAAGATTGCTGTGATGGGGTGGGTATTCTGTTTAAAGGGTGTTTTTTGCTGTTTATCTGCTGTTGGACATTATACCATGAAGGGCTTTTTTGCTGGATGTTGTTTCTGAAGGTTCTAGGTTTACATTTATAAACAAATATGCTCCCCAGAAGAAAAAATGCTTGTGTAGAGCTTTTGAGCAAATTCAGCTTTAATATTTGGTTTAATATAATATTTGATGCAAGGTTACAAGACAGCTATGTCATTGATTCCTTCAAGTGGTTACCTTTTTATCCTAATTCACTGGTCACTAGAATACATTTTTGTTAGGCACACTTACCGTTCAGAAGGTTGATCTAGTTCTTATAGTGTTCTGATCACTTTTGTTTTGGGGGGTAGACTCTGGTCAGCAGTTAGGTAGAGTAAATCAGGCTGGAGAACAAATAATGATCTCTTAAAGGATCTGGAAACTCAGAAGGTCTCTTAAGGAGCTTTTTCAGATCCATGAAATACATTTTATGCCTGTAGAACTGTGGTGGTTGGACATGAAAAAGGATACTGAAAATCTATTACTTAAACTGGCACTGGAGAAAGGCTGTATTAAATATATTTATGCCTTCGGAATCAATTATTTTTGCTTCTCTCTAGTTTTAATACAGGTCCTCCAGCCTGCCAAGACTAAATACATCTAGTTAAGCAGCAGATGCAGGATATACTGTATAAAAGGGTTACTTCCCTCCTCCTTGTCAACGGTTCAGTAATCAAGATAAGTCAGTTACCGATAATGCTTTTGAAAGCTGCACGGATAGAATTAAAACTAGGGTTCTGGTAGGTTTGAGAAATGAAACAGCAGAGATCTACTCTTCTAGTCCTGATATTATTCAGCTTGTTACCGAGCACGCTGTGACCCTTTCTGGGATAATGGCTTTGTGTGATGCTAGTACTGATCATTTTTCTAGCAGGAGTGGAAATTTCCCTTCTTTCTCAGGTTTTAGTCAAGATGTAGAGTAGTTTGGCCTGTTCAAGGACAAAAGCTAACTTTGCTAACCACACCCAACTACTGCACTTGATCCCAACTTCTGAGCTAGCTAGCTTGCACTTACCCCTATCTCATTATATACCACAACCCAATCCCTTAGCAGGATTTCCTCATTGCAACTGTTACTCTCAACTATTAGGGTATATGTATTAATCCACACTCACCTACTCCTGTCAAACATAAGCAGCTGTATTACCTAATTATATGTTTTCAAGGCATAAAGCATGACTTCCCCATGTAATTGCTACTATACTATAAGTAAGGGCAAACTGTCATCTACACCCAACTGTTTCTGTCAAATGTTTTCAACTGTATTGTAATTGTATGTATATATGTCAGGACCTGGACTACCCTTGTCCTCTTCCCCACTGCACCCTTCCCCCCAGGTCGCACCGGGAGATGAGCACTTCTTGCTCAGTGTGCTTTTCCTGGTGAAACAATTTCAATAAATAAAGAAGGTAATGGAGGCGATTTCTTCCTTGCATGGTGAAACTGCCCCAGGGAAGGATCCATTTACTGCAAAGTTTTACAATTATGGTAGGGAATATATTGCTCGGTTTTTGGGTCTCTTATTTAATGGACTGGCAGTATAGCTTAAAGATTAGAGCAATGAACTGTGAATGAGCTTGATTCCTGCAGTAGATATCAGTTTGATTCCTACAACATCCACTTGCATACTGTGTGACTGAGCAAGTCACTAACCACCCTAGTACTCCTGGGTTGCTCCAGAAAACAGGCACTTGTGTGCCTAGTGGGCCTTACCCAGTTACCAAAGTGAAAAAAATTTGATGTGACAAGGCCTTTTTGGCTCCATATTTTGGGAAGCATTTTTTAATTTTTCTGTATAAACAGAAGGGTGACCCTTTACATTTGGTAAATGGAGATTGATCTGTTTACACTGATTAATACATTTTGACTAAGATTTTGAGATCTAGATTGGTAAAGGCAGCGGGCAGTCTTATAACTTCATACCAAACAGCACGTGCTAAATACCACACACAGCAGAATGTCGTGCAACATAATCACGTTGCATGATTCACTGATAACTTTTTTCTAAGTGGGGGCTCCACCCCAAACACCCCCTATTAAGGGGGGGCTGTGCCCCCCCAGACCCACCCCCACTAAGGATTCTAACTCCAGGGGGATCAAACACAGATAGCACACAGGTCTGTGTTTTGGCACAATGCCAGTGCTAGTAAGCGTATGACATTATGACCCAGTAAGGTACCATACCTGTTCAATTTCAGGTCATTTTATACAAGATAACCTCCTACTGACAAAGGAGATATTTGAATTATTGCTTCAAAAAAGAATGCACACAGGGTATGTGGTGCTCACTGGTAAAAATAAAACCTGGAATTTCTTGTAAATTGTGGCAACTCACAACCCACAACTTTCACAGGACACCAGAGCTTGAATAAGTATCAAATTATTTTATTCCATTATAGAAAACATGATCAGGTACACCAGATACAGCCTGACACATTTCAGATTCTTATACAATTCTTTATCAAAGGCTGAGGAACCATTTCACACATGTTACTTAAATATCACAATTTGATGACATCACCTCTGTGTCCATCCCAGTAAAAATGTGTGACACATAAAATAACAGGATAAAGTGCAAAAGATAGAATATAAAAAGCACACACAAGCAGAGAAAAAATCTATCTATCTTCCAAATAAGGCTTTAAATCAAATTCAACATTGAGACCTGGGTGGCTGTTTGCCCTCAGTCTCAGGATCCAGTCATTTTCTTTTTTCAAAATCTTATTCCTAAAGTTACCACTGCTAGGGTTCAGAAACACTTTCACGATACCCATACATTTAAAAACATGTCCCTGTCTGTCATCCATTTCCACCGTATGGGTTGCTGTTGTATAGGACAAATCCCTTTTATCAATGGCTTATATAAGTTAATTCACTCTAACCCTGAACTGCCTTTCGGTCTTTCCTACATGGTTCCATGTCATTTGCATGCAAAAAAGTTCAGCTCGGTCAACACAGTGTTTGCAATTCAGCGTGGTTATTTTCACTGAATTGACTTATAAGCGCTACTGTATCTCAGCACGATGACCCCAAATCTATATGCCAAGTCTCAGCATATCCAATTAGTTACACACCCTTTAAAAGGCCTGTCTCTGCATATCAAATTAATTGTATGCTAATTTTTTTAAATAAAACTGTCTCTTTCTGACACGTCAACTGACTTAGAGAAATCATGCCACTTCATTTCATCCTGAGCATCAGAAGACAGCCGCTCCTCAGTCACGACAGATACCTGTATCACAAGGAGAGAAAGTATGGGCAAAAGGAGTATTGGAAATGCATCCAATATGATGCATTCAAATGTACTGCAAGGCTGCACACCGAGAATGAAGAAATAATCAAATTCATTCAGGAACACAATCATGTACCAAACCCTGCTGATGCAGCAGTTAGGCAAGTTGTGAATGAAATGAAAGAGAAGGCAGCAAGGTCTCAAGAGACTACTCAACAGGTAGTTGCCAGTGCTACCAGTGACATTAGCCATTTCATCAATGACAAGTTGCCTTCTTTTTTTAGTCTAAAACGAACTGCCCAAAGGACACGTCAGACTGCTTCAGTTGCTCCTACTCAACCTGCAGCACTCAGTGAGCTATTAATACTGCCTGAGTACTGTAAATCTGATGGGGGGGGGATTTTTATGCAGTATGACTCCTGACCGAATGATGCTGAGTGTTTCATTATATTTGCCACAAACAAGAATTTGCAGTACATGAAATGCTTACTGCACTGGTATGTCAATGGAACATTTAAGGCCACCCCAACATTATTTTCCCAGTTGTACACAGTGCATGGTGTTCGATTTATAGCTGTAATCCCATCAGTGTTTGTTCTTATGGCAAATCGCACTTTACTGAGCTATTCCAGGGTTCTATCTCAAATAAAATTATTATGCACTGAACAATAAACGCCAAGAACAATAAACACTGTGGGAGATGGCACTGAGGGTTCAACAGCCTACTTGGTGCAAGTCATCCAACTATATGAAAATTAATTAAGGCACTGAACTACAGACTACACTGACTACTTAAGGGGTGCAGCACACAACTTTCAGCTACAAGTGTAACACTGTTCCATATGCTATGATGATAGGATGCGATTATCACAGACATTGTTTTGAAGTTTTTTTAATAAAGATTTACATTTTAAATTGTGAGAACATTATGAGCTAATCAACTGAAGTACTCTAAAGTACCGCCTCCCACAACCCAGAGAAGAAGGATCGTCCCACGTACACAGTGGACCCTGACCTGTGAACTATGAACTCTGCACTACCAACACTCTGCAATACCACTCTGCACTAACACGTTGCAACACTGTCCAATACCACAAGGAAGGTAAGGATACAAATTTATATTTGCTTTTTCCTCATGTTAACTCTGCAATTGTCCTAAGCGCTGTGTTGGCTATGCGCTAATTTTTAGTATACGCTAAGAAGCATTATGTTGTATTGTTTGCGATGAATTGTTTACGATAAGTTGTTTGCGCTGAAATTACGTGCTACCTTCCTATATAGAACCTGTTGCAGCTACAGGTCACAAGGTAAATAACACCTTCAGTACAGCACGCTATTAACTGCCTAACATCATAATTTTGCTCTGTGGCTGCTCCTGCAAAATTTATCCCTGATACAGCATGTTTGCAAGCAACACATTTTTTTGTACTGGAAGCAGCCTTTGCTGCTATTGAGCTAGTTGTTACACTTCTTCTGGGCAAAATGGCTATTCACTAAACTATCTCTCAGAGTAGGGGGCCTGTCTCTAAGACATAATATGTGAAGCACTAGCCACTGTTTGTAGCCCTCTATCACTAGACAGCACTGTCCAATTGCTTTCAATAATATTTTCTACCTTCTTGGCATGTGCAGAATAGGTCGTGACATAATGAAATCTATCATTGGTGTGTTTCTCCATAACACCTTTATGTAGCAGTATTTCTCTGTCAACTTCTGCAGCAGTTCTCTATGCTTCATATACTACTTGCCTTGCAAAGCCTCTTTCGCACAATCTCCTCTCTACATCTGTGACTTCCCTCTCAAAAGCTTCTTCTGTGGTGCATTTTCTCTTTAAAGAATTGCCCCTTAGGTGTGTTTTGTACAGTATGGCATGGATGGCAGCTCGATGCCAAGAGCAACATGTTGCCATCCACATCCTTTCTGTACAATTATGTATTAACTGTGCCAGTAGTTTCCATCTTAATTGTGATATCTAGGTAATTTACCTCTCTATCACTAGCTGTGTGGCTAAATTGAAGATGTTCATTGGTTGAATGTAAAAATTCAATAAAACTCTGTAATGTCCTGATGCCAGCTCACCATACGAGCATGACATCACCAATGTACCATTTCCATACCATTATGTTGGAAAAATAGGGATTAAGTCCTTCATTAAAGATGAAATCATGTTCCCATCTCCTGACATACAGGTTTGACACAGATGGATTGCATGTTGCCCCCATCGCAGTACCCTTAATTTGTTGATACGTCTCCATTAAATGTGAACACATCTTTCATAAGTACATGTTCAAGCAATTTTAAAATAAATTCTATCAGTGATCGAGAAAAGAAGCCACATCATCTAAGGCGCCCTTCTGAGGCACATTGGTGTAGAGTGCCTCAATGTCGAGTGTAACTAAGGGGCAATCTTCCCCTATACTTAAACCTTCTGTCAAATTCAAAATGTTTTTTGTATCTTTAATATAAGAAGGCAATCGCTGTACAAGGGGACAAAGAAATGAGTCAATGTGTTGTGAGATGGATTCTGTAAGCTAACCCAGGTCGCTCACAATTGGCCATCCAATTTTCCCTGTTTTTATGCACCTTTGGTAGTACATAGAAGGTTGCAGTGACAGGGTGTTCAGTTTATAGGACTTTTTTTGTAGATTCTGCCTTGTTTAAAGGCTTGGTTCATGGTCTCATCAATACTGAATTTAAAGTCCCACATTGGATTGTCCTTTAACTTTTTGTAGAACACATGGTTATGTAACTGTCTCTCTAGTTCCAGTTGGCAATCTGCAATATCCATCAGAACTATGCAGCCCCCTTTATCAGCCTATTTTATAACAAGGCTGAAGTCATTTTGTAGCTTCTGTAATGCCAATCTCTCTTCTTTGCTTATATCATTGAAACTTAAATGTGTTAAATCATCTAATAGCTATTCAAATTCTTTTTCACATAGTTCTTTAAAAAACATTAACAGCTGGACATAGTGGATGATTGAAAACAGGAGATATTTGAATCTAGCAAACAAGGTGAATGGTCAAGCTTCCTCCTTAGTCTTGATCAGAATACAGCTCTGCACAGTGTATCACAGGTATTCTTGTTTAAAGTTTTGGAAAGGTATTATATCCCTTCTGCTTTTATTTGTGGCTAAGAGTTTAATAACACTTGATCAGCATTATTTCTAATGTGAGTGGGTATACTGGTTCCAGCATTCAATGTGGAAGGGGGTTCAGTAAGGAAGCTCTCTGAGCCCTTGATATATGTCTTCTGTTTAGATCCAATACTTTAGACAAATGGGGCAAGACACTGCAGTTAGAGGATTGAGGACATCAGTAACCTGATCTCCGATTAAACTTTCTGCTTGTGCAGATTATGTTTTCATATATGATTATGGACAAAAATGGTGGATTTGTTTCAGTATTTTTTCTCTGTGTCTGATTCTCATTTGAACACAGTGAAAAGTACTGCTTTACAGGTAGGTAGGATTCAGCCTGTTCCTGCTACTTCATGAATTCTTGTTTCTTCTGGTCTGGTTCCAGTTCGGGGTCTCTTTTTTTGGTCCAGGAGACAATGCCTTATTGAATGGGAACAAGCAACTGAAGTATGTAAACAAAAGGCTAGATGGAAATCCTGGAAGAAGCCCAGGAAAACCAGGGTGACTGCAATAAAAAATTTTCCTGTTGCCTATTTTTACCCTCATTAGCCTGGTTTACTTACCACATAAATCAGCGGAGGACAAATTGCATAGTCTTTTGTTTTCCAGATGCTTTGGGTTAGCCATCTGAAATCCATTAATAGAAATATTCTATACTTCCCTGTCAACAAAGCAGGTCTATATCGTGTTATTTTTGCTAATTTTTAAAACCAATCGGGATCCAATTGTTCATGGCACTTTTAAAATATGGTCAGAATGGGTGAGAACGTAGGCTACACCTTTCTTTCAAGCATGGGCTGAGCAGTTTCAGAAGCAAATCAAATGGGACTGGCTACCTGGATGGGCAGTTGGGTTTGAGGGAACAATTGAGGATACAGTGCAGAGCTTCAGACAGGCATGGGATAGGCATAAGGGAGCAATACAGATGAGTATGAATAGATAGGCCATTGACAGAGCACAGGCCAATGGCACATTCATAAGGTAGAAAAAGAAATGGGCAGACCGGATGGGCCTTGCGGTCCTTATCTGGTGTCAACTTCTATGTTTCTATGTAAATTGTCTCCAGAGCTTTGGGGAAGGAAACAGAAACAAAGAAGCATGGAATTTGTTGACAGAAAAGAATTGATTGGCTCACCCAGTCTGCCCAAGTTTTCCCTGCCTATTCTACCTCTGCAGACAGTATCTGGTTTCCAGTGACCCTCACCCTCACCTCCTAGCTAATATACCCTTATGTTTATCCAGTGCATGCATGAAGCTCCCCACCATTTTAGTCTCCTCCACTTCTACTGGCAGTCTGTTCCAGGTGTCTACTACCCTTTCAGTAAAGAAATATTTCCTCAAGTCCCTTCTGAACTCCCTGCCTCCACCTTCATCACATGCTCACGTCCTGGTGCTCATTCTCATTTGAAAGAGACTGCTCACCTGTACCCTGTTCACCCATGTTAGGTACTTGTATGTCTCAATCATGCCACCCATATCTCTCCACTCTTCCAGGATGTACATATTGCGACCCCTCAACCTCTCCTCATAGGGTTTCACATGCAAACCTTCACCATTTGTTTTTGCCATTCTCTGGACTGCCTTCACCCTGACTACATCCCTTCCAAGGTGATTTTTCCAAAACTGGGGGAATACCAGGGAGTAGTACAGCAATACTACCATCTCCTTCCTCCTGCTGGAGATACTCCTCTCTATGCAATCCACCATCCCACTAGCCCTGCCCATGGCTTCTCATACTGCACTGCCACTTGAGGTTCCCTTTCCTGTCTAGTGACTGCCAGTACCACCCCATATTCCTGTACTCAGCACTGGGGTTCCCCTGGCATAGGTGAATGATTTTGCACTTTTTGGCATTGAACTCCATCTGCTGTGCCTTTGATCACTCCTTGAGTTTCCCAAGATCCCTATGGATTTTCTCCACCCCCTCCAGAGTGTACACCCTATTACAGATTTTTGGTGTCATTTGCAAAAAGGCATACTTTCCCCTCCAGTTCTTCAATAATATCCTCTATGAAGATTTTAAAGAGGACTGGTCTCAGTACTGAACCCTGTAGTACCCCACTTTTATTTTGTTTTAATTTTATTAACTCTAGGATTAACACCTTTGAGCAAGAACAGCTCATTTACAAAGGTTCCACATAATAGTGTGGGTAGACAAACAGGGTGAACATCATTACAAAAATTATACAGAGGTAGAACAGATGGAACTGAGCATACAGGTTGCAAATCATTATTCATAATTCGAGACTACACATGTTGGGTAGAAATACAGCTAAGACCAGTCAATAGACATGGAGAGAATGGCTCAGACTGAGAACTGAGCAGTGCATAGGTAGGCTAGGTGTGAAGGAGATTGAGAAGGAATAGTAGGGAGGGTAGTCCCAGAGGAGTGGGTAGGCTAGAAGGCCATTGTCGAGGAGGGAGTGAGAAGTGCTTGTTGAGTAGGGGTAGGGGACAGGGGAGCTAAAAACTGCTGGTGTTGGTGGGGATGAGGTGGGGTAGCAGTGGGTGGAGGAGGGAGATAAAGAGGTGTACTTGGTAGCAGAGATTTATTGGAGAGAAGCAGGAAAGTCTGAAGTGCTAGGGGTGGTAGGAGCTCTAGGTGAAACAGTCACAGCTTCTAAATGAGGTGAGCCTGGAGCAGCCGTTTGAAGGGGCCAATTTTGGGAGCAGTCAGGATATTCCAGTTGTCACTTGTCACTCTCCCATCCTTAGACTGAGTGCCGTTTAACTACCACCCTCTGTCTCCACTCTGTTAACCAGTTCCTAATGCAGTTTACCACTTTGAACTCTACTGAGGAAGCCCGTGATGAGCGATGCAATGGGGCACTCTCATTTTTCCTTCTGCCTCTGCACTATTGGGGTCAGGTAAATTTCTGTCCAACCTCAAGCACACTGCATATTTTGCATGTCTGTTCTTTTCTGTTTTTTTTGCACAACAATATTGTAATAACTGGCTTGCATTTTTTCCCATAGGAAAACTCCAGTTATAATTCACTGATTTAACCTGTAGAATATAACAATAAACAAGTGCCAGTCTTCCCTTGGTCCATGCAGGCACCAGCCACCGCTCTTCTCTTCCTTTCTGCCTTTCATAAGCACTGCACACTTCACCGCCACTGGCACTTGGTGGTAACTTAACTTAAAAAAGAAAACATTAACTGAGCTCTTTCTGGTATTAAGCTTAAGCTTTGAAAAAACTAAAAAGAAAAAAAGTGAAACATTTTGTTTCCCCAGCCACGTTGGACTGTGGACCATGCTGAAACCCTACCGGACCACAGCTGCGCAGGGTTGTGTTTTTATTTTATATAATGGCTGTGGAGGAAAAATACTCCCCAGGAAATATATAAAATAAAACATGGGGTGGTGTGTTTATGTCAAGATTTTACATACACCCTTGGTGTTGGATGGTTAAGTAAACCCCTTGAACTTTGCTCTCAGGGTTTTGTTGCATCTTGGGTGTGTGTAAAATCTTGTTAAACGCACAACCCCATGAATTATTTTATATGTTATGGAAGGGAGTTGCACCCAGGAGTTAAAATCCTAGTCAAAAGCTACAAATCTGTACTTTATGTAGTTTCTGTTTTCTCAAGCACACTAGCCTGCATTAGAAAAAGCAGAACTCAGCATAGCTGTTATATTTGGAACATTATTCAGATTTTATCTGCTCTTTGAGGGTAAAGCCAACCCCTCTGAGATTGTGTGCTTTTTCTGTGAAATACTTTCAGCCTTATTTCATGAGCAATGATTGCAGTAAACACTTTTGATGTTTTCAATATATATTCGTTCATACAATATAATTTTTTTGTCTCAAAGAGGAATTTTTGAGAAAACCTCTTGTCCATTACTGAGTGCAGTCTCAGCTTTTGGAATACACAACATCCTAATCAGCAAGGGTTAAATTTGACAGGAGCCTACTTGAACTCAGGTCCAGCACCTTTTCAAAAATTGTGTATTTCTCCCACCTCTGTCATCTTTCTCCACTGTGTAATACAGGATTTTCTCACCACCTTAAAATGACAGTTCCACTGCCTAGAAATGTAGATGTGAGAGTTTCTCCAAGTAAAAATTTTCAGTTTAACCACTGCTAATCAGTCTCCTGTAGTACAGTGTTGAAGGCCTTGCTAAAGTCAAGATTTGCCACGTCCACTGCCCTACCCTGGTCTAGCTCTCTGGTCACCCTGACAAATCTATCTTTTTTGTTTGGCATGACTTACCCCCGTGACTCCATGCTGCTTGTGGTCCTGAAGCCTATCAGTTTGCATGCTGAAACAGTCTTTCTTTCCCCACCACTAAAGTCAGACTGACCAGCCTATAGCTGCAAGCCTCCTCACTGCTGCTGCTCTTATGCAGCAGGAACACATTAGCCCTTCTGCAGTCCTCCAGAACCACACCTGTTTCCAGTGAGCTATCAAACAAGGCTGTCAGTGGGGCAGCTAGCACTCCCCTTAGTTCTTTTAGTACCCTGGATGTATCCTGTATGGTCACATAGCCTTAGTCACTTTCAGGGCTGTGAATTCTCTCAGGAATCTTTCCACTAAAAATGGATATGTATCCACCTCCCCTCTAACCCCCCCCCATTCTTGCTTTTCTCTGATGATTTGTCACTCTGCCCTTAATGGTGAAGACTGAACAGAATAATCTGTTTAAGTGGTCAGCTTTTCTTGGCCATCTACTTCACTGTTCCCCTCTTCTTCACTTCTGAGCCACACAATCACTCCCTTTGCTTTTCTCATCTCACTAACATACCCAACTAGCAATCTTTTCCTCAGTTTGCTCCTTTGCTCCCCCAACCATCTTGCCTTTTTTCTTCTGCCTTGCTTGGTACTGTATACTTCTGTGTCCTCCTCCCTCCGCATTCTATTGCATCTCTTGAATGCCACTTTTTTCTTTCACCACCCTTGCCACTTCCTTGGAGAACCATAACAGTCTCCTTTTCCTTCTTGTTTTGCTTATTTCTTTCACACAGAGGTTGATTTCCCTAATTATGCCTCCATTATTCTTCCATGCGTCATCTACTCCCAATAACCCATAATTGAGGCACTTTCTGAGGCAATTTCCTATTTCTTTCAAATCCCCATCTTGGTATGCCTTGTATTTTAGGATACTGGAAATGTTTTTTACTTGGTCTGTGTTTCTGGAGCTTAGCAGATATGCATGCACCTAACATTTTAGCTCATCTGATGGATAAGAGGATTCCTCCAAGTGTGTGCATCATCCAGTGGCTCAGCAGTCGTAGTAGACTATGGAGTCTGTGACAATCTGAAGTACAAGTGTCTGGGGGAGTGATTTTGCCCCAGATATTGTTGTCTGATTTATTTAAAAAAATTGAACATTTGTTTATTTTTACATGCACCTTTGCAGGAACATAGTGGGATGCCTAAGAACAACTTTGGGCTAAACCAAGATTCATTATTATTTCTTATTCTGAAATTATATATGGACATTTTTATGTTTGCTTGCATGCATGCTCAACAAACATTATGCGACAGCTTAGGAGACAAGCAGGTCGTGGAGGTGCAGCACTCTGGCAGTCAATGAGGTGCATTTGAGGGCTTGGCACTGGAGGACCAATGCAGGCCCAAGATCTTGATGACACTGGTTCTGCAAAAGTGCCACCAAGTTGAAATGTTTTCACCGCTGCAATCAGGGGCCACCTCATCATTGCGGCATCAGACATTCCGCTGCAATGAGGAAGCAACCCATCATTGCAGGGTGGAACCTTGCCGAGGTGCCCTCATTAGTTCATTTGCCCATGGGGCAGCCCACTCCCTGTCAGCATACTGTGACCCCTCCCCCATTTGTTGTGTGCTGAGGGGGTGCCCAATTCCCCTCAGCATCATGAGCCCCCCAACAGTATTTCTTTGCTGATGGGGCGGCCCAATCTCCAATGGCTTCAGTCCCTACCCTTTCCAGTAAATTTTCTGATGGGGTAACCCACTCCCCATCGGTATAATGTCCTTTCCACAAAATTTGTTATGTGCCAAAGGGGGTGCCCAATCCCCATCAGCTCCCTCCCACTCGGTATGTGCTGATGGGGGTGCCCAATCCTCTGTCGGCTACAGTCCCTCCAAAAAAACACTCAGGTGGCATGCTGGGAGACCACCCTATCGTACCAAAAGTCCCTGAAAAAAAAAGTTCCATGATGTTTTTTTTTTTAACTTGTAAAACAGAAAATGGTCCCTCATAGAGTCTGCTGACACCTCCCCTACCCCATCCTGTGCCCACCCTCTGTGCACCCTGTCTCTCCACACCCCCTCACCCCATATTTACTTCCGAATGATTTTGCGGTCACTGCACAGAATCACCTTTCAGGACTGATTAATGAAATGACAGTGCCACTGTTAATGAGGTTTGCTCTCAAAAGGCCTAAGTGGCAAACTTGGTGAACAAAATCCCAAAAATTACTGTTTTTCGAGCGTCTGTTGTGCAGTTTCCATACACCCTTGTAACTTCGCGAATATGTAATATTTTCAATCCAGATTTTCAACACTGCCATTTTTTCACACCTCCTTATGAACAGTATAGCTGTCATTTTTCACATCCTGGCTGAAATGTGTTTTCGCACTTCCGGCGCAGAATAACGAGGTCGCTGTGGGAAATCAGTGTTCGGGACTGATTAAGAAGACGACAGAGACATCGTTCACGAGCAGAGGTCCTAAAATGCATATGTTGAGAATTTGGTGATTAAAGTCCATAAAATGACTGTGTTACAAGCGTGCGTTGTACTGTTTCCACGCACCATTGTAACTTGGCAAATTTGTAATATTTTAACGCCAGATTTTCAACACTGGCATTTTTTTCACATCCTGGCCGAAATGTGTTTTTGCACTTGTGGTTTGGAATAGCGTTGTCACTGTGGGAAATCAGTGTTTGGAACAAATTAAGATTGAGCGAGTGAGAGAGGGGGAGTGAACAAGCTCAACTGAGCTCTGTCGAGACTACTGCAGATTTCTTTGTGGGCAAAAAAAGACATCAGTGCAGGCAGGATCCCAGTACAAAACAGCAGCCTGCAGCACTGGGAGAAACAGAACGAGCAAGTGAGAGAGGGGGAGTGAGCAAGCTCAACGGAGCTCTCTTGGGACTGCTGTGGATTTCTTTGTGGACAGAAAAAGGTGCCAATGCAGGCAGGAGCCCAGTACAAAAGGGAAGCCTGCAACACTGGGAGGAACAGAATGAGTGAGTGAGAGATGGGGGAGTGAGCGAGCTCAATGGAACTCTGCCGGTACTTCAGAGTTGCCCACCCTTCTGCCTAGGGTCCTCTGTGGTCCTATATTATAGCAGGTTCTCTGGGGTGGAGAAAAAGCAATGATTGGATACTTTGAGGGGTGCTGTAATAATACAGATTTAGTTGTTCTGTTTATTTCTCTAACTGAGCTAAGTACTGAGCTATACTGTTATGATTGCTGTTATAATACATATTTATTTGTTCTGTTTATTTCTCTAACTGAGCTGAGTAATACTTGAAGTGCAATAGGATTTCTAACTGGGCTAAGTGAAACTTTATGAGAATTGAGAACAAAAAATATGGTAGCTGAGGGGTGAAAAATGGACAAGAAGGCTTTAGGACTGCTACAGTAATACAGTATTTAACTGATGAGATCTGAGACTGAATTACCCCAGTCAGCAAGGGGCCAGTAGGGGGACTAGCATGGGGGGACAGGAATTTGAGTAAATAGGGGTCTAATAGTTATAGTAGTGTACAGAACCTGGGAGTAAGAGCCCGTAACATAAGGTGAGGCCAAAATGGGGCAGGTGCCACATGTCAATAGGGTGGGCATCTTTGGAAGGGTGCTGGGATGTACAGGGTGTGGGTCTGCCATGCTTCTGGACTGGGCTTGGAGGATGGGGGGTGTATGGTCTGTAGATGACTGGCTAGTTTGAGGCAGGAACTGTGGAGGTTAGGGAGGAGTCTAAGTGGCAGGGCAGATGAGTATGGTACGCATTCTGGCTGTGGGGGAATAAGGGATGGCAAGGGGGGACCGAGGAAGAACAACTAAGGACTGAAACTAACCCCAGTATCAGAGGCACTAGCAGAAATGAGAGGACAGGGGACGGGGTGTCTGAGGCGAGAGGGAGGCCTCCTATTGGGGGAGGAAGAGACCACAAGAACTACCAGGGGAGAGAGCAGATGGTGCAGGTATCCAGGATATAAGGCCAGGGAGCAGAGGTGGGACCAGGAGTGGCATGGAGGGGAACAAGTAGGAGTGGGGAAGTGATAGGGGGAACATATGTAGGAGAGGTATCGACTAGGAATAGATTTGAGCCTCTGCTATGGGACAGAGATTGAAGAAGGAACATACTGAAGGGGGGAGGACAAGCGGGGCATGAGAGGGATGGCAACAGCTAGGGGAAGAGATAGCATGGACAAAAGGTTAGAAGAGGGGGCCTCCTGTTGGGGGAGGAAGAGACCATGAGGAGTACTAGGAGAGAGAGCAGATGGCTGTGGGTAGGAAGGGACCAGGGTGGGATGAGGGGTGGCATGGAGGGGAACAAGTAGGAGTGGGGAAATGATAGGGGGAAGAGATTTAGGAGGGGTATCGATTAGGAATAGATTTGAGCCTCTGCTATGGGAGAGAGAGGGAGAGCAGGAACATACTGAAGGGGGGAGGATAAGAGGGGCATGAGAGGGATGGCAACGGCTAGGGGAAGAGATAGTGAGGACAAAAGGGTAGAAGGAGGGCTAGTAAGGAAGGATGGGGTGGTGACTGGAGGAGAGAAGGCTACAGGAAGGGGGAAGGATAGATGGGGCATCAGTATCAGGGTAGAAGAGAATAGGGGCTCCAAATCAACAACAGCAGGGATAGGAGAGGGGTTGGAAATCAGCAAGGGAGGAGGGGACATCGACTTGGGAAGCCCAGTAGGAAGTAGTCAGGCTGGGAAGGAGTTCAAGGGGGATGGGAGGAATAAGGTGGAGAAAAAAGGTAAGACAGAAGTAGGGGAGAAGATACAGAAATCACAGAGGGTAGAGCTGGCAGGGGTAAGGGGCAGAGAAGATCATATACTGGGGTGGTGGAAGGGGTATTAGACGGGAAAGGGGCTAAGAGATGGGGGATACTCATCTTAGGAGATTGTATACTGAAAGGGTGAGATGGGGTGGAAAGGGGGAAGGCACAGCCGTATTTTGGTTGAAGCTATCCCCAGGTTGACTGCAGGAGGGGCAGGGCAGGCACTGCTCAAGTGTTCAGCAAGGGGGAGGAAGAAACCTCATTTACTGTTGCATGTGGGTACAAGCCACTTGGCGGGGAGACTGTTGAAGTAGTGAGGGGGAGGTTTGAGTAGTTGGGCAAGCAGTGTGAGGTGGTGGGGGAGTCAGTGGCATTCTCGGAGTTACTCCCCATCCCATGTGCAAGTATGGAGAGGAAGAGTAGGATTGAGGAGTTCAACAAGGAGCAGAGGGATTGGTGCCACACCAAAAACTATGAGATAGTGACTAACTGGGGTAGGGTCTGGAGAAATAGTGACTTGTATGAGGGAGACCGGGTACACATGAGCAGGAAGGGGAGGAGAGTATTAAAGGCAGGATTAGAGAGGTATATCTCTACTAAGGTGGATTTAAACTAGTGAGGGGGTGGCTGAAAAACTGAGGTTAGTAGAATGGTCCGGACAGGGGATCCTAATGAGCTCACCCCCTTAGATATAGGTAAAGGTGGAGGCATAGTAACCCTGGGAGGGGGCAGACAAGGTGGTCTGAGTGTAATACAGAAGGCACCACCACCCGGTAAGAATAAGGTGGAGAAAGGGTGTGGACTACCAGGAGGAAGGACACAGGCCAAAGAGGAGAAGAGTGAGGAGAAGGAGGGGTACGGGTGGAAGTTGGTCTCTTTCAATGCAAGAAGCCTGGGGAACAAAACTTCGGAGCTTCAGGTGCTCCTTTCAGAGGGGAAGGTGGACATTGCTGCAGTGGCAGAGACTTGGGCCACAGAGTACCATGATTGGGGCTTGGCAATCCTGGAATACAGGATATAGAGGAGGGACCGGTGGGTTGGAAGGGGGGGGTGCACTCTATGTGAGGGAAGGGATTAAATACATAAGGGATGAGGGAGAAGAGGAGAGGACAGAGGCACTTTGGGTGCTGCTCCTGCACTCCAAGAGCAGAAAGCTGAGGCTGGGAGTGGTGTATAGACCACCAGCCCAATCCAGAGAACTGGATGGGGAGTTGGCAGAGCAGATAAGGAGGGTGTGTAGAAGGGGGAATGTGGTGATAGTGGGGGATTTTAACCTACCACGGGTTGACTGGAGCAACCAGCCACTAGCAGTACCAGGGAGCAGGTGCTCCTTGATGCATTCCAGGACGGCCTTCTCATGCAATTGGTAAGTGGGCCTACAAGGCTTGGTAGCACTCTGGACCTAGTACTGGCAAATGGGGAGGTGGTGAGGGAGGTAAGGGTGGAGGACCCACTAGCAGGTAGCGGCCACCAAACAGTGTAGCTTGTTCTTGAGCTGGGCAGGGAGACAGGAGGCATGGGAACTAAGGTGGTGGACTTTATTAGGGTGGACTTTGGGAGAATGGGAGCAATACTGCAAGGAAGACTCCAGGATATAAGGCTGGGGATGGATGCAGAACAAAAGTGGGGAGTCATATAGACTGGGCTAACAGATGCCACAGTAGCCTGCACCAGGGCCAGGAGTAGGAAGAGCAGAGGCAAGAAACCATGCTGGCTGAACAAGGAAGTGCTGCAAGGGGTGAAGGCAAAGACGGCTGCATACCAGAAGTACAGCAGAACAGGGAAGGCAGAGGATAAGGATGCTTTTGGGAGTTGATCAGGGGAGGTTGCCAGGAGGGTGAAAAAAGCTAAGGCCTCCAGGCAATTAATTCTGCACAGGGCATAAAAGGAGGGGAAAAGGACTTTTTTACATATGTCAGGGAAAAGAGGAAGTGCAAAGAACATATTGTGAGAATAAAGTGGTGAGGGGATCAGCTGGAAAAGGGTGAGGAGTGAGTGGAAATTCTAAATGAGTACTTCTGCTCCATTTTCACTAAGGGGAGGGATGGCTCACTACCAGGATGGGCTGGGGTGGTGGGAAAAGAGGAGAGGAGGTGACGAACAAAGTGATCACAGGAAGTACGGTGCTAGAGGGGCTGAGGGCAGTAAGGTTGGACAAGGCACCAAGTCCCAATGTCATCCACCCCAGTGTGCTGAGGGAGATGGTGGAGCTGTTGGCTAGACCACTGGCAGATCTGTTCAACACCTCCCTGGAAATGGGGTATGTGCCCCAGGACTGGAGGGTGGCCCATGTGGTGCCAATGCACAAGAGTGGGCCTAGAGAGGAGCCAGGAAATTATCGTCCAGTAAGACTCATGTCCATAGTGGGAACACTTAAGGAGCCGATATTGAAGGAGAGGCTGGTGGCATTCCTAGACAATAATGGCCTCCATGATGGGCAGCAACATGGGTTCATCTCAGGGAGATCTTGTCAAACCAACCTAATAGAGTATTGTGACTGGGTGACAAGGGAGTTGGACGGGGCCATGCGGTACATGTTCTGTACTTGAACTTCAGTAAGGCCTTTGATACAGTGCCTCATGGGAGACTGGGGGGAAGCTGATAGCAATGGGGGTGGGGAAAAAACTGACTAAATGGATAGAGAACTAGTTACAGGGGAGGGTGCAGAGGGTGGTGGTGGTGTGAGAGCTTTCGGCACCCAGGGCAGTGACAAGTGGGGTGCTGCAGGGGTCAGTGCTGGGTCCAGTGCTATTTGGGCCTTTATCTCTGATATAGCACATGGAGTTGGGAGCAGGGTTAGTCTGTTCACACATTATACCAACTTAGGGATGGTGGTGGACAAAGAGGATGGATGGGGAAAACTGCAAGGGGGTTCTAACCACTGGTCAGTGGAGAGGCATCTAGGATTCAATGCAAAGAAGTGTAAGGTGATGCACTTGAGGGCTAAGAACCAGAAGAGGGTTCTATTGGTTAGGGATCAGAGAGGAGGAGATGGACCTAGGGGTCTTGGTAACTGGGAGCATGAACAACTCAGCCCACTACATGAGAGCAGCAGCGATGGCAAACAGGATGCTGGGGTTCATTGCAAGGGTGTTCTCATCCAGACACAGGGATGTGATCCTTCCTCTCTACAGATTATTGGTCAGACTGCACCTAGAGTACTTTGTGCAATACTGGAGGCCATATCTGAGGAAAGATATAAAGTTATAGGAGGGGATGCAAAGGAGGGCAACAAAAATGTTGAAGGGGATGGAAGGAAAGAAATATGAAGTTAGGCTGAAGGACCTGAACATGTACACACTGGAGGAGAGGAGGATGGGGGTATATGATTGAAGCATTTAAATACCTGAGGGGTAACTAAACCTAGCACCGAGGGGGGGTTTAAACTGAGGAGTGGAAGAGAGATGAGCTGGCATGGATTAAGGTTGAAAGGGGGACGTTTCAAGAGGGAAATGAGGAGGCACTACTTCTCTGACAGGTTGGTGTCTAGTTGGAATGCGCTGCCAGAGGGTGTGATAACATGCAGGACAGTCAATAGCTTTAAGAAGGAGTGGGATAAAGCAAGAGGAAGAGTCAGGATCATGGGCTGGGACAAGCGTGGGAGGAAATGATGGGGAGGAGGCTGGGGCAGCTGCAATCTGGGGTGCTAGCGGCACACTCGGACAGACTTACGTAGACCGATTGGTGTGTTCTGCTGGCAGATTCGTATGTTAGCATATAAAATCACAGTGACTCTGTTTATGAGCAGGGGCCCCTAAAATGCCTATGTTGAAAATTCGGTGACAAATATCCATAAAATGACTGTGCTACAAGCGTACATGATGCAGTTTCCATGCACCCTCATAACTCTGCAAATTTGCAGTATTTTCACTCCAGATTTTCAACATTGCCATTTTTTAAGACCTCCTTGTAAACAGTACAGCTGTCATTTTTCACATCCTGCCCAAAATATGCATTTATACATCTGGTGCAGAATACCTCAGTTGCTGTGGGAAATCAAGGTTCGGAACAGATTAAGAAAATCATAGTGACAGTGTTCATGAGCAGAGGTCACAAAATGCCTATGTTGAAAATTTGGTGAAATAATTCCACTAAATGACTATGTTACACACATGCATTGCATAGCTTCCACGTACACTCGGAAGTTTGAGCATTTTTAATATCTTCACTACAGATTTTCAATACTGCCATCTCTTCACACCTCCCTACAAATGGTACAGCTGCCATTCTTCACATCCTGCCCAAAATGTGTTTTCATACATCTGGTGCACAGTGGCACAGTTGCTGTGGAAACTCAAATTTCAGAACACATTGACAAAATCAGAGTGCCACTGTTCATAAGAAGAGGTCCAAAATGCGATCATGAGGTGGGGGCCACAAAATGGCCATGCTGAAAATTTGTACTACAAATACCAACACATGCCTGGGGCATTACGGTTTCTAACCATAACGTCCCACCCTGTATGGACTAATAGGCATCGGGGTGTGCCTTTGGATTGCTGACTGTAATGCTCATGCCATTCCAACCCGACCCCCCGTCCTGCAGCCACTTACAGGCATCGAGCTGTGCCTTGAACTCTTCTGCCCCACAGGTCACCCCATTCTATATTGCACCCATTTCAGAGTATGCCCTTATGGTGTGGGGTGACTGTAAACCTGAACACCCCAAGGCACACCTTAGCACTTGTCAGTGTCTGCAGGATAGGGTAAGGTGAAATGGCATGAACGTTATCGCCGTCAACCTAAATGCATGCCCCAATGCCTGTCCGTCTCTGCAGGGTGGAGGTGGGGTTGGTGTGAAGGTCAATACTTCATTGCCATTCCTACTCTGCATCTGTCTAATTCCTGCATTTCCAATGCTAATACCAGCAAGCAAACATTCGGCATTGACAAATACTTGTTCTAATTTGTCAGACATGTGGGAATTTAGTAGTCAGAGGCAGTTATTTTCATGTATTAAACTGTATTCATGGCAAACAGGATGCAGGCTTTAGTTTGAACAGAAGGTTATTATTCATAGTGCTTTGATAGAGATGATTGAACATTGTGTTATATCTGTTTATGAACAACAAGCTGAAGTATTTACACCTGTGGTTCTTAGGAAATACTGCTCCCAGATGAAGAGGTTACAAAATTCTTGAGCAGGACTGCTTTGTTTTTTTTTCAGATTTTGTTTGATGAAATGCATTTTTTTCCTCTACATTATTTTTTCCTTCATGGTTTAAACTTATCATTTTATCTAGGTTTCCACACCTGTTGTAAGGCTTTTCATGATTTTCTCTGTATTGTTCCTTTGCAAGATTATTTTATTTTGACAGTTTCCTATTTGCTATCTCTTTTGTTCAATCAAAATAAAAAAACGTTCCCTTCTATTCCTCAATATATTTTATGGGATCATTAACTCCCTCCTCGACAGTAAACAAAGATAGTTAGAAATGACCTCAGTTTCACATCTCAGTCAAAGGAATGCACCTCAACAGTGCAGAACCCCACCTCCTATTGCACTGCAGTTACTGTTATGGGGGTTACCTAAATAAATGATGTGTGGCAAGAACGCATGACTTTCTTAATCTACTGTCCCCTGAGGCAAATGTGCTATCTATTGACTCATTCCCAGCTATAACACTGGTGCAACCCAGGAGAAAGTTTACATAAAGAAAGCAGTACTAACATTAACAAGCATTTGTCAGTGCCGAATGTTGATTGCTTATATGTGCTGTTTAGGTATTTGGAAGTGAAAGTACCATGCCTAAGAACTGTCATGCCCCCCCCCCCCCAAGACATCCACTCTGTCTTTCTGTTCAGTATTCACAGAAGAGTAGGAGGGGCAAGGGCCATAGCAGTACAGCAGTTGCTAAGGCGTGAAGAGGAGGACAATAGTCCATTCACAGGCAGAAGAATCCTGCAGGAGGTGACTAAATGGAAGGTGGACAAAGTGATGGGACCAGATGGCATACACCCAAGGATATTAAAAGAACTGTGAAGGTAGACAGCAGTACCTCTGGCAGCCATGTTGACTGAGTCATTCAACACAGGGGTGGTGCCAGAGAATTGGAGGAGGGCACATGTGGTCCCTCTATACAAATCCAGCAGTAGGGAGGAGGCGAGGAACTATAAACCAGTCAGTCTCACCTCAGTAGTTGGGAAGATCATTGAGACATTGCTTAAAGAAAGGATAGTGGGGTATCTAGAAGCCATCGGAGCCCAGGACCATAGGAAACATGGATTCACAGTGAGGAGGTCATATCAGACAAATCTGGTTGATCTATTTAACTGGGTGACAAAGGTAGTAAATCAGGGTGGGGCAGTGGGCAATGCTTACCTTGATTTAAGCAAAGCCTTTAACACCGTCCCACATAGGAGGCTGATAAAGTAGCTGAGTAGTCTGGGAATGAGGGAAAGGGTGGTAAACTAGGCTAGAAAGTGGCTAACAGACAGGAGGCAGAGAGTAGTGGTAAATGGGGTACAGTCTGAGGAGAGGGGGTGACCAGTAGGGTGCCGCAGGGATTGGTCCTGGGGCCAGTCCTATTCAATATCTTCATTAGTGACATTGCAGAAGGGCTGAAGGGAAAGGTCTGTCTGTTTGCAGATGACAGCAGGATCTGTAACACAATGGTTACCCCAGAGTGGGTGGAGAAAATGAGGAGGGACCTGGGGAAGCTTGAAAAATGGTCTGAGGACTGGCAACTGAAGTTTAACTCATTACCTCCTGGGGAGCCATTTTGTGTCAGGTAAACAATGGATAGTTCGGACTTCATATGGAGCTATTGGAGGTAATGAGTTAATTCAAAAAAGTGCAAAATTATGCACCTGGGACACAGAAACCCTGGGAAAAGCTAAAGGATGGAGGGTTGGGGAGTTGCTGACAGTCACAAAGAAGGAATGGGAACTGGGAGTTCTTATTTCAGATGATCTGAAAATGTCAAAGGGGCAAGGCAGCTGGGAGGGCCAGTGACATGCTGGAGTGCATAGGCAGGGGTATCACCAGCATAAAGAGGGAGGTAGTGATGCCATTATATAAAACCATGGTCAGGCCTCACATGGAGTACTGAGTGCAGTTCTGGAGGTCGCACCTTTGTAAAGATATTAACAGGCTAGAGATGGGCCAGACAAGGGTGAATGAGATGGTACAGAACTTGCAACACAAGACTTATGAGTATAAATTAGGGGATCTCAATATGTACTCACCGGAAGAGAGGAGGAAAAGAGGGGATATGATAGAAATATTCAAGTACCTCAAGGGTATAAGTATAACTACTGAGAAGCAGGAGACAGCTGCTATAGACACACGTGCCAGCATCTGTGTGATATTCTGCTGTTCTTATAAATCTGTAATCTCCAGTATTTCAGTAACCACATAACCACACTGCCTTCTTTAGGCAATTTTATGTTGGTTGATGCCTGGTGTCAGATGGCAGATAGAGGGCTCACTAGGTTGTGTTGCCATTTGAAAAACTACATAGAGTGTTCTTTTACTAGTAAGCATTTTGGAAAGTTGGTGAAGGTTTCACAATGTTTATTATGATTTTATCTCCTTATGTCTGTCCCCTTTGGTCCCCCCATCCCCACACCGCAACAGTCATCAGTGGCCACAGCTGCAGCCTTCTTCTTGCCAAGCTGGTGGGTGAGGAGCTGCCTTCACAGTCTGTGAAAACTGAATCTTTCAGTGCCGCTTATTGGTCATCTTCCAACAGAGGTAAGGAGGTGCCACCCCAAAACTAACTCAGGACAAGCAGCTTTCAAAGTGGGGAAGAATTGAGTGAGCAAGAATCAAGTACTCATTCAGCTGCAGCATTGATTTTAAGATCTGCATCTGGTGTGGACACTGCAAACAGAACCCCAGCTCTTTAAGCAGCCTTATGAAAAGTAAAGGCTTCTCAAAGCACTGTGGTTCTGTTTATTGTACTGTAAGTGGGCTGCATCTAATTCTGCAAGTTACTGTACCTTACATCTGGATGTATGGTAGGCCCAACTTTAAATAACCACTGCACTGGAATGAACACATAATGCTATAGAAACACAGAATTTATCAACAGAAAAGGACAGCTCAGCCCACCCAGTCTGCCCAAGTGTTCTCTACCTACTTGTAACTCCTGCCTGTATATGTTACTGCATATTCTGCCTGCGTCCATCAGGACCTCCTTGTAAATGAGCTTGCTTAATGGATTTTTCCTGCAATGAACTTGAACCTACTCCACTTCCATAGCCTTATTGATCTCCGTTGACCCCCTCCTTCCCCTTTTTCTAATATACCCCTATGTTTATCCCATGCATGCTTAATGCTCCCCACCATTTTAGCTTCCACCACTTCTCCTGTCAGTCTGTTCAAGGTGTCTACCACCCTTTCAATAAAGAAATATTTCTTCACATCTATCCTCAATGCCCCCCCCCCAGCTTCATTGTATGCCCTTGGTTTGAGTGCTCATCCTCATTTGAAGGAAAGTTCCCAGCTGTATCCTTTTTAACACTGTGAGGTACTTTGTAGGTCTTGGTCACATCACCTCTCACCCTCCTCTCTTCCAGAGTGTACTTGCTGAGATTCTTCAGCCTTTCCTTGCAGGGATTCCTGTGAAAATTCTGAACCATTTTAGTTGCCCTACTCTGGAAACCTCCACCTTATGTCCTTTCTGAAGTGTGGACTCTAAAACTGGACACAGTACTCCAGCTGGGGGTATACCAGGGAGTGACACAATGGTAGCACAACATCACTCCTCTTCCTACTGGAGATGCCACCCCTTATGCACCCCAGAATCCAATTTGCCCTGCCCATAGCCTTGTCACACTGTAGTGCCATCTTGAGGTTCTCTGATATAATAACCTCAAGAACCCTGTCATGTGTAGTGAGTATCAGTACTTCCCCCCATTCTGTACTTAGCATCAGGGTTCCTATGCCCTAGGTACATGATTTTACACTTGTTGGCATTGAACTCCAACTAAATAAAAACATGGAATTGATTTGAATGAATTGCAGGCTTTTAAGCAGCTTTTCAGGAGTGTGTATGTGTGTGTGAGGGTGGGCTCAGCTACTATAACTATTTTATTTTGATTTGGTATAATCTGTGAACAGAGTAGACCTGCTCCCCATTCCATGTGCTATATCAGAGATAAAGAGCCAAAATAGCACCGGGCCAAGCACTGAGCCCTGCAGCACCCCACTTGTTATTGCTCTGGGTGCCGAAGGCTACCAGACCGCCACCACCCTCTGCACCTCCCCAGTACCCAGTTCTCTATCCATTTAGTCAGACCACCTTCCACCAGCACCCCTTCTTCTTCTCACTCTTCTCCTTCTTGGCATGTGTCCCTCCTCCCGGTAGTCTGCACCCTTTCTCCTCCTTATTCTTACTGGGTGGTGGTGTCTTCTGTATTACACTCAGACCACTCTGCCTACCCCCTGCCAGGGTTACTACTCCTCTGCCTTTACCTATAACTTGCGCAGCGAGCTCATTAGGCTCCCCTATCTGGACCTTTCTACTAACATCAGTCTTTTGGCCTCCTCCCCACTAGTTTAAATCCACCTTAGTAGAGATATACCCCTCTAGTCCTAACCTTTTTTTTTGTACATATTTTCTCCCTGGGCTGCGGTCAGCTTGGTATCCTGATGACCCCCCAACCCTGTCCCTGACATCAGGCCAACTTGCTCACCTCCAAGGATTACCTCATGAGGTGGGGTGGTGAGGAGCTTCCCAGCTCGACTCACTGGAGCAGGATCTGGTTGAGGAGGTGCCATTCGGGGCTGGCAGTGGGGGTCGGAAGCTCATGCTGCCCATCCATTGCCCATTTTCCACTTTTCTCCCCTTTGTAGAGTACGGGCATGCAATGAAACTTAGGCACAGTATGACAACGTCCAGCACACTCTGCCCCCTTTACTACACCACTGTAGTAATGCCCCCGGTTGTCATCAAGTGCCGCTACAGAGTGGTTTGTCCCTGGATCTCGCCCCGGGATAGGAGAGCAGTACTCCGGATGCTCAATCCTATCCCTCCCCTCCCCTACTGATCCCTGGTGGCCCAGGCTGATGTCCGAACCCAGGTCACCAGTGTGGCGTGAGATGTGGGGTCCAGCACCTCAACCCTCAGTGCCAGTGTTCCGGCAATAATGCTGCCTTTACTACTCCTTTCCCCTTACTGCTGCAGTGTACCCTGTCCCCTGCATACAAGTAACTATTCCTCCCAGACTCTAGCCCAGTTAGTCACTAACCCATAATGTTTGGTGTGGCACCAACACTTCAGCCACTCATTGAATTCCTCAAGCCTACCCTTCCTCCCCATGCTTGCACATGGTCCCGGCAGTACCTCCAGGAATGCCACCGACTTCCCTACCCCCTCACACTGCCTGTGCAACTACTTGAACCTCCCCCTCACTACTTCCACAGTGTCTCCCACCAGGTTGTTTGTTCCCAAATGCAACAGTATATGATGTTTCTTCCTCCCCCTCGCTGCACACTTCAGCAGTGCCTGCCCAGTCTCTCCTGCAGTCAACCTGGGGATAGCTTCAACTCAAATACAGCTGTGCCTTTCCCCCATTCTGCCCCATCTCACCTCTTTCAGTATAGAATCCTCCAGGATGACTACCCCCCCATCCCTTACCCTCTTTCCCACTCGCTCGTTCTGTTTGTCCTGGAGCTGCAGGCTGCCCTTTTGTACTGGACTCCTGCTTGCGTTTTCAGCTTTTTCTGCCCACAAGAAACCTGCAGCAGTCCCAACACAGCTCGGTTGAGCTCACTCACTATCCCTCTCTCACTCACTCATTTTGTTTCTTCTGGCACTGCAGGCTACCCTTTTGTACTGAGCTCCTGCCTGTGTTGGCACCTTTTTCTGCCCACAAAGGAGTTCACAGCTGTCCTGACAGAGCTTTGTTGAGGTCACCCACTCCCACTCTCTCTCACTCATTCATTCTGTTTCTCCCGATGCTGCTGGCTGCCCTTTTGTACTGGGTCCCTGCCTCCATTGGCACCATTTTCTGCCCACAAAGAAACCTGCAGCAGTCCTGATAGCGCTCCGTTGACCTCGCTCACTCCCCCCTTTCACTTGCTCAGTCTATTTCTCCCGCCACTGCATGCTGCCCTTTTCTACTGAGCCCCTGCCTGCACTGACACTTTTTTCTGCCAACAAAGAAATCTGCAGCAGTCCTGACAGAGCTCTATTGAGCTTGCTCACTCCCCCTCCCTCACTCTCTTGTTCTGTTTCTCCCAGTGCTGCAGGCTACCATTTTGTACTGGGCCCCTGCCTGCATTGGTGCCTTTTTCTGTCCACAAGGAAATCTGCAGAAGTCCTGACAGAGCACAGTTGAGCTCAGTCACTCCCCCTCTCTGACTAACTCAATCTTAATCTGTCCAAACACTGATTTCCCAAAGTGACCATGCTATTCTGTGCCAGAAGTGCAAAAACACATTTTGGGCAGAATGTGAAAAATGACAGCTGTACTGTTTATAAGGAGGTGTGAAAAAATGCCAGTGGTGAAAATGTTGAGTGAAAATATTACAACTTTCTCAAGTTACAAGGGTGCAGGGAAACTGCACAAGACACGCTCGTAACACAGTCATTTTATGGCCTTTCATCACAAAATTTTCAACATAGTCATTTTAGGACCTCTTCTCATGAACAGTGTCACTGTGATGTTCTTAATGTGTCCTGAACACTGATTTCCCACAGCAACCATGCTTTTCTGCACCAGAAGTGTGAAAACACATTTTGGCCAGGATGTTAAAAATGACAGCTGTACTATTCATAAGGAAGTGCAGAAAAATGCCAATGTTGAAAATCTGGAGTGAAAAGATTGCAAATTTGTGAAGTTATGAGCATGCGTAGCAACTGTGCAACACACGCTCATAAAACAGGCATGTTTTGGATTTTTTCCACCAAATTTGCAACATAGGCCTTTTGAGAGCCCACCTCATTAACACTTGCACTGTCATTTCACTAATCAGTCCTGAAAGGTGATTACGTGCAGTGACAGCGAAATCACCTTTCAGGACTAACACCATGGCTGTGGCTGAATTCATGAGAAGGGGTCCCAATAACACCATGTTGAACATTTGGTACCAAAATTCACAAAAATGCCTGAGCTATACGCTAAAGTTGAAAAACCTATTTATGTCATTATACAGCTTACCAACATTTCTTCAGTTCATGGACGGCTTTGAAGAGTGCAGGTGTGTTCCCCGTCCACCGAAGATCGTTGCGCTGGGCTCTGGAGGTAAGTATGGGGTGAGGGGGGTGTGGGGAGGCAGGGAGCACAGTGGGTGAGTACAGGTTGGGGGTGGTGCCACAGACTCAACGAGGGACCATTTTCTTGTTTACAGGGTAAAATAAACACAGCGGAACAGTTTTTTCCTTTTTACAGGGACATTTGGCATGCTGGGGTGGGCTCCCAGCATGCCCTTGAGTGTTTTTTGGGAGGAGCTGTAGCTGAGGGAGGATTGGGCACCCCCATCGGCACATATGTAGTGGGGGAGGACAAGAGCTGAGGGGATTTGGCACCCCCCTCAGCAGACTACAAATTGGGGGGGGATACATTATGCCTATGGGGAGTGGGCTCTCCTGTCAGCAAATTTGGCTGAGAAAGGGGGACTGAAGCCAACTGGGATTGGGTACCCTTTTGGCAAAGAAAGACGGAGGGGTGCATGATGCCGAGGGGGATTGGGCACCCCATCAGCATACAAATGCATTTGGGGGTGGGGACATTATGCTGACTGGGACTGGGCTCCCCACTGGCAAACTGGGTCGGGGGCATGGAAGGTACCACCCTGCAATGATGGGTCACTCTCTCATTGCAGCAGAATGGCTTACACTGCAATGACGAGGCAGCCCTTGATTGCAGCAGCAAAAGCCTTTCAAGATGGTGGCATGCAAACAGAACTAGTGTTGGCAGCAGTGTGCCACCACATTGGGGAAAGTGGGCCAAGCCTCAAAAGGCAGTGGGGGCATTGGCCACAACAGTGCTGCACCTCCACTACCTGCTTCTGCAGCAAGCTGCCTCAACATGTTTCTTATGTAAACTGAGCCAGGAAAAAAGTAAGTAGGAAAAAAAACAGCCTTTTGTTTCTACAGGTAGTTGTTAATTGTAGCTGGTATTTTTAACATGTGCAAGGCAATTCAACTTCTCAAACTTAAAGGAAAAAATACACTTCATCAAAGGGTGTGTTCATCAAGTACAGTGCCCATGATTAAAATAATTTGAATCCCCTCCCCCCAAAATGTGCCCTCATATGAACCTGTTTGATTAACTATAAAGACAATTAAAAAATGTATTTCTAAATGCATTAATAACACCAATGCTTTCAAAGTTTTGAAACTATTAAAAATACTATATACGTATATAGAATATGGTAAACAATTATTGTTAATCCCAAAAGCTGAACTTTGTTTTTAGTATATAAATATTTAAGAAATACCTGTGGCTCTTTCAACCAGAAAGCTGTGTCTATTGTTTTCCTTGGAAGCTGTAGTTTCAGACACTTCTTAATTAGTATTTCTTTTTGAGACACCAGGTGGCTCTGATAATCATTTGTTCCAAGGGTTTTTAAGTCAATTTGAAGGCATTAAGTAACTTCTGTTCTCCTAGTCCTTAACAAAATGCAGTGACTCCACAGACTTGTTCTGTTCCTTTATCCAGATCCCAAACTAGTGAGTCTTGTTTCAACATGATAGATCCACCTCATGCCCCTCCCACATGAATCAAAAAAAAGGTGGAGGTGGATCTTTAGGAGCTTCTCGGATGGAGGTGGTGGTGGATATTACCCTCCCCAAAAACCAATGTTGCTTCCCACTACTCAGGTTCCAGTTCTTGCACCACCCATTTAAGAAAGAAAATATTACCATGCAACCATTGACTAACATGAAAGTGTATTTATTTAAGGGTGGAAAAAATGTTTTGGAGGAGGGTAAGGTGGAGGAGACTATTTACACTGTCATTCAGTTCCATGGACAGAAAACATGACATCACTCCTTTTGTACATGCAAAATGTCTGCAAGCTCTGCCTACTGCAGCCACAAAAAAAGGATATACTATGATATTCTGACACTGGCTTGCCCAACACCCTGTAGCCCAATACCAAAATTCTGAAATGGAAAATCCCGATAGCAGGATTTTGTCCATTTTATTTGTTTCAGGAGGCTTTGCCCCTTGCACCCCCCTTGACTAGGATTACTAACTCAAGGGGGGGGCAAATCTAACTATCGGGATTTTGTGTTTCCAGATTCCGTCCGTCTGGCTACAGGGTTTTGGACAAATGAGTTTGGGATAATGTGGTGATACTGTGAAAAAGAGGATTCAATCCATTAAGGGTGGTTTAGGAACAACATTGTAAACCACAACCACATACTCAAACAACTGTATGATCATCTTATACAGAGATTCATACAAACATTCCGATTAGGTTTCTCCCCTGAGATCTAATGACCTATCTCTCCTGTCCATCTCCAAGTGTTCAACAAAGATGGGTGAGCAGTCATTTTTCTTTTTGTGTCCCAAAATTCTAAAATTCCCTTCCAGTTAAACTTAGACTCTCTCAATCCCATATTCACTTGAAAAGGGAGCTATATGAGCCAGCCCCACTGGCACATTGGAAGCTTTACCACTCACAATGCCAGTGACCCAAATTTGGTAGTGAGTTTTCATCATCAGTGAGCCAGCTAGTCATAGGAGGATTGAGCATTCATGGGACTGCTGGGAGGGAGGGTTTGTAGAACCCAGTGTTCACTTGGCCCTAGCAGATTGCTGGTGAAAGGCACCTGAGATTGCCTCCAAGGCAGGAGGGGTGGGTGGACTCCAACATGGGGCATGCGGGAACACATGGTGCACATCATTGCATCATTGCATGCCTGCTGCTCAGGGGAGAAAATGGAAAAACAGATACTGGTGGAAGGATAGCACTTGAAAACCTGCAGTCCCACACCTGACTAGTTTAGCTCACCAGTACAACGACTGCACCTGCTTTATGGCAGTAATGGGGAGGGCTGCTAACCATGCAAGGTGGGGTAAGCCCTTGGGGTACCGGCCAGTGGTAAGTCCCAGTGGATGTTGCAGTGATGGGGCTGTGGGTACAGGCTGAATGGAGCCACTGGTAGGGAGAAAAGCAGTGAAGAACAAATACATAAATAAATAAAAAAAGGGAGCTTAATACAGTAAGTACCTAAGATCCACATATAATTACTGCTGTACCAGAATCACTGTCACGTTCTTAGATTTGCCAGTCTTCAACTACTTTTGTAATGAGTGTGTTTACTTGCTCGGTATCATACTGCCTGCCTTCGTCTTGCAATGTTTCTGATATCTGTCTGATATTCAAATCCAATTATTTACTTCATTATAAACAGCAATGTCACATTCATGTGTAAATTTTTTTTAATCATTTCTAACCAATGTACTTAAGGTTATGTCTTTGTACAGTCTGTCATTTATCTGATGAATTGCTTTGTGTAGCCTGCATGTTTAGATTCTGTAAACCTCTTGTTGGTCCAATAAAAGGTATCAAATCACACACTTTGATATCTATCTTTGTAACATTGTTGCTTCATGTTTTGAAATTTCTACTGTTATGTAAAACTATATTTGCTCTTTGTATTCCACTGGGCTGTGCCTGCAAATAGGCATTTTATGCCTAGTGAATCTACCCAGTAAATAAAAACTAAATAAATAAATAAACAAATACATATGCTGAGGTTTGTAGAGCAGAGGAAGGCCAGGAGACCATTAATACTTCATTCTACTTAGTGGTCAAATCCCAAACTTGTCCCTTCCAGAATAAGTCTATCTATATGACTTTTAAATTCCAGTTTAGATTTGACCTCAGTTACATGATGTAACTTATTCCATAATTTAACTATTTTTTATGAGTAGTAAAACTTAATTCTAGTAGTTTTAAAGTGGGTTGCTGTGTCAGTTGTCATGTTGGCAGTGATTTCCCTATGGGCAGGGAGTGGGAGTGGAAAGCAGAACTTGATGCAATACAATGCCCTTTGCTGAGGGAAGAGATATACATACTGTACATCATTAGCGCCTGATTCACAGAGCAAACCTAGATACACACCAAAGGATCATAACTGGGACACAGATCTCAAAGTACATGAAGGTGTGCACCTCTGAAATAGTCCACAGCACCTGGCAGATTTCTCTCACCTAGTGTGGGCAGTTCAGCAAATTGGCCAGGGTCACATAAGGGACAGTGCAGGAAGGAACGGAGGACATCCAATAGGATGCCTGGATCCTGTTAACCAGGAAGTCCTTTATCCATTCAGAGCATAGCATTGTGGGATACTGCAGGCATCCATGAACCATTGTATTTAATAAACAAAAATCAAATAAATAAATAAAAGTATAGTGCTGGCTCTACAGGTAGCTTTTCATGTGGATTCAGAGGCTAGTGACAAATGAGGCCTAGTTTTCACACAATGTTGCCACTGCAGACTCGTGCATCAGTCCAACCAGCCATATAACAGCCCCTGGGTGCATAACAACGCCAACCCTTGTGCAGGCACAAACCAGAATTGCATGTGTTGCTGTTAGCATGGATTTCTGTCCCTAACCCAGGGACTGCCCCCAAACTAAACCATGCACATACAGTACAATTCACAGTAAACTTTCTCTCTAATGAGTTGCTTTTGCATTTCTCAATGAGTTCCAAAAGTATTTCTGGATACAGCACAAAGCAAACCTTACAAAAACTGCTGTCTAAACTCACTTTTGCATTGGGTTGTGACAGAACCATAGATGCACATCAGATGATTAGCAAAACCCTTAAATAAAAGTTGCTGTTTAGCTGTTTAAGTCTTCAAAAACAATGTAATGTGGGTAGACAATCAAATTCCAGCTTTTGTAAAATCCACTCACAGGTGTGAAAATTTCATTTGAACTGTTCTGTAAATGGATGTAAGGCAAAGTGTCTGGACTGCCAAGTGGGACCTCTATGTAAAACAAGCTACACTAAACCTTTATGTGAGTGTGCAAGGTCTCCTTGGCCTTTTGCTGATCAGGCTATTAGTTAGGTTTAATTTGAGAGGAAATCATGCCAAGTGGGTTATGTGCACTATTTACAAAACATGCGTTATAAAGATTTCCATTTGCAAGAAACAAAAATATATAAAACAAGGTGGACTACTGAAATGCCTGTTAGATACTCAGGGGAACATGCATATTGTAGTAACTTTACAAAACATTCTGTCAGACAATAACACTCCATGAAAGTAATGGGAGACAGTGAACTACTTGTGAAAGGCAACTAACTGCACGTTTCCTTGCATGGAAGACATGGACTCTATACCAGGCTTTACATTGGGACCCTAATTTTTCTTTTGATTTTGACTAATGGCAATCTCTATCTTGTACTGTTTTAATAATTTTTTATGCAACCCATGGGACATGATTTACTGTTAACTGGTTCCTGACCTTTGGTGTACTTTGTTCATATAACAGAATTTTGCTTCCCCACTTGTGAAAGAGTCCCATGTGGAATTAATGTCTGGAATCAAATGTAGGGCACATTCTACCTCACTGACAAATTGATTGCTTTTAGACATATGTCTTGCCTTAGAGATGCTGTGCACAAGTTTTTTTTGTATTGATTCACTTTTTTTGCAATCTGATACAGTATACAGTAGTTAGCTTGTGCTAAGCATAGCTCTTTATAGGACAGAGTTGGGCAATGTAGTTCCCAACATCACTATATGCAACACAATTTCTAAAATTTCAATGTGATTGTAAACATTATTACATATAGATTTTGACATTATGTATTTCTATTTGAGATATTTCAAAAATAATATATATATATATATATATATATATATATATATGATTGACTAATTTCTGATGGTAGGGAATGCCATTTTGAACACCCATGATTTAGAGGAAAATTTCTTCCTCATTGATCTTCTATATTTCAGGAGCATAAGTGACTGATTAGTTTCACCTCTGAGATCATAAGAAGATACACTGATATTAATATAGCAGTTCAAATAGCAAGTAGAATCACCATGCACAGTAAATGATTTAAAATAACGCTACATGCACTTAATTGTCTTTGTGTTTTCATACAAGATCAACTGCAGAAAGTGCAACGATGAGTAATTTTTGGAGATAAAAAGGAACATAGGTGGCTTTATTATTAAAGGAATAGAATTCTTTCAGAATCAATTGCAGTCATGTTACTGAAATGATAAATACAAAGTCAAACCAAGGGAGTACCACACTGTTAAACCTTGCTGTGTCACAGACTGATTGAATTCCTATGCATTCTAATTTGTCAGCAGGCTTGACTATATGGCAATTTTAAAATGTGCCCACAACTTTATGTGTTAATGATGATTTTTTTAAAAATGCCTGGCTCACCCAAGGGTAATAAAGTGTTTTCTAATGTTTGAACATAATTGATTACCATGTTCTACAAAAGATAGATTCTGGTCAATTTCCTATATCAAGTTCTTGGAATTAGAGATCATTTTCAATCAAGTGGAAGAATTTGGATATACAATGAATGACTGGTTTTCAGTTCCCAAGGGTTTTTTCTGAGCATAATAAGGTCACATTGTCATTCACTGTTGTCTTTAATGAAATAATTTAGTGCCTGAGATGAGAAACACAATACACTAAGAAGCTTTATTCAGTCACTTAGCTCAAAGCTGAAAGATTCATAGTATATAACTGTTTTAAATTAAATGTATTTGTATGTGTTTGTTCTCCATTGGTACTGACTGCTATCAGCAAAGGGCAAATTTTGAAAATGGGTGTATATCACTTCAGTGCTGTATGCCCACACACATAAGTTTTAAATACACGTATGGATTTAAAATGTTTTTTTTTTTTCAGGAGTAAGAATGCTACAAACAAAGACTTGAGGTACTTGTACTATGAATTCTTCTTAGTTAAACATTTGTGGGTGTCAGTTTATACAGCAGTCCTCAATGCATCTTCCTGTTTGCAATAGTGGTGTAAACTGCATCTAGCTTAAATTGAATGTGGCTGTCAGTATTTATATTATCTAAGCTATTGTTTTAGATTAACCTTCCCACTCTTGAAGCTATTTCAAGCAGGAGTGCTATGTGCTATAAGTGGGAGTACCATGGGCTGTTGTGGTTACCGGACAAAACAGTTTTGAGTGAGGTGGACATGAGCAGTGTCAAAATGTATTCAAATAAATGCTAGTTTTCTTTTATAGCTCATTAAATTTGTGGTGCAAGGGTGCTGGAGAGTGGATGGTAGGGAAAGCAGGCAGGCAATAGATTATAAAGTGCCCAAAAGAAAAGCGGGTGGGTGGATGGCAGTCACAGTGAGTGGGGCACAGGTCCTGTGCTGTGCCATGATGATAAAAAAGTACAATTTGATAACATTCACAACAAGATTTTTGAGGTGGTTAAATTCCTTGTACAGATGCTGGCCCACTGGTGCAGCAGTGGGATTTCCGCTTGTGACGCCGGCGACCCGGGTTCGGGATGGACCTGGATTGTCGGAGGGCCAGCCGGAGGGGAGAAGGATAGAGCGTCCCATGGACTGCTCTCCTTCTCTGGGGGAAGGGTGGCGGCAGCGATCAGCGCACTGAGGACTTCTGGCAGAGGCAGGGGGAGCTCAAGCGTCCAACGCATACAGTTCCTGGAGGCGGGACGGATGCTAGCATCATTGCATGTCCCTGCCTCCATAATGAAAAATGGAGGAAAAAGAGAGGTGGGCAAGGACCACTGTGCATATGAAGCCCTCCCCGGAGGACCTCACCATACCACCGTCGCTGCGGGTCCCTGACCATATACTAGTCCCGTGGCCACCAAGAAGGTGGCCGCAGCCCCACCCTCCAGGGGGTAAGCTGGGGGTGACTGAGGGACCTCGGCAGCCATAGACAGTGGTGGAGGTCTCCAGGGGCCATCACCAGGGCTGAAGAGAAAAACCGGGGTCCTGCCAGGAGGAAAAAAAAAAATTCCTTGTACAATAAGCCCTAACCATATACTATAAAAGGAGCTCTGCTTATAGCAGACCACCATGTTGTCTTGGAATTTGAATAATTGCAATGCATTGGTTACAACTTACAGTAACATTGGTGAACTCAGTGGCAAGAACATTTAACAAAGAAACAGCGAACATTTTTACAGACATAAAATTATGAAATCTCATCTTGTCTGCTGTCATAACAATGAGGATTAATCAAAAATGGCTCAAATTTGTGGTGCCACACTTGGCGTGGGGGGGATACTTAAAACTCAGTTATGATGGGACAGAGAAGCCAAGAAAGAGATTGAATGATGTGGACAACCTGCACATGAAAGAAGGCCATTGTCACAGAATGCATATAGACACGCTTATTCTCAGCAAAGCTAAATATAGCTACAGTTGTGCAAGTAAGAGCACTTAGGGGACCAGGAAAGCTGGCAGTGTTACATGATTCATAATATACAGTCCCATGCCTGAACCCTCAGTACAACTAGTAAATAAAACACAAAATAAATAAATACATATGTGATAAATGACTGAATGACTAAATAAATAAATAAATACAAATACTTCACCTTGGTATGCTTTGGTTCTCATAGTATTAAAATTGGGTAGAGGAGATACAGCACTGAAAATACAATGTTACAACTCAGGTTGTCTATCTTACGTAAATAAACTGTTACAGTTTTAAACAACTACATAAGAATGTGTTGGCAGAAGGGAACCATATGATCAACCTAGTCTGCTCAAATTGTATACCCCCCTCTTCTGTTCTTCTTCCCAGATTACTGCAGTACTTGTCTCATGCTAGATTAAAAGCAGTGACTGTTTTGGCTTCCACTGCCTCTGGTACTAAGTCATTCCAAGTGTCCACCACCCTCTCTGTGAAGTAGAACTTAAGAATGTTGGTGTTAAATGTCTGCCAAGATGTACAGTAAGTCATATATAATATACAGTTAAAGAATTCTGCTTGTGAATAATAAAGACACAATCAACCAAGGCAACTTTGCACAACTGAAGCTTTACAGACCTGTAAATCTTTTAAAATCAACCCAGAATGTGATGGCATAAACAGTGCATATACTGCAAATAAGCAATGGCTTAATGGTAAAAAAAAAAAATAATGAGAACTCTACATGAAGACTCAAAAACTATTCATCAGAACTTTTCTTAAATTTTTGTGTTTGACTTTGGAACCCAAAATATTATAATGATCTGAGGCTTGGAGGTCAGCCCTACTATCTGGAGATGCAACTCAAGATGCAAACAGCTTCACCATTGAGCAACTCCACTTTACAGCTAAAACAAAACTCTGAATTAGGTGCCACCACTGCCATCAGTATGTTTGTTGGGGGGGGGGTGACTTCTCACTGTACCTTAGTCAGAATACAAATGAACTGTGCAGGATATTAGTGTTTGTAAAAAGGAATGTTATCTGTTACCATTAATTGATTTTTTTGCAAATCTCTTGAATATTTCTGGACCTTCAGGGATCTCCTCCTCCTAGAAGGTGGGAAGAGATGATCTGGAGTTTTAAATGGAAGTAGTTACCTATTCTGCCCCAAAGTGTCGGTCAGAGCAGAAGCACCAGTCCCAGTACATGACTGACAAACACAAAGGAAAGAAAACAAGGATGCATAAACATGAAAGAAGGATGCATGGTAGCACCAATATATCTAAAAAGCAGAATATTACCCATTGACCACCTTGGCTTGAAATGAAAGGCATGCAGAAAGCTAAAATTATTCAAGAAAACAAGTTATTCAAGAAAACCCATATAGCAGAGCTGTTGGATGCCATTCCTCCTGAAACCACTACATATAACTGAAATAAAGAAAAAACATATGAAAGTAGGAATGGAAGTCTGCATGTGTTGCAGAGACAAGCAGAACTGAATCAATGGTAAGGAATAACATTTCCACTATGCTCTATCTCTTACAACATCTATGGACCTTTGTATGTGCAATAACCAGTACAGAAAACAACTTCCCAGATTTGGAATACTCTAGCCTCTGATGTAACTTGTTCCCCTTTCCTTTCCTTTATGCAGCCAAGCTAAAACTTGAGCAACTGTTTGTTTGTTCCTGTGTCTGCCTGCTCTAACAATTGTGCCTTGTATTGTATTTCTTCTTTTTATTTCCTGTTTTGTTAATTGCTAATGTTCTCACCTGTTGTTAGCTGTTCTGATATGGATTGTGTCCTTATCTTTCCCTCACTTCTCCTTCCCAAGAATGTGTCTGTAAACATGACGGTTAGATCTTTGTAATGCTTAGCTGGTGAAACAATTTTCAAATAAATAAAATGGAGGATAAGAGTCAATAATACTGTGCAACATCCTGGAGAACTTTTCTGATGAATGCTGCATACGCTGAGCCTAACTTGTCCAGTCTACTCTATGATACTTGGTAAATGCGTGCAGTGAACTCCAGACAGCTTCTTTACACACATCAATCATAGAGGCATCACTTTGTTCTTTCCTGAACATTGTCATGCCCCCAGTGGAATGTGCCAGGATCCCATCCAGAACAGGAAAGGAAGAGAAAAGGTAGGCCTCTCTCATGCATGTCATAACCTGTTCAACCAATGCATGCGTATAGCTACTGCACCCTTTCAAACCCACCCAAAAAGAACAAGCAACCTCTCAGAGGAGCAGAAATATTTTGTCCTCACCAAGTAAACAAAAAAAAAAGCCTGTCTGCCATCAAGGGTATAATAAAGATATTCCTTAGCATAAGCAGGGTAGGAAGTAAAGAAGGGTAAACAAATATCCTCATTGACACGGAAGGGGGATTCCACCTTTAGAAGAAAGGAGGAACCTGTTATGGAGCACCACCTTGTCCTGATGAAAGACCACATAAGGTTCATTGGAGGATAATGCTTGGAGCTTGCTGATGTGCTATGAGGGATAAATGGTGATGAATGAAACCACTTTGGAGGATAAAAACAAATCTGAAACCTCTTGGAGGAGTTCAAAGGGAGGAAGCATAAGTACATCCAGTACAGTATTAAACTGCAAGGTGGGGACCACCTGATGTGCTACCATCTGAATGAGGACACATGCTCAAAGGAATAAATGCATATCAGGGAGGTTACACAAGAAAGGCAGCCCCAGGTATCCCCTAATGGAGAACAGGAATCCCTTCTGAACCTTTAGTTAACTAGCCCTCAACTCCCTATTGAGGCCATCCTGGAGAAACTCAAAGATGTGATAAAGTGAACTAGATGTTGGTCAAAGGGCCTTTAGAGCACATCAGGCAAGAAACACAATCAACACCCTGTGCTAAATATCAGCAGTAGAGGTCAATACATGTGTCAGTAATTCTCTAGGAGTACTTGAGTATCTGGAACATTATTCTCTCAGAAGTCATGCCATGAGATGCAGTAGCTCTGCATCCCGGAATGAGAGCAGACCCTGCTTGAGGAGGTCCAGTAGCAGAGAGAGAAACCTGTCCACTGCTGTATAAGTTCTGTCAGGTCTGCCAACCAGTTTCTTCAGGGCAAATGTGTCATGAGTCAATCACTGAGGAGAGTTCCCAATGAACTTTAGCCAAGAGTTTGGATGTCACTCGCCATGAGGGGAGGAGTAGCCTATTTAGAAAATCCAAGTGAGTGATAGACAATTGACACCTGCTGAATGCAGATCTTGTTACATGCTAAAATATGAGTACATTTTTGAATTGTATTTTGAACTTATGTGGTTGGCTTAAGGCCAGTCATATTTCAGGATAATGGAGGAAAGACCTACTGGTGGAGTTCCCATTCTCCTTGGAGTAGGCACTGTCTAGTGATCCAGTCTACTGTCACTATGAAGGATCCCTCCAAATCAAGACATTTGCAGAAGTAGAGTATACAGAGAAGAACACCAGCATGAGTGCAGTACCACTGAGTCCTGAATGAAAAAAGTGATTAACTACCATAAAAATTGCCTTCTTTCCTGCAGTAACTCTGCTGCAGAATTCCACAGTACTGTGTTGCATCTTGGCCGACTCCATTGTAAGCTGGCCTCTATCCAGAACAGTATCCATAATAATTCCAGAATCATTCGGTTACTCATCAAACCCCCTGTTGGTTAATATTGGCCACTGACACTGCCTTGTCCTGAGCACTGTGAGGCATATTTCAGATGAAGAACCTGAACAATTTCCAAGCCAATTGTAGTTACCAAACTCAATAGGCAGACATCCGTGGTGACCATCAGGGGAAGTGAATGTTGAAGGGGTGCATCCTTTACAGATTGGTTCTGTGGATGCACTAGGAGGAAAAGATGTCCAGCACCACCACTGGGAGCTAAAATTGACAATCCATTGATTGTGTGGTTGGATCAAAGACATAGAGTAAGAATTGCTGGAAATCCCTCATTGGAAGCCTTGTTCAAGGCACCAAGCCTATGGATAATGCATAAGACCCAGGAACTGCATTTGACAATGCATTCTGATCACCATAAGAATACTGAAAGATCTGGCATCTGCATTCAACCATGTCAATCCAAGGCAACATGAGAGATACTGTATCAAGAGTCATAACAAAACATGAATCTAGATGATTAAAAATCTAAGACAGCAGTACATTCTTGTTGGTGTTGATCTGATGATGGAGTCACATGACTTCAAAACGTCAGCAAGTTATTGGCGCTGGGGTGAATGGAAGTAAGAGCAGAGAGAAGCTGCACGAAGCATATCCAGCTTTGGAGAAGAAGTTTGGAGCAGGGAGCCTGTAACTTCATATTTCATCAGCGATTTCTATGAGGAAAATTGGTTGTCAGCGCCTAACTCTGTGGACATTTATGCAGCTAGGATGTAGACAATTGAGACAGGAAGATTGAAAACCAGTTGCAGAGGCCAGCAGTAACTAGTAAAGAAAATACTGAAAAAAACAGGAAAATTGGTAGTCAGCACCTAACCCTGTGGACATTTATGTGGCTAGGATGTAGGCAATTGAGCCAGGAACATTGAAAAGCAGTTGCAGAAGCCAAGCAGCAACTGATAAAGTACTAAGGTTTGCTTTAAGCTACAACAGTTCAAGAGTATAAATGGGAATTGCCCCAGCATTACATGTAGGAAACAAGACTGTATGCTATTAGCTAAAGAAATAAAAGAGAAATAAATACAGTTGTCCAAAAAGCAGCTGTTAAGTGGTCGGAAGATTGTTGTGAACCTTATTAGTAGGAACTGTAAGCCAGAACAGAAACAAATAAGAGAAATAACACAGCTGATTTATAAAAGTGGATTTCAAGTGGTCGGGAGAGTGTTGTGAACCTGAGTAATAGCAACTGTGTACCAACAGCCATGAAGTCAAATTTAAATGAGAGTGTTTTGCACAGATAAAAGAACAGGACTTGAATAAGCCAGTTGGTTTAAAATAATGAAAACAGAAGTAAATTAATTGTGGGTGACCATTACACTGTAGTTTTAGTTAAGGGCATGCATACAATAAGTAAATAAAAAGGAAGATTAAACCAAAGAGTGCGAATGAGTGTTGTCTTTTGAGACAGTAAAATAATTAAAGTGGTCTGCATGCACCATAGTGGCTTGTGTCTTGCCTATGCCACCCACCCTAGTGTGTCATGGCATAAGGAGGCATGCAGCAGAACCCTGCTGCACCATTCATTTTCTCATTTTCCTTTGAATTTGCAGTGATGCTTGATCAGCATTTGCATTTCTATTAATAAAGCATCTTTCTTGTTTTAACATTGCTATCCACTTATTTCATTTAAAAGATATGAATACTGTACTATGACAAACTAGCAGCTGAATACAATGTTGAAAGAGAACAGGAAAACATTTATTTCTGTATTATGAAATTAGTTCTGTTTAACAGATGTTGTCATAAATAGTTTTATGGACATTACTTGAGATTACCTCCAAATTGAATTTATTGCTTATTAATAACTTTAAAAACATTGTATAATGTTTAAATGATTGAAGAGGGTTTTTTTTGTCTTGCTTTTTCTACTCCTTGATTCCTAATTCATTCCTCTTCCAACTGCATGCCACATAACAGACCTTCTTGTGGACTTGCAGGTTAACCACCTCTTATCCTGGAAGACCACTGTGGTGGTAGTTGAACTGCAATGTCAGGTAATGCATGGGCCTCTGGTAAGTACCAGCTTTGACTTTGGTGGGCTGGGGCTTTTTCCTTCATGTTTCCTCCCTGAGTGTGCTAGCATGCAATGACACTTATACATGTGCTCGGTAGTGGACATGTTTGTTTTTTTCTGGCTGTGGTCCCTTCTTTGCAAAGTATGCATGCTGTACAACCTCCTGGGCTCCACTAGATAGCAGTCAAGCAACAGGAGGCAGTCTCCCCCTCCCCACCCTAAGGGAAGAGATCTGACCCCAAACTGCTTACACCTCCATTCCCCCAGCCAGTCCCAAATGACCCAACTCTGTTCCTGAATCAGAGTCACTGGGCATATTAAGTGGTAGTGCATTTATTGAATTACTGGGCCCATTTGAGGAGGTTTATTTAATCAACCTTTTTTGGGCAACTGCATGCAATCATTGGTAATATTTAATGATTCTTTCTGCACATTTTCATTTTTTAAGTTATGGTTAATATGAATATTTTTAGGGAATTTTATTTGAAATTTATTTGGGACAAACATATTTATAGGACTATAACCTTAGGGATGTGACCAACATACTTCACAAAATGGTGGTTTATCCACTGCAGTCTGTCATTGTCACTAATAAATAGATTTACAATATGCTTGTATTGACATAGGAACCAGCACCTGTCTCTAGCTTCTCTCTCTCTCTCTCTCTCTCTCTCTCTCTCTACACAGACTTAACAGCAATGGCTTCAACACTGACACCTGTCAGACACATTAATCACTACTCCCCAGTAGGAGGTAAACTAAGTAATCCTGAAACCCTGCTTTCAGTTAGAAGACCAAGCTATTATTTTGCTATCAACACAGAATTTTTTTTCTTGCAGTTCCCTGTGTAGAACCATATCAAGTGTCTTGCTGCAGTCTAAACATATCACAACTACTGGTTACCCTGCACCTATTACCTTGTTTTCTCAAAGAAGGTGAGCAGGTTTCTCAAACATGCTCTCCCTACTGTGAATCCATGTTGGTAGTGCTCTCCCATTTCCATTTCCTCTAGATATTTGTCAGTCAAGTACCTCATTAAGGACACTATCATTTTATAGACAATGGGAGCTAATGTCATCAGTTGCTCTAATAGGCTTTATAAAATGGGTAGGCAAAATCCTGAATTTTGATTGGTTGCTAGTTGTATGTTAGAACAGTCTAATGCATGACTTGCAAAAAGTTCATGGATGGGTAATTTTGGTGGAAACAGCACCCACTGCTGCATCCACCTATGGTATGGTAACCAATTTGTTATCCAAGGACTAATCAATGAACTAAAGTCAGGTCTGAGTCATAAGTGAGAAGCTGACAGTTGGTAGAGGTTGGTGCCTCCATTCCATCCAAATTATATAATGGCTAGAAATAAGATGGAAAAGCTGTCAGCTTGCTAAATAAGCCGAAGTAGTAGAGTTACCCTAGCCTGAGTACCATAATTTATAGGTAATTCAAGTCAGGGTCAGTGATACCTGTTTGGATTGGTTGTCTACTGCCATTTTGAGCATCTGATCCTCTGTCATTGACTTCTAGGAGGAGATGTTTCTCATAGATCTTAATGTTGTAAGAAACACAGCAGAACAGAATTTGCACACTAACACTTGCATTTTGACATCCATGTTTGTCTGTTGATATCATAGCACCAATTGTATGCCATGCACATAACACCATGATACTGGTATTACCAACATTATCACCCCCTCGGCCACCACCCACTTTTAGACCTCTTCTGTGCAGGTGTTCCTACATCCTGTGGCCATATCCAGGTACTCCTTGTGGTCCAGTGACTCCCTCCCTGATCATAGCACAATCACAGTTCCTGGCATAGAGTTAAATCTCATTTTCTAGCCCTGTTCCCACCTTAAAGTATCCTTTCTAGATGCTGGTCACTCATGACTGTCTTTCTCCACTGGTTCAGATACAGCAGATGCAACTTTCTGACACCCTTTCTGATAGCCATGATCAAGTTCTTAAGCAGGGGGTGTTAGAAAACTGTTTTGCCTCCACAGCAAGGTTCACTATGATTTGTGAATACCCTGTGTGCCAACAGCATGATGACACCATCCCCTTCTGCACACATCCATAAAGTGATATATGAAAGCACAAGAGGGGTCTGTGATCCTAAGCATACCTCAGAGCGCTGCAGGCAAGTGATTTGTGCAAAAATACGGTTCATGGACTTCTGCACTGGCCAATTGCAAGTATTGGGCCCTAGCAATGTGATATTGTTTTTACCCTTAAAATATATTTCTCAGAAGAAGAAATCTATTTTTTTTATAGAAGCAGGATTGTCTATTTTTAGAGTTTAATCAACAAAATCTGCTCATGCATTTATATGCTGACAAGGTCACCTTTACTCTGAGCTAAAACAAGTGATTGCAGTTGGAAGACTGTTATCCAAAATAAAATGACACTGTAAAAAAATTGCCTCAGAGTTTACTCTGTCTAAGCAAAGGTATGTTTCTGTAAACAATGTTTAACCAGTTTTAACAAGGAACATGTAATAAGCATTTGAAATCCCACTACAAGGCTGTCAGAGTAAAATGAGTACAAGATGTGCTCCAATATAGGGATTGTTCAGAGCCTATTGATGCATGAAATAACAATTAGGTAAAAGACAAGAATGAAATGAGCTTTGGCAAAGACTCATATGCAGCTGCTGATTTGTCAGTAAGAATGTCATAGCATTTATTTTTGTCTATCCAGAATCAATATGAATATTACACTAAGCCTAGCAATGTGAAATAAAAGTTTTAGTGTGATCAGTTTTGCAGTAGAACATTTTCAAGAATAGCTGGTATGAAGATCCTTTACACAGTCTCAATACATTTTAAGAAGGGAAGGATAGGAGTGATGAGGACTGACAGTATAGAGCCCCACTTCCTCGGCATCAGCGATATGCTTCCCCTTTACTGCAAGACACAGAGAAACTAGGTTGGTTATTTTATATGTCTATACAGTAAAGTAAGTACAGTTAAGCATTTCTTATGATTATAAGACTGCCTTCTCAAGTTCTTAGGTTGACAACTATGAAACAAACTGAGCAGTTGGAGCACACAAAGGATACAAGAAAGCAACTGTGGATGCTGACTAACCTATTGTATACTGTAAGTATAAAGGTTAGAAGGTTGGAGAGGATAACATTGGCAGGTAATTTTTCTGATGCCATTTGAGACGGCAGTCATTTTGTATATATTATTTAGGCAAAGTAAAATACAACCTAAACAACTGAATTCTATAATGTTTCAAATTTCATCATGTCTGATTTCTTGAATGGTTTATTCTCAGTGAATTGGACTTAACTGCATGTTTTTTCAAATGCAAATTTAGTGTTGGATTTTTTTTTCATAAGAGAATTCAAAGCTCGCATTGACAAACATGTCCCTTTTACCAGAAGGTGTGTTTATGTTGCTAACAATAAATGACTAAATAAATCATTATTGCCCTTATTCAAGCAATGTGATGCTTCGTGGACACTGTATAGACAGCAGAGCTGAAAAGGTGTGCACAGGGACAACAGTGATCTCTATAATGGTGTGTAACAGTAGTAGCCAAACACACTGAGCACCTACCACCTCTAGTACATCAAAAACTGGCACCACAACTACAGCATCACAGTCAGAATCACTTCATCTTATTAATAAAGTGCAGGAGTAAAAAAAAGTAAGAACACTCAAGAAGGCTACATAATATATTTATGTATTTGAAAAATCAGAAAATAACCTTTGAGTCATAGACATTTAAAAAGGCTTCTCATCCAGGTTACATGAGGGCAGTGGGTTAATATACATTTGGGTTAGGAAACAGAGGACATTGTACACAGGAAGTTCACAGGATGTACATGAAACATTGTACACATTACAAAGTCGGCCAGAGACAGGCCATGGTTGAATATGCAAAACAATCAGGAATAGAGAACACAAGGAGATACAGTTTTTCACTGTAGACCTAGTGGGCCATTGTTAAATAAGCAGGTAGTACTGGTTGTAAGTAACAGACAAAGTAGGGATAACAGATCAAGTAAGTTTACATACAAGCTTAGTCAAAACATCTGCAGGCTGAGTGCTTGATCAGATAGTTCTTTAGGGCCGCTTTGAAAGGGCCAGTGTTAGCAAGAAGGATGATAGATGTAGGGAGTTCATTGATCCAAGAGGGTGCCCTGTAAACAAATGCTCTTTGATAAAGTGCAGTCCTACAATAAGGAACCATGAGGAACATCTTTGTAGCATTTCTAGAGGTGTGGAAGGATTTAGATACAGTTACCAAGGAGTCAAGCTCTGGGGGGAGTGGATTTGAGGGATATTTTCTTTGCCATAATACAGGTGAAGCATTTGATTCTGTCATCAAGGCTCAACCATCTGCCTGATGTATATAATTCACATGTGTGAATCAATCTATTCTGGCCTATGACCACCCGGCATGCCTTGTTCAAGGTGGTTTTTTATCCATGAGAGGGAGGTAGGGTCAGCAGAGCCTTAAATTACCAGGCCATAGTCTTCTAGGGAGAGGACAAATGAGGAAACAGCTAGGTGGAGAGCTGCTGAAGATAGGAATTGCCTGTGATGATAGAGCAACCCTATCCTGAAGTTCAGAGCAGATAGTAATCCCTGGATGTGGTCATGGTAAGGTAACTGGGAATCAAAGGTTATACCCAGATATCTGAAGGATCAGACCTGCTCAATGGGAATATTACTGGAGTTAAGGAAGTTTAGGGTAAAGTCACAGTGTCTGTTTTGTCGGTTCAGGTTTGCACCATGATCATTTGTCAAAGGCAATGTAATACTGAAAGGGTAACATTTAAATACTAGCAATCAGAGGTAAAAATATCACATTACATGATTTTAGTTGGTGAGTTGCTGTTTAATGCCCAGCCCTTCCTGATGACATGGTTTCAATGTTGAATCAGTGTCATCAAAGTGACAAGAAAAAAGTTTAAAAACACTATTTACAATATACAACTTATTTACAAGCCTAAAACACAAACTTATTGATATTATAGTTAAATAAACATAATGGCCCGGATATTCAAACTGCTCCAGGCTGTGATGCAAGCTTGGGCGCAGCTCAACTTGGCTGCGCAGTGGTGTGGCCGGGGTGATATTGAAAGGAGCTGCGCCGTAGCTCAGCAGCTTTGAATATCGCACCCTGGCCACCCCCAGTGTGCATGGCGCAGTGCAGCTTAAGTGACCAGAGTGGAGCACGGAGATGCGCTAGCACAAGTGCCATTGTGCCATTCACAGCACCCATGATATTCAAAAGGTGACATGCAAATGGAGCCATAATTTATGCAAGGCGCACACGGGGCCATTTGCATGTCATTATGGCCCCATTTGCATGTAGGGTGTGCCAATCCCCGACGACTTGTGCCTGGTGCCCTGCCAGGCAGCAGCCGTCGGGAACGACACCCCCTGCAGCCCGATCATGGGCATCTGTCCAAAAATAGAATAATCCTATATCCATGGTGGTCCAGTGGACTGCACTCTGCCCTATCGTGAGCATCTGTTTAAATAACTCCACCCTGTTCAATATCTCTGGTGGTCCAGTGGACCGATTGCTGCCCGATCGTGGGCATCTGTTGAAATAACCCTCCTCCCCGGCCAATATCTCTGGTGTTTATTTAAACAGATGCCTGCAATTGGGCAGCAATCAGTCCACTTGACCACCGGGGATATTAGAATTTTTTTTTTTATTATTTAAACAGATGCCCACGATTGGGCAGAGTGCGGTCCACTGGACCACCAGGGATATTGGACAACGTCTTATTTTACAAATGCCCATGATCGGGTGTGGGGGGCACCGCCAGGTGCAGCTGAATCAGGCCACCCACAGGTGGCAGCTGCCGTGTTGCACCCTGCAATGTGGCAGCTCACCTGTGGGTGGCCATCAGTTGTTTCTTTTTTTTTGGCTTAACTTTATGCTGGCGCAGGTAGGGGTTGCGCATGCATGGCTCTGCACATCCTGGGCTGAATATCAGGCGTGCAGGTTATGCATGGATGCACGCCTGCACTGTGCCTGAATACATTACTGATGAGCTCCGGCGCATCGGGATTTGTGCAGCGCACTTTTGCCTTTTGAATATCACACTGGGGCGCAACCTTTTTGAATATCTGGGCCAATGAATATAGTTCACATCTTCATGACAACAATAAATATCACACTTGCTATAACATACTTTGGATTGCATGGTTCAGAATTTGATTTAAGCTTTTCTTAAGTAGCTTACTTATTCATCATGTTAAATACAAATTATTTCTGTTAAAAAAATGGAATTCCAAAATAAGCAGCAGTGCAATATTATATGTGGTAGCCAACACTCGAGTTTATGTTTCATAGACACATACTCTATATGAGGCTCTATGTCACTTTACTGAAGTCATACTTGTGGGACACTAAAGATGTCTTGAAAATTATGGAAGTTATTGTAGTGGACAGGGATTCTTATCTTGTGACTCTAGCTATAGAGTCCCTGTACACAATAATTCCCCATAAGGGACCTTTAGACACAACAGCATTTTTTCTTAGTCAAAGACATCCAGATGCTTCCCCTACTACTGAATTTCTTTTGAAATTAACAGAATTTGTTTGGAAATGTAATGTAATTTTTTCACTTAATGGAACATATTTATATTCAGACAAAAGGGACCACAATGGGGGCTACATATGCATTAGATAAATATTAAGTTTTAAAACGTTTTTCTTGTCACTTTAATTGCACTGTTTTAATATGGATGCTATGTAAATGTAATCAGGAAGGGTAATACATAGCAATTCACCAGCTGAAACCAATAAGATTATCATATCAGCATTAAGTTTTACTGTTTAAATGCTACCCTCTCAGTATTATGCTGACTTTGACAAAGGATCTTGGTACAGATATGAAATGTGTTAGGTGGCTTTCTGGAGTCTTCTGGCATTTGTATCCTGCACTTTATTAATAAAATGAAGCACTCTGGAATATAAGTGAAGCTGGAGTGGTGGTGTCATTTTTTAAAGTACTGGAGGTGGTGAGTGCACAATTTTGTTGGTCACTACTATATAGACAGTCTAACTTAGTCCAAAATTTGATAACATACAGGCCTTTGAGAAACAAGTATAAAAGTGAAACTTGCATGATTTTATCTTATTACTATGAACGACCACAAATTGACGCTTTGGAATCCAAAAGAAATTTTGGAAAATTATAAATAAGATCAACAAGCAGTCTATGAAAGCAATACAATCTTGAGAAGCACTACTGAATTCATTGATTCCCCAGGTTGTAGCTGAGATCTTGGAGTCTACTTTTACAAATCTGGAACATTTAGATATAATATTGATACTAAAGTGTTGACTGCGGCAACTCTCCTGGACCTTATGTAGCAGATCTACAGTTGGTCCTATCTGAAAGCTCAAACTGTTAAGGATGTCTTTAGCATGATTAAAACTATCCAGACTGACAACTGAGTGGTTTGAGAGACCTGAAATTAAAACAGCTGCTCTTGTTATATCTGGACCACTCACAAAAGGGGTTGACCTGTTCTTTATAAGAGGCCAAATGCTTAAGATACCATATGTAAACACGACATTGTTATTCCAGTGCAGATGGGGAACAAACCCTTTTGCAAATCTTAGGCTGATATTAATCTTATCTTGTCTGCTGAAGTACAGGAATGGTTTTACTTGCCAAGTGCCTGTAAATACTCTAAATCTTGCTTTATGAAGACAATGTAGTCATTTACTCAAGCTCAAAAGATGTAAAAAAAATCAGAATCAAAATTTAGGAGTAGAGTTCAGAAACGTACACATATGCCTGTTCCCTAACAAACTCATACTAAACAAAAAAAAGACATAAACCATGCTTTTGGGCACTTACAGTAGACTGGGTAAGGTTTTCCATACATTTAAAGGTAACAGGAACTTATTTTTACATACTGTTATTTAACAGCCCTCCAATTTTCTTTTTTTTGTACTTTTTTTATTCAGAGAGATATAACAAATAAAAAATAAAACTTAATACTATCATACTAACATACTAAAATGCCAGCAGAATAGGCCTAATGATCTTTCACGTCTGCTCATTTGGTCAGCTCCCACCCTGGGAGCTGACTTTGCTGCCCCCATCGCCTTCTCTGGCATCTCCCTTCCCAGTTCCGGATATTCTCGCTGCATTGGATTTTGTTTCCAGAACTCTTCCCCAGTACCTGTCCCACCCCCTCTTGAACCCCTCCACCGTCTCTGCCTCCACCAGCCCCCTAGGCAGCACATTCCATTGCTCGACCACCCTCTCAGTGAAGTAGCGCCTTCTCCTTTCTCCCCTGAATCTTCCCCCCTCCTGCTTCCACCCATGCCCTCTAGAGGCCCCCTCCTCCTTCCTTCGGAGAACCCTGACTGTTCCTCCCCTATTTATCCCCTTCATGTACCTGAAGACCTCTATCATGACCCCCTGGTCCCTTCTCTCTTCCAATGTGTACATATTTAGCTCTTCAAGCCTCTCCTCATAGGTCCTGTCCCCCAAGCCCCAAATCATTTTGGTTGCCCTCCTCTGGACCCTCTCCAGGAGTTTAATGTCCATCTCTAAGTGTGGCCTCCAAAACTGCATGCAGTACTCGAAGTGCGGCCTCACCAAGCAGTTATACAGTGGTATTATCACTTCCCTCCTTCTGGAGGTGATCCCCCTAGCGATGCATCCCAGCGTCCTGTTGGCCTTGGCTGCTGCCCTCCTACAAGTATCCGAGTTGTTCATCTTGACATCCACCACCCCCAGGTCCCTCTCAGCCATCGAGACTTGTAGCATCCCCCCCAAGGGTGTACACTTGGCCCGGGTTTCTGGCCCCCAGGTGCAGTACCTTGCATTTCCCTGCATTGAACCTCAGCTTCCACTTTCTAGACCATCTTTCCAGAGCCTCCAGGTCCCCCTGTAGGGCCACCTTCCCCTCCTCCCCATCCACCACTGCCCCCAGTTTTGAGTCATCTGAAAAGAGACTCATCTTACTCCTGATACCTGTCCTTATGTCAGAGACATAGGTGTAGAACAAGAGGAGCCCAAGAACTGATCCCTGTGGGACCCCACTAATGACCCTCCTTGGGGATGAGACTATCCTGCCAACTACGACCCTCTGGGTCTGGTCCTGGAGCCAATTGCCTATCCATCTGATCATCTGGTTCCCCACCCCTATTTCTCACAGCTTATCCAACAGGCCCACGTGAGGAACAGAGTCAAATGCCTTGCTGAAGTCTAGAAAGAGGACGTCCACTGGTCTACCCAGGTCCAAGGCACTCGTCACCTAGTCATAGAACTCCACAAGGTTTGTCTGACATGAAATCCCCAGGACAAATCCATGCTGTCTATCATCCAGGCACCCTGACTTTTTCAGGTCTCCCCCAGCCTCTCCTTGACAATGTCCTCCATCACCTTGCCCACCACCGATGTCAGGCTGACAGGCCTGTAGTTCCCTGCCACCTCCCTTGATCCCCCCTTGTGGATAGGCACTATATGCACCACATTCCAGTCCTGGGGCACCCACTCTGTCCTCAGAGAGATGGTGAAAAGCTCCACCAGGGGTTTTGCCAGGACATCCACAAGTTCCTTCAGCACTCTGGGATGTAATTTATCCGGCCTCAGTGCTTTCTCCATCTTAAGGGACCTGAGGGCTTCCCTCACTCTCTATGCTGTGATTTCCACTTCTGCTACCTCTTCTCCCTGCTTAGTCTTCCCTCTTCCTGCCAGTGATGCCTCCCCCTCTCTCCAGACCCGCTGATCAGTAAGGGTCCCCCCTCCTCAGTATCACTGTCTCCTCCCATGTATGATGCAGCACCCCCATTTTCCTTGGTGAAAACTGAGGTGAAGTACTCATTTAGTACATCAGCCTGCTCCCCCGGGTCTTGTGGAGAAAAAGAGACGTATAAATAATTTTCTTATTTTCGGGTGTAAAAAGTAATAAACTATAGTTTTACATTTATGGGAGCTTTATCAACATATTTATTTAAAGTATTAAAAGTATTGCTGTATGCTCCAAGCTTTTAATCCCATCCACAATACATTTCCCAAAAGAAAATATTTTTGCCAAAGCACTATCATTATCCAAATCGCTAAATCCAAATAGGACATATGACTTTTAAAAAAATAAGTTTCTGTTAATCAGGGAGCATTAGGTTGCCACTGGCATGTATTAGATTTCTTCTGCCTCCCTTTCTTCTTCTAGGTCTGAGCCAATGTCTGCTGGAAGTGCTATTTTTTTTTTCTTTTCAAAAATGTCTCGTGCTTTGTCTACATCTAAAGAGTAATGGTCTCTTCCCTGAAAAGTTATTTTTAACTTTGCAGGAACTTTCAACACTGTGGGTATTCCAGTTTCAATTAATTCACTTCTAATTGTAAGAAAACATTTTCTTCAGCGTTGAGTAATCATAGAAGCATCAGGGTTTGAATGCAGTTTGTTACCTTCATCGATGAACCCTTTTCTTTGTCTTGCAAGGCTTAATACTTAATTTCTTTCTGGAATTGAAGAAAAGGTGCAGATCACATATCTCACTCCTGTACTTGTCCCATGGGAATCCCTGGGTTCTGCTGTATGTTGCGGTCTGAAGGTGGATTTCAAAACCAATGGATTCTCCAGTAAAAAAACTGTGGTAATTAACTTTCAAAGTACCCTTTTAAGTCTGCAGGATTTATTGTTGCTGGCAACCCAATAAGTTACAAGTTTTTGAGCAACAGAATATTTTCGATCTTTTCAAGTTTAGACATAGTAGTAAGTTATTCATGCAAGGAGACGTTTACTGCACTGTCAACAGTCAGGATCTGGAACGAGAGTATTTCAGTAGCTTTTGCAGCAGAGTCCAACCTCTCCTCTGTTGTAGAAATTTTATTTTCAATTTGCTGGCAGCAGTTCGCTGTGTCTCCCAGTGATACATGTACATTATCCAACAATGTCTGTATTTCACCTTGAATCTCCATAAGCAAAGTCTGGATTGATTGTAAAGAAGGTTTAGCTGATTGCTGCAGCTTGGTCCCCAGCTCTGGGCCTAAAACTGGGGAAGCCATTCCTCCTTCCAAACAAAGAGCTCCAACAGCCCTCGTGTTAGAGTCACTTTCCCAGATTGAGGGGAAAGAAACTTCTCTACAGAAACAGATTTGCCTTCAGCAGCTTCTTTTAAAAACTTAGATTGAGTAAGAGCAGCCATAGAGCTTGACATAAGCTCCAAATGCAGAATTAGAATAGCAGAGCTCTACAACACATGAGCAGACATCTTGCACTCCCAAAAGCTCCCCCAGCCCTCCCATTTTCCATTCCAATCCAGGTGTGTATTCTGATATGCATCAACCTAATTTTGATTAAAAAAATAAAAATAACCAGGCTTTTGGGTTCATTAAGAGCTACAAAGAGCTTCACTCTCCTCTCCAGCTTTTTCTTTTCATAGTTCTAAAACATTCTCTGACATCAGTGATACCATAACATGCTGGTCATCAGAATAGCTTGGAATGGTGTTACTGATGTAATAGAATGTGCAGGAAGTATGAAAAGAGAACCACTGCTGCTGAGGAGAAATAGATTCAGAATAGCTACCAAGGTTTAAAAATAGATTACTGATTTAACAAAAATGTCAAAACACATCAGAATACTAGATAAACACCAAAGGAAAACTAAGAGAGCATCTAGAGGTGTAAACAGATGTTTCCTATCACCTTTAATATCCTGGGTGTGGATGATATTATGCTAGAATTGATAGTCTTAAAAGGGAACAATAAGTACTAAAAGCCCCACACCCAAGTGTGGGGCTGGTCCTAATTTATGCTTTGTGTGTGAAAAATGTTTTTTTGTTACTTACTGTTTGCAGTATAGTGGATTGTATCCTACTGAGTCTGCTGATTTCCAAGCTAACATTTGCATTAACCAGAAATCCCAGAATTTTCTTCAGCTGACATTGGAGCAGGGTTTAAACAGTAGGAGATTTAATGGCCTCCAGTGTAGTTTAGAGTTTTATTAAGCTCTGATCTTTTGTTCACTGGTCCCACTGTCCTCCCAGTCTAAGTACAGTCACGGAATACTATACTTAGCCTTGGGAGAAATGTGGCACCAGGAAACATTTCATCTGAGCTTATAAAATATAAAATATATAACATGCACTGCAGGCTATTGAATATCCCACAGCTGCAGCCTTGCTCTGATGGGTCTGTTGGGATTTCTGGTTAAAGCAAATGTCAGCATGTAAGTCAGTAAAATTAAACTGATATAATGGACTATACTGCAGTAAATAGTAAGTAAAAAAAAAACGTTTTTGCACACAAAGTGCAAATTGGGATCAGCCCCACACTTGAGCTTGAGGCTCATGGTGCTGACTGTTCCCCTTTAGGTATCTAGGGGTCTACTTAGATTTTGGATTTACTTTCAATATATGCTTAAGTAATGTAATAAAGCAAATCTACTAAAAGATTGGTATGATATACAGGACAGAAACAAAATGTGTCTAATGATGCCTAAGTAACTATTATTCAACATAATGTAACTACCAGTGTTACAGTATGGATACATTGGGTGGCACCTACTGTAGTATCAGCTAAAGTGCAACAGAAGTGGCAAGTATTATTTATATATATTTTTTGTGCTTACCTTGACGCCTTACATCAGCCTGGTCACAGACCCCTCTGACCTCCACTTCCAACTTAGCTGCGACTTCCCTGATACCCCCTGGCTTACCCCCCAGGGCGGGGTTGTGGCACCGGCCCTAAGTGCCGCAAACACTGTATTAGTTCAGGGATCTGGCCCTGGAAGCTGATTAATGCAGAGGGCTGGCTTCATAGATGTGGAAGGCAGCTGAGTTTTTTCCCTATATGGGGGCAGAGACATGCAATGATGGCCAGCATCCACCCCACTCTGACATGCTGGTGCCAGTGCTTGCGGTACACCCAACCTCCACTGGGTGTCCATAATGCACTGGGTGATCTACCCCCTACCCCCTGCAGAAGGAGAGCAGTTGCAGGACACTCAATCCTTCTCCCCCGGCCGGCCCTCCGATGTTCTGGATGCATTCCCAAACCTGGGTAATCGGTGCTGCAGGTCGGCACACTGCCCCTGCACCACTGGGCCAGCTGACAAGTATTAATTAACCAACTTGTACACCTTTCTCTCTTAGATTACAGGAATAAGCATCACTGTCACATCTATAGGAGGCAGTATGGCACAGTGGGTTAAGGCTCTGTGCTATAGATCTGGAGATCTGGGTTTCAATCCCACGGCTGTGTAGGTGCATACTGTGTGATCCTGAGCAAGTCACTTAACTTCCTTGTGCTACCTGGTCACATCTGGAAACAAGCTTCAGTTTAGTGTGCTACTACTGGTTAAGCACTTTTCCCTTTCCTTTTCCTATATCAAGTTAGGTCAGCTTCCATAAAAAGAAGGATTCAAACTGCATTTTGGAAACCTGATCTTAATTGCTGGTTCTCCATGCTTTCTAGCTGCAGTATTGAGTCCAAATAAAGCAAACACACACTTGAGATACTTTGGAAAAAAAAAACTTTCAAGTGTCCCTCTTATGAGAGCAAACATGGGGAAAACCTTTGATTTATCTTGTTGCCAAGATACAGAACATTTTGGTTTTTTTTTTAGTTAGATCATTTGGATACCATGCATTTTTCCAAAACAAAACTTAGGGAATGGTGCTGTTAAATTACAGTGCCTCTCATTCCACACCTGATTTCTGGATGCACAAAAGACTTCTCAGCTTGTTTACAGATGATAATGTCACTTCAGAAATTCTTCCTTTGCTTATCTCTGTATAGCTCTGTTTACATTTGTACATTTATTTTATTTTATTTATTTTTATTTAGTTTTTGTTGAAAGGGAAAGGAACACTAGACAATTTGCCCATTCTCAGCCTCATCCTCATCTGGGAAGGGGATACAGATGGATGCCAACTGACTTTGAACCAGATTAAACTGTTGGTGATATTTTTAGTGAATGGAGGAAATTTGGCCAGGACCCTGGGGAGATTCCCCTACTCTTGCTGTGGGGGCGCTGCTACTATGGAGGCTGATGTGAAGGAGACACAGTCTGCTGGTGTACCTGGGGGAGAGCAGGTCTCCCTGCCCTCAGGTCCAGCACAGGAGACCTATGATATGGTACTCAATTGCATGGAAATGGAGGAATTAATGTCAAAACCTACCCCAACGACATCATGTGTAACGACAGGCCTGGTTGGACCAGATGCAGTGTGGTTGGAGAACATTTTACAGCAGAATAAAACATAATGCCAGACAACAGACAATATTCTCATGAAAAATATATTGCTGAGTGAGCTGATTTCCAGAACCAAAAGTGTGCACTGTGTTACTGCTGATGCAGACCTTCTGTGAGACGCTGCAAGGTTAATTCAGGTCAAGCAGAGAAAGAAGCGGCTGTAGGAAATCAATCAGAGTGCTGCATGAGTCAGCTGGATGATGCATCCCAACTAGAGAGCAGTGTTCTGACAGAGTTAAAATCTGAAACGTCGAAACTGACAACTGCAGTTCGGTCTGACACAACAGATTTTTCCATTTCTCCATCGGAGCCGTCACCGGAGTTTGTGAGTACAAATATACCTTTTACAGAACAACCAGAAAGATTACAAACCCCAAACTTTTGTCTAAGAATAGGAAGATCTGATGATGTCCCTTCTATACTGACGAGCAAATGCTCACTATCTTCCCTAGAGCGTTCACTGCTCGACTGCTCGGAGCAGAGTGGAAGTGGGGAGACACTGGCATCTGGATCCCTGACCCAGCCCACAGCCCAATACCAGGTCGACAACCTCTTTCTACAGACTTTCCAATAGGATTAGAACCTACAGAGACACAGGAGGAATTTCAAGAACTGTTAGACCCTGCATTACAAAAGGGACTTATAAAACACAGTACAGCTCTCTTGAAACACCATCTTCTGAATCAGAAATTTCAGTGACTGTGCATGCAGAGTGGGGCGATGTAATTGAAAATACATTGCAGCAGACAGGACCATTACCAGACTTTCCCCAAAAAGCAAAAGCTGCTTGGGAATCCTTTCACCGCAAAGATCCTTTTTCAGGTTCCCCACTGCCTTTACAAAGAAGAAATGCTGTCCACTTAGAGTTCCAGGGGGTCCTAGATTTAGCTCCTGACCATTTGTATGTGGGGAAAAAATTATTAAAAAAAATTCAATGGGCCTTTTTTCCAGTGAAATACATGCACTTATACATGTTTCAGGGTCAATGTTTTATGATTTGAGTTTTGTAACTCCACAGGGCCTGGATCGCTTCTGGACTAAACTAGATTCACTAAAATATATAGAATTGTGGATGCCTTTTAAAGTGATACCTTTAACCAAACTGACTGTTAAGTCAGTAATGGTATTATTTCTAAATGAATCTGTTCCAGTACACGATATTATATACTGGTTACAGAGAAAATGTGAAGTGACTGGTTTCTCCTCCGCCATTTTTGATGAGGAGTCCATATGGAATGGAGGGTGGGTATTTAAAGTACGTGTAAGAAATAACAGCCTAGGCCCAGTGCACTTGCCAAACAGTATATTTATAAGTAATGAAAGGGGGCATTGTTTTTACCCTGGTCAACCAAAGGCATGTTTTAAATGTGGATCCCATACTCATTTAGGCTCCACGTGTGATAGGTTGAGGTGTAATCTATGCCTGGAGTTTGTTCACCATAATTCTGAGTGTCAGGCAGAGTTGAAATGTAATTTATGCCTGGAAACAGGACATACATATAGATGCTGCCCATGGGCTACACACAACCGGACAGATAGGAAGAGCCAAGATGCAATCATTCAAGAAGCACAGAAAAAGGAAATGTCAAAGAAAAAAGCTCAGGCCCAAAAGAACCCTCCCCCAGACCCTAGTACAGAGCAACCTCCCCCCCTACCCCATCCCACTTCCCCACTGAAGGGAACAGAACACCCTGAGGCACCCTCCACCATAGTACCTGTAGGGCCAGATCAGATGGATGTTCAGACTCCTCAGTTGATTAAGGAGAAGTCACCTACAGTGCATGATAAAAATATGCTTGTGATGGCCCCACAGGGCCAAAAGTGTGGCAAAAAAAGGAATCTAAAACAGACTAAACCTAGATCTAAGGTAGCTAAGGCAAATCTAGATAACACTGAGGATATACCATTTTCCAACAAATATGAACTTTTGCTGCTCCACTCACAGGAATTGGAACAGAGAGGGGATTCAGAGGCCTCTTCCTTAGGCCTCCCTTCTTCTGATATGGATGGTGAGGCTCAAGACAAATGTATTGTGGCAATTAGTGAACAAAGGGTTAAAACTAGACTACAAAGAAGCACCAGAGTAAAGAAGCCCCATGAAGTAGTTCCTTAAAAAAAATTGCATGATGACAAACGTTACCCCCCAGCTGAGGATAGCTACAATCAATGTAAACAGTATTAAAAATGCTAAAAGAAGATTGGTTGCCCTCAAAGTATTGAAAGATCTGGAATGTGATATTTGTCTTTTACAGGATACAAGGTTAAACACTAATTCCTTGATTAAAATGGCACAACAACTGTGATGTTGGGATCCGTCCTTTTTTCCTTTGGGATGGATATCTGTGAAGGGGTAGGTATACTGTTCAAAGGAGATAAATTTAGAATTTCCAGACTGGTAGAAGTCTCACTGGGGAGAGCATTACTGGTGGATTTTACTTATGAGGAAGTAGGATGGAGATCATGAAATGCTTATGCCCATCTTACCAAAAAAAGGACGGACTGAATTGTTTAGTTTAATCAAACCTTATTTAATGACCACTAAATTAGTAATCTTGGGAGGGCTTTAATTGTGTAGTGGACATAGGAGATAGAGGAGCGAAGACAACTAAATTATATTGTGACACAAACATACTCCTTACAATACTATCCCAAAGCCAGTTATTGGATACTTATAGATCAGTACATAAGAAAGGTGGACATACATATTTTCGAGGAAACCTATCAACCAGGATAGACTTTATTTTTACAAAATCCAATATTGGGGTGAAAAATGCAATATAGATTCCACTAGAGATTTTAGATCATGTTATTTTATTGGTTTCCTTGGACACCATTAATGGTCCGACGTATGGGAGGGGGTATTGGAAACTAAATACTGCAACTTTAACAGAGAAAAAAGCTACAGGGTCAGATTAAAGAATTCCTTCAAGCATGAATGTCAGTAGTTGGGCTGACGAGAGACATGAGTTTGTGGTGGGAAATTACGAAAACAGGATTACGGAAACTTTGAAGTTCTCCACAATTAAAAATCAGGATCAATATAAACAATATCTAAAGTTGTGTATGCAGCTGAGCAATATACGTTCAAGTATTAACCTTTATCACCTGCTCTTACAAACACAGGCCTTGAATGTGAAAAAGGAAATGTTTGCTTTACAGTATAATAGAGCTGTTGCCATGTTAAATGAACATAAAATACGTACTCCTGGGAAAACAGGCTTTGGGGATGCTTTTAAAAGCTGTTCTCATAGGATAAATGCCCATTGTATGACCTCTCTCACAACCATTACTGGTCAGGTAGTATAGGAGGGTCCAAGTGTTCTAAAAACAGTAACACAATACTTGGAAAACATGTATTCTGCATCATTAATAGAAGACAGAAGAGTTAAAAATGCTCTGTCGTCCCTTGAAATACCCACGGTACCTCTTCACTTGATAGATGCACTCAGGGAACCTATCTCAATTTTAGAAATAGACCAAGCAATTGAGTGTCTTAAAAAAAATACAGCCCCTGGTATAGATGGTTTACCAGCAGAATTCTATCACACATTCAAAGAGTTGGCAGCACAAATTTTAGTAGTAGTATTTAACTGGATACTATTAACTTTACAAGTAGATTTTCATTTCTGTATAGCAGTATAAATATTGGTTCATAAGAAAGGTGATAAAACCAATCTTGATAACTGGGGATCTCTGAGTCTACTAAATACAGATGATAAAATACTAATGAAAATACTGCATTTTAGGTTACTGCCACTGACACCATACTTAATTTCATCAGCTCAAACTTGTACGGTACCAAAAAGGTCTATACAGCACAATTTATTGTTAATCAGAGAATTGGTAGAGCAGGGTAAGGAGGAGTAAATTCAGGGTTATATAATGTCATTAGACCAGGACAAAGCTTTTGATAGGGTTCCACATTCATTTATAGTTCAGGTCCTTAAAGCTTATGATATTCCAGAGATTGTTATACAATGGATAGCCTTACTATATAATTAAGCAATAATGCATGACAGGGTGTGGTATATCATGGGACACCATCACAACTCGGGTGGTTGGGCATGAGGCCGCAGGCTGAATGCGTCCAACAACCCAAGAAGTGACGATATCCCGCAGTATACCACACCCTGGAGTGCATTATTGCTATTATGAACAGGAGTAATGGTTTTATAAATAAAAGATAAAAAAAACACCCTTTAAACCTGTTAAAAAAAGCTTTTGGTAGTGTAGGAATACATTTAAAAAAAATATTTCTAGAAGACAGCAGGTGGCGCTGTTGTAGTTGGAGCTGACAGAAAATGTAACAGTATTGTGATGGTGTGACCTGTGAACTCTGCAACAGTATCTTTGTCTGCCCCCCCCCGCAGTAGATGATCGCGGTAACGAGATTTTAAAGAGAAAATGAAGCCAAAGACCAGTATCAGTAGATTAGGAAGCGTAATTTTTTAAACCCTGCTGCGTTGGTTAAACGGGCGGCCGTGCGTGCTCCTCTGAAAGGAGCGAGCGAGCGAGAGAGAGAAAACTATCACACAATAGCGCTTTGTTGAAAAGAAGCACGGGTTAAGTTGGGGCGCTAAATTTCAGCAGCAGGATTACAGGGATGTTGGCAGGGAAATGAGATGGCAAGTGGATTTCTTTTTAATTTTTTGAAGACACTGGATCATTGTTTCTGGCAGTAGCTTGAGTTGTAAGTTCAGCGTGGCTGCCCGTTGTCGTCAGAATGATTTTTTTTTTATGTCAGTGAAAAGGCTGGTGACCGGAGGTTTTCTGAAGCCGTGATGATGTAGCCCGATATCATCACGGCTTCGAAACCCTCTTGGCCAATCAGCTTCTTCCATTTACGATCGGTAGTTCATAATCATGCATATGCAATTTCCATGATAAATGGACATTTAGGGACATACATTAATGTCTCAAGGGGAGTACGTCAAGGATGCCCACTAAGTCTGTTATTATACGTATTCTGTTTAGACCCAATGTTACGACTAATACAGCACAATGTATATATTAAAGGTATAAAGCCGCAAAGAGGAGGAGAAGGGGTACGTGTTACCGCTTATGCGGATTATATCTGTGTATTTGTAGCAGTTCAAGTTCAAGTTTATTGCAGGAAAGACTCCATTGAGCAAGCTCATTCACAAGGAGGTCCTGAGTCATAAGCATATACAATACATAATTACATAGTTAGGAGATATACAGTGAAGGACAAAAGGTGGAGAATTATATACATTTAGGAGGTATATACAATGGACATTTTTGTACTATAATGCTGTACATTTCAGAGTTAGCCTAGTCTTATATTATGTAACACGTTTGGTTTATACCATGGAGGGCCAGTGGATACTTGTGGAGCTGTTTAGGCATTGAGGTCTAGTTGCATCTACATATGTCTTTTATTTTAGAGAATGCTAATGTTTTGAAGGAGTTAGTTGATACAATACTGGTTAGCTTCAGCATGGGTTGGAGTTGATTCCAAATCTTTGGTAGAGTGTATGAGACAGCCCCTTTGTCCAGCTGCAGTTCGTGTCATGGGCACATCTAGTAAAACAAGGTTGGATTTCCTTAAGGAGTAGGTGCTGTGTGAGATATTTATAAGTGACTGCAAATATGCTGGCAATTTGTGAAGTAGCAGTTTGAGGGTCCATATGCCAGCATGGAGGAGATGTCTGGTGGTCAGGGATGACCAACCAACTGCTGTATAATGATCACAGTGGTGGGTCCTATACGCCGAGTTGGTAATGAAGCGAAGAGCACAGTGGTATAGTATGTCTAGTTTTGATAGGTTCAGGGTTGGGGAGGATATGTAGATAATGTCTCTGTAATCTAGCAGGGGGAAGGAAAGTTGCTTGGACCAGTCTTCTATGGATTGCTAGAGAAAAGAGGGTCCTATTTCTGTAGAAGAAACCCAGATGTGTTTTAAGTCTCCTTAAAAGATCCTCAATGTGGTCCTGGAAGGACAGCTTATTGTCTATCCACATACCTAGGTATTTGAATTTATCTATGACTTCCAAGGGTTCACCTAGAGAGGTTTCCACAAAGTTTTTAGTTGTGAACGGTAATGGGTCAGCCGATGCAAGTCTCAAGAAAATCATAGTTTTAGTTTTTTTGGCATTTAGGAGCAACTTGGCATTGATGAGGTTGCTTTCTAGCTGACAGAAGCCAGCTTGAAGCATTTCCCTGACTTTAGGTAAGGACGGGTCTGATGTGTATAGTACCGTATCGTCTGCAAAGAAATGTATGCTGGATGTCTTTATGTGGGAGTCAAGGTTGTTAATGTAGAGGGAGAAAAGGATTGGCCCCAGTATGGAGCCTTGAGGGACTCCTCTGGTGATTGAAATTGGGGCAGAAAGTAGGCTGTCAGCTTTGACTTTTTGAATCCTTTCTGTAAGGTAACTGATAAACCACTGTAAGGTGGTTGGAGTGGCACCTATATGTGCAAGACAAGTGATTAGGAGATGATAGTCTACAGTGTCAAAGGCCTTGCTAAGATCTAGAAAGACTGCACCTGTGACCTTCTTGGAGTCCATTGCACGGATCCAGTCATTAAAGACCTTAGCTAGGGCTGTGATTGAACTATGCTTCAACCTGAAACCAGATTGCGCTGGGTTTAGTAGAGAGTGTACTTCAAGGTGTTTATTTAGTTGGTTATATATGAGTTTTTCCAACACTTTGGATAGTACAGGCAAGATGGAGGTAGGTCGGTAATTGTTCAGGTCACAGGGGTCTCCTGATTTAAAGAGTGGAAGAACATGGGCAGATTTCCAGCATGAAGGAACAGTGGCTGTGGTAATAGAGAGATTGAATATGTGAAGAATTAGAGCTGTGAGCTGAGCATAGCCTAGCTGTATGAAAAATGACTCCAGGCCATCGGTCCCTGCACTTTTCTTGGTGTCTAGGCTAAGGATTAAGTCTTCAACTTCTTTATAGCTAGTCTGACACAGCTGGAAGGGTTGAGTTGGAGTAGCATGCATAGAATCTAGTCTGATGTGGCCATTTGCTCGGCTAGCGTAAGGGGAGGAGTCAAATGCCAATCCAGCTGTGGCAAAGTGGAGGTTAAGTTCTTCTAGGATTTGCAGTTTATTTTCAACTATCCCATCCTTGTCCAGAATCTTGGTGGGAAGGGAAGGAGCAGCCGCATGGCCTTCAATAGATTTTAATGTCTTTCAGATTTTTTTGGGAGTTCCCTTTAGCCTGCTCCAGAGTGGAGATATAGCAATTTGCTTTAGTATTCCGTACACTTTAAACACAAGCATTTCTGGCAGTTCTAAATGCCTGTCAGTCTGCTAGATTCTTTGTGTGCCGGGCGCCCTAGCCCATAGCTTGTCTCTGATGGTAAGTGCATATTTGAGCTCTTGGGTAAATCACGGGTGAATGATTTTCCTCACCCTCATTTTAACTAGAGGAGCATGCTTGTTGATTAGAGTGGTCAGTTTGTCATTTAGAACAGAGGCTGCGGCATCTGTGGATTTGGCCAGGTATAGATCTTTCCACCTGATCGCAGCTAGGTCAGTTAGGAAATTTAGTGGATTAAATTTACGGAATGAGCGTTTGATTCTGAAATTAGGGGGACTCTTGGTTTTGGTTTGGGATCTTGCGCAGACAACGATATTGTGTTCACTCATATCGTTGTGGAAAACTGCATAATGTGAGATTTTGTGGGGGTGGGAAGTTAGGATAATATCTAAGAGAGAGCTGTTGGCCAGGTTGGAGGCATTTATTCTTGTGGGTTCTGTTACTATTTGCGTAAGACCTAACTCATCGCAGATGGCTTTTAGAAGGTGGGATTTAGTTGTCAAACAATCAGATCAGCAGATAAGCAATCAGGAGAGAGAAGTTTGAATTTGATTAATAATATTTCCCAAGTTACAGGTGCAGGTTTAAACAAAAGGAAAAGTATAATTTATCCCTTGGAAAGGTCGTCATAGGACAATGAGTCCTGGCAAGATATTAAACTTTCACATGACCCATTCAAATACTTAGGAGTTTGCTTTGAGAAAGAAGACAAAAGTATGTTAAACCGGAATATTAAGTTAGAAGAGGCCTCTACTAAAGTAGCCATTTGGAAATCTTGGAACCAAACAAAATAAAAAGAAAGATATGGTGTTTAAAACCTATCTTATACCAATCTTTTTAATTATTACTTCTGTCTACCCCCTACCTAGGAAGTTAGAGACATACCTTTTAGGTCTAGTATTTCAGACTCTCTGGTGTAGTCAGCTAAACCCAATTAGAAGAGAAGTTTTGTATCTTCTGATAGATAGAGGTGGATTGAACCTACTGAAGCCTATAGTGTTTTTCTTTGTTATATTTTCTTGACATAATTTATTAGATCTATCCAAACCTCAAACAGCAGTATGGGTTCTATTTGCTGAACATTGACTAAGGCTTATATATCAGAAATGGTGAGAACAGGGTGTAGTGAATGCCCACGTCAAGACAAAATGTGTATTTTTTAAGCCAGCCCTGGGGAAAATGAAAATGTGGAGATTACAGATATCAATACTAGATTCCTCTACAAATAAAAATCTATATAACACAATACAACAAGGAATATAATTAAAACAGGTAGAATTTAAGGGAGTAGACTCTAAGTATATTCCACAATTATTGGATACCTTGAAGGACCCATGCATACCACCATGGCTTTGGGATATAACATGGCTCAGTGCACGTGGTCGTTTAAGTGTAAAAGGAAATTCTAAACACAAAAAATGTGAAGAAAGAATGTGTCCATGACAATGCTGTATGGAACAGGAAGAATTTATGTTACACTGTTTTATTTACTGTCCATTTGTACAGGAAATCTGGGTCTTATTGACAAAAGACTAGAAACATCCCCATTGGGGGTCCCTTTCATATGTTGAAGTAGTGGAAGGTTTCAGTACAGTGGATTTAGGCATACCATCTAAAATGGTACAATTAGTATTGTCCTTTGTAAAGTTCATTCTCTGGCAAGTGAGATGTAAATTCATATTACAACAGATATTCCAGGACCCAGAGATGGCTGTACGAATTATTGAAAACAACATTTTGAAACAATACAAAATGACACATGCCCCCACATTGCAAAGCATCATGGGCTACATATGCAAATCACCACAGAATGTTTTGCCTGTCCAACTTTAAGCAGAATTGCATGGTCTTCTGGTCTATGTCTTCTGTTAGCACCCTTTGCAAATTGTGTGAGAGGCCTTTCAGCACCATGCAATTCTGCTTAAAGTTGGACCAGCAAAACATTCTGTGGTGATTTGCATATGTAGCCCATGATGCTTTGCAATGTGGGGGCATGTGTGATTTTGTATTTTCTTGAAACTTGGCTTCCCAGCCAAATACCCTTTGGGGTAACCCTTGCCTCAGTGTTTGCGCACAGAGGTTCTTTGTCTTTTAAATAGTTTTTTATTTTAATGGGTTCACCACAATATATCCAAGGCACATTGCCTTAAGGGTAGCTGGTCCATTCCACTGGGGTGTCAAACAGACGAGGCATACTGATGAGTCCTGGTAGGATGAAACACGTGTCTATGTCTTCTGTTAGCACCCTTTGCAAATTATGTGAGAGGCCTTTCGGCACCATGCAATTCTGCTTAAAGTTGGACCAGCAAAACATTCTGTGGTGATTGCATATGTAGCCCATGATGCTTTGCAATGTGGGGGCATGTGTGATTTTGTATTTTCTTGAAACTTGGCTTCCCAGCCAAATACCCTTTGGGGTAACCCTTGCCTTAGTGTTTGCGCACAGAGGTTCTTTGTATTTTGAAACAATGTCAACTTGAACAGAAATGTATGTCAGTGGCTTTATGGAAAACTAGATGGTTAACTGTTCCATTTATGAAAGCTAAAACTGGATGATTAGAAAAGTTGGATACATTTATATAACTTAACCAGTTGCTTTTCTCAATTTTTGTTATTTTTGTGAATCTATTGTTCTTGTGTTATGACATGTTTAGCTTTCATTCAATAAAATTTTCCCCTACTCTATCGGCAGGGGGCATTGAAGCTCTGCTGCATGATGGAGGACGCCAGTAAGAATCAAAGGAGTGAAAAAGCAGAATGTGTGCTTCCAGCATCAGGTGCTGTAGATAATGCAAGTAACCTAGTTTCTTGCATGGAGATGGTTGACCCCAGCAATATCCCCAATAATGAAGGAAATGCTATAACTAGAAACAGCCGTCAATCTTTCACTACAGGCAAAAAAAGAAATTCTCCTGGAGGAATTAAATAGAAGTGAACACCAAATACATTCAGAGCACTCCCCTACCGAAGACCAGGGTAAGAGAAAAAGACTCACTGATTATCCAAATTCTGCAGTGCAGCAAATGGCAAAACTTTTTGTCTTTGGGAAATCCAGCACTTTGAATACCGAGCTTGCAGTTGCAACCCCCACTGTTCCTGGATAGCAAAGTCGCAGGAGTGACATTGTCAACAAGCACTTGAGAAGGCAGGGTGGACTTGGCAAGCTACCCAGAGAATGGAGCGCACAACAGAATTCTAGATCTGTGGGGGAAATCCTACAAGATGAGACATGCTCTGCACACCCTAAGCTAGCTTTGGAATCTCCACCAACACAGAAGACCTCTTCTTCTAAAAAATGCAATGCTCAATTAGCAATACAGAGTGGACAGGATACCACATTTAACATTTCATTTTCTCCATTGGGGTTGCAGCAAGAAATTTTTTTGATGCACAGCAGGGGGTGGCTGGGCAAGAGAGTGAGAGTAATGTGCAGCAATCTGATATGGAGATTACAGATACTGGGGAAGCTACCACACCGGGAGAACAAGCAGACAGAGAACAGACCAACCAAGGGTATGGAAAACATTTCAGTAAATCTCTGGAACTTGCTAAAAGAAGAAATGCAATTAATTTGCGATACATGGGAGGGCTAGAGGTACCACCAGACATATACTATGTGGGACAGTTTAAATTAAAAAATCCCTGGGTTTGACTCCCAAAGATGTTTATGCCCTGATACACATTTCTGGGGAGCATTCATTGAATAAATATTTCAGGAACCCAGAATTATTGGAGCGCTTTTCGGCAAATCATATGTTGTTAAAATCTAATCCTCTGTGAATGCCCTTCCAGGTTATACCCCTAATAAAACAATCTTTCAAGTTCATCACCATAATGTTTCATAGTGAAGGAGTCAACATTGTTAATATTCTTTTCTGGATAGAGCAAAAATGTGATGTAGAAGGTTTATCCAAACCAGTTTTGGACTGTGAGGGCTTCTGGAATGGGATCTGGAGATTGCAAGTTAAATTGTTCCAAGAAGGTTCAGATTTTATACATTTGCCAAATTGTTTTTCCATTGGCAAGGATAAAGGTTTTCTCTTTTATGCTGGGCAACCCTGCAGATGCTATACATGTGGGTCAGCTAGGCACATTAGCAACTCTTGTGATGCTGTTCAGTGCACTCACTGCAGAGAATTGGGGTATTCTGGATACCACTGTGAGAAGGATCCATGTTGGGTGGTTGACAAATTTCCCATTGACCTCCCCGAAAGTGAAACCAGCAGGTCGACTGCATTTTGCAGTTGGCTGCCAGTTTCTAGCTGCTGGCTGTGTTTTCTTAGGGGGGATTCACCACCCGAACCCCCACGTGGGGGGCTGTGCCCCTACACACCCCCACATAAGGATTATCAACTCTGAGTCGAAGTTGATTCAGGGGTGCAGGACCACCGACAGACAGTGCCCAGTTCCAGTGGGTCCCCTACAGCGGCATGGCCCTGTAGTCACTGTGGGGGACCTTGCTGTTGAGCTGTCACTGTTGGGTGGGTAAATGCTGTGAGAAAACACCAGTATTCTCTCTGTGTAGGGAAATAGGTCATACCTTTTCAGACTGTTCTAAAGCAGCACACAACACTGAAGAAGTGGATTTTGGTATTCAAGATTTCTATTTGGCAAAAGCATACCGAAAACATGTCAGTGGTTTCACAAACCAGTCCACCACTGGACCACAACCCCAAAAAACATGCACTTTTAATCAAACTTATGCAGATGTGACCAAACAAGCAACTCCCCCCAGTGGAGCCCTCACCTGAAGATTCTGATCCTGTGGATAATAGGCCCACAGTACAAACAGAAGAGCAGAGACAGGAACAAGATGCTGCTCTCACTATCTCCTCACAACCCTCTACTTCTATGCCACCACATCCAATACCACCATCTGACAATCTGACTACTTCTGCAAAGGGAGAAAAAACACCTTCTAATAAAGAAGTCGATTCAGCAACAAGAGGAGTTCCCACATCTAACAGATTTGAGGCTTTACAGCCACACCCTTCAGATGAGGAAATAGATTCAGATGCTCTCTCCCACACTTCTTCCAGGATGGAAGTATTGTCGAAGCCAGATACTAGTAAGGATCTGGCAACGGCTCCTAAGAAAAAAAGGATGGGCTCCAGAATGGGTTTAAGGAAAAGTTCAAGGAAAAAATCTATAGTGACTTAACATTTTGTCTCCTGTCCACCTCAAATATGACCTCAAGCTAGATAGTTTGAATGTAAACAGAATTAGATCAAAGCACAAGTGTTTGGCCACTTTTGCACTGTTTGCTACTGGTGTCTATGATATTATTTTTTTACAGGGCACTCGGCTATATGATCTGACAGAATTTGAGATGGCATAGGCAAAATGGGTATGGGGCCCCAGTTACTGGTCGGAAGGGACCGATTTGTGCTGTGGGGTGGGAATTGGTTTTACATTTTCAGATTTTCATGTGACTCATATAGTGGACATATCACCAGGCAGACAACTATTATTAGATGTAGTGATGCAAGCTGTAGAAATTTGTTTAATAAACATATATGCCCCACAGGGAAAAATGATTAGAATTTATCTTTAATGAAACTTATTCATCCTTACCTCTTTACTATTAAAAATATTATTTTTGGAGGGGATTTCAATATTAGTAGATTTCGGACGGACAGGTGTTTAGTTACAATTAAAACTTTCTGTGGTGCTGGCTTTTTAAATAATTTGATACAGCAGATTGGGCTCACAGATGTTTTTCAGACTGTAGGAGCCCCTTATACTTTTTTCAAGGCTAGAGAGCAACACAAATTGATTATTTTTTTCTCACTTCAACTCTACTTTTCCAGACACCAGCAGTACAAATAGTAGCCACATCTGATCATGGTTTACTATCAGCATACAATCAGAGGACCAGGTTTTTGGAGGTTGAATTGGTATACTGTGATGTGCGTGACTGCGGCTGAGTAACCCCCTAAAGGGCGACTCAATCACGACACATGTCACAGGGGCTACCGATTAGGTACAGTGACCGGATGGGGTGGGATGGTGACTGTAGTGACAGGAAATCACTACAGGTGCATGCAGGGGCATGGGAGTGAGCACGGTCCACAGGTACGCACGCAGGGGAGTGGGAGTGAGCATGCTCGGCACGGGGCAGGAGGGATTTTGAGTTGTGGCACCAGGGTAGGCTGCTGAGCTGGCCCTGTGGTGTAGTAGGTCAGCTCATGACTTTGGTAGGTAGGGTGCTGGGTTCAGGTCCAGGCACAGGCTCGTTTTTGTTGCACCTGGCCCAAATTTCATTTTTTTTATGTTTCACCCCCCTGACATGCACCACCTCTTGAGTTGAGAATCTTTAAGTAGGGGGGTATGGAGGCAAAGCCCCCCATGGGGGGGTTATGCAGGGGGGTTACAACCCCCCTGCATAAACGTAAAAAATACAAGTCTCCAGCACTTTTTTGTTGTGTGCTGGGGAGTCAGAGAGTGCCAAAATAGATTTTTGGTGCTCTGACTTCGCAGTAACGATGATCACCCTTTGGCGGTCACCGTTATCACATAGAACAATTGAATTTATCTTCACTAGAGGACCCAATGATTTTACAATGTTTTCAGTCTATTTTAGAAGACAGAGAATCAGTTTCCTTCCTTTATGACTTACAAGAACTTTGGCGGGAAGATAGTAAACAAGACATGAGAGAAAATGTTTAACAGATAGTGAAACTTGCAGGGAAATATAAGAAAGACAGATATTGGGACCTACATTAAAAATTACTTTTGCTGCATTCTTTACAAAACTTGGGGGGTTTTGTGTCACATGAAGAGATATCTGCTATAAAACAAGAAATGACACACATATAATACAATCGGGTGAAATCACTAGAAACTGAACAAAAATTTGGGACCTCTGGCAAACAGGCCTTTACAAACCCATTTGTTTGATGTAATAATCTTAGACATAAAAAGGAGATAAAACAGATTAGGGAACAAGGTAGGACATTATTAACTAATGGGAGAGATATTTAAAGGAAATTGAATTTTATATCTCAAATATATTTTCTGCTGATCTGGAAATAACTGATGAATGGATTATAGACAGGTTCCAGGGAATTAATTTACCTGTATTACCAGAATATTATTTAATTTCACTTACAGCACCTATCACACAGTCAGAATTATTGTCAGTTTTTTTACAAATTTACATACAGGAAAATCACCAGGCCCAGACAGTCTTCCAGATGAATTATATCTTCATATAGGACATAAACTCCTATTGGAATTGACTGTTATGTACAATGACTGTCTTACATAATTCCGACTTCCAACATCCAAGAATCAGGGTTTATTGATTTTATTATATAAAGCGGGTGACAGAGATCTCTTAAATAATTGGAGACCCATAACATTATTGAATACAGACATTAAAATCTTGACTAAAGTTAATTAGTAACAGACTAGGTAGGGATCTACAGCATATAATTCTTCCCACTCAATTTTGCTCAGTCCTGGGGAGACATATTATGGATGGTCTGATTTTACTGACATCAATATTTGAAAAAGGTAAAACAGAAGAACTAGTAGGATTTGTGGTCAGTTTGGATCAGGTTAAGGCTTTCGACAGGGGATCCCATACATATCTTTGGAAATGACTGCAAAAGTTTCACTTCCCACAAATGTTCATACAATGGAACAAACTGTGTTATGCTTCAGCCCAAACAGCACCTTTTGTTAATGGTTGGATAGTTACATATTGCCACACTATCAGAGGTTGTAGACAGGGATGTCCCCTAAGCCCTCTTTTGTACATTTTAACATTGGAACCTTTATTATACCAAATTCAACATCATGTTGATATTAGAGATTTGTCTATTGGTAGTGAAGATGCAGAAATTTAAACAGTTGCCTATGCTGATGATTTGTGTTTTGTTTTAGCAGACCTGATCACAGGTGAAGTACTGGAAACGGTGCTGGACAACTTCATCCATAGTACAGGCTCCAGGATAAATCAAGAAAAAAGTAAGTGCCTGCCTGCTGGGACACATATTAAGAAAACAGAGGTAATGCTTGATATTCTGGTAGTAGATAAACATTGCAAAATGTTAGGTATATATTTTGGTTCTGGAGACTTAGGATTTGTAAATTGGAGTTTATTAACAGATGACACACAAAATAGATAGTCATTTGGAATAAGTGTTTTCTTTCAAAACACAAAAGAATATACACGATAAAGACATTTCTTCTAAGCATGTTTCTGCATTTATGTACTGTTTTTATGTTTCCAAAACAACTGGAAACTAAACTTTACACTATCTTTTTTTAGGAGTCTGCAGAAGCCGTTTAAACCACATTAAAATAGGTATTACTTACTTACCCATCAAAGATGGAGGTTTGCACATGGTTAATCCTGTAGTTTTCTTTTGTAGTATGTTTTCTCAGTACAATATCAAACCACTTTTACAACAACTTAATAAGATTTGGTCCACCTGGTTGTGGGATCACTTAGGTCCCTGATTAAAAAGCTGGGAATTAGAAAGAGTAATACATAAACAGAAGCCCCTACAGGACCTTCCAGAATATTTTCAGCACTGTCTTGGTAAAATTAAATTTTGGGGAATACCTAGACATATATGTTTGTCCTTTTTTAGAAAAGAATTGTACACTCAACTATTAGATTTTTTTTAGATGTTACCAAATTTGGACAGCAATCAGTTAGTAATTTAAGACAGATAAAATCAATGTTGCAGTTTGGCTTAGTGGACACTAGAAGTTAAATGTTAAGGGTAACCTTAAACATAAGTAATTAACTGAAAGAATTTGCCATAGAATAGATATATATTTTACACAGACTGAAACAATGGCATACCTTTTTTTGAGTGTCCTTTTAATTTGCAGTTTTGGGTAATAGTACACGAGTATTGGAATACTTCTCCTTTTCGGATTCTAACCGCTGATATTTTATTTTTGGGCATCTTACCAAAAGAATGGGTCTCTTATAACAGAGATACGATTCATTTAATCTTAATTGTTCTAAAATACCATATTTGGACAGCAAGATGCAAATGGTCTTTAAGGAAACTATATGTTATGCCAGAACAACTTTTTTGGACTATTCAAGAAGTGGTAGAAGCCTTAAGGGAGTTGGAGAAATCAAAACGTTGCTTGCATATTTATAAAAAAATGGTGGGGAAACATCTTGTGATTGGACACAGGTTAAAACTAAAATTCTTAATTTTTGGTAACTTTGGGTTGGATGGTTTTGTTTAATAATCCTAATGGAAGTTTCCATAGAGATAAAGGATTGATTAATAATTAATTGTGAGGTTCAAGATATGAAGAATGTGTTTTAGGGTATAACTGTTTACCCAATTTTCAATAGTTGGACCTGAACATTGTAGGCCTTTTAAATTGTGCGGTTTTCTCTATAGGATGGTAAAATTAACAGGTGATTTGAAACACAAATTGTTCTCCCTTTGGAAGTATTTACACAAACAAATGCTCCTACTCCTTAAATGGGGGTGGGGTGGCGGTGGTGGGTGGGATAGGAGTATTTTAGTTTCATGATTATGATTTGAGATCTCTGTGTACTTTAATAGACAGCTACTTAGATAGTACCAAGGCTAGAATGTTTCTTTAATGTTCCTTTTCTAGGACTTGTAGATTAATATGTAAGCCTTACTACTGTTTAACAATCCTTTTGTTCTCTTAAATTTTGTGGGAGGGGATCTGTACTTAGTAATTCTTATTCAGATTATGGGGTAATGTATAAGGAAGTGTCTATTTATGGTTTCCTTTTTTTCTGATTTAGGGTGACGTAACACCAATTTGTATGTAATTTCTTTCCTTATATAGGGGAAATGTTCGCAATACTTTTGTTTTGATTTTGATTTGTTTTGATATGATTTTGTGTGAGATGTATCACTATTTGATAATGTTTACTTTAAAAAGAAAATCCCATACTCTTTTAGGTGTTTGTGGGGGTGTTTTTCAGTTAATTATAACTCAGATTTAGGATTAATGTATGATGAAATACTTATTTATGTCCCCCCTTTTTTCTTTCTTATGATTTAGTGTGAAGTAACACCAATTTATATGCATTTTTATTTCAGTTTCTATTATATAGGGTGACTGCTTGTATTACTTCTGTTCTAATTTTTGATTTGTTTGGTTATGATTTTGTGTGTGTGATATAACACTATTTGACAATATTACTTTCAAGTTTTGAATAAAAAAGTCCCCTGCTCTTTTCGAGACGTGCTTGAGATCTTTAACTTCCACCTGAACTACCACCAGAACAGGCAGATGGGACCTTGGTTTAACATCTCATCCAAAAGATAGCACCTGAGGAGTGCAGCGCCCCCCTCATGCTGCACCATAGTGTCAGTACTGGGATTTAACCCAAGTACCTGGTGTGGGGATATAACCCACAGCCTTCTGATCTTCTGGTCTCAGAGGTAAGTGTGCAACCTGCTAAGCCTCTGATTCTGCTATATTATTCCTCTTATGTATGTTGATATTCCATTTAAATATTTTTTTTGCGCTCTCCATTAGTGCTGGGTCATTTACAAAGTTATGAAAAACTCCTATAATCCTCATCAGTTCACAGTTAAGAAAATGTTGTTTGGTTAAGCTTATAGATTCAGACTATGTAGACCAAGAGGTCCTTATCTGCTATCAAATTCTAAGTTTCAATGTTCCCTTGTTTCTCAGAACTCAGTGACACTTGTTGGCAAGCTAATCTGGTTGTTTGTCCTTGTAGCCTCTTGATCCATATAACATCTTTCCTGTAGTGCAGTGCCCAAAATCAACCACTGCATTTCAAACTAGGGTCTCACCAGTAATCTGTACAATGGAACTATACTCTCTCATGCCCTGCATAGAAAGTTCCGTTTTAATAACTCTCATATCTGATTACACCTCCAAGACACTAAAGCTGTGTGGAATGTATAATTTCACTAACGGGATTTGTGCAAATGGCAAATAAGTTTTTGTAATGCTTTTGGAAATTTATTTTTTGAATTCTGCAGAATTTCAAAAACTTTTTTATGTAAACTGTGGAATAATATTCCACAGGTCATGCAGTCTGTGAAATTTAATTCTGTGGTTTACAGAAAATGAATCTACAGTCTGTAGAGAATGTAGAATATGATTCGGCAGTTAATATTCCACTTTCAGAATTTTTGAATTCCATTTCTGACAGAATTCCACAGGTCCCTCAACAACGGGACCTCAGCACATGTCAACACAAGCCACCCAGGGTCATCCTCCACAGCACCCAGTTCTGCCTCCCCCACTTTCCCTGTGTGTGCCAATCCCCTCTTGCACACACATGGAAGCACCAGCCCCTGGACTTCAAACCCCCCCATACTGCACCATCTGCCCACCTCTCCCCTGTCCCCAGATGCTGGTCCCACCGGGCATGGTGTGGTGGCTGGTGTTCATCCCCCACCCTTGCTGTACTGCCCTGTCAGTCCAGGGGCATGGAATGGTCAGATGCACAGCCTATCTCACACCTCCATGGCTGCTGGCCATGCGGACATCTGCAGGGGAGTGCAGCCAATGCATCCCCTACCACATAAGGGACCCACTGAGGGATCCAAGCTGGTCATCCCATTGGATGCCCACCCAGGTGTGCAGTTTCACCCCATCTGCCCTGCATGAACCTGCTCATACCTGCGCTCTGGGAGGGCATGGCCATGGACAGGTGGCCAGTGGTCATGAATGTTGCCAGATGCACACCTGTCAGCAGGTGCAGTGTTGTGTGTGTGGGATATGCACCTTTGGTGTGTAGTTCATGCCTCAGTGTGCATAGCCTCCATTGTGCTATACATCCTTCGTCTATATCCATTTCCCCTGACATGTAGACTGAACAGCAGTGACTTCAGCACTGACAGCTTTCAGACCCTATCTCTCACTACTCCCTGGTAGGATGTAAACCTTGCAATAGAACTTGTCTATCAGGTCACATGCAGTCAGTTTTGAATCAGAGGATGGGGCTGATGCATTTCAAGGGGCCTATCTGGTGAGACTATAAGGGCCCAGGTTTATCACTAGCAGTGTGAGTGAGCACGGGGGGGGGGGAGTTAACTGTACCGTTGAGTATCTTCTACAACCTGTGTAAGTAGCCCATTTTCACAATTGTGATGGAATGGGGTAAAGTACTAGCTACATGATTCACTTGCACAGAACCCCTTTTATTGCCTTGCAGGCTTTGTTGTGGAGACTCTTTAACAAGGAGACTTAAATACTGCTGGATAAAGAGCAGTTGGGAACTGTAAACTGTAACTGCATCAAGAGCTTTTAGCTGTTTCTGGCTCCTGTAGCCAGATCCTGACTTTTTATTGTCTTTAAGTGTGGGACAGTATTGCTGGGACTGATTCTTAGAAATATTGTTTAAAGTTGTTTTGCCACTTGTGTGCATGGTGTGATTGAGTGTGTGGTATACACAGTATGACTTCAGTGTGTGAGTGGTATGGGGTTGTGTAGGGTTAGGTTGGGGGGGTGGTGTAGTTAGGAGGCTATTGTGATTGTTTAATATCTGTTTATTTTTCTATGAGTGAGAGTGGTTTGGATGTGGGTTGTGTAGGATGTGGTTTTAGGTCATGTTCCTCAGAACATCAACTTCAACCCTTCATCTTTTGGACCCTACAGTGACTATGTGTTACTGCCAAAAAGGGGGGATTGCAAGAGGCTGGAGTCATAGGTGCTGTTTTTTGTTTGTGAGAAAAGTGAAGTGTAGGATCAGGAGTAGACATGGGAGATGCCCTGGATGAAAAAGGAACCAGGATATAAGACCTCTTTTTCAGTTTCCTATCCAGAGGGCCCTTGAATTGCCATCTGAGAGGGTAGCCATAGGGCCCACCTGCACAGCCCCTCCATTCTGATCAATTCTAAAAAAATTTCACCTACCTAAGGAATAAGACTTTAATAATGAAATATTTCATTGGATTCCTCTGCAGACCTGGTGTGCATCATGGACACCTGGCTTTGTAATACATCTGGCCTGATACTGGATGTATTGATCCCATCTGGGTACTCTGTAGTTCACTACAAGAGGTGGGAGTGACTGCGGTGCCCATCTGTTTTACATTTGATTTGGAGATCACAGCATACCCACTGTGTAAAACCATTTCAGTTTAGTTTATTGATCAGACAAGCTTATTTTCAAGTTAGGCCATTAAAATTTCTTTAAAAAAAAGACAAATTAAAATGATAAATACTGACATAAGTAACATAGGTAGTCCAGTATACCAGCTTTCACAGGTTAGATAGTGTAAATCTTACATTGTTCCAATATTTCAGACATTTTGATGATTAGTTTAAAGTTTTTAAATATGTATTGTGGTATTTCTTTTTCCAGTTCACCACTGCGCCATAAATTCTGTTTTCCTTATTATTTCATCCATGGTTCTTGGGTGTAACAAGATAAATATTGGGTCAAATGTAGCATCTCTTAAGGAAATCTTCTAGGAATGCATTCCTTTGTTTATTGTAAAGTGGACACATTTTAATAATATGCCCTAAGGATTCTATTTTTCCATTACTGCATGGACATTCCTTATGAATTTGATTCTTGTTTTTGTAGATTTTATTATAACTAATGTATTTGGAGTTTAACAAACCAAATCTAGCCCAAGTTATCAAATGTCTTTGTTCTGGCATTTCTGAAATAATTAAGTGATCCTTTATGCAGTGTGAAATTCATTTTTGCTGAACCATGGTGCACACTTTTGCATTCTTATTACCTATATATCTTGATCCTTATAGTAGGAGAATAAATGTTGTGTAATTTTTTATTTGTATTGTATTGAAATGTTTACTCCTTTTTCCAAGTCAATCCATAACTGTCCAAGATTTATTTTGTAAAGTGTATATAATAACAGGCTTAGGCTTTTTCCCATAGGTAAACTATGGCGTAATTTGCCGTTATAAAGGAGTGTTTATAATGGCAAACACACACACGATTTCCCATGCTGTGCACATGCTCACACAGCAGCGCAACAAGTTGAGACCGCTCACCACTTCCGTGTCACCTGAAACAGAACCGCCACAAGAACTTGGTGGTAAGTCCTTATCTTTTATTCCCCCCCCCCAACCATATACCCTTGGAACACACAAAGACCTGCAGAAAGGAAAAAAAATGTGTTTTTAAAAAAGAAAATCTCAGCACCGTACTAAAAGGACCAACCGCAGGATACACTTGGAGAATACACTGGAACCTGTTTATTTTATAATTGCTGTGGTGAAAAAGCCTAACACAGCAATTATATAAAATAAAATATGGAGTGGTGTGTAAACTCGAATTTCACACACACTCTCAGGGTTGGATGCCTGGATGAACCCCTTGAGCTTCGCTCTCAGGTTTTATATGGCATCCAACCCCTCCGGTGTGTGTAAAATCTTGTTACACACACCACACCATACTTTATTCTCTATATAATAAAGCACTTAACCACTTGGACTTTATTCCTTTATTGAAGCATTTAATTTTTTTCTAAAAAGCACTCCCTGGGTAAAAAGTTATATGGGTTAGTTAGTATTTTTAACTAGTATGAAATAAACCTATGTATTACTAGAGATTCCAGAGGTAGTATTCCCAGTTCTGATCTTACCATGGCAGAGGCTATGGTTACAGAAACTTTTAACAAGGCTTTGTAGAATGCAGATAATGGGGTTTCCAAGTGTGAACTTTTTTTCATGACCCCCATACTTCTGCTCAATAAAGAAGGGTTGGTTTTAATTTTGCCTCGCCTTCTCTTAGTACAGAAATTAGAGTGGTTCCACCATAATTAACATTTAATTTTAAAATAGCTTTCATATCTCTGTTCATTTTTATTATTTGATCTTCACGGTGGGAGTGCCATAGGCCATTAGATGAAAATTGAATCCCTAAATATACATAATCTTTTAGGGTTTATGTGATAATGGTGAACGCCTAAAGGCGATTACCATTATCACTCAGTCAGAGTGCCGAAAACATTTTCAGCACTCTGACAGCCCTGGCGCCTCAGGACAACGGCACCAGGACACTATCTTACTGCTTTCTGTGGGGGTACTGTGCTCCACCACACCCCCTCATGAGGGGGCTTCACCCCTGCACACCCCCTACTTAAGGATTCTCAACTCCAGGGGGGTGCATGCTGGGGGGGTGAAAGCAGGGAAAAAAAAGGTTCAGGTCGGGCGCAATAAAATTGCACCAGCACCCGGACCCAAACCCAGTACCTCTCCCACCACATCCACTAGCCAACCCCAGACACCATGACGGAGCTCGGCCAGCCACCACAGTGCCACCCCCTGCAGCCTCTCCACCCCCTCCCAGTCCACGCTCGCCGTGCTCACTCCCACCCCCTGTGCATGTACACATAGCGACATCCTGTCACCCAATTCACCCACAGCCTCATCTGGTCACCCAACCCTCCCCATCACCATGAGGGATTTCACTGGGAAGGAGTCACCATAACAGATGGTGCCCTTCCTCATGTGCCCACCTCATGGGTTACCAATCTTTTATGTTTTCTCTTTTATTTTTACCAAGAAAAAAATGAATATTTTTCTAGGTAATTCATTTTTTGCTTTGAGAAAATAACCTTTTTTGTTTTGCTCAGATTCATTTTTAATTTTAATTGCTGACATATTTCATGTAATTTTTTTAAAGCTTTTTCTACATACTGGAATAGGATAGAGATAACAGCAGTATGTCATCTACATATGCTAGAATGCCACATGTATAGTCTCCAATTTTGGGTGAGTCTCTATTTGAGAATTCAGGGTCTGTGAGTAAAAAAAAATGTAGATATTAAAGATAGTGTGGGTTAGCTATCAGCTTTTTTTAACCCCTCTGTTAGTTTCAAATTATTTTGTTAGATTTCCCACATTATCTACCAGGATGGCTGTGTTAGTATTACTGTATAGTAAATATACTGGGATGACTAATGAGGGTTCAGCTCCTAAACTTATTAACATATTCCATAGTGTTATACAATTTATAGACTCAAAAGCCACCTTAAAATCCATAACAAGATCAAATACTTTGCTCTTGCTGATGTGGATGTATTTTTCAAGGATATGAAGCCAATAGTATATATCATCAGTAATGGAATATCCTTCCCTAAATCCTGCTTGTGAGTTGGAAAGTGTACATGTTCATTTTAACCAGATGTTAAGTCTATTTAATAATAGTTTTGTGAATATTTTTGAACTTACATTTAAAAGACTGACGGGGTCTAAAATTTGAGGGTTCATAGACTGAGCCTTTTTTTACATAATGGATCAATAATGTTCTTTGTCCATGATGGTGGAATTAATTTTTCTTTTAGACATGTTGAAAAATCTAGTTAAAGCAGCAGTGCAATGAAAAAGGTTATCCCAGAAAGCTAATTTTCTGCTATGGTAATGAAAAATATTGTCATAACTGTTGATATTGATTTTCTGGATGCTTCCTAAGCTATGTACTGTACATTTGCATTTTTGTCTGGCTTCTTACCCTTCTCGTGTCCTCAGTATTATTTCTATGCAAAAATTACGTGGCCATCCTTGTTTCTTGATAAGTAATTGTTTTAAAACATTCATAACATTTTTAGATGATAACAGAAACTGAAAATGGCACCACTAAAATAAACCGGAAGACATATGACATCAATTAGGAAGAAAAAAAGGGGGGTCAAATTTTTGCCCATTTTCATTGCACTGCTGCTTTAATACAGATATCCAGAAATCACTGTGTTCTTTATATAATTTTGGTGGTAACAGATCTTGGCCTGGTGCTTTTTATTTTTTAACAATTTGATTGCCTCTTCTACTTCATTCTCTGAGACAATTATTAGAGCATCATTTATTTTCCATTCCTCAAAGAGATCCCCCTATAACTATCTCTATGTTTGAAGCCTTATAGAAGATCTCATTGAAGAATGTTATCCAGTGTCCTTTAGAGATATGAACTTCAATTGATGGTTGAAAGTTATTTGTCCCTTTATTCACCTGTTGCCAGAATTTTTTGTCATCTTTTCTTTCTATCACTTCATACATTTCTTTCCAAGTTTTGATTTGTTTGGTTTCCTTTTTGTTTTTTAAGAAGATCTTATATTGTTTTCTGGCCTTCTTTAAATTCTTAAAGTTATCTCTTGTAGGGTGAATTTTTGCCCACCTGTTTAGTTTATTTAGCTTATGTTTTTCATTTTTACAGTCAGTATTAAATCAGGTTTTTTATGTATTTTCTATTATTGTCCTTCATATATATTTTATCAGTTAAATTGTTATTGAGATTATTAATGTTTTCCAAAATGCTGTCATATTGATTCCCTTGTTGTGTGGGAAACCAGGTTGCTTGAATGTGTGGCTATAAGGTACGATGAAGATATGAGGGGAATAAAATTCCTCACAAAGCCAGCTCAGTTGTGTGGCAGGCTGTGGCACTGACTACCTCACTGCTTGAAGCACTGATGACCCAAGTTATGGAACAGAACAGGGTTACTCTGGAACTGGCTTGGAGAGGGAGGATTGAACATCTTTAGGACAGCTCTTTCCCCTCAGGAATGGCAAAAGCCTATCCCATAGTTCTACTGCCACCTAGAGGAATCTAGGTGGTGGCAATGTAAGACAGTAAGGGAAGGGGATCCCACACCCATACACTGTAGGCATCTCTGAGGAGGCAGAGCACCACCTAGCAATTCTGGTGGGGGGTAGGAAGAAGTAGGCTATTGGTTAACTAGGATCTGCATTATATCGAATAGATAGGGAATTGAGCAGACAAGGTGGGCCAAGCGGACCTTATCTGCCATTAAAGTCTATGTTTCTATGTATCATCACACCAGCATGTGCCCTAAGGGAGAAAATGGAGGAATGGCACTCTGAGGATAGTGATGGCCCAGTCCCTTACAGACCACACACTGATGAAAGGGCATCTCCTGCCAGGTCCTGTAGCAGGATGATAACAAGTCCCAAGTGTGTTGAATGACAGGGCCAGACAGATGCCATTTGAAGTGAGCAGGTGAGAAACACAAGATAGGAAAAAAGCATCCTCATATATTGACCTCTGGAGGGTAAGACTGGTCTTCTGTATAAATTTGGGGAGTTTGTCCCTGGACTGACATTGGAGTACCCTAGGTGGCTGGTATTTGGGTTATTTGAATGTCTGGGTCAGTTACAACTCTCTTGAGCCTGTACAGGAATTCCCCCCAACAAATGAATTTGTTGGGACTTGCACAAGTAGTTACCTCTGTGACTCATCAGCTAGGCCATTTCTTGGATCATGCTTTTCTGGTGGGGCTTGATGTCTTTAACATAAGGGTTTACCTGATTGCATGGTTCAATCATCATGCAGTAAGTTTTTTATTGGGGCCCCCAAGAGAGAACTTGTATCCCCATGGAGTTTTACCTGTATCAGCCTGTACCAATCTGGAGCCATCTGAGCTCTTGTGTTTACTGGACTCCTTGAGCTTCTTATAGTTGTGTGCTAATCATATGACCAGCAGATTCCCTTGCACATTTGTGTGTACATCTGAAAGTCTCCCAAAGTTCCCCCAGGTTAAGACAGGATCCTAGGTAACTCAATACCAGAAAGCAGATATTGAAGCATTGTTTGATGAGATCAAGGTCACTGGAGGATAAACTAACCCAAAGCTCACTATAAAGAGTATTAGGGGGAAGTCACGCTGAAAAAAGCAGAGTTTGTTTCAGGCATGATTACTACAAGGAGGAATAGACCAGTTTAATTCTCACACACTGTAGACAGACTGTTAGACTATTATATCTAGTCAGTCTATAGTTCAGGGGAGTGTTGTCACTAGAAAGATACAAGAAATTCAGTCAGTTCTTCCATGACAAGAACATAATGGGATATCCTGTATTCCATCTTCAGCCTGCTGAGTGGGCTGTCATAGCCCACCAATTTATTTATTTATTTATTAGGATCTAGGATTGAATACCTTTGAGCAGAGAGCTCTTTTACAAAGGTTCCACATCAATAGGAGGGAAGACAGCATTACAAGGGTTCAAACAACATAGAGTATAAAACATGTACATATTTACAATAATTACAATGGATTACACAAGCAGGTTAATATTAAAAAAAAAAACTGTAGAGGGTAAGACACCCATACGGTTGCGTTTGCAGTAAGTTATAGGAGAGGATAGTTGCAGGTAGAAGGAGGTTGGAGTCAGTTCGCTGAGGCAGTAGATTAGTGTAGAGAAGAAGTAGGCGGTAGGGAAGAGGAGGCTAAGAGATGATGGGGGGAGTAGGGTGGGAAGTGGAGTTGCTGCAGTCATGGACCTTGTCAAGAGAGACGTGAGGGGTGGGTGTATGAGGTGGGTGGCCAAGCACAGTTTTTGAGCCACCAAGTGGAGGTAGGGGAGGGGGTGTAGGGGGTGGTAGAGATGGCCTGTGCATGCCATGGTGTGAGCAATGTATAGGTAGGTCAGAGTCCTGAGGCAGAGGGACTAGTGGTAACAGTCACAGCAGTTGTCTACCGAGGGTGATCTGGTGTGAGTTTAGGTAGTGCCTCCTGAGGAGGTTCTTTGATTGAACTTGGGACTGCACCCAACTTTACCCTACTTTCTCTGCACTGGGCCCAGCTCCTACTATGCTGCTGGTGGGCTGTGGAGAGGCCCTCAGGCCAGTTTTTTTGGTGATAGTCAGGTGTCCCCTGAGGGAGGGTGTTTTTCCTGTGGCAGTAAAGAGGGTGGTGCTGAAGCACCTCCACAAAAAACATCACTGGATACTGACATCCTGTCCAACTACTGACATGTGTCATACTTACCTGTTTTAGGAAAGTCACTCAGAAAGCAGCAGCAACACAGTTGGAGTCACATCTGTAGATATTTTCCATCTAAGATCCTTTCCAGCTGGAGTTCGGGAGGTGTCACAGCATGGACGCAGCACTCATAAATATACAAACTGACCTTCTCGTAGTTAGAGAGACAGGAGATTTCCACAGTCTTATTCTCCTTGATCTCTCATCAGCTTTTAGCACCATAGACAATTGCATTTTAGCAAATCATCCAAGGGAAATGGGAGAACTCAAGGGCACTTGTCTTAAAATGGTTCAAGTCCCATCTTATCAGCAGTGTGCAGCAGGTGGCATGTGGTAATTTTTTCCTCATGGCCTACTGCCCCTGGATGTTGGGTCCACCAGGTTCAATCTTATCACCTATACTGTTTGGGGTGTGTATGCTATCCCTGGTAGAATTCACCTGATTATATAGTCTGAGGTGTAATTGCAATTCTGATGATACCTAGCTATATCTGTCATGTGTACCTAGAGGGAGAAATGCTGTTGATGTGCTGAACAGATGTCTAACTGATATCAAAGACTGGATGGCCACTAGATGACTTAGGCTGAATGCAGACAAGGTGGAAGACTTAATAGTGGGTGTTGGTTCTCATGCTTCAGAGGGGCTGGGAGGGAACCTACCACGGTTAAAGCTAGATGCAACCATTGTCATAGCTAGAGATAAGGTAAGGAACCTGAACATCATCATGGACCAAAAGCTGATACTATAACATTAGGTGCCAGCCTTGGTCTTTGGTGGATTTGTCCATCTAAGAAATATCATGTGGATCAAACCCAATCTAAATTCCTTGGAGCTGAAGACACTAGTATATGTGTTTATAACATATTGGTTGGAGAATTGCAATGCTTTTTTTCTTAGGCTACTTGGAGGTTTGACACACCACTTGTAGCCACTGCAGAAAGCTGGCTGCTGAGGTCTACCATTCCGAGAATATCCCCCCCCGTGCTGTGGATGTTACATAGAAACATAGAATGTGTCAGCAGATGGGGACCGCATGATCCATCTAGTCTGCCCTTAGTTTAAAACCCCTTCCCTATGTTGTTTTATCCTTGAGGATTCCCTTATGTCTGTCTCATGCTATTTAAAATTCCATTACTGTCTTTGCTCCCAGTACTCCCTGTTGCAGTGTGTTCCATGGTTCCACCCATTCTGTCAAGAAGTACTTTCTCCCATTGCCTCTGAATTCACCATCCTTGAACTGCATATCATGTTTTCTAGTCCTGCTGCAGCAGTTTACCAGCAAAAGGTCCTGTGCCTGGACCTTGTTGATACCCTTCAGGGATTTGAATGTGTCTATCATAGCTCCTCAATCTCTGTGCTGTTCCAGGGAATATAAGCTGAGTTTCTTCAGCCTTACCTCGTATGGCTCTCTATGCATACTCTGCACCATTTTTGTTGCCCTTCTCAGCACCGTCTCCAATTGATCTATATCCTTCCTGAGGTATGGTCTCCAGAATTGGATGCAGATTTCAAGATGAGGCCCTACCAGTGTTCTATACAGCTGCATTATCAAGTCTTATCTCCTACTTGTGATTCCCCTTCCTATGCATCCCAGTATGCTACTAGCTGTCAGTGATGCCTTATCACATTGTTTACTCACCCATAAGTTGTCAAAACTGATAACCCCTAAATCAAACTCATGTTGCATAGTAATTAGTTGTTCTCCTCCCATTAACTATACTCTTCTTGGGTTACATTTTCCTTGGTGCATGACCTTACATTTCTTTGCATTGAACTTCAACTGCCAGTTTCCTGACCACTCCTCTAGTTTCCTCAGATCGGATTCCATTCTGCGTCCCATCAGATGTATCAACTTTGTTGTAGATCTTTGTGTCATCTGCAAACAGGCACACCTTCTCTTCTAGCTCATCTGCAATGCTGCAGATGAATATGTTGAAGAGGATTTGTCCCAGCACCGATCACTGAAGCACTCAACTAGTCACCATACCCTCCCTTGACAGCATACCATTCACTGATACCCTTTCTGAACTCCAATTTAGCCCATTTTTAACCCAGTGTGTTATTTTATGGCCAACTCCAATGTGTTCCAGCTTACTGACCAATCTCCTGTATGGAACGGAGTTGAAGGCCTTGCTGAAGTCAAGGCATACTACATCCACTGCACCCCCCAGTCCACTGTCCTAGTGACCCAGCTGAAAAAGTCAACCAGGTTTGTCTGACATGACCTTCCTGCTGTGAAGTTATGTTGCCTTGGATCTAATTGATTACTTACTGCTAAACCTTTTAGTATCATCTCCTTTAGCACAGATTCCATCAGTTTCCCTACCACTGTGGTGAGGCAAACAGGGCTATAGTTCCCTGGTTCCTCCTTACTCCAACTCCTGTGAAGTGATACCAGTGCAGCCTTTTTCCAGTCCTCTGGAACTTCCTCAATCTCCAGCAACATGTTGAAGAGATTTGTCAGGGGTGCAGCCAGCTCCCTCCCAATTTCTTTTAGGATTCTTGGGTGTATCACATCAGGCACCATTGCTTTCTCTACATTCAGTTTGTTGAGTTCTTCCAGGACTCTATTCTCAGTGAAGGGACTCGTGTCAACCCCTCCTGGGAGGCTATTCTTACAGCATGGGGAAGGTCCATTGCCATCTTTTTACTGTGTGAAGACTGAGCAGAAGTATTCATTTAGTACCCCTGCCTTCTTCTTGTCATCCTCCTTAAGATGCTCATCTTTTGCAATTCTAACGATACCTCCTCTGCACTTCCTTTTTTCCCTTATGTATCTGTAGAAGGATTTGTATCCCTTCTTTGCTCCCTGTGCTATCTTGTGTTCTGTTTGAGCTTTTGCTATCCTCATTACCCTCCTTGCTTCTTTCAGTCTATCCTTGTGCTCTGTTCTGTTGCTATCCTTTTTTTGACTCCTTGTATTTTCCGAATGCACATTTTCTTTCCTTACCTTTGGATGCCACCTTCTTGGAGAACCACAGCATATTCTTTCTTCTTTTAGACTCGCTAACCTGTCTGGTGCATTGTGATGTGACTATTGTAAGTGCCCCATTTAAACTTGTCCAGTATCTATCTGTTAGCCTGTATGGTGGCATATCTCCTTCATGATAGGTTTCTTAACATGCTGTACAAAGTCTTAAATGATCTGGGCCCAGGCTACCTGAAAGGGCTCCTACATCCTTATGCTCCTGGCCATCCTGTCTTCTCATCTAAGAAAAGGATGCTTCATATTTATACTCCTAGTCACCCTCTCTGCTCATCTGAGGTGGGTCTCCTGGTGGTTCTTAGATCTTGGCTAATATTGCCTGGGGGCCAGACATTTGCAGCAGCAGTATCACTTCTTTGGAACACTTTGCACTGGTGTATCAGAGAGGCACCCTTCCTGAAGTTTTTAAGCAAGAGGTAAAACATCAATTTTTTTCTCTGGCATTTACCATCTGGTATATTAATGTTGTGTCAATACCATTACTTAGAGCACTTTACCTCTTCCCTATGGACTTTCACTATTCTTCTTTATTATTGTAATTGAATTTCAGTGATTACCTCTTCTATGTTGTTGTGTTGTACATATTTTTATGGCTCAGTGAGTACCTCATGGTTCATCCTCATGAAGTACTCAGGGGACATGACTGAGACATAAGTGACTCTTGGAGGTGAGCAAGATGTGCGAGGGGAGTCTCTTTCAGAGAAGACAGAACACCAAAGCACTGGGCATGTGGTGAAGCTTGGGGAAGTGTAAAATGGATCTGAGAAAATACTACTTCACTGAAAGGGTGGTGGAAGCCTGGAACAGTCTGCCAAAAGAGGTAGTAGTAGTAGTGAAGACAGTGGGGAGATTCAAGCATGCATGGGATAGGTATGTGGGCATAATAGAGGAAATGCATGAGGGAGGGAGGGACACCTGCAACCAGATAGGGTCCAGGATGTTATAATAGGCAGGGCAAATGGGGTGGACTAGATGGGCCTACTGGTCCTTTTCTGCCAGAAAATGCTATGTTTCTATATTAACTGCCATATGTATTCTCACCCACAAAAAACTAGATCCCTTCCTATTCAGGTGAAACCTGTCCAGCCTATCCATATGTTACCTGTACCACAAGTTATCCCAATTTCTGAGCAAGATACAATTGTGCATTCTTGCCCAATTATGAAACCAGCATTTGTTCTCTTTATGTCTCTTAGCCAACCAGGACTAGCTCTCAAAAAAGGCAGTATCTCTGTTATCACTACCTTATATCCTCGTCTCATCAGACCAGTACACAGTTCATCAAAATCCAAGCTTACTTCCTCATCTATCCTCTTGCCTATATTGTTTGTTCCCCATATGCATGTCTCCACTAGCACCTTAACTGTTTCTCAGTTCAGATAGTCTACCTATTCTTAAATTCTTCCTTGTCTGCTACTGGCTTTCGGCCTACTATCCAGTTTTCCTTTTCGCCCAATATGTTAAAACAAAACATAATGTAACATAAAATTGCAGAAGCCTAAGAAGAAAGTATTCATGTTGTAACACATAGGAGTTTGAGTCAAGAAAAGCAAATTTAAGGAACCAATCTAACCTCCATTTTGAAATGGATCTCATTATCAAAGGAGCTGATGAAGTCAGGGAGGGAGTTCCAGAGGACAGGAGGTATGACACTAAGTGTTCTGTCTCCTACTAAGTTCAAATGCAAGTGGGGGACATTTAGAAGTCTTTGATCCCCAGAACAGTGAGCTGTTCCTGGGTGGTGAGGAGTCAGAAGCTTGCTGTCATAGGGTGGTCCAAAACCATTAACAGCCTTGAATGTCAGAGTAACAACCCAGTAGTTGTGTTTTTGCCTTCTATGCAGTCAGCTCAGTTTGCACAGAACAGTACTCTGTTCTGAGTTCCTTAAATATTTCAGAAAACAACTGAAAACTAAAGTAACTTTAGTATAAATATTTTATATCAGTATTTAAGAGCAGAAAAATTAGTTGTCTCAAATTGTATAATATTGGGTGCTCTTTACTTACAGGAAAACAATCAAGGAATGGTGTTGAATTGTCAGTTTCTGGTGACCATTTATTTGTGAATGGCAGAGAAAAATGAGTGTCTGAAACAAGGATTTTATTTTCAGCGGCTGTATAGACTAAAGGTTAGAGCATTGATCTGTGAACTAGCTTAGTACATCCAGCACATCTGGGTTTGATTCCCATAACCACCTCTTGTGGACTATGTGACACATAGCAAGTCAGTGGCACTCCAATTGGCCTTTGAGGACATTTACAATGCTTTGATCAGAATATACCTTAGAGATCTAGGGGAGATGAGGCCACTGTGAGGCTCACTTTAAGAAGAACTAAATGTGGGCAGAGGGCTTTTTCTTTTATTGGCCCTAGAACATGGAACAGTGTACCTGTTACTATCAGGAATTTTTCAACTCATGGGTCATTTTCAAATACTTTGTATATGTACTTGAAGTCTCTTTCAGATTGTGTGTGCTTTGATTGATTTCTTAGAACATGGATAAGTGTACCTGTTACTATCAGGAATTTGTCAATTTATGGGACTTTCTCAAACACTTGTATCTGCACATGAAGTCTGCCTCAGAATGTGTGTGTTTTAACTGATTTTTTATACTCAACATAGAAATTTTTTTTTTCTTAACTTGTTTTTATGTGTTTATTTTATTATATATGTTTAATTTGTGAGGGTCGCACCTGTAAAATGATTTTATTTCCAGTAGTGCTAACCCATTAAACAAATAAACAAAGAAACAAACAAACTTAAAGGGGAACAGTAAGCACAAAGAGCACCACACACAAATGGACTGGTACCACTGTGCAATTTATGTGCAAAAACATTTTCTACTTAATGTTTACTGCAATGTATTAGATTGTATAAGGCTAATTATGCTGGCTTACAAGCTGACATTTTCTGTAACTACAAATCCCAGAATCCTCTGCAGCTGACATCAGAGGAAGGATGAAGCAATGGGAGATTCAGCAGCCTGCAGTGCATGTTAGAGCTTTTATAAGTTCCAGTCAGGTGTTTGCCAGTCCCACTGTTCTGCTTGGGCTAACAACAGTCCTTTGTGACTGTACATAGCCTAGGGAGGACAATGAGACCAGCAAACAAAAGATTATCTTAAAAATATTTTAAATACCCTGCCAATTATATATCTCCTACTGCTGAAACCCTCCTATAATGTCAGCTGTAGAGGATTCTGGGAGTTGTAGTTACAGGAAATGTCAGCTTGTAAGGCACCAAAATTAGCCTTATACAATCTATTACATTGCAGAAAACAGTAAGTAAAAACATGTTTTGCACATAAATTGCAAATTGGTACTGGCTCCAAATATAGGTGTGGGGCTTCAAGTACTGACTGTTCTTCTTCAACATTCCTGTGTTTGCTGGGTACACCTGGAAATGAATAAATACCAAATTTCAGCTAAAAATAACAACAGTTTTCAGTGTGTACTTTCCTTTTGATTGTGGTCACGCTGACTTTTGAAAGTTAGGACTGTAATTTTGGCTTACAACCTCTGTAGCACACCACTCTTCAAGCACAGGAGACTGAACTTTTGTGGAATTGTTACACTTGGAAATGGCATGGTCTTTTTCTGGCCAAACATTATAAAAAAATAAATTTAAGAACACTTCAGTATAGTAAGGTCTTTGGCTATTTACACAGCTATTGATGCATCAAGGAAAAGTTTGAAAAACACAATATTTAGATGCAATTTAACTGTATTGCATATATCTTCTATTTATTTCTCCTACACAATATTTATTACAGAGGACAATTTCGGGTACACTGGATCTTTGTCCTTTAGAGTTTACCTGTCTCAGCAAATCATTCCACATTTTAAGTCATAATCCTCTGTTCTGGCATCACAGTCTGTTGCCATAGGAAAGTCATTTATCACAGGCAGAGAATTATAATCTCAGGTGGTGAATAGGTGACTAGAAAAGATGATCTCTTAGGGAACACATATCCAGTTTTCATGTAAATGACCTCAGTAATAAATAACAGGATGAAAAAGACAGAACTAATGTGAAATATAAGCAGAAGTGTATCTAAATATTATATTTGTCAATGTTCTCCAGGAGCCATCGGCTATTCCTTAAACTATAGGAAGTGCAATGGTGAAGTACTTTTTTCATTTTAAACTATCAGCAAAACTGCAGCACAAACTATTCTTCATGGCATCATGTCTCATTACATGGGGCAGTGCAGAACAGGTTGTGTTTTCTTATTACATTACATAAAGAATCTCTTATTTCCAACTGTTTCCAGTGTGGTACTGTAAGCCTAAGGCATCAAATGAAGTGGTGAAAGGAAAGAGATTGTGATGTTTTCTAATTCATTTAGGGATATCAAACTCTACTGAAGCACTAAATAACCTTGGTGCAGGAAATGATGAGAACAGGTGAAACCCATGATAAATCTACTGAACTGCTGCTCAGTCAGTAGCCTTCAATTACTTCCTGTTAGAATAGCTGGTGCTCCATAAGTGGTGCTATGGAACACTACGTACAGAAGTGGTCTGCACATGGGTTGACGATGAATGTAAACAATCTTCAAAACATGGGGAAACAAGATGAAAACTATGCAGACAATTTAACTTAAAAACATACTTTCAGCTGTGGACTTTTTCAACATAAATGACCTGCAGTGTTCTTGTTGTATAATCTTCTTGAGCTCTCTGCAGCTGTACATTTTATATTACCAGTATTATCAGGTCTGTAGGCTGAATGCTTTTCTCTGGGGCCCTGAGATCAGAAGGATGTGGGTTATAGTACTGTACAAGAAATGCAGGTTAATACCCAGTACTGACAAAGAAATGCAACACTAGTGCGTTGCTGCACTGATGAAATACCATCATTTTAATGAGACATTAAACTGAGGTCCTTTTGGCTCTTCTTTGTTGGTGATGCAGCTAGACATCAATGACCCCATGGTACCTGTCATAAGACTAAGACATTTCCCCTAGTGTCCTGTGCATCTTTACCCCATCAATGTAACAGGTCTGTGTACCACCGCCATGATGGACTGCTCAATGTGACTTTCCTTGTTGAAAATTACAGTGCTGCACTACAGTGTCAGTACTGGGTAATACTCAAGTTTCTGGTATAAGACTAGTACCCATGGCATTCTGGTCTTCATACCCTGAGGTGAAAGTGCTACTACTGAGTCACTGACATTTCAGGTGTAAAGTCACATTATAAGAAAGCCTCCTCAAAAATAAACTACAGTACTATTTTTAAACAGAAATAGAGATGTGACGGAAGATAAGAGCTGTTGAGGCCACCCAGTTTGCCCATTTCTTGACCTTCATTTTTTGCTGCAGTTCTGCTGCAGATCTGTGGCATAATCTTTTCCCCTCCCACCCTTTCTTACCTATATAATTCCCTTGTGCCAGTCCCAGGGATTTCTGAACCCCACCACTAGTCTCACTCCCACTACCTCAACTGAAAGATAATTCCAGATATCCATCACCCATTCTGTGAAGAAGTACTTTCTTACATCCCTTCTTTCCTCCAGAGTGTACGTATTTATCTCCTTAAGCTTCTTCTCATAGGGCTTTTGATGCAGACCCTGCACCATTTTGGTAGCCATCCTCTGAAATGCCTCCACTCCCTCTGTGTCCTTCGTGAGATGTGGCCTCCAGAACTGGATGCGGTACTCAAGGTGAAGTCTTACCAATTGTCTATATATAGGGACAGCACCACCTCCCTCTTCTTGCTGGCTATATGCCAGCCTATGCTCCTCAGCATTTTACTATCACTTCCAACTGTCTTGTCATAATGCTTGGCAACCTTTCACTCATCCAGTATGATTACCCCAGGTCTCTTTCCTGCTTGGTGTCTGTCAATGTCACAATGCCCATTTTTTATTCCACTCCTGGGTTTCAATAGCCTAAGTACTTTATTTTGCATGTTTTTGCAATAAAACCTAGCTGCCATACCCTTAACTACTCCTCCAGTCTTTTCAGATCCCTACCAATGTTATCCACCCTCTCTGAGTGTCCACTTTGTTGCACATCTTGGCATTGTCCACAAAGAGGCAGACTTTTCCTTCCTTTTCCTCCAATTTGTTACCTAAAAAGATATTGAAGAGGACTGGTCCCAGCATTGATCCCTGAGGTATCCCACTGGTCATTCTCCCTTCTATTGAGTGAAATCCATTTCCCACTACCCTTGGCGTCCTATCCCCTAACCATTTTTTTTACCCAGGTTATCACCTTAATACCCACACCCTAGTTCCCCAACTTGCTTACCAGTCTCTTTTGTGGAACAGTGTTGAAAGCCTTGCTTAAATTCAAGTAGGCTACATTCAAAGCCTCTCCCTGAAACAACTCCTTGGTCAGCCAATCCAAGAAATCTATCAGATCTGTTTGGCATGACTTCCCCCTGTGAAACCATGCTGCCTTATATCCTGTAATCTGTTGGATGCAAGAGGTTCCACACTCATTTCCTTCTGAGTGTTTCCATTAACTGACTCACCACCAGTGTCAGACTGACAGGCCTATAATTGCCTGCCTCTTCCCTGCTACCACTTTTGTGAAGCAGAACTACCACTGACCATTTCCAGTCCCCCAGGACAACTTCATTCTCCAGTGATCTGTTAAATAGATTTGTAAGATGTGCAGCCTGCAGCTCCCACAGTACCCTTGCATGTACCCCATCTGGTCCCATAGCTTTGCCCACTTTCAGATTCGTGATTGGATTCTGGACTTTCTCCTCAGAAAACAGACTAGTGTCCACTTCCCTCCCATCAAAGTTCCTAGTGCCTTTTTGTGATCCCTCCTCTCCCCCGTCTACTGTGAATACTGAACAGAAGTATTTGTTTGAGATGTTTGCCTTCTCTTGATCCTCCTCCATATAGTCACCACCTTCCCTATTTAATTGTACAATTCCCCACTTGTCTTTCTTTTCTCGGTAACATACCAATAAATGTCTTGTCCCCTTTTGATACCCCCTGAGCTATTCTTTCCTCCGTTTCTGCCTTTGCTGTCCTTGCTGTTTACCAGTCTCTCTCTTTTTTCACAGATACACTTCCCTATCCACCTCTCTGTAGGTCTTTTTGTACTTTCTGTTGCAATTTTCTAGCCTTTAGCTTTTCTGTTGCCCCTTTTGAGAAACATAGAGGTCTACTCCTTCTTTTACTTTTGCCTACCTGCTTGATACAAATGTTCATTGCCTTCAGTATACCCACTTTTAGTTTGGACCCTTTTTCACCCACAACCCACAGGTCCTCTCCCCCTGCCAGGTCATTTCTGAGACATTCACCCATTTTGTAAAATCAGCCCTTCTGATGTCTAGCACATGTGCCACTGTGTGACTGGATTGTTCAGCTGTTCTTAGGTTGAACCACAATGTACAATGATCACTGATCCCCAGATGGTTTCCCACGCTGACATCCATAATAATGTCCCTGATAGTATGCACCAGTGCCAGTACTACCCCATCATGAGTGATATTATTGTTCAGTTGCCAAAGGAAGGCCCCTTGCAGAGAGTCCAAGATGTCCCTGCTTCTGGCTGAAGCTGCTGCAGGGAGGCTCCACTCTTCATCTGGCAAACTGAAGTCCCCCACCAGCAACGCCTACCTCTTTTTAAGGATTTTGCCAATTGCATCTAACATGTCCTTATCTAAGTCTTCCCCCAGTGCCAGAGACCTGTAGATGACACTTGTTTGAATAGTGGCTGTAGTTCCCAACTCGAGGGTGACCCACTGCACCTCTGCCCCCCAAATTCCCTGTTTTTTGTTGCTTATATGATTTTCTTCACATATAGCACCACACCCTCTCCTTTCTTTCCTTCTGGGTCCCTCCTGAACAATATTTAGGCTGATATGATGATGTCCCAGTCATGGTTGTCCATGCATCATGACTCAGTAATGGCCACGATATCTAGGCTGTCTTTCCCCTCATGGCCTCTAGGTCTGAGATATTATTTCGTAGACTTCTAGCATTAGCACACATGGCCTTCCAGCTTGTTAACTCTCTGCTTGTTGCTTCTCCTATTTTCCTTTTTTGCCCCATTTCTCCTTCTTCTTTTCTGACTGCTTCATTTCCCACTTTCTCCTTTGCTAATCCTCTTACTTCCTTGATTAACATGATCCCCTTGTAATCTCCCTACACAATGTGCTCAATTCACAAAGGTTGATGCAAGCTGCACCAACTGCAGCTTGCACCGATTGCTTGTGCACCAGGGACCCTGTGCCTGATTCACTGTTGGGTAGGGTCACATCAGCAAAGTCCTTGCAGCAACTGTGGCCATGCACCAAACAGACAGCTCATCTGGATGGGTTGTTGCAAGCTGCAGGCTGGCTATGCTCCACTCTAGGATGTTGTTAGTGGCTAGCTCCCTCACCTTCCCCAATCCCCTTGTTGTAAATATTAATCCCATCCCTTGTTGTCTAGTGGACCCCTCCCCACAGCCCCAATTGGCCAAATGGAGAAATATTAAAACTGCCATTACAGAGGCAACAAGCCTTTGTGTGAAGCAAATAAACAAAACAAAATGATGTAAGAAACCACTATGGTACTCAAAGGAGGTGGCAGTGAAGGTTCAAGAGAAAAAGAAAGCATTCAGAAAGTACAAGGAATCACAGAAGGAGCAAGACAGAGAACCGTACGGGTTAAGACAGAAGGAAATAGGGAGGGTAGTCAGAATAGCAAAGACTCAAACTGAGGAAAAGATAGCCAACTCGGTTAAGAAGGGGGCTAAAACCTTTTATAGGTATATCAGGGAGCATAGAAAGACAAAGGGAGGGATAGTGAGGCTGAATAGAATGGATGGTGGGTGGGCAGAGAGTGACGGTGAAAAAGCAGGGAGACTGAATGAATACTTCTGTTCAGTATTCACAAAAAAGGAGGTGGGGGAGGTGCCTAATCCAATTAACAGAAGCACTCTGGAGAGGGGGTTTGATCCCAGTCCTTTCACAGAAGAAAGGGTTTTGAAAGAACTCCTAAAACTGAAGGCGGACAAAGCAATGGGGCCAGATGGAATTCACCCCAGAATTGTAAAAGAATTAAGCAGAGAACTAGTGACACCACTGACTACCCTTTTTAACAAATCATGGGAGGATGGTGTGGCACCTGAGGACGGGAGGAAGGCGGATGTGATTCCCCTTCACAAAAGTGGGACCAAGACAGAGGCAGGAAACCACAGACTTGTCAGTTTGACCTCTGTGGTAGGGAAAGTGATGGAATCACTTATGAAGGAAAGATCTGTTGAGTACCTAGAGGCCAGTGGGGCACAGGACCCAAGGCAGCATGGGTTCACAATGGGAAGGTCATGTCAGATGAATCTAATTGATTTCTTTGACTGGGTGACCAAAGGAGTAGACCAGGAAGGGGCTGTGAACATGGCCTACCTAGACTTTAGCAAGGCATTTGACACAGTCCCACACAAAAGATTAATAGTCAAATTAACCAGCCTGGTAGTGGGTCACAGGGTGGTAGCCTGGGTAAAACACTGGCTGGACAATAGGACACAGAAGGTAATTGTAAATGGAGTCCACTCTGAAGAAAGAGGGGTTATTAGTGGGGTACTGCAGGGTTCAGTACTGGGTCCAGTCCTTTTTAATGTCTTTATAAGTGACATTGCAGAGGGACTGGAAGGAAAAGTATGCCTCTTTTCAGACGACATAAAGATCTGCAACAGGGTTGATACACAAGGAGGCGTGGAAAGGATGAGAAGGGACTTGGCAAGGTTGAAGGAATTGTCAGAAGTATAGCAGCTTGGATTCAATGCAAAGAAGTGCAAAATAATGCACCTGGGAAACAAAAACCCAGGGGAAGATTACACAATGGGGTGGGGGAGAGGTAGTAACAACAACAAAAATGGAAAGGGACCTGGGGGTAATCACATCAGCTGACCTTAAGGTTAGCAAGCAATGTGAGAAGGCGGTAGGGAGGGCTGGGGGGATATTGGGATGTATAGGGAGAGGCATCACCAGCAGAAAACAGGAAGTTGTTATCCCCTGTACAGACAGTTGGTGAGACCCCATCTGGAGTACTGCATCCAGTTCTGGAGACCCCATCTCCACAAGGACATAGACAGGATGGAGGCAGTTCAGAGGAGGGCAACTAAAATGGTGCAGGGTCTGCAAGAGAAGCCATATGAGGAGAGACTAAAGGAGCTTAATATGTATACCCTTGAGGAAAGGAGGGAGAGGGGGAATATGATAGAAACATTAAGTACCTCAGTGGAATCAACAAAGTCCAAGAGGGTAGCATCTTTCAGAAAAAGAGATGTGCAAGAATAAGGGGACACAATTTAAACATAGAGGGAGGAACGGCTCAGGAGCAATGTAAGGAAGCATTTTTTTCACAGACAGGGTGGTGGATGCATGGAACAGCCTTCCTCAGGAGGTTGTGGGGTCTAAAGCTGTGAGAGAATTCAAGAATGCATGGGACAGACAAAAGGAAATTTTTCTGGGGAGTAGGAAGAAATAGGCTGTTGGTTAAATAGGATCTGCAGCTTATCCTCTAGGTAGGGAAATGGGCAGTCTAGGTGGGCCAAGCAGTCCTTATCTGCCGTCAAAGTCTATGTTTCTATGTAAGTATATTTCCCTGGTGGACTAGTGGATCCCCACCCCTGCAGGCAGTGCTTCACCACACTTTTCCCCATATCCCAACCCCGAGGTGATAACTTGCATAGTCCTCCACTCTCCACTACTGCCAGACACTGACTGAACTGTCAAGGAGCACATATTGTATATAGCATGCACTCATTAATTGACAACTCTGTGAATCAATGAGCATGTACTGTATACAGTATGTGCTCCTTGACAGTTCAGTCATTGGTTGGCTGTGGTGGAGAGTGGAGGGCTGTGCCAGTTGCCTGCTCAGGGATGGGATGGGGGAACGGGGTGGTGGAGCACTGCCTGCCAGGGTGTGGTTCTGCAAGACCACCAGGGAAAGATATTTTATTATTCAGGCAGATTGGGGCTGGGGGTCTGTTAGACCACCAAGGAAGAGATTATTTTAATGATAAGGGGAACAGGGCTGGGAGTCCAATAGACCACCAAAGATATGATTATTTTAATAAAAGGGGATCAGGGCTGGGGAGGAAGGACCACTGCACGTTGTTGCAAGTTGATAAAAACCCTTCCAGAGGGCACATTTCTATGTACACTTAGAGCAGCCCAGCCCTGGCTGGTCTAACACTACTTAGAAATTCACCCTCTAGGAGAGTTTTGAAAATCCATAATTAAGGGATATGGCAGTCTGCATCCACTGCAACCCCCCTAATGCCATGCCACAACCCATTTGTGATACCAGGATAGTGCAAGCTCCTTTGGTACACACAGCCTGTGTGTGCTGCAGGCTGTGTTTGTGAATTGCTCGGGGGACATCTTTTGGCACAAGCCACACATTGTGCTGTTCCTTGTGGCACAAGCCCCTTGTGCCATTCAGGTGGGCTTTGTGAACTGGGCTTGTTATGTCCGCCTGTGGGGGGGGCACAGTTTCTACCCCCCCCCAGCTTGTTTAAATGCTATTCAAAGTAACGTTTACACCATCCACTGAGAACTGTTGTTCCTCTTCCAGATGGATGCAGGCAGTCACACTGTACAGGCTGTAGCTGTAACCCTGTCTAAACATTCTTAATAACTGTATTCATAAATCAACCATCCAATGTATATGCTGAAGCCCTAACAATCTTGTATCACATTTGGGATAGCTGAGTACTAAGTAAGGTGTACTTGTCTCACTTTTTGTTTTGTTTAAGTCTCTGTAGGAGAGCTGGTAGCTTCAGCCACACATGATTGCCTCCTGGTGGTCTGGATAAGGAACCCCATCAACAGTCCTCTTCACACAGCATGTACCCCTGAAGCATGGTGGAACACAACATTCACATGTTTGTCATACTGGCTGGTGTTAGATATGATTGCTCTGGCAGATGTCCCATCCATGCATCTTGAGCTGATAAGAAGTATCATGCTTGCCTCCCAGTATGGAGCCTGAGAGACCTGCTTTGGAGGTCAGTCATGTTAAAATCAAGGTGCTGCAGTACTTCTGCACCAGTGGCAAACTGTATGGAAGAAAGTGAGGAAAAATTAGTACGACAGACACACTTGCCAAAAAGCTCAATACCCCCTCCCACATAACTACTTAAGTGTGATGTTTGAATTTAGGCCCCAAAAATATTTTCAAGGAACACCAAATTCAAGGAATTTTTGCTGTAAGTATATGAAGACCCTACTAGAAATAAGCAAAGTCAGAAAACTTTGCTTTGTGAAATTCTTCACATGTTAGCCAAACCTCCAGAAACATAGAAACACAGAATCTGACTGCAAATTTCCTAAGCTTGTTGCACCCTGCTTCCTGTTTTTTACTGGTTGAAGCAAAGACAAAAGACATTTTTGAACTGAATCAAGTCTCCATCTGTTTCTTTATGTGCGCATGGTGAGTGCCATGACTTTTGTTTTCTACTATTGCTGATAAATGTACCTTTACAGATATTGGCCTTAATCTCAGAGACTTTAAAATGTAACAGAAAGTCTAGGATTAATGCAATCTGCATATTTTCAGCTGAATGGGTGATAATCTCTTATCTGATGGAAAATCTTTTCATTGGCAGGCAAACATTTATCTCATGGATGATTTCATAGCCACCTTGAGGGCTTCCACTGCCTGGGTTGAAAGCTTTAATTCTGAGAACTCTATCCCTTCAGGAATCATTCCTTCAGGTGAAGTAATGCCAAGTTTGGATGAGTCACCTGACCCTTGAAAAATATCAGCAGGTCGGCACAGCATTTGACTGTGAGTCTTTGTGGACATCTAGAGTACCAGGGAGTGTCATGGCTCTCTAACTCAGTCTGGTGCTATCAGAAACATTGCAACCTGTTGCATTCTCACTTTTTGGAGAACATTTTGCACCCAGATATGAACCACTGGAGTATAATTGTGGAAACTTTTTGTTCTCTGGTGAGGAAAATAGATCCACCTCTGAGATATCCCATTTCCAGAAAACTTGCCATAACGCAGTTTGTCTCAGGGATTACTCATCATGTGTGACATGACTTACCCTGCTCAGTGAGTCTGCAGGGACATTGCCCTTTCCTGACACGTGGACTGCAGAGATAAATACTGTCTGAGTATTTGCCAGATCTAAACTCCTTAGTGCTTGCTTGCACAGCTTTGAGGATCTTGCACCTCATTGCTTGTTGATTTATATGCTCCTGTCCTTCTGTTCAGCTCCATACTCCATTTACTTAGATACCATCCCCAAGCCCTGAATGCCAGTCGGTAGTACTACATGGACAAAATTCCTGCAAAAACGATAACTATTCCCTGATGAAGCAAAAGAGTCTAAATATGCACTATTTGTAAGTCAAATGAATTGTGAGTCATGTATACATCAGTAGTAATGTTTTACTAGCTGATAGCCTTAATATTTTCAGCTATTTTTTACAGTTACTACAAGTGCATGGATTTGGTGGCTTTTAAACAGTAATAACTTTTAAATTTTGACCTTTTCTCATCACAAAACAAATGAAAGACCCCATTCTTGGCCAATATCTAATAAACCTGAAAGTTACAGGTTTTAATTCATTGCATTTTTATCATTATCCCAGGGCAAAAAAAGAATACTGAACATGACAATTGTTATGTAAATTATGCAATCTGTACCTTATAGACTACTGGGTAAATTGTTTAGCAAACTGGGACAAAGAAAGTACAGGCCACGTTTTAAAATCCTAGATTATGACATGGCTACATAATTAGTTGTCAAATAAAAGGGTTTTCACAAACACTAATTCAAGCCTAACATACTAGTATTACCATACCTTTGTAATATATATATCGTGATCCAAGGACATACTACAAATCCTAGGACTTGCCCCAAGTCACAGGTCTGGAGACATGCTCTGCAACTCTGGTTCTCCACATTGGGCCTACAGAATTAATCATAACTTTCCTCAAATAGGTCATCAGTTACAACTTTCTGCACAGGGTCCAGTGCAAAGAAACATGTAATTCATTACTCTCTTTGTGCAAAGTAGGAGGTAATTCATAACTTTCATCACACAGGGCCTGAATGCCCTGAACCTGTTGCTTGCTCTTGGATCCAAAGGCTAGGGGCTGGGGTTGGCATTAAGGTTAAAAACCCCCAAGGAACTCCAAACCATGGATTTGACAAGACATTAGCATTAGTTGTCTGATTCCCTTATTTTCTCCACTTGGTGTATTTTTAACATTAATGTATGAATTTATACATTGTTTTTGCCATAAATTACCTTACTTTTTGAGAAAGTCAGTCCTACATTGATTTGAACAAGGCCCACATAACTTGCTTCTCACAGTGCGAAGCAAGATATGCTTAACCCCTTTGGGCACTGCCTGAATCAGGGGCTAAATGCTATCTTGTTTCATACAGGGCCTTTCAGGCCAGGTTTGTAGCAAAACACACCTATCTAAATCTCTGAAACAGGAGGCAAGTTCTATCTTACCTCCTACTGAGCCTTTCAGGCCCCGTGCAAAGAAATGTATATAAAGCATTTTGGATCCTGCGCAAAACAGTAGCTGTGTTCAGAGTTACCTGCAGCCCTCTGTAAAACACAACATGCATTGTATCTTGCTTCACAAAGGGTCCTCCAAAAACTGCATTAAGTATGCAAATTGGATATATTTTACTGATTTCTCAAAAAAAACATTACAAAGTCAACAAAACAAAGAACAAGGGACTTCCGGTTGTAATGACTCCCAGGTAGTTGTGCTCTGCATCGTTCCGCTAACCCCCTCTGCTGAAACCCACCTCGAGCACCTCTAAATCCACTGAAACCATGGGAGAAATTGTAGCAACTAACTCTACTCACCTTGCTTCATCAACAGTCAACAACTATCCCGTATATGGACATTGAAATAAAACCCCCACAGCCCAAGCATACGCCGCCACTGTCCCCTGCAAAAGATAAGCCAGCCAAACACAACAAAAACGAGTGGCTCAGGGGATACAGCCCAGAATCCTGTTCCAGCTCTGGCTCTGCTAACTGAGGTGACTTTCTTTGAAGGCCTAGCCCCAATAAAGGAATCCCTTCAAGTGGTTGTGGGAGACCTGCAGACATTAAAAACCTTTATGGCTCAGCTCGCAATCCGAATGGGAGACAATGAAACACGGATATCTTCTCTGGATGACTGGAGGGTCTGACTCCATCCAGAGGTGGCAACCCTATTGCAGAGACTACACAAGGCTGAGGATAAGCTTGAGGACCTTGAAGGTCATTCACGAAGAAATAACTTAATAGTTATCTGTTTACCAGAGGGTGAAGAAGGAAAGAACCCTATCCTTTTTGTTCAAAAACTTTGTGACAAAATTGCTGGACCTTCTCCTAATGGCCTAGCATACATTGTGGAATAAGCGCATAGCTCAATTTAGCCTACACCTCCAACTGGCTCTACCCCACGACCTCAAATTTTTCACCTGTTGAATTACCTAGATAAGCAGGTAATTTTAGACAAATTGAAGGATAACAAGGAAATTCAATGGGATAATAAAAGGCTCCATATTGTGAAAGACCTCCAATTGTCTGTAAGACAGAAATGCACGAAAATGCATCCTTTGGTGAATAAACTTATAGTGGCGGCAATAAGATTTCGCATGAGATATCCAACAATGCTACAGGTTAATAAGGAATGGCAATGGCTCTCATATGATTCATTAACCTTGGCTACAAATGATCTTAAAAAACTGTACCACAATCTCTTCAAGTGGCTAAGAGATCAAAACTGGGGAAATCAGTGATACAGCTTGAACTGCGTACAATATGACTTGGCCACATATCCAAACTGAACAGGACTTTAGCAATTTGAGGTTAAGTACTGGTAATATTTTGTACTACACCACATCCAACAGGCCTATTTATTTCTTTCTCAAATGTTCTATGTGCAGGGCCTTACTTCAAAGTGATTTTGATCTTTCATTTATAAGACCGTGTGGCCCCACCATCTGGACTGCGATGGGTATTACCCAAATTGTTGAACTGTTACCTTTTTGCAGAAACAAGTTAAATACATTACAAGTATTTGCAACTTGCTGTTGAAGTGTATTAAGTTACTATGTTCATAGGTATAGATATGTTTTGAAGTAGGTCTTACGATGTTATACCTCTTCAGTGGGGGGGGTAGATAAAAGCTGCCTGGTGGTTGATGAGGGTTACAATCGAGCAAATGAACAGAGTGCAGTCGTATGGACTGGGGTTTTTGTCAATTCTGTTGGGATGGGACTACCTTGTTTTAGAGGGTTTACTTCCAGGTCGTTACTCGATTTAAGCTACAAGGGAGAGAGGGATGGGGAGATTATAGATACAGGATCTTCTTACTTCATGGCAAGCTGGGGCCCTGAACAAAATTTAATTAGGAATGGTTTAAAGGATTACCTATGGTTACCAAACCAGGACCTTGTTAACGTCCTGTTTTACAAGGAAGGTTCCCTTTCTGCTCAAACTTACAACTCTTTTAAATAGCTGTAAGATATGTGTCATGGAACGTCAAGGGAGCTAGGAACTGGATCAAACGGTATCAAATTCTTAGACATCTAGAATCCTTACACTGTAATATAGCTTTCCTACAGGAAACACACCTGTTAGAGAATGAGGGACAGCTCTTTAGGAGGCGACAGATGGGTAAGTATATGTTGCTAGAAATGCAATGGCTCAAAAAGGGGTGGCAATCCTTATTACCAGGAGAACACAGTTTCAGATCCAACAAACCCAATCAGAACCACAGGGTCAGTTTCAATTCTTAAAGGGGCTTCTGAATCATACAGAGGTGATACTGGGGTCAGTACAGTATATGGACCCAATGTTGATTCCCCTGATTTTTTGTAACCCTTTCAACTACCCTAAACTCTTTTCCCAGGTTACTCACTATTATAGCACGTGATTGGATTTGGTCTACTCTCCAGAGCTGGACAAATCCTCATACAAAGGGCCCTCACTTTCACCGGTTCAAATAGATCTCAGGGAGTTTATGGACGACTATGGTTTTAATGATCAATGGACATTACTGAACCCAAATACTCAGGGATAGAAATTTTATTCCCCAGTACACAGTTCTTTTTCCCGCATTGTCTACTTTTTAGTGACCAATGTAGTACTAGCAGGCCTGATTAGTAGTGGTATGGTCTGGAGAGCTATATTTGACCATGCACTTGTCTGGTTGGAGGGGAATCTCTCCTTTCACAAAGAAAAAAGAGGGGTTTGGAAATTAAACTCCAGCTGCTTCAAGAGGAACAAACTGTATGCTCCCTTAAGGAGACAATTGAGTATTTTCTCCTACACAATCAGAACACTATAGAACATATAGACAAATTGTGGTGTGCCCTGAAGTGTGTGGTCCAGGGGAATGTATTCAGCTCTCTTCCATTAGGAAAAAAAAGAGAGGCACTCTCTTCCTTCCTTCAGTCCCAAATCAAAGCCTTAGAAGGCTGGCTACTATCCTCTCCAACTGAAGACACACTGGTGCAGTTGGCTAAGTTAATGAACCAATATGCAGAATCCATAAAAGAGCAATCCCAACACACCCTTTTTAAAACCATGATAAATATATTGAACAGGGGGATAAAGCCAGCCTCTTATGAGCCCTCTGCTTGCGGAAACAAGAGGAGTCCAGAATAGTAGCAGCACTTAATTCCTTTAAAGACAAATCTCTTCTCACTACCCCAAAGGAAATAGTCCAAGAGTTCGAGGAATACTATAAAGCTTGATATTTGCCTCCAGCACATGCCCCTCAAGTGTCAGAGATACAGATATATTTAAATAATCTCCACTCCCCCTCCCTCTTGCAAACACATGTGGAATCTTTGGTGTGTGCAATAACCCAACCAGAGCTGTCAGAGGCCATTCGCTCTCTTCCAAATGACAAAGCCCCTGGATCAGATGGCTTCCCTCCCAGCTTTTATAAAACATCCGAGGAACAACTTTCTCTCTTGCTACTCCAGATGTTTAACTACCTTTGTGATTCTGGTCTTTTGGATCCCTCCCTACTTGGAGCTATGATAACAATGTTGCCCAAACTTAACAAGGCCAAAAGTATGGTTACTGACTACCGCCCAGTTTCTCTAATGAACTATGATATTAAGCTGTTCACTAAAATTTTAGCCACCAGATTGTCAAAGGTGTGGGAACCGCTCTTAAATCCAAAACGGGTGGGCTTCGTTTATGGTCACTCCTCCGCTAACCATCTCAAGAAGCTCTTTCATGTCTACTCTGTATCCAGGGGAGCACTGCATCCCATGGCTTTGGTATCCCTGAATGCAGAGAAAGCATTCAACAGAGTTATTTGGGCATTTCTTTTTGAGGTCTTGAGTAAATTTGGCTTTTCCCAATATTTATCTGGTGTATAAAAGTTCTTTACACATGCCCTACAGCAAAGGTCTATTACAATGGGTTCTTCTCCAATTTATTTCCCTTATACTCCAGAACACGCCAAGGGTGTCCTCGTTCACCACTACTCTTTAATCTATATCTTGACCCACTCCTATACCAGCTCCAGCATTCCCCCTGATAAAGGATATCCAGGTTGGAGAACAGACTTTGTGTCTGTCAGCATATGCTGATGATATTTTACTGCATATCACAGACCCAGTGACCTCTCTCCTGACTGTTTTAACCATTATAGCATCGTATGGGGCTTTATCCAACTATAAACTGAATGCAGGAAAATCAACAGTAATGCCGTTATATTCCCACACCTATAGAGCACAGATAGCTGGCCTGCAAATGGACTGGTCATCCCAACTCAAATATCTCGGACTCACAATAACACCAAATATGTCGCAGGTTAAAAACTCAATCTGGATGCCCTGCTAGGAACTATTAAACCATACTTGGACAGATAGGCCCCCTTATAATTATCACCACAAGGAAGAGTTAGTGTAATTAAAATGAATATTCTTCCCAGGGTGTTTTATCCCCTGAATGTGCTTAATCTTTATCTTCCCAAATCCTGGTTTCAAATACTACACCAAATAATTTCAACATTTCTCTGGAATGTAACCCCCCCTCCCCCAGAAGGTCCTATATCAGACTTGGTGCTACTAAGCAGCATGGGGATCTTAGGTTGCCTAATTATTTCCACTATTATTTGGCAAGTCACATGGCTAAATATCTATGCTGGTATCCCCTGTTTCCCCATTATCTGGCTCTGAACATATACAAATATGGTTACAAATTGAATGACAAATGATTATGCAGAGTGGCATTTCCCCCCCATTAGCTTACTCTATAGATCCCTTAAAGTTTGTCTGTCAGTGCTACAGAAAGATGATTCACATGCCTATGAAGGTACACACTCAGCTATGTAAGTCTCTTAAGTATGATAACAGCAGAGGTATATCCCAATTTCATGCAAGATGACCACTACTTGAGGCCTACTGAGGGCTCTCCCTTGATGGATCTTAAGCTCTCTGACTTATTAGATCAAGGCAGAGTTAAATCTACCCCAGCACTTCTGCTTTCCCTGCAACTTCAGGCTAACCAAATATTCAGAGGTTTCCAAATTAGACACCTACTGATTAGCAAACTGGGATCAGGTACCTGGAATATTGACCAGTCAGATTTCCTCAACCTGCTCCACACCTTGGTTTGGAACCCATATGCTGTATCTCAAGTAACAGCAGTATTGTACTCAGTACTCTTCCCTGATAATCAAGGGGAATCATCATATTGGGCGGCCCAATTTCCAAACAGAGAGCTAAGCTGGGATAGAATTTGGCAAGGGGTCTACTCCTATACATCAAATGACAAACTTCACATTATGCAGTTTTATATACTGCACAATATCTTTTTTACCCCAGCTAAGCTCACACACATGGGTAAGTTGCAGGATCCAAAGTGCAACAGGTGTGGCAGAGATGAAGGTACTATACTTCATATTCTTTGGGACTGCCCTTCAATCAGACCCCTGTGGCAAACAATAAAGACCATGCTTGATTCCCTCCCAGAGTTAGAATTGCTTTTTACTTGTATGATTTGTGTATTAGGGGACTATTCCCATATTTCAGTCTGAGAAAGAAGATATGCCATGTCCCTTATTTCCCATTCTGTCAAAAAACTAGCAATGAATCATTGGAAAGATTCTGTTTTGCTCTCTAACTCGGAGTGGTTAAACACATTTTTATCTAATCTAGGATTAGAAAAAATGATAGCAAGTTGAAGACATAACTCTTTCAGCTTTGACAAGAAATGGGGCAAGCTTTACACATTGACCTTAATTACTAAATAAGACATTGATATAAGATTTCTGGTGGCTTCAGAATACCCTTCCCTATCTTTATCAACTGGGTTGGCTCCTAACTTCCTGATGGATAAGTTGACCCACTCTGTTTTCACCCATAGCCATCAATAGGTGCCCATAGTTTAATACTCTCGGATGATCCTATCTCTTTGGGATGGGGGGAAGAGGAAGGAACTATAACAGTTACATGGGGGGAGGTTATAGGAATAATTAGAGTATGTGATTTAATTGAGCCGATGTAACCCTACGGCTATACTGATATGTCTCATTCCCTGTGTGTCATTTCAACTGCCATATAATTTCCATGTACTGGACTGAACTTGAATAAAGTATACTGAATTTTAAAACAAAACAAAACAAAGAACAGCAACAATATAACACCAACGGAATAAGTATGCATAATTTTGAACCTGTATTAAGATTCTGAGCATTTTAGATGGCCATTTTTACTGCTTTAAACATTTTGTAAGTTTTGAACTTGAATTTTATTTTAATGTCAAAGTCCAGAAATGCGCCTACTAATTTTTTTTTTTTTTTGGCCTTAACTAGGCCATTATTGAACTGACTGATCCCACATTTCCAGGGTGATAATATTGCCACAGAGCAAAGGGTAAGCAGCACACTAACAATGTTGTAAAGGAGAGTCCAAAAAGATTTAATTAAATTATACGGACATTTATTTGAAATGGCACAATGCCAAGGAACACATGGACAGGCAATACCCTAGCACTTCAAACCACAATGATTCTTTATTGGGTGAAATTACAAGACTGGTATAAATGCATTTTATATGCACTACAGTCTAGAGTTAATTGACAATACTCAAATGTCCACAAAGCAGTTTTTGAAACATTTCAATGACATCCTTCAATATTAATACAAAATTAGTTAAGTTATTCTTCAATATGAATTACCACATGAAATTTCATCAGTCCACTAAACACTGCTCTTATAAATAAGCAACTGAGATACTAGCCTAAAGCTCTGGAAGTTATTAAGAGCATAATTTTATTCTGAAACGGTGATACCTTGGTAACAGGGGTGCTCATTTAAACTCTGCATCAGCCGAATTAAAAGTGATCTACAAAAAATTATAATGTAGTATCATAGATACCACGTTAAGAGATAATGTGAGGATGTTTTTCTACATGGACAGGGTGGTGAACACTTGGAATAGTCTGCCACAAGAGGTGGTAGGGGAAAGTACAGTTGAGGGTTTTAAACATGCCTGGGACAAGCACGGGGAAACCATGGGCAGGAAGAGAGCTATTAAAATCCATTGACCACTAGGGTGAGTAGATGCATACATGTATAGGCAAAAAAAAAGTTTTGCCCCACCAAGGAGGGTCATGCCTGGTCAAAAAGCAGAAACAGTTTCAGGTAAAACATTAGATTTGCTCCACAACCAGCTCAACTACACAGACTGGGCATGCAGCTGAACTGGCTGAGGAGCGAGTCTAATGTTCTGAACTATCTTTGGGGAACTGGCTGTCATTTGCACTGCTGTTTGTGTCCATGGAATTAAATCCTGTTTTTATTTTTGGATTAAGCACTATCTTGGTGATGAGTGACTTTTTCCTTCATGGACATTTCTGATGAAATATAGCAGCTGACACACAGTCGGGACTTACACTATATTAGTTTTCCTTGGTTGGTGCCAGTCTCATTGGTTTTTGCCTGAAACTGATACATGTAAAGGGCCTACAGGCAGACTGGATGGGCCTAGCGGTCCTTATCTGCTGACAATTTCTATGTTTCTATCTCAGAGACAATCGTGTACCACATTCAAAAGAAGTTAAATCTCTATGGTAAAAATGGTAACAACCCAAACAAGAAAAGGTTAGTATTTATCAGAAAGAAACATTCTGCAAGTATGAAGACAAACAAATGAAAAATGAGAGGAAAATAACATAATAAAAATATGAATAATTAACAAAATATATATAATAAATACAAGCATTGTATCATATTGGTAACCCGTGAGGTGTGCACATGAGGAAGGGCACCGTCTGTAATGGTGACTCCTTCCCAGCGCAGTCCCTCACATCGATGGGAGGGTAGGGCAAATGGATGAGGGGTTGGGCGAACTGCGTGACAGGATGTCAGTATGTGTACATGTGCAGGGGGAGTGAGCATGGTGAGCATGGGCTGGATGGGGGCAGAGGGGCCATAGGGGGTTGTGCTGCAGTGGATGGCCAAGCTGCATCATGGCATCGGGGTTGGCTGGTGGTTGGGGTGGGTGAGGTACCAGGTTCAGGTCAGGGTGCTGGTGTGATTTTATTGTGCTCAAACCTTTATTATTTAATGCTTTCACCCCTGACATGCACCCCATGGAGCTGAGAATCCTTAAGTTGGGAGGTGTGGGGGGGCAAAGCCCCCCGGGGCGGTGTGGATGGGTACAGCCCCCCCACACAGAGCATTAAAAATTTCCTTCTGGCACCATTGTCCTGTGCGCCAGGGTTGTCAGAGTGCTGAAAATGCTTTTGGCATTCTGACTGTGTGATAATGGTGATCACCTTTAGGTGTTCACCATTATCACATAGACCCTATCATATTAAAGTGTGCTTAAACATCAATATCCATTGAAGTAATTATTTTGGGGAATATAGTACCCCATATAACATTTGCTTAAAAAGCATATACCACTATTAACTTGCCATCATCTGTATTAAAAAACAAACAAACAAAAACATATGAAAACTTGGTAATATCTCTACCCCATCTCATGACCACATATGTGTGATTTTGTTAATGTGCCCCAAAAAGTGTTTTTGGGATTGAATCTGTAAACACATTTAAGTGCATATTAACAATATTACATTTAAATGTTTGTGAGGTGGCATGGGGATATGGACACAATGATATTTGGGTCAATCAGCCCACAGATGGCCAACTTTGGCTAAATGTTAAAAAAAATGGCTAAAATAATCTACAGTAAGTATAAAAATGTTTTGGGTCAGTTGTTTGGGCATTTTGTAACTTTTAGCCATAGGTAAACTTGTGGGCCAATCAACTCCACATTGTCAGGGTGGCCAAATAACCACCCTATCTCACAAATACATAAGTGTTGTTTTGTTAATGTGCCCCAAGATGTGTTTTGGTGTTTCACCCACAAAACACATTGTGGAGAATAGTAACAAAAATGACACTTACTATACAGGCTCATGTGATGGAGTGGCAATATAGTCACTCTACAAATGTAGGGTCAATCAGATCCCCATGGACAAGTAATGTCCAAAAGTTAAAAAAAAGCCCCCCAAAAAGTCTGAAACCTTTTCAGACTTAGATTTTTGGCATTTTCCAATTGTAGTTATAGGAGTGTGTGAAGGGACATTGAGGAATCATCATTAATGGACAGAGGAGCCAAGATGAGGGACAGTGGTTGGTGCCCATGGGGAGGAGGAGGAGGAGGGTACTGTGGATGTTAAGTAGTGGGCAAGTGTGGGAGTTATTTTCACCACTAATTGGCTAGGAAGGAGGGGTACTGGCAATGGAATTAGGCAATCACCACTGGTCTTTTCAGCTGATGAGGAGGAAGGGAGTATGCACCAGAGATGTGTACCATTGTGGGGGGGGGGGAGTGTAAGACTGTACAAAGGTGAAGAGTATCTTGATCCCCTGAGCCGCTAGGTGGATGGGTACTGGCAGCAGAAATTGACTCCCACCAGTGGTAATTTACAATAATGAAAAGGCTGATTGGGTGAGGAAAGGAACAGGTAAGCAGGCAGGAGGTGGATGCCAGTGGCAGAATTGGACACCTGCTTTATCTAATTAACAGAAAACACAATGCAGCTATCCAGGACTGGAGGAAGGATGCTGGCAGGGGAATCTAGGCACCTGGTTCACCATTGAAAAATTAAACAGAAAGCAAACTACTGGTCATGCAGCAGTGGGAATAATAACAATGGGATTGGGAAGAGGCCCCCACTAAGTTCAATAGTGAATAATGAACATGGAATTTTTATAATTTTCATCACTTATTGTTGAAGTTATCATTTTCACACACACAAAAAAAAGTGCAAATACTGTTGTTGCAATACACACATTATTAATAGAATGCTGAGAAAATGCTCAGTGCACTCATGACAATAGGATTCATTTTTCCTTTTTTTCATAAATACAGTATGATAAAAACTAAACTTTTTTAGTAAAACCACCACTTAAAGGTACTTCCTCAGTAAAATTGTAAGAAACCTGAACGTTTCAGTTTTTAGCTCTCATCCATTTTTGAACTACAGAGGAGCATAAAAAGAGTCTTTATTTGGATAGTTTTATGAATCTTCAACCTCTAGAAATGTTAAGCTTCAAAACAGAATGTTACCAAAATTATAGGATAATGTGACCCTGACACTGACTCGGTACATGCTAAATTACAATAATACATCAGCTTAATATGATTCCGTATGGAAGTTTGCATCTGTATCTCCCCCCCAACCTCGGTAATGTTGAAAATAAGCAGAATTGCTTAGTCCTTCTTTCCCAGTCAAGAAAAACTAAATAAATAAAATAAATAAAAAAAATTCAGGTGAATTGGTCAAAGGCTAGCTGAGTTATTAATGTGCAAAATTTGATTTAACATAAACTGTGCATTCAGCCTTATTATACAGACACTAATTTGCCTGTATAAGATATTTATTGCAAAAATGAAATGGCATTAATACATCAGTTAGAATTCAATTTAATACCACATAACATAGGGAAATGTGTCACTAGGGTTTCCAACCCTAGTTCCCTACCTTCCCCCCAAGAAGCACAAGGACAAGATCATACAGTAACCACAAAAAGCCATCATAAGGTAAAGCAAATAGCATCCAGCTATTTCCAGATGATATAAAACACATCCATAATCAGGGTCTATCACTTCTTCAGCCATGGATACACTTGCTCATTGCAAGACGTACACAACCACTTCTGAATACAGATAGAAAGTCACAATACCCTTTTTTCTGCATAAGTACAGGCCACTGCAGGACCATGGCTTAGGCAGCCACTGCTACTCATGCATAGTGTGAGACATACACACCCACTTCTGCAGGCACAGATACAGATTCAAATCCATAATACACAAATTAGAACACCACTTATGCCTGCAGAAGCAAAGGCTCCTGTTGCATGTGACATGGGCTGGGTATAAAATCAGTTTAAACACCATCCTGAACCACAGGATGATGACTGACCCCTCACAAGCTTAGTGACTGGACAAATCCCACAGTCCTGTGGAAAGAGAAGAAAAGTCCCAGGCAAATCAGGTGATGGGGGTCTGTTAGAAGTGTGTGACAGGGCAGATAGGAAGGATAAAATGTATATGGAAACATAATTTTGGTGTTGCACATTTAAGTGCAACACTAAAGTGTGACATCTTACTTTACAAATTTAACATTTTCATTGCACTCAAAATAAAATGGACCTCTTGCATTGCATTCTACTTCTGTTCAGATAGACTCTTGCCATTGGCATGAGGCCCAGAGGGCTCTGCAGATCTGCATCTGTTTATACAGGTCCTAAAGGGACGTATATTAATAAGGATACAATTCCACTATCTGAAAAAATAAAGGAATGTCATTGCAAAAAATCTGCATTACTGAAACAGAGTTCCAATTAATGCCACAAAAGCAAATAACTGTTGCATTATGGTTTCCAACCCTACCCCCCCCCCCAGCAGCATAAGGACAAGACCACACAAGCAACCACATATAGCCATCATCAGGTAAGGAAACAACATACACTTGTTTCCAGATGACACAAATGCAGTAGCACTGGTGTGCTGCCTTTGTGGATATGTTTATCTGGCATGAACACTGCACAACATACACACTCAATTATAACTGCAGATGGAAATCCACAATGCTCAAATCAAAACATTACTTCTCTCTGCAGAAGCACAGTACCCTGCAGCCACAGATACAAATCCATGATACCCAAATTACAAGAGTTCTTTTGTCTGCAGAAGTGCAAGCCAGTATGGGCCAACCCTTCTATAGTCACAGCTACTCATGCACACTGTAAGACATACACACACCTCTGGCTGCAAAAGTGCAGGACCCTGAGTGGCCTCCACCTCTGCAGCCACCGATGTAAAACATAAACACCAAGTTCTGGCTTCTGAACTCCGAACCCCATGAAATCCATAATACCCAAATAGCAACACTACTTCTGTCTGCAAAAGTGTAAGTGCCTCAGGAGCCTGTACTTTCACCTCTGTGGGGATAAGACAAGTACACCAACTTCTGTGTATGGCAATGTGGTCTGCAATTGGGAACCTTATTTTAGTGGCGGTAGATTTGATTTAAAATGTTTACTTTTGATTTTTGAATTAGAAATTATACAGACTTTTTAATTATGTGCCCAGTATTATTGTACTGGTTGTAGCAGTTCCTACGTATTTTTGGGATGTGTAGCATGCACCTAATGTCATGATGTTCAGTTGTCTTATTTCACTGGCAAATAGCGAGTAGGATTTAAAAATGTCTGCTTGAGATGACACGCACATTTTATGTATTTATTTAGTTTTGTTGACCAGGAGAGGAGGTCTAGACAATTCTGCCTATTTTTAGCCTTGTCCCATTGGAGGATGCAAACTGACATTGAACCAGAGTAAGCTGTTGGTGGTATTTTTAGTGAATGGGGGAAATTTGGCCAGGACACCAGGAAATTTCCCTACTCCTTTCATCAGGAAGTGCCATAGGATCTTTAACATCCACCTGAACTACCACCAGAACAAGCTGATGATACCTCGGTTTAATGTCTCATCTGAAAGACGGCACCTCAAGAGTGCAGCATCCCCTTCATACTGCACTACAGTGTCAGAATTTGGATTAAACCCAAATGCCTGGTGTGGGGATAGAACCCACAGCATTCTGATCTTCCAGCCACAGAGGAGAGTGTGCAATCTGCTGAGCCACTGACACTGACAAAACTGAGGAATAATTGGTTTTGAACCTGGGACCTTTGTGATTCTCAGTCTTGTGCCTTGTCCTCTGCACCTCAGAAGATATATTTAGAGAGGGAGCCACAGGAGTCTTGGTGTTAGCTCCATCAGACTTGTAGTTGAGATTGGTTGTCTGCTGCATTGACAAAAAAACAATAGATTCACTAACTGATGGTTTTATAATTATGGGGATGTGCAAGTGGACAACCAGGTGTGTGAGTGTATGGGTGGCAGGGCATAAACTGAAAACTGAGTGTTAGAAAGCAAAAGTTTTTTTTTTAAGCAATGCAGTTTGAAGTGAAACTGGTGTTTGGAAACAGACCTGCAGAAAAGGAGTTAGAGGACAGGGAATGAGCCATAATGCGCAATAATGTGGTGACTGGAGTGGGCTGGGTGAGTGAATGTTAAATTTGAAATTGGCATTAATGGAAAAGGTTCTGGTTAGTGTGGGAGAGGGAAGCGATGTGGTAACTCCTGAGGTACATGCAACTGTTTAGATAAATGCTTTTATGTCACAGCTCACAGTTTTGCAGTGACGTAAATGATTTATCTAAACTGATTAGTGTCCATATCTATTGCACATATTATAGCTACATATAGAGAGATCTGTACAAGTTGGAAAAAAAAACATTGTTATTCCTCCAGTTCAAGTCAAAGCAACAAATGTTGGGAAAAGTGGCATTAGGGCTGGCCCTAACACCCCAAACCAGAGAGCAGAGGAGGTGAGGGAATGTTCATGGGCTTCTCAAGCTAACACTCACCCTTCATTCCATCTGTAAACAAGGTCAGATGTGTAGACTTTTATGAGCATTAGGCTTGGGAAACCAAGGCACACCCCACACCTGCTCTCCTGCCTGGTTCGGGGGGGGGGGTGGAGTCTTAGGGTTGAAAACCCTTATTCCACATTTCCCAACATTTATCACTTTGACAATAACTGGAGCATTAAAAGAGTTTTTTTGCAACTTATTTCCTTACTTTTTCAGATAGTATAATTCTATCCTTATTTTGCTGTGAGGGTGCAGCGTCCTTTGGACCCTGCACTCCCAGGCATATAGAATTATGTCAGCTTTTATTTTTCTGACATTTGTTACTTCCTTGGTATTCACTGCCTCCCCTCCATCATACGTTTGTGCCATTACCATTACTGTTAATAGCCCCTGGTGTCTAGTGGCACCACCCACCCTCCAATCCCCATATTTCTAATAATTTATTACCCCATTGGTGGTTAGTGGCACCCCCCACCCTGCTGTGTATGGAAACCTTTACACTTCAATCCCCCCACACACACACACATATATATATATATATTCTTTTAAATATTGCTCCTGTATGCGTTCCAGGTGAAAACAGCATTTCAAGAATAGCACTGGTAAAAACAGCACTTCAACAACAGCGAAAACAAGGACAGTTACAGGGATAGTGCCTTTCCCTCCTCGGTCAGCAAGAGCTCTGTGCAGGCACGGCAGCACAGCTCCAGCTCTCCAGTTCGGCTCAAGTGCTTGCATGCTAGCAAGCCTAGCTCCTTAACTGTGCTCCTAAGCTTGATTTTTTGTTCAAGCAGCTTTTAAATGTGATTTTTTGTTCTTTTGTTCGAGCAGCATTGAAATCTGTAATTAATTAGGCAATCCCCAAGCCAGGCTCTCTCCATTGTGCTACTTAATTTGGAATCTACTTAATAGCAATACAGCTGCTCCAGTTTTACTGCTTTCAGTAGCCATTAAGCACCATTTTTAGGTTCGACTTGCTAAATGTAATACAGCTGCTCCAGCTTTACTGCTTTCTGTAGCCATTAACTGGAATCCTAGGCTAGACTTGAAATGAATCATTCTGGGTCCCTGATTTAAATTGTTTGTGCAGATTATCAGGGGCCCAGCTTTAAAACTCTTTAAATCTGTTTTTTTAATTTTGCTCAAAGCTCCATAACTCCTGCTAGTTTTGGGTCTGTAGTTACCGCTCCCATAGCTACTGCTGCCCATTTCCCGTCTTACCCCCCCCCCAATTAAGTCAAGACCCTCCCCAGTCTTTTTGTCCACCCTGCATCTTCCCCTCCCATTTCCTTTGTCCCCATTGACTCTGAATCTGTAATCAACCCCCTCAGCTGCTTGTTAAATTGTCCTCTGTTCCTTCTGCCCTTAGGGGTTTTCCTTGCCCAAATCGGGCACAAATTCCACCCTCAACTTGAACCACAATCGTTGTTTGAAGGAATCAGAAGAAGGCACAGCTGCCCTTTGGCTCCCCTCCAAGCAGATGTACGAGCAACATAATTTCAAATTTGACACCTTTCCCTCCTTGGTCTGCAGCACAGCTCCAACTCTCCAGTTCAGCTTGGGGTGCTTGCTTGCTAGCTAGCTAGTCTAGCTCCTCAACTGTGTGCCTAAACTTGATTCTTTTTGTCTCACCCACCCACCCCGGCCCCAATCTCTATTAAACACCTGAGGCGAAAGGATACACCCTGGATCAAGCCTCATATCCTCTTAAAGGAGCACATACCCCCGCCCACTCTATCCTCGTAAAGGGACAACATCCATCAAACCTGCAAAAACTTTAGCCCCCTCAGTTATTCTGCTGCTAAGTGGTCCTCCAGAGCTTCTGCTGCTTGCAGCACCTGCCCAAGCTGTATCCTGCACTTACCCTCGTGAAAGCCCTACTCTGAAATTCTCCCCTATACACTAGCTAAGGATGGGGTCACTGATATGCCTAGTACCATTGACTTTCTTGATAGCCTGTATACCACTCCATTGCCAGGTCCCCTCCCAGCCAAAATTAACATAAGTAACTCTTCCTTGTGGGGTCATCCTGATGGTCTCTGCAACTATTAGTGTCCAACATATCACCCCTACTGCCCTTCTAGGCACATAACTGCCATTTCTGAAGTCTCCACCCCCACTATCCTTCTTTTTTTTGCCATACCTCTCTAGCCCTCCCATCCTCTCAAATACCTGCAAACCCAGGAACCACAAATCTGAATCTCCACTTAAGGCCCTTAAGTTCCACTTCATATGAAATTCCTTACTACTTCTGCTTCTGGCTGGAAACATCAAACCTAACCCTGGACCTATACAACACTGCCAGACTCACAACAGTCCCTCTGGGGCCATTAAGATAGCTTCATTAAACATTAGAAGCCTCCTCCAGAAAATTAACCACCTTCAGATTTGGGTAACCCAACACAGACCTGATGTGTTAGCTGTCACCAATACTTGGCTCACCCCTAAAGTGCCTGACAGTGCCGACCACCTTGAGGGGTACATGATATTTAGGGATGACGGAGTTGGTGAAATGGATGGGGGATGTGCCATTTACCTCAAAAGCTTCCCACCATGGGCATATTCTCCACAAAATTGCAACTGGTAGTAGCTCACAAGCGCTAGCACTCAAATTGCTCCTAGGATACCACAGTAAAACAGTCACAATCAGTGTCTATGTCCCCCCAGTGATCACTCCAAAGGCCTCACAGTTATAATTGAGCATCCCTCGAACCTTATCACCAGCTCTTAATTAATTCTTCCTGGGGATTTCAGTGTGAATTGGCTGGCACCAGAGGCTGATATTTACAAAGATGCCACCACAGCCATTAATTTGTCGCAAGTTGTGACCTCCCCAACCAGACATAACCCCAGAACTAGTAACTGTACCTTAATCAACCTCTTCTTCACCAATAGGCCTGATAGAATTAATAGCCATGAGGTGCTTCCTGATTCCCTCAGTGACCACTCTCCTGTCATCTGATCCTGATCTAATAAAAATCTCCCAAACAACAAAATAAAACCGTGTATCAATGCATAGTCAAGAAAGGTCATCTACAACAGTTACAAGCCCATCTCGCTAGCCAGGACTGGTCAACAGTAGACTCTGCTCCCAGTGTTGACCATGCCTCGGAATTTTTCATACACACCTTCAGATTAGCTTGCAACATCTTTGCCCCCCTAAAAAAGAGGAGACTTAAAGCTGTATCTAATCCATGGATCTCCTCCTCCCTCTTCACCCAAATGGCCAACAGAGATCACCTCTGGCACACAGCCCAGGCTACTGGCAAGCAAATCCACTAGCAGCAGTACAGAGCAGCCGGGAACTCATGCACCCAAGCCTCAGGCAAGCTAAAAAGACCTACTACAAGGACATGCTCTCAAACTCCTGTGGTGACAGCAGGAAGTTCTGGGATAATCTCAAAGCACTTACCTGTAAGCCCAACAAAACCACTCCCACCATGCTGAATGTTGAAGGGAACAGCATCCAAGGCCCCTTGTCCATAGTCAGCACTTTCAACACTGCAATCACTGACCTCAGTGGTGTACTGCCCCAGGGCTTCTTTGACGCCCCTCCCCTCCCATGGTCCCCAAAGTCACAGCATCCCCATTAACCAACCACCCTTCTACCTTAAAACAGTCTCCCCCACATCAGCCCAAAAATATCTGCTAAAGGTCCTCATTAAATTCCACTTTAGCAGTGACTCCCTGGACCTAAAGTTGCTTCACATGGCACTGGATGCAGTCCCGATGCCCCTCACAAAAATGTTAAATTAGTCTCTCTGCCTAGGGCAATTCCCATGACAATGGAATGGTGCAGTGGTGACACCCATCCATAAAAGTGGAGATAGAGTCCCACACTCCAACTACCGCCCAGTCTTCATCCTCCCTCCCCTCTCCAAAGCCCTGGAAAGGATAGTTGCTGACCCACTCTTGGACTACCACTCCAAATACAACATCCAATGCCCTCAGCAGCATGGCTTTAGAAAAAATCATAGCACCACCACCACTGCTCTACTAGAATATACCAATTTAATACATAAAGCCCTCAACTGTGGCCACCTTGTGGGGTCAGTGTACATTGACCTCACAAAGGCCTTCAACATGGTCACTTACTCCCTCCTCTTAAATTCCATCAGTGCCATTGGGGCCTCCTCCAGAACTCTGGGTTGGGTCAAAAACTATTAGAGAACTGAACCCAAAAAGTAAAAATTGGCGATACTTTATCCTCCAGTCAAGCAGTCCGTTCAGGAGTTCCCCAAGGCTCCATATTGGGCCCCTTATTATTTAGCCTCTTCCTGAACTCACTGTCATAAGTCTGCTCCAGGAAACTACTCCTATATGTGGATGATGCAGTGCTTTTTTTCAGTCACTCAGACCGCCACTCTCTAACTTGTTGTCTTCAAGACGACTTCACTGCTCTAGAAACATGGTTCACTCATCACAAACTCATCATGAAATATTAAAAAAACAAGTCCATGCTTTTCGCAGGCCCCCACCACAGACTAAAATCTTCCCAACTCTCCATCCTCAATAACCACAATGTCCCACTCGATTAAGTCCAGACATTTAAATACCTAGGTGTTACACTAGACAGAGCCCTGTTCTACTTGGAGCACATCAACATAGTCTCCAGAGCAGTTGGCAGTAGGATTGGGCTACTCTACAGACGCAGAGGCAGCATGACACAAAAAGCACTCAAAACTGCAGTTACCAGCTCTGTACACTCTATCATGGACTATAGATACTCATCTACGGCACTGCCACTGACACAACCCTTAAATGTTTTGGAACTACACTCAGCAATGCCTGTTGACTGGTTTCAGGTGCTCATAGTCACACCCACACCTGTGACCTGTACTCTAAGACACAATGGCTGAACATCAGAAACAGAATCAAGTATCATACCTGCTTACATGCAAAGAAATTCTGCTTGGGCCTAACCCCTCCCAATTCCCTACACCTTCTCACACATGCCCCTTACTCACACAGCACTAGAAGTGCCTCAAGACATGCTTTCCAAGTCCCTTTCTACCACACCTCACAAGTCCAATGCTCCTTTACTTACCAGTCTCCTAATTGGCTCAATACTCTTCCTATAGATCCCCTGAATGCACTAACGCTTGGCCCTTTCAAGCTTCTCCTAAGACAACATCTAGTTGCCTGCAGCCAATGTGACTGTCCTGCATAGCTCCTCAATCCAACCGGATGTGCTCCCTTTTTTTCTCCCCGCACTACCCCATCCACTCCAGCTGTCACCCTGCTTTCTTTTCTTGCCACGCCCTGGCACCTTTATGGCCAGCTTCCCGTAGTGTTCCAAGGCCAGCCCATTCAGTTCAATGTAACCTCTCACTCCTCATGCTGACAATACCTATCTCTGGTTGCACACCTACTGACAAAGCCTACTTCTGGCTGCCCATCCCTGCTTGCTGACCTAGGTTTTCCTATTTTTGATCGCAGCTGCAGTTCCTTACCTGGCTCTTAGTACTATGTGTGGATCTAACTGTGTCTGCTGTCCACAACTACGCTTGATAGTACATAGTGTTATTTGTGCTTAATTGTATCTACTTCCTGTATGTTACATTTTTTTGATTAAATCTTTTGATGTGAAACCTGTGTAAAAGAGTCTCTGACTTATAGGTACTTGTAATCTGAGACTTAATAAATAAATAAAACAAATAAATAAATAAAGGCAATTACCGTTACCCTTGTAGCTGTCATGTTAGGGGAGTATGTGGAGGAAGTGTACAAGAAGAAAAAAGCATGCTGGCTGTCTAATCCTGTGGTGGAGAGGGCTAAGGCACACAGCAACTTGGCCAGTACAGACCTGGAGACTAGGGTTCTGCTCCCGGTCTCCCAATCATTAAGTTTTCATCCCTCCTCCGAAATTTTTTTTAACAAGTCCCCTCACCCTCATGGAGCATATTCCCCTCCCAAAGTTTCTATCTCTCCCTGAGTTCCAACCCCCATGGAGTTGATTATAACAATATCAGGGAGGTGTGGGGGCTGAGACCCTTGAGTTGGGGTGTGTGGGTGGTGGCGCCCCCCGCAAAAACAAACTGTATTGTGATTTATGTGAGCCATGGTAGTGGTCCTTGGTTTGTGTTTGGACTGCTACCATTGGCAATGTTATTTCCACACATTTTTTACTGGGCACTGTTTTGGCAGGCGCTGATATTCCTGCACTGTTCTGTATGGCACTGTTATGAAATTCGGCAATCTGATCAAGTGCTGTCCAATGGTAACCCCACCATCTGATTCACATATTACTTAGATTGCATACTGCACCACTTAGGTACAGCTCATTAGTGTCTAGTGTTATCCCTCAACCTCCCCTATCCATCTTAATGTTATTATAGCATTTTTGACACCCCCCCTTCCTCCAATCTCTCTATTGTATATCCCTGTTGTTTAGTGTTCCCCTGCACCCTCCAATTCCCATATATATCTTTTTTATAAACATCGGTGTCCAGTGGTATCCCCCATCCTATAATTCCAACAGATGTTGTATACTGTAGTACTGCACCACTTAGGGCACAGTTCATTGGTGTCCAGTGGTATTCCTCACCCTCCCATGTCCCTCTTAATGCTATTCTCTGTTGGAAGTCAGTGGTATCCCCCACCCTCCCATGTTCATGTTAAGCTGTAAATTAGAAAACCATCCATTGATGTCATTATATTTTTTTAAACCTGTTAAAAAAAGTCCACTGCTGCTCGGAGCCGCAATCCCCCCACCCAACCTTCCACTTTGCACCCACCTCCCTGCACCTCCTACACCCTCCAACACACTCTCACTCACTTGATGTGCTCAGAATGTGAATATCCACTCCCTGATCAAAGACACATCTTGCTGCTGGAACCGGTGACTTCTGTATGACGAGTAAGGTAACTGTGGTTGGAACTGAACCAAAGTTATCTTACTTGTCATATAGCAGTCACCAGTTCTTGCAGCAAGACATGTCTTCCATTGGAGAGTGGACCTTCACATTGTGAGCATGTCAGATGAGTGAGGGTGTGAGGGAGGGGGTAGTGGGCAGCATATAGGTAGGTAGGTGCACGGTGGCAGGTCGGATGGGGGAGTTGCGGCTAGAAGCAGCGTTGACCTTTTTTCTTTTACATGCTAAAAAAAAATAAAGACATTGATGGATGGTTTTCTAATTTACAACTTAACATGGACATGGGAGGGTGGAGGGTACCACTAACCACCAATGGAGAATAAAATTAGGAGGGACATGGGAGGGTAGGGGGTACCACTGAATACCAATGAGCTGTGCCCAAAGTGGTGCAGTATTACAATATAATTACTGGCCAGTGTTTTTTTTTTTCCCATAGGGGAAACCTGATTATAATTTGCCATTATAACCAGCTGGTTATAACAGCAAACACTCGCCGGGTTTCCCTCGGATCATGCATGCGCCAGTCACCAGTCTTCTTCTACTCTGCAGCCTTCCCCGGGCAATTCCATATCGTGTAAGACTTTACCACCCCTCACAGTTGGCGGTAAGGTTATTTTAATGTAAAAAAGGTCACTGATACTTAAAAAAAAATCTAAAATGGAAATTTTATTTTCTGCCACTTCCTTCAGACCACGGACTGCACTGAAATCTGACTGCAGTGCGTGGCTCTTACATAGAAACATAGAACATAGACTTTGACAGCAGATAAGGACCGCTTGGCCCACCTAGTCTGCCTATTTCCCTACCTACAGGATGAGCTGCAGATCCTAGTTAACCAACAGCCTATTTCTTCCTACCCCCCACAAGAATTGCCTTATGTCTGTCCCATGCATTCTTGAATTCTCCCACAGTTTTAGACTCCACAACCTCCTCAGAAAGGCTGTTCCATGCATCCACCACCCTCTCTGTGAAAAAATACTTCCTCACATTGATCCTGAGCAGTCCACCCTCTATCTTCAAATTGTGTCCCCTTGTTCTTGCACATCTCTTTTTCTGAAAGATGCTACCCTCTTGGACTTTGTTGATTCCACTGAGGTACTTTTAGAGTTTCTATCATGTTCCCCCTCTCCCTCCTTTCCTCAAGGGTATACATATTAAGCTCCTTTAGTCTCTCCTTATATGGCTTCTCTTGCAGACCCTGTACCATTTTAGTTGCTCTCCTCTGGACTGCATCCATCCTGTCTATGTCCTTGTGGAGATGGGGTCTCCAGAACTGGACACTGTACTCCAGATGGGGTCTCACCAACTGTACAGAGGGATAACAACTTCCTGTTTTCTGCTGGTGATGCCTCTCCCTATACATCCCAGTATTCCCCCAGCCCTCCCTATTGCCTTCTCACATTGCTTGCTAACCTTAAGGTCATTTGATATGATTACCTCTGGTCCCTTTCCATTTTTGTTGTTGTTACTACCTCCCCCCCACCCCATTGTGTAAACTTCCCTTCGGTTTTTGTTTCCCAGGTGCATTATTTTGCAATTATTTGCATTGAATCCAAGCTGCCATACTTCTGACCATTACTCCAACCATGCCAAGTCCCTTCTCATCATTTCCATGCCTTCTTGTGGTAGCAACCCTGTTGCAGATCTTTGTATCATCTGCAAAGAGGCATATTTTTCCTTCCAGCCCCTCTGCAATTTCACTTATAAAGACATTAAAAAGGACAGGACCCAGTACTGAACCCTGCAGTTCCCTACTAGTAACCCCTCTTTCTTGAGTGGACGCCATTTACAATTAACTTCTGTGTCCTGTTGTCCAGCCAATGTTTTACCCAGGCTACCACCCTGTGACCCACTTCCAGGCTGGTTAATTTGATTATTAGTCTTTTGTGTGGGACTGTGTCAAATGCCTTGCTAAGGTCTAGGTAGGCCATGTCCACAGACCCTCCATAGTCTACTACTTTGGTCAACCAGTCAAAGAAATCAATTAGATTTGTCTGACATGACCTTCCCACTGTGAACCCATGCTGCCTTGGGTTCTGTGCCCCACTGGCCTCTAGGTACTCAACCATCCTTTCCTTCAGAAGTGATTCCATCACTTTCCCCACCACAGAGCTGAAACTGACAGGTTTGTACTGTCCTGCCTCTGTCTTGCTCCCACTTTTGTGAAGGGGAATCACATCTGCCTTCCTCTAATCCTCAGATACCACACCATCCTCCCATGATTTGTTAAAAAGGGTAGTCAGTGGTGTCACTAATTCTCCCCTTAATTCTTTTAGAATTCTGGGGTGAATTCCATCAGGCCCCATTGCTTTGTCCACCTTCAGTTTTAGGAGTTCTTTCAGAACCCTTTCTTCTCTGAAAGGACTGGGATCGACCTCCCTATGGAGAGCGGTTCTGTTAATTGGATTAGGCACCTCCCCCCTCCTCTTTTGTGAATACTGAGCAGAAGTATTCATTCGGTATCCCTGATTTTTCACTGTCCCTCTCTGCCCATCCACCGTCCTTTCTATTCAGCCTCACTATCCCTCCCTTTGTCTTTCTACACTCCCTGATGTACCTATAAAAGGTTTTATCCCCCTTCTTAATCAAGTTGGCTATCTTTTCCTCAGTTTGGGCCTTTGCTATTCTGACTTCCCTCCCTGCTTCCTTCTGCCTTAACTAGTACAGTTCTCTGTCCTGCTCCTTCTGTGTTTTCTTATACTTCTTAAATGCTATCTTTTTCTCCCTAACCTTCCCCGCTACCTCTTTTGAGAACCATAGTGGCTTTTTCTTTTGTTTTGATTTGTTTATTTGCTTCACACAAAGGCTTGTTGCCTCTGTGATGGCAGTTTTGATGTTTCCCCATTGTTGCTCCAACCCTCCGTCTAGCCTGTTTGCTAGTGCTTTTCTAAGGCACTCTCCCATCTTGCAAAAGTCAGCCCTCCTCAAGTCCAGTACCCTCACTTTTGTATGGCTTGACTCTGTAGCTGAGTTTATCGTAAACCACACTGTTTGGTGGTCACTTGTTCCCAGATGGCTACCCACTTCTAGATCTGAAATCCTGTCACTGTTCCCATTTGAGATTATGAGATCTAAGATTGCTCCCTCATGAGTGGGTTCCAAAACTAGCTGTCTGAGGCATGCTACCTGTAGGGCATTGAGAATGGCCCTGCTCTTGAAAGTGGCTGCAGAAAAGGTGCTCCAGTTAACATCTGGGATATTCAGGTCCCTCATCAACAGTATCTCCCCTTTCTCTGCCATCCTAATGATGCCTTCTACCATATCCTTGTCCCTTCCCTCTCCCTGACATGTGGGTCTGTATACAACCCCTGTGCAGACTGTGGTGCCACTTTCAGTCTCTAAGGTGACCCACAGTGCCTCCTCTCCTCTCCTCCCTTCCCTGTTTACTCTTTTGTTCTGTTGCTTTTATCCCTTCCTCTCTGTTTATTTTATACAATTGATGTGATAAAAAAAACTGCTGGTCAGCAGTTATATAAAATAAAGGTTTGGTAAGTGTGTAAAACTCAAATTTTACACACACCTTTGGTGTGGGATGCATTAATAAGCCTCTTGAGCTTCACTCTCAGGTTTTATGTGGCATCCCATACCTCAAGGGGTGTAAAATACTCATTATAACCCCCTATCCAGCCATTATTTTCCATATACAACATCTTTGGGAATTGGAGGGTGGGGGGATAACACTGGACACCAATGTTTAAAATATATATATATATATATCGAGAGAGAGAGAGAGAGAGAGAGAGTGAGACACACACACACATCTATATGGATTGGAGGGTGCCAGAAATCACTTACCACCAATGGGGATTAACAGTATTATACAGATGGGGTGGGCAGAGGGTGAGAGGTGCCACAAAAGACCTGGAATAAATCCCTTTTGAGAGTGTAAATCCTTTTTCAGGAATCCTTTGCCATGGTCATAGAAAAATATTCCATCTTGCAAAAAAGGATTTGGGGCTTATTTTTCTTTACACATCTTTTTTCACAAGATGATTCCTTTTTTGCGAATCCTTTTTCATTCTCGTGAAAAAAAGAATCGGCTTGTGAAAAAGATTTCAGATTTTGATTTCATTTAATCCCTTTTTTCAAGCCAGTTTCCTTTTTCACGAGAATGAAGAAGGACTCACAAAAATGGAACTTAGTGAGTTGCGAAAAAGGATTTGAATAGTTTTAAAAAAAAGTTCAGGTGCATAGGGAACTAGTAAAACATAAACAGTGAAGCCCATCAACTCCAGATAAGCAAAATACATGTTTGGCTGTCTGTAGAAGACATTCATGCATAGACTTATGACAGTTTGTTGTCTGAGAAAGCTGAAAACAAGATGGCAGCTCGTGAAAAATTATTTTTTTCCTGACAAAAAAGGATTGGTCTCTCACAAAAAAGAATTATTTTTCATGAGACCAAATTACTTCATCATTCCAGGAAACTATCCAAAAGACTGCACTGAGCATGCTCAGAATCCAAAACTTAAAAATTACACAATTTAGGAACAGATTAATATTTTTTCACTAAAGCAGTGAAAGGCACTTCTGGGGGGCAAACCCTTTCTATGCTGAAAATTTCAGACCAAACTGTCTGCATGCAACATGATGACAAAAAAAGTGCAGCAAAGGCAACTTTTAATGATTTAGCAATATGCACAGCTCAAAATCCACCATTCTGACTGAAACAAAACTTGGCACATTACAAGATGTACCCCATAAGACAGTGCTTGCCAAATTTTAAGCAAATACATTCAATGGTTACAAGGTAATTAAAGTGCAAAATCTGAGGCTTAACATTAACATAGACATGTTGAGAAATTAAATTTTGCCAGCAAAATTGTGGCGAAACTGCCAAGTTTGCTGCACAAAACATTTCACAAAATTCAGCCGTTCCGTGAAATTTTTCACCACATACTAAGTTGTGAAATTTCACCTGCTGAATATGGAATTTTGCTGCGAAATGCACAATTTTGCCCGAAACAGCAAAATGTCACCAGAATTTCTCCATTTCATGGGTGATATCTTGCATTCCGTGGGTGAAATTTCACATTTTGCCCACAGAATTTCACTTTTCTCAGCCATGAAATATTTTGCGTAACATAATTTCCTAATTTTGCACATCTCTACATTAAAGTGCCTACTTAACCCTAGCTATGGGGCATGACCATGCCTCTATAATATTATAGTGGTACAGTTGCACCACTATATTTAAGGATGAGTAGGGTGTTCACTGTTAAACCCCTAACTTTGCACATTAATGTCTTTGGCACCGTTTGATTAAATGAACTGATATTTTGCAAGTTTTGTCTAGGAGACAATGTCTTGACCTGAGGAAATTTATATGATGGCAGCTTGTGTGGTTTCTGAGATCCACAAATGTAATTTTTTGTGAAAGGTTAACTTTTTTCCTATACTTAAAATGGGGTTTTCTGCTCTCACCTATGGTCTACATGGAATGGATTTTTTTTCTCCAAACTTGCAGGGGACATGTGTTATGTCTTAAGGTAGTGCCTTTGATAGGGCTTGTGAAAAAAATATTAAATGGTTCCAGAGATGTAAGGCTTTAATTTTAGGGTTTTCCATTCTAAGCATGCACAGTATGGTTTTTGAGATATTGTATTGGTGCAAAATAAAACATGTGATGTTGCAGGAGCCTTTGTGGGTTTCACACCACTAGCCTGGTACAGCAATAAAAATGTTTTTGTGCTGTGAGACCACCATCTTGCTTGTTGTTTTGCTCCACCAACTACAGAACATGAAAAGTACTTAAAAATGCTGGCATTTTAAAAACAAACACCAGAACCTAGGTAAACAGGGCCCGTTTAGCTAGATTCTGATGTTTGTGTTTTAAAATAAGGGACAGAAATACCTTTTCTGGGCACCTAAAATCCTAGGTGCCCAACATAGTGAGCGGAGTATTTCCTTGGTGTTTTCTGTATGAGAACAGCAGGACTTTCTTGATCTCTGCATTCATAGCTGGCACTCATGATAGTGAGAGCAGTTAGACACCTTTTCCCTGTTATCTAGTAGCGCCCGCACCCTCCAGTGCCATCCCTATACTAAAGTTTGCAAAACTGCTTTACCTTTACATGGCTCTACTACTATATATCAACACACACACACACACACACACACACACATACACACACACACCCTCACACACACAACCTATGTTAATACAGCACTACACATTTTGTAAGGTTAAGCATTTCCCTAACGAAAAACCTTTTGTTTCCAATAGGTCTCTTCCCTTACATGAATATTCAGCCGTAGAACGCCACCTTTTTGCTTTGTTTTTCTGGGCACTTCAGGTCACTGTTTTAGTTTCTTGGTGGGAGGAATTTATGATTTTATTTATTTTTTTGCTGTCTCAGGTCAGGGCATCATAATGCCCTATCATTCAGGATACCAAAACACCACCAGCCACTGACACCTACATTTGGCAGTCTATTCTTGTATTTGGAATTTTTTGCAGTTTCTTGGATGATGTATTTACCACATATTTTTTTTTGTTCAGTGTGTTACAGTACAGAGTAACTATGTCATTTATTTGTTAAGCCGTGTAGCTCAGTTGTCACCTCTTCCTAGGCATCGTATCATCTGGCTGTGAAATAAAACTTGTTTCCTGGACCAAACGTACCCTGAAGAACTTACCACCCCACACACACACACATACACATGCACTTAAAACATTAAAAAAATTACTGTAAACTCTTCAGTTTTGTGAGCAGTCACCTCTGCTTATTACATGTGTTATTCAGCATGGAGACTGTGTACATGTCTATGCACCAAAATGAAAACTGTGACCACAAAATTAAAATTGAAAAAAAATCTACTAAAAAATTACTTATTAATTACATTAATTATAATCTAGTAAACTAGTAAAAAATTGCTGAAAAAAAGATAATACTTTAACGTTTGTTTTGACGAACAACTTTTGTGCTCCACAAACATTAAACAAATGCACTGATACATTTCCAAAGCAAAAGGAGACAGTAGAGTTGAATTACACTGTGTTTGAACAAGTGATATAATGTAGGCTATAAAATTATATATACGTGTATATATATATGTATATATGTATATATATATATATATATATATATATATATATATATATATATATATATACACACACACACCTTTGTAATCTTTTGTGTGCTTTCCAATATTTTTTTTTTTAGATACAGACAAACTCACAGTCCATCAATTCCCCAGATCTAACTTCATCTTCCCAGGTGGCTATCTTAAGGTGACCTGTGGAGGGTCTGGCCATGAGAACTCTAATGTTCTGTGATACTGAAAGCTTATCTTAGGAGATCCACAACTGATGTTCATGTCAAGGGTTACAGGGGTGGTGGATCCTCTCAGCTTGGGCCATTTCATTGCCACCAGGCCCAACAGCTCACATTCCCTGCTCAATTACCAGAGTCTCCTGAGCAATGACTGGGTTATGTACTACTGTGCTGGGAGTACCCACAGCAGGGCAAGTGGCTGATGCGCCTTACAGAAACTGACAGATGAGGCATATGATGTCAATCATGTCAGTCATAGAAGAAGTTGTTTGATGTAAGAAACCCACATCAAAACACCTTCCTCTCCCTCCATTTTGACTTTCTCTCTTTCTCCATTCCTATCTGCCTTTCCTATTTTCTGTACCCACCTCCTATCTCTTCTTTCTCTCCACCCCTTCCAAAATAAAAAAATCTCCCCTGCAAAACCAAACATAACAGACAACATCAGTAAGGTGGAATTTCTTTTTTGGGATGTTATAGAGCTCTGATTGGTCTTCATCCTGATCTCTGCCTATTAGAGGATGCCTCAAAAATGTTGATTGCTGAATAATAGCAGACAATATGGATCAGTATTAAATAGGTAAAGCTCTACCCTGAGCCTCAGTAAGTCCATACATTCATGTTTCATTGGTGGTGGTGGTTGGGAGGGGGCAGTTTAAACCATTGTCCCCTTTCCATACACACAAACAATATTTTCTGTCATGATCCACAAATTAGACATCAGCAGAGACCACATCTACATAAATCTCCTTTCCTCTGATAAGTTTGTAATGTTTGCCTTTTCTTCTGATCAATTTATGCCGCTCTCCCTGAGTTTCTAAATTACACCTTGCAAAGTGAAATGATCCTGAGCAAGCTATGGTGGTCTTCAAACTTCTTGGTCTGCAGCTGTTGGGGATGGCATATAAAGTCATGCACAGTCTAAAAAGCCCTCTGACCATCTACCTATTTAACTTCGTAGCATTTTTACTTACAGCATTTTTAATTTTCAAAATCCCTCCTTTTGCTTCCTTTGTTTTCCCTCCTCCCTCCCTCCCTCTCTTTCTTCGTCCTGAATGGATTTGGCTCTGCACCATGTGGTTGCAATAAATACACATTCTTACTGGTGTCAGTGAAGGGAATTGATTGTGGGTCTGATCCACAAAGGCACCTCAAATATACACAATTGGTACTCACATGGTTGGTCTTGCCGCACAGCTGCAGCTGCCTTGGGGCAGATGGCAAAATGGGTGGGCAGAGTTGGTCTGAACCATGGCCATGAAATTGGATGCCAATGCCTTTCCACAAGTGTATCAGTTCCTGTGAAGGTGCAGAGCATGGTGGGATCTCCAGTGCAACAAACTTCAATATTCCTTAAATCATAGCTGCTGTCAGTGATGCCCCCAACCCACCATGGAGGCTATAGCTGTGGGCTGGAGTCCTGCTCATCCATTTAGCAAGTGATGCAGGAGATATCAATGCAGAGGGGACATGCATCTCCTATTGTGGATGTCACAAGGTGCCCCTATAGTGTGCATCCTGAGTGTAGAGGGCCCATTAAAGGGGCTGGGAACTATCTGAGGATCATGCCTTAATTATAGAAAGCCTCTGTCCTGTAGCATATCTAACATTTCATATATGTTCTGTATTTAGTCTGTAATTTTCTTTCTTTAAAACTTCCTGCATTAACAGAAAGACAAGTACATAGCCACTTAGATTTCCCTTTCAGTGATCTGGCTGCTTGTCTTTGCCTGAATCCCAGACATCTTACTTGTGACATCATAATCATTTCCACACCAACAGATTGTAATCTCACAAGCAAAGATTTTTGATATCAGGGTTAGAAAAATGGGCAAACCAGATGAAGTCTAGTGGCAGTTATCCTGTTCTTATGTCAATATGAATAGTTACAAATGAAACTACAGAAATGCATTAATGTAAGTTGAAATGCATCTGAAGGGTATATTTTTGCAGAGGTTAGCTTGATATGTCAAGGGGTCTGGGAGTGGAGGACCTGTCCAGTTGAATGAATTACAGAAAGAATAGGCAGAATTCAATCCTTCTAACAGTAACAAAAAACATAAAAAATAAAAAGTAATAATTTTATCACATTTTTATTAATACAGATATTTGTACATTTGCAAGAAGGTAGACTGCATTTTCACAGATTATGATGTAACAACGACAGAGGAGTATGACTGGTGGCAGGAATAAGCACTAAACATAGCTGGAGGGAAAGAAAATATCTGCAGTAATAAAAAAACAACAACATTTTGTTTGTTTTGTTTTGTTGCTTGAAAATCCTGACAGGGAATTTGCAAGAACATAGTCTTTTTACCCTACTTTAACGTCCAGCAGCACCATATAAGTTATAACATTCTAAGGTGGAAATCCCAAGTTTGTGGAAAAGTTGTCCATCTGTATCAGCTGAAACCATCAGTGAATTAAGGCTAGAAAGATATTATTTCTGTTAAAAAAATAGTCTTTTCCATCCATACAATCTCAATCGTCACATCTTTCCCAATGAGGTATGTCAACAGACGTCCTTAGTGCTCTCTCTTGTTTGATTTGCCTACATGAACTCCTTTATATAGTTTTAAGTTATTTCTTTAAATGCCATTCCGTACTGGCTCTTTGATGACATAGTGCGAGGTGAAACACTGTGACCAATGAATAGATGGAGTGAGACTCATGAGAATGATATCTCTTTCAGTATATCGTCACCTGACATATATGCAGCAAGCAGTAAACCATGCCAGTGGCTCCATACAGTATATACCATACTTGTATACGTATATTCCAAGAAGAGATTGTCATGAATAGGATTTACCACCTTGTTGTCATGACAAGTTACTTTTTTTATTTTTTATTATTTATCTTTTTTCTCCCGCAGAGTGGCTCCCCTAAGAACTCCGGGTCCGTCACGTCCCTGTGACCCCAGGCCCAGTCGTGAGCACGGGCCACATGAACCTGCCAGACTCCCCAATGGGCCGGCCATTATCGCTGTCACACCACATTGGATACACACCCCTCTCAGGTCACTTCTGGTGGTGCAACTTCATGACCATCAGCCACGAAGATCGCCCTCCACATTTTCCTCTTTCCTCCCTTATTGAGAGCCAGTGGTGCAATGGCATCCAAGCACGTAGTGCTGACACCTGCCATGCTCTCCTCCTCTAATTTTGCATGCCACTGTAGTGCATTTGGCTTTCTCCAGTCACTGCTACAGAGCAATGCAAGCTCCATTACCCACCCCAGAGATAGGAGAGCAGTCATTGGACGCTTGATACTCCCTCTCCTCTGCCAATCCCCAGTGGCCCGGATCCATTCCCGAACCCAGGTAGCCCATGTAGCGCAAGGTGTGGTATCCAGTGCCTCAACCCTCAGCACCATGACAAGTTACTTTAATTATGAATGAAGAGTAAATAATAATGCAGTGTTGTTTTGTTAGACAGACAAATACAAACCTCACAGATATGTTTTCAGCCTTTCATTTCTATTTTCTCCTTTGCTTAGTTAGGTTGTTTATGTAAAATGGTACTTCTTTGCATATTCACCATTAATTAATTGGGAGTAGTTTGGTACCTATTTGCAATTTTCCATTATCGTTATTTGGGTAATACTATTATTTTGTCAAGTTCTTGTTATTTAATTGTATTTCTGAACTTTCCTTCTTAGTTAATTGAATATAATGGCACTTTTCTTCATGTTTTATTGTTTTTTGCAGCATTTATTGTGCATTTTGCACATTCCCTATTATTGGTGCCTTTGCATGAAGGGGCAAAAACAATGCAGATACGGGTAGTAACCACATGTCACAGGACCATCGTGCTATGTGGCATTCAAAAATGGCACCATGCAGTGCACCCACCCAGAGGACTTGAACACGGGGAGCACACTGCATGGTGCACAGCCAACAGATGTGTGACATTGGTACACAGGACCGCCCCTTGACCTGCCATACATGGGCAGTGCAAATGCCCAGCATAGCGTACTTTATGCGAATACTGCTCAGCACACCCCTATGCAGACAATAATGGATACTGATGATGGTGCAAAAGGAAGTCCACCATAACAGGCACCCAAGGTACTGGCAGCTGAGCATGGTGAGCCATGATGTGGCAGGTTCTGCACATGTGGCGGTACTAGACCTAGAGCCCCTAACTTCAGTGGGGGGGGGGCAGATCGTGGCAATGGTGAGTGATCTCCGGCAGCACTACAGCCAGCTGTATGGAGTTCAGACAATGTCCACTGCACCAGAGGTAAAGGCCAGACTGTGGCTCAATATCCATGCCGGTGTAAATGCCGCCAGGCCAGAGGCATGGACTTTGAGCACTATCAAGCATAAGTGTGGGACCTGCATGCAGAGGTCAATGAAAAGGTGGCCACAGGCACACAGACATGCCAGTGCACAGGGGGCAGTCCCCTGAGCAGCAACACAGCTCACACCACTTGAAAGGATGGTGGCCAAGATACTGACCAAGGCCACCATCCATGGGGTGATGGACAGAGTGGACAGCATGGCAGGTAGGAGACTCCAAAAGGAGGGTGTAGGGGCGGGGATGTCCCCTACACCTGTGGTAACTGTGATGCCTTGTACCCACAGACATGTCCAGGACAGCACACCCATCTACAGTGGTGACCATGCTGCCCATGTCCACAGTGGCATCACAGCCAGCAGAGGAGAGTGGAAGCCAGTGTTCCAAAAGTGCCAGATGGTGAGGGAGGGTGAGGCACAGCCACAAAGCATAGTAACATGATTCTCTCATTCCAACAGGTATGGAGGTGGAGACAGAGACCCAGCTGGACAGGGACATCGATGGAGAGAGCACAGTGGCACAGCAGGATGACGACACCCTATCAGGACATGACAGCCCACCAGGGGAAGGTGCCTGGCAATGGCAGTGGGCAGACCCCCAAGCACCTGGTAGTGCAAAAGGGAAAGAGCTGCGCAGTCCCTGTGGCACTGGCAGCTCACACGCACCACCCATGGGATGGGGCACCAGTGGGTAGCAGGCTCAATCACGCCTGCATGACAGTGGGGATGAGGGGAGCTTGGTACATCCACCAAAATGTAGCAGGAGAAGGTGTGCACAGACCTATATGGAGGCACAATACTGTGTGCTCCAGCAGCTTGAGCAGGACAGGCTGGAGGCACAGTGTGTGAATATGGCCGCCATTATTGCCCTGATGGCAGAGGCCACAGGCATGTGTAGCAGCATCGACTGGTGAGCTGACACACTGGAGCTGATACAGCAACACCTATGGAGCTCCTCACACAGCCTGTTCAAGCAGCACACACACCCATGGCAATGGTGCAGACGGGTACGCAATGTCCACCCCCCACTCTGGTCCCTGACATGGACCATGCAGCACAGCTGGGCTCACCAAACACCCACCCACATGTGCAGCACTGCAAGGTGTTGGCAGTGTGACACAGACCCAGGGGTGCATGGCTCACTGACGGGCAACATGGAGGAGGGCGCCACACACAAGGACATGCTAGGGGACAACGACTGCCAGGTGACGTCTGGTAGGGATGGAATGGATGTAGCATCCCCCAATCACCCACAGGGCCCCATGCACAGAACTGGTGTACCAGCACAAGGAGCTCCAAGTGGCTCAAGGGAAAGTCAGCCTGAACATCCACCGAGTAACACTACCATCATGGACATACAGGTACAGTGGCAGCTGCCACAACAGGAGGGGCAATGGGTCACATACCTGGATGGCATGGACATGGTACACAGGGGTGCACCCTCTTAATGACAATGCACACCACCACTCCTTTACAAAATGTCACACACAGTGCCCTGTCACACACACCCTCACAACACAGTACCCTAGGCAATGCACAGCAGCCTCCCAAACACATACTGTACCAGTACATGTATGGTGGCCATGATGTGCAACCCCAGCCCACACTTATGTCACAGGGCACCTGCAGACATCATTCAGCAGTGGCAGGGTCATGACACCATGGAGCCCGCTCCCAACATGGGTATACTTAGAGTGTGGTCCGCATCATTGTGCACACACATCACAGATGGTCAGGGGCACACACTGTATTCACCAGAGGAATGTGCAAGCATTTCGTACCCTTACCTGGCCAAAACTGTATGATACTGAATGTACTGTGGCACCCACCAGGGCACACGTGCCACCATACAGAGAGGGAGTGCAGGTGATGGGCATTACCACTGGAACATCCGCCTTGACCAGTGCCTGCCGGGCTGCATGCCCACCCATGGTCTGCTACTTATGGTGTGGAATGCCCTCTACAGCATCATTAGGTGGGTCAGTGGGTGGCATGTGTAGCAAGGGTACATTGGCATGCTTGTCCATATTATGCAGCATGGCACATGCTGTGAACACCCTGCAGGCGTGGGAGGGGGCTAGCATGATTGTCCCTCTGGTATAGTCAAGGCACCAGAAATGCATCTTCAGTAGGCCTATGATCCTCTCTCCATGATTTCCCTTGTCCTCCTGTTGATGTTGTTGTATGCCTCCTCCATCGGTGTGTTCAGGGCTAGGATCAGCATCATTGGGTACTGGCAAAGAGGATACTCGCTGTCACCTGCAAGGTGGGGGAACATGTGGTCAGTACAATGTAATGCACCACATGAGGCATGTGGCATGTGCTTCTAGAATTGCCATACTCACCCAGCAGCCAGCCATCCAGACATCCTGCCCATAGCATGGCACTGAACCCTGAGGCATCCAGTATGTAGGAGTCATGTGTGGAGTCGGGGAACATGGTAGATATGCTGGTAAAAATGCAATTTGCGTCACATACCACCTGGCAATTTATGCTGCGGAAATCTTTCCTGTTCCAGTATACCTCCTCATTCACTAACACTGACAATATTGCTATGTGCATTCCATCAATCGCCCTGTACACATTGGCCATGCCATGCATGTCATAGAATGCTTGTTTGGTGGAACACACATTGTCCACTGCCATGGGGAACATTTTGTGCTCCCCAATATGTGTGACCTGGGCATCGGTCACCTGGCCCATGGCATGGGACACTGATGACTGGGACGTGCCCATGGTATCACCTGTCATGCGCTGGACTGAGTCAGTTGCATAGTATGCAAGGGTGCACAGCACCTTCATCTCTACAGTTACTGCCCTGGAACACCATGTCCTTGGACACACCTCATCAACAATGTCACATATCTGGGTGATGGTGGCCCAAGGGAAGTGGAAACACTTCAAGCGATGTGTGTCTCTTCTTGTAGCAGTGTCGATGTGCTGACGGAATACCAGGGGCTGCGGCCCTCTCCTCCAATGCCATTGCACCTGATCTGCTATCAGGCTCATATGCAATAGTGCTCTTGAGCGCATCCTCCACATCCATGTACACTTCCTACAGACTCATGCAGTCCACACAACCCCACCTTTATCCTGTGACCCTGCCACCTGCCTGCCCCTTTAAGTGGGAGTGGCTACGGGTCAGGGCACAATGCCTTCACATGTGCAGACGAAATGTGCAGTACATGTCACCATTGCTGTGGAGGCCATATTGCAGTGGCAATGTTCATTGCAATGGCAGCAAGCACTGTGGACTGCTTCCCAAGGAGGCTGTGGTGCATGTCCTAGGATAACTATACAGACAACTGGGGAGTGGGTATCCTATTGTGTGCCACAGGGCATGAAATGGTGAGCGGTGCTCAAACTTCTGGGGCCATGGGGCACAGTGGTTGGTGACAGTGGAATATGTCACTGATGTGGTGTTGTCTTGTCCCTCACAGGGCCAGCAGGGATGGCTGACAAGACTGGAGCTCATCCACCTGGAGCAGCCTGATGGGGTGGTTTGCTATGCATGCACCCTACCATGTCACAGGAGGAGGCGGAAACTGCCACTCCTGGACTGCATCTCCCCTGTGGTAGCACACTCCAGAGCTGCAGTATGAGGACATGGAGGACACTGTGTGGCAGGTGGAAGTGCCCTCATCAGTATATGCATAGGGACAGGCCAGGAGCTCTGTGCCTTAGCCAGGTGTGGGTAGGTGGCAAACATCTGGAAAGTGCACTGATGTTTTCTCCTTTTGCCTTACAGCGCTACAAGGGACTAGTGCGGTGGATGATGCTGCGCTATATGGGGGTCCACAGGGACATTCTGGAAGATGCCCAGGAGGCCAGCAGCAGCTCCAGCAACTAGTGCCCTAGTTACCATGTCTGCAGCTATGTCCCATGCAGCACTGATGTGTGGTTTGTGGGGGGGGGCTTTGGGGGTACTGTGGCATGTGTCGCCAATGGCGGGAGCTATTAGCTTGTGGGTGTTCATGTTGTATGCAGATCTTTTTTACAGCTTCAATCACACTGTTGCACATTGTATGAATAGGTTTCCACTTTACTCTTTTTAAGAAGTTTCCTATAAGGACATGCCAAAAGATGAGGCAGTGGGCAGTGACTGAAATCTGTATCACCTTGCAACTAGTAGTTCATACTGAGCTGTGAGCCTCCATAATAAGGCAGAGAGACCTTCTGGGAACAGGGTGGTCTTCCTTTGGTGATGTACAATGCACCATTATGTACTTTTTTAAGAACACAGTATAAAAGGTGGTGCATATTATGTATACAACAGAGGAATTTATGAGGAACTGCTGTATACCAATCTGCACCATTCTAAAATATTTACACCTGATACATACCTACCTACACAAATGCTTATTCACTCAGTTCTCTTTATACCGGGTATATTGATAGTTTATTATGAGGTGACCTGGTATGAATGCCTCTGTTAAATAAAGAATGTCCAGCTTTTGTTTGCATTAGAGGTTTTGGCAACTTTTCCTGCACTCTGCAAAATGTCCATGCTGAATACACACACACACACACACATATATATATATACAGTATATATATATATATATATTTATATATACACTACCGGTCAAAAGTTTTAGAACACCCCCATTTTTCCAGTTTTTATTGAAATTTAAGCAATTCAAGTCCAGTGAATAACCTGAAATGGTACAAAGGTAAGTGGTAAACTGCTAGAGGTTAAAAAAAGTTTAGGTTAGCAAAACTGCTGTAGAGAAATTGCAAAGAAAGCCAAGGTGTCAGTGAGTACAGTTTCCTACACCATCAAAGGCACTTGGAAACTGGAGGAAACTCTGACAGGAAGAGGTCTGGCAGACCCAAAGCCACAACAGAATCAGAAGACAAGTTTCTGAGAGTCAACAGCTTGCGATAGGCGGCTCACAGAACAACAGCCAGAGTGACTGGCACCCTGAACCAAAAGGGCTACCACAGCATTTTGCAGCACCATGCAATACCCTCTGGTCTCCGCCTAGTTGGTCAGGGGTTCATCCTACAGCAAGATAATGACCCAAAACATACCTCCAGGCTATGTCAGAACTACTCTTCGAGGAAAAGAACAAGACGGTAGGCTTCAAATCATGGAATGGCCAGCACAGTCTCCAGACTTAAACCCCATCGAGCTGGTTTGGGATGAACTGGACAGAAGGGTGAAAGCAAAGCAACCTACAAGTGCAACACATTTGTGGGAACTTCTGCAACAGTGTTGGAAGAACTTCCTGAACAATATTTGATGTCCATTGTAGGAAGAATGCCACTAGTGTGTTCGGGTGTTACAGCATATCTGCAAAGGTGGCTACTTTGATGAGTCAAAATTTAGATTAAATTTTGTTAAACAAAATGATTCTATGATTTCTTTTTTTATCTCCAAATGTTTATTTGTTCTATGCTTTAATTTCAGAGTACATTGAGACATTAACCTGCATAAATTTCAATAAAAACTGGAAAAATGGGGGTGTTCTAAAACTTTGACCGGTAGTGTGTATATATATATATATATATATATATATATAAATTAGGGGGGGACAATTTTCTTATATTGGAAAGATAGATAGATATGATTTCCCTAAGTATGCTGACATTTTCCATACATATTTACATAAGTAGTTCATGCTTGCCAGTGACACCTTATAAAAGATGGACTGTAAGTTTTCAGATGTATCTTGGAAGCACAGAGAGATGAAGGAACTTGCTCAGGGTCACTTAATATACAACTGGTGGTTGGTTTCAATCCCAGCCCTGAGGGACACCTAACAGCTTGGCTTTTTATCTCTCTGTTGCCTCCAATTATATACACTTTATTTTACTATCTGATCGGAGGTTTATCTTTGCTGTATAAGAAATGGAAGTGAAAGACAGTTTGTATGTGCCCCAACAGTATACAGTGCTGGAATGTCCCTGTTGGTACACTATGGAAGTGTATGTGTGGGGGCTGAGACACCGAGCAAGAGGGTAATTGATCTTTTTCTAACATGCTGAAGGTGTCATCATGGTCAAAACATCTGAGCAACCAGTTGGTTTCCATTTGGCCACACTCAAGATTCAGGGTGAAGTGTGACTTTCACAAGGATAACTGATTTTGTATAGCACTGTAGTATATGATTGCAACAAAACTGATTCTAATAATAATGCTAGAAATGAAGATTACATTATTTGTCATGAGTCAAATAACATGCCCCAAAAGAGTTAATTCATACCATTTGTCTATTCATCCTGCTCTCTCTATCGCTCCTTTGCAGTTGTTGTCCATATTTCTTTAAACATTTTTTTGGAAAAAGGAATAGTAATGGCATGCTTAATATTTTATTTTATCAGTCTCCTACTGATGTGAAACAAAAAAAAAATAGTGTGTTTAGAAAGAGAGACAGCCTGTTGCATAACAATCCTAGTACTAATACACTGCAGCGCTTTATAAAATCAGCTGCGCTACTGACAGATACACTTCTGGCTGAAGCTTGTTGGGGACAAATACTGTGCAACCACTTCTTATTCTACTTATGTCAGTTTACCCTAATGCATCCAGTATTATGTGATCTACAACTACAAGGAGGTTTAACTATTTTTTTTTGCATTCAAAGGAGACCCTACTGATAGTAGCCAGGCATTGTAATGGTTGCATTGTGACTGGGCATCATCAATAGCTATATGAAGGGTATTACTATGATATATGAAGGGTCATCTATATAACACATTTATCATGATGAATTTGACAACAAATTAAAACAGGCATTTGTTACTGCCGAATGTTTGTTTGCTGGTATTAGCATTGGAAATGCAGGAGTTAGACAGATGCAGACTAGGAATAGCAGTGAAGTAATGAACTTCATGCCAACCCCCACCTCCATCCTGTAGAGATGGACAGGCATTGAGGTAAGTGTTTAGGTCATTGCCCATGACGGTCATGCCATGTCACCTCACTCTATTCTCCAGACTCCGACACATGTTGGGGTGTGCCTTGAGGTGTTTGGCCTTACAGTCACCGCATTCCATAAAGACATATGCTGAAATGGGTGCAGCATAGGAGAATGGAGTGAAGTCTGAGGCCAAAGTGTCCAAGGCACAACTCAATGCCTGTCAGTGGCTGGGAGGGTGGGGGTGGGATGGCATGAGCAGTACAGTTGGCAATCCAAAGGCACACCCCGATGCCTGTCAGTCTGTACAGGGTGGGACGTTATGGTTAGAAACACTAACGCCTCGAGCGTTTGTTGGTATTTGCACTACAATTGTTCAACATGGGCTTTACGTGACCCCACCTCATGAAAGCATTTGGGACCTCTACTCATGAAGAGAGGCAGTGTGTTTTTGTCAATGTGTCCTGAACTTTGTGTTCCAACAGTGACTGTGCCATTCTATACCACTTGTACGAAAACACAGATCAGGTAGGATGTGGAGAATGACAGCTGTACTATCCATAGGGAGGTGTGAAGAGATGGCAATGTTGAAAATCTGTAGTGGAAATATTAAAAATGCTCACACTTTTGAGCATACATGGAAACTGTGCAGTGCTTGCATGTAACACAGTCATAGCATGGACTTTCATTGCCACATTTTCAACATAGGCATTTTTGGACCTCTGCTCATGAACTGTGTCACTTTGATTTTCTTAATGTGTCCCGAACACTGATTTCCCATAGCGACCACACTATTCTGCACCGGAAGTGCAAACACACATTTCAGCCAGGATGGGAAAAATGACAGCTCTACTGTTCATAAGGAGGTGTGGAAAAATATCGATGTTGAAAATCTGGAGTGAAAATATTACAAATGTGCAAAGTTGCGAGCGTATGTGGAAACTGCGCAATGCATGCATGTAACACAGTCATTTTATGGACTTTCATCACAAAATTTTCAACATAGGCATTTTAGGACCTCTACTCATGAACAGTGTCACTGTGATTTTCTTAATGTGTCCTGAGCACTGATTTCTGACAGTGACTGCTCTATTCTGCGCCAGAAGTGTGAAAACACATGTCGGCCAGGATGGGAAAAATGACAGCTGTACTGTCCCTAAGGAGGTGGGGAAAAATGGCCAAGTTGAAAATCTGGAATGAAAATATTGCAAATTCGTAAAGTTATGAGTGTGCATAGCAACTGCGCAATGCACGGTCATAAAACAGTCATTTCTTGGATTTTTTCCACCAAATATGAAATATAGACTTTTTGAGAGGCCACCTCATGAACACTGGCACTGTCGTTTTTCTAATCAGTCCCAAAAGGTGATTTGGCGCAGTGACCGCAAAATCACCTTTGGGACCGAATAACGCCATGACAGTGGCTGAATCTTCCATGTTGAAAGTTTGGTGCCAAAATTCCCAAAAATGCCTGAGATATGCACCAAAGTTGAAAAACCCTATTTATGGCATTATACAGCTTACCGCATACAGTTTGGGGTCAGTTTGAAGAGTGCGGATTTATCTCCCCCGTCTACATCAAGACTGCTACTAGGCTTCGAGGTAATTATGGGGTGGGGGAAGCAGGTTGCACAGAGGGTGGATGTGGGTTGGGGGATTCAACGAGGACCGCTTTCTGAGTTACACGGGGAAAAACCTTGTGGGACGGTTTTCTTCTTTTAAACAGGTACATTTGGCATGCTGGGGCGGGCTCCCCAGTGTGCCACTCATGTTTTTGGGAGGGGCAGCTGTAGCTGATGGGGGATTGAGCACCCCTATCAGCACATGGGGGGCACAAGAGCTGAGGGGGATTGAGCACCCCCCTCGGCACAAACCAACTTGTTTTTTGGGCTCCCACACCGACAAATTAAACTGAGATGGGGGACATTATGCTGACAGGGAGTGGGCTCCCCTATTGTCAAATTAAACTGGTATGGAGAACTGAAACCGATGGGGATTGGGGCCCCTGTCAGCAAACAAAGACTGTTTTGGGGGAGGTGCATGATGCCGAAGGAGATTTTTCACCCCCTCGGCAGTGGGGGCTATATAATATTGTTTGTGAACATGGTGGCATTCACAAACAATATTACACTAGGTAACATTCTGCCCTGCAATGACAGGTCGCTCCCTCATTACAGCGGAATGGCTGATGCTGCAATGATGAGGCGACCCCTGATTGCTGCAGCAAAAACGTTACAAGTTGGTGGCACTTTTGGAAGCCAGTGCCATCAGCACACTGTGCCTGCATTGATCCACCATTACCAAGTCCCCAAATTCAATGCCTCCGCTGGCAGTCACAGTGCCGTGCCTCCACCCCCTTCTCTCCTAAGCTGCCACATAGTGTTTCTTGTACAGGTGTGAAAGCAAACATAAAAAAGAACATGTTTTTAAGGTTTGAACTCCCACTGCCACCACTGATACCAGATATCATAGATAGTGAATAACCCATTACTAATTTACATAAGATTTTTTACAAAACTGACAAAACAATTCATGACTAATACTTATTATTTGTTTTATGACTGTCATAGAAACATAGAAACATAGAAATGTGATGGCAGAAATGGACTCCATCAGTCTATCTAGTCTGGTCCTATCCCCTCCCCATCTGTATCACAATTTCTTTCACCCTATTCCCCACCTCAAGGCCTGCCCTTCAAGTATCTAACCCTCTCCCCTTTCCTCTCCCTGTATTTGTCCCTCCCTTTATTGCTTAACCCTATGTAGTTATCCCATGCCCTCTTGAACTCCCCCACTGATTTTGCATCCACCACTATCTCTGGAAGTTTATTCCACGGGCCTACCACCCTCTCTATAAAGTAATGCCCCCTCCTATATCCTTTGAACTTTCCACCATCCAGTTTTAAGCAATGCCCTCTAGTTTCTGTATTTCCTTGTGTCTTAATGTTGCTCCCTTCCCTCACCTTGTTTATTCCCTTCAGATATTTAAAAGTCTCTATCATATCTCTTCACTCCCTCCTTGTTTCTAGTAAATACAGGTTGAGCTTCTCCAAGCTCTTTTCATATGTTATCTTGTGCATGCCCTGCACCATTTCGATCACCCTCCTCTGGACTCTCTTCATGTTATTTGTAGTTAAAGTCTCCAAAACTGTACTCCATACTCAGATGTGGACAAATCATGGACCTGTATAAGGGCATGATCACCTCTCTTCTCCTACTTGTAATTCCCTTCCCTATACAAGCTAGCATTCTGTTTGCCCTACCCACTGCTTCATTGCACTGGTTCACCTCCTTTAGGTTATCTGACATGATAATGCCCAGATCTCTCTCCTGTAGTGTTACTTGAACCTCTTCTTCTCACATTGTGTAAGTGGCCTTTGGATTCTTGTGCCCAATGTGCATTATTTTGCATTTTTTACCATTAAGTCTCAACTGCCAACATTAAGTCGTACAGACATATCTAGTGATATAGTCATCTAGATCAGATTAAAGTCATGCAGTATGTAATGTTTGTTTGACCTCCAAACCCATTCTATACTTTTAGGGTAGAGTGATGTTTGTTAATGACTAAAGTCTTGCTTCTTAATGTTGTTACCTTCTCCTACCCATGCAGTACAAAACTGATACAAAAGTGAAAATAATGCCAATTTCTCATTTTCTTAATGCTGTCTTTCCAATTTTCCCCTTTTTCCCCTTGCCTCCCTCCACCTCCTCATCACCATCTTTAAGAGTTTAATGACTTCATTGTCCCTTTGGCTGAGACAACATGTGAGTTACTGCTTTCACACCAGACACCAGTGATGCTCACAACATGGTAAGTCAGCATGATTTTTCTCTGTCCCCATGACCCATCGTCTCACATATGAGACTGTATTTGGCTATCTTGTTTGGTATTTGGTATTGACTGGTATTATTAGTGATCGTTCTTAATTTTTTTTATTCTGTGTCTCAGGTAATGCATATATTTTGGACAATCAAGCAAGGCAGCCCCATGGCTGGGTGTGCTCAGGAGAAAAAACATACAACACACTCCAGCACCACCCACCAGCCAATACAAAAATGCCAGAACACCAACAGGTTTGCAACGTACGTTCAAACTTTTATTCACCCAAATCCACAATTAGTGCAAAGGGATCTATTACCACAAAGGGAAACTCCAGCAGGGCCCCCAAAATACCTCTGACTGATTTCACCTAAATCATCAACAGGGAGTGTCCATTACCTAAAGATACTATCTTTTTTAAGCACAACATTTAAACTGATACACACCAACTACATACCTACAGTATGTAAAATACATATGAAGAGAATTAAGTGTTGCTAAAGAGTAAAAATAAAATACAATAAAAAAATTATATGTAATAATCCTAATATATACAGATACTGACCCCTAATTCATACTGAATAATATTATAGCATGGAGTGAAAAAAAATATGTTATATTCATCTTAAATAGAGACATATGTACCAACACCGTGCTACAAAATTAACCACAGCCAAGGTAACTGCCAAAATGGAAAACAATCAATTATATGTATGTTTTGAGTACAAAAGGCAGTTACAAATTATAATGTACCAAGGTGATGCCAATTATAACTAAAATTGAAATACTTATTAATATTAATTTGCATCAATACAGTAAAAGCATCTCAAACTATGGTACTGCATGAGTAGAGCACAAGGGAAAGCCAAAGGACCTATCTTCATTTCTTAAGGAATGCGGTGAGTTCAAGACTGTCACTGAGACATATGAACTCAAGGCACCTAACTTAAAAATCCAAAAGGCTTCCTCCTGCTAAAAAGTAATTCAATATCACCCCTTCCAGTGCCAATTGTCACCCTTTCAATACCACAGAAGATGAATTGATATAATCCCATATTACCACATGTTTACAGATGACAGGATAAAGCATTATGGTGATCTACATTGCTATGGAACTGAGATGTTCCCCCACCCAAATTTTGAAAACTTTCTTGGTCTTTCCCACATAGAAAGCCCCACATACACATGTAGTTAGATATATAACACAAACAGTACATCAATTAATAAATTGGTGAATAGCAAACTCTCTTCTGCAATGTATAGTGGAAAAAAAAACATTGGATTTAGCAATATGAGCACAGTAAGTGCATCTGCCAGATGTATAACAACTGTTTGGTGTGGCAGGCATCCAGCCATTTAGCCACATGCTCATTCAATGGGAAGAAAGCTGCGGACCAATAAATATCTTGAGTTTGAGCCCCTTCTATATGTGCTTTTTGGAGGGGGATGATGCAACTTCTATCAAGGTTGGTTCAGTTTCCAAAACGTGCAAACTCTTTTCAAGTCTATTTCTAACCACCCCACTTTTAGCACAGGCCAGGATAATAAAATTCATACTGCCCACAGTTTGTGTGTCCCTTTGCCGATATTGGAACAACTCATGTCTGAGGATTTTATTCACAGTCTCCTGAACTTGACTTATCAAATGTCGACTATAACCAGCACCTCTCACTTTTTGAGACATCATGTTTTTAGATAACTAGCCAAACATGAAAACTTATCTTTTAATGATATAATGCATTTTGTCATAGTGTTCCCTTTCTTTGTACCACTATGTCATAGTGCATTCTTTACTCACTAAGAAGGATTGGTCTCAGTAGAGTACTAACCATATTCAAACGCAAATAACTTCAAAATGAAAAATCATGGTGTGATACTGTGAGTAGAGAAATTGTGAATTGTTCATTTGCCAGCAAAGTTGGAGCAAATCCATCTGATTCACATTTGTGAAAAATTAGAAAATTCTATAGCTGAACTTGCCAACTTCACCAGTGGATTTTTTTAAAAACTTAAAAGCGACCTCCTTGCACCCACTGTGCTGTGAAACCACCCCATCTTCCACCCATGAACATTAAATTATTCAAAATAATCATTGCTGCTGGCACCCTCACCCCCATGCCCACTGCTGCAGCTATCACAATGCCTGCTGCAGTGCAAGTTGTTTGCACTGTACAAGAATAGGTAATCTCTTTCCCCCACCTGCGTGCCAATTACACTCCCCAACCCAAATCCCATGGTCTTTCATTTTTATATCTAATACCCCACCCAACCCCTCTACTTGTCCCCACCACCCTCCTCCTCCCACAAGTACCCCCAGAATATAGACTATGAATAAAGAAAACAGTCCCCTAATGCAGAACACCTGTCATGTTAGGTGTTGACTTCTCCCAGTTCTATCTCATAAAATGTCATTGGAGCCAAGACATCACCAATCATTCTTTAAAGCTAATATTAGGAGACAGAAGTCAGCAGTTGGCACTGAACAGAGCAGATGCTCCCCACTGGGGGACTGTTTTCTTTATTTTCAGTCAATATTCTGTGGGTCCTGCTGTGGGAATGAGGGTGGTAGGGACCAGAGGGGGTGGTTAGGTGGAGGACTGGGAGTAAAACTGAAACACTGTAGGGCGTGAGTGGGGGGAGGTGGGTGGAATGTATTTGGCATGAGGGTTAGGGGAAGGGATTCTCTATTCTTCTACTGACACAACAGTGAGAGAGATGTTTGTTGGGGCAAGGGAAGAGGATGCCAATGTGGGGTATCTGAGGGGGGCAATTGGCAACATTACATTCACCTTGTTATTCGCTGCTGAACTGGCCAATCACCAATTGAATTTTGGCAAATCTGTCTGGTGAATAACAAGGAGAACTGCAGTCCTTAGCTATGTAAATTTGCCAAAATTTTAGGATATTTTTCATGGAACATATTTTGGCAACTCTGTCCATCATGAACTGTGAGCACAAACGTTGTTCAGCACACAAATATCTACAGAATGATTGATGTTTCATTTATAGACACCTTTTAGATTTATTTTGTAATCAGCAAAAAAAAAAGGCAGCAGATTCTCTTTTTTTACCCTTTAACTGAACAAATGGGAATAACATTAACAAATGAAAAATGATAGCATGTTACTGTGAGCATGAAAGTCATTCAACCCAAAAATGTCTGCAAAATGTGTGGTGTTTCATTTATAGATTCCTTTTAGATTTTTTTATAAACAGCAAAAGATGCAGAAAATTCAGTGTTTATCAGTTTCTGATGAAAAAATGCAAATAACTTTAAAAGAAAAAAATGAAATCATGGTACTATGAGCACAAAAGTTGATCAGCACAGAAATATCTCCAAATGAGTGGTGTTCCATTTATAGGTACCATTTAGATTTTTTGTATAGTCAGAAACAAACAACAATATATGTATATATATTTTTACTTTTTAGATGAACAAAGCCCCGCTAAAAGCAAAAACAAATGAACTGTACATCACATCCAGGGATCCAGGCCCAACTTCCTTAATTATGGGTTGTTGAGATTTGATCAGCCTGGTCCTGGTGCAGATATTCTGGTGCTTCTTGGAATCTGGTGAGTTTCCAAGCTCCCTGAAGGAGGCAGTGGTTATCCCTCTCCTAAACAAAGCTTCTTTGAACCCAGATATTTCTGTCAAATTCAGACCAATCTCAAACCTTCCCTTTATAGGGAAGGTGACTTGAGAAAGTAGTCGCAGTACAGCTGGACAACCACCTGACCATCCATAACATCTATGAACCTCTACAGTCTGGTATTCAAAAGAGGCACAGTACTGAGACAATGCTGGTTCAGGTGCTCAATGATCTCCTGATGGTGAGAGACCAGAGGGGACATTCTATCTTGGTGCTCCTTGATCTCTCCTCAGCCTTTGACACTGTAGACCATGGGGTGCTGCTTGGAAGCCTGAGGTCTGTCTGTGGATTAATGGATATAGTCCTCAGATGGTTTACATCTTTCCTCTCCATCAGGAATCAGAGAGTGGTGTCTGGGATTTTTTCCTCAGACCCATTCTCCCTGCCATGTGGGGTTCCTCAGGGTTCAGTGCTGTCCCCCATGTTGTTTGCAGTGTACATGCTGCCCCTTGGAGACATTGTAAGATGGTATGGGCTGAGGTTTCACTGCTATGCTGATGATACCCAGCTCTACCTGTCTTTTGCCCCGACCAGGATAGAGTTGTCTCTGTATTTAACTCCTGCCTTACTGAAATCCAAGACTGAATGACTTTGAGATGGTTAAAGTTGAACTCCGGAAAGACGGAGGTGATGGTAGTGGACCTGGGTCACTGGATAAAGGGGTTGAGGGCTGGTCAGCCCTCTGGACTTGTTCTTCGGGGCTTGCAGCTCCTTTCCTCTGAACGGATGCGAAACCTGGGGATAGTGCGTGACGACCGGCTGACGTTACGAGTTCAGGTGTCAGCCGTCATCAAGTCTTCCTTTTATCATCTTAAAAATATCTCCAAGATTAGGCACCTTGTTCCATCCGGGGATCTATCCACCTTGGTCCATGCTTTTGTGACCTTGCACCTAGATTATTGCAACTCCCTGTACTTAGGGCTGGCTGGGGTTGATATCCACTGCTTGTAGCTCGTGCAGAATGCGGCAGCATGATTGTTGATGGGAATTCCTCGATCATCTCATATTACACTTGTGCTGCGTGATCTGCACTGGCTGCCAATTAGATGGCGGATCACTTTTAAAGTCAGTTTACTGACTAATAAAGCCCTACATGGACAGGGCCCTATTTGTTCCCTACCGCCCCATGTGATGGCTGCACTTGGTTGACGAGGGGCTGCTAGAGATTCTGATGGTGTCTTTGAAATCTTCAGGGGCCCATACATTTGTGCAGGCAGCCCCGTCCCTCTGGAATTCTCTACCCCACCAGCTTTGGGAGTGCACGACTCTGTGGGGGTTTAAGAAGGCAATGAAAACATATCTGTGGTGCCATGCTTTGGGTGGCACAGTTTAATCCTGGACCTTATGACTATTTTATTGTTTTCCTGAGTTTTTATTTGATTCCTTATTTTTTGTGCAGTGCCTTGATAGCTGAAAGGTGCTTTTGAGAAGTAAAATGTATTATTATTACTATTTTTTATGACACTTTGTCATTATGCACTGGCCTTAATGTAAAACGATGAGGATCTGTGAGTAGCTGGGGCTCATGCTATTTATTGTGTAAGTGAGGGACTTAGCAGAAGGTCTGAATGGAAAGGCACGTTTATTCGCAGAAGGCACAAATATTTATAACAGAGTAGATTCTCCGGGGGGGGGGGATCTAGCCAGGCTGGAGGTGTGGGCAGAAAAGTGGCAGCTGCAGTTTAATGCAGATAAGTACAAAATAATGCATATAGGTCAAAATAACTCAAGAGCCACTTACTACCTAGGGGGTATCACTGTAAGCCATAGAGCAGGAAAATGACATAGGGTTATGGATCACGGACACATTAAGGGCTAGTAGGCAGTGTGAATGGGTAGCTGGGAAAGCAACAGATGTGCTGGCATGCATCGGGAGAGGCTTCACAAGTAGGAAGAGGGAGATGATCATGCCATTATTTAAGACACTGGTCTGGCCACAGCTGGAGTATGGAGTTCAATTCTGGAGGCCTCATCTGCAAGGGGACAAGGATAGGCTGAAGAGAGAACAGAGAAGGGTGACCACGATGATTCACGGGATGCAGGGAAGAACATATGAGGAAAGGCTGGAAGAACTCGGTCTTTATACACTGGAAATGAGACAGGAGAGGGGTTACATGGTGGAAACCTTTAAGTATATGAAGGGGGTAAGCAAGGTTGGAGGGAATAGCATATTTAGACTGAGTGAAAACAAAGCCACCAGAGGGCATTTTTATAAGCTGGAGGGGGACAGATTTTAGGAGAATGTGAGGTGGAGATATTTCTCAGAGAGGGTTGTACAACTGTGGAACAGGCTGCCAGAGTGGGTGGGAAGCTGATATGGTGGAAAAATTCAAAAGTGCATGGGACAACTATATGGGGCTAGGGAGAGGAGGGGAGGGAGGGAGAGCAGAGGTATGGGAAGTAAATGAAAGGGGGGGTTCTATCTAGGGCAGACAAGATGGGCCAAATTATCTTTTTCTGCTGGCACAATTCTATGATTCTATGATAGTAGTAAATCTCAGAAACCACTTTCAGACAAGTACTGAAACTGTAAAGGAAGCCAAAAGTTGCCATAGTCAGACATTTCAAAGTCACAAGCACTTTTTTATATCCCTGTCATGATTATCCCAGAACATATGTCTATATAAACAGAACATGATGTGGCCTGACTGAGGATATCATATTTATATTCATTCATGGCCAATGATATTAAGATATCTCATGTGTGTCTTTGGCACTCATGCGATATAATAATATTATTAGTCTAATAAAGATAAGTATGATATTCTCAGTCAGGCGATGTCATATTGCATAGATAGATAGATAGATAGATAGATAGATAATCACAAAGAGGGCTTGTCTATTCTGTCAGTTTGTTAACCATAAAAAGTAGACACACTTCATGTACTCCAGTTATGTCATAGTATGCATCCTGGCTTGAAATGTATGGTCTAATTGTATTAGGCCACATAAAATCAAGATTGCCATACTGCATCAAGTTTTCTGAAAACACACCATGAGCAGTATTCACCCCTTCAAATAAGACACACCGTAAGGCCATCCACTCATGTCCCCCCACCAAAGCTGCTAGGGGAATGACAAGTAAGCTGTTCCCATAGAGACTCAAGCCCCTCAGAGGCAGTCCATTCCTGTCCACCATCAAGCATGTCTTTGTTAACCAGAAGACTAAGCAGAAGACACAAGGAGACAAGGAGAAACCCTCTCCCTACCATGCCTGTACTCATAGACACCACATTGCCATCAGGTGACATTGATACTTTGCTCCAACCCATCACCTCCTGCAAAACTAAAGCATCACGAAAAATCAATCCCATCCCTCCCAAACAGGGATGGTAGGAACTGTATCTGCATCCTTTTACAATCAGTAATTGGTCCAGAGTAATGATTTTCAGTAGAGAACCAGTGCCATGAGGAACAGAGTGAAAGCAACACCCCAAATGTCCAATTCCTGAGACCGAATCTCCATGCCTAGTAATTACATAATCTTTTCTCCAAACCTGATCAGATTCTTTCTTATCTTGTCAAAGAGGGAAAATAAAAAAAAACAAGAGGAGTGTGATGCAACAATATTACAAGATTACCCCAGGTCCATCAGAGCTTCACACTCCCTTCAGATTGGAAGGGTCCACCCCACGGCAAGGCCATCCTGCACCAACTAATTCATGAATGCCACTACACAAGAAGGTCTCACGACTAACCAGGCCTACCAAGCATCAAGCCAACAAATGCAAGACAATGTGTCCTTTCTACTGAAGCTCCTCCTGGCTTACTACATAGTGAACTGAAGTAAAGGCCTGAACCATTTAGGCAACACCTGCTCTGTGCCACTGCCATTCTACCCAGGGGGCTTCCAGATGCCATATCCCTGGTTATCAGGGCTGGACACCCCACCTAGACTCTGCACTCCAACCAGAGGTGTGACCTTTGGAAAACTTTGTTACCAACACCACTGACAATTTCTGACCACATCTACAAAAACTACCCTGGCCATCACCCAGCAGTATCCCACTGGATGGGAGTCATAGACCTCTTTAAGCAGGGATCGCCTGTCAGCCAGACCAGACATATTATGCTTTTCATATACCGTTATATCCAAGAGCAATGCAGCTTTGGACCTCCAATGCTGTACCCCTCAAGCCAGCCCCCCTCCAATCAGGAGTGCTTTATTTAGCCCACGTTAAAAGAGGATGTTAATGTCGCGCTGGGACCAAATGATATGCCAATTCCCATCACCCTTTACCTTCCCCCTGCCAGACAAAGCCACCACATTAACCTTGGTAATCAGGGATGCGGACCACAGGCAACCTCCAACACTACCCTGAACTCTTACTGTACAGTCTATGTTTCTATGTACAGGCCTCCTGAGCTCACCACCCCAACTCCTTCCCTACCTTCAATTTCAGCATCAAGGTCCTGCTCCCACCCTCACCCCACCCTAGAACAACCACAACATTCTTGCAAATCAAAAAACAGGTGAAAAACAATGTAACTCCAGAACAGTGTACTGTATAATATAAGGAAAAACAAAGAAAAAATGCTGTATTAAATGTCCCTCATGGCAATTAGTCCATCATTCTAGGAAGCAGTTAAATCAGTGAGAATCAAGGGTAAGTCAGCTTGGGAATTTAACAGGTCAAGGCCTAATGCACAGTGCATGCAGTTCATCCATAGACTGAAATCAAGTGGTAGTTTCCAAACATCTCTTAACAACTTAGGCAATTTAGGCAATTCAGCTGCTGTGAATACTGAGCAGAAGTATTCATTCAGTATCCCTGATTTTTCACTGTCCCTCTCTGCCCACCCATCCTCCTCTTTATTCAGCCTCAGGATCCCTCCATTTGTCTTTCTTCTCTCCCTAACGTACATGTAAAAGGTTTTATCCCCCTTCTTAACAGAGTTGGCTATCTTTTCCGTGGTTTGAGCCTTTGCTATTCTGACTGCCTTCCCCGCATCCTTCTGCTTTAACTGGTACAGTTCTCTTGTCCTGCTCCTTCTGTGTTTCCTTATACTTCCTGGATACTATCTTTTTCTCCCTAACCTTCCCCACCACCTCTTTTGAGAATCATAGTGTTGTTTCTCTTTCATTTTGATTTTTTTCCTTCACACATATGCTTGTTGCCTCTGTGATGGCAGTTTTGATGTTTTCCCATTGTTGTTCTACCCCTCCTTCTTGCCTGTTTGCTAGTGCTTTTCTGAGGCGCTCTCCCATTTTGAAAAAATCAGACCTCATGAAGTCCAGTTCCTTCACTTTTGTATAGCTTGACTCTACAGCTGAGTTTATCATGAATCACACTGTTTGGTGGTCACTTGTTCCCAGATGGCTACCCACTTCTAGAACTGAGATCCTCTCTCTGTCTCCATTTGAGAGTACCAGGTCTAAGACTGCTACCTCCCAAGTGGGTTCCAACACTAACTGTGTGAGGCATGGCCCCTGTAGGGCATTGAGAATGGCCCTGCTCTTGAATGTGGTTGAAGCAAAGGTGCTCCAGTCAACATTTGGCATATTCAGGTCCCCCAACAGCAATATCTCCAATTTATCTGCCATCCTTTGGATGCCTTCTATTATTTTCTTGTCCATTTCCTCCCCCTGAGATGGGGGTCTGTATACAATCCCTGTGTGGATTGTGGTGCCATTTCCAGTCTACAGGGTAACCCACAGTGCCTCCTCTCCTCCCTGTTTACCCATTAGTTCTGTTGCTTTGATCCCTTCCCTTACATAGAGAGCTACTCCTCATCCTCTTGTACCCTGTGTGTCCCTCCTATAGATTGTGTACTCTGGTATGTTGACATCCCAATCATGGTTCTCTGTGTACTATGTTTATGTGACTACCATGATATCCATGCATACCTCTTCCATCAAGGCCACCAGTTCAGCTAGCTTGTTAGCTAGACTACAGGCATTCGTACTCATTACCCTCCATTTTTTGACAGAATTACCCCTTTTTGCCCCATCCCTGTCCTTACTGCCTTTGTCTTTTTCTCCATTTACCCCTGCCCTTCTCCCTATCGACTTCTCTATCTTGGTGTTTACCTCACTAACTATCAATTTCTCTATCTTGGTGTTTACCTCTCAAACTACCTTGATTTTTTGGGGAGGACTAGGATTTCCCTTTCCTTTTCAGTGCCTCCCCCTTGGCTAGTTTAAATGCTTGCCAATGAAGCATTTAAACCTATCACCTAAGATCCTGGTTCCCCTCCTGGACAGATGCAGACCATCACACCAGTATAGGCCTGCATCCCTCCAGGTGGAGGGATACAGGCCTATATTTAGACTTGGCAGGAGGTCTGCAAGAGAAGTGCCAATAGAAACAAAGTCATTTGATGCTGAAGAGGTAGAAAGGAGAATGAGTCAAAAGTTAGAAAGGTGCATTCAGCAGAAGCTGGAAATATTCATTGCCATGGCCATGACTAGCCTTTAGAATTTGAATAATATGCCAGAAAGAAGAGAAAGTATGCCTAATGCTAATGCAACCAGAAGATGTGAAGTGCCTGAAACTCCAATGAGACGGAGTGAAGGCCAAGAAACTCTGCAAGGAAGACCCAATATATCTCAAAGCTATGAGAGAGCTATGACACCTATATTTCCCATAGTCGAGCCATTGATTGGTAAAATCTTCCCGTGTTCAGTGGAGAGAGAAAGGAGGAGGATTCCGAATTTCACAAGAATTTTCAAGGTACATTACGCCAAACTCAAGTGCCAGAAGAAATGTGGGTACAACATTTCAAAGGAACTGTTAGAGGTTTCATAAGTAAATGGTGGAGTAACAAGCAGGTCCAGATACAAGATTGGAGACAATGTACCTTCCAATTCTTGAAATACTTTGACAAGACTCATAGTCAACAGCACCTGAGAAGAGAGTTTGACGATCCACTGAGGTATGGAGATCAACTAGACATGCTAGTCCTAGATGGGTGGTACATGAACAAGTAACTGTATCTACAAGCTCATGAGAGAGCTTGATGAGTTTATCATTAGAACTCTTCAACATGAACTCCAAAACTTGTTAACGTGTGCAATGCCAAGAACTATCAAGGAGCTGATCCAAAATGGGAGGACATTGCAAGAGAATTTGAGTCAGACAAAGCTCATTGAGAATCACGGTTATAGGAGTAGAGAGATGTTCCAAGAGAGAGGACCTGAAGCTCAAACAAATGCAATGCCAGATAGTTCAGTCAGACTGACACAGCAGAGATACCAACCGAGAAGGAATAACCCTGCAGAACTGAGAAGTTATGGATGTAATGAGCTAGGTCACAAAAGGCCTGATTATCCAAAAAGAAAGCCAGATGTGAATGCTAACAAAGCAGCAACCATTCTCTTTCAGGACAAGGAGAAGTCAAAGCCTAATCCAAGAGAAGAGTGTTCCAGAAATAGTAGCATCAGTCATGAGTTCAAATTTACTGTACTTTCCAGTCAAGTTTGGAGACATGATCACTCAAGATTTGATGGATACTGAAGCAACTACTTCACTAATTTCGAGACCTATGTTAATGCAAAGTATTGACTCATGGACGTGGTTCCAGAGGAATCCAAAGATGGAGCTCACTTTAGCATAAGAAGAGTCATATAGTCCACGGGCACAAGGAGAAGTGAATCTCAGTGTACGAGACATCTCGTGGAAGGGCAAAGTCATAATTGTTGACATAGCCATAGCGAAAGTGATCATTGGGACTGACATCCTGAAAGATTTATAGATGGTGATTGATATAGCAAACAAGACAATTAAGAGTGCTGAACCAATCATAGACAAACCACAGGAAGAGACAGTAATTGAAGAAGAATCTGAGATAGTACAGGAATCCACTGAAGAAAGTGTGTCCGAGGAGCACCAGATTGCAACTGTAATTGCAATGGAATCTGAGGATATCCTGCAAGCTATCAAGGTGTTCACAAGTCCATGTCTAGAGGGGCTGATGGAACCAGAAGTCAATCGAGATAAGCAGCTCAAGACAGTGCTTGGTGAATATCCAGAGATAGTTACAGTGAGGATTGGCCACACAGATCTGATTTAGCACACCATAGAAACTGGACATGCACAACTGATAAGAAGCAGACCATGTGCATATTCACCTGCTAAGAGAGATTATTTGGAACAAGTACAAGAGATGTTGGAATAAGGGATTATACAGCCATCTTTGTTGGCCTGGTCATCACCAGTAGTGTTGGTGCCCAAGAAGGATGGGACCACAAGATCCTGTGTTGATTATAGGAAAGTGAATGCTGTGACAAGATGAGATGCCTATCCTATGAAAAATATGAGAGAGGTATTCAATACACTTATAGGAACACAGATATTATTGACTATTGATCTCAGGAGTTGATATTGGCAGATACCTGTAGATGCTACAGACTGGTGTAAGACAGCCTTTACACACATGAAGGACTGTATGAGTTCTGCGTATTGCCATTCAGACCAAATAATGTGCCTATTACTTTTCAGAGGATGATGGTTGAAGTGTTGAGAGAAATTCAATACCAATTCTGTTTTGCATACGTGGATGATGCAATCATTTATTCAAGAACAATGAAAGACCATTGGGAACATTTGAGAGAGGTATTACAAAGACTCAAGAGTCACAGACTTACAATAAAAAGAGAGAAATGCAACTTTTTACTGACAGAAATTAAGTTATTTGGTCACATAGTAACTGATGGAGGAATAGCGCCTGAACCAGCTACAGTGCAAGCTATCTGAGACTTTCCAAGACTGAAAAAAATAAAAGACATTCAGAGATTTCTAGGACTATGTACCTGGTGTGGACTGTACATCCAGTAGATGACAGATGTTTCAGAACTTCTGAATCAGTGGAGAAGGAAAAGAAACAAATTGGAATTTATGCCCGTACAAGAAAAAGCATTTCAGACAGTCAAAGAAAGGATGGAAGAAGCAGAGAAGTATTTTTCAGATTTTGATCAGCCATTCTACTTAGTAACAGATGAAAGTGACAAGGGAGTTGGTGCAGTGCTTTACTGAGAGCATGATGGAGAAAAGAAAGTGATCTCATATGCTAGCAGAACTTTAACTGCAACTGAAAGAAAGTATCACACATTGGAGAAAGAATGCTTAGTGATTGTGTGGGCCATAAAAAAGTACCAACGAGACTTAGACAGCAAACCATTCATATCGTATACAGATCATAATGCTTTGACCTGGTTGTTCACCATGAAAGATACAACAAAAAGTTGGGATATTAGTCATTGCTTTTACAGGTATATGCATTCATAATTCAACATTGCAAGGGGAGTGTGAATGTGATGGCAGATCACTTGTCTCAAAGCACACATGGTGAGGAAGAAGAAGAAGTCGAAACAGATGTAATCAACATGGAAAGAATAATCCCAGACTTATGCTGTAGTGTCTCAATGACAAGAGAGTCCATTGAAGAGCAACTGTTACCATTCACCTGAAAGGAAGTTGGAAGAGCAAAGAAAAAGTGATACTTCATTAAAAAGACTGATTGAGATTATCAAGAAGGAAGAACCTGTGTAAAGTTTATCTGCTAGATGGAGAGTACCAAGTCATGAGCACCAATATGTGCTGGTAGACAACATCCTCATCCTACATATTAAAACTCCAGAAGAATGGAAAGTGGTCATACCAGAGAAATTGAAATAAAGTCAAGTGACTAATGCACAATTGCACCATATCAGGGCATATGGGCAGAAAGAAAACACTTGACTGACTGAGAGCATGATTTTTACTGGATAATAATGCATCAAGATGTAATACAATATGTATAGTCATGCAGTACATGCCGACAGACAAAGGTCAGCAACCAAAAGATGACGGGAAGAATGATTATGAATCATCCCAGTGGACAGTGGGCAACAACTGCTACAGATCTAGTTGAACCATTGCCAAAGACAAATAAGAGATATGAGTACCTAATGATAGTTGTGGATCAGTTCACCAAGTAAGTGGAAGCATTTCCTTTATGCAGAACCAATACAGATATGATAGTACAAAAAATGGAGCTGGAGATATTTTGTTGATGGGGAATTCCAAAGCATATCATAACAGATAATGGATCGCAGTTCAGGTCTGAACAGAGGGAACAATTTTGCAATGCTTGGGGAGTTAAGCCTATTTATACAACACCTACCATCTGCAAAGTAACTGGACTGAGAGAACCAAAAGAAATATCAAAACCTAATTGGAAGCATATATGCATGACAATCAAACATGATAGGATCAGTTTTTTTTTTTACCAAGAATGTTAATGGCCTTATGTTGTGCAGTGCAAGACTCGACAGGATGTAGTCCAGCCTTACTAATATATGGAACAGAAGTATTGCTACCTATTGGCCAAGAGCTGTCAGATAACCAGGAAATGGTGAAAGACATACTAGAATACATAAAGACTTTAACAGACAATATGAGAAAATGCTGGAATATTGCTAAGCACTAAATGGACAATGCTCAGAGGAACCAGAAAAAGTACTATGACAAAAATAAAAATTATGTAGCTATGGCCTGTGGAGAGATGGTACTGTTAAAAAGCCATCTGCAATTGAATAAGTCAAGTCAAGTCATGTTTATTTAAAAAAGACGCCCAATCCCAAAGGGCTCTGGGCGCCGCACAATAAAAGAGAAGTAGAAGAAAAATGTTATAGCATTTCAAGCCATATAAGTACATAAAAGAGTAAAACACATATACATAGTTATAATCAAACCCCAAAAGCATGTGAGAATAGGTAGGTCTTTAGGCAAACCTAGGCAAACAAATAAGGCTAATAGGTTTTTGGTGAAACTTGCAAGAAGATGGGAAGGACCATATGTGGTTGCCAGAAAATGTTCGGAGGTCATGCACCTTCTGAGAGACCCATCTACTGGTCCAGACAAGGGGATACACCACATTAGTAACCTTTGAAAGTCCAGAATTAGAGATAGGACAGACTACACTGGTATGAATTCTGAGGGTGCACCAGATGTGAAAACATCTTCGAACGAGCCAGAAGACCAAATTTCTGAAAGCCAAAGTACATGGAGTTATAGTTTTAGGCCTAGGCAGTGTGTAGATAATAGAATCCTACATTGCGAGGGTACTCAGTCCGAGTGGGTCAGCTACACTCACTAAGTGCATCAGAAAACAGTAAAGCCTGAAAATATGTATATGTGTATATAGTACATATGCTGAAGTCATTTTGTATGGGTAAAACTTAAGGTAACAAGACTTTCTAGATGAGAAATGTTGAAACATTAAATTTCACTGGTGAAATTGCTGGGGAATTGGCAATATAGCCACGCAAAACATTTTGCCAAATTCTGCCATTCTGTGAAATTTTTTGCTGGGTGCGAAATTGCAAAATTTCAACCCTCGAAATGCAAACGTTCACCATGAAATTTGCAATTTTGCCAAATTTCATCAAAATGTCACCAAATTTCACCCAGATTTCACCATTTCACAGATAAAATTTCATTTCATGAATACAATTTTGCATTTCTCCAATAGAATTTCATATTTCACACCCGCAAAATATTTTGCAAAATGTGCGAATTTCACAAAATTTTCTAATTTTGCACATCTCTATTCTAGATTAGGTAGGCCTTGGACAACGTTGTTGCCCTTCCAAGGGTAAAATTGTAATAGCCTAGATAGCCCGTTCCACCAAGAGAATAGGTACAGACTTATGTTTTACTATATTTACAAAATAAGTAGTTAACAACACAGGTTTGAGACCCAATGTAGGTAGGAGTTGCCAGGGAAATATAGGGTCACCCCTGCAGTGGTAAAAAGACTAGATTCAGTGTTCATAATTATACCACAGTAGAGAATAGCATTTTAAAATATGATTGGTTGTAAAATACACTGTGGGCATATCATTAGTGAAAGACAGTGGGATACAAAACAGGACAGAAGAGGAAAGGACTCCCTGATCCTGCCTTTTTCTCACACACAAGCAGTTTTACATATATTGTTGTGACTGGCATCATTTTTGTGGTAAAAATACTATTTTAATGGTAAGATAATTTATTGAAATATTGGTGGCCAGTGGGCTATTAACTGAGAGCCCTGGCTTAATTGTACAATACTAGTAGCCCAGTGAAGGACTTGGACTGCATGAGTTACCTGTAGAGATTTTTTTATATAGTTAAAATAGTTATTTAATATTTTGCAATCACTCCAGAGGTATAGCTGCTCTGTGGTGAAATCTTTAAATGCAGAGTAGCAGTAGCGGGCGCTTCAAGCACTAAATACTTGAGTGAGAAGGAAGTGAGTGACTGGGAGTCAGTCCCACAGTGAGAGTGCTTGGCATTCAGTAAAGAATCCTTAGGTCTGCCTAGGATGGCCACCTCACTTGACAGCTGTACAGAAGTGAGTCTTTAGCCTAGCAGAATCTTTTGCTACACGCAATGCTGAGAGACAACAGCATGATGAGCTCCTCTTGAGGCAGGATTAACCAGATATTTTATTCCCTTTTCTTAGTTGGCAAGGCAGACAGAGCCAGAGAAAATGTTTATGGACTGCCTTCTAGTTGAAATAAAATAAATAAATACAGAAAAGGGTCACAGTCTGGAAATCAGGGCTCAGGAAGCCTACATACAGCAAAAGAGTGTGCACACTCTGAAGAGAGCTCACAGGCACCTTTTTGTGCATTCAACGGTGCAATTCCGACACAGAGGCTCACAGCTACACATACATGGAAAACACACTGAAAACAAATATTAAATTATATAAATGGGTGTGTGGGGTCGGGTGGTGTCAAGGGGAAAAACACAATAATATTTATAAGTTACAAAAGTGCACAGAAGCTAAAATGGAGCACTTTAAAGGAGACCTTAACAGAATACAAATTCAGCCATGCTGCAACAGTATTGTCAAGTTCAGAATCATGTTCCCAAGCTGATATTTGCTAGAATTAACCCAAATATGGCACACACATTCCTAACAGTGTCTTGCACAAGGCAACAATAGTTGCAGATGCCTAAAGTATGAAATAGAGGAGTCACTGACCTTAATAGGAGAGTAGGTCCTGAATGACGCTATGTCATGCAGGCAGTTACCCTGGAGGTGGGGTTTAGCATGGGAAAAGGAATATTTAATGTCTGAGAGAAAACAAAACTGTTGAACTAAGCACAATTAAAGGGGAAAAGACTGTTTTGACTTGAAAAAAGATAGAAAAGTGTTCAGAATTGATTATTTAAGTACTTTAGCGATAAAGGGATAGTAGCCTTAGTGACTCAGCTTTCCTAAGGGCTACTGTGTACAGAAAAAATTCAGCAGAAAGTTTGGAACATCTGCAGTCCAGACATTGTATTGATATAGCACTTATCCCTTTGGAAAATGTTCATTTGAAGTGACAAAGAATATTTATTTTTAAATGATTGAAAGTTATAAAAAACAGAGGGGAAGCCTTGGAATGTTCAGGGAGCAGTTGAGTTTCAAAATTGAGAATTCCTTTGTGGCATATGCTGCTGCAGAGAGAAATGTGATTGGTGCTGAGCTGCTAGACAGGTAAGTGTCCACTCAGTAACCACAAATGTAAATATGCTAATGAGATTTTGGCTATAACATGAGGTGCATAGCCCAGTGTGTAGTCAGTCTGAGCAGGGAGAGTGATCAAGAAGGAAGGTATCCATGCCAAGGAGTATCTGTCTGAAGAGACCAAGTGAAGAAGAAAAAGCCTGACAGTACCTGTTTAATTTAAATACAGTGTAATAATAGGGGATCATCTTTATCGCAGAGTAGGATCAGATAGGACAGTAAGTGGAAACAGGGCCAATAATAGAAAGCCTGCTGTTTTAAGTGCCTAAATATCCTGTGTAACCAGTTTTCCTCACAGAAGAAGAAAAGCTGCAAACCTGAAGAAGTCATCACTCCCCTCATAACATCATCATCCTGCTAACACAAAGGGGGCCCTCCAATTACATCAAGTTGCAACATCTTTACACAGAATTTCTTCAGTAATCAATAAGGAGTGTGGTATAGTGAACACCTTGTTGATATAGTTTGGGGACTGTTTCAAAAGCCACAGTGACATTGTTTTACAGAGAATTTACCTCAGTCCTTCTGAATTTAAGAGATTATTGTGAAAGTGAAGAAATGAACATGAAGGGACTGAGAGGGATTCAATCACAACATTTGGTGTACCAGTATGCAACATTGGTTAATGCCATTGCTCAGTTTAAATGTGTTACAGTAATGAATTTATGAAATGTCAACTGATTTTGATTGATTTTAGAGTATAAGAAGTACAGTATAGTAAATCAGTAATCAGATACTGGGGTGGATATCTGGCAGAAGGTGTCAGTGGGCTGACTGAGGTAGATAAGTCCTAGTAGTCACTGTAGATCCTTACATCAAGTGAAACTGGATACCGGGGATATCTGGCAGAAGGGGTCAATGAACTGACTGCTCAGAGGTGACCCAGTAGTCCCTGCATTCCTTAGGTCTATATAAAGTGTACACAGTAACTGGATGCAAGGGAGGGTATCTGGCAGAAAGGGTCAGTGGACTGACTGCTTGGAGGTGGACCCAGTAGTCACTGATTTCCTTAGTTCTACAGTGATTACAGCTTTGGGATTAAGGCCTAGGTGGGAGCATATCCTGGGAAAGTTTGATATCTGGAAAGCTGGTGGGTGGTGAGTGCCTGCACTCTCCAGGGATGGTTACAAGGTGATTAATCAAGTGGAGGTGCCCTGTTGGGATATAGTGTATACAGTAATTCTAATATATGTGTTTGAAGTATTATTTCTACCTGAATTTCAACTGTGCTGTTTATGGCTGTGATTACAAAGATTTCTTTCATAATTTCAGTAAACGTTTACCTTTTTGCCCAACGACCCAAGTGCCAGACTCCTTGCTTGCAGCACCAGTTTCTCACAATCCTGCAGGTCTCCAGGTCAGTCCTGTACAGCATTCCCTACTCTTGGCAGCTCCTAGCTACTTCAGTTGGGGAGATAAGATACTGTACTCTACTGTACTGTAGGTAGTACCCAACTGGGAAAGGGTTGTTACAGAGGAAGGGACAGAGAATCTTTGATGTCACTTATCTCTGTGTAGAATGGTCTCGTCTGTGGCCGGAGGGTAATACAGTAGGGTAGGTGGTACATCACAACAGTCCTAAGGTCAAAACATTTCAGTAATGATATTTATTTCCTGACTAAAGGGGCTGTCCATTCATCTGGCCACAAAACTCCAGAAAGAACTAGCTAGAGAGAAAAAAAAATATTAGTGTGCTTGGTAGAGTCACTTAAACCGTAGTGATTTAAATCTCTGCATTTTTGTTAAGGGGTAATATCAAAATTTAACAAAAAGGTATAGAAAGTACTATCAAACATGAAGTTCCAAATTTATTTATTTATTCACTGATAGTTTTTTTTAATCTGTTTTTGTTTACTGGGTACATACGCTGAGTAACAGTATCCATTTACAGAAAAGACAAGGGCAGTAATAGATCTGCATACATTCCGTCAGGTACAGACTACCAACAGAGATACAAAACAGTAGGTCATAGAAAGAATTGATTACAAAAGAAAACAATGATACAAAATACTATATATAGGGGATCCAAGATGGGTGTTCAACAAATTTCTCATCGAACGCTCCAACAGTGAAACCGACAGGTTGACTGCGTTTAGCAGTCGGCTGCCAGTTTCTCAGCACACAAAGTGTTTTTTATTGTGGGCTTTACCACCCAAACCCCCATGCGGGTGCTGTGCCCCCAGCACCCCTCACTAAGGATTATCAACTCCGAGTCGGAGCTGATTCACAGGGGGGTGCAGGACCCCTGACAGACAGCACCTAGTTCCAGTGGATCCCCTACAGTGGCATGGCAAAGTAGTCACTGTGGGGGACCTCGCTGTCGAACTGTCACTGTCAGGTGGGTATACCGTATATAGAAATAGTTTGTCACACTAGTCAGGCACCGTACATAAAATATAATAAACTGCATTGCATAAAAAGCGCATTAAGAGCTGTACAAGTGAATTACATTAGTAGTTAACAGGTAGATGGTTCAAGTAGATACATTTTCAGTTTCAATTAGAAGACATTGTGGCTGCTAAGTTTTCTTATGTGTGGTGATAACACATTCAAGAACTGTGCTGCAACGTAGCCAAATGATTTTTGACCCATACTAGATTCCATCAAGGATACTGTGAGTAATTTCTTGTTAGAGAAACAAGAGTTAAAATGGTAAGTAGATCAGAGATGCTGTGAAATTAAATTTTGCCTGTGAAACACTGCCATGAAACCAGCAATTTTGCCATGTAAAACATTTTGAGAAATTCTGCTGCTCCACAAAATGCTCATTGGCACGTAAATTGTGAAGGTTCAACGGTGAAACATACAATTTCGCTGTGAAATGCACAATTTCTCCTGAAACAGCTACATTTTCCCTGAATTTCACCATTTTGTGGGAGAATTTCAGCCATGGAATTTCACATTTTGCACCCATGAAATATTTTGCGAAACGCGCAAATATTTCCTGTAACAAAATTTCGTATTTTTGCACATTTCTAAAGTAGAAACCATTAGTTGCTCTGCTAGATCAGCAGGGTTAACAGAGAACAGTATAATATGAATAGAATCAATCATAACATACATGAACTGAGCTTCATTGGGCAGCCTGTTTAAAGTGCAGAAAATTAGACAGTGATGCATTCCACTGTGGCAGATGATGGGTGTGCTGAAAGCAGTAAATCCAAATGCTCATTACACTAGGTCCAGACAAAAGAGAAGAGGCAAATAAGAGAGCACTCACCACAGAAAGGCATATTTGCAATACAGTTAATTTGTCATGCTGCGCATAGTTGCTAAGCACAATTACATTCAGCCAAATACCATGCTCGCCCGATGTGTGTACATTCAGCCAAATACAACAGCCTAGACCAAGAACACCCCACCACTTCCCATCTTAACTGCTCTTTATCAAGGTGTGGGACAAGGGACACAGGCACCCACTTAAATACCATGAATGCTAATTGCCAATCAACTGACATAATCCCCCAGAGCTGCAGCAATAAATAGTAAATTAACAAATGAGTATGCAAATTAAGTAAACACAATATGCTGCAGAAAGGAACCCTGAGAAAGTGAAAAAAACAGGAGAGAGGAAAGCTTGTAATACAATAAAAAAAAAGATATTCTCAATAGGATAAGTGAAAAAACGGTTCAAAAAATATCTTGCACAAGAAAATACCATGATTTATTTACAAATGAAGTGGGAACAGTCAAACTGACATGAATGTTGGTGTGCATGTTGACTAAAATTGATTTGCTTAAAACTAATTAAAACAAATTTCTAGGCTATCAAGAATAAGAGAAGTACTATAAGACAGGAAAAATAAATTACTCGTGTACGCAGTGTCAATTACAGGGCATCACATATAACAGAGTGATGTACAAATGCATATAAAATCTACAAAAACAGAAGAAAATTGGGATAAAATGGGGTGAATGCAAAAACCACAACAGCGTTGCTTGTCCATCATTGCAAGGCATTCAAGCTCAGTAGCAAATACACTGATGTGATGCCCATACTAGCCTCTACTAGAAGTCCTAGTTTAAAATAGAGCAGTAAAAACAATACAATAACAGGCATACCAGATGGTCTGGAGCAACCATTACAGATGGAATAAGCCTGATTGGCAAGGGGCAAAAAGAGAAAGGCCACACACAAGGGATGCATTCTACTATGGGTGACTAATTGTCCTTACTTGTTGAAAAGGACACATTTAGTATGCTGCAAACAACAAAGGCAGGAGCTGTATATTAGGTATTAAGCCGCAGTGCTTGTCACAAGTAAACAACCTGTCCCTATGCTTGTGATGGAGATGTTATAGGGGATTATTTCTGTTATAAGTCAGTACCTCCAATTTTCTTGGGAAGTGCTAAGGGACCTTTAACATTTGAAGAGCAGGTGGGACAATATACTGCATAATATTTATGTAGTGTGAGGCAGTGTTATCTGCAGAGTTTATAAAATGGATACACAGGTTTGAATTTCACTATCACCACTTATTGTGCTCACTATATGATCTTGAACAATTCATTTAATCATACTTCTCCCTCTCATACTCCCTCACTCTCTATGTCTAAAGCTACTGTATGCCTCATTAAAGATTCATTATAAATGTTTTTTGTTATTCAATTCACATTGTAGATATTATACTTGACATTATTGTATCATGCGTATGTCTTCTTACTTTTACAGTATAGCATCATTTCCATTTACATCAATGCCCACTTGAAAATAACTATTTTAATGTTGTTGGGTTCTTACCTGGTTAAAGTAAAATTAAAAAAAAAAAACTTTACCTCCTGAGCTGTGCTTCACTTTCCTCAGTCTCACTTATCCTCTCTGTACATGTTTAAGACTGCTGCCAACTGTTCATGGACTGTAATATGATTTTTGGATACAGAGTGTATGAAAAGAGATGTACAAAACATAATTCCTTCCCACCTTTTGTTCCCTTTGGTATTGCAGACCTCACATGGGAACAAAGACATATTTTATTTTCCCTGTGACAGCTGTTGTTTTGTTGTTTGTCTGTGCTGCTGTTTGTGTGCCCCAAATTGTTAAGCATGTTCTAGTTCCAGTCATGAGCATGTCATAATTAGATCATTGTTTGTATAAACAGAAAACAAATGACAACAAATTATCCAAGGAAGTTAAGGTTTTCTGTTATTAAGAATCTTATACAAGAGCTTAAGCACCTTTTCTGTGATCTTGCTTTTTAATTAGTGATGTGATGCTACAACCACAGTGGAAGAATGCCATCTAAATACTGAAATTCTAGGTATTAGTAACCTTAGTTCTTAAATATATTGCAAGCTTTCTCATCTAATAAAAATGACAAACATTTCAACAGGAGCAATGTGAACATTTATAGCATGATGGCTTTAATGAGAACACTGAAGAATTTATTAGGTATTGTATCCAGGAAAACACTGAAATCCATCAGTTTGAATCTTCTATAGGAAGTCCATGACAGCTCTATCATCAGCTACTGAATTACACAGGAGATGCTGCTTGAAGTATCTGACAGTTACTTGTAGGCAATTGATGATGTTGTCAGCTAATATTCAAGTAATCTGAATGTGTGACAATTTGAGTCTTTACATTTTTTTCTAGTGAAAAGTCTAATTTTATACAAAAAAAATTGAAGATAGCTGCTGAATCTTTGCTTTACCATAATTTCCCCCAAATGAAAACCACAGTGAGTAAAACTCCCAGTGATTTTCACATGTAAAAACAACTATTTCAGTTGAAAATTGGGTTTTTTGTAAAATTTTGCCAATGCGTGTAAACTGCAAAATTCTTTTAATATTTGCTGGGAAAAGGGGGCTCTCCTGATTTGCATATGTGATAACAACTTTGGCAAGCCCTAGATGTTACCTCAATATGGCCCATCTTACTTCACTCACCAGTGAGACCACCCCAAGCCTTCAAGTAAGAGGACGAGAAGTAGAAAAAAATGCCTAAGGCAGCATTTTCAAAGATGGAGCAAAGCACAGGGCAAAGTCCCCTATTGGTGAGCAAAGTTGCCTGACTTGCACATGGTGGTATAATGGAGCAGGTGCTGAGCCACATTTACACATACAAAGTCTGCTCCATCGTACTGCCATAGAAGCACAGCATAATGAAGGAGCAAAATGCAGCCAAAGCCCCCTGTTTGTCTAGGAAGGAGGGACAGCTCCTGAAAAGTGCAGGCAGGCCTCAGAGTCACAGGAGAAAACATGTGTTTTCACAAGTCAAAGCTGTTTGTTCCTGAGACACACAGCCCCATAATGCAACCATGATATCCAAATGACTACTTTCCCCATGGATGGGACAAAGAGGACATTTGCATGTCATTATAACTTCATTATAATATGAGGACCAATCATTTACTCTTTAAACTGGTGATGCGTGAGTGCTCCACTCTGCAGCATGTGGTCGACAGTGGTACTGTTCCAACAAAAGGACACACCATACTTCTCAATATTATCTTACTTTGAGGGACATCCTTCATTGTGGCCCATAAAAGTGCTCCCTCCCACATATGACACACATGGGCAAGGTGCTGCCCACACAGTGTACAGTAGGTGCTGTCAATGCAAACATGTATAGTAAAACTTAGTACAATGTCTTCAGTTAGTGGGGGGGGGGCTTTAGCTGGTGGCTGTGAGTGTAAGTAGATCTGAAAGATTTTCTTTGCTGGTATGTTTGGGTGTTTGTAATTGCATTTGACGGCTGGTCTTAACTGCCATTTATTGTGCTTTTACATTTAGTTTGGTCAGGAGTAAGGGATTCTAGCAGACAAGTTGGTGTTTGTGCGTTTAAAAGTTGATATCTGGCCTGTAAGTGCAGGCATCATATTATAGGGGATTAGTGCTGTTTGAATGTGAGCTGTAACTGCCATCTCAATTAGTCTTCAGTTAGTGGAGAGGTGGAAGGAGCCTTTAGTTGGTGGCTGTGAGTGTAAGAAGAGCTGAAAGATTTTCTTTTCTGGTATTTTTGGGTGTTTGTATTTGTATTTGAGGGCTGGTCTTAACTGCCATTTATTCTGTTTTTACATTTAGTTTGGTCAGGAGTAAGGGATTCTAGCAGACAAGTTGGTGATTGTGTGAGGTGTCACTGCCAGAGGGCTCCTTGGCTGATTGTGTTTTGACACAGCCTCTGGTGTACTCCCACCCACCCACCCACACAAGGCTCACCCTACATTTATTGGGTGAGTCCCATAAGGCCTTGCAACATCCTAATCCTTTTAGGGTGATGCTTGGGTAGTGCTGGCTACTGTATCTTGGGTACTGTTTGCATCGATTGCGCAGGCATATGCTGGCAACTGCTGAGCAAAAGGTAGATTGATATAGTGTGTATGGACTGGAGGGTACTTTTATTGCTGTGGAGGGCCCATATTGCCCACAACTAACAGTGAGGATGGGATCAAAATGATGCAAGAGCTGGTATCTTCGGGAGGATGATTGGTTGTACGGGGTACGGCATGGCCATAATATTGAATTGGGCATGGAGGTTTGGGGGATGCCCAGTGTGTTACCAGTTGGCAGGCCTCAGGCAGGAGGTTGAGGGGATCAGGAAGCAGTTGGAGGGAGTGAGGGGAGTGTATTGGAGAGGGATGGGGGGTAGGAACCATATGATGATAGGTGAAATCAAAATGGCATACCCCAGGGTATGGGGTGGGAGTGAGAAGACTAGGACCACATGGTCACTCTGGGGGGGAGATACATGAAAATACCAGTGTACAGTCTTCACTCTGAAAGAAGGGGTTGGACCAGAGAGAGCCAAGGAAGGGAAGGGCAGCGGGATAGGAGTGGGGGAGCTTGGGGCAGGCATCACACTTACAAATCGCTTCACCCTGCTATACCCGGGTGATGAGGTGGAAGAGGTTGGTGTGCAGGGGGTGCAGGATGATGGGAAGGGATTGGTCAGGTGTTGGAGGGGGTCAAGGGATAGGAGGGGGGCCTGATCCAAAGGAGGGGATGGCATGGGGAACATGAGACCAGGGCACCAGACAGGCGGGGAGGGAGACAGGAGCCTTGATCTGAGGGAGGAAAGGCAGAGGGGGACACACAGAAAAAAGTCATGGTGGACACGGCCAGGACGCAGGACATGGCAGAGTTGAGGAAGGGAAAGGCAAAAGCGGACAAGGAGGGGTGTGGAGGAGCACTCTGGGTAGGCCAGCTCTGAGTTGGAATTTCAGAAGTGGGGGGTGTGAGGCACAGGGCACAAGAGTCTGTTACTGCAGAACCTGAAGGGGAAGGGGAGTAGAAAAGCAAGAACAGGGGGCCTGAGTGGAGAAGTCAATGGCAGCAGACCAACCGGGGAAGAGTTAAGGGGGGGGAGACTAGTGATATTCAGGCTGTGAGGGGTGCGAGTAGCAAGCTGGGACAGGGAGAAAGAAGAGGGAGCCTGGAAGGGCACAGTCAAAGTAGTGATGCCCAGGCTGTGTGAGCAGTGAGGAGCAAGCAGGGGGCCACTGTCAGGAGAAAGAGTCTGGAAGGGCACATACAGACCTGTGACCCCCAAGTTGCAGGAGATAAGAGGAGAAAACTGGGGGACAGAGGCATAACAGGGAGCATGGAAGGGCACACACAAAATAGAGATGCCCAGGCTGTGGGGGGTGCAAGGAGCAAGCCAGGGGATGAAGACAGAAGAAGGAGTATGGAAAGGCACAAATGGGCTAGTAACTTCGGGGGAGAAGTGAAGGTGCTCCTGCTGGGTGACTCCATAACTAGAGGTATCCAGTGGGAGCGGGGTGGAGAAGGAAAAGGCAGCCCAGTCAAGGTTAAATATATCATAGGCCAATCAGTTCATAAGGCCAAATTCCAGCTATACTGAAAGGCAAGGGAATGCGGAGGATCCACAGACTTTCTAGTTAACCTGGGAACAAATGATTTAGAAGGGAACAGTGAACTGGAGATACAGACAAGATTCAGGGAATTGGCCAGGGTTTGCCACTCTATAGGATGCTCTATCTTCTTTTCTGAGATACTGCCAGTACCAAGTGCAAGCAGGGAAAATAAGCAAAAACTTAGGGGGGTGAATCAGTGGCTCAGGGAGTGGTGCAAGTCAGAAGGGTATGGATTGATAGGGGACTGGGGTGATACATGGGAAGACAAGGGGCTATATGCCAGGGATAGGCTGAATCTCAACCTGGAGGGGATGGAGATCCTTAATCTAAAACTTTTTGGATTCATTGGGGATAGGTGGGGTTTAAACTTATAAAAGGGGGAGGGATAGAAAGACTGAAAGCCCCAGCGAGGAAGCTTGAGGGTTCAGGACTAGATCATGCAAAGTGGGCTGCGGGTAGCGTTAAAAGACCAGGGGGAACTGAGGGGAGAAGAGAGAAGGGGGATTGCTCTGAGCTGAGAAGATTGGATGGGGGGGAGAGGGTCGGGTGGAGGACAGTCTTGATAAATGCCAGGAGCATGGGCAATAAAATGCCAGAGCTCCAGGCAATGCTAGTTGAGGGTGCAGCAGACTTGGTGGCAATTACTGAGACATGGGCCACCCAGAGGCATGATTGGGACCTAAATTTAGAGGGATACACAATGTTTAGGAAGGATAGGCGGTGGGAAGAGGGGTGTGTGTGGCATTGATAGTCAAAAATTACATAGTAATTGGTGGAATCGAGGCGGCAGAAGGAGATGTGGAGGCAATTTGGGTAACCCTACAAATGAGGTGAGTAAAAGATTAAAAATAGGGGTGGTGTACAAAGCCCCAGCAATGGAAGTGGAACTGGAGGATGATCGGGCTGAGAACATCAGGGTCACTGTGGCCTCGGAAAGGACAGGGTGGTGATCATGGGTGACCTGAACATGCTGGGGGCAGACTGGGGCACTATGTCATCCTCGGTGGCCAGGGAGCAGAGGTTGATGGATGTCTTCCAGGATGCCTTCTAGTCCAGCATGTGGGGAGTCTACTAGGCAGGATCGGATCCTCGACATTGTCCTAGCAGATAGTGATCAGATAAGGGGGCTGGAGGTGAGCAGCCTGTTGGCAGGCAGTGACAATGCCACGGTCTGGTTTCTCATGATCCTAGGGGGAGAGGAAATTTGCACTAACATAGAAGTAATAGATTTCAGGGGGGTGGACTTTGAGGGCATGGGAAGGATTCTTAAAGGGTGCTTGGATGAGATAAGGCCAGACCTGGATGCCGGTAGCTTGTGGGAGACCATTAAGACAGGGGTGCAGGATGCTTCGAGGGCCTGCACAAAGGTAAGGTGCAAGCAAGGTAGGGCTAGTAAGTCATGTTAGTAGACCCGGGAGGTGCAGGAGGCGGTGAGGGAGAAAAAGGCTGCCTATGTGCACTTCAAGTGCTCAAGGGGGACTAGGGAGAGGGAAGAGTATAATCTCCTGGCTAAAAGGATCACCAGGGTGGTAAGGGGGGCCAAGGTGAAGAAGGAGCTTAACCTGGCCAGGGATATCCACAGGGGGGAAAGGGGTTCTATAGATACATAGGGGAGAAAAGAAAAGCGAGGGCACAGATCAGCAGGATTAGAACTGGGGGGTATGGGCGCAGGATGCTGGGGAACAAGCAGAGGTGCTAAATGAGTACTTTTCCTCACTCTTTACCAGAGGAGGTGGGGGATCTTTCCAACCCAATGGGAGGTTAGAGGATCCCACTGAACCGGGAGGTCAGTTGGAGACTGAAGGACTGGATGAGACCAGGGCAGGGGATGCGTCGTATCTAGAAGAGGAGGAGAGGATGCATGAGGAGGGAGGATGGGAGGGCAAAATCACAGCTAATAGGGTGAGAGAGGCCCTCCAGTCACTAAAGACTGAGAAGGCGCCGGGACCAGATGGACTGCATCCAACAGTGCTGACAGAACTGGCGGATGTGCTGGCAGCTCCACTGGCCTCACTCTTCAACATCTCCCTAATGACAGGGTGGGTGCCTCAAGATTGGAAGGTGGCTCATGTGCTGCCTATCCACAAGGGGGTTCCAGAGAGGAGATGGGGAATTAAAGGCCCATTAGCCTAACGTCTGTGGTAGGGAAGGTTATGGACGGCATTATCAAGGTGAGGCTGGGGTGGCAGCTGAAAAGGTTGGGGCACCTGGATGACAGGCAGTATGGTTTTGTTCCAGGGAGGTCATGCCAGACTAACGTGGTGGAGTTTTATGATTGGGTGATGGGTGCCCTTGACTGACATAGGCCCGTGGACGTCCTCTATCTGGCTTTCAGTAAGGCATTAGATTCGGTACCCCACAACGGCCTACTAACAAAGCTGGGGGGGATGGGGGTGGTCAGGCAGTTGCTCAGGTGGGTGAAAAACTGGCTTACGGGGTGAATACAGTGAGTGGTGGTTGGAGGGATAGTCTCCTCCCCCAGGAGAGTCATCAGTGGGGTCCCACAGGGTTCGGTCCTGGGGCCACTCCAGTTCAATTCCTATGTCTTGGACATAGGGTGGGGTGTTAGGAGTAGGCTAACTCTCTTTGCAGATGACTCAAAACTAGGAGCACTGGCAGATGGGGAGGATGGTAGAGAGGCCCTGCAGGGGCATCTGGACACCCTGGGGGATGGGCAAGGTAGTGGGGGTCGAAGTTCAATGCAGGGCAATGTAGGGTGCTGTATCTTGGGGTCAGAAACCTGGGACATGCATGCACCCTGGGGGAGACCACACTGCAAGTCACATCAGGTGAGAAGGACTTAGGAATAGTGGTGGACAGCAAAATGAATAACACAGAGAATTGTTGAAGAGCTGCAGCAAAAGCAAACAGGATACTGGTCTGCATAACCAGGGGGATTACCTCCAGGAGGAGGGAGGTGATCCTCCCTCTGTATAATGCCCTGGGTAGGCCACATGTTGAGTACTGTATCCAGTTCTGGAGACCCCATCTTAACAAGAACATAGCACTGCTGGAGAGGGTCCAGAGGAGGGCGACCGGGATGATTCAGGGCATGGAGTGTAGGACCTATGAGGAGAGACTGGATGAACTAAATCTTTATGCATTGGAGGAGAGGAGGGACAGAAGGGACATGATAGAGACTTTTAAGTATGTAAGGGGGATAAATAAGGGCAGAGCCAGGGAAGTGTTCAGGCTTAAGAAGGGTGGCACTACCAGGAGGCAAGAGTGGAAGCTGGAAGGGGAGAAGTATAGGGGGAGCGCAGGAGACACTTCTTCACAGAGAGGGTGGTGGAACCATGGAACGCACTGCCCTGGAGTCTGGTGGAAGAGACCACAGTGGAAGGATTCAAAAAGGGTTGGGACAGGTACAGGGGGAAGCTGAGGCCAGGGATGGCCACCTTTGGGGCTGGGGGTGTGGAGGAGCAAGCTCCCAGTAGGGGGCTAGCTTCCAAGCAGATACGATAGACCACAGGGCCTATTCTGCTGGCTTTTACTGTACTATGAAAATGTCAGTATGACAAAGAAAAGCTAAACTGCACACAACATAGATGTGACAAGGTAGCAAATCAGGCAGCTTCTCTGGAACACACACACAGAGAACACCCCAGACACCAATTTAAATTAATTAAAAACTGTTTTTACTTTCAGCAGCAAACAAAAAAAATCAAAGAGTTTGCATTCAGCTCTACAAAACTGCCCTTGCAATTCAGTCACTGGCTTTTTCCAAAACCAAAAAGACCGCTTTGTTTTCCCCTTATTCATCCACCCCCTTTATTGGGCTCAGGAGTTGCTTTTTAACACTCTCCCTCCAACATTCCCTCTTCCCTTGAGGGACCCAGCCCCTGCCAAAACCTATGTTCTTCTGGAGTTACTGTATGATGGGGCTGACTGGTGTAGGGATCATGATGGAGATGCACTTCTTCACAGCCGTACAAGGTAGAACATTACCAGCTTGCTTTGTCTTTCTTGTGTTCTTTACTGCTTCTGCTCTGCACTTGATGCACTTTAAAAAGGTATTATTTGCACTCCATATATTTCTCTGCTATCATGCACTTTGCATATTAACACCTGATTCCATTATGCGTGTACATGGTATGCATGACTCTGCCTCTTGCTTGCCTATGCAAACTACTGAATTTGCACAAGAGTGAAAATGGCTTGCTCTGTGCAATTACATGCCTTCTGTTTTGGTCCTGTGGGCAAAAATCCAGTCACAATGGTGTTTGCACTGCACAAACACACTTTTTGCTGTGTACAGTATTCCATTAAGCTGCCCCTTGTGTTGTAACCCATGATGTCCAGTGTTGTTCTGCAGTCTTGCTGATGGAGGAGCTGAAGCAGTGACAGAAAAATTTGAAGTTTTAGTTTACTGCCTCCTCAGGGTACAATAGACTCCACAAACCTAGTGGATGGAGTTAGGCTTGAGGCACAAACTTGGCTGTGCTACATATATTGACAGACTGGGACACCCACATTAGGGTGAAAGGAACTGGACTGCAGAAAACAGGAGTGCAGGCAAACGAGTGAGGGCAACAAGCAGAACAGGTAATTGCATCACACCCCTTGCAGATCGCATGTCACATGTTGGCCCATTGTGAGGGGATTCACCCCTCACATCCCTCCACCTTAAATATATATAAACACTCTCCACTCTGCACACATTGTAGGGGGAGAGGACCAAAGTTAGGTCCCCATTGTCATGATACTCACAATTGCCACTGCGCAAAAAGCCCGACTGCCCAGAAGACAGTCACCCTAATCACAATGCCCTGTTTCCTGTGCTCTGTTAATGGTATATCTGGCACACACTACCACTAGCTCTAGGCATTTCATCTTCACCACTAATGGGACTACTATGTGCCAAAACTGGAGATGTGCAGAGGCCATCACATCAAATTTTTGGTAATGGCACATGAGAACAAAGCATACTGTACGTCTTCTGTTAGCTGCATATTTAGTCTCATTTTAGTATCATGGGTTAAAGGCCAGGGGCCATATTCACAAAACTTTGCACAGGCACAAACCAGATTTTGTGCCAAAGTGGTATTAGCAAAAGCCTGGTTTGCATCCAGAAACTTGGTTTTCGGCGGGGCAAAGTGTGGAGGGGGCCTCAATGCAAATGAGCGGAAGGGGACCTGTATATCTGCACTGTTCCATTCACAAAGCATTTGCTCCATGTAAGGGCCTTTTGTGACTCCCCTTGCATGGAGCAAATACCACCAACTGAGACCATGCTTTAATCCCCTCCAACCCCAGTAGTTGGTGGAGGTACTGTGGCACCCTTCCCCCAGTAATCATTAATCACCAGCCCAATCAAAAATAACCAGTCTCCCTGTTGGTAGTGGTCCCCCCCTCGTGATCACCGATCGCCAGCCCAATATATACTAAAGCTTGTCCCTGGCGTCTAGTGTCCCCTGCATGCTGATCGCCAGCCTAATAGAAATAAGGATATTCTTTGGTGGTTCAGTGGCCCCCCTCCTCACCAAAGGCTGGGCCAATATAAAGATATTCCCTGGTGGCCTAAAGGTCCCTTTCCCCTCTGATCACTGTCCTAGTCACAGAACTGAATACCTTTCTAGCACCCCTGGTGGCTAGTGTTATCAAGGCACAGGTCAGAAAGCATAGGAAAAGCGGGAGTAGTTTCAAAATTCTCAATTAGTGTTTTATCATTAGTAATAACAAAATAAAAATAAAAAAAATTCAGTATTACTATTTCCAAAGGAGGTACAAACAGAGAAAACAAAGTCCTTCTTATAAGTGTTTCTTCTCAATCTTACATCGCAGTCTCGCACTCACCTTGTCTGTCTAGCAAAATAATTGCTTCTCCTTTTATAAGTCTTTGGAACCTCCACTCATTAACAGACATCCTTTTTTTCCTGAAATGTTCTTGTCAGTTTCTTGCAGGTGCAGCAAAAAGAACATAATGACCCAGAACAGACCTCTTGTTTACAGCTCTGCAAAAGGCTTAAATACTTCATCTCAGGTTAACCCCTTGAGTTCCAAATAACTTGTGATTATTCCAACAGTATAACTATATACAGCTTTAAACAAAGGGATCCCAGTTTCATATACAGTTTTCCACAGAAATTTCTACATAAATATTCACATATATTTTTATACCCACAGATATGCAAGGGGAAAGAAAAGACAGAAATAGCAAGGGAAGGCAGAAAGAAAGTGAGAGGTGGAGAATTGCGAAACCAGTGGTGCAATTAGTTCCTTGGTCTCACAAGAAAATTTGGTTGCGCAACCAGACAGAAAAGAGACAGAAAAGGAGCAGAGAAAACAGACCCTTCCATTTAACCTCTTTCTGCATAACAAATGGGACAGGGCCTTATTCTACCCTATCACAGTTAGTGGTACCTGCCCCACCTGATCAACTGACTGAAGTATACAAACGTTGTCCCTAGAGTCCATTGTAACCGCCCTCTTCCTGATCCCTTGTACAGTAAATGCAGACATGCCCCTGGTGGTCTAGCAGACCCCTTCCCTATCCCTTGTATAGTGAATATAAACCAATCCCTGGTGGTCTAGTGGACCTCCACCTCAGCAGGCAGTGCCCCAACACCCCACTCCCCCGTCCCATCCCCAAACCAGTGACTGGCACAGCCCTCCTCTCTCCACTATGGCCAGCCACCAACTGAGCTATCACTGTCACTGAGCATGTACTGTATAAAGTATGCTCTCAGTGGCAGCTCAGTTGGAAGCTGGCCATGTTGGACAGATGAGGGCTGTGCTAGTTGGCAGCATGAGAATAGGATGGGAGACTGGGGTGGTGTGGCACTGCCTGCTGGGGTGGAGGGGTGAGCTGTCCACTAGGCCACCAGAGAGTGGTTTATGTTTACTATACAGAGGATCAAGGATAAGGATGGAGTCCACTAGACCACCAGGAGGATGCCTGTATTTACTATGCAGGGGATCAGGAAAAGGGGGCTTACACTGGACACCAGTGGCAACTTTTATGTATGTTGGGTGGGTGATCAAGCAGGGTGAGGGACCACTGGACACCAGAGACAACATTTTTATACTTCAGGTGGTTGATTGGGTGGGGAGAGGGACCACTAGCCACTAGGGATGTTACAACAGTATTCAGTTCTATGAGCAGAAAAGAGATTGGTGGGGAAGAACACCACTAGATAACCAGTGAATATATTTATATCAGGCCAGTGATTGGCAAGGGTGGACCACTAGACAACCAAGGAATATCTTTATTGGTATCAGTCTGGTGAGCAGAGTTGGGGGGGCACTAGACACCAGGGACAAGCATTAGTATATGTTGGGCCAGCGATTGGTGATCAGGGGGAGGGTCTACTGGACACCAGGAAGACAGGTTGTTTTTGATCAATCTGTTGATGAGGGATCATGGGGGGGACAAACTACCACCAGGGAGACTGGAAAGGTTTGATCGGACCGGCAATCAGCAATAACAGGGGAAGGGACCACTGAACACAAGGGAGACATTGTCTATGATCAGGCCAGTGACTGGTGATCACATGAGGGACCACTGGATGCCAGGGACACTTCTATGTTTGGTTTCAGGAAAGCAATATGTGGAAGGGGTGAACCACTAGCAGGGCAGGGACTGGGTGGGCTATGCCATGCTCCTCACAGCCTATGCAATGGGGCCATAATGGGTATGAAAATGGCCACCTAGTGCCTTGCATGACCAATGGGCTCATTTACATGGTAGCCTTTGTGAATTGGAAGTATAGCCTCTGCACTATTCCTTATGGGCCCATGCTCCTGGCTGGATGTTGGGGCTGCACTACTGAGGTAGTGGTGGCAGTCCTGGGGTTACCGCTACCTCAGACTAGCCTATTCACAATTGGATAGTGCAATGAGCTATCCAACTGTGAATAGCAATTTTAGGCACCAGGGCAAATGCAAAGTGCAACACATAATATCACTTTGCCTTTGCATATTTTTTGTGTATCTAGCCCCTGGATTTATAGAAGGGCAATAGCCAGTTGTAGTTCAAAATATCAGTCATTATGTGTTATTTTTGTTTGAATAGGCTAATTAAAAATCTGAAAACATTATTAGTTTAATAATTAGTTTAATTATTAGTTCCCTCTGTAAACACAGTGGAAACTGTACACTTGGGCAGGCTAGATAGACTGTAAGGCCTTTATCTGCTGGCACATTCATATGTTTGTATGTCTGTATATAAATAGACTTGGTTACAACTGCTGCTAGTACTCAGGGCTGGGTGGGTAGGACCTATTCCACTCTAAGGATTGCCCTCCCTTCTATCCTAGATAGGAGTATGGGCAATGGGAGCATGATCTAGGCAAACCCATTCTGCATGATCTCTGGACTTCGGAGATTACAGTGGCATATAAGGCACCTAATTTTTTTTAAGATTCTACACAGGTGGTAGATGACACCTCAGGTTCTACATACAATGGCACTGACATCAGATTTGAAGTGCTAGAGGTGTTCCCAGCCATCAGCTGGATTCTTCCGCATTCTTTGGAGTTTTTCCAATCTCACAATCTAGTGGCATCCTGTCCTTTCTGATTGCTCATGGGTCCTAGTCATGCCTATACCATCTAATCCCAATCTGGTGCTTCTAGGACTTTCTACTGATATTTCCTCTCTGTCTCCTTCACTACAATGTTGGTCATTTGTTACATTAATGGAAGCTAAATGTGCCCTGCTGATGGCCTGGAAGACCTCTTCTCCTCCACCAATTCATGCCTGCCATTCTGCCATTTCAAAATTAGTCCTGTTTGAAAGACATTCTCTGGTGACTACTGGTAAAATAGAGCATTACTATAATAAGTAGGACCCCTTTCTGCATTCACAACTATGCTCAGTGCCCCTGCCTCATCCTTGCAGTACCCCCATTACTTTACTTCTTGAAGGTTAGGTTTCATGCTATGGATCCTTTTGCCACTTTGGTATCCCCCTGCATCTCTTCCCCACATATGCTACTTTGTAAGTTGTGTATTTACATTATTAGCTTCATTCTGTATCTTCTACATGTAGTTTTAATGCATAGGTACATACAGTAAAGCTTGCCAGGATGAAACCCAGTTCTGCAGCATTTTTCAGCACCCTACAACATGCTGCAGCAGAGTTACTGTGGAAAACAGTGTAATTTCAATTAGTCCCTTTTGTCATGTGGAAAACTATGATATTCACTACATCCTGGCAGTGTCACAGTTTCCTGCATGACAAAAAGAATTTATTCCCATTGAAATTATATTGTTTACTGCTGTAACTCTGCTGCAGCATACTGAAGAATGCCTTAGAAGTGGGTTTCATCCCGATGAGCTTTCTGTATCTCATCCTGTTATTTTGTATATGCTTGTTCTTGCATCAGTGCTTTTTTTGGGGTATACCCACCCAACAGTGACAGTTTGACAGCGAGGTCCCCCACAGTGACTACAGCACCATGCTGCTGTAGGGGACCCACTTGAACCGGGCACTGTCTGTCAGGGGTCCTGCACCCTACTGAATCAGCTCCGACTCAGAGTTGATAATCCTTATTGGGGTGGTGCGGAGGCACAGCCCCCAAGTGGAGTGGGTTCAGGCAAGCCCCGGAAGAAAAAGCTACTTTGTCGCTGAGAAACTGGCAGCCAACTGCTAAATGCAGTTGATCTGCCGGGTTTCGCTGTCGGGGTGTTCGATGAGAAATTTGTCAAACACCCATCGTGGATCCCTGTATTTGTATTTATGAAACCCCAGTGCCTTACTTAAATTGCTGATTTGTAAATGTTGTGATGTTGCTGTTCTGTTTTTGATTTCTGTGTTTTACTTACATTTTCTCAATGAAAAGGTTCATGATAATAACAAAGTAAATAGTAACTCCTAATGAAAAAAAAATGCGAAAACAGTGAAACATTCACTAATAAAGATATTAGAACCTAAATAACAATTTAGTTTTAAAGATTTCATGCCAAAATAACTTGTTCCCACAGTCTCTCCCACTTATCCTCCTAGACATTGCATGAGTTGCATATGTCAGCTAAGGGCCCCTTGGGCAGGGTTGGTTGATATTTGCTTCTCTCAGTAGATATTACACTCAATTACAGCAAGTGCTATACGTCTCTGTGCCTTTCAAATACTCCAAAACATATGTGAACTCTTGGAAAAGTCAAAGACAATAAGCAGCTTTACAGCCACTGCTTTTTATCTTTTCCTTTTGTAGTGTACAATCTACAGTATGTCTGGTTCATACACAATCCTATACTACTTCTAAGGGAATCATCCTTTTTTCATCACCCTTGAAGCATTCCTATATTCAAAAAAAGAGACCAAAGGAGGGTTTACAGATTCCCTTCTGCTGACAGGAAAAGGAGAACTTGTAGTACATCAAACTTGTAATGATGTCTGCCATTGGCACACAGCACACAATCATCTCATAGTACCTGAACATTTATTTGTGATTTAAAGGTTTTTTGCTCACTTCAAAGAAAACACTCTTCCACCAAACCAAATCATTTTAAAGTGACTGCTGTTACCAAGATAGAAATCAGATCTTGAAACGTTCCTTTCTACTGATGTCTAACATATACCTCATCCTTCTGTAGCTCATTGAAATCAATTTGTAAAATAGTTTTCTCCTTTGAATTATATAATGAATGTTTGATAGGGGTGAGCAGTTAACCTTTGTATGCATCTGTATACACTAGAACACAAGGTGTAAAGATATGAACACCTGAATTTTTTTCATTTCAAAAGCTCTTTTGCTTTAATAATTTATCAAAAATGAGAAGTGGGTGAAGCCAACAGCCTAGCTGGAAGTAACCTTTTCTGAACTTCCCAAGACTGAGCCCTAACTAACTGAATTTGTTATGTTTAATGTCAAATGCTACAGTTGACACCAGTACCTGGTGATCTGGGCTACATGCTGTTGATTTTGCAAACATATGGGGAGACCATGAGGCACAATAAAGCAAGATGTTTCCAGTAATGAGACCCCTGACTAAGAAAGCCAAGCAGGCACCATCTGACAGGCTACCAACTGAAGCTACTCTGGTGACTCTGCAGTCATTCTAGAAGGGCCTTAACACAAAAGAGGAGAAGATAAGACATTTGACAAATGTATTAGTGCCAGTCAGGATGCATCACAACACTGCAGTAGAGTTACTGCAGTAATAGGTTCATAAGTTCATAGGTAGTTTACAAGATCAGTTTGCAGTGATGCCTTTTATGAGCTTGACACCACCCACAGGTGGAAAATATAGTTCCTTTGACCTATGTGTAAATCTAGTTTTCTTTTAAAAATGCCTACTGATTTACTTTCAACAACATCCTCAGGTAATGCATTCCATATTAATATAACTCTTTGAGTAAACCACTGACATCTTTTATTTGTCCTATTCTGAGTTCCACTTAATATTTTATTATGAGTCCTTGTGGATGTCACAGGTAGATTTGGACATAATCCAATAGTTTCAAATATCCTATTATTATTAAAGGCATCATAAACTAGAATCAGATCCCCTTTTAGTTTTCTATACTGCATAAAAAAAAGACACAGATTATTCAATCTACAAGTATAAATCTGCCCCTTGACTTCTTTGATTTTCTTAGTAACTCTGTGTTGCACACCTTCTATTAATTTATTACCTCTAACTGAAGATGGACCACATACTGAAGAACAATACTCAAGATGTGGCCTGGCCGAACTTGAAAAAAGAGGGATTATTACCTTTTTGCTTCTACTTTTAATATTTTTTAAAATACAGCCCAAAATCTGATTGCTCTTCTAAACAATATTGGTAGTATGAGTTTCAAAGGAAAGATTGTTAGAAATAGTGACCCCCAAATTCTTTTCATTATCAGTTGTCTGTAATACTGTATTGTTAAAAGTGTAAGAAAAACATTTGTTTCTCTTACCAAGAAGCATCCCTTTGCATTTTTGTGCATTAAATAATTTGTTTTAAAGGACCATGATTCTAAATATGCAAGATTTTCTTGGAAATTCTGAGCAGAAGTTTGATCAGTTACAATGCCTCCTAATTTACAGTCATCCGAATATTTTACTAACCAACACTGATTACATAAGGGTAAGGAAGATACCATAATATTGAAAAGTACAGGCCCCAAAACAGATCTCTGAGGGACGCCACTAGTCATTCTTTCCCATGACGATAGATAACCCTTCAATGACACTTGTTGCTTCCTATCAGTCAGCCATGCTTTGATCCAATTTACTATAAGATGATGTATATTTGTTTTAATTATCTCTGGGATTAAGATTCCATGTGCCATAGAATCGAAAGCTTTGGAAAAATCCAAGAAGACTATATCCACTGCAAGGCCATTGTCCAGAACTTCACTTACAGGCTCAAAAAAGTTTAGTAAGTCTGTATGACACGATCACCCCTTAACAAACCCATGCTGTGTAGGATCAATTTGTCCAGTGACAGATAAGTGATCAATAATTCTATTTTTTAAGAGTTTTTCCAAAATTTTACAAAAAATTGCAGTCAGGCTTATGGGCCTATAATTCTGAACCCAATTTCTACTCCTTTTCTTATATAGGGGGTTAACAATTGCTTGATTCCAAATAGGTATGGTTAAACCTGTAGTTGCTGAGATATTAAATAAGTATGCAAAGGATCCCTTAAGCTGGTTTACAGTAGTGTTAATGAAAATTGCTGGGATTCCATCCAGACCTGCAGAACTATCTGATTTAATATTTGTAATGACATCTTTAACATAATTTTGAGTAAATGGTTTAAATTCTTCAATAGACTTATAAGCAGAAGACAACATATTATCTTTCTTATTGAAAACACTTGTAAAATATCTGGTTAATTCTGTTGCCATTTCCACTTCATCAGTGACAACCCCATCAGAAGTAGTTAGCAGTCCTATGTTTGAAGGACTGTTTTTTTAAGAACCTATATAGTTATAAACGTTTTTTTTTTACTATCCTTGGTAGATACAGCTAGCTTTTCTTCATAATGTTTTTTGGCTTTCCTAATTAAGTTTTTGCTTTTGTTATCAGCTCCTTTATAAATTGCAAACGTTAGTGGATTGATTTTTTTTTTTGTATTTCCTATTGAGTTACTTTTTCCTTGTAATGCTCCATTTTATGGACTTATTCCATCAGATGGGAGTTCTTTTGTTGTTATTAATTTTATATTTAGTCCTGTTTTGTACCCAATTTTTTATACAAAAATGTATTTTGGATTGAAGTTTATGCCACATTGTCACCAAATTACAGTTAGAAAAGTCTGTTGACCAATCCCATTTTTCTAAATATTTATTAATTTTAATATAATCTGTTTTGTAAAAGTTTTTGATCTGCGTACAGCCTCTACTCAAATAGTCACATTTTATATTGGCCTTAGCTAAAACCATATTATGATCACTATTAGATAGGGGGTTTAATACTTTAACTTGGGTTATGTCTCCTGACATATTTGATAAAAACAGATCTAAGATAGTATTTCCCTTCATTGGTTCCTGAACCATTTGTTCCATATTATTTATTGTACAGAAGTTTTAAAATCATTTTTCAAGTTCAGTTATGCATGTTCTGTTAGCCCAATTGATTTTAGGAAAATTGAAATATCCCATTAAGATGTAATTATTAGTAATATCCATTTTTTCTATATTACACAAGAACGGATTATTATCATTACTATTTAAGTTTGCAGATCTATATCCAAGTCCATTTGTCATGCTCTACTTATTTGATATCAGTACCTTAGTCCATAACAATTCGGCTTCATTATTTTCAGTAACTTTATGGGTTGCTGGGGAGCATTTGAATTTGTTTGTTATATATATAGCAATATCTGCATCTTTGAAATTGGACAGCTCTTGTAGATTTTAGTATATCCATCAATTTCTGTATTCCAGTCCTCATTGTTAAACCACGTCTCACAGACTCCACATATATCAATCTTATTATCTATTACAAAAGCCCTTAATTCATCAATTTTGTTCTTTGTACTATGGGCATTCAGGAACTCAGGACACTGCAATTGCATTCACTTTGCTGAATAAAGATTAACTGTGGTGGAACAAAAACTGAATGCAGGGACTGAAAGTATCAAAGACTGGACTGTGACTGCTAAGAAAGCTATGGTAGCAGCTTCTTTGCAGTCAAAGAGTAGTTCCTGGTCAAGGTACAGTATGTCTGGAGCAGTTAGAAAATCCAGTGCTAGGCACACTGATGGCCCGGTAGCAGCACACTACGCTGCCATGTCAGCAGTCTGAATTAAGGAACAAGCTTAGAAACCAGTGTCTGAGGCTGGCTGGTAAACAGCAGCCACTGTTCAGAGAAGTGTGCTATGGTCAGGAAAGCTTTGTGGTGGGTACCTGTGGTACAGTAACCCCTGCCCTGGGCCAGGGGAGCTTGCTGGCTCTGCAACGCATGTGCTGAATATAGCAAAGATGACAGGCTCATCCCTTACTGGGGGAGAGGGTAGAGATTAAAAAAAAAACAGCACAAGTTGTATGATGGCTGCAGCTGCTGGGCCACACTCCAAGAACAGTTACTTAGCCAACAGATCCTTGTCTGGCAATGGACTACTTCTGGAGAGAAATGTGGCCCTCCTCTGGAGCCCCTATATTGGGGTAATCCATGAGGGATGACATGAAATGGGATAAGTGGCTATGGTCGATGATTGTAAGACTAGGCAGGGTGCATCCCTGCTTATGGTATATCCCTGGATGAACACTGGAGTGGAGAGAAAAACCTGAATAGAGAAAAATGAACATTTAATCTAGGCTCCAAATCTTTAGATTTTAGGCTTTCCTGAAGGGACTGAGGAGACTGGTCCCGTAGCTTTTTTTACAATGATGCATACAATAATTTCTGGTCAAAATTACTATATTTCACGTGATTAATGCCTACCAAACCACTTCTAGGAATGTCTGCACTGCAAATGAGGAACCTTGGACACTCCAGCTTCTCATCCTTTGGAACTGCATCTTGAGAATGACCAGACAGGTTTCAGTGAGATTTACAGAAGGAACAAGGGGGCATTTTTTTCAGATCTATAATTTTTTATGAAGATGAAATGTAGTCTTTGGTTGAGGAAACTCTATCTGCGGGACCTGGACATTTAATATACTGTAACTTTTTGTTCCATGCCCATATGCATTCCCCCCCATCAAGAAACAAACATGTCCTATATATGAATTCAAAGGAAGCTGGAGTCTATGTGATACAGCTGAAGCAGAAGTTCAGAGGGGGAAAATAGAACAGGTACTTGGCATCAGAAGGAAACAATGGGGCTTGAGGACTTTTTTGTGTAGTCTATCAGGTAATGTATGTACTATATACTATACAGTATATACTATATAGTGTATACTGTTTATTAAGGTATTCTGTCCCATTAAAGTGATCTGAGAATCTAAATTTTCTAAGTGACACTCACAAGTGTGATGTTTGTTGTAAAGACCAAACTACTTTCTCATTGGATTGTCTGTAATATTTCTTGGTGTAAGGATGTTTCCTGGTGTTTCAAGAACCCCATGTAAAATTCATAATTTTGGGGGGGCCAGTACATGATTGTCATCTAAACATTGAAAGTCTACAACAAAAATGTGGACTGCCATGCTTGTTTTTAAGTTACATGATGAGTCTTGTAATCCCTCTTTATGGAAAAAATCAATAAGGGTCAGATTGCTTTATGAAGTTATAACACCAATGTTTTAGGTGTAAAATGAGTTGGAAGACAAAGTGAAATGAAGACACATCATTTTTCATGATGTTTGCTTCATTTTTTTTCCACAAATACCAAAATAAAGTGTAAATTATCAGTACTATGACACTCTCTTGAAAGAACATTCCTAAAAAATTGGGGTAATTTTTGTATTTTTCTCAGCTGCCATTAAGAGTTCAAAATTGGGGAAGGGGAGGGGTTACCAAACTCTGTGATTGACTCTGCAATGGTCATCAAAATCGACCTGTGTGGAATGTGCAATTTTGCACCAGAATTCAAGCAGAAGATCAAGTGTACTTCTATAACTATTTTTGGAATATTTTGATAAATTCTATAGAATACAAAAAGTGTTTTAATTTAAACCATGGATTTGTTTTTCATTGCATATGCAAACCTGACATTAGCTTTCTGCATGTTACGGAAAATAAATCCATTGTTTTGATAAACCAGGTAACACTGATTTGCAGTTAATGTAAACCATAAATTAATGATCTGCAGTATGAATTCAAAGCAACAAACTTCTGAAATTTCTGAATTTTGCTTCCAATGGAACTCTGTGCAATGTAATGAAGTGTCTAAAGTTATTTTAAGTTCTTGTCAGAACCAAAAATGAAAACTTTGAGCAGAGTGAGTCCCCATGCTTCAGGCATGGACCTGTGGATCAATTACAGTGTGACTCCTATCTCCTTTCCACACAGTCACAATGTATTTTACTGCTGTACAAGATCAGGCTGTGCTACGTTCCACAACAGGGTTACAAACAAGCCAGTGTCACTATGTGGTCACTGCAGCTATTTATCAAGACCCCTTTTAACTGAGAGTAAAGAATCCAGTTTTGCCGTCTGCTGATAACATGTTGATGATTTTGTGGTATTACTTTTCTGTACCTGATGAGCACTTCCCAGCAAAACAAAACATGAATAATTTTGAAGACACCACCAAATCTGAAACATTATCAGTTTTAAAATGTTCTTTGTCATGTTGTTGTCTTATTGTGATTTTTGTAGAGCTATTCTCAGTTTAGTTTGCTCTTTGGAATATTAGAAATTACTCATTTTAAAGTTTCCAGCATGATTTTTTATTGGAATTCTTTATTTAAAAATTCTCTACCTTTGTGCTATTTAAATCATAGTATAACAATTGTAGTATCTTTTGTCTCAGCTTAGTGAATTACATTTCAGTAATACCAGATATAACTAGGTTTAAAAACTTCAGTGCGTCATTTTAAAATCTGGTAAGTTTTTTTCCCACCATTGAATTGTTTCTGCACTATATCAAATAGATTATAAAGCAGTATAACTGCCTCTACCAATCAAACAGCAGTACTACTGTACCGCTGATTCATGGAACAGTTTCTGCCTCATGCTGCTTCACTTAGCTGATTCCTACCACTGTGATGCTGCCTTGTCACACTCAACCTGTCAGAATTGCTGCAGCGGAATCAACAGTCAGATGAATCTGACATAAAAAAACTTTTCCTTTAGCCATGAAAGTTAACACAAATTCTCAGTGCATTTCATAAATCGAAGTTCACATGTTAGAAACTTTCATGTGTTGTAAACTTTCTTTCCGTTTTTAAAACATTATAACTTTCATTGTTTCCGAATTTAGTCAGATAATGCAATAGTAATAGAAGTTCTTTTAAAAGCTCAGGCAAGTTAGCAAAACTTTCAAATGCCTTAAATAGTTGTGTAATTTATCTAACAGTTCAATTTCTTTAAAATAGAATAACAGCAATGAAGTCACACTTAATACCCACTGCCATCATTACACGGCATGTAAGCAGCATAACTACATAATGTCTGCTGATGGAATGTACCATAGCTGATGTAAACTGCAGGGGGGGACGACGACAATAACAGTACAAATAAACAGAAGATTTTCAGTAAGAGGTATGTTCTCAGATGCTTATTGGGGTGGTCTGGAGGAAGTTACACTGCTTCATAATATATTACTATGTATAGTGAGGTTTGTCTCCTACAGAAAAAGAATGTTATCTTGTGCTGTTCGGGCTGACAGAACCGCTCAGCATTGATTTGTGGTCCTCTTGCCCAAAACAGCATGAGATAATGTTCTGATCCTATTAGAAACACAACTCACTATATATATATATATATATATATATATATATATATATATATATATATATACACATAATATATATATATATATAAAATGCTGCTAATTAAGAATCTTTAAATAGAATGTGTATGATTCCTTATACGATTATTTCAACAGTTACTATGTTGTCCACAAATTGGTTTGATTGGGTTCATTTAGCAAATGACTTTAGAAAAACACTGAAATATACTTGTTAAACAGGGAGAGGCAGGAATCCACTTTGTGAACAAGAAGGGTGTTGTGATGATGTCATTGCCTCAATTGCCTTAACAGTGTACATTGTAGCAGGTGAGAACTATTTTTTTTAGACTTTGGTAACCTGGTAATGCCCAATAGGCACAAGTGTCTGTTTTCAGGGGTGACCTGGGAGCACTGGGTAGTTATGTGACTTGCTCAGAGTCACACAGTATGCAAGTGGAGGTTGTGAGAATCAAACTCAGGTCTGTTCTGCTGGATGTATCAAGCTCGTTCACACCTCATTCCTCCAATCTCTTGGCTATACTGCCAGCCCTGTAATTGCCTGTACTGATTGGAGACTATTACACTATAAAGAAAACACATTTTATATTTGGCACAGTGTAACAAGAGAATCCATTGCATTCCCTCAGAATTTGACATGATCCCTGCTTGTAGGAGCAGTTTATTTTAAACCTACTGCATTGTTCACTGTTAGGACAGTGACATCGTTACAGTACCCTTCCTGTCCAAAACATGGATGCTTCCACATGGCAATTATAAAAGTACTTTTTTGGTTTTACTGAGAACATTTGCTAACTATAACCCAGCACTTACTTGATCTATTTAATAACCATTATAGTAATCAATATAGGGAATTGTATAAGAGGAATAGTAGTTCCATTAAAAGAGCTTTGGTCCTATTTTTAAGATTAGCAAACAATGGATTATTTTTGTAAATGATTATATATAATAATGCATGTTCTGTCTCATATTGGGCTCTATTTACTAATGGTGTGGATGGACTATGTGCCCTGTAACCCAGGCACATAGCCCACCCGCACCCATGTGCACCCACCACGGCATTCCAAAATGAGCTATGCCTCCCTGCATCAAATCCCCAGCCGAGCATGGAGCTCTGTGCATGGGTGGGCCAGGGTCTCCATGGGTGGGCATTCCAGCACTCTGCCCTATGCACAAACAGGTAGAGCGCCATACGTAAGGTGGCAGAGGCTGTGCATCTGAAAACTAGCCATAATGGCCACACACCCCTTCCAGTCACTGCTGCCAGACTCACTTTTGCTGGTGGGGAGTCATCAGGACCCCCACAGGAAGGTGCCCCTTTGGTGGGGGGATGGAGATCGGGCATGGGGCGAGTGGCCCGCACATGCCCCCCCAGGCCACATTTCCAATGCTTTACACCCCCTGGCAAGATGGCACCATACCAGCACAAGGGATCCACTGTGGGCCCAGGTAGGGCAGCCGATTGGCTGCAGCCCAGGCTCACATGCCCGTCCCCGTGCACCTCTGTGCCTAGGGGGGGACAGGGACGTGGAAGAGAGCCGGGTGGAGACTGCTGCTTCATGAATGTGGTCCCCGCATGGCTCTTCAGTGGGTTCGGAGCTGTGTGCCCCATTGTGTGTGACATTCAATTTTTCACTCCAGTGCATTCCTGATACAGAATCATTAAGTATATGAGATGACCCAGCTGACAAGGCTTCCCCAGTGAATGACATTTAAGTAACTAAATACATTCAGGAGGGTGAATCACTTTTCCATGCCCCATTGTGCCATTTTATACTTACTTAACCATAATCCATTAAACTTCATTTCCTTTTATTTGTCAAATTACCTGACATTAAAATGATAAAATAGAAATCAAAGTATCAAAATGATTGATTGTAGTTACAAACTGTACCAATACCACGTGTTCAGAATAGCCTTCTGCAAACAGTTGCTTCAGCAGCAGCTGTCTAGCCATGAGAGCCACATGGTCCAGTGGTCAGATCATATAACTCTGGATGAGGAGCATTCATTTACTTCCAACTGCTGAAGATCAGGGCAGAACTGACTGCCTTAGAAACCCATCATTTTAAACTTTGATGTCTCTAAAAGAACTAAGACACAGTCAAAACATTTGAGTACACCTTGAATTGGCATAGATTCAGGGACATATGTTGTGGCCTTCAGCTCTCCAGATTATAGTCAGCCCCCCTTAAGCTCCTGCTCCTTTATTTGATACTAGTTGATCTCTTGATGCAAGTCCCCTTCCTTCACCTCTTGAAGTAACTCTCCATGTAGCACTTATCATCCACTTTATCATGCTGAGAAGACAATACCATTCCATACTGTGTGCTAAATTGCTCTCTCTGCTGTCCTGGCATGTCTAGCACTTGTCCTTCAGGGAAGGACACCTTATAAATAAAGCAACTACTACTACTAACTACTACTTGTCAAATAATACCTTATGCTAGATATTCCCACACTAAAAGGAATACAGCGGCTCAACATGATGCCAATTATTTGTTTATTTAGTTTTTGTTTACAGAGTAGGTGCACCAGACAATGCAATGTTCATTTTCAGCCATGATAGAGGATAATACAAAGAGTGAAAACAGTTGTACATAATAGTAATATTTACAAAAACAATGTGCCAGTTTTACACTGACAGATATCAGAACTATTGCTAGAAGACAGACATTATGATACAGCTCATGTACTTATATTAAATACATGCATAAATATAGAAATAAATAACTAAAAAAATAAATAAATTCATAAATAAATAACCATCTCTGAGAGATTAATAGAAGATTGTGGGGTAAAGCACTACTAAAAGTAGTTGGACAGAGGCAGAAAAAATTAGCAAGGATGAGCAGCTTGTGTGGATGTCATATGTGTAAAATATTTTACAAAGAAGCATGGAATACAGATACTGCTGGTTGAAAAAGATCAAGGGTCCATCCACTCTGACCATAAATATTATTACGTTACCCTAACCTAATGTCCTGCAGGAGTATCCATCTTGTCCTCCTCTTGAATACTTTACCTCCCAAGTTCTTCTTAGAGAAACAATCAGTCACCTTACTTTGTTCCAAATATGTTTGAAACCAGTGAGAGTCTCACCCCAAAGCTTCTTCTGGTAATCTGATCCACAGCACAACCACCCTCTCAGTGATGTAGAATTTCCTAATATCCCACATTAAATTGCCCTTAATAACCTCCATCTTGCTACCTCATGACTATATCCCAATGCCTTCTAAACATAGTAGATCTTCACTGTTCACTCCATATAACCCCCTAGAGACTTGTCTCCATCATGATCCTCCTCCCCATTTTATACCCCAGTGAGTACCTGTTTAGGGCCTCCAGCCTTTCATCATGGGACCTGCCCTACAGGCCCTGTATTATCTTGGTGATCCATTGTTGCACCGACTCCACTCTCCCCCTATCCTTTCTCAGGTGTAAACTTAAAAACTGATCACAGTATTTCAGTTGAGGCCTCAATAGTGAACTCAGTGAGACAATATTAGCTCCATTTGCCATGTGCAGTTTGTCCTCCAGTGCCCTCCCCATCTGCTAGTCTACAAAATCTCCCATTTTGTAATAATTTTGTAGAGGTAATATCAATACACTTTGTCAAGTCCACACCTGATCTTCCATGGATGTAAAAGAAAAATGCTGTGTAGACTGGTAATAAAGTTGAATTTATATTGGACTCTATCGTAAAAGAAATAGGAAACTTGGCAGGAAGTTAGCAGACCATAATACAAGTTCAAGTAAATCAATTTTACTGCATCCTATCAAGGTAAAATGAGTGTGATTAATTGCCAAGCACTGTAGTTAGAGAGTGGAGCTCATGGTTGTCAACATTATGATGGGGGTACAAATTTGTGGGGACATGAGAAAATAATTTATTGAACTGGGGATGCTATGATGGTGAACGATGTCAAAAGGGATCTCCTCCAGGGTCGTCAAGGACCTGGGGCCTGTAAGAAATGAAAGCAACAGAAATTAGATAAGACAACTTTTATTAAGGTTCTGTCGAGAGAGGCAGGGTCACATTTTTCTGGACTGCTAGAAAGCATTCTGGGATGAGGAATACCAACATGTTCATGACTAGCTGCTGTTCTTCCAAGCAGAAAGGGAAATGGTCTTATCAAGGGACAGGAAATTCAGAGCAATTTAAACTACAGGATAGGAGATGAGTAAACAGCTAATGCAGGGGATCATTTGAGGCAAGAGATAGATGTATGGTTTTATGAAGTGAATAACAAATGAGCTTGGTAGCAAAAGAATAAGGAACAAAGAAGCATACAGAGACAGCAATTCTGACTTGATTTTAAGTCATAAAAGAATCACACCTAGCAAAACTAACTAGCCATATAGCCTGACATAGTTGGAAGCCCAGCACTTAGAGGCATTTATCAAAACCTAGTGGATGAAGGACTACGTCACCAAGAAGAAAGAATTATGTTTACTTAAATGGATTAATTCTGAGAAGAAAATACTAGGTGGCTCTCTTTTTAAGGGAAAGTGTCACTAGGAAGAACAAACTGGCTGCCTGAGGGACAAGCAATTTCACTGAGTCCATCTCAAGCTAAAAGAAGAAAGAAGGGACTATATAGTCACTCAGGAGGGAAGTATAGGACAAAAAACACCTCTGCTCTGCATATCAGATGCAGTGGTAATACAAAACAAAAGCAAGCAGAATTCTGCTGGCATTACCTAATACACTAACATGAGTTGTTGATAACATTTTTCCAATTAGAAATTTGTAGTATTTTGACTGGGCATTTGAAACTAAGGAAGAAAATTAGACTATCTTTGTTAAATTCTTTGATCTACAGACATTGGATATGAATCTAAATGGCAGGTATATTCCAGCAGTAGCAGGGAAGTTACAAACACCCACATTTTCAGAATGTTTTCACAAAATGTCAGAACTATATCGTAATATTGCAGTGATAGCCATTGTCATAAGTCACAACAGTGATTGCAACAGTGTACCATAATGTGATAGCAGAAGTTATAACTACAATGTAACAAAACTTTAGGAGCAATAACATCCACTATCAGTAATGTGATAGCACACTATCACTATAAAAGGTAATGGTTACCATTATATGAAGAACCCCAGGCAACCTAAAATATTAAACCAAAGCTCTCCAGTTTCTATGACCTTTCCATAAAGTTCATGTGTGTTAATTTACAGCTGTCTACCTCTAGAGGAGCTATAGTAGAAGACGTTAGAAGCTAAAAGTAGTTGAGTTTGAACCAGATAAATATTTTCACAAAATGTCACAAAAAATAAAATGTCAAATTTGAGCCATTATAAGTTCAAACTACTCATCCATATGTCAAGAGATTGCATGTGTCCTTAGACCATCATAACAAGAAGTTATCAGACCAAGCAAAATGTTTCTAGTTCAGTAGACAGCCGAGGTAGGACCGAATAATCATATTTGTGAAATTCCATGAAATTCTGTGAAATTCCACAAAACATCACACAATTTTATTAAATGTTGCTGAAATTCCACAAGAACCAGAATCTGCTGATTTTGCTCATCCCTAAACACATTTTAGTTTAAAAGGTTTTTACTGTGAGCAGCTAGATTGGTGATTACAGCTAGCCAATTTAGTAAGAGAAATAACTTGACAATTCCTAGTTAGTAGTAAATTAAGTAAAATAAATGTTTGATATTATGAGGAGCTAGTCATCTGAGTGTGCTATACTTGGAAATCAGTTATGGCAACAGTGTCTACATTTGCTATTAAACTGGATTTCTTAAAATTGTTTTGTATCAGACAGAAAAGCTTGACACATTTATGTAGTTTAGACTAGACAAAATAAATATGTGGTTCCTCTGATTTTTCTGAGCGTATTCCTAGGCTGGCTAGGAATATATCATAGGTTACTGTCATTTCCATTGATAATCTTGAATATGTTTGTTATAATGACAAAATCAACTTAAAGCGTTTCATTCAGAAGTGAATACCAGGTTTGAAATGCCATGCTGACATATTGTGACACAAGCAGGTAAAAAATATTCACAAACAATTCATGCAAAATTGAAACAATAAATATGAGGGGAGGGTAACAAGAACCTCTCCATTCACTTTGGAATGGTTATTTGCATTGCTGAGTTTGATCTATGACTCATTAGAGTGGAGTTTCATAAAAGATCCTTCTTAGGCCCCTTAACTGTTTCTTGTATACATTGATTAACTTTACTATGCAGGCATTTATCCCTATACAGTATCTCTATATATCTATCTGTCTATCTATCTATCTATATGTCTGTCTGTCTGTCTATCTAGATTGTGTCATTCATCTGTCTGCAGCTACCTCTTTGGTCAACACAGAAAAAGCATTTAAAGCACCAGTATTTGTTAATAAAAAAATGATTATATATATATATATATATATATATATATTCATTGCAAAAAAAAACTACATTAATGCATCAGTTAGGGTTAACAGCACAGCAACAAAAGCATGGGGATGTGCTGTTAGGGTTTCCACCCCTACCACCCCACCCTCACCCCCCCTTCACACACCAACAGACATCAGGTTGTGCCATGGGGTTGTCAGGCCCAAGCTTCACTGCATTCCATGTGTAAGCAAGCTGATATGCTACAGTATAGGAGAATGGGGTGAGAGTTAGACCTGAAGACCCCTTGGCACACCCCAATGTCTGTTAGTGTCTGGGGGGGGTTGGGGTGGGGTGGTAACCCAAATACACATTTCCATGCTTTTGTCGCTGTGCTATTAACCCTAACTGATGCATTAGTAGAGTTTTTTGCAATGAATGTCTCTTCTTTTTGAGAAAGTGTAATGTAACTGGTAACTGCTATGTGTTAGTGGAAGTGTGGGCCCTTCTGGCCCTGCACTCCCTTCACATTGCCCATTTTTTGCATAATGGTATGTGTATGCAGTAGCATGGTCCCTACGGTCCCTGCACTCCCACAGACACATAACTACATATTAAATGGTCTGGCAAAGGTAAAAACAAACAAAAAAAGAAATTGTAAACTGAGCCCTCCAGCAGGGTCCCTCCCCTCCAGCACCTTTTATAATGTTCTATTCCTGTCACTCTCCTTCTCTACAGCACTGAAACCAAATTGCAGGGAGGTCATGAGGGCATTGCAGCTGCCCTCCCCCACATCTCAGTAGCCATTAAGTTAAGGTACAGACCCATTTGAAATGCCGTGGAGGTGCCCGAAGTCGCAAACAAACTGGTCTAGGCAGTGTTGTTGGTCCCACTGATGATAGTCATCGGCTGTCTCACCACCCCCACCACCGCCCTTGGTGAACATTGAAATACATACGGTGGGTCACGTGGCAGAAATAACCAATCAGCCCACTTTCTCACTTGCAGCTTATACTACACCACCACTAGTGGCCACTAATCACAGACAGCACACACAATACAAGGACAGCAAACATAGTGCTAGTCTTTCTCACCACCCTGATCACACCAACTGCCCTATCTATTTCCACCAGCAATGCTGCATTGCCTGTAGGCTGGTCTACCAGAGGATATCTCCCTCCATGCTCCCTCATAATGCACCACTCAGGCCACTATTATGCCGACACATATGCCCACCCAGGCAGACAAATTAACCCTTGTGCACACATAGTTCGCTGCATTGCCACCATGACATGACTAGGGGCACACTCTCTGACCCCTGTCTGCAGCTACCCACCTGGGAAACAACCTCCTTTGTCTCCAACTCATTTAGTCCACCTCATAGGACCCTCCCTATCCCAGTCATTACAACAAAAAATAATACTCCCAGAGCTGCCCGAGCTATGCCAAAACTACTCTGGCTAGCACTACTCCACAGTACCCTCCTCCTTTTCCTCCTGTCTAGGAATGTTCATCCTAACCCAAGACCATCTACCTATGGAGCCACTCAAAAGGGCAACCATGGAAGCCTAAAGCTGGCCTCCCTTAACATCTGCAGCCTTCAGAGGAAGTTTCTGTCCCTCCAGGGTTGGATTACGCAGCACTCCCCAGACATCCTCGCCTTATCTGAGACCCGGCTCTCAGAAAATGTCACTAATGGTTCAGTCACCCTCAATGATTACACCATACATCGAGCCGACAGGCTAAGCAAAAGGGGTGGAGGTTGCACCATCTATACTAGATCCTTCATGCACATCCTCTCAGTCCCCATCCCACAACCCTCCCATGGAGTCCACATCCTAGCAGTCAAGGTAAGCATTGACAATCCAGGAAAAATACTATACGTTTTGGTGGTCTACATTTCCCCTAGAAACCAAAAACCTACCTTTTACTCAGTACTGGGTAGTATTTCCCACCTTCCCCCCAAGTGCAAAATCATCTTACTGGGTGATTTCAATGTTAATTGGTTATCTGCTGTATCTTCCTCATAAAAAGAGGCAGTGCTTGCTAATGACCTCACTCAAATGGTCCATTCCCCAACCAGGTGGGACCCAAAATCTGGGACATCCACCTTTATCGACCTTATCCTCACCAACCGCGCCCCAATAACCTTTCCCACATCAAGGTGCTCCCTGACTTGATAAGTGACCATTCCCCAGTTACCTGTTGGTGGTCTAATAAAATTCCCCCAAACCCCCCCCTAAAACCACAGTGCAAAGACAATTAAGGAAAGGAGCCCTCCCACACCTAAAATCTTACCTTGCCTCCTTCGACTGGTCCCCTATTCATATTGCCCAATCAGTTCATTCTGCCCCCACCTATTTTATTTCCTCCTTTAACTCTGCTTATGACATCTTTGCCCCCTACTCAAGACATATAGTAAAAACACTGGACACCCCTTGGATTTCCCAGTCACTACTTTACAGCATGCGAAAGAGGGATAACCTCTGGCACAAGGTCCTTGCCTCACAAGTCCCCCAAGACAGACAATTACAGGGAGGCTCAAAACAGCTGCACATGGGCCATCCGGCAAGCCAAAACCGCATATTACAACCAAGCTCTTTCCTCCTCCTGGGGCTCTGGTAGCAAATTCTGGAGAAACATTAAGGAACTAACTGGGAAAAATGTATCCCCCTAAGCCAATGCAGCTTCAAATTGATGGGGTTATCTGCCAGGACCCAAAATCTATCACCGATGCCCTCAATACTGCCTTCACAGACCTCAGTCATATTCTCCCCCCTAACTTCTTTGACCCGGTCAGTAACCACCCCATAAACTCTCCTACCAACTCCAAACATCCCCCTTTCTGGCTACAAATCATCTCCTGCAATGAGGCAAAATGCTACTTAAGCGAAGCCCTGGCAAACACTCGCTATAGTAGCGATGGCTTGGACCTCAGGTTCATCCAGCTTACTTTGGATGTGACCTTGCCCCATCTCACCAAAATACTTAACTTATCCTTATGCCATAACCAGTTCCCCACCTCTTGGAAAAGAGCAGTTATAACTCCCATATTAAAGAGTGGTGACCCCACTTCTGCCAGCAACTATAGGCCAATATCCATCTTGCCCCCCCTCTCAAAAGCCATTGAAAAAATTGTGGTGGACCAGCTCACGGACTACCTGACCAAACACAATCAGCTCTATCATGAACAACACGGGTTCTGGAGGGGTCACAGCACCTCTGCTGCCCTTGTCAAAGATACTTCTTATATACATGAGGCCCTGGATCATGGCTCAGTAGCGGGGGCTCTCTTTATTGATCTGACCAAAGCTTTTGATACGGTCAGTCACAGGCTTCTTCTCCACACCCTACCATCACTAAATATTTCCCCAGAGGTCACCTCCTGGCTCAAAGACTATCTCACTGGCAGGACCCAGCAGGTAAAAACTAATGAAACCATATCCTCCAACAAGCCAGTCCACACAGGGGTCCCACAAGGGTCCATTTTAGGTCCATTGCTTTTCACCCTCTTTCTGAACTCCCTCCCCACATCCTGTAGTGGGAAGCTGCTACTTTATGCTGATGATGCTGTAGCCTTTTGAAAACATCATCATCTCAACACACTACAAACCACCCTGCAGGCCTTCTTTGGAGAACTCAAAATCTGGTTCTCTGAACACCACCTAATACTTAACTATAAGAAGACAAAAGCTATGATCTTCACCCACCACCAAAACCTACTCTGTAATATGCCGATAATCATCACAAATGTACGTGGCATTGCTCTGGAACAGGTCTACAGTTTCAAATACCTATGGATAGGGAGGGTGCATAGTGCAGTGGTTTAAGGCTCTAAGCTGCAATTCTGTAGACCTGAGTTTGAATCCCACAGCCCCCACTTGCATACTGTGTGACCCTGAGCAAGTCACTTGACTTCCCTGTGCTCCCAGGTTGCACCTGTAAACAAGCTTTCAGCTTAGTGTGTCTCACCTGGCTAAACAATTGGAAAAAAAAATACCTGGGCGTCATGTTGGACACCTCCCCTACTTATCACGCTCACATCCAACAAGTATCCTTCTCTGTCAATGCCAGGTTAGGGATCCTATACAGACATAGGCACTGCATTCCCCCACAGGCAATGCATCTAGCTGTGTCCTCCTCAATACTACCCCTGGTGGACTATGGCATAGTAATTTATGGGTCTGCTGACCATACTGCCCTGAGCAGCATAAGGCTCTCCCTCAATAAAGCCTTCCACCTGGTCTCTAATTGTAACAGGCTAACCCATACTTGTGAGCTTTACAAACTTACTGGCTGGCTAAACTTCCATGATAGGGTTAAGTATCATACCTGCCTTCTAGCAAGAAAGATACTAAACAAACAAGCTCCGATAGGCCTCCACCCTCTTATTCAAACAGCCTCACTCAAGAGGACACCAAGACACTCTGCAAACACCCCCATACTAGTACCACACTGTAGAACCTTCCTTGGGCAACGGTATTTCCATTATCGTGCCCCTCTGTGGCTAAGCAACCTACCATCCACAATCTCCCTTACATCCAGTTTCAGCCAGTTTAAAGCTGGTCTTAAGACACTCCTCAACTCTGCAACCTGTGACAGTATATAACTTTACAAACAGGTTCCAGTGCTACAAATATGGGGTACTCCCCTTCCCCGGCATAGGGACTTTCTTCTCTTTCCCAAATTTAGGATCCTCAATCTCACTTTAAACTTATCTTGACTCTGGGCTTATTTTTTGTAAGACCCTCTGAAACTGAAGTACTTTCATATGTACAGAAGTGTTGATCCGGGACCTCTTTTTTAAGATCCCTGATGATATAACCCTACATTGTACGCTGTACCAAATGTTTAAATCTTCTATCAAATGTTTAAGTTTAGTACTGTGCCAAATGTTTAAGTTTGTACTGTGCCAAATGTACAATATTTTTACCAAATGTTTAAGTTTGTGATACTTAGTGTATGTTCTTACTGATGTGGAGCCTTTGCAAAGGAGTCTATGACTCAAAGGATTGTAGTTCCTATATCTTTCAATAAATAAATGAATAAATATAGCAGCCCTATAGGCAAGGAATCCTCATAACAGTAATTTGCCAATATATCAGCAACCATAGCAGGTATGAAAAAAATTCAAGTGTCATTGTAATCATGACAGCAGATATCCACAGGAGATAAGTCGACCGAATCTATATCTTGCATCATTTACAAGATAAGGGCACCAAAAAGCACTGAAAAGGCACCCTTGGAACACATGTTTGCCAATATCTCCATAAATGTAGAAAGTAGGGAAAATATTACACTGTAGGTGTAATTTTTGGTTTCAAAACTTGTTTATGCACCTATAGATGATCTAAGCTGTGGGTAGCAAAAAGTCCGTATCTTGCTTTGTTTTTGAGATATGGGTGCCGAAAGGTGTCACAGACACGGCAATGTTATCCTACGGGAAAGTTCTCAACTTCAGAGCACTGTAACTTTGGGCTCGTTGAATGTTTGGGTACCAATCCACCAAAAGGTACATCTGTCTGACCAGGGCTTGCCGCCCTGCAAGTTTCAGCCCAAAAGCCCTAGTTGTTTTGTTGCAGGGGCATGGCAAAGATTTGTAGTTTTTGTACAAAGTACTTTCTCAAATTGTGAAAGTTTTGCAAAAAAAGCACAATGCTTTTGTGATTTGTGAAAAGTGTCATGGCCATTTCTTTCACAATTTTTGAAAGTACAGGGGCCCTGATTTTTAAAGCACCATTTCTGGGTGTTTTTCCCCACAAAAAAGATAGGGCTGGCGTCCTCAGGGACTGACTAGGTAAACACAACAGTCAGTGTTTACCTAGGGGGTCCCAAATTTAAACACTAGGCACTTTTCTCTCTCACTAACTGAAAACAAGATGGCAGCAGCATGAAAGTAAAGGGTCATTTGCAAAAGTAAAATGTACTGGTGGCAGCTTTTGAGAGACACATATATTTTATTTCCTTTGAGTATAATGGGAAACTTTTTTTTAATAACTTTTGAACAGTTTAATATTTCTTCACCAAATCTTTGAAAGGCATGTCAGTGACCCGGACTGCAGCTTCTCTGATATTTTCAGACCAAACAGACAAATCATGTGGGCTGTGGGAGTGAGCAAAGAAATACGCAAAAAGTCAGGGTATTTTTTGTGTTTTTTTGGCATTCTGCAGCTCTGCAACTGCTCTTCTGACCATAATGTAACTTGCCAGATCCAGAGATTTATGGTACCAGGCAGGGCATGCAAAATTTCTGGCAAATCTATCATTTGGTGTCAAAGTTATTAAGGTGCAAAATTTGGGGGTTAACATTAAACTACTTACTCAACCCTAACTGTACTGGCACTTCCACACCAGTATAATTAACATGTATGTATATATGATATATATATATATATATATATATATATATATATATACACGTTCGATACAAAAAACTTAGTTAATGCATTATTTAGGGTTAAAACACAAAAAGTTAGGAAATGAAACCTTTAGGGTTGCCCCCTCCACCCCCTTGTGGACCCTCCCATCCTCCCGAGATTGACAGACGACGGGGTGTGTCATTGGGGTTGTGAAGCCTAAATGTCACCCCATTCCATATGTAATCATATTCACAAGCAACAGCAAAGAAGAATGGGGTGACATTTAGGCCTCACAACCCCAATGACATAACCCATCATCTGTCAATTTCGGGAGGATGGGAGGGTCCACGAGGGGGGAGGGGGCAACCTTAAAGGTCTCATTTCTTTACTTTTTGTGTTTTAACCCTAAATGATGAATTAACAAAGTTTTTTTGCATAGAATTTCCTTACTTTTTGAGAAAGAATAGAAAAGTAAAAAGTCATGCAAGTTGGTGGGAGCGCGGGGCCAACTTATAAATTTATGTCTAACATAAGAGTACAAGTATTGAATATCATATTTATTGCTGGGACCGCATATGGGTGGGACCGTGGGGCCTAAGCCACCTTGAAACAAAACAAACTGTTAGTCATCAGAGTGAAAAAGTACCTCCATGACAGCAAGGCTAGGTACCCTATAAACGTGAACCCACTACCACACTATATGCAAAACATAAAGTGTGTCATGCAATATCTCTGCAGAAAATTAATTTTCCAACACCTAAGTACCATAATTCACATGTACAGGACATCCCCTCAACACCCTCCAAATTTTAATTTAAAAGACCAAACTGTTTCTGAGATATAACATTTAAAAGTTTGAGATTTTCATTAATCAGAGTGGAACAATTCCACACCTGTTTACATTTTAGACACATAACAACTAAAAAGTACATCCATGGCAGTAAGGCTAGCTAACGTATACATTTCAAGCCACCACAAGAATGGAAAATGCTCTCCACAAAATGTAAACTGCGCCACTCATCATCTCCACAAAAAAGGTTTTTTCTGACACCTAAACAACATAATTCTCATCTACAGGACATCCCGTCAACACCCTCCAAATTTCAAGTTAAAAGACCAAGCCATTTTCAAGATATTTAATTTTAAAAATTGTGGAAATTGGACTATCTAGTCCCTCCAAATCTGGCCATCTAGTTCCTCCCTCCCAATCAAAGATCATGATCAAAGAATCTCGTGATCAAAGAATTTGCAGGTTCATGATCAAAAAATTTTCAGGCTCACGATCAAAGAATATAAAATGGCAAAAGTAAATTTTTACACACAAATAAATGAAACCACAGCCATGACTCCATAGAAAGAAGCCCCCTGAGCAAAACTCATCCTCATTTGTCTTAATAAAGCACCCCTGGGCTGAGAAATGTGATTTTTTTTCAACTGGCCATCTAGTTGTGCCCTCATGATCAAAGATTGCGGTCAAAGAATCTCACAAACAAAGAATTTGCAGGCTCACAATCAAAGATTTAAAAAGTTGAAAACTCTACTTTTTTGATCAAATTAAAAGAAACCACAGTCATGGCTCAATAGAGTGAAGCCCCCTGAGCAAAATCCATCCAAGTTTTACTTCAAGAGTCACCCCTGAGCAGAGATATTTGAGTTTTTCTGACCGCAAACTGAAAACAAGATGGCGGCCATCACGATCAAAGAATTCCTCACGGTCAAAGATTCTCTGATCATGAGCCTGTAAATTCTTTGATTGTGAGGCGAGACCAGATGGCCAAAACCCCATTCTTCTTTCACAAAATAACCACATAAATGTTCCCATTAACTTATAATGGGAATTTAAAACTTTAATAACTTTTGAATGGATTGATATGTTTTCACCAAATGAAAAGCGGCATGTTCCTTGACCCATGCTCTTTCAGACAAGCCAAGTCACAGAGCAGCACACCACATGATGACCATGCAGCACCGCAGAAAAAATCCAAAAAACTGCCTATATAACTGGCAAAAAGTGCATTTTTCAATGTTTTGGTGCGCAAAAACTGGAAGTCCGACCAAAACAAAATTTGGAAATTCAAGAGATCTACCCTGCCCCACCATACATACCAAATTTCATGCAAATCTGTTAAATGGGTCCAAAGTTATTAGCACACAAAATTTCAAGTTTAACATAGAAGTGCCTACTCAAACCTAAATATAGGGCTGCAACTGTGCCCCTATAAAATACATATATTATAGAGGCTTTGTTAATGCATCAGTTAGGGATGAAGCACTAGAAGTAGGGAAATGAGGCATTAGGGTTTCAAACCCTAAACCAACCCCCCCTACCACCCCACCTCGTCCCACCCTCCAAACACCCACAGGTGTTGGGGTGTGCCTTGGGGTTGTTGGCTCTAACTCTCAATCCATTCTCTTATTCTTTACCATCTCAGCTTCCTTACTCATGGAATGAAGTGAGAGTCAGGGTTGATGACCTTAAGGCACACCCAGACAGCTGTTGTATTGTGTGGAGGGTGGGGGTGGGGTGGGATGGTAGGGGTGTGGGGTGTTAGGGTTTGAAACCCAAATGCCTCATTTACCTACTTTTGTTGCTTCAACCCCAACTGATGCATTAACAAATCTTTTTTTTTTTTTTGCAATGAACTTTCTTATTTTTTTAGATAGTATAATTTTGTCCTAATTTTACTGTGGGAGCGCAGGTCCCAATCCCTCCTTAGATGGGTACATGTATCTAGGCATGGAAGTGCCTAGCCCAGAGGGCCCTGAGCTTCAATGTGTCAAACATCAGTGACCAATTTGTCAGCATAGCCATCTTATTGCCCCACCTCATATACCCCAGTACAGAGAAATTTTGAAATGTAAGGCAAAAACATAACAATGCACAACTGCAATGCCATTCTGCACCACAGGTGTGGAAACACATTTTAGGCAGGATGTGAATAATGATCAACTGTACTGTTCATGAGTAGGTATGAAAAAATTACTATGTTGAAAATTTGTCACCAAAATATTAAAAGTACCAACGTTATGCACGTGTGTTGAATAAATTCAATGGACATATATAACTTGGACATTTTTATAAATTTTTTCACCAAATTTTCAGCATGGCTTTCGGGAACCCCACTTCATGAACATTGGCACTGTCATTTCATTAATCCATCCTGAATGGTGATTTCATGCAGCATACATGCTAGTCTGTGCCATTTGTGTGAAACCACATTTCAGGCAGGATGTAAAAAATGACAGCTGTACTGTTCATGAGGTTGTGTGATAAAATGGCAATGTTGAATATTTGGAGTAAAAATATTAAAAATTGCCAAAGTCACTCACATATGTAATGAAATTTCAACAACCATGCATAATTTGGGCATTTTTGTACCAGATTTTCAAAATGGGCTTTTTGGAATGCTACCTCATGAACACTGACACTGTCATTTTGTTACTCAGTCCTGAAAGGTGATTACAAGCAATGACCATGAAATTACCTTTCCGGACAGAGTAACGAAATGACAGTGCCAGTGTTCATGAGCTGGGGTCCCAAAATGTCCATGTTGAAAATTTGTTGAAAAAATAAGGAAAAATGACTGAGATATCAACATAAGTTCAAAATCCCATTTACAGCCATTATACGGCGCTTACCCAGATTTTTCAGTTTGTGGTTCAGCTTTGAAGAGTGCAGACGTGTGCTGACCCACAGAAGAGGACACCTAGTGGTAAGTATAGCTCAAGGAGGGTTGGGGTACTGGTTTGTTCAGTGGGAGGGTCGGGATGGGGAAGGGGGAATGGTGAAACGATGAGGGAATGTTTTCTTTTTTTACAGGATAAAAAAAGACTTCGGGGGACTGTTTTCTTCATTTCAGGTATATTAAATAAACATTAAAGGACACATTAGGGTGGGCACCCCAGTGTCCAACAGTATTGGTGGTACTGGCAGGGTATAACATAACTGGGGACACTGGGAGTGAGCTACCCACTATCCCAACTTGGGGGGGCTACTGCCGACACGGGGATTGGGCACCCTGATGCTGACAATGTGTGGGAGACTGTAGTTAATTTGGGGACACTGACATCCAGTGACACCATGGGGATTGGGCACCCAGATGTCAGCAGAAGCATTTTTTCCTTTTTAAATAATCATTTCTGCATTTTCGACTCACGAAGTAGGATCCTACTTCATATCTCATCATACAAAGCAAGATCCTACTTTGTATGATGCTGATATAAACTAAGAATTTAATTGTTAAAAAAAACACATTGTAAAGGCATTTTCAACCAGTAAAGTGCAGAATGCACCTAAGGGGTCCCAATAAGCAAGCTACATGTGTTGGTTCCTTCCCAGAATATAATTTTGGGAGGTTTCCAAATTTGAATTTTTCAGGCAAAACAACAAGATGGTGGTCATACGAAGTAGGAATTTCCCCAAACAAAGCAGGTCTCCATCTTTTTCTCATACAGCTATCTTGTAGTACTTACTGAGCATGCACAGAAATAATTTTTCTCAAAATGTTAAACTGCAATAACTTAAAAACTGTGCATTATTTTTTTCACCAGACTAGCAAAAGGCACATATGTGGGGTAGTCCCTTTCTGCCCTGAAAATTTCAGACCAAAAAAACAAACCAACTGGGCTGTAGGAAAGTTCAAAGAAAAATCCCAGCAAAGTCAATGAGTGAACACATGTTTTTTTCACCTCTCTGCTACTCAGAGAGACCACACATCCAACCATAACATAACTTACCTCATCAGGAGATCTACCCCCATAGGACAGTGCATACCAAATTTTGTGCAAATGCACTGAACAGTTGCAAAGTTATGAAAGTGCAAAATTTTGAGTTTAACATTGAAGTTCCTACTCACTCCTAACTATAGGGGCGTGACCGTATATATATATATATATATATATATATATATATATATATATGTATACACACACAATGTATCTCTGGAAAAAAAAAACATTAATATGTCCATTTATATTTTTCTTCTATTTCATTCACAAAACTGATATGAGGTTCTGAGGTTCTTAAAAGCTTCCCCTCTCTGGTCATGGCTAGTAAGTAGCAACTAAACAGCTTGGTGTGGTGTTGTGCTATTTAACATCTGAAATGTATACTGCATCCATCTCATACATTCACGGTGTGCATCTAGCATTTCATGTGAATACTAAACCTCAGGTGAAGGGATTTTTAAAATGTGTTAGTTGGGGCCACCTTTATGGACTTGAGTCATTAATTATAGACAGTAATACCATTCTTTACTGAATCATAAATATTGCTGCTTTAACTTGGATATACACAACACGTCTGAATGAACTATACTAAAATTACAAAGTAAATTTTAGTGCTTACCAGTATTCCTATTCAGAATAAAACACACCCCACAATGTTCTTAGCAAGCCACTTTCTGCATTTTTCCAGTATCCCTGTAATGTACTGTGGAAAGAGCAATCTTTAACATTCATTGGTCTGCCTATGGAGAGTGCACTGTCATACTTAATTCTATACTATTCATGCTAATAAACATCAAGGCAAATTCCAGATCTACATAATCCACTTAAATGTATTAGACATGGCATTGACACGAACACTGCTCAAAAATTGTTCAAAGTCTGTTTCCCTCTACATTCACTATGATGATCATATTGTCTGGCATTTCTATTATAATGGCAGTTTACAGAAAATAGAAGTGATTAGGGACGTCAAAATGTTACCATGACAGCAGACAACGAGTTTTCCTTTCTAGCCTTACTTACAACTTTAACAAATGTTTCCTTCCCTTTTGCTTCACTAAAACACTGTATAAGGTTGACAGAATCCACAGCTGTACCACTATATCAAATAAAGTTAACTTGCAATTTCAAAAAGTCAAAGGTAATTTAGGAAATATTCTTTGACAAACAGGGCTAGGCTATGGCATGTTCTTTACCAGACTCTGATCATTCCCACCTGGAGTACTCCATGCAGTTTTTGCCAATGCAATACCAAAAGGATTTTAAAGAAGCTAGTTAAAAAGGTACAACATAAGGCCACCAAACTGAACAGTGATACTGGACACAAAACCAATAAGGAGATGTTGGAGACCTTTAACATGCTCCCCCAAGAAAAGAAGGCTGAGATGGAATATAATCTTAGTATTTTGCATGCTCAAGACTATTGACTAGATCAGCATATGAACATACAAACATATGAAAGAGTCACCAGAAGAAGGTAATTTGGTCTATCAAGCCTACACATTAGTGTAGGGTCCCTAACTTACACCACTGACCCTGCGCTCCCGGTCTTCCCTTCCTCCCTGTCTGCCCTCCGCAAGTTCCATGGGTTCCCTGATGCCTATCCCAGGCTTTCATAAAGCTTTCCATTGTCTTCTCTGAGACCACTGCCTTTGGCAGTGCATTCCATGTTGCCACCACCCTCTCTTTAAAGAAATCCTAACCCCCCCCCACACACACCAATTTTAGGCTATGCCCCTCATAGTTTGGCTGTCTCAGCTTGAAGAGACCTTCCTTACCCACTCTGTATATCCCCTTCATGTATTTAAAGGTCTCCATCATATCCTCTCTCTCCTCCAAGAAGTACATTCACAAGGTTCTCAGCCTCTCCTTGCAAGACTTCCCTTGCTGACCCACGATCATCTTGGTCACCCTCCTTTGGACTTCTACTAGAATGATGATGCCTTTCTTAAGGTATAGATGCTAGTGTCTTATCCTATATTCTAGATGGAGTCTCACCAGTGACTTGAACAAGGGCAGTCTGACCTCGCTCCACCAGTTGCTGATTCCCCTTGCTATACAATCCAATATTCATGTTTGCATTCGCTGCTGATTTTTTGCACTGTGAGGAGTGGTTCAGGTCGTTAGTAATCACCACACCTAGATCCTTTTCATCCTCTGTCACTGCTACCCAGACTTGCGCTCAGGTAATACTTGGTCCTAGGATTTCTGGCCCCATTGTGAATCACCTTGCATTTCTTGGCATTGAAGCCAAGTTGCCAGATTACTGACCATCTCTCAAGTTTTCTGAGGTCTTCTTGCAGGTCCTGTTTCCCTTCCACTGTTTCCTCCTTCCCACAGAGTTTAGTGTCATCTGCAAACAGGCACATCTTTGCCTTTTTATCCACCTCAATGTCATTTATGAAGACATTGAACAACACCAGCCCAAGCACCAATCCCTGCAGGACCCTGTTGGTGACCTCCCTGGTGCATGATATCTCTCCCCCCACCACCACTCTCTGTGTCCTGTCCTCAGCTGGTTTTATAACCACCTGATCATTTTATCTCCAACCCCTATATCTGCCACTTTCCTGATCAGCCTCTTATTAGTCTCTGAATCAAAGGCCTTGCTGAAGTCCAGGTAAATGACGTCCACCACCTGGTCCCATCCACTGTCCTGGTGACCCAGTCAAATAAGTCAATCAGGTTCATTTGGCATAGACTTCCTCTCACAAATCCATGCTGCTTCTCATCCAGAAGACCATTCTCTTCCATGTAGCTTACCATCCTCTCCTTAAGTATGGTCTCCATGAGATTACACACAATTGAGGTCAGACTGACTGGCTTATAGTTCCCCGGGTCATCCCTGGGTCTGCTTTTGTGGACAGGCACCACTTATGACATTCTCAAGTTACGTGGCATGACGCCTGACTCCAGAGAACTATTGAAGAGGTCTGCCAGTGGGCCCTTAAGCTCCTCCATTAGCTCCTTTAGCACCCTTGGGTATATGCCATCTGGTCCTGAGTCTTGTTTACCTATCAATTTCTACCACTATGTCTGCGCTCCCTCCCCCATCTTCTCCCCCCAAGCAGAGCCAGTCCATCTTTTTCCCTAGTAAAGATAGAGCAGAAGTAATTGTTCAATACCTCTGATTTGCTTCTTTCCTCTTCCACCCATACATCCCCTTCCTGAGCCTAACTATCCCATCTTTCTTGTCCCTCTTCTCACTTATGTAGCAAAGGAAGTCCTTCTCCCCTCCCAATCCCTTCAACTGTTTCTAGTTCCTTCTGTGTCTTAGCTTGTTGCCCCACCTTAGCTGCCACTTTAGCCAACTTCAGGTAGTTTTCCTTGTCCACTTCACTCGCAGTCCTCCTCTAGCTCCTGTAGGCCACCCTCTTGTCTCTCACTGCCCTGGAAACCTCAGTGTTAAACCAGCTGAGTGATTTGGCCCTTGATTTCTTCCCCATAACCCTAACATACTCCACTGTGTTAGCCAGCACTGCATCCTGATGAGGGTCCATTTTTGGTCCACCCCATGTCCACTCTGATGCCTTCTAGGTACAACCTTAGCACCTCACCTATATTCTTAAAATCCACTCTCCTGAAATTCAGGATTTTGGTCTTGCTGGAGATGCTTTCCCAACCTATATCCAACCTGAACCATGCAGTGCTTTGGTTGCTACCCCTTAGGGTTTCCTTAACCGTTATCTGTTGTATGTGCTCTCCATTTATGAGCACTAGATTAAGAATCACCCCCTCCATGGTTGGCTCAGTAATGCCCTGAGTCAGAAACCAACCCTGTATCGCATCCAGGATCACCTGACTCCTGGCACAGAACATCGCCAGTATACCCAAGTTCACACTGGGTAGATTACAGTCCCCCACCACTACCACCTCCCTGTTTCCTGCAGCTTCCAGCAATTGTGAACACAGCTCCCTGACTTGTTCATTCTCCTGGCTTGGTGGTCTGTAGACTACTTGGTTGCCCCCCATGCCTCATTTACCACCCTGCTGATTACTACTGTAGGTGTGGGAGGAAGGTCCACAGACCTCCCCATAGAGAGGTTTCTGGGCCTCCTGTCCCCCCCCCCAGCAATTTAAACTCAGATTGTTGTCAATGCATTCCTCCAACTTGTCTCTGAGTGTATTTGAGCCCTCCCAACTAAGATTCAATCTGTCTGCTGAATACAGCCTCTTGTCTGACCATATCCCCCTCCCCAGTCTCCAATACATTTGAACCTTTGATCCCTACACCAGCTCCTCAGCCAATTATTAAATTCCTATATCCTCTTTTTCCTGACAGTGCTGGCTCTTGGGACTGATAATCACTTCTGAAAAGGCCACAGAGCTCATTATTTCCCTGCAGGCCCTTGATAACTCTTTAAGCCTACCATGCACCACAGCCACCTCTTCCTCTGCTAAGTCATTGGTACCAGGTGGATGACTAAGTTAGGTTTCCCTTATAACTTCCCTGATTCTTGGTTCCAACCTCTCTGCTACCATTCCGATCATACAAACCACCATTGTTCTTGTTCTTGGGTACCCCTTTCTCCCCACATGAATACCTTTAATTATGGACTCCCCAAAGATAACCACTCTTGCATCTCACACAGGAGTGTTTTAAGACTTCTTATCTATTCCTAGTGTACCAGCTGTCTCCCTCTTGAGCTGCTCCCTATCCATTCTGTTTTTTCCTTCTGCCACCATAACTATCCCCTCTTACTGCTTCTCCAACCCCCCTTGATCCCATTCCTTCTTGGCTAACCTTGTTTGCTACCAACCTTCCCTCCCCATCCATACTCTAACTCTCTCCCCATCCTTTGCTCCATGCTGATTACCTTTTCCACCTTGTCAACCCATGCTACTCACCTCTCTCCTCCCCTTGCCTCCAACCTCTGACTCTGGGTTTCCTCGATCCACCATCCCACCCCCGCCCCCTTCCCCTTAGCTAGCCAGTACTGCATATGTGTTTGATGAGGACACTGCAGCATCAGACCCCACTTATGCTGTTCCTCTGCCAGTCCATCCCCTTTCCTTTTGTGCTCATCATCTTGCACTCTTACAATTTCTTCTTACCACTTGCCATTCCTCCACACAGGTTCTCCAGGATCACCTTAGAGACTGGAAATTGCACCATAATCTGCACAGGGGTTGTATTCAGACCCCCATGTCAGGGGGAGGGAATGGACAAGGACATGATAGAAGGCATTCTTAGAATGGCAGAGAAAGGGGAGATACTGTTGATGGGAGACCTGAATATGCCAGATGTTAACTGGAGCACATTTGCTGCAGCCATATCCAAGAACAGGGCCATTCTTGATTCCCTAGAGGTGGCAAGCCTCAGACAGCTAGTTTTGGAACCCACTCATGAGGCAGCAATCTTAGACTCCATACTCTCAAATGGGGACAGTGAGAGGATCTCAGATCTAGAAGTGGGTAGCCATCTGGGAACAAGTGATCATCAAACAGTGTGGTTCTCAATAAACTCAGCTACAGAGGAAAACCATACAAAAGTGAGGGTACTGGACTTCAGGAGGGCTAACTTTGGCAAGATGGCAGAGTGCCTTAGAAAAACACTAGCAAACAGGCTAGAAGGAGGGGTGGAGCAACAATGGGGAAACATCAAATCTGCCATCACAGAGGCAACAGCCTTTGTGTGAAGCAAATAAACAAATCTAAACAAAAGAAAAAGCCACTATGGTTCTCAAAAGAGGTGGTGGGGAAGGTCAGGGAGAAAAAGATAGCATTCAGGAAGTATAAATAAACACAGAAGGAGCAGGAGAGAGAGCTGTACTAGTTAAGGCAGAAAGAAGCAGGGAGGGAAGTCAGAATAGCAAAGGCCCAAACTGAGGAAAAAATAGCCAACTCAGTTAAGAAGGGGGATAAAACCTTTTATAGGTACATCAGGGAGCGTAGAAAGACAAAGGGAGGGATAGTGAGGCTGAATAGAATGGACGGTGGGTGGGCAGAGAGGGATAATGAAAAAGCAGGGATACTGAATGAATATTTCTGCTCAGTATTCACAAAAGAGGAGAGGGGGAGGTACCTAATCCAAGTAACAGAAGCACTCTGGATAGTGGGGTCGATCCCAGTCCTTTCATGGAAGAAAGGGTTATGAAAGAACTCCTAAAACTGAAGGTGGACAAAGCAATAGGGCCTGACTGAATTCACAGCAGAATTCTAAATGAATTAAGGGGAGAACTAGTGAAACCACTGACTACCCTTTTTAACAAATCATGAGAGGATGGTGTGGTACCTAAGGACTGGAGGAAGGTGGATGGGATTCCCCTTCACAAAAGTGGGACCAAGACAGAGGCAAGAAACTACAGACCTGTCATTTTCACCTCTGTGGTAGGGAGTGATAGAATCACTTCTGAAGGAAAGAATTGTTGAGTACCTAGAGGCCAGTGGGACACAGGACCCAAGACAGCATGGGTTCACAGTGGGAAGGTCATGTCAGATGAATCTAATTGATTTCTTTGACTGGGTGACCAAAGGAGTAGACCACGGAGGTGCTGTGGACATGGCCTACCTAGACGTTAGCAAGGCATTTGACACAGTCCCACACAAAAGATTAGTAGTCAAATTAACCAGCCTGGGAGTGGGTCCCTGGGTAAAACATTGACTGGACATCAGGACACAGAAGGTAACTGTAAATGGAGTCCATGCTAAAGAAAGAGGGGTTAGTAGTGGGGTACCACAGGGTTCAGGACTGGGTCCAGTCCTTTTTAATGTCTTTATAAGTGACATTGCAGAGGGACTAGAAGGAAAAGTATGCATCTTTGCAGATGACACAAAGATCTGCAACAGGGCTGATACACAAGGAGGTGTGGAAAGGATGAGAAGGGACTTGGCAAGGTTGGAGGAATAGTTAGAAGTATGGCAGCTTGGATTCAATGCAAAGAAGTGCAAAATAATGCACCTGGGAAACAAAAACCCAGAGGAAGACTACACAATGTGGGGGAGGTAGTAACAACAACAAAAATGGAAAGGGACCTGGGGGTAATCATATCAGATGACCTTAAGGTTAGCAAGCAATGTGAGAAGGCAGTAGGGAGGGCTGGGGGGATACTGGGATGTATAGAGAGAGGCATCACCACCAGAAAACAGGAAGATGTTATCCCTCTGTACAGACAGTTGGTGAGACCCCATCTGGAGTACTGTGTCCAGTTCTGGAGACCCCATCTCGCAAGAAGATAGACAGGATAGAGGCAGTCCAGAGGAGGGCAACTAAAATGGTGCAGGGTCTGCAAGAGAAGCCATATGAGGAGAGACTAAAGGAGCTTAATATGTATTCCCTTGAGGTAAGGAGGAAGAGGGGAGACATGTTAGAAACTTTTAAGTACCTCAGTGGAATCAACAAAGTCCAAGAGGGTAGCATCTTTCAGAAAAAGAGATGTGCAAGAACAAGGGGACACAACTTGAAGATGGGGGGACGGTTCAGGGGCAATGTGAGGAAGTATTTTTTTCACAGAGAGGGCTGTAGATGCATGGAACAGCCTTTCTGAGGAGATTGCGGGGTCTAAAACTGTGGGAGAATTCAAGAACACATGGGACAGACATAAAGCAATTTTTGTGGGGGGTAGGAAGGAAGAAATAAGCTGTTGGTTAACTAGGATCTGCAGCTTAACCTATAGGTAGGTAAATGGGCAGACTAGGTGGGCCAGGCAGTCCTCATCTGCCATCAAGTCTATGTTTCTATGTATGTTTCTATCTTCGGAGAGGAGATGTCCCTGTACACCATGATAACCTCTCTGCTCCCAACCTGAACCTGTCATCAACTTGCTTCAGGGCTTCCCCTATCTGACCTTTCCTCCACTGCTCTGCCTCCCTACCTCTCCCTGCTTTCCAAATCCCATCTGAGCATTCTTACCTCTGTTCTGATTTGTCCCATGTTTCTGCACACTGGACAGTACCCTGAACTCCACACTGTCCCCAGATAGATATGTTTGATCTGGCATCCTGTGGCAGGACATGGGGACATGACCTGAAGATTACAGGTGGTAATTTCAAAGATAACATTAGAGGCATTTGTTTTCTCAAATGATGGTGAATCTACAGAGCAGCTGGTCAGTGGAAACTGGGCATGATGACAGCATAGACTTTTAAGGAAAACCTGGACATATTCCTGCTTACCCAGGGAATCAATGTTTTTTTTATTTTTTTTATTTATTTCATTGTTTAACCAGGAGTAGCATACTAAGCTGAAAGCTTTTTGCAGGTGTGACCTGGGAGCACAGGGAAGTTAAGTGACTTGCTCAGGGTCACACAGTATGCAAGTGGAAGCTGTGGGATTCAAACTCAGGTCTGGTCTGCTGGATGTCACCAGATTTGCAGCTCAGAGCCTTAAACCACTGTGCTATACTGCCTCCCTGGGTATACAGTGGGTAGAGAATCCCTGTAAATAGTACTGTAAAACTAATTATTTTCTTGCAAAGTAATTTTAGGTCAAACAGAGATGCAACCATAGTCACCTAAATTTAATTTAGCACTAAATTAATATCACTGCTTGCACTATAATGAAAAAAAAATACTATAGCACCAATTAGTGTGCATTTATTTTCACACCACTTAGTCGTTCAGTGAGAATTAGTGGTGGATGAACCGGTTCAGCCAAAATCTGAACTGCCATGAACAAGCTGAAGTTAGGGGAAGTGAACCGCTTCTGAACAGTTTTGGCTGTTCGGAATTGTTCGTAGAGTGGCTCCATCATGGGAATGGTGTGCAGGCGAAGCCCAAGAGCACTGGAGGGACTAGAAACAAGATTCTGTGTCCTCACTGGATGGGCACACTGTCCCTCTTCCTAAGGTGTCACTTGATTGGTTCTGTGGCTAGGAACCCAAATGGTCAACCTTAGAAGCTGGCTGCAGAGGAACAGAGATGTGGAGAAAGAACAGCAGCTCTTACACTGCTCCATGCTGCTATTTGACTATTTGTTATTGGGACTAGAAGCAACTCGTCGCCAGTGACAACAAGCAGAATAAAAACAAAATCTTATGGAGCAAAGAACAGAAATTTAGAAAAAAGTACCATTTTTGGAAAAAGGAAAACTTCAGAGGGTGGGGTGGGGACTAGGGACTAAAAGTCAGGGAGTTGGGGACTCAAGGAGAGGAGGATGGAGTAGGGACAAGTGACTTTTGAGACAGTTTTTTGGGCAGTAGACAACACAGTCAGTGAAGAACAAACTTTGGAGAAAGGACTCAGGAGAAGAAATAATTATTTTTTCTTTTTCTGTCCTGCAGTGCACTGCCTGCAAACTACTTTTTGTACACAAAAAAAGAAAAAAAAAAGAAAAGCACAGAAAACTGCAAGACAAAAAAACTACAAGTTAAGGGTTGAATAGCTGTGTCTGAAAAATATAACTTCTTTTAAGTTCCTAGCCAGCCACCAGTATGTCATGTACAATGATACTGGGGAGGACATTGTACTCCATTCTACTCAACAGTCTCTGCTGGAACAGTTGTGTCACATTCTGAAACCATTCCTGAGTGCTACCAAAGAGGTCAGTGCAGAAAAGGCATCCCTTAGCCAAGTATTTCCACCCATTCTACTTCTCAAAAAAAGGTTGGAGAAAATGAGGAACAACTTAGATATGAACCAGTCTCTAGTGAATAACATGTTTACCAGATTTAGCAATGATGACAATTTATCAGCCATGACATGGAGCAAAAGAGTATATGTTAGCAACATTGCCAGATCCACATTTCTGGAACAGACATCTACCTGATGTTTCTGAGGAGATGGAGGAGTTCAACTACAGGCAACATTTGGTTGTTGCAGTAGATGAGGTTTTACGAAGCAGTGCTACAATGACACCACCTCAAATTCAAAACTGCTCCATAAAACGATACAGAACAAGCAGACAATGAGGAGGATGACATTTGATGCCAGCCGCAGGACATAGCATGGTAGATGCATGTCTGTCTGAGCCCAACATTAGTATTAAGAATGACTCTTTAGCTTACTGGAAACAGAAAAAAAAATCATACTAGCCAAATCTGGCTACCCAGGCTTGAAAGTATATTGGATGTCCAACCTCCAGTGTCTATTCTGAGCATTTATTTAGCTCTGCTAGAGATGTTGAAACTGATAGATGAACAAGACTAACACCAGTCAATAAAGAGAAACTAATTTTCTTGAAGGTCAACTTGCCAAACTTTGACTACATATGTGATGCTAATCTTGAACAAGATGACACTGATGGTAGTACCTGTGCTACATATGTGGATTAAGTGACACATTAACATTCAATTTTCAGACTGCACTGTAAAAGTAGAGATCTGGGACTTGCCTAACTTTGGACCTCATCATCATCATCATCATCATGCTCGGGGTGGGTAGGAGGTGCAGTCTGTACATGGCATGATTGCACTGGTAGCAACTGTGGCAGACAAGTCCCTTTTCTCACATACACAGTTGCTTTCTGCTTTCTAAGGAGGTCATTTAGCTAAATGTGCCTGACCACATTCAGTAAAAAAATAAATGCTGATAGCTGTATTTTTTTCTCCCCTGATAGATGTGGTTGTAGCAGTATTGAAATGGTGACTTTCAGACTGCCTGGTGCTCTATTTTCTCTTATGCTGCATTGTGTTGCTTGCATTCCATCCATACCAAAAGCCCATGCTCAACAAAAGAGGTGCCAATTGCCAAACAAACACATTATCCCCCGTTTTTTTTTTTTTTGGTGCTGCCTGTCCCATATTATCAGCCTTACATCCCGGACCCACTGCCCCCATAACTGATCTCCCATTCACCCTGGTTTACCCCTGAAGGTGAAGCCACTGAGATGACCCCACTCCACATAGACAGGTCCAGGTTACCAGCCACATTGACTGGCAGTGCTCCCTAGGCTTACCCCCCCTCTGGGTGGGGATGCGGGGTTGGGCCATCCAGCAGAACATGGTCTCGGTTGGGGTTGGGTACTTGTGGGAGCCGTAGTACCAGTAGACGGCATCATCCCTGGGACAGGCAGCATTTTTTGTGGATGCTAATCCTTCAGGAGGTGGGATGTGCAATGTCGTCAGTGGGATGAACCCAATGTCTATCCCACCTTTTTCAGGCACCAGTCACATCGGATCATCCAGCCTCCACCAGGGTCCACACTTTTTGTGCTGGACACTCGATCACACTCCCTTCCCCCCAGAGGAGGAGAGCAGCCCTTGGGATGTTCAATCCTCCCATCCTCAGCTGGGCCTCTGATGGCCTGAGTCTGGATTCAAACCCAGGTCTCCAGCATCACAGGCAGAAATCCTACCCCTGCATCAGCTGGCCAGCCTCACATGATCCCCTTCTAAGAAAAGTCATACTCAAGAGACTGGTTAAAACAATATAGAGATCTGGGACTTGCCTGCCTTTGGACCATGTCATCATCCTGGTGGGGGTGGGTGGGAGGTGCAGCCAGTACATGACATGATTGTACTGGTAGCAACTGTGGCAGAAAAGTCCCTGTTCTCACACACACAGTCGCTTTCTCATTCTGAGATCATTTAGCTAAATACACCTAATAATAATTATAGACTACGGAGGAGACTGGTTACAAACTAAAGATCTGGTCTGGGACTTGCTCGTCATCAAAGTTGCTTTCTCATTCTTTTCTAAGCTGTCCTTTTTGGTAAATGTGCCTTAAACATATTGATTTCAGTACTGGTAGAAAACTTCAGTTTTCCCCCTGATTGTAGTAGGTGGGGGCAGTAGCAATTGTGAATTGGTAGCTGGCTGACTGCCTCTCCCTGGGTGTATGTCTGACTGGCTGCCCTTTTCTCTAGCCGGGTGCTGTTTCTGTGTTCCTGGCATCTTCTACATTACTTAATTGAAAGGCATTCACAGTGGTGCCTGTTGAGAAATAGAAATAACTACTGTTAATAACTTTATATACATAGTAAGACTATTACTTCCTTAAATGTCAGAAACAGAAGAGTGATTTGAGAGCATTCTGGGAGTTGCTTGCCTTTTGTACTTTGTAAATTTAGGTTGAAATTAGGCTACAGCCCGTCTTACTCAACCCACCTTGCCAGTGGGGCACAGCTTAATAGCCCAAATAATTATCAAGTGCTTTCTTAAACTTATGGGGATCCTGCATATTGACTACAGTACTTGGTATGTTATTCCAAATGGCTATTACGTGCCTGGTAAAAAAAAGTTTTCTCTCTTTTTTGTATTTGTCATGGGTAATTCAAATTGTTAATTATGTGATCTCAAATTTTGATTTGTATTATTAGGAATTATACCGCATTTGTTCCTTAGGATTGGATCTCTGATGATATTATAAAAGAGAAGACAATCTCCTCTATTTCTCCTAACCTCCAGGGGCCTAAAATTCAATTCCTGGATTCTGTTTGAGTAAGATAACCTAGATAGGCTTGGTATTATCTTTGTTGCACATTTCTGTGCTTTTTCTATGAGGTTAATTTCGTGTTTGTTATATGGTGACCAGAAGGGTGATGCATAGTCCACATGTGGATGCAGATCATTTCTACACAAATTCATGACACAATCCCACAGACAGCATATGGTGAGTGGCTGTCAGAGTTTAATGGTTCGCACTGATGATGTAACTACTAAGCTGCAAAGGCTGGTCAGAGTTCTGGGACTTGCCTGCCTTTGGAAAAAAGTCATCTTCATCATCATCTTGGAGGTGGGTGCTTCTTGTGAGGTTCAGCATGTACCTATTACAGCACTGACACTTCCAGTAAGCACATCTTCAGTCACATCATTCACTCCTTCTCATCCTGTTTCACTAATCATGCTGTTTATTATTACTAAACAGTGGTCTAATTGCTTTTTTCTACAGATATGATAATTAAAAGCTGTCTAAACTGATCTTTTCACGTACAGTTAACGTAAAACAATAAAGATTATTAAAGTTTTGGATAAGGTTTGAATAAGCATCCAAACCTTTTTTTACCTATCAGAACCCTTTAGAACCTCATAACCTTTTGAGGTTTTCCCATCCCTAGTGAAAATTATTTGACAATGAAAATTTCAAGTTTTACAGTATGTGACTACAAAGCTTACTTAATTCATCCCTGCTTATGAAGTGTGTGGGGGGGCATACATGATGGCTCTAGTGTTTCTTCCAACTTTAAATTACAGTGCTACTATGTTTCAATGCTACAGACAGAAATCAGGTAGGCCAGTGGTGCTCATAGACGAAGAAATAGAATCAAGCAGCATCTTTAACAAAAATAACTACAGTATAAAGCTCCTTAACAATTTCTAGTAACTATTTGCATGTATTTTCACTGCTCACCCAGTATGTATTTCGCCTGCTGATATATATGCAGATGTTTTTTCCTATGTACAGTACTGTAGTTAAGTGTTGCATTTACAGTATATGGGATGTCTCATTGCCACTGGGCCTACTTAAAAATGCACTATTCATATATCCAGTGTTATGATCTCTAATATTATTCTTTTTCTATTGAGACGTTTCAGCATCCTGCTGGGTACTAGGTCAAAAAGTCACTTCAACAATACCATGGTATAAACCGTGCTGTAGAAATGTCAGAAACAATGACAGTGACAGGGGTAGAAGAGGGTTTGTAAATTACTGCTACCCCTGTCACTGTCCACAGGTGGTAGGAAGGTCTGAAGAACCTTCAGGTGCTGTGCTTGATCAAGCCACTACTGTGGTGGAGTGACTGAGGCACTAGCTCCTGCAGTGGTGAAGTCTTGGGGACCAGGTTTGGTTCCCTGTCTCCTGATATTGTTGATTTTTTATTTGGCTCACAAACAAAATTTGTCCCTACCGAGTTTCTCCTTATCCCTGAGGTCCACACCCTCTCGGAGTTAATTATAATTATTCCGGGGAGTTTGGGGGTGGAGCCCCATGAAGCCCCCTGGAAAAAACGAAAAGTCTTATGTTTTTGTATGCTGCCCATGGCATTTCGTATCGGTCAGTGTTTTCACTGACCTTGTAATTGTTTTCACTGTTTTGCCTGCAGTGTCTTTTTTTCTGTGCTGTTGTTGTTTGTGACTTATTGACCAGATGCCTTCTGCTGGCAGGGATGGCTTTTCATGCCTGTCCATGCCTCTTCCAACTGGTGACTGCTTCCCCCTTGGACTCACCTGGTCTTCAAGTTCCCCCACAAATTTACTCCTGTGGTGAGGACAGAGGAGTGAGGGTCACCTCCCCCACTGTCCATAATTCAGTCTGGACCATGGCCCCCCATGTAGCAGTGGAAGTAGGAGGTAATTGCATAGGGCTTCATGAAGCCCCCACCATCATTTTTCAATTTTTTCTGATCCCATCCCTGCTGCAACGTGCGTATGTGTCAGTGTGGAGGCACATACACATCAAGCACTTGTGACCCCTCCCTATATGCTGCCCAAGCTGCACTACCACCAAGTCTACACCTGATGGTAGTCTAAGACTATGCAAAAGGCCTCTCCACCCCAGAAAAGAAGAGTAGCCCTTCTGATGCTCTATCCTAACCCACCATAGCTGACCCCAGGCAACCCAAGCTCATTCAAAAATTCAGGTTGCTGGCATGGCATGATTTAAGTCACCCAACACCTCAGCCCTCCATGCCACTTAGACAGTTCTGTAAAATTATTCTTAATAAATAATGGAGATAAATGGTGGTCAGTAGAAGTAGATGTCATAACTCATTATTCTAATGTGTTGGGACCCTATTCCTAATGACAAGTAGTGGCAGTTTAAAAATGGGATCAAACTATCACCCTTTTGTACCACCACCACTACCCTTTAGTGACATACAAGAAACCCCTTCACAGAAGGAAGGAGACCTATAGCCATTATGACTGCAAGCAGAGTTTGAGCTTATCTGTAACTTTAAGGATTTTAATTCAACTACTGTAGACTTTGAAAATAGAAAACAGAGTTAAAGATCGATGTTTTGGTGGACTTCTGGTGATGTCACGGAGCCATTGAGAGCCTGAATCCTTAGCTCCAGTCTCCCTGAGTAGCTATAACTCCTTAAAAGATGATTTCCACTCCTAAATTATCAAGAATGGCAGAGGCAAGTAGACAGAAGGATCATGGCAACAAAGCTAAAGCGAAAAATCCATCTAAGAAGCAGGATGAAGCTAGATTAAGTGCCCGATCTCGGGGGCCACAGTCACAGCCGCTCCTTAAGTAGTGCATGAGGCACTGATTATGACATGGAGGGGGAGACTGAGTTATCAACTCATTCCAGATATGAAACCTTACTTTCTGAAATTTAGAACTCCCATCAGGAAAACAAGAAGGACTTTAAGAATTTATCCCAGGAGTTAACTAAAATGGAGCACCATCTTGATTAGGCCGAGGAACAGATTTCAGCATCAGAGGATAAGAAAGTCCAGCTTTGCAGAGCCATAGAAACTTTGCTTCAACACACTCTTACTCTACAGGCAAAGTGCACTGATTTGGAGGGCCACTCACGACATGACAGTTTATGACTTTATGGCCTTCCTGAGGGGGCGCAGAGACCACACCAATGGCACCATCCATTGAAAATCTTTTTCATGATGTTCTTGATTTTCCCCCAGGATATGAGCTCTCTGTGGAATGTGCCCATCATTTGCTTATACCTAAACCAGTGGTCCCAGCAGCCTGACCACGTTCCATTGTATTTAAGCTTAGTAGCTTCAAGGTGAAAGAAGATCTACTTAGGAGGGCCTGGTCAAAAAAAGAATTATCGTACCTTAGTGAAAACACTCCGGAGGTCCAGCTCAGACACAAAAGGCAACCCTAGGAGGCATATGCCAAGTGAAATCCAGCCCCTAGCCTTACTGTCTGCTGAGCTTCACTGATCTTCGCCAGCTGGGAGAAAGACCAATCACAGAGGGAAAGCAGACTCCAACAGGTGCAGAAGCAGGGATTCCTTGACAGCAGTTCTACCTGAATCCTCCTTGCAGTGCACAGTTCGGGGACCTTTCTCCACTGATGCAGCTTCTCTCCTCAATTGCTCTGGTCAAACACAGCCAACGGCTGCTTTCTCAGCATCGGGAGCCACTGGAACACTAACCCAGAATTCCTGACTGCTGTATGTAAATCAGCATTTGTACACAGCTAATAGAAAGCTCTCAGCTGGAAGCTACAACTCAGACACAAAGGGCACCCATGTGAGGCATACACCAAGAGCGTTCCAGCCTCTAACCTTACTGTCTGCTGATTTTCATTAATCTTCACTGACTGCTGTACCTACTACTGAAATAGTGGTTGACTAATAGAAAGCTCTCAGCCAGAAACAACCAGAAGCAACTGCTCAGACATTAAGGGCAACCCTAGGAGGCATACACCAAGTGCAGTCCAGTCCCTAGCCTCACTGTCTGCTGAGCTTCACTGATCTTCACCAATTGGGAGAGAGACAAATCATGGAAGGAAGGCAGACTCTGACAGGTGTAGAAGCAGGGCTTCCTTGACAGCAGTTCTACCTAAATCCTCCTTGGAGTGCACAGTCTGGGCTCCTTTCTCTGATGAGGTAGCTTCTCTCCTTGCTCACTTTGCTCAGACACAGCTAGCAGCTGCTCTCTCAGCATAAGGAGCTGTTGGAACACTTACTCCATGCCCCGTAACATAAAAACAACATGTTTATTTTTCCATCCCATCAGTTCCGTGTGTACTTTGGTTTTATGTGCAGTTGATGTAATAAGGTATTGATACATCTAAAAGGCAGAACATCACTGATTGCTTTTACAGATAGCAGCAAAAAAGGTTCTTCCCACCCACCCCTGAGTCATCCTCCTTTATAGAGCCTACATGGCCCTGCCCCCTTCCTGCCTCTCCTAATTACAAAGGTGGGGCATACATATAATACTTGAATTTCTTTTTCATCTTGAGCCTCATATTTACTTTTATATCTCCACTATCTAAGACTTGCCTGCATATTTCATCCACAACCCCATACTTCCTGCCTGCACATAGGCACATCAAGGGCAAAAAAAAAAAGCCTCCTCCTCCTCTATCTCTCTTACCTTCACTTTGTTTTGTCCGCTGCCATCTGTCCTCCTTCCTAAATAAAAAACCTGCAACTCCTATTGTCTGTTACTCTCTCACAAGTAGGGACTATTACCTCTTCTTCCATCCATTTCTCAACAAACTCATAATGGACTATGTCCACTGCAGGTACTGCAGGACTCTTTTCAACCAAACAATTGCGCATAATATAAGACACCGCCCCACATGTTATGCTCTGAGACATCTAAGAAACCGGCTCCATGCTGTTTGGACTGAAATCACCTTTCTTAGAACAATGATTCAGGAGACCACACAGCACTATACTCCAACAGCCCCTAAGCACACACCCCAGGCATGGATACCTCTATCACAGAAGGCAACTAAATCAGGGGCCTGGCAGACAGTCAAAAAACATCGAGCTGCATGATCATACCATAAGGCAAAAGATCTGATAAAACTGTCAAACAGATTTCAGCCACTGTCACTCATGCCATTCATCGAGGCAGAGGTCACAGGGAGCCTAGACCTACCACAGGCCTCATGTGAGCAAAAAACAAGCTAAAGGAAGACACAGGACATAATTGCAAATCTCGTACTTGTCATAGGGGACTCAATGATTCAGAGAACAGAGTCTCACCTACAACAGAGCAAAAATACAAAAGTTGCAGTTAGGTGCCTTCCAGGATCATCAGTGCACAGAGACAGTAACTGCATTGAAAAAATTGTATGGAACACAGGGATAAAACCGCACATCTTAGTCCACCTAGACACTGACGGCCTGGCCAATCTTTCAGTGGAGGAGACCAAAAGGCATCTGATCTCTCTAGGTGACAAACTTTCTCCAATTTTGTCCGCTGTCTCATTCTCTGAGATTCTTCCAGTATGGGAAAAAGTAGCTAGCGGGAAGAAGATCAGAGATAAAGACATCTCAGAGCTCAACTATTGGGTCAGAGACTGGTGTGCAGAGAGGGGCTACAAATGCATAGGGGACTGGAATATGTTCTGGGAAAGGCAGTTCTTTCGATATGATGGCCTGCTCATCATCAAGGAGGGCACCTGGGCACTAGGCCAGAAATCTGATGTTTTCATTTCTAATTTAAACTAGTTAATGGGGAGTGGGCATCAGCATTTGAGAAACCACAGGGGACAACTATTGCCACTCCCCAACAATCTCCTATGAACACACAACCAGATCAAGACAAAACTAACACACAACTTATTGGCACACTTAAGGACCCTACAAGGCTATTTAGTATAAAGACATTGTCTCCTGCAAATATACATAATAAGGAAAGTGCCACAGTGTTCGGTTCTAACCAAAGAAGGTGAGCATTGTGCATCAATGCTTCTAGCTTGGTGAGCAAAATCCCAGATCTCACCACCATAATGGTGGAGGCAGACCTGGACTGGGTCACAGTCACAGAGACATGGTTCACTGAGAACCACAACTGGGATGTAACTATCCCAGGGTGCACACTATTCCAAAGAGAATGCAAAGGTAAGAAAGGTGGAGGGGAAGCAATGTATTTAAAAAAACTGCATCAATGCTATGGAAACCCAGGGACACAGCAGCAATGCAGAGGTCCTCTGGGTGACCTTCAGAGCAGGAAGTAATTACTCTATCTGAGTTGGGCTTATATACAGACCCCCAGCCCAGAATAAAGACTTGGACAGTGAACTCCTGGAGGCCATCCTACAGATGGCAGACAACAGAGAACTGGTCGGTGATTTCAGCCTACTGGATGTAAATTGGCTCTCACACACGGCCTCTACTGAGGAATAGAGAATTCCTCCTAGAACTAAAAGGAGCAGGACTAGGACAGTTAGTGACCACACTAACATGAGAGGAAGCTATCCTGGATCTCATGCTCTCAAATAGCGACAGGATTTCTGACTCAGTGGTGGGCAGCAATCTAGGTACTAGTGATCATAGGACCATCTGGATCACAGTCGCCAGTAAAGAGCAAGTCAGCCACAGCAAACTCAGGGTCCTGAATTTCAAGAATGCTGACTTTACTGAAATTAGGGCTTCCATAAAACAAATACTTATCAAGGAAACAGGGGGCATAGTGGAACAGAGGTGGAAAGCCCTGAAGGAAGTTTACTCACAATAACTGCCCAGTGCATGAAGCAGATCTCCAAGTCAAGAAAAAGGAGGAAATCACTATGGTATATCAAGGATGTAGCAACAAAAATAAAGGATAAAAGGAGAGAGATTCAAGGACACTAACATTGAGGAACATATGGAAGTCTACAAAACAAAGTTAAAAGAAGCAGATAAGGCAGTACGGGCAGCCAAAGCCCAGACAGAAGTAGAAATCACATGAGAAGTGAAGAAGGGTGACAAAACATTTTATAGCTACATCAGAGAAAAAAGGTAAACAAAAGGAGGCATTATAAGAATAGCAACCAAGGACAGCAAACAGGCAGAAAATGATAATGAAACAGTAGAGATTCTAAACAGTTTCTTCTGTACAGTCTTCAAAAAAGAAGACAATGGCAATGGACCCAAAATGCAGAACATAGGCAGACTCACCATAGAAGCAGATGCTGGACCGTTTACAAGAGACAGTGTCTTATTAGAGCTTCTTAAATTAAAAGCAAATAAAGCAATGGGTCCAGGTGAAATCCACCCTAGAATTCTGAAGGAGCTGGTACAGGAAATTGCAGGCCCACTGGCAGAATTATTCACACAGTCTCTAGAGAGTAGGAAAATACCTCAGAACTGGAGAAGAGCCACTGTGGTACCATTGCACAAAAGCGGAAGCAGGGAGGAGGCCAGAAACTACTGGCCAGTGAGCTTGACCTCGGCAGTGGGGAGGCTTATGGAGTCCCTACTTAAGGAACTTCACTATTCTTTCCTTATGGAAACAGGGCAGCTAGATACTAAAAAGCATGGATTTAAAGAAGGACGGTCATGTCAAATGAATATGATTGAATTATTTGACTGGGTATCCAAATAGAGGTCCAGGGAGGGCAGCAGACATAGTCTTTCTAGATGTCAGCAAGGCTTTTGACTCTAGCTCCCATAGAAGATTGGTCAATTAGCTTGAGCACTCCGGGTTTGGGCACAAAATAGTCAAGTGGGTTCAAAATTGGCTCCACAATAGAATGAAGAGGGTCATAGTCAATGGAACACTGTCAAGTGAGGGAAGGGTGATCAGTGGTGTGCCTCAAGAATCTGTCATTGGCCCAATCCTCTTCAATATATTCATCAGCAACATTGCTGATGGCCTGCAGGGTAAGATATGCCTGTTCACAGATGACACAAAGCTTTGCAACAGGGTAGATAACATTGAAGGAATGGCAGTAATGGAAGCAGATCTAAAGGGCCTAGAAGCATGGTCTAGAGACTGGCAGTTGAAATTCAATGCCAGAAAATGCAAGGTTATGCACCTTGGTAAAGGAAACCCAAGGAAAACATACACACTGTATGGCTGAACAATTAACAGAAACAAAACTTGAACGGGACACCAAAGTGCTTATTTCTGATGATTTAAAGGTGATAGACAATGTGTAAAGGAGTTGCAGAGAGCTAGTAGCATCCTCAGATGTATTGGCAGGGGCATTACAAGTAGGAAGTGAGAGGTCATACTCCTTCTGTACAGGTCCTTGGCGAGACCACATCTCAAGAACTACATACAGTTCTGGGGGCTACCCCTAAGAAATGACATAGACCGCTTGGAGACTGTACAGAGGAGAGCTACTAAAATGGTACAGGAACCGCACCAGGAGCAATATGAATCTAGATTACAGCAACTGCAAATGTACTCCCTCAAGCAAAGGAGAAACAGGGGGGATATGATAGAAATCTTCAAATACATAAATGGCATAAATATGGTACAAGCAGAAAACCTCTTTCACAGAAACAAGACCATGCAAATGAGGGGGCACAGTTTGAGACTTACAGGGGGTAAGTTTAAAACCAACATTCGTAACTTCTACTTCACAGAAAGGGTGGTGGACCCTTGAAATAACTTACCATCAGAGCTTGTGGAGGCCAAAACAGTCACTGCTTTTAAGCTAGCATGGGACAAGTACTGCGGTAATCTAGGATGAAGAACAGAATGGGGGGTAGGCAATCTGGGCAGACTAGATGGATCATATGGTCCCCTTCTGCCAACACATTCTTATGTTCTTATGTCCAGCAGGCCTGACAGTAATAAATCCCCATTGTTAGTCTTCTAAGGGAAAAGGGTATATGCTTCCAAATGCGGTTTCCTGCTAAGCTTAACATTTTTGGGGATGATGGATCCCAATTGTAAACCTCAGGAAACAAGGCCTTAGAAGCACTCCAAATTAAAGGGCTCATGTTACCCTCCATGGAAGCAGACCACATTTTGATGAGACGCACCTCTCACATGGACTGAATTTATGTGACACAGAAGTCAAAGGCTACTTCCTCTCTTCAGCTCTTGAGAGAAGCCCTGGAACTGCTTGGCAGTGTACAGCAGCCTAATAAAGACAAACCAGCTTCACCAATTGCAACATCGGATAGCTGAATGAATGTAGAGAAACTTCAGGCTCTACAGAATTGTGAGAACTCTGCCTTCAGATGGAGAAATTCTTTAACAGCATTGAGGGATGTTCCTTCTATTAATTTGTTTGTTATTTTTCTGATAGTAATAAGGTGTTTTCATAGGACACTATGGAACATACTTCTCCCTTGTGGTTCATTCCACATCAGAGATTCTTTAAGGTCACTTGACCTGCATCTGATTTGAACTTAGGGACGCTAGTTTACACACCATTGCTGTGTTGCTAAAGTATTTCTACAACAGCAAAAAAGATCAGCATGGTATAATCCTACATAAGTGATTCCATACTGCACAGTTAACTGTGTTCCCCAGAGTTCTGCACAGACTGTTAACACCTTTTTTTTTTTTTTGGATTAGCCTAGTTTGTTACTGGTGTGGGAAAATCTCCTCCTCCCTAAATATGTATCTATGAGTGACTATACCATTTAACATGTTTAATGGTTACTACTGTCTGGTTTTGTTTATTTGGGGGGGGTAGGGGAGTGGATATTGAACTCAGTGTTCAGAAGGGGTTCTAATTACATTTTCAAGCCTTTTACTTGGGTATATTGAAGCAAATACATTGGTTCTGCTCATATAAGAAGCCTGTGGGAGACCCAAGAGGTTCACGATTTTTCTCTTTTTGTGACTGGGTCTTGGCAGCTCCTAGAGCCTTTAGCTCTGTGACAACTCTGTGCTTATTAGCACCCACATAATAGAGCTGTAGCTCCACCTGACTCTGGAGGAGGGCTCTCCCCATTAGGGAGGGAAATGTTCCTTCTCCTTTCTAACCTGTTTCTGGTTTAGGGTAGAATTAGAGGTCAAACTTGCCTTTTGACCTACCTTGGAAGTACATGGTTTTTAGTTGTTATATAACCACATTGGCTAAGTTTTTATTTACTGTTCAAGGCCATAGGGTTTTTTATTGCTCTAGTATGTCGAAGTTCCTGAGGTTATTAAGCCTCTACTTACTGCATAATACTGGACAGTTAAGTGGCATCAGAATAGCAGATGACGCACTTTTATAAATGGTGGTTGTGGGCTATAATATCTGCTCCTATAATGTTAATGGGCTCACAAATCCCATTAAACATAGTAAAATCCTCACATCTTTAAAGAATGCTGGAGCAGATATCTTCTTGTTGCAGAAAACTCATCTTTCTGCACAAGAGCACAAAAAGTTGGAGCAGTTTGGCTTCGGTCATGCTGTCGCTGCCTCATTCAATGGCGGTAGGTATAGGGGTGTGGCAGTTCTTATTCCCTCAAGCTCCCCTTTCAGTCACTGGATAAAAAGGTGGGTAAAGAAGTCTGTTATGCTATGGTCAAGGGAAGGCTTAATGGAAATCTGGTTATTGCTTCAGTTTATTTCCCACATAGTTCCCCATATACCTGATATTGTTCTTTCTTTTTAGTCTTGGGGGATGGTGAAATTATATGTGAAGGGGATTTTAATTTAACATTTGACCCCAACTTAGACTCTACCTCACAAATTCCAAAACAAGACCACAAAGCAGCACATCAGGTGTCTAAACTTTTAAAGGAGATCGGTTCCGTTGACACCTGGCGCTATGTAAATGGACCCACCAGAAATTATAGTTTTTAATCACCAGTACATTATATTTATTTTAGACTGGACTACATATTGATACTGCAGGAATCAACTGAGAAACTGGTCTCAGCGTGGATGGGAGATTTCACTCTCTCAGACCATGCCCATGTGTTCCTTTAAGTGCAAGTAGGGACTTTCTGGAAGAATACTTTCTGAAGGTTAAATAATTCATTATTGCGGGTCCCAGAGGTGCTGAAGCAAGTTAAGGACTTTTTTAAACAGGCCTTAGCTGATAATGATACACCATGAGCTTAATTCCTCTATATCACGGGATACCCTCAAGGCTCTCCTCTGTGATAAATTTATGGAGATTCTGCTAGAAAAAAAAAAACAGAGAGAAGCGAAGAAAGAGACCCTTATTTCACAAATCCATTTGTTAGAAGACCAACAACAATAGAAAATTGATAAATACAAGATGAAGGAACTCACTGCCCTGAAGAAGTAATTAAATAATCTCTTTGATTACTATGTGGAGCAAAAACTAATGTTTCTGCACCAGAACTATTATGATGGAGGCCCAAAAGTGCTGCACCTCCTAGCTGGATGGCTGTGAGTGCAATAGGCCAGGGCAACCATTTCCACTATTAAAGTATCCCGAGACACTTGATTATATCAGTCAGTTGCAGACCTCTCATTGGCCTTTAAAAATTGCTATGCTAATTTGTATGCATCCTCTCCCCCTTCCCCGGACTCTGAGAAAAATGGATTCCTATGGGCACTGCACCTTCCAGCCCTCTCAGAAAACCATAAGAGTTCTCTGATGGCTCCTATATCTGGAGCAGAGGTTCTATTTCAAACAGGCAGACTTAAAGTGGGGAAGTGTCCAGGTTCTGCTGGTCTTAAGGGCAAATTTTATAAAGCATTTAAAAATGAATTCTCCCTTATATTGCAAATAGTTTTTTCTTTTGTTTTATGCTCTCAGGGCTGTATCCCTCCTTCATGGGTCCATGCTATTATTTCTGTGATTCCGAAACTGGGCAAGGACCCTACCAACTATGCCTCATACAGGCCAATTTCTATCTTGAACATAGACAACAAGATTTTAACTTCAACTTTTTGCTTCTCATCTCCAGGAGATGATTCCCAGCCTTGTTCACATGGATCAGGCAATGGGTTCATTCATGGTAGACAGGCACAGGATAATGTTAGACATACTGCATATCTCATAGATCATCTTCAAAAGCAGAAAACTCCAGCTCTACTGCTGAACCTCAACACAGAGAAGGCTTTTGATAAGGTCTCGTGAGCTTTCCTGTGTAGGGTTCTTGCCCATTTCAGATTCCCTCTGCCTTCATTACTTTTCTTTTCAAACTTTATGATAAGCCCCAATGTTTTATTAGAGCTAATGGGCATGTTTCTGATAGTTTCTTGTTACAAAGGGACACACATCAGGAGAGTCCCTTATCCCCTCTACTTTTTGCACTATATATTGAACCCTTAGCCCAAAGTATTTGCCAACATGAAAAAATTAGAGGTATCCACTTTGCTGATTTGGAGCATAAATTATCTCTTTATGCTGACGATGTGCTAGTATTCCTCATGAGCCTGGACACTTCCTTGACAGCTCCTTTTGAACATCTTAAAACTTTCTCAACTATGTCAGGCTACACTTTAAATGCCCAGAAGACTGAAGTCTTAATATTTAATTACGTCCCACCTGCAAAGGTTTACATCACTTACCCAATGAAATGTGGGCTAACATCCCTTAAGTACCTACATATAATAATAGCTCCTGACCCCTCCCAACATTTTTCCTTAAATTACTTATCTCTTAATTACTGACTAAAAAATGACGAGACACTAGCATCTCCTCCCTTTATCTCTATATCAAAGGGTACAAGTGATAAAAATGAATGTCCTCCCAAGACTCCTTTACCTTTTTCAGTGTGTCCCATGCCTGATCCTCACATCAGAACTGCTAAAATGACAATCACAGTTTCTGTCTTTTATTTGGCAGTATAAAAGATCTCATATCCACCAACCACTTTTAATTTTACCTAAAACACAGGATGGCCTAGCCTTTCCTTGTCTGTCGAGTTATTGGACAGCGGTGCAAATGAAATTAGCACTGTTATGGGAGAATCATAGCTATGGGGCTCACTGGAAAATGAAGGACCTTTCTAGACCTGTGCCTATACCTCTACCTGCAGCCCTATTCTCCTCTACCAATTTGTCTACTTTATGAAAATCCCTTTCACCTGAGACTTGGGTGATCCTTGAAGGATGGCGCAGGGGTACCTCCTCTAAATTATTGAAAATACCACTTTTGGAACTATAAATGGTGGCTTAACAATCTACAGTTCCCTCCTTCAGGACGGGACCTAGTTCAAGGCCCACATCAACCGGAGCTTCTGTGCCCCCTGGCAACTTTTACAGAATCTAAATATAATTACCTTTGCTAAGCAAATATATAGCTGGAGAGAAACTGACAGACTTAGATATTTTAAAATGAAAGACTACATTCTTAAATATCTTAAACTTAGTAACACTCAACCTCAGATGCAGGAGGAATCTCTCCCTTTTCTTACAATTTGATCTACTAGGAGCAGAGAAAAAGCAATATCTTTGATATATCAAATCCTTTTGTTAACCTGGTTCCATAATGCAGATTTTTTGCAAGGGAAGTGGGAGAGGGATTTAGGTGTGGATCTATCAGACAAGCAGTGGCCACAAATATGGAAAAAGACTTGGCACACAACTTCTTCTCCCTTGTGGAGACAATATGCATGGAAAGTTAAAGTACAATTTTTTTAGTCCCCTCCTTTCTGGCTAAATGGTCACTTGCATGCTCTCCTAAATGTTGGAGACACTGTGGGACAGAACAAGCATCTCATGCTCATATTTTTGTCCACTGTCCAAAATTGGCCTCCTTCTGGACTGCAGTAACTGAACACAGAAAACAGCTGTTTGGCATTGTAGAACCGCTGACCTTAGAATATTTAATGTTAAATCTTCCCCCTCTCTCACTTAAAAGGAAAGATACCTTATATCTGTGGGATATTTTGTTAGTAGCGATATTTAAAACTAAAACAACGAGATGGCTCCAGGTTGACCCCCCCATCACCCTGCCAGAATGGAAGCAGATCATTCACTCCATACAAGCAATGGAAAAACTAACATTCGATATACAACAAAAATCCACCTTATTTCTTAATTGCTGGACAAGATGGGAGCTATATCAATCAAACATCACTTAGATAATCATACCGCTGCTTTGAGTAAGAGGTTTGAAACCTATTGTGCTCTTTTCCCCTCAATCTTATCAGATGAAAGCCAAAAATTCTTTAAGATCAAGTCTTGTAACCTCCCTTACCTTGTTAATTTCTGATTCCACACCTGTCCTCAGATATACATACTTAGATCAGAGTGCTGCTTTAGTGTTTATCTTTTATCCAGCAGATGAGTTACATTTTAGATCTTCTAGGTTGTAGCTGCAGTCTTAACCTCAGAAATTTAAGTAAGAGTCCAGCAAGGTATAACATGGATTTATTTACTAAGCTATGCAACACCTTCTGGCCTGTTGTGATAGATATTATTTTGTTAAGAAGTCTACTGGTTAAGTTATGTGTATTCTGTACCTCCTTGATGACATCTGTGTGGAATTTTTATTTAGCATATTATGTTAAATATTTGTTGAAATTGAAAATCTTTGAAATAGCTTGAGTATAAAAAAATTTATGTTTTGAACTTAGGTCTTCTTCCTCCAACCAACCCGTGCTATCGGTGGGCTTTTGTGCAACTGCCCCTGTATCTGTATACATCTATTTTCATTTTCACCAGATGTTGCTATCTCCGTCTTCTTCCCCCACATTTGTCACCTTTCAGCCTTCTTACTTGGCATTGTTAATTAGTCCCCACCTGGGGATCTCTCTAGCTCATTCACTGCTATTTAGCCTTTTCATTGCCATCATCACCTTTTTGTTTTCCAGATTCTCTCTTTATCTTGCTATTTATCACTTCTTCTCACACAGCCTCCCCCTTTTTCTTTCCCCACATATATATCCCTTATTTTACCTCCCCTCTACACTAACGTTACTTTTTTTTTCTTTTAGATATTTTCTGAAGAAGACCTAAGGTCAAAACATTGATTTTTAACTCGATTTTCTATTTTCAGTGTGCATCTAATATGCCATTTTGTTTTGCTTTCAGACCACATACTGATGCAGCACCTTGTTTTGGTTTTTGCATGTTGTGTGCTGTAGACTTTTGGTGTGTGCCACGGGAAATCCTGGCATGCAATGGAAACAGCATTTGTCTGAATGAACAGGTTGCATTGAATACAAATATTATGGCAGTAGACTAAAAACTGTCAAACTGTCATATAGACTCAAAATTCCTTCATGAGACTCTCTTCCTTTGAAATAAATTTCCCAGACACAATTTGTTGCAAAAATCTGACATGGTTGTTTGATGTAACAGTTCCCTGTAGACAGTTATATTTAATGGGTATATAATATTTAAGTTGACCAGCACCATAGTAACACATATGTGGTATTTGCTGCACTTTGATGGGAAATCCCAATACGACACAAGTTAAGTCTTGCAGCATTTTAGGAGGAATTTTGAGTTACAAGTTCATTAGAAAATCTAGCTTTTTACCACAACAGGACACATCCTAGGAATTGCCTACACAATAAATAAATATTAATGTGCTTCCAGCATGCCTATTAGATTATTGGGGTTATTTTAATTAAAAACACTTCAACATCTGATGGACAGCAGAAACAAAAAAATACAAAAGTAAACAGAGGATATCAATTGCAAGTTAAACAGATTCAGCTGGGTCAGATCCATTGTTAAGTATATTAACATTTTTAACATATATATATATATATATATATATATATATATATATATATACACACACACACACACACACACACATATATATATATATTTTAATCTGTGAACAACTGCACCTTCACCTTCAGCTGTACATATACAGTATATAATCCAGTAAATTCTGGTCAAAAATGAATATTTTAAACACAGAAATAAAAAAAAATGCTTTAAATTGGCCAATTCATCAATGTGTGAATATATTTATTTTTTCTTTTTTGTTTCTTCCATATTGCTTTCTTTTCCATGGAGCAGCTGGCAGTTCTGCCCATGAGTCCAATTCACTTGACTCCAGCTTCAACCTAGGCAAGTCCCCCACAGATTTCTCCCCATGGCGGGGTCAGTGAGGGGAGGACCATCTAACTTGTGAATAGTCCAGAATCCTGGGTGGAATCTCAAGTAGGGTTCATGCAAAGGGCTTCATGGAGCATGCCAGAGATCCCTTTTCCATTTTTCTTCCATCCCTGTTGCTGAGCTGCACACATCAACATGTGCATGTGGAGATGTGTGCACACTGTGAAGTCCTGAGGCACCCTCCAGCCTTTGGCACCTTCAGACCTGCACTACCCCCCAGCCTCCACCCAGTGGTAGTCATTCGTCGGGAATGCCAATCCACCCTCCCCAGGAGAAGAGAGCAGTCCTTCAGATATTTGAACATCTCCCTCCTTGACCAACCTCCAGCAACTGCCACTCACCACAGAACATGGGTCACCAGTGTGGCAGGAGATAAGGCACCAATGCCTCAGCCCTCCACACCTCTGGGCTGGCTATGAGTGAATATTTTGTAATGAACAGTGCCATTCTATGGGGCCACCCAAATGTGTATAGAAACACAGGCAATTTTGGCAGAAAAAGACCACTGGTCCATCCAGTCTGCCCATGGTTCCCTATCTATCCTTCAGGCTTAATTTTCATCCAGGGCACTAGCCCCCCCTCCCAATCCTCCCCTAATCAGAACCCTGCTACTGTTGCCTTGAATAGCCACAATAGCCTTCACTCAGTCCCAACCATGTTTGAAACATTTATAGTTTTGGCTACTACCACCTCAGCTGGCAGACTGTTCCAAGGTTCCACCACCTTCTTGGTAAAGTAATAGTTCTTCATATCCCTCTTAAACCTTCCTCCTTTCAGTTTCCACTAATGACTGCTTGACCTTTAGCTTGTACATTTGCTAAATAACTCTTCACAGTTCACCTCATTCATCCCATTTAGGAATTTGAGGGTCTGTATCATATCCTCCCCCGTCTGGTGTCAAGCAAATATATGTTTAATTCATTGACCTGAGGACTCCAGAACTGGGTGCAGTACCTCAGTTTCGGCCTTACCATTGACCTATAAAGAGGTAATATTACCTCTTTCCTGCTACTGTCTATACCACTCCCAATACATTCCAGTATCCTATTTCCCTTACTAATGGCCTTATTGCACTGACTTGATTATTTGAAGGTATTGCTGATCATGACTCTTAGGCCCCTCAGTCTTAGTGCTCAGCTTTACCCCTCCCATTCAGTACTCCATCCTGGGACCACTCTGCATCTCCCTACTTCCCTTATTTCTGTCAACCCACCCACAGAACTTTGTGTCATCTGTGAAGAGACACAACCTACCCTGAATTCTTTCCTCAGTGTCACTGATAGACGTACTGAAGTGGATTAGGCCTAGAACAGATCCCTGTGGCACCCCATTTGTGACTTCCTTCTCTGCCGGTTTGACCCATTTACAATGACCCTTTACTGCCTCCCCCTCTGCCAATTTCCTATCCATCTTACTATGTCCCTTGCAGCTCTGAGATCCTCCACCATTTTCAGCAATCACCTTTGTATTTATGTTTCAGTAGCATAAGAGCAACTGTACAGAGATCAAATCTTTCATAGATGCCAGTACACATTATTTATAATTAATGAGTGATATTCAACAATTACATGAAAAAGTTATTTGGTTTACAACCGGCATACATTTGTTACAAATAGCCTGTAAGGGATTAAAAAGAAAAAATAAAGAACTATGCTTCCTCTGATAGTCTACTTCAATGTGATACTTGCTGATGACATACTGTAAGGCTTCCAGTCCGGTATCTAAAGTTCACTTACCCTAGTCCCAGGCTTCCCCCATCCATCCTGCTGCCCATATTGCAGCCAACCCCAGGATACCACAATGTGTCACTTCATTGGACGTGTCCCCACCCTGCAGTGGGAATTAGCCTTGCCGGCTTTACCAATGGTCCTGGGTGCTGTTGGTGTGATGTCTGGGTGGCCTGGGGGCTCTGGTGATGAGTGGTCCTGGGAGGCTGTCATCCGACCTGAGTACTCTTTCCACCATTTATTTCATATGGGAATATGATGTGCAGAATGTCTGGGCAGACACCAAAGTCAGTCATGCCCACCCCTCCATGATGGAACCTGACAACCTGCTGTTCCCCCGGCCTCCATCAGGAGACAGCCAGTGCCAGGCTTGCAACCACTTCCTCCCCCCAAGAGAAGGTGAGCAGTCAAGGGATGCTCAAGACTTCTCTCTCCCAGCCAGCCCTCCAATGCCCGAGTCTGTTCTTGAACTCGGGTCGCCGGCATCGAAGAGGCGAATCTTTCCGATGTGCTGGTGGGCTGGCTTTCCAGGTCTGCTTGATGGATCATTTCCTGCTATGGTGGGGGGAATGCACAGACTCACTGTATGTGAATACTGCAGGTGAGGCAGAAAACATGGTGAATCACTTTAAGCAGCAATATATCCTGCCTGTTCAAGATGTGCTGCTTACTTACAAGTCAGACATTTTCTGATAATAAATCTAGAGGAACCTTTACTTCCCCTTAGTTATATCACATACAGTGTTACTGGTCTGCTTCCCAACTGATATGCAACCCACATCTGTGATTTGCACATTACTACTGAAGGCAAATAGGCACGACACAGGCAATCTGTGAAAAATGGTCTGTAGACCCAAATTAACCTGTATCAAAGTAAACATACAGTAGGAAAGGGAAGCTGACTACATTAATGTATGCTCCAGAAGTACTGGAATCTGACTAATCCCACATAACTTGTGTTAGTGAGGAAGTCAAAGGGTAAAGATGCTAACCAGGCAGCGGCCTTACAATGGGGTGAAAGGAAAGACCATGTGTCACAGTTTCTGAGGGAGTAGGCAGACAGAAGAGTAATCAAAACACAAGCAAGGTCACACAAAAATTAAACAAAAAAAGAAGAGAATATCAGAAATGCACTGGGATAATTACAGAACAAGCACTGTAACAGTAATCTAGAAATACTGAAAAATACCACTAAAATAAAATTTAAATACACAATTCTGTTAGGAAAATTAATAAGCCATACCTTTACCAGTCATTATTGCAAACTCTTTTTTCACTCCCATATTCTAACAAATCAGGATTACTTATAATGCTGCCGGGTCTGCTGCCCATATTACTGTCATCATCACTGTCACTGTCATAGGGGGTTGTCCCTATAGGGGTCTAATTCTCCCAGACAGTCCCCTATTGGCCGATCTCACAGACAAATTCAGCAATCTCAGAGGAGAGCAAACTGTTACTGTCATCCTCCTCATCAGAGGTGTAATTATAACTTGGTGCAGTGCTGACTGCAGCCATTGATTCTGTGCACTTTCCCATATTTCCGGAGCACAGCTATTGAGCTGCTGTCTGACTGTCATGATGTGACATGTAACACGTGCCTAAAGTTAGAAAAGATCACTTTAAAACAAACAAATCTCTACTTCTGGGTTTGCTTCTTACAAAACAGAGATTTTTTTTTAAATAATACACCCATTTCTGGATTGAAAAGGCACTGCAATCACCATGGGAAGACTGACTGCAAGTGAATACTGCAGGTGAGACAGAAAACATGGTGAATCACTTTAAGCAATAACTCATGAGTAGTAGTAAGCTTTTATTTATTGGTCTGAGACCTTTACAATCATAAAATCATATCAATCAATCAATCAAAATCTTTATTTATCCAGGCGAACATCATTGAGCAGATCTCTTTTACAAGATGGACCTGGTACAATACAGACTGGACACAAATTGATCAATTTCATAATGCAATAAATATATATAGGAAAAGTGTAAAGTGGATCCAATTCATGCCATCCAGGACTAAACATATAAATTCACATGTATCTATATAATATACAGCATGCTAATAGACACATATACAGGAGATATAACCTTAACAGATTTTGTAAACAAGACTGCGTTCTAATTCTATTCCATATCCTATCAATAGTTAATAAATAACATACCACTGAATGCACAATTTCCTCATCTTCAACTGTTAATAGAAGATTTAGGAGTAAATTAAGATAATTAGTAAGTATAATATTACATATCGGATCTATCCACTTTTTCCTATGAAAGCTGTACCAAGGACATTCGAAAAACACATGTATCAGGTTCTCGTTGCTGGTCATATTGCATAAACAGTATTTGGCTTGTGGAGATGTATTTCTATTAAACCTTGCAAACAGGACATTACTAGGAAATACCTCATATCTAAATCTTGTATAAATAACTTTCTGCTTATGATTCGAAAGTATGTCTAAATGGTACCTATAGCAGTATAAATTATCATTTCTTGTTAGCTACGGGGAAATATGTAGCTTGGCATTATTCTGCAAATCCAGATGTTTATAATGGTCAATCAATGTGCTAGTAAGAAAAGTTTGATATCTCAAATGATTTTGATTCCTTTAGTTATATAGTTATTTAAGTAATCAAGTCCCAAGACCTGTTTTAACTTGGTTATAGTACATAGATACTGTACATAGATACATAGACAGTGTGGGCAGATAAGGGCCTATGACCCACCCAGTCTGCCCATTTGAGCTTGTAAGTTCATTTTATATTTTCCTAGAAGTCTGTTGCCCCTCACCCCTGACCTCCAGAATTCCTTTATGTCTATCCCATGCATTCTTAAATCCCATGATTGTTTCAGCCCCAACCACTTCCACTGGCAGGGTGTTCCACTTGTCCATCACCCATTCTGTGAAGAAATTCTTCCTCATATTTCCTCTGAATTGTCCTCCCTCCAACTACATCCCATGCCCTCTAGTCTTGGAACATCTCTTTTTTTGCTTATAAATAGTGTATTCCTGCACCCTGTTCCTCCTTGTAAGGTACTTGTGTGTCTCTATCATATCCCCTCTCTCCCTCCTCTCCTCCAGGGAGTACATATTTAAGTCCTTCAACCTGTCGTCATAGGACTTGTGATGCAATCCATGTACCATCTTTTTTTTCCCTCCTCTGAACCTTCACTACCCTGTCCATGTTCTTATGTAGGTAAGGTCTCCAGAACTGTACAATGTACTCCAGGTGGGACCTCACTAGTGTCTTGTATAGTGGAATTATGACTTCCCTTTTCCCACTGGTGACGCCCTTGCCTATGCATCCCTGCATCCTATCTGCTTTACCTGCTGCCTTGTTGCACTATTTCCCTACCTTGAGGCCATCAGAGATGATAACCCCAAGATCCTTTTCCTGCTTGGTGCATGCTATATCCTCACCCCCCCCCAACTGATATATTGTGCCAGGGTTTTTATGCCCCATATGCATTATCTTGCACTTCTTTGCATTGAATTTCAACTGCCAACCCCCTGACCATTCTTCACATTTCTGCAGGTCCCTTCTCATTCTGTCTACAGCCTCTGGTGTGGCCACTCTGTTATGGAGCTTTGTGTCAACAGCGAACAGGGAAATTCCACCTTCTAGGTCCTGCACAATGTCACTGGTCCCAGCACTGATCCCTGTGGTACCCCACTGATCACTCTTCCCTCTGTGGAGTGACAGGCATGTACCACCACCCTCTATGTCCTGCTGCCCAGCCAGTTATCTACCCACCACACTACTGTCCTGCCCACACCCATATTCCCCAGTTTGTGTAATAGTCTTCTATGTGGCACACTGTCAAAGGTCTTGCTGAAGTCCAGATAGGCCATGTCCACTGCCCTCCCCTGAACCACCTACCTAGTCACCCAATCGAAAAATTAAATGAGGTTGGTCTGACATGGCCTCCCCTGGTGAAACCATGCTGCCTTGGGTCCTGTAGTCCATTGACAACCAGATGTTCCACCAATCTCTCCTTCACTAGTGCTTCTATGATCTTCCCCACTACTGAGGTGAGGCTGACTGGTCTGTAGTTCCCCACTTCCTCTTTGTTCCCACTTTCATATAACGGGACTACTGTACATCTGCTGTCCTCCAGTCTTTGGGTACCTCCCCTGTTTCCAGTGATTGGCTAAAGAGGATTGCCAGAGCTTCAGTCACCACCTCTCTTAGTAAACAACGATGCAGAGTATAAATGACCTAGGCTGTTTCAATTACCCTTTTCTTTTAAACATAAAGCCATTAACCTCTCAGTATTATGCTGGAGAATTTTCAAACACTAATTGATTTTTCTTGCATCATGACAGGCCTTCAGCTGAGAAAGTCCCAACTCAACCCTAGTCAATGCAGCAGGTATAGAATTATTTAAACCCATGTTACTTCTTAATAATTTATTTAAAGATACTGTATCTCTAGTTTATTAAAAGCTTCTGTATCCCAGACTTCGCTGCCATATAAAGTTTGAGAATAATATTTTGCTTTGACTGCTAGTAACAGTGGCCTGATTGAATTTACTCCATATTTCTTATTAAAAACAAAAAGGGAGGCAGCAGTTTTTTAAGATTGATTGTCAGTGCTTGTACATGTTTAGTCCATTTCCCATCAGAAGTTAATAATGAGCCCAGATAGTGATAGCTTCTAACAGATTCAAGCCTATAATTACTGATCCTTCCAACATTTTTTACGATATTGGTACCAAAAATTAATATCTTGCTTTTTTGTTCATTTACTTTAAGATTATACAAGTTTACATAGCCATTAAATATGTTTAGTTTTGCCTGAAGGCCTGCTTGTGTCAAAGATAATAAAACCAGATCATCTGCAAATGCTAACACAACACAACATTTGTTCAAAATCCTTGGTGAATCTGTGAGCTCTCCAACTGCCTCAACAACTTGTCAATATAAATACAAAACAATAAGGGAGCTAACAAGCATCCCTGTCTGACTCCCATGTTCATAGAAAAAGTTGTTGATACCTGACCATTTTTCCCAGTTCTTACTTGGGCCCAGGTGTCAGTATACAATTCCCTAATTATTGCAATAAGATCTGTATCAAGTCCCACAGTGACTCCTGGTGAACCATATCAAAGTTTACCTAAAATCTATAAAGACAGCACACAGTTTTTGCCTGCATATAACAACATATTTCTCGTAGAGATGTCTGATGACAAAACAGTTCTCTATATAACACATGAGATAGATATGGGTTGTGCTCTAATAGATCCATGATACAGGTGCATGGGAACTACATGGGAAAGCCAAATGCTTTCAACCACCTGTGAGTGGGTTTATTAGATTGCAAACCAAAATCCTCAAGTGTGTCATTCTTCTTAAAAATTTGTATTGTTGGACTTTTTTGTTTTAAATAATAAAAGCAATAAAAGAAGATAAAGTTCCTCAGGTTCTGAAAACATTCCTAACTGTGAGATGTGCTGTGATAATTTTACTGTACATGACCTGTTTTGACCAATCATAGTGCAGGATTTTTGACAGACACACACACACACGCACACACACATGGACACACACACATCATAAGCAATGCTAGGAATATTTAGTATTTCAAATGACTGTTCCTACCTTTTATTCTCTTTCACTGGCTTGTCTCCTCTTTTCCAGGAAGTCACTGGCCTTGGAGAGGCTCGGGGTTTACATTCAATGATAGTCTCTTGGCCCACAGTAACAACTATTGTTTTCTTCATTGGGTTCTGCTCAAATGTAGGGGCTGAGGCTAAGAATGAGAGAAGAGGAATTAATGAGACAGCCCCTAGAAGCAGTAACAAAATTTATACAACATGCAAGGACACAAATCCATGGTCATAATAAATGTTACCTCCATATACACATGATACATTTCAGAACCCCAAATTTATTGCACATATGTTGGATAAATACTACCAGTCAATCAACCCCAGTAAAAAAAAACACCAGCCTATTGTGTAAACAGGGCATGCAGTGGAGACCTGTGTGATACATTATTTATCTACACTTCAGCAGTTTGATCTTGGGCACATCACTTGTTCCTTATGCCACTCATGAAACTGCCCAAGGCTAAATGACTCTAATGTAGATAAACATCACATTGTACAGGTCCCCATTGCATATATACCAGTATCATGCTGAGCACCAATTACAGTAATACTCTGCTATCACCTGTTGAAAACCAGCTAGCACGCTGTTATTTTATTTCTTGTGCATGGACTCAAATTCAAATAATGAAAACATATCACTTAAGCTACCTCACTGAAACAGCCTGCATGCCAACTTTATAGAACAACTATATTTTATTGCTTGTAATAATTTGTTCTGCTAAAGCCTTATCTGTATAGTATACTTAGTGAGCCTAAATAATATGTTATTTTATAGTACTGTATGTATATGGAATAAATGCAATTTTCAAGTAAACGAAAATCAGGAACATTAGTTGCTTGTTAAATTAGGCTATTTTAGGTCACTAAAATGGGAAATTTACAGTACCATAATAATTTAAGGTCAGAAAGGACTCTAGATTCTTAGTATCAGCCCCTCCTCCTACATTATTACCAAGGATTAATATGTTTTCCATGCAAACATGTATTAATTTATGGAGATTCCCAAATCACACTACCTCCCATGGTACCCTACCATAAATGTAAAAGCTAGATGTACAAAATCCCTAGACATTCCTGAGTTCATGCAATGGTAATCAAATTCACCTTTCTAAGGGCTCAATCCACAGAATGGTTGATGATACACAGTTTGTTTCTATCCTGGCCATTTTGCAGTGCACCACAATACCTGTGCATCTACAGCACTGCCCCCATCTGTGGAGCTTCTCATGGGGGCAACTTGTGTGCAAGGGGGAGAAACCATGCATGACACCAGGCATCCATTCTGATGCCTGAATGAGCACTGCAATGGATCCTAATTCTCAATGGAACAGGTGTCCATGAGATATTACAGTCCTCAAAAGACTACTACAGTGGCATCCCCCAGGATGAAACCCACTTTTAAAGCAGTCTGCAGTATGCTGTAGCAGATCTACTGAATAAAGCAATGTAATTTCAAAGGCAATTAGTCCCTTTTGTAATGCATGAAACTGTGGCATTCACTTCATCCTGGCAGTGTCACATTTCCTTGAATGACAAAGGAACTAACTACCGTTGAGAATAAGTACTATTCATCCTGCTAAACTCTACACAATAATGCTACAAATGCTGCAGAATTGGGTTTCATCCTAGGGACGCCACTGTATATCTTTCATAGAGGACATTGGTTGGATTTGCAAAAACTGGATGGTGTAGAATGACCAACAGCCCTTCTTTCCTGCACAGAGGGCTTGGGAGTTGGTGGAGGAGAGGATGATGAAGCCCCCAGTGACCTTCTGCAGCTGAGTGGGGGAGGCACATAGATGATATTACAGGGATCTGTCCATGTAGTTTGTTCCACCTCTGCCAGCTCTTCATGCCACAGAGTGTGTCTCCAGAATTGGATGCTTGCATGCCCTTGCTCCTGTACCCACATCTGAGCCTGTCACACACACAGGTGTGGAAAACATACAAATCATCCTGCTCCCCTGTTGGTTTTCAAACTTACTGTACTCTAAGAAACACCTGCACTAGAGCAACTAGACTTGCCAAGGCTGAGTACTTCACTGCAAACTTTAACAAAAATATTAACCACACATCCAAGGGTGGATAGGGGTTGTGAGGTCAAGGAGATGCCCTGGGACAAAATTTTATTTTTATTTTATTTATTTTAGTTTTTTAGTTTTTGTTGACCGGGTAAGTGCACTAGACAAATCCTGCCTATTTTCAGGCACAACCTGGGGGAAGGGGGATACAGATGAATGCCAAGTGACCTTGAACCAGATTAAGCTGTTGGTGGTATTTTTTTAGTGAATGAGGGAGAATTTGGCCAGGACACTGGGGAAATTCCCCTACTCTGCCTGCAGGGGTGCTGTCACTTCCTGTAGGTGGGATGGAGGGACTCATTTCAGAGTCGGACACAGGAAGAGGAGGAAGTGCTGATGTGGCAGGGGAGATGGCCTCCTCCCCTGTCTCTCTTCCTACAGAGGTTGAAAAAGACAGAAACTCTGCAGAAACAGTTATGGATTTGGAAGACCTGACTATAGAATTCAGCGAGGAGGATGGTGTACCCGATCCTACCTGTGTGGGGGAAATAGTGGAGAAAAGCAACAGAGAGCTGATGCAAAATAAAGATGGTCAAACAACAGAGAATGTGCAGGTACTGGATATTGAATTGAAAGAAAAAGTTAAAATGCTTCAGTTAGAAAAATAAAAGATCATGCAAAGAGCTGCAGAGCAATAGAAAGAGCTTGAAACTCTGGTACAAGTACCTGATAACTCCTCTGTAGTGTATAACACAGAGATGAGTCATCCAGCTTCTGACTTACAGTCAGGCCAAAAAGACAAGGCTGCTGTTTCTGTCAAAAACAAGGCAGTTCAAAGCAATGCTAAACAAACAGCTGGCAGTTTAAATGGTGTAGAACCCGTGTGCCGAGAACCGAAGGAAAAGGAAACAGAAAATGTCTGTCTCACTAAAAACATCAAAATGAGACTTGGAGTTGGGAAACAGTTGCGTTTATAGGACTCATTACGAACTGCAACAACGGAGAAAACTTACTCCTTGAGGGACAGGCAGAAGGAAAGAGAGAGACTGGGGCTCCAGAGCTCCTGACTTTTGCCATGAAGGTTCAGTACAGCGTTCAATTGCACAAGTGTTAGAGAATGCTGGTTGAAAACAGGGACAGCAGGGAGCCTGGGTTCCTGATTCTGAGGACCCTTCATATCAGGAGATGATAGAGCGTATACCTACAAAAGTGTCCACCATCAATGAACAAGACATGAGCTCCAACAAACCCCAGGGTAACACTTTTTCTATTGTATCTGGTACCAGTAATATTGATACATGTGCTGGGGGAAATATAAATGAAAGGGAATCTATGGCAAACAGAGATATTTCTGAAGGTGTGAGTGTGAATGGGGCAGAAATTCCATTACGGATGGGACCCAGTGAGGAGGTCATACATGGGTCTGAAGATAGGCCAACATTGGAGCCTATATTTAAATGATCTGATTTGTTTTTAAACAAAGGGGAGCCTGCTCCCAGATGGAATGCTGTTAGGTTAGTGTACAAGGGAGGCTTAGAGAACCCCCTGATAGGGTACATATAGCAAAGCAACTTTTAAAGAATTCTATGAAATTTTTTTCATCTGAGATTTTCGCCCTAATAGGGTGGGAAACAGGAACTATGACATTAGCTTTAAAAATGTGTCAAGTCTAGACCATTTCTGTGCCCAGTACCAGGTGTTAAAAAATACTCCTTTATGGATTCCTTTTTTGGTGGTCCCTTTAATGAAACACCTAGTCAAATTAATTACAGTTTTTTTTAGGAAAGAAGGGGTAAACATTGAGGACATCCTCTTTTGGCTGAAACAAAGGTATGAAATCTTAAATAAACCCACCCCAAATTTGGACAGTGAGCAAATATGGGACGGGAGTTGGAGTGTAAGAGTTAAGCTAATTTCCACAAATACAGACCCTGCTCATCTCCCCAGTTCCTATTTTTTAGGGAAAGACAGGGGATCAATATTCTATAGCGGTCAATCCAGGTCATATTTCAAGTGTGGATCAAGGGCCCATTTAAGTTCTGCCTGCGACTCCACAAGATGTAACCACTGTTTAGAGTTTGAACACAGTTCTGCTAATTGCCTAAACTTGTTTCGTTGCAACCTTTGCGAGAGGACAGGTCATGCATATGGTAGGTGTCCCTGGGCATCCCATAATAGGGAGGGTTGTCCTTCACATGAGGGACTAATCAACATGGCCCAGCAACAATATGCAAAAAAGGCAGCCTCTGCAAGCATTGTAGTGGCTACATCACCAGGGAATTCAAGCTCCCTAGAACAGAATGTTCCTACAGACCCTCCTGCACCAAGAGACCCTCTAAGACAGGATTTGGAGGGAATACAGGCCACAGAGTAAGTAATGGGAATGGAAACAGGTGAAGAAGCCCAGGGTATGAATGGGGAGACAGGTGAAACAGAGCTGGACATGCACCCACCCCCAGGAGAGAAGGATCCACCTTTTAGAATGGTATCTCATAAAAAAAGAAATAGACAAGGGAAAGCTGTGTCACAGGGGAACAGGAAAGTTAATATGAAGGAAACTGCCTCAGTACAGACTGTAAACAAATATGCTTTATTAAATTCAGAGGGAACTGAAAGTGAGTCTGAAGGGGAGGGGACAGACGGTTCTTAAGCAACATCCATTACAGATTCTGAATGAGGAGGGGGAGATTCAATAGCAAAATGAACAAAACATCGAAGGTCATCCAAAACGCCATGAAGCAAGTATACTGACATTTTGCCTTTTTTTATATTATGGGGTCATTAAAAATCATTACTCTAAACATCAATAGTATTAAAAATGATAGAAAGAGGGCTGGGGCCCTGCTTACTCTGGACAATTTACACAGTGACTTCATTTGTATTCAGGACACTCGTCTTAAAACCCATGCTGAATTACAATCTGCATCCAGAGCCTGGTTGGCAGGGGACTCCTTTTGGCCCTCAGGGACTGAACTCTGTGATGGGGTAGGCATTTTACTAGCTAACCCCCTCCTAAAGACAGTATAGAGGCAGTGGTCTAAGGCTCTGAGCTGCAAATCTGGTGACATCCAGCAGACCAGACCTGGGTTTGAATCCCACAGTTTCCACTTGCATACTGTGTGACCCTGAGCAAGTCACTTAACCTCCTTGTGCTCCCAGGTCGCTCCTGTAAAAAAGCTTTCAGCTTAGTGTGCTATATCTGGTTAAACAACTAAATAAAAAAAAATAAATAAATTAAAAGTATCCAGATCAGTTGACATATATCCAGGAAGGGCTTTGATGTTAGATATCTCCTACATTTTGGAAAAGTTTCGTATAATAACAGTGTACACTCCCCAAACTAAAGCACAGAGAGTAGCCTTGTTTAAAGAGATTCAGCCTTATCTACATACATCCAGACTTTTAATCTGGTCAGGAGATTTTAGGCTGCCACCGACAAGATATCTTGTCCTAAAAACCTATGCGTTCTAAATCTTCCAGCAGTCTAAGGGTTAACTGTGGACTGTCTACAACTGATTGAGGCCTTTGAACCTCAAAGTTGTTTTGTGACACTACAGCATTACTACAGATAGTTAGAACAGCTGGTTTGGTGGATACCTATAGAAGGAAACACCTAAATGGGGCGCGGTTACATATTTTAGGGGTATCTTAAGGACTCGGATAGATTTTACCTTTGCATCTCAAGTGTTAAACATTCTTTCTGCTTCCACAATCCCTAATGAATTTTCAGACTATATGGCAGTTCAGATTCAGGTATTATGGAAGGGAACCCCATGATGTAAGAAAAATAAATGGCGTTTAAATGAAACACTTTTAGAAGATCCAAAAATGAAAAGGATGTGGAATCAGGACTGGATAGCCAGGCTCTTTGTAGCGGAAATGTATGAGAACATTACAGAATGGTGGGAGGAGTCTAAAAAGAACTGGCAGAAACTTTTTCAAAATAGAGCTACGTATATAGCCAATAAGGAATATTTGCAATAACTGCAATTAAGACAATATTTACAGCATCTTATTTCCCAGGCTGAATTGTCTAAACAGGATTATAGTGCAATCATTAAAAACACTAAGGGAACAATGTCTGACATCCAATATAATAGGGCCAAGTCCCTAAACCAGAAATTGAAATTTGGGACTCAGGTAAGGCAAAAATGATTAAACCCTTTCAAAGAGTGTAATAAGAGGGTTGAAAACAGATTTATTGCAGAACTAAGCACACCAACAGGACAGTTAGTAAATTCTCCACAGGAGATTTTGAATGTGGTAGAAGAATATGTGGCAGGTCTATTTGGTACCACCACTCTGGATCATGATCCCTCTAATTTATTAAAATCGTTGGTGTTAACACAGATATCTGAAATAGAGGTCCAAGATTTGATTAAAGATGTGTCTGTAAAGGAAGTGACCACAGCTATTTCACATCTAGCTCCACATTCTGCTCCAGGTATAGATGGATTAGGGTCAGGATTTTATAAAACCTTTAGTATAGAATTAGCCCCTGCTTTGCTGATTCTGTTTAATTATGTTTTAACATCATCAAATTACACCCCTTCTATGCAGGGAGCAGCTCTTGTAGGTCCGAGACAGATAATAGGTAACTGGCATCCATTAAGTCTGTTAAATACAGATTTGAAAATCTTAAGTAAAATCCTGCAGACCAGATTACTGAAAGTAGGTCCAAAACGAATCTGTCCTTTTCAGTCTTGTTCAATACCAGGCAGGAAACAACAGGACAATCTTATGATTCTGAGGTAATTGCTCTTTAGAGGGCAGGCAGGCCAAGCACAGGGCTTCATCTTAAGTATCTACCAAGAGAAAGCTTTTGACAGGGTTTCTCACAAGTTCTTGTTTAAAACTCTCAGGGTATTTGGGATTCCAGAGGTTTTTGTAAACTGGATAAAACAAATGTATATAGGGGCCATGATCATCCCTAGTATAAATGGTTGGGAGGGGAAGAGGATAAAGGTTGAACGAGGCGTTAGACAGGGTTTCACTTTGATCCCCCTACTTTACACCTTTGTCATAAATATTTTTATTAGAATGTTGTTTAAAGAACAAAGGATCACAGGCATAGTAACTAAGCCAGATTGTCCCCCGGTTAAGATGCTAGCATACGCAGATAATTTAGCTATAGCAATATCTTCTTTTAGTTCTGCAGAGGCTCTAAGTAATATATTTCAGCAGTATTCCAAATTTTCAGGTTCTAAAATTAATGTGGGAAAAAGCAAGGGGGTTACAATAGGTGATATTCAGGTACCACAGTTAGGGCATATAGGTGGTATTCAAGTGACTGATCAGCCCATCTCTATATTAGGTATAGAGTTTGGTCCAGGGGACATGGCTATGTTAAACTGGAAGGGGAAAGTGGAGAAGGCAACAGGATTAGTCAATAGTTGGAAGGGACAACAACTGACAAAGAAAAAAGAGTGGTTTTAATTAAAACACTACTGGTCCCCATATTTTTCTACTTAAGTTATATATACCCTCCTCCAATAAGTATGTTTACAGTCATTTGCAGCATATATTTTCAGGTGTTCTAGGGATCTAGATTGAATCCTGTTAAGAGGGAATATACATATCATCCTGTTTGCGAAGGTGGGGTGGCAATGATCAACCTAATCACATTCTTTTTTAGTACTTTTCTATCTGGTAATATTAGCCCACCCATGAGACCTGGGGATCCACCATGGAAGCTAATGTTAAATGCATGGCTAGATCCATGCAGCAGGGTATGGGAGAGAAAGAACCCCAGAGGGTTAAACAGATTGGCATGCTCTCCTCAATATGGAGTGGAATGTATAAAAATGCTGGTGAAATGGAACATTAGTATAGAACAGATAGTAATATTAGATAGGAAAAAAATGTATGGTTTGATTATAGATGCAGAATGTAGGGCTGAAATAGTGTTCCCAGAATGCCCTGGCACACAAAAAAAAACAGTATTCCAACAGTTGGTGAACCCTAGACTTCCCCATTTTGTGTGGGATTGTGTTTGGTTAGGCGATTTTGGGAGATTAAGAGTAAGGGGTAATAACAAGCATAAACAGCTTGAAGAGAGATATTGCCCCAGAGTGGCATGTGGGCAAATTGTGGAAACCTAACAACACTTATTTTTCGAATGTTCATATATAAAACCATTTTGGACATATTTTGCTAGAACATGGAAGGAGTCTTTGTTCATAAATTTGAATTATACGACTGTAATGTATGGTCCTGTAGGAGGGCTATTTGGGAAATGCCATAAAGACACTATGTACATAATATTTGCAACAATGAAATATTTTAGTTGGCAGACTAGGTGCATGTGAGTTTTGCAACAGAGAGAAGTATCTCATCTGGAACTTTTTCAGAATATTGGGATATCATTGAATAAAACCATGAAATTTGATATGATGAGATATACCCCTAAAAGAGCTAGGCATTTGTGGGTTAATTGCAATGAATGGGGAATCAGTGATTAGGATATTATTTTGTAGAATATTGGTAGATTATAATATGCAGGACATTGACAAATGCAGAGCAATATGTATAATGTTTTCTTTTCTACTGAATCTTTTTTTTTTCTGTTTTTTACAATTGTTTAATAATTTTATTTAGAATGTATATATAATGTATTTGTATTGTAATGAAATCCAATTTTCAATAAAATTCCCCTACTCTTCTCAATAAGTGCCATGGGATCTTCAACATCCACCTGAACTGCCACCAATCCAGGCAGATGGGACCTCGGTTTAACGTCTCATCTGAAAGACGGCAGCTCAGAAGTGCAGCATCCCTCTCATGCTGCACTACAGTGTCAGTAATGGATATTAACCAAAGTGTCAGATGTGGGAACTGAACCCACAGCCCTCTGATCTTAGAGGCGAGTGTGCTACCTACTGAGCCACTGACACTGTTTTTAAAATGGGTCCAGGAGAGGGGTCCTTCCTGCCTGGTTCCTATACCCAAGGGTTCGACATTGGGTGGGACTGTAGTTGATTGCTTATACCTGTCTGTACCTTGACTGACAGTTGGACCCAAGCCTTTGTACTTGGTTTCGGCCGGTCCTTCTTGCTTGTATTCTGACTGTACCTTTGTGTAACTTTATGCTAGCCTCTGTACTGTTATTGCTTGTATCTCTCGAACTCTCCCGGGTCGCACCTGAAAATAGGCACGTGACTGTCTAGTGTGCTTACCTGGTAAACAAAAGCTAAATAAATAAATAACGAGATCTTCCTAGGCTGCGCATCCTACTCAGGCTGTGTTATATAATGCCAGGTCTATTAAGAACTAGACAGAACTGATTGCTGATCTTGCTGGAACATTGGACCTGGTGTGCATCAATGAGACCTGGCTGAATGAGAATGCTTGTCCTATACTGCAGTCTGCAGTTCTAGCTGGGTACTCAGTGATACACCGCCCAAGGTTGGATTATAGGGTTGGGGATGTAGCTATTTGTTTTAAGTCAGAACTGGGCCTCATAGATGTGCCACTTGGGATTACTAGATCCTTCAAGTGTATCACTGGTACAGGTGTAGGCTGCAGAATACTTCTCATCTACTGACCACCTGGGGGCAAGAAGAAATTATTGCAGGGGTCACAGAATTTGTTGTCAACAAAGTGCTGGAATCCCCCAGATGGTTGGTTCTTGGGTATTTCAATGCTTGGGTTGATGACAGACTTTCACAATTTGGTTAAGACTTTCTCCAACTAATTATCTCATAGGGCTTTACACAGGTAGTTACCACTGTGACCAATAATTGTGGTCACTCATTGAATCTGGTATTCCTACTGGGGATGGAGATCTCCAACCTGGTGGTGGAGCTGATTGGTTGGTCTGACCATTACACTATAGGGTTCAGTTTTGTGTCTCACTCCAATAGACCTGCCCTTACAGAGATGGTCCGGTACTGCCCTTTAAGGGGTTTGACCTCTGATGGTCTTATGGCAGTGCTAGACCTATCAAGTAGGTTGAGAGAAAGCTTGGAACCAGGAGATCTGGTACTGGCCTATAACAGGGCAGTGTCAGTGGCTCTGGATTCCATAGCTCCTGACCATGTTCGTCCATTCACTCTCCATCCTCGGTCCCATTGGTTTGATGGGACCTTGAAGGAGTTGAGGTGAGTGGGGCAAAGGTTGGAGCATTGCTGGTTGAAATCCAGCTTGGCTGATGACAGACTTAGATTGATGTCTCATTATAAGGATTATCAATTGGCTCTCTCCCTTAAAAAGGCAGAGTTCCAGTCCAGGGAGATTGTCGCTGTGAGAAACCAACTGGCTCAGCCCTTCCGAACTGTCAACAGGTTGTACAATCCAACCTGTCTTCAAAATCGGGGATCATTTTCATAGCTTGAGTGTGATGAGTTTGCTAGATTCTTCACAGATAAGGTTGTCACCGTCAGGTCAGAGATCTGTGCAGCATGCTCTAATGAGTGTGGCAGCAGTCAGTGGGAGGTTACAAATGCCCAATTTGTTTGGTTTGACTTTAACCGGTTGATGATCATGGACATTGTAAAGATTATCTAGGGTATGCAAATGATTTACTGTAGTTTGGACCCCTGACCCCGCCTCCTTGTGGAGTATGTGGAGGTTATCAGACCGTTCCTAACTGAAATAGTCTGGTGCTCATTGGAAACAGGGGTGTTCCCTGATCCCTTGAAGGATCTGGTGGTGACACCTCTATTGAAGAAATCTTCCCTTTACCCTGACTGTCTCGCTAACTACAGACCTGTCTCAAGCTAACTGGTTGCCTATCCTCGGCCCTGCCTGTCCTCTCGGGAGTCCCTCAAGGCTCCATTATGGGCCCCACATTATTCAGTCTCTTCCTGAACACTCTTCCCAGCTCGTGTTCAGGAAAGCTGCTATTATATGCAGATGATGCAGTACTGCTCTCCTCGCACCCCAGTCCGGCCACTCTCCAGAACAGCCTACAAACCTCCTTCAGCCAAGCTGAAAAATGGTTCCTCGACCACCGCCTGGTCCTGAATCTCAAGAAAACAAAGTCAATGATCTTCACACCACCAAAGTAGCTCCAAAAATGCCCCCCTCTCCACACTTCCCAACACCCTCCATCCCCTTGAGCAGGTGTCAACTTACAAATATCTGGGCATCACCTTTGATTCAGCCTTCTCCTTCCATACCCATATCAGTGCCCTATCCTCTGCCATGAACTCCTGGATTGGGCTCCTCTATCGTCACAAAGACTGCCTCCCTGACTTCGCCCTATGGTTGGCCATCACTTCCTCCATCCTGTCACTAGTTGACTAGCCTCCCCTATACACAGCCACTGGCCCCACTACCCACAAAGTCCAGACCTCCATCAACAAAGCCTACAGGCTTCTGGCCGGTGCCCCAAGCAGAACCCACACATGCCAGCTCTATGCCACCACGATCATACTCAATCTGGAAGAATGTCTGCAATATCACACTGGTATACAAGCAAAAAAGACTCTTCTTGGACTGTGTCCCCCTGGTGTCAATGCTTAACTCTAGCCTGCTTCCCACTCAACCGCCACCCGTGCTGCCTGCAAGGCCGCCTTCCAGTGCCTAGGCAGGACCTCCCTTGCCCAAAGGTCCTTTTGATTACAGAGCACCGTCCTGGTACAACTCCTCCCAAGCACATTTCAAACACCCCTAAAATTGGTCAGTTCAAAGCTGTCCTATGCAATCACCTACTTGGCACTCAGAAGTATCACGTGCCTACGGTAAGGCCTGCCACTGTTCTCCAGGCTTGATAGCCTGCCTCATTTTCCTCTGGAGATTACCCATGACCTACCAGGTTCTAACAGTGTTGTCTGCTCCATACTATGGTAAACTACCTATGCTTTATGCTATGTATAATTTACTTTGTAAAATACTTATGTCTTATGCTATGTATAATGTATGTACTGCACCTGTATTGTTCCACCCTGTCTCGCCGCACTATTTGTTGTTCCCCTCCCTGTGACGAGGTGCCTTTGTAAATGAGTCTGTGACTCAAAGGTTGTAAATCCGATTTATGAATTAAATAAATAAATAAAAAATTACCTGCCATTTGAGGGCAAGCTTATTGAGAAGGTAGTCATGCTGCAACTGGAGCATCATCTTACCACCCATGATGTCTATGATCCTCTCCAGTCTGGATTCAGGAAGAGGCATAGTACCGAGATGGCACTTGTTCGAGTGCTTAATGATCTCCTGATAATGAGAGATTGAAAGAGCTATTTGATTCTGGTTCTTCTTGATCTCACCACAGCGTTTGACACCGTGGATGATACAGTGTTATTGGAATGCATGCAGTTGATCTGTGGACTGTCTGGTACAGTCCTCAGGTGGTTCCATTCTTTCCTCAAGGGCAGGACTCAGAGAGTGGTGCGGGGGACTTTTTCCTCGGCCCTTCTCCCACTGTCCTGTTGGGTACCACAGGGCTCTGTTTTATCACCCCTGTTATTCACGGTGTATATGCTGCCATTGGGGGACATTATAAGGTTGTATAGGCTGAGTTTTCACTGCTATGCAGATGATACTCAAGTATATTTGTTCTTTGTGCCTGAACAGTGTGAAGGTGTCTCAGTCTTTAACAGTTGCCTTTCTGAGATCCAAGACTGGATGAGTGCCAACTGGTTGAGGTTGAACCTGGACAAGACTAAGGTGTTCATTGTGGACCCATGTCATCAGTTAGAGGGGTCGTCTCCTGACCAGCCATCCAGGCTTTTGCTGGGAGGCAGCCAGCTGATGACCTCCAATTGGGTGCAGAACCTGGGCGTTATGCTTGATGGTGGACTGACTCTTAAATCTCAGGTATCAGCCTTTGTCAAGACCTCATTTTATCATCTGAGGAATATCGCATGGATAAAACACCTTGTTCCACCTGAAGACCTTCCAATGTTGCTCCATGCCTTTGTGACTGCCTCCCTTGATTACTACAATGCTATGCACCTAGGGCTGCCAGGGGTGGACTTCAGCTGCCTGCAGCTTGTGCAGAATGTGGTGGCCAGGTTCTTGACTGGTTTATCTAGATCTTGTCATGTCACACCTGTGCTCTGTGGACTGCACTGGCTACCGGTGCGGTGGAGGATCACCTACAAGGTTGGTTTGCTGACCTATAAGGCTCTACACAGACAGGGATCACATTATTTGCAAGATCTTTTCTTCCCCTACTGCCCCTTCATCCACTCCACTCTACCGATGAGGGATTGCTGGAGGTTCCCAGGGTCCGTTTGGAGACCTCAGGGCCAGATCATTTGCATTTGTGGCTGCATTTCCTGTGGAACTCTACCTCGTTGGGTTAGAGAGTGCCTGACTGCTGAGTCTTTTAAATCTGCATTGAAGATGTATTTATTTAGTTTATCATTTCCTGAAGATTGCTAGACTTTGCTGCCCTGTTATTATTAATGTCATTATTAATTGCAATTATTTGATAAATTAGTATTTGTTTCATTATCTGTGTACACGAGCTTTGGCTTTTGTGAAAAGCACTTTTTACAAATAAATAGGACTTGACATGACTTGATTTGACAAATTCTTGAAGGTGGTCAATTCCCTGTCTCCCCCACATCCTAACCTACTGCACCAATTCTCACGGGGGAAATGTCACCTTCTCTGACCCCCTCCCTGTAGCCTCTGAATATAATACTTTCTTCTCCTCCTGTGCCTTCTCCTTGTTTTCTACCCTACCTCCCATCTCTTCACTACCCCCTCTAGTCCCCCTTTTCCAAATTGCCCATCTAGCCCCTCTTTCACATTCACGTGTATCCCCCCGTGCTAGTGCTCTCAAAACCCTTCTATCTCTTAACCCTTCCAAAGACAAATGCTCCTCTGGACTTGTTTATAAAATCCTGTATCTGCTTCAGCTATTGCAACCCCCTCTTACCTCTGTGTTAAACCACTCTTCTCACTTGGCTCTGTCCCATTTGACTAGAAACATGACACTGCAACCCCTCTGCCTAAAGGTGGTGATCTCACCACCCCTGGCAACTATAATTCCATCTCTTTACTACCCATTCTTGCTAAGCTTTGAGACTGTTTGGTTCATTCCCAACTCTCCTCCTACCTTGACTCGTCCTCCTTTTTCACACCTTACTAGTTGAGCTTCTGGAAAGGTCACTCCAGCACCTCCTCCTTTCTTGGGCTCACTGACTCCATACTTACCAGCATGGATTCAGGACTTATCACTTTTGCAATCTTTGTAGACCTAGCTAAGGTTTTTGACACTGTCTCCCACTCCCTACTGCTTACCTATCTCTCTGCTACTGGGCTTTCTGATACTGCTACCAGCTGGTTCCTCTCTTACTTAGTTGGAAGAACACAATCTGTTCAGATCTCTGACAAACATCCCCTCCACTTCCCATAACTACAGAGGTCCCCCAAGGCTCAGTGCTCAGACAGCTGTTACTTTCTATCTTCTTAAATGACTTTCCATCTGCCTGTCTTACCCCTCTATCTATATGCATGCTGATGATACTGTCCTGTTGATGTAGCATCTAGACTTCAGGTTGATTTCAATAACATTCAGCACTGGTATCGATCAAATCATCTATTCCTGATTGCCAAGAAGACAGTCTCCATGACCATTGCCTCTAGGCAAAGACTCTTGGCTCACATCCCCACCCTCCATCCACACCCTTTACAGTACTTTACTTGAGTACACCTCCTCCTTTCATTATCTAGGGGTCTGGCTTGACCAGAACCTCCATTTCTCTGGACATATCGATGCCATCCAAAAAAATTTGCATCCCAAATTGGGTGCCCTATATAGAAATCATGGAAGTATCCCACTGCTGGATCACAGTGCTCTGATCCAGAAAATGATGCTATCCATATTTGACAACGTTGATGTAGTCTACAGTGCCACTCCCAAATCTTCATTAGCCAAACTGGACACTCTTCCATTTCTTCTGATATTTTGCTCTTGACAGTCCTCCATGCACCCATCACTGCAACCTCTACCAATCTCTCTTTTTCCCTCCCTTCCCCTCCTTAGTTGACAGATGTCATATCCACTGTGCCTCCTTCCTTGTTAAATTCTGGTTTCACTCTCTCCCCTCTTACCTCTCATCCTGTATCTCCCCAAACCTCCTTCCTATCACTCCCTTAGAAACCAAGATTCACAAGCCCTAACCCTTCCTCACAGATCCTCTTCTGCAAGACCAATCAGCTTTCTCCTACCACTTCCCAAAAATATGGGATTCCCTCCCCCAGCCTGTCTGGAAGTCTGCCTCACCTAAAATCCTCTCCTCTCCTCTCTCTAAAGGAACCTCCCCCCCACCTGTTCTTGTGCCTAATACAAATCATAATAAATAAATACTCCCTCACCTTATTTTGGCCCCCCGTGGTTGCACAAAACTGTTAGTATTTATAAGTGTTAATTCACTTTGTTCCTTGTAATCTTCTGGTGTGATAAGGTATGTTTTGATGTGTAATTGTTGTGCTGTTTATAACTGCATCTGTGTCTGATCATTATTCCTTGTCTTCCAATGTATACTGTATTCAAACTTTATACCCTCTGTAAAATTTTATTACTACATGTATAAGTTATTTTACTGTATGTGATGCTTGTATCTGATTGTAACTTTACCCAAAATCACAATCCTCTCTCTCCCCCAGGATGCATCTGGAAACAAGCTTTTGTTCAGTATGCCTTTCCCGGTAAAACATTTAAATAAAACTAAGACTAGCAGAATAAAATCAAGTATGCTAGTGTACGTATCCAGGGTTCTGGATGCGTGGAGGTCTCCACATGCGCAGAGTAGAGATGCAGCGAATTTAATTTCCACCAGCGAAGTGAACGCAAAGTGGACACTTTGCATTGCCTACTCTGCTATGCGGAGTAGGCAATGCAAAGTGCTCACTCCGCCTTGTCATTATCACTTCGCGTTAAGGCAGAATGGCAATGCAAAGTAAGGCGAAGTCATTGTTTTTAATGGACTTCGTGTTCCTCATTGTGATTCTAAGTGACCCACTTGGTGTTTCAGATTTGGCAGCCCACCCCACACATCACATGGCTTACAAGCAGACACTTTTACTTTCTCCTTTGCAGACAGAGAGAGAGTAGTGTGTTTTGTGACTGCTGATACTTTGAGATCAGAGTGAGGAGGAGATTTAAACTTTGATTTAGACCCAACAGCTTTTTTCAAAGCTACATTTTTTTGTCTTTTCTGTACTCTTTTTTGCTTAATTTGCTCTTTCTGTAAATGTTATTTTTCTTACCTTTATAAGTAGTTAGTTGTTTGTCTGGTGTCTGTGTGACTGTGTGTGTGTGTGTTGTGTGACAGTAGTGATTGCTCAGACTGAGGGAGCTCAGTAGGAGACATGGACCAGGGTGAGGGAATGTCTGGGAGAGTGTGGGAGTGGTAAGCATCGTACCAAGCACATGTGTGGAGGGCATGGGCGCCATTCCTGTTGGACTGCTCAAAACTTGTGAGTGCCCCCCCCCAGAAGCAGGACTAGCACCGCCTCCTGTCCTGACTCTGAGGCAGTTGAACCACCACCACCAAGTCCAGCACCAGGTCATTTGGAGCAGAATGTGCCTGTTCCCCTGGGCCCAGGTGTGGATCCCATCCCTGTTCAGCACCATGACCAGCTGGCTGCCAGTTCATCTGGCCATCCCCTGCCTGTGCCTGGTCCTCCCTGCACCTCCATTGTTTAGCAGTTTTTTGACAGTGTTGGGGGGACAGCAGTGTGGTCAAGTGCCACCTATGTGAGGTGGAGGTGCACCATGGCCCCCGGGGGACTCACCTGGGGACTGGCAGCCAGCACACCCATATGCTCAATCACCAGCAGTTGGAGTGACAGGCTGCCACATAACAGACCATACCTGCACCTGCTGGCCATTCTGTGGCAGAGGGTGCAGCTGTGCATTGCAGCATCCCTAAGAAGAGGAGTGCCACAGCAACACCTGCTGCTCCACCAGCACCCCCATCCCCATCACCACCAGGTCAGTCTGTAGAATGTGTGAACCCCAGAGAACTGCATGTAACACAGGGTGACTTGGCAGTTCTCTGGAGTGCTGTCAAGGACAACAATGAGACAGTGAGTGTTGTGGAGCAGTGGCTGGATCACATAGAGGGAAATCAGTTGCAAATTATATGCATGCTGGAACTGCTGCTGGATCACTATGGGATCCCACATTTTTTTTTTCCTCACACCATGTGCCCCCCACACCTTCCTTGCTGTGTTATAAAATGTATTCCTCCACCATCCCCAACCCTTGTATGTAATTATGCCCTTTTTTTGTTGTCTTCCATATGCGTGACACTTCGTATTCTGAGCAGTGCAAGTATACTGTACTAAACTACATGTGTGCAGTCAGTCTTCTTTCCAGTCTGTGTATGTACTGCAGATACTGTCCAACTCCCTGACTTAAAAACAAACATTAATGAGTACAATGGTGGGGTAGTGAAGAATGGAGAGATACTACAAAACAGGCTTATAATACATCCAAGTAACTATTAAAAAAAATTAATGTTGTGATTCATGATGTGATCGTGAATCGTGATTTGTGACTGCATTTGTGACCGTGATGATGAAGAAACGTGAATGCCTACTGCCTACGTCTGTACTTGCCCGATGAGCTGTAGCTTAAAACTCCCAGACTTAAAAATATGTATCAATGAGTACAATGGTGAGTGGTGAAGCCTGGAGAGATACTACAAAACAGGCTTGCAATACATCCATGTAACTAGAAAAAAAATTAATGTTGTGATTCATAACATGAGTGATCGTGAATCGTGATTTGTGACTGCATTTGTGACTGTGATGATGAAGAACGTGATTTGTATCACGAGTGACTTGTGATGACAGTCCTGACTTAAAAATGCATATTAATGAGTACAATGTTCATGCAGAATTAAGCACCACGCCTGTCCAGTACTCTGAAGGGAAGCCAAAGAAATAACTGTGTGACTTAAGTTACAGATGGAGATTGAGCCCTAAAGAGATGCAAATGCACAGACAGATTAAGATTGCGCTGTGCACTGAAGAGATGCAGACACAAAGGCACAACACCTAACCAGTGCTCACCATCAGAAATTCAAATCTTGAAAAGAATACATTTGCCAGTTGGGGTGGGCCAAGGGAGGGCAGTGCACTGCACTGCTGCAGTAACAGTCACTAGTACTAGTACCAGTAAAGATACCACAAAGAAGTACAAAAATCATACAGCTGCAGTGGATAGCAGCTTAAGTACCAGTAAAGATACCAAAAAGAAGTACAAAAATTATACAGCTGCAGTGGATAGCAGCTTCACATTGCTGAAATTATTATGTGGCACAATAAAAGGTGTCTGATTTGATGACACGCGTCACACACATACACTAAGTAATGCACAGCAAATTGAAAACTTCAGTAATATAACCACATATTTTAAACAAACTAAAATTATGCACTGCTGCACCACAACAATCAGCAAAAAAATGTCAAGAAATATTGAAAATATTACTGTGTGTACATTAACACAGTTATACAAGAAAAATATCACCAAAACAGAAAGCACTGTCTTTTTCTCCAAGTTAATCTACCTGCACCACAGATATGCCTCTCCCCCAAAGCACACTTCCATTGTCTTTCAGTACACAGACTGAATGTTGTACATTAACATTCAAATCCATACATAAACAATAAATGCTTGATGATATGAGCACAGAAGGGTGTCCTATAATCGATGAACTAAAGTTTCAGCAAAAAAATGACTCAAAAAGGCTTTTTAACAGCTTTTTGAAGGTTTAAATCACAGAGAGCTCTCAGAGCAGATTGCCTCCTACAGCTTCCTACACACACTACCCCAAACTGAGGCTGTACAGAACAATCTAGAGCCCATGTGACCTGAAATCCCATGAATCACTGCAAAATTTGCCTTTGGAGCTTAAAAACAAGGTGAAGTGAGGTGAAGTACATTGTTTTCAATGTACTTCACCTTAAGAATTGGTGGAGTAGTGGTTTGGGAAGGTAGAGTAAGGTGAAGTCAGTGTTTTCAATGGACTTTGCATTACCCATTAATAACGTGAAGTATTCCGCTTCGCGTTGCGGAATACTCCGTGAATTCACCTTCACTCCATGAATCACTCTGCGGTGTGAATTGGGGCCACTTTGCCCATCACTAGTGCAGAGGTGGTCCTCAGCATACCACCAGCACACATTAGCATCCCCTCATGGCTACATATGCTGTTGTGGATTAGGGCATGAATATGTACCTGGGTGAAAAAAAAACAGGTTGTCTATCATTGTTTCAAATGTTGTAGTTTATCTGAAGATGGTAAATACTCAAAACAAGTGAAATAAACTTTACATCACAAGAACAAATAAATGTAGCTTTTTTAAGAGTGCTGTGTGCTCAACAAGGGTATTGAATCTGTAGCATTTTAATAAACAACAAAATGTCTGTACAAAATCTGCATAACTGTATGCAGTTACAGTATATTTTAGAAAATGGTCTATTCAATGGTAGACTAACATTTCTTTCTAATGAACAACATCAAGAATGAAACAATTCTTTTAAATGAAGATTTTGAAATGTTTCAGACATTTCTTAGGATTACAGGAAAAATGCATGCTAGTATTATAGGGACACTGTCAACCATTTTTGCATCATGATATTCTTACATGAAAACTAATATTTTATGATTGCTTGCCAACTCTAAAATTCATTGTTGTTGTTAATTGTTTTATCTGCTTCTTTTAAAAATAGAACTGAAATGCACACTGATGGTGTAGTTATACCTTAACTTGTTTTGTTATTAATCATTGATCTACTCTTTTTTCATACCTTCTGAACATTAGGAACACTCCAAAACAGTGCAGCAATTTGTGATGCAATAGTCTTCTGTCCTTCCACTGTACTACAAGTGGCTAGACTCTGTTGCGGTGTTCCCAAGTCCAGGAAAGCTGCAGTGGGTGTTGATCAAGGAATATGAACAAACATATTTTTGTGTGGCAACACCAATATAGCAGTCAGTCTGTTTTTCACTTTTAAAAGGAAGAAAAGAATCAGAATCAAACTACCAGCTACATCAGCAATGTTACAGAATGTGACCAATCATTAAATGTGTGCTTTAAACTAAAGACACTTTGAGGCCTAAGGGGGTTGATAGTGTCCCTTTAACGTGTATAACATCCTTTCTGGATGGGATGTTATACTTGGTCATGAAATAGGTCAGGTACTCTGATTGGTTAAAGAGTTTCAGTAGTAGAGAAACTGTATCTTTCTTCTATTGTAATTTTATTTTTTAAACAAAAAGATACAGTCTTACTGTATTGATTTCATATGCACAATAGTACACTAGAGGGTTTGAGGCCAGTGCCCTTCTAACCCATGCGTACAGTGGAGGAACACACTTACCTATGCCTTGTGCTTCACAATGCAACCAGGGTATAGATTATTAAAGCATAATCCACACCCTGTTGTGTGGTATGGCATATATACTATAAACAGTGACATATGAATGCTCACACCTTTGCACCTATATCTAAACTTTTGATTGATGTTTTTTATATAAATATATAGATGAATTTAACTTTCACTTCTTTTAAAATGATGTGGCGTAAACAGCATATAACCTGTATGCATTAATGAGAAGGAGAGAAAGCCATGTCTACATGAACACTTACCTAGAATCCTTAGTTCAGCATTTGCATAAATTACTCCATACTTGTTTTCTGCCAGACATTGATACATTCCAGCATCTGATTGGTTAACACTATGGATTATCAATGCACCATTAAACATTTCAATTTTGCTCTGAAACAAGAAAAAAAATATTTTCAATCATTCAACTACTAAGACAATGTTGATATATGTTAGTTTGTATCCCTTCCATTTCAGTTCTTCATTTAATAGAGTACTGTATGATAGTCTCTGATTGTTTCCATCTTTAAGATTCAACACGAGGCATTTGTGGGGCTGGAATGCATGGTAGAGGCTAACTGTAGCTGAGAAGTGGACATTATTGCTAGCAATTCAGTATAATCAAAGCTTATTTTGGAATAAGTTTTATAGTTGTATACATGTTTCTAGTCTTCTCATTGTACAGTATCTCACATTTTGAGATGCAGTATCATAATTTACAAATAGAATAATAGATAGGTTCTGGTGTATTACAAGGTAGTAATTCCATCGAGAGGTTCTGGGGACACAGAAAACCTCAACAGCGAAGCTCGAGAGGTTTCATTTGTTCCCAGAACCTCGAGATGGAATTACTACCTTGTAATGCCAGAACCTATTTGTTATTTTTTTTAATATATGGATACGAGGTGAATTGACTCACCTCCGTTTCAGCAGTGGAGTTAGCGGGTGGATGTGCATGCTGGCAGGGTTCCCCAGTCCCGTGTGGATGGCTGCTGGGCTTCATTTAGCCGTTTTTTTGGTCAGTGGCGGTATCAAGCGAGCCGAGGAGCCCCAGAGCGAGTGCGGATGTCAGATGATTTTCAACCTAAAAAAAACCCCAAAAAATGGTTGCTTCACGGAAGATTGTCTCGCTAAGCGAGCGAGCAAGCCGCCATGTTTTCAGACTCCTTCTGCCCGCCCACAGAGGAAAAGTGGCCAATCAGAGGGCATGCTTTGTGAAACGTTGAAGATACCCTTGCGCATGCGCTCTTCAGCTTTCTTGATAATACTATCGATCAGGTGCCGAACGATACTATTACGGCACCCGAACAATAGTATTATCACTTACCAACAGTAGTATTATCGCTCCAGGAGCGATGGTATTACAAGGATTTTTTTGTATGCTTTTTAAGCATATTATTTTCACAATCCATATATTAAAAAGTGGTTGGGGGGTTAACAGTAGTTTAACAAACATTACTTTCTAATATATTTCACAAGGATATAATACAGTGGCACCCAGCTTCAGGTTTCCTCATGTCCAGTCATGTCACTCAGTATCTTGAGTGAAGAACAGTTGAGCATAGTTAAATCCATCATGGTGCACATGTCTGTCTTTGCAATTTGCCAGATGCCCACTATTTCCTGCAAGCGGAAGTCCTTGAAGAGCCCCACATGTGAAACTCTGTTTCTGTGCAATGTTATGCGCTGACTTCAACAACCCTGCCTATGATAATAATAATAATAATAATATTAATAATAATACATTTATTTATAAAGCGCCTTTCAGTTGTCAAGGTGCTGTATACAATAAAATGACACAAATAATAAAATTCAGTATAAAAACACAATAAAATCACAGTATGATCAACAATCTCAAATAGAATCAATGTTCCAAAAATGATGATGATGATGATGTATATAACTTTTAAATATAATTTTTATGAAGTGGACAAGATGCAAAAAGAAAGTAATTATTACCATTGTTTCAAGACATATTAAATATCAGACAGCGGATAAAAAAATAGCAGGTATCGTTTTATTTATACACATTCAATCAATTCATAGCAAGCCTGATATCAAGAATCAAACAATAATACAAAAAAAAATATCAAATTAGTATCTATTGCCTTCTGCTGTGTTTCCCACAACACAACTTCTGATATCTTCTTGTAATTCTACAGCATGCCTGTGAGTAAGCAGTAACTGTTTCTCACAGAAAAGCTGTAGCATTGCTGGATGTCTTTGACTGGCTGCTGTGTATTGAAGTGGGAGGGCAGACTGGGATTGCTCTCTGACTAAGTATGTAGAGACCAGCCAATCAAAATGCAGAGTCACTGTCCCATTATTCAATCTGCTGTTTGGTTATTCTGATTGAGTAAGAGGGATTTTTTTTCTGTATAGTAAAGAATAAAGGCACCAGATGAATGGAACAGGGCAACAACAGCACTTTGAATCCCTACTGGATTTTTCATCTTGGGACAGTGGTTCTCATAGGCCCACTATACTGCTGTATTCCTGGTAGTATAATAATATGTACCATACCAGAAAATTGATGAACAATATAAATTGGACAAAAACTAATGTTTTATATATCTCAAAATACAGGATACACTGTTGAAATTACTAGACAAAAATATAAACCTGGATCACAGAAACAAGTTATACAATCATCTTAGTCAAACCCCTAGTAGACAAAAGTTAATATCAAATACTAATATCTCAATCTTAATATGCAATCTGACTGAGTTAAAGAATCTGAGCGAACTGGCAGAAGGAGCTTAAGAAAGAAATTACTCAAAAGAAATGAAAGAAGACTTGTGGCTCATAGAGGCTCTCAATAAATAATTGGTTTAACCAAATATAGTATTATGTATTCCCTATTATGAACTGGATTAAGAAAATAAACAAACCTGATTGGCCGAGAGGTTTTTGAAGCCATGATGATATCAGGCTACATCCTCATGGCTTCAAAAAAACGCCAGCCACCAGCCTCCTCACGGGCAACAGATCCTCCGACCGCAATGTTCACCACATCCAGAGGCCTAGAGTGAGTTACTCATGAAGATGACCAGTGCAAAAAAACAAACAAACTAAAAACTATTCCCACTACTGAAATTAATAAAACTCCCACTGACTGCGGCATACATAAATAAAGCACCCACTCCCAACCAAGAAATACTGAAACACCAGCATGCCGCTCAAAAGACAGCAATGGATACTCATGAGAAAACACCCCCAATAGCACAACGGCCCTTCCTAATCAAGCATCTGCCAGATGGTAGACAAAACAACCTCACCATTTTAGCTGCTGCTTCTTATTACTAAAAATGATTTTGCCAACCTCACCTGCTCCCTTTAAAAGACAATGCAGGCAGTTTACCACTCTGCTCCAGGCAACAATTGCAACATGGCATCTCAGAGGGACAGGTGGTGATGGTGAGGTGAGGAGACCAGAGAACAACTAGCACACTAGCAGTCCCATGTCAGCAGTGCTTTCTGGAAAAACAAATCCAAACAGATCTCCACTGGGTCCCAGACCAGGCAGCAGGACTGGGTCAAATGCAGAGAAATTACAGTTCAGGAGTAGTGCTGAGAGAGAGACACTGAGTTCACAGCTGCACTCCTCCATGAATGCCACTTACAACAGTGCCACCTGCTGCCCATACCCTCCAGGAACTATTCATTTTAAAGATATTCCTCCATCACTCTAAAAAAGGCATTAAAATATCTTGTGTATTTTTTATTATTTTCTGTGAGAAAACTATTAAACCAGTTCATAATAGCAATAATGCACTCCAGGGTGTACTATATCATGTGATATTGTCACTTCTCGAGTCATTGGACATACTCGGCCTGTGGCCTCATGCCCAACCACCCGAGGCGTGACGATATCCCACGATATACCACACCCTGTCATGCATTATTGCTTAATTATACAATTGGTCTTAAAAATCCTCAAACCTGATTGGCTGACTGGCATCTTTTACCCTTGGTAAATCCTACAATATACCAATGGGTAATGTGCCAGTCAGCCAAATTGGCCCAAAAATCAATGCAGCCCCTGAAATCAAAACAAATGCTGCCATCTTACAGTATATCGCTGCTAAATGGTAGCTTCCTTTTTAAACCTCCAAATAGCTTGACTGGAGCGAGAGACACTTCACTATTAAACTGACTGCAAAATCTGTGTCTCTCTGACCATCCCCGCCCAAACAATGTTAATGTTTCTGATTCCCCTGTAACCAAGTTATGTTAAAAAAAAACACCTGAAGCTGTAATATCAACAGTTAGTACCTCTGAAGCTAGAGCCAAACTTAGACCAAGGCATTCTCTTGCTCTGACTATGGCTTCCTCTTCTCTCCCTACCAACAACAGATGGCTGCTACATTGACCCTCCAGTCTGCTGTGCCCCATATCTCTTTATTTCATCTGCACAATGAAAAAGGATCCCTATAATTCAAAGTCCACTCCGACCCACTCCCCTGATTGCAAATCTCATGCTTCCGGAAGTAACAGTAAGTGCATCTCGCTATCCTCGCCATTCATGTCGGCCACCATCTATGTAGACTTGCCACTTGTAATATCGACACTCCCGCTGAACCTTGGTCTCAGCCACCACAAACTGTCTTTAGGAACTCCTGCCTTGTGTTCACCAGAGTTCTCACGCTTGCAGTGTAGAAAAATTAAAAATCACCGTACTCCCTCTGTCTCACAAATCTTACAATTCAGTGGCACTGCGGGTAGTAATGTGGGGAGTAAATGAGTATGTCATACAACCTGTTCCTCTGTCAGTCAGGTGGTTGTCTCTGCCAACATACATGGGACATTGTTAGAAAAATAAATAAGTAAAAACAGCAATATGCTATTACTATAAATATATCCTCAGTTGGGAAGGGGGGCACCTCCTCAATATTCTACCTTGCAACATGGAACTATTTTTCAATGGCATAAGTAACAATTAAATAAAAAATATTTAAACTACAAAAAAAAAACTGTCTTTCTTTTTTTCCATAAAGAAAAATGTAGGGAAACATTGTATAATCACAATACACTTCTCAAGGGTGTAGGTTATGCTGGGATTTACCATGGCTGTCCAGGATTTGACCACTCGGACTGCAGTCTCGTGGTCAAAACACGCCAGCCATGGTAAATCCAAGCACAACTCACACCCCATCATGGTTGATTGTTTAAGAATATTATAGCCTTATTTACTGAATAAATTTAATCCTAACATTGGTATGATCTGTAATAAAGTGAGTGGAAACTAGGAACTCTCACACATTTGTGCCTCCTGCAGTGAATTAGCATCTTTCTGGGAAAATATATTTTGCATCTATTAGTATAGCATTAGCTATTACTTTGATCATGGAAGTAGAACTTCACCTGTATGGCACTTTATCTATGCAAGTTCTCTCAGAGGGGCCATAGTTGAAATTACTCCATATGGTCCTGATAAATGTTAGGCGTTATATTACTCAGCTATAGAAGGACCCAGCCCCTTCAACATAGGAATTATATGAAAACCTTTTCCTAGAGTCCATGTGGTTAGAAAAAGATATACTTATATGTTAAGGCATACTGCTAAGTACGGGGCATATGGGAACCACTGCCCCATGATGAAGAATTATGCCCTTTCCGTCCTTTGATGTTGCCAGCCTGGCCATCCTTAATCAGCGAAGGCAATCCTAGTTCTGGAAATGTAGCTACAACTTTGGTAAATATTTTATAATCCCTGTTCAAATGGGAGATAGGACAATATGATATGCCATGTACGTAATATGGGATCCATCACTTTTTATGGTACAAGCTGGATAAAAACTTCATCAAATGAAGCAGGGAGGGAATTGTGACTTTGAAATTAGTTAAATACATTGACCAAATTGTGTGTGTGTATGTGCGTGGGGGGGATGCTAACACTTTACTGAATTGTTTGCAAATGTCTTCATAAACCCGTTCATCCCAGGTGCATTCCGAGCCTTGAGCTGGGTTATGGCCATCGATACTTCTATGGTGCTTATATGATTACCTTGACATTTATTCTGACAGGGATACATTTCTGGAATACCCATACATATTTTATTCCATTGTTCTTGTTCCATATATTCAGATTTATATAGATCTATATAATAGTTCTGAAATGATTTTTTAGTAATTACTGGATTATTGGTAAGCTGTCCATTGAGCATATCAGCTCTAACTTCACCTGTTCTTTCAGACTTTTCTTTTTGTAATAATTAAGCAAAATATTTCCCACTTTGTTAGCCTGTGTATAATATTTACTTCTGCTTAATATTAGTCTTTTGCCCATTTAATTTAGAATGGTATCATATGCATGTCATAGTTTTTCAACATTGTACAATGAAACAATCATTAGTTTGAGTGTAGAGAATGTAGAGAATTTGAACTGTTTTCATTTCCTCTTCTAGCCAATGCATTTTTTAGGTGATTTTTCTTTTCTTTTTTTTTTCTTCAGATCAATAGGACATTATGAGACCCTTACAAATGTTTTGCAAGAATCCCATGTCACATTCATAGATACTTCTCCCCATTATTAAATTGGAAAAACAGTGCGTTTATTAAATAAATAATTCTTTGAATGCCAAATCTTTTAGAAGTAGTAAGTCTAATCTAGATGAACATTGTTTATGGGTGGTATCTCTGGACACTATACTTAGGCTTAAGGGGAAACCGTCTGAGTAATTGGATCATATTTAATTTCAGAAATATCGTCCAAAAAATATTTAGTTCCTGAACAACAAAGCAAGTTGTGAGTATGGCTGGTATCTACCAAAGAAAAAGGAAAAGTCTTTGCCCCTCGATTCCTTAGATTCATTATGTCTCCTAATGCAAAATCCCCCATCTTGTTTACATGTATTTGCCTAGTGGCAGTTATATTTCTGTTGTTACAGAGGAGTGCAAAGAAGGAACCATATTAAATTATAGCCTCACTCAATCAAGTAGGTTTGAGTGAATTCTATAAGTTGAAGAAATAAATCATTATTAATCTGGACTTGATCCAAGACAGGAGCATACTATATGTAGATGCTGTTGTAGCTTACCATTCCAAACATAATTGATAAGATCACATACGTATCTGCCATTCAAGTCACAAAGAACTTGTTCTACTTTTATATTAAAGGGGAAGTCTCCCATAGTTTCACACCAATATTTTCCCAACTCCTTATGTGTAACTGTTGTGTGCCTCCTCCAGTTGCCAGCAGTCCTCTTGCTGTCCAAATCTAGATTATACATAAAAATATACAGCCCCCAAAAGTTATCAATGTGTTTGTCCTCCATTTTACCATCAATGTTGCTGGAGGATGATGTCATCAGAGGAACAGATAATGGTGCTGTTCTAAATGCAGTTCCACCAGTAAACCAAACCCACAATATTTGGTTTCCGACTTGAGTAATGGAGGAACCCTTTAAGTGTTGTGCACATCCTGAAGTGCAGGTCTAATAGGGACTAGGACCATGTGAGTGTGATGCAGCACTGATTTGAGGTATATACAGTATTCATATAAGGAAGTGCTTGTATGTGTTGTGTTACTGTTTCTGTTAGCAAAAACAATTTATCCAATAAATGACTCTAGGTACAACATGAGTTTTAAGTGGTATAATACAGCTGTTGTATTATGCTGTGTGAGTTTTAGCATTCTCTGTTATGATTGACACCAATAGTGAGAAACAATCTTGCAAATATGCCCCCTTTTCCTTTGTAACTAGGCAGTCAGTGATTGGATGGCTGCTGTAAGGCAATAAAGAATTCAGCTATAACAAGGAATAGGTTGCCAGGAAAGATCAGTTGCAGCATATGGAAGAAGGGTTATCTAGTGGTTAAAGCACAGGCACAAGCAATGGGGGACTCTGGTTCAAATCCTACTAGAGTCCCTTACTACTTAACCCTTAGGAAGTTCCCCTAATCTCCTTGGAAACTGTGATGGCCCCTTAGGTCCATGACTTTAAAAGTGACCCAATTCCCATTATAAATCATTAACAGTGATATGCGAGCTACAGCACTTCACTTTCAAGGTTCTAAGAATAAGCTGTGGAAGCCTCCCCCCCCCCCCCGCTCGATTTGTAATGCCAGCATTTGAAGTAGGATGTCCCTCACAAATCAGATGCTACACCTCAGCTGTTGTAGGTAAATAATCAGTTTCAGTGTTCATAGTGCTCTGTATTTGCTTAGCTCACTCCTCCCATGTCATATGCATTCTGTGTCTTAGTATTTTCAGTCAGAAACTCAGATTTAAGGAGCATTTGAAATGTAAAACAATACACTTTATAAAGTAAATGATCTAGCTGTCCACTTTCAGGCTGCTGAAAGGTGATGTGTATAAATCAGCATTGTGTGATCCTTTGGTAAACTGCCCAGGCTCACCTTGTAATGAATCTTCAAGGGTGTTCACCTGGTTCACTACAGAGTGACTGATTGACTGCTCAATTGATTGATTGGTTGGTTGATTGATTGGTTGATTAACTGATTCAGTCTACTGCTTTCCACAACATGTTACAACTGTCACACAGAGAGAAATGAGCAGTACACAGAAAAAGATTTTGTTTCCTGTGAATGCAATATTATTAGATGTATTATTTGCTCTACACATACAGTATTAAGGCTACAAGTACTATTCCCTGTGTGAGTTGCATGACAGAACTGCCTTAAGCCATTGCAAACTTAAACTAAAATCAGGCTAGACAGCATTGATACCCTTATGTTTTGTTCTGCACTGTTGCTGCAGTGACATCAAGGAATGGGAGGGGCTGTATTACAAGTGACTCATTTGCATGTAAATGGAGGCTTCCTTGACATTTTACTACCTTGTGTCAGAGCCTCAAACTCTAGATATGTGTTGCAACAGAAGAAATGGCTGATCTCTTATTGACATATGTACAGTACTTGATGTAATGTATAATAAATACATCAGACATATCCAAATCATAAATATACAGGAGTCTTCTCCTTTAATATTTTCCCTAAACATGATGGAGGTAAAGCCTGAATTGCATAGCACCCCTTATTTCCCCAGCATATACAAACATACAAAGAATCCAGCAGAAGAAGGCCATTTGGTCTATCAAGTCTTCTCATATTGCAGGGTCCATATGTTGTGCTAATGTTCCTGCCCTCCCTCCTCACTCCTTCCATCCTCCCTACCCATGACCCTTACCCTCCACATGCCTGTCCCAGCCTCTCTTAAAGCTGCTCACTGTCTTCAATGAGATTACTTCTTCTTGCAGTGCATTCCAAGTGTCCACCACCCTCTCTGTGAAGAAGTGCTTCCTGACCTCCCTCCTAAACCTTGCCACTCAACTTAAAGAGACTCTCCTTATCAACCTATCTATCCCTTTTAAGTACATGACAGTCCCAATCATGTCTCCTCTCTCTCTCTCCTGTCTGACAGGTAGTACATATTCAGTGCTCACAACCTCTCTTAATATGCCTTACCGTGCTGACCAACTATCATCATTGTAGCCTTCCTCTGAACCTTCTCCAGCAGGTTAATGTCCTTTTTGAGGTGTGGGCACCAGTGTTGAACTCCATACTCTAGATGCAGCCTTACCAGTGACCTGTACAAGGGCAGTATAACTTCTTCTTTCTTACTACAGATCCCCTTTGATATGCATCCCAGCATCTTGTTTGCCTTTGCTGCTGCTTTCTAGCACTGCTTGGAGTGGTTCAGGTCACAAGTTATCATCACTCCCAGGTCCTTCTCCTCCTCTGATACAGATACTCAGACTTCATCCAGGTAGTACTCTGTCCTAGTATTCTTAGCTACAATATGCATTACTTGGCATTGAAGCCAAGCTGCCATATCCTGGACCACCTACCTAGCTTTTCCAGATCTTCCTGTAGGTACAGTATCCCTTCAAGTGTGTCCACTCTTCCAAAGAGTTTGGTGTCATCTGCAGAAAAGCACATTTTGCCCTTAATGCCATCTCCAATGTCATTGATGAAGACATTGAACAACACTGGCCCCAGCACCGAGCTCTGCAGGACCCTACTGGTTACCTGGCTAGTGCCAGATAACTCTCCCCCACAACCACCCTCTGGGTTCTGTCCTTCAGCCAGTTTTCCACCTATCTGGCCATTTTTTCCCCGACCCCTAGATCCACCAACTTCCTGATCAACCTTTTATGGGGCACAGAGATAAAGGCCTTGCTGAAATCAAGATAGGGGATGTCTACCACTTGGCCCCTGTCTACTGTCTTAGTGACACAGTCAAAGAAGTCAATCAAATTTGTTTGACACAACCACCCCCCCGCCATGAACCCATGCTGCCTCTCATCTTGGAGACCATACACCTCTAGATAATCCACTAACCTCTCCTTTAGTATGTTCTCCATGAGCTTGCCAACAATAGAGGTCAGACTGATTGGTCTATAATTCCCTGGGTCATATCTGGGACCATTTTTGTGGAGCAGCACTACATGTGCTGTTCTCCAATACTGCAGTACTATGCCAGTTTCTAGTGAACTATTAAATAGATCTGCCAGTGGCCCTGCCAGCTCCTCAGTCAGTTCCTTTATTACCCTTAGATGAACTCTGTCTGGGCCTGGTGGTTTGTCCACCTTCAATGCCAGCAGCCCCTCCATCACTCTATCCTCCTCTGTCACTACATCTGTGTTCCCCTCCCCCCTGCTCATCTTTTTCCTCCTGAAGGCACTGATCTGTCCTTCTCCCTAGTGAAGACAAAACAGAAGTATTCATTAAGTATCTCTGCTTTTCCCCATTATCTTCTACCCACTCCACCCCTTTCCTAAGCCTAGCAACCCCTTCCTTCTTGTCCCTTTCTTCACTTACATAGCGAAAGAAAGCCTTCTCCCCCTTTTTAATTCCTTCAGCTATCTGCAGCTCCTTCTGTGTCTTTGCTTGCCTGACTTTCTTACTTGTCTCACTAGGCAGCCTTAGGTAATTTTCCCTATCCACCTCTCTCTTGGTCTTCCTGAATTTTCCATAGGCCAACCTCTTTTCCCTAACTGCCTGGGCAACCCCGTATATCTATTTTCCTGCTTCTTTGGGAGATGATTGTAACTACAAGATAATTAATACATCTGTATTTCTTTGTGAGCATATTCTATGATTTCTTTCTTTTAATGAGGTTATATAATCCATATATAATACCAGGATAAGATTTTTAATTTTCCATTTTATTGTTTTAAATAATTACCATGTAAAAGAAGCTTCCAGATTCCATAAATGGGATAGAGTTTATCAACCTCATTAATGTGCAGTATACTTTGTTCACTACTGAAACCACACCATTTGTACAACTTTTATAATTTAATGATAATACCCATTTACCATTCAACTGTTTTATAGCTGAACCTTCTCCTTTTTTGGTTAAGATTCTGAGTCAACCTTTCCTTTTCCCCATTCCTTCTAAAAATGTCTACCCTCCTAACTAAATTCTAGAAACACATGAAGTAGTGTGAGTCCTGACAATACCCAATTTAACTCAAGACAGAGATAATCCTCCCTGAGGGAGTCAAAAGGTGTCTTCTTCACCTTGCTGCAGAAAAAAACTCCCCTTGCATATTGTGTGACCCTCAGCAAGTCACTTTAACTCCTCAGTGTTCCCAGAACACCCCAGTAAATAGGAATTGTACCCAGTGGGCCTTACCCAATTACCAAAGAATAATAATATAAAAAATACATATTATCATCAAAACAATTTCATGCCAAGTATTTCAGTTCCTTCTTTAATTCTATAATCCTATCCCAAAATCCTATACAACCAATAATACTAATTTGATCATTCTTTCTCATTTACACCCAGCCAATAAATCTAGATGTCTTAACTTACATAACTTTTAAACTTATAGTAACTTAGCTCTGTTTGGGCTACACTTTCTGTAATTTTCCAATGGCACTGAAAGATACTGTAGATAAAATTAGCTAGCCCATCTTTTTTTTTTTTTTTGCTAGCATACTGTAAGACTTTTCTTGAGTTATATTGCCAGTTTCATTTTGCATAAGAACAGTTTGGTCATGCCATAAGCCCGCAGTCTTAGAACCATCTCACTGTACATTATCACATTGTTGCTTTTTCTTCTTAGGACAAGAAGAGACTTTATCAGGTGCCATGTCTGATATTTGAGCAATTGTAGAAATAATTGTCTATTCTCCTGAAGTATCATTTTTAGCAATTTGTGGGTATTTCTCTCTATTTCTTGGTAGTTTGACACTTACTGCATTTTATCTTGAGTAAATTCTACTGCATTCGGTACAGTACAGAATCAAACAAAATCTTGTCTTTTCTTGAATATTTTCAAAGTGATAGATAGGAGATGTTGAAAGAGACTTTTCTATCCCCAGAAGTCTAATTTAAGTTTTTAAGCTGGCATATTTTGTAATAGATATCTGGGCCAAGATCCCAGAAAGCCAAAAGTTGTTTTCCTTTAGAGTATATCCTAGTATTTATTTTTTCTTAAAGCCCACCTCCCTCTCTTGGAATCTTAAAAACACAGCATAAGTGGCATGTGGCTATTTCTGCCTGGTTTCTGGAAAGTGGGATGAAGTTCTGCAAACCCACTCAATTTCAATTCTGTCCTCTAGGAATTTCCACTCTATTAAGGTTGAAAGCCATTATTCAGTAAACATGGTCAGATTAGCACCTTCAGATCCTTCAGGTCAGCCCAAATACTGTAAATTGTTTCTGTGGGTTTTCCAGTTCATGTCTTCTGGTTTGTCCTTTACTCTTTTACCACTTCATTGTTAGCCTCCATTTTAAGGTCTCTCTGGGGGAGGTAGTAATATGAACATACAAAATTTGCCAGCAGATAAAGGCCTAGAGGTCTATCAAGTCTGCTCAAATGGGCAGCTAGCACCCCTTATTCTGCAGCTGCCACTCCCTTCCATCCTTCCCCTTCATTGACCCTCCCCCTTGTCCTGTCCCATCCCCTTTTGAAGCATTCCACTGTTCTACTGGATACCACTTCTGCAGGTAATGCATTCCACCCAGCCACTACCCTCTCTGTAAAAAAGTGTCTCCTCATCTCCCTCCTGAACCTTCCTCCCTCCAGTCTCATATCATGGCCCCTGGTGTCCCTCCCCTCCCTTACTTTGAACAGCCCCTGTGTACCTGTCTTGTTTATTCCTTTCATGTACTTAAAGGTTTCAATCATGTCTCCCCTGTCCCTCCTCTCCTCCGGCGAGTACATATTCAACTCCCTCAGCCTCCTCTCGTATGATAATTCCCCCAGCCCCTTGATCATCTTTGTCACCCTGCACTGCACCCCCTCCAGTAACTTAATGTCCCTCTTCAGATACGGGTGCCAGTACTGCATGCAGTACTCCAGGTGCGGTCTAACTAATGACCTGTACAGTGGCATAATCACTTCCTCCCTCCTCGAAGATATACCCCTTGCAAAGCAACCCAGCATTTTGTTGGCCTTTGCAGCTGCCTTCCTACATTGGGCTGAGTTGTCCATTGACCCTGTAATGAGCACCCCCAGATCCTTCTCCTCCTCTCTCTGGGCTAGCTGCACTCCCCCAACTGGTAACTCCTCCTTGGGTTCTTTATCCCCAAATGCAGCACCCTGCACTTTTTGGCATTAAACCCCAGTTGCCAGGTGTCTGACCAGGTTTCAAGCTTTGCCAGATCATCCTGCAACCCCTGCCATCCCCCAGGTCATCCACCACTGCTCCTAGCTTGGTATCATCAGCAAACAGACTGTTCTTGCTCTTGATGTCCAATGGTACGTCTGCAATGAATATCCCAAACAACACTGGTCCCAACACCGAGCCCTGTAGGCCACCGCTTGTCACTACCCTTGGGTGTGAGAGCTCCAAACCCACCACCACCCTCTGTTGCCTTCCCTGAAGCCAGTTCCCTACCCAACTCACAAGCTTTGCACCGGCCCCTCTGCCTACTAACTTACTTCCCAGCCTTTCATGCAGCACCGAGTTGAATGCCTTACTGAAGTCCAGATACAGGACATCCACTGCATGGCCCCTGTCCAGTTGTCTAGTTACCCAGTTATAGAACTCCACCAGGTTGGTTTGGCAGGATCTGCTCCATATGAAGCCATTCTGTCTGCTGTCCTGTAGTCCTTTGGCCTCTAGGAGGGCCACCAGCCTCTCATTCAGGATAGTCTCCATTAGCTTACCCATGATGGATGTGAGGCTCACTGGTCTGTAGTTTCCTGGTTCATCCTTGGGACCACTCTTGTGGAGGGACTCCACATGAGCCATCCTCCAGTCCTGAATGTAGTGAGGCATTAAATAGGTCTGCCAAAGGCCCTGCAAGGACCTCTGCCAGCTCCTTCAGTACCCTGGGGTGGATGCCATCTGGGTCTGGAGCCTTGTCCACCCTCAGTGCCTTCAAACCCTCCTAAACTCTGCCCTCCATGATTTCCCCATCTGTCACCCCCTACACCTAAAAGTCTGCTCTCAAGTGTCATTATCCTTTATTTCATTGCATCATTTCTGCAGGCATAGTGGTAACCTCTGTTTCTACAAGTCATTTTTTTAAAGTCGTTCAAAACCTTCGTGAATTACTGTTACTAAAACAAACTGCCTAATGCACATGTTGCTCCTTCTGTACCAGGTGATGTTGAGTAACTTGCTACCTCTCTATAGGTGGATTTTGTTCCATTCTGTATATCTGCAAGGAAAGTGGCCAGATCTGCAGCATCTGTCCTTTTATTCTGCTTCCCATCATTCATACATAAGGAATTTGCTATATGGCACAACTTTACCTTTAGTTTTCATGGAGATAGCACACACTTGCAGTTGAGTTCCAAAGAATTATCACAATGTGACTTCCTAGTACCTATGTGATGATTTATATTTTTGATTGCTTTGGTAACCTTACTTTGACCCATCCCTAGTTAATTAAAGTTAGTGTATGCATCCTCCTCTTGGGTGGTCACCATCAGAGGAATATTAGGATTCCAAGGCTCATATATTTTTGGAACTAACTGTGTTCTTGATTCGCTTGTATATGACATAGCACAGTCTTCTATTCCTGGTTTGAAGCCCACTACTGCAGTGCAGATCAACTATATTGTGCTTACTTCAGCGTCTTTAAGGCCAAAAGTTGTTTTCCTTTAGAGTATATCCACAGCCACCTAGGTGCATACTGTGTGATCCTGAGCAAGTCACTTAACTTCCTTGTGCTCCTAGGTCACATCTGGAAACAAGCTTTGGCTTAGTGTGCTACTCCTGGTTAAACAATGTTCCCTTTCCCTTTCCTTTATAAAAATGCACTGTTTCCGTACTGCAAGGTGCAGTAAATATTACAAATTGGGATACTATAGATGTGAACTGAATGGACTTACTGAAATCCTTCACCAAATTATTTATTTGGTTTATGTTCAGAATTCAGTAAATTAACATGCCTTAAGAAATGAAACACCAATTCTTTCCCCAGAAGCCTCTGGTCCATGTTTTGTCTTTGAAGAATTTAAATGTATAACTATTGCCGGTTCTGCTAGTTTAGGCAACACTTGCTCAATATAGCCAAGTTGGGAACTTTAATGTAATATAGTGTTGCTAGTTATTTTCCCCTGTAGCACACTTCATTCAAACTTTTTAAAATGTCCATGCAAAGTTGGCAACTCAAAGTTACTTAATACCTTGTTTCAGCTTATAGTACAATGGTAGAAGAAGCCTTAGATTTAAAATCCTCTGCATTGTCTGATGATTTTGCTGGGCCCTTTTCAGGCTTGCACTCTGTTGAAAGCAATTGGTTGAGCATTTTCCAAACATGGTTGTGGCTCTGGTGCTATTATCTTCTCTAGGTAAGCTCTTTGAAACATCCTCATGACCCACCATGGAGGATTCTGTGTCAGGAAGCAGTCATGAGGAAATAACTGGCTCTATTTCTGGCTTGAGGGGAGTAATCCTATTCTCAGTTCATCTTTCTTGTGCAAAACAGCTTGCACCTTTCTTATTTTATGGTTACTGGTGTCAGAAGCTGTTTCAGCCATGCACCCATTCAGTGATTTGTCTTTAGAATGGGTGGACAATTTTAGCAAGTACTATCAAATTTCTTTTGTGACTTTGCAAATTTTGGCCTGTAAGTGGGTGTGTCAGACAGAAGAGAAAACAAAGCAAGCAGTTTTGCCAGAATTGACTGTTATCTTCATTTGGGAATAGTAGTCTCTCTTACTCTTGTTTTTATTAACTTTTAGTTAGGAATTATATAACTATCAGACATTCTTTACCTTGATTCAGCATTGTGAGCTTGGCAGCATTTGCAAGGATCAAGACCCTTTACCTAATGCTACAGCTCACATAGCGCCAAATTGTTCTGCACCCGAAACAGGGGCAGTAAGTGAAACCAAGCATTACGACTAGTTCCGACTGAGGACATTATAACAGTAATAACAGGATGTCTTAAGTCATGATGAAACTTGACACTGGGCAGCACTGGGCTGTGTTCAAGAAATCCCTTCCCAGCCACCATTGCAGCAGTAGTGATACCACCTGTGACACTCACAACTCGAGTTCATTAGTGAACTCAGGAATTGGAGGGCTGGCCACTGAGAGCAAGATCATGCATCCGATAGACTGCTCTCCTTTTCCTCCTCTGGAGGGCTGGGGGGACATGGATCTCATTTCTCACCTGACACCTAGTGGAGAGCAAGGGTTGGGTGCACTGGATGTCAGGATGCATGGGAGGGGTGATGGTGAATGACTCACATTGCATGGATGTGTACTTCATATGCCATGACAACACTGCATTTCCACACTTCCCTAGGATCACAAAACAAAGAAAAACACAATGTGATCCAGAAGGATGAATCCAGTGTTCTGCAGATCCTTCACTTGGCTATCCAGGTACCATCAGAGCTAACTGGATCCTGTATCTGGTGGGTTTTTGGGGTCCCCACTGACCACAACTGGGGGTAAGTCCTGAGGGAAAAAGCCAGTCAATGCTATGTCCCAGAGGATGTCTGGAGACAGGACTGGAGAGACTGGAAGATGGGGGCCAGACAGAGCAGGGGGAAAAAAAGAAATCCATTCTCTAATGATGCATTTTAAGGCAATCCTAGTGCTGCTGCAACACCATCTGATGCAGGGACATGACATATGACAGTAACATGAAGATCCAGGCAGATCATGAATCAGGTTGTGTGGTGGCTTCCTTAATAGTTTTTTTTTTGCTATAAATTTTATGCTCCTGCTCCATGGTGCTTAATTTGGAGAGAGCCCCAGTCCTGTCCCCCAATGTCCACCATCTGATGCCAACCATTACCCACAGGTTTTATCCCCCCTCCTGCAAGGCTGGTGGGGCACACAAAACCCCGCCAAAGACTGGATGCAGTGTGGTCAGCACCATGGCTATTTGGGGCCGGGACCTGCAAACTCCTTCCATCATCCAGCTGGGAGCTCTTTTCCACCAATTTCACCCCTTCAGGGGTGGAGCGTGCAATGATGCCAGCGATGGTAGTACACACACTCCAGTGTGCATCCTGTCAGGAGTCTGCCATGCCTCTGACCTCAAGTCAGCAGCATTGGTGTCCCACCCCCAGCCTCCGCTAGGGGCCAGGAATGCACCAACAACTGATTGCCCCCCTCCCCAGAGAAAGAAATCCATCCCTGGGATGCTCACTCCTTCTCCTCTGCTGACCCCCAGTGGCCCATGCTTGCTCCTGAATATGGATCACCAGCATAGCATGAGGTGTGGCATCCAGAGCCCCAACCATCAGAACCACCGGGTCAGCTAGCTTCCTTAATAATTGATGAACCCATACAGTACATGGCATTGTGTATCCCTGGTTAATGACACTCCAGTGCACTGGACACCAGCTACAAAGGCTGAGGGGCATCAGGTATACCCCAGTTTTCAAGATGTGCACTGGTTCTAGCAAGATATTTAAATCAAACAGTGTTACATAGCCATTGTCTGGGACGGTCTGTCCCGTATCACTGGAATCAATTATGGTGGACATTGTGTACCATATTTAATGGTAGTAGATGCTGGTATTTCTGTTTTTTTTTTTCAGGTGGCAGCAGACACTGTAAAAGGATATGATCCTATCTTAGGTACCAAACACATATGCTGTTTAACACTTTCCTGCATACAGTTTTACTGTGTGAAGTGCATACAAATGAGTCTAGCGGTCCCAGATTCTGCAGTCACTGCATGCACAGCTGTCATTACAGGACTGAAACAGAGTGAGTGCACTTGATTGTGAAAGTGTTAGGGTGGGTTAGAGTGGAATACTAGCCTCCAGCACAGAAGGGAAATGCAGACTAGTGATAATCTAATGCTGAATTTGCATTTTGTGTATATGCTGAAATACAGTGTTCTGGACACCAGAGAAGTAGGTTCAAAAGGAACTCATTTTCCCTTCTGAAATTCAGCACTATGCTGTCACGATGCTGCACTTTTTATGGCAAGCACACATTGAGCATGTCCAAGTAGATGGCAAGCCCCATCACCAATTTATCATCAGCAGTTGATGCTGGAGACTGAGAACTCCTCATGCTGTGCACATCTCAATGCCATTTCCAGCTGTCATAGTGGAAGGCTGTGTATACTGAAGAAGCTTGTTTTATGTAACAAAAGAGAGACCCTTGATTAAATAACTTTAGAAATGATCAGATAATCATGCATTATAATTCCAGTTTGCTAATTCACTGCTTCAAACTGTAGTTTTACACAGGCATGTTGAATTACATTTGTGCTGCAGAAGAGAGAAAACAGGGCATAGTTGAGCCTCCACTGCCAGTTGCAATTCCTGCAGCAGAAGACATTGTGAATTTAATAGACTGACAAAGGTACAGGGTGATTAGTGAAATACATATATAACATGTTTTTTTTTTTTTACTAAGTGCTGGTGCTGTGGAGAGCACAGAAATCAATATTTTGTTTGTATTTTTTTTTATTTCGTTGTCCACCATAGATGGAGCAGAACAGAGTATATTTAGTAGACAGGGAAAGGTGTGGGGACACTCTGAAGAATTAATTTGATAAATAATTTGACTGCAGGGTGGTGTGGGGCACAGCAATCCATCTTCATATTCTTATTTTGTTGCTTGTGGGTGAGAAGTAAATAAAGTAGGATGCTGCAGGTCTCTCAGTGAGGGTGAGGAGCAAGGTGTCAGTAGATGACATACATGGGTGTTTGTGTAAGCATCTACCATCATGTTATGTGGAAATCATGAGAAAAAGGACAGAAGAAGAAAGGGTTACAGTGAGAAGGAAAGCAGCAGGGAAAGGTTCCACTATGCTAGTTACACCAAGCACCAGTTCTTGTAGCACTAGTGGTGGAACAGCTAAAGGATTGGGATTTAATTGATTGGGTAGGGGCTCTGTCTCAGAGAAGGACTAAGGTTGGGAGTGTGATAGCCTGTAGACAGAAATCATGTTTTATTAGTCCCCAGAAGTCAGCTTGTTCCACTGCAGCATTCCCAGCCAATCCCAGTCATCTAGTGCATCTAGTGATGAATGCACTCCATGTAAGCCAGGAGCACATAGATGTCCCACTCATTCTCCTCTGTGTACTGTGAGGTCCATATTCATGGTGGGGATATAGGAGTGCTAATCGAATCTGCAAAGGCAAGCCCTCCCCATGTTTCTCTTGTATGCACAACATGACACCAGCACCACCTGAGCCACCTCTAAGCTGTTGGCATTGACAATTGCCTCTCTACCTTGAGGTACTATATGATGTCTCCTACATCCCTAACCAAAAGAAATCATGTATCAACCTTATTATTAGTTTTCTATTGACCAGGTAAGCACACTAGATAATCGTGATATCTATTTTCAGCTACAGTCCCAGAGAGTCATAAAGCAAAACCGTGGAAATAGCCATTTCACAGAAAATAAATACAGAAAAATATTATAAGGTTGCAGGAAGGTACAGTACAAGGCATAACATAGCAAGAATACAGTGTCACATATACTGGAGGATCCAATACACAATGCTGACCACAGAGATCAAAGAAATGATTATATAGTACAATATAGTGACTAAGTCAGAGTGCACAGTCAGTGCACTAAACCCTTAGAGGTACAGCATGTGCACTGGAGAAGGCAAAGGACCTTAGCACAAAGGGGAGGTGAATTGTCAGATTAAGTGCACACTCAAGCAGAGTCAGCCTTCACAAAGTCCCATAGGGACTTCTTAAAATGTGTATGAGAGAAGGCACTTCAGACCAGGGGCAGGAGAGAGTTCCAGAAACTAGGTCCACAGGCAGAGAAGGCCTGACCCTTGATGCAGTGCAGGTTTTGGGTACAACCAGCAGGGGCCGATCATCTGATTTAAGGAGGTAACTCAAATTCGTCACTTTTAAATAACTTGAAAGGATTAGAGGGATAGCTGTTCTAATAACTTGTCAATGAAGCAGCCCAGGAAAAATGAAGGACTACTGGCTGGGAAGAGACAGTTCAGTTTGTTGTAGAGCTTGCAGCAGTGAGAGAGACAGGCTGTAAATACAGCAAACCTGCTGAGGTTATCATAGACAACTTCACATTTACATTCCATGGACTTTTTAACATTTGCATAGGAGATCAGCCTGTAGTTAATGAAAGGGAGAAGCACCCCCCTCCAAGCAAGGGAAACAGGTGACATGGGGTATGTATATGATTGACCCCATAGGCCAGGCCCAGTTTGCAAATAACCATCCTACAAATGTGAGGGATGTCAGTGTGAGGTCTATTAGGGGGTCGAGAATCATGTCAAGTTGTTTGAAAGAGTTCACAGTGTCAATAGGGGACCTATCAGCATAATTGAGCACCAGAGATTCTGGGCAGGAACTAACTTTACATCTGGACCCAAAGATCATAGCTTGAATTTTCTTGCCACTGAAGACCAAACTACTTACAGTGAGCCAGGATTGCATGTGGTGGAAATCATTGTTTAACTGGTAATTGATAGTCCTCGTATTATCAGATCTAGTAAGGAACACTAGATCATTAGCATACAGCACAGAGCTGCATAAGGCAGGCACACAAGGGCAGTCATTGATGTACAGGAAGTATAAAATAGGTCCTAGGATGGAGTCATAGGAACACCAAGCTTGATAAGGGTGAGATCAGACAGGGTCCTATTGAATTTAACTAGTTGTTGCCTACCTTGCAGATAATTAGAAAACCAGGCTACAGCATAAGCAGACAGACCTAAGGTGCTAGGCTGGTGACACAGAGACTTACTGTCAACTATGAAAAAAACTTTCAAAAAGGTCAACAAAGATTGCCCTTGACATCTTGCTGTAGTCCACGGTAGCCTTTAATGCAGAGGTGACTGTGGGAAGGGCTGTGGAGGTGCTGTGAATGTTTTGGAAACTCTGTTGCTACATGGTTAACAAGTCATAGAAGTAAAGGTATTCTGTAAGTTAGGAGGCCACCAGCTTCTCAAGGAACTTGCTGATCACAGACAGCACTGTAATGGGGCAGCAATTTTCTTTTATTATGGACCTACACTTATGAATCTGCTGATACAACAGGATACAGATCCATCTGTGAAATATCCAGAGTTTAAAGAAAACTTGAGGAGGATTTTGTGGTCAAATTCCTTGTGTAACTTGAACCATTACATTCATTGTATATCATATAAACTATATTTTGTGGTATATCAGTGTGTTGTTTGTAAGTATTTTACTAAATACTCTGTTTTTATCTAGTGTTTGTAGCTCTATTGTTGTACCCTAGCTGCCCAGGTGCAGCTAAAAAAGTGTCAAGTTTGATCCACACCCCTGTCCTGGTTAAAAATAAATACATAAAAAATTCTCCATAATTTTAGGATCACCTTGCGTAAATACTGGGACTACCCGTGTAAACTTCCAAACATCTTGGACAACCCCAGAGAGTAGGCTAAGGTTAAAGATTCGAGATATCGGTAGGGAAAGGAGGGAGACACCCATGAATGAGTTTGAACTCCATGTTGTAAAAGCCAGTGCTGGTATGGAGGAGAAACTACCCAAAAGTCTGTCAGCTTCAGTTTCTGTAATGATTTTAAGGTAGTAGTGGAGTCACAAAGGTAAGGAATGGGAAGGAGATGTATGGGAGTTCAGAGCAGGAGAGCTAGAGAATAGGAATGTAAGAAAAGACAGGTTGAAGAACTGTCTGTTAAATGAATTGGCCATTGCTGAGAAACTGTTACTGTTGACTCTATCCAGGAGGAGTTTGTTTGTGCACTGTGATACTGACCACACTTTTGATGTTCTGCCAGAAACTGCAGGAATCCATAGCTGATGTGAGGAAAATGGACATACGGAGCTCATTTTTTGCCATCCATATGGCTTTTTTTCAGATGTTTCTGTGTTTCCTGTATTCAAGGAAGTCCACCATAGAGTGGAAGGACTCAAATCTGGTCCAGGAGTTGTCTCTGGATTTCATAAGGGAAAACAAGTGACTGTTGAGCCACTTAGTGACTATCCCCTCTATTCTCCTTTTGTAGAAGGTGCATGTTTGTCCTGTGGGGGGAAAAATGATGAGAACATTGGTGAGGACAACTAGCACAACAGTTGCTGATAGCATAGTTGACCAGTCAGAGTGGACAAGATCACAGAGAAATGAGCACTCATTCAGTTTGGGAAGGTCACTGAGGGAGATAACCTTGGGTGGCACTTTGGCAGCATCACTTTCCTCACACAGAGTAGGAAACTGATCAATTATGGCATCTGGGAAGGTCCCAGATAGGGATGTCTTCTCCCTATTGGACAGGGCCCAATCTAAGAAAGAATACTGACCCCCTGGGATGGATACTACTGTTATTTTGTCACCAGATTAAAAGGTGGAATTGGGAGAACACATCACTGCACTAAGCAGCCAGATTGTTCAGTATTCCTGTTGTACACAGCTTATAGTTTAATTACATGCAAAGCTATGGCTGGTTAGCGGGCACGCTGGAGTTCACAGTATGGACTGCAGTGTTCCCAGTGGAGAATTACCTGTAAATGAATGAATGTGACTATTTTTGTGTGGATCTGGTAGGTCCTAAGCTTCACTGACAAATAACTGAGAAACAAAATTGCTCTGCCCAGATATGTTCCAGGATATAGCTACTAGCTGTATACTTGGATTTGGTGGTGGTATGCCTTTTTAACAAAATATAAGCTATTAAATTAATATATTTTTGAAGAACCCAGCATCTGACTTTTATGAGTGAAAAAAAAAACTATGGACTGTGTACAATAAGAGCGATGAATGACATGACTGCTTAGCACAGTGATGTTTTTGCTCACAACATGGGCCTTTGGTAAAGTACTCTCCTGCTTGTGTATGTGAGCTACTATCCTATAAGTTTGAAAAAGTGGAATTGTTTGGTGTAGAGTGAGGTATACAATCACCAACATTTTGTAAAAGCATGCCAGCACACCACCACCACCACCAGCAGCTAAGCAGCTTATAGTGGAAGAGAGTGTCAGATATAAGATATGGAAGTGGAGCTGTTGGAGCAGGGGAGCATGAGAGTGAGGAGGTAGAGGAGGAGAGCAGAAACACATGCAGAGGAGGTGGCAAAAGGCAAAGGAAAGCTAAAGAACCACACAAGACTAATATGGAGGGGCATGGGGAGGGGGAGTAAGATATAGAAGAGGAGGAGGAGAAGCAGGGGAAGAAACAAGAGAAGAGGGAGCAGAAGAGGAAGAAGCACATGCAGAATTGGAAAAAAGAAGAAGAGGGATGAAGCAGAGGAGTTGAAACTGTGCTCTGAGTTACACTAAGGTCTGTTGATGGCTGTGATAAAGAGGAATGGAGGCTATTATGGCAGGGAATGGGCAAACTAAAAAAAATGCAAAAAAGAAAACAAGACTATAGGTCGGTCAGACTGGAACATGTAAGAACTTGACCTACTCCCAGTGCACAAGTCATCAGCCTCATTGTGATCTTACTACTGTCCATGCCAGTGCTGTCCTGCCAGGGCATTCACTGCAGCTATAGCATTTGTGTAAGGCAGACAAAATGAAACCATCTCACAATCTCTTCCTATTGCTCCTAAAAGAATTCCAGCTTTCTAGTCAGGCAGTTGAAAAATCAAATAGATTTTCTACAGTGTGAGAGTATTTTAGCAATGACCCAACAAATTCACTGAGAGAATATTAAAATCAGCATGACAGAAAGATCTGCTGGGGTCCTTATTTTGGGAAAATGAGGATCCATGTTGTGGTTAATCACCTAAAGCACCTAACCTGGCCTCATCAATTCCTAACCCCCACTCAGGTCAGTGTGATAATCTGATTTGTTCAGCTCTTGCAGGAACCATGTCAACAGCAGCCACAGTGGCTAACTGAAGCAAGTAATGGCAATTCAAGACTTATTTATAAGGCACTCTATCCAGCAAGTTCAGGACACAATACAGGGAAGCAACAACAATATAAATCTGTAAATTCAAATATATACTCAATATATCAATAAATAACCAAAATTAATTAACTCAAAGAGTGGAAGGAAGAATGAGCCAGTGAACTACCATTTGGACCAGTCAGCTTGACATGTGTAGTGGGAATAATTACGTAGTCTTTATTAGCAGAGGAACTGTGGGACTTCCTGGAGAGAAATGGGCTAAAGGACCCCAGACAACATGGGTTCACAGGGGTAGGTCTTGCCAGACAAACCTGGTCAACCTTTTTAACTGGATGGCCAGGGCAGCAGACAGGGAACAGGCAGTAGATATTGTATATTTGGATTTCATTTCATTTCATTATTTACCCTGGAAAGGCAACTTGATCAATATTGCCCTTTTTTAAGTGTGACCAGCATTTACTAATCAAAATACAGTACATGATGTAAAAAACACATAATTTACATTATTTGCAACAACAAGAAGTCTGACCATCTAAAAAACACGACAAATGTTTCCTAAAAACAGGTACTGATCTAATAGTCTTAACTGATGGTGGAAAATGATTGCAACTGCTTGGTCCAATAAAATCAAAAACGTTTTGCCCAAAACAAGTTTAGCGAAAAGGAATTTTAAACAAAATTGATTCCAGGGATCTAGTACAATGATTTTTATGCTGTATTGGAAATAGTTCTACTACTGAGCAAGGAATCTTACCCAGGATGATCTTATGAAAAAAAAAACTAAAATGTTTATCATTACCCAGTCATCCAATGAGGGTAACTGTGCAGCCTGATACAATAAACAGTGGCAAGTGTTTTTTTTATTATAAAGTGCATGTTATTAAATAAAAAAATATGCAACAACCAAAGAACAACATAAAATCAACAAGATCTTCGACTCCAAAAACAAAACAAACCAAAAACCCTCAACCCTTCCCCCCCTAACATTACACCCACCTCCCTCCCAAGGCATAACTGGTCAATAATAAACATAATATGGAGCTACGGTGTAATAAAGAAAAAGCAGTATAATATTATAATAATCTAATAAGGAGTTCAGGCAGCTGAAGAGAAAGTGAACAGACAACAAGTAGAACTCACCCCCTATGACTGCATCGCAACAGATAATAAAGCATAAAGTGGTTCCCACTTGTTCCAGTAACCCTCTGTCCAATGATGCAGGAAAGCAAGCTGTTTTTCTACCTTTTAAGCCTGAAGAATCTCCTGAACCCATTCTCTATAAGAGGGTATGACATCATCTACACAATGACACATTATTATTTATTTGGGTGTTATTGAAATCAACACCATATAGGCCTTTCGTGGTCCAAAAAGAGAAGACAGGTAAAGACCAACTAAACAAACATCTGGGGTAAAATAGGATTCTAAGCCCACAAAAGGATCCAATGAAGTTTTAATAGCCATCCAAAAGGGAAGCACTTTAGCACAGTCCCATAGAATATGTTTCAGATGACCGTCTGTAGTTTTACATCTAGTACAAACCAAGGAGGTGAGCTTGCCCATCCAATGCAATCATGCAGGGGTATAATACATATTATGAACCAGCGAATGTAAATGGAGCAAGCTGATTGGCCTAGAGGGTTTTGAAGCCATGATGATATCGGGCTACATCATCACGGCTTCAGAAAACCTCCGGCCACCAGCCTCCTCACTCAGGAAAATAACCTTACGACCGCAACATACTCTGCATCGCTCACTGTTCCTCAAACAAACCAGCAGAAGGCACACCGTGGAGCAGATTAAACCACAACTGAAACCCCTGTTAAAAATTAAAGAACATTAAATTTAAATAAACAGGAGTGAAACAGTCGCCAACTCCAACACACTCGCACACCAAAGAAAGCTGCTGCCCACCCGAAGATTTGTCACGCCACGCAGCAGCAGTGAACTTGCAATTTCATACTAGCACTTGAATCACTGCCCAAACCTGACAAAATGTTCATTTTTTTAACGTATTTAATTAACAGCACAGTTGCTTCTCACAGTATCCTGCCAATCTTTTTACTGTGCCACATTTTTGTTTCTCACAGGCTAAAATGCGTGCACATTTCAAAACGGCCACGCACAATGTACTTACTGAACTCATCCTCTCCGTCTTCAGTCCTACTATTTTAAAACCTCTGCCCGTCATCGGCTTAATTTTTCTTCTGTTTTTAATAACCGCGATCATCTACTTGGGGGGGGACACTACACGAGACAAAGAGAGAGCAGATACTGTGGCAGAGTAACAACTTTGGAGACTGACAGAGATCAGTCAGCAAGTAGCAGCAGCAGCGCCACCTTCTGGTGAAAGCAGAAACTGGACTTTTTAATTGGAAGATATACTTCCACAACACAAATATAATTAAAAAAAGTATTTAAAAACAATTAAAACAAAAAATAAATGAACTAAAACTTTTAAGCCAGTTCATAATAGCAATAAGGCACTCCAGGGTGTGGTATATCATGGGATATCATCACTTCTTGGATGGTTGGACACCATTCGGCCTGCAGCCTCGTGCCCAACCACCCGAGGCGTGATGATATCCCACGATATACCACACCCTGTCGTGCCTTATTGCTTAATTATGCAACACTTGGAATTGAATCAGATGGTAAAGATATAGCTTAATATCAACTGCTATGACATATTTATTGTAATCTCACTGAACATCCTGTTATACCATGTAATCCTGGGTCACCTCTGAAAAAGAGACCTCCAGAGCTCAGTGGGCCTACCTGGTTACCAAAATTTAATAAATAAATAAAATAAATAAATAATATACTTATGCAAAGATCACCAGATAGACAACAAAAAATTAAGATCCTTAGAAATATTAAATGACTGCTGCCAATAGTAACAGATTCCTGATGGTCAAGCATGATCAATAGTTTTAAAATGTTTATAAATTTTTGATAGCAAGTGAGCTTGTGTTGCAAGGGATGTGTTAAAATAAAGGTCCATATCTGGCTCAGATAGAGAAGGGGTTGGACCAAAATAAGTGGAAATGGCCTGTTTAACTTGAAGATATTTCAAATAACCTACTGTACAAGGGGTAAGGAAAAAATGCTCTCAAAAGACAGGGAAGGGGATAAACTCATCCTTGGCCAGGACAGAATCACAAGAAACATCTTGAAGTTGTGAGAAAAAGGCCATAGGTATTGAATGAGGCTGATCAATATGTTAGGATTACACAAAATAGGCTGGCTGGCGGCTTTCATCCAGTCCTGACAAAAATAAGTACATACTTGCTGAAAGGCTCTCAAGGACCAAAATAAATAAGTGGTCTTCAAAACAGTGAACAGAAGAGATGGACACAAATAAGGCAAACTTTTTAATTGTACACCTCGACTGTTGACATAACCCTTTTTCAATAGTCAACCAAAGCGGGACATACTTTGTACCTGCCTGAGCTGCCAAATGACGCCACAGATAAAAATATTATTAGTGTGCAGAGCACAATAATATAGAAGAAAACTAGGAAGACACAAATTTCACTGATCTCTCAGGATAGTTAACTTTCAATAAAGATGTCTAATTGCCCTTCCCTTCCCTTCCACAGAAAGGCATTGATTAGGAGTTGTAGACGGAGAAACCAAGACTTAGGGAGACAGGTACAAAACATACTAAGGGGATATAAAATACGAGGTAAAATATTCATCTTAACCACACTAATTTTTTCCCCAAAGAGAGAGAGAGGCAAGGCTGCACAATGCTGGAAATGTCACTTGATCATTTGCAAAACAGATATAAAATTGCCCTTAATCAATGCTGAGGGAAATCGAGTCAGATGAATTCCTAAGTATGTTAACACTTTAGGTTCCCAAGCTAATCCCATATCCAAAATGTCCTGCTTGTTGATGTATACATTAAGTGGCAATACTTTGTTGTTTTCTATATTTAATTTATAACTGGAAAAAAAAACAATGGATTTCAGTCAGTATAGCTGGAATTGAAGTGGAGGGATCCTCAATATGTAAAAGACAGTCATCTGCATGAGCCAACAATTTATATCAGTCACCACCACATAGGATTCCCTTCACAGGCGAGTTAGTTTGAAGATAGTGAATTAGAGACTGTAAGTAAAGATTAAAAAGAAAACGGGTACGCACGGGCAGCCCTGATTCATCCCTCATTGCAGTGGGAAAGGACTAGAAAGCACACCATTACATCGAACTTGGGTAGTTGGGTTGCTATACAATACCTTAATTCAAGATATAAACTCAACTGGAAATCCAAATTTTTCTAGAACTAAAAATAAAAAAGGACAATAAACCCAGTCAAAAGCTTTTTCTGCATCCAGGGAGACCAGAACAGATGGAGTCCTTCTCTCCCTGGATGTGTACTTAAGATAGTGAAGATTGCGTACATTATCACAGGATAGGTGATAAAACCTACCTGAGCTGGGCCAACCAACCTATCCCAGACCAACCACATTCTGTTGGTGAGCATTCTGGCTAGTATTTTTATATCACTATTAAGAAGAGAAATAGGGCAATAGCTACAGGTACCTGGTAAAGTCTCATCCCTACCAGGTTTCTGTATGAGCGTAATCCATGCTTGAGTGAATGTGGAATCTGTTAGGCCCATAGACACTATAGGCAGCACAAGCGAGTTAGAAAAGGGGAAAAAATTGTGATAAAAGCCTTATAAAAGTTATTAGTAAAACCATCAGGGCCAGGTGCTTTATCTGGTGGAAGCTGCTGTATCACCTTGTGGACTTCTGACATGGCAATATGGCCCTTCAAGAAATCCTGTTGTAGGGGAGTTAACTGAGGAAGGGAAAGATAATCCAAGTAGGAATGCATAGAAACAATTAAATCTAATTGGAGAGTATCCTTGGCATAAGAGAGCTATAATAAAGCAGGAAAACATCCATGACCTCATGTGGGTGAGTGACAATGATGTCTTCAGAACTCATTTATATGCAGGGAATAACTTTTTAGGCATCTAACTGCCTAAGGCATAAAGCCAGCAGCTTGCCAGCCATTTCACCAGACTCTAAGTATCACACTTTGGTGCGCAGGAGGGCTAGCTCTGCTCTTTCTACAAAGAGACCAGCATACTGAGCCTGTAGGGAGTTGAGCTGGAGCCAGACAGTATCAGGGTAGAAGGAGAGAGTCAATGATGCAGCTATTGGATTTCCAGAAGCAGGAAATCCAGCTAAGCTTGGCAGGTCTTATGCCTCTTAGAGGCCAACCGAATGCACTCTCCACAGATTGCACATTTGGTAGCTCTCCAGAGAGCGTACAAGTGAGGAACTGAAGCTTCATTTGTTGAAAAGAAGGACTTAATATATTCTTGTGTGAATGAGTAGGTGGAGGGGTCTTGAAGAAGCTGTGAATTCAGGTTCCAGACCACATCTAGCACCTCCAGCTCACGGAGAGAATGAGCCCTGGTTACCAAAGCATGATCAGAGGTAACCATGGAATGGCTAGCACAGGAAGCAAAACCTGAAAGCAACTTAGTACTAATAAGAAAAAATCAATTTGGGAAAAATACCCATGAGGAGTCGGATCAAAAGAAAATTGCCTTTCCCTAGGGTGGAAGACACATCAAGGATCCAGCAAGCTGAGTGAATCCAACATCTCCCTTAAACCATGCTGCCCTAGAGAGAAGCCATTCCAGGGTACACTAGATCAGTCCAGGTCAGATTGATAGACAAGGTTCCAATCCCCACCTAAAATTATAGGCAAGAGGGTGAGAGGGGCTTACTGAGCAGATAGATCCACAACATGTTTGGGGAATCTATATTGGAGTCATATATTGATCCCAACAAGACATTTGTAAGCCTAACTGATCACAAACAAAGATATACCTACCTTCAGAGTCCCACAGCTCATGGGTAAACTGAAAATCGAACAATAACAGCACCTTCTTTTTTATTACTATTACTGGCACCAATAACTTGTCCCATCCATTCCCTCTTAAAATAATGGATGTCCTCTCATTGGAGGAGTGTCTTTTGCAAAAAAGCAGCACCCACTCGGTATTGTTTGAGGTGCTGTAACACCAAGTGTCTCTTTCACTTTTCCTGGGCTCTTTTAACATTCCATGTGACGAAATGAAAGAGACTACCCATTAATACTAACATCTTTTATAAAGAGGTACCAGATCTGTATCCAGCTAACATACTGAAGTTTCAAATATAACCATTGTGCACCAACCCAAAAAAGAAACCGAATTATAACTCTTGACTCCCTAATAACAGGACTAGGTTCTGAACAATTACACGTTGATAATGAAAAATACCTCCCATTTCCCAGTAATCAACCATATAGTACCCAATAAAATATAACCGCACCCCCCAAAAGAATTAACCATCCCCAGTCCAACAGACCATTCTTCCAATAAATCCAAGCCCATGATGTATTCCACCTGCTGCCCATGACTGACTTCTCAACTACCACCTCCCTCTCACAAGACTTAACCACACATAGTGTGAAAAAGAATTGGCTCCCAATACAAGAAGTACTAAATTGTAATACAAACACAAGTACTGTAACTGTATACATAATGGACCTGTAAGCATCATTAAAAGAGCAAAATTTCCAAATCCATAACATTATGAAACAAAACATTATTATAACAACATTAAAATGTATGTACCATTAAGCCTAAAAAGGAACTAAAATTACTTAGTTGAACACAGAACAAAGTTCACGTTAATATTTGAAAAGAAACAAACAATAAAAGATAAAGATTGAGCCATGCATAAGCGCTCCAAAATAAACCATGACAGGTAGTAGAAAATAAGTAAATATTAATGTCAAACAGAGTTTATTCTAAAACAATCCTACAGCTGGACAAAATATATATCTATATATATATAGATATATATATATATAGATATATATATATATATATATATATATATATACAGTCGTGCCCCTGATCTGAATTCAAGACTCTAGGAGGTGCTCGGTATCTATCAAGCCAGAATAGTCATCCAGAGTATAAATCCATTCCAATATATCAAACACATTCCAAAACAGAGACCAAATAAACATAACCAAGCAATGAAAATGTATACTTCAAGACACGGGATATGCAAGTAAAGTCCACAATCAGATAAGGAATGTATACAGCACCCTCATAAAACTTCAAGATCCAGCTCAGTTACTTTAAATAGTCAAAAATAGAACATTTTAGCAGATCAGCAAATCAACATAATAATCGGTAGATGGAGATCCAATACTGAGGGCGGCAGATACAGAGCCCTGGGAATGAAAGCAGAATCTTCCTTCAGGAGGTCTTGAAGAGATTGGGGAAAAGGGACTTTAATTCTTCTGCTGCCTCATCCACCAATTCAAAGCTCCTCCAGACTCCCTCATAATAGAGTTTCGATTTAGCATGGTACTGCATATGAAATTGAATGCCGGCTGCAATTAACTTGGTAACAGAGGAATGGTAGGATGCCCTCTTTTGTCAGACTGCCAAAGAGAAATATTGCATGATTCATAGGTGGGTCCCTTTCCATGACACTTCTTTACGTTCCAGCACTCTGCTTAACAGATGTTTCCAGTCTAAATAATTCAGAAACTTAAATATAAATGGGCAAGGTAATGCACTATTCACTAACATGGGTTGCAAAGAGTGATGGGCCCTCTCGATAATATAAGCAGCCCCACTGGGGGATGGTTCTGCCAAATTCTTGCAGAGCTTCGGTGCAAAAAGCAAGACATTGGGACCCTCCACCCTTTCCAGAAGACCCAGAATCACAGTGTTGTTCCACCGGCTCCTTCCCTCTAAATCCTCAAAAAAGGCCTCAAGATGGGCAGTTTTCTGCCATAATAAGACCATTTCTGGGTCCAGTATATTCTGCCAGTCTTCTAGAGAACTGATATGGACCTTGTTATCCCTCATCCATCTGTTCAGAGTGTCCACGGAGGAGTGTAGTGCCTTGATCTCTTCAGTTAATCATGTCAATGCTTCCCAGAGTGTTCTGAATTTCAGAAGAAACCAATGCTCAATGAGAACAAGTGACGCTGAAGTGTTGCAGCTGTAAGTAGTGGCCTGAGCTTTTGACTGCTTAGAGGCCTTGTCTCTTTAGAGGGTTTCTGGTGGGGTATGGTGTGGTGAGGCACTTTTCATTTCTCCTTCCATTTCTACAAAAACTTCTGGCAGATCCTGCAAACAGAAGGTAAAACCAGTCCTAGTTATTAAGGTTACCACCAGTGAGGCAGGTTAAAATTAGAGAGAAATCAAAGATTTATTCACAGAGGCTGGGATAGCTGGGGAAGAACTGCTAGCTCGAGCAGTGCATCACATGACTACAATAGTGGTGAGTGTTAAATGGGAGGCCAGTAATAAAACAACAAATAGAATTGTAAACTACTCCTGCCCTAGTTAATGTTCCAGTTTCCGAACCTTTATGAATTAATAATCTGTAATCCAAGACTGATAACAATAAGGTCTTAGCCAAAAGAACACGAGTTTCAGCCAAAAGATTATTCCGAACTCTATATAAAGAGCCCAAACATTGGCGTATTGTTTTTATCATACTACCAACATGCAGTTCATAGGTCAAAGCACTTTCTAAAGTAGTTCCTAAATACTTAAATTGGTTACTTGTTTCAAAAGGCTCACCATCAAGGGCACTCAACAAAAATTCACTGTTTCCTAAAGAACATACCTTTAGCTCTGTTAGTGTTGAGGACCATCCCCTCAAGTGTTGAACGAATATTGCAATTTAATAATCTCTTTTTGAAGGATGTCATTTAGGGCCATCCACATCATTCCCACTCCTAAAAATGACTGCATCATCTGTATACAGAAGCATTTCAAAGGAAGGACAAGTTTATTTAAAAAGAGGGAAAAGTGTATGGGTCCCAAGATGGAGACCTGTGGGCACCATAGCTGGCTTTAAGAAAACTAGAATGGTGAGTGTGATTAATAGTTTGTGTTCATGACCCAAAAGATAGTCCTGAAACCATTTAAAATCATCAGAAAAATTAAAGTATGACAATGACTGTAAAAGCAAACCATGATCATCTAGATCCAATGCCTTGGTGAGGTCCATGAACACAGAAACCAATACATTCCCAGAATCTGTGGACTGGTGAATATAGTCCATGAACCACACAATGGCATTCTCAGCATTATTTAGTGTACAAAAAACATATTGTATATGAGTCAACAAACAATATTTTGACAAGAATTTTACCATTTGATCCATTACTATTCATTCACAAAGTTTAGTCATGGGAGTTAAACCCTACCCAGAAGGTAGGAATGAAACCAACATAAAACTGTGCCAGTGAGTCCAACATAGTGTCTCATGTTATCTGGTAGCACTTCACGATCCTGTCAAACACAGATGAGAGATAAGAAGGTCAACATAGAACAGTACTCTGTCCCTTGAATTAAAGAGATCATTTAAGACAAAGATGAGAGTGGTCTCAGTGCTATGACAGGGTCAATAGTCCAGCTGGAAAGGCTGAGGGATGTCAGATTTTCCCTGGTGAGCCTCCAGTTGCAGCAGTTGCAGCAGTTCCACCTTCTCCACTATGTTTCCCAAAAAAATAAGGTTTGGGGCTGGTTTGAACTTCAGAAGAACATAAGGATCCAAAGATGGCCTCTTCAGGAGAGTCTCATCATTGCCTTTTTAAAGGCAGTAGGGAGAACTCTCTCCTTAAAGGAGGTTCTGACAATCTTTGAAATAACTGGACCTAGGGCCATCCTGCAACCAATAAGTAGACCGTTAGGCCCTGAATCCTACAAACAGTAGGTGGTATGCAGCACCAAGATCAGCTGGAGCACCTCCACATACCAAACTCAGTGAAGCTCTCCCCAGGAAAGTGATTGCCTAAACCCATCCCAGGCAGTGTATTACTGGCCTGTGACATTGACTTGAGGGGATCCTGGCCTGTATAAAGGATGCCTTGTTGAGAAAGAATCCACTTAACTACTTGCATTTTTCTGCATACATTATTCTTTTAGAGGTTTTAAATGCTGCAGGAAGTTTGTTCCCCTGCTGACTGGTCAGAGACCAGTTTCTGTACAACCTTGTCTGAGACCAGCCTGGTCTGAGATCAGTTTCTGAGCCACCTGGTCTGGGGCCAGTTTCACCACTGTACAGTAGCTTTCTTTGTTGCACTTAGTTTTTTTTGTCTGTGTCATCTCCCATTAGTGTAGATTTACTATTACTAACTCCACACCACTGTGGATCACCACACCAGTGAAATTTGGGGTCAAAAGAAACCCAGACTTTCAGGATCACTGCCTTGTGAAATAACCACTATACTATGCTGGCTGGTGCCTAGTAAGTCTGTGCTTAGACACCTATGTGACAATAACTTATCCCAGACCAGTTCAGCCAGAAGAAGAAACTGGTCTTAGATCAGATGGCATGGAAACTGGACTAAGACCAGGCAGATCTGAAACTGGTCTCAGAACAGACTAGTCTCAGATGACTCGTCTGGCAAATAATCTTCCTACACTGTTTTAAGCAGCATGTCTATTGTGCAAAAGAATTGAGCTGGATTATTCTTTCCCAGAGTAATCATCCTAATAAGGAACTCTTTCCTTTTCAGAGTGATTGTTCACTGATACTCACCATAGACACTCATTAGTGCCATTTTGTACTCCACTGACCAGAACCTCTGCCATGAATACCCTAACCACTGCCCCTTTGTGTTCATCAGATCCACTTAACACCATGGGGAGCTGTTGTGGAATGTCTAGAGGTGAACACAATGAGTTGCCAGAGAGCTGAGACCAGATGTGAGAGCCATATTATAGTACTCCATGACCTCTTATGCTCCTCCAGCACAATATGCAATCATGCTGGAGATTATTAATCCTGCAAAGAACTTGCTATGCTCCAGATTATGTTTAGGGCAGTATCAGGAAATCTCCACTTGGGGGTGTTAAAATGGGAGGTCCCCAACATAGGAATGACATGGATTGATGATTCAGACAAATTTTCTGATCAAACCAGACTGTTCAAACATCAAACCCCAATGAAAGGACCATATCTAAGATGTGGGCATGCTGGTGGTTCTGGTGGTAACTGCCTATCCAAGGCATAGGAAAGACATAAGCTAAAGTAACAGCTGTCCAAAATGCAAGGATGTATCATTGGCGCAGGCATAGAACTCCACCAGCACAAAATCTGGGAGATCCAAAATGCAAGGATGTATCACTGGCCCAGCCATTGAAATTCACTAGCACTAATTCTGGGAGAGTCCAACACAATGTCTACCATGAAATCCACAAGTTCCTGCAATAATTCATTTTTGTGCCCCAGATGCCAATACACGAGAATGTTTCTGCAGCCTGCACCCAGACCATCCCAAAAAAGCCATGCTTTCCAAAGAACTGGGCACTCCCATGGAGTATATTGTGACTTCTAATGTGGAATAAAAACAGATGACCATCCCGCCTATTATGTACTTCCACCTTGTGCAATATACCATGAAGTACCAGCTGTGATAGACACTTTTGGCTAGCATCAACACCTAGCCAGATCTATGTGATGTTAGCAATCTCAGCCAAGGAGTCCATGACAAAACCCATGCTCTGCTGGTAGCTCTGGGTCTGGCATCTGCAGCCAAAGACTACTGATCATATTTTCCCAAAATATTGGTAATCTCCCATCTAAATCTGCCCAGTTCTAAACCTGGGTTGAGTAAATGTAGCCAGACATTATTTTTCCAAATGACATTTGGTTCAGTCCAAGCATAACTGATGCCACTATCTCATTGCCAGGTTTCAATATCTTAGGGGTGGATAGAATAGGCAAATGAGGTGGTGGCTGCCTGATCTACCTCAGATCAGAACTGCAAGCCTCTAAAATCATGATAAAACACCTAACCAAGGACTGTAAATTCTTAGCATTAAAGCTTCTGATAGGGTGAGGGCACAAATCTCTTATCATCCTGTTTGTATATATCCCACCGGGTAAACAGAATCAGAGTATACTTGTAGAGTTACTTACTCACTACTTTATGCAACTCAGTCAGAACTGGAACAACATTGTTACTGGTGACTTTAGTATTAATTGGAATGCTATGTCCAGCACAGATCATAGGGATAAGATGTCCAGCCAATTTCATACACAAATGGTTAAAGAGCAAACCAGAACCAAGTATAAAATAGGCACCATGAAGCTACTCATCTGGGTGCTAGTTACACACTCTGATATGGTTATAGTCACTAATGTTCTGCCAGATAACCTAAGTGACCACTCCCTGGTGCAAAGACTATGGGCAGTTAAACAGTCAAGGCCATCCATTCCCCCAATCATAGTCAGCCAAGTCCTAAACAAATGAAGGTGTCTGAATTCAGATCTTACTTGACCCAAATTGATTGGAGCTTCTTTGATGCCTTTCCTGAAATTCACTCAGCCCTAGAATTCTTTGCCTCTGAGTTAACATGTCTGTGATAAATTGGCACCCTTTAAAAAATGCAAGGCAAGAGGAGCACTGTCTGGATAGATCACCCCTGAACTCCTTGTTTGCTTGAGGGACATACTCAATCTGTGGGCACTGGTCAGGTAAACAAGGTTCCCTGTCCACCTGCAAAGGTACAAGGAAGCCTGCATTAAGTGCACCACTATGATGAGAAAGGCCAAATCTGACTTCCGTAAGGACCACCAGACCTAGAACTGAAGCAATGGCAAAGGATTTTGAGACAAAGTCTCTAAGCTCCTTAGCAAGGCAGTTCAAACCACTCCTCAGATGCTCATGGTGGAGGGCTAAGTGGTCCTTGATCCGACCAAAATTTCCAATTACAGTACTTCAGCACAGCCTTTATTGACCTCAGTTCCAACATCCCCACTGAGCCTGCACAGACTCCCTTCAGGGAAACTGGTTCTGAAACCTCCCTAGTGGTGGGCTCTCAACAAGGGTACCATAAATTCTACATTAAGGCTCTTTCAGTCAAAGACACCTTGAAATACATTGGTAGGGTACTTGGCAAAACTAGATGTGTTAGTGATTCAGTTGCTATGAAACTTCTTGCCCTGGTGGTAGAGGAATTTTCCCACCCCATCTCTAGAATTTTTTAACTTTTCTCTGTGCTACTCGCATTTTCCAGAGAAGCAGAAATCTACACTGGTTACACCAGTTTTCAAAAACGGAGGCTGCACCAACCTTACCAGTTACAGACCAATTTCTATTTTCTCTTCCCTGTCCAAGATCCTTGTCACAGAGTGGCTCTGTGAGGTTTGAAATTCCAAGGTTAGAAATATGGGGCTAGAGAATTGTTTTTCCTTTTCCTAGCACATATGGGAGTTCCCTTCCCCCCCCAGAGAGGAGGCAGTATAGTGCAGTGGTCTGGAGCTCTAAGCTGCAGGTCTGGTGATATCCAGCAGGCCAGACCTGGGTTTGGGTCCCGCAGCTTCTGCTTGCATACTGTGTGACCCTGAGCGGGTCACTTCACCTCCTTGTGCTCCCAGGTCGCTCCTGTAGAAGAGCTTTCAGCTTATTGTGCTGTACGTGGTTAAACAATAACTTCATTGTCCTGATTATACTGAGTGTGGATAAGAGAAAAGGGAGTTATGGCGTTTTGGGCATTTTGGAGCCCTGAAATCTAATTCCTTGCGGTTGCAGCTCACTATTAAGTGAAGGCTGGCCACAAGTGGTCTTTGTGGTCATTATTAGGGGAAATGGGTGATTTTGTTACCCTGAGTTAGTGCAATTAGTAATTGCACTGTTGTGAGGACATAAGGCTTATTAGCGCTTTAAAAACTTTAAGCTTTAGACATTTAAAATAAGGAGATTTATTTCTGCTTACCTATTGAAGATGAATTCCCTTTATTTTGTTCTGGCTTTGAAACCTGGGGTTTTCCGGGTGTTTGTGGAGCTTTGGAGTTGTGCTTTCAACTGCCAGTGTCCTTGTTTGTTCTAGGAGCCAGCTGGCCATGCACGCCCTTCTTAAGTATTGTTGGGAAGGGATGGTGCTTTCTTGTCTTGGAAAAAGGAGTTTAAAATGTTCAGAACAGAAATAACTTATCTCTGAGTGAGGGAATAAGTTACTAAATGAGTTTAAAATACATAAGCTTGTTGGAATAAAATAAAGGATTAGAATACAAGATAAAGTAATTAAAAGTTGTAAGTGAAGGTGGAGTTTGAAGGTCATCTGACTCTAGTTGGATATAAAAGGGTGAACCTTTGACTCAGTAGAGAGATTGTCAGCACAGATGGCTAGAGGTGAGATTCGTCAGAGAGGTGTAAACAGGTGGAGACTTAAATCCTGTTGTAGTGAGCCTAGATGTGTGCTCTAGATGCTGCTGAAAAGTGCTCTATGGAGTTATTTGAAAAACTGTTTTGATTCATGTTCCAAATGGAAGATTTAAAACTGCCAGAATATCCTGTGTGAGGTTTATGCCTTTATATTGTCTCACCTAAAGACTTGTAAAGAATGAGATGATGCCAGATGCTCTAATGTTTGCTATCGAAATTGAAGTGAAAAATGAGAAAAATACTGTGCCATTCTGATGTTATCCTGATATGAGTGATGTTTGAAAGAAGAATCAATTAAAATTGAAGAAAATTGCAAGAACTGTTGAGACATTTTTCCTTTAACTGCCCACATAAACCTGTGCTCTACCACATTGGTGTCAGAAGTGGGATAATTTGTACTGTGATCTGCATAATGTCTGGTGGGCAGTAAATCTGGCATGATGGTACTTTGAACTGGTTCCTGCTTACTGGTTATTGCTGAGAGAATTTTGTTTCCTGTGAAACAATCCAGTTGAGTGATAATTCTGGGTTGGTGGCAAAGCCTGCTCTAAACAAGCTATATGAAGATGAGGGGTCACTGTGAAGTTTTGAGTGACCAGAAGACTGACCAGAGTGACCGGATGGAGGTGATACAATGGTTATTTAATCGCTGGATGGAGGCAGAGAGCCGGTGTAAAGAAGCAGAGCAAAGGTACCAGGAGGTGCTAAGCCAATTGACGGTAATGAGGGACAATTTGGAGTTTCAAGGGCTTATGAAGAAGGCTGAAGAGTTGTCCTGTGTGGATTGTGTTGAGGAACAGTTCCCTGTTCTACCTATGTTCCAGGGAATGTATTGGATTGGAAATGATGAAGATGATGGAAGAACGACGAAAGACAAGTCCCCAGGTGAGACTGTTTTGTTAACTGGGGTGAAGAATGCAAGCAAGACAGAAGAGGCAGTAGGTGCTGAAGGGACTTGTTCAGTGACTTATAATAATGTTGATAATAAAAATGTCATTAATTTTTCTGCTGCAAACTGGAAAATTTTACAAGCAGAGGATCCAGAAATTCAGCAGATAAGTAGTTATGTTATTTTGAATAAAGATAGAATAGATATGGATGGGGGTAAGGGACAGTTATGGTGGTATGAAATAAGAGATGAGGTATTATACCACATGAGACCAAACCCCCGTACAAAACAGATAGACTCTAGGGTAGTGGTACCTTGTAGATATAGAAAGGGTATTTTAGATGCTTTATATTGCAAAACCAAACATATGAGTCAAGAAGAAATGTTAAAATGTCTCATTCCTTCCTTTTATTGGCCTGGGATGTATAGTCAAGTGGCTTTATATTTAAAGAAGTGTGTAGCCACTCAAAGGAAGGAAAAAGACTGTAATTGGCTTCCTTGGAAAAAGGGAAAGTGATTTACAGAGATATGAGTAAAAGATGGTAAAAGTTTACAGTACTGGACTACTTGTGTAGTGAGTGGAAGGGGTTAGAGGAATAGCTCATATAGATAGTATATACAAGTAACTTTCTAGTAAGGGCTCTAACCCTAGTATGTTTCAGGTATAGAGAGAATAAAAAAGGGTACCAGATAAAAAGAGCATAAGATAGAAGGTTTTCACAGTAAAGTATTTGGGGAAATTGTTTGAAGAAATTATAAAAGTGCACATATTGACATCTTAAAATAAGTTTTTGGAAAAAAAAATGAGATCGATAGGAAGGAAAACATTTAATGGAAAATAATTTGCTGTAGTTAAATAAAGAGTAGGAGTAGTGTGGAGTTTTTCCTAAGTTCAGGGTAGATGATTAGGAGAAGTAAAGTAAAGGGTAGATGATTAGGTGAAGTAAAGAAAAAAACTACAGATTTGAGTTTGATTCATATGAAGGAATACATTTTAAAGCAACAAGCTTAAAAGCTAGGAGCTATTTCTTGTATTTTTTGTTTTAAGACTGGAGGGTTGGCCACCTGCAGTTGAATTTATAGTGTTATCCCCCTTTTTTCCTCAGTCTCTTGTTGTATTTGTATTTGTCTGTTTATTTTTTAAATATAACTAAAGCAATAGCATGTTTGCTTAGAGAGGATACACAATGAATGTTACTATTCTAATTTTGTTGATAGTGAAATTGAGATTACTAATGTGAGATAGAATAAAATCATCTGTTCCAGAATGTGAAGGAGCTATAGACTATAATGACAGTTCTGAAAATGTAAGCTGTTGATCTGGAATATATTTTATATGTGTATGGAAGTTATATTTCTCAAACAAAATCTAAATATTTTATTTATGAATGGTGCATAGAATTTGATGGATGTTGCTATGTGAAGAAAAAAAAAATCAAATTCATGTAAAATAATTTAGATATGAAATCTTATGTTATTGGGGATTACTTAAAAACTGACTAAGTTTGGCGATAGATACTTAATATGGTTCATAATCTGGGATATAGAATACGGACAGGAAATATTTAGTGTAAGATGCAGGATAAAATAATCTTGAGTATTTTCTCGAGGTAAAATAATTGATATGGTAAGGGACTCTTGGGTTAGAGTTTCAAGAAGTGGGTGGGTCAGGGCTCTGGTAGGTTAACCACCCCTCTTTTTATTTTAAGCAAAAGAATTTCGATAAATTTGGCCAACCAAAAAGATTTGGTTGCCCTCTTAGGTGGGGAGGAATGTCACAGAGTGGCTCTGTGAGGTTTGAAATTCCAAGGTTAGAAATATGGGGCTAGAGATTGTTTTTCCTTTTCCTAGCACATATGGAAGTTCCCCCCCCCCCAGAGAGGAGGCAGTATAGTGCAGTGGTCTGGAGCTCTGAGCTGCAGGTCTGGAGATATCCAGCAGGCCAGACCTGGGTTTGGGTCCCGCAGCTTCCGCTTGCATACTGTGTGACCCTGAGTGGGTCACTTGACCTCCTTGTGCTCCCAGGTCGCTCCTGTAGAAGAGCTTTCAGCTTAGTGTGCTATACCTGGTAAAACAATAACTTCATTGTCCTGATTATACTGAGTGTAGATAAGAGAAAAGGAAGTTATGGCGTTTTGGGCATTTTGGAGCCCTGAAATCTAATTACTTGTGGTTGCAGCTCACTATTAAGTGAAGGCTGGCCACAAGTGGTATTTGTGGTCATTATTAGGGGAAATGGGTGATTTTGTTACCCTGAGTTAGTGCAATTAGTAATTGCACTGTTGTGAGGACATAAGGCTTATTAGCGCTTTAAAAACTTTAAGCTTTAGACATTTAAAATAAGGAGATTTATTTCTGCTTACCTATTGAAGATGAATTCCCTTTGTTTTGTTTTGGCTTTGAAACCTGGGGTTTTGGGTATTGTGGAGCTTTGGAGTTGTGCTTTCAACTGCCAAGCGTCCTTGTTTGTTCTAGGAGCCAGCTGGCCATGCCGCCCTTCTTAAGTATTGTTGGGAAGGGGTGGTGCTTTGTCTTGGAAAAAGGAGTTTAAAATGTTCAGAACAGAAATAACTTATCTCTGAGTGAGGGAATAAGTTACTAAATGAGTTTAAAATACATAAGCTTGTTGGAATAAAATAAAGGATTAGAATACAAGATAAAGTAATTAAAAGTTGTAAGTGAAGGTGGAGTTTGAAGGTCACCTGACTCTAGTTGGATATAAAGGGTGAACCTTTGACTCAGTAGAGATTGTCAGCACAGATGGCTAGAAGTGAGATTCGTCAGAGAGGTGTAAACAGGTGGAGACTTAAATCCTGTTGTAGTGAGCCTAGATGTGTGCTCTAGATGCTGCTGAAAAGTGCTCTATGGAGTTATTTGAAAAACTGTTTTGATTCATGTTCCAAATGGAAGATTTAAAACTGCCAGAATATCCTGTGTGAGGTTTATGCCTTTATATTGTCTCACCTAAAGAGTTATAAAGAATGAGATGATGCCAGATGCTCTAATGTTTGCTATCGAAATTGAAGTGAAAAATGAGAAAAATACTGTGCCATTCTGATGTTATCCTGATATGAGTGATGTTTGAAAGAAGAATCAATTAAAATTGAAGAAAATTGCAAGAACTGTTGAGACATTTTTCCTTTAACTGCCCACATAAACCTGCGCTCTACCACAATCCTCAAGAGAATCGTCTCTGACCAACTTGTCACATACCTGTAAAAAATACAGTGTCTGCTCTGTACAGCAGCATGATTTCTTAAAGATCCACAGCACCAATTTGACACTGCTGTCATACACCAACTATGTTCCTGAGGTCCTTGACAATGGTGACCTTATCAGAGCTACATATATATCAACCTTGCTAAGGCCTTTAACCTGGTAAACCATAATCACCTACTTAACAAATTCCTTGATCTGAGTTTTTCACAGAACACTGTTGACTGGTTCCACAACTATCTCAACAATCACACCCAGTGTGTGAAGATTGATAAATCTTTGCCCAACACTATGGGAGTATCTACTGGTGATCCCCAGGACCCCACCTTTAGCCCACTCCTATTTGGCTTCTTCATAAATCAACTGCCTGATGCTGTCAGACAGCCAACACACCCCTCCATGCTAATGATGCTGTCATCTATTCCAGGAATCCTGACCTCAACTGCCTCACTGTCACTCTCCAAACTAACTTCAGGTGACTAGAAAGCTGGTTCTACAACAACAAATGGGTCTTCAATTACAGAACAAGAATGACCATGCTCCACCTTCTGTCATCTGAAAATGGCCAGGGAGAAAGCCTTGCACAGGTGAGGACCTTCAACTACATTGGAGTAGCTTCATATAACATCCTGGGCACAAATCACAAACAGGGATGCAGGGCTTACACTGAGCCTTGAGTCAACCCCATTTTTTGGTACAGCTGTGCCAAACACTTTGCTGCATCTTATGCCTGATTCAAGAAGATCATGTGCATTTGCATCAGTTTTCTCAGGTTATGGCAACTTGTGTAAAAGATTTGGTTCAAGCCTTGTAAAACCCCAGATTGCCACAAGTAAGACCAGGGAAAAGCTGGTATAACTTGCAGCAATTGGATCATGGGGTTAGGAATACCGATCACTGGCCAGGGAGTGCCACAAGCCACATGAGCCCTATGACTGGCAAACCCTGGGCTTGCAGCATTCCTGAACATTTTGTGAATCAGGCCCCTTATCTTTTGCTCCCCATGTTGGCAATCTGGTGGTCATAGTTAACAGAAGACTGGGTGCCCTGTAACGTAACCAGAACAATCTCAATGGAGATGCTAGATGCCTTATTGTGGCCAGCTCCATTCTGTTACTGATAGATTATGCCCTCCCTGTCTACACAACTGCCTGTGACATGGTGCTAAACAGAGTAAACCTGATGTGTAATTAGGCATGCCACTTTGTACTTGATGGAGATAACTGAACTCACTGTTTATTTATTTATTGAGTTATCGGAATTACAAACCTTTGAGTCAGAGACTCCTTTGCAAAGGCCCCACATCATGGAAGTACAAAACAAAAGAAATGGACAATACAATGAAAAAAATTACAAATGAATGCAGAGGGTAAAACAACCCAGAGTCAAGTATGGTACAAAGGAAATGAGCAATACATTGAAAGATATTTCATCTGAACGTAGAGGGCAAAACAACCCAGAGTCAAACATTGTACAAAGGGTTAGAGCAAATTAAGATACTGCTTGCATTCACATTTTAAGGATGTTACAAGGTTTCCTAAGCCAATAAAACAGATGGAAGCACCATAGTATGGCAACAGTGATAATGCCGACAGCCCCGACAGTGACACCCAGATACTGTAGCAGCCAAACCCAATGCACCTGACACCAAATGCCATGAACCCAACATGGCAGTCTCAATAAACACACCGTCAGACTGTGAGGCACACAACAGACAGGATGCACTGGCACAGACAGCCCACGACTCCAGTGCTACAGCACTGGCCTAGTCAGTGCCCCCCTAAAGCCACAACAGACCCAGCGGACAGTGGAGTTACACTGTAGGTAATGGGCAGGGTCACCGCTAGGCACCACAGGGGCAGTAGCTTTATGGCATGACAGCAATGCCAGGACAGGGGATGCCTGAGGGCAGCAGACATGGATCACCCATATGGTTCATGTGGAGTAGCACAGGTGAGCAGGGTCTAGGTGCATGGTTCACAGTGGCCACAGTGGTGCTGCCACTGTGGAGGGCATGTCAGCTGCTGTGGTGGATTGCTCTTGCAGTGGTCGGGGGGTCAGGATTCTGGCTGTCACTGTCCAGGTATCGGGCTTGTGGTGTCGCCGTGACACCATGCTTCCAAACAGATACTTAAGATAAAGGTACAATACATCAGAAGAATCAATAGAGGGACAGATGAGAGGAGGGAAAGGGTAGAAGGCACAGAGGTTTGGCTTGACACACCAGTGAAAGAGGGGTGACTAGGTGAGTGGACAGCTCAGGGGCAGTTACAGGTACTGGCGGTGAGTATTTGCACTCTGAGTTTGAGTTTGAACCCTTTATGCACTCTCTCACTGACTACCCTGACCCAGCAGAATAAAGCTTCAGACCTGTTTGCTAGATAAAAAGGTGCTTCTGGGCCTAATAATCCCCTGCTTTAACAAACTGCTTATGTGCTGTCTCCAACCAATACACCAGGAATATGGCTGGGAATGCCCTTAAGCCTCTTTTCTGGCATAGTCATCTAAGCAAGCATTCATTTGCTGTCAGACACATTAACTGGTTAAATTAACTGTGTGATACACTGCTGATTCTCACCAAGATTATCCTGTTTAAGAGATCTTTGCAGTCTGGTCTCACAGTCCAATGCAATTGTAACTGTTAAACTTGTTTACTCAGTTTCTCTCTGCACATATCCTGTGACATTTTAAACAATGATTTGTATGGATTTTTTCAAAACTGTATGTAATTGTTCTGTCTTAAGTGCTTTGAGCCTGACTCAACTGCATTTTCTCTGGAACTGCTTATTGTACTTGCAATGTTTCTTTTGTGACTACGAATTTGACATGGAACCTTTGTAACTGAGCACTTATGCTTGAAGGTAATCTCAGAAGTTTTCAATAAATTAAATTAAAAAAAGGGATTAAACACAGTGGTTTATTCCTCTGTGACTTTGCATTACAAGTAATGATCCAAAGGGAAGGTGCAGAGTCAACTGGTCTGGTTACCTCCTGCCTGCCAATTAAGGGCAGAGTGACGGCTATGAAAGCCAGACATGAAGGAACCCTATCCTGGTTCACGTTCTTCCCAGGGCATCTCCATTACCTTACACTCCTTTTCATTTCTCTGGTCTGTGTCCACCCCTGTATGCCAACTATGGCTTCTACATTTCCCTCGAAGGATCCCCAAAATCACACAATGGCTAAAAACTGCTGCTGGCAAATCAGATTAGGACCGCGAAAAGGGGTTCAACTGTCAAAAAGGCAGTCCGCGGAGAAAGGAGCAGAAAGACTACAAATAATGCCTGCTAAACTACCTGTAACTATAATAATTTCAAATCACCATCAAGCCACACCCCAATACCCTGCCACCAGGGACTAACAATCAACACCCAACTCACATAATAAATACATCATCAGCTTATCTACGATCATACATTCCCATACACACAAATACGCAAAATCATTGAACAGTAAACCATAACTTATTGTGTCCTGTGTAGGGTCCAGTAAAGTGCATCATAAATATAAAGCCAACAAAAGATTTTAAAAATAAGGTTTGATACCTTACCTACTGCCACTGCATGAGAAAATGTGTACAAGATATCTGAGCCCAGTGGCTGAACAGGAAGTAGAAAAGGATATTATCCAGTTCTCTCATTGAAGCAGGGAAACAATGAAGCAGAAAATCAGTAAACAGAGACCCACACCACTTTAACTGGACTTGGTCACTAGTTAAACAGAACATCAGTATTACACTATTTGCTGTGTTCTCCTACTACTCCACCAAGAGGTGAGATCCCCCCCAGCCTCAGGGAGTCAAAAACAGAATGCAAAAAATTACCTTAATATACAGCCACTCTTTCACTACAGCTGTATACTAACCTGAGTGAGGCTATTGGCTCCACACCACTGCTGCTGACTCACAGCAGTAGACCATGGGAGCTGGTGGATGTACTGAATCCAGACCACTGCAAGCAATTCAGGGGATAGACAGTATCCCTCAGAAAGGAGTAAAAACACTCCACATAGATCTCACAACAAACCTGTTTATTCACAAAGAAAGCTTTGAATTATAACTCAGGCTTCCCCTTCCTCCACTCTTTCAGCCATTTTCAGTGAGGAAGACACATCTGTTCCATTAGTGCACCTGGCACAAACAGAACAAATGTGAAAAAATGGAAAGAATAAACCACTGAAGTTGTTTTATTCTAATAAATGTTCAGGATACTCGATTTAAATGCATATCCTGAAATAGTCCCATGTCAAGATAGCAAATAAAGAACAGTGATAACTGAAAACAGCACATGGCATACAATGAGTACACATATGGTTATCTCTCCGCACTCCCTCTTATGGGGCTCTTTGCCCCCCACAACCCCTTAATAAACATCCCAAATCTGGGGGCTTGCAACTCGGGAGGGGAAAATCCCAATCGCCGATACAACATTAGTGGTTTTCCTGTGCCATTTTGGTTATCATTGTTCTTCATTTGGTATCTTGATGGCTACCTATGAAATAATAAATAGAAAACTGAAGTTATGATTAGCCACTAGTGAAAGCACCCAGTACAGGACACAGAAATTAAACTACAACATAAAAGTAATGTCTCCCTCTTTTTCCATGCTAATACCCCAGCCTACATCTAGTAAGTTTAATCTAACTAGACCAATGTAAATGTTACATTACTTTAAATCTCAATACAGTAGGCACAATAAGTAAAATACCATAGTTCACCATTAAGAGTCTGTGGCTTCTATTGCATTTTTTGTTTTCTAAATGGGTGCAACTTTTAATCAGGGAGGATTTTAATTAAGAAGGTGCTTCCTAGGCCTAGGATTTTTCTTTTAATTTTTTTTTCGGTGGCCAGCCATGGAGTGGTGAAGGTGGAAGTTTTCTCATACAAGTATAGAAATCTCATTTACTACATACTTTTCCACAGAGCTTACTAGGGTTCACGTTATTTTAATTTAATCATTTCTTGTCTTTTCTCCAGCCCCAACTAACAGCACTGATTTTACATTTCACTTAACATAACCATTTCATAATTATGGTGAAACATCTTACAATCTCTCTCTCTCTCTCTCTCTCTCTCTCTCGCTCTCTCTCAGTAGCATACTGGGCCTGCTTTCATTTTGATCTTACCCTCTGTATTCTCTGTTTTTGTCAAACACAGCCTTTCTGTCTACCTCCATGTGCTTGCAGCCCCACTCTCTCACATTGTCACTTGCAGTGCCAAAAATACCGGTATATTTCTTTCAAAAATTAGACCATAAGCAGCATAAGTCATAATAGGAGGAGTAGGTGAAAGTAGTAGGGAAAAACACCAGTTACTGACAATTTATTGCCTTACTGCCTCCTCAGGAAATCAGCATTATTTCAGCACTGAATGTATCAACATTCTACCATTTCAAAGGTATGGTACAAAAAAGGATGGCATATATTTGTGTGTGTATATATATATATATATATATATGTATTTGTCACAGCTTTAATTCAGCAGTGGTTCAAAAATGGAGGAAGCTTCTAAAAAGTGAAATACAGTGCATCTCGCTTAAATGCATACTTAATTAATGCATAGCCTGCATGAACACATAGGGTGGGATATTCAAAAGGGTTGCACATAGCACAACAGTACTGTGCGCTGTCAGTCGGCGGGCAGCCAGGTGACATGTGGGTGGGGTGCCACTGCCCGCCACTGACTGGGGGGTGCTGGGTGGCAGGGGACCTCAGTGGGTGGGTGGGGAGGGGTAACCCTGGACCACCAGGATAGGTTTCACTATATCTGCCCACGATTGGGCACTGTGGGGGCTTCCACTGGACCACCAGGGATATATTGTACATATGCCCATGATTGGGCAATGGATCGTGGTCCACTGGACCACCAGGGATATATTTTACATATGCCCACAATCGATGTACGGGTGCTGGGTCCGCCAAGGGCCTGCAGGGCGTCAGTCCCCAATGGCTGCAGCCTGGCAAGGTGCCAGGTGCAAGTCATCAGCATACCACATGCAGATGAGCCCATAATGACATGCAAATGGCCGCATTTGCACCTTGCATGCATAATGGCCTCATTTCTATGCCCAATGCTGAATATCATGGTTGATGCATCTAGTGCAACCACACTTGCACATCCCCCGGCTCCCCTCCTGCCAGTTGTGCTGGTGCAGTGCCCCTGCACCATGCATGCATCTTCAGTGCCATATTCAATAATGCTGAGCCATGGCGCAGCACCATTAAATATCATATGGTCCATGCACTGGCACAGCCCAGTTGTGTTGAGCCCAGGCTTGCGCCCCTGCCTGGTGCAGTCTGAATATCCCACCCCTAGTATTTACAAGTCCCAAATTTTCCCTGTGCTTCCTATGTAAAATAGACCTGTCAAACACATAAAGGATCCCTTTTAAATGCATATTTTTTCCTCAGTTTTGCCACTCAAGTGTAAACTGACTGGTCCAGTTTTGCTGACACTGCCTGTAGCTGCCTTACTAATTAGCAATTAATTTTCTGTTAATGGGCTGCTCTATTTAAAATGAGGTGATAATCACCTACTTCAATCTTTTATCTATCAAACTGAAGTCACATAAGTACCCTTCCTCACACTGAAATCAAAGCAAAGGTTCCAAAAGAATGTCACAGAAGCACTTGACATGAGTCCCAGAAGCACCCACCCTCCCAAAGGAATCAGAATAATGAATGCCACAGCATGGCATGTCACAAATCACTTTATTGCAACCAAAGAAACATTTAAGTGCTACTGGCATTTCTTTTCCCTACCAAAGCCTCTGGCACATACTGCAAGTTGCGCTCACCATTAAAAGAATACAAGATCTGAAAAAATGCATAGCCTTCTTAAATGTGCTCCCATGTCACACATGGGAACAAGCTTCAGCTTAATGTGCCTTTCCTGGTTAAACAATTTTCCCTTTCCCTTTAAATGCATATTTGTTTGCGGGTCCCAAGGGTGTGCGTTTAATAGGGATGCACTGTATCACATGCTGCTAGACACAAAGACTTCCAAAAGCCTACTCAGCAGAGTGGCCACTTTTAGTGGCACTACTTCAAACACAACTCCAGGCACCACCAGCCTGAATCAGTAATGTATGTACCATGAGTAGTAGTCCTTGATTTGTGGAAACCACACAAACTACATTGCCCTAATCATTATATGCCTGCGCAAAACAGCCACCGATTCACCCAAGCTCTGTCCAAATCACACAGCTGATTGGGGGAGACCGTGACCACTGATCCTTAGCCAGTCTCCATTTTAGAGGGAACCAACTTTCAAAGACTGTTGCATGAACCAATGCCCAAATACAACAATCTTTCACTTTTTCCAAGAATATTCTCCCTAGTATGCACAAGTTAGTATGCAAAGAGATGGTGATACTACTGAAGGAGGCAGAGGGGGTCATGTGTATTTCACTTGTGATATTTGGAGTGGCAGTTCAAACCACAGCTTTCTAAGTCACACTTCTCATTGGGCTGTGTTTACATCAAGCACAACTGCCAATAGTCCTGCCCCATCTCCATCACCACCAACACCAGGAGGAGTTATATTGAAACAGACAGCCCGAGAGAGACACATCAATAGAGGAAGTACCTTCATTAATATGCCAGTCATGGAGGAGAAGAACAGTGGGGAAAATATTCTGCAGTTCATCAAACCCTTGCTGGATATCTACATATACCATCATAAACTGAAAATGGGAATGCCTTTGAGAGACTGTGGGAGTAATATGCTCCATACTAGTAAAAGCAGCTACTTAACACAAAGTAGCTGGCTGCCGAAGGCAATACATAAGTAAATGATATATGAAATAGGCATTTATAGGTCAGAAAAGGGATGTTCTACAACTGAATGTAATAGAGAAAGGAGTTACTCGACAGCCTCATGTAACATTCATTGTTCAGCTGACACCGAATATATTAGTCAAACATTATCATTCAGTTTTGCTTATTTAAAACAAAACATTTGAGTAAGGAATGCAATTTTCATCATTAAATGCATTTTACTTATCCTTTTGTACAATCATTTACAAATGTAATAGTATTGTTTCAAATCCTAGCATTCCGAGGTGTAATTTATTTAGTCTGACAATGTGTAAAATTTATTCACATTGCAGCCTTTTTTTATCCACCGTCATGGGAACTTAACAATCAGGGACCATCTGTGACTGGAAATATGTGGGGAAAGGGAAGGTACTGTATGTTAAACAATGAATAAGGAATGTGAAATTAGAAACATGAACCACTTTTATGACATATAAGAGTCTTGTGCAGAGAATATCACGGACGAGGAAATTAAAGTGAAAATGAATTTCTTGTGACACCTTCATTAATTAGCAGCAATGCACTCTTCAGATTTGGCTGTCAAGATCCCACTGAGACTTGTTATGGTTCTAATCTGTGGGTAGTGCTAGCATGGCACTATTCATTAAATACTCTACAGCTTATGACATGAAAACATAAATGATGCAGTGTAACAGAAGACTGAAAAAAGTATGATAGAGAGAGGATGATAGTTCCTAACAAAATGCAACACATGATTAAGATTTTCAAGATCACTACTGGGAGGAATTTGCAGAAAGTACGGTAGCTGTGGATTTATCTCATAGTTTTGAACAAGCTCTGTGTCTGCAAAATCCCCATAGAATGGTTCACTTTAGCAGAGAAGAACAAACGATTGACTGCTTTTGGTATGAGTCTGGCCTTTTCTCTCTAGAAAGCAAGCTGCTACCTGAAAAAGCTTACAGTCACTGTTTGATACATAAGCTTTAAATAAGGGAGCATACAGTGTAATAAAACTCGGGGAATAATGTCTTCTTCTTAAACAGTGTTGTACATGTAACTTCAAACTTTAATATGGTGGGGGTCATTGTGAGGCTATGCTAAAATATTTATCAATCTACCAGTTAATCACTTGCACAGCTTAGATGTGTTAAATGGGAGGGTACTGTGGGTAGCAACAAAATATTAAAATCTATCACTAATTGGCACTTATAACAAATGGCACAGAAAAAAGCTGCAGGAGCTTATATGTTTTGTGTTCTACCTGTGGTAACAGAGGCATCCCATTCTTCAACCAGCGGTAGGTGGGTCTTGGCTTTCCAGTGGCTTTACATTCCCACTGGAGTTGCTCTCCACTGTCCAGCTGAGTATCATTAATCTTGTCCACCCAATGGGGATAAGCTGAAAAGAGAAACAGTGCCATCAGTGAAGATGATAGCATATATTACACCTATTTTTTTCTTTATAGTCCATATATTGTAAAACAAAAACAGCTTGTGAAATGTGTGACTTAAAGTTAGATATCATTCTGAATACTTCACTAGCGAAGTATTGTGTATTAACCTGAAGAAATAAGAGCAAATGTGTTTGACTTAAAATACTCACTGATTTTTAACATCCTGGCTGAGCGTGTTTTTCTAATATTTATTTATTTTTGAATGAGGGCAAATGTGTACATTTTTCAAATTAGGCGACTGGTAGCAGCTTCAGGTAGTGAACAGCTGCAGCCCGTCCAGTATGAGAATGCATACCCTCCATCCATGGGTCACAGTCTTGAGATTTATTTAGTCTGCATTTTAGAGAACAGCATGAATACAGGCAGCAAACATGTTAACAATCTTTAAACTGGCCAGGTTTGCCCAGTGTGGTAGCACTAGGGGTCATGCTTTGCAGTAGCATGCAGGCAACATGGATTTGAATCTTGAACTTGATTATCTCACTGGGCCAGTGGAGTCTACTATGTGCTACAGAGGCAAATGTGAAGTATCTTGTTTACAGTGGTTACCTTTGAAATTACTTTTAACAATGGCTCATAATGTACTACTCCAGTGTTCTGCAAATCACTTTATTTTTGTACATCTTCATTTTGATAAACCATGTACTTGTCACCCCCCTTCTTGACACCTCTGATTCAATCCCTCCACTGCTTTCTGTCTCCCATCTTGGCAAAGACTCCTGTTTCCTGGCATTCCTAAAGCCCTGGCACTCAGTACACTCTCACTGGTGTGCTCAATTCACCCAGACTCACCTACTAGATTTTGTACTGCCTACCTATGTATTATGTGAGCTTCCCAGCTCCTTTGCAACCCGTGTATATCTGCTCTTTTAAATTGTTAACAGCTGAGCTTGTGCACTTGTATTTGCTGTTTTTGCACTTCTGATGACTGTAACTGCCTGTTTGCCTACTCCCATTTCCCTCTTCTTTGGGTCACACCTGGAAACGAGACTCAGCTCAGTTTGCCTTTCCCAGTTATCAAACTGTTAAATAAATAAATACATACATACATACATACATACATACATATATATATATATATATATATATATATATATATATATATATAAAATACAAAATCACACATGCCCCCACAATGCAAAGCATCATGGGCTGCATATGCAAATCACCACAGAATGTTATGCTGGTCCAACTTTAAGCAGAATTGCATGGTGCGGAAAGGCCTCTCACACAGTTTGCAAAGGGTGCTAACAGAAGACATAGACACATGTTTCGTCCTACCAGGACTCATCAGTATGCCTCGTCTGTTTGACACCCCAGTGGAATGGACCAGCTACCCCTAAGGCAGTGTGCCTGGGATATATCGTGGTGAACCCATTAAAATAAAAAAACATTTAAAAGACAAAGAACCTCTGTGCGTAAACACTGAGGTAAGGGTTACCCCAAAGGGCATTTGGCTGGGAAGCCAAGTTTCAAGAAAATACAAAATCACACATGCCCCCACAATGCAAAGCATCATGGGCTGCATATGCAAATCACCACAGTATATATATATATATATACACACACACATAAAAAAATACAGAAATAAATCATGTATTGAAGTCAAACATACTATAATTAAATGTTTTACTCTTCAGCTGACGTGATTATCTTCTGTAGTTGTTTCTTATAATGAAGACAATATTACTAAGTACCACCTAGCAGAAAACCAAGGGTACATTTGGTACCTATGACTTTTATATCGTTTGACTAAATAATATCTTATATTTATAGTGCTGTCTGCCAGGATCAAGTGAATTATCACATTTCTTTCTGGGACATCTTGCAGGATAGTGCTGGAATTCAATATAATCCAATGCTATGTGTTCAAATTTGTCACCCAGTAAACCCTAAAATCTCACACAGAGTACTTGGTCCTGGTGGATGGCACTGCACATCTTGAATCTATAATGAAAAAAAAAGCATACAGCCCATTAGGTTTACCTCCCTATTTCCCTTTCAAAAGTAACCTGCTTGCTTTTCTTCATTAGATGAAAATCAAGCCCAGTAAAAGCTTTGTTTGCCCAAAGTCTCTCCCTCCTTACTAAGCTCTGTCTGTCAAAAATTAATCTGCATGTCTTCCTACAGATGTCAGGTGAAAAGAGTGCTACAGTAATAGGGTGGTAAAAAATAGTGAGAGATTAACAGCACCGGGGAAAATAACAAGTGGCACAGAACAGTGCAGGGCATTTTGGGTGCCGTCAGTGACTTGTTGCACTGTGAACTTAACCCACATGATGTAGTTGCAGTCACCTCCCAACCAGCTTGGTGGTGTGGTGTGGTGTAATGGTTAGTGTTGGTGGCTATGGTGTGGCAGATCAGTGATTGAGGCTTCCTTCTGCTGGAATTTTTTTTTCTTCAACTGTTGCCGCAGCTCCCGTATGAAGTTTTACCCCCTCCTATGTCCACCACCCTGCTGAAATACTGACCCTCCTCACGTTTTATCCCCCACCACTATCTTTCCCTGTATTAACAGAAAGTGCATCCCAGAGTCAGTTTGTATATGAAGAGGGTGTGGGGGGGGGGGTGCAGTGGTGGTATACCCCTGCATTCACTGTTGTAGTGATTGTTTTGCAGGCTCTTAGCATTGACTTCTTCCATATGTCCCAAGTTTCATCCACCCATTCAGGGCTTTCACATTTCTTTTTTCATGCTATAGTGCTTAGTGCAATTGTTCCACTTGTCTATTTCCCTTTGCTGTTATTGTCAGTGATGTTATCCAAGCACTGCTTTCACCTAGTATCCTTCCTACCCCTTCTCATAAACATTACCCACCCATCCTAAGACACCTGCACTTACCTTCTGTGCAGTACCACATGAAGTAAAACATTACATTTCTGTTTTATAGAGCTGTCCATGGCTTTGCAGCCCTTATCTCTTTGACCTTATGACCCCCTGATCTCCATCCAGCACTCTCTAATCCTTTAATTCTGCGCTTCCCTTTATCTCTCATGTTACTCTTCTTATCCTTATGGAAGGTTACTTAGTTCATCTGCCCCACTTCCTGAAATAGTCTTCCTGCCTCATTACTTCTAATAGACTTCCAACCATTTTAAAATGCTGCTTCAAAAGCTGGAAACCGCCTGTTTTGCCTAACTTTCATCTCCTAGCCCTCTAGTCTGAACACAAAACATGTGGCTTGCAAGCCCTTTCCCATCCATTTACAATTTTAAAACTGACATACCTGTACCATTTCATTCATGTTTTATTCTGCTGTACTTGAGTTACTGCTTTGTAAAATGTTTTATGATACATTGTGTGAAAACATTATATGAATTGCAAAGCATGGTGTGATGCTGAGCTTTGATTGGAATAGACATGATTGTCTGGATTTCTGCTCTTAAGAGACTGAAACACTGTTTAAAACTTTGTTTAAAATTCACTTGATGGTTAAAGGAAAAGATTGCCTGGGACTTTTATTTTGGATGAAGTCCTCAGAGAATCCTATGGAAAAATTATTCTTCCTAAAAGCAACAGGGAGAGGTGTTCCAGCCTACTGGCTCTCTCAGAAATGCTGGAGCAGGAAGCTTTCCTGTAGTAGTGACACACTTGGAAGACAGCATGAAGCCCAAAACACCAGCTAAACTGATTCTGACTTCCATACAACCCTCCTAATTGAGTTTCAAGCCAATGTTAGGCTCTCAAGCTCAAGTATTGAAAGTTTCTTGGCAGAAATTTCTTCTCACTGCTCAGCTATAGCGGCACAGATTGAGAACACGGAATAAGCTATCAACTACAATGAGTCTGAGATCAAAGCTGTCTCTGCAAGAACTTTAACTCAAGAGGGGCTGTGAATACAGCACTACATGAACAGCTGACCCAGGCATAAAGACTGGAACATCTGGAAAACAACTTATTAAAAGGAAATCCGAGGCTTATTGGCGTGCCTGGAACTGTTAAGTGAGAGGAGTTTGGCCAATTCTTTCTTGAAAAGGTGTTCTTAATATGGTGGGAGATCACTGCAAGTGGCCTGTCATGGGCCAGTGGTATCCATGAAAGTAGGGGCAATGACAATCTGCTAACCTGCGCTAAGTTTGATCCAGTTGTACAAGAGGAGGTGATATAGATGATCTCTGACTTGCATCCTTCGTACTGTTCACTGGATCCTGGACCAACCTGGTTCCTTATTGGTAACCTTGATTTTCTTGGACCAGAAGCCAGGATTATTGGGTGTTCTTTAAGGGAAGGGGTCTTCCTGGCAGTCCTAAAAAGGGCTGTGGTGAGGCTCCTCCTGAAAAAAATCTTTGGACCCCAAAGTCCTGACAAATTACAGGCCTGTGTCAAATCTTCCCTTTTTTGTGAAGGATTATTGAGAAAGCAGTCCCAACACAGTTGGAGGCACATCTGGAGTTATTCAACATCTATGAGCCTTTCCAGTAGGGATTTAGGCCTCATCATAGTATTAAGACTGCATTGGTTAGGAGGATGCATGATCTCCTCATGGCAAAGGATCATGGACTGTGTTCCATCTTGGTCCTATTAGATCTCTCATTGGCTTTTGACATGGTGGATCATGATGTTTTGCTGGATCACCTGAGGAACTATGTGATGCTCACTGATGAAGTTTTGCACTGGTTTGATACATCACAGGGAGATCTCAGCAGGTGGCCCTAGGTAACTTCATCTCCAAACCCAGGGCAGTTACCTGTGGGGTTACTCAAGGTTTGACTCTAGCACCTAAGTTATTTGCCGTGTACATGTTGCCGTTGGCTGAGATCATAAGATGGCATGGAGCTGAGTTTCATTGCTATGCAAATGATACTCAGCTCTATCTTGCACCCCTGATCAAGTAAATGCAGTGTCAATGCTCAGACAGTGTCTTAAAGAAATCAATGAGTGGATGGCCTCCAAATGGCCACATTACAACCCAGGGAAGACAGAAGTAATGGTCATCAAACCAGGTTGGTTTGGGTCAGCAATGACAAGTGGTGACCTTCCTTTTCCATCATTAAATGGTCACAATCTTCAAGCTGTGGATGCCTTGAATGATTTGGGTGTCATTCTTGACTGCAGGCTGCCATTTGAAAAACAGGTGTTAGCGGTAGTCAGGAATGGTTTTCACCATCTTCGTAATATCATCTGAATTAAACCGAATTTGATACCAGCCAACCTGGAGAGAGTTGTTCATGCCTTTCTCACCTTCAGATTGGATTATTGCAATGCTCTGTTCCTAGGGCTGTCTGGAACTTTGGTGCATCAGCTGCAGTTAGTCCAGAATGCTATGGCCCAGTTGGTGGCTGGAACTTCTCATAGTGACCACATCAGGCTGGTCCTGCAGGTTCTGCATTGGCTTCCTGTTTGATAGCATATCATCTTCAAGATTTGCTTGATAACATTCAAGGCCCTACATGGACTGGGCTCAAGCTACCCGAAAAATCTTCTGAAGTCCTATACTCCTTCTCACCCCCTCCAGTCCACAGATGCAGGTTTACTTCTGGTTCCCCATTATCATTTGAAACAGTCTGCTAATAGGGCCTTTACTATGAAACTCTCTCCCAGAATCATTATGCTCTGCCCCAGCTGTGGATATACTTAAGCACATATTAAAAATATACTTATGTATACAGTCCTTTCAAGATTATTAACTTTAGATGCTTCTCTTATATTTACTGTTTTTATTTATATTTTAATGTAGTTATTTTGCTGTTCTTTGAATTTTTGAATCTTATTTCTTTTATTTTTGTGAGTCAGTCTGAGCCATTGAAAAGGGTGCCATATAAATAAAATTTGCTGTGACTTGCCTTGTTCCTAACAATGAGTTAAAATAAGTGGTTCAGCATGTACTTACTGCTGTTTTTTCAATTGAACCCCCCTCACTTTGGAGCCAGTAGTTTGTCCTCCCTTACATCAAGCAAAGGAGTTGGACACTGAACTGCAACAGCCAAAGAAATACATTACTTCAGCTGGCAAGACAAAAAATACTGTGTATGCATGAAGGAAACAGAGTTGATGTAAACCCAGATTCCAGCCTACAAATTCAATACAGATGTAAAAGATTGTTATCTATCCCCTGAGAGTTCAAGAATTGTGGGGTGCCAGCTGTTTTACTTGCACCAGCTCAATTAGAAGTAAAGTTCAAGGGAAACATTTATAATTTTGATGACCCTGATGCAGCTTGAGTCTTTTTTGAAAATAATATTAAGAGGAAATAGTTTCTGACTTTGAGGAGGAAGTGGCTGAGAAGACAGAGTACCATCCCATACAAAGAACTGGAATGTGATTCTCTCCTCAGCAAAATAAATTTGCTGCAATGGACTTTTTTTTCTGATTTAATTTCAGGTACGGCAATATGTGGGGGGTTTATTATATAGTGTGGTGCTTGTGCATGAATAAATGTGTGTTTTATCTTTTTGCTGGGATGATTAATCTTGGAGTACTTTTGAATTTCATAGCCTACATAATATTTATTGCAAAAATAGAGGAAAATGGATGGGCATAAGTTAATAACCATGCTGTATTCACTCGTGAGGTTCCCAGGGTAGCATTGTAAACCTCAAGAGAGAAGCTAGAGAGGTTTACTGTTGCAATGGCAACCTTGAGAAGTGAATTCAGTGTGGTTATTAACTGATGCCCATCCATTAGTTTTTATAGTGTATGGGTACCAGTCACAGTAGCTAATGAATGAATTTCCTTTTTTTCATTGTTAAATGTGGAATTCTGCTTACCATCAGTTAACAAGAATCAAGCGGTGTTTCAGGATGATTGACTGTTTTAAATCACCCCCCCACCATGTTCATGCCCTGATCTGTTCCAAACACTCTGGCGATCTTGCCCCATTCCCCCTGTAAATTTGCTTACATATCTTTTTTTCAGTAGTTGCTCAGCATCAGCATTATCCTACAAAACAGGCAGCCGCAATCTCTGAGTGATGCACATGTGCAAAGGCTCCGATCTTGTTATGGTATCTCTGTGACATAGTCAGGAGGGTATAACAACCTCTTGATGTCACAGCGATACCATAACAAGGATAAGAATTCATCAAATTCTATCCTTAATCAGCCTCTACCATAAATTATACTGCATTAATGCACCGGTTAGGGTTCAGTTTAACACCAGCAGGAAACATACAGCACTAGGGTTTCCAACCCGAACTACCCAACCTCCCTCCCAGCAGTAAACGGAAAGAACACTAAGATTTGGGGTCTCTGTAGTCTTTGTGAATCAGTGGTGGGTCTTACTTGTGGTTGTCAGTTCCAATGGTTACCCTGTTCCATGAGCAAACAATGTAAGACATGTTCCCCTTTCTTCTCATAGGGACCACAAGACTTCACATCAGTGCTACTGCATGTGTGTCATCTGGAAAAATGTTATATCATTTGTCTTATCCGAAGATGGGTATCTGTAGTTGTTTATGTGGTCTTGTCTTTTGCTGCTTGGAGGTGTGGTGAGTTAGGGTTGGAAACCCTAATACCATATTTCACTACTTTTCTGGCATTAAGTTGAACTCTAACTGGTGCACTGACACAGTTTTTTTGAAATGAATTTTCTTCCTTTTTGAGACAGTTTAATTGTATTCTCATTCACACAACTCCCTTAATTAACAGATGCAGATGCGCAGGGCCCTCTGGGCCCTGTGCAAAGGGAAGAGTCCACATGTAAGCTGAAGTGTCCATCTGCCTACCTGTTATGAATGCAAAAAATCTGTGGGGCTGTCTGGGGGCTGTGAAACCACAGGGCCCTATGGCCCCAGTGCTTTCATGTAACTACAGATTCAGATGTACAGGGCCAAAACTCATTCTGGATGCAGAAGTGTAGGGCCTTCTAGGTCTTGTGATTCCATGCAGCTATGGCTGCAGAAGTGCTGGGCCCTCTGGACCCTATGCAAGACAAGGAAAACATTTTTCACTATATGGCTACTTGGGATGTATTAGTGGAGGCTGGAATTTGGAATGGGATCTACAGAATAAAGGAGAATTTTGTTGGGGACAAGAGGACATTATTGTTTACTAGAAGCAGCTACACTCACTGAGGACTACTTTCAGTTCAAATTGAAGAATTTCGGTTTGTAAACTCTAATTTTCAGTTCAACCAAAATTTTTGTTTCAAGAACTACATTTTTGTTTCACACCAACATTTGCTATTTGTGAACTGGCATTTTTGGTTTACAGCAAAATGTTTGGTTTGTGAAATTAAATTTTAATTTACAAACTGAAAATGTTTCACTTCAAACCAAAAAAAAGTTTGACAAACCAAAAATCATATGAGAACAATCCTAAAGTCCAAACATACTATTTCTGGCTTATTTTGAAAAAAGAGCAAGCATCAGAATCTTCCTAGGAGGTCCCACTTGTCAAGATTTATGTTTTATTTTCCTCAAATGTGCATTCATGAGTGTTACATACTTTTGTGGTAACCAAAATGAAGAAACAAGATGGCAGCCATCACGAAAAAAAAATGTTTCTTCAGCAGTATTTTCCATTTGTGATACATAAATGATGTGAATATAAAACAGCATCATGATCCAAAAAGTTTTTGGTTCACACCAGACAGCTATCCAAAATCAAAATTTAAACCCTTATAACTCTGGAACTATTTAATATTTTGTTCATGAAACCTTTGTAAGCCACTACTTCAGCACAGACAGCTTCTGCCTTAAAGTTTTATAGAGAGATTCAATGCCATCTAGGCTGTAAATGAATGCAAAGAAAAAAAAAAAACATATCAAGTATAGGTAAAAAAATGACCCTTTACAAAATAAGGGCTATCTAGATCTCAAAAAAAAAAACACAAGGTGCTGTCATGAAACCTTCCATGTCTTGAGACTATGGAAGTTTAGCCATGCATTCACATGTTTGAACTATTCTTTTGAATGGTGCCAATGTTCTCCAGGTGCAAACTTAGGGGTTTAACACTGAACACCATACTCAACCCTAACTAAAATACAAAACTCTTGTAATTAAAGTAGTTTATTTTTTAACTACTTAAAAAGAAAAAAGAAAAAAAAAACATTTTCTGTGCTCTAATTATTTAAATTCCATCATTGCAAATTATTAAATATTTCAAAATGTTTTCCTCATATATGAAATTAACTTTAATATGAGCTTTTCCGTATGAAGTAAAATAAAGAATAAAAAAGGTATTGCAAAGTATTGTATAGTAAACGATTAAGTAACATTTTATCTGCTAAGCCCCTATTCCCTGGGGCTCAGGGTGATGTACACAGATCAGGAATGTAACATATGTAAAACATTATCCTAGCCATATAATAAGTAATAAATAAGGCATGTAGAAAATAAAATAAGCTGCCTTAACTAAACTGAGATAAATAAAATCAGTCAGATCACAGCCAGTGTGTTTGGGGCCCCAACTTGGACCCAATGGCCTCCAAAAGGTGAGATTTCAGGCCCTGCTTAAAGGTCTCCAACAAGGGGACCTCCCTTAAGGGTCTTGGAAGCAGGTTCCAAAGGGATGGGCCAGCAACCTCAAAGTCTTGGTCACCAGATGATTTAAGCTGTACATTGGGAACCACTAGAAGACCCACTACAGATGAGCAGAGAGGGTGATGGGTATGGTAGGATATCAAGAAGTTATACTGGTATCCAAGGCCCAGTCCATATAGGGATTTATAGGTCAGCAAACTGACCTTGAAGGTGATTCACCATCTCATTGGCAGCCAACGCAGGTTGAGCATTACTGGGGTCATATGAGAAGACCTCAGAAGGCCCATTAGCCACTTGGCTTTGGCATTCTGTACCAGCTACAAGTGATGCAAGACCCCTCCACTAACCCCAAGATAAACAGCATTACAGTACTCAAGTATGAAGTCATAAAAGTGTGAACTAGTGATGGTAACTCATCAGGTGGGATGCAAGCTTTAATCCAGCAATATTCCTGAGATGGTTAAAGCCACTCTGGACAACAGATGACACCTGAGCCTCAAGTGTCAATCTATCATCCAGAATGACCACCAGAATTTTTACTTTAGCAGAGGCAACAAGCTGAGAGGAACCAAACATCAGGCCAGTCACCTTTCCTGCCACCTCTGCACCCTGGTGATGACTGGGATAAATCACCAGAACCTTCTTCTTCTTGTCCAGGTTGAGCTTCAGCTAGGTAGAGGACATCCAGTCCTGGATCTTGGCCAGGCACAGTATAATACTATTAAGACTGTATTTTATTGATGCAGTTTGTGGTGCCACACCTTCAAAATGTAGATCTTCCAGATTTTTGATTAAATTTGAAATGTTTAGGGGGAGGTAAGTGCCATTATATTTTCAGGTATTGGAAATGTCATAACCAGGTGGTGAAACTCACATTTAGTATTCAGTGAAGAAAACTGAAACAGGTTCATGTGCAGGAACTGTCATATAATTTTGTAAGAAGTGGAAAACTGAGTTTCGCTGGGTTCCTTCACAGTTTAACTCCTGCCCAGACAAAATTTAAACAATGTCTTTTTTCACCTCCACTGGTTACAATACCACATTCACTAAAGAACTGCCCAGTTTATTTTCAATAACTAGGATTTATTGGTGCAGTCTTTGTCACTGCTAAACATCTGAAACACAAATTGTGAAAGAAAGAAAATATGGTGACCATGGAGATACACATTCCCTCTTCAAATACTGCCTCAAAATCTCATCTTTTTCCATTGCCACTGTTTTTGAATGTAACAGTCAGTGGAAGCTGCAGGAATGCAGACTGACTGGAGTATAGCAAGGGTCCAGAAATCATGATATGAGGCAAAGTTCTTGGAAATAATGTAGACAGTTTTGCACATATGGGGCCAGATATTCAAAGCGTTGTGCCATGCGCAAAAGGATTGCACCAGGTTTGCACCAGATTTGCACAGTAATGCAATATTCATAAGGGAAAATAGCACCAGTGCACTACATTAGCACCAGTGTAAAAAGATAATGTATGCAAGGGGCAAAGTGAGGGGCAGAGACATGCACACAGGTGTAACAGCATATTCAAAGGTATAGCACCGTGCAAGAGATGTTTGCACACCCTTTAGCATGGCACTACTTACCACCTATAAAAGGGATGTCTTAACCTAAGGCAAAACACAGAAAGGGATGAGGACGCTGCAGGAGATAAGATGGTGCTCAGCAGAAACATTGTGCTGTTCTACCTGATGGAGGCTGTACTGGAAGAGGAGGAGGAGAAGGACCAAGCCCTCCCTGGCCCACACCGCAGGCCAAGGAGAAGTTATGATGCACACAGGATGTACCAGCTCAGAGTCTCCTTTGAGACACTCACTGATGACCACCTTGTGGGCCAGTACAGGATGATCAGGGTCATGCTGAGGCAGCTGTGTGAACTCCTGCATGAGATGTTGCATCTGAACACCAGGCAGAACCATGCAATAACAGTCGAGGAGAAGGTGATGGTTACAATGTGCCTTCTATCCACCGGTACATTTCAGACACCAGTTGGAGATACCATCGGCATGTTGCAGTCAGTCACCTCATGCCTCCTGACCCAGTTCCTTGATGCCTTCCTGCCACATGCTGCTGAATTCATAACATTACCTAGCATGAAAGGGGAGCATAGAGAAACCATGCATAAATTCTATTGGGTTATGCACCTACCAGCCGTACTTGGTGCCATTGACTGCACCCACATTGCCATCCATGCACCACCTGGTGATGGTGGAGATGTGTACATCAGCAGGAAGGGATACCATTAATCAACTGCCAGGTGTTATGCAATGCAATGGGATGCATCATCAGTGTCTTTGCACAGTACCATGGCAGTGCCCATGATGTATTCATCTGGCACCAGTCCAGGCTGTATCAGTCATTCGAGGAAGGCCTGATACCCAGTAGGCACCTAGTGAGTATCAGCAGCAGGCACAACACATCCCACAGCAATGGTGGGATAGCGCCAACTGCCAGCAGACTGGAGGGGGCAGGGGGGCAGGATGACCATAACAGAAGGGCAGCAAACATGCTTAGTGAGTGACACAGTAAATAGCAGGTAACATGTGGTCATGTGTTTACAGGGAATAGTGCCTATCTCCTGAGACCCTGGCTCCTAGAACCAATCCTCTGGCCAGCAACAGTGGCCTTGGAGTGGTATAATGAGGCACATGCTGCAATTAGAAATGTTATAGAAAGGGTCTTTGGCATGCTAAAGATGCGATTCTGCTTCCTAGACTAGTCTGGGGGTGCTCTAAAGTATAGCCCTTGCAAGGTATGCTACATATTCGTAACGTGTTGTATGTTACATAACATGGTGCTAAACCATGGAATACGAGTGCCTGAAACTGAGGAACAGCCTGAGAGTGAGCCAGAGTCACAGGACTAGGGGACAGTAGAACAAGTAGAGAGGTGAGACCCTCAAATGAACCGGAGGTCACTGGAGCACAGGAATAACATCATTGCAACTCTAGCAAGGATGGCCAGGTGTGAGACAACACTGACAACAATATATGTACAGCGTTGTATTTACTATGTGTACCAAACAGTGCAACACACAGAACAGTGACAACAGTGCAGTGGTAACACAGGAAGGGCAAATGTGGAAAGGGTCAGTGGAGGAATGTGTCCAGACTGGTGTGTGTACCTGTGAATGTCATGTGTGACTGCAAAGCGTACATGTGTGTTGAACTGTAGAACCACTATGGCCATCTCCCACCATGGACCCTGACTGAATCCACATGGTGTACCCTGGAGGTAGGTGTACTATGGGCTGAGGAACCCACAGGTGATAACTGAGGTGAAGTGTGTGCTACAGGATGACTGTGGCCTTAGCATGGTCTGTCTGTGGCTGATGACCCTTGCTGTCCATGGCACCATGCTGTGCCCATGGATGAGGCTGGTGCAGCACTGGAGGAGGACCCCGTGGCAAGACCACATGCACTGGATTCATGCTGGGGAACAGCAGTGGCACACCAGTGCAGTGTTCCAGTGGTGCGCTGCTGCCCAGACATAGCTGCATCCTGCACTGCATCTCTGAGCTCCCTCACAGCCTGCAGTGATCTCACCAAAACACTGGTGAATGCTGTTGAGGATATGTGCCACACGGTCCTCTGCATGCTGATCTGCCTGCAACAATCCAGCAGACACTGCCTACTGGAAGAGTGAGTTCCTGACACACCTCCCCATGGAATGAGTGGAGATCATGCTGTGTGGTGGTCTGTGACTCCAGTGCAGTGTGGAGGAGTGGTCGTGAACCTGGGACATCCTGTTCCTGCTGTGGCAGCTTGCACTGGACATTGGTTGGGGGTGGCTGTTGCCTGTCTCAGGTGAATGTTCATAATGCTCCCTGGGCTGATGCCTACTGATCCACGGCACTCCCTGGACTATGGCATATATCCAGTGGTGCCACCTGCATAACTGCCTGGTCATCTACCATCTGCTGCTGTGTCATGGGGCCTGGGCATGAGGAGACAGACCCCTGGACTGCAGCTGCAGTGTCACTGATGCTAGTGTTCCATGTGGTGGACCCCGAACATGTCCCCTGGGCAAACACATTGGGCGAACCCAGCAGCACCACCTGAGCCAGATGTACTGCTGGTGCCCACTGCACCCAGCCCCTGCCATGTCAACTTGTCCATGGTACAGCACTGAAGTTGATTCACCCCCCTCATGTCCAGTTCCACCAGGTAGTGTAGGCCTGGGACAAAGGTGATATCATCATCCACAGGAACATCATCATCATCATTGTCATCCTGAACTGCAGCCATGCATGCTTCATGTCCTCTGGCCATATGCTGCTGCAGAGCCTTTGAATGATCCTAGGCCATCTGCATCCTTTATGTTAATGGTCAGTGCTGGACAGGTTCATCCACACACACCACAATGTCCACAGAAGGTATCAAATACCATTGCAACCCCTGCAATATACAACCATGTTGAACCAGCAAAATAGTGTATGTGGAACCCCTGTGCCACCCGCATGCACAACGGCATGGCCAATATGCATATAACCACAGCCAGAACATGCATCACACTGTGCAGATGTCCCTCAAGTAACGCTAAGAATGGCACACCCATGCACACCCACATGGCACATTGTAACATACAGGTGATGGATGTGCATGGCCTACAGTAACACCCATGTTGTCATGCAACATGCCTGTGTTCATGGCACACACACACACACACACACTGGTGGTTCACATGGAGCATGCTGAGGCACAGTGTGATGACCTGTATGTGAGACAGTGCTCTGACACTGCAGGAACTTGCAGCATACACTTGTTTGTACTGCACAAGTGGACATACACACCCATACTGCATGGTGGACCAACACCTGCCCACAGTTATGGACATGTGGGACCACCACTGTGCCACAACATGTGCAGACAGACCACACACCACAGTAGGTGTCAGGAAAGCCATTTATGTTACTCCCATTCCCTGTGCAGATTAAGTGGGGTCTTACATCCACCTCCCTCCACACCATCCAGGGACATCTGCCTGATGGTGGATGCCACAATGGCCAAGATTGGGTCTGTCACCCTCATTCCCATGGGACCTCCCCTTTTGTGGTGCAGTTCCCCGAGTCTGCATGCCTTATCCTCCTTGGCCCTCCACTGCATGTCATGCCACCGCTTCTGCACAGCCTCCACTGTCCTGCCATGGCCACTCACGGCATTCACTTCGACTGTGATCTCCACCCACATCTGTTGGACAGTGGCACCAGTATTCCTGTACTGTCTCATCAGCTGCTTCCTCTTCATATAGCCATCCACCAGGAGCTTCTGCTCCTCCTCGGAGAACTTGAATGCACATAGCCTTGACTGGACGTTATTATTTCCTGTGTGGAACAGTGGGTATGGCAGTGGTGAGTTCCTGGCAGCAGCAGTGTGTGTGTGTGTGTGTGCGTGTGTGTGTCTGCATGTCTGTGTGCATGTGTGTGACAGATGGACATGCCATGGGACATATCGGACTCAACAGGCCAGTGGCTGTGGCTTCATGACACAGGGACGGGTGCTGTGTAGAGTGGCCCCACACCCATGTGCTGGCTTGGCCATGTGCAGCCACCACGTCTACCACCTGAACAGTCCTCCCACTCTGCCCACCCAGTTGCTGCAACAACTGGGAATGGTGGGCCATAGTTAGCCAGGCTGTGGGCCAACACATGTGCACCACAGGCAAGTGTGTCAGCTGACAGTGGTCATGTAGTGTACTGCTGTATGGAGTGTGCTGCGCCTGACATACCATGGTAGTCACCCTAGGCCACTACACAGATTGTCAGTGTATAGCAGCACACGTGGATATGCTGCAGTGTGCCTGACATGTACTCCCACCCCCCAATTGTACATGCGCAGTGATACCACAGATGTGCGGGCAGCTGTGTAACACAGGAATCGTGTACAGGGGCACATGCAGCAACAGTACCAGCAATTCTGTGTCACCAGTGCCATGCTGTGACAGTGTGACCTACATTTATGGCCTGCTGTTTGTGGTCCTGCAATGTGCTGTGTACACAGACCCAGTCTACATGTTCCAGTATCCCACAGCATAGGTAATGTGCATACCATTGCAGATACATGTACATTGTGTTGTAACCCACAGCACAGATGCTATTTGAGGGTGCTTACCTGCATCAGCATGGTTGTATTCCTGGAACATCCTGGGCCTGTTGATGTGCAGACACTCTTCCTGCATGCACCTGCAATGCCTGTCAGCAGTACAAGTAGAGCCCTTGCATCCCTTAAAAAGCCTAGCCGGGCAATTCTCAGGTTAATGTATGCAGGGCTATCAATAATGAGATGCTAATGTAGTGTTTACCCATTGCATGTGTAATGTGACTTGTTTGCATGCTGTTTTTGAATATTGCAGGATTTAGCCAGGGACAAATGCGATAGCACCAGGCAAAACCATTGCACAGTGCTAGCAGGCCCTGTGCCATGCAACACCATTGTTGCACTGCTCAGTGTGCATGCATGGTGCCAGCATGGCAACTGAGATTACACAGGGATTGTGACCAGGTTGCACATGCGTGCTGACATCCTATGGCCAAGCACCACGCTACTGTGTCTTGCATGGTGCCGGAGCTGTTTAGTGCAGCGCTACTGCATGCGTTGGCATTCACTGGCCTGTTACTGTAGTTTCAGCCAGTGGATCTGGAGCATTGCCACTAAAGTTTGTTGGAAAACCATGGCATGTGGCAGGAGAGTGAGTGCTGTGGCACACAGGGACTACAGGTAAGGGAAGCAGAACTGGCAAAATATGATACAGCTGGTCCTGCAGAGAGAGCACCAACTCTTTGGGGAGGTCCGGGAGGGGGACAGGTCCAGGATGCAGGTCTGGGCCTCCAATTCCCACCACCTGTCCCAGATGATGGGCATCATTTGCAATGGTGAGCAGTGCTGCCACTGCTATGTGAACCTTCAGCAAAGGGAGAGGCAGCAGCTGGAACGTTTCTGCCAGATGGTCCATGATGGTACGGTACCTGCACCAGATAAGTGTCTGTCAGGGAAAGGTCACATACAGTCACATGGCAGTTTGTGGGTGCACAGACATGCACAAATGACGTGTGTATGGAGCTGTATAGACTCCACATGCACACCACATGCACACTTGTTGTGGTGGGGGGCCATGTCACTGCTGTGTTTACACCATGGATGATTTGGTGGTGTGTTTGTGTGTGTGTGTGTGTGTGTGTGTGTGTGTGTGGTTGCACTGTATTCCTCTCCATAACCATGCGAACACTGCACTGTGCTGTCCTCACATGGGACACTGCAGTGTGTGACATTGACATCTGTGTCATACATGTACAGCGCACTGACAGACAGCATGTGAGCCATGTGACAATTTGCTCCATTTGGGGGGGGTTATACTGTGCACACAGGAGGCATTGGCATGGGTGATTGTTGTGCACGATGAAGTTCATGATATAAGTGACACAGTTGTTCCACCTTATCTCCACAGACTGCAGGGACAGAGACAGGGACAGCCAGAGCAGTGGCAGGAGGAGCCAAGGCTGAGACACCAGAGATGCAGAAAGCAATGAGAGACACTGGGACAGCGCACGTGAGTATGCAATTGTGATTTCAGTATGCATTTCAGATGCTGCAGGGTGGATATCGGTAGTGTCCCACTGTTGGGGGGATGAACGGCATGGTGTGCACTGTCACTTATTGTGCATGCACATGTCCATAGTGTTGTGCTGGTGATGGGTGGCTGCTTTTTGCATCTGTCATCCATCAGGCTTCACTTGTGGAATCTGTGTGTCAGATGACTGGCCTGAGCAAACTGACTGCGGTCCTTTCTTCTTGCTGCAGAATGGCAGGCATGGCTCTGTGATGATGCAGTTTGTTATGTCTGCCATGCCTCTGCTGTGTGTTTGCCTGCAGTGCTCAGCACAGTGGCCTGAACAGGCAGCCACACACCTGTGGTGTAGTGGTCACACAGTGCTGTATTCACACAGTGTTTGTCATGCATTCTGATCATTCTATCTGTGTAATCCCTGCATCTGTGGTATGGTGTCCTTGTGCTGTCCAAGGCTTGCGCACAATGCAGCTGAATGCACATGCTGTCCAGCCCTGATGGTGATGGCATTGGTCACCAACATTGTGCTGTGTAGGGTGTGCTGTGCTCACTGTCTGTTGGCCACCACATGTGTTGGCAGGCAAGGTCCCTGTACATATTTGTTTACATAGAACTGGATGCATGTCCATCACACAACTCTTTGCTGTCCACATGCCAATATGCATGTGTCTTTGGATTACATGGGCATATCTAGGGTAATGCTGTGTCTCCTAGTTAGGATTTCAGTGTGTCACAAACCATGATTCTGCTCGCATGTGCTGGGGGTTGCAAGCTGTGTTGCTAAATACATTATCCTGTCATGGGTGTTGTGTTATTAGTGTGTGTACACATACTGGTTGGTTCTGGCATGACTCTGGTTGTTATGTGTGCACTGCATGCTGATACCATTGGGACTGCAGTGCTGTGTGGTGCCATTGCATGTGGGTGGACATACCTTCATACTGGCCAGTAGGGCACCCATACATGTGCCATGGCCATGTGTGCACAGTGTACATCATACAGCATTCGTCAGATGTGTTGTGCCCAGGCATGTGCATTGTGTGTGTCACCATTTCCCTGTGCAGACACTGCATGGTGCACCTCTGCCCTGTACATTTCCCCTGTGGGCACACTGTTCCCATGATGGTGTAAGCATGTGTGCCACACCTGCACCACACATGCATGACTGTTGTACTGCACTGTTCAGCTCCAGTGTGTCACTTTGTTGGTTCTGTGCTGCACACTGTGGCCTCAGTCAAGTACACCTCCGGAGGGGGGGCTACAGTTCTGTGGGTCTGTGTTGTGCTTATGCCTGGAGCACTGTGTCCATTGAGGCAGCACTCATGTAGAGTGCTGATTACTGAGCGCTGCACTTTTAAGCAACTCAGTAATAGTGCTCTACAAGACAGCGAGTGGTGCAATAGGTCACTATATCCTGTATAGTGAGTATAGCAAGGAACTATACTCACTATTACAGGATATAGCATCATTTGTGGCCAATTCCCACCGAGCTGCTTGCATAGTGTAGTGGTGTACACCACCACTTGTAATGCCATCAGACTCGGGTCCGGCTATAGACAGAAACCTTTTTTTTTTTAATCCAATAACTTGCCACATGGTCTGCACCCCCTTGGAGTTGATTATTTAAGTTTTGGGGGTGCAGGGGGCTAGCCCCCCACAAGGGAGGGTTGCAGCCCCCCAGATAAAAAAAATATTTTTGTGTGGTTTTGTTAAGTATTGTAGCGACTGTCATTATTTACAATGGTCGGCACAATATCCATTGCCCTTTTTACTATGGGCTCTAGTTTGTTCACTCTATGTGATAGACGGCCTTTCAGACTCGCCTTTATCACATAGAACCATCCATTGCAGGTCCACACAACACACATGTGTCATGGGTGGTGTATGTGGCTGTGCAGGGGTGTGTGTGGACACCAGCACACTATCTGTTGCAGTGCACTGTGCATTGCCACCACAGACAATGGACTGTTGGCAACTGAACACTGGTTTTGTGCTTCCAGCGTGTGTTGCTGCATGTATCCTGGCTCTTTCTCTGTTCCATTGGACAGCATGTTCCAATCACGTGGTTGCTGCCTTATGTGTGTTGTTACTTTGAGGCACACTGTGGTCTGCCTCAGGGAGATGTGTAAGTGCACTTTGATGTGGCCTACATTGGGTCTGCATGGGGCTCTGTCCCATCTGTGTTGCTGTTGATGATGGATTTTCTGTCCTGCATGGCTACATGGGTTGGGCATGTGATTCACATGATGTTTGGGGCCTCTGAATACAGGCACAGTCTCTGTGGCATGCACACTGTTCCCATTGTTGGGTACACAGCCATCTTGGTTGGGACATGCTTTTCTTCTCTGTTGCCACATCCTGTGTTCTGCACTGCAGAACAATGTAAGGACACCCTTCATATTTGGGTTTCTTTACCCCATAGGTCCATCTCATGTGTCAGTGTGGGTATGGAGGCCAGAGGATGGAGAGGAATGGGATGACCTCCTCAAGTGACTGGTTCAGTAGCAGAGGACCATTATGAACAGCAGGCCGTACTCGTCAATGAGGCACACAGTATTCGGGCACTGCTGGCAGAGAGACTTCCAGCCTAGCAGCAGGCAGTGGCACCTTGATTCCCCCATTCCTTTGTTTGATTAATTTCCACCTCCCACACACATTTGTTTGCTGTTTCTGGTCATTTGCCTCACTGTACATAGTTTAGGATATTGGTTATTATTGTTACTGTATAGTTGTGTTGTTTGCTGTTGCACTTTCTATTTTTTACTAAATAATTTTGCACATTGTGGATACATGTTGTAATATATTTTTCTTGTTATATTCCTGTGTCCTGTGTCTTTCTTGGATTATTGTTATTGTTGTGTCACTGCTGGGCTTTATCATAACCACCATCCATGTGGTTTACCATGGTGCCTGCCATCCAGACCTCTCCTATTGCACAGTTGTCACGACAGTTCTCCCTGTGCTATCTGAAGTATTGCATCTGCTGGTGGTTTGCTATGGGTCTGTTGGGTTAATCCAATACTTGGCTGACACAGATCACTCTCCATGTGTACCATGTATGGGCTGTGTGTGTGGCAGCAACATGTGTCCTGTGTCTGCTTGTGGCCATGGTCTGTTCCCTGTTCTGTGGGTGCACCTCGCTACCAGTGCCGGTGGGGATGAAACTTGGTCTGCGGGACTGTGTGGTGATTTCTTCATATGGCCATGGCTGCCGTCCATACTGCTGTGTCCTCCCACTGTGTTTTCTGTGGTGTGCATTCTCCCCTCCTGTGTTGGGATGCCTTTCCAACTCACCCTGTGCATGGTGGGCACTGGTTGAGTTTGTATGGACACACATGCCTGTACTGTCCTTTCCATGGATCACATCACCACTGTCCCATCCCTGCACCCTTTCCATTGTTCACATTGATATTGTCTTGCTGCATCTTGGGTCTCTCTTTAAATGTTACCTTCTTTGTTTGTATATTTCACTTTTGGTTCATGTGTGTTTTCCTGGCATTGATTTTGGTGGTTGCATTGCTGTGTGTTGGGTTGTACACTGCTGTATGCTCTGCTGTTCAAATTGGGGCTGCACTTCTTTGCATGCGCCCCCAGTGGACACATTTCTCTTGCGCATTCTGCTGCTGTTGCTGTGTGAAGTGCCTAGTTCATATATTCAGAGGTGTGTTCTTTGCTATATTCAGTGCTGTCTTGTTTGCTAGGCTATTTTTGTACTGCACTCCCAGCCCTGTTTGCATAACTTCCTTTCCTTGCTATATTCAGCTGGTTTAGTCCCAGAGCTATACCTTAGAATATAGTGTACTAATGGTTGTGGGCTAATTTACCATGCTACACAGTGCAAATTTTGCCCTGGGTCTAAGTTCTGAATATCTGGCCCTTGGGGTGGTATTTCAAAAAGTTCTTAAAAATAATAGATTTGGTCAAGAGGCACAGATTTGTGACATATAATTGTGCCATAATTTCATAGGTGCATCAATACTGACACTTATATTAGTATCATAACTGTATCAAAAGTGCATCATGCTTGCTCTATGAAATAATACTTGAGTCACCGTTGTGTCTTGTTTGCAGTTTAAAATATTCCTTAGTAATAGTTAGATCATATCTGCACCACACAATATGCTTGAGTCATTGTTGCATCATATTTGCACCAAGAAATATGCCTGAGTCATTGCTGCATCAGTTTTGTCACATGTTTGAATCACTTATCTGGATTAAGTACGGGCACTGCAGATTGTGGCACAACCATCATCTGAAACTGATCTAGAGTCAAACACTTGTAGACACACAGCAAGAATAACTATGGCCTGCCAAAGAAGTTGATTGGTCAGATCAAGAACACCCCAGGCATGTTTGTGTGTCCAAACAAAACATGAATTGTTAACAAAAGAGGACTGAGCGGGTTCGTGCCACTGCAGCAGCATGGATTGATTTCCTCTAACCTGAGCAAACCAGCAAGGGAGCAATGTGACTTGCACTGGATGGGATTAGGATTATTTTTTGAAACTCTAGAGACTCTAGGACTTCCCCACAGACAGTGGTCAACACGCTTCTGGTGCTAGCCAGCCTCTACAATACCTCCAATAGAAAAAGTTAGCACACAAAGCTGACCATGGCACAGCAACAGTGTTTACCAGAACAAGTGTCCTGACTTGTCCCAGCTGGGCACCACCACTGGCAACATACTAATATTACATTTATAATGCTTTTTCCAAATAACTTTCACTAGACTATCACAAATATACTCTACTCTTATTGAATGTTGTGCCAGTGGCACATCTGGTGGTTTCTACTACACACTGGCAAAGTAAAACTGAATCACTATGGTAAACTGGGTGAGAATTTTTTTAATTGGAAAGGCTTTGCCTGGAGTTCAGTTGCCAAGAAGCCAGCCACTCCCACTTAATGACCTATATAAGCAGTTCCTCTCAGCCTCATTGTGAAGTATTTTTCTTTGCAGCCGGAGGCTCTGTTGGTTTGTCCCCTGAGCTGGTTGGGGCCTACCACCCCACCTGATGTTTCTGTGTGTCTCTGCTGGACTTCCTTGTTTGTTTTCCTGCTTCTGGTTTGCATCTTTCCTCTGGCTGTGTGCTTTCCTGTGCTTTGTGTCTCTTGTTTTTGGGCCTTGTTCCCTATTTTCTGTTTTGCTGTGTTTTGATTTTGTCTTTTTGTGGGGGCTTTGTTTCTAAGCTCCTAGCATACTGCTACTCAGCGCTCAAGCTACTGCTTTCAATTACCTACAACTGCAGCCACTGCTACGGTTTATTCCAATTACTATTGTACCCAGTGCTTGTGTTTTTACACTGCTCACCATGCTCAAACTACTGCAATGCAACTGCAATCATTATCTGTGTTTCAGCTCAACCAAAGTTGCTCCATGTTGCATACTCAATTGTTTCACCTGACACAATTTACTCTGACCCTAGCTGTGCTGCTCATTCCTGCTCTCATTCTATTTGCATATTCACTGCACTGCTTGGCTACACCTGCTTTCAGAGCATTGTTTCCCTGTTTTACTGCAGTTACAACTCTGATGTCAGCCTACTAAGCTGCTGCTGAGGCTGTTAATATAGCTTTATTAAATCTTGCCTCACAGCCAAAAAAATCCTCAAAGCATTTGTCATCTTGATTTGGCTATTCATGTCTGGCTGGCTTGCCCACAATTTTGTGCTGTTTTATTGCTATGCAGTATATAATGTATGGTAGAATGCTGTTAATACCATAAATCTATCTTCTACTAGTGTTGTTATACCATCGATGTGATGTTGCTGTGTTGTTAACCCATCGATGTAACGTCACATTGATAGCATAACAATTTGGAATTCACAGGCATTGTCATTCCCATGGCAGCCCGCACGCTGTCAAAAGCACTCAAAAAAAACCTGTCAAACAGTAATAAAGCTGAAAAACGGTGTAATACAAACCAAACAATGGCAGCGGCTGTATTCTCTAAAAGTCTGGATAATGATCACAGAGCATTCATAATTGAGCAGCAAAACAAAAAAAATGCAAAGAAAACGGAGTCAGATATTAGGATGCTACGTTCCTACCTCACAGACGATGGTGAATCTCGGAGCATAGCAGAAATACCAGTCATGGATCTAGATGTCCTCGTAGCCAATTTCATTTACAAAATAAAGTGTAACAATGGCACAGATTATGAGCCATCTACCTTAAGAGGCATATTAGGCAGCTTAGACTGCTATCTCCTCAGAATCAACTACGGACACTTCATTTTCCACAGCAACCAAAAGGATTTTACAGAAACACTTGCCACCCTGTCAGCTAAGCAAAAGTACCTCAGAAAGCTGGGCAAAGGTAGCAAGCCCAACAGGGCAGAGGTACTGTCACCGTCTGACATTGACAAACTGTACCAAACAGGAACATTAGGACTACACAGCCCAGTGGCACTCCTAAACATGATATTTTTTAACAACGGGCTGTACTATGCCCTCAGAACTGTAAAGCAGTATGCCTTAAGGTGGGGGGATCTGAGTTTTAAAAAAGATAGTGACGGCACCCAGTTTTTGGAATATACTGAGAGGCAAACGAAAACAGGGGCAGGAGATAACCCACGAGACACCATGGCTGTCAAGCCAAGTATGTATGAAAACCTAGAACACTCAGACAGAGATCTAGTGAAAGCATACAGTTTGTATGCTTCTCAAAGACCACCAAGCATGTTACATGCAGAATCTCCATTTTACCTCGCACCCAATTTGTACTTCAAACCAGGTGTGTCAATTTGGTTTCGAGCAATGACCCTTGTCGAGAACAAGATTCATTCAATGATGAAAATAATAAAGACCACTGCTGGATTGCCTATTGAAAAATGCATAACTAATCATTCAACACACAAAACAGCAATCCAGAGGCTAGTTGATAGTGCTATCCCCCCCCCCACCAAGGTTCAACAGGTCTCTGGGCATAAGAACCTGCAGTCCACAAACAATTATAGTTTCATATCTGAGGCCAAACAGAAAAAAAATTCCGGTATTCTTGGAGGGACAAATGCAACCGACAACCAGCAGCCCTCCACATCTAATCCTTCTGCAGCCCTAGTAGTCCACCAAGAAATCCAACCATCAAACACACAGAAGTTACCCAGATTTGCCTTGTCAAAGCTTACAAATTTTAACCTATTTGGAGACAACTCAATATTACAGAATGGTACCATCACAGTAAATGTCAGTAATTACTTTGGACCACAGAAACGGAAGCGAATATCCACAATGACAGACTCCACTGACAGCGACTCCTGAAAGGTCAGTAGACAAGTAGTAAATGTGAACCTCTCACCCTCTCATAGTGTACAAACTGTTAGCTGCCTGTTTATTTGCCAAAATGATGCCAAAAAAACAAAAACTATGATTTTCTCAAGACTTGCGTCAGCTGACCCATTACCGTTCTCAACTAAAAACTTTGTGGAAACCTCGCTAGATGAACCCCTGGAAGTCGTAGATAAATTCAAATACCTAGGTATGTGGATTGACAATAAGCTCTCCTTCCAGGACCGCATCGAGGATCTTTTAAGAAGACTTAAAACACGTCTGGGTTTCTTCTACAGAAATAGGGCCCTCTTTTCTCTAGCAATCCGTAAAAGACTGGTCCAAGCAACTTTCCTTCCCCTGCTAGATTACGGAGACATTATCTACATATCTTCCCCTACCCTGAACCTAGCAAAACTAGACACACTATACCACCATGCTATCCACTTTATTACCAACTCGGCGTATGGGTCCCACCACTGTGATCTTTATACAGCAGTTGGTTGGTCATCCCTGACCACCAGACGTCTCCTCCATGCTGGCATGTGGACCCTCAAACTGCTGCTTCACAAAGTGCCAGCATATTTGACATTACTTATAAATATCTCACGCAGCACCTACTCCTTAAGGAAATCCAACCTTGTTTTACTAGATGTGCCCTTGACATGAACTGTAGCCGGACAAAGGGCTGTCTCATACTCTCTACCAAAGATTTGGAATCAACTACAACCCATGCTGAAGCTTACCAGTATTATATCAACTAACTCGTTCAAAACATTAGCATTCTCCAAAATAAAAGACATATGTAGATGCAACTAGACCTCAACGCCTAATCAGCTCCACAATTATTCACTGGCCCTCCATGGTATAAATCAAAAGTGCTTCATAATATAAGACTAGGCCAACTCTGAATTGTACAGCATTGTAGTACAAAAATGCCCATTGTACATACCTCCTAAATGTATATAATTATCCACCTTTTGTCATTCACTGTATATCTCCTAACTATTATTTATGTATCGTATATGCTTGACTCAGGACCTCCTTGTGAATAAGTTTGCTCAATGGATTCTTTCCTGCAATAAAACTTGAAACTTGAATTGTAATTGAGCAAGCTACCTGATTTCTTACTGCCATTTTCCGTTGTTTTTTCCTCCTCTCCTGTCCCCCCTTATCACAGGCAATCTCCGTTAGGCAAAACATCCGCACAGTGATGACGCATCCAGCAAACACTGTACGGCAACTCTGCTTGGTCGCACCCTGTCACATGTTCACTTGTCGTAAAAATAACAGAACTGACCCCTCCATAGCGTTTAGTTTGAATGAGCGTGTGTGTTTTTCTTCCATTGATATACAGTAAACTGTCAATGTTTTCATCCGAAATATTTTTTTTTTATTCACAAATGAAATTGACTATGTGGTTCTGATACTGCTAAGGTAAGAGTGTTTTTTTAAACAGAGTCCTGCTTATGCTCAACAAAATACTGATGCCCATACACTATAAAAGACAATGTATGGGCATCGGTGGTCAACCACACTATGCTAGTGCCTCGTGGTTACCTTGGCAACTTTAGTTTTACCTCTCGAGCTGCACTCTCGAGGTTAACTAAAGTTGCCAAGGTAACCACTGGGCACTAGCATAGTGTGGTTAACCACCGATGCCCATACATTATCCTCTATGTTATGCAGACCTCTGTGCAGGTCCACCTATCACTAGTACTGCTTATTGACCTACATACTGGTCCATGCTTGCTTACGGTATCATTGCTCATTGCAACTGTTGCTCCTTGCTTATGCAAACCATTGCTTCATGCCTACTGCCATCCCCTTGGCTTTAGCCTCTGGGATTCTGCTGCACTCAATCTGCATTCGACCTTGCAAGGTCTCAGCACTCAATGCTCATTACGATCTTAGCATGCTGTGCTAATTCAGCTCACCAACTTTTCAGCTCTCAATCAGTTTCTCAGGCATGCCAGCCATTCTATTGTGGTGCAAGGTTCCTGCAGCCGATGGTCTCGCTCCTGCATTTAGTCCACATCTAAAGTGTGTCCAACTTGAGGCAGGATCCTTCTCACCTAGCCCATAGCTGGGAATACCCTCTCCCCGGGCTTGGGATTTAGCTGCTTGCTATGCAACAGCAGCTCGTGGTGTAGAATTTAAGACTAGCAGTGAAGGGTGGTATGACGATCTCCTTTGGCTCTAGTGTTCCATTATAATGGTTAGCCATTGACTTTAGTGGTTTCCCTAGCAATGCACCTACACCACTTTCTCCCTATGACTGCCTCTGGTTCACCTGGTTTGATGTGAGTGCCTCAGCAGTTGTTGCTCTCCTCTTGCACCTTTGATGCACATATTGTTGCAGAGTTTTCTCAAAACCTTCCACAGCATTCCTGCTAGAGGTTTTGAGTGAGAGCCTTCCTCCTAATTGGAATATTTTCCACCTCCCTTTACTTTGGTTTTCCAAATTGCAGCTGCAGAGCCATCACTAAATAAACTAGCCCAATCCTGGAGGGAAGGAGACCTAGGCCTTGGATCCTCAGAGATTTCCTCCTCATAGGGATTTTCTTTCTCTCTTCCATTGCCTCAGGTCATAACACTTAGTTTGCATAGTTGTTTCCCCTAGTTTCTTTAGGTAGGTTCCGCTGTTGGATGGAGTTGGAGGATGTACTGCCATTCCCTCTCTCCTTAGGGGATCCCCTAATCTCAACACAAACCATCAATATCATGCTACACAAGCCTGGGCATTCATTATGTTATCCAACTGAGCATCTCATTACATTATCAAACTGCCTATGCTTCTGCTACTATGTTACAGTTACTGCTCCTATGTCACATTTACTGCTTGCTCATATGCTTCATGCTGCATCCTTCTTTGGGGATGATTATATTACATTTCTTTTGGGGACTCCTAAGGTACCTTTAGTCATGGGAATCATCCCGTGGCACCTCTAGGTGTGGAACCCTCTCCGATGGTTCCTTGCCTTTCATACCCCTACAAGGTGGTAATTCCTCTGGAATAGAGAGTACAAATGGTCAAAGCCAAACTAACACAGTTGCACAAGCATAATACTATAATGGCTGTGTAGGTCAGTGAATTGGAAAGGTTTTGCTTGGAGTTCAGTGGCCAAGCAGCCAGACACTCCCACTTCCTGAGCTATATAAGCAGTTCCTCTCAGCCTCATTGTGAAGCATTTTTTCTTTGCCCCATCATCCTCCCCTCCTCCTCCAGCAGCAGCACTCTCTCTTTAGAGTGATTCCTTATGTACCTTTAGTTGTGGTAATTGTCCCATGGCACCTCTAGGGGTGGAACCCTCTCCAAGGGTTCCTTGCCTTTCGTACCCCTACAGGGTAGTAATTCCTCTAGAATAGAGTGTGAATGGCCAAAACCAAACTAACACAGTTGCACAAGCATAACAGTAGGTCAGTGAACTATTCTTTATTTTAACATAGCTGATATTTTGCTCAATATAAATACAATGATTTTATAATGTGGCTGCCGTTTTCTTGATGTTAAGTGTCTTAAGACTGACAATGTTTGAAACTGCACTTGTTGGATTTTTGAAAGTACTGTATGACTTGTTAGATCTCATGTGTGATCAAGCAGCCATTAAGTTGTTTTTCATCTGAGCAGGTAATTTTCATTTCTTAATAATCATACCATTTGCAGACATGTATCCAAAAATCAACATTAATATTCTGGTTTGTGGAATAGTCTAGAATACTGCACACCTTTGTGACTTCCCAACCCCCCAGTTTACCTGACATGGCCAGTTAGTTTTTGCATTGACAGGAACATAATTGGCTTTTGGGATGCAGAAACACATTTTGGGCAGGATTTGAAAAATGACAGCTGTCACATTCATGAGGTGCTGCAAAGAAAAGGCTATGTTGAAAATTCGGGGTAAAAATATTGAAAATGACCAAAGTTACGAGCCTGCATTCACAAAATTCAACTTAATCTCATAACATTGTTGTTTTTTAATATTTGTATACCACATTTTCAACATAATCTTCTTATGACCCTGCCTCATAAACAAGGGCACAGAACATTTTCAACTCCTACCCAAAAGGCGATTTCGTGCAGGGACTGCAAAATCACCTTTTGAGATGAAAAATATGTTTTGGACAGAATCTGAAAAATGGCAACTGTTACATTTATGAGGTGCTGTAAAGAAATGGCTATGCTGTAAATTTGGGGGTAAAAATATTGAAAATTCAGGTTAAGAACCTGAGTTCAAAAAATTCAATGTAGGCTCATAACTTTGTTGTTTTTTTTAATATATTTACACAAAATTGTCAACATAGCCTTCTTATTATACCATCTCATGAACAAGGGCAGATGAAATGTTCAATTCCAGTGTGAAAGGTAGATTTTTGCAGGGACTGTGAAATCATCTTTCGGGATGTAGAAACACATGAAATTTATCATGTTCATGAGGTGCTGTAAAAAATGGCAATTTTGTAAATCTGGGGTTAAAATATTGAAAATTAACAAAGTTACGAGCCTCCGTTCACAAAATTCAACATAGACTCATAACTCTTGTTTTTTAAATATTTTTACAACAAATTTTCAACATAGCCTTCTTATGACCCCACCTCATGATCTAGGCAGAGAAAATGTTCAACTCCTGCCCATAAGGTTATTTCACACAGGGACCACAAAATCTGCTTTTGGGACAGATTTAACTCATCATTGAAGTTGTTCATGAGGTAGAGTCCCAGCAAAATGCATGCTGAAAATTTGGGGCAAAAATATGCACAATTGGCCATGTTATGCCACTAAGTTCAAAACCCCATTGAAATACATTGAACCGTTACCTGTTTCTTCAGTTCATAGTCTGGCTTTGAAGAGTGAAGATGCATCTGTGGTCCACAGAAGATGATGGCATTGAACTCCCCATGGATGAGTAACAGCTGGGGGGGGTGCTGAGTGGAATGGTTGATTGGGAGGACAGTAACAGCAACAAAAGACATCAATTGATGTTTTTCTTTTCACAGGGTTTAAAAAAAGTCGAAAGGATGTGCTGATTTTTTCTTCATGATCAAGATGCTGGGTGATTGGGCATCCCCAGTGTCACTGTTATGTTTATGGAGGTGTGGGGTGGGTGCTGAGAGGGAAGGGTGGGTGGGCAGAATTATTAAAAAAACTAAGATGTGACCATGCATTGGGAGCAGCGCGGTACTGGACTGCAGTGGTTCACTTACATGGGGTGGTGACACTAGGAGATTGGACACCCCCAACGTCAGTGTTATGTTTGTGGAGGGGAGGGTGCTGAAGACAGTCATGGGGGGATAAATAAATCAATCAATAAATAAATAAATAAAATTAGATGTGACCGTGCATGGAAATGGTGTGGTAGTGCACCAAGGGGGTTTCATTTATGAACTGGTGACTTTGGGGGATTGGGCACCCCCAGTGTCAGTGTTATATTTGTGAGTGGGGGCCTGAGAGGGAGGGCTGTGAGTGGTGGACAGTCAGGGGGTCACCGATAAAAGACATCGATAGACAGTTTCCTTTTATAGCTGGCAGACATTCCAGGCATTCCAGTCCAACCAAGATGGATCAGCTTGGCTTGCTGGGTGGCGTATATCAAAAAGAAGAGCTCACCCATGATTGGGTTGATTTTTTATTTCGATATACACAAAGTTTCCACCAAGCAAGCCAAAAGTCTGTTATGATCAGCCTGCCTGATGATTGGTGTTGCATGTACATGCCCCTAAAATACCTCTCTACATTGGACGAACAGTGTCACACTCATCAAAGAGCAGTACTATTGCAATACATTCATTTGCACATACAGGTATGGTGAACATAACAAAATGTCCCTTCCAGCTGCAGTGCTAATTAAATGTGATATGCTGTGGCAGAAAGAAGGGAAGGGCATCTAAACAACTCCAGGCACACAATTGTTTTGAACCCTTGCTATGATCAGACAGGTTGGAGGAACATAGACACAACTGGTAGCATTTTCAAACACCTGCATCTGTTTTTCAGAAATGGGTGCTGAAATCCAGCTCTACCTTACCAGTTCAGCATGCTTTATGCCAACCGGTATCACAGTGACAGGAATCATGTCAACCACAAGTTGCAGTCATCATGATTACTTAAAGTCTCCTGGTCCTTTTTTTTATTGGGGGTTTTGCCCCCCAAACCCTCCATGCAGGGGTCCCTGCCCTCGACTACCCGATTTATGGATTCTTAACTCCAGTCGGAGTTACTTCAGGATGGGGGTGCAGGATCGGGAGACAGTGTACTCCTGTCCTGGGCACACCAACACAGCAACCTGTTGGCAAAGTGTTGATTTTGCTGACAAGATTGTAGTGTGCTGTGTTGGTGTCACTATAAGAAGGCATACCCCGAAATCCAACTGGAAACTTAGGCCAAAATAAAATTAGTCTAACTTCCCAGACAGAGTTCTACACTTGTTTCAGTAAAATGGATGCAAGTCCTGCAGTTCTGGCAAAAAGCACTGTAAACTTTGAGAAATTTTGCAAATGCATCTAGATGTCTGTTAATAGAATGCACATGCTTTGCCCACTGTGCCCAATCACTAATGTCCCTGTGTTAAGAAAGAGTATAGTTGGTATAAACTACATAATTCTGTTTTGTACAAATTCTTTTAAAATATGTAATTTTACATTCCAAAAATGCACATGTTTGCAAATAACAGCATATTTATATGAACATGCATACTTCTGATAACACACATTCCGAACCGCACACTTTAAAAAAATGTGCAGATTTGACAAAAGGTTTATGTATAAAAACAAACCAGGAAGGGATGGGTCTTTTTAGGGAGAAGGCTAAAACAGGCAAAAAAAAATAAAATAAATGAATAGTTTTCCACATAAATGCTGGAGAAGTCATGAAGAAGAATGGTCCAGACTGGGAGACCATGCAACTTCAGATCAACTTTGATAGAGAGGAGAATCACTCTGGTCTCATTTTGTTTGTGGATGAGAGAAGACTTTTGGTATGTTTCTTAATGTATTACTTTTTTTTTTTTAATTGTTATAGTAGCTATAATCCATTTTATAAATGTGTTACTGTGGTTAAGGGCTTAGTGGAAGATCATCTTTGAGTATTGTCATTGTTTTACAATTTATGACAAAGCACAATTGAAAATAAGCCTCAACTCAAAGGTTTGGGACAATCTGCCTTGATTTTCCAGTGAGCATAATTGATGAGATGACCACAAAGATAATGAGTATGGTGATGGTGATTATTTTATGTGTCAGAGAATTTTACATAGGAGCAGGTAAGAGTGAAACATCTATGCCTGACAATGAGAACAAATACTTACCTAGCAACTAAGCTGTATCTGGGGAAATGTAACATCTGAGGCATGGTAGAGTAACTGGAGTTATATTTTTATTTATTTTTATTTTACCAGGAAAAAGCTCAATTGAGCAATGCTCATTTATACAGAGGTGCTGGTTAGGATAGGTAACAATACAAAAGATGAAATAAAAGTACATATAATACAGTACACATAATACAGAGATTAAATGATCCATAATACAGGTCAGCAGGTATAATTAAATACAAAGGCTAGCATAATTGCAACAACTAGATACAGGTTTTGCAGAAGAGAAAATAAACAACATTCAGTTTTTCATAACTAGTAACACATAATTTATATAGTGTTTTGATAGCATATGCATTTGTCAACACAAAATTGACCAAGGAGAACCTTAAAATAAAAAGGGTTGACTAGTGAATTCAGTTTAAGTGACTCTTGTGAGGCATTCCAAGCTATGGGGGCAGCCCAAGCTAAAGGCCATCATACCATATTTTGAAAGTGCCTTGTGACAACAAGGAGAATTGCACTGTGCTCTCCTAGATAATGCAGTCCCACATATCTTTGAAAGAGACCTGGTATGTATACTGCCAAAGAATACTGCAACGCTTTAAAGGACCAGGAATGTAGATTCCTGAGCCTTCTGATCTCAGTTAAATTCTGTCCTACTCCAGCATAGAGAAGACAATGATGGGTTTTGGCCAGTAAACCTCTAATGAACCGGAGTGCCCCATGGCAGATCACATCAAACTTAGCCAGATTAGAAACAGCAGTGCTTCAGTAAATATAATATGGCTATAGTCTAATGGGGTAGAAAAGTTGCCGGAACAAGTCTTATCTTTAATTCAAGACTGATACAAAATGTATTTCTATAATAAAACCCAAACCTCTAAATTTTAACTGTGTCATTGTTGACAAAAATATATATATCCATACTAGGGTACACAAGTATTCATGCTCAGCATCCCAGTTATTCATAATTCATTACACTGCTCAAATATGAAGAAAAACAGTTTTATGTTACTCTCTATTACTTCAAAGGTGGTTAGGGCTAGTCATTTTGCCTCCTCCAACCTACTTATTGCTTGGCAGTAGCAGTCTGGCTGTATCTATGTGGAGCTTCCACAGCTGAGCGAAAAATTTTCAATTTTTTTCTTTATTTCAAATATTTGTTTTTGTCTGCTCTTAGTGGGTTGAGAAAGAGGGAATTGATGCCTACATTAAAGCATATGTGTTGTATGTTTGATGTTAGTTTGGAGCAGGAGAGTAGCCACATTTGTTCTGTGGTTACCACATTTGTTTTGTGGTAAATCACTTCTAAAGTAAATTTTATTTTATAGTTCAACAATTTTTATTGTTTCGAAATAATCGCTAGACACACACACATTACGCATGACAGATAAAAGCCCATCTAGACCCCGGCTATAGGAGGGGGCAGGACCCCTAAGATAAAATTAATACTGCATACAGAACATACAAGGGTACATAGGTACAAACCATAGAAGTACATAGGAAAATCCAGCCGGATGAGTTAAACAACAATAGACAGAAAAAAGGAACCAGCTAATACACAGACATCCAAAAAAGTTGCAACTCAGATGACGTCCAGACAATACATGATACCCATAAAAGCTGTCCAACAAGGATAAAATAAAATAAAGAGCCGGATAGTCGAAGCAAATACAGCATGTGCGTGCCTAATCAGGGTCCAGTGACCATATCAACTATACAGAATGGCAATCTTCACAAACAGAAGGGCCTGAAGGGAGTAGCAAGGAATCATGAGAACAAAGGGGGCATCATCTCCACCCAGCTAGCAAGTGGAGCCAGTAGGATCGACATGTTGGGAGGTTATACAAGAGGAAACATTGTGGCAGAATTTAGATTGCAAAAAGGGCACCAGCATTTCTCAAAAAAGGATATAGAACCAGCCGCAAAGCTAGAGATCCTTTCAAATATGGCCCCCTGGCCTAGTGCCAGTAAAAAATCCTGAAAGGAAGGTGTCGTAGAGGATTTCCAATTAATTAAAATGAGTCATTTCGCAACTGCCCCAACAGCCGTAACCCATATGGCCCCAGGATTAAGTTTAGGAACACTCTGTTGTGCACATCCGAGAAGCAGGGAAGGGGGGTCTGGGTTAATGTCTGGGAATATTTGTCGGTACATACTCCTGACTGAAGACCAAAAGGAATGTAGCATAGGGCAGTCCCAGAGAACATGAAACAAATGCGCCCCCCCTTTACCATATCTCCAACAATTATCATTGGGGAGAAGACCCATCCTGTGGAGCTTAGCAGGGTCCCTATAGTACCTATGACTGGTCTTGTTCATAAGGAGCTGGGTACACCCATCCCAACAAGCCTTATGTGCCCTGAACCAGCTATGTCTCCACTGTCTGTCAGAAATTGAGACCTGAAGGTCATTTTCCCATTGTCCTTTAATCTGCCGAGTGGGATCAGCATCTGCATCCCTAAGTGCAGAATAAAGCGAGCTGGCCCGGCCCTTATACCTCTTCCCCAGACATCTAATGGGTGAAATAGAAGCTGCCCCCCTCCTGCCCATGGAGCGTTAGGCAGGTGAGAGATAGCATCCCTGATCTGCAGGTATCTCCAAAAATGAGATTGAGGGAGACAAAATCTTTCTTTCAATGACTCAAAAGTGTCTATGGAAATTTTGTTGGGGAGCAACAGATCCTGAACCCTGGTGATGCCTTGGGCCTCCCAGTACTTCCAATAAATGAGAGACCTCCCTATCTGGAAGGCTGGGTTGTTCCACAAGGGCATATATCTCCACGGAGCAGGGTCCTGTCCCAGGATTGAGAGAGCTTGTTTCCAGTCCAGAATCGAAACCTGCATGGGAGGAGAAAGAGCCTGAAATACTTTGGCTTTGTTATAGAGCACCACCACTGGTGAGGGGGCCTGGGCCAGTGACGTCTCTAAGTACAGCAATGTTGGGGAGGATAAACCAATCTTATCAAACCATCTAATAGTTTGAGAGGTAATGAAGGCCATATGATATCTTTTAAACCAGGGAAGGCCCCATCCACCTTTACTCCAATGCTGATGAAGCTTATGCTTACTAAACCGAGGTAAGGCCCCTTCTCATAAAAAATTCCCCACTAATGCATCTATTTTCTGAAACCATCTTGGAGGAATGACCACTGGCAAGTGAGCTAATAGGTATAGTACCCTGGGGGTGGCCATCATTTTGATGGAATCGATTTTACCAGCCAAAGACAGTCTTAAGGCCTTCCACCTCCCCATATCCTGTTTAAGGGAATCTAACAGCATAGTGAAATTGGCAGAGATAATTTTCCTGCTATTAAAATAGAGAATAATACCCAAATATTTTATACCATTAGGGGACCAGCGGAGGCCCCAATTTATGAAATCAGTTCCAGAGGTCTTGGAATTTAATGGGAGCACTTCAGTTTTAGAGTGATTGATCCTAAGTCCCGATACCTCTGCAAAGGTAGCTAGAATCTCAAAAATACTGTCAATCTCTCCAGCGGAGGACTCCATTGTAATGAGCAAGTCATCAGCATATAGAAACGTTTTAAAAATGCTACTCCCCACACTTATCCCGGGGAATGCGAGGTGATTTCCTAAGTGCAATGGCCAATGGTTCAATAGCCAATACAAAAAGGAGAGGGGAAAGGGGACACCCCTGCCTGGTACCTTTTTGGAGAGAGAAGGACGGGGACATGATCCCATTTGTTAGGACCGAGGCCATGGGGGAGGCATATAGCAGTTTAACCCAAGACCTAAAGCCCGGGCCAAACCCCATACTAGACAGAGTGTGGAACAGAAAGGGCCACTGTACAGAATCAAATGCTTTTTCAAAATCAATTGCTAGGGCCATGGAGGGGCCTACCAGATGCAATAGTCTGATGTACAAATGACGTCAATGATCTATGATGATCCGACCCAAGGTGCCCTTGTATAAACCCTGCTTGGGAAAGATGGATCAGATCTCTCATAAGACACTCTAGCCTGCTAGCAAGAAGTCTAGCCAGGATTTTAGCATCAGCATTAATAAGGAATATAGGGCAGTAGCTAGCAGGAAGTAAAGGGTCCTTCTCCTTTTTCAGTATCACAGTAATGGTGGCGTCCCTCAGGGACGGAGGGAGGAAACCCACCTGTAGGGAATGCCGAAACATCCTGTTCAAGAAAAGGGCCAAGTTGAGTTCCTTAAGTTTGTAAAAGTCTATGGGGAGGCCATCCTTACCTGAGGCTTTTTGAGAATTCAGTGAAGCTATGGCCTCTTCCACTTCAGCCACAGTGATAGGTGCCTCCAGGAGTTTGGCATCAGAGGGCACCAGCCGGGGGATAGAAAGGTCCCCCCCAAATTTTTGAATGCTGGAGGGGACAGGAGGGTGGGAGTCAGAATAAAGAGCATCATAGAACTCAGCCATGATTTTGTTTATCCCCCTATAAGAATAAGTCGAGACCCCATGTATATCTTTCAACGCATGAATGGTATGAGATGCCTGTTGTTGTTTGAGCCGATAAGCCAAAAGTTTACTAGCTTTCCCCTCCTTCCCAATAGAAGTGGCGCAGCCGCCTGCGATTTAGTTCCGCCTGCCAGGTCAAATGGGAGTTCAGAAAGATCCTAGTGCTATTCAACTGAGCTAATAATGACTGTGACGGAGTTGAGGATTTATACTGGGCCTCCAAGGAGGCAAGTTGTTGTTCCAAAGCCCTTTGGTCCGCTAGATGCCGTTTCCACCTAGCAGAGGCATAAGCAATAATTCTGCCCCTAATGGTGGCCTTGAAGGCCTCCCAAAGCATAGAATCATTCACCTACCCGTTATCATTGAACTCCCAATATTCCTGAACCACAGGCCCCAGCCAGCGGACAAACTCAGCATCCTCAATTAACAGGGGGTCCAACCACCACATAGGGGTAGGAGTAAAGTCAGCGCCCAGTTGGAGTCTGAACTCTATGGGCGCATGGTCAGAGACAAAAATGGAGTGCATATCAGTACTAGTAACTTTGTCATATAGGCCTGATGAGAGGAGCCAGAAATCAATCCTACTAGAGGAACCATAAACCTGAGAATAGCAAGAGTAATCATAAACCCCTGGGTGCATAGTTCTCCATATATCCAGCAGTGCATGTTCTGACATTAGTGCCTGAACTGCTTTGAGAGTCTGCCTATCGGGATCAAGGATTTTGTTACTTCTATCCATGGCAGAGTCTAAAACTAAATTTAAATCCCCCCCCATGACCACCGGAGCATTAGAACTGTTGAAATCAGTAAGGGCCTAGTTCAGAGCAAAAAAGAACTGAGGGCAGTCTTGATTGGTGGCGTATAAATTGGCCAGAATCAAGGACCCCACAGGGGTCTCTAACCCAGCCAGAAGCCATCTTCTCTCCTTATCTTGTTTGTGATGCTTCACTTTCCACCCCAGATTCTTATGAAATAAAATAGAGACTCCCCTCTTATGTCCCTTAGCTGCGCTATGGAGCTCCATGCCAACCCAATCCAGCTTGAGCTTCATAGCCTCACATGAGGACAGTCTTGTCTCTTGGAGAAATACCACCAAAGGTTGCAATTTCTTTAAGTGGAGCAAGACTTTCTTGTGCTTAACTGGTGAATTTAGCCCCCTCACGTTCCAAGAGACAAATCTAGTCCCCATGCACCCAATTTACTATAATGACTGAGGGGGGGTACAAGAGGAAACCCCACCCAGGTGGACTGTGCCGAATTAACTCAGACCCCCTAGCTACTCCTGTAGTAACATAAATAACCCTAAGTTTCAGATTGCCATACGAAAATATAAAACAGCATGATGTAACAAAGTATCCATGGGCAACGAGATCCCCCAACAAATAGGTAGGAAACCAGTTCATAGCTATCCAAAAAAAAAACAGTCCCTGAACCTTCCCCCACCCCCTCCCTAACCCCAAAGACAAGTCCATCACAGACCAGCAACCGCTGACTGTAACGACCAGCAGTGTTCCAGACACCAGAGGAGGTCATTGGGGGTAGTGTAGCCAAACACTACACTAAAAAAAAGGACTCTCCAGATCCAAGATCACCCACCCCCAATTCTCTGGTGCAGAATGAGTCCTTCTACCCACAGGGCACGGCTAGAAAGAAGAAAAAAAAAGATAAGCGAGATGTCCCCCTTACCCCACGTTGGGGTCCGGGCAGTGAGATACACTTTATGGTGAGGATTGGTCCGCACAGAGGATCAGATGACCATATAGAAGGTAATGCACTCAGCAGGCCAGGGAAGGTCCAACACACAGTCCTGATCCAAAAAACCAGAGCGAAACAAGATATTGAAATTGTCCCCCCAGTTGACCAGCGTTCAAATAGGGAGGGAGAAGGGAACAAGAAAGAGATCTTAGTGGAGCAGGTTGATTGTGGACTAAAATCACCAGAGTGTCTTCGGCAGCATGTGCCAGTCCAACAATGTGGCCACAAACAAAAAGAACTGAATGGGTATCAGCCCACGGCCTCCTTCACAGGGAGCGCCTCTTCCGTAGGTGTATGGTGCTGCGGCTTGTTCAGGCTTAGTGGAGCGTCCCCAGAGAGGTATTGAACTTCTGACTTAGAGGGAGCCTTGAGACTTTTCGACCCTATAGCCTTGGCAGAGGAAGACCGTGGAGGTAAGGAAGGCAAGGACAGAGAGTCTTCCATTGGTAGATCCATCAGAGGCTGATATTTATTATTCCTCATATCGGGTTTGTAAGAGTCCTGAGAAGCTGAGGACTCCGAGCTACCGCTTTGGCTCCGTGAGCTGAGACGAGGGGTCTTATTAATATGCAGCCCTTCTCAGCCATTGTCGTCTCCTATTCCTTCGCTACCACTATCACCTAAAGGCTTAGATAGAGATGAGGATGGGTAGTTGTGGGTACTCTGTGTAGAACTATGCTTCTGAGAGTTAAGGCCTGGGTCCTGAGGAGTAATATCCATCGGTGTGAGCTGATTGCGAGTTACTGGTGAGCCAGAGGGTGCACACAGATGGCCCCAAGAGAGACTAGGAGCCTGCTCAGAGAGAAACTGCTCAGCAGCAGCAGGGTTGTCAAAAATTCTAGGAGCACCATTGTAAATTATTTTAAGCAAAGCAGGGTATCGGAGGGAGTATTCGAGCCCTAGTTCAGCACAGGCTGTACTGGCAGTGGTGAAGGCCCGACACCTATTTGTAATTTCCTGAGTAGTCCACAAAAACCTGTATTTTATGACCTTTCCAGTATAACTCCTTTTTAGTACGAGCCAGCTTAGTAATCAACTCTCGATCTTCAAACCGAAGAAATCGAGCCAGTATTATGCGTGGTCTAGCCCCAGCCTCAGGGAGAGGCATCAAAGTTCTGTGGGCCCTATCAATTTCAATAGGGGCCTTTTCAGGCCAGTCCAACAAAGCAGGCAACTCTTTTTATAAAAAGGTGATGGTGTCCGATCCTTCACACCCCTCCGGAAAGCCCACCAAGCGCAAATTAGTGCGTCGACTTCGGTTGTCCAAATCCTCCACTCTGCCCCAAAGAAGCTGGATAAGGCACTCCTGCTCCCGGAGCTAACTTTATGCCATCCATCCTCCACTTCAGCTAATCTGTGCTCAGTAACACAAGCCCGTTGAGCCAAGTTGCTAATGTCAGACGCATTCTGCTTAGCTACCACATCTAAATTGTCCATGCGTCGAAGAATCTCAGAAAACATTTGGCGAATTTCGGGCATATCACCCTGATGCAGGTTAGTCTGGGATACGGTCTCCATCTAATCAAGCAGTGGGCCTCGTTTTGCAGATCTAGATCATGGAGAGAGATAGTCATGGACCAAAACACTCGAAAGTAAAAATTTCAAATCTCACCATACATGAATTACCCAAGCATGTGTACCAGACAAATCGCGCCGAGTTAGGTAAAGAAACAGCGGGTAAACAGATGGATTTCCAGGGGTTAGGCAGGAGCTCAGAGCTCAAGCGTCCATTCGGCTCAGGTGGTAGCCACGCCCCCCCAAAGTAAATTTAATTTTATTTCTATAGTTTGTCAGTCTGTGTGTGACTTTTGTGGGGTTGTCTTTGTGACTAGGATTTATATGTGCCTTTTGTGGGGATATCTTTGTGACTAGGATTTGCTGACTTGTTGCTATGGTGACCTGTCAATTATGTGGGACTGTGATTTTGATTTTCAATGTTTAGTTGGTTGCTGAGTGCTTCTGTTTTAAAAATAAGCTTCTCAAAGGCACTGTTTAGCCAGAATCCAACTGTTGCTTATGAACAGTTTTCCTGACATAGTGTTCTGGTTCTAATACAACATCTGAAGTAGCAGCCCACTGAATTCTAGAATTTTGAGATTTGTTGTTAACATTTAGATAATAAAATCTGATACACGTGAAATAGATATTTACATATTTTTGGTACAGTATATTATATTTATGCAATGTTAAGGGTGTAAGGGAGATGTAGGAAGTACTTCTTATGCTGTAGTAAGTACACCATATATTTTAGTTCTAGTCTAAAGGTGCTAGCAGATAGAGGAAAGTACTGTAAGAGAATAGAAGTTGAGAATGCTGGGAGTGTTGCAGTGCAGTGGCTGCAAGACAGCATTTTTCAGACAGACCTTCTTGAGACTGTGGTGCTGTCCCATCAGCATATACCTCTCATGGTTGAGGGAAGAGGTTACTAGACTCCAGGCTGATTTGGCTAGGATTCAGGGAATCTCTCCCCCCATGCAGTGACCACCAAGTCTGACACCATTACCTCAGAGTTTGCCAGGAAGGAGAAATGTCTGGACTATGGTGGGCTCTGGAAGGGTGGGGGTGGTGGGAAAGAGGCACATTCCTCAACTTGTACCACTATGACATTCCTGCGCCACTCTAGTGGAACAAGACTGTCAGGAAGAGGCACCCACAGTAGTTACCATGGATGATGTGAGGGCCCTTCATAGTGGAGACCACAGGGAGGGTGGAGGGTGGTATAGGACCCCAGAGAAGGAGAAAGCAACTTCTGGTGGTGGACTCAATTGTAAGGGGGAAAGATGTGGGAATAGGAAAGGGAAGGAGGCAGGTTAGGTGCCTACATGTTGCCATGGCTCAGAGGGATGGGAAGCAGATCTTGATGATCACTTGTGCAGCAGGACAGGAGGGAAATATGGATGGGAGTGGGACTGTCAAACAAGGAGCCTCAACTCAATGCCAAATGAATGGTGCTGACAGGAAGGGGTCAGCAATACTGGGGACTGGGGATCCACCTGGGTAGATTAAGGCCTACACAGGGGTGATGGCCTGCATCCATCTGGGAAAGGAATTGCAATTCTCAGTGAATGGTTTAAATGTTACTTCAGTGAACATTTAAACTTGCCAAGGAGGATGGCAGAAGGAATCAGGGAAGCAGAAACTGCCCCCCATAGGCTGAATTACTGCACAGAGTAAGGAGAACCTCAGGGGAGTGGAATCCTCCAGGGCATAAATTAATAAGGGAAGCATGGTGGTAGAGATAATGGAAAAAGGGAATGGACACTTTAAAAAGATAATGGGGAAGGAGGGAGGCCAAAAAGGAAAAAAGGGAGGCAACAAGCAAAGTGGAAACAAAATCTGGAAGGTCATGTGCACGAATGCCAGAAGTCTAGAAAGATCCCGGACTTAGAGACCATCATGGCAGAGGCCATCCTGGATATTGTGGCCATTACCAAGTCATGGTGCACTGAGAACTATGATTGGAACATGGCCATTCCAGCCTGTACTCTATTCATGACTGTTGTGGGATGGAAGGGAGAAGGTGTGGTGCTTTATTTGATGGAAAGCCTGAAAGTGACACAGATACAGGGAATACAGGGGTGGCAGAGGTACTATGGGCCACCCTGGGGATGGAGAAAGGAGCAACTGTTCAGACTGGAGTGATCTACTGTCCTGCAGCACAGGGGGAGGAATAAGATAAGGTACTGATGAAAGCAATCAGCAAAATGGTAGAGGTGCTGTTTATTTATGTATTTATTTATTGAAACATTTCACCAGGAAAGGCACACTGAACAACAAGTTGCTTATCTCACGGTGCATCCTAGGGGAACGGGTAGTGGAAATACATACATGCATACAACAGCAAACCTTATTGCAACAATATTGGCGGTGATGAATAGCAAATAACAGAAAGAACATATTAAGTGCAGCATAAGAGTACAATTGTATACAGAGGTCACAATGGACAGGTCAAGTGCATTACATTAGGATAAAACCTTAAATTCATGATGATGGTACCATTTAGCCTGAAAGGAAGGGGTTGATAGGGAGTAACAGCTGAGGTGGAAAGGTAGTAAGGCTGGGAGGAGAGCAGATGAATAGGAATCAAGGTTATAGATATGATGATAGTAGTTGATTAACCCTTGCAGGGCCGTGGACTGATATATCAGTCCAAAATTTCTATACATTCTAATTCTATTAGCAGCCTAAGGGTTAATAGAAACCTAAAGTCATAGTTATACTGGTAGTTATAGATAACCCGAAGGAATGGCTAGGTAGGGATCTCAACAGGGAAAGAAAGTTGTGGGGCTAGAAGGGAGCTATAATTCAGAATAGTTACTTAATATATTGACAAAGGCTGAGGAGCAGGTCAGGAATACCAGGTAGGTTAATTGCAGGTACAATTCACAAAGAGGAAATTATGTAGGGCTGAAGTTATAGAGGATGGGGAGGAGTGGCAAATCTGAGGAAGTGAATTCCACAGTTTTGGGAAGTGATACTAGAAAGCAGCCTGGCCTACAGACCTGTGAGGGATAACCAAGTAACGGGAGTTGTAAGATCTAAGTGAGTGGGCAGATGGAGGGAGGACTGATAGAGAAGGGGTGAGATAGGATGAGAGCAATCCAAACCAGAATTTAGAGACAAATTTAGCACAATGGTGGAGGCATCTATTTTCTAGTGTGGGAAATGCCAGGGAGTGGTAGAGTTGACAGTGGTGGGTGAGAGGAGGAGAGTCACGAGCGAAGCGACAGAAGGAGTTGAAGAAGGTATCCAATCTTGCTAAGGATGCCTTGGGAGCAGCACTGAGGACTACATCACAGTAGTCAAAAATAGGAAGGATCATCTTCTGGAGAAGTTCGCACCTAGCCGGGAGAGGGAGGTAGTTCCGGTTCCTGTATAGAGCACTGAGCTTGAGGCGCAGCTTTTTCAGGATGGCATCCATGTGACCAGAGAAGGTGAGATGTTGGTCAAACCAAACACCCAGATATCTGAATGAGGAGGTGTCCTCAAGGACTGTCCTGCTGGTGCTGGGAGACTTCAACCTGTCTGATGTAAAATGCAGCGTCCCAGCAGTAGTTTCAGCCTGAGGAATGGACATCTTGTACTATCTGCAGGGGGCATTCCTCAAGCAACTAGTCAGTGAGCCCACTCATGATGGGACAATACTGGACCTTGTGCTCACTAACATGGGCAGTATTGCAGACATCAAGGTGGGAGGCCACTGAGGTACCAGTGATCACCCTATGGTGTGGTTCAGTTTGAGAATGGCTGTAGAATCAATCCACATAAGGGCAAGGGTCCTGGACTTCTGGAGGGCAGGTTTTATAAAGAAGGGTGAATGCTTCAGGGATGACCTGGAGAAGGGATGGCCTGGGTGGCATGGAAGAGTAGTAGCAAGGCTAAAAGAGAGTTCAGGAAAAAAACCTCTGGGTCAGACAAGAGAAAAAAAGCAAGAGGAAAAAGAGATGACTACAGTTCTTGGTATCCCATGATGAGGGCGCTGGGGAAAGGGTGTCGACAATAACGGCGACTTGGTTCCCAGCAGATCCCTCAAGGTGATGGTAGGGTAGGGCGGCTGGATGGAGGGGTCAGCTAGTATAGCAACAGGATGTCGCTATATGTATAAGCATGGGGGGCATGCACAGCAAGGGGATGTGAGGGGTTGTGCCACGGTGGGCACCGAGCCGACCCCGTGGCGAGGTGGGTGAGTTTGCAGCACTGGTCGGCAAGGTATGGGGTTCGGGTCAGGCCGCTGGTGCATTTCTATTGCATCGATCCTGAACCTTTAATTTTTTTTTATGTTTTCACACCCCCCAACATGCACCCACCTGGAGTTGAGAATACTGTAGTAGGGGAAGTGGTGGGTGAAGCCCCATGGGTGGAGTGTGGGGCATCTGCCCCACAGAAAATATTAAAAACTACGCCCTCGGCGCAGTTTTGCTGTGCGCTAAAGTCAGCGCACAAAAATGTTTTCAGCGCCTTGACTTCTTGATAACAGAGATCGCCTTTAGATTTTAACTGTTATCACAAAAAATCATAGTTCTTAAAAGAGGTGGCTGAAAAGGTAGACAAAAAGGGTAGCAATCAGAAGGTATAAGAAGACACAGAGGGGTGAGGGTAGGAAGGTATATCTGGGGAACCATTGGAAAGCAGAGAAAGCAGTAAGGAGCACAAAGGTACAAACTGAAGAGAGAATAATCCTGGAGGTAATGAAAGGGGACAAAACATTTTTTAAGTATGTAAGTGAAAAAAGGAAGGTTGGGGTGGGATAGCAAGTTTAAATGGGGAAGGGGGGGACTGAGCAGAGGATGGACACTACTTTATTTTCAGAAGGAGAGTCCTGAAGGGATTCACTAATCTGAAGGTGGACAAATCAATGAGGCCAAATGGGATGCATCCAAGATTATTGAGGGAGCTCACTGAGGTACTGGCTGCACCTCTATCAGTCCTACTTAACAGCTCACTGGAAAAAGGTGTGGTTTCGGAGGATTGGAAAAGGGTGGAAGCAGTTGCACTACACAGAAGTGGTAGCACAGAGAAGGCTGGCGATTATAGGCCAGTCAACTTGATATCAGCAGTGGGAAACTTAATGGAATCACTACTGATGGAAAGGATCGTGCAATATTTTGAATCTAGTAGGTTACAATACATGAGAAGCATGGGTTTACAAGGGGGAGGTTATGTCAAATGAATCTGATAGATTTCCTTGACTGAGTAACAAAAGATTTAGATCGGGGTGGAGCGGTGGACATGGCCTACCGTTCTATATAGGAGACTAGTAAGCAAGCAGGGTAGCTTACAAGTGAGTCAAAAGGTGGTAAATTGGATAGGAAATTGGTTAGGGGTTAGGCGACAGACAGTAGTGGTAAACAGAGTTCAATCCAATGAAGGGAAGCTGACCAGTGGGGTGCTTCAGGGATCAGTATTCATATTGGTAGTCTTTACTATCCTTATTAGTGACATTGCATAGGCGCTAGAAGGGAAGGTCTGCCTATTTGTGGATGATGCCAAAATCTGCAATAGGGTGGACACTCGGGGGGGGGGGTGGAACTGATAAGCAGAGACCTGAGAAAACTATAGGAGTGGTAAAGGGTATGGCAGCTGGGTTGCAATGCAAAAAAAGTTCAAAATAATGGACTGAGGGCAGAAAAACCCAGGGGCAGAGTACAAAATTGTTGGAGTGTTGTTGATGACCACCAAGCAGGAAAGGTGCCTGGGGATAATCAAACAGAAGGACCAAAAGGTGGTCAGACAGTGTGACCTAAAGGTGGCCGGGCAGTACGACGAGGCAGTCAAGATGGCTAGTGCGATGCTGGGATCCATGGGGAGTGGTATCACCAGCAGAAAGAGGAAGCTGGTGATGCTTCTGTATAGGTTGCTGGTAAGATCCCATCTGGAGTACAGTGTCCAGTTCTGCAGATCACATCTCTGGAAAGACATAGATAGAGTGGTTGCAGCCCAGAGAAGGGCAAATAAAATGGTGCAAAGTCTGCATCAAAAGTCCAATAAGAATAGACTAAATGATCTCAGTATGACCACCCTGGAACAGATCGGGGGGGGGAGGACATGATAGATACCTTTTAACTTCTCATGGGGAAAATAAGGTACAAGAAGAAAGCATTTTTCAGAAGAAAAGGTGCTCAATAACAAGATGACATCCTATGAAGCTGGGGGGGGTGGGGGGTCGGTAGATTCAGGAGAGATATGAAGAAGTACTTGTTCACAGAAAGAGCGGTGGATTCCTGGAACAGCATTGTAGCAGAGGTGATGCAGTTGAAAACAGTAGTGGGATTCAAGAATGCATGGGATAAGCACAAGGGAAACATAGTGGAAAGGAAGTGTGGAGGAAGAAAGAGCTGTAGATTGGGTACGGTCTGCAGTACTAGTGTAGGTAGGGAGGAATGAGCAGACTAGATGGGCCAAGTGGTCCTTATCTACCATCAAATTCTATGTTTGTATGTTTCTGTCACCTCCAGCCTCCAGTTTCTAGACTCTTCCCTGTAACCTTCTGAAGCAGGCATAACTGAGCTAAATGTTACTATCCCTGTGCAAAAACTCATGTGGTTATCCCCTACCTATCTTACCTCCCTGGCCCCACATGACTACTTATAACAAGTGCGCCACCTTCCTGATGCCCCAGTCCATGATTTTGAGGGGGGATTATTAGTAGGAAATGTTAGACACTAACCGAGAAGTCCCCTCCCTTCGATAATATGAACACTTTGAGCACCTTTTATCTGTTGGATGATTGGTGTCAAGGGGGTAATGTGTGTCTAACTGCAGTTTGGCTGAAGCATACTTTAGGTGACATTTTGTGATCCAGCACCCTATCAACCACTGTGGTCATTTGAACTGCAACAGTTAGTTGAGTACTGGATTACTGGTTACCTTGGAGGATTGCAACTCTCATATTTCAACTCAGATCTTCAATTATGGCCCTATTGGATTCAGGCATAAGCTGAGGGGCACAAACCATGTTTCCTGACATCTGGGTCCATGTGCCTAAATATAGTGTTGACTGCTTTTTACCAGTACTATCAGCCATTACTTACAGCTGAGGTATTTCACCTTAAATTGCCATTCTGCAAAAGCAAAATTTGAAAGAACTGGTTTGTCATTTTCCTAATCTGGAAATAGATTGGACAACTTTATGATGTAACTGTCATAAATATATTACTCAGGATAGATTACAAGTTACTCAATTTCATATATCACACAATATAAATTATACTCCTCAAAAATTATGTAAATATGGGCTTATTGGTTTGTCCACCTGTTCCCGTTGTCAGCAGGCAGAGGGATCTATGTTTCATATATTTTGGACTTGTCCTAAAGCCTCTACTCTCTGGAAAGACATCCAGCAGAAGACAGATCCCTTGCTAGGACTGTCGGATATATTTACCCCTGAGGTATGCCTCTTAGGTGACTATGCCATGATTTCAGTAACTATCAGGTGATATCATATAGCTCTGATATCCCTATCTGTTAAAAAGGTAATTCTCTGTCATTGGAAAGATAATGCTGATATTTCTTATTCTGAATGGCTAAAAGAATTATTAGCCAATCTCAGGATGGAAAAAATGGTGGCAAGTCTCAATAATAAAATGGGCAGATATAAAAAGATATGGGAACCTCTTCACACGTTGTTCACCATCTAACATATCATATATTTATGTTTGGTTTAGAGTCTGATGATTAAGCGGATAAGTTTAGATGGTGCTGAATGGGGAGGGAGGGTTTAGTATGGGGGTGGAGGTTTAGGGTTGGGGGTGGGGAACAGTTCCAGTGCATGCAGTGTTGTACTGTTTCTAGTTTCATGTATAATACAGATTGTTATTACTGGACCTGTTCTCTTTATGCTAAAAACAATAAACTTTGATTTGAAAAAAAAAAGAACTGGTTTGTCATATTTTTTTACTTGTTTGCAGTATCTTTAATAGTAAAACTGACACTGGAACAAGGTTGCAGTACAATGAAAAGTTGACAAAAATGTGTGGAAGTGGAGACCACCTGATGGTCCAGTAGTGGTGTCTTATCTTGCCTTGCCAGTAATTCCAGTCCTAGAGTGAACCCAGGTTGTGACAGTCAAATGGTCAAAGTACCCCAAGTTTTGGGAGGGCAGCATAGTGCTCTGCCACTACAGCAACCCCTGCAGGGGAACCAGGAAGATTGCTTGATACACTGTTCACATGCAAGGCCATCACAGTATATTATGGCACTGAGGATTAATCAGACAGATGGAAAATTGTAACCTCTGTTAGAATGATGGAACTTGTACTATAGGGCCCCAGTTCCTTACCAGATCCCAACAAAATTGGGTGAAAGTAAGTGGGATCTGGGTTGGAATTGCCACAGCTGGTTATGCGACAACTGCCCTGTTAAAAAAAAAAATAATAAAAATGGCTTACAAGCAGTCACAAAGCATAACACTCTAACAATATTTGTTTTTAAGTTAAATCTAAATAGTTGAATGACAATTGTGTGTTTAAACATGCTGGGAATGCATCATAATACTAAAGCATACAGAGAGCACAAATTACACTTCAGAATTTATGACACCTGTTAGTAAAAATGTATTCTGTATTTCTACTGCTTTCTACAAATGAGTGATGGCTATGAACAGCTATGTATGTAGCCTTGCAAGAATGCAGGGACATTTTAATATGACTGCGTGACTTGGGTGAATACTTTCCTTTTAGTACAGGCTGTTACAGATGCAATGCTGCAAAGAGTCTATTTTAGAGCAATAATGAAGCAAGGCAACAGATTTGGGGAATAACAGTGTCCTCCATGACCTGAACATAAGGAAATCCTATCATTTGTAGACCACTGAAGCTTTAGGGATTAACTCTTTAAATAGAATCTGTTTTGCTTCACCCATTCATCTGGATGAGAAAGATAAAAATTGAACTCATATGTTATTAACAGATTAAGGCAGACTGACTGTGGTGAGGGAACATTTTAAAATAACCTAAGACTCCTTTACAAAAGCAAATATTTATCGGCATTTAGATTTCTGTATAGAGCAAAATATTTGTGAACCTTCAGTACTAGTATTTAACTACTGCATTGCTAACACTGACCTTTAGGGATGCAATTACTGTATATTCTTTAAGCATTATTTGTGTGGAGGGTCTGATTTTGCCCTTAACTATAAATAGTAGATGTTTACTACTGCACTGTTCCAATTGTATCTAAATTTTATATAGTGGAATTGAAAAGTAAATAAACCTGATTTGTGGCAATGAGACTGAATACATGACTGTGCATTAGTTTTAAATTGATGCAGGGAAACATTTCAGATCTCCTATAGATAGCCAAAAACATGTTTACGAAACACCTACAATCCCATTTAATAAGCACAGCAACCCACTTCAGCATGTGCAGTAATGGTTAATGAAAGCACTTACTAGAGTGTAAAGGCACTCGGTGTAATTGCCTTGTACCTCATTATCTAAGAAATATAGCATTATCACACACCCTGTCATAGTATATTTCTTCTGTTCACCTAACTTGTGCTAGTCATTGCATTCCCTAATACTTCACTTGTATGTTAATTAATTATTTTAGTTTATAATTAGTTGTGCTATGTGTTGCTGCTTAGAGGTGCTCCAATAATGTACAGTATGAAATGGATACTGTTGGACAGAAACTTATGTATTCCAGATGAAATGCAGAAACTCTCTTGATACAGAACCAGTATTACTACAGCAGGTACTTTCAATGGAGTGGATATTTAGTATTTGATGATATTATCTATTTCTCAGTGTTGGCTGCTTAGAATCCTGTCACATCCAGATGTACTTTGTAATGTAGTAACATAGCAACTTACTGTAAGATAGGAAGGGACACTAACTCCATGAATTGCACCCCTCCCCAAAAGCTTGGACCAACAAATATGCAGTGAAAAATAGGAAGGGACATTAGCTCCATGAATTGCACCCCTCCCCAAAAGCAGGGACCAACAAATATGCAGTGAAAAACAGGTACTGATTTATTGGGATTTCCCTAACAACCCTACTACATGTGGCATCCCTTAATTCCCTTTTAAAGTAAACATTTCTAAAGGCTTACCTTGAAGTCCTGTGTAGAGACACAGTGAGGTGTCACTTCACCAAGGCACTTGGTGCAAAGTCAGAAATGTCACACAATGCATAGCAAAGGTTTCCAACAATCCATGAACTGTGCACATTAGAAGTTTTTTTTTGTATGAAAAATTAGAGTTAAAACCATCGGATGATTGCTGTTAAGAAGTGTGTTTTTGTTTAATTTATTAGACAATGACTGGCTGAGGTGGAGGGATAGTTCTGCCAGTCACCCACTATAGGAACCCTTTGTGTATCCTTTATTAGGGCTATCATGGGTAGAGATGGGTGAAGTTGGGAAACTTCACTCCACAAAATAGTCTGCAAATTTAGCACAATTTGTGGAGTTTTGAGCAATCCACAAACTGCAAAGTTCCACCTCTGAAGTGCAGAATTTCACCCTTCAGATGCAAACTTCTACTGTTTGTGTGTGAAATTCTGTTGTTTGCAGGCAAAATTCCACTGTTCATGTTGATATTCCACAAAAAATGGTGAAGTCCTACAGGTGAATTTTGAGGCTAATAACAAAACGTCACAGATTGCTTCATGGAAATGAATTTGCTAAGTTCGACAGAATTTCTCCAGTAAAATAAAACTTTGCAACATCTCTAGTCATGTGGAGGAGTGCGGGATGAATGCCTATGGGATGGGAAGAGGGTACATCTTTCGAATGGGTCAGACTGAGGGAAGATGGGGGGATACTAGCAGGATTACCATTACCACATGGTGAGGGTAAGGGCATTGCTGGATTGTTGTAGAATTTAGCAATTACTCATCTTACTTTGCTCTGACTGAGTACGAGAAGGCTTTTAGGATGCTATGAGAGGGAAGGGATGGAAGGTTATATTATTAATGGAAGATGATGGGGTGGAGGGTGGTGGAATCTGTCTGTGGGTAGTGGAGATGGGCGAAGTGGCCCCAATTCACTCCACAAAGTGAATTGCGAAGTGAAAATGAATTCGCAGAGTGCTACACAACGTGAAGTGGAGTACTTCACATTATAACGGATAACGTGAAGTCCATTGAAAACAATGACTTTGCATTACTCTGCCTTCCCAAACCACTACACTACCAATTCTTATGGCGAAGTACATTGAAAGCAATCTACTTCATCTTGTTTTTAAGTTCCAAAGGTGAATTTTGCAGTGATTCATGGGAATTCGGGTCACATGGGCTCTAGATTGTTCTGAACAGCCTCAGTTTGGAGTAGTGTGTGTAGGAAGCTGTAGGAGACAGTCTGTTCTGAGAGCTTTCTGTGATTCAAACCTTCTAAAAGCTATTAAAAGTGACTTTTTGAGTAATATTTTTTGCTGAAACTTTAGTTCATCGATTGCAGGAAACCCTCCTGGGCTCATATCATTAAGTGTTTATTGTTTGTGTATGGATTTTGAATGTTAATGTACAACATTCAGTCCGTGTACTGAGAGACAGTGGAAGTGTACTTTGGGGAAGGGGCGTATCTGTGGTGTAGGTAGATTAACTTGGAGAAAATTACAGTTCTTTCTGTTTTGGTGATATTTTTCTTGAATAACTGTGTTAATGTACACAGTAATATTTTCAATAATTCTTGCCATTTTTTGCTGAATGTTGTGGTGGAGCAGTGCATAATTTTAGTTTGTTTAAAATATGTGGTTATAGTACTGAAGTTTTCAATTTGCTACGCATTACTTAGTGCATATGTGAGTATGTGTGTAATGCGTGTCATCAAATCAAGCACCTTTTATTGTGTCACATACTAATTTCTGCAATATGAACCTGCTATACACTGCAGCTGTGTGATTTTTGTACTTCTTTGTGGTATCTTTAGTGGTACTAGTACTAGGGACTGTTACTGCAGCAGTGTAGTACACTGCCCCCCGCAGCCTACCCCAACCGGCGAAGGTATTCTTTTCCAGATTTGAATTTCTGATGGTGAGCACTGGTTAGATGTTGTGCCTCTGCATCTGCATCTCTTCAGTGCACAGCACAATCTTAATCTGTCTGTACATTTGAATCTCTTTAGGGCCCAATCTTCATCTGTAACTTAAGTCACAGTTGTTTCTTTGGCTTGCCTTCAGAGTACTGGCTGGTGTGGTGCATAAATCTGCATGAACATTGTATCATTAATATGCATTTTTAAGTCAGGACCATCATCATGAGTAACTCATGATACAAATCACATTCTTCATCATCACGGTCACAAATGCAGTCATGAATCACGATCATGTCACGAATCACAAAATTCATTTTTTTACTAGTTACTTGGATGTATTGTAAGCCTGTTTTGTAGTATCTCTCCAGGGTTCACCACCCCACCATTGTGCTCAATTATAAGCGTTTTTAACTCGGGGAGTTTTGTGCTACAGCTTATCAGGGAAGTACAGCCATAGGCATTTGCATTCCCAATACAGTTCCATATTGGTTATCTCACACCGTCGACACCGAATCATGTTCTTCATCATCACGGTCACAAATGCAGTCATAAATCACATCAGGAATCACAACATTAATTTTTTTACTAGTTACTTGGACGTATTGTAAGCCTGTTTTGTAGTATCTCTCCAGGCTTCACCACCCCACCACTGTACTCATTAATAAGAGTTTTTAAATTGGGGAGTTCTATGATACAGGCTCAACTCATCAGGGAAGTATAGCCATTGGCATTTGCATTCCTTCTTGTACAGCATGTGAATTACAGCACTGTAAGTAGTGGTGGGTGAAATGGCCCCAATTCACTCCATGAAGTAATTCACAGAGTAATGTGGAATCCACGGAGTACTCCACAATGTGAAGTGGAGTACTTAGCTTCATAATGAGGAATGCAAAGTCCATTGAAAGCAATGACTTTGCATTATTCCGCCTTCTTCAAACACTTCTTCACCAATTTTAAGGCAAAGTACATTGAAATCAATGTAATTCGCCTCACTTCACCTTGTAATTGAGCTCTAAATGCCATTCTGCAGTGATTCATGGGATTTCAGGTCACATGGGCTCTAAATTGTTCTGCACAGCCTCAGTTCTGGCCTGGGTAGTGTGTGTGTGTGTGTGTAGCAGTAGCTGGAGACAGTTTGCTCTCAGATCTCTGCAATTCAAAACCTCTAAAAGCTGTTTAAAATACCTTTTTGAGTCTTTTTTTTCTCAAAATTTAGTACATCGATTGTAGGAAACCCTTCTGTGTTCATATCATCAAGTGTTTATTGTTGTGTGTGGAACTGAATGTTAATTTAGAACAGTCAGTCTGTGTACCGTGAAGTGTGCTTGGCGTATTTGTGATGTAGGTACATTAACTGGGAGAAAAAGGCAGTCTTTCTGTTTTGGTTATATTTTTCTTGTATAACTGTGTCAAAGTACACATAGTAATATTTTCAGTAATTCTTTAAATTTTTTTGCTGATTGTTGTGGTGCTGCAGTGTATAATTTGTCTGTTTAAAACATTTGATTATATTACTAAAGGTTTTCAATTTGCTATGCATTACTTGTAGTGTGTGTGTGTGTCAGTGTGTGTGTGATGCGTGCCGTTAAATCAGACACCTTTTATTGTGCCACAGAGTAATTGCAGCAGTGTGAACCTGCTATCCACCACACCTGCATGACTTTTTGTATACTGCTTTGTGATATCTTTACTGGTAGTGTATTGTTACTGCCATGTACTAATCCTCCAACTGGCAAAAGGTATTCCTTTCCAGATTTGGATTTGTGACTTGTGAGCACTGGTTAGGTGTTGTTGTGCCTTTTCGTATGCATCCCTTGAGTGTGCAGTGCAATCTTACTCTGTCTATGTATTTACAGTGCACCATTAATTCTGGGAGACTGCATTTCTTGTTATGCTCTCATTTCACTTTGTCAGCACTGGGGAATTTTCTGGACACAAGACAGTAGCATTTTGTAAGCACTGTGGAATTTTCTGGACACAAGACAGTAGCATTTTGGGGATTCACATTAATTCTGGTGACTCTGTGTGTGACCACTGAGTACATGACTGAGTGTGCCATTAATTCTGAGAGACTTGGCATTTCTTGTTATGCTCTCATTTCACTTCATCAGCACTGAGGAGTTTTCTGGACACAAGACAGTAACACTTTGGGGATGCACATTCATTCTGGTGACTGCATGGGGGGAGTGCTGCCAATATTGTTGTCATTCTGCCTTACTGCGTGTTTAAGGCAGAATGGCAACGGGAAGTAATAAGGCAAAGTGAGCCTTTCTATGGGGCATTCCACGTAGCAAAGTGCAAATGCTAAGTGGCCATTTCACCAGCGGATTTTAAATTCGCTGCATCTCTAGTGGGTAGGTTGGGTTTTGCCATTTATTTTTTTATTAAAAAAAAAACAAAAAAACCCAACACTTATCAGAGTAGCACTTGGCCAGCAAAGATCTGCATTAACTGGGCAAAAAGCTGTGCAAATAGCACTTCTTTGGCAGAGTATTACTCCATGAAGTGATGCAAAATCTTCACAAGGGAAAATGCCCGCTTGCCCAGTTGAAGAAGAATGTGAAGTGCCACTTTGTGCTACACAAAGTTGGGAAACCTTACAAAGATTTTGCAAAGCGAAGTTTGCTGACTTTGCATACCACTAGTCCTGTACTGTATTCATGACCATGGTCTCCTCTGGTAGGCTGTTTCATAGGATCATAGCCTTCTGGGAGAAGGTAAGCCTCCTAATGCTACCCCTAAATTTACCACCATTGTGCTTCAAGATATGTTCCCATATTATGTTGGAGCAAATCAGAGGATAAGCTTTTTGTGTGAATGACCTTATCAATTCCCTCACCAAAGGGAATACTAAGATCATGTCACCCCTCATCCTCCCTTTCTCCATGGTGAAAATCTTATGAGTCTCTAGTCTCTCCTAATAGGTTTTGTCTTTCATTACCCTTATCATTTTGGTCCCCTTGATTTACACCATCTTCATTGCCTCAATGTCCTATTTGTATTTGGAAGCACAGAACAGAATTCCATACTCCACATGGAGCTTACTAAGGCCTTGTAATGCAGTAGGATTACGTTCCCTGCTCTTCTGTTTTTTGCTTTTTTTTTGTTATTCCCAGTTTTCCTGCAGATCCTTTGTCAGGCTCTGCCCTGGTCACAGCCCCTGGGCTCTAACCAACTGTCAACTGCCTGCATCTCCCTGTCACCCCTGGCTTATCCCCTGGAAGGTGGGGCCATGGCACTGGTTCCCCTAAGTCCAGTGCCGTGGAACCAGTAACTAGTTGGGAGTGCTGGTGATGATAGGTAATTGAAGCCTGGGGTGGGCTTCATGTAGACGGAGGACCCACCCCTCCTTTTTCTGTTTTTCATCTGGTAAGCGGGGATGTGCAATGACATCCAGTGTCTTCCCCACCTCCATTCTGTGCTAGCATCGATAGCTGTGTGACTCCTGGCCTCTGCCAGGGGTCCGTCTCTCACCGGGCACTTCCCCCCCCCCCAGAGAAAAAGAGCAGTCCATAGGATGCTTTATCCTTCTCCCCCCGATGGCCTTCCAGTGACCCGTGTCCATTCTTGAACCCGGGTCACCGGTGTCATAAGCGGAAATACAACCACTGCACTGATGGGCCGGCTCGTTCCCTGTTCTTTTAGCCAACCCATTTTGTTGCACAACAGAATCTGTCCCACCTTCTGAAAAGCAGTTGCATACTACTTTTCATGCTTTAGCTGCCATGTCTATTATGTCTCTCATGTCCTTTCCCTTTCTCCAGCGCAGGAAGAGAAGTCCCACATACTGTGAAGGTCCTACCTCTGTATTTCCTCCCTAGTTCAAGCACCTTACATTTGTCAACATGGATGGTAAGACTCTATTGTCCTGATATTCAAATAATGGGCAAAGCGGAGCTCAAAATTTTAAACTGTGCTTTTCCATTGTCCAGAATGCAGAGGATGCTATATTCGTTCAGATAGTGCAGTAGCACTGTCCAACAGAATATAGTGGCATCTTGGCACAGCATTAAATCAAGTAGAACTGCCCCGCATGGATCCCTGCAGTGCAAGGAACAGCACCACCAGGCCCGATAGTGCCAGTAGCCCCAGGCATGATATTCAGATGGCCCCATGCAAATGATCCCATTGGGCATGCAAGGTGCTAAAGGTCCATTTGCATACCCATTAAGGGCTCATTTGCATAGGAAGTGGTGGCAGGTTTGTATGGTGCTGGCCCACTCTGATTTCCTGGTCCCTAACAAGCAAGGAATTCACTGGTGTCTAGTGGGCTCCACCTCCCCTCTGTGTGATCACCTTTCTGACATATAAAAAAAAAATGCCCTGGTGCCAAGTGGTCCTCACATGCTCCTATGACCAGCCTGACAGTTACAATTAAATTCCCTGGTTATTAATGGTCCCTACACCCTCTGATCACCAGCCTGACAGCTATGATTAAATTCTCTGGTGCTCCATTGGCCCCTTCCCTCAAATTGCCAACCCGTTCTTTCAATAATGTAAGCCCTGTCCATTGGTCCCCCCTGCCCTCTGAATCCCCAGTGACTAGTGGTCCTATCATCCTCTGTGCCATGTCATCAATGAAATGAGATACATTCTTGGTGACTAGTGGTCCTGCCCACCCTCCGATCACCATCCCCTGAGTGATCCACCTGTAACTAAAATTGTATGTTTCTTGTATGCTGTGTTGTGAAAGTGCAATAAAGTCTATTAAATTGTGAAAAATTTCAAAAAGGACCTCCCTAACTTCTAGTGGCACCCTTCACCCACTGATCCCAATATAAAATGTACAACAACACAAAAAGCAGCCGCACTATATGTCAGTTCAGTTTTAATTCACAACCTTTATGTCCCAAAAAGCAACAAATACATCCACACAGTAAAGAAGCCTGTGCTACATTTGTTGCAACCATGGAGGCAGCAGGCTTCTTTACTGTGTGGATGTATTTGTTGTTTTGGGGACAAACTTCATCTTCCAATAAATCAAGTTTTGATTTAAAGTCATTTCCATGGCTCATACTTGAATAATTGTCACTACAGTGTGACATAAAGGTTGTGAATTCAAAATGAACTGAACTGAACTGAGATATAGTGTGGATGCTTTATGTGTTGTTGTACTGTTGGTCGACAGATCAGCATCTGCACCTCCAGACTCACTGTGTGTAGAACACCAGTGACTCATTCAATATAAAATGTACTCCTTTCCTGACATCTAGTAGCCACCCTGCACTGTGGGCACCAACTACCTACTCTGCCAACCTCCCCACTTGAACTGCTGGTGCCACGGCTCAAATACAGCAACCTGCACAGCGCTCCTCTCACCTCCTTGGCTGGATGCCATATGAATAGACAGGGAGAATGCATGCTATGTATAGTACAGGGTACATGTACTCTGTACTATACAGGGAGCACGTGGCCTGTGTACTGTAAAAGGTGCATGCATGTACAGTACACAGGCTGCACACTCCCTGTACAGCACAGAGGATGCATGCCCTGTACTATACCAAGGCTGTGTGATCCATGCCTATTCATATGGCAGCCAGCCAAGGAGGTGACAGGAGGGCTATACCAATCACTGTTTCTGAGCCATGCAACTGGTGATTCAGGTGGGGAAGTTGGCAGGGTGGGAGGTTGATTCCCATGGTGTGAGGGGTCAGCTAGACACCAGTGACAGGATTTGTTTGCATGGGGATCAGTAATCAGTGAGGGGCCAGGATTCTTAGGGTGGGGGTGCCACTGTCCACCAGGGAGCAGGTGTACTCCCCTCTGCCAATGTGGCTGATGGCTGCAGTTCCTCCAACAGCTGCAAGGATTGCCCAGAGTAAGTTGAGGCATTTGTGCTGTGCAAATTGACCATACTAACCCCTTTTTGTGCAGTACTAATGTGATGAATATTGGGTTACATGGGTATTTTTTTAGATGAAGTTATTGACCTATGATTTCTGATTCGAGTAGTAAGGTCATTGTTTTTTTTTATAAATATATGAATGTTTATAACTTTTTTTTCTAATGTTTTATTGATATACTATGATTATGTGTTTATTTATCTGTACGGTGCCCAGAGCCTCTGGGAATGGGTGTCTTTAAATACATTTTTACCTTACCTTAACTATTCCTGTCCATGGCCCTCCTATCGCCCATCTGCATGCATTATTGTTTGTGTGCATGCTAATCTTATTAGTAACTGAACTGCCCCTTTTGAATATTGTGCTCCCATGCAAAGCCTGGGCAAATGGGGTGCAAGCACTTTGCCCACTGGGCAACGTTTTGAATATCGGGGTGTGAGTTTAAAAATTTGAACAGCTTGTTCATATCCCCCTGACATTTCTCCTAATCCTACAGGGAGTCCATAACACCTGTCAGCTTTAAGTCATCAGCAAACTTAGAATAACTAGTCTGCTAGATACTCTCACTTCCAGATAGTTAAAAAGCAGTGGCTCAATCACTGATCCTTTAGGAATGCTGCTTAGCACCCCTCTGAACTCTGAGTAGCACCCAACAATAACTGTCTGCTTCCTGCCCCAAGCCAGTTAAACATTCCCCATGTACATGCCTTGTGCACACCACATTAGTGTACTATGACCAGAAGCTTGTTGTATTCTATAGTGCTGTAGGCCTTGCTGAAGTACCAGTAGTCTATGTCTAAGGCCCATTCCTGTCCTTTTAACTGGTCACCACTGAAAGGAGGTGATCAAGTTGGTTTGTCATCATCTACCCCTCATAAAGTCATATTGAGAGGTGTGAGAATCTTGACCTCCGTCACGTAAACCATTATTCTGTTCTTGATAATAAATTTCAGGAAGGACATTGCTCAGCAATGATGTTAGTCTGATAGGGCTGTAGTTGGTCAGGTGCAACCTTGACCACATCATAAAGATAGATACAGTACCACATTTGTGCAATGCTAGTCAATGACAAGATGTGCCATCCCTCTAGATATATTTGAAAAAATGACATAAATCTCAATGAAACAAACAGGAATTTATTTTGAGATGGCTGGGTATTTTGCATCAATGTAACTGGCTACAACTGTAACTTTCCAGTTCTCTGGCACAACACATGCACAGACTAATGAAAGATTACTGCAAGCATCCCTATCAATTGTTCCTGTAGCCCCACTATGATCCTAGGATATTTGCAGTCTGTTCCTTGGGATTTACTGGCTTCATCTTTGACAGGTTGTAAGAAACCACTGAAGGCATGATGTCAGTTGTGAATGATCAAAGCAAGGAACAATGCTGCTGAGACATTCTCTGCTGTTGAAGATGCTGTCATCCTGAACTAGTTATTAGAAAATGCTAAGTAGCTTGAGAGCACAGCAGTAGTGTGTGAGGTATATGTCTTTTAAAATGGGCCCTAGAATGTGCAATTATCTGATGTGATTACTTCATTAATTAGAGCACATCCTGCTATCTGTTTTCTCATTATTCAAAGGTAAGGCAGCTTGATGGCATCACAAACAGCTCTTTTACATAGAAAAAAAGAATTTGTCAGCAGATAAGGACCGCTTGGCCACCTAGTCTGCCCCTCTTTTTCCTTGCCTATTCTGCCACTGCAAACCCTACCTAGTCTCTGACTACCTCCTCTACCTGCTTTAATATAATAATAATAATAATAATAATAATTTTATTTGTATAGCACCTTTCAGTGTATCACGGTGCTGAACAAATTTTAAAACAATTCAAACACTACATAAAACAACACATGTACATAAAATCAGCATACAACAAGATGAAATATTTGATAATAAAATCTAAGCATTAATAAATAACTTAATTGTCTAAAAAAGCCATACTCCACAAGTAAGTTTTCAAATCCTTTTTAAAAAGTTCCAAGGAGGTGCACTGCCGTAACCGACATGGTAGAGAGTTCCAAAGAGTGGGTGCAGCATGTCTAAATGCTCTGCTGCCAGAAGATTTTAAACTCACTCTTGGGATCTCTAACAACCCCATGTCGGCCGAGCGGAGTGATCGGTCAGGGCAGTAAGGCACCAGGAGGTCTTTCAGATAGGCTGGACCCTGGTCGTGAAGGGCTTTAAAAGTCAACAAAATGACTTTAAAGGTGATCCGCCACCGCACAGGCAGCCAGTGCAGTTCGCGCAGCACGGGAGTGATATGACAGAACCGACTTGTCCCAGTCAAAACCCGGGCTGCAGTGTTCTGCACTAGCTGTAGGCGACGGATTTCAACCCCAGAAAGCCCAAAGTACAGGGTGTTGCAATAGTCTAAGCGTGAAGATACAAAAGCGTGAACCAAAGTAGGCAGGGAGTCAAACGGAACAAGATGCCTAACCCTGGCAATATTCCTAAGACAATAGAAGGAAGTCTTGACAACGGCTGACACCTGAGCTTTGAGAGTCAGCCTTTCATCAAGAATAAATCCAAGGCTACGCACCCGTTCTGAGAACGGCATAGATACTCCACCAAGAATAATTCCAGATTGAGCACCGATACCCGGCCTCACCACCCGACCACCAGGATCCACTACCAGCACCTCTGTTTTCTCCGAGTTCAACTTTAGCCAACTAGAATCCATCCAGTCTTGGATCTCCCTCAGACAGTTGTTAAACACCGAGAGAGCTCCATCCTGGTCGGGTGCAAAAGACAGATAGAGCTGGGTATCATCTGCATAGCAGTTTATGTTTATACCTATCACATGCATGCTTGAAACCCAACACTGTTTTTGCCCCCACTACCCCCACTGGAAGATTGTTCCAGGAATCCACCAACCTTTCTCCCATCCCTCCTAAACTACTCCCTCCAGTTTCATTGCATGCCCCCTAGTTCCTGCACACCATCATTTCTGAAAATGCTCTCTTCCTGTACCTTATTCACCACTGTAAAGTATATGAATGTCTCTATTATGTCCCTCCCCCTTCCAGGGTGTATTTTTAGAGCCCTTAGTCCCTTCACATTGGATATTTTGAGCACCCCCTGCATTAGTTTTGTTGCCCTTCTTTGAATGGCCTCTACCCTGTCTATTTCCTTTCGGAGGTATGGTCTCCTGAACTGGACATAGTACTCCAGGTGTTGTCTCACCAATGACCAATACAGTGGTAACACTACCTCCCTTTCTACCTGTGATACCCCTCCCTATGCACCCCAGCATCCCACTGGCTTTTCCTACTACTTTGTCTCATTGCCTTGCCGCCTTAAGGTCATCTGTTGCAATTACCCCCACTGTAGGTTCCATACCTGCATAATGACCATCAATACCTCCAACCCTTTCTATACTCTGCCTCTGGGTTTCTGCACCCAAGGTGTGTGATTTTGCTTTTTTTGCACTGAAACCCAGCTGCCAAACCCTTGACCAATCCTTGAGCTTTTACAGGTCTCTGTTCTTTCTCTCCATCCCCTTCTGAGTGTCTAACCTATTGCAGATTTTGGTGTCATCTGCAAAGAGGCACACACCTTTCCTCCAATTCTTCTGCAATGTTACTTTTTTTTGTAGACTTTCTTAATCCCTCCTTCTCCGATGACCGAGGCATCTTTCTGGTGGACCCACTCAAACTTGCCTCCACTGCCCAACTGAACACCTTTCCCGACTAAGGAATTGCGTGCTGGGTCCCCTCTCTTCTGCTGGCCTTTACTGGAGAAGGTGGGACCACAGACAGTCAAGTTAGGGTTGGAGCTGGCAATAGGCGTGTGGGCTTGGCCACTGGGATTCCACCGTCACCTCCCCAGTGCCGGGTTTTTCTACTTTTTCTGGTGTCCCTCCCTCAGATGGAGGATATGCAATGCCATCCAGCATGTAATGTGTGCACTTCCACCCATGTCCACAGCATGGCCACCTGATGTCATCCTCTTGCAAGTCCCAGTCTGCATTGGGCACCACTAGTGTCATAGAAACATAGAATTTGACGGCAGATAAGGACTGCTTGGCCCACCCAGTCTGCCCATTTCCCTAGGTTCTATGTTAAAATTGCAACTGAAAAATCGCAACATCAATGTGGGTGACTACAGAATGGCGACCACAGTTTTGGCGACTTAACAAAATCGCGATTGGAAAAATGGCGCATTTAAATTAGTTCTGCGAGCTGGCGATTGAGTCGATAACTAAAACTCAATATTTTGTCAGTTGTCAGTGTACGTTTGTAATACACAGTGTACTGACAGCACAGCAGCGTCACTGCTCTAGATTTAAGACACTGTTGGGGCGATTGAGTTGATTCTGGCTTCTAATTCTAAGTCTGAATATAAGCCTTTACAGTTATCAATCAACTGTCACCGATAAGAAGCGTCAAAACAGCGACTGCTAAACTTAAAAAAAACTGTCCAAAGCCAGAAATCCTTTATTGCTGTCTTGCAAGTCTTTCAAGTCTTCACAGCTCTGCTCTGCACCTTATTCCTTTACTTCTTCAAGGCTTCTTCATGCTGCCCACTGTAATCAGCTTGTTTCTTTCGGGCATCTTACTGTTTAAACTGAAAATCGTATGCTAATCCTTTTAAATACTCTTATGTAGTACGAGACTCGTATTGCCCCACAATAGCAGCTATATGGATATTTTGGTCCTTATATTTCTGTTTAATGCCACTAGATGCAGCTCCAGAAATTAGCTGCTGCATTTTAATTTCACACAGCTTTTGTTCCTCTCTAAGCCCATCGATCAGTTTCTAAATACTAGGATGACATGCACCTAGCCTACAGTTAAATCCCCTGTGCCATCCCTCAATGCTGTTGTTAGTTCTTGCTAGGCCCATATGTGTTGTTGTGTAGCAGTTCCATTGCTGTATAGGAAAATGTGCTGTTCTGCACCCCGTTCTACCTCTTGGACGTCCAAGCCAGGTGTCTTCGAAGTAGTCAATCACTGGCTGTAACAGGTCATCATGCTTAACAAAAAATTCCATTTCCTTTATTTCCTTGAATTTCTTTATAACATCAATAGGGGGCACAAAAGCCGATGACAACAGCATTCGTAAGTGAAGGGCAAAGTCGGGGTCATTGCAGTACCTGGCTTCCACCTCGAGATACTGATGGATTTTCCTCCACACAGCTTGGGCAAAGTGGAAAAAGCAACCACGAAGTTGTGTTTCAGGGAAAACTGTGGTAGACGCTTTCCATGAAGCCCTCTCAAAATCCATAATTGAATTTGCTGGGCTACAGTTTGCAACGAGTGTTCGAATCTTCGCAAACACCCTCTCATAGGAAGCTGTTTTGCGGGAGCTCATCAATACATAGATTGAAGTTAAAAGCATACCAGAATGAATGCCATGCACAGAGTACAATTGATCGAATAAAGCAGGGCACGACTTGAATGTACCATCAAGCATCCAGTCCCCACATTCCTTCAAAAATCTGAGATTGTTTTCTGTAGAAAACAATAGAACTCAGTCTTTCTCAGGACCACTGTCATAAAGTAGAAACTGTTCTCCAGAGCTTAGAATACAAAAGTCAGGAGGGATAGGTAAATCCTCCACAGTGGTAGGAGTTGCAGGGCAACCATGCTCCTGTTGCCGAATATGCTGCACAGTACATTTCATTAAACTAATACCTGGTAGCCTACCAGTCACTGCCTCAGGTGCAGATGCAGTACACTCGACCACAACCTGAGCAGTTGTCTCAACTGTAGAGCATGCTCTTGTCCTAATGTTAGCCATCACATGCCTTACACCAATTTCTGCAGCATCAGGGACATGGGTATGTTGCTTGACAACAGCAACAACAGTTTCCCCTGAGGTGTGCAGTCGCGCTAGGCAAGTGTATTTTTGCGCGTCTGCACATCTCCAGTATACTTTCTCAGACTTTTCCTTATCTCTACAATACAGATAGCCCCCATATAGGGCAAGTGGCTTACCTTTTTGGCTGGTGAGAAATTCGACTGCCATAGCACTTTGGAAGTGTTGCACAGTTTTGCTGCTTGGGGTAGAGGTGGAGGTTTTATGAAGGAACTGGAAACGGAATTCAAGGGAGCATGTCAGAACTCAATGTCAGAATTTACAGGTAAACACACAAAAAAAAACGCTATTTCTGAAAAAGACAGTCGCTGTTTATGAGTCGCTTTTATTGAATATTAAGTCGCAATTTCTGCAGAGTCGTTTTATTGTAGTGGTCGCTCATTTTGGTTTTTCCAATTTGAAGTTGCTGTTTTTTGTCACTTTTATTGAGTCGCTGTTATCACGGGATACCTTTCCCTACCTACTGGATAAGCTGCAGATCCTAGTTAACCAGCAGCCTACTTCTTCCTACCCCCACCCCTAGAATGGCCTTATGACTGTCCCATGCATGCTTGAATTCCACCACTGTTTTTGACTCCACAACCTCCTCCGGAAGGCCATTCCATGCATCCACAACCCTTTCTGTAAAAAAATACTTCCTTAAATTACCTCTGAGCCACCCCCCCATCTTCAAATTGTGCCCCCTTGTTCTTGCACACCTCTTTTTTTGAAAGATGCTACCCTCTTGGACTTTGTTGATTCCTTTGAGGTACTTGAAAGTTTCTATCATGTCCCCCCTCTCCCTCCTTTCCTCGAGGCTATACATATTAAGCTCCTTTAGTCTCTCTTCATATGTCTTCTGGTGCAGACCCTGCACCATTTTAGTTGCCCTCCTCTGGACAGCTTCCATCCTGTCTATGTCTTTGCAGAGATTGGGTCTCCAGAACTGCACGCAGTACTCCAGATGGGGTCTGACCAGCTTTCTGTACAGAGGGATAATAACTTCCTGTTTTCTACTGATGATGCCTCTCCCTATGCATCCCAGTATCCCCCCCAGCCCTCCTTGCTGCCCTCTCACATTGCTTGCCCACCTTTAGATCATCTGATATGACTACCCCCAGGTCCCTTTCCATTGTTGTTGTTGTTAGTATCTCACCCCATTGTGTACTCTTCCTTGGGTTTTGTTTCCCAGGTGCATTACCCTGCACTTCTTAGCATTGAATCTAAGCTGCCATACATTTGACCATTCCTCTAACCTTGCCAAGTCCATTCTCATCCTTTCCACCCCACCTTGTGCATCAACTCTGCTGCAGATCTTTGTGTCATCTGCAAAGAGACATACTTTCCTTCCAGTCCCTCTGCAATATAAACATAAAGACACTGAAGAGGACCGGTCCTAATACTGAACCCTGCAGTACCCCACTAGTAACTCCCTCTTTCTTCAGAGTGGACTCCATTTACTATTACTCTCTGTGTCCTATTCTCCAGCCAATTCTTTACCCAGGCTGTCATCTTGGGACCCACTCCCAGGCTGGCTAACTTGTATATTAATCTTTTGTGTGGGACTGTATCAAATGCCTTGCTAAAGTCTAGGTAGGCCATGTCCACAGCCCCTCCCTGATCTACTACTTTGGTCACCCAGTCAAAGAAATCTATCAGATTCATCTGGCATGACCTTCCCGCTGTGAATCCATGCTGCCTTGGGTCCTGTGCCCCTCTGGCCTCTAGATACTCAACAATTCTTTCCTTCAGAAGTGATTCCATCATTTTCCCTATCACTGAGGTTAAACTAACAAGTCTGTAGTTTCCTGCTTCTGCCTTGCTCCCACTTTTGTGAAGGGAATCACATCTACCCTCCTCCAATCCTTGGGTACCACCCCATCCTCCCATGATTTGTTAAAGAGGGTAGTCAGTAGTGTCACTAGTTCTACCCTTAGTTCTTTTAGAATTCTGGGATGAATCCCATCAGGCCCCTTTGCTTTGTCTACCTTCAGTTTTAAGAGTTCTTTCATAACCCTTTCTTCTGTAAATGGGCTGGTATCAACTTCTGTATCCAGAATGTTTCTACTGTTTGTTTTAGGTACCTCCCCTTCTTCATTTGTAAATACTGAGCAAAAATACTTGTTTAATATCTCTGCCTTTTCACAGTCTCCTCTGCCCACCCTCCCTCCCTTTATTAGCCTCACTATCCCTCCCTTGGTCTTCCTTCACTCCCTGATGTACCTATAAAAGGTTTTATCCTCCTTCTTAACTGAGTTGGCTATCTTTTCCTCGGTTTGGGCCTTTGCTGTTATGGCTGCCTTCCCAGCTTCCTTTTGCTTTAACTGATACAGTTCTCTGTCCTGCTTCTTCTGTGATTCCTTGTACTTCCTGAATGCTTTCTTTTTGTCTTGAACCTTCACTGCCACTTCATTTGAGAACCATAGTGGTTTCTTACATCGTTTTGTTTTATTTATTTGCTTCACACAAAGGCTCATTACCTCTGTGATGGCAGTTTTTATTATTCCACATTGTTCTTCCACCCCTCCTTCCTGCCCATTTGCTAGTGCATTCCTTAGGCACTCGCCCATTTTGGCAAAGTCAGCCTTCCTAAAGTCCAGTACTTTTGCCTTTGTATGGCTTGACTCTATTGCTGTGTTTATTGTGAACCATACTGTTCAATAGTCGCTAGTTTCCAGATGGCTACCCACTTCTACATCTGTGATCCTCTCGCCATCTCCATTTGAGAGAACAAGGTCTAAGATTGCTCCCTCTCGAGTGGGCTCCAATACTAGTTGTCTAAGGCATGCCCCCTGTAGGGCATCTAGAATAACCCCACTCTTCAAAGTGGCTGCTGCAACTGCACTCCAGTTAACATCTGGCATATCCAGATCACCCATCAGCAATATCTCCCCTTTTTCTGCCATTCTAAGTATACTTTCTATCATTTCCTTGTCCATTTCCTCCCCCAGAGAAGGGGTCTTTATACAACCCCTGTGTGGAGTGTGGTGCCATTGCCTGTCTCCACATTTACCCACAGTGCTTCTTCTCCTCCCTGTTTACCCTTTTGTTCTGTTGCTTTGATGCCTTCCCTTATGTAAAGAGCTACTCCTCCTCTTCTTTTACCCTCCTTGTCCCTCCTGTAGATAGTGTATCCTGGTATGTTTACGTTCCAGTCATGGTTTTGTGTGTACCATGTTTCTGTGACTGCCACAATATCCAGATGTTCCTCCTCCATCAAGGCCACTAATTCAGGAAGCTTCTTACCCAGACTACGGGCATTGGTAATCATTATTCTCCATTTTTTTGATGGCTTTACCTTCTGTTGCAGCATCCCCCACTGGCCTTTCTACCTAGGTCTTTGTCTCATATAGTATCCTGTTTTGTAGGGAGAGGCTGGGATTTTCCTGCTGCTTATCAGTGCCTCCCCCTTTGACTAGTTTAAAAGCTTGCCAATGAAGCATTTAAACAGATTGCTCAAAAGACTTGTTCCCTTCCTGGACAGATGCAGACCATCCTGCCAGTATAGGCTGGTGTCCCTCCAGGTGGAACCCCAGTCCCCAATGAAGCCAAACCCCTGTGCTCCACACCATTTTTTCAACCATTCATTAAATTGCATGGTGCAAAGTACCCTCGCCTCCCCCATGCCATTGACAGGCAGCACCTCTGAGAAGGATACTGTGTGTGCTATTTGTCTTAGGCCCCTCCCGAACTCTACAAAGTGCTCCTGCACTGCTCTAATCTCATGATGAGCCAAGTGATTTTTTCCCTAGGTGGACAATGATGTCCAGCTCAGATTCCCGTGCAGCTGTTCTCATGATCCTGAGGATGTGCTTCCTGTCCCTCCAAGCCATGGCACCAGGCAGGTACCTTACTTCAGTTTTTCCTGCTCCCCCAGTTCTATCACCCTAATAATTGAGTCCCCCACCAGGAGCTGCTTCCTTTCCCTGTGGTGTCCTCTGCCTCCTTCCTGTGGGCCTCCCTTGTAACAGTTATCCTCAGCCTCCTTAGTCTCCTCTGTGAGTGCATCCATAGGGGAGCTATGCTCCCCCAGAATGGTGTATGGATTTTGGAGTGGAACAACTGACTGGGTGTGCCTCTGTTCCACCATCCTCACCCTCCCTGAGCCCACTGTGGTCCAACTGCAGTGCTTTCTTCACTACCTCTGAGGTAGTGGTGCTGGCTCTGGTGCTCCCTGGATGGGGGAGGTTCCCTTCCTACTCTCCAATGTGGCCTGGGAGAAGGTTACCTTACTACTGTCCAGTGTGGCCTGAAGATGGGCAACTTCCTCCCTCAGGGCAGAGAGTTGTCTGCAAATAGGGCAGCATCTCAGCCTCCAGAAAGACTCCCAGAAGACTGCTGCCCCACAGCCTTTACATTGCACTACTCCCCACATGTTTATCTACTTTCTTTTTTGTTTGTTTTTTGTGTGCGTGTGCGTGTGTGATTGGTTTTATAGAAATATATATATATATATATATATATATATTATACAATGTGTATGCTTATATTGTCAGTGCAGTGTGCTAGAGGAGGATATGACAGTGATATGCACGCTTGAGGAAATGATGTCAGAACCCCAGGTATAAAGGAACTATTTCCAGGGGTGGGTGGGGTGAGGGTGGGCATGGGTTGGGCCTAAACTGTGCCCTCATGAAACAATCAGCTAAAAGCTCTTACCCACCACCGAGATGAGTGCCTTCGTGTCAGCAAGATGCCCTACACAACAATTTGACAGAGAAAATACCCTGCTAATCAAACAGAGAAAAATCCAGACATCCAAGTCAGACACAGATTAACCTCCCTAGCCCCAAAACAGCCTGGTGGTTTGTTAGCCACAAAGGAAAATCAAATATGCAGTTATTTCAACCCTTCTAAAGATGCTCACAAGATAAGCAGTTTTGAAAACCCCCTTCCTGAATTAAAAACTAAAATAATTAAACACAAAGCATACCAATGTAAAAGTAAGGAACATGTCCCTCAGATGTAAGCAAGAGAGAGATTTGTTGCAGATATCTAGTCCAATATAGTATATCCCATGCAGCTTCTCAGTTGTTTCAAGGCACACCCAGTTACACAACTTGGAAGAAGATGGACTTCTGTCTGAAACAGGATCATACCAGTAGTTCATAGTAATTGATCAATGCTGGAATGCTCAAGCCAGAACAACTGGCTGTGATGCAGGTCTCCCTGACTTGTGAAGACAATTTTCCCCACCTCAGGCTATGTCTGGCATCCAATTACAAACTGCAGCCTTTGCTATTTTAAAGCACACAGCCACCACCAATAAATATTGCAAAATATATTGATGCAGATTGTCACAGAATACTAGTAGACAGTCCAGTTAGCCACAAAGGAAAATCAAATATGCAGTTATTTCAACCCTTCTGAAGATGCTCACAAGATAAGCAGTTTTGAAAACCCCCTTCCTGAATTAAAAACTAAAATAATTAAACAAAAGCAATACCAATGTAAAAGTAAGGAAAACTTCCCTCAGATGTAAGCGAGAGAGATTTGTTGCAGATATCTAGTCCAATATAGTATATCCCATGCAGCTTCTCAGTTGTTTCAAGGCACACCCAGGTACACAACTTGGAAGAAGATGGACTTCTGTCTGAAACAGGATCACACCAGTAGTTTATAGTAATTGATCAATGCTGGAATGTTCAAGCCAGAACAACTGGCTGTGACGCAGGTCTCCCTGACTTGTGAAGACAATTTCCCCCACCTCAGGCTATGTCTGGCATCCAATTACAAACTGCAGCCTTTGCTATTTTAAAGCACACAGCCACCAAAAAGATTGATGCACAGTTCTTTTGTTTTTACATTTTTTGGAGGGAATTTGTTCATCAGAAAAAGTAAATAAAATCTAAATTGTCTGCCATTTTTTGCTGATTATAAAAACCATCTAAAAGGCATCTATATATGAAAAAACTCTCATATTGTAGATAATTTTGTGCTGAACAACTTTTGTGCTCAACATACAATGCTATCAGTTTTCGTTTTAGTTACTTGTATTTATTTGTCGAAAACATGCAAAAAAAAAAAAACCCTTAACTTTCTGCTGTTTTTTGCTAATTCTACAAAAACTAAAAGGTATCTATAAATGAAACACCACTCATTTTGTAGATGTGTTTGTGCTGGACAACTTTTGTGCTCACAGCACCATGCTATCTTTTTTCATTTTAAAGTTATTTCCATTTGAATATGATTAGTACTGCTACTGAGGCCAAACATTCTAAATTGTCTGACATAGCAACTGTGTATATAAATGAGTGATGACATAGTACTCTAACTATGTATGTAAATGAGTGATGACATACTTACTATGCACGTAAATGGTTTATTTATCGAGTAGCTACAATGCACATTATTTATGGCATGCATTTATTGTTCACATCTATTTCATAAATTCACTTTGTGAGTGGATAAGACATACAAAGATATGTGGTTATTGACACAAATGTGCTTCTTTGGTGTGGATGGCACTTGCCTTTGGGCTTGTGCCAATGCACCAGAGGCATGTGCATACTCAATATGACCATAACCCTGCTGAGTCTTATCCCATCTATTTGTCTATCTAGCTAGTTAACTATTACAAATATGGACCAGAGTTTATGCTTATTTTATTTTATTTGTAGATTGAAATGTTTCTCCTGGAAGGCAAGCTGAGCAACAACTTGCTTGTCTCCTGTTGTAACCTAGGAAAACTATTCTACTTAGGCTGACAGTTTAGATGATAGTGCACTGCCCACTGTAGATCACCTTTTCACTGACAGGTTAATGGTGTTCACTATTAGACAAACACAATTTGTATTATAAACCCCTGTTAGAAAATAAGGGGCATCAATAAATCTTAAAGAGAACAGGACATGATTTCTAATTGGTAGCTGTTTATAATTTTCCATTTATAGAAATGCTATCCATAAGCCTAAATGACCTATATGTAACTGTACCTGAATAAAAAAAGTGATGTGAAAAACAATATTTTGCATTGTTGTGTTTTTATGAACAGCATAGTGTTGCAGTTCTCTTCACAGAACCAGTGAGCTGGAGTTCTAACTATGGCACAGTTTGAGAAAGGAACTCTAAGCATAGTTCTCATAGGACAATAGCTCATGTTTAGCATTCTGTACTCAAACTGTGACATAGTAAACACTCCAAATTACTGGTTCCATGAAGAGAACTGTGCAGAATCTTGTCCACAAAAGAAAACAACTGAAAACACAGTTTTCACATCTGTGTTTATTAAGGTTAAGTTAAATATGGCTCATTTGGAAGCAAGTTTATCAGTTGTCTTACTAGGAACATTACTAACGGCTGCCAATTAGCACAAATTTCCTGTCCCCTTTAAATCAAAGAATCATATCTAGATTTGACTTCATAAAGTCACAGCTGTAGTTTGCACTACTCTGTATTGGTTGAATAATTGCAGAATATGCTCAGAACACTATTGTCTTAGAAAAAGGAACAACACAGCCTATAAAATGCCATGTGACCTAATCATGGCCAACTATCAGCATGAAATAAGTAAAGGGTTGCATATTTATATCTATATCACAATATTCATACAAGAAAATGGATTAATGGGAGGCTGTCAACCACCTGTGGCCTCAAATTATTACTTATTTAAGAAACCAATTGTAGGATTGTTCACCTTCTGTAGAATTTGCTAATCTGTCCAATTATTTTGGCCTAATCTTTCTTAATACAAGTGAAAAACTAGCTGTCAACTATACTAGTGTTGCCACAAAAACATATTTCTTTATAGTCAATGATCCATTCCCACTGTATCCTTCCTGAACATAGGAAACACACTTGTGACACAGTGGGAGGAGACTACTGCATCATGAGTTGCTGGATTTTGTGTGGGCATGTCTAAAGTTCTGTCAGGATAAACTCTAATTGCCTTCAAACACAAACACACTGTAAAAGTGAATTGGCCAAACTCAAGAAGCTAATTAAATTAGAAAAAAAGTAAGGTAGAAATGATGTTATCTCACATTAAAGATAATCATAGATACTTCTATTAATATATAAATAATCGTAAAAATACCCCAACAACTGGATTCAATAATTCATAATGATAGTGTAATCACTGATGACCTTGAGCTAACAGATATTTTAATGATTACTTGTGTCCTGTTTTCAACTCCAAAGAGAAACTGGAATTACCAGAAACACAAGGGAGTCATATGAATTCAATTGTCTTCTCTAGAGATGAAGTTCTGGCTAGCATCAAACATGTGAAACCTAAATCATCCCCAAGGTTAATCAGAACCTTTTTGATCTGACCTATTTTGAAGACGGTCTTCCTCAGGGCTCCATCCATGGTGTTTTGCTCTTCTATATTTTTATTAGCCCTCATGAGTCTACCTCCTGCTCCACTTTTATGTATTTGGATGAACTTGCTATCTACTCTTGCTCTCACTCCACTGGCCAAATTAACCAGCAGCTTACCTTCAGTTTTTGTAGTATCCAGAACCTGCACCTGGTCAACAAATACAGTACAGCCAACCAGGATGCAATGCATTGCTTTGCAGTAAATATGTCACAAAATGCTGCTTGACAAAATGTGCCTAATTGCCATTGAATTGCACTGTTTCCTGCAGCATACTGTAGAATTCTTCAGTAATACTAGAGTGGCTTGCATTGCAGCCTGGCTGCCTCCACTGTAGTTCCTAAATGCTAAAAAACATGGATCATTCTCTGTTCCCAATGTCAAGTCTAAGTCCTGCATGGAGACCTTTGCTATCACTTGTGGTGATGGCTCCCTTGTTGCCTTGGTTAATAAATTTAAATATGTTGGCATCACTCTCAGTATTGAACTGGGCCTTTCCAACTGGGCCATTCCCTTTCTCATATCAGGACTGTAACTATCAAGCTTGACACAGCCTGCAGAATTAGGCATGCAGGCAATTGTAAGGCCAAACATACCATCACTCAAGGTGGTCTCTTACCTAACTTACTGTATGTACTTCTATCTTTCACCCATGCCGCTATATCTATACTAGCTAAATGGGCTGTAGCATGCAACATCTTCCAGTTTTCATCATCTTACCCTCATCTCACTCATAGATGCAATCTGTGCTCTTCTTTTGACTCATTATCTAATTCTGCAGGGTGCTCATTTTATCATGATTTTTTTCTTGGTAAGCTTTTAAGATTTTTTTCTCCTGCCTCTGTATCTCTACTCCTCCAGAACCCCAACAAGTTGATACTCTCAGATTCTCTGAAAAACCTCTACTCCATTCTGCCATCAAGATGAGGGTGCATGCCTTTCCCTTTTTTGTGCCATAATTCTGGGACTCCCTCCCTGTGATTTTACACAATTCCCATCTCCCACCCCCTCTTGGACCATACCTGAAAAAGCATTTATTGGCCTCATCTGTGTGCTACTGACATGGGGAGCTTACTGCCACTGTCTTTGCAGTGTCCCTGTTTAGTGATTTGAGCTGACATACTTACTACACATTTTAATTCTGGTAGCTCTCACTGTAACTTTATTCTTCTGTAACTTCACTGTATCCTCCCTAACTCTACCTGATACATTTTGTAATGATATTATGCTGATCTTTTGAACTGTTCTGGGTTGTACGTCAAACTAGGCCTTAATTTGTTTAGTGTACTTGCCTGGTAAACAAAAGATAAATAAATGAAACTCTACCAAACTATATCTTATAGATGTTCTAGGCCAGTACCAAAAACAGGTCATAGGAAAGGTTATAGCACTGAGATTGCCATGACTGAGGTTGACAAATGTCTTCTCTGAGCTACAGACAAAGGTCAGCTGTTAAAAACATCCCCTGGTGTTTTTGCAACCCCATGTTAAATTCATAATATTCTGCCCAGTACATGTTGGTCCTCTAACCATTTAAAATCAGCAATAAAAAACATGGGTTACCATCCTTGTTTTTGAGTTACATGGTGAGACATAATCCCTCTTTATGGGAAAGATCCATAAGCAGTGAGATTGTTTCACATAGTTATAGCATCATTGTTTTAGGTGTCAACATGGGTATAAAAGAAAAAGTGAAACAAAGATACAGTACATCATTTGTCATGATGGTTGTTTCATTTTCTTCTACAGATGCAAAAAAAAATAGTAAATTACCAATGAGATGACACCCTCTTGAACTAAAAGTGCCACAAATGTGGGGAATATTTATATGTTTTTATGCATAAACCCATCAAAATCCATATCATTTTCATAAAACATTTTTGATAGAAGTACAATGTGGTTGTGAATGTAGCAAAAGAAAACAATATACATGCCACCATGTTGCTTTTGGTTATATCTGCTTTTGAAGTTGCAGTTTCAGAGCTTGTCAGCTCAGAGCAAAACATAATTAAACATCTCAATAAAAAATAAAACTTGCCAGAAATCTAGTCAAACAATTCAAAACTATATGTAGAATGACAAACATTATAATATAAATGAAATAGAATAACCAAAGACAGAAAGACATTTATGTAAATTGCTTTAAATGATGCCACCGGCTACAACTGTAGGAGCAAATGTCTTTGCAGCCATCCTGTACATATTTGTAGCTGGTCATGACATATTAGGATAAATCATTATTCTAATAATGCTTTCACATATTTAAGAATGTACTTGTGCCAGTAAACAGCCTTGAAAAGGTTTTCAGCTATATCCGAAAAATGAGAATTTGCAACACGTGGGAATGTCCTTAATGCTAAATAATTTAACCATTGAGTGTTTATGGGCTACCTGAGGATGGTTCCATGTCATAATGGTGATTGCAGAAAGGCAATAGCCGTTAGGGCAAGTGTACATCCCCTAAAATCAATTTTGGCAATGTACACCCCCTGGTGCACAGCAAAAGGGCACTGGGAACTTAGGATTTTCATGTTTATGTGGGGGTAGTGCCCCTCGCACCTCCCCTGCAGGAGGCTTTGCCTCCAGCACCCCCTTACTAAAAGATTCTCAACTCCAGGAGGGTGCATGTCAGGCAGGATGCAAAATGGGGAAAAAAATTGGGCTCCAGGTACAACACAGTATATGCCAGCCTGGACACGAATCTGGCACCTTCGCAACCCTAGCCTGCCACACACCCACCATGCCACATGGCCAGCTCAGCAGCCCACTGCTGCACCATGCCACACAAACCATTCCTCCCCTTCCACCCATTGCTCGGCATGTTCGCTCCCCCCCATGTGAGTGTACATATAATGACATCCTGTTACTATATTCATGCCCCCCCAATCCAGTCATCAATGTCACGGGATACCCCTGAGGACTCATGCTGGTGTGTCAGGGAGAGTGCTAAGCTGCTGTAGTTGTGGTCACACACTAAGGTAGATCTATATTATACAGTATATGGGGCTCAGCTAGTTGTGGTCATGCATTAAGATAGGTCTGTATCATACATGGGAATCTTCTGATCCTCAATGGCTAAAGTCAGGTTTGGAGTATAAAACAACAGAGTTTTATCTTGATCATGACAGTACTTAGCATAATGCTGCCCTATGGAGAGACTGCAAGTAAGTACAGTTTGTTTTTTCAGTTCCTTATTGAAGATAGTTAAACAATGGTGCCTGGGGCACATGACAGATTATGATGAGTTATGACTGGTTAGCAGAGTTGTGTAATACAAATAGAAAAATATATGGGCACCATTCACAACAAAGCTGTGTTTGGATTTTTTGTGTTTGCTATCATAGTGACCTCGAGAATGAAGCTAGAGATGTCCCTGATGTCATCTCAGTCCCATAATGGAATCACATTCTTAGCTGGAAATGGATTCCATACTGCATTTTATTTTTTTATAGTGCACTTTTATTTTAAATATTTCTGCCTGTTGAGCACTTTGCCTGCTTGAACAGAAAGTCTACTATTTGTGATTTGTTTTAGTGTTGAAAACTGTTCCCCCACCCAGCTTTGATATACCCTCTCAATTGCTTCCCAAATATAATAAAAATAACCATCATTTTTTTTAATTTTACATTTTGAGGAGTCTTAGTGATCTAAGAAGTTTCCTCTGCACTGTTTCCTATTCGAATGCCTTTTACCTGGAGCAGCAACATGCAAACAGGAATCAGTGCTGATGAGATGGGCGTTAGATTTATGCATAACATAAAAGAAATTAAATCTATCATTTATAATGATCGGATAGGCACTTCAAAAATGCGTGTGGGAGGGGTTCTATACATTAAAAGGAAACTGCACTGACAGGTGAAGAGTTGCTCGGCTTGGTTTTCAGATACAGTGATTCAATGCCAGGAAAAAACCTGCATTTGGATTTGAGAAGGGAAAATTTATACCATAGTAAAGATGCCAAAACTATGTCAGAAAGACTTTTATAAGTCTTTGTACCATAGCAGAGATGTCACAAATACAGTAGAGTTTTAAGTGTATAAAGGTCCACATGGAACAGACCCTCACCATACACTATAAATGCTATTCTGTACCAACATTAGTGCTGTGCGAAACTGGAATATTTCGCCAAGTGAAGAAGAAGAAACCGCATTTATATAGTGCTTTTCATACACAGTATCCCAAAGTGCTTTACAAGCAATGCTAGACTGGTAGTGAAGTGACTGAATGTGTGGTGGCGGCCCTATTGCACATCATCACCCACACACAGCCTGGATAATTGCATGAACTGGTTTTATGGGAAGGGGAATGTTGGCCAGGACACTGGGAATGTTCCCTGCTCTTTGTGAAGGGTGCCCTGGGTTCTTTTACTTCCACCTGGACACCCACCAGGACAACACCAGGATGGGCAGAAGGGACCTCAGTTTAATGTCTCATCCAAAGGACGGCACACCCCAGCAGTACAGCACCCCCCAATACTGCACTCGGATGCCAGCGATGTTTAGGTGCAAGTCCAATCCCGGTGTAGGACAAGAACCCATGACCTTCTGGTCCAGAGGCAGATGTGCTACCAACTGAGCCACAGCCAATTGAGATATTTTGTGTAATTAATGCACTACGTGAAATATTTTGTTTGGCGAAATGTGAAATTTTGCCAGCTTTGTGAGTGTAATTTTGCCCCCAAGATGGCAAAATTTCACCTGTGGGCAAAATGTCACCACTGTGGGCGAAAGTTTGCCACTGCTGGTGAAATTATGCCACTCGCAGGTGAAATGTCACCTCCCGCAGATGAAATTTCACCATCTATGCTGACTGGTGGACTGCCGAAATTGCAGGTGAAATTGTGAAATTGATCCACAGTTACACAAAACATTTCGTGTGGCGAAATAGGTGATTTTGCCGCAATATCGCCGGCGAATTTTAATTTCACTGTATCCATAACCATCATACATAAATTCAGTAAAGCATTTCAAACAAATACAATTATCATTATTAAACATTTGAATTTGTGTGTGAGTGTGTTAGGCCACAATAAACATTATTACACATTGGTGAAGGCTGCTTTAAGGTGTAAGCAATAACTCTTGACAGGACATAGGTATCTACAGGGCACCAGGTCATAAGAGTGAAATCAACAACATTGCTGTCAAGAACAGCGCAGTATAAACAGTGCTGTCAAATACAGTGCCAGTACAAAACATCATGAGATTAAACAGCGCCAGTGGTAGCAGTTGGAAACCACACCGACTACCCACTACCATTCCTAAATAACATACTGTTCACTTTATTTTTGTGGGATACTCCACCCCCCGCACCCTCGACATGGGGGCTCTGCCTGCCATACCCCCATTATTAATATAATCAGCTCTGAGGGGTTGCGGATCTAAGGGAAAAGTAGAAACTTGGGGGGGGGCATTTGTTTTACATGATTACAAAAAACGCAAACACACTTAGGGTGGGAAGAAGACAAAAAAGACATGATTCAGGAGAGTGGAAACAGAATCCTGGTCTCCTGATCTGTGCTGCCCGAGCTGCTTCTGCTTTAGCCCTTTCCACTATGGAAGCAGCTCAGTCAACTTTTGCATTTTTTCATTCCTTATCCATTTCCACCATTGCCACGTTAGCAATAGGGGTAGCAGTATTTGTCACTTGCTAGCCTAACTCTCCTTATTCAGGCATATGCAGTTATTGCAGTGCATTTTAAACAGCTCTATTTTGGAAGTGCTCTTTTAACTTGGTATGGTCTACAGAACTAATGCATGCATCAGGTGAATTAGAAGGCATGAGGTCAATGGTTGAGTACCTTACAATAAACCTAGGAAGTGCATTAATTTTCACGAAAGTCATGCCCTGGAGTGGGAAATGTACTTATAAAATGGGAGGGAAAAAAGTCATGTTTTAATGAAAAAATGATTTATTTTCCTGTATTTCAGCTGTTGTTAGGTCACAGATGTCTCGCAAATGTATGAAAATCCAGCACTATGAATAAAGGTAATTAATATTCTGAGATTGTTCTAGGCTTTCTCCATGAGATTTTTCTAAAATTATGTTATTTTAACTTAACTGCCATAACAAAAGATGTTAATAAATGCATGAACACTTTTTCTTTGTTGTTAGTATTTAAGATGTGCAAAATCTATTTTCTATTAACATCTAGAGACAATTTTGCCTAATTAATTAGAGTGCAGAACTATGAACCTAGGTTCAATCCCAAAACCACCACTCACACACACTGTGTGCCCCTGATCATCATTTAACCTCCCTGAGCTAACATTCACTCTAGTTTCTTTCTAATCTATCTCTGTACTCTTTGGGAACAATTCTAGAAGGGTTGGGACAAGTCACGCCAAAGGCAATGTGCACCAAACGCTGTTGTGCCGGAGACCCTGTGCCCAATTCTCTATTAGGTGAGCTCCCCGAGGTTAAGTCCTGTGACTTGCACCAACCATACAGGTATGCCAAACAGAGTGCATACTTGAATGGTTGCTGATAGCCTGCAACACGATCAAGGGAAGGGAGCAAGTGCCCTTCAATCCATAATCCCTAAACCTAAAAAGCCCCGCAGGTCTAGTAGCCCCCCCCCATGCATCGATTCCCTGATATATGTAGTAATAAGCCCTGCAGGGTTAGCTAAACACCCCATGCCCTGATGCCCTGATCCCACAGAATCAGTAGTAATAAGCCCCATAGGGCTAGTGGAACCTCCCATGCCCAAATCCAACAATTTATGTAGTAGTAAGCCACCCGCAGGTCTATTGGAACCACCTCCTCCCAGCCTCGATCCCTATTCCACACCCCACAGGATTAGTATGGCAGTCAGAAAATGTAAAGGAAAAAAAGTCCCATAGCCGGTTCCAACTCTGTAGTCTAGTGGCCCCCACCCCCCCACTCAACAATGCCAGACCCATACCCAGTCAGTGACTGGCACAGCCCACCTCTCACCACCATAGTCAGCCACTGACTGAACTCCACTATGAGCGCATACTGTAAACAGTATGTGCTCAGTAAATATCAGCTGCTGTCATTCACTGAGCGCGTACTATTTACAGTGCATGCTCATAGTGGAGCTCAGTCGGCAACTGGCTGTGGTGGTGAGGAAGTGGGCTGTACCGTCACCGGCTGATATGGGTCTGAAAGGCAAGGTGGTCTGGCACTGTTGGGTGAGCGCCATGACTACCATGGCTGCAGTGGATTATGGGACTTTTTTTTACATTTTCCGACTGCCATATTAATACTGTGGGGTGCAGGATCAGGATTGGGGCTGGTGGGAGGGGGTTCTAATATGCCTGCAGGGCTTACTACTACATATATTGTAGGACTGGGGCATGTGGGGTTGTTCTGCTAGCCCTGCAGGGCTTATTATTTATTTTTTATATTATTTATTTATTTTGGGATTCAGATCATACCTTTGAGCTCAGAGCTCTTTTACAAAGGTTCCACATCAAGCAATGACAATGACAGCAATAACAAACAGTTTACATACAGTACTCGAATAGTAGGTAGCTAGTATTCAAAAAGGTTTCAATGTCATTCATAGTACAATGGTGATAGTACAGCGTCAAGAGCAATCAACTAGGGTAAAGGACAGTGTTTTTATGTAGCGAAGGAGATAAAGTGGTGTGGCACCTAGTGTGAGAGTCCAAGGAGGAGTCAAGATGAAGGGGAGGGAGGGACACTGGGGAGAGAGTGGGAGGCCAAAAGAAGTGGCTTTGTCTAGGAAGCTGGGAGGTAGAGGTAGTAGGTTGGTTTTAAGGTTGATCCACTGGGAGAAAAGGCACAGGGGGGAGAGGAAGACAGAGGGATAGGGTAAGAGGGAAGAGTGGGGGTTAAAGGAAGGGGAAGGAGAATGTGGATGAGTGGGAATTATGGGTGTTAGAGTCCTAGTGGCAGTCACAAACTGTCCTAGAAAGAAGGTGTTGCCTTAGGCCATTTTTGATTTGTGAGATGCACTGGGAGTTTAGAATGTGCACTGGGATTTCATTGAGCCATTGGGGGCCCTATAGCTGAAAGCACACTGTCCCTGCACAGTTTGATGTAAAGGTGTTGATAGGGCCCTCCTCATCCTGCCTCTGGTGGTATAGCTGGTAGCACTTGGTGTTAGGATGCTAGAAATGCATGGGATGGTTTTACCTATTAGTGCCTTTTTTCCCAGGAGACATGTTTGGAATATAATCCTGTTCTTTAGTGGCAGCCAATTAGTCTCCTTGTATAAGGAGTAGGTGTGGGTATTTCGATCTGCAGCCATTGTGAGCCTACATGCCTTGTTGAGGGCAATGTGAATCCTTTTTAGTGCAGTGTCTGTTGCTGCGCTGTAGACCACCAATCCATAGTCAATGGTAGAAAGGATGGAGCCGGAGACTGAGAGATGGAGGGCCTCTGGAGTGAGATACTTTTTATGCCTATTACTACTGATATTGTGGGACTGGGGTATGGGGGGTGTTCTGCTAGCCCTGTGGGGCTTATTACTTTACATATCAGAGGATCAGGGCATTGGGGGCACTAGCCCTCCAGGGCTTATTACTACATATACTGGGGGGACTGATAACCTTGCGGGGCTTGTTTCAGCATATGTTGGGGGAGTTTGGGGCACAGGGAACTGATAGCCCTGTGGGGCTTTTACTAGGGGATGGGGAAGAACAGATGTACTGGGGGAAGGGCTGGAGGCACATTGGCACAACCCCTGCTGGCCGTAAAGTACACTTATACCGACTAATAACTGGTGTAAATGTACTTTGGTGGATGTCCTCCATGTGTTGTTCCAGAATTCAAAATCTGAGACTCGGCAGCTGCCCTTCCAGAAGAGGGTGCAACTGCCGCTGTAAACCCCCTTGTACTATGTTGCGGAGAGGGAGTTGGTGCAAATGGTAGTATAATTCCACTTTGGCACAAGCAGCCTGTGACATATCACAGGCTGTTTTCCAGAATCCCAACTGCCAGAACTCATTGTGCATAGTGCTACTCGCACTATTTTTTTGGCTCAAGTCACTTTGTACCATGCATAACCTTTTGAGAATCCAGCCCTTTGAATCTACCTATGAACTGAGAAGAGCAGCAGTATTCCATCTCCTAACTTTCCTTGATTGATAAGCCCTTTGGGATACAGTTTATACGAAAGGCACTATATATAAAAAAATCCATTCCCCTCCTGTTCCTCCCTATCCTCCCCTTTCCTCCCCCTCTCCTCCCTTCCCCTCTCCTCTCCTGGATCTGTTCTGTCCTTGCTGATCTTGTTATCCCATAATTGCTATGTGCAAAGCATATTAAACTGTGTATATTATATTTTGGTGTGTTATGAATTAAAAACATGAAATAAAGATTGAAATTGAGCCATTGCCCCTGGTTAATTCTAACTAAAGATTTGAACAGTTGTTTTGGACATAAGTAATGAAGTTTTTTCACAATATACCACTCATCTGGGATAAAACTGAAGCCCCGCCTTGTCTGCTGTTGTCTGGCCATTAGCTTTAGCTACCCAGAGCTATGGTTGCTTTGCTTTAATAAATGTTTCAAAAATAAGTTTACATTTACTCTTCTTTTTTGCATTTACATTCCATTCTGATTTCTGTGTGCTCTACTCCTGCTGAGTTTGCTAAATCTGTCAATTCTGAGAGATTCATTTCTGGTTCTGAAACTGATAATACACAGAAGCGTAGAAATATAGCTTGAGTGAACTAAAAAGGAATGGCAGGCCCATCTAATTTGCACTGTTTTCCCTGTTACTACATCCTGGTCACAGGTGTCCGTCCCTCCTCCCTTACCTCTACTTATTATACCCATGTACATATCCCATGCATGTTTGAAGCTCCCTAGTGTCCTCATCCCCACCACCTCTTCTGGCAGGCTGTTCCAGGTGTTCGCCACCCTTCCTGTGAAGAAATATTAACTTACACCCTTAATAAACTCTCCCAAACTTCATAGCAGGTCTACATGTTCTGTGCTCCCCCTTTGACAGAGACTCCTCTCCTGCACCTTCTTCTCCCCTGTGAAGTACTCATAGGTCTCAATCTTGTCCCTTTTCACCCTCCTTTCCTCCAGTGAGTACATGTTGAGCTTCTTCAGCCTCTCATCCTATGGTTTCTTGTCTAACCCTTGCACCATTTTGGCAGCCCTCCTCTGGACTGCCTCTACCCTGCCAATGTCCTTGCAGAGGTACAGTCTCCTAAACTGGACACAGTACTCCAGGTGGGATCTCACTAGTGAGTGAAACAGGGGCAACACCACCTCCATTTCTCCCATTAGAGACCCCCTTTTTTTGCACCCCTAGCATGCTTTGCCTTCTGCCCTGCTACCTTGAAATAATCAGATATGATCACCCCAAGGTCTCTCTCTTGCTTGGTAACTGTAGGTACACTCCCTCTAATCTTAAACACAGTCCGGAGGTTTCCTTGCCCGAGGTGCACGACTTTTCACTTTTTGGCATTGAAATCCAGCCGCCATACCATAGAGTACTCCTCTAGTTTCCTCAGATCCCTTTGAATTATCTCCACCCTCTCCTGAAGTCAACCCTGTTGCAGAGTTTTGTATTATCCACAAAGAGATACATCTTCCCCTTCAGTTCCTTAGCAAAATCACTTATAAATACATTGAAGAGAAAATGACCAAGTACTCATTCCTGTCATACTCTACTGGTCACTCTATCATTCCCCAAGAGACTGCCATTAACCACCACCCTCTGCCTCCTGTCTTTCGACCAGTAAGACACCCAACTTACCACTTCTCCCCTACTCGCAGATTTCTGAGTTTCTTAATCAGCCTCCTGTGTGGAACAGTGCCAAAGACCTTAGTGAAGTCCAGATAGGTCACATCCACTGCCCTGCCCTTATCCACCTCCCCAGTGACCCAGTCAAATAAAGTCTTTTGTCATGACCTCCCTCTGTGAAACTGTGCTGCCAGTGCTCCTGCAGTCCTTTTGCCTCCAAGTACTCCATCTGTCTCTCCCTCAGCAAGATCTACATTAGTTTTACCACCACTGATGAGAGACTGACAGGCCAGTAATTACTAGCCTCCTCCCTGCTGCCACTCTTGTTCAGAGACAACATCAGTCTTCCTTCAGTCCTCTGGAACTATTCTCTTCTCCAATAAGGTGCTGAATAGTGCTATGAGGGGGGCAGCCAGCACCATGCTCGGTTCTTTTAGTACGCTTGGGTGGATCCCGTTTGGCCTCATTGCCTTGTTTTCCATTAAAGCTTCCAGTCCCCAGTGAACTCTCTATTCCAAAACCAGACTTGTGTCCACTCCCCCTGTTTGAGAGTCCTGCTTTTGAGACTTATTGCTCTAAGCAAGTTTATAGTCAGGTAGATTTTTTTCTATTCCCACTTCTTGCCATGTGGCATTTATAAAGGTTAACTGATATTGTTGCCAACAGTGTTGAAATATTGTTCTTGGGCAGTTGAAATACCTGGCTAGTGTGAAACTAGCTTTGTTCTCTTGCTTAAGGAAGAAGGGATGGATACCATCACAATGGCATGCAGATTGAGTGTGCTCTTGGATTACTGCATGTCATATGATACTGGAATTAGGAGTCCATGTGGCATTTACTGGGGTAACTAATACTGTGGCCAAAAACGTGGAAGTACAGTTCTTGGATTTTGAAACAGCTGGCTAATGTGAAAATGTCCTCTGGCTTAAGGAAGTATGGCTTGATACCATCACAGTGACATACAGATTGGGTATGCTCTTTGATTACTGTCAGACATTTAATGTTGGAACTAGTAGCAGTACTCAAATGACTAAATAAGAGTGACAGGGAGAGAGACAGTGAGTGAGAGAGTTGACTATACAAACCTGTCATAACAACTATACCTTTAAGAGGGGCTATTACCTGGCCTATTTTTGAAAGCCGCACCTATGAGATAGAAAAGAAGTGAGTCTACTATCACACCTAATATACAAAGCCTGTACAGTGAGGGAAAGATTGGTATGCTACACGGATCTTTCAGTACATTTGATGGTAAATTTGTTCATACTGTAAGGAGTTATGTGATACACCCTACCGAGTAGCTACACCTTCGTTTGGCTCCCATTCCTCTATCAAAAAATATTTTTTTGCAAATAACTGTGCTTTATTGAACAATTTCCAACACAAATTACATACCAAATGATTAGATAACACAAAAAAAAGAGAAATACAATTCCCAAACCGTAAATTAATAATACAGAAAAAGCATAAAAAGAGGGAGAGAGAAACCCAACTCCCCTCATAAGGAAAAAAAAGAAAGAAACCCTCCCCAACCCCTCCACCCCTGGCAGCTATCCCGGTAATTAACTAATAGTAAACCATATTCTATCATAAGACATCACCTAACAAACATAGAAGAAAACAGCTAGATAGTAGCATATTGTGCAAAGGAGGAAAGGACAATACCTGAATCAAAATCAAAAGGGTCGACACCAACACAGTAAAAGTAAAAGAAATATCCTACTCTAATAACCGTACCTATCCTTGAGACTTTGATACAGACCACCCCAACATTGATGAAAAATCAGTGAAGTATTAAAGGATGATAAAACCGACCTTTCTGCATTCAGTGCATTCAACAATTCGTCCCACCATTCCCCAAATGACGGGGTCCAATCATCTTTCCAATGGCGTAGAATTATCAACTTGGTAACAGCTGCTACCATAGCCATTCGGTATTTAGATAACTTACCGGGTATATTATCATACATCCCGAATATGCAAACCTCCGGGTTGAAAAAAACGGCCAAGTCGTAAAATTGGCCAATCCTTTGCTTCACCAATTGCCACAAACCCAAAATTTTGGGGCAAGTCCAAAAACTTATCGTAACTAGACGCAAGAGGGTCATTACAATCTATACATACTGCAGAAAATTGACGGTTTAATCTAGAGAGTTTAGCTGGGGAAAAATATAAATTGTGCAGTAACCTAAATTGGATGTCTCTCAACCTATCCTGCTTAATATATTTATAAGTGTCGACCCAAACCTTCTCCCACATTTCTGGTGTCCTTCCTAAAGATAGATTTAGTTCCCAATATGTCGGAGTCGGGGACACATTAGAATCCCTTCTAACAATAATATATTTATAAATCTTAGAAATTGCTTTGCACGACAGTATAAATTCCTTAAGCCTACTAAACATAGTTCCCAAATTTTCCGGCCCATAACCTTTGTGAAAATAGGATTTAAGACTACTTATTATTTGGGTTAGTTTTAAGAAAGATTGAACTCTCACCCCAAACTTTTTCACCAAGGCCTGAAATGAAAGTAGAGACCCATTTAAATAGAAATCACTAACTTGTAACTTAGCAGCCATTGTTACTACAAAACTGGATATCGGTTGATTCCCAATTGCAAGATTCGGATTTCTTAATAAGGGTTGGGATAAGTCATGTAACTGCAAAATTTTAAACTTTGCATAGTATTGATGCAGAGCTTTTATATCCCATCCTAGTGGGGTACACCTAACCAGCTTCGGGACCTTAGCCCATGGAATATATAGCAGAGACTCTAAATCAAGCTTAAAGCTTTTAATAAATAGCCGGTCCAAATGGAGCCCCGGAAGAGAAATTTCCTCCTGGCAGGCCCATGCAGCCAACCTTGTCATATGAATCGCTAGATAGTACATGTAAAAGTCCGGTAGTTGAAGGCCTCTAATTTACGCTGTTGGCAAGCTTATAATAAGACCTTCTAGAAGGTCTACCATTCCACAAAACTCTGAGCAATATTTGTAGAGCGGTTTAAAAAGGACTTTGGAAGGTAAACATTTAGATTCGCCAATGGATAAAAATTCTTGGCATAACCACCATTTAGCGTATTGGCTCTACCCGAAAAGGTTAACGGAAGTTTTGACCATCTATCCAAGTCTTCTTTATTGATTTAATTAAAGGTCTAAGATTTAAGGTGTTAGGTCTCCAAGTTCTTAATTATTTGGATGCCCAAATAGGTTAATGATTGGGTCTGCCAATGGAGTCCCAAAGAGAGGCACCAATCCTTCTGAAGAAGTGGAGAAAGAGAGTATACTGATGTTTTAGTTTTATTTAGACTATATCCAGAAAGCGCACTAAAGCTGGTAATTAAATCAAGTACTTTAGGGAGGGAAGAAGTAGAATTAGAAATATGCAATGACAAGTCATCAGCAAATGCTGACAATTTAAATTCAAAGTCGCCTATTTTAAGCCCTTGAACTCCCTTGTTTACCTTAATAGATCTGATTAATGGTTCGATGTACAAATTAAATAAATAGGGTGATAAAGGGCAGCCTTGTCGGGTACCTCTTAATAAGGGGAATGCTACGGAGATTAAGTTATTACATTGAATCTTTGCTGTGGGACATGAATATAAGATTCGAATCATATGGATAAATCTAGCAGGAAAACCTAGTTTCACCAGGGTAGTAAACATAAAAGTCCACTCCACCCGGTCGAAAGCTTTTTCTGCGTCTAACGAAACTAGAGATGCCTCTGTGCTAGGATCCGTTGACGCAGAAATTAAATAAAACAATTTCCGAAAATGATCGGCCGAGGAACGGCCTTCAACAAAGCCAGCCTGTTCTGGACTCAGTAGGTCATGCCAAACTTGTTTTAATCTGCTAGCCAGAATTTTAGCAAAATTTTAACATCTAAATTTAGCAAGGAATCAGCCTAAAGTTACCCATACAGTCCTGGGGACTTATCAGGCTTCGGTAGCAAAATAATCTTGGCCTCAAACAGCGTTTTATCTTTAATCTCTTGGTCACACCAAAAGGAAAAAAGTTTATGCAATAAAGGCACAAGGTTATTTTTAAACAGTTGAAAAAAAAAAGCTGTGAACCCATCCGGGCCTGGTGCTTTGTCTGGGCAGAGAGAGTCAATAGCTTCCCCTATTTCCTCCTCAGAAATAGGAGCTATTAAGTATGGACCAACATCCTCTGATAATCGAGGTAGAGGAATGCTATCCAAAAATTGGTGAATCTTATCCGTAACCTTAGGGGGAGACTGTTGGCTTGAATAAAGATTCCGATAGAAATCTACAAAAATTTCTAATATCATCCCTGGATCCGTAACCAGCTGTCCCGATTCTGGATGTTTCAGGGCAGTCACCCACCTGACCAAAGATTTTTGCTTCAACTGCCAGGCCAACAATTTCCCAGCCTTGCTACCCTGCCCTAGATATAAGGCCTTAACTCTAGAGGTTGAACTAATAACTTTCTCCCTCTGTTTATCTGCATACCATGTTCTCAAAGTTATTAATTTTATATATTTTCTAATTCTCTAATCTCCCTTAAACATTTATCTAGAAGCTGCCTTGTTTTTGCTTTGCACACCGTAGCCATACGTATTAGCTCCCCTCGCCACATAGCTTTAAGAGCTGCCCAAGTTTGATCTACCGCTGTAATAGTACCCCAATTACTACTAATTGAGTTTTCCAGAAAAGATCTAAATCCAGATAAGGCTTTGGGGTCCTTCAAAATATTATTATTCAAAGACCAAGAGTATGACCTGGGAGGTTGTGAGGGCAAGGAACACACCATTTTTAACGGAGAATGATCCGAAATTACACGGGGCAAAGTTGTGGCCTCTACTACCCAGGATAAACTAAATTGGCTGACCAGAAAATAGTCAATCCTCGAGTGTGACTTATGTACCGCAGAGGAAAAGGTGTATTCACGAACATTAGGGTTCATGATACGCCAAAGGTCTACCAAACCTAGTGATAACATGAATTCTCTTAGAGCATTCTGAGCTGGGGAGAGAAGTGGTCCTTTATACTGTGATCGGTCCAACCGACTGTCTTGAACTAAGTTCCAGTCACCACCCAAAATTATTGGCACATTTTGAAGGACGTAAAGCCAGACCTAACTGGATAAAAAGGCTGGTGAATCCAAATTAGGTCCATATACTGATCCTAGCACTAAACTGAATCCACCTATACTGCCTGAGACAAATATGTATTGACCCTGCGGATCAGAGATTATTTCCGAATGGGTAAATGGAATCCCATGGGCAATTAAAATGGCAACCCCTCGACTATTTGATGAAAACCCCGCATCAAAAACCTGGCTCACCCATTTCTTCTTGAAGTGGGCGAGACGATCAGAAAGAACATGGGTTTCTTGTAAAAACACTATCGCTGGTTTCTAGTGGGCTAAATGATTTAAGATAACAAATTTTTTACAGTTGTCCTTTCCTCCCTTAATATTCCAAGAAACAAAGTTTAGCATATTAGCCATTTCACTGCCAAAAAACTAAAGGAATGTTGGGATAGCCGCCCCCCCCATACTAACCCCCCAATCAAAAAAGGTGCATCCCCTCCAAATACACCTCCCTCCCCGTAAGAGAAAACTACATCAATAATTAACTTAAAACTTCCCTCCTGGCCCGAAGTCCAACTTCTCATTCTCTGGACGTGGTGCCACATAGAGATGGGTACATCCCCCATTTTAAAGATAGTCTTAACGGTTTAATACTCGAACCTGTAGAATCCAGTCCTAGATCTAGGCTAGCAAAGAACATTAACACCGAACACTTAATCAGCAGGTGAGTAGGAGAATGAAACCCAGCTTAATGGGAGCCAAGAAGCATAAAATTAACCAAATTAGGGAGTAGACTACTGGCCTTCCCTATAGAGGCCTCAAATCCTTTGAGCATAGAAGGAGAAAAAACAATGGTATGTCTGCTTAACGTCTTATACATCTAGCCTAGGTACAAGACTCAGGCAATACATGAAAAAATTAAGTTCAGGCTAGCATGCCCACTACTAAAAATAACAACAATGGTCCAGAATGGACCCTCCAGTCCTACCACAGAATCATGTCTGATAGTATGCCCCTTGGCTACCATCTAATAACATAACATATAGAACTTATAAAGGCTCCTTTCCATATGGTTTCTACAACTGAGAAACCCTATATGCTTTAAAGCCCCCTGCCCGCTAAACTTAATATAGAGGATCCAGCACCACTTACTAAATCAAATAAAGGCAGGTTAGGTCAAATAACCTTACTAATCTATATATTGTAAACCTTTGACCAAAAAAAAAAAAGAAGTTAGTTCTCGCCCTTCATGTAAATAAATCCCAGATTGCCTACCTAAATATATAGGTAACATGTAACAGAGCTTAATTACATAGACACCCCCTGACAACATGTCTAGGGGTCAAATATGATTTTGTGTCAAAAACACAATATGCCTCTTCAATCTTACCATGGACTAGGCAATAATAAACCAAAAGGTTACCACTAATTAAATATCAATATAGAAGGGCAAATTAAGATTGTCAACACCAAATGAAGGAGTCCAGGCCGCTGTCGCCCTGAAGAGTAGGTAAACAGCTAGTCTTAAGATTTCATCCCTTGGCAAACAGGTCAGGTAGTAGAGATTTTAGGGATGCCAGCGCCTCCTCGGCCGAGTTGAACCTCTTAGGGCCATCTTTAACTGTGACTTCTAACTTCGCAGGATATAATAGACGATGTCGGATCCCTGCGGCACACAGCTTGGAAGTAATCGGTTTGTAACTTGCCCGAGCCGGCCTCATTTTCCATGTCAAATCAGGCACTAATCGCAATTCCTTGCCCTCCCACTGGAAAGCTGCTAGCTCTTGACCTCTCTTAAGATGTACTCACGATCAAGATAATTAGAAGCTTAAAATTATTGGCCTCGGTGGTTCAGAGGAGGGGTCTGGCTCGAAGGGCCCGTGACTCTCTCTATAATATAGTCTGGCCCATTTGGCGAGCGCCCCACCAACTTTTTAAGTAGCCTTTGCAAAAACAGGATAGTGTTCGGTCCCTCCTCTCCTTCTGGGAGACCCAATAACACCAGGTTATTTCATCTGTTGCGACCCTCTAAGTCATTGAGGCGATCCTCAAGTTTATTAATACTCCTTTTGCATTCAGTCATAGTAGGCCCCGATTTATCCATGGCTCTCTCTATAGAGGAAATTCTCACCTCTGCGTCTGTCACTCTACTCGCAAGCTGGGTCAAAGCAGGCTTAATTTCTGAAACCTCTTCTATCAATTTGAACAGTGCATCCTTTATAGTTGCCAGATCCCCATATATTTTAGCTGGCGTAATTTCTTCTTCTGGTGATGATGGCGATGAGCTCCGTCGCGGCCGCTTAGCTTCAAGCTCCGCTTCCCGTTCCTTCATATTGCCGAAACGGGCGTGCTCCGATTTTCACTTAAAAACAGTCCCCACTTATTAGTAGTGATGTCTTGATACTTGTTAGCCCTGTAAGACAGTGCAATTTTACAGATTTGGAGTGGTAGAAGAGGGAGACCCGGAGAGCTGCTGCCTCACTCCATGCGGGTCACGTGACCTCCATCAAAAAATATTTTCATTTAACTGCATACTTCTGACATTTAGTTAGTTGGATACTCTTCTATTCATTAAATGGCTGTTGACTTTGTGGGCTAAATCTACCAGAATGGATGCTCCAGGCGCCACCCAAGCATATCATCTAGCTACCCCAGACAAGTCAACCAAATGATCCAAGGCTCAGTGGACAGGCTCAGGTTACTCTTCAACTTCTAGTCCGGTGTTGGCTTCTCTAACAAAAGAGCGCTTCTTATATGAATTCACTCCATTTAAGGAAGCCTTACAAGACTCGACAAAAGAGCTTAAAACCTTATGGGTTGATGTTACCGATCTTGGTTGAAGGGCTGGGGTTAGAGAGGCAGGGACTTATTCTCTCGAGCACTGAAGAGACAGATTGGATCCAGACCTGGTAAATCTTAAGCAAAAGGCTAATCACTTGGAGGCTACACTAGAAGATCTTGAGGTTCAGTCCCATCAGAACGATGTCCTGATTTTTGGGCTCCCCCAAAATGCAGAGGGCTCCAACTCTATCCTTTTTGTGCAGAAGTTTAGCTCTACAATTGCTGGTCCTGCACTGAATGGGCTGTCCTACATCATTGAAAGAGCCCTTCAGTCACTTTGTCCTTTACCTCCAGAAAGCTGTCTTCCAAGACCATTTATTTTAAATTTCTTAAATTATCTTGATAAGCAGAATTTGCTGAGAAAGACTCATGAACTTCTGGAAGTCTCTTGTGAAGGTGCAAAACAGAGAGTTTTCCAGGATCTCCCCAATTCATTGCAGCAGAAGTGAGTCACTTATCACCTGATGGTGAGAAAGTTCATCGTGGCAGGAATAAAACTGAAATGATGTACCCAGATAGACTGCAAGTGCTAATTCATGGCTCTTGGAAATCTTTTGATTCTGCAGAAAAAGTGGCTTCTGACCTCAAGGATATCCCCCCCGATTTGTTTAAAGATCTACTGTGAGTGGACCCCTGACTAGGATGAGTGACTTATGCTTAGTTCTCAATATTCAGAATGCAGCCGGCAATGGCAAAAGTGGTGGCACAGCACAACTGAGGTGTGTTGTAGCAAGTAAGGGAGATATTTAAAGGAGATATGCTATGGTGCCTCACCTCTGAATATAGCACAGAATGCGCAGGGGGCACATATACAGTGTGCCTGTGCATCCGCCAGACAGGAAGGACTGGGAATGCTCCAGCACAACTGTAGCTGCTCTTAGCGCAAGTCCCAGATATTTATACCTGGACATGCAAATGGGACCATAATGTTTGCAAGGCACAAATGGGTCCATTTGCATGTCATTATGGCCCCATTTGCATGTGTTGTGCAGGACAGCCAGTGAAATGTACCTGGCACCCTGCACAGCATGTGGTGCAGACAGAGGGTGTCCTTGGGGACCCCCGCCCCATAATAGCAATCACCGCAAGACACACATCCCTAACATCCCTGCTAGTCTAGTGGCACCCCCTTCCCTTCCGTAGCCCAGTTGTGGTACAATGAACAGGTACAGCTGCCCTGGTAGTCTAGTGGCACCCTCCTCCTGCCCATAGCCATGCCACTTCTACTATAAAATGTATCAATCCCTTGTAGTGTAGTGGTACCCCCCATGTAGCCTGATCACCTAGGCTATAATAATACATTAATCCTGGTAGTCCATTGGGACCCCCCCCGATATGGTGATCCCAAAAGTGTACAAGTCTGTACAGCCCTGGTAATCTAGCGGTCCCCCAACCCCAACCATATCCCTGAGCACTGATCGTCAAGTATAGGGCACCTACCTGGTGGTCCAGTGGCTCCCCCATCCTCACAGTCCCCCTGCTCACCCAGCACACCTTCCCCATCATCGGCGGGCAGCTGCAACCCACCCATATACTGCCCGGCTGCCTGCCAAATGACATCGTACAGTACGAGCTGTAAGCTTAGTGGTCCACACTGTAGACCAATGGGTGTGCAGTGCATACTGTACATGTTACTCACAAATACCTGAATGAATGACCCTTCACTCAGATATCTGTGTGTGACATGTACAGTATGCACTGCATGTCCATTTGTCCACAACTCATACTGTACAATGTCATTCGGCAGGTGGCCAGGCGGTATGCAGGTGGGTTGCAGCAACCCACCAATGATAGGGGTGCTGGGTGGGCAGAAGACCTGTGAGGGTGGTGAGCCTGGACCACCAATACAGGAAACTATGCTGGATGGTCAGCGTGCTGAATACATTTGGGTGGGGGCACTCACTGAGCTACCGGGGCTGTCAGGCTGTACACTTAGGGGATCACTGCATCGGGGAGGAGGTGAGTCTCAATGGACTACCAGAGTTCATGTATTATTATAGCCTAGGAAATCAGGGCTACAGGGAGGGTGGGGGACAGCGACACTACCAGGGATTGTACATTTCATTGTATGGGCGGCGCGACTATGGGCGGGAGGGAGGTTTCACTGGACCACCAGGGACTGGAGTTATACATTTTTACAGTGATCAGGGTTTGGGCGGGGAGGTGGGGCACCACTAGTCCAGCAGGGTACATATGGGTGATTGTGGATGGTGTTCTGGGTGGGCGGGTGGCCACCCATGGCTGTTGGTTGCTGTGTTGCACTGTGCAGTACAGCAGCCTACCTGTGGGTGACCAGCATTTGAGCCATTTTTTTCAGGCTTAATTGTGTGCTTCAGTATGCAGTGCATCTGAGGGTCATGCCAGCATATGCGCAGCACATCCCAGGCTGAATATTAGGATATCCCGCATATGCATGGGCACGCCCCCTTCTGATGCACCACATCCATTACCATTGCACCCCAGAACATCAGGACTTGCGCTACGCAAATTCCCCTTTTGAATATTGCCCCAGGGTGAATATCTCGGCCTTAGTGTCTTTTCTGTGAGCATTGTTTTGAGAAACGACTATGCAATGGATCGCTATTTTTTTTTGTCTTTCTGCTTTGTGGTCTGGGCAAATGGACTCTCAATATCAGCCTTGGTAAGTTTTCCATCTCTAGAACATTTGATATTGCATAAGAAGAAATAGCGTTATGCTGCCAGATGCTATATACTGCCATCGGGGTCCTACACTCTGTCAGTAAGGACATAAGAGTATCTTACATACTAACATACTAAAATGCCAGCAGAATAGGCCTAACAGTCTCTCAAGTCTGCTCGATTTTCAGCACCCACACTGAGGGCCAATTTTGGTCCCCCCTTCCCCCTTGGGTTATATTGTCCCCAGTCCCAGATGTTCCACCTGTATTGGGCCTGGTCAGATTTACCCTCCCCATGTACCTGTCCCAACCCCTCTTAAACCCATCCACAGTCTCCACCTCTACCATCTCCCTGCGCTGTACATTCCATGGCTCCACCACCCTTTCAGTGAGATAACATCTCCTCCTCTCCCCTCTCTGAGCCTGACCCCTTCCAGCTTACATCCATGACCTCTTCCTTCCTTTGGAGCACCCTGACTGGGCCTCCTTTATTGATCCCTTTCATGTACTTAAAGACCTCTATCATTTCTCCCCTGTCCCTTCTCTCCTCTTGGGTGTACATGTCGAGCTCCTTGAGCCTCTCCTCATAGGTCCTCTCCCCCAATCCCCAGATCTTTTTGTTTGCCCTCCTTTGGACCCTCTGTAGGAGTGTAATGTCCCTCTTTAAATGTGGTCTCCAAAACTGTACACAGTACCCGAGGTGTGGCCTAACCAAGCAGTTGTACAGTGGAAGGATCACTTCCTCCTTTCTGGAGGTAATCCCCTGGTGATGCATCCAAGCATCTTATTTGCCCTTGTCGCTGTCCTCCTACAGGTCTCTGAGTTGTTCATTTTGACATCTACCACTACCCCAGGTCCCTCTCACCCTCCATGACTTGAATCATGTGTTCTCCCGGAGTATACCCCTTGCCTGGATTTCTGACTCCCAGAAGCAGAACATTGCACTTCCCAACATTGAATTTTAGTTTCCATTTTCCTGACCACCTTTCCAGAGTCTCCAGGTCCTCCTGCAAGGCCACCCTCCCGTCCTCCCCATCCACCACTGCACCCAGCTTTGAGTCATCTGCTAAGAGACTCATCTCACTCCTGATCCCCTTCCTGATGTCTGAGATATAGGCATTGAACAGGAGTGTCCCCAGTACTGACCCCTGTGGAACCCTACTAGTAACTCACCTTGGGGACGAGGTTAATCCTCCAACCACCACCATCTGAGTACTCTCAGAGAGCCAATTTCCTATCCATCTTAACAACTGCCTCCCTACCCCAATTTTCTTCAGCTTAGCCAGCAGGCCACTGTGGGGTACCGAAGAATCAAACGCCTTGCTAAATTACAGAAAGAGGATGTCCACTGGCCTACACTGGTCCAGAACCCTCATCACCCAGTCATAAAACTCAACAAGATTTGTCTGGTATGATCTTCCCATGACAAAGTCATGCTGCCTATCATCCAAGTACCCAGTTTGCTCCAGTAATCCCTCTAGCCTTTTCTTGACAATACCCTCCATCACCTTGCTGACCACCGATATCAGGCTAACGGGCCTGTAATTTCCTGCCTCCTCTCTTGATCCCCCCTTGTGGATTGGCACAACATGTGGCACTCTCCAGTCTTGGAGCACCCACCCAGTCCTCAGAGAGATGTTGAAAAGCTCCTCTAGTGGGTTTGTCAGGACATCCACCAGTTCCATCAGCATCCTCGGCTGTATATCATCTGGCCCAGATGCTTTCTCTGTCCGAAGGGACCTGAGGGCTTCCCTTACTCTCTCCACTGAGATTTCATCCTCCACGTCCTCCCCCTTTTCACCCTGCTTTGCTGGTCTCCCTCCCCATCTGTGGTGGCCACTCCCTTTCCGCAGACCCTTCAGGGCCCCTGGTCTCTACTGGGCCCACCCCTTGTTTGGGTTTGCCCCGCTCCCCTTGCAAGACATAGCCCCTCCACCCTCCCCTGGTAAAAACTGAGGCAAAGTACTCATTTAGGACTTCTGTCTGTTTCCCCACCTCCTTTGCCCAACCATCCCATATCCTTATCTTGCTGATCTGCCCCCTTGCTTTCTTTTTTTTTCCCTATGTATCTAAAGAAACCCTTGTCCCCTCTCCGGATCCCACTTGCCAAGGACTGCTCCTTTTTTACCTTAGCTGCTCTCAACACCCTGGTGACTCTCTTGGCTGTCAGCTCATATTCCTCCTGATCCCTTTCACTTCTTGAGCATTTGAAGCGCCTATAGGCCGCCTTCTTTTCCCTCACCACCTCCTGTACCTCCAGAGTCCACCAGCAGGGTTTTCTGGCCTTTCCAAACTTACATCTTTCCCTTGCACAGGATCTGATAACCATCTGTATTCCCCTCCTAATGATCCCCCACCTGCTGCCACTATCTATATCCGACCTTATCCTGTCCAGGCAATCTTTAAGGATCCTTCATATCTCACTGAAGTCTACACCCCTAAAGTCAGTTACTACCATCCTTGTTGGGCTTGCTCCCCCCAGGTCCAAGAAGAACCAGAATGTGGAGTGATCACTTCCAGCCAACGGGTTCCTCACCTCTAGGCCCCTAATCTGATCACTGTCTGCCAGGACCACATCTAGTGTCCAGGCCTCTCTAGTTGGCTCACCCACCTGTTGTGTCAGAAATGCATCCTGTAAGACATTCAGCAGCCTCTGCTCTCTGGTCACTGATGATGTCATAGACCCCCAGTCTGTTCCTGGCATGTTGAGGTCCCCCATTACCACTACTCTTCTGTTTTCCAGTTTACAGTGTCCCTCGATATTTGCCACCAAACTTTCTTCCAGGACCTCTGCCAGTGCTGGTGGTCTGTATACCACTCCAACATTTACTCTCTTACTTCCCTGCATCAGCAAGGTGACTCAGATAGCCTCTATGTTCCCCTCTGTCTCCTTTGCCTCTCCAATACCCATGCCATTTCTGACTAACAGTGCTACACCACCACCCCTTTCCTCCCCCCTATCTTTTCTGAACATAGTGCAGCCCTCCAGATTTAGGTCCCACTCATTCCCTTGAGTGGCCCAGGTCTCAGTGACTGCTGCCACATCTACCTTCCCCTCAACTAGCATCACCAGGAGCTCAGGCATTTTAAGCTCCTTGCATTTATCAGGACAACTCTTCACCTCTTTTCCCTTCTCTCCTTTCTCCCCCTTGAGCTCCCATTTCTCAGCTCCTGTACCATACCTGGTGACCCATTTCCATATCTCCCTAGACCCCTAGAGGACTGGAGACAATGTCCCTCATTTATCATACCTGCTGGTACTGCCCCTTTTTTGATCCCTCCCCCTTCACAAGTTTAAACTCCACCTTTCGCTGATGAACCCAGCTAGTTTGAGCTTTAGGATTTCCTTCCCCTCCAAATTTAGGTGGAGTCTGTTCCCAGCATACAGCCCCTTATCCTCCCAGGTTCCCCCCAGTCTCCCACCAGGCCATACCCCAATTCCCCACACCACTCCCTAAGCCACTGATTTATCTCCCTAATCTTCATCTTGTTTTCCCCACTAGCCCTTGGATTTCTGAAAAGGAGATCTTTCAGCCTATGGAAAGGCATATCCTGGCCAACTCCCGGAACCTTGCCTGAATTTCTAATTCACTATTACCATTTATGTTGTTTGTCCCCAAGTGCACTAGAATGTCCGGGATCCCCCCACATTCCCTTGCCAGTGAATACAACTCATGCTTGGCCTTGTGCACCGTCAGGTCTCAATGACATTTGGTTCTGATCAAACAGGTTTTACCCCCCCTCCTGCCCCTCCCACTGGATGCCTCTGATCATGGAGTCCCCCAATAGCAGTACTCTAACCTCCCCCTTGCCTTCCTGCTCACCCCGGGTTCTCCCTCCTTCCATGCCCCTCCTCATCCCTTCATCTGGATTCTCCCCTCAACCGGCTCCTCGCACCTCCCACAATCTGGGTGTTGAAGGTAACCCCTTCACTATTGTTCCTGGTCACCTCCTCTACCCATGTCCTGGCCTTCTTTATCCCCCCACCCGAGTATCTTTCTCAGTATCTCTTTCCCAACTCCTTACTAATCCATCCATTCTATCCGTCTGCCTACTTGGCTTTCTGCTTGCTATAATCCCATATATGTCCTGTGCCTTCCTGAGTGTCGTGCTCCCCGGTTCCATACCATTAGCCTCCTCCTTGTTCCCCTGATCCTTTTTTTTCTTCTCCACTCCTACCCCTCTTCCCCCATCCTGTCCAGGACTGCCTTTATTGCTTCCTTGCCACTTGCCCCTTTCATCTGTTGTGTCCATCACTGCCCCAGCTTCACCAGCAGCAGTATCATCATCCTCCTCCTCTCTTCCTCCCCCACACACACTTCTTCTACCAATGGGCATAGAGGGTTAAACAATTTGTGAGCATTAGCCCATTCCCCACTGCCCCAGTCCCTACTGCCTCTCTCGGTTTCCTTTGGACACCCCCAGACTATTGCCTACTGCTGTGGAAATTTCCACCTTTTCGGCCTCATCTGCCAGGGTTCCCTAGAGGCCGCTGTGTACCCCCCTTCCCACATCTCCTAGTGTGAGCACCTCTCTTCACTTCTCTCCCAACTTGGGAGGCCCCAGCACCTAGTGCTTCCATGTAAGTGACCGCTTGCCTCCTACCTCTCCAATCCTTCCACCCCAGCTGCCTTTGGATGCCCTCTATCTCCTCCTTAAGCTGTGCCAGCTGGTAGCACACAGGGCATCCCCCAAACTTCCAAGTTCAGTCCAGTATCATGGCCCCATCACACCCTGTGCATCCAACCACCTGCCCAAAGATACCTGCTTTAGTGATATCTGGTCCCTTCCTCATCATCACAGCAGTATTTTCTAGGCCAAATTACCAACTCAGTGGCTCTACAGTTTCTCGAGCTATCAGTACATATACATAGGCAATCCCCCATACAGCATACAGACTTTTAAACTTGCAATGCTTGGGTGGATGAACTGTTCCTCACCTCACTTATTAGCTTTAAGAGTTGGCTTACAGGGGAGGTTTACAACTCCTTAAGCTCCCCCCTCCCAGCCTTTCAACCCAACCCCCAGCAGAGAGAACTACATGAGCTGCACCTGAAGCCTTTTCCTCTAATTGTAGGGCAGGTGTTCCCCTATAAATGAACTGTGCTCTGGGGAGGGAGAGGTGGGGGAGGGTGGGGTTTGGGCCCACACCCGATTCTCACTACAGTGTATCAGCCCTGCATCTGCACCTGCACAAAAAATAGGTTTGCTACCAAAAGAAACAGGTCTCCAATTCAAATAGCCTCACCAACAACATATGAAAATAGGCTTGAGATTAGAAGATATAGGTCTCCAATTTAAAGAAACAGCCCCAATAAAATCACACCAAATGTGTTTTTAAATCAGAAGAAATAGGCCTCCCCAAACACAGCCTGCTACACAGTGAAACATCAAACAAATGAGCCCACTTATAGCCATCAAAATAGGTTTCAAAATTCCAACAGCCCCAAAACAATACCCTGCTAGCCCCTTAGAATTAGTAAAAAAGAAAAGAAATAACCTTCTACCAAGTAAAATCCACAAGAAACAATTCAAAATCAGCAAGAAGAAGCTACTGTACTGGAAATTTGTTTTGGACTTTTGTCACAGCCTGCAGAGTTTAATTTTTTTAAAGTTGACTGCTTTTAATTTTGCCTCTTAATTTCTATGGGGACATATGCATGTTATCATCATCCCTGCGATCTGTGTTCTGAGTCTGATCTTTTGTTTTCATTGCTTCCCTTAGATGCTCCAGGTCAGATACAGGAGTTTCACTTTGTGCTGGAAAACTCATCAGTCAAACTATCTGTTTTGGAGTAAAGTGGACTTGTTTACAACAATTTTGTTCTTTCTTTTTTTTTTTTAGGACATGTACCCAGCTGTGTAATACCTCTAATAGTTTGTGCAATGCTGTATTGATATCTAAATGGGAAGTTAAGGTTTTGCATGTAAGTTCTGGGATTCAGCTTTATAGTTTAAGGGGCATTTTCTATAGTATACATTTTATGTGAGTCTGCAATTTAATAAGATCACCTCTCTAATATATACTACTGTATATGTTTTTCCTTGTTTTTAATATGTTAATATACTGTATACCAGGTTAATTAGCTCTGTTGGCAAACAGTTTAGGGTTCAGTTTATAGCAGACACATTTTTTTTGTTAAGGGCTACTACTATATAATAATCTTTTACAATTTTTCTTTGGATGGTATTGGCTTTTCTGGGGTTTTCCAGATACAGACTGCCTTAATGTTTGTAGGACTTGCAAGTCATTCTCCTCTTTTTTGATAGGCATGTAATGCACTAAAGTTTGTTAGATGTGAAGTTAGGAAGGTTGATTTTTTTGGGATGGGTGAGCGGGAGGGGAGAGTGGGCTGTGGCCTCGGATCATGGGGATTATCATGCACCAGGTGATGTGTGTGTTGGGTCTAGGGCAGGGAGGTCGGTGTCTTCTGTAATTTTTAGGGAGACTTTTATTTTTGTGGGATTTTGTTCCCATGAATTTTATGCACCATCGTATTTGATGATACATGTTGCTGTCATGTTTTATTATCTTATTCTGGTGTTTTTTCTTTATGGGATTACACTGGTTTGATTTCTACATAGTTACAGATATTAGCTTACAGAGAATAATTGAGGAGAGGGTTGTAGGGGGAAGTTTCATGCCAATGGGTTTTGTAAGACGGATTATTTGGGATGGATAGGGTAAAGGGGTGGTGGTTCTCCAGAGCTGGCTCCTTTATGGGTTCTTTATTGTCAGCAAATTGTTAATATGGAATGGCAAATCTGGTTATAATGCTAGTTTTGTAAAACATGTTGTTACAGGGATACCGATTTTGAGTACTGGGTCTTACTGTCGTACGCTTACAAGTGTACAGTATTTCAGGGAATCCCAGACCTGTGCACTCCCCGAGTTGGAACCCCTGGAGATAGAATCCTTAGTGAGGGGGTCCGGGTGGCACAGACCCCCATAACGGGGAATTGGGGGTCACAGCCCCCAACACAACAAAAGTTAAAAAGAAATTGTGCAACGCAATTAAGTCGCAAGGCATTTTGACCCAGTGCCCTGATTTTGTAGATGGAATGTTAAGGGTGCCCGATCCCCAACTAAAAGGTCCAATATTTTGTTGCACTTGAATAAGTTACAAAATAATAATGCTCTCCTTCAAGAGGCACACCTTCCCAAGGCCCAGCTTCCTTTATTTCGTAGACATTGAGTGGGTCAGATTTTTGGTACTGGGCTGGACTCCCGCAAGAGGGGTAGCTGTTTTAGTGGCAAGCAGAGTTCTTTTTCATTTGTTACAAGAACTCAGTGATGCCTGGAGCAGATATGTACTCCTTAAAGTTTTGCTGGGCCATAAAGTAGTAGTTTTGAGGGTCATTTATGGTCCTATGTCAAAAGATCCTAGTTTTTTCACATCTATACTGAATTTACTCCTGCCCTGGATACCTCTCCCCATATTACTTACTGGGGATGGGAATATAGTGATTAATAATGAATTACATAGATCAGGTTCGATATAACAAAAGCTGATGCCAGCACAGCTGGCATTGCAAGAATTAATGGGTTCCTTAGGTTTTGCAGACCAGTGGCAGGCCTTAAATCCAACATCATGGGAATATTCTTTTTATTCAACACCACATAACTCATTTTCCTGTTTTGATTTTTTAATAGGGATTGAGCACTTGCAGGGTATTCAGCTGTGTCACTATGGAGCTAAAGTTCTTTCAGATCATCACCCAGTTATTCTTCAGCTTAGTTTTCCTTTTTCTACTACTTTAGATAAAGCCTGGTGTTTTAATAGCCAACTTCAAAAAATTCCAGAAGTTAAGGACCATCTCATTAAGTTCATTAAGTTTTTTGGGAAACTATCTCCCCCTCTATGCCTCGAAGAGGCATGTTGTGGTGCACACAGAAGTGTGTTCTTCGAAGAGAAGTTATTTGCATTTCCTCTAGGCATAAAAAAATAGAAAACCCAGGCAATGACAGACTTCTCCTTTCTGATTAGACAGTTTGAGATCAAGCTATCACCTAATTCATCTGAGTTGGTATGGGAGCAAATGGAATCTCACCAAGCTAAATAACATGAGCTTTTAAATGAAAAAGCAGAGCATTTATTACTATGAATTAAAGTTCAATATTTTGACCAAGGTGAAAGAACAGGTAAACTCCTTGCTCTTCATCTCAAACAACAGAATATGGATCAGATAGTTCCTTCTATTAATTTTGATTCTGGTCAGCAGGTAACTTCTCCTTGGGATATTCTTGATCACTTCAAGGGATATTATCAAGCCCTATATACTTCTATCCCAGAGGTGCGCTCTTGTTCCCAATATATACTGTTTCAAGGTCTGGACCTCCCAGAGTTATACGAGGCCCAAATAGATTATTTGAAGTCTCCATTAACTGAACAGGAAATAAAAGAAACTATTGATTCTTTGTCCCCAGATAAAGCACCAGACCCAGATGGCTGCAAGCCAAATTTCAATCAAAAATATAAAGATCTTGTAACCCCAGTGTTACTAAATACCTTTACTTATATCTTTTCTCATAGTATGACAGATCCCTCCCTAACAGAGGATTTAATTGTGCTTTTGTTAAAGCCTTGGAAAGATCCTTCAAATGTTACAAGCTATACGTCTATATCTCTTATTAACCTAAACTACAAGATATTTTCTAAGATTTTGGCCACTCGGTTGAATAGGGTGTGGGGCATGTTTATAAGTAGGGAATGGGTGGGGTTTATTCCTGGAAGGCTATCAGTGGACTATATACAGAAGCTGTTACATCTGTTATCCACATCCAGGGAGTCCTGCATACCAGCGGCCCTGGTTTCCCTTAATTCAGAGAAAGCTTTCAATAGGGTCTCGTGGGACTTTTTATTTAAGTTGCTTCCCAGCTACTGGGTACTGCCTGAGTTCCTACAGTGGGTTGAGGTCCTATACTCCAACCCCATGGTCTGCGTCCTATGTAATGGACTCCATTCAGGACTTATCTATTTAAAGCAGATCACCAGGCAGGGATGTCCTTTGTTGCCACTTCTTTTTAATCTTTTTTTGGAACTCCTAATTAGAAAAATTAATATCACCCCTCAGATACTAGGTATATTTGTGGGACTGCAGTAATTTAAGCTATCAGTCTATGCAGATGATATTTTACTTTATCTAACTTATCCAGATTCATCCCTGCCTGCTGCCCTGGAGATAATAGACCAATTTGGACTCCTCTCTAATTATAAATTAAATTTTGATATGACGGAGATTATGTCCTTAAATTGTTGGACCAACGAAGCTGGACTTGAACACTTAGGATTAGTCTTGGTTAAAGATACTGTTAAATACCTGGGCCTACAAATTAGTACATCTCTCTATAATATGAGGCATTACAATTTAGATATGTTATTGGATTGGGATAAACATGATTTGTATAGATGGGCTCTGCTACCTCACTCTTTTTGGGGATGGGCACAGATAATAAAGATGAACATATTACCTAAGATTCTATACCCACTCATCATGCTTAATTTAGTTCTCCCTCAGTCGTGGTTTCATAATTTACATAGAATACTGTCCACCTTCCTTTGGAAAGGTAAATCTCCATGGAAAGCCTTTAATAAACTAATGGCAACAAAAGAGATAGAGGCCTCCTCATTCCTAATTTTTATTCATACTATTTAGTGATTCACAGTTCCTGATTTTTACAACGGCAAACAAATCCGATAGAAGATGCCAAAATAGAATATATACCTCAATGGTTGGAGATTGAAAGCTTCTTGTGTGATCATTTACAAATAAATATTAAGACCTTACTACATATTCCCTGAAATAATTTCCCCTGTTCACTGTAAGGCATCCTGATAGCTATTTCACTCCATGCACACAGGTAACTATGCACTCTTCCTCATACTGAACCAAGGAAAGATGTTTTGCAACTCTTGTTAGGGAATCTGAATCTTAAAATTGCAGGAAAGCCTATTAACTCTGCTTTTTGGCCCTTTTCAATGGTGAGCTCAGTAGAACATCTCCTCAAAGATGGCTTCCTGGTGACTTTTCAGGAAGCTCAATAAAAATTTCAAATTCCCACTAATTATTGTTTTAAATATTTTTCAGATTTCACATCTACTTTTTAGCTGTTTTGGTTGAGGACCGTAGCCTAATGTGTATGGTTCTAAGATATTTATTTTAGCCCCAAATGTTGTCATGTTGCATGCTATTTCCTTTCTTTATAATCAGGTTTATGAATTGCTCCCATCTAAGATACCAGGAAATATTCTTTACTAGAATAGAGCTCTCCTCCCTCCTGGGACATCATATGAATGGCTTAGATTATGGGTTAATATGTACAAATATATTAAGTGGGATTGTTATTGTCACATGCAGTTATTAAATCCTACATAATATTTATTGCACACTTGTGAAGTTGTGTTGGATGGGAAAATTGCTGTCCGATACCTGTACATGGTGTGGTAAAGCACTGGCACCTTGTTGCATATCTTTTAGGACTGCAAGAAGGCTGCACCCCTGTGGGACTCCATTCAACAACATATGGGCCCACTTTCAGGTTCAGATACCAAGTTCTCTCCTGAGTTATGTTTATTGCGGTTATTTGAAGGTAATTTTAATTGTCAACCAATGTTATTATATGGCCTTGATCTCAGCCTGTGCCAAAAAATGTATTATAAAGCATTGGAGTGATCAATATATACAGTCATATATGGAATGATACAAAGAGATAATAGATGCACTACAGGTGGAAAAAATAATTGCCAGTATGTCAGATCATTTATCCAATTATAAGAAAGTATGGGAACCCTTGTATATTTTACTTTTACTTCAAGAAGCATACATAATTTTATTGTACCCTGCTGGGTGGTCCAATGTGCTTGATATGGAGTCTTTATATTACACTTTTCAGTGATCCTGATTTACTTGTGTCCTTCCCTATGGTTTTCCATATGTAATTTGATATCACTTACAGCTTTATAAGTTTGGATCTAGGAGCCTATATGCCAGAGTACTGGGATTGGTTAAATAACGGGGGGAAGGGATAGATGCATTTTTCTTTTCTTATTTCCTTTCTGTAATGTGTATATTTTTTCCTTCTGAGGAAGGGTTGTTGTGTTATCTGTTGTTCTGTGTTTTTTTTTATTGAGTTTGTTCTAGTTTATGCTTATTGAAAATTCTTAATAAAGTATACTAAATTTAAAAAAAAATACATATTGTAAGAGGGCTTACTCTTGAGATTAGTAGTTACACTAGTAACATACAGTAGGTGCAGTATGTATAAGGAAGAATCTAGACAGAACTAACTGTAAGGAAAATATTTTTTTGGTCACCTGTAACAAGGTGGATAGTCCTTGGTATTAGAGCTGGCAGTAGATCAGTGAGGCTCCAAGTTGTACCTGGACTGTAACATATGAATGGTGAAAGACTGCTAGAGGTATGGCTGGTGCACTGTTCTTTGAACACAATACAATGAAAAAAATTTACTTTGATAAATATCGGTCTGACAGAAAGCTTTGGAATGAAATAGAAAAAGTAAAACTAGAGAAATTATTGTTCTTGACTGGTCCATTTTTTATGTAACTTGTGCTTAGTGCAAAATGTAGACATGTACTCAGTTACAACTTCAGTACATTTTAGAGAGAAGAAACATGAGGCATCCAGATAATTTCAGTCTTGGATTTCAGCTTTGAAATTTGACATCAGCAATTGTTTAATCACCACTTTGTAATGTGTTCAATGGATAAACTCTATTTAGGCTGCAGCATATATTTAAAAAACAGCAATTTATGCCTAGAGTTTATAATGTCACTGTCTCATTAACTAGACACACTTATGTTTTTGAAAGGAACATAAACAATGTTTTTACATTTTTAATATAACTATATAGCAACACATTTGGGCATGTGTGAAATCTGTTTTATCACCCCATTGTATTGCTTATGTTTTTGTTTAGAAAGAGTCCTATTTTCCTTATTTTGGGCCCCATATTAATGCAGCTGTATTCCCTGCCAGTACTGATTTTTTAATTTCTTAGCTGTTCCAGAACCCAGTGTTATCAGTTGTGCTGAAGATTACAGTGAAGTAGAACACAGTGACATCAGCTGAGCAAGAGTCACTGATGTTCAGTTTCATTGTAGTCTTGAGCTAAACTGATGTCACTGAGTTCTGAAACCACTAAGAAATTAAGAAACAGAAAGAAAATTGGGTGGTACAATGCTGCATTAAAACTGGGTCCAAAATAAGGACAAAAATGGACTATTTCAAAACAAAACCATTAACAATACACTGGCATGATAAAACAGATCTCTCACATGCCCAAATTTAAAATGATATAAAACAATGTAAACAACATTGTATTCCATTTAAAATTCCCACACTAAAGCTATCAGATTCACATTTGCGTACTACAATCTTTTCATACTCGTTATCAAATAGCACCAAGCTTGGAGGCACTATAGAAGAAATCACTAACATACGCAACAATGATTCTGTTTCTTATTGACAATTGGGCAGCATAGTATATAACTTTTACTTTTGATCAAATAAACCATGGTTAGCAACATATTCTAGTTACCATATGTTTTCAAATGAAATTATTTTAACTGCTGTTATGCTCTTCTCATCACTAAGTTAATTGCCCTGATGCTATTTACAACATCAGGTGGAAGATATTCAAAAATTTGCCCAGTGGTCAACATGATTATGCCCAGTTTGCCTGGGGTTTGTGCCCATGCACAATATTCAAAAGGGGCTTTTGCACATGCCAACAGGGTTAGCATATGCAAAAAAATAATGTACAGTATGTGATGGGCAAAGGAGGGGCAAGGACAGGAATACTGGTGCATTGTGATATTCAGCACATTCACACTGCACAAATGGGTTAGCATAGGCCACTTTACGCAGCACAAATAATGACAATCAAAAGCCTGACTTATTCCAGGAAACCCTAGTGGTCAGAGGAGCAACTACAATCAACAACCAAGTTAGTGGTTGGGGGACCACACCTGCCCCCTGGCATTGTGTGGCCCCTCATCCCCCTATCCCCATGAAATGAAAATATATCCCTGGTATCCAATGGTCCCCTGATCTCTGATCCTTGTCTCATTTCTGAAAACATATGTCCCTGTGTCTAGTGGTCTCCTCATCCTCCAATCCTCATCCCATATATAATAATTGATTTTTCTGGTGTCTTGTGGTCCCTCCTGTCATCTGAGCCCTGTCCCATTTATTATAATACTTTTCCATGGTGATTGGTGGTCCCCCCAACCTCTGATTGCGATCCCATAGATTATATTTCTCTGTTGTCCAGTGATATTCCCCTTCCTCCATTTGTTGTCTTACATAATATAATAGAGTTCTCTGGTGTCCAGTGGTTCCCCCATCCTGTGATCACCATTCCTTTGGAAAAAAAGGCCCTCCTTGGCATCTAATAGCCTGCCAAAACTGCCTGCACTGTACACGCTACTCTGCCACCCCCCAACAATTGACACTAGTGCTGTTGCTCTAATATGGTGACTAGCACAGCCCTTCACTCACCTCCTTAGCCAGCCAGTGTATGAAATGACAGGGAGCATGCATCTGATATACTGTATAAGGAGTGTGCCCTCTACTATTCAGAAAGAGCATGGATTGGGTATTGCACAAGGTGCACACTCTCCTTGTACATTGCAGAGGCTGCACAAAGCTTGTACCCTCTACAATACAGAGGGCATACTCCAATTACAGTACATAAGACATGCACTCTCTGACATTTCCTATGGCAGCCTGCCTTGGAGGTGAATGGAGGGCTGTGCTGGTCACCATAGCAGATCTGCAGCACTGGCATCAATGTTTAGGAGGTGCTAGGGTAGTTCCACCAGTGAGGATGGACTGCTAGATGCCAGGCAGTTCATTCTTTTTATTGGAACAGTGATCAGAGGGTGGGTGGGCCACCAGACTCCTGGAAAATATAATATATGGGACAGCAATGGAGGGTGGTGGAAGGCACTGGACACCAGGGATATATATTTTATGGGATGGGTGATTGGAGAGTGGAGGAAGCAACAGGAAACCAAGGACTTTTTTTTTACAGGGATGGGTGCTCTGAGTGTTGATGGGGCCAGTGGTAGGGGTGTGAACCTGCCACTGTTTCCCATGCAGATGAGCCCATAATGGGCATGTAATGGCCCCTTAATACCTTGCATGCCCAATGGGCTCATCTGCATGGGGCAGTGGGAATATAGTGCCAGGAGATACCAGCGCTATCAGGTCTGGTTGTGCTGTTCCCTCCTGGTTCCATGCTGGGCCAGTGCTATTGGCTTAGCTCTGGACCAACATGCCCCTATATTCAGTCAAATAGCGTCGGTGCACTATTTGACTGAATACAGCAGCCTCAGGGTCATGGGTAATAAGCAAGTGCAATACAAAGCTTGGCCCTCCATTCTGCCCATTTTTGAATATTGGGCCCTAGGGTCATAATACATAATTGCAGGTTAAGAGGACAGCTCCAAGGTACAGATTTAGAATGATAAGTTTAAGAACCATTGGCACATTTGAAATATTTGTTTTTTCACTTTTACTGGTTACATACAGCATACTCTTACAAGAATGCAGATTATATAAAAATAATGCTATGTCTGTTAATCACAAATACCTGCCATTACACATTTTTCATTGATATTCTTTTCCTGCCCTCTATAATCCACAGCATTCTGATGATGTAATTTTAATCATTAGTTGCTCAGTATGTCTACCCCTCACACATTATAAGGTTTTTCAGGTTATGGTATGCAAATAACAGCAATATCATTAATCAGCTTTATTCTTAGGGTTCTAAATGTTTTTAGAAGGAGAGCAAATCTATTGTGACTAAAATAACATCATTCTGTTTCCAATGAAATAATGTAACAATATGCTGTGGCTCTCTTTGTTCTAGGAACTAAAATATAATCTCATAGAAATGTCAGAGACCCAAACTACAGTACATTTGTATAATTCAGCATCATTTTTGCATAAGATGTATCTTTTTATAAAAATACCTTAAAGAGGAAATAAAATAAAATACATTTTATATTTCCAAATGTAACCCAGGCTCTACCACAGTTTTGGGAATGGTGAGAAGAAATAGTATGCTCCCATGCCAGAGCAAAAAAAGGGCACCACAGTTTAGAGTGATCTAAAAGTCAGAGGAGTGGTATGCTGAGAAGAAGTAAAGACCCTGGTTTGCTCACCAGTGATTTCACAGCTGTGAAGGAATATCACTGGGCCTCTGTGCAAGGTTTGTGCCATGGATCTTGTGTGACATGAAGCCCATAGGATCTTTGGGTCCAGTTTGTAAAGTGAGTATGCCAGGTCTAGCAAGCCTGCCCAGGGCACCATACTGCTTCTGGACCTTAAGGGAAGAGTAGTGGAACATATAGCTGGGCACAGGTGACTGTGAGGGAAGCCAGGTTATAAATGTAAGGAGTGTGTAGTAATACTCTAGCCAAGGTACTTGTGAGACATTCTGAGTGACTTTGAAAAAAATTCAGCACATGAGGATGATACTGTGTATCTAGTAGAGAATCACTGTAACCACTTTTCTGGTCCCATATACAGTGGTAAATGCATTGCACAAGATTTTACCTCTCTCTGCTACCTGCAGAGTTTTTTTATTGGGAAGGAACAGGATCACTGTGTGGAAATATTTTGGAACTATGCTTGAATGGGCACCTGAATCAGGACATGGGTGCATATAAACTGGGAACTCAACAAATGAGTTACACACATGAATGAAATGGATTAGTTGGAATGTTTAGACTTGTTATTTATGACACATTTGTGTGTCATTACGGATAATGAACAAAAATGGTGTAATAGCTACAATAGGAAGGGATTAGGGAAAGTAATTGGAGTAATTCAACACAGACAGTAAGTCTAACAGAAAAATGTTTTGGGGATAATAATGAAAATTCTGAAGTAGAGATGATTATGGCCACACAGTTGGCTGAAAATGCTCAAATCATTGCCAAATGAAGGCTAAGGGGGGATATTAAACTTTCTGGTAATAAAGCATCTATTAAAATCTGTGGAATACATTAACAATGTGATGAGAATTGTGGAAGGCTGTAAGAGCTTGTAAATCAATTATTGGAACAGGACTTGAAATCCCTAATGGGAGAAATAATATATGACATTGTGTAAGAAGCCCTTCCAACACACATCCATCAGTCTCTGTAATATTCAATGCACTGGAAATAAGTACAGTAAATAGACTTGTAAACAGGAATAACAACTTAATCATCTGTGCATGGACATAGCATCCTCCATTTCTATATTGTCATATTTGAGGGAGTCAAAGGAAAACTGTTTAGACTGTAAACAAATCAGTATCAAAACGTTGGAAAACATAATATATAACAAATGGGAGAAGAGAAAAATAATTGCATACAATCACCACCTCTTCTGACTATACACAAGTTAGAAGCAAACAATAATGGAAACTCAATCAAATCTTAAGCAAACAGAATGTTACCTCATAGACAGAATAGTTTGTATTACATTAGGGTAAAAGGGCATACAGTGAGTATGGAAAAAGACAGGTGTTATAATTATGGGCAAATCAATTGGCAGTTAAAGATAGCATACTACTGAATCAGATTTTGGCAGAAGCAATAAATTGGACACATTGGGAATTCATATCTGTGACATGTCAGATCCCCCAAAGGCTGTAGAAAAGGAAAGTAAAGCACAAATGACACAGGAAACAGTATTTAATTTAAATACAACTGATAAGTATAAGCAAAACAAAAGACCTTTCCATAATTACTGTCCAAAACTGAAATTTCGGAGTAAGGTGGTACAAATGTCACATTATCTAACAGAGTTGAGCTTTTTGATTGGATAAATCATGACTGACAGATAACATGTAATCTAAATATATACAACATAATGGAAAATACACTGAATGAAGGTGAAGAAATGAAGCATCAAAATAAAATGTTGACATCGATATAGTAGGGGTGGTTAGAAATCTAGCTGATGAACATTTCAGAGCATTCATAAAAAATACAGTATAGTACAGTACATTGTCAAGAAATAAGGACAGTGGATGATATAGTGGTAGAAGAATGGTGGAAGATTTAAGCTATGACTCAAGTAATAAACAGAGAAACAACACCTCAGGGAGATCATCTGGGGATAGTCCATGCTTTACAAAGTAGATAAGGAGTTAGTTGTAAAGGAATCAGTTAAGATACATCCAAACTTCATGATAATTAGGAAAGAATGGAATCATAAATCATACTTGGTGAGTAATTATTATATTCCCCCCAAACAACTAAGAAAATTTTAAATAAGACTTCTGGGATTCATTGGAGATGATACTAAGGTCACCTTTAAACTTCCTAAAGCAGGAATGTTATTAATAAAATAAATACATTTTAGTTTGCATACAGGTAATATGGGGTGCTCATATATGATTTGGAAGACATTATACTAACATTACTGTCTAAGGTATTGGGTTGCTAACAGATATTTTGGACAATGTTATGCAAAAATGACTGTCTACAGACAAGGTTGTAAATAGAAGTGTCTGAAGAATTTTACATTTCCTAGTGAAGATGGGACTGCGTATCCTCAATGGCATGGTTGAGGAAGATTCCCCCAGCACAATTTGCCTACTTTTCAGCAAAAGGTGCCAGTGTCATAGGCTATTATATATCTTTTTTTTTACTGGCAAATATTTGATTGTGTAGATATGACTATATTGGAAAGATCAGAGAGTGACCACTTCCCAATACAGTTCAAGCTACATTCAAGATTTTCACGATTTTCAAATGATAGTTTGCTCAGAAAGTCAGTTGTGTATTTATATATGTATTGATTGATTGATTGATGGATGTGGTTTTTGATTACTGGGTAGGTGCATTAGAAAAAGATATGCCTGTTTTCAGGTACAACACAGTAGAGTACACTTACAAACAATTGTGAAACAACAATACAGTAAAGCAGTACCACTAACAATGTGAAGGATAGCTAGTTACAATAACAAGAACAGCTGACAAATTCAGACAGTAGGGAATCACTGCAGCACGGCGAAATCAGTGCAATAGCAGCAACATCAAGAAATAGAGCAGTTTCACTACACAATTTAAAAACAGACTATGCATCTTATATAAGGGCATCAACATTAAGAATTGTCAGCAAGCACTAGTCAGATAACAAAAGCTGGGTGGCAAAGGATGCAGGAAACAAAGTACAGGGGTCACAGACAGAGAGATGGTGTTATAGCTCTCTTTGAAACAGGCAAGGGAAGGGGGAGAGCCAGAGGGCAACCAGATATTAAAATTAGAAATGGCAGAAAAGTTTTACTTACTGGTGGATTAAAAGATAAATTATTGAACATATTTAAGAGTTGGGACTTGACTAATATAGTACTGAATTTCACATTAGAGTCCACGGCTGATGGTATTTACCAGGACATTAAATAAATTTATCATATATGTCTTCCACTTTTATACAGCACTAAAACCTCAAACATTCAGAAAACTTGATTTAATAAAGATTGTAAATATTATAAAGCACGCTTAATGAAAGTAATCAGATTTGTTAAACAGTCCTTAAAAAAATCATGCATATTTTAACAAATACCAGAAACAATACAAATTGTTCCTTCAATCACAGAAAACTACTCTCCATCTTTAACAGTGAATGGAAATGTTTCAGGCAATTAATATTCAAGACCCCAAACATTTTTTGTTACTTATGGTCAAGGGGGCAGGAAATCATGCTACAAGCATTTCAGGTCATAATGAACAACTAGAGTGGATTATTTATTTATTTATTTTTAACAATCAGACACAATTACAATTATAACACCTTGATAAGTGAATTACAGTTGGGTCATGGCACTCCCTAAATTACCCCAATTGAGGTTGCATGAACTATAGAATTTACAAAAGTTAATAAGGCCCTGGTTTAAAGTACTCCTATATGTTTATAAAGTAGAGACTGATTGGTGAATTCAAAGTCTTGTAATAATGTTCAATATCATGATAGAAGATTATGGTTATCCTAGAGAGTAGAAAGGGAATGTAATACAGTAGTTCTAATCTTCAAAAAAAAAAAAAAAAGAAATCTGACCCAGCCTGAAAGTCATGGACCAATCAGGTATGTAGATAAAAATGTTATTGTTTGTCAAAGAACATTACAAGTTTTGCTAACAGTCATCTCATTAAGAAATACATATGCCCTGTATACATTAACAAGCTAAAATATGTGAAGAGGGTAACAGTAAAAGTGTGCAGTATGAAAGTTATCCATTTATATAAGCTCCTGCCATGACCTCAATTTCTGACTCTGATTGAGAAAGTTGATTGAGTGCTCAGGTGGCTGTAGAGGGGCCCCCATTGTGAAAGTAACATCCCAGAACTGTTGTGATGAAAGCACCTTTTCTGCCTTCAAAGAAGTGTCCCCATTTTTCCAGTTGCTGTACATAACATCTAGCAGTGGTGTGAGCACTGCAGCAGTGGCTTGGACTTGGATGTTATTCTAGGTTTAGAGTTTTATACAACTTTGCAATAACTTAAATTCACTCCTCTGCTGTTTGATATTAGATTCTTCATTAAAAAAATTATTTTATTTGTTGTTGAAGGCAGTGGACAAGGGTCAGGCAATAGATGTCATTACCTGGACCTTAGTAAAGCCTTCGATTCGGTGCCTCATAGGAGGCTGATAGCGAAACTGAGGGACTGGGGAAGGGAAGAGATTAGTAAGATGGGCTGAAAGCTGGTTGGGGGCAAAACACAGAGGGTGGTAGTAGGGGGAGTAGTCTCCAGCACAAAGGTGGTCATCAGCGGAGTTCCACAAGGGTTGGTGTTGGACCCGGTAATGTTTATTGTATTTATAAGTGACATAGGGGAGGGCATTCAGGGCAACATGTGCTGTTCACTGATGACACCAATATTTGTTGGATGGTAGACACCCAGGAGGGGATACAAGAATTAAGGGAGGACCTAGCCAAACTGGAAAAATGGTCAGAGATTTGACAGCTGGGGTTCAATGTCAAAAAGAGCAAGGTGATGCATGTCGGGCCAAAAATCCCAAGAATGGAGTACTATATAGGGAAGGTACAGGTAGCTGCATTTGAAGAAGGAAAAGATCTAGGATTAGTAATTACTAGTGATTTGAAGCTATCCACTAAATACAAAAATGCAGTGACAAAAGCCAACAGAATGTCGGGATGCATTGCAAGAGGTTTCAGTAGCAGGCACAGTGAAGTTATTTTGCCATTATATATATCAATGGTGAGGCCACACTTGGAGTACAGAGTGAGGTATTGACACCCATACCTAAAAAAATAACATTAAACTGCTGAAGGGGGTGCAGAGAAGGGCAACTGAAATAATCAGGGGACAGCAGGACAAGTCATACGAAGAGAGACTAAGAGCCTTGAAGATGTACTCCTTGGTGGAGAGAAGGCAAAGGGGAGATATGATCAAGACCTTCAAGTACCCGAAGGGGGTAAACAGGGTAGAGTGTGGGGGTTTCTTCAACAGGAGAGAAAACACCACCGCCAGGGGACACAGCCTTAAGCTGGGAGTGGTAAGATACAGGAAGGATGTCAGGAAGCACTTCTTCACCGAAATGGTGGTGTTAACCTAGAATGAGCTGCTGGAGGAGGCAGTAGCAGCCAAGACTGTGGGAGCATTCAAAAAAGCCTGGGACAGGCACAGAGGCAAAATGAGGGACAAGAGAAGGGGTGAGGGAGAAGGGGGGTTAGAGACACAGGTGCAGGGGCAACATACAATACCCTATAAAAAATCGAACAGACAAGATAGGTCACAAAGTCTCCTTCTGCTGGCTACTTTCTTATGTTCTTATGTTGTATTGTTAAACTGGAGGGTAGGGTTGGGTAGACAGGCTATAATTAATTACTGTATGAATACAGATGTAAGGTGTATTCTGATAGTTGAAGGAGTGAATGTGATCGAGTGAGTATACAGAGAGTTAGTTGTCGGGGGTGATTGGTGGGAAGTATTTATTTTGGTGTGGGAAGTTAAGTGAGTTTTAAATCCTGACATTGTGACAGAGAATTGGATAGGATATGCTAGGGCATGAGCTATGGCAGTATCACACATTCAACATCTCTGCTACATGACCTCCACCCCTTCATTGACCTCACATGTCAGCGGCAGCAGAGAGACACTGTAGAGAGGTTGGAATTGTTAGGGGGCAGAAGGGCAAGCTGCAGTACACTAGTGAGGTAGCTGAGGTGAGCAGCATCAGGGTGGTCAGGTCCTTGAGGTGTCCTGGGGCAAAATGGGACAATGTGAGAGGCCAGACATGTTTGGCTTCCATTCCCAGGGCTCCCACTGGACTGAGTGGGCAACTAGACAATGGACCGGCAGCCTCCACTAGTCCCCTTTGGGTGGTGCTATGCAATGCTTGATCGATGAGAAAAAAGACAGCTACTAAGGCTGACTTGGTTTCTGTGGTCAACCTGGCATATTTTACGGAGATCTGGTTGGGGTATGTTGCAGGTCCAGTTTTGGAGGCATACATCCCACCAGGATACTCTATAGTTCACTGCCTGAGGTGGAAATGCAGGGGTGGGGTGCGGCCATCTGTTTTAGATCTGACTTGAACTTCTCCGTGCACCCAGTGGAGTCTGCTTCATTGTTTCAATGTGTGATGGTGCATGGGTGTCCGGGTGCAGATTGCAGGATCCTCCTCATTTATCACTGTACAGGGCATGATGGGGATTTCCTACATGAAGTCGCGGACTTAATTGCTGATATGGTGTTGGAGTCACCCAGATGGCAGAGTCTGGGAGACTTCCTCGCACAAGCAGTTGCTTCTGTGTTCCAACTGCCACGGCAAAGCCTTGGACCTAGTATTTTCTCTGGGCTTGAGATCACTGATCTCAAGATTAATCCGGTCTCTTGGTCAGATCACTGCATGGTAAAATTCTTGTTAGCGGCACCCCCTGTTAGTCCCTCCCCTATCGAGACGGTCAGCTGCCACCCTTTGAGTGGACCATCCTCAGAGGGACTATTGGCTGTAATGGATTTTTCTGGTGTGAGTATGGCATGTGCAATGGGGTTGAATGAGGTGGTGGCAGCTTATAATAATGCTGTTACCAAGGCACTCAACACCATTGCACCAATCCGTATGCTAACCAAGCCTTCTCACTTGAGATCTCTGTGGTTTGATGGGGCTCTCACGGAGATGAAGACCAGGGCTCTGAAGTTGGAGCATTGCTGGAGAAGCACATGGGCCTTGGATGACAAACTAGCTTTGAAACTTTACTACGGTGAATACCAAAGGGCAATTAACCATAAGAAGGCATAGTTCCTGTCCAGAGAGATTGCTGCAGGAAGGAATAGGCTGACTCTGCTCTTTCAGGCTGCAGACAGGCTAGTTCATCCAGCCTGTCTGCAGCTGAAAAGAGCAGCTTCAATTGCACAGTGCAAAGAGTTTGCTCACTTCTTTTCTGACAGGGTGTCCTATATTAGGACCAGGATTTCTCCAGTGGAATGCTAACCAAGCCTTCTCACTTGAGATCTCTGTGGTTTGATGGGGCTCTCACGGAGATGAAGACCAGGGCTCTGAAGTTGGAGCATTGCTGGAGAAGCACATGGGCCTTGGATGACAAACTAGCTTTGAAACTTTACTACGGTGAATACCAAAGGGCAATTAACCATAAGAAGGCATAGTTCCTGTCCAGAGAGATTGCTGCAGGAAGGAATAGGCTGACTGCTCTTTCAGGCTGCAGACAGGCTAGTTCATCCAGCCTGTCTGCAGCTGAAAAGAGCAGCTTCAATTGCACAGTGCAAAGAGTTTGCTCACTTCTTTTCTGACAGGGTGTCCTATATTAGGACCAGGATTTCTCCAGTGGGTAAGACCAGTCCCCCACTATAGAACGGGATAGATACAGAAGCACTCTGGCTTTCTGGGATGAGTTTCAGCCAGTGGGGGTAGTTGTGGTTATCAAGGTACTCTCAAAGCTGCAACTCACTTTTTGTAAACTGGACCCTGGCCCGACATGTCTCCTAGTGGGATGAGCTGAATCTGTTGGTCCAGTGTTCACTGAGATTGTCTGGTGCTTGCTTTGATAGTGATTTTTCCTCGATGCCTTGAAAGAAGCATTGGTGAGGCCCCTACTGTAGAAACCATCACTTGACTCAAACATCCTAGTGAATTATCGGTCTGCCTCCAATCTTCCATTCTTGGGAAAGGTAGTGGAGAAGGTGGTGGATTTGCAGTTCAAGGCTCACCTGATGGCCTTTGACATCAACAAGCCACTCAAGTCTGGTTTAGGAGAAAGAATAGCACTGAAACAGCATTGGTCAGAGTGCAAAATGATTTCCTCAGGTCGAGAGATAAAAGGAATGGTCAATTCTCTTTCTCCTTGATCTCTCTTCAACATTTGACACCATAGACCACATGGTGCTGCTTGATAACCTTAGAGAGTGTCATGGACTCACTGGCAAAGTCATCAGCTAGTTTGAGTCCTTTCTGACAGGCTGAATGTAATGGGTAGTGATGGGGATCTTCTCTTCCTGCTCGAAGCTCCTGATCTAATGAGTCCCTTGGGCTTGAGCTTGTCACCCTTGTTATTGGTGGTGTAAATGCTGCCCCTGGGTGACATCATTAGGCATTACAGTCTGGATTTTCACTGTTAGGCAGATGCCACCCAGCTGTTTATGACATTTGTCCCAGGACATTGAACACTGTGGATGTGATAAATAAATGCCTATCGGAGATCCAGGCCTGGATGTTCTCTAATTGGTTGACGCTTAACTAGTATAAGATGGAAGTACTAGTGATTTCAGAAAAAGAGACGTGCAAGAACAAGGGGACACAATTTAAAGACGGGGGGGCGGTTCTGGGGCAATGTGAGGAAGTATTTTTTCACAGAGAGGGTAGTGGATGCATGGAACAGCCTTCCTGAGAAGGTTGTGGGGTCTACAACTGTGGGAGAATTCAAGAATGCATAGGACAGACATAAGGCAGTTCTTGTGGGGGGTAGGAAGAAATAGGCTCTTGGTTAACTAGGATCTGTGGCCTATCCTGTAGGTAGGGAAATGGGCAGACTAGGTGGGCCAAGCAGTCCTTATCTGCCGTCAAAGTCTATGTTTCTATGACTGAGCCTGGCTGTCAGTGGGATGTAGTCACCACTGGATCAGGAACAAATTTGCTCTGGAGGACCACCTCACTAGTTGCAGCCACTAAGGTGTGAAATCTGAGCCTCATACTTCATGATGATTTGATGCTTGAGGCTCAAGTGTCTGTCATCATACGGAGTGGTATCTACTACTTAAGAAATGTCACCTGGATTAAACCCTTAATCCTTCCTGATGACCTGTCCTCACTGGAGCATGCTTTTGTTACATCCAGGCTTAATTACTGTAATGCTCTATACTTCTGGGTCAGTGGAGCTAATCTCTGCCGACAGCTGCAAGTGCAGAATGTGGCAGCCAGGTTGTTAATGGGCCTTTTGAGGTCCACTCATATAATCCCAGTTTTGCATGAGCTGCATTGGCTGCTTGTCAGGTGGAGGATTGCCTTCAAGGTGGGTTTGCTCACCTATAAGGCCCTATATGGCTTGGGCCCCGGCTATCTGACTGACCTCCTGACACCTGTCTGCCAAGCAAGCTCACTGTGTTCCACTACAGAAGGCCTCTTGATGGTCCCATGGGTACAGCTGAAGACATCATGAGGGTGTGCCTTTGAAGTGGCAGGACCAGTGCTGCGGAACTCCTTACCACAGTCACTAAGGGAGGCCTCCTCTATGGAGATTTTTAAGAGGGGCCTTAAGTCACATCTATTTAAGCAGGCATTTTATGTCCACTAAATTTTAATTGAAAATGAAAGAGTTTTGGAATTATCATTATTTAATGTTTATTAATTATTATGTGTTCTATAATTAACTGATCCTGCTTTTAACTACTGTAAATTGTTTGTTAAATTATCCCACATCTTTGTGAAGTGCGTGAAGCCTCAGGTATTGGGTGCTCAAGAAATAAATTTATGACCTGGCTTGACTATATACTGAACAGTGTGTGATAGAGACTATACTATTTTACATCATAATTCCACTTAATATGTAATTTCATTTTTCTATGTCTTTCAAAAGTTAACTTACTTGTGAAAGGATATCATTATTCTCCTTTCTGAATAAAAACACAACCATAGACTCTTTATCACATTTTTGATTCTCTAGCAATTTATCAGTCCTCTACCTTCTTCAATTTTTATAAAAAAGACATACTAGTAGCCCAAAAATAAGATTGTCTACTAGTTCAAGACCACATTCACATGGCCTGCACATATAATATTTAGATTCTTATTATATCTTTTTCTAAGATATTACTTGAAAACATACCAAAACAAAATTTTGTGATTGTGTTTCTGATCTAAGGATTTGTGATGATTTTTTCAGATATTTTTCTTTTGCTGTATCTATTACGCTGTATCTATTACACATTTACTTAATGTTAGACGAAATTGATTTTGCCTCAATCTGTACAGTACATAGAAATTTGTATATCAATATCAATCAAACAAGTTTTTAATAATGAAGTATATGCTGGAACAATAATAGTTCTTCCCATTACCACAAATGCCCTTTCCCAGGACTAAGTAATGTTTGCCGTATAAACCCATGCCAGGTAATACCACATTTCGTCTTCAGTAAAATATGCATTTTTTCATACAGGCATGCCTTTATCAGACCATTGATGTTTTGTGCATATTATCAGTAATGCAGTACTTTCCATGTGACCAGACACCTAACTGAAAGTTGACCAAACTCAAGCCTATACACATATTAAGTATTAAGTTGGGTAAACTTAATAACTTCTTGTAACATTTGTCAAGAGGGTGTTCAAATTTTGAGCATAACTCGGTGGCATACAATAATTGTGCCAATGCCTTTGCATTAATTATTAGTTTTAAGGCAGGTTACAGTGTTTTGCCACCAAATTTACTATGCATACAATAATATCTGACAGGGTGAGTGGTATAGGGCTCTACTGGACCACCTAGGGAATAATGAGGAAGAGGCAGTGGGCCTTATTGTCCCGGAAGGTCCAATATTGTGCACATCACCCACCCTAGAGGGTGTTATTGTGCTTAGAAAATGGCCTACGTGTCTTATTGTTAACAGACTTACAAACAAATAAAAAAGGTTATAAAAATGTAAAATCTGTTTTTACTCTATTTTTTTGGGGGGGGAGTAAAGTAGTCCCTCTACTGGTACACCTGCCATTAGAGGGCACTGTTGTGTTTGTTACCCAGTTGTCAAAATTAAGGATTTGAATCTTGCCCCATCCCAATGTTTGTTTTTACCTGCCATCCCCTCTTTCTTATCCCTTTGTGTATTTTAAGTTCTCAGTCCTGAGTCCCCTACCTCGCTTGGTGACCTGCGCGGTGCTCAGTTAAGTCACTGGTCTGACATTACATTGTGCGGTCCATTACTACACCACTGGCTCAAGGATGAGACCATCATTTGTTTCTTGCATTCTGTTCACAGAGATGGAGGTGTGCTACTGTCATGCTGATGGCTGAAGGATAATGAGTGGAGGTGTGGAGCAGCTTGTGGCATAAGGGAACATGGGCAAGCAGCCAGCAGACAAGGACATATTTATTTAGTTGCTTTTTACTTCCCCACTCCTGATTTTTAATTTTTTTTGTAGTTTTGCTTTAATACCCAGATGAAGTTGTAAAAGGAGCATGAGTTATAGGCTAGAAGCATTGGGATCAGAAGTGGGGTGTAGGGGTAATTCAGAAAGCAATTGCAAAATATATGGGTAGTAGAAGAGCTGTTTGCTTTGTGTGTTATGGAGTGTTTAAGGTTTTATATTTAACAAAATGGCCTGAAGATTTTCTTGATGGGCTGTGCTGAGAGAATCAGGAATGCCTCTCTCACTTGCTAAGTGAGTGGAAAAAATGGTGGGTGGTAACTTTAAAAATTCAAATGGGCACAATGATAACAGTTTGACATATGGCAGGCTGTGCTGGCAGTTTTCATTTCCTGGTTTCTGTTGAAAGTTAATATAGCCCCCTGGCATAGGTACCAGCCAATCAGAGACCAGGAAAGCTTCAGCTCACTTTCAAAAGAATCTTAATATGCTGTTGGTTGACTGCTTTACCTTTTTATGCACACTCAATAATTGTTGCTTCCAAGAGAGCATACTATTAAATATGAGCTCAAGATAGGTATATTCTTTTACCACTTCTAGCTTTACCTTATGTTTCTGAAAATGTTTTGTTTTTTTTATTTTATTGTTTTGTACTATCATGATTTTGCACTCGTGAGTATTCATAATCAAATCAATGTCTTTGCTATTCACAGACAATTTGTTCTACTGTGACTGTAATCTATTTTCTGTTAATGAAAATTGAATTAAATAATATTCTTAAGTGAGTATTGGGCTGACCCTATTCTCTATTTTATGGTATCATTACTAGTCATCATCAAAACTATACAGTTGATGATAGAAACATAGAATAATAGAATTTGACGGCAGATAAGGACCGCTTGGCCCACCCATTCTGCCCATTTCCCTACCTGATGGATAAGCTACAGATTCTAGTTAATCAACAGCTTACTTCCTCCTGTCCCCCACTAGAAATGCCTTATGCCTGTCCCATGCATTCTTGAATTCTCCCACTGTTTCTGACTCCACAACCTCCTCAGGAAGGCTGTTCCATGCATTCATAACTCCGTGTGAAAAAATACTTTCTAACATTACCTCTGAGCCGTCCCCCCTCTATCTTCAAATTGTGCCCCCTTGTTCTTGCACATCTCTTCTTTTGAAAGATACTACCCTCTTGCACCTTGTTAATTCCCTTGAGATACTTGAACATTTCTATCATGTCCCTCCTCTCCCTCCTTTCCTCAAGGGTATACATATTAAGCTGCTTTAGTCCCTCCTCTTATGTCTTCTGGTGCAGACCTTGCACCATTTTGGTTTCCCTCCTTTGAACAGCCTCCACTCTGTCTATGTCTTTGCAGAGATGGGGTCTCCAGAATTGCACACAGTACTCCAGATGACCTGTCATTAACTGTCTGTAGACAGGGATAACAACTTCCTGTTTTCTACTGTTGATGCCTCTCCCTATGCATCCCAGTATCCCCCCAGCCCTCCTTACTGCCTTCTCACATTGCTGCCCACCTTTAGGTAATCTGATATAATTACTCCTAGGTCTCTTTCAATTTTTGTTGTTGTTAACTCACCCCCCATTGTGTACTCTTCCCCAAAATTGGGATCAGAACAAGATCCCAAAGATTGATATAAATATTAAATTAAGCTGATGACAATACATTCTTGCTTGAAATGAAAATGTATGCTATTTGTTTTCTGCAAGACCCCCTTTTTTATCAAATCTAATTTGGCATCAGATTTTCCTGCAATTCTCCCTGTTTTATCAAATCTAATTTGGCATCAGCTATCCAAATATAAATTTTATATTAGATTGATCAAAGGTTTGTCTATCACAAAATTATTAAACTTTTTACCAAGAATATTTCTATTTAAGAAAGCAAACACTTTTTTTAAAGCTGATAAATGCTAGGAATAATTTCTGTGATCTAATTTTCACATGTTTTTAAAGAATATGATGCAGTATAAAACACTGGTTATTTATGAATCCACCCTGTCTAAATCCATGTAGACCAGTTACAGTAGTCATATTGATAGAGATGCAGTGAAATTTAATTTCACCAGTGAAGTTCCAGCAAAATTGGGAATTTTGCCCTGTGAAATACTTTGTGAGTTTCATGCATTTTTTGAAATATTTTGTGGGTGCAAAATATATGGGTATTTGTGCAAAGGTTTGTATACCACTATTGAGCAATGACACACCATGTGTGGTTGTGCAGTAGTGGTATACATGTTATTTAATGGGTACCGTGCTCATGCACTGCTTGGTATACCATGCTACCGGGCAACCTTTGCTCAGTTACCACTGTACAAAATTCCACCCACGAAATGCAGTATTTCACCCACGAATGGTGGAATTTCACCCACAAGTGGTGAAATTCTGCATTTCACAGGTGGAATTTTGCATCCCCAAAATATTTTGTGAAATACATGAATTTCACAAAATATTTCACGGGATTTCACCCATCTCTACCTACTGTTTTGGGGCAATTGTCATCAGAATCATACTGAACAGAATAAATTTATGGTTAGAAAAGGAAAATATCCTTAACTCATTTTAAGCAGGCTTCAGAGAATCATGTTCTACTGTAGATCAATGCTTTATATTATAACATTTAGTGCAACAATATGTGAAGAAACATATTTCACTTTGTTTGGAATTCAACTTAATAGGAGCCTTTTATGGTGTATCTAGGTTACTTTTGTGAAACAAAAATATCTCAATAAACATTGATCATATTATCCTTAGAATTATTATTAACCTTATCCTTAGAATTATTATTAACTTTTACTCAGATTACTGGACAGTTGTTAGATACAATCTAAACTGAAATATCTCACGTAAATTCTCTCCAAATATGGTTGTAAAACAAGGTTGCTTATTAGCACCACTACTTTAAATCTTGTCATAAAGGATCTTCCTCTTCTGCTTCTTCTTCTTGATAAAAAGGGGCACTCACCATGTGTAAAGGGGGTGCAAGTTCCTACCCTGCTACATGAAATGATTTAATACTTTTGTCAGTGACACCTATTGTTTTAAATAGTACATTAGCATGTTTAGAAAAATGGTGTGTTAAAAATAAATTAAGTATTAATATAGTGAAGAGTAAAGTTCTTGTTTAATGGAAAAATAATTCAAAATTGCAGTGGAAAGTAGATTATGTCAAGCCCGGTTAAGAGAAACCTTATTACAATATTGTATTTTTTTTTTATTGTGCTAATAAGAACTCTTGGGCAAAAAAAAAAAAGAATACATAAGAACAAAACTAAACCAGATTAAAAAGAGCCTCTTATGCTTTAGTGCAAAATATTGGGGATGTTCACAGATCCCTGTCATGTAAACTGCTGAACTGAAGAAGGAAAGTGCGTCTTTATACATGGCAAAAAATTGGAATAGAAGGATGTCATTTCTAACAGAACAACCTTCTGATTAATGCTATACATCTATTGTTGAAGCTTTAGAATCCACTCTAGCAGAAATAGACAGAGAAGATCCTGGATGAAGCAAGATGGAAACTTTAATAAAGTGTTGCATATTGGATAAAATGCCTGAGCATGGACAATAACCAACTTGCAAAAAAAAATGCTTAAAAAAGAACACAACCTGGTTCTCTGTAGATAACCCATCTGCTTGGCTTTTTGAGATAAGAGAGTCTCTCATTTATCAATGACCCTAAAGCAGCTATGAGCTGATGGGCTGATTCCCAAATTTAAAAAAAAATCCCAACCTTATATGACAGTGATAAAATCAAGATTACAAATCAATTCTGCTTTATTTGTCAGGGAGAACATTTTGACCTTATGAACTTACATGTAGTATTCAAAAAGTAAAATATCATAGACCATGAAACGTTAGACTTGAGTCATGTCCTTCCAAAATATTAAAATTGAGATATGGTAAAAGAGATGCCTCTGAAGATATGACAGATCCAAAATGTGACTGCGAAAACAGTGATTTTGAAACCTTAATTAATGTGATGTTACTGTGCCCCAAATATAAGGAAGGTTGAATAAATGCGTAGCCCTTTATTTACTTTCAACATATTTTGCAGTGAATGATTTATTAAGCAGACTTTTGAATCCATTGTCAGTAGTAGTGCGGGATGTTATAAAATGTTTGTGTTGCATTTATGCCAACATGTTGAAAAACAATTGAGTGGGTTAATTTACACCAAAACGTAAGAGAATTATGGTATAACCATTTAGAAGGATGATTCTCAAAGTATGATGACCTCTTTCTCTTTTTGATGTTGTAAAATCAGAATCATTTCTCATTTTTTGCAAATAATAAAACCCATTAAATAACTGAGTAGACTCTTAGGTTCTTCCTTTTTGGAATTAAAGAATAACAGGCATCATTACCCACACTGTGGTTGTCCCTACCTCTCACGCAACCTGTTTAAATTCAGTTCTTGTAAAATGGATATCTGAATTAGTGAAAGTCAAATGGATTAAGTGGATTTTTAATATATGGAAAGCTCCTGATAGTAACTACTATAAAAATGTTGTGAATATGTTGAGGTAATATATGAAGTGCAAATCATGTGAAATTCTTTGTACTGTATATTGAATATTGTCATAGGTTACTGTGAACTTTTAAATATGCTATAATCAAGTTACATAATACCATTTTTAAATCTGTGTATTGTATAATGTCTTTGTAATTGAATTATCTGGTATTGATTTTATACTTGTAATGGCTCATAGAGCGCCAATTAATAAAGCTTGAACTGAACGGTAAGTTTACCTTACTAGTATGTAATGCTCATTGTGTAAAGAACTAGGCAATTCAACTACAACCCCTAGCAGGTAGCAGAATAAATGGTTGTCACATAGGATATGACCTGGCAAGGGCTGGGATCAGTAAGTCCAAGGAAATAGGGCCATACATGAGAGTCTTTTGTTTTGGGGCCTTTAGGGCTATCAGTGGAATGTCAAAGGGGGGGTACCCATGGCTGGACCAGCCATGCTTTCTGCACAAAGTTGTGATGTCATATGCTGATACACTTTTCATATTTGTCATTCATCTGGGTACACTGACACACATGCTGGCACAGCTGTACCCCAGGTTACTGCTTGCCCTGCCTTGAGAGAGGGCCACTGCACACTGGTCCTGGATGCACCAGGGCTCCAGGGACCCCACAATGGAAGTTAGGGATTTGTAGGGTTAAAATACTTATCCTTAGAAAGTAACTGTGCCTCTTTTGTTCAGGGGGTGGGCTTGGAAACCATTATAGTCATGGGATGGGCAGTACGCTCCACAAGTAAGCTGGGTACCATCACACCTGTGTTGAGAAGTAGAAGTAGTAATGCATGACTCACTAGGGGTGGGGGAACTATGTAGAGCCCCAGGAGAGTATCTGAAGGACCTATTGTGTATTACATGGCCAATGGAATGTTATTATATAGTGTCTGCAAGTAACATCAAGAGGAGTTATGGCTAGAGAATGCTCAGAGAGCTATGTATCACCTGGGCAGCTACTAAAGTCACCATGATTGATCCCAGCATTTGTATAGACGTTACAGTCTGTGTGTGGTCTTGTTACTGGTACCCCAGAGTGTGTGTTAAGGATTCCCTGGTCCCCATTGCCCCTACATGGGTGGGTAAGGCAGTTGATTATGGTGCAGATTTTGTGTTCATGGTTTGAGGTCATAGGCACTCTCTTGGACAAGATGCCATTATTATACCTCTAGACACCGGAGGGTGATCCATAACCCTTTTTACAGATAGAAAGATAGATAGATGGATGGATGGATGGATAGATAGATAGATAGATAGATAGATAGATAGATAGATAGATAGATAGATAGATAGACAGACAGACAGACAGACAGACAGACAGGCAGGCAGATAGACAAACAGACAGATGGAGACTGTAGCTAGACAAAGCACACACACACGTTAACAACAGGATCCAACCATCATGGCAACCAGCCATTTCAGGATGCTGCACAACACTACTGGTGGCTGGTGCATAATTGGAGGTGCTAGTGAACAATTTATTGCATACTACGGCCCCCCAGGAATGGATCTGCACGTATTTGGAAATCTTTGTTTAATTAACCACCACATGGGCTGTTTATTTTCACATCTTCTTATCCCTTTAAATTAACACTAAAGAGTCTGAACCCTTCTTTGTTAGCCATCTCACAAGGTCCTTTTTTGTTTTGTCTTCCCCCTCAGACAGATCATCACAATGTCTGTTGTGTGTCAATCTTTTTCTTACCTGAAAAGCTCTCACCAAAGCTTTTTATTTTAAACCTGCTTTTCTCCACTAAACTGGCCACAACAAGGGCTTTTGCTAATAAGATTAATCTAATACAACCTTATGTAGGTGGTATAGTATTTGGTAATAGCCTGTTAATTGTTCCAAAAAAAACTATTTTCAGAGCCTGTGGCAAACACTTTTGTATTTATCTGTTACCAGGTACTGAGTGCCCTTCTGTGCAGTATTTCTGGGCATTCAACTGGTGGGGCCAAGCCTTGTAAATGGGTGTGGAGGAGTGGGTGAGATCTAGTAGGGGAGGAAACTAACAGCACCTAATATTGTGGCTATCCTAAGCAGGGGATTACTTTACATCATTTGCATCATATTGCTTCATTCCAGTTCAGAATCATGTTAGCTCAGCAAATGTCCAGTTCAGTTATGACATGACCAGACTGGTATAGACCTGCATGCCCAACAGACCCACATGCAGACTATTGCACACTCACTGCAGCATAAGGTACAACTATATTTACTAGTATGTGCTTAGGTACTATTATTTACCATACTTACATTAGTAATGCTTGTGCACCATCTAAAGCATTTTGTTATGATGCTATAAGCAGCATATTTTATGATTAACAGTATTGTTACCAAAGGTAGCTTAGTCTGCTATATGCAATGAAGACCACCAGGATGAAGCCCAACTCTGCAGAATTCTGCACAAGAGTTACTGCAGCAAACAATGAAATTTCTGGGAGTTAATCCCTTTTGTCATGCAGGCTACCTGTGACACTGTGCTTCATCCTGGTGGGCTTTACTGTACTCTTCCCACTGTGTACATGCAAAACTAATGGTGATCTACCTGTCTTCACAGTCCGAGTGGCCCCCCAAGCTAACCAATAGAGTGGATATTTTCATCTCCTGCCTTTTTAGCAGAGTTTGTTGCTTAGTAACACACTTTGTTATCTCTGACACTGTGTAAGACATTGCTGAGTTCTTATGATGACACTGTGGTGTTAGGAGAGTTTCTGAACTCCCAACAAGTTATGCTGTTTTTCTACATGATTTGGAATAAAATAGCTGTGTGATATCCTAAGCTTCTATGTCATGTTTTGCCAAGAGATCTAGAATTCTGCCAATCCAATAAAGTGGCGACTGTGGCAGGACCTGTTTGAACAGAACTGAACCAGTACACTACAGGTACACAGGTGATTGGGATAGGGATCATGCAGGTGTTGGAACCACTGCCGCATGTTCAGTTTGCAGCAAGGATCCTGTGGGAATGTCTCTCCAAATCTGTGGCTGTCTAGCTGTTGGGGCTTGGGTGAACCGCTACGCTCCGGATCAGCAGTTAGTGCAGAAAAATGGAAGCCCCTGAGACTATGGCCATTAATTCTGAGCTCAAGTTAGACATCATAAATTTCTTGACCTCCCACGGAGGTTGGAGTGATTTCACAGTGGATGCAAAATCACAGGCTAATCTAGTACAGTATGTTGGCAGACTGTACTCGGAGACAAAGCCTACAACAAAGAAACATGACCAAAAAAGTTTTTTTTTTAATTACTGCCCTATATGGAATGATTCAAGCAATGGAAATGGAGGTCCTAGCTCTGAAAAAGGAGTTGGGCTCCAAATCCAGAGAAGCAGGTGAGCAATGGAGAGATTTGGAATCTGAACTTGACAAGCTTATGAACGAGACCCAGAATGAACTTCAATGTACGGTGCAGTGGAAAGATAGGGAGATTCTTAGACTACAGGCAGGCAGGCAACAAAAGGTTGCAGCAGTAGAAGAGACATGTGTTACAGTTGAATGACTTGCTTACAAGTATGAATGACACATTGAAAAGTAAGAATGAGGAGTTGGAGCAAGAGTTCGAGAAGAGTCAGAATGCACTGGAAAGGGAGATTAGGAGAAATAGCGAAGTGAGCACCGCCTACTGAGTTTTGCATGATCATGTAAGTAAAGGACAGTTTCAAGGTAGTCATAATCATTCCATGTGCAGCATTAAGATGAAAAAGTTGTGTCAGCACTTGGCAACCCTGTGAGGTCATGTGAGAGCTATGCCATATCCTCCACCCATCTCATTGTCATCATTGGAGGATGTCGACAGCAATGATGAATGCGCACAGGATGGTGCTCCCTGGGACACTGGAGGGTTGAGACCTAACCCACTGGTTGCTGCCTTGAACAAGAAAGACAAGGAGGAAGTGGAAAGCCTAGTTGCAAAGATGATCTCAAAATCTGGGGTCAATGATGCACAGGCCTAGCAGTGAAACAAACTGTGAGCAATGCGCTGAAGAAGGAGGTGGAACAACAAACACTCATACAGAGTGTGGCCACCATCACTGCCAAGGCATCACCAGAGCTATTATTGTGCAAGCACAGCATTAAACATGAAGCTGTGGCATGCTGCAGTCTGCAGAGTCCATCCAGAACATTGTGAACAAAATCAGTCAGATGGCACTGATCGACAACCTTAACTGTTACTTGGGAAAAGTGTAGAACCAGTACCAAATGCTCAGCCTGGTGCCACAGCATGAAGTCCAGGTTTTAAAGCAAACTGCAGATCCCCCATTGTGGTCCAATTTGCCAGAAGACATATGTAATGACATTGCAGCCCACTTTGAAAGAGTCGCTGCTCACCTCTTGGTTGACTTGATGCTGGCAATGCAGATTAAGCAGCATACCAAGGAAAAGAAAGCCCAGTATGAGAGCTGTTTGTGGCTTTCATACACTCTGGACAAAGATTTGGCTGGTGAGCAAGTGTTTTATTTTATTGTTGCCTCCCCAAAGGCTCAGTCACAACTCACTTTGACCCCCCCATTCACCATCCAGACTTACCCTAGAGCAGTGATCGATCCAGGCTTCATCTTTCTGGTTGGGGCCATCAGGCAGTCATGGTTCCACTGGACAATGGTAGGGATTCCCTGGTGGTGTGCCACTGCGAAGGTCCCCCTTGCATACCCCCCCAGATGGGGTCATGGAACCAAGGCTGAACCGACGGACACTCCTCACTAGGTCACTGGCCAGGAGTCAAGCAGGTGGCACAGAGTTGGAGAGGTGGATCATCATAGGTAGAGAGGCAATGATTTTTTGCTGTTAGCTGACCCCCAGGAGCAGGGCATGCAATGCTGTACAGGGGGCGAAGACCTCATCTGCCCCATTCCCTGTATCTGATGGAACTGTCAGCAGCTGAACCCCCAGCCTTCACCAGATGTCTGTAGAGGACTGGACACTCTGCCCCCATCCCCCAGAGAAGGAGATCTGTCCCCTGGATACTCAATCTTTCTCTTCCAAGCTGACCCTCTGACTCCTGAGTTAGTTTCTGAACCCAGGATGTTGGCGCCACAAGCGGACACCTTACCGCTGTGCTGGCAAGTTGGCTAATTGTTTGCTTTTGAGAAATCTCCAGCCACTCATTTGTGAAAAAGTGGAGACTGCCATGTTCACTGAACACAATCACCTCCATAACATCATGGACCAGGTTGAACGTGTCTACCAGGTCCATGCGAGATATCTCAGCTCCGGCCACAAGACCAAGTTCAAGTGCAGAATGGCATGGATTCCTCTACTCAGTATGTGATAGAAGGGAAGTCGAAAGACCCCCAGCAAGATAAGTCCTCCTACCAGAACAAATGAGGGCACAACAACAACAAGCCAAGGTATCGACCAAAGTTGAACCAATCGAATCATTCAAACCAGAAGGGAAATTACAATGGAAAGAAATGGCAGTCCAGGCCCTCATACAAGGATCTAATGCAAGAAGTCAAATGGCTCCATGAGCTTAAAACAGCAATCCAAATACTTACGTCCCAACACCCTGCAAAAGCCATAGTGGCTATTCTGTTCACTCCCTCTTTGGAGAAAGACTCAACTGGGGCTGGGCATTCAAAGTCCCCATGATCCAAAGCCATGCAGATGCTTTATGAGATGGACCTCTCACTCCATGACACCTTGCAAGAACCGAATAAAGCAAACTGATGGTGTCAGGTCCCAGTTTGAATCCTCACTGTTCAAATTAATGATGATTCCAGATGCCCATGTGTAGAAGTGCTGGTTTGGGGCCACCAGCTTGAACAACTTCTGGACACGGGTGCCACAGTTTCAGTGTTGCACCAATATAACCTTGGTAATCTCCCTGGTCAATGGGGAGGGCCACTTCCTCACAAACCTTCGAGTTGACCATAGTTATGACCATAGATCCAAATGGGTGCCTATTACCATCAGTACTTTGAAAGTGAAGCACTGTTTTGACCTGATGGTCCTACATGATCACCCAAGAATTTGGAGTGTGGATTTTATAGCCCAATGTGAGTTCATGGTGGATCTAGCCAACAGGCTACTATTCAAGGTGCCTGGCTTTGGTCAACTGCTTCTTATCTCTCACTTGCATGTCATGTTGGCAGTAAAGGCCAATGATGCAGAGTATGATGTCATCAGCATGTTTAAACAGCATGCTCTTTCCCCAGATTGAGGCCTAACATTGAGATGCCTTTGCCAAAAACAAACATGACTGTGGGTGAATGAATACCCTCATATAGATTACCGGTGCAGATCCACTGTGTCAAAGGCAATATCCTTATCCAGATGAGGCCATCCCCTCACTGCGGGCCACAATAGACTCCCGTTCTGGACCAAGGGGTCATCAGATCCTGTGTTTCCACTGTTAGTTCTTCAATCTGGCTTGGAAAAATCCAATAGTAATTGGAGGCTGACCATTGATTACAGAAAGCTTAACCAGGTCACCCCGAATTGCAAACCCACTGTGGCATCTGCCCTGGATATGCTGAAGCTCCTCAAACCTCAGCACAAGTGGTTCAGCACTTAGATACCTCCAAAGGCTTTTGATCTTTACCATTGGCCACTGAGAGCCAATACAAGTTTGCCTTTAACGTCAAGGGACTTCATTACACATGAAATTGCCTCCCACAGGGGTTTCACAACTGCCCCTCCCTTTTCCACATCCATATGAAAGATGCCATGCAAGGCTTCTCCTCTCCTGGTTGCCTCTTGCAATATGTGGATGATCTCCTTTTGGCAACTGCAAAGTGAGAGAAACACCTAAGACTTTTGGAAGAACTCCTAACACTTCTGCAGGAGGCAGGCCTTAAATGTAACCCTGCCAAGGTACAGCTCTGCCAGCCAGAAGTGTCTTTTCTAGGCCTACTCATTATTGTGGGAGGCAGGAGTCTCACTCTGAACAAGGTCCAAGGCATTCAGGACTTGCCCTTACCAACTAGTGTCTCTACCCTAAGCTGCTTCTTGGGTATGGTAAACTATTCCAATAGATTGTATCTGTTATTTTGCACAGAAGGCTGCACCTTTGTATGACCTACTAAAAAAAGACATCCTCTGGTCATGGGGACTAGAACATGCCACTGCTGTCACTTCACTGAAAAAGGCCTTAGCCTCAGCTCCAGCTGTAGTAAACTCTAATCCAGGGCTGCCATTCCACCTGGAAATGGACACTTTTGACTCTGCCACGTTGGCAGTTTTGGCACATGTCAATGGGAAACTCAAGCATTTTGCTTATGTCTCACATGTTTTCACCACAGTAAAACAAAAGTACTCCCTTTGTGAAAGAAACCTCCTCACTACATCTTGGGCCATGAAGCATTTTTCCTACATCATTAGCTTCTTTCTCACTGTGCTGCACACCTATCACACCCCCATCAGTTTTCTCTTGTCAGATCACATCAAGGATGGTGATGTCTCCAACACTAGACTTATCCATTGGTCCCTCCTCCTACAAGAGTGACACATCACTGTGCAGTCTGTGAAAATGCCATCCATGTTGGCACATGGACTCCTTTACCAAGGAGATCCTCATGAGTGTGGCCTAGAACCTTCCACTTTGCCACAACCAGGCCCTTTTCACCCAGGCACTCCAGAAACCATGACAGATCTCACTTTACACTGCATCTTCACTGATGGGTCCTCCTTTTGCAAAAAAAGACTTTATGTGGATATGTGGCAGGGTTTGGGGTCCTGGTGATTTGTCCACAGGGTAGTATACCTGAAGTGTCCAAAACATTTAGTATCAGATTCTCACAGTATGCTGAACTGGCAGCTGTTGTCTGTGCCATGTAACTTATCCAAGGGAAGGAGGAGGATGACACTGTTATTTTCTCTGACTCATCCTGGGTGTGTAACTCTCTCACAGAGTGTCTTCTTTTCTGGAAGACACATGATTGTGCTTCTACAGATGGCACCACAATCAAATACAGAGACCTGTTCAGATATATTGACAATCTGGTCCAACATTTTATCTTCAAGCTGTACATCCACAAAGTCAAGGCCCAGTCCAAAGTTGAACCATACCATGAGTTCAATGATTGAGCAGACACCTTAGACAAGGATGGTTCTCAAAGGGGAGTGGTATGGACAATGCCACCCCCAGTAGACAATAATCAAGTTGCCACCCATAGAAGAGCCACAGTGGCAGCACCTGATCTGACATTGGCACTGTTGGTGGATCCTGAAATAAAAGAGGTATATGAATACCTCTCCAATTAAACAGAAAGGAAATGTCTGGAAACAACCCTTTCAAGAGACATTCCAAAAGACTTTCTGTATCTGCAGACCAGAAGCTGGTCCTGTTCCAATCTGGGAACACAAAACTGTTGGTAGTCCCTAAAGTTTTAAGGGGGCATTAAAAACATTCCTTTTTAGACAAGCATATAGCGACTTTTAATGCCACAGCCTTGAATATTTTTAATATTGTATTGTTATTTATTGATTTTTATTACGATATGTACAGGCGCCTTGGTTTTGGAAAGGTGCCTTTTATAAATAAAGTTTGATTGATAAAGAGCTCTGAGCAGAGTCCATTTATCAGGTTCATAACACCCCTTATGGGTGGACACCAGAGTGTGGAAAAGACCATAAGATTTTGAAAACCATATGATGGTGGCCAGGCCAGCAAGCAGATGTTCAACACTATGTGGATAATTGCATCACTTGTGCCCAGAAGAACCCTATTTCAGGTAAGAAAAATGCCAAACTTTCCCCCAACAGCAATCTGGTCCTTGTAATGCCATACAGATTGATTTTATCAGGCCCTTGCCTGTGACCAATAGAAGAAACAAGTATGCACTTATGATTACAAACCTCTTCTCCAAGTGGGTTGAAGCTTTTCTATGCTGGAACAGTACTGCAAAAGTGACTGCAAAAATCATTGTAGAACAAGTATTCACCAGATGGGGCCTACTGCTCAAGTTAGATTCAGATAAAGGAACAAGCTTTAGTGGAGAACTAATGCAGGAATATTTGCACTCATTGGGAGTTAGCCAAAAGTTCCTCGTAGCTTGCCATCCTCAGTGTTCTGGACCTGTAGAGATAGCTAACAGACATATTAAATTGATGTGTAAGTTTGTCAATGACAATGCTAAAAATTGGGACACCCTGTTGCCCTTACTCCTATTGGCAAGCAGAGCTACCCCCTCTGCAGCAACCCAGTGCACATCATTTGAGGTGATGACTGGCCAACAGATGAGAATGACAGAACATTTGTGGGTGGATCTCAACACCCCAACTGCAGAAAGAGTGTTGACTGACATGTACATGAAACAACTAAAGGACAACCTTGTCCAAACCCCTCACTTTGCTACTAAAAATTTGGGCAAGGCCCAACAGCGGTCCAAAATGTACTTTGACAAAAATGTCAAACAGGTCGGCTGGCAAGTTGGGGACCAAGCAATGGTACTAAAATTTGGCACACCATCCCATTCCCTAGCAAGCAATTGAACTGGCCCCTGTGACATCATTAATAAATTGAGCACTGCTGTCTATCGGGTGCGTCTGGCAGGAGGCAAGAAAACTGTTAGACAAATGGTACCACGCCAATCAATTGAAACTGTATAAGGGTGACTAATGCTCCTTCCCTTTGCAGGGGGAGGGATGTCCATGTTCTGATCTCTTTTTCTTTTTGTTTTTCAGGATGATGCCAATTGTCCTCTACCTTTTGCTGTCTATGCTGATGAACATTCTGGAATCCCACCCGAGAAATCTCCAGACACTCCTTTGTCACTTAGATCCAATGCATCCTGAGGCCCATCTCTGAACATCTCCCAATGGAGGGGCGGCCATCAAACTTCCATCCATCCATGTCACACTGCCTGAAGGAAAATATGGCTATCTTAATGCCATGCTGATTTCTTCTAAAATCTCTATTGTGCAAATCAAATGGAGAACCATCAACCTGACTGAACAGGGCCTCCCAGTGGTACATCTTGCGAAAGGAACTTTTCGAGATTGGCCCAATACCCATATTTGCCCCAATGGAACTTTGTGCATCTGCCACGTTAACTAACATCATACAGGGCTATATACTGTAACTGCAATGTTGGGACAAGACTTTTGTAACCAAAAATTTAATGTCACCATGCACTATAATTGTTTTACTCAATCAATTGAATTGGCTGGTCTTTTCCTTACAGTTATATCTGCCTAACCAGATGATCTTCTACAATGCCCACTAATGGACCCAGGTCCACCAAGTGGCCTGCCAGCAACTTTCATCCCTGGGACACTTATCAATAATGTTCAATTTATGCATATTGCTGTTGTTTTTAACCTTTCCCTTTGGAACATGGCTGAGTTTAGCCATTATAGAAACATAGAATTTGACAGCAGATAAGGACCGCTTGGCCCACCCAGTCTGCCCATTTCCCTACCTACTGGATAAGTTGCAGATCCCAGTTAACCAGCAGCCTACTTCTTCCTACCCCAACCCCCTAGAATTGCCTTATGACTGTCCCATGCATGCTTGAATTCCACCACTGTTTTTGACTCCACAACCTCCTCTGGCAGGCCGTTCCATACATCCACAACCCTCTCTGTGAAAAAATACTTCTTAAATTACCTCTGAGCCGCCCCTTCTATCTTCAAATTGTGCCCCTTGTTCTTGCACACCTCTTTTTGAAAGATGCGACCCTCTTGGACTTTGTTGATTCCCTTGAGGTACTTGAAAGTTTCTATCATATCCCCCTCCTCCTTTCCTCGAGGCTACATACTAAGCTCCTTAAGTCTCTCTTCATTCGTCTTCCAGTGCAGACCCTGCACCATTTTAGTTGCCCTCCTCTGGACAGCTTCCATCCTGTCTATGTCTTTCACGGAGATTGGGTCTCCAGAACTGCCGAGTACTCCAGATGTGGTCTCACCAGCTGGCTGTACAGAGGATAATAACTTCTTGTTTTCTACTGGTGATGCCTCTCCATGCATCCCAGTATTCCCCAGCCCTCCTTGCTGCCCTCTCACATTGCTTGCCCACCTTAGGTCATCTGATATGACTACCCCCAGGTCCCTTTCCATTTTTGTTGTTGTTAGTATCTCACCCCCATTATGTACTCTTCCCCTGGGTTTTTGTTTCCCAGGTGCATTACCTGCACTTCTTAGCATTGAATCTAAGCTGCCATACATTTGACCATTCCTCTAACCTTGCCAAGTCCCTTCTCATCCTTTCCACCCCACCTTGTGCATCAACTCTGTTGTAGATCTTTGTGTCATCTGCAAAGAAACATGCTTTTCCTTCCAGTCCCTCTGCAATGTCGCTTATAAAGACATTGAAGAGGACCAGTCCTAATACTGAACCCTGCGGTACCCCACTACTAACCCCCCTTTTTTCAGAGTAGACTCCATTTACTATTACTCTCTGTGTCCTATTCTCCAGCCAATTCTTTACCCAGGCTGCCATCTTGGGACCCACTCCCAGGCTGGCTAACTTGTATATTAATCTTTTGTGTGGGACTGTGTCAAATGCCTTGCTAAAGTCTAGGTAGGCCATCTCCACAGCCCCTCCCTGATCAACGACTTTGGTCACCCAGTCAAAGAAATCTATCAGATTTGTCTGGCATGACCTTCCCACTGTGAATCCATGCTGCCTTGGGCCCTGTGCCCCTCTGGCCTCTAGATACTCAACAATTCTTTCCTTCAGAAGTGATTCCATCATTTTCCCTACCACTGAGGTTAAACTAACAGGTCTGTAGTTTCCTGCTTCTGCCTTGCTCCCACTTTTGTGGAGGGGAATCACATCTGCCCTCCGCCAGCTCCTCAGGTACTACCCCATCCTCCCATGATTTGTTAAAGAGGGTAGTCAGTGGTGTCACTAGTTCTACCTCTTAGTTCTTTTAGAATTCTGGGATGAATCCTTCAGGCCCCATTGCTTTGTCCACCTTCAGTTTTAAGAGCTCTTTCAGAACCCTTTCTTCTGTAAATGGGCTGGTATCAACTTCTGTATCCAGAGTGTTTCTACTGTTTGTTTTAGGTACCTCCCCTCTTCCTTTGTAAATACTGAGCAAAATATTTGTTTAGTATCTCTGCCTTTTCACAGTCACCCTCTGCCCACCCTCCTCCCTTTATTAGCTCTCACTATCCCTCCCTTCGTCTTCCTTCGCTCCCTGATGTACCTATAAAAGGTTTTATCTCCCTTCTTAACTGATTTGGCTATCTTTTCCTCGGTTTGGGCCTTTGCTGTTCTGACTGCCTTTCCAGCTTCCTTTTGCTTTAACTGACACAGTTCTCTGTCCTGTTCCTTCTGTGATTCCTTGTACTTCCTGAATGCTTTCTTTTTCTCTTGAACCTTCACTGCCACTTCCTTTGAGAACCATAGTGGTTTCTTACCTTGTTTCCTTTTGTTTATTTGCTTTACTCAAAGGCTTGTTACCTCTGTGATGGCAGTTTTTATTATTCCCCATTGTTCTTCCACCCCTCCTTCCTGCCCATTTGCTAGTGCATTCCTTAGGCACTCACCCATTTTGGCAAAGTCAGCCCTCCTAAAATCCAGTACCTTTGTCTTTTGTATGGCTTGACTCAATTGCTGTGTTTATTGTGAACCATACTGTTCAATGGTCGCTAGTTCCCAGATGGCTACCCACTTCTACATCTGTGATCCTCTCTCATCTCCATTTGAGAGAACCAGATCTAAGATTGCTCCCTCTCAAGTGGGCTCCAATACTAGTTGTCTAAGGCATGCCCCAGTAGGGCATCTACAATAACCCCAGTCTTAGAAGTGGCTGCTGCAACTGCACTCCAGTTAACATCTGGCATATTCAGATCACCCATCAGCAATATCTCCCCTTTATCTGCCATTCTAAGTATACTTTCTATCATTTCCTTGTCCATTTCCTCCCTCTGAGAGGGGGGTCTGTATACAACCCCTGTGCGGATTGTGGTGCCATTGCTTGCCTCCAAATTGACACACAGTGCTTCTTCTCCTCCCTGTTTACCCTTTTGTTCTGTTGCTTTGATTTCTTCTCTTATGTAGAGAGCTACTCCTCCTCCCCTTTTACCCTCCCTGTCCCTCCTATAGATAATGTATCCTGGTATGTTTACGTCCCAGTCATGGTTCTGTGTGTACCATGTTTCTGTGACTGCCATGATATCCAGATCTTCCTCCTCCATCAAGGCCACTAATTCAGGAAGCTTGTTACCCAGACTACGGGTATTGGAACTCATTGCTCTCCATTTTTTGATGGCTTTACCTTCTGTAGCGGCATCTCCCACTGACCTTTCTACCTTGTTCTTTTTCTCATTTAGTACCCTGTTTTGTAGGGGGAGGCTGGGATTTTCCTGCTGCTTATCAGTGCCTCCCCCCTTAACTAGTTTAAAGGCTTGCCAATGAAGCATTTAAACCGATTGCCCAAAAGACTTGTTCCCTTCCTGGACAGATGCAGACCATCCTGCCAGTATAGGCTGGTGTCCCTCCAGGTGGAACCCCAGTCCCCAATGAAGCCAAACCCCTGTGCTCCACACCATTTTTTCAACCATTTGTTAAACTGCATGGTGCAAAGTACCCTCGCCTCACCCATGCCACTGACAGGCAGTACCTCTGAGAAGGATACTGTGTGTGCTACTTGTCTTAAGCCCCTCCCCAACTCTACAAAGTCCTTTTGCACTGCTCTAATCTCATGATGAGCTAAGTCATTTGTCCCAATGACATCCAGCTCAGACTCCCGTGCAACTGTTCTCGTGATCCTAAGTATGCGCTTCCTGTCCCTCCAAGCCATGGCACCAGGCAGGCACCTTACTTCAGTTTTCCCTGCTCCCCCCAGTTCTATCCCCCTAATAATTGAGTCCCCCACCAGGAGCTGCTTTCTTTCCCTGTGGTGCCCTCTGCCTCCTTCCTGAGGGCCTCCCTTATGACAGTTGTCTGCACCCTCCTTAGTTTCCCCTCGGCAGGATTCATAGGGAGCTATGCCCCCAGAATGGTATGGATCAGGTGTGAACAACTGACTGGGTGTGCTCTGTTCCACCATCCTCACCCTCCCTGAGCCCACTGTGGTCCAACTGCTGTGCTTTCTTTGCAACCTCTGAGGAAGTCGTGATGGCTCTGGTGGTCCCTGGATGGGGGAGGTTCCCTTCCTGCTGTCCAGTGTGGCCTGGGGGAAGGTCCCCGTACTACTGTCCAGTGTGGCCTGAAGACGGGCAACTTCCTCCCTCAGGGCAGAGAGTTGTCTGCAAATAGGGCAGCATCTCAGCCTCCAGAAAGACTCCCGGAAGACTGCTGGATTATGCCAGCATGAATGTTTATATGTTTCATGCAACCATGTTATTAGATCTTATTGCCACACATCAAGCACATGCACAAGACCTTGTAGCTGGGCTACACACTATTGAGCACTGTGGAGTGTTCCACACCAAAAAATGCCCTAGGCAGAGTTTTGAAGTGTCAGATGTAACAGGCATGGCTGGCACTGTTACTGGTATGTTTGAATCTAGTATGTCAATTTGGAACAGAACCAATCTGGCAAAAATTCAATGTCATGTCAAATGACTAAGTCAAGATGTCATACAGCCCAGGCTACACAGTATTAATGGTTTATCTCAGGAGGAAATATTCACAGTGCATAACATGCCCAATACTTCACATTTATTTAATGAGACCAAAAACAAGATCAATGAATTAATTTACTATAACAATAAAAAAGCCAGAGACCACCACTTAGGCAGGGAGTTCATTTGTTCAGTTTATGGTAGCTATGCCATAAACGCTATTGCTGATCTATTCCGAGATCTGGAGTCAAGGTGGATTCCTTATTTATCCATGATAAATGTATGGCTTAATGGTACTGCCCCTATTGTAAGACCTTGACATGTATTATCAAGTGCAAGGCCAGGACTGCATCCTTTTCATTGGCCACAGCTAGGAACTTGGGTTATTTCACACCACATCTGAATCAAGGACCCTGCAACATAACAGGCCAGTGTGCTCTGAGATGCACTTTGTACATTACCTTCAATGTGTCTCTACTGATTTTTGACAAGGATTCTTCAGTTTTTGACAAGCTTGTTAATGTCCACTCCATGGGCCATCTCTACAGAGAATGTACAAATCTTCCTCCATTTCTGGTGTTTCTTCCACAACTGGATGCCTGGGTAGCCCCACATACTGACTATTGTGCCATAAGGGGTTACCTCTATTTGTGTTGCTGTGACATATTTGATGTGACCTTGGCAGTATGCAGTTACTCACCAAACTCTATAGACTGGTCATATGCATTTGATAATGACCTTTTTACAAATGACTCTGCTCCTGAAAATGTAACATCCATGCCTTCTATGTTCTATGACACACATCTGCTGATATACAGTAGATTGGGCAACACCTCAGCAGTCAAATGACCAATGCTTCAGTGACCTGCCCAGTACAACTCACAAAGTGGTGCCTTCCTCAAGCTTGAGTTACCTACAACAGTGAAGGACAATACTGCATTGTGACCAACTACAAGACCTTCTCCTATGGACCTCTTACTTGTGGTGCTCACATACCCAACTTTTGTTTTGTACCCCACACATGCACTACCATTGGTCATACTATTATCACCCCTGTTCCCACACTGGAATCTGATTACATCAATAGTTACCCTGACTATGTCAATGCTATAGAATAGTATTTACCAGTTTTTAATGGGTATATCAACCCACTCACCCTGAATCTCAAATCCTTATTACACAGAAAGGATTCGTATCTCATTCATATTAGTAATACTATTACTAAAGCTGGTAATTCTCTCAATGACTTATTTCATGATGATGATTTAAGTACTGTATTATCTAATACATGGTTAGAACTCAGATTTGAAGGTTTTATTGTTATTCAAGTTTTCTTGATTATTTTTTCTGATTATTATCTTATGCTGCTTTGGCTGCACACTCCAATAGCATCTTGCTCAGTTTCAATTTCTTTATGCTACCCAATCCACCAAACTGTAGACCACCATACCATCCATTTTAGTGTTGGCTCTTTATCAGGAAACAAGGGGGGATATGTAGACCTGCATGCCCCACAGACCCGCAAGCAGGCTATTGCATACACACTGCAGCATAAGGTAAACCTGTATTTACTAGGATGTGCTTAGGGACTATTATTTATCATGCTTACATTACTAATGCTTGTGCGCCATCTACAGCTCTTTGTTATGATGCTATGATCAGCATATTTTATGAATAATGTTATTGCTACCAAAGATAGCTTGGTCAGCTATATACTCTTATCACTGTGTATGTGCAAAACTAAGGATGATCTGTCTTCAGGATCTGAGCGGCCCACCAAGATAACCAACAGAGTTGCTATATTCACTCTCCTGCCTTTTTGGCAGAGTTTGTTGCTTCGTAACACACTTTGTTATCTCTGAATATAAGACACTGTGTAAGACATTGTTAACTGAATTCTCATGATGACATCGTGGTGTTCAAAAGGTTTCCAAATTACCAGCAGGGTATGTTGTTTTTTTACATGATTTTGAATAAAATAGCTCTGTGATATCCTAAGCTTTGGAGTCATGTTTTGCCAACAGGTCTAGGATCCTGCCAACCCAAACACTGGGCAAAATATGACTGGCCTTCATACTCAACATGGACCAGTGCACCCTCAAGTTTCTAGGGGTTGCTGGTGACAGCACTATCATTTGTGAGCAGAGTAGTGACTCACTCTTTAAACAGGTTCAGTAAGAGTTGTCTTGTTGAAGTCAAGTAAGTCATACTGTCTACAGCTACAGTAAGGTGCTCTCTGTGAGGAGATGCTGTTCATAAGTATGAGAAAATCCCTTAAATTAAGCATGGTTTCAGAAACTGTAAATTCTACTCAAAATTCAGGGCTGTACGTTTTTAAGCAAAATGATGAGGCTTGATCACATGCAAACCCTTCTCAAGCATGAGTGAGACTGCTTTACATTCTAAATAACTTTTTCCAAGGTAACAGAATTTAGAATCAATAAGATTTATGACATGCACTGTGCAGTGCTGTCTATTTGAACCATTTGTCAAAGAAAACATAACTGGCAACTTACATATGATTTGCCATAAACAATCTGCTCAATGTCAGACATAGCATTCTGGTAGGTAACTGTGTTATCTCCATGAATAATGCAAAATCTACCTCAGATAATTATATAATTGCAGTTATTATACTGTCAGCAGCAGATTTCTATTTGAGTAGTGATGATTAGTATAAGTGCCCCAAGGTACAAATCTGCTATGGATAAAGGCAAGGATGATTATTTCAAAACTGTCCAGATACTCAGGGTATGCCATGTATGGAGACATTGCAGTTTTCTTCCACACAATAAAGACAGCAGCAAATTTAATAGTCACAATTTCATTTCTGCTAAACATGTAGTGTAGGTTACCAGTTACTGTATACATGTATTTTGAATAATAACCCAGAGAAATAGTACCATACATTTCATGTTATTTATTCAGAATTGTGAAGATGAGATATTACTTTACATTTTGTTTATAGACTAGCCACATTACCTATATTTAATATTATGTTTATTGGTATGGCTTTTATAAATATTTATTATTGTGTAGTATATCTAATTTAGTTAAATTCTGTGCTGCTGACATTTTGTGCATTTTGTGAGGTGCCCTAAGACTGTAGGATAGGGTGCCAAATACATAAATATGCTATCACTGGTGTAGTATGATACTGTTTCAACCTAATTTTACAATGGGGAAGATGGATCATAATAAGGTCAAATCAGTAATACTAATGGCTGTAGTGGGATTTGGGATTTGAACATGGGATCTCCAAATCACCCCTCAGTGGTCTAACCAGTAGGCTACACTGACTTGCATTATATTTCACAATTCATATTAGACCTCGTTTTCCTTATTTGGGCAAACCTGCTGAGACAGAGAGAGAGAGAGAGAGAAAGTAGCCAAAGCTTCCTTAAATCAAGGAGGTTATTTACTAGACTACACTGAATTGAATTAATACTTTTTGGACCTGTGTAAGTAACTAGTATTGATTCTCTGTTTTTGGGGTTCACTTTTCTTAGTTTAACTTTAATTTGCTAGGGAGGAACTGTAGCTAGGAGATATTTGCAGTCATTTGTGACTAGACCTGTTACTTAACCTCTGTGAAATAGGTATCTGAAAGGAAAGAAGGCACTCCCTGAGGTGGAGGGTCACAGTTGTGGTTGATTGTTTCTGGAGGGCACAGGTTTAGTCCTCCCACCCCGCCCCTCACTCCACCCACCGCAAACACATAACTCCCTTTATAGCAGGGATTCTGACATCACTCCCCAAAACTTCTAACAACATACACCAGTTCATATCCTTAAAGGCACAGCACACTGAATAGGTGGTAGAGACACTCGCAAACTTGCACCCACTAAAACAAGAGCAACAAAAAAGCACCTGTAACAGGAAGGGTCACAGACATGTGGGGAGTGGTGCAATGCACTGGCTGTGGAGCAGCAGTCTTCTGGGAGAAATTTTAGAGACTGCATTGCTTCCCTTTCTGCAGGCACCTTTCTGGTCTGAGGGAGGAGGTTGTTTATCTCCATGCTGACCTGGCAAGGATTGAGGAAACCTGCTACCCCACCCAGAGACCACCTAGGCCACCGCTACTACCTTAGTGGTTACCAAGAAAGAGGAATGGTTGGACCATGGTGGGCTCAGGGAGGGTGAGGGTGGTGGAACAGAGGCACATCCCTCCAGTTGTGCCTCTCCACAATTCATTCTGCACTCTAGCAGAGCATGGTTCCTCTATGGAGGCACCTGCAATGGAGGCCAAGGAGGATGCTGGGAACCTCCACAATGGAGACCCACAGTAGGGTGACACAGGACCCTACAGGGGAAGGAAATATCTACTGGTGGGGGACTCAATTGTTAGGGGGTAGAACTGGGGGAAGGAGGGAAAATGGAGGTAAGGTGCCTGTTCAGTGCCATGGCTTGGAGGGACAGGTAGAAATACTCAGGATCATGGTTGCAGTTGCAAGGGGGAGTGAGCTGGATGTCATTATCCACCTAGACCCAGATGACCTGGCTGAGAATGGGATCAGAGCAGTGCAACAGGAGTTTGTGGAGTTGGGGAGGGGCCTTAGACAAGTAACACACATGGTAACTTTCTTGGAAGTGCTGCCTGTTTATGGAACAGATGAGGCTAGGGTACTCTGCACCATGGGATTCAATGACTGGTTAAAAACTGGTGCAAAACTCAGGGATTTGGCTTCATTGGGGACTGGGGCTCCACCTGGAGGGATGCAGGCCTATACTGGTGTGATGGTCTGCATCTATCCAGGGGTGGAACCAGGATCCTAGGTGATAGGTTTAAATGTTTCATTGGCAAGTATTTAAACTAGCCAAAGGGGGAGTCACTGAAAAGGAGAAGGGAAATCCTAGCCCCCCCACCAACAATTAGGGTTGTTAGGTAAACACTAAATAGAGCAGTCAATAGGGAGAAGGGCAGGGGTAAATGGAGAAAAAGACAAAGGCTGTAAAGACAGGGATGGGGCAAAAAGAAATAAAGCCATAAAATAATGGAGGGTAATGAGTACCAATCTCTGTAGTCTATGTAAAAAGATTCCTGAAATGGTGGCCTTGATGGCCTTTATAGAGCTTACCAAAGCTTTTGATCTGGTTAATCACCCTTTACTTGTGCACAAACTACATTCTCTTGGTGCTTATGGTTTCACCACATCCTGGATAAGTAGTCACCTTTCAAACCAGACCCAGTCTGTCTTCTTCAACAAAGTACTATCATCTCTGGCTCCCATCTCCTGTGGTGTCAAACAAGGATCCAGTCTAGGGACCTTGCTCTTTTCAATTTTTGTCAATGATTGTCCCACTAACTTTACATGCTGACACTCCATCATGTATGCAGATGACCTGGTGCTCTACTCAACTCCTCGGTTGCTGGATGACATCAGTACAGACCTGTCATCTTCATTTCAAATTATTCAAGCTTGGCTCCTAAATAATGGCCTAATCCTTAATCTACCTAAGAACCATGCTATGCTCTTTGAGTCAGCAAGAAAAGTCAATACTGGGACCCCCAAGGTTTGTGTGAGCAGCTGTGATGGCTCTACCATTCAGTCCACTGACTCTTTTAAATACTTGGGTGTGACACTTGATCCCACTCTTGACTTCTCATCACATATAAATGAGATATGCACATCTGTAAGCATCAAGATAGGTGCCACTTATTGAGTGCATCACTCCCTTACTCCTGCAGCCAGGATCTTGGTTGCTAGAGGTGTCCTGCTCCCTAGGCTACAATATGCCCTCCCTATTCTATCCCACTCTAATGTTGGAATTCTTTGTAAATGGGATTCTACCTACAACAAAATATGCAGATTTGCCCTATCTGCCTCCAGACTCATTCACTACTGTCTTCTGTATGCCAACCAGCAATGGCTGTCCCCCTCTGCCCTGTGCTCATACTCACTGGGTTGCTTCACTGACTCTATGACAAGACTCCCCCGTCCCGAAAGCATTTGGGCAATGCTTACCCTGGTGCCTCACTACTGCCTATTGAGATCATCAAACTCCACCCTGCTCTCTGTCCCACACTGCTCTACAAAAATGGGTGAGCATGTCTTCTCTCACTTCACCCCTAAACTCTAGAACTCTCTCCCTCCCTGTCTGAAGGGCCCCCAATCTCGCTCCTCCTTCAAAACTTCACTTTTTTCCCAACAAAAAGCACTTGATACCTGTGAAGGTAACTAGCCCTCTGGCCTCCTCTCTTTATATCTAGTTTTGTTGGTTCTCTGAAATGTTGAATGTTTGTATCCTAATGTCATCACCTGCTCTTGTTATTGCCTGCAAGGATGGATAATACTATATGTAAGTTCTGTTGTTTTTTCCTACTGACCATCCCTGCATGGATATCAATTTTCTGTACCATATGCTGTATTGTACTGTATTATTTGTACTTTATCACTGTACCAAAATGTCAACGGTGTATTGTACCCTCTCGGGTCATGCTTGAAAATAGGCAGGGATTTCTGCCTAACGCACCTACCCAATCAACAAAAGCTAAATAAATAAAGAGGGATGCCTGGATATCATGGCAGTCACAGAAACATGGCACACAGAGAACCATGACTGGGATGTCAACATACCAGGGTACACAACCTACAGGATGGACAGAGAGGGAAGAAGAGGAGGAGGAGGAGTAGCTCTCTATGTAAGGGAAGGGATCAAAACAACAGAACTAAAGGGTAAACAGAGAGGAGAGAAGGCACTTTGTGTCAACCTGGAGACTGGAAATGGCACCACAATTTGCATAGAGGTTGTATATAGACCCCTGTCTCGGAGGAGGAAATGGACAAGAAAATGATAGAAGGCATCCTTAAGATGGCAGAGAAAGGAGAGATATCGCTGATGGGGGACCTGAATATGCCAGATGTTAATTGGAACACCTTTGCTGCAGCCACATCCAAGAGTAGGGCCATTCTCAATGCCCTACAGGGGGCATGCCTAAGACAGCTAGTTTTGGAACCCACTCGGGAGGGAGCAATCTTAGACCTCCTACTCTCACATGGGGATGGAGAGAGGATCTCCGATCATGAAGGGGGTAGCCATCTGGGAACAAGCAACCCCCAGTGTAGTTCAAGATAAACTTAGCTGTAGAGTTAAGTCATACAAAAGTGAAGGTACTGGACTTCAGGATGGCTGATTTTGTCAAAATGGGAGAGTGCCTCAGAAAAGCACTAGCAAACAGGCAAGAAGGTGGGTGGAGTCACAATGGTGAAACATCAAAACCACCATCACAGAGGCAACAAGGCTTTGTGTGAAGCAAATAAACAAATCAAAATGAAAGAAAGAACCACTGTGGTTCTCAAAAGAAGTGGTGGGGAAGGTTAGGGAGAAAAAGATAGCATTCAGGAAGTATAAGGAAACACAGAAGGAGCAGGACAGAGAACTGTACCAGTTAAAGCAGAAGGAAGCAGGGAAGGCAGTCAGAATAGCAAAGGCCCAAGCTGAGGAAAAGATCACCAACTCGGTTAAGAAGGGGGATAAAACCTTTTATAGGTACATTAGGGAGCAAAGAAAGACTAAGGCAGGGATACTGAGGCTGAATAAAGAGGAAGCTTGTTGGGCAGAGAGTGACAGTGAAAAAACGGGGATACTGAAGGACTACTTCTGCTCAGTATTCACAATGGAAAAGTAGGGGGAGATACCTAATCCAGTCAACAGAAGCACTCTAGATAGGGGGATTGATAGTAGTCCTTTCACAGAAGAAAGGGTTCTGAAAGAACTCTTAAAACTGTAGGTGGGTAAAGCAATGGGGCCTGATGGGATCCACCCCAGAATTCTAAAAGAACTAAGGGAAGAACTAGTAAAACCACTGACTACCCTTTTTAATAAATCATGGGAGGATGGTGTGGTACCTGAAGACTGGAGGAGGACAGATGTGATTCCTCTTCACAAAAATGGGAGCAAGACAGAGGCAGGAAACTACAGACCTGTCAGTTTGACCTCAGTGGTAGGGAAAAAATGTATAATCACTTCTGAAGGAAAGATTTGTTGACTACCTAGATGCCAGTGGGGTACAGGACCCAAGGCAGCATGGATTCACAGCAGAAAGGTCATGTCAGACAAATCTAATTGATTTCTTTGACTGGGTGACCAAAGTAGTAGACCAGGGAGAGGCTGTGAACATGGCCTACCCAGACTTTAGCAAAGCATTTGACACAGTCCTGCATAAAAGATTAATAAACAAACTAGCCAGCCTGGGAGTGGGTCCCAGGGTGATAGCCTGGGTAAAACACTGGTTGGACAACAGGACACAGAGGGTAACAGTAAATGGAATCCATAGTGAAGAAAGGGAAGTTAACTAGTGAGGTACCACAGGGTTCAGTACTGGGACCGGTCCTTTTTAATGTCTTTATAAGTGACATTGCAGAGGGACTGGAAGGAAAAGTATGTCTCTTGGCAGATGACACAAAGACATGCAACAGGGTTGATATGCACGGTGAGGTCAAAAGCATGAAAAGGGACTTGGCAAGACTGGAAGAATGGTCAAGTGTATGACAGCTTAGATTCAACACAAAGAAGTGCAAAGTAATGCACCTGAGAAACAAAAACCCAGGGGAAGAGTACACAATGGGGGGGTGAGATACTGACAACAACAAAAATGGAAAGGGATCTGGGAGTAGTCATATCAGATGACCTAAAAGTGGACCAGCAATGTGAGAATGCAGTAAGGAAGGCTGGGGGGATACTGGGATGCATAGGGAGAGGCATCACCAGTAGAAAACAGGAAGTTGTTGGCCCTCTGTATAGACAGTTGGTAAGACCACATCTGGAGTACTGTGTGCAGTTCTGGAGACCCCATCTCTGCAAAGACATAGGCAGGGTGTAGGCTGTCCAGAGAAGGGCAACCAAAATGGTGCAGAGTCTGCACCAGAAGACATATGAAGTAAGACTAAAGAGCTTAAGATGTATAGCCTCTAGGAAAGGAGGAGGGAGCATGATAGAAACTTTAAAATACCTCAAGGGAATCAACAAAGTCCAAGAGGGTAGCATCTTTCAGAAAAAGAGATGTGCAAGAACAAGTGAACACAATTTGAAGTTAGAAGGGGGACAGCTCAGAGGTAATGTGAGGAAGTATTTATTCACAGAGAGGGTTGTACATGCATGGAACAGCCTTCCTGAGGAGGTCGTAGAGTCAAAAACAGTGGGGGAATTCAAGAATACATAGGACAGACATAAGACAATTCTAGTAGGGGGTAGGAGGAAATAGGCTATTGGTTATCTAGGATCTGCAGCTTATCCATTAGGTAGAGAAATGGGCAGACTAGGTGGGCCAAGCGGTCCTTGTCTGCAATCAAGTTCTCCATTTCTATGTTTAAACATCTCTTAAAATCAGAGCTTACAATTCAGAGAAGAGTATTACTTATGTAGCCAGCGCAGCAAATTTAGGCTCACAATACCACAGACACATTTTATTTAATTTATTTATTTTATTTATTAGGTCTAGGATTACAAAACCTTTGAGCCAGGGCTCTTTTACAAAGGTTCCATGTCAGGTTACAATTCAAAACATAAGACATGTAAGTCAGATTACAAATTCAATACATAGGACAAGGTTACAAAAGTGTAAGCTAAACAGAGTTACAAAGCATCTGAAAAACAAAACACATTTTGGAGGCTAGGTTGCAAGGGGATAGCGGATGAGATGCAGAGAGGATAGAGGACAAGAGAGAGGAAGAGTAGAGGGGGGCCAAGAGCTATAGAGGAGGAGTGCAGCCAGAGGCATTGTCGTAGACATAACATGGGGAAGTGCGTACTAAGGGGAAGCCAAGTGCTAATAGGAGAGAGAACTGCATAAGGTTAGGGAAATATTCATAGGGTCAGCTAATGGAGGCAGTCATGGGAGCTAGAGGCAGTGGACTAGAAGCACAGAATACTAAAATTACATATGTGTAGCATATCCAAGAGATGCACAGAAATCCAAAAATACATAAGCACAAGCATACACAGGCTTATGTTTTTTTTTAAGCTGCAATCTACATGAGTTCAAGGGCCTACCAGTTATGATACTCCGGAAAATGGAATTATATCGTCAGGGCTTGTGTGCTCCATCATCTTCTTTGCAGGTAGATGAAACAAGGGTAACAGCAAGAACACAAAATGGTTTTAGGGATTATATAACTCTGCATTCCTCCCCTCCACTAGATAAAGCCAGAATATATTTTTGTTTAGTTATTGATTTTAAAATTGGTTCCCAGGAAAGGCACACTTAGCCAAGGCTTGTTTCCAGGTGTGAACTGGTGGAGGAGAAATGGACTAGACACAGAATACTAAAATTACAAAGCATATATTATTTATTTATTGAATTTTGGTGACCAGGTAAGCCCAGTGAGATAAGATGTCCCTTTTTCAGGGGTGACCCAGAATTAGTTACATACAGTGGATGACAGTGGTGTACAGTATTTAACAATAGTTACAGTCAGTATACATCATAGTAATACAATATCAAACATGAATGGGACTACATATAGACAGTTTAGATTAGTTACACAAAATAGCAATGGACTACAGTTCCAAGAGTAAGAGTATATTATATACAAGACAATGGATTCCATGGAAGCAGTTACAGGGGGATGAAGTCCAGAAGAGAGATTTTAGTCTCTTTTTGAACTGTGCTAGGGTAAGGCAGGTCTGGGCCATGGGGGGGGGGTAGTGAGTTCCACAAGTATGGGGCAGAGAAGGAGAAAGACTATCTTCCTATCTCATACCAGAATTTAGGGACATCCAGCAATGGAAGGGCTGTGGTTCTGAGAGTTAATGTGAACTGTTTGCGAAGAATAATGCCAGATACACTGAGAAGGGAGGGGGATTGCAGAAGCTTGAAGGGAAGGCAGTACAGGGGAAAATGTAGTCTAGATTCAAATGAAGACCACCCCAGGGTTGTTAACACAGTGCAATGGTGTGTTCTAGGGAGGACACCTCGCACAAAGCATCCATTCCTGTGGTATAAAATGTTGAGACCAGAATGGGTGGATTCTCGGACAGACTATAATACTGGGACACCATGGAATAGGATGGGGAGGCGGGTGCTATTGGTGATGGTGTGATGAGCCTAAGTTGTCAGGTAGGGAACGAGCCTGTAAAGTAATCCAAGTTTTAGGTTTAGGGTTTTTGTAAGTGCATCTACATGTGGACTAAAGGTCATGGTTTGGTCTAGGACCATGCCTAGGTATTTAAAGTCCTTGACCACCTCCAGGTTGTCTCCAGAGCATGTGGTTAGTTTCGGGAGATGCTGTCTGTCTGTCTGTGCCTAGGTCTTTGTGACCAAACAGCATGGCTTTAGTTTTTGGCATTGAGGAGGAGTCCATTGGCCAGGAGCAAATTTTCTAGTGAACTGAAGTCATGGGGCCCAATTTCAGAAGGAGTCCTTGGAGTGACTCAGGTTGAACCACTCCAAGAGCTGTGGCAATGCACTGTGCACCAGGAACTCTACTCTATATTGGGAAAGAAAGCAGGGTTCCTGCACCAAATCCCCATGATTGCCACAAGTGCAGGACTGCACCCGACCAATAGCGCATAGGCAGCAAATGCCACAAGGCTGTGGGGTGCAGCCATCACTGGTGGCGATGGGGTGGGGATACACAGGTGCCCAGTGTGTGTGTGAGGGGGGGTCATAGGGATGGTCAGTATGCCAGCAGGGTGGTTGGGTATTGCTGTGGCACCCAGCATGGTGCAAATGCCCATGATAAATAGAATGTGTGGAATTTGCACCCCTTGGGTGCCACAGCAATCCCACACATCCTAGAAACCACACAGACCCTCTCTTTGCTCCTCCTGCCTATGGAACCTACCTGTAGCCCTCACTTTATGTGGTGCCAGTCGGTTGCAAGGGGCTTAGACCATCTCCTTGCAGGTCTACATGTAGCCCCTTGAGACATCCATGGTGGGGCTCTTGGAATCAGAATTGTGAGCCCCACCATGGCGTAAGTCCCCTTGCAACCTTGCATACCTGGTCACAGGTTGTAAGGGTGGTATAGTGCTTGTTCGGTGCAGCAGATTCCCTGTTTGGTGTAGGCCATGTTCTGGAATGGGGAATCCCGCAACAGGGGATGGAAGATGAGGCTTGCAACATTGCTCTTTGTTGCAATAACCTTGTGATCACTGTACCAGCTTCTGGAACTGGGCCCATGATCTAGTTTTGTATTAGCCAGGGAGAGATCCGAAGAGGACCTATAGAGTATGGCATCATCAGCGTAAAGCTGTACTGAGGCTCCTCCACAGTTCTGAGGTAATTCTTTGATGAACAGTGAAAAGAGAAGGGGCCCATGAATTGATCCTTGGGGTACACCATCTGTGATTGACCTTGGGAGTGAGATCATACCCTCCCATTTGACACTCTGCCTCTGCCCACTCAAATAGTTTCGAAACCACCTACAAGTGACGTCATCCAGACAACAATCCTGCAGTTTAGTGAATAACAGGTTATGACTTACCAAATCAAAAGCCTTTGTTAAGTATACAAATAATGCTCCAGTTATTTCCAGACTCATAGCATTGATTACATCACTGGTAACCTATACCAGAGCAGTATCAGTGCAATGGTTTATGCGGAAGCCATGCTGAAAGTGTATGAGTGTATTGTTTTGTTCGAGGTAGACTAGAAGTTTGGCAATGGTACAGAGGAGGGATATAGGTCGATAATTTTCTATCTTGTCCATACTGTGCATCCCCCATTATGTATAGGTACCACAAGAGCCATTTTCCATTTATCAAGAATAGTGCTGGATATAAAAGATTTACTAATAAGGTTCTTGATTGGGGTGGCTATAAGTGTAGATGCTATTTTCAGGAAACGTGATTCTAGAGTGCTGTTACCTGGACAGCCTTCATGTTTGAGTCTCTTTAAGAGCTTACATACTTCCTGTCTGGGTACTAATTTAAGGTGAAATTTAAGTGTGGTTGTTTCATTAGCGGGGGAGATGCAGGGGATTAAAATGTTGTCAGGTGTTTGCTGTGATAATGGAGATTTTGGGATGCCTGGGTGAGAGTGAAAGGGGGCTTTTAATCTATCGAGGTCAGTGAAGTAGGGATTAAATTCAGAAACTATGGCTTGGGGATTAGATAGAGTTTGGTCATCACAATGAATATCATGGGCAGAAAAAGTAGATTTTCCATGGAGAAGCTGATTTATTTGGGACCAGAAATGTTTAGGGGAGGAGAGAGTTTAAGTTTGAAGAGACTTTTGGTAGGACTGCTTTGAATGTCTTAACCTACTTTTGTAGGACTTTCCAGAGTGACCTGTAGGAGTGCCAGTCTGAGGGTAGGCCAGATTGCTTGTACTGCTGCCATATGTTATCCCTTTGTCTGGAGGCTTTTCCGAGGTTGCTACTGAGCCATGGAGCACAGTGACCTTTTGCCCTGCAATGTCTAATGCAGGGATTTATTTAACTCTAAAAAATTGATAAGCGTTTTGCTCATAAAAGTGCTAAATCTTTGTGAAAATGCATAGCTCTTGCCTCACTGTGTTTAACAAACACAGCACTACTAGAAAATCTGTATAAATATGTTCTGTGCAGTTAGTATAGTCCCAAGAAAAAAACTGCTAATCAATTATTTAAAACCCTGTAATGAGAGCAAATGTATTCACCACATTACGGAAGTTGTGTATGAAGCAGTCAAGAGCTTGGTCTACAGTGGGGGGGTTGTTTATTGGTCTCCAATTGATTTCCATAAGGCTGTCAAGGAAATCGGATTCCTTGAAGTGGGAGAGGTCCCTAGCTTCAATGTATTTTTTATTTGGGGGGGGGGTTAGGAGCATTGATTTTCCATATGCAGTAGACCAAAAAGTGGTTGCTAAGGGTATCAGGGGAGAATCCCAATGGTTCTGATTCTATCTACCCTACTTGCTAGGAGCCAGTCAAGTAGTGTATGGGTGCCAGATCTTAAACTGAGTCTAATAGGTTCAGTAATTATTTGGGTAAGGTGGGCATTATCTAGGGGTGACTGAAAGGTTTTCTGGTTTAGGCCCAACCAATTAATATTGATGTCTCCATACACAACAAGTTCTGTGACAAGCAGATCAGAAAGGCAGGAGGCAAGGAAGGGCGGAGCCTGAGAAGCAAGATTTGGAGAGTGTAAATGCAGTCTAAATATACTGTAGTGTCTTAGTATTGCCCAGAGTGAGTGATATAAAGATAGATGCCATAGGGAAGTCCTTCATGGAAGGTACTTCAAGATCAAGGGCTGTAAGGTGTGAGCAGACATATAGTAGTACACCCCCACCCCATTTAGGTGCTCTATCCCTTCTAAAGACTGAGTATCCAGGCAGGGCAATTTCATGTGGTAGCACTGTATGTTTGAGCCAGGTTTCTGAGATGGCTTTCATATCAGGGGAGTTGTAAAGAGAACAGGCTTCCAGCTCTGGTAGTTTTGGTCACAGACTGAATATATTCATTTGTCCTATTTTGAGCCCTTTTGTTTTGGACCATGCATGGGTCATGGGAGGAAACACCATTGTGTTAGTGGTCATTGGACTGTTGTTCTGCTCCACATCCCCAGATAGTAGGAGAGCATTGAACAAGATTTGGAACAATGGATACATGCTCAGAGCTTAGAGCAAAATGTAGAATACAATAAACAAGTCAAATCCAAAGATACAAGATGGGATGAGTCAGTTAAGTTCACAAATGCAATTATTGTACAGAATGTGCAAGAATGCGACAAGTGTGCAGTGCAAAATGAATGTGGAGAAGAGGCCAAGGGGGAAGGGCATAATTTGATCTGATTTAGGATGGCCTAGGGGAGGGAGTCAGCACAGGTAGGAGAAGAAGGTCATGTGGGGTTAAGAGGTGAGTGACAGATGCAGCAGGAGCAAGAATACACCTTTGCAAGCATCTAAAGGCAAGGTGTGAGGAGGGTGGCAGATTTCACAGAGAAGAGAGATGGTAGGAGATGGCTGCTTGCACAGCAGTGGTGTGAGGGTGGGGAATGGAAAGGATGACTGCAAAGGTTTTTTTTTTGTCTTTTGGGGGGGTGTAAAATAGTCCCTCCACTGGTATATTTACCATGGTTCACCCATGCCATAGTGACATGGAAGTGAACAATGTAAAATATGGCACAAGGAATGCACTGACAGCAACTATAGTGCCCTGACAATCTGACACCCAAGACTCATAGTGCCATATGACAAGAAGAAACACAGTGCACTATTGTGGGGGGGCTCAACCCCATTCACACCCCCATGCAGGGATCTTCACCATCTGCACCTTCCACAGTAAATATAACAAACACCAGATCTTGGCATAAGTGACTAGGGGCAACACTCAGGTGCACCCCAGCAGCACGGCACTCTAATACCATGGGAGCTGAAAACACAGCCCAACAGCAAATCAAGGTAGCTCACCAAGTCAGCGGCAACATCCAACTGACAAAATCACTGGAGCAATAATCAGTCAGCAAATTAACAGGATATGTATTTTCCAGTAGGGGTCATGGCAGTCTTTCAGAGTTGCTTCCCTGCAGAGACTTTCCACCTCTACGCAGATACACACACACACAGTGCTCCATTTTCTTTTCTTTTCTTTCTTCTTTTTTTAGTGTTGGTCACTGTAGTCTATTCGGGATCACTAAGGCATACTGGCTGAAAGACTTGCATGTGGTAACTCTGCTTCTGGCAAGGTTTACAGTTCCCTTCTCTCTTTTTTTTCAACTTTAAATCTTTATTAAGCAAAACAGAAATATACAATTATACAATGAGGTAAATAAAATAAGCCAAATCCTGCTTCTTGATTGGTTGGTTGGCACATTTTCAGCATGGTAAATCCTCCAGTGTACCGACTGGAAAAAGGTGTCAGCCACCACTCTGCCACATAAAAACCTATCCCTTGAATCACTCTGACCGTCAGCAGCCCAAGAGTGGTAAACACTGCGATGGACAGAGAGCCATCTCTACAAAAACTGCCACATTCTGTCCCTGCTAAACAACAGCAATCACACCTGCCCAAACAACTGTTAAAAAAAAAAAAAGAAATCTTCATACAACAATTGCCCATCTCCTCCTAATAATTTTTTTAAACTAACTTCCACCTGAAAACATCACCGACTCCCTTGCTGCTTCACATCTCCCTCTCATATCCTTCTCCACTCCCCTGTTGCTTGCTCACTCTCCAATGAATCCACCCCTGCTCCAATACATTTTCTGTACAATCCCATTCATCATCTTTAAATCTCAGCACTAAAAATGAAAAAAAAGACATTAAATCCAACACTCTGGCCACATCCACGTTGTAAACTTCAACCCAGAAGCTTTCTGACCACAACCCGTTACCACTCGCTCCACTAACATTTTACCCCATAATGCTGTTTTCAGGCTCAGCGTCTTACCACTCCACACAGTGCACCTGTAACCAGGTACTATTTTTTTTCATGCACAATAACAAATATAAAAGAAATAAAACAAAACACCAGAAAAGCCATTGTTATTTTTTTTCCTGTATCTAAAAAAAAAATGGACCATTTCATAATAGCAATATTGCCCTCCAAGGAGTGGGTAGATGGGTGGATTTACCACTTCCGGTGTGGTTAAGTCACTTGGCTGTACCTCATGACCGAACCACACCAAGTGTGGTAAATCCACCCACATACCCACATCCTGTTGGGATATATTGCTTAATTAAGACAAAACTGAAAATCCAAAGGCAAGCTATCAATAAGAAGCCAAAGTACCCCATTATACATAGTAACAAAATTACACCATGATCAGATTAGCTTCATGCAAAAATAGTCATCAGGTTGAAAGTAAAAAACAAAAGCAAAGGAGAGTTCTAAAAGAGATACACTTAAAGGACCCACCAAACAAAATAGTGATGGCACAACATCAGACTTTTTCACCATAATATATAGTACCCAATGCCTCCTTAAAAGTTCAAAGGACTGAAGTTTATTGTGGAGTCTAGCCGTAATCTTTTCCATATAGTAAATTTGACAGACTATATTGTACCAAAACTCAATAGAAGGGATTTGGGAGAATAGCCAACACTAAGTAATGGCCTTACAGGCTGCAAGCAATAAAATATGTAACAATTTACTAGTATCAGGTGAACTGAAGGCCTGTGGAATATCCAAAAAAACAAGAAAAAGTGTAGGGGTAAGGAGCAACCCAGACCCCACAGATCTAATAAAGCCAACTGGAGCTTCTGAAAGAAGGGCACTAGCACAGGACAGGATAAAAGAATATGAGCTAAAGCCACAGAAGTTTGGCTATATCCTCTCCAGCAATGCACTCCTAAGGCAGGAAAATGTTTAACTTGCCTAGCAGGGGTAATAAAGAATCTGATCAGCGTTTTCCAAGAAAACTCATGCCAGAAAGGGGAGGAAGTTACCTTATGTGAATGGAGAAGAACATACTTCCATTGCTGCTCAGTAATAGTTAGATTAAGATTAGCCTGCCAACGAGTCAGAACATAATCAATAGAGCCAGAATGGAGATGTTGAAGAGCTGTGTATAATTGAGAAATAACATGCACAGCTTGAAGTTCTCCCTTAATGGAACAAATTATCAAAGTAACTAGCAAAAGAAGATCAGGGCATTGGGAGTCCAATCGTAATCTAGCTTCAAGATAATCCCAAACCTGTAGATAGCTAAAAAACAAAGTCTGGGGAAGCTGGTATTATTGTAAAACATCCACAAAGGAAAGTATACTTCTACCCCATAAGAACTGATGCCAATAGCTGAGACCCAGGTGAGACCACCTGATAGATTAGATCTAACTTCGCAGGGAGAAAATCCACTGATTCAATGACAGATAAAAACCTGTATCTATAACACTGTAAATCAGGCCACTTCAATAGTTTAAACCACAAAACAAGAGTGTTAGCAGTATAGGGGCCATGAGTGGGGTTAAGATCAGGAGAAGGTAGAGAGGTCAAAAGTAAAAGAGGGAAAAAAAAGGAAAGATCCACTTCCTGTAGCTCCAGTGTTTTCCATTGAGCCTGATAACTATCCAGAAGCCAGTATAGTGCAGTACATAACTATGCTACTTGATGATAAAGTAACAAATAGGAAGGGCAAGACCCCTAATCGAATAGGTAATTGTAGGACCTTATATCAGACCCGAGGAGGCTTTCCTTACCAGTTAAACTGAAAAATTAGTCACTGCCACATAATGAAATAAGAAGAAGGAGGGTAAGTGGCAAAGCTTGAGCTAGATAAATAAAGAGAGGAAGGACAGTCATCTGAATACAATTTACTGGTTGAATAAGAGACAATAATAAATGGGACCATGTTGCAAAGTCTTTGAGCAGCCTTCCGGTGAATGTATCATAACTGAGATGACAGACTTGCTGATGATCTGGGGCAAGTGTAACTCCTAAATAAGAAAAGCAGGAAAGATTCCATTTAAATGGGAAATGTTTTTTTTTTTTTTGATGTCATCAGAAGGTGTGTAATGAATAGAAAGAACTTCGGTTTTCAAAGTATTCAGACCATAGCCTGCTAGCTGACCAAAATCAGACAAGGAAGACCACAAGGGCAGAATAGAAACATCCAGATTGATCAAATAAATCAAGAGATCATCAGTGTTAGCTTATACTCCCTACCCCCTACCCGCAAACCAGAAATAGCTGGATTTTGATGAAGCATACAGGCCAAAGGCTCTAGATAAACAGCAAAAAGTTATGTAGAGAGAGGGCAACCCTGCCAGATCCCCTTACCAAGAAAAAAGGAAGAAGATAACTGACCATTTATTTTAACATATGCTAATGGATGATCATAAAGATTTTGCAGAGAGGATACAAACAAGGAAGGGAGTCCAAATGTAATCAATACTGAAACAAAAAGGGCCATGACACCCAGTCAAAAGCCTTTTCGGCATCCAGGTTAAGCAAATGAAAAGGAGCCTTTGACCAGGTAGCGTGGTGAAGTAAATGCACAGTATGCTTGATGTTATCCTGGGTCTGGCGGGAAGGAACAAAGCCAGTCTCATCTCCATCAATTAGAGATGGGAGAACATGCTGACGGTGTTTAGCCAGGCTAGACGTGTAGATTTTGTAATCAACATTTAAGAAGGATATTGGTTAATAGGAGGAACAAGACAGTCTGTCTTTACCTGGTGTCAACATTGCTGAAATGGTAGCATGTTTCCAAGTAGGAGGAGCCCAGCCCTGAGCTAAAGCACTTTGACACACAGATAAGAAATAGGTATTGAGAACAGCAGAAAAAGCCTTGTAAAATTCTGTAGTGTAGCATCAGGTCAAGGGGATTTGTTATTATTAAGATTTTTAAAAGCAAAGGAAAGTTCAGAAGCAGTGATTGGAGCTGAGATCCTGGTTTGAGCAGATGGAGACAGAATAAAAAGCGATATCTGCAACAGAAACTGCTGAATAAGATCAGGACTGGGGGTAGACTCAGAAGTATACAGCTTAACATAAAAGGCCTTAAACATTTCAAGAATATCTGAGGGAGATGAGACAAGATGCCTGATGAACAGATGGGAAATCTGAGAAATAGAGAGCAGCGCCACTTGTTGCCGGAGCCTGTAAGCTAACATTTTCACCACCCGGGCACCCCCTTCATAATACCTCTGCTGTAAATATCACAACACCATTTCCATTAACTCCTGCAAAATGGAGGAATCCCCCTGCACATGATGTGCTTGCAAACTGGCTAACTTCTGTTATAATGTACTGAGTTGCTTCTCATGCTCTTTTTTTAGATGAGAAGAATAGATAATCTACTTCCCTCTAAAGATACTTTGTGTCCCAAAGAACATGAGATTCCACATTAGAGATGGTATTTTCAGAAATAATTCTATTTAGCATGCCAGTGGTCCGAGTATGAAAAGCACTGTCATTTAGCAGGGTATTAGATAATTTCCAAAGAGTAGTTCCCCTGGACTTAGAGAAGACAAATATTGCAGCAACTGGGGCATGGTCAGAGAGTAGAATAGGGGAGAATGAACAAGTCTTAAGACAATGAATGTGCTCTTTAGTGATTAAAAGCCAATCAGTCCTGGTATAAAGCTGATGGGGGGCAGAGCAATGTGTATAATGTCTAGTAGTAAGATATAGGTGGTGTCAAGTGTCAATCCAGCCCATTTCTCTTAGATATGATTTAACTAAATGTTGAGTGGGTGTTAATCTGGGAGGAGAAGTGCCAGAGGTATCATGATTATCAAGTGTCATATTAAAATCCTCTCCATTAAGTAAAATACCTTCCTGAAAGGATGTAATCTGTTGCAAGGTATGCCTAACAAAAGGAACAGAGGAACCAGGAGGCAGATATACACTCACCAATGTGATCAACTGACTAGAATAATGTCCTTTCAGCATTGCTAGTCAACCCTGTGAAATCAGTTGCCGAGGCTGTAATCTGGAAAGGAGTGGAGTGGGGAACTAACACTGCTGTCCCTCTATGTTTTTCTTGCTTATAGGAAGAGGCTACTACAGTAGGGAAATCAAAAGAGAAAAGTTTAGCATGTTCAGACTGCAACAGGTGGGTCCCTTGGAGCAAACTAAAACTGGGCTTAATTTTTTTTAATGAAGTTATAATTTTGGAACACTTCACAGGATTATTCAATCCATTTATATTCTGAGACGCTATTTGCATAGTAGAGCAATATGGAAGAGAAAAAGAAAATGGAGAAGTAAATCCTCCTGTGTAAAATCAACAACAAAAGAGAAAGCCCATCTGAATAACGCCAAGCCAATTACAAATCTTCCAACTTGTAAAGCATGATAACAGTCTGATAGAGACAGTAAACAACTAGCTTGCCTAAAAATACCAACAAACACCAAAAAGATAAACACACCCCATAAACCCAAATGGCCAACCCCAAATAGAGCACAACAACTAGAGTAATATATGCATAAGTGAATGCAAGCATAAAGAACAGGAAAAAGGGGTTTTGGGAAAAACATGGTAAAACTGTAGCAACTAACAAGGGAAGGTTTTGACAGAAAGATATACCAGCACTAAGAAAGGAAAAACCTCCCCCATCTGAAACCCCTTACCATTAAAGCATATTAATAAGAACATACAACATATAAAACAGATAACAGTTGAACACCAGTGTTAGCACCCTTCCAGGTGCCAAAACAGGTGATGTGCTAGATCTGCTAGAAGGACTTATGGAGAACACAGTAAACCAATTAGTCATAGTACATATTGGACCAAACAATGTATATAAAACTAGTTTGAATGCATTTTGATCTAAAATAACTAATATAACTACAAAAATAAAACAAAAAGGAGCAGATTTAATGTTTTCAAGCATATTACCAATGCATGGGCATCTAGATTACAAAAATATAGCAATCAAAACAATAAATGACTGGATAAGGACTTTTTGCATCAAAGAAAATGTAGGTTATATGGACAACGCTATAACATTTAGCAATAAATTCTTATTTAAATCAGATGGTTTGCACCTTAGTTTAGCAGGCTTCAGGATTCTGGGCAGAAAATTGAACAAGGTGATTGATTTTCATTTAAAATGGAGCAAGGGGGGGGTCACAGTCCATACTAGCAAGCCATTCCCGCCCAAAAACAACACTAAATCCAAATAATTATAAAGGTTGGAAAACAATACTTATAAACTCCAGAAGTCTTGTTAATAAATATGATGAACTCAAAGATTTTATTGTAACAAATGATATACAAATAGCCTGTATTACAGAAACCTGGTTGGATACTAACGACACTTGGGAGAAATCAATACCAGGATACAATTTATATTAAAAATCTAGATCTTACAGAAAGGGTGGGGGCATTGCAATATATGTACATAATAGCATAAATAGTATACAACTGCCCTCCCTATGTAAACAGCGAAGCAGAAACTATATGGCTTAAGTTAATTCCTTCTATTGGCCCTAAAATTATAATTGGCCTACTTTATAGACCACCATCTAACTCACACGATAATGATGTTACCTTTTTGGGTTTGCTTAACAATTTGAACCCAGATGACAACTTAATTTTGTTTGGTGATTTCAATTTTCCTAATATAGACTGGCAAGTAACTAAAGCAGGCAATAAAACCGAACAAATGTATTTAGATGCATTCGATCAGCTAGGATTGGTGCAGTTAGTTCATAAGAATACCAGAGGTGATAAAATACTTAGGCCTCATATTAACAAATACTAGTGAATTAATAAGCGGAGTACAGATTCTCCCCCCTCTGGGCAACAGTGATCATTCAAAAGTCTATTGTTTAGTGGGAACATTAGAAAAAACAAAAAACTATAAATCTGAAGGAGCTATTAAACTTGGCCAAAGCCAAATTTTCTCACATTAGACAGGAATTGGCAGGGTGGGATTGGTATAAGGCCTTGGAAGGGAAGTATACTGAGGATATGTGGAGTATACTCCTAAATAAGCTTAATAAACTAATTACCCTATATATCCCAATTAACAAACCTAAAATGAGAGGCACAAAATCCAGTCCAATTTGGTTAAACAAACAAATTAAATGCTTGATTAACCACAAGGATAAACTATTTAAAAAGTATATGAAAGAAAAAATTCAGAAGAATTACACAGCTTATAAGGAATGTGCCAAACTGGTTAAATCAACAATTAAAAAAGCAAAGGCTCAAATGGAGTTCACTCTGGCCAATAGGATTAAAGACAATAAAAAATATTTTTTTTCATATGTAAATAGTAAAAAAATCAACAATCAATAATAGGACCCTTTAATGACAAAAATGGGGTTATGTTAAATGAACAAGAGTTAGTAAACACACAAAATAATTATTTTTGTTCAGTCTTTAATCCTGGTAATACACCTGCTATTGTTAAAAAAATGGACATTTGCACCTGGGGCTATTAAAATAACATCTGCTGAGGTAAAAAGCAGACTGATTAATTTAGACATCAATAAATCTCCAGGCCCAGACAATATTCACCCAAGAATTCTACAGGAGCTTGCTGATCAACTGGCTAAGCCTTTGAGCTTTTTATACCAAGCATCCCTCTATAGTGCTGAGGTTCCTCAAGCCTGGAGGAATGCTTTGGTTGTTCCCCTTCACAAGAAGGGATCTAGATCTGATCCAGCTAACTTTAGACCCATTAGTTTGACATCACTACTGGGCAAAGTCTTGTAGGGTGTTTTGAAGGACATTGTGATTGATTATATTTCATTAAACAATTTATCTGATCCTGTGCAGCATGGATTTATTAAGTCTAGATCATGCCAAACTTATTATCTTTTTATGAAAATGTTAACTCAAAATTGGACCATTGTAAACCAGTGGATGTGGTTTTTATGGATTTTGCCAAAGCTTTTGACAAATTATCACATGTAGAACTAATACAAATTCTGATTAAAATTGGCACTCACTACAACATTGTGAAATGGATAGCTAATTGGCTGTCCGACAGAAGACAGAGGGTGGTGGTAATGGGCGTGATGTCCAAGTGGTCTGCAGTGATCAGTGGAGTGCCATAGGGCTCTGTGTTGGGCCTTTGTCTTTTTAATATCTATATTTCATCCTTACATCTTAGCAATCCTTCTATATGGATTTCAAAATTTGCAGATGATTGCAGATTAGGCATCACAGTGACTTCTACGATTGGTTCACTTTCCTTACAACAAACCATAAATGAAGTATATGAGTGGACAGAAGCTAGCAAATTGGAACTTAATATCACCAAATGCAAAATTATGCATTTGGGTAGAACAAACAATAATCATACCTATAGCATAGAGAACAATACTATGAGAGGCAGTATAGCGCAGTGGTCTAAGGCTCTGAGCTGCAAATCTGGTGACATCCAGCAGACCAGACCTGGGTTTGAATCCCACAGCTTCCACTTGCATACTGTGTGACCCTGAGCAAGTCACTTAACCTCCTTGTGCTCCCAGGTTGCTCCTGTAAAAAAGCTTCCTGCTTAGTGTGCTGTACCTGGTTAAACAACTAAATTAAAAAAAAAAATAGAGAACAATACTCTATTAACATCTGAAGAGCGAGACTTGGGTATCAAAATTACATCAGATTTAAAGTTTAATTCACATTGCAAACAACAAATTAAAAAAGCTAACCAGATTTTAAACTGCATTTTGAGACATATTTCTAGCAGACACCAAAATGTTATCATGCCCTTGTATCAGGCCCTGGTGAGGCCCCATTTGGAATACTGTGCACAGCTGTGGTCCCCACAGTACAGACAGGACATTATAAGAATGGAGAGTGTGCAGCGCAGAGCAACTAAATCAGTATCAGGACTAAAAAACTTACCATATGATGAGAGATTAACTAAGCTAAATTTATACTCACTGCATTATAGAAGATTAAGGGGAGATCTTTGTATGATGTATAAAATATCACAAGATGATACATTGAGAAGTGACCTAAAAATGATCTATAAAACAGGATGCTCTAGTACCAGAAAACACAAGTTGCAATTTATATTGCCTAAATGGAATGCCAACATAAGGAAGCACTGGTTTACTGTAAGGGTGGTGTCAGCATGCAATGACTTACCTGAAAGTGTGGTGGGTAGCTCAAGCATGGATATATTTAAGACAAGCTTAGACAAACATCTACTTTGCAAAACTACTAAATTTTAGTGTTATAATAAGGCAAGCATTATGGACGCAAGTCTCACAGCTTGAATTAACTTATGAAACTTATGAAACAATAGCTATAAATTCTGTCACTCCAAACAGGTGACCTCCAAGGTAGGGAGGAAAATCATAGTCTTCCTATATGGGGGAAGATGCCAAACCCCCCTAGGGGATTATCAGGAAGAAATCCTGAGCCTCTAGTACTACAAGGCAACCATGTACCTGTAGTGAGCTGGGTTGCAGCTTCACAAAAAAAAAATTCAAAGTGCAAAAAAAAAGCAGCCACATAAAAAATAGTGAGCAGAACCCAGCCCTTGCATCCGGCAGGTGCAATAAACAGAAACTAACTGATAAAAGATAATGTCAGATAAATAAAAAAAAAAACACAGTAAGTTACCATCAAAGGCAGCTCCACTCACCTAAAATTATATAATAAAAAGGGTAAACCCCCAGTATATATATTCTCTTTAACAATATCAATTTTAATATAACAAAAATGGAATTGTAAAAGTATAATCAAATGGATAAAGAACAAATTAAATCAAAATTTCACAGTCTTCTAAGATATGAGCTAAAAGTCTTAATTTTCAGAACAATATAACTAGAAATCAAATATCGTTGAGCAATGTCAAGAACAATGAATGTTACAATATGTCATTGTAGCCAGCCACTAGAGGGCAGTAGCTCTTTGGATAACAGACTCACATAGTGCACTGAGGCTAGATTGAGAAGTGAAAAAAATGGCATAAAAATAGAAAAAAAAAGGAGAAATTAAAAGCAAGACACATAAACCGTGGCCCAAAAAATAAAAATAAAAACAACTCTGGGGACCAAGTCACTACTCTGCTTTCCAACCGGGGTGGGGGTTATCTGGGGCTGTACATAAGTAGGAATAAAACATATATAAAATAAATAAATAAGTAAACAGAGAAAAGGGTAAGTATTCATAACAACAGTTAAGAGTCCAGAAATAAGACATGATGGGAATGGTGTAGTGCAGTGCAGTGACTGTGGAGCAGCAGTGTTCCGGGAGACATTCTGGAGGATGCGGTGTTGTCCCATCTGCAGGCACCTATCTGGGCTGAGAGAGGAGGTTGCTCATCTCTAGGCTGCGATGGCCAGGGTTTGGGGGACCTCCTGTCCCACCTAGGGACCACCAGAGCCACCGCCGCTGCCTCAGAGGTTGCCAAAAAGAGAAGTTGTTGGAGCACAGTGGGCTCAAGAGGGTGAGGATGGTGGAACAGAGGCACATCTCTCCAGTTGTACTTCTCCACAATTCGCATGCCACTCTGGCAGAGTGTGGTTCCCCTATAGAAGAACCCGCAATGGAAACCAAGGAGGATGTTGTGAACCTCGACAAAGGAGACCCACAGAAGGGTGGCATGGGACCCCAGAGTGGAAGAAAACAACTCCTGTTGGGGGGCTCCACTGTTAGGAGCATAGAACTGGGGAAGGAAGGGGGGAGAGAGAGGTAAGGTACCCATCAGGAACCATGGCTTGGGGGGACAGGGAGTGAATCCTCAGGATTGCGGGAACAGCTGCATGGGGAGGAAGATGGATGTCATTGTCCACCTAGGGGCAAATGGCCTGGCTTGGAAAGGGATCAGAACAGTGCAGGAGGAGTTTGTGGAGTTAGGGATGGGCCTTAGACAAGTAGTATGCATGGTAGCCTTCTCGGAGTTGCTGTCTGTCTATGGCATGGGAGAGGCTAGGAAGCTCCACACCATGGGATTTAATCACCGGTGGAAAAACCTAGTGCAAAGCTTAGGGGTTTAGCTTCACGGGGGACCGGGGGTCCACCTGGAGTGATGCAGACCTAATACTGGCACGATGGTCTGCATCTGTCTAGGAGGAGAACCAGGATACTAGGTGATAGCTTTAAGTGCTTCACTGGCAAGCATTTAAACTAGCCAAGGGGGGAGGCACTGGAAAGGAGCAGGGAAATCCTAGCCCTCCAAAACAAAAACAGGGTAGTTAGTGAGGTAAACACCAAGATAGAGACATTGATAGGGAAAAGGGCAGGGGTAAATAGAGAAAACGACAAACTCTGCAGACATCTCCACGCAGTGAAATCCAGCTCCATCAGCAAAGGAAAACTCTCCCCTAACACACCCACAACAAACACCCTTCTTATATAAACACTTCAGTTCCAATGCAAAATACTTGACAGGACAAACTATCAATACCTGAGAACACCTACTAAAATATAAAAAATAGCACCACACAGCACCACACATACACACACACACACACACACGCACACACACACACCCCCAACACCTGGAATCGAACCCATGAAATTCAACAACACATAATGCCCTATCTACCTACCTAACAACCGGCATAACCCACTACACCACATTGGCACCACAACTGCAACACATCAAATAATAACCTACATACCACACAACATGTCCAGCCACAATGCAACAACAAAACACTATATCTCAATATTTTATGTGGGGGGAGGGCTTTTCCCACTGTACCCCCCCCCCAGATGGAGGGCTTTCCCCCAAACACCCAACTATGAAGATAACAAACTCTGAGACCATACTATATTTGGCATGGTGTGCAGTACCAGACAACACTCTTCGTTGTCAGTACTTTGCCATCCCTGTAAACAGTTACCTTTTTTGCTGTCGCTATTTTTTATGTCGCCCTTTTTACATGCGCTCAATTTAAGTTGCTTATATTGAGTCACTCAAATTGAGTAGCCCATATCAGGGGATACCCAGATGATGCAGGTGAAATGCCACCTTCAGAAGTGTTACTTTCTTTATGAGTAATGCCTTGTACATTGTGGGGATAACATCCCATGAAAGCAAGAAGCATGATGGAATGCTGTTTTGGGCTTGGCTTCCTGCCAGTGTTGTCAGAAATTACTGTCTTACGCTATGCAGAATGACTAAAGACGAAGGGCCATATGTAACAGTGTTATTCATATGGAACTCGGAGCATTATGTGTTAGTTAAGTCCAAGTATGTAATGAATAGTCATATACTTAGATTTTTTACTAATTTACCATTAGTCTTGGTGGGGCAGTCACTGGGCCTGCCTCTGGCTGGTAATGGCTGGACACTTTCTGAAGCAGAATTAGTATCAGGGGATGCATCAGTTTGGGGCTGCTTTAGTGGATGGATTACTTGAATAAACCATCTTTTATCACTTCCCATACTTGACTGTCCTTGCAAGCCCTTAGTCTGACGCTGGCCTTATTCATCTGTCTTATTAAATTTGTAGTTCACCTACTGCATTCATGTTTTGTTTGCTTTGCTAATTAGAGATTATATACCAATAAAGTTGAAATGAACTGACTCTGATCTAAGTAGGGAATGGGCATTGTTTTTAGGAGGATGCCATATTCACATTTTCAGTGATAGGCAAGAATATTTGCTACAAAAGATGCAGAAAACTGACTTGGACAGATCTTTTTAGCACGTTGATTGCAACATGGTTTCAGTGCATTTGTGATGTTATTGGTAAAATACTCCCATACTGCACATAATCTCACTGGTTTTTAAGTGGCAATAACTTGGGAGGGGGAGCTGTAGAAATTGGTTGGTAATTGTGTGACTATTGTTTGTGGTGCAGCGTAGATTGACATTGCTGGGGATGGGCAGCCGATAGCTCAGAACTATAGGAATGATGCAAGGGATGGGGACTGACTTTAGATTTCCCTCACTGAGAAATTTCCTTTTATGCTCTTCTCTTTTTCATTTTTTTTGACATTTCCACCCTTGATGGCCTCCACTCCTCAGTATCACACTCCTCACCCCCAAGTCAGTAGGCTAACTGACAAATCACATTCAAGCTCTTCTTGCTCTTCATCCTCCTCTGTGCACACGCTTCCATATTCTTTCCTTCTCTCATACTTACTGCACTGCATTGCCTTATTCCCCTCCTCTTCTGCAGTTTCCTAGGCTCCTTCTCCTCCTCTTAAGTTTCTCCCCCCTATTTCTCCACCTTCTCCTCTCTTGTATCTCCATGCCCCTTCCCCTCCTCCTCTCATGTGTCTCACCTCTACCTTTTCTGCCTTTGCTTCTATCCCCTGCCCCTACTACAGTTCCACTTCTGTAGTTTACTCTTCAAGGCATCCCTCTTAAAAGATACTTTGTTGCTATTCTGTTCATTTGTAGAACTGTGGTATTTAGAGATTGTACAGTTAACGCACTCATCTGCTGCCCCGACATTTCGTAAGTTTTCGGAGGTAGAGATCAGAGGGGAAGGCTGTTCTAATAACTGTGAGGGTGGTGGATGGGGAATGGTGTTGTGACACCCCACTGTCCACAACACCATCCCCCATCCCGTCACCATGTTGGCAACCAGAACAGCCCCTTCCCCTCCTTTACCCCTGAAAACTTGCAAAAGATGACCGGGAGATGCAATGAATGAGTTCGTGCTTGTACAAGCAAGCACACACTCATTCATATTGACAGACGCTTAGTGAGCTGATGGCTATGAAGGAGAGAGGAGGGCTGTGCCAGTGGCCCTCTTGGGGGGTTGTGATGGGGGAGCAGGGTGGTGGTGGTGGTGGTCTTCACTAACAGTCAGGGTGGTGGGGTCCACTAGATATCAGGGACTGGGGGAACAAATGAAGATTACTTTTCTTTTTTTGGGGGGATCAGGGAATAGAGATAGGAAGGGGGGTCCACTTCACACCAGAGAATAATTTCAGTTAAGGTGATGAATGGATGGGAGACTAATTGTATTAAGGGGTGGGATCATAGGGAGTCTGCTAGATACCAGGAAGCAGGATGGGTTTTTTGATGAGACTTGTGATTGGCAGGTGGGGGACCTGGGGGTGGGACCACTAGCCATCAGGGATTTCTTTAGTTTGGCCCCCCAATTGGTGGGAGGGGTAGAGGCACCACACTGGAAATGGGGGAGGGGGTGTTAATTTCATTTTCAACTATACGTCTGAACTGCAGATGGAATACATTCCATAGTTTAGATGTATTAGTCTGCAGAAATGGGTGAAAATCCAAGAAAAAAAACATTTTCGCCTATGGCAAAAGTTCTTTTGTGGAAGTTCCACAAAAATGGAATTCGCAACTTTCGGCCACCCCTAGACCTGAGCAAGGTGAGTGAGGCATGCAAAAAATTTGTAAGTATGGCACAGAGCTATGCACCATGTGGCAGCTGTGCATATCAGTCACTTTACAGTGGTGATGGGATGGATCACCCTGTGTATAATGTAGGAACGAGAGGCACAGAGTGACTATGAGTTGTATCTCCAGAAATCAGGAGTTGCCATTGGAATGGTGCTTGTCGGCACCATATAGAGACACTGAATGCTGTGGACAGCAATGCAGAAATGTCATCTGTGGATAGCACTGTAAAACCCACAACAGTGGAAATAATGAACACAGACTGACACTAGAGAAGGGCTCCTTCTGTTGCAGCAACCACCAGGGGTAGTGGGGTTATTTGTGACACTGGGGTAGGATCCTGGTACAAATTCACTTTGTGGGAGTACACTTCAGGCACTTTGGATAAGATCCAACTGCCTGTTTTAATTAACTACAGTAAACATATTCACTTCAGTGACTGGATTGACTGCTGGTGCAATATTTAACAGTTGGAGGTGGGCAGGCCATCAGTGTACTGCAATCCTTGATATTTTTTATTTAATTTACAATATTAACTTAGATATTTAACAAGTATTTGTTTACAAAACCTCCAAAAGCACCATCTTTTGGGAAGGATCTAATGAACCTGAAAGTTACAGGTTCAAATGTTTACATTTTTTATTTATTGGAGAGCATTTGAAGAATTTTAAATACATGCATCATTATTTTTTAACACTCCTTGACTAGTAACTTAAAATAACTCAACTGAATAGTATCAAATTTAAGAGGGCCGGAGATACTGACACTGAAGGCTGTGTATGCCACTTTGTAGGTCCGTGTGGCAAAAGATCAAAAGATTGCTAACTATAAATAATTAAATATTCCAGTTTAACATTGACATGACTACTGAACCCTAATTCTATCACATCATTATAATGAGCAAGGCATTACAACTAAAGGGAAAAATAAATAAAAAATGAAATACAAAAGTTTAAAAAAAAATCTTATAGCCATGACCAAAGTCAAACATGCATCTATCAATGCCAAACATGTTTGCTTGCATGCAGCTACAATTCTGAACAGCAGCAATATCTCATGTTCAATAGGGCTCTGCTTTTACACATTTTACACTGCATTTACCCAAGATAACACAACTAAGATGCAATATTCTTGTTTTCACAAGTCAGGTCCTGCTTTTCGTTATGTCCCACAAATATATTTCTCATTCTGGTTTCATGTAGTGGTACCTCCCAGCCCTGTCACTGACCTTCTCACAAACTCACTGGGTGTCCACCACTTAGCCAGGACCACAGTGTGGTTGATGATCAGCCATGCTGGTTGTGTGAGAGCCAGGGGTGGCGGGTGCTGGCTTGGTTGGCTGGCAGTTTTCTCCTGTCACCTGATGTTCTCCTCTGGGGAAGCAGTGTGCACTGAAGCAGTCTGGAATACATGAGGTGGGATGCAAGCATGGTAGGGTATCTGGTGACAACCCCTTGTTCTGACAATGCTGTCTGCAAGTCACCACCAGACAGCAGTCACTCATCAGAAACAGCCTTCTTCTATCCCCAAGGAAGCAAAGCAGTCTCTGGGATGTTCAGTCCTTCCTCATCTGACCAGATCCCACATAGGCTATATTCATTCCCAAACACACATCAATGACCCCAACTTATATTCAGGATACTGTAGGTGGAATTGTTTAATTCCTGCATGAACGATGAGTTTGTAGAGCAACTACAAAAACATGTTGAGGAGGTGATTTTAAAAATGACACCTGTCATGTTCATGAGGTGGTGAAACAAGAGGGCCATGTTAAAAAAGTTGGGGCCAAAATCTATGAAAATCATAAGATTATGAGCAAACACTGGAAACATTAAATGTGCCTTTATAACCTCTTTGTTCTTTTTTGCATTCTGACCCCAAAGTTTCAACATAGTCTTCTTTCAACCCCATCTTATAAACAAGTGAGATGGAATTTTTTAAATCCCATCCAAAATGATGATTTTGTACAGTGACCGTGAAAACATCTTTTGGGGGGATTTGAAAAATGTCACCTACTTTTTTCATGAGGCGGGATCCCAAAAAGGGCATGTTGAAAATTTGGTGCAACAATGTTAACAAATAACAAAGTGTGAGTAAAAATTCATAACGGATTAAAAAACTTGTACTGAAATGTGTCTTGTTTTCCTCAGTTCCTGTTTGGTGATGGAAGCAGCAGGACATACCAGTCATCACAGTGGAGGACCAGGTAGGTAAGAGAGAGTGCTGGTTTCTTTGTTACCTGTGAATCTTAATTTTCTAGCACCCAATCTACACAATGAGCACTGACTTGTTTGCTTTGGTGTTAAGGGAGAGATAATGGGGAGTCTGGGCAGGTGGATGCTGAAAGGTGGTTGGGGAGGGGGGCTGAGGGTTGCTGGGGAGCAGATAGTCAATGAGGAACGCTTTCTTATTTTTACATTGGCAGTACTAGGGGTGAGCACCCCAGTGTCCCATTCTGTTTGTGAGGGGTGGTGAGGACAGAAATGGAAGGTGGGAAAGTAGAAGTGTCAGGGAGAGGGAGGTGGGTGAACTTGTACAGCGGGATGGGGTACTGGGAACAGGATAGTGAGGTGGATGGGAATCAGAAAGCAGCAGTGGCTGGATTTTTTACTGTTGTTTAGGAATGGGATACTGGGGACACAATCAGGAGGTGGGTAGGAATCAATGGTAGCAGTAAGCATGATTCTTTTTCAGGACAGAGCACCGGGGGCAAAATCAGGAAATGGGAGGGAATTAATGACAACAGTGGGCATGATCATTCATCGCAACACAGCAATGGCAGCACAATCAGGAGGTGAGCTGTAATCAGTGGCAGCAGCAGGTGGGACAGATTTGTTATTTCAGGACAGGGTACTGGGGACACAGTTCAGATATGGGTGAGAGTCAATTGCATCGGTGGACTGGATTGTTTTGGAATTTGGCAACAGGGAAACAATTGGAATTGTCTGGTATCAACTACAGCAGTGGGATGGGTTATTCATGGTTGCTTCAGGAAAGGACCAGTCAGGACACAGTCAGGAGGTGGGCAGGATTCAATTGTAGCAGCAAGTGGGATTGTTTGTATCTCAGGACATGGCACAATAGTGGCAGAGTGGCAGTTGCTCCCCACTTGTTGAAAAGAAGATGGGGGACTTTGCTTTGCTGCCTGAAAGGTGACACAATGAAAGGATGAAACCACTCTGTGATAGATGCAGCTGCATTCTTTCATATGCGAGACATTTTCGCCCATCAGGTAGTGTTCACAGACTCTGCAGCAGCCCTGTCAGCACTGGATGTACACAGGATATACCTTCTGCAGGCTCAGCAACATTGGCTGCTTAGAGGACACACCTCCCCAGCCACTACTCTACCTGAAGTGCTGCCAGCACCAGCAAGATGCTTGCTTGCTTGCTGCATCTGCAAACATAAAAAGGATAGTTTATTAACTGATAGAGCTGGGCAGAATCTGTGAATTTGTAATTTGCAGAAATGTCACAACAATTTATAAATTTAACAGAATTCTCTGAGATTCTCACTTTCACCAAAATTTGAATCTTCTGAATGTGCTTGGGAAATATTCATCTCATTCCATGAACTTTTCTGGCTGAGTTGCAGAGTAATACACATGAACTATGGAATGACAGTTCTGAGGAATTTTATTCTGCAGTTTAATACATCATTCTGCAATACATGCAATATTTCTGCAGTTCAGTGATCAGTTCTGCATACTTTCTTTCTGCCATATAGTGCATTAACCCACAATTCATACATTCATTCTACAGCTCAGTGAGTCACTGAACTGAGGAATGAATGTATGAATTGCAGATTATTGTATTAAACTGCAGAAAATAAAATCCACATAATTTATCACTGACAGTGATCAGCTCTGTGAAATTTCATTCCACAGCTTAATACATTAATCTGCAGTTCATACATTTGTTTCACTGTTCTAAGCTGGAATTTCCATGAAATTTGCTGAAACGAATTCCAAAATTTCATGAAAGCAAAATTCCTTCATAGAAATTCTGCTGGTAAAATGTTATAGTGATTGGTTGACCATCCATGGCACTCCAGACATTACCTCATGGGTTTTAGCCCACCTGATAGGCTAGTGATGCACATGACTCTAGGATCAAATTTCTAGTATGTCCAGGTCCCAGAAACCCCTGCCCTCCCAGTTCAAATCGTGCATATGATAAGGCAACAAGCACACCAGGATCCCTGTCTGCTCCTCACAGAAAGGTAGGCCTCTGAACTAATTGCTATAAGGAATATATGGATATTTGGAAAATATTGGTGTTCCAAAAACAGTAAAAGAATGCAGCCCGTAGCCTAAGGTAGCAAAGCCAGTTATGTGGCTCTAAGTTTGCTCAGTTATTTCAGATCTATTAAGTTCACTTCGATAGAATTATGTAGGATTCACCTAATTCAGGAACAGGGAATCTAGGTCTGCAGGGCTAGCATACTATAGCAATTTCAATTGTGTTGCTAACTTTTAGGTCAGGCTTCTAGCCTGTATTTTCTCCGCATTACATTGTGGTTTTTCTCATGGTTTGCCAGTCTGTCTGATATACTGCTATCATGATTCCTTTCACATGTTTTACCAGTCTGTATGTTAGCCTGCTGTTATCGCTAAAACGCTACAAATCTGTTGGTTAAAAGTAAGAAAAGGACTACTTGCTGGCTTACCAGTTTCAAATTGTATCTGTTGCTGAGCGCGCCATGCTGCTTGCGTGGTATACATCCTGCCCCATCACTGCACCGCGAGGTAGCTCTTAGAGCAGCACGCCACCCCCCCTTGCCTCTTCTTCCAAGGCCCTCTGCTTGCGTCAGCGATCCGCTCCATGCTGCGGGGAGCACCCTCCGTGCACAAGAACTCTGGTTTTGTCCATTTCGGGAGCACGCTCTTCTAGGCCTCTGGCCTACCGCTCCCTGCAGTGCTCCGCCCTCCCACCACTGCGTGGTCGGCTTCAGATGCTGACGAGCAGCCTCCTATCTTCAGGGGCTACACTCCAGCAGAGGATTCCTCAAATGCACTGTAAGCACTCCCGTTTTGCCTCCCAGCTAGCTCGAGACCTCCTTATGGTCTCAGCAGCCTACGGCATTACTGCAGGCTTGCGGCCTACTTTCAAGCCCCCTTTCGCCAAGACACAGGGGATAGGGGGGTGGTGGCTGGTCCTATCTCTCTGCCAGGTGGTGGCTAAGGGAAGCTTCCTGCATTGCGACCATGCTTCGAGGATTACATCAACGCCAAGGCAGACCCCCCGCAATTCAACCTCACGGTCGAGGACCTCAACATCCTGGGGATTGAGGGTTACTGACCACAACCTTGGGGGAAGCCCGTGATGCAGGGCCTTTATAAACGGGGCGGAGAATTCCACCCAATCTGAATATGGGAGTTCAGACTCTCTCAATCCTGCAGGGCAGAAAAGGCTAAAAAAAAGATAAAGGGGGTGCTCAAATGCTCCATTGGAGGGAAAGAGATACCAGTTCTAACGAGCCCAAGGCTCCTTTGTGTTTTTATTGGGGGTCCTTCACAGAGTGACCTCCATATATAGACCACCAGTTACAGCTCTCCCCATTCGACACGCAGGTCCCTCTCCTAGCGACCTTTGTTGTATAGGTGACAATTTCAATTTCACCCTAAATTTCTCTTGGGTCCCTTTCCACAGTGACCCCTATGTTCTTACCACTATACTGAAAGTCCCTCCCTATAGCAACAACCAGATTGGTACACCTATGCATGAGGGGTCCCTCCCACAGTGACCCCACAGGCTGTCTTTCTGCTAAGGGAATAGCGGAGGCACACACCCCCAGACAACAAGGTGCCAGACTACTCAAATTATGTTGGTTACTAGGGGACACAAAGCTGTCTGCAGCACATTGCACTAGCCCTACTTATACGCTTGCCTTCTTCTTTTTCACCAGATGGTCAAGGCCAAGAAGTGTTCCTCTTGCAATGCTACCCTCTTGCCCCAAGCTCCGGGCCCCCTTTGTTTCGCCTGTCTTTTTGATGACGACGAGTTATCATTGGAGCAAACTCCGGTCATGGGTCCCAACTATCCTGGGCCCAGCGGTCCCACTTGGATGGACCCTGGTTCACTCCTGATTCAAAACCAACAGGCCACAGTTGCGATGATGGAGAGCCAGCAGAATTTCATGCTGAAGACAATGGAGAAACTCAAATCTCTTACACAGCATAGAACAACAGCACCGCTTCCTGAACCAGACAAGGTAGGAGGGCCCTCTGAGGAACATCTAGACTCCAAAAACCCAGTACCAGACAATCCTCGACCAGCCTCCGGAGAAAACAAGGATATCCCAGAGGAAGAGGATGGAGTGGACACCGATGAAGAGGACATGGAACCTCAAGCTGTACCATCTCTCACTTCAAAATTGTGTTCCTTCGTCATGGTACCAGGCCTCATGAAAATTGTCAAGGCCACTATGGGGTTCGATGTCAAGGAGAGTAAACCAGAGTCCAAACTTGACCCCATGATCCAGCAGAAGGTGACCACCTCTGAGACTTTTTCCATATGCCCAGCAATCAAGGACATCTTCAACAAAGAGTGGCAATCCACAGAGCCAGGCAGAATGTCAAATAGGAGGAACCTGGACAGGATGTATCTGGTTCAAGAGGACAAGACCGATTTCTGATGTAAAGCCCCAACCATTGAACCCCAAGTGGCGGCGCTCAGTAAGAAAACAATCTTACCATGCGGGACAATAGCACTAAAAGATCCAATGGATAAAAAAAGTAGAGGACATGCTAAAGAGGGCATTCGAGATCGAGAGAACTGCCGCGCAAAAGCTGCCTCGACGGCCATTTACACAGCTTGTGCACAAATCCGCTGGCTCGAGGAGCTCCAAGAGCAAGCAAACCCTAAGTCCAGAGAGGCAGAACTTTTACAGCACACTCTCGATGTGGCCAAATACCTGGAAGACATGGCAGTGGACACCCTGTGACTATACGCCAGGGCCACAGCCATTACCAATCGTCCCAGGAGAGCATTGTGGCTGAAGTTGTGGGACACCGACAATGAATCAAAGACACTATTGCAAAATTTACCCATGAAGGGAAAGCATGTTTTTGGGGAGGGCCTACAGGACTTTTTAAAACAAAAAGAGGAGGGAAGAGATCTCCTTAAGAACAAGGCTAAGTACACCTACCTCCCTTCAGCAAGGTGGAGGTTTCGGGGGGGGAACAGGCTATACCAACCTCGCAGGGACACACACTCACAGAACAGTTCCTTTCAAGGCAGAGGGACATCCAACAGTTACCGCAGTCCCTATTCCCACATTTACCAACCGTCATCCTTTAGAGCTCGTGGCCAAAACTTTGGGGGAAGAGGGAGAGGGTACAGGGGGAAACAGCAATGACTATGGACCCAGAACCATTCAAGGTCAGGGGTCGTACCCCCCCGTGGGACAAAGACTGTCACTGTTCAAACACCAGTTGTTCAACACAACCTCGGACAGGTGGGTCCTAGAAGTGGTATCAAGGGGGTACTCCATAGAACTGTCCCATGCCCCAGTCACTCACAGGTTTCTAACCTCCCCCTTCACCAAAAGGAAGACAACCCTGCATCAGGTCCAACATATACTGTTGCAACTACTACAAAACAGAGCCATGCAGCTTGTCTCTGCACACACTAGCAGAAATTAGGGGTGTACTCCATTTTCTTCCTTGTACCCAAAAAGTCAGGAGAACTTCACCTCATTCTGGACCTGAAACACCTCAACGAACACGTGGTGTACCACAAGTTCAAAATGGAGACCATAAGGTCAGCCCTACGCAGCGTCTGGGTAGGTGATTACCTCACATCCATAGACTTGAAGGACGCATACCCCCACATCCCAATCATACCAAATGCCAGCAATTCCTCAGGTTCCACATCTTAGGCCATCACTACCAGTACCAAGCCTTGCCCTTTGGGCTCACCTCAGCACCAAGAGTGTTCACCAAAGTGTCCATCATCCTTGTAGCCAGACTCCGGGATCAGGGTCTGGATATCATACCCTACTTGGACGACTGGCTCATTCGAGCATGTTCCAAGGAGCAGGCACTCCAAGACACATCGACCGCCCTACAGGCACTCGAGGAACACAGCTGGGTAGTGAACCAGGCCAAAAGCCACCTGGTACCCACTCAACAGATCGAACATCTGGGGGCACTAATCAACACATCACAGGGATGGGCAAAACTCTCTCAGACAAGGGTTCTCAATCTGATAGCACTGGCTTATCACATGAGATCCTGTCCTCAGACAACCATGGGATGCATAGCCCAGTTGCTAGGGTGCATGGCATCTTGCATAGACCTCATACCCTGGGCCAGATGGCACATGCAACCACTCCAGACTTATGTTCTCACTCGGGAATCACCGAACGAGTACAACCTAAGGGTCATAGCCCCTCTACCACCATCGGTGATACACTCTCTAACATGGTGGATAGTGAAGTCCAACCTCACCAGAGGGGTACAACTAGAGGCATTTTACACGGCCACAATAAAGACGGACACAAACCTATCCGGCTGGGAAGTGTGCTTGGGTGACTTGACAGCTCAAGGCCAATGGAAGCCAAATTATCCATCAACATCCTAGAGATGAGGGTCATATCCCACACCCTCGAGGCTTTCAGATCCTTCATCTGTGGCCAGTCAGTTCTTATACACTCCGACAACCAGGTAACGGTGGCATACATCGCAAAACAGGGCGGCACCAGGAGCAGAGCCATGCTGAGGGAGGCATCATCAGTCCTCAGTTGGGCTCAGACTAACCTCAACCATCTCGGCGCAGTGCATCTTGCAGGCAGACTCAACGTGTGAGCAGACTGGCTCAGCAGGCAACAGGTTCACCTGGGGGAATGGTGGCTACATTCCAACCTATTCCAGATGATCCAAGATGCCTGGGGACAAGTGCCCATGGACCTCATGGCCACAACAGAAAACACACAGGTCCAGGCATTCTATTAATGGTTCAGGGAATGTCAGTCCCAGGGAACCGATGCCCTGTCACAACCGTGGTCACGGGAGCATGCGTACGTGTTCCCACCCTTCCCCCTACTCCTCCAAGTACTAAGCAAGATCCGGGCATCTCACTGCACCACCATCCTAGTAGCCCTTACTGGCCACAGAGAACATGGTTTGCCACATCTTTGAAATGACACTAGCCAGCCTCAGATTGCCTTAATGAGTGGATATGCTCTCACAGGGCCCAATGCTCCACCCAGCCCCACAGACTCTGAAACTCATGGCCTGGCTTCTGAAAGGAAGAGACTGATGAGAGCAGGCTACCATGAGTCCATCAATTTGACGATACTGCAATCAAGACGGGCCTCAACCACAGCCACCCACAGTAGACAATGGTCTATATTCGCGAAGTGGTGTCAAGAACACGGTAAGGACCCAGAGCAAATGGACATTTCAACCATTCTGTTATTTCTTGAATGGGGAGTAGACAAGGGGCTGGCCCACTCATCCCTCAGAGTACAATTCTCAGCCATTGGGGTGGCCATAGGTCCCATTGGGGGATACAGCCCAGGAGCACACCCCGATGCCCTACGCTTCCTAAAAGCAGTGAGAGGTAGGTGCTTCGACCCAGAACCCAACTGACCATCATGCCACAGGATCTCCAACTGGTGCTCGACTCCCTCAGTTCAGCTCCCTTCGAGCCACTCCGCGAGGTAGACCTATTCTGGGTCGGCCTCAAGGCTTGCTTCCTTGTTGCCATCTGCTCAGCTCGACAGATTGGAGAGCTAGGGGCACTATCTTGCAAAGAAACTTATACCATATTCACCCCTCAAGGAGTCTGCTTATGGACGGTTCCAGCCTTCCAACCGAAGGTATCCACAATGTTCCATAGGGAACAGCCTATCGAGCTGCCTACCTTCTCTGGAGACACACAACAGGGCATCCAGCCAATCCCACATCATCTGGATGTTGGCATCACCCTCTCCATCTATGTAGTTAGGACACTGCCCCTTCGTAAGATGGAAAGATTGTTTATCATCACAAGGGGACAAAGACAAGGCAAGGCAAGGCAGCCTCCAAGACCACGATCACTGGCTGGCTCAAAAGGACCATCCAGGAAGCTTATCTAGCAAAACATATGACACCCCCCGAGGGTATCAAGGCCCATTCCACTAGATCAGTAGCCACATCCTGGGCAGAAAGGGCGAACGTGTCTTCAGAAGACATATGCAAAGCGGCAACATGGACTTCCATCCATACGTTCACCAGACACTATAGGCTTGAGCACCTGTACTACATACAGCCCACTTTTGCCACACAGATTCTCCTAGCAGCAACATCCACCTCTCACTCACATACCACTCTGCTTCCCTCCCTAGGGTACAATACTGCTACTTATCTACCCATGAGGTAATGTCTGGAGTGCCATGGATGGTCAACCAATCACAATGGGTGTTTACTCACCTGGTAAAGGTGATTGTGTTGATTGACATCCATGGCACTCCAAGATCCTCCCAACAGAGTACTCAGAGTGACCAGGACTGGAATTTTCTTCCAAACATACAGTATCTCAGGAGGGGGTATGGTATATTCCCCTGCTGCCTCAGCCATGGAGGTGGAGAATTCCAACAGTCAACCTATTAGGGGTTGAGATTAGATTGTAAATAATAGGAAAATAAAAATGGGCCCATTGGCCACACAAGCTTATGTTTCAGTTTGCATCATTATGTACAATGGATAGAGTGTTTTTCCTTGCATTTGTATTTGCATTTTACTTACCTTGATTTCAGCTATAGAAGATTCGAACTGGAGAGAAGGGGTTTCTGAGACCTGGATATACTGGAAATTTGATCCTAGAGTCATGTGCATCACTAGCCTATCAGGTGGGCTAAAACCCATGAGGTAATGTCTGGAGTGCCATTGATGTCAACCAACACAATCACCTTTACCAGGTGAGTAAACACCCATTTTTGCACAACCGTATTCACTAAGTCAGATTTAAGAGTTTAGTCATAGAATATCCAGAAGGAACCAAGGAAAACTTTACTTTTTTCAGAGGGAAATTGGACTGCAGAATTGTTAACCAGATCTTTCAGTCCAGGTTGGGCTTAAGCTGACATTTAAGGCTGTTGTGGACACATTTATGACCAAATGCAGATCTTGTAGTTAGACTCAATGAGCAGACAGTGGTAGGAATCTATTGTGCCAAATTATGAAAACACAAAATGTGGAGCACACACAAACCTCTATAAGGAAGGGCACAGGTGTTATATAAAAATAAATGATAGCATCTAAAAATATATTCAAAGCATCGAAAAATATATACAACTTGCCTGATTCATTTTGGATGATGCCACATCATTTATCAAAGGATAAAACAGCAAAATACCACAGCAGTTAAATAGATTATTCAAAAAACATCACAATGATGTCACACTGACAGTTGATTGATTAAAAGTGAAGACTGAGGTCAAAGTAAAAAATGCAATCCAATATTAATATAAATATATATTTTCTTAAGAAGAAAATAAAAAAGATACTAAAATCAGGAAAGGAGAGGGAAAGGGGGTTGGGTTTAAAAATAGAGAGGAAGGAAAACCTAGAAAACAAAAACAATGGAGAGAAAACATGTGAAAGGAAGGGGGAGAAAAGTAAAAGCATGAAAACTGAGGAATGGGGAAGGTAATAACTAATAGTAGAATAAATATCTATATTCAGAATATTATATACATAGCATCAATCATCTTTTATGTTTTAAAAACAGTTTTAGTTCAAAGCCAGAGTTCATACCCTGGCCTTTTGAAGAATTTAAATAAATGATCCAAAATGCTTCTCTAGTTAGCAAAGATCATTATAATTCCCTCCTCTTGGTTTAGTATTAACTTTATCAATCCCTTGAAATGTAAAATATGCTCATCATTGTTAGCAAACTTAACAACATGTGCTGCAGTGGCACAGGAAACATCACCATTAGTAATAGCACATAAGTGTTCACTGACTCATGATTTTAGACTTCTTTTAGTTTTTCCAATATAAAATGAGCCACAGTTACATGTAGCTTTATAGATTATTCCTTCAGTATCACAGGTAATTAATTGGTGCATTTTGTAGGTGTGACCAGTATTTTGGGTCACAAAATTCCTTCTTTGCTTGATATAAGAGAAGATGTTACATTTTTTACAAGGATAGCATCCTACCACTGATTTATTAATCCAACAGTTCTCATTTTTTCTATCTATAAAATGGCTATGAACCAATTTGTCACCAAAAGTTGGTGCTTTCCTAAATGCCATTCTAGATTGTACAGAAGCGATGCCTTTCAGGCCTGGGTCATTAGTTAAAATACCCCAATTTGTTTTTAGAATTCTCTCTACTTCACTAACATGTGCTGAATAGGTGGTAACTCTATTTAATTGCTGTGGTTTTTTGCTGATTTAGCCTTTGATAAAGGATGTGGTATCATCCAAAATGCATCAGATGAGTTGTATATGTGTTTATATGCTTTAAATAGATTCGTAGATGCTTTAAATACATTTTTATATGAGACCTGTGCCCTTGCTTAAAGAGGCTTGCGTGTGCTGAACTTTCTGTGTTTTAATAATTCAATGTTTGTAGAATAGCAATGAGGAGAAATGAGGTATATATGCTTGTGCAACTTTATGGTACTTTTTGTGGCTTTACTCTGTTCCCACCCTTGTGTAGTAGTAGGTAGATAGGTAGTAATTTGTAGGGAATAGAAGGCCAAGGAGCAAGGGTGAGAAGAGTGCTGGAGAAGGAGGAGGTGGGGAAGGTGCTAGATGAAAAACACTCCCTAAGCAAGGGAGGTGTGTCAACTGAGGGCTTATGTAGAGGTTATGGAAGGAGCTATTCCCCACACTGAACCTCGGGCAAGCCCTCCCATTCAATGTTTGTGGAACAGCAATGAGGAGAGATGAGGGATATATGCTTGCGCAATTTTGTGGTACTTTTTGTGGCTTTCCTCTATTCCCACCCTTGAGTAGTAGTAGGTAGGTAGTAATTTGTAGGGAATAGAAGGCCTAAAAAGAAACCTCCTCCAACTCATGGACAGTATGACCCTCTGGCACTCAGGAGAGGAAAACCTCCCAGGTGGAGGAAACCTCGACCAATGGCTGGAAGTCTGCCCATCCTTCTGGGCATACTAAATAGAGAAGGATCTAGGTTCTAATAACCATAACCAATTCTAGGTTGATGAGTTGTTTGGAGAGCCGATAATCCATCTTTGATTCATGGATGATGCCAATCGCATGATGATCCTGAAGGTGAAGAAAAGATCCATTCTGAATGAGTGATGGAATTTCTGAGTATAAAGTAAATCCAAGTGAAGGAGGATGAAGGAAGTTCAAGTATCCAAGATGATGAATTATGCTATCCAACTGAATTGTAATAGGCAGAGGAATAATGAGAGGATTGATAAGGTACTAAACTGGGAATGGTGAAACTGCAATGGTAGAAGAAGTCATTAGTGAATGATCCAGCTTTTAAGTGGCTTGAATGTAAGGGTATGGTCGGAAGGCTAGAAATTCTGTATTGAACAAGAAGTCGCTAAGGAAACATCCAGAGTAAGATTTGTAGGAGAGTCTTTGAGTGCCTTGAAGATGATGGTTCGGGCTCGATACAAGGAATGATATGGCTTGAATGATGATCCAGAAGATAAAGGGGCCATCTTTCTGTAGTGATGGTAAAATCCTATCTGTAAAGCAGGTCCAGTTAAAGAAGGGCTAATGTAGACCATATTTCCAAAATGGCAAAGGACTGATGTCCAAGGAATTCTATGGAGGTTATTAGATAAGAGAGCAAGATGAGCTTGATATAAAACCAGATGGTACACTGTGATAGGTATGCTGATTAGTAAAGTTATAGTGACTGGTCCAATTCATATAAGGTTCGATGCTCAAGGTAGTCTGAAGGTAAATAATCAATTAGTTAGTGAAAGTCACTAGGTAAGCATCCTAGAGTAAAATGAATGCCTGATAAGAGTGATGTCATAAGTGATTAGTAAAGCCCAGAAGAGAATTTGCAGAGCTTTCCAGATGGTAACCTAGAGTACATGGGGAATGATTGGAAATGAGGTATAAGGAAGTGATGGCTTCTTTGGTCATGATGTTCATGTCTTTATGCTTAATCCTTTGCTGGTATGCTGCCTGAAGTATGTGTGGGTATTCCCATGGTGTGATCATTTAGGAGATGCACTGTGTTGGTATAGGTGGTAAAGTTTACAGGTAATTATTTTTTTTTTGCACTTTCTTTTTATCCCCTCCTTACTGCCCTCTCGGTTCAATCCTACAGACCAATCAAATCCCCATAATCCCTCCTACGGCATCTGCCCCTAGAGTGCCAGGCTTGCTCTGTTGTCTCCCTACCTTCCTCCTCTTTCCTACGGAAAGTCTGCATAGTGGGGTCTGTCTGTGGGTAGGTGATCAGGGGCTGGGAATGGTCATCATTCTGGCCCAAGAGTTTTTCTTTCCACTTTTCTTCCCTTGGTCCCTCCTCCCCTGAGGGTGTCAGCACAGAGGACTGATGTCCAGATAGATGGTGTGCTGATGCACACCGTTGCCACAATGTCCTCCCCATCCCCACTCCGAAGAGCCACCTGGTGCCCTGGTACCCGTGCTTCCACTGGTGCCAGTGTGTTGGGTGCTCAGAGCACCCCAGGAACCCACCCCAGGAAGAGGAGATCATCCATTGGGATGCTCAGTCTTCCTCCTCCCCTCTGACCCCCAGTGACCCGAGTCTGTTCCCAAATCCAGGTCACCAGTGTAGCGTGAGGTGTGGCATCCAGCATCTCACCCATCAGCGCCACTGGGCTGGCCCTGTTTATGGGTAATTCTGATGTTGAAGTACATGAGAAAGCTTGAGGCAGATGAGAGAAAGAGTCTGTAGGCTGGATTGGTAGTGAGATCAATAAATGCAGGATGTCATAGGATTTAGTGCTACAGCTGATAAATATGGATTGGGATGCAAGGCTGAGTTGGTGAATTTGATTCGGCTATCATGGATTGCCAGAGAGGATTCAGCAGAGCCAGTTCTTGGTGATGGTCTTTATAGTAGAGATTAACAAAGGAACTTTGTGAAGAAGAGGCTGAATGGGCCGCTGCAAGAACTGTTAACTTAGCGGAAGGTACTAGGTGAACAGGTGCGGATAATAATATAAGGAATAATGATGTCCAGGAGTGAAAGTGAAGATGTGGATGTCATGGAGTTGGGAATCAGTCAGGCGATGGAGATCCCATGATGAATATTCTGGACAATATCTATGCAATTTCTAAAACTAGCAATGACTGTTGGGAAGCAGGAGTCAAGTAACTTGGTCATCAGAGTCATTTTTGAAATAAGAGGTGGCATAAGGTAAAATAGATAAAGTCTATAGCAGAATGGGTTATCTTATGATTCCTGATATCTGTGGAAGTGATGCTGAGTACAAAGTCTGAATAGTACAGAAGGATTTAAGTCTTTCCCATGTATGAAAATGACTAATGAGATGAGGCATCAGAGGAATCAGAGTAATTGGATGGACAGGAATCAGATGATATATCCAACAGAGACAGAGGAGATCTTCCTATTGGCTGGGTGAATGAGATTCCATGAATGATTGCAAAGAACTGAATGGGCAGTGTGAGACTTCAGTGATAATGTAAGAGTCTGAGGGGCATGTGAGCCAAGGAAAGTTTTTCTGGCAGATGTATTACTCCAGAGTAATGAATGAATGATCGAATGAGTTTTGGAAGGTTCTGTTAGAAGGGCTGGAGTAGAAGTAGGGGATGGACCATATGGAAGCAGATGACATGGTAGGAGTACTGGTCCAAAATTAGGTATGAGGCCCAAAAGAGCCACAGTAAACAGTACAAAGCCCCAAGCCAGCTAGCCAAAAAGGAGAAGGCAGCCAGTCAAATGTGAAGGATGTACGGAGTGGATCCTGAACAACTGAAGGAACGTGCAGAGGAAGCTATAGGCCAGGCAAGCAGGATGACATCCAGAGCAAGAAGGAGCAGAACAACGTCAGTTCCATGTTGAATGGTGGTGAAGTGCAAAAATGCTGAAGGAAGGCATATGATTATGATCCATGGTAGCTAGGGAGCCAAGCCAAGTCTTATCAGCAACAGAAGACCCATATCTGAAGAAGACTGGAAGCAACCAGAGGAAAGAATGGGAAGAGATGGAGTGAAGAAGGATGGATTTCAATCTGCAAGGAAAACAAGTTCAGACAACAACTGAATGAAGAACCTGTAACAAGAAAGCTGATGAGGCACTTGACCAGGAGTGACACAGATCGAACAAGCCATCAAGATCTGTATGAGCAGGGAAGGATGCCAAAGGACTTGAGAATGAAGATCCATGGAAGAACAGGATGTCAGGTGGAAGCACTTGAATCAAATGGGTCCAGTGATGGAAGGAACATGGCAAACTGACACGATGGAGGCAACCAAATTAAGGAGGTCCTAATTCTGCAGTCGAAGTAGCAGGCAGAACTGAGAAAGAAAGGCTGGAAAAGTGAAATACCTCAGTCCATAAGGGCAGCAGCAACCTGCATTAGGATGAGAAGGAGACATTAGACTCAGTGAAGTGAGCTAGGGTGATAGACCCAGCAGGAAAGTCTCTGTAGTGCGTACATGTTGAGGCTGGAAGAACAGCTGCAGTGTGGACAATAGGAGACCACTCAGCAGTAGGAGATCCAAGCACAGAAAGGTAGTGGCATTGAGTATCAGGTGGTGAAACACATGGTAAGCAGTGGAATGAAGGACTTGCATCCAAAAGGGATGAGTGAAGCATGAAGATCAAGACTGAAGGTGATTAGGAATAAAGGACAATGAGACTGAGGTTGGAGATCCAGATTTAAAAGACAATCCGCATCTGTGAGGATGCCAAGGTGGAGATAGTACATGTCAGAGTCAAGCTCCTGGCTGTGGATGGCAGCAGATATGACTATGTGTCTAGGCTGTAGACAAGGTAAGATGGAGAAGTAAGGAGGGCAAAGTCCTGATCCTGAAAGGAAAGGCATCTGAGCATCAAGCTGGAAAGTAGAAAGCTGAAGCAGTATAAGTAGCATAATTATGGTATGCAGACTCTGAGAGTTCCATTCCTGAAGGAAAGTAGCAACTGGTCTAAGGTAGAGAAGGCATGGTATAACTCTGTAGAATGGTGACATTGTTCCCATCCCCGGTAGTCCTGGCAAGCTAACCTGCATGCAATGCAGCCAAGGAGAATTAGGGATGGAGGATGTTGAGTTGGTAAGCAGTAGGTAATTCTGTTCCCAAACGGAAGCAGCAACTGGATGAGGTAGAGAAGGTATGATAACAGTTCGTAAGTGGTAGACATAATTAGCATCCCTGGTCTTCGGAGCAGCGAACCTTCTCTCGATGTAGTCCAGCAGAGTTGGGGACAGAAGATGTCATGCTGGTAGTAGTGGGATGTAATGATTGAAACAGACTCTCATCCCTGGTAGACAGGTGAAGCCCACTTTCACTCAGCACCTCAAAAGTGCAAGTTAGGGACGAAGACCGGAGTACTACTGGTATGGGCTGGGTGAGGCACTAAACTGCTGCAATGACATATATAGACAAGTGAGGAGCAAGTACAGGTAAGTTACAGTCTGGAAAGAAGAATACAGCAAGTACAGATAAGACAGGAAGAGACATATACAGAGAGCAATGAATTCTGGATGTAAATGTATGAATATCACACAGGTAGCGGAGGGTGTAGTATGTGCTGGATTAAAGAAATTAGAATTTTTCACAGTAATCCTTCCCTTAGGTAAGGTTTAATATGTTCTATTCCTAGGAGTTTTCCAAGACTTTGGGTTACCAGTATGACTATGAGCACTGGGGATAGCAACTAGATCTGGAGCCATCTAGTGAGGGATCCGCGAATGCTCTGAGCTGACCAAGCTGAGTTCCCAAGGAATATAAGGAAGTCTTATGGAATGGGGATAGCCTTCCCCTTGTTCTTTGTAAAGTAACAGTGGTAAGGAGAAGCACTGCAGTGACGCAGGTAGCTTAGTATACAGAAATGCAGTTGTACAGTAGGATCTAAGACACAACCCAAGTGAGATGTTAGCATAGTAAATTAAGAAAAGATACCTGGCCATGGTGAAAATGGCGGTGGATGCCAAGCACCTGTAGTAGTATAGGATATATGAGCATATAATGACTCCTCTGCTCATATGTGTCCGTGAATTGAATTGAACCACCACCTCCTCCTCTTTCAGGTAGAGAAAGTTGCTCCGAATGGAAGTGGTGGTGCAACTGGAGGTCCCATGAATGTCGAGCAGTGGGTGGGTGGGTATTACTGGGAGACCTGCAACTACCACAGGAGCAAGTGGTGGTCCAATAATGAAGAACTGCAATGGCAATATCAAGGAGTAGAGCACCAGGTCCAGATAGCATGAGGAGCAGTAAGATACCTCCCGGATGAAATCCCGGGCAGATGACAGGGCATAGTTGGAGGAAAAAGAAAATGAACTGCACAGGAAGAAGCTTAGTGGGAGAGGACAATAGGGGGAACACAGGAGGAGTTGGAACTGATGCAGACATGCCAGGTACAGTAAAAACTGGAATTAGCAAGGAGAGAAAGGTAGTATAAAACATGGGGCTGACAGAATGCAATAGAAGGGCAGCGGGTTAGAAAAGCCCAAAAAGAAACAAAATGAAGCAGAAAGCAACACAGGAGTTGAGCGGGATGGGGGGGGATAGCAACAGGAGTCAAATGAGAGGAGACAGGAACAAAACACCGGACCAGGCAGGGAAGGGAGGAGAAGGAAACAAGACAACCAGGCAGCAGAAGGCCAGTCACAGCTACACGAGCCATTCAAGGAACCCAGGGAAAAACACTCCCTAAACTAGGGAGGTGTGTCAACGGAGGGCTTAAGTAGAGGTTGTGGGAAGAGCTATTCCCTACATTGAACCTTGGGCAAGCCTTCCCATTATCTTCAGTCTGATGCACCCCTTTTCTTGTGCATACTCCAGTTGTCTGTCTGTGTCAGCTTATAAAAAAAATTATATGATCAAACTAGTCACCCACATTATGTTTTTGTTATTGTTTTTGGTTTTTTGAATGCATAGTTCATTTGTAAAGACACAAAGAACATTTCATCAAGAAATGTCTTGTTTATGTTTCTCAGCTGAGAGCTGAAAAAGGCAATTATTTGTCAAACATTCTCTGTCTATAGTAAAGTGTATAAATATTAATACAATTTAATAAAAATTACTAATATAACTATTGCAGTGCACTGTAATTATTTTCTTGAATCTTCACAAAATGTTTTTATTTTTTTATTTAGTTAGTTTTTGTTGACTGGGTAAGTGCACTAGACAAATCCTGACTATTTTCAGGCACGACCCGGGGGGGGAGGGGGGATACAGATGAATGCCAACTGACCTTGAACCAGATTAAGCTGTTGGTGCTATTTTTAGTAAATGAGGGAAATTTGGCCAGGACACGGGGGAAATTCTCCTACTCGTCAGAGGGGGAACCTCTGTCCAAGATGGCGGACGTACCTCTGATCAAATGGAGACCACAATGCCAACAACTGATGTTTTGCCTGTTGCTGTTTCTACTTCAACGTTAAGTTTTGCTGCTCATACTAAGGATGCTATACATAGCCCTTTGCTTACTTCTTATGGAACTGACTTGCTGACTTGCATGCCTACAGTCGACTTACTGGAGGATTTTACTTCATCTGATTCTGAAAACCACTGTTTAACAGCACAAGAGATCCGGGAGCGTTTTGCAATGGCGGAGCGCCGTTTTGCTAGTGCAAAACTAAAAATGCACAGATATATGCAATGCCTGAGAGCCGACAGCACAGATGCATCTTCCACTCGGGTGGAAGCTATTGAATATTTACCTGACTTGTCTCCTTTACTGCCTGCTGCTGTGACAGGCTGTGACCTGACCAGTGCGTCGGTAGCTGAAGCCCTACTGCCTGCTCCCCTGCCGCCTGCAGTACAAACGGATTTGGTTTCCTTTTCACAACCTGCTTCCATTACATCACAGAGTTCCTCACATGTACAAGACTTATCTACAGTAAATGCTCCCCTGCCGCCTGCAGTACAAACAGATTTGGTTTATTTTTCACTACCTGCTTCTTTTTCATCGCAGAGCTCCCTACATGTACAAGAATCATCTACAGTAAATATTAACAAAACGCCTACCTGGACTGTTGAATCGGCTCTGAGAGGTGCTGGCTGGATTCAGGGTACTGTCCCAGGAAGTTGTAAGTCTGGTCCGTCTCCAATTCGGTCCCCCCACCCTGAAGATTTTCCAGAGCTACAGAGCAAGATAGGTGCCTCAAAAGTCACTACTGACCCCTTGTGTCTCCTTCATGAACTGGAACTTACACAGAACCCTGTGTTGGATTATCTGAAGGGTTCTCCACCTCAGGCTTCTCTTTCTACTACTTCTATAGAGGATCCGGCTCCCCCACCACCACAGCCCCCCCCAAAAAATATCGGAACCAAGCTGTTCATATTCTTCATTCTTTAAATTTCCAATCCAGGCTGCTAAGAGACACAACGCTGTTCGCTTGGCATACCCGGGGGGGGGGGTACCTGAGCCACCTGATCGAGTCTATGTGGGACGTATGCTTCTAAAGGATTCTTTAAAATTATTTTCCCATGAAACATATGTGTTAATTCATATCTCTGGTGAAACCACGTTTGACATTAGTTTCCAAACATCTAGGGGACTGGAGCATTTTTGGTTAAAATATAATTCTCTGCAGTCTGCTGCATCATGGACCCCATTTCAGGCTATTCCTCTTTCTAAACCTACTTTTAAGGTGATCACTATTCTGTTTCGTAATGAGGAAGTTGAGGTGGAGGATGTTGTGTATTGGCTGAAACAGCGTTGTGACGTCCAGGAACAGCCTGAAGCCATTTTGGATATCAAGAACATTTGGACTGGGGGCTGGAAGCTTAAAGTCTTGTTACAATCTAATGATTCTGGGGTTGTACATCTGCCTAACTCTTTTTTTCATAGGCCGAGATAGGGGGTCTTGTTCTACCCGGGCCAGCCGAAGGCTTGCTATCGGTGTGGTGACCCTGCACATCTTAGTAATGTATGTGATAAAATGAAATGTAACATCTGTGGGGAATTGGGCCACATAGGGGCACACTGTTTGAATGAATGTAGATGTAACCTATGTGATGAACAGGGGCATACCTTTCAGAATTGTAAATGGGCTGCGCATAACCAGGAATTTCACGATGGTGGAGTGGACCAGCGCTTTATTATTACACAGGCGCAGAAGGCCCATCTCCGGACCACCTTGGCTGTACTTCCCCCTAAGGCATCCCAGCCCTTACTGCAGGCTTCAGTGCCTGTTGTATCCTCTGAGGTTGTACCTCAGATAGTTTCCTTCACAGATGACCCCTTGCTTGAGATTTCTCCTGTCTGTGATCCTGCCCAGTCTAATTTTCCTGTTCAGGACCCGGTCCCAGGTCCAAGTACTATGTCCCTTCCCCCCCAAGTGCTTACAAGTGTCATATGTAGAAGGGCACTGAGAAATAACCCTCGGGTTGCACCATCTCCTGTGAGTGGTCCGGAACCCCCCCAGTTCCCTTATCTAATTCTTTTGAACTTCTCCAACCCCTTTCTGATGACGCTGAAGGTGAGTCAGACTCTTCCTCCATAGCTTCTTCTCTCCCTGATGGTACCACTGACTCTGAGTTGACTTGGCACTGGCCTTTCTCAGAAGCGAAAGGCCAGAGTAAAACTTAAAGGGAAGAAGGTGGTTGGGAAAAGGAAATTGTAAAATGTATTTTTTGTCTGTTTTCCTTTTTTTTGTTGCTATGTTTCACTTTGTTTGCCATACTATTAATGTGAAAAGTGTGAAGCGTATGTCTAAAAGGAGATTGATTTTTTCCTTTCTACGGCTTTTGCCTTTGGGTTTAATTTTATTACAGGTTACAAGACTTCATACTACACATGAGATCCAACAAGCACAACAGGTCTGGTTACTGGGTCCTTCTTTTTGGTTGATTGGTCAGGACTCTTGTTCGGAACTGGGAATTTTAATTAATACCCAGACTTCCATTTGCTAAAATTGTTTGATGTAGCCCCTGGTAGGGCGCTTATTATAGATTTTGTCATTGGGTCCTATCCTTACCGGGTGATAAACATTAATGCCCCTCAAATCAAAACTGAACGCATAGCTTTATTTACTTTGCTTCGTCCTTATTTGCATACTTTCTTTCAGGTATTGTTTGCTGGTGACTTTAATTGTGGCCTGAGTCTTCAAGATAAGAGCTCCTTTGCTGCTACAAAGAAACTGTTTTGTGATTCCCACGAATTGGGTAAATTGGTTCGAGTCGCCCACTTAACGGACGTCTATCTCTCCTTTACTACACAACACACCCCTACCTTCCAAAAGGGTAAACTAGCCACACGTATTGATTATGTGTTTTCCTCTCCTACAGTACCAATTATTTCTGCCAAAGTTCAATCAATTGAGTTTTCTGATCATAAGCTGCTTTCTGTTGGTTTTGGTTCTGTTGTTTCTTCCCGTAAAGGTCCAGGTATTTGGAATTTCAAGCACATCTTTGTTGCAGATTCCGATGTTTATGCAGTCCCTCCTGTCCTTCATACAAGCCCGTAAATCTGTTTTTATTTGTTATGAAGATCCTGTTCAGTGGTGGTTAGGTATGAAACATGATCTGGTCACTTTTTTTAAAACTTACAGTCGTTTAAAATGTAGGAGGGAATACCTAGACTATTTGCAGAAGAGGGTACATTTTCAGTCATTACTAACTAAAGCGTACATGACGGGGCAAGACCTTACTCAACAAATAAAAGTCCTACAGAATGATATGTTGACTTTCCAGTTACGGCAATCACAACAACTTCATTACCAACATAAATTCTGTACTGTTGGAACACGTGATGTTATTTGTCCTTTGAATCTAATTCTGTCAGACCGCCTCAAAAATAGGACGTCTTCTAAATTCAGAAGGGACCTTATGTTCCTTACAAACTGAGATTTGTCATATTGTAACAAAGTATACTACAGCCCTTTTTTCTCCCCCCTCCCTGCTGTGGCTGGTATCAGTGTGACTTTGTATAGTGGCCTTGATATCCCAGCTCCCTCATAGCTATGTCAGGACCAGGCTTGTTCTCCTATCATGGAGCAGGATTTGACATTGGCTATTTCTTCATTACCTGTACAGAGAACTCCTGGACCAGATGGTCTCTCTGCTGGCTTATGTAAGGTGCTGAGTGACCATTTGGCCCCAGAACTTATATCTGTGTTTAATTCTCTGTTAACATGTGAATCTCTCCCTTTGGAATTTACTAAGGGTACTTTGATTTACATTGATAAACAGAAAGGTGATATCCATTCTCTAGAGAATTGGCCACCTTTATGTATGTTGAACACCAACTTTAAGCTCTTAACGAAAATTATTGTGAAGCATTTGGTGAGGATAGCAGAGGTGGTTTTGCTTCCTGCCCAATCCTGTTCTGTGCCTCAAAGGAGAATTTCTGATCATTTGATCCTCTTACGAGAATTATTTTCTCATGGCTATGCAGGTCTGACTTTGGGACTTGTTGTCTCCGTAGATCAGAAGGCTGCTTTTGATTTGGTTAGGCATGATTTTTTATGGGAAGCACTTTATTTTCTGCATGTACCTGATGTTATGGTACGCTGGATCCGTGCTTTATATAGAACGGCTACTGTTGTGCCTGTAGTGAATGGTTGGCTAGGACCCATGATCCCCATAAAAAGGGGGGTTCGTCAGGGCTGTCCTTTAAGCCCATTGTTATATGTATTTTTTCTTGATGTTTTGCTCTGTTGGTTGAATACTAATTCTCAGATTCAGTCAATTTCTTGTTGTGCCTTCTGCATGCCTTATAAGGTGATCGCATATGCAGATGATGTTTGTTTTCTTGTAGCTGATGCAGCCTCAGTGGTTCATTCTCTCCCTGAGTGCTCTATTTTTGGAAACTTCTCTGGTGCTGTTTTAAATTACACTAAAAGTCTGGTTATTTGGGTCGGTTCAGTAACCTCCCCCCGGACCGTATTGGCCTGTTACTTTTAGTTGAGGGCCCTATTCGCATTTTGGGAATTTTTTTTGGGACACAGGACTCAGATTGTTTTAACTGGAATGTTAAACTGCAACAAGGTAAACTTCAGGTGGCCTCCTGGAACTGGGGGCAGATAGGGAAAAACAAACGTGTTTTCTTAATTAAAAACTATTTGACCTCTACTTTCCTTTTTCTGAGTTATGTATTCCCTATTCCACGACAGCTAGAAACTGCTGTCTTTAGCCTGTTTTTTCAGGCTCTTTGGGGTAGTAGGTTAAACCCGATAAAGAGGAATATCACTTATTTACCTATACCTGAGGGTGGCGTTTGTATGGTTAACCCTTTGTTATTTTTTTCTTGTATTTTTTTCACTGCAAACCTTAGGCCTTTATTGATTAATGCCCAAAGGGGGTGGGAACCTTGGTTTTATGACTCTTGCAGGATTTGGTTTCATCAATGGGAAACTAATTCCTTAACTGTGTTAAGACAAACTGTTGGTATTCCAACTTACATAAAACATATGTTTTTACATCTCAAACAATGGAAGGTGTCTGTTCAGATGTCATTAAATCATTCACATAAAGTTTTATATAAGAAATTACTCCTGACAGTTTGTGCTGTATCAATACCCTTTGATAAGTGTCCTGGTCAACACCTCCCTTCCCTTTTGTTATTGTGGAAATGTAAGAGGGTTCCAGCCAAAATGTGGGATTTTCATTGGCTTTCATGCCATGAAAAGATTAATGTAAAATCAAATCATAAACATAAGCAGTCCCAAGATAGAATGTGTTCTTGCTTATTATGTATTACAGAACTTGAAGCTGTCCCTTATTTATTTTTTGACTGCTCCTTTATCAGAAGTTGGTGGTCCTTTTTGGCACAGACATGGGATACCTCCTTGCTTCAGTCGGTTACTTATTTGAATCTTGTATATGGTTTTTTTCTCCCCAGTGGTCAAAATGGCACCAGGACACTTTAAACCATGTTTTTGTCTGTATTAAATGGAATATTTGGATGGTGCGTTGCATGTTTTCTTTACAGCAAAAGGACTGCTCCTATTTGGAGCTTGAAAAAAAAGATTGTACAAGATTTAAAAGAAATTTATGAGCATGAACGTACTCTATACTCAGATATGACACTTTTGGAACTTTGGAAAGCTCTTCCTTGGATCACTGACTCTGATTTTGCAGTTACCTGAATGACTGTGTAATATTTATCCTGTTTTTCCTTTGTTTTGTAGTATGCTTTGTGTACTATTGTATGATTTTTGTCTCAATAAAACTTTCCCCTACTCTTTTCGATAAGTGCCATGAGATCTTTAACATCCACCTGAACTACCACCAATCCAGGCAGATGGAACCTCGGTTTAATGTCTCATCCGAAAGATGGCACCTTAGAAGTGCAGCACTCCTCTCATGCTGCACTACCGTGTCAGTACTGGGATATTAACCTAAGTGCCAGATGTGGCAACTGAACCCACAGCCATCTGATCTCTCGACCTCAGAGGCGAGTGTGCTACCTGCTGAGCCATTGACACTGCATTATTGGCATACTATTGTGTCAGTCACACTCAAAATAAATCTTTGAGAAAATATATTAAACAAGAACTGCTTTAATAAGCTGTCTAAACTCATGGTGAAGCATGAAATTATATGACATTATCTATAATTTCTATAGGGTACCCTTTCCCAGAAAGTCTAACACCTCAGATTTTGTACTTAAAGTGTATCTTTGAAATTGGGTGTAATTCTTAATACCGACAATTTATGCCTTTGCATACACAAATATAAGGTAGACTCATCCCTCAATTCACCTCTCAAAAGCAATGTTTCCCACTTGGAGTAGATGTTATTTACTATTGTTCACTGAAAAGAAATTTATAATATGTGATGTTTAATGGGACCTACAGTATGCAAACATGGAAAATAAAATGAACCTAAGCTCTATAGTTTACTCCCTGTGATGTATGCATTGTGTAGTCATGAAGTAAAGCATATTTGCCTTACAATAAGGACTCTTTCAATGAGGAACATTGTTACTAAAACTGAGATTCCATTCCTCTGAAAATAAGAACTCATTCCTTTCGTGGCATTCTCCTTACCATCTAAATTCTTGCTAATGTTGAATGAAAAGGAAAACCCATACCTCAAACACAGGTTCCCATAATAAGATGTCACAGAATGGTACAGTTCCTCATGCATTCAATAGTATAATCTTTGTTACAATGTAATTGCTCTCAAGGGGATGTACCTCACAACCTCTCATCATTTGAAAGTTAACGCTGCTCCTTAAGTTGAAGGGAGAAACAGAATATAACTATGTGGAGCACATTATCATTAAATGAAGCTACAAGCTCAGAACACTATGAGAATAATTGTTTCTAAATTAAGCATACCACACTTTCTTCCTTGGCAGGTCTGGTATTGAAATGAATAATAGAACTGCCCTCTTAATAATTCTAAAGCTATTCGTAAGGAAAGAATCACCATGTTCGACTAACATCTGCAATAAGTTATTCTAGCAAGTGAGACAGGTGGTATGCTCTGTAGGGAAGTAGATGAGAATGAATGACCTCATTCTCCCAGCATGATGAACAACCAAGGGAAGGCTACAAATTATTGGCCAGCTGCTCGCTGGTCTACTGGCTTGGTTGAGGGAGGCAGTTCCATGTATCCCAGGTGCATATGGATGGCAGCAAAATCAAGATAAAAATAGATATGAGGCAGGACTCAGCTTTCAGTTCAGGTGGATTACTGTGTATACCATCTGTAAGTCACAGAAAAAAAATAGGAAATGCTAGAGAAGGAAATCCATGGATCCATCATATTTACCTTCTGCTATCCAGGAAGCTGCGGCATTCAATATTATGCAAAATACAGGTAACTGTAGCCATTCATTTGATGGAATATAGTATTATTAAATAGTTCTCAGCAAAATAAGAACAAAATCTAGTTTGTGCACTTCATTTGAGTTGTAAAAATGTTTTGCAAAATTTTGTACAACTTAAACATTCTTAATTTTATAAAAATGCAAAATTTCATCCTGTTAAATGTGCAGTTTCACAGATGTTGACTTTATGTTTGTAAAAATGCACAGCTTGACAGATAGAACCATTGTAGGGGCAGAATATACTACAAATTCCCATTTTTTCTAACTGGACAGTGCTAGTACATAACAACCATTAAGCTATCTGTAAAAGGAGTCTGGAATGGGAAAAGCCACTGTATCCTTTATACTTTTGACCAGGGAACTGAAGAACATACATCAGAAAAATAGTTTGCTTCACAAAATGCAAGGAATTTTTTTTGTCTGATGCAACTCCTCATTTTTAAAATCATTAACCTTCCCTGTATCAGTCTCAGAACTTCCTCCATGTTTTGAAATAGCCTTCAGGGCTGGAATCTGCTGTGCACAGCAGTATGTTTTTATCCTACTGAATATACTGTAGATGCATGCTGACTCAGCACTAAGCTGAGTAGCACTGCTCCGACATGGATCCCTGCAGTGTAGGGAACAGCACCACCTGATCCAATAGTACTGGTACCTCCTGATGTGATACTCAAGCAGCACCATGCAAATGAGCCCATAAGGCATGCAAGGCACTAAGGGGTCATTTGCATGCCCATTATGGGCAAATTTGTATGGGAAGTGGCAGTGGGTTTGAACCCCTGCGACTGACTCTGCCCCCACCCTGATTGCCTGGTCCCATAAATAGCAACCATTTCTTGGTGTCTAGTAGCACCTCCCCACCCTCTGATCATTATTTTGATAGATTAAGAGAATGTCCCTGGTGTCCAGTGGTCCTTCGACCATCTAATAACCATCCTATACAGTTGCTCTCACTTTCCCTGCTATCCAGTGGTCTCTCCCACCCTCTGATCACCATCATAGTAGATTACAAAAATGTACCTAGTGTCCAGTGGTCCCCCTCACCCTCTGATTGCAGTCCTGTATAGTTTTTAAAACTTTCCCTGGTGCCTTGTGGCCCCCCATCCTCCGATTGCCAGCTCTGGTATTGGAGAAAAAACTCCCTAGTGGTGCTTAGTGGTTCCTCCCACCCTCTGCTTAATGGCCTCGGTATAATAAAATAACTCCCTGGTGTCCAGTGTCTCCCTGCCCTTAAATCACCAGCCCCTGTATGAAATAATAACTCCTTGGCATCTAGTGGCACCCCCCCAAACCACAGACACTGACCGCCCACTCAGCCAACCCTCTTCTTACCTTAAGTGCTGATTCTGCAGAAGCCTTTAGGGTGACTAGCAGAGCCCAGCCCTCCTCTCATTAGACAGCCCACATGCTCCCTTTATAGTACAGGAGATGCACACTCCCTGTCATCTCATAAGGAGGTCATCCAAGGTGATGAGACAAGGGCTGTACTGGTCTCAGTATGGGCTACTGTGGCACCTGCACCTAAGGTAAGGAGGAGCAGTCTGGGTGGATGTTTGATTGCTGTGGTGCAGGGGTGCCTCTAGATTCCAGGAAATTATCATTTTATACAGGGGCTAGTGACTGGAGATCATGGGGATCACTGGACCCCAGGGAGTTCCTTTATTATACAGGGCCAAATAAGTGGAGTGTGGGAGGACCACTAGGCACCAAGGAGTTATTTTTCATATACTGAAGCTGGTGATTGGAGGGCAGGGGGACCACTAGGCACCAGGCAGTTATTTCTTCTATACCAGGGCTGGAAGAGGGTAGGGGAAACACTAGGAACCAGGAAGTTATTTCTCCTATTCTGTGGCTAGTGATGGGAGGGTGGTTGAGACCACTAGGCACCAGGAAATGTTTGAAAAGCTATACAGGATGGCAATAGAAGAGTAGAGGTGCCACTGGACATCAGGGACATTCTTTTATTCTACTGAGACAGCGATCAGAAGATGGTTGGACCACTGGACACTAGAGAAGGTTTGAAACACAATATGGGATGTTGGTTAGAGGGTGAGGGGAACCACTGGACACCAGGTATTTTTTGTGTTTTAACATGGGCAGGATTTCGAGGCTGGGGGCTGCCACAAGTCCCCAGGGAACAGGTGTGCTCCCCCACCATCAATCTGGTTGCTGACTGCAGTGACTCTGCCTTCTCCTAGCATTGCCAAGAGTAAGTTGGGCTTCGTTGCATTATTTGCACTGCACAAAGTGGTCTGCAGTAACCCTTATGTGCAGCACAAATCCACTGAATATTGCGCTGTATCAGTATTCTTGTCGTCCTCCCCAGGTCTGGCACATGCATTAGGTTTTTGTGCTTATGCTAACCATTTTAACTTGCACCAGCCCCCTTTGAATACTGTGCATGGGCACAAACCCCAGGCAAACAGAGTGCAATCACTGTGCCTACCGGGCAAAGTTTGAATATCTGGCCCCAGATATGTTTGGTGGTATGGTGGTGGGGGTAGTAGTGGGGGTTGTGTGATGGCAACCCACAGAAGAAAATAATAATAATAAAGAGAAATAGTGAAGATAAAGAACTCAGAACAAAGGAACAGAATACATGGTGAGTATGAAGGGATTGTTTGGGGGGGGAGTATCATCCTTTAGAGGCACAAGCTAACAGGATAAACAGAAAGATAATATTTTAAAAAGATGGATAGGAAAGGATAGGATAGGATAGGATAGGATAGGATAGGAAAGCTAGGTGTAATTACGTGGGGGACATTGTAGTGGCAGTTCAGCTTTAAACAGCTCACCCTTCATATAGTTTTGCAGTTTTATGAAACCACTGTTATAGTGCTCTGGATGAGTGGCAGTAGTGAAGCAGGAACAGCCAAAATATCCATCCAAGTGGAAATTACTTTGCACACATCAGAAACATAATTCATCTCACAATTTTATCAAAAGTATGAGACAATATGTATTTTTAATTTGTGTGATGTGTGTCCAGTTATAGACAAACCACTGCTTGCTGCAGTTCCATGCAGTGGAGGCATTAGGATGGAACTGCTTCAAATTAGGTGTCGGAGGAAGGATTTAGGCAGTTACTGTCCTGCTCCATGTGTCAGGTAGTGAGAGTACTGCTAGCAGTCCCTGGTGCCTACTAGCTCCCCTCCTTTCCCCAACCCCCAAGCTGGCAATCCAAAAACTGTTTAACAGCACTCAAGTGAGTGCTCCAACATAACGTTTTTCCGTAGGTTTTTACTGGATAAATCAGTTCAGTGAGTCAATGCATGCAGCAGAGGAACCACTAAACAAAGCCCTGGTGATTGGAACGTTAGGTCTTCATCTGGGTGGTGTTCCATTTGCCCTAACCATCCACCTTTGAAAGTGGACAAAATTAGAGCATAAATCCTTATGTTTATATTCAGTGCTAATATATTTTCAATACAATCTCTTTAATATATCTTAAATATACAAAACCTTGTCAAAAAAACATGAAAGAGTGCATTGAAAACAATAGCTGGCAGCCAGGAAAAAGTGAGAAATACTGAAAACTTACTTTGCCCTGATAATAAGGGATCACAAACCTTCTGTTAATTCTAACATTAATCTGCCCAGAGTGCCTACTCTTAATGACTGTGTTAAAAACACGCATTTATCGTATTCTGCTGGGTTTGTTGTGCCTATGAAGCAAGGCACTTGCAAATCTATGCTTAATGATATGAACCAATATTAATACTAATGGCTGGGATTATTTTGATAACAAATATTATCTTGTTATTATCTGATTTTAAGTAACTATTGCAGGTAGTACGTGAAGTCTGTAAATTCTCTTTTCCCAGTCCCCAGTGTAGCAGTCTTTGGTATCTAGCAATCATCCTTTTCTTGCATTTGTCCCATCGCTAGCAGATTCTAGGGTCTAGGGCCCCTCCCTCTCCCAGATCCTTCTGCTAGCAGTCCATGATGTACAACAGCTACCCCCCCCCCCCCACTATCCCATTGCTAGCAGTCTCTGGGGTCTAATGTCTCCCTTTTTCTCTTCTCAGTCCCATCACTAATTAAAACTAAGTGTACACCATGTCTGATTTCTCAGTCCTGGAGTGTTTTCTTTAAACTAAGTGCCTACCGTGACTGATCTCTCAGGGCACTTGTACAACACTCTTCAGGGCAACAATATAGTGGGCTGCAGACACAGTATGACACAAGTAGGCTCAGACTGCAGTGCTATGGATCATGAGGGGAGACCACATGTAACAACAGTCGGGGGACAGACATCACTCCAGAATGCAGTAGGAATAGAGGCATGCTGTACATACTCAGAGGCTTGAGTAGGGAGGTGCTGACTGGCTGAGAGAGCTAGATATCAGGTGGCAAGCTGATATACTTAATTTAATTGATTTAGCGGAGCCTCTGTTTTTTTTTTTTTGTTTTTTTTTTTCGCTGTTTAACAATTGAATGTGGAAAAGATTTCTAGAGAGAGTTGTTAAATACAGCACCTATTATATACTGCACACTGAATTTAAAACTGTTGAAGAATCCAGGTCATGGAGAGTTAAGGTTAAGGATGTGGCTGTTGTTTGGGGTTGGGGGGTAGTTTTATACAGTACAGCACTTCTCTTAAAACTGTATCCAAATGTGCTGTATAACAATCCAGTCTGGACAAGAATGGGTGAGATCCTGACACTGAGGATGTTGCTGCACTGGAGTCAATGGGTGGGGCTGTGTTTTTATATTTCACCACTCATATAGTTTTCAAAGGTGCTGTATGACACAGGCCAACCAAGGAGGGGTAAGGTCACAACTTTGAGCATATAGTTGTGATTGAGCCTAAAGGGGATATGAAGGCTCAAGGATGTTTTGTGGTGGTGGGGGTTGGTTTTATATAGCCCTTTCTATAAAAACAGTGTCCAAGTGCACTGTACAATCCAGTCCAGCCAAGGAGGGCTGAGAACCTGACTGAGGACATTGCAATAGCAGGTCCTGATGTGGGAGTATGTTTCATGTACTGCCTCTCATACAAACTGTATCCAAAAGCACTGTACCATCCATGCTGGTCATGGATGGGTGAGGTCCTGACTCCAAGGAGGTTGCTGGGTTGGGATATTTGAGAAGGGAATGTGTTTTTGTATGGTGCCTCTCAAAAAAAATGTATCACAAAGCTCTGTACAGTCCTGATCATGGATGGTTAAAGCCGTTGTTGCTAGGGGGAAGGAGGTAGTTCAGCACTTGTCATACAGGTGTTAAGATAATATCACATAGAAACATAGAAATGTGCTGGCAGAAAAGGACCCATTGGCCCATCCAGTCTGCCCAATTACCCCCCTTGTCCTTTTATCTTACACCCTCCCTTTCATGCACTTTTTGTCTCTATTTAGTCCCATGTGGTTGTCCCAAGCCTTCTTTAATTTGCTCACTGAATCTACCCCACCACCCATTCTGACAGCCTATTCCAGGGACCCACCACTCTCTCAGTGAAGAACTTCCCACTAGGATTTCCTCCAAATCTTCCCTCCTCCAGATTGAATGTGTGTCCCCTTGCTGATTTGTTTTCACTCATCCTGAATATGCTACCCTCCCTCACCTTGTTTATTCCCTTTAGATATTTGAAGGTTTCTACCATATCCCCACTTTCCCTCCTCATCTCCAGTGTGTATAAGTTTAGTTCTTTTAATCTCTGCTCGTATGATCTCCTGTGCAGCCCTTTAGCCATCTTGGTTGCCCTTCTCTGGACCCTTTCCAGCCTGTCTCTGTTCCCCTGCAAGTGTGGCCTCCAGAACTGGACCCTGTATTCCAGATGTGGCCTGACCATAGTTTTGTATAATGGCATGGTCACCTCCTTCCTCCTGCTTGTGAAGCCCCTCCCTATGCATGTCAGCATTCTGCTAGCCTTCCCCATTGCCTTATTGCATTGGCTCCCCAGCTTCAGGATATCCAAAATGATGATCCCCAGGTCCCTTTCCTGTTCTGTTACCTCTAATTCCCCCCAGCCAGTATTTTGCACTTGGGTTCCTACTCCCTATGTGAATAATTTTGCATTTTTTTACATTTAATTATATTTGCTACTTCCTTGAACACTCATCCAAACTGACCAGATCCTCCCTAATTTTTCCACCCCTCCCAGGGAGTCCACCCTGTTACAGATCTTTGAGTCACCTGCAAACAGACACACCTTCCCATTTAGGCCTTCTGAAATGTCCCAAATGTAAATGTTGAATAGTGTGGGACCCAACACCGACCCTAAGGTACCCCACTCATCACCCCTCCCTCTATGGAGTGCACACTCACTGTTTACCACCACCCTTCACGTTATCCCCTCTAGCCAATTTTCCACCCATTTCACTAGTTTGCTTCCAACCCCTAAGCTCCCCAACCTGCTTATTAGTCTCCTGTTAGGAATGGTGTTGAAGGCCTTCCTGAAGTCCAGACAGGCCTCATCCACCACCCCTCCCTGGTCACATATCTCTGTTACTTCATCAAAGAATCAAATCAAGTTGGTCTGACATGACCTCCCCCTTGTGCACCCATGCTGGTTTTCATCTGTGAGCCCCCCCAGGTATTGAGCCAGCCTTTCCTTTATAAGTGCCTCATCGTACCCACCAACAGAGGTAAGGCTAACTGGATGATAGCTGCCCAGCTTTTCCTTCCCTCCTCATTTGTGCAAGGGCACCACATCAGCTATTTTTCAATCCCCCAGAACTCTCCCTTTTTCAAGAGAAAGATTAAATGACTTTACAAGAGGTGTCACTAGCTCCTCCCTTAATTTCTTGAGCACCCTGGGATGAATTTCATCAGGACCCATTGCCTTTCGTAACTCTTTCAACACTCTACCTTCTGATAAGGGGCTTGTGTCCATCTTTCTGCCCACTGTTCCCCAGTTGCTTAGTTTTGGCCCTATCTCTTCTTCCTCAGTTGTGAAGACTGAGGTAAAGTATTTATTTAGCAGATTAACTTTCTCGTCATCTCCCTCTATCAGGTCTCCCCCCTCTCCTCTTAGTCTCATAATTCCCTGCTTGCTTATCCTTTGTTCACTTACATACCAGAAAAATTTCTTCTTCCCCTTTTGGCTTCCCTCGCTATTTTCTCTTCTGTATTTGCTTTAGCTCTCCTGATTATTTTTCCCACTTCATTTAGCTTCTCTTGTATACTCCCTTATCTGCCTTCCCCTGTGATTCTTTGTTGGTCCTGAACACCTTCCATTTTTTCTTGACTGCTGTCTTCTAGTAAACCACAGTGGTTTCTTCCCCCTCTTGCATTTGCTCACTCTCTTGATGCATTGTTCTGTCACCCTCAGTATTCCCCGCTATTGTTCCCCGTTATTCCTTGACTTCCTCTATATTCTCCTTCTCTTCTATCTCCTTCTTGAAAATTTCTCTCATTCTGCTAAAATTCAGTTTCTTGAAGTCCCGTACCCTAATGGTGGACCTATTCTTATCTGACCCAGTCCGAAAACCTTATCCTCTTGTGGTCACTGTCTCCCAGGTTTTCTCTGACTTCCACATCCTCAATACTATCCCCATTGGACATCAGCAGGTTGTGTATGGTCTCTCCCCTAGTTGGTTTTCTGACCAGTTGTTGAATAAATGCCTCCTACACTGACTCCAACAGCTGCCTGCTCCTTTCGGATGCTGATGCTGGAATCTCCCAATTCACATGGGGAGATTTAGATCCCCTACCACAAGAATTTATCTTTTTCCAGCAATCCTTTGTATTCCCCTAGCTAGCTCCCCATCTCCCTCTTCTCCTTGGTTAGGTGGTCTGTATGCCACCATTATCCTTACTACCTCCCCAGTTATCTTAGTTATCATGACCCAGAGGATCTCAGCTGAGCCCTGTCCTTCCCCACTCACTGTGGCTCCTATCCTGTCCTTTATGTAAAGGGCTACCCCACCCCTCTTTTTTTCCTTTCCTCTCCCTCCTATAGAGACTATACCCTGGTATTTCCACTTCCAAGCTGTGGTTATCCATCCACCATGTCTCAGTTACTGCTATCAGGTCAAGGTCTTCCTCCCCCACCACTGCCTCCAGATCCCCCATCTTATTCCCCAGACTCCTAGTGTTTGCCAGTAGTCCCTTCCACCTATTCCCTCCTTCACTATTCTTTTCCTAACATCTCACCCTTCTGTGCACTCCTCCTCACCCCATGTTACTAATTTCTCACTTCCTCTCCACATCCTCCCTCCTGATCCCCTTTACTGGTATGGGGGGAGGTCTGAAGCACATTTCTGAAACATTTATGACTAAGGATTCTAAGCTACCTGCCTTGGACTTAAGTAGTAGCAGGGGTTCTATATTGCCTTCTATGATGATATCACTGCATTGAAGCATGTTGGCCCCTAATAGGTAATCATGTGTGACCCCAGCAGTAAATTAATGCCCAGTGCCAATTGGAACTAAAAATAAATTATTTTAAGTCTATTAGAATATCTCCTTTGTTTAACTCTTAACAGTTTATTAGTGTTTGTATTCCATATTAGCTTTCTTTTATGTATTTTAGTAGACATACTTTCTCCTCCAAAAGTGATACTCAGCATAAGGTGTAATTCCTGTCTGCTTGAAACAAAATTTAAATTTCCCTCACAATTCCCTTCTACAGTTTGCGAAACAGTGCATCTGGGTTCTTCTTGTTTTAGTATTGTCATCTATTTGTCAAGGGAGGTAGCAGCACCATGCTAGAAATGTCTGAATTCTGAACTCAGAGCAAACCTTGAGTATTGGCAGAAGCTCATTCGTTTTGAATGCTGAACTCCTCATCCCTTGCCTACAATCAAACTTCAGTCTAGCATCTCCCTCACAATTTGTCTACATGTTTCACAAGGGGTAGGGATGTTATATAAGATTGCACAATGCCTTCATGGTTCTAGAATCACAGAAACTTAAAAAGTGACAGAGAGATAAATACAGGAACAATCCATCTTGTCCATCACAGGATTCCCTACTTTGAGAAATTCTGGTCTCCTTGCTTCCTCCTAGTAACCCCTCACCCTCTACTTCCCATGTAAAAACTCCTTTACACTTCTTCTTGAATACTGATATTATCTTTGTCTCAACAACCTTGTCAAAAAGTTGTTTTCAACCTGTTTGTAAAGTAATACTTCCTAATGTCTTTTCTGAACCCTTCTCTGTTCAACTTGAGCACATACCCCTGAGTGGATGCACTATTTTTTAATTTGAAAAGATTTGCTATATCAAATCTGTTGAAACTTTTCATGAATTTGAAAGTCTCTATCATATGCAAACTATGAAGATAGGAAATTTCAATTAGAAAAGGCCTTACAGTCTGCCAAGTCTGCCGTATTGCAGTGTAGGAGCAACAGCAATTCCCGCTCCATTGCTCATAATGTATCAGGATAACAAAATCAGAATCAATGAAAAAGCAAATTCAGCACCAGAACATCAGGTGAAATAAAAGGCTTTATACTCCTGATGATGATGATGCTCTTCTGAGCAAAACTGGTAGAGGGCTCACTTGTTTCACCAGCTGAATGCTGCTCTGGTTATAATTTGAATAAAGTCTTTTATTTCACATGATGTTCTGGTGCCAGACTTGCTTTGTCAATGTATTGCAGTGTCTCTGATCCATAGATTACAGTGTGTCTCAACCCTCCCCCTCCCCACCAGCCTTGACTTTCCCCTTCACCCAGCCCCACCCTCAATTTAATCCCCTAATTGCCTTCTAAGTGATAACTTCAGATGGGTGTTAATTCTACCATGACACCACCTTCTGCATAAAGAAATGTCTCCTGACTCCCCCCCAGCTCATAACAGTGCTCTCTTCTGGTCTTGTTTTCACTGAGACAGAAAAGTTCCCTGCTATCTACCTTGCTTACCTTTCAGGTACATGAAGGTTTCAAATATGTCCCCCCCCCCTCTCTCCCACCGTTCCTCAAGTGAGTACAGTACATGTTGAGTTCTCTCAGCCTGTACTGAAATGTCCAGCTCATCTGTCCCTGAACCCTTTGTCTCTTTCCTCTGAACTATGGAGCTGGTTGATATCCTTTTCAGGTAGACTTGCAGCATTGCACACCATACTCTAGGTGCAGTCACATTAAGGATCTGTACAGCAGCAGTATAAACTCCTCTCTTCTGCTTGTGAACCCTCTAACAATACAGCATAAGATTCAGTTTGCCTTGACCACTGAATTCTTACACTGCATAGACTATTTAAGGTCACTAGTGATGACTATCCCCAAGTCCTTGTCCTCCTCTAATTCAATTACCTTGATCCCCATAGTCAGCACTTTGTCTCTGGGTTCTTTCTTCCTACAGTATGTACATGATCTTGCACTTCTTTGCATTGAACCAATGCTTCCAGTTTCCTGACCACCTCTACCGCTTTAACAGGTCCTTCTTTAAGTCCTGTATCCCTTAGTCTGTGTCCACCCTAGAGTTTGGTGTAATCTGCTAAGAGGCACATCATGCCTTTAACACCATCCCCAATGTTGTTAACAAACACACTAAAGAGCACTGGGCTGAGCACTGATTCCTGGGGGATGCAAATTGTAACTTCTCTTGTACCTGATCATCACCCCAATGCACTCTGTTTCCTACTACAGAGCTAATAAGAAACCCACTTGGTTAATCTGCTCCTTACCCTTAGATTCTCAAACTTCCCAATTAACCTCTTGTAGGGCACCAAGTCAAAGACATTGCTGAAATCCAAAAATAGGATGTCAGCAACCTGACCCTTGTCTGCCACCTTCACTACTCAGTCAAAGAAGTTGATCAGGTTGGTTTGATAGAACCTTCTTTGCAGCATGAATCCATGCTGCCTAGTCCTGTAGCTTGTAGGCTTCAAGGAACTCTAAATGCCTTTTCTTCAGAATGATATCCATCAGTTTACCCACAATGGAGGTCAAATTGACCAGACTGTAGGTTCTAGAGTCACCCCTGTGCCTGTGAAAGTCCATCAGTAGGAGAAGCTCTGCTACCTGCACCACCATTGTTCATCAGAGGGAGAAGCTCTGCTACCTGTCACAACAGCTTACTAGATTCCAGCAGTGGGAGAAGCTCTGCTACCTGTCACAATAGCCTGTGAGATTCCAGCAGCAGGAGAAGCTCTGCTACCAATACCACCACTGTTTATTAGCAGGAGAAGCTCTGATACCTGCTACAATAGCCTGTGAGATTCCAGCAGTGGGAGAAGCTATGCTACCTGCACCTCCATTGTCCACCAGTGGAAGAAGCTCTGCTACCCGTACCTCTGTTCATCAGCTGGAGAAGTTCTGCTACCTGCCACAACAGCCTGCAAGATTCCAGCAGTGGGAGAGGCTCTACTACCTGTACCTCCATTGTTTATTAGTGGGAGAAACTCTGCTACCTGCTACAACAGCCTGCGAGATTCCAGCAGCTGGAGAAGCTCTGCTATCCACACCTCCATCGTCCACCAGTGGGAGAAGCTCTGCTACCTGCGCCACTGTTGTTCATTAGTGGAAGAAGCTCTGCTACCTACCACAACAGCCTGTGAAATTCTACCAGCAAGAGAAGCTCTACTACCTGCTACAACAGTTAACCCCCCGAGATGAACTGTTTGCCTGCTGCTATGGGAAAAGCACAGCTGCCCATAGAAGAACACATGTAGCCCACAGCAATTAAATCCAGGAGGAAGGGCCACACAAAAACAAACTGGTACATAAGACTAGGTTTGGCGAGGCGGGCCAGCAAACCTGAGCAACTGACTAGGGGGAGGAGCAGGCCCACATATAAATGCTCAAGGTGCATGCAAGTTACAACATAAAACCTGTGAAATTCCATCAGTGGGAGAAGCTCTGCTACCCACCCCAACAGCCTGCAAGATTCCAGCAGTGGGAGAAACTCTTCTACCAGTACCTCTGTTGTTTATTAACAGAAGAAGCTGTGCTACCCACTACAACAGTCTGTGAGATTCCAGCAGCAGGAGAAGCTCTGCTACCCACACTTCCATTGTCCACCAGTGGGAGAAGCTCTGCTACCTGCACCACTATTGTTCATTAGCAGGAGATGCTCTGCTACCCGTCTCAACAGCCTGCAAGATTCCAGCAGTGGGAGAAGCTCTGCTACCCGTACCTTCATTGTTTATTAGCAGGAGAAGCTCTGCTACCTGCTACAACAGCCTGCGAGATTCCAGCAGTGGGAGAAGCTCTGCTACCAACATCTCCATTGTCCACCAGTGAGAGAAGATCTGCTACCCACTACAACAGTTAACCTCCCCCAAGGCAAATGGTTTGCCTGCCACTATGAGAAAAGTACAGCCGCCCATAGAAGAACACACGTAGCCCATGGCAATTAAATCCATGAAGGGGAGCCACACAAAAACAGACCGTTACATGAGGCTAGGTTTGGCAAGGGGGGGTCAAAGTTTGGCCAGCAGAACTGAGCAACTGACTAGGAGGAGGAACAGGACCACATATCAGTGCTAATGGTACCTGCAAGCACACAGGTGTGAGCGTGAGTGGCTGCACCACTCGGTAGAAGAAAAATCTTAGAGCCACCGCTTCCTTTATAGCCCTCCTTAATAAGGTGAAGACTAACATTATCTGTTCTTCTTAAGAAGTCTAGTTAGGGAGAGAATAGTTAAGTAGTGAGTGTTGTAATATGTACTAAGGAATAGCAAAAGTATACAGAGGTAAACAAAGTTAAGACAATAAAGGTTGAGTTTTGACTTGGAGAGCTGTAGAGGGACCTGTGAATAACTGTTAAGGTGCATAAGTGCAAATATACTATAACTGGTTTGCATTGACTTAGGAAAGCTGTAGAGCTGTAGAGCTGTTCTCTTCTAGACATTGCTGCAATTGTAATTTTAAAGGTGTTTATGGACAAATGCAATAAAATAAGTTCATATTGGGTTTGGGAAGTTGTAAAGGAAACTCTGACCAAATGCCTAGGTGTTTTCTTTTTTAGATATTGCAGACACTGTAATTTAAAAACTGAAAATTCAATTTTAAATAAAATAGTTATTAACTATAAAATTGATCTGTTAAAATAGACTTGAGGTTTTTTTAACTAGTGAATTGCTCAATACTCATCAAAATGATGGTCTTAAAGCACATTTTTGTATGTGTTATGATGGGGCAATAATTACTGTGACATTGGATAAATTCACTACTTTAATCAAAAGACAGCAGGTCCCCTTAAGGGTGAGTGCTTCACTTGATATTTGTAATTCTAAGGGATTTCTCAACTGCACACATAAAAGAAGTAATAACATTTTCATTCATAAGAACTGAATTGTCAAGAATTAGAAAATTTTGAATTTAAACCAACAATGCAGTATAGTTGATGTCCACTCTTAATTGCTTAAATATTAAGTGGAGACTTCAAAATAAATCGGGGACCACTTGGAAAGTATCAGATGATACTGATTTATGACAACACATGTAGCTTGAAAAATAAATTTGACTTGTTTAGGACCTGGGTCATGACTGAATCCCCTGAAGTAATAGCGCTAAGATATGGTTGAATAATGCCATAACAAGTGATGAGATAGAACTGGATGAGTTTAATACCTACAGACATGATAGGACCATAAAGAGGGTAGGGGGAGTCCTATTGTACACCAAGGTGGACTTAGGGCCAACTGATAGTGTATACAGGTACATTAGACAACATAGAATGCCTATTAGTAGAAGTTCTTAAACTAGATTGGATAATTGGTATAATTTACTCACTCCCAAAAACAAAGACTGTTTTGAGAAGTTGGCTCAAACTGTTATGGACCATTTAATGGGGAAAAAACTAACGTTAGTCAATTACGTCAATGCAACATGGGGACATCCTTGAGGGAAAGCTTTGGAAAATAGCTTTAAACAATTAGATCTGACCTAGGTAATGAACAACTCAACCAGGAAAAGTGCATTAAAAAGCTTGGAGAATATTTTGGACTTGTTTTTTTTTATTTCCCATTATATTGAAATAGGGAGTGTACAGGTAAACCAATACACCTTAGGAGACTACAATACATTAGTATGTGAGGTGAGGTTGGATGTAAAAGCAAAAATAAATCAAACAGATAATAAATGCATAGGAAATTTCAAATGATATACTATTGAACTTTTTCTATTTAAACTCAGACAGGTAAAATGGTCACGTATTTCCTTACACCTAATGTAGATTTGGCTCTACAGGATTTTAACAGTCTATTTATTAGTGTATGTGATGAAGTAGCCCCCTCCCCCCCCCCGGAAAGATCAAACAAAGGAAAACACATGTACCCTGGGTGACTGAAAAATTAAAAAAGGAGATCCAGGTAAAAAATTAGTTGTAGAAAAAAACAATAAAACTCTGGAACAAAAAGACTTGGAAAAGTTTGAGGTTGCCAGAAATATCTTAAAGTTAAAAATTAAAAAATCAAAAGAACTATTATATACCAAAAAAAAGTGAAGAAACCGAAGGATCAAGTAAATATTGGTCTCTATTAAAATCCCTAGAAATGCCTGTAAACAAATACCTACACATTCAGATAGAACAAAATGGAGTTTTAAAAAATCAATCAGAATCAGCTAATTTTCTAAATAAATACTTTACAACATTACCAGATGTACAAGGTTTAGTGAAACATGAAGTGAAGATAAAAATGGAACAAAGCAGTAGTAATAAGATAGACCAAAAGATACCACAATTTAGGTTTAAAATTATAACATGTAGGGAAGTAAAAACGTGATTATAAAACTGCACAGAAATAAGGCATGTCGAATAGACCAAATAGAAATAAGATTAATTAAAGATGCAATAGATGTTGTCTCACCAGTGTTAAATTTATTTAACTGGAGCCTTAGAGAAGGAATTTTCCCAACTTTATGGAAGAGGGCCAAGATAGTGTCTATTTAAAAATGGACTTCCTACAAGTCCAACAAACTACACACCACTAGCATTAATGCCTGTGATCTCAAAAATACTGGAATCATTTGTGCATGGACAGTTATATGGTCATTTGGAAACATATGGGCTATTGTTGGGGCACCAGTCAGGTTTCAGGAAAGGACATTCCATAAGCACCATATTCACTGACATAATAGACATCGTGGCCTCATCACTGGATAAGGGGGCGTTGGTGGGTGTGGTGTTCGTAGATTTGTCAAAGGCGTTTGATATTGAACATCATGAAGTGCTGCTGAACAGACTTCAACAAATAAGTATTTCAGGGGCTGTAAGATCCTGGTTTTGTTCATACTTAACAGGCAGGATTCAACAAACTGTTGTGGGAAAGAATCTTTCTAGTGAGAGAGGGCTAACAAGAGGGATGCCCAAGGCTCGATTTTGGCCCCCCCCCTTGTTTCTCATATATATTAATGCAGTAACAATGATGGTAACAAAATCAGAAATACGTCTCTAAGCAGATGACACAATACTCCTAAACAGGAGTACAGATTTGGATAAAATACAAAAAGATTTACTGCAGGATTTCCAAAATATCAATGCAATGTTTGAAGAATCAAACTTGATTTTGAATAGTAAAAAATCCAAAGAAATGTTATTTTCCCATCTCAAAAAAAAGTAGCAAAATACAGACTCTAAACATAACAACAAAGAACAAAACAATACTGGAATAGGTATCAGAATACAAATATCTGGGATTTTGTATAGATCAGAAATTAACATTTAATTTTCATTTAAATGACAAAATAAAAAAAAAAACTAAACTGCAGATTGGTGCACTTAGGAGAACTGGCCATTGTATAAATGATAAAATGAGGAAGTCTATTGTGAGCCAAATGTTGATCCCCTTTCTTGATTATGGGCTGAAGATATATGGTTTTGTGAATAAGACTGTACTAAAAAAGGCCAGAGTAATGTGTAATAAACTGCCCAGCTTTGCCTTGAGGGCAAGTAAATGGATTCACCATTGTATCCTGTATGAAAAATTAGGGTAGCTTACCTTGCAGAGTAAACAAAAAAACATATGGATAAAACTTTTTGAACAAGTAGAGGAAACCACAAAACCTGTATATTTGTATGATAAAATGCAAAAAGCAGAGTATAAGCATGATCTAAGGAATAATGTAAAGATGAGGGACTATAAATTTCAGACACCTAAAACTAAAATTGGAGAGATGACCTCTACTTTTGTTGCAATTAAAATATGGAATAACCTAAATATCCAGCTGAAATATGTTGATAATTCTATAAAATTAGTTCTACTGCACTGAAAAAAGAACTCTCAGGATACACTTGCTTTGATTATTTATGTGAATTTTGCACTTTTGTATAGAGCGTATGTCTGTCGTTATAGTTATCATTAATGTGTATAGGATGTTTGTCAGTTTTTATGAATAACTGTATAGAATTTTGTAACTTTATTTCTGAGTATGTAGGAACACCCTGTAAAATAGGACTCACCCTAATGGTGTTGTAAATCAATTGTCATTTATATCCTGCTTAAAAATAAAAGTTTTACTACTACTACTACTACAGTGCCCACTCTTGTGTAGCAGTACCACATGTGCAGTTCTCCACTCCTGCAGTACCACTCATGAAGCTAAAGAGCTGTTGAACTGTCCCTGTGGTGGTGAGGGCTGAGGCACTGGACACCTTACCTCGCATGACACCAGAGACCTGGGTTCAGGAATGACCTCGGGTTATTGGAGATCTGGCACAGGGGGAGGGCTGAAGTAGGATCGAGCCACCGAAAGGCAGCTCTCCTCTCTCAGGGAGGTTTCTCACCCCTCCATAGTTCTGCTCCCGTTGAGTGGAATTCTGATGGGAAGTGCAGAGGGTGGCAAGTGATTGCTAGTGGTGGGGTGGAAGGGGTCGCGCCGGTATCCGGCATGCGTGTGCACCTCCATGCATACACACACAGATGTCTACTGGGGTCACAGGATCGGGGGGGCAATGGGTGAAAAAAAAGAGCTGTTTACCAGTCCTGACACCAGTTGCCTCAACACTCGTGAATGCATGCCATCTGAGCCTGGGGACATGTTCACAATTAGGGACATAAGCCCTTTCCTGACCCTGTCTTCCATTATCCTGCAATCAGCCATGTTTCCCCAATACTTATTTGTGCCACTGGTCCATCCTTTTCCATTAGTAAAGACAGAATGAAAGTACTTGTTCAATACCTCTATTTTCTCTTTGCTGTCTTCCTTCCGTCAACCCATCCTCTCTTTTTTAGCATCACTATGTCTACCTTTGTGACTCTCTTTTCACTAATATATCTAAATAAGGCTTTCTCTACCTCCATAATCTTCTCTGCAGTTTGCAGCCTCTTCCTAGCTGTGGCCTGCCTGACCATCCTACTGGCATCGCTTGCTTTCTCAAAGTAGAACCCCTTATTCTCATCCACAGCCTTTCAGACCTTCTTGTATTTCCTATTTGTGGTCCTCTTATCCCTAATTGCCTTACTCATCTCCCCACTGAACTAACTTGGTTTCCTGGCTTTGAACATCTTCTTCTTAAGGCATGTGTTAGCGACTGCCCTTATCCCTTCACTGATCACTGTCCACTTTAGATGCACACTCATATCTTCCTCAGGGCTAACTAGGCGTCCCCTCAAAGTCTTTCCATCTTACTATAGTCAGCTAATCTAGACCTTTTGTCTTAATGTTTGGTGTTTCTTTTCTGACAACTTGCAGCCTCACCATCTCATGGTCACTACTCCCTAAGGGCTCCTCCATCCCTGATGTCCTGGATATGGTCACAGTTTGTTAATAACCATGTCTAGGATTGCTCTATCTCATGTCAGCTTGGTTGTCCCCTTACCCAGAAATCTGTCCTGGATTGCATCCAGTATCAATTGGCTCTTGGCACAGGTGCTGGATTGACACTCCAATCCACTTTAGGTAAATTAAAGTCTCCCATCACCACCGCTTTCAGGTGCCATTCTAAACATGGTACCCAACTCCCTGTCTTTGTACTCATTCTGATTAGGTGGCCACTAAACTACACCCAGCCTTAATTTTCTTCCTGCTGCCATCTGAATTTGCATCCTCAGTGCCTCTATTTTCCCATCCTCTATTTCTTGCCTAGTGGCAGTGATGCCCAGCCCTGATACATAGTGCTGCCCCTTTCCATCCCCTTTCTTCCTGTACCATCTTTAGGGCATATACCATGGAATGGGGAAATCCCCGTCATGGATTGGGGTGGGTAGGTCTCTGTGATATCTGCCAGATGCAACTTTCCCTCATTCATCATGGCCTGTAGGTCATCCATTGTGTTCCTGAGACTTCCAGCATAAAGTGATACTACGCTCCACCACTCATGATTCCCTCTCTATCCGTTTTGACTAAGTGCCTGCCATGCATTGCTCCATGCCCATCCTCTCTTCTTCCCTTGGTCCTCCCCCTTGCTTTTGTCACCCCTAGTCCTCTCCTATTCCCACCTTTCTTCCCTTTTACTGACCCCTCCCATGCTGATTACCTGAAGGAAGGTTGATCCCCCTCCTCCAGAAAAGCCCATTACAATGCAGTCTCCTATTCTCCCCATTCTCTTCCACACTGCTCTATGTTCTATAGCTGGGGAGAACTGTCTGCTCCCTCCTCTGGGATACACTGAGTGCTGCAACCTTTACTGTTTCTCCACCAATTCTCTTTCAATGTATGCTCATTTTTACATATTCCCCTAGTCATTTCCCTAGCAGTTTGGTTCCCTTCCTGCCTAGGTGCAACCTATCTGGAGTGTAGAGAGTCCCACACTAAGCTCTCTGCATATCCAGACTCTTCCTCCTTTCATCATACCCTAAGCCAGCCTTTATGCTCTTCTGTCCTTTGTTTTCTAGCTGTGCTGACTCTAGGCACTGGCAGCACTTACTTTTTTTATTTATTGTTGCTGGGAAAAATACCCTTGTGCACAAGTGCTCTTTTTCAAAGGTTCTACATGAAGTTTGCTTACAGAGAGTCAGTACAAAGGAGATAAAATGAGACCATACAAAGGAACATAGGGCAAGAACATACAGCATGCAGATTAACATATATACAAACAGCACTTCTGAGAACAATACCAACCTACACTCTCTCCTGAGACCAGCCACACCCCTTTAAACCTATGCTGAATTGTCCCTACCTCTTATCTAGCTACATCACTGGTACCTAGGTAAAGACCACATGTGGCTTCCCCCATCCCCTGTGTCAGTGGGCCTACCAGTGATCTTATACACTCTGCTGTCATTCCAAAGAGAGACATCACTATGTTATCATGCTGTACTCCACCCTCCTAACCATTCTACTCCTCCTTCATCATTGAATCCCTATAACTATGACTCTACTTCTACCATTCCCTTTTTCATCCCTCCTGCTTCTGGATGTATTCTTTACATGTTCCACTCATCATACTAGCCCCTCACTACCTTTTCCCCTCCCTCCTCCCCTCAGCCACCTACTTAATGTCTTCTACCCTCTTCTCATGTTCCCCTTCCTCCTTACTCCAGTTGAACCCTGGTCTCCCTGTCTCTCCACCTATGCATCTTCTCTACTCCATTAAGGAAGCCCACTTCTCCTTCTCCTCTTGTCCTTACTTCACCTCCTGTTTCCCTCTTGTCTCACTGCAGCCTCTCCTGAACCCCTATTATAGCCCAGCTGCCCCTCCATCATCTGTGTCCCACCTAGATCACCCTCTCCCATGCAGTACTCAGTGGATGTATGCAATAGTGGTACCTCCATTGGTACACCCACCCCTCCCAATCATCCATTGAACACAGCCTCTCATCTCCATGGTCCTCCATCCCCTCTCACTTGGCTTCCTCTCCATCTTGGGCAGTGGGTCTCAATGCAACTGGAACTCTGACCCCTCCCACTCCTTGATCCAACTCCTGCCACCATGCCAGCATTCCCACCTCTTTCCTTAGTAGCTGCACCACAGCCATCAAAGAACCTAGCTTCCTACATACTGGGCAACCCTGTGTCTCCCACATTGTGCCAAGGAACTCTGCAGCCCCACTCCCTCAACAGCAATGAACTCTTCCCTTCCTGACTACTGCCATAGCATTATATTATGGACACTACCCACCCGCTTTCAAAGGCCTACTCTAGATAGGAAAAGCTCCATACAGTACACCCACCTGCTTTTGCAGGCCTTTCACTGGTAGGGAGTAGCTCTGAACAGTAAACCGACTTGCTTTCACATGCCTACCCCAGGTAGGAAGTAGTTCCAAGCATTATTGTATTCTGCTTCTGGTTTGAGCCTGTTTGCCTACCTGTAACAGCAAACCCCACTTCCTCTTCTAGCCTATGCTCATTTACCTGACATCTGTTATGCAGAATCCCCTGCAAGGCCCTACAGAGCTCTTCAGATGCTCCGAAGAAAGATGCCACACTCCTACTTTGCAGCACTCATGTTTTAAAGTCACTCATGCTTTGGGGTTGCTTAGAACTCTAGGACTCTTAAAGAGACTATAGCCATTAAAGGTGTGCAAAAGTGGCTATTTCAACATTAATGGAACTTCCACAAAATCTGACAATGTTTGGGGAAGCTTCCTAACTTCTGCCTGTGGTGGACTGGAAAACATTCAAATGTTTTGGGTGAAATTTCACCCTGTTCTGCTCAGATTTAGATAGAAGGAAAAAAAAAAACACTATTCCTGGAGTCCAGTGACCTCTCCCCCCAAGCTCTGCCCAAAATGAAAATAATAATTCCCCGGTGGCTAGTGGTCCCTCCCCACAACTGATCACCTGCCCAACCTTTAATTAAAAATCTTCCTGGTGGCTAGCAATCCTTCCCCTGAACTGATCACCTTCCCAACCTGTAATTAAAAAAGCCCTGGTGGCTAGTGGTCCCTCCCACCACCCGATCACCCACTCAACATGTCCAGTAGTCAGTGTAAGCCACCCATTCCTCCCTCCCTCCCTCCCATACAGTGTTATAAAAATGTTTTTCCCTGATGGTCTAGTGGACCCCATCCCTATCCCTGATCCCCAGTCCTTGAGTTAAAATGTTATTTCCCAGTGGTCTTGTGCATCCCCCACCACAGCAGGTAGTGTCCCACCAGCCTGCTCCCTCCCATCCCAAACCCTAGTAGGCAACCAGCACAACCCTTCTCTCTCTCCTCCACAGCTGGGCTGCCCACTGAGCTGTCAATGAATGAACTCATACTTGTGGCCTGGCTGTGGCAGAGATAGGAGAGCTGTACCATTCGCTCACTGGGGTCTGGGATGGGGGAGTGAGGAGTGGTGGGACATTACCTGCTGTGGTGGGGGGTGCCCAAGACCACCAGGGAATAACATTTTATTTCATGGACTGGGGATCAGGGAGAGGGAGGGTGGTTCACTAGATCACCAAGGAAAAAATTGTTTATAATACTATACAGGAGATAAAGATGGGGGGAGGGTTACACTATCTACTTGACACATTGCATGGGTGATCAGGTGGGGGAAAGGACTGCTATGCAGTAGGGCTTTTGTCAGGAGGGTGATGGGGTGTGAGGAGGGACCACTAACCACAAGGGATCTTTTTACTAAACATCGGGTGGGTGATCGAGTGGGAGGAGAGACCACTAGCCACCAGGTATTTTTTAATTACAGGTAAGATGGGTGCTCAGATGGGGGGAGGTACCACTAGCCAACTGGGCTTTTTTAATCACACATCGGGTGGGTGGTGGGAGAGGACCTGCTAGCCATCAAGGCTTTTTTGGGCAATCAAGCGACAATCACAGGTGGACCATCTGTGAAAGTTCAGAAATGGATTTCCAAACTTTCACGTAAGCGTTTTGCCAGCAAGTTTTTTCCGGACACATCTAATAACCACTGTAGTCATGTGGTCAGGGCTGACTTCCATTGGAACCACTTGCAGCTGCCTGAATCCACCTGTGCTCCTCAGTTGGCTTCCCTGCCAATTTGTAGTTCTTGATCAAAAGGACTACAGCCACCCTCTTGCCATGCTGTAGTCATATGGTCAGGGCTGACCACCAATGGCATCATTTATGGCCACCTGAATACACTTCCTTTTTCCTACCTTCTTTCTACAGTCTCCCTCTTCCCCTTCCTTGCAGACCATATGCCCCCTCTCCATTCTGTCCTCCAGAGAATGCATGTTGAAACCTTTTAGTCTCTCATCATACACCTTGGCATGTCCTGTTTTTTGTTTCCTGCAGACAGCAGATCATTCATCAGTACTTGAGTATAAGAACTTAGTTTACCAAAAAACTGTAGCTGTATAAATGCACAATGTATAACTATGTTTATTATCTCTGCTGTCCCCTCCTCTCCTCCCCTATGTTGCAACTGGGAATGAGCCCTCCTGGACTCTGTTTACTTATCTGACAAAATATGCTTACAATAAATAAATAGATAAAAAGAAGGAACCTGATACTAAGAACCATTGTGCACTGGTTAACCATTCTGTGCAAATGCAACATCAGATCACTCCTGTGCCCTGCTTGTACAACAGAGAGAACTAACACATTCCACAACTATGAGTCAGTATGTTTCACAGTATCCAGACCTAGCAAGGACATCTGCAAACTCTGATTTGCATTTATGGCTCCACATATGTGAAGTAAGTTCTCCAACTACTTAAGCAAAGCACAACCTGGAGTATATCTTCAGATATCTTACTGCAAAGGGATAAGTATAACAGGAAAAAAGATTTGGGGCTTGATTCTCAAAAGTCAGTGCAAGCTGCACCAAATGCAGCATGCTCTGATTGCCAGTGCACCAGGGATTCTTATACCTGATTTTCAATTGAGTAGGGTCCCAGTGGCAAAGTCCTGTGACTTGCAGCAACAGTAGTGGTAAGCCAAACAGAGGGCGCACATGGACAGGTTGCTGCAAGCCATGAGTGGTCATGCAGCAATGTCCCCAAGCATTCCCTGGTGGTCTATCAGATGACCCAGCCCTGATCCCCAGTTATTAAAAATGAAATGTCCCTGGTGGTCTAATGGAACCCTGAGCCCAGTCCCCCATTACTATAAATAAAGAACCCTGATGATCTAGCACCACCCCATGTCCTGATCCTCAATTCTGAAATATGAATGCATCATTGGTGGTCTAGTGAACCCCCATCCCCCCACCCTGCAGACAGTGTCTCATCACCCGACTTCCCCATCCCCAAACCAAACCAGCAACTGGCACAGCCCACTGCTCAACATCATGGCCAGCCACTGACGGAGCTCTCACTGAGTGCTGTACAGTGAGCTGTCAGCCAATGAGCATGTATTGAATACAGTAGAGTGCTCACTGAGAGCTCAATCAGCAGCTAGCCATGCTGGTGAGTGGTGGGCTGTACCAGCAAATTATGAGTTCATATTTTATAACTGGGGTTGGGTCTTGAGGGGGGACACTAGATCAAAAGGGATCTTTATTAATAATAACGGTGGATCAGGGTTGGGGAGGGGGGACCGTGGCACATTGCTGCAGATTGCCAACTGTCCCTGAGGATAAGTTTCTAAGTACCTGGCTGGTCTAAGGGAACTTAAAAATTACCCTTTAGGGAGAGATTTGAGAATCCTGATTTAGGGGATTTGACAGCCTGCATCTGCCACAAGCCCCTAGTGGCATGCCATAGCCCATTTTGTAGTGCTCAGGTGGTGCAAGCCCTATTCGGTGGAGACAGTAAGTGGCTGACCCAGGCTGCCTTTCAGAATCACTCCAAGTGCATCTTTTGGCACAAGCCCCTTGAGTCATGTCAGCAGCTTTTGAGAATCAGACCATAGGTGTCTCTCTTTTAAAGGGAGGATGCTATGAAAAACAAGGGGCAGGATTCTTGAAATGTGAAGCAGTGCTTGCATTCAGCTCTGCACCAGGACACTTTGGTTCTGGTGGGACACCAAACCCTTTGCTGAAATTGTGCCTAATTTTACAATCTGAAGCACAGTTGCAACAGTTGTCATGAATTATGGCAGGTTGTACCAAATATTTGGTGCAAGCTCCATAAAATGGGCCCCCATGAATGCCACAAGCTAGACCACAAAAAGTTGGTCTAACTTGTGGCAATTACTCGATGGATAGAAAAACCCATTAGATCACTGCAAGCGCCATAAAAGCAGCATCATCAGCACTGAGGCTTCATGGTTAGTTCAAGTGTTTTGAAAAATCCTGCCCCAGGAGGAAATCAGTGTGATACGCAGGCCGACGGAGTTCACCTGGTCAAGCTCAGAGAAAAGAGCTGGGGGGGGGGTGAAAGTCACCAGAAAAGGAACTACATGAAGGCAAACAGCTTAACACACCTAAATTGATTCAACAGTGATAAAACTTTGTGAATGATAAATTGACAAGTGGAACTGTAATGATATTGCCTATTACACTTCCATGAATTGTTAATAACATTTTGCCAATTAGTAATTTGAAGTACTGCATTTCCGTTTAAATTTTAAACTACTGAACCAGATTTTGCCAGAAATTTTAGATTTCCAGGACCAGCTGACATTATAATACATGACAACTGTTAGCTGCACATCTGCAACTGATGTGGAGCTGGAAATATGCAAATGATTAAAATGTTCCCAACATTTCTTGAACATTTAATTTGTGAAATTATGAACTCCAGTAACTGAAAGATTATTTAACCAGCTGCCTCCACATTTAGCAGCTGCCAAGACCCATCCAAGAAAGTTATACATGCAAATTTGCGGGTATCTAGCTCCACAGAAGGCTGAGTTATAAGAAGAGAAATATTGTAGTTTCAGCAATTTCACAAAACAAAATAAATAGCCATACTTTGAACCACTATCAGTTCAAAACCACTAATCGAAATGTTGTGACATATACAGTAGCATCTCCTTAGGAATCCCTACTAGAAATAAATACTCCAACTTTAAAGTATCCTGCTGAAAGAGCAGTTATATTATGGCCAAAAAAGTAATCTCAAAAAGTTTGCAAAATGTGTGGAATTTCACAAAAATTTGCCCAAATCGGAATGTGTGCAGCTATATAGCCCTATGGAACAGGTAGGAAGTGAAAATATAGCAGGATAAGGGAAGGATTCATTTTTAAATCTGTACCAGGGGAGTGTGCTTGTTGACACCTGGGATGGTCTCCCAAAGCTAGTCTTAATGTTAGAGGGTGTTTGTCAACAGCATAGCTAGAATTTCAGTACTAGAAATGATGCTCAGGGTTGGAGAGTGTTTGCTGGCATGTGGGATGGATTATTGGCACTAGCCTTCTTTTAATTGTTCAGGTAGGGCATTTCCCTCTACTGGGGATAGCCTCCCTATATAGGTCAGAATGGTGCAAGCAATATTTCCAAACTGTGAATGGGATCCCAGTGCTGGCATTCATTTGGGGTGGGTCCCAGTACAAGGGACTTGTACCCATTTCTTGACTTTATGTTTTGGGGTAAGTTGTATTAGTATATTTTTATGGTGCTAGATTCTCAGTTAATGTGCTAATAATACCAACACATACACAATGACAGGAATCATTCCGAACACGTAGAATCTCATCTTTTTTCATACTCCACATGCACACTATGATTTTTTAAAATGCAGATTATTCTGGAAAGTATCAAACTGTTTGAAACTGAAATGCAAAAAACATGCACAGAAAAACGAGTATTGTTACCCTGCAGACTTTTTTTTTATTTAATATTCTGTATGTTGGTTAGGAACCATATAGAAAAACACAGCAAAAGCAGCACAGTGTTTTGTGCGTCTAATTTTATTGCGATATCTGTACCCTAAAGGAACACTGTTGACCCCTCTTAGGCCTCAAAGTGTTCCAAGTTTAAAAAACTCTTGTTATGATTATTTACATTCTAAAGAGACTGCTGAGGTAGTCAGTAGTTTAATTCTGATTCTTTTTTTTTGTTCTTTTCTTTAAAAAAGTGAAAAACAGACTGCCCACAATACTGGTGTTACCACAGAACAATATGTTTGTTTACATTCCTTGATCAACTCCCACTACATCTTTCCTGGACTTGGAAATACCCCTAAAATAATCTAGCCACTCATAATGCTTTATATCAATTTCAGTAAAGCAATTGATGTTATGCCACATAGTGCACTAGTGACAAACTTCATTCAACAGAAATGAATAAAAATATAATTAAGTGGATAGAGAACTGGCTATCCCATAGCTCACAAAGGGTACTTATTACTGGACAGTTGTCCAAGGTAGGTTTGGTCACTAGTGGTGTTCCACAGGGTTCTGTGTTGGGCCCCTGTTTATTCCAAATATTTATCTCTGATTGGACTAAAAATTGTAGATCTTCCGCAATTAAATATGGAGATGATGTTAAAATTTAAAAATAGATATCCCATGTATGATTGATAGATAGAGAGATAGATAGATAGATAGATAGATAGATAGATAGATAGATAGATAGATAGAAATACTAACATACTAAAAAGCCAGCAGATTAGGCCCAATGGCCTTTCAAGTCTGATTGTGGATCAGTGCCCCTAAGGGCACTGTTATACCCCCCCTCCCCCAAAAGGTTCCACCTCTCACCCCTTGGTGAGGCTCTGGGCTCCACCATCCCCCTTTACATATCCCAGCCTCTTTTCAACCTCTCCATAGTTGCAACAACCACCAATCCTGCAGGCAGCACATTCCAGGGTGCCACAACCCTCTCTATGAAGTAGTGCCTCCTTATATATTTAATTTCTTTCAATCCCTTAAATTACAACCTACCCATCAGAAATGTATAGCCTTAGCAGCCATGGCACTTAAAAGACTTATATTAGCAAACTTGAAAAATGAGACTTTAGAACAATTTAACTACAATAAATAGTGGTTTACATTCCTTGAAACTTTATTATTTGAAAAACTTCTTTTTGAATTAGAAGACCATGACGATTTGTATGGAACTACATGGAGAGAATTAGAATTAAAAGTACCACGCTTACAGAACATAGTTTAGATTACCGAGGGTGAATCCCCCATCCAATTTCAATGCACACCATAAGAGGGACATGTTTGGACTGCTCAGATTCATTGGGAGAACTTCTAGTAACATTTATTATATCTTTAATAAGAATCCTTAGTGTAGAAGGAAACAATATTACCTTCTTTTCAGAATTTTTGTATTACCTAAATGTGTGGTGGGGGAAGGATATGAGGGATTTGTTTGTTTATGTATTATTATGTACATTACATTGCTGAAATGTTCTTAAATATTTATTAGGTGTACAACTATGTGTACAAGTATGAATAAATAAAAAATTATATTTAAAAAAAAATGAGGTTGAAATTGGTGGCCATTGCAAAAGTATGGAAAATATCTCACTTTTCCAACAGGATCTTGATACAATCACACACTGGTTTTCGGAATGGGGCATGGAATTGAATGCAACAACATTCAAAATTATGCATTTGGGTACTAATAATCCATTGGCAGTTGATTTTTTAAATGATCCCCACTACTAACCACCACTATTGAAAGAGACTTGGGTGTATTTATCTCAAATGACCTTGGTAACAGCAAACAAATAAAGCTATATACAAGACAAATCATGTTATTTGTTCTAGAAAAAGACATATTAAATCTAGAGATCTCAAGCTCTTGTTACCACTTTGCAGGGCCTATGCCAGACTCCATCTAAATTATGCCTCACAGTTGTGTCCATACAAAAAAAGTGACATTACTACTTTAGAAAAGGTTCAAAGGAAATACACGAAAAACATATCTGGCTTATACCATGTGCCGTACGTAAACAGAATGCAGCAATTAAATCTCATGTCCTTGGCTAGCCAATGCCTTAGGGGTGATCTCATTTTCATGTATGATAGTATCCAAGCCCCATACTTATTCACTGAATTGGGTTTTGAGTTTAAAAAAATGACTTTCATAATACCAGAGGACATCTGCTTCAGATCTCAAGAAAAGGGTTTAATCACACAAGTTGTAAATTCTTCTATGTACAAAGAATACTCAATCTGTGGAACAAACTGCCAGTTGAGGTCATTGTTAGTAAAACTAAATCAGAGTTCAAATGCTATTTGGACAGTCTTATCCTATCTGGTTTCCATAAAGGTTACTATAGTTAAAACATAGGTGCCACTACGGGCCTTCAAGCCCCTTTGCACCTTATTTATCTTAGTATGAACCTTAGTAATGCTGTGGTAGTACAGCAGCTTATTCCATCATGAATGGGTGTATTATTGTGGGGTGTTTCTAATGTTCAGGAAGTACGCAATAAGAGAAGACCAAGAATCTGAAACAAAACAAGGTTGGGCATAACTATTCATTGCCATGCATTTCAGTTCTGCTAAGCAAGGAGGCGCATAAAATAACCAGCAACATCAATGAGTTTCAGAGAAGGAAAGCAATCACAAAATGTTGGGTTTTAACTAGAAATAATATGTTGCAAACAAAGTTTACAGTGTCTCTTTAAGCACAGACGAACAGACTGAGTTAACATTTTCAGGGTTCATTAAGTCTTTCTCTGACACTAAACTTTGAAATTACCAACTGAGTCTATTCACAGGTGTCTGACTTACAAGTAAGCAAAAATTAGAGTGAAAGAAATTGGCAGTGACTAACTACAAAAATGCATAGTACTTTGAAAATTCTGGAAAGGTGCTATACAAATTATTTATCTGTCTGTCTGTCGTCTATCTATCTATCTATCTATCTATCTATCTATCTATCTATCTATTTCTCTCATATCAAATCATTTCCATTAAAGGGACACTGTCAGCCCCATTAGGTCTCAAAGTGTCCCCAGTTTAAAAAACACATTTTATGATTGCCAACATTCTGTAAAAATTGTTGATGTAGCTGGTAGTTTGATTCTGACACTTTTGTTACTTTAAAAAAAGTAAAAAACAGACTGCCCACCATACTGGTATTACCATACAAAGACAGGTTTGTTTACATTCCTTGATTAGCTCCCATTGCATCTTTCCAGGACTTGGGAACACCCCCAACACAGTCTAGCCCCTCATGATGCAGTGGGAGATTAGGAGGCTACTGCCTCATGAGTAACTGCATTGTTTGTGTGTGTTTGTAATGCTCAGGAAGTATGCAGTAAGAACAGATCCAGGATTGTAAACAAAACAAGGTTGTTTATAAATATACATTAGCATGCATTTCAGTTCTACTAAACAAGGAGACAGATAAAACAAACAGCAACATCAATGAATTTTAGACAAGGTAAGTGTCATAAAATGTAGATTTTAACTAGAAATAACATGATTAAAAACAGGTTGACAGTGTTCCCTTAAAGAGTGTTTGATGAGAAGCTTTAAAGTACAGTGTAATGATCACTGAATCCAAGCTGAAAGTTGAAGTTCCATAATATTCATAGCTTAGAGGACATAAACACATTTACTCCAATCTGCAAATTATGTAATTCCTTCTACATGATTAGCTTGCAATGCTGAGGTCACCATGCCTCTAACTGCAAATTTATGAACATTTAGCGTGCAAATTAAAGTATTACAGTTATGTACAATTCATGTGTCATCTGTGTAAATTAAGTTTCTATATTAAGAGAAACTATCATCACAAACCTTTGCAATAACACTGTGCACTGCTCATATATACTGTACCATACTTTACACAAGGAATGTTACAAACATTTACAATAATTTTTTATATTTTTTTGATGTCTATTTTTGCCCAGTCATGCTCAGGAGTTGCCCATCCTTTGAGCCACCATTACCCATCAGACATACCTCATACTATCTCCACGCAAGCCACCTTACCTCATATTCGCAGCTGACCTCAGTATAGCCCAGAGTAACCCTGTACCGGGTGGGTCCCTCTCCTCCGAGGGAGAAGGCACCAGTGGGAGGAATCTGGCACACTATTTGTTTCGGTCCTGGGTGCTGCTGAGACATTGCGTGGCCTCCGGGAGTCTTTGGCAGTGTCCTTAGGCTGGCAGTCATCATCTGGCCAGTCTCCAGAGCAGTATTTCCATTTTCTGGTGTTTCCCCTGAAATGCTCCCCCTGCAATGCTCCCAGTCTCCACTGTGTGCTGCTGCAGAGCGACCATGCATCACTAACCCACCCCAGGGGAGGAGAACAGTCCTGTGGAAGCTCGATTCTTCCCCTTCCCCTGCCAACCCTTGGCACCCGAGTCAGTTCCCGAACCTGGGTCGCAGGCACAGTAAAAGGTAAGGTGCCCGTGCCTCAACCATCTGCACCACTGGGCCGGCACAATCATTTTTTAAATGTATCATGTTGGAGACTTATTACAAGTGTGTTATACGTTACTAAATAACTTGCATGCTTATGAGACACTCAGATTCTTTCTTCACCATATTCAAATGTAACGACACTACCTTTAGTTGTATATTAAGCATAAATTAATCATGATGCTTATCAAAAAAGGTAAACATATATATGTATGCGGTCTGTATTTCACTAACAGCTTCATTTTATGAAAATCCTTTGCAGTTTACTGAAATACAACCTCTCGTGATATAGTGGTTTCCTCCAGTGGAAGCTGCATGGCTTAGGTTAGGTGAATGTGGTATGAGATATGACAAAGGCACAGCAATCTTTTTTACCATGACATGCAAAAGTCTCAGATTGTTTTCATTTTGCTTTTCAACAATGATTGCCACAATTATGCAGACACTATAAACAAAATGCAAAATATTAATGAAGAATGAAAGGAGAATGTCTAACCATAAAAATTGCAAATTTGCAGACAGTACTGCAAATGTGGGTTTTCAGGTCTTTTGTCTGTCTATGTTTTTTTTATGTACATTTTAAACACTGTTGTTGCAGGAATGTAACCATCTCAGATGAGTGAGTTTACTTTTTCAGACTGGTCTGTAGTTATGCCTCACTCAGAAATTTCAGATTAAACACTCCCAATGTGTGTTCCAGCGAAATTAGCAAATTGCAGGTCTAGAAAATCAAAACACTTACAGTATACTTGCAATTGGCCACGGAAGACATTCCTGCCACGTGAATTCTCTGCTTTACACTCATATGTTCCAGCATCATCCAACTGGAGGTTAGGTATTTCCAGGACAGCTTGGGACTTCCTCAGCCGTGCCCGGCTAGGAATGTTACCATTAACTTTCCTCCAAGAGATTACTGGAACAGGACTGAAACATTAAAGAAATAAGAAAGTATGAACACTCTCATTGTTAATGAAACATAACATTGACTATTAAAGGCATGTACTGTAAGTACAGTACAAAGAAATAATCAACGATATCAGCAACAGACACACTCCACTTCATATAACACCTACTGTATAATGTCACTGCTGTAAGGCTGTTTATAGACTAAACCATTGTATGCTTAATTCTTGAAAAAAAAAAGCACAAATAAACATGCAAACTTCAACAACCTCTGCTATAACCAGCATAGCAGGCACCATGACATTGGAAATACTAGCTGCTCATGCATAAAATGCCCCTTCTCCACCCTGGGGACTATGTAGTGCACATAAGATTGCTAAATGATCTGGGGAAAAGATTATATGTAATGTTGATACTTAAGAATGAATGTAGAGGTATACATTGAAGCTGAAGATTTCTTGGACTACTAAATAGTTTCATTTTTCAAAGAAAGTTCCTAATAAGCTAAAGGAGGCCAGGAGCCAAAGTGTCCTTGCTGCTGCAGGGCAGAGAATAAGCAACATTTGTACAGAGATATCAGTGAATTGGATTTGCTATATTAGTTCAAAGAAAGAAGAAGTAACATGAATGTATAGTTAGAGCACAGGCTTGGGATGCAAGAGACTAAGATTTAAATCCCACCAGATTGGTATACATACTTTGCAACCCTGAGCGTCTTTCTTTCTTTTCTTTCTTTCTTTGGTTCTCAAAAACAGTAGCAGAAAAGGTCAGAGCCAAAAGGCTGGCCTTCAGGAAGTATAAGGGAATGAGAGGAATGAAGATAGGGAGGCATACCAAACTTCCCTATGGGAAGGCAGTAAGGCAGGCAAAGGCCCAAACTGAGGAAACACTAGCACAGACAGTAAAAGAAGGTGACAAGAGTTTATATAGATACATTAGTGAAAGGAGAAAGTTCAGAGGGGGTATTGTTAAGTTCAAAGGAGATGGGGGGGCATGTGAGGAAGAGGACCATGTAAAAGCATCTATCCTGAATAGATACTTCTGCTCAATATTTACTGAAGAGAAGTTAGGGCAGGGTCCAGAGCTCAGCACCATGGATACAGGGTGGAGGGAGGTGAGCACTAGTCTTTTCACAACAGAAAGGGTCCTACAAGAGCTCGATAAGCTCAGAGTGGACAAGGCAATGGTGCCTGATGGCATACATCCCAGGGTACTAAAGGAGCTAAGGGTGGAACTAGCAGAGCCATTATCAGAACTGTTTAGTGAGTCTCTGAGCACAAGAGAGGTTCCAGAAGACTGGAGAAGGGCTCATGTGATCCCACTCCACAAGACTGGTAGCAGGGAGGAGACATGGAACTACAGACCAGTTAGTCTTACCTCAGTAGTGTGCAAGATTATGGAGGCACTCCTTAAGGAAAGGATAGTGCAACACCTGGACTCCATAGGGGCACAGAATCCAAAACACCCTGGGTTTACAAAAGGAAGGTCCTGTCAAACTAATCTCATAGATTTCTTTGACTGGGTAACCAGAGTGGTGGACCAAGGGGGAGCGGTCATTGTCACCTACCTTGACTTCAGCAAAGTTTTTGATACTGTTCCACATAGAAAATTGATTAATAAGCTGGGTAGGCTGGGGGTGGGTCAGAAGTTGGTCAACTAGGTGGCAAACTGGTTGATGGGCAGAAAACAGAGTGGTGGCAAATGGCATACAGTCAGAAGAGATGCAAGTCACAAGTGGGGTACCTCAGGGATCAGTCCTGGGGCCAGTCCTCTTCAATATCTTCATCAGTGACATTGCAGATGGACTGGAGGGTAAGGTTTGTCTGTTTGCAGATGACACCAAGATCTGCAACAGAGTAGATGATTCAGATGGGGTGGGCAGAATGAGAAGGGATCTGGATAAACTAGCAAAATGGTCAGAAGAGTGACAACTGGGGTTTAATGCAAAGAAGTGCAAGATCATGCACATAGGGAAGAGAAACCCTGAAGCCACCTATAGGCTGGGAGGGGAGTTTCTGGCAGTCATAAGGGAAGAAAGATACTTGGATAACATCATCACTGATGACCTGAAATCATTCAAGCAGACCACTAAAGCAGTAGGCAAGGCTAGGGGGATGTTAGAGCGTATTAGTAGGGGTATCACAAGTCAGAAGAGGAAGGTAATAATCCCTCTTTACAAGACACTGGTTAGGCCCCATCTGGAGTACTGTGTGCAGTACTGGAGGCCACACCTTCACAAAGACATTAATCAAATGAAGGCAGTCCAGAGAAGGGCAGCCAAAATGGTGCATGGACTGCATCAGAAAACATATGAGGACAGATTAAAGGAGCTTAATATGTATACCCTAGAGCAAAGGAGGGAAAGAGGTGATATGATCGAAACATTCGAACACCTTAAGGGCATTAACAAGGTGAAAGAGTCTAACATGTTTCAATATAAGAAAAATAGCAGGACAAGAGGACACAGCATGAGATTAGAGGAAGGTCAATTAAGGGGTAATGTGAGGAAGTTCTTTTTCACAGAAAGTGTGGTGGATGCATGGAACGGCCTACCTCAGGAAGTGCTAGATATGAATACAGTGCAGGGCTTCAGACAGGCATGGGATAGGCATAAGGGAGCAATACAGATGAGTATGAATAGATAGGACATTGACAGAGCAAAGGCCGATGGCACATTTATAAGGTACAAAACGAAATGGGCAGACTGGATGGGCCTTGTGGTCCTTATCTGCCATCAACTTCTATGTTTCTATTCAAATTTATGTGCCAACTTAAACAGCTAGAAAATCCCAATAGTTCTAATCACTTCTTCAGGTGGAGTAGTCCAAACTTTTAGAAGCAAGTTCCATTCAAAATTACTCTTTGATGTCAGGCGTTGTTAGAAGGCTCAGTTTCCACTTTGAATATGAGTGCATATTTTTTTTGACTCTTCCATCTACTGTATGGTTCCTGCCATAGGATGTATCTTAGAATAAAACTTACTTCTGAAAGGCTCAACCACCCTCATGAAGATGTAATTAACCATCGCAAACTGCTTGAGATTTTCAGCTGTACAGGTGGCCATATGAATTTGAATAAATACTGTATTTTGGTTCGAAACATTGGTGAACAGCTTATTTATTCAGTTCTATTCTGATTCATTTCCATTTATATAATAAAAAGAGTACATACAATTAATCAAGAGAAATTTGCAAAGATCCAATGGCCCATAGTCCCTATTGCAGTGTCTTGCCCTAAGTGGTTGTTGTAAACACTTTACACCATTCATGACAAGGCAGTTCCATTCAGCTATACTCAAAGAAGTTTGCAACCTTTCCCTGCATGGTCACTAAAATGTTTATGACTGTGAAGAGAAAATGGTACTGCCATGCAAATAGTGTGCAAAGCCTTTCACAGAGCATGGTGGTCTGGGCAAACCATGTCATAGGGTACTGTGATTAGAGATGCAGTGAAGTTTTAATTTGTTGGTGAAATTTAGTGTGAATTTGTAGATATTTGCACCAGTAGCCACACCAGCTTTGCCTTGCAGCCTCAGCCCTACAGATGCAGGCCATTCCCAAACCAATATCTGGGAAAGCTGTTTTAGTAGAAAAAGTCGCTTTTGATTATGGCAGCTACTCAGTGCTGTGACCCTGTGCACATTCTTGCAGGAGTCACAATAGCACTATTCACTACAAAGGACTAATGCAATCCTGTGCACATTCATGCAGGAATTGCATTAGCACTAGGCAAAGCAAAACACAGGAGATTTGATTTAGCTGAGCAGAGTCTGCAGCTCTGCCAAGAATACATTCATTTACTCAACAAATGCTGGCATAACAGCAAGGCAAAGGCAGGCAACACAGACAATAGCCAGCTGTGCTTCCCCAAGACAGAGAGAGAGAGAGAGAGAGAGAGAGAGAGAAAGACACTGAAAAAAAAGAGGAAAGAAGAAAGGTAGTGTAGGTGGCCAACTTACAAGATAGGGGAGTATTGGATAGAAAAAAGGGTGCTGTTTCGCAACAGACTTTAAGCAGGAAAAGAAGATGACAGTACAGAGTCTCTTCTCTTGGACTTGTCTCCCAAGCTGGGGGGGGGGGGGCACAGTGCAACCACTCATCTCCCACTGGCACCCTTCTTCTCTCTGCCCGGGCGAATTTGACTAGTGACATTAGTTCAGATTCAATACACAGTTTACCCATCCCTTTCTGTGTGTCAAATGCACTCCCCATGCCTCCCCTGACCCGAGTCTCACCACCAGGCCAAGTCAAATAAGACCACCCTACCAAATCCTCTCCTTCCACCACCACCATCCTCCTGCCCCCCCCTCAGGAAAAATGTGACCTGTAATAAAAAAAATGGTCCCCTTGTGCAGTGTGTCTGCTCTACTAAGTGCCCATCTTGGTAATGGATCCCACGTGAATGATTGATGATGTAGTTAGCCCCTACTATAACAAGACTGGATGAAAATAAGACTGCCGAAATTTTACACCGGCCCTCCCCACCTCCAGCCTTAATTAAATAGACCCCTGCTCCGCCCACCTGCCTTCTTGTCCCTTCCCTACCTATTTCACCTCCTATCTGCTACTTTCACCCACTAGTTCCACCCATGTCTTGGGTTCCAATTAGGCAATTACATCTTTACTTGAGTGTGCACTAGATTGCAATGCCCACCTGTCCCACCCACGCTAGCCCATTTTGCACTCTCACCCCCATTATTCTCTCGCATAACCCCTGCCTCCCTCCCTAATTACTCCCCTGACCATGCCTTTCCACAATCACCTGCTCCTACCTCTCTTCTCTCCTCTCTCTTTTTTTCTTCCTCCCCTCAGCTATCTTCCTGGTGCCTGCTGCCTCTCTTCTGCCTGCACCTACTTCCTAATCATCTCCTACCACCAACTTGGCACTCTGGCCCACTTACCTTGCCCTCCTTTGGGGGTCCCCCTACCAAGAACTGGCCTCTCACTGACAAACATTAATCTGGTACCTGGGCAAACTGACCCATGCTGCTATTGATTGCACTTCACTGGGATCTACGGCACTTGCACTGGATCCGACCCTGCAAAATAAGGATGCAAAACCTCATATACTACAGTCAACAGCAGATTGCTCTTAAACTCCTTCTCCTCTTCCTACTGATGTCTGGGAGTGTTCATCTGAACCATGGCATGGTAACCTCCAACCCAGCCAGCACTGGGAAATCAGTAGGGGGTCTCATCATCGCCACCCTCAACATCTGCAGCCTGCTACCTAAGCTTGCTGCCCTTCAAACTTTTGCCGACCAGCATAACCCTGACCTCATATCCATAGTTGAAACCTGGCTAACACCCAATACAACTGACTATGCTATTTCTCTACAAGGCTATAATATCCACAGGCATGATAGGATGACTAAAAGAGGGAGGGGATGTGCACTTTACGTCAAAGACAACATCACACGCACCCTGTTACATCTACTCCCTCCGACTCTCCTGTGCAATTCATGCCCATCAAATTACTCCTTGGTGCCCAAAACAAAGTGCTCACTGTGGTACCTGTCTTCAACCCTCCTAATAACCAAGGGTCAGGTCTCCGAGCTGTCCTGCACTTTGTTAGTTCCCAACCTACTGGCTCCGAGATCCTCCTTCTAGGTGATTTCAACATCAACTGGCTTGCACCAGATGTAGGAACCTACAAGTATGCTATCTCATCATCTAACCTTATGCAGATGTTCGACTCCCCTACTAGGAAGAACTACAAGTCAGGCACCAGCACTCTCTCGGACTGGGTCCTTGCCAGTCACCCAACCCACATCAACAACATCACTGTCCTCCCTGACTCCCTCAGTGACCATTCTCCTGTCATCTGCAACTGGTCAAATAAGTTTCGTAAGCCTCCTCCTTTAACTGTTTCCAGCAGATTTCTACCTTGTGGCAAACTGACCCACTTAAAATCCTATCTTAGGCGACAAGATTGGTCTCCCATATACAATGTGCAGGATGTAGACTTGGCCCTTGATCATTTCATCACCACGTTCAGTGCTGCCTGTGACTCCCACACCCCAGTAAAAAAGCACAAAGTCAAGGCCCCATCCAATCCCTGGCTCAGTTTTGGTTTACTGGCTCAACTAAAAGTAAGGGATCACCTCTGGGCAATTGCCAGGGCTACAGGCACCCAACCAGACATTCAAGCTTATAAACAATCTTGCAACAACTGCACTAAGCATATATGAATGGCAAAGAACACCTACTTCAAAGAAGCCCTCACCAACACTTGGGGAAATGGGAGAGCCTTTTGGGACAATATAAGGGGGATAACAGGGAAACAGTCCAAATCCTCCCCTACCTTACTGACTATTGATGGTACTACCACCCTCGGCCCGCTGGTCATAGCAAATGCCTTCAATGCCACCTTCACTGACTTCAGTGGTGTCCTCCCCTGAGACTTTTTCTTGGAAACTGACTCCCCTGCAGCAACTTCCCTCCCCACCCCATCAAGTCATCCACCTTTCCACTTCAAAAAAGTCAAGGCAGATGAAGTCCACAAGTACGTTAAAATGGCTATCACCAAGTCCAGAGCCAGTGGAGATTCACTGGACCTTAAACTGCTATCCGTCACCCTAGAAGAGGTGCTGCATCTGCTTACCAGAATCTTCAACCTCTCACTCAACCTCAGTCAGTTCCCAAGCAAATGGAAATCTGCTATTGTCACTCCAGTATTCAAAAGGGGTGACAATTCAATCAAGGGAAACTACCGGCCGATCTCTATACTGGCCCCCCCCCTCTCCAAGGCCCTTGAGTGCATTGTAGCTGACCAGCTTTCAGACTACTTGGACATATATAACATCCTATGCCCACAGCAACACGGTTTCAGGCAAGGACGCAGCACTACAACAGACTTCCTGGAGTTCACTGGAGCCCTTCATGACTCGATGGACAAAGGTCATCTAACTGGAGCCGTATTCATTGACTTGACCAAGGCATTTGACACTGTCCACCATGGCCTACTTTCCATACAGCTACTGAATGCCGGTCTCTCCCAGGACTCTACTGCATGGTTCAATAGTTACCTAGACCAGCGGTCACAAAGAGTAAAAATCTCAGGTCTACTCTCTGACTCCAAGCCAGTCCACTCTGGCATCCCCCAGGGCTCAATACTGGGCCCTCTACTTTTCAGTCTTTTCCTAAACTCTCTCCCACAATCCTGCCCAGAACAAATTATTCTTTATGCCAATGATGCTGTTCTTCTCATCCCACATAAAGACCCAAAACCATTAACTCACAACCTTCAACTTGATTTCTCCTCCGTTGAAAACTGGTTCACATTACATAAACTGGTTCTAAACCACAAAAAGACTAAATCTATGCTCTTCTGCAGCTCGCAAAACAAACACAAGCAATATGTAGAGACCCATAGTAGCTTATCCCAATATGTTTGTACTCTCTTGATGTGAAACCTTTGTAAAAGAGCCTTGGCTCAAAGGTATTTGCAATCCTAGACTACAATAAATAAAATAAATAAATAAAAAATATAGCCAATCAGATTTTGGTAGGAGCAAATATGTCATCATTCATTCATGTACCAGTGACATTATTCAGATGGACCCTGAATAAAGCAAACAGTCTACAGCAGGGAACCATTTTCTCTATTACATGTCACATTTTTCTGGGTTCTGGTGGGGGAGGAGGTTGGGGGATCTTAATGACTTGAACAAGTGGTCAACTCATATTGAGGGAGGTGGGGAGTGTGTTTGGTGCATGACTGGGGGAAGGGATCAACCTTATGTTAAAGTTGAACTTATATCACTAGTCAAATTTCCCAGGGCAGAGAGGAAGAGTATGTGGGCACAAACAACACCAGGTCCAAAAATGCCTATTGGAACTTACAGATGCAGTAACTGCAGCTATTTTTGTAATATTACAGTTGGAAAACAATCATGAACTCATCAACTGGATAGAATTATAAGATACATTCACTCATTTAATGTAATATTCCTGTAACTGCATACCTTGTGACTTGCACTTGTAAATCATTTTGCATTGGAAAAATCATACATAATTTTAAAATATGTATGTTAGAGCATCACTGGAGTATATCTAAAAATGAGATGGACAATGCTTTGGAAGAACACACAGAAAAAAAATTAAACTTGGACATTTTTTTCACTTTCCAAGACTTAGAAAAAGTTGAACTTGGCATTAGGTGAGGGAATTTTAATCATAAACTATTGATAAGTGAGACCCTTTGGTAGTACAAAATGGGTGAACTGGCACCTCCTGGATTGAATGGTCATTTCCAATTGAATCCTTATAATTTATCATTGTTTCATGTCATTTTCATACTTTTGCCTTTCTGATTTATTATACTGTTATTCACAATGGCTTAGTAACTAGCATTACATATACAATAATGTATGGGGGTGAGTACATAATAAGAAATTATGTGCTCCCGAGGTGTGGGATGCTACATGACCCTCAGGGTTTATATGAGCATCCCACACCGAGGGTGCACATATTCTCTCATTTATTCACTGCCTCATACATTGTTTTTATATGTAATTGTTGGGGAGTGTTTTTCCAGCATCAGTTTGTTAAAATCAGTGAGTGTAACTGTGCAGCTGCTATTTAAAAAAAAATTGATTGCCGTTTTGAGTTACAGGAGTTAGATTTATTTTATTTATTTATTTTACTTTCACCAATACAAAAAAGGAAAAAATAACCTGGTTTCATGGTTTGCTACCTGATGTGAGTGAGCAGGGATAAGGCAGCAATGTCTGTGCTGTAGCAATGATCCTCGCTCGTTTCTTCTTGAAAATAATTCAGGGAAGGTGGCTATTTTTGAGGTAGACTCTATGAGAAAGGTTCATGTAGGAGTGTCAATTTGTTTTAAGATCAAGTGTGTAATTCCTCCCAAGTCCCAATTTTGTTGTGCGCCACAGTTGTAGTTCATGACCCATCAGTTCTGGGATCAGTGAGTGAGGAAAAAGAGCGTGGACATGCGTAGAATGCAAGACACCAGGCACGTGTTCGCCATTATAACCTGTGGGTTATAACGGCGAATTATAACCCGGTTTCTCAATGGGAGAAAACACTCCCCAGTTATTACAAATGCTTTAATCTGGTCAAGTTTTAGCCTCAGTTTCCTTTCCCCAACCCCTTCCCTTTCTTTTTTGGTTTTCCATCCCATTCCTTTTTTTCCTTGTCATGCCCTCTCCCCCCTCTTATGGATAGATACCCCCCTCACCTGACTATCTCAGTTGCTCTTTGTTCTGGCCATGGACAGAATGAGGAATGCTTTAACAACTAGCATATATATATATATATAGATATATCTATATATATATATATCTATATATCTATATATATATATGATACATGATGGGCACGAGTGTGATACAGAAAATATTTTCACTCCTCTAGAGTGATGTCTGAATACTCACAAGTGATGAAGCCACGAGTGAGGTTTTAGAGGTCACTGTACAGGATGGAACATATTTCCCATATCACATGAGTGCACATCATGTATCCTAATTATACAATGAGGGCATCATTGCTGCAAAATATATGATTTGCACAGCTTTGCACAGTTGCACAGCTTTGCACAAGGGATTAGCGTGGGTTTCGGGGGTGTAATAAACGGCATTTATTTTAACTCTGCTGATGTCATCAGCATTTATTTCACTGCAGTGAAAATAACTTGCTTCATCTCACTGGAATATGTCTCGACCCCATTGTTTAAATATATATATTTTATATATATATATATATATATATATATATATATATATATATATATATATATATATATATATATATATATATATATATATACATATATAGATATATAGATAAATTGCAATATTTGCATTATGGTTTAGTATCCCCTGAAGCACTTGGCACTATAATTATTTAATTCCTTATTTATGATCACATCATTTATTTATAGAATAATTGTTTTAACATTTGCATATTGCACAGCATCTAACAGTTGATAGCCATACTAACTAAGTCATTGATCAAGTGTGAGGTAGTGATGCGTAACATTAGATGACTGTAAGGAGGGTGCTAATCCATCTTTTTTGGCACCTTAATAAAATATTAACTACTTTAGTATTGTAGGGACTTTCATGTAGTAGCCCATCTCTTTTGTTTCTTCTACAGTTCATGAATTACGCTGTTCCCTGTAGCATATTGCCGAATTTGGCAGTAATACTGCAGGGTACTGTGTTGCATCCTGGCTAGCACTGCTGTAATTGAAGACTCAACTACTATTAAAACAAGAGCTGGCTAGAGTCAGTAATGGCTGTCTTTGATTTATCTTGATGTTTAATGTTGTAATTGTGTAATTGATCAGACATGTAGAGAAGACATAAACAGCAGCTGTATGGAGTAGCTAGGGCATGTACTATGTAACACACTGAGCATCATCTGCCCTTAGAGGGAAGTGTCCAACCCTCTTCTGGACTGTTGCAATCAAGGAAGTGGAAATTTGCTCTTGAGGAAATGTTGGGTAACATTTAGCCACTCTCATCTCCAAATCCCCCAATACAAATAAAGCTCCACAGACCAGTGTGGGTTGAAACAGGGTCAGCCACAGCAGAGACTAACTATTGCTGGACTTCAACACATACAGCCATTTGGAGAACATTGAGGAGAGCAGTCAAGTGTAAGGGTTGTCCTCACTTGTGGGTAACCTTATATGCTAGGGATCGGGTTGCTCATCATCTCCTGTAGCTGACCCTGAATAGACTGTGTTGTGTTTACCACAATAAAAGAAGTGTTTGGGAGTGGTAGATACACTACACTGAAGGATGTATTGTGGATTGGGAGGAGGTAGTAGTGTTGATCTGATTTTGCAATAGGCATAAAAAATGGATAAAAAAATAAATAAATCATAAAACAATATAAATTAAACAAAAAAGAAATGACAGAGATGGATCAAGCCGAAGCCCCATGCTATATATATATATATATATATATATATATATATATATATACACACACAATATAGGTTAGTGATAAATGAGTGAGATAAAACAGTGTATTATCCACTGCAGTGTGATATTTTTACCCTCTGCTCTCCTGTGATGATATCAGCCATTTACACACACAGGTCACACAAAGCTCACTGATATCATCACTCTAGGCAGCTTTCCCCTCAGCATACAAGAAACACCTAAGTGTTACCATAGTCACAAATCCAGAACTACATGAGAGGTCTCACTGCTGCTTGCAGCTAACTCAGTTAGCATTACAAAACACTCACACCTATTCCCCACACTCTAACTTCCAGCTCATTACTGCAATACTCTCAGCTTGACTTCAGCCAGAACTCTAAAGAACACGGCTTCACAGAACAGTCTGTTCCTCACTGCTGTCTGCAGCTAACTCAATTACCACTGAAAAACTCTCACCTGTTCCTCAAACTCTGACTCTCAGCCCATTACAATTTCTGTGATACTCTCAACTTGACTGCAACCAGAATCCTAAAGAGCACAGCTTCACAGAACAATCTGTTCCTCACTGCTGCCTGCAGCTAATTCAATTACCACTAAAAACACTCAGCTGTTCCTCACACTCTGACTCTCAGCCAATTACCATTACTGTGATACTCTCAGCATGACTGCAGCCAGACTTCTAAAGAATACAGCTTCACAAAATACTCTGTTTCTCACTTCTATCTAAAACTAACTAATTTAGCATTGCAAAACACACACTCGTCTGTTTCCCAGAGTTAATAACACTGCCAGCCCATTCAGAAAAACTCACACACAGAATGAGCAAACACATAAACAGGAACAGAACACAAGATAAGATAACATAACAATACTTCTGAAACTCCTATCCCTATTGAATAAATTGAATACAAGATGTGCAGATCATGTGCTATGGCAAATATTCTCACTCCTGCATTGTGAGCTCTGGATATCTCACTTGTGCCTTCAGCACTCATGAGATATCCAGAGCTCACTCTGCAGGAGTGAAAATATTTGCCATATCACACTCATGCCCATCATGTATCCCCTGTATATATATATATGGGATATGCACCCCCATTACTGGAAATATTGTTGATATTTTTTGTTTGAGTGCCAATTGACCCAACATAGTAATGTTATCAGGTCAATTGGCACAAGAAAAAAAAACATTGACAATATTTCCAGTGTGTGTGTGGGGATACATATTCCATTTATGCCATATGTTGAGTGACAATCAGTATGGTTTCAGAAGGGGGTACAGCACATCAAAGGCCTTGGTCAGGTTAACTAGTGACATCTATAACAACATGGACAAGGATCTACTAACAGGAGGAATCTTTATTGACCTGACCAAGGCCTTTGATCTGCTGGACCACCCTATTCTGATATCAAAACTGAAGCACTTAGGGGTAGGGGACTATGCAATATCTTGGTTTGAACATTATCTGTTTGGAAGAAGGCAGCAAGTAAAGATCAGTTCAACAGTATCTTCCTTGAGATATGTCCAAGCCAGTGTCCCCCAGGGTTCACTCCTGGGTTCCCTTCTGTTCTCTGTCTTCATAAATAACTTGCCAACTATCCTGCATAAGGCGTTGGTTATTATGTATGTCAATGATACAGTGTTTTATTGCGAGTCCAGAACAGGACTGGAGCTAGAAGAAAAATTGCAACCTATTTACTTGAACCTTCAAAGATGGCTTGTGGGGAATAACATTTTATTGAATGAAAAAAAGACAGGCACAATGCCTTTTGGTCCTACGTGTAGACTTGATGGTAATATCCTAAATATAGTGGGAAAGCATGGTGATATTTTAGAGCAGGTGTAGTGATAGTATAATATGTTGATTATTGTCACTCCATTTTGTATGCTATTTCATGTAATGTATGTCATTTTATACTCCATTTTGTATTGTGTGACTCCATTTTACATGCTGCTTCATTTAATTGGTGTTTTGCTCTTTAGATAGCCTCATTATTATGTTTTGCTTCAGACAGTGTATTTTCCTGACTTGAAGGTCGCATATTATCAGGCAACCTGTTTTTTGTAGTTTTGTTTAAACTTCTGCTTAGCTCATAGTGTTCTAGGCACCCGGCCAGTGTTTGGAGCACAGTGACCTAGCAGGTGTAGGGAATTCTGAGCAGTCCTTATGGTGTGAATTTGCAGCATCCTGGGAGCCCAGCCAGCTTCTAGAATGTGGCAAGACAACACTATGAAGGCTGCACGGTTATTTTTAGCATAGAATAAGATATAAATGTAGCTTTCTCAATGCCTGGTTGAAGCCTCACCTGCAGGGTATCACATCGCTAATGGGCCAATTCCCAGTTCGTGAGACTCCTAGCCAGGCTGACAAGGGCTTCAGCCATTGGAACAGGCTTGGATGTAGCTTTTGGAATCGGTGATGTATAACCTTTTGTATTATATTTTGCTATAATAAAGCTTTGCTTGCTGTACTTATTGTAACCTTTTATATTATATTTTGCTATAATAAAGCTTTGGCTTGCTATACTTATTGTACTGTTATTGTGTGTATGTGAGTGTGAATGGCAAATAGCTGCTTGGTTTGAGTTGGCAGAACATTTTTGGCGTAGTCGGCAGGATTCGAAAATAAAATGTCTATTTTTAGGAAAAAGGATGAGTTCTTTTTTTTAAAGGTGTATTAAGGCTCAAACAAGCAAGGGCAACTGCCCTTTGTACTTATAATTTGTGCTTGCTGCAAGTATATACTGTTAGAGCCAATGATGGCTTTCACAGTTCAGGCTGCTTTGGGAGAAAAGCAGCGGCTGGATTAAGTAAAGTTAGATAAGCAACATCTAGAAAAGAAAATAAACTACTATGGATGTTACGCACAGTAGGTGACTACAAACGGATGATTTGAAAATCCCCCATGTTGCCTATCTGTGAGTTTCAAGTTTTTCTGTATCAATTTCAAGTTCCCTTGCCTCCTATAGAGGCTGAAACATTTGATCCTAAACCCAAGTACTGGGGACCTCTACCAGATGGATCTCAACCTAGTACTGTTAGAGATTTTGTTTGTTTTGTTTTTAAACTGCAAACCAGAGCTCTGGAAAAAGACTTGGTTTGGCAGGTTACTAAAATGGCCAAAAGAAAACCTTTGAAAGGGTTAAAACCTTTGAAAGGGTTAATAGCTGCAGTGTTTGGAAATTATCATGAAGGTCCTGCAGTCAGTTTTCTTACTTAGACTAGTATATCGGAAAGAAGAAGAAAATACCTTGGCACCGGGTAAGTCTGAATTTTTTATTCAAAGTTGTTTTATGTCTGTCTGTTTTATTTCTGTATCATATACTAAACAAGGTAATGCTCCGTCTTTCTCATGCATATTTTCTAGCTTATATCTGTGTTCTGTAATTATGTTCTATTGTCAAGGTTGCGAGATAGGATTGACTGCCTTCAGTGCACAACATGTTATAGAAAAAAAAAAGAAAGAAGAAGCTTCTTTGCCTCATAGCTGATTGTTTTAATTGGCTTTATTTGTAATGGAACATTTGTGCTGCCTAGATAGGGTCAGTGAAAAACTTTTGTTTGTAGTTGTTGCTTGGAGCAGGTAGTGTTGATGGTGAAGAATTATGGCGTCATATAGATTGCAATGTGCAGAAAGAGTTGTAGTTTGCAAGCAACGTGCCAAGCCACTGCTAGGTGAAAATGTAATGTGTTAACAGCTATAAATGGCTTTATCATACTTCTAGTTAAAACCAGAAACTTTTGCAAAATGGCAGAGTGCCATATTTTAGTTATGTGCCAAAAGGTGTAATCATGTTATACGAGATGTGTTCACTTACAGATGATGTGTTTAAACAGTGTTTTGTTCTGGAAAGATTTGGCATGGCAATATGTATAAATGTGTTGGTTTACAAATTGTCAGTGTTACAAGACAGGCAGGAGGCAGCACATATATCTAAACCACGTACAGTTTTCTAATGGAACTATGGGCATCACCTCAGCAAATTGGTGTGAAACAATGTCAGTCTTATTTTGTGTTAAGTATTTCTTTTTGTGTATGTGTATGTGTGTGTACTGTCTTGGCCAGCAGTTTCATTGTGTGGTCTATTGTTATTTAAAGATATTTTAATATTGGTGGTGTTCAAGGACACTACAGGAATGGCTGGGTTTGAATGACCCTTGCATGCACACTGTGACCTTTTGCACGTTATTTGACCTTGTTGTGTTTCAACATTTTATGCTACTACCAGTTCAAACTTGATGTGTATTCCATGCCTAAAGCACAACTTTCACACAAAATGTATGTTTTCATGAAAGCACACCAAGAGTGAACCATGTAATTGACTTTTATTGCAAAACTAGTATTCTAAGTGAAGAGGAACAAACTTTACAATTTTGAAAAAGGACTATTACAGCTGTTTTGAGAGTTTACCATCTACAGAGATATCGTATGGTATTACCATCAATCTGGACATTTTGTCATGCTTAGGATAAGGAACCCAGGGGCTTAGCTTCTTTTTATCCTATGGAAATAATCTTGTTTTATTTTTAAACTGATGTGTGTTTGTTTTTGTTGTTTGTCTGTGTTTCACAGCTAACCTTTTATTGCTACAGTATTCGAGCTGTCTCTTGCACCTCGAGCTGTGTCTTCCACCAGTAGGAGCTTGGAGGAGGGGTAAGCTACCCTTCCTCCCTTCCAGTGTAATACCACAAAGGTTACAAGGTACATGTCATATTTATACTGATTCATGGTCTGTAGCCATGGTTTAACAACCTGGCTGCACACTTGGGCTAAGGTTGAGTGGAAAATTTATTCGAAAAGAAATATGGGAAAAAAGAACTGTGGCAGGAAATATGGACTATGGTGCAAAATACTCAGACCACTGTATTTCATGTTGATGCTCACTGTGCTTCAGATACACTAGAACGATGGTATAATTCTATTGCAGATGAAAAAGCTAAGATTTTCCAGTGGATATTGAAGAAACTCAAAGTCAGCAGTTATCAGGGCTGGCAAAATGGTCACATCAAAATGTGGACATTTGGGAGAAAAGCCACTTACAGGTGGGCATATAGTAGGTGTACCTAACATTGGATTTAGTTAAAACTGTTATTGCTCAGTGTCCTATATGCCAACATGGGCAACAAGACCAATCCCTCATATTGTGAAAGGACAATTGGGGAGGAAAATTACGGGACAAATTTGGCAGATTGATTACATTGAACCTCTACCCTTAGTGGAGGATGTCGATATGCTTGCACAGTTGTAGATACATATTCAGGGTATTTATTGGCATACCCTTGTAAACAAGCTACACAGAAAACACCATTAAGGCAATTAACCCAATTATGTTGTACTATGGAATACCCTTGCAGATACAAAGTGACAATGGTTCCCATTTTAGGGGAAATGGTACAAGCTTATGCTCCAAGCCCATAACATACAGTGGGTATTTCATCCCTTATTACCCGCAGGCAGCAGGGTTAATTGAGAGAATGAATGGATTGCTGAAAGAACAGTTTAGGAAATTGGGGAGAGCCTACGAAAATGGAAAGAGAATTTGCATGAAGCATTACAGATTTTAAATAATAGACCAATTGGAGAATCTGAGACCCCCTTAATCGAATGATAACTCCTAATTTGCAAGTGCAGGCTTACTCAACTACAGAAACAGTGTTATATTGGAAATTACACAGGAGCTCTGTCTCCTTGCAGGGCAACCCAGAAGCTGCTGGACTTGATTTACATGCCCTTCAAGAATACAGAATAAACAGCAGAAACATTCAAGTGATAGAAACTGGTATTGGAATACAAATTCCACCGAGACATTTTGGTTGGATAGCACCTAAATCAGAACTAGCCCTCAAGGGAATACAAATTTTGGGAGGAGTGATGGATTGTGATTACCAAGGAGAAGTGAAAGTAATTTTGTTGAATAGTAGAGAACAAAATCTGTTAATTCAACAGTATGACAGAGTGGCTCAATTGTTAATTATTCCAGTTAACAAAGTGACCCCTATAAAGGGACAAGCCCCCACACTCTTAACAGCAAGGGAGGATAAAGGTTTTAGATCTACAGGAGGTTTTAATAATGGTGCCAAAATATGGGTTACAAACCCAAATGGCCCTCCTGAACCAGCTGAGGTGATAGCCACGGACGAGACAACACAGTGTTAATTATCAGGTCAGGGAAAGAGAGATGGGAATATGTACGCGAACACATGTTATCTTCGAGAATAATCAGTCTGTGTATTTTCTAGGTTCTTCAATGGATTCTAAAAGAATAACACTCTCTCTCACGGTCCATTCGGTGAAGCCTATTACCCCAGGTGGAAGAATATTGAAGCTTAATGACCCACTTGTACAATGGGGTTGGAAATCTTCCACCAGCTTATGGGTGCAAGACAACTTTACTTGCCCTGAAAACCAAGGATGTCCTATAGTGAACATTACTTTTCACCAGATGTGAACATTTGGAAACCAGTTGAGACAATGGCAGGACGATTATATGTCCAACCTATGCAGGACACAAATTGGATTAAATTACAGAACCAGACTGCTATTAGATGCTGCAACTTACCGAATAGTTGCATGGTGACTGTACAACATAGACTTGATTGCTGCATGAATCAAACAGACATTTTCAATGCAAGTATTACTTTGATTGACATAGACACGTTATTCTGCATGAATGCTGCAATAACTAATAGAACTACTTGGGCAGATCACATTACAGTGTTGAAAAATCATCCTGTAATTAGCAATGATAGTATAGTTAAGGTTCCATCCACATGTACATCAGTAGCGCAGTGGTATCAGAAAAATGTAATCCATTTAACATAACGTTTCTGTTTAGTAGAAAATGCAAATATAAAAGAGCTTGGTATGATACGCTATTAGGTGGAGCAGGGGCAGGCATGGAATTTTAAATAGTGTTGATATAGAAACACTGACTAACAGGCTTCAGGCAGGTAGGAATTGATGTATTTAGCTTAATTAACTTACAAGCTCAATGGATGCCAACTGTTTTCTTACCCAAAGATTAACTTTGAATTATGATTTTGAGTTCTTGCAGTTATTTAATGCTTCACAGGTATAGGGAATGGAGTAGCAGAAATATTTCGTGATTTATTGATTGGACAGAATGCACAATGCGACATATGTATTCTATAATGAAAAGAAATAAGGCCCAAGTGATTTAATGAGTAATAATGAATATGTGTGGAGGACCGTGTTCAAATCATGGATTCCTAGTATCCACCACAGTAAAATGCACAGATAAATATGTAATATTACCTGTAATTTTGGTCCCCATTATTTGATCCTGAGTTTTGTTACCACATTTTATGGAGATTATATAGATAGTCAGAACACCACCCATGACTTAAGTCTGTGTTCAAAAACAGCTGATGGAATACTATGTGGACAGCATTCCAGACTTTATGAACCTTGTTTACTGGAGCATTCGATAAATTTGTGTCAATGGACAATTTTACCCATAACCTTTACCATGTTTACAGAAATAGGACCCCAGTATGTTTGTATAGTAACTAATCAGGAGAATACTGTTAGGATGTATAACTTAACTCGTCCCTTTTTAGGTTGTTTAAGAAATGTGACTCATTTGTGGTGGGAAAATACTACTTACACCTTTGTCCCCGATAATGAGCAGAAGCTTATTTTGTATTGGCAGCCCAATATTTTAGATCAATCAAGACTGAGTATCTCATTAAATAAAATTAAACAGATAATTCAGGAAACAGATGTAATGCAGGCTCATTTGGCAATAAGAAATACATCATTAGTGCAAAGTCAGGTGCAAACTACGATAGTTAAAAATAAAATGATTGATTTAAGTTCCAAGATTCAACAAGAGACTACTCATTATTGGTGGGATATTTTTACAGGATGGTCTCCATCAGCTACAAAAGTGTTAAATATTCTGATACATCCTATCATAATCATTGCTGTAGTGACAATTATCTTGCTTATTTGGACTTGTTACTTATCATGTTATATTCATAGTAATTTTGCTATGGTACCAATATCATACAAATCGTATTCACAATAATCAAAGGACCGAATGTAGTGATAGTATAATATGTTGATTATTGTCACTCCATTTTATGCTATTTCATGTAATGTATGTCATTTATACTCCATTTTGTATTGTGGTGACTCCATTTTACATGCTGCTTCATTTAATTGGTGTTTTGCTCTTTAGATAGCCTCATTATATGTTTTGCTTCAGACAGTGTATTTCCTGACTTGAAGGTCGCATATTATCAGGCAACCTGTTTTTGTAGTTTGTTTAAACTTCTGCTTAGCTCATAGTGTTCTGAGCACCCGGCCAGTGTTTGGAGCACAGTGACCTAGCAGGTGTAGGGAATTCTGAGGCAGTCCTTATGGTGTGGTTGCAGCATCCTGGGAGCCCGGCCAGCTTCTAGAATGTGGCAAGACAACACTATGAAGGCTGCACGGTTATCTTTAGCATAGAATAAGATATAAATGTAGCTTTCTCAATGCCTGGTTAGAAGCCTCACCTGCAGGGTGGGCGCATCGCTTGTTGGGCCAATTCGGTTCGTGAGACTCCTAGCCAGGCTGACAAGGGGGCTTCCCAGCCATTGGAACAGGCTTGGATGTAGCTTTTGGAATCGGTGATGTATAACCTTTTGTATTATATTTTGCTATAATAAAGCTTTGGCTTGCTGTACTTATTGTAACCTTTTATATTATATTTTGCTATAATAAAGCTTTGGCTTGCTATACTTATTGTACTGTTATTGTGTGTATGTGAGTGTGAATGGCAAATAGCTGCTTGGTTTGAGTTGGCAGAACAGCAGGTTAGGACATTTAATTATTTAGGAGTTATGTTAGATAGTAATATAACTTTGAAAGGGCATGTATCTAAAGTTACACAAAACCAAACCAAAAGCATGGCTTTGTAGTGGGCATCACCTTGAACAAAACCCATGCTTCCTTAGGCCCAAAAGTCACCTGTGGAGAAAACTACATTTTGTTTGGCTGAAAAACTGAAAACAAGATGGCGGCTCATGGACAAAGACTTTTCTGATGGACTAGGATTTTAGTTCATGAGCTGACAACATATTTAACCATGAGATTATTCTTACTTCTTAAGAAATATATATACATTTTGGAGTGAACTGAGCATGCTCAGAACTCAAAAATAAAAAAATTAACTTTTGAACGGATTAATATTTTTTCACCAAACCAATGGTGGATTGTTCCTTGACCCAAACTCCTTTTACATTCCAACATTCAGACCAAAAGACCACACAGAGTGATTGCAGTGTCATGGGCAAAAAACACATCAAAACTGGCAAAAAGTACATTATTTCACATTTTGCTGTGCAGAAATTGTGTGTCTGACTGAAATACAACTTGGCAAATCAAGAAATCTACCATACCAGACCATGCATTCCAAATTTCATGCACATCTGCTGAACGGTTGCAAAGTTATTAAGGTGCAAAATTTGAGGTTCAACATTAAAGTGCCTTCTCAACCCTAATTGTAGGGGCATGACCATGCCTCTATAAAATATATATATATATATATATATATACACACATATGTATGTGTTGTAGAATTTGCATTATCAATTTGCTTTGAAAACTGATGATTTTCAATTTTAGTCATAAACTTACAGCCTGCAGAAACTTACATTAGTATTGGGTGATTAGAGGTTACAACACACCCAATTAGTTCCTCACATTATCACCCCACCCCAAATATTAGCTCTCACATGCTCTCAAAGATTTCCATATATTCCACCCACACCACCCAAAGGATTTTGCATACTGTGCCACACACACTTAAAGAGTACCCTTATATCACACTCCAAGCAGCCTCAGAGTTCCTCATATTGCATTCCACACACCTACAAAGTATTTCACAAAGTGCACCCCACACACCCAAAGGGTTCCTCATGTCACACCCTATACACCCACAAAGGGTTCCTTATATTGCATCCCACACTTCCAAAACATTCCTAATATTACAACCAACAGACATCCAAAGGGCTCCTCATATTGCACCACACACACACACACACACACACACACACACACACACTTAATTCCTCACACTGCACCATACAAATACCCAAAGGGTTCAGGTTTAAACTGATGTAAATTTATTATTTGTGTTCTCCCTTCCAACAGCTAATGCATCAAGCAACACTGACAAGAACATATATGAGGAGCTTATTGGTATTAAAACAGACTGCAGGGTGGGATTAGGGCAGCTGCTATTGGAGTGTATATTATTGAAATAGCTGGACTTTTAGGGTTTATGATTTGAAGTGGTGAATCAGTGAAGATTAATTAAAGTTCATTTTGTTAAAACCAGTACAGCATGCACTCAATTCTTTCGAAAGTTATAACCATGTTTGTATCAAGCTATGCGGTGACTGTTCACACCTTGGGACAAATCTTACCTGGTGTATGAATATTAATGTGCATACTTTTGTATGTTTTATTTCCATTTTTCCCCCTGGTCTGCTTGTGCATACCATTACTGTTTTCCAGCTGGTGAACTCCCATCAGAACACATGCATGTGCCTGTCTGGCTCTGGTCTACACCATCTCCATTGGATCACAACCTCTCTCCACCCTTTACGGAGGGGCACATTTCAGCTGGAGGGGAATAAAACTCTATTCTTGGATCACATGTTCATGTAAGGGGGATGGGAAGACTCTGCCAATTAGGCAGATCCATGAGAGGTCATCATCAATTGCAGTCAGTATTTTTTCCATTAAGGAGTCATCTATTACCCAATGTACAAACCGCAGAGGGCATAACTTGATCACTAGTGGTGTCAATGTTACCCACCCATCAAAAGACACTTGTTCAGCATTAGGACCACAGCCCTCCCTCCAGAGTCTCTGTCATAGGACTCCACCAGTAAGGGTCTGGAAGTCAATAATGCAAAGGAAACTAAGATCTCACCATGATATATACAATAATTTCTGGACATCAGTATGTTATAAGATTTTTTTATTACACTGTTGACACGTGCGATAGAACATAAACCACATCAGTGAATATCGAGTGGTTTATAAAGGTATCACAACTAAAGATGTAAAAAAATGAAGAACATGTGCATCAACATTTTACCAAGAAAGTCTGCCAAGAACTGTTTTTCTGGCCTTTGTAGAGGCATTTTAAAACATTTGGGAGAAGGATCTGAATGTTGCTGCATTTTCCAAACAAAGAGAGAATAGAGCTGAAGAAAATGAGAAAAAGAAAGTAAAATAAGACTGTATTAGTTATCAGGGCTAGAATAAAAAAAAAACTGGTGTATTTGACAGAACACCAAGTTTCAATCTTTGATATATTGCCAAAAAATCTTGACTTCTAAGCCAGCATTGTGGCATAGAGGGCTGAGGCACGTGTGCCTTACTTCATGCAATGCCAGCAACCTGGGTTTGAGAACAGACTTGGGTTGTCAGGGTTTGGTAAAGGCAGGACAGGATAGAGTAAATGAGGGATTGTCCTCTTTAGGGAGAGGAGCAGGGGTATATCACCCAAGCTTATTACTGCCACCAGGTGGAGGCCTGGTGACAATGCAGTGCAGGCAGCATGAATGGGAAGAGCCAAGGTTAAGTTGGGTGTCTGGGCCTCCATGCATGGGCATGGTGCCTACAACTCTGGGAAGCCTTGCCTGCTCATCCTGAGCCTATGCTGCCACTCCAGAGCTTGCCTGCAGTCGGCGCTGGATTCAGGTATGGGAGGAGAGGACAGCCCTCCTCTCTCCAGTCACACCATGAGGGGAAGATTTGTGGAGTAAATGAGACTGCAGGTGAATCATAGGGAGGTGGTAGCTGACTTGGGAGACACAGGAACAAGGCTGAAAAGCCACCCTTAGACATGGAGGATAAAATCCTTTATGACAAAAAATAAAAAATGTGTATGCCAACCACATTTTTATACCCCTTTTTCTTTGCTGTAACAACAGATGCATGCATATAAAGTATTTCTGAATAAAGAAAAACACAGTTATACTGTCTCAGTGTCTCCTGCCCCCCCCACACACACACATGTTAAGGGTGTGGCAGTACACAGCATTTCAGAGATGCCTCCATTCCAAATACATATCATACATGGAAAAGTCTTTACAAATTATCTGAACCTAGCAGTTGCCAGAGCTGATTCCCTTTAAAAAGTTGCTGACACCTTCTTTTGTTTGGGTTTGGCAACTCACGTCCAGTAGCTGCCTGTCCCAGGACCTACTGTATACTAGTCATATACAGAATGTATTTCTTAGGGAATAATAAGTTATTAAACTTACTAATATCTTCACTTCCTTGTGAAGCCAAAGCAGCTGTGTGCTCTCCACAGGCCCACCCAGAAAACAGTGTTTTGATGACACAAGGTGGGAAAGGGGCATTATAATGCTATTGGGGCAGTGGCAGCCTTTGAATACTATGGAAACTTATAAAAGTCACTCATGTAAGTTAAGAGGGTAGTACATGTACTAAAGTCCCCCTTAAGATGCACAAGTGTTTTTTATAAGTTTCAGTAATATTCTAAGGTGGCTCCTGTCTCAATAGCATTATAATTGTATGTATAGCCCTGCAGTCTCTTCCCCACTTTGTGTCAACAAAATGCATTTTTTTCCAGATGGGGCTGAGGTGAGCACTTACAGGCTTCAGCTTCTCAAGGAAATGATATCAGGGTATTAGTAAGTTTAATTACTTATTCTTCCCTGAACAAAAATATTCTAAATATGGTTAGTTTAGGTCCTGAGGCAGACAGCTACTGGACATGAGTTGTCCACTCCAAGTGTATTAGCTGCTTTTTAAAGGTAAATGTCAATTGCAGCAGTTGGATTATCTATCTTCAATAACTAATGTAGCTCTGGCCAACAAGATTAAGGGCCCAAAATTTAGAATCAGAAATTAGGGCCATGCAGATAGGAGCAATGTGCGACAGTTAGTGCACAGCTAACATGGGTTGATATTTAGTTAATGCACTCCAGTACTCCAGTAGGAGCATGCTAACTGTCTGAATATGGGGCTGTGCCAGCACATAGTGACTATGTGCTGTGCTGATACAGCCAACTGCTGAGTATGTCCTGTGGGGGAGCCCACTGGAGATATTAGCTCTGGCCAAACAGGAGAGCATAAGGGCTTCCATTGGCCATATTCAGCCCTAGCATACTAATGAGCCCATTGGGCATGCAAGGGGCTAAGGGTACATTTGCATGCATATTATGACTCATTAGCATGCCTGCACAGCTCTGGAGTGTGCATCCTGCTTACATGTCATAGTAAACCCTGGTGCAAACACCCCCAGCACAAGACAAAGAGATGAATAAGGCACTTGGAGAAGCCATAATTTGAATAACAAGTAAGGTGGATGTGCCACTAGTCTGGGACTTCAGTGTCCATGATGTGGAGTGAAGCCTTCCAGTGGTGACTTTGGCAAAGGAGTAGGCCCATACTTGACTCCCTGCAAGGGGTTTTTCTCAGGCAGTTAGTGAAAGAACCCACTAGGGATGGGGAGTGCTAGACCTGGTGTTTACAAACAGGGACAGCATTGAAGAAGTCACAGTGTGCAGTCTCTTTGGTACTACTGATCACTGTACAGTGTGGTTCAACATAAAGACAGGAACACAGGCAAACTATAAGAGAATGAGGGTTCTGGACATTAAAACAGTGGATTTTAAAGAAATGGGTGACTATCTCATGAACTGTTTAAGAAGGGTAGAGGGGTGCCGGGAAGGGGTACAGGAACAGTGGGGGAGAATTAGGGTGGGCATAACTAAAGCAATCAAGCTACAGTATGTGTGAATAAAGGAAGTAAAATTAGAAGGAAAAGGAGACCATTAAGGTTCTGCAAGAAAGTGGCAGGGGTGGTAAAAGAAAAAAGGATTGCATTCAAGAGGTATAGTAAAACACAGGGAGAGGATGATAGGAAAGTACACCTAGAAAAGCATATGGAAGCAGACAAGGCAATGAGGGGGAGCAAAGGGGAACACAGAGGAAAAAGGATGTGAAAGGGGTCACTAAAGGGGATAAGACTTTCTTCAGGTACATAAGTAAGAACAGGAAAACAAGGGTCGGTATAGTAAGAATTAGAAGAATGAAAGTGTGAGACTGTGCCAAAGAAGACCTAGAAAAAGCTGACATTTTAAACAGGTGCTTCTGCTTAGTCTTCCTATTGGAGGGTGGAGAGGACAGACCATTAGGGTGAAGTAGGGATAGAGTGGCAAGGGGCATGGACACAGGTCCATTTTTCAGAGGAAAGAGTGCTGAAAGGACTTGCAGCCCTGAAGGTTGACAAGACTATGGGACTGGATAGGATTCACCTCAGGGTACTTAAAGAACTTAGGGAGGTTCTGGCTGCCCCACTGACAGCCTTGTTCAACAACTCCCTAGAAACAGGAGTGGTTCCATAGGACTGGAGAAGGGCAGATGTTGTCCCTCTATGTAAAAGTGGCAGCAGAATGGAGGCTAGCAACTATAGGCCAGTATGTCTCACATCAGTGGTGGAGAAATTAACAGAACACTATTGAAATAAAGGATGATAAGGGTATCTTGAATCCAGTGGGCTGCAAGACCATAGACAAAACCAAAGGAAGCAGTGGTACACAAACAGCAGACATGTTGTAATGGTGCAAGCAAAGTGTTTAATTTCACCACACGGATGCTTGGTAAATCATAGTACATAAATATAATATCACAGTCTCAAAGCATAAATAATCAAAATATTGCTGCAGCTCAAATACACAGCAGTTGCAGTCAATGAAAAACCCTGAGCTTTGACCCCTAACCACAGTCTTCCTAAGACCATAGACAACACTGATTCACAGGAGGGGATATGAACATATGAAACTGTCAGCAGAAACAGGCCTCACAGTCCATCAAGTCTGCTCGAGTGTGCAGCTAGCACTTCATCATGCAGCTGCCATTCCTGCATCTCTCTTCCCAGTATTCCATCCCCTTACCTTGTCCGAACCCCTCTTGAAACTGCCCACCATCTTACAGGACACTATCTTGTCTGGTAAGGTGTTCCATTTGTCCACCACTCTTTCAGTGAAAAAATGTCTCCTCATCTCTCTCATGAATCCTCTCCCCTCCAATCCAATCTCAGTCCATGCCCTCTCGTACCCCTCACCCTTCTCATATGGAAAATCCCTTCTGCGTTGAACTTGTTTATCCCCTTCAAATACTTAAAGGTCTCAATCATATCCCCCCTATTCCTACTCCCCTCCAGTGAATACATCTTCAACTCTCCCAGTCTGTCATCATAGGGCTTACTCTCTAATCCCTGGATTATCTTTGTGGCTCTTTGCTGCATCTGATGTCCTTTTTCAGGAATGAGCACCAGTACTGCATGGAGTACTGTAGGTGGGGCCTGGCCAGTGACCTATGCAGGGGCAGGATAAGCTCCCTCCTTGTGGAGGAGATCTCTCTTGTAATACACCCTAGCATTTTGTTGGCTTTTGCTGCTGCCTTCCTGCACTGAGCAGAGTTGTTCATGCACCCTGTAATGATCACTCCTAGGTCCTTCTCCATGGAGCTCCCCAACTGTACCCCATTCAAGTGATAATTCCTCTCCTGGTTCCAGGGTCTGAAGTGTAGAACCTTGTACGTCTTGGCAATGAACCCCAACTGCCATGTTTCTGCCCACTCCTGCAGCTTAGTCAGGTCCTCCTGCAACCCCTTCCACCCCTCTGCGTCATCAGTCACAGCTCCCATCTTGGTACCATCTGCAAACAGACTGATCCTGCTCCAGATCTCGTGTGAGATATTTGCGAGAAAAATCCCAAACATCACCTGTCCCAGCACCAGTCCCTGTGGTATGCCACTCATCACCACTCTTGTTGATGAGAGGTTCCCCCCAACTACCTTCCCTTTAGCCAGTTTGTGATCTATTTCACCATTTTTGGTATCGCCCCCACATATTCCACTCCCCTCCCAACCTCCCATATGGCACTGAATCAAAGGCATTGTTGAAGTCTAAATACAGGACATCCACCGCATGGTCCTTGTCCAGTTCCCATGTCATCCAGTCAAAGTACTCTACAAGGTTTGTCTGGCAGGATCTGCCTGCTACAAACCCATGTTGTTGACCATCTTCTCCAAGAAGCTAACTAGTCTGTCTTTCAGGATGGTCTCCATGAGCTTCCCCAAGATTGTTGTGAGGCACACTGGCCTATAGTTTCCTGGTTCATTCTTTGGGCCACTTTTGTGGATGGGCAACACATGGGCCATTCTCCAGTCCTGTGGTACATATCCTGTGTCCTGGGAGGTATTGAACAGGTCAGCCAGTGGCCCCACCAGGACTTCTGCCACCTTGGTCATGCCAAACATATCTAATACATTTCTTTTGGTGACCAGTGAAACCGATCAGGGGAGAATATTGGATGTGACCTATTTAGACTTTAGCAAGCCTTGGACACAGTGCCACCTAGAAGGCTGATTAAGAATTTGACCAACCAAGGAGTAGGACCACAGTGGTAAGTTGGACGAGAAACTGGATAAAGGATATGAGACAGAGGGCAGTGGTTAACAACACCTATTCTAAGGAGGGGGAGTGTGACAAGTGGGTACAACAAGATGTGGTCCTGGGACCAGTCCTCTTCAATATATTTATAGAGAACATTGCAGAAGATCTATAATGGAAGGTATGCTTTTCTGTAGATGATACGAAAACTTGCAATAGGGTGGACACTCAGGATGGGGATGTAAAAATGTACAGGGATCTTGGGAAACTTGGGGAATGGTCAAGAATATGTCAGTTGGGGTTCAATGCCAAAGAGTGCAAAATAATTCACCTAGGACATTGAAGCCCTGGTGCTGAATATGTGATGGGGGGAAGTATTAACTTACACTAGGCAGGAAATGGACCTGGGGTATCATGTCTGAGAATCTGAAAGTGGCAGGGCAGTGTAACAAAGCAGTAGGTAAGGCTTGCAGAATGCCAGGCTGCATAGGAAGGTATCTCCAGCAGGAGTGGGTGGGGGGCTTGCCATTATATTGCTCACTGGTGCAGCAACAGACAGAGTACTGCATTCAGTTTTGGAGGCTGCACCTCAGAATAAACGTAGACAGAGTAGAACTGGTCAGGAGGAGGATAACTAAAATGTTGCATCATTTGCATGAGAAGCCCTGTGAGCAGAGACTGAGGGATCTCAACATGTACACTCTGGAAAAAAGAGAGAGAGGATATGATAGAGACCTACAGGACCTGAAAATGTTGACCAGGGTATAGGTGGGGAGTCACGTTTCAAATAAGAGCACCAGGATCAGGGAGCATGCAATTAAGCTGGGGTGGGGGTATTAAAAAGTGATGTGAGGATATATTTCTTTAATGAAAGGTCAGTGGATCTCTTGAATAAATAGCCAGCAGAAGTGCTGGAGAAAGAGCAGCGTGGGACTTCAATCATTCATGGTATAAGCATAGGGATATACTAGATAGGATGCATGGAGGTTGGAGGGTCTACGGAGACCAGATAGAGTCTATATTTAGAGAGAGAATAGGAATACCCCTGCAGGCTAGGTGGGCTAAGCAGTCCTTTTCTGCTGACAAATTCTATGTTTCTATGTTTAGCTGCATGCCCCCCCCCAAAAAAAAAACCCTGTTTGCTTCACAGGGCTGAGAGAACATTTTATTCAGTCTTCTCCCTAGGCACAGTTTTTGAAGTTAAAACTCTAGTAAAGTTAAAGCACTTGTATAGGTGCTGGCAGTATAGCCTAGAGGGTAGAAAAATGAGCTGTGAGTTAGCTCAGTATATTCAACTCACCTGGATTTGACTCCCACAACCTCCACTTGCATGCCATGCGACTCTGAATAAATGCCAAAGCCTCCACAGTGCTCCTGGGTCAACCCTAAAAATAGGCACTGCACTTTTATTTATTTATTTAAGAGATCTACCAGGAAGGCATACTGAGCAGAGTACCACTCGATTCCAGATGCGCCCTGGGGGCCGGGGATTACAAAGGTACAGTAATACAGAAGAAAAAAAACATACATAAATATGTTTGGTACAAAACAATGGATGAGACAGTCATAATACAATATTGAAGGTACATTTTCGTTAACATTTCAATAACATTTGGTGCTCACAGCATCACAAACTACCAAAAATGGAGTAACCAGACTGGTGTTAACAGCTGGTAGTTAGGGATTGTGAGGGGTTCAATGGGGGGGGGATACAGAAGCAGTTGGTAGAGAAGTGCGTTTTAAGAAGGGCATTCCGGTGTGGAGTACTTGTGGTGTGTCTAATATCGGTTGCCAGGGAGTTCCATAATTTGGGCAACCTGAAGCTGAAGGCAGTCTAGCCAGTCTGGGTGGATCTGTGTGGAATGTACAGGAGCCTAGAGTCTATGTTCCTGAGAGTGTAGGCAGGTGGGGGGAGGGCAGTTAGGGAGGACGACAGGTAGAAGGGGAGTGTCTGTGACCAGAACTTAGCAGTGGTTCTGGCACAGTGTAGCAATCGCCGGTTATGTAGAGAAGGGAGGTACAAGGACTGGTAGAGGTCACAGTGATGATTATTAGGGGGCAGTCCAAGGAGAACCGGCAGAAGGAGTTGAAGAGGGGATCAAGCCTAGCTAAGGAAGTTTGGGGGCAGCACAGTAGACAACATCACTGTAATCCATGATCGGGAGGATAATTTTTTGGACTATTGCTAGTCTGGTTGGTAGAGGTATGGAATTTTTGTTCCGGAAGAGAGCTCCCAGCATGGGATGCAGTTTTTTATGTAGAGCATCTATATGCGCAGAAAAGTCAAGGTACTGATCCAACCAGACACCGTGATATCTATATGAAATGTAAGCCTCTAGTGGGGAGCTATCCAGAGTGTAGAATGTGGGGGGGGGCACAGTAAGGCAGGTTAGTTTGGCCCAAGAGCTGAAGGTAAGGGAGACTGTTTTTTTTTAGTTTAAGAATAGTTGATTTGAGAGGAACCAACTTTGGATGGAGTCGAAGTCCTTCTGTAGACAGGCTGTCACTGCATTAGTGGATGGGCCAGAGGCAAATAGCACCGTATCGTCTGCATACATATGGATAGCAGAATGTGGTCAGGCAGCAGGCAGGTCATTGAGAAAGACAGAGAACAGCAGAGAGTACAGACCCTTGGGAGACTCCACTGGTGACAGGGAGTGAGGTGGAACTAGCCGAGCCAATACGGACTAATTGGGACCTACCTGTCAGATATGAATGGAACCAGTTATTTGCATTCACAGACAGTCTAGCTTGGGCTAGTTTAGCCAGCAGCAGGGGATGTGAGACCGTGTCAAAGGCTTTAGCCAGGTCAATAAATATGGCTGCTGTTATTTCCCCTTTGTCCATTCCCGTAAGGATGGAGTTAGTGAGGCGAAGAAGAGAGGTGGTGGTGGAGTATTTTTTTCTGAAGCCGGCCTGGTAGGGGGTGAAAAATGATATGGTATCTAGATAGTGGTGGAGCTGGGATAGTACAAGGTGCTCTTGAATTTTGGCTAGGATGGGGAGCAGTGATATGGGATGGTAGTTGGATGGGGAGGAAAGGTCCCCTCCTTTAGCTAGGGGAATGACTGTGGCTTGTTTCCATATTGTGAGGACTGCCCCGAGTCTAAAAGACAGGTTATAGAGCAAGGTTAGAGGGTGGGTTATGGCAGGTGCTGAGAGCAGGATCATTTTGGAATCAAGGCCCGATGGGCATTTACCTTTGGATAGGTTGAGTGACTGCAGTATTTTTAGCACCTGGCCAGGCGAGACTGGGCAGAGTGAGAAGGAGGCTGGGGAAGATACTGTAGGGGGAACAAAGGGCGGGGGATGGGGATGGGAGGAGAGTAGAGAAGATGTAGTGGTGGAGAAATATGAATCAAACTAAGTGGCAACCACGCTAGGATCCACGATGATTCTTCCTCCTAGGTTGAGAGTGGGAGTGGGGGGTTGGGCTGGTGGGGAAAGAAGGGATTTTATTGACTTCCAGAATTGAGTAGGGTGAGCGAAGTTATTGTTGAACGCAGTTTTAAAGTAATTTGATTTGGCCGACGTATGAGTCTTGTACAGGCATTTCTTAGCGACCTGTAGTGTTGCTGAGCCCTATGAACACCTGTAGCCTTGAATGATTTCCAGGCTCGGTCTCTGGCTCGCAGTTGTGCCATGAGGTTAGTAGTTACCCATGGTAGGTGGGCTCCTCTTACTCTGGATCTCCTGAAAGGAGCGTGGAGATCCCAGATGTCTAGGAAGTTGGTAGAGAAAAATTTCAGGGCCTCATCCATGGAGGTGGCCCTAGGGATGAAAGACCAGTCAATGCTGTTGAGGTCGTTTAGCAGAGCGGTCAGATCAAGGGATTTGTAAACTCTGTTGTAAAGCGTGCGGGGTGGAGGGGCCTTGGGTCGGAAGATTTTACAAACCATATAAATCATATGGTGGTCACTAAGAGAGTCTGGTTGGAGGCCAGCTTTAACTATCCGATGAGGGTGGGTGGTAATGGCGCAATCCAGTAGAGTGTGTTTATTGGATTTGTGGTTTAGGGGAGTGGGTTCCCCTATTTGCTGGGACAAGTTTAGAGCAGTTATTTGGCATTGCGTTTTGGAGGCTACGCTGCCTACCTAGTTCTGGTTGAAATCTCCAAGGATATGGAGTTCGCCACCTGCCATAAGGGACCTCAGGTTGCCATGGTGGTCAAGGATGCTGCCCAGAGGTGTGTCTGGCGGGCAGTATGACCCTGCTGTGTATACTGGGATAGAGTGTGGCAGGGGGATTTTGATTAGAAGAGAATCTATAGATTGTATGGGTACTGTAGGTGTGATTTGGGAAAACTGGAGATTAGAGGAGATATACATGGCAATGCTGCCACCCTTCTTTCTGCCCTGCCTGTCTTGGTGGATTAAGGAGAACCCGGGTATTAAGAATTCCTCATCCAGGTTATGGGGCTTAAGCCAAGATTCAGTAATGATTACAATATCAGGACGAAGGGCTAGGACAGTGGTTTGTAGCGCGGCTATTTTGTTTAGGATGCTGCATATGTTTAGGTGGACTATTTTAAAACCTCTAGGGAGGTGCGTAGCTGGTGCAGGGGGTTGGCCAGCTATAGTGGTTGGTGGACCTGGGTTACGTTCTACGTCCCTGGCTATAAGTAGAAGGAGAGCCAGGGTGTGCCTTACTAGACGCATGGTCTTTAGTGATGACCAGCGTCGGGGGGGATGGTTGGGAGTTAGCGAATTAGGCTTAGGGTCTGAGTAAAAGGGGATATAAAGGGCTGGTAGCTCTGCATGGAAAGAGGGAGGGAGGATAGAGGCCCCCAGGGACCAATTATGCCAGTGGTACCGATTGTGGTCCACTAGTGCAGAGAAGGAGTGAAGGGGTGGTTTTGCAACTGAAGAGAGAAGTGGCAGTGAGCCAGATAGAACAGGGTGGGATGAGGGTGGAAGGGAAGATAAGGTTAGGCATAGCATAAGAATTGCTAATGTGAGATACTGCATTTTTATTTTTTTCAGTAGTAGATTTGAAAGCTGCTCTTCGGTGGCCACTAGTGGCTGAATAATATAAGGAGCTAATGAGAAAGTGGTTTATGCACTCACTAGGTCACACTATATAAGGAGGAGCTCACCAAGGGTGGTGGTGGGGGTGGTGGGGAGCCTGTGCCCAGCGCAAGCGGGGCTAGAGCTCCCTGAAGCAGCTGGAAGCTGGGATCACTACCTGGGCGCTCTGGTGCTCTGTTCTCCATGGGGGGGAATTCGGTGGATGTGGGGAGGGCTGAACTGCTTGCCCTCGTGACCGAACTTCTGGAAGGAACACAAAAAGGCAGCTATAAGTAGAGGTAGGTAGGGAGGAGGAGCTAGTACATCTACACTGTTTAACATGCAGCAAAGTTGTAATTATGCAGCTTAAATTGATTTAGGCAGTAGTACAGGCTGTAAGGTTACAGAAAAAAATAATGGATTCAGGCTCGGTTTAAAAGCAGTCAGAGTAGCTTAGCCAGATTAAAGATCTTTTAAAGCAGTGTTCAGTACCCTGTTAAAGTACATTACAGTACCGCTCTATTCCCCTTAAAGTACTGTTCCCAAGGTGGAATTTCAATGTCAGTCTGGGAGGCAGAGTGCTGTGAAAAAACTATCTGCACTGCTCCACCGACACAAAACCGAAAAGGCACAGTCAGACTTTGATTTGAAAAAGGCGCCGAGTTTAAATCTGTGGTGCAGCTCCCTGAAGCAGCTAGAAGCTGGGATCACTACCTGGGTGCTCTGGTGCTCCATTCTCCACGGGGGGATTTCGGTGGCTGTGGGGAGGGCTGAACTGCTTGCCCTCGCGACCGCACTTCTGGGCACTCTGGTGCTCCGTTCTCCATGTGGGGGCATTCAGTGGCTGTGGGGGGCTGAACTGCTTGCCCTGCGACTGCACTGGGTGCTCTGGTGCCTCTCCATGTGGGGAAATGAGGTGGCTGTGGGAGGGCTGAACTGCTTGTCCTCGTGACCGCACTTTACCTGGGCGCCTGGTGCTCTGCCTCCATGGAGTGGAATTCGGTGGCTGTGGGGAGGGCTGAACTGCTTGCCCTCGCAACCACACTTCTGGGTGCTCTGGTGCTCTGTTCTCCACGGGGGAATTTGGTGGCTGTGGGGAAGATTGCCAAAGAATAAAGAAAAAAAAGTTCAGGTGATGTAGTCAGGGACCCCAATAATAGCTTACCAGAAATGGACTTAAAACAGTTCACTTTCTTGATTTTCTTTTTTTCAGTTCTCACAGTTTGCAAGGGAAGAGATTATAAATTTCACTCAGCTGCCTAATCCCTTCCCCAGTCTCGATTGTTGAAAGGTGCATCCCCATGGTGGCCTTGCAGTCTGACATTTGTAATGTAGGGATTTGTAGAGCACAGAGGCACACCCTATTAATAACAATGAGATAATGCACTTGGAAGGGAAAGGGATCAGGTGGCCAAGCACGATTTACAATCCTTTCTAATGCAAAACCTAAGAATTTAAAAAATCAGCAAAGCTGACTGTTTAAGTTTGGTTTAGGGAAGCTACAATGGGTGAGTGCTGATTGATTATTTAAAAATAATCACAATTGTTGCTGTTTTTTTGGCATTGAAATCAGAGTTCTTAATGAAGTATTTGCCCTTACTTTTGTTTTTTCGTTTTGTTTTTTTGCATGCTAAAAATGTACTTATGTTTTATCAGAACTTGACACACATATCGGTTGCTACAGTCAACAAGCATTTGTCAATGCCGAATGTTTGCTTGCTGGCATTGTCATTGGTAGTGTAGGAGTTAGAGTGCTGCATAATAGGAATGGCAGTGAAGTATTGAACTGAAGCCAACCCCATCACCACCCTGAAGAGACTGATAGGCATTGGGGTGTGCCTTTGGGTCGTCAGGCATAACGGTCATGCCATTTCACCACACCCTACCCTGCAGACACTGACAAGTGTCAGGGTGTGCCTTGGGGTCTTTGGCCCTTATGCTCACCCCATTCCATCAGGAACTACGGTGAAATGGGTCATGTATAGGAGAGTGGGGTGAACTTTGGGAACGAAGAGTCCAAGGCACACCTCGATGGCTCTCACTGGCTGCAGGGTGTGGAATGGTATGAGCATTATAAGCGACCAAGTCACACCCCTGATGCCTCTCAATCTCTACAGGCTGAGGCGTTATGGTCAGAAACCCTAACGCCTCATGGCATTCGTTAGCATTTTCACTCCAAATTTTCAACATTTTTTTTTGTGACCTCCACCTTATGAACAGTGGCAATATCAGTTTGCCACACATCGACTATGCCATTTGACACTACAGGTGTGAAAACACAATTTGAACAGGATGTGAAAAATGACAGCTGTACTATTCATGGGGAGGTGCAAAAAATGGCAATGTTGAAATTCTGCAGTGAAAGTATAAAAAAACTGGTGAAGTCACGAGCGTGCAAAGAAATTGCACAACGCACACCCATAATGCAATTAGTTTGGGGATTTTTTTTACAGCAGATTGCCAACACAGGGATTTTGTAACCTCTGCTCATGAACAGTGTCACTGTGATTTTCTTAATCTGTCCCAAACAGTGATTTCCCACAGCGACCACGCATTTCTGTGCTGCAAGTATGAAAACACATTTCGGCCATGGTGTGAAAAATAACAGCTGTATTGTTCATAAGGAAGTGTGGAAAATGCCAGTGGTAAAAATCTGGACTGAAAATATTAGAAATCCATGAAGTTACAAGGTTACGTGGAAACTGCGCAATGGTCGCTCGTAACACATTCATTTTATGGACGTATTTCACCAAATTTTTAACATAGCCATTTTAACACCTCTGCTCATGAACAGTATCACTGTGATTTTCTTACTCTGTCCCGAACATTGATTTTGCACACTGACTGCGTCATTGTGCGCTACATGTGCGGAAATACATTTTGGGTCAGATGTGAGAAATGACAGCTGTACTGGTCATAAGGAGGTATGGTGAAATGGCAATGTTGAAAATCTGGAGTGAACATATTGGAAATTCGCGAACTTACAAGCGTGCATAGGAACAGCACAATGCATGCTCATAAAACAGTCATTTTTGGGAATTTTGTTCACCAAATTTTCAAGATAGGGTTTTTGGGGGCCTACCTCATGAACTGTGACAGCGTTGTTTCGTAAATCGGTCCTGAAAGGTGGTTCCTCACAGTGACCGCGAAATCACCTTTTGGGGCTGATTAACGCCATGACAGTGACAGAATTCATAAGATGAGGTCCCAAAAACCCCATGTTGAAAATTTGGTGAAAAAATTCCCCAAAATGCCTGCGATATGCAGTAAAGTTGAAAAAACCCTATTTATTACATTATACAGCTTACTGGCATTTCCTCAGTTCGCGGTCGGTTTTGAAGAGTGCAGACGTGTTCCCAGTCCACTGAAGATCATTGTGACAAGCTCTGGAGGTAAGTATGGGGTGAGGAGGGGGTGTGGGGAGGCAGGGTGCACATAGGGTGGGCGTGGTTGGGGGGAGATTGGGTCAGGACAGTCAGCAAGGGAAGGTTTTTTTCTTTCAGGTTTCTTTTTTTTTTTAACTTAGACGATGCAGGACTTTGTGCCACGCTGGGGTGGGCTCCCAGCATGGCAGCTGGAAGGCTGTTTGGGGGGGCCATGGAGCCAACGGGGGATTGGGCATCCCCATCAGCCATACGATCTGTTGCCATGCTGGGGAAAGGTCCCAGCATGGCACCCTGTAGTCTCTTGGGGGGGCAGTGGAGCCAACAGGGGATTGGCACCCCAGTTGATCATACGATCTGTTGCCATGCTGGGGTGGGCTCCCAGCATGGCATCTGGAACTCTGTTGGGGGCGAGCACAGCACAGCTGACTGGGGGATTGGGCACCCCCATTGGCTATACAGTGTGTGTGTGGGGGGGGAAGCATGAGCACGCAGTATGTGTGTGTGTGTGTGTGTGTGTGTGTGTGTGTGTGTGTGGTGAGCATGCATGAGCATGCAATATCTTATCATTGCTCACTGAAGCATAGCTCTCCCTTTCAACTGTACGGCCACTGCATTTTCAACTGCTGTCATAGACAGCTGCAGCGTTCATTGGAGAACTGCGGCCATGCCTGCAAACACACTGACTGAATTGGAAGATGGGTGCCACACCTCTGAAAACTCGGATGATGGCACTATGTTTCTTGTACATGTGTGCAAGCAAACATAAAAACATAGTGGCTGAATTAGTTACTACAATCTCATGGAACAGTGTTAGGAGGGAGTGCTATACTTCAATGCTGGGGTAAGGACTGCACAATAAAAAAATTAATTAAAAAAGACTCTAAACTTGTAAATCATACAAGCTATGCCCAAGTGATTTATAATAAGATAACAGGGCCTCTGAGGACTATATTATATGGTATAAGAGACTACTTTTATGAGGTGTGGGCAGACAGAACTGCTCAGCTTTGCAATCAGCTTGCCCAAACCTCGAGCTCAGAATCTTTATGTCATAAGTGACACTCCTTGGAGGCCCTATTAACTGATAAGAAAAACACAAGTTCTTATTCAGGCCTTCTGACTAATTAGGACCCATAAGTGCACTCTGCCTGTAGCAGGGAAACACATCTAAAACAAAACCCTCACCACAATTGAATGCAGCCGAGAAATTCAAGGGAGATAGCCAGGCCCAAGGTTTTCTCTTTAGCTAGCAGAATAGTTAAGGATGTGAAAAACTGAACAAGGGTATTTATACTTTCCTCTGTAATGGAGTCTATTGGGTCTATGAGAAGAAAATCATCCAAGAAGTGCAGCACAGCTGGTCTATGATAGACATTAAGTAAGGCCCAACAGAGGGCTTTGGCAAATTGATCAAACACCTTTGGGCTGCTTCTACATCCAAAAGTCAGATGGACTGCAAAGTAGTAACTATTTTCCCAGTACATGCCATATAGATGCCAAAATGAAGGATGGATTGGCAATAGTTTGAAAGCATCTGAGATATCAGCTTTGGAAAGGCAATCTCCTGTAACAAGATGCTTAATTAGTGTAATGGTGTCGTCTATGCGGGCATAGAATCAGGAATACTCCTCAGCTGGCATTAAGAAATTGATAGTGGGAGTGGAAGAAGCATGAGGACCTGAAAGATCCAAGATGAGACACTTTTGGTTGTTATGCCAATGGGATTGATACAAAATATGGAAAATGGAGGCTAAAGGTATGGACCAATAATGAAGATTTTCTGGTGCTCCTTCTGAAGTAATTGCCTTACAATGTCATGCTTGTGTAATGTGGACTGCAGATTGTGGCAGATGGAAGATTCAGATGGAAGGACAGCTATGCCAGTATGAAATCCATGCTGAAACCCCAAAAGGAGGTGAGCAACTGCAGCACGGGAAGGATGAGAAGCCAAGGCAGCTGCCAACATGATGACATGGAGAGGCGTAGATGGATGGGAAAAATGTCATTTAGAAGTATGAAGAGCCTTAGGACAAATGCTGAGTGGTGACAAAACAGTTCATTGTCCAGGACCGCCCAATTCAGCCTAGTATTATAATGGTGCAAGGCAGCTGCCACCTTGTCAGAGAAGAACTTGAGGTAGTCATAGAACAGGGTACTGTCATAACATATAATAATATCTACCAGGAGGTGCAAGTATGAATCCAGTTCCACTCTGCTGTCTGGAAAAGTTGAGCAGAGGACATTTGGATAAAGACTAAAGGCCAGGACAAATTCTGAAATGGTGACCTTACGGAGAAGATGGGGATCCTTGGATTTGTGAACTACTGAGACATTGCCACAGGAGGCAATGCGATTATCAACAAAATCTTGGGAGGAAACCAGGAGGTAAACCAGATTAACATCCTTGCCATCAATGATGTCCTTATGGAGGTGATCTGAGATGAGATGAGATGAAATGGAGAAATAACCAGGTCAGTAGGAAAAGGCAATGTACCTGGCACAGCAAGAGGAGCAGGAGCAGGAACAGGTGAAACCAGAGGAACCGGTGGAGACAGAATTCTTCTTGTGAAAGGAAGGTCAGGCTGAGGTATGGGAAAAACAGGAGGTGGCTGAGTCACCAAAATGGGCCTCAATGGAGAATATGCGAGACTGAAGAGCAGATATAGAGGAAGCCATTTGAATCATGAAGGTGTGCATCTCAGACATTGGAGAAGTAGGCTTGGAGCCACAGGAGCAGGCGCCTGAGTAGGAGTAGACTGCACACTGGCCAAATAGAGGTCATAAAGAGCTTGCTTATAAGCAGAAATGGGTAAGAATTGCCACAGATGTGGAATTCAGCAGTTAACTGGGGCACAGCCCAATCAGAAATGGAGAGATGGGTTTTTGGTGTGCTCTTCCAGACAAGTGGAGGTGCAGGAGAAGCAGCTGTTAATGCTGGAGAGGTGAAATTAAAGCACTGAAATATCTGGGGAGGAGAAGGAGGCCATGGTAAGGTAGGTCCTTGAAGAAGTAGGAACCAAACATGAGGATGAAACAAGTACTGCAACATGCGACCCAATCTGGATCAGATACAGGCCTCAACACAATAAAGAAAGAAAGGCACACGTGGCCCTACTAAGCTTGGGCATGGCCAGGCTAAGCAGAATGAAGGAAGGCACGCCCAACCCCATGGTATTACATGGAAGGCACGGGCATACTGAAATGCACAGGGATGGAATCTGACCAAAATGGAACTAGACACACAGGCATGAGGATCACCTTTCAAAGTGAGGCTGCCTTATACTGAACTCAAAACTACTAAATACTTTCTGGTAAGATTCCCATCTGATGGTATCCATTGTCGAACTAAGATACAGCAGCTAGATGACAGAGACCTGTATACATGGCAAGCTACAATGGGACCCTCATTCCTGGTAGACGGCAGCCTACCTGCACTCAATACCCCAAAGGCAGAGTTAGGAATAGGCAGACTGCTGGAGTGCGCTGGGCGAGGAGGAGCTAAAAAACAAATGGAAGCATGAGAAATGGGGTGAGCAGGAGGAGCAGGCAGAAAGGCAGAAGCCAGAAAAAAAAGGGGGTGGGGCAATGGCAGCAGGAAAATGAAGGGGTGGCCACTAGGGGCCATGACACCCCACCAAGACTGCCATGTCCTCTACCATAGGATAAACAGAAAGCCATGGGATGGCGCCATGAGCCACAAGCAGAAGCTAACAGGAACAGCCATGGCGAAATAAACAGACTAAACATTTTTCCTTTTTTGTTTGGTTTCAGTAATGGGGTTTTTCATCTGAAATTGTGGTGGTGTGAAGAAAAAGAGATTGCTGCAACTGACTGATAGACATAGAAGGGGCACTCTGGTCATACTTGCAACACTGGCAGAGAGCCCAGCTGAGTTCAACAAACTACATTCTGCCTTAAGAACTGAGGCCATCCCCAGTAGGGGGATAGGAGCCAGGTGCATCCGCAGAAGAGCACAATTCAATCCACATGCACATTGGCACATGGTATGCTGGACATACAGTAGAGGAAACCAAACAGTAGGCAACAAGTACACACATTAAAAGGGACACATCGGAAAGTAGCACTGACCCATGGAACCTCCCATGAAAAAACTAAACTGCCACCGAAGAGGTAAAAGTGCAAGGCGTAGCACAGGGAATGAAAAGTCAAAATGAAGGGAGAAACCGGAGTCATGCAAGGGTTATACTCATTCTGACAAGCACCACATGACAGCTTGCAGAAAGACTGAAGCATTTGAGAATGAGAAAAGGAATGATGAAGAGTAGGACTGAATTTCCACAGACAAACTGGTCAATGGCACCGACGAACCTGGAAGCAGCGGCGGCGAACATCACCGACTCACCCCATGGATGCCAGCACAGGAGCAGCCCTAGATGGGGATGCAACATGGTGACTAAGGGAGCACACCCGAACAAGCCGGCAGACAGACAGGGGCTAGCCAGAGCATGACAGAAGCAAAAACACTACCATGGGGCCCAGAGGAGCTGGGGAAGGAGGAGGGGAGGGCAGGAAAGAGAGCAGCACAGGGAGCAAAAGGGGAAAGGTGGGGGGGAACTCACCAAAACAGTAAAGCAGGAAGAAGCACCAGCAAACAGCAAGACGAGGGAAGCCAGAGCAAACAGGAACAGAAAGAACCAGCACACTCACACCCAGGAGCTCAGGTAGAAGAACACAAATTTCCCAAATGCTACAGCAGTGGTTCCAGGGAGCAACTAGTTTAAATAACATGAGTGAAAGGAGTTTATTTCCCCACATCGAACTTCGGGCCAGCCTGCCCATTCATGTTATTGTACTATTGATATTCATTACCAGAAAAATAGCAGCAATTGAGATTTGTTCCTCAGGTGCTCACATCTTTGTATACAAACATAGAAACATAGAAGTTGCCAGCAGAGAAGGACCTCTTGGCCCACCTAGTCTGCCCTATTTTACCTACCTGCTGTGCCAACACAGATCCTACTTGATCTCTGGTCCCCTTGCCTTAGCTATAAGTTTCTTGTGTCAGAAAGAGATTTTTATTGTTCTCTTGTAAGATGCGAAGGAACGCTGGGACAGTAGCACACTTGGAGGTGCCTCCCATCCAATGCACTGCTCCCCTTGAGCAGGCATGGTGGTCCTACCAATGGGTGCAGGAGCTCTGTATGACAGCGGTGTTCCTCTGCTTCAAAGGCACAGCTGCCATACTGGCTGCAAATCACGCCTTCCCCCGTCGTCACGCGCTCTACGGCGTCATGCCGCCCCTCCCAAAGCTTGGTGCACGCTGGGAGCCCACCCCAGCGCGGCAAATGTTGTTTGCTGATGGGGCACCTAATCTCCCATTGGCTCCACGCCCCCTCGTTTATCCTGCTGCCATGCTGGGAGCCCACCCCAGCATGGCAAACGCTCTTTTTTGCCGACGGGGTGCCCAATCCCCGTCGGCCCTCCCCACAGCCATCTTCTGCCATGCTGGGAGCCATCCCAGCGTGGCAAACGTCCCACGTAGTCCATTTTTTTTGTTAAAACCTGTAAATAAAAACGGTCCCACGGCACGCCTCCCAGCCCCCTCCCACATCCAGCACCCACCCACTGCGCACTCCAGCCTCCCCACACCCCCACCCCATACTTACCTCAGACTCGTGTGATGATCTCGATGGACCGGGAACACGTCTGCACTCTTCAAAGGCGACCGCGAACTGAGGAAATGCCGGTAAGCTGTATAATGGGCTAGATAGGGGGTTTCAACTTTATTGCATATCTCGGTCATTTTTTGGAATTTTTGCACCAAATTTTCAGCATGGTGTTTTTGGGACCCCTTCTCATGAATGATGTCACTGTCATGGCATTATTCAGGCCTGAAGGGTGATTTTGCATGCACTGCACAGTCACTGCGCAAAATCACCCTTCAGGCTTGAATAACACTGTGACAGTGACATCATGCATGGGAAGGGGTCCCAAAAACCCCATGTTGAAAATTTGCTGCAAACATTCCAAAAAATGACTGTTTTACGAGCGTGCATTGCGCAGTTCCTACGCAGGCTCATAAGTTCATGAATTTTCAATATTTTCACTCCAGATTTTCAACATTGCCATTTTATCACACCTTCTTATGAGTTGTACAGCTGTCATTTTTCACATCTCACCTAAAATGTGTTTCTGCCCATGTAGTGCACAATGGCGCGCGGTCGATTGTGTGAAATCAATGTATGGAACATTATAAGAAAATCACAGTGGCACTGTTCATGAGCAGAGATCTTAAAATGGCTATGTTGAAAATTTGGTGAAAAAATTCCTAAAAATGACTGTTTTATGAGTGTGCGTTGTGCAGTTCCTACACACGCTAATACGTTTGCAAATTATCAATATTTGCACTCCAGATTTTCAACATTGCCATTTTACCACACCTCCTCATGAGCAGTACAGCTGTCATTTTTCACATCCTGCCCAAAATGTGTTTCTGCCCATGTAGCGCACAATGGCGCAGTCGGTGTGCGAACTCAATGTATGGGACACATTACGAAAATCACAGTGACACTGTTCATGAGCAGAGGTCTTAAAATGGCTGTGTTGAAAATTTGGTGAAAAAATTCCTAGAAATAACTGTTTTACGGGCGTGCGTTGTGCAGTTCCTATGCACGCTTGTAAGTTTGCGAATTTTCAATATTTTCACTCCACATTTTCAACATTGCCATTTTTCCACACCTCCTTATGAGCAGTACAGCTGTCATTTTTTCACATCTTGCCCAAAACGTGTTTCCACCCATGTAGCGCACAATGGCACAGTCACTGTGTGAACTCAGCGTATGGGACACAGTAAGAAAATCACAGTGACACTGTTCATGAGCAGAGATCTTAAAATGGCTATGTTGAAAATTTTGTTGAATAAATTCCTAAAAATAACTGTTTTACGAGCGTGCGTTGTGTAGTTCCCACGCAAGCTCGTAGGTTTGCGAATTTTCAATATTTTCACTCCAGATTTTCAAATCAATGTATGGCACACAGTAAGATAATCACAGTGACACTGTTCATTAGCAGAGGTTTTAAAATGCCAATGTTGACAATTTGGTGAAAAAATTCCTAACAATGACTGTTTTACGAGCGTGCATTGCACAGTTCCCACGCATGCTCCTAGGTTTGCGAATTTTCAATATTTCCACTCCAGATTTTCAACATTGCCATTTTACCACACTTCCTTATGAGCAGTACAGCTGTCATTTTTCACATCCTGCCCAAAACGTGTTTCCGCCTATGTATCTCACAATGGGGGTAATGCTGACAATTTATTGTGCAAATACCAGCAATCGCACAGGGCATTAGGATAAAGCACCATACATGCCAAACACCACTGCAAATACCTGCAAGCGAATGTTCGGCATTGACAAATGCTTGTTATGAATACAGTCATTAGTTAATGTGTAAGATATAGGTAAATTATTCAAACCTTCCTAGCTACCTGTTTGCCAGTAGTGAGCAACCACAGCTATCTAGTCCAGGGGGACTGAGGAACAGCCACCAATTTCAACCTGCTTAAGTATGCCTTCCTCTATTAAGGGGCTTCCTCTGATCTCGAGGGGGCAAGGAATAGCCACTGATCATGGCCTGTTTGTGTATGTCCTCAAATAAAGAGAAGGACCAAGGAGCAAGCATGTCCCCTTTTACCAAGCAGCAACCACCAATGGGAGGGGACTAAAGGAGTAGCTCCCATTTCAGGGAGCCGGTGTACCCATTGATCACTGCCTGTTTGTGTGTTCCCCTCTACCAAAGGGAACTAAGGAGCAGCTGCAATGGGATTAGCTAGAAGTAACCAATGATCATGACCTGTTTGTGTATGTCCCCATCTAAAGAGAGGGGCTGAGGAGCAAGCATGTTCCCATCTACCAAGGAAAATCCACCAATGGTGAGGCCCAGGAGCAGTCACCGATGGGGGCTGAGGAAAAGCCAGTGATCTTAGGGGGGCAGGGTATCTGTCAATCATGGCCTGTTTGTGTGTGTCCCCCTCTACCAAGGTGGAACCAAGGAGTAGCTTTGATCGGGGGGGGGGACTAGGAGTAGCCTAGCCATGGTCTGTTTGTGTATGTCCCCCACTAAAGAAAGGACCAAGGAGAAAATATTTTCTCCTCTACCAATAAGCAGCCACCTTTGGGGGACTAGGAGTAGCTGTCAATTGTAGCCTACTTGTGTATGTCCCCCTCTATCAAAGGTGGGCTGAGAAGTACCTCTCAACCTCCTGATTCCTTGGAGTAGCCGTCGATCATGGCCTGTTTGTGTGTGTCCCCCCATTGGAGGGAGGAAACTGAGGAGCAGCTGCCAATATGGAGGGCCAGGAACAGCCACCAATCACAGGCTTTTTGTGTGGAACTGAGGAGCAGCTGCCGATGGGGGTGGAGCAGGCCCTGTCCATGGCCTTTTTGTAAGGAACCAAGGAGCAGCTGTCAGTCTTGGCGTGGCTATGATCAGCTGCCAGTTATGGCCGGTTTCTGTGCATCTGCCTCTACCGAGGTGCAGTGGCTGATCTTGAGGAACTGAGGAGCAGCTGCTGATCATGGTCTGTTTAGCCACTAAGCAGAAGGAGACAGAGGAGAAGCCATTAATTATGATCTGTTTATGTATGTGTCCCTTCTAAAGAGGAAAACCAAGGAGCAGCCACCAACCCAGAAAAAGACAAAGACACACATTAACACAAACTAAGTATGTTTTATTTTATTTGAGAAGCAGGCCGTCTTTTGAGACTGATCAAATGTGACACAACTCGGGCAGTGACTGAATGTGATGCAGCTCTGGCAAGTCTGGTTTCAGTCCCGGAATCAAGCCACAACAGTTAATTTACATAGAACCAGCTACACAAATGAACATATATATATATATATTTGGTTTTAGAGGAATATAGAGATGATTGTTTTTGCTGTTTGCTTCTGGGGTTATTGTAAGAGGCTTGAAAGTATTCCTAACACAGTAACTGCATAGTAACATGGATAAAATGCCTGTTCCATAGACTCATTTTTAGTAACCCCAAGAAGTCTGTCCTAACTATGTCAGGCAGCCTTAATGAGATAACTTGATGAAAAGATCACTAATATCTAGGGGTGTGCAAAAAAAATATTTTGCAGGCAGAATTTAAGTGAAAGTGTGATTTTTGCTTCCGCGAAAGTTCGGAAATCCATTTTCGACTTTTGCAGAAATTCTGCATGCCCTGGTGCCCAAAAGTGCCAAAATAAATAAAAATAAATGGCACAGAAAGGCAGAATCATGGTGGCAGTCTGGAGCAGGCTGCCGGCACATTGGGTTTGGGAAACACAATATCACGGAATAGCTGTTCTAAATTAGGGGGACAACACATGCCTACTTCTTCCCTGCTCTCCATGAATGATAGTATTCCAGTTACATATTGACTCCCATTTTCACCTATTTGCTGGTATTATGGGTGTTGCCATTTCCCAATAAGCTCCCAAGAGACTCACAGAACATGTTATAATGATGTACAGTTTATGTGGAAACTGTCTACACTGCAACAGCTGCACAACTTTGCTAAGCACTTCTGTGACACAGTGCAATGGTCACAACTTAGAAACCAGATCAGCACTTGCATCCAGATGAGAATGACTAGAGTTACTATTTTATTTCAACTGAGAGGTGCTTTGGTGGCTGGAAAGAGTAGGACTGGCAGGAGAGCTGCTGGATTTGACAATGCATTGCATTCTGTTTAAATTTTCGAAACAGTTCTTTGTATTAAATTACTGTTGTAGACCCTCTTTTATAGAACCCTGGACCTACATCTCACTTATATAATCAAAATAACTGGTATTTCAGTGCTATACCCCCTCTGCCCTTCCAGAGAATTAAATCATAAATGATTCCTTATGACAAGAAGGGGCACAACAATAGTTGTTTTGTGTTTGTCGCTGTCATCCTTTGCGAATTCATGCAACCAGGTTGAAATAGGATGCCATCTGCTTGAGGAGGCAAGCCAAACCTGAATCGAACTCAACTTTTTCTTTCAGACCCCTTTTCCATTCTGTATGTAAAAAGTGAACAAGAGTGTGCAGATCAGTGCAAACAGTAACCCACTGCATCCTTGATTGATGGGAACAAGTAACTACTGTATTACTTACCCAACTGGTTCTGGCACTCGATTTGCTCATGTGGTTCAAATGCTCTGCACCCTTGGTTGTCCACAATTTCCACACAAGTGCTTCTGAGTTTAAGAGGCACTTATTCCATGGTCACACCACCACCACCACACCCCACCCCTTCAGGGTTCCCTTCTAATGCTACATCGCTGTATTCCTCATCGTGGAACACGCACCAGAAGTTATCAGTCAGAGTCAGTTTGCAATGTTCTGACATCCTGAAGGCAAGACAGGGAGGGAAGGAGTTCACTAGACCACTAAGTCAATTACAGATCTGAAATGCTGCACAGGGGATGATCGGGTGGAGAAGGGATGCTAGCCATGGGGTTTTCTGACTGCAGTATATGGAGGGTGATCATGAAGGGACTGCTAATGAATGGGGGGGTTAAATACCACTGGGCAGGTGATGGAGGGCATTTTACTTAAAGATATGGGCTGGTGATGGGGTGGGAGCGGGACCTCTAGCCATGGGGTTGGGGGTATACAAGACATGCTGAATTTTTACACGAACATTAGGAAGTTTTCCGATCTGCAACAGGTGGAATCTCAGAAATATCCACAAAAGTTGCACATTTCGGCAAAAGTTTTGCTCAGGAGGAAACGGCAACTTTCACCCACCCCTACTAATATCAAATATGACCATTTGTCAGCTACCAGAAGGAATGGGACATGTTTTGTAGGCTAATGTGTAGGAAAACCTTCTAAAGCAGGTAACAGATCACACAAAGTACAAATCTGTAAATGTAACTCTGGGTACATTGAACATAGGGCTGAAAGCTAATTCTTTAACGAGCACTTCAAAGATCAATGATTGTGAAATTTTAAACTTTCAATTGTAGAATAAAAAATAATTAACGCTTGGAATATGTAAAAAATAAGCAATATAAAAATCAAAAAAATTATAATTACTCCACCCACATATTTTATACTATCTTTATTGAAAGGCCCCATAGTAAATATAAATTTGTCAGACATTTGAGTCATATTAATTACATAATGGGTCCATGCAGCATTACAGTCTTTATTATCACAATGCACACTGTGCAATTTGTTATAACTTTATATTTACAAACAAAAACCATGAACTTGGAGGTATAGCAATTGACAATTGACCCATTTCATACTATAATAGGTATAGATCTCTGAACATATGGGTAAAAAGACATGTGGATCTCAAAACTAGCCTGCAGCTCTAATAGACAGTTCCTAAGTGTTCCTATCCCAACTCATCTCTCCCCCTAAGGTTAGTTAGTTAGTTAGCTGAAATTATTTCACCAGGTAAACCTACAAAAGTATAACAATAAACTCAGTTACAGATTTGATTTGGAGGAAGGGGAACATACGAACATACGAAATTTGCCAGCAGATAAAGGCCTAGAGGTCTATCATGTCTGCTCGAACGTGCAGCTAGCACCCCTTATCGCAGCTGCCCCTCCTTCCATCCTTCCCTTCATTAAGCCTCCTTGTCCTGTCCCATCCCTTTGAAGCAGTCCACTGTTCTACTGCATACTACTTGCAGGTAACGATTCCACCCAGCCACTACCCTCTCTGTAAAAGTGTCTCCTCATCTCCTCCTGAACCTTCCTCCTCCAGTCTCATATCATAGCCCTGGTGGCCTCCCCTCTTACTTTGAACAGCCCTCTGTACCTGTCTTGTTTATTCCTTTCATGTATTTAAAGGTTTTCAATCATGTCATCCCTGTCCCTCCTCTCTCCAGTGAGTACATGTTCAACTCCTTCAACCTCCTCTCGTATGATAAGTCCCCAGCCCCTTGATCATCTTTGTCGCCCTGCGCTGTACCTCCTCCAGTAACTTAATGTCCCTCTTCAGACACGGGCCAGTACTGCACACAGTACTCCAGGTGTGGTCTAACCAATGACCTATACAGTGGCAGAATCACCTCCTCCCTCCTCGAGGATATACCCCTTGCAATACAACCCAGTATTTTGTTGGCCTTTGCAGCTGCCTTCCTACACTGTGCTGAGTTGTTCATTGACCCTGTAATGAGCACCCTCAGATCCTTCTCCGACTCTGTCTGGGCTAGCTGCACTCCCCCCAGCTGGTAACTCCTGCTTGGGTTCTTCATCCCAAAATGCAGCACCCTGCACTTTTTGGCATTAAACCCCAGTTGCCAGGTGTCTGACCAGGTTTCAAGCTTTGCCAGATCATCCTGCAACCCCTGCCATCCCCTAGGTCATCCACCACCGTGTCACCTTGGTATCATCAGCAAACAGACTGATCTTGCTCTTGATGTCCCATGATATGTCTGCAATGAATATCCCAAACAACACTGGTCCCAACACCAAGCCCTGTGGAACACCGCTGTCACTTCCCTTGGGTGTGAGAGCCCCCACCCACCACCACCTCTGTTGCCTTCCCCAGCTGCTTCCACCCAGCTCACCAGCTTTGCACCCGCCCTGTGCCTACTAACTTCCTTCCCAGCCTTCCATGCGCACCGAGTAGAATGCCTTACTGAAGTCCAGATATAGGACATCCACTGCATGGCCCCTGTCCAGTTGCCTAGTTACCCAGTCATGGAACTCGACCAGGTTAGTTTGGCAGGATCTGCCACGTATGAAGCCATGCTGTCTGCTGTCCTGTAGTCCTTTGGCCTCTAGGAGGGCTACCAGCCTCTCCTTCAGGATAGTCTCCATTAGCTTACCCACGATGGATGTGAGGCTCACTGGTCTGCAGTTTCCCGGTTCATCCTTGGGGCCACTCTTGTGGAGGGGCACCACATGAGCCATCCTCCAGTCCTGAGGTACACACCCTGAATGTAGTGAGGCATTAAATAGGTCTGCCAAAGGTCCTGCAAGGACCTCTGCCAGCTCCTTCAGTACCCCTGGGATGGATGCCATCTGGGCCTGGCGCCTTGTCCACCCTCAGTGCCTTCAAACCCTCTCGAACTCTGCCCTCCATGATTTCCCATCTGTCACCACTCCCCCTGCTTCTGCCATTCTCCTACTTTGGTGTCACCACCCTCTTCTCTTAGTAAATACTGAGCAGAGTACTCATTTAGTGCTTCCGTCTTATCGCACCCTGTTTCCACCCAACCCCCTTCCTTCCTTATCCTTACTATGTGGTCCTTACAGCTCCTTTTCTCCCTGATGTACTTAAAGAAGTCCTCTCCCCCTTCTTAATGCCTTGTGCCAGCCTGAGTTCCGTAGATGCTTTGGCTCCCTTACTGCCCTTGTCACCTCTTCGATTCTGTCAAGTACCTCCTGTCCTCCCCTCCTTGTTTCTTGTACTCCTAAAGGCAGCTCTTTTTTCTCCTTACCTTTCCATTACCTCCTTGCTCAACCAGCTCGGTTTCTTAGCCCTAGCCTTCTTGCTCTGGGCTTTGCAACAGGTTTTGGTTGCCTCACTATCCCCAGCTTTACGAGCTCCCACCTCTGGTTAGTGTCCATACTAGATTGAATTCTGGCCAGGTACCCTTTACCACTTCCCCATCCTCCCAAAGTCGGCCCTCCTGAAGTCCAGCACTCTTGTGCCAGATTCCCTCCTTCCTTGCCCATATCCAATGTGAGCCATACTGAGTGGTGTCACTCCTGACAGCGGTTCCTCCACTGTAAGTTCTCCCACAAAGTCCCCATTTGCTAGCACAAGGTCAAGGGTATTCCTAACCTGGTTGATTCACTGACCATTTGCAGCAGGAAGCTGTCCTGAAGGCATCCAGCAGTACCTGCTCCTTTGTTCCTGGTTGTTGTTGTGCTCCAGTCCACTCCTGGCATGTTGAAGTCCCCCACAATCACCACATTACCCTTCTGGCAGGTCCTCCTGATCTGTCCCACTAGTTCCATGTCTAACTTCTCCGTCTGAGATGGTGGCCTGTACACCACTCCCATTCTAAGAATCCTATTCTTCGAATCATGGATTTGCACCCAAAGTGACTCTGTACTACCCTCCTCCCCTTCCTCCCTTACACACTTCAGTCCTTCCTTCACATATAGTGCCACTCGCCCTCCTTTCCCAATCACCCTGTCCCTACGAAATAACCTGTACCCTGGTACAGACAGGTCCTAGTCATTGTATTGGGTGGCCCATGTTTCTGTGATGGCTGCAATGTCCACCTCTCCCTCTGCCATGAGAACCTGTAACTCTGCAGTTTTCCTTCCAAGGCTCCTAGCATTAAGGGTAACCACCTTCCACCCTTTTCCCCTCCTCCCATCCTGCCCTCCTTTCTTAGCATCACCAATAGTACTTGGGAAGATGAGGAAGAGGAGGTAAATAGAAAGTATAGTACATTTTTGTACACAGACATGTTACACAAAATATAAACACAATATGCACAGGCAATGTAGTGCAGATTACATTAATAAAACATTGTGCATACAACAGAAGTTTTGTAAAACAAATTCACAGAGGAGCAAGGGAAACAATACAGGTCATAGTCAGGTACAGACACAGAACAAAGTAATAAAATGCCTGTGGTGTAGTTTAGCCATGGCTATGCTGGAATTAGGGCTGTCATCCAAAGGCCAGATTGTTCCACAACTGTTGAAGCCTGCAGCTGAAAGCTAATTGCCTCGAGTTAAGTTTATGTTCAGGAGCAAAGAGTTTGTCTGTAGTAGATCTAAGGGTGCAACTGAAGAGGGTATATGCAGTAAGCATGACCCAGGGTAGCTTAGGAGCTTAATTCACTAAAACTTAAAACCATGTAAGGTAAGGTGCTGAGAATATCAGTTGCCTATTGAAGGCCAGATTAAGCAGTCATAGAGCAGGAAGTGCTGGGTATGACCTGGGAAATGGAGAATGAACCTGCAGAGGGCATTTAGTAGAGAACCTAGCTTAGATTGGTGGCATTAAGGGACAGAACCATAAACCACATCACCGCAGTCAACCTCCTGAAGAAGAAGGATTTGTACCAAGGACTACTTCAGGCTTTGGGAGAGGCAATCACCCACCCTGTATAAGGCTCTAAGTTTTTAAATGATTTGGACACCAGAGACTGAATGTGAGAGGCAAAATCTAGGGACTGGTCAAATAGAATGCCATAGTACTTGTACTCAGTTACAGATTCAAGTGGCCCACCATCGAGAGTATTTATAGCTAGAGAAGGGCTAGTCACCAAGCATTTTGTGGATCCAAACAAAATAGACACTGTTTTATTTTGAGTGAGGGATAATCTGTTGGGTAAAAAATCTGTAGTAAAGGCTATCAAAGTCCAACAAAAGGAAACATGGCTAACATCCAATGACCAAAATTTAACTCCTCCACATTGGAAAGGTTAAAGCAACTTTATTAAACATGCCAGATTAATACCCCATCAAAATACCACTGCAGGTCAGCCCATACAATGGTAGGAGTTTAACCAGAAGTAAATAAAATAGTGTCATCAGCATACAGTGGTGTCAGTCAGGATGCCATGCAGGAATGCTGCAGCATATCGCATAATGCTGCAGTTTACTGCAGGAAACAGTGTAATTCAGTGGCAATTAAGGCCTTTTGTCATGCAGTATTTTGGGGCATCTCACTTATTGTAAGTTATTGCATTGCATCTTGGCTGACTCTGCTGTACTTCTGGATGTTACATGATTTTTACAACCCTCAGTAGGTCATTCATGAGTATAGTAAAAAGAAGGGTTCCCAGTACAGAAATTCATATGTAAAGTTATCCAATCCAAAGTGCTTGCTGTAGGCCTTCCAATTCCTGCATCCTATTCTCCAGGTATGCTTACCTCTCCCCTCTTTTCCTTTTCCTTTTCTTACTTACCACTATTAATAATCAACTTAACCCTTTAAAATAGTCTTAATCATATCCCAGAGTGTTCCAGCCAAGATTTTGGGCAGGTGTCCTCTGGTACAGTCTGTTATATAATGTGGGGTATTTGTCCCTGTGCCTCTTTATCCTTCAGCAGGGATACATTCATTCTCCAGAAAGATGCCTTCCTCTAGAGGTTCAAATCTATCTGTTGGAAAAATGGGGCGTGGTCCAATAAGTCCAAAGGGCCTATTACACAACTATGGAGCTTTGAACTTTGTCATTGACTTCTTTGGGAGTAGGACCTGGTCCAGTCTGGAGTATATCTGGCGGGCTGCAGAGTAAAAGGTATAACCTCTTGTAGAGCAGTACAGATGCTATCATGCATCTTTAAGGCCTAACTTTACTAAAATAGCCTTCATTTTTTTGCCACTAGATGCCCCTAACATTGTATCTCAGAAGTACTGTTTGTCTGTGGAATCAATGTTAAATTGAGGTTCCTCCACGGATCAACAAGTCCTCAGCCTTCCCCACTACTAAGGAGAAGAGTTTTCTGAAGAAAGAAAAGTCACTAGATGGGGATGCTTAGACTGATACTATTGTTATTGTATGATCATTGTATCTGCCTTTAAGGATCACATATCTTCCTTGCTTGTCATCTATTGCCTCTGATTGTTTGAATGCTTCTCTGCTTGGAACTAGAATCACCACATCCCTCCTGCACCCAGCTTGATATGAGGAGTGTACTTGGCGATACCTGAACTTGGTGAGCTTCTGGGACTCTACGTCTTGCAAATTCTGCTTTAGATTGATGGCTGTATGTCAGAACTTTTTTTAGTTTTTTGGGTGGCTGAAACGATTCACATTATATACAACCATTTTTACTAAATGGCTGGCCATACTGCTTAAGGCAAGTTACAGTCATAATAAACCACTTGAGTAACATCTGTCCCTCCCCCGATGTCTAAGACTGAACTACAAATGAAGGCACATACCTCTCATATAACAGCATAAACCAAACAATAGCCAACTGTGCTAACATTTTATAACTTTTAAGCTTCAGAACAATTCCAACATAGGGACATATGCAAGTCTATTTTCTTAGACTTCCTGCGGCATCCCCCACCTTCTGTTTTTTCCGAAGAACAGTGCAGTAGTGGAGCAGAATCCCCTATGTTAGGGGCCACTACTTGAGCTGTTCCTAGTCTATGAGATTTTGATAAACTTACAGAAAGAATAAAATACCACACCACACCATAGACTGTCAATCATTTCCCTCTCATTCCCCCATCCCAAAGTCACTGCAATAAAATATAAAAATATACAGTGATATTTATTATTCCCAGTTCTGCATCACAGAAATATCATGTGAATCCATAAAGCTCAGTTTCCACATGCCAGGATGTTCTGCTGTAAGGTAAATGACTGAGATTTGCAGAAATTGATATTCCTGTGTTTCCCTGCTGTCAGGAATAGGATCCCTCTTTGTTAACAGTAACCCTATTGAGGCAGATCCTTATATTACTCCACTGGAGAGATGCCCCCATGTGTCTTTATTAGTATGCTTGCCCCCTCCCCAAGTCAAAGAATACTACTCATCTCCTAGAGGGACGGCCAACTTCCCCATTACAATACTTTTCTGATGTGACAGCTCCAATTATGCATAGTTTAAGGAGAACGTTGTTTAGACACACAGTTATTAAATGATGTACCTTTTAAGGCTGTATAAGACCATTTAAGACCCAGGGATAGGGTTGCGCTGAGCCGCAATAGGAGCAACAATCAGGGCAGGTGGTCCAGGCCCCCACCCCATTTCTGGAGGCTTGCCCATGCAGCCCCACTACAAACTCCATGACGTCTCACCCTTTCCCCATTCCCCACTGCTAGAAAAAAGTTAGAACATGCATTTTTAAAGCACTGAGTGCCTTATTATTTAAGTATGCAGGTTCAGAGAAGCTAACTGTAGGGCATTTGTAAGTAAACATTGTCTCTCCAAGTAGGAGCCCATTTTTCAGCCCTGTGGCTCCCTCCAAGCAGTCAGATTTTAGAGAGAAAGAAAAAATTAAAAAAGGTGCATATAGTTTTATGTCTCAAAAGTAGCATTCCCTTGTTAAAACAGGGTCAAGCTAACAGCTTCCACCCCCAGTACCAAAGAAGGCAGAGATCGTTTTCAGTCCCTCCTAGCCCAGTTTATGAAATGCTGTGTTTGGTGTCTCTTATGAGTTCAGGAAGGTGGTCTGATGATGGTTTTTTGGGGACTACCAAGCTACCAAATGAAAACAAGTCTTCTGAGAATGGGAAACAGTCATGGACATAGGGGTATGAAGTACTGTAGCATGGGGCTTAAAAGGTAAGAACATCTTCCCCTTGTGGTTCAAATCCCAGAGCAGTAAAGTGTGGAAACAAATGTCTTACACCATACTTAGGAAGGGAAACCAAGCTTCCTCATTCAGGTGTTCTGATTATCTTGCCGTCCATGGGTCACTTTCCTTTGCACTGTTGTAGCAGATTCCAGATGTCCTTCATTGTATGTGGATCAGCCCTCTGCACCGTGGCTTTAATCTGGTGTTGGTGCACTGTAGACCATTCTCGTCATGTTGACCTAGAATGAGTCAGTTGTCTCTTGGCTCAGGGCTGTAGGGGTATCTCACACTCCTGCAGGGTCGCTATCACCTCTGTCTGCTTGTGGCATAGCTTCACTTTGTCCTGCCAGAAGATCCTGATCCTGGCAGGGTAAGGGGTTTGGAATGTTATCTGCTTAGCTCTGAGGTCCTTTATATCACTGTATTGCAGTCTCTTTTTTTAAATGTCCAGGTGGTAGGCCTAATCTAAAAAGAACCTTACACTGTTAAGAGTAATCCCTTTGTTCTGCCCTGTGAGCCTGCAAAAACTGGAAAATGTCATCAAGATCAGTCTCAATCTGGCATGTGGGTGAATGGGTTTGGGGAGTAACACTCAATATCCATGCTCTAACCAGATGTCCATGTTTTTGGGGGGGGAGGCTACTATATCCCACAGAAGGTGCACTAAATAATCACACATGAGACTCTCTTCAGAGCTTTCAGGTAGTCCTGTTAGATGGAGATTGTCTTGTCTTGATTTAGCTTCTAGATCAGAGCATTTGTCTTGGAGGGCCTCCACATAATGAAGCAGAGAGTCTAAGGCCATCCTCAGCTGTATGGTGCCTTCCTCACCACTGCCACTCTTTCTTCCACCTTCTCTAGCCCTTGCTCAACACCAGCCAGTCTCTCATTTAGGTAGCAGATTTCTTGTTTGTTTTCTGTACAAGAGGCTTTTATTTATCCAATAGCAACCTCAAACTGCTTCCATGTAAGTCTCTCCCTCTCACATTCCATATCATAGCTAAAAGCCCTAGAACTAGCTGGAGACATACTGTGGTTCTGATCAATGCTGTTTTCTCGCAGTCTCTCTTCATCCCAGATCAGTATCAGTTTTGAGACTAGGAATGGGTCTGTCTGTCTTCACCCTTTGCTCTGGATGGCATTTACTAAATTTTGGCTGAGCCTGAAGTTAGAGGGATAAAATTGTTACTGCAAGAAGGAAGAAAGCTCTTCTCAAAAGCTGATAATCGGGCTATGATGTCCCCAGAATTCCTATTCCACACTCATTTAACAAACCAGCAATCATTGGCATTACTGCACTGAGGACTAAAAGAGAAGAGAATACATTTTAAAATCCATACTCCTTGAAACTCAGTGGGTTTAATTTTCAAAACTCAGTGCAAGCCTCTCCAATGGTGGCTTGCATCAATTGTCAGTGCACTAGGGACCCTACGCCCTATTCTCTATAAGGTAGGGTCCTGGCTGCAAAGTCCTGCAGCTTGCGGCAACTGTGGCAGTGTGCCAAATAGTCAGCGTATATCTGGATGGCATGCTGCAAGCTGCGGGGTGGCTGTGCACCACTCTAGGATGTCCTTGGTGGCTAGCAAACCCCTCTCAGCCCAGATCCCCTTCCTACTAAAATTGATCCAAACCCTGGTGGTCTGGTGGATCCCTCCCAACCCTGATCTGTCCATGTAATAATAGATATCATTCCGTGGTGGTACAGTGTCTCCACCAGCACCGATCTTCCCATATAATAATAGATATAATTCTATGGTGGTCTAGTGGACCTCCATCCCCCACCCCAGTAGGCAGTACTCCACCACCCCACTGCCCCACCTGTCCAATCCCAGAGCAGGAAATTGGCACAGATCTCCACTCTTCACCATGGCCAGCTGCTGACTGAGCTGTCAATGAGTGCGTACTGTATATATTATGTGCTCAGTGATTCACAACTCACTGTCAATCCAGTGAGCACATACTGTATATAGTATGTGCTCATTTACAGCTCAGTCAGTGGCCAGCTGTGGTGGAGAGTTGAGGGCTGTGCCAGTCGCTGGCTTGGGAATGGGATAGTGGGGAGTGGGGTGGTGGGGCACTGCCTGCTGGGGTGGGGGGGTACTGGTCCACTAGACCACCAAGGAATTATATATATTATTATATGGGCAGATCAGGGCTGGGGGGCTGCTAGACCACCAGGGGATGGTATCAGTTTTAATAGGAAAGGGTTCTGAGCTGGGTGGATCTGCTAGATCACCTGAGACATATATTCATTTTAATGGGAAGGAGTTTGGGATGGGTGGGTCTGCTAGACCACCAGGGACATGTTTATTTAATAAAAAGGTAATTGGGGCGGGTGGGTCTGCTAGACCACCAGTGACATGATTGATTTTAATTAAAGGGGATCAGGAATGGAGGCAACAATGGCACATGTTCCCTCCCACCCAAGGAGGGCTCTGAGAGTTGTGCAAGTGCTCTAACCCTCCTAGAGGGCAAACTTCTAAGTACCCTTAGACCAGCCCTGGCTGCTCTAAGGGTACCAAGAATTTTGCCCTCTTGGAGGGTTTAGAGAATCCCAAATTAGTGGATACGGCAGCTTGTGTCTGCTGCATGCCCCCTAGCACTATGCTGTAGCCCATTTTGTGATGCAAGGATGGCACAAGCCCTCTTTGGTACATGCAGCCTACAGTTGACACAGGCTGCATTTGAGAATTGCTTCCATTGCATCTTTTGGTGCAAGTGGAACGTGGTGCCGTTTCTTGTTGTGCAAGTCTCTTGTAGCATTCTGGGAGCTTTGAGAATTGTCCCAGTGTGTTTTGGGATTTAAGACCCAAAGTAAACTCATCTTAAATAGCAGCAGACAAAGGAATACAAAACAAAACTGGGGAAGGTGTTTGGTGGTTAATGTTGTGAAAACCATTTACAACTGGCTGCTCTGAAGAAAGAACACTGGCCAGAGCAGGAGAAAAAGGGGACAATTAATGAGTAGAGTCAATTTGTTATTAAAGATTTGTATTTTATGTATGCATTTGTATTGCTCCAGAATGGTGCTGTGTTGACAGCACTGGTGCCTGAAGTCCTCCATTTATCCACATGACAGGTACAGCACAGCTGATTACAGTGCATGCTTCCCCACAGTACCCCACCAATGTGCATGAATCCTGCAAGGATGGGAACACTACATGGGTGAGAAAGTAATTCAACCTCCATGCCATTCAGTCCTTGGCCTCTCATTTGAGACTGCCAACAATGGTACCAATTAGTGCACATTGGTTGCTGGTTTTGTGATGTGGATACCTGTCCACTGGGAACCAGACTGAGACCACCACAACTCATTTCACATAGGCTGCTAAACAGACATCAGGTGATAATGGCTTTTGACCACTACTGACTTGTGCTGAATTTGAACCCATGACCAGGAGGTGAAGGACTTCTTAACCCAATACCAGTCCACCAAGACATCCAGTTCCTAAGACTGGAATCAAGTTTAATAATTATAGAACAGGATTAACTTTCAAAAAACAAAGAACATTTTGAATCAGTGAACATAAATTTCTTTTGTATATACAATGTGTACATCTTGAAAAAGTGTATTATAAATTCATTGTGGTAATACAAAAAGATGATATCAGAGTTTGCAGAAAAATCCCCAAAAGTCTGGAAATCCAAAGTTAACACTTCTCATGTCAATAACCATAACTGTTCCTTTTCCAACAACTCCTTTTGGTAGGAATGCTTCCTTCCCAAACTGCATATAACCTAGCTAACTGTGACACAAAATGACATTGTAAAATGGGTAGAAAATTCTTAGCTGCTGATAGCTGAGGCAGGCTGGCAACCATACATTTACCCTGGCTTTATGCCTGGTAAAACAAACTCTGGTCAGAGCTGATACTGCTGTGGAGAGCTTTTAGGAGCAGCATGAACATTGAAAAGAATATACAGTGCTCTCACCACACTGGAGTCAGCCATAACAAATACTTGGTGATTACAGTACTGTTCATGTGTGATACTTGCACATGCTCAGTTTGCCCTGGAGTCACATGTGCACAACATGGCAGCACTAACATGACTAAGTATGTGTAATACTTATGCATGTGTAGTGTGTTTGTGTCACAAATCCCCCACCCATGCCTTAACCAGCATGCCTCTCACACCTGGTTGCCGCAGACCCTTCTCTGTGTTTGACCATCGCCCTTTCCTGTGCCTAAACCCAACCCTCTCAGCTGCTGCAGACCCTTCTCTGTTTTTGCCCCTCACCCTTTTCTGTGCCCACATCCAGTCCTCTCAGCAAAAGTGGCATGCCCTGGACTTCTGGATAGTTGAAGCCCAGTCTTCAGTCCAGTACATCAAGCCAAGGCTGACTGCTCAAACCCCATGGTGTAATGTGAGTCTGGTTTTACAAAATTTTAATCCACTCACTTCCTGTATCTGGAGGGATTAACTTTCCGTTGGTTAAATAAAATAAAGTAACATGTCTCTTTTGGAATGCAGATACTTCCTAAGACTTAAAATACTTCTAGTTACACAGTGAGGGATTGAACATGATGGGCCTAGAGAACAGGCAGAGAACACCAAGGAGAAGGAGTTGCTGTTATAACTATGCTTCTCTACTGGGACTAAAGAACTATAACTCTACTACTGGGACCTTCAATTTAAGGTAAAAACAAAACAGCAACAAAAAAAAGTTAGTGTTTTTGTCTGAGTTGATTGAAGTGAATTGTTATCTGTGCAGTTAGCTAGCTGTTTGTCTCAGGTGGCTGAAGAGAATTATGTGAGCAATTACCTAAGTGTAGAAAAAGCTGTGAAGTAGGGGGAGTTGCTTAGCTAGAAGGAAGCCATGTTAAAGCCAGATTTAAAAACTGCCCTGGATAGCTTCTGCCAGAGAACAAGCAGAGAACACCAAGAAGAAGGAGCTGCTGTTATAACTATACATTTCTACTGGGACTATATTGCCCTCCTTCCTTCCTTCCCCTCCACACTAAGCCAGTTCCATTTTTATAGGCATAGGATTTGACTGACAACAGGAACTTCCTGTTTGGGAGCAGGAAGTGAGTGATCACAGAGCCATGAAAGACTCACCATCCTAGAAGGAAAAGAATAGCTCTCCATCCCCCCAGCTGCTGAAGGTCTGACTCTGAGCAAGTAAGGAGACTACTGAGAAATATAAGAACTTCTTGTCTCAGAACAGGAAGATCAGGAGCTTAAAGGGCACAGATGCAGTAAGTAAGTAGGGAGGGAAGAAAAAACAGAGGAAAGAATAAGTATTCTAAACAACAGTTAAGGGGCCAGAAATAAGATATAATGGGAGTGGTGCAGTGCAGTGGCTGTGGAGCAGCAGTCTTCCAGGAGATGTTCTGGAGGATGCGGTGTTGTCCCATCTGCAGGCACCTCTCTGGACTGAGGGAGGAGGTTGCTCTTCTCCAGGTTGAGTTGACCAGGATTTTGGGGACCTCCTCCTCCAACCCAGGGACCACCAGGGCCACTGTCATTGCCTCAGAGATTGCCAAGAAAGAGGAGTGGTTGGACCACAGTGGGCTCAAGGAGCTTGAGGGTGGTGGAACAGAGGCACATTCCACCAGCTGTACCTCTTCACAATTCATATGCCATTCTGGCAAAGTGCGCTTCTCCTATGGAGGCACCCACAGTGGAGACCAAGGAAGATGCTGGGAACGTCCACAAAAGAGACTCACAAGAGGGTGGCATGGGACCCCACAGGGGAAGGAAACAACTCCTGGTGGGGGACTCCATTGTTAGGGGGTAGAACTGGGGAAGGAAGGGTAGAGGGAGGTAAGGTGCCTGCCTGGTGCCATGGCATGGAGCAGCTGGATGTCATTGTCCATCTAGGGACAAATGACCTGACTGAGAAAGAGATCAGAGCAGTGCAGGAAGAGTTTGTGGAGTTGGGAAGGGGCATTAGACAAGTAGCAAGCACAGTAACCTTCTTGGAGGTGCTGCCTGTCTATGGCATGAATGAGGCTAGGGTGCTTCACACTATGGGATTCAATCAGTGGTTGAAAACTGGTGCAGAGCTCAGGGATTTGGCTTCATTGGGGACTGGGGGTCCACCTGGAGTGATGCAGGCCTATACTGGCATGATGGTCTGCATCTGTCCAGGAGGGGAACCAGGATCCTGGGTCATAGGTTTAAATGCTTCATTGGCAAGCATGTAAACTAGCCAAGGGGGAAGCCACAGGAAAGGAGCAGGGAAATCCTAGCCCCCCCTCAAAAATCAGGGTAGTAAGTGAGGTAAACACCAAGATAGAGATGTTGATAGGGAGAAGGGCAGGGGATAAATGGAGAAAATGACAAAGGCAATAAGGACAGGGATGGGGCAAAAAGGGGTAAGGCCATCAAGAAATGGAGGGTATTGAGTACCAACGCCTGTAGTCTGGGCAGCAAGTTCCCTGAACTTGTGGCCTTGATGGAAGAGGGATGCCTGGATATCATAGCAGTCACAGAAACATGGTACACAGAGAACCATGACTGGGATGTTAAAATATCATTGTACACAACCTACAGGAGGGTAAAAGAGGGGGAGGAGTAGCTCTCTATGTAAGGGAAAGGATAAAAGCAACAGAACAAAAGAGTAAACAGGGAGGAGAGGAGGCACTGCAGGTCACCTTAGAGACTGGAAATGGCACCAGAATCTGCACAGTGGTTTTATACAGACCCCCATGTCATGCAGAGGGAATGGACATGATAGAAGGCATCCTTAGGATGGCAGAGAAAGGGAAGATACTTTTAACGGGAGACCTGAATATGCCAGATGTTAACTGGAGCACCTTTGCTGCAGCCACATCTAAGAGCAGGGCCATTCTTGATGCCCTACAGGTGGCATACCTCAGACAGCTAGTTTTGGAACTCACTCATGTGAGACCAATCTTAGACCTCGTACTCTCAAATGGGGACAGTGAGAGGATCTCAGATCTAGAAATGGGTAGCCAGCCGGGAACAAGTGACCACCAAACAGTGTGCTTCATGATAAACTCAGCTACCGAGTCAAACCATACAAAATTGAGGGTATCAGACTTCAGGAGGGCTGACTTTGGCAAGATGGGAGAGTGCCTTAGAAAAGCACTAGCAAACAGGCTAGAAGGAGGGGTGGAGCAACAATGGGGAAACATCAAAACTGCCATCACAGAGGCAACTAAGCCTTTGTGTGAAGCAAATAAACAAATCAAAACAAAAGAAAAAGCCACTATGGTTCTTAAAAGAGGTGGCGGGGAAGGTTAGGGAGAAAAAGATATCATTTAGGAAGTATAATAAAACACAGAAGAAGCAGGACAGAGACTATACCAGTTAAGGCAGAAGGAAGCAGGGAGGGAAGTCAGAATAGCAAAGGCCCAAACTGAGGAAAGATAGCCAACTTGGTTAAGAAGGGGGATAAAACCTTTTATAGGTACATCAGGGAGCATAGAAAGACAAAGAGAGGGTTAGTGAGGCTGAATAGAAAGGGCAGTAGGTGGGCAGAGAGGGACAGTGAAAAAGCAGGGACACTGAATGAATACTTCTGCTCAGTATTCACAAAAGAGGAGGAGGGGGAGGTGCCTAATCCAATTAACAGAAGCACTCTGGATGGGGGGGAGATCCCAGTCCTTTCACAGAAGAAAGAGTTCTGAAAGAACTCCTAAAACTGAAGGTGGACAAAGCAATGGGGCCTGATGAAATTCACCCCAGAATTCTAAAAGAATTAAGGGAAAAGCTAGTGACACCACTGACTACCGTTTTTAACAATTCATGGGAGGATGGTGTGGTACCTGAGGATTGGAGGAAGGTGGATGTGATTTCCCTTCACAAAAGTGGGACCAAGACAGAGGCAGAAAACTACAGACCTGTCAGTTTGACCTCTGTGGTAGGAAAAGAGATGGAATCACTTCTGAATGAAAGAATTGTTGAGTACCTAGAGGCCAGTGGGGCACAGGACACAAGGCAGCATGGGTTCACAGCAGGAAGGTCATGTCTGATAAATCTAATTGATTTCTTTGGCTGGGTGACCAAAGTAGTAGATGAGAGAGGGGCTGTGGACATGGCCTACCTAGACTTTAGCAAGGCATTTGACTCAGTCCCACACAAAAGATTAATAATCAAATTAACCAGCCTTGGAGTGGCTCCCAGTGTGGTAGGTTGGGTAAAACATTGGCTGGACAACAGGACACAGAAGGTAATTGTAAATGGTGCCCACTCTAAAGAAAGAGGGGTTACTAGTGGGGTACCACAGGGTTCAGTACTGGGTCCAGTCCATTTTAAGGTCCTTATAAGTGACATTGCAGAGGGACTGGAAGGAAAAGTATACCTATTTGCAGATGATACAAAGATCTGCAACAGAGCTGATACACAAGGAGGCATGGAAAGGATGAAAAGGGACTTGGCAAGGTTAAAGGAATGGTCAGAAGTATGGCATCTTGGATTCAATGCAAAGAAGTGCAAAATAATGCACCTGGGAAACAAAAACCCAGGGGAAGATTACACAATGGGAGGGGGGTAGTAACAACAACAAAAATGTAAAGGGACCTGCGGTTAATCCTATCAGATGATCTTAAGGTTAGCAAGCAATGTGAGAAGGCAGTAGGGAGGGCTTGGGGGATACAGGGATGTATAGGGAGAGTCGTCACCAGCAGAAAACAGGAAGTTGTTATCCCTTTGTACAGACAGTTGGTGAGACCACATCTGGAATACTGAGTCCAGTTCTGGAGACCCAATCTCTGCAAGGACATAGACAGGATTGAGGCAGTCCAGAGGAGGGCAACTAAAATGGTGCAGGGTCTGCAAGACAACCCATACAAGGAGAGACTAAAGAAGCTTAATATGTATACCCTTGAGGAAAGGAGGAAGAGGGGATACATGATAGAAATGTTTAAGTACCTCAGTGGAATCAACAAAGTCCAAGAGGGTATCATTTTTCAGAAAAAGAGTTGTGCAAGAACAAGGGGACACAATTTGAAGATAGAGGAGGGACAGCTCAGGGGCAATGTGAGGAAGTATTTTTTTCACAGAGAGGGTGGTGGATGCATGAAACAGCCTTCCTGAGTAGGTTGTGTGGTCTAAAACTGGAAGAATTTAAGAATGCATGGGACAGACATAAGGCAATTTTTGTGGGGGTGGAAGGAAGAAATAGGCTGTTGGTTAACTAGGATCTGCAGCTTATCCTGTAGGTAGGGAAATGGGCAGACTAAATGAGCCAAGTGGTCCTTATCTGCCATCAAAGTCTATGTTTCTGTGTTTCTATGTAGAGTCCTTTACAACATTAAATTACTATATTACAGCTAGGGGATGGACATGATGGACCTAGAGTCCATTAAAACAGTAAATTACTATGTTACATTGAGTGGTTGGACATGATGGACCTAGTGTCACTTACAACATTAAATTTCTATGTTACAGTGATGATGGACCTCCAGCATCTGATAACATTAAATGGTTATGTTACAGTGAAAGACTGGACAAGATGGACCTCGAGTCTCTGACAACATTATTTCTTTTTATTTATTTATTGAGGTCTCAGATTATAACACCTTTGGGCAATGAACTATTTTACAAAGGTTCCACATCAGAAGATTTAAGAACAGATACTAAAGGCAAATCAAGCAGAAAATCATATTACTGTAGCAACACATTTCAGAGGAGGAACGTATTAAGGATTTCAGGGAGATTGTACAACGAGCACCTGGTGTACAGCACACACACACATATAAACAGGAGATATACAGGTGAACACACTAAAGTGAATCAGCCAAAAGGCCTTGTCAAAACTGTTACAAGCTACCAGGGAGAGCTAACAAACTAAGAGCATGAGCTGAAAGAGCTTATAAGGACTGTTACAGTTAACAGGAAGAGTATAGTACAGGAGAGGTGGAGGGGTAGGGTAGGCACAGGGAGGAGTGGAGGTTGGGGAAAGGAAAGTGGGGGAGAAATAAGTGGCTAGATTGGTGGAAGGGAGATAGTGAGAAGAGGTTGGAGTAAGTAGAGCTAAGGATAGTTTAAGTGCTAGAACAGACCCATCATGGGGTAGTAGGGGCAGCTAAGGAAAAAAATCACAGCTGCTGTTTGCTATTAGGTGTTGACAGAGCTTAAATTTAAACAGGCCCAGTTTGGCTTCTGAGGAGATGTTTCTGTGCAGAGAGTTAATCCAGACGGGGGCTCTATATTCAAATGATCTTTGCCCTTAGGCAGTGCTGCACCTTGGGACCAGGAAGAGTTGGTTTTCAGAGCCACGAGTATGGCGTGGGTTACAGGAGAAACTTAACAGCTTTTGTACCCCAGGCGGTGAGAGTCCAGGACTTGTTTTCTTAGCTAGTAGGCAGGTTTGGCATTTGATCAACTTTTTAATTGCAGCCACCCCATCTGAGCATAGAGGTTGCATGTATGCGTGAGATGAGCTGCTCCTGTGATGAGTCTACAGGCTTTGTTTAGGGCTATGGAGATCAGTCTGAGGGACATAGCAGTGGCAGAGCCATAGATGACTAGCCCATAATCTATAATAGTGATGATTGAGCTGTGTATTGCCAGCCTAAGTGCCTCTGGAATCAAACAGCATCTGTGCCTATGCAGTAGTTCAATTTGAATGTTCACTGATTTGGCAATGTTTTCAATATACTGCAAGTATGATAAAGAGCTATCAATAGTTACCCCAAGGTATTTGAAATGTGGACTCTGTTCAAGGGGTGCCCAGGTGGTTACTAATGGCAAGTGTGCGGAATTTATGCTTATTATGGGAGCTGCCGAATAGCATAACTTTGTTCTTCTTATTGTTTAATATCAGCTTGTAACTACTGAACCAATCCTCCACACTCATGAAGCTGAGCTGCAGCTGGTTTTCAAGCAGCTTTAAGATGTGGGTTTCTTGTGTAAATAATGGCATCATCCACATACAGTAGGATCTGTTCATTGCAGGAGCCTGGAAGGTTATTCAGAAAAAGGTTAAACAGAAGGGGGCCAAGTATGGACCCTTGTGTGACACCAGAGAGGACTGGTCACCTTGCAGAGAGGAGATTAGATATCTTCACCTGTTGTGTACAGTTCTGCAGGTAGCTTTTGAACCAAGTACTGGTTAACTTTGAAAGCCCTGCACTGGACAGTTGCTCAAGTAATGTTATAGTTCACCCTATCAAAGGCTTTAGTCAGATCTATAAAACCTGCTCCCACTAACTGACCTTGATCCAGGGAGTTATGAATGTAGCTTGTGAATTTGATAAGCACAGAGGTGGTACTATACCCTTTTCTGAAACCATGCTGTTGGGGGTATTGGATTTTGTATTTGTCTAAATAATCAACCGGCTGGTCAGCAACTATATGCTCTACTGCTTTGGATAGTGGGGGGAGAAGGGAGATAGGTCTATAGTTCACATGTTGAACCCTATAACCGCTTTTGTGTACCAGAGTTACCATGGTGGATCTTCACTGGTACTATTTTACAGTGAGGGGTTGGACGTGATGAACCTCGAGTCCCTTACAACATTAAATTACTATATTACAGTGAGGGGTTGGATGTGATGAACCTCGAGTCCTTTACAACATTAAATTACTGTATTACAGTGAGGGGTTGGATGTGATGGACCTACAGTAGTGTCACTTACAACATTAACTTACTATGTTGCAGTGAGTGGTTGGACAAGATGAACCTCGAGTCCCAGGCAACATTAAATTACTATGTTACAGTGAGGGGTTAAACATATTGGTCCTAGAGTACTTTACAACATTAAATTAATATATTAGAGTGAGTGGTTGGACATGATGGATCTCAAGTCCTTACAACATTAAATTACTATATTACAGTGAGGGGCTGGACCTGATTGACCTAGTGTCCCTTACAAAAATAAATGACTATGTTACAGTGAGGGGTTGGACATGATGGACTCAGAGTTCTGTATAACATTAAATGACTATGTTACAGTGAGGGGTTGGACATGATGGACCCAGTGTCCCTTACAACATTCAATTACTATATTACAGTGAGGGTTTGGACATGATGGACCCAGAGTCACTTAAAACATTAAATTATTATGTTACAGTGAGGGGTTGTACATAATAGACCACAATCCCTTTCAACATTAGAGTACTATGTTACAGTGAGGGGTTGGACATCATGGACCCAAAGTCCTTTACAACATTAAATTACTATCTTACAGTGAGGGTTTGGACATAATGGACCCAGAGTCCCTTACAGAATTAAATTACTATGTTACAGTGAGGGGTTGTATCCGATGGACCCAGCATCCCTTACAACATTAAATTACTATTAACAGTGAGGTGTTGGACATGATGGACCCAGAGTTCCTTATAAGCTTTGCCAGGACCTCTGCATACATGGAGGGGCAGCAAACTCTTTGAGGATTGTTGTGTCCTCAATATAAAGACTGCTATAGCTAGAGCTGTGAACATTCCTCCTTGCTGGCCTCACATGCTGTGAAGCTTGATCAAATAGAAATAAGAAATGAAAATGTGGAGGTGGACATTGGACAACAAAATAAAATGAGAGAGGTGTGAAGTTATAAAACTGAAAAAAACACAAAGTCTTTATGGGTCTGAACAGGGAATTTCACTAACAGACATGCAGCTAAAATAAATAAATTAAAATGTCAACCTCTATGTATCTAACACAAGAAGGCTGAAGATTAACTATCAAGATAATCAAGAGTTAAGACTCAAATGTGTTGCAAAGTACAGTAATCTGAGAGCAGATAGCAGTGGAATTCAGGACAGGTTGCAAGACTAAGAAGTTAGCTAGCTGTTCCAAAGCTATGTTTCTTATATGCCCTTAAAATGCTGAGTGCCTACTCCAAGGCACTAGCTGTCAGATCACTTTAAAGCAGGCATGGCTAGAGAGACAAGCTGGAAAAAATAGTGTTGTAACTGGTCTACTCAGCAGAGAGAAGGGAGTATTTCATTCAACTGGTGTAGTGAATTGCAGTTGTGGAAGGATGGTGCACCCCTTTATGGTGACACCCCGATGGTGAAATGGGAAAAAAGACCATTATGGCAACATTCACGGTAATGGTCCTTTTTCCTTCTTTCACCTTCCCCCAGTGTCCCTCCCCATCCCCGGGCCAACTCCAACCTGGAGTTGGAATCTTAAAGTCTGGGTCATGCAGGGGGCAGAGGCCCCACATAGGGGTGTGTGGGGTGCAGCCCCCCACAGAAAACACCTTCAGAACAGGTGGCACAATACCTGCATCAGTATTGTGCCGTCACTGTGGTGGAGGTTGACATTGTTGCTGCCGACATAACTTGGTGCTTCCAGGGAAGGATACAATGGAAACTTCAAAAATGTGTGCTTTGGTATCCCATTTTCCCAGCTACAGCAAGATGGCTGCAGGCTCAGCCCACAGCCTAACAGTGGGATTTGGCATTTGAGAAAATTACATAGAGAATTCATGACCTGCTTCACTCATCCCTGATTGCCATTACAAAAGTTGGTTGCCTGAATTACCATAAGCCCCTATTGTTTGGGGTGACTTGCTCATTTTTATTTATTTGAAAAATGGTAACTGGGACAGGCACATTGAGCCAAGGCTTATTTCCAGGTGAGAACCAAGGAAGGGGAAAGTGGAATAAGCAGACATACAAAACAAGCATCAAAACATTTGGTCAGACATGAAATACAATATGATACAAAATAGAATAAATATTAAAAGAATACATGTGCAGAAATAAAGTGCTAAAAATACTAGTTAGTACATTAACACATAGTTAACATCAATAAATAGTATCCTGAGCAAGTAGCTGGATGGGTTAAGGTACAGCCATGGAGGTACTGGGGGGAGAGGTAATAGGAACACGTGGGCAAGGGCTGAAGTTTCAAGTGGCACCTGAGGGAGCCAGGGGATGGGGAGTAATGGAGGGGGGAGGAGTTGTTCCAGAGTGAAGCAAATCAATAGAAGAAGGCAGATTGCCCAGCTGAGGAACAGGGATGAGGAATGGCAAAAATGTGATGGTCCCTGGAATGGAAGGAGCAGGAAATGGGGGGGTTGGAATAGAAGAGAGAAGAGGTAATACAGAAGGGAGTCAAATCACTATGATGAGTGGGCAGGAGAAGGATAGGATAGGTCATGGGTGTCAGCAGTGATGGGGGGTGAAGGAGGGAAAAGAGACCGTGGGCGGAAGAGTGGTAGGTATGGAGTGGAAAAAGCAAAGGGAGAATGGTGATTGACTGGGAGAAAAGCCAACCAAAAAGAGGGTCTATAAAAGACAGAGAGAAGCCAACAATTGCCTGTTTGTATGCTACAAAACTTTGCCCAGCCTCCTGCCCAGAAGATGGCAGGTAGGGTAAAGGGAAAAGAGGAAGTGCATAAGGGTTAGTGGCCAGGGGATGACAGCTAGAGGTGGACAGTAGTGGCTAGCTGGCCCCAAGGTGGTGAACAGAACAAAAGGTGGGGAGACAGGAAGGAGTGGGGGAGGTTAAAGACATACACAGAAGCCAGCCTGGTGGTGTTGAGAGTTGAGGCACTGGATGCCGCACCTAGTGCCATTATGGCAACCTGGGTTCAGGAACAAACCCAGATTGTTGGGGTTGTCGGGTGGGTGGAGAGTGAGGAGTGGGATTGAGCTGCAGCAAGGTGGCTCTCCTCTCCTCTCCGGGGAGGGATGTGTGCTTGCCTCCCCGTAGTTCGACTCTCATTGGGTTGAGGTCCAATGGGAAGTATAGGAGGAGGGGGCAGCAGGCAATCACCAAGGGTAGGGTGGAAGGTGCTGAGCTGGTACCTGGCATGCGTGTGTGCATCCATGCTCACACACGCTCGTGTCTGCCAGTGTCCCAGGTGGGGAGAAAACCAAGGAGAAAATAAAAGATATACACAGTAAGAAAATGGGGACCTGGTATGGGAAGGGCCAGGAGAATGATGCACACCTACACAGGGAAGCAGCTCCTGGGTGTGCATCCAGGGACAGAGAACATGCTTGGGTGTACATAATAGCATAACTGAGTGTCAAAGGAATATGTAAAAATTAAAAAGAGAAAAAAAGTGTTAATGAAAATGAACAATGTATGGAAAGATGGTAGTATTATAATAAAGTAATGCTGACTGAGCACCAAAGTTTACAGAAGTGTGTTGTTATTGAATGAGTGATGGATTCTATGACAAACATGGCAGCTACCTTCACTCACTGAATACCTTCAACAAGGCCCTAAAAAGTACAATTCACTTAAATTGTAAAAAATAATTAAATAATTTAGATGTGTTTTTCCTCTCATAATTCCCACATTACTGACATAAACATATTTTTAAAACAAGGGATTATTCAGTTTTATTTCCTAGTGTTTCTTTGATGATCATCCCCCTCCTATCCTTAAAGGCTTTCAAGAGCGAACTCTGCTGCTTATCCTGCCACAGATAACATTAAGATCTTGAGCCTGCTGGCCAAGTGGCTCTGACAGTTGAGGTGCTGGAAGCCACACTTCGTGCCACGACAGAGACCCATATTCAAGAATGGACATGGGATGCCAGGTGTCAGTCAGGGCAGGGGAGGATTGACCATCCAGAGGACTGCTCTCCTCTCCTGTGGAGGGTGGGTTGTAGATTCAGAGGGTCCAGCAGCTCCCAGTGGAGACTGGGGGCATCACAGCATAGGAGGCACCTGACACAAAACCACTCAGCAGGTCAGGCCCTCAACTCCCACAGTGCCAACCTCTGAGTGCAGTATTGTGAAGAGATAACAGAACAGGGTAACCCTCCTGTCTGCTTGTGGGTACAAATCATCTTTAGTCTCAAGTTCTGGGGGGATTCAAACTGTGAACCTTATGCTAGCATACCCAAATGTACAGGCTCAGATAATCTGATCTTCAGGGGCATACCAAATATCTTTCGCCTAAGGGCAACTAACTAGGTATCCAAAATGAACCCTTAAAACTCTATAAAAGACCTTAGGTATATTCTTACCATTTCCCAGTTTGGTAACAGCATCAAACTTAAGAACAGTTGTCAAATGTAGCTGTCTATATGTCACATGCAAAAAGAACTTCGAGGACATACCCAGGCAGTCTTTTCAAATGAAAGGTTTACTTAAAAATGAATAAAAATATGTAACATGTAAACACAGAACACTGTATCACAAAGCATAAAATCACTTAAAAGAAAACAAGGAAAAGTACAAACTAAAACTCCTACCACAATACAATTAGATTATTTCTATCTAACGTATTACCTCTATAAGTGCCTTAGTTAGGTCTTGTTTCTTAAGAGTCCAAAAAATAATTGTCACACAGATCAGACACTGTATTCAGTTTACACTATGTCTTTCTCAGACACTCCTTCCATGATGTCATCTATCTCCTCCTTTCAGAATGTAAAAAATATACAAACAATGATCTTCCTGTCAGGAGATATTTTTTAAATACTGTAACTTCAGCAAAAAATAATTTCCCAAATTATGACGGTCTTTAATTCAAGCCCTTTCCTTTGAACTGGAGGCTGGCTTCCTATTTTCCCAAGGACATCAAAGGTTTTATTCAACTATGCCATGTCTCACTTAGGTGCAATATAGCTTTTTAACATCAGTTGATATTAAATGGTCTTCCTCTTAAGACGTCATAAAAGTTTATGATCTCCAGCCTCTGGCAGACTCATACAGTCCCATTTCATTTCCACTTCAAAGAAGCAAAGGGTCATAAATTGTATCTTATACTTTCCCAGCTTCAGAGGCAGGAGGTCATAAAAAAGCTATAAAATGCAACTTCTCAAGTAAATTAATTACATTACAGAGACCTCCTGGTTTAATATATCCTGTTATTCTCACTAAAACCTGGGTGGGGAGGGTTGTCACCCGGGAGCACAGGATGTCTCATGTGAGACACCTCACAGTAAAGAAAATCCACCGAGGGTCCATGAGGGCAGAAGGACGCCTTCCCCCACAAACAGTCCAGTAAAGAAAATCCCCTGAAGGTCCGTGAGGGCAGAAGGATGCCCTCCCCCACTAATAGCCCAGTAAAGAAAATCCCCCGAGGGTCCATGAGGGCAGAAGGACACCTTCCCCCACAAACAGCCAGGTACAGCCACAAGTTCCAATCCAAATTGGGACCGTGGTGTTTTAGCATCTGGCTAAAGAGGACTTGGCGCTTTTTTAATTTTTTATTCAAATACTGAGCACCTTTAACTTTTATTTTAAGTCGCCCCAAGAATGAAGATAGAATTTTCACTGCTTGGCAGGCTGAATCCCTTGATTTTGTAATGCTCATTTTAGCAGCCTTAATTTTAATTAAGTAGATATTGCAAGAAAGCTGATTAAATTTTACTGCATGTAAATCCTCACTGTATACTGTATGTGAAGCTAACCAAATTGTGACCATTATAACTGTCTGAATTTGCTGTTTGCCATAGCAGTACTATCTGTGCTACTGTTGACTCTTTTATTTTTAATTTTATCCTTTGCAAGATAATCTGCAGGGAAACACTGTGTGCTACTCGCTAGTGCGAATCAATATAACTGCTTTTAAATTGGAATTACTACATAGCAGTCAGAGGGCTAGCCTGCTGAAGTGCTGAATTAATTACTTGGGACAGGCTATGTAGCTTCTCTTGGCTCACACTACCATCCCCTTCCCCCTCTCTTTGTTTCAGAGGTCCCTCCCCAAAAAACACACCTGCTTTTAACTCTCCTGTTCTTCTTCTTCCCCTTCACAGTAAAGAAAATCCCCCTAGGGTCCGTGAGGGCAGAAGGACGCCTTCCCCCACAAACAGCCCAGGTAACAGCAACAACCTCTGATCTGAATTGGGACCGTGATGTTTTAGCATCTGCCGAAGAGGTCCCTGCCATCACTTTGCTCCCTTGCTCCAGCTCCCCACCACCCCCACCCTTGGTTGTCTATGTAGTATATAGTCAAAGACACATGATGCCCAGCACATGATGCCCAGAAACCAATCAGCCAACTTTCCCATCTGCAGGCTATCAGCACTTGCCACTAGTGGCTGCTATTGCTGACAAATCTTCCTTACACACTGTCTGGTGTGTGACATTTCAGTTTACTCATAATCCCACTCTATCTGCTGACCTTATATCTCCTCCCCTCTCACAGTAACAATAAGCTTATCGTTTTCCTTTACTCATAGCATTTACAGCTATATATCCTATACTAAATACCATCCCATCCCACATACTGTTAGCAACACTACTATCTCTCTCTCTCTCTCACATAGAATGATGACCTGGCTTATTCTCCTCTCTATAACTCTCCCCCTTGGCGTACCTCCCTCCTACCCCCTCCCTGCTCAACCTCACACTACCTCCCTCCTGCCCCCCAAGTACCCCTTCTGATGCCAGCACCTATGATTACTCCTCCTTCAGCAACCATGTCCTACCCAACCTACCTCCCACTTGCTCCTAGCCACCTGCTCCCAGCAGCCATGGTCCTCCCCTTTATATATAGCCCAGAAATACTGTGCTTTGCCTACTCTCATCTCGTTAACAAATTACCTCAACTTACAGGCCCGGCACTGTGTATTCACAAGATGACCCTAAAAAGTGTCCTATCCAGGATCTCCATTATCCTACTGCTACTTATGGGCAATGTACACCCCAATCCTGTCCCCTCTACCACCACCCCTTGCCTTTTTTGCAATCTAAAGGGCTACAGCTGGCCACCATAAACATATGCAGCCTCCAAAAGAATCTTGCCCCACTCCAAGCATGGGTCTGCCTCCACAACCCCAATGCACTAGTTGTAACCACATTACGGCTAACCCAGAATACCCCAGACTCAGCTGCTTACATACCGGGCTATACATTGTTTAGATCAGACAGGCTGGAAAGGTGGGGTGGTGGGAGTGTGCTGTACTTTCAGGACCACCTACATGGTCTTAAAATTCCTACAATGAACCCCGTGGTGGGTGTACAGTCTCTCACCCTTAAGATAGCAGTCGGCATCTCAGGTAAATCTCTCTACCTAATGTCAGTCTACATACCCCCTCACAACCAAAACGAGGCTTTCTCATCTATCCTAAATATCATCCCCCAACTACCAATGAACTAGGAAATCATTGCTCTAGGGGATTTCAACAGTAACTGGCTTACCTCCCCAAACATCCTGATCAAGGATGTAGCTGTAGCCCAAAATCTAACACAAATGGTCCTCACCCCTACCAGAGTAAACCACCACAGAGGCACTAGTTCCCTCATTGATCTCATCTTCATGAACCATCCTGAGCGCTTACAGGATGTCCGGGTCCTCCCAGACTCACTCAGTGATCACTCCTCTGTTACCTGCCGCTGGTCGAATAGCTGGAAACCCCCACCCCCAAGGATTACCATGTATCACCAGCTAAAGAAGGGGTCCCTGGCACATCTCCAAAACCATCTCCTCAACCTCGACTGGTGTACAGTAGATCACCTGTCATCGATGGATGCCACCCTGTCCTTCTTCAACAGCTCCTTCCATGCCACATGTGATGTCTTTGCCCCCTTTGTTAAGCAGACTGAAAAAACTAAATCCTCCCCCTGGGTAGATTGGTCCTTGCTTGACAAAATGAAGGCCCTTGATAACCAATGGCACTGTGCCTTTGAGTCTGGTCACCCCTCTGATCGCCAACTGTATAGTGCTGCTCGTAACTCATGCACCTGGGCTATCCGCCAGGCTAAGGCAGCTTTCTATCAGTCCAACCTTATTGCCACCTGGGGAAATGGGAAGAGGTTCTGGGAAAATATGAATTAGCTTAGTGGCAAATCTCCCTCCCTTCCTCCCTCCATGCTTGTCATCTACGGTGTTTCCACCCAAGACCCTAGTAAGATAGCTAATGCCTTCAATGCATCTTTCTCTGACCTCAGCTGTATCCTCCCTCCTGGCTTCTTTTCTGCATCTACTGGACAGTTTCTGCCACCCCCCAGTGCTCCTCCTTTTTACTTCAAAATTATCTCCCCTAGTGTCGCTTGCACATATCTCGCCAAGTTCCTTGGAAAGACAAGGCAGAGTTGTCACTCTCTCAATGCAAAACTGCTGTCCTTAACCCTAGATGCAGTCCTAGCACCCCTAACAAAAATACTCAACATATCCCTGTGCCTAGCGCAGTTCCCTACACTATGGAAAATGGCAGTTATTACTCCAGTTCATAAAAATGGTGACCGTTCCTCTGGTAGTAATTATAGGCCTATTTCAATACTTCCTCCCCTCTTTAAAGTGCTGGGAAAAATACCTGCAGACCAACTTACTGACTATTTAGACTCGGACCATCTGCTGTGCCAGCAGCAGCATGGCTTTAGGAAAGCGCACAACACAACTACTGCCCTGCTTGAGTTTACCTCCTTTACCATGATGGCCTTGACCAAGAAATCCTGGCTGGATCTGTCTATATTGATCTGTTCAAGGCCTTTGATACTGTCAATCACAGTATGCTGATTAACTCCTTCCTCTCTGCTGGTGTATCCCAAGAGACAGCTGACTGGTTCTCCAACTATCTCCATGGCCGTACCCAGCAAGTAAAATAAATAGTCCCCTTTCTACTAGCCTCCCAGTTCGGTTGGGTGTCCCACAAGGGTACATCCTTGGCCCGCTCCTTTTCTCTCTATACCTAAACTCTCTCCCTCTGGCCTCCTTTGGGCACCTGCTCCTCTATGCCGATGATGCTGTGATCTTTAACCGGCATCCAGACCCTACCCAGCTCCAACAATCCTTGCAGGGCTCCTTCACAGAAATAGAATAATGGTTTTCTTCCCACAAACTTGTCCTCAACTACAAAAAAACAAAGGTCATGCTATTCACCCACCCTCAACATAAACATAACATGACCACACTATCCATACTGAATTCCCAGGGTATCATGCTAGAATCAGTTGCCAGTTTGAAATATCTAGGGGTCACCCTAGACTCGGCCCTTACCTTCCATGAGCATATAGCATTGGCTTGTTCTGCAATAAACATTAGAATCGGTTTCCTGTACAAATATAGGCCCTGTCTCCCTCCTGATGCCCTATGTTTAGCCATCTCTAGCTCCATCCTTTCCCTAGTAGACTATGGCATAGTCATATGGTGCTGCCTCCGACACTGCCCTGACCAGCATTAAGCGTGCCCTTAACAAAGCCTGCCGACTGGCCATAGGCTGCGATCGCCTCACACATACCTGTGACCTCTACCGACGGTCATTATGGCTAAACTTTCAGGGGCGCTTACTTGATCAGACCTGCTTATTGGCCAAAAAAGTTCAACTAGGGCAAGTTCCCCTGGCTGTCTCTTGCTCCTCCAGACATGCTTGCCAGTGAGATCCATAAGACACTTTGTTGCTACTGCCTTTTGCATCCCTTTTGCAAAGACCACTGCCAGCCAAAGCTCCTTTTGCTACAGGGCACCACTCTGGATGAACTCCCTCCCTAATACTGCCCTATTTATTCTCGATTGAGGCCTTTTAAATCTGAGCTACGTACCCACATTATGTCCAGCTCTAACTGTGATTGCAGATAAACTCTTCTAGCAATGGCTAAGTGCCATTGCTAAATTTATTCTGATTCTAATTTATGAGCCACAGTTACACACCTTCGGTGTTTGCTCAGTATGTGTACTATCCATTTTGTCTCTGTACTTAGTCACTGTACTTATACTCTGTATTTGTCCACATTCAATGTATGATGTGAAGCCTTTGTAAATGAGTCCCTGACTCAAAGGGTTGTAATTCCGAGACTTTACATAAATAAATAGATAAAAAAAAACATACCACATTCTATATTGCAAATATCATAGAACAACCATAACCAACTGGCCAAGTGTCACAATCTTCCCCACCTAGACTGTATTTGGGGGCTCTCTCTCCCCTGCATGAGAGGAGCTTCCCTAAGCAGTTCACTCCTCATAAACATGCTTCAGGCCATTTGTGTTCTGACTGGTCGCTCCAGCCCTATGTAAGATTGTCATGTCATACCCTTCAAGGCAAGACTCCATCTTAACATTCTACCATTAGTTTTTTCCATTTGGATCAGCCAAACCAGGGGGTTGTGGTCCATTTGTACTTCAAAATGCTGCCTGTATAAGTATGGCTCTAACTTCTTTAGGGCCCACACTATGGCAAGACACTCTTTTTCAACAGTAGAGTATGCCTGCTTCCTGGCAAGTACCTTTTTACTCAGGTACGCTACCAGGTGATCTTTCCCTTGGTTGGATGTCTGACTCAATACTGCCCCAATACCCATGTCTGAGGTGCCAGTTTGAACTATAAAGGGTCTGCTATAGTCAGGACTTGTCAATTCAGGAGCACTGCACTGTGTCTTCTTCAGTCTGGTAAAGGCTTTTTCACAAGCTGGTTCCCAGGTAATTTTCTTAGGCATTTCTTTTCTTTAGCAGGTCAGATAGGGGAGTAGCCAGGGCACTGTAATTGGGTACAAATTTCCTATAGTAGCCTGCTGTCCCTAGAAAACTCCTGACCTGCTTCTGCATTTCTGGCCTGGGCCATGCCTTGATCACCTCTATTTTTACTTGATTAGGTCAGAGCTGTACCCGGCCTACAGCATGTCTAAGGTATGCCACTTCACTCATGGACACCTGGTACTTCTCAGCTTTGACAGTGAGCCCAGCCCCCTGTATCCTGCCCAGCACTTCCATAAGTTGGGACAGGTCTTCCTCCCAGCTGGCACTAAAGATGTCAATGTCATCCAGGTACGCCATGGTATACTCCTCAGCACCATTTAACACCTGACTCACCAACCTTTGGAAAGTGGCTGGGGCTTTCTTCATTCTGAAAGGCATTACTTTAAATTAAAATAAGCCTATCTGAGTGATGAAGGATGACCTCTCCCTAGCTCTGTCCCTTAACTCTACCTGCCAATACCCCTTTGTCAGATCAATAGTCATAAGGTAGGTCGCCCCTCCCAACCTGTCGAGGAGTTCATCTGTCTGGGGCATTGGGTGGGCGTCTGACTTCATGACTACATTCAGTTCATGACAGTCCACACAGAAATTATTAGAGCCATCTGGCTTGGGCCCAAGGACTACAGGTGAGGCCCAGGGGCTGTGGGATCCCTGGATTACCCCTAAATCCAGCATTTCCTCTACCTTCCTCCTAATGTCCTTTTGAACAGCCTCTGACACCCGATATGATGTCTGCTGTTTCTGCATCTGTGTCCCTGTCTCCACATCATGCGTCACTAAGGGGGTTTGTCCAGGCTTGGCACTAAACAGTGGGGCAAGGTCTGCTAAAATCTTCCTTACTTCCTGGATCTTGTCCAGGGCCATCTGGGGAAACAATTTAACTGCCTCCACAGAGGACTCCCACTTGTTTTCTTCCAGCAAGTCCAGAAGGGGGTCTCCTACATCCATCCCCTCCCCAGGACTACATACTGCAAACACCATGTCAGCCCATTAGCATGTGGCTTCATCATGTTGACATGGTATATTCTTTCTGTCTCTCTTCTGTCAGGTAACTCTATGATATGGTTCACATCATTTACCTTCTAACTATTTTGTACAGTCCTGCCCACTCAGCCTGCAGCTTGTCTTTCCAGACCAGAATAAGGACCATGACTTCCTGACCCACCGTGTATGAGCAAGCTCTGGCTCTGCAGTCGTACCACACTTTTTGTTTCTGTTGGGCAGCTATCAGGTTGCTCTGTGATGTCCCCATAAGCTCCTTCAGCCTTTCCCTAAACCTAAGGATGTAATCCACTATGGGAGTTCCCTGGGTGGCGTGCTTGCCTTCCCAGTCCTCCCGGATCAAGTCTAGGGGACCATGTGCCCGGCATCCATATAAGAGTTCAAAGGGGGAAATCCTGTCAACTATTGGGGCACCTCCCTGTATGCAAACAACAGACGGGGAAGGTATTTCTCCCAGTCCCTCCCATGCTGTTCAGCAAATGCTTGGAGCATTGATTTCAGGGTACCATTAAATCTTTCCACAAGCCCATTGGCTTGTGGGTGATAAGGTGTTGTGTGCCTTCACACCACCCCACAATTCTCCCACAAACATTTCATCAGTTCTGACATGAAGGAACCCCCCCAAATCGGTGATAACCTCCTGTGGAAACTCAACATGGGAGAAAATCCAAATAAGGCATCTGCCACTTTGTCTGCCCTCAGTGAGTATAGAGTGACTGCCTCAGGGTATCATGTGGCATAATCCACTACAGTCAGGATGAACCTCTTCCTGGAGGAGCTGGGAGTATTTAAAGGCCCCACAATATCCATTCCCACCCTCTGGAATGGATCTTCCACTATGAGCAATGGAGTTAGGGTGGCTTGGGTTTTCTTACCTACCTTCCCTATTTCTTGGCACCGGTGACAAGACCTGCAATACTCCTTCACCTGCTGGGTGAAGTTGGGCCAATAGAAATTCTGGGCCAACCGCTGCATAATGCACGTAATTCCCAGATGACCAGACAAGGGAATATCATCTGCAATCTTGAGCAACTGCTCACGATACCCCTGGGGAATGACTAGCTACCTGCATATCACCCCTCCCTCTGTCTGCACAGCCTGAGTATACATCAGTCCATTTTCCCAATAAATCTTATGTTTACTGTCACCTCCCTGGGCTTCGTTAGAGCCTGCCCAAGCCCTCGGCTTCTCTAGATTAGGGTCACTTTTCTGAGCAGCTGGAAACTCCTTACACATTCCCAAGGCATGAGACAGGTCCCCTTCAGTCTCTAAACTAGGGTCCCTAGCACTAGCAGCAGGGCACTCAGGATCACTGTTATCCCTAACCCTCTGACAATGGGTCACCCCTCCTTCTTCAGAGTAACCCTCTGTAGCTGTGTGGTTAACTGCTACTGGGGAAATTTCTAACCCCTTTTCATTATTCTCCATATCAGGAGACACAGGCTGGGGAACCAGCCTCCCAGTGGTGTCCACAATGGCTTCTGTTGGGTCCAGAGAACTACAATTCCCCTTCCCCCTTGGCTATTGGTAACTGCACACATCATCCCATTTGAGATTGTTGCCAAGGATGACGTCAACTGCTAAAGTTTTGGCTATAGCCACCTGTTGCACAGTTCCCCCTGTTTCTCCCCAATCTAGGAGAACACTAGCAAGTGGTAATGTTTTCTCCTCACCAGTGAAGTCTTGTACATTGACATATTTATTGGATATAAGCTGACCAGGCTTTACCAGATCCCCTTTTACCAATGTCAGGGATGATCCTGTGTCCCTTAGCCCTTGGTCTGTACACCATTCACCGTGACTGGGTGCATGTGTTCTCTCATGTTCACAGGCATGCTTCCAGAGACACACAAACAACCCATTTTGTTCCTAGCACCATTTTGAATATTGCTTGCCGTTTTGGGACACTTTCAGGCAATACAGACCTAACATTTGTTTCTTTTTTCAGAGAAATCTTTTATTTGAAACTTGGGGCTAACTGTTTTTGGTGGAGGCAGTGAGAGTTTTAGCTGCCCTGAAGGTATGCTTTTCCCTATGTGCCCCTCTGATGGGTTTGATACACTCTGAAGTGGTGTGGTTGTGTCTAGTGTCAGTGGCGGGCAATGGGTGGGTTACCTACACTCTGTACCACCATGCAGGTGCCAGTCAAATGGGCATGTTAGGAGCCATCATGGCTCACACATGCTACACACATCAGGCACTTTGTGTGCCATTCCATGGACCAAGGTGTCTGTGTTGCTTTGTTTCTCCCAGGCACACTGGTGGTACCACTGCTGTGTGTATGGTGGACATGGGATGCTTGTGTTTAGCCAGTGTCTCTCCCTGGCTGCCATAATGCTAGCATGTGCCGCAGCTTCCATCCAAATTAGACAGTGCATCCTGTGTAGGATGCAGTAGTTTGCATGTGGCAATCATGAGGACTTTGCAGCTGGACCCACTTTTCTTCAAAACCCCGGTGCAGGGTCCCTGGCACACCAGAGTTTGCTACAAGTGGGGGTCTTGCATCAACCTTCTGGGTCATTTAAAACTGAGCCCCTTGTGTTTTGTGTTAGGGGGTGAAAATCTCCCAAAGGAATTCTGTAGAAGTCTAAATTATTGTATTCCATAATAAAGAAACATTTAATATAATAAATATGTGGAAAACCAGATGATTGCCTGGTGGGGATGGACTATATTTTATTAGTTATTTTAACAAAAGAAAATGTCTGTTTTTAATTTAAAAATTAGCATTTTTTAAGTCAGAATTGTTTCTCAGTATACCCATTTTATAAGCACAATCCCGGCTGCTGTCTAGCAGCCTCCCCCCCCCAAAATGATTGATCCAGCAGTGGGAGTCAATCCCAGGAGATGAGAAACACCCACCCAAATTATCATTCTGCACTAGGAGGCATAGCTAGTGTAAACAACCACCCCAATGATCTGGTCTGCACTTGGACCACCCATGGTGCCAGAAAGTTAACATCGACGCACATTATCCATGAGGTACTGGGAGCCTCTTCCTATTTCCAGTAAACAAGCACCTCCTAATTAATCAGATCACCAAAAGGAGCCCATTCAGAATTCCAGCAAACAATAATGCCCCCACCCAAATCAAACGGTCACGGCATTACTGGGAGTACATGCTTAGTGCCAGCACCCTCACCCTTCCCCATGAAAAGATATGCACCCAAAACCCTCACATTTATCCCAGTGAAAACACTGCGTGTTAAAGATTTGGCATCAAAAACACATGGCAAAAAATATATAAATAACAGAAGTAAAGGGGAACCTATAGTGTGATAATGAGATAATGAAAGAACATGGAACAAGGCCAATGACAGTACAAGTTGGAGTAATCATGTCACCATAATGCTATGAGGATAATAGATAAAAAGATAAAAAAAACATGATTGAGAAAAAAAATTGTATCCATGCAAATTACACTAGCATTTCATGACCATATGAATAGTTATAATTTATTTGTTTGTAATTTTCACCTGGAAAGGTACTCTCAGCTGTAGCAGGTCATTTCCAGATATATATATCTTTGTTCACTTGGGAACTTAAGCAGCAGGCTGGTAGGACAGAGGTCTGGGGTTATATTCTGTTTTAACTGAAATATTTGAATAGTTTGTAAGCGGAATTTGTTCTCTGTGTTAAAAATTATTACCTTGAATTAGAACTGTTACTTGGGCTGTGATATTGTAACTTTGGAGGCCTGGGGACAGTTGTTTGGCAGGGTTAATTAGAAGGAAATTTAAATGTGTTGTTTGCCTGGTGTTAGGGGGAGGGTACATTAGCTGCAATTACCTTGTCTTTAAACAGGAATTACCTTGGCCTTCATTGTTCACTTGGGAACTTAAGCAGCAGGCTGGTAGGACAGAGGTCTGGGGTTATATTCTGTTTTAACTGAAATATTTGAATAGTTTGTAAGTGAAATTAGCTCTATGTGTTAAAAATTATTACCTTGAATTAGAACTGTTACTTGGGCTGTGATATTGTAACTTTGGAGGCTTGGGGACAGTTGTTTGGCAGGGTTAATTAGAGGGAAATTTAAATGTGTTGTTTGTCTGGTGTTTGGTAAGAGCCCTCCCACCCAACCTGTTTTGTAGGCTTTCTTAAATACTGAAAAGCTACTGGGGGTTGGGATTGAAGGGCTGAATATTTCTGTTTGGGACTGAAATTTGAAGCAACAGGAGCTGGTGGGCCTGTGACATCATACGATACCTGATGTCTGCTTACACACACTGTTAGTGGGACCGAACACACACTGGACTGTATGTGTTTGTGAGACTTGGGAACTTTATTGGTGGGGTTGAAATTGGGTTTGTAAATAACTACAGTCAGTATAGAGAGAAACTGTATTCCAGGGGAAAGGGACTGAGAAAAGGGGGTGTGCCATTATAAACAGAGGGGGATAAACAGGGTGGCCATATTCCACCATGGCAGGCATATTCGGAAGGGTTGTAGGCTGCACAGGCTGTGGGATGGCAATAATTCTAAATTGGGCCTGGAGAGAGGGAGGCTGCCCACTCTGTAGACAGCTATCTTGTATCAGGAGTGAGGTATATTGGTTAAGGAGTAAGCTGGGGAGCTGGGGGTGTCCAAGGATAAGGGGTGTGGATATGGGCAGCAGAAGGGTGGGGCTGAGGGGAGGCTGGGGCAACGCTCTGAAATTACAGTACATTATGTTACAGCAAGCAGGAGGGGGGATGTTAGGGACAGAGGACCCTTAGATAGGGAAGTTGATGCTAAGGGGAAAGCGTACAGGGTGAACATTCTGAATACAAAGAGAGTGGAGGGGGAAGAGTCAGGAGGGGCTGTTGTGCTGAAGCCTAAAACAGCAGACTGTGGGAAGGGAGCTTCTAAGGTGAACACAGCAAGAGGGGAAGAAGAGGGGCAGTTTAGAGATGCAGTCAGGGGAAACTCGGGTTACTTAATGGAGGCTGACATAGAGTGTCACAATAAATTTGAGCTACTAAGCAACCTAGAGGGGGAGGAAGGGGTTGGTGGAAATGAGGAAACTTATACAGAGGCCGGGGGGAGGGAGTCGGATACCCATAGGGCATCACAGACCAGCTATGGAAAGGATAGAAATAGTCCCAGAGGGAGAAGGGGAAACATATATGTTAAGCAAATGGGGGAGATGCAACATATTCCAGACATGAGGGAGGACAGCATGATTGGAGAGAAACTGGGAGACAAGGAGGTGGGAGAGGAGCCCCCCTTCAGCAGGGGGGTCAGTACCAAGGATGGGGCCCTAGCTAAAGGGGACCCACAGAGAGCCTCTGGAGGCAGTGGTACTATTACAAGGGGGGAGGATGGTGGTGTGGGGGAAGGGGAAACCATCAGGGCCAGAATAAATGGTTCAGATAAGAGAGGGTTAAAGGGGACACCTATTCAGAGGGGGTTTGAGTTAAGTGGGCAAAATATCAAGGAAGGCAGAAATGGGAGGGTGACAAGGGGGTCTCTAATAAGGCAGGAAGACTCCCATGAAATTGAGATCATGAATAAAGGGGGAAGGGGGCTGAGAGGGCATAGTGGAGGTAACCATAAGGATGATGGCAGTGTTAAGGTTCTGTTATTGGGATACTCGATGATTAGGGGTATCCAGTGGGAGGGACAGGGGGGTGGATGCCATAGCCAGGTGAAGGTAGTGAGTATCTCTGGGCTGACAGTGCACAGAGCAAAGTTCATGGTGTATGAAATGGTTAGGGATTGTGGAGGGAAACCGGATTTCCTGGTGCATTTGGGAACTAATGATCTAGAGGGAAATAACATTTTGGAAATCCAAGCAAGGTTCCAAGAACTTGCCAGAGTCTGTCGGGATAATGGATACAACATTTCCTTTTCAGAGATATTGCCAGTACCAAAGGCCTCAGTGGAGAAAAAAATGAAGCTCACAGAGGTTAATGAATGGCTCAGGAAGTGGGGTGAAGAGAGTGGGTTGGGGATGTTAGGGAACTGGAATGGAGTTTGGGAGGATAAGGGACTATATGCCAAGGACAGGTTTCATCTTGCCCCATTAGGGAAGGAAGTCCTTAAACAGGGGATAGCTGACTACATACAAGAAAGGTGGGGTTTAAACTTGTGAGGGGAGGAGGGATAAGGAAGGGCTGACCAAGCCCTGTCCTCCAGATGAGGGGAGTAGCCTTCAAGCCCGAGGGGAGGGAAACAGACTGGGGCGGAGGTTTAGGAGGAGCAGAGGGAGGATGGAAGTATAAGGAATCTGGGTGGGGTTCGACAAAGAGGATCAGGGATTCTGCTTGCAGCGCGGCGACCAGGTTCGGAACGGACCCGAGTCGCCGGAGGGCCGCCGGGGAGAGGGATTGAGCATCCGCTGACTGCTCTCCTTCTCCGGGGAGGGATGGGGTAGCATCCGGGCGATGGAGATCGCTAGCGGAGGCTAGGGCACCACGCTGCCGCTCCAAAGATTGTATGAGGCGGGCGGACGCTGGACGCCATTGCCACCCCGCCTCCCCGAAAAAGAGGAAAATGGACGCTGCCGCCACCTCCATGAAGCCGCCACGGCTTTGATTAGCCCCAGGCCAGGGTCCTCCCACCAATTATGGTCTTGGCGGATGCCGCCTTCCACATCCCGCAGCCCGCTGGGGGGGCAAGCCACGGGTATCGGAGGACCCGAGGCCAATGTGGGGTAGTTGCTGGCCCATGACCGGGCTGAACATTGGGTGGCTGGCAGCTAGGAGGAGGTGGAAAAATGCAAATTAAAAAAAAAAAGAGGATCAGGATAAGGGTGGGGTTGGTGTTAGTAAATGCCAGGAGCTTGGGAAACAAGTTGCCAGAGTTCCAGGCCATGCTGTTCGGGGTGGATGTGGCGGCGGTCACGGAGACGTGGGCCAACAAAAACCATGACTGGGACCTAAACGTCAGGGGTACACTATGCTTAGGAAGGATAGAAAGGAGGGCAGAGGGGGTGGAGTGGCTATGTTCATTAGAGATGACATAGAAATTGCTAGGGTAGAAGAGGCAGAGGGAAATGTGGAGGCCTTATGGGTCACCCTACGATCCCCAGCAGGAGATAAGGTCAAGCTGGGTGTAGCATATAGGTCCCCCGGGATGAGTGATGTTCTAGAGGATGGTTTGCTGGACAATATCATTGCCCAGTGTGGACCAAAAGGGGAAGGAGTGGTGTTGATGGGGACCTTAATATGCCAGGTACAAACTGGGGAACCATGTCCTCTAAGGTGGCCAAGGAGCAGAGGCTGCTGGATGGCTTCCAGGATGTGTTCTTAACACAGCATGTGATGGAGCCCACAAGGGAGGGGCATGTCCTGGATGTGGTTCTGGCAGATGGGGATCTGGTAAGGGACATGGTTGTACAGGACCCCCTGACTGGGAGCGACCACAATACTGTCTGGTTTCAAATAAGCATGGGGGGGAGATCTAGGACACTGGCAGTGGACTTCAGGGCAGACTTTATGGGCATGGGAAATATTCTCAAGGATCACTTGAAGGATTACCTCAATGACAAGTGTGGAAAGGAGATGTGAGGTCATAAACGGGACTTCATGAGGCAGTCAGGATCTGTGCTAAGTTGAAACATAAGGGAGCAAGGTCACATAAACCATGCTGGTGGTCTAGTGAGGTACAGGTAGCAGTCAGAGAAAAGAAGGCGGCCTACAAAAAATATAAAACAACAAGAGGGGATAGGGATAAGGAAATGTACCAACTTGCATCTAGAAAAGTCACCCATATGGTGAGGGGAGCAAAGTCCAGTAAAGAGCAGCGGCTGGCACAGGGGATACATGGAGGGGAAAAGGGGTTCTTCTGGTACATTGGGGAGCGGAGAAAAACTAAGGGCCATCTCAGCAGATTGAGATCAGAAGGAGGGTGGGTGGAAGAGGCGAGGGACCAGGCAGAGGTATTTAACGAGTACTTTGCCTCTGTGTTCACTAGGGAGGGATGGGATATCTACAAAGCAAGGCACAAGGGGATAGAGCGCAGTAAGTGGGATCAGGGAGCAACAGAAATGGAGCAAGAGGGAGGAAAGGTACCCCAGGGTGTCACATCTGGATAAGGATAAAAAGGCCAGTAAGGTGGAGGGGATGGATGATGCTATCTCGCCAAAGGGTGTGGTTAGCCCTCAAGGCCCTAAAGAAAGACAAATCTCCTGGGCGGATGGCATTCATCCGAGAGTACTATGGAATTGGCGGGCATACTGGCTGCACCCCTGGTGGAGCTCTTCAACAGGTCACTTGAGACAGGGAGGGTACCTAGGGATTGGCGAGGCACATGTGGTACCAATCCATAAAGGGGTCGAGGGAAGTACCAGGTAACTATAGACCCATCAGTTTGACCTCGGTGGTGGGAAAATTAATGGAAAGTATACTAAAGGAATGATTGGGGGTGTACTTGGAGGAGGTGGGAGGTCTGGATAGTTGGCAACATGGGTTTGTGCCAGGTAGATCATGTCAAACCAACCTTGTGGAGTTCTATGAATGGGTAACATCAGAACTGGACAGGGGTAAGCCTGTGGATGTTTTATACTTGGACTTCAGCAAGGCGTTTGACTCTGTCCCCCACAATCGTCTGGTGGAGAAACTGATGGGGTTAGGAGTAGGCCCTTTGATGGTCAGATGGATTGAAAATTGGCTAGCTGGATGCACTCAGAGAGTAGTGGTCTGTGGGGAGCTCTCGAACCCTAGAGAGGTTGGTAGTGGGGTACATGAGGGCCTAGGTCCTGGGTCGATCCTGTTTAATGCATACATTCAGACATCAGGGAGGGTATAGGGTGTGAAATGAGTCTCTTCGTGGATGACCCAAGATGGGAGCAGTAGTTGAGGGAGAAGAGGGAGGTTGGCCTGCAAGGGACCTGGACACCCTGGAAAGCTGGGCTCACACATGGAAATTAAATTTCAATATCACCAAGCAAGGTGTTGCATCTTGTCGGGAAACCCTAAACACAGGTACACCCTGGGAGGGGAGGCGCTGGAGGCCTCAATAGGGGAAAAAGATCTAGGGGTTATGGTGGATGCATGTATGAATAACTCTGAGCAGTGCAGGAGAGCAGCTAGCAAGGCAAACAGGATGTTGGGATGCATCGTAAGGGGGATCACCTCTAGGAGCAAGGAAGTGATTCTGCCGCTGTACAATGGACAGGTTAGACCACACCTTGAGTACTGTGTACAGTACTGGAGACCACATTTGAAGAGGGACATACAGCTCCTGGAGAGGGTACAGAGGAGGGCAACAAAGATGATATGAGGGCTAGGGCATTTGACGTGATGAGGACAGACTTGAGGAGCTCTGCCTGTTTTCATTGGAGGAGAGAGGAGGGGGACATGATTGAGGTCTTCAAGTACTCAAGGAATAAATAGGGTTAACATGAAGGGGATCTTTAGACTAAAGCAGGAAGGTATCACCAGAGGGCATGGTTTGAAGTTGGAAGGTGGAAGGGTGAGGGGGGAAAAGAGGAGGAGGTTTTTCACTGAGAGGGTGGTGGACCCTTGGAATGCACTGCCTGGTGAGCTGGTTCAGAGATCCACAGTGGAGGGCTTCAAGAGAGGGTGGGACAGACACAGAAAGTGGATGTATCAGATGATGGCCTGTCCCAGGGGGGTGGGGATGGATGATAGGGGTTTCTGGAGCACAAGGGATGGGAGGGTCTCGGCACCCAACTAAGGATCTACGGTTCGAGCAGACTTGATAGACCATAAGGCCTAATCTGCTAGCAAATAGTATGTTAGTATGTTAGTATATGAGGAGGTACAGTCCATGAATCAGCTTTATTGATTCCAGGGATGTTGGCCAGGACATCCTAGAAAAATCTTGTACTCTCACAGTGAAATCGGATCTTTAACTTCCACCTAGACAGCCACAAGAGGTGGCAGGACGGTTATCATCTCATGCAAAAGCAGCATATACAGTAAGATATTTAAAGGTTCTCATAATGTGCCATGACTATAGTGACCTAATGGTGTTTATGTTTAGAATGTATAAGTGTTTAAGTGTTTGGCATTTGCCCACTGAAGGCCAATTTTTGAGGGAGTTATTAGTCACACTAACGTGGTTGAGAGACGATGGTTCATTATCCATTTCCTAAGTGAGATTGAAATTGGTGGTCATTTGCCCATGCTGTTACTACAATGAAAATGTTATGGATAAAAACAAAATAAGTCTGTCCACATATGTGGTACAGTACATCATTAGGGGAAACAGCAAAAAGAAGTCGGCTCACAGTCACTGGTACTTCTGAAAACAAGACCAGAACTTGGTTGTAGGATAACGGTAGCAGATATGCTGATTTAAATACAGAGCAGCACTCACTGACCACTGACCTGCCAAAAAAAAGCACAATGAGTCTGTGTGCAAACGTTTAGCAGGTCAGAGATTGGCGAGTGCTTCTCTATATTCAAATAAACTTACTTTGCTACCATTATCCTACAACCAAGTTCTGGTCTTGTTTTCTGCAATACTAGTGGCTGTGAGCTGACTTCTTTTTGCTGTTAATTTATATATCATTTCATTTATTTATTTATTTGAAGATTAGTGACCAGGAAGAGCACACTGAGCTGAGCCTCATTCCAGGTGTGACTCAGTGGAAAGGGAAACAAGAGGAGCAGAAAAGCATAATACAGTGCTGTTTATCCTTTAATTGTTGGCTCCAACTGTAGATCTCAGTAGCTGCTTTTCTGTGTGTTTACATCATTAGGTGAATTTATTTTCCTTTGGCCCATAAGTACGATATCACTGCACAGTGGTACATACTGTAGCAATACAGGACATGTGTGTAGCAGATCATGATTGGTCAGCCAGGCTGATGAACAGAGGCAGCATAAGTACTGGCCACTGCAGGGGAAGGGGGGCATTTTGGTGGAGTGAGATTACTATTAAGGAGGAGGAGAGATCACTGGACACAAGGGAATTATTTAAATTTGGGACTGGGAGCAGGTCAGAGGTGTGACTGGACACCATTGAGTTATTCATTTTGTGGCTCCAGGAGGACCGCTGGACACAAGATAATTATTTAATATGGTATTTTGCAAGTGTGTGGGTCAACTAGACTACAAGGGAAACAATTATATTCTAGACATGTGGGCTGGAGCTATGGGGTTAAATAGCATGTGGGTTTTTGCTGCTGGTGGGGGGGGGGTGCTCACACAATGCATTCCTAGAAGAAAAAGCTTGCTCTGCACATTTAATGAAACCATAATAAGATGCAAATTGGGAGGTCACAGTGATCCGTCTGAGGCTAGGCCTTAGGTTTTCGAGTCTCCGCCTCCTCCGCTTATAAAGTTAATTTTAGCCCACAAAAGACCCCGAATCAAGCACGCGAGTGTCTGTAAGGTCTCTGGTGGTAGCAGGGCTGTCTAAAGTATCAGTAAAACCGGAATCATTATGGAAAGCTCCGACCAGGAATCGGAGGCAAAACGGCCCCGCAGAAGCGAATCTCCAATGACGCCACAGGACAAAATCAATCCTAGCAAGATATACGAGGATTTAACATCCATTAAAGTTGCTTTGTTTAAACTGGTTGAAGATGTGGCTGAATTTAAGCCTGCACTTACCCAACTAGCGAGGAGCGTAACGGATGTGGAAGCCAGAGTTTCTTCAATGGAAAGGAAACAGGAGAAAATGGGCCTAGCTGCTACAGAAACCAAAAGAGCAATTGTAAAACTTGAAGATCGTTTGGATGATCTTGAAGGTAGGAGCAGGCGAAACAATTTAGTGCTCCTAGGGCTACCAGAGGGTGAGGAGGGCCCCAATGCTATTGTGTTTATGCAGAAGCTTTTGAATAAATCGGTGGGTCCCTCCCCCAATGGCTCTGAGTATATAATAGAGAGGGCTCATCGTGCATTGAGGGCTAAACCCTTACCATCTCAGCCTCTGCGGCCCATGATTTTCAAGCTGTTGAATTATCTGGATCGGGAATTTATCCTGCAGAAATCTCGGAAACTTGCCTTGTTCCAGTGGGAAGGCAGGAAATTGTGGCTAGCCCCAGATCTGACATGGAAGGTACGGCAGGCTAGACTGAGCTTCCTGCCAATTACTTTGAAGTTGTGGGCCGTGGGTATCCACCATCGGATGTTATATCCTGCCAAATTAGAGGTTTCCTTAAAAGAAGGGACTAAGAGATATGAATCTGCGGAAGAAGCGCTGCAGTCTTTGTCTGTCTCTTTGCCGGATCTGTTTAAAAAGGAGTGACAGCATCTGATCTCCAGTAATGTTCTACAAGGGATCCGACAAACCAGTGGGCAATTACCTTTTTCATTTATTTGGCACGCACCGAATGGGAAGTCTTATTTAGACTGCTGGCTTGGTTCCATAAAACTAATGGGCCTGTTTCATTTATGATCTTGGTGAACTGAACTTACTGACTGAGACAATATGGGAGTTAAAATTTTCTTAGCCAAGTACTTTCATTTAAGGAATAGGCTTGAGGTCCAGGTGAGAGATCCTGTAAACATTGTTTACCTTTATGTTTTGGCCCAAAGTTTGGCCTTCAAAAATACCTTTATTTCACGGAACCTCGGATATTTCTTTTCACCTCTAGGAAGTCAAAATATTATTTTCAATCGGAGGATTTTGTTAGCTTTATTGTTGTCAGAGCTATGAGTAATTCTATAGTAGGAGGGCCTTACAATATTAAGAGAATTTAACTTATATTGTACATGCTCTCTGTTTAATATTTTCTACTCTCCTTATTGACAATCTGTCAGAACACAGCAGGTGTGGTGCATAATATCTATTAGGTAACAGATCTAGTTCTGGAGATCTAGAAATGTCTGTATGTTTTGTGGGGTAACGTTTTTGTTAGGGGTAGACTCGGGGGCCCGGCTCTATGGCGTACTATGGTCCCTAGCTGGAGGAGTGGGCTTAAGGCCAGGGGCTTGCCCAGTGGGTAGGCCATAGTTTCCTTATTCTTTTGTTAAAGGAGGGAGGGAGGGTTATATTTTATGGGAGTTTTTGAGGGATATCAGCTGCCCGCATCGCGTGCTAGGCTTTTGGCTTTTCAAGCTGGCTAGTCTATTAAATATTTTATCATGGAATGTGAAGGGGGGGGGAGATACCCGGAAGAGAAATGTAATTTTGTTCCATCTAGCTAATCTGGACCCAGCCATAGTTTTCCTACAGGAAACTCATGTGATCCTAGACCACCTTCATTACTTTAAAAGAAAGTGGGTCAGCCAAGTTTTTGGTGCAGGGTGTTCAACGGGTAGTAGAGGGGTAGTAGTTTTAATAGCTAAGGAAGTTCCATTTGTTTCATCCGACGTTATTCTAGACCCGGAGGGGAGGTTTGTGTTTGTGATAGGTAAACTGGGGGGGATAGATATAGTTTTAGGCTCGATATATGGCCCTAATACTAAAATGGCTTCTTTCTTTGCACAACTATACGCTATATTAGCACCCTATAGAGACCTTTACATCATCTTGGGGGGAGACTGGAATTTAGTCCAATCCATCAAATTAGACCGTTCAAGTGTTAGGTCCTTGAGACCTTCTCCAGCGCAATGGACCTTGTTAGAATTTAAGGAGGATATGGGCCTAGAGGATCCTTGGAGAATCCGCAATCCAGCCGCAAGGGAGTTTACTTTTTTTTCTCCAATTCATAGATCCTTTTCCAGGATAGACTACTTTTTAATTAGCAAGAGCCATTTAGCTGAGGTGGATGGGATGGTGTTTTTTCCTAGGGTGATCTCAGACCATTCTTTAATTAAATTAGGACTTGCTCCCTCTCTATCCCACCTAGATCTTACTCGTGGTCCTTAAACAACAATCTGTTGAGAGACCCCAATCTTTAGCCCGTTTCCAAATTTTTGGGGAACTCAATAAAGAGAATTGGGGATCCTTGGATACAGTGGATGTGGTATGGGCTGCTTTAAAAGCAACACGGAGAGGAGAACTATTAAGAATGGCTTGGAAAGAAAGCAAAACAAGACATTTGTTCAATAAATGTTTTAAAAATAAGCGCAGTTGGAGGCCATTGATGATTCAATTAGGACTCAGGAACAAGAGCTTGAATTAGTAAATTTGAGAAGTTGGTACGAAACTACCCTGCAGGATAAAGCAAGCAACTTTGTCTCTAAATCAAAGGCAGCTTATATAGGTAGGGTAGTAAGTCAGGAATTGTTAGCGTGGCAACTAAAGAAAAGGTCAGAGCAAAAGTGGTAGTGGCCTTAAAACACCCCATTTCAAATGCCTTAATTATGGATCCAAGGGTATTTTGGAGGTTTTACGAATATTACAAGGACCTATATATGAGTCAGTCACAGTCGGCTCTCAGTGAAGTCAAAATGAATGCTTTTTAGATAAAATAATCCTTCCACAGGTACCCATAGAGCAAAACAACTTTTAGCAACTCCTTTTACATACGAAATTGCCTGCAATTGACTCATTGAAATTAAATAAAGCCGGGACGGATGGCTTTACTCCCCTATTTTATAAGTCATTTAAGGGTAAATTGGTTCCCCTCTTATCCAGCTTTATGCTTATTGGCATGGTTATGGTGTAAGTGAGAATTCTTTATTTGAGGCGAGGATCATACTGTTACCTAAACCGGTAAATCTCCAGACTCAGCAAGCAATTACAGACCTATTTCTTTGTTAAATGTGGATATTAAGATATATGCAAAGATTCTGGCTAATCGGTTAAAAGATATGGAATATTCTGCTGAGTCCGAACAAGCGGTTTTGTTGCAGGCCGATCCTCGGCAGATCATTTTAGAAAATTGTTCTATATGATTTCAGCGTCGGAAGACCCTGAAGTTGAAGCCTCCTTAATGTCACTAGACGCTGAGAAGGCCTTTGATAGGGTCGAGTGGAGCTTTATGTTTACAATCTTGTCTAAATTCGGCTTCCCTAAAGAATTTATTCAGTATGTAAGTATACTATATAAGGTTCCATCTGTAAGAATTCAGTGTAACAACCTAATCTCAAATGTGTTTCCTTTATTGAGAGGTACTCGACAGGGCTGCCCCTTATCACCATATTTATTTAATCTATATTTAGAGCCTCTGATAAGAGCTATTCATGATGACCCAGTAGTTCAGGGAATGCACCTCGGTATCTCAGAGTTTAAAATTTCCACCTTTGCTGATGACCTATTGCTACATATTAGCAATAGTATTACCTCACTTCCCCGAATATTGTCAATAATCTCAGATTTTAGTGAATTTGCAGGCTATAAACTTAATAAAAATAAAACAGTAGTTTGTCCTCTTTCGCCGCATTTACACAAGGGGTGGTGTACTACATTAAGACTGCAATGGCAGCCTGGCCCTTTAACCTATCTGGGTATCCAGATATCTAAGGATCTGGAGAGCCTATTTTGCTTAAATTTTAGGCCTTTAATAGATGAGATCAGGGCTGATCTCCAGAGGTGGAAGAATCTTCCCTGACCTTTTCAGGTAGAGTTAACACAATCAAGATGATGGTTTTACCAAAAATTTTTTATCCATTAAGGAACCTTAATATATATATACCTAAAGCTTTCTTTGATCAGCTTCATAAGTTTTGTACTGAGTTTTTATGGAGGGGTAAACCTCCCCGGAGAGCATATACAAAGTTAACGTTGCCTCGTAGTAGGGGTGGGCTACAGATTCCAGATTTCTACCTTTATTATCTTGCCATTCACATAGCCAGTTTTGTGCTCTGGTCTGGGAAAAGTGACTTCTCTTCACTTGGACTAGATCTAGACCGCAAAGCCGTGGATCAGGCGAACATAGATTTGGAGTCTTGTTTGTATCTGCCATGGTCTAGAATACCTAAATGCCTAAGGAATACTCCCTTGGGCTGGAATGTAAAGGCAATGCACCAATTATTCTCAAAGTTCCAAATCTCATGTGTATGACCTGTCTCAGCCTATTTTAAGGAACCCTAATTTATTAGTAGATACCAGGCTCATAACTAGGTTTATACAGAATTTTCTGGTAAACCCCATATTATGACCTTTTTGGATGCCCATCTTTCCTCTTTACAGGAATTGATTGGTAAATTTAAAGTCCAACTGTCTGACCTTCTGCGATTTTCCAGATTTATAAAAGTATAAGCACCTTCTTGGGCAAAAGGACTGGGTCGGATGCTGCGGTCTCTTAATTAGGACTTTGTGTGGGAAGGCAGGGCTTGATAAGCCAGTTTCTAGAATATACAGGTATATAATTTTAGAGTTGGCTCCCAAAGACCATCTATTCCTGTCTATTGGAAACCAATCTGGGCCTGAGTTGGCCGAGGAAACCTGGGAGGGAATATGGAGGATTTATATTCTTGCGTTAAGCAAGAAAAGGCTCCATGAGATCCAGTTTAAATTACTGCACAACTTATATTTGTGCGGCAAAATTGTATAGGGTAAAAAATATGGCTCTCGCACTGCCTTGATCATGTGATCAATTAGCCACTATTTTACATAAGTTCTGGGAGTGTCCTAAGATAATTAAATTTTGGCAGGAAATTGAAAGGTGGATATCACCATATTGTGATCTGTCTCCTCTTTTTGACATGGAAACTTGTATACTTGGTAAATATCCCCGCACTCTGTCAGGTTCTCAAAAACGCCAGATTGCTTTGGTGGCGTCGGTGACAAAACTATTGATTTTACGTCATTGGCAAGGCAACTGGACTCCCTCCTGCAAAGAGTGGTGGGAAGAGTTTCTGAATGCATTAAATGCAGAAAAATCGGTTGCAATAAGTTTTAATGTTTATACTAAGTTTATACAATGTTGGGACAGCCTGACTGGCAAATTGAGACTGAAATTTGGGTACTAGCCTTTCACCATTAGATATATAAATCTTCAACTTTTGACCTACAGAAAAATATAAATATATATGCTAAGCCCTTAACCTTTCTTTCGATTTTTCCCTGTTCTATCTTTACATTAACTATAGGTGTAAGTTGCACCCCCCCATAGAGACTGGTAGGTTATTATTTGTTGGGGACTGAAGATAATAATCCTACTTAGGTTTCCAGCGGTTGTGCAAGGTGCGGGCAGCTGATGGGTAATGGGACATGGGATGGGGGGGTTGGGGGGATTGTCTTTTTTTGGAGGGAGGGGTAGGGGGTTTTCGTTTTTTCCCATCCTCTTCTATGTATTGTTATTGATTGGCTTAGTAGTTATTATTAGGATGTTTTTATTTTTCCATGTGAAACTTAATAAAATAAAGTGATTTGCAAAAAAAAAAAAAATAAGATGCAAATTACCTCATAGTATATTGACTGTGTTATGAGGTTCTTTGCATGAGGAACTTTAAATTTGGTAAATTGATCTAAAGCAGCAAACACTTGTAATGGGCATTAGCTACTAGCTACTAGTTTGCTACTTGGATCCCTATTGCTCCCAGTTGGACACATGTTTAATGTGGCCTGGGAGAAGTTGTAACTTGTGAGGAACAAACAGATATACTGTATGCCTGGATTGGTGCTTCACTTTTGGATGGTATATTCAAACATGATTTTGCACTGTTCTTCAACTATCTTCAAAATACCAGAATTAGCTCCAGAAACTAATTTGCTTCCGTGGTTCAGATTTTTGAGGCAGTACTTTCTAAGTTTCCAATACACTGCTCCTTGTTCTGAAAGTGAGGGGCTGAATTTTCAAAGCCTTACAGGTCATCTGTCATGACTGTGCCACATTCACAACACTTTCAACACTATGTGAGACCACAGAAAAGGTGATGTAATTCACGTGCACAAATGCCATGATGTGCAACAAATCAGGAGAAGAAAAATGATTCATGCATCAAAATATAACTCGTACATCAGTTGTTTAAATGTAAAGCTGGTTAGTGTGTCAGAAATGCAACAAACCATTTGAAAATGGTATTCAAATGTTTTGCCATATTTTGGATGCTGCTGGAGCTGCCCAAAATCATATTTGCATATGTGTGTGTGGTCATAACAAAACATTTCATGATTATGTGATGTCTCTTGATCGAAGAAGATATGGGAATTTTACTGTCCCTTTTACAAATTTTCAATAGCAAATCTACGGGATGGCGAAAGGTTCGATTGCATCCCCATTGTAACTCTCCTGCCGTTGTTGCATTTCACTTTGTTGAAGAAGTCTGATCTATTGATTATACAAAAGTTTATATTCAAAACTATGGATTACATTTGTATTTTCTGTCAAGAATGTAATGAAAAAGATAATAGCAGACAATATAAAGAATAAAAAAAAATCATATCAAAAATGCCCAGCACCCCACTGAAAAATTCTGGATCTGCAACTTCAAATTTTGATAATAGGTAATGCTGCTAGTGCTTTGTTTCCCACTGTATATGCAGTAGAAAATAAAGTTACCATAACCCAAGGTAATGACTACAGTATATCAATTGGGCCCAATATTCAGAATTGCATCTAGCAGTGGCGCAAGTGGGTGCTCGGTGCAACTGTGATTGCGCTGGAGCAGTAAAGGGATATATTCAAAAGAGATTTGCCATGTGCATCTCTTCTGAATATATCAAATAATGAGTGCTGTGCAAATACAGTGTGCCTGCGTATCCCCCAGACAGGGCTGAATACCGAGAATGGGAAATGCTCCAGTGCAGCAGAGATACGCTGTGTGCAAATCCTTGATATTCAGACACCAATATGCAATTGGGGTCATAATGCATGCAAGGTACAAATGGGGCCATTTGCATGCCATTATGGCCCCATTTGCATGAGTTGTGTAGGTGCTTGCAGTGGAGGTCAAGAGGTTCCCCACCTCCATCCCGTAGCTCCCATCACCCATAGTGGTGTGCCTCTGAAATTCCTGGTGGCCCAGTGGTACACCATCTCCACTTGTAGCTTCAAACCCTGAATTGCCATAGGTAAATCCCTCCCTGGTAGTCTAGTGGTACCCCTTCCCGTAGCACCGATTGCCGTAATGTAATGACAGTTACTTCTCTGGTAGTTTAGTGATACCCCATCCCCATCTCGACCCTCATATCACCATCAAATTTATAATAAGAATATCCCTGGTACCCCCTCTCCACCCAACCCTCCAGTCACCATTGTATTTATAAAAACAATATCCCTGGTGGTCCAGTGGATCCCCTTCCCTGCCCAAATCCCCAGTCACGGCAATTTAGCAATTTACAGTTCCCTGGTGGTCCACTGGTAAGCCCCACCCCCACCCACACAGGACCCCAGCCCCACAGCTCCCCAGTTATTGGTGGGCAGCATACCCACCCGCATACCCCAGCCACCCACCAAATGACAGCTTACAGTTGGAGCTGCAAGCTCATTGGTCCACACTGTTGAAAATTGGGTTTGCAGTGCATACTGTAATAATTCACAACTTTGTGAATGAATGACTTCATTCTTTTACCAGGAAGTAACTGTTATTTCATTACGGTGATCAGTGCTATGGGGGGTACCACTAGACTACCAGGTCCTATTGTGTGTGCTTGTGCACAGTGGTGGGGGGGGGTTGCCACACACATCTGGAGGCTGCTTTGTTGTGCACTGCAACACAGTGGCCCGCTGGTGGGTGGACTGTACTTGAGTCTTTATTTACAGGCTCAACATTGAGCCCAGGTATGCAGCACATCTCAGAGTTGTCCCAGCAGATGCACCGCACATCCCAGGCTGAATATCAGGATGTGCCACATATGCATGGGCACGCCCCCTGGAGATGTGCCGCATACGTTATCTTTGCACCCCGGAGCATTGGGAATTGCACTGTGCAATTCCCACATTTGAATATTGCCCTGGGGCACAGTTCTGGGATTGCACTGGAGCAACTCAGTTGCACCAGGTGCAACCCCTCTGAATATCTAGCCCCTTATGTTTAAATAAATCAGAGTCCATTTAAAAATAAATTGTACAATTACGGATGGCTTTTTTTCTAATGTAAGGTTAGTGAAAACGTATTTTCTATATTAGGAAGCAAAATGTAGTAAGATAAGTAGTGTTGCCACAAAAGGAAGAACTAACACCTGGTAGCCAGACTGTCAGTGCCAGTGAGTTGTGTTCAGATGTGAGCCTGAATTATAATGGGCTAGCTTGGGAGAAGGAAGATCAACTATTCCAGAGGATGCTATCACTGGGGGAAGGCAACCTGCTCCTGTGCATGATTGCCACCTGAGTAACCACGGTTGGCAGTGCACTCAGGACTGGCTTGGCACATGGAGAGATGCTGGTGCATAATGTGCACCATGCTTGTGTGAGTGCTTGTGTCACACCCCATGCCAGCATCTCAGGGAAGGAAGGAAAAAAAAAACAGAATAAAATGCAGCAGATCACAGGGTAGAGTGATGGACTGCTATCCCACAGGCCCCACACTGGTGATGTGGTAGTCCTGTCCCAAACTGGATCCCAGACTGGTGGTGGTTAAGGCTTTGCTGCATCTTGTCATTGTGGGGGGGGGAGCCATGAGATACACAGGGGCAGAGGCTGGCAGGTCCATGAGAAGCAAGGTGATGGGACTGGGGGAGGTTCGTCCAGATGAGGGCCACATGGAGGAAAAATATAAATAAATAAATAACACTTGGCAGGATATGCAGTCATTGGGGAATTTACAGTTCTCATGCCTCTTAGTGTTCTTAGGTGTGAGTGGAGCAGAGAGCCTTTAAATACCCAGAGGTGTTAATATATTCCCAATGATGCATACCCTGCAGAATCTAATTATAATTATAAAATGTTCTTTTTTTTAAATGAAAACAAAGTACAGTGTGGTTTGTAGATGTGTGATTCTTAGGAGATTTATACACCTCAACTGACCAGTTAGGTAGCAGGCTATTGTATGGCTATTTTATGACAGATATCTGATGCATAACCACTCCTTATGCAGTTGTTAGTGGTATCCAGTAAGTACTATATGTGCAAGTTCACTAGCCTATTGATCATGATTCTTGGTTTGTGTTATTATAAATATATTTCTTGAAACATACTGTGATATCATAAGCAAAGGCTTATGACATTGGCTGTGGGTTCTAAGCAGGAGTGGAAACATTTTAAAGGTTAAAAAACTGTTCTAACACATTGGACTCTATAAAGCTATAACAGTAGAAAATCCCTCAGAGCAAGAATTCCCAGGACCAGCTACTAGCTGAGGGGAGTGCAGGTAACAGCTTCAGAGGAGGAAAGGGACCTCAGAGTAATAGTCCCAGGGGACATGAAGGTATCAGCCCAGTGTAGGAGGGCAGCAGCAAGGACACATAGGATGCTGGGGTGCATTGCCAGAGGGATCACCTCTAGAAAGGAGAAGGTCATCCTGCCTGTGTATAGATCACTGTTGAGGCAACACCTGCAGTACTGTGTGCAGTATTGGTGCCCATACCTCAAAAAAGATGTAAGATTACTGGAGGGGGTGCAGTGCAGGGCTACAGAAATGATCATGGGATGGGGGGAGTTGCCATATGAGGAAAGACTGAGGGAGCTCAACATGTATTCGTTGGAAGAGAGAAGAGAAAAAGGGTATATGACAGAGACCTTTAAGTACTTAAAAGGCAAAACAAAGTCAGAGAGGGAGAATTGTTCCTCTTAAAGGGGGGATGGGTCACCAGGGGGCACAGTCTGAAGTTGGAAGGAGCAAGGTTCAGGAGGGAGATGAGGAGGCACTACTTTACAGAGAGAGTGGTGGTGAGATGGAATGCACTACCAGAGGAGTTAATTGAACTGATGACAGTAGATAGCTTTAAGTGTGGTTGGGACAGAGTCAAGGGCAGGATTAGTACAAACAAGAACACAAAGGGGGAAAGACCAGGAATGGGGTGCAAGGGAGGGGTTTGGGTGGGGTTGGAGCAGCTGTAGTAATATGAAACTAAGGGCTGCATAATCGGACAGATTTGAGAGATCTGTGGGCCTTTTCCTGCAGGCAATTTTGTATGTTCATATGTTTGTTCATAAAAATAAATATAGGAAATATATGCACTGTGAGCTACCATGCCTTGATATTATGTTTTTCAAAGATGATTCTAAGGTTTTTGTTGTATTTGAAGATTTGTTTGATTGCTTTTTTTTAATACAGCCAATTACCCTTTTAAGGAATCTTTCATCAGTTTTAAATGAGTTTGTGAAACTAATATGGTTTGGTATGTTTATTTTTAATTTTGATGATGAGTTTGCTTCAGGCAGTAACAATTCTGTAATTGCTGTTTAAAGTTCATATTTAGCATTTTAAACATATTAAAGATTTAAAACATTCCCATTATAAGTTAAGAATAAACCATCCATATTGCAGATATAAGTCTGTGAAGGTATTTGAAATAGTTCTGTTGCATTTCATTACAGACATGAGCTGTAGTGCTATTGACTTCAGACAGATTCCATGTAACTGAAAAACATAGCACCTTTCTTTTATAGTTTGTGTCAATCTAGTGATTAAGCGATTGGATTTCAGTGTGACAGACAAGTGCAGAGCAACCCCAATCCATTCCCAATTCTTTCTGCCTTATATGACTGACAGCTCCAAATAAACAGCATTAATAAATCATTAATCTGTAACTAAAGAGCGGGCTCTTCCAGGAATACTTGTCAATACAAGGTAACTACACATAATCTCACAGGAATTTCAACAATTCCAGAGCAATTGCAGTGCAGTAAACCAGCAAGTCAATAGATCTACCCCCTGAACCTAGAAGTGAAAAGCTTGCTGAACTTCTCACTGGCACAAGGTAACTGCATTTCAAGAACATGTTCCCCTTTATTTTATGTTCATTTGCTTTCTATGTCCTTGTCTTTAATTTATTTTTTTGTTACAGTTTATGTGTCCAGAATTACAGTACCTGTTTCTGCAGCAGGATGGACAGAAGCAATGTGAGGTTAAATGGCAGCTCAAGGTCACACATAATGAGTAGTTTCAGAACAGTTTAAACCTGTGATCTCCTCATTTCTAAGCTGGTGCTATAACCACAGGACCACAGTGCTTCCATTTTTTTCTACTTGTCTTACTTCACTACACTGAAACCTGCATGAAAAAAGACAGACATACTCAGCTTTTACATTTGTTTGCACATGCGCAAGAAACATGTTACACTTAATGGAATTTGAGAGGTATGTGTCACTGTCAAGCCCATTGCCGCTCATATTGGAAGGGGCTTGGCAGTCCAGACCAGTGACCACACACTGTGGTTGAGATCCTACTCACTGCTTGCTGGGCAGAAACTTCATGTAGTTGAAAGGACCAAAACCGCTCCAGTCAGAGGGGTCTTTGGTCCTTTCATTTGCATGAAGCGGTCAGCAAGTAGCTGATCATCTTTCAACAACAGTAGCCTGAGAGATATCTATCTATCTATCTATCTATCTATCTATCTATCTATCTGTCTGTCTGTCTGTCTGTCTGTCTGTCTGTCTGTCTATCTATCTATCTATCTATCTGTCTCTCTGAGAGATATTTTTATCTATCTATCTGCCTGCCTGCATGTCTGTCTGTCTGTCTGTCTGTCTGTCTGCCTGTCTATCTGTCTGGCTATGTATGTATGTATGTAAATACCAAATCACACATGCCCCCACAATGCAAAGCATCATGGGCTACATATGCAAATCACCATAGAATGTTATGCTGGTCCAACTTTAAGCAGAATTGCATGGTGCCGAAAGGCCTCTCACACAGTTTGCAAAGGGTGCTAACAGAAGACATAGACACGTGTTTCGTCCTACCAGGACTCATCAGTATGCCTCGTCTGTTTGACACCCCAGTGTCTTCTGTTAGTTCCCTTTGCAAACTGTGTGAAGAGGCCTTTACGCACCATGCAATTCTGCTTAAAGTTGGACCAGCATAACATTCTGTGGTGATTTGCATATGTAGCCCATGATGCTTTGCATTGTGGGGGCATGTGTGATTTGGTATTTTCTTGAAACTTGGCTTCCCAGCCAAATGCCCTTTGGGGTAACCCTTGCCTCAGTGTTTACGCACAGAGGTTCTTTGTCTTTTAAATGTATGTATGTATGTATGTATCTATGTATGTATGTATGTATCTATATATGTATGTATCTATCTATTTATCTATCTCACTATCTATCTATCTAGCTATCTATCTATTTATCTATCTTTCTATCTATATATGTATATATCTATCTATCAAGCAGAGCAGGATGCCAACCACTGCTACTGCTTCTTTCTCCACGTCGCTCACCCAACGGCCCTTCCTAGCTTCATTAAGATTTTTTTAAATGTAAACTTAGTGTTGTGCCCACCCATGCAACCATCCCATCCCCACCAGGTCACTCACCCACTCGCCCACCCTTTCCATCTTTATAAATATTTTTAAAATTTAAGCAATCCAGGGCCCCACTCTCTGTACTGCTTTTCTTTCCCCCCCCCCGGTCACCTGCCCCTGTTCCCCAATGATCCTGCCAGTGGGGTGCCCAATCCTAGAGTCAGAATGCATCTGAAATAAAGAAAACCATCTCTTAATGCTTTTTTTTGTTTGTTTGCAACCTGTAAAACAGAAAACTGTCCCTTATTGAGCTGTCCCCCCACACACCCTACCCTGACCTCCTACTCAGCAGTCACCACCCTATACCCCCCCACATATCCTCACTCAAATATGCAGGTCTCAGCATACCTCTCTACTGTCCCTGATTTTCAAGGATGTCCCTGATTTTGTCTCAGTTATTTCTTTTGGCCCTCCTAAATTTGTCATTTCTGTCACTGAAAAGTAGGGCTTTGAATCACAAAATAATGCCAGCCATTGGTGTTACAGTCTAGTTCTCATTAAGAAAATGCTATTCATACTAAGAAGCATGCTGTACACAGCCTCTGGAATTAATATTACTATTTTCTCAGATGTGTCCCTGATTTTGGTCATTTGTCCCTGATCATTTTAAGCCTTGTCCCTGATTTGTGATGAATGAGGTTGAGAGGTATGGGTCTCAGGGTGAAGATTCTCTCTCTGATCGCAGACACATCTTGCTGCTAGAACCACTGACTGCAAAAAGAGAAACTAAAGCAAATGTGGTTCAATGTATTTCAATAGGGGAGGCAGTATAGCACAGTGGTTTAAGGCTCTGAGCTGCAAATGTGGAGACCAGGGTTTAAATCTCACAGCCCCCACTTGCATATTGTGTGACCCTGAGCAAGTCATTAAGTTCCCTGTGCTCCAGGTCGCACCTGTAAACAAACTTTCAGCTTAGTGTGTCTCTCCTGGTTAAACAATTGAAAAAAAAAAAAAAAAACTTTGATACATAACTTTGTCATTTTTACATATTTTTGCCCAACATTTTCAACATGGCCTCTTTGGGGTCCTCACCTCATGGCCAGTGGTCATGAAATTATGCAAATCAGGCCCAAAAGGTGAGTTTTGCAGTTGTGTTACAAAATAACATTTCAAGCAGGATTTGAAGATGTTCACCACCCTTGTTCATGATGTGGGGTCATAAGACGGCTATGCTGAAAATCTGAAGTCAAAATATGTTAAAATAGCAAAATTATGTGCATATGTTGAAATCTGTGTATGCTCACTCATAAGTTTGATAATTTTTAATACTGTATGTTGACTCCAAATTTTAAACAAGCCATTTTTTTGCACCACATGACAGCTGTCATTTTTCAAATCAAGGCCAAAATGTGTTTTTGACCTCTGGTGCAGAATCAAGTTTCAGTTGTACAGAATAATGCTTTGGCGGGGGATTTGAAAATGTTCACCTACTGGGCTCATTAGGTGTGTAATAAGAAGGCTATGCTGAAAATTTGATGTACACATATGGTAAATTGCCCAAGGTTATGGCTGAGTTACACTAGTTCACCATTCACTGACAACTTCACTAATTTTCATTATTTTGACTCCAAACTTTCAATATAGCCATTTTGCCATACCACCTCATAAACATAACATGTGTCATTTTATAAATTCTAGATGAGGTGTGTTTTTGCACCTCTAGTGCAAAAGGACATTTCAGCCAATATATTATAAATGGTACATGTCATGTTGATAAGGTGAATCCTAAAACAATTATCTTTAAAAGTTGGAGTCAAAATAATAAAAAAATAAATAAAATAACTGTTTAACAATCTTTGTGTGTTGTGCCTATCAGTACAAAATACATGCACCGCACACACCTGCAAGCAAACATTCGGCATTGACAAATGCTTGTTTATCTTGGCATCCACAGAGTAACTGTCAGTGCCAGCTGGAACTCTCATTAGCAGTGCTCTGACAACAGCTAAATGCAACTGTACTGAGTAATAAACATTCTTTTCCCAGTGAGAGGTGTGAACAAGCCTTAATCTGTTCACTAGGGTGAGCAACCCAGCCCAGTCAGATAGTTTAACTGTTAACTTCCCACTACATGACACACTGCTGCCAACCATTTCTGTTACCCATAATATAATTTTTTTTTACCATGCTGAGTGGCAAATTGCAGTGGAATCAGTGTGCGTGCGTGTGTGTGTGTCTGTGTGTGTGTGGAGAGGGGTGGATCTGTATAAATATAGTGGAATTTACCTGTTAAGGATACCATCAGGGTCAAATAATCTGTCCTTAAAGGAGAACTACAGCTTTACCTGACAGTTGGCCGTGGTGCTTATGTAATTGACTGAGAGATGTCACCTGATTGTGCATTAAGTTAGCAATAACCCACGACAGGGTATGGGGTTATAGGCATTTAATCCATGCCTAGGATGCATTGTGAGGCACAAGACCATAGATTGAGTGTTCTCACAGTGCCCCAGGTGTGGATTAAATTCCTGTAACCCCACACCCTGGAGTGGGTTATTGCTCTTATAGCATGGGTTGCATGAAGGACACAAATAATGCTCAAAAGGGTGATTTTAAGGCTGGCAAAGACAATTTGTATTGTGTATCCTTCCATCTGAAAAAATAGTTCCACATGTAGACTGAGTGTAAACATTTTATGATGCACTTAGACCTTTTTGTAAAGTACAAAAGCATTATAGACACATCAATACTAATGATTACATTTTAAGTGTGTATTAGCAAGTTTGCTGTAGATTGCATAATTCTTGGAAATTTGTTCTATTTTTAATCAATTGCAGAATAACTGTGTATAACACTTTTTCTAACGTATTAACTTGCTTCCTGGAGCATATGTGTAGAGTGTTGTTTATTTATATTGTAATGACCTTCATACTTTAATACATTTTTGTGTTCAAAACACAGGAGTACAAAGTAACACAGCTTGTTTCCTTAAGTAATCAATAAAAATGTTACAGCATCTGTTTTTCTTGCTTTTTACCATGTGTAAGAATACTTTACTTTCATGAGTTGCAAGCACTGCATTATGGGTATGCAAATATGTATTATGCAGTAGCGCTGTCATTCTTAGAGAAATATACTTTTGAACAGTTGATCCTGACAGTAAGTTAGGAAAAAAAGTACTATATTAGTAAATGTACAGCTAATATGTATAGAATTACTTAATGTTTCTGTAAAGTAAAAAAAAAAAAGCATTGTAGACATATTACTGTTAATGATCACATATAATCTCAGTGAAACACAACATGTGGAATGTACAACTGAGCACTGTCAAGCTTGTTATGGACTGCACAATTCTGTGGGAATTTGATCTAGTCTTAATCAGCAACAGAATACCTGTGTAATACTTTTCCTTACATAGTCATTTGCCTTCTAGAGCATATGAATAGACTGTTTATATTGTAATGACATGAATGCTTTAATACTTCTTTTAGTGTTCAAAACAAAGGAGAACAAAGTAACACAGTTCCTTTCCTATAGTAATCAATACAACCTGTTAGAACATCTGTTTTACTTATTTTGTACCATGTATGAGAATACATGAGTTGCAAGCACTGCATTATTGGTATGTAAATAGCCTTGCCAGTAGAGAGTTTCTGATTTCATAATACAAGGATTCAATTGGATTCTTTTAAACTAGCAGTTGGCAAAATACAAGGTAAGTAAAAAAAAACACTATAAACACATTACTGTTAATAATCACATGTAAATATGTCTACAATTGATTAAAATCTTACCATTTCTACTCATAATATTGCAGTTATCAGCAACATTTTCTGTGTTACCACTATACTGCATCTGTGGGTAGGATATGTGATTTTGGTGGGATAATCACATCACCCAATTGTGGACTAAAAGAGAATTTAATCCATTAATTTAATGCTGTTTGACCACTTGGCTGCTCTCCTTCATGCAACCCATGTTATAAATCTTTATAATGCACACCCTTTCATGGCTTATTACTTACATAACTAACTACAAGTGGGAGTATACTACCCAGTAGAAGGCAGACAAAATGGGTAGCAGTAGGTGGGGGGGGGGAGTCAACCAGCCCAAAAGTAATAAGGCAGTCAAATAAGATTGACAGCAAGTCTGGAGGGCACAGTTAGCTAATAGCCATACACAGCACCTCACATACCTAAATCAGCAACCTTAAAAACAGAAAGTACCCCAGTGAAACACAGGAAAAGCATTACATGTATACTACTGACAATAATGAATAACAGAACACCCCAGGGTACTTACATTAATGCACTGGAACAAACACCAATTGTAATTCATATTTGATTGCATTTATAATAGATATAAGAAAACACTTTAAATGACTACAGAGACCGAATATAACAGTACATTCCAACAAATTATAAGGTAACAGATGACAGAGTTAAACATGGAAGAATGTCACACAAAGCATGCAGCATCTCCTGCCGACTGATGCCCCCAGTCTGATCCCCTTAAGCTATGGCCCTTTAGCTATGGACTGCAGCAGAAGACTGCTTAGAGATGTGACTAAAATGGGGTACAGTAGCTCCATCCCCAAACAGAACAAGCCTACCAATTGGAGGAGTGGGGCACACCTTAGCAACTGGAACCAACAGGAAAAACACAGTCCAGCCTGCCATATCAGGACAAGGGAGGGCAGTCCAGAGAGAATCAAGAGTATAACTGGCAACATGTCAAGCCCTACAGTCAGTGAATACTCCCTCTTGCAAGCAGCTGAAGAGCAAACAGTTCAAAGCACAACATTTGAAAGTCACTCCTAATGACCAGAGTACCTCTGGCCCCACACAGAGCCAGTCTCCTGATTGGAAGGTGGGGGCACCCCAGGAATTGGAAGCAGCTGAAAAAAAAGTTTAGCCTGCCTCAGTAGGGCAAAGGGAGGGCAGTCCAGAGAGACACAAGAGCCCAATTGGCTCCATGTCAAACCCTACAGTCACTGAGCACTCCCACTTGCAAACAGCTGATGAGCAAACAGTTCAAAGCACAGTGTTTCAAAGCTACTCCAAATGACCACAGTAGCCCTGCCCCCACACAGAACCAGCCTTCTGATTGGAGGAGTGGGGCACACACCAGGAACTAGAACCAGCACTGATCACATCTTAACAACCGTTGATCCCAGTCTCAACTTTCTCTACAGATCTATGTGCTCTCATTGTTCATATGAGGAATCAAGTTGTGTCCCACTTCCTGCTTCCTTCTTTGATTATGGAGATATAATGCTGTACAAATAAAACCCCTCTGCTGCCCCAGGATCATTTGAATAACAAGTTGTGCATGATCATCCTCTTGCATGGAGGGTGTACCCAATATTGTCTGCTGTGTAACCATTTTAATTGTCAAGTCCCTCAAGCAGGTGTGACTATTACTGGTTTCTTTGTAACCCCCCACCCCCTTACAGAGTTCAGACTGAAACTGTGTGAATATGACGCTCTAGGACTCCTGGTGTGAATCAGGGATTATGAATAGTGAAAGATGTTTGCTGGATCAGTGGTTGCAAAAATGAACTGAAGGACTATGGGGGCTGTTATCTTGTAACCTCTTGATCTCAGGTACAGCCAAACCATAACTTTCCAGTGCCTTGCAAGGACTCTGCAATAAGAGGAACATTGTGATGGCATCATCTGCACCCCTATCTGGTGCCAAGGAGGCTGAGTGGCAAATGACACAACCAACAGGAACCTTGGATTGAGCCTTGTATAAAATGGGATGGTTCAGGGGTCAGGCAGATCAGTGCAGGATCCTAAAGTAAACGAATGGTGTGTTATGGCAATGGATAAGTGCATCGTCTTATTCCTTGTGCCTGGAAGTAGCAGTAGTTTGAGCAGCATGGAATGCGGGCATGTGCAAGAGATGACAACTGATGATCAGTATGCACTTGTCAGTGCAGTGAACCTAAGCATTTCTCAGTCCCATTTTCTTTCTGCTACATTCTGTGTGTGTTTCCAGTTGGGTTTCCAAGTTGGCCATTGGGTCTGGTTACAAATATCTCATTTTCAGAGGTGGGGAGGTCATTTTAGCAGGTGAATTGTCTGTGGATAAAATTAAGGAGCCCATTGCTCATTTGTTTCAACATTCCAACTGCACCAATGCTGGCCAAACCCCAGGAAAATCTTTGGGTCTGCAATGTTTCAACACTGGATACCCATGGACTACAGTGAGGGAGCTTCTTACTTCATATCGGTGCTATGTGATAAGGGCGACTGCAGGATGGCGACCCTCAGAAGGGCGACAATCCCCAAGGGCGACTACAAATTACAAAGTATTTTAATGTAGGGGGCTTCACCCCCCCATGCCTCCCCTTTTGGGGGGCTTTGCCCCCACACCTCCCTTATTTAGGATTCCTACTCTGGGGGGGTGCAACTCGGGGAAGTGGGGAAATCCCAGGTCGCCCAAATTGTTGGCGCCGGTGTGTTGTCGCCCTTCCAACCAGTCGCCCATATACAGTCGCCATCACAGGCTAACCTTCATATCATAGTTTGGTACCAAGGAAAAGGGTAGCTACCTTCAGTATAGGTGCCATATGTGGTTGGGGCAGTGTGACATGTATGCCAATACAAATTATATCTAAATAGTTGGGTCCCAACTTTGCAAATTTTTTAATACAAACCTTAAATACCGTTTGTATCCCAGATAGGTGGACAACTAATGTAACAGTTTCTTTACATGAAAAGGGGAATTAAAGACCAAAAATTTTTGGCAAATTGCCTTCAGATGCCATCTCTAAAATGTAAAACAATTTTTTAATAGTCTGCAGGCTTGGGTCGATTCTAAATCCATTATCTCAAATCTTAAGGCTGAGTGCAGGCAGAAGTTTTCCACCATAGATCATATGTTTGCTATGGCTCATTTGCTAACCACAACACTCAACTCTCCCTCTCATCCTCCCTCAACCCAAACATTCTTTAGGGGTTCGCCATAGATTAGGTATGATTTCACCAGTCTACTATATAAACTGCTTTGCTGTCCCCTTCCTTTTCAACTATCCTCAAACCTCCTTCCTGCTCCCTTCTTTTATGCATGCATCAAACCCACCCCAATTCTTATCTCTCTCTCTCTCTCCCTCCTCTCGTCATCTCCCCCTCCCCTTCACTAACTTTTTACCCTCAGTATTCTATTTTAATGTTCCTGCTTTTCAAGGGGCCTGTCTGTGCTCTCTAAACACAGTTTTGACTCCTCTTTTTTACCCTAGCACAGTTGACCTTGTCCCACCCCATAACTGAAGCTGAGTATCGGTATGATGATATATGAATTACCCACCCTGTGTTAAGGGGATGTGGGTATACGTTTCTATATTAAGTGTACTTTACCATGTATATTCTATATATAATCAACTGTACTGAATTTGAATTTGTATATATTTTTTGCTTGTATGTACAGTATACCGAATATGTATTGTCCAGGTCCACCTTCAAAATGAGTTCTTCTCAATGGTGACCGCCTGGTTAAATAAAGATTTTGATTGAATTATTTTTTTTGATTGACTAGAAAAGTGTGTATTTATATAACAAAAAATTGAAACTTTATGCAGTGTTAATTGATTTCAAGCCTGCTATCGACTCCATCGATTGCAATGTGTTATGGTTAAAACTTTATGCCCGGAAGTTGGACAAATAATTTGTTATATCCTATCATTCAACTTTATTCTAATAATAAAGCATACATTAGATATGATCTGCAAGGATCTTTCACTGACTCCTTTACATTCAATAAAGGAGTTAAACAAGAGTGCCTCCTGGCTCTTCTACTTTTCAATCTTTATGTCAAGGACATTTTGCTGAATCTAGAATCCAGTGACTTCCATTCACCTCATATACCTGGCAGACACTGTCCAGCACAGGTTTATGCTGATGACATGGTTCCTTCAAAGTTATCCACAATAAGCTTATGATGAAAATTACTATATGTATATATATATATATTTTTTTTTTTTTTTGCTTAGTGCATACATTACAAATAAACTTTGACAGAATCGAAGTCATAATTTTTTGGTGGTAGAAGATCACACTATTTTTTCATGGATGATAAAACATTAGTGGCAGTTAATGCATACAATGATTTGGGTGTCAGCTTTACATCAAATGTAAAATGGACCCAGCATCTTAAAGTACAAACAAATTAGAGTAAGTAAAATTGATGTGCTATTATAAGATTTAATACTATGTACAGTGACTCAACAGTGTGTCCTGCACTACATTATATGCTGTTGTACAGTAGCTGAGTTAAATTCCATAATCTTTATATTTAGAATTATTACTGCCCTATGTGATAAAAGTACCTGTTCCCACTTTTTATAGGGCAATTCTGCAGAGTTAGTAAATCAATACCTGAGCACTTATGTCAGAGCTGAATTGGGGCATATCCCAATTGAAGCCTTGGTTAAACTGAGATTTTACCCCCTATTGGTTATATATGGTATCATGAACATCACTATTAACCCCTGGCTAAAGTGATGCTTTATGGAGAAGGTTAACTGGCTTGAGTACTCCAATCAGTCTTTATGGTTAGTATCATTACAGAAAAGTTCTCTTTAATACAGTAATGTCTCATTTTTGGAATAATTTCACAAAAGGACTCCCCATTTCTCTCTTTCTGTCTTACAGAAACACTCTAAAAGAACTTGTATTCCAAAGTTACATGCAAAACATTTGCTTGCAAATACAGCATCACAATTAGCCCATTGGTTCACAACCAAAAAGGTTGGCATGGCTGTGAAAGTTATTTCATGATGCCTTTACTCCAAAGAAAAGCAAATGATAACACATTTATGGTTTGAAATAATCCTTTAAAACATATAGAAACAATATTTTTTAAAGACCATGCCTGCAGTTCAATGCATGAGCAACCAGCCATGCCTACTTCCTGAACTATATAAGCAGTTCCTCCCAGTCTCTTGCTAAAGCATTTTCTTTTGCCTTGGTTAGTTTTGTTTCCCTTCCAGCTTCTGTGTGCTTCCTTGTGTGTTTGTTTTTCAGCTTTCCTGTGTTCATATTTTTGGTTTGTGTTTTCATTTTGGGGCTTTCTGCTTCCTCAGCATATTGTTGCACTTGTTTGCACTGTGTGAGTCCTGTGCCTGGGCTCAGGCCCCTACCAAATCTCAATTTTCCTGCACTTGTTATTGCATGTTTCGGTGCCTCTGCAGTTGTTGCCTCATGTGCTTCACTAATTGCTTCACCTGGTCCTGGCTGCTACTCAGCTAGCTGCTCCACTCTGTTTCCTTCACCTGCTGCATTTGTGCAAGGCCTATTTTACTTCAGCAGTCTTGTGTTCTAGTAAGGTTTCTTTCATGCTTCCTTGCCTCGGTATTTCATTCTTTCCTCTGCTTTTCCTTCTGTAAGCCTTTGGTTTCCTATAGCCCTTTCGGGGATTTAAATCTTCTCTAACATATTTATTAGCATTCAGTGTGACTCAAACCAGAGTCTTCTGCAATTCTGTATTGCTTTCTTCATGGGATTTAAGCCTGCTGACATACAATTGCACCAAGCAGTTACTACTGTTGTTTTTCTATGCTTATTGCCTGTGCCTACAACACCTGTGCTTGTTTAATTGTTCAGCTGAGCAACTGGCAGCAATAATTAATTATTGTTCAATTTGATTGCTTCTTTCTGGTATTGTGAATACCCCAGTTCGGAATACCTTTCCAGGATTGAACATACCCAGTTTTGTCTAGTTATTTCTGGTATTAAAAGTATCCCAGTTTTGTTTCCTTCCTTCTGGCATTGAAAATACTCCAGTTTTGAATTCTTATGTCTGGTGTTGTGAATACCCAGTTTGAATACTTCCTTTTGGTACTCTAATACTCGGTTTTGAATACTTCCTTTTGGTACTTAAACTACTCAGTTTTGAATACTTCCTTCGGTACTGAACATTCCCTGTTTTGAATACTTCTCTGGTACTGAAACTACTCCAGTTTTGCATACTTATTTCCAGTATTAAATATACCCCTGTTTTTGCATACTTATTTCTGGTATTGTGAATACCCCAGTTTTGTATGCTTCCTTTTGGTACTTCTAATACCCCAGTTTTGAATACTTCCTTCTGGTACTGAAAATACCCCAGTTCTGAACACCTTCTTTCTGGTACTGAAATTACCCCAGTTATGCCTACTTATTTCCACTATTGAAAATATCCCTGTTTTGCATATTTATTTCTGGTATTGTGAATTCCCCAGTTTGGCATACTTCCTTCTGATACTTCTAATACCCCAGTTTTCATACTTTCTTCTGGTTCTTCTAATACTACAGTTTTTAATACTTCCTTCTGGTACTTAAAATACTCTGGTTTTGAATTTGTCATTCTGCTACTGAAAGTACCCCAGTTTTGAATACCTTCTTTCTGGTACTAAACTACCCCAGTTTTGCATACTTATTTCCAGTACTGAAATTACCCTTGTTCTGCATATTTATTTCTGGTATTGTGAATACCTCGGTTTTGAGTATTTCCTTCTGGTACTTCTAATACCCCAGTTTTGCATACTTCCTTCTGATACTTCTAATACCCTAGTTTTGAATACTTCCATCTGGCACTTCTAATACCCCAGTTTGGAATACTTTCTTCTGGTACTGAAACTCTCCAGTTTTTAATACTTATGTCTGGCAATGCAGATACCCCAGTTTTGACTACTTATTCTGGAATAGAACATACTCCAGTTTTGAATACTTATTTCTGGTACTGCAAATACCCCAGTTTTGAATATTTACTGTGGTATTACATACCCCAGTTCTGCATACTTATTTCTGGTATTGAATATATCCTGGTTTGAATAATCCTTTCTGGTCTTGAACATACTCCAGTTTATATACTTATTTCGGTATTGAACATATCCCACTTTTGCATACTTATTTCTGGTACTGAATATACCCCAGTTTTGCATACTTATTTCTGGTATTGAACATGCTCCAGTTTGACATTCCTTTTCTGGTATCGAGCCCTCCCTGCATTCTGTCTGCTGCTCTGTCTCACCTGATACTGCTGATTTTTGCTTCCTTATGCTGCCTTTATTTTTAGAGGTGGCATCCTACCCTATCAATGTTATGTTTGCTCTGTGGTCCCACATGCTCAGCTGTTGCTTCCCTGTTTTTCTCATAGTGGGGGACTGGGTTGTCTTAGTGGGGCATTATGGTTTCAAGCACAGGAGCATGCTTTACATAAACTATGGTTTAGCCTATTCCTTTACCACAGCAGCTTTCAATCTCCCTGGCTAAATACTTTAACCTCACAACCTACATGGCTTTAAGATATCCTTTGCATTCCTTTACAGCATTGCAAATGCTTCTTACTGGACTAACCTACCTCCACCTTAATGCCATTTAAAGCATTCATGCTAATCATCTCAATTCACGCTTTATGTTGACACCATATCAGTCAGCTGCTTCTGTGAACTATGTTTTGCTCCATTATCCTATCATGAGTTTTGGTACACTTCATGCCTTGACCAACAAGAAACCTTTATTTTAATTGCTTGTGCTACCTGGTTAATAAAGGACTACCTAAATTGTTATGTGGCATTCTATAAGTTACAGTACCTTCTCCTCCAGAGTAAGGAGGCTTTCCCTTATTCTACAGTGAAGAGGCTTTCCATTCTGGAACTGTCACTAAATAAACTAACCTAAGACTGGAGGAAAGGCAATCTCGGCCTTGGATCTCAACAAATTTCGTCCTCAAAGGGTTTTTTTTCTTCTCCTCCGTGATGCAGATCACAATGCTTAGTTTGTTTAGTAATATTCTTAGCTTATTTAGGTAGGTATCACTGTTGGATGAAGATGGATGGTGGCCCTACTAGCCATTCAATCTCTCCTTGGGAAGCTCCTTGCTGTCATCAGTGCAAGCCATATTACTGGAGCTATCCTGCTAACTTGCACATCTTATTTATGTTTCATTAAGCTACCTGTTCCTGTTAGTCTGCTTCTCTACCTCTTAGTCATTTATCGCCGCTACAGTTTTATTGGGGTTCTTTCCTATGGTACCTTTAGCCAAGGGACCCTTCCCATGGCAGCTCTAGGGGTTGAACCCTCTTACAGTGTTCCTTGCCTTCAGTACAGAAGAAGTCCACAATCTCCGCTCCCTACTGCAAGGTCTGTGCCAGGATAAATACAACTGTAGCAAAGGAAAAATCCAGCACCAGACAAGGTAAAGTACAAAGGCTGTATTAAACATCCAAAGTGTGCCAAACCAGCTCAGTACACAACACCTCAACTGGTTTCACCCTAAATGGGTGTCATCAGGAGGATCTAGTGAGGTAGAAAATACTACCATTATAAAGTGCTCTTCTTAAAGTGACAGTGTAAGTTAAAAACACATATGAGTAACAATTCCATAAAGCTAAACATTACCTACAAAATACCTATAAATTATCTCATCTATTGTAAATACAGTTAAATATTAACAGCAGCATTACAAATGGAGAGTTCTGAGGCAGCAGCAAATCACACAGTATATGAATCTCAATGTGCTAATTGCAATTATGTCTTCCATAGTTAATGAAATTCAGAAGTGGTTCACTAGGCTGGTGACACCTGCAAAAGGAACCACAAAATAGCCATAATTAATGCATGTATTAAGGAACAGTCAATAAATACTGATAATATAGACAAACAAATACCATATTACTAGTAAATCAATACAAGATCAAACTAATAAAATAATGAATTTATAAACATTGTAAAGTTGAGGGGAAGGGGAAAGAAGGGGAAGGGGAGAAAGGAAGAAGTGAGGAGTAGACAGATGAAATAATAAAACAACATATCTCTTTTTCTTATCCTTTTTAATAAGGGGCATTATTTCTATCTTGTCATTAAGGCCTGGTCTTCTAAAACCTCCTAAAGTATAGATCCAGTAAGCCTCCCATTCAAGGAGTTTGGCTTCTACATTGCCTCCTCTTGGACCCAGGGATAGAAAAATAAACTTTGACGGCAGATAAGGACCACTTGGCCCACCTAGTCTGCCCATTTACCTACCTACTGGATAAGCTGCAGATCCTAGTTAACCAACAGCCTATTTCTTCCTACCCCCCACAAGAATTGCCTTATGTCTGTCCCATGCATTCTTGAATTCTCCCACAGTTTTAGACCCCACAACCTCCTTCCTGAGGAGGTTCCATTCGTCCACCACCCCCTCTGTGAAAAAATACTTCCTCACATTGCCCCTGAGCCGTGCCTCTCTATCTTCAAATTGTGTCCCCTTGGTCTTGCACATCTCATTTTTTGCAAGATGTTATCCTCTTGGACTTTGTTGATTCCACTGAGGTACTTAAAAGTTTCTATCATGTCCCCTCCTCCTTTCCTTAAGGGTATTCTATATTAGGCTCCTTTAGTCTCCCCTCATATGCCTTCTCTTGCAGACTCTGCACTATTTTAGCTGCCCTTCTCTGGACTGCCTCCAACCTGTCTATGTCCTTGCAGAGATGGGGTCTTCCTAACTGGACGCAGGACTCCAGATGGGGTCTCACCAGCAGTCTGGTGGTGAGAAATACATGTTTGACACCACAAAACTTAAAGATATGTTTTTCTCCAACATCTATGTGTACTGAACCCCTCAGATCAATGGCATTCTTACAATGGATGGCCAAAGCATTAGTCATATTCCCATTTGCTATACTACAGAGATGTTCACCCATCCTGTGTTTCATTGGTCTAGTGGTCTTATCAATGTAAAATGCACCACAGGTGCATGTAACTAAATACACAATATTATCTGTCACACAGCTCATAAAATCCCCCATGTTGTAAGTTTTCTGAGCATTGATAGTGGTAAAGGTATGACTTTTTAATGGTTGAACTGCAAAATGTCCAATTTTCACATGGAAAAGTGCCTGTGGGGCATGATGATAACCAGGACGTATCCTTTTCTTTTCTGTAGGTTGTGGACCAATCTATCCTTGAGATTAGTTCCTCTCCTATAAGCCATACATGGTGGCACTACCATACTTCCCCTTAGGTGTGGGTCAGATTGTGAAATCCCCCAATTAGACCTAATAATCTTGCTGATTTCCCCTGATTATCTACAGTTTGTAGATGCAAAATTCAGTCTTTCAGACTCCTGATTTCTGTGTGATGTAGGGTTTAAAAGGTTCTCTCTGTTAGTACCCATAGCTTGGCAAAATGCCCTTTCAACAACGGAATCAGCATACCCCCTTGCTTTAAATTTACTACACATTTCAGAACCAGAGACAAAGAAATCAGTGTCATTACTGCAATTTCTTCTTACCCTCATTAACTGGGCCTTCAGGATATTATCCTTCAAATGTTTTGGATGGCAACTGGATGCCAGGAGGAGTGAGTTCCTGTTAGTTTCTTTGCAAAAAGAGTGAAGTCTCAATAATACCATCTCCTTTTTTGGTTATTTTGAGATCTAGAAAGTTAAAAGTAGATTTATCACAATGTACTGTGAATTTTAACTTGATATTGCTAGCCTCCAAATATGCCACAAACTCACTCAGTTCCTCCTGGGTTCCACACCATACCCTAAAACTGTCATCAATAAAGCGACGCCAGAGGTCAATCCTATGATAAAAAGGATTGACCTCGGCATCATAGACATTCACTGTTTCCTAGTACCTGAGATAGAGGTTGGCATAATTGGGTACAAAAGTAGCACCCTTTGCCGTTCCCCTACTCTGCAAGTAATGATAATCCTGGAACAAGAAATAGTTTTTGGTTAATATAAACCTAGAACAGTCTAAAAGGCATAGTTTCTTAGCCACACTATATGTTTCAACACCATCTAGCCAGTACTCCAATGCCTGTAGTCCCTCCTCATGGGGAATATTAATATACAGGGATGTGATGTCCATTGATGCTAATAATGAGTCTGGTTCAAGTTTCAAATCTCCCAAGATTCATAGCATGCCAGTGGAATCCTCACAAAGACTTAAGGTTCCCAACCAAATCCTTGATATGGGCGTCCCATGTTTGTGGAAACAGTGATAGTGGCTCAGTGAAGGACCCAATCCCCACCACAATGGGGAATCTTGGGAATTCACCAGATCCTATGTATTTTTGGCAGAATGTATAGACTGGCTTTAGTGGGTAGGGACTGTTATGAAGTCAAATTTGTTCGAGGTAATGTGCCCTTCAAGTAATGCATTATTTAGGAAGACATCAATCTCTGACTTGAAAATACTGGTAGGATCCTGCCTAAGTTTCTTATAGAATGTATTATCAGCAAGCTGTCTCATAACCTCATGAATAAATTTGTTTTGGACATAATACCACTGCCCCCCATCTGCTGGTTTAATAACAATAGTGGAATCTTGTTCCAACTCTAAGTGCTCTAGCCTCCTCTGTTGTGATGTTAACATAACCAGGTCTATCAACCCTATTTGCTATTTCCTCAAATTTATTCAAACATGCTCTCTCAACTTTTACTGTTTCATTATAGGGTGGATTAAAGGAGGAGGGGCATGAAACTCTGTACTGTTCTGTGATGGGATACTAGAGGTACTAATGATACTAACGTCCCTGCTAGATGTATCAATACAATGAGCTTATACATTTTTTGCTTTTCAAAAAGCCTTCAAACTTAAATTTCTAGTGAAATGATGAAAATCAAGAAACAGTTCACAGGGTTTAAATCAAGTGTTGGAACAAAAAAACCTTCTAAAATAAGTAAATCTGGTGTTCAGGCAGCTTCTTCTCAGAAATATTAATCATAATAGTATCGTGACCTGTTATTTCCTCTCTTGGGTGTGGCTCTGACTTTTATGTTTCTAGCTGCCCCCGATATTTTCTTACTTGATTGTGGCATAGACCCTGTCGCAGTGTTCTTCTGTCATTCTGTGGTGGAGTTTGAAAATGCACCTGACGCTTCCTCAACCCGTGTCTGACCTGGTATCTCTTGTTCCTTGTCTAAAAAACTCTTCTGGATTGTCTGAATCACCTGTAGATGAATAGTAGCTGGGAGCGGGTTTCTATTTCTCAGGATGGAATGAGTGGTGAATGGTTTTGTTCATGTGGGGTGGCCTGGGCTGGTTGTGAGGTCTATGTTTTGCCTTGTCTGTGTCTATACTAATGTTTCCTATTGGCAGAGGGATTTTCATTCTAAGTGAAAACTCTATTATGCAAGTAATCTTGCCTGTCCCTCTTAAATTTCTTTCATTTTCTTTTTTTTTTATTTTATTTTCTTCTCTCAAAATAGTATCCTTCAATTTGTTCTCTAATATTTCAAAATCAGGATGATCAATGAATATAGATACAATCTCTTCCTTTTTCTTTTTATCAGCTATAATTTCTGGTTGTTGTCTTAAACAATCTCTTATGACAGCATTCACTAGGCCTTCTGACCCCACTTGTAAACCATTATTCCAGCTGATAATAAAGTCTTCCCACTCTGTTCCATACCCCGGTGACTTAGTAACTCTTAATCCCCATGGGGACCTGCCCACCTTGAGATATGCTTCCAGGGATATTCTGTTCCAGTAGTGTCCATGCCCCTCAATGTAGCACATTCCAATTGTAAAAATGCTGTTTTTATATCAATAATGTCCAGCTCCTCCAGAGTCACTATATCATTAACCCCATTATTGTTGGGATTCACATCTTGTGGTTCCAAAATAAACTTTCTTCTTCTGATGCCTCAAAACTTGATTGTGCCAAGGATCTGAGGTATCCCTTGTTAAAAGCCCATGAAGGTAATATTTGTGCTGCACATGCCTTTATCTGCAGGGGATGCCATGTCCGATGCTATGAAACTGCAAGCTTGTATAGATAATAATCCAAATGAGACTTCGGATAATAAGTCACTGATTGGTGTCGGTACAGTTCCCGAAGTGACAGCTCCCAATGCCAATTGACCATATCTGCAATGCTACAACAAATATTTAGTGATAGTTCTTTAACAATAGGTATAAGTTGCAATAGTCCACTAGTTACTATAAAAGAAAGGAGAAATGTTTTAAGTTTATGTGAACGTAGTGTATTCTTACCGTAATAGTAATGTTCACTTCCCGATTCCTAGTTCCGTGAACACTACAGTAGCATTTACCCAAAATGATTATCCCTGCTGTAACATTTGTAAAGCTAAAGTGCAGATATAAAATACAGGTTGCAATGATGAAAAAATCCACAGTGTTTTAATACCAAAAAACAGATCAAATCCATGGAGTCATAGTCCCAATTCTCAATTCCAGGTTCCTTGTCGTGAACACTATGGAAAACACCACAGATATAATGGCAGAGCTGTAGCAATTATACGCAATTCAAAATGACAGGATTTAATCCGAAGACACTACTCACTCAATGGATGGCTTTAGCTGGAATACGTGAGTAGGAACAGGGCAGTTTCAAAACCTCAGGCATGCTGGTGAAAATGGCTGCATAGAAAAGTAGTTTAAAGTTGCGATCCTTCACCTACGGTGAGCTGAGAACACTATAGTACAGAAGAAGTCCACAATCTCTGCTCCCAACTGCAAGGTCTGTGCCAGGATAAATACAACTGCAGCAAAGGAAAAATCAGGCACCAGACTAGGTAAAGTGCAAGGCTTAGGGTGGTAATTCTAATGGAATAAACAGTCGCGAACAGCCACAATGTTGTAATACAGTTGCACTAGCATAACATTATTCTGGTTGCATAGGTCATTGAATTGAAAGGCCACTCCAGCAGATCAAAGGGTGAGCAACCAGCCACACCCACTTCCTGAGCTATATAAGCAGTTTCTCCCAGCCTCTCTCTAAAGCACTTTCTCTTTGCCCTGCCATCCTCTCCTCCTCCTCCAACTGCTCACCTCTCTATTTCCAGGGGGTTCCTTCCTAAGGTACCTTTAGCCAAGGGACCCTTCCCACGGCACCTATAGGGGTGGAACCCTCTTACACAGTTCCTTGCCTTCAGTACCCCTACAGGGTGATAATTCCAATTAGAAAATGGGCTAAGAAATCTCAGAGCTCTGATTGGCTGATAGCCCTAGCAAGGAGGGCATCTATCAGACAATAGAGCCCAGGTTAAAAAAAGTGCCAGCCCAATCGACCTGATTGCCAGTATCAAGGTGCCAATTTTCAAAAGCAAATTCTGCCATGTTTTTCTTCTCGAATAATGAGCAAGCGAGCGCGCCCCCCCCCCCCCCCAAAAAAAATAAACTGTCACCAGACACATGGACACTCACAGCACTTAACATAATTCACATTTCATTTAACATGTTGCACAGCCCTTTCTCCTGTTTATTTCCCAGAAACTGAAAGTCCTGGTGCTCAGTCATTCAGTCGTACCCTGCCCGGTCTGTGTGGCACTTGCTCTCCGCTGACACATACAGTATAAGCGGACATAGTATAGAATGCTACACATTTTTCAAAACTTGTTTTCATAAAAAAAAAAAAAAAGTGGCTTTCTTTTGTTCAAAAGTGTAGCGCTAGCATGTCGTGTGCTCAGCATTACCGTCAGCTTCCCAGCTCGCCTTGACTGCAGCCCCATTCGACCCAAGAACAAAACAGTCATTTTCTTTTTAATACTTCACCCTGAGAACCAAAATGGGCAGCTGGTGTAAAGCTTTTAATGTGCCAGCAGGTGAGATGAAGGAGGGGGATCTTCCGGATGAGAAATGTGCCACTGATTTTAAGAACAAAACTCTCATTTTTATACTGCACCCAAGAACTAAAATAGGGAGTCTGCATAAATCTTTTCATCTGCAGGCAAGAAAATGCAGGAGGGGATCTCCTGACAAGAATTGTGCCACTGATTTTTTTTTCTAAAAAAAACTCGCAGCCTTTTCCGTCTAAAACAAAAAAAACAACTTTTACAAGGAACGCAGGAACACTGCAGCATATTGCCTGCTTAGTGCTAGTCTGACCTCCTTATGTTGACTAAACTCCCACTGAAGCAAAACACAGAAACACCACGGAACATTTTTTTTGTCTTTTTATTTTTTTGTAAGACAGCAGAGAACAGTAAAATAATAAAGAAAAAAACAGATTGTAAACACTACAGAAAAAACGCTAGGCATACAAGAGTACAGTACCCTTTATTGGAAAGCCATGTAGAGGAACTATTTTAGTACAAAAAACTCATATTAGACTAATTATTTAATTATAATTTCTTTTATTACATTTATGTTTTTTTACTGTGTCCATTTTCTAAGCGCAACAGTACCCTCCAGGGTAGGCGGTATTGTGTTCTACTGGACCTTCCAGGGGCTATAAGGCCCTCCGCCTGTGGCGTCAGGCCTCATTACGCCCCTGGGCAGTCCGGTATGGCACAATACTGCCCACCCTGTGAGGTGTGCCCACATGGAATAGAGTGTGAGAGCGGCCACAACATTGTAATATAGTTGCACAATCATAACATTATTCTGGTTGCGTAGGCCATTGAACTACTAACATTAACATTCAGAATGACTTGACATGTTTCTGTAAAAAAAGGGCATGAGGAAAGTATTGTTCATGTTTATCCCTCCTCAGTATGAAAAATGGAGAACAAAAAGTGTCTTGGTGATCTGATTGGTTCCTACACAAAATAATTTGCTGATTGTATGGGCATTCTGTTGAATCCCTTTAATGTAACTGATGCAACAAATCTGACAGAATATTTCCATGCTGCTTTAAGACAAGGAAAAAAGTTTGCTATGAAAAAATGATTATCACTGTATTTTACCTGTATTACTGTATCAAAATTGCATGTTTGCACAACTATGCAATACAAATATTTATATCTGTTTATATTTTTAACTAATTGAAAAGAGCAATGGACGATCAATAAAGAACTTCAACTGAACTGACATGTATGTCTGGTGATGAGTGGAGCTACGCCTAGTGAAGCTTTGTTAACTGAAACTGAGAGTGAATTTCCCAATACTCACCCAGAAAGGCTTCTCTAAACAGCAGCATAAAACTCACCTGCACCCTGTCTATGATGGCATCTAACTGGGGATGAACCATTCTGAGAGTATTTGTGTTAACTCCTTTCCCATTGCAAGGGCTGAGGCCAAAATAAAGCTGTGTTCATACTAGTTTGGTATTTTTATTGTCTAAACAGTTATAGTGTATAGTATTGGTGGGAGTTGGGTACTGTAGAGATGAGTTGGGTAGGTATAGCTTCCCAGAGGGTTGAAGTCATTTATTAGCTAACTTACAATCATGCATCTCTGGGTGGCGGCACAGAGCGCAGAGAGAACAGAGAAAACAAACCCTCTACTATAGGTAGTGAACACCCAAACCCAGGAGCCACCAAAATATCTTTTACAGCCTGGTGGCAGTGTAAGGCAAGGCCTAGCCCCCAGAAAAAAACTTACATTTGTTATACAGCTGTGCACAAGGAAAAGCCCCGATCATCTTCTAGTCCATCTCACACAGTCAAGCAGTGCCTACTCACTCCATTCAACAGCTGCACTTACCTCCTCAGTTACTATGATGCAGTGTGAATTTGGTAAAAAGGGCTTCCTGTTTTCAGCAACAAACACCTGTAACAAACTCCCTCTCCAGCAGAGGAATGCTTCCAGTGTGCAAGTGTTTAAGTCCAGTCTTCCTTGTGCCATGTAAAGCCCTAGTATTTGTTTAAGTCCAGTATCTCCCTCCCGTCCATGATCATGTCGCATGCCAACACTCTTGCTCTTGTTTGCTGTGACCCCACTTTGTTAGCTTGCTTTGATTACTGTTTGGAAGTACTCACCCTTTCAGTTTTCCTTTTGCCCTGTATATTTTAGCATACATAAAACTAAATCTGTTGGACTAAGTTAGCCTGACCAGTGCCACTGTCCATCACCCAGGACAAAAAATAAGATGCTGTAGCTCATGCGATTCTCCGTTGGGTGATTTTACATGACCAACTGACTGACTGACTAACTCATTTAACTATCTAACTACATAAATCAATCACTCAATCACTTAAGAAGTAAGCTCAATTAAAAAAAACCTAAATGCATTGTTATTAAAGTAGCAGCTTATGTTACAATGAAACTTTTGTACACCTTCCTTTTTATTACATTAAAATTGCCCTTGCTCCCCAGTCTTGTCAAGTGCCTTATTCTGAGTTTTAAGTCTGCATTATCAGTTTTCTGTATTTAAAATAAAGGACAGTTCCATTTAGTATAGCTGCTACCAGTCATTCATTTGTATACTCAGCTGGTTTTGAGCATCAATTGTTTATAACTCTTCTTTTGTCTATGATGAGCTAGCCTGCAATAAGACACGGCTGTCTGAGTTTATGGGTCACTAGTAGGATAGCTGTAGCCCATCCAATATGCTTTGCATAAGCTTTGTGATGAAATAAAAACAAGCATTTGTCAATGCTGAATGTTTGCTTGCTGGCATTGGCATTGGTAGTGTAGGAGTTACAGAGCTGCATAATAGGAATGGCAGTGAAGTATTGAACTGAAGCCAACCCCATCACCACCCTGCAGATAGTGACAGGCATAATGGCCATGCCATTTCACCACACACTACCATGCAGACACCGACAAGTGTCACGGTGTGCCTTGGGGTCTTTGGCCCTTATACGCACCCCTTTCCATCAGGAAATATTGTGACATGGGTGCGGTATAGGAGAATGGGGTAAACTTTGGGGCCAAAGAGTCCAAGGCACACCTCAATGCCTCTCAGTGGCTGCAGGGTGTGTGCGGGGTGGAGTGGAATGGTATGAGCATTGCAGGTGACAATCCCAAGTCACAGCCCTGATGCCTGTCATTCTCTACAGGGTGGGGTGTTATGGTGGAAATCCTAGCAGCCTCAGGCATTCGTTGGTATTTTCACCCAAATTTTCAACATGTTTTTGTTGACCCACCTCATGAACAGTGGCAATATCAGTTTGTTAGCCGAAGCTTTTGCACAGCTGACTCACGGCATTTGTCACCACAGGTGCAAAACACATTCTGAACAGGATGTGAAATGACAGCTGTACTGTTCATGGGAGGTGTAAAATGGCAATGTTGAAAATCTGTAGTGAAAATATTAAAAACTGGTGAAGTCATGGAGCGTGCGTAGAAAACTGCAACGTGCACCTGTAATGTAATTAGTTTGGGAATTGTTTACAGCAGATTGTCAACACAGGCATTTTGGGGACCTCCAGTCATGAACATAGAAACATAGAAACATAGACTTTGACGGCAGATAAGGACCGCTTGGCCCATCTAGTCTGCCCATTTCCCTGCCTACAGGATAGGCCCCAGATCCTAGTTAACCAACAGCCTATTTCTTCCTACCCCCCACAAGAATTGCCTTATGTCTGTCTCATGCATTCTTGAAGTCTCCCACAGTTTTAGACCCCACAACCTCCTCAGGAAGGCTGTTCCATGCATCCACTACCCTCTCTGAAATAATACTTCCTAACATTGCCCTGAACAGCTCCCCTCTATCTTTAAATTGTGTCCCCTTGTTCTGCACGTCTCTTTTCTGAAAGATGCTACCCTCTTGGACTTTGTTGATTCCACTGAAGTACTTAAAGTTTCTATCATGTCCCCTCTCCTTCTTTCCTCAAGGGTATACATATTAAGCTCCTTTAGTCTCTCCTCATATGGCTTCTCTTGCAGACCCTGCACCATTTTGTTGCCTCTCCTGGACTGCCTCTATCCTGTCTATGTCCTTGCGGAGATGGGGTCTCCAGAACTGGACACAGTACTCCAGATGGGGTCTCACCAACTGTCTGTACAGAGGATAACAACTTCCTGTTTTCGGCTGTCGATGCCTCTCCCTATGCATCCCAGTTTAGGAATTTCTTCATCAAATTTTCAACATAGGCTTTTGAGAGCCCACCTTATGAATACTGGCACTGTCATTTTGTTAATTGGTCCCAAAAGGTGATTTCATGTAGTGATCATGTAAATCACCCTTCGGGCCCGACATCGCCATGACAGTGACAGAATTCATGAGGAGGGTTCCAAAAACCCCATGTTGAAAACTTGAAAGCAAAATTCCAAAAAATGCCTGAGATATGCAGAAAAGTTAAAAACCCTATTCATTACATTATACAGCTTACCGCATTTCCTCAGTTCAAGGGTCGGCTTTGAAGAGTGCAGACGTTTTCCTGGTTCATCAAGATTGTCCGCGAGTCCGAGGTAAGTATGGGGTGAAGTGGGGTGTGGGGAGGCAGGGTGTGCAGTGGTGGGCACAGGTGGGAGAGGGAGGAAGACAGCAGCGAGGGAAGGTTTTTTTTCTTTCAGGGTTTTTTTTTTTTATTTGGACTATGTGACGCTTGCCACACTGGGTGAGCTCCAGTGTGGCAGCTGGAAGGCTATTGGGGTAGTGGAGATGATGGGGATTGGGCACCCCTGTTGGCCATACAGTGTGCGTGGGGAGGTAGGAGTGCATGAGCATACAACTGCATGCGCAAGTGTGTGTGTGGGGAGGAGTGCTGCTCACTCAAGCGGTGCTCTCCCTTCAACTGTAAGGCACTGCATTTTGCATCATCGCACTATGTTTCTTGCACATGCATGGAAGCAAACATAAAAACTATTATTTCTCTCTATAGACTTCACTGCAAAGTGAATGGGTGGGACTTGTGATGGTGAAACTGTGCAGGTGAAATGCATTATACCATGCTTTGTGAAGTGCACACCTGAAAGCAGGTTACATGATGCATGTTTTGTCCAAAAGGATGGTCATATGGTACATAGTACAGCAGGAGGTTCCCCACAGTGTTCTATGCACTGTATGCAGTCATAAGGCATGGTGACATGGCCACATTAGTGACTGGATCAAATATGTTTCTAGGGTGCAAATGTGGCTGTGTGGACACTTAGTTGATCAACTAGTAAGTGTGATTAATAATGCTTCTCTAACACTTTACGCTGACGATGCAGTAATTTATACGCAGGGTTTGTCAGTTGGAGATCTGAGTGTTTCTTTAACAGAGGAAATGTGCAATTTTCAGTCTTCACTTATGGCCTGTAAATTACTCTTAAACAAATCTAAGACAAAGGTGATGGTTTTTGGTACCCCACCTAGACTGAGATCTGAGGTTGGTACTTTGGAAGTTAAATCTCTTGATGGATTACTGTTTGACTATGTTGATACATTTCAATATCTTGGGGTATTACTAGATTCTCATCTAAGTTATGAATCTCATTTTTTGAAGGTTACCTCAAGAATACATTGTAGATTAGGTTCTTTGTACAGAATCCGTTCATTTCTTATTCCTGAGTCTAGGCTGGTTATTTCAAATTGCTGCTTACTTCCTATTGTGAACTATGCAGCTATGATTACTGACACTGCTTCTGCGACAGTGATTTCAAAGAAATCCACTTTACTTCACTTGATAGCTAAGTTTGCTTAAATTGTTCTAAGTCATGTCATCATTGTGTGATTTTGAAAGAAATGGGCTGGTTACCGTTTCATTAAATTTCCAATACTGTGTGGCCAAGTTCATATATAAAGTTATGGACTCTGGAATTCCACATAGTATTTCAAAGTTTTTGAGACCATATATTGATGGTCATTATTCTAGACATAGGTCAGACAGTAGGTTTCTCGAGATTCCTTTTATGAAATCTAAAAGTGGACAAAGATCTTTGCTTATATTGCTCCATTTATTTGGAATGAAATTCCTCAAGATATTAGGTGGTTGTGTTCTGTCAAAAGTTTGCCGATGCATTAAGGATGTATTTCAATCTCAATTTAATTGTAACTGTTTTTATAAATTTTTTTATGAATTTTACTCATAACAGACATTTTGTCTGCAATTTGTTGCATTGTATATGTATGTTTGATTATGTATTGTCTGTATGCAATATATGGGTCGTGACCTGTAAAAGGAACTTGTTTCCAGTGTGCTTACCCATTAAGTGAATAAACAAACAAACAAACAAACAAACAAACAAACATGTTACAATTATTCAAAATCTGCCCCAGGATCTACAGTGGAGTTAGGAATAGGGTTGCCATCTTTGGATGAGGCAAAAACCAGACCCTAAGCTCTGCCCCTAGCCCCACCCCTTTTCATGACTCATCATGCTTTTCTCCTCCTAGAAAGTAATTTGTTTTATCAATAAAAGACAATGCTTAAAGCAGCAGTTTAGCAAAAATGTTAAGATACTGTACTGTACCTGTTAAAGTTACTTTCCTAGGTTCTTCCTAGTTATTTATTTACTTATGTATGTATTTACTTATTGACTCTGGTTTACCAGATAAACATACAGAGATAAGAAATCTCATTTACAGATATGATCTGGGGGAGACCAGGGAAACACTGTAAATAGCATACAACATTATACATGGTATATAATAATACATAATACCTTGTTTCCTGTAATGTGTACTATATATCTTTTCTGGCTCCATTTCCTGTTCATGTCCACATTACTATTTCAAAGCCAAAGAAGTGACTATACTTTTTTACTTAAGGAGAAAAAAATAATGTAAAACATTTAAAAATGCCTAAATTCTGTTTGAGATGAACATGTTCACCAGCAAATGAAAGTGGAAGACAACTGTCTCTGTTACTGTTACAAAAGGTGGGGGCAGCTTTGCTGCTATGCTACATTAAGATGCAGTGGAAAAGATTAGGTTAAGTAAGTGCTAATGGTGTTAATGGCCATACTTTACACCTCCCAGGCTGACTGCTTTCTAAACAAGGGACATACTGACAACAGAAGTTGTCTGTAACATGGACATGTAGCTGAAACAATGAATGTATGACAAAATTTGTTTCAAAAGTGTGTGACCATTCAAAGTGGCTCAAAACCTGACCAGCACAGAGCAAAACCGTATTACCTGATAGGGACCCTGAAAACCTGATCACCAGGTAAAAAACCTGACAGGTGGCAACCCTAGAACTTGGGGACATGATGTGGAGTGAGTGTTGTAAGCTGCTCTGTGAACTGGCAACTGTGCTCACAATGGGAAAATGATGTGGAGTTAGTGTTTTAAGCTGCCCTGTGAAATGGCAACTGTGCTCACAATGGGAAAATGATGTGGACTGAGTGTTGCACACTACCCTGTGAACTGGCAACTCTGCTCACAGTGACACAACACATTCATGTCACATGATCCTCAACTACACTCCCATGATTCCTGCTGTGTAAACAGGAAGTCCACAACTCCAGGTTTAAATGTACTGTAGTACAGAACTCTGGGATTCACTTAATTAGTTTGAAGATTTTTTAATTTTTTGTACTGATTGCAAAGGGATGCAGTAAAATGAGTATTATCACTTACAGTTCATTGAAGAGTTTACTTCACACAGGTAGAGCAGTTGTAATACCACAGTCTTATTTCAACTGCCACAATCAGATTGCACTAGCTGTGCCATGCAATGAATATTAAATCTCTTTTGCACTATGAATCTCTAAACAGCAAATGTAAACTGCTTCAGTGGAAGAAGTGATTCTTGTTGGTGTCAGGAGACTGGAGAGCTGTTTGGATGAAGTGGATAGAGGCTAGGATCTAGCAAGGAAACAAGGCATGGACTGTGGTTCTGCTGCATACTAGTATAAGATCCTCAGGGCACCATTAGGGTTACCACCTGTCCTGATTTTCACAGGACAGTCCTGATTTGGGCACCTGTGTCCTGCAAAAAAACATGAAAAATACTAAATGTCCTGATTTTACAGTAGTAAAAATATTTTCTAACTTTCCACTAAATGTTCTAGAAAACTACAATGGCTTAACTAAAATACCTTCAAATGATAAGAAACAATAGAAGCAACTAAGAAACTACAATACTTAGCCTTAATTCTGATTATATAGAGAAAACAAATCTGTTGCATCAGTCGAGGTTTGGTATTGTCCTGTGAAAAATCATATTTCAGTAAGAAATGTCCCACTTTGGGCTTCTTAAAAGGTGGTAACCCTAGGCACCATAGCAAATATGTTAACCCTCCACGCATCACTCAACACTTCAACACTGACATCAAGCAATGCCCCATCACCCTGCTCACGGCCACTATTGAGCGTGGCTGACATTTTTGGACTGTGCAAGAAAACATTTATTTGTGTGGGGCTGTGAAACACTAACACCAATGCTGTGGGCAAACTTAGTCAGTCTAAGATGTCTAAACAAAAAGCAGCCAGATGCCACACAACCCAAAAAGTAGTTGAGGAGAAACACCCCACCACCACCACCCTCACACTACAATAAGCAAATTCTTTGTGCGGGTCAATTTTAATATCAGTCTGTCAGCTACTATAGGGTAGCTCACATAATTTTAACTGATAAATGTAATATTTTACAATAATAAAATAAATAATAATATATCACTCATAGAAAGCAATCTACTTTTTCACTTTCTCATGGTTCACATTTTCTGTGCTGATGCTGAGTGCTGAGATGGCAACTATCCAGCATACGATGCATCTCCCAATGCTTTGAATATAGAAATTAATTATAGTGTATGGTAGAATGTTGTTATGGATAGAAATCCATACCTAGAATGGAGTTGTTATGCTGCAGTAACTATGTCATCATGGTTGTTATGCTGCACTAGCTATGTCACTACTGCAGCATAACAACTTGGAATGCTGCCACATAGTTGCTTTCCTCAATCCAGTTAAGCTGGAAGTTGCTGTTTTTTTAAGTTGAACTTGCAGAAACATCTGTAGCACACTGTGTCAGTTAAAAAAAAGAAAATGTTAAAATTTCTATTTTCTGTTGTCTTCTCCAGCTGGTTTTGTTTGATTTTCTATGCTGTGACTGCCCATACACTATAAAAGATTATGTATGAGCAGTCATACACAAACAAGGAAATTCTTGTATTTTGAGGTTCCTTTGGTAACAGAGTACCTTTGAGCTGCACTCTCAGGTCATCTGTTACCAAGAGTCTCTATGTTAATACCTTCTTGTTATGTATGACTGCTCATACATAATCCTCTATATTACAAAAATATTTACAGTAATAAATATTTATGAAAGCATCACAAGCTACTTAGTTCAAATTGTTAAATTTATCACTTTCACATTTTCTGTGATGATGCCACATATTTCTGCTGTTGAGAGTTGAGTAGTATTCCAAATTGCCAGGCAATCAGTCATGATATATCCAGCTAGTGAAAAGTGATGAAAAACAGCAAGCAACTTGATCAATGACCTCCATATCCAAAGCACACCTGCAGTACACACTGACATCCAGCACTTAGGGGGAGGGTGATATGCATTCCACAAGGTGAAGGATTACTTTATTGAAATTTGTGCAGAGCTGTGAAGCACCAGTCCTGTTTTGCAGTTGAGAGGCTAGAGGCTCTTGCACCAGTTCAATAATTTTACCTCTAGCAGCACAATACAAATGCCCCAGCCATCCCATGTAATCATGGCCCCAGTTTCGAAAACCAACAAAACAGAACCCGAGTCCTACTGTATTTTAATCCACCATTCCTTGCAGAGGTATTCAAACTTACACTACATGTTTAGTTACTCTCATTATATTTGATGGAGTTACAGTATCAGTCACATCACACTGCTGTCACTCTCACGATTAATAAAACAAATCTCACAATCAATAAAAATAATAAAAAACTAAAATAATAAAATAAATAACAAAACATTCTTGGCATATGATTTCATGGTTGTTTATCTCATTTTGTGCTGCATCAAGAATTGTACCTTTAGTAGCACAATATGAATTCCTGACAATCCATCTTAATCATCACCCCAGCTGCAAAAAAAAATAGAACCAAAGTCCTAAATTACAAAAAATTACATCTAATTTTATCCAGAAGAAATAGTTATTTCTGCTCAGGAGCATGAAGCATAATGGCACATTTTTATGATTTCTATTCTGATGCTTAGTAATGTTGTTGTGAAAACAACATTCCTATCCCACAGCTGAGGCAACTCCCAATTTATTTTAACACAAATTCAAATAGATATAATATTTACAATAATCATAATAATACAAATAACAAAATATATCTATAAAAGTAATTCACTTTATATCAGGAAACTAGTCACTTTTTTCACAATTCAAATTTCTCACTGTCATGTTTTAATATAAATAAAAACTGAATTAAAAAATAATATAATAAATAATATGGATTTTACTTTATAAAAAAATCATATATGATATACAGTAGATGGCTAGATGGATCAAGAGATCCCCATCTACCATCACATTCTTATGTTCTTATGTTCACTTCTTTCTTCACAGTTTTACGAAATACAGATTTTCATCATTGTTTCCATAAAGGTTTTTTTCTGATAATTCTGGACCCAAACTTAAAGGGACACATTCATGCCCAGTACACATCTGGAATCGAGCAGTGGTCTGCTCAGCATGTCTTCTTGGTAAGACTATTAAATAAATAAATAAATGCCCAATGGGCATCACAGTCTGAAGGACCACAGAAAGCTCTTTCAATTTAGGTTTATGGCTCATCTGTAGCTGGAAACACCCCAGAGATACAGATGACTGAGTCTGTTTAGTATTAATACTACATTACAGCCAGTGTTAGAATCTTGTGATGTCAGTGATGAACAAGCTGTGTTTAAGTCAGTGCAGTTAGGCACAGCTTATACCTTAGTGACATCACAATGTTCTAAAAATGGCTGCAATATAGTGTTAATACTGAACAGACTCGGTCATCTGTATCTCTGGGGTGCTTCTAGCTACAGATGAGCCCAATCCCTCATTTGAAAGAGCTTTTCATAGGCTTTCAGACTATGATGGCCACCGGGCATAAATGTGTCCCTTTAAGTGTGAACGAATGTGGAAATTGACAACTTCAGTTCAGTTCTGATTCAGACTGTCTGCCTTAGGTTTGGCTTAGTAAACTTGGTCAAAGGTACATCAGGTCCTTGGTACTACAGTTTAGCAGGCTACAAATAGGGGTATATGGCACCCTCCAAAACATGTAATCACCACTAGTGAATCCAAACCTCCCCCACCCTACTCTAATCTTTTAGGCAGACTTTCAAAAAAACTCAGTCTTCATCTGGCAACGTACCCTTTAAAGTAAAGTTGGGGAAGGAAGGTGGTTGATGGAAGATGGCTGGGGTAAGGGATGAGGTGGTAATGGGACTAGCTCTGGCTACCTGAGTAAAGCTAAAGTGCTTTTACTTTTGTTAATGGGCTGAAGGTCCAAATGTTCCCAAAGTGGCCTAAAAGATCAAGTCTTTGCTTCACTCTCCCGGACCCAGTGTCTGTCCTTAACTTCAAGTTCTGTCAGGACTTGTGCTGACATAGGACTTGAGTTACCTGAGGCCCTGAGTGATTATCTACTCTTCAGGGTGGGTGAAGGCAAGTCCTTCTGCAGGGTGAAGAGGGCATCAGTTGACATCAGGAGACCAGCATATCCTGCACCCACCAACACCTAGAAATGCATTGGGTCCACCACACCTGCAACATAGCCTGCATCTGCAACTCTGTGGGAGATAACCCAATGGTGACAGGAAATGCTGTTTGCTAAGGTATAGAGTACTGGGTCAATCTCCATCAATTCTACCATGCACTAGGACCAGTTAAAATAATTGCTGGACATTCCTGCATGGCTGATATTCAAAGTCTATTTGTAGAACTGCATCAGCAATGAACAACTAGCATCTGTGTTTAATGCATATTTGTTTGGGATATCCAAGCACCAGTCTTCTATTGGTACCACACCATGGCTCAACATCAGGAATGCAAGTGCCTGCTATGTGCATACATTAACAGACAATTTTAGGAGCTCACAAGGGATGTTGGGTACTGTTGCACAAGCAGGGAGAAACAGTATAGACTTAGTGAAACTCACCAGAGGGTACTGGGAAAACAAATTGCCATCAGTCCCTGGTCTTATAGGGTCCATCCACACCCTGACAGACAGTGAAGGCAGCACTATCTCATGCTCACTGTGCCACCCTAAGCAAGTCACTTAACCACCTGGTGTTCCTGTGCAACCCGTGGATATGGCTGGAAGCAGGACACAACTGGAAATGAGACACTGCATCTCAGCTGGCCTATTCTGGGTAAATGCATTGTAAAATATGTGTTAAAGCAGGATCTCACTTGACATGAGATGTTGCATCTCAGCTAGGCAATCCTGAGTCAGTAATTGTAACTCCGGCAGTGAGAAAGTATCATCTGCTAGTTAGAGAATTATTCAGAAACAGGTGATCACAAGTTGCACCTCCGCTAGAGTCACATACTCCCTGTGTGACTCTGAGAAAGTCACCTAACCTCCAAGTTCTCTAGTGCACCCGGTTATGGACATGGCTGGAGGCAGGACCCTCTGGAAATACAATCTTGAATCTCAGTTAGGCTATCCTGTGAAAATTAATAAAAAAAAAGAAAATCATTGTAAGCAGCTGCTGGCCTTTCCAGCTGCCCCCACACACACACACATATACACACACACAGGCAGTGTGGTCTAATGGTTAGGGTACTGCTGGGAATCAGAGGATTGCAGTTTCAAACCCTGCTAGAACCAAATACTCACTGTGTGACCCTGAGCAAATTACTTAACCTTTCAGTGTTCCAGTCAATGCAACTGCAGAAATGGATAGAAGCAGGATCCCACTGGAAATGAGATGCTACATTTCAGCTTAGCTATCCTGGGTAAACAAGCTTAAAAAAAAGATAGTCAGTGGCATTTTATGACCCCTACAACTCTGGAGGCAGTGTGTTCAGTTCATAAGAGCACTGTTGGGAACTGGAGATTGCAGGTTCAAACCCACTAGAGCCAAGTGCTGACAATGTGACCCTGAGCAAATCATATAATCCCCAGTGCTGTTGTCCACCCAGCTACAGAAGTGGGCACACGTAGGACCCCACTAGAAATGCAGTGTTGCATCTCAGTTGAACTATCCTGGGTAAATTCATTGTAAAAATGGATAAAGGTAGGGCACCATACGACTTGACTGGAAGCAAGATGTTGCATCCCAGCTGGCCTTTCCTGGATGAACAAACTGTAAAATAAATAAATACCCCCCCACCACACACACACACACACAGGCAGTGGAGGCAGTGTGATCTACTGGTTAGAGCACTATTGGGAACCAAAAGATTGCATGTTCAAACTCCTGAGCCAAATACTCACTGTGTAACTTTAGCAAGGCACTTAACTTCCCAGTATTGTAGTACAACCAGCTGTGGAAATAGATAAAAGCAGGATCTCACTGAAATGTGATCTTGGATCTCAGCTGGCCTATCCTATTAACATAATTTGTTTAAAAAAAAAATAAACATTGTCATCATCTTCTACCCTTTACTGATCCCTCCTGCAAGCAGTGTGGTTTAATGTTTAGAGCACTGTTTGGAATTGATGGATCAGAGGTTCAGGCCCTGCTAGAGCCAGATACTTAAGGTGTAACCTCCCAATGCTGCAGTCCAAGCTGCAAAAAAGGGTAGAAGCAGGACCCCACTGGAACACTGGAATATACAAAATGTCAGCAGACCAAGGCCTATGGGCCTATTTAATCTTTCCAAAATGCAATGTTACAAATCAGCTGGACAATCCAAGGTAAATATACAATAAAAATGGAGAACGCAGGAAACAGAGAAACATAGAATTTGATGGCAGATAAGGCTGCTTGGCTCACCCAGTCTGCCTGTTTGTCCTACCTATACTGTCACTGCAGACCCTACTTGATCTCCACCCCCCCCCCACTTGCTTCCTACTAAAATTCACTTGTGCCTATCACATGCATGCATGCTCGAAGCATTCCATTGTTTTTTCTCCCACCCCCTCCTCTGGAAGACTATTCCAGGCATCCATCACTCTTCAGTGAAGTACTTCCTCACACATCCTTCCTCACATCTTTTCTAAATTTTCCCCCTTGAAGCTTCACTGCATGTCCCCTTCTTCTCGTGCATCTTATTCTCTGTAGAATACTCTACTCCCCTACCTTATTCAAATCTGTGAGATATTTATAGACCTTTCTCATGTCTCCATTTTTTCCCTCTCTCTTCCATGATGTAAATATTGAGGTTATTAATTATTTCCATGAAGGGCTTCTGATGCAGCCCCTGCACTATTTCAGTGGCCCTCCAATGGACAGCCTCTGTCCTGTTTATGTTCTTCCTGAGATCTGGTTTCTAGAACTGGATACAATTCTCCAGGATGGGTCTCACCAGAGATCCATACAGTGGCAATACCACCTTTCTCCTGTTGGTGATACCTCTCACTATGCACTCCAGTGCCAACTAGCACTACCTACTGCCTTGTTGCACTATCTCGTCACCTTGAGGTCATCAGATATGTTTACTCCTAGGTCTCTTTCTTTCTTAGTGACCATCGATACCTCTCTCCCAATATTATAACTCTGCCTCGAAGTTTCTGTGCTCTAGGTACATGAGTCTGCACTTTTGCATTGAAACCCAGTTGTCATGCTCTTGACCACTCTGAGTTTTCTCAGGCCTCTGCACATTCTTTCCGTCCCTCTGGAGTGTCTACCATATTGCAGATTTTAATGCCATCTGCAAAGAGGCATACCTTCCCTTCCAGCTCATCTGCAATGTCACTTATAAAGACATTAAAGAGGACTTGTCCCAGTACTGAGCCCTGAGGCACCCTGCTGGTCACCCTCCCTTCACTGGGCGAACTCCAGTTATCACCTTCCACTGTCGCCTATCCATTAACCAATTTGTTATTCAGTTTACCACCTTAGGATCCACCCCTAAGCTGCCAAGTTTCCATATGAGTCTCCTATGTGGAACAGTGTTGAATGCTTTACTAATATCTAAGGAGGACACGTCCACTGCCCATCCCTGATCTATTTTCCTGGTCACCCAGTCAAAAAAATATATCAGATTTGACTGATATAACCCTTCCCCCCATGAATCCCATGCTGCCTTGGGCCTTGTAACCCACAGGATTCAAGATACTCCACAATCCTTTCCTATAGCAGTGACTTCATTAACTTCCACACCACTGATGTCATACTGACTGAACTCTAGTTGCCAACCTCCTCCCTGCTACCACTTTTATGAAGTGGGACTACATCTGCCCTTCTTCAGTCCCCCAGAACCATTCCAGTTTCCAGTGAGTTGTTGAACAGGGCTGTCAGAGGTGCAGCCAGTAGCTCCCTGAACTCCCTCAGTACCCATGGGTGCACTCCATTTGGTCCCATAGCCTTGTTCACATGCAGATTTATGAGTTTCTTCAGGACTCCCTCCTTTGTAAATGGACTTGTGTCAATCTTCCTCTCCACAGTGCTCCTGCTGCTTTATATTGCCCATTCCCTTCTTTTAGACTGAAGAAAAGTAATTGTTCATGATATCTGCTTTTTCTGATTGTCCCCTGCACAGGTCCCCCCCCACGCCCTTTCTAAGATCACAATCCCTTCTTTTTGGTACATCCTTGGGGGGAACCCAAGACTAAAGTCTTTATTACAGGCAGTCAATTTAAAGAAGTAAAAAATGTTAAACTTGAGCTAATTACAGCCAGTGGGCTAGGACCTGACTGGTGCATTAATAGCCATAGAATGCATATGTACACTGTGCAGCAAATAAAGGCTGTGCAACACCCCCCCCCCCATGTTATACAGTCATCTAGCATATAATATGATGGTAAACAACTCCAATATGTAAACGTGAAACCAGGGGCTAAGGTCAAGACACTGGCCCCTAAGCCTTGCTAATGTGTGAGTCTCAAATAGTACAATAGCATGCCTGATTAAAGTAACAGGAACTGGACAAAGCCGATGCAGCTGCTCAGAGCAACGGGAGTGTGGTGAGACCGAGTAAAAGAATACTCGGAGCTCTTGCTTCACTCTCACTGAGCTCTCGCTGCACTGGAGTCTGTTGTGTATGTGAAAGTATCATATTAAAGTAGTGCACCCATGGGCAGGAGGGGGGTTGAGTGTGCCACAGAGGGGAGCTCCAGCCACGGAGGAGAGAGTAAGAAGAGACACCATATACCACCAATGAAATCAGCGCTCTGGACAACTCACCGCATCACTGTAGGAGAGGACAGGGATGCAACCTTCTCTCTTCTACAGTAATTGCAAAATGCCTACAGGGCTCTGCCCATGCAGTCGTGAAAACTGGTGACTAGCATATGTGTACCAGAAATTTGAAATCACTGAGGCTCCAGAGAAAATTATTGTAGGACCTCACAATGAAACATTGGCAGATGAACAATTGTACAAGGGAAATGCATATCAGGATAATACAGGCACTAAATGACAAGTAGGAAGACATTTACATCTAGACATTTAGAAGGGCAGAAAAATTACCACCAAGAAATTGTTAGTGGCAGTTGTCCCTGAAGAGTTGGAGAAATGGATCCAAACTGAAAGTGTGCTTAGTTGTGAGTAAATGCATTGTCATCATCTTGGAAAATCCAGCACTATGTTAACTTTGACACAGAAAGCCAAGTTGGTAATGTAAGAAAAGTTCAATGTGCTAATAAAGTTAATATCATCTGTCCAAATAACAAACTTGTAGAAAAAGCAGTCTTCGCCCCTCAGAAGTTCCTCCAGTACTTAATCTTTCTAACAGCAAGAAACCTGAAACATACCCGTAAGAGTCTATGTCCAGTTCTGTGTCAGTGTCATTATCCAGGTTTCTTGCAGTCTCTTTTTTAATCCTCTCCAAAAATGTGTCTAGCTCAATCAGAATCTGTGTAAACATTGGTCTGCAAGCAAACTTAGCTAGGGCTTTCCTAGATACTGGAAGGCAAAAGCCTGTAGTTATGTGGGATGAGCTCCTCCCCACATCCTACTTAATTCACCTGACTACAGCAGCTCTGCTTAGAGTGAATTGCACTCGCTGCGCTTCGCTCCGTGCTGCGTGCTGGGGCTGGCTCCTGCCTCTGTTCCATGCCCCCACCTTTCTTTGCTGCCTTCTCCCTCTCATTTTGTTTTCTCCCTGCCCTCCCTCCTGTTTGTTTTTTTTTTTGCTTTTTTTGGGGGGGTTTCTGCCTCACCTCCAGCTGCAGCACTGTAGTTCGTCACTTCATTCGCCGCTTCCGCTCCTCTGTGGACCTCCTCTGCCTCACCTTCCTGCACTTCTGGAACCTCACGTACTGCCTACGTTACAGCTCTTGTTCTCCTGCTCTGCTTTGGCATTGTCTGACTCTCGCAACTGCCATTCACTACGATACTGCTCTGAGCCCGTAAGCTCCTTCCTGAATACCGCTTCCCTGGCTGCAATACGGATTCCTCCTGCTCCGCTATGATGTACGACCTTACCCACTTACCTTGGGGCTTGACCTGCTACTTGTCTACCAGACCTATTCACACCTGGAGCTCCTTCTCAGTAGCACAGTTCAGTACTCTATCATTTGAATATTTTTTCTTTTACTACAGCTCTTCATTCCTGGTGTTCCTGGCTGGTTTACATTTGGGTTCAGACCCTAAGCAGCCCTGAGGCAGACGCCAATTACCTGCACCGTTGATATGTTATTTCTTATAAATCAAGGGGAGACTGGCCTTACTGAGCTTCATGGGGCGGTTTAAATGCAGCTACCTTCTATATACTTTATAGCAGTTTCTAGTTACCTTACTACTACGCTCAGCCATCAGGTACGCTACTATAGTGCATCATGCGTTTTAATGAACTTCATTTGCATATACCCAAGCCACAGGGCAGACATTTAGTGAAGCTTGCTTACTATTATTAAATTTAATGGACAAAGGATATGGGCAAGTTTGGAGCTATGTTTCACCTATGTATACAAGATGCTTTAACATTTATCAACGGTTGCTGTCTCTCATGCATGAGCTTCAAGACGCTGTATCCATTAAGAAGCATTTATTATACATGCAGCTTGCACTGTCATCTGAATGCTAGCAATCAAGGAATTCTGTAATTAGTAGCTCACTACATTGTAATGCAGCCGCTGGTCCCTTCAACAAGACTTCTAATTCGCAATCAGCTGCACATGGTCATTCACCATTCCAATAACGTTAGCAGGCAAACAGGAATTCCTTGGAATATTACACCAATATTACACCAATGCATTTGAATTATATTATTATCTCCCTTTTCACAGCCCACTGGAAGCTTCGCAATACACTTCCTCCTTGTATGTACTTCATAACAAGCCTACAGTAACCTACTCTGTTTCTTATTCATTTCTTCCTCCTGCCTGGCCTATGCAGGGTCTGGTCATCCCACTGGCCACGGGCTTCACCTGTGAGCTGCACAGTTGCCAACACCTGTAGCTGTCCTGAGTCTGCCATTAAAACATGATCTCTGTAACATTACTACCTGTACTGGCCTAGCTGCTTCTTTACCTCAACCTCTGGACTTCTGCCATGCACCTCAGCCATCCGCCCATCATTGCATTCAACGCCCTGCTCCTGATCCTTCCTGTGGACCACTGTCTGATCTCATCCATCAAGACTGGATGCACTCCAGGATATCTCACCTTCAGTAATACTACTCCAGCTCTAGATGTTCAGCTCTCACCTTGCCTGTTTGCACCTCCATTGTGATTTATTTTGGACTATGTTATAGGATTTTACATCACTGTCCCTGGATGCTTACTATGTTGCTTAGCTTCATTTGTAGTTATTGTTACTACCATCACTTCCGGCTGACCTACATGTGAGTCCAGCCACGTTATGTAACCTTTATGGGATCTAGCTGCATCTCTCTATGTACTTTACTGGCTCACCTACATGTGGTCAACCCAGCACCTAGCCTTCTTGGAATTTATCAATTTCCACTCACCTTACTAGCTGACCCTCGTGGTCAACCACAACTTATACCTCGTACTTTTCATTGGCTGACTACGTGCGGTCCAGCCACATGTTTTCCATCTTCCATGGGCTTAGCCCCTGTACTCCCTTGGATGCTTCATAATGGGATGTTTCAATTCACTCCAGTCTACTACCACTGCTATTCCTGTTTGGAATTTCAGCCAAGCTGTATTCTATTATGCCTTTTCTAATTTATGGCTTACGCTCAAACTTAATTTATTAATTTACTTAATTTATATGACTATTAATTGGTTCACATTGTCAACTCATCTGCTTTGTCTGCCTTCTGCCATTCTTAAACACCGGACATTTGTACACTTGCTCCTCCCACATAGGGGCTTGGAAGTTCTACTATTACTCCACACCTGCCTCCCAACAGCCCGGAGTTTTGACTACATCCACTGCACCACACCTGCCTCATCCAGCATCAGGACCTCAGCATATGCATCCTCTACTGTACGCCTGCCTGCCTGCCATAAGTCCGCCTCTCAGGAGCCCCTCACTCCACTACAGACCTACATCTAATCTGTTGGATATTCACCATTTTTCCTTTGGATGCTTCTACCTTACCACGTTAGTTACTGGATTACTACTGCTCCACTTTTGCCTGGACACTTAGCTGAGCTCTGTCTGGAAGATCTTCTATATCCTCATTTAAGCCTTGACGTAATTCTACTCCAGTCATCTAAGGCTTACTGGATCCTGGTACTACATTACTACATTTGACTCAGCCCTCTTCTTCAGTTATCATCATCCATGACTATACTGTATATAAGTACGACAATTCAGGAATCGTCAGACCATTTCCACGAGTTCAATTCTAGCTGATGTACCATTTTGGCTTCTGAAATGTGTATAACTAACTCGCTCAAGACAACTATTTGATCATCAGACAAGCTCTTCGAATTCCATGCTAATTACATTCTCTCATGCTCTCCTGCATACGATACATAATCTATGCAATGCTACTACTTTGCTACTACATCTGCATCATGCAGGTTCATTTACAACTACTGCCAATCTATTTACAAGTCCACTTATATACACTATCTGCTCATACTTACCTGCTTCACCCTTACAGGGCCTAGAGGTTCATCACAGACCATTTAGTCTATTGTATGACCTGCTTCACCCCTTGGGACCTGGAGGGCTATCTAACTTATATCTATCCATTCGCACTAAGAGCTATTCCAATTCACTACTTTTTTCACCTACTCCGGACCGAAAGTTCCTACTGCTCCACGCTCTCCAGATCGTGCAACCTGCACCTGGCTCCCCTGCTTCATTATCAAGGCGTTCTTTTGTAAGTTTGCAAAGCGGAACACAAACCACCACTTCTCATACTCTGGACTCGGAGACTTAGCCAACTGGTTTTGGTTCTTCTCAGACAACCTCCTTGCCTTCTGTATCATTTCACCAATGCAACTTCGAAATTTTGAATCATTATGCTCAACTATGGATTCCATTCTACTATCAGATTCTGCCTTGGTCATGGATTTCTTAGATCAGGAGTTCACTAGACGGATGTACTACCATCTTCTCCAACACTCTAATATCAGTACTTTTTAGCCTTCCTGCCTTCTCTGGATCAGGACCCATAACTTGGAGTCTAATTAGCCAACGACTTAAAATCTTATTTAGGATTATTCTCCTTTAGTATGCTCAGAAGGATGGGCAGGTCAGTAGCTGTGAGTCCCCAGAGGTTTCCTCAAGGGGTTTTCTCTCCGCATACTGGCCATGCCTCCGAGCTGAAGGAGATAATCGTGCAATATCATTATTTCTTTTGGGGGATCTCATTCTACTCGACTATTCCTCCTTCCTGCAGTGGGATACAGAGACAGGACAAAACATCGTCATAACAAGTTGCTCATCAGTCCAAGCATCTAAGCACCTTATATATACCATCCAGTTCTCATGTACTATAATCACTGACTTACTCATGTCTATACTGAGTATCTAAGCACTAATTATGTCATACAACTACTACCTTGCAAGCATTGCCCTATGTACTGGTCCGGCCTCTGTATCCAAGTATAACTCACATCATTCAGGTACAGTTGGAGCACAAGCACTGGAGCTATGAACCACACATAATGGAAAGGCGCAAGTCTGTAGTTATGTGGGGGAACAGCATCTCCCCCACATCCTACTTAATTCACCTGACTACAGCAGCTCTGCTTAGAGTGAGTCGCACTCACCCTCCTTCCTCGCCTTACACCTCCTCCTACTCCAGCACTCTTATCCCACTGAGGGGGATCTCATCCTACTCGACTATTCCTCCTTTCTGCGGTGGGATACAGAGAAAGGCCAACACATCAAGTCATAACAAGTTACTCATCAATCCAAGCATCTAAGCACCTTATATATACCATCCAGTTCTCATGTACTGTATTCACTGACTTACTTATGTCTATGCTGAAGTACCTAAGCACTAATCATGTCATATGACTACTACCTTGCAAGCATTGCCCTACGTACTGGCCCGGCCTCTGTATCCAAGCATAACCTACATCATTCAGGTACAGTTGGAGCACAAGCCCTGAGCTATGAACCACACATAAACAGTATTGAACAGAATGTTATAGTTTCATGATTTTCACTTGCCCCTTCCAAAACTCTATTTTTTTTATGGCTGTGTAGGTGGAGCCTGCAGTTGTTTTGCGAGAGCTCAGAAAAATGAGCTACCGGATCAGGCCCTGGAACGCTTCATTTTGGACTTTCAGAGTAACCCTTCTGAAAGTGCAAAATGGTCGGTACCAGTCCGCCATGGCCACACTATTTTGTCACTGCTCCAGCATTTTCGTATATCTGGCGGGCACATGCCATTCAAAAGAATTACGCATGTGTGACTTCAGGGCATGAGTAGTTCTGTCGGCCCTGCCATCTTGCGTGAGGCATTCACATGCATTCAGCTGCAGTTGTTCAGTGGCAGTGGCTCTCATACAAGCTTGCTGCAGCTGTATCAGCTTGGCTAGAGTTTGTCTTTGATAGGTACTGAAACTCAAGACAGGGAACATCAACGTTTTTGGCCATCCACTTCCAAATCTTTTGTTCTCTGAGTCACTTTAGGATGGTATCACTTTGAGTTACCAAGCCCATTTTGATCATTAATGTCCTGTCTGTGTGCAGAATCACTGACCTTTTCTCTGGGGGTTACCCAGTTACCCAATAGTGTTTCTCTATAGCCAGAGGTAGGGCCATATATTCAAGCCCTAAAGCTTCTTTCACCCAGGCAGCAATCATTCCAATCAGTGGATCACCCTTGAACCTCTTAGAAAGTCCATGAATTCATAGGTTGCATAGAAACATAGAATTTGTCTGCTACTGACATACCACCAAGTGCTCCTTTGCTGGTAGAACGGGTGGGTGAGAAGGCATGCCATTGAGTGTGGCTCTGATGCAAGAGGGGCAGGAAGGAGTACTGCCAAGTGCTGCTCCCCTGCTGGGGGAGTGGGTGGGTAAGGAGACATGCTGCTAGGTAAGGTTGTGATGTGTGGAGGAGAGCAGGAAGCAGTGCCTTTGATTATTGCTCCATTGTTGGGGGAGTAGGTAGGCAAGAATGAGTGCCACCAAGCATTGCTCAGATGCAGGAGAGGGGAGAGTAAGAGGATTGCTGGCAGTGGGTTGGAAGGAGATAGTCATGGTGGGGAAGAGACAGAGAGAGGGAGGAAGCAAACTGATTCCTGCATACTGTATATGCTGCATATGAACATACAAATTTGCCACAGATAAAGGCCTTATGGTCTATCTAGTCTACTTGAGTGTGCAGTTTCTAATGCATTTACAGAGGGAACTGCCCCCTGCCCTCATTCTCTCCCTTCACCAACCTCTCCCCAACCCTCTTCCCCCAATGCCTGCTATTTTCCCTTTTGTCCTGTCCCATCTCCTCTTGAAGCTGTCCACTGTTTTAAGGGATACCATCTCCTCTGGCAGCTCATTCCACTTGGCCACTACCCACTTATTGAAAAGCACCTCCTGATCTCCCTCCAGAACCTTTCCACACCAGCTTTAGGCTGTGCCCTAGTGGTCTTGTTCCCACTAAGGCTGAACAGGCCCTTAGTTCTCACCCTATTTATACCGTTAAGGTACTTGAAAGGTCTCAATCATGGCCCCATCTCCCTTCTTTTCTCAAGAGATACATGTTGAGCTCCCTGAGCCTTTCCTCATAAGTGTTGCCCTGCTGGCCCTGGATCGTCTCGGTTACTCTTCTCTGCACTGTCTCCAGCAAGTTCATATCGTTATTAAGATATAGGCACTAATACTGCACACTGTACTCTAAGTGCTGTCTTACCAGTGACCTGTAAAGTGACAGAATGACCTCCACCTTGATGCTGGTAATTGTCCTAGCTATGTAGCCCAGCATCTGATTTGCTTTGGCTGCTGTTCTCCTGCAGTGTGCAAAGTGTTTCAGGTCATGCATGATAATTACTCCAAGGTACTTTTCTTTCTTTGACCTGGTTGCCTGCACACCACCTAACCAGTATTTGGTCCCTAGAGTCTTTGCCCACAAGTGCATAACATTACACTTTTTAGCATTGAAATCCAGTTACCAATATATGCCAGACCACATTCTAGCCTAGCCAGGTCCTCCCTGAGTTCCTTCCTGTCTCTCCTCCTCCATGTCCACCCTCCCACAGAGCTTGGTATCATCCATGAATGGGCAGATTTTACCTTTGATCCCATCCCTGATGTCACTTACTGTATGAAGATATTAAATAACAGCAGACTGTGTACTTGAGCCCTTTGAGACCCCACTGGTCAAAGGGCTATCTTCTGACAATCACCCCCCACTGACTGCCAACTTTTGGCTTCTGTCCTGCAACCAGATCCTGACCCATCTGAGCCTAGCCCCCACCCCATGTCTTCCAGCTTTATGACCAGTCTCCAATGAGGCACAGAACTGAAGGCCTTGCTGAAGTGCAGATACAGGACATCAACCACTTGGCCCTTGTCCACTGTCCTACTGACCCAGTCAAAGAAGTCAGTTTGGTTAGTTTGGCAGGACCTCCCCACCATAAACCTGTGCTGCTTCATGTCCTGTAGCCCACTTTCCTCTAGAAAGTTCACCAGTCACTCTTTCAGGATGGCCTTCATCAGTTTGCTCACTGTTGAGGTCAAGCTGAAGGGCCTGTAATTCCCTGGTTCATCCCCCGGCCAGCTATTGTGGAGATGCACCACATGGGCAGTGCTCCAGTCCTGTGGCATGATCCCAAACTCCAGAGAGGTGTTAAATAGATCTGCCATGGGCCCCGCCAGAACCTCCTCTGGTTCTGTTAGGACCCCTGGGTGCACTCCATCAGGACCTGGTGATTTGTCCACTTTTAGGGCTCTTAGCCCCTAAGTTCCATTTGTGATGTCCCCCTCCCAGTCCCCACTCCTCTGCTCCCTTGTGGCACCGGACCATCCTTCTCCCTAGTGACGACTGAACAGAAGTACTCATTAAGTACCTTTACTATTTCTTCTCTGCCCAACCCCCACCTTTTTAATCTGACAGTCTCATCCTTTATGTCCCTTTTCTCTCTTATATATACTGGAAAAATGCCTTTCCCCTGCCTTAACTAATAATTCCCTATGGTAACTGTGCCTTCCTTGTGCTTTGCTTCACTAAGCATTCTGCTAGCCACCTTTGATTTAGCAGAATAATCCTCCATATCCTCCTTCTTCTGAGTATGTTTGAACATTCACAAGGCTGCTCTCTTGTCCCCTACTGCCTTTGCCTCCTCCTTGCCAAGCCAGCTGTTTTTTTGGCCTTATCTTTCTTACATTTGATTTTGGCACACTCACTAGTGCCCTCCATCAGTCCAATCTTCAAGGACCATTTCTGTTCCACATCCATCCTCTTTCTAATCCCAGTAAGGTGTACTATCAGAACATCTCCCATCCTACCAAAGTAAGCCCTCCTAAAGTTCAAGACCCTCATCTTAGTTCTGATATTCCCTCTGCCCATGTCCAGGTGGCACCACACTGTATGGTGGTTACTACCTGCAAGTGGCATTTCTGCCCTCACATCCTAAACATTTGCAAAGTTGGACAGGACCAGGTCCACAACAGCTCTCTCCTCAGTGGGCTCCATGACACTCTGTGTCAGTAAACCACTCTGGAATGTATCAGGCATTACTTGCTCTCTAGTGCAAGAAATAGCAGGGTCATTCCAGTCCACCCCAGATAGATTGAAATCTCCCATTATTACCACCTCCCTTTTGCTGGACATAACCATGATTTGGGGCCTCAATACCCCGTCCAATTCCTCATCCTGGTAAGGTGGTCTGTAGACCATCTATATCCTTAGATTCCTCCCCTTAGTGGATTGTACTTCTACTCACATTGCTTCAGTCTTACCCTCTGCCACTTCCTGTCTACTACTAGTTACCCTTCCTTCACATATAAGGCCACACCCCCCTTCCCATCCCCCTATCCTTTCTGTACATTTTGTACCCGGGGACTGTGATTTCCCAGTTGTGGCTAGGTGTGGCCCAAGTCTCTGTTATGGCCACTATGTCAACCTCACCCTCAGCCAACAGTGACTGTCATTCCAAAATCATGTTTCCCAGACTTCTGGCATTCAGAAAAAATACCCTCCACCATGACTCAGGACCCCATTTACTCCTGACCTGTCCGTTTCCACCACTTTCTTCCATCAGTCCCTCCCTTCTTGCTCCACTCCTCCCATGTAGTTTCTCATCATGTTGTTTTGATTGGGGGGAAGGCCTATTGGCTTCCTCTACCAGGTGACTAAGGGTACTGTGCACCCTGCTGCCCCCTCCATATCAGTTTAAATTCAGATTCTTCAACATGAAGTCCTCTAGCTTACCCTTCAGGACCCATGTGCCTGTCTTACTTAGGTGTAATCTGCTTGATGCATACAGGTCTTTGTTATCCCATGTCCTTCCCAGCCACCAACACACCCATGGGAACATATCAATTCTCCCGGTCATTTCACTCTGCGACAAGTCACTCTGGACTATAAGCTCTGGCATCAATTGGGTCCCATGACAATTCATCCCTGGACAATTCACTCCCACTACACATCGTACTGTATTCCAACAGCAATTACAATACGATGTCCACTTCTACAACCCTAGAGCACATTGCCTCATTTAGTGGGTGAATTGTGCCCACCTGGAGTTTATTTAATAATATTTATGCTGGGGTGAACTGCCCAGGGACAAATTGATGAGAGTCGATTGACACTGGATCTAATAGTGTGGGGCAAGTTGTCACGAAGCAAAATGACTATGATGAATTGTCATGGAGCCCGCATCCATGCCCTTCCACCTTGCTCCACCCTCTAAGCCATCCGTTAAACTCCTCAGTCCTTATATTCCTTGCTGTACAAGCCCTCAGCACTAGAAGCACCTCATTGAAGGCTACCAACTTCCTTGCCTCCATTCAAATTCACCCCAACTCCCAGAAACTCTCTTGTGCCACTCCCACCTCACATCCTGCAAGGTCATTCATACCCAAATGCACTACAGTATGAGGTTTCTCTCACCCTTGCCCATGTACTGTGCTACGCGAGGTTCCATCATCCTTGCCATCTTCTCCAGTATGTATTCTACCCTCCAATGGTTTGCCCTTGACTTGCCCCTCATCTCATCCCTTCGCTACTGAATAACCCAAGATCACCACCCTCACCCCTTCATTCTGGACCCTCCCTCCCCTTTGTCGATATGCTGCCCACTCACCTGCCTCCTTTCCCTCCTGTCCATTTGTGATTCACCTGACCCTCAACACCATCCATCCCTATTGTAATCTCCTCCTCTAGAACCTTTCTCCCTCTGGCGCACTTCATATAATTTTTTCTGTTCACCTCCCAACCTGCCCCTTGCACTTCCCTTCTGCATATCCTTTGGCCTAGTCTCTCATTCTCCCTTGCCCACTACCCCCTTTACTGTTCCACCCACCCTCCTCCATTTCCTGAACTCGATTCCTCCTACCCCTTCTCCCTACTTACCCTGACATTCCACCCTTTCTACCACCAACCCTCCCTATCTCACTGTTTCTTCTCTCTCCATCACTTTACCCCTACTCCCCCATTGAGGAATCTTTTCCACAGTGGCATGACTGGAGATGCCTCACCAGACCCTATCCCCTTTCTGCCTTACCTTTTCCCCTTACTGTTATCAACCCCCCTGCCTGGGTCTTCTCCCTCATTGGAGAGGGGGGGATCCAGGGGACCTGCTTAATCTCCTGTTCCCTCCTCCCCCAAACTTGGTCCTCCTCCCCACCTTGGCTCCACTCCTGCCTTCTCCCCGTTACATGCCTCCAAGCCCTGCAGACACTCTGCCCCTCCTTTCCACACTCTACTAGTTCCCCCCACCAGTGCTCCTATCGCCTGCCTCAGCTGCCACACCTCTGCCATCAGCTGCCTAATATTCCTACAAAACAGTCACCTCCCCACCTCCTAGAGAGTTCCTAGAAACATCACTGCCCCACATCCCCTGCACCTCACTACTCTCCCTCTTCATTCTGTCTCTCAGCATGCCCCCTTTCCATATATTAAAGTTTTAGCTCCTTTTTAATATTGTACTTAGCTGTCTCCTTTACCTTTATGATACCTTTTCTAAGACATGGACAGGGGTGACTGAAAAGCTGCTACCCCCCTCCTTCACCTTTAATCTATTAGGACCTGGATGGGGATGACTGAAAAGCTGCAACCCTTCCTCAGCATGGGGTTATGTCATTGCCACATGAAAAAACTGCATGGCAATACATGCTGGACGCAAAAGAGTGCTGTCTGAAACAGGGTCGAAATACAGCGACCTATGGGCAATAGCGCGGCCCAGCAAAACAAATGAGTTGTATCTTTATGCGGTAAGCTCTGCCACCGCACCCTCCCAGTAATGAGAGGATTTGCCCCACACCCCTGGACTTAACATAATCAACTATGGGGGTTGTGGACTTTGGGGATGGGGAGAATGTTGGGAGGGAAATGACTTGTTTCATGAAAAAAATGTTGTAGTAGAAAGGAGACCTGGCGGGAACTGAACCACCATTCCAGGCCTCCTACCACTCCATATTCTGGTGCCCTAGCCACTCCACCATGAAAGCGGCTTGGCAAGCCACCGCAGCACATGGCAACTTCAGCCCTCATCAGGAAACACACAGAGTGACAGGGCGTGTGCCCACTATTATACCCCTATCGCTCTAAATCCCTTTGCACTTTATACAATGTGTTTCTTGCAACACTCTTCTTGGTGTGCTCTTTTGATCTGGCACCTCCTTCCTTAACCATTAGTTACTGAGTTAACTGCTTAGCTGCCTCAATGCCTAGTCAGTTCTTGGTATGCACTAAATGCCCTGTTACTGAGTCCTACCTACTATCTCCCCTGTAGGCTGACCCTATACAAGGAGTAGCTGAGACCCACTCATAACACTACTATCTGCTCCTAGTTGAGTGATAGCTGCATCCTACAGAGTACCCTTACTGCTAGGCTAGATGACTAGCTGCTGCCCCTCAAGGCTGCCTCCTCCAGAGACTGACCCTAGATAGGTACTGGCTGCAACTCTTAACTACTTTTACCTGTTTTTCCCTTCCCCTTTTTTGCCATACCTTACAAAACTCTTATGTAGCCCTACCCTAAATAGGGTATATCTGCTATCTCTTTTTTAACCCATTGTCAGACCCGAATACTTTACTTTAAATGATTTATACCCTGTTGCTCTTAAATTTTTTAAACACACTTCATTAACTCTTAAAAACACTTCAACATCAATGCATCTATACTATCACATTACAAAAATAATAATAATAATGTGAAGTATTCTGTTTCAATTCCACTCACTGGGTGGAGTGCAGAGCAAATATCTGTGATGTGTTTGGTATCGTGTCACACCCCCAGACCCCTTTTTTCTTTCCTCATCCTATTCGCTATACAACAGCATAGCTCTTGCTATGCAGACATAATAAAAATAAGAGAAGTGGCCAAGATAGTGCCAGTTGCCCTAACCTCAGGTCACTTCCAAAATAAGAATACGGATATGAACAGTTTTTCACTCAGGATCAGCAGTCAGTCAGCACAGAGTCCATTAAAAACTGGTTGTCATTGGTAAAATGTAAAATTGGAACACACTGAAACTGGCAGCTGAGAATTTAGCTGACTCTGCCCCTCTCCCAACCTCAGCTGACAGATGTGCTCCAAATAAGCACAGTAAAAACTATACAAAGGACTAGTCAAATGTTTTCTGGGAATAAAAGCTTTTCAAATCACACCTACAAATGCTCAGCTCTCAAACTGACCAAAGATGTTTGTTCAAACTGTCATTTTCTAACAAATTATTTCACAGATTTTCTACAGAGCATAAAGAGAACAGCTCCTACTCCATCTTAAAACAGGTTAGGACTTCATGCATACTGTGCATGTGGCAACGTGGTAAATGTCTTGCTGCTATGTCCTACAGTATGAGATCATCCTTTTTTAGAGTAAATAAGTCACGTGACCGGACCTCTGGTGTATACTTTGCAAAATATCTTGGACTTTGTCAGCGAACTTTCACCCTTGGAAGATTTAACAAAGTCCCAACTCCTAAGCTTCATGGCAAAAATGATGCAATATTTGCATCTTTTAACAGTACTATACAAACCATAGTGATTGTGCTTTGCAGATCCCTAGTCAAGCTCTCTATTAATGGACCTGAGTCAGTGCATCACATTTCATATAACACAGATATCTGACAGTCAATCTACATTTAGTACAAAAGAGAAAGGCACATTTAGACAGTGAAATCAGTAAACCTATAAAAAGAATCAAAACAGAGGCGTGCTTGAGACTACCAAACACAAAATTATTATGTGTTGTTGTCCTGGTGCAAACCTGCTGGACTCAAGGATTTACTTTAGGTTTGACGTTGGTTGTCAGTATGCTACTCCTGTCTTTGTATGACTAAGACCAGGTATAGCATGCAAACACCAGCTGCTTGCATTGTTTTTTTTTAATTATGCATCATATTTCATCTATATTAATTTCCTTCCCATGGTCTGGGTTATGTCAGTTATCCTTAATGTTCTCTATGAATTCTAGTAGTAATGTGAAGCCCTGTTCTTTTGTCACGTAAAGATCATTTCCGTAGGTGGAGTGGGCACAACAACAGATACAATAACTGTGTCAATGGCTTTGAGTTCCTGCTCAGAGTAGAAGAGCTGTGAACCCAAGTCTGACTCAATGGCTTGACTTTTCTACGAACGTACTACACTTTAAAATTTTGGTATAGTCTTGGAAACCAGCATGCAGGATCTAAATCCATTTGAAAATGCAGCACTGACATTTTAGCTTGGAGAAGTTGGCCCAGCTAACAGGGTATCTGCTGCAGATCGATTTGTATACAATTTATCAGGACCAGAAAATCATTCTTAAGTAAGATTTATAAGTAACATTTATGCAGACTAACAATCACAAATTCTTCAGTATAATAAAGAGAACTACATTATAACGCAGAATTAAAATCCCCTAGAATCAAAATCCCCCTGTGTCCCCCAGTTAAATCTATAGCCACAGACAATGACCCTCTTTGATCATGTGCCGACATAACCCCAGCAAAATCATTCTAACCCCTACTCTCTGCCAACCTCTTCAACCCCAAGCACCTCAAACATTTTTGTCTTTAGGCTAACTCCATGCCTGCCTGTTGTCTTTCTACCTCCTGCTCAGTCTGTGGCCTGGAGTAGCATTGGGCACACACACAAAGTCCGAGAATGAGCAGGATGCAGACAAGAGGCAGCAGTCACAAACAGGCAAAGAGAAGTTAGGGGCATTCTGAAGATAAGGTTTTTTGTTTAAGGTACTAGGGGGTTGATAGGTTTAGAGTTTATGGATGGGAAAGTTTGTAGTGCTTGTACTGAGGTGGATATCATGCATTTAGATGAAAGGACATTAGAAGCAGGGCTGGTAATTTTATTTAAGGAAGAATAATGTCAGGCATTAGATGTGAGGAGCTGAGGGCTGAAGGTCAGATGTTCACAAAATGGGAAAGAGGCTGGTGGTGGAGCTAACGATTTTACTAGGAAAGGGTAACTGGTAAGACATGTGGGCTAAGTTTATATTGGAGGGAGGGAGCAGAGGCAGTACTCAGTTTATTAGAGCGAGGGGAAAGAGAACACAACAAAGATCCCCATAAAACCAGCCAGCCTGGTGGCACTGAGGGTTGAGGTGCTGGATGCCACACCTCTCGCCACGCCAGTGACCTGGGATCCGGAGCAAACTCAGGTCATTGGGAGTCAGCAGGGGAGGGAAGGGATAGAGCATCTGGAGGACTAATCTCCCTTCCTGGGGAGGGTTCCGGGATCTGTGCCACTCCTGGGTGGCCCTTGATGGTGGTCAGGAGCAGTGCAAGGAACTTGTGGTGTGAGCAGATGCAGGGCAGAGCTGCGGCAGACATTGGCACATATGTGCCACTGATGTCATTGCATGTCCAAGCTCCAGGGGCACCAAACAAGTGTAAAACCCCCCCTTGGACTGGGAGGTGATGAGGGGTCCAGTGGACTGCGCCCACATCCCCAGTGCTGGGCCGACTCCCCAATGGCTGGCCTAGCCCCTCACCGAACAGATTCTCTAATCTCAGAAAGGCCACTGGGTAGGAGAGGTGGGCCTCCACTGGGGGTGATCCAGGGGCTGGAATGTCCAGTTGGGGATACTGGAGGAGGAGGCTTCAGGCAGGGGAGTAGAGGCATCAGTCAGAGTGAACACTCTGAGAGATGCCCAGTCCTTGGGGAGCATAAAGAAGGTTGAAAAAAGATCCCTGTAAAGCATATAGTTCATGATTCAGTGGATAATTAACAGAGCAGATGATCCATTGTCAGAGGATCTGACAGAGCACCAGCTTCACAAAATCTTATTAAAAAAAAACTTTCCAAGGAACTAGCAAAGCATCCTTTGAGTTTTCATTATGCATACATAGTAATATTTCATGTCAGATAGTAAATTCGTAATGGCATTAGCCAAGGCATAGTACGCTTTATCACGTAGGGTGGTACAGTTAGAGCAAATGGATTTGAGCGTGAAGATCCTGGACAGTTGGTTGGTTTGCTGCTGTGCTTCTGCACTAACCAATGCTGGTTCTGCACTAACTAACTCTCTTTCAATGCTACAGTAAGAAGACGGCCTTCATGGCTTTTGAAACCAGGCAGTAACTGGCCAAACTTCAGTCCTATATGGCTTTCAAAACCATAAATGGCACTCCACTGGAGGAAGCGTCCATTTTCAAATATCAGAGGGCCTGGTTCGACAGTGACCTTGACTTCTCCAACCACAAGGATGCCATCTAGAGAAAAAACCATACCCAAACTTGATACACTATACCAGAAAAAATTGTGTATCCTCTCTGCATGCCACAAGACTGAGGTTAGAAAGATCCTCCCTGCACACAACTATGGGGATGAAATTTATAATACTACTCAAATTAGTTCTGGCTAGACTACACCCTGTTTTTCTGTTTATCTACAGCTTTGCATTTGACTGGGAAAGTTAATGGAATTTTCAATAACAAGAGTGCAGTGTGCACATTTATGGAACACATCCAAACGGAAGAGAGAAAGAAGTAAGTGTCCCAGTTGGGACACTTACTTCTTTCTCTCTTCTGTTTGTATGTGTTCCATAATGTGCACATTGCACTCTTGTGATTTAAAATGTAGTTATCTGTACAGCACCAGGTTATGAATTGGAGAAACAGTAATGTGTTCTAGGATGGCCCAGTTTCCAGTTGCCTTGAAGGTGCAGCTAGTAGCACAACTGGAAAGGTAATGGAATCACTGCTGAAGAAAAGGATTGTAGAATATCTTGAATCAAATGGGTTACAAGACTTGAGGCAGCATGAGTTCATGGGGGGGAGGGGGAGATAATGTGAAATGAATCTGATAGATTTCTTTGACTGGGCGACAGAGGAATTAGATCAGAATGGAGCAGTGGACATGGCCTACCTAGATTTCAGTAAGACTTTCAACACTGTTCCACATAGTAGACTAGTAGTAAACAAGCTGGGTAGCTTAGCACTGGGTTCAAAGGTGGTAAACTTGATAAGAAATTGGTTAGAGGTAGGTGACATAGGGTGGTGGTAAACAGAGTTCACTCTGAGGAAGGGAAGGTGACCCATAGGGTGCCTCAAGGATCAGTGCTGCGACTGGTCCTCTTTATTGTCTTTAGTAAGTGACATTACAGAGAAATTAGAAAGGAAGGCCTTCCTCTTTGTTAATTACATGAAAATCTGCAATATGGTGGACCCTCTGGGGGGGGTGGAAAGGATGAGAAGAGATCTGAGAAAACTAGAGGAGTGGTCAAGGGTATGGCAGATGGGTTTCAATGTGAAAAAGTGCAAAATAATACACTTAGGGCACAGAAACCCAAGGTTGGAGTACAAAATGAATGGAATGGAATTGATGACTACCACTCAGGAAAGAGACCTGGAGATATTCATATCAGATGACATAAAGGTGTCAGATAGTGCAGCAAGGCAGTCAGGAGGGCTAGTGGGATTCTGGGGTGCATAGGAAAGGGTATCATCAGCAGAAAGAGGGATATGGTATTGCCTTGGTATAGATCGCTGGTAAGATCACACCTAGAGTACTGTGTTTAGTTCTAGAGACTACATTTTTGGAAGGACCTAAATTGAGTGGAGATGGTCTAGAGGAGGGCAACTAAAATGGTGCAGGGTCTGCATCAAAAGCCCTATGAGGAGATGTTAAAGGACCTCAATATGTACACCCTGAAAGACAGAAGGGAGAGGGGGGATATAATAAAGACCTTTAAATACCTCACAGGCTTTAAATAAGGTACAGAAGGGAAGTATTGCTCAGAAAAAAGGTACTCAAGAACAAGGGGACATGCTATGAATTTGGACGGGGTAGATTCAGGATAAATGTGAGGAAGTGCTTCTTCACAGAAAGAGTGCTGGATTCTTGGAACAGCCTTCCACTGGAGATTGTGGCGGCAAAAGCAGTGGTGGGATTCAAGAATGCATGGGATAGACGCAAGAGAATCTTAGTGGAAAGGAAGGGGGCAGAGGGAGAAGGAGCTGTAAATCAAGTACTGTATGGTCTGCGGTGATAATGCAGGTAGGTAAGGAAAAATGGGCAGACTGGGTGGGCCAAGCGGTCCTTATCTGCCATCAAATTGTATGTTTCTATGACTGTCACCCAACACACACCATTGCTCCCTTTATACCTTCCTCTCTCCCCTTCCTGGAGGGCCACCGCTTCTCCCACTGTGCACCTCTCATTGCCACATTCTGGTTTGCATCTCTTCCCTGCCCTGAACCTCAATATTCTTCTTAGTTGCTCACTCCCATCTTTCTACTGCCTCTGAAGCCATGCCTCTCTCTTTCTTTCTCCCATCTCCTTAGTCTTCAGTTGTCTAAGCTGTCTTCTCATGTTTGAATCTGTACCTTACCCCCTTTATCCCTTCTCCTCTGCTTCTCTATTACCCTTCCCCTTTCTTCTTTTTATCTTATGCTAACCCTGCTTGTTGATGGTTGCGTGCCGACTCCTTTGTTCAAATTATTTTGTACATGGCACTGTATACTTGAATCTCAAATAGCCTTAACTACCCATTAGATTTTAAACCATTTTTATAAAACTGGTCTGTTTCCTTATGTGGTGTTTCCATACCGAACTGCGTTTGATTTTTTACTTGCTGTAACCTTTTGTTTCTAGCTTTCTCAGAATGAATAGTGTCATTTGTTGGGTTTGACCTCCTGGTCAATTATATTTTGTCTGTTTATCGCTTCTTTCGGTTTCAAAGTCATTTGGGTAGCAACTGCCTGCCAATTCTTGGTCTGGTCACATACTGTAAATAGTGCATTGAACTTCTTTTGTTCAAATAATTTTTCAAATATTTTTTCTAGAAAACTCCTTTTCTAGCTGGTTCCTTATTTGTCTCCTCTTGCAAACCCCTAATATTTTTCTTCCCCACCTGTATAACTACCTTTCTTTGGGTCACTACCTCCATCCAATTACCCAGTAGGTCTCCTTATTAGTCTTTTGGTAAAGTAATTCATAAGACTACTGACAATTGGCTGGTTGTTGTTTTAGCTTTGCCTGACTGTTCCAAAAGCAGCCGCCCCTTCCCCCTATGAGGGGTCCATTTTAAAGTGCATCCAAAGTCCTTGGAAAACACTCCCTGCGGGCCCCCCCCCTTGTGATTAAGACCAAATATTTTGTAAATAGAGCTGTTTTTCTTATTTGTAAGCATATTTTGAATGTGAATAGCATGCATACAATGGTCTTCCTGTTTATTCACAATCACTACTTTTATTGTACTCCTTAAAGATCCGAGTTAAATTTTGACCAATTAAATTTTATGATGTTACATCGGTGGGGTATATAAAGATGACAGCTTTAACATCACCCCCTGAGCAAGCCTTGGTGAGGAGGCGATATGTAGGGGTGTTAGCCCAGTGTTACTCATGCTTTGGCTGTTGTAATTAATAAAATACTTTGCACCTAGCTCCTGGTGTGTGCCTATCTCCATGATGTTGTTTTGGTACCTGTTCTCAGCTGGAGCACCTTTACAGGTGGAGGAGTGCATCCTTTCTTTGCTTTGTTACTAGCTACTCTCAGAGTCTGTCTAACCTGTACTACTCTTTCATTTGATGTTGCCAGGTTTCACTCCTGGACTAACCTCAATAAAGGGTCCCTAGAGCCCTACTGGTACTCCCAAGCCATTTGCACAGAGCATACTCCCTGGTATGGTGAGCACTATCCCTGGGACCAATTCTTTTCTTGTACTTGTCTCACATGGCCCACTTCAGAAAACAATAAGTAAAACCATGTCAGCATTATGACAGTACTACTCGTTGTTCTGGCTGTACCTGCCTCCCTCTGACAGAATAGTGATAACCCTAATGGCCCAAATCAACAGGCTCCCATACCAGGTCACTCACACAGGGACTCACCAATCTCAGCTCTAGCCAGGTCTCCTCCTCCGATTCTTATTCATTTCACATCCTGCCAGAGGACAACACACAATTGTACACAGGTTTTTACTGCTTTCTCGAGAGCATCTTTAATGAAAGGCTTGCTTACAAATGTGTCCTTCTGACTGGTGCACTCTTTCAAAACTTGAGCTGCAATGACAGGAGCAGATTTTCAAGGATCCCTGTAACCTCTCTTGAGTGGTGACTCTCCATTAATCCTGATGGTGCCATTCTGGTTTCAGTTCTTTGGGGCTCCACTAGGCCCTCCTAGGATGCCTCTACTTATGGTGGTGTCTGCTGGTGTTATTCTGGAGACCTTCACAGGGGACCAGTTTCAGCCAGACCCAGGGACCCTGACATCATCCCTTGGCCTGCACACCCTAAGTGTAATACTTCTTCAGTCTTGTCATCCCAGCCTGACTAAACACCAGATACAGAGGTTACAGTTGACATAGAACCACAAAAAAGAAAAGCAAAGGACAAACCAAAACCCAGAGAAGTTACTAGCAGGAAAAGGAAACCAAGGTGGAATTAGCCCTGACACTTATATTTTCACCATGGCCTCACAGGTCCACATATACACTATTAATGTTGGGCCGGCCCGGTGGCATTGAGGGTTGAGGTGCTGGATGCCACACCTCGCATCACGCCGGCAACCCGGCTCAGGAACGAGCCTGGGCCACTGGGGGTCGGCAGGGTAGAGGAAGGATTGAACATCCAGAGGACAGCCTCCTTCCTCGGGGATCCAGGGACTATGTCTGGCACCATGGTGACCTCTGGTGGAGACTAGACGTACTGCAAAGCTACAGGGCTTGTCTAGAGGGTTGCAGAGCCATGGCAAGATGTTCCCTGGCATCATTGCACATCGGGACTCCACCTGGGGGCAGGAGCGAGGGCTGAACAAGGAAAACTAGAAAAACCCTCCACCTCCCAATAGGTGATGGAGGGTCTGGAGAGATCAGTCCACCATGCCCAGAGTCGGCCCGTACTCTGCACCTGTGTGCTCTCCACCGCTTCGCCCACCAGACTAGATTACTAGATAGAGCATCAGGAGGAGTATCTGGGTGTCCTGCCTGGAGGACTTAGAGCCAGGGGTCTGGGTGGCAGCAGAGGCGGTGGGAAGGAGTGAGAGAGGGGGGCTTCAGATGGCCGGGAACAGGACCAGGACCTCGAATGACCATTCCTGAAAGAGTTCAGAAGTGTGGAGCGAGAAAGAAAGTATAAAAAAAAATACACTATTAATGTCAACAGCATAAAAAGACAGGACAAAAGCAATGCAGTCTTCTCCTATTTTACAGCATTTCCAAATGGATGTACACGTTATACAGGATATTAGATTCCGCACTATACATGAAACAATACAAGCACAGAAAGCATGTTATTCAAGGACTTCATTTTGATCATTTGAACAGGAAACCTGTTCTTGTGTTGGCATTTTGTTAAAAATTCCTAGTGTAATGCCCCCACACAAATATGGGGGCTTACCTTATGCTCGTTGTCTCCTGTTCTGCTTTCCTCCTTACCACACCTCTGAACGCCTGCTGTTTTTTCTTTTTTATGTGGCCCTCATCTTGGTGTGCCCCTGGTGCCCCAGCCATAGCCCCTGTGTGTAAATCCAGCCCATTTGGGCTCCATAAACAGCCGTGCCTCCCCACTGCTTGGATTTAGCATCCCTGGTGCCATGGAGATCGCGCATGCACAATGCTGTGCCTTTGATCTCCGGACCACTCAATTTGAGGTCAAGTGGGAGAGTGTCCAGCAGTCCCAATGTTCCCATCTGCCAAAGTGGGACCTGGCGACCACAGCAAGGGCCATGAAAGCCTGTTAGTCAAATTAATTAAAGAGATCCATGGAGCGTTAGTGATCAGGACTCATGAATATTAATAAGCCCGAGCCCCGATTGTATGAATATTAATGAGGGTGCCTCTGCACTCGGGGAAGCAGTGTTTCCGTGACTGCCAAGAAGAGAAGCAAGAGTGTAAATAAATAATGTAACTGCTGTGTGGGTTTGGGGAAATATGTTTGAAAGGGGGAAACTTTAAAAAAAATAAATGAATAACTAAATACTGGCTGCACCAGATACTGTATGTTGGGACTCAGAGAGACAGCCTTCCTGCTGCAAGGTGGGGTTTATAAAATATTGGCAGCAGTGACAGGCAAATGGACTGAGGACATTTCTAAAGCTGGGCAGCGACATTAAGAACACACATGTGGCTACAGAACTGTGGGGCATTTGGGCAAATATTTTGATTATTCTGGCTGCACCAGAACTTTATTTGGGACTGTATTAATTCTGCTTAAGGGACTGTGTGTTCAGCAGCCAACACAGAGCAGCAAAAGCCAATCAGAAAGCTAGGATCATTAAGCCAGGACTTGTGGGACATTTGCAAAAGCTCATGGAAAACTGCCAAGTGCTTCTGGGGAACTTCAGGGACCTAAATTCTGGCACCAAAACAGCAATCCAACTGTATATCGAGGAAGCTTAATGACAAATTCATTTCTGTGACTGACAAGGCTTCCAACCAATCAGATCCAAAAAACCAATAGCTCCAGCCAATAGCAAGCCTCAGGAGAGCCCCATAAAAGACTGTGTTTCAGCAGATTTTTTAGATTCGAGCAGGAGTCCCCCACCGGGGTGGCTCAGGCCCCCTGCAATGCAAATGGGCCTGGTGATCCAGCGTAAGCCTCTCCACAAAGGAGGAGGTTTTGTTCATCTTTGCCAGAATTTAAATCAGTTTAGTTTAATGTAAAACCTGCTAGCCTGGGAGTTGCCAGAGAATGTCCTTCAGGGGCTAGCCAAATCCCTTCCACATTTGGGAAAAAAATGGACCTGCAACTTGATTGCAAGCCAGCTGTGAAAGAGCTGAACCTGCCTCAGTGGTGAGAGAACTGAATACTTCAGGAACCTTTAATGATGGACAGCCTTTCTGTGAGGATGCCTGAGTGAGTAATCTTGTACCCTCCCCCCAAGCAAGTGAAAAAACATTGGCTTATTGGGCTGCATTGCCTTTATATGAGACTGCTGGAGTGTTCTGCTGGAAAAACTGTGAAGTTGCTGTCAGAAGTGAGCCTGGAGTGGCTATGGGACCCTGATGACTATCCTCCAGGAGTCAGTAGTGCTCAGGCCGAACATGGGCTCTAGTCCAGGGGCAGTCAAAGGACTAGTCCTGAAGGCTGGAGAGCTCTTGTTCTTTGGGGGGTATCCCATTAGGGTGGGATAATTTGGGCCTGTTGTTCCCTTGTGGTGGTCATTTTGGGGGTTCCTCCCTCTGTGAACCTGCCAATACTTTGCTTCTATCGTGAGTGGCCTAGGAATTGTCCCCAGGGCAGTTGTGGAGGCAACTGCCTCAGCTAAGACCGGCATGGTAGGGAGCAAGGGCTTGCTGACTATTGATTTGCAGAACTGAGGAACTTCCTTGGAAGAAGACTTTATCCAGCCTTCTGACTGTTTTTGCTGGAATTGAAGCTGGCTGGAATTAGGGTTGATTTGACAGGTTTTTTTTTTATTTTTATTTTTTTTGTTGACTGGGTAAGTGCACTAGACAAATTCTGCCTATTTTCAGGCACCACCGGGAAAGGGATACAGATGAATGCCGACTGACTTTTGACTAGGTAGCTGTTGGTGGTATTTTAGTGAATGGGGAAATTTGGCTAGTGCACCGGGAAATTTCTACTTTTTGAGAAGTGCCATGGATCTTTAACATCCACCTGAACTACCACCAGAACAGGCAGATGGGACCTCGGTTTAGTGTCTCATCCGAAGACGGCACCTCAGGAGTGCAGCACCCTCATGCGGTGTCAGTATTGGCATATTAACCCAAGTGCCTGGTGGCTAGAACCCACAGCCTTCTGATCTCCCTGGCCTCAGAGGTGAGTGTATTTACCTGTTGAGGCACTGACACTGTTCATCCAGGGATAAGGCAGTGAGAGTGCCTTTTAGTAACTGATCATATTTTATCCTGTAGTACTTCTGTGCCCCATGTGAAAGGTGGTCGCCTACATGAGTATTTATTGATCTTAAGTCCTATGCAGTAAGAGTGTGAAGGGACAATCATCTGGACTTGTATGAGGACTAAGCAATTTCTCTTTTGCACTGTGCACAGTGAAACAATTGGATTACTTAACCAGAGTATTTTATGATATTTAATCTGTGTGCTTTATTGTATATTTAATTTTGGTTTTGTGTGATATTTTAAAGGGGTTTGGGGTTTCATTGGGAGGGTGTGGTGTAATAAGTCTGAATTGTGTGTTGATTGAATAGGGTATACTGTTACTGGGAATCTTTGGAATGTGCTGGGAGGGCTTAAAGATGGTCAGGCAGTATTCCCCCACCAGACTCAGGGAATTACATCCTTTTGACTGCCCCTACTTACCAATTGAGACCTACAAGTGCTGTCAAACTTTAGGGATTGCCAGGAGGCATAGGAGAAGGGGGAGAACTGCGTCTGGTGGGGGAATGGGAAGGGGGGTGAATTGAGGTGGTGGGGACCAGGAGATGCCCTGGGGTGAAATGGTGACAGGACAGAGGTGATCCCCGTCTTGTTCCCATACCCAAGGGCTCAGCAGGTGCTGGGCAGGAGTTGAGGTCTTCCTCAACATCCCATCCAACAGGTGGTGTTATGTAATGCCAGATCCATTAGAAACAAAACTGCTATTACAGCTGATCTTGCTTAAGCGGTGGATCTAGCATGTATCATCGAGATCTGGCTGGATGAAAATGCAGGCCCTGTACTGGCTTCTGCAGTTCCAGATGGGTTCTCGGTGATCCACCGTCTGATGTTGGATCATAGGGGCGGGGGTGTAGCCATCTTTATTAAGACCGAACTGGGCCTTGTGGATGTTCCAATGGGGTCCACCAGATCCTTTGAGTGTAACATGAGTAAGTGTGTAGATTGCAGGATACTTCTCATCTACTGTCCACTAGGTGATGATGGAGAATTCCTGCAGAAGATAGCGGACTTCATCATCTACATGGTATTGGAGTCTCCCAGATGGATAATTCTGGTGAACTTCAATGCCTGGGTTGACGTTGAACTCTCACAATTTGGTCAAAATCTCCTCTAGCTAATGATGATGCTGGGCCTTACACAGGTGGTTACCTCTACTACCCATATAGGAGGTCACTCACTGGATCTGTTGTTCCTCCTGGGGATGGAGATCTCAGATAAAGGGGTGGAACCAGTCAATTGGTCTGACCATCACACTACAGGGTTCAGTTTTGGGGCTCCCCCAAATGGACCTGCCCCTTTGGAGATGGTCTGGTACCACCCTTTAAGGGGAGTTACCCTAGATGATCTATCGGCAGTCTGGGACCTGTCAGGATTGCTGGATGAAAGCATGAGTCCAGGGGATGTAGTACTGGCCTATAATAAGGTGTTGAGAGATGCCTTGGACTTGATTGCTCCTGTTCATGTTTGATCACTCACTCTTCGCCCAAGGTCCCCTTGGTATAATGGTTCCTTGAAGAAGTTGAAGTGAGTTGGTTGAAGGATGGAGAGAGCATGGCAGAAGTCTGGTCTGGATGCTGACAGGCTTAGATTGATGGAACATTATAAGGGCTATCAATCAAAAATCACCCGTAAGAAGGCAGAGTTCCTGTCCAGGGAGATTTCTGCAGCAGAATCGACTGCTCAGCTTTCCAGAACTGTTGACAGCTTGTGCAATCCAATCTGTCTCCAGTCCAGAAGAGCTTTTTCTCAGGCTAAGTGTGAGGAGCTAGCTCGATTCTTCACAGATAAGGTTGCCAGCATCAGGTCTGGAATTGGCTCGGCTCTCCCTATGAGGGGTTGCTGAGGTCGATGGGAGGTGGTGAGTACCCAGTCTATCTGGATGGATTTCAGCTGGTGGGAATTCATGGACATTGTGAAGATTGTCCAGGTGTTGCACTCAGCCAGTTGTAGTTTGGATCCAGGCCCTACCCCCCTTTTAGTGGGGTGTGTAGATGTTATCTGCCCAATCCTAGCTGAAATTGTCTGGAGATCTTTGGAAAGGGGGGGGGTCTTTCCTGATCCCCTAAAGGAGGTGGTCATATGACCACTCCTTAAAAAGCCCTCCTTGGATCCTGAATGCCCAGCTAACTACCGGCCTGTCTCTAACCTGCCCTTTGTGGGTAAGGTTATTGAGAAGGTGGTTGCATTGTAACTGGACAATCACCTTGTGACCCACAATGTCTGTGAAGCTCTCCAGTCTGGATTTAGGAAGAGACACAGCACAGAGACCACCCTTGTCCTGGTATTAAATTATCTGCTAATGGTGAGAGATCAAAAGGCTCATACCATCTTGGTCATTCTTGATCTCTCAGCAGTTTTTGACACTGTGGACCATGGTGTGCTGTTGGAGTCCCTGCAGATCCTTTGTGGACTGTCGGGTACAGTCCTCGAATGGTTTCAATCTTTCCTCATGGGCAGGTCTCAGAGGGTGGTCACTGGAGTTTATTCCTCTAATGCCCTCCCCCTGTCCTGCAGGGTGCCACAGTACTCCATATTGGAACCCATGTTGTTTGCAGTGTATATGCTGTTATTGGGAGATATTATTAGGCAATACAGCTTGAGTTTTCACTACTATACAGATGATACTCTGCTGTATATGTCCTTTATACCCAGACAGGTCGATGCGATTTCCATGCTAAACAACTGCCTCTCCAAGATCAAAGACTGGATGAGCACTAGCTGACTGAGACTGAATCTGGATAAAACTGAGGTGTTGATAGTGAACCTGGGTTACCCGGGGATAGGTTTTGGGGCTGGGCATGCATTGGGCCTATGGCTTGATGGTGTTCAGCTCTCTACCTCAGATCAGGTGCGTAGCCTGGGCTTTATTTTTGATGATGGCCTGACCCTGAAATCTCAGGTGTTGGCCATAGTTAAATCCTCATTTTACCATTTGAGGAATATTGTCCAGGTGAAACACCTGGTTCCACCAGACGACCTTCCAACACTGATCCATGCCTTCATTACCACCCATCCTGACTACTGCAATGCCCTCTACCTAGGGCTTTCTGGGGTTGCTATCCACCACTTGCAGCTAGTGCAGAATGCTGCAGCCAGGTTATTGACTGGTACTTCAAGGACCAGCCACATTATGCCGTGCTGCACGAACTGCACTGGCTGCCGGTTCAGTGGCGGATCACCTATAAGGTAGGCTTGTTTACCTTCAAAGCCCTACACAAACAGGACCCAACCACCTGAAAGATCTCCTGACTCTCTACTGTCCCACTTGTCATCTCTGATCCACCGATGAGGGATTGCTAGAGATTCCCAGGGTTCACTTAAAACCTTCTGGCGCTCGTGCTTTCTCTTTTGCAACACCAACCCTGTGGAATTCTCTGCCTCGTTGGTTAAGAGAATGCCTGACCGATAGTAGTTTTAAATCTGTGTTAAAAACATATTTATTTATGCTAGCCTTCCCAGATTGTTTTTAACTATTCTGTGTTATTGTGTTATTTAGTTTTTATTATATCTGTGTATTTAAAGTGTACAGCGGCTTGGTTTTTGAAAGGCGCTATAAACATAAAGTATTGATTGATTGATTGATAGATTGAGACTTGTTAACTGTTAGGAACTGTTCATTTGGGCTACATCCTGAATTTGCTATGTTTAATCATTGCCCAGCACGGGTAGACCTATATAAGTTAAGGGGCCCAGAGTGGTCTAGATTATATATATGTCCTGAAATGTGTTTAAATTGCTTAAGTGCCTACATGACTGAAAGAGGAGCACTCAGATCTGGGGCTTGTCCTAACTTTCCCTTGGAAGTCCAGTATTTTGTTTGTTTATTGACAAGATGTCCTGTGGAAGTTGTGAAACTCAGCCATTTGCCATGTGGGACTGAGAAATTACAAGTTGTGTTTGCAAGAACTGCTGTAATTGCTCAAATTACTAACGTGAAAGAAATGGTACTGATAAAAGTAATTTTGTTCGGATACGGGATATGGAGAACTGGGTCACACTAGCCCAAGGGAACAAGTACCTATTGAAAGATTTATGTTGGAAAGGACCATGGTGGCCATGCTGGGCTATGATTGAAGAATTTAAAGTAGTAAATGTGCTGAATGTGCAACCATTATTAAATGTGCTGAATGTGCAACCATTATTAAATGTGCAGAATGTGCAAACATAATGAATGCCCTGGATGTTTAGAAAATGCAAATTGAGTTAAATAAAAGGTAACCAGCTGGTTATTCTACAGGTGCTTTTAGCCCAGACATAGGAGCACCAATGTCAGCATGAAGGGCCTCCCCTGCACCCTTTAAAGTGACTCTACATAGTTCAAGCGATTAATGTTTTTCAAGTCAAAGCCTTAATCTTCTGAATTTAGCCAGACAATGCACAGCTGCACCATTCCTCAGGCCTGCACCGTTAACTGGACTTTGGTTACTGGGTACCCAGGTTTAATGTTGGGATTGTGGGGTCTCATACAAAATGTTGAGAACTGGTACCAATGTGGGCAAAAGAAATGTTTCTGTGTCATCTGATTTATGCAGTTTAGCTAGTTAGCCAGGGCTCTGGTCATCTCAGAGGTTGGTACAAAATGTGATTTCTGTGTGATTTAAAAAATGTAACTTATTTACCCAGCTGGAGGGTTTCACCAGCACAAACCAAAACTTCTAATCCACTCTAAATATTGTAAATGCATAAAATCTATTACTTTCTTCCCCCATTCCTAAGCCCTTCCCCCTGAAAATAAATGTTTCAGTGTTGTTTTTTTAGATGCTTGTGTCATGAGCATATTATTAGGATCATGTCACGAAATGGTAAACTGTATTGAAGGTGGGGAAATGTTATCATGTCATGCTTTGGGGTGGCTTTTGGTAATAGTGGGTGGGTACAGTATCCCAGGGTTTTACCAGGTTCCATACCAGTCCACTTAAAGCTAAACTCTGGGTGGAGGCACCATGTCAACTGTAATATCTAGGATAAGAACCATTTTAAATAATCTTGGGAACCCAGGCCCTCAACCTTGTTGTGGCCAGGCAAGGCAGGGTAGTAGCCCTTGGAGTAGCGCCACCTGCTTATGAGGTTTTAAACTTATTGACCTGGTCTCTAGGGTGAACAATGAATCTAGATACCAAGATTTAAAATAAATTCTTTTAGATTTAAAAATCTGTATGCAACACAAACCAAATCAGAAGGAGTAGAATTACTGAAACAAATCCAGCCTTATCTATTTATCTCTTAACACATAGTATTTGGAGAAGACTTCAACTGTAGTCTTTCATGGCTAGATAGAAATAAACACACTAAAACAAAGAAAATATTTTGTGATGCTAACGTTTTAGCCATATTATTACATACAGCAATATTAAATGATGCATACCATACTATCACCGGAAAGCACACTCTAACCTTTCATAAGGACATTTGGCAACCAGGATAGACTTCCTAGTTACATTCAAACATATGCAGTTAATAACAGAAAATCTCTATCCAGCAGAATTTACTGATCATAACCTACTCAGCATACAAACTAGACAACACAACCCCCTTAAGAAGGGACCTGGAAAATGGAAATTTAACACTTCCCATTTAGAAAAATAATTAATGCCTACAGCTATTAGTCAATACATTACTGCCAGAAAATCATTTTTTATTTTATATGACAACCCCCTGATATGGTGGGAAGACATGTAACTAGAATTAAAGAACCTACTAAAAATGTTAAGCAAATCTGTAAGCATAAATAATTATATCCACTTCCTAAAAAAGACGCCATTTACAGAAGTTGCTTACCTTATCCCATGAAACCAAACACGACTATGCAAATCAGCTCATTAAAAAAGAACTAGTTCAATTTCATACACTAAAAGCTAAGACTCTACATCAACAACAGATGCTTGGCACTCAGGGGACGATGGGTACAGTGTATCTATATGAAAGCTGCCAAGATAGAATACAAAAAAGGGAAATGGAGGGACTATGTGATGTATGTAATAGTTTACAAAACACTAACGAAGGGATCATGAAAGTTGCATCAGACTATAAAACTGAAATGAATGATCCACTGTCCACTTCTCAAGAAGGTGGCATACAGTTTTTTTTAGGGTCTGACAGCACCATCACTGCCTGATGATATAATTAACATTTTACGTCAAGATACACAGGTGGGCCAAATCGGTAGAAATTTCTTCTACTAAAATGGCACTGCACCAGGAATCGACGGCCTCCAGTGAAATATTAAAATTAATTGGACCAGATTTAGAAATGGAATTGGCACAAGTTTATAACTATAATCTTCAGACCAACTCACTACCCCTTAGTATAAATATGGGAATTTTAATATAACTTTATAAAAAGGGGACAAGCAGCAAATTCAAAACTGGAGGGCAATTAGCCTATTAAATGCTGATTTTAAAATATTATCAAAATAATAGCTAACAGACTGCTACAAGTGGCACAAATTTTGATTACAAAAGCACAATCATGCTCTATACCTGGTCGGCAGATATTATACCACCTAATTTTCTTAAGGGAAATAACAGAAAGTGGGAACAGTGGAAGAATAAAAGGTCTTATAGTCCCACTCGACAAGAAAAGGGCATTTGATTCAATGAATCGTGATTTTCTTTGGTATGCACTGGAACAATATCACATTTCATTAAATGTTATACAGTGGATTAGATGCTTATATACAACTGCTACGGTCATCACAGTTGTAAATGCTGGAAAGGACCAATTATTATTGTCAACAGAGGAGTTAGACAAGGAAGTCCACTAAGACCTGTCCTATATGTTTTTTATTTTCCTTGACCTTTTGCTCACAATGTTGAACTCCTCAACTCTATTACAACCTCTAAGTAATGAAGCAGTAACCATTCCATACAAGGCAATTGCTTATGCTGATGACATTACTCTGTTAGTGCAAAATGAAAAGTCAGTGATTGAGGCCATAACACTGTGTAATGAATTTGAAAAACTCTCGGGAGCTTCCCTAAACCCCAGTAAATGTACAGGCAGGGAATTAGGAAACAGTACAGAAATTACAAAATGAATAGCAGGTATCTCTATACATATTGACTCAATACAAATACTAGGTATACAATTCAGAACTAGCAACCTAGACAGTTTATTTATTTATTTATTTGGTTAATTAGTTTTTGTAGACTGGGTAAGTGCACTAGACAAATTCTGCCTATTTTCAGGCATGACCTGGGGGAGTGGGATACAGATGAATGCCAACTGACATTGAACCAGATTAAGCTGTTTGTGGTATTTTAGTGAATGAGGAAATTTGGCCAGGACACTGGGAAATTCCCTACTTGTCTGCAGGAGAACTGCTGCTCTGTTTTGTGGGATGGCAGTAGGTGTCAGGCTGGCAAGCGAGGAGGATGTTACTGTGCTGCAGCCAGAACTTCTGTCTCCGACTCTGGCTGGACATGCTGAAGGGATAATTTGCAGGAGTTTGCAGCAGTTTTATCTGCAGAAAGATCCGACAAATGTGCTAGACATTGGTCTGGCAGTGGAGATGGCAACCACGAGTGAGCCTGTGGAGATACAGAGCAAATTACCTGCAATTCATACAGAAATGTCTGCAGAGAACATTACAGGGGACTTGGTGTAGGCACTTTTGCAGGGCTGGTTCATAATCTATAGTGCGCTGATGCTGGAGAAGCAGCTGGAGCTTGCAATCCCATTACTGACATACATGTCCATTATTCTGGAGGCATATAAGGCAAAAGTCAGGTATGGGTGGCTCAAGTATGATTAGGCCTTCAGGAAGCAAATGGCAGCAAAACGGGACCTGAGATGGGACTGTACCCACTCGGAACTGTGGGTGAGAACCCTTTCCAGGGAAGGGGGGCAGGAGGAGACCAAGCAAGGAAGCATACTCCTGTCATGGGGGCAAAGGTGTGTTGGGGCTATAACAAGGCCACCTGCACATGGGGCAGCTGTAAGTTCCGGCACGTCTGCTCAAAATGTGGGGGATCTCACCCGGCCTCCAGCTGCCAAAAGGACTACAGAGGGGGACAGAATGGGGAAAACTCTTATGAGCAGCCCTTTTGGGGGCCCGGGGGGATGCAGGACAGGGGCCAGGTGGCAACCACAGGGTGCAGCGCAGTGCCCCCGGTGGCTGGCGATAACAGGTCATACAGGTCTGGGCAGTTGGGGTATGCACTGGCATTTAGTCCCATTTTCCTTGCGACAGTGGAGGAGTGGACTGTGGAATACCTGAATAAGAGGGCAGAGGAACTGCTTTGAGAAGGTTTCTGGATGGATTTCCCACTGGGATTTCAAGGAGGGTGGAAAAGTGCATAGGCCAAGAACCTGTGGTCAGTCCAAGGGAAGGAAGAGATTGTGGGGATCAAGATAGAGAAGGAAATTGCAGCAGGCCAGGTCAAGGGCCCACTGGAGGGCCCTCTGTGCATGCAGTTCCATATTTCCCCATTGGGGGTGGTGCCTAAGAAGGCAGAAAGGGAATTCCATTTGATTCGTCACCTATCTTATCTGGAAGGCTCCTCTGTGAATGATTGCATTCCAGACCACCTGAGGGCCATATCGTATGCCTCATTGAAGCAGGTCATAGCACTAATCATGGCAGCTGGGGGGGCATGGCTGGTTAAAACAGGCATTGAGTCAGCATTTCAGCTCTTACCAGTCAGGCCGGCAGATTGGAACATGCTGGTTTTCAATTTCAGGGGCAAATATATTTTGATAAATCCATGCCCATGGGTTGTTCTGTGGCCTGCTCCATGTTTGAAACATTCAGCACCTGGATACAATGGGTTTTGGGGGCCAGATATGGGCACAGCAGGGTTGTTCACTACTTGGATGACTTCCTGCTCATTGGGAAAATGAGAGCTGAGACACAGACAATGCTTAGAGATTTTGAGAGCATGTGCCAGCAGGTAGGGATTCCACTGGCACAGGGTAAGATGGAGGACCCGGCTCGAAAGTTGGAATTCTTGGGGATAGAGGTAGACACCAGTAAGGGTTGTTTTTGGCTGCCTGGGAGCAAAGTAGCATGTCTCAAGGGGCTATTGGCCCAAATCATGGGAAGGAGGAGGGTAGTGCTGTTGGTACAAATACAGCAACTGCTGGAGCACCTTAATTTCACCTGCAAGGCCATCAGCCCAGGCAGAGCTTTTACAAGGAGACTGAGGAGGGCCACAGGTAAAGCAAAATGGCCACACCATTGGGTGGACATATCTAAAGGGGTGCAAGAGGATTTTGGGGTATGGGAGGAGTTTCTTGACAGCTTTAACAGGGTGGAGTTTTGGCAGAACTGGTGGGAGCAGAACACAGATATGGAGCTGTTCATGGACACCTCAGGTGCCCTGGGCATGGGGGCATACTTTTGTGGAGAATGGATGTTGGAACCTTGGCCGGCAGCTTGGGTGTAAAGGGGGACACTGAAAACATCACTTTCCTGGAGATCTTCCAGATATGGGTGGCAATGGAAGTACGAGGTGATAGGATGAAGGAGAAATGGATCTTGTTCTGGTGTGATAAAGGGGTAGTAGAGGTGATCAATAGGCAAGGGGGAGGACAGAGACGGTGAGCAGGCTACTCAGACGTATGGTCTTTCTGGGTCTGTGGCTGAACCTGTCTTTCAAAGCACAGCATATAGAAGGTTTGAGGAATGAGGTGGCTGATAGTCTGTCCCATTTACAGCTCGACAGGTTTCGGGAACTGAAGCCACAAGCAGCACTACACAGGACCAGGATCCTGGACAAGTTATGGGAGGTTGGAGGAGCACAGCCATGGCACTGTACCGAGGATCCTGGGCAGAGAATACACTGAGGGCCTATGAAGCAGGGTGGGCAAAGTTTCAAGGCTTCAGAGGGAAGCACAGGTAGGACAAGGATGAACCAGCCTGGGACGAGCAGGTATGAAGGTTCGTGGTGGAGCTCTGGGAAGAAGGGCTGGCCCATGCCACAATGATCATGCATTTGGCTGGTATCAGTTGGGTATGCCAGGACAAGGGCTGTCCCAACGTGGGGGCCAGCAGGATCATAAAACAAATGACGGCAGGGTGGCGTAGGGGACTATGAGTCAGGTTTGACAGATGGCAACCCGTAAGGGGAGAAATGCTAATAAGGGTTTTGGAGACCACATGGAAGGTATGCACTTCGGCCTAGGAAAGGATGCTGTTCCAGGCCATGTTTGCAGTGATGGCAGCTGGGGCATTTCAGGTGGGGGAAGTGGTGGACCCCCATAAAACAGCCTCTGGACATGCATTGCAGCATAAGGATGTCCTGTGGGGACACGACAAGGTGGTCATCATCCTGGCCAGGTCCCTAATGGACCGGGGGGAAGGGGACACAAGTGTCACTGGTGAGGAAGCCACAGTCAGCCAACTGTGCCGTGAGTGCACTGGAAGTGTACAGTGGTGTTTGGGGGAAGGCTGGGGGGATGCTGTTCCGGCATGAGGACGACTCCCCGGTCACGGGTTTCCAAGTAGGGGTGGTCCTCAAGAGGGCGATAGCATTTTTGGGGGAGGATCCCAGCAAGTTGGCACCTCATTCTTTTGGGATTGGGGCAGCCACGGAAGCAGCAGAAAGAGGGGCTGCGGTGGCGGAGTTACAATGGGTGGTGCACTGGAGATCCAGCAGCAATAAGAGGTACGTCAGAAACAATGAAAGCAACTCACAATGTGTATTTTGTTTCCATGGCAGGTTCCAGGAGGAAAATCTTGATAGCCAAGCATTCCTTCATGTACTGGACTGAGAGGTTTGCGGTAGCCACCTCCAGAGGAGCGGAGCTGAGATACAACACTAAACATACAATTCATGCCTTTGATGGAGGAGTTGATATTGTAATGGGGCACCCCAGATTGCATTGTGGTCCACCTGGGGTGGAATAATTAAGGGAGCCTGCCATGAGGGGTATTGGGCCAGAACATCATGGGAGACTTAGAGAAAATTAAAGGGGTGGTGGCCAAGGTTGACGATCAGCTGGTCCAATATCACCCTCCAGAAGAGTATGGAGGGGGGTGCAGGATGTCAGGCTGATCGAGAAGGTAAGGAAGCGCCTGAACAAGAGGGTGGCCAGGATGGTTATAGAAATGGGAGGGGGTTCACCTGCAGCACGGGGAAATTTCCTTCTACCAACTCGCAGTGCTTAGGGCAGAGGGAGTCCACCTGTTGGAGTTTGGGATGTGCCTGTTCCTATGACCTATTGGGGAGCTGGTGACCCAGATGGCCAGAAAAGGGCTTAGATATTAGCCCACAAAGGGGGAGTCCCTCCATCCATGACAAGCTGGAGGAGGGGCAGTGGAAGTAAGGAAAAGGGGGGGAGCTGGGGGTGAAGTGGGAGGGGGGTAGGATACATGGTCTGGGGACAAAGAATCCAGACTTGTTGGCAAAGCGGGGAGGGGGACAGGTCCAGGTGCCGGATTCAGAAGTGTCCGGGCCAGTTCAATGTCAAAATAACATAGTATTCTTAGCGCGGTAAATCTAAGCTCATACAAAACAGCACTACGCATTAATAGCGTATCTACATAATGTCACACAATGTTGCAAGGTGTATCGCTTGCTGCAGTAGCTGAATACAGCTTGCAGTGGGGGGTAAGTCAAGGGGCCGATAAGGCAACTTTACATACTGCATGTTATTTCATGCAATATTCCATTTGGTTAGGTTGTTCGCACTCGCCTTAAATAAAGAGGAGAGCCCATAGTAGAGGCTGGGTATAAATTACTGTTTTATTTGGTTCACTAAATTCTTTATATGAAAGCAGAGTAAGCATTTTACAGCAAATAGGGTTCTCCTCATGGATTTGCAGTTGACTGAGCAACATATGAAAATATTAATTGATTTTTTAAGTGGTGGCAGCCAAGATTTCTTCCTTTAAGATGTTTTCAGTCATATAAACCTGCCAGTATATGCTTACTCTAGGCTTTGGTTATTAAAATTAAATTTAGTATGTTTGAACAATATTCTCATATCGTTAGAAGCAAAACTACTTTGAACATCTATTGATAGGCAGTTTGTTGTGAAAGTAGGCTAAAGTTATTACTAGTATGAGAAGGTTAATAACGAGGTGGTAAAGCACAGTGGAGGCAAGGGTGGGTTTCTGGCAGGTACATTAATTAATTAATTTATTTATTTATTTAGATTTGTGCCCAACAGGTTAGCCCTATTTAGACACTTATTTCTCAAGATTGTCCTGGGATTCAGTTGCAGCAAAGGCGGTACATGAAGGTTACAAATGTGAAGGTTACAAATATAGGATGTAAAGTTATAAAACGTAACACTAAAATCATGACATAGTTACATACGTACAGTCTTGATAGTGGTAGGTTTAAGTAATAGAATGATTGGAAGCAGTATTATACATCCAGTACCTCACACACCATGCATGACAAACGGCACAACGTGAAGCAGAGTGCTGTTCATATTGGTGGAGGGGAATTACCAAATTGTAAATCACCCCTGAAGTGATTTCTTAGGGTGAAAGCTTTAATTAAAAAAAAAAAGGGCCAGCTCTGTGGTGCCAAACGATGTGCATGCTGGTGATTCAGGTTCGAGCCCCAAGCCCGGAATGACAGGAATAGTGCTGACATGCGCTCTTTAGGACATGCGCTTTAGTGTGTTCACACTATATATTTCAGCACTGATTTCTATGCGCTATATTATGCCGTGCTATTTTGGTTTTGAGATATTGACCAGATACTATCCGGGCCTGGAGGGTGAAAGCCTGGGGAACTGGTATGACCTGGTTCTGGTGTGGAGGAGGAGGCTGGATTCACAGTGTCTGGGCCCTGAAAGCAAGATGGAAGAAATGACCAGAAGAAGGACAGAGACCAGAGCCAGAAAACTTGGGAAGAATTGCTGATGTAAATTGAATTGTGAATTCAAAGTGTATGGCTTATAAATATATAGTCCTTTGTGCCATGAATAAATTTTGTCAACGAGCAAACAACATTTAAATTGGTGTGGTGTCCATCACTCCTGGGGGGGATTCAAGGGACAATGGGGCTTGCCATTAAAAGGCAGGTCAGGTTGTCCACTGATCCCTACCAGGAATAAAAATACATAAGATGGGGGGAGGGAGGAAAAAGGGGGAGGGAGCAGAGGGTTAGAGGAGGAGGAGCCTGATGACATCACCAGGCAGCAACGGGTAATATGACATGGGCAAGCCATAGCTCCAGGGATTGGGTGGGGGTGGAGCCTGAGGGTGGCCCTGCCCATGTGCCTATTGGGGGTATAATAGGCCAGGGCTCAGGCAGAACAACCTCTTTTGCTGGGAATTTTTTCCCACCCTTCCACCCTTATTAAGGAAGGTGAGTGGGGACAGGCATGGTGCATAGGCACAAAAGGAAGGGCAGGTCAAGCCCCTTGGGGCCCTGGGCATGGGGACAGGCGTGGTGGTCCCTGCAGGGAGGCAGCGTTGGGCCAGAGGGTTAGGGCAGAGCCCACTGGCAGGGAGGGGCATGTATGGCCATGTGGGGTGAAGTAAGGAAAAGGGGGGGCAGGGGGTAAAGGGGGGAGGTGGTAGGATACACGGGCTGGGAACAAAGAACCCAGACATGGTGGTAAAGCGGGAAGGGGGATAGGTCCAGGCACTGGATTCAGAAGTGTCCGGGCCTGGAGGGTGAAAGCCCAGGGAACTGGTATGGCCTGGTTCTGGTGTGGAAGAGGGGGCCAGATTCACAGTGTCCGGGCCCTGAAAGCAAGATGGAAGTAATGACCAGAAGAAGGACAGAGACCGGAGCCAGAAAACTTGAGAAGAATTGTTGATGTAAATTGAACCGTAAATCCAAAGTATATGGCTTGTAAATATGTAGTCCTTTGTGCCATGGATGCATTTTGCCAAAAAGCAACCAACATTTAAATTGGCATGGTGTCCATTATTCTTGGGGGGGGGGGATTCAAGAGACAATAGTTTTCACTCTACCCATTCACCCCATGCCTTCTGACATTTTCTGGGCTCTTCCTGCTGCTGTGGTAGCAGAACTCCCTGGAGGTTTGGCGGCTCTCTAGTATGCTTGTAAGTATTCCTGTGGCACTGGTGTGATCAGTAGCAGTGTGCACTGCCTAGTTGCTCCTTAGCCAAGTTTTCTCTGAAAATGCAGCTTCATCCCTAGTGCATTTACAATACCTCATCACCACAAACTAAATAAATAAAACATTCATTCTGGTACACAAACCTGCATTCCCTGTGGAACTGCTTTAAAAAGTTGTACATTATCATGGGGGTACTTTGTCTTTCAACGGGGGATGCAGATACCAGCGAATTGCTGACCTCATGCTGGCTCCCACATTAATTTGGCTATTGCTTTTTTTTGTACATCCAAACTACCCATTGTCATACTACAAAAAAGAATTCTGACAATATAGTGGATGCCATAATGCAGTGCAAATTATCACTGTTTATGGTGTCCCCGATCTCTTTACTGTAATTTTGTCTACTAAATTTCTTTCTTCAAAATTGCCACAGTCTTCTGTTCATCCTTTTTTTAAACTAAAACTGATCACTAAAGACCACAACTTAGTTTGTCAAGCATACACAGTTTTTACTGTCTAGATGGGATCTTATTCTAGCTTAATACTAATGACATTCCTTCCTCATATCAGGTGCTACCACAGTTTCCTGAAAACAAATTCCAGTGCATATTAATACACTTGTCAGCTGGTCCTTAACATGCTTTGAAATCTATTCCCAAGACCTGTAATTCAGAATTGTGAAAATCTCAAAGACAGATTTTTAGCTGAATGAATTGGTCTAAAGGAAAGACCTTGAGTCACCAGGGGTTTACTCTACTGGTCTGTTTTCCTCTCATACATTCCAACAATATATTTCTAGTCTGCAATAAGATGGGGTGGAATCATTTATCATATTGTGGCAATCCATGATTTTTACTGTTATTGTTGGGGGTAGTGACACTTCTATCACACGTATTCTCTTTAGACAAAAAGAAAGTGTAAATTTGGCTCCTCCCTGTGGTGGTGGGAAGCCTTGGCCTTGAGACTTAGATGATGACCAAATAAATCTCATTTTACACAGCAATATGAACATACAGTTTTACCTACTGACCAAGCAAACTAATAGCCTCTACCTCTAATTGGGGAGGGGGGGAGGAAAGTACACTCAGCACTCCCCTTTCTGGGAATTATAAAAGACATCCAGAATAGGACCAGTATGTTCATCAGCATTTTTTAAATCCTTCTTCCTCTCCTTCAATTTTCTATCTCCTCCAGCAGGTTTTTCTGTTTTAATTGAGGTGGTACCCTTCTTACTTTTTTATTTCATTTAGCCTGAAGAATCAATAACCTCAAGCACTTCCCCACAAGGGTAGACACTGACATCTGAAAAACTCAGAGATTGTAGACAAACAATTCTTGTTTTGCACATACACATTAGCATATGAGGTCCGGTTCTCAGACCCAGTTTGTTAATGATGTAAAACATGTTTCTGTTGCACCTACATATAAAACTGCTATACTGAGAACCTAGGTTCCACAACTAGGGGGTGAAGATCCCCTAGCACAGATCTTAATATTCAAATGGAGGTGCCCAGATATTACTGTGTACAAGCACTGTTTGCAGACATTAATATTGCATTATACCACCACAGCTGCTGTATGTATGTGCATGATGCATTGCCATGCATATACATGCATGGGCATTACATTGAAGAAAGCCATTCCCCACACCTTATCCATACCTGCAGGCTGGTTCTTGCCTCTCTGCTTATGGTCATTATGGTGTCCTTCATCATTTATTATCCCTGGTAGACCAGTGGGCCGCCAACGCTAGTCCCAGTTTAAAATTGTGGAACAGTGCAAAGGTTACATAAGCAAGATGAAAACTCATTTGTCATCCTCTAAAAAGAGGGAAATAGGCTGAACAAAAAGAGGGGTACAAATATTTAAGCTTTTTTGATAGACACCAGGAATCAGGCAACTTACATGTTACAAAGCTTATAAACTGAATTGGTAAATGCGTAGGGGCCTTATATCGGAACAAAGGGTGCATAGATTTTGAATCAAGATTACAAGTAGTGCAAGTTCAAATTTTCCCCAGTTTTGACTATGCTGAAATTGCTTGTAAGTTTAGTATAATGGATATAACAGATACGTTGGACATATTGTTCACCAGACTTGTGTATTTTGCTTGAAATTGCCTGTATAATACTCATAGTTCTGACTTGCATAAAAAAATTAGGATGGACATCTCTCACAAATAGATATGCTTTGCTTGAAATGCTTTTTTTGCACTAAAATGTATATAGCACAAAGCTCTAGAATATTTGAAAAAAAGGGTGGTATTTAGGGAAAAGCATGCATTCTTGAGAAGTGCATGGGCCCGATTCTAGAAAAGTTATGTCTGGCATAACTGACTTGTTTCCAAGTGGAATGGCACATGTAGCAACTTACGCCAGCAGTTGCAACATGCGTGATTCTACAAAGTGGCCTGCAACATGTTGCAGGTCATTTGCTCCGAACAGCTGTTATACTGGCAGTTGCGCCATAACCCCCTTGCGACATGGCGCTAGGGAGTTTACGGCAGCAGTAGTGCCCCATTCTAGAAGGGCAGTAACTTAGTGCCCAATGTTGGGATTCTACAAGAACCCCTGTAGGAGAACAGGCAACATAAGTTACACCAGCTTTTAGCTGATGCAACTTAAGGACACTCCCCGGGGGTCCTGTAGACCCACCTGTAGTCATGCCACAGTTGTCCTCGCTCCATGCCCAGCATACCCCAGTGGGTTCCCTGCAGGGACCCGCTGTCATCCCCCCACCTATGCCCTGACCCTGAGTCACAGCCGCAAATGTGACAAATAAGCTGCCCTGGTAGTCTAGTGGCCCCCCACCAGCTGTGCCAGCCCACCAAGCACCCACCACCCATCCCCAGCTGGCGACTGGCACAGCCCACCTCTCATCTTCATGTCCAGCCACCGACTGAGTTCAGTAGGAGTGGGTACAGAAAAGACGCGCTCAGAAATTAATTTTTGAGCGCGTCTTTACAGTAACGCTCCTACGGATCTCATGGTTCATGAGATAGTGTGACAGTACTGTCACAAGGGTTGAAAGAGTGCCTGTCCAGTGCTTTTGGTTCCCATAGCTCGGAAATGATGTGAAATATGGGTACAGTCTTTCACTGTTGCGTGAAGTACTCACTGTCATGATTACAATAATGATAGAATTTTTTTTCTAACTCTTGCGGTTCCCAAGATGTGCGCAAATCACTGTTACAAGGGTTTGGTGCCCTATAGTGCAGTTGCATGGCTCCGTAGCTTTACATAAGTGGGAGCGTGGGTCCAGATGCATATTGTTATGCAAATATTGGCAACTTGGTGGGAGCTGAGCTCTGCACTCCCACCAATACATGTTTTTTTCTACTTATATTACATTTTTCCAAAAAGTAAGGACATTCTATGCAAAAAACTGTGTTAATGCTTCATTTAGAGTTAAAGCAAAAACATTCAGGAAATGAGACATTAGGGTTGAACCCCTAACCCCCCTCACATATACCACCCCAATCCTCCACAGTCTGACAGATGACTTGGTGTATCATTGGGGTTGTGAGGCCTAAATCTCCTCCCATTCTCCTTTACTGTAGCATGTCAGCATGCTCGGTCATAGAATATATTACAGGGGTGCAGTCGCGCCCCTATATTTATGGTTATGAAGCCTCTTCTATGTTAAACTCAAAATTTTGTGCTTTAATAACTTTGGACTCTTTCAGCAGATTTGCATGAAATGTGGTATGCATGGTGGGACATGGTAGGTTTCTTAATATGCCAAATTTCATTTTGGTAGGCCTTACAGTTTTTGCACACCAAAATGCTGAAAATGCACTTTTCGCCAGTTGTGTGGGCAGCTTTTTGATTTTGTCCGTGGTACTGCATGGCCATCATGTGGCAAACTGCTCTGCAACTTTGCTTAGCTGAAAGAGCTTGGGCCATGGAACATGCCACTTTTCGTTTGGTGAAAAAATATTAATCTGTTCAAAAGTTATTAATGTTTTAATTTCACATAAGTCAATAAGCAAATTTATATGGTTATTTTATAAAAGAAAAGTGGGGTTTTGGCCATCTAGTCTCAACTCATGATCAAAGAATTTGCAGGCTCACAATCAAAGAATCTTAGATCACAAGGAATTCTTTGATGGTAAGGGCCACCATTTTGTTTTTAGTTTGCGGTCAGAAAATTTCAGATATCTCTTCCCAGGGGGGACTTCTGATGTGAAACTATGGTGGGGTTTGTTCAGGGGCCTTACCTCTATCAAGCCATGCCTGTGGTTTCTTTCAAAATGGTCAAAAAATAGAGTTTTTAACTTTTTTATTCTTTGATCGTGGCTCACTAACGATCTTTAATCATGAGCCTGCAAATTCTTTGATCACATGATTCTTTGACTGCAATCTTTGATCGCGATTGCATGACTAAATGGCCACTTGAAAAAATCAATTATTCAACTCAGGGGTGGTTTATTAAGCCAAATGAGAGTGGCTTTGCTCAGGAAGCTTTGTTCTATCAGGGCATGGCTGCGGTTTTATGTATTTCTGCCTAAACATTTACTTTTAAAATGTTTTATTGTATGATCGCAAGCCTGCAAAATCTTTGATACCAAGATTCTTTGACCGTGGTCTTTGATCACGAGGGTGTGACTAGATGGCCACTTGAAAAAATAAATTTTCTCAGATCAGGGTTGGCTTATTAAGCCAAATGAGGGTGGGTTTTGTTCTGGGGGGTTCGTTCTATTGAAGCATGGCTGTTGTTTTATGCATTTCTGTTTAAGAACTGACTTTTAACATTTTTTATTGTTTGATCGTGACCCTGTAAATTCTTTGATCGCAAGCCTGCAAATTGTTTGAACTTGAGATTCTTTGACCACGATCTTTGATCACGAGGATGAAACTAGATGGCCACATGAAAAATTAAATTTTCTCAGCACAGGGGTCACTTCTAAAGGCAAACTAGAGTGGGATCTTTTCAGGGGCCTTTGTTCTGTCCAGTCATGGCTGTGGTTTCATGTATTTTTCTCTAAAAATTGTTTTAACATTTTTTATTCTTTGATCATTAGCCTGCAAATTCTTTGATCATGAGATTCTTTGATTGCAATCTTTCATCACGAGGGAGGGAGTAGATGGCCAGATTGGGATGGGCCAGATAGCACAATTTAAAAAATTTTTCAAATTAAATATCTCAGAAATGGTTTGGTCTTTTAACTTGAAATTTGGAGGGTGTTGACAGCATGTCCTGTAGATGTGAATTATAGCACTTAGGTGTCAGACAATAAATTTTTTGCAAAAATATTGCGTGACACAGTTTACGTTTTGCAGACAGTGTTTTCCGTGGTGGTAGTGGCTTTAAATTACTAGGCTAACAAGCCTTACTGCCATAGATGTATTTTTCAGTCATTAGGTGTGTAACATGTTAATAGGCATGGAATTCTGCCAGTGTGATGAATGAAAACCTGAAACTTTCACATTTTATATCTCACAAACAGTTTGGTCTTTTACATTGAAATTTGGAGCGTGTTGAGGGGATGTGCTGTCCATGTGAATTATGGTGTTTAGGTGTTGGAAAATTAATTTGATGCACCCGTATTGGGTGACACACTATATGTTTTGCATATGACATTTTGCATTGTGGTACTGGCTTCACATTTATAGGGTACCTAGCGTAACTGTCATGGAGGTAATTTGTAGTGGTTATGTGTCTGACATGTAAATGGGTATTGAATTATGCCACTCTGATGACTGACACTTTGCTTTCTTTCAAGGTGGTGGGCCCCACACTCCCAACCATATCCAATGCCAGCAATACATATGATATTGAGTACTTGAACTCTTATCTTAGGCAGGAATTTGCAAGTTGGTGGGAACATGGGGCCCAAAGGGCTGCACTCCCACTAACTTGTGCAGCTTTCTACTTTTCTATACTTTCTCAAAAAGTAAGGAAATTCTATGCAAAAAATGTTGTTAATTCATCATTTAGGGTTAAAACACAAAAAGTCAGGAAATGAGACCTTTAGGGTTGCCCCATCCCCCCTTGTGGACCCACCCATCATCCCAAGATTGACAGCTGATGGGTGTGTCATTGGAGTTGTGAGGCCTAAATGTCACCCCATTCTGTGGCTTGAGAATATGATTACAGATGGAATGGGATGACATTTAGGCCTCACAACTCCAATGACACACCCCATCAGCTGCCAATCTTGGGTTGATGGGTGGGTCCATGAGGGGGATGGAGCAACCCTAAAGGTCTTATTTCCTGACTTTTTATGTTTTAACCGTAAATGATGCATTAACAAAGTTTTTTGCATAGAATATATATATATATATATATGTATATGTATATGTATATGTATATGTATATGTATATGTATATGTATATGGGATACATGATGGGCAGAAGCGGAATATGGAAAATATTCTCACTCTTGCAGAGTCAGCTCTCGATATTTCATGAGTGCCAAAGGCACAAGTGAAATATACAGTGTTCTTGATGCAGGAGTGAGAATATTTTCCATATTCCTTTATCTGCACATCATATGTGCTATTTATACCATGGGGTAAGACCAATTCCAGTGAGAGAGGTATGTTTGCTGTTGTGAGGTTCATGTCACTTTAAATCATTCTGGTGCTGTGGTAGTGTGTGTGAGGTTTTATGAATGGGTTCTTGTACTGAGGTGTTATTGGCTGGTGTGTGTGTGTGTGTGTGTGTGTGTGTGTATATGTGTGTTGATTGGGTATGCTGTGTTTTTGTGATTGGTTGGTTAAGAGGGGAGGTTCTTGTGTGTGCCAGTGAGAAAGATGGTGGTAATTTCTTTTGGCAGGTTTGTGACTTTCTCTTTTGCATGTTTAGATTTATTTCCAGATTTTAGGTTTCATGTGTTTGTATGCTTGGTGCAGATTTTAGATTTGTTGTGCTCCTCGCTCTCTTATTTTCACAGGGGCATTCAGTAAAGTAGTTTTGGCATTCCGTGAGACTTACACGTTTATTTTTTTATTGCTGGAACAAGTGTGTTAAATTAAAGCAACTGTTTATTCTGGACTTACAGCATTTTAAGGTAAATGTAATGCGCAATATGATGTTGTAAGTCTGCAGATACCAGTTACATGATTGTTGGCATTCACCGCCATCATATGCCTCAATGTGAGTCAGAATCCTATCATGTTGCTATTTGGTTTGCTTTTTGATGGTCAGTTTCTTGCTCCGTGGCATGATTGTAGCAGTCTTTTGATAATGTGGACTGTTCATGTTTGCAATATACTGCTTTTTTTGTGTTTGTTTTGTACATCAGTTTCTAGAAATGCAGGATTCAGTAATGTAGTGAACATGGGTTTTGAAATGCAGCACAAGAGATGTGCAGGTTAGTACATTTAGAAGCACTGCTGCAGGTGACTCTGATATATGTTAAATGTGTTCATTTGAGTGTAGGGAGTGTTTCAGAAGTCGACAAATTATAGGGGTGTTTCTTAGTGTTTTCACATGCAGATGTCTGAAGTCAGCAGAGTAAGTATAAACGGTATTTATTTTAACTCTGCTGACATCAGGAGGATTTATTCCACAGCAGTGAAAATAACATGATTTATCTCACTGGAATTGGTCTCACCCCCATGGTATAAATATGGGATACATAATGGGCATGAGTGTGATATGGAAAATATCTTCACTTCTGTAGAGTGACCTCTGAATACTCACGATTGGTGAAGTCATGAATGAGGTTTCAGAGGCAACTGTACAAGACTGAACATATTTCCCATATCACAAGAGTGCCCATCATGTATCCAATATATACAATGGGAGCCTCATTGTTGCAAAATGTACCATTTGCGCTGTATGCATGGCTTTGCGCGGCTTTGCATGGGTGTGATAAATGTCAGGTCTTATATTTATTACACCCTGTTGAAAATAACATAATTTATCACACTCATTTACCACTCACCCCCTTGTGTGTGTGTGTATATGTATATATACACCCAGAAATTTCAGAAAATTTGTGTTGGTCAGTTGTTTTGATGTTATCAATATGGCTGCATATACTGTTTATTGTGATTATTGTTTTTTTTTTTTAAACTGATTTTGTTTACTGTATTTACATTTTCAATTGTGTGATACTGGTATGTAGGATTGTTGGGATGTCTTTGCAAATGAGTTTTGGCTCAATTACTTAATCCTAAATAAACTTGAAACTTGAAAACTGTCCCCTGTAGTCTAATGATTCCACTTCTTCATCCCTGTTTGCCTTTTATTGTCTCTCAGCAATTTGATCCCATGTCAGATACATTGCCACCATGACAGATCACACCAGGGTGGTAGTTAAGAGGCATTGCAAAACTGCTGCAGCAGGTTTGACAGCAGTAGTTGGCAATGTGACCTGCACTGTTTGACATTTATATGCCAATTCCACTTGTTCTGTGCACCAGTATACTTTGATTATACTGGCAATGAAGGGCCCACTGACCCCTGTGATCATAGCTCAAAGGAGTCATAAGCAAGGGAATGTCTCAAAATCAGTTTACACCAATTTTGTAAAAATTCATTGTGGCTGAGAATCTAGCCCATGCTTTTTGCATGTTGATCCAGCGAACTACATTTTACTGGGTTACTTTTAGTTTGCTGTCTAACTCTAATATCCCATGCGTAAATCAAAAATCAATATCAGTTACCAAAAACAAGTGTAAATAATAGTGTTTCATTGCTTAACTCTCATCAAGTTAGAAGTTGAGTTTAATTTGAGGGCTGAATATGTTTGAAACATGTTCAGATTCTGGATAGAAGACAAACTAGAGTGGGAAGAACAGTGGGTTGCAATTTATGTGGGTGGCTATTTTCATGAACACACTATGGAGACTAAGAGGGTGCCCAATTTGTCAGAGACTGGAAGCTGAATTAAGGAGGCTAATAAGGGAGATGGAGTGGAGGGTCAAGAATAGCAAGGAGGAGAGAGAGTAGGGGTGGGGCAGCAGAAAAGATAGGAGGATAGAAGGTTCTTGGAAGGAGAAATGGATAATGTGGGGGGTAGAAGGGGCAAAAGCAAGAGAATGGGGACTTGCATAGGGGTGCAGGAAGACTATTGAAAGCACAATAAACTATACAAGGGTATCAAACAGATTCTCACTTTTAGCCAAATTACAGGACAAGGAGGAGAAGGAGCAGGGAGGAGCTGATGAAGACATGGATTTAGGATCCAGGAATAGGGAACCAGGAGCAAAAAGTACAGCAAAGGGAAATGTTTGGGGGGGAGGTGACTCATTCAGAAGGGAAGAAGAGAAGAAGGGATGGGGGAGGTCAAAGAATGCCAAAGTGGGAAAGCAGAGAAACACAGAAAGGGGGAATGTAAAGGGGGTGATGAGCAGGAACATAGGAAAAGTGTTGGGGACAGAGAAAGAAAGGATGACAGAGGGGAGGGAAGAAGGAGGTAGTACAAAAGGGAGGAGGGATGGGGGAACAGCAGGAGCAGCAGAGGCAGCCATGGAAGTAGGAGGGATGCCAGCGGTGAGTATGGAAGAACAGGTGGACAGACCTGGGGCAGAAGTCCAGGACAGCAATATAAGAATTACAAGGAAAAGGAATCAGAACATGACTACTGAGACACACCCAGGGATGGAGGACATGGAGTCAATAATGGTCTATGGTGACTCAATCATTAGGGGAATCCACTCTTTGAGGAAGGGGTGGCCTTTAATAGGGGGTTGGTCTTCTGTGACCCAGGGATGGAGGCAAACAAGTCGCTGCCAAGAATAAAAGAGACTACTAGATTGCTCAATGGTAAACTACACATGGTTCTGCACCTCAGGATGAATGATCTGGTGTGGGAAGATATGAAGGTGGTACAAAAAAGGTTTTGGGAGCTAGCCAGGGAATGTAGAAGGTTTGTTAGCTCAATGGCATTTTCAGAGGTCTTGGAGGTACATTGTGCTAGTACGGCTAGACAACTGAGAATAAAATATTTCAACATGTCCACTGGCTAAAGGAATGGTGCAGGAGGGAGGGCTTTACATGCATATGAGAATGGGGGGCACATGGGAAGAGGAGAACCTATTTGCAAGGGAGAAACTGCACATAAATGAGGTAGGAACTAGAGTGTTAAGGGGAAGTTGCAAGAGTATATTGATTGAATTCTAGGTAGGGATTTAAACTAAGGGGGTACAAAACTAGGGAAGGACTGGTTGAAGAAACTAGAGAGTCTTACCTAGATAGCACTCCTCCACAGAAGGGGGCAAGAGATATTAGAAAGAAGGAAATGGGTGGGGGGTGATAGATGGAAGGGCTTGCAAGCAAATGCTAAGAGTCTGGGAAACAAAATGGAGGAATTGGAGGCCACAGTGGCAGGGGAGGGACTGGACCTGGTAGCCATAACTGAGACACAGTGGACATAAAACCACAATTGGGAGGTTGTAATGCTGGGGTACAGTCTTTTTAGAAAAGATAGGAAAGGGAAAGAGATGGGGGATGACATTATATGTAAAAGGGAGATAAAGATAATGGTGGGTCATGAAGTTCAGGATCCAGTAGAGATCCTCTAGGTCACATTAACCAAGAGGACAGGGAAGGCAGTACATATGGTGGTGTACAGACCACCAAATAAAGAGGAGGAGGTTAATAAGGAGATGATTAAGGAGATACAAAGAATGGCAAGAAAGGGGGAAATTCTATTTGTGGAGGATTTTAATCTCCCTGATATGAACTGGGGATCCCAACAGCAGCATCAGAAAGGAGCAGGGAGATGTTGGAATCTATGCAGGAGGCATTCCTTCAGCAACTAGTCAGAGAACCAACTAGAGGAGAGGCCACATTGGACTTAATAATGACAAATGGAGACAGTATAGAAGAGGGTGAGATGGGTAAAAATCTAGGGGATAGTGACCCTAGAACAGACAGGTTTAAATAGTCTTAGGATGGGGATGGAAGCAAGTCATACCACCACTTCCAGAGGGCAGATTTTAAGTAAATGATGGGAATTTTCAAGAGGGAGCTAGAAGGAAAAGAAAAGCTGGAGGACATTGAGGAACTGTGAGAGGCAATAAAAGGTAGAATTTTGAGGGCAATGGGGCAGTGCATTAGGAAGGTTGGTAAATAAATGTGGAAGAAAGCTGCTTTGGTTCACTAAAGAGGTGGCAGGAGCAATAAGGGCAAAAAAGAAAGCTTTTAGGACATGTATAAAACTACTCAAGGAATGGAGGAATGGGAAAAATACAGGGAAAAGCTTCAGGTGGCAGGGCAAATAGTCAGGAGGGCAAAGTCAGATACAGGGAAGAAAATAGCGAGGAAGGCCAGGAGGGGGACAAAAGTTTTTCAGGTACATCAGTGAAAGAAGAAAAAGCAAACAGGGCATAATGAAACTAAAAGAGGTTGGGGGGGAGCTCTGATTGAGAGGGATGAGGATAAAGTGAACATGTTAAACAGGTACTTTAGCTCAGTCTTCGTGATTGAGGATGAGGGAAAGGGACCAGTGCTAAGAATAGGGAAATGGAGGGTAGGAAGGTAGATACAAGTCATTTTAAGGAATGTACGGTATTGGAAGAACTAGGTAAATTAAGGGTGGACAAGGCAATGATGCACTACATTCCGGGTGCTCAAGGAGATGAGAAGGAACTTGCAGCACCACTCACAAAGCTGTTTAATCTATCTTTGGACAAAGGGAAAGTCCCAGGGAACTGGAAAAGGCAGACATGGTGCCATTGCACAACAGCAGAGGGAGGGCGGGAGGGAGGCAGGAACCATGTAACTATCATCCAGTTAGTCTTAGCTCTGTGGTGGGTAAGCTGATGGAGACACTCCTAAAAGAAAGATTAGTACAATATCTGGAGGAGGAAGGGCTCATGGACAATAGCCAGAATGGTCTGACAGGAGGAAGATCATGCCAGATGAACCTGATTGAATTCTTTGATGTGGAGACTGTGGTATATGATCAGGGAGGGGCAGTGGACATAGCCTATCTGGAATTCAGTAAGGCCTTTGACACCGTTGCTCACAGGAGGCTGGTGAACAAGTTGGGCAGCTTAGGGGTAGGGAAGAGATTGACAAACTAGGTGGAAAACTGGCTAGAAAGCAGAACTCAAATGGTAGTTGTCAATGGGGCTCACTCCAGGGAGGAAAAAGTGACAAGTGGGGGTACCCCAAGGGTCAGTATTGGGCCCAATACTGTTTAACATCTACATTGGGGATATAATGTTGGATCTACATGGGAAGGTGTGTCTATTTGAAGATGACACAAAGATTTGTTATAGGGTGGTTAAACCAAGGGGTTGGAGAAGATGAGGGAGGATCTGATCAAGCTGGAAGACTGGTCATGGAGATGGCAATTGCAATTTAATGCCAAGAAATGCAAAATAATTCACATAGGGCACAGAAATCCAAAGGCAAGCTACATGCTGGGAGGAGAGGAACTAGAGGCAATGAAGCAGGAAAGGGATCTGAGGATAATCATATCAGATAACCTAAAAATGGCAAACCAGTGCAAACAGGTGGTGGGAAAGGCAAACAGAGTGCTGGCATGCATAGGGAGGTGTATCACAAGCAGAAGGAGGGAGGTAATCATGCCACTATACAGGTCCATGGTTAGACCATGCCTGGAATATGGGGTACAGTTCTGGAGACCGAACTTGAAGGGAGACAGGGATAGAGTGGAAAGGGTCCAGAGAAGTGCTACCAAAATGGTGCAAGGATTGCACAAGAGATCATATGAAGAACGGTTTGAGGAGCTTAACCTGTGCACACTGGAAACAAGGAAGGACAGGGGGGATATGATTGAAACTTTTAAATATTTGAGGGAAACAAACAGTGCGAGGGAAGGGAGCTTTTTCAAAATGAGTGATAACATATCACCTAGGGGTCACAGCTTAAAACTGGAGGGAGACCATTTCAAAGGAAATATGAGGGGACAATGTTTCACTGAGAGGGTGGTGGGTCCCTGGAATAAGCTGTCTGAGTGGGTGGTGGGAGTAAACTTGGTGGGGTAGTTTAAGAGGGCATGGGAAACCTTCATGGGATTATATAGGGGAGGTAAGGGTAAGAATCCAGTTGGGAAAAAGGGATCTGGAGACTACATTAAGGAGAGAGGACAAGGAAGTGGGGAGTAAGGAAAATAGGGAAGAAGAGCCCTTGATGAGGGAAAAGCCAGAGTAGATGGGCCAAGTGGTCCTTTTCTGTTGACTGATTTCTATGTTTCTATGTATATATATACCTGTAACATTGTAAAGGTCAACAACAGTATTAGAAAGCTGTTATAACTGATCTGTCCATGGCTGCAGTGCAATGTTAGTCTGTATTAGTGTCCCTGTGGATTGGCTGTGTGCCTCATGGTTAGTCTTTTTAAACCTCAGCTGTAATGTTTTTAATATGGATTGGATGGTGTGAAATAACTATGTTACTTTTTTAAAATTGTTTCATTTTAAATACTTAAATATATTTCTAAACTGAGCTGAGCTAAACCTTGGTGTTGTGGTAAAACTACCACTCACAATTCTGGCAAGTAGGATCCAGGAATGAGCACAGCCCATCAGAGGGCTAGGAGGGGAAGGAGTATTGAGCATCCCATGGAATGTTATACTACAGTACTTCAGGGAGGAAGGGTCACAGCTTTTGGCTGCATTACTCATCTGGGTGACCATTGGTCACAATGCAGCAGAGGCACAGTGAGTGGGAGGGCCTGTACTGGGGCATACAGTACATAAGCACCTTCATTTTGCATGTGCTGTAATCCTTAATGAACTGGACCTCTGTGTGTCTTGGGGACAGAACAGAGAGGTGGAAAGATCCACAGTGAGCTTCAGAAATGAAAAAAAGAATGCTCAGACCCTGATCATATAACTAGCCTCCCACAAATTAGTCTCTCTAGAGAGGAGAGATGACACACCAAAGGGTTTGGTCTCCCTTTCCTGGTGGGGATCCGCCATGCTAGATAAACCATGGGGATCTACAAGTACATACTAGAGAAGCTGGGGGGGTGGGAGGTTGCCCAGGTATATGGAGGTAGTGACAGTGTGATGGGACATAAACTATGGGATTTAAAAAAAGAAAAGCTATTATAATAGTGCATATGACCTGGACTTCAGGACAGAAGATTTTAAGAAACTGGGAGAATGCCTGAGGGAAGCCCTGGCAGGGATACAAAATTTGTGGGGGGGGGGTCAAGGAAAGGTGGGCAAAAATAAAAGGAAGTAGGCAAGCTACAAACCTCCTTGTAAGGCAGGTGGGCAAGAGCAAGAGAAAAAAGAGACCACTGTGTTTCTCTAAGGAAGTAGCAGAAAAGGTAAGAGCAAAAAAAGGGCATTTAGAATGTACAAAACAACACAGAAGGAGGGGGATAGGGAGGCTTACCAAGAGAAACAAACAGAGGCAGGGAAGGCAGTTAGAAATGCAAGGTACAAAAGGCACAGACAGAGGAAAGGATTGCCAAGTCAGTGACAAAGGGAGATAAAACAGTTTTAGATATCGTCCATAACTTCAATATATTCTAATTATATTGGCAGTCTAAGGGTTGAACAACTATTTCTGTTAAGTATTTATGGAGGAGGGTGAAGGAAACAGGCCAAGGGTAAAGGGCAAGGGTACTAAGGGATGGGAAGTGGACACAAAACTTATTTACAGAAGAAAGAGTGGTTAGAGAACTTTCAAAGATAAAAGTAGTCAAAGCAATGGGGCCAGACAAGGTGCACCCCAGGATACTGAGGGAACTTAAAGAGGAGATAGTTTAATCTCTGACAGCGCTTTCCAGTATGCCATTAAAATTGGGGGGGGGCAGGAAGAATGTATTCCCACTCCACAAATGTGGAAATATGGAGGAGGCAGAAAAATTATAGGCCAGTCAGCCTGATGTCAGTGGTAGGCAAGGTATTTGAAACAGTATTAAAGGAAAGAATTGGGGAATAATCTGCAGGATCAGAGGCAGCATGGGTTTCATGGGGGGGGGGAGTCCTGCCAGACAAACCTGATCTTTGATTGAGTGACCAGGGAAGTGAATCAAGGGGAAGGGGAGTGGTGGACATGGCCTACCTGGATTTCAGTGAGGCCTTCAGCACTGTTCCACATAGAAGGCTGTTAAGCAAGCTGTGAAGCCTAGGTGTAGGTCCTAAGGTAGTAAAATGGGTGGAAAATTGGCTGGGCAATAGGAGTTAGAGGATGGTGGTAGACGGCAGTCACTCCAGGGTAGGCAGAGTGACCAGTGGAATACCACAGGGTTCAGTACTAGGGCCGCTTCTCTTCAATGTCTTCATCAGTAACATTGCAGAAGGGCTGCAAGGGAAAATATGCCTTTTCGCAGATTACACAAAATTTTGCAACAGAGTAGACACAGTGGGAGGAGTGGAAAAAATGAGAGGTGATCTAGAAAAATTGGTAGAATGGTCAAGGGCTTGGCAGCTGGGTTCTAATGCAAAGAAGTGAAAAGTAATGCACTTATTTATTTATCGGAAAAGGTTTCACCAGGAAAGACAACATGAGCTGTGAACAGCTTGTTTCCAGAAGCATCCTGGGGGAGGGGCTACGTAATGCGGGGGGACAAACAAAACATAATAAAATAAACTACATACAGTGCAATTTAATTACATAAAGAGAGGAACTAATACAATGCATATCAATCCTAGACAACAGCCATTATTGTATAAAATAGAGTGTCAGTAAACAATGTGAAAATCAGAAACAAGGGATGAGACATACCGGGGTTAACAGAACAATAGGTAGAAATAACATATAAGTAGTAATCCAGGAAGAGGGAAGCAGAAGATAAAGGCCACTGGGGAACAAAAAGTAGCAGGATGGGTACAGGTTGTTAATAAGACAATTAGATCTAAAAGGTTACTAAGTGCTATATGGATTTGTAGAAAGGGAGAATCATAACACAAGCAGTGGAGGGGGTGGTGGAAGGACAGGAAGGGGAATAAAGGTAGGGGGGAGAGGATGGGCAAGTCAGAAACTAAGTACCATCAGGATGCTGAGAAACCTTGAATGGGAAGGAGCCAGGCAGAAAAGGAGAAGAGAGAAAGGGGGAAAGGGTAGGAGGGAGAAAAGGATGGTGAGAAGCCAAGAATGAATCCCCTTCAGGATGCCGAGAACCCCGCAAGGGGACAGGACCTGGCAGATAAAAGAGAAAGAGAGATAGGACTATACAAGTGTAGGGGGAGAGGGAAGGGGCAAGCCAGAACTATTCCCCTCAGGACACAGAAAACCCTGCAAGGAAATGAGGCCCGGCAGAAAGGAGAAAGGAGAGGTGGGGTGAGCCAGGAACTATTCTCCTTCAGGATGCTGAGAACCCTGCAAGGAGAAGAGACCTGGCAGAAAAGGGAAGGGAGGAGGAGGGATAAAGGAGGGAGAGAGGAGGAGCTAGCAAGATCTGTACCCTGTCAGGATGTTGAGAATCCGGCAAGGGGATGGGAACTGGAAGAGAAGGAGAAGAGATAGGGGGAGGAAGGGTAGTTGTGGGTAAGGAGGAAAAAGCCCTGATCTATTCCCCTCAGGAAACTGAGAATACACACAGGGATAGGGCCTGGCGGGGAAAGAGAGGAGGGAGGGGGGGATTGGAATGGGGAACCAAAACTAATCACCTTCAGGATGCCAAGAACACTGCAAGGGGTCAGGACCCAGTAGAGAAGAAGCGGGAGAAGGGAAGGGATGGGGTGAGGAAAGAGGGGTGGGTGGAGGGAAATGGGGTGTAGGAGGCACCAGCTAGATATAGCCTAGAGTTAAAGGGGGGTATGGGGAGTTGTGTCAGGGGAAGAGAGGTGGCGTAGGGAGGCAGGGTAAGGTTGAAGGGAATTAGGTGCAGTTACAGACATGAGCAGAGTGCTTCCGGAGGAGGAGTGAAAGTGACTAGCAGGATTGTGCAGAGTGAATTTCTAGCAGGAGGGAGTTCCAGATAATGGGAACTTTATATGAGAAGGCGGAGCAGTCCAATGAGGTGTGCCAGGGTGGGAGGGTTAGGGTTCTGTGGGAGGAAGTGTGGATGGTGTAGTATGAAGGGAGGGGAGTTGATAAGATGGAGGACAAATAGGGTGGCAGAGAGCCAATCCAGAACTTCCCAATAAAATCGGTGATGTGTGATGTGCACCTGGCATGGAGGGAGGGAAAGGAGAGCAAGGAATAAAGGTTGCAGTGATGAGTACAAGGGGGCAGCCAAGAATGTAGCAGCTGAAGCAATTGAAAAGAGTGTCCAGTCTGGATAGGGTGATTTTAGGGGCAGAGCTCTAGAATATGTCCCAGAAATCAAGGACAGGGAGAATCATCTTTTAGATAATTTCTCTCCTGGCATGCTGAGGGAGGCAGCTGTGGTGTCTGTACAGAGCACCTAATCTAGGGAGTATTTTTTTAGGATGGTATTGATGTGTACCACGAAGTCTAGATTCTTGTCTAGCAATAGTCCAAGGTATTTAAATGAGGCTACATCATCGAGGGTGTGGAATCAAACCTGGCCAGTTTCTGTCTGGAGCATAAGAACCCAGGTGCAACACATCAACTGGGAGGAGAGCTATTAACAGTTACAAAGCAAGAAGGGGACCAGTGAGCAATAATTTCTGATGACCTGAAGGTAAAGAAGCAATGAGACAAAGCAATGGGAAGGCTGGAAGGATGCTGGGTTGCTTAGGAAGGGGAATCACCTGCAGAAGTAGAGAGGTAATAATATCCATATACAGATCACTGGTTAGGATGCACGTCAAGTACTGTGTACAGTTCTGTTGGCCCTATTTCCATATAAATATAGAGAGGGTGGAGGCAGTACAAATGAGGGCAACCAAAATGGTGCATGGCCTGCATCAAAAGCCTTGTTGTGTAAGCCTTAAAGAACTTAACACGTACTCCTGGAGGAAAGCAGGTTAAGTGGGGATCTGACAGAGACATTCAAATACCTCATAGGCAAAAACAAGGTACAGGAGGGAACATTTTCCACAGAAAATGATGCTCAAGGACAAGGGATCATGCTATGAACTTAGAAGGGGAGAGGCTCTGTGGAAATGTGAAGAAATGCTTCTTCATGGATATAGTGGTGGATGCATGGAACAGCTTACTAGTGGAGGTGGTTGGAGTGGAAATAGTGACAGGGTTCAAGGACACATGGGAGATAGACACAGGGATCTTTGTGGCAGAGAGGAGCTGAGAAGACCAGAGATTGAGTAGGGTCTACAATGACAATAAAGAACGGGAAAATAGGGCAGACTAGATGGGCCACCATCTGCTGACAGATTCTCTGTTTCTATGGTTCCATGTTTCACTATGAACCTAACCATCCAAGGTACAGTGGTGTCCCCCAGGATGAAACCCAGTTCTGCAGCATTTTGCAGCACTCTGCAGAATGCTGCAGCACACCTATTGACTAAAGCAATGTCATTTCAATGGCAATTTTTCCCTTTTGTCATTCAGGAAAATGTGACACTGCCAGGATGAAGTGAATGCCTCAGTTTCCTACATGACAAAAGGGACTAAATGCCATTGAAATTACATTGCTTTATTCAGTAGGTCTATTGCAGCATACTGCAGAGTGCTTTAAAAGTGGATTTCAGCCTGGGGGATGCCACTATATTCACATGATAAGTGATTTCTTTTATAATTGATTTACCAAGTTTAGCCAGTTAGAGATACTGGGCCAGATATTCAAAACTTTGCCCCGGGGCAAAATTAGCACAGCCCAGCGGGCAAACTTAGCCCAGAGCACAGAGCACGCTATATTCAAAAGGAATAGCCCAGGGCAAACAGCTTCCGAATATGGTATGGTAATGAGGCCATGCAAACTGGTTAGAGTGCAGGGCAAAAATAGCCCTGGAATAAGACAGCACTGAATAAAGCAACCAGGAAGTGCAACCCACAACAACAACACAGTACACAGCAACATGAGGGCAGGTACAGACGAACTATGTGGCCAATGTGTGTGCCAGCAAATGCATGGACTTCAGTACAGCTGCAGGAAGCAGCAGATGTGAAGAACAGTGATCAAAACTGTATAATATTCCCGTGCCGATTAGCGCCCGCTAACACATTAAGCGGCATTAGCCGAGCTGAACAGTTAGCCGAGCAAACACGTTTGTCGGGCTAAAATGTGCCATATTCAAAAGTGCTATGCAAATGAGCCTACTTACGTAGTCTCTGGGCAAACAACCGGATTAGTATCTCATTATACCCTGATTTGCATGCAGTTTGCCCAGCGTTGCACAGGAGTCCCACAGAGCCACCTGTAGGTCAGTCTGGAAGTACAGGGCTGACCAGGTCCAACCGCAGCTCCACCTGTAGGTCAGTCTGGCAGTGCATGATGATAGCTGCAGGCTACATGTAAACAGTACAGCATAGCATATTATACCCCAGGGGACAGCACACCATAGGCACAGGTGGTGGTGGTGCTACATGCAACTGTCACATTGTAGGGCATGCTACAGTGCACAGCAGAAACTACAGTAGCAAGGGGCCAGTAGTGCGTGGACACAGCAATGCCTTGGTGTGTAGGGCAGTGATATGACTGCACTATACACAGTGGCGGCCCAACCTGTGGATGTTTCCTGACACTGGACATTACTGTTCGCTGTTGTGTGACCCACAGATGCTGCACCTGTGGCATGGATGCTCACAGTGACATGTACATTCCTGGCTTTGTGTGCTATGGCAGTTGTACAGCTGTGAGGTATGTGGCCGGGGGCATATATTATCCGAAAGGCACACTGGTGTTGGGGTATTCCCAATACTGACCCATGTACACTGCATGATGTGTCCCAGCCTTGTGGCCACACCTGATCTGTAGCACAGCCTCGCCACCCATATATGCTCCCCTCAACATCCTCCATGCCCACAGTGCTGCATGTGTGTGCTGGCATCTGTTGGTGTCCACGGAACTGTGGTCCACAGGTGTGTGCTGTATGGCCACACTGCCGTGCTGTTCGCTGGTGGCAGGGTCACCACTTACTGCCTGGCATGGCTGGGACTGGTGACAGATGATGGCATCATTGTGATGCCATCAGTTAACGCCTTGCTTCCTCTATGTTTGGCTTTATCTATGTGTCATATTTATTTGTTAGGGTCGCGCAAAACCCGCGCTAAACCCGCGCAAACACCGCGCAAAGCCATAATGTCGCGCAAAGCTGATTGCCCAGGATTAAGACCAGCTTTTCCTGGGCGGTAATGTGCAGCTAGGAGTGTCGCTAAGTCAGCGCCAAAAACCACTTAGCCTTGGCGCTGAGTTACTGAATATAGCATTGCGCCTGTATTCATGTCAGTTTGCCCCTTGCATACATTATAATTTTGCCCGGTGCTAATGCAGTTTGCCCGCGCTATTTGGCCTTTTGAATATGGCAGACCCGCGCTAATCCCGCGCTAAACCTGCGCAAATGGTTTTTGCCCAGCGCAAAGTTTTGAATATCTGGCCCACAATGTCTTGTTGTCAGTGGTGCTCTGCTTCTGAACTTATTTACAAATGATTGAACTAAATCAAGCACGATATTATCAAATGACATCTCCAAGATCATGCAAGGAACCAGTAGCTGTCATGGGATTCAAACACATGATGTCCTTTGCCTTTTCAGGTTGAATTTGATCTCAAGTCCAGAAAGCTTAATTTTCAAATGAGTTAATGTGATACTGAGAATCTTTCTGTGTTGTAAATTCTTATTTCAAACTATATAATGCATGACATTAGTAAGTAAAAAAAAAATATGCCTAATGTAAGAAATGTGTACCAGTTTAAATATTTCCAGCATAGCTAGTAGCTGGAAGAAATCACACAAACTTCCTTGATTTTCTGCTATTACCCCCATCTCAACTATGGACCTCAGAACTGAGATTAAACAGAATGCTGCTTCCTCATAGGTAGTGATAGGTGAAGTTTTTGCTGCTTACAAATAAAAAAAATGGATTTCTGTAGCCCCTTATTAAGGTTACAACTGTCTCCTTATGCGCACCACCTGTTGTCAGAAGAAAATTTAACTAAAACATACTGCTGTGTTTCCATTGCTTTACTTTTTGTTAAGCATTCAAGATGTCACTACTTTTGTAAATTAAAAGTCAATCAACACAGACAAGCCCACAAGCTTATTATCAATCTTCCAACACAAGCCAAAGCAACTCTTTCAGGAGGGAAAACAATCACATGCAATACTAAGCCAAAAAGTGAAGTTCTCAAGTTAATTTAAAAAAAAGTATTTCCAGACAGCCATTTGCAACTGTCATGCCCCTTTGAATCAAATGAAACAGATATGCAAGCCTAGAAGAGTTTTTTTATGCATCATCCTTTACTTTCTGGAAAAAAAAGGGGAACAAACCTCGCTTTTACAAGACAGTACACAACAATACTGCAGCAAGCATTTTTTTTTAATTTTCTATAACTTTTTCATGCAAACATTTTCTAAATTGTTTCAACAAGACATATTCATGAAACAGGTACTTGTCATTACCTGCAGCTAAAGTCATATAGATACATTTCTTATGCTGTCTGATTTAGTTACAGTATATTCTATATCAGCACTACTCACCATAGTGCACTTGCAGTTGGATGCCTGCAGAGAGTGCATTCAATATGTATAAAAGACAATGGGCAGTAAAGCCAACATACTGTAATAAAAACAAACACTGTAATAGGATTATACAACAAAAGCAGGAACATGTCCTTAGTGGCATAAGGGGAAAAAAAAAAACATCTCTAAGCAATATGATAATAAAAATGAATAACAGAAAACATGGGCAAATCAAGTGGACACCATGACAACAACATAGTCACTGACTCATTCACAAAAGGCACTATATCTCCCGGGAAACTGCTCATTTACTTGCTGTGGCCCTAACTAATGTAATACCTTCAAGCTTACACGGATCTCCCTTTGTTACAGCATTTAGGAACTCTCTGTGTGCTTGAAGAGTATCAACTGCACTGGTACTGTTTGTGAAAATTCCATTCTGCTCCAGAGGAAGAACATTTTAGTATGTGTGTTCTGTGTGTATGAGCATATCGGCAAAGCTTGGCTAGCTATCACATACATTTGCTCATCTGAACTAGAAAGATATAATATCTCTACGCACACGGTGATGATGTTGGAGCTTGTCTCAGATTGTTTGTTGCACCATAGAGTCAGGGAAAATGCAATAAAGCCAACAAAACTGTGACATTTTTGAATTAAATCCATTGTCAGACTTTCTGCATACATTTAGGGGGAACAGTTAGTATCACCAATCAGTAATCTTGGCTTGATTAAAGATATTCACCGCCTTGTTGATTTTGCATTCTCTCTTGACTTATCACAGCAAAACAGAACCCAAGAAGTGACTTCCAAGTTGAAGACAAGGGAATATTAATGAGGTTTCTTAATGAATGGCTGCCATTATAGTATATTTCAAAGTATCCATTTCTAGTTAGAATATAATCACACAGTGTTTCTCTGCCAAAAGAGAACAGGACTCAACCTTATCAATAAAAAGGATAATCTGTAGTAGTCAATTCTAGGCTTACATCAAGCCTGAGAACTTCTAACCTTGCTGACTAGAGAGGCTATGGCATGAATTTCAAGTTCATCATAAAAAATTGTGATAACATCCTTAATGAGTTCTGCATTGGGTTGGCCAGCAGCAGTTAATTTTTTTTTTTATCATTTAACAATTTCTCCTTCCCTTGCAACTACAGTCCTTCCTTACCTCCAGCCGCTGCTCCTCCATTTCACCTCTGACCCGAAGCTCCATGCCCAGCTGGCAGACACATCTCTGCCTGCGAAGGGGGCCCCCCCTGAAGCCCTCGTGCCCAGCAAAGAACCATTACCGGCACATGTCCGGGCATCTTCGCCCAGTGAAACTGCAGCTATCAAGCTGCTGCAGATCTGTGTGCTGCTTTTTCCTCCATTGGTTCACTGGAAGCACAGATGTGCAAGGATGTCAGTGCACTAATGTGCAGACATCTGCCGTGCCCCCCCCACCAGCACCCACACTACTGTAGTACCACCGGGCATCCCCAGGGACCAGCAGAGCAGAGCATGCATCCCTCCCTTCTCCCCAGGGCTAGGAGAGCTATCATCGGATGCTTGATCCTAGTCCTCCCCTGCCAACCCCCGATGACCCAGGCTGATTCCCGAACCCGGGTCAATGGTGTGGCGCGAAATGTGGCGTCCAGTGCCTCAACCCTCAGTGCCACTGGGCTGGCTCACAGCAGTTAATTGTTAATAGGGAAAAATGTTCAACAGTACACATTTGGAGTCATACAATAGCTTCCATAGCACAGAATAAGATAGAGGTCCATCGCCCATGTTCACTTTTTTCCATTCCTAGTAGCTGAGCATGCACTGAAAATTTCCAGAGAAAATTAGCATCAGCAGAATGCTATAAAATAATTAAGTTGATGCATTATAGTTCAGTGCAATAAAAAGAGCCCCACAGTGTACAAGCCACACATAAATAAAACAATTAGTGCTAATGTATTCAAGCATATCAGAACAACATAGTGAATTATTAAAAAAATGCCTTTTGAACATAATCATGACAAAACAGATACTCACTTGCCCAGTGCAAAGCATTCCATCCTAACAGTTGTTGCTTTTGCTGCTGTAACTGTATATGGAAAATGGATCTCAATCTTTGGCTCGTATTCCCCCATCACACCTTCGAGGAAATAAAATGAATCCCTTTTTAATTGAAAAGATTGGCAAGACTTTTTTTGCAGTACGCCAGCTTTATTGTAAATCAGCATGATTCATAATTCTACTGTGATACATCTGGGATATTTTAATCAAATCAAAGGCTCTCAGCAGGCTGGCTTAGTATGAACCCTGCAAAATAATCATTTTGCAAAGTTAGGCATAACCCCCTAACCTGAGATATGCAAATGAATGGGGCTACTCTTTGTTCCCCAAAATAAAATGTTAAAGGATCTGCTCTCTATTTTCACAATAGCAATAAATACTAAAAATACATATAATACTTGTTTAAAAGTTATGCAGGCTTTGGGTCCAAAGGACTTAAGTTTACATCCTACCACAATCACTTATACTACAAGTCACATTAAACTGTTCCTTCAATGAGTTGCTGTAGCATTTCTGATTGAGTTGCATAAGTGTTGCTGGATATAGCACAAAGCTCTGCAAAAAGTTTCTTAAAAGTTAAAACTTAGATTTGCATTGAAATGTGACTGGACTGTAGATACATTCCAAATGAGTTGCAAAAACATTTTTTAAACATTGCTCTTGAGCTGGTTAAGCATTGAAAAATAATGCAGTATGAGCTGCCAGTGCATTGCCAACTGTGAAAAACAATGCTAAACCAACTCATTGGTGGAACAGTTTAATGTGACTTGTACTGTACATACTGTTTTACCGTAAGCAAGTCCATCCAGTGCTTCAGTCGCTGTTTGGGTTATAGCCATCTTTTATTGATGGATTATACTAGTCTGTATACTAGGAAAGTTAGACAGATAGAAGACTAGAGCCCATTTGTGTCCATGTCCCCAACAGGAGTAGATTATTCCCTGGTACCATCTAGATAGAAGGTACTTATCAAGCCTAACCTTGAACGTGTGAATTGTTGGGACTTCTATAATTTCATTTGGTAACGCATTCCACAAGGGAATGATTTTTTGTGTGAAGTAATGTCTTAGTTGTTTGAGTTGCCTTTTGTGACTTGTCAAGCTAAAGTCCCTAATTACTGGTGTAAGGGAGATTGATTTATACATTTATGTATGTATTTATTTATTTATTTTAGTTTTTAACACTAAGGTAGCAATGTGTCTATTTTCAGTTATGACCTAGGATAAACAGAGCTAACAAGTAAATAGGAAGTATAATAATACAATTACAAATCTAGTAACAGAGGACATTAAACATATTTAGCATACAGTTTTATATTTAATTCTCTTAAAATATTATTTGTGGGTACCATTTCCAGTGACAGGTGATAAAATGATAAAACTTAACTTGTCTGTGAAGCCTCTTATAGTCAGCTGTAAGTTTTCACCCCATAAAGTCACATATCACTTCTGGGTACCAGGAAAAAACACTGCTATTGATCAGAAAAGATGGTGAATGCCACCATTTATGGCCATTCTCAAAGGCATGGCAACCCTTCATGGTCCAGTTTCAGCAGCCCATACCTCTAGCTGGTTATCATCTTTATGATTTTTATGTTGACAGTATAGCAACAAGATGAGCCAACAGAAGAATGTTGCACTTTCATGGTTGTGAAATAAGTTTGGGAGCAAAAGTGACACCTGGCACTCAGGCAGCCATGCTGTTGTGAAGCATACTGTTGATTACAGTACAATCCAACTTGCGGAAGGGAGGCAACACATTCCAGTGCCATAGCAGTTCCTGCCTGTGGGCCAGGGAGCTTGCTCCCTCAACTGGAGCACCCTGCAATCATCCAAGTTGCACCACCCATGTACACTGTATATGCCTCCTGGGGATGGGGACAGAAACATAGTAGAAAACCTGTGACTGGTGAATGATGAAGGTCTGCCCCCCCCCGGTTCTGCACCTCCATTACAATACAATCGCTATTATCCAAACCCTGATTATCCATGAATCCCTATCTAATGAATTGGCCCCATGTTACCCTAGTTTTTATCTATAAATAGGATAGATGTTCAGGTAGGAAACTCTGTACTGTACTGTAAGGTTCTGTTATGCGGTTCAACTGTTTACTCCCTGACCTAAGCAGCAACTGCAGTGGAAGAAGTCCATGCTTGGGTCCGTGGAAGAGAATCATGCAGTTCGGAAGAAATCAGAGTGTGGACATAGCTGAGTTCATTATACTGAGTAAGCTTGTTTCTTTCATCAGCTTTGCTCAGTCCATTATTCCCATACTAACACTTTGCTGTATTAAATTTAGAGTCAGCGTGCTCTGCTTAAATTCTAACCGAAATCATTATGAGCAGTATAGTACATTGGCGTGTTGATGTGGCTCAATGAACAAAACAGAGAAAATGGAAGAGAAAAAAGACAACAATCTATCTGGGAAAAATCCAATAGAAAGCAAGTCCTGATAAATCATCAAGGGGAATGACCTTGACTGTAAGACTTGACTGTCCTGGAGAGAAAGTAAAAAGAAAGAGGGAAAGTACAGAGTGAAAATAAGGGAAAAAGCATTGCCAAAGATAAAATTCAGAAATGTAACTGCGCTTCTACTGTACAGATACCGCAATCATGTTATCCCCCATCCCAGGTCACATGAGTAGTGTATGTTGGTGTGTTGGGGGGGATGAGAAGGTGAGAGTGAACAAGTTTTGGTTTTTTTGGCCAGAGATTCTGCCTGCTCTGTAAATGTTAATTCAGTGATGTTTTACTTTTCTTTCTGCTAGCCAAAGTGGTTCAAATTTATTCACTGATTACATTTGTTGCTGGTGCTGTTCTGCGGTCCTGCTTTCAGTTTTTGGCAGGTGTCCTATTAAAAACAGTGCAATGACAATCATCCAGATTCCTGATTATCTGAACAGATCTGATGTTACCCAATGAGTTTGGATAATTGGAACTGTACTGTGTTCACCTACACTGGATCTGGATCTCTATGGGTATCAATGGAGGGTGGGGGTGAGGGGAACAACAATGGCCATATCATGGGGGCAAATCATTGGGGATTGAAGAATGAAGTAAGTACATGGAGATGGGACTTGGGGGCATTCTGGTTGGGGGCAGCTTGTTGGTGGAGCATAAACACCTAAATAAAAACATGTGGACAGTAATGTGAGCACAAAGCTATTAGTGGGTGAAGACACTCACCTATTGGGCCATGCTGGGGAATGACAATGAGACTACAAAAAACTTGAGCTAGGAAAGAGGACCCACATGATCACCATGGCCAACTAAGTTTGTGAGGGGGGGATAAACCGGACTACCAGGAATACATAACCGGTCATAACATAGAAGGGAACCACTGAACCAGAGGGGTCATTTGAACATGGGTGTGCTTCCAGTCCACTGGTGCAGTGGCAGTGGTGCTGCACACAGTGCTGGTAAAGCTGGGTTTGAGAATGAACCCATGCCTTTGGGGGTCCAGCAGGGGAAGGAGGATCAAGCATTCCAGAGAATAATTTTATTCTTCAGATTGTAAGGGTCACTGACTCTGTTGTAGCCTGATAACTATGTAGTCACAGGTGGTTTTGCAGGTAGAGGTACCAGTAAGAGGGAAGACATTGGCCAGACTCTGCAACATCACACTTAGTGTGCATGCCATTGATCCACATGCACACTGGCATATTAGTGCTGGGAAGTAAATGAGGAAAACCGTAGTGTACCTGGGATGATGCAAGACACAAATAGGTCCTACCACAATGACCTGCGTAATCTGCCAAGAAATTTCTCATGAAGGAGATATCTTTAGATAGGCTCCTCTCTGGCCAATATTGTCCCAACATGGGAGGGTGGCAAACCATGTGGCAACAAAAAGATAAGTGTGGGGGAAGTTGGTAATGGAGCTGGGTCGTAGTCAATGGATTATGGTAGCACTAGCAATACAGGGGGCACATACTGCAAATTGTCAATAGAAAACATTGATGGGCTAGGGAGGTGGACAGCTTCACATGGGATGCCTATTTGTCTTAAGCTATGCCCAGCTTCGCATGGGATGCCTATCTGCCCTATGTTGTGACCAGTTCACAGGTGTAGACAAGGGTGCTAATGGGTGAAAAATCTGTTGGCACCTGCTAAGATCTAGACTTGCAGTTTACATTACACCTTAGTCACTGGAGGCTCACTACCACTGCAACAGGCATTTCCTTTTGTTTAGAGGGCTGTAAGGTGGTGGGCACATTGTTCCAGATGAAATGCACCCATTTAAAACCTCCCTAATAATAATTGCAAATCACATATGCTGTGGTTAATTATTGTACATCTTTGTATGCATGGGATCATTTGTACACTGTATTTTAAGCAGTATTTAAATTGGTTTGCATTGCTATGGATGTACAGTATGTCACATTTTGTCAAATAAGCCAATTGTAAAAAAGCACCTGGTATGCTGTTGTGACTATGCTGATTTAAAAAAAAAGTATTTTTAATAAGTAAGCAATATGCCATGGCAAGGTGTGCATGAAATGATTTGCAATGCATGTCCCAGGAGCTGGAGGTAGAAATCTAAGACTGAGTATCCTTACAGTGATGGGGAAGTGCATCACAAATCCTTTGATGCACACCATGGAGTTGCCTTTTCTGCTCAGACAAATGGCTTGGACACATATGCTAAGTTTTAAACACAAAGGAAAGTCAAACATTTTTTAGGTTATGCAATAAGAAGAAGATGAATCAGCATTTATATAGCACATTTCATACACAGTATCCCAAAGCGCTTTACAAGCAATGCTAGACTGGTAATGAAGTGACTGAATGTGTGGTGGTGGCCATATCGCACATCATCACCCACACACATCCTGGATAATTGCATGAACTGGTTTATGGGAAGGGGAATGTTGGCCAGGACACCGGGAATGTTCCCTGCTCTTTGCAAAGAGTGTCTGGGTTCTTTTACTTCCACCTGGACACCCTCCAGGACAACGCCAGGATGGGCAGAAAGTACCTCGGTTTAATGTCTCATCTGAAGGACGGCACACCCCAGCAGTACAGCACCCCCCAATACTGCACTCAGATGCCAGCGATTTTTAGGTGCAAGTCCAATCCCGATGTGGGACGAGAACCCACAACCTTCTGGTCCAGTGCCACCAACTGAGCCATGTTGACTCCTAAATTGTTTAAAGGAAATACTTAAACTACGTACATGTAACATTTAGTTTCAAACATAGTAAAGTAGTTCACAAAGGTTGCCTTTTTTAAAGTAGATGGTGCTGGGACTTAGTTGAGGTACATGGGATATCTGTGTGATTTTCCTTTTCTTCATTAATGACTTTAATTTTCGGTTGCTCTTGTTATGCCTGGGTTATGTCCCTATCGTCCCACATACACCTCATACAGACCTCGCACTATATTCCTGGTCTATTATACTGTGATACTGCCATTTTGCACTAACATATAGGTTTAGGCACCCATCATATAAGCATGGGTGCCATGAATGTTCTTTTCTGCTAATATTTGCTAATGTTTACATCCTGCATAAGATTAGAACATGCATGACTATTATACCTCACTATAATGCATTATGTTTGTCTTTTACATATATTCCATATATAATATACCTAATCACTGATAAGATGACTCTGAGGGATCATCAGTGATTATTGTATACTTATATTCTCATATAATTATATGTAGTGTGTGTTTTACACTCATGCAGATATGCCATATGTAATAGAGTCCTGTCAGCACTTCTCTTTGTCTCTTTAGAGAGAAATCCTTTGTTAGGTCTTATATTATACATAAGCAAGAAATGCCATATGTAATAGAGCCCAGTCAACTTTTCTTTTGTCCGATCTATAATTCTAATGCAAGCATATTCTGTCTCAAATGATACTCATTAGTAATTCTGTCTCCTAAGTCATCATCCAATGGAGAATGACTTAGGACCAATACATATCATTTCTCATATCTGTAACTATGAGGTAATCTCTGTTGCTATGCTGTTATCTGTAGTATTTAAGCTTCTGTAACCTAGTTTTACTCACAGAGAAAATGAGATCACAGAGAGAGAGAGAACAAGATGTTAGAGAACCTAAGACCTACAATTCTGGAGATTATGCACATTCTTCAAGAGAGTGGTGAGAAATCCATCTCCCTTGTGATTTTCTCTGTCAGATGCTTGGCGTAAGTAGTATAATAACGTTTATTAGTACTCTCTGCTTGTTTACACATGTTTCTTGGCAGACTCCGAAGACACAAGAATCTGTATTATTAGTATTATTAATATTTACTCTACTCTCTGAGATTGTTTACGTAACACTCTTTTTAGCTTATGTTTCAGTAGGCAAGGCAAGGCAATTTTATTTCATATGTGTGCAAGAAGTTGATGTTTTTTGTGCTGCCTGCTCAGGTTTGGTTGTTACTCTCCCATGTTGATGTGCAGTGTTGCTTGGATGCCTCCAATGCTGGTGCCTCTCACACTCAATTGACCCCCCCACACACACTTTTGTAATCATCACTGACAGTTATTGGGTTTCTGTGGTATCTGTTCACATTGATTGATTGACTGACTGATTGATTGTTGATTAGTTTAGTTTAGTTATATAGTGCGCTTTCTGAATTGTAATTCAAGGTGCTGCACAGGTGAAAATGCATCAAACAGTTAAAAAAAACAATATAAACAACTAGAGATGCAGCAAAATATAATTTAGCCAGTTAAATTCTGGCAAAATCACCAATTTTGCCAAGCAAAACATTTCATAGATTCATAGATTTATATAGGCACAGGAGGCAATAGCCCATATATGGCCCGTCACTTCTCAGTGGATCACCTGATACTTCTTGATAACCATGTACCTATCTAACAATGTTTTAAACATGTTCATTGTTCTACTTTTAACTACATTCTCAGCTAAGACATTCCAACTAGTAATAACCCTCTGACTAAACCACTTCTGTCTCTTATTCGTTTTACTAATATTCCTTGCTAATGTTAATGAATATGATCTTGTATTCTTGGTATTGTTGTGTTCAGTCAAGGCAATAGTTTCAAACAGTTCTTCATTTTTTGTTGAACTATATACCAAACACAAATCTCCTCGTAACCTTCTATATTGTAAAGAATACAAGCTCAACTGCCTCAATCTTTCATCAAAATTCTTGTTTTTCATAATAGTAATTCTCTTTGTTACCTTTTTCTGTACTCTTTCCATTAATTGTACCCCACTCTTACTTTGTGGGCACAAAATGGGGAGCAATACTCCAGCTGTGTTCTCACCAATGATGAATAGAGTGGAAGTATAACTGCCTCATTTCTACTTTTTATACATTTAAATATACATGCCATGAGTCTTACATTTTTAAACAATTATCCTAGCATGTACATGGACATTAAGTGTGTTTGTGATCATCACTCCCACGTCCCTCTCACTGTCTGTCACCTGCAATATACTGCCCCCAACCTATATGTAAACATTTGGTTTCGACGTCCCAAATGCATCACCCGATACTTCTCCACATTAAAGGCCAATTTGGTTTGTATAGCCCACTGCTCTATATTTGTCAGTTCCCCTTCTAACATTTCTGCAGCAGCCCTGTTATTTATCACTGCCCCAACTTTACTATCATTAGCATATTTCCCTATCCAAGCTCTCTCAGAAGTTTGCATATTTGCAATAAGTATATTAAACAAAGTCGGACCCAACACCGATACCTGTGGGACTCCACTCATATCATTTCCCCACTCAGAATAGTAACCTCTCATCCCAGCTCTCTGTCGTCTATTCAGCAGCCAGCTGCTTATCCAACTCACTATACTATGATGTACATGTATATTATTTAACTCCTCCAATAAGACCCTATGTGAGACAGAGTCAAACACCTTTGTATAGTTCAAAAATATAATACCCACTGGTAGGCCTTGGTCAAGTGCAGCACTGACTGGTTCATAAAATCACAACTGGTTTGTAAGACATGATCTCCCTCTTATAAATCCATGCTGTCTTATGCCTACTAGTCCTTTCACTTTTACATGATCTATGATTAGATCAAGTATTAGTCCTTCTATAATTTTCCCCAAGACCGAAGTCAGACTTATAGGTCTATAATTGCTGACTTTTTTTCTTATCTCCCTTCTTATATATTGGTGTCACATTAGCTTCCTTCCTTTCATCAAGAACTTTACCTTCCCTGATTGATACATTAAATAATTTTGTAATTGGCCCACATAATTTGTCTGCTAGTTCCTTCAATAGTCTTGGACTCACTCCATCTGGTCCCATAGATTTATAAGGTTTTATTTTCATTAACTTCTCCAAGATATCCTGTTCAGTAAATAATATAGTTTTATCTTTTAGCAACCTATTTTCATCTAACTTACTATCTTAAAATATTTCTTTTGGTTGAAAAGTTGTCAGAAAATAATTATTCAACTCACTCACTGTTTTGTTCATTTTTGGTTATTTTACCATTAACTACCAAGGGGCTATATTCTTTTGGTTACCCCTCATGGACCCTACATAGTTAAAAAAGCTCTTTTTATTGCCCTTTACTGAATCAACCATTTTATTTTCTACCTTAGCTTTCGCTACTCTAATTATATATTTGGTTTTATTGGCTATTATTTTGTAATTCATCCAACTATGAGTTGTGGGATTTTGTTTGTGCTTATCATATAATTTCTTCTTTTTCCATATAGCTGTTTTAATGTTCTACCCCCACCACACTGAAATTCTACCTTTTATATTATATTTTGGTAATTCTGGTACCCATTCCCTAACACAATGATCTAAACGTGTTTTAATTGTTCTCCATATTTCCTTCATTCCTAGATCTTTTAATTCTTCTTCCAATCTCCCTACATTTAAATAATGTCTCTTTAGCACAAAATCAGCTTTATTATAGCACTTCTTATTTGTTCTCCCCTTTACATTATGTATCTTTATAGTAACCTCTACTATGATATTATTATGGTCGCTGTCTGATAATGGGGTGTCAAATCTAACCGTTGTTATTTTTCCCTCAAAATTACATAGGAACAAATCCAATATATTTTCACCTCTAGTTCCTTCCATTATTATCTGGTCAAGTCCTTTTTGTACTGCCATGTCTATAGATTTATTTTCTACTACTGTAGTTCCTACCTATTTTTCCCAATTAATCTTAGGGAAGTTAAAATCACCTAATAGCATGTAATCTCCTTCAGTGTCTACTTGCTCCAATATGTCCATAATCACAGTATTATCTACCAGTTATAGATTTGGAGAATGGTAACATAAACACACTGTTAGGTGTTGTATTGGGAGATATAATCTAACCCACAATAGCTCGTAGTTTTGTATTGCATCCATCACTGGTGTTATCTCCTCCACCTCTATATTTTCTCTAATATATAATATAATTCCTCCTCCCCTTTTTGCCATTCTATCCATATGAAAACTATTATGTCCTTTAACTTCCATGTCCCAATCTTCCTCAACAAACCACGTTTCAGTTACTGCACATATTGTTATATCCTCCTTTATCATGTTATATTCTAATTCATCTTTTTTATTTCGTAAACTTCTGGCATTAGTGAGAAGTTTTTTAACTTTAGTTGGTTTTAAATCTATCTCCTTAATTTTTGTATTTTCTCTCTTTTCTTTATTATATTTTCTTTTGTCACATTAACCTATCCTACATTTTTTCCCTTTCCCTTTTTTTATAAGTTTAAAACCTGTTTAACACTATTCACAAATATATTGGCAAGTTTATCACTGCCCTTCCTACTAAGATGTAATCTATCATGACTATACAATGTCTAATTCCCTCAAACAATTCCATGTTCTTACACTACTTATATCATGTATTAGTGTCCATTGTCTAATCCAATTACTCAATCTAACTATTTTTCTATTAACTATCAGTTCATTCTAGGTATAGAGCAGTATCTCTGAGATAATCAAGTCACATTTGCTCCTGTCACCATACTTAACATAACTTGTATTGCACTAAAGGTTCTTCTATAGTACTAACTTTAACATCATTTGCACCTACATGTATCAAAATGACCGACTTTTGTTGAATCTTTGGAATCAAATCAAAATGATTGTTATCATATCACATACACCTGTTCCAGGATAACAACTACTAACAACATTTTCCTTATTATTCTTGATAGTGATATGATCTGTAAATCTTATTATAGAATCTCTAATATAAATATCTTCCTTTGCTGTGTCCTATGTACATTGTTTAATTCACCCTTATTATCCTCATTATTTAAACTTCCTATTTCTTCTTGTGTATATATCTTCGCAATATTTTCACTAATTTCCACATTTTCTCCAATTCTCCCTATTACCATTTCCTCCATACTGCTTGCCTCTTGTTGATCTTGATTAGTATCCCTCTCCTGTTCTAAATTGTCAATTAGTGGAGTAACATGATTATACGTTGGTATTTGAAATGTCATTGCTCTTCTTCCCTTCTTCTTATTCCTTTTTTGCTTGTGATGCTGATATCCATTCACCTTCAACCTGTTCCTCTTCATGTTGTTCTCTTATTCTTTTTACTCACATTTCCTTCATACTCTGTATCATTTGAACATCTCCCCTACATTACTAATCCTCCCTTTTATAGATGACTTTTGTAGGCATTTTATCTCCAGTTGTAAACCTAACACCTTAACCTTTAATTCCCTAATTTCTATACACTGTTCACATGTTGTATAATCTAGGCCATTAGTAACTGTTATACTTATTTTCCTACACATATCACATATCCTCCTATCTGACCATCATTTAGTGTGACATATTTAGTGTCCATTTTGAGTTATAATGTCTTTATCATTTACTCTCTAGTTCTTTTTAACCATAGTATCTTGTCCCTCTCACCTCTTCCCCATCTGATGCCATCAGACACAGCTGGCCTCTGCCCATGTCACCTCTGCTTCACCTCGGCTCCACTGGCTAGAGCCAAGCATTTTGTAGCTCAGAGCACTGACATCACCCATTGCTATGGCAACAGCAATCAATTACCTCCTTGTGCAGTGGACAGCACATATTGCCTGCCTTTAAAAGGCAGACTAAGCAGTGCTAGGCAGCTAAATGCTTCTCCTGAGCACCAGTGAAATACTGATGCCTGTCTAAATTTCTACCCCTCATTAAAATGGGAGGGTGAAGAGCCAGAACACAAGTACACAGAAAGAAAAGTCCCACAGTACCTATGAGAGCCTGCAGCCACAGTCTGGTCTAGGTAATGCTGCAATAGAACTAGCCTTTCCAGCAACCTAGTGAGAATAAAACACCTGTTGTTTCACTCACTGCAGCTGAGCATTTTGTAGCTGAGAGCTCTGATGTCACCTGTTGCTATGGCAACTGAAATCAATTACTCCTTGTGCGGTGGACAGCACATATAGGCTGCCTTTAAAAGGCTTCCCTTACAATGAAATTCCACTATACATTTCAGTGAAATTTCACCTGTAAATTTCAGTGAAATTGTGCATGTAAATTTAGGCAAAATTTCACTGTTAATTTCAGTGAAATTTCAGTGTCAAATTTTCCTTTCACCTGCACATTTTGCCACGTGTAAGTATCAGATGAAATTGGGGAAAAAAAGGTTATCACATGACTTTCTGTCTAGCAGACTGCTGGTCACATGGGTAACTGAACTTAGGCAGAAAGCCAGAATAAATGTACTAATTTTAGTGCTGTTTCAGTCTAGTAGTAGGGAGTAGGAGAAAGATTACAGCAGGAGAGCTCAAACTTGTCTTTATAAAACATAGTGTTTGTGTGTGTGTGTGTTAGCAGCTTATTTGATTTGTGATCTTGTCCCCATTAGTTTAAAAAGTTATTTTCTGTTAGTGTTTTTTTCTGCATTTTTCTATTTATCTTTTTATTGTGTGTGTGTGTGTGTGTGTGTGTGTGTGTGTGTGTGTGTGTGTGTGTAAAGCTCCCTCACTCTCTCCCCTTTCTTTTTCTCTTTTTTTTGTAGCAAGGAGTTGTAGGAGGTGATAGGAGAGATTAGAATGGTTGGAAAAGGTAGTGACAAGGTGGAGACTGGGAAGAAGGCAGCTGGACCATCTCCATCCAGTGTTCACATTAATAGGCAGGTCTTTTTGTCTGTGCCCCACCCACCAACAGGAAAATGTAGCCCCCACAACCCAGAAGCAGCATGAGCCCCTCACCCCTCCCAGCAGCAACAGAATCCTCCTGTTGTCCAGCAGCAGCATGTGGTCCCCACCTCCAGGCAAGAGTAGCAGCAGCAGGCACCTCCAGATACCACCCCCTCCAGCTGGAGCATGCATCCCTCGCCTCCCCTGAGCAGGAGCATGATGTGCCCACTGGCCCCAGGACATCAGCTGTTGCCCCCCTACAGAAAGTGCCATCAGCTGTGTGTTTTTTTTCAGCAAAAATATCAATGATAATACAGTTGTGCTCTGCAACTTGTGTGGCAGATCTGTTAGAAGGGGCAAGACTGGGGGTCATTTTGGCACTGGTGGCCAAAGGAGCCATCTGCAGCACCACCACACTGCAGAGTGACTTAAAAAATGGGAAGAGTTGGCAGCAGGTAGAGGGGCCTGGGGTGCTGCTGAGCAGTTAGAAGGGGAAGGGGGCCAGCAGTAGGCAGGGGCCAGTGGTCAGCAGAGGTGCTGCAGAAGGCGGCAGCAGCAGGAGGCAACTGCAGAGCCCCCATCACCCTCACCCCACAGACACAGACACAGGTGTAGCCAGGTTTATGGTGATGACCCAGCACAGCCTGCAGCCACCCTAGCCACTCATGTGCCAGCACCAGTAGCAGTGAGCCTTGAAGAAGACCTGACAGCATTGTGCAGAGAGGTGGGAGCTCTGCTCAGTGAGTTCACTGATTTCTGCCAGGAGGTCACGGAGGACCTCAGGAAATTCATTGAGCAGCAACAAATGTTTGACCTCCTGGTGGAGCTGCAAGGTGGTGGTGGTGGCAGGGCAGAATCTGTACCTGCTGTCAGTGCAGTGTAATGGTCAGACTCCAGACCAATCAGCGTAGCACTGGCAGCAACATTTTTTTTCTTTTCTTTCTCTTGTCCTTCCTTTCTTACTGTCACTCTTCCCTCACCTGCACCGTCTAACAATAACAAAAAGCAAAAAAAAAAAAACAAATACATGTATTCTGTCCTCTTTTTCTATATCCTTTTGTTTGGTTTTCTCCAATTTTTTGTGTGTTATGCAATGTTTATGCTCCCCCTTTCCTCTTTCATATGTATACCCTGTCCCTGAACTGCCCTTTATGATGCACCCCCTGTCATGTGCTACTGTCTGTCACTTTTAGTCTTTTTTACCCATAATCATTGTACCTTTCTACTTGGTTTATGTTAGTCCATATGACTTGCATGTATTCCCTCCCCTATCCACAAATGTCAAGTATTGTAATTTGTAAATTGTTCTTAGGAGCACAATTTTTCCCAAAGTTATGTGTGATGTTGTGGGCTGGCAGCAGTTGTTTTGGCTGTGTGCAGGATCAGTCTGAATGAATATGTAACAACAATCATAGAAACATAAGCACTTTTATTGTGATGTTTAACACAATGTAAATGTTTTTTGTGCTTAACATGCATGTCTCCATTGCTTGCCACAATGTTAACTTAGTGTTACAGTGCCCAACCACACCACCGCCACCACCCAGTCCAAAACGTGCTTTGGTAGAGCTACAGTGTAACACAGAATCTTGAAGCCATTCTATAGAGAGTAGGCATGATAAGATGAGAAATATAGTATGACCAGAAAAAATGAGGATGACACTGAGAATGTAGAGTGAGACAGAGTGTTGCCACTGTCTAACATGGCCCATAATTCCAGAAATGTTTCCCAAAAAATTTTACAGTAAATCAAGACTGAAATCAGGTCTCAGCCATGATGTTTTAGGGTGCCCTCCACCACCCAGACATTAAATAACCATTGTAGGGCCTGTTTGCCAAATATTTCTGCCTGAAACTCACTTCTGGTGATGCCAAATGGGGCCTAAAAGTCCAGAAATGTTTACCAAAATGCTACATTAAATTGAGACTAAAATCATGTGTCAGACATGCAGTTACATGGTCCACATCAACTGTGAGGACCCAAATGTGTTGTTTTCTGCACCATTTAAATGCTTTTCGGCCTAACTGTCATGCTGCCACTGCCTAACATGGCCCAGAAATCCAGTAATGATTAAAAAAATTGCACAGTGCATTCAGACTGAAATCAGGTCCCAAACACCATCCGGACCAAACGATGGTCTGTGGTCCACTGTTTATAATTGTTTTTGGCCCCATCTTGGTTCTGCCAATGCAGCACTGGCAGTAAATGTCCAGTGCAGGAAAAATAGTACATTAAAGGGTAGCTAAACAAGCACTTTTTTAAAACTGCAAACTCCAAAATCTGGCTTCATTACAAGGTAAGTAAAGGCTGATGTTTACATTTATGCTAAAACTGCATTTATGTAAATAACATAAATGCAGTTTCATAGCTTTTGAAAAATGTAAACATCAGCCTTACACTTTCAAAAAACTCCCTAAGATGTCTGCCAAGTGTGTTAAGTGATGAGTCATGATGACATCATAGGAGCCAGAAACACAGATCCACATATATTTCTATAGTGCAAACTAGTTCTTCTCTCCCTCTTCATTTTGAATTGCTGTACCAGAATGATCAACACCATGTATTACCTCATGGATTATTTTGATCAGTACAAATGTTAGGCTATGATTTTTGTTCATTTTGTTTACCTTAACTTGCAGAAAATGTTTTGTAATCCAGCTGACATTTTCTTTGGCAAACTGCATTACAGTACAACACTTCAAATACCTGATGATCGAGTGGTTATATATGATGCACTGAATTTTGTTTTTTGTTAACCAGGAGAGACACACTAAGCTGAAAGCTTGTTTACAGGTGTGGTCTGGTAGCACAAGGAAGTTTAGTGACTAGCTCAGGGTCACACAGCAAAGTACCGGTATTGTTCAGTTCCAAAGCTCATGCTCTCTTGTTAATCCACAGATAAGGCTTTCTTTTTCCATATAAACCCCCTGGACCTAGCCTGCCTTCTGTTGAACACCCCACCATCCATACCCTGTCCTTAGTACTCCCTGGGGCTGCATATGAGCTTGTGGTCTCATGAAGAGAATTATCACACCTCATACTGTAATCTTGTACCTCAGAGAGTTGTGCACACCTATACTGATATGCATTATCAGCTGGCACTGTTAAAAATGCCTCCCAAATCACTTTCCAGTCCACATTCTCAATGTTTGACTTCTGCTCCCACAGTAAACATTAGGTGGATCACCACCCTTCTGCACAGTGAAGGTATATGTACAGTTCCCTGTTGTGTTTTTTCCACCTTATTAACCAACACCTAGGTCTTCCTGGAGGGCAAGCAATAAGCATCATGACCCACCAGAAACACTGCTGTTCATGCTCTCATAAGGGCTGCCGTTACAATGGATAGCATTATTATTAGCAGGAGAGGCATACTAATACCTTGAGCAAATCCACCTGACTTCAAGTGTCAGTCTTCTCCTTTACCTGTGATCTGCAGAACGCCGCAGGACAGTTCCCAGCAATCCTTCTCCAGTACTTTTTTGTGCTCTACTCCACAGTGCAAGTTGGCTGGTTACCACCCTTCCAAATCTTGAATGATTTATACACAACTTCTTCAATACTGTCCTAACAAATGTCAACACCCCCCCACCCGAGGGTAATCTCCCTACACTGAATTCAAGTAACAGTTTAGGTGCAGCCCTGCCACTCTGAGTATTTGTCATCGCTGGCTACTCTCATCCACAGTCAGGAAGTGATCAAGATGCTGTCAACCCCACATTTTCAGATCTCACAGTGATCTTCTCGGCATCCTCCTTCATGTCTTCAGCTAACCTGAATATAGCTGTACCCTGCTAGAATGTCCTCTTCAGTCCTCTCTGGCATTCATTCTTCTCACCTGCTCCCCACACAAAAACTGGTGAGTTCACTACCCTTCCGCATCATGAATGTGATTAGTACAGTCTCCCGTGTTATATTTGCGTATTAATAATAAACACGATCTTCTGATAGCCAGGGTGATAGCAGTATGGTACAAGTGGAAAAATAGACTTTCCTGCCCATATAAGATCTAAGCCACCTATGATTAGACACTATTAAATGAAGTGCATAATGATGTGCATGCACACCCATCATTTAATAGTGCCTAATCAAAGGTAGCCTAGATCTTTTAAGGATAGGAAAGCCCATCATTCCCCTTGTTCCCTTCTGCTATGAGCCTGACTTACTGGAAATAAATATTTACATCTGATATGTCAAAATAAAACAGTGACTGTTGTACTACTTGCATTCATGATGCAGAAGGGTGATGAGCTCACCCCTTTTTGGTGTGAGGAGGAATAGTGAAGAATGAATATCAGAGGGGGACTGCGAAGGCCACTCTTGCAAGGTACTGCTATATTCAGGGAAGGGGGAAGACAGAAGGAGAGAAATATGAGCAGATTACTGTGAGAAATAATATGTGGGGCTGCCAGTACCTTGATCACTACCTGAACCCATTGTCCTGGCCAATGTTCCCTTCCCATAAAACCAGTTCATGCAATTGTCTAAGGCTGTATGTGGATATTAATGCATGAAATGGCTGCCACTACATGTTCAGTCCCTTCACTACCAGTCTAGTATTTCTTGTAAAGCACTTTGGGATACAATGTGTATGAAAATCACTATATAAATGCTGGTTCTTCTTCTTATTATTATTTCCCATGGAAAAAGAAGACAAGACAAGCATATATTTGAGTTTCGAGAAAGTATGAACCTAACATTGGACTGCACAAGAACTTTGCTACAGAAAAGTGGTGGCTCTAGGGGGTGGTAAAGGGTGTGGCTTCAACCCCCCCCCCACAAAATAATATAATTGCTTGCTGCTGCTGCTGCTACTGCATTTCACTTTGTTGAAGAAATCTGATTTATTGATTGTACAAATGTTTACATTCAAACTATGGATTACATTTGTAGGTTCTTTCAAAAACATACTAGAAAAGAATAATAGGAGAAAATATAAAGGTTTAATAAAAATGTTAAAAAGTGCATATTAAGCATGCACACCACCCCAGCACTGCCATTGTAGCATCCTGGATCCACCATAACTACTAGACCACCAGGTTATTCAAGATTTGTACTGCACTGTGGTTTGCCACAGAGAAAGTCGATTGGATTAAAACACATTTTCAGCATGTTAAAGTAAACAAAATGAACAGAACCATAGCCTAACATGTGTATTATACAAAGTAGTGCACATGGTTTTGACCATTTGGGTGAAACAATTCTATGCAAAGGGAAAAAAGAACTAGTTAGCACTATAGAGAGTCATATATTTCTTTGACTTTGGCTCCAGTGATGTCATCACATAGAACATTTGGTGACCATTTTAGGAAGCAGGTAAGACAGTTTTTTTTGAAATTGTAAGGCTGATTTTACAATTTTCAAATGCTCTAGAACCACATTTAGGCAAATTATATAAATGTAATTTTAGCATTAATGAATACAGCAGCCTTTCCTTTAGTCACCTACGGATCAGATTTTTGAATAGTTTGTTGCCAAATTTGTTGTTTAGGTATCCTTTAAATTTAGAGTGAAATTTGGTCTCAGCAATGATGTTTTAGGGTGCCGCCCACCACCCAGACATTAAATAGCTGTTTTAGGGCCTATTTGCCAAATATTTCTGCCTGAAACTCACTGCTGTTGGTGCCAAACGGGGCCTACAAGTCCAGAAATGTATACCAAAAAATGCTGCATCAAATTGAGACTGAAATGTGGTTTCAGTCCTGATGTTTTGGAGTGTACAACCACCTCAGGGACCTGAAAAGTGGTGCCAACCCATGCAGAGAAAATGAATTCCTCCTGTAAAATGCTGCTGCTACTTGCAATTCTTTCCTCCTGCTGCTGCTGTTTCAACTGATTGAGACAGAAATGTACAATTATCATTTCCCCATCCCTATGCGGCTGTACTGATTGTCTAGCTGTGTTGACTGACTGTCTCTGTGGTAGTAGCTTGCCTGGCAGTGGGGAGTGAGTGACATTTTGGGGCACTGCAGCTTGTTGTCTGCTGTCGTCTCTGACTACTACTTTCCAAGTTGCCACAAGAACTACTGTTAGGGATGGTTGTGCCTGGTGGATTAAATTCACACAGTCCATACTGCTTCTGCTGAACATGTAAGTATCTGTCTTCATTTATTTTCCCTGTGCAAGGTAAGGGTGTTAGTGAGTTGGTATTATGGCATCTTGAGTTCTAATATGCTTGTACTGCTGTAATATTATTTTTCAGTGTGCTGTGGATGACATCATCATGCCAGGCCGTGAGGGAGGGAGATCTATGGATCTTCCCAATTTCCCAACGCAGACGGTAAATATTGGAATTTTCATACAAGTGTGCTATGTCTGTTACTGCCATCTGGTTGTCTGAGCTTGATAGTAATTTTGTTATTTTTTGCTTTTGTCAACATCAGGAATTCCGGCGAAGTTAAGTATCATTCCATCCTGTTGCTGCTGCTGCTTGCTGCAGAACCAGATCTGGGGGATTTATTTAATTGTGCAATGGTTCCACTTTCACAGTTCTTGAGGTAAATATTTCTTCATTTTTTATGGTCTTCTGTGGGGGGGTGAACGGTCATGGGTATGGTGGGGTGGAACTTTTTAACAATCCTCAAAATTTTTTCTTATTTTTTCCTTATTTCAAGGTGCACAGTGCTGATAGGGGAAGGGGAATGCCTCTAATGCTACTGTGATTCATCATGGACCTTGGTCTAGATTGGAATCATGTGCACCACACAGCATGTTCCTTTGGGGAATGTCCTTAGTTTAATGACATCATGGGGTATGGTAAGTATACATTTTTTTCTCTGTTCCTTCTTCCAGCTTGTTAGGTTAAACCAGGTCTGCAGATTGATGAGTATCCAACATTTTTTCTTATCTTTGGTCTTGCTTAGGCCATTTTCCTCTGTTGAGGTTTCATCATATGTCGTATCTTGATGACTACATGATCAATCCAGGCTATGCAGAAGCTGTGTTGTGTCTGTGGAAGACAGGGGTGTTGCTTGAAGATGTTGGCCACTGGACTGGTGTCCATACCATTACCATTAATAAGTAATCACCACTGCCACCCACATACAGGGAGGAACTATTTACGGAAACACATGGTTGAGACGGTGTTTAGTAAATAATTAGGTTAATGTCTTGTTTAATCAATGTGCATTGCATAACTGCAGTAATCATGAACATTTTGAATCCATTTCAAAGTGAGGAGAGCTGGACCCTCCCCCTTCCCCCTACCCCACCAGGTCAGGAACCATTGCAGTTTAGGGGTACCTTAACCTGGTACTATAGCATAAGTATCCTTTTTGGGGGGGATTTGATGTTGTAAGTCATTAAGCCTCTTCATGATTACTTTTGTAATTAATGACTCACATTATTAAAGATGGCCACCATTCACCATTTCTCAAAATTTGTTCCACTTGTGGTGTTAACTGTTGAATTAGAATGTTACATTCATATGCTACTTGTACTAATCTAGGAGCCAGGGTTCTTGTACATGAGACCGATACTAAGTGGCAGAAACATTTTTTTTCAGTCGCATGTAGTACATGGCTGTGTCATGTCAGATCAGGTCAGGTGATGAGAAGGGGTAGTGTGGAATTTGCCATCATGGGCACTTTTAAGAACATCCAGACAATATATCTTACTGTAAGACGGGGTTCATATAGTAAGTCAATATGAAAAGTAAGATATTTTTGGAAGAAAAACATTATAACTGTAACCATGCAATTTCAAAATCTTTACGGTTATGGTAATTACTTTGCTGTTGCTTTATATAGGCTTTGGGGATTGGTGGTGAGATGACCAATCAATGGGTTATTGCCAAGGGTGATCAAATGGAACTTATACGCACTGCAGCACACAACAATACATTTCCATAACCAATCCAATGGTACAGAGCCAAAAATAATATACACACACCCCAGCCACCATACTGTGACTTGAAAGTTGCTGGGGGGGGGGGGGTTTGGAATAAACTCAGGCTTTTTAAACTTCCAACTCGACATCATCCAAGAAGCACCCTTCACAGTCTTCAAAACTGCAGTCCCCATCAGGTGGAAATTCTCTCAACATTGCTGCCTCATCCACCTGGCTGCCAGTGGATGTCTAAGTCAAGGGAATGTCATCATCCTCGTCACCGAGACACAGTTCCTGTGGCAACACCACTGACATCACTGTGTTGTGTGGAATGTGCCTTTCATTCATTTTGATGAATGTTAGCATGGACACATTCTTGGGTGACAAATTGGTCCTACTGTCACTCACAATTGCCCCAGCTGAACTAAACACTCATTCCACAGTGACACTGGATGGTGGGCAGCTCAGGTATTTCACAGCAACCGATGTTAGTGCTGGCCAGTCAGTCATTTTACTGCTCCAGTACAGAAGTGGCTCATCATTAATGGCAAGGTGCTTTGGGTCCCCCATGTAGGCCTCCATCATTCATTCTGCTGCCTGGAGTCCAGCTGCCACATCTGTCTCCTCCTCCTCCTCCTTTTCCTCCATATCTTCCACTCCCACCTGAAAGAGAACATACCAAATGGGATTACTTGATGTTTTCTGCTCTGCCTTGCCCATTTTCTCTGATTGGGTTGCCTGTGAGCTACTGGTGGTGGTAGCAACACCTGTTTTTGATGCAGTGTGTGCATTTTTCATTTGTGCAGCATGTACCAGTTTAATGAGTTTCTCTGTCAACTGTTGTATTCGCTGATGACCTCCTTCAATTATAGCAGGCAGGCCACGTTTGTAGCGTGGATCCAGCATGACTGTAAAATGCCAGATACATGGGTATTTGTGTCCAGCACATGGAGCATGTGATCCATTAGATCACAAGTGCCATGATCCCCACTTCCCTCTGTCTGATGTCGCACATTCACTAGTGTCTGCCTCAGCACACGTACGAGGGGTATGGACTAACTTATACAAGCAGTGTCCCCACTCACTGCCTGTGTAGCATGCTCGAATAGATGGAAAATGCATATTAGCCCAGCAATTTGGTATTACTGCTCTGTTGTTAGAGTGATGGACAGTCAAGCACTGTCAAGGGTGATGTGCAGCAGCAGGTATTCTGACACAGCCTTATACTGTTCATACAGCCGGTGAATCAAGTACAGTGTGGAGTTCCATCTGGTGACAACATCAAGCTTCATCTGGTGCTGAGGCAGATGGTTATTATGCTGTAGTTGACGTAGATGGTCACGGGCCTTTGCAAAATGGGAAAAGTAGACACAGATATGATGGGCAACAGTAACTGTTCTCTTAATGTCCGCATGGTTGAGAAACTTCTGAACAACAAGATTAAGGCAGTGTGCCAGGCAGGTCACTCTGAAAAAACTACCATCGCGAATGCACTTCACTACATTGGAGCCATTATCACTTGCGATGACCCCTGTTGTGAGTGACTGTGTATATAGCCACCCATCAATCTCATTCAGCAGAACATCAAACATTTTTGCAGCCATGTGAGAATCTGTGACACTTGTCATACTCAAGGTTGCATGCTGCCCAATACCAGGTGTGTTGCTACCACCACAAAATTTGTTTCACACATGTTTTGCTAGGCCCACAATCAAGTACCACACCAGGCAAATGTGCCCAGTCTGCTGTTGTGCACAGATATGAGCTCTCTGCTGTTTGTTCACTGGGTCCCATATCCATGCTAAGATGGATATAGTGTGATGCACTATGCTTCAATGCATGTCTAATGTAATCAGCAACTCTACTGTTTAGCTCTGGCATAGCACGCTTATTAAAATAGGTTCACGATTGAACTTGACATTTGGGATATGCATGAGCCATCGACCTGTGGAAACCAATATTCTCTATGAATGAGAATGGCAATAGATCAATGGCCAGCATTTCGGCAGTGGCAGCATTTAACTGTCATGCAACAGCATGATTGGGGGGGGTACTTTGTCTGCAGCTTAAGGATGGTCTTCAGAGTGGGCTGCATCTTTGAGGCTGTCTGACCAGAATGCTGTACTTGTGGCAGCAATGATTTTCTTTTAGGGATAACATTTGACTCTTGGGGCTGTGTAGACCACATGAAACCAGTTATCTTGGTTGCTTGTGGGTATGGGAGTGGTGTACTTTTCAGACTCATGGGACTGGGACTTGCACCACCACTGCTATGCTCACTATTCGAGAGATGAAAGGATTGCTCACCCTCCTCCTCCTCCAGCACTGACCCATTCTGCCCTCCCTCCTCCTGCTCTTGCTTTATTACATGTAACTTGCTACCAACAGCTCTGGCATCCTTCCGGTGTCGCTGCCATCGCAGTGAGTGCTTGTTTTTCAGGTGGGCATGTTGGCCATTGGTACCTATGTGGCTTCCCTTTTTCCCCCCGACTAACAAGGATTTGACAAAGCTGGCATATTGCTATGATCTCATCAGCAGAATCTACACAAAATTCCCAAACTAGGGACTTTTGACCTCTGGACTTCAGATGCTTCTGGAACTGGGATAGTTCAGAAACAGGTGTGGAAGTGTGTGTTTTCGGGCTGCTCTGATCACTTCAGTAAAACTACATTTGAGGGGAGGTACTTGACTGCTTGGAGGTTTGCTTATAGGCTTAGTGACAGACTGACCCATGCGCTATACATGTAAATGGCCTATATCACCCTTGACCTTTTTGAACTCAGGCTCCCATGAGGGAACATCCCAGTCATCATCATCACCACCAATAGCGATGATGTCCTTGTCTTCCTCTTCCTCCTCCCCACTATCACTGTCTTCTTGGAGGATGGCACCTTTTTCTTTCTCTACAACCATCTTAGGGGGCTGATTATCCTTATCTCCAAGATTATTAGATTCTGGTTGAACACTATCATCACCAACTCATGCAGGAACATGGACAGTCACACTGATAGACTTATTATCACCCTTCTCTGAGTTCTTGATCACTGTTCCTGTGCTGGTGTCAGTGCCTCCCAGTCCCTTCTTCTCACTGTTAGCATCCACCACTAACATGGCTGCAGCAGTTTGAGCTTTAAAAAAGGAAAACACAGGTATGCCTAACCCAGTTCGGCCATTAACTCCTTTGCTGATTCCTGCTGCACCACCAGGGCCCACATCAGAAGACACCGATGAAGACGTATGGGTGTTTTCACTGCCGTGGGGAACTGGAACTGAAATTGTACTTTTTTCAGCAGACTTCTTAGTTCCCTCATCCCCCTGCCACATTTCCCTCCTGTACTTGGCTGCTTCTTAGAAGGCATTTCTGCTGACTGCTGCTTCAAATCTTTGCCTTTCTGTGTGAGTATTTGAAGAAAGGATGTATTACTACTAACTGTGTGAATAACACCGCACACATGAATGACGTCACACACCTACAGTACTGACTTCGGTACAAGTCCAAACACAATCAGGACAGGTACCAGCACTTAAAGTACAACTAATACTGTATATGGTAGACAGTCTATTCTAGTAAAAAAAAAAAGGTAACCTTTTTTCCCAAACAGGAAAGAATTAAAGAAACGCACACAAGGACAAAGGACACAAGCTGCCGACTTTAAATACAGATCACCTGTGTCTCTTGACAAATAAAGTACTGTAATGTGTCAGCACATAGTACCACCATTTTTTTATATAAGGCTGGGCATAGACAACCGTAAGACCAAAACAAAGGCAAGTAGTGCCACACAATTAGGTAGTGGTCTGCATGGGAGGGATCATCAAGAAATCTCTTGTAAATGATTATTTTAATATATACTGTTTTATAATGTGCACGTCAGGTGTTGAGCAAACAATGCTATAAGAGAAAGGGTAACATAAGTTAACTAAAACAGGAACACCACGCAGTGTGCAGAGTCAAGCTCCAGCAATAACACAGGGGAACAATTCAACAATGCAGTGTGACTGTAAATGGACAAGTTCAAGTGATCAAGTAGAAGTACATAATAGAACTGTTGATTTTAACAGTTTTAGTAACATATGTTAACACTCCAGCAAATAGAACTAACCACAAAACAAATAAAACAAAGGATCAGCTCTGTGAGTTTAAAGCTTTAGAATTCACAATCAATTCACAACTTAAAATGGAAGAATGGTATATATAACACAGCTAACAGTGGCAGGAACTCTCTCAAACAGGGTGGAGAAAATTTTCAAAGAAAAATAAATGGCAAGATAAAACAAAATTAATAAGAAATAACAGTAAATAAATAACTTACAATTGTGAGTAAATACCAATCTGCTTGGCTAGAAATAGCCTGCACTACTTTACACTCCTACCCCCCTACCCCACACAACTCTTTCAAAGACACAGAGAAAAGTAAAACCTAATTTAAACTAAATATTATACAAAAATTAGCAAAATTAGAAAATGTTCCCTAGCAGCACAGTACCACTGGGAAAAAAGTTAATATTTTCCAGCAATTAGCTCTCAAGAACAATTTCTAGCTATGTTTTCAAAGGCTTTATTGGCTCTGATGCACCACGATAGACTGCTCTCCAACTCAACATGTAGCAGAATGAGCTGGAAACAAGCTACACATGACGTTGGACATATTTGCCCATAATGCATTGCAATTTTTGCCTTTAGACCAAAATTTTGCCAGTGAAATTATGCCACAATGTGAAATATGAAGCATTAATAGGCAAAATTGGCAGACCAATGCATTTATGTGAAATTTCACCATTTTACACGAACTCGTGAAACCAAGTGAAATTTTGCTTTGCATAGGCGAAACATTTTGCCAAGGTATGTTAAGCGAAATTTTGCTGTTACATGAAATAAAAAAGAACAGGCAAAATGTATTTTCGCATAGGGAAAATATTTCACATAATTGCAGAATTATGCAAAATATTTCACCCTGGTGAAATATTTCAATTTCACACAACACTATAAACAACTAGTATCAATTCAATCAATTCAAATAAACAAATACATAAAACAATTTAAATAAGCAGTATAAGAGCTAATATCAACTCAGGTTAGGTAGGTAAAGGAAAGGCTTTCTTAAAAAGAAATGTCTTCAGCTCCCTCTTGAAGGCATTTAGTGATGGGGCCTCATGGATCAGGGAGATGAATTCCACAGGGTTGATGCCATGAATGAAAATACCCAGGCACCAGAAGATTTCAAACATACCCTGGAAATCACAAGGAGGCCCTCATCAGTTGACCAGAGATGACAGGAGGGGCAGTAGGGCTGTAGAATATCTTGCAGGTATACGGGGCCCAGTCAGCGTAGGGCCTTATAGGTCAGCAAACTGACCTTGAAGGTGGTCCACCACTTCACTGGCAGCCAGTGCAGAGAGTGGAACACAGGTGTAATATCACAAGACCTCAAAAGGCTGGTCAACAACCTGGCTTCCATATTCTGCACTAGCTGCAGGCAACAGAGCTCACCCCCAGATAGCCCCAGGTAAAGAGCATTGCAGTAATCAAACTGGGAGGTCACAAATGCATGAACCAGTGATGGAAGATCACCCAGGGATCAGGTGTCTAATCCTGGTGATGTTGTGAAGATGGAAAAATACACTTTGGACCATGGCTGACACCTGAGATTTAAGCATCAAGCCACAATCCAGCAAAACGATAAGATTCTTCACCTTAACTGGGGTGGGCAATTAGAAGTCCCCGATCTTAAGACTGGAGACCTGACCAGATTGCACAATAACCCTTGGTGACCAAATTCCACCACTAGTACCTCTGTCTTGTCCGGATTCAACCTCCGCCAGTTGACTGTCATCCAGTCCTGGATTTCAGTAAGGCACTGATTGAATCTCGAGACACCATCCTGCTTGCCACTGTTGATTGATTGATTTTGTTTTTGCTTGGCTGTGTTTGAGAATGTTGCTACTGTATCTGCAGTTTTGAGGAACTGCTGGGAGATGCTTGCTCTTGCTCCACCTCATGGTATGTGTTCTTTAATGGTTACTGTGTTTGTGGTTAATCTGTCGGCTAGTGACACCTGCTTTTGTCCCTGGTGTTGGTTTTGGTGACTGCTCCAAGAGGTTTGAATGTTAACACCCATGGGTGTTGCAAATTTGGACTGTGAGCTACTCTTTGCTGCAGGTAAGAAATGATGATTTTACAGAGCAAGTACATTCCTGAGTGTTTTGTTTTTCAGATTGAAAATTTTTATTCCATTCCTTCTGGCTACTGTCACTTGTGGAGGCCATGTTAGGACCACCCATACATGCCCCCTCCTACTGGTAGTAGGTTGCTCTTGTATCTGCTTAAATTCATCAGGGCCTGTCTAGAAACAATTGATTTGATACCTTTTATTGGACAACATGGATATTACACAAAAGAACAAAGTGATCTAGCTTTCGAACCAACCAGGTCCTTCTTCAGAAGTTTTATGGCAGTTATTTTGAAAATCCCATACTATTAACACCAACTAATGTTGAAAAAACAGAAATAATTCTCATTGGTTTAATATATATATATTTAAAACATAACAGAAGATTATGTCAGAGAAGCTAATTAACATCAGTATGCTTTTAACTGAGAAGCCTAAGAAGGGCAAAGGTTATCAAGAATTATCAACAACCACCCCACAAGTTACCAATGTCAGCTTTCAGGTTACTTTAAGTGTGTTGGCTTGCTCACCACATGCTGTTTCCAAAATATACAGTACTTTATACAGTTGGGCCTACCCTGACAATTTTTCTCCTGTTGTTTTCTGGTCCTATCTTTTCCAGGGCAAGGAGTTTGATTGGTTTCTTCTCTGGCAAAATTGCCACAGATTTATGCTTCAAGATAGACTTAGGCTGACGCAACTCAAAATATTGCACAATATATACTATTCTCCTCAGAAATTGGCTAGGTTGGGTATTGTGCCCTCTCATATTTGCACAAGATGCCAACTGGAAAAAGGGGATCTTCTTCATATTTTCTGGAACTGTTCTAAAGTATTTCCACTTTGGACCACCATTAAACAAAGGACTGACCCTTTATTAGGTTTGACTGACCTGTTCACACCTGAAATATGTCTTTTGGGTGATTTTTCCTGTATCTCAGTTGTGAACAGGAAATACTACATGGCATTAATCTCATTATCAGTTAAAAAAGTGGTCCTTACACACTGGAAAGACTCCTCTGAAATTACTTATTTCGAATGGCTTCAGGAACTACTTGCTAATCTTAAAACGGAAAGGACCATTTCAAGTCTTCATAACAAATTAAAAAAGTTCAATAGGATATGGGGTCCATTACAAACCCTATACTCATCACAAGCTTAAGGTTTTTACTACTACACCACATGGCGTAGTCTTTGTAGTATAATGCTGTGCTGGGAAATAGGGGGGTACAAGGGGGTTGGTTAATTGGGGGGTAGGAAAGGGAGAGAATGAATCATCACAGTATTTGTATTCAAGTTGGTTGTACCATGTGTACTACTTTGTGGATTTATTCTCTGTATTGGAAAAACGTTAATAAAATTTGAATGGAAAAAAAAATTATCAACAATCAGAGAGTTCTTCTCACATGCATTTTAAAATGTCTCAGTATGCTTCAAGAAAGCATTCTAGTGATAACCTTGGGATAGCTTTCTCTCTAATACATGTGAGATGAGCTTACAACTTACATTACAAGTGTCCTTGTGTTTTAAAGAACAGACAATGAGATACAAAATCCTGAAATTAGGTATAACTGCAAGTTGAAAACAAGCCCCAAATTAAACATACGCATGTATACATGATGCTCGATAGTATCACTTGTAAGTATAAGGGCCAAATAAAAATACTTGTCAAGGACCCCCAAGAAAATGAGACCATGAGCCTGATAAGTGTAGATTTCAACACAGAGTCAGTGTATAACAAAAATGCACAGACTCTGTCTAAAGATTCTAAATGAAAACTTCCAAGGATAAAATCCTCCGGGCCCCCTCTTTTTTTTTTTCCTCTCTCTCTCTCTCTCTCCCCTTGGGAAAGATACTGTAACTAGTTAGAATGAGATGTACTGTATGTACAAGAGTCATAATACAGCATCATTCACACCAATACTAATATTTACCCAAAGGAATTACACCTTTTATGAACCCCCAAGTAAATGAGATATGCATCTTAATATGAGCAGATTTAAAAATGTGACAGTGTGTAATCCAACCACTGACAACTAGTAGAAGGAAGTAAATGTACTCTATATATGAAAACTAAGTGTCCCAGCCACATAACAGTTGCACCATGCCACACTCCCCCCACACATATGTGTGTACATACACCACACTACACCACACACACACACACACACACACACACCAGCACACCCCACACAACCACAACACACAACAAACATAACAAACACAACCCACACACACCATACCACACTGCGCACACACAAACAAAACACACACACACATCATACCCACAATACACAAAAACACGGCACATGCAAAACCCACACAAACACACACATACAGACCTACATCAGTACACACACACACACTGCACACACACTCACACACACACACTCACCACTGTGTTAAGGTTAGAAGTCAACATGTAGATAACCATAAACTTACAAAATCAAAGGACCGCTGAAGAACGAAAGTATTTATGTCCATATTTTAAAGTAAAGGTCTGTGTATGTTTAAGTGGAATAATGTGTCATATAACCAACATCAATGTTCATTCCATCCACCACCTTATTGAGAAGTAAAATAAGTCTAATTTCAGAAGCCTCTCTCTGTTGTGTACTGTTGAAATATCCTTTTAAGACCATCACAGACATATCTGAGATTGAGTGGCCATTCTGGGAAAAGTGCTTGGCTACTGATTTGTCAGTCATCTTGTTAGTAATAGAATACCTGTGTGAATTCATTCTAGTGCGGAGTTGTTGCTTTGTCTCCCCCACTTAACCTGTGTGAGGACATTTCTTGCATTGGACAAAATAGACCACATTACTTGATGTACATGTATAATTCCCCTGTATCCTGAATAGTCTGTTTTGTGATGTAACCACACAGTCTGAAGTGGAAATGAGGTTACATGTCTTACATCTGTGTTGATGACAGGGTTGTGTACCATATGATGTCATGGTATTCTGTTCCAGTTCAAGTTGACTCCTAATAATCAGGTTGGCTAAATTAGGTGGTTGTTTAAAAGATTGTAGTGGTTGTTCTTGAAAAATACAATTAAGGGTTTCATCCTCACTAATTATTGGGTAGAGGTCCTTAATAATCTTACATAGAAGTTCAAGGTCAGGATGGCATGTGACTACTAAGGGTATTCTGTTGGTAGTAGTCTGTTCTTTATATTGCACTAGTTGTTCTCTTGGGACCTGTGTTGCACATTCCACTGCTCTGTCAATTTCTCTGGATGAGTGTCCCTACTCAATAAAGGTGTTTTTCAACATTGCCAGATGTGTGTCTCTGTCTTTCTCATTTGAACAGATGTGGTGATACTGAAGTGCTTGACTATACATGACAGATTTCTTTGAGTGGCTTGGGTGATTACCAAGGCCACTGTTTTTCGGTTTTTACCGGAAAATCCGGTAAAATTCCGGAATTAGGGCTGCCTGAAAACCGGTAAAAATGAAGATTTCATGGAATCTGGCATTTTCTATCAGATCAGTAAATCTATAAAAAAGTCTGTTTTTCTTTCAATTCCTTCCTGTACTATTTTCAGTTTGCTTTATTTAATGCTCTGTATATTAAGCCTTCTTTAATTCTGATTATTTATGCACATACTAAAAGAATGATAATAGAATCCCGGTAAAATCCGGAAATTAGAGTAACAATCACCAGTGAAATTCCGGAATCTTAAGTCTTGAAAACAGAATTGAATTGTTTTAATCACCATAAATCAGTGGCCTTGGTGATTACTTTTCCTGGTGCTCAGAAGGCACAACTAAAGGGTTCAAATCTTTCACAGGAGCAACAATATTTTGTGCCTGAATATTAGGCAAGTCTGAGCTTGCATCAGATTCTGGTTCTTTTGATTCATCAACATGCACGGCAGATACACCAGCAGAGGAAGGTGTAGGAGAGCTCAAGGTGCATGGGGGGGGACCAAAAAAAACAGAGGGCTCACTATCTGAGTGAGTTTTTACCAGTTGTGGCTCAGTAGTAAATTCTAGACTCAAGGGAAAAAAAAATATCACCCAATTGTGGGACATATACTTCTTTCTGCATATTCCCCAGACTATGCCTCAAGTGTACCTCACATACCTTTGGGTTTCTTCTGGATTCCTGAATTTCAGCAACAGTAACAGAGCCAGGACAAGTCCATATTGTTCAATCAGAAGAAAGTATCCAGCCAACAATAATCAAGGCATCAGTAATATATGGTGGAGAGGGGTGCCCTCGCTGTGGTAGCATAGGTTCAGTATCAGGTTCAAACATTACAGAAGGCCATTTCCCTGCAGCAAGGATAGTGTTCAAGTTAGTGCTGTGAGATAGCATTTGCATCATTTGTAACTGCCATGGCTGCACTTCAACAGTGTCAATTTCATGTGTGAAAATAGCACACTTTGCAGACACAGATACCAAGGCTTCCAGCCTGGGTTATGCTTCAGAGGGAGAAGAATTCTGTTTATGCCTCTCAGATGACTGATTCCAAAGTTATTCTGACCCAAAGTAATATCAGGAGCTACAGGTTGATTGAAATGCACAGACCCAGTGCAGCTTATACCAGATTTACCTTTCTATCACAGTAATTGCTTACGATGCAAATACTTATCTTCTTCCTCCTCTTTGATCAGCCAAACTGCAGCTTTCCTTTGATTTAATCACCAGTCCAAACTTTCCTAAGTGCAGTCCATGTTCCCTGGGTCCAGGTCCATGTTCAGAGTAATATTCCCAATCTCTGGGCAAGTGTGCTAAGTGCCAAATTCAGGACAGAATCTGACATTCAAGGAGCCATTTGCAGATGAAGGCAAAATGAATTCAGTACTACTCCAGTCCATTCTCGGAGACACAGACAAGTATACAGTAGAGAATGCAACTGCTGGTGTTGTAAACGAAACAAGTTCCAGAACAGGTGTCATAGCTCTATTTAAAGGAAGAGCAGCAAGTGCTCACTTACAAACCTCCATACCACCATCCTCCTCACCATGTTGTCTAAACACTCTTGGTGTGTAGGGTAAACAATAAAAATAATAATAATACAGATTCATGTGTCTCAGAGTCTGCCAAGAAACATTTATAAACAAGCAAGGAGTACTAATAAAGTTTATTATGCTACTTACGCCAAGCATGTGACAAAGAAAATCACAAGGGAGATGGGTTTCTCCCCACTCCTGAAGAATGTACTTAATCTCCAGAATTGGAGATCTTAGGTTCTCTAAGATCTTGTTCTCTCTCTCCCCATGCTCCAGCTCTCTGCCCTTCTAGGGAAGCTACAGTAGTGTCTCGAGCATGCTACAATGGTTTGCAGACAGCTAAAAACTACAGATAACAGTATAGCAACAGAGATTACAACATAGTTACAGATATGAGAAACAATATGCATTGGTCCCAAGTCATTCTCTATTGGATAATGACTTAGGAGAAAGAATTACTAATGAGTATCATATGAGACAGAATATGCTTCCATTAGCATTATAGCTTAGACAAAAGAAATGCTGGTAGTTCAAACTACATGTCTTGCTTACTTACAGTATAAAACATAGAGACATAACAAAAGCTGTCTCCCTGTGTCAGCTTACTTAGAGACAAAGAGAACTGCTGACAGGTCTATTACATGGCATATCTGAGTGTAAAACACACTACATATAATTATATGTGAATATAAGTATACAATAATCACTGATAATCCCTCTGAGTCATCTTATCAGTGATTAGGTAGATCATATATGGAATATCTATAAAAGACAAACATAATCTAGATAAATGTATCATAATGAGGTATAATGAATCATACATGATCAGTATTAGCATAGTACAAAGTAGCAGTATTACAGTACAATAGACCAGGAATACACTGTGAGGTGTATGTGGGATGATAGGGGGCATAACCCAAGTGTAACAATCCCCTCTTTGTTGCCCTAATTGCAAAAGTAGCTACACAACAAAAAGATGGAGGTTAGGCATCATACATCTCCAGGCCAGTGGCATGAACCTGATTGAGGAATATTAACTGGTCACACAGGTATTTCAGGGTTTTCCTTAAACAACAAAATATAATTATAAGGCAAAATGTTAATAAACCTTGTATTAATATAAACATTTGGAATAAAACTTCACATTGAGGTTTTCCAATATCAAAACAATCAGTAAATACTGATATGCATCAAGTGTGTATCTGTCATATTGGGAAGAAATTGAAGAGACAAACTTAAATTGCCTATATAAATATTAAAAATAAGTAAAAATTGAGATAGAGCATCAAGATAGTTCGGACTAGACTTAATGATATCTGGTTCTGGGATGGGAACAGGTGTGATTACTGTATAACCTATTACCTGTTTAGGGAGTAAAAACAATAGTTAGAAAAGTTCACTTTGCATAACATTTAGTCCATATCAGAAGAATGTATAGTCGGTCACCACACAATGTTCCACATTAGCAAACTATACCACTTTGAAGGATGGCATTATTGAGTTGGTAAGTCAAACAGGGCACAAAATGTCTATGTCCACAAGGCATAAACTGAGAACAGTTCCAGGGATAAATTCAAGTTTTCTTCAAGCGTTAGATGAAGATTCATTGTTCAAATTCGATGCATTCAGATTTTCCAAAGGTTGATCCAAATGTTCAGGAGGCAGCAGTATTTTCAGGGGCCTCAGCAGGGGGTGCATTTAGATTGCACATTGAGTTTTACAATGGAATAGCAACAGTGTTCAGTTGAAGATGATCACACGGCTGCACAAAGTGTAAAAGTTTATAACAGTACTCAGTTCTCAGTCTGTATGAGGTGCCAGCCAGGCTTGGAAAACAAGCAGTGAAGAAAATGGATTTCTTGATTGTAGATCAATTAAAGAAGAGTCTCCTTGCTGAGTTAGGGGATTGATTGAGCTTGATTGTAGAATCTTAATTGGCTGGACTGAATAGTTTATTTGAAAGTTTGCAAGTGGAAACCTACTTTCAGTTATTAGGCCATTATTCACAAGTTGGTAAGACAAGTTGGAAGATGTCACATCTGCATAAAAGGTAATGTTCCTTTCAGGTATGACAATCAATGTTCAGAGTCAGTCACAATTCCAAGACCTCATGGTAAACAAGGAAAGGAGGTTGTTTCAACCTTTTCATGACAAAAGTTCCCATCAAGATGACCAATAGAATGGACAGTTGCCGGATGAAAATGCGGGCAATGACACTGTGAGAGTCACAAACATGGCTTCCTGGATTGTACAGGAATAAGTTTCAAAACGTATAGCAATACTGGTGTGTGTGTGTTGATATATCCAAGGTTCCTTGCCATTGACAAGGGAATAGTGCTAGATTCAAATAAACATTTGTTAACATATGCAATAGAAGTGCAAAATTTTAGGTTTAGGAAACTGGGGAGGGGTCTCAAGCAAGTAGCTACTTCTGTCACTTTCTCAGAAGTACTACCTGTGAGAGGCAAGGGAGAGCATAGGAGTGCATGCACCAGGAACTTTAACTCATGGTTGAAGAACTGGTGCTGTGAGGAAGGGTTTGGATTCATTGGTGACTGGGGACCCACCTGGAGGAATGGAGGTTTGTTCAAGCCTGGACGCCTGCATCCATCCTGGAGGGGGATCCAAGAACTCAATGATAAGTTTAATGCTACATTGACAAGCATTTAAACTAGCAAAGGGTGGCAGGCCAGCAAGGAGGGTACCTACTTGCTCACCCCCACAGCTAGTAGTGAAACCAGTGAACCAGAGGAGTGGCTATCTCTGCAAAGCAGTGTGCAAAAAGATGGAGATTAGTGCCCAAGAGGTGGATAACAGAAAAGGGCAACGTCTCAGCAGAAGGGCAGACAGCAAGGAGAACTAGGGATAAATGACAACCAAGGAAGGGGCTGGAGAGAACAGTGAAACAGTCTAGGGAGGTCAAATCATGGAAAGCCATGTGTGCAAATGCCAGGAGCCTTAGCAACAAGATGGAAGATCTGGATGCTGTCATGGTACAGTCAGACCTGGACATTGTGGCCATCACTGAAACCTGGTGAAATGATAACCATGACTGGGAGATGGCCATACCTGGCTACAACATATTCAGAAGAGACAGAGCAGACAGGAAGGGAGGAGGAGTGGCACTGTATGTGAAAAATGACATAAGGGCCACAGAGATCCAGGAGGAACAAAATGGGGGAGAGATACTGTGGGTTAAGCTGGAAAGGAAAATAGGGACAGCCATCTGCACAGGTGTGGTCTATAGACCAACAGCCAAGGAGGAAGAAACAGATAGGGAGCTGATGCTAGCCATCCAAAGGATGGCAGACAAGGGTGAGGTAGTACTGGTTGGAGACTTCAATATTCCAGACGTGGACTGGAGTATCCCAGCAGCAGCATCAACTAGGAGCAGATTTATCCTGGACTCCCTTCAGGGTGCCTTCCTCAAGCAACTGGTCATGGAACCAACTGGGCAGAAGGCAATACTGGACCTTGTGCTCACAAACAGATACAGTGTGATGGAGGTAACAGTGGGGGAGCACCTGGGAAACAGTGACCATCAGTCATTGTGGTTTGAAATCAGAGAAAGAGCAGAACCAAACTACACAAAAACACGTATCCTGGATTTTAGGGGGGCAGACTTTGGGAAAATGGGGAGATACTTGAAAGAGGCATTAAGGGGAATGGGACAGGAATCAGGGGTTGAGGAACAGTGGGCAGTATTTAAAATGGGGATTACAAGAACAACAGAATTATGCATTAAGCAGGTTAGCAAGAGGAAAAGGAAAAGGAGACCATTATGGTTTTCCAAAGAGGTAGCAAAGAAAGCGAAAGCCAAACAGATTGCATTCAGGCAATACAAAAGACACAGGCAGAAGGGGACAGGGAGAAGTACCAGGAGAAGCAAAGGGAGGCAGGGAGGTCAGTAAGGGAAGCCAAAGCTCAGACAGAAGAACAAATTGCAAAATCAGTGGGTTGAGGGGACAAAACCTTTTACAGGTACATAAGAGAAAAAAGAAAGACAAAGGGAGGAATAGTGAGACTGAAGGGGGAGGATGGGGGCCGCGTGGAGGATGACAACAGTAAAACTGACATATTGAAAAGGTATTTCTGCTCAGTCTTTACTGAGGAAGAGGAGGGTAATGGGTCTGAAGGGAGTACAAGGGGTGAGAATGGTGCAGAAATGGACACAAGTCCCTTTACACGAGAAAGGGTCCTGAAGGAACTGGAAGTAATAAGAGTTGATAAAGCAATGGGGCCAGATGGGGTGCACCGGGGTCCTTAAAGAACTAAGAGAGGTGGTGGCTGAACCTCTGGCTATCCTGTTTAGCCAATCACTGGAAACAGGGGAGGTACCCAAAGACTGGAGAACAGCAGATGTAGTCCCATTATACAAAAGTGGGAACAAAGAGGAAGCAGGGAACTACAGACCAGTCAGCCTCACCTCGGTAGTGGGGAAGATCATGAAAGCACTACTGAAGGAGAGATTGGTGGAACATCTGGTTGTCAATGGACTACAGGACCCAAGGCAGCATGGTTTCACCAGGGGGAGGTCATGTCAGACCAGCCTCATTGAATTTTTGACTGGGTGACTAGGGAGGTGGATCAGGGAGGGCAGTGGACATGGCCTATCTGGACTTCAGCAAGGCCTTTGACACTGTGCCACATAGAAGACTATTACACAAACTGGGGAATATGGGTGTGGGCAGGACAGTAGTGTGGTGGGTAGGTAACTGGCTGGGTGGCAGGACACAGATAGTGGTGGTAAATGGCTGTCACTCCACAGAGGGAAGAGTGACCAGTGGGGTACCGAAGGGATCAGTGCTGGGACCGGTCATATTCAACATCTTCATCAGTGACATTGTGCAGGACCTAGAAGGCAGAATTTCACTGTTCGCTGATGACACAAAGCTCTGTAACAGAGTAGACACACCAGAGGGTGTAGACAGAATGAGAAGAGACCTGCAGAAACTTGAAGAATGGTCAGGGTTTGGCAGTTGAAATTCAATGCAAAGAAGTGCAAGATAATGCATATGGGCAACAAAACCCTGGCACAATATATCAGTTGGGGGGGTGAGGATATAGCATGCACCAAGCAGGAAAGGGATCTTGGGGTTGTCATCTCTGATGACCTCAAGGTAGGGAAACAGTGTGACAAGGCAGCAGGTAAAGCAAATAGGATGCTGGGATGTATAGGCAGGGGCATCACCAGCAGGAAAAGGGAGGTCATAATTTCGCTATACAAGACACTAGTGAGGCCCCACCTGGAGTACAGTGTACAGTTCTGGAGACCATACCTACATAAGGACATAGACAGGGTAGAGAAGGTTCAGAGGAGGGCAACAAAGATGGTGCATGGATTGCATCACAAGTCCTATGAAGACAGGTTGAAGGAACTGAACATGTACTCCCTGGAGGAGAGGAGGGAGAGAGGGGATATGATAGAGACATACAAGTATCTTACAGGTAGGAACAGGGTGCAGAAAACACTATTTTTAAGTGAAAAGATGTTCCAGGACTAGAGGGCATGGGATGAAGTTGGAGGGAGGACGATTCAGAGGAAACATGAGAAAGAATTTCTTCACAGAATGGGTGGTGGACAAGTGGAACACCCTGCCAGAGGAAGTGGTGGGGGCTGAAACAATCACGGGATTTAAGAATGCATGGGATAGACATAAAGGAATTCTGGAGGTCAGGGGTAAGGGGCAACAGACTTCTAGGAAAACAAACTGAACTTACAAGCTCAAATGGGTAGACTGGGTGGGCCATAGGCCCTTATCTGCCGACACTGTCTATGTATCTATGTATCTATGTAAAATGTGGCAATGCCACTGGCCCATATGTCTGTCACGTATGAGATCAAGGATATATCCTAATTCCAGATCCCAGAAGAGATAACCAAAGGGTTGTAAAAACATAATAGCTGTAGGCAGTGCAAAGGACTTTCCTAGCTACGTGATGCTCATCTGCTTCCTTAATGTGAGCAGAAATGAATTCATTAACAAGAATATTTGTCAGGTCAAACCCCTTCACAATATCCTTAATATTGTAAATGTAAATCACTCTTAATGAGCAAAATCATGTATACCTTGCAATGGGGGAAGGGGTATGATATATGTAAGCAATAAGACACGATGGGGTGTGCATTAGACAGTTCTAATGCACAGCTAGGGGGGCATAGTGAGGCACAAGGCCACAGGCCAAGTATGTCCAGTCTCCTAGCCGTGCATTAGAACTGTCTAATGCCCATCCATGGAGTGGCTTATTGCACTTATAAAATGGGCCTGTGTATTCTAAATGGGGGTTCTAGTTTTAGCTGTGCATTAGACACATCTAATGCTCTGCTAACGACAAATCAGATTGCTTGAAGTCTTTGCCCATTTTATAATTCATACTATCATGAACCTTTAACATATGTGCTTGAATAATGGCTGTATCAGCCCTATTTCAAATAAATATGTCAGAGCCAAGTAGGCTTGAGTCTAAACCTGTGTTTTCCTTTTTATAAATAAGAAAAACAAAACAAAGCCAAAATGCCTAGTGTGTTTGGGTAGGTTTACAGTCATAGGATGTACCACTAGCAGTCAGGATGTGAAAATCCTAAGTATGTGTATGTGTGATGCTATTAGTCCCTGTACAGGGAGTCTTTAATGAGTACCTGGTATGCTGCCAGGGTATCCAATCACATCATTATGAAAAAAAAAAAGTGGGAAATATTTGTTGTGAAACATAAAACAAATAATTTCAAGTTTAAAGGGTGAGATTTAAAAATTATTGGGATGTGCATGAACTGTGCATTATTAACTATGGTACCTGGTTTGGAAGTGGCTGTTAGACCGGGTGGGACTTAGGTTGTATTTTGAGTACTCGGTATTAAGTGTCACAAATTATGGGACATCATAGGGTTAAAAACCTCTAAGGTCTAATGACTTTTATTGCCATAAAATTATTGGATGCAAAATTCCTGATTATCAATAAAATGTAAACAGGAGTTCAGATCAAGTCTAGCTGCTAGAATTGATCCAAAGCAATGATCATAACATTCAGTAGGGCCTCACTACCCTTCTGGACAATGAACATGTCTTTTAGAACTTTAGTGTGAATTCCACAGGATACAATTAAATCATGTGGGCTTGTGAGGTATTTTGCCTCAACAATTTGTTTAGGATTAGATCACTGTTCCTTATCTGTAATAAGATGTGCAGTTTGGGCTTGTAAGAAGATCCATACTTTTAAAAAGAATAATTTTCTTAAAAGCAAGCATCTCTCTCTCTCTCTCTCTCTCTTTGGAACCTAAAAGAAAAGAGAAAAGAAATCATAGTTTAGTACTATTCCTGCCACTGGGGGATGGAAAAGTAATTTAATCTCCTTTAAACAGTTTCATTTGATTGGCATATAGCCATTTATCAATGACTGTTATAGTGAGGCAGTCTAACTTGTTAGACCGCTGGACTACATTTGTTTACAATGGGATAGGGCATGTAGTTGTTTCGTTTGAGATATTTAACATATTTATCTACTGATGCTCCATCAGCAGTGGCAGTACACAGGTCCAGAAGTAAATGTTCTGGGAGTCTTATGAACCGTCCGGTCATGATTTCAAAAATGGGGTATGCTGTGTACCTGCAGAAGGTGTCCCTCTTATTGACATAAGGAGTAAAGGCAATAATGAATTCCAGTCCTTTTGGGTTTTCTGAACAAATTTATTACAACATAACTTTTATGTGCCTGTTATCCCATTCCACCTGTCCCAATGACTGTGGGTTGTAAGGGATATGAAACATTTGTTTTACCCATAACAAATCCAAAATTTCCTGCATTACTTTGGCTGTAAAGCCGGATCCCTGTAATCAGAATTTACCTTTAAGGGTAAAACCCTACCTGGTAAATAGTTGGTTTACCAAGACATTTGCAATCACTTTGACTGTGTCGTTTTGTTTTGGGATAGCTTTAAACTGTTTTGAAAATAGGTCGGTGATTACTAGTGCAAACTAGTTGTTCTTAGTGGTTGGCATAGGGCCAGTGTAGTCAATCTGGATATTGCTCCAGGGGCCTTTGCCTCTGGGGTAACAGTGTATTTTCCTAGCTGGTGTAGGATTGTTCTGTTCACAGATCAAACAGTTACTAATGTAGTGTTGTACATAATTTCTCATGTGTAGCCATAAGACAAAGGATTTCAGTCTGTCTAGTCTTTTTACTGACTCACTGGTGTCCACCAGTTGGGAGTATCATGTTCTTAGTACAGTATATAAAATCTACTTTCAGGTGTTCGGGAATTACCCATAACTTTTCATGAGTGTTACTGTAGTGATGTTCCAAATGAGTAGGTCATCACTGGATAGGTGAATGTCATTTTCATTTTCTTATAAGAGCTATTTCTGGAAGTTATTCCTCAGTTCCTTTATTAAGGAACCTATACACTGCCCTCAAATAAGGGTCCTTATTATAGAGCATAAAGAATATACATATATCATGCTCTAACCTTATGAATGTGCAGCATTTAAACAGGTTAGTGTTGTGTTGTACAGAAGCAAGTCATTGTATTTCACAGCGATACTTAAGAGTACTGGAACAGAAGTTTGTCTTTTGCCAAAAATGCAAAAAAATGTTGTAGGTGCCGTATTGGTCCTTCAGCTGCCATGTCCAGAAATTCAATTTAGAAAGAAACAGTGCCAATTAGAAACTGTAATAAAAACATAGTATCTGCAGTGCTTTCTGTAATTATCTCAAGGACATTTCTTGAAGCTGGCAGAACTTAACCCTTTAATGGAGTGCTGGTATTATTTTACGTAAGGAAAAATCTTTTTATTCCTTTTTTAACACAAACTGTGTATTTCTCAAGGACTTTCTGGCTCTCTAAACCATCTACAAATATTTGAGATAATTAGGAGACTCCTTGACTCCATGATTTTCATTTTATTTGCCAGGCGTGTTTTAACATTGCCTGTGAATCGTACATATACAATGATGCAATTGATAGCCATGCACTTTCTGTCATCACTAGGATGTATAATAAGAATTCCAAACCCTGCTATCTGACCCTTGTTAGTATGTGTGGCTGAGTCATCAGTCAAAGCATGACACACAGTGGTGTCTTTTAACACTTTCTGAGGTTCTGTCAGAAAGGGCACTGGGACAGGTAGGTCAGGGGGTTGGAGTGAACAATCATGGGTCTCTCCTGCAAATTGTAGGCCATGGGCCAACAAGTCTGAAGTTTTGATAGGAAGGACAGCGATTTCATGATCCTGTAAAATGAGAGACCAGTGTGTAAGTCTGGCATTGGATACAGAGTCATCTTTTACTCTGGCTGACAACAGAAAGTTAGCTAACAAATGATAGGAATGCAGAACAAGGGGTGCATATCCAGTGATGTACATAAAGTATCTCACTGCCCAGTATGTAGCCAAAAGATTTCTTTCACAAAAGTTGTATTTCAGCTCCACTGGGGCAAGCATCTGGGATGCATAAGCAATGGATCTGATGTGTTCATTGTATGTTTGGGCCAGAACTGCTGAGATTACTTTATCTGATGTGGCAGTTTCAAAATAACTCCCTAAAACTGTGGTTGGATTAACCAATGCTAGGACCATGGTCAGTGATCCCAAAAAAAAAGACAATGATATCAGTATTAGGATACCGTGTACCTTCTTACCTGTAGTGCCTGCCATTGTATGTAATGAGAATAACCCAGACTCTTTCTGGCATGTGCCTGCTACTGCAGCCACAGTATGGGACGATTCAGGTGTCACTGATCATTCTTCAGGGGGTTCTGCATCATATGCAGACAGTGCTGGCACTATCAAGGGTGCCTGCACAGTGGAGAAAAATGTTGGCCAAGCTGCACATAGTTCTCCAGCTATGGACTGTTGTTCAGTAGCCATCAGGGGTGGAGAAAGCAGTGCTGAGACAGTTGTCAGCCCTGGTTCAGAAATCAAACCTGTAACCCTTCCCCCCCCCAATGTGGCCTGTGATGCTGAAAATATCACAGCTCGGGGATTTCAGAATCAGGGTTGTCCCCTCCCCCATCAACTGTAAAGTGGGTTTCCCCACTGGAATGTTGCTGAATGGTAGCAACGTTGTTTTTAATGTTGCAGTTTGAGATATTAATGCACTGCATAGGAAAAGCAGTACGTTCAGTCTTCTCTGGCAAAGCTGATGTTAAATTGCATAGGAAATTAAAACATTTCATGCAATTAACTAAAATGTGTTCTTTATCCAAGGACACTTGAATACCATAAACATTGCTAATAAAGCAAACATTGTTAACAGCATCAGCTGTTTCTTCAGCATCAGACGCTGACTTCATGACAGACTGCATATCAGCCTTATTCAGAAGTACGTCAACATAATTTTTAATGAGAATCTTCTGTCACTCAGAAACACTAGTGTTACTGATAACATTATTAGTCATGCCAAAAAACTCCGGTTTGTTTTGTTTGGTTATGGCAGCAGTCACAGGTCCCTGTGACTGCAGGATAGAATCTCCGTGTGATGGTGGTTGGCCATTTTGGATTGCCTCATGGGCATCACGGGTTACTGTGTCATGACCATCATCACATGACCATGAGCGGCCATTTTGGGGATGGTATGAGGATGCAACCTGATGATATGTGTGTCCACCATTTTGAGACTAACAATTCTCCATTTTGTGAATCACAGAAAAACAAGTGGCTAGCCTTTGCTCTAGTCCACCCCACAGAATACTCTGAGTGTTCAAAATTAAACTTTTCAACATCAGAAGAGGCAAGGTCTTTGAGCATTAAGTTAGAATGCCCTGCCAATACCTCTGGCTGATGGTGCAAGTTCGCCATATCTGACTTTTTACTCCTACATCCTAACTCAGATACAGGAGTTAGCATGCTATTAAGTGCTTTGTTTTCATATTTCAAGACATTCCCATCTTGTAAAACATGCTTGTTATTGACAGAAGCTGTGTCATAGTTTATATTGAAAACCTTCATTTCAAGTCTGCTGTAATTAAAACATACTGAATCATGCTGTACCTTCAAGGTCTGGTGTTGAAATACCAGCTCATTAACTTTTTCAGTAATTACTTCAGACTTATCATCTCTAAGTTCCTTGTTTTCAAAACTTAAGGAATCGGTGTTACTAGCCAGAACACCATTAGTTTTAAAAACTTTTTTACTAAGTTTTGCCTTTTTCGTGTTATCTTTTAAGGCATGCAGGTCGTGGCTGCTTTTCTCATTGAAGAGAGACTCATTTTTTAGATGGACAGATTGTAGCTCCAACGGTAGTCCAGCTATTTTTCCTGTATGAGAAGCCCTTTTCAGACTAATCTCCTGCTTGTAGGCAGAATTCTCCATTTTGCAAGCAATATACTCACTTTTCAAAACAGATATCTTATTTAGAACAGCATCAAAACAATTAAACAATGTTGCAATTAATAATCTTTCAGGATCATTGGTACCACTTTTCAATTCCCCATAGGCTTTGCACCAGAGTGACGTGAGGTCAAGATGGCGACCGGTGTGGGTCCGCTTTGAACCGTACTGTAAAGCTTACTAGCGTGTTTTGTCTTTAGTTTTTTATTTCACTGCATTTTTTCTGTATTTATTTAAAGGTGTTGTGATTTATTTTGTCGGTTTTAATGTGTTTCGATTATGAATCGTTAATCATTATAGCGGGACCTGGACCTCGACCTTTGTAACCGGACCTGAACTCTGAAAATACTTCTGGGTTTTCTGGTTTATATAGAGACACTCTTTGATGTTACATGTACTGCAGTGTTTTCTTTTTTCTGGAGTCATTTCTTGGAATTTAATCAGCCCGAAAGAGAACCAGTATCGTATGGTTTGATGCTATCTCCATTGACGTGAGTTGTTACATTTTGGTTTATTTATCTCCCCAGGAATGCTACTGTTTACCGGAATCTGATTGTTTGGAACGCTGTTGATGTACCCCAGCTTTGTCGGACAGTGAATCCGCTAGAGCTTTTCACAGAAGGATTTACAGGGGACTGACTGGATATTTGAACTCGAGGTTTGGATGTGTTCCCCCCTTCAGTAGAATCTGTTTGGTCTAAAGTGGAGAAAATCCAGTTTGTGACTGCCATTGGTTAGATTCTGCTTGAACCTGATGGGCTCCGGATTTTGGGCCAGGTTAAGACCTGGGACTGCCGCGGTGGGGGGATTTCCTCCCTGGTCTCCTTTCCAAGAGGGTGAGGGGGTTAGTCAGCGGCCTACCAGAGGGTTGGGCTTCTGTTTGCCCCGGGGGCCTGCAGCATTGGGGTAGGCATTGTACTGCCCTTTTTGTGGGGCCCTGACCCATGGGGTGGGGGTTGGGGGGCACCTCCTAGCCTGTGCTGGCCATGTGGTTTATTTTGACCTTGGCCAAATGCAGATATGAGGATTTATTAACCTTCTTGGGGCTGAATTGAGAAGTATATTTTCAGTTAAAAGTGGGGAGTGACTGGTACTCAGACTGCTCTCAAAGAGTTTGCTGTTAAGTGGAGTCCTGTTTGGCTTTCGCTTGAACTGTATAACATTCTGGAACTTGGGAGCTGAATATCTGGATTTAGGAAGGACAAGTACTGATGTTCCAATAAAGTGAACCTCTGTTTTATGTGTTGGGGAGGCCTTGGATGGGTGCCTGGGTTTTTATATTTTAGTTATAATTTTATATGTTATTGCCAGACCTCTTTTCCTGACTGGAACCTACTCACTGGATTAAAATATTTTTTTATTTTATATCCGTGCAGTGAGAGTGCCCAGTTATTGTGAGGCTTTGGGGAGTGGGAGTCCCTGTTTTCTCACAATTACTGTATGTTATTTTAGTTCCATGCAGTGAGAGTGCCCGGGGGCTAAGTAGACTTGCAGTGTGAGTGCTTGTCCTCTTAGCCAATTTATTTATTTATTGTTTATTTCTTTTTGTTTTTTTCCGGAAAGTAGGTTCTATCTGAGAAATTTTGGATTAAGTCAGGTTATTTGGGTTTGGGGTTTTGTGTTTTTAGTTGTTTAATTTGGTGGGTTAATTGTTGTTTTAATTCTGGGTCGGGATTTTTAGTCTTGGTTAGAGTAAGAGGTCATTATCTTGCTTCATGTTGAAGGATGGGGATATTTATTATTACCCCCCCGTCATGCTCTATTCATCCTCCACCCTTCATGCCCTTTGCTCCTTCCCCCCTCCTTTAGCTTTTTCAGTCTATCAGCACTGTCGGGCCTTGGGAATTGCCCGTAGGACGAGGGGAAGGTGTGGGGGCCGTGAATAGTGGAAGATGGTTGAGGGAAGCACTCGCATCGGGATTGTTAAGCCCAGAAGATGCCCTAGGGGGTGAAATGGAGGTCTGAATGGGGGTTTTCTTGTTTGACCCCCATACCCAAGGGCACCATCATTAGTAATGAAGGGCTGGTGGCCGGGGAATCCCAGGGGCTCTGTCCAACTCGGGTGGTGTTATGCAATGCCAGATCTATTGTGAACAAGACTGCTATCATGGTGGACTTGGTGAGTACAGCAGATCTGGCTTGCATCACCAAAACCTGGCTGGATGGAAATGCTGGCCCCGTTCTTGAGGCGGCAGTTCCAGCCGGGTATTCGGTGATTCACTGTCCGAGATTGGACCACAGAGGAGGGGGGGTTGTGGTCTGTTTCAAGACCAAATTGCATCTTATCAGTGTACCAGTTGAGGAAACCAGATCATTCGAATGTGTCATTGTGGCAGGTGGGGGCTATAGACTGGCCCTCATCTACTGTCAACCCAGAGATGAGAAGCCATTCCTTAAGGAAGTGGCGGACTTCATCGTTGACCTGGTGTTGAAGTCCCCCAGGTTGATGGTGCTGAGCAACTTCAATGCCTGGATCGATGATGAACTCTCGCAATTTGGACAGCACTTCCTCCAATTGATGAATTCATTGGGCCTCTCACAGGTGGTTACCTCTGCCACTCATAAATGCGGCCATTCCCTTGATCTGGTCTTCCTCCTGGGGATGGAGGCCTCCGGCATGGGGGTGGAACCCATCGGATGGTCCGACCATCACACTGTGAGATTCAATTTTGGCACCCCCCCCATGTAGACCAACCCCTGTGGAGATGGTCAAGTACTGCCCTTTACGGGATGTGACTCCCAATGGTCTAACTGCAGCACTTGACCTATCAGAACTCCCTGTGATGTGCACGGATCCAGAGGTTTTGGTTCTGGCCTATAATAAGGCCATTACCTCTGCTCTGGATTCCATTGCACCATTTCGTGTGCGTCCTCTCTCCCTTCACCCTCGGTCCCCATGGTTTGATGAGGACCTGAGGGAGATGCGGCATTTAGGACGCAGGTTAGAGAGATGCTGGTGGAAATCCCGCTTGAATGCTGCCCATCTTAGACTGCTAGAGCATTATCAACTCTATCAGTCAGCAATTACCCATAAGAAGGTAGTGTTCCTGTCCTGGAAAATTGCTGCTGCACAGAACTGACTGGTCCAGCTCTTTCGAACCGTGGACAGAGTGTGCAACCCAGCCTGTCTACAGGTTCGTAGAGCCTTTTCACAATCTCCGTGTGAAGAGCTTCCTCAGTTCTTTGCAGATAAGGTGGAGGGCATTAGGGTGGAGACCCATGCAACACTCTCTATGGAAAGGGCCATGGGCCAGTCCTTGGTCGCTTTCTCTCCTTGTTCCTGAAATCTCTTCAAAAGGCTGGATATCAAAGATGGTATGAGGATTGTCCAAGGTATGTGCACTACATGCTGTAGTTTAGACCCAGGCCCTACAGCCCTGATTATGGGCTGAGGGGAGATTATCATCCCAGTTCTAGCGAGGATAGTCTGGTGCGCCTTAGACTCTGGTGAATATCCCTGCTCCCTGAAGGAGGCTGTGGTGACACCAGTGTTGAAGAAGGCTTCTTTGGACCCCAACTCCCTCGCTAACTATAGATCTATCTCAAACCCTTCCTTTGTTGGGAAGGTAATTGAGAAAGTAGTGGCTACTCAGTTGGACAACCATTTGACCATCCATAGCATCTACAATCCTCTCCAGTCCTGTTTTAGAAAGAGGCGTAGCACCAAGACTGGGCTGGTTCAAGTGCTCAATGATCTCTTGATGGCGAGAAACCAGAAAAAATGGTCCATTTTGGTTCTGTTGGATCCGTCATCAGCATTTGACACTGTAGACCATGGGGTACTGCTTGAGTGCTTGAGAATCATCTGTGGACTTTTCAGGTCTGGTCCACAGATGGTTTACATCTTTCCTCACTGGTAGAACACAGAGAGCGGTGTCAGGGGTATTTTCCTCTGACCCTATCTCTCTGTCCTGTGGGGTGCCTCAGTGCTCAGTGCTGTCCCCCATGTTGTTTGCGGTGTACATGCTTCCCCTCGGAGACATTGTAAGATGGTATGGGCTGGAGTTTCATTGTTATGCCGATGATACCCAGCTCTACCTGTCTTTTGCACCTGACCAGAATGGAGCACTCTCTGTGTTTAGTAACTGCCTTGATGAAATCCAAGGATGGATGAGGTCCAGCTGGCTGATGCTGAATTCTGGAAAGATGGAGGTGATGGTTGTGGATCCTGGTCGCTGGATAGGGGGTTGGGGGACAAATCATCCCTCAAGTTTATTCCTGGAGGTGGTTGAGCTTCCTATCTCTGAACAGGTGCGCGACCTAGAGTTAATTCTTGATGACCAGCTGACATTGCATGCGCAAGTGTCGGCTGTCATTAAGTTATCCTTTTGTCATCTTAGGAATATTCCTAAGATCAAGCACCTTGTTCCGTCCGGAGACCTACCTACGTTGATCCACGCCTTTGTGACCTTGTGCTTGGACTACTGCAATTCCCTTTACTTTGGGCTTCCAGGGGTTGATATCCGCTGCTTGTAGCTGGTGCAGAACTCTGCAGCCCGGTTGTTAACTGGGATGCCTCCTTCCTCCCATATTACCCCGGCGCTTCGGGGCCTGCACTGGCTACCGGTTCAGTGGTGGATCTCCTTTAAAGTCAGTTTGCTGACTTACAAAGCCCTGCATGGTCTGGGCCCTGACTACCTGAAAGAGCTTCTGGTCCCTTACATCCCGGAGCGACCGCTCCACTCAGCCAACGAGGGGTTGCTAGAGATTCCGAGGGTAGTTTTGAAAACTTCCAGTGCCCGGGCCTCGTATTCGTGGCACCAACCCTCTGGAATTCTCTACCACATTGGATTAGAGAGTGCACAATGGTGGGGGGCTTTAAACAAGCATTGAAATCCGTTCTGTGGAGAAAAGCATTTGGGGAGGATATTGAACCGATCTGATTTTATTATTTATTACGATGCTGATATTATTTATTCTACTGATTTTTATTATGATGTGTCATTTGGATGGATTTTAAAGACTATCCTGGGCCTTGATTTTTTGAAAGGTGCATTAAAAATAAAGATTATTATTATTATTATTATAATGGGCTTTTATGATATCCCTTAAAGGACTACCATTGGATTTTGCTACCTCAGCAAAACCAAGCTAACTACTGTTAGCAGTTTGTCTTGTTAAGGCATCCAGCCTCAACTCAGTACTGATATATTTAGACATGTCTTAAGATAAGAAACCCTTAACTGTCTGTGGATCAAAAAAAAACTTTGTTTGCAACCAAAGTTCATGAAAGCGCACAAACAGCCTTTGGCGTATGTGGACACCTAAATGAATAAATACCTATCAGGATTTGAATGCACAAGAAAGCTTCTAACTGTTTGTTTTGGATCCTTCATAGCTGTGTTCCCACAGAGAAAGAATAGGAAAAAAATCAAAAATAAAACAGCTCATTACACAGAAACTGAATATCTGCCAAGAGATTGTTTTGTCTGCACTGTGGAACACACAACTGGCTGAAAAATTAAACATTAAGACACTTTCAGTTGCTTGTTACTGGGGATTTTGTCACCCAGTGTTTTAATTTACAGAGGAAATTAAAATTAAACTTGGCAAAAACATCCAGATTCCATTCCGCAGTCACCATTATGTTGTCTAAACACTTTTGGTGTGTAGGGTAAACAATAAAAATAATAACAATACAGATTCTTGTGTCTCGGAGTCTGCCAAGAAACATTCATAAACAAGCAAGGAGTACTAATAAAGTTTATTATGCTACTTATGCCAAGCATGTAACAAAGAACATCACAAAGGGAGATGGGCGTCTCACCACTCCCGAAGAATGTACATAATCTCCAGAATTGTAGACCTTAGGTTCTCTAAGATCTTGTTCTATCTCTCCCCATGCTCCAGCTCTCTGCCCTTCTAGGGAAGCTACAGTAGTGTCTCGAGTGTGCTACAATGGGTTGCAAACAGCTAAATACTACAGATAACAGCATAGCAACAGAGATTACAACATAGTTACAGATATGAGAAACAATATGTATTGGTCCTAAGTCATTCTGTATTGGATAATGACTTAGGAAACAGAATTACTAATGAGTACTATATAAGACAGAATATGCTTCCATTAGCATTATAGCTTAGACAAAAGAAATGCTGACAGTTCAAACTACGTTTCTTGCTTACTTACAGTATAAAACATAGAGACATAACAAAAGCTGTCTCTCTTTCTGTCAGCTTGCTTAGAGACAAAGAGAACTGCTGACAGGCCTATTACATGGCATATCTGAGTGTAAAACACACTACGTATAATTATATGTGACTATAAGTATGCAATAATCACTGATGATCCCTCTGAGTCATCTTATCAGTGATTAGGTAGATTATATATAGAATATCTATAAAAGACAAACATAATCTAGATAAATGTATCATAGTGAGGTATAATGAATCATGCATGATCAGTATTAGCATAGTGCAAAATAACGGTATTACATTACACTAGACCAGGAATACTGTGTGAGGTGTATGTGGGACGATAGGAGGCATAACCCAAGCGTAACAACCAGACTCCTCCATCCTCACCAAAGGATGCAGTGTCACCCCCTGCAGCAAGAATGGGGGAATTTCCCTTGTGTCCTGGCCAAAATATTTTTCCTGTCAATAACCAATGCTCCACTCTCCCACTTTACTTCAACCTTTATGTCAGCTTGGGATAAGCTCAACACTCTGAGGAGGTTCACCTGCCATGGGTCTCTGCAGAGCTCACCTCCCTCCTGAGGGCCCATGACTCAGTCTGGTCCCTCCATAAGTCTTCAGGATCTCATGAGGGCTGGTTAAGTTATCATAGTTTTGGATTGCCAGCACTAAGTCTCTCTGACAGGCAAAAGCTAATTACTTTGCCTTGAACCTTCAGAGAAATTTTAATTCTCCAAATAAGTTCTAGAGGATTATACACTCCATTTTAACCCCCTTCCCATGTATTCATTCCAACCCTCAAGCTCAGCAGTCATTTCTGATCTTGCAGACGTGGCTGCTGCTTTCAACACACACTTCACCAGCTGTGCCATCACTGTTTCTTCTTCTTCCATCTCATCTTTCACTGCTGCTTTTCCTTCTGCACTCTCATCTGTGATTGATTTCACTGTAGTAACTACTTCTGGTGTCCTATCTGATCTTATTTCTCTAAATCCCTCTAATGGTCATAGTGCTGATGGCCTTGACCCCAAACTATTCTATCTGTGTGCCCCTGGCACTGTTGTCCATCTCTCCCTACTTCAGAATCTGTTCTGTAATCTCACTTCAGTTCCTTCATGCTAGAAACTTGCTAAAATCCTCCTCCTACACAAAGGGGGTGAGACACTCATACCCCAGGGAACTATAGATCTATTTCCTTCCTTCCCATTCTGGCAAAGCTACTGGAAAAGCTTGTTTTCACCCAGCTCTCCAACTTTCATGATTCCTCCTCCTCCTTTCTGCCCCCCTTCCATTCTGGTTTCAGTAAAACTCATTCCACAGTTTCCTTCCTATTACATGTCACTGACTTCATCCTGAAAGGGATGGATCAGGGTCAAGTATCAACTGCAGTCTTTATTGACCTGGCCAAGGCTCTTATTGCTGTTGCTCATCCCTTACTTCTTGACAAATAAAAGGCTGCTGGGCTCTTGGAGTCTGCTCTCAAGTGCTTCAATTCCTATCTTTCTGGTCAAAGCCAGTCAGTGCAAGTGGGAGACTCCTTCTTGTCTCCCTCACCCATTATCTCCAGTGTGCCCCGAGGCTCTATTTTGGAGCAGATACTCTTCCCGTTTAAAAAACAAAAAAACTCCCCTCAGCCTATGACTCTGCCAATACACATATGTATGCTGATGGCACTGTCCTTTTTGTCACCAGAACCTCCATCCCTCTGCTGTAACAGTCCATACAGTATGACTCTTACAATGTTCTGTGCTGGTTCTATCCCAACCAGCCCTCCCTTATTGCCAATAAACAGTGTTAATGCAATTCAGAACCCACCAATGGTTTAGTGGGCTCAGCAGGACCCCTGTATTTGAAACCTTTGATGACACTCCCCTGGAGACAGTCCCCTGTTTCAAATACCTTGGTGTATGTGGCTAGACAGTCATTTTGACTTTTAAGTCCATATTGATGCCATTATCAAAAATTATGGTCCAAAGATGATGTCAGTCACAGGAAAAAAATGTATGGTCCACCACAAGATCATTTTCAAAATGATCCCCTTTTTATTTTATTTATTTATTAGATCATCGGTTTACAGACCTTTGAGTCATAGACTCATTTACAAAGGCACCTCGTCAAGAGATCAATACATCACAGCAAACAAAACAGTACAGTACAGTACATAACACTTAGATTAAAAAAGCAACCAGTGTTACAGGCATTCACTGGTGGTACACGCCTGGTAATAGGTAGATCACAGTAGTCATAATATAGGTACACGAGTACCATGTCAGGTAGCAACCAGAGATATTTTATTACGTTAGTCAGCAAATGATGCATGAGACCCCGGTATATACAGCAAAAGTAGACAGGGCAGTCCCAGCCTAGGAGTGAAGCTAAGGGGCAGGTGGGGGATTATGTGCAGTTGCAGCAGCGAGTGCTTGTCAGATGGCTTCTAAGGGAGACCTTGAAAGGACCAAGCTTAGTGGAGTCAGCTATATTGTCTGGGAGAGAATTGAACCAGGAGGGAGCCCGATAGCAAAAGGATCTCTGGGCCATAGAGGTCCTTACCCTGGGAACAATAAGGGACATTTTGACAGTGCTGTGGGTGGAGACTGAGGGGAGGCATGCTGCAGGGAGGTGGAGACCCCAGGGGGGAGAGCCCTAGCAGGGTCTTTTTTACAAGAAGGCAAGTTTGGAAGTGGAGTCTTTCTTCAAGGTTGAGCAAGTTGATGGTGGAGTACAGCAGGCACATATGGGTGCACCTAGGGGCTCCCAGCATTATCCTGCAGACCTTGTTTATAAAGAGCTGGATTCTTGCAAGTGCAGTGTTGTTGGCTGCAGTATAGATGGGCAGCCCATAGTCAATTAGCGACAGGACAGAGGAGGTGATTGCCAATCTAAGGGCCTCTTGTGGTAGGCAGTCCCTATGGTGGTATAACAGTCCAATCCTAACACTGGTGGCAGAAGAAAGAGCATTGATATGGGAACGGAAGGAGAGTGCCGAATCAAAGGTAATGCCCAGATACTTGTAGGAGGAAACCTACTCAATGGGGTTAGTGTGCTAAGCAGTATCACAAGAGGGGCACCACTTGCTTTGCTTTGGCAATGTGTGAGAAGAGCACAGCTTTGTTCTTGTTTAGGTTCAGGACTAGCCTTCATGATGTGAATCAATGCTCAGCTCTATCAGAAGCTTGTTGGAGGGTGGCCTGGAGTGTGTTGGGGTTGGGGTCAGCCACGAAGAGCACAGTGTCATCCATGTAGAGGAGGATATTATTTGGGCAGGCCAAGGGGAGGGAGTTGAGGTAGAGACGGAAGAGGTGAGGGCATAAAATGGAGCCCTGGGGAACCCCAGAGCGGACAGGTCATGTGTCAGATAGGGTGCTATTGATTTTTGCACACTGAGTTGTGGCACAGAGGTAGGTGGTGAACCACTGTTTGACTATGCAGATGTGATATTTTGCTACTGGTTCACCCATTACACATCATTGTTCCCTGTAACACCTCCTCTCTCTTTTTCTCTTTCCTGCTTAGCTTCATGATGCTTATGTCACTGCACTTCCTTTATGTCCTAATTCTGGTTTTCATTCTTACCCTCCAACCTTTCTGATCTGATTTCCACTGCAATTTTCTCTACTAGTCAGTTCACTATTCTACCCCTCATTTGTTCACCATTCCCCACTGCTCCACATCCTCTGGCCAGATCTCCTTCTCCAATCATCTATCCTCTATCTTCAATTCTTTTCCTTTTGCTCTTAGGCTTGTCCCTTCTATTTCTTCTTTAAAATGCTTCAGCATTCCTGACTCTGGCCTGTTCTCCTCAACCAACTATAGCCTTTGTTGAATTGTGTTGATACTGCTGATATTGTTGGTTTTGCTGAATTGTTCCCCTACACTGTTGTCATTAGTGGCTCTGTATTACTATGTTTGTTTGCACAGTGGAGCACTCTAATAAGAATACTGGATATAAGAACATCTCATTTTTTAAGAACATTTTTATGGATGCCTCGATTTTTGTCCATTATTTTCAATGGCAGTAAAGCTCATTTACAATGGTCAGCCAATTTATAAGAACATTTTTTTTCCAGAGGTAGATAATCATTATCACTTCTAAGTGTGCTAAACCTGGGTGGAATCATCATCTAGTTTCCACATTAGCAGTCACATAGGTAGTGAACTGATGTGTGAAAGATGACCTAGGAAGAAAGGCAACACACATTTCTTCATAATTAGGTAAGATACTGCATTTTGCAATATTCTGTTTGTTTGAGGAAGAGCTCTTTTACAAGCTGTATTATATTACTTGTAATAGTGAGTGCTCTAAAAATGTTTGAGCCCAGTTTCATCATGTTAAACATAGATTTTACAAGGATTTTCACTTTTTCCAATGAATCCCTCTTATAACCATTTTTGTTTGGCATTTAGGGGGTGCACCACTGTTTATACCACTTACTGAATTATTATTTCAACTGCTTGAAATATATTTAGCTTCATTTTCCCCCTACCCAGGTCATATCCAGAAAATAAGCTTCAACTCAGTCCATCTTTCCCATTTGAAGTTTTTATAAATAAATAAATGAATAAAAAAATGTCTATTTAACTCACCACCCAGGATATACCTGGAAATGAGCTGCCATAGTTCAGTGTGTCTTTCCTACTCACAAATGATAAATAAATAATACATTTACAAAGTATTACAGTTAGGGTTGCTTGGAATCTGTCCAACAGACTCCTCAGATTCTGGGCTTTGTTTTGGTAGTTGTAGTTTTGGAATTGAAGGCTGAAAGTATGAATACCAGAAAATGCTTGCATGCAGAATCGGAATAAGAATCCAGTTCCAAATCCACATCACAATGCTGCTCAAACATTAATTTCAAACCTCCCTTCTTGCCTCCCTGGCAATCTGAGTTCTTGAGAGATGCTTGCCATCCTTACCTTGAATCTGCTGCTGCTATTGGTGGTCACACACGGTGACTCAGATTGAGACATTAGACTTCTCTACTCCTCCACAGTCTGGCTCCCTGTCTCTGTCCAGTCCATTGACAGTCCCAGTAGTCCCACTCTAACCATCAGTAAGTGCCAACCACTTTGCATAATGCCACCATGGCCCTCAGCTTTTCTCATTTCACCTACTAGCCTGGGATGGCCTGCTGGTAGCAGGCTGCCAGACAACTGATACCCCCTGCTGCTGCAATGTTTGCACCACCACTGAGACGCCAACATGCCTCCTGAGTCCCAACCTAAATCACCTGCTCTAATCTCAAGGATAAATGGCTGCTGCACATCAGGAGGACACTAGTTTGAGGTTGCATATCAGCACCTTTCCCTAGGTTTCTCTGTGCAAACAGAGGATCACATAGTTCTGTATGCCCTGGCTCTGCACACAGGGTTTGATGCTGTTTGGTCCCCCTTATTTCCCAGAAGACATATCAGCCTTCATCAGTCAGAAGGAAGGAGTTTAGAGGAGCTCCTCCATGGAACTTGTGGATGGGGGAGGTGGATGCAACAGGATGTGGGTTGGTGGGGTCCACGAGTCGGAATGGACTCAGTGGAGAAAAGGAAATTAAGAACTGCTTCGTGCCTGCCATGCAACACCTGGCAAGGGGACTCAGGTATATAAGTAATGAAGCTTGGGTTGGGAATAGGTAGAGGATGAACTACATGAGAAGAACAAAGCTGCCTCCTGCCACTGTCAACTGGATAAGCCCACATGTCAGCCAGGCTGATAATGACCAGACCAGTTGTCCAGCCACCACTACTAATCCAGGCCAGGTCACCACAGCTTAAACCATCATCCTGCTAGGTACAATACTTAGTGTACAAGGGTTGTAGGGATTATTGAAAATGTTGTCATCACTGTGGAGGTAGGGGTTGTTGTTTTAACAGACTGGTGTGCACAGACTGCAGGAAGAGTTCACAGGCACAGACACAGGCACAGGCACATACACGGATCCAAAATTCCAATTCCATGTTCCGATTCTGTTATAAGACCACAGTGGAATTGGATCAGACTTGGAACTGGAATCAGAGTTATAAAAATTCTGACTTAGTGCTCACAGAACAGATTCTATCAAATCTGAGCTCCCCTAATTGCAATCACACCACAAAGACTGGAAAGATCTTTAATTTCATGTTCAGTAATTCCATATCTTTCTTTCACAGGCTTTGCCTACAAATATTTTAAAAGATAACAATGTATGGTGGTAGACATCAAGTGCCAGATTACATCGTTATCTACGTTGTGTGATTAGCAAAAGGATACTGTCCAGGGTATCCAGAAAGTACTGGATAGTGAGATTGAATGTAAAGTCAGCCAAATAGCTGCAAAGTACTGTATAGGATTACAGAATGGTAGCAGTTAAACAATCACAGTTTCACTGCTGCAAATCACCAGTGTTTAAAAAAAATGCAGCATTTGTGTTGGTTCGGATGAGTTTACAGGCATTTTGCAGGGGAACTGTACTGCAAATGGGCTGAAACCAATTGCAGGTGCCAATGAGGAAAAATTATCCACCATCTCAGAGTTCCACAGATTCTAATGAAATGTTATACCTGTGACATGTCCAATGATGTAATGGCAAGAGAAACTGCTTGCTATGCTGGTAACTTTGATTTGTGCCCTGACTCCAGTGTACTGGCACAAATCTACAGTAGGAGGCTCAAGCATCCCAAGGGGTGGTACCCTCTTCTAAAATGGACAGGTATTAACACCCAATGCAGCGCTGCTAACTGGGTGACTACAGATAACAATGTAGAATGGAGAGCTCAGTGAGAGGGGAGGAGAACATGGCTACGTCACTGTCTACTAGAGAAAATTGTTTCATTAGTGGAACACTGAAAAAAATGGACTGAAGTGTTTGGTAAATATTTCTGTTATTTCCTACCTCCACTGTAAGGAGAACTAATGCAACAAGGATCACTTATTCCCATTTCCACCCACCATACTGCCTTCCAGTGGAGATAAACTCTGCAGGTATGATGCATAGTGGGAACTGAGTTCCAGTGTGGTGTCACATTAGATTCTGTAGGCATAGATCATAGGAGGTTTTTATTTTCTGTAAGAAAAGAAGAAAGAATATAACTGGAAAGAAAAACATGCTTGAATCTGTCACAAAAGGTAACTGCAAGAACGTTGGTGCCATTCTGTTTTGTAAGAAGTCTAAATCATTGAAAGTTTTGTATGGTCTTACAGCATTTCTACCTAGTAGAAAGAAGATGTTTTTAGACTATTAGGCATAGTAAGCTAAAACTGAGAATATTAGGCTGGAAAAGCTCTAGTGAGCTAAAACTCATTTTCAAGTGTGTCCCAGGGGCATAGAGAGTTTAAGTGAATTGTTGAGGTCACACAGTATGTAACTGGTGGTGGTGGTGGTGGGTTTCAAACCCAGGTCTGCTGGGGCTTCAGGGTTACATTTCTGTGCCTTAACATTTTCAGCTATACTGCATATGAGCATTTTCTAGTTCTCTCAGATGGTTAATGGGTTTATAATGCAGACATTTTCCATTCAACTGAATGCTGGGAAACTTATTTCTTCTTGCAATTGGCAACGTCTCTGAAAATATTCATAACTGTAATCCCTGCACTGCACTATACTGAGGTTAACACTGTATGTGACACTGTCAAAAAAGCAAAATACTTAATGGAAGAGAGCAGAATGCCACATCAGTGCATTGATGCTAGAATTTAAAGAGTCAAATGAGTGAGGGACCCATTATCCTGAAGAGGAATAAAATGGGGGAATCCCTACAAAATAGTTGTATTGAAACTTCTAACATTGTGCTCTGTGAGATAAGTACAGTGGTTGTGATGGTGGTGGGGTGTCATCATGTTATTCTTTATTTCTGTTCAGCATTTCTTGTCATGAAAAGTATCATTTAGCCTATGGTTTCAACACACACCAAAAAAAAAAACACTGGCTGTTTCCAATATTATCATGGAGTGCTAAGCAGGCTGCAGAAATACATTGTTTTGTGTTATTTTGTGATGAAGCAGGGGAATGATTATTATTATTATTATATCTGATAATGTGTAACAATCTCTCAACATAATAAGGCAGCGGACAAGTCCAATAGAATTTTGAGATGCACTTGCTGGAGCATAAGCAGTAGACTCAAAGAGGTGATGCTTCTCCCTGGTAGATTCCTGGCGAGACCACATGTAAAGTACTATGTGCAGTGCTGGAATCCTGACTTGAAGAATGCAAGGGCTAGGATAAAGTTGGCCCAGAGGGGGGCCACCATGATGATTCAGGGGTATCAGGGTAGGTCATATGAGAAAAGGCCAATGGACCTTTAGAATAAGATGTACTCCCTCAAAATCAGGAGGAAGAGGGAGGGACATAATAAAAACATTCAGGCAGCTACAGGGATAAACAAAGTGAATGGCAGTGCACTATGCATCTTCAGAGCAAACACAAACACTAGAAGTAACACAGAGAAGTTGGAAGGGGGCAAGTTTCCAAAGGATACCAGGAAGTACTTGCTTGTCATGAGGATGGTGGACAGGTGGACCAGATTGCCCAGTAAGGTGGTCTGTGCAAAATCAGAAGTAAGGTTCAAGCATAGGTGGGACAGACTCATACGAACATACGAAATTTGCCAGCAGATGAAGGCCTGGAGATCTATCAAGTCTGCTTGAATGTGCAGCTAGTACCCCTTATTCTGCAGCTGCCCCTCCCTTCCACCCTTCCCCTTCATTAACCCTCCCCCTTGTCCTGTCCCATCCCCTTTTGAAGCAGTCCACTGTTCTACTGGATACCACTTATGCAGGTAACGCATTCCACCCAGTCACCACCCTCTCTGTAAAAAAAGTGTCTCCTCATCTCCCTTCTGAACCTTCCTCCCTCCAGTCTCATATCATGGCCCCTGGTGGCCCTCCCCTCCCTTACTTTGAACAGCCCCTCTGTACCTGTCTTATTTATTCCTTTCATGTATTTAAAGGTTTCAATCATGTCACTCCTGTCCCTCCTCTCCTCCAGTGAGTACGTGTTCAGCTCCCTCAACCTCCTCTTGTATGATAAGTCCCCCAGCCCCCTGATCATCTTTGTCACCCTGTGCTGCACCCCCTCCAGTAACTTAATGTCCCTCTTCAGATATGAGTGCCAGTACTGTATGCAGTACTCCAGGTGTGGTCTAACTAATGACCTATACAGTGGTAGAATCACCTCCTCCCTCATCGAGGATGTACCCCTTGCAATACAACCCAGCATTTTGATGGCCTTTGCAGCTACCTTCCTACATTGTGCTGAGTTGTTCATTGACCCTGTAATGAGCACCCCCAGAACCTTCTCCTCCTCTGTCTGGGCTAGCTGCACTCCCTCCAGCTGGTAACTCCTCCTTGGGTTCTTCATCCCAAAATGCAGCACCTTGCACTTTTTGGCATTAAACCCCAGTTGCCAGGTGTCTGACCAGGTTTCAAGCTTTGCCAGATCATCCTGCAACCCTTGCCATTCTCCTATTCAGTCAATGGATTTATAGTGGGAAGTTTGGAGGGGTGGGATGAAAGAGGAGGGAAGAGACAGGTGACCACTATGGGACTGAGACAAATTGATTAGGCATGGACATGGGCAGACTAGATAAATCGATTGGACTTCTTCTGTCATCAGATTCTACATTTCTATGTTCTCCATTGTGTGGGGATAAGCAGAATAACATTTGACTTTAAACTGCTGCTATACTTCCACTTGTATCTGTTATGCTATCAGCAGTAAATGGATTTCTGCTTACAACAACTGAAGCACTTCATATTTAACAAGGATAAGCAACAAATAAGTATCAACTATACGTCCTGGACAAAGAACCCTGATGACAAGTCATTACTGGCCCGTCCCCTGGAGTGTTTTAAAAATATCATTATTTCATAGCCTCTAGCAGCAGTGCAGCTATTCCAATACCTAGAATTGCAACCCCAATCAAAAAAAAAGCTCACCAATTACAGCGAAAGTAATGTCATTGTGGTGCTCAAAAACCTGCAACTGACAGATTACATTTAGTGGGAAATCACATAATATCGTGGGATTGTCTAGGAAGCTGTCATACAGGTACAGTATTGCCATGGTGCCTTTAGTAATAATTGGGGCTGTTAGATCCAGGTTTCATAGCCCAAGTGTACTGGTATTTGAGAAAAGGTAGCTGGGATGGAGAGGGAGTGAAAACAACCCACCTGTTGGTTTATACTCATGTGAGTTCAACTGAAACACATTTCTGACTGAAAACACAACCCACAATAGTGTTAAGATTTTTGATTTAAAAATTTCAAAGACATACTTATTATGGAATGAAGTATATGCCATGGAAATGATTAAGCTCTTCAATGCAAATCACACACACGCACACACAATATATATATATATATATATATGTACCAATATGCTACTCGAGAGACAAAGTGTGACAATCAGGTTCCAAAATTTATTTGGGCCAATTGTCATAACCGTATCATATTTGCATTGGGTGCATGTGGTAGTATTTCAGTACCCAACATAAAGATAGTTTGTAGTTCAGAGGTGCTAAAAATTGGGATTAAAAGTTCCCACAGAGCAACGTAATGTGAGTAACATCGTGTCCTTGACAACAAATTTGTCATATTATCAAACATATATTTTTGATATTACTATGTCTATGGTATCTATTTAGGTAGCATAATATTCTACTTTTCAGTTTTTATCATAAACTTAACTTGTTGGTAGTTATGCACAATATGTTTACTGATCACAGTATGCCCAAATCTGGACATGTTTAAGTTTACCACATTCATATCCTTGATTTTCTAGCCCATTTTTTGCACAACTATATTACCTCATAGGAAAAGACAGAAATCACTTAATTTTCAGAAAGTGAATTATACTTTATTTACAAGGGTTTTTCCACAGGATGTCACTTGAGTAACTCAGACTACACAGGACGCCATAGCAGTAACACAGACACAACACAAGAAGTCACATGAGCAACATGGACACCAGAACAGTAGTATCAGTATCATACCAAGTGTCTCACTAAGTCATACCAAAAGTTATTGCTAATGTTCAACCAAAAAATGATTGTCATACTATGGATATTTGGTATAACATTTTTTGAACATTTTGAAGATTGTACTGTAGTCACAACATTATATTAACTTAAGATATTCACAAATATTTTATGTTACAGTGTAGTATGGACTGAATCTCACCTGGTCTGTCTATTACATATACCAGCTGGTCCCAAGCCTACAATAAGAGAGAAACCAACTATATCTTTTATGAGATGAATGGGGATGTTTGGGATTAATGCATGCCCTTGCTGCTTGTGATATTCAAGGCTGAAGGCAAAACATTGAAAGTGTATTAGTGACTTATAACATGGGGTAGATAAAGGCAGGTGAGTGGTAAACAACCATCAGGTGACCATTGCTTACTCCACAATATATGACAGCTAGTGGTGAACCATCCTTCTGAGAGATCAGCCTGTGTTTCCATTCTGATCTTGTTATAGCGCAAAATTGCAGTCTGTGGAGCAGCCATTACTATCCCTGCTTAGTGAGTGAGAGCCGAGGCTTGCCATGTAGTCCCAGGCAGTGCAGCAACAGTAGCTGTAGTGTTCAAAGTTTGTAGTCTTGCTTCTTTCCCAAGCTTGTTCCCAGAGTGAAGTGCGTGGTCCCCATGGTCATTTTTCTATTGCACAGCCAGATTGACAGGTAAATCCCATAGTTGTGGCATAAAGTCAAATGGAACAGTGTGAAGAGAGGGAGACCCCCCAATGATGTCATGATCTGAAAGTGAGCTTTATGCTGGTGGACAGAGAAACAAAGTTCCAGAAAGACCAGCAAGCTCTGAGTCCCATTAGTTGCCATTTCTTAATTGGTAGAATACAGTCTGGTAGACTGTGTGACTGCACTGCTGGGGAATATGTTTATTTGCTGGCAATGCATTAATGTAACCACAGACAGAGAGGCAGAGCAGCTAAGCCAGTGGAGGTATAGACACCCTGTCTGTACCACAAGAGGCAACTCCATATTTTGCACTTCAGAGCTACTGTGCTGTCTCAGAAGGCATATCATGCACAACAAATGTCTGAGAAAGCATAGAAACACTTTCCTTCTGACATCTGTATGTACATGACAGCCATTTTGTTGGGGACTATTTTTTCAGGCAGCAGAATACAGTAATTTGCTTGTCTTTTATAAAAGGAGAAAAGACATGTATATTGCTTTCTCCTTGTTTTGTAGTGCACCCTCTGGTATAAGTGTAATAGCCCACTCCAGGGTGTGCAGTTATTGGGGATTAAGTAACACACTGGGTGTGTGACAACCTCAGCCAGCAGCCTCGTGCTTACAATCCACTCGGACATTGATTAATCCTAATAACTAAAACCTGGAGTGGTTACTTCCTACTAATAGAACTATGCCCTTGAGTGGTTGCTTCAATCTTAAAATGTGTTTTAAGAAATGAAAATGAAATTAAAAACTGACTTCAGGGGCCAGATCTTCAAAAGCTTGCCCATGTGCAAAGCCTAGTTTTTCTGCACAAACCCAGATTTGCACAGATGTCCATATTCCAAAGCCCTGTTATGGACAAACAAGGTTAGTGTCCAGGAGATTTTCTGAGGTTGGCATAATACAAATGGAAAGTCATGGACCTGAAATCTGGTGAAGTCCTGTAATCACAGAGTGCAATGTAATTTTGCATGTTCCCCTTGTATGGTGCAGATATACACAATTATCCCTGTTACTAATGATGCCATCCCACAGATCACAGCCACAACTGAAGACACAGCCCCTTCCTGTTGTCAAATGGACCCCTCCATGGTACCGTCACTCACTGTGTCCACAGCATGGTCCTGCAGGTGCATATGGCAACCAGTGCATTTTGGGAGAGGGTGCACTTTTAGGTTTCTTCAGCTATTGTAGTTAATGTCAATAATTGTTTGATATGCCATGCTAGGCCCTCAGCATCTCATGTAGCACATGGCACACCAAACAATTACTGTGATTCATTGCAACAGCAAAGTAAGCCTAAAAGTGCAAAAAAAAAAGGAATAAAAAAAAATACAGAACAAAGGGTAACACTTTAACAGTCACTGACAGCAATCATCCCAGTAAGGAAAAAACAGTATTTTTCTTCACTTGTACTGCTATGGAAGCCATTTAAGGCATACCATGTAGCACTTAGCCCAGTTACTGAGATACACTGCAACAGCAGCCAAATGAGCCTAAAACTGCACAAAAACAATGAACAGGGTTGATGTTTTTGGTGAATGCAACCCGGTTACCATCAATTATAATCATTTTACATCCATTTTTGGTATTTGTGCCCTTTTAGGCTCATTTAACTGTTGCAGTGAATCTCAGTAATTGTTTAATGTGCCATGCTAGACTCTTGACCTAACATGCAGCACATGGCACACCTAATGATCACAAAACATATTGCTGAAATGTAAATGGTTCTGTGCTGGCGTTTGGGTGCTCAGTGTTGAGTTGGTGGGTGCAATATGTTTTTTTTTAAAAGTTGCCATCTTATAGACTCCTGTGGATCTGAGAAATTTGTGGATTACTCAACGCTTCATTTACTGCTGCTGTTATTTGCTGTTATTTGCTTTTTTGCTGCTAAATGGATTTGATGCACTTGCACATAAAATAAATAAGTACTGTGAGTACGTTTGGAGTGCTGACCATTTTTCTGTTCTACAGAAGTGTTTTTACAAAAATAAATATGATATTAACCAGGATTTCTTTTTAAGTTTAGCAGATAAGCAGGTAGTTTAAAAGTAGTTCTGGTGTTCTGATGCCCCTAACACAATATAAGACCCTAAAGAGATCAGGTCAACACAAACTGAGCACCTGCAGAGACCAGGTCCTATTCATTTACTCCCCAATACAACATGTATTTTATTTCTCATTACAGAACTCTCCAAACTGTAGATATGGTGTTCTGATGCCTAATACAAAATGAACCCCAGCACTAACCAGGTCCAATTGAGATACTCCCCAAAACTGCAGTTTTTTTTGCCCAGTACAGAACAAACTATTTAGCAGCAGTAACATTAAAGGTGCCTCGACAGAGAATAGGATCACACAAAATGCCCCCCCCCCCACAGGGACCAGGCCGCACAGAATGATCCTCATGTAGAGACTTGGTCTACAGGATAGGTAAATATGTGTAACCATTTAATCTAGGAAACCTGAAGTTGTTCAACTTTAAAATGCTTTATAATCAACTCTCTCTGCCCCTACCTCACCCTTCATGCCCCAAACTCAGCATCTTGGGACCATGAGGCAAGGTCTGACTACATGTCTCTAGGTTTCCCAAAAAGAAAATGTGTACCTTTACAATCTGCAGACATCTGACACACCAGGGAACAAAAGAGCACCCGAGATGCAGAGAGAATAGCCCACTGTAGTGCCCGTAACGTGCATAACTCCAAACTTCAGGAGGACAACATGTATTGTCCAGAATCTAGGTGGCAATACAAAGAATACAGATCCACCAGGTCCACAGCTTTAAAGAACCATGGGGTAATGACTGAAGGTGTCAGCATGCATTTCTGGTTCTGAACATTCTGGGCCGGTGGAGTAACCAATAGTAACGTGGGTAACAAAAGGACAAGAAAATAACACACCATGGGAAAAGGGAATTTTCTAAATAAATGAGTTATAATAAACTGCAAGGTTTTGGCAGCATGTCAGTAACAAAAAGAAGGTCACCAGACACAGTAATGCTTTTGGACCACAGTTCATGCAAATTAAAGGCACAATCTGCATAGGATGAGGTACTAGATGGACACTACATGTAATGAACATTACAGTTGTATAAAATGATTAAATAAAAGGCAAAAACTTTTATTCTGTACAGGGAGTTCTTGAGGTGGCTTAAATAAAGTAATTAGATAACACATTAACAACAGTTGGGTTTCTAAGACACAATAAAGGGCTGTATTTAAATACTTAAATTGGGAATGGAAGCAATGTCACAAAATGGAACCCTATTTGAAGTGGTAAATTGATGTTTGTGATAAAACTGAAAGAGCACAGTGGAACCAAACTGGGCCATGTTATGTTTACTATCTCTCCTAATGTGGGACTACAAATTAGGTATGTCATGTGAACCTTTTAACAATTCAGCAAAAAGTTACAGGGTATCAATGTGCAGTAGGTATGAGTCTCTCGAATACTGTATTCATGCCTATATATATATATATATATATATATATATATATATATAAATTCATGGCAAAAACTCTGTTTAATGCATCAGTTAGGGTTGATCCACAGCTACAAAGTGAGGAAACTCTGTGTTACGGTTGCCACCCCCTTGCACCCCATGCCCACCCTGCCCGCACCAACAGGCATCGGGGTGATCGGGGTGTGTGTTGGGGTCATTGGCCTTAACTTTCACCCCATCCCATGTGTAAATAAGCTGAGGTGGTGCAGTATAGGAGAATGGGGTGAGAGTTAGGACCAATGACCCCAACGCACACCCCGATGCCTGTTGATGGGGGTGGGCGTGGTGTGCAAAGGGTGGCAACCCTAACACCGAATTTCCTCACTTTTGTCACCATGGATCAACTCCTAACTGATGGCAATGCAGTTTTTGCCATGAATTGCCCTTCTTTTTGAGAATGTGTACTATAAATAGTGAATGGAATTTGGTGGTGGGAATGTGGGGCCAGAATTTCTGTCACTTCACTGCACAAAAACTGTAAGACTGACTGAAATGAAAATTGTTAAATGAAGACATATGCAATACCACAACATTTATAACAAATGTTATCTGAATCTCTTCAAAAGTTGCACAGTGTCACGCTCGGAAACTGAGCAGGAGTACTGAAAAGAAAATTTTTGCCACTTTGCTACACAAGAACCATATATCCGACGGAACCAAAAATTGTTAAAAGAAGACATGTACTATAGCATACCATGTGTCCAGAATTGCTTTTACATCCATTCAATGGCCACACAGCATTACTAGCAAACAACATAACATGCACAATTCAGCAAATGTAAGTGACAGTGACAGGAGAATTGTCACAGTCAAAGATGTATTATAAATCTGTGTACATTCCAAATGCCAGGCAAATCGGACACAAGGTTAAGAAGTTATTGAAGCATAAAGAACCAAATTTTCATTCATCGGAGTAGCATAATTCTGCACCTGTTAATGTTTTACACACCAAACCACTGCAAGGCACCTCCATACCACTAGGGCTACCTACGCTATAAATTTCAAGCCAGTAGCACCATGCAGAACTCTATGCACAAAATGTTAATTGTGTCTTGCAGTATCTCCACAGCGAATTATTTTTCCAACATGTAAACAGCATTATTCACATCCCTAGGACATCCACTCAACACCTTCCAAATTTTATGTGAAAAGACCAAACCATTCCAGAGATATTCAATTTTTACATTTCGGCACCTTTAAGAAGCCTTCCACCACAAAATCATGGAAATTGTGGCCGAAAATATGCTAAAATGGCAGACCTGGTGGCCAAAAAATCTGTAACTGTGAGGGGGGCCAACTTCAAATGGCAATAACTCTGGAATGGAACAACATTTTTTCACCAAACAAAAACTAGCATGTTCCGAGTACAAAGGGTCTTTCTATGTGGCAAGGTTCAGATCAATTAGCCAGATGCTGGCTGTGCTATGCATCATGGAAGATAGTGCAGAAAAATAGGAAAAACATAATGTTTTGCAGTGCAGTGTGCAAACTCAAAAACACAAACAGTAACGTTAATGCAGATGGTGATGGCAACAGTGAGGTAAAAGAAAATAGTAACACTAATGGTAATGCAAATGCAAGAGCAAACGGTAATGCACATGGTGATGGAAACAGAAATGATAATGCAAACAATAAGAGAAATGCAAGCACAAATGTAAATGAAAACAGAAATGGTAATGCAAACGGTAACACAAACGCTAAGGGCAACAGAAATGCAAATGATAATGAAAACGGTAACAAAAATGCAAACGGTAACAGAAATGCAAACAGAAACAGAAATGGTAATGGCAGCGGCAATGCAGAAGGAAACAGTAACACACTCAACAATGGAAACACTACCAAAAATGCAAACACTAAGGCTAACGGAAACTCAAACGGTAACAATCACGCAAATGGTAATGGTAATGCAACTGGAAATGCAAATGGTTACAGTAACACCAACGATGACACCACAGGCAACAGTAACACAAATGGAAATGCAAATGCAAGCATGCACGCAAATGGTAAAGCACATGGTGACGCAAAAGTAAATGCAAACAAAAACAATAATGGAAATGCAAATGGTAACAGTAATGCAAATGAAAGAGCAAACCCAAATTAGGGTAAAGCACACGGTGACATAAACGGAAACGCTAACGCAAAAGTAACAGAAATGCAAGCGGAAATGCTAACGGGAACAGCAATGGAAACACAAACCCTTTTTTTCCCAAGAAGGTGCATTCAGAAGCACAGTGAATACAAAGAATGTATGCATAATAATGGCCCTCAGAGCAGAAAATGAGCACTTGGAATACTAAATTCCTTCTATCTCAGGAACTGTACGACGTGGAAAAAAAAATAAACACCATATTATTTATGACTTTCCAGGCTAGTTTTGTACTTAGCCCCCTGTTGGGGGACTAAGCATTCTTCCAGCAAAAAGTCCATATCTCTAACTATTTTCGAGATGCGGGCCCTGAAAGGCGTAGCTGCCGCCGTAATGTTAGCTTATGGGAAAAATTGTCAACTTTGGACTGCTGTAGCTTTGCAGTCCTTTAATATTTTGTCACCAAACCACCAAAAGGCACATCTGAAAGGTCTTGGCTTTCTTCCCTCCACATTTCAGCCCAAAAGACCAAACCGTTCTTTTGCAGCGGGGTGGCAAAGATTCCCTATTGTTTTTGCCATAGTGCCGCAAAGTATTTTCACAAATCACGCCACTTTCACAAAAAAAATCATGAAAGTGTTGCATATGCAAAAGTACTTTGCAACACTACTTTTTACAAAAATTTAAAAACATATTTCTGGGGTGTTTTACCCCCCAAAAAAGACATGGCTAGCATCCTAAGGGCTCGACTAGGTGAACACAACAAGAATAGCATCCTTAGAGGGTCCCAAATTTAAATGCTAATCATTTCTCTGACCACCAACTGAAAACAAGATGGCTGATTTGCGACACTACAAGGGTCATTTGCGAAAGTAAAAAGTGCATTTGTGACACTTTTACATATTTTGTTAACTTTTCCCATAGACTATAATGGGAAAAGTCTTTTTTGAATAACTTCTGAACTGTTCAATAATTTTTCACAAAATCTTTTAAAGGCACACCAGGGATCCTGGCTGCATGTTCCCTGAAAGTTTTGGACTGGTCATGCAAACTGGGCGGGCTGTAGGCACAAGCAAAGAATGCACAAAAATGCATAATTTGTGCATTTTTCAGTGCTCTGTAGCTCCACAACCATACATCCGACTGTATCAAAACCTGGCAGGTCCAGAGACCTATGGTACCAGACTGTGCATTCCAAATTTCAGGCAAATCTGTCTTGTGGTGGCAAAGTTATTAAGCTGCCAAATTTCAGATTTAACCTTAAATCGGGTACTCAACCCTAAATGTAGTGGCAGTACCTTGTCACTATTTTATATATATATATATATATATATATATATATATATATATATATAGTAATTGTAAAAAAAAGTCATTAATGTATCAGATAGGGTTGATGTCACAGTGACAAAAGTTTCAAAATTCAATCTTAGGGTTACCCACCCTACCACCCCACAATCAACCCCTCATCCTCCACACACCAACAGACGATGGGGTGTGCCATGAGAATCGTCAAGCCCAACTCTCACTCCATTCCATGTGTAAGCAAGCTGACATGCTACAGTATAGGAGAATGGGATGAGAGTTAGGATTGACTACCCCATGGCACACCTCAATGTCTGTTGGTGCGTGGAGGGTGTGGGTGGGGTGGTAGGGTAGGTAACCCTAACATTGAATTTCCAAGCTTTTGTCATTGTGATATCAACCCTAACTGAAGCATTAACAAAGTTTTTTGCAATTAATTTCCTTACTTTTTCAAATAATGTAATGTAACTAGTAAATGGTATGTGTTGATGGGAGCGCGGGGCCTGCTCCCACCAAACTGCCTATTTGTGCATAGTGATAAGCATCTGTGGGAGTGTGGGCTCTCTGGGCCCATTGCTCCCACTTACACATAACAATGGCGCCATACAGTAGCCCCATAGGCCTGAAAAGGAACCCTTGTAACACTAATTTGCTGCTATCTCAGTAATCATGCAACCTATGAAAAAAATTCCACTGCAGGTATAATCTATGACTTTGAAACTTCCTTGCAAGTTTAGTCCCCCAGGCAGCAAAAAATTCATATCTCGCACTGTTTCAGAGACACTGTACAGGTGCCGAAAGGCACAGTGGCGCCGCAATGTTATCCTATTGGAAATTTCTCAGCTTCGGAATGCTGTTTTGGGACCAAACCAGAAAAAGGCACATCTGTGAGACCAGGGCTTGCCACCCTGAAAATTTCAGCCCAAAAGCACAATCCACCTTGGCACGATGAAGTGACAAAGAAAACAACACATGGGAAAATGTGTTTGCGCAGTGTTTTTGCGATAACTTTAATGTGTTCACGGTACTCCTATCTCTATAATGGGAATGTTGCCGGGCATAGAAAAATGTTGTTGAGGTTCCTTTTTTTTGGATTGCAGTCATTGCCATAACAACAAAAAATTTTATTGCAACAACAAAATGGCATAAAAAGCTTGAAAAACATATTTCCAGATCACCAGCTGAAAAACTAATGCCAGGGTCATGTTTCTAAGGGTAAACAGAACTGTTGGTGTTTACCAAAGGGCATTATTTTTCAAGTTATGTTTTATGTCTCTCGCAAACTGACAACAAGATGGAGGTAGCATGAAAACAAATTTAGGGAGCACAACAACAAAAATGTGATTGCGAAAGTTTTCACAATGCACATATAAATTTTCCCATAGGCTACAATGGGACATAAAAAACTTGCATAACTTTTGAACAGATTAATTTTTTTTTCACCAAATCTTCAAAGAGCACCAGTTTAACCCAGGCCACATACAGACAGACAAATTTGAATCCACTCAGATGCATTCTTCAGTACTTTATGGCCAACCACAAAATGCACAAAAGTTGTTTTTTTTTCACTTTTTGGATGCCCTATGGTTCCACAACTGTACATCTGACTGGAACAAAACTTTTCAGATCCAGAGGTCTATAGTTGTACACCGCACATGCACAATTTCAGGCAAAGTGGACAAATGGTTACAAAGTGATTAAAGTGCAAACTTGGGGTTTAACATTAAAGTGGCAAGCCGACCCTAATATCTATCTATCTATCTATCTATCTATCTATCTATCTATCTATCTATAGATATAGATATAGATATAGATATAGATATAGATATAGGTATATATATTATAGGGTCGCGATTGTGCCCTATATTTAGGGTTTAAAAGGCACTTCTATGTTAAAGTCAAAATGTTGTGTGTTAATAACTTTGGACCCATTCAACGGATTTGCCTGAGATTTGGTATGTGTGGTGGGGCATGGTAGATCTCATGATCTGCCAAATTTTGTTTTGGTAGGACGAATGGTCTTTGAGCACAAAAATGTTGAAAAATGCAAAATTATCAGTTTTTGGAGGCAGCTTTTGGGATTTTGTCTATGGTCCTGTGCAGCCATCATGTGGTGTGCCACTCTGCAACATGGCTCATCTGAAAGAGCTTGTCTGCCCCAACATGCCGCTTTTCATTTGGTGAAAAAAATATTAAGGCATTCAAAAGTTATGCCACTTTTAAGTTCCCATTATAAGTCAATGGGAAAATTTATATGGTTGTTTTGCAAACAAAGAATGGGGTTCTGGCCATCTGGTCCCACCTGGCAGTCAAAGAATTTGCAGCCTCACGGTACAAGAATCTTTGTCAATGAGAATTCTTTGATCACGAGGTCCGCCATCTAGTTTTTAGATTTCCGATTGCAAAAACACAAATATCTTGGCTCAGGGGTCACTCCTGAAGTAAAACTTGGATGGGTTTTACTCAGAGGGCTCCGATCTATCGAGCCATGCCTTTGGTTTCATTCAAAATGGTCAAAAAATAGAGTTATAACATTTTGAAATCTTTGACCGTGGCTCACTAACGATCTTTGATCGCGAGCCTGCAAATTCTTTGATCACGAGATTCTTTGATCACGATCTTGCATCACGAGCTAAAAACACAATTACATCAGCTCAGGAGTGGGCTAGGGACACACATGAGGGTGGGTTTTGCTCAGGGGGCTTCCTTTAAATCCTTGAAAAAATTGCGTTTCACCATTTTTATTCTTTTGTTATGACGGCAAATTCTTTGATCGCGAGCCAGCAAATTCTTTGATCATGAGATTTTTTGATCACAATAGTGCATTGTGAGGAGGGGTGAGATGGGCAAATTAAAACATCTAATTTCTAAGCCCAGGGGTGCCCTAGGAAGACAAATGAGGGTGGGTTTTGCTCAGGGGGCTTCGTTCTGTCGAACTATGGCATGATGGTGGTTTACTGCAATTCCTTCTAATTTTTGAAATACAGCATTTTATATTCTTTGATCATGCTCCCGGCTGGTCTTGTTCTTTGGCTCTGGAACTTACTTAACAGAGTTTCTCTTACTTGTTTATATGAATGAAACTGTGATTAGTTTTTTTTCAAATGAGCTTTTAAATTATTTAATACCATTTGTAAGCCAATAAGTAATAAGTTGTGTGACCATTCAGTTTTGGTGTTCTGTGTTGCTTCATGGTCTAAATGTTACCCCATTCTTCTTCACTGTCGCTTCTCAATATGTTTACACAAGGAATGGGGCAACATTTAGGCCTCACAACCCCAATGACACACCCCATCATCTGTCAATTTTGGGATGATTGACGGGTCCACGAGAGAGGGGTGGGGCAACCCTAAAGATTTTTCATTTCCTGACATTTTGTGTTTTAGCCCTAAATGATGCATTAACTCAGTTTTTTGCATAGTATATATATATAATGTCTGTTATTGTTTTAATACGTTATGTACATTTAAAAATAATATGAACATGAAACAGTCTTTTAAATTAAAATCTCCTAATCCCCTCAGAATGCTCCTTTTAGTTTTAACAACTTGGATTACAAAATCGTGATCACATAACACAAATTATTGCCAATCACATCTTTAACAATGGAGGAATTACTTTTCCCAAGAAACGATTCAGTGATTTCTTAATGGTTTTGTTTCATGCAATTTGTATATGGCACTGAGAGTACTGAAAGTTCTTATGTTTCTTCTGTATTTGTGACAGTCATTTCCTGATGTTTGTAAGTCTGTAGATTTTACCTATAATGTCTTCTGTATATGGAGGTTGCTTGTCTTCACTGAGAGATACAGCAAAACTAAAGGCTTACATACTTTCATTTCATTTTAATAATAGGAAAAAAAATGCTTAGGCATCAAGAGCCTATTTTCAAAGATGAACCAGTCAACATTACAGTACAACACATAATAAAAACACACAATATACAGGTATGGCATACAATACAGTAATACCTTGCCATTATAAAACTGTTATACAAGCTCACTACTTAGCACATTTACATGTTTCAAGATCATTCAAATATGATTGGTTAATACACATTCAGTTGAGTGCAGTAACTTTTAAGTATAGAACAGAAGGCAATTTGAAGTATCTGCTAACAGAAAAGTGCAGTAAAATCAAAACAAGTAAATACATTGGGCCCAATTTTAAAAACTATTGCATTTGCCATAATGGATTTGAGGCAGAGAGTTTGATTCAAGTGGCGACTTGCATCATCCAATGTGATAAGACCGATTTTATAAAAATTGCAGCTGAAACTCCTTGGCACAAGTTACTTGCGCTAAACGCATGACTTAGATCAGTTCCCTCCTGATCTACATTTGCTCAACGTGGGGAGCCATTTTACAGGGCTTGTGTCAAACCTTTGGCTCAAGCTGCCATACAGTGAATAAATTATTGCAACTGCACCAAAGGTACTAAAATTTGGTGCAAGTTGCGACAAATTGTTAGGCACATCTGTGTCAAACTTTGCAGTGGGTGCAGGGCTTGATGCAAGTCCTGTGTTCACCTTCTAATATCAGGACCATTATGTCAAATGCAAACACTGCAGAATAGAATAGTATAATGGCTGCAGGAATTTTTCTTTAAGATGTCCAAGTTATGGTCTATCAGATAACAGAATTGGATATATGCACATCTTATGGCATTACAAAACAAAGGTAGAAGTATGGGACACAGTTTGGTGATATTACAGATTGGGGATAGTCTGATGTTAGTGTGCTGCATTCTTGTGGCTGGATATGTCAGTTTTAGAGTGAGATCTTCCTTCATAGGTTTCCGTTTATCTAACTCTTAAGCACACATTGATGGTAATTAATGTGTACTGTATCTGAGAAGTTCTTTTGTCAGAGCACACCAGACACCATGAAGAATGTTATTGCACTTATAAATTAGATTCTAAATTGATTTGTGAAGTGAGGAAGGTCACCTAATTTAATGGCCAGCTTACCTTTGCAGTTTTTTTGGCCTTGTATATTTTCACCCTTATATAACTATTCCTGTCAGACTATGTTTACCTGTTGTCCACTGCTTTACACTCTGGGAGCCCCATTAAATTAGATGCTGTATCTAATGGGGTTATCCTTGTTGTAATAATGTCAAATACATAGATAAATAAATAAATTTATTTCTGAACTATCCATGTGTTCTATGATGACTGGACAGTCAGGCAATACTCTGTTCATGTGTGCTCTGATGACTGCATGGTCAGGCGATATGCTCAATCAATCAGACTGCAATGATTTTATAATGTGTTTTATAATGATCATTATACACTGTGGCCCTCCAATATCTCAGGTGGTCCAGTGGACCACACTGTGCCCGATCGTGGGCATCTGTTTTAATAAAAGAACCCCCCCATCCAATATCCCTGGTGGTCTAGTGGTACCCCCCTCTCCACCCGCCCACTGAGCCCCACCACCTCACTCCCCAGTCGGTTGGTGGGCAGCGCACACCACCTGCCGCCCCACCACCAGCTGACTTGGCACTGACAGGGCTGCATGCCCATTGGTTCTGGCGTGATCCAATGGGTGTGCAACCATCACTACACATTCAGATATGTGATTCATTTTCACATATCTGGAATAATATAATCTGACTATGAGCTGCACTCATTAGCTCACTCTGTGAACCAATGATGTCTACTACCAAGCTACCAATCGGCCAGGTGGCGGGTGGCAGGTGGTGGGTGCTGCCGCTTCGCTGGCTGACCAGGGGAGCGAGGTGGTGGGGCTCAGTGGGCGGGTGGGGAGGGGGTACCACTAGACCAACAGGGATATTGGACAGGGGGGGGTTTCTTTTATTAAAACAGATGCCCGTCATTGGGCAGAGTGCGGTCCACTGGACCACCAGGGATATTGGAGGGGCGTGTTTTCTTTTATTACTACAGATGCCCGCTATCGGGCAGAGTGCGGTCCACTGGACCACCAGGGATATTGGACGGGGAAGGTTTCTTTTATTAAAACAGATGCCTGCGATCAGGCAGAGTGCGGTCCACTGGACCACCAGGGATATTGGATGGGGAAGGTTTCTTTTATTAAAACAGATGCCCGCGATCAGGCAGAGTGCGGTCCACTGGACCACCAGGGATATTGGATGGGGGGGGTTCTTTTATTAAAACAGATGCCTGCGATCGGGCAGAGTGCGGTCCACTGGACCACCAGGGATATTGGACGATGACTTATTTTACAAATGCCCATGATCGGGCATGGGGGGGTGCCGCCAGGTGCAGTCAGAACTCGGGTGGCCACCCACAGGTGACAGCTGCCATGTTGCGCCCTGCAATGCGGCAGCTCACCTGTGGATGGCCATCAGTTGTTCCATTTTTTTTTGGCTTAACTTTGTGCTGGCACAGGTAGGGGTTGTGAATGCATGGCTCTGCATATCCCGGGCTGAATATCGGCTGTGCAGGTTATGCATGGGCAGTCCCCCACCTGTGCTTGCATACATTACTGATCGCTCTGGTGCATGGGACCACTTTCCCCAGAATATCATGCCTGGGCGCATCAGCGGGTTGTGCATGGTGCAACACTGTTGCGCCATGCACAACCCTTTTGAATATCTGGGCCTGTATGTTTTGTTTAGTTAAATTTCCATTTCTTCCCACTACAGTTTCTGTCATTTCAAACAGGAAAAAAAGCATGATGCAATTAACCACTTTAAGGGAAGAGAGAAATCAGATGGAAAACATATGTGTTTTCTATGCACATTCACAGCTTCACAAAAACAGCAATACACAGTGAGATTTAAAGGACTTTTAATCACAAAAATGAAAGATGAGTTCAACTGCATGAGTCAAATGAGCACTTGCTCTGGTCCAGGTTCAGAGGAGATTGAATTTCTGTTATTCTGGACCTAAGCTGTTATATGCCTCTCTCCCCATGCACAACAAAATCAACAGAGTGATAGCAGTTGGAGTGAGAAATGTAAATGCCACAGGTGAAGTTGTCATGAAACACCACCTTTGTCCCAGCACAGTTACTTTCAAAAAAATTGTGTTTTTCATGAATGCATTGCTTGGCCCTCTTCTCAGCCACCTGCCTTACCCCACCCTGACAAACCCTACCCATCAGCAATCATAAATCACTTCTTCTCCCAAAGGTAGGTAGAGCTAACCAGTGCAGTCAGTCTTGAATGATGTCTTCTTTGTTCACTGCCCCCAAGCATGGGTGGGGGTAAATAATAAACTCCTGAAGATCTGGGCTAATATTTATTTTATTTTGTCTCAGTGAGCAATCTTGGTGGTGGGGCTTCACTCTCAGTGTGTGTGTGTGTGTGTGTGTGTGTGTGTGTGGGGGGGGCCCATTATAGTTTGGCTGCATGAGTCAAAGCTGCATGAGTAGTGGAAGACAGCATATCATATGACCTGCTACCCCCCCCCCCATTTGCTTGGGCAAAACTTGTGCCCCTGAAGAAATATAGAGGAACATGGAGTGTCGGGATTAATGTTGATAGACAGAGAACCTCCTGACATTTGCCTACCCTAGAGTCATGAAATGCAGAATTCCTTGAATAAAATGCACATTTCACAAATTAAAGCTCATATTTTATAAATGTTGTAGGAATATAAACATTAAGAAGTGCTCTCAGTGCTAGTTCAAACAGCAGAGCGTCAGGTTCACACGTGGATCTTGCAACCAGAAGGCCCCCTTGAAAGTGTCAAAGGCTATAGCTTGCGGCACTTATGGATGTCGCAGTATGATGATGTTGTTGCAGAACATTTGTGCAGCATTTTTATCCCATTAGGCATGCATTGATCAATTTTACAATCTGCACTGCATTTACCTGCTTGTAGGAAAATATTTCCACAAGCAGCTGTTAAGCAGGAAAAGTGCACAAATAGTGTCTTATTTGCAACATTACCTGCCAACTGATAGGAATAATTGTGCCACAGCTGGTGATTCCATATCATGCCATACTCTACGATAAAACAGAAGCCCCGTCCCATTTAAGTACCACACTAAAGGGAACATCTACCATGTTCTTTACATGTTTTAAAATAATCATAAATTTTGGCATTTGTGGAATTGTTTTATAACACCATTGTTTTGTTTTTTTGTGTTTTCATATTCATTCCTTATTTAGTGTTTCTTACTAATGCTGCCTTTTTCTACCAAATATCCACCTTTTAATTACTTACATGGCCCATAATCCAGTGATATCAGTGAACAAAAGCCTACAATGAACTAAGCTTTCCACATAGTGCTTCTGCTAAACTGATGTCATTGCATTCCTGACCTGCTAATTAATAAATGAATATTTGATAGATAAAAGGCTGCATTAACAAAGGACCATAGATAAGGGAAAAAATGAGACTGGTTGAAAACAACCATGCAAAACAGTACAGTGAGTCTGTTAAAAAGACTTCACGCATGTAAAAAAAACAATGTTAATATTCCCTTTAGGGTTCTTCCAGACTGAATAGTGAGAATCTGGATCACAGCCTTCAAATGTTCTTGCTTTTGGGATAGAAAGACTGTAACTTGAGTCCTGCTGTTAATTTTTACTTAGAAGCTATGTTGAATTGTTTATAAAATAAAATCCCTAAAATGGTTTCTGTATGGGAAAAGAGATTTTAGTCTGCTCAGTGGGGTTAGCAAGGAGCCGCCAAATGTGGCAAAGTGGTGGCTATGCAGCAATGCTGGGCTGGGTATGTATGATTCACCTGTACTTGGGAAGCATAGCTCTGCACCTTCAGACAAGCGAGAGATGGCCAGCATTGCTAATTGCCAGTCACTGCTGTGCAACTGACCATGGCCCCACCCCAGGGATACAGCTCACATGGTGCAGCTCTAAGGACAGAGCAGGCATCCAATTGGATGCATGTCCTAGTCCTCTAGAAGATCCTTTGCTCCGGATAGAGTGGGGGATTCTGGGAAAGCATGGGACAATCTTTTTTTTTAAAAAGATGGACAAGTGCCCGAATGGCTTCCCCCAGTCCTCTCAGTTAGCCTAGAGGGCTGGGGCAGCCTAATGAGTATTCCAAATTCTGCCACAGCTGGCAGGTGTAAACTGAGGGGGCACGTGAAAGATATGACAGGGTCTCTGCTGCTGCATTCTGTGACCTTTTTGCCCAGCACTCTGCACCGCCATGAATGGCATGGACTGCAGGCATGCCTGTGGCATTCTGACGAAGGGCTGGCTATGCACCACTGATCTGCAGTGCATAGGCAACCCACCCCTTAATTCATAGGGGTCAATATCTATATTAAGGTATTAGCTCTGTAAGATCAATTTGCTAAAGACTCTTACACTAATTCATTACAGCTTAAGTGGAACAATGAAAGAAGTGAAAACTGGCCCCCATGGCTCCCTGCAAACTCTGAAGCTGTATCTCCCCCAGCAGCTCCTCCAATTGGGTGACTGCATCCTGCAATGAGCGGGGCTTAGTGAAGGCCTGTGAAATGTAAACTTGGGAGCCATGTACACAGGATTCTGATAGCTGTCTTGCTGCATCACTCAGCGGGAGCAGTATCTACCATAGCAGGGATCATGAAGCCGTACCAGACCTTTCAGCAGCCCCCCCCCCCCCCACAATGATCAGTGGAGCTAATCAAACCCACTGGGATTCTGAACTCTGAAGTCACACCTTCCTCCAGCAGCTCCATTAATGGACAGTCAAATCCTGCATTAGGTGGGGCATAGCAAAGCCCACTGAAATTTGAGCTTGGGAGCCTGAACAAAAGATCCTGGTGACAGACTTAATGCAACACTTGTTGAGAGCAACACTTTCGACAGCAGGGGTCATGAAGGCATTACAAGAACATTCAGCAGCCGTCTCCACTAGCAATCACCACAGCCATCCAGATCCACTGAGATACTAAACACTGATGCTACACCTCCCCACCAGCACCTCTTCTAGATGGGGGTCTGCATCCAGATGTGGGTGGGGCTTAATGAAGTCCACCTAAATTTGAACTTGGGAGCCCTGAACAAATGATTTAACAATCCTAATGAATTTTGGAAGACTCTGAGAAAAATACAGGGCCACTTCCTTCCCCCTACCCTCCCTGTAAAACTCTTCTCCGATGGCAACTCAACCACTAGTAAAAAGGATATCCTAAACCTCTTAAATAACCACTTTGTCATGGTGGGTCTCACCTTTGACTCATCCCCTGCAAATATCCTACACTCATCTCTTCTTAATTCAGACACCTCTCCTTCTCCTCCTATCAGGGCCTCATCCCATGCAAATTCTTTTCGTTTTAGCCCTGTTACTTTTAAACAGGAGGAAGACATGTTGCCAGCCCTCAATGCCTCTAAGAGTGCTGGGGCTGACCAAATTGACCCCAAATTCCTGAAACTCAGTTACCACATGCTGACCACCCCCATCACACACCTTTTTAACAAATCTCTAGCCGATGGAGTCCTCCCTCAGGAATGTAATGTAACCCACATTGTCCCACTCTTCAAAGCTGGTGACCTAAGTGATCTAAATAATTACAGAGTATATCCCACTTACCAACCTTCTCCAAATTCCTCAACAAATTAGTTAATTCCCAAAACAGAGTCTGCCTTGAAACACACAATATGCTGAATCCCTTGCAATCTGGATTCAGACCCAAACACAGCACCATAAGCACATTAGCCCAAGTAACCAATGATTGGCAAACAGTGCTCGACATGAAGAACCATATCTGTGCTCTATTTCTAGACCTAAGTAAAGCATTCGATATGGTAGATCATGAATTCCTCTTATGCATGGTGAGAATCATTGGCCTAAATAACAGTACACTCAAATGGTTTACCTCTTACCTAGTTGGTTGTCAGCAACAGCTTAAAGCTCAGAGTGAACTCTCTCTGCTAAAAACCCTCATGAGAGGAGTCCCAAAGGGCTCCATTCTTGCACCCATCCTATCCATGAGCTACATAAATGACACTGAACTCAACATTTCCTCAGCAAACATACATCTATTCGTAGATGACACCGTACTTTATTTGCCAAGCCATCCCTAGAATTGGCCAGCACAGGCCTACAACAAGAATTCTGTCTGTTGCAGCATAAACTTTTGCATCTCAAACTGCTGCTCAATGCTAAAAAAAACTAAAGTTATGTCCCCCCCCCACCTAAGTTTGATGCTACTCACACACAAGGAGACATGCCCCAAATCACTACCCTCCTTGGTAAGCCTCTCAAGCCCATAGTTAAATCCAATTATCTAGGCTTCTGGTTAGATAGTAGGCTCTTTTTCACTACACATATAGAAGAATTATCCAAAAAGCTTAGACAAACACTTAGCATTTTTTACCCTATCAGGCACCTCCTCACCTGTGAGGCTATAAGAAGGCTAGTTCAAATAACTTTCATTCCACTCATGGACTATGCCGATCATCTCTACAGTCACTGCCCTGTAACCACACTATTTAAACTGGATACAGTACATCACAGAACCCTTACAGTCATCACTACTGCCCCATATAACACACACCATTGCTCCTTCTATGTGCAACTTGTCTGGCATTCACTAAAAATGAGGAGGATGAAAAATGTGGTAACTTGGATCTATAGAACTGTAACAGGAAAGCTCACCTAGTATATTTTCAATCTCCTTGTTTGTTCTAGGGGTTCCTATTCCCTTAGAAGATACTCCTATTTCTCCTTCGACATCCCCAGAGTCAGAACTCAGCATGGTACCACTTCTTTAAGTTACTCTTTCCCTTCTACTTGGAATCCTCTACCATGCGTTCTGCTAAATTTTGGAAAACCCTAAAGGACACTGAAAGGCATTCATTGGCAAACTCTTTCCCTGCTAAAATTTCTTCAGGTGGCTCTTCCACTTCCAATAAACAGACAAATCTTAACCTCTTTAACAACCACTCTGCTACCGCTGGGCCAGCATTTGATACATGCTCTTTCAATAACTTTCATACCTAACTTTGTGCCCAGGATCCAGATTGTCCAGCTACTGACACCCCTGCCCAAGGTGCTGTTTTCTCTTTCTCTCCAGTAACTCTGAAACAAGTAGATTTACTACTAGATCTGGAAATTAAAAAGAGTGCAGGTACTGATCTTATCGATCCTTATTTTTTAAAACTTAGCTACCATGTCTTGTTTGCTCCAGTCCCCCATCTTTCAATTTGCCCCTCACTTAGGGTGACATCCCTTCAATTTGGAAAACTGCTCACATCATTCCCCTGTTCAAATCTGGTAATCTGAGAGCTGTGAATAATTATAGACCCATATCCCTGCTTCCTATCCTCCCTAAACTGCTTTAGAAATTAGTTAATTCTCAACTAAGGAAATATCCGACTCCTTTAATTTACTCAACCCTGTTTAATCTGGATTCAGACTGTGTCACAGCATGATAGTAGTGCTTGCAAAGGTCACTAATGACTGGCAGAATGCCCTAGATGTTAAGAATTATGTATGTGCCTTATTTCTTGACCTAAACAAGGCATTTGACACAGTGGATCATGACTTGCTTCTGGCCACACAACGTAACATTGGTATGGACTCCCTAGCATTGAAATGGTTTTCCAGTTACCTTATTGGTTAATACCAACAGGTTAAAGCAGATGGGGACCTTTCACCCTTAAAAACACTTTAGAGAGGTGTGCGGCAAGAGTCTATCTTGGGACCTCTACTTTTTGCACTTTACATCAACAACATTGACGCCGGTATCAAATCATCCAATAGTCATCTCTTTGCAGATGATACTGTCCTTTATATTGCTTGACCTACACCAGAACTGGCCTGTAGAGACCTTCAACTAGAATTCAATTGGCTGCAGCAAAACCTTCTGAACCAAAAACTCCTATTAAATACCAAAAAAAAACAAGGCTATGTTTTTCACACCATCAATTAACGCCTCAAAATCCCTGTATCCTAGGCACACTACCTCAGATTACCACGCTGTTAGATGAATCATTAGAATTTGTGATCTAATTTAAATACCTGGGGTTCTGGAATGACCATACACTATCTTTCACCGTCCACACTGAGGAACTTTCAAAACAACTAAAGCAGAGACTTGGCCTCGTCTATCAGATTAAGCATCTTCTCAATCAGCATGCTAAAAAGAGATTGGTTCAAACAACTTTCCTTTCACTGTTGAATTATGTTGATTTTCTATATGGTCAAGTTCGTAATTCTGCTCTATCAAAGCTTCTATAGAGCTATAAGATTTTTTCCTAGAGCACCATATTCCACCCGTCATTGCTCCCTTTACTCCCTAGTAGGCTGGACATCTCTTAATTTTAGAAAGCAAAAAAATGCTTCCCTCTGGACAATAGAGCAATCAACAAGAAGCTTCCTCAATTCTTCTCAGATGGTCTACCTCTCTGTACTGTAGGCACTGTATTTACTTCCTGAGAAGCCACTCATATATTTTTTTAATCATCCCAAAAGTTAACTTGCACTTTGGCAGAGTGTCCATAAGTCATGCACTTTCCCAACTGTGGAATAAACTTCAAAAAACCTTGAAGTTGGCTATCCCTTTGACACTGCCCTCATTCAAAATGCTATTTGCATGCTCATTCAAGGAGTCCTACAATTGCTTCCTGTGATGGGCTTCTAAATAAGTTCTCAGTCTTCAATGACCTCATCCTTCTGGCCACCTCTCTCTCCTGCTGCTTTTTCTATATACAGTTTATATATATACAGTATATATATATATATATATATATATATATATTAGAGGCAAAAAACTCCATTTAATGCATTAGTTAGGGTTGTTCACAGCGACAAAAGTGAGGAAATTCGCTGTTAGAGTTGAAAACCCCCTTGGACCCCGCCCACCCCAACCGGCATTGGGGGTGCGCATTGGGATCGTCGCCCTAACTCTCACCCATGACATGAGTAAAGCAGAAGTATAGGAGAATGGGGTGAGAGTTAGGACCCATGATCCCAATGCACCCCAATGCGGTTGGGGGTGGGCTGAGGGTCAAGGCGGGTTTCAACTGTAACAGAGAATTTCCTCACTTTTGTCGCTGTGGAACAACCCTAACTAATGCATTAAATTGAGTTTTTTGCCTCTAATTTCCCTTCTTTTTGAGAATGATAATGAGAAATAGTGAATGTAATGTAGCGGCAGGAGCGTGGGACAGCAACACAAACAGAAATGCTAACAGTGGCGCACATGGTAACACAAATGTGAATGAGAACAGAAAGGGTAATGCACATGGTGGCGTAGACGTGAACGGTCTGCCACGTGAAGTGTTGTCACATGGTAACATGGTGCCTGCAAACAGAAATGTCAATGGGCATGGTGACGTAAAGTGAAACAGAAAGATAAACAGTACTGTAGACAGAAATGGCAAATAATAACAGAAACGTAAGCGCAAATGAAAATGCAAAGGGATACTCGCACATGGTGGCGCCAGGCGTCAGCGGTAAGTGAAATGGGTACAGAACACGCCGAAAGCGGAAGGGCAACAGTAACAGTAATGTAAGCGCACAGGCTGGTTTTCTCCAAAACCTGCATAGAGAAAGACAGTGAGTACAAATAATGTATGCATAATAATGAGTATCGGAGCAGAAAATGAGAACTTGGAATACTAAATACATTATATCTCAGGAACCGTACGACGTAGAAAAAAAATTTAAAAGTCGTATGATTTACAACTGTCTGGGGCTAAGCATTTTTCCGACGAAAAGTCTGTATCTCGCACCGTTTCCGAGATACGGGCCCTAAAGGTGCGGCAAACGCAGTAATGTTATCCTATGGGGAAAAAAGAGGAGTTCAGAGTGCCATAACTTTGCCTCCCTGTAATATTTTTTCACCAAACCACTGAAAGGCACATCTGTGGGCTGTTGGCTGTCTTCCCTCCAAATTTCAGGAAAAAAGACCAAACCGTTATTTTGCAGTAGGGATCCAAAGGATTTCTGTAAAGCGTCGGGCACCATAATGTTATCCTATGGGAAAAAACGTCAACTTTGGAGTACCATAACTTTGCCGCCGTGTAATATTTTTTCCAAAACAGCAATGAAAGGCACATCTGAGAAATGTCATCTGCGTTCCCTCAAAGTTTCAGCCCAATACTCCCAACCGTTCTTTTGCAGCAGAGTGCCAAAGAATTACTGTTATTTTGGGCACAGTGTCGCAAAGTAGTGTCGCAATTTGCGAAAGCTTTCGCAAAAATTTGTGACACTTTCGTAAGTGCGACACTACTTTGTGACACTACTTTTTCCAGAAATTTGAAAAACATATTTCTGGGGTGCTTTACCCCAAAATAAAGACATGGCTAGCATCCTCAGGGCCCGACTAGGTGAGTACAAAAAGGATTAGGTTGATAGAGGGACTCAATTTTAAATGCCAAGCATTTTTCTGATCACTAAATGAAAACAAGATGGCGGATTTGCCACAGTAACAGGGCCATTTGCGACACTAAAAAGCGCATTTGCGACACTGTCAAACTTTTTGTTAACTTTTCCCATTGACTTATAATGGGAAATTGTTTTTTGAATAATTTTTGAACCGTTTAATATTTTTTCACGAAATCTTGGAAAGGCACATCGGGGACCCTGTCGCACCTTCCCTGAAGATTTCGGGCTGGTCGCGCAAACCGTATGACCTGTAGTCGCGACCATTGAATTCTAGAAAAAGTGTAATCGTGCGCACAGATCACGCTTAATAACTCCACAGCCATATATCCAACCAGTATGAAACAATGCAAATCCGAAGGCCTATGGTTCTTGATTGTGTATTCCAAATTTCAGGCAAATCCGTCAAGCGGTTGCAAAGTTATTAAGGTGCAAAGTTTTGGGGTTTAACATAGAAATGGCTCCTCAACCCTAACTATAAATATATATATATATATATACTATGTCTTCTGTTGGCACCCTTTGCAATCTGTGTCAGGCCTTTTGACACCATGCATTTCTGCTTAAAGTTGAACCAGCATAACATTCTGTGGTGATTTGCATATGCAGCCCATGATGCTTTGCATTGTGGGGGCATGTGTGATTTTATATATATACTGTATATGTGTATATATATATATATATATATATATATATATATATCCTCTCCCTTACACCTTTTACCTCTCTTCTTGAGATGCTCATGTACAGTATATACTGTGGGCTGGATATTCAAACTGCGCCATTCTGTGGTGCAAGCCCTTGCGCTGCTCAAAATAGTTGCGCTGGGGTGTGGCAGGGGCGATATTCAATGGAGTTGCGCTATTGAGCAACTCCTTTGAATATCCCCCCCCCGGCCACAGTCACTGTGCATGGCACAGTGGAACTTGCGCCACCACAAGTGGTCAGAGTGGAGCATTCAAGATGCGGTGGTGCAAGTTCCATTGCGCCATGCACAAATTTCTGATATTCAAAAGGTGACATGCAAATGGGGCCATAATTCATGCAAGGCACAGGGGGTGCCATTTGCATCTACTTATGGCTCAATTTGCATGCCATTAGCATGCAGGTGCACCGATCCCCGACGACTTGCACCTGGGGCCCTGCCAGGCAGCAGCCGTCAGGGACCGACGCCCCTTGCAGCCCGATCACGGGCATAAGTGTAGTAACTCCCCTCCCCTGACTGGCCCGATCGCGGGCATAACTGTAATAACCCTCCCCCCACTAGCTCGATTGCGGGCAAAACCATAGTAACCCCTCCCCACTATAGCCCGATCGCAGGCAAAACCATAGTAACCCCCTCCCCCCTAGTAGCCCGATCACGGGCAGAACAAGTTCAACCCCCAGAACATATCCTGGTGGTCCAGTGGACCACAGCTAATAACGTGGGCATTAGAGTCACCACCCCAAGGTCCATACCCTGGTGATCTGAGTGGCCCCCCACCCACCCACCATGGAGCCCCCCACCCGCTCCCCGTCAGCGGTGGGTGGCAGCACCCCATCTGCCTGCTGCCCGCTTCGCCCGCCCGACTGACTGCTTCGGTAGGGCTGCATGCCCCATGGTTCAGAGCAAGAGCCAATGGGCGTGCAGCCTCCCTTCAAGGCAGTCCAGATATGTGAATGAATGATTCATTCACATATCTGGTTAACTATAACTATAGGCTACGCCCATTGGCTCTTGCTCTGAACCTATGGTGCTCAGAGCCAATGGGCGTGCAACCCATACGGTTAAAACGAGTCCAGATATGAATGATTCATTCATTCACCTAACTTCTGCTCTGTTATGGAGCTGCAGCCCATTGGCTCTTGATCTGAACCTATGGGCATGCAGCCCTACTGAGCAGTCAGTCGGCGGGTGGCGGGGCAGCAGGTGGGTGGGGTGCTGCCACCACAGGCTGACGGGGTGGTGGTGGGGCTCCGTGGGTGGGTGGGGTGGGGGCCACTAGATCACCAGGCTACTTGGATCTTGGGGGTGAACTGTAATGCCAGCGATTGGGCTTCTAAGTCCACTGGACCATCAGGGATATTGTTCTTGGAGGGTTGACCTCTAATGCCCTGATCGGGCCAGTCGGGGTGGGGTGATTCAACAGTTATGCCAGCGATCGGACCGTCAGAGGGAGGATTTATACAGTTATGCCCGAGATCGGGCCAGGCAGGGGGAGAGGGAATTTATACAGTTATGCTCACGATTGGGCCAGTCGGGGGAAGGGGGGTTACTATTATGCCCACGATTGGGCTGCAGAGGGGGCACAGGGAGTAAGTCAAGGCCCACCCACAGGTGGCAGCTGCTGTGTTGCACCCTGCAATGCAGCAGCTCACCTGTGGGTGGCCCTCGACTTACTTTTTTTTTTTGCTCACAGTTGTGTAGGCATAGGTTAGGTTGCACCAACAACTCTGCACAGCCTGCTGAATATCGGCTGTGCAGTTTATCATGTTCCTCCCCTCCAGTTGAGCATGCCTTCATTAGCATTGCACTGTTGCTCCAGCTTGACTTGGGAGGCACAGCTGCCTCCTGCTGAATATGGCGAGATAGGCAGTTTCGGACTTGCGCAGGCGCAACCCTATTGCGCATGGCGCAACCCTTATGAATATCCAGCCCTGTATATATTGTTGTACATTGATGACTGCATATGTTGCTTATAATGCTGTGTATTTTATGTTTATTATGTATTAGTTGTGGACTTCAACCTCATTGTACTCCACATTTATTATTTGTATGTCTTCTCCTTATGTACCATACTACATTGTTGCACTGATGTTATATATCTGCCAACATGCATCTTGCAAATGAGTTTACTCAATGGTGTTTTGCCTGGTAAAATAAAGATTGATTGATAGTATTCAAAAATTGCTAAAACTTTTGTATCTCATTGATATGGCTTCCTGCAAAACACAACTTTGCCACCTCATGAAAGAAGCTTGTAATTGTTTCCACAAGCCATAGCACTCAAGCCTGACCTCACATCCACTTCTGCTCTTTTCATCTTTACTTTCATTTATCATTGCTTAAGCTCACTCTTCTTTTATCCTTTTAGGTAGGACTTGAGCTCCACTGGAGCTCTCTCCCCTTTCCCCTCCCATGCTTCCTTGCTCCTTCCTCCTTCCCTAACCCTCCCCTCCTTGCCTCCCCTCTCCCAAACACCTTGTTCCATTTGGTATCCTCTTCTGCCCCTCTCCCCATTGCTTCTCTCCTCTCTTTCATAAAATCTTTGCTCCCATTCTCTCCTGTCTTCCCCCACTGCCTACCCACCTTACTGGATTGTATATACTTATATATATTGTCTTTTAATATTGTTTATTATTGTAAAATAGCATCCATATGTCCATTTATTGTATTTTAAATGCCTTTTATTGTTCCTGTTGATTATCAGGTTATGTGTATTTTCCACCCAGGACCATCTTGCAAACAAGTTTTTCTTACTGATGTTTCTCCTGGTTAAATAAAGATTAATTGATTGATTGACTGATTGATAGATTGAAATTATTCTGGTGGCCGTCTTGCTGCATCACTTGGAGGAAGAAGTACTTTCAACAGCAGGGGTCGTGAGGGCTTAATCAGACTTTTCAGCAGTCCTCCTTCCCAATGATCACTGGAGACATCCAGACCCACTAGGATGCTAAAGTCTTAAACTATGCCTCCTCCCTGCAGCTTCTCCAATCAGTTGGCAGCATGTTGCAGTCGGCAGGGCTTATATCCTCCTTAAGCCCACCACTGTAGTGGGCCTTTTCCCACCATAGGCTTTAGTAAAGAGCAGGAAGGGATTAAGGGTGTCGTACTGAGCACATCAGCATGGGCTGGCAGTCAGCAAGAGATGCCGCCTAACCAGTTTAATATTTCAAGGCCCCAGTTGGCCTGTCACCACTGCACTGCTTTCACCCATGGCTGTAAGTATACATTGTTGTATATTGTTGCATATGGACAACCAATAAAACTGTTCAGTTATAGCCTTTTCATGGTGTAGTCTCCTTTGATTAAGTATCAGTCAGTTCCACAGCAGCACAGGAAGGTGGGTCACCGTGCTTCCACTACTGAGTTGTTGCTTATTATTCAGGCTTCTGCTTGCCATTGGTTTATTACATACAAAACTGTTATGTTCTGTTAATTCTATTAGTGTTCATAAAATGCCAACTCTATTTAGCAGCTTCGAAGATGGCAGGGCTGCAGACACACAAACCACTGAGCCATAAAGTCTTGGCAAATGTCTGCCTCACCACAAAACACAAAGAACACCAATTAAGAGCAAATTTCAGAATAATATGCATCACCGTTAGCAGCAAGCAGTTCAAATCTAAACAGCAGCAACACATAAATGCTAATGTCTCATACTGATGGTGCCATCAGCATGAAACATTAGTGTTTATGCACTGCTGCTGCTTGCTACTTGTATGTATTTTTGTACTGTTTGCTGCTAAAGGTAATATATACTGTATTAAATTGAAATTTACACTGAATTGGTGTTCACAGTGTTTTGTGGTGAGGCAGATGTTTGCACAGACATTCTTGCTCAGTAGTGTTCTTAAAAGCATACAAGGTCCGTTGCATCCACTTTCACCATGCCCACTGCCTACTCTGCTTTACTCTATTACTGTACATGTGTGAATAGCCAACTGACCTCCTCACATGGTTTTAAGTGCCCCCTTGCTCCTCACTATTTGAGTTGACCCATTATTGTACTTGTTCACTATAGATTTTTCAGGTTGTTACATGACCCAAGCTACACTCCATCTCGGTGGCCAAATCTTGACTCCTAATCAGTCGGTTTTAGTGGCTCAGAAAGTAGCACTCTTGCCTCTGAGGCTGGGAGATCAGAAGGCTGTGGGTTCTATCCCCACACCAGGCACTTGGGTTAAATCCCAGTACTGACACTGTAGTTCAGGATGAAGGGGTGCTGCACTCCTGAGGTGCTGTCTTTCAGATGACATGTTAAACCGTGGTCCCATCTTCCTGTTCTGGTGGTAGTTCTGGTAGATGTTAAAGATCCCATGGCACTTCTTGAAAAGAGTTGGGGAATTTTTTTTAAACAAAAGAAAAACATGGCATCATGTCAAAAACATTCAATCAAAATCAAGGAACATAAGCAAATATGTACATAACAAAAAACAAAGATAAATCAATTACTGTGCAATCCCTTTTAAATGAAAAAACTTTACCCCACACCCATGTGCCCTCAATACTTATATCTGGTGTACATCAAAAGATAGCTTCTAAATTCTTCCATAAATATATGACTTTATCTAAGTTGTACTTATTTATCACTTTCTTTAACTGTCATTATAGCTACTTCAGTTTGTGCTATCAAAACTTTGGTTCTTTGTTGAATTTGCTGGAATACATATTGGCATCTACTTTGCCGCATGTAATATTTTATAACTGCAAAAATTACATGCAATGTACTAGCATGGAAATTTCTCCATGTCCCTGTATAATCCCCCAAAAGTGAGGTATTATATAAAATTCATTCTGGATAACAATGGCCATCTCCATTTAAAAGCTAGGTCTGCCCAAAATTATACACTCTATGGGAAGTTAAAAAAAATGATATCATGTCTCTTCACACGTTATGCAGGATAATTCTGGACAATATCGCTCCTGCAAAGCTTTATGTTTTAAATATCCCTTAACCCCTAATTTCCTTTAACAACACAGACAAGTGACACCCCACATATTCTGTGGTATTCTGTTATTTGTAAGGCCTGCAAGAGCCTGAGGCATGTAAAAATGTTTTTTTTCCAGTTTCTACTGCCCAATCTTTTCTCAACTTGAAATTGTGTAATCCGGCACTTTGTACTGACTTAATATTTTTGTAGGAACATGGTCCCAAATATGTCTGAAAGGCATGCCCCAACCAAACCTGCCAAGAGTGTTTTGTTGTATTTTTACAACTCCCCAAGGTGTTAGATAAAAAAAGTACAGCAAAAAAATATTAGGTTCACCATATTAAGTCCCCCCTCTTTATATGGTAAATATGTAATCTGTCTTTTGACCGAATTCAGGAAACTGCCCCATACCATTTGGAAAAAAACAACTTAAAATCCTAGTTTCCAGCTGTATTGGAAAAGGGTAAATATAACTTAGAAATGTGAATATGGGTAATAGAATTTTTGTAATAATCAGTACTCTTTTATTCATACCTAGCTTCTAATTTTTCCACATCCAGACCTTTGTATCACAAATGACTAATTGTTGTTACCAATTGAAAAGAGATGAATCTCCATTATAAAACCAAATCCCCAAACATTTCTGAGGGGCACTGTGTATCCTAATTCCTGCAGTATCCCTGACACTACCTCATATGGCCCATAGAGGGATTGCCATGCTTTAATCTTTATAGATCTCAGCCACTGATACTAACGCAAACTTTTGAAAAACTTGTACTGGTCTCACACCTGAATCTTTAGTAGCCACAAAAATACAGACATCATCTGCATAATCTGTTATTACCTCTGTTGGTAAATTAGGTTGTGGGGAAGACCTATCATTTGTTTATCCCATTTGATCTGTCTGATAATGGGATCTAGTGCAAATGTGTATAATAAGGGACTTAGAGGACATTGCTGTCTGACTCCTCTCTTAAAAAGAATATCTACCCCAAGGTGCCCATTTACTGAGGGAAGAAAACATGCCCCTGCATAGAAACCTCTTATCTACCTTACCAGTGTCCTCAGGACCCCATAAGTAGCTAAGACTTCAAACAGGTATTTGTGATCCACCCGGTCAAAAGCCTTGGCCTGGTCCAAAGCTAATACATACCCTGTGCTATTTCCCTGTCTACTGTTTTCAAATAATTCCCTGACCAGGTATAATTTCTGTTGAATCAGTCTTTGTGGAGCGGCACATGTCTGTGCAGAGGCTATAAGATCTGGTGACATTTGTTCCAACCTTTTACATATCATTTTAGTTAGTATTATATAATCCCAGTTTAACAGACTAATTGGCCTCCAGCTTCTGATGTTGTGTTTGTCCCCCTTCTTATAAATATAACTAATAATTGCCTTCCCAAAATCCGATGTACTTTCTCCCTGTTCTATGTGATCTAGAATGTAATTAAAGACAGGCACTAGTCACATGCTCATTTCATAAACAGATTTTTTGTATAGATCATTAGTTAGGCCATCTAATCCTGGAGATGTACCTGATTTTAAGGTTTTAATTGTAGAATAGATCTTTTCCTGAGTAATTGGCCTACCCAGTGTTTCCCAATCCTCTACATTTGCCTGTGGTAAAGGGGCTGTGAGGAAATCAGTCAGCTTTTCTGTTGCACTATAACTAGTAGAAAATTCTGTGGTCAGAAAATCTTGAACAGTGTTCAGCATACCTAAGTCTGAAGTAACTATAGTCCCATCTACTTTGTATAGACCTCTCATCATGGTCTGATCAAGTCTTTGCTTGCATGCCATATAAGGATCTGACACTGGTTGCTTATCCGTTCCATACCTCACCTCAGCCTCGAGTGATATATGAACATATATTTTTTAATTTTTGAAATTTGTGTTTTAAATTGTACCTAATCTCTAGGGAAAATGACATAAGTTTATACAACTGGTTTCTGTATCCCAAATATTTGATGTAATCTGCATGAGGAGTTTATTTGCCATAAGAAATCTAATATTGACTTAAATCCTTTTTGGTGTCATCCTATCATTCCCACAAATTATCATACATAGTCAATCTTCCTGACAGTAAGTGCTCTATTTTTCCCCGTACCTCACATCTATCTAAAACTGATGAACTTAGTTTCCAGCGTGATGGTTGAGAATAAACCCAAGGTGGAGCTGTTGCTAAACTAAAATGACTTAAAATAAGAAAGTGATCAGAAACTTCTGTGAGCTTGATAGTAGTCTAAAGGGGTGTGCAACATTTAGATGAAAACAGAAAATCAGTTCTTGTGGCATATGCATTCCTATGATATGTAGTCCCTTGGTCAGTCCTGAGCTTCCTATAAGCATCCGTTAGGCCAGCACCATCTATTATGTTTCTAAGTGCATGGGAATCACAATAAACTTTTTTTTGCTATATCTTCTGTGGTTTTGACATCTAAGGTGCAATTAAAATCCCCACCCCAAATAAGGTGTTTTCTGATATATAAATATGGTTTAACAGCCTGAAAAAGCTCTATCCTAGATGCCTTGATTTGAGGGGCATATATATTGAAAAATCGAAAATACAAATCCACAATTATTGTAACTTACTATCAAGTATCAGAACCCTACCTGGTGTTATATCAATTACTCTATTAACTGAAAAAGATGTAGCTTTAAAGAGAATGCCAATGCCATCTGCCGTATCAGTGCCAAAGGTCCAGAAACAGGGACCGCATAGCGACTTCTCCTTACCTGTTCTACTTCGAAAAGGGAAGATAATCTAGTTTCCTGTAGGAACACCACATCTTTTCCCAGAGTTTGTATGTAATTTAAAACAGAAATTATTTTTTTCATACTACAAACATTAAAGGGGGCTATGCTTAATGAGGTCATAAATGTATTTAGTTATGTGTGGGGGGGGCACTACCTCAATCATTCTTTTCCTGTGAGGCCTTAGTCTTTCATTTCTTTCCCTTCTTTCTTAGTTACCCTCACCCCCCCCTTTTGCCCTCTTCTTCCATTTCTGACACAAACTCTGATTTAACTGACATGTCTGATTTATGCTCTGAGTCTTCCCCTTCCCCCTGTAAGGAAGCATTAGCATTTTGTATAGGTACACCAAAAGGAAACAATGGCAACCTAGCCACTGCCCTAGCAACGCTCTGTTTTCTGGGGCTGTTTTCCCTGTAAGGGGTGGCATGTGTGGCAGCCTACTAGCAGCATCAGAATCCTCAGTTTCCAGCCTTACTACTTTTTTGACCTAAGATTGTTCATTGTCATACCTTTCAGGGTAAGGAGGGGTGTCTTGGCCTAGTCCTTGGCCTACTTCCTCCCTGGGCTCTATATTAGTGAGATAATATGGCTCATGGTGGCCCTGAGCAAAGCCTGTAGGTTAGTTACGGGTGCTGCATGCCTCACTCATATCAGTGAGTTATATGCTCAATCTGGCTCCAACTAAATAACAGGATCAAATATCAAACCTGCCTCCTGTGCAAAAAAAAACTCTACTTGGATTACTACCCTCGAGCATTGGTTGCCTGCTAAACAAATCCCCTAAGACCCAACACACACGTACCTCAGTTTCTGACCTCCTTCTAGTACCCTACTGTCGGACTGCTCAATACCAGTTATCCTTTCAATACAGAGCCCCCCTGTGGTTTAATAATCTAAGCAACCAACTGAGCAGTCTTTCTAGTCTGTCCCAATTTAAACATATGATGCATCAGCATCTCCTAACCAGAAGCGCTTGTGATTGTTATACCTAGTTTCCCACTTCTGCAAACACCCTTATACCACTTTTTCCACTCTCTGAGACTCTTACTTGGCTTCCTGTTTTGTTTCACCTCTCCTGACAGAACAATATCCCCCTTCCCCCTGCCATCTCCTCCCTTACCTCACCCCCTCCTTGCTCTTATCCCACTGCTCCCCCCTTCCTGGACCTGTCCAGGTCCTCTGGTCCCCACTCTCCCTTATTTTCTTCCCCTTCATCAGCCCTCCATTTCCCCTCTTTTACCCCTTTTCCCACCTTAGCCTCCCCTCCCTCTCACCTTACGACAAGGATTCTGCCTGCCATATTTTCTTTTCCTTCTCTATTTATACTCTGCCCTATCTTCTCCCTTACCTCTTCCTTACACTTCACCTCCCCCCCACCTCTGATTAGCAATGTTGCTTCAAATGTACCTTATGGTTTTCTATGCTTGCTTGTAATCTTGAGTGTGTAGCACCGTTCCCACTTAGTTACCAGTTGACTTGCTGTGCTCCGATGATTCCACGAATGTAGTCTGTACCACTGTTGATACCGTGAATGTTGTCTATACATCCTAACCTTATTGTAACCCTTTCCTTTGATGTGGAACCTTTGCAAATGAACTGCCCCTAGCTCAAAGGCATTTCTAATCTGAGATTTAAATAACTAAATAAATAAAATAAAAAAATCTGTCTCAGGATTGTCTGTGACAGTATTTTGCTCAGGGCGGGGTCTGGTTGTGTCGGTGGAGGGTCATGTGAGAAAGTAGACCCTCTTTTTTTCTTAAGCATGCTGCACTAGGTTGTCCTGATCCCAACCTTCATTCCTGTTGTGCCTAGCCCAAGGGCATTGATGAAACGCATGCCCTTTTTTATCACGCAAATTACACTGAAACATTTTTTCACACAGGGAACTTTGGTGAACAAAACCTCCACACATAGACCACTTTAATGAATCGCAAGTACTACTCAAATTAGTTTTTGCCCTACTCTTATAACAGGCTCTAGGTTGCCCGCTATAAAAGCACACCTCCCTGTCTTTCCCAAAGAAAACACTGTTGGGGAGATGGATAACTTCAGAATAGATTTGGAACAATTTAACTGAATTTCAACCCCCTCATCCAAATCCCCTCTGTATCAATAATTGCCTCTAGGGGTCCCAAGATGTCACACCTATTTTGCAACCAGTGATATATGTCACTCACATTTACCCCTTCATTGTGGAACAACACTATTACCATCTTTATCATTGGTTTTGTTAGGGAGATTGCATAGAAAGGGGTCTATAGTGGAGTTTGCTTTACATCATTATTCTTCCTCCAGAATCTTTCCAGCCCTGCCTTAGTTTGAAACTCACATCAAAAATATCTTCACCTGATACATGTATTAAAGCATATATGTGTAACCCCTTGGTGGTGCTATCCCAAGGGCTACAACTCCTGCCTGTGTGGCTAGTAGTAGGTTAAGGGGCTTAAGTTCTGAAATGGGTGCCTCCACCCAGAGGTTAGGGTTGGTAATGGTCAGACTAACCTGGGCACAGCCCTCCAGGACACTGTTACCCCCTCTTTCCCTTCTAGTGGCCTGAGCAATATACAATAATCACTTTCGCAGTGCCCCTTGTACACCATACCAGTACCCACACTGTTTGCACTTACCACCAGGGCTGGTTCCTCGATCAACCCAGGGGACCTCCTGTAAAACAAGGTTATGCAGAGTAAATAGCAACAGTACAGTACTCTTGGCACAAACCGGTACCACAGTCAGGTTAAATGCAGCAAAAAAAGTCAGATCTGATTTATTCAGAGGACATGAACAAAGAAAGGGCGTAATCAGGTTGATTGGCTTAAAGGCTATATTAATCAAACAGTTATGCATGAGCTTTAAGTCCCCACACAGTCACACCTTTGGGTACCCAGGAAGGGAGACAATGGGCTATCTAGGAACATTGCAGCTGTTTGGGGCCCTGTGATGGAAGAAAGCAACATGCACAACACACACTATTTGTAATCTGGAGCTGAAGGGCTCAGTTCATGAACGAAAATGCAAGAAGACAATCAGATGACAACACTTTAGATTTAGCTGTTGTTGCAGGGAGCTACCCTGATGTTTACTCATGATACCCAATACTGGACACAGGCAGGACAAAATTGAGACTGCAAGTTGTTGAGCTGGAGTGCATGGAGAAGTGGGGCCCACACGAATCACCGAGGCGTCATTCCTGTTCAAGTGTTGAACAGGGGGCTGATCCACAGGCAGGTCTCTCATCGATGGCTTTCTCTGTGCAACGGGTAGTCAGACTGGGCCAGTGTGGCAAAGCCCAGGCCCAATGGAGATGATTTTATATTCAGTCCATGGGGCTGGATGCAGCTTCCAGCAAGCAGAATATAGTTCAAACCACAGTGGCGAACCAAATCGTAACCCACTAGCAGCACACAACTCATTTATATGTAAGGAAATTCTAATGCAGCTTCCAGCAAGCAGAACACAATTCAAACCACAGTGAGGAGCCAAATCACGACCCACTATAAGCACACAACACATTCACATGTAAGGAAATTCCACTGTACCAGGCAAAAGGCTCTCCGGTCGCAATTACAGAGTCTCTGCACAATCCTGGAGTTCAGAGGTGGCTGGAAGTCCAGACAGGGCAATTGCATACAGCAAATTTTTGGTCTTCTTCAGGTAGGAGCCTGGTCACAATTCAGTTGCTTACTTCGCTATCCAAGTTCGAATCCAGTCCAAAAAAAGGCACAGGTTTCCTCTCAGAGACAGCAGGCAGGCATGCAGGCCAAAACTCAGGCCTTTTCACAGTTATCCCATGCAAATCTATGCCGGGGCTACTGCTTGAATCATTCAAGCTGTTGTCTCTTCACTTCCCAACTCAGAACTGAAACTAGCTGCAAGTAGCTTGGGAATTTCCCCAAGATCCAAAAGGTTCAGGCTGATCTGTCTGTCAGTCACAACAAGGGCTCCCCCTCCAGTTTATTGTAGGTGCCAAAATTCAAAAACTACAATTTCTAAAAGTTTTGACCCCACCAAAGCCCTGTAGAGAGGTTCCATTTTAGATTCCCAGCAGTACTGATTGGCCCATTCTGACAATCCCGTGCCAAGTTGGTGGAGAAAAACAGAACAGTCCTTGCTGCAAAGAAGGCAGGTTAGAACAAACTGCAATATTATTACTACTCTAACAAATGATCAGTAAACAAGAACATTTTCTAACACAGCTCCCTTTTAGATTAATTAACACTGCAATCCAGGCAGCTCTTAAAGAGACAGTACACAGAGGCTGTATCGGCACTCTCTGGCAATACATTTAATCTGCTAAAATGCAGAACACCAGCCTGGCAGAGAGCATTTAGGCAAGCTCAAGGAAGACTTTTTGGGAACCCTCATTTGTTGGGGGGGTTACATATGTCACTGGGAAAGAACTGTAGTAAACATTTTAACAGATGTTGTGCCACATAATATCTATTTGGGTGCTCTGGGAGGCCTCCCCTATACCTAAGCTTAACAGCATTTTTTCTAGGTGCTTGCTCCAGGTTGTTCTTCAATAGATCTGACAAGGTACCCTTTTTAGTATTTTCAGAAGCATTACCTCCTGCATCAACATTTGCCTGACCCTCATTATTATTAGCAGAAGAATTAGTTGCATTACCATCACCCAGTCTGCCTAGTGAAGGCATTTTCGATATGTTGCTCCCCCCATCCATAGTTAAGCCCTTTGATATGGCCTACTTTGATGTACAGGGCATTTCAGCATCATGATTACAGTCTGTTTCTGCAGTATTTAGTTTGTTTAATCCCACAGGATGAGACACTTTTTGAAGTGTTATCCTGGTGTACCTGGAGCTCTGGTTCCTGACTGAGTCCCTTTGTTGCATCATTGCAGGCCTTTTTGTAAAATCCTTTCATTGCTTCATCCCACATTGGGTTAAGATTCCATTGACCATCTTGATGTTGCATCCATACTGCACTTTTCAATGCAGCATCTGCCGACCAGTTCTTAGAATGTGGCTCACTCCCATTTTGCAAGCCAAACTGTTTCTGTATTAGCTGGATCGCTGATACTCCTCCTGACATTCCCGAGATACACACGTCATCTCCTGGAGGCCACAATGAACTTTCAGCCAACTGTATTGCCTGTTCTACCTCACCAGAGGGAGGATTGTCCGGTCGAAATCCCAGAAGAGCAGACATGCTCTCCAGGTCCTGTGTTGCTATCACTGGTACAGAAATTGTAGCAATAGGTGCATCACTCGTTTGTGTGCTCTGCACACTATCTGGATCACTTACATTATGATGCTCATCCTGCAGTAAAATGTCTGCTTTCTCCATAGGAAAATAAGCTGTGTTAGAAATCTCCACCACAGCCTCCACTGCTGTAGACACATCCATATCCTCCAATTGCTCAAGCAGTGTGGCCATTTTGTGACAGCCAGTCAGGGTGTCCCCCTACAGATGAAATGGGGAATTTCCCCGGCGGCCTTGTCAAATTTCCCCCCATTCACTAAAAATACCACCAAAAGCTTAATCTGACTCAAGATTAGTTGGCATTTATCTGTATCCCCTTCCCCCAGGTTGTGCCTGAAAATAGGCAGAATTTGTCTCACCTGGTCAACATAAACTAAATATAAAAAAACTAAAAAATAATAATAATATCGGGTGCACACCCCAGCATAATAAACCTTATGGCAGTAACCTTCCTTAAGGACTTCCGCTTATTAAGACTCTTCATGCCACCTGATTCCTATGCATGTGTACCAGCTGTAAACCAGTCTGCTCTATCACAATTTGCAAACAGCCATAACTTGCCACAATCCATCTCAGCCAGTCACAAGCCTCACGTCTATCACTCATTTCATCTGGCCATCCTGAAACAAAGAGAAGGATGCCTCCTGGTGCCTTTATATCCTCACTGAGTTTTCATGGTTACATCCTGCCCCTAACTAGCATCCTAAGCTTTCTGATTCCCTTATTTCCACTATTCCTGGCAGGGAATATTGAAAGCAATCCTGGCACAGTTACCTACCCTCTTATCACAGAATGACCCCATATGGGAAAATGTACATGACCTAACATTAGTACACATTAATGTCTGCAGCTTCCTGTCCAAATTCTCAGAGAGGGAAGCATGGGTATCCCTCTACAACCCAGATGTCATTAGCATCACAGAAACTTGGCTGAAATGCTACACTCCCTAACTCCATCTGCCACATTATGGGCTTTACCACCTTGACTTAGTCTTCCTCCTAGGGATCAAAACATTGGACTTGGGGGTGGAACTGTTTGGGTAGTCCAATCATTACATCGTGGGGTTCAGTTTTAGCAACCCCCTTCGTAGGCCTACCCATGTGGAGATGGTTAGGTATCATCCTTTATGAGATAAAAGTTCTCATAGCCTGGTGGCGGTGCTTGACCTGTAGTCCCTCTTGTTGGCAAGAAGTGACCCAGACACCCTTGTGATGGCCTATAATTTGGCCATCTCAGTGGCTCTGGATTCCATTGCTCCAGTACGAGTTCATTCTCTCTCCCTTTGCCATCGATCCCTCTGGTTTGATGGGAACCGAGGGAGATGTAGAGACTAGGACGAAGGTTGGAGCATTGCTAGAGATTCCAAGGGTGGGTCTGAAATCATTGGGGGTGAGGGCATTAATGTATTCAGCCCTTACCCTTTGGAATTCTCTACCCCATCGGTTACGGAAGTGCACAACTGTGGAAGGATTTAAACAAGCTTTAAAAACTTTTTTTTGGTGCCAGGCATTTAATGACTGATCTTCTTCTTTGATGAATATTTTATTGTTGTTTTACTGATAATGTATTTGCTTGATTTTGTTTTAAATTGTTAGGTGCCTTGGTCTTGGATAAGGCGCCATATAAACAAAAATTTATTATTTATTATTTTATTTATTTACCATGATCAGGCAGGGCAGACATGGCTTCAAAAGATGTGTGTGTGGGGGTACTTTTATATTTCAGTTTCAGGGACTCACTAAGTGCCACCCTAATTACTAGCAGTGACACAGACAACACTGTCTCTGAAAGGATCATCATAGAACTCTATCTAGGGTCTGCCAAAAAAATGCATAATGCATGTGCCTACAGTCTGTGAAGTATGGTTTGTCTAGCCTGGCCCAATTAATGCAGGGCACTAGTCCATGCAACCCCATGAGGGAGCTCATTAAATTGAGGGACATCAACTTTGACTGCATGGAAACCAACTTGAGTCTCATGCACTACTGATGCAACTCTGTTTCTTCTATCTTATGCCCTTCCCCACCCACTTTAACCATGAGTCCTTGAATCACTTCCTTCTGGACTGGATCCACATTAATCATGATGCTAGGGCCCTTTAGGCAAGCATCCTGTCAGACTCCATCAGCAATCACTCATTAACTTTTTGCCTCTGCTAATGCAAGTGCCCTTGCCATTCCTTCAAGTTTCTAGCCTTAGAGACTTCTCTAAATGCTGCCTTTAGAGACTTCTCTAAATGTGACACTCCCTGCTTGTTCTCAGACTTTAGTGCAGTCAACCAGTACGTTCTGCCCACTTCATTCGATGTAAACTGAGCTGTGGTCTCCTTCACTGTTGCCTTGTCCACCATCTTGGACAAGCACAAACCCTATAATCACCCAGAGATTTCAGGGTGTGAACATAAGATTACACTCCAAAGATTTTCTCTGGAAGATGATGGTGAGGGACACCATGTGGGTGAGTCACAAGTGCACTTCCTCACCCTCTTCATGAAATGAATAGTGATGACTGCACAACCTTTGCAAGCAAGATGTAAAGCCCCTCCCCCCCCCAAGGCAGAATATCTTAAAAATCTACCATCTCAGAACCTGGGCAACCCCAAACATTTCTGGACAGCAGTGAACTCGCTTATCAAATCTGGGATCAAACAAAATTCTATCAAGCTAGAAACTGGGGTTGGGTCCCTACCAGACCCCTTCACTGCTACTGAAGTCCTGAACACAAAATTCCCAGATCTGCCTAACTACCTGGACAACATTCCACACAAGGTTCCTTCCTGTAGTCTTAACAGCCTCATCAGTGGTGGCCCCAGAATTTCACCCTTACCCTTTCAACACATGACATCTGTAAGCTCCTTACAGCCTTACCCAACCATGGTAGTGCCAGCAGTGATAGACTTTGCCTGAGGTTTTTTAAATTAATGAGCAATATTATTGCAATACCACTAGCCATTATCTTTAATCATTCCCTGCCCTCCTCATATATACCCACTATCTGAAAGCAGGTCAGAGTAGTCCCTATATTTAAGTCTGGTGACCCCACCCTTCTTAACAACTGCCATCTCATTTCCATCCTATCTCATCTGTGCAAAATCTTTGAAACAAATTGTCTTCTGGTAAGTATCAGGCCATGTGTCTAAGTATAACCATCTTGCTCCCCAACAACATGGTTTGAGAGATGGCCACAGCACAACTACTGCCTTAGCTTTCTTTACTGACCAAGTTATCAGAGGCATGGATACAGTTAAACTAGCAGGTACCCTGTTCATGGATGTAACCAAGGTCTTTGACCTTGTAGTCCACAGCATCCTAAAAGACAAATTGCATCTCACAGGGTTCTCCACCATAACCACATCCTACTCTTGCAGTTGTCTTTCATGGAGAACACAGGTTGTTAACATAGCGGGGCTATCTCCAACCCACTGGAGTCAAGACTGGGGTACATTAAGGATCTATCTTGAGGCCAGTTTTGTTCTTGTCTATAGACTCCCTCCCTAATGAATGTAAATAGTGACACATGCTGCTATATGCCAATGATCTGTTCATTTTCTGCAGTGCAAAGACCCCAACTAAAATATACTCTACCCTCACAGAGGAGTTTAGCATCACTCAGAGATGGTTATTAGCTAACAGTATCCTAGTCAATGCCATGAAGACTAAGGCAATGTTTGTTTGGGTCAAAACCCAGACTAGCTAAATGGGTGGCAGATACCCCCTAAACTTCATATCCCCCGAATGAACTCCCATTGAGCAAGTGTCTGCCTTTAAATAACTGGGATAACAATTGACCCTCCTTGATCTTTTAAAATCATATTGGGCTTTTGGTTAGATATGTGAATCAGAAATTGGGTGTCAGCTTCTGCCTTAAGGACTTTATGACACCAGGAGCAAGGCTTGACATTTACTTCCCCTTCTGGCTACTGCTCCCCTATTTAAATGCAAAGCTCATCCTCTAACCATTTCAGATTTAACACAATGTATAACAGCATCTGCAGATTTGCCTTGATGGCCCCCTACTCAGTTCATCCCTACTACGTCAACCAGACACTTGGCTCTCCCCGCCAGCCCACCACAAATACTTACTATGCTACTGCATAGAAAAGTACCCTAGGAAGAAAGAGTCTTCCCTCTATCTCCATTCCTCAAGCCTAAGCCTTGTCCTCATAACTTCAGGTCCTCCTGTAACCTCCCCCTGGATTAACACAGAAACATAGACTTTGATGGCAGATACAGACAGCTTGGCCCACCTAGTCTGCCCATTTTCCTACCTAGAGGATAAACTGCAGATCCTATTTAACCAACAGCCTATTTCTTCCTACCCCCCACAAAAATTGCCTTATGTCTGTCCCATGCATTCTTGAATTCCCCATAGTTTTAGACCCCACAACTTCCTCAGGAAGGCTGTTCCATGCATCCACCACCCACTCTGTGAAAAAATGCTTCCTCACATTGCCCCTGAGCTGTCCCCCCTCTAGCTTCAGATTGTGTCCCCTTGTTCTTGCACATCTCTTTTTCTGAAAGATGCTACCCTCTTGGACTTTGTTGATTCCACTGAGGTAATTAAACATTTCTATCATGTCCCTCCTCTCCCTCCTTTCCTCATGGGTATACATATTAAGCTCCTTTAGTCTGTCCTTGTGGAGATGGGGTCTCCAGAACTGGACGCAGTACTCCAGATGGGGTCTTACCAACTGTCTGTATGGGGAAAACAACTTCCTGTTTTCTGCTGGTGATACCTCTCAATATACATCCCAGTATCCCCCCAGCCATCCCTACCACCTTCTCACATTGCTTGCCAACCTCAAGATCATCTGATATGATTCCCACCAGGTCCCTTTCCATTTTTGTTGTTGTTACTACCTCCCCCCCATTGTGTAATCTTCCCCTGGGTTTTTGTTTCCCAGGTGCATTACTTTGCACTTCTTTGCATTGAATTCAAGCTGCCATACTTCTGACCATTCCTCCAACCTTACCAAGTCCATTCTCATCCTTTCCATGCCTCCTTGTGTATCAACCCTGTTGCAGATCTTTGTGTCATCTGCAAAAAGGCATACTTTTCCTTCCAGTCCCTCTGCAATGTCACTTATAAAGACATTAAAAAGGACTGGACCTAGTCACAGAACCCTCATGTACCCCTACTTAGCAACCCCACTTTCTTCAGAGTGACTCCATTTACAACTACCTTCTGTGTCCTGTTGTTCAGCCAATGTTTTACCCAGGCTACAACCCTGGGACCCACTCCCAGGCTGGTTAATTTGACTACTAATCTTTTGTGTGGGACTGTGTCAAATGCCTTGCTAAAGTCTAGGTAGGCCATGTCCACAGCCCCTCCCTGGTCTACTACTTTGGTCACCCAGTCAAAGAAATCAATTAGAGTCATCTGACATGACCTTTCCACTGTGAACCCATGTTGCCTTGCGTACTGTGCCCCGCTGGCCTCTAGGTACTCAACAACGCTTTCCTTCAGAAGTGATTCCATCACTGTCCCTACCACAGAGGTCAAACTGACAGGTCTGTAGTTTTCTGCCTCTGTCTTGGTCCCACTTTTGTGAAGGGGAATCACATCCACCTTCTTCCAGTCCTCAGGTATCACACCATCCTCCCATGATTTGTTAAAAAGGGTAGTCAGTGGTGTCACTAGTTCTCTGCTTAATTCTTTTAGAATTCTGGGGTGAATTTCATCTGGCCCCATTGCTTTGTCCACCTTCAGTTTTAGGAGTTCTTTCAGAACCCTTTCTTCTGTGAAAGGACTAGAATCAACCCCCCTCTCCAGAGAGCTTCTATTAATTGGATTAGACACCTCCCCCACTTCCTCTTTTGTGAATACTGAACAGAAGTATTCATTCAGTATCCCTGCTTTTTCATTATCACTCGCTGCCCACCCACCATCCATTCTATTCAGCCTCACTATCCCTCCCTTTGTCTTTCTACACTCCCTGATATATCTATGAAAGCTTTTATCCCCCTTCTTAACTGAGTTAGCTATCTTTTCTTCAGTTTGTGCCTTTGCTATTCTGACTACCCTCCCTGCTTCCTTTTGCCTTAACTGGTACAGTTCTCTTTCCTGCTCCTTCTGTGTTTTCTTATACTTCCTAAATGCTATCTTTTTCTCCCTAACCTTCACCGCCACCTCTTTTGAGAACCATAGTGACTTTTTCTTTCATTTTGATTTGTTTATTTGCTTCACACAAAGGCTTGTTGCCTCTGTGATGGCAGTTTTGATATTTCCCCATTGTTGTTCCACCCTTCCTTCTAGCCTGTTTGCTGGTGTTTTTCTAAGGCACTCTCCCATCTTGCCAAAGTCAGTCCTCCTGAAGTCCAGAACCCTCACTTTTGTATGGTTTTACTCTGTAGCTGAGTTTCTCATGAACCACACTGTTTGGTGGTCACTTGTTCCCAAATGGCTACCCACTTCTAGATCTGAGATCCTCTCACTCTCCCCATTTGAGAGTACAAGGTCTAAGATTACTCCCTCATGAGTGGGTTCCAAAACTAGCTATCTGAGGCATGCCACCTGAAGTGCATCAAGAATGTCCCTGCTTTTGGGTGTAGCTGCTGCAAAGGTGCTCCTGTTAACATCTGGCATATTAAGGTCCCCCATCAACAGTATCTCCTCTTTCACTGCCATCCTAAGTATGTCTTCTATCATATCCTTGTCCATTCCTTCCCCCTGACATGCCATTTCCAGTCTCTAAGGTGACCCATGGTGCCTCATCTCCTCCCTGTTTACTCTTTTGTTTGGTTGCTTTTATCCCTTCCCTTACATAGAGAGCTATTCCCCCCTCTTCTGCCCTCCCTTCCTCTCCTGTAGGTTGTGTACCCTGGTATGTTAACATCCCAGTCATGGTTCTCTGTGTACCATGTTTACCATGTTTCTGTGACTGCTATGATATCCAGGCATCCCTCTTCCATCAAGGCCACCAGTTCAGGGAGTTTGTTGCCCAGACTATGGGCATTGGTACTCATTACTATCCATTTCTTGATGGCCTTACCCCTTTTTGCCCCATCCCTGTCCTTATTGCATGTGTCACTTTCTTCATTTACCCCGGCACTTCTCCCTATCAACATCTCTATGTTGGTGTCTACCTCACTTAGTACCCTGATATTTTGGGGGGCTAGGATTTCCATGCTCCTCTCTAGTGCTTCCCCCTTTGGCCAGTTTAAATGCTTGCCAATGAAGTATTTAAACCTATCACCTAGGATCCTGGTTCCCCTTCTGGACAGATGCAGACCATCATGCCAGTAGAGGCCTGCCTCCCTCCAGGTGGACCCCCAGTCCCCAGTGAAGCCAAATCCCTAAGCTCTGCACCAGTTTTTCAACCACTGAATGAATCCAATGCTGTGGAGCACCCTAGCCTCACCCATGCCATAGACAGGCAGCACCTCCCAGAAGGTTACTGTGTGTGCTATTTGTCCAAGGCCCCTCCCCATCTCCACAAATGCTTCTTGCACTGGTCTGATCCATTTCTTAGCCAGGTTATTTGTCCCTAGGTGGACAATGACAACCAGCTCCTTCCCCTGTGCAGCTGCTCCTGAGATCCTGAAGATTCAGTCCCTGTCCCTCCAAGCAATGGCACCAGGCAGGCACCTTACCTCCTTCTCCCCTTCCTCCCCCAGTTCTACCTTCCTAACAATGGAGTCCCCCACGAGGAGTTGTTTCCTTCCCCTGTGGGGGTCCCATGTCACCCTCCTGTGGGTCTCCTTTGTGGAGGTTCCCAGCATCCTCCTTGGTATCCACTGTGGGTGCCTCCGTAGAGGAACCACACTTTTCCAGAATGGCATAGAAATTGTGGAGAGGTACAACTGGAGGGATGCACCTCTGTTCCACCACCCTCAACCTCCTTGAGCCCACTGTGGTCCAACCACTCCTCTTTCTTGGCAACCTCTGAGGCAACGGCCATGACCATGGTGGTCCCTGGGTGGGAGAGGAGGTCCCACAAATCCTGGCCAACTCAGCCTGGAGATGAGCAACTTCCTTCCTCAGCCCAGAGAGGTGCCTGTGGATGGGACAGCACTGCATCCTCCAGAACATCTCCCAGAAGACTGCTAATCCACAGCTACTGCACTGCACCACTCCCAACATGTCTTTTTTCTGGCCCCCTAACTGTTATTTGGAATACTTACTCTTTCCTCTGTTTGTTTATTTCTGGTTTTTTTTTTCTTCTCTCCCTACTTACTTACTTACTGTCTCTGCACCCTTTTAGCTCCTGATCTTCTTGTTCTGAGACAAGAAGTTCCTATATTTCTCAGTAGTCTCCTTACTTGCTCAGAGTCAGACCACCAGCAGCTGGGGGGGGGGATTGCCCTTCTAGGATGGTGAGTATTTTGTGGCTCTGTGATCACTCACTTCCTGCTCCCAAACAGGAAGTTCCTATTGTCAGTTAAATGCTGTGCCTATAAAAGTAGAACTGGTTGTGCCAAGCTGCTACCTGCATAGGAAAAAAAGGCCTTCCCCATTGCCACTCCAAGTCACTGAACAGTTGACTGATCCCAGCACCCTCCAGGTTCAAACTCCATATTCAAAACTCACTATAGCTCTGCCCCACAGCTGTTTCTGCTTGCAACTGCCCCCAAACACAGAGTTCAGATGCCACATCTTTAGCTCTAACCAACCCTGCTGTTTTCTTTGTTGTATTTGTGGCATTGTACTATTTGTACACTCTGTAAATTGTGCACAGTGTTGTTATTTATTGCTTGATTGCACTCTTACAAACTAGTATACATCATCCTGTACTGCAACTGTTGTATTTATTGTGCTACATTTTGTACCCATTGGTCAACAAACTGTATTGTAATATTCTAATGCATGCCCACATGCAACTAGATGCATTATCGTGCATCTACTTGTATGTGCCTTTTCTGTTATCTTTGATGTGCTGTCTTAATGGGCCAGGTCATGAGTGAAAAGAGTCCCTGAAATCAGTGTGCCCATTCAATGAACAAATAAATTATGTATATAAATATACCAGCATTGCTAATATGATAAGTGTGGCAAAAAAGAGACACATTTCATTAATAAATATTATAACATAAATCTGAAAAAACGGATGCATACAATACCTAACATTGTCATGCATGGTAAGGCAAAACATAAAAGTCTTACAATGATTTCAGATGCTTTGTTCTGTAATTATAGGACATTTCCGAAAATGTCTTCTTTTTTCAAGCCAAAAATGTTTAACAAACAGAAATGCAATAACATCTTGACTACCAAAACAGTTTGTTGCCACTGTAAGAGAAAAAGAAACTAGGATTTGCCCCCCCCAACCAAATGTACAATATCATCCAACTCTGTTATTAGAAGATGTAGAAACAACTCATTTGACTATACATTTTATCCAGCATAGTTGCTTAGGCTACAGTAACACTCAGGAAACCCAAACTTTTTTCTCTTTTATGATTTTGTTGTCCTGAAAAATGAGTTCAGTTAAACCAAAACTGCATTTTTGTGAATACATTTCTACTGCCTAGTGACTTCCCTTATTTTGGTGTACTTCCCTTGATGTTTATCAAACTTAGTCACTTTTTCCTACTTTGATCTAAGGCAGCATCTTTAATTGACTCAATCCTAGATTGCATCTTTCTTGCATCCTCATTGCTACTGATTGATTTCAGTTGACATTCTTAGGCTTTGGCATAATGAAATCTGCCTCCTCAGTTTGGCTTCTTGTCCATTTCATTTGCAAACCCATCTCATTCTCTTCTACCTTGCATTTGCTCTAGTAACCTTGTGGGGAAAGAGGACTAGGAAGGGGCTTGTGAACAGTACCTAAGCAGACTGCCTCTAGTCTCCTAATACTGACCCTTGGGAAATTCCGTTTCATTTCTTTTGTAAGCTGCTTTTCCAAATGTTTAGAAAACCCCTCAGAAATTCAGATATTAGTTGCTTTAAACAACTGAAAACAGCATGCATTTTCTGATTCATGGTGTGTCATGCCTTTTTCATTTGTGAGTTTGTAATATTCATTTACATGCCAGACACTACAAATATGGAACTTTCACTTAATGAATGAATACATTTTCTAAAGAATAACATGGATAGTGAGAAGAATAAATACAGTATAACCATTTTTATGGAACACAGATAAAAGTAATCATAATTCTCCTGAGTATCAGCAATTCTTTTAGGGAACAGTCATGGCAGTGTGATTTGCTCTGGTGGACAGAGCACATAAACATGAACCAGGATATACAGTACCGGCTTCAGCAATCAGTGGCACCACCAGTTCATTCTGTGACATAACAGGTCACATGATGTGTCTCTGCTTCAGTCTTCACAACTGCAACACTGGGTAGATTCATAATCTCAATGAAAACAAGATGATATATCTTGGTTGCAGGCCTCCCAGATCAACAGGGATTCCTGTATTTTACAGAAAAATGAAGCTGTCTACACAGAAATTGTTGCCATAGACTTACACTGGTTATACAGGAAAACAGAGCAATTTGTTTCGATAGGAAACAATGTCATGTACAAGAAAGCCCAGGATAATTGCCTTGGTGTTACAGGAAAAAGGCCATATTGATCTGGGAGCACTGTGGTTGTACTATGTTGAGTAAAAGAATAGGACTTGCATTACTATCACATTTGATATGAGCATCAGCAAAGAATGACATGGCTATAAATCTATACAAATATCACATAAAATAGGAAGTTTCTCTATTTGCTAGTGATTTTGGATCATGTCTGATGCCTGGAAATCTGCTATAATCTAAAAATAGAATTATTTAAAGTCTCATAGGACACTCTCCTCCTCCAGGTGAAGTGGTTGATAATTTCACTGCAGGACTGTCCATTTCTCCATAAGTGCAGTGTTGGCAGAGTTGAGGCATTTACATAAGATTTTGGTGGGTGAGGGTCATGGCTATATCTTGGAGTGGAGGAGTGGCAGAACTAAAAACAGTGAGTAAGGTCATCAAGAGGATGACTCCCACATGTTTGACCCCATCTCCATTAGGATCTTCCAGATATTTTGGCCTCTGTACCATCTCCTCCTCCTCCTCTGCACCACTGGCATAAAATGTATCTTGATAGAGGGCAGAGGAACTACACTTGGGGGTTAAGCATGTTCCAGGAAATTGAGACAGAGAAGAATTGATGAACCCCCTCCTTCAGATGCAAATTTATCCCCCCTGGAAAGGTAGGGAAAGAGAATGAAACAGTCTACTTGTACAATAAAAGTTTATCCAGTGAGTGCAGCATTCAGCATCATTTTCGTTTGTGGAGCCATTTGCGAGGAGCTGAGTTGTCCTGTTTACTTGTGAATACTCCTTTTTTGCTGCTGGTCCCAGACTTTTTCTGCCTTAGCCATCTGCTTGTTGTGTATGCTAATAAATTTTACCACATCTTCTTTACTTCCTTTGAAGGTTGACATGAATGTGTGTGCATGTACATGTACAGTATGTGACATTGCATCTGACATTTCTGCATTCTTACAATGCCATGTACAGATTCCTCATGCGGACATGCATATCCACCTTTCTTCAGCAATCCAGGAGTGGATGAAACCTAAAACTTAAAGGCTATGAACATACAAAGGCAGCAAAGCAAGCAGAAATTTGAAGTCATTTTGGATTAGACAATTGAGCAACCAAATAAAGGAAAGCCATGTTGATGTATTTATAAGAAGCAAACATATTTGCTCTTTGTTTACTGTTTGCAAAAGTTCATAAGAAGTAAAAATGATGTGCTAAGACTTATTAGTCCACTGTTTCTTCTTTTTCTTTAAACTTCAGATTTCAGATAGGCTGCCTACACATTTGATGCTTGATGTGGGTGAAACTACGGTTGTTAACCCTGCTGTCCTTGCACCTTTATAATTGTGGAACCTTTAACTGAGTTTCCATGTGTGTGGAGCCCGCATGAGGTGTTATTGTTTGAACAAATGGAATCAGATCCTAGTTAGATTACATCCATGTCAGGAATAGTGCTGGCATGCTTAGACCACATTCTGTCTTATTTGAACTACTTTAAAAGGTTGCACTTTTCTGCAACACTTCACCTGTTTTATGATAGCGAACTCTGGTAAAAAGAAATTGCTGTAAATGCTAATGCTACACAAGGGTACACAGTTTGAAAATTGTGTTCACGTACAACTACACTACATCTGACATGGAAAAAACTTTACAAACTGGACTTAACTATGTTCTAACTTTGACAACTTGACATACAATAGGTTCAATTTTCTGTTATGTACAAATTTGTGCACAACTGAAAATGTTTTCTAGACATAGGCTGAGCATAGTGTGCATAGCAGAAATGTGAAAAATATTTTTCTGTCTGCAGAATTTAGCAACATGACCATTTATTTGCATTCACTGATCTTCTTAAAGCTTATATGAAAATTCACAAAACTTTGCCTGGCAAAAAGACTGTTTGCTGTGGGTAACAATTGCATGCTTTGTTGCTATGTTCATAATGTAGATCGTGGAGAATTAGTAGTTTGCTGAGAAAACACCACATTACAGGTAAACATTTTCACCTTGTGGAGAATTTTCTTGCAAGGCTTGTGGTGCACTGTTATTTAACATCAAGTTGTTTGGGAGATTTCAAAGAGACAGAGAAACTGTCTGTAAGCCTAATTCACATATGTGGTTTGAATGTGCTTAAATTGAACATATCTCAGTCACAGCTCTACACAATCCAATGAAAGTCCACACCACATGGCATTTACATCCTCCACCCACTGTGTTCCACTAGCACGGAGCTGTCCATTTAGTCAGGACATGACAGGGGTGGGCAGGGCTGGTCAACACTACAGGCATCCAGTCAGTTGCCTATGCTTACTCCCCCCAGCCAAACCCTACATGCAGAGTGCAGGAAATGAAATGTTGAGATATGGATGACTTTAAGGACAGCCATACCCTCACTGGAATCTGTGACTATAATGAAAACTCTCCAGCAGATTTTGCTGATGCCCTCAGCCCAACAGGGAGGCTCCAAGAGCTGGGGTATAGAGGAAGGGTGACATATTGGGCTCAGATAACTGAGCTGTGGCAGACATAGCAGTTGTACCCTCCACTGGCACTCTGCACTTCAGAAATTGTGTTCAGAGTATGGTACATATCCACATCAGCCCTCTGGCCTTCCTCTATCCCAGCTGCCAGTGTAGTCTTATGTAGGTATGAGAATTTGGTGGGGAGGGGCCAGTGACAAAGGCTGTAGATGCATGGAGGTTTCCACTTCTGTGGAGCAGGACCTCTGATCACACATGCCCTTCATAAAACCCTCTGTATGTGAAAGCCGAAGATTTAAGTGGTGCTGGGATTTTGGGGATTGGGGTCAAACTCTGAACCAAGATTTAGGGAACTTGTGAGGAGATAGGCTGCTGGAACTAGGCACGTGTTTTTCAACAACCATGCCATGTGACATTTAGAATCAGGAGGAATCTGTAAGAATGTTGAACAGGTATGGTAATTCCCTTTATACTGCTGGGAGAGGGCAAAATGCCTGTGTGGAGTCAGAACATTTTTGGAGATCTTTATTCTAGTATTTTTCAAGTACCCAGGTTCCTTCTGTGCTGATAGGATGGGGCAAAATTGCCCATATCTAGAGTCCAAAAATGTTGAGAGATTTAAACCTTGGGCTTGATTTTCAATAGGCCCTTAAATCAGCACATGGGGCACCAGCCTACAGCTGCAGAAAACTGAAGGGACCTCAGGGACCCTGTGCCCTCTTCTGGAAAGCTAGGGATCCCTGAGACAATGTTCCGAGAGTTGCCATGGCTGCAGGGTTGCACCAAACATTTGATGCACCTGAGGGATTTGACAGGGGTTAATATGCATGGAAAGTGGGGACTTGGGGCAGAGGGAGCAAAAATGGTACCACAGGAGGTGACAGGGGCATGGCAGATGTGTGAGGGTTCTGAGGTGGCACTCAGCAGAGGTGCCATGGTCTGTGGGACAGAACAGGAGGAGAGGGTTGGCATGGTCGGACCATGACTTGGACTCCAGGTGGAAGCAGACCTGGCACCTGCCCCACAGCAGCCACAATCCCCAGCAGTGTAGTCAGGCATCAGCCTGCTGTCACAAGGAGGGATGTGTACCAGGGGAATGTCATGGTACCCTGGGAGTGTACCGGTCCACCGAATGCACTCTGCAACCTCAGCCACTGCCACCCACTGCATGTAGAGGACTGTGGCTCCTCTGGAGTTGGAGCCAGGGCTGTTACCTCCTGGAGTCCAGGTTATGGTCAGTCCACATCAACCCCCCTCTATCTGGGCTGATCAGCTCTGTCCTACAGAGCATGGTACCTCCCCAGGGTGCCACCTCAGAATCCTCATCTGCTGCCATGTTCCAGTTGCCCCCTATGTCATCCCCACTGCTCCCTCAGCCCCAGGTCTCCACCTTCCAGTCCCCCCCCCAACTCACCGCCCTACAAGGCAGTGGAGTAGGAGCCTTGTACCAGCTCCTGGCTGATCTAAATTCAGCCCCCTATTGCTACCATGCTGGGGCTTCTGAAGCCCCAAAAAAGGGGATTGTACAGCCCCACAGTGGCACAAGCCTCCTTGCTACCTGGTGCGATGGCACTTCTGCCACAAGAAGGGGTGCAGGGAAGTTTTTTTTTTTCATTTATATTTTACCAGGAGAGACACACTAAGCTGAAAACTTGTTTACATGTGTGACCTGAGAGCACAAGAAAGTTTAGTGACTTGCACAGGGTCACTCAATATACAAGTGGGGGTTGTGGGATTCAAACCCAGATCTCCAGGTTTGCAGCTCAGAGCCTTAAACCACTGTGCTATACTGCATCCTAGCACTAGAGCTTTGGTGCAAGGCATCCCAATTTTGATGCAGCCTGCATTCAAAAATCGGGATTGCTGAAAAAGTTGGTGCAAGGTGCCACTTGCATCAAATCCTTTTGGTGTAGGCACCTTGCACCAAAGTTCCTGCTTTTAAAATTGAGCCCCTGGTATTTAATCAGGTACAGAGATTCCCTCTAAGCTGCTGACTGCAAAACTGTTTAACAGCTATTTATGTCCAACAGACCAATACCCAATATGTGGCATCAGAACATTTTGGGAGAATTAAATCTGGTATTTAAATATTTATGCAGATTCCCTCTATGCTGATAGGACAGGCCAAAATAACCACAGAGTATGTGAAGTCAGAAAACTTTGGAAGACTAAAATCTGGTACTTAAACAGGTTCAGAGTTTCCCTCTGTGCTGCTAGACAGGGTACGATACCTGTACGTAGGGTTACAAAACATCAGCAGACTTAAATCTTGTATTTAGCCAGTACCAAGATTGCCTTTATGATGCTGGGAAATAGCAAAATGCCTGTATGTGTATTCAGAAAATGCTGAGAGATTTAAATGTGATATATAAACATGTTCAGGGATTCCTTCAATGCTGCTGGCTGCAAAGTTGATTAGCAGCTATGCACTATGTGCCCAGCAGGACAACACAACAGTATTTGTAAATAGAATGCTTTAGGAGTATTAAATCTGGTATTAAATCATTTAGACAGATTCCCTATATTCTGCTGGGCATACAGTAGGCAAAATATTGAAATACCCATATGTGGAGTCAGAAAATATAAAGATTGACTTAAATCAGCTCACCTGAGTAGCTGAGGAAGTCAAATCTCCAGCCTGATAAATTTCGAAGCAGCTCCCCCAACCCAAGCTAGGCACTCGGGACAATCAAGCAACTGAAGCAACAAAAGCAGCTCACCTGAGTAGCTGAGGAAGCCAAATCTCCAGCCTGATAACTTTCGAGGTAAAGAGAGCCTCTTCTCTTCGTCTGGATGCCTGCAGAAGGGTGCTACCTGATGAACACTTATATTTTATGAACTTTGTTCCTGTTCACCACTGGGTGGGCTTGTTATTTGCCTCTCTTTGTGCTAGTAATGCTGAAGAGTAATAGGGACTCACTGGTTTTTCGAGAGTTGCCTTGCTGATTTCATCTTAAAGCCAGATATACCAAGCAGCTAATATAGACCAGACTTGTTTAATATGGTGGTATTTGGAGCTAATTGCTGATTACATTTTAAAGCCAGATATACCAAGCAGCTGATATAGATCAGACTTATTTAATATTGTGGTATTGAGCGAATTGTGCTTGTAACTGAAGGAATTAGGTTAGCTGGGTCCTAGTGTGACCTCATTTTGGAATAGCCCTGTTTGCTTAGAGTGGAGCTCCTTTGTGTAAGTCACAACATATTCTTCCGCTGCATAGTAATGAGAGGCTTTGTTTTCTCCACAACATAGGCAGCTCCCCCCCTCCACAAGCTAGGCACTTGGGACAATCAAGCAACTGAAGCAACACAAGCAGCTCACCTGAGTAGCTGAGGAAGTCAAATCTCCAGCCTGATAAATTTCGAGGTAAAGAGAGCCTTTTCTTTTCGTCTGGAAGCCTGCAGAGGGGTGCTACCTGATGAACAATTATATTTTATGAACTTTGTTCCTGTTCACCACTGGGTGGGCTTGTTATTTGCCTCTCTTTGTGCTAGTAATGCTGAAGAGTAAAGCTAGGGACTCACTGGTTTTTCTAGAGTTGCCTTGCTGATTTCATCTTAAAGCCAGATATACCAAGCAGCTAATATAGACCAGACTTGTTTAATATGGTGGTATTTGGAGCTAATTGCTGATTACATTTTAAAGCCAGATATACCAAGCAGCTGATATAGATCAGACTTATTTAATATTGTGGTATTGAGCGAATTGTGCTTGTAACTGAAGGAATTAGGTAAGCTGGGTCCTAGTGTGACCTCATTTTGGAATAGCCCTGTTTGCTTAGAGTGGAGCTCCTTTGTGTAAGTCACAACATATTCTTCCGCTGCATAGTAATGAGAGGCTTTGTTTTCTCCACAACATAGGCAGCTACCCCCCAAGCTAGGCACTTGGGACAATCAAGCAACTGAAGCAACACAAGCAGCTCACCTGAGTAGCTGAGGAAGCCACATCTCCAGCCTGATAAATTTCGAGGTAAAGAGAGCCTTTTCTTTTTGTCTGGAAGCCTGCAGAGGGGTGCTACCTGATGAACAATTATATTTTATGAACTTTGTTCCTGTTCACCACTGGGTGGGCTTGTTATTTGCCTCTCTTTGTGCTAGTAATGCTGAAGTATAAAGCTAGGGACTCACTGGTTTTTCTAAAGTTGCCTTGCTGATTTCATCTTAAAGCCAGATATACCAAGCAGCTAATATAGATCAGACTTGTTTAATATGGTGGAATTTGGAGCTAATTGCTGATTACATTTTAAAGCCAGATATACCAAGCAGCTGATATAGATCAGACTTGTTTAATATGGTGGTATTTGGAGCTAATTGCTGATTACATTTTAAAGCCAGATATATCAAGCAGCTAATATAGATCAGACTTGTTTAATATGGAGGTATTGAGGAAATTGTGCTTGTAACTGAAGGCATTAGGTTAGCTGGGTCCTAGTGTGACCTCATTTTGGAATAGCCCTGTTTGCTTAGAGTGGAGCTCCTTTGTGTAAGTCACAACATATTCTCCCGCTGCATAGTAATGAGAGGCTTGGTTTTCTCCACAACATAGGCAGCTCCCCGCGCCCCAAGCTAGGCACTCGGGATAATCAAGCAACTGAAGCAACACAAGCAGCTCACCTGAGTAGCTGAGGAAGCCAAATCTCCAGCCTGATAACTTTCGAGGTAAAGAGAGCCTCTTCTCTTCGTCTGAACGCCTGCAGAGGGGTGATACCTGATGAACACTTATATTTTATGAACTTTGTTTCTGTTCACCACTGGGTGGGCTTGTTATTTGCCTCTCTTTGTGCTAGTAATGCTGAAGTGTAAACCTAGTGACTCACTGGTTTTTCTAGAGCTGCCTTGCTGATTTCATCTTAAAGCCAGATATACCAAGCAGCTAATATAGATCAGACTTGTTTAATATGGTGGTATTTGGAGCTAATTGCTGATTACATTTTAAAGACAGATATACCAAGCAGCTGATATAGATCAGACTTGCTTAATATGGTGGTATTTGGAGCTAATTGCTGATTACATTTTAAAGCCAGATATATCAAGCAGCTAATATAGATTAGACTTGTTTAATATGGTGGTATTGAGCGAATTGTGCTTGTAACTGAAGGCATTAGTTTAGCTGGGTCCTAGTGTGACCTCATTTTGGAATAGCCCTGTTTGCTTAGAGTGGAGCTCCTTTGTGTAAGTCACAACATATTCTCCCGCTGCATAGTAATGAGAGGCTTTGTTTTCTCCACAACATAGGAAGTCCCCCCACCCCAAGCTAGGCACTCGGGACAATCAAGCAAGTGAAGCAACACAAGCAGATCACCCGAGTAGCTGAGGAAGCCAAATCACCAGCCTGATAACTTTCGAGGTAAAGAGAGCCTCTTCTCTTCGTCTGCAGGCCTGCAGAGGGGTGCTACCTGATGAACACTTATATTTTATGAACTTTGTTCCTGTTCACCATTGGGTGGGCAAGTTATTTGCCTCTCTTTGTGCTAGTAATGCAGAAGTGTAAAGCTAGGGATTCACTGGTTTTTCTAGAGTTGCCTTGCTGATTTCATCTTGAAGCCAGATATACCAAGCAGCTAATATAGATCAGACTTATTTAATATGGTGGTATTTGGAGGTAATTGCTGATTACATTTTAAAGCCAGATATACCAAGCAGCTGATATAGATCAGACTTGTTTAATATGGTGGTATTTGGAGCTACTTGCTGATTACATTTTAAAGCCAGATATATCAAGCAGCTAATAAAGATCAGACTTGTTTAATATGGTGGTATTGAGCGAATTGTGCTTGTAACTGAAGGCATTAGGTTAGCTGGGTCCTAGTGTGACCTCATTTTGGAATAGCCCTGTTTGCTTAGAGTGGAGCTTCTTTGTGTAAGTCACAACATATTCTCCCGCTGCATTGTAATTAGAGGCCTTGTTTTCTCCACAACATAGGCAGCATCCACCACCCAGGCAAGGCACTCGGGACAATCAAGCAAGTGAAGCAACACAAGCAGCTCACCTGAGTAGCTGAGGAAGCCAAATCTCCAGCCTGATAATTTTCGAGGCAGTCCCCACCCAAGCTAGGCACTCGGGACAATCAAGCAACTGAAGCAACACAAGCAGCTGGCCTGAGTAGCTGAGGAAGCCAAATCTCCAGCCTGATAACTTTCGAGGTAAAGAGAGCCTTTTCTCTTCATCTGGACGCCTGCAGAGGGGTGCTACCTGATGAACACTTATATTTTATGAACTTTGTTCCTGTTCACCACTGGGTGGGCTTGTTATTTGCCTCTCTTAGAGCTAGTAATTCTGAAGTGTAAAGCTAGGGACTCACTGGTTTTTCTAGAGCTGCCTTGCTGATTTCATCTTAAAGAGAGATATACCAAGCAGCTAATATAGATCAGACTTGTTTAATATGGTGGTATTTGGAGCTAATTGCTGATTACATTTTAAAGCCAGATATACCAAGCAGCTGATATAGATCAAACTTGTTTAATATGGTGGTATTTGGAGCTAATTGCTGATTACATTTTAAAGCCAGATATATCAAGCAACTAATATAGATCAGACTTGTTTAATATGGTGGTATTGAGGGAATTGTGCTTCTAACTGAAGGCATTAGGTTAGCTGGATCCTAGTGTGACCTCATTTTGGAAAAGCCCTGTTTGCTTAGAGTGGAGCTCCTTTATGTAAGTCACAACATATTCTCCTGCTGCATAGTAATGAGAGGCTTTGTTTTCTCCACAATATAGGCAGCTCCCCAAGCTAGGCACTCGGGACAATCAAGCAACTGAAGCCACACAAGCAGCTCACCTGAGTAGCTGAGGAAGCCAATTCTCCAGCCTGATATCTTTTGAGTTAAAGAGAGCCTCTTCTCTTCGTCTGGACACCTGCAGAGGGGTGCTACCTGAAGAACACTTATATTTTATGAACTTTGTTCCGGTTCACCACTGGGTGGGCTTGTTATTTAACTCTCTTTGTGCTAGTAATGCTGAAGTGTAAAGTTAGGTACTCACTGGTTTTTCTAGAGTTGCCTTGCTGATTTCATCTTAAAGCCAGATATACCAAGCAGCTAATATAGATCAGACTTGTTTAATATGGTGGTATTTGGAGCTAATTGCTGATTACATTTTAAAGCCAGATATATCAAGCAGCTAATATAGATCAGACTTGTTTAATATGGTGGTGTTGAGCGAATTGTGCTTGTAACTGAAGGCATTAGGTGAACTGGGTCCTAGTGTGACCTCATTTTGGAATAGCCCTGTTTGCTTAGAGTGGAGCTACTTTGTGTAAGTCACAACATATTCTCCCGCTGCATAGTAATGAGAGGCTTTATTTTCTCAACAACATAGGCAGTCCCAAGCTAGGCACTCGGGACAATCAAGCAACTGAAGGAACACAAGCAGCTCACCTGAGTAGCAGAGGAAGCCTAATCTCCAGCCTTATAACTTTCGAGGTAAAGAGAGCCTCTTTTCTTCATCTGGACACCTGCAGAGGCGTGCTACCTGATGAACACTTATATTTTATGAACTTTGTTCCTGTTCACCACTGGGTGGGCTTGTTATTTGCCTCTCTTTGTGCTAGTAATGCTGAAGTGTAAAGCTAGGGACTCACTGGTTTTTCTAGAGTTGCCTTGCTGATTTCATCTTAAAGCCAGATATACCAAGCAGCTAATATAGAACAGACTTGTTTAATATGGCGGTATTTGGAGCTAATTGCTGATTACATTTTAAAGCCAGATATACCAAGCAGCTGATATAGATCAGACTTGCTTAATATGGTGGTATTTGGAGCTAATTGCAGATTACATTTTAAAGCCAGATATATCAAGCAGCTAATATAGATTAGACTTGTTTAATATGGTGGTATTGAGCGAATTTTGCCTGTAATTGAAGGCATTAGTTTAGCTGGGTCCTAGTGTGACCTCATTTTGGAATAGCCCTGTTTGCTTAGAGTGGAGCTCCTTTGTGTAAGTCACAACATATTCTCCTGCTGCATTATAATGAGAGGTTTTGTTTTCTCCACAACATAGGCAGCTCCCCCCCCCAAGCTAGGCACTCGGGACAATCAAGCAAGTAAAGCAACACAAGCAGCTCACCTGAGTAGCTGAGGAAGCCAAATCTCCAGCCTGATAATTTTCAAGGCAGCTCCCCCCCAAGCTAGGCACTCGGGACAATCAAACAACTGAAGCAACACAAGCAGATCTCCTGAGTAGCTGAGGAAGCCAAAACACCAGCCTGATACTTTCGAGGTAAAGAGAGCCTCTTCTCTTCATCTGGAGGCCTGCAGAGTGGAGCGACCTGATGAACACTTATATTTTATGAACTTTGTTCCTGTTCACCACTGGGTGGGCTAGTTATTTGCCTCTCTTTGTGCTAGTAATGCTGAAGTGTAAAGCTAGGGACTCACTGGTTTTTCAAGAGTTGCCTTGCTGATTTCATCTTAAAGCCAGATATACCTAGCAGCTAATATAGATCAGACTTATTTAATATGGTGGCATTTGGAGCTAATTGCTTATTACATTTTAAAGCCAGATATACCAAGCAGCTAATATAGATCAGACTTGTTTAATATGGTGGTATTGAGCGAATTGTGCTTGTAACTGAAGGCATTAGGTTAGCTGGGTCCTAGTGTGACCTCATTTTGGAATAGCCCTGTTTGCTTAGAGTGGAGCTCTTTGTGTAAGTCACAACATATTATCCCGCTGCATAGTAATTAGAGGCTTTGTTTTCTCCACAACTTAGGCAGCACCCCCCACCCAAGCTAGGCACTCGGGACAATCAAGCAAGTGAAGCAACACAAGCAGCTCACCTGAGTAGCTGAGGAAGCCTAATCTCCAGCCTGATAATTTTCAAGACAGCACCCACCCCAATGCTAGGCACTCGGGACAATCAAGCAACTGAAGCAACACAAGCTGCTCACCTGAGTAGCTGAGAAAGCCAAATCTCCAGAATGATAATTTTCAAGGCAGTTCCCCCCCCCCAAGCTAAGCACTCGGGACAATCAAGCAACTGAAGCAACACAAGCAGCTCACCTCAGTAGCTGAGGAAGCCAAATCTCCAGCCTGATAACTTTTGAGGTAAACAGAGCCTCTTCTCTTCGTCTGGATGCCTGCAGATGGGTGCTACCTGATGAACACTTATATTTTATGAACTTTGTTCCTGTTCACCACTGGGTGGGCTTGTTATTTGCCTCTCTTTGTGCTAGTATTGCTGAAGTGTAAAGCTAGGGACTCACTGGTTTTTCTAAAGTTGCCTTGCTGATTTCATCTTAAAGCCAGATATACCAAGCAGCTAATATAGATCAGACTTGTTTAATATGGTGGTATTTGGAGCTAATTACTGATTACATTTTAAAGCCAGATATACCAAGCCGCTGATATAGACCAGACGTGTTTAATATGGTGGTATTTAGAGCTAATGGCTGATTACATTTTAAAGCCAGATATATCAAGCAGCTAATATCGATCAGACTTGTTTAATATGGTGGTATTGAGTGAATTGTGCTTGTAACTGAAGACATTAGGTTAACTGGGTCCTAGTGTGACCTCATTTTGGAATAGCCCTGTTGCTTAGAATGCAGCTCCTTTGTGTAAGTCACAACATATTCTCCCGCTGCATAGTAATGAGAGGCTTTGTTTTCTCCAAATCATAGGCAGCTCCCCCAAGCTAGGCACTCGGGACAATCAAGCAACTGAAGCAACACAAGCAGCTCACCTGAGTAGCTGAGGAAGCCAAATCTCCAGCCTGATAACTTTCGAGGTAAAGAGAGCCTTTTCTCTTCATCTGGATGCCTGCAGAGGGGTGCTACCTGATGAACACTTATATTTTATGAACATTGTTCCTGTTCACCACTGGGTGGGCTTGTTATTTGCCTCTCTTTGTGCAAGTAATTCTGAAGTGTAAAGCTAGGGACTCACTGGTTTTTCTAGAGTTGCCTTGCTGATTTCATCTTAAAGCCAGATATACCAAGCAGCTAATATAGATCAGACTTGTTTAATATGGAGGTATTTGGATCTAATTGCTGATTACATTTTAAAGCCAGATATATAAAGCAGCTAATACAGGTCAGACTTGTTTAATATGGTGGTATTGAGCGAATTGTGCTTGTAACTGAAGGCATTAGCTTAGCTGGATCCTAGTGTGACCACATTTTGGAAAAGCCCTGTTTGCTTAGAGTGGAGCTCCATTGTGTAAGTCACAACACATTCTCCCGCTGCATAGTAATGAGAGGCTTTGTTTTCTCCACAATATAGGCAGCACCCCCAAGCTACTCACTCGGGAGAATCAAGCAACTGAAGGAACACAAGCAGGTCACCTGCGTAGCTGAGGAAGCCAAATCTCCAGCCTGATAATTTTCGAGGCAGCTCCCTTCCCCCCAAGCTAGGCACTCGGGACAATCAAGGAACTGAAGCAACACAAGCAGCTCACCTGAGTAGCTGAGGAAGCCAAATCTCCAGCCTGATAACTTTCGAGGTAAAGAGAGCCTCTTCTCTTCATGGATGCCTGCAGAGGGGAGCTACCTGATGAACACATATATTTTACGAACTTTGTTCCGGTTCACCACTGGATGGGCTTGTTATTTGCCTCTCTTTGTGCTGGTAATGCTGAAGTGTAAAGCTAGGGACTCACTGGTTTTTCTAGAGTTGCCTTGCTGATTTCATCTTAAAGCCAGATATACCAAGCAGCTAATATAGATCAGACTTGTTTAATATGGTGGTATTTGGAGCTAATTGCTGATTACATTTTAAAGCCAGATATATCAAGCAGCTAATATAGATCAGACTTGTTTAACATGGTGGTGTTGAGTGAATTGTGCTTGTAACTGAAGGCATTAGGTGAACTGGGTCCTAGTGTGACCTCATTTTGGAATAGCCCTGTTTGCTTAGAGTGGAGCTACTTTGTGTAAGTCACAACATATTCTCCCGCTGCATAGTAATGAGAGGCTTTGTTTTCTCCACAACATAGGCAGTCCCCCCAACCCGAACCTAGGCACTCGGGACAATCAAGCAACTGAAGGAACACAAGCAGCTCACCTGAGTAGCTGAGGAAGCCTAATCTCCAGCCTGATAACTTTCGAGGTAAAGAGATCCTCTTTTCTTCATCTGGACGCCTGCAGAGGCGTGCTATCTGATGAACACTTATATTTTATGAACTTTGTTCCTGTTCACCACTGGGTGGGCTTGTTATTTGCCTCTCTTTGTGCTAGTAATGCTGAAGTGTAAAGTTAGGGACTCACTGGTTTTTCTAGAGTTGCCTTGCTGATTTCATCTTAAAGCCAGATATACCAAGCAGCTAATATAGATCAGACTTGTTTAATATGGTTGTAATTGGAGCTAATTGTTGATTACATTTTAAAGCCTGATATACCAAGCAGCTGATATAGATCAGACTTGTTTAATATGGTGGTATTTGGAGCTAATTGCTGATTACATTTTAAAGCCAGATATATGAAGCAACTAATATATATCAGACTTGTTTATTATGGTGCTATTGAGCGAATTGTGCTTGTAATTGAAGGCATTAGGTTAGCTGGGTCCTAGTGTGATCTAATTTGGATTAGCCCTGTTTGCTTAAAGTGGGGCTCCTATGTGTAAGTCACAACATATTCTCCCGCTGCATAGTGATGAGATGCTTTGTTTTCCTCACAACATAGGCAGCCCCCCAAGCTAGGCACTCGGGACAATCAAGCAACTGAAGCAACACAAGCAGCTCACCTGAGTAGCTGAGGAAGCCAAATCTCCAGCCTGATAATTTTAAAGGCAGCCCCCCCAAGCAAGGCAATCGGGACAATCAAGTAACTGAAGCAATGCAAGCAGCTCACCTGAGTCGCTGAGGAAGCCAAATCTCCAGCCAGATAACTTTCGAGGAAAAGAGAGCCTCTTCTCTTCATCTGGACACCTGCAGAGGGGTGCTACCTGATGAACAATTATATTTTATGAACTTTGTTAATGTTCACCACTGGGTAGGCTTGTTATTTGCCTCTCTTTGTGCTAGTAGTGCTGAAGTGTAAAGCTAGGGAGTCGCAGGTTTTTCTAGAGTTGCTTTGCTGATTTCATCTTAAAGCCAGATATACCAAGCAGCTAATATAGATAAGACTTGTTTAATATGGAGGTATTTGGATCTAATTGCTGATTACATTTTAAAGCCAGATATATAAAGCAGCTAATACAGGTCAGACTTGTTTAATATGGTGGTATTGAGCGAATTGTGCTTGTAACTGAAGGCATTAGGTTAGCTGGATCCTAGTGTGACCACATTTTGGAAAAGCCCTGTTTGCTTAGAGTGGAGCTCCTTTGTGTAAGTCACAACACATTCTCCCGCTGCATAGTAATGAGAGGCTTTGTTTTCTCCACAATATAGGCAGCACCCCCCCAAGCTACTCACTCGGGAGAATCAAGCAACTGAAGCAACACAAGCAGCTCACCTGCGTAGCTGAGGAAGCCAAATCTCCAGCCTGATAATTTTCGAGGCAGCTCCCCTCACCCCAAGCTTGGCACTCGGGACAATCAAGGAACTGAAGCAACACAAGCAGCTCACCTGAGTAGCTGAGGAAGCCAAATCTCTAGCCTGATAACTTTTGAGTTAAAGAGAGCCTCTTCTCTTCGTCTGGACACCTGCAGAGGGGTGCTACCTGAAGAACACTTATATTTTATGAACTTTGTTCCGGTTCAACACTGGGTGGGCTTGTTATTTAACTCTCTTTGTGCTAGTGATGCTGAAGTGTAAAGTTAGGTACTCACTGGTTTTTCTAGAGTTGCCTTGCTGATTTCATCTTAAAGCCAGATATACCAAGCAGCTAATATAGATCAGACTTGTTTAATATGGTGGTATTTGGAGCTAATTGCTGATTACATTTTAAAGCCAGATATATCAAGCAGCTAATATAGATCAGACTTGTTTAATATGGTGGTGTTGAGCGAATTGTGCTTGTAACTGAAGGCATTAGGTGAACTGGGTCCTAGTGTGACCTCATTTTGGAATAGCCCTGTTTGCTTAGAGTGGAGCTACTTTGTGTAAGTCACAACATATTCTCCCGCTGCATAGTAATGAGAGGCTTTGTTTTCTCCACAACATAGGCAGTCCCCCAAGCTAGGCACTCGGGACAATCAAGCAACTGAAGGAACACAAGCAGCTCACCTGAGTAGCAGAGGAAGCCCAATCTCCAGCCTTATAACTTTCGAGGTAAAGAGTCTCTTTTCTTCATCTGGACACCTGCAGAGGTGCTACCTGATGAACACTATATTTTATGAACTTTGTTCCTGTTCCCCACTGGGTGGGCTTGTTATTGCCTCTCTTTGTGCTAGTAATGCTGAAGTGTAAAGCTAGGGACTCACTGGTTTTCTAGAGTTGCCTTGCTGATTTCTATCTTAAAGCCAGATATACCAAGCAGCTAATATAGAACAGACTTGTTTTAATAAGGCGGTATTTGAGCTAATTGCTGATTACATTTTAAAACCAGATATTCCAAGCAGCTGATATAGATCAGACTTGCTTAATATGGTGGTATTTGAGCTAATTGGAGTATTACATTTTAAAGCCAGAGATATCAAGCAGCTAATATAGATTAGACTTGTTTAATATGGTGTATTGAGCGAATTTTCCTGTAATTGAAGGCATTAGTTTAGCTGGGTCCTAGTGTGACCTCATTTTGGAATAGCCCTGTTTGCTTAGAGGGAGCTCCTTTGTGTAAGTCACAACATATTCTCCTGCTGCATTATAATGAGAGGTTTTGTTTTCTCCACAACATGGTCAGCTCCCCCCCCCAAGCTAGGCACTCGGGACAATCAAGCAAGTAAAGCAACACAAGCAGCTCACCTGAGTAGCTGAGGAAGCCAAATCTCCAGCCTGATAATTTTCAAGGCAGCTCCCCCCGCCCGCCAAGCTAGGCACTCGGGACAATCAAACAACTGAAGCAACACAAGCAGATCTCCTGAGTAGCTGAGGAAGCCAAAACACCAGCCTGATACTTTCGAGGTAAAGAGAGCCTCTTCTCTTCATCTGGAGGCCTGCAGAGTGGAGCGATCTGATGAACACTTATATTTTATGAACTTTGTTCCTGTTCACCACTGGGTGGGCTAGTTATTTGCCTCTCTTTGTGCTAGTAATGCTGAAGTGTAAAGCTAGGGACTCTACTGGTTTTCAAGATTGCCTTGCTGATTTCATCTTAAACCAGATATACCTAGCAGCTAATATAGATCAGACTTATTTAATATGGTGGCATTTGAGCCTAATTGCTTATTACATTTTAAAAGCTGTAGATATACCATAATGGCTAATATAGATCAGACTTGTTTAATATGGTGGTATTGGAGCGAATTGTGCTTTGTAACTGAAGGCATTAGGTTAGCTGGGTCCTGTGTGACCTCATTTTGAATAGCCCTGTTTGCTTAAAGGAGCTCTTTGTGTAAGTCACAACATATTATCCGCTGCATAGTAATTAGAGCTTTGTTTTCTCCACAACTTAGGCAGCACCCCCCACCCAAGCTAGGCACTCGGGACAATCAAGCAAGTGAAGCAACACAAGCAGCTCACCTGAGTAGCTGAGGAAGCCAAATCTCCAGCCTGATAACTTTTGAGTTAAAGAGAGCCTCTTCTCTTCGTCTGGACACCTGCAGAGGGGTGCTACCTGAAGAACACTTATATTTTATGAACTTTGTTCCGGTTCACCACTGGGTGGGCTTGTTATTTAACTCTCTTTGTGCTAGTGATGCTGAAGTGTAAAGTTAGGTACTCACTGGTTTTTCTAGAGTTGCCTTGCTGATTTCATCTTAAAGCCAGATATACCAAGCAGCTAATATAGATCAGACTTGTTTAATATGGTGGTATTTGGAGCTAATTGCTGATTACATTTTAAAGCCAGATATATCAAGCAGCTAATATAGATCAGACTTGTTTAATATGGTGGTGTTGAGCAGAATTGTGCTTGTAACTGAAGGCATTAGGTGAACTGGGTCCTAGTGTGACCTCATTTTGGAATAGCCCTGTCTTTAGAGTGAGCTACTTTGTGTAAGTCACAACATATTCTCCCGCTGCATAGTAGATGAGGGCTTTATTTTCTCAACAACATAGGCAGTCCCCGAAGCTAGGCACCGGGACAATCAAACAACTGAAGGAACACAACAGCTCACCTAAGTAGCAGAGGAAGCCTAATCTCAGCCTTATAACTTTCAAGAGGTAAAGAGGCCTCTTTTCTTCATCTGGACACCTGCAGGCGTGCTACCTGATGAACACTTATATTTTATGAACTTTGTTCCTGTTCCCCACTGGGTGGCTTGTTATTACATCTCTTTGTGCTAGTAATGCTGAAGTGTAAAGCTATGGACTCACTGGTTTTCTAGAGTTGCCTTGCTGATTTCATCTTAAAGCCAGATATACCAAGCAAGCTAATATAGAACACTTAATATGGTGGTATTTGGAGCTAATTGCAGATTACATTTTAAAGCCAGATATATCAAACAGCTAATATAGATTAGACTTGTTTAATATAGTAGTATTGAGCGAATTTGCCCTGTAATTGAAGGCATTGTTTAGCTGGGTCCTAGTGTGACCTCATTTTGGAACAGCCCTGTTTTGCTTAGAGTGGAGCTCCTTTTGTGAAAGTCAGCAACATATTCTCCTGCTGCATTATAATGAGAGGCTTTTGTTTTTCTCCACAACATGGGCAGCTCCCCAAAGCTAGGCACTCGGGACAATCAAGCAAGTAAAGCAACACAAGCAGCTCACACCGAGTAGCTGGGAAGCAAATCTCCAGCCTGATAATTTTCAAGGCAGCTCCCCCAGCTAGCTAGGCACTGGACAATCAAACAACTGAAGCAACAAGCAGATCTCTGAGTAGCTGAGGAAGCAAAACACAGCCTGATACTTTTGAGGTAAAGAGCCTCTTCTCTTCATCTGGAGGCCTGAAGTGGAGCGACCCAGTGAACACTTATATTTTATGAACTTTGTTCCTGTTCACCACTGGGTGGGCTAGTTATTGCCTCTCTTTGTGCTAGTAATGCTGAAGTGTAAAGCTAGGGACTCACTGGTTTTTCAGAAGTTGCCTTGCTGATTTCATCTTAAAGCCAGATATACCTAGCAGCCAATATAGATCGAGACTTATTTAATATGGTGGCATTTGGAGCTAATTGCTTAGGACATTTAAAGCCAGATATACCAAGCAGCTAATATAGATCAGACTTGTTTAATATGGTGGTATTGAGCGGATTGTGCTTGTAACTGAAGGCATTAGGTTAGCTGGGTCCTAGTGTGACCTCATTTTGGAATAGCCCTGTTTGCTTAGAGTGGAGCTCTTTGTGTAAGTCACAACATATTATCCCGCTGCATAGTAATTAGAGGCTTTGTTTTCTCCACAACTTAGGCAGCACCCCCCACCCAAGCTAGGCACTCGGGACAATCAAGCAAGTGAAGCAACACAAGCAGCTCACCTGAGTAGCTGAGGAAGCCTAATCTCCAGCCTGATAATTTTCAAGACAGCACCCCCGCAATGCTAGGCACTCGGGACAATCAAGCAACTGAAGCAACACAAGCTGCTCACCTGAGTAGCTGAGAAAGCCAAATCTCCAGAATGATAATTTTCAAGGCAGCTCCCCCCCCCCAAGCTAAGCACTCGGGACAATCAAGCAACTGAAACACACAAACAGCTCACCTGAGTAGCTGAGGAAGCCAAATCTCCAGCCTGATAACTTTTGAGGTAAAGAGAGCCTCTTCTCTTCGTCTGGATGCCTGCAGAGGGGTGCTACCTGATGAACACTTATATTTTATGAACTTTGTTCCTGTTCACCACTGGGTGGGCTTGTTGTTGCCTCTCTTTGTGCTAGTATTGCTGAAGTGTAAAGCTAAGGGACTACTGGTTTTCTAAAGTTGCCTTAAGATTTCATCTTAAAGCCAGATACCAAGCAGCTAATATAGATCAGACTTGTTTAATATGGTGGTATTGGAGCTAATTACTAATTACATTTTAAAGCCAGATATACCAAGCTAGCTGATACAGACCAGGCAGTGTTTAATATGGTGGTATTTAGAGCTAATAGCGTGATTACATTTTAAAGCCAGATATATCAAGCAGCTAATATCGATCAGACTTGTTTAATATGGTGGTATTGAGTGAATTGTGCTTGTAACTGAAGACATTAGGTTAACTGGGTCCTAGTGTGACCTCATTTTGGAATAGCCCTGTTGCTTAGAATGCAGCTCCTTTGTGTAAGTCACAACATATTCTCCCGCTGCATAGTAATGAGAGGCTTTGTTTTCTCCAAATCATAGGCAGCTCCCCCAAGCTAGGCACTCGGGACAATCAAGCAACTGAAGCAACACAAGCAGCTCACCTGAGTAGCTGAGGAAGCCAAATCTCCAGCCTGATAACTTTCGAGGTAAAGAGAGCCTTTTCTCTTCATCTGGATGCCTGCAAAGGGGTGCTACCTGATGAACACTTATTAACAAGAACAGTGTTCCTGTTCACCCACTGGGTGAGCTTGTTACCTCTCTCTTTGTGCAAGTAATTCTGAAGTGTAAAGCTAGGGACTCTGGTTTTTCTAGAGTTGCCTTACTGATTTCATCTTAAAGCCAGATATACCAACAAGCTAATATAGATCAGACTTGTTTAATAAGGAAGTATTTGGATCTAATTGCTGATTACATTTTAAAACCAGATATAAAGCAGCTAATACAGGTCAGACTTGTTTAATATGGTGGTATTAGACAGAGGTGTGCTAGTATAACTAGAAGGCATTATTAGCTGGATCCTAGTGTGACCACATTTTGGAAAAACCCTGTTTACCTTAGAGTGGAGCTCCATTGTGTAAGTCACAACACATTCTCCGCTGCACTAGTAATGGGTAACTTTGTTTTCTCCACAATATAGGCAGCACCCCCCCCCAAGCTACTCACTCGGGAGAATCAAGCAACTGAAGCAACACAAGCAGGTCACCTGCGTAGCTGAGGAAGCCAAATCTCCAGCCTGATAATTTTCGAGGCAGCTCCCTTCCCCCCAAGCTAGGCACTCGGGACAATCAAGGAACTGAAGCAACACAAGCAGCTCACCTGAGTAGCTGAGGAAGCCAAATCTCCAGCCTGATAACTTTCAAGGTAAAGAGAGCCTCTTCTCTTCGTATGGATGCCTGCAGAGGGGAGCTACCTGATGAACACATATATTTCTGAACTTTGGTCCGGTTCACCACTGGATGGGCTTGTTGTTGCCTCTCTTTGTGCTGTTAATGCCAGAAATTTCAAAACTGGGATACTTTCTGGTTTTCTAGAGTTGCCTTGCTGATTTCATCTTAAAGCCAGATATACCAAGCAGCTAATATAGATCAGAACTTGTTTAATATGGTGGTATTTGGAGCTAATTGCTGATTACATTTTAAAGCCAGATATATCAAGCAGCTAATATAGATCAGACTTGTTTAACATGGTGTGTTAGTAGTGCTTATGTAACTGAAAGATTGGTGAACTGGGTCCTAGTGTGACCTCATTTTGGAATAGCCCTGTTTGCTTAGAGTGGAGCTACTTTGTGTAAGTCACAACATATTCTCCCGCTGCATAGTAATGAGAGGCTTTGTTTTCTCCACAACATAGGCAGTCCCCCCACCGAACCTAGGCACTCGGGACAATCAAGCAACTGAAGGGACACAAGCAGCTCACCTGAGTAGCTGAGGAAGCCTAATCTCCAGCCTGATAACTTTCGAGGTAAAGAGATCCTCTTTTCTTCATCTGGACGCCTGCCGAGGCGTGCTATCTGATGAACACTTATATTTTATGAACTTTGTTCCTGTTCACCACTGGGTGGGCTTGTTATTTGCCTCTCTTTGTGCTAGTAATGCTGAAGTGTAAAGTTAGAGGACTCACTGGTTTTCTAGAGTTGCTAGCTGATTTCATCTTAAAACGAGATATACCAAGCAGCTAATATAGATCAGACTTGTTTAATATGGTTTGTAATTGGGCTAATTGTTGATTACATTTAAGCCTGATATATAACCAGCTGATATAGATCAGACTTGTTTAATATGGTGGTATTTGGAATAATTGCTGATTACATTTTAAAGCCAGATATAAACTAGCTAATATATATCAGACTTATTTATTATGAATTGCTATTGAGCGGGTGTGCTATAATTAGAGGCATTGAGTTAAGCTGGGTCTAGTGTGATCTAATTTGGATTAGCCCTGTTTGCTTAAAGTGGGGCTCCTATGTGTAAGTACAACATATTCTCCCGCTGCAGAGTGATGAGATGCTTTGTTTTCCTCACAACATAGGCAGCCCCCCAACACTAGGCACTCCAGGACAATCAAGCAACTGAAACGCTTCAAGCAGCTCACCTGAGTAGCTGAGGGAAGCCAAATCAGCCTGATAATTTTAAAGGCAGCTCCCCCCAAGCAAGGCAATCGGGACAATCAAGTAACTGAAGCAATACAAGCAGCTCACCTGAGTCGCTGAGGAAGCCAAATCTCCAGCCTGATAACTTTCGAGGAAAAGAGAGCCTCTTCTCTTCATCTGGACATCTGCAGAGGGGTGCTACCTGATGAACAATTATATTTTATGAACTTTGTTAATGTTCACCACTGGGTAGGCTTGTTATTTGCCTCTCTTTGTGCTAGTAGTGCTGAAGTGTAAAGCTAGGGAGTCGCAGGTTTTTCTAGAGTTGCTTTGCTGATTTCATCTTAAAGCAGATATACCAAGCAGCTAATATAGATAAGACTTGTTTAATATGGAGGTATTTGGATCTAATTGCTGATTACATTTAAAGCCAGATATATAAAGCAGCTAATACAGGTCAGACTTGTTTAATATGGTGGTATTGAAGTGAATTGTGCTTGTAACTGAGGCATTAAGCAGCTGGATCCTAGTGTGACCACATTTTGAAAAAGCCCTGTTTGCTTAGTGGAGCTCCATTGTGTAAGTCACAACACATTCTCCTGCTGCATAGTAATGAGGAGGCTTTGTTTTCTCCACAATATAGGCTAGCACACCCCCCTAAATACTCACTCAAGAATCAAACGCTGAAGCCTTTACAGAAGCAGCTCACCTGCGTAGCTGAGAGCAAATCTCAGCCTGATAATTTTCAAGAGCCAGCTCCCCTCACCCCAAGCTTGGCACTCGGGACAATCAAGGAACTGAAGCAACACAAGCAGCTCACCTGAGTAGCTGAGGAAGCCAAATCTCTAGCCTGATAACTTTTGAGTTAAAGAGAGCCTCTTCTCTTCGTCTGGACACCTGCAGAGGGGTGCTACCTGAAGAACACTTATATTTTATGAACTTTGTTCCGGTTCAACACTGGGTGGGCTTGTTATTTAACTCTCTTTGTGCTAGTAATGCTGAAGTGTAAAGTTAGGTACTCACTGGTTTTTCTAGAGTTGCCTTGCTGATTTCATCTTAAAGCCAGATATACCAAGCAGCTAATATAGATCAGACTTGTTTAATATGGTGGTATTTGGAGCTAATTGCTGATTACATTTTAAAGCCAGATATATCAAGCAGCTAATATAAGATCAGACTTGTTTAATATACTTATGGTGTTGAGCGAATTGTAGCATGTAACTTTAGAGGCATTAGAGTGAACTGGGTCCTAGTGTGACCTCATTTGGAATAACCCTGTTTGCTTAAATTGGAGCTACTTTGTGTAAGTCACAACATATTCTCCCGCTGCATAGTAATGAGAGCTTATTTTCTCAACAACATGACAGTCCCCGAGCTAGGCCTCGGGACAATCAAGCAACTGAAGGAACACAAGCAGCTCACCTGAGTAGCAGAGGCCTAATCTCCAGCCTTATAACTTTCGAGGTAAAAGAGAGTCTCTTTTCTTCATCTGGACACCTGCAGAGGCGTGCTACCTGATGAACACTCATATTTTATGAACTTTGTTCCTGTTCCCCACTGGAGGGCTTGTATTGCCTCTCTTTGTGCTAGTAATGCTGAAGTGTAAAGCTAGGGACTCACTGGTTTTTCTAGAGTTGCACTGTGATTTCATCTTAAAACCAGATATACAAAGCAGCTAATATAGAACAGACTTGTTTAATATGGCGGTATTTGGAGCTAATTGCTGATTACATTTAAAGTAGAATATACAAGCAGCTGATATAGATCAGACTTGCTTAATATATGGTATTTGGAGCTAATAGCAGATTCATTTAAAGCCAGATATCAAGCAGTAATATAGATTGAGACTTGTTTAATATGGTGGTATTGACGAATTTTGCCTGTAATTGAAGGCATTAGTTTAGCTAGGTCCTAGTGTGACCTCATTTGGAATAGCCCTGTTTGCTTAGAAGTGGAGCTCCTTTGTGTAAGTCACAACATATTCTCCTGCTGCATTATAATGAGAGGTTTGTTTCTACTCACAACATGAGCTCCCCCAAAGCTAGGCACTAGGCAATCAAGCCAGTAAAGCAACACCAAACGACTCACCTGAGTAGCTGAGGAAGCCAAATCTCAGCCTGATAATTTTCAAGGCAGCTCCCCCCCCAAGCTGGGCACCTGGGACAATCAAACAACTGAAGCAACACAAAAGCAGATCTCTGAGTAGCTGGGGAAGCCAAAACACCAGCCTGATACTTTCAGTGTAAAGGCCTCTTCTCTTCATCTGGAGGCCTGCAGAGTGGAACAACCTGAGTGACACATATATTTATGAACTTTGTTCCTGTTCACCACTAAGTGGGCTAGTTATTGGCCTCTCTTTGTACTAGTAATGCTGGAAGTGTAAAGCTAAGGACTCACTGGTTTTTCAAAAGTTGCTTGCTGATTTCCATCTTAAAAGCCAGATATACCTAGCAGCTAATATAGATCAGACTTATTTAATATGGTGGCATTTGGAGCTAATTGCTTATTACATTTAAGCCAGATATACCAAGCAGCTAATATAGATCAGACTTGTTTAATATGGTGGTATTGGTAATTGTGCTTGTAACTGAAGGCATTAGGTTAGCTGGGTCCTAGTGTGACCCTCATTTGGAATAGCCCTGTTTGCTTAGAGTGGAGCTCTTTGTGTAAGTCACAACATATTATCCCGCTGCATAGTAATTAGAGGCTTTGTTTTCTCCACAACTTAGGCAGCACCCCCCACCCAAGCTAGGCACTCGGGACAATCAAGCAAGTGAAGCAACACAAGCAGCTCACCTGAGTAGCTGAGGAAGCCAAATCTCCAGCCTGATAACTTTTGAGTTAAAGAGAGCCTCTTCTCTTCGTCTGGACACCTGCAGAGGGGTGCTACCTGAAGAACACTTATATTTTATGAACTTTGTTCCGGTTCACCACTAGGTGGAAGCATTATTTAACTCTCTTTGTGCTAGTGATGCTGGGTGTAAAAAGTTAAGTACTCACTGGTTTTCTAGAGTTACCTTGCTGATTTCATCTTAAAAGCCAGATATACCAAGCAGCTAATATAGATCAGACTTGTTTAATATGGTGGTATTTGGAGCTAATTGCTGATTACATTTTAAAGCCAGATATATCAAGCAGCTAATATAGATCAGACTTGTTTAATATGGTGGTGTTGACGAGCAAGTGTGCTTGTAACTGAAGGCATTAGGTGAACTGGGTCCTGAGTGTGACCTCATTTGAAATAACCCTGTTTGCTTGAAAGTGGAGCTACTGTGTAAGTCTCAATATTCTCCGCTGCAATAGTAATGAGAGCTTTATTTTCTCAACAACATAGGCAGTCCCAGGCTAGGCACTCGGGACAATCAAGCAACTGAAGGAACACAAGCAGCTCACCTGAGTAGCAGAGGAAGCCTAATCTCCAGCCTTACAACTTTCGAGTGAAGAGGCTCACTTTTCTTCATCTGGACACCTGCAGGCGTGCTACATGATGAACACTTATATTTATGAACTTTGTTCCTATTCCCCACTGGGTGAGCTTATTATTTGCCTCTCTTTGTGCTAGTAATGCTGAAGTGTAAAGCTATGGACTCACTGGTTTTTCTAGAGTTGCCTTGCTGATTTCATCTTAAAAACCAGATATGTAAAGCAGCTAATATAAGAACAGACTTGTTTAATATGGTGGTATTTGGAGCTAATTGCAGATTACATTTAAAGCCAGATATATCAAGCAGCTAATATAGATTAGAACTTGTTTAATATGGTGGTATTGACAATTTTGCCTGTAATTGAAGGCATTAGTTTAGCTGGGTCCTAATGTGACCTCATTTTGGAATAGCCCTGTTTGCGTAGGTGGAGCTCCTTTGTGTAAGTCACAACATATTCTCCTGCTGCATTATAATGAGAGGTTTTGTTTTCTCCACAACATGGGCAGCTCCCCCCCCCAAGCTAGGCACTCGGGACAATCAAGCAAGTAAAGCAACACAAGCAGCTCACCTGAGTAGCTGAGGAAGCCAAATCTCGAGCCTGATAATTTTCAAGACAGCACCCCCGCAATGCTGAGCACTCGGGACAATCAAGCAACTGAAACACAAGCTGCTCACCTGAGTAGCTGAGAAAGCAAATCTCCAGAATGATAATTTCAAAGCAGCTCCCCCAAGCCAATGACACTCGGGACAATCAAGCAACTGAAACAACACAAGCAGCTCACCTCAGTAGCTAGAAGCCAAATCTCCAGCCTGATAAGCTTTTGAGGTAAACAGTGCCTTCTTCTCTTCGGCCTGGGATGCCTGCAGATGGGTGCTACCTGATGAACACTTATATTTTATGAACTTTGTTCCTGTTCACCACTGGGTGGAAGCAATGTTGCCCCTCTCTTTGTGCTAGTATTGCTGAAGTGTAAAACTAGGGACTCACTGGTTTTTCAAAGTTGCCTTGCTGGCGATTTCATCTTAAAGCCAGATATACAAACGTAATATAGATCAGACTTGTTTAATATGGTGGTATTTGGAGCTAATTACTGATTACATTTTAAAGCCAGATATACCAAGCCGCTGATACAGACCAGACGTGTTTAATATGGTAGTATTTAGAGCTAATGGCTGATTACATTTAAAACCAGATATATCAAGCAGCTAATATCGATCAGACTTGTTTAATATGGTGGTATTGAGTAATTGTGCTTGTAACTGAAGACGATAGGTTAACTGGGTCCTAGTGTGACCTCATTTGGAATAGCCCTGTTGCTTAGAATGCAGCTCCTTTTTGTGTAAGTCACAACATATTCTCCGCTGCATAGTAATGAGAAACTTTGTTTCTCCAAATCATAGGCAGCTCCCCAAGCTAAGGCACTCAGGACAATCAAGCAACTGAAGCAACACAAAGCAGCTCACCTGAGTAGCTGAGGAAGCCAAATCTCCAGCCTGATAACTTCGAGGTAAAGCGCCTTTTCTCTTCATCTGGATGCCTGCAGAGGGTGCTACCTGATGAACAGCACTATTTTATGAACATTGTTCCTATTCCACCACTGGGTGAGCTTGTTGTTGCCTCTCTTTGTGCAAGTAATTCTGAAGTATAAAGCTAGGACTCTTTAGTTTTTCTAGAGTTGCCTTGCTGATTTCATCTAAAGCCAGATATACCAAGCAGCTAATAGATCAGACTTGTTTTAATATGGAGGTATTTGGATCTAATTGCTGATTACATTTTAAAACCAGATATAAAGCAGCTAATACAGGTCAGACTAGTTTAATATGGTGGTATTGGCGATTGTGCTTGTAACTGAGGCATTAACTTAGCTGGATCCTAGTGTGCACCACATTTTGAAACCCCTGTTTGCTAAGTAGGAGCTCCATTGTGTAAGTCACAACACATTCTCCCGCTGCATAATAATGAGTGGCTTTGTTTTCTCACAATAGGCAGCACCCCCAAGCTACTCTCTCGGAGAATCAGCAACTGAAGCTTAACACAAACTAGAGTCACCTGCGTAGCTGAGGAAGCCAAATCTCCAGCCTGATAATTTGAGGCAGCTCCCCTCCCCCAAGCTAGGCACTCAGGGACAATCAAGGAACTGAGCAACACAAGCAGCTCACCTGAGTAGCTGAGAAGCCAAATCTCAGCCTGACAACTTTCAAGGTAAAGAGCCTCTTCTCTTCGATATGGATGCCTGCAGAGGAAGCTACCTGATGAACACATATATTTTGAACTGTATTTCAGTTTCACCCACTGGATGGAAACTTGTTATTTGCCTCTCTTTGTACTAGTAATGTGCGGAAGTGTAAAGCTAAGGGACTCATGGTTTTTCTAGGATTGCTTGCTGATTTCATCCTAAAACCAGATATACCAAGCAGCTAATATAGATCAGACTTGTTTAATATGGTGGTATTTGGAGCTAATTACTGATTACATTTTAAAGCCAGATATATCAAGCAGCTAATATAGATCAGACTTGTTTAACATGGTGGTGTTGAGCGAATTGTGCTTGTAACTGAAGGCATTAGGTGAACTGGGTCCTAGTGTGACCTCATTTTGGAATAGCCCTGTTTGCTTAGAGTGGAGCTACTTTGTGTAAGTCACAACATATTCTCCCGCTGCATAGTAATGAGAGGCTTTGTTTTCTCCACAACATAGGCAGTCCCCCCCACCCGAACCTAGGCACTCGGGACAATCAAGCAACTGAAGGAACACAAGCAGCTCACCTGAGTAGCTGAGGAAGCCTAATCTCCAGCCTGATAACTTTCGAGGTAAAGAGATCCTCTTTTCTTCATCTGGACGCCTGCAGAGGCGTGCTATCTGATGAACACTTATATTTTATGAACTTTGTTCCTGTTCACCACTGGGTGGGCTTGTTATTTGCCTCTCTTTGTGCTAGTAATGCTGAAGTGTAAAGTTAGGGACTCACTGGTTTTTCTAGAGTTGCCTTGCTGATTTCATCTTAAAGCCAGATATACCAAACTGACTTAATATAGATCAGACTTTGTTTAATATAGTTTATAATTGGAACTAATTGTAGATTACATTTTAAAGCCTGATACTACCAAGCAGCTAGATATAGATCGAACTTATTTAATGGTAGTATTGGAGCTAATTGCGAATTACATTTAAAAGCCAGATATGACAAACAACTAATATATATCAGACTTGTTTATTATGGTAGTATTGAGCGAATGTGTATAACAGAGGAAGCCATTAGGTTAAGACAGGTCAAGTGATCACTAATTTGGATTAGCCCTGTTTTGCTTAAAGTGGGGCTCCTATGTATGAAATCCTGTATTCTCCCGCTGCATAGTGATGAGATACTTTGTTTTCCCTCACAAACATAGGCAGCCCCAAGCTAGGAACTCGGACAATCAAGCAACTGAAGCAACACAAGCAAGCTCACTGCAGGTAGCTGAGGAAGCAAATCTCCAGCCTGATAATTTTAAAGGCAGCCCCCCAAGCAAGGCAATCGGGACAATCAAGTAACTGAAGCAACACAAGCAGCTCACCTGAGTCACTGAGGAAGCCAAATCTCCAGCCTGATAACTTTCGAGGAAAAGAGAGCCTCTTCTCTTCATCTGGACACCTGCAGAGGGGTGCTACCTGATGAACAATTATATTTTATGAACTTTGTTAATGTTCACCACTGGGTGGGCTTGTTATTTGCCTCTCTTTGTGCTAGTAGTGCTGAAGTGTAAAACTGGGAGTCGAGTTTTCTAGAGGTTGGCTTTGCTGATTTCATCTTAAAGCCAGATACCAAGCAGCTAATATAGAATCAAGACTTGTTTAATATGAGTATTTTGGATCTAATTGCTGAGATACATTTTAAAACCAGATATAAAGCAGCTAATACAGGTCAGACTTGTTTAATATGGTGGTATTGAGGAAATGGACTTGTAACTGAAAGGCATGAGTTAAGCTGGATCCTAGTGTGACCACATTTTGAAAAGCCCTGTTTAGAGTGGAGCTCTATTGTGTAAGTCACCAACATTCCTCCCCTGCATAGTAATGAGAGGCTTTGTTTTCCACAATATAGACAGCACCCCCCCAAGCTACTACACACCGAGAATCAACCAACTGGAAGCAACTGGGCAGCTCAACTCATGAAGCTGAGGAAGCCAAATCTCCAGCCTGATAATTTTAGAGGCAGCTCCCCTCCCCCCAAGCTTGGCACTCGGGACAATCAAGGAACTGAAGCAACACAAGCAGCTCACCTGAGTAGCTGAGGAAGCCAAATCTCCAGCCTGATAACTTTTGAGTTAAAGAGAGCCTCTTCTCTTCGTCTGGACACCTGCAGAGGGGTGCTACCTGAAGAACACTTATATTTTATGAACTTTGTTCCGGTTCACCACTGGGTGGGCTTGTTATTTAACTCTCTTTGTGCTAGTAATGCTGAAGTATAAAGTTAAGATACTCACTGGTTTTCCTAGAAGTTGCCTTGCTGATTTCATCTTAAAGCCAGATATACCAAGCAGCTAATATAGATCAGACTTGTTTAATATGGTGGTATTGGAGCTAATTGCTGATTACATTTAAAGCCAGATATATCAAACAGCTAATATAGATCAGACTTGTTTAATATGGTAGTGTTAGGTAAATGTGCTTGTAACTGAAGGCATTAGGTAGACTGGGTCCTAGGTGACCTCATTTGGAATAAGCCCTGTTTGCTTAGAGTGGAGCTACTTTGTGTAAGTCACAACATATTCTCCCGCTGCACTCAGTAATGAGGCTTTATTTCTCATACTGCACAGACAGTCCACAAGCTAGGCACTCCAGGGACAATCAAGCAACTGAAGGAACTGTAGCTCACTGAGTAGCAGAAGCCTAATCTCAGCCTTATAACCTCGGGGTAAAGGACTCTTTCTTCATCTGGACACCTGCAGGCGTGCCTGATAGACACTTATATTTATGAACTTTATTCCTGTTCACCCTGGGTGACATTATTTGCCTCTCTTGTGCTAGTAATGCTGAAGTGTAAAATAAGGACTCACTGGTTTTCTAGAGTTGCCTTTGCTGATTTCATCTTAAACCAGATATACCAAGCAGCTAATATAGAACAGACTTGTTTAATATGGCAGTATTGGGAGCTAATTGCTGATTACATTTTAAAATGAGATATACCAAGCAGCTGATATAGATCAGACTTGCTTAATATAGGTAGTATTGGAGACTAATTGCAGATTACATTTTAAAGCCAGATATATCAAGCAGCTAATATAGATTAGACTTGTTTAATATGGTGGTATTAAATAATTTTGCATGTAATTGAAGGCATTAGTTTAGCTGGGTCCTAGTGTGACCTCATTTGGAATAGCCCTGTTTGCTTAGAGTGGAGCTCCTTGTCCAAAGTCACTACATATTCTCCTGCTGCATTATAATGAGAGGTTTTGTTTTCTCACAACATAGGCAGCTCCCCCAAGCTAGGCACTCGGGACAATCAAGAGTAAAGCCTTTAAAACAGCTCACCAGGTAGCTGAGGAAGCCAAATCTCAGCCTGATAATTTTCAAGGCAGCACCCGCCAAGCTAGGCACTAGGACAATCAAACAACTGAAGCAACACAAGCAGATCTCCTGAGTAGCTGAGGAAGCCAAAACACCAGCCTGATGCTTCCGAGAGTAAAGAGGCCTCTTCTCTTCATCAGAGCCTGGAGGTGGGCGACCTGATGAACACTATATTTTATGAACTTTGTTTCTATTCACCACTACGTTGGAGCTAGTTGTTACCTCTCTTTGTGCTAGTCGTGCTGGAAGTGTAAAGCTAGGGATCACTGGTTTTCCAAAGTTGCCTGCTAGTTTCATCTAAAAGCCAGATATACCTAGCAGCTAATATAGATCAGACTTATTTAATATGGTGGCATTTGGAACTAATTGCTTATTACATTTTAAAACTGAATATACCAAGCTGAGCTAATATAGATCGAACTTGTTTAATATGGTGGTATTGGAGCAGCTTGTAACTGGAAGGCATTAGGTTGGCTGGGTCTAGTGTGACCTCATTTTGGAACAACCCTGTTTAGCAAAGTGGAGCTCTTTGATAATCACAACATATTATCCCAGCTGCATTAGTAATTAGAAACTTTGTTTTCTCACAACTTAGGCCTTTTCCCACCCAGGCTATTTTCCGGGACAATCAAGCAAGTGAAACCAACACAAGCAGCTCACCTGAAGTAGCTAGAAATGAATCTCAGCCTAATGCTTTTGAGTTAAAGGCCTCTTCTCTTAAATCTGGACACCTACAGAGGGTACTACCTGAAGAACACTTATATTTATAGACCTTTGTTCCGGTTCACCACTAGGTGAGACATTTAACTCTCTTGTGCTAGTGATGCTAAAGTATAAAGTTAGGTACTCACTGGTTTTTCTAGAGTTGCCTTGCTGATTTCATCTTAAAGCCAGATATGCAAGCAGCTAATATAGATCAGACTTGTTTATATGGTGGTATTTGGAGCTAATTGCTGATTACATTTTAAAGCCAGATATATCAAGCAGCTAATATAGATCAGACTTATTTAATATGGTGGTATTGAGCAATTGCTTGTAACTGAAGGCATTAGGTGAACAAGTCCAAATGTGACCTCATTTGAATAGCCCTACTTGCTTAGAGGAGCTACTTTGTAAGTCACAACATACCTCCGCTGCATAGTAATGAGAACTTTATTTCAACAACATGACAGTCCCCAAGCAAGGCATCGGGACAATCAACCAACTGAAAGACACAAGCAGCTCACCTGAGTAGCAGAGGACTAATCTCCAGCCTTATAACTTCGAGGTAAAAAGGCTCTTTTCTTCTCTGAACTGCAGGCGTACAACCTGATGAATACTTATATTTTATGAACTGTTCTATTCCACTGGAACATTATTCCCCTCTTTGTACTAGTAATGCTGAAGTGCTGCCAGACCACTGGTTTTCTAGAGTTACTACAGTTTCATCTCAAAGCCAGATATACAAGCAGCTAATACAGAAAGACTAATTTTAATATGGTGAGTAATTGGGATGATACGTTTAAAACAGATATCAAACAGATAATATAGATTAGACTGTTTTTTAATATGGTAGTATTAGCGAACTTGCTGTAATTGAAGGCATGGTTGTGGGTCCTAGTGTGACCTCATTTTGAATAACCCTGTTTGCTTAGGTGGAGCTCACATATAATACAAATATTCTCCCAAGGCATTATAATGAGAGGTTTGTTTTCTCCACAACATGACAGCTCCCCAAATGAACACTCGGACAATCAACAAATAAACCAACAAGCAGCTCACCTGAGTAGCTGAGGAAGCCAAATCTCCAGCCTGATAATTATCATGGCTCCCCCAAGCCAGGCACTGACAATCAAACAACTAGCAAACAGACAGATCTCCTGAGAAGGAGAAGCCAACACCAGCCTGATACTTTGAGGTAAAGAGGCCTCTTCTCTTCATCTGAGCCCTGCAGAGTGGGCATTGATGAACACTTATATTTATGAACTTTGTTCCTATTCACCACTGCGGGCTAATTATTTACCTCTCTTTGTGCTAATAATGCTGAAGTGTAAAGCTAGACCACTGGTTTTTCAGAGGTGCCTTGCTGATTTATCTGAAGCCAGATATACCTGCAATAATATAGATCAGACTTATTTAATATAGCATTTGAGCCAATTACTTACATTTAAAAACCAGATATACCAAAGCTAATAGATCAGACGATTTAATATGGTGGTATTAGCGATGTAACATAACTGAAGGCATTGAACTGGGTCCTAGTATGACCTCATTTTAGAATAGCCCTGTTGCTTAGTGGAGCTACTAGTAAGTCACACATTCTCCGCTCACAGTAATGAGGCTTTATTTTTCAACAACATAAACAGTCCCCGAAATGGCCTCAGGACAATCACAACTGAGGAACACAAGCAGCTCACCTGAGTAGCAGAGGGCCTAATCTCAGCCTTATACTTCGAAATAAAAGGCCTCTTTTCTTCATCTGGACACCTCAGAGGCGTATACTGATGAACCTTATATTTTACCAACATTTTCCTGTTTACAGGTGAGCTTGTTATTTACCTCTCTTTGTGCTAGTAATGTAAGTACAAAGCTATGGACTACTTTTTCTAGAGTTGCCTTGCTGATTTCATCTTAAAGAATATACCAAACAGCTAATATAGAACAGACTTGTTTAATATGGTGGTATTTGGAGCTAATTGCAGTTACATTTAAAGCCAGATATATCAAGCAGCTAATATAGATTAACTTGTTTATGGTATATTTAATTTGCCTGTAATTAGGCGTAGTTAGCTGGGTCCTAGTGACCTCATTTTGGAATAGCCCTGTTTGCTTAAGGGAAAGCCTGTAAGTCAAACATATTCTCCTGCTGCATTATAATGAGAGGTTTGTTTTCCACAACATGGGACTTACAAGCTAGGCACGGACAATCAAGAAGTAAGCAACAAAAGCAGTCACGGAGTAGCTGAAAAGCCAAATTCCAGCCTGATAATTTTCAAGCACCCCCCACCAAGCTAGCATAAGGACACCAAACAACTCACACAACCAGATCTCCTGAGTAGCTGAGAAGCCAAAACCCGTACAATGTACCCAAAGAAACCTCTTCTCATCTGAGGCCCAGGTGGAGCCACCTGATGAACCTTATTTTATGAACTGTTCCTGTTCACCACTGGGTAGGCTAGTTATTTGCCTCTTTGGCCTAGTAATGCTGAAGTGTAAACTGGGACTCACTGGTTTTCAAGGTTGCTTGTGATTTCATCTAAGCCGAATATAATATATAGATCAGACTTATTTAATATGGTGGCATTTGAGCTAATTCTTTAGCCATTTTAAAGCCAGATATACCAAGCAGCTAATATAGATGGACTTGTTTAATATGGTGGTATCAAGCGATGTGCTTGTAACTGAAGGCATTAAGTTACGGGTCCTAGTGTGACCTCATTTTTGAATAGCCCTGTTTGTAAGAGAGCTCTTTGCGTAAGTCACAACATATTATCCCGCTGCATAGTAATTAGAGCTTTATTTTCCAACACGGCAGCACCCCACAAGCTAGGCCTCGACACAAACCAAGTGAACCAACCAGCAGCTCACCTGGTAGCTGAGAAAGCTAATTCAGACAGTAATTTTCAAGACAGCACCCCAAGATACTAGGCACGGACAATCACAACTGAAGCACAAGGCCACCTGAGTAGCTGAGAAAAGAAATCTCCAGAATGATACTTACAGTCCCCAAGCCAAGCACGGGACAATCAAGCAACTAAAACAACATGACAGCTCACCCCAGTAGCTGAGGAAGCCAAATCTCCAGCCTGTAACTTTGAGGTAAACAGAGCCTCTACTAGTCTGGATGCTCAGATGGGTGCTACCTGATGAAACTTATTTATGAACTTTGTTCATTTCACCACTGGGTGGGCTTATTATTGCCTCTCTTTGTACTAGTATTGAAGTGTAACTAGGACCCTGTTTTAAAGTTACGCTGATTCATCTTAAACAGATATACAAACAGCTAATATAGATCAGACTTGTTTAATATGGTATTTGAGCACTACAATTACATTTAAACAAGATATACCAAGCCGCCGATACAGACCAGACGTATTTAATATGGTAGTATTTAGAGCTAATGATTACATTTTAAAACCAGATATATCAAGCATATATCGATCAGACTTGTTTAATATGGTGGTATTGAGAAGTGTGCATAACTGAAGACATTAGGTTAATCAGTCTAGTGTGACCTCATTTGGAATAGCCCTATTGCTTAGAATACAGCCTTGTAAGTCACAACATATTCTCCGCCAGTAATGAAAGGCTTTCTTTCTCCAACCATGGCAGCCCCCCAAAGCTAGGCACTCGGACAATCAAGCAACTGAAGCAACACAGCAGCTCACCACAGTAGCTGAGAAGCCAAATCTCAGCCTGATAACTTTCGAAGTAAAGAGACCTTTCTTCATCTGATGCCTGCAAAGGGTGCCACCTGTGAACACTTATAATGCACCAACATTATTCCTGTATTCACACTAGGTAGACTTGTTACCTCCCTTCTTTGCAAGTAATTTGAAGTGTAAACTAGGACTCCTGGTTTTCTAGGTTGTGCTGATTTCATCTTAAAACCGATATACCAAGCAGCTAATATGATCAGACTTGTTTAATATGATATTTGGATCTAATTGATTACATTTTAAAGCCAGATATAAAGCAGCTAATACAGGTCAAACTTGTTTAATATGGTAGTATTAAGCGAATGTGCTTGTAACTAGGCATTAGCAGTGGATCCTAGTGCACACATTTTGGAAAAGCCCTGTTTGTAGAGGAGCCCATTGTAAGTCACAACACATTCTCCTGCTATAGTACGGTAACTTTGTTTTCTCCACAATACAAGCACCCCCAAGCTACCACCGGGAGAATCAAAACTGAAGCAACACAAGCAGGTCACCTACGTAGCTGAGAAGCCAAATTCAGCCTGAGAATTTTGAGGCAGCTCCCCCCCAAGCCAGGCACTGGGACAATCAAGGAACAAAGCAACACAAGCAGTCAACTGGTAGCTGAGGACAAATCTCCGCTGATAACTTTCAAGGTAAAGAGACCCTTCTGTATGGATAAGAGAGGGCTACCTGATGAACACATATTTTACGAACTTGTTCCGGTTCACACTGGATGGGCATTATTTGCCTCTTGTGCTGGTAATGCTGAAGATAAAGCTAAGGATCACTAGTTTCTAGGTTGCTGAAGACACATCTAAAGCCAGATATACCAAGCAATATAGATCAGACTTGTTTAATATGGTGGTATTGCGGATAATTGCTGAATACATTTCTGAAAGAGATATCAAGCAGCTACAGATCAGACTTGTTAACATGGTGGTGTTGGCGATGTGCTTGTAACTGAAGGCATTAGGTGAACTGGGTCCAAATGTGACCTCATTTTGAATAGCCCTATTTGCTTAGAGTGGAGCTACTTTGTATAAATCACACATATTCTCCGCTCATAGTAATGAGGCTTTGCTTTCTCACAACATAGGCAGTCCCCCACCCAACCTAGGCATCGGACAATCACAACTGAAGAACACAACCAGCTCACTGGTAGCTGAGAGCCTAATCTCAGCTGATAACTTTCGAGGTAAAGAGATCCTCTTACTTCATCTGGATTGAAGGCGCATATCGATGAACACTTATATTTTATGACTTTGTTCACTCACCACTGTGGCTTATTATTTACCTCTCTTGTGCTAGTAATGCTGAAGTAAAATTAGGACTCACTGGTTTTCTAGGTTGCCTTGCTGATTTCATCTAAAGCCAGATACCAAACAGCCAAGATAGATCAGACTTGTTTAATATAGTTGTACTGAGCTAATTGTTGATTACATTTTAAAGCCTGATATACCAAACAGCTGATATAGATCAGACTTGTTTAATGGTGGTATTTGGACTAATTCAGTAATGCTGAAGTGTAAAGCTAGGACACACTGTTTTCTAGAGTTGTCTTGTTGATTTCATCTTGACCAGATATACCAAGCTAATATAGATCTGACTTGTTTATTATGGTTGGATTAGAGCTTGTTGTTGATTACATTTAAAGCCATATACCAAGCGGCTATATAATTATACTTGTTTATTATGGTGGTATTTGGAGCTAATTGCTTATTATATTTAAGTCGGATACATCAAGCATATTATAGTCTGACTTGTTTAATATGTGGTATTGAGTGAATTGTGCTTAAAACTGAAGGCAATAGGTTAGCTATCCTAGTGTGACCTCATTTTGGAATAACCCTGTTTGTAATGTGTGGCTTCTTTGTGTAAGTCACAACATTCTCCGCTGCATGGTATTGAGAGGCTTGTTTCTCCTGAACATAGGCAGACCCCCCAGCAGGGCACTTGGACAATCAAGCAACGAGTAACACAAGCAGCTCACCTGAGTAGCTGAGGAAGCCAAATCCAGCCTGATAATTTCGAGGAAAGAGCGTGTTCTCTTCATCTGGGCGCCTGCAGAGGTATGCTACCTGATGAACACTTACATTTTATGAACTTTGTCTGTTCATCACTGGGGGCTTGTTATTGCCTCTTTGTTCTAGTAATGCTGGATGTAAAGTTGGGACTCAATGTTTTTCTAGAGTTGCCTTGCTGATTTCATCTATAAAGCCAGATACCAAGCAGCTAATATAGATCGAACTTGTTTAATATGGTGGTATTTGGAGCTAATTGCAGAATACATTTTAAAGCCAGATATATCATGCAGCTAATATAGATCAGACTTGTTTAATATGGTGGTATTGAGCGAATTGTGCTTGTAACTGAAGGCATTATGTTAGCTGGGTCCTAGTGTGACCTCATTTTGGAATAGCACTGTTTGCTTAGAGTGGAGCTCCTTTGCGTAAGTCACAACTTATTCTCCCGCTGCATAGTAATGAGAGGCTTTGTTTTCTCCACAACATAGGCAGCTCCCCCCAAGCTAGGCACTCGGGACAGTCAAGCAACTGAAGCAACACAAGCAGCTCATCTGAACAGCTAGGGAAGCCAAATCTCCAGCCTGATAACCTTAGAGGTAAGAGGCCTCTTCTACCGTCTGGACGCCTGCAGATGGGTGCACCAGTGAACACTTACATTTTATGAACTTTGTTCCTGTTCACCACTGGGTGGGCTTGATATTTGCCTATATTTTTTTGCTAGTAATGCTGAAGTGTAAGCTGCGGACTCACTGTTTTTCATAGTTGCCTTGCTGATTTCACCTTAAAGCCAGATATACCAAGCAGCTAATATAGATCAGACTTGTTATGTAATTGGTATTGAGCGAATTGAGCTTCTAACTGAAAGGATGGTTTAGCTGGATCCTAGTGTGACCCCATTCATTTGGAATATCCCTGTTTGCTTAAGATTGGGAGCTCCTTTGCTGGTCATATGTCAACATATTCTCCGCTGCATAGTAATGAGGCTTTGTTTTCTCACAACATAGGCAGCTCCCCAAGCTAGGCACTCAGGACAATCAAGCAACTGAAGCAACACAAGCAGCTCACTGAGTAGCTGAGGAAGCCAAATCTCCAGCCTGATAATTTTTTGAAGCAGCTCCCCTCCCCAAGCTGGGCACTCGGGGACCAATCAAGTAACTAAAACCTTCACAAGCAGCTCAAATAAGTAAGCTGAGAAGCCAAATCTCAGCCTGATAACTTTCGAGTAAAGAGCCTCTTCTCTTCATCTGGATGTCTGCAGAGGAGCTACCTGATGAACACTTATATTTTACGAACTTGGTTCCTGTTCACCACTGGGTGGGCTTGTAATTTGCCTCTCATAGTCCGAGTAATGCTGAAGTGTAAAGCTAGGAATTCACTGATTTTTCTAGAGTTGCCTTGCTGATTTCATCTTAAAGCCAGATATACCAATCAGCTAATATAGATCAGAATTGTTTAATATGTCTGACTTGGAGCTAATTGCTGATTACATTTTAAAGCCAGATATACCAAGCAGCTGATATTGATCATACTTGTTTAATATGGTGGTGTTGGAGCCTAATTACTGATTACATTTTACGCCTTGTATATTAAGCAGTTGATATAGATCAGACTTGTTTGTATGGTGGTATTGGATGGTGTGCTTGTAACTGAAGGCATTGGAGTTAGCTGGGTCTTGTGTGGCTCATTTGGAATAGCCCTGTTTGCTTAGAGTGAAGCTCCTTTGTAGTAAGTCACAACATATACTGATGCTGCATAGTAATGGAGAGCTTTGTTTCTCCACAACATAGAGCAGCTCCCCCCTAAACTAGAGCACTTGGGACAATCAAGCAACTGAAGCTTAACACAAGCAGCTCACCTGAGTGGCTGAGGCGAAATCTCCAGCCTGATAATTTTTGAGGCAGCTTCCCACCCCAAAGTTAAGCACTCGGGACAATCAAGCAATTGAACCAACACAAGCAGCTCGCCTGAGTAGCTGAGGAAGCCAAATCTCCAGCCTGATAACTTTTGAGGTAAAGAGAGCCTTTTCTCTTCATCTGGATGCCTGCAGAGGGGTGCTACCTGATGAACACTTATATTTTATGAACTTTGTTCCGGTTCACCACTGGGTGGACTTGTTATTTGCCTTTCTTTGTGCTAGTAATGCTGAAGTGTAAAGCTAGGGACACACTGGTTTTTCTAGAGTTGCCTTGCTGATTTCATCTTCAAGCCAGATATACCAAGCAGGTAATATAGATCTGACTTGTTTATTATGGTTGGATTAGGAGCTTGTTGCTGATTATATTTTAAAGCCAGATATACCAAGCAGCTGATATAGATCAGACTTGTTTAATATGGTGGCATTTTGAGCTAATTGCTGATTACATTTTAAAGCCAGATATATCAAGCAGCTAATACAGATCAGACTTGTTTAATATGGTGGTATTGTTGAATTGTACATGTAACACTGAAGGCTTAGGTTAGCTGGGTCCTAGTGTGTCCTCATTTTGGAATAGCCCTGTTTGCTTAGAGTGGAGCTCCTTTGTGTAAGTCACAACATATTCTCCCGCTGCATAGTAATGAGAGGCTTTGTTTTCTCCACAACATAGGCAGCTCCGCTCCCCAAAGCTAGGCACTCGGGACATTCAAGCAACTGAAGCAACACAAGCAGCTCACCTGAGTAGCTGAGGAAGCCAAATCTCCAGCCAGATAATTTTCGAGGCAGCTCCCCCAACCCAAGCTAGGCACTCGGGACAATCAAGCAGCTGAAGCTACACAAGCATCTCACCTGAGTAGCTGAGGAAGCCAAATCTCCAGCCTGATAACTTTAGAGTTAAAGAGTGCCTCTTCTCTTCGTCTGGACGCCTGCAGAGGGGTGCTACCTGATGAACACTTATATTTTATGAACTTTGTTCCTGTTCACCACTGGATGGGCTTGTTATTTGCCTCTCTTTGTTCTAGTAATGTTGAAGTGTAAATCTATGGACTCACTGTTTTTTCTAGAGTTGCCTTGCTGATTTCATTTTAAAGCCAGATATACCAAGCAGCTAATATATATCAGACTTGTTTAATATGGTGGTATTTGGAGCTAATTGCTGATTACATTTCAAAGCCAGATATATCAAGCAGCTAATATAGATCAGACTTGTTTAATATGGTTATATTGAGCGGGTTGTGCTTGTAACTGAAGGCATTAGGTTGGCTGGGGTCCTAGTGTGACCTCATTTTGGAATAGCCCTGTTTGTAGAGTGGAGCTCCTTTGTGTAAGAGTCACGGCACTTATTCTTCGTCCTTTTATTAATGAGAGGCTCTGTTTTCTCCACAGCATGAAGCGCTCCCCAAACTAGGCACTCGGGACAATCAAGCAACTGAAGCAACACACAAGCAGCTAACCTGAGTAGCAAGGAAGCCAAATATCAGCCTGATAACTTTTGAGGCAAAGAGCCACTTCCTCTTTGTCTGGACGCCTGCAGAGGGGTGCTACCTGATGAACACTTTATTTTATGAACTTTGTTCCTTTTCAACACTGGTGGGCATTGTTGTTGCCTCTTTGTGTTAGTAATGCTGAAGTGTAATCCTAGGGTCTCACTGGTTTTTCTAGAGCTGCCTTGCTGATTTCATCTTAAAGCCAGATATACCAAGCAGCTAATATAGATCAGACTTGTTTAATATGGTGGTATTTGCAGGTAATTGCTGATTACATTTTAAAGTCAGATATACCAAGCAGCTGATATAGATCAGACTTGTTTATTATGGTGGTATTTGGAGCTAATTGCTTATTACATTTTAAAGCCGGATACATCAAGCAGCTAATATAGATCAGACTTGTTTAATATGGTGGTATTGAGTGAATTGTGCTTGAAACTGAAGGCAATAGGTTAGCTGGGTCCTGGTGTGACCTCATTTTGGAATAACCCTGTTTGCAATGTGTGGAGCTCCTTTGTGTAAGTCACAACATATTCTCCCGCTGCATAGTATTGAGAGGCTTTGTTTTCTCCTGAACATAGGCAGCTCCCCCTCCCAAGCTAGGCACTCGGGACAATCAAGTAACTAAAGCAACACAAGCAGTTCACCTGAGTAGCTGAGGAAGCCAAATCTCCAGCCTGATATCTTTCGAGGTAAAGAGAACCTCGTGTGTTCGCTGGGCGCCTGCAGAGGGTGCTACTGATGAACACTTATATTTTATAGAACTTTGTTCCTGTTCACCACTGGGTGGAGCTTGTTGTTTGCCTCTCTTTGTGCTATTAATGCTGAAGTGTAAAGCTTAGGACTCACTGGTTTTCTAGGAGTTGCCTTGCTGATTTCATCTTAAAGTCAGATATACCAATTAGCTAATATAGATCAAATTTTTAATATGGTCTGATTTGGAGCTAATTGCTGATTACATTTAAAGCCAGATATACCAAGCAGCTGATATTGATCAGACTTGTTTAATATGGTGGTGTTTGGGGCTAATTGCTGATTACATTTAAAGCCTTATATATTAAGCAGGTTGATATAGATCAGACTTGTTTAATATATGGTGGTATTGAAGCGAATTGTGCTTGTAACTGAAGGCATTAGGTTAGCTGGGTCCTTGTGTGACCTCATTTTGGAATAGCCCTGTTTGCTTAGAGTGAAGCTCCTTTGTGTAAGTCACAACATATACTGATGCTGCATAGTAATGAGAGGCTTTGTTTTCTCCACAACATAGGCAGCTCCCCCCCCCAAGCTAGGCACTTCGGACAATCAAGCAACTGAAGCAACACAAGCAGCTCACCTGAGTAGCTGAGGAAGCGAAATCTCCAGCCTGATAATTTTTGAGGCAGATCCCCACCCCAAAGTTAAGCACTCGGGACAATCAAGCAATTGAACCAACACAAGCAGCTCGCCTGAGTAGCTGAGGAAGCCAAATCTCCAGCCTGATAACTTTTGAGGTAAAGAGAGCCTCTTCTCTTCATCTGGACGCCTGCAGAGGGGTGCTACCTGATGAACACTTATATTTTATTAACTTTGTTCCGGTTCACCACTGGGTGGGCTTGTTATTTGCCTTTCTTTGTGCTAGTAATGCTGAAGTGTAAAGCTAGGGACACACTGGTTTTTCTAGAGTTGCCTTGCTGATTTCATCTTCAAGCCAGATATACCAAGCAGCTAATATAGATCTGACTTGTTTATTATGGTTGGATTAGGAGCTTGTTGCTGATTACATTTTAAAGCCAGATATACCAAGCAGCTGATATAGATCATACTTGTTTATTATGGTGGTATTTGGAGCTAATTGCTTATTACATTTTAAAGCCGGATACATCAAGCAGCTAATATAGATCAGACTTGTTTAATATGGTGGTATTGAGTGAATTGTGCTTAAAACTGAAGGCAATAGGTTAGCTGGGTCCTAGTGTGACCTCATTTTGGAATAACCCTGTTTGCAATGTGTGGAGCTCCTTTGTGTAAGTCACAACATATTCTCCCGCTGCATAGTATTGAGAGGCTTTGTTTTCTCCTGAACATGGGCAGACCCCCCCAGCAAGGCACTTGGGACAATCAAGCAACTGAAGCAACACAAGCAGCTCACCTGAGTAGCTGAGGAAGCCAAATCTCCAGCCTGATAACTTTCGAGTAAAAGAGAGCCTCTTCTCTTCATCTGGACGCCTGCAGAGGTATGCTACCTGATGAACACTTACATTTTATGAACTTTGTTCCTGTTCACCACTGGGAGGGCTTGTTATTCTCTCTTTGTTCTAGTAATGCTGAAGTGTAAAGCTAGGGACTCAATGTTTTTTCTAGAGTTGCCTTGCTGATTTCATCATAAAGCCAGATATACCAAGCAGCTAATATAGATCAGACTTGTTTAATATGGTGGTATTTGGAGCTAATTGCAGAATACATTTTAAAGCCAGATATATCAAGCAGCTAATATAGATCAGACTTGTTTAATATGGTGGTATTGAGCGAATTGTGCTTGTAACTGAAGGCATTATGTTAGCTGGGTCCTAGTGTGACCTCATTTTGGAATAGCACTGTTTGCTTAGAGTGGAGCTCCTTTGCGTGAAGTCACAACTTATTCTCCCGCTGCATAGTAATGAGAGACTTTGTTTTCTCCACAACATAGGCAGCTCCCCCCCAAGCTAGGCACTCGGGACAGTCAAGCAACTGAAGCAACACAAGCAGCTCATCTGAACAGCTGAGGAAGCCAAATCTCCAGCCTGATAACCTTCGAGGTAAAGAGAGCCTCTTCTCTTCGTCTGGACGCCTGCAGATGGGTGCTACCTGATGAACACTTACATTTTATGAACTTTGTTCCTGTTCACCACTGGGTGGGCTTGATATTTGCCTATATTTTTGCTAGTAATGCTGAAGTGTAAAGCTAGGGACTCACTGTTTTTTCTATAGTTGCCTTGCTGATTTCATCTTAAAGCCATGATATACTCAAGCAAATAATATAGATCAGACTTGTTTTAATATGGTGGTATTGGTTAATTGAGCTTCTAACTGAAGGCATTAGTTTAGCTGGATCCTAGTGTGACCTCATTTTGGAATATCCCTGTTTGCTTAGAGTGGAGCTCCTTTGTGTAAGTCACAACATATTCTCCCGCTGCATAGTAATGAGAGGCTTTGTTTTCTCCACAACATAGGCAGCTCCTGCCCCCAAGCTAGGCACTCGGGACAATCAAGCAACTGAAGCAACACAAGCAGCTCACCTGAGTAGCTGAGGAAGCCAAATCTCCAGCCTGATAATTTTCGAAGCAGCTCCCCTCCCCCCAAGCTAGGCACTCGGCACAATCAAGTATCTAAAGCAACACAAGCAGCTCAAATAAGTAGCTGAGGATGCCAAATCTCCAGCCTGATAACTTTCGAGGTAAAGAGAGCCTCTTCTCTTTGTCTGGATGTCTGCAGAGGGGTGCTACCTGATGAACACTTATATTTTACGAACTTGGTTCCTGTTCACCACTGGGTGGGCTTGTAATTTGCCTCTCTTAGTCCGAGTAATGCTGAAGTGTAAAGCTAGGAATTTACTGATTTTCTAGAGTTGCCTTGCTGATTTCATCTTAAAGCCAGATATACCAATTAGCTAATATAGATCAGAATTGTTTAATATGGTCTGATTTGGAGCTAATTGCTGATTACATTTTAAAGCCAGATATACCAAGCAGCTGATATTGATCAGACTTGTTTAATATGGTGGTGTTTGGAGCTAATTGCTGATTACATTTTAAAGCCTTATATATTAAGCAGTTGATATAGATCAGACTTGTTTAATATGGTGGTATTGAGCGAATTGTGCTTGTAACTGAAGGCATTAGGTTAGCTGGGTCCTTGTGTGACCTCATTTTGGAATAGCCCTGTTTGCTTAGAGTGAAGCTCCTTTGTGTAAGTCACAACATATACTGATGCTGCATAGTAATGAGAGGCTTTGTTTTCTCCACAACATAGGCAGCTCCCCCCCCCAAGCTAGGCACTTCGGACAATCAAGCAACTGAAGCAACACAAGCAGCTCACCTGAGTAGCTGAGGAAGCGAAATCTCCAGCCTGATAATTTTTGAGGCAGATCCCCACCCCAAAGTTAAGCACTCGGGACAATCAAGCAATTGAACCAACACAAGCAGCTCGCCTGAGTAGCTGAGGAAGCCAAATCTCCAGCCTGATAACTTTTGAGGTAAAGAGAGCCTCTTCTCTTCATCTGGACGGCCTACCTGGGGTGCTACCTGTTGTTCTTATATTTTATGAACTTTGTTCAGGTTCACCCACTGGGTGGGCTTATTTGCTTTGTTTGTGCTATAATGCTTTGTGTAGTAATGCTGGTTTTTCTAGAGTTGCCTTGCTGATTTCATCTTCAAGCCAGATATACCAAGCAGCTAATATAGATCTGACTTGTTTATTATGGTTGGATTAGGAGCTTGTTGCTGATTATATTTTAAAGCCAGATATACCAAGCAGCTGATATAGATCAGACTTGTTTAATATGGTGGCATTTTGAGCTAATTGCTGATTACATTTTAAAGCCAGATATATCAAGCAGCTAATACAGATCAGACTTGTTTAATATGGTGGTATTGAGCGAATTGTACATGTAACTGAAGGCATTAGGTTAGCTGGGTCCTAGTGTGTCCTCATTTGGGAATAGCCCTGTTTGCTTAGAGTGGGGCTCCTTTGTGTAAGTCACAACATATTCTCCCCCTGCATAGTAATGAGAGGCTTTGTTTTCTCCACAACATAGGCAGCTCCGCTCCCCAAAGCTAGGCACTCGGGACATTCAAGCAACTGAAGCAACACAAGCAGCTCACCTGAGTAGCTGAGGAAGCCAAATCTCCAGCCAGATAATTTTCGAGGCAGCTCCCCCAACCCAAGCTAGGCACTCGGGACAATCAAGCAACTGAAGCTACACAAGCATCTCACCTGAGTAGCTGAGGAAGCCAAATCTCCAGCCTGATAACTTTCGAGTTAAAGAGAGCCTCTTCTCTTCGTCTGGATGCCTGCAGAGGGGTGCTACCTGATGAACACTTATATTTTATGAACTTTGTTCCTGTTCACCACTGGATGGGCTTATTAGTTGCCTCTCTTTGTTCTAGTAATGTTGGTATGGAAATCCTATGGACTCACTGTTTTTTCTAGAGTTGCCTTGCTGATTTCATCTTAAAGCCAGATATACCAAGCTGCTAATATAGATCAGACTTGTTTAATATGGTGGTATTTGGAGCTAATTGCTGATTACATTTCAAAGCCAGATATATCAAGCAGCTAATATAGATCAGACTTGTTTAATATGGTTATATTGAGCGAATTGTGCTTGTAACTGAAGGCATTAGGTTAGCTGGGTCCTAGTGTGACCTCATTTTGGAACAGCCCTGTTTGCTTAGAGTGGAGCTCCTTTGTGTAAGTCACAACATATTCTCCGCTGCACAGTAATGAGAGCTCTGTTTCTCTCCACATAGGCAGCTCCCCCCAAACTAGGCACTCGGGACAATCAAGCAACTGGAAGCAACACAAGCAGCTGTACAGAGTAGCTGAGGCAAATATCCAGCCTGATAACTTTTTGGGGCAAAGAGCCGCTTCTCTTTGTCTGGACGCCTGCAGAGGGGTGCTACCTGATGAACACTTATATTTTATGAACTTTGTTCCTTTTCAACACTGGGTGGGCTTGTTATTTGCCTCTCTTTGTGCTAGTAATGCTGAAGTGTAATCCTAGGGTCTCACTGGTTTTTCTAGAGCTGCCTTGCTGATTTCATCTTAAAGCCGGATATACCAAGCAGCTAATATAGATCAGACTTGTTTAATATGGTGGTATTTGCAGGTAATTGCTAATTACATTTTAAAGTCAGATATCCCAAGCAGCTGATATAGATTAGACTTGTTTATTATGGTAGTATTTGGAGCTAATTGCTTATTACATTTTAAAGCCGGATACATCAAGCAGCTAATATAGATCAGACTTGTTTAATATGGTGGTATTGAGTGAAGTGTGCTTGAAACTGAAGGCAATAGGTTATCTGGGTCCTAGTGTGACCTCATTTTGGAATAACCCTGTTTGCAATGAGTGGAGCTCCTTTGTGTAAGTCACAACATATTCTCCCGCTGCATAGTATTGAGAGGCTTTGTTTTCTCCTCAACATAGGCAGCTCCCCCTCCCAAGCTAGGCACTCGGGACAATCAAGTAACTAAAGCAACACAAGCAGTTCACCTGAGTAGCTGAGGAAGCCAAATCTCCAGCCTGATATCTTTCGAGGTAATGAGAGCCTCGTCTCTTCGTCTGGACGCCTGCAGAGGGGTGCTACCTGATGAACACTTACATTTTATAAACTTTGTTCCTGTTCACCACTGGGTGGGCTTGTTATTTGCCTCTCTTTGTTCTAGTAATGCTGAAGTGTAAAGCTAGGGACTCAATGTTTTTTCTAGAGTTGCCTTGCTGATTTCATCATCAAGCCAGATATACCAAGCAGCTAATATAGATCAGACTTGTTTAATATGGTGGTATTTGGAGCTAATTGCAGAATACATTTTAAAGCCATATATATCAAGCAGCTAATATAGATCAGACTTGTTTAATATGGTGGTATTGAGCGAATTGTGCTTGTAACTGAAGGCATTAGGTTAGCTGGGTCCTAGTGTGACCTCATTTTGGAATAGCCCTGTTTGCTTAGAGTGTAGCTCCTTTGCGTAAGTCACAACTTATTCTCCCGCTGCATAGTAATGAGAGACTTTGTTTTCTCCACAACATAGGCAGCTCCCCCCAAGTTAGGCACTCGGGACAGTCAAGCAACTGAAGCAACACAAGCAGCTCATCTGAGCAGCTGAGGAAGCCAAATCTCCAGCCTGATAACCTTCAAGGTAAAGAGAGCCTCTTCTCTTCGTCTGGACGCCTGCAGATGGGTGCTACCTGATGAACACTTACATTTTATGAACTTTGTTCCTGTTCACCACTGGGTGGGCTTGATATTTGCCTTCATTTTTGCTAGTAATGCTGAAGTGTAAAGCTAGGGACTCACTGTTTTTTCTATAGTTGCCTTGCTGATTTCATCTTAAAGCCAGATATACCAAGCAGCTAGTATAGATTAGACTTGTTTAATATGGTGGTATTGAGTGAATTGAGCTTCTAACTGAAGGCATTAGTTTAGCTGGATCCTAGTGTGACCTCATTTTGGAATATCCCTGTTTGCTTAGAGTGGAGCTCCTTTGTGTAAGTCACAACATATTCTCCCGCTGCATAGTAATGAGAGGCTTTGTTTCTCTCAAACATGTGGCAGCTCCCCCCAAGCTAGGCACTCGGGACAATCAAGCAACTGAAGCAACACAAGCAGCTCACCTGAGTAGCTGAGGAAGCCAAATCTCCAGCCTGATATCTCGAGGTAAAGAGAGCCTCGTCTCTTCGTCTGGACGCCTGCAGAGGGGTGCTACCTGATGAACACTTATATTTTATGAACTTTGTTCCTGTTCACCACTGGGTGGGCTTGTTATTTGCCTCTCTTTGTGCTAGTAATGCTGAAGTGTAAAGCTAGGGACTCACTGGTTTTCTAGAGTTGACTTGCTGATTTCATCTTAAAGTCAGATATACCAAGCAGCTAATATAGATCAGACTTGTTTAATATGGTGGTATTTGGAGCTAATTGCTGATTACATCTTAAAGCCAGATATATCAAGCAGCTAATATAGATCAGACTTGTTTAATATGGTGGTATTAGTGGATTGTGCTTGAAACTGAAGGCATTAGGTTAGCTGGGTGCTAGTGTGACCTAATTTGGAATAGCCCTGTTTGCTTAGAGTGGGCTCCTTTGTGTAAGTCACAACATATTCTCCGCTGCATAGTAAAGAGGCTTTGTTTTTCTCTACAACATAGGCAGCCCACCTGTAAGGCACTTGGGACAATCAAGCAACTGAAGCAACACAAGCAGCTCAAGTGGTAGCTGAGGAAGCCAAATCTCAGCCTGATAACTTCTGGGTAAAGGCCTCTCCTCTCTTCATCTGGACGCCTGCAGAGGCGTGCTACCTGATGAACACTTACATTTTATGAACTTTGTTCCTGTTCACCACAGGGTGGGCTTGTTATTTGCCTCTCTTTGTTCTAGTAATGCTGAAGTGTAAAGCTAGGGACTCACTGTTTTTTCTAGAGTTGCCTTGCTGATTTCATCATAAAGCCAGATATACCAAGCAGCTAATATAGATCAGACTTGTTTAATATGGTGGTATTTGGAGCTAATTGCTGATTACATTTTAAAGCCAGATATACCAAGCAGCTGATATAGATCAGACTTGTTTAATATGGTGGTATTTGGAGCTAATTGCTGATTACATTTTAAAGCCAGATATATCAAGCAGCTAATATAGATCAGACTTGTTTAATATGGCGGTTTTGAGCGAAGTGTGCTTGTAACTTGAAGGCATTAGAGTAGCTGGGTCCTAGTGTGGACCTCATTTTGGAATAGCCCTGTTTGCTTTGAGTGGAGCGCCTTTGAGTAAGTCACAACATATTCTCCCACTGCATAGCAATGAGAGGCTTTGTTTTCTCCTCAACATAGGCAGCTCCCCCCAAGCTGGGCATTCGGGACAATCAAGCAACTGAAGCAACACAAGCAGTTCACCTGATTAGCTGAGGAAGCCAAATCTCCAGCCTGATAATTTTTGAGGCAGCTTCCCCCCCTCAAGCTTGGCACTCGGGATAATCAATCAACTGAAGCAACACAAGCAGCTCATGTGAGTAGCTGAAGAAGCCAAATCTACTGCCAGATAACTTTTGAGGTAAAGAGAGCCTCTTCTCTTCACCTGGATGCTTGCAGAGGGGTGCTACCTGATGAATACTTATATTTTATGAACTTTGTTCCTGTTCAGCACTTGGTGGGCTTGTTATTTGCCTCTCTTTGTGCTAGTAATGCTGAAGTGTAAAGCTAGGGTCTCACTGGTTTTTCTAGAGTTGCCTTGCTGATTTCATCTTAAAGCCAGATATACGAAGCAGCTAATATAAATCAGACTTGTTTAATATGGTTGTATTTGGAGCTAATTGCTGATTACATTTTAAAGCCAGATATACCAAGCATCTAATATCGATCAGACTTGTTTAATATGGTGGTATTTGGAGCTAATTTCTGATTACATTTTAAAGCCGGATACATCAAGCATCTAATATAGATCAGACTTGTTTAATATGGTGGTATTGAGCGAGTTGTGCTTGTAACTGAAGGCAATAGGTTAGCTGGGTCCTAGTGTGACCTCATTTTGGAATAACCCTGTTTGCAATGAGTGGAGCTCCTTTGTGTAAGTCACAACATATTCTCCCGCTGCATAGTATTGAGAGGCTTTGTTTTCTCCTCAACATAGGCAGCTACCCCTCCAAGCTAGGCACTCGGGACAATCAAGCAACTAAAGCAACACAAGCAGTTCACCTGAGTAGCTGAGTAAGCTAAATCTCCAGCCTGATATCTTTCGAGGTAAAGAGAGCCTCTTCTCTTCGTCTGGACGCCTGCAGAGGGGTGCTACCTGATGAACACTTATATTTTATGAACTTTGTTCCTGTTCACCACTGGGTGGGCTTGTTATTTGCGTCTCTTTGTGCTAGTAATGCTGAAGTGTAAAGCTAGGGACTCAATGTTTTTCTAGAGTTGCCTTGCTGATTTCATCTTAAAGCCAGATATACCAAGCAGCTAATAAAGATCAGACTTTTAATATGGTGGTATTTGGAGCTAATTGCTGATTACATTTTAAAGCCAGATATACCAAGCAGCTGATATAGATCAGACTTGTTTAATATGGTGGTATTTAGAGCTAGTGCTGATTACATTTTAAAGCCAAATATATCAAGCTGCTAATAGATCAGACTTGTTTAATATGGTGGTATTGGAGCTGAATTGAGCTTGTAATCTGAAGGCATTAGGTTAGCTGGGTCCTAGTGACCTCATTTTGGAATAGCCCTGTTTGCTTAGAGTGGAGCTCCTTTGTGTAAGTCACAACATATTCTCCCGCTGCATATTAATGAGAGGCTTTGTTTTCTCCACAACATAGGCAGCCCCCAAGTTAGGCACTCAGGTCAATCAAGCAACTGAAGCAACATAAGCAGCTCACCTGAGTAGCTGAGGAAGCCAAATATCCAGCCTGATAACTTTCGAGGTAAAGAGAGCCTCTTCTCTTCATCTGGACACCTGTAAAGGGGTGCTACCTGATGAACACTTATATTTTATGAACTTTGTTCCTATTCACCACTGGGTGGGCTTGTTATTTGCCTCTCTTTGTGCTAGTAATGCTGAAGTGTAAAGCTAGGGACTCACTGTTTTTTCTAGAGTTGCCTTGCTGATTTCCTCTTAAAGCCAGATATGCCAAGCAGCTGATATAGATCAGACTTGTTTAATATGGTGGTATTTGGAGCTAATTGCTGATTACATTTTAAAGCCAGATATATCAAGCAGCTAATATAGATCAGACTTGTTTAATATGGTGGTATTGAGCGAATTCTGCTTTTAACTGAAGGCATTAGGTTAGCTGGGTCCTAGTGACCTCATTTTGGAATAGCCCTGTTTGCTTAGAGTGGAGCTCCTTTGTGTAAGTCACAACATATTCTCCCACTGCATAGCAATGAGAGGCTTTGTTTTCTCCACAACATAGGCAGCTCCCCCCCCCAAGCTAGGCCTTCAGGACAATCAAGCAACTGAAGCAACACAAGCAGCTCACCTGATTAGCTGAGGAAGCCAAATCTCCAGCCTGATAATTTTTGAGGCAGCTTCCCACCCTCAAGCTAGGCACTCGGGATAATCAAGCAACTGAAGCAACACAATCAGCTCACGTGAGTAGCTGAGGAAGCCAAATCTACAGCCAAATAACTTTTGAGGTAAAGAGAGCCTCTTCTCTTCACCTGGATGCCTGCAGAGGGGTGCTACCTGATGAACACTTATATTTTATGAACTTTGTTCCTGTTCAGCACTTGGTGGGCTTGTTATTTGCCTCTCTTTGTGCTAGTAATGCTGAAGTGTAAAGCTAGGGTCTCACTGGTTTTTCTAGAGTTGCCTTGCTGATTTCATCTTAAAGCCAGATATACCAAACAGCTAATATAGATCAGACTTGTTTAATATGGTTGTATTTGGAGCTAATTGCTGATTACATTTTAAAGCCAGATATATCAAGCAGCTAATATAGATAAGACTTGTTTAAATATGGTGGTGTTCAGCGAATTTTGCTTGTAACGGAAGGCATTAGGTTAGCTGTATCCTAGTGTGACCTCATTTTGGAATAGCCCTTTTTGCTTAGAGTGGAGCTCCTTTGTGCAAGTCACAACATATTCTCCCGCTGCATAGTAATGAGAGGCTTTGTTTTCTCCACAACATAGGCAGCTCCCCCCCCCGAAGTAAGGCACTCGGGACAATCAAGCACCTGAAGCAACACAAGCAGCTCACCTGAGTAGCTGAGGAAGCCAAATTTCCAGCCTGATAATTTTCGAGGTATAGAGAACCTCTTCTCTTCGTCTGGACACCTGCAGAGGGGTGCTACCTGATGAACACTTATATTTTTTGAACTTTGTTCCTGTTCACCACTGGGTGGGCTTTTTATTTGCCTCTCTTTGTGCTAGTAATGCCGAAGTGTAAAGCTAGAGACTCACTGGTTTTTTTTTAGAGTTGCCTTGCTGATTTCATCTTAAAGCCAGATATACCAAGCATCTAATATCGATCAGACTTGTTTAATATGGTGGTATTTGGAACTAATTGCTGATTACATTTTAAAGCCGGATACATCAAGCAGCTAATATAGATCAGACTTGTTTAATATGGTGGTATTGAGCGAATTGTGCTTGTAACTGAAGGCATTAGTTTAGCTGGGTCCTAGTGTGACCTCATTTTGGAATAGCCCTGTTTTTTTAGAGTGGAGCTCCTTTGTGTAAGTCACAACATATTCTCCTGCTGCATAGTATTGAGAGGCTTTGTTTTCTTCTCAACATAGGCAGCTCCCCCCACCCAAGCTAGGCACTCAGGACAATCAAGCAACTGAAGCAACACAAGCAGCTCACCTGAGTAGCTGAGGAAGCCAAATCTCCAGCCTGATAACTTTCGAGTTAAAGAGAGCCTCTTCTCTTCGTCTGGACGCCTGCAGAGGGGTTCTACCTGATGAACACTTATATTTTATGAACTTTGTTCCTGTTCACCACTGGGTGGGCTTGTTATTTGCCTTTCTTTGTGCTAGTAATGCTGAAGTGTAAAGCTAGGGACTCACTTGTTTTTCTATAGTTGCCTTGCTGATTTCATCTTAAAGCCAGATACACCAAGCAGCTAATATAGATCAGACTTGTTTAATATGGTGGTATTTGGAGCTAATTGCTGATTACATTTTAAAGCCAGATATACCAAGCAGCTAATGTAGATCAGACTTGTTTAATATGGTGGTATTTGGAGCTAATTGCTGATTACTTTTTAAAGCCAGATATATCAATCTGCTAATATAGATCAGACTTGTTTAACATGTTGGTATTGAGCAAATAGTGCTTGTAACTGAAGGCATTAGGTTAGCTGGGTCCTAGTGTGACCTCATTTTGGAATAGCCCTGTTTGCTTAGAGTGGAGCTCCTTTGTGTAAGTCACAACATATTCTCCTGCTGCATAGTAATGATAGGCTTTGTTTTCTCCACAACATAGGCAGCCCCCCAAGCTAGGCACTCAGGACAATCAAGCAACTGAAGCAACACAAGCAGCTCATCTGAGTAGCTGAGGAAGCCAAATCTCCAGCCTGATAACTTTCGAGGTAAAGATAGCCTCTTCTCTTTGTCTGAACTCCTGCAGATTGGTGCTAGCCCGACGGCGCTTTGCGCCGTCTGCCCCACCCGGCCAAACCACCCTCCCACCCTGGGGCGGCTGTCAATTTAATGATCCACCTCGTGACATCACATCTGGTGTCATCACGTCCTGTTGTCCAGAACCTATCTCCCCACTTTCCCATTTGCAGGTTATACCTGCTTGCCACTAGAGGGACCTATGCTTCCTCACTACTTCCTACTCCTACCTGTTCAGCACTTCTTCCCTGGGATCTTGCTCACCACAATGTATTGGCACTGCATGACGCTCTTCCTGTTCCTATCCCCACTAGCAGTGCACTTACCCACTTACCCACCTGCTAGTCCACACTGTGCCCTGGCACCCCTCCCTCCCCTTGCTCCTGAACTTCCTCTCCTGCCCCTTTGGACCTCTGTGTGTCCCTCTCCTCCTACCCTCCCATAGCTCTCTCTTCAACTCAGGCACATCTGGGTGTCTTCTTATTCTTGCTTTCCCCTCCTGTACCTCCCTGCCCATCCCCTACTCCCTTAGCCTCCCCTGCCCCCCCCATGTCAATCGTAGGAAACCCTCTCACCATCTCTCAGCCAGGGTGTTAGTCATGCTACTGCTCCTGTCAGGGAACATTCATCCAAACCCTGGCCCGGTTCCCAGGAGCTCCCCAACTCGCACCACAGGCCTATGCATGGTCTCCATGAATATCTGTAGCCTCCTAAAAAAGTTTGACTCACTACAACGCCTGGTCACATCAATTAACCCTGATGTTATCACGCTGGTTGAGACTTGGCTGTCAAATCCTCCCTGACTCCTAGTCTCCCTTCCTGGTTTCACCCTTTCCGGTCCTACCGTGTTGGCAGATGGGGGCGTGGCTGCGCTGTTATGTCAAGGAATCTCTCCCGTATTAGCCTGCCGCTCCATCATGGCATGGCGCCGGCGCTTCACTGAAACTAACCCCTGACCCTTTAAAGGGACCCTTTATCTGACTACTACATACGTGCCCCCAGGGACCAAATGCAGGCCATTGCCTCTCTACAGAATACCTTACCTCTCTACCTCCTACCGCTGATCAAATTCTGGTGGGTGACTTAAATGTCAACTGGCTCAGCCCTCCTCCTCCTCTACCAGAGAATCCTTTTCTGCAATAGACCTAACGCAACTAGTTACCCACCCTACCAGGACTAACCCCAAGAGGGCTCAGTACCCTGCTTGATGTGGTACTCACCAACCGCCTAATCGGATCCCCAATGTACAAGTCCTCCCAGACTCTCTCGATCACTCCCCATTCTATTCCACTGGTCAACCTCAGTCCCCAAACCCATAGCACAGTCCACATGCCGGCGGCGTCTAATACCTGGTGGACTGATAAAACTTAAGGAACTTCTGTCCCAAATTGACTGGTCTCCTTTACTGGCAACTCCTGACATCGACACAGCTCTCTCCTTCTTTACCCAAACTTTTAATAATGCCTGTGATATCTTTGCCCCAGTGTTGACCCGCCGTTCTAAAAGGAAGGATGCCCCCTGGGTTACCCCAGCTTTGATCCACCAGCTCAAACATAGGGACAACCTATGGCACCATGCCATTGAGACTGGCCGTGCCCAATGACAGGCGATTATATGCTGCCGGAACAAGTGCACTGGCCATCAGAAAGGCCAAGTCTGAGCACCATCGGTCCTCACTCACTGCCTCATGGGGAATCCCAGAACCTTCTTGGATAACATTAAACAGTTAAATGGGAGTGCACACTCCCACCCACCAGCTCAACATTAATGGTGTGATCTCCTCAGACCCAGCCCTCATAACCAACCACCTCAACACCTCATTCACTGACCTTAGCCCTATCCTCCCTACAAATTTTTTTGACCCTCCTCCCCCAGCACCTGCCATAAATCTTTCTCGCCCTTATTTTCTCCTCCACCGTGTTTCTGTTTCTGTTTAGGCCGCACCTTGTCACTGCTCTCAAGAGTAATAGTACGGGCAGTGACACCCTGGATCCGTGTATCCTACGGCTGGTCTTAGACACAGTCCTTACCCCGATCACATGCCTCATCAACCACTCTCTTTGCCTGGGGAAGGTTCCAACTGCCTGGAAAGTCGCCACTGTCACCCCTATCTTTAAAGGTGGTGATAGGACTGTGGCTGGAAACTATCGACCGATCTCCATTCTCTCTCCTCTCTCCAAGGCCTTGGAAAAAGTGGTGTCCTCTCAAATCTCTGACTACCTCTCCACCTACGATGTTCTTTGTCCTGAGCAGCATGGCTTCTGAGTGGGCCACAGTACCAACACAGCCCTCCTAGAGTTCTCCAACTTTCTCCACTCCTCCTTAGACACTGGTTCTCTGGCTGGTGCTGTCTTCATTGACCTCTCGAAAGCTTTCGACACTGTCTCCCATCCCCTCTTTCTTGATGCCCTTAGTCTCTCTGGTTTTGCTGCTGGGCCTATCTCCTGGTGCACCAGTTATCTGTCTGACTCACAGCGTGTAAAATTAATTGACCTGCTCAGACATCTGTTCCATCTTTTCTGGTTCTTCAGGGCTCCATTCTGGGCCCCTTACTATTCTCCTTTACCTTACACACCTTCCACACTCTTGCTCGGGAACATTCTATTGTATGCTGATGATGCAGTCATCTTTGCCTCAAGTCGTAACCCTATTGCCCTCCAGGACTCCGCTGTAAAGTCCTTCACTGAAAGCCGAGGGCTGGTTCAAGGAACATAGATTGGTGATAAATCTTAAAAACAAAACCATGTTCTTCTCTCATCCCCAAAACAAGTCCTGCAACTTCAAACTCCTCATTCACTCTGGGTCCTCATTCCCACTCGAACAAGTTTGCTCCTATAAATACCTAGGGATCCATTTTGACCCCTCCCTCCTTCCATGGACACATACGCTGCCCTAGCCACTGCCACTAATATCCGATTGGGCATCTTACATCGGTATAAACACTGCCTTCCCGGAGGCTCTTGACTAGCGATCACCTCCTCTATCCTGTCGCTGTGGACTATGGACTGCCAGTGTATGGTGCTGCTGATCAGACCGCACTCCATAAAATTCACTACTCTGAATAAGGCCTGCAGGTTAATTACTGGAGCACCTAGGATGGCACACACCTGTCTACTGTATGCTAAGCGCTGGTGCGCTTGATCTCGAGCGCCTCAAATATCTTACCTGTACCCACTTAAAAAGACCCTCCTTGGGCTTTCCCCACCAGGATTGACCACCACCATACGCCGCTCTGTCCCACTAGTTCATACTCAGACCTCTGGGAAAACCTCTCTTGTTATCCCTAGAGCTAGGTCCTCTCACGGCCAAAGAGCCTTCAGCTTTAGGGCCCCCTCCTGGTTCAACACACTGCCCCCCTCCATCTCCGAAGCTCCAACTATATCATGCTTCAAAACTTCCTTACGTAACCGCCTTATTAACACCCGAAGCTGTAACTGCTGCTAGTCAAAGCCGTACTCAATACTTATGACAAAGCTTATTACTAAGCTGCTAAGGACAACATAACTCTGGTATTGTTTGCATCCATCCTACCTGTACCAGCTTGTTTGTATCTATGTCTTAATTTACTGTTATACCTATGTGTTGTACTGCTATACTGTGTATTTTGGTTTGTCTTACTGTGACAAGGTACCTTTGTAAATGAGCCTATGGCTCAAAGGTTTTCCAAACTGCTGTTTAAATAAAATAAATAAAAAAAAATAAAAAATAAATCTGTGATTTAACAAGTATGTGGAGTTTCTTTCGCAGTGGCTATGGTAGATGCTACAGTACATAGGACACACACATTCTATGTATGTGCTATCACGGTAGGCTTGTATACTCTGTGCATGTGCATGGAGAATGGGCAGAGTACAGGGCTCTGGATCTGTCATACATGTATATAGTGCAACAGATGTACTGCAGACACCACACAGAAGCGCAATTTTTTTTAAAAAGTGTGCAACAATAAATTTATTTTCAGACAAATAATTGCAATTATTTCTGAAATAACAGGCAACATACATTTTGCAGAGCAGCTGTCTGCTGCACTTAAAGGCAAGCCCACCACAAATACCACTGCAGGCTTCAGACTCTTTCTTCCATTCTACCCCCCCAAAAAAAAAATGATGATCCCAAACTCACCAATTCCACAAAAATAATATAAACTCTGTTCAATAAATAAGTTTCACCAGCAAATAAATTCAACTCAAGGATGTTCTGCATGATTTTGGAAAGTTTTCATAAAGGTTTTTATGTTGCACAAACTGCGGAGTCTGAGACACAGCCTGTCTTCTTCGTTGCCAAACTGCATTTGAACAGACATTGAGGGACAGTGTGGTACTGTAAGTCCAAGAACACTGCATCATGTGATGGCTCAATTATAAGTTGAACTTTAACCCCTCGCTCCCCATTTCCTGTTAGAATGTGATAAAACATAATTCTTTTTTTTTTAATTACTGTTTCTCCTCCTTCCCCAGCCTGCCATTACTGACCTATCAGGAGATCCTAGGTAGACATCCCTCTGCCTCTCGCGAATGGCCTCTGGATACCCATGGAGCCACAGCTTACTCCAAGCAGGTATGATGTGGGGCCCAAAGTACTATGTAACTTACATTTTGTTGGTCCAGAGCCATCAGGCAGGTGAAAGCACACTGAGGACATGTCTCCGAAACTCCATCTCCCTGGTGATGGCAGGCTATTTTCCCTCCATTTACTCCCGACTTGTGGTGTGAATCCTAGACATCATGACTCTATGCACCGACATCTACCACACATTGCAACCTGCCCCTTCTGCAACTTCAGGACGTGTTATACCCCGAGCCTCCACTCAGGGTCAAGCAAGCTGCAGGCTTTTGTCCCCTCCTTCCCCCCCAGAGAAGGCAAGCAGTCGTGGGACGCTCCAGCCTTCTCCCCCGGCTGGCCCTCCAGTGACCTGAGTCCACTCCTGAACCTGGGTCACTGGCATCCCAAGCAGAAATCCATCTGCTGTACTGATGGGCTGGCTAATAAATCATAATTCTGCAAAATACTACATTCCAATGTTAAAGGATATTTTTGTCACCTAGCAAAAGTTTTCACATATGTGTTTCTGACTATCTTCACCTTTTAAAAAACTCTGCTAAGTATGAATTTTCACATTTTTTTTTCTCTGCACAAGGTCATATTATGTGTTAATCATTTATAATATATTCCCAAATTTTCTTAGGTAGGATTCTGCTGTTGAATGGATATGAACGGTGGCCCTACTAGCCATTCCTTCTCTCCTTAGGAAGCCCCCTGATGTCATCAGTATAATCCTTTTGTCAGTGCAATCCTGACAACCTATGCATTTCATTCATGTTTCATCAAGCTGTCTCATCACTGCCAATCTGCACTCTACCCACAGTCAATGTTTATTACTTAAATGATCTATTTGGGACTCCTTCCTAAAGTAGCTTTAGGAAAGGGAATTGTTCCTGTGGCACCTCTAGGGGTGGAACCCTCTCGAGGGTTCCTTACCTTCAGTACACCTACAAGGTGGAATATAGAGTGTGAACAGCTAAACAGTCAGCACAGTTGGAGAACCATTACACTGCTCCCATTGCATAGGTCCAATGAATTGAAAGGCTGTGCTTGTGGTTCAGCGGGGAAAGCAACTAGCCATGTCCCCTCCTGAGTCATAAAATCAGTTATTCCATCCTTCTATTGAAGCACTTTTTTCTTTGTCCCACCATCCTCCCCTGTCTCCTTTAGTGGCACACCTTACTCCTTGGGGCCACTTCATAAGGTACCTTTAGACAAGAGAATCAGTCATGTATCTCTTCTAGGGATAGAACCCTATTGAGGTTTTGTTGCCTTTGGTACCCCTACAGGGTGATAATTCCCCATGGAATAGAGAGTGTGAACAGCCAAACAGTCATCACAGTTGCACAAGCATTATACCACTCCCATTGCCTAGGCCCTTTGAAATTGATTTTATCACTGCATTGTGATTTCCCCACTGTCAATCTCCCTAGATGCATCTGGAAAAGGGTTGTTATCAGCTCAGTATGCCTTTCCTAATAAAACATTTGAAATAATTAATAAATAAATAAATTACTAGGCTATGAAAATCGTCCAGGGTATTTCCCTTATGGCTATGATCAATGCACAGGGGAAAATTGCATCCACATATCTTTAGGACTATGCATAATATTACCATTTGAGAGTACTGTTGTTGGGGTCTTCATCAAGGTACAAAACTATGCATCTGCCTTTGTTGCTTACATATTTTATCACTGCAGGTAACAGAAATAAATGTCCACTTCAGCAGACAGTGAGCTAAAGGGCAATAAGCTTCTTAACGTGTTTCTAAATCTAATTTTTTTTGCTACACTGGTTGTATTGGCTGGCATTTTAGCTTAATTTCCATGAATAATGACTGTCTTCTGTCTTTTTAGCATGTTGATTTGATGTGCACTGACAATCCTCACAGTGTATAGGATATTGATGTAGAGCTTACCATCAGTACGGAGTGTAAGAGGTGAAGGTGGACTCAGTATTCTTGTATTTGTCACAGTGTTCTTTACCAGACAGATATAACTTCCGACATCTGATGGTTGCACCTTGGAGATATAAAGATTTCCTGTTTCTTGGGAGATAAAGCGCCTGCTGTCTTCTGCCACAAAGGAGGGGAACTGATTAAATACCCAGCTGTAGGTGATCTCTGAAAACACAAATGAAAAAAGATGCTTCAGGTGATTATTTCAGACAAGCACACATTTTGAAAATACTGTACTTCTGTAATATTCAGGTACTTGTACAGTTGCAACATTATTACCATAAGATAAAGTGCAGCTTTCATATATGTGAATACCTTGCATGGTGTTTTGTGGTAGATTTAACTCCTGAGAATTCAAAGTAACTGTCAAATTTAAATGCACCCCTCCATTTCTTACATGAAATTCTACCATTTGTTCTTGTACCAGCTTCCTCCAGCAAATGTATTTGGGTACTTATTTTCCCCAACAATTACAACACTGAATCATGATTTATTGCCACTATCACTGGTCTGCTGCTTTGAAAAATGTGGCCTACAGCTTGTAAAGGTCTCTTTGACCTTATGATTTTTATTAGCAGACAGGAATAAAGGACAACCTTGAGAGAAATTTGACAGTTACTTTATAATGTAAGTCTTGTTTTTCCCTCACAGTGATTACAATGTCATAAGTTTTAATTTTGCATGGCATCTCACTAACTGTATTTATGAATGTTTCCCCCCAAGGGAAACCTACAACTTCTGTTAGAATATTTATAACAATTAGTGTTGCAGCTGATTCCTTTGTCAGGTGTACTGTCAGCTTGAAGCTTCTTTTATTTATGGAATGCAAAACCCTTTGCAATTATTTTATTTCTTATGCAGATCCATTGAAGCCCAGCCCAGTTCCATGCTGAAAGTCAAACATTGTTCTTCATTGAGCCTTGGGAGGTGGGCACACATTCCCATTCAAACACTGTTTCTTGATCAACTTCAACAGACCCTTCTCAAGAAATATAAAGGGGGTGTTACAGTTTCAGATATGGACACATGATTGTGTAATTTTGCACATTAAAAATGTAAAAGGACACTGTGAAGTGCCTGTTGTTTGTGGCTGTTGCTACTTCCATTTCTGAACATGCCAATTGGGGATGTTGTATGAATCTGAATGTTTCTTTATCACACATCAGAACAGGATATGTATATAGATAGATAGATAGATAGATAGATAGATAGATAGATAGATAGATAGATAGATAGATAGACAGACAGATAGATAAATGGATGGATGGATGGATGGATGGAAGGATGGGTGGGTGGATGGATGGAAGGAGGAATGGACAGATGGATGGACAGACAGACAGACAAACAGATAGATAGACACTAAAGACTTTATTTAACTAGAGTCAAGGGAATTCCCCAATCATTCTACCTGTATAATTTCATGACATTACTTTCATGCAGAATATTAGCTACAATTGGAAAGGCTGTAGCCTGAGGATCTATGGGGGGAATAGTTCCTCCCCCATTCCCTACATAAACCTTCAGGCTACACCCACTCTGCTTAGAGTGAGTTGCACTTTCTCCTTCATGGTGCAGCTGGTTGTCTCGCTTCCCCTCCTTTGTCTGGCTTGACTCCTCTCACTCCTTTCTCTGGCTGATCTACATGGAAATTCTGCTGGTCCTACTAGCCTACGTGGATGCCTAGTTCTACTTGCTTCACTATTCCTATCTCAGGCTGACCTACATGGAGGTCCAACCGGCCTTGCTGGCCTAAGTGGAGGCCAGGCTTGATTCACTCGATTGTACTCTACTCGGGAAGACCTATGTGGGGGTCCTGTCTTCTCACTAGCCCACATGAGGGCCTAGCTTGCTACTTATTTTGCTGCTTCCGAGCAGAAGCTACTGACTAATTGGGGTCCCTGTTCTACCTGGCTTTATTCCAGGTCTCTTCTACTGCACCTTTCATCATGCTTCTGCGATACCAGTCATCCTCTAGTTCCTTCTGCATGTGTTTTTCTGCCAGGACATCGGGGGAGTGTACCTCTATTCTTGGAGATCTTGGGATGATTCCTTCCCTGCAGCTTCATTGGTTCACCTGTGCCACTGGATTCCAGCTCCTTGCAAGACTCCATTTCACTGCCATGGCTCACAGCTCCCTAGTTTGGATTACTTTTCTCCCTCATCCTTGCGTCCCTTTCTGGATCGCTCCCTCTGCCAAACCTCCCTGTTCAGCATTATCTACTTCATCATCACCTTGCTCATCTGGACTTGGAACTTAATTAAGAAATTCTGATTGCATCCACCTTCCTCATTAACTGTACATAGGCAGTTGTTTGCCTTCTATTCATCTTGGACCTAGTTCTGCTCCTGCTGCTTCACTTTGCCCACCTTGTTCCAGACTGCAATCGTACTTCTTTGTGCACCACTTTACCAATCTCTTCTTCAGACTACCTTATCATAATGTCACCTCCTCACCAGTTTCATGTAACATGATTGGGGACTCTACCAACTATGTCTCACCCTCAGCTGTAGTTGTCCAGTACTGAGCATTGCCAGCCACCTACCTTTCACCTGCTTGCACCTGGCTTGCATTTGTCAAAGACATCCTTACTCATTTGGCTGTGGACCTTACCTCTGCTTCTATTTATGACATCACAGGACATCATAATCAGTTCCACTTGATGTTCTCATTATGCTTCTCACTTCAGCTTGTTCTGAGACTTTCTGTTGCTGCTGTGTCCTGCCTGGGACATCCTAACTGTTCTATTCCATCATGCCATTTCTGATCTCACAGGTTTCAGCCTTGGACACTAACCTACTCCAGTCTAAATGTGTGGTTACACTATCTGGGTGAGTTGACAATTCATCTGACTCAGTCTCCTCTTCACTGCATTCTTCTGCTATGCCTTGACCTTTGGGGACTCTACATTTTACTACACCTTGTCATACCAAAAGTCCACCTTTGCAGCTGCGCTCGTCTGGCCCTGGCTCATGCTCAAGTGTACATCTAAACTGACTCCTGCTGGGCTATAGAGCTCAGCAAAACAGGACGCTTCCTCTACTTCCAGCTTACTCTACACAAACCTGCATCACCCTGCAAGGGGGCATGGAGGTTCTAATGTTTACTCTACAAACCTGCCTCACCCCACAAAGGGGGAAAGGAGGTTTCTAATGTTTACTCTACAAACCTGCCTTGCCCCACAAGGGGGCATGGAGGTTTCTAGTCACCTTGCCCATTTGTGCTGTCTTCTGCTTGACTTATTCCTACTTGGCCTCTATGGGATCATATGTTTATTCATTAGAAACCTGCCTGGCCCTGCCTGGGGGCATGGAGGCTTCTATCCGCCTCACCTCAAATGACCTGGCTTCTGCCCAACTTGCCTTCATCGGGCTTATATTATTTTATACTTACCTGCTTCACCCCTTACGGGGCCTGGAGGCTCATCAGGCTTTTATTGCCTATTTACACTTACCTGCTTTGCCCCACATGGGGCCTGGAGCTTCATCAGGCTTATATTGCCTATTTTACACTTACCTGCTTCACCCCACATGGTGCCTGGAGGTTTCCAATTGCTCTGCCCTCTTATGGCTTAGCAGCCTGTACTCTGCTTACTCACTTTGCCACCAACGGCCTAGTGCTTTACAGCAATCCACAAAGCAGGACACATCGACCAATGTTCTTCCTAGTCTGCCTCACAAGGAAATAGCTGTTTGCTTATAGTTCCTCCTTCAGAATGGAAGTCTTCACCTTCTGGATTGCTCTTCAACCAGTTCTACACTCATCCTTCTAAGATTGATTATTCTCTCAACTGTTGATCGAATTTTACCTTGTATCAAACTTCTCACCTTGTACATTAATGGTCATTGAACTGGGAATTCACTAACAGGATATGCTACCGTCTTCTCGCCGGACACTCAACCTCAGTACCTCGAATCCAGGATTGCCTACTTGCAATTGAATTCAAGATCTTCAATCAACTGGGTTTTGGATTAACCAACAACTTAATATTTGTTAATTTAGGATTACTCTCCTTTAGTATGGCCAGAGGACAGGCAGGATGGTGGCCATGGATCCTCAGAGTTTTCCCCCAAAGGGTTTTTTCCACTCCAGTGTGCTACTGACCACTCTCCAGAGCTGGAGGAGGTAATTGCATGACTAATTACATTTTTTTGGGGGGTTTTCAATCCAACTCAACTAAGCATCCTGCCAAAAGGGGGATACAGAGAAAGGCCAAAACATCAAGTTCTAACATTTGCTATATCATCTGTTCAAGTTTCTAAGCACCAATCATATCCAATCCAGTTCTTATGGACTACAACTGCTGACCTATGTTCATATCCATGCTGACGTATCTAAGCACTAACCATATCATCCAACTCATACATACAGCAGGCACCATCCTACCTTCCGTTCTAGCTCCAATGTATCTGAGCAGGACCTATATCATTCAGCTCTACAGTTTGTAGCACAAGCACTGCTCTATGAATCACACATAGAATTGGAAAGGTTGTAGCCTGAGGTTCCATGTGGGGAATTGCTCCTCCCCCATCTCCTACATAAACCTTCAAGCTACGCCCACTCTGCTTAGAACAAGTTGCACTCACCCTCCATCCTCCCCTGCCTCCTCCTCCTTCTCTGGCACTCTCATCTCACCTGGTGGGTGTCTTCAATCCTACTCAACTAAGCATCCTGCCAAAGGTGGGATACATAGAAAGGCCAAAGCATCAAGTTCTAACAAGTTGCTATATCATCTGTTCAAGTATCTAAGCAACAATCATATCCAATCTAGTTGTTATGTACTACAACCACTGACACATGTTCATATCCATGCTGATGTATCTAAGCACTAACAATATTGTCCAACTCATACATACTGCAGGCACTGTTCTACCTACTGTTCTAGCTCCAATGTATCCGAGCTTGACCTATATCATTCAGCTCTACTGTACATAGCACAAGCACTGAGCTATGAACCACACATAGAATAAAAAAACAGTTCAATTTGTACAGGTATCATGTGGCATGCTTTACAACAAAATAACCAGATACCCTCTAAATCTCTTGAGTTTTGTGCATCTTAGGTGTAAGCATGCACATTTACAGTAGTGCTGCATTGCTAATAAAATATATGTATCAGTATAGACCACTGATAGTACTGTTGCCTATCTGTCAAATGCTGAATGAATACTGCTCTGTTAGAGGAGTCATTTTTCAGATGAGGATGGGCGGGAGAGGGGGAATAAGATAGAGACCACAGAAGAAGATGATGCTGCTCTTCTCCCTGCCACTCTCTTCCATTGCCACTCTTTTTTTGTGAATTTTGCTGACATTAAAGATTTCAACCAACTTTTCTTAGCCTATGCTCTTTTTTGATAATTGTTGTTTTTTTAACTAACTTCTCACCTTTACGAGCTCACAGTCTTATCTCGTTAATAACTTATGCTCGTGTTGGTCAGCATTTCCCTAGTTACCCACTGACACAGTTTGGGTCTGGCCCATTTTGCACAGCATTCCCATAGTGATAAGGCCAGTTCCTTTGAAGATCTAGTGGAGTAAAGATGAGAAAATGAGGAGATTTGGTGCTTGGAAGAAGCACAGAGAGCTGGCCACCCCAAGCACTAAGCTGTGAGGTCTAGTTGTCTAGAGGATTAAGAGGTTCCTTTCCCTGACTGCTGAGGAGCAGACCAGTTACACTATAAGTGCCAAAAGGTGGTATTTCAATCTGTACAAGGTATACTAAGGCAGTGGGGGCTGGGGGGCTTATGTATATTTTTTTGTAATATTGAAATGGAAATGCTATGCTCAGTGGAGCATTTTCTTGTTTTTAACTCCACAGATAAATTTTTTGGACTTGGAAGATGGAGCTCACAAAGTCAGATGAGATAGGGTACATGAGGAGAAACTCTATTAAGGCATCCTATGAGATCACATATGGGCAGAAAGAGCAAGAGACTCTGTACAGAGACCCTCAGGGGGGAAGCAAGAATAAATGAAATGTCCCTAGAGGTTTGGCTGCCATCTTTGGATCCTTTAATATGGCCATTTAAATGATATCTCTTTCCTAGCCTAAATCTGTTGGTGTTTCTTCCTTTGAGGTACTTCCTTTACTTGTTATGTCTTTACTGGCTCATTTGATAACAAATTTAAAGGGTGTGATCTGTTAACTCTGTTACTCTTAAAAATTTACCTAATCAAAAGCTAGTTTACATGTAATTGTTTTAAAGAGCACAATCATAAAGAAAATGCTTCAGACATGCTTGTGCTTGTATGTTTGTCTGCTCCTAAGGCCTGGAAAATCCCTTACTACTGCACCCCTATATTCGTAACCCAGACTCAGAAGTGGATTTGAATATTTGGAACTCTTAACATACAGACATTGTGAATATGAAGAATGTGTTATATTAGTTTTAAGTTGTCTATTGCATTTTATTTTGCATCTATTTCTTTTCGTTTTGAACACTGTGATGATTTATTTAAATTGTGAGTTGAGATAGTAGCATGTTAGTTTGCTAAAATCATATTGTGAGTGCTATATGTAATGTTTGAACATCACATTGTATTTTAGACAAAGTTTCTTGTCTGTTATATCTGCTTTTCTGAATAATATGCATATGAATAATAACAGACAGCAGCAGGATGCATAATTCTTAACTAATTTATACAATTAAAGAGGGTCAATCTAGGAGAGCATTCTAGATTAAGTATTTATATTTAGGTAAATACTTTGGCTTAAAACAATTAATGTGTCCACACTTAATTAGATCACTGGTTAGCTGATTTAGATGTAGCCTTTTAAATGTTTTTGATTTCCTTGCTTATTTCCTTACTTAAGATAAAGTCAGCATAGCTTGGAGTGGTCTTATATTTATGCCCGAAAACAAGGGGAAGTGTTCTCTAAACAACACTTTTAGTAGAATTCATGATTACTTTGATGGAGTTTTCCACACTTGAATATTGGGCAATCTATGGTGTTACCCTCTTTGCTTCGATAGAGTGCCCTTGCTAGTCAGTCTGAAAGGTTTGTATAGGCTAGTTCTTTTTGCTGCAGAAGGGGATCTTAGCAGGGGATAATACATAGACTGTGGACAGTTCAGAGACTGTGTTGGTTAAAGCTTAATTAGAACACTGTGTAGCTGATTTTGATGTAGCCTTTCAAACTGCTTCTGCTTCCCTTGCTTAGGTGTAGTCTGCATAGCTTGGAATGGTCCAACATTTTTGCCTGGAAACAAGCTGAGGTATTCTTTAAACAACATTATTTGTTCCATTAACCATTACTCAGTATGGACATATTGGGGTAAAAAGAATGTCTAATGGACCAAAACATGCATAGTGTGGCATAAATAGTAATTGAGCTATACCTTGCTAATACCTAGGCTTCTCAGGGCCACTATTCCTCAGTTTGGTAGTTACTGACCATAGTCACTCTAATTGGAATGTTAACCTAGGTTTTTTAGCCAGGATAGACTAGTACTTAGTCCATGTTTGGTATAGGATTATCTGGTGGTAAAGGGACCCATAAAGATTTTGCCTTGTCGACATTCAGTGGGGCCTAAAATTGGTGGAATCCTGCTAATTCTTATAACAACCATATGATATACTATGCTTCACAAAAGTAGCTGAAAAATTATTTGTGTTTTGGTAACAGTACTAGATTTGATGGAGTTTTCCTCATCAGAAAAACTGGCAGTCTGTGGCATACCCTGGTGTACCTGGTGTTGGGCCCAAGGCCACTGGCCAAGGGTGTCCAACACCCAAGAAGGGATGTTTTCCCAGCATAATACCCACCCTGGAGGGCATTATTCCTATTATACAATGGCTTGTTATTATATACAGAATAAAAAAATAATTTTAAACAATGTTTTTATTAGTCTGGAAAAATATTTTTGTTTCTTAGAGAAGATGCAAATAATGATAGAGCAACAAATCATCCTAATCATTAGCAGCGATGTTATGCCAGGATAACATCCCTACTGTGATGGCCAACTGACCAATCAGAAGCCAGGATTCTTTCTTACCATTGTGTAATTATTGTTTGATCCCTGTTGTTGCTGATGGTGCTATACATTGCTAGGATATTCACTGTATATTTTATCTTTCAATTCGTAATAACCTGATGGTCGAACAAATAAACACTGAAATGAAAGACAAAGTTGAGGTAATAAAAATGACCGAAGTATAAAATAATCTAGTGGTCAAAGCACAGACTTGGAAACAAAAAGACCCATGATTAAATCTAACTAGAGTCACTCCTGTATTATATGACCTTGAACAAGTCACTTCTCTTCCCTGTGCTTCAGCCCTATCAACTGTAAGAGTAAGGGTGATTTCATGTAGATGGCATTAATACTCACTACACCATGACACACTAGAGCTTACATGCAGCTTGTAGTTGTCAAAAACTTACAAAAAACTTATGGGCAAGGATTACAGAATTTTTTAAGTAGCTTTTCTTCTTCATTTCTTATCATTACACAGATAAAGGTTTTTAAGTAGAACGTGTTTAATATTATTGTTCAGTAGGTTATCTTCTCTTTTCAAAGTAAAAAAAAATCAATATGGTAAATGCAGTTGCTTGCGTATGCCAACAAAATACAAACCAGTGTTTGCCAGTGGTGGTTAACATATTTCTGTATTCAGTGATAGCTGTGATTATTATTTGTGGTAAAGAATAATAATGTTTATGTTACAAAAACTGTTATCACAATTATGCTTTTAAACCTGTATCAATAAGTGCAAAGAAATGTAAAACATTAATTTAGGTTTCTAAAACTTTTATAAATGTTATTTTTTTTTGGGGGGGGGCACATTACATTTCATTTACATGTAAACTGCATAGTGTAGCATTATGTAACACAGTATGTTAGTTGTAGCAGTCCTAGTTGATATGTTTAATTAAGAAGCTTTATAACAAAACCATCAAGCTTATGCTCATTTTACAGTGAATTCCTGACATTTTTTTTATGTTAGGTACAAAATAGATTCAATATTCCAAACATATTATTACAGTAAATAACAAGAAAAGTACCATAGATGACTATATAACAGTACATTACTGCTTATTTTGGGTTGCAACATTGTAAAACCAGAGAGCTTGAGATTTGTAGGAAAAGAATCACAATTCCACTTGCTGCCTATTGTATTTCTAAATATTTGTTGTGCTGTTAGTTGGTGTCAATAGTCTACTGGTGTTCTGTTTACATATTTTGTATTACATTTTTATCCCCCATTCTGATCCACAATTTTATCATCTCCTTTTGATGTGAACAACACAATGAATGTATAAAAATGAACTCTCTATGCTCATGTGCACCTTACCTCATCAACTTTCATACAACCCGCCTGTGCTGCTTTCTTCAGCAGGGTCTACCAGAAAACATGCACCCTGCACACTAAAGCATTGTGCTCACACTGAACTTTTATGCTTGTTTATTGTGTGTTTATGTTTTTTTATTGTGCTCTACCAATGTGGGCATGTGGAACTCAAAAGAACATGTGCAATAGTCTCTTGTGGCATAGCTTTCCTGATTGACATGAAATCTCACAATCAAAAGGGAGTGTACCAAGACAGACCCAAAGGAAGAAACAAAGTTAAAAAGTCCATAAAAATGTTCAGATATTGCCACTTAGTTAAATCATCCATTTGCATTGCAGAAAATGTAGTCCAGAAAGTATACTTGTGTTTCCTTTAAGAAAAGAGGAAGGGGAGGTAAGTGTTCTCCAAGAAATAGGGAGCCTATTCCAAGCAGTTGGGCTTCTCAAAAAGATAATATTACAGCCACATTTTGTATTAGTCTGAGTGATTTGACATTCTATGCCTCTAGGTTAGTGTAATTAAGATGTAGAGATGCATCAATTTTTTTTTCTTGTGCAAATCTGCCTCCGCAGAGCACTTCATGTAATTTTTCCGAAATTACCCGGAATTCTCCATTTGTGACTTTGCCTTGTTTTGGTGGGGGGTTAAATGCAGATTGCACTTAAAACCCCCCAAAGCAAGGAGAAGTTGCTTCCTCCCCACCCAGCAGCCTGACTTCCCTCCCTGGTGTCCAGTGGGCTACCCCCCCCCCCGCCGATCTCACCACAATCCATAATATAAAAAAAATTTTTTTTTTCATTAAATCCCTTCCCTGGTGTAAGTGCCCCCAATGCCACTGATCACCAGCCACAATAAATCCACCCTGCCTGGCTGCTGGTATCCTTCCTTTGTGTCTAGTAGTCCCCCACTGCATTGTTTGCTGCACATCTGGCACCCACAGCCAGACCTCAATACTGTCTAAATTAAAAAAAAATGTTTAATTTAATCCCTGGTGTCTAGTGGACCCCTACCCAATCAGGAAGTGCCCCCACCCTGCTCTCCTCCCAACCCCAACCCAAGTGGGCCACCAGCACAGCCCTCCACTCACCTCCAAAGCCAGCAGCCTGACTGAGCTTGATGAATGAGTGTGTGCTTGTACAAGCATGCACTCATTCATTAACAGCTCATGGTCATTTTCTTCAGTTTTTGGGGTGTAGAGAAGGGGAGGGGAAGGGACTGCTCTGGTGGCCTGTGAGGGGCCGGATGGAAAGAACAGCATTGTGAACCCCAATGGGGCCCACAATACCATTTCCCCCATCCCGCAACCCAGCCAGTGGCTAGAGCAGCCCCCTTCCCTTCTCTACAACCCTGAAAACTGAAGAAAATGACCATGAGCTGTCAAAGAATGAACGTGTGCTTGTACAAGCAAGTGCTCAATCATTGAGCTCAGTAGGGCTGCCAGCTATGGAGGTGAGTGGAGGGCTGTGCAAGTGGCCTGCTCGGGGTTGTGGTTTGCGGTGAGTGGTGTGGGGGCACTACCTGACAGGGTGGAGGGTCCTCTAGACAACAGGGATTACATGAAACTGTTTTTTTTAATTAAGACAGTATTGTGGATTTGGGTGCCGGCTGGATGGCAATCGGTGCTGGTGGGTGCGACTACTAGATACCAGGGCAGAGTGCCAGCAGTCAGAGGAGTAGATTTATTGTGGCTGGTGATCAATGTTGGTGGAGGGGTGCACTGACTCCAGGAAAGGGGTTTTAATGAAAAAAAATATATATATTTTTTTATATATTTTAATTTGTGGTCCTACATGATGGCAATTGACGGCAATTGACTGTGGCAGGGGGAACCAAGGCAGTGTGCCAGGGAGAAGGCAGGGGGCACCACCACTAGACACCAGGGATATTAATTTTAGTAGTTTAGTGTGGAAATTCCACATGTCAGGGTCGACCTCCACGAAATGCCAAATTTCACGAATTGCGCTCTGGGAATTGAGCGCTATTCGCAAACCTTTTGGTGGAGCAAATTTTGTTCACTTCACCCTCCTCTATTAAGATGTTATTGATCTGTAATTCACAAAATGAGATACATACCCTGAAGAATTGATGCATCTGTGCATGAACTGCAATAGGTGTAACTGTATGCGGTTAGACAGGGACATCCAGCTCAAACTGCTCTACAGAATGCAGTGGTTAGTTTCATATTTAATTATTTATTTCCAATGTATTTGATTATATTTTACATGTTAGCCTACTAAGCCGAGTGTCTTGCTTATGATGGTGCCCTACTTCAAACTGGCTAACATTTACAGATAAAAAGACAGAGTTATTAGAGATTACATTACAGGTTGCATCAAAATACATTTGCATGAAGATTTTCTGTTTCCAGGATTAAACACAAGTGTTCTCTGTTGCAATGGACTTATTGGCTAGTTCTTTTAAAAGCAGTAAGGTTTGGAGCTGTTCTAGTACTATATCGGTGCAAGTGTATTATAAAGCATGGGCCTCTATACTAAGCCTGAATCTTCACCATAATTAGTTTTAGCTTTGGGGTTGTATAAATTAATATTTACAGTTTGCTCCCTTTAGTTCTTCTGGAGTGGACATATTATAGGGATTGGATAGTTCTGTCCCCAAACAGGATCTTAACCTTTTGGGCTGCAGTGTATCATACAGTAATTGATAGATGTGCTGTATATTCCTTCTTGCAGTATATTAGTGGTTGTTATTCCACTTGATTAAATATATACAAGAATGGTCCTGAATGTTTTTACTTTGCATCTAAATATGATTTGGCATGCTCCTTTTTAGGACGGCTCTGGGCAGAGCCCTGTAGTCCTCTTTCTATCAAAAAGGACTCAACATTCCTTGCATTACTTCTGACTGAAAAACCTGTTGGAGCTGCACCACAGTCGACTCCATATCCGCTGAGCACTCCGCTCATTTTCCCCATTACGAGTCATGCTGCACTATTTTGTACTTAAACACAATCAGGGAAAAGAACTGTGGGAGTCCTGATCAAGACTCTGGATAATTGGGCACCCTCAGTGTCACATTTATGTTTCTGGGGGGTGGGTGGCTGGGTGCTGAGAGAAAGGGTTGGGTGGGGGGATATGTCTAATTTAAAAAAAAAGGAAATCAGCGGTCATGGCGGAACATGGCACACTTTGCCATTTACAAGATGGCCACTGCACTCCACTGTTCATGCACTGCACAACTACTAGCACATACATACTGCAGTGCTGTGATCATCTTGGTTACAGTGGACTGTGCTGTGTTCTTATGTGAATGCCAGTTTCCTTTTTTTTTAATTTGACATATCCCTCCACCTGACTCTACATCTCAGCAACCCCCTCAGAAACACAACAGTGACCTTGGGGGTTCTCAATACCCCAATGTCATGATCAGCAGTCCTCTGTGTGATTGTTTTAATATTTTTTTTAACTTTCCCTCCACCCGGCCTCCCTCCCTCAGCAACCCCTCCCCAGAAATACAAAAAATTACACTGGGGTGCCCAATCCCCAGTGTCATGACTGGGAAGCTTCTGTGTGATTTTTTTCACCTGTAAAATGAAAACTTCCCATCAGTGTCTGTTGTGGCTGTTTCTGACCCCCCCACCAGACTCTCCCACTCAGCACCCACCACCCTGCACCCTCCCAAGCCCTTACTTACTCATTGGGGGTCCAATGCCATAATCATCTCCAGACTGCAGACATGTTTAAACTCTTCAAAGCTGGACCACAAAATGAAGAAATAGGTATGCGTCACTGACATTAGGCAAATCTGTCCTGAAAGATGAATTAGCAGTCCTTGCATGAAATCACCTTTCAGGCAGGAGATGAAAACTTTCTCTGCCCTTGTTCATGAGGTGTGGTCATAAGAAGGCTATTTTAAAAATTTGGTTTAAAACTATTAAAAAAGCAAAGGTATGAGCCTACATTGAATTTTGCAAATGCAGGCTGGCTCATACCTTTGGTAATTTTCTATATTTTTACCCCAAATTTACATCATAGCCATATCTTTACAGCATTATGAATGTGACAGCTGTCATTCTGCAGAAAGAAAACAAAAAAGGTGCACTCAGAAAAGACAAAAAAATCCATTCAATGCTCAGTGAAATTTATTGTGCATGAAGTAACTGCAAAATGGACACCCCAGTACTTCGAGTCTCTCAAAGGTTCTTCATCAGGGGGAAGGGTGAATGAGAGCATACCTGGACAATATAAGTGGTCTGCCTTAAAGAGACATAACCAAAATGTGTAACAAGAGTAATAGTACCTGAATCAGTCAAAATGATACATGACTTTAAACCTTAAAAAAGGTAAAATTAGGTACATATAGGCTGAGTAGATTAATAGAACTTAATAAGTAGATAAGGCTACAGACATGTTAACTATTAAATATAGAAACAAATAATTTCCAGATTTAGAGCAGTCCAAAAGTTTTTGGAGATCTGAAAAACATGTGCAGAGCCCAAGTTGGAAACTAAAAACAGATTCCAAGGTAACCTGAAAAAGAGAACAAAACAACAAGGACATACTATGAGTAAACATGTTCACTAAAATTAGCAAAAGATTCCTAGCGTAATAGGAATAGTTAGAGGTGAGGTATTATGTCCCAACCATTATTAAGACCCGAGGATAAATAACTCCAAAAATTAAAAATTTGTTTTTTTTCTCTTTGTAACAGTACATTATGTTTGTTACCACCTCTGGCAAGGGGCAGCACATGGCCAATGCCCATAAACCTAAAGGATTGTAGGGACAGCCTGTGTTTAATGCACCAGTGACTGCCTACTGGTGTATCACTGCTTTGGTTGGTGATTGAATGTACATGCTCCCATATCCTTTCTTTCAAGGGGTGGATAGTCATTCCAATATATAGTGATGGACAGTTGCACCAAAGTGCATATACTACATAGGGAGTTTGACAGGTGATGAACTGACAGACTTCAAAGTTGGCACTGTTAGTGGGACTACAGAAATGTTTACCTTGCATCATGTATTTACAGATATTGCAGTTCCCACTCCTATGGGAGCCAATCTGGCAGGATTAGCAGAAAAATGGCTTTTGACCACCCTGTCCGTGATACTTCTAGCTTTTTTGTAAACCACCATAGGTGAAGCACCTATATTGCCTTTGAGTTCAGGATCTGTTTCTAAGATATTCCAAACCCGTTTCAGTGTTCCTGCTACTTTGGGAGTTACTGAGTTATATTCAGTGATGTAGTTAATTTTATAATCTTGTTCATTAGTGCATTCCCTAGGGTCAAAAGGTCATTTGAAACTGAGAATGTCATGGCCTATTTGAGTGATAACGATGAGAATTTATGGTTTACAGAAATAGTTGATCCCAATTCTGTCACCTTTTTGGATATACAACTCCATGCTAATAGAGATGGCAGTATTGGCACTGAGAATCTCCATAAACCAACTGCAGACAACATACTGTTGCACTTTGACAGTTGCCATCCCCCACACTTTAAACCTGATATTCCAAAAGTGCATTTCCTCAGTTTTCACAGGAACTGCTCTACCACAGAGACTTTCAATAGACATGCTAGTGAATTAATGGACAGATTCCTGGAAAGGGGCTATGACCATAGCTTACTACAAGAGGCAGAATGTCATGCATGCTCCATTGATAGAAATTACCTTTTGAGCTCACTCATTCATCCATTCATTGATAGCTCAGTTAGGTGGCTGCTGGCCATGGATTGTGGAGAACAGTGGACAGAGCCGGTCACCTGCTTGTCGGGGTTGGAGGGGGGTTGGGGGAGTGGGGTGGGAGACCACTACCTTCCAGAGTGAGAGGGTGTCCATTAGACACCAGGGAATTAAAAATAAAATAGAGGCATGGGTTCGGGAGTGGGCAAGGTCCACTAGATACCAGGGAATTAAAAATAAAATATGGGCATGGGTTTGGGAGAAGGAAGGGTCCACTAGACATGAGGGAACTAAAAATAAAATACAGGCATGGGTTAGGGAGTAGGAAGGGTCCACTAGACAGAAGGAGATTAAAAATAAAATATGGGCATTGGTTTGGGGGGGGGCATTAGGCACCAGGGAATTAAAACTAAAATACAGTCATGGGTTTGGGAGTGGGAAGGGCCCACTAGACACCAGGGAATTAAAAATAAAATATGGACATGGGTTTGGGGGAAGGCACCACTAGCCAGCAGGCAGGGTATCAATTTTATTTAATATTGGCAATCAGTGCTGAGTTAAGGGGAACACTAAGTTCTGGTAGAGAGTTGAGATAGACTGCAAAATGTGGAATTTAAACTCCACTAGCGAAGTTGCCAAACTCCGCCAGTGGAACTCAATCTCTGCATCTTGTGGAGTTTTTTTCGGGGGCGGGGGTGAATTGTGAATCAACTCTGTGGATTATTTCATGTAGCGGATGTTTCCAACTTCGCCCATCTCTACCTGTCACGTGCCACCTCAAGTGGCTGCATATGACATCTGGGTCGTCTGCCGTAACCACTTGAATTAGAGTGCATTGTCTGATTTTGGACCTCTCCATCCACTGATGCTGCTACTGGCTTTCCTCAGTGTGAAAGCCCCACTTTAGAATCCCCACAGGAAGCACTTTCTACTTGCAGTTTCTTAAGGAATAAGTTATGACAAGGGGTTATGTTAATTTAGTTAATCATCCTCTATAGGCATAATGTGACACAAAGCACAGCCAAGAGCCACATGTCCCCAGGAAATGATGAACAAGAACATTAACAAAACCTCTGGGCATACTTTATTACTATTATTCAAAAAAAAATAGCTTAAAAAGACTGCCTTTTTTTATTTACATCAAAAATGAGATATTTAGTTAAATAGTCCATCTGCTACCTTTGGAATGCTTCTTAGAAATTCTATGTGTGCTGTGTTCCTCATTCAAACAATGTGACTCTAAACTCATTGGAGCTGGGCAAAAGTTGTGAATTCTGCTTTAGTGGATCTTCCATGAAATTTTACAGTTTTCATGGAAGTTTCCAAACATCCATCTAATGCAGATTGAAAATCTTCCTAATATGTTTGGAAAGTGTTTACCTGTTCCGCTTGAATAGAAAAAAAAAGTTACCTGGTGTCTCGTGCCCCCCCCAAGCCCTACCTGAAATAGAAATAAAATTCCCTGGTGGCTAGTGGTCCCTCCCACAACCCTATCACTTGGCCCACATATTAAAAATACTTCCCTGGTGCCTAGCAGTTCCTCCCCCCACCTGATCACTCAACCCATATACTAAAAATACTTCCCTGGTGGCTAGCAGTCCCTTCCCCCACTCGATCACCTACTCAACATGGACATATAGGCCCTGCTGTCCAGTGTAACCCTGCATCCGTGTCCCCCATATAGTAAATATAACATTTTACCTGGTGGTTTATTGAACCCTCCTCCCTATCCCTGATCCACAGTATGTGAAATTCACAGCCTCTAGCCTCCAGCTATTCCCTGGTGGTCTACTGCCCCCCTGTCCTCTCACCCCATTAGATAGTGTCCCACCACCCTACTCCCCCATCCTGAACCCAAGCAGGTGGCTGGCACAGCACTCTGGTCTCCACCACGGCCAGACTCCCACTGAGCTGTCAATGAATACACACATATGTGTACAAGCATGTGCTCATTCATTGACTATTCAGTGGGCAGCCGGCTGTGGTGGAGAGTGGAGGGCTATGTCAGTCGCCTGCTTTATGGATGGGGGGAGCAGGGAGGTAGGACAGTACTGGATGGGGTGGGTGGTATATTAGACAACCCGGGAATAGCTGGAGGCTGGAGCCTGTGAATTCAGGTACTGTGAACAGGGATAGAGAGTGTGGGTTCACTAGACAACAAGGGAAATTGCTTTATATTTACTGTATGGGGTCAGGATGGGGGATTACATTGGACACCAGGGCATATGTGTCCACATTGGATGGGTGGCCGAGTAAAGGGAGGGACCGCTAGCCATCAGGGAAGTATTTTCAATAAATGGGGTGAACGATCAGGTGGGGGAAGGACTGCTAGCTACCAGAGAAGTATTTTTTTTATGTATGGGGAGAGTGATTGGGTGGGGAGAGGGATCGCTAGCCAGCAGGGAAGTATTTTTTTATTTACGGGGTGAGTGATTGGGTGGGGGGGAGGTACCACTAGCCACAAGGGAAGTATTTTTAATATATGAGGTGAGTGATCAGGTGGAGGAAAGGACAGCTAGCCACCAGGAAATAATATTTTTTATATATGGGGTGAGTGATGGGGAGGGGGAGGGACCACTGGCCACCTGGAAATTGTTCTATTTTGTGCAGGGCTTCAGGTGGGAGGGGGGCACTGGACACCAGGGAAAATCTTGATTTCGGGTGGTAATTGGTGACCTGGGCTGGGGGGACTAGACACCTGGGAAATATTATGGTAGGGTGCAGGCAAAAAGTCAGAATTTCGGTGCAAGTTGCTAATTGGATTTCTAAACTTTTGTGGAAGTGAAAGATTGACTTTTACAGAAATTCCACCCGTGGAAGTTTTTTTTTTCACATAGCTATTCAGCTCTTTCAACCTAACTCAGAGCAGATAGAGGAAAATACAGTGCAAGCCATTTATAACAAACTACTATGTGTATGGTAGTTTGGTCTGTTATAAGTGGCTATCCATTTTAATAATTTTTTTTTTTTTGTAATACTGAACACACACACAGGGCTCAGCTAATTGAATGTGGCTTGCTTTCTCATCCCTCTGCCATCTGTCTCTCCATTTTGTCTCTCTCTCTATATATATACAGTAATCAGGTGGTGTAGGCATTAAAAAAAATGACAAGTAAAGTAAAAGTCTTAAAACTCTAAAGCAGTATAAAAGTTAAAAGCTCGGAGTTGGCTCAGTCCTGCTGGCAAGACTACCTGTCTAGCTCTCTTGTTCACTCACTCTCATCTCTCTACAACAGCCCGTTTAATACCCAGTTTACAAATTTAAGCAATTTTAAGAAAGAAGAGAAGCCTAAAGTAAACAGCTAAGTAGTCAGAAGCTAAAACAAGCATTTGTCAATGCCGAATGTTTGCTTGCTGGCATCAGCAGTGGAAGTGCAGGAGTTAGACAGATGCAGTAAATTGCTTTTAGTTGTTTAACCAGGAGTAGCACACTAAGCTGAAAACTTTTTTACAGGTGCGACCTGGGAGCACAGGGAAGCTAAATGACTTGCTTAGGGTTACACAGTATGTAAGTGGAAGCTGTGGGATTCAAACCCAGGTCTGGTCTGCAGGATGTCACCAGATTTGTAGCTCAGAGCCTTAAACCACTGCGCTATAGGAATGGCATTGAAGTATTGAACTAATGCCAACTCGACCCTCACCCTGCAGAGATGGACAGGCATTGAGGTGTGCCTTTGGGTTGTCACCCATGATGGTCACGACATTTCACCTCACCCTACCCTTCAGACACTGCCAAGTGTAGAGGTATGCCTTGGGGTGTTTGGGATTTACATTCACCTCATTCAATAAGGAAATACTCTGAAATGGGTGCAGTATAGGAGAATGGGGTGAACTCTGGGGGCAAGCAGTAGGAAAAGCACACCTTGATGCCTGTCACTGGCTGGAGGATGGCGATGGGGGGGTGCAATGGCATGAGCATTACTGTCGACATTCCCAAGTCACACCCATTACACCTGTCAATCCCTACAGGGTAGGGCATTATGGTAGAAAACCCTAATGCACTGGGTCTTTCCTGTTATTTTTACTCCAAGTTTTCCACATGGGCTTTTTGTGACCCTACCGCATGAACAGTGACACTATCACTTCGTTAGGCGAAAGGTGATTTTGAACAGCTACTGCGCCATTTGGTACCACAGGTTTGAAAACACATTTCGAACAGGATGTGAAAAGTGACAGGTGTACTGTTCATGAGGAGGTGTAAGAAATGGCATTGTTGAAAATCTGGAATGAAAATATAAAAAAACTGGTGATGTCATGAGCGTGCGTAGAAACTGCACAATGTACACCTGTAATGAAATTAGTTTGAGGATTTTTTACAGTACATTTTCAACATAGGCATTTTGGGACCTTCGCTGATGAACAGTATCACTGTAATTTTCTTAATCCATCCTGAACTCTAATTTCCCACAGTGACCGCGCTATTCTGCACTGGAAGTGTGAAAACACATTTCGGCCAGTGTGTGAAAAATGACAGCTGTACTGTTCATAAGGAGGTGTGGAAAATGTCAATGTTGAAAATCTGGACTGAAAATATTACAAATTCGCGAACTTAGGAGGGTGCGTGGAAATTGCGCAATGCACCCGTGTAATACAGTCATTTTATGGACTTTTGTCACTAAATTTTCAACATAGTCATTTTAACACCTTTGCTCATGAACAGTATCACTGTGATTCTCTTAATGTGTCCCGAACATTGATTTCGCAAACTGACCTCACCCATGTGCGCTACATGTGCCGAAACACATTTTGAGTAAGATGTGAAAAATTACAGCTGTACTGTTCATAAGGAGGTGTGGTAAAATGGCAATGTTGAAAATCTGGAGTGAAAATATTACAAATTCTCAAAGTTAAGAGTGTGAGTAGGAACTGCGTAAAACAGTCATTTTTGGGAGTTTTTTCACCACATTTTCAACATGGGTTTTTGGGGGCTACCTCATGAACTGAGATACTGTAATTTCGTAAATTGGTCCCAAACGGTGGTTCTGCATAGTGACCGTGAAATCACCTTTTGGTACCAAATAACAAAATGGCAGTGAATGAATTCATGAGGTGAGGTCCCAAGAACCCCATGTTAAAAATTTGGTGAAACAATTCCTCAAAATGCCCAAGATATGCACCGAAGTTGAAAAAAACCCTATTTATGCAATTATTCAGCTTACCGGCATTTCTTCAGTTCACGGTCAGCTTTGAAGAGTGCAGATGTGTTCCCTGTTCACCGAAGATTATCACGCCAGACCCCGGAGGTAAGTATAGGGTGAGGTGGGGGTGTGGGGAGGTGAGTGCACAGAGGGTGGTGGTGGGTTGGGGAGGGAGGGTCAAGACAGTCAGCGAGGGACCATTTTTTCTTACAGGTGATTTTTTTTTTAAAGATAATGCAGGACTTTTGCCACGCTGGGGTTGGTTCCCAGTGTGGCAGCTGGAAAGTTGTTTGGGGGTCAGTGGAGCCGATGGGGGATTGGGCACCCCCATCGACCATACGGACTGTTGCCATGCTGGGGTGGGCTCCAAGCATGGCACCTGGAAGTCTGTTGGGGCAGCAGCAGAGCTGAGGGGGGATTAGGCATTCCTATAGGCCATATGAACTGTTGCCATGCTGGAGTGGGCTCCCAGCATGGCATCTGGAAGTCTGTTGGGGGGGCACAATGGAGCTGACAAGGGATTGGGCAACCCCGTCAGCCATACAATGTGTTGGGGGGAGTGCATGAGCATGCTGGGGTGGGCTCCCAGGATGCTACTTGTTATGGGGGGGATGGAGGTGTCTATGACAGCTGTTCCAGTGCAGTGCTGAGGTGAAGGCACTTTGCATACTGCCGATGGCAGTAGTTTTTGCAGTAGTTTTTTGCTTTCACCTGTACGCCACTGCATCTGAACGGCTGTCATAGACAGCTCAGATATTCATTGGCTCGGTGCAGCCATGCCTGCAAAAGGCAGCAGGGCATTGGAAGTGGGGGATGCACACCTACGAAAACTCGTATGGTGGCATTATGTTTCTTGAACATGCTTGCAAGCAAACATAAAAATCATTCCTCAGTGTTTATACTCTTACTAAAGTGAGTTTGCTACAAGGAATCCCATTCTTTCTTCTAGGCACTATAAGCAAGGCTAGGAGAAAAGAAAAACAAGATAAAACTTACTAAACTGATACTCAGCAAAAGTTTTCCAGTCAGCATTCATTCTTACATCCTTACTCCAGGACCATGCCCCACTGTCTGCAACATGACAAGGTAATTAAATAGTGTCATTGAAAAGCAGAGCCACCAACTAATCCGGGTACTAATCACATTGCTGAGCTGCCAAGTAAAGGCTAACCACCCAGGTCAAGATTGCAAACAATAAATCAAGGGCATTTGGCTGGGAAGCCAAGTTTCAAGAAAATACAAATTCACACATGCCCCCACAATGCAAAGCATCATGGGATGCATATGCAAATCACCACAGAATGTTATGCTGGTCCAACTTTAAGCAGAATTGCATGGTGCCGAAAGGCCTCTCACACAGTTTGCAAAGGGTGCTAACAGAAGACATAGACACGTGTTTCATCCTACCAGGACTCATCAGTATGCCTCGTCTGTTTGACACCCCAGTGGAATGGACCAGCTACCCTTAAGGCAGTGTGCCTTGGATATATTGTGGTGAACCCATTAAAATAAAAAACTATTTAAAAGACAAAGAACCTCTGTGCACAAACACTGAGGCAAGGGTTACCCCAAAGGGCATTTGGCTGGGAAGCCAAGTTTCAAGAAAATACAAAATCACACATGCCCCCACAATGCAAAGCATCATGGGCAGGGACCCTGGTTTTCCATTTTTACCAGTAACACCGGTAACAATCACGGAATCCAGCTTGGTTTGTGGATTTTGAATTCTTGTACCGGTGCCTCACGGAAATTGCATGTCACTGCACAGAATCTCTAAGATTTCAACATCTTTTAATTTTTTTTTAATTTTCTCTTTCTATGTCCCCTTCTCACAACATCAGTCTCCACTTTTCAGAGATCCCTAGGCTGGGTATCCATTAGCTTCACCCCCCAGGTAATGCTCATGAGTTCCTGTGGTCCTGCCCCTATCCTGCCTGGATTGTACCCCCAGGTGGAAAGGGAGGGGACCCCAGGTCACCCCTCCACACTCCATTAGTGTGTGTCAGGCAGCTCAGTGGGTCCCTCATGGAGCCTGGTTATGAAGTCTGGGGCACCTGGGTCCCTTCTGCCAGTGGCCAATGTGGGGTGATTGTTCCTGGTTTTCAGGTCTCTGTCCCTGAGGGCACCAGCACTAGAGGAGATCCAAGGAGGTAGGTCACAGAGACATGCCACTGCTCCAGATCCTGGCTAGTGCCCTCCCCTCCTGATCATTCTGCAGCACCATTGCATCACCACCCGTGGTCACACAGGTGGTGGTAAAGCAGCAGGACCTGCAGCCCACCCTCCCAAGAGGAGGAGAGCAGTCCCCCAGGTGCTCAATCCTACTCCCCTGGCCAGACCTCCAGCAACTCGAGTTCACTTTTGACCCTGGGTCGCTGACATTGCAAGCAATAGTGCTACCACAGCGCCAGTGGTCTGACCCAGATTTCAGCATCTTAAAATGAATGCTGCTGTGCTTTGCATTCTTTCTGCTTTGCTCCACATAGAGTCAGTAAGAAAATCACCCACACTGCTTTGTTGTAATCAGTCATTCAGTTTAACCACCCATGCCTAGTGGTTAGAGTAACAAACAGTGAATGAACTGGGAACGTTCAGCAGACATGGGTTTGATTCCCACAACCTCCACTTGCATACTGTGTGACTCCAAGCAAGTCACTTAACCTCCCCAGTGTTTCTAGGTCACTCCTGAAAACAGACAGTTCTGCCTAGTGGGCCTTACCTGCTTTACAAAGAAAATAAAAAAAAAATACCAATATATGTTTACTACATCATGTAATAGTAGTCAGGGTACCATGTAATTTACCCGAGTTTTACTTTGCTGCAGTGGTTTTGTATAGGTAAAGATAAATGTTCAGATACATTTTATGTGTTTTATAAGCTTGTTTTTAGATTTTAGTCAGGTTTTTATTGTATTCTTTGCATATAAGCATCTAGGTTGTAGATTGCTAAATGCAGGATCACTGTTACCAACTACCTTATTCAAGTTTATAAGCAGTAGGGCAATCCAAAATCCTCAGTTGTTTGAATGAAAACTAGTCTGAATGAAAGTATGTTCACAAAGAAGAAACTGCCTTACTACTTACGAAAAGATGTCACAGTTAGCACCCCATTTAGGTGAATTGGATAATTTGCACCTTTTCTCCCACCTGCTGTTTCAGTCTCTGTGACAACAAAACGTTTTCTGATAGACTGCTTCAACAAAAAGCAAATGCTAAGTATTTAAGTGTACTTATGTTTGACCAGTGGATTTTGAAAGCACAGTCAATGACATACAGAAGGTAAGACCCCAGGGGCTGTATGATGCTGGTTGGCAGAGTAGTGCTCAATTCACATCTAAACAAAGACATGAAAACTGGGAGACACCCTTTTCACGGACACCAAGTAAAAAAAAAAAAGCATCCACATGTCTGGGAGAGGCATAAATCCATTTGAACATCCTCCACTAATCACTTGTGGATTTTTTAGGTGAAGATGCTTTATTTCAAAGAAGTAAATTCAAGCAGGTTTTTTTTTGCTCCTCCTACCCCCTTGGCGATTCACTCCATCAGGCCTGCCAAGGCCCCCTACCACCGCTGCTGAGTCACGATCACCATCCACTGCCCCTTACTGCTGTGCTACAATGGTAACCCAAAGGACCCCTTCATTGAGTGGGCCCCTACCCCTCTGGGAGGCTACCAGGGGAGGAGAATTGCCCTAAAGAGCTTCCTCTGTATCCTGGGCATGGCAGGGATCAGAATGGACACATGTCTGGGGCTTCTGGCTTATGGAGGGACCAACAGCTGTCCTTCAGTTGGTCAGCGGGTGTTTTCCCATTTTCTTGGGAGCGTGACAGGCCATATGATGTCAAGGCACAAGCCGACGTCCATCACGCTCCCTCCTGCAGTGAGGGCTGACATGTTGTCATGCCTCTGGCCTCCACAGAGCCAAGCAAATGCTGGCGTGTACCCACCCTCCTCCCAGGAGAAGGTGAGTTGTCGTTGGACACTCAAGCCTTCACCCACCAGCTGACCCTCCAACACCCAAGTCTGTTCCCTAACCCTGGTCAGCAATGTCACAGGCAGAAATCCAATTCAGGCAGTTAAATTATAGATAGGAAAAAACAAAGGTAGTCCACCTTAGCAGTGATGGTTCAGATTAATTCACATCTGAGTTCTAACAAGCAAAGAGACCAAGTCATTTGTAACTTGTGCATGTGGGGTGTGGGTGTTGAAGTAAGGGGATCATAGTGCTGTCACTACTGCCATCACCCCAGAGGGATGTGGACTGCATTGTTGCTACTGCCATCACACCGAAGGGGTGGAGGCTGTAGTGCTTCTGCCATCACCATTGGTGGATGGGGAATGTAATACTGCTGCCGTACCACCTGAGGGATGGGGGCCATAGTGCTGATACTGCCATCACACCTGAGGAATGGTTAACATAGTGCTGCTGCCATCACACCTAAGGGATGGGGCCACAGTGCTGCTGCTTCTGTCACACCTGAGGGAAAGAGGTCATAGTGCTTTTGCTGCTGCCATCACACCAGAGGGATGGGGGTAGTAGTGTTGTTGGTGCTGCCATCACACCTTGGGGATGGGGCCATAGTGCTGCTTCATCACACCTTAGGAATGGGGGCTATAGTTTTGCTGCTGCCATCACATCTCGTACCTAAACTAACTTTAAATTGGTACAAGGATGGAAGGATGTGCAATAGTGGAGGTCAACATTGCTAAGATGCATGTTAGCAGAGTTAAAAATTGTTAAATAAAGTACACAAAACCAAACACCGGTTAAAACGGATTTTGGCTTAGCAGACACCGGTGACAACACCATTTTTTACAATATGCAAAATGGAATATGCCCTTTCTCAATCCCGGTAAACCAGTGTCCCTGATCATGGGCTGCATATGGAAATCACCACAGAATGTTATGCTGGTCCAACTATAAGCAGAATTGCATGGTGCCGAAAGGCCTCTCACACAGTTTGCAAAGGGTGCTAACAGAAGACATAGACATGTGTTTCGTCCTACCAGGACTCATCAGTATGCCTCGTCTGTTTGACACCCCAGTGGAATGGACCAGCTACCCTTAAGACCGGGGTAATATGACTGTATCTCCTTGTCCCAGTCAAAATCTGGGCTGCAGCATTCTGCACCAGCTGTAGGCGATGGATTTCAACCCCAGAAATCCTAAAATAAAGGGCATTGCAGTAGTCCAAGCATGAGGACACAAAGGCGTGGACCAACGTTGGCAAAGAGTCAGATGGAACAAGGTGACGCACCCTGGCAATATTCCTAAGATGGTAAAAGGAAGTCCTGACAACTGCAGTCACTTGAGACTGAAGGGTCAGCCTGTCGTCTAGGACAATCCCAAGGTTAAGCACCCGTTCAGAGGTTGGAAGTTACACGCCACCAAGAAAAATTCCAGAGGGCGTGCCATCATGCGACCTCTCTATCTGACCACCCGGGTCCACCACCAAAACCTCTGTCTTCTCTGAGTTCAACTTTAACCAACTAGAATCCACCCAACCTTGGATTTCTTCCAGACAGTTATTAAACACTGAGAGAGCTCCATCCTGGTCAGGTGCAAAAGACAAGTATAGCTGGGTATCATCTGCATAGCAGTGAAACCTCAGCCCATACTGTCTTATAATGTCTCTGAGGGGCAGCATATACACTGTGAATAACATGGATGACAGCACTGAACCCTGAGGCACCCTGCACAACAAAGAAGTTGGGCCAGAGGAATAAACCCCCCTGACACAACTCTTTGTGATCTCCCAGTGAGGAATGAAGTGAACCATTTTAAAACAGTTCCCGACATTCCACAAATTAGCCTCAGGGATGCTAACAACACCAGGTGATCCACAGTGTTAAAAGCTGATGAGAGATCAAGGAGAACCAGAATGGAACGTCTCTTCTGATCCCTCGCCCTCAGAAGATCATTAAGCACCCAAACCAGCACAGTCTCTGTGCTATGTCTTTTACAAAAACCAGAATTGGAAGGATTCATAGACATTATGGATGGTTAAATGGTCTTCCAATTGGGCTGCCACTACCTTCTCAATAACCTTCCCAATAAAGGAAGGTTAGAGATAGGTCTGTAGTTTGAGAAACAGTCTGGGTCCAAGGTAGCTTTCTCAAGAGGGGTGTCACCACCGCCTCTTTCAGGGAGTTAGGAAACTCGCCTGACTCTAAAGAGCACCATACTATTTGCACCAGGACTGAACCGATGCTCTCAGAACAACCCAAAATTAGGGAAGTCGGTCCAGGATCCAAAGCACAGTTTGTGGGCTGCACAGTATGGATGATCCTCATAATATCCATGAACTCAGGTCGGCAAAAGCAACTCAAAGAGAACTGAGGTATTGTGAACTCACACTGTTCCACAACATCATCGTTAGAGATTGCCGGGCGCAAGTCAGCTCTGATGTCTGCCACCTTAGTTGCAAAGTAATGAGCGAGCTCCTCGCACTCTAACTGAGAAAAAGCTTTTCGAACTTGCAGACAGGCTGAGTTGCACAGTCTGTCTACAGTCTGAAACAGCTGAGCCGGTTGATTCTGTGCAACTACAATGTCCCTGAACAGGAATTCTGCCTTCTTATGGGTGATCGCAGATTGATAGATAGAATAATGATCCATCAATCTAAGGCGGTCAGCATCAAGGGTGGACCTGTGCCAACAATGCTCTAACCTTCACCCCTGTCTCCGCAACTCCCTCAGTGTCCCATCAAAGCAAGGGGACCTGGGCTGAAGGGATAGGGGGTGCTCACTAACAGGAGCAATAAAATTCAGGGCCGCCATAACAGCCATGTTATAGGCCAACACCAGTGCCTCTGGATTACTGCTTGCCAACATGGGGGATGATAGGTCAAGGACCGCCGCAAGACCTTGTGAAGTAATATTCCGTAATGGGTGGTACCTGACCATCTCCACAGGGGAAGGCCTTCTCAGGGGGTGCAAAAATTGAACCTAACGGTGTAGTGGTCAGACCAGGTGACTGGTTCCACACCCACATCAGATGAATCAATCCCTAAAAGGAAGACTAAGTCCAGAGAGTGCCCATATTTATGTGTGGCAGTGAAAACTACCTGTGTAAGGCCCAAAGAAGACATAAATTGGAGGAAGTGATTATCAAATTGTGAGAGTTCATCGTCGAACCAGGCGCTGAAGTCACCCAGAACCATCAATCTGGGTGACTCAAGTGACATATCGATGAAGAAGTCTGCTACTTCCTGTAAGAAGCATTTCCCATCTCCGGGTGGACAGTAGATGAGAACGATTTGAATGCCTACACCTGCTACAACTGTGCACTCAAAGGACTCAGCCTCACCTACTACTTCATTCGTGAGGCCCAATTCAGTCTTAAAACAGACTGCTACCCCCCCTTCCCTGTAGTCCAATCTCAGGCGGTGTATCACCGAGTACCCGGCCAGAGTCATGGCCTCCAGTATGGGGCCTGAATTTTCATCCAGCCAGGTTTCGGTAGTGCAAGCCAGGTCAGCTGAGCTAACAAGATCAGCAATAAGTGCGGTCTTATTCATAACAGACCTGACATTGCATAACACCGCCAAAGTTGGACAAACCTCGGAGGCTGTCCTGCCTATCTGCCCACTAAATTCAGTAGTGCCCTTGGGTATGGGCACCAGACATGGGAGACCCCGGTCTGGATTCCATTTCACCACAGGGTGCCTTCTGGACTTAGTAACCCCAATACAGTGGCCCCGCTCTTTCATCCTCTCCTGTTCGCACCTCCCCACTCTCCTCACTCTCCTACGAACAATCCCCAGTGCTCTACAGCACTGGTAAGTCTCAAATTGTAGGGGAGGAGTATAAAAAGGGCAGAGGCCATGAAGAGAGGAGGATGAATAGTGTACCGCCTTGGAGACTGAAGGCCAGCCCATGTCACTGCTTAAACTAAACAATATGCTCCAAACGCAATCAAATCTAAACTAAACTAAAACCCACACAAAATAAAACAAAAATAAAGTAAAAAGAAAGACGAAAAATAAAATAATAAATAAGAAAGCAAAAAATAAACAAATAAAAATAAATAAATATAAACTGTAAGGGTACTCTTACCACCCCTACAACAAAAATTACCCCCCCTTAGCTCTCTCACAGCCAAGTAGAGAGAAGGGAAAAAATATCTTAGCACTCTCACTGCAAGATAAACAAAATAAATCAAACAAAAAACAAAACAACTAAACAAAAAACCTCAAAATACAACATAAATAAAATAAATTTAAACACCCTGGTCCTCTCACCACCAGGGGAAAAGAAATCATCCTGCAAAAAAAGTCATAAAATAAGTTCACATCATTTAAGTCCAGAAGATGCTTAGATCCAAACAATCATAAAAGGACAAGCAGCACAAGTCCAAAACTGCCAAACTTTATAAGCCCCCCAAAAAGCACAGGAAATGGTAATACTAGTCTCAGGCCCCTCACAACAAAAATCCAAATAATCCCGATAATCGAAAGATTAGATGCTCAGTACATTTTCTTCATATTCCTGTTATTAACAATCCAGCCACTGAAGATTCTCACTATTTGAAGCTTATCCAGCAAAAATTAAGGAGGAAGTAAATGCTCCTAACCCAGCGACCCCTAGGAAGGTGCATTTATGCAACCAATCTCCCCTACTTGGGATGGCAGAGAAAGCCCAGCCTCTGCCAGGCAACTCCGGCACCACCTGGAAGCCCAGAGAGTGCCAACCCTCTGGCAGGTACTCCCAATCCTCCCAGGGACAGACATCTACACCCCGCACCCACCTCTGGATCAGTTGGGCCAGTTAGACCTCTCCTCCTCCTCCTCCGATGCGACCCCACAACATAGGAAAGCCAATAGTTCAGCAAAATCTTCAAATAACAATGCAGAATTGGGTCAGTAATTCAGTAAAACCTCAGATAATCGGACAAACCTAGGTACTCAGTTTCTCTGATATTCCAATTTCCAATTCTATCCTATAATCCACTGAGTCCAGGAGAGGGGACAGGCAGAGCAAACGATGAACAACTAGGGATAAACAGTGGCAATAACACTGCAGACAACTTTCCACAAATCAAGAGGATCCTCCTCGTTAGTCCCCGACTTCACAGTCTGCACGCAGCGGCCAGGTAGCATTAAGCACATAAAATAAAGTTCACTCATGAACTTTATAGGAAACCCAATGGTTAAAGCTCCTAAATCCAGTACAAGCAAAAATCCTCCTCGCTACAGCTTCCACAGCTCCCCAACTCCACAGCCTCTCACACTATGGTCTGAGAAATGATCGGAAAAGCAGAGAAGCACAATATTATCGAAGGGCTAAACTAATTCAATACTCCGATATTCGGCCAAAACGTCCTAATCTAACTCACTACTTCAGCCCTAAACTAGTCTAAAAACCAAAAAAGAAATAGATAAAAAAAAATTAAAATGACCAAAATGCAAAACACAATTCGCAAACAAACGAACAGCAGAAACTAGTGCTCTGGCTGGCTCAATTCAGCCGCCATCTTGAAAAGCATGTCCTATCATATCCAGGTTATTTATACAAGGAAAGGATCAGATCTGTACTCACTCTGGCCTGCCAGGTGATAATGTACATTTGAGTATCAAAGATCAGAAGTTGCCTGTCCTGGAACATTTCAGTGATTTTTCTTTTTTTTTATAATGTTGGGCAGATTTCCATTTGACAAGTCTTGGTGGTGCTGTTGGTAACTGTAATGGTGACTATTAGTTTTAGAACTAGAGTTGTGATAAAAGGGACTTGATTCATAGGACTACTGTGCTGGTAAGATGACGCTGGTAGCATATTAATAAAACATTACTGCAGTGCAGCAGGAATGTTATTAACCAATCAAATTGCTCAATTGTGACTACCCTTTTTATAATATTTCTATTGCTGCCAAAGGACCCACTACCCTTGATGCAGGATCACTTGTTCCAACTGCTGTGGTTAGAAGTATTACAGATACAAAAATACAGAATATAAAGTTCATAGAAATGGAATAAATGTAACAAGATAAAGAGGACAAGTATGCCTAATAATAAATTGACAAAAATAAGTTACTGATCAATAAGTTGAGGAATTGATCAAAGAACAAAAATAGCTGTCAGCTTATCAACATAAAAACTAGGGGAATGACTGATGCAGGAGAAGAAATATAGAATTAATTTGTGACTTAGTTGTATTTCTGCGATATAAAATCTTTTGCTGGTCAGGCTGCCTTCTCTTTCCACTTTCCTAAACTTTAGAACTCTCTCCCCCTAACCATTCATTCCACCTCTTCCAAATGCTATCTCTCCTCTCTCTGCTCCATGACTACACCACTACCTCCTGTGTCTGTCTTTGAATTATAGCCCTTCCCCACTTCTCAGTTTAACCTCTTCCCTCTTTCTCCATGACCACACCGCTTCCTCCTGTGGCTGCCCTTCAGTCATAGCCCTTCCACACTCCACAATTTGCCATCTTCCCCTTTTACTCCCCCTCTTGCCCTTCCACCCATCTCACCAACCCTTCTCCTTCTCTTCTTCCTCCCTCACTTGTCTGCACTTTCCCTTCCCCCCATCTGCACTCCTTCCTTCAGTGCCCTATCCCCTGCTGCCATCACCACTGAAAAGTACTATTGCTTGTACCCATGAGACAAATTTTCCTCCGTGTCCTTGCAAAGATTTTGCCTGTAATTTTACCTGACTGATGAACCTCATTCATGTTCATTTTTACTGTTTATTTTATATCTCTGTATGATGTTTTATTGTATAAGTTATTGTTCTCTGCCTAGAGTATCTGTATGTCTGTTCCATGCCCCTAGACTACCAGTCTAACAGTGGTTGAAGAACCTTTCTGAATCCCTAATCCCTTCTCAAATTTTTGCTGTATCCTCAGTCTCTACAACTCTTTACTTCTCCCTAACAATGAAAGTCATCGGTTGTTTCCTGGCTCTCTCATACATTTCCCTCTTCATTTCCTGTGACCTACTTATCTTCTCCTGTAATTGGAAGCATTATCATGGTGTCCACAAACCTCATCTCTGTTGCCCAACAAATGTTCTTATATATATATATATATATATCTCATCCCAATGCCTCTTTACACTCCTATGCCATCCCAGTCAACATGCTGTCAACCTAGGACACTGGCTATATTATAATCTATCACTGCCCATCCCTCAACTTAAAAAGTGCTTCGACCGCAACCTCACTCCCTCTGGTAGCACATTGCTCCACTTAGTTTATTGCCTCCTACTAGCTGGTGATACAGAACCTAATCCAGGACCCATCGTGAACACCAATCTCACCAAAATCACCTGGTCCTCACATCATAGCAACTCTAAGGGACTCAAAATCATGCATCTTAACTGTCAGAGTTGATGTCTAAAAATAGCAGAACTCGATGCTTCGGCCTGCTCCCTAAAACTGACAGTTCTTGGGATCACAGAATCCTGGTTAAAACTGTCTATCCTATCACATGCAGTTGCCTACCAGAATATACCAGGTTCAGGCATGATAGAACTGGGAAAAGAGGTGGTGGCATACTCCTTTACATCAAGTCTTCCCTTGTTACAACCAAAATGACCCCTCTAGCCCCTTTCTCATTGCTGGCGGAATCAATCTACGTGTCCTGACCATTGGTAACAATAAAAAAACTAACAGTCAGTTGCATCTACTTATCTCACAGAACTGCTGCAGCAGCCCTCCCTGAGCTTGTGACTGCTATCTTGAACATCCCTCAACTTGAGCTGAACCTGTGTGGAGACTTTAACATATACTGGAAGTCCAACAGCTTAGGGAATGTCCACTCTATCCTGGCTGACATCAATCTAATGCAGCACATCACTGCTCTAACCAGAATGAACCCTAAAACAGGCAATCACTCCACCATAGATTGGGAATTATCCAGTTGCCCACAAAGAATTATAGGTGCAGGTGTCCTGCCAGATAGCATAAGTGACCATTTACCAGCCTACTGTGTTTGGACTAAGAAGACCTCCAACCCCCTCACCCAGAATTGTAGAATCCTGTGATCTAACTACCTTTAATCACACCTCCTTTTTTGACTCACTGTGCAATATCAACAGAAGCCCAATCCATACCCTGCCCACCATTAACCAGGCACTAGACAACCTAATTGACACAGTCTCTACTGTCATAAACTGGCATGCCCCTCTCACCTGATGCAGGTCCAAAGGTAAGCCAGCCCTGTGGTCGAAGAAGCACATTACGAAACTCATGGCTGAACGTGACGCTGCCTGGAAAGTTTTCAAGAAAATTGGCCTCCCTTCCAACTGGCACTCATATAGGTGACTTAGAAACACCTGTAAGTCTACCTTGACCAATGCCAAAAGTAATTACTGTCATACTTTGCAAACTGAAAAACTCTGCAACTCCAAAGAATGTTGGTCTGTGATAAACTCCCTCCTAAAGGGAAAAATTTCCTCCTTTACTAAATCGCTTCAGGCCAAGGATATAATACTCTCTGACCCTTCCTTGATTGCTGAAGGCCTTAACAACTTCTTCACTGACCTCAGCACCTACACCTCCCAATTTAACTTACCGAAACATGTCACCCCTCGGATGACACTAACCCGGCTAAAACCACTACTGCACCTTTCCATATCAAACTATCTATGTACAAAGAGGTTCTCAAATTCCTGAGTAACTTGAGGGAACATGGATCTTCTGGCATGACTCGCTAGAACCCCACTTCCTAAAATGGGGAGGCCCCACTCTGGTCTACCCAGTCAGGGATCTGATCAACCGATCCTTTCTGGAAGGAATAGTCCCCACACATGGAAGGCAGCCCTTGTCATCCCAATTCACAAAGGGGAGTCGACCTCACTGGTGGAAAACTAAATCACCATACTTTCTCACCTCACTAAGGTACAAGAACAGATTCTTTATAACCAATTACAAGATTACCTAGAACACCAACTTCTGTCCCCTTATCAGCATAGTTTCCATAAAAATGACAGCACTCTCTCAGCTCTTATTAAGGTCACATTGGACATTCAACTTGCTTTTGACCGGGGTCAAGCAACTTGGGCCTTCTTTGTGGACCTCACCAAAGCCTTTGATTTGGTGAACCATGAACTGCTTCTGCAGAAGTTAATTTCTCTGGGACTTGATATGCACTCCTTAACCTGTATCAAAAATTACCTCACTGGTCACTCCCAAAGTGTTACGTGGTACACCTGTCACTCATCCTTCAAACCTATTGCCCTTGGCATGCCCCAAGATTCCATACTGGGATCACTACTTTTGTCTCTATTTATCAAGGAATTACCCACCTTTTGTGATGGAGCGGCTGTACAGCTTTATGTAGACAATGCCATCATCTACAGGTCCACTGCTGACATCCCGTAGCTTAGTCAGCTTTTGAACATGGACTTCCATCAACTGGAAGCATGGTTCCTGGTGAACCACCTCCTACTAAACACAAAAAACAAATTATGCTTTTCCTTTCTCCACAAACCTGACCACTCTCTCCAATTCTCCATTGCCACTCATAATGGAGATTCCTTAGAAGTGGTGTATTCTTTTAAAAATCTTGATGTCATACTTGACTCGAGCCTGTCTTTTGAGGCACATGTTAACAAAATCATCACAACTCTTCACCAAATGCTGGGCCTGCTCTACTGACTCTGCCCTCTTCTATCAGGAGCTTCCTGCCAAAAAATTGCCACAGTCTCCCTCCTTCCTCCACTTTTCTATGGTGTCCTATTATTCTTATCACTCAGATCCTCCCTCATGAATCAGTTAAAGCAATTGTATCACAGGATAGGATACTTTGCCTCAGGTGCCATCCCCCCCCCCCCAACAGCATCACTGCACTGTAGTAACATTTCTAGATTGGCTGCTGCTGGAACATAACTTCCTCTATACCTCCCTCTGTCTTACCTTTAAGCTCACTCACCTATACACCCCACCAAGTTTGTGGTAAGAAAACCAGCCTGCCAGGCCCTACATTCCTCCTCTCTCCCTCTTCTAGCTGTGCTTTCATATTGTCTAGCCTCGGGCAGGAGATCCTTTGCCTATGCTGCACCTTGGGCATGGAAGTTCTTCCCCCAGTTTATTTTCTCTTGCTCTTCCTACCCTGTTTTTTAAAGTGCCCTTCAAAACCATCTGATTGACTTAGGGGCCTGCTCCTGCATTAACTAATCAACCTGTCAGTTTCTACGTTTCATGCTCTCAGTGCCCAGCCTATCTGCATTATTAATGGGATGACCTGGCTCTGAAGGGTTGAATGTTACGTTACTTAGCTTTGTAAACTAAATATATGCTTAGATACTGTACTTATACCACTGCACCAACAGGTACAACTGCTGTTCTGATCTGTAGCTAAACTTGTCTGTATCTGCTTTGTTTTGCACTCCCCTTTCCCTGATATCTATTTTCTCCTCCAGCACTATGTGAACCTCTGTTTACAATTGTAACTAGGATCCTGGGAATCTTAGCATTCCTCATGTATGCATGTGTTTTCATTTTATGTACACTGCATTGCCTATGTTTCCCAACCCTTCCCCACTCCATGTATTCCAATAATATTCAATGCTTCTGTTTCAGATTGTATTATTAAGCTATGTATTATATGAACATGACAATGTTATATTGAACTGACTATGTTATATTTTGTACTCCTTATCCTTTGTATCCTCTCCCGGGTCACCCCTGAAAAGGGGACTGCATGGTCTCAGTGGGTTTACAAGGTAACCAAAATTCAAATAAGTAATAAATGTTGTTCTTGCACCCCTCATCCCCCTTCTCCTCCAGGACGCATCTGGAAATGAGCTATTTTTCAGCTCAGTATGTCTTTCCTGGTGAAACATTTGAAATAAATAAATACATACAATCATAAATAAATAAATAATGTAAAAGTAACACATTTACGCCATAATAATAGAAAAAAAACATAAACAACAAGGTAATACAGTGAAAATTGTTTTTGGTTCAGAAAGTACACACCCCTTTGAAAATGCATGTAACACACACACACATATAGCTGTTATAACAGTTGTGCACACACCACATGGTGTGAGTATCATTAGTAGGATAGAGCAGCTACAGTATTTTCAGAGGGTCCTGCTTTTACACATTTTTCCAGTGTAACTAGTAGAGGTAGCACAGGTAAAATGCAGAATCAGATTTTTACTGGGATCCTGCCTTTATACATTTTTTACAATGTACTTACCCAGGACAGGTCAGGTAACATGCAATATCTCATTTTCAGTGAGGTCCTGATTGTATGTAATTTAACAATAACAGGTCTGGGATGCTCTAAATGAGTTGACTCCATCATAGCCTGTATGTTTTCAGTAAACAGATACTGTACCTCTCTTTGGCCAGCAGGGTGATGTGAATTATGCTGAGTGCATGTTTTAGTGTCTCATTTTTGCTTTGGAGCACTCGCACTTAGCTCCAAACATGTTTGAGTATAGCAAATTTAGTGAACTGTGTTAATTTGTACTAAGGAAAGGGACTTTGCAAAGGTCAGCCAGATATATTTTAATATGAGGCCATTACTCTATGTAGTTCCAGAGTCCAGTTATAGGTCTGACTACCTGTTTCTGTTTCAAGCTTCCAGCCTCTGACTGAATTGTTTTTAGCCGCTGACTGCCATGCCAGTAACCCCGGGTTCAAGAATGGAACTAGGTCACTTATTGACTGGCCTGAGAGGCATAATGCACATTTGTAGGACAGGGAGATGAATCTAGGGGCAGCACCATGGGACAGCAGGGGAAGGGACCCCACACCTGCATGCCTGAGGTGTCTCCATGGAGGCCAAGTACACACATGTCTGGGACCAATTGGGGAGAAAATAGGAGGAAAAACCCTCCAACTGTAGAACAGAGATGGCTTGCCTCTAGCAGGCCTAACAATAATGACTAGGCACCTGTGATCCCAGGTCCTGTGACAGCACCACCAGAAAAGGTAAGTACCAGAGAAGGTGGCTAATGGGGCTAGGAAGACTGGACCAGATTGGGGCAATTTAGGGTGCTAAAGGAGATAAACAGCTTTTTCTCATGTACTCAGTGGGGCGACATGCCACTCATCACAGTTCTGTATTGCATGCTGGTAAATGGTAAAGGAATGCCTACATGGAGGAGTGATGCTGAGAAGCAATACATGAATACTGTGGGACAACATGGTACCCATCAAGGTGGTGTACTGTGTGCTGGTGAAATATGAGGTACAGCTTGCACTGTGGAGTGATGCTCAGAAGCACTGTCTGAACAAAGTAAGGGACTGCTTGAATGGAGGAGCAATGCTAAGAAGCAATGCATGAACACAGTGGGGCGACATGGCACCCATCATGGTGGTGTAATGCATGCTAGTAAATGGGTAGGGTCTCCCTGCACTAAGGAATGATGCTCAGAAGCAAGGCATGAACACAGTGCGGCAACATGGCACCAATAACGGTTGTGTACTGTGTGCTGGTGAATGGTTATGGATTGATTGCACTGTGTAATGATGCTCAGAAGCACTGTATGAACACTCTAGTAAGACAAGGCACACATTACGGAGGTGTATGGTTTGCTGGTGAAAGATGAGGGAATGCCTACACAAGGGAGTGATTTTAGAAGCACTGCATGAATACAGTGGGGAAACATAGCACCCATCCCTTCTGTGTACTGCTTGCTGATGAAAGGTGAGTGACTGCCTGCAGAAGACAGTGATGCTCAGAAGCACTGCATGAAGACAGTACGGTGACATGGCACCCATTATGGCTGAGTACTATGTACTGGCAAAAGATGAGGGACTGCCTGCACTGTACAGTGATGCTAAGAAGCACTGCATGAACACAGTGGGGATGACATGGCACCCATCATGGTGGAGTACTGCATGCTGGTGAAAGGGGAGAAACTGCATGCACAGGAGAGTTATGGTCAGAAGCACTGCATGAACCCAGAGGGGCAACATGGCACCCATCACAGTTGTGTACTATGTGCTGGTGAAAGGTGAGAGACTGTCTGTGCTCATTTAATGGCTATATGAGAAATAACACATATGCCTTATGTGGCATTTATTTACTTATACAGCTAACCCTAACTTTTATTATATTTAGGATAAGCACTGTGACACACTAACACACATGCACTGCTTCATGTTCTAAACAGTGCACAGTCCTACAGTATAGCAATACAGCCATTGTAAACAGACTAGGAAAAGGGCTAATGTACCAGGAAAGTGTTAACAGAGTGCCACATAGGCATGTGCATGAATGCACACACACACACACACACACACACACACACACACACACACACACACATCTCTCCATGATGAGAGCAGAATTTATAGACCTTTGTCTCTGCCTGTATACAACATCCCATTGTTACCTTCTTTGTTGTACTAACTTTTACCAATTAATTTCAAAAATATGCCCAATAGTCAGAATAACCAATATAAACAAGCTGTAGAGTTAAGTTAATAAAAGCTTGATTTCAAGCCCTTTTGTCTTGCTTTTTGTTTCCTAAAAATCTGTGGGTTTCCAAAACTTGGCATTTCTTTAGAAGCACTGTGTTAACTGAGTCAGTCAAGGAGAAGAATGAGGAGGGAGTAATGGCATGATGTTATCACAGCAGATGGCTGCTTCCATCTCAGTCCCCCCAGTGCTGAGCAAGCTGTAGAATTAACTGTCCAAGGTTGTTACTAATGCAGTCTCTGGTCAGTGTTGAGAAAGATTAAAATCTATAATTCCCATTGTGTTTAAAATGTATATGCCTGCATCACTAAGCCCTTCAAGAGAAAACATCTATAATTCCCATCATGTTTAAAAGGGATATGCCTTCATAAGTGAGACTTTCAATTAACAGACCACACTGCTTACAATCGGATCCCTGAAGGACAGAGCACTTAATATCCTGAGAGAGAGAGAGAGAAAACATAGTGCAGTACAGGAACACAGCACATTGCTTCAACTAGCAGTAGAGTAATTAAGCTGAAACTCAAATTTTGTGAAGTACGTTAGGAATCTTGAGAACTCCATTTCTCTACTGTGACAGCAAGACCTCTGCAGAACTCTGCCCACTGCAGCCATTAAAAAGGACATCAAAAGCTATTGTTAGAGGCACAACTAAAATTGTAAACATACAGATACTTCTGTGCCTCAGCTGAGCTACCTTAAATGACGTAGTGGCTAAAAAACTACTGATGCACTTTTTTAAAATACTAAAAATAATGACTTGAGCAAATGTTTGTTTTTCAAATGTGTTACTATAAGACATGCAAAAACTAGCCCTTTCAAAATTACAAATCTCATCAATATACTCAGGTTGTGCTGTATCATGAGGTGTCATCTCTTATCAAGTGGTTGAAGAAATTCATCACACATTACACCTAAACTGTGGTGATATTCCATGATACAGCACTCTGTGTCACATATTCATTACACTAAAACTGTTGTGATATTTCATGATATAGCACTCCCTGTCATGTATTGTTGCTTAATTATAAAATAGCTCTGAAAAAAACCTTGCTTCCCGGTTGGTTCCTTGCTCTAAGAGCTGTATGATAATTCACCAAAGATGCATAGGGATTTAAATTTGGAAAGTTTTTCACCAACATGTTCTTATAAGGATACAAAATCAAGTCAATGGTGATACTACTATGCAGTTTTAAATTTTGTACAGTATTTTATGCCTCCCAGCTCACCATTAGTCAAGTGTTATCACAATATGGCACTTCAGGGAATGTTAAATATATATGCTGGTTAATATCACTTCACAATGGTAGTTGAAGTCACTTAAATGTGCCTCTTCTCTCAATATGTACAAGAAGTGTAATATTATCAAACCATAACACATACCTTGCCAGGTATTACTAGATGAAAACAACTGGATTCTGTAAACGTTTTTTTCTAGATTAATAGCTGACCATGAAGTTCTGAGAAAACATCACAGCAAGAACAACCTCTAGGCCAATCAACTTTTTTCTATCACATTTATAAGCCAGAACAGCTCACTCCTTGTTATGTGTTATTGCACCCAAAGGGAATTCCATTTAATATTATATAAATTTGCATGAATAATGATGGCAATTTATTCAAATATTTTACTAATACTGTAGTTAATATGAAATTGGTGCTTGGAGATTTATAGCATTTATAGTTCTGTCATTTATAACTATACAAAAACTGATATCTGTAGTGTAAATGCTTACTTGGAAATGATATATTTCAAAAGACATTACTGTATCCTTCAATATGCTACTCAAGTCTGCTTCTGAAAGTCAAACTTATTTGTGGTAAACATGCAAAATACCTCTTTGTAGGAATGTTTTTTGTTTGTTTGTTTCATTTTACCGATACAGTACAGAGATAAAAATAAACCACACACATAAATTAGCTGCCTCATAAGACCTGCAGTACTTAGTAGCCTATTACATCAATCTTTCTGATATTAAGCACAGATACTGTACTTGTATTAAACATTCTGGATTGCAGTGTCCAGTATATAAGAAAGAATAGGAGGGATAAAGCATATTGGTTTGCAGAAGATATACAGGCATACTCAAGAACTGGCGTAATGCAATTCTTCTTCATCATAAAAATAAACAAAATGCAGAAATGTAGTGACTATAAAAACAGCTTAAACCGGCATTTCCCAGAAATGCATGTTGAAGCATAACTCTTCCAGCAGGTTCAGTTATTTATAGAGGTTTGGCTATGAAGTGATTAAGTCACTGCAGTGACAGTACTGCTGGCATTTTTCTTTACAAATGGACAGCCCTGCTTACAGAAATCTCTCCCAGGAGCTCCACATCTGTTTTCTGAAGGTCATATCCAAAGCTTTCCAAATACCCAAGCTATTTCCTCATTTTTATTAAATTTTCACAACACGGGCTAAAAAAATAGGTTAGCCCTTTAACTCTATATGCACTTTATTACCTCTTCTGCACCATTTGAAAATGCCTTAAATTTTACATGTTAATTGTCAAAAGTCTTGCCTCATCCTCATGTATTTTTATTACTGCAGATAAAGTACTCTACAGAATAATCATGGTCACTGTTTAATTATCATTCATGGGATACTGTGAAGGCTAATTTTTGCACAAGGTGAGTGGCACACAGATACACATTTTTAGAATTTGAGTAGGTGCTCATATATGAGAAAACAATGTAGTCTAAAGAAATTATCATTATTATAGTTCATGTTTTTGTTTAAGTGAATGGTAATATACAGTAGAAATTACAGTAGATGCAGAATCTTTTGACAGAATAAGACCTGTTGGCCAATCATGTCTTCCATTTCTGTCTGAATAATACTGAATGAGAGAGTCCTAGAAGTTTCTCACTCTTCCCTTAACCCCACCCTTTCTGCTTTGATCTTTACCAAGCCTTTGTGTTAGTCTCATCCTTTCTTGACCCCGCCCCCCACACTGCTTTTATGCAGACTACCTCCTTTGGTGGCATATTTCATACCAACATCAACCACTCCATGAAAAGAGATTTTTGGTATCTGTCTTCAACTTACCCCCTGCCAGCTTCATGGAATTGCACCAGATGTTTGTGTTCCCATGTAGTCTGAACAATTCTCCAATATATACTTTATTTACTACATGGTGGCATTTGTATGTTTCAACCATGCCCCCCACTTTCTCTTCTTATCTCAAGTGTGAACATGTTCAGATCTGCTAACATCCTCTCATAGGTAGTTTTATGCTTCCCCTGAATTATCTTGATTACTATTATTTGCACTGCCTCTATTCAGACCCTATTCTTCTTTTGATGTAGACTTGAAAGCTGTGCACAGTACTGAAGTTCAGGACAAACCAGTGTCTCATACAGTGGTAGCAGCACTTCCATTCTCCTGTTGGTTATCCCCCTCCCTATGCACCCATAGCTGTTTTTTTGAAGGTTATGTTTAATTTCACTTTATCCTCTTGGGCACCCTGTCTTCAAAGGACATGTTGCCAAGTTAAACATGGGGTTGTTAATGTTATACTTTAAAAGTGTTAAGTTACAGATGCTAGAATAGTTGGTTAGAGAAGTATTCAATTACATGCGATGGGCTGCTTTGCATCAAGCATAATATAATGCTGATTTTGAATTCTCTGCATGACATTAAAATATATCCATATGCACATAATTCAGAAATGTATTTATGTGTGGCACTGAGTAGAGATATTGTATATTTACATTTTCTGACTAAGTCAAGGCAAAGTGGGCAACTCTGCAGTTTGGAAGCTTAGCAATGTTTTTGGTGTTTTTCCAAACTTCCCTCTTTGTGATTTCAACAGTTAACTAAATAAAGAAACCTTAATCTACAGGCCTCCAACACAAGGGGAGGAGCTAGATAGTGCAAATAGTGGAGAAAATACACAAGATGGAAGCAAAGGGAGAGGTACTGTTGCTGGGTGAGTTTAACATGCCTGATGTTGACTCAACCATCCTGGCAGAAGCCTCATCCAGGAGCAGAGACATTGTAGAAGCCTTGCAGGGGGCAGGACTCAGGCAGTTGGTGCAGGAGCACACCAGGGAAAAGGCAGTTCTTGTACTGGCCAATGGGGACAGGAATGCCAAAGTCCAGGTAGATGGTCACATAAGATTTAATGACCACCGTACAGTATGGTTTAAGATAGATACAGTATCACAGGTGAGCCACATAAAGGCAAGGGTACTGAATTTCAGGACAGTGGATTTTGCAAGTATGGGGAGGGGGCTCATTGAAGCCCTAGCAAACAAGGTGGCAGGATGGGTGGGGCTGAGGAGCAGTGGGCACACCTAAAAGGAGCCACAGTGGAGGTGACAAATCAGTGCATCAGGCTAAGAAAGAAGGGAAAGAGAAGGAGTAAACTCCTATGGTTTTCAAAGGAGGTGGCAGAGAAAATTAAGGGATAAAAGGTGGATTTTGGAAACTACAAGGAGTCACAGAAGGATGAGGTAAGGGTGGTGTACCTAGAGAAGCAGAGGGAAGCAGGAAAGGCAGTAAGGAGTGCAAAGGTGAAGACTGAGGAAAGATAAGCACAGATGATAAAAAAGGCGAGAAGACTTTCTATTGGTACATCAGCAAAATAAGGAAGGCCGGGGGAGGAAGTGTAAGTCTCAGAGGGGAGGAAAGGTGTGTGTGGAGGGGAACATGGATAAAGCATCAGTACTGAATGAATACTTCTGCTCAGTATTCACTGAGGAGGAGGAGGGACAGGGACCATGTCTGGACAACAGAAACAGTGAGGGGAAGGAGGTAAAGACCAGCCCAATTAGAGATGAGAGAGTCCTGGAGGAACTCGCAAAACTAAGGGTGGACAAAGTGATGGAACCAGATGGTATATACCCCAGGATACTAACGGAACTTAGGAAGGAGCTAGCAGCACTGATAGCAGCCCTGTTTAGTGAGTCACTTAATAAAGGGGTGGTTCCAGAGGACTGGAGGCAGACGGATGTGGTCCCTAGTCACAAAAGTGGTAGTAGGGAGCAAGTAGGAAATTAGGCACGGGGTCATAATTTCGCAAGACATTGGTCCATGGCAATATACTGTGCTGCCAATACAGTGCAATATATCGACAGCGGCATCAGTCTTTGTTTTGCAGGGGGGGCTCCACCACCCGCACCCCCTGTCACGGGGGCCTGCACCATTCAAACCCCCCCCAACTAAGGTAAATAACTCCATCAGTGGGGGTTAACAGCTAAAATTGCACAAAGTGTGAAAAAAAAAAATCATGTGTCTGGGACCTGGAATCAAAACTCCAACCCAAACACACTGCCTGCCTTCCTTGCTGTCAGTGGCTCATCCCATCAAGCCATGGCAGCTGCTCACAGACCCCCTGTCCCAGCAGAGGTCTTATCCTCTGCCTTGGAGAGTGAGAGGGTGCACTACCGTGCACACACCCTTTTGCAGTTTTGCACAGTCTCGCTTTTCCTTACTGCACTGTTCCGGTTGCATGGTTTTGGCATATGACATAAAGCGTACAACATTCTGACCGTGTAGGAGAAAATTATAGGCTGATCATCCCCACCTCAGTAGTAGCCAAGGTTATGGAAGTGCTGCTTAAGGAAAGGACCGTGGGACACTTGAAATCCAGAGAAGCACATTCTCCAAGGCAGCATGGATTCAAAGCAGGAAGGTCATGCCAAACAAACCTGATATACTTTTTTAACTGGGTGACGAAGGAGGGGGATTGGGGGGAGTGGTGGATATTGCCTTCCTTGATTTCAGTTAGGTCTTCGACACCGTTCCACACAGAAGGCTGGTAAATAAGTTGGGAAGCCTGGGGATGGGCCACAAAGTCGAGAAGTGGATTAGAAATTGGCTGAGAAACAGGAAGCAGAGAGTGGTAGTAAATGTTATTAAATCTGAAGGGGGGCTGACCATTTGTGTCCCTCAGGGATCAGTCCTGGGGCCAGTCCTTTTTGATGTCTTCATATCAGACATTTTGGAAGGCCTAAAGGCGAAGGTATGCCTATTTGCAGATGACACCAATATCTGTAACAGTGTAGACACTCCACAGGGGTTGAGAGAATGAGGAGGGACCCAGGTAAGCTGGAAAGATTGGTCCAAAACATGGCAATTAAAATTCAATGTAAAGAGCTGGCCTTGTAGCACTGAGGGTTGAGGCACTGGACACCACACCTTGTGACACACTAGTGACCCATGTTCGGAAACGAGCACGGGCCGTCATGGGTCAGCAGGGGAGGGAGAGGATTGAGCATCCAGAGGACAGCTCTCTTCTCCCAGAGAGGGAGGACTAGTGCTCCCTCTGAACTACTGCCCCCAGGTAGATGCCAGAGGGTAGTGTGGGTCTGAGGGTGCCAGCAGAAGGGAGGGTGCTGCGGGAGTTTCACAGACGTGTGCATGCCTCCAGGCATATGCGTCAGGCTGCGTGCACCCTGGCAGGGGAACAGGAGAAAAAAATGGTGGAAAATCCCTCCAGCTGCAGGATGATGGCCCAACCCTTCACAGGCTCAGCACCCAGACTGGGCAGGAAGCTAAGTCCTGGTGAATCTGGGGTGATAGGGTTGGGAGGGTCAGTCAAAAAGGGCAGCTGGAAATGATAGGATCATAAAGTGTAGATAAAAAAATAATAATTCAACGCAAAGAAGTGCAAAATCTTGCATCTGGGACTCAGAAACCCAGTGGAGAGTTACAGGATGGGGGGAATTGCTAACAGTCACCAGGGAAGAAATGGAATTAGGGGTAATCATCTCAGATGATCTAAAGGTGTCCAAACAATGTACCTAGGCTGTGGGGTGGGTCAGTGGAATGTTAGGGTGCATAGGAAGGGGTATTACCAGCAGAAGAAGACAGGCGGTGATGCCACTGTACAAAACAATGGTGAGGCCTCATCTGGAGTATGGGGTCCAGTTCTGGAGGTCTCATCTTTGCAAAGATGTGGACAGGGTGGAGGCGGTCCAGAGAAAGGCAACTAAGATGGTAAGGGGTTTGCACCAGAAATCATATGAGGACAGACTGAAAGATCTCAATACAGTATGTATACACTGGAGGAGAGGTAGGAGCAGGGAGATATGATTAACACATTCAAGTATCTTAAGAGCTTAAACAAAGTCCAGGTGGAAGACATCTTTCAGTATTGGAGATGTGCAAGAATAAGGAGACCTGAGATTAGAAGGGTGCAGGATAAGGGGGAATGTAAGGAAGTGTTTCTTCACTGCAAGGTTGGTGAATGGTTGGAATACCCTACCCCAGGAGGTGGTGGGAGCTAACACAGTGGGGGGGCATTCAACCATGCATGGAATAGGCATAAAAGAACCCTAGTGGTGGGAAAGAGAGGTGAAAGCCAATAACCAAGCAGGGTCAACGGCTGGTGATGCAGGTTGGGTTTACAAGCAGATTAGGCTGGCCTAGCAGTCCTTCAATTGTTATGTTACTAGGTTAATAAAAGTAAAAAAAAATCACTCTCCCTTGTAGCACTCATGCCACCCTCCTCTGCTGCCCATCTACATCAGGATTGAAATACATCATGATTTTCCCTTCATCTCATCCTCATAATACCCAGAAGAACCCATCTCTGGACCACAGGAGTCTTATGAATTACAAGCCTGTCTTGAATTTCCTTTACAGGGAGGTGCTCAAGAAGGTTCTTGTGGCACAGCTTGAGATCCATCTGGAACCATTTAGCATCTACGTGCTTCTCCATTCAGGATTTATTCAGGGCTTAGACCCTGTCACAGTACTGAAACTGCTTTAGTAAGAGTGCTCCATGATCTTATCAATGTGAGAGACCAGGGACTTACTTCTTTATTGGTCCTTATGGATCTCTTATCAGCATTTCACTTGGTGGACAATGCCGTGCAGATAGATCACCATAAAGGAAGGTCTGAGACAGGCCTGTGATTCAGTTTCATAAAGGAGGTGACCAGTCCTCCCCTAGCAACTTCTGTCCCATATCCTTCCTCCCCTCACTCTGTTCTGCATGGAAAACTGGCCCATTCTTGATTCGTCCACTTCCTTTTATCTTCCAACTTCACTCAATCTTTCAGTTTGGTTTCCAGAAACACCACTCCACTGTCTCCTAACTGCTACATGTCACTGATTCTAATCTTGTCTGGGGTGGATCTGGGGCACATTACAGACACTATATTCATCCATCTGGCCGAAGTCTTTGACTCGAATTCCCATTAACTCCTCATGGACAGGCTGAGCTCTGCTGGCTTCTCAACTTCCACTATTGCTTGATTCCATTCATATCTAATGGGCAGACAACAGTTGGTACAGGTTTGAGTTGCCCTGTCACTTCTTCCTATTCCAGCTGGGGTCCCACATGGCTTCATTTTTATTTATTTATTTATTTTTTATTTATTAATATTTTGGATTACAAGTACCATTGAGTAGGATTTACTCATTTACAAAGGTTCCATGTCAAAGGAAGGGGGACACATACAAACAAAGGTTGGTAATGGTAAACAGGCATAGTACAGACATGATTAACATTTTTATGTGGCTGTAAAACAATTTATAGATAAAGGATAACATTAAAGAGCAACGTAAGAACAGACAGATAGATGATGAAGTAGACTGAGGGGATAAAGAAGGAAGGTGACTTTTAGACTTAAATTGAGTAGTAGGGTGCCAGAGAGAAGTAGTCAGGCTGAGGGGCCTTTGTCGTGAGGTGGGAGAGGGACGGATGGAGGGGATTGGTACAGGGGAAAAGAAAATGAAGTTTGAAGAGTGGATGAGTGAGGGGGGGAGGAAGGTGGAGAGAGGGGAATGAAGAGGGTCACAAGGAAAGACAGAAGCCAGAGAGAGTAAAGCCAGGAGGGAAGAAGGGCACAGGTCACGAACGATAAGGCAGAGAAATGGAGCAGTCCTTTAGTAGAAGCAGTCACATTTGGAGGTAGCGGTGAGATAAAGTTGGAGATTCCATTTAAAGGGTCCAAGTGTTGGGGAGGGAAGTGCTTCATTGTTGAAGGTATTAAACCAAAGAGGAGCCCTATAGGTGAAGGACCGCTGACCCAAGGAGGTACGACATCTAGGAACCTGGAGGGTTTGGGATTGGGCACTACGCATTTGCTGAGTACCACAGAAACATAGAAACATAGACTTTGATGGCAGATAAGAACCACTTGGCCCACCTAGTCTGCCCATTTCCCTACCTAGAGGATAAGCTGCAGATCCTATTTAACCAACAGCCTATTTCTTCCTACCCCAAACAAAAATTGCCTTATGTCTGTCCCATGCATTCTTGAATTCGCTCACAGTTTTAGACCCCACAACCTTCTCAGGAAGGCTGTTCCATGCGTCCACCACCCTCTCTGTGAAAAAATACTTCCTCACATTGCCCCTGAGCCGTCTCCCCTCTATCTTCAAATTGTGCCCCCTTGTTCTTGCATCTCTTTTTCTGAAAGATGCCACCCTCTTGGACTTTGTTGATTCCACTGAGGTACTAAAGCGTTTCTATCATGTCCCCTCTCCCTCCTTTCCTCAACAGTATACATATTAAGCTCCTTTAGTCTCTTCTCGTATGGCTTCTCTTGCAGACCTTGCACCATTTTAGTTGCCCTCCTCTGAACTGTCTCCATCCTGTCTATATCCTTGTGGAGATGAGGTCTCCAGAACTGGACACAGTACTCCAGATGGGGTCTCACCAACTGTCTGTACAGGGGGATAACAACTTCCTGTTTTCTGCTGGTGATACCTCTTCCTATACATTCCAGTATCCCCCCAGTCCTTCCTCCCTACCGCCTTCTCGCATTGCTTGGCAACCTTAAGGTCATCTGATATGATTACCCCAGGTCTCTTTCCATTTTTGTTGTTGTTACTACCTCCCCCCCATTGTGTAATCTTCCCCTGGGTTTTTGTTTCCCAGGTGCATTACTTTGCACTTCTTTGCATTGAATCCAAGCTGCCATACTTCTGACCATTCCTCCAACTTTGTCAAGTCCCTTCTCATCCTTTCCACACCTCCTTGTGGAGGCAGAGAGGAGCTTAAAAACACCAGGGAGCATGAGACTAAGGAGAATCTTTTTGGTAAGCAGGCAGGTCTGATATTGAATTCTGTTGAGGAGTGGTAACCAACAAGCCTGTGCGTAGAGATCACAGGTGTGCGTGTCTCGGGCAGTGGCCATTAAGAGCCTGCAGGCTTTGTTGAGCGAGATTGAGATTCTATGGAGGGCAGTTGGAGAAACAGAGCCATAGACAGCCAGACCATAGTCAATGATAGAGATGACAGAGCTGTAGATGGCCAGCCTGAGGACATCTGCAGTCATACAGTGCTTGTGTTGTGTAGCAGACCAATTCGCATATTGACGGCTTTGGCAACAGTGTCAATATGCCACGTCTAGGAGAGGGTACTATCCAGTGTGATACCAAGGTATTTGAACTCCAGGACATGTTCAAGTAAGTTCCCTGCGTCGTTCATGATATTGAAGTGCCGGGATTTGTGCCTGCTCCGTGGATTACAGAAGGTCATTACTTTGGTCTTGTTATAGTTCATGATGAGTTTATGCATTGTGAGCCAATCTTCAACACGCTTGAAGTCAAGCTGCAGCTGTGTTTCAAGGAATTTAGTGTCATGGTGGCTAGAGAAAAGCAATTCATCGTCCGCATAGAGTAGCATTTTTTGCTGGCAGACACCAGGGAGTCTATTGAGGAAGAGTGAGAAGAGTAGAGGTCCCAGGAAGGACCCCTGGGGACTCCAGAGAGGACTGGCCTGACTTTGGATGTGATACCTGCTATCCTGACCCATTGGGTCTGATTCCGGAGGTAGCCGGCAAACCATAGAAGGGAATCATTAGAGAGCCCAATGTAAGATAGTTGCCTAAGGTGTAGAGGGTGATTAATGGTGTCAAAGGCCTTCGTCAGGTCAATAAAAACTGCTCCCCCATAGTTTCCTTTGTAGAGTGTATCATGAATAAAACTCATGAATTCCAGGAGTGCCATGGTGGTGCTGTGACCTTTTCTGAAGCCATGCTGTTCTGGGCATTGGACTTCATACTTATCCAGGAATTCGACTAGCTGATCCGACACTATTCATTCTAATGCCTAAGATAATGGGGGGAGGAGTGAGATAGGTCAGTAGTTGGAATGAAAAGACCTGTCTCCACTTTTATGCAATGTTGTGACAGTTGCCTGTTTCCAGAAAGAAGGGATTTGGCCCAGTCTTAATGAGAGGTTAAAGATCTTTGTCAGGGGTTCAATGACCTCATCCAGAACTAGCGCCACTAGTTTTAGGTCAAGGGAATCCCCACTGTACCCAGACTTGCAGATGGCCTTGCAGATATAGTTACGAGCCACATGTGATGGAACCTCTTTGAAGAAGAATTGAGGTGCTGGATAAGCATTTAGAGTGGACACATGGGGGGGGTATTGGGGGAAGGGTCATCAAAGAAGTTAGGAAGAAGCACATTGTCCAGGTTCAAGAAAGGATTGTTGAAGTTATTAGTAATGGTGCCAAGGTCGAGTGTTGGAATGCCTTGTATGTTGAGCAAAGTGGGGGGGGGGTGCCTGAGGATCCTTGCCGGTGAGTTCTTTCAGGTTGTTACAGAAGCTTTTCCCATCACCCCAAGAGTTGGTCAGAGCCTCCTTGTATTATTTGATTTTGGTATTCTGAATCAGACAAGTGCAGACATTTCAGGCTGCTTTGTATTTTTGTATGTTTCCTTGCATTGGGGTAGCACGAGCACAGTGCCAGAGGTGGTCCCTGTACTTAAGGTGTGTTACCAGGTCAGAGGCAATCCAGTGGTTCGACCATCCTTTGACCATCATCTTTTTTAGTATCGCATAGATGTGACAGGCAGCGTTGAAGCGGTCAATGAACAAGTCCAAGGCTTTATTAGCATCATTGAGTGTGTCCAACACTGCCCAGTCAAGTCTATTTAGGTGGGATTTTAGTAGCTGAAGATGCCCCTGATTAAATACCCTTGTGTAGAGTAGTTTGGGAGGGGGTTTGAGGAACTTGTTAGTCCAAGAGCGGATGACAGGTGAGTGATCACTTATTGTATCCCGGAGGACTAAGACATTGGAGATTCATTCAGGGCGGGTCATCCTGGGTCCCATCCTTTTCTTCATCTTCTTGAATGACCTGCCCTCTGCCTGTACTAACTCACATATACAGTACATGTGTATGCAGATTATGCAGTCATCTTCACCTCTGGCCCTGTACCACAGCTGTGGAAGACCTGCTCCAGCAGGATTTCATCAATGTTCTGCACTGGTTCCAAACCAACCAGCTCAGAGTCAACAGTAAACAAAACGGTGCCCTTGACCTTTAAAACTAGCCATAAATTGCCCAGACTCACTGCCCCTTCTGTTTTAACTACTTTGGATGGCACAACTCTTGAAAAAATTAATGCTTTCAAGTACCTTGGAGTGTGGCTAGAGAGTAAGATTGACTTTTTGCCCCACTATAATGCCATTCATGTTAATTTCCATCCCATGCTTGGTGCCCTGTACCACAATAAAGACTGCTAATCTCTGCATGTCTGCATGGAGTTTGTTACCAAAATGGTACTCCCTGTCTTCAACTACATGGATATGGTCTATAGCACTGCCCCATCTACTTCCCTCACAAGACAACCACAACTTCTGCAACTCCTTCTGCTACTTTGCTACAAACTCCCCATCTCTAGCACACATCATTTTTCAATGTATTCATCCCTATCTATCATCCCTTTGTCCTCATGTCACCAGGCTCATTGTACCTCCTTCATATCCAAATTCTGGATTGGTTCTCTTTCTTCTTATCTCTCCTCTCCCAACTACACCCTGCTTTCTGTTGCCTCTGTTCAATGGACCACCACATTTTTACCACTCCTCATCCCCACTTCTCTGCTGGGCAATCTTCCTTCTGTGGACTTACCTCGCTCTGAAACTAACTCACCTCCTCTATCTGACTCTCCCAACCCCCTAGATCTCTCATTGACCAGTTGAAACTTTAACCCCTACCCACCTTCTACTGTAACTTTTCCTCCTGACACCCCCGGGGACAAGCCTTAATCATCTTGGTAAGCAGATGGCTGTGTCTCCACTCTTGCCTTGGTTTCATTGCAAGACAACTACAATCTTCTCCCTCTATTATGAAGTCAAGCAATCAACTCTCCTTTCAGATCACTCTCCTGTTGTCGACTGTGTCCGTTTTCACTGTATTAATGCCACTTCTGAATGTGTACTTGTTAGATGTTCTTTTGAGCTGCACCACATTTATTCGCTGCACATATAATTTTTGCATTTATTGTATTCTAATTTAGTGCAAACTTTTTGTCAAATGTTGCTCCACAGTTTTACGTCCATGTATTGTGCTGCTGTTCTTTTTCTGTTCCCCTCCCCAAGTTACACCTGGAAACTAGCTTCGGCTCAGTGTCCCTTTCTGTGTTACCAATTTTCAAATAAATAAATAAATAAGTAAATAATAAAAATCTCCAGAGGAACTATGTGGGACTCAATGGCACTGTTTTATACAGGTTTGAGCCTTACATTACTGGAGGCTGCTGCAGGTTGCTCTAAATTATTTGCCCTCTGGAGTGGCTGTGGTCACCTGTGGGGTTCTGCAAAGATTAATGCTGCACCCCTGTTGCTCACCATACAGTATTTGGGTTCACCACAACATAACCCAGATAAACCATCTTAGGGTAGCTGGTTCATTCTACTGGGGTGTCAAACAAATGAGGCATACTGATGAGTCCTGGTAGGATGAAACACGTGTCTATGTCTTCTGTTGGCACCATTTTCAAATTGTGTGAGAGGCCTTTTGGCACCATACATTTTTGCTTAAAGTTGAACCAGCATAATATCCTGTGGTGATTTGCATATGCAGTCCATGATGCTTTACATTATGAGGGCAAGTGTGATTTTGTATTTCTTTGAAACTTGGCTTCCCGGCCAATGCCCGTTGGGGTAAACATTGCCTCAGTGCTTGCTCACAGAGGTTTTTGGTCTTTTAACTTGTTTTTTGTTTTAATTGGGTTCACCACAACATAACCCAGATAGACCATCTTAGGGTTGCTGGTTCATTCCACTGGGGTGTCAAACAGATGAGCATACTGATGAGTCCTGGTAGGACAAAACACGTGCCAATGTCTTCTGTTGGCACCCTTTGCAAACTGTGTGAGAGGCCTTTCGGCAACATGCATTTTTGCTTAAAGTTGAACCAGCATAATATTGTGGTGATTTGCATATGCAGTCCATGATACTTTGCATTATGGGGGTATGTGTGATTTTGTATTTCTTTGAAACTTGGCTTCCCAGACAATGCCCTTTGGGGTAACCATTGCATCAGTGCTTGCACACAGAGGTTCTTTGTCTTTTATACAGTATCTATGCCGCCTTTGGGTGATATCATAAAGTGGCATGGGACTGAGTTTCACTTTTAGGCAGATGATACTCAGCTATATCTGTCTTCCACTCCTGATGGGACAAATGCAGCTTTGTTGCTAGGGCAGTGCCTACAGGATATCAATGGCTAGATTATCTCCAGTTGGGTGTCTCAACCCAAGTAAAACAAAGGCTTTGATTGCCGATCCAGCCTAAATTAGTTACCAATGAAAACTGGTTATCTTCTTTCACCATGTTTTAATGGTCATGCACTTCAAACAGTGGATTTGTTGAAAGCTCTGGAAGTTGTTTTGGACCTGCAAGCTGACACTGGAACAGTAGCTGTCAGCAGCACTCCAGAACAGTTTATACCATCTTTGTAATATTGCTCAGATTAAGCTGCATCTAGCACCAGCTGACTTGGATATGTTAGTCCACACCTTTGTCAACTCCATACTGGATTATTACAATGCTGTTTATTTAGGGTTAATTAGAGATTACATGTGCTGACTACAGCCTGCAAGAAATGTGTGAGCTTTCTTGAACCTGCTTCAAACTCTTTTTAATTGCACAGGCTGGTCCAGATTAGTTTAATTTTAATGAGTATAAAAAAAAATTATCGCCCTCTTTTCCCCAATCTATGTAGCAGACCATCCTACCCTCCTCCACTCCTTCCTAGTGTGCACTGTCTAGTGCCAAAATAGTAGTAGTAGCAGTGGACTCATAAGTTTGATGGTAGGATGCTTCCTAACTCAGTCACATTGCAACTACCTGCATTTTATAATTGATAATATTGTTCTTACATATTTATAAAGCACTTAGCATGATATTCAATGAGATGTCTCATAACCACTTCAATATACTGTATAACAGAAAATATTTACTGTCTTTTTATTTTCAGTATGTTCACTGGTTCCGTATTAGAGTGAAAATAAAAATATAATGGATATTGGTTAGATATCTATATGTAACAGCTCTAGTGTTCCACCAGTGAAAATAACATGAAGTGAACATGTGGGGGTGTGCTTGGAGTGCTAAATATAAAGGGTGTGAATATAAACTGCTATACAGTAATTAAGCCTCTGATATATTGGGGTAGTTATGGGATATTTGTGTTTGGCATCGACAGGCCAAGGTGGAAGGAGGACTTCGTTGGCTCCCACTTACTAATCAAATTTGTGTGTCTACTCTCATTCTCAGTGTGGGGTCTAGTGCTGCTCTGCTGTTGGGAGGGATGGGGCGCAGGGGGAGTTGGGAGGGTAGAGGTTACTGTTCATTGTTTATAACGTTGGTGTTAGTACTGTTGTTGTTGTTTATTTTGGAAACATTATAAAGTATACTAAATTAAAAAAAAAATGTGTGTCTACCACAATGCTACTATTACTTGGGTACTAGTCAGCCCAGTCAAGGGGGAGGCAAAAGACTGGAATGACATGCTACAGTATGTGAACTTAGGGACAGAGGATGGTGATAATTTTTTTCTGCTTATAGTTATACAGACTGACAGGTGTAATTGCAGATAGAAGGAGACAAAAGGATGGAAGCTATGAGGGCAGGGAGAAGGGCTAATTATAACATACAGTACTTAATTCCTAGTTTTGTGGTGTGGGACAAAGTGTGGTAGGATGGGTGCTACAATGGTTGTTGAATGGGTTCTTTTTTAATTTAAAAAACAATTAAGCAATTTGTGACTTCAAAAATAAAGTAACTCTTTGCATATTTTATTGCCAGATGTCATCTTTGCTTCAAGAAGAACTAAAAAATATCCCTGTGAAGAGCAGAAACTCCATGTATTACTCTGCAAAGCAAACTGCAACCACTTTATTCATTTCTACCGCTGAGACCTATCCACAGAACAACAGAGTTATGTTAAACATCATACATATGGTGTCATTCTTTGTTGCGCTTCTGTCATATAAAATAAAGTCACTGCAGATATTTGTATATCATTCACACTAGAATAGTGAAGAATACAGGATGGAATGGACAATGGAATGCAGAATTACACCAAAATAACAGTTCTACTTCCGATAAGCTTGGCAGAATATTGCAGTGAACTACAGAATTTCAACAAGTGAACTGCATTTTTTTTATTTTAACCATGGGTTTTTAATGTGAAAGGTTAAGTGGGATATGGCCTACTGTGGCTTGGATGCACAAGTTAAAGCACTGTTTTTTTTTTAATCTATTTATATGTTCAATGTTAGTCATTGTTTTTAATGGGACTATGATACTGCTCAATTACTAGAGTCCCCACTCCTGTAACAAGTTGAATTAAGTGATCTTGTGACTTGTAAAACTATGCCCCAGGGCTATTTACCATCTATGACTTGTAATTCGTGAACTTCTTAATAAAGAGCCAGTGTGGCTTGCAAATTAGAGGACTGCTGTTGTGGAGTCACTGCTTGTGTTGTATGCTGTTTTTTACATTTTCTAACTAAATAAATGTTGAAACTAATGGGATAACATGTCTCTGAACTCTAACTGTGAACTCTGGTGTTGAGACCAGCTCTTCTAAGGATACTTGAGACTGTTTTTCACTGTGGATCCACCAGTTCTCTCTGTGCAGTCTCCTAGTTCTGCACTGACTGAAACTAACAACTTTCACGAGGAAGTTCACAACACCCCCAAAATGTCTGTGGGTACAGCTAACACACCACCCAGTGCCCCCATCAGCAGTAACATGCCTTCATACACATTTCTAAATTCAATGTTTTACTCAGAATGGGAAGAAACCTCATTTCTGTCTGAACTACCAAGCCCCTCTACACCAACTACTGCTAGAAACAGTACCGGCATGAACAGTATGGAACCCATCACAATTAAGGAAGCATTTGTTTGTACTTGAAAGGACTGCCTTAAAAGTGAGGAGACTTTATTGGGAGTGTGTCAGCTTAGAAGCATACATTCAAGCTGGAAGAGTACCACTTGACTTATGTTTAACCAAGTTCCCCACCTTTGGACTTGAGATAATCCTCTTCATAGGTAAATGGAAGGCTTTTCTATTAACTTTATCTGCTGGCTTTATAGGATTGATTCTGGACAATGTGAAGAAAATCAAGGAGCAAATTAAAAAATAACTTATCAACAGAGAGACCATGTACAACAGATTTAACACCTCAGCCAAATTCAATGATTATAAGGTATGACTTGCAAAGACTATTAAATATCATGATGCTCGTATCAAAAAGACAAATCACAAAAAAGTCCAAACAGACAAAAATGAATTTGAGAGAGCTGGACTTTCAACTGAAGCAAACAAGAAAAGGAACAACCATGACTGATTTTGCAGACTCAAACTCCACCACGCAATGCACAAACTAGTGACATAAATATGGATAATGACACCTTAGCCAGCGAGAACAAGGATAACAATGGAGAAAATCCTTTTTTAGGACTATGGGGAGGGGGCAGCAGCCCTAGCCACAAACTGCTGCACCTATATCCATATACCCCCTGCCACCATGGAGAAGCCTAAGGTTTGTGTACTTTCAGCAGCAAGTCCAACAACAGTTTTACCATAACGCCAAAGAAATCGGAGGAGCAAGAGAAAATCCACACAATGCAAGTGGCAGGTTCTGCAGATGGCCATTCCAAGGCAGGAGGCATTAATGGACAATAACTTACTGATGGATCCCCTAGGGGAAACCCTAAATGTGATAAATATTAGTGATTATGATCTTAATGAAACTGAACAAACACTGCTGGCAAAGGGCTTAATGTTTATACCGACTAACAGTATAAATGAATTTAACACAATTGCGGATTTGAATAAACTCACTAGGAACATTGAGCACTATGCACTATGCCAACATGCCTTATAAACCAGGTGCATTAACATAGCTAAGTCAGAATGCCACAGAGCAGTGGTCATGTGGCATTCATGACTGGGATGTGCAGCTGGCATGCTCCTGATCCCGGGTGCACAAACAGCAACGTGCTGAAGGCATGTGGGGTGCATGCCAACAGTATACAACATGCACCATGGTGAGTAGTGATGTGCACTGTGACACATAGGGGGCGGGCAGATCAGTGAAAGCCCTGCCATAAATGTCCCCATGTGCACAGATCCTGCACACAGCAATCAGGAGAACAGGCCCACGAGAAGCAGGCAGTACCCCTCATACAGCTTAGGCTGCCCTCATCCCCATACCCCCCTGGCAGACACTCCTGCACTGAGCAGAGTGATCCTCACCCCCGATGCTGCATCCCCCATGGTTGCACTGCCGTGCCTAAGTAGCCCATCTCCCAGATATGCCAGCATGGTACCCAGTTGGGCACTGCCAATCCCACCCCAGCACCAACAACCCTCTACTCATGCCTGCAAGTGTTGGAGTGGGAGACAGATGGCCAGCAGCACAACCCTCCACACACTTCCACAGCTGCCGGCTAACTGACCTACACAAAGGTGCTCAGCTGATGCGCTCCCATGTACATCAGATGTCTGGCAGCCATGAAGGTGTGCTGAGGGTTGTGCCACTGACTGTGTGTGTTGGGGGGGCCCTTGCTACATGGGCACCAGAGTGTCTTGGGCTGGGGAGGGTGGCATGGATGGCCCTCATGCACTGGGGGCACTGCCTGAGGACCTGAGCCCAATGGGGCATTGCCACACAGGTCCAGGTGTCTGCAGGTACAATTCATGCACTGGATCCACACCCAGCTGTGCAAGTGATCCATTGCAGACCCAGGGCAGACATCCAATTGGATGCCTGGCTGGGTCCACTATGCCTCCCCTGGCAACCCTGCATGGACCTGCACTCTGAGAGGGTGGGGCCATGGACAGGCAGTGGCCAGTAGTGAATTCCAGCTGGTGCACACCTGAGCCCAATGAGGCATTGCCACACAGATGTGGATGCAAGTCATACACCAGATCTGCACCCAGCTGTGCAAGTGATCCACTGCGAACCCAGGGCGGGCATCCAATTGGATTCCCATTAGGGTCCGCTACATCTCCCCCTGGCTGTCCTGCACTGACCTGCACTCTGGGGGGGGGGTCACGGACAGGTGGTGGCCAGTAGTGAATTCCAGCCAGTGTGCACCTGTCCACAGGTGCATTGCTATGCGGGTGGGTTATGTGCCTCTGGCGCATGTAGCCAGCCCATTCATGGATAGGACACATTGTGCTTATAGTGATACACTAGGTCAACTGTACAATGACGGAGGCTAACCCATTAGGGGTGGGGGGGGGTCCTGCAGGAGGTGCCCATGACATTGATCAAAATGACAAATATGTCACATAAGAAAAGGGTCTTTTATATATTCCAGCTCAGTACCCAGCCATCATGATTTTTGAGGATTTAAGTACAAGGGACATATGAAAATTTTGTGCAAATAGACCACAGCCCAGGTTTTTTAATTGCACCAGACAGGAGAAACTAGCAATTGAATTCCTGGAAAACAACCCGAAAATAGTCATTAAAGCAGCAGACAAAGGGGGATCTATTGTAGTCATGAATAAGAGAGACTACGAAAAAGAAGTTCTATCCCAACTGGAAAATGGGGAACATTACAGTAAACTAGAATTAGATCCCACTATGAAGCATTATAAGAAGGACATAGATATTTTCCTGTATGAGTCATTATACAATGGCCTGATCAGTGAAAAAAAACATGAATACCTGACTGTTGACCACCAAGTCAGAGTTGCAATTTATTGTCTTCCCAAATCCATAAAAATCCCCCTCCCCCCCCCGGCTGGGCCCATCATTGCAAGTATTGGTTCCCTTATGGAACCATAAGCTAAGTATGTTTATTCACATATATAGATAGTATCCACATTGTTTCCAGCATATGGGAAGGATACAAAACATATACTTGAGCTTATAGACCTCATACTATTACCTGAGGGGTGGAAGCTGGCCACTTTAGATGTTAAAAGCCTGTATACGAATATCCAACGTGAATGTGGAATCCCTACAGTACATACAGCATTGGAAACTACAACTTATACAAGATAGGAATTTATTACTTCTTTTACAGAAATAATGGAAATTCTTCTGAACTCTTAACTGCTTTGCTTTTTTTAGGGAAACATTACTTGCAGACTAAGGTGGCAGCTATGGAGGCATATTTTGCCCCCAGCTATACAAATATTTACATGGGAATTTGGGAAGAGGATTATATGTTTGATGCTTCAATTAACCCATACTTAGATTTGATTCATATGTATAAATGTTTTATTGACAATGTTTTTATCATTTGTAAGGGGTCTGAAACTGAATTTTGCAATTTGTACAATACTTGTAAACAGCAACCACCATTTGAATTTTACACTCAGTTGCAGTGATAAGAAAATTGCATATTTGGATTTATGAATTTTTGCTGATGAATTTAGGCACATTCCGACAGATTTATATTGAAAGGAGACAGATAGGAACTCCATTCTGGAGTTCAATAGTTGCCACCCCAGATACTAGGTGGTGAGCATCCCTATTGTGCAATACCTAAGGGTGAGAAGAAAGTGCTCACTTGACTCAGACTTTGAGTCCAGATGCAGGGAACCAGATTTCAAACAGTGAGGGTACAGTTCTCACAGCATCACAAGTGGTGAGACTAGAGCTAGGTCAATAAACACACAAAGAGAAATGGAGGGAGGTGTCAGACAACATGATGTCAACAGGGAGCACACCATAAAATTGGTCACTATAATCTCTCCACAGACCCTGAAGTTAAAATATTTTGGACAAATATTGGTATGTTCTGCAGGCAGACAGAAGATTGGCGTCAGTAATTGACAGGGGACCATCTGTTATATACAGGAGGAGAGCAAACATGGGAGGCCGCGTTGTTCACAGCTATCACCATGGCCATGTACAACAACATAACAGAAGTGCATTGAGAGACTGCAATCCATGTAGCAATTGTCAATGCTGTGCCCCAGTGGATCAATACTAAAATTTCTCCAGTCCCAATAACACTCAGAGTTTTGAGATCAAACAACTCATTACCTGCACAACTGAAATAGTGGTATGTATGCACTACCTGTGAAGCTTTTTACATAGGCAAAACTCTGAGACAGTTTAAACAAAGGGTAAGGGAACACATTAGTGCAATAAACAACAGAACCCAAGAGAGAAACCAAACCAATGCATTAGCTGTGTATGTTAACATAAAGGGACCGGGGCATAGGTTCAAGTTCATTGGAATAGAAAAGGTGTCTCTATGATCCGGGGAGGTGACTTGGACACTTTCCTACTTAGAAGAGTAACATTTTGGCAATATATTGTTTGAGCAATGTCGCCACTAGGGTAAAATGAAAAATGTCAACTTCTCCCCTACTTGATTAAAAGGTAGCTATGCTTCTATTCCATGCTGTATCAGTATCCCTGTTCTACTAAGTATTTCTTAACAATTGTACCCTGTCATTAACAGGGCTAATTGCATCTTAAGCAATTTTGTATTGTGCATGCTTGTATTTATTACACGTTTATGGTTGATGCACTTTTTATACACAGTATATGGGAGGCTTTTTTCCCTTACTTGTTTCCTGCCCCCTTACTCCTTGATCCACCTTTCTATACCAACACTCCCCACCCCTCTTTCCTTCTCTCTCCCATTCCCTCCCCATTTTCCTTATGTACAGTATATTTACTCCTTTCTGCCCCCTTTTGTACAGGTGAAGGCTTGGATGCACAAGTCAGCACACTGTTTTTTATATCTATTTATAGGTTCTATGTCAGTCATTGTTTTTATTGGGACAAGGATACTGCTCAGTTGCTACAGTAGAGTCCCACACCTGTAACAAGTTGAACTAAGTGATCTTCTGACTTGCTAAACGATGCTCCCCTCTGTGACTTACAATTTGTGCACTTCTTGATGAAGTGCCAGTGTGACTTCAAACATAGAGGACTGCTGCTGTGGGGGCCACTGCTTGTGTGGAACATTGTTTTTTACATTTCCTAACTAAACAAATGTTGAAACTAATGGGAAAACTTGTCTCTGGACTCTTAACTGTGAACTGAGGTGTTGAGACCAGCTCTTCTAAGAAAAACTACAATAATAAATTTAGATTTGTCCTGGCCACCAACAGTTACACATACTATTGCCCCCTCTACTCCAAACTCAGCTGGCTTCCCCACCTGCCTTGGGTAAACTCATTTTGAGCAATGTTGTTTTTAATGTGGTGTCCAAACAGACCCCTTTGTCACTTCATTCACTTCTAATTCCTGAAAGAATTTCCTATCCACCAAGGTCCAGTGACCCTGTTTCTCTAACCATCCCCAACACCAAATCCAAAAGCTGTGAATGGTCCTTCTCCTACTCTGCCCTACAACTGTGGAATTCCATCCCAGTCTCAGTCCAGCTGAGTTCCTCTAGTATACCCTTCAAGTGTGGGTATCGCACCCTCCTCTCCAGGCCCTCTGTATGTAATTGTCTGTAGTCTGGCTTGAAAATTCAGTATATCTTTGAACTGTGGCACTTGCTTGGGCTGCTGATCATCAACTCCAAAAGTAGATAACCTTCTCAGCTTGTCATTATGTTTATTTATTTTATTTTTATTTATTCATTTCTCAGATGACAGTACCTTTCAGCTAGTAACTCATTTTCAAAGGTTAAACGTTTGTTAGGAAAGACATTAAAAAAGAACAATAGAAACATTATGAGCAAGCAGGATCTAGCAGGCACAATACATACATTGTTACAATACATACAGAGATCATTAATAGAACAAAATTGCATTATGATACATAAGTGAAGCAGAGACATGCAGAACACATTGACAACATATTGATTACAGAATTAAGACACAATTGATGAACAAAGTAAGGAAGGTTACTGGGGGGAAGGGATTATTGTGAACATGTTGGCACTGTTCTAGTCAAAGTGCAATTAATAAGAGGTATCAAGTGCAAATTAAGGTAAAAGATAGTCTCAAACCCCCAGGCTGGTAAGGACAAAGGTAGGGAGAAGGAGCAGGAGGCTTACAGGAGGGGGTCCTTACAGGAGATTGGGGCATACTTGTTAGGACATGGCTGAGGTAGATGATAGCTCAGATGAAGAGTTTCAAGAAGTAAAGGACATAGAAAGTGGATGGGGAACAAACGGAGGAGAGGGTAGTGAGGGAGGGAGTTACCTGAAGGAAAGATATATGGGAGGGTGTTCAATCTTAGGATGCTTCTTGAGTAGGGGCAAGGTAGAGGTTGTAGCTGAACAGGTTCTGGAGTGTTTGACAGGAATACAGGGCCTAGATGAAACAGGACTGACCATGATGGGGTGTATGTGGGAGGGAGTATCCAGCGGAAGAGGGGGTATACAAGATTGGGTGACTGTTGGTGTGATACTGAGTGCTGGTCTGATTACTCAGATTAAGAGTCAGGTGGGCATTAGTTAAGCACTACAGTCGCATTTGCTGGTGGAGGCAAGAATGGCCTGGAGCTTAGCTTTGAAAGGGCCTAGTTTAGTTTCAGATTATATTTCAGCACTGAGTGAGTTTATCCAGAGGGGCACTTGGTATTTAAAGGAACACTGGTCTTGGGTGGTTCTCTTAAAGAGGACTTTTAGGGGATGGCTGTTTGTTCCTCTGGTGTTCCTGGTGGTATTGGACTTACAGAGGAGATTCTGCAAATTGGAGGTGGGGTGGGGAGACCGAGTGTGGATTTCTTTGCCAGCAGGCATGTTTGGTACTGTACTCAACAGTCCAAGTTTAGCCATTCAGATGGACATATAGCTCACAGGTGTGAGTTAGGCAGTGAGCTCCCAGTATAAGCCTACAAGTCTTATTGAGGGTTGTTTTTATTCTCTTGAGGGCTGAGTCGGTTGCAACACTGTAGACTACATGCCCATAGTCTATTACAGACAGAACCGAGCTTGCAAAGCTAGTTTCAGTGCCTCATTTGTCAGGCACTGTTTGTTTTTGTATAGAAGTCCTAGCTTAGCATTAGCTGATTTGGCTACCAGCTCTATATGTTGAGTGAAGGAGAGGGAGTCGTCAAGTGTTGTTCCTAAGTACTTGAGATTTTGAGCCATTTCGAGGGCTGCACTGTGACAGTTACGTATTTGCAGGTGCTGGGACTTATGTTTATTGTGCGTGGAGGCAAATAACATTGTTTTTGTCTTTTTGTAATTTAGTAGTAGTGTTGATTTTGATAAACATGCTTCAATTGCATAGAATTTGGACTGCATTTGTTTTTCAAGTGCTAACATGTTCGAGTGACTGGTGTATAGCACTATGTCATCTACATAATGTTTAAAACCTATATCTGAGATTATTGTGTTGTACTGATGTTTTCACTTTCCTACAGCCTAGACTTTGTTTCCCAGTTATTATATGTTGCATTCTGCTAATTTGAGTATTTCAGTACTTACAGTTATGCAATTGTGTATGTCACCCAGTTTCCTGTATAATCTTTCTGTTTATCTCCTGTTTTGTGACTCCCCTGGGTCATGACTGGAAATAGGCAAATATCAGGTCTAGTGCACTTATGTGGTTAATAAAAACTAATTAATAAAAATAACTGTGTTCTTGTATGTTAAATCATGTAAACATATTCTGTGGAGAATCTCTGGTAACTGCAGCATGAGTTACATTCTGCAGAATGTCTCATCAGTTGGTGAAATCCAGCATTTTCCTTTTTTTTTTGCATGGAAAGTGAAAACTCCACCTCAGGTGTGTAATTCCAAGGATCTTTAGTGAATCTGAGTTTTGCAGTTATGCACAATATTTAGTCATGGTGATCACTAATGAATTGATAACTTAAAGAAATACAGGTCCGCTCTTGATATTTTACAGCTTACCAATTTTTACATTAAGAGCGCAAAGCAAAAATATTTTCCGACCATACCTATAGGTGGACAACACCAGTTTATTCCTGTCAAATCTGCAGCATGCCTGTTCTCCATTAGCTACTGTGGTGGCATCCCACAATTCCATCAAGGCTGAAGTGTGCCATCATCTGATCCATGGTAGATTTCATATTACTGCCAGTAGTCGGACAGCTGTTTCCTCCTGTTTATCACAGTCCTCAGTCCCAAGGTAATCTCAAGGTTATGTACATGTAGAGATTCCTGAATTTTGCATCAGGATTGGCAAGGACCATCAACCATCCAAACACAGTGTGACACTCTGCCAGTGGCTGATATCAGCAATGGTGGATTGCATAATGTCATCCTCGTGGCAAATTGAAGATAGGCCTAATCTGATTTATCGAGAATAAATGAGATTTCTACAACTACAATTAAGAATAATGTTCACTCTGCACTGAAAGAAAAATCAGGACAACCTCACACATTAGGGGGGTCAATACTGCACATTCTCCTAAAAGCAAAGCAGGTACTGAAAGTAACTAAAAGTGATATAGATTCATTTGGGGCAAAAACAGTGTTCAGTTTACTTAAGATGGTCACTTTTTTAAAGCAATTCCCTACTTTAATCGGCTACTTGAAAAATTCATCATTCGTAGACAAAGGCTTGTTTAATTCAATCCACTTATGAAATGCACCCCTGTTGATCCAAAATAGTGTTAAGCAATTTTGGTTTCTTTTCCAAAAATCAGTCATTGGTTGCCAACAAATAACCAGCATTGCACATCAGTGGATAGAGGATGACCACCGAATATTTTTCTTGGCAGTTGATATTTCAACAATTGATGAAAGAAGACATTCTTCTAATTACATAATGTAACATGTTCTGTTTTCATTTAAACATACTTTCAGTGTCTGGGTTTATGCTAGTTGAAATTAATGGTATAAAAATGCATTTTTTCCTATGAGAATAGAATTACAGCTGCAAACTTCATGAAAAATAAAGGTGCTCATATTTACTATAACAAGAACAATTTCTTCCATAGCACGTTCTACACACTGGTAATTTTCACAGACTGTACAATTCACCATTATTTAATATATTTTTGCAAAGAAGATGGAATAGACACCGGCTAGCAGAAACATTTTAGTGTGTTTGCTGCATGCTATACTTGGAAGAACAAGAGCAAAACATGGCCTTATGTATATAATTGAAAGGAAATGGATAAAAGGTCTGAGTGTTATGGTCAGAAAGTCAATGTATTCTGTATTACATTCTCCTGTATTCAGATGCATAACATACAAGCCCAAACAGCCCATACAGACAAGATAAATGATAGCAGTGGGTATTTATTCCAATAATGTAGTTTTTGAGAACAAATTTTCTTCTGGCTGCTGTGTCTCATTACAAATGCTCATTAATCCTCCATGCATATATTTAATGAGGACAATTTATTTGTTGCATTGTGACACATGACAAAGACAGTGCAAGAACCTTCAATTTATCATCTCACATTTAAACAAGTTTCCTGCTCTGGGGTTTAGTACCTACGACTTGCTATTCTAAATACAACCATATAAAATTTGCATTTGTCCTTGTTCAGTTTTAATTACTATGATACATTTTCTTGTTTCCTAGTTCCTGTCATTCTAAGGCTTTTAGATACAAACCAGCACCCGTGACAACTTGGGAAGTCTTGTTTAGGCGCCAGTAATGCATGAATTTTTAAATACAAAGTGGTTTGTCCCATTAAAGGGGCAGACACCATTGTCAGCAGGCCCAGCACAATGTGTGGGGGGAGGCTCAGGTTTTGAAGCAGTAACAAGGGGGGGGGTGCAGGGAGGGAAGGGAGGGGTGGAGTTAGGAGGTAAGAAGAGGGAGAGACTATGAGATCAGGGAATATGAGGTGGCAGTGAGCAGCTGGTTGGGGAGAAAGAGAGAGAGAGAGAGAGAGGTGTGAGCAATAGGGGTATATAAGGGGATGTGAGAGAGGGAGAGCTCATACATTTTGCTACTTGGAGACTTTCTCTAAGCAGCATGCCAGTTTGAGCAATTTTAATAGCAAAAGCTTTTGGCCAGTTGGGCTTTTGTTTAGTGTTACTGTTTGGCTATTAGCTTAACTACAAAAAAAAAAAAATCAGATATATACACACACACATATATATATATATATATTTTTTTTTTTTTTTAAAAAACTAGCTTGGTGAAGCATAGTTGGTAAGGTAGTTTAAGGTAGTCATCATGGAAGTTTTGGTTAAGTGGAGCCAGTGAAGCAATGTGAGAATACAGCCATTGCAAGCATGGTAAGTGTGTTTTTTGGTATGATCAGATTCCTACCTGAACATTGAAGTAACAGGTAAACTCAGAGGATGTGGAAGTGGAGAGACTGAACAGCCCCATGGGTGAGGTGGAGGTCAAGTGGAAGACACAATAAGGTGGATAGCCAAGAGATTAGGGTGGGCTGAAAAAGGATCAGAGGGCTGGATGGGTCTAGTTGTTTAAGCCATGGTTCAGCAGAATCAGCCCTCGGGCACAGCCCATTTGAAGAGGTGTTTGTGGTGCCACTAATGGGCTAGCAGGGTGCTGTTTTGTAGCCCACAGGGGGTGTTTTTTTAGCAGTTTTCTCCAAACATGAGCGGTGAAAAGGCCAGTGTGTTCAGACCATGTGGCATGGCATTTGACATCACACCACATGGATCCGTGGACCGGGCAGGCTGATGAGAATGTGGGAAATCAGGGAAGATGCGAGCAAGGCAAGGACAAATGAGGGAGTTTCTTTTTGAAGGGCACTAGGCCCCCTTTTTGTCAGATTAATGGAAAAGGGGTTCATTTTTCATTTTCAGCAGAACCGAGAGACAGCCAGTGGGGCGGACTGCATAGCAGGGCCAGAGGCATGGAACACGGGGAAGGGGGCAGAACAGAAGGAAACCAAAGGAAGGAGATAGCTAGGAGAGGGGAGCACAGAACATTCACTGGCAAAAAAGCAAGAAAGCTCCTTGGAAGCCATAGCAGATGGTCACCATTTTTGAGAGGGGGGGCCACCGCCATCTTAGGCAGCGGACAAGGGGCACATGGGGAGAGCCATGCAGACCACAAGCACAAGCTGCTATATTCCAATAGGGTGGCCAGCCCTCCAGGACATGCTACAGGCAGTTGCAGGTGACCTAGAAGTTACCCGGGAGCATATTTTTAGCAGATTCATATTTAAGCAAGGGTTTGTAGGGAAAAAGCTAGAATGGCCTATAACGGGATAGGCTAAAGAGGCCAGCAGACAGGAAGGCCATGAGCCATGGGAGCATGACCAAAGGAAGGGGAAACTTACACAAGAGGGGAAGATGCCAGGCTGATGGGCAGATGCTTCAGTCCAGGGGCACCTTTTTAAAAAAAGAGAGAGAGAGAACACCTTTATTGATTAGATGATAACATATTTATTCTGCTTCATATTACCAGGTCTTACTACATGTAGGGATAATGGCACAAAGGAAGTCAAAGCCAAACAAGGAGGCTAGCTACCAGGCCACCATGGAATTGGTGGAGAAGGCAAATAAGTTGCTGGGGGCTGCTGAATCATCCATGCCAGCGAGGGGTGAGAAGCAGAAAGCAGATAGGAGGCACAGCAGAAAGGGGAACAATAAAAAGGCACCAGGGACCCCTCCCCCACCAGGGCAGGTAGATCCCATGTCAATTGAGCCAGTGCTGGTTACCGCAGTACCGTGACCTGCCCCGTTGCCTTGCACCATTACTGCCACCCGCTCCTCTACCTCTGCCTGAGTCACAGCAGCCTCCTATGTCCATCATAGTGCTGACACTAGTGAGCCCTCCTGTCCCCATCACTATGAAAGACAATTTGCCACCAGGACCACCATCAGGGCTGGGCCCACAACTGGAGCCCCAGATTCCAGGTAATTTGGATTTCACATTGGAAAGCAGTTCAAAGAATATGTGGAACAGATGTCAAAGTCAATGGAGGATAATGGTTTGAGGCAGCTGGAGAAGGTTTTGGGGACATTAAGAAGACTGAAAAGGTGGGGGAGACAGTCATGGAGACAGAAAAGGGAGGCAATGATATGGTGATGGCTGGGGAGATAGGGGTCCTATGGGTGAGGATAGGTGACCATGTTCCGCTCGCCATGAAGGAAAAGATTTGAAAGGGAGAATACGTTGCTGTATTCACATTAGCAAACATTGACAATATGAGAAGTATGAGGAGAAACACCTGGTGCAGAGGGAGAGGGAGACAAGAAGATGGGTGGCTTTCAAAAATGTTACTGGGGGTACAACAGGGCATTTTGCTCCTGGCCCCACTGCCATTTCCGGCATGCATGCTCCAAGTATGGAGGTACTCATCCAGCACCAAAATGCTGGACAACCTGGGAGAAGGGAACACCTAACACTAATCAAGGTCAGCCCTTTTGGGCCAGCCACTCAGGATTCAGGAGCCAGCAGTATGGAGGGGGGCCGGGGAGGAGGGCAGGGGTATGGGACATTCTTTCTATAATGGACAGCAAGATAGTTGAATGGCCAGGCAGATGGCAAGTTCAGCTAGTGGACACACCCATATAGATAGGGATACTGAAAGAGTGGTTAAGGAACTATCCCAACAGACAGGTAGCCAGCGCTTTATTACAGTGATTTAAAAAGGGTTTTAGCTTGCAGTTTAGGGGCACTAGGAAGGGGACAATGGCCAGGAACTTAAAGTCAGTAAAAGGGAGGGAAGACATCCTGGTGAAGAAGATTAGCAAAGAGTTGGCAGCAGGCAGGGTGAAGGGGCCATTTACCAGGCACTCCCTCCCCAGGTTATGGGTGTCCCCACTGGGCTTGGCCCCCAAAAAACAACTAGGGAAATTTAGGGTGATTTATCACCTGTCATACTCAGAAGGGGACTCGGTGAATGAGCAGATTAGAGAGGAAGACAACAGGGCGACGTATGCAACACTACAAGAAGTGGCCAGGCTCATACAGGCAACCCGTGGGGCATGGCTAGCAAAGACAGACATAGAGGTAGCTTTTCACCTCCTGCCAGTCTGACCTAAGGACTGGGATTTGCTGGGTTTTCATATCGGGGGTCCTATTATTTTGACAAGGCCATGCCTATGAAGTGTTCTGTGGCCTGTGCTACATTCAAAATGTTTAGCACATGGTTACAATTGGTCTTTTAACAGAAGTATGCATCAGCACAGTGATAAACTACTTTGATAAATTCTTTTTTTTAATATATATTTTTACCCAAATTTTCAACATATCCTTCTTATGACCTCACCTCATGAACAGGTGTGGAAGAACATTGCAAATCATGCTCGGAAGGTGATTTCATGTCACACATGCAAAAACACATTTTGGCCAAGATTTGAAAAATGACAGCTGTTACATTCATGAGGTGGTATAAACTGAAGAGAGAATTGTCCAGGAGGTAACAAAAGGAGACAAGAAAAATACCAAGATTGTGATTGTAAGGTTAGAAAGGTATGGGGGGGCACTCTGTAAAGGGGGACCAAGAAAAGGCTGACAACCTGAATTAATACTTTTGTTCCATGTTCACAGAGAAAAGAGAAGGGGAGGGCCCCCCAGTTCACAGAGGAAAGAGAAGGGACACCCCCAAAAAGCGTTGGAGGTAGGGATGTAGAAACTAGTCCTTTTTTTAGAGGTGAGAACCCTGAAGTGACTTGTAATCAGAAGGTGGACAAAGTAATGGAGCCAGATGGGATGAATCCAAGGGTATTGAGGGAGCTCAGGGAAATACTGGCTGTGCCTCTTACTGTTCTGTTTATCAGCTCACAGGAAACAGGAGTGGTTCTGCAGGACTAGAGGAGGGTGGATGCAGTCCCACTACACAAAAGTGGTATCAGGGAGGAGGCTGGCAATTATAGGTCTGTCAGCCCGACTTGGGTGGTGGGAAAGTAACAGAATCACTGCTGAAGGAAAGGATTGTGGAATATCTTGAATTCAGTGGGTTACAAGACCCAAAGCAGCATGATTTAATGGGCAAGGGTCATGTCATCTTTGGAAGCACCATTGTACATCTGATGCATGGACTCTGAATATAACTGATGACAAAATGTACAATGCAAACAAAATGTTTAAAGCTTAAAAAAAGAAAACAAGTCACCAAAACATGTGTGCATTTTGTGCTACAATTAAAGTTATACATTAACTAGATATTTTAGTACCTATGTCTCATATGTTGCTTTTCTCATGCACGGTCATGTGCACATAAAGTTGCAAGTAATGTGCATGGTCTGAATGGCCTTGCACATCTGACTTTTCTCATGATACAAAGAGCCCTGTACAAAGTAGGTTAGGAGTCATATATTGCATTATGTGGGATATGAAAGGGCATGTGCAAAACAACATAGCACACAGTTCCTTAAAAAGTAAGAAATAAATATTTTGTGTGTGATGCCTTTTATATGACAAACAAAATTGTTTTTGAGATTATTTTTTCTACATCATCGATTGAACTAACATGGCTATTACATTTCTTTTTTTTTTTAAGTAAGGTAATTTATGGCAGAAAGCTATTTTAATACTTATTAAGGTTAATACCACACAAAATGCAAACCCCCAAAAGACTGCAAATGTAATGTAAGGGGTTGTCAACCCAATGTCCACAAAGTTTGGAAATGTGCTACTGGAGTTATTGAGCCTAACTCCCACCCTTCCAATCTCTCCTACCCTTGTGACCCAACACCTACTTACAGGTACAAGTTTATTCATTGACTGCCTGCCTGGTACCTTGTCCACATATTCAAAGTTTGTAACTGGTAACTCTAATCTTCACCACCTCCTCTACCTTCATCACCCAAGGCCAGTGTACACATCTTGCTCCATGCTACATGGTCATGCTGGTTTATGGAAGTCTATGGTGGTCCAATGCCATATTGCAGTTACCATACAGTTGTATGTGTGTGTGTCCATGCTGTTGCCAAACATGTGCATAGTATGACATACATTTAACAGCAATTTTTTTGTCATATATTGGCAAGTGTAGTATAATATATATAATAAACTTTTCACTTGTGTTATACAATTACTAGACCCTGCATGAAGTACCATACATGTCCTAAACATTAACATTCATTCATTATTTCCACGTATGTGTCCTGAAGAAAGCATGTTAAAAGTACATACACATTTTTAGTACACCAGCTGCTTTATGCAAGATCAGCTGTATTGTGGCAAAGAAAACAACACATCATAAATGGATGCAAACCTCTACTGGTCTGCCTCCACGTATTCTAATGGCAGATCTAGAATTTTCCCCCAGTACTAGCTTCATGACCCAAGGACAAGCTACAAGCTTCAAGTCAGGGACCATGCCCCATGGATCTGCTGCTTTGAGCTACTGTACATGTCTGATCTACAGGGTCAATCATAACTTTTATATCCACGTATGAAGCACATGATTTGTCATAACTTTCTTTGTACAGGGCACTGCAAATACAAAAACTTCAGCACATTCATAAAATGTGAATCTGGCATTGGCTCATCCTTACCCAGTACTTGTAAATAATTGTAGGTAATATGATAGACACTATAAATAGTTTCTGAATATAATAGTGTATATAATATATTTTCTAAATGCAGTACAGGTACAGTGAAGTCAGTCAGTATTCAGTGCAGTGAATTCCAGTAAATGGCATGTTACAAAATATTGTATAACAAAAGGGCTTAATTGCCACTGAATTGCATTGCTCCACACACCACACTGCAGCATTTTGAAATAATACTACAAGTTACTGCATTACACCCTGGCTGGTGCCACTATATATGAATGATGAATAAATTTACATTTTGTTTTGATCCACTATTTGAAAAATGTTTCTAAATTCTGAACATCAGCTAAGGCTTAATTAATGTTCCACTACATAACTGTACAGTAGTTAATAGAGCACAGAAACATCAAGACATGGAAAGGTATGAACAAATAAAGACATGGTGCATGATGTTCAAAAGCCATAAAATGGACATAACACCTATTGTAGCTATATTAGTGTCAGATAATGTCATCATACAGTATGTCAAGACCATGTTCTAGCTTGTTGGAACTATTTTCAAACATTGGACTTATCTGCAGAATGTCAAGCTGCTTTATTGTACTTTACACCCATTTTAAATAAAAAAGATAGAACAGCTGCAAATGATAGATCAAGTTACACTATGTCCAAATCTTGAGTCCAGGCACATTTTTACTTGAACTTTCCAAACCGGACAACACTAAGTCAGAGTTTTGAACATTGGACTCAACTACTGTATGCCCTACCTTTGAAATTAATGAAAAAAGGCAAATTGATCATATGTCCAAATTTGTGCATAATAGAAAATTGCATCTAGTGATTGATATTGAAGTGCCCCCTTCCATGGAGTCTTTGCAGTCTTCTCTGTGACCACACCTTGAAACAACTGGCCTTTTATCACCAACCTTATTTCTTCCCTTCATTACACCCTTTTAGGCAATTCTAGCCAGCTTTGATTGTGACAATGTTGTCTACATTGAGAACCATGTTAGGCAAGCTACTATATTCCACTTATCCATCACTCTTTCCATGAAGAAGAACTGCCATGCATCCTTTTTCTACTTTGTCTTCACCAATTTAATGCTGTGGCCCCTTGTGGTCAAATTATTAATCATGAAGTAATCAACACTACTGCATTCTTTCAAAAAAAAACTTATGATCTCTGTCATGCACCCCCTCTCCCTTCTTGGCTCCAGACAGTGCATTGTTAGGCTACAGTCTTTCCTCATATGATTTTTTTTCTGTTGCTCCTGGATAATTGTTCAGTGGCCCTCCACTGGATAGTCATCAGTCTATTATTGTCCTTTTTTTGATGTGGAATTCATAACTGAAAACAGGACTCATGGTTGAATCTCACCTTAGACCTATAAACTAGTAAAATAATCTCCTTCCTGCTGTTGCTAAAGTTCCACCCTCAATACCTCAGCATTGTTCTGGCTTTCCCGTAAGCCTTGTGGTGATTCTGTAGCATTCTGGAGTCCCACAAGTAGCATAGTGGTATGTCATAGAAAAAGCATGCATTATACTATATTTCCACTATGTACCACTGTCCTAAATGTGTCACTCTGTAACTTGCAGTACTTAACTGAATGTCATCATGACCATCATGAAAACGGCAGTTATATGAAGATCAAAAACTTATGTACCAGCTTAAGTATTGGGGGTTAGTTAGTATGGCTGTGTTTTGTTTTGTCAGTTTGAGCTGGAGGCTCTGCCTCCTACCCCCCATAACACAGGGGTGTGTGGGGGATGAGGCCCCCATCTCAAATAAACTGATAACAAAAAAAACTACAGACCAATGGAATGCGATGCAGATGTTGACATCAACATACCGTATCTTTTAACGTAAACAAAAATGTAATGTAAGGCTGTCCACAGTGCAACATTATCTGCAGCCTTGTGGCATTGGGACTAGAGGTAGCTGAAGCGGGGGAATTTTGTTTTGTGAAATGTTTCACAGTGTTGCTGGTTTAGTACAGTGCTAAGTGTCACTTCTGAAAGCTCTTTGCCAGGTGAATGCACAACTTTTACAGATGACGACTACATGAAGTGGTACTTCACTGATAAAGGATCTACTATGCATACTTCTTTCTGTCTTCAACTAGTGACTTGTACCCATTGATAAGTGAAGATTAAGAGCATTGGCACATTGATTAAGTACCACCACACACTTTTTTTTAAACTTTTGTCTGTATTTTTTTTTAAAGCAGAAATTCACATGTCAACCATGTATATCTACTGTTCTTCCTTCCCACCACACCTTACCATAGGTAGGTACCATGTATTCCACAACCCTCATAGTGCCCTACTCCCTCCCCTTGCCCAGTGGCAACTACTTTTTCTTTATACTCTACATGTAAAATAACCTTTCCCAAGCTGAAAAGTTAAAGAAACTATACATCCACCCAAGCTAGTCTAATACAGATTGAATACCCTCCATCCAACCACCTCTGGCATCCTATCACCATCTGCCCACACTCAGCCAAAATGATATAGTTTTAAACCTGTAAAAAAGAAGTCTGAGTCTGATGATATGCCTGTACTAACATCTGAATGGTTGCTGTGGTCAGACAATCATATGTTACTACTCATCAGCGACCATTTACTACAGAGCCAGTGATCAAAGAGGCTGGTCACTATTGAGAGGGATGTCTTTCTCTTTAAAAGGTATACAACTACAAATGTTGGAGTGTGTGATGATTAGTGGCCAGAGGGTGGCTGGTGGGTTAGTCAATCTGAAATTAACAATATGGTGAGTGTGGGTGGTGATTGCCTGGCATTAGTCAAATGAGTTGGGGGGAAGACTATGTCACATACATAAATAAAATAATGCTGGGAATGGAGGAGGAGGAGGAGGAGGAGGCAGGTGGATGTTATGAGCACTAGGGTGGGTGTTCTTACTTATGATGTGATGGGAAAGGAGAAGAGAAACAAAAGGCATTACTAATAGGATTTTTTTTGTTTGTTTAAATCTTTTTTTAGAACTTCACCACACAAAGTTGGATGAGGTTGGACAACTTCCCTGTTTCATATAGTGCAAAGTCCATTGTGTAGATTAAATCGACTGCATCTTTAACCAGGGGGTGGCCTTCATATTGACTCTGAAGATTATCATCAAGTCCTTTTCTTCCCTTTATTGTTTCACTTTCATACCATTGATCCAGTACTCTATTTTTGGATTCCTACTAACATTGGGCATGACATTACACATCTCAGCATTAAATTTCAATTCATTAAGCAAAAAGATGTAAAATCACCATTGAACACAGCCATTTGTGGTTCAGATTATTGAGTATGATCAAATTAGTTGCTCTGGTCACCTTACTGATTCCTGAAAAGTTTTTGCTGGTGCCCATGGCAGTTTTATCAAAGGGATGTGGTCTTACCATTTAAAATATTTTGACTCTTTGTTCTGTATGTGATGGCCTGAATTTGGTAAGACAGCTGAATAAAAGAGACACAGATTACAAAAAGGTATGATTGGACACCATTGATGTGGTGGACCTCTATACATTGATACCCACAAGAACAGCCCAGCTGTACAGATCACAGAATTGAACAAAAACTCACTATTTGCTGTGCTGCACGATAATGCTTTATTTTGAAAGAACCACCAGTAGCTCTGATATCCTCCACAAACTGGCAATACATTTTCACAGTTCTCTCAGACCCTTTCACAGGCTCAACATCAACTGATGAAGCATCTGATTAAATACAAATTCATTTAAAGGCTGAGTATTTTAATATCTATATAAAGTGACAATTAAAGATGCAACTCAAAAAGTGCAATATAATCATGTACTCTAATTAACTTCTGTGCAAAAACCAGCAGTCAGCGTATGTGCAAACAATGCAAGTATAACAGAAAAGAGTAAAGAAGGCAACACAAGTAAAAAGATGAGACAGCAAGGTTGGAAGGTAGGTTTGAGGGGGTGGCTGAATGGGAACAATACATAGAGGTAAGACAAATAAAAATGCACTCAGCTCCTGAATAAATAAGTACTATAGCTATAATAATGCTGCATTATAAATAATGCTGTATTAAAAGTATATATGAAAGATAATGCATGACTATTATTCAGTGTAATTCCATCATTGTTGTTTGCTATGATAGGCACCTAAACAGTTATAAGAATCTAAGTGCACAACTGTAAATCCCTGAAATACATAAATCCACATACTGAACCATTTCATAAAAATGGGGCTAAATGAAAATTGTCATAAAGAAAAGAAAAAAGTTAAAATGTTATTCAAATTCCCAGAACAATTCTGTTTGTAAACAATTACTATCTATGTTCCCACCATGAACTGTGCTCCTAACCATTTCATTTGCCTGAAAAAGGAAAGTATATTCTTTCCCATTACTAAATTACTGATACCATCCATTTTTTGTATATTTCTTAGCAGTTCAACAGTGCATTCTTTAACTTTGCTTTTGGTTTTCAGAACATAAGACTCAGGACATGCATTACAAATCACAGTATATATATATACATATATATATATATATATATATATATATATATAACATTAACAGTGTTACATGTGGTGAAATCCCTAAACGTACTGTTTGCACAGTGCCATCAACTGCATGTGTGAAAGTAGAACCAGTAAGTAAATGTGCACAGAACTGAAAATTCCTACAATGGTGGGTCCCTCCCTGCAAGTGACTATTAGTACATTTTGTATTTTCAGTAGAACAATATAAACTCTGTACCAATTTATCACCAAGGTTTTGCCTCTTTTGTAAATGGTTTTAGGTACAGTTTTGTCACTTCCAACAATTTTCTTTCTGTTTATAAATGTGCCAATTTTGTTCAATAATATTTCTTACATATTTAAGGAGAGAAAGTAGCTCCAAAATCTGTGGCAAAATGGTTTATTTCTTGTTTGTCACATAGTGTTAGCAATGTGACTCTTTCTAGTATGTCAAACATTTCTCTAGCTCTTTGTACAATCGACTGTGCATAACCTCTATTATTGAATCTGCCTATAAATCTGTTCCATGTTCCACATACATATCTGATTATGTTTAATCCTCATGAGTTGGCCAATATGTATTATTTTTGGGTATATGATGGGGTGGCAAATAAAAAAATGTAGTAATGAGCTCCCATTGGTACGTTTGTGAAAAAAAAGCAAGTAGACAACTCCCCATTTCAGTTGCACTAATAGTATAATCTAAACAAATCACTGAGTAAAGATAACAGGTAACTGCAAATTTAAGATGTTCATATGTCCCTTCCAAATACTTGACAAATAATTACAACTCCTCTATGGAACCCTTCCAAATTAAAAACCAAAAAAATGTCTATATACAGAATAGCGTATGGCTCCCAAAGCACAACAAGGCTATTCTCCAACCGAGTAGTTAATAGGGTGATTGTTGACCTCAAGAATGCAGCTTGAGAGGTCTTACAGTTGCCATAGTAACTACGAGGTTGGAGAGTAGCCTTGTTTTGCTTCAGGAGCAATACACTTTTCTGTATAGTGTATGGAGCACAGCTTGTGTTTTTAGAGAAATGAAAACACACTCGGTACAATAACTGAAACTTTTCAAGGCAGCATTTACTGGTTTTGAAAAAAAAAAAAACATTTTTTTAAAACAACACTCAGTATGAATCTAAATGGCATGGTGTCAGATTTACAATTCACCTACTGATCTCCTGTAGCTCTGTCACCCTGACTCCAGTAAAGACACAATAGAGAGAGAGGGGACAAAGAAAACAAACAAACAAAAACATAGGTGTTTACTTACAGTACAGCAGTTATGAATGATCCAGTCTCATGCTTCTAGCAGTATCATTTATGGTTAATAGTTGAACGAGCTAAGCCCTGTCTCATGGGAAACATGGAAAAAAATACAGTCCCCTGACCCCTGAATAGTGGCCCCTAACACTGCCTCTCATAACTCCCACCCACTTTCAGTTACATTGAACCATGGCAGACATCGCTTAGCAGAGGTATGTGACTAAAATTAAACCACAGACACGTAATTAAGTGTTTACTGAAATGTCTGTTTATTTTTACTATCGGTTGTTTGTTTGGGTACAGTGACTACCACAAGACATGTGGCTCAACTAAACTATTGTTTTGCAGCTTACGGGCATGGCAGTATGACATACCAAGTGCAGCCCAATGAAAAGTTATTCTGCTGTACTATGGATGTCACTACTGCAGCAGGACAATGTTTGAGGCTACAATAAAATCTATCAGTAACTACACCTCTCCATACACTATAAATCTTTTATACAAGTTGACTGTCACCAAAAACATATTTTGTTAAGAGAATACTACCTTTGTCTCCCATTCTGACAAGTAAATGTTTGCATAATTAGGGGACATAGCAGCCCCCACTGTCATTCCCTTAGTTTGCAGGTACATGTGATCCCTAAACAAAAAACAGTTGCATTTCAGTACCTTCTCTGTCTGAGTGTTTAGAAACTGAACAAATAGTGCAGAGTAATCAGTTCCTTCATACAATTGCTCACATAGAGCAGAAACACAGACAGATGTGGAATTCTTCATGGACTTGACCAGTGGGACAGAAGTACCAGGAGTCAAAACACAGGGACAGCCCCAAAAGCACAAAAGGTCACACAAACCAAGCTCAAAAACAAAAGGCAAAAATAGAATAGAGCGAGAAGTAGAGTAAGGGGCAATGGGAAATGAAAACATGAACGAAGACAGGGTGGTCTTCAACATCTCACGAAGAAAGTTGATTGAATGTGAGGAGAGGCTGCTTTTGAAAGGGTTACGTTTTGCCCCAACAGCTGCTCCTAATTAGAGGTAGTCAAAGTGGCCAAAATTCACTCCGCAAAGTGATTCGTGGAGTAATGTGAATCCATGATGTAATCCACAATGTAAAGTGGAGTACTTTGCATCATGAGGAAAGCGAAGTCCATTGAAACCCATTACTTCATGTTACTCTGCCTTCTCCCAACCACTTTTTTTTTGGTTAATCCTTTTTTCTCTCCCTGACCCCAGTCTGCCTACCTTGACATCCTGGCATCCCTTTGGTCTTCAGGCTGCCGTCCCAAAGATCCCTCCAGCTCCTATGTAGGTCTTGTGGCTGCTACCCCTGTGGCTTGCCCCCTTCAGTGGGGTGGTGGAGAGCCCTAACCCATGCCCTTCCACAGGAATCAGGATCCAGTATTGCCACACACCTCAGAGACAAATGATCTCCCCTGAGATGGCCATCATGCCGCAACAACTGGAGCCATTTCCCTTTTTTTCTTCCCCCCATGGACGTCTAGGGACAGGAGCACCTACACAACTGCATGTGCCCTTTCCCAGGATCAGTCACAGCACTTCCCCCCACCAAGTCTGTTGATGGCCTGCCATCACCCCCAGCCACCTCTAGAGGCCACTAGGCCACCAAGGCATCCCGCTCCCCCTCCCCAGAGAAGGAGAGCAGTCCTGCAGATGCTTAATCCTTCTCCCCCCCACCAACCCCCGCCAATCCAGGCTTGTTCCCGAACACGGGTCACCAGTGTGGAATGAGGTGTGGTGTCCAGCGCCTCAACCCTCAGCGCCACCGGGCTGGCTCCCCAACCACTTCTATGGTAATTTTAATGCCAAGTACATAGAAATCAATGTACTTCACATCACTTCGCCGTGTTATTGAGCTCCAAGGAGAATTTTGCAGTGATTCATGGGATTGCAGGTAACATGGGCTCTAGATTGCTCTGCACAGCTTCAGTTCTGTGTAGTGTATGTGTAGTGGTAGATGGAAATAGTTTCCTCTGAGAGCTCTGTGATTCAAATCCTCTAAAAATACCTCCAACATCTTCATCTGGTTCATGGTCAGTTGGCATTCATCTGTATCCCCCTCCCCCTTGGTCGTGACTGAAAATAGGCAGGATTTGCCTAGTGCACTTACCCGGTCAACAAAAACTAAATAAATAAAATAAATAAAAATAAATAAAAGCTGCTAAAAAAGCCTTTTCGAGGCTTTTTTTTCTCAAAATTTAGTGCATCAATTGTAGGAAACCCTCCTGTGCTCATATCATCGAGTGTTTATTATTTGTGTTTGGATGTTGAATGTTAATTCAGAATATTTGGTCTGTGTACTGACAAGACACTTGAAGTGTTCTTTGGGGGAAGGGCATATTTGTGGTGGAGGTACTGTAGGTTAAAACTGGGAGAAAAAGGCAGTCTTTCTGTTTTGGTTATATTTTTCTTGTATAACTGTGTTAATGTACACACAGTAATATTTTCAGTAATTCTTTACATTTTTTTGCTGATTGTTGTGGTGCAGCAGTGCTTAATTTCAGTTTGTTTAAAAGATTTGGTTATATTACTGAAGTTTTAAATTTGCTACGCATTACTTGTAATGTGTGTGTGAGTGTGTGTTCGACATGTGCCATCAAATCAGACACATTTTATTGTGCCACAGAGTAATTGCAACAGTGTGAACCTGCTATTCACTGCACCTGCATGATTTTGTACTGCTTTGTGGTATCTTGGTTTTGGACTGTTATTGCAGTGCACTGCACACATCCCCTCCCCCAAACCGGCAAATACATAGTTACAGACATAGGGATTTGATGGTGAAGGGTCCCACTAGATACCAGGGAAATGTATATTTGGCAAACAATCATCAACACACAAGTGCTAACTGAGCATGCTCAGAAGCCAAGGTTAATACATTTACTAACTTCTGAACAGATTCATATTTTTTCACCAAACCAGACAAAGACATATTTGTAGGCCAAGTCCTTTCTACCCTGCACATTTCAGGCCACAATTTCAATCTGTCTGGCCCCAAGCCAATGACAAAAAACACTGTTCAGCTGATATTGTTTGAATCAGTGGAATATGAAACAAAAAGAAGCAATTCACAAAAAAGGAATTAAAATAAAACAGAAACACCTTTGGGGTCCTTTTTTCAACAGTTACCTACAGAATCCATCTAACAGGGTCCTGATGACCAACATACATGTGTTGGTCTCCCCTTATGATGCTGTGTGTGTGTGTGTGTGTGCAGGGGTGTAGCCAGAAATTTCTATTTTGTACACACAAGTTCTAACAGTTACACCTCCTCCATTAAAAAATGTACATATCGTCTCCAAATGGTTCCCCCTTGCAAACAAGTTGGATTGTTGTCAGATGATTCCTCTAATCTCTAAAGAGGTTTTACATGTATCTGTCTCCTCAACAACAGACGTTTAAACAGAGACACTCCTCAGTGGCCTACACTAACCCAAATACTATAGATTAAAATAAAAATGTTAACAGAAAGGCATATGGTTTGTGATAGACACTCAACAAAACAGTACAGAAATGTGTACAGTGAGTATGCCTGCCTACACTCTTGTGCGTGTGTGTGTGTTTATAAAAACAAAAAACAAGATAGCGGCATATGAAAAACCTCACAAAAAAGATCCCCTTATGAAATACCATATAAAATACCATATGAAACATTATTCAGCCATTCTGAAGTGCTGACTGAACATGCTCTGAACCTGAATTTTTAAAATGTAGTAACTTTGAAGCTGATTAATACTTTTTCACATAACCAAAGAAAGGCACTTCTCGGTGTCAAGCACTTTCAGCCCTGATCATTTCTGACCAAAATTCCAAACTGTCTGGGAGTTATGATATAGAAAAAATCCAGCAAAAATGGTGATGCCCTGTGTTTTTTTGCTATCCACATCTTGGAATCTGCACATCCGACCTAAACAAAACTTGACAAGTCAAGAGACCTTCCCCTCAAGACAGTGTATATAAAGTTTTTGTGCACATCCATTGAAGGGTTGTGAAGTTATTAAAGTGCAAAAATTGGAGTTTAACATAAAGTGCCTATTCAGCCCTAACTATAGAGTAGCACCACTATAATTTCCGGACCAATTCTCCTTGATAAATCTGGCAGGAGCTCCAGTGAAATTGTTTGGGGCATTAGTAAGCTGCCCAGAACAACTAATGAAACAAAACTTGATGATCTTGTAAAAAGGATGTGTTCACTGGTGATTTTTTATCTTTTTGTTTGATGAATAATCCAGTCCATTTGAAAATCCGATGGACACCGTGAAAACTTTTTGGGACTACTGGTTGTTCTCACTCATTTAGATTAAATTTCAAGTGACAATTTTTCAACCTCTCTGTTATCCCTTTCATTTTCCTTGTGCCCCTGCACTGTCCACCCAACTGCAATGCTTTGTGTTGTAGGCTAAAATTCAGACTTCTCCCTATATCCCATTGCCAGTAACGCTGGTGTACATGTTGAAGAAGGTGGTAAGTAAAAGAAACCCTTGCAGTATGCCCCTAGTAACCTTCTTTACCCAGTGAACTTACCATTTAGGATCATTACCTGGTATTACTTGGTATTACATGGTATGAAAGAACAGAAGAAGGCCAGAGCCCATCAAGACTGTTCCCCGCACTATGTGGGACATTATTTATCTATTATCCCTCAACCAAACATCTAATTTGTTTTTAAAGACAGTGGCACTAGTTGCCTCTACCAATTCTTGTGGCAAGGTGTTCCATACAATGGATGCTCTTATTGGAAAAAAGTTTCCCCTTTTGCTTGTTTTATAAGTTTCATTGAGTCCATTCCTACAACTTTTTTCTGATCCATTAAGTTTGATTATATCGTAGCCCTGATTCTCTTACATTCTTTCCCAACCTCTTGCACGGAAGAATAATCCAAGGCCTTATTGAAATTCAGGTAAAAGATAGTTACTGCTTGACCCCTGTCTCTTTGGGTTTCATTTCATTTCATTGTTTATTTTTTTATACCTATCAGTTGATGAGAAATAATGCCCATTTGTACAAGCGACAAGTACAGAAACACAAAGACCCATTAAAGACAATAACATAAAATATAAAAATGCAGTTACAACACACACACACACAAAAAACATTAAGTACAAGTTCAGTTTTTTTTTTTTTTTTACAAAGAACCATTATTTAACACAGCAATGCAATGAAATTGGTCAAAAAATCTGACTCTACATTTTTTTTCAGTATAAAAGATGCCAGGCATCTTTTAGTTTTATTAGGTGGTAATATTTTCTTATTTGACCAACATTTGAGTATTTTATAAATGCTATAATTACATTTTTTCTCAAGAAAAAAAAGATGGCCAACACATTTTCCATAGAAATAGCATTGTAGAGCTGGAAAGGGTTACTTTTGAAAAAAAAAAAAAGACCTATGTTGACTTATGCTGTGCAGCATAGGAGGCACCAAAACATAGAGAATACTGGATGGGCAACTATACACAACCAGTGTGTTCTGCCATAGAGGGGTTCTGATTTCCTCTGACCTTGAGAGCGAAGCACGAGAGGTCCATGGGAATCAGAACCCCAAGGTGACAGAGTGTACAGGTTGTGCATAAAGTTGCTCATCCTGTATTTTTTATAGTATAGTAATATTATGTGAAATGTGTGCATTGTGCATTTCTTTTCTCTTTTTCATAATTAAACTACCTTGTGAAGTCTCTAGAGGTTCCATATTTCTGTCACCACAGAATTAAGTAGAGGAAAGCTACAATGTGCCAGTATTTCAAGTGGTTCTGCTGTAGTAGTGATATCACTACTGCAGCAGAACAACATAATGACATCACTACTGCAGCAGAACAAGCATATTCTGGGCATGGAATGTCATGCATAACAGCATTCCACTATACACTATAAGTGTATTTAACAAGCTTGCTAATATTTTACTTACTCATAGTTGAAACTAGATTTTCTGGAACAACATTTTTGTTGCACTGCTGCTTTAAGTCTGACATTGAATGTTTTGATCTTTGGATAGTTCTTTGGGTTACTGAATTTAAGAAATCAATTTATCTGACACTGCCTAGCTCTTATAAACACATGCTACCTCCTGTCCTACAAAGCAAACCTGGCCTAGAAGCAGACACACCCTGATCCAGCAACAACATTTGGGTAGGCCCGAGAGGCAATAAGCTGATGTATGTTAACATCCGTACCTTAGTCCCCAAGGTAGCTGAGCATAAGACCCTTGTCTCAGTGCATAAACCTCACATACTAGCTATCTCAGACAGCTGGTTAAGGCCATGCATCAGCAACTCAGAGTTTGCACTAATAAATTACACAACTCAACACAAACACAGATTGGTAAAAAAAGGGGATAGGGTGTCCTGTTCTATGTAAAGTCAGACCTGAATGCTGAGATTCTCACCCCCCTTCCCCAACTATACTTCCTCATCAAACTGTGAATGGCTAGTTCTACAACTGAATTGAGGCATCAAAAAATGAAATACTTGTTACATGTACAACCCACCCAAATTAGGCATTGAGGGCCTCAGTGATGTGGTACATATGGCATCTACCATTGGCTGCACTAAATTAATAGTGCTGGGTGATTTAAACTTAAATTGGTTATTCAATTCTGTGTCATACAGAGATGTACGTGTCAATCACATCCTCAAACAGATCTGTACTGCCCCAGCTAGGTTAAACATTAAAATAGGGAATCACTCCCTAATTGACTTGGTACTAGTTAGTAACTCCTTCAGCATCAGGTTGTCTGGACATTTGCTAGAGTCAGTCAATGGCACTCTACTATCTACTACCATTGGCGCAGTAGCACTGTGGGCAACAAAGTCCCAGATGAGGTATTCTACCACAGCTGCAAAGGTTTCAAACCCTAGGCATTCCAAGCTGACCTCACTTCTACAGACTCGTGCTTCATGGATGCAATCCCTGATGTCAGTTGTACACTAAATTTATTTTTCTCTGAATTCACAAAGCTGCTTGCCAAGCGTTCTTCTTCACAAAGCTGCTTGCCAAGTGTTCTCCTTCTCACCAGGTGCAGAGTCAAAAACTTAAATTCAAACTGTCTAACTAGTGACTTCTTCAAACTAATGAGAACGAGATACTCAGCATGGGAGTTCTATAAACAATCAAACTCCAAACCTAACTGGAAAGCCTACAGGCACTTGAGGAACAAGTACAAGTGTGAACATAATCTAGCCAAGAGTTTGTATTTCAAAGCACAATATGCAACTAGCATAAGTGACCATAAGAAATTCTGGATCTGTGTCAAGCAACATAATTAACACTTGAACCACTGAGGCCACTATGGCTATCAAAGTCAATAGCACTAAGCACACAAATCCAAAGATGGCAGCAGACTTGCTGAACAACAATTTATGGAATCTGGAAAAATTAATCATCCTGCTACTTAAGGGGATCCCCATAATGTTTCTTGGAAGTCAAATCTGAAAATGTCCTCTCCCCATTACTACCTAGAAAAGATAACAATTAAAGAAGTTCATAAACTGCAGGACTGCTTAAATACAGAAAGATCTGCTGGCAGTGATGGATTGTCTCCAAAATTTCTCAGGATAGCTGCACCGGGGATTGCCAGACCAAACACTGTAATTTTTAATCTCTCATTCAAGACTAAAACAGTTCCAAAAATCTGAAAGTTAGCCACAGTAGTGTCCATATTTATAAAAAGTAAAAAACACTGTCATGGACAACTACAGGCCCATAACCATCATCTCAGTCCTAGCTAAGGTACAAGAAAGGATCATCCACAACCATCAAACTTTATACTTAGACCAGCACAAACTTCACTGCAAGGAGCAGCACAGTTTATGGAAAGGTCACGGAACCTGCACTGCAATGGTCAGTTTTATGGACTCCGTGCACCAAGCTGTGGAAAAAGGCTTAATGACTGATACAGTGTTCATGGAACTGACCAATGCTTTTGACCTGGTAGCACACAGTCTGCTATTACAGTGACATGACTCCTTGAAGCTAGGCACAGCAGTAACTCCGTGATTCTCAAACTTCTTCCATAAAAGGTCCCAAGTGCTCAAGATTGACAAAGTAACCTCTGGGGCCTACTCATTACCTGTGGCATACTGCTGGAATCTATCCAAAGATCCCTATTTGTCATAATCTTCATCAATAACCTGCCTAGGACCTGTACATCTGCTAAATCCCTGTTTTATGCAGACAATGCATTTGTTTTCTACATTCATAGTAGAGATACAGCTGTCTTAAATAAAGCCCTTGAGCAAAATTTCTGTTCTCTGCAACATTGGGTTCTTAATGAAAACTTGGTCCTAAGTATTCTCAAGATGAAAGCCATGCTCCTTGGCTCAGTTCCCAGAATCGAATGCCACTCCAAAAACATCCAGTTCAAACCAGTTGTCAAATTCAAATACTTGATTGTAACTAGTGCTGTGTGGAATGTGGAATTCTGCCGGCAGAATTAGCATGGAAAGACCATTCCACCAGGAGAATTTCCACTGGTTCTTCTGTGGAATTCCACCTACTGTGTTCCCCGGTCCCTGGAAAATTATTCTGCAACAATTTCCACAGAAAATATTGAGATCCACAGAATAATATTCTGTGAAACAGGATTTGTACCATGGAAATCATTCCATAACTATTTTCTGCTGCAGAATTCCATCATTCCATTTCTGGTGACATTTGGTGGAATTTCAGCAGAATTTTGAAAGTTACACAGAATTTCATTCCACTGGAATTTGAAGATGCACATAGCACCAATCATAACCCTTGATCCTTTCCTGTCATTCAACAATAATTTGAACAACACTGCTAAGGCCACCCATACATCAGAAACTAGTGCAGCTTCGATGCATCCAAAGGCACCGCACAGTGAACAATATTCTATCTGATTTATCTTTTTGAAAATTGGAGACAGAAAAGGCACACTGAGCCAAGGCTCATTTCCAGTTGTGAGCCAGGTGAAAGGGTAACAGGAGAAACAGCAAAAATATAGTGCTGAAATAAAGTGCAGACACAGTACAGTGTAAAACATTTCACAGGTACTCACTTGGAAACAAATTAAAGTGCTAGTTTAATGGCATTTGTCATGCCAAATATAAGTGATAGATAAAACAGAATTATGCCATAGAATAGGTTCACTGAAAAGCAATGCAGTGTTTTTGGCACCAGTTTGACTGGGGAGAGCCAAAACCCTGTGCTGCCTGTGTCACCAGGGTAGGCCTTCCATAGGAATTAAGTGCAGGTGGGGGTGTGAGAAGTTTCTGGAGGTGCCTGAAAGAACCTGGGGAGCTGGAACAGCAGAGGGATGAAGAGAGCTAGCACCAGAGTGTAGGAAAGTGATAGGCAAAGGTGAATTGTCCAGCAGAGGGATGGGGGGTGAGGATTGGAGAAGGTTAGCTGGTCCCTGTAGTGGAGGGGACATGGAGAAGCATAGAGTAAAGATTGCACAAAGTAATCTTCTGTCACCACTTGATTATGGTGCATTGTAACAGATATCACCCAAAAGGTGGCGAGGGCAAAGAAAAAATCCATTTACCACAAAGTGGCCAGACTCTTTACTTACCTAGTCTCCAGGATACATCATTATGCCAGTCTTGAGTAGCTTGTCTGGTAGCAACAAGAACACATGGCCCAACTTACACTTGCCAACTTTATGTACACAACTCTGCATGGAGACTAGTGGTGGGCGAAGTGGCCGAACTTTGCTCCGTGAAGTGATTCACAGAGTAACTTGGAATCCTCGAAGTACTCCACAATGCCAAGTGGAGCACTTTGTGTTATAATAAGGAACTCGAAATCCATTGAAAACAATGACTTTGTGTCATTCTGCCTTCCCCAAATCACATCTCAACCAGTTTTAAAGTGAAGTACATTGAAATCAATGTACTTCGCCTCACTTTGCCTTGTTTTTGAGCTCCAAAGGTGAATTTTGCAGTGCTTCATGGGATTGCAGGCCACATGGGCTCTAGATTGTTCTGCACAGCCTCAGTTCTGTGTAGTGTGTGTAGTGGAAGATGGAGACAGTTTCCTCTCAGAGCTCTGCAATTCAAATCCTCTAAAAGCTGTTAAAAAAGCCTTTTTGAGCTATTTTTTTTTTTGCTCAAAATGTAGTACATCGATTGTAGGAAACCCTTCTGTGCTCAAATCATCAAGTGTTTATTGTTTATGTGTGGATTTTGAATGCTAATTTAGAACACTCAGTCTGTGTACTGTGAAGTGTGCTTTGGGGGAGAGGCATATCTGTGGTGTAGGTAGAATAACCGGGAGAAAAAGACAGTCTTTCTGTTTGGGTTATATTTTTCTTGTATAACTGTGTTAATGTACAGACAGTAATATTTTCAGTCATTCTTAACTTTTTTTGCTGATTGTTGTGGTGCAGCAGTGTATAATTTTAGTTTGTTTAAAACATTTGGTTATATTACTAAAGGTTTTCAATTTGCTACACATTACTTGTCGTGTGTGCGAGTGTGTGTGCGATGTGTGCCATTAAATCAGACACCTTTTATTGTGCCACAGAGTAATTGCAGCAGTGTGAACCTGCTATCCACCGCACCTGCATGGATTTTTTTATACTGTTTTGTGGTATCTTTACTGGTGGTGGACTGTTACTGCCATGCACTAATCTACCCCAACCAGTAAAAGGTATTCTTTTCCAGATTTGGATTTGTGACTTGTGAGCACTGGTTAGGTGTTGCTGTGCCTTTACGTCTGCATCTCTTGAATGTGCAGCGCAATCTTAATCCGTCTGTGTATTTGTAGTACACCATTAATTCTGGGAGACTGGTTTTCTTATTATACACTCATTTCACTTTGTCAGCACTGGGGAATTTTCTGGACATAAGACAGTAGCATTTTTGGGATGCAAATTAATTTTGGTGACTGTGTGTGACCACTACACACATGATGGAGTACACCATTAATTCTGTGAGGCTTTGCATTTTTTGTTACCTTCTCATTTCACTTCATCAGCACTGGGTAATTTTCTGGACACAAGACAATTGCATTTTGGGGGTGCAAATTAATTCTGGTGACTGTGTTTGACCATTGCATGCATTATTGAGTGCACCATTAATTCTGGGAGACTTTGTATTTTTTGTTACCCAATCATTTCACTTCATCAGCATTGGGGAGTTTTCTGGACACAAGACAGTAGCATTTTGGGGATGCAAATTAATTCTGGTGACTGTGTGTGACCACTGCACACATGACAGAGTGAACCATTAATTCTGGGTGACTTTGCATTCCTTGTTATGCTCTCATTTCACTTTGTCAGCACTGGGGAAATTTTCTGGACATAAGACAGTAGCACTCTGGGGATGCACATTAATTCTGCTGACTGTGTGTGGCCACTGTGCACTTGACGGAGTACACCATTACTTCAGGGAGACTTTGCAGTTTTTGTTGCCTTTCATTTCACTTCATCAGCACTGGGTAATTTTCTGGACACAAGACAGTAGCATTTTGGGGGTGCAAATTAATTGTGGTGATTGTGTTTGACCACTGTGCACATGAATGAGTGTGCAATTAATTCTGGGAGACTTTACATTTCTTGTTACGCTGTCATTTCACTTCGTCAGCACTGGGGAATTTTCTGGACACAAGACAGTAGCATTTTAGGGATGCACATTATTTCTGGTAACTGTGTGTGACTACTGCATGCATGATGTCTGAGTGCGCAATTAATTTTGGGAGACTTTGCATTTCTTGTCATCTCATTACACTTCATCAGCACTTGGGAGTTTTCTGGATACAAGACATGAGCATTTTGGGGATGCACATTAATTCTGGTGACTATGTGTGTGTGAGAAGGGCTGCCAATATTGCTGTCACTTTATCTTACTTCGTGTTAAGGTGCAATGACAACACAAAGTAATAATCACAAGGCGAAGTGAGCATTTTGCATTGGCCACTTCACATAGCAGAGTGACAAGGAGGGAATGGGGGAATGAAAATCCATGGGCACTTAGCTGGTGGAATTTAAATTTGCTGCATTTCTAATGAAGACATACCTCAGCACTTCACCAAGCTGCTCACATCTGTTAACTTTCCACACTCCCACTCAACATAGAACAATTTACTAAAGGCTCTGCTTGTGTGAACAAGGATGAGTCAGAAATTCTTCAGCTGCCAAGCTGCCTCCCTCTGGAACTCCATACCTACTCCTATTAGACTGTTCCCCTCTCCCAAAGTTTTTGCACTCAAAAGAACGGATCAGCTACTAAGCTTCAATACATGCTTTTGTGTCTTGCAGATTTTGTTTCCTTCTCTAAATTATACCTAGCCTAGCCATGACTGTATAACTTACTGCACAATCATGTTTGTCATACTGTATATACATTTCTATGCATATCTGTTCTGCATTATTTAAAATGTAAAACTGTCACAATGTTGTACTATGTGATGTATTCTTTTTCCCATCGTTTCTTGCTACTGTATCATGTACTGTGTCATTATCTTGCTGTTTTACATACATGTACTTGTACCCTGGTCATGACTGAAAAAGGTGTCTTGCACCAGTGTATTTATTCGGTCAACAAAGAATGAATGAATGAATCAATTAATTAATTAATACATAGATAAATAAATGTGCTAACTTGAAATTCACTATGTGCTCTTTGATGACAGATTCCAATAAGTTCCCCATTATGGAAGATAAGATCACTGATCTGTATTTTCCTTGGTCATCCTTATCCACCCTTTCCATGAAGGTTGTGGTGAGATTTCTTATTTATACTGAGGTGTTATGGAAGGGGGTGGGGGGGGGTGGAACAATTGATTCACTGTAAGTGGATGACATGTTTTTATGTATAAATCATTTTTTTAAGAACTTTGCTGCACAATCAGAAATATCCTTCTTGTATGGCTGCAGTAAATTTGTTCTTTTGTAAGATACTGTGAGCCTGCAGGATAGGGTGCCAAATATATATAAAAAATATGACTACTACTACTTCTGTTTGGAAACAGTACCACCTCTGCTACCCTCTAATCTATCTCTTAGAACTTGCCATGTTCCTAAGGAACTGTTAAACAGATTTGTTAGGGGTGCTGTGAAAGCCTGGCTAGTCTCATTCAGTACTGTGATGGCTGGCTTTAACTTTCATTTGGGAACTTGTGTCAGTTTCTGCTGATCAGGTTTCAAAGTAGCAGAGGCCTTGTTGTAAACATCAGAGCTTCTAATTTAACCCATCCACAGCTAAGAAAAACATTCCACAGTAATGGACATCTCATACTAGTGAAGACTGGTTGCCCTTAAGGATGCTTAGAGACAAAGGGATTTTGAATCTTTGATGTCAGAGTGACATACAGTACAGCAGGGTACATGCTGGGGGTGGCAAAGGATGTTTTACATCTGGTAGTAGCTCAGAGAGGGAGTCATGCAGGAGACAAGGAACAAGCTACTATCACAGAGTTCTCAGACTGATTCAGCTGTTGTGTGGTAAGCTAACTAAACCTTGTAGAGAGTGTTAGAGAGAAAGATAGAGAGTGAGAGAGTTAGAGATTTTCTGTGTGAATTCTTGATGTAAATAAGCTTATTTTCCTTTTCTGTAGAATTATTATTCCCCATAGTTTGTTGTAATATAATATAGAATCTGTATAATCTTGGAATACTAAAAACATTGTTTTTATATTTCACAGTTTGTGACTGAATCCTTTGAGATACAGCTAACTAATTTATAACTAACAATAACTGTTTTACCACCCTGAGGAGAAGGCTACACTTACTATACACAATTTCCAAAGTCAGTTATTCTCAGCTGTGATACAGAGGGGTGGACATGTGACCTTGCATAAGGAGCACTGTACTGTGTTAGCAGTGGCTTAGAAGGGACATGAACCTGATGACTCCCCAAAAGAGTGTCTAAGCAGAGTGATAGTAGCTACCAGAGTATTGAGAAAGCTGGTAACAGTGATAGAGGCTGACTCTGGGAAGGACCAGTCTGTCACAAACTGGAGGCAGTAGATGGGATCTGAAAAAGTTGTCACATAAATGATTTCCTGTCCAGTCACAGGAGAGGATATACAAAGGGGGACAATATATTCTACCTGTTTTTTTTTTTTCAGAAAGACTAGAAAGATAGAAGGCATTATGTCTAAATCATATATCAAATGTTCACTGCTAGAACTACAGCACAGGCAAGTGGTCAATGAGAGGGGACACACACAGGTGCAACTTATGGCCACCCTCCAGAAATGTGACCAAGAAAACCATGCAAAATGATCACAATAGAGGTAGGGAACAAGGCAGAGGAGCCATAGCCTGTGACTGGGGCTGTAGTGCAAGCAGACCAGTTACAGATGTTGCAGCTGCAGCTTGCCATGCTTAAGCAACAGACAGAGATGGAACTGCAAAACTCTGAGGAGTGAGAGAAAGAACACCAGCACCAGATCAAGAAGTAAGAGAAAGTGCAGGCACCAGATCAAGGAGGAAAAATGAAAGGAAAAAGAGAGAAAGGAAGAGTGCCAGCACCAGATTGAGGAGGAACAGTGAAAGGCAAAGGAGCAAGAGAAAGAGTGCCAGGAGTAAGAAAAACAGCACCAGCATAAACTCCAGATGAAAAGCTTGAGTGTGACAGTCAGATGCAGTGTCAGATGACATCATCAGAACCTGTGAGTAATGGCATGATGGGTTTGACCCAGGAAACCAAAATTTATTCTAAAATGTTTTCTAGATATGAGGAGGGGGGGGGGACCTTGATGTGTTTTTAAGATATTTTAGAGAATCTGTGGGCATTTGAAATTGGACAGGGCTCCTTGGGCAACTCAACTACTGCCACTGTTTGCAGGCAAGTATTAGAAGCTTTTTGCTCAAATGGATGATAATGACTGCATGGACTATGATAAAGTGACAAATGCCTTCTTAAAGCACTTTGAGCTAAGCCTGGAGGCCTATAGGCAAAAATTTATATGGTTAAGAAAGGCACCGGGGACATCAATGATGAAATGTGTGTGCAGTTAAGTAACTTGCTAGAAAGATGGTGAGAAGGTGCAAAAGCTCACTCTGCAGAGGAGATAAAAGATTTATTTCTGCTGGAACAGTTTTTAAAAACAGTACCTGAGGATATGAGAATATGGTTGTTGGACCAAACTCTGAAATCTGCGAAGGAGGCAGTTGAGAAGGCAGATCAATACATATCCACCCAATGCTCCTCTCACTGAAAAAGGAACTGGGGAAGGCCATCACGTGGTTTTAAGGGAAAACTCAGGAGGGCAGCCTAAAAGGAGCCAGCTTGAACCTAAACAAAAAGGGAAACCCCCTGGTCCCAAAACCTCATGGACTGGTGAACGCAGGTGCTATATCTGCCAGAAACTGGGGCATGTGTCTTATAATTGTCTGAAAAATGTAACAAAAGTTGTGAGTGCAGTTGAAGGGAAAAGACTGGGAAGCTCTAAGCAGATAGTAGCCTGTACACAAGGTGCAATGCCCACTAACTCCACTCATAGTTACACCCTGTGTGTGTCAATGGGATGGTGACCCAGGGACTGAGGGACACTGGCACCTCCATTTCTTTAGCAAAGCAGGACTTAATTCAAAAGGACCAGATCCTGCCTGGCCAGTTTTCTAGGATTAGAAGGATGATGGGTCTGGTAGTCAGTGCCACTGGCCTGGATCTTTCTGAGCTGGGAAGGTGGCCAGGGCACATGGTACGTAGGTGTTGTGTCAGACCTGCCTTTGGATGTAATCATGGGTAATGACTTTGATAGTAGGGCCAATATTGAGTCTGTCACCACCTGTAGCAAGATAAAAGAACCATCTCCTGAAGACACTGAGGGAACAGGGCAGGAGGAAGCAACCCCTACTTCAATTGCAGGAGAAGTTGTGACTGAAGAACAAGCTGAAAGAAGCAGTTCTGAGTTGTAGCTACTGACACAGGAGAACTCAGCCAGGACAGCTCTCCCACAGTAGAAAGTGTTCTGGGAAAGGTCAGGCATGTGGAGCTGGAGAGAGCTCAGCAATCTAATCCATCCCTGCAAAAGCTAAGGGAGTTAGCCACCAGTAGGGAAGGTGACTGTCTTGGTGTTGGGAAAATGGAAGTGTACTGGGAAAATGGGCTTCTTTACTGTGAGTAGGTTCCTAAGGGGGGGCTGGAGGAAGGGATGCCCTGGCAGATATTGGTGCCTAAGGAGTATAGGAAGTAGCTCTGTCCTTAGTCCATGATATATCCTTTCAGAACACTTAGGGGTGAGCCATAAAAAAAGACAGTTGACTAATATTTTTTATTGGCCCAGTATTTTTAAAGACATGGCAACCTACTGCCAGTTTTGTCCACAGTGCCGGGTTGGGGGGGGGCTGAGGTTGGGGACAAGGCTAAAGTGGCTTTGATTCCCCTGCCTGTTATTGAAAAGCCATTTCTGCAAGGTGCCATGGAAATTGTGGGGCCCCTGAGCACCCCAAGTCACACTGGCAATCTGCACATCATGGTGGTTGTAGAATTCACCACAAACTGCCCAGAAGCAGTGCCCATGTCCTCCATCAAGGCTGAGAAGGTGGCTGATGAACTGCTGGGGATATTTAGCTGGGTGGGTTTTCTCAGGATATTCTGTCAGATCAGGGAACCCACTTCATGTCTGATCTGATGGTTAGTCTCTGGAAAAAGTGTTGGGTAAGGCAGCTCAGGGCCACATCATACCACCCTCAGACTAATGGTATAGTTGAGTGATTCAATAGGTCTTTTAAGAAAATGTTAAAGGCATTAACAGATCAGCATGCCAGAGAGTGGGACAAGTACCTACCCCATTTCCTATTCACAGATAGAGAAGTCCCACAGGAGTACACAGGGTTCTCAACCATCAGGCTCCTGTTTGACCATAGGATATGGGGACACCTTGATTTGATAAGGGATGAATAGGAGGGTGAGCTTACTCCTCTAGGGGAATATGTTCTGAATTTCAGGTCATGGCTCAAGGAGCTTATGGGGTTCACACAGGAGCACCTACACACTGCACAACAAAAGCAAAAAACATGGTACGATGGTGGAGCCAGAGCCCAGGTGTATGAAGTGGACAATGGGTGATGATGCTCATCCCCGTCCAGCAGAACAAATTGCAGGTGGCTTGAGAGGGGTCTTACTCCATGGTCTGGAGGGTGAATTATGTTAATTATGCAGTGGAGCTACCCGATAGGAGGGGCAAACAGTTGGTTTATTTATTTATTGAATTGTGTTGACCCGGTAAGTCCACTGGGCCTAGAAGTCCCTTTTTCAGGGGCGACCAGGGGGAAGGGGGATACAGATGGTAAGCAATTGAAATTGGACCAGATTAAGCCAAGTGAACACCATGAAACCCTACCATGACTGGGATGAGATGGTCCTGGCTGTGTGCAACTTACTGGAGGAGGGGGCAAAAACAGACCCCCTGGTATATCTCCTGAGAGAGGTGAGGGGAGAATCCTTACTGGATGCTGTCATACTTTTGATGTGGCTGACATCAGCCAAAGGTGCTGAAATGAGGAGGGTGCTGAGTGCATTTGGTGCCCCAATACTCCACTTCCCCCTTTCCATCCCTGAGCTGGTGACCGGCACAGCCCTCCTCTCTCCACCATAGCTGGCTGCCAACTAAGCTGTCAGCGAGCAGATACTGAAAATCAGTTGATTGTACAGTATGTGCTCAATAATAGCTCAGTTGGAAGCCAGCCATAGTGGAGAGAGGAGGACTGTACTGGTTGCTGGCTCAGGGATGAGATGGGGGGGAGCGGGTTGTTGGGGCACCAAATGTTGGTGTAGGGGGTTGGAGGTTCACTAGACCACCAGGGAGAGTTATATATTTTGTGATATGGGCAGATCAAGGATGGGATGGGGGGTCTGCTAGACCACCAGGAACAGTTACATATGTTATTATATGGGCAGATGGGTAGCTCAAGGATAGACAGGGCTGTCCACTAGAACTCCTGAAACAGTTACACAGTTTATTATATGGGAAGATGGGCAGATCTGAGATGGGGGTCTGCTAGATCACCAGGGAATAATATCTGTTTATTTCAGGGGAGATTGGGGATAGAAGGAGGTCTGCTGGAACACTAGAGAATGATAGATGTATATGTCAAAGGGAGTCTCACCACACACATGGGGTGGGGATGGTACAAGGTCTCCAGCATCCCAAAGGGCACACTTCTTAGTACTCTTAGACCAGTCCTGGGCACTTTGAAATTTGTCCGCTGGGAAGATTAAAAGAATCACGAATACAGTAAAGGGATATGACAGCCTGAGTCTTCTGCAAGCCCCCTAGAGCCATGCTGCAGCCCATTTTGTGCAGCAAGGATGGTGAAAGCTCCCTTTGGTGCATGCAGGCTACATTTGATGCAGGCTGCTTTTGTGAATTACTCCCAGAGCATCTTTTGGAGCAAGTTACACTTTGCACCATTCCTTGTGGTGCAAACCCCATGCACCATTCAGGGAGCTTTGAGAATCAGGCACAGAATGTCCAGATTGTACATTAGAAGGTGCAGAATTGAATTTCCCCTCATTGCCCATCTCACCCCATTAGGAAAGGAAGCAGTCCTGTGTTGCCTCCCGGAATATATGGCTATTTCGACATTTGGCCTCCTGCTTTTCCCAACTTCTGTCCAGGAAGTTAAAGTTCATGGGAAGTATATTGTCCATTCTGGCCACCTTTCTAAATTCTCCCTCCTTCTAAAAGTCTAATGCTTTTGACTGGTTGAATAGTGTATAGCTCACAGCAATCCCCATGTTCCTACCCTACACTGTGAGACCTGCAGCAATGAGGACTAAACCTATTCTTATTTTATAGTCTTATCCTGCTACTCTGATACAATCCCTGACATATACTGCCAAACCTTTCCCCTTTCATTCTTTCTAGCACTCCAGAACAGATCATAGCCATGGACTGTGAGATCCTAGTTGTTATTCTCTGATGCCCAAATCTCAGTTATAGCTATAATATCTAATTCATTTTTAGCTGTTGTTATGAGAAGGTCCTCCATCTTATTCCCTGAGTTCCTGGTATTTGCATACAGAATCTGCCATTTGCCCACTTTCTTTTCTCTTGTTTGTCACTATCATCTCCCTGTTGTTTTGTATCTTAGCTGTGATTCCTTTTGGCCCTTTTGTTTGCTGGTCTCCACTCCTACCCTTTGACTACCCTTTTCAAAATCTATGGGATCTGTGGGAGAGCCAATCTGGTTCCTTTAATGTGCATTGGTGTAATGGCATGACCTAGCACTGCTCTCTCCATCTTCTAGTTCAACTACCTATTGATAGCCAAATGGGCTGCTGCTTTTCACTTACGGTGCAGTCCAGCATCCCTTAATAGACTGCTAGCTTCCCAGAAATGTCCCTAGTCCATTGTGAAGTAAAATTATTCCTCCCTGTATCATCCCTTTAATACAGAGTATTATCATGCCAATTCCCTTTCTCACATGGCACAGGTTGCTCCTTAGAGGAGGTCAGAATTTTTGTTGTTGTCTTTAAAAGGACACTGTCAGCTTTTTTTTACAGTTTTCAGTGTATCCACTGTATAGGACACATGTGCTGTTGTTGCCATGGGAGTAACTCTGAGGTCACAAGCAGTGCATTATTACTCACAAGCAAAGCTTTATGACATCAGGGAGAATACAACATGAACAGATAAACTCTTCAAGAGCAACAATCCTATTTTCCTGCAAGTGATCTCAGTAATAAATAATGTAGAAGAGAAATACTGACCTGATGTGAAAAAAAAGCTAAACTGTGTCTAAATATTCTGTTTTTTTCAAGTTCTCCTGAAGGTGTCAGCTGCTCTTTAATATCACAGGTCTGCCATTGCAAAATTGAGTCTAAACCAGTGCTTGCTGAATCCATGGTCCCACATACATCATTGTCACATGAGACAGTAGATATCGTAGGAACAAGAAGAGCAATAAACCCTCCTAATATGGAGATCCCTAGGGTTCATAAAACTACCATAAAGCTAGAAGGCTAATTTTGGAAAAAATAAACTCCTAATAGCAGACAAAGGGAAGGACACATAAGGACTACACACAAATCCAATCACTCTGCACAACATATGTTTTTTGTAAATTCTGACTGTAGTCCTCTTTCAAGGAACTACATTGAGCTACAATGAGCACTCACTCATTTGCATGAAAATATTTCAAGTAATACTTATTTGAGTCTTAACTAAAGTAAATCTGGAGATCTGGTTGAGATCTCTTACAACCATTTTATGCTTGGGTACAGAACAGCACTAGATGCAGTTTTTGTTGTAACAACTCTCAAAGGCACTTGTAATTTCAGGTTAGCACACTTTGACAATCAAGTCTGTCAAACTCTATTACAAATATAATGATCCCATGACCACCCCAAAAATACGCACCTGTCTGTAAAACCGCACATTTCTTTCCACAAAACTACCACTGTTGAAAGAAAAATAGTGGACATAATTATTTTAGCAATAATTATCATATGAATTTGTAAACATTGTGGATAAAGGCCTTCTAAACCCATACTTATGCAAAAGGCATGGACCCAGGAGCTATCGTATCAGTACAGTTATTTTTACTGCCATTGAATAACTACATTTTATCCATACAGTAAACATGTCATCCCCATTTATCTGTATAGTAGACATGGCAACACTTCCCCATCCCCACCCCCTCACCAGCAGGCACTTCTTCCCACAGTCTAATTTCTCTTACGAGCTCCTCCCTTCTATTTCTCACCCCCATACTTTCACTGCATACTTTTACTTTTTCCATCAAACTGTACACTACAGCAACTTACACAACTCCACCCCATCACAGCAGTGCCAAAAATAATTAGGGCAGAAGATAAAACTCCAATAATTTTTTTTTCCTCTTTTCTGTTAGCCTTCAGTCCAATTCATGCACCCTACTCTCCACCCGCTGACTGACTCACCACTCACTTCCTTGTTTACCATACACCATCATTCAACCTGTCCTGTTGTTCTCCTGCTAAGCATAAACCATCACTCCAAAAAAATGTCATTTATTTATCAATGCCAGATGTTAATCCTAGCATGGAAAGGATTGACATTGTTGTTATAGACATTTTCTGTTTCCCAAATACACAAATAGAGGTTTGCATAGTTGGGGGAAAAGGTTATCCTCATGACTATATCCTTGGTCTGGAGGTAGAAAGCACCCTGGAACATAACACTATTATTTTTCAAGACATATTCATCAGATTCAAGAATACAATTCTTTTTAGTACCCACTAATTGATCATCATATCCTAACCAATGCTCCAGGGCATTAAGACCCCCTTCCCCCATGGGGGATATTGGTGTATAGGGACTCAATGTCCATTGACACCAAAAAACAGTCTTGTTCTATCTGCATGTCCTCCAGGGTTCCCAATATCTGCATTGTATCTCGAACAAAAGATGGTAAACAGAAAAAAAAAAATTTATGTGTGCATCAACATACTTAGAGAGCGTCTTAGAAAGAGAAGCAATGCCTGCTAGTCTTGGGTGCCCTGGAGGATCAAGCAGATTATTATGGATCTTAGGCAGGACACACATGCATGCCCTGATTGGCTGGTCCACTCTAAAAAAAACTAGTTATTCTGTGGAAATCATTCCCTGCAAGAATGCATTTTATAACACCATATCTAAGGCATTCAAAGGAAATTGAGAGGGTCTTATAAGATAACTAGAGCATTCTCCAGATGGACCCATTACTAAAAGAGGCAACATCAGAATACCCTAGGTTAAGTGGAGCAGGGGGGCAGGCATTTAGGTGATCGCTTAATGCATAATTACCAACCAGAATCTAATAGTATGAAAGGTTTTGTCTGGCTAAATCATCTTTGTGGTATCTATCCTTGTTGCTACTGCATGTTTTGCCCCTCTATTTTAAAATCCAATAATTTCACTACAGTGAATGCAGTAGAAGTCTACAATTTTAGATCTTTTTTTAGCTGTGTGACTCCAAATTTAGTCTATCTTGCTGTATGTGAATGTGGGGCTTTTTATGTCGGCAAAACTATCAGGCTATTTTAAACCTGGATTGGAGAGCATCTGCATAGTTTTGCTGGTGGGGACATGAAGTTTGCCCTTGCCTAAGATTGCAAAAAGGGTAGACCTGCTGATGCCAAACATATTTTTAAATTGTGTGGCATTGGTGTGTCTGGGTCCAAGAGTGGGTGATCTGGATGAAAAGCTCATCCGAAGCGAATCCTATTGGATATAAAAGTTAGGTGCACTTCAGGCACATGTTTCAAATGATAGGACAGATATTCTGAAATCCATTAAAAAGTAAAGAAATCCAGACTATTGCTGTTTTTAAAATAGGAGAATGTTGTTTATTTCAAGATCCCTTCAGCTGTGCTATGAAGTTTTGAACGATATGGAATATCTGATTAGAAATTCTGTAAAGATGCATTTGTAAATAGATCGGCTCATTGTATTTTGTTCTATTAACTTTGTTAAATGTTCTCTTTCAGGTTGCCAAAGAGAGATTTGCATAATTATATTTATTTCCCTGAAGGAAAATAAGAATCCTGAATTGGAACTTTTTTTGTTTACACGGCATACACAGTTTAATAATGTTAATAATACACCTGTGATATTAACTCACTATATTTAGTAGGATTTTAAGGATTATCACCTATATATGCACTGTATGTTAGTTTTGTAGCACTTTGTTACATTGCACTGGTACTGAGTACTTAGGTGATTGATACATTTAATGTTGTACTGTGTCTTTAAATTTTGTATTTATAAAATCTGCTGTGATTGGAGGACCCATCTCTCTGACAACACACGTTAATGTGAAACTGATTGTGGTTCAGTGTGTTCTATGTCTATGGCGTGCTCATGTGGCAGTATATAATTTATTAAATACACTTTTTATTTGCAGTTTAGTGTGCTGGTTTTGCTTTTCTTCATTTAAAAATATGTCTAGCAGACATAGTATCCATAAGGAGCAATGTCATCCAAAAGAGGAAGCACAGCTCATCACTAGCAGTAGGCCCAAAGGGAGGAGCAGAAAGGGCCTCCAGAACCAGATTAAAGTCCCACACCAGAACCAGCTCACATACCTGAGGGGTGCAGGAATAGAATACCCCTGAGGAACCTGTGAGAAACCTCAAACTGGGACACCATTTTGTCACCAGTGAGAGCATGGAAAGCTGATACTGCAACCAAGTGAACCTTTATAAAGAATACCCAAAGCCCAAGGCACGTGTCTGTAAGGGACAGGAGGTAGTCCATAATGTGACTGACTGGACATGTAAAAATGCTAAGATGATGGGAAGTTCACCAAATAGTAAAAGGTTTCCTGTTCTGTGAGTAGGTATATCTAGTACTCAAGAAGGATGAGGGAGGGGGTCCTGAGGCAAATCCCCCAACTGGTCCAGCTAACTAACTCCTATACTGTTTTGGAGGAGTGGGACAGACCCACAGGTGCACCCGCATCTGAGACCAGGGAGGATGAGCAGGTCCTCCATGTTGGAGCCCAAGGGAAGGGGGGTAGAATACCCCAGTGGAGGAGGAGGCTTCTACTGGAGGGGGACTCAGTTGTCCTGGGAGTTACTTTAGGGGAACCTAGCAGAAAGGGCAGGGTGGTCAAGTGCATCCCAGGAAGCACGGCATGGAGGTATTGGAAGCAGATCAATAGGATTGCAAGGGCAATAGCAAGGAAGGAGGATCTAGCTGCCATCATCCACCTGGGGATGACATAGCAGGAGACAGGGTGGTGTTAGTCAGAATACAGGAGAATTTCAGGAAATGGGGGGGGGCGCTGAAGCAAGTAGCACACTCCATCTCCTTCTCAGAGGTTCTACCTGTCCATAACAGGGGGGAGGATAGGACACATTGCATCCAGGAATTCAACTCAAGTTGAAGGAATGGTGTGGAAGGGAGGGGTTTGACTTCATGGGAGACTGGGACCCCACCTTCATGAATGCAAGCCTGTGTAAGGACGATGGCCTGCATCCATCTGGGGAAGGGACCACAATCCTCAGTGACAAGTTTGAATGCTTCAGCAATGAGCATTTAAACTGGCCAAGGGAGAGGAGCCAGGAGATGCAGGAGGACTAGTATCACCCCCCCCTCCCCAGGCATATGCAGGAAAATAAATTGACAGCAAGTACAACTGAAGTTGTCGGGGGCAAAATGGCAGAATTGGGACCACACAAGAAAGCTAACTCTGGTTGGGGAAGGAAGCGGGAGAACAATAATGGGGCAGAGGGAGTAATCTAAGATGCACAACATGCAAGGCAATGGTAACTAATGCTCACAGTCTGGGGAATAAACTCCCAGACCTGGAGGCGTTGATAGTAGAGGCAGACCTGGACATAGTAGAAAATAACTGAAACCTGGTACACTGCAAATCATGGGTGGGAAATCAATGTACTGGGTTATGCTCTGCTCAGGAGAGATGGTGGGGTAAAAAGAGGGGGGGGGAGTTACCTTGTATGTCACAGAGGATATAAAGGCAATACAGGTACAGGGTAGGCACGGGAAGGCTGAGGCATTGTGGGTCACCATTTAACCTGGAAAGGGCACAGCATTAAACACAGGGGTGATATACAGGCCTCTAGTACAGAGGGAGGAAGTGGACAGGGTGCTAGCGGATGAAATACATTATATGGCAATGAAAGGTGAAATTCTGTTATCAGGGATTTCAATATGCCGGACATGGATTGGATCACCAGGGCAGCTGCTTCAGCCAGAAGCAGAGGCATCCTAGATTCCCTACAGGAAACAGGACTGTGGCAGCTTGTGCTAGACCCCACTAGGAACAGGGCAATTCTGGTCTTACTGTAAATATATCTTGTTTATAAATACCTGTAGTACCTTCTAGTAAAGAATCCATTTTTTGTAGAACCAGTGACTGCCTCGTAATTGACAAGGTATTTTTTATTATTTCTGATGGATACTGGTTTCAGTTTCTCTCTGCAGTGCACTCTACCAAAGTTATTGTATCTACCTTCCTGACCCTCCTGATCCTGAGCAGAGGGCAGCAGTGGTTTCCTGATAACATCAGGTAGTTGCAGAGAATTAGAAGTCTATGACAAAACTGGCCCATCAGCTGGGATGGCCCAAGGGACAGTTTTTGTCACAATGTGCTATTCCCTTTTATTATCCTTGATGTCATGTGGAATCTTCATAAATCAGCTTGTGGGCTTAAAAGTGTCTTCCAAATGATTAAATAAATAAGTAATACTACAGGAGAATAAAGTGGAGCTGGAGCCCACCACAACGGAGGAGGGGTCATACCTTCCTCCTCTTCCTCATATTCCTCATCCATCAAGTCTGGATCATATTCCAGCTCCTCCTCAACAGAAGAAGGTAGCTTGTATACAGCAGGAGGATGCTATACTGGAGGAACTGTAGACGGACCAGGCATTGACCAAGAACGCTCCTTACTAGTTGTAGCAACCTGCATAAGGATTGCCAGCATCATCAACAAAGTTGACGGTGGCAGACCTGTTGATAGTGAGTGGATAAGCAATGATAGTGGATCCTTGGCAAAAGCTCTTGAAATAATTCAGACATTGTCTGAAACAGCATCTGCACATTGACAGATACTGACAGGATCATCAATGACTGATTTGTCGATGGGGACAGTGCCCAATGGTGGAATCAGCAGATAGTCCCCTGGGGGGGGATTAGAGCCAGTACAGACCCCACCCTTGGTTTCTGAGAGACAATCAAGGGGGAAACAGAATCTGAGGACTTAGCCTGAGATCTATCTTTCTTAGTGGACTTGCCTCTGTTAAGACTTGGCAGGAGATGCATCTTTGTCACAATGCCACTGCTTCTCTTTGTCAGCATAGTAGTGTTATTCTGCCACTTTAGCAGCTTTGCCCTTTTTCTTTGAGTCAAAAAGCAACGCCGTCAACTGCAGGGAGTGGGGGATCAATGGGGCGCTTTGGGGAGAAGGAGCAAGTGATGACAGTGACACAGACTATGACGCATGCTGTTTATCCTCCATTGCTTTAAGTTTAAATAAATTTCTAAGGCTTTCATGCAGCGTCTTTACATAGCCTGATTTAAATCTTGCACATGCTGAAGACCTTCACTTCATGATCAAGGCCAGTGTTTTTTGGTTTTTACAAGAACATCCTGTAAAATTCCTGAATTTGGACTGCCTGCATACTGGTAAAAACAAAGAATTTCACAGAATTTGGCATTTTATACCAGATCAGTAGATCTACAGAACTTATATTTTCATGATAACTGCTTACAGTACTGTTCTCAATTTGCTTCATTTAACACTCTGTATATTAAGAGTCATTTTATTCAGATTATTTATACACATTCTAAAAGAATAAAATCCTAGTAAAATTGCAGGTCTTGGAATTTCAAGTCTTGAAAATGGAATTTCATTTCTTCAGTCACCATAAATCAGTGGTCTTGATTATGAGAGATGCTTAAGCAGCAGATGCACACATCATGAGAGTGGTCCTTATACTGTATATCTTAATTTCACTGCAGTGACAGTAGGGGAACAAGGGTTCCTTGTCTTTTGCTGGTGGTGTAAACAATTGTTATTTGTAAACTAATTATGTTTCAATGGCATTCTTCTGCAGTGGTGGACCGATGAGCAGTTGACAATGGGATAAAGAACTGAGGCCTAATGGGGCCGTCCACATTATATAGGCAGCTCTGATGCAGGACAATGCTGGTGCCCCAGCTAGCAAGCATTTCCAGCTGGTCCTGATGCTGACAGTTTACAGTTTCACGATGTGGCACAATGGAAGGGAGATGTCCTCAAAGATCACTATTACTGGCTGAGAAAGCATACTGAAAATATACTTAACTGGCAGACTGGAAAGCACATATGTTTCATTTTATTTATTTATTTTAATGGCTACTTTAGAAATATAGAAATATACATTAGGGCACCTTTAAGTTTAGCTTTCCTCCTCTTGGCCTTTTACCAACATCATAGCTTATGCTATAGCATTCACAAACACTTTCTTTGTGGCAAAAGGAAACAGGCTTATGAGTTTATAGTAAAAAGGATGCTTTTAAAATTAGAACAATTTCTTGTAAGAATGCTATTTTTGTACTGATATATCTTTGGGGTCTAAAAGGATATGTAAAACACCATGCATGAATGTAAACTAGGTAACACATAATTTCCCAGTTTCTTCCAGTGCACATACTTAAAACAGAGGAACAGTGTACAAAACTATTACGTGCTTTGAGCTCCATTTCTGGTTTTATGAATGTCTATCACTTAGGCTTGTTACACAGATGATTGCATTCTTGTAAATCAGTAATAAGTATCACCTAAATCTGCTAGAATTTAAATGATTATTATGTACTCAGAGATGTTCAAAGAGCCATATGAAATCACTTAATCATTATCAGCTGAGAGCAGATTCTGGCTCTTTAATCTGATGGTGCTTCATTTTTATCATAAGCCTTAATGAAGAACGTTCCGAATTCCCTTTGAGGAGCTTCAAGCTAGGCACAATACACAACGGTTTGCTCTAAACATGGTCCTTTTGAAGCCATTAGGAAAGAGCTTTCAATTTACATAGTTTAAATCCTCACTTGTGTCCTCAGTTTTTATCTATTCATTTTATATGACTTTATTGTTTTCTGTTAATGTAATGGTTTTTATTATTTTTTATTTATTTAGTTTTTGTTGACCGGATAAGTGCACTAGATAAATTCTGCCTGTTTTCATGCATGACCTGGGGGAAGGGGATACAGATGAATGACAACTGACCTTGAACCAGATTATGCTGTTCGTGGTATTTTTAGTGAACCAGGGAAATTTGGCCAGGACACCGGGGAAATTCCCCTACTGCTTGGCCAGTAGGGGGACTTGCTCTGACCTGCTCATTCTTGGTCAGACTCTGAGGTGGGGCCGGACGTTGGGAGGCGAGATGAGGAAATCGCTCCGTTTGAATGATGGTGACTCTACGGGGATACCTGAGCATCAGGTTACTGTTGAGTTACTGGAAGATGAAGTTTTTCTCTCAACCGAGGATTTATCTACTGTGGTGGAATCTACGGAAAATTTTACCGAAGGTGACTTGTCTTTGAATTATAAACACCTGTTGGAACGTTGCCTTTCGGATTTGCTTCTTGCACAAGATCGTGTTAAGCAACAATTGCAAGTTTATACCAATGTGGATGCACCTTTACCAACTATGCGGTCTGCGGTAATTTCACTTAGTGAAATAGAACTAGCGCTTTCCAATTCTCAGGTACCGAGCAATGTTGTTTCCTCTTTATGTTCTGGAGGTCCCTCTGTAAATGCTCGTGAGGCTGGCAGTTTTGAGTCTGAAGCACTTCTGTGCCAAAAGCCTTTGCTGAGTGGTCTGTTGCCAGGATTGGCTCCCTATGTTGCTCCGGTCGTTGCAAGGACTGTAAGGGACCCAGATGAGGTTGCCACGGATCAAGGGAGATCCGATACCGAATCTGTCTGCAATCTGTCTAAAAATGCGGGATTTGTATTTCGTGCTCCCCTTTCTGCGACTTCCAAGGAGTTAGGTGCAGCAGAGTTAAGCTGTACATTTCAAACTGAGCCACTGAATCAGACTGGGGTGTCTGTCTTTTCTTTTTCAAATCGCAAACTGGTTCTTGGGGATAAGGTGGGAGAAGAAGGAAAAGAGAAATGAGCCGCAGTGATTTCTGCTAAAAGGAACTTGGAGGTGTTGAATACTGAAGTGACAGCCTTGCCTCCCGAAGGTACTTATACTACTTTAGTGACTTCTGGAGCTGAGTCCCCAGTGCATTCAGTACATAGTGGTTCCTGGACTCCCAAAAAGGCTTTACGTGAAGCTGGATGGACTATGAAGGGGGATACTTGGCACCCTACTCCAGATTGGGATCCCAAGCTAAACTTTTCCCAAAATGAACCTACCTGGCAGCCTCAACTGTCTAAACTATCTGGGACTACAGCTGTGACTGGGGGGGGTACAAGAGCCCTGTGAGTCTGTGTCTAATGTTGTATTACCTATTCCTACTATAGACTTAAACTCTGAAACACCTAGACTCCCGGTACATGATGATATTAAGGCTACCAAACCATTATTGTCTGACTTATTTTCTAAAATCAAAAAAGATACAGCTCCACGCGGGAATGCTGTGAGGTTGAGGTATAAGGAGGGTTTGGAGGTTAGGCCTGATAGGCACTATGTGGGGAAAATCCTGTTGAAAGATTCCCTCCATTTCTCCCCTAGGGAGGTATTTGCTTTTATAAATATCTCAGGAAGAACAATTTCGACGTGAATTTTAGATCACCGTCTGCTCTTGATTTATTTTGGGAACGCTATAAGCAGCTTAAGTTTTCTCCTCTTTGGACCCCCTTTTTGGTCATTCCCCTCACAAAACCTCTGATTAAATTTGTGACAATAATGTTTAGGAATGAGGGGGTTCATGTAGATGATATTTCATACTGGCTTTCTCAGAAATGTGAGGTTTTAAGTTCTCCTAAGGCTATTTTGGATACCGAACAGTTTTGGACTGGGGGTTGGTGATTTCAGGTTAAACTTAAACAAACTGAAATGGGGATTTCACACATTCCAAATTCTTTTTTGTTGGGACGTGATGGGGGGTCTGTTTTTATGCTGGGCAACCTAGGGCCTGTTATAAATGTGGGTCTAGGACACATTTATCCAGCTCATGTGACAAACCACGGTGTGACAACTGTGGGGAGTCGGGGCATACAGCCTTTCAGTGTCCTAATGTCACAAAATGTGATCTTTGTGAAGACTCCGGCCATGTGTTCTCTGAGTGTGGATGGGCTGCTAAGAATAAAACTTCCACTACTTGCCCTGACCTTTTGATTTAGGAAGCCCAAGATTTGGCTACTGGCCTGGTTTCAGGGACATTGGACCTTAAGGAGGGTAAGGTTCCTCCCTCGACTCATCCCATAACTGAGTCTGTTGCTGGACAATTACCTGTAGTTTCTGATATTACTTTTCCCCTTTTATCCCCTGTCTGTTACTCTAAGCAGCTAGAGACTCTTCCTCAAGAACCTGTAATTCCTTTGGTGCCTCCAGTGAGGCGGTCCTCTAGGAATTTGAAACCGGTGATTCCCCCCCCTCCTGATGAGTTAGAGACTCGTAATTCCTTTGAAGTTCTATCCACTCCATGGGGTGATTCGGTCATGGAATGTCAGAACCCTGATTCTCAATCAGTTCAGGATAGTCCCCCCTTCCCCTGTGTGTTTAAAGAAGGATATAAAAGTGAAAAAAAGAAAAGGAGAAAAAAATATGGTTGAAGGTTTTTTTGTTTTCTTCCATTAAATGGCTCAATTTAAGTTAGGTTCTGTTAATGTCCACAGTTTATTGAACTATAAAAGACGACAGGTAGTATATGATTATGTTCATCATAATTCTTTAGATATCTGTTTGGTACAAGAAACTTGGATGTATTCAGCAGATCAAGCTAGGAATTTCTAAAGAGAATGGTGTTGGGGGCCGTCATACTGGTCCTTTGGGCAACAATCAGCAGACGGGTTGGGGTTTCTCTTTCATACTACTGAGTTTACCTTGTTAAAATTAATGGATCTTATTCCTGGGTGCCTGTTGATTTTGGATGTGGTCTGGAAGTCTATGTCCTGTCGCTTTATTAATTTATACTGTCCCCAATTGAAGGCTGAAAAGGTGGCATTATTTCGTATGATAAAGCCTTTTTGGCCACCTCCTTTGAGGTTTTTTATGTGGTGATTTCAATTGTGAACTGCATTTGGGTGGTGTGGGTTTGAGAGCTCCTGATAAAAAGATTTACTGTGATACTTATGCATTTAGGGCACTTATAACTGACTCTGGGTTGGTTTCGGGTAGTAGCCATCAGCAAGGGGGACCTCGGTTTACTTATAAAAGAAATACATATACATCCACTATTGATTATATTTTTTTATCAGATAATCTCCCATTTCGATTTCATACAGTTCCGGTGTCTTTTTCGGACCATTTGTTGCTGCAATGTACTTTTTTTTCTAACTCTCTTCCTCAGTGGACAAAAACTCGATGGAAGCCGAGTGCCCCTCTATTACATTCTCCGGGGGTGCTAGAGAAGGTTATTTTGTTGCTTCAGGCAAGACTTTCAGTTTCTTTTTTATATGAGGATTTGGGACAATGGTGGAGTAATACGAAGGATGATTTAGGCCAGTTATTTAAATATCATGGGAGGTCTAAGGCTAATTCTGATTTTTTACAATATTTGCAACTATGGCAACAGCTTTATTATTAGCTTAGTCCTTAGCTAATACTTCAAAGATTGATTATTCAGCTCAGATACAAACTTTAAAACAACAAATGCAAACTGTCCAGTATAACAGGGCTAGGACCCCACAAGTCCTTTTCCAATTTAGTGTAAAAAAACAACCTCAGGGGGACCCTTATGAAGCTTTTAAGCAATTTAAAAATAACACTGATTTATTGGCACTACTGAATAAGGATGGTCAGGTTGTAACAGACCTTAGGGGTTTACAACAGATTATTAAGACTTATTTGCTTTCTCATGTTCCTACAGTGCCCCCTAGTGATGAGGATATGCAATGCTTTTTGAGTACATTGCACATTACAGAATCTCACTTTGATAAATCTTTATTAATTAACTCTATTTCAAATTCAGAAATTATGGAAGCCATCAAGTCACTTAACTCTGGTACCTCTCCAGGTTTGGATGGATTAACTTCTGAACTATATAAAGCATTATTAGTTGAATTTTCTACTTGTTTGGGACTATTTTTTAATTTTTTTATGTCAGCAGTAAAGTTCCCGGTTTGGTTCTCAGAGGGTTTGTTGATTTTTTTGTATAAAACAGGAAATAAAACTTTGCTGGAAAATTGGAGACCAATTACTATTCTGAATACGGATTATAAGATTTTTACACAAATTTTGAATACTAGACTTAGGCAATATGCCGTAACTGTTTTATCACCTTTTCAATATTGTGGGCTCCCGGGTAGGAAAATTCAGCAGGCACACATGATAATTAGGGATTTAATTGAATATATGGGTCAGTCACATAATTCAGGTTACATTTTATCTCTAGACCAATGTAAAGCTTTTGATAGGGTATATCACCCATTTTTATTTTTTACGTTACAACATTATGGTGTTCCTGAGGTGTTTATGCACTGGATTAAATTGCTCTATTCAGGGACTGTTGTTCATCCTATGGTACAACGTAGATTGGGTGAGGGTGTTCAGGTGCCTACTGGGGTGAGGCAAGGGTGCCCCTTAAGCCCTTTGTTATATTCATTTGTTATAGATACCCTGATACAATCTATTTCACAGAGACCACTATGGGACAGAATCTTAGGGTCCCACTTTACAGAACACCTTTATTTACAGGCATATGCTGACGATCTTTGTATATTTATTTCAAAATCAGAACATATAGAGGTATTTTTAGAACATTTGAAGTTTTTTTCTCTAGTATCCAATTCTAAAATTCAACAAAGAAAGAGTCAGGGTTTATCCATTGGGGTGGGAATGACTTCAGAAGCCATTATTCAGGGAATTTCTATTTCTTCTACACCAATTAAAATATTAGGATTATGGTATGGCTCTCATAATTTGCCTGATTTAAATTGGGAAAATGCTTTAACTATGATAGAGGGGAAGATTAATCGGTGGAAACATTGGAAGTTGTCAAAACTTAAAAGGATACAGATATTAAAGAAGTTCATTGTCCCTAGTCTACTGTATACTGCAATGGTATTTCCTCTACCAGCAAGATTAGAAACTCGCCTTTATAGCCTGTTTTTTCAAATGTTATGGGGCAATAGGCTCAACCCAATCAAAAGACAGTTTACATACTTAGAAAAAAAGAAAGGGGGTCTTGGGATGTTAGATCCAGTTATGTTTTTTGCTACACTGTTTGTATCACAGAATCTTTGTATTGGATTGTCATCATCGCCAGCTATGTATGGGGTTTTATTTACACATGTTTTGAGTACCTATTTAGAAGCTTGGCTGGTATTACCGCCAAAGTTTTGGAAGGAATTGTGTCTTCCACGCTATTTTGGGCCTATTGCACAAAAACGTTTTAAATGGGGTTTGACTCCAGGAGAGGTAAAAAACAGGACAGGTGCACAGCTTTATAAAATTGTGATGTCTTTGCTTTATCTGACTGAACCAGCCTTTAAAAATTGTCCCTCGTTTAAAATTACAACTGTTCTTCACAAATTAAATAATCCTAGGTTACCAGAATACATGTGAGAGTTTATTTGGCTTTCTGTATATGGGAGAATTGGGGTTGGGATACAAAACATAAGGCTCAGGATGAAAGACTTTGTCCTTATCCTAAGTGCATTCCCCAAGTGGAATCAATGGAACATTTTTTATTCCACTGTTCATATGCCAGTTCTCTTTGGAAATTCTTATCCTTATAATGGAATATGGGATGGTTAGTACATTTGGATTATGATATGTTAATTTTAGGTAGTTACCTTTGTTACGAAGTAGGTATCATTGTGACACTTGGCAAATATTTTGTTGCTGTTTAACATATTATTTATGGTAGGCTAGATGTCAGTGGGTTTTATACCAGAAATTAATGTTATATGAGATGGTAGGACTATTAATTCAAGGGGAAATGGAAAGGGTATATCATTCAGATTGTCAAAGTGTTACTGCTAGAAAGGTACTCAATTGGTGGAAGGGATTCACGTGGTTTATTAAATATCAATAGGTTTTCTTTTTTAGCTAAGATTAGAAGGGGGTTGAGGGTATTATCAGCTTCCTGTGTGATTCTTTTTCTTTGAACTCCATGTAGTGGTTGGTGTGATTTGATGCTTTTTATGCCACTTGCTTGATTGTTTTTCAATAAATAATTCCCTTATTATTTGGGGGCTGTGGTTAATATATAGTTCTGTTTACATTATGCTCTGACACTGTGTGACTAAATCCTTTGTTGGATTTGTGGTCATCTGATGTGTATTTTATTTTGTGTGACTTAACACTGTTTATAATTATTTTGTTTTTGATGTTATTATAATAAAAAAATTCCCTACTCTTTTTGATAAGTGCCATGGAATCTTTAACATCCACCTGACCTACCACCAATCCAGACAGATGGGACCTCGGTTTAATGTCTCATCCAAAAGATGGCACCTCAGAAGTGCAGCACCACTCCCATGCTGCACTGCAGTGTCAGTACTGGGATATTAACCCAAGTGCCAGATGTGGGAACTGAACCCACAGCCCTCTGATCTCCCGGCCTCAAAGGTGAGTGTGCTACCTACTGAGCCACTGACACATGCACCAGCACTTTGAACCAGATTAAGTTGTTGGTGGTATGTAGTGAATGAGTGAGTGTATTTTAATGCCACTGAATCTGCCATGTATTTATTCTCATTATCTCTCTCTCTCTCTCTCTTACATTTGCTCTTCCTCTCTCTATTTGTCTCACCCCTCTGTCTTACGCTTTCCACCTTTCCAAGCCTTCCCTACTAGCTGGATGTCTAAGTCTAAGTTTTTTATAGTAGTCTGACACCTGTTATGTCATTCAGTGCTACTTACACAGCTGTGCAGAATTGCTGCTATATGATGAAGGAATGTCAAGGTAGCAGAGAAAAAGAGATTAGTAAAAACTGTTGGAAGCAGACTCAGTAGAATTAAAAGTAATGAAAATAATGGGCCAGGTTCAGAAAGCATTGGGAATGATGCAAGGTGCTCACTGTGCCACGCCTTCTATCATTCCCTATTCAGCAATGCTGCTTTCACAAGTGTAGGGATCACCTGCACCAACTGGGCTTGCACCATCATTGCGACAGTCACACTGGTGTGTCATGGTTGAAGGGGGTATGTACAAGGGTGGCACTGCAGCATCCCCATAATCGGGATTCACAAAGCCCCCCCAACAGGATGCACCAGCCATGCACCACCTCTAAAGCCATCATCCACATATCCTATGCCCACTGGACCCAGACAGTGGCAGACACCCAGTGGAGTCACTGGTGGTACCTGTTGTGGTGGGTATGTGCCTGCAGGGTCCATACATGGTGTCAGATATGCCACTGCCCCCTACATAGATAGCACAGCATGGCAGTGGCTATGTAATGTCCCCATTGGGATTTGATGCCACCCCCTATACCCTTACTGGTCTGACCCACTTCCACATCTGCTGTGCTGTTGTGCATAACCCTGCCAGCCTCAGGTGGGTCTCTGTCAATGGGTGCCAATGCCACCTGATTGCCATGCAGCTTGAGACAAACCCCTCCCCTGTGCCTTCCCTCTTCTGCATAGCAGTGGTTGCCACAAATTGTGGGAGTTTGGCACCAGGACCTCTCCCAATAGTGAATAAGGTGCAGGGTCCCTGGTGCATCAGAAATTGACACACACTTCTGTTTGCCATAGCTTGTGTCGATCCAAGGTCTGCTTCATGAATCCAGTCCAATGTATTTAACAAAAAAGGAGTTGATATGCTGTTGGTCCCTTTATAACCATTGATAATGAATAACATCTGACTGGGAACACTGGTATGGCATAGTACATACTCAGATGGACTAGCATTATTGTAGAAGAAAACAGGGGTTACACCACACATCCTGCTGCTAAATCAAATACATTTATTGACACTAAGAAGGAACTTGAACTTGTAGGACAAAGAACAAGTTTACAAAAGAGCATGAGGGTTTAGGAACAGAAAGTCTACATCACTTCAGTTTGTACATGGATGGACCATCAAGAGTTTCTTTAGGAGTACACATAATAAAAACATAAGCATGGGAGGGAACTAAACTATACATTTGCAATTCATTCTCTGTCCAACATGCAATACTTGGATGGGACTTAGGGTGCACCTGCCCCAGTATATGGGCATGATGGCATAGGACTTGTGTTCTCAAAAGAAAGTGACTTCACATATATAAAAGATAGAAGAGAGACTACATCATCATAATACATGTCAGTGAGAACATGTTGGCAATGCAAATATCTACACAATATGACTGTACTGAATCATGCCTGGACTGGCTTTTACAGGAACTACTAGATGCACAGGCATCTCTGCATTGAAAGAACTGATCTTTCTTAACTATATTATAATGGGGACATACTGGAGGATTGGAAGATAGAAAATGTAATCTCTGTCTTTGAAAAAGGTGGTAGGTCATACTCTGATGACTATGGGCCACTAAGTCTGAGTTCCTTTGTGGGCAGAGTTTTCAAATCCTTTATTAAGAATATCATCATGCAACACCATCAGGGGAAATGAGTGAAGAGGTGACATGCTGTAAGAACAAACTAAAAGCAGAACAAAATGATTAAATCCATTGAAATTGTGTGAGACCGATTAGCAGTAGTCAGGATAAAGGAGGCTCTCATAGATATTATAAAGAACTGATGGTGAGGATGGTAGACATGTGTGTTTTGCTGGTGATGTGGAGTAGCCTACAGAGTAACATAAGACTGGGTCTGTCTGTCTTTGTTTTACAGATATGCCATTAGTGTCAAAGGGCATGTTGTTTTAAGGATTTGAGGAGGAGGAGTATAAGGATTTACTGTGCTTAGCAAAATCTATGTTGTTTATTTTTGTCTTGGCATATATTGCAGCAGACTAACTGGTTTTTGAAGAAGATGCCACAACCCAGAGAAGCACAGGAAGAGGCTGTGAGCCAGAAAGGTGAGCACATTGAACTACACTGATCCTCTGATAGTATTGGCAGTGGTTTGAAAACCTACAGATGAACTATTGAACTACTGCTGGGTCCTCCAGAGGAAAAAGGATATGGAAGACCACCTGGAAGAAAAGCTAGAGAGGTAATGAAAAACAAGACATTTTCAAAGGAATTAGGAATAACTAGATAGTAGAACTTGAAATCTACAAGAGATTTAAGCATTTTATATATATATATATATATATATATATATATATATATATATATATATATATAGATGCATGACTGAAGCTGATGGTGATATGAAAGAAAGAAGCACTAAACACGTTGAAAATTATTTAACAAAAGAGTTATTGAACATAATAAAATGCAGCTGTAATTTGAGCAACTGTTAGACCAAAAATCTTAATCTGAAAACAAGAATCATTTGGTTGTTTTAGAATTTTTACAAAAGGAATACATTTCAAGGTTATCTTATTAGAATGGTGTAGTAGCACCACTATACTTAGGGTTGAGTAGGCAGTTTAATGTTAACCCCCCAAATGTTGCATTTTAATAGCTTCGCTCCTGTTCAACAGAATTGCCAACAATTGTGCATGCATGGTGTCAGTGGCAAATCTCTTGAGCTGTCAAATTTTTATCTTGCTGGATATGCAGATTCTGAGATCCGGATAGCAAAAAAGTAAAAAAAAAAATATCCTTTTTTTTATATATATATATATATATATTTATTTTTTTTTTGTCATTGACTAGTGCCCAGAATGTTTGAAATTTTCAGGTTAAAAATCACTTGGGCCACTGTGGTGCCTTTCATTGGTTTGCTGAAAAAATATTTATCTGTTCCAGAGTTATAATGATTTGAATGTCAGTTCTGAGCATACTCAGTATGCTCTTTTAGATAGATGTTTCACACAAAAAAAGAATTTGGTCATATGAAAAAATATTCTTTTCTGTATTGGGGGTGGGTAATCTTATTTTGGTTTCAAAACAAATCTTTCATCATATAGCTGATGTCTTTGTTTCAGTTTTTTTCCTTTTTGAAAATTTTTTTTTAAAAAACCCATAAAAACCTCACAAAAAAGATCCCTTTATAAGAAAAGAAAATTCTGGCCTGGTGGTACAGAGGGTTGAGGTGCTGGATGCTAACACCTCATACCATGCTGGTGATCTGGGTTCGGGAATGAGTCCAGGTCATCAGAGGTCTGTGGGGGGAAGGGGAGGATGTTGATTAGTTGTCAGTTGGCAGCCTTCCTCCTCAGGAGGTTTAAGGAGGGTCTCCTTGAAGTTTGGCTGCCTCCTGGTGGAGGCTGGGTGGCAGCATTATATCCAAGGAGCCCTGGCATTAGGCCTAGGAGGGTAGAAGTAGCTTTCCACTGGAGCTACAGTGCACATGCATGCCTCCACACACACATGCATCACTGCTTCTGAGGCCTCAGGTAACTAAGGGGTGAAAAATGGTGGAAGATCGTGAGTCACTACAGGATGATGCCTCCAGGCCAGCTCTGGAGATCTGTCAGAATGCGCATAACACCATGAAAAGTTCCCAAATGACCCTGAGTTAAGTAAGGTTGGCAGACATGAGCAGTGGCCCACCGTGTTGGATTAAGAAAATGTACAAAAAAAAAAAAAAAGAGAATTTGAATTTAGTTTTTTTCTCATTATTTTTTGTATGAAGGGATCTTTTTCCTATGACTGACACAACCTCACGAAAAAATATCCCTTCATATGAAAAAATAATTTGGTCTTCATTTTTTTTACTTTTTTTTGTATCATGGGATCTTTTTTCATGAGGTTGAGTCATTAATACATAAAAGATTCCTTCATACAAAAAAAGGATTTAGGAATAGTTTTTTCACAGTCTTTTTTTCTTGTGTGAAAGAAGCCTTTTTTGTATGAACAACACAATCTCACAAAAAAAGGATTCCTTCATATGAGAAATTAATTTGGACTTAGTTTTTCCTCACATTTTCTCAAGTATTCCACACCAACATTGGAGCACACCAGAGCCGACAACAGAAGGCTCCCAGGATCCCCACCCTCATAAGCACTCCACACCAATCTCAGATTACATGAGCGCCCATGACAGAAGGCTCCCAGGACCCCCACCCCTCACAAGCACTCCACACCAACATCGGTGCACACCATAGCTCACAACAGAAGCCTCCCAGGACCACCACTGCTCAGAAATGCTCCACACCAACATCGGAGCACACTGGAGCCCACAAGATAAGGTACAGCACTCAGCACAACAGTACACAATGATTTACATTGCGGACTGGCTGCTTCTTACAGGGGGATGTTAAAAAAATATTGTGCTAGAGTTTCTCTAATATGGCATTTCTGCCGTGTATAGCACTGGTAGTGAACTGCTTTAATTAGAAAACTAGCTGGCAGAGTGTTGGTGATTGTTTTCCCATCCAGTGACTTTATGTACTGATTAACTGGATTCTGCTAGGAGATTTAATGTGCAGATAGTGCAGTAAGAGATTTAATGTGCAGATAGTTAATTCAGATTGCTGTTCCTACCATTTACTTTAATTTCTGTATCCCGCTGTTTCTGTCTCTCCAGGCTGCTGTTCCACACCAGCACATGCACTGTAGCTCAGCTCCTCATTCCTTTGTGCTTCTTCCCACCCTGTTGCTAACCCTCATTGACTCCCTTCCTTTTCCCTAGGATCCCAGGACCCCCACCCCTTACAAGCACTCCACTCCAACATCGGAGCACACTGGAGCACACCGGAGCCCACAACAGAAGACACATCTTTTCCCTATATGTACTAGTCTGTTTTCAGTATGTACCACCCCCTGATGATGTGCAGATAGCACAAAACCAGTTGGGATCATTTGCTGTTGAGCCCTTTGGCTGATTTTGGTGTCTGCTTTTTACATTTAATAAATATATGCCTGTTTTGAGGCCCAGTGGAAGAGTGCTGAGTTTGCTGTACACATATTTCCTTTCATTCGTGCACCCTCTGTGACAGTATGAGCTGTTTTTGTCCATTTTTTATAGTGTTGCTTTGAACGAGCGCAATGCAACTCGGCATCTGGGCGTTCCTAATTGCAGACTGCACCATCATTTGGAATTACTTGCAACCAACTTCATAAAATACCAACAACCTAAAGTTAAGAGTAAAGTAGAAGATTTTTTCTACATGAGTCAGCATCGGCAATCTATTGACTGTGTCAAAATAGAGGTTTGTTGTGGACTTTAAATCCTCTTTTTGGAATGAGTTCAAATGTACTTGGGGATGTTTCATTAGGTAATTCCACAGGCTCATATGGAGTTTTTGCTTTTACAGCAGCAGGAGAAGCAGATTTATTCTGCAATACAGAAACAGGAACATGTCATGAGAATGCTGATATTGTAACAGGTGATATAGCACCAGCAATACTAAATATTAAAAAAAAGCATTTATTGACCTTGAGAGAGCCATTTTGAGGGGTCATAGACGTCACTGGGGTAAAATTACATTGGAGGCATATCTTAAGGTTGGCCGATCACCCCGGGGGCTAAGAGTCTTAAATAAACCAGGTTATGGTTGGAACAGAGTCAGTTTCATTTCAGACTGGAAAGAATCACTTCAGCTTGGGACAAATGCATTGATGAATAGTGTCTTTAGAGATTATGAAGCTCAAAGAGAGGAGGTAATTACAGATATTAAGAATAAAGAGGAAATTGTCTCACGATTTAAGGACAGTCCAGATTTTAGTGATTTTGAGAATAAACTAAAAATCAATATACAAAGAGAGGAGAATAAGATACGGAAGATTAAATTGCACATATTTGAAAGGGACAGACTTGACTATTTATATGACAGAGTCTGGGATTGGAATAAAAACAAAAATAAAAACAGACCCCAGTATTCCAAACATCACGGAAAAAATACAGATCGGAGACAAGAAGGAGCTAATTTTGAAAGTCAGCCAAAATATGTACTATAAAATAAGAGTGATTCTCCCAACTATAATACCTCTGCAAGTGAATCTGAACAGGAGGATTTTTTAGAAGGGGATCTGGAACACTTCGACATACGGCAGACTGTACAATTTCGAGAACCAGTCATAGAACAGAGGAATCTACGAGGCAAGCATCTGGCCCAATCATTGATTTTAACAGGAAACCTACAAGGATGGATGGAAGGAAACACGGGAGCCAAAAACAAGGGGCAGAAGGGGCAAATAACACCTAACAACATTGCCATTATTATCTCTGATGTCATAATTAACGAGGACCAACTTTCAGTTTTGCAAAAAGGATTATCGTTCGTGCCAACACAGGATTCAAAACAATTCAAGCTTTATCTGGATCTGCATCTTTTTACTAGAAATTTAAATTTAAAAGCTTTCTTCACCAGAAAAAAATATGTGTTTGGGATCAGCTGGTACTGTTGGGGACACCTGCAACACATCAACAGCTGTAGTAGAGGTAAGAAAATTTAAACCTCCCTCTACCTTTATGCCTCCATACTGTGATGCAGTTAACGTTTTTTAATCTACTTCTGAAAGACAATTGAGAATACTTTTGGATTGAGACATTCCACCTGACTTTATTAATATTTCTAGGGCAGAGATAGAAGCCTTAAAAAGTTTGGAATCAAATGTGGAGATAACAATTAAACCAGCAGATAAAGGTGGTTCAGTGGTGTTAATGAACACATTAAATTATATTGCTGAAGTAAAAAAAAGCAATTAGTGATGTGACTTTTTACCAACCATTGACTTTAGACCCCACAGAAGTGTTCAAATAACAAATTAATGTTTTTATTTATCAATCTGAATGTGAAGGTTTAATTGAGCATGGAGAAATGTTATTTCTATCTGAAACTAATCCTATTAGAGCTAGCATTTATACATTGCCTAAAATCCATAAGAATTTGTGGGACCCCCGGGCGTCCAATTGTAGCTGGTATAGGCTCTTTAGTTGAGCCATTGTCTAAATATGTGGATTTTCATATCAAGAACTATGTTACAGTTTTGCCTTCATATATTAGAGATACAGGTCAGTTTCTAGAGATTTGGGACAATATGCAGATTGAACCTGAATGGTACCTTGTGTCTATGAACATTACTTCATTGTACACCAATATACCTCATGAGGGAAGCTTACAGGCGTTAGACTATTGGTGGTCCTTAGATTCAACATTAGAACATGGTAAAAAGAATTTCCTTTTGGAATGTGCTGAACATGAACATGAACAGAGAAGACTGATGACAACTGTCTCAAGGGACGCCCACAGGAAGGAGGCAGAGGACACCACAGGAAAAGGAAGCAGCTCCTGGTGGGGGACTCAATTATTAGGGGGATAGAACTGGGGGGAGCTGGGAAAACTGAAGTAAGGTGCCTGCCTGGTGCCATGGCTTGGAGGAACAGGAAGCGCATCCTCAGGATCACGAGAACAGCTGCAGGGGAGTCTGAGCTGGACGTAATTGTCCACCTAGGGACAAATGACTTGGCTCATCATGAGATTAGAGCAGTGCAGGAGGACACTGCAGAGCTGGGGAGGGGCCTAAGACAAGTAGCACACACAGTATCTTTCTCAGAGGTGCTGCCTGTCAATGGCATGGGGGAGGCAAGGGTAATTAGCACCATGCAGTTTAATGAATGGTTGAAAAATGGTGTGGAGCACAGGGGTTTGGCTTCATTGGGGACTGGGGTTCCACCTGGATGGACGCCAGCCTATACTGGCAGGATGGTCTGCATCTGTCCAGGAAGGGAACAAGTATTTTGAGCAATCGGTTTAAATGCTTCATTGGCAAGCTTTTAAACTAGTCAAAGAGGGAGGCACTGATAAGCAGCAGGAAAATCCCAGCCTCTCCCTACAAAACAGGGTACTAAATGAGAAAAAGACCGAGGTAGAAAGGTCAGTGGGGGATGCTGCAACAGAAGGTAAAGCCATCAAAAAATGGAGAGCAATGAGTACCAATGCCCATAGCCTGGTAACACGCTTCCTGAATTAGTGGCCTTGATGGAGGAGGAACATCTGGATATCGTGGCAGTCACAGAAACATGGTACACACAAAACCATGACTTGGATGTAAACATACCAGGATACACTATCTACAGGAGGGACAGGGAGGGTAAAAGAGGAGGAGGAGGAGTAGCTCTTTACATAAGGGAAAGAATAAAAGCAAAAGAACAAAAGGATAAACAGGGAGGAGAAGAAGCACTGTGCGTAAATTTGGAGACAGGCAATGGCACCACAATCCGCACAGGGGGAGGAAATAGACAAGGAAACAATAGAAAGTATACTTAGAATGGCAGAAAAAGGGGAGATATTGCTGATGGGTCATCTGAATATGCCAGATGTTAACTGGAGTGCAGTTGCAGCAGCCACTTCGAAGAGTGGAGTTATTCTAGATGCCCTACAGGGGGCATGCCTTAGACAACTAGTATTGGAGCCCACTCGAGAGGGAGCAATATTAGACCTGATTCTCTCAAATGGAGATGGAGAGAGGATCACAGATGTAGAAGTGGGTAGCCATCTGGGAACTAGTGACCATCGAACAGTATAGTTCACAATAAACACAGCAATAGAGTCAAGCCATACAAAGGCAAAAGTACTGGACTTTATGAGGGCTGACTTTGCCAAAATGGGTGAGTGCCTAAGGAATGCACTAGCAAATGGGCAGGAAGGAGGGTGGAAGAACAATGGGAATAATAAAAACTGCCATCACAGAGGTAACGAGCCTTTGTGTGAAGCAAATAAACAAAACAAAATGACGTAAGAAACCACTATGGTTCTCAAAGGAAGTGGCAGTGAAGGTTCAAGAGAAAAAGAAAGCACTCAGGAAGAACAAGGAATCGCAGAAGGAGCAGGACAGAGAACTGTATCAGTTAAAGCAAAAGGAGGCTGGGAAGGCAGTCAGAACAGCAAAGGCCCAAACCGAGGAAAAGATAGCCAACCTAGTTAAGAAGGGGGATAAAACCTTTTATAGGTACATCAAGGAGCGAAGAAGACCAAGGGAGGGATAGTGAGGCTTAATAAAGGGAGGGAGGGCAGAGGAGACTGTGAAAAGGCAGAGATACTAAACAAATATTTTTGCTCAGTATTATCAAATGAAGAGGGGGAGGTACATAAAACAAACAGTAGAAACACTCTGGATACAGAAGTTGATACCAGCCCATTTACAGATGAAAGGGTTCTGAAAGAACTCTTAAAACTGAAGGTGGACAAAGCAATGGGGCCTGATGGCATTCATCCCAGAATTCTAAAAGAACTAAGGGTAGAACTAGTGACACCACTGACTACCCTTTTTAACAAATCATGGGAGGATGGGGTGGTACCCGAGGACTGGAGGAGGGCAGATGTGATTCCCCTTCACAAAAGTGGGAGCAAGGCAGAAGCAGGAAACTACAGACCTGTTAGTTTAACCTCAGTGATAGGGAAAATGATGGAATCACTTCTGAAGGAAAGAATTGTCGACTATCTAGAGGCCAGAAGGGCACAGGACCCTAGGCAGCATGGATTCACAGTGGGTAGGTCATGCCAGATGAATCTGATAGATTTCTTTGACTGGGTGACCAAAGTAGTAGATCAGGGAGGGGCAATGGACATGGCCTACCAAGACTTTAGCAAGGCATTTGACACAGTCCCACACAAAAGATTAATATACAAGTTAGTCAGCCTGGGAGTGGGTCCCAAGATGACAGCCTGGGTAAAGAATTGGCTGGAGAATAGGACCCAGAGGTAATAGTAAATGGAGTCCACTCAGAAGAAAGGAGGGTTACTAGTGGGGTACCGCAGGGTTCAGTATTAGGACTGGTCCTCTTCAATGTCTTTATAAGTGGCATTGCAGAGGGACTGGAAGGAAAAGTATGTCTCTTTGCAGATGACACAAAGATCTGCAACAGAGTTGATGCACAGGGTGGGTGGAAAGGATGAGAAGGGACTTGGCAAGGTTAGAGGAATGGTCAAATGTATGGCAGCTTAGATTCAATGCTAAGAAGTGCAAGGTAATGCACCTGGGGAACAAAAACCCAAGGGAAGAGTACACAATGGGGGGTGAGATACTAACAACAACAAAAATGGAAAGGGACCTGGGGGTAGTCATATCAGATGACCTAAAGGTGGGCAAGCAATGTGAGGGGGCAGCAAGGAGGGCTGGAGGGATACTGGGATGCATAGGGGAGGCATCACCAGTAGAAAACAGGAAGTTATTCCTCTATACAGACAACTGGTGAGACCCCATCTGGAGTACTGTGTGCAGTTCTGGAGACCCAATCTCCGCAAAGACATAGACAGGATGGAAACTGTCCAGAGGAGGGCAACTAAAATGATGCAGGGTCTGCACCGGAAGACATATGAAGAGAGATGAAAGGAGCTTAATATGTATAGCCTCGAGGAAAGGAGGGAGAGGGGGGGCATGATAGAAACGTTCAAGTACCTCAAGGGAATCAACAAAGTCCAAGAGGGTAGCATCTTTCAAAAAAAGAGGTGTGCAAGAACAAGAGGGCACAATTTGAAGATGGGGGTGGCTCAGAGGTAATTTAAAGAGTAGTTTTTTCACAGAGAGGGTTGTGGATGCATGGAACAGCCTTCTGGAGGAGGTTGTGGAGTCAAAATCAGTGGTGGAATTCAAGCATGCATGGGACAGTCATAAGGCCATTCTAGGGGGTGGGGTAGGAAGAAGTAGGCTGCTGGTTAACTAGGATCTGCAGCTTATCCAGTAGGTAGGGAAATGGGCAGACTCAGCGGGCCAAGTGGTCCTTATCTGCTAGCAAATTCTATGTTTCCATGTTTCTATAACATGTTCTTACTAAGAACTATTTTCTTTTCCAAGATTTATTTTATTTACAGATTAAAGGCAAGGCAATGGGTGCAACTTTTGCACCAAATTATGCAAATCTGTTCTTAGGTAAATGGGAAAAGTGTACAATCTATGACAGTCAGTCTAATCCGTTTTATGATAAGATAGACATTTGGCGCTGCTTTATTTATGATATTTTTATGGTGTGGCGTGGCACTCGAGGAACTGTATAAGTTTGTTAGATACTTGGAAAGCAGTGATGAAAATTTAACATTCTCATTGCAACACGATCTCCAGTCTGTTTCCTTTTTGGATGTTAATGTTTTTAAGGAACAAGATGGTTGCCTTGGTACAAAGCTGTATAGAAAGGAAACAGATAGGAATTCTTTACTATTAGTCTCGAGTTGCCACCCGCACAATATGGTAGCCAATATGCCTAAGGCACACATGATGAGAGTTAGACGAAACTGTAGCAATGATGTTGATTTTTTGACCATTGGCATGGGCATGTGTGATAGATTTTTGGAGAGGAGCTACTCCTATCATGCTACACAAGAAGCATTTTAGAGAAGTAGGATGTACTGATAGATTGGATCTTCTGAAACCAAAGCAGAACACAGAAAGACAACAGAATTAATTTTGTTACAACGTATACTAGACATTCTAAATTGATTGCAAACATTATTAATACTAACTGGAATATTCTGCAAGGAGAACCATTACTGTCCGAAGTCACCCAGAACAAACCCAGAATGGTGTACAAAAGAGGCCTTAATTTACAGGACAGATTAGTTCACAGCTACACTAGATCATTAACTGAGATAAATCATACTAACGGACCTTCCCTTCCCTTACTAGGGGAATGCATAATTGTTGTAATTGTAAATTCTGCAATCATATACTCAAATGTAGTACTTTCACTAGTTGCAATGGGACAAAGATTTACTGTATGAGATCAGAGATTTCATTAAATGCAGTACATCAAATGTGGTCTACCTTGACACCTGTAACTGTGGGGCTTTCTATGTTGGTAAAACCACTAGAACTTTAAAAGTACGAGTGGGTGAGCATTTTCATTACATTACTAATAATGATACTAGAAGTGCACTTTCGATTCATTGCAACATGTATAACATGAATACTCAGGAACATTTAATCAAATACTACGGTCTTGAAGTTGTCCGACTAGGCCCTAGAGGGGGTGATTTGGATGCCAAATTGAAATATAGAGAATCTTATTGGATCTATACCTTGGGATCCCTTATGGTCCCAGGTTTGAATGACAAGATTGATTTATTACCTTGTTTACAAAGGAGGTAACCACTCTCCTAGGATTTGATGATACAAATATGTATTGCAATTTTTTCCCTTCTTTTCTATCTTTTTTGTTGTTGTTTTTTCCCCTCTTGTATAATCCCTCTTTCCCCCTCCTCTTTCCCTTTCCTTTCCCCCTTTACTTCCCTACCCATTCCCCCATTTCCCCTTCCCCCTCCCCATCTCCCCCTTCTTTCTCTCTTTCTTCTCCTCTTTGATATATAATCTCTAAGCATAAATTACTGTGATTTGGGACTTTAATACATATATTTTTTTTGTTTCTCTCTTTCATAGGTTAAAATTATCTTTAACAATCCTTATGACATGGAGCATCATATTGCATTTCCCAGAGACTGGGATCAGATCTTCTGTCTAGTATAGCATTCTCATGACACTTGTTGATTTCAGCTGCTGAATCACTTATTTTTAATATTGCGCAATTATATGGTATTTTAAGCCCTCTACAGCTTTAATATCAGTGGCTGTTTACCTATAGCATTTGTGTGCTAATATATTTGGTCTATCTTTTCCTGCATTATTAGTATTAATCAAGAAAACACATGTTCCGGTTACTGTAGCTTTAAACCTTTTCTGTATTTGTACTAGTCTGTTTTCAGTAAGTACCACTCCCTGATGACGTGCAGATAGCATGAAACTGGTTGGGATCATTTGCTGTTGAGCTCTTTGGCTGATTTTGGCGTCTGCTTTTTACATTTAATAAATACATGCCTGTTTTGATGCCCAGTGGAGGATTGCTGAGTTTGCTGTACACATATTTCCTTTCATTCGTGCACCCTCTGTGGCAGTTTGAGCTGTTTTTGTCCGTTTTCTACAGCACAGAAGTGCACAGAGATTTGCATCGGGGGACTGGCTGCTTTTTGCAGGGTGGTGTTAGTTTGTTGATGCTTCGCATTGACTGCCCTGCCCACCCCAGCCACCTAAGGCCAGCTATAGATTTATTGGGAGGTGTGGTCACATAACCAATCATGTGACATAGCACTGCTTTTTTCTAAGTGTCCAGTTTCCAATTTGGCAGATTATATTCTCCCACCACTAGAAGTCGCTAGTGGTCCTTATTCTCCACCCCTTCTCTGTGTGCCTCTCCATCGTCCTACCTTGATGTTTACCTCTGCCCCCAAGTGTCACCCTTCCATTGTCCTTCATCACCTTACAAATTTTCTTTCTATAGGCAGCTGGATTCAAATGCTCCGACCTTCTGTACTAAAGATGGGCACCCTGCCACCACACTATTCTGCAGCCTCAATTTCTCCTACATTATTTTGTAGTCTTGACCACTTCAGCTTAATCACTGGGCACTGCACAGTAGGTGGCCCAGCCCCCTCCCCAGAGTAAATACCCTTATTTTCCATGACACCTGGCAATCACTGCTAGCCAGTACTACACTTAACTTGTTTCCCCTCCCAGCACCGTACATCCACCTCCTCATTGCAATGATGTCCCCAACATTTCTTCTTATTACATTCCTAACAGGCCACCTCAGCCATATTGCCATAGATGATGCCTCTCTTATGTTCACATTTCCACCCCTTCTACACCCCCCACTTTGCCCCTCCCATTGTACAAATACACCCTCTACATACTTCTCCTCAAGTCCTCCTCACCCTGCACCCATGTTGACCCTTATTGACCCTTCTTTCTTCATGATCATTAGAGCACTCTCACTTCCCTGCATTAACTGCAACCTTTGCTCTCCTGTACACCCTGCTAAACCCCCATTGCTCCTTCCTCACTAGGGGTGCTCCCAGAGGAGGAAGGCTATTGCCTCTATACTGAGCACCACAAAAATGCGTATACTTTTGCTTCTTCTTTGTTCAGGCAATGTGGAAATCAACCCAGGTCCCCAACAGCCTTTGCCTCACCTTCAGATCTTGCAGCTGCATCAGGCACAAAAATGATGCTATGCAATGTTCTGAGCCTAACCCAAAGATTTGCCCTGGTCCAGGTCTGGGTTGCCCATACTAACCCAGATCTCTTCATTATCAGTGAGTTCTGGCTTAAACGCATGGTCACAGACCAGCAAATCATCCTACTAAACTATAATCTCTTTAGGGCAGATAGAGTATCTAGAGGGGATGGTGTGATTATCTACTCCAAGGACAAATATAATATCACTGATGTTTAATGTATGTCAAAACCAAAAGAATTTGAGCAGGTCTCTCTGAAAATTAGTTTTCCATCCATGGAAAGCCTCTCTACAATCAGATACTACAGGCCCCCCTGCCAGTAATTCAAACATTCTCACTACTTTGAAGTCTCTAGTCACTGCCTCCACAAATGAAACAATCATTCTAGAGGAAATAAGGATGGACTGGCTCTTCCTGCAAATCCAACAGCCTCAAATGCCTCTGTGATAATCTTGACTTCACTCAGATCATCACCGAACCAACTAGGACAAACACCGCCAACCTTGCTAATAGCTCTCTTCTTGATATCATCCTAACCAACCATCTGCATAAAATCCTACAGTCTGCCATCTTTCATAATGACCTGAGCGACCATGGGTTTGCGATTTGCACCAGGGCCCAATCAAAGGTCCTTACATTACCCAAACTTTTATCAAAGTGTTCCTTCCATAAGTTTAGCCTTGAGAACTACCTGGTGGACCTAAGAAATGTAAGCTGTCAAGATCTATACCTTGCCAAGGTGGCAGATGAGGCTGTTGAGATATTTAATGATAAAATCACACACCTGGCTAATAAACATGCTGCCTTAGTAAAGATCAGAGCTTGTAAGTTCTTCCACCCTTGATTTACACTTGACCTTAAAGCAGCACTCACCAACTGTGATAAACTATGGTCTTGTGCCAGACAAACCAAATCTCTATCTGACTGGCAGATATTCAGAGCCACTAGGAATGCTTGTGTTTAAGTTATACAACATGCAAAATCAAACTTCTACATCACTACCCTGGACCAGGCAAACAGTACTTCAGCTAAACTCTGGAAGGCTATGAAATCAGTAGAAGGTCAGCAATCTGCTCCCTCTATTCCCACTAAAATCCTCACGAATGGTGTGGTTGTTGAGAATCATAACCAGATCCTTCAGGAACTTAATATACACTTTGCCACCACTGGGTTGACTTTTGACTCCTCCCCATACACCAATTTAGTCAACACTGCCCAAGTTAGTAACCTTAAACCAGTTCCTCCATCAACCACTCCTTCCAGCTCCAGCATGTTTCCTTCAAAGAAGTTGAGGATCTCTCCTCATTAAGCTAGACACCAGGAAGGCCAGTGGTGAGGACGGGCTTGATCCATCCCTGCTCAGACTAGGTCACTACTACCTTACTGCCCCCATACTACACTTATTCAACCTTTCCATAGATATTGCCTCAGTACACAACTGCTGGAGAGCCAAACACATAATTCCTCTTTTTAAATCAGGTGACTCGTGTGATCTAAATAACTATAAGCCAATCTCTATCTTGCCTACACTCTCCTACACTCTCCAAATTCTTCAAGAAATTAGTATACAACCAGCTTTAGCACCACCTCAAAAGTTACTGCCTCCTCAACCCTGCACAGTCAGATTTTAGGTCAAATCATAGTACCATCACTGTCATTGAAAAAGCCACCAATGACTGGATTACTGCCCATGCTGCAAAAAGATTCACAGGCACCACCTTCCTTGATCTCAGCAAGGCATTCAACACTGTCGAACACAGCAGCACTAAGAGCACAACATGGAACTAAAGAAAAGCTGCAGATTAAACTTCTGATGAAAATGAAATATATTTGTTAAAAACACTGTTTGTGTGTGCACTCACTATCACGAGGTGTTTGAGCTCTATATTCCAAGACAGAAACTAGTAAGAGAAGCAGTAGTTCCCTGAGAGGTACTTGGGAACTACAGCTCAGTAAACCAAGGGGAATTTTAGCTCTCTTGTCATTACCTGGCATTTTGTCTGTTAGTTAAACCACTTCTGAATAGTAATTTTAACTACTAAACCTTTTGTGTATGTAAAGTTTGCACAGAGCAGTCCATGACCCCTGGGTTCCCTCCTGGGTCAGGACCTGCATAAAAGCAAGCCCTGCAGTGAGCGATGTTTAGAACACAGCAGCACTGTAAGAGAGAGCAAGCCGAAGATCCATCTGCCCCCCCTTTTTGGGTTTCCTTAATTCAAATGCTGCAGGACATTCAGAGGGACTCCAAGATGTACACTGTGTCCTGTTTTATGTTGTATGTTGTGTTTGTTGGGCTGGCCACCACAATCTGTATTTATTTTTATGTCTTCTGTTGTGTGTGATCCCCCCCCCTGTGTATCCATGGATCTCCTTCCATAACTCTAGCAGCCTAAGTTATGGAAACTAAGTGTGAAGCAGAAATGTATTTAAAAATAAAGAAAAAGCTGGCTTGTAACTTCAAGTCTTCAATTAATTAGTTTAAAGCCTCTTTGGAAAGCAGGCATTCGACAGTGCGAGCATTTTAAGAGTCTGCTCCAAACGCTCGCACTATCACAAGGATGGAAAAGGCTCTGGAAGCAGTCTTTAATTTAATAAGGGTGTCCGTCTGCATTATAGACAGAACGGATGAAAAGAAACAAAATACAAGTGAAGTAAAGCCTTCCTTTTTATGGGAGATACAGAGAAGTCCAGACTGCTGCTGTTTAAATTCATTCTGAGCTCTGCCTTTGTTGTTTAGTTAGCAGTCTGTAGAAAACTGTTTAAACCGCCTGAAAAGTACTGGTTTGGGCACAATATTCCTATAGTAGTGCTGCCATTTAATTAAATAAATTCTCCACAAGGCACAGAAGGAATTCCCCCTTAAAAAGCACTACTGAAAGAGAGTATTGGTAATGTGAGTAAACTTTGTTTGTGTGCCTCTGCTTCTTGCTGAAAACACTCACATTACCAACACCTCTAGGAAGAAATATGTTTGGCTGTACTAAAAAGAATTAAGTAACACTTGACTTACCTGTATAAGGCAACTTAAATTATACCAAGGTAGTTTTCTTTTTAAAGTTTCTGTGTAGCCAAATGCTGCTGTTTCAAGCTCCCTGCTTCATTGTTCCCTATGGACGGCGCCCAGTTTCCCTGTTTTATCCCTTACAAGAGGAACTTCCTTCTGTGAAAGTTAAAATATTGAGACAGCTCATAAAATTTGTTTTGAATGTCAAAATGTTTTGGAATGTTACTTTATGTTTAAATAAAATAAGATATTTTATTTTGAGAAAGATTGAATGGATAAAATTTTAAAACTAGATAACGAGGTCACATGTCTGTAGAAACTGCTATATAAGCAGAACTACCTAGGAAGCTAGCAGTGTAAGGGAGGGTGTGAATCTGTTAACACCCAGTCCTGAGATAGTCAGTACTACCTCTGATATGTAAACTATGGACTTTTTGGCTTGGTTTATTATTTTGTCGTTTCCAGTCCGCTCTAGGTAATAAATTTTTAAGTTTATTCTGCTAATTTTTGTCTGAGCACTTTGTTTATCCCACACCATTTCACAAGCACTAAGATCACAACATGGAACTAGTGCAAAGCTGCTAATTAAACTTCTGATGCAAATGAAATAAATTTGTTAAAAACACTGTGTGTGCACTCACTATCGCAAGGTGTTTGAGCCCTATATTCCAAGACAGGAACTAGAAAGAGGAGTAGTAGTTCCCTGAGAGATACTCAGGAACTACAGCTCATGAAACCAAGGGGATATTTATCTCTCTTGTCATTACCTGGCATTTTGCCTGTTAGTTAAGCCACTTCTGAGTGGCAATTTTAACTTATAAACCTTCTGTGTATGTAAAGTTTGCACAGAGTACTCTGTGACCCCTGGGTTCACTTCCTGGGTCAGAACTTGCATAAAAGCAAGTCCTGTGGTGATCAGGGTGGGTGCACATTAGCGCACATGAAGACACACATGTTGGTGCATGTTTTGCATGTTTAGTGATTTCTGCAAGTAAAGTAACCAAAAATAAAGGAACTCTAAGAGCATTCTGAGGTAAGGCTTATATAGCCTGAGTATTTGTACAGTAGCGTTCATAAATACTAGGTGCTAATACTGTAGTACAGAGGACACTAGAAGGCCAGTAGTCACACATTCTCATGAAATAGCACTTTGTACAGTGTTACAGTCTAGACTGTGAAATGGAGGATGAAATAGAGACCCAAGGTGGACAATTAGGAATAAAATGTATGTCCTGTTCCATGTACAATTTTGCCCCAGATATCACACAAAATCAAAGCTATACATGTTCCAAATATGTGGAAAATAGTGGTGTGGCTTATGTAATCACTCAATTTAATAACAGCCTCACAAAACTCGAATGAAGCCAGAAAAATATGGCAGACAGACATAATGTAGGATTAAAAGCATTGAAACTGCAAAGTACCACAAGCATTCCTACAGTGGATATATCACTTAGTGGTTCCCCCCACCCCCCACTACTAATAAATACTGCCTCTGGGAGTTTGTTTCTTCTGCCTCCTCAAACAGACAATCCCCCTAACAGGAAAAGAGATAGAGAGGACAGCACACTGGACAATTCTAAAGACAGATGGTATCAAGTCCAAAATTGAAAAATTCCAAAAAAGAAAGGGAAAAAAGCAGACCAGTTCACTCTTGCAATGCAGAATAGATTTGACCCTCTCATAAATGAGGAAATACAAAATGACTGTGAAGGAACAGTGAAAATAGTTGAATCTAACTCCTTAAATACTGAGTCAGACAGTATACCATTAAGTACATCAAATGGGCACTTAATTATGTTTGAACAAGTCATAACACCAATAAGAACTCAAACTAATGAATCAAACCAGAAAGTAATAGTAGATCAACAACATACAGAGGAACACATGGAAATAGACAACACAAACAGTAACATAAAGAATGTTTATCTACTAGGAGATTCGATTGTCAAAGGATTGGACAGAGCTGTTTGTGACCTGGATAAACATAACAGAATTATGTCATGTTTCAAAGGAGCCAAACTATCATACATTGCAAAAATGGAGAAAAGACATACTGAACTGAAGGAATGAAAAACAGTTTGTAATTATTCATGCTGGAGCTAACAATGTTTTACAACAAAATACACAACAGGTCAAGCAGGAATTTGTTAATTTGACTAACAGAATGATGGACTGGGACTGTGAACTTACATTTTCAGAAATCCTTCCCATTCCCAGGGCTTCTTATCAACAGATGTGCAAAATAAAACACATAAATTATTGGCTTACGCAATGGTGTATAAAGCAATGTATCTGATGTATAACACATTGGGAAGAATTCTCTCACAGAGATTATCTCATTAGTAAAGACAAACTACACTGGAGTAAACAGGGAAGTCAGCTTTTGGGAGAAAGACTGGGAAATTATATTACTAAACATTTAAACTAGAAGTGACGGGGGTGGAGTCTAAAACCAGTATACATAACACTTTAATCAACTACAACCACTACAATCAACCTAACCTAGTACCCAAGGTTCTCTCAGTAACTAAACACACCAACAACACATCTATAAATAAAGATATGGAAATAAACAAAATGTACAAAGTAATTATGAAGAAAACACAATACAATAAATAAATACAGATCCTACTATTAAAAGCTAGAAGCCTGTCCAACAAAATGGACAAATTAAAACATACCCTAACCATCATGAAAATTGACATCTGCAGAGTCACAGAGACTTGGTTCTCAGACACTGAATGGAATAACAACATACCAGGCTATGCTAGCTTTTTTAAAAAAATAGAACAGTTAAAAAAGGGGATAGGTGGCATTGTATGTTGCAGAACACTTAAAGGGATATCAGATATTTCCTTATCAGTCAAACAGAAATAATATGGGTCAAACTACCACTAGATAATAACATCACAACAGTCGGTCTAGCCTATCATTCCTCCAACCTGGGACCAGTTGAAAATCAACTTTTCTTTGATGAAATTGAGAATATGTAAATAAAAAAATGATTTTATATTGATGGGTGATTTTAATCTTCCAAATATAAACAGGGCACATTATGATACCAGAGGACAGCTTGAAAAAAGATTCATTGAAATTAGTTTTCTTCATGGTCTAAAGCAAATAACCAAACTCTCAACCAGGAATAACAACATTCTAGACTTAATACTGACTAATATTAAGAATCTCTGCACAACTCTGCAAATTTCGTCACCCTTAGTGACAGTGATTATAATATGGTTCAAATTAATCTAATGAAACACACCAAAGAAATTAATGGAATAATAGTTTAGAAACTATTCAAAAGCTGATTATGTAAATATTAAAACCCACCTTAACCAGTGGAATTGGAAGGAGACTGTAAATAATCTCAACCTAAAACAAACCTGGGAGCATATTAAAAAGAAAACTGATTATTGCATTAATAAATGGGTACCATTAAGAACCAAATACAATAACAAGAAACAAAGAATTCCACCTTGGTGGAATGGGAAAATTAGGAAATTAATAAAAGAAAAGCATACTATAAATACAAAAAAATCAAATAAGAATGATGACTTGGACAAATTTGGAGTGTTAGCCAAGAAAAAAAAACATATTCATGTGGCAAAACAAAAACTAGAACTAAATTTAGTCAAGAAAATTAGAGACAACAGGAAGCAGTTCTATAACTATGTTGGGACACTTAAAGGAAATCAAAATGGAATTGGTCCCCTAGTTTCTAATAATAAACTACTAAATGATGAGACCGACACAGCAGAGGAACTGAATTCCTGTTTTGGAAGGTGTCTTTAAAGTGGATAATAGCTTTGACCTAAATACACTTAACACATGTGACTCAACAATCCTGTTCGCTGAGCAAAATGTATTAGACACCATTGGATTGTTAAAAATAGGATCATCCCCAGGACCTGATGGTGTAAGTCCACAGTTTTTAAAAACATTAAGTAAAGAGCTAGTAGGACCATTAATCATCTTGTTTAATACATCCATTAAGGAAGACAAAACCCTCGAATCATGGGGCAGAGCTAACATCACACCAATATTTAAAGGAGGTAATAAACAAAATGCATGTAACTACAGGCCTATCAGCCTTACATCAATCATCAGCAAACTGTTAGAGCAACTAATACAAAATAAAATAATCATATAAAGAACTGTGCCTATATTGACATCTCTCAACATGGATTTACATTAGGTCAGTCATGTTTAACTAATCTTATACATTTTTTGACCCAGTCAGTGATGCATTAGAACATGGAATGCCTGTTGATGTACTATTTCTGGATTATGCCAAGGCGTTTGACACAGTGTGACATAGAGTCCTAACAGAACAGTTAGTTAAAATAAATTTAGATATAAAAATCATAAAATAGATAGACTCGAAGTTGAAAGACAGACAACAGAAAGTAGTCATCAGAGGACATGAAACCAACTGGACACATGTCACAAGTGGGGTGCTTCAGGGCTCTGTGTTGGGCCCATTATTATTTAATATACTCATTTCAAGTATGCAGACAAACAGTGGTGTCTGGATGAATAAATATGCAGATGACTGCAAAATTGGATGCATTGTGAATAATGCAGAACCAATCAATTATTTACAGGATAATTTAAACAAACTGTGTAATGGGCACATCTTAACAAGATGAATTTTAAAGAACTAAAGTTCAAGGTGATGCACCTGGGCAAAAATAATGTTATGGCACAATATGTAATGAATAATACCCAACTTTTAACAACTATAGAAGAAAAAGATCAGGGTGTCATAATAACAGATAACCTTAAATTCGACACTCATGCAAATAAAACATTTAAGAAATGTTATGGCAACTTTGGATGCATTCAGAGGCATATAAAAAGCAGAAAACCTTAAATTATACTCCACTTATACACTAGCCTTATTTGACCACATCTGGAGTACTGTGCTTCTTTTTGTACCCCTACTACTAAAGGTTGTAAAAATATGGTAGAGAGAGTACAACGGAGGGTTACAAAAAAAAAATAGTGTAAAAAATAAGGATTACAGTGACAGATTAAGAAACATAGAAACATATAAACATAGACTTTGACAACAGATAAGGACCACTTGGCCCTCCTAGTTTGCCCATTTCCCTACCTACAGGATAAGCTGCAGATCCTAGTTAACCAACAGCCTATTTCTTCCAACACCCCACAAGAATTACTTTATGTCTGTCCCATGCATTTTTGAATTCTCCCACAGTTTTAGACCCCACAACCTCCTCAGGAAGACTGTTCCATGAATCCACCACCCTCTCTGTGAAAAAAAACTTCTTCACATTACCCCAGAGCTGTCCCCCTCTATCTTCAAATTGTGTCCCCTTGTTCTTGCACATCTCTTTTTCTGAAAGATGTTACCCTCTTGGACTTTATTGATTCCACTGAGGTACTTTAAAGTTTCTATCATGTCCCCCCTCTCCCTCCTTTCCTCAAGGGTATACATATTAAGCTCCTTTAGTCTCTCCTTGTATGGCTTCTCTTGCAGACCCTGCACCATTTTAGTTGCCCTTCTCAGGACTGCCTCCATCCTGGCTACGTCCTTGTGAAGATGGGGTCTCCAGAACTGGATACAGTATTCCAGATGGGGTCTCACCAACTGTATGTACAGAGGGATAACAATGTTCTGTTTTCTGCTGGTTAACACCTATCCCTATACATCCCAGTATCCCCCAGCCCTCCCTACTGCCTTCTCATATTGCTTGCTAACCTTAAGGTCATCTGATATGATTACCCCCAAGTCCCTATCCATTTGTGTTGTTGTTACTACCCTCCCATTATGTAATCTTCTCCTGGGTTTTGTTTCCCAGATGCATTATTCTGCACTTCTTTGCATTGAATCCAAGCTGCCATACTTCTGACCATTCCTCCAACCTTGCCAAGTCCCTTCTCATCCTTTCCATGCCTCCTTGTGTATCAACCCTGCTGCAGTTCTTTGTGTCATCTGCAACGATGCATACTTTTCCTTCCAGTCCATCTGCAATGTCACTTATAAAGACATTAAAAAGGACTGGACTCAGTACAGAACCCTGCGGTACCCCACTAGTAACCCCTCTTTCTTCAGCATGGACTCCATTTACAATTATGTTCTGTGTCCTGTTGTCTAGCTAATGTTTTACCCAGGCTACCACCCTGGCACCCACTTTCAGGCTGGTTAATTTGACAATTAGTCTTTTGTGTGGGACTGTGTCAAATGCCTTGCTAAAGACTAGGTAGGCCATGTCCACAGCCCCTCCCTGATCTACTACTTTGGTCACCCAGTCAAAGAGATCAATTAGATTCATCTGACATGACCTTCCCACTGTGAACCAAAGTTGCCTTAGATCCTGTACCCCACTGGCCTCTATGCACTCAACAATTCTTTCCTTCAGAAGTGATTCCATCACCTTCTCTACCACAGAGGTCAAACTGACAGGTCTGTAGTTTCCTGCCTCTGTCTTGGTCCCACTTTTGTGAAGGGGGATCATATCCCTTCCTCTAGTCCTCAGATACCACACCATCCTCCTATGATTTGTTAAAAAGGGTAGTCAGTGGTGTCACTAGTTCTCCACTTAATTTTTTTAGAATTCTGGGGTGAATTCCATCAGGCCTCATTGCTTTGTTCACCTTCAGTTTTAGGAGTTCTTTCAGAACCCTTTCTTCTGTGAAACATTGAACCTGTAGTTCATGGAATATAGATCCCTAAGAGGAGACCTAATTTATCTCTTTAAAGCATTTCAAAATGAATCCCTGTTTGTTAATAATACTAAGTCTCATAAACTGCAGCTAAAAACATCTGTAAGTAAAACAACCAGGTGGAAAACTTTTTTCACACAAAGAGCCCCAGCTACCTAGTAGTGTAGTTATGAGTAAGTCAGTTGAACAGTTTAAATTAAATTTGATTATATGGATAAAAAAAATGTATAGCTTCCACCATTAAAGATAGTGGTGGCGGGTTCATTATGGGCCCTCAGCCTTATGAACCTGTACATAACAATGAAACTATGGAACTTTATTTATTGCTTTAGTTCAGTCACTGACATTTATACATCTCTATTCCATTTTAATTCAAGTTGTGCATGTTGCACACCCGCGGCCATTATTATTTACTGTTTACTATGCCAGCATCATTTATTGTATTCCATGTCTGTATTTACATCATCTTGCTACTCCTGTATATGTTCGTTTAGGCTTTTTTTGCACATTGTACCCACTCTTGTTACCTGTATTATGTATATAGTAAGTAAAGTTAAATTTATTTATGTAAGGCACCTTTCCTGAGCTCAGGGTGCCTTTACAATACAGTACAATAGCAGATTAAAATCAATAAAATTGATAACAGTCAACAGCAATCACTCAATAAGACCCTGAAAATGCTTGGTTAAATAAATACATTTTTAAGGATTTTTTTAAATCCTTAAACAGTCGGGCTATCTCATATCTGGTGAGGTAGAGAATTCCACAGGGTAGGTGCTATAAAGGCAAAATATCTTCCTCCAGATGTTTTCAGGGATACCCTGGAATCTCTAGCAATCCCTCACCAGAGGATCGGAGTGAGTGGGAGGGGCAGTAGTAAGACAGGAGTTCTTTCAGGTAGTGATGTCCCAACTCATGTAAGGCCTTGTAGGTCAGTAATGTGACCTTGAAGATGATCCTCCACTATATAGGCAGCCAGTGCAGTTCGCACAGTACAGGTGTTAAATGACTGGAAAATGCCTGAGGTACAGGCGATGCTAACTGAGGGAGCAGTGGATGTGGCAGCAGTCACTGAGACTTGGGCCACTGCAGGACATGACTGGGACCTGAACCTGGAGGGTTACACTATGTTCAGGAAGGACAGGGGGGAGGGAAGGGGAGGAGGGGTAGCAATGATAGTCAAAAACTGCATTGGCATAGGGGGAGTAGAGGAGGCGGAGGGAACCGTGGAGGCGATTTGGGTCACCTTGATAACAAGGGGGGGCAAGAGAGTTAAAATAGGAGTGGTGTATAGACCCCCTGCCCTGGCGGAGGAGCTGGAGGACAGTCTGGTGGCAGATGTTGGGAGGCACTGCAGACTGGACAGAGGAACAGTGGTGGTGTTGGGGGACTTAAACGTGCCAGGAACAGACTGTGAGACTATGACATCTTCTGTGACCAGGGAACAGAGGTTGTTGGATGTCTTTCAAGACGCGTTCCTAACTCAGCAGGTGAGGGAACTGACCAGGGAGGCGCGGGTACTGGATGTGGTCCTGGCAGACAGTGACCAGATTGGGGCCTGGAGGTAAGGGACCCATTGGCGGGAGTGACCATGCCACGGTCTGGTTCTGCCTGGACCTAGGAGGGTGAAGGCTGCACAAAGACTGAAGTAACCGACTTCAGGGGGATTTTAAGGAAGCAGGAAGGATCCTTAATCAGAATTTGGATGGGATTGGGTCAGACATGGACGCTGATAGTAGGTGGAAATCATCAGGAGAGGGGTGCAGGATGCTACCAACACCTGTGCAAGAGTAAGGCCTAAATGGTGAGGGCCCAAAACCCTGCTGGTGGACCAGGAGGTCCAGGAGGTGGTGCGGGAAAAGCAGCCTATAAGCAATTCAAGTGCTCAAGGAGTGAAAGGGATCGAGGAGTATGAGCTGATGGCAAGAAGGGCCACTAGAGTGGTGAGGGCAGCTAAGGCAAGGAAGGAGCAGAACCTGGCCAGGAAATGAGAGGGAACAAGGGTTCTTTAGATACATTGGGAAAAACGAAGGGTGAAGGGAAGATTAGCAGGATTAAATCAGGAGAGATGGGCACAAGACCTGGGGAGCAGGCTGAGGTACTAAATGAGTACTTCACCTCAGTTTTCACCAAGGAAAATGGGGTGCTGCATCATACATGGGAGGAGACAGAGATACTGAGGAGGGGACCCTTACCGATTGGTGGGTCTGGGAGAAGGGGCATCACTGGCAGTTGGGAGGGCTAAGCAGGGAGAAGAGGTACGGAAGTGAAATCACAGCAGATAGAGTGAGGAAGCCCTCAGCTCCCTTAAGATGGAGAAAGCACCGGGCTGGATAAATTACATCCCAGAGTGCTGAAGGAACTTGGATATCCTGGCGAAACCCTGGCGGAGCTTTCATCATCTCTCTGAGGACAGGGTGGGTGCCCCAAGACTGGAAGGTGGCGCATATAGTGCCTATCCACAAGGGGGATCAAGGGAGGTGGCAGGAACTACAGGCCTGTCAGCCTGACATCAGTGGTGGGCAAGGTGATGGAGGGCATTGTCAAGGAAAGGCTAGGGGGACCTGGATAAGTCAGGTGCCTGGACAATAGACAGCATGGATTCATCCTGGGAAATTGTGTCAGACAAACCTGGTGGAGTTCTATGACTGGGTGATAAGTGCCTTGGACCTGGGTAGACCAGTGGACGTCCTCTTTCTAGACTTCAGCAAGGCATTTGACTCTGTTCCTCATGTGGGCCTGTTGGATAAGCTTGGAGAAATGGGGGTGGGGAACCAGATGATCAGATGGATGGGCAATTGGCTCCAGGACCAGACCCAGAGGGTCGTAGTTGGTGGGATAGTCTCATCCCCAAGGAGGGTCATTAGTGGGGTCCCACAGGGATCAGTCCTTGGGCCCCTTCTGTTCAACGCCTATGTATCTGACATAAGGACAGGAATCAGGAGTGAGATGAGTCTCTTTGCAGATGACTCAAAACTGGGGGCAGTGGTGGATGGGGAGAAGGGAGGATGGCCCTACAGGGGGACCTGGAGGCTCTGGAAAGATGGTCTAGAAAGTGGAAGCTGAGGTTCAATGCAGGGAAATGCAAGGTACTCTACCTGGGGGCCAGAAACCCAGGCCAAGTGTACACCCTGGGGGGGGAATGCTACAAGTCTCGATGGCTGAGAGGGACCTGGGGGTGGTGGTGGATGTCAAGATGAATAACTCTGAGACTTGTAGGAAGGCTGCAGCCAAGGTCAACAGGATGCTGGGATGCATCGCTAGGGGGATCACCTCCAGAAGGAGGGAAGTGATACTCCCTCTGTATAACTGCTTGGTGAGGCCGCACCTTGAGTACTGCTTGCAGGTTTGGAGACCACACTTAAAGAGGGACATTAACCTCTTGGAGAGGGTCCAGAGGAGGGCAACCAAAATGATTTGGGGCTTGGGGGACAGGACCTATGAGGAGAGGCTCGAAGAGCTAAATATACACATTGGAAGAGAGAGGGACCGGGGGACATGATAGAGGTCTTCAGGTACATGAAGAGGGTAAATGGGGAGGAACAGTCAGGGTGCTTTGAAGGAAGGAGGAGGGGCCACTAGGGGCATGGGTGGAAGCTGGAGGAGGAAGATTCAGGGAGAGAGGAGGTGCTACTTCACTGAGAGGGGGGTGGATCCATGGAATGCACTGCCTAGGGGGCTGGTGGAGGCAGAGACAGTTGAGGGGGTTCAAGAGGGGGTGGGACAGGTACAGGGGAAGGGTTCTGGAAGCAAAATCCAATGTAGCAAGAATATTCAGAACTGGGAAGGGAGAAGCCAGAGAAGGCGAAGGGGACAGCAAGGTCAGCACCTAGGGTGGGGGCTGACCAAATGAGCAGACACGAAAGACCGTTAGGCCTATTCTGCTGGCATTTTAGTATGTTAGTATGTTAGAGGTTCCAGTCAACAACCTGGCCATCATGTTCTACACTAGGTCAAGCAGTGGATATCAACCCTCAGTAGCCCTAGACAGAAGGCATTGCAGTAATCAAAATGACTGGTGACAAACACGTGGACTAGGGAAGGAAGATCTTTGGGCAGGACTAAGTGTTTCACCCAGGCTATATTCTTTAGATGGAAAAAGGAGGATTTGACTTGAGCCGACACCTGCACCCTCAGGGTCAGGCCCTCATCAGATACCAAGCCCAGGTCATGCACCTGGCCCGAGGACAAAAGCAGGGTCCCCCCAAGGTATAAACCTAAGGGTTTTCCCACCCATGCCCCGTCATCCTAAAACCAGGGTCCACCACCAATACCTCTGTTTTACTCAAATTCAACTGAAGCCAGCTGGTACTCATCCAGTTCTGTATCTCCAGCAGGCAGTTTTTAAACACTGTGACTGAATCAGGCTCCTGTTCAGGCAAAAAAGCAATGTAGAGCTAGGAATCATCAGCATAGCAATGAAAACTGAGCCCATACCATCTTATAATGTCCCCTAATAGAAGCATATACACTGCGAATAACAAGGAGGACAACACCCAGCCCTGTGGAACCCCACAGGCAGCCAGTGAGGGGCCAAGGAGTGAATTCCCAACACCACTGTCTGTGATCTGTCCTCAAGGAAGGATCAAAACTAGCTGAGGACTGCCCCCCTCAGTCCACAGAAAAATCACAGGTGCTCGAGCAACACCATATGATCCACAGTGTCAAATACTGCTGCGAGATCAAGGAGAACCAAGATGGAATGGGCTGTCTGATCTTTTGCCATCAGGAGATCATTTAGTACCTGCACCAGGGCCATCTCAGTGCTATGCTGTTTCCTGAAGCCAGACTGGAAAGGGTCATAGACATTGTGGCTGGCTAAATGATCCTCCAGCTGCAAGACAACCACTTTCTCAATAACTTTCCTTACAAATGGTAAGTTTGAGACTGGTCTGTAGTTAGCTGGGCAGTTGGGATCAAGGGAGGGCTTTTTCAAAAGGGGGCATATTACTGCCTCCTTTAAGGGATCTGGAAAGATAACTCTCTCCAATGAAACTGCCACTATCCCAGCAAGGACCAGACTGATGATCTCTTCACACCCCACTGTAGTAGTAGTAGTAGTAAGAACTTTATTTTTATACAGGAATTAGTAGGCGTGTAGAGCCCGGATCCGAACTACCGTAGGTTGGCCACAAAGTCTGGACAATCCTCATTATATCCATGACTCCGGTTGGCTAAAGATGAACCAAGTCAACTGGGCATTAGTGCCACCCAATTGACTAGTGCAAGGTCCAATGGGAATGCACTGGCTGATCTCATCCCTGATGATGGACACCTTATCAACAAAAAACTGTGCAAACTGCGCTCACTGTACTTGTGACAATGACCGACCGGCATGGAGACAGACTGGATTGCACAGTCTGTCCACAGTCCGGAAGAGCTGGGCTGGCCTATTCTTCACTCTAGGAATTTCCCTGTACAGGAACTCTGCCTTCTTATGGGAAATTGCTGCTTGGTAGATCTTACAGTAATCCAACAATCCAAGCTTATCCACCTCCTTCCTTCTAGACTCTGATTAGTATCTTTGGTTTTCTTTTCTTTTTTTTTTTTCAATTTAACATTTATTCAACATTTTTCAAATACAGAGAGATGATCTTCTGTTAACATACGTAAAATCAATATACATAATATCGGTATAACCATGGAAAAAGGATCCTCTCTCTCCTCTCCCCCACCCCACACCTCCGGTTCACACAGGGAGAATCTTTCTGTTAATAAATTCTCTACTACCAAGTGTAAAGACTTCTATGTACTCTGAAGCGTATACAGGGTTAGCAAAGAACCCCAGTTTTTGAGAAACTTCTGTGACTGGTTATTCAAACTAGCAATGGTCCGCTCTAGATGAAGGTTGGCCAACAATTCCTGTAACCATTCACTGTAAGAAATTTTCAACTTGTCCTTCCTGTGTCACAAAACCATTCTCTTAACGGACAACACAATGAGGGTTATATGATATCTTCTGCTGGTAACAGTGACGGAAGTGAGGTCACCCAGGACACACATTTCCAGTGTGAAAAGTTCTGACAGACCCAGAAGGGGGTCAGCTTTTTGTTTGATGGTGGTCCAAAGGGAGGCAACCGTAGGACATTTCCAGAAGATGTGAAAAAGGTTGCCCTCATTCTGCTGGCACCTGGTACAAACAGGTGAAGAGATCAAGCCTAATTTTGCCATCTTCTGGGGGGAGTAATACAGATTGTGTAGTAATTTAAACTGTATCAAACGAAGTCTGTCCTGAGTCAGAAACTTGTGACAGACCTTCCATAAGGAGGGCCAATTTAAATCGTGTTCAGGAAAAAGTGTGGCCCAGTACGGGGACGCACCAAGATAATCAGGCCACTTCCTACTATACAATATCTCATACAATTTAGAGACAGCATGTGGGAGGCCCATGGGGGGAATTAAGTCCGGGAGAGGTAGACCCAGGGATGTTGGTGGTGCTTTATCGAAGCATTTTATTACGAGGTGCCAAACTGGTATATTCTAAAGACCGCAGGGTTCAGAATATGAAATTTGTCAAGGATTTCAGAAGAGGTTAACCACTGACCATCTGGTTTTTGAAGGGGGGAAAGAGAACAATTCCCTATCAAGGGGATCCATCTCAACTGTAATGGGCCACCCTCAATTGTGAGATTGGGATTACCTCACCAAGGTTGAGCTGGGTCCAAGGTATGCTTATACTTTAGGAAGGAGCAGAGCTGCGAGTAGATACGAATGGATAATGCCATGGGAGTATTATTAAGCGTGGGAGGTAGAGACCTTGGATTAACATGTAATAATGCAGCAGGCGAGAGCCCCTGGGCATGTATTATGCTCTTCTCTATATGGAGCCAAATAAGAATGTAGGACTGCTCCTGCTGGGGGTAGTCCCACCTAAGCCATTGCAAATGTTTGTTCAAATGGCTGGCCCAATAATAGAGCCCTAAATGGGGGAGTCTCAACCCCCCTTTCAATTTCAACGTTTACGAGTTTATCATAAGCTATCTGGGGCTTTATATCAGCCCAAATGAAGGCCGAGAAAGTCCGATGGATTTTTTAAAACCACTTCAGTGGCAACCAGATGTTCAAAAGATTTAGTGGATAAAAAAGCCTCAGAAAAACATTCATCTTGATGATGTTGATTTTACCCCAAATAGATAAGGGGAGTAACTCCCATCTATTGAGATCTTGTCTAGTAATGGTTGTCAAGGACTTGAAATTTAATTGGAAAAATCTACTTGGCTCCCTGGTCAAGTACAGCCCCAGATATTTCAATCTGTTGGGCTGCCAAGTGATACCCACTGATGTCACCACAACCTTTAAAGCCTTGTGATTCAAGGGGAAGACTACCGTCTTGCCTTCGTTTAATTTATAATTAGACATAGAACTAAATTCTCTTAGTGTGTATAGTAATGCAGGTATAGATTCCTCGGGTTGAGATAGTTGAAGGAGAAGATCGTCCTCATACGCCAACACTTTGACAGTCAACTGCTGAATACCTACTTCCTGAATTTTCATGTTGTCCACAATCCTCCGGATAAGTGGTTCCATATAGATATTAAACAACAGGGGATATAACGGACAACTTTGCCTGGTGCCCGCATGGAGCCTAAAGGAATCAGATAAGACCCCATTGCAGACGACTCAGGCCATGGGAGATTTATATAAGACCATTATCCACTCTATAAATGGGGAGGGAATCTGAAGCTACAAGTGAATGGAACAAAAAGTTCAAGTCAACCCTGTCAAATGCCTTCTCGGCATCCAAAGAGATAAGCACAGCAGGAAAATCAGCATCCCTGGAAGCCGAGAAGACATGTGAGAGGGTTCTAAAGTGGTCAACCGAAGATCTCCCCTTCATGAAACCTACCTGCTCTGGACCTATAATATCTGGCAGGACGAGACTGAGCCGATCCGCCAGGAGCTTCGTTAAAATCTTTAAGTCCTGGTTGAGAAGCGAAATCGGCCAATAGCTCTGGATCTGTTCGGGAGGTTTACCATGTTTCAATATTAAAGTTATCAAGGCCTCGAAGAGGGAATCATCTTAAGCTTGGCCAGAAAGAACATACTGGAATAAGGAGAGCAATCCAGGTGCTAATTGAGCCATGAAGGCTTTATAGAAATTGGTGGAAAATCCATCCGGTCCGGGCGTCTTATCGATGAGCAGGTCCCTGATAACCATAAGTATTTCTTCTAAAGTAATGGGGGTAACTAAGGAGGACTTCTGCAGGTCCGAAAGTTGAGATAACTTGATTTGGGAGAAGTAGGAGGATAACTGAGATGCAGAAGGAGGGTCCTCCATGGGGCTATACAATTTTGCATAATAAGCATGAAATTCTGAAGTTATATTTGCAGGGGATGTTATGAGAATATCACTGTGTTGTGAGTGGACTGCAGCTATCAATCTATGGGACTCTAGCTGTTTAAGCTTGAGGGCTAAAAGACGTCCTGCTTTGTCGCCCTGATCTGCTTGATAAGACTGAGTTTTTAAAATAGCAAACTCTGCCCTTTCTCTTAAAATATTCAGGTATGAGTCTCTGAGTTTCACAAGGGTCTCTCTGACATGTTCCGGGGATTGATGGGACAGCTCCTGTTCAATGGCCCTAATTTGGGACAGCAAGCTTTTAAGCTGCTCATTCTGATCTTTCTTCCTTTTGGAAGCTAATCCTATCAATTCCCCATGGAGATAAGCCTTGAGTGAGCACCATTCAATATCAGACTTCCCCGTAGAACCAAAATTAATATCCATAAAAGTGGAAATATGCTCGGAGACATAAGTCACGTATTTTGGGATCTTCAACAATTGGTTATTGACCTTCTATCTCTTGCCAAATGTGGGGAATGTAGATAGGGAGATCGAACAGGCAACTGGTGAATGGTCAGAGAGCGGCCCTGCTAATATCTCCGAGTCCATCACCACCGGGATTAGTAAGCGGGAGATCAATATGCAGTCAATGCGGGACGAAGAGTGGTACACAGGGGAGGTTAAGGTGAACCCAGTGTTGGATGGGTGAAGGATGCACCAAATGTCCACTAGTCCTGTGCTATCCAACCAATCCCAGAGAGCTTGCTGTGCTGGAGAAAGCCCTTTATGGGGCCTACCAGAACAATCTATCTGAGGATCGATCACCAGATTGAAATAGCCCACAATTATTAAAGGAGTTTGCAAGAATGAGGAGAGGATGTTGAGAATGCGTTTGAAAAAACTGGGAGTGTCAGTGTTGGGGCCGTATATACTGCCTAGAATAACCTCTTTGGTATAAAGCTTATCTTTTACAAACACATAGCATCCCTCAGGATCTGCTATGATCAGAACAGGAACAAATAGTATGGCCCTGAGCAACAGAATCATGACACCCCGACTTTGGGTATTACTCTCTGCCACAAAACATTGACCCATCTGCTGCCTATGGAGCTGCATGGCCTCGGAATTTAATAAGTGAGTTTCCTGCAGGAACGCAACATCCGCAGCAAGCAGATTGAGATGCTTGAGAATTTGATATTGTTTAATTTTGCACCTGGCCACCTGGACGTTCCAGGAAATTACCTTTGTTGTCCCCATCTAATCTTAATGTAGAGGGGTGTGATATGCCTGAAATATTTAGTAGAGGGACCTGTCTCAAGTCCCTGTGTGAACCTACCATCCCAGCCCCCAGCTTAGCCCCACAAATTCTAACAGATTGAACAACAAAACATTTCCCAGCCCACCCACCCCCATTTACAATTCGCCTTCTGCATCGCACCCTGGAGCTTTTCTTTCTGCTCCAGCCACCCCACCAAAGCAAGGAAATGAAGATTGTAACCATAACCTGAAAACACAATTAATATTTCTAAAATACAATGCAGGACATAAAGGAATTTGTTGTATTATAGTAACTGCAACAATGATATGATCGTTCTAGACTCGTCCTTACAAAACAAACATATTCAGCATTAATCAGCTAACATATATAGCATCCAGCTAACAAAACATTAAAAACATTGAACTGAGACGAGATCTAAACATTAAGTTGACCCAAAACCTGGTCTGCCATAAACATCACGCTAATAGAGCAGGGAAATGTAGTTACACTCCAGAAGTGAACTGTTCCTCTATTCAAAGTCTAAATGCCATCTTATAAGGCCCCCAAAATCCCTAGTACAACTGCTATGCAGCAAGCTGACTAAAATTATAAAATAAAATTATAAAATAAAATAAAATAAAATAGAGGGGCGTAAGAGAAACAGCCTTGTATCTAACTCTCCTTAACATAATGATTCCCCTTCTATCCCTCCTGTTAAGAATAATGTGGAGCGCCCCTGATCCAAATTAAGGGAGCCCCCTGATAACCAAAACATGCAGATCCCAGGGCGAGAGTCATCCCAGGGGGAATCACATAGTTCTGCAGGAAATAGGACCAGTAGACGCCTGGGTCAAAATATTCCCAGGTCATAGGATTCAGATGTAGCAGGGCTGCCCTCTAACGGTCATACTGCTGGTGGAGAGGCCATAGGGAGCCCATATCCTTCTCAAGGTGAATACTGAGATTTGCCATCTCACTTAGCAAAAGACATGCCGCCTGGCTTAAATCGTGTTCCCAAGTCCCAGCAGCAGGTACAAAGGTGGAAGTCAATTCCCAGGAAAAAGGTAGGCATCCCCGTCACTCAAGCCATACTTACGTAGGGATACACCTGGGATACAAAAGATCAGTCACATCCACAGTGGTTCACCAAATTCAGGCTCAAAAGTGTTACAGGAAAGCCTTTATCTATCTGCCAACTAGATCCCGTATGGGTAGGTGACCTTTTGCTTTCGTTAAACACCACTCTTCAGGAGCCCTTAAACAAATTTGGAAAGGATGACTTCAATTGCCCCAGTGCAGAGCCTGGCTCTTCGGAAGACACCCAGGCATCAGAGATGAGAACCTTTAGCTTGGCCGGATATGACATCTGAAACTTGATGCCTGCTGCTATTAGTTTAACCACTATAGGGTGAAAGGCCGTTCTCCTTTGGCTCACCGAAGCAGGTAAATCCTGGGCAATTCTCAGGTGCTTTCCCTCCCAGGTGATATCCTGAAGCTCTTTTGTCTTGTTGATGAAGTGTTGCTTTTCCCTGAAATTGAGGAAATGACAGATGAGAGTCCGGGGAGGAGCCTCAGGGGATGGCTTGGGGCGCAGAGCTCTATGGGATCTTTCAATAGAATAACTTGCCCCAAAGGGAGTTGGGCCAACTAACCTCTCAACAAGCTTTTGTGTAAATTTAATCAGGTCATGCCCCTCTTCTCCCTTGAGGAGACCCACAATCACCACATTATTCCTCCTGCTGTGCCCCTCTAGGTCCTCTACCTTCTGCTCCAACTTGCCACGATGCTGCCTGCAGGCAGTAAGCTCAGGCTCAAGCCTGTCCTGCCATTTCTCCAGTGAAAAAATCCTCACTGAATTATCTGTAACCCCCTGGGCCACTTCGTCTAATTTCTGGGAGAGAGTGGCAAAACCAGCCGTCAGGGTGTGTAAGTCCTCTTTGAAGGGTTTAAATTCCTCAAGGAATTGCTACAGAGTGAGTGGCTCATTCCCTGCTGAAGTAAGCACGGTGTTAGCGCCACTCTCCACCCATCAGCTGGAACTAGAGGCCCGAGGCTTCTTTGGGGCCTTTTCAGGTGAAACCGGGGGACTGTGCTTTGGAACATTTTTTTTTGCATCCACCTCTATCATAGCCGCGAACTGGCTCTTGCCATATGCACACACTGTTCCCCTGCCAAGAAACTGCAGTCTTGGGTAGCCGGTGCCTGTAAAAGCAAATAGATCGCTGATTTTGGAAAGCGGGTGGCAGGAGCTCTACGGGAAGACTACTGCTCGGCACAATGCATCACCGGAAGTCTCTGGTTTTATTTTCTTAATCCCACCCCTATACTCTATGTTGCTACCTGGACTACGTATGATTGTATTTATACTATGCTGCAACTTGCTTGCACTCCTGGTATATCTCTTAGGACCTTCTTGTGAATGAGCTTGCTCAATGGAGTTTTTTCTGCAATAATCTTGAAACTTGAAACATCTCAATTTAACAAGCCATAACTCTGTAAATATTTGCACTTATGGGACAACCTTTATATCAAAAGAATGGCTGTAATGAGTAGTACAAAACTAACATACAATACCCTCCAAACAAATTCAGGGGCTATATAAATAACATAAAAAAAATTCCCATAGGATAGCATTGCAATGTTAACAAGATGTAACTCTGTCAATCTTTGCAGTTAAGACATAATATATATATATATATATATATATATATATATATATATATATATATATATATATACATACATACATATACAATAGGGGTGAGTGGTAAATGAGTGAGATAAAACAGTGTATCATCCACTGCAGTGTGATATTTTTAACCTCTGCTCTACTGTGATGATATGAGACATTTACACACACAGGTCACGAAAGGTCACTGATATCATCACCCTAGGCAGCTTTCCCCTCAGCATGAAAGAAACACCTGTGCTGTTACCATAGACACAAACGCAGAACTACCTGAGAGGTCTCACTGCTGTCTACAGCTAACTCAGTGAGCATTACAAAACACACCTACCCCCCCAACTTCCAGCTCATTACTGTGATGCTCTCAACTTGATGCAGCCAGAATTCCAAACAGCATAGCTTCACAGAACAGTCTAAACTACTGCCTGCAGCTAACTCAACTACCACTGAAACACACTCTCACTTGTTCCTCAGACTCTGATTCTCACCCAATTACTGTGACAATTTCAACTTCACTGCAGCCAGAATCCTAAAGAGCACAATTTCACAGAACACTCTGCACTCTGAATGCAGCTAACTTAATTACCACTGAAAACAGTATCAGCTGTTCTGATACTCTGCCTCTCAGTTCATTACAATTACTGCAATGCATTTAACTTCAATGCTGCCAGACTGCTAAACAATACAGCTTCACAAAAGTATGTTTCTCATTCCTATCTAAAACTAACTCATTTAGCATTACAAAACACACTCATGTGCATCTCAAAGTTTATAACACTGCCAGCCCATTCAGAAAAGCTCACACACAGAATGAGCAAACACATTAACAGGAACAGAACACAAGACAGCATAACAAAACTTCTGAAACTCTTGGCCCTATTGTATATATCGAATACATGATGGGCATATCGTGTGCTATGGCAAATATTGTCACTCCTGCATCATGAGCTTGGATATCTCACTCTGCAGGAGTGACAATATTCATATCACTCATGCCCAATGTATCCATCTCTCTCTCTCTCTCTATATATATATATATATATACACACACACACACACACACACACATATATATATATATATATATATATATATATATATCAATAGAAAGGTGTCAATGAGTAATGCAATAGTAAGACTGTAAGAAATACCTACTGAAAATACATGTCAGAAACATTAAAATAAAAAAATGAAATGTGCATACCATAGCATTGAAACTTTAACAAACTTAACTTTCTGATCAAAAACAAAGAAATTACAATGAAACACATATATGTGTTTTCTGGAGGAATGGAAGCACAATGCCCAGAAAGTCTTGTGCTTCCAGAGCCACATACACTTGTGTATGAATGGACACACTTGAGTAATCACATGAATGTGTTCACACAGCTTCTGAAGGGGCCTGTGTGAATGACAATACTATTCTACTACCAAAAAAAAGTATGGCAATTCATTGCAAAATTTTCATTAATACGCGAGTTAGGGTTAAAATGACAAAGTAGCAAATGTGGCATTATGGTTTCCAACCCTAACTCCACACTCCCATGGCCAAGCACCAACTGAAAAAAAAATACAGTTTGACTTTTGTCACTCTTGGCAAATCAGGGATGCGGTGTACCTTGGGTTTCTCAACCCTAACACTCATCCAATTGCCATATACTCTGCAGACATACAGAACTGTGTCTCTCCACATGTTCCCAATAACCTAAAAACCCTGCATAAAGAAAACAGATCACACCTGACCTTTTTTGTTCATGGAATGGAGTGAGCATTAGGGTTAAGAGCCCCATGGAATATCCCACTCCTGAGTCACAAAGAGTGATAACAGGGAAAATTGTGATTTTTTTTTTTGGTGCTTGGGGGTGGGGAGTTAGCGTTGGAAACCCTAACACCCCACTTCTCTGCTTTTGTTGCTTTAACCTTAACTGGTGAGTTAACAACAATTTTTTTTTGCAATGACTATATATATATATATATATATATATATATATATATATATATATAAAATAGTCGCACAGTATTACCACTATAGTTAGGGTTGAGTATTCTGTTTAATAATAAACCCCTAACATTGTACTTTGATAGCTTTTCCCATGCTCAACGGAAGTGCACAAACTTTTGCAAGTGCAGTCTGGTGTGTAAGGCCTCTTGATTTGCCTATTTTCATTCTAGTTGGATGTGGGGATTCCAAGATCTGGATAATACCTTTTTTTGTCATTGCTAAAAGTCCAGATGGTTTGGAATTGCGATCTAACAGTTTCAGGTTAGAAAGGTTGTGTCCCAGAATGGTGCATTTTCTTAGTTTGGTGAAAAAATACTAATCTGTTTTCATGTTACAAGTATTTGCAATGTTGTTTCTGAACATGTTCAGTAGGGTCATTAGCATAGGCCTTTGATACCATATTAAGCATGATCAGAACCAAAATTTCAAATCATTATAACTTGGCAAAAGATTATCATTTTTTTGGCAAACCAATGAAAGACACCATTCTGGGGTAAGCCCTTTCTATACTGAAAATTTCAGACAAAATTCCAAACCATCTGAAATGTAGCTAATGGAAGAAAAAAACAGCAAAACAACCCTGATTTTTCTGGATAGTGTATTTCTTTTGAAAAAATTGTGTTATTTTTTTTTGTCATTGCCTAAAACCCAGATGGTTTGGAATTGTGATCCTACTGATCATGTTGGGAAAAAGTGTTTTTGTTTTGCTTTTTTTTTGTTTTGTTTGTTGTAGCCTACAGCCCAGATGGTTTGGCTTGAAATGTTCAGGGTAGAAAGGGCTTGCCCCAGAATGGTGCACTTCATTGGTTTGGTGAAAAAATAGTTATTTATTCCAGTGTTATAAAGATTTGATATTTCATTTCTGAGCAAGCTCAGTAGGGTCCTTTGTATAAATGTTTGATACCCTACTGGCCATGCTGAGAACTGAAATATAATTAAATTAAATTAAATTAATTTAATTAAATTTAACCAAAAGTAATCCAGAAGGTGGTCATCACTAACTGGTATAAGGTCACTAAAAATAAATCCTCATTTTGCTGATTATGTCAAGATGTCTGACATACCATAATAGGCTACAAATATAGAGTATGTGCAATCTGTGTAATCACGGTAATCACAATCATAATACAGTAACAAGAAATCTGCACCCACTCACACACAAACTGTGTAGCATAGCAGCACTTATGTCAAATGGTAAGATTCCTATGTACAGTGAACAATCCATTAGGGATAATAGTATTGCACAGCACCATACCAAGTGAAATGAGAGTATGGAGACAAAAAAAATGAAAAAACAAAAACCTGCTGCATTTTGGCATTATTCACCTAAAGTAGAACATATTTTGTTAGCTGATTTAATTGCATAACCACAGTGACTGTTACTAAAATCAGAACTGATGAACTAGCATCAATATGTTATGAAAGAAAATAGAAACATTGATTGAAATAGAAATAGAAATATAACATTACTGTGATTGTTCGAAATTTTAAGAAAACAGGAAGAAAACTTACAGTTTAAAGAGGACTGGGAATCTTTTCTAACTGGCAGCTGTTTATAAAGTTCTTATTCTCAGAAATAATATATATTCACCTAGAGTATCCATATTTAACTGTACCCGAATAAAAAGTGATATAACAAGCGGTATTTTGCATTGTCTTGTTTTATGGGCAGCATTCTGTTACAGTTCTCTTGAATGAATTGCACTCAGAAAATCACATAAATAAAATCAAAACTGTGATTCATGCTTTTGAAAACTATGAATGGGTCAGGATTAATAGCTTGTTGTAGGTCTTAATAATTGTATTTCATAGAGGGTTAAGACATATACCATTACCTATATGGTGTGAAACTGAAATAAACATTGCCAGTGCACTTCTAGAAAAAGGTGGGTTAAAACTTGTGTTACTCTTACTAGTAGCCACAGATACTGTCTTCTTAACTGCAAGTACATAGGTCCCAGGAAATCAAAGCAGTTATCCTTTAAGTGGGCAGAGGTGCCAACCCCTGGTACCACTTCTCCTTCCCCTGGTCACCTGGTACCTGAATAAAAAGTGATATAACAAGCTGTATTTTGCATTGTCTTGTTTTTATGGGCAGCATTCTGTTACACTTCTCTTCATGGAACCAACAATTTGGAGTTATAACTATGTCATGGTTTGTGTACAGAACTCTAAGCAGGGTTCTGATAGGTCAGCAGCTCATAATTAGCATTCTGTACACACATTGTGAGATAGTGAAAACTCCATATAAGTGATTTCATGAAGTGAACCATAGCAGAATGCTGCCCATAAAAACACAACAATGCAAACTAAAGTTTTACCTGTGACTTTTTATTCAGGCACAGTTAAATATGGATACTTTGGGAGAATGCATATCATTTATAAGAATAATAACTTTATAAACAGCTGTCAAGCAGCACAAATTGCCTGTCCCCTTTAATGTTTACTTCATTACAGTGCTTACTGTCCTGCTCACAACTCAGAATAAGAGGTTGTACTTGAATGAATTGCACTCAGAAAATCACATAAATAAAAACAAAATTGTGATTCATGCTTTTGAAAACTATGAATGGGTCAGGATTAATAGCTTGCTGTAGGTCTTAATAATTGTATTTCATAGAGGGTTAAGACATATGCCATTACCTACATGGTGTGAAACTGAAATAAACGTTGCCAGTGCACTTCTAAAAAAAAAGGTGGGTTAAAACTCATGTTGCTCTTTCTAGTAGCCACAGATACTGTTCTTCTTAACTGCAGGTACATAGGTCACCAGAAATCAAAGCAGTTCACCTTTAAGTGGGCAGGGGTGCCAACCCCTGGTACCACTTCTCCTTCCCCTGGTCACCTGCCCAACAGTTTTGGACATTATACTATAAATGCTGCGTGTCATGTTTGTAAAGTCAGTCATAAAATGTCTAGCTTGAAAATTCCAGGTCACAATTAAATTAAAAAAAATAGAGTGAATGTGTGAAGAGCAAATGTGCGAGGAGTGAATGTTTAAAGAATGAATGTGTGCAGAGTGAATGTAGAAGAGTGAAGGTGCCAGGCCCTGCAGTTCCATAGGTATTCATGCAGGCCCACAGGACCCTGTGTGAAGAAGAAAGCTACAACAAATTGTATTGTCAGCATGTGGCAAGACATGCTTCTCTACCTTTGAAGAATGTATCACTGTGAGGCATTGGCTTGGAGCTGTACCTTGTGCTTCAGAATAAAGGATATAGGCTGTAGAGGGGGTGAGTATTCGGGATGACAACCTCAAGGAAGAACCCTTCACTGATTTGCAATGATTCCAGAGACCCAAAATTCAAATGTTTCTTCCTTTTGCTGCTTGAGGGGTTTAAGGTTGGAAACCCTACACATTTTTCTATATTTCTGGCATTAAGCTCCCCTTATAATTGAAAAAATTTAGAATTGCTCTATACTTTAAAATACTGTTGTTTAAAAATTAAAATCCTAAGAACTGAGCAGTTTCACTGGCGGGGATAGTCAGAGTGATGTCACAAGGATGTTGATGGCAACTTTGTCTTATACTGAGCCCATTTGACTTACATTGAAATAAACACCTAACACCTGCAGCCTACATAGCTAGCTGATTGTAACCAAATCAACGTATGTGAAAACATTTAGTAAGCATGTGTAAGTTAGGAGCTTAGAAACACACATAAATATGACAAGCAGGGTCTGTTGAACAGAATTTTTTGAAGAATCTGTGCTCTTTTCTTATTCCAAATGATAACTCCGGTAGTTAACACAGAAACGTAGAGTGATACAGCTCAGAAAAGAAATACAAATGCAGCTAGCCAAATTTGACTGCATGTACAGCAGTGGCAAAATGCTCATATACTGTTATGAAAGCAATAAGTGACAGACTATAATATCAAAACTGATAGCTTTTTTCAGATTTTATTCAATTGCAGATAACTTGATGTAACGAATAACTTGTTGAACATTGTTCAAAGTCACTAGTGTGCTGTTAGTGTAGTAAACTTTGTATTTTAATTCTATTTCAAAAGCTATAGGAATCATTTTACAATATCATCATCTGTTAAAGTTTGGACCAAATAGAATATTGCGGTCCTCACATCTCAAAATCCCAGAGAAGCTATTGTGGAAACAAGAAGTTTAGCATACTCTCTACCTCTATTTAATATGTATGTGGAAAAAAAAGCTAAAGCTAAACACCCGAGACTACCCAACAGAGAAGGCCTTATAACAGAATGGATGAGGAAGCCACAACTATTTTACAGAGCTTTTATTTAATATGAATTTATTTTGAACTGAACATTTTATGAACTCTTCTTTTAAACTGATTGAACAAGCGACTGAGTGTCATTACTTGAGACTGGTGTTTGATTCAGAGATAAATTTTTCTCAACGCATTGCTAAGTTATTTATTAATACAAATAGGAATTTGGGAGCCCTTTGGTGTACCTCCAGGTGCCTAGGTCAGAGAGATAGGAAGACTTTAATGGAACAAATGGTTTTACCATCTTTAGAGTATGCTAGCATCATTTCCAGAGTTGCAAATAAAAGGATGCTGGATAAACTTGACACCGTACAATTCAAATTGGCTAGATACTTTCTCAGCTGTAATTTTAACAGATACCATTGTGCTATATTACAAGCATTAGAGTAGCAAAATTAGACAACAGAAATAATATGGCATGGTCAAGGTCGTTACATACATTTTTCATAAAATATCCAATGCATTATATTTCAGTAACTACTATGGATAGAAAAGTAGAGTCAACCCGAGCATTAACTAGATCTGTTCATGTAAGCAAAATATTGCCTAACTTATGTAAGATCAGATATGGAGCAAAAACCCTATGTTAACAGGCTGCAGCTGTATGGAATAAGCTTCCTATTACTATGTGTACTATCACGTCTTACACTGTGTTTAATAATGAATTGAAATCTATTTTTCCTCTGGTGTGTAATCATTAACTCTTAAGTCATACAAATATATCTGACTTTATGTTTGCCTGTCGGTCCACTAAGAATGATTCAGTGTGTGTTATGTACCTATGCAATCTATATTACTGTTGTTTTTTTTTTGTTGTTTTTTTTTCTTATTTTGAAAGAGGACTGTCTTGTAAACAAGGTTTTATTCCTTAAATGACATGTACTTATCTTGTATAAATATAAATATAAATATAAACATGTTATCTATCTATCTATCTATCTATCTATCTATCTATCTATCTATCTATCTATCTATCTATCTATCTATCTATCTATCTATTTGTCTATCTATCTGGCTGACTGTTAATTGATATTATTGGCTGTATCTATTTATGTATTTATTGGATTCTATGTATTTAAGACTTTCTATTATTTTTAAACAAGACATATTTAAGATATATGTAAGACATGTTTAAGACAGGGGGTTCGAGTCCAAGAAGAATGGTATAACTTGCATGTGGTTGTGAGTTATGCCATTGGCTGCTCTGCCAGGGACCCTACGCTGCATTCCAGGAGCAGCAGGGTCCCAGCACTTGTGACATGCGGGATATGCCAGGTGTAGGCTACTGCCACATGCCTGGCATATAGAACCTTCATGTCACCAATTGTACCAGCCATGGGCAGCCCCCCAACCCAGACCACCTTGGCACACACCAGGGGGCATTGGAGGCAGGACAGAAGGCACAGGCATCTGGGAGATGCACCAGAAAAGGACCCATGGGGTCCCTGACATTTTGGGGGGCAGGGGGCTGGGCTATGCTTGTGGGGGCATGGGGAACACAGCTGCACTGATGCTGCGGTGCCACGTAGCAGGCAATTGATGGATAGCATAATCAGCTGTCACTTACAGCAGCTATGGGCTGTCAGAGTTTAGCTCCCCCAGTGCCCCTTCTAGAATGGCAATTGTGGGTTATGACAGCTGCCCTCCTAGAATAGGATGAAGTTGTTGTCATAACCTGTACATGCACCAGGCATTGCGGGCTGCAGCGTAGCGGGTGGCGTAACCCACAGATGTTGCAGCCTCAGGCATAACACGTGGCATAAGTCATGGGATACGTCATGGGATTTGGCATATCTCACCTTACGCATAGCCTGTCTTGGAATCAGGCTCAGAGTCTGTACTTTTAGAGAGAATGTTGGACTGTGCAGTAACAGGGTTGTGAAACTGCAGATTTTTTTTTATACAAAAGTGCAATTAATCAGTGTTAAGATAACCACAAGAAGTGGTAAACAATTACTTGCAATAAATCCATGTAGGCAGAAAAAATATCTAAAAGCTTAAAATTAATGGAATATATTTTAGTAGTAAATAACCAGAAAATATCTACCCAGTGGCTAAAACTGGTTTAACCAATAACAATCAAGTAAATACATAATCTTTTATCATGAATGAGAGAACACTTAGGTTAAGTCCAGAAGACATAGCTTCCTTTTCTGGAGAAAAATAATACTCCAAACAGGATATACAAAATAGACGAGGAAAATGTAAGTGTGGGTTGTAACAACTCTAAAAGTGAGATAGGGGACAATATTAGGAATAAAGAAAATATTCCCATGAATAAAGAAGTGGTGGGGAGCAACAGACAACAAACTCACAGAAGTGGATCCTCTACATGAACCAACAACAATATTTTTAAACAAAATATAGAGAAACAGAAGCTGGGTGAGGAAAGAAATAAGAAAGTGATATAGGCAGAAACATATTGATAATATGCAGAAATCATGGGATTTGATATAACTATTTACCCCCCCCCCCCCATGGCAGAAAACACTATGAATCTCACAAAAAGCAAGTTAAATTTATTTAACCTATTAAGCATAAATTCAGATTTAGACACTGGGCCAGATTTACAAAACAGCCAAAAATGCCACAAGCCCTGAGTGTACTGAACATATGGCGCACAGCACTTGCGGCATTCCCAGGCCATTGATTGAGATTCTTGATCCTGAGCACTGATTGCCACAAGTTAGACCAGCTTTTTCTGGTCTAGCTTACAGCATTTTCAAGTACTCTATTCATGGGGCTTGTGCCAAATATTTGGGACAAGCTGCTGTAAACTGGTAAAGTTGACATTAATGTGCCCAGTCTTCTTGAATTAGGTGCACTGTGTCACAAGGCTTTCAGAGCAGCTACACTGGCCACAGTGGCTGATGTAGATCTTAGTGCAAGCCATGCATTGCCTTTTGTGAATCTGGCCTGGTATGTCAAAACAAGTGGAAAAACCACCAAAGGAGAAAGCTATTGAAAACATTGTCAACCAATCAAAAGATCTTGTGAGTGATTCTGGCCAAGATTTTTCACTACTTATGCTGTTTAAGGGATTTGAAAAGAGAGAGAATTCAATTAATTTAATATCTCCATAGGTCATAAAGAGTCCAGAGCATTATAATAACAGGAATTCAATGTATTCATTCTCTGCAGTTTAGTATACAGTTGCAATGGTCTTTTTGCAAATTAAAAAGAAGGAAATAGATTACATAAAAACTTGTATAAATCATCATACAGAGCTACTGAATTTGGTTCTTGAAGGAGCAGGAAAATTTAAACGCAGACAGTGTTCTTTCTCTACTATAATTATTCCTGATACCCCTGAAGTACAAAAAATAAATTTGGAAAAAGAGAGGAAAAAAAAAACAAAAACAAAAAAACAAAAAAAAAGGAAACTACATCTTATGTGCTAGAGAGGAAAACAAAAGTAAAACAAAAAGAAGCTACATCTGATGTGCTACCTTCAACAGCAGTAAGTGAAAGGATTCATATTGCAGGGGACTTGCTTTTGAATTCTGTGTGTTTTTGAACTTCCATTTAAGTGTTTTCTGTCCCTTAGGGAATTCTGAGTGCTACTCAGTTTCTGGGAAGGTTCTGCCTGTTTCAAAGTGAGTGGGTCTCTGCCTTAAACATCAGTAAGTACAAGGATTCATATTGCAGGGGACTTGCTTTTTTTTTTTTTCATTGAGCTGATTAGTTCCTGTCACCTCCTCCCGCTAACTTGGCTATGGGGACACAGAGATATTATACAGGTTTCTCCCCTTGCCCTCCCCGAGGCCCTGGCACATGGCCGTGCGAGCATGTGGATTCATACATGCACCCTGTGGCACAAGCTCAGCCCCTTCTGCCCTCCTGTAACTTTTTGCTGCCCCCTTCTGCCTATGCTACCCACTGGACCTCCACCTAGTGGGAGTGGAACTACGGGGGATGCCAACCTACCTTCACCACCCTTGGGAGAGGAGAGCTGCCCGTCAGTGTGCTCAGTCCTGATCTGCCCTCCCTCCGCACTCTGGCACCCTGACAACCTGAGGTTATTCCCGAGCCCGGGTCAACGGCATGGTGCAAGGTGTGGTGTCCAGCACCTCAACCCTCTATGCCACCGGGCTGCAGGGGACTTAACGTAGAAACATAGAAACATAGAATTTGATGGCAGATAAGGACCGCTTGGCCCACCCAGTCTGCCCATTTCCCTACCTACTGGATAAGCTGCAGATCCTAGTTAACCAGCAGCCTACTTCTTTCTACCCCCAACCCCCAGAATTGCCTTATGACTATCCCATGCATGCTTGAATTCCACCACTGATTTTGACTCCACAACCTCCTCCGGAAGGCCATTCCATGCATCCACAACCCTCTGTGAAAAAATACTTCCTTAAATTACCTCTGAGCCACCCCCATCTTCAAATTGTGCCCTCTTGTTCTTGTACACTCTTTTTTGAAAGATGCTACCCTCTTGGACTTTGTTGATTCCCTTGAGGTACTTGAAAGTTTCTATCATGTCCCCCCTCTCCCTCCTTTCCTCGAGGCTATACATATTAAGCTCCTTAAGTCTCTCTTCATATGTCCTCCAGTGCAGACCCTGCACCATTTTAGTTGCCCTCCTCTGGACAGCTTCCATCCTGTCTATGTCTTTGCGGAGATTGGGTCTCCAGAACTGCACACAGTACTCCAGATGGGGTCTCACCAGCTGTCTGTACAGAGGGATAATAACTTCCTGTTTTCTACTGGTGATGCCTCTCCCTATGCATCCCAGTATCCCCCCAGCCCTCCTTGCTGCCTTCTCACATTGCTTGCCCACCTTTAGGTCATCTGATATGACTACCCCCAGGTCCCTTTCCAGTTTTGTTGTTGTTAGTATCTCACCCCCCATTGTGTACTCTTCCCCTGGGTTTTTGTTTCCCAGGTGCATTACCTTGCACTTCTTAGCATTGAATCTAAGCTGCCATACATTTGACCATTCCTCTAACCTTGCCAAGTCCCTTCTCATCCTTTCCACCCCACCCTGTGCATCAACTCTGTTGCAGATCTTAGTGTCATGTGCAAAGATACATATTTTTTCGCTCCAGTCCTTCTGCAATGTCGCTTATAAAGACATTGAAGAGGACTGGTCCTAATACTGAACCCTGCGTACCCCGCTAGTAACCCTCCTTTCTTCTGAGTGGACTCATTTACTATTACTCTTGTGTCCTATTCTCCAGCCAATTCCTTACCCAGGCTGTCATCTTGGGACCCAATCCCAGGCTGGCTAACTTATATATTAATCTTTGTGTGAGACTGTTCAAATGCCTTGCTAAAGTCTAGGTAGGCCATGTCCACAGCCCCTCCCTGATCTACTACTTGGTCACCCAGTCAAAGAAATCTATCAGATTCGTCTGGCATGACCTTCCCGCCATGAATCGATGCTGCCTAGGGTCTTGTGCCCCTCTGGCCTCTAGATACTCGACAATTCTTTCCTTTAGAAGTGATTCCATCATTTCCCTATCACTGAGGTTAAACTAACAGGTCTATAATTTCTGCTTCTGCCTTGCTCCCACTTTTGTGAAGGGGAATCACATCTGCCCTCCTCCAGTCCTCGGGTACCACCCCATCCTCCCATGATTTGTTAAAGACGGTAGTCAGTGGTGTCACTAGTTCTACCCTTAGTTCTTTTAGAATTCTGGGATGAATCCCATCAGGCCCCATTGCTTTGTCCACCTTCAGTTTTAAGAGTTCTTTCAGAACCCTGTCTTCTGTAAATGGGCTGGTATCAACTTCTGTATCCAGAGTGTTACTACTGTTTGTTTTATGTACCTCCCCCTCTTCCTTTGTAAATACTGAAGAAAAATATTTGTTTAGTGTCTCTGCCTTTTCACATTCTCCTCTGCCCACCCTCCCTCCCTTTATTAAGCCTCACTATCCCTCCCTTGGTCTTCCTTTGCTCCCTGATGTACCTATAAAGGTTTTATTCCTTCTTAACTGAGTTGGCTATCTTTTCCTCAGTTTGGGCCTTTGCTATTCTGACTGCCTTCCCAGCCTCCTTTTGCTTTAACTGATACAGTTCTCTGTCCTGCTCCTGCTGCGATTCCTTGTACTTCTGAATGCTTTCTTTTTCTCTTGAACCTTCACTGCCACTTCCTTTGAGAACCATAGTGGTTTCTTACATCGTCTTGTTTTGTTTATTTGCTTCACACAAAGGCTCGTTACCTCTGTGATGGCAGTTTTATTATTCCCATTGTTCTTCCACCCTCCTTCCCACCCATTTGCTAGTGCATTCCTTAGGCACTCACCCATTTTAGGCAAAGTCAGCCCTCCTAAGTCCAGTACTTTTGTCTTTGTATGCAGCTCTATTGCTGTGTTTTGTGAACCATACTGTTCGATGGTCGCTAGTTCCAGATGGCTACCACTTACATCTGTGATCCTCTCTCCATTTCCATTTAAGAGTATCAAGTCTAATATTGCTCCCTCCTGAGTGGGCTCCAGTACTAGTTGTCAAGGCATGCCCCTGTAGGGCATCTAGAATAACTGCAGTTCGAGCGGCAGCTGCAACTGCACTCCAGTTAACATCTGGCATATTCAGATCACCCATCAGCAATATCTCCCTTTTCTGCCATTCTAAGTATACTTTCTATCATTTCCTTGTCCATTTCCTCCCCTGAGAGGGGTCTGTCTAACCCTGTGCGGATTGTGGTGCCATTGCCTGTCTCCAATTTACCCACAGTGCTTCTTCTCCTCCCTGTTTACCCTTTTGTTCTGTTGCTTTTATTCCTTCCCTTATGTAAAGAACTACTCCTCCCCCTCTTTTACCCTCCTGTCCCTCCTGTAGATAGTGTATCCTGGTATGTTTACGTCCCAGTCATGGTTTTGTGTGTACCATGTTTCTGTGACTGCCACGATATCCAGATGTTCCTCCTCCATCAAGGCCACTAATTCAGGAAGCTTGTTACCTAGACTACTGGCATTGGTACTCATTGCTCTCCATTTTTTGATGGCCTTACCTTCTGTTGCAGCATCCTTGCTTTTAAATTTTGTGTGTTTTTTAGCTTACTTTTCAGTGGTTAATGACTCTTAGGGAATTCTGTTTGCAGTTCAGTTTCAGGAAGGTTCTGCCTGTTTCTACGTGGATCAGTCTCTACCTTCAAAAGTAGTAAGTACAAGATTTCATATTGCAGAGGACTTGCTTTTGAATTCTGTGTGTTTTGTAACTTCCTTTTTGGTGGTTTCTGACTCTTGGGGAATTCTCTTTGCTACTCAGTTTCTGAAAGGTTCTGCCTGTTTCTAAGTGAGTGTGTCTCTACCTTCAGCAGCAATAAGTACAAGGTTTCATACTGTAGGGACTTGATTTTAAATTCTGTGTGTTTCTTCAGTTTTCTCAGCCCGCGGCACAGCAGTGATGGTGGCAGAGTGGGGGGATGTAACCTAATATTTTGTCTTTTTTGCAGCTGATTGTGGTGGAATATATTTGAAATCCTGAAACTCTATAAGCCCGAGTCCAGAAGACTGAACAACTCCAATGGGAAGCTGATCTCAGGGTTAAAAAAAACCTTACAGGAGCCAGAATGGTGGTAATCAGAAGTTGCCATGACTGGGAACAAAACCTGGGTTCATACAGCCCTGCTGGCCATGCTTCCCATAACCCAGCTCTCCATGCCATGGAAGCAGCTCAGCCAGCTCCTGCTGTCAGTGGTGTGTTGTGATGCCTGACAAGGAGTAGGGTAGGGTAGTGGTTCATCACATCCCCTACCTTACCCCTGTCGGCATCACATTTCTACTTGTCAGACAAGTGTCTGTCAGGATACTGAACTCGGTCCTGTGAGTTTTGGAATTCTGAGTTTCAGTACCCTGAATAGATACCATTGTGGTCATGGGAACAGTACAAGAAGGATTTTAGGGCTGATTGTTTCTGGCTAGGGAGCTGCATTAGTCCCATTCTCCCACCCCTCAACCCACCCATCCCTTGGCTAAGCCTTCCTTTACAGGTGTCAGCCTTAGAGAGTGGGTGGGTCATCCCTCTCACAACAAATACATTACCATCAGAAAAAAATAAGAAAAAAATAAAATAAAAACACACTGCTTAAGTAAAGAGGTTAAAGAGCATGCATCAGGAGTAGGTAGAATGGCTCAATTAGTGGTGCAGTGCAGTAGGTGTGGAGCATTGGTGTTCAGAAATACATTCTGGGAACTGTGGTGCTGCCCCATTTATAGACATTTCTCTGTGCTGAGGGAGGAGGGATCTAGGTTCATGCACAGCTGGCAGGAGTACTGGAAACCTTTGAACCCACCCAGTGACCACCATACCACCAGCCACTGTGATGGAGGTCACCAAAACAGAGACCTGGATGGACTACGGTGGGCTCAGGGATGTTGAGGAAGGTGGAGCTGAAGCACATCCCCCATCCAGTCCAACTAGACAACAAATATGATATTCTCAAGGAGAGGGAGAGCCCTTCAAGGGAACTCAAGGCTGAGACCAGGGAGGATGACCAGGTCCACCAGGTTGGGGGTTCAGAGATTGGGGCCAGAGAAACCCGGGGGGGGAGGAGAAAGCTTCTCTTGGTGGGGGACTTGATAGTTTGGCATATGGATCTGGGTCAGACATCAAGATGGAGAGGGAAGTAAAATGTCTCCCAGGAGGTACAGCTTAGAGAGAGGGGGAGCAGATCCATAGGACTGCTAAGGATGTGGCTGGGGGGGTTGGATATCATTGTCCATCTGGGGACAAATGAGCTAGCCAAAGACATGGTTCAGGAGGATTTTAGGGATTTAGGTAGGTGCCTGGGGAAGGTAGCTAACTCTGTTACATTTTCAGAGGTACAGTTACCAGTCAGGGAAGGATAGGGGGAAAAGAAACCAATGCATCAATAGCTTCAACAAGTGGTTGAAGGACTAGTGTGGAGAATACAGCTTTGGCTACACTGGGGACTGAGGCATCACATGTAATGATGCATGCTTTACAAGAGAGACAGTCTGCATCCTTCCATGGAGGGAACATCTGTTCTCAGTGAGATGTTCACGTGCTTCCTGAGCAAACATTTAAACTAGCCACTGAGGGAGCTGTCAGGATTGGGGAGATACAGACAGACCTCTCCCATAGGTTAGGGCACACAATGAGCAGAATCAGGACATTATGCCGGGGGCAGATTTGCCAGTACCATAGGACAGAAAAGGATGCACAGAAGGCCAGATGATATCATCATTAACAAAAACATGTCAAAGGGGAGCACCACATAGAATATGCCAGGAATAATAGGATTAAACAAGGGGCTAAACACAAGGAAGGGCCGAGAGGATGCCACTTTTCATGGAAAGTCATGCAGACGAATGCCTGTAGTCTGGGGAACAAGGTCCCAAACTTGATGGCTATAATGACAGTGGCTGATCTGGACATAGTGGCCATAAATGAACTATGGCATACCAGGAACCAGAGCTGGGACATAAGTGTACCTGGTTATGCCCTGTTTAGAAAAGACTGGGAAGGTAAAAGGGGAGGGGGGGTTACCCTATTCATTAAAGAAAGCATCAATGCAACTGAAATTCAGAACAGGCATGAGGAAACAGATGAGGTTTGGATCACCCTTGAGACAGGCAATGAAACAACCATTTGCACAGGGGTCATTTATAGACTCCCAGCTCGAGCAGAAGAAATTGACAGACTGATGCTGGAAAACATGCATACATGACAGCAAAGGGGGAGGTACTGCTGACGGGAGACTTTAGCATGCCATAAACAGAGTGGTCCATCCCAGCAGGGGTCTCAGCCAGGGCACAGGCCTTTGTTGACTGCCTTGAGGGGCTGGCCTTAGGCATCTGGTGCAGGGACCTACCAGAGATGGGGGAATCCTGGATTTGGTACTGATAAATGGGGACAGGATAACAGGGCTCTAGGTGGAAGGTCAACTAGGGTCCAGTGACCACAATATGGTATGGTTCAAGGTGGACATAGAGATTCAGTCAACTCATATGAAGGCAAGAGTCTTAGACTTCAGAAGGGTTGACTTTACCAGGATGAGACTTCAGCTTAGAGAAATCCTGGAAAAAGGGGAGATTGGGGGGGATGATGAGGAGAAATGGCACACATCATGGAGGCCATAGTGGAGATCACAAAAAATGTGTTAGGTTGATAGACAAGGGAAAAAGGAGATGAAAAACACTTTGGTTCTCAAGGGGGGTGGCCAAAATGGTAAGGCCAAGAATCTAGCCTTCAGGAAGTATAAGGAGACACAAAGACACGAGGACAGGGAAATGTACCAGAAGTGTCTGAGAGAGGCAGGAAAAGCAGGGAGAAATGCTAAAGCTTAAAGTGAAGAGTAAATAGCTTAATTAGTTACAAAGGGAGGTAAGACATGTTTCAGGTACATCAGCAACAGATGGAGGGCAAGGGGGTGTAGCTAAGCTTCAAGAAGTCAAGGGACAGATAGTGGAGGGAGACAGGGGGAACGCAGTGATCCTGAATGAATATTTCTGTTCAGTCTTCACTGTGGAAGGGCATGGGTAGGGCCCACAGCTAGAATTTAAAGGAATGGAGGAAAAGGAGGTACTGTAAACACCAGTCCATTCACAGAAGAGAGGGTCCTAGAAGAGTTTGCAAAGCTGAAGGGTGACAAAGCCATGGGTCCAGATGGCATATTTCCCAGGGTCTTAAGGGAACAGAGAATTGAATTGGCAGCCCCTCTGGCAGCCCTGTTTGGTGAGTTCCTAGCTGCTGGAGTGATCCCAGAGGACTGAAGAGGGGCAAATGTTGTCCCTCTTCACAAGAGTGAGAGTAAAGAAGATACAGGGAGCTACAGACCAGTTAGTCTAACCTCAGTAGTAGGAAAGATAAAGGAGATACTCCTCAAGGAAAGAATTGTGGGGTACATAGAAGTCATGGGGATGTTGGATCTTAGACAATGTGGGTTCAACACAGGATGGTCCTGTCAAGCTAATCTAATAGATTTCATTGACTAGGTGACAAAGGCAGTAGACCAAAGGCGAGGCTGTAGACATTGCCTACCTAGATTTCAGCAAAGCCTTTGATACCATCCCACATAGGAGACTAGTCAACAAGCTAGCAAGCCTGGGGATGGGATGAGAGGTGGTAAACTGGATTGAAAATTGGTTAAAGGACTGAAAACAGAGGGTAGTGGTAAACTAAACTCAATCAGAGGAAAGGGAGGTGATCAGTGGGGTACCTCAAGGGTTAGTCCTCTTCAATGTCTTTATCAGTGACGTTGCAGATGGGCTGGAGGGAAAGGTTTGCCTGTTTGTGGATGACACCAAGCTCTGCAATAAGGTTGATATCCCGGAGGTGGTGGGAAGGATAAGAAAGAGCCTGGAATGGTTGGAGAGATGGTTAGATGAGTGGCAACTAAGGTTTAATGCAAATAAATGCAAAATCATGCATGTGGGGAACAGGAGCCCTGGAGCAAGTTACAGATTGGGGGGAGAGCAGTTGGCAGTTACTAAGGAAGAGAGGGACTTGGGGGTCATAATCACAGATGACCTGAAGGTCAGAAGGCAAATGGCCAAGGTGGTGGGGAAGGCCATTGGGATGTTGGGGTGCATTGGAAGGGGAATCACAAGCTGAAGGAGGGAGGTGATAGTTCCAATTTACAGGACCCTGGTGAGGACTCACCATAAGTACTGTATCCAGTTCTGAAGGCCACACCTTCATAAGGACATTGACAAAATAGAGACGGTGCAGAGGAGGGTGATCAAAATGGTGAAGGATCTTCATCAAAAGCCTTATGAGGAAAGAGTCAGAGACCTCAATTTGTACATGCTGGAGCAAATGAGGGTGAGAGGTGGCATGATAGAAACATTCAAATACCTCTAGGGCATGAACAAGAAGGAAGGGGACAACATATTCCAGTTCAAAAGTAGTGCCAGAAAAAGAGGGCATGATATGAGACTGATGGCTGGCCACATAAGGGGTAAAGTCAGGAAGTTCTTTTTTATAGAGAGGGTAGTGGATGCATGGAATAGCCTGCTCCAGGAAGTGGTGGCCACCTGTACAGTGGCAGGCTTTAAACATGCATTGGGTGGGAATAAAGGAATATTAGATATGAGATGAAAAAGCTAAATTCAGCGACCAGATGGGGTCACTGTCCACTTTGTCAGGTAGTATAAACGAGCAGACTGGATGGGCCTGGTGACCCTTATCTGCTGACAGTATCTATGTATCTATTTAGCCCTAGTCCTAGCCTAGCCTAAACCCCCACAAGGGTAAGAGCCTAGATGGTTTCGATCACAAACTCCTCCACCTCTCTTCCCCTGCCATTGATCTCCCACTCACCTCCCTTCTGAATCTCTCTTTCTCCCATGCCTCTGTACCCAATGCCTGGAAGCTCACCACAGTCATACCCCTCCCCAAAGTTGACAACTCCTCCAATCCAGGCAACTACCACCCCATATCACTACTCCCCATCCATGCAAACTTCAAGAGCACCTTGTACTTGCACAGCTTTCACCCTTCCTAGACTCCTTCTCCCTTTTCACCCCTTTCCAGTCTGGGTTTCATAAGTCCCACTACACCTCAACCTCCCTTTTCTGGCTTATGGATTCCTTTTTCTCTGGCATAGATCAGGGCGACATCACCTCTGCCTTCTTTGTCTACTTGGCTAAAGCTTTCGACACCATAACCCACACCTTTCTCCTCTAACAGATTCAGTTCCTATCTTGTGAGTAGAACTCAGTCAGTCAGAATAGGTAACAATCTACTCCCCCATCAACACCGGAGTACCTCAAGGGTCAGTCCTTGGCCCATTACTTTTGCTGGTCTTCCTAAATGACCTCCCTGCTGCCTGCTTCTCCACATTTATTCATATGTATGTGGACAACACTGTTCTGTATGTCTCCAGCTCTTTCCCCTCTGATGTGAGGAACAGTCTCCAGCTACACTTTGATAAAGTCCAGCTCTGGTTTCATGCAAATCAATTGTCATTCAACATCAAAGAGACAGTCTCATTGACTTTTGGCACCAGGCAAAGGGTCTTTAGGCTCACTGCCACGCCATTCATCCACACACTTGATGGGTCCATGTGAGAGGATGTCAACACCTTCAAATACATCAGGTTTTGTCTTGATGGACACCTCAACCCTTGACTTTTCTGGACATGTGGATGCCATCCACAAAAACCTGCACGCCAAACTAGGTGCTCTGTTCTTATACCATGATTGTATCCCCTTACCTGCCTGCCGTGAAATTGTCCAGAAAATGATTCTCCCCATTTTTGACTATGTTGACATAGTTTACAGAGCAGCCCCTAAGTCCACCTTAATTAGACTGGTCACCCACTTCCACTCCTTCTGCTGGTTTGCTCTTGACTGTCCATCACATAATCACCATTGTGACCTTTATACCTCTCTCTTCTTCCCCCCTTGGCACCAGAAACCTTGCCCACTGTCTTGGTTCAGTCCCATTGTACAGCTCTTCCCTTCTCTCCACTCCCACTCCTTCCACCTACACCCTCAGTAACTCTGATTGCTGGACTCTTGCTCTCCCTGCTAGATCAACCACTTCAGGCCAGTCTGCCTTCTCCCATCGCTTGTTTAAACTCTGGAACTCCCTTCCCTTAGCTATTCACTTTACCCTGTCCCTTCAATCGGTATCCTCACTCTTTCACAACTTAGTTTTCCCTTCCTGCAACTGTTTCTGAAACTCTTCCCACATAACACATTCCAGCCACTCTTCCACCCTCCTGTTTCTTATTACTCCTTTCCCTTCTCCTCTCCTAACATTCTCCTGCCAAGCCTGCAAACCAGTACACATATTTGGTGTACATCAAGCCTTGTCTGGCCCTTGTGGGGTTTGCATTCCAGAGGGACAAAGGCTTGCTGCTCCTTTACCATCATATCTTTCTTCTTGCAGGACTGGAAACCAATACACAGACTGAGTACACACCCTGCCATACCTGGTCCTTCAGGGGTTTGCATCCCAGAAGGATGAAAGGTCTGCCTCTCCTTCTCTAGCTACTCCCACTCCTACTTTTCCTAACCACTGCCACACTAGTTCTCTACTCTTCGTTCCCTCCTCTCTTCTGTCTCTTTTCAAAGGGTCACGCTTCCCATGCTGAGTTAATTTAGTAATATGTTTACATGTGTTGATCTTTGAACACACAATTCCAATCTGTACAAATCTGTTCATTGTTATTTTAAATCAATGTATGAAGTTTTATTTATTGTATTCTTTGATATATATATATATATATATATATATATATATATATATATATATATTGTACTTATCCATCTCGCCTTCCCCAGGGTGCATCTGGTAATGAGCTATCTTAGCTCAGTATGCCTTTCCTGTTGAAACTTTTCAAAATAAATAAATAAAAACAAATATACAGGAAGATAAAGAGAGCCCTAAAGATCAGAAGGTAGAAGCTAGAGATATTTGTTTAGTAAGTAAAACACTGAAACAGAAAACTAGAGTGAAAAAAATGTGTCCAGAAACTGAGAATCCAATAAACGAGAACAGCAGAGGCCTTGGACTGCATAATAAAAGGAAAGGCCTATTTAAGAATGGCAAGGAAACGGTACTTAAAACTGAGAGCATATATAAGTTCTATGAGAATCATGTGAACCTCAGAGACCTGCTACATCCCCTCTTTATTGAATATATGCAGCATAATGAGGAGAGTATTATACACATTGTTAGAGATACATCCTCACAGTACAACCAGTGTATGTTATAACTAGAGAATTGAAAATGGCGAAATCTGCATGGGGTTCATCTGAAAAGTTAGAAGAACTATGGCATAAAATAAACTATCCTATCTCATGGCAATTGATCATAGATTATCTAAAGATGGAAAAGACCAATGACCAGAGAGGACTGGATATGTCACATATAACCAAAACTATCGACACATTTGATAAGTATCACATGAGGCTTCATAGGATGTATTAAACTGATATTGGTGTTATGGATTATCAGGTATTGGTCCTTTTGTGATGGATCCAAAGTAGAAGAAAGTGATAACTCACTGTTTAATGCAATAATTTTGCTGGTCACTAAATTTTTGAATGTAAACTTTGGAAAAGATGAATTTATCCAATTACAAAGACCTAGAGCTAAAGAATTGGGTAACCAAGTAAATATTTGGGTTAAAACTTAAAAATGGCTTTATAGTGAAACAAATATTAAGTAATATTGAGAGACTTGATACTTTTGGATTTCATATAGTGGCTCTAAGATACTTTTTCTCAAACAATCATTCTGCACAAAATTTGGCATATCAGAGAGGCCCCATGTGTTCTCAGGCATAAGATGAACAAAGGACTGTAACAGATGAGGTGAATGTGAACACTCAGATATATAGTAACTGTAACTGACTGAAACAAACAAATAATGTTTTTCTGGCAACTTAATACTAGTACAGTAACTAACTATAAAAACTCAGATTTTCTCTTGGAATATTTTAGGGCTTCATTTCAAGCTAGTGGATCCCAAATGGCTGAAGTACATATATGAGGGGCAAATAGTAAACATGCAGGAAATTTGGGAATTAGCAGATTACTGTAGTTAAATGTTCTGTTCTGTAATGTATCACTACAGCACTGCTGTACCTTGGTTAAATGATCTGCCTTGTAATGTGATATCATATATTACTATAGCAACCTCATATGCTCTGCTGTAAAATGTATTGTCATCATGTGACTTCTGTCACCATGTCTGTAACCATCCTGGTTCTTGCCTGAAAATAGACAATTCCATTGTCTAGCACACATATCCGGTAAACAAAAACTAAATAAATACTTTTAATGGGTATCAAAGTGTATTTTTGCCAGGAAAAAAAATGGTTAAGAATGAGAGACCAGTGGGAGAGTTCACTATATACTATATGTCAAAATCTCTCCAAGTCTAAAATCTGTCATACTTATCAGCCAAGACAGTAAGTTTCAATTAGTAAAGGTGTATTTAAAAGATCTGTCTCTTACACACACACACACACACACACACACACACACACACACACATATATATTTTTTTTGCTCCCATGAGCCCTGGCAGGAGGATTCAGCCATCCAAATGGATGAACTCTCTCTCTGGCTCTGCCGCTCCCATATTAGGTAGCCCCGGAAATTCCCCTGCGGATTGATCCCTGCAGAGGGACTGGGGGAAGAGTGCCAGCTTCTCCCTCCCCCCACTGACCCAATCCATACCCTAGGGCCACTCCTGTGGACAGCAGGTCATCATAGAGACTGCCAGGCTCAATTTTCCTGTTTTTTCCTCCCTCCCCCCCCATGACTCGTACGTCAGCTCAAGCTTCCTGACTGGTATCCCTCTTCAGCCATCACTAGAGGATGATCAGTGGGCAGGACAGCTATCTCTCCCTCTCCTAGAGAGGAGAGCAGTCCTCTGAATGCTCAATCCTCTCTCAACCCTGCCAACCCCCGGTGGCCCAGGCTCATTCCTGAACCCGGGTCACCAACATGGCATGAGGTGTGGCATCCAGTGCCTCAACCCTCAGCGCAACCAGGTCAGCTGTCTCTTAAAATGTTAAATATTTATTTACCAGCAACATATACTAAATTTCATAGAAATGAATACTAGACCAAAATGAATGGCAACATTTCTGAAGCTATTGAATGAAGTACAGATTCAAGTCCGTTGATTGTTGGGGGTTTTAATTCTTGAATAGTCTCTTTCAATAGTAATTTAGTAGAAGCATTTGTATGCCTCCCTGCATGTTTAAACCATCACAAGAAGAGTAAGGATAACATAACAAAAGAAAATGGCACTATATTAATGATGTTATTGGATTCACATATTTTAATTATAATAAATGGGCACACAGAAACAGATATAGAAGAAGAATATGCTTATTTTTCAGACACTGGTAAAAGTATTATAGACCTGGTTATTAAACAGTATATTGATGTAGGGGTTATTAAGGATATAAATGTATATTTACACACAGGGGGACTCAGTTCACAAAACCCTGAGTTTGTCACAAGGTGTTTGCACCAAATATAAATTGTACAGGTGGCACCTTGCATCAAAAACTGCCCCTGAGCTATTCATAAAAGCAGCCTGTGTCAACTGCAAGCTGCCTGCCCCAAACGGGGCTTGCATTGCCTATGTGCCCAAAACTGGGCTGCAACATGATGCTAGGGGGCATATGGCAGACACAAGCTGCCACATCCCTAAATATAGGATTCATAGAACTCTCCCAGAGGAAGAAATTGTAAGTACCCTTAGACCAGCCAGGCTGGTCTAAAGGTAATTAGAACATTCTCCTCTCAGAGATTTTGCCCTGTGTGCTGCAATGTCCTGTGGTCCCTTCTCCCCAGCCCCGATGTTGCCCATAGTGTTAAATATATCATATCACTCATCTTTAGTTGCCATACAGACAGCAAGCATAATACAAGTAAATATAAATCAAGTATAAATCAAGATATGTACATGATAGAATAAAATATGTGATAAAAATGAACATACATACAGGACTATATATTATAATTTGCAGCACTATAAATCTATCAATGACAATTCTCAGCATACTGTATTATATATGGCCGCAGTACACCCACCCAGCTGGTTTAATGCACTCCCCAGAATGCCAATGTTGCCCGTAATGTTACAGATAACAAAACTCCCACCCTGCAGGTCTAGTGTCCCCCAATCCCAAAGTCACCTGTAATGCTACATATAATAAAACACCCACCCTGCATGTTTAGTGCCCCAGCCCCCCATGTCACCAATAATTGCATTATAAGAAGATTCCATCCCGGTGGTCTACTGGACCCCACCCCTCACCCAGCAGGTAGTACTCCCATTGTAAAATTCAGCCTGTGACTGGGACATCCCACCTCTAACCTCCGCTGTCTGCCACAGACTGAACTGTCACAGAGGTGTACCTAAGGAATATAAGTGAAGCAGGGAAAGCTGTTAGGAAAGCAAAGGTGCAGACTGAAGAAAAATTAGTGCAGACAGTGAAGAAAGGGGACATAGCATTCTGTAGGTACATTAGTGAATGAAGGGAGACCAGCAGGGGATTGAAGGCACAAAGGGGATAGAGAGGAGTGTAAGGAGGGAGAAATGGAAAAGGTGGAAATACTGAACAAATACTTCTGTTCAGTATTCACTGAAGAGGGGGAGGGTCAGGGACCACAGCTGAGTAACAGATACAAAGGTGGGAGAGGTTAACACAAGTCCAATCACAGAGAAGACAGTCCTGGAGGAGCTCACAAAACTGAAGGTTGACAAAGCAATGAGGCCAGATGGCATACACCTGAGGATATTAAGAAAGCTACAAAGAGAACTAGAGGTACCTCTGCCAGCACTGTTTATGGAGTCACTCAACACAGAAGCGGTTCCAGAGGACTGAAATAGGGCACATGTAGTCCCTCTACACAAACATGGTAATAGGGAGGAGGCAGGGAACAATAGGCTGGTCAATCTAACCTCAGTAGTTGGTAAGATCATGGAGGCACTGCTTTAAGAAAAAACAGTGGCACACTTGGAATCCAGCAGTGCCCAGGATCCAAGGCAATATGGATTCACAGCAGGTAGGATGTGTTAGATGAATCTGATAGATTTATTTTGATTGAGTGACAAGGGAAGTAAATTGGGGGGGGGGTGATGTTTCCTGCATCAATTTCAGCAAGAGCTTTGACACCATCCAACATAAAAGGCTGGTCAACAAAATTAATAGTCTGGGTATGGTTCATAAGGTGGAAAACTGGTTTAGGAACTGGCTAATGGACAGGAAGGAGATGGTGGTGGTAAATTGGATCCAATCAGGGGAAGGGGCTGACCAGCGGGGGGACCTCAGGGATCAGTCCTTGGGCCAGTCCTGTTTAATGTCTTCATTAGTGACATTCTGGTAGATCTGGAAGGAAATGTATGCCTGTTTGCATGTGACAAGAAGATCTACAACAGTGTGGATACTTCGGACAGGGTGGAGAGAATGAGGATGGACCTGGAAAAGCTTGAAAAATGGTCTGAAGTGCGGAAACTAATGTTCAGTTCCAAGAAGTACAAAATAATACACATGGAAAGAGGGACCCCAGGGGACAGCTACAGGATGGGGGAGGGATTGCTTATTATCACCAAGGAAGAAAGAGACCTGGGGAGGTTATCATTTCTGATGAGCTAAAGGTGTCTAAGAAGAGTATAAAGGCTGCAGGGAGGGCCAGTAGCATGCTGGGGTGCATAGGCAGAGGTATCACTAGCAGAAGGTGGAAGGTGGTGATGCCATTGTATAAAATGCTAGTGAGGCCTTACCTAGAGTATTGTTTGCAGTTATGGAGGCCACACCATTGTAAGGACATTGACAGGGTGGAGGCAGTCCAGAGTGGGGCAACAAAGATGGTACAGGGCTTGCACCAGAAAACACATGAGGAGAGACTAAAGGACATCAATATGTACTTGCTGGGGATGAAGAGGAAATGGGGGGACATGACAGAAACATTCAAGTACCTTAAGGGTATTAACAAGGTGCAGGGGGAGACATTTTCCAATATAAGAGATGTACTAGAATGAGGGAGCATGATATGAAATTGGAAGATGGCAGGCTGAGAGAAAATATGTGAAAGTATTTCTTCACAGAGAGGGTGGTGAACATATGGAATAGGCTGCCACAGGATGTGGTGTGGAGTGAGCACAGTGGAGGGTTTTAAACATGCATGGGTCAGGTATAAGGGTACCATAGGGGTGGGAAGGAGGCGAAGTGAAAAGTCATTGACCAAGTAGGATCATAGGCCACAAACTAATGTAGGGCTTTCGGGCAGACTGGATGGGCCTGGTGGTCTTTATCTGCCAACAATTTCTATGTTTCTATGTTTCATCAATGAGTGCCTACACTATACAATAGCACTTAGTGACAGTTCAGTCTGTGGCTGGACTAATTGCACCATTGCATAAGAGGGGAAAAATTAATGAGATAGGTATTTATTGCATAGACAAAATACCGTGTTATATGTTGGATTAAAAATTTGTATGAGACTTTTTCTAAACCATCCATAAATATGGACACAGGAAAACAACTTGCTCTCAGAAACACAAGCAATGTTTATAGCAACAAGAACTACTATAGATCATAGTTTTGTAGTAAAATCAATAAATGATAAATATGTCTATGTGAAGAAAGTTAAAATTTACACTTGTTTGGTTGGCCTACAGGAGGTATTTGATAGTACCTTACTGGATTTGTTCTGAGAATTATTCCAAAGTAAGGATAGCAAGAGACAGATCTCCCAGAAACAATACGATTATTAAAACAGTTACGCTGCCGACTGAATTAGAACGCATAGAAATTTTGTACTCATATATCAGTCTATGGCACAGTATGGGTTAAAAATGGTGTTCAAAATGAATACCTACTAGTGCCTACTGTATGTTATTTAATTTGAACACTGAAATAGTAATGAAGGCACTCCATAGTAGTGAAACATTTGCCATCAAGATAGATGGAGAAAAGTTACAAATTCTTTTTTGCTGATGATGCGATAATTATTTCCTAAATACCACTGAGTCTCAAGAGAGTAACAGGAACAGTTAAAAAAAATATAAGCATTAGAGTTTAAACTGATTTCATTTATAACAAAAGTTATGATTTTTGGAAATAATCACAAAACAGAAAAAGTATGGAATATAAAAAAAGTGACCAAGTATAAATGATTACTCAATATAAATACTTGGGAACCTATTTTTCAACAAAGGGTAACTGGAAAAACACCAGACAGAAAATGAAGGAGAAAGCAGTTTTAATCCTATTGGTTTGAGGGCAGCTGCAGGTCTTTGTGACAAGCAAGAAGAGTAGCTGCAATATATTAGCTCATGGCATAAGTGGAACAGGAAGGATAGAAACCTGACAGGAAAGTCACATTACCATCTGCTGCACCATACAAAATAAAGAAATTAATTGTAAAATAATTCAAGTTTTCAAAACATTACAGTTGCACAAAAGAGAAATTCACATTAACAGTGCAAGCGCAGAGTTATCAGCTTGTGGAGCCTGAGTCTGTTTTCTTTTATTGATGTCACACAGGCTGAGGCTCAAATGTTTTCAGTGATCGTGATTCTTCCCTTGGGCACCTGTGGCTCCATCGGCCAGTGCTCCATATCCTAAGCCATAAACTCTGTGTACCAGCTCAATTGCTGTTCATAAAGACATAACGTGATTTTGTGGCTTCAATCTATATTAGAAAGCACAGCAAGTCCCTGCAAAAAAAATAAATAATTCAAATTGAATACCTTCTCTTGTGACTCCCGGCTGCTATTCAAACAAGCCTTTTGCAAACTAGAAAAAAATGTAGGGTTTATTTTACCCCATAGTCTAGTGTGTGTGTGTGTGTGTGTGTGTGTGTGTGTGTGTGTGTGTGTGTGTGTGTGTGTGTGTGTGTGCACGTGTCTTAATTTAGTTACACATGAGAAGAAAATGTGACAGATGCAGGACTCTGAAACATGGAAAGCAGTGGATTACTTCCACATAATTTAAATTAATGCAATAAAGTAAATTTCAAAAGTCTGTCCTCCATACTTCCTATAAGGTACATCAGTAGAATATTAAAGGATTTGTGTGTGTGTGGGGGGGGGGGGTTGGGTTGTAAACTTCAACAATAGACAGGCAACAAAATGCATGTTTGCAATATATTCAGCAACATGATCAAAATTTAAACTGACATGAACATCTATTATTTTGAGTCTAAACATCATGCCAGAACAATAATCCATACCGTGCAACACCATGTGGTCAAGGGGTCATACTCAAACAATTATTATTTTTTCTCTGACAGCGTGCTCTAGTCTGTGTGATGTGGCACCCACAACACTGGACTTTTGCATTCAATGACTTTGCAAACTGGAAAGTGAATCAGTATCTACAACTTATTACCTAAGATTTACAGGAAATACAGTGAAGACGATCGTGCTGCAGGGAACATCAGGGCCAAAACTATGATGCCAGCTGCTCTGGAGCCATAGCACTATCAGAGTGGCAAAATTGAAAGTTGCCAGTGATATCAGTGAAAACTGATTGCTTAGCAATACATGGAATCAAAGGAATCCTTTGATTCTAAATATTGCTAAGCAATCAGTTTTCACTGATATCACTGGCTGTTTTCACCTTCACCACTTAGGTAGCAGTACAACTCCATTTGATTCCAAGTATTGCTAAGCAATTACTAGAGAAAAAATTCTCTTGCAGTTTCTCCACTGTAGCCCTCATGTCTCTGGACCCCATCTAACTGATGTCATGGTCCATGAGTACTGGGGGAGCTCCTGATTGTCCGCTATCATGACAAGAAAATGGATGCATGCTACCTTGCATGCATAGACCACCAAATGGGAGACAGGATCAGAGACAGCAGGAAAAGTAGTGCACCCACAGGGGGAGGATTCATCCATTGAGTTCTACGCAGAGCAGTTTTGGAGTTGAGAAAGCATAATGCAGCTCTAAAGTTGTGATCTTCAGTATCCCGTTTTCTCAGCTACAGCAAGACGGCTGCAGACTCCACCCACTGCAGCCATAAAAATGACATCACAGCAGTACATAAAAAAATTAAAAATAATCAGCTAAACAAGTAAAAAAAGCTGTTAATATAATCAATTTAAGGCCATCAATTTGCTGCACAGTTCAGTGTCATTGTGAAGTGTGGGAAATAGGAAGCTGAAGGAACTTCACATACGTGCTGTGCCAATTGCAAGTGCAGTTCACATGCTGACTTCACTGCAGTAAGTAACAGTGTCAAACATGCAAGCAGTGCAGAAACTGAATTGCTCAGTTGTAAACATGAATCTAGAGGCAGGTGAGCTGTACAGTAAATTGAAATGGCCAAACGATCCATTGTCAAACTGGCACGAGTGCCACCCCATCACAAAAGCAGAAATAAATATAACAAGAAACTAATACAGCATAGACTTCATTTGTGAATGACAGGCTGCTTGCCTAACACTTATTTCTTTTATAATGCATACATATACTATTTGAAAATGACACTTCTGGCATGCTGTTCTTGGTAATACACATTGAGTTACAAGACTGTTGCCATTTTATTTTCTGTTTCAGTTTACTATGCAGTTCACCAGCATCTAGATTCATGCTAACAACTCAGCAATTCAGTGGCTGCACTGCTTGCACAACTGACACTATTATTTAATGCAGTGAAGTCAGGGTTTGAACTGCATTTGCAACTGCTGCAGTAAATATTTGAAGTTCTTTGAGCTTCCTATTCCCTGGACTTTACAATTACACTGAACTGTGCAATAAACTGACTGCCTTAAATTGATTATTCTTGCTCATTTTCTCTGTGTCTGCTCTGCAGCTTGGCAGTTCCCTGTGCTGATATACATTCTCTCCCTTTTTTCCATGGCTCAGTGGCTCCCTGAGCTATTATTCACTCTCTCCCCTTTGTTCTGAGTCTCTGGCTGTTTGCAGTCCTGTCTCCCCAGCACTTCAGGAGGTAACTACTCTGTAGGTGGTGTGGCCAGTATGAAGGGTGAGCAAGTGGCTTTAAATGGAGTGGGTGGGGGAGCACTGAATTGGAAACAGAGCTAAACTCAATTCAGGGAGTGAGCGGCTTGGCTATAGACTGTTGTACTGGAGCACCAAGACTGGAAATTAAAGACTGCAGGTATGAGGATGAAGTAGAGCGGAGGGAGCACATTGAGATACAATTTTCTGTAAATAAAAAAATAGCAGGAAAAGTATGGTGCTCATGGGGGAAGGGGGTTGAGTCTTTGAGTTCAATGGGATGAGCAGAGTGATTTTGGAGTTGTGAAAGCAAAACAATTCCAAAGTTGTGCTTTTTGGTATCTGGTTTTCTCAACTACAGCAAGATGGCTACAGGTTCTGCCCACTGCAGCCATAAAAAGAAAAACCTCAAGGATCTCAAAAAAACTTTCACACAATTACTGTGCAGGATGCTATGTCCAAAATATCGAAAAAATCCTACTTAATAAACTACATGCATGGATCAATAAAAAAGGACATCATCTCATTATTTCAGGCAAGTTTTAGAAATGGATTCTCAACTATAGATCACATTTTCACATTAGCATTAGTGCTGTGCAGAATGCAGAATTCCACTGGTGAAATTAGCATGGAAAGATCATTCTGCTGGTAGAACTGCCCCTGGAATTTTGCTGGTTCTTCTGCAAAATTCCGCCTGCTGTGATCTACAGAATAATATTCCATGGAACAGCATTTTTTTCTATAGAAAATCATTATGAAACCATTTCCATGGAAAATATTGAAATCCATGAATGAAATTCTGTGAACATTTTGAAGAAAAACTCATTCGGCATTTTTCTGCTACTGAATTCTGCCATTCCATCTCTGGTGAAATTCAAAGAAATTTCAGTGCAATTTAAAAAATTCCACAACCTTTCTTTCAACTGGAATTTGAACATTCTGCACAGCACTAGTTAGCACATCTGATCGAGAAGTATGTTATTAGGGAAAAAAAAAGATATATGCTGCATACATTGACTTCAAAGTCGTTTTTAATACTATATTTAGAGGTATGTTATGGCAGAAACTAAGAGAAAGGGGTATAAATAGTAACCTTCTTTATCCAGTTTTATAAAATAGGAAGAGAAAATCCTGCATCCTGTTTGGTTGATACCTGTGCATTAGATCTGTCTAATGCAGGGATAAAAATAATTTCTACAAACAAGGACGCTGTTCATCTGTTATATCTTTGTGCCATTACTTAGAATGCACAAAAATTTTCAGTTACCTCTTTTCCGCCTTTCCAAGCTCCAGAACACTCAGTGGCATACTAGAAAAGTGGCAAACAATAAAATGAAGGAACATAATGTATACCAAATACAATTCATCTTATTACTTTTCATTCTCAAGATTTTTACATTTACCCCACTTTTTTTCAGTTCCATCTGTTATGAACTTTGCTAAAGGATGATCTCCCACCCGTTAATCTACCAGCCACTCAGTACCTCTAGCTCTCATTCTGGCCACTGCTTGATAAAAATAAATTCAAATAAGCACATTAATGAATTACTTTATGGGCAATCTCTCTCTTTGTCTTTTACACTGTTGAAATCAATAATCATGCTCAAAGCCAGAAATGCTGTCCTGTTTGATCTGCCTTCCTGGCTCACATCCCCCACTTGCCAGACACTCATTAGCTCAACTAATCCAGTACTGACAGAAAACAAAATAAGGCAGACACATTTTAAATAAATAAAAATACCATCACAAAATAGCAGCGTGATATTAACCAAATATGTTACCATCAGTATCTATTTGTGTAACTATTTTTAAAGCAATGATTGATGTCACATTTCCAATACAGACACAAACCCAGAAATGTCATCCCATTCATTTACTGTACATGCCTGTCTCTCCTCCCCACCTGCCTGCCACTCTCTAGCTCATCTTTTTTATCCAGTGCTAACATAAACCCCCAAACAAATTAAAGCAGTCACATCAGAAAATAAATAAAAATGCTTTCACATACTATCAATATGAATGATCATTGTCACACTCCCCCTCATCTGCAGTGATCAAATGCTATCCTCTGATCCATTCATATGCAGTAGCTGCAAATGTGGTACACAAACAATGTACTGTAATAAACTTTTCATTTGAGGGGGGTGATTTGAGCCATGATGACCACAGTTTGCCAGTATTAAAAGGAACAGCTATGAATACCATAGTAGGACAAAAGCCCTAAAGCTAAAAAAGCATCACACTCCTGCAGGTGGAGGGGCTATTTTAGGTAAAATTAACTACAAATAGTTACTGTTTACCACTCTTTTGGATGAAACATTAAACTGAGGACCCTCTGCCTGTTCTGGTGGTTGTTCAGTTGGACGTTAAAGATCCCATTGCACTTCTCAAAAAGAGTACAGGAATTTTACCGGTGTCCTGGCTAAATTCCACCATTCACTAAAAATACCACCAACAGCTTACTCTAGTTCAAATTCTGTTGGTAACAATCTGTATCTCTCCCTCCTCCAGGATGAGGTTGAAACTAAGTAGAATTGTCTAGCCCTCCTTTCCCGGTCAACAAACACTAAAAAAATAAAACAAAATACTGAGTCCCATTTTATAAGAGCAATAAGACACTCTGGGGTGTGCATAAGACACGTCTAATGTACAGACAAGGGCTGAAGGCCTTACTATGCCCCTGGCAATGTGTTAGATGTGTCTAATGCACACCCCCTTGTTTCTTATTGCTTACATGCTACTACATTCTGACAACAAAACATGCATTAGATATGATATTAAAGGTGATATTAAAGTTTTTTTTTTTCAGTTCCAACTGAGGCATTAAACAGGGATGTCTTCTTCCCTCCTCCTGTTTAACATTTGTGAGAATGAAATTATTGAATGGACTGACTGTAAAATTCCACTCACAAACTTTATTAGGAAGATCTGCCCTTCATTAGTTTATGCAGATGATATGATTTTGCTATCTTTAACCTCAATTGGACTAGAACATAAATTAAATTATTTTTGTGAAAATTGTTTAAGGCACAAATTGGTACTCAATTTTGATAAAACAAAAATAATGATATTTGATGGTAGGAAGTCACATATGTAACAAAAGGCTTGAAACTGGAAATGATTATTCATTGTTGGGGGTAAAATGATATAATGGAACATGTACAAAACACCATAGATCAGCACAAAACACAGCCAGGCTAAATACACAAGCAATATCAAGATTTAATTCCATGTATGGAAGGAAAAATATCATCCAAGCTTTATGAGCATGTTAGACAAAATAAAACATATAATATTATATGACTCTGAAGTATGGGGTTACAACATACCACACTTTTCAGAAATACCATTGTCACTACTTAGCATAAGTAAATCATATGCAGAACAGATGATGAGGGCAGAATTGGGGATGGTCTCAATAGAAGCCCTAGCAAATTTGAGATTTGTCAGCTATTGGCTACATTTAGTGAATAATATAGACAATATGTGATCAAAGTTGTGTTATTTGAAAAATCTAAATGGCATTATGACACTAATCCTTTAGCTTGGCTTAAAAACATTACATGATATCCTGAAACAAATGGACTTATGGAATCTATGGCAAAAGTCAAGAAGAGGGATTGTAATTTCTTCTAAATATAAACAACTCTTCAAAAATAGAATATTCAGTGTATACCAGTAGAAGGTTGTTTTGCAACAAAACATTTAAAAATGTACCCATGGTACTCTCATAATAAAATCTGGTATGGTTGTGAATTCTATCCATTTTTGTCATTAGATAAAAAAAGAAATAAGAATTATTACTCATTATACAATGGCAAGAGAAAATCCTGGTCCTTGATTGGTCAGACTGGGACTGGACCCAGGATGTTATCCCAGCATAACATCCCGGCTCTAGTCCCAGTACAGTCACGACCGCATGGAAACTTTAAAAAAAAATCCATCCACAGCTGTCCGTTGCTTCCTGCTCGCACTAAAAGTGAAAGCCGCATTTCCGATCGGCTTCACAGCAGGCACAACTCTCACACGTTCCCTAAACAAGCTTTGTATATTTCTTAAAAGGAAAAAAAACTGAAATCAAAGCCGTCTTCAGCATTAGCGAGCTTTTAGCGTCACAGCAGTCTCCTGCTCTTTCTCCGGTGCCCCCCGCACCAACACCATCATCTGCTCGCACTGAAAGTGAAACCTGCATTTTCGATTGGCTTCACAGTAGGCACAGCTCTCACACGTTCCCCAAACAAGCTTTGTTTATTTCTAAAAAAAGGAAGAAAAACCTGAAACCAAAGCCGTCTTCAGTATTAGCGTCACAGCAGTCTCCCGCTCTTTCTCAGGTGCCCGCCTCATTCGCCCGTTGTACTAATGCTCGCTCGTCGTTCAACTCATCTTTCTACTATGTCTTTTTTTTCTTTAAATACATGAAGCAATAGCAGGAGAAAAACAGTAAAGAAAGGAACCCAGTATGAGAACACCTACAGGAGCGGGTTGTGGGGGGGGGCACACCTATTAGAGACCTGCAACAGACACACAAAAAAATAGCTCCACCTGCTGTACAAACAGTATAAGGCACTATTTTTCAAATCCGCATCCTTCCACAATAAAAAAAACTAAAAAAATACAATTAAAACACTATTTTTTAACCATTTTTCTAATATAAATGTAAACGAGCCATTGTATAATAGGAATAATGCCCTCCAGGGTGGGTGTTATGCTGGGATAACATCCCGCCTTGGGTGTTGGATGTCCTCGGCCGTTGGCCTCGGGCCCAACCACCCAAGGTGGGATATTATCCCAGCATAACACCCACCCTGGAGGGCATTATTCCTTTAATGTAGATTTGAATCGTTACCTTTGAAAAAAGTTACAAGCCAGATTTAGGAAACAAAACCCTTATAATCTAGAATGTTACTGTAAAAAATGTATTGGTGAAGATTTGTTCCACATACTGCTTAATTGTCCACTGTATGAAAAATGGCACTTGAAATGTCTTAACAGTATTATCAATATGTATAGCTTTCCCCTCATAATTTGTATGGAAATGCTATTAAATCCATAATATGTACATGATGTAAGATGTCTAGTAAAATTTATGTATGCAGTCAGTAGCTATAGGAAAAAAAAATATGACAGTACTTTAAAGTGTATACATGAAAATACTGTATCTTTGTGGTACAAGAACTCCCTTTTTATGAGCAATATGAAATGAAAATTATTTTTTATGTAAAACATTTTTAAGAAATTATTATGACCTATGTGTCAATCACTGATTATGCACTATGTACAGTACGTGTTCATTTAGAGCTCAGTTGGTGGCTGGCCATAGAGGTGAGTGGTGGGAAGACCCAGTCGCCAACACCTATGGGATGGACTGTGTGGGGTAGGGGTACACCACACATTTGGTGTCAGAAACATCATGGAGGAAACATCACAGGCAGATCAACGTGGAAGTAATATCACAAACAACAACACTGCAGCAAACACAACAACGCCCAGTGCAAACGCTGCCGATCCCAAAGCAAAGTGGAGCACCACAGCGGCATCAATGGAGGCACACACAAGGCACCGTTTGGTAAGGAGGGGCAAGCATTGGCAAAACCAGGAGCCTGCCAGCAGGGTGCAAGCACAAACAAGGCCACACAACCAGACACATGGAACAGGCCACCGGCAGACAATCACACATGGAACAGTGCATGATTCATGGTGGGAGAAGCACCCAGTGCACAGAGGGAGGCATAAGATGCACAGAGAGACAGGCAGTCCTTCAATAAGGGGGGGTGCAACCACAGGTGAGCACTGTACAGGGCCGACTGGAAGGGACCAGAACAGACATAGAAGTGCAATGGCCACAATGCCACCACAGGGCCACACAGGTCACCCAGCCACAGAAGAGATATGCAGGACTTGGGGAAAGGGGAAATGGGACAGGGGCTGGTGGTGTCAACCAGAACAGGACACCTGCACCCACTGATGATCCACACACAGCTGCAAGGGTGGAGAGCCACACAGGGGTAGCACCATTGCACACAGCATGGGGACTGGACCTGTAGCAGCACGAGCAGGTGTTGCACACTGTCTGTGCATGAGTCATGCTGACAGACACCATGCCACACACACTGTAGGGCAGGGGAGTGGCAACACAACAGGGATATAGTGCTACTAGGGAACACCTGTGAGCAGGGCAGGGGCAGCCAGGGCAGGTGTGGTGCATCTCACACCCAGCAGTGGGCACATAAAGCAGCACAGCACACATATTGCACTGAGGTACATGGGAGAGCTGTGCACTGGAGCAACACTGTGTGGGATGCATGAGAACAGGTCACAGAACCATGCCACTGACCTATGTGACAAGCCAAAAGAGGAAGACCCTACTGCAACATGAGAGCTGTCTCTATTATAAGGAGTGCAACGTGGTCAAGAAGACCTATTGGAAGTGTGCAGACTATTACAGGGGGAAATGTCCTGGCCATGTCTATACCGCAGGGGATAAGCTCAAACATGTCCCTGACCACTGGGTCATAGGCATCCTGGAGGCCATCACAGACATCAAGCCAAGGGCTGTACAGACAATGGAGACACCACACCAGGTGATGGCAGCACACTGCAGCACCATATCCACCGCTGTGTGTGGCAGAATGCCCAGCATGCACCTCCTGAAATGGAGTGTCCACCATGTGTGGACAGCCGCATGCTAGCCACCACCCCTGCCAACATCACTAGAGGACCTCACCATCCCAGACATGTACAGTGTGACACACAATGGTGCCTGCTTCCTGCTCCATGACAATGGTGGTGTCTCCACGATACTGATTTACACCACTGACAAGAACCTGCAGCTGTTGTCACAGTGCACAACATGATACGTGGATGGCACATTTTATACTGTACCACCACAGTTCGAGCAACTCTGCACCATCCAAGGGGCACAATACTGCACTGTAGTGCCCACTGTGTTCATCCTGTTGCCAAACAAGACAGAGGTGACATACACAAGGGAGTTCATTGCAGTGAGGGAGCTCCGAGCAGGCCTCAACCCATCCGTGATAGTCACGGACTTCAAACAGTCTTTAATCAAGTCCTTTGGCCCAGTCTTCCCAGATGCCAGCAAGCATGGCTGCTTCTTTCACCTTTGCCAGGCCCTGTGGAGGAAGGTCCAGGATGTCCCAGAGGCTGTGTGATGCTACACTGAGAATGAGTACTTTGCACTCCATGTGCACCTGCTGCCTGCCCTTGCCTTTGTCCCTCCAGGGGAGGTGTCCACCATCTTTGAGGTGCTCAGGTCATATGAGTTCTTCATCACACATGACAAGCTGCTGACCCCAATCATTGACTGCTTTGAGGACACATGGGTAGGGCAGTCTATCTGTGGTGGTGTCCGAAGGTGTCCCATGTCTGCGTCGAGTTGTGGAACTGCTATGATGCTGCCTGGACTGGCAGTTCCCGCACTAATAACTCATAGAAAGGGTGGCACTGTGCCTTCAGCATCCTCATAGGTGCATGCCACCCTTGCTCATGGCACTTCATCGATGCCCTTAAGGCAGAGCAGTGGCTCAATGAGATGAAGACTGAACAGTGTATCATTGGGCACTATGCACCACCATCATGAAAGAGGTACAAGGATGTGACAGACCGCATACAGCACATTGTTGGGGAGTATGGCACCAGGACCACATATGAATATCTCCGTAGCATCACACATAATTTCCAGCTGCAGGTCTGACCATGTACATGCCTGTTTCTGCAGCTGATGACCATGGCACTTCCACCACTGTGCTGGCTGCGGTTGACTCATGACTGCACTCATGCACCAGTCTGCTGTGTGTGCCTATGACTGCTGAACACCAGTGCTGTGTGCTACTGGCCCACACCTGTGGGGGTTGTGTGCATGTGCAACTTGTGTGGGGCAGTGAGGTACTGTGCAACATTGGGGGGATGCCTGTGCTGTTATGGGGATATTGTGTTGCCTCTGCTGGGGTGGATGCCTGTGTTGTTATGTGGATGTTGTGCTGCCTCTTCTGGGGAGGTGGATGCCTGTGCTGTTATGGGGATTTTGTGTTGCCTCTTCTGGGGGGGCTCAATCGGGTTGTGTGGCCATCCTCACACCAGCTGCTGTGGTGTGGTTGGGCTGCTCTCTGCCTGTGGGGAACACTGCCACTGTTGGTGCATGTGATGGCTGTGGTGGTGCCATGTCCGTGCCTTGCACAAGGATGGTGCATCATCCCAGGGGTGTGTTCCCCATGTGGTGCATGCCTGTGCCTGTGCCTTGCTGTGGTGGCATGGTACGCTGGTGCCTGTCCTGTATACCAGCCAGTCATGCATTAGTGAAGGGTGTGTGCTATGTTCACTGGGGTTGTGCAGTGGGTGTGCTTGTGATCTGCTAGTGGAGGCTCTGTGTGTGTGTAGTGTTGCTGTGCACTTGTGATGCTGTCATTAATCATTGTGTGCATCACTGTTTCTATGTCTGGTGGTCATTGCATCATTGCACAGCCCACAGGGGTATACGACGGTCACACTTTGATGCTGTGACCCCAGCCTGCTGACACAGATCATGGCCACTGCAGTGCCCACGCAGTTGTCTTGTAGCCCAGGTCTGTACAGGTGTCCCACCACTGTGCATGGTCCTTGCCCATTCCGTGGCTGTGTTGGTCCATGGCTGTGCCATCTCCACATGCTTGTGTGGGTGGCAGTGTCTGCCTGCACATCCCAATGTCCCTTGTCTGCCAGTGGCACGGTCGCACCATGTCATGTGCCCAGTGGGGGTATGTGGAGTGCAAAATCCTCATCCTCAGTGTAGCATCGCACAGCCTCTGGGACCTCATGCACCTTCCTCCACAGGGCCTGGCAAAAGTGAAAGAAGCAGCTGTGCTTGCTGGCATCCGGGAAGACTGTGGCAAAGGACTTGATTGTAGCCTGCTTGAAGTGGCCAGCCATTGTCTCCTAGTCAAATGGTACCCTCCCAACTGTTTTAGCCATGTCCCCCTCATCCCGCTATGTCATGTATCATGCAGGTCATCCACATTGTACTGGGTCACCACACCATCTGGCTACTGCCTTGTGGCACGGTGGTCCCGTGCCCACTAGTAGTCTACCATTCTACACCCATGGCATTGTTGTCTTTTGGTCACCTTGGCTATCACTGTCTGGGGACCTTCCCCCTATCGGCATCCTTGCTTGGTGGCACATGTGGGGGGGTGCAGGGCTCACACTGGGTGTGCCCATCTCACTCTGCTCCCCTGTGCTCTGTGTGGGCACTGGTGCCCCCTGCTGTGTTGGTGTCCTCATGTGTTCAGCACTGTTGTATCCTGCCTCATGGCGTACAGTGGTGTTACAGGTGGTAGTATGTTTTCTGCCTTTGTTTCTACAGTTTCTGTTTTGCCCCTGTGGTCTGTGTCCGTGCACTGTTCCTGCCCACTTTCAGTTGTGCCAGCGGCATTTCAGGCATGTGGTGTGTTGTCTGCATTTGTTTCAGTAGTCTCTGTTTTCCCCTGCAGTCTGTGTCCCTGCACTGTTACCACCCGCTTTCTGTTGTGCCAGTGGCATTGCGGTTGGTGATATTCTTGCCAGTTCATTCCTGTCCACAATGTTTTGTCCTGCACTGTTCATGGCCTGAAGCCACTAGACCACCAGAAGTATTTCAGCACCTACTATGGTTGATTGGGGATTGGAGGAGGCACTAGACTACCACAAGGGGGGTCATGTTGTTTATTAATTAGTATGGGCAGCATCTGGGAGGGAGTCATTTTATTATTTAATTAACAGGATAGCTTCAGGGATCAGGTGGGGGAACACTGTATTACTTAAATACACAGCAGCATTGTGGATAGGCATTTTATTAATTAACTAACTTGACAACTTTGGTGATCGAGTGGGGGAACTTGTTATTAATTAAATAGATGGCAGCATTGGGCATGTGGGATGGGGGCATTTTATTATGGAAATGACAGAGGAGCTTCAGGGATCAAGCGGAGGAACATTTTGTTGAATGAATACATGGCAGCATCAGGAAGGGGTTATTTTATTATGTACGTAATGGGGGAGATTTGGGGATTCCATAGGGGAACAATTTATTAATTACAAATATGGCAACATCAGGGATCAATGAGGGAGGACCGCGTGTGTCATAAGGGGCCTGTCACATACCCTTCCTGTGTGCCAGGTGTTTGCTGCATGGGAGAGGTTGATGCAAGTGTGGGGACTTAGGGACTGGGACCCCTCCTGTACCAGAATCTGGTGCAAGGTCCCTGGCACTCTGAGCTTCTGTACAAGCTGCATTTTACCGCAGCTTGCACCAATCCTGGCCATGTTTGAGAATTTGGCCCCTTGACTTCTGGGAATGCCTAGGATTACCAAGAAAGGACACAGAAAGAAACTTTAGGGGACATCAGATGAAACTCAGAGGAGAAAGATTCAAGGGGAATGCCAGGTGACAATGGTTTAACCAGAGGGTGGTTTTGGAATGGAACAATCTTCCAGCAGAAGTAGTACAGAATACAGGTATGGACCACTTAAAAAGCTACTGGACATACACATGACCACTAGGGGAAGAGTGTTTTTTTTGGGGGGGGATAAACTGTCAAGTCTCTATGGCAAAAAGCTTCTGACTTGTATAATTCCTATGAATCCTATGAAAAGTTTCAGCTCAGTCCCACATGGGAGATTAATAAAGACGTTGGGAGATATGGTGTTAGGAACATGATTACATGGTGGGTGAAGGACTGTCTGAGCAGTACGACCCAGATAGTTGTCCTAAATGGATGGCTACCAAAGGAAACGGAAGGTATGAGCAGGGTGCCCATGGGATTCATTCTAAGACTGGTTCTGTTTAACATATGTATCTTTGATTTTGCGGAAGAGATTCAAGAAACATTTTTTCTCTTCACTGATGACATCTGGGTCTCTGGATGAGTTGATACTGAGGAGATGATAATGGCCACAAATAAAGGTCTGGAAAATCTGGAGAGATAGATGAAGGCTAGCAGCTGAAAATTAATGCAAAAAATGAGTGATAAAGGAAATAGGAGCCATGAACCCAAGAATGGAGTATAGAACAGATGAGGTGGTAGTAGATATCACATCAGAGGAAAATGACTTGGGGTGTTAGTAATGGTGAACATGAAAGCATCTAAATTATGTAATAGAGCCATCAGTGAGGCAAATCAGATATTGGGGTGCAAAGGGAGAGGGAGAGAGATCATTAGCAGGAGAGAGGTAATATAGCCCCTGTTTAGATCCGTGGTTTGCTTTCACTTGGAGTACTGTGTGCAGTTTGGGAGGCCACACTTAAAAGGGCAAGAACAGGTTAGAGGTGGTGCAGAGCCAAGCCACCAATATGTTTCAAGGCACCAGAGTAGGAAAAGTGAGGGGCACGCAGGAGATCTTAATGTGTACAATACATGCTGGAGTACAGGAGAAAGGGGAGTGACATGACTGAGATGTTCAAGAACCTCTGTGAATAAACAAGATGTACAATAGTGAGCTGTTCGCAATGAGTGGTAACACAGCAACTAGGGGAAACTCCCTAAAACTGAAGGGGGAAGAATACAAGAAGGATGTAAGGAAGTACTTTTTTTTAAGAAATAGTGGTGATGGACTGGATCAAGCTCACAAAGCAGCTCATTAGAGTTCAAAGGGGAATGGGACAGGCACATGGGAGTAGTGCATAAGAGGGCAGATGGAAAGTGAAGGGTCAGAGGACTGACAAGACATAGCCCCAGACATGCACAGGCTTTGACAGATACGGGCCACTAAGCATTTATCTCCCATCATTTTCTGTTTGTTTGTAGCATTTTTTGCACTAGGTTGACCTTTAACATATTTAGTAATATTTGAATGTTAGGTTAGCCATTTACAGCTGTAGTATTAGACAACAATGGTTTGGAGATATATACTCAGTAAATTATATCAAACTCTAAGATCTGTGTAATGATTAGTATAAGACTATTGCTTTAAAATTAACCTCATTAGTATTTTATCTCCTGAGAGAGATGATCATGAGTTGTTGGTATTAATTTGAAAGTCACAGTAGTTTGCAATTTAAATTCTAGTGTTTCACTGTGTAATACTTCTAATTAAGTTTTTGAAATTCATGTGCTTAATGTCAAGCTAATATTAACAATTATGGAAGTCATATGGTTAGTAGTGGCCTAGTTAAAGTGAATCAGTAGTGGTATACCAGCTGACAAAATGTACTATGTAAGCATTTTAGCTGTTTAACTGAATTGGTCTGTTTTCAACATGGTTTCTGCAATAAGGGTTCTGTAACTTTAAAAGACTGAAAATATGTGCTAGGTTTGTTTGGCCAAACCCCAATCAATGAGGTAAGGGTGACAGAAGTACACCAATGGCAACTTTGGTTCAGCTTCAAGTTGCTGCTCATAAATTTAGTTTGGCATAGAAAATTTGTCTGAACCACTTTAGTGGTGCAGGTGTTAAGTGTGGCACAGCTCGTAGTACATTCAGCTCTGGGTCACAAAGTCATGGGTTCTGGACCTTCACTGGGACTGGACGCATGCCATAAATGCTGCCAACCAAGTGCAGTACTAGAGGCATACTGTACTTTTGGGGTGTGATATCCTTCAGATGCGACAATAAATCAAGTACACTTCTGCCCATCTCTGGTGCTGTCTTGGTTGGTGACCAGGTCGAAATAAAAGAACTGAAGGCACTTTTCACAATAGTAGGAAATTTTCTCTGGTGTCCTGGCCAACATTCCCCTTCCCTTAAATCTGGTTCATACAATTGTCCAATGCTGTGTGTGGGTGTTGATGTATGAAATGGCAGCCACTGCACATTTCAGTTACTTCTCTACTAGTCTCTCATTGCTTGAAACGTTCTTTGGGATACAGAGCATATGAAAAGTGCATCCAGGACACATCTGAAATCGAGCAGTAGCCTGCTCAGTATGCCTTCCTGGTTAAATGCTTAAATAAATAAATAAATATAAGTGCTTATACTTCTACACCTTCTTCATAAGAAGGCAAATAAGGATATGATTACTTTATCTCAAAAACAATAGATTGGTGGGAGTGCAAGGCTCAGAGGCCCTGCTTTCCCACAGGCAAATAAGGCTACAATTATACTATCTCAAAAAGTAAGGACATTCTTTTCCAAAAACGAAGTTAATATATCCGTTAGGGTTGAAGATAAACTGGCAAATGAAGGGAAATATGACATTAAGGTTTCCAACCCTAAAAGACCTGTCCCATCCTTGAAGCAAATGAGGGGGTGCAGTCTTTCTTGGGGTTGTCAACCCTAACACTCACCCCATTGTATGCACTCATAAAACATACACACCTGTCCCATAAAATCTTAGCTTTTCTGTTTCTGTAATGGGTGAGCATTATGGTTGACAATCCCAAGGAAGACAGCACCCCTCATTTGCTTCACCAATGGAACAGGTGTTTTAGAGCTGGAAATACTAACGTTATATTTCCCTACATTTGTCACTTTATCTTCAACCCTAACTGTTGCAATAACATAGTTTTTTGCAAAGAATAGTAAAAATATATGTGGTTATTTACATTATTGTTAAAGAGACAGCTGGTGGCACAGTACAGAAACAATGCTGCATGTGCATGTGCTTCACCAAGTCACTAAGTCAGTGAGCTCTAGTGGTCATCTGGTATACTGCAAGAACTAAGTCTAGTGCACAGTGATGTCCATTACTATTCTCCATGCTTAGTGTCTCAAGATAGTGACCTGACACTTGCTACAACTATACTTTTGATATGAAGCCTCCTATGAATGCTACCTTATTAGGGCAAAAACACAGGCAGACTAGATGGATCATATGGTCCCAAACTACCAACGATTCCTATGTTCCATATTTCCACTTTGCCCAGCCTTTACCTTACTCTACAATGACAAGTCAATTGTATGACTGGGCAAAATGCATGGACAAGGCTTCGAAAAAAGTATCACAACATTCCACAATTCCAAAAAGACTCATGAAATTTAACTATAATTACCAGCCTTTAAGTAAAAGATTTGGGAGGTGACACACAGAGTCTCTTTTGTTCTATATCGGTTTTTCTTCTGGCTGGCAGCTCATTTCTCAGGGATATACCCTGTTGCCTCATGCAGCCATAGCTTCCCTTGTGGCAGGAGCATGATCCCCGTCCCAGCCATAGGGGAAACTGTGTTGGTGGAACCTATGGCAAAACCTCCTTGAGTGAGATGCACTGCCAACCTGCAGCTGTCTCAGCAATAGCCTACCTCCTGGCATGATTTTTTGGGCTTTGTCCTGAATGAGGATCATCAGGATGAAAGCACAATGCTCTGCTACTGGGCCATGGAAAAAGCCTTGAAGTCTAATATGTAGGGTCAATGAATCTAACAAAATAGGTGATGATTCTTTCCATAATTTTAAATTTATCAGTGCTTAATAATAGACAGTTTAGGCAAGGCAAAGCAGTTTTATTTATATGTCACCCAGTCACTGGTGCTCTAAGCACCTCATAATGTGTACAGCAAAAAGAATAAAATGAAATGAAGTCAACGAATAGCCCAGAATACAGTTGTCAAAAAACACTTCATCACAGTATCAGGCCCAAAGCTTAGAGAAAAAAGATGAGTTTTCAGCAGAGATGGGCATTCCACAAAATCAGATTGGCCACTCCAAATGCCCTATCCCCCAGAGAATTTCAAATGGTATCTTGGAAAAGATAAGAGGTCTGCCTCCACTGACTAGAGGGGGCGGCCTGGAGTATAAGGTACAAGAAGGTTTTTTAGGTAGCCCAGACCCAGTCAGTGCAGGATCTTATGTGTTAATAAGCACGCTTTGAAGCTGATGTACCACAGCACTAGCAGCCAGTGAAGAACATGGAGAATAAATGTGAAGTGCCCAGACCAAAAGGTCCAAGCAACCAGCCAGCCTGCTACATTCTAGACTAGCTGGAATTATGTAACACCCTTGCAGATAACCCAAGGTAAAGAGCATTAAAGTTATCCAACCATGATGTGACTAAGGTGTGTAGCACTGTTGCTAGGTCAGTTGGGTCAAGATAGGGCTTGATCTGGGAGATGTTTCACAGATGATAAAAGCCACTGTGGGTAACAGCTGACACCTGATATTCTAAAGTAAAATTGGGATCCACAGTGATATTAGATTCTTCACCCTGTCTGCAGCTCCAAGTGTCACGCCATCCAATAAAGGTAGGAAGCCACTATTACTTGTTGCTTACAAACACAACTGACCCAGTTCCACCAGTAGTGCCTCCATTTTCAATGGCTTTAATCTAAGCCAGCTAGCAGCAATGCAATCCTGGATTCCCCTAAGGCACTTGCTCAATTTTGAAACGGCTTTGCCATTATCAGGGACACAAGAAACATACAGCTTTGCATTGTCAGCATAGCAATGAAAAAACAAGCCTTATCACCTAATGATCTCCTCAAGTGGCAACAAGTACAAAGAGAATAACACATGATATAAAATAGACCCCTGAGGCACACCACAGTAGAGTGTAGCCCTGCCCAGTGTAAAAGCACCAAGTGCCACCTCTGCACCTTGCTGGACATGCAAAATTTGAGCTATTTCAACATCGTTCCCGTGAGTTCTACATAGTGCCTCAAATGGGCCAGCTATGCCACATGATCCACCATGTTGAAGATCAAAGAAAGGTCAAGCAGGGCAAGGATGGAACAATGGCTGCTGTCCCTCACAAGAAGGAGATCTTGGTGCACCTTGATTGGAGTGGTTTATGCACTATGTCAAGGGTGGAATTTGGACTGGAAGGTTTCATAGATGTCATATTTTTCTAGGTGTTGTTCCAGTTACACCACCATCACCTTATCAAGCAACTTCCCCAAAAACGGAATGTTCAAGACAGGCCTGTAGTTGAGGAGATCATAAGAGTCCAGAAAGGATTTCTTGAGGAGGGGCTTCACCACCACCCTTTACAAGGCCGGAGGAAAAAAATCCCCTTCCCAATGGGACACCTAAAGACCTCCACAAGAATAAGACTGAGTAAATCCCAGCATACAAAAAGAAGCTGTGTTGATCCAGGGTCCAGAATGCAGAAGGTGGGATGTAGACTGAAACCACCTGGAGGACCATTATCTGCCAACACCAGATCAAACTCTGCCCATAAAGATGGAGTGCCTCTGTTGAGTTGAGATTGGATACTGTCAGCTAATGACAGGCTGCTTGAGGTTATCCCAACCTAAATGGAGGACACCTTGTCTAGAAAGACACACTTAAACTATTCACATTTATCAGGAAAGAAGGCTCTGCAAAACCAGAGACAGACTGGATTTCATAGTCTGTCCACACTGTTGAATGAATGAGCTAGCCAGTTCATTCCAGTAGCAATCAATGATGACAGGAATGCTCACTTTTTCAGAGTGATTGCTCACTGATACTTATCGTAATGAACTCTCAGAGGCAATCTATTCTCCTCTGAGCAGAACCTCCACCAACAATTCTCTAACCTCTGACTCTTTGGAACCATTTCTCAAAGCTGTGATAGAGCAAAGCAAGGTGTGCCACTGGCAGCATGTGCCAATTGTTAGTGGGCCAGGGACACTCTGCCCAATTCTCTATCAGGTAGGGTCCCAGCAGCAATGTTCTGCAGCTTGTGGCAACTTTGGCCATGAGCCATAATGATGGCACACCTGAGAGGTTTGCAGCAAGCTGTGGGGTGGTTGTGCGGCACACTTGAAGGGTAGAAACCTGCTCCAGTATTGGCCACATATGTACTGGTGCAGGTAATGATGGTTGCACATGCAAACCAATTGAATAAGCCCAGCTGGTGCAACTCTAGTGGCAGTGAGCACACAGTCCATGGTACTCATGTCACAGTCACAATGCACACATCTATACAGAGTAGACAATATAGAAATATATTACATTATATACATAATAAATTCATGGCAAGAAACTTCTTTAATGCACTAGTTAGGGTTAAAGGGACAAAAGTAGGGAAATGTGTCCTTAGGGTTTTCAACCCTAAAACCTCACCCCACCCCACAATGCAGTCAGCACAGGAGGTGTGGGGTGTCATTTGGGGTTCTCAAGCATAATACTTACCTCATTCCATCACTTAATAAGCTGAGATGTGTACAATGTATGATGATGGAGTTAACGTTAGGCTCGAGAACCCAAGAGACACTCAATACCTGATGTGCTGCCTGCAGGGTGGGGTGTAAGGCTTGGAAACCCTAATGTTATAGTTCCCTACTTTTGTCACTTTAACTGTAACCACCCAGTCCCCTGCGGTTACTAGAATCCCATCAGGTTAGCCCTAAGAAGGTATTGGGCAGCTGGTAACAGTGCTTTTTCTGAGCCATTTACAGATAACATCATTGTTTACTCAGCTAGATTGAGCGGACAATGGATTATGTAATTTAGAATTCTCACAGCAGCATAAGCCACTTTAGAATCAGCTGCTCTGGGAGAAGTTTAGAATGTTCAGATGGGAGTCAGTCAGTGTGTGTAGTCAGCAGAAGTGTGTGAGGTGAAGTTATGAGCCAGCAGTAATGCTCAGAGTGTGACGATGCCTGCCAGTCTCTTGTGAGATTGGGTGAAGGACCCCTGGCAGTTTCTCACACTAGTGTGTGAGACCCAGCAGTACCAGAAAAAGTGGTGGAGACCGTTCATATGCAGGACCCCAGTGGGCCATTTTCCACAGAACAATGTGGTGTGCACTGTGTTTCAGTGGGTTCAAGGGGCAATCCCCTGAAGATCCAGAAAAGTGTCAGCTGCCCAGAGAGAAAGTGTGTGCAGTTGAAGCTGTGACAAGCTACCTGTGAAGGGACGAGGATGATTTCCTTCATGTTTCCATGTCTGTATCAAAGAGACAAATAAAGCTGTGAGTACATGTTCATGGGACTGTTTTGGGGGTTGATCTGAGATGTATGTGCCCAGAGATAAGGCTAGAGTGCACCTGCCAGGGCCTCTGTTTCACAGCAAACATATGCTGAATGTTTCAAGTTAAAGTTTGGGATTTATTTCTAATCCAGGTGTATTGGTGGATCCATTTTGGTGTAACCCAGAAGGAATGTCAGAGACTGCCCATGGAGTAGGATTGAACATAACCCCAGTTTCATTCCCCAGTCAGGACTAACTGGTTCACATATGGGCACCAGGATAAACTGGGCATGTTAAGTGATGTCATTGCTCCAGAAAATTTTGTGAAATGTGTTTAAAGTATGTAGCAACAACCACAATATACTCTTTTTGGAAAAGTTAAAGTTCAGAGATTCCTAGTACGGAGGGATGGAATGTTTGAAATGTGTGTGAGAAAAGGTTTGTTCTAAAGTGCCCAAACAGTTGTTGTTCTGGATAGAAAAGACTTTCTCCTGTGTAGACAATGCTAAACCTGAAGGACCACCGTGTTCTGCGTTTGTTACCAACTTGTGTGAATAAAGCCATACTGTACAATCCCGATTTTCAGTAGTGGACGTTACATTTGTGCTTCCTGAGTTTGGATTGCTATGGGACCCCCTCAGAAGTTAGACCTAGCATAATCCTGGCACCTTTCTCCCTGACCCTGGAGTAAATATAAATGTTATTTTGTACCCTAAACTCCCAACCTCTTTAGACTGCAAACTAGGTATTCACCTCAAAGCTAGGGGTGATGCCTACTGTTTTTGCCAACTTGTGGCCTGTTGCCTTGTCTGTGGTACAAGAGGGTCCTGGTCTGTGCTTGGCTGGGGCATGGGTTGCAAAATTGGGGGCTCGTCCATAGATCTTGGGGGGAGGATAATGTTGAGGGTATGTCTAGGTTATTTCTATCTGTTGGCAGTGTCCCCATTACAGAAATCATTGCCAAGGACAAGTAAATTTGTGCCCAGTAAAGTGCCATCCAAGAGAAATTTTTCTGCCTGTGTTTTCTGAGGAAAACTGTGCTGAATATGTGCTAGAAAATCTGCAATTCAAAGTGCTTTAAGAGAGATTAACTGAGCAATGTGTGCCCCTGTCATGCAAAGTGAATAAACTGGTTTAACAGTCAAGGTTTCAAGTTTAAAAGTATTTGTGGACTTTCAGAACATTATTGCCTAAGTCTCAAGAAAGTTTCAAGTGTTCATGGTGAAAACTGGGGAGTTGTTAGTAGAAATGTACAAAAAACTGTGCCAAATTGCCTGAAAAGTGCTCATGCTGTTGAAATTTCTAGCCGAGAAAAAAAAAAGTCAATTTGCTGTTTAAATTTTGCTGATCAACCATTGTCATGAAGGAAAGTGAGCAAGGGAGAATGAGAAGGAGCTCATTTGCATGGCGTTGTCTGATTGGTCAAACACAACCAAGTCCTACCCATTGACTTGAGTCTCAGAGTCAGAGGAGTGTTTGAGGAGAGAGCGTGGACTGAGCGAGCAGTGAACTGCAGCAGAGAACTCTCGGGTAGGAAAAAAAGACTTTTGGACTTTGTTTTTGGACTTTTAAAAGCAAATGTGGGCTTTTCCCAATTTCCAACCAATAAGGCAGCAATCTCAGTGCTTATAGTACCTAGCTGTGGGCTCAACAGCCCAACTGACCTGAAAATCCCTCAAATTCGGCAGCAGGACACACAACCATACTTGGAAGGAACCAGCTCCTTTCTGTAGTAAGTAAATGCCTGTGAACAAACAAACTGTATGCACAGCAATAAACCTGATGCTAAAGAGTCAGCAAGGATTGAGGAAAGCAAACTGATGGGGGCTAATGGACAGAGTTGTTGAAGCTTTAGCTGGTAGCAGCAAACAAGCTTATAGTCTGACCATCGGTAGTGCTAAACAAGGTCTCAGAAAGTGTGGCAGATATTTAAAGACTAATTTGTACAAAAGTGAAAATTGCAAGGTTGTGCACAGAAGCAGCAAAAAGCTAAGTCAGAGAGCAATTACAAGTTAAGGCAATGTGTGTGTGACGCAGAAAAGTTTTCAGTGGCCATGTTGGGGTGTAGTTTGCAAGTAAGTAAACAAACCACCCAATGCCATTTTGGGTAGAGGGTGCAGTAGCAGAAAACACTCTAGAAAATGTGTGAAAAATGTGTGAAACCAAAGGCAAGTCAGGGAAACAGTTTCAGAAAATGTGTGGAAATGTGTGAAACCAAACTCAAGTCAGGCCACAATTTCAGTTAAGATGCAAAGAAAAGAACAGTGTATATTTGAAACAGAGTGCAAATTCAGGCAGCATGTTTCAGCACTAGCAGGAAAGCAAATCGAATTGTGCAAGTGTATCAAGTCAGAACCAGTACTAGATGCAAAGTGCAGAGCAGTATTTGGGACTTGTGTGTTTGTTTTTCAGAAAATGGCAGGTCACAAAATGGGTTACCCCGTCCATGATAGAGTGTGAGTAAACCAACAAGAAACGGAACTTGATGAATATGAATGGATGTATAATTGTGAAGGACCCCCAACCACTGTAGCTCTCCAAAACTTACCAGTGAGTGTCTGGTGAGTATGGTTTGTCTCATGCCAGAAAGGGACATCCTGATGGTTCCACACTGCAAAGACTGCAGAAGGCAGTATGGAATGTGCATGGAAGGTGGCGTTGTGCAAACAAAAGCAAAGGCAGTTTGTTTAGCCCCTACATGGACACTGGTAGAGGGCCCAATTTGTACAGTGCAGCAAAAGGTTGATAGTAAACTGGAATCTGAAGAGCAAGTTAAAGAGTTTTTTGAGGGTGTGGTTCAGAGTAACTTGCAAGGGCAACAAGAAGTGATCTTTTCCACACCAGAAAAGGTGGAAAGAGACACCTCAGAGACTGAGTCTGTCAATCCATGGGCAGCAGGCCCAGATCCAAGCCTCATTGGAGAGGACAAGTTGGAAGATGCACTGCAATGGTAGGCAACCACCTCAGAAGGCAGTGAGCAATCTACCATGTCTGGGACTGAACCAGCTATCAACCTGGACAGACATTGTAGAGCAAGCAGAATTGGAGCAAGCTGGAAAGGTGACTGGCAGTGAGACTGGTCTGTCAGTGGCCCCAATTGCAAATGAGCCAGAAGAGACTGTCTGGGGCTCAGAAGAAGTAGAAATTACAGAGATGGACTGCTTTTTCCCTGTCAAGAACATCCAAGGCTGGCTTGACCAGGTCTGGCCACCCCAAAGTCAGGCCATGGGTTTAAGTGTTCCCAAAAGCAGCAAGGAGGAATGTCTAGTTAGACGCAGGGCTGAAACTGATTATGGACAGATCTATCCATTTTTTGCAAGGTGACTATGGGAGGAAATTGAAGAAATCAGAGCTACATGGCTATGGGAAGAAGCAAGTGCTAATGTTAACACCACAATGAACAAGTTTGGATGCTTGGCAGAACCCTCTACATTGATTCAGTCAGAGTAATGAACAAGCCTGGTTAAGACACAATGCATAACAAGAGAATGACTCATCCAGGTGGGACTATTGTCTATGCCCCTCATCCTCAGTGGTACTATCCTTGAGTGCCACTACACCAGCAATGTACAGCAAAGTGGATGTAGCAGATGGTGCATGTTCCTGCCCGTCCCAAGTGGCAGAAACCATCAATGGTGCAACTCTGCATGTCTCTGGCCTATCCAAAGCGGTGGAGATCCACATGTGTGCAACTTTACTGATCCATATCATTCTAGCAGCTACCAGGTCCAGCAGGTGGTGTGGAAGATCTGATCCAAAGATTTTCTACAGCCAGGTCCAGAGAGGTGATCCAGATTGTCAACCTGCGCCTAGAGTCTGGTAATGTGTAGACTTTCCTCTTTGACTTTTTTTTCTATTTATTAAATGTGCAATCCAAGTGAAGATGTCCATGGAACTGTTGGTCCAAAAGAGATGCTCCTGGTATCTGGACTGCAGTGTCAGCAGGTCTCAAGCCTGTCCAAGAACAGTTTTCGCAGGCTTTCAGCCTATAGAGACTCTTCTTGCATGGAGTACCTTGTGTACTCAGGACATTCTTCCTTTAGTATCCAAGACTTTGTAGGGACCCCTTCCCCCAAATGTTATTATAAATGTGTTTCTTTTATAGTTTTATACAGCCTTTTGTAGAAAACCCTTTAAAATCTTTTTGGGATTGAATAGTATCTGCTGGTGGGACATTTTGGTCACTGTGTTTGCTTGCAGTATGTGTTTTAGAATGTTTCTTTTGCAGGTTTTCCTGAAAGAGAAACGAAGACAAGAAGAGGATGTTTAGGGCTCAACAGAGTCCTCTTTTTAGTGTAATTGTGGGTATCGGGAATGTTTAACTAGGACATGTTAGCCATTTTTTCTGCTTTTCAGGTTTAGAGTATGTAGTTCTGGGGTTTAAGAAATGCATAGCAATGTCATACATATGTTTCTAAAGCAGTCTACAGTTTAGAATTGTGAAAAGTGTGGGGGGATATGTTTCCTGGGTAGATAGCTTAGGTCAGATAGCTTTTCCCTAGACAGTTAGGGAATAGGCAGACTGGAAGTCTTAACTCGAGTATGGGCCTTCAGTGCTGTTCTGTCAGGGCATGCTTCAGGCAGTCTCTTGGAGCCAATGGAAGTCCTGAGGTAGCTGTTAGGTGAAGCTAAGATGCTTCAGTGCTTCAGAAGCTAAGATGCTCAGTTTCTCTGGTGCAATCTGCCTATGTTTTGGCATAGGTTGGGGGGGGCCTGGCCACCTCGCCCCGTAAAATGCTGAGAGGTTGGATGGGTTGCATTGCAGTCAAAAGCACTTGCTGTGGACAGCAAGTTTCATCTGCTGACAGTGAGTGTAATCACCAAGTCCCCTGGGGTTACAAGAATCCCATTAGGTTAGCCCTAGGAAGGCACTGGGAAGCTGGTAAAGGTGCTTATTTGGAGCCCTTTACAGATGACATCATTGTTTACTCATCTAGGCTGTTTACTCAGCTAGGCTGATCAGAGAATGCATTATGTCATTTAGAATTCTCGCAACAGCATAAGCCACTTCAGAATCAGCTGCTATGAGGGAGGTTTAGAATGTTCAGACAGAAGTCTGTCAGTGTGTAGTCAGCAGTAGTGCATGTGGTGGATCTCTGAGCCAGCAGCAGTGCTCAGAGTGTGGGGGTGCCTGCCATTTACCTGTGAGATTGGGTGAAGGACCCCTGGCAGTGTCTCACCTTAGTGTGTGTGAGACCCAGGAGTATCAGAAGTAGTAGTGGAGACTGTTTATCTGCAGGACCCCAGAGGGTCATTTTCCACAGAACAATGTAGTTTGGGCTGTATTTCAGTGGATCCAAGAGGCAATTCCTTGAAGATCCTGAAGAGTGTCAGCTGCCCAGAAAGAAACTGTGTGCAGTTGAAGCTGTGACAAGCTATCTGTGAAGGGAAGATGATATTTTCCTTCATGTTTCCATGTCTGTATCAAATGTACAAACAAAGCCATGAGTACAGGTTCATGGGACTTTTGGGGGGTTGATCTGAGGTGTATGTGCCCAGAGATAAGGCTAGACTGCACCTGTCAGAGTCTCTGTTTCACCACAAACATGTGTTGGATGTTTCAAGTTAAAGTTTGGGATTCCTTTGCAATCCAGACGTATTGGAGGATCCATGTTGGTGTAACCCAGAAGGAATGTCAAAGACTGGGCATGGAGTAAGGTTGAACATAACTCCAATTTGATTCCTCAGTCAGGGCTAACTGGTTCACATATGGGCACCAAGTTATACTGGTCATTTTAGCAGATGTCATTGCACCAGGAGATTTTGTAAAATGTGTTTAAAGTATGCGGCAACAACCACAATATACACTTTTTGGAAAAGTAAAAGTCCAGAGATTCCTAGTACAGAGGGATGGAAAGTTTGAAATGTGTGTGAAGAAAAGTTTGTTCTAAAGTGCCCAAACAGTTGTTGTTCTGGAAAGAAAAGACTTTCTCCTGTGTAGACAGTGTTAAACCTGGGGGACCACTGTGTTCTGCATTTGTTACCAAATTGTGTGAATAAAGCCATACTGTACCATCCCGATTTTCAGTAGTGGACATTACATCTGTGCTTTCTGAGTGTGAATTGTTATGGTGCCCCTCAGGAGTTAGACCTAGCATAGTCCTGGCACCTCTCTCCCAAAACCTGGAGTAAATATAATTGTTATTTTGTACTCTAAACCAGCTGATCCCTTCAGACTGTAAAGTTACATATTCACATCAGAGCTAGGATGATGTCTATTGCCTTGTCAGTGGTACAAGTTACTAGTGCCCTGGTTTGCACTTGGCCAGGGCATGGGTTGCATAATCCTAACCAGTTCATTCACAACATTTTTTGACATGAATGTCCTTACTTTTTTAGAAAGTATAATTAAATCCTTATTTTTCTGTGTGAGTGCAGGGCCCTCTTGCCCCTTTGTTCCCATGCATGCAGAATTTGTCAGACTGAATAATTGCATTCTTATTTTCCAGTGCAAGTGCAGTGCCCTCCAGGCCCTGTTCTCCCATCCTTCCATAGATGTGCATATATATGTTGCTATGGCCAACTATATTCTGAGGCAATCAAGGAGAACAATGGAGGTTAAGTGACTTGCTCAGTGTAGCACACTATGCAAGTGGAAGTGGCAGGAATCAAACCCAGGTGTGTTGGATGTAGCTAGAAAGTTCACAGCTCCTTAGTGTGCACCTCTCTACTTTAAGGGACATACTATGTGCTACTTTTGCCAATGGTTGCCAAGGTTCTGCTGTGCACAAGCCCTCCCCTGATCCATTCTCCACTCACTGATGAAAACCTCAAATCGGGGCACTAAGCAATCAAATTTATTTTTAATTTTCTGATAGAACTTTTACCATTTTTTTTATTTACCAATAGAAGTTTATGTTAACTTTGACTTGTTTTTTGAATTTATGATCAAAGTTTATGTTAACTTCAACCTGTTTTTTTTAATTTACTGGTCAAAGTTTATAGGTCAAACTTCGATGTCATCCCAAAAAATGTTATAATTCAAAAACTGTACAATATTTATTTCACCAAAGCATCCAAAGACACACCCTTGACACAGACCCCATCATCACAGAAAATTTAAAGGAAAAATTCTAGAATTGTCTAGGCTGTAGGTGAGAGCAAAATTCCCAATGTTAAATATAGGGGGAAAAGTGTTTTTCTTTCACTGTTTTGACCCTCCGTGTCTCGAGAACTGTACAAGATGCTGTCATGAAACTTTCCACATCTCCAGACTCAGGCAGTCTGACCACACCTGCCAAATGGTGGGCTAATTCATTAAATTAAGGCAAGGTTATTTAGGTGCAAAAACTTCAACCATTTTTTTGAATTTACTGATCGAAGTTTATAGATTGAAGTTTATCGATCAAAGTTTATCGGTTGAACTTTGATGTTAACCCCAAAAATTTTATAATTCCAAAACTGAAAAATATTTTTTCACCAAATCATCCAAAGGCACACCTATGACACAGACCCCATCATACTAGAAAATTTCATGGAAAAAGTCCACACTGTCTAGGCTGTAGTTGACTGCAAAAATCCCAGTGCTGAGCATAGGAACACATTTTTTTTCCATTTTTTGACCCTCCGTATCTCAAAAACCGTACAAGATGCCAACACAAAACTTTACACATCTTTAAACTCTGACAGCCTGACCCCATGCCATATGTTGTGCCAATTTGTTAAACAAAGGCAAAGTTATTTAGGTGCACAGATTTGAGTTTAATATTAAAACCCCTGCACAACCCTAACTATAGTTTAATAACATACACAACCTCTGCATGGATTCCCAGGATACTGACACCCTGTTCATAATGTAGCCATAACATAATATAACAGTAACATTAACACAACATTATATATATATATATATATATATATATATATATATATATATAAATATATGTAGTATATGCATACGGATACAATAAATATGATATAGACCTGTGCAACCCCCCTGTAGTCAGACATGTGCACACACCATCATGTACCCATACACCAGGACAGTGCTCTGCAGGAGGTGCGTCAACCATTAGACCAGCCCTGACTGGTGTAACGGTTGTTATTTTTTTTTTTGGCACTGTCCACTTTAGTGAATTCCGGCAAAGGGGAATGTTGCGGCATTGCCCTGGCACAAGGCTCCTTGCACCATGCCACACCACACCTGTTTTTGTACTGCAAGGATGTTGCAAGACCCCCTTGGTGCATGCAGCCTGTGAATGCCGCAGGCTGCAACTGAAAATTGATCTTGGCACAATTCCTATTGCAAGCTTCTCCTTGCATCATTCTTTATGACTCAGGCTCCTTGTATCACTCTGGAAGCTTTGAGAATTGGAACATTTGTCTTCAACCTTGTCAGGTCAGCATAAAACCATGCAACCTGTGGTGGGAAATCAATGGATGGACAGAGAGAGAGGTGCTAGGGAGTTGACCACAGTTGCAAGAGCCAAGTTATACCCTCCACAGTTGCCACAACTCCCATCCCACAAGCTGTCTCCACACCTGAGATGCCCAGTATTGCCAAGAAGCTATGAGGCTCCAGATTTCTAAAAGAGCAATATTTGACTATCTCCAGTGGGAATGTTAAATGAGGAGCCCTGTAAAACAATTTTACAGCATGATGAGGCAACCAATTGACTTGATCAACTCTGATATCACCAATATCAACACCCAATGAGCAAACCAAATCCAAGGTACAGCAATGCTGTAGGTACCAGTGGCAACCGCATGTGAAAAGCCCAGAGAAGACATCACCTAGTGGAACTGCATTCAAAAAAAGAGATGTTTAATGGTCAGTCCTAGTATTAAATTTGCCCAAGACCAAAGGTTTGTGCAACTTCACCACCAGGTCAGCAATGAAAGTCTCATGTTCCTGCAAGAACTCACTCCCATATCATGGAGGTCTATATATGAGCATGATCTTGTAACTTGCACCCAGTCCACCCTTTACCACCATGCATTCAAATAATCTGGTACCTACTGTGGGGTATGCCATCAATCCCAAGTGGAATTAAAACAGATAGCTCCCTCCCCCCGTGTTCCTACCTGTGGAAATGCCTACAGAAAAACCCAGCAGAATAGAAGCCTGAAGCACAGGGCCTAGTTATCTCCCAGCATGTCTCTGGTCTGCTGAGGAATCCACAAAGAAAGCCTCAATTATGGTTGTTTTATTCCTAAAATAGCTGGAATTACAAAGAAGTATCCTAAGGGGAGGAGCTGGATTGACTGGTCTATTGGCTACCTGCTGACCAGAAATCTCAGAAACCTGATAAAAAGGAATAAGGCAGGTAGGTCCTCTTTCCTGACAAGGTCTACTCTCTAGGTACCTCCTAGATACCACACTCCTAATCCTTTCCTGGTCTACCAGTGCAGCAGCTCTACCTTTTCAGCAGTGCACCTGAAAGACTACCAATTCCCTGCAGTGGTTAATCACAGCCACAGGCAGAGAATAAGGAAACCCTTCAAAGGGGCACCACCCTTGTAGTTGCGCCACAGAGTAAAGTAAATGAGACCTGGCTGCTAACTGACACATAATAAACAAAAGAAAAACCTTCCAGATCCCTAAATAACACACACCACCCACACAATAACAACAGGGATTCCTCCCCAAAACCCCACACTAATAACCACCCTTTAACAGTATTTTACCTCCAAAGTAGTCCCCCACTGCCACACATCATTCACACCATTACATACCTTTGAATCAAAATCTCTTACATCCCATTATACTCCAACTTAAAACAATAACCAGCAAAGGAGGGAGGCACTGGAAAGGAGCAGGGAAATCCTAGCCCCCCAAAAAAGTCAGGGTAGTAAGTGAGGTAAACACAAAGATAGAGATGTCAATAGGGAGAAGGGAAGGGGTAAATGGAGAAAGTGACAAAGGCGATAAGGACAGGAATGGCGCAAAAAGGACTAAGGCCATCAGGAAATGGAGGGTAATGAGTTCCAATGCCCGTAGTGTGGGCAACAAGCTCCCTGAATTGGAGGCCTTGATGGAAGAGGGATGCCTGGATATCATAGCAGTCACAGAAACATGGTACATAGAGAACCATGACTGGGATGCTAACATACCAAGGTACACAACCTACAGGAGAGACAGGGAGGGGAGAAGGGGGGAAGAGTTGCTCTCTATGTAAGGGAAGGGATAAAAGCAACTGAACAAAAGAGTAAATGGTGAGGAGAGGAGGCACTGTTGGTCACCTTAGAGACTGGAAATGGCACCACAATCCACACAGGGGTTGTATACAGACCCCCATTTAAGGGGGAGGGAATGGACAAGAATATGATAGAAGACATTCTTAGGATGGCAGACAAAGGTGAGATACTGTTGATGGGAGACCTGAATATGCCAGATATTAACTGGAGCAAATTTGCTGCAGCCACATCCAAGAGCAGGCCATTCTCGAGGCCCTATAGGTGGCATGCCTCAGACAGCTAGTTTTGGAACCCACTCGTGAGGGAGCAATCTTAGACCTCATACTCTCAAATGGGGACAGTGAGAGGATTTCAGATCTAGAAGTGGCTAGCCATCTGGGAACAAGTGACCATCAAACAGTGTGGTTCATGATAAACTCAGCTACAGAGTCAAGTCATATGAAAGTGAGGGTACTGGACTTCAGCAGGGCTGACTTTGGCAAGATGGGAGAGTGCCTTAGAAAAGCAATAGCAAATATGCTAGAAGGAGGGGTGGAACAATAATGGGGAAACATCAAATCTGACATCACAGAGGCAACAAGTCTTTATGTGAAGCAAATAAACAAATCAAAATGAAAGAAAAAGGCACTATGATTCTCAAAAGAGGTTTAGAGGAAGGTCAAGGAGAAAAAGATAGCATTCAGGAAGTATAAGGAAACACAGAAGGAGCAGGACAGAGAGCTGTACCAGTTAAGGCAGAAGGAAGCAGGGAGGGAAGTCAGAATAGCAAAGGCCCAAACTGAGGAAAAGATAGCCAACTCGGTTAAGAAGGGGGATAAAAACTTTTATAGGTACATCAGGGAGAGTAGAAAAAAAAGAGAGGGATAGTGAGGCTGAATAGAATGGTCGGTGGGTGGGCAGAGAGGGGAAATGAAAAAGCAGGGATACTGAACGAATATCTCTCATCAGTATTCACAAAAGAGGAGGAGGAGGGGGAGGTGCCTAATCCAAGTAACAGAAGCACCCTGGATAGTGGGGGTCAATCCCAATCCTTTCACAGAAGAAAGGGTTCTGAAAGAACTCCTAAAACTGAAGGTGGACAAAGCAATGGGGCCTGATGGAATTCAACACAGAATTCTAAAAGAATTAAGGGGAGAACTAGTGAAACCACTGACTACCCTTTTTAACAAATCATGGGAGGATGGCATGGTACCTGAGGACTGGAGGAAGGCAGATGTGCTTACCTTTCACAAAAGTGGGACCAAGACAGAGGCAGGAAACTACAGACCTGTTAGTTTGACCTCTGTGGTAGTGAATGTGATGGAATCAATTCTCAAGGAAAGAATTGTTGAGTACCTGGAGGCCAGTGGGGCACAGGACCCAAGGCAGCATGGGTTCACAGTGGGAAGGTCATGACAAACAAATCTAATTCATTTCTTTGACTGGGTGTCCAAAGTAGCAGACCAGGGAGGGGCTGTGGAGATGACCTACATAGACTTTAGCAAGGCATTTGACACAGTCCCACACAAAAGATTAATAGTCAAATTAACCAGCCTGGGAGTGGGTCCCAGGGTGTTAGCCTGGGTAAAACACTGGCTGGACAACAGGACACAGAATGTAATTGTAAATGGAGTCCACTCTGAAGAAAGAAGGGTTACTAGTGGAGCACCGCAGGGTTCAGTACTGATTTAGTCCTTTTAATGTCTTTATAAGTGACATTGCAGAGAGACTGAAGGAAAGTATGCCTTTGCAGATGACACAAAGATCTGCAACAGGGTTGATACACAAGAAGGCATGGAAAGGATGAGAAGGGACTTGGCAAGGTTGGAGGAATGGTCAGAAGTATGGCAGCTTGGACTAAATGCAAAGAAGTGCGAAATAATGCACCTGGAAAACAAAAACCCAGGGGAAGATTACACAATGGGGGAAGGGGAGGTAGTAACAACAAAAAAAATGGAAAGGGACCTGAAGGTAATCATAACAGATGACCTTAAGGTTAGCAAGCAATGTGAGAAGGCAGTAAGGAGGGCTGGGGTGATACTGGGATGTACAGGGAGAGGCATCACCAGCAGAAAACAGGAAGTTGTTAACCCTCTGTACAGACAGTTTGTGAGACCCCATCTGGAGTACTGCGTCCAGTTCTGGAGATGCCATCTCTGCAAGGACATAGACAGGATAGAGGCAGTCCAGAGAAGGGCAACTAAAATGGTGCAGGGTTTGCAAGAGAAGCCATACGAGGAGAGACTAAAGGAGCTTAATATGTATACCCTTGAGGAAAGGAGGGAGAAGGGGGACATGATAGAGACTTTTAAGTACCTCAGTGGAATCAAGAGAGTCCAAGAGGGTAGCATCTTTCAGAAAAAGAGATGTGCAACAACAAGGGGACACAATTTGCAGATGGGGGTAGCATTTCAGGGGCAATGTGAGGAAGTATTTTTTCACAGAGAGGGTGGTGGATGCATGGAACAGACTTTCTGAAGAGGTTCTGGGGTCTAAAACTGTGGGAGAATTCAGGAATACATGGGACAGACATAAGGCAATTTTTGTGGGGGGTAGGAAGAAATAGGTTGTTGCTTAACTAGGATCTGCAGCTTATCCTGTAGGTAGGGAAATGGGCAGACTAGGTGGGCCAAGCGGTCCTTATCTGCCATCAAAGTCTACGTTTCTATGTAGGTCATTTATCCCTAAGTGGACAATGATATCCAGCTCCTTCTTCCATGAAGCTGCTCCCATGATCCTGAGGATTTGCTTCCTGTTCCTCCATGCGATGGCACCAGGCAGGCATCTTACCTCCCTCTCCCCTCCCTTCCCCAGTTCTACCCCCTTCATGATTGAGTCCCCCACCAGGAGTTGTTTCCTTCCCCTGTGGGATCCTATGCCATCCTCCTTTGGGTCTCCTTTGTGGAGATTCCCAGCATCCTCCTTGGTCTGCATTGCGGGTGCCTCCATAGAGGAACAACGCTCCTCCAGAAAGGTATATGTATTGTAGAGAGGTACAACTGGAGGGATGCACCTCTGTTCCACCACTGTCACCCTCCCATAGCCCACTGTAGTCTAATCACTCCTTATTCTTGGCAATCTCTGAGGCAGTGACCCTGGTGGTCCCTGGGTGGGGGAGGAGATTTCCCCTACTCCTTGCCAGGATGGCCTGGAGATGAGCAACCTTCTTCTTCAGAGCAGAGAGGTGTCTGCAAATAGGGTTGCACTGCAGCCTCAAGAATGTCTCCCGGAAGACTGCTGCCCCACAGCCAGTACATTGCACCACTCCCCACATGTCTCTCTCTGTCCCTGTTGTAATGGGATCAGCAGTCGGTACACTGAAAGTGGGAGCCCCAGTGTTCCACAACAATAATATGGTGATTTTATACACAAATGGGGACAATGGGAGTGGGCTACCCAGTGTCCCAAATTGTCGGTTGGGAGTGGGGCTACTGCCGACACAGGATTGGCCAACCCACTGTTGGCAAACCTTGTATCAAGAGGGCACAATGCTGGGGGGGCATACTGGGCTGAAGGACAACTGGGGAAACTTGGAGTGGCCTTCCCAGTGTCCCACACTAAGAGGGATGGGGGGGTTTGGCCTGGGGAGGAGATTTTCTTTTTGGAAGCCGCTGTTCCCTTTCACTCCTCAAGCCAATCAGCTGTTTACTGATGTGGGCTTAATGCAAATCAAAGGACCAAAGCCCTCTCTGATTGGAGCAGTTTTCATCCTTTGAAGTGTATGACCATTCAGCCCACCTAGCAGAGAGCTGCATCAAGACCACACTGAGTAGTCATTGCTGCTGACTGCTGAGCCCATTACAAGCCCTGATTTTGTGTACTGCAATGAGTTCACCAGCGAGACACACCCAAAATCCTGCATTGCAACAATACGTTGGTTTGCGCATGTGTGCAACCAACGTAAAAAATCATTCTCAAAAAACTTAACAGCTTTTTTCAATAAATAATTTTTAAGAATATACATAGGTCATACAGTTTTGAGTGGGACATTCTGATTTGAGGGTAGTTGGTAAGAAACTTTAGGAAATAAGCCAAGAAATGGGGTTAAGAGTGTCAGGGGCTTATGCAAGGAAGAGGAGAGGATTGAATGGAAATGACAGGGGGGATTGGGGGACAAAGTGGCTTACGGGTGAGGTAGGATAAAGGTAGAATAAAGCCATGATCAAACTACACAGATCCATACAGGTTAGTACTCTAAGATACCATACTTGGTATGTCACTTGTGCACTGTAGTTCCTCTGTCTGTGAGGCCGTCTGCTGTCATTTAACTCCTGAAGGGCCTGGCAGTGGTGGTGGTGGGACAGTAATGGTGGTGGAGCTTGATTTGTAAACAGCTAAATGGGCTGTGAGTAGAGCTGTGCAGAATAAGAACAGTCTGAATTCTTAGAATTCTGATTGATTTTCATGAAATTCCTCAACATTTCGCAGCATTTAATCATAATTTAGTGGATGGTTTGAAATTTCTTTTTTTGGTCATGCCTTGGTCATCTATTCTGCTAAAGATCTGACGTTTGGCATGATTTCCAATGCATGTGACCAAATGACATGCTGAACATGATGACATTTGGATGAACAGTTTCAAAATTTCACTTGCTCAAAGTTTAGCATTTTATTTAATTTTTTTGAGGGGGGCACTTTATGAATATTTTTATCTGCTTATAATGCAACCACCTTAAAGCTACAGTACTGTAGATACAGTATGCACAAACTGAGAATGCAGCTGCACCTCAGGTGACTGCCTCCCCCTCTTACTTCTTAATCCCTCCTTTGTCTACTAGTAAGCCCTCCCATTCAATTTACTGGCTCCAGACCCCTTTGTCTGCACCACCAAAATTCCACCCCTTGATTTAGTCCTGACTCCTTACTTGTCCCCTGTCCCTATACAAGGCCCTAACCTGCTTTTTTTCTCTTCCCAGGGCTGTGCTCTTCTAAGGCACAAATGGAGAACCAACACTCCACTTCGGCGGGTCAGCAAGCCTCCTGCAGCTGCCGCCGACGCATCCCTGGCCAGCTCCAGCAAAGAAGGTACACCGCTCATCTAAGCTGCCTCTGATAGGGCAGCTGAAGTTCTCAGGCCCTGTGATTGGCTGGCTTGGACAGAGTAGCCACTGCCATTGGTTACCTGCCACCAAGCCGATTCACAGCCCATAGCCTGCACTTTGGGCTCCTGCCTGTACTGCTCTCAGCTTGTATTGTGTCCCATTTACCCTTCTGCACCCTCGGCACTAATTAAATACTCCTTCTCCTCCCCCAGGACCACCTCATTCCTCTCTAATGCCAACCCCTTATAGGCATCCTTCTCTAAGGCCAAACCCTCAAAGGGACTTCGTCCCATTCGGGAACTAGGTGGCAGTTGGCATCACTCTCCCATAAGACCACCCATCAGCCTACCTTTAAACTTTCATGATGGGTACCTCACTCTTCTACTGATCCTCCTGATGCTGTGCTCAATGGTGGGGACCTTTATAGATGTAATTGGGAGTACCACCACCAATGGGGTACTACCTTCCCTAAGGAGCATTCACCCTTCAAGAACTGGCACTATGGCTCTCGAGCCCACAGGATGCATATGGTACAGCTACCACCACGCTTGTGGGAAACAGACTTCAAACAAAACAACCTATCTTGTCGTGGCTCTAATAGGTACCTATCACTACACTATTAGCTGTACCAAACATGGCAATGACAGCCGTAGGCACTCCCATGCCCTTAGGTTATGGTGGAGGTGCTATGTCCTATGGATAATCCTCATCCTGCTGCTCTTGTCTGGGAACATACACCCTAACCCTGGCCCTGTTACCTCCCCCAAACCAACACTCCATGGGTATATCAAAATTGTCTCAATAAATATTGGTAGCCTACTACTCAAATTATCCCAGTTCCAGCCATGGGTATTGCAGCACAAGCCAGGCATTATCTGAATAGCAGAATCCTGGCTCTCACCCCAAATCCAGGATACTGCCATTTCCTCGAGGGTTGCACCATCTTCCACCTGGATAGACTGAATGCCTTATCTATACGAACAGTAACCTCAGAGGACAAACCATGCCCTATAACTCCAACACAAAAAAAAAGCACAAATATTCTCTATTAAACTCTCTATCGGGCAGTAACATAAAACGGCGCTAGTAACAACAGTGTACATTCCCCCTGTAAAGCAAGGATTAGGGCTTGACTTTTTTTATGATCATGTCAGTAAAGCTAAACTGGATTGGGAACATGTAATCTTGGGGAACTTTAACACAAACTGGCTAGCGAATAATACGGCAGCTGTAAGAGATAAAACACATGGTCTATACCTAAGCAGATGATCCAACAACCAGAATGAATTACCATACAGGGACTAGCACCCTAATGGACTGCTTCCTAGCAACATCCCCAGAACATATCAAAAATGTCTCAGTCCTCCCAGATGCCCTGAGAGACCACTCACCAATAATCTGTTCCTGGATTAACCAGTGCCCAAAAGACCCCCCTCTACTCATCAAAAACTGATCCCTGAGAAAAGGGCAACTGCACCTCTTCAAAAGGTTCCTAAAAGATGCTGAATGGACTCCCCTAGATGATTACACTGACACCAGTAAGGTCCTTGACTACTTAAACACTGTGTTTAACAGAGCATGTTACCTCTTTACTCCTGTAAAAATGTCCAAAATCAAGGGAACCATCAATCCTTGGCTCAGCGGCCCCCTACATGAGCAAATGAAAGCAAGGGACAACCTCTGGCACATAGCGAGGGCCACCGGTAACAGGCCGACTTCACTGCTTACAAGTCTGCAAGGAATAAATGTACCAGGCTAATTAGGAACTCCAAGGCCATGTATCACGGAGAGCAATTAAGTCAGACCTGGGGGAATGGAAGAGACTTCTGGGATAACATTAAAACCCTTACAGGGAGGGAGGGAGTTGAGAGCACTGCCCGATCTAATTGTTACTCCCTCAGGCCCAGTGCAACATCCTAAAGACCTTGCAAATACTTTTAATCACGCTTTTATGGACCTAGGCTCTGTACTTCCCCCTGACTACCTAGACCCAAATCTTAACACGTCACCCCCAAATCCTAACACCTCACATACCCTAAACCCCCTACAACCCCTCTTCTACTTCAGGCAGGTCTCACAGTCAGAAACCGTCAAATATATGAGAAGAGTCTTAGATAAAACTAGAATGGGAAGTGACTCTATTGATATGAAGTTGCTTGCCCTTGTGATAGAAGAACTTGCCTATCCCATAACTAAACTTTTCAACATCTCCCTTAGAACTGGCATATTCCCAGATAAATGGAAAACTACTCTAGTAACACCAGTCTTCAAAAATGGTGACAGAACTAGCCTGGGCAACTATCGATCAATCTCTATTTTACCCCCCCCTTTCCAAGCCCTTGAGAGATTGGTGTCGGACCAGCTCACAGAATACCTGCGCAGCTATAAACTACTCCATCCACAGCAGCGCAGGTTCCATAAAGACCACAGTACTAGTGCAGCACTCACAGACTTCACTTCCCATCTCTACAAAGCCCTAGACTGGTATGATTGGGGGGGGACTATTTTTATAGACATCACCAAAGCATTTGACACTGTCAACTATAAGATCTTACTCAAAAACCTCTCCACCATTCGCCTGTCTGCTGACATAGTCTCATGGTTTTCAAGTTACCTCACTAATAGAAATCAGCACATCAGGATAAAGAGAACTATCACTAACCCTCGGAACGTAACACTAGTGGTTCCCCATGGATCAACCCTAGGGCCCCAGTTCTTCAGCCTCTTTATCAACTCTCTCCCTAGTGCCTCCCAAAATGTTGTTCTACGCAGATGATGCTGTGATCTCTGTCCCTGGTCACCACCTGCATGATATAAATTATGCTCTCCAAGACGGCATCTCAAAACTCGAGGCCTGGTTTTCACATAACAGGTTCCTATTAAATTACAAAAAAACGAAATCTATGCACTTCTCTTCCCAGCAGTCCAAAAAGATTGCCCACCCCTTGATCATCCTAAGTCATAAAGGTAACATCCTAGATCAGGTCTCCAACTTCAAATATATTGGTATCCACATTGATGACTCCCTCTCCTTTGCTTCCCATATAGACCCCATCATAAAATCTGCAAACTTCAGACTTGGCATCCTATAGCGGGACAGAAAAGCGATAACCCAGAAGGTCTTCAAACTCACCACTCAGAGCTCCATATTGTCAATTACTGACTATGGCCTAGTCATATATAATGCAGTCTCTGAGACCTTGCTCAAATGCATAAAACTTCTCCTCAATAAAGCCTGTCGGCTCATACTGGGGGCTGATCACCACACTCATACTTGCAGCCTATATTCCTTGACAGGGTGTCTTCCCCTTACTCTAAGGATTAAATACCAAGCCTGCCCACGTGGGAAAAAAAATCTTCCTAGGACAAACACCTGTCTCCTCCACTAAACTATTCCAACATGACCTAACCAACAAAAATACAAGAAGTTCAGTGAAGGGCCTACTACATGTACCATTTAAAAGAACCTCCCAGGCCCAGTGTTCCCTCTTTTACCGCAGCAAACAATGGTTAAATTACCTATCCTGCACTGTCCTGCAACATGAAACCATAGGCCAGTTTAAGAAAGCCTTGCGACTCCTACTGGCCGGCACCAACAAATGTGACTGCTATGCTTAGTAACCTGGCCTCTTTTCATGCCTTCTTCCCCAAGGCATCCCCTATTCCCATCCACCCCAAATCCCACTCTTCTTCACCACCCCCCCCCCCAGGTCAGGTTTGTGGCTCCTGACCTGGTGACCCTCTCCACGCTGCCCATCCTCAAACTTTCACCTGTATGCCATCTCCACAGCCAAACCTGGCTGCCCCACCATACCCTACCAATTCTCCCTTTTCCTCTCCTCCAACTCACCCCTTTGGAATCTGCCATGACAAACCTGTCTCTGGCTGCTATGTCTATAACCTTCAGTACTTAACAATTGACTTCTCTGCAATTAGCAGCTGGTTTTGTTTTATATGTGTCTACTGTTCTATTGTTAAGTTACTTATCCTGCTTGTACACAATTCTGCATTTTTATTTCTGTTCTTGTCTCATATGACCAACAGTTTTAATCACAACTACCGATCCTGTCTGTTATTGCCATTGCAAGTTTTTTTTTTTTTCTGTTGTTTTTTGAATTATTGTTATGTCCAAGACATGGAGCCTTTGTAAAAGGGCCTTCTTGGCTCAAAGGTTGTAATTCCAAAACTGAAATAAATAAATAAATAAATAAACTTATTGTAAGAGTTATGGAATTCAGTAATATGGAAAGATTTGGTTTGGAAATTTCTAAGTTACAGGGTTTCAAAATTTCACCACTGTATGTTATTATTTGAGAAATTCTGTAAACATTTTCTACAAATGTTGATGTTTGTAACTTCTCTTTTGTTGCAGGAAAAGGCCTGACCTTTGTCATACATATCCAATGTCAAGGTATCCTGGAATCTAGCAAACCTGGAAAAAAAAATAGTTTTGCACTTCAGAATGTACAGTGGAAATATTAAAAACGTAATTGCAACATTTTATTATTTATGATAGTATAATAAGTAATGTCATCAAAATTCCTCTTCTAAATTATAATATTTACAAAGCACCTATCACTACTTCATCTATAAGCAGAACTAAGCTGTTTGCAGTCACATATTTCCTCCCATAATGACTATTCCAGCCCCCCCACACCCACCACCACCACCATTTTTCTCTTAGCATAACCAGATAGATTTAGTGGAACTGTTTGTCCATCTGATATCCCTCTTGTTCTTTACAGTGACACAATACCTCAACAAGAGAGTTCCAGCTCAATTTCATATCAGATTTTTCCCATGGGAATAACCACAATTCCTCCATCTTGGTGCCCCAGACATTTTCTCCCCCCACTACATTATTTTGAGTATCTGTATCTTCTAGAATTTGTAAGTGCATCAGATATTTTGAATAGTCAGTGTACTGGGTGGGATACTTTTATAATCTGCATTTAAGATGGAAGTGTTGACACTTCTTGCTCCAACTGCAGAGCCTACTATTCTTGTGCTACCCAGCTCAACTGTCCATTTTTTGATAAAACCATTCATCTAACACCTGCAACTGGGCATCCCTGCATCAGGTGCCTCTTAACCCTTATGTTATAAATGCCTCCCCCATATATCATATCCCTTGACAAGATCAGTACCTCATCTCTTAATTGGAGTCCTTTTTATAGTAGTTACAAGCTGCACCCCTATTGGTCCTATGCTAATGCCTAACATTACGCAATTGTCACTTCATCAGCAGACGTCATTTATTCAAGTGAATGTCTTACCATGTAGCTTTCTCAATTTTAACTGCAACACCACTGGAATTTAAGTTTAAGTATGGAAGTAATTTTGCAATTTTTGGCATGTTATAAAATGGATATCCTTTAAGCAAGAGATAAACTAAATTGAAAACACACAGCCTCCTTTTAAAGTTTAGAAGCTTATCAAATGTATGGTATTGCATTCTCTAATGTTATAGTTGCAGGGTTTTATAACTTTGCAGATTACATACTTTCAAAGTTTAATTTAAAGAGCTAGTGTATTGTAGTTACTGATTTTCATTCGTACAGTCTGCTTAGAGTAGAGTCCAGGTTGTTATAACTGTGTACTTGTTTGAATCGCACAGATAATATACATATCTTTTTTGGTAGATTTTTTTTAATTTTTGGGTATTCCACAGCATGTGCAGTGACATTCTTGGACATGCAGAGTGAAAGTGATGCATGGGGGGGGGGGCACGGATCTGTTTAACTGGAGCAGCCTGTCTGCATTGTACTGTTTGATAAGAAGGATTTGTGCCATATAGGACATTTTGTACACTGTGCTGCATAACGTCTGGTGAATGTAAGACAGTATTAAAGATCGATTCTGAAGATGAAAAATTTAAATGTGTTTAACTTTTTTTTTCCCATGCTGAGTCACTGAGTCTGTCTCTGATGGGTGGTTCAGTTTCAGTGATGGCACAATGTGTCCCTTAGCTGCTCCTGGTTCAGATACATTTTACATAGATATTCAATACTCATAGAAAATGTTCTTTCTGAATCACATACACATATTTGTTTGTGTTACTTTAAACTAAGCACTCTGCTAAGCTGGCGGACATACCTTACCACCACATCAATGGTCTTCCCTCATGTGGAAAAGCAACTCCCAACTCACCCACCCACTGCTCAGTCAGTATTACTGCAGCCCCTCTTCTACTTACCCCAGTTGTTGCCCCCCCACAACACACAAACAGTCATGAAATGGGACATTTATATAGTTGTTCTTTTTGTCCAGTAAGACCGATCCACAATCTGTTTTGTTAAGAAAATCCCTGATGTCCAGTGGCCCCAAGCACACTAGCAAAACATCCCCAGGCCTGCTCATTGCCAAGTCCACTCTGCACTGCATCTGATTCTCCCCCAACCTAAAGACTACCCAACAAAGGCACCACCACCTCACCCTTTGGCGACTGGCATATTCTTTCCACAGATGTATGCCATCTGAATTACAAGGACTGATTATGAATATGAACTGTCTGTATCTGATCAAGTCTGTGCTCAGTCAGTCAGATGGTGGTCAGCCATGGAGATGTGCAGATGAATTGTGCTGGTTGCCTTTGGGTGTAGGGGGTGCCTACAGTGGTAATTGGGGTGAGGGAGAGCCACACGTGGTGAAAAATGGACTTAACAGAAGACAGGACAGGGATGGTTTTACTTTTGGGGGGGTGGGCCACTGGACACCAGAGACTTCATTGACAAGACAGACTGGATTTGGAGGAACACCAGACACAAGGGACAGCTGCATAAATGTCCTTTTTCATGAATTGCCTCTGTGTGTGTGTGTGTGTGTGTATGTGTGTGTGTGTGTGTCTCTGTGGCAAGACTACAGTTAGTACAAGGGGTGTGGAAGTTATACTGATTCAGCAGTGGAGGGGGCTACATGGGAAAGACTCTTGACTTGTTGGTAAAGTACTTCTGCCAGAATGACTAGTTCACAATAATGTACACACATATCTGTGTGTGATTCAGAAACAACATCTCAGAGGGATACTGCATATCTATAAAAGATGTGTATGAACCAGGATCAGCTACGGTAAACATCTCACTATCACTGAAATGGAGCTGCACATCGATGACAGACTCATTGACACAGGATGAAAAAAAACCAAAAACTGACACCCATGTTTAAACTGTTCTACTGGAGAATCTGCTGTCACACCCAGCATTACGTGTTGCTTTTTTTAAAGTAAAACATGTGCAGCTAGTGCCAGACACAGTAACAGTGGCAACTGCACAGGACTGAGTAAGTGACCTGTCAGTGAAAAGTCATTCAGTGAGACTGAAACTTTTTACGCCATTCATTCAAAAGGAAATAACACTGACATTTAAGGACAGACTTCTAGTTTTATTATTGAAAAAAAAAAGCTATACAGTACCACACACTTTTATTTGCAGAGCTACAGGGTTGTCAAGATATCAAACAGATAGATTTTCCCAGCTTTGGAGTAGTGCTTCTCTTATCGAGGTTCCCCCAGGATATCACTTCCTGTCGGTGATATAGGTGACTGCCCCACCACAATGCTTCTCTGATACAGGCAAGCTGGGCATGTGCTTGACTTTGAAAAGGTGGGCAGATAAGGTTGTAACAACAATAAAGAAATGGGCCTGGGTCATAATGTTGTGGACAAAACCGTGCAAACAAAGAAAGGTGCAGACACAGCATTGGGACAAAATCCCGACCAGAATAACAAGAGTGTATGCCACTGAAAACACAGCAACTTTCTTTCTTTTTTACAGGGGGCTTCACCCCACCACCCCACCCAGACTTCTTATAATCAATGCAGGGGGGTCATGGACTTCGAGGACTTTGAGAACAAAGAAAACTCAGACTGGAGAATTTTTTTTTAAAAGCTGCATTACAGTGGGACCTGGGGAGAACCAAACCATAGTCCCAGGTCCCCTATGCCATTGGAGGCAGGTGCTCTAGCCACTCCACCATGGGAGCAGCTTGGCCAGGCACCACCCCGGCAGTGTCCTTCACATTCCCAATGGCAGCCTACAGCAACAGAGGTAGCTGTTTTTACTACACGCTGAAACAACCACTGTCTCTGTAGTACCATTTGCACTTCCTACATTCGATGCGTGGTTTTGTCCGCACTCTATTGATCTGGTACCAAAGAAATGAGACATGCTATTATTTAACTCGGAGTACTCAGATAAACATTGACTTAAAAAACAACTCAGTCTACTAGCTCTTTAAAAATGTCTGCATGTTTAAATACTTATAGTTGTGTTCCATTTAAAGCTAGAAATGTGATGCATGGCACACATGGCTAACTGGTACAGTGGTTTAAATGTTTCAAATTTGGGAACATTTGCATAAGTTGTTTTAAATTTGAATATAAATAAGTAAAACTTAAATTTTGGCAAAATTGTTTGGCTGTCTACTACTCAATTTCCTTTAAAGCTAGTAATTCCACAGGCTGTGCCAAAAAAAAATCAGCCAAGGAGTTCCAGGGCAGTGGCTGGTCCAGCCACACCAAGTTGAAGCTGCTACAAGCTTCCACAAATCAAGTAGAAACCAACAGAGGCCCCCTAGTCAGACCAGCACCATGAAGCTACTGAAATCAAACACAAAGACAGTGAAATCAATTGAAAATACCCTGAACTACTTACAGCAGCTAAAGATCCAGCCACACCAAGTTAAAGCTGCTGCAAGTTTCCACAAATCGAGCAGAAACCAACAGAGGCCCCTAGACAGAACAGCAGCCTGAAGCTACTGAACTCAAACATAAAGGCAGTGAAATTAACTGAAAATACCCTGAAATACTTACAGCAGCTGACGATCCAGCCACACCCACTTACAAGCTGCTCCAAGCTTCCACAAATCTAGCAGAAACCAACAGAGGCCCCCTAGTCAGACCAGCAGCCTGAAGCTACTGAAATCAAACACAAAGGCAGTGAAATTAACTGAAAATCCTTTGAAATACTTAGCAGCTGAAGACCCAGCTATGCCCACTTACAAGCAGCTACTGTACAAGCTTCCACAAATCAAGCAGAAACCAAGAAAGACCCAATAAACAGACCAGCAGCATTAGGTTACTGAAATCAAACAAAAAGGCAGTGAAATTAATTGAAAATCCCCTGAAATACTTACAGCAACTGAAGATCCAGCCACATTCACTTACAAGCTGTTACAAGCTTCCACAAATCAAGCAGAAACCAACAGATGCCTCATTATCAGAACAGCAGCCTGAAGCTACAGAAATCAAACACAAAGGCAGTGAAATTAACTGAAAAGCCCCAAAATACTTACAGCAGCTGAAGATCCAGCAGCCACACCCACTTAAAAGCTGCATACAAGCTTCCACAAATCAAGCAGAAACCAACAAAGGCCCCTTAGTAAGACCAGCAGCCTGAAGCTACTGAAATCAAAGACAAAGGCAGTGAAATTAACTGAAAAGCTCCTGAAATACTTACAGCAGCTGAAGATCCAGCAGCCACACCTACTTACAAGCTGCCTACAAGTTTCCACAAATCAAGCAGAAACCAACAGAGATCCCCTAGACAGACCAGCAACTTGAAGCTTCTGAAGTCAAACACAAAGGTAGTGAATTTAACTGAAAATCACCTGAAATACTTACAGCAGCTGAAGATCCAACAGCCACACCCACATACAAGCTGTCTGTAAGCTTCCATAATTCAAGCAGAAACCAACAGAGGCCCCATAATCAGACCAGCAGCCTGAAGCTACTGAAAGCAAACACAAAGGCAGTGAAATTAACTGAAAATCCCCTGAAATACTTACAGCAGCTGAAGATCCAGCAGCCATACTCTCTTACAAGCTGCTACAAGCTTCCTCAAATCAAGCAGAAACCAACAGAGTCCCCCTAGTCAGATCAGCAGCCTGAAGCTACTGTTGAGGGTGGGGGCTTCACAAAGAATTGGGTGATAACAATGAGATAATTTATGTTCTCCATTACTATGAAATTATGCGGCTGGGGATGATCAGGCATGGCAGAAGCATCAGGTGGTACTATGCAACTGTTAATGTTGATGGGGGCATTGTAGGGCTAGTCTTTAGATTCCCCTGCCTGTGAAACTTTCTTTCTTGGTATTCTGTTTTTCAATATATTTTTAATGTTTTAATTCTTGCATCTCCTCACATTAGGGCCACCACATTTTATTGACAAACTCATCTTCTTGTTGGGGGTGTTAAAGTCAAAATACTTTCAAGCTCCTCTTGTGTTTCATCCTCTGCTCTACATCTGCTTCTTCAAGCTTTTTCTCCTCTTGTGCTTCCCCCATGTCTCTCCTCCTCTTGCCTTTTCTTTTCCTGTCCCTCTTTCTGCTTGCATATATAGTGTTCTTTTCCCTGTCCTTTCTCCTCCTCCTCAAGTGCTTCTCTCTGTGCTACCTCCTCACTCTCATTCCTCTGCTCTGACAGCTCTACTTTCATATCCTCTTCACTGGCACTCTACATAAGCTGCTTTATTGGCAGTGCTATTGGCTTGTTGTTTTGTAGAACTTCAGGGTTGATATATTTTGCCCTTCCCGACTCTTCACCACACTCCCAAAATGACTGTATTTTTTTCCTCTTGTGACAAGATAACTGTTGTGTCTGTGCCAGATCCTAACTCACTGTTACATTCCTTACATTTAGTGGAGCTGTCATGGTGTTAGCTTTACCTGGTTCTTTACTCACACCAACATGTCTTTCACCTCCTGATATCTTTCCTCATGGTTTCTACATCACACAACAGCAAAATGTCCCCCAACACACATATTGTACCTGTTGCCCCCTTTGGTAAAACCTTCTCCTTACCCTTATTGATATACCTTGAGATCGATTCTCAAAGCCCTGGGCATGGCACAAGGGGCATGCACCGTAAAGAATGGCTCAAAGTGCCCCTTGTGCCAAAAGATCTGCTTGGAGTGATTCTCAATGGCAGCCAGTGTCAACCACTAGCTGCCTGCCACAAACGGGGCTTATGCCACCCGTGCACCTCAAAATGGGCTGCAGCTTGGTGCTAGGGGGCTAACAGCAGACACAAGCTGCCATATCCCCCAATGCTGGATTCTCAAAACCCTTTCAGAAGACAAATTTCTAAGTACCCTTAGACCAGCCATGGCTGGTCTAAGGGTACTTACAAATGTCCTCTGGGAGGGTTGAGAGGACTGCACCAATTTGCCTTACTCCCTGCCCTGATCCCAGATGTCACCATCATAAATATATATCATAAAACCCTCTTCCCTAATGGTTTAGTGGCACCACCGATCCCTGATGTCACATGTTATAAATACATACCATAAATCACCCTTCCCTAGTAGTCTAGTGGCCCCCCACTCCACAATCCCCAATGCTGCCTATATATGTACTTAAGAAATAACGCCCATGCCTGATTGTCTAGTTGACCCCCACCCCCCCATCAGGTAGTGCCCACCACCCCACTCCCCCAACCTAAACCCTGAGTCGGCAACCAGCAGAGCCCTCCTCTCACCACCATGGCTGGCTTCCGACAGACCTGTCTTTGAGAGCATACTGTATAACACCGTATGTGTACATTGATTGACAGCTGTGAATTAGCTGTCACTCAGTGAGAGCATACTGTGTTATACAGTATGCAGTCACTGACAGGTCAGTCTTCAGCCAGCCATGGTGGTGAGAGGAGGACTCTGCCCATTTCCGGCTCGAGGTTTAGGATGGGGTGAGTGGGGTGGTGGGTACTACCTGCTGGGGTGAGGGTGGTGGGGTCCACTAGGCCACCAGACATGGGTGTTATTTCTTAAGTACATATACAAGTGGTATTGGGGATCAGGGAGAGGGGCCACTAGACCACTAGGGAACAGGGTCTAGTGGCACCCTCCCTGATCTGCACCCACTATAGCTGCCCCTTTGACATATCTACTAAACCTCTCTCTCACCTCAACCACAATTCCCAAAGCCTGAAAATTGGCAAAAGTCCTACCCCTACACAAGGGTAGCAACCCCTCATCCCCTGGTAACTATCGGCCCATCTTGCTCCTCCCCTACCTTGCCAAAGTCCAGGAATCCCTCATTCTAGCAAAGCTGTCTGACTTTATCTTCTCAAACAACTCCCTATCACCAGTGCAATCAGGAGTTCAAAAATAACATTCCGCCATCACCTCTCTGCTGCATGTTACTGAATCCATCCTCATTGCTATATGGACCAAAGCCAAATCACTACTGCTGTCTTTATTGATTTGGCCAAAGCTTTTGACTCAGTGTCCCACCCACTCCTTCTTCAAAACCTTTCACTACTTGGCTTGGCTAAACCAGCAGTTGACTGGTTCCCTTCTTACTGGCACAATAGACAACAGTCTGTCGAAATAGGTGATGCACTGTCTACCCCTCTCCCTATCATCTCCGATGTCCCTCAAGGCTCTATCCTTGGACCCATCCTCATCTCCCTGTTTATAAATGATGTTCCCTCAGTCTGTCACTCCTCTAACATGCACATGTATGCAGATGACACTGTCATCTATTCCTCTGTTCCATCCTATGACAGCATTGCCCTCAAGCTCCAACACAATTTCAACTGTGTTCAGTTCTGGTTCCAGTCTAACCAGCTAAAACTCAATGCTAAAAAGACAGTTACTATGTTCTTTGGTACTAGAAAAAGTTTGCCTCCCTCCTGCCCCAGCATTCACCACTCTGGCTGGCTCAGCCCTCGAAAAGCTCTCTGGTTCAAATATCTGGGTGTCTGGGTGGACAGTCACCTCAATTTCTCAGCACATATTTACACCATCTATAACAAACTCTGGCCCAAAGCCAGCCTCCCTTTCCCCTCTAGATGGGAATTAGTATTTAAAACAATTCTGCCAGTGGTGGACTACACAGATGTGGTCCATGGCAATGCCCCAGCCTCCTCCCTCTCTAAATTAGACACTTTTATCAACTCCTTCTGCCGCTTTGCCACCGCCCCCCCTCCTCTTACCCATCAATGTCTCCGCTGTGCCCCACTCTCCCTAGCTCCACTGTCTCACAGGAGAACTATTCACAGTGCCTCCCTAATTGCTAAATATTGGTTGGGCTCCCTTCACCCCCTACCTCTCATCCTGCCTCACACCAGCCAAATCCACAACCTACTCTCTTCACCACATAGACTCATGCACCTTCTCCATACCTCATTCCCACTCCACTGGAGGTCTGTCAGCCTTCTCGTACAGTCTCCCTCTCCTCTGGGATAACCTACCCTCTGATCTTCATATTGCTTCCCCTCTCTCATCCCTCAAAAGACTCCTTAGACTCATCCCCACTCCCAGTTGCCCCCAATGCTCATAACCTTCCATACCTCCCCCCTCTGACTCTGTGTGCACTCCCCAGGGCTTTCTTCAAATCCCTCTCTCTGTGCTTGCTCTCTGCTGGCCTGAGCTGGTTACCCTCCTGATCTCAAACTCAATCCCTGCCTGCTCCAGGCCCCTCTCAAGAAGCCTCAATGTGTGTAATGATAAACTAGTGCAAAGTTTATGCATTTTTGTCTTATAATTTCTAGTGCCTTACCTTGTTTATATTGTGCCTAACCATATAATGCTTTTGTAGATTTTCTGTAAATTTTCTGTAATTAATGTTTTAGTGTAATTTTCATTTTACCACTGTGTTTATTTTACCCAGGTCACACCTGGAAATGAGCCTTGACTCAGTGTGCCTTTCCCAGTCACCAATTTTAAATAAATAAATAAATATTTACAATGGACAACATCAGGGATCCAGGAGGAGTACTAGGGAAGGGGGATTTATGATATGTATTTACAATGGATGACATCATTGATTGGGGAGGGGGCCACTAGGCCACTAGATCACTAGGGAAGGGGGATTTATGATACATATTTACAATTGGTGACATCGGGGATGGGGGGGCACTAGACCACCAGGATGGGCCTTGAATTATTTGATCAGGGGATCGGGGATGGGGGGACCGCTAGCATTTGATGCACAGAACCTGCAGCAAACTCCTCCTGTGCACCTTGTGTATGCCACATGGGAAAGGATGCAGCAAGTTTGGGGACTTAAGCACTGGGACCCATCCTGTACCAGAATCTGGTGCAGGATCCCTGTCACATCGGGCTTTGGCATAAGCTGCTGTTTGCCACAGCTTGTGCTGATGTAAGCTCTTTTTAGGAATCAAGCTCCTTGTTTCTCACTGCATCAGCCTAAGTCACTTAGTTGTGTTAGTTTTCATGCATAGGCAAAAGCAATAAAACAAAATTGAGATGTATTTCTGTGCCAACGCCACCAGCAATCAAATTACAGTAACTGACAAATGAATCCTTCAAATTCCTCATACACCTTTCCTATTTTGCTTAATTCACTCTGTCCTGCTCCTACTACAGGGATAAAAAATAACAAAATAAAAAAATAAATCTGTATTTCTGTGCCTTAATACCACCAACACTCAGTAACAAAAACAAATGGCAAATCTTTCAGAAATCCACCCATCCACTAGTCAGTCTACTAAATGTACTCTGCCTTCTTCCTGCTGCAGAGCAGGGTCACACTGTCCACTGCCTCCAATCCTCTGCAGCATGATTTCACTATGCTGCTTGTCTAAACCTACAGTTAAATGTCATAGGAATTCACTGTTTGAATGATAATCAATGATTCTCTGATTATTTTAAATGTTTTCTGCTTAAAAACCACTTTTCTTCACACTTTAAAAAGAGCTATTTTCTTTGTGAAAGAGCTGGAAATGGCACTAAAATATATGCCACACAAGATGTTCATGGTGATTGGCAACTGCAGGTTTAACCCTGATTTAATATAGAATTTAAAATATTTAATATATTTACTGTATTATTTAATTTATTATTTGGAGGGTGGGAGGTTTTGGTGGGGTGGGAAATTTTGTTTGATTTGGGTGGGTGGGTGTTGGATATATATTTTTTTGTAATAACGTGGATGTGATGGATGTTTGCCGTTAAGGATCACTTAGCTTAGTAATATAAATTATTCCTACTAGGTCAGGGATAGCTGGGTGTTTTAAATAGTAGTCTGCAGTGCACTGGTCTGCATCAGGATGTGCTAGAGCCTTGGCCCTTGCATTTATCATACGCTGCTGCTCAGGTACATGACCTGCATCTCATTTCCGACCTCTCAATTTCAGCTACCGCAGCAAGTCCCTGCAGGGAGGTCAGTATTACAAGGGTACATACAGGCTGGCACTAGCAGGGTGTTGTGGGCATGGTGGAAGTTAGTGGTATTGGGGTGGTCAGGTGCAATAGATGGCCAAGGGTTAGTCAGATCCTAGAGAGAGGCCAGATGTGATTGGTCTCCTTCCCCAGGGTTCCCACCTGACTGTTTGCAGGTAATTGGGGGCTGGCAACACCTGCCAATCCCCTTTGGGCCATGCTGTGCAAAGCCAGGTCGATGAGGAACCAGACTGCAACAATGGCAGACTTGATTTCCTCGGTCAACCTGGCTTGTGTTACAGAGACCTGGTTGGGTGATGACGCTGGGCTAGTTTTGGAGGTGACTGTCTTCTCTGGGTTCTCCATGGTGCACTGCCTGAGGAGGGAATGCAGGGGTGGGTGTGTGGCCATCTGTTTTAGATCTGATTTGGGCTTCACTGTGCCCCCACTGGGATTGGCAAGGTCTTTTGAGTATGTAGCAGTCCGTGTAGGTCCAGGTGCAGGTTGCAGGATTCTCCTCATTTACCGCCATTCAGGGTTGAGGGAGATTCTGCAGGAGGTCACAAACTTCATTATCAATGAAATATTGTAGTCCCTCAGATGTTTCATTCTGGGTGACTTCAATGCCTGGGTCAATGACAAATCCTCACAATTTTATTAAGACCTCCTCCAGTTGATGTCATCACTGGGCCTGACACAAGTCATTACTTCTGCAACCCATCACCATGGCACATGCTTGACATGGTGTTCTTGCTGCGGCTTGAGGCAGAGAACCTCAAGACTGATCAGGTCATTTGGTTTGATCATTGCACAGTGAAGTTCTTGTTTGGTGGCCCCCTGAAAGTCCTTCCCCTGTTGAGAGGGTTAGCTACTGCCCTTTAAGGGTATTGTCCCCAGAGAAACTACTGGTGGCAGCTGACTTATCTAGAGTAGATGCTGCATGTGCAGTTGGCATGGGTTAGGTGGTAGCAACCGATAATAAGGTGGTCTCCGAGGTGCTTGATGCCTTCACACCAGTTCATGTGCAACCCAGATGTTCTCAGCTGAGATCCCCTTGCTTTGATTGGGATCTCTAGGGAAGGAAGATTAGGGGTCAGAAGTTGAAGCATTGCTGGCAGAAGACCCGGTTGGAGGGGGACAAACTGGCCTTGCGTGCTCATTATCATGAGTTCCAAGGGGCAATTAACCATAAGAAGGCAGAGTTCCTGTCCAGGGAGATTGCCACGGGGAAAAACAGACAATCTCAGCTATTTTGGACTGTGGACAGACTTCTACTCCCCCTGTGTCTACAACTGAAAAAGGCTTTTTCAATCACTTTGTGTTAGGAGTTTGTTCTGTTTATCTTTTACATGGTGTCCTCCATCCAGGCAGGGATTCCATCAGTGAGACAAATTTTGCTTCACAGTGATCAGCTTGGAATGAGCAAAGGTGCTCCATCTACCTGGAAGGAGTTTAAACCAGTGGAGGTGGCCAAGGTAATTGAGGTGACCTAGAAGCTTAAGCACACTTATTGTGAACTGGACCCGGACCTGACTCATTTCTTGATGAGATGTGTTGGGACCATTGGCCTGATGTTCGCCTGGATTGTCCAGTGCTTGATGTCAGAGGGAATCTTTCTGGATGCCTTGAAAGAGGCTGTGGTGAGATCCACCTTGAAAAAGCCATCTCTTGACCCTGATGTCCTGGCAAATTACAGTCCAATGTCCAACCTGCTATTTTTAGGCAAGGTTGTTGAGAAATTAGTGGCATGACAGCTCTAAGAATACCTCGTGTCCTTTGATATATAAGAACCATTTTAGTCGGGTTTCAAAGCCAGGCATAGCACCAAAACAGCATTAGTTAGGGTGCATAATGACCTCCTCAGGGCTAGAGACAGGAGGCATGTCAGTTCTTATTTTCCTTGATCTCTCATCAGCTTTTGATACTATGGATCATGTCATGCTTCTTGATCACTTTTGAGAGTATTGTGGACTTGCTGGTATTGTCATCAACTGGCTTGATTCCTGTCTCTCTGGCAGGGAACAGTAGGTGATGATGGGGAATTTTTCCTCTTCCCTTTGACCCGTGTCATGTGGAGTACCTCAGAGCTCGATCTTGTCGCTGATGTTATTCATGGCATACATGCTGTCCCTGGGAGAGCTCATTAGACATTACAGTTTGAGGTTTCACTGCTATGCAAATGATACCCAACTGTATTTGCCTTTTTCCCCTGGAACACACAATGCTGTGGAAGTGATTAACAACTGCCTGGCAGAGATCAATGACTCGATGTCCTCCAACAGGTTGTGACTGAATCCAGACAAGATGGAGGTACTGGTGATTGAGCCAGGTTGCGGGCATGATGGGAGTGCTTCTGGAGTGGGTACAAGATTGTCTCTGGGATCCACTCTGTTGATGGCTTCCCCTAGTGTGTAGGATCTTAGCATTGTTCTGGACATCAGATTGACACTTGAAATTCAGGTATCATCTGTGGTCAAAAGTGTCTTTTACTACTTGAGGAATACCACCAGGATTAAGCCCCTAATTCCTCCCGAAGATCTGCCATCACTGGTGCCTACCATTGTGACTTCGAGGCTTGATTAGTGTAATACTCTATACTTTGGGGTCACTGGAGGGACCCTCCACCAGCTGCAGAACACAGTGGCTCGGTTGCTGTCAGGTCTGGCAAGGTCCACTCATGTGACCCCAATTCCGTGGGTTCTGCACTGGCTGCCTGTCAGGTGGATGATCCTCTTCAAGGTGGGCTTGCTCACCTACAAGGCCCTAGACAGGCTGAGCCTGGGCTATCTGGCTAATTGTCTTACACTTGACTCCTTGGTCCATTCCCTCCACTCCTCAACTCAGGGTTTTCTTGATGTTCCTAGGGTCAGGCTTAACACATCTGGTGACCGTGCATTTAGTGTCACCGGGCCAACCCTGTGGACACTTTGTCAGCTGTTGTCAGGGAGGTCCCAAGAGTTGAGTTGTTTAAAAAGAGGCTAAAGGCTCATTTTATTTTGTATGGCCTTCCCCAATGAAGGCGACTGACCTACATGAATATTACGAAGTTATTTTATTCATGCTGAGATTTATCTATTGTTTTATACCTCTTATTGTGTGCTGTGTTGTATTGACCTTTCCTATTTTTATGTAAGGCACCCAGAGCACCAGGGATTGGTTTCCAGATAAATAAAATGTGCCTTTCCTTGCCTTGCCTACAGGTAATGTAGACACATAGAAATACAGAGAAATTGAATTTGATGGCAGAAGGAGACGGAAGTTCCATAAAGTTTGCCCTTACTATATTACCTCACCCCACTGACTGATGGGGGGTCTATTGCCCATCTCCACCAGTTCCTCACCCCTCACACCTGAGGGAGTGCATATAGGAGGGGAGTCTCTTTAAGACAAGAAGGAGCTCCAGAATGTGGGTGTAAGCAATGAAGCTGGGGATTACAAGGGATGTGAAGAAATATTTCTTCAAAGAAAGGGAGGTGGACACCTGGAACAGCTTGCCAGAAGAGATAGTTGGTGGGGGCAAAGACAATGGTTAGTCAAAAGCATGCCTGGGATAGACAAATGGGAACAGAAAGTAGAAGAAAGTGAGAAGGGAGGAACATCTGAGACCAAATAAGGCTTGTGGTATAGCAATAGGGAGAGAAATAGGGAACACTTCATGGGCCTACTAGTCCTTTTCTAATGACAAATTCTATGTTTCTATGTTGCCCTACTCTTGGGGATTATGTACAGTATATTTCCTGCAACTTGGACATCTTCAACAAATACATCAACATGAGACGTAAGTACCCAAATGCCAAAGGGAAATCAAGATTCTTTGCCCTATTTCATCATTTGAACCTGTTTTATTAGTGTCCAGAACATTGGAATATGGCACATTTACTGAGTATAAATTCAGCACTGGTTCATCCTTACCCTGCGGAAATACTTGTTTGTAGTAATAATTGTAGCAGTAGACTTCATTTTTGTCTGGTGGCTTTCCCAAGGGCTCAGGTTGCCATTACAACATAGAGTGCAAGAGAAGCAAGAAAAAAAAAATACTAATACAAAATACATATCCCAGAACTTAGCTATAATAAATGTCATAATACATTCCTAAATAAATGCATTCCTGAATAAGTCAGTAAATGCACAAAACTGACATGTTAGCACAGATGGGGAAATTAAACCCCAAAAGTCTGAGTAAACAGGAACGTTTATAGATCCTGCTGGAAGACGAGCACCGAGAGGGGCTTCCTTAAAGGGTCTCAGAAGAGAATTCTAGAGACCAGGCCTGTCACCTTGAAAGTCCAGTAACCCAAGATTTTAGCCACACGCTTGGAACTACAAGGAGACCAATCTTAGTGAAGTGGAGAGAGTACAAGTGTATGTGAGGGGGCAAGAGATCAACCAGGTAAGTTAGCAGAGCAACTTTAAAGGAGATATTCCAGTGCAGGTCCTGTAGGAACAGGGAGACATGTCACTTCCTTGGAAGGCAGGTCAGCAACCCAGCAGCCTCATTCTGCACCATCTGCAGGCATCTCAACATACAGTACATACATTGATCAAAGTTAAAGACTGTTGCAGTAGTGAATCCTCAAAGTCACAAATATGTGTACTGGTGTGACCAGATCACTATGGGGGGATAAGGGATCTAAGCCGGCTTATGTTCCGCAAATAGTAAGAGCCATTTGGAAATACTGATGACACTAGAGCCTCAAATGTCACCCCCCATCCAGAATGACTCCCAGATTTTTCACCTTCGTGGCAGCCAAGAGCCCAGTGGAGCAAAACTAAAGCCTGGTGTTCCTCTTAGTGGCTGCCCCCCCTCCTCCCACATCCCTGCTCTACCACCAGTACTTTAGTATTGTCCGGGTTAAGCCTCAACCTGCTCAATGACATTCAACCTTGGATCTCGGCCAGGCATCAATTAAGCAAATCAACTGCTTCTGGTGTCCCAGCTACAAAAGACATATGGCCGCCTGATGAGGCTCTCTGAGTGCAGAACTAGGGTGTCTGGGATTAACCAATTTGCACAAGTCATCTCTCCAAAACACTGCTATAGCTTGTGGATTTGTAAACTGTAGAGAAAAGCCATGATTTTAATTTGTACTGCACCTTTTTGTTCTCAGCAAATAAACTGATATTTTTTTGAGATAGAGAGGGCGGCCATGCTGGGCCAGCCTCTGTAGCAGCCTAGAAACATCTTAGATATAAGTTATTTTAGCATTTTAATTGTTTATTTCGTGAGTTATCGTGCATTCATTTGTAGTATAATTGTGGTTAGCAATAGTGTGAAGGTTTTTGAATGGGGGTGGTCTACTTTCTGGACTATCCTACCTTTTGGATGCCAAACGCTAGTATTTTTACTAGCAAATCAGTTACATTGAGTCTGTGGTACAGTATAAACAACATTAGCCTGAGGATAAAGCTTTGGTACTTCTCCCTGTTGGTGTACTGCTGGGAGAATACTGATACTGAAGAAGTTCCCAGAAGACCTTGTGGCAAACAAGCACAAGACATGGATTTTTTAGGACCAGTTGTGAACTGGGGTTTCCGATAATGCATTCTGTGGTGATGACTGGAGCTGGGTTCTAGCAATTCTCCTGGGTTACTCTAGGGTTTTACTAGCTTTTTGGACGACAACAGATCGACCATGCTTCGGCATGGACTGTGGGAGTTTGGTCGGCCTGACTTGGGGTGTGGTGCCCAGTCGAGTGGTTCCCCCTAAGGGGTTGGATGGCTGCCAGCTGAAGGGTGGGTGACTCTCCTGACTATCCCAGGGATGCTGGGGGCAACCTGACTAGAGTCTGATGTGCACCAGCATCACAATGTTGGGGGTGATGCTTGGGTCGATGTCCGCTCTCAGGGTTAGGCCTGGCTGACTTGGTAGCTGATTACTTTGGTGGCCTGGATCCTATTTTCTCAGTGAGTGTATGTTTTTTTTCTACTTCAGTGAAGATTTGCCTGGATTTACCACATGGAATATGGACAGCTTGGACATAACATGAGAAGCTGATACTGGTACTGTTTGCATGTTTTGATTTAGGAAGCAGTGAGAGGGTATCTCTAGTTGTTAATGTTTTTCTTCATTTTTTTAAAACTGAGACACTGTGGCAGTGAGAGTGCTTCAGTTGATGAACACTTGTTGAGGAGGGTGATGGTGAGAGCTCCCCCTCATACCATTTAAGATCATTTTGGAGTTTTGGTGTGCTCCTTTTAATAGACGAATTAAAATTAAACTCACTGCACTGTGATTCATTGGACAGTGGAACTTCTCCTGAACAGTAAACTGTGGTCAAATAGTGACCTACTGTACTCAATGTCAGTCTGCTGTTGTTGTTTTTGTTGTTGTCTTGTTGTTTTGTGTTTTATTAATTGTATTTTATTAATTGGGGTATTTAAGTAATATCTTGTCTGGTTGGTTACTGTTTTGTGGGGTATTTAAAAAAGTGTGAGTGGGAGTGTATGAGTGAGAGAGTGGTTGTGTAGAAGTTTTAATATTTTGGGGTCTGCTATCTTAGGGTTTCTTGGGCAGCAGTATGTGTCGTAGAGGGCTTAAGGGGTCAGGTACTGCTCCCCACAGAGCTTAGGGCCCTCTGCTCTTTTAATTGTCCCCATTACCAGCAGAGGTATATAGGTGTTGTCACACCTTGGGAATAGCGAGATGGCATAGTAGGAGTGAGGGGTCTAGGCCTGGCGGGGGGTGGAGTGGACGGATGGGGGTTGTGAGGTCAAGGAGACAACCTGGGGTGAAATGGGTCCAGGAGAGGGGTTCTTCCTGATTGATGCCCATACCCAAGGACTCCACCTCTGGTGGGCAAATGGTGTGGTCGACCTTGACTGCGCCTCCTACTCAGGTGGTGTTATGTAACACAGGTCAGTTACGAACAAGACAGCAGTAATTGCTGATCTTGTTGGAACATCAGACCTGGCATGCATCATTGAGATCTGTCTGGATGACAACACTGGTCTCATACTGCAGTCAGCAGTTCCGGCTGGGTACTCAGTGATACACTGCCCTAGGGTGGATCATAGGGGAAGGGTACAGCTGTTTGTTTTAAGATGGAAAAACGTCTTGTAGATGTGCCAGTTGGGGTCACTTTATCCTTCATGTGTATCATGAGTGCAGGTGTGGGTTGCAGGATACTTCTCGTCTACCATCCACCCGGAGGTGAGAAGGATTTTCTGCACGAAGTAGTGGACTTCACTGTTGACATGGTATTGGAGTCCCCCAGATGGTTTATGCTGGGGGACTTCAATACAGGGTCGACAATGAATTATTGCATTTTAGTCAAGACTTCCTCCAACTGATGATTTTGTTGGGCTTTACACAGGTGGTTACCTCTGCGGCCCACAGGCAAGGTCACTCGTTGGACCTAGTGTTCTTACTGGGGATGGAGGTCTCCAACATGGTGGTGAAACCCTTTGGGTGGTCTGATCACCAAACTGTAGAGTTCAGTTTCATGGATCCCCCATAGACCTGCTCCTTTGGAGATAGTCTGGTGCCATCCTTTATGGGGTGTGACACCTGATGGTCTTATGGTGGTACTGGACCTATTGGGCAGTTTGATGGCAGGCTTGGATCCAGGGGAGCTGCTACTGGCCTATAATAAGGCAGTGGTGGATGCCCTGGATTCTATAGCTCCTGTCTGCATTTGCCTCCTCACCCTTTGCCTTCAGTACCCTTGGTTTCATGGGACTTTGAGGGAGTTGAGGAGAGTGGGGAGAAGGTTGGATTGATGCTGGCAGAAATCCAGTCAGGCTTTTGATAAACTTAGGTTGATGTCCCATTACAAGGACTATCATTTGCCCATCTCCTGGTGGGGTGCGTGGAGGTTATCGTACTGGTCCTGGCTGAGATAGTCAGGTTCTCATTGGAGATGGGGGTGTTCCAAGATATCCTGATGGAGGCAATGGTGTGCCCCCTTCTGAAGAAATATCCTCTCTGCCCTGACTGTCTCACCAACTACAGGCCTGCCTCTAACCTGCATTTTGTTGTCAAGGTTATCGAGAAGGCAGTCATGTTGCAACTGAAGGATCATCTTACCAACCACGATATCTATGATCCTCTCCGGTCTGGTTTCCGGAAGAGATGTAGTACCGAGACAGTGCTGGTTTGGGTACTTAATGACCTCCAAATAGTAAGAGATCAGAGGAGTCATTCAATCTTGGTCCTCCTTGATCTCTCTGTAGCATTTGACACCATGGACCATGGTGTGTCATTGGAGCACCTGCGGCTGCTCTGTGGTCTGTCTGGGACAGTCCTCAGATGGTTTCATTCTTTCCTCATGGCAGAACTAAGGGAGTGGAGTCGAGGATTTTTTCCTCGGCCCCTCTCCACCTGTCATGTGGGGTGCCGCAGGGCTCTGTGCTTTCACCCATGTTGTTCTCAGTGTACACACTGCTGTTGGGAGGCATTAAAAGGCAATATGGGCTGAGTTTTCACTGCTATGCAGATGATATTTAGCTGTACATGTCCTTTGTACCCAAGCAGGGTGAAGCTGTCTCAGGCTTTAACAATTGCCTCTCTGAGATTCAGGATTGGAAGAATGCCAACTGGTTGAGTTTTAATCTGGTTCAGACTGAGGTGTTGGTTGGGACTCATGTAGTCGGGTACAGGGGTTGTCTGCTGGTCAGACTTCCAAGTTATGGCTGGGGAGTGGCTAGCTGATAACCTCTGATCAGGTGCAAAATCTGGGCGTTAAGCTTGATGCTGGGCTGACACTTAAGTCTCAGGTGTTGGCCATCATCAAGACCTCTTTTTATCATCTGAGGAATATTACCTGGATAAAACACCCGGTCCCACCTGATGATCTTCCAGTGCTGGTCCACGGCTTTGTGACCACCTGCCTTGATTACTGCAACACCCTATCCCTAGCGCTATCAGAGGTGGAACTTCACCGCCTGCAGCTGATGCAAAATGTGTCTGTCAGGTTGTTGACAGGCTTACCAAGATCATGCCATATCACACCTGTGCTCCGCGGACTGCAATGGCTGCCAGTTAGGTGGAGGATCACCTTCAAGGTCGGGTTATTGACCTACACAAACAAGGAGTGTGGTACTTGCAAGATCTCCTTTGCCCTTACTGCCCCCTCCATCATCTCCGCTCCACCGAAAAGGGATTGCTAGATGTTCCCAGGGTCTGTTTAAAAACTTTGTGAGCTAGATCATTTGCATTTATGGCTCTGACCCTGTGGAACTCTCTACATTGCCAGATTAGAGAGTGCTCGACCGTTGAGGCCTTTAAATCTGCCTTGAAAACATATCTATTTAGTTTGGCATTCATTTGAACTGTGAAAGCTGGCCCTCTATATTTAAATGCTTCTGAATTGTTTTATAGTTTATATTGCTTTTATAGTTTTATGTACAATGCTATGATCATAATTGGAATAGTGTTTAACAAATAAAGTTTGCTTTGCTTTGTTTTGTTTCAGGATGACATTTAAGTGGGCATTACATATGTTTGTGGTACATATGCAGAAACTCCCTCTCACGCCCCTGAGTTTAGTACATGAGGAGGATTGTACATCCTGCACATGGATTCCCATGTACCACCACCCTATCAAATGATGAGTTGTTCCCCACTGGGTGCACCATCAAGATCAACTTAAAACAAAAACAGATGGCCACCCCCTGTGGTTCTTATTCAGGAAGTGCACTAGGAAGGACCCGTCCAAGACTCCTGACACCATGAGCAGAGCATCATCATTACCCAGACAGGTTTCCATAATACAAGCCAAATCAAGAGAGTGAATAGTATCTGCCATAATTGTGGACTTATTCCTCATTGATTTAGCATTTCACAGTACTGCCCAAAGTGGATGAATGGTGGCAGTTTGCCCCTAAGCTACTTGCTTATTCTGTCCAGTGGGATTCCTGGGTATAGGAACTAAATACATCTGGCCTCTCTGAAGCCCTGATTTTTCCCCAGGGCATCTCCTGGTTCTCACAAACCTAATAGCACCCTCGCAATGTGCCCTCTCCAAATCACCTGGCTACTCCACTTCCAAGCTTCCTCCCAATCCCCACTTTCTTGCACTGTCATTATGCAGCACTTGGTGTGGGTGGGGGGGGGGGTACATGGAAGAGGCTCAGATCCCAGAACAGAGATGGGGAGTAGCTGAGCTTTGGGGTCTGATGTAGGTGACATATCCCAGCTTGACTAAAATAAGACTATTTAAACACTTGCCCCACTACCCATACTTCCACATAATTCCCAATACAATTTGCAACACCCACCACCCTCAAAAGGCTACCCACCCTCAAATCCCATATAGGTCCAAACACACTCCATACACTCAACTTCAGCCACTCAGGTTAACTGCATTCATACCCTGAAACACTCCAGGAAATAAACTAAGCCAATATAACAATTTATTAAATAAATAGAAAAACTGAGGGTTGTTAGCTGTAACAAGGAGTCAGTATTTGCACAGAAAAAAAAATCACTGTTTTTTTACTTCAGAGTTTGAATGCATTCATTGTTGTTTTGATAGGACATAGAGACACACCATGGAATTCAAAGGTGGCAAATTCATGGGTAACATTAGGGGCCATTCATACAAAGGGTCATAAACCTGTGCAACAGCTTATCAGTAGAGTCAGTGGATATGATAGTAGTACAAGTTATTAACCCTTGTTGTGCTGCTGGCATGTATACGCGTCCTGAAAACCTATATGTTCTAAATCTTCTGGCAGCCTAAAGGTTAAGGTAAGACTAGACACATTTCTGCTTACTAAGGGTATAACTCTAGTTTTGTGCAAATTCCATAAACTGCAAGTTAATTTACTAGGTGAAGGGCCACTTTGTGAAACAGAGCCCACTTCATGAAAATGTGAATTTAGAACTATGCTGGCAAAGCTCTTGTAGCCTTAAGCAAAGTTCTCAAGAAGTAAACAACATATCAGGTGACTACAATCACTGCAGGTCACATGGCACTGAAACTGGATGTAGACCATGAGGAGGTTGTGTCCCCTGCACTCTGAGGTTAAGAGGGCTAGAGTTAGTCTGTTACACTGGGCATCTGTTAGTCACTAAGAAAAATCCCTCTGAATTATTTCATACGTTCTTAAATTGATTACAGAAGTGACTGGCTGTGCATAGTACTAGAACTGCAGCAATATTAAATGCCACCCACAAAGTTACCACAAACTGGCTGAAGTTTACCTTTGTGAAATTTCCATTGACCACAGCAACTTCAAATTCACTGAAATTCATGTTTCACCACAAAATGAGTGAATTGGCCATTTCATGGATGAATTTCAGACACATTGAAGGCACATTTTGCCCACTTTGCCTATAACCTACACTTTGTGAAGCACAAGCTGCACAACTTCACACTTCACTAATTTTGTGATCTTTGCAAATTACTTTTTGAAAGAGAATTTTGGCATCTTCAACCTGGGCTTTTGATAATATGATTACATGGGCACAGATACTGAAAATCCAGTTATCAAAAGTATAAGAGAAACTGAATGTTGCTACATGCTGCACATGCAAAACTGGAGGTGACAACATCCAAGGGTAAAGACAATCTCAGCCAGTCCACTGTGGGATGTGCGTCACAGGTTAGGCTTGGAGAACTGGAGAAGCAGAAGACAGATTATGATGCAGGATTTCATGCAGCTGAAAGAATGGTATATGCCTATTTGGCAAAAAAATAAACATCTCATTATGAATGATGATCAGCTGTTGTACTGGAGTGTCAAGGTTACTAATTAGCCAGCAGTGCCATCAGTAGCCATTAGACACCTAAGATGCCCACTCTCTAGCATCAGTGTTGAGCATGTCTTTAGTTTAGCAGAGGCCACTGTGAGGGACAGGTGCACCAATGTTTCACCAAACATTTTACCATGCTAACATTAATTAAAATAATTGCACAGCATATCCATGGCAGACTGCTATATCTCCATCCTTGCCTTATGAAGCTGGCAGTAGTGGCGGTGGTGATGATGATGATGATGATGATGATGATGACCACAGCATTAGTGGCAGTGGTGTGACAACATGCAAGGTAGATGAAAACTTCATGGAGCAGGAATTCTAGGTGGTGGATCTACAATGCCAGTTCAACAACTATTTTTTCGACCAGCATCACAGTGACAGGGTCCATGTCAACTGTGATTTGCAGTCAGCAGGGAACTGTGCACATTGGACAGTGTTTTTTCATCGGGGGCTTTGCCCCTGGAACCCTCATGTGGGGGGCTCATCCCCCCGCACCCCTCATACTATTGGATTCCAACTCTGAGTTGGAATTGGTTAGATAAGGGGGTGCAGGGCAGGGTAAGTGTTGCCAGATAGAAACATAGAAACATAGACTTTGACGGCAGATAAGGACCGCTAGGCCCATCTAGTCTGCCCATTTCCCTACCTACAGGATAGGCCACAGATCCTAGTTAACCAACAGCCTATATCTTCCTGACCCCCACAAGAATTGCCTTATGTCTGTCCCATGCATTCTTGAATTCTCCCACAGTTTTAGACCCCACAACTTCCTCAGGAAGGCTCTTCCATGCATCCATTACCCTCTCTGTGAAATAATACTTCCTCACATTGCCCCTGAACTGCCCTCCTTCTATCTTTAAATTGTGTCCCCTTGTTCTTGCAAGTCTCTTTTTCTGAAAGATGCTACCCTCTTGGACTTTGTTGATTACCTTGAGGTACTTGAAAGTTTCTATCATGTCCCCCCTCTCCCTTCTTTCCTCAAGGGTATACATATTAAGCTCCTTTAGTCTCTCCTCATACAGCTTCTCTTGCAGACCCTGCACCATTTTAGTTGCCCTCCTCTGGACTGCCTCTATCCTGTCTATGTCCTTGCGGAGATGGGGTTTCCAGAACTGGACACAGTATTCCAGATGGGGTCTCACCAACTGTCTGTACAGAGGGATAACAACTTCCTGTTTTCTGCTGCTGATGCCTCTCCTATACATCCCAGTATACCCCAGCCCTCCCTACTGCCTTCTCACATTGCTTGCTAACCTTAAGGTCATCTGATATGATTACCCCAGGTCCCTTTCCTGTTTTGTTGTTGTTACTACCTCCCACCTATTGTGTATTCTTCCCCTGGGTTCTTGTTTCCCAGGTGCATTATTTTGCACTTTTTTGGATTGAATCCTAGCTGCCATACATCTGACCATTCCTCCAACCTTGCCAAGTCCCTTTTCATCCTTTCCATCCTTTCCACACCTCCTTGTGTATCAACCCTGTTGCAGATCTTTGTGTCATCTGCAAAAAGGCATACTTTTCCTTCCAGTCCCTCTGTGATGTCACTGATGAAGACATTAAAAAGGACTGGACCCAATACTGAACCCTGCGTTACCCCACTAGTAACCGCTCTTTCTTCAGAGTGGACTCCATTTACAATTAACTTCTGTGTCCTGTTGTCCAGCCAATGTTTTACCCAGGCTACCACCCTGGGACCCACTCCCAGGCTGGTTAATTTGACTATCAATCTTTTGTGTGGGACTGTGTCAAATGCCTTGCTAAAGTCTAGGTAGGCCATGTCCACAGCCCTCCCTGGTCTACTACTTTGGTCACCCAGTCAAAGAAATCTATTAGATTCGTCTGACATGACCTTCCCGCAGGAACCCATGCTGCCTTGGATCCTGTGCTCCACTGACCTCAGGTACTCAACTATTCTTTCCTTCAGAAGTGACTCCATCACTTCCCTACCACAGAGGTCAGACTGACAGGTCTGTAGTTTCCTGCTCTGTCTTGGTCCCACTTTTGTGAAGGGGAATCACATCCGCCTTCCTCCAGTCCTCGGGTACCACACCATCCTCCCATGATTTATAAAGAGTAGCCAGTGGTTTCACTAGTTCCTCCCTTAATTCTTTTAGAATTCTGGGTGAATTCCATCAGGACCCATTGCTTTGTCCACCTTCAGTTTTAGGAGTTCTTGCAGAACCCTTTCTTCTGTGAAAGGACTGGGATCGACCCCTATCAGGAGTGCTTCTGTTAATTGGATTAGGCACTTCCTCCTCTTTTAGAATACTGAGCAGAAATATTCGTTCAGTATTCCTGCTTTTTCACTGTCCCCCTGCCCACCCACTCGCTCATTCTATTCAGCCTCACTATCCCTCCTTTGTCTTTCTACGCCGCTGATGTACCTATAAAAGGTTTTATCCCCTTCTTAACTGAGATGGCTATCTTTTCCTCAGTTTGGGCCTTTGCTATTCTGACTTCCTGCCTGCTTCTTTCTGCCTTAACTGGTACAGCTGTCTGTCCTGCTCCTTCTGTGTTTCCTTATACTTCGGAATGCTATCTTTTTCTTCCTGACTTTCACAGCCACCTCTCTTGAGAACCATTGTGGCTTTTTCTTCATTTTGATTTGTTTATTTGCTTCACACAAGGCTTGTTGCCTCTGTGATGGCAGTTTGATGATTCCCCATTGTTGCTCCACACCTCCTTCTAGCCTGTTTGCTAGTGCTTTTCTGAGGCACTCTCCATCTTGCCAAAGTCAGCCCTCCTAAAGTCCAGTACCTCACTTTTGTATGGCTTGACTCTGTAGCTGAGTTTAATGTGAACCACACTGTTTGATGGTCACTTGTCCCCAGATGGCAACCTACTTCTAGATCTGAGATCCTCTCACTGCCCCGCTTGTGAGAGATGAGGTCTCAGATTGCTCCCTCACGAGTGGGTTCTGAAACTAGCTGTCTAATGCCTGCCACCTGTAGGGCGTCAAGAATGGCCCTGCTATTGGATGTGGCTGCAGCAAATGTGCTCCAGTTAACATCTGGCATATTCAGGTCTCCCATCAACAGTATCTCCCCTTTCTCTGCCATTCTAAGAATGCCTTCCATCATATCCTTGTCCATTCCTTCCCCCTGACATGGGGGTCTGTACACAACCCCTGTGCGGATTGTGGTGCCCTTTCCAGTCTCCAAGGTGACCCACAGTGCCTCCTCTCCTCCCTGTTTACTCTTTTGTTCAGTTGCTTTTATCCCTTCCTTTACATGAGAGCTACTCCTCCCCTCTTCCCCTGCCTGTCTCTCCTGTAGGTTATGTACCCTGGTATGTTAACATCCCAGTCATGGTTCTCTGTGTACCTTGTTTCTGTGACTGCTATGATATCCAGGCATCCCTCTTCCATTAAGGCCACCAGCTCAGGGAGCTTGTTGCCCAGACTACGGGCATTGGTTCTCATTACCCTCCATTTCCTGATGGCCTTACCCCCTTTTGCCCCATCTCTGTCCTTCTTGCCTTTGTCACTTTCTCCATTTACCCCTGCCCTTCTCCCTAGCGACACCTCCATGTTGGTGTCTGCCACACTTACTACCGTGATTGTTTGGGGGGGGCTAGGATTTTCCTGCTCCTTTCCAGTGCCTCCCCCCTTGGCTAGTTTCAAAGCTTGCCAATGCAGCATTTAAACCTATCACCTAGGATCCTGGTTTCCCTCCCGGACAGATGCAGCCCATCATGCCAGTATAGGCTTGCATCACTCCAGGTGGACCCCCAGTCCCCAATGAAGCCAAATCCCTGAGGCTCCACACCAGTTTTCAACCACTGATTGAATTCCATGGTATGGAACACCCTAGCCTCTCCTATGCCATAGATGGGTAGCACCTCCGAGAAGGTTACCGTGCGTGCTACTTGACTAAGACCCCTCCCCAATTCCACAAACTCTTCCTGCACTTCTCTAATCCCCTTTCTTAGCCAGGTCATTTGTCCCTAGGTGGACAATGACATCCAGCTTCCTCCCCTGTGCAGCTGCTCTGGCAATCCTGAGGATTCGCTCCCTGTCCCTCCAAGCCATGGCGCCAGGCAGGCACCTTACCTCCCTCTCCCCTTCCTTGCCCAGTTCTACCTTCTTAACAATGGAGTCCACCACCAGGAGTTGTTTCCTTCCCCTGCAGGGTCCCCTGCCACCCTCCTGTGGGTCTCCTTTGTGGAGGTTCCCAGCATCCTCCTTGGTCTCCACTGTAGGTGCCTCCATAGAGGAACCACACTTTTCCAGAATGGCATAGGAATTGTGGAGAGGTACAACTGGAGGGATGTGCCTCTGTTCCACCACCATCACCCTCCCTGAGCCCACTGTGATCCAACCGCTCTCCTCTTTCTTGGCAACCTCTGAGGCAATGGCAGTGACACTGGTGGTCCCTGGATGGAAGAGGAGGTCCCACAAATCCTGGCCAACTCAGCCTGGAGATGGGCAACCTCCTACCTCAGCGCAGAGAGGTGCCTGCAGATGGGACAACACCGCATCCTCCAGAATATCTCCCGGAAGACTGCTGCTCCACAGCCACTGCACTGCACCACTCCAATCATGTCTTATTTCTGACCCCTTAAACTGTTTGCAATCCTTACTCTTTCATCTGTTTTTTTTTCTCTCTCTCTCCTTACTTTCTGCCTGTGTGCCCTTTAAGCTCCTGATTGTCCTGTTCTGAGACAAGAATATCCTATATTTCTCAGTAGACCACTTACTTGTTCAGAGGCAGACCTCCAGCAGCAGAGGGGCTGGAGAGATACTCTGCCCTTCTAGGATGGTGGGTCCTTGGTGGTTCTGTGATCACTCACTTCCTGCTCCCAAACAGGAAGTTCCTGTTGTCAGTCAAATCCTGTGCCTATAAAAATAGAACTAGCTTTGGGTGGAGGGGAGGGAAGGAGGGCAAAATAGTCCCAGTAGAGAAGTTCAGTCACACAGCAGTCCTTTCTCCTGGTGTCTTCTGCCAAGCTATTAGCAGAATCTTTCTAAGGCAGTCTTTAAATGTAGCTTCCTTCTAGCTAAGCCACTCACCCTACTTACCAGATCTTTCTACAAGTAATTTAAACCTCACAGCAGTTAAGTCCTTTCAGTCACCTGAGATTTACATCTAGATGACTTTTCAGTTACCCATTCAGTTCAGTTAACCCAAACACACACTTTTTTTTTTGTTTTGTATGTTAGTTTTTTTTACCCTAAATTAAAGGTCCAAATACAAAAGTTCTTCTACTTTAGTCCCAGCAGAGAAGTTCAGTCACACAGCAGTCCTTTCTCTTGGTGTCTTCTGCCAAGCTATCCAAGCCAAGATCCCGGGTGGATTTCTGCAGCAACATGTCAATGTTGTTTGGATCAACGTACGTGACTGTAGAAATGTCACTGTGCGGGAAGTACACCCTAGGAGGTGACAGTTCCCTTCTTGAAGACTGCCAGAGTCACTGCCTCACAATGGTGGAGGAAGATGGATGAATGTATAACATGAGTCCTGATTCTGTCTCAAATTTCTTATTGCATTTTTATCCTCATTTTTTTGAAGTGGTCATATAATCTTTTCTGTGCTGTGCATTATCAATCCTAATTATTCTCATTTCTTTCTCATTTTAATGTCTCCATAACAAGTTTGCTATTGTGCTGCTCAAGGGTCTGGTACAGGTATGGGTCAGGGGAATACCACATATTGGCCCCTATGTTCCATGGTGCAGAGCTCCTCTGTGCTGAGTATGTGAGGCATGGAGACACTCCGTACTCATTGTGCCCCCTCTACACAGAAGTCACAAAATGGGACACACAGCCCTACTTACTCGAACCCCACCCTTGTGGATCACAATGCACAGGGAGTGGGCTGGGGGCATGCCAGCACTATGCAGCATGCACATAGCTGCATACAGCAGTGCACCGGGGCTCATAGGGGGTAGCTGGTACACCAGGGAAACCCTGCCATAAATCCCTTATGTGCCTCATGCCACCATCACACACCGTCAGCAGCCATAGGTATAGGCTGCCCAGGGCCACCCATTCCAGCACCCAGTATAACCCCCAACACACACACACACACACACACACACACACACACACATTGGGGCACAAGCCCTAAGATGGCAGACCCCCCCGTACAGCACCACATCTGTGGCTCCCTGATCCTGGCCCCTCAGAGAACAATGCAGTGTGCTGTAGTACCCCACCCCATACATGCACCCTTGTGGCACCACCACCACCCCATACCTCACCGTGAGTCCAGGGCATGGCATGGCCAGCGGCACATCCCACTTCTCACCTTTATGGCTGCCAGCCATGCAGACAACCACAGAAGAGCACAGCCAACATGACCCCCACCACATAAGGAATCCACGGAGGAATCCTGGATGGGCATCCAATGGGATGCCTGCCCAGGTGAAGGCTCTGCCCACTGCTGCCTTGCACAATCCTGCATGTACCCATGCACAGGGGGGCAGGACCATGGACAGGTGGCCTGCAGTCATGTATGCCACCGGTGTGCACCTGTCCGCAGGTGCGGTGCTCCGCAGGCAGGATACATGCCTCGGGCATGTAATTCCCACCCGTTGGAGCATATGCCCCATTAATACAGTAGGAACATTTCTATTTCCTCATTGTATAAAGGCTTACCACAGCTCACCATGTTCTCATTTAACTCCAAAATGCACAGATGAACATCTATCTATTTCACCCCATTCCCCACAAATAGGAGGAATGCTACTTCAATCCCATGTCCCACCATGATGTTAATGGTGATGATAATTTTGACACATCCATCACAATATCCAGCTAACTGACTTGACTGATGTTACTGCATGCAAGTATTTATAATACTGGATATTGTGTTAATGGTGATGAGCTGGACAGTGCTGACTGTGTCCTCCAAAATTTACACTTCCCAGATATACTAGTGCCCTTGATGGATTTTGACTGAAGCCTCACTCAAGAGTTGAGCCAAATGCTGGCTTCCAGAACCAAATGGGTAACATGTCAATTGAGCAATGCATCTTGAGTAAAGTTATTTGTGCAAAGAGAAATGAGCAAAATCAAAATGAGCAACCAGCACATTACAGCGACTGGCACATTACAGCAACCAGCACATTACAGCGACTGGCACATTACAGTGACCTCAAATATTCAGTGATCCCCAGAGTTAATGTGCATCATGGAGTGAGAATCTTCAAGATAGGGGGGTCCGGTGGGAACAGCCCCCCAAGGGGTGCAGGGGGTGGAGCCCCCCTACAAAACATGGAGAAGTATGCACGTGCCTTTTTGCACCTATTGTAGATTAGGAATAGGTGCATCTGGGGTGCAACTGGGTGATAAATTGGGTGAATTGCAGGCTGGGACATTCCTAAAGATGGTGGTAAAGTTCCTCCATAGTTAGCAAGGCATGCCGATGCTTCTGTACAGGGATTTCATATATCGGAGAGCCAAAGAGGTTGGTGAAAAGGTCTACTGGTGGTGTGGAGAGTACCACCATTATCGGTGTCCTGCCCATGTCCATACCATTGTTGACCATGTTGTGGCTTCTCCTCGTGGTCATAACCATGTCCCTGATGCTTCTGACATTGGTACCTGGCATGTTATGACTGATATGAGGGAGCAGACAAGGAGGAGTTCTGACAGCATGGCTCAGTTGGTCTTGGAAAGTACAGCTAGTGCTTCAGATGTTGTAGCTGGTGCACTGAGCGATATCCATTTGGTGAGGCAGACCATCCAGCAGATAAGGCAGTCTGAGCGTGTGTGTCCAGTCATGCCAGGGACTGTTGGGGAGCTGATCATACCACTCTAGTACACCAGGATGTTGAGTGGTGAGCACTTCATAATGTGGGATAGCAGCAGTGGAAGTGACCATATCATGCTGTTTACAGTGGACAGGAGCCTGAACTATCAATCAAACTGAAATAAGTGGTTTCTGGATGGCACCTTTTGAGTGTGCCCTGCTTTCTTCCTGCAATTACACACTGTGCATGATATGCAGGGAGGCTGTGTTATCTCAGCAGTGTATGTTCTTATGATGTCAAGAAGGTCCACCAGCTATGATGGTTAATGGAGTGCCTGAAGGGGTGGGCTGATCCCATGAGCCCATTCAGTGTTATGATGGATTTTGAGAAGGCAGCCTTGAATTCTGTGTTGGCTGCCTTCCTGTCTGTGATAGTGAGAGGCTGCTTCTTTCATTTTGGGCAGGCTGTATGGAAGTGAATACAGCAGTGCTTCAGGTGCTGTCCAGTTATGTCTCTGATGCAGAATTTGCATTGAACATCCACATGCTCCTATCTGTGGCATTTGTGTCTGTGGACGATGAGATACAGGCATTAGAGGAGATGCAGGACTAGCCATTTTTTGAGGAGCTGGATGAGATGTTACAACTGCTAATAGATTATTTCGAGGCTACATTGATTGGCCGTTCAATGAACTATTTGGGACGGCACTGACCCATGTATCCTCTCAGCCTCTGGAATTCCTACAAAACTGTGCGCAGTGGGCAGGCTCCCACCAGCAATGCAGTTGAGGGGTGACACCTTGGGTTTAACACCCAGCTGGTGCATGCCACCCCAACATATGGAGATTACTGGCATGCATTCAGGAGGAGCAGCAGATGTCCGAGGTGCACATGGCACAGCTTGTGTCTGGGGTAGCAGCTCAGCTGGTGACAGCCATCAGAGGTACCGCGACCTGACAGAGTGACTGGTATAGGTTGTTTCTGAATACCCAGTTTGAACCCACATCAATTACTTATATGGTTTAGCATATCATTTTCAGCATCGGGTGTAATTGTTTGGCTGAAATGTGCTTCACTTTGTTATAGGGGTGCACATTCATGGGGGGCATAGGTACCCATTCCTGTTGGACCGCTCGAAACTAGTGAGTGCCCCCCAAAGCAGGACCAGCACCGCCTCCCGTCCTGACTCTGAGGCAGTTGAACCACCACCAGCACCACCACCAGCTCCAGCACCAGGTCCTCTGGATCAGGATGTGCCTGTTCTCCTGGGCCCGGGTGTGGATCCCATCCCTGTTCAGCACCATGACCAGCTGGTTGCCACTTCATCTGGCCCTCCTCTGCCTGTGCCTGGTCCTCCCAGCATCTCCGTTGTTTGGCAGTTTTTTGACTGTATCAAGGGGGACAGCAGTGTGGTCAAGTGCCACCTATGTAAGGTGGATGTGTACTGTGGCCCCCAGTGGACTCCCTTGGGGACTGGGGACCAGCAAACCCATATGTTCATTCACCACCAGTTGGAGTGGCAAGTTGCCACAGAACGGACCATGCCTGCACCTGCTGGCCATTCTGCGGGAGAGAGTGCAGCTGTGCATGGTGGCATCCCTAAGAAGAGCAGGGCCACAGCTGCACCTGCTGCTGCACCAGCACCCCCACTCCCACCCCCCCACCATCAGCCGGTCAGCCTGTAGAATGTGTGGACCCTAGAGAACTGCGTGTAACACAGGCTGACTTGACAAGTTCTCTGGAGTGCTGTCAAGGAGAACAACGAGAGGGTGAGTGCTATGGAGCAGTGGCTGGATCGCATAGAGGGACATCAGTTGCAAATTATGTCCATGCTGGAACTGCTGCTGGATCACTATGGGATCCCACATTAGTTTTTTTTCCTCACACCATGTGCCCTCCCACACCTTCTTTCCTGTGTTATAAAATGTATTCCTCCACCATCCCCGACCCTTGTATGTAATTATGCCCTTTTTTTGTTGTCTTCCATATGCGTGACACTTTGTATTCTGAGCAGTGCAAGTATAGTATGCTAAACTGCATGTGTGCAGTCAGTCTTCTTTCCAGTCTATGTATGTACTGCAGACACTGTCCAACTCCCTAACTTAAAAACACTTTTTAATGAGTACGATGGTGGGATGGTGAAGCCTGGAGAGATACTACAAAACAGGCTTACAATACATCCAAGTAACTAGTAAAAAAATTGTGATTTGTGACTGCATTTGTGACCTTGATGATGAAAAAATGTGAATGCCTATGGCTGTACTTCCCTGAGCCCCTATGAGGTGTGGCACAAAACTCCCTGACTTAAAAACACTCATTAATTAGTACAATGGTGGGGTGGTGAAGCCTAGAGAGGCACTACAAAACAGGCTTACAATACATCCAAGTAACTAGTAAAAAAAATAATGTTGTGATTTGTGACATGATTGTAAATCACAATTTGTGACTGCATTTGTGACCATGATGATGAAAAACGTGATTTGTATCACGAGTGACTCGTGGTGATGGTCCTGACTTAAAAACACATATTAATGAGTGCAATGTTCATGCAGAATTATGCACCACACCTGTCCAGTACTCTGAAGGGAAGCCAAAGAAACAACTGTGATTAAGTTACAGATAGAGATTGGGCCCTAAAGAGATGCAAATGCACAGACAGATTAAGATTATGCTGTGCACTGAAGAGATGCAGATGCAAAGGCACAACATCTAACCAGTGCTCACCATCAGAAATTCAAATCTGGAAAAGAATACCTTTGCCGGTTGGGGCGGGTTGCGGAGGGGGGCAGTGTACTGGACTGCTGCAGTAACAGTCACTAGTACTAGTACCAGCAAAGATACCACAAAGAAGTAAAAAATTACACATCTGCAGTGGATAGCAGGTTCACATTGCTGAAATTATGTAGCACAATAAAAAGGTGTCTGATTTGATGACATGCGTCATACACATACTCATACACACTAAGTAATGCATAGAAAATTGAAAACTTCAGTAATATAACCACATATTTTAAATAAACTAAAATTATGTGTTGCTGCACCACAACAATCAGCAAAAAAACGGCAATAATTATTGAAAATATTACTGTGTGTACAGTAACACAGTTATACAAGAAAAAGATCACCAAAACAGAAAGCACTGTCTTTTTCTCCAAGTTAATCTACCTACACCACAGATACGCCCCTCCCCCAAAGCTCACTTCCACTGTCTCTCAGTACACAGACTGAATGTTGTACATTAACATTCAAAATCCACACACAAACAATAAACGCTCGATGATATGAGCACAGGAGGGTTTCCTATAATCGATGAACTAAAGTTTCATTAAAAAAAATGACTCAAAAAGGCTTTTTAACAGCTTTTAGAAGGTTTGAATCACAGAGAGCTCTCAAAGCAGATTGTCTCCTACAGCTTCCTACACACACTACCCCAAACTGAGGCTGTGCAGAACAATGTAGAGCCCATGTGACCTGAAATCCCATGAATCACTGCAAAATTTGCCTTTGGAGCTTAAAAACAAGGTGAAATGAGGTGGAGTACATTGTTTTCAAAGTACTTCACCTTAAGAATTGGTGGAGTAGTGGTTTGGGAAGGCGGAGTAATGCAAAGTCATTGTTTTCAATGGACTTCGTGTTACCCATTATAACGCGAAATACTCCGCTTCGTGTTGCAGAGCACTCCGCAAATTTGCCTTCACTAAGCGATTCACTTCATGGAGCGAATGGGGGCCACTTCACCCATCTCGAATCACTAGTGAGACAGTGAATATGCCTCCTGAATTTCTTTTCCTATTTATTTCACAGGTATAACATGACAGCGAGTGGACAATGGATACACCATGTAAGCACCACATTGCCCAAATGAGACTAAATAATTTCATTGTTATCTTTACAGGCCTCTTGTTCTGTTCTGCTGCTGCCTCCTTCTCCTCTAGCAAGCAAGCCACCTTTTCCCCCACCACTTCTTGGGAACCATAGAGCCATCATATGGCATAGCCATTACTAATGAGACAGTATATAGCCTTCCTGAATGTAATTTTATTTTTATTTTTCTTTCATCGGTACAACACTGCAGGTAGTGGATGATGGATATGCAGTGTGGCAAACATATTAACCACTAGAGATTGAATAATTTCACTGTTGTCTTCACAGATCACTTTTCCTTTCCTGCAAGCCACCAACTCCACTGTTTCCTATTTCTTTCACTGAAATATCTCCTCACAGCACTTCCTTTTCCTATCACATACAGTACATTGTCATCTACAGTATACTGTACATCAGTGTATGTCGAGGATCTGTGCAGCAATACAGAGACTTGAGATTTATATTATATAGTACTTTTCATATGCACTGTATACCAAAGTGCTTTACACCACAAACAGTTGCAAGCCTGCTGGAGCAGTGCGTGGAACTGCATAAAAATGAGGAGAAAGAGGTGAGAATTATATTGTGTTTTACATACTGTATATCAACATACTTTACAACACAAACTGTTGTAAGACTACTAGTTTAGGGAGTGGAGCTGCATAGCAATGAAGAGAAAGGAGACTTGAGAATTAAATTGTGCTTTACAAACTGTATGCCAAAATGCTTTAGAATTTGCTAGTGCCAGTGTGTGTGCTACTGCAGAGACAAGAGGAGAATTAAGAAGACTTGAGAATTCTTTATGTATTTTTAGTTATATAAGTTTATGCACTTGGAGGCAGGGACATGACAACAGAATTTAAGCAGCAGATTAGGCAAAACGTTTCCTGGGGTTCAGCAGTAGGAGGAAAAGATGCTGGCAGAAGGACAGCAGTAGGAATGACTAGTAGCCTAAGGGAAAGATGGCACACCACGGAACATGATCAATCCAGCCAGGATGATATACTGTTTGGCTAGCACTTGCTCCATTTACTGGTCCATGGACAAAACTCAGTGAGTCAGCTGCTGTACCCCATCTCCAAGTTGCAGCACAAGTGATATTACAGGAGAAGTAGGACTGGCCCCATCTGCACAAGGTTATTCAGGCATCCCTGGACCACATGTCCTACTACATATCATTGGCTTCAAATCATCCTTCTCTAAATGTGCAGGTTGTCTTCTGTGTTTCCCCATTTTCTCACCCCTATTGCCTCAATGGGAGCAGAAGTGGTGGCATCCCCGTTAGCCACCCTCTTACAATTATTGGCTTTCCATATCTTCCTATGCTTTAGTTTTAGATGACTATGTTGCTCAACAGTCCCCAGATGGGTACCCTTTTTCCCATGCCTCACACAGTATTGTTGCACAGTGTGTAGGTGGTCACACCGTTGGATGGGTCAACATGAAAACAGTCCCAGACCATCCACTTCTGCAGCTGATACATAGAGAAAGAGCCAGGGGGGGCCTCTGGTTCAACCTATTTAGATGGGAGAAGATGGGAGTTGTTGCAAGGGGTAACACTGGAATGGGAGGGTGCTCTCTGGCAGCACCCACAAGTGCTGCTGCCAAGCAACATCCCCTTCCTCCTGCTGATTGCTGTTGCTGTGACTGGAACTGCCCCTTTCAGATGTACCACCTATGGTGGATAGCATTCCAATCTTGTCAGCAGCAATACTGCCACTCCTAGTCCCACTCCAAGATCCAACACACCACTCATTTCTTTCCCCTTTTCTTAAAAAATAAGTTCTGAAACACACACAGATATATACAGTGTATAAAAAGTATACATGCACACTACTAATTTCTTTCCTCTTTAAAAAAAACTGAGATCCAACGATCCAACACACACATGCACGCAAGCATGCACACACACACACACACACACACAGTAGTTAGCTAGCTATCTATCTATCTATCTATCTATCTATCTATCTATCTATCTATCTATCATCTATCCTTTGAAAAGAACTGCATTAATGCATTACATAGGGTTCAAATTAAACCCCAAAAAGTAGGGAAATGTGGAACTAGAGTTTCCAACCCTAATTCCCTACCCCCATCCCCCAAGGAGTAAAAAGGAAAAAACATTAGATTTTTTGCTGTCTTGACTGTTGGCATATCAGGGGTGGGGTCTTCCCTGAGGTTCTCAACTGTAACACTAACCCCATTATGATATAGTCTTCAAATGTACAGAACTGTGTCTCCCCATATTTTGCTAACAACCTGTAGGCCCTGCCTGAAGAAAACATATCACATATTACGGTATTTGGTCATAGAATGGGGTGAGCGTTAGGGTTGAGAATCCCAAGGAAGACCCAACCCCTGATATGCCAACAACCAGGACAGCAGAAACCGTAATGTTTTTTCTTTTTCCTGAATGCGGGGTTGGGGTGGGAAGTTAAGTCTGGAAACTCTAGAGCCACATTTCCCTATTTTTGTTGGTTTAATCTGAGCCTTAACTGGTGCATTAATGCAGTTTTTGCAAATAATTTCCTTACTTTTTGAGATAGTGCAATCATATCCACATGCATGCAGGTCATTTCACGACCTGCATGAACACATCTGTCTTGCTAGGGGAGTGCAGGACCCTCTGTGCTCTTCGCTTACATCCCTCCTTAGATGCACACATTGATAAAAGGCACTGTGCTTCCATGCCTCCAGAAAAGCAATTCATTTTCTTGGTTGTAATTGTTTTTCTGTGAGGCTCATTTTAAAGGAAAAACATATTAAGAGTCCCTCTTAAATGCTAGTGGTTGATTATGTATAGGCAAAAATGTGTATTTTTTTTTTACCCATAATTCAGTAAATATTTGTCAGTTTGCTCTGAAATTTGATATGTGTTATTTTTATAAGACAAGATACACCTTTGGTGCATTTTTGATGATGATCAGATTTTCATTGTGGATTTGGCACCATGGTGAAGATTGGAGGTAATTTGGGGGTGTACTTCATGAATGTTTAGGGGGATTATCTATTAGTGTGGTAGTACTCATTGACATCTTTTTTAAAAATATATATACCATATATTCTTTGTAAAAAACTACATTAATGCATCAGTTAGGGTTCAGGATAAAGTGACAAAAGTAGGGAAATATGACATTAGGGTTTCCAACCCTAACATCGCACCCCCTCCCAGGAGTCGGAAAATCAGGCAGAAGGTGTGCTGTGAGGATCTCAAGCTTAACACTCACCCCATTCCATCAGTAAATAAGCATAGATGTGTGCAGTGAATGAGAACGGGGTGAGACTTAGGCTTGAGATCCTAATGGCACACCTCCCTCCTTATTTTCTGACTCCAGCAAAGGGTTGTGGTGTTAGGGTTGGAAACCCTAACATCACATTTCTCTACTTTTGTTGCTTTATCCTGAAGCCTAACTGATGCATTAACATAGTTTTTTTTCAAAGAATTTCTTTACTTCATGAGATAGTGTAATCATAGCTTTGTTTTCCTATGGAAGAACAGGGCCCAGAGGGCTCTGCACTCCCACTCATCTATATTTTTTGAGATAGAGCATTTGTATCCTTATTTGCCTGTGCGAGTGCAGTGCCCTTCAGGCCCTATACTCCCATTCTTCCATAAATGCATACATGTATGTATATCACTGTGGAAGAACCCTGCACTTCCATTAATAGGACAATAGTGACCAAACTTTCAGCATAGCCATCTTATTACCCCACCTCATGTATCCATTACAGTAAATTTTCAACTCCCTGCCAAAATGTAATTTTGCACAACTGCAATGCCATTTCCGTGCCTCAGCTACCAAAACACATTTTGGGCAGGATAGGAAAAATGACAGCTGTGACAAACATAAGGTAAGGGAATAAAAAGGCTGTGTTGAAAATCTGTTATCAAATATTTTAAGTTTACAAAGTTCCGAGCATGCGTAGCAAAATTGCAATGCATGGGCATAATTTTGCTATTTTAACATATTTTGACACCAAATTTTAAACATTGCCATCTTAATGCCCCATCCCATGTACCCAGTACAGAAAAATGTTCAAATCCCTGCCAAACCATCACTGCATGCAACTTCAATGTTATTCTGTGCCACAAGCATGAAAACACATTTTGGCAAGGATTTTAAAAATGACAGCTTTAACATACATGAGGTGGGGATACATGAAGTGGGGTAATAAGCCGTCTATGTTGAAAATTTGGTGCCAAAATATTAAAAATGTCAGAAGCTACAAATGTGTGTAGTGTAATTACAACAAATGGCAATAACCTTGCCATTTTTACATATTTTGATTACAAATTTTCAACATAGCCTTCTTATGACCCACACTTCATAAACAATATGACTACCATTACACAAATCCTGCCTGAAAGTTAAATTTGATAAGTGACCATGGAATCACCTTTCAGGCAGGAATTATGTAATGACAGTTGCATTGTTCATGAGGTGGGGTCCCAAAAAGGCCATGTTGAAAATGTGGGGCGACGATGTCCAAAAATGACAAAGTTATGCATAAAAGTTGAAATCCCCATTGAAATACATTGAACTGCAATTACCTTAGTTTCTCATAATGCAGTCACTTGCTCCAGCAACAAGGCAAGACATGTCTTTGGGAAAGTGTATCTTGAACCTGAAACTAACAGAGTTTGGGGGTGTGATTCTGGATATGGGGAGGTGGAAGCACAGTGGGAGGTTGGGATGGGGGGCTTTTTGGTGATGGGCAAATAACTTTTTTTACAGTTTTTTTTTAAACAAACATTGAGGGGCAGTTTTTTTATGAAGGTGACAACAGTGGGAACATCGTGGAGGGGGAGGGCCACTGGACTACCAGGGGCATTTTTTTCAATGAAAGGGACAGTGATCAGAACATTGGGGAGGGCCACTAGACTACCAGGGACATTTGTTCAATGAAGTGGACAGAGATTGGAACATCAGAGGAGGGGGGGAGGCCACTAGACTACCAGAAAAAATGTTTCAATGAAGGGAACAGCGATCGGAATATCAGGGAGGGTCACAAGCATCAGAAACATTTTTTTTTATAAAGGGGAAAGTGATCAGAACATCAGGAGAAGTGGAAGGTCACTAGATTACCAGGGACAGTTTTTCAATGAAGGGTACAGTGATCAGAACATCAGGGGAGGGCCACTAGACTACATGGGACATTTTTCAATGAAGGGTGCAGTGTTTAGAACATCAGGGGAGGGCCACTAGATTTTGTCTCAAAATGTCCCCATCTTTTCTAAAATGTTTGTGATGGGTTTCTAAGCACAAAATAATGTTAAGCATTAGCATTACAGATCTTCTCTTTTTTCTCAGGGGCACAGAAAAAAAGTATTGAGTCAGAGAGCAGTTTAAGCAGTGTGGGTGGGTGAAGGGGTTAACAGCTGATGCACATCTACATACATAGTTCAGAGTAACCTCGACCCTCACCCTTCCCCCATCTATCAGAGACACTTGCTTGTGGATGAGCACAGAAGGGAAAAAAAGTAATGCACAGAAAAAAGTCAGTGCTGTACACAGAACACAGTTGCTGGTTCTAAAAGGGCCCCCATAAAACAAGGGCCCAGGTGCAGTTGAATCACCTGCACCCCCTCGACACCAGCACAGCACTAGACTACCAGGGGCATTTTTTATGAACAGGACATGGATCAGAACATCGGTGGTGGGGAGTGACCACTAGACTACCAGGGAGACATGACAGTTTGAGCTGTCATAGACATTTACTGTTCAAAGTCTTTACAGACTGAACAGTAAAGTTCAAACTGTAAAGAACTTTGAGCAGTTATTTTCTGATTAATTGATCCTTAATTAAGTGAGTGAGTGGAGATATGATGCTCACCTTAAAAAGACATACTTCACATGTTAAAATTTAAATAATAATAAAGTAATGGTACTAAGCAAGTGACTGAGACCTAAATACAGGTTTGGTCATGCCTAACCAAGTAGGATTTCTTTAGAAATCCAATCTAAAAAGGAAAAAAATAAGATGGTGGAAGCACAAACAGTTATTTCTCTGAGCATAAACAGTAAATTTGCAGTCTGAATGGTTTTTAATAACCTGCCTATCTGGAGGGTATCACAAAATGTGTTATAATTCAAAAATGTTGACATTTCTTTTTAAAAATCTATCCAAAGGCACACCCTTGGCACTACCCAATCATCCCTGAAAATATCAAGTAAAAGTTTTATTCCATCTGATCTGTAGATGAGAACTAAATATGCCACATTAACCAATGGGAAACAAGTGTTTTTTTCCACTGTTTTTTCCACTTTATATCTCAAAAACCATACAAGATACCCTCACGAAACTTTCCACATCTTGAGATATTTACAGGGTGACCACACATGCCAAACATCTGGCTATTTGATCAAAAACTGCCAAAGTTATTAAGGTACAACATTTTGAATATAACATAGAACTGTCTATACAACTCTAACTATTGGGGCTCTATCATGCCCCTATAATTCATTGTCAGTTAACTCCAATTATTGATGGACTTATGGCTTGTTAAGGTTATAAGGATGTCCTATAGGAATTTTGATTTTTTAATTATTTTTTGTTATACAGTGTGTCCCCTAACTTCTGGGGGAGGTTTTATGTGTTAGTGCTGTTAGTACTCATTGATAACTTTTTTTTTATACATAGATGGCGCCTCAACTGAAAAAGAATGACAGAATTATTATGACTTGTTAAAGTTTCAATGTTATTCTAAGTGAATTTTCATTTATTAATTATTTTTTATATGGCACACAATTGTTTCTTTTTGGGGGGGGGTATGTGTTAGTATTGTAGTACTCACTGAGAAGTTTTTTTATTTATAGCTGTCCATTAACTCCAAAGACTGACAGAGATAAAGCTTGTTAAAATTGCAAGGATATCCTTTGGAAATTGTAATTTTTATTGTTTTATGTTTTTTTACAGTATACACCCTTGAATTCTTCTGTAGGATATTATGAGTTAGTGTAGTAGCAATCATTAAGACCTTTCTTTTGATGTATAGATTGTCACTGAACTGCATGTATTTACAGAGTTACAGCTTGTTAAAGTAGAAATGTGGAAAAAAAAGTCCAAATTCTTTATTCGTATGAAGGAATCCTTTTTTGTGAGATTGTGTCATTCCTATGAAACAGGATTGGTTTATTCGAAAAAAGAATGTGAAAGAAGTTTTTTTTTCATATGAAGGAATCCTTTTTTTATGAGATTGCTTCATTCTCACAAAACATGATTCCTTAATATGAAAAAAGAATGTGAAAAATAAAAACTAAGTCCAACTTTTTTTTCATATGAAGGTAATCTTGTTTCATATGGCCCTATTCCTGGTTTGTATGGTCATATGAACAAATAAAACTGTGTCATGAAAAAAATATTTTTTAAATATGTTAAAACATATTTCTGGGTTATTGTTCCAAAAATGAACTGCAGAATTCAGCTAAAAGGGTCCTGATTAGCACTATACATGTGTTGGTGTCTTGGCATGATATGATTTTTATGGGTTAAAAAAAAACAGAAACAAGATGGCCACCAGATAGAAAAATATTTTTTTTTTCTCATGAAACAGGATTGCACCCCATATGAAACAGACTCCTTTTCAATATGGATAAATTCTTTTTTTTTGTATGAAAGAAGCTATCCAAAATAGCGTATTGAGCATACTCAGAACTGACATTTCAAATATTTTTTTTCAATTTAATAAACTTTATTAAGTTTTTCAAACTTGTAAAATAAAGGAAAAATTAACAGCCAAACATACATAATCATATACATACAGTACTAAAAATCAGAAAAACAAAACTTCACCTAACAATAAAATGAATCCCCCTCCCGCAATGCCCCACCCACCCACCTGACCAGAGCACACCATCTGTGACTCCGTAATGACAAGGAGAATCAAACCAAGTATCCTGGAGCCCTGCACAAATCAGAAGATGGGAGAGTTGGGTCAACCAACTCTGGTCTATGGACTTGCCAAAGCAGATAGTAAAACGTATAATGGTTCCCAATGGGACTTAAACCAAGCATATGTATCCTGATGGAGCTCAATGTGCTTTTCTGTTTCCAGGTCCTGCAATACCTCATGATGCCACTCTCTATAAGAGGGTATGAACTCACCCAAACAATGATGGCACATAATGATCTTAGCTGTGATAGAAATTAAAGACATGTAGACCATGCGGGGGACCAAATAACTCCACCAGGTGGTACTCGATCACACAAACCTGAGGGGTTAAAAAGGAGCCAAGTCCCAAAAAGGGATCTAAAGCCTCCTGAATGGAATTCCAGAAAGGTAAAACCTTTACACAATCTCAAATGATGTGTTTGAGATGACCCTCGGCAAGTCCACAGTGAAAGCAGGTCGCTGATGCACTCCTGCCCATCTTAAAAAGCCTATGGGGGTATAATACAACTTATGTAAAATACAAAACTGCAAAAATCAATAACAACCTTGTTTAACAAATTTATAGATACTTTTCCAAGTTAACTGCCAAACCTTAACATTCACCTGAAAGTCCAAAGCTTGCTGCCAATAAAAACATATCCTGACCAGGTTACCTGAGTCTTTCTCCTGATAGTAGTTATAAAATTTGGAAACAGAATGAGATTGGTCTACCAGGGATGAAAGTTCTCACAACTCCACATTAGTCTTGGCAGGTTAAAGAGGGTAGGACCTAAAAAGGAAGCTACCACTCTGGTAAGTTGTAAATGTTTGAAAGGATGAAGTTGGGGAATAGAGAAACTGAAATTTTAAATCCTTATAACTCTGGAATGGATTAACAGTTTTTCAGCAAATCAGTCAAGGCGTCACTCTAGGACAAGCACTTTCAACCCTGAAATTCTCAGACCAAAATTCCAAACCCATGTGGTTGTCAGGTGACAAAAAACAGCTAAAAAGACCTTTTTCACTTGTTTCACTATCCAGGTCTCAGAATCTGCCCAACTTACTAAAACAAGATCTTGCCCATGAAACCAAGCATGCAAAAGTTTATGTAAATCAGTGGAACTGGGGAGATTCTATCAAAGTGGAAAGTTGGGGGTTAACATTGAACAGCCTACTCAATCCACACCATTATAATTCTTTGCAAAAAATGCATTAATGCACCATTTAAGGTTTAATTTAAGACTACAAATGTAGGGAAATGTGAAGTTATCATTTTCAACCCTAACTCTCCAACCTGGCCAAGCAGCAAAAGGATAACACCACACAAACAAGCACAGAATGCCATTATCAGGTAAGACAAGCAATGTACAGCTCTTTCCAGATTACCAAAATACAGTAGCACTGATGTGCTACATTTGTGAATTTTAATCTGTGGCATGCACACTGCAAGACATACACACTCACATCTGGCTGAAAATAAAAATCCATGATACTCAAATCACAACACCAGTTCTGTCTGCTGAAGCAAAGTCCCATCTGAGGCCTTTGCTTCTGCAGCCAGTGATACAAATCTATGAAGGTTATCTGGAAACAGTTGTATTTTCTTTGTCTTATCTATGATGGCTGTCTGTGGTTGCTTGTGTAGATGTGTCATTTTGCTGCTTGAGGGTGGAGGGTGAGAGAGTTGGAATACTAACACCACATTTGCCTACTTTTGTTGGATTAAATTGAAGCCTATCTGGTGCAATAATTCAGTATTTGCAATAAATGTAATTTCTTGTTGAGATAGTGGAATTGTATCCTCATTTACTCAGGATGATTATGACCATGTTTGAATAGATGAAGAAGTGCAGGCCCTCTGAGCCCTGCACCACTGGAAAAGTCCATCTGCCTGTTTATAGATAGTACAGTTAGGTATCACATTTGAACAGTGATGGGAATACCATGAAGACCATTACAGCAACAAAATCAGCAGTTCACTGCAATGGTCCTGGAATTCCCAACACTGCTGTCTCCGAGGTTATTGCCCCCTCCACAAATCAACTCCAACCTAGACTTAGTTAACTATAATATGGAGGGTGCAGGGGACAGAGGTCCCTGCATGGGGTGTCTGGGGGTCAAAGCCTCCCGGAAAAACTCTTGCTTTCCCAGACGGCCTAATGCCGACTGTCAGCATTATGTCACCGCTGCAATGCTGTTAAACACAATTTGTGTCGCTGCAGCATGGTGGAACTGTACAGTTACATAAGAACTTACCAAAACAGTAGATCTTCAAGAAAAGCTCTTGCAGCAGGCCACACTGGTAGGACTATGCCACCAGGCACTAGGACTACATGGAAAACTTCAAGCCAGCAGTCTGTCATGGGAGACTGACTCCTGCCAATGTCAGTCATCTGAAGTCAGGAAAGGCTATATAGGAGTGTGGTCCCCCAAACCACCTGAGTTCTCCCACCAGGACTCATCACAGCCAGCTGATGGAGAACCAAGGAGGTTATTTTAAGAGCCTATAAATGAAGGCAGAAGCAGACGCGCTAAGAAGAGAGCAGTAGGGGGAAGGATGGAGGGAAGGAAAACAGGGCCTGCTGCAAGAGCTTCTCTTGAAGATCTACTGTTATGGTAAGTTCTTACATGACTAAACTATCTTGCTTTGAGGAAGGCTCTTGGAGCAGGCTACACAGGTAGGACTGAGTCCCAAGCAGTGTCAGTTATCACCAGGATAAAACCATTGGGAGTAGGACAAGTCAGCAGACAAGAGCTCAAGACAGAAGGCCATGAAGAACTACCAGGTGAAATTGGCTCTGTGCGTAGAGTCAATGTCCAGACTGAAATGCTTGGTGAAGGTGTGGACAGGACCCCAGGTGGCAGCTGCATGGATGTGTGCAGCAGACATATTTCTGAAAGAAGCTATTGAGGCAGCCACACCCCTGATGGAATAGCCCTTAACCACCCCTGGAAGAGGCTTGTGCTGTACTTGTGGAAGCAGTAAACAATGCAATTTGCTAACCACTTAAGAGACGCTGGAAGGTTTGATACCATTCATTGGCCAACAAGTGTCTTGTACAAAGATGGAATTAAATCCCATCTTTGCACAAGATACTTTTTGGTCCAATAAAAGGTATCAAACCTTCCAGTGTCTCCTGTTTTCCAAGGACAAATACGGCTAACCACTGAGACAAACACTGTTTGGAAACAGGAACACCCTCTCTTTTGGGGTCAAATGAAATGAACAACTGGTCAGTTTGCATAAAAGATTTGGTGCGGTTCATATTTTTATTTATTTATTTATTTGTTTATTGTCTTGGAGTGACAGCCTTTGAACTTGGAGCTCATTTATAAAGGTTCCACGTCAGGAGAAGACACACAATACAGAATACAAAATTATACAAATAATGGATATATACAGGAGGTAAAAGGTAATAAAATAATAAATATATGCTTAAAAAATGTACAGACCAATAACTGAATTGTTTAAGTTATAGTAGCTCTTCAAAACACTAAGCAGTAAACTGAGGTATATTAGGCAAAGAGGTGAGGAAAATACAGCAACTAGAGGATAGCTTTGTCTTCAAGCTGTGAGGGAGTGGCTGAAGAGGTTGGGGTGGTGGGGGGAGGGTATGAATATAATGGGGAGGCTGTATTCAGAAAAAGGGGAGAGGAAGAGGGGAGGCAGTAATGAGGGTGAGGATATGGGTAGAGAATGTGGCAAGGGATGGAAAGAATAAGGGTGAGTGAAGAAAGGGGCTCACTGGACTAGCTAGGGGATAGAAGGGAGACAGGAGATAGAAGGAAGAGAGGAGGAAGGTTGATGTGAGGGGGCAGTGGAATTACCTGTATCTCCAGGAATTTAGGACAGGCAGTCACATACACTTTGAGCAGCCAGGTGCTAATGCAATTCATTCTTTAAAGCTTCATGTTTTGGCACATTTGTTATGACAGAAGGAAGTTCACTGAACCATAAGGGTGCCCTGTAGGTGAAGGACTGCTGGGCTAGTGCTGTGTGACCAAAGGGGATATGTAGAGCATTATGTGCCTCACCTCTGGGCTGGTGTGAATTGGATGTGGGTTTAAGGGGATTTTATATGGCTGGAGGAGTTAATCCAAGGAGTTTTTTTTAACCTAGTAGGCAGACCTGATACTTTATCCTCCCCTGGAGGTTTAGCCACTTGGTTTGAGCATATAGGTCACATGTGTGTGTTAAGCTACATGCACCTAGGGTCCATCTGCAGGATTTGTTTAGGGCAGTTCTGACACTTTTCAGAGCAGTACCAGTGCCAGTGCAATACACAATTAGGCCATAGTCAATGACAGAGAGTTTTGAGCTGTTTACTGCCAGGGAAAGGGCTTCTGCTGTCATGTTGTGTTGGTGCATATAAAGCAATCAAGTTCTAGAACTGACTGATTTTATCACATGATCTATATGATGGGTATGGAAGAGAGAGCTGTCAAGGGTGATGCCTAGGTACTTGAAGGTACAAACCTGGTCTAGGGGTTCATGATTGAAGGGAGTCATTACTGTTCCTAGTTTTACCTAGAGAGTGCTGGAGATACTTTTTGGCTTCAGAATGTGAGATTTGCTTGAAGTAGAAGGGAGAGATTTCAGAATGTGGCATACTATGGTCAAATGGGGTATACTCCAGGGTATTCTCCTCAACATCTAAGAGTCTGGGGGGAGAATATTACTAAAGTCAGAGAAGGTGATGTTGAATATGTACGCTACAGTTTTAGGGTCTTGAGTAACTTTCCCATCTATTAGGGGCATGGTGGGGGCAGTCTTGTTGTCTTTTCCTGTAAGATCCTTGAGGCTGATCCAGAATTTTTTATCATCCACCCATATCAAGGCCAGTTCAAAGGGAGGTAAAGTGAGTTTCTATAACATAAAATTGAACTTCCATGGAGGGACTGGGTCCCAAATTGGAGGTTTCAGATGCATAATACCCCACAGGAATGTACAGGACACTTCAAGCTGGGCAGCAGCTTTGCCCTCAATAGGTGCATGGTACATAGAGATGGCGGAGATGAACACTTTAAGGAAAGAGTATCCCAGGCCTGAATCCAAAAGGGAAAGGAAGTACTCTAACACTTGATTCACTGGACAGGTGAAAGGATCCTAGTAATGAACAGTGGCCCAAATTAAAAATTACTTCCATTTCGGAACATAAGTGACCCTGGTGGAGGGTTTCCTGGCCACCACCAGGACATCAGTGACCCTAAATGAAACCCCAAAGCAGCCAGTAGCAACAGTGCTAGCCATGACATGGTCAGATATTTCTGGATAGTTCACAAAATATCTAATTGGATTCTCTCTGGTGGCCCATAGTGGTACTGAAGGTAGGCAGGGAAGTTCCAGAAATATCACACACATTTCAGGAACTATCTGACCATGTCTATGGTTACCGCTGTAGGTCCACAGGAGCCAAGCATATAGATGCAGGGACTTGTGGTCCGGGTGGACCAGTGTGCCCTGGTCCTGGGACAGCAAGCCTGTGCCCAGGGGCAGGGGGACTGGAGGTTGCACAGCTAGCTCTTGCAGAAAGGGGAGCTAAATCTGAAGAGGACAGAAGGGAGCTATGAGGATCATCTCTACCCCCTCTATCTGGAGATTCAGCAGAACACTCTGCAGGAGAAGAAAGGGGGGAAGGGCATATAGAAACCTCCCTTTCCAGGAGAGGGAAAATGCATTTTGCCAAAAAACTCTAGGTTGGGGACTGAGCGAGAAGAAAAGTGTCAGTTTTGTGTTGAGTGGAGATACACAGAGGTCCAACTCTGGATGACCCTGACTTTATAAGCTGGGCAAGCTGTGTCTTGGTGGAATCTTCAAGCAACATCTGGACCAGGCCCCTGGCCTGGTCTGGTCCCAGAGGGCATTCTGGTATTGAACCATGTGGGTCAGATAGTTGATGGCCCTAATGGCCAAAGTAGCAGAGGCAAAGACCTGTTTGCCAATCTGGTCCTGCTATCTGGACTCCTGGTCTGGAGGGAAAGTACTGAGTTGCTTAGGCTTCTTGGTGTGGTCATTGGCAGAATTAATGATCACAGAGTCCATTTTGGGATTAATCCCCAAAACAGGCATACCAGCAGGGGCATGGTAAAGCCAGTCCTTCTTCTTGGAAAGAGGCAGAAGGGTTGAGGGGTGAGCCCAAGCCACTCGGGTGACATCCTCATAGGACTCAATCAAAGGTGGCAACACAATAGGTAGGAGATTTGTCTTTCTGAAAGATAGCCAAGAAGTGCCTTTCTGGGACCAGTTCCTCCATTTCCCACCCCACGATGTACTGTATATGACACATGACATCCATAAAGGAGAGGTCACTGGGAGGGGGACTTGGGCACCTCCTTGGGCTTATCCTCCCCAGCCAACAACTCCCTTGGGGAAAAGGAAGAGCCTGAAGAGGAGGAGGAGTCATCTTCAGAGTACTCACTATCAGGGACCGGAATCAGAGGCCAGCGATCGTCCCTTGAAGAGACGGTGCCAGTACTGGTGTCCAGAGAGAAACCTGATGACCCAGTCACATGGGGTTCACTCAGGCCAGCCCCACTGCTATACTTGGGAGGGGGATCCTGGGGGGAGGAAGATGAAAGGCTGGAGGTGGACCCTGAGGGAGAGGGGGTCTGCTTCTGAACCAGTGACCACCACGTTGAAAACAGGGCATTAAAGTCTACCTGTGGCACAAAGTTATATACAGGTAGAAAGGGTAAAGAGGATGTCAGGTTAGGGTACAAAGGCTGAGGAACCAGTAACAGTTAACCCAGAGAAGGCTCATCCAGCACCAGCAACGGGTCCAGCTAAGGGTTAGCAGGTGTTGGCTGTGGTGAAGGTGGCACCGGCATCGGGTCCACAGGTTGGGGCACTGGCAGTACAGGTGGTGGCCCAATGGACAATGGCCTTTAGGGCTCAGGAGAAGGGCTTGGTAATGCCAACTCAATAGGAGAGACTGATGCTAGGGGAGAGGGTGATCTCCTGGGCAGAGGTAACACTGGGGAGGAGGACATGGCTGTCATCTGCCTCAGGCACTGCCTATCAGAACTAGCATCAGTCCCAAGATTGGGAGGTGATGAAGGCAGAGCCATGGCCACGGGGTGATGGGTGCTAGGCTACCACCCACAAGCCCAGAACTGGACAAGCTACCTGGCTAAAAGTCCAGAGAAATCAAGTGCCTGAGCATCAGGGGCTGGGGAGCAGGAGATGAAGTCCACTGTCTCAAAGAGCCACTGCCTGAAACAGAGATGAGGGCAGGTGGCAGAGCCACAAGGAGCCCGGAAGTAGTGAGGGCAGGTGGGGCTGGAGGCCCTAACTCTCACCCCATTCCATTTATAAGGAAGCTGAGAAGGTACAGTATAGGACAACGGGGCACACCTTGATGCCTGTTGGTGTGTGGAGAGTGGGGGTGGGGGTGGGGAGGTAGGGTTTCATAACCCTAACATCACATTTACAAATTATTTTTGCTGTAATAAAAACCCAAACGGATGCATTAACAGAGTTTTTTGTAACGAATTTCCTTTCTTTTTGAAAAAGTGTAATGTTACCCAAATGTGGTTATAGGAGAGCTCTGTGCTCCAGTCATGCATGCATATATAATTGTCCCTGATTTTCATGAGAGATTGCAGGGCACAGAGCCCTGTGCTCCCGTCTATACATAACTGTGCAGACATTGTAATGAATTGTCATTTTCCTCTGGGAGGGCAGGGACCTCAAGACCTTGTGCTCCTGGTACTGCATAATGGAGAGCTATGCAGTCCCATTATTGCATAATGGTATCCATTTATTGGAGGGCCCTGTGCTCACGTCTACCCATAAATATAGAGACATAGCACTGGCCTAGAGACATTCCAAGTGCCCCTTGTGCTGCTGATGTGGCAATATCTCAGTAACCATAGGAACTTTGAAAAAAATTCTACTGCAGTTGTAATCATGACCTGGTAACCTGCATATGTGCTTAGCTTCACTTAGCGAAAAATCTGTATCTCAAACCATTTTAGAGGTATAGGCATCAAAATGTAGTGTTGCCACCACAATGTTATCCTATGGGAGATTTTGAAACTTCAGAATGCTATAACTGTGGAATCAAAGTAAACTTTTTTCACCAGACCAGCAAAAGACACATCCGTAGTGCAAGGCCTGCCTATCCTGCAAATTTCAGTCCAAAAGTCCTAACAGTTCGTTTGCTATGAAGTGGCAAAGAAACTGTTTTTTTGGGGTGGTACTTTCAAAAGTTTGTAAATGTTTTGCAAATTTTGTAAAAGTTACACAAAGGCTTTTGCAAATTTGCGAAAATACTTTTGAGAAAGTTTTTCAAATTTGCGAAAGTTTCAACAATGTACTTTTGCAAATTTGTGACACTTCTGATGGAAAAATTAAAAAAAGACATTTCTAACCATTATTTTAAAAAAACTAATGTCAGGATCATGTTCCTAGGGCCCTGGTTAGGTAAACACAACTGTTAGTGCTTACCAAGGGACAGCAATTTTTGAATTACAGCATGTGTTAGTCGTCGGAAACTGCAAATAAGATGGTGGCTGCATGAAAGTGCAAAACCATTAGACACATTTTAGGCAGTCAAAAGTGCTTTTGAGAAAGCAAAAAGTGGAAACTTTAAACTTTAATAACTTTAGAACTGATTAATATTTTCCCTACAAACCTTCAAAAAGCACATCAGTGACCCAGACCCCATATACCTTGAAAATTTCAGACCAGACCCCCAAACCATTTGGGCCATCTCCCCGAGCCAACAATTTGCCAAAATGTGAGGATTTTTCACATTTTTTGGAACTCCGCAGCTTGCCACAACCATTAATCTATGGTATCAGATGGCGCATGCAAAGTTTCAGGCAAATCGGATGAACAGTTGCATAGTTATTAAAGTGCAAAATTTTTGTTTTAACATAGACGTGGCCATGCAACCCTAACTGTAGTGGCACTACCATGCCACTATGATATATATATATATATATATATGTTTATATATTCCAAAAAGGTAAATCCTGCATATACTAGTAATCAAATGTTGAAATCCTGCTTGCTAAAAGTCTTCCAAAAGCACAGATAAGTTCACTTAAAATAAATTAAAACTGATGAGCGCATCTTGCCACAAGACACTCATCCCTTACAACTGCAAATCAAAAGTGAATCCACACACTATGTACAGCTGGCTGTACCGTGGGACCTATGGTCAGAGTTGTTAACCAGGAACCTCTTTCTGAGATTATCTCCTCAGACGTCACCTAACTTCACCTTAACATGAAGTTTATAGCTTAATTTGTCATCGAAGTTTGTGGGTGAAGTAGTTGCAGGGTGGTGCAAAGTTAACCCAGAATTTGGGGAAACTTCACAAATTGATTCGCAAAGACAAATTTGACTACTTTTGTAAACTACACAGGTGAATTAAAACATTAAAACACCTCTAATCTCCACACACTGCATAGTACAGTGGATATGAAAACTCATTGAATTCGTGCATGTTTAAATTAATACTTTTTTTTCCCCATTCCTAACTATGAAGCTGGGGTGTCAGACATGATGAACCAAGTGTCCCCCCAACCTTAAATTGCTGTTTTAGTATCATTAATTGGTAGCAAAGCAAAGCCAAAAGTGAGTTAGGAAAGTAATGCCTCATCACAAATTATTATACATTTTATATTCTGACTAAGTCAAGTCATTGCCTGTCTGGTCTACATTAAACAATTTCGAATAGATAACTTTCAAATTAAGTGTTTTTTGAACCTCTGTTTATTTAGTTTCCCTGCTATGGTTAGAATGCTACATAGGAGCCTTATCATGAAACATTGTTTCATCTGCTCTCTCATTGGTAAACTACACTGTAAGTCACTTGAAATCGGTTATAGATATGCTACTACCACGTTGTTACTCATGTTTAATTATGATGGCATAGCCTATGGGAGCTACTTCCAAAATATCATTAAACACATTAAATGTATTTAATTGCTTGGTAAGATTTATACTGGAAACAGCTTTTGACACTCAAAAAGGTGCACATTATTCCACAGCCTTGCATGTTTCTCTCTTGCAGTGAGATGACAAGCCTGTTTGCTTACCTTGGTACAAAAATGTATCCAGCACACGACCCAAGGGTATTTAACTGACCTTATCAGTCTGCACCCCATTAAGAAAGGATTGCAATCCTGTGGGGACATTGACGTTTATGTTCAATATACTAAAACTATCCATGTGTGCAATGCTATTAACATCAGTGGCTCACAGTTGTTGAACACTGTGCCAGTTATGTTCCAGAAAGGTCTTGGCTCCTTTGTGTCCTTTATTGACATTCTTAACTGGCTAAACTAAACAAAACAGGACCAGTGCCTGCTTTTATAAATAGTTACTAGTGGATAGGACCTATGAAATGGTATGACTACTGTAATTTTGCATTGCATCTAACAATGGTATTGTTGTACAAATTTGGATGTCACTGGAAATTAGCTTTCTTAAGCTCAAATGACATGTCATCATCCATGTTTATTGACTGAAATAAACAACATTTTGAACTGAATTGAATGTGATATATGTAACCTGTTATCATTTGTGATGTATCTAATAACTTGTACTCTATCTTGTTCTCGTGATAGTATGTATGTTATAAAAAAAATTACTTACACTACCTGGTATCAGTACCTGACTCTCTTGTTTTGGCATCCTTGAGATTAGCATAACAAGCTGTGAATGAGCTTGATACATCCAACAGGCAGGCCTCAGTTTGATGCCTACAGTCTCCATTTATATACTGTGTGTGACTCTAAACAAGTCACATAACCTCCCCAGAGCTCCTGTGTCATCCCTGAAAACAGGTACCTTTTGCTAGTGGGCCTTATCTGGTGTCCAAAAGAATTAAAAAAACAAAACAAACAAAAAAAATATTTGTTTTCACTCATGTGGTATATGTGTTTTCCACCTCTACTTCTGAATCAGCCTTCTCAGATTCCTCCTCATTCTTGCGACCGCCTCTGGTGTGTCCGACTGCAAGATGGCGGCGGTGTGTGAGCTGTCTGAACTGTGTTAGTCCTCTGAGCTCTGAATTCTGTTTTAAAGTTTGTTTTAGATTTTATTTTATCGTTTTTTGTTTACCCGTTTTATTGTTTGTTTCTGTTATTGTTTTCTGGTTAGTCAGTTAGGGTCTTTGAGTGATTTATTTAGACTTGTTGCGTCTTTTCTTTTTTTTTCTGGTAAAGCGTGGTTTTGGTCTTTTTGCACTTTTTACACTATTGGCAAGTGTAAAATCTGACTGACTCTACTTGTCAGTATAAATGCTAAAGTTATGGCACTGCAAGCTCGATAGTGAGCTGAATTACGACTAGCATACTTAGCGTATTCCTCCAATAAGACCGCTGATACTGAGAGGCAGTCCTGAAATATCTCTAGATTTACAATTTGCAGGGAGTTTGTGGCCTTGGAGCCCTCTACGATTTCTGGAAACCTCAATGTACTCAATGGGACTGTGGACTTTGGTCTGTGAGTGAAATCCTTTTTTGCCTGCATTGTTTGATCAGTGCTGATGTATTGCTGTGGAAGCTCATGAAGGTTTGACGCCAGTTATGGGTCTTTTTCCTTGCTGCCTGCCTGTGAATTAATGTTGGGGCGGTGAGAGCGCCTGGGGCCTCAGGTGCAGCATATGGAGGATTTTCAATTCCCATGTGAGTCAATGTAGATGTGATGAGAGCACATTTATTCCAGTGTGCAGAGGATGGAAAGAATCATCTCTCTCCCCCTTGGATTTTTAGGTAGATGCTCCTTTCATCCTGGAGTGTATACTAGCAGGGTCTTGGGCTGTTTGAAGATGAACTGCTGGGGTTTGGACTGGAGGTTTTTTTCCCCCCTGTGGTTGTTAGTGAGGGGACTTTTGCGGCTGGTGGGTGGCTGAGGTCTCAGAATCCCCTCCTAGAGCAGCCTTTCATTACTGTAGGTTTGCCACTCCTGGGGGGGGCGGAGGATTTCTATCTGCCTTTAGGGCCATGGCACCTGAATAAGGAGTGTGGTTGAATTTGGTTTGTGTTTTAGAGGGAACTCAGGGGGGCTTTAATGGATGGTGGGGGTCCCTCTGGGGGTTCCTAAGGTTTCTCTGTGGCGGGAGCTATTGCTTCCCTCTAAGGGACCTATTTCTGATTGCAACCTTTCAGCTTAATCCTGGACTTTGGTGTCTTGGTATGAGTGTGTGAGCACTCTTACTGAGAAGGTATCAGAGAAGAACTGGTGATCTGGAGGAACTTTTGGTGCCTAGACTGAGAGGGGGTGAGAGCCCCTTTTGTTCCTCTAAAGGAATTTTTTGTTCAAACTTGTAGGATATCATTTGTATTTGAACGCTGGAGAATGCAGCATGCTGATCTACTGAGATTACTATGAAACTTGCATTGTCTGACATTACCTTAGAACTGAGAGAGGATGAGAGTCTCTCTTGCTGCAAAATACTCATTGAACATTTGGACATTTAGACATTATATATTTGGATAATTTTTAATTTTGTTTGTTTTGATTTAAATTTTATTTGATTTAATTTGGGGTGGTTTATATGTTTGTTTTGCTGAGTTTTGGTGTAAGGGTGTGGGGATTTTAATGTGTATAGAAGGCCTGCCACCATGGCGTCGCTATTAAATCCTCATTTTGTCCTCAGCCCTTTTCTCCTCCTACCACTACAGTTGTCAACTTACCAGTGCTGTAGAGCACTGGATATTGTGCGGAGGGGGAGGAGGGGTTTTGAGGGGTGTGAACAGTGAAGGCTGAATGAGCGGGGACACCGTATTGGGGTAGTGGAGACCAGAAGACACCCTGGGTCAAAATGTGCTCTGGAGCGAGGTCACTCTTGTCTGGTTTCCATACCCAAGGGCACCACTAATGATGTTGGGGACGTGGTATATGCCACTCCAGAGGCCCGTCCAACCCAGGTGGTGTTGTGCAATGCCAGATCCATAAGAAACAAGACTGCAGTTATTGCAGATCTTGCTGAGTCTGTGGATCTGGCTTGCATTACCAAGACCTGGTGGATGAAAATGCTGGTCCAATTTTGGAGGCAGCAGTTCCAGCTGGGTACTCGGTGTTACACCGCCCGAGGTTGGACTGCGGGGGGGGGGGTTGCCATCTGTTTTAAGACTGAACTGGGCCTCACAAGTGTACCAGTTAAGGGAGCTGAGACCTTCGAGTGTACTTTAGTGGCAGGTGTGGGTTGTACTATTGCTCTCATCTATCATCTACCAGGTGATGAGAAGCATTTTCTACAGGAAGTAGCAGACTTTGTCATTGACATGGCATTTGAGTCACCCAGGCTGATAGTCCTGGGTGACTTCAGTGCCTGGGTTAATGATGAACTCTCTCAGTTTGGACAGCACTTCCTCCAATTAATGACATCTTTGGGCCTTACACAAGTGGTTACTTCTGCCACTCATAAAAGTGAAAACTCCTTGGACTTAGGTTTCCTCCTGGGGATTGAGGCCTTCAACGTGGGGGTGGAACCTGTCGGTTGGTCCGATCACTACACTGTGAGGTTCAGTTTTTGCACCCCCCCTTGTAGGACTACCCCTGTGGAGATGGTCAGGTACCACTCTTTGCGAGATGTTAGCTCTACAGGCCTGGCAGTGGTGCTTGACCTATTAGAGTTCTCTGGAGTGAACAATGATCCTGATGCCTTTGTGCTGGCCTATAATAGGGCCATCTCCTAAGCTCTGAATCAAATTGCTCCTGTCCGTGTTCATCCTCTCCCCCTCTGACCTCGGTCCCCATGGTTTGATGGGACTTTGAGGGAGATGCGGCAACAAGGACGAAGATTGGAGAGTTGTTGGCAGAGAACTGCCCTTGATACCGACCATCTTAGACTGATGGAACATTATCAACTCTATCATTCCACAGTCTCTTGTAAGAAAGCAGAGTTCCTGTCTGGGGAGATTGTGGCTGCTCAGAACTGACCAGCTCAGCTTTTTTGTACTGTTGACAGACTGTGCAACCCAGCTTGTCTCCAGGTTTGGAAAGCTTTTTCACAAGTGTAGTGTGATGAGCTTGCTCGCTTCTTTGCTGATAAGGTGGCTGATATCAGGGCAGCACTCCAGCCTGCTCCCTCTATGGGAGAAGCTACAGATCAGTGTTTGGTCACAGCCTCTGGTCTCTCCTGGAGTTCCTTCAACCGGCCTCAGTTCACTGATGTCATGAGGATTGTCCAGAGTATGTGCCCTACATGCTGTAGTTTGGACCCGGGCCCGACTTCCCTGAGAAAGAGTTGTCATGATATCATTGGCCCAGTCCTAGCACGGATAGTCTAGTGCTCCTTGGACATGGGTGAGTTCCCTAGCTCCCTGAAGGAGGCAGTGGTGACACCCCTCCTGAAGAAAGCTTCTTTAGACCCCGACTGCCATGCCAACTACAGGCCAATCTCTAATCTTCCTTTTGTAGGTAAGATTATTGAGAAAGTAGTGGCCGCACAATTGGAAAACCATTTAACCAACCATGACATCTATGAACCACTCTAGTCTGGTTTTTGAAAGAGGCATAGTACCGAGACAGTGCTGGTTCAGGTGCTCAATGATCTCCTGATGGCTAGAGATCAGAAGAGCTGTTTCATCTGGGTTCTTCTGGATCTCCCATCAGCTTTTGACACTGCGGACTATGGGGTACTTCTCGAGTGCCTGGAGTTCATCTGTGGCCTGTCAGGTACAGTCCTCAGTTGGTTTAGATCTTTCCTCACTGATAGAACTCAGAGAGTGGTGTTGGGGATAAATTCTTCCTGTCCAGTCCCTCTGTCATGTGGGGTTCTCTAGGGCTCGGTGTTGTCCCCCATGCTGTTTGTGTAAATGCTGCCCCTCGGAGACATTATAAGAAGGTATGGGCTGAGGTTTCACTGCTATGCAGATTATACACAGCTCTTTCTATCTTTTGTACCCGACCAGGATAGAGCTGTCTCAGTCTTTAATAGTTGCCTCACTGAAATCCAGTGCTGGATGAATTCAAGCTGGCTGAAGTTGAATTCGGAGAAGATGGAGGTAATGGCAGTGGACCCGGGTCATAGGGCAGAGGGGACAGGAGCTGGTTCACCCTCAGGTTTATTTCTCTGAGGCATCCAGCTCCCTACCTCTTAACAGGTGTGGAACTTTGGGGTGATTTTTGACAATGAGCTGATACTGCATTCGCTAGTGTCGGCAGTTGTCAAACATTCCTTTTATCATCTTAGGAACATCGCCAAGATTAAGCACCTTTTTCCACCCACAGATCTGCCTACATTGGTCCATGCATTTGTGACGTCACGCCTTGATTATTGCAACTCCCTTTGTTTAGGTCTTCCTGGGGTTGATATCTGCCACTTGCAGCTGGTGCAGAGCGCTGCCACCTGGTTATTGATGGGTATGTCTCGTGCCTGTCATATTTCACCAGTGCTATGTGATCTGCACTAGCTGCCAATTCAGTGGTGGATCACCTTTAATTGGTCTTTTGACTTACAAAGCCCTACATGGACAGGGCCCGGATTACTTGTAAGAGCTTCTGGTTTCTTACTACCCTAAGCAATCTCTCCACTCAGTGGATGAGGGGTTGCTAGAGATTCCGAGGGTTTCTTTAAAATCTTCAGGTGCTCATGCTTTTACGTATGCGGCTCCTACCATCTGGAATTCTCTACCCGTCCGCTTCATCAGTGTGCATCCTTGGAGGAATTTAAAATGGCCTTGAAGACCTATTTATGGTCTAAGATTTATTTTAATTAATTATTGTGATTTTAAGAGCTCAGATTATTGTTAGATCATGTTTTATCTGCTATATTTGTAAGTATTGTGAGGCACCTTGAATTTGTGAAAGGCGTGATATAAGTAAAGTTTTATTATTATTATTATAAATGGTACTACTATATAGTAGAAAGCCTGTAACCAACCAGGAGCCACACATTTCTGTACTTGGGCCTATAATGTTTAATATTTCCAAGATTTACTTGGATGTGGTTATCAGTATCCTAATGATAAACTTGTATATAGCAGCAATATAAAAAGGCAAGAAAGTACTAACACAGGGAAAGTTAAGATTAAATATATTCATGGTAAACTTGACCCAGGAGCTGAATTATGGCAGACGTGGTTAAATGTAGATAATTCTGAGAAAATGCACCTTGAAAAAAAAAAATTAAAGACCGAGTTACAACCTTAATGGCAGGATCCTAGTCACTTTGGAAAAAGAAAAAGACCAGGTATGATAGGCGGAGATGGCATTAAATCTTGCAAACAGTGTAAACTGTCCCCCTCCAGCTGTAAATTTTAAATTTGGCACCATTTCTTAGATCTTTGCGTGAGCCTGAGCATTGACTTTATCCCTGAACCTAGGAGCTGTGAGGTCACCTGCAATCCCTAACTTAGCAACTCAATATTTAAGAATTAGTTTTTATTCCCCCTCCTTAAGCAGCTTTCTAAATCAAGCTAGTTGCACACTGAGGGACCTTTGTGCCAGAGCCTGCTCTCACTGGATTTTTTGCCCATGCTACCTTCCCCCTTCTGTGACAGTTTATTACTAGTCTCTGTCCAGGAACTCCTCCCACTGGAATCCCAACCCTGCCACTTTTGTGACAGTTTATTATACTGTCTCTGTCCAGGAATTCCTCCCACAGGAACTCCTCCCACTGGAATCCCAACCCTTCTGCTTCTGTGACAGTATATTATACAATCTGTGTCCAGGAACTCCTTCTACAGGAACCCCAACCCTCCCCCTTCTGTGACAGTTTATTATTTTTATTTTTTTTATTTAGTAAACTCTAGGATTACAAGTACCTTTGAGCAGGGATTGCTCATTTACAAATGTTCCATTATATAGTCTCTGTCCAGGAACTCCTCCCACTGGAATCCCAACCCTCCCCCTTCTGTGACAGTTTATTATAGAGTCTCTGTCCAGGAACTCCTCCCACAAGAACCCCAACCCCATAGCTCTCAATGTCCTGCCTCACAAATCAGAGACAAGGCTTAAAAAAATCAGGGACAAAGGACCAAAATCAGGGACACATCTTCAAAATTAGAGATATCCACCCAGAAAGCTGGTAGATTATAGGGTTTAGTGCAAAATGCATTTGCTAAGGAAGAACAAGTCTGTAACTTTACTGCTTGACATAATTTTGTGCTTACAATTTCCACTGTTTAGCCATGGAAACACAAATTTTAGGAGGGACAGAGTAAAATTTTGAAGCAAAATCAGGGACCTCCCTGAAAATCAGGGACAGTTGAGAGGTATGCCCAACCCTCCCACTTCTGTGACAGTTTATTATACAGTTTCTGTTCAGGAACTCCTCCCACAGAAACTCCTCCCACTGGAATCCCAACGATCCCCCTTCTGTGACAGTTTATTATACAGTCTCTGTCCAGGAACTCCTCCCACAGGAACCCCAACCCTCCCCCTTCTGTGACAGTTTATTATTTTTAATTTTTTTTATTTAGTAAACTCTAGGATTACAAAAACCTTTGAGCAGGAACTGCTCATTTATAAAGGTTCCATTATATAGTCTCTGTCCAGGTACTCCTCCCACAGAAATCCCAACCCTCCACCTTCTCTGAGAGTTTATTATATAGTCTCTGTCCAGGAACTCCTCCCACTGGAATCCCACAGTCAGCTGGTTTTCTATCCCCTGAGACTACACCTTCCCTTCCTAAGGAGATCAAACCAAAATCGCCATTTCGCCCCTCTTTTCCTCTCCAAGCCCAGCCCTATCCAGCCCCTGGATAACCTCCAACATCTCCTCCACAAGGCTCTAAGATGATCTCCCCTCAGTGTACTTGAACTGGGACCTCTTGCACCAAAGTCAGTAACACTATCACTACTCCACAGTGGCAGTCACCCTCACTGAAGTTCAGCTATATCCCTTATCTTTCACCGTAAGTATAGAACTATGGGCACTTGCACTCCCTTGCTAGGTCTTCTCACCCTTACCCTCCTGGTTCAAACCTCCCCCCAAGCTAAGCTCCTGCCCACTATATCAGGCACCTCACCCACAAGTTACTCCAGTATGACCCAGCCCACCCACCATGAATGCACCCCTAACTCTCCAGCACAAACTCCCTGCATACAGCCCCACTCCCCTTGCCCTCCAGGGCCCACCCTGGACCCACCTGTTCCCTACCATACCCACTCTTCATGCTCTACTTATCCCCTGCACCCTTATCACAAGGTCCTCACCTGGGTGCCGAACTATGGGTCCCTGCCACCACCATCCCCTAATCAGAATAATCACACTGTTACTCTTACTGTCTGGGAATGTACACCCCAATCCTGGATCTTTATCTGCCAGCCCCCCCAAATTCTGTACCACTACCGGTCTCCGCCTTGCATCCCTTAACATATGTAGTCTCCTAAAGAAAACTGCTGCTCTCCAGTGCTGGGTCACCCAGCATCAACCCAATATTCTTGCTCTGTTAGAGACTTGGCTGTCTAATTCCACCCCTGACTCTGCTATCTCCCTCCCTCCCTGGATACACCTTATTCAGGGAAGAGCGTGTAGGCAGACATGGTAATGGGAGCACTATATTCATGTGGGACACCCTAATAGCTCATGCACTCCCTGCTCCCAAACTTGACTATGGTGCCCAAGCCCTCACGCTGAAAGTTATCCCTGATCCTGCCAGAGGCCCTCTTTTCCTCACTGTCTCCTACATACCCCCAAGGAACCAGAATTCAGCAGTCCAGTCCCTCATCGACTACCTCACATCCCTCCTGCACAAAGTTGAGCAAGTCATCCTTGGTGATCTTAATGATAATTGGCTTGCTTCCACCACCTCCCCAACCAGGGACTCCTTCGCCGCCCTGGATATGTCCCAACTAGTCTCACAGCCCACCAGGTTCAACCAATCCAGTGGAACCAACACCTTCCTAGATGTTATCTTATCAAACCATCCCTTTAAAATACAGGACATCACTGTCCTCCCTGACTCACTTAGTGATCACTCCCCAGTCATCTGTATCTGGTCATCCTCCCCTTCAAAACCAGTGTCTCAAGCTACACTGCACCAGTGGCTATGCCCTGGTGGCCTAAAAAGTTGAAACAGCACCTAGCCCAGCTAGACTGGTCCCCTAACCAACATGCCCCAGATATCGACTCAGCTCTTGACTTGTTCACAAGTGCCTTCTGCAAGGCCTGTGACCTCTTCACCCCCCCACCAGCATCCGAACAAAGAAATGCAACACCCTCTGGATCACCCCTTCCCTCATCAAGAATCTTAAGAATAGGGATAGTCTCTGGTGAATTGCTGTAGATTCAGGCAATCCATCTGACAGACAAGCCTACAATACAGAGCACAATAAGTGCACCTGGGCCATCAGACGGGCCAAAGCGGAGCACTAGCAGGCCACCCTCACTTCCACCTGGGGCTTGGCCTGGACCTTCTGGATAGTATGGAAGAACTAAATGGGAAGACCCGCTCCCCTCTACCATCTCAGCTCACCATCGATGGTGCTACCTCCTCTGATCCACAACCTGTAGCTGACTGCCTCAACACCACTTTCTCTGATCTAAGCTCTGTCCTTCCCAGCAGCTTTTGATCCAATCCCCTTCTCTCTCCCTCCTGCCCTGTATCACCCACCTTTCTACCTGCATATCCTATCCCCCCACTAAGCCAGGCCACATCTGCTAAAAGCCCTTGGTAGTAATAACCGCAGCAGCAACCCCCTCGACTCCAGAATCCTCTGCCTGGTCCTGGACCTTGTCCTAGTCTCCCTGATGGACCTACTCAACCAGTCCTTATGCCTTGGACAGTTCCCCAGTGCATGGAAAACTGCTGAAATCACTTCAATACACAAGATCGGTGATCGATCTGCCCCCAGCAACTATCAGCCAATCTCCATCCCCCCCAACTCTCCAAAACCCTCAAAAAAGTGGTGTCTATCCAACTATCTGAGTACTTGGCTAAGTATGACATTATGTGCCCGGAACAGCATGGCTTCTTCCCAGGATACAGTACAACCACAGCTCTCCTGGAGTTCTCCCAATACCTGCACTCTGCTCTTGACTCCAGTAACCTGGCAGATGCAGTGTTCATTGACCTCTCCAAGGCCTTTGACACTGTCTGTCACCCCATACTACTTGACTCTCTCTCCACCAACTCGGTTTCTCTGCTGGTCTACTTGCCTAGTTTTCCAGCTACCTCTCTGTTACATCCCAGCCTGTAAAAATCAACGGCTCCCTCTCAAACATTCGACCCATTAGCTCCGGGGTCCCACAGGGCTCAATCCTGGGTCCCATTCCCTTCAGTCTCTCCCTCAGCACTCTCCCCAGCTCCTGAAATAGCAAGATGCTCCTCTATGCAGACGATGCAGTTCTCTTTGCCTCACACCCAGATCCCTCCAATCTCCAATCATCCCTTCTACTCACCTACAACCAAACAGAAAGGTGGTTTCTTGATCACAGACTAGTCATAAACCTTAAGAAAACCAAATCAATGCCTTTCCCTCACCACCAAAATAAAGCTAGAAGTGCCCCCCTCCTGATTACCCCCAACTCTCAGCTCCCATTAGAACAAGTGCCCACATACAAATTAGTAGGCATCACTTTCGATACTGCCCTCACCTTCCACACCCACATCAATGCTCTTTCCTCTGCCATAAACTCTTGGATTGGCCTGCTTTACTGCCATAGGGATTGCCTGCCCCTCACTGCCCTCCAGCTGGCCAACATCTCCTCTGTCCTGTCCCTAGTGGATCATGGCTTGCCCATCTATGCTGCAGCTGATAACACTGCCCTCTCGAAAATCCAGCTCTCCATCAATAAAGCATGTAGGCTCCTGACTGGAGCCTTCAGCCGCACCCACACCTGTCTGCTCTATTCCTCCACCAACCTGATCAACTTCAAGGAACATCTGCAGTATCAGACCTGTCTTCTTGCTAAGAAATCCCTGCTCAGACTCTCCCCCCCCCCCCGGGAGTCTCTGCCTCTCTACCACGGTCATCCTCATCCATTTCCACCCACAGCTCTGTTAAAGCCACCTTCAAAGTGCCCAGAACCAAGACCTCTCTCGCCCAGAGGTCGTTCTTTTATCAAGCCCCCTCCTGGTTCAGCTCCCTCCCTACCTGCATCACCAACACTGCCAAACTTGGTCCCTTCAAAACTGCTCTCCAAAACCATCTCTTTAATGTCCGCTGCTGTAGGTGCAACTAACCCTTCCCCCCCAATCCTACTGCAGGACATTTCCCTCCCTGGACCCCCTGATCTTGATAATGTCCCCTGGACTGCCAATCCATTTTTCCCCCTAGCCCTTTTTACCTACCCCCTTAGGTTTATGCAAGGATGTATTCCACTGCAACTCCAGATAAATTGTACATCTTTATTTGTAAACCTGTATTTTATACCAACATGTAACTAAGTGTATTCTGTGTTCAATGTCTGCACCTGTAATGTTGTCCAATGTTGTATCTGCACAATGTTCTATTGTCTTGCCCTCGCTGGAATGAGGTGCCTTTGTAAATGAGTCCCTGACTCAAAGGTTGTAAATCCAACTTGTAAAAATAAATAAATAAACACAGAACTAATAAATAGGTGACTTGGGAGATTATGCTAGATGTGTATGGATACAGTGGAATTAAGGTAAGAAGAGTTCAAGACTATTAAGATGAATGGATGGTTATGCAGAATGATTTATAGGATGGATTAAATTAGACAGTCATGTTTATACTGGAAAGGAGAAGGCAATGAAGAACATAAAAATCAACAAAATTAACGGAGAGAAGATTGAAGATTAGCTTCGTTAAGGCTTATTTAACTTATTCAGAAGAATTCAAACAGGACTGTAAAGAGATCCTGCAAACCAATACAATCTAAAGTTACTTTCCATCTTCATCCAGCAAACAATAACATTATCAAATAGCATCACTAAAATACTACTCTTGACATTATAAACTGAATATTGTGCTATAAACTGTGTGCAAAATAGTGTATCTACTGGTAAAATTGGATAAGGAAAGACTGTTTACTTACAAAAGGAATCCATAAACATTTTTGTGTTGATTGTGTGCATGCGCAAGAAACATATTGAGGCAGGTTTTCAGAAGCAGGTTGTGGAGGTGTGGCATTGTTGTGGCAAGTGCCCCCACAGCCTTTAAAGGCTTGGCCGGCTTTCCCCAATGCTGTTGCATGCTGCTGCTGACACTGGTTCAGCCAGCGTGCCACAACCTTGAAATGTTTCAGCCGCTGCAATCAGGGGTCACCTTGTCATTGCAGCATCAGCCATTGGCTGCAATCAGGGAGTGACCCATTATTGCTGGGCAGAACTTTCCAAGTGCAATATTGCTTGTGAACATTGTGGCAGCTTGATGCCATGATCAAAAACAATATTAAGTAACCCCCAGTACTGGGGGGGTGCTCAATCCCCCTCGGCAGCATGTGCCCCCCCACAACAGGTTTTGTTTGATGACGGGGGGCCCCAATCCCTATCAGCTTCAGTGGCCCTGCTCTTTGATGTTGCCAATTGGGGAGCCCACTCCCCATTGGCATTATGTCTCCTCCATTTCATGTGCCGATGGGGGAGCCCACTCCACATTGGCATAATGCCACCCCCACAAACACCCAGAACATTTGTGCTGAGGGGGTGCCCAATCCCCCTTGGCTCTTCCACCCCCCTTTAGTGCCGATGGCATGCCAAATTCCTGTCGGCATGATGTGGCCCCATCCCTTTTGTAGAGTGCTGACGGGGGTGCCCTATCTCCCGTCGGCTACAGCTCCCCCCCAAGAATGAGTCCGTTGGCAAGCTGGGTGCCCACCCCAGCATGCCACATGCCCCTGAATCCAAAAAATGGTCCCACAATGTCTTTTTGTTTTTGACCTGTGAAAAAAGGAAACGGTCCCTCGGTGGCCTCTCTGCCCCCCTCCAGTAACCCACGCCCACCCATTGTGCACCCTGCCTCCCTACACCCCCTCACCCCATACTTACCTACAGAGTCTGGCGCGATGATCTTCATTGGACTGGGAACATGTCTGCACTCTTTAAAGTCGACTGCGAACTGAGGAAATACCGGTAAGCTGTATAATGGAATAAATAGAGTTTTTCCAACTTTGATGCATATCTCAGACTTTTTTTGGAATTTTGGTACCAAATTTTCAACATGGGGTTTTTGGGACCCCTCCTCATGAATTCTGACACTGTCATGGTGGTAATCATCCCTGAAAGGTGATTTCACGGTCACTGCATGGAATCACCTTTCGTGGACAATTAACGAAACAACAGTGCCAGTCTTCATGAGGTGGGCTCTCAAAAATCCTACGTTGCAAATTTGGTGGAAAAAAATCCAAAAAATGACTGTTTTACGAGAGTGCATTGTGCAGTTGCTATGCACGCTCGTAACTTTGCTAATTTGCAATATTTTCATGCTAGATTTTCAACTTTGGCATTCTTTGACACCTCCTTGTGAACAATGCAGTTGTCATTGTTCACATTCTGGCCAAAATGTTTTTTCGCACTTCTGGCACAGAATAGCGTGGTTGCTGTGGAAAATCAGTGTTTGGGACAGATTAAGAAAATGACAGTGGCACTGTTCATGAGCAGAGGTCCTAAAATCCCTATGTTGAAAATTTGGTGACATAACTCCATAACATGACTGTGTTTCAAGTGTGCATTGAACTGTTTCCATGCACCTTTGTAACTTCGCAAATTTGTAATATTTTCACACCACCTTTTCAACAGTGGCATTTTTTCACACCTCCTTATGAACAGTACAGCTGTCATTTTTCACATCCTGGCCAAAATATGTTTTTGCAATCCTGCGGGAGAATATCACGGTCGCTGTGGGAAAGCAGTGTTTGGGACAGATTAGGACTGAGTGAGTGAGAGGGGGGAGTGACCGAGCTCAACTGAGCTCTGTCTGGACTGCTGCAGATTTCTTTATGGGCAGAAGAAGGCCCCAACAGAAGAGCCCAGTACAAAAGGGCAGTCTACAGCACTGGGAGAAACAGAATGAGAGAGCGAGTGAGGGAGGAGGAGTGAGCAAACTCACCGGAGCACTGTTAGGACTGCTGCAGATTTCTTTGTGGGCAGAAAAAGGTATCAGTGCAGGCAGGGACCCAGTACAAAAGGACAACCTGCAGCAGTGGGAGAAACAGTATGAGTGAGTGAGACAAGGGGACTGAGTGAGCTCAACAGAGCTCTGTCAGTTCTGCTGTGCATTTCTTTGTGGGCAGAAAAAGGCACCAATGCAGGTTGCAGCCCCGTAAAAAAAGGGCAGCCTACAGCGCCAGGACAAACAGAATGAGCACTTGAGAGAGACAGACTGAGCGACCTCAATGGAGCTCTCTCGGGATAGCTGTGGATTTCTTTCTGGGCAGACGAAGGTGCCAATTCAGCCAGGAACCCAGTACAAAAGCGCAGCCTACAGCGCCGGCAGAAACAGAATGAGCGAGTGAGAGAGAGGGACTGAGCAAGCTCAATGGAGCTGTGTCAGGATTGCTGCAGATTTCTTTGTGGCCAGAAAAAGCCTCCAATACATACAGGAGCCCAGTAAAAAAGAGCAGCCTGCAGCGGTGGGAGACACAGAATGAACCAGTGAGGGAGGGGGAGTGAGTGAGTTCAACGAAGCTCTGTTGGGACTGCTGCAGATTTTTTTGTGGGCAGAAAAAGGCAGCAATGTATGCAGGGGCCCAGTACAAAATGGCAGCCTGCAGCAGTAGGAAAACCAGAATGAGCTAGTGAGAGAGGGGGAGTGAGCAAGCTCAACGGAGCTCTATTGTGACTGCTGCAAATTTCTTTGTGGGCACAAGCTGGCAATGCAGGCAGGAGCACAGTATAAAAGTGCAGCCTGCAGCGCTGGCAGAAATGGAATGAGCGAGTGAGAGAAGGGGAGTGAGCGAGCTCAACAGAGTTCTGTTGGGACTGCTGCAGATTTCTTTGTGGCCAGAAAAAGGCACCAATGGAGGCAGGAGCCCAGTAAAAAAGGGCAGCCTGTAGCGCCAGAAGAAATAGAATGAGTGAGTGAGACAGGGGGAGTGAGCGACTTCAATGGAGCTCTGTTGGGACAGCTGCATATTTCTTTGTGGGTAGAAAAAGGTGCCAAAGCAGGCAGGAGCCCAGTACAAAAGGGCAGCCTGCAGCGTAGGAGAAATACAATGAGCGAGTTAGAGAGGGGGAGTGAGCAAGTTCAGCAGAGCTCTATCATGACTGCTGTGGATTTCTTTGTTGGCAGAAAAAGGTGGCAACATAGGCAGGAGCCCAGTACAAAAGGCCAGCCTGCAGCGCCGGCAGAAACAGAACAAGTGGGTGAGAGAAGGGGAGTGAGCAGGCTCAACAGACCTGTGTCGGGACTGCTGCAGATTTCTTTGTGGGCAGAAAAAAACACCAACAGAGGCAGAAGCCCAGTAAAAAAAGGCAGCCTGCAGCGCCAGGAGAACTACAATGAGCGAGTGAGAGAGGGGGAGTGAGCCACCTCAACAGAGCTCTGTTGGGACAGCTGCGGATTTCTTACTGGGCAGAAAAAGGTGCCAATGCAGGCAGGAGCTCAGTACAAAAGAGCAGCCTGCAGCACCATGAGAAACAGACTGAGTGAGTGACACGGGGCAGTGAACGAGCTCAACGGACCAACACAATTAACATTCAGCATTGACAAATGCTTGTTATTCTTACTGACAATTACTTACTTTGAAAACATGCTTCTGGGAACCTTATGGCTACCAGATCTTAAATGTGTAATACTTTTGCCTTCAACTATAAAAGAACAAAATGGACAGACTACCTTCTTGCTATCAACGTTTTGCAAGAAAACTCTAGAACATATATTTTGAGTTCCAAAAACTTTCATTTCCTAATCTAAAGCAGTAGGAAAAAGTAAAGTGCAACTGTACCTCCTTGGACAGATTGTAAATATATGATTGCCTTTCCAGGTAGGCATTTGTAATACAAACTAAGTAAAAAAAATGGGGTTTGATCTGTTTATTTCTATTATAAAGCCACTGTACCATGGGTTAAAACACTTCAGGCTGTGCATTACAGGGAGATCATGCACTACTATGCAAAGATTGAATGTGCACTATTGCCCCGTGCACCACCAAGTGTGGGATGCATGAAAAGGCACATAAAGCATGTGTGTAACTGTGCATGAGGCACTTATATATCCCACCACAGCATGCAGATATCTGTGGGTTGTGCCTAGTTGGGAATGTAACAAGTGTACAGTTATGCACAATAGAGTGCACAAGGAAGGACAGATGGGCCATTCCAGACAGGGAACGTTCCATGTCACCACCATTATAAGAACATGCACAGAAAAGGGCATGCATGTACTACACACAGAATGGAACACACCAGTGGTTCATAACAGGATACGCAGTGGGCAGAGGGAGAGCAATGTTGGGATATCATACTATGAATGGGCACAGGCACCATAGACAGTGGTAATACAGAACAGTGGACTAAGGTGGGGACACCTGCACATGCCTCACATTACCATGGAAGTGGCCATGGCCAGCAATGGTTGCTGGAACCCAAAGGTCCTAGGTGTGCTGTATGTCCACCACAGAGGCCAGATCTGTTAGTGAACTGGCATAGGTTAATGCTGGTAGTGGTGACCACATAGGTTGTGTGAGACATAGCTATTCCCAGAAATTAAATGTGGAACAGCTGAGTATGGCCATGTCTGAGATCCTGGCCAACTATTTCACAATGTATAGCTAGGCAGGCTTCACTGTTGGCACAACCAACCATGAAGGCTCCCTGCTGGAATAACATCCAGACCATCAGTGTTGCAGGCCCAGTACCCTGATCCCACAAGGCCATCAAGCACAAATGGAGTGACCTGCCAACAGTCATCAGGAAGAAGCTGGTGGGTATACAGGTGCACAGAATGCCACAGGTGTGGGCACCACCATCACTTCCAGAGTTCATAACCCTCGAGGACATGGTGGTGGACATCTTATCCCAGGCAATGTAGGACTGCAAGGAGGAAGGCTTGGACACGCTTCCAAGTGATTATACATAGCACAGCTCATGGACTACACATGTGACAGTGCGCAACAGGAGACACACTAACCTTCTCTCTACCCTCACAACAGATTAGCCCATGTTGTCAGAGGAGGGGTAGAAGTAAGATGACATAACAGAGAAGGTCAGAAAACTTTCAGACATCCAAGGGGACACTGTGTACCAGAGCTGTGTAATCCCACAGAATGATGGTGAGTACATCCAGGCCACCAACTATGGTTCACAGCATTAAAACACCTACACAGTGACTATTCACCCTTCCATCCACAGATGACAGTGATGTTAGCACTAGACTACTCATAATGGTGCACAGCTTGCAGTACAAGGAAGAGATCAACATCATGCAAAGGGGCAGGATGGCCAGACAGAAGGGAGCCAGGCAGTGCCCCCCCCATGTCAGACACCCCTACATCCCTTGTGACACCATCTCTGACCACTCTGCACAGCAAACAGCAGTTAAAGGGCATTGACATGTAAGACCAAGGGACAGCTCCACCTGCACATGCCATGCCACAGGGTACCACTACTACAATGGACACTGCTGCCTATGCTTCAGATGGCTGCAACATGGGCGCACAGCCTGACATCACCATATGACAGGAATGCACACCACCACAATCACAGTATGCTGCCACAAGTAATTCGGGCCCAGGCAGTGGTGAGGAGAGGCTATCCAACAGGACAGGGTCAACGAGGAGGAGGCAGTACTGTGGTTCACCTGCTCAGCAGGTACTAACCTGAGGTGCAGTGGCTAGGGTTGCAATAGAAATATAGAAACATAGACTTTGACAGCAGATAAGAACAGTTTGGTCCACCCAGTCTGCCCATTTCTCTAACATTGGATAAGCTGCAGATCCTACTTAACCAACAGCCTACCACCTCCTACCTTGAATAGAATTGCCTTATGTCTGCCCCATGTATTCTTGAATTCCCCAACCGTTTTTGACCCCACAACCTCCTCAGGAAGGCCATTCCATGTGACCACCACCATCTCCATGAAGAAATACCTCCTCACCTTGCCCCTAAGCCATCCTCCCGCTATCTTCAAATTGTACTCCTTTGTTCTTGCACATCTCTTTTTCTGAAAGATGCTGCCCTCTTGGACAAGAGACAGACGAAACCTGGCAATGGTCAAAGCAACCCACCAACAACCACCTACATCTGGGAAGTCAGGGTCAAACAAACTGCTCCCCACATGATAACAGTTTCTCTTCATTACTAAATGAATCCCATAATGAACAATTTCTCAACTGATGGCTACAAGCCAGCAGGGACAACAATGTCCAGCTCCAGACATTCACGGCAGAGGTTCAGGCCCTATGAACAATGATCCACAGGGTGGAAAACCTACTTGAGGGTATCCTAAAGCACCTTAACACCCAGCCCAATAGTGGTGCTAGTATGCCACCTGCTCCCTCACCTCACCAACATAGCCATGAGCCAGCCACCCATCTGTACAGGTACAGCCCTATGCTACATGGGGGAGTGGGTGCAGGCCTGCCTACATAGCCCCTATCCCCTGAATCCATGAATCCCACCCTTAGGACTAGTTGACTGCAGCAGAAAGGTAAATTCCAGCCAGGAAGGCATGGGTGGCCACCAGGTAGGGGGAATATGGTAGCAGCAAAATACCATAACACACGGTATAACACACAATAACAGGTCCATCATGTTAATCTGGGTATGCACAAATCATCATTATGCACACACATGGTGACACTGTGCACATAGGCACTCAGTAGTGGGTACAATCACCATGCACCAGGTGCACAGGCGCACTCGCCATTATGCACACTCCATATCTCATACACAGCCATCTCAGAATATACTCTGCATCAGTTATGTCACACCTCATTCCTGCCAATCATGTCCTCTTGTCATTTATTTATTGAATTTTGTTGACCAGATAGGCCCACTGGGCCTAGAAGTCCCTTTTTCAGGGGTAACTGGGGGAGGGGGGATACAGATGGTAAGCAACTGAAACTGAACCAGATTAAGCTGTTGGTGGTATTTTTAGTGAATGGAGGAAATTTGGCCAGGACACTGGAGAAATTCCCCTACTCTTTTTTGATAAGTGTCATAGGATCTTTAGCATCCGCCTGAACTACCTCCAATCCAGGCAGATGGGACCATGGTTTAACATCTCATCTGAAAGACGGCACCTCAGAAGTGCAGCACCCCCTTCATGCTGCATTACAGTGTCAGTATTGGGATCAGCCCAAGTGCCAGATGTGGGAACTGAACCCACAGCCCTCTGATCTCCTAGCCTCAGAGGTGAGTGTGATACCTACTGAGCCACTGACACTGACTATGCCCACATCTAGCTCCAGGGACCCATCCATCCACTCCTGGGAATTCTGATCCACAGGTAGGTTCACTAGTAGTGATAGTCTGTTCCTTTGTGTGATATTGTGCAGTATGCAACACACAGTAGGCAAGCAGCACACCTGGCCCAGTGCCAGCATCATTATGCCACCTGTATTGTTCAGGCATCTAAACTACATCTTCAGTTGTCTGAAGCTGCACTCCACAACTGCCCTTGCCCTCCTGTGGTCATCATTTTACCTCTGCTTCACTGTCCTGACATGGGATAGGAATGATGTCAGCATGTATGACCTCAAGAGGTATCCAATGTCACCTGCATGTGTACAAATGAAAGAGGCTGTCAGAGCTGTCATATACATAGCACAGCATGCTGCTTTAAGACATGTACTGTGCAAGGCTTGCCTATTAATCATTTTACACACCCACCATCACTAGCCAGTACCAGCCACAGATGTGACTTCTGGATGATAAAGGTGTCATGTGAGGAGCCTGGGTAATTGGTGCTAACATATGTGATAATGCATTTGCAGTCATACCCACCTCTATATTAATGCTGTGGTACCTCTTTTGTTCCTGTAGCCCTAGTCATTGCAATGGGGTGCCAGGAATGGCACTAGAATTGGGCCAAGTGGATAAAATTCGCTCCATGCATTAATTCACAAATTTGGTGAAATTCATGAATAGCAAAGTGCCAACTTCGCAAAGTTTTTGCAAGTCAAAGCTGCCCCTATTCTAGACAAATTGACTTAAATTTGTGTAACTTCACCTAACTTTGCCTAATTTTGTCACCTTTATAGGTGAAGTTGCGAAGTGGGAACTTCGTGAAATAATTCTCAAAGGTAAATTTTGCAATTTCATCAGAACTTCACAGACGAAATAAAACTTTGCAAGATCTCTAACTGGCACATATGTACAGCCAATGATGCCATGGAAAAACAAAGGAAAACTGAGCACACCCACCTCTAATGGGCGCTGCAGTGCTTAGTACTACAGTAATGGACTGAAACAATGAAAAGAAAAAAAACTGGAGCACTTACTGTAGTAAAGTGAAAAAAAAATGTAATTTATTTGAACAGAGGATGCAGAGCAACAAACTCCCTTACATAACACCCGACATATGGGGCTTCATCGGGGGCAGGTGCTCGTGCATGATTGATATCATTCCTCTGCACTAATATGCAAATAAGGGAAAATGCAAATACATTTATGCAAGACATCCTCTTAAAGTGAAGTCACACACTGACAATACTAAAAGTGAGCACAGTGCTATATGTGAAAAAAGCAAAGCCTATAAAAACATTCAATAATAAACATGAACCTCAGATACAGTGTTGACATTTAAAAACATTTTTTTTATAAAAAGCACATGCTGTTATTCCTTTCTTTAGTAAACCATCACTAGCACATAATTGTACCATTTCCCAAACCAGTTCATGTTTCTTGTAATTACAATGACAGTCCTTAGGTAAGCTTGAGTTTTAACCCCATAAATTCATGTATGAACTACAAAATGAAGTGGCTGCAGACACACACATGGAAATTACTGGATTTAAAGGAGAGGGAGAATTTTTTCCAGTCTCTACCCTAAATTCTACCAGTGACAATCTATCCTGCAGAGGTCTGAAACAAAACAAACTAGACAAACAAAGAGGAGGGAAGGTAAACATGTCATGGCCAAGGGGTGGGTGGGGGCAGCTAAAAATTATCACCTGTATCATAGGTGAACTATTATCAAAAAAAAAGGTAGGTCACAATAAATTCACAGCATGATAACAAATCTTTTAAGAAACAAATGGATTATGTCAATAATGGTTTAAAATCATTCTCTTCATTGAGGCCTATTGGTTCAGGGAATTTACTCTAGAAATCCAATAGTTTTCATACTGAAGGAGGAGGCATGTTCTGCTCCCCCTCATGGTAGTTCCCTCACATGGCCAATTGCTCTAAATTGAAAATCAGAGGGACTGCAGTTGTGATTAGTCAGAAAATGTACACACTATAATGGGCAAAAAGAAACCTGCACACCATAAATTGGCAACGTAAGTGCATTTGCATTGTTTGAGCATAGCTTCAGAATGGGACATGACTAACATGCTGAAAGAAACAGCAGTCGAGCATTTCATGGCAGTTGGCGGTCTTACACTAAACAGTACTACCAGACCCTCAGGAAACACAAACAAGAACAATTTTAGTGGAACAAACACAGCAACACAACAGCTTTTTGTCTACAGAATGCAGTGGATAGTGAATACCTGAAAGGTCTGTTACAACAGCAATTTGGGAGTAAAGCTCAGAATGACACTAATATTAATGAACTGAAGTCACTATTTGATAAACTTGAAAAAGTTTCTATCCAGGAAATGAACCGGTGGTTTTGAAGCAATTCATAGATTTGGACAGATTACCATGAGGTCTGCGTGTACAGAAATCCCCTTCCTACAGATCATTAGATAAAGATCTTAATGAGAGGTGGAGGGAGGGAGCTCTTGCCTGTGATTCTAAGCAACCTGTTTTGATTCTAACTGAAAAAAGAGAAATATTATATATATATATATATATATATATATATATATAGAACTGCTGCAGGAACTAAGAGCAGAATTGAGGCAGTATTGCATAACCCAGACCTTGACAAAGTATTGCAGATGAAAATTAAAGGATACCTAAACAGCATTTTGACAACAAGCTATTCAAAAATCTGACCTCAAATTGGACTAAAGGAAAGGCTGCTGAATTCATTAATGCTAAAATCACATTTACATGAGTTACCTAAATGTGGTTCCAAAGCATTTGAAAAATGTAAAATCAGCCTTCCAATTTCAAAAAAACTGCCATACCGTTGCTTAAAATGGCCGCCAAATGTGTTAATTGATGACATCATTGGAGCCAAAGTCAGTGAGCTACGTGGCTCTCTAGTGCTAACTAGCCCTTTTTTCCCTTTGTATAGAATTGTTTCACCAAAATGATCCAAATCATGTGCATTATTTAGATCAATACACATATTAGGCTATGGTTCTGTTCATTTTGTTTACTCTAACATGCTTAAATTGTGTTTTAATCCAACCAACTTTCTTTTTGGTGGATCCAGGATGCTACAATCAGCGGGGGAAGGGTTGCTGGGAGTGTGTGCATACTTGATATGTACTTTCTAACATTTTTATAAAACCTTTATATTTTCTGCTATTATGCTTTTCTAGTATGTTTTTGACTGAAACTAAAAATGTAATCCATATTTTTGAATGTAAACATTTGTACAATCAATAAATCACACTTCTTCAACAAAGTGAAATGCAGCAGCAGCAAGCGAGTACTTTACAATGGGGAAGGGGGGGTTACAGCCGCACCTTTCACCACCCCATAGATCCACCACTTGTCTTTAGCAATGTTCTTCTGTAGTATAATGCCAGAGTTCCTACTTTCTTGGAAATCAAACATATGCTTGTCTTGTCTTATCTTCTTTTTCCATGGGAAATAAGAAGAATAATTGGTATTTATATAATGCTTTTCATACACATTGTATCCCAAAGTGCTTTACTACAATGCTAGACTGGTAGTGAAGTGACTGAATGTGTAGTGGCATCCAATTCACGCATTAATACCCACGCACAGCCTTGGACAATTGCATAAACTGGTTTTATGGGAAGGGGAATGTTGGCCAGGACAATAGGGTCAGGTAGTGATTATGGTGCTGGCAGCCCCTCATCTTATTTCTCACAGTGATCTGCTTAAATTTCTCCCCTTCTGTCTTCCCCCGTCCCTGAATAAAGCAGTACCTTGCAGGATTGGCCTTCTCAGTCCCCCTCTGGTATTTATTCTCCCTCATACCAAACACTGGTGAGCTCATCAACCTTGTGCATCATGAATGTAGGTAGTACAGTCCTCAGGTTTTTTTTTGGCATATCAAAAATAAACAAATCTTTCCAGTAAGTCAGGCTGATAGCAGCAGGGAACACTGGGGATTATAGGCATTCCTATCCTTAAAAGATCTAGTCTACTTTTGATTAGGCACTATTAAATGATGGGTGTGCACATCATTGTGCATGTCATTTCACAGTGCCTAATCATAGGTGGATTAGATCTTATATAGGTAGAAATGCCTATGATTGCCCTTGTGCCCTGCTGCTATGAGCCTGGCTTACCAGAAGATCATGTTTATTAATAATATGTAAAAATGACAAAAATGATGCAGAAGGGTAGTGAGCTCACCAGTTTTTGGTGTGGGGAGCAGAGAGAAGAATAAATGCCAGAGAGGGACTGAAGTGGCCATTCCAGCAGGGTACAGCTATATTCAGGTTAGGGGAAGACAGGAAGGGGGATGTTTAGCAGATCATTGTGAGATCTGAAATGTAGTGCTGCCAGCACCGTGATCACTACCTGACTGTGAATGAGAGCAGTCAGTGATGACAAATACTCAGAGTGGCAGGGCTGCTCTTAAAGTGTTACTTGAGTTCAGTGTAGGGAGAGTACCCTCAGGTGGGGGGGGCCGGTGTTGATATTTGTTAGAACAGTATTGAGGGAGTTGTGTATAGATCATTCAAGATTTAGAAGTGCGATAGCCAAGCAGCTCACATTGTGGAGCAGCGCACTAAAAAATACTGGAAAAGATTTGAGGGGAACTGTCCTGCGGGGTTCTGCAGATCACAGGTAAAGGAGTAGGCTGACACTGGAAGTCTGGTGGATTTGCTCAAGGCATTAGTATGCCTCTCCTGCTAATAATATTGTTATCCACAGTAAGTGCAGCCCTTATGAGGGCATGCACAGCAGTCTTTCTGGTGAGTCCTGAGGCTTATTGCTTGACCCTCCACAAAGACCCAATTGTTGGTTAATGAGGGGGGACAAAAACACAACAGAGGAACTGTACAAACTGTGTATTAACAGTGCCAGCTGATTATCCGTATCAGTGTAGGTATGCACAGCTCTCTGAGATATACGATTACAGTTTGAGGTGTGATAATTCTCTTCATGAGACTGGAAGCTCATGTGCTGCCCCAGGCTATACTAAGGACATGGTATGGATGGTGGGGTGTTAAACAGAAGGCAGAGTAGGTGCAGGGGGTTCACTCAGAAAAAGAATACAAGAGAAGCTTTTTTTGTGGATTAACAAGAATGCATGAGCTTTGGAAATGGACCAGACCAGTACTTCACTGTGTGATCATGAGCAAGTCACTTAACTTCTTTGTACTGCCAGGCCGCATCTGTAAACGAGGTTTCAGCATAGTGTGTCTCTCCTGGTTAACAAAAACAAAAATCAGGCCATCACATAACCACTAGATCATCAGTATTTGAAGTGTTGTACTGTTATGCAGTTTGCCAAAGAGAAAGTCAACTAGATTGCAAAACATTTTCAGCAAGTTAAAGTAAATAAAATGAACAAAATCCTAGCCTAATATGTGTAGTGATCAAAATAATCCACATGTTAACACATGGTGTTGATCATTTTGGTAAAACAATTCAAAACAAAAAGGGAAAGAAGAATTAGTTAGCCTATAGGAATCTATATTGGTCTCTGGATCTGGCTGTAATGATGTCATCATGACTCATCACTTAACCCAGTTGGCAGACATCTTAGGGAGAAGGCGAGGCTGTTTGTTGTAAATGAAGGGATGATGTTTACATTTTTCCAAAACTATGAAACTGCGTTTATGTTATTTACATAAATGCAGTTTTAGCATAAATGTAAACAGTAGCCTTTCCTTTACCTTACTATGAAGCCAGATTTTGGAGTTCGCAGTTTTAAAAAACTGTTTCTATAGGTACCCTTAAAGAAACATGAAAAAGAGGTACTATATAAGAGACAACAAGTACAACATTTGAATGTAATCAAAGAGACTATGAGAAAGGAGACTTTTTTACCATGGAAAAAGACATATAAGTCTTCAAGTAGAGGATGATCACAGTTTTGGAGAAGAAATTCAAATGGCCCATCATCAAAAAGTAAAAGTGATGATACAACAAAAGGCATTGATAAGAGAGTTCTTTTATCTTACGAAACAAAAAGGGACATCCCCCAACCAACATATACTGTATACCAAACAAAGGGAGTGGGAAAGGAAGAGATGGATGTCACTCAGCATCATGGAAGTCAGGTCACAACAGACAAGCATGCAACCAGTATTAAGTTTATCAAAGCAAGAACTTCAGGTTCAAGTCCTTCGTCCTCAAAGTTTAATTCAATCAGTTTCAGTTGGCAGCTGATAACTTTAAAGCATTTTGAAAAATTGGCTTAAAGGGAGTGTGGCTTGTGTCAGACAGAATTGCTGCATAGATTTTTATCACTGCACCCCTCGAGGTTAAACATCCTGCATCATCCATTATGGACAGCAGTTTTGCAGGCTAATACACAGTCAGCTGGTAGCTCTAGCCAAGAGCTACATATTGGTGCTTTATTTTTTTATGAAGTCAAAGGAAATTAAGACACTACAACCAATCAAGATCCTGGATCAAAATTCTACTTCAGCTATCAGCATGGCCATAGGTGTTATGAAAATGGGACCTGATGAAGATAGAAAGTATGTTTGCCAAACTTTTACAACAAATGTCAGATGTAACTACTACTACTTCTAACCAAACCACGCAGGCCATCCAAAAAGTTGAAATCAGACATTTTCAAACAGAGCAAAAAGTGGCCTCACATGATGTGGTGATTCAGGACCTTATGGCTGTAGTCAGAGAGCAGGAACACACTATACAGCACTTATAGGACAAAGCCGATGACTTAGAAAACCATACTCACCATAACAACTTATGTTTTTTGGGCTTCCCAGAGGGTATTGAGCTCTGGAACATCATTTCCTTTTTGCAGCACGTGCTTCCCCTAGTACTCAAAATGGAACGCATGCTGCAACTGGAAAATAGGAGAGTGCAGACCTCCCTGGTGCCCTCACACAAGACTGGAGACAATCTGCAGTCCATACTTGTGACGTTCTTAAACTTCATCACCAAGGAGGCTATCATGACAAGAGCCAGAGAGCTGGGACAATTAACATGGCAGGAGCACTGTATTTACATCTACCAGGACTTCCTGTAAGCTTTCTAACAACTGGCGGACATATACGGAGGCACACCACATCATGCACAATACTGGAATAAAATTCTCTCTTCAGTATCCAGCTACCAATAGAATCCTCCACAATGAGGTGCCTCTAATATTTTCTACACCAGAAACTCTAATGGACTTTCTATATAAAACTTTGCTGCTAGAAATGAGACCTCCTCAGCAGTTTGCCAACAGGCCGATACACTCCTTGCCAGACTCCATGGAAACAGAGAAAACTGCTTACTGGGAAGCCAAAAATGAGCACAGGGCAGATACTAATGGAAAATGGGCCTTTAATCCCTGCAGCCATAAAAGATATCCACATTACAAACTAACAAAAGGGATCACACCTCTGACCAAGCACACCCCAGAAGTCACAATGGGGAAGCGGACCATGCAACTTTTCTGGATAAATTGGTGCCTTTTTTCTCGGCAAACCACAGCACCACATTCTATCACTCCCTGAGGATCACAAAGAGAAAATGTCACCACAAGTAGCTAGTTCACTTATATCCTGGACTGCTATAGTGCTGGACAACACCAAAAACCTACATGTTAACTCAGCCTCTTCACCTTCCTCCATACAACCACACCTACAAGGAAATCTGATAAACACACCTCACCCTTTGGTTCCTGAAAAGTACACAATAGATCAAGGCTGAGTATACTATCAGTATGCTATCAGATAACAAAGACAAGGACCCTTGATGTTTCACCCTCTGTAGGAGTTCCTTCAGGGTGACATGGTGTGAAGGTAGTTTTCTTTGACCAAAAATGCAATTTTTATTTATTTCTTATATCAGCAGTCTGTTTCATTTCATTTTTTCTTTCTTTGCTTTGCATTTCTCTGATATTTTCCTTTTTGACGTTCATTAATATAGTCAGCATGTCTGCTTTATCTTTCCTAAGAAAATAAAAAAAAAAGGTATGTGGACTGCCAAAGCACTGAGGTACATAGCAGGATTGTGTATTCACAGCCCTACATTCATACCTGATGGTTTAAAATATTTTTATATGATATTTCAATTTGAGAAAAATCATATAAATTCCAATTATACATACGGTTGCCAATCACCATTCACAATCAGTGATCAGTAGCATTGACCATTATTAAAAACAACATGCTTCATTGATAATAACACATTTGAAGTTTAAAACATTTAATAAAAACAGCACTGAAACTGGCAGCTGAGTGTCCCCATCTCCTGACAAAATCAGCTCAAATGCACTGTTGTACGCACTAGAAACAGTAACACTCCACAGAATATCTGCTGCCTATGTGCCATGGATGTGCGGTGCCATAGGCATACCTAAGATGGAATGTCACACAGTGGGTTCCAGCAGACCCTGGCAGCATTCATGAAAGGCTCACACGCCAGTTGCACACCAGATACCCTGGTTGCCCATGCAGCTACCTACCATGGGCAGTTTGAAGGGAGTGTGGATGCATACCTGCACTGCACACCATGCACAAAGATATGTAGTGCCAGGCACGGGAAGTATGCAGATTGCAGCAGTAACTATGGTGAGTCCCTCCCAAAGATACCCGCCAGCTCTGGTGGATGGAGTCCCCCACCATGATACCCAAACCTTCCTTCCAATCAGCATGGTAGGGCATTACCTAATAGATCTTTGAACACTGGAAACTATACATTGCATAACATAGTGACAATGCAAACTGTGTGCTGCTATGGTACCACAGTATTTGCAGAGCACTCCCTAGTTATAGTGCAATATAAATGGAACACATTGCAGAACTAATATAGCAGATGGAGAGTCACACACTATATACCCGAGCATGACACAGACTACAGTAATAGTATCCAGCACCCCCTATCATAGCCTGGGAAGTACCCCATCCTAACGACATGTTATGATCCAACTGGAAAACACACATCAGCTACAGTATGGGATGTCAGATGCATATAGCATGCAGGACAAACAGAAATCACATATTACAGAAACATGTACATACTCAAGGCAGTACAGTCACAAATGTGAGGTTCACATGAGTCAGTTAGTGGGATGACTTTTGTATAAGCATAAGTGGTGTATGACAGCATAATATGAAAGGAAGCATATTTTGCCAGCATGAAGCATAACCTACAATATGTTGTCTCAGATCCCATGGTGAGCAGTGTTGGCAGTTGGATGGGGAGGTAGTGATTTGTATTAATACAGTGGAATTACTGGCATACATACAAATGCACAGCAGGTAGGGAACATGCCACTCATACTACCTTTGATACAGTGTACATGCAGTGTCAAGGGCATATGTCAGATGTTACCATGTGTATATAAAGTGCTGAGGTTTCCATGTGAAAACAGCAAGTGCAGAAGGGCAAGGACAAAAACAGCAAATGGAAAACAGCAAGGCCACATAGGTCAAGTGGAAAACAACAGCAAGCACCAAAACAGCAACAACAGTGCCACAGTGACTTTCTGTGGGGGCGTTTGCCACCCACAACCCCCTTTGTGGGGGGATTCGCACCTCACTTATTAAATATAACCAGCTCAGGGGGACACAACTCAGGGAAGAGGGGGAAAAGCGGTAGGCTGCCATTTTGGCAGTCACTGTTTTTTCTTGCCACTCATCCTATGTGGCCATGCTGTTTTCTGTCATCATTTTTTTCTTTGTCATTTTTGCTGTTGCCATCTTCATGGGGTAATGTGCTGAGCAGGAGATGGACTGTACTGCCAATATACTGGTATGGTCAAACTGTCATAATGCTGGGGCCACACTTTGGACAGTCACCCATACTGTACCATGCCCAAAATCTGCACCTCCACCTGCTCCGCCTGCTTGCACAGAGCAGGGAATCCACTGCAGGACCCAGAATGGGCATCTGATTGGATGCCCACCTGTGTCTCATGATGTAACCCCATACAACTACATGGCGGGCAAGTGGGACTATGGACAGGTGGACAGTGATACTGAATGCTGGCCAGTGCATGCAAGTCTATGGTTGTAGAGCTGCACATGCCTGGTATGTGCCTCTCATACGTACCTGGCATGCATGTGTGTATAGAGCCCACTGTCACTATAATAAACAGATTTATAAATCCATTCTATGCACTCAAAGTTCTCAGACTGGGCAAATATATCCTTATTAATATGATTTTTTTGACCTAATTTGACTGATTTGGCTCGGCATTTAGAGATACATTACACTGATTTTGCTGTTGCTCTCAGATTGCATAAGCATTGGGCCACTGTGGAGTACATCCTGCTGTATGTCTTCAAATGCCCAAATGGCTACCTCCAGCCCTCCCTTTTAACCAGAGGGCTGGGGCAGCTCTGTAGGGGGACTGTTTCTGTCTTCTAAAGCTTGTAGAAATTCATTGGGGATAAGCACAACATATACGGCAGGGTCTCTGCTGCCATATCCAGCTCCTCTTTTGTCTGGCACTCTTCACCTTAGTGATGGTGCATAGTGCAGACACTCCCCCAGACACACCTCTGTACCAGCCATGGCATATAGCTGCATGATCAGCTGGGGGGTCAAGTGCACAATGGGTGCATGCCCCTTCCATAAATGCCACTGGGGGTCCACTCAAAACCTGGTTCATGGCATTCTGACTTAGGGTTGCCTATGTGTTGTTTATTTGCAGTATTTGGGCAATCATACCTTTTATTCATAGACCCCATTATGGACGATAATATTTTATCATGTTAAAACTGAAAGACTCATAGAAAATGTCTATGAGCAGGTGGTAATGATTTAACACTACTTTAGACAAACTTCAGAGGGAACTGAAGAAGCTGAATGTTAATTTTGAGACTTTTCCACCTACCTAAGGAATGGATTAAAATCTACTAAAAAGGCTCAGCCCAGTAATATACAACAGTAGGTATTCAGTGGTCCTACATGGTGTTGTTTTCCATGTCTCAGCATATCAAGATGTGTAATGATTCAATGGTGACATATCTGTTACATCCTTTAAGAAAAGACCAAACAGCTGTCAGTCACTGAGGGACCTGTCAGACGGTAGTTATGTTTCTGGATACTGAAAATCAATGGCAGGATGACACATTGTGAAATCTAAAGTATTTTTGCTAAGACAATGCTCTGTTAGCTGCTGCAATGAAAAAAAAGTACTGGAGATAAAGATGGCTGAGTGGAAACCTCTGCTGGTCCTGTCCACCCTCACTACCAGGATGCAGTAATGCTACAGTACCCTTTCACATGTGCCCACAGCTTCTCCTGACACTTCTCAGCCCATGGCCCAAACCCTCATGGATACTAATGTGCACTGGCACAGCCTTCTGGGTCCAACACCATTGATGTGAAGTCCTCTCCTTTTCCTAACCTGCCAGTGTCACTTCACAAATGAGTCCAATGCTGTTTGCCATCACCTCATTATCTTTACTCTGAAACAGCACACATTACTCCTTGAATTTCCATTGAAAACCTAGGGAACAGGAATAGTGAACCCAGCCATGCCTGGGAAGGGTGTGTGGAGGAATGGTATTCACTGTATCAGTGATAGGATGAAAAGGAGATGGTGTGGTGAATTGAACTTACTGATGTGGTGATGGCAATTTGGAAAATGGAGAGCACTCTACATTATTTCATTTCTTAATTTCAGAAAATCTGTGTGCTAATATAACCCTTTTTCAAAGGTGTCCAACATCAATACAAAACACAGTACAATACACAATATAAAACAATCAGTTACGGTCACATGCAATATTATTTATGAACTTCTATAGTGCATTAGTTTTAAAAGCATTTAAAGTACTAAAATGACAAATCTCTTATGGAAGCAAATTACAAACCTTTACTACTCTAACTGAGAAAGACCTTTGTCCCAAGTTTGTTTTACAATATGGTGCTTGAAGTTTCTCACATGTCATGTTCCTTGTTGAAAATCTATTTGAAACATAATTAAACAGCTTTTGAACTCCAACAGGAATACAACCCAAAAGATACTTTTTACACATTGTTGCAAGATTATTATCAATTCTAAGGGCATGTGGTAACCAATTAAGAGTAATGCATAAACATCTATTGCCATGTCTTTTATGGCTTAGGGCAAATCTACAGGCATTATTTACAGCGATGTTTATTTTTTTAAGCATAGTACTGCAGGCTGCCAAGTAAACTACTAAACCATAGTCCACAATAGACAAAATCAAACTGCTGATTAACAGTTTTTTGACCTCCAAAGTAAAATTATTCCTGTTTCAATAAAGAAAGTCAATTCAGCAGTTAATATTTTTAACAACATAGTCAACATGGCACGTGAAGGACAACAATGGGTCCACCCCCCCCCCCACAGATATTTAAATGATTGTACCTGCTCAATACAGTCACCTCTAGGGGTCATTACAGTCAAGGATGAACATTTTCTTAGATTATGTCTAGTTGTGCTTTATTCAGGGTGGCATTGCCAGTACATGCTAATGTCAGTGAGGAGGTTATGCCCTGAAGAAAATGGTTCTGGGCAGTCAGGGTATGTGCAAGATAGTGAATATTAGGATTTATAAGTCATGAATAGTAGTGAGTGATGGGGCACCTGAGGGGATGCAGGAGGAATACTCTAAAAGATGTTCTAGTTGCTCAAAACAAATTCAGCCCCCAATTTAATTTCAAATTTTCAGGTGTCTAATGCTGAAACACAGCTGGATAATGAACCATGTGTACACCGTTAATGACTCTACTAAGTAAATCTAACGTGGACTTGTTAACAGTAGGTGAACTGCTTGTTTTTGTCAACAACTTAATGTCTAATCATTTTACTGTGAAAGATATGCCAAAACAAGATAGATTAATTCATAAGAAGCTTTGTTTTTTCAAAGTGAGTGACTAGTATGACTGAGGAACCCTATAAACCAGTGCAACTTTAACTCACCAAGTTACATTTATTATAATGCTTCACAATATATTATGTATTACAGAATTTATAACTTGTAACAGGTTTCAAATTAAATCAAATAAAATTAAATATATCAGTCTCTTGAGAGAGATACGCAAACACATTTTATAGCTGGATCTTTGCACATCTGCCTTGCTTATGCATTTAATTAAAATGGAAAAAAAACAACTTTCACCTATTTAAAATAATTAACTCTGAAAGGTCAATGTAGGAAAAGGTGGAGGATGAATCTCTAAATCATAGGTACAACCAGTGTTCAAACTGTAAAATGCTTTCACTCATGAAGGAAAACTTTGAGCCCTCCCCCATGTGCACTTTATATCAAATTTCTCATCTGGTGTTCAGATGAAAGCATTAGATTATTGCAGTTCAGTTTTTGGCAAGAAATGACACCAAACATTACTAAAAAGAACCTCTCCTTCATAGTGAGAGTATAACTCCCCACATATTTACAAATTCAAAAAATATATTCTGTGTGCAGTGTGCCCTCTTAACAGCAACATTAATCATCCAGAGTAGAAACATCACATTGGGAAAGCCATGACAAAGCTGTCATATCACTGAGCAGATTGACGTAAAAACAAATGATACCAACCTGACCTAAAAAACATTTTCCTTCTGGGAGAAATTACCATTTAAAGTTTAATACCATTGTCATTGCCACCCAGAAAGACCTGTGCAATCTCGTTACAGAGAGCTGAAATAGGTACTTAAATGCACTAAAGATTGCATGAGAGTTAAGCAATGGATGCAGTGTGTACAGTTCAGCACACTTAGATGCATTTCTATTGTAATATGGTCCACATATTGTAACAGAGCAGTTTTTTGTGTTTACAATAATACTGTTGTATCTTGACACATGGACACAGTATTTGTGAGGCATATGGTAAGATGGCTTAGGAGGAAATTGTTTGCTTATTTGTTTTCAAACCTGCTCTTATATATGAAACAGAAAAATACAATTTGATGGCAGATAAGTACTGCTTGGCCCACCTAGTCTGTTCATTTATCTCTGCCTATGCTGTCACAGACCCTACCTGATCTCCGGCTACCTCTCCCCCGCTTCCCAACCAAAATACTATTGTGCCTATCCCAATCATGCTTGATGCCCACCATTGTTTTCACACCCACTGATCCTATTTACTTCCTTATTGATCTGCCATGCCACCTCGAGGACATAAGGTATGATTACTCCAAGGTTCCTTTCCTGTTAGGTGACCATTGATACCTTTTCCTCATTTTATACTAGTGATTCTGGGTTTCTGTGCCCCAGATGCATGATTTTGAACTTTTGTGCATTGAAACCTAGCTGCCATACCCTTGAGCACTCCTAGAGTTGTCTCACATCTCCACCCCTCAGAAGTGTGTACCCTATTACAATCTTGGTGTCATCTTCAAAGAGGCATGCTTTCCCCTTCAGCTCTCCAGTGTCACTTATAAAGATAATAAAGATAACTGGTCCCAGTACTGAGCCCTGAGGTACCCTGCTGGTCACTCTCCTTCCCCCTGAGTGAATTTTGTTTACCACCACACTCTGCCACCTACCCATCAATCAATTTTGTATCCAGTTTATCTCATTAGGACCCACCCCAAACTGCCCAGTTTCCTTATGAGCCTCCTTTGTGGCACAGTGCTGAAGGCCTTGCCGAAGTCTAAGTAGGCCATGTCCAAGTTTGGACCTGATTTATTTCCCTTGTCACCCAGCTGAAGAAATCTATCAGGTTCAGCAAACATGACCTACCCTTCATGAATCAGAGCTGCCTCAGATCTTGTAATAAGCTAGATTCAAGATACCCCACAGTCCTTCCCTTTAGCAGCAACTCCAGTAATTTCCCCACCACTGATTTTAGACCAACTGGCCTATAGTTGCCAGTCTGCTCCCTGCTACTGCTTTTATGAAATGGCACTATATCTGTCCTTCTCCTGCTTCTGAAACTAACCCTGTTTCCAGTGAGTTGTTAAGTAGGGCAGTCAGAGGTGCAGCCAGGACCTCCCTGAGCTCTCTCAACACCCTTGGGTATACCCCATCCGGCCCATTAGCTGTGTCCACTTTCATATTTGCAAGTCCTTTCAGGACACACCTTTGTAAATCTACTTATGTTTATCTCCCTAACACCAGAGTTCCTGCTGGTTTTATGTGGTTCATTCTCTTCCACTGTGAAAATTGCACAGAAGTATCTACCTTTTCCTGATCCTTCTCTGGACAATCCCCCCACCCTTCTTAACCTTGCAATCCCTCCCCTTGACCTCCTCTTCTTTTCACTTATTAACCTAAAAGAGATCTTGCCTCCTTTAGATACCCAATTTTGGCTATTCTTTCCTCATATTGTGTCTTTGCATTGCTCACTGCTTTCCCTGCTTCCCTCTGTTTGTCTTGGTACACCTCCCTATTCTTTCCTGTCTGCATCTTTGTGTGCATCCTGAATGCTACCCTTTTAGCCTTAGCCTTTTCAGCCACTTTCCTTGAGAACAATAGCAGTCTCTATGACATGTTGCTCTATATACCATAACAATATGATTCCTGTTTCAAATGTAAATTGAGTTCATCAGCTGAAACAAATAGTTTTGATTGACAGTAGACAGTTGATTAGCTTAAATATACAATTGATAAAAAATAAATAAGCAATAAAGTACAGCAAGGTGTTTTTCATGGATAAACCATGCATCCTGAGGCATGCAACACCTATATAATGTATGGAAAGCACCTATTAACCACCATAATCAGCAGTCACACAGCTTTGTTATGCACTGCTGAGAATTTTAAAAGTTGTTAACCACACTTCAGAGCTTCCAAACAGTGGCATAACAAAAATGAATGCACCAGAGTTCCATAATTCTCAGACACAGAATGCAAACAGTGTTTATTTTACCATACACTATAAAAGATGATGGCATGGGATTGGATGACAACCACATTGAAATCACCTCTCGTGGTTTCTAGGGCTACAGTAAACCTCTCGAGCTGCGCTCTCGAGGTTTAACATGTTGTCTTAGCAACCACTCGAGGTGATTACAGCGTGGTTATCACCCAATCTCCAGCCATTATCCTCTATGTAGTGTGGTTAATCCATGACAACCAACATCCTGAAGTATATTTTTGTGCATATCAACCAGGTTGTGAACTAGCGGTCAGCAAACTGAAAAGTAAAAAAACAAACAATTTCACAAGTTGAGAAATTAAAAAAAATAGTTCTGGTAGGAACATAAGATGAAATTGTGGAATGCAGTCTCTCTGTTTCTCTGTAGAGTGTCACAAGCGGGTACTAGAATGTGCTGGTATGCACTGCAATGGGCTGAGTTTAATGTGAATCAGACTGAACAGGGCTCTTAACCTTTTTTATTTATTCTAATGTTAAGTGACAAGTTATATATTTTTTTTAGTCGACTTGGCAGTAGCCATTTTCATGTCTACGGAGGACAAGGAGAATCAGAGAAACCAGAGTCAGCAGTCAGTTTTTTGTGAACAGTGGAGTGGTGTATGAGCTGCGCCATTAAAAACGCTGAGTTGGCAGTCATTAAACATGGCTTTAATTAACTAGATTTTTTTGGCAGAGGAAGGTCTCAGCATTATTTTTTAAATGTTTTGGAAAGAGTGGGACTGTTCTGGTTGCTTGTGAGCTACAGTATATGTTTGCAGGTGGGAGCTTGGTACAGGAGTGTGGCAGTGGCATGTTTAATGCTGTGGGTCATACAGGACAAAATCAGTGCCAGTGCTTGAGAGAGCTTGTGAAAAGTGAGATAAAGAGGTGAGAGGATGAGGAGTTTAAATGTACAGAATACTTTAAACTGTATGTGTGCTGGGGTGGGTTTTGAGAATTGGAGGATGTTACAAATTTGTAAATGTAATATTTTGCATGTTTATAGAATGTGAAAGACAAGGGAGTTTTTTTTTAATACTGCACCAAGATAGCTGCCAGAATTTTTTCAGATGTTACTGGGACGTGTTTATGTTGAAGTGCACAGAATCCTGTTTGTCAAAAAATGTGGGAAAAATACCTGATGCTATTAATTAATTTATTTATTTATTTAGTTAAACATCAGTTTAGAAACCTTTGAGCCAGAGGCTCATTTACAAAGGTACCTCGTCACAAAGAGGACATCAGAACAGTAGTACAAGGGACATAGTACTTACAAACAAAAAAAGTTACAGTTCAATTACAGTTTTGTTACAATAGAGTACAATCTCCAACGAGCAAAAGATAACAAAAGGTGCAAAACTTATGGTCGGGGAGAGCTGGTGGGGGTAGAAGGGAGGAGATAGGGAGGAGGAATAAGTAGGGAAAGGAAGGGGCAGCCCAGTGAGCATTGTCAAACAGAGTATATATATATATATATTTTTTTTTTTTTTTACAATTAGCTAGTGTGTTGCATTTATGTAGAGCTAAGCAGGAAGTTTATGAGCCTGGGCTTAAAGCAAGCTAAGGTTAGAGAGTTTGAGACACTGGCAGGGAGGAGTTATACCAGTGGGGTGCAGGTGAGGGAATGCCCTCTGACCTTGTGAGTCCTGGCTCTCGGAGAACTAGGGTAGCTCTTGGCCGGCTGTGCGTGATCAGGGTCAGTGCAGTGCGGTGAATGGAGTTGGATAGGCCTATGGGATAGGCCATGCAGGGCTTTTAAAGGTGAGCTGGCATGTCTGATACATGAGTCGCCTTCCAGGCTGAGTAGGGTAGCTAGGGTGTAACAGCTCACATGTGTGAGTGAGTCTGGGAGCACCAGTGATAAGTCTGCAGGCCTTATTTACTGTGAGATGAACCTTTGTTGAGGGCAGTCTGATCTGCTGAGCCATAGACCGGAAGGCCATAGTCAATGAGAGACGTGACAGAGGAGGTGACAGCCAGGCGGAGGGCATCAGGAGGGAGGCATTTCTTGTGCCAGTAAAGAATGCCTAGCCGTGAGTTGGCAACAGAATTTAGGGCAGATATATGTCCATGGAATGAAAGTGCAGGGTCAAAGGTTATACCAAGATATTTATAGGACTGCACCTGGTCAATGACGAGATTGGGTGTGGAGTGGACAGCTAAGGGAAACTTGCTGTACTTATTTTGGGGGTGGGAGAAGAGCATCGTTTTTGTTTTCTTAAGGTTGATAACAAGTCGGTGCTCAGTGAACCAGGTAGCTGCAGAGTCAAAGACTAGTTGGAGGGAGTTCTGTAGCAGCATGGGGTCATTGTGGGAGGCAACAGAACAGCATCATCAGCATAGAGAAGCATCTTACCTGCTAACTGCTGGGTAGGGAGTTAAGAAAGAGTGAGAATAGTAGGGGTCCAAGAATTGAGCCCTGCGGCACCCCAGAGCGGGGCATGTTTCAGAGAAGTACCATTGACTTTCACACATTGGGAGCGGCGGAGAGATAGCTGGTGCACCAGGAACAGGTCCTGAGGCAAAGCCTATTAGGTCGAGGGTGGAGAGCAAAAGAGGATGCGAAACAGTATCGAATGCTTTAGACAGGTCAATGAATATAGCACCAGCCAGGGCACCAGAGTCCAAGGAGGCATGGAGGAAGCTGGAAAATTCCAGGAGTGCTGTATTGGTACTATGACCTGCTCTGAACCGTGTTGTTCAGGGCAGAGAACATTGTACTTACAGAGGTAGTCAGAGACTTGGGACGACACAATTTTCTCTAACGCCTTAGAGAGGGGGGAGAGGATTGAGATGGGTCGGTAGTTACCCGAAGAGTCCTGTCACCACCTTTATGGACAGGGTAACTGTGGCAATCTTCCAGACAGAGGGAATTGTCCGAGACAGAGTGATTTGTTGAAAATGCATGTAATAGGTGAGAGGACCTGATCCAAGACCTGACGTAAAAGGCAGGGATCAAGTGAGTCATTACTGATGGTGTTACCTTTTAGGGCTTTTAGCAAGTAAGGCCTAGCTTCTTGCATGGTGACACGACGCAGGTGGAAAGAGGGGCGGGCAGTGGGTGGTGGTACAGCTGGAGGAGGTGGACTGAAAAAGTTACTAGGAAGTACTGAGCTAAGGTCGGTGAAGGAGTTATTGAGGTGGGAGGCAATGAGGGCAGGGTCAGAGGAGACGGTACCATTGATGTTGAGAAGAGAAGGAGAGGGGGACTGGGAGTGACCATTCAGTTGCTTAATGTTGTCCCAGAAGCACCTGGGGTTCCCCCAGGAGGAGGTAAGAGAGGCTTGGTAGTATTCCGCCTTTGCTTTTCGGATGGCCCAGGTGCACTGGTTACGGGCAGCAGCATAGGACTGCCTGTCAGCTGAACGGCCAGTAGCAACAGCAAGGTGCCAAAGATTGTCACGTTGCTTAAGTTGCCACAGAAGGGCAGGGGTGATCCAAGGGGCATGTTTCACTTTGGACCTCCTAGCAGTTATGGGAGCAAAGATATCACAGGCAAAGTTGAAAGTGCTTACAAAGAGGCAGGCCAGAGTCAATGTTGGTTGCCCTTGTTAGAGGACCAATCAGTGTGGGCAAGGAAGCGCTTAAGGCCTATGAGTCCCCCAGGCCTAAGCCGCCTTCAAGAGGTGGTTTTGACCGGGGATGAGAGCCGAGGGGTTTCCCAGTTGAAAAGCACAGGGGAGTGGTCACTGAGGCAGTCAGGAAGGATTTGGATGTTGTGGATGCGGATTGGCCTGTTAAACCCATGGTGCTGGAATCATTTCAGCCAATCTAGATGTAGGGCATTTTATACCCTTTTTATAATAGTTGAGGATAAATCATTAATAAATTAAGGTCTATTAATATCTTTGCAAAACATTTACACTCTACAAACATAGTGTGATACATAAAGGGATAAACAGCCACGTTAGTTGAAATGGACATTCATTTAAAATGTGTGATAGCGTTATAGGAATATATTTTGAGATGGAAGAATCTTGTATCAGTATGCAGCCTCAACCAATAAGATTTAGCTGTAGGAAATGACATCAACATATGTCACATTAGAAATAAATCACTCTGCTGCATGACGGGTTGTTGTCATGATTAATAACTTATTTACAGTTACATGCAGGGGAATATGGCCCTCCAAACTGCTATTCCTGTGAGCACTACACGACAGGCTTGATTCTGATCTCCAACATAAGTCAGAACATTATTTGCCTTTTAGAAGGTTGTACCCCTTACACATCTCTTACGGAACTCCATGGGCAGGATTTTCAAAGCTCAGTCACAAGCTGCAACAATGGCAGCTTGCGTTGGGTGCCAATGCATCCGAGACCCTTGTCCACTTTTCCATTGGACAAGGTCCTGGTGCCCAAGTCCTGCAGCTTGCACCAACAGTGGCAGTGCACCCAACAGATGGCACATGCACAAGGTGTGCCACAACAACTGCAGTGTATTGGGGTAGCAGCTGTGCCTTTGCTCAAAGGAGCACAGGTAGCTAGCACCCCACCACCACCACCACCACTGATCTGCTGGTAACCCAGTCTGGTGATCTAGTGCTCCCCCTGCCCCAATATGCCATAATGCTGAGTTTTATAATAACACAGTCCATTCCTAGTGATCTAGCAGCTCCTCCTCTCCAATCCCTGATATGCCTGTAATGTGTATTATTAAAATAAATGGCAATCCCTGGTGTGCTAGTCCCCCCCAGCCCTGGTATGTCGATCGTGCACAAAAGTAACACAGAACAGTACATTACATGCAATCTAGTGTCTCTGTCCCCAGCCCCATATGTCTGAATATGTTAAAGCTGCCAACAGCCTGTCCTGATGGTCTAGTGGCCCCACACCCTGACAGGTAATGCCCACCACCCCTCTCCACCCCATCCCAAACCCTGATTGGGCACCTGACACAAACATTCTCACACCACCATGGCCGGATGCCAAATGGATTGTCACCAGAGCACATATCATATACAGTAGGAGCTCTGACAGTGCATTTGCTGGCCAGCATGGTGGTGTGAGGAGGGCTGTGCCTGTCGCCCAATCAAGGTTTAAGATGGGAGGGTGAGTGGTGGAGGGCATTACCTGGCAGAGTGGGGGGCCACTAGACTACCAGGACAGGATGTTTGCAGCTTTAACATATCCAGGCATAGGAGGCTGTGAGTGGGGACACTAGATCACATGTAATGTACTGTTCTGTGCTACTATTGTGCAGTACCAGCCTACTGGGGCTGGGGAGGGGGATAGCACATCAGGGATTTCCATTTATTTTAATAATACACATTACAGCCATATTGGGGATTGGGAGGGGGAGCCACTAGACCACCTGGGGTGGACTGTGTTATTATAAGACTCAGCATTACGGCATATCGGGATGGGGAGAACACAGTGGCATCTAGTTTCCAACCCTCCAAGAGGATGTTTAAGTACCATTAGACCAGCCCTTGGTCTCTTTGCCCTTGCGGAAGGTTTTGAATATTCAACTTTAGGGGATATGGCAGCCTGTATCTGCCACAAGCCTGCTAGCAGCATGCCGCAGGCACTTTTGTGGCACAAGGCTGGTGCAAACCCCCTTTGGAGCATCCAGCCTGCATTTGATGCAGGCTGCTTTGACACAATTGCTCTGGGTACAACCCTTTATACAAGGTGCCTGTTGCATGAGACATGTTTGAAGCAGGCACCTTGCATCCTTCTCAGGGCTTTGAAAATCTGGCCCTATGACTCCTTTTATACCTTGTAAAAAATCAGTGTGTGAGCTTATACCTCTGGAGAGAGGCTTTCCTATTCAGAATGATGAATTTACCAAATCTTCCAATTCTTTGCTACAGTTTTGCATTTACTTACTTCTCACATACTACCACGACACTGCAGCATTAGTTCAGATGATGTGCGGGTGGCAGCACCGCTATATGGACTACCACTCAGGCACTCCTGACTAGTGGACACCCTGGCTCTGGGCACCTCCAAGTAATCAGGTCAATACTCTCACTGGACAGTGTGCTGGACACTAGTACAGCAGGACGTAACTCAGCCTGCCATCTGGTAGGAGCTGGCAATCTCTCCATACCCTCTGCCAGAGTCAAAATCTCTAATATCCATACCAGTTTTACATTCCCTAACTAATAGTAGACCCATCTCCTACCTGTTTAAACTAGACCAGTTTTTGGCACCAGATCTCTCACCATCTTCAACACAGCTGGTAGCATCTCCCAGGCACAGACAGAGCAAAAGTGTCCCTCAAAATAAAGACACTCACTTTGATGAGATCCTCTGTGCATCACAAGATTGCTAGGGACATCCCTTAGGGACTATTCTCTTATGATGCTCTCTCCATTCCACATATTCAGTACACTCCCACCAGAATTAAAGGTGATCTACCCAAATGGCCTTCCAACTTCAAGTTCCCAGAATCATCACTGGTGTCCTGGTGTGTGACCTTGGAGGATACCAGATAACTAGACAGTGAGTTCTGATGTTCTTACACACTAGATCCATAGAAATCTGTTGCATGTGAGGGACCTTTGCCTCTTTGGGTGGACTGCCAAGAGCCCTTAGTCAGGTGTACTCAAAAGGCCACCTGTATCCTCCTATCACTTTGCTATGTTGCCATTTCTTCACTCCACCCATTGACTTTCAAAATCTCTTCCAATCAGCAAGATCCATGGACTGCTATTCTTATAAATAAGCCTTCTCCCGCTGCTGACAGAAGAGCGTTTTTACATTCATGCTATGTGAAGGTTTACAATTAGTATTTACAATTCACATAAACAATTAGCATACAATAATTCATTAAATACTTAACTATTAAGGGTGACACCTTAGGTATAATGATACTTTTTTAAATATAATTAGCAATAAGATATTTTTAATTAAACACAAAACATTCACAAAGAAATCCTCATGAAGATTTTAAAAATCCACATGGCACATGAAGTTTTGAAGACAGCCATCATGAAAAAGTTTCTAAGTCATACACAAGCAAAATGTTTAATGCTAAGAAAAAAGGAATTGGTCATGGATTCAAGTGACTAAAAAATATCATTGCATGCATTTTGTACTATAACTACAATATCATAAAAAAAAAGAAAATAGGTAGAAAGTTATACCTCGTTTCCTGCTTTTTGCTGGGACTGCAGTAGAGGTGTGCAAAAAAAAAAACTTTCCACCAGTGGAATTTCTGTGAAAGTTGGATTTTCACTTCCATGAAAGTGTGGAAATCAAATTAGCAACTTTTGCTGAAATTCTGGCTTAGAATGGTGAAATAAATGTGTACAGTGTGGATTATTGTTTTAAACTGTGGAGACAAAAGTCTGCAGAACTGATAACTGAACTGCACAATCAAAATACATACTGAGGAATAATTCATTAAACTGCAGAAAACAAAATACCTCAGAACTATTATTCTACAGTTCATGTGTATTATTCCACAGTTCAGTCAAAAAGTTCCTTAGAAGAGGGCAAAAATCCACCAAACACATTTGGAAGATTCCGTTCTCACCAGTGGCAGAAGCTTGGAAAATTCCATAAAATTTCCAAATTTTTGCAAAAGTTCAGTGGAAGTGGAATTTGCAACTTTTGCCCACCTCTAGACTGCAGGGACCTGCTGACAGAAAGTTATAGTAGAACTCATGCATAGGAACTAAAGTGCCCTGCACATCTTGTTTCTTACAAGGCCCCTGAGGGCCCAGTGGAAAGCAAGTTAGGAATCACCTTCTAATTCACGCCAAAATGGTCCTGCACAAAGCATGTTACCACTCTGCTTTATCAGAAACTAAGGAAATTAATTTTGAAAAAGGAAAAGCATTTTAACAGAGATATGAGATACACAGAGACAGATAGATAATACTTTTGTTTTATACAGGTAACATGCCATTAGGTAAAAATATCCCTTGTTACAGAACAGTCCTGTGTATTGATCGTTCCAATTTCTGTAAAAACAATACAAAATACAAATTAAGAATAACAATCACAAGCATTTGAGAAGAAGCTTTCCAATTGATTAATAAAAGCAGATACTGATAGTGAGATATAAGCAGAATAAGGGAATGTGTTCCATTATATGGCAACCTGAAAACTTAGGGCTTAATTTTCAAAGAGCCCTTAGAGCAACACAAGTTGCACCACTTTAGGGCTGCAGAAAACTCCGGGTGCATCAAGGACCCTGCACTCAATTTTATAAAAGGGGTTCCCTGCACCAAAAACTCAGGAGTTGCTGCAGCCACAGGATTGTGCCAAACATTTGGTGCACCTGCAGGTATTGCCTCAGGGATCCAACCTCTCTGCCTGGCACAGCACTAGATGCACCGCAAGGGTTCGGGGGTAAATTTGTATGCCAGGAGGGTGCTGAGGGAAGAACAGGCAGAGAAGGTGCCCTAGGTGGTGTTGGGGATAGAGCAGGCATGACAGAGAGTGATGTGGCACCCAGCGGGGGTGACATTTGCAGAGCCATGCAGCTGATCAGTTGAGACCTCATAGTGGGGGGTTGTCACGGATGGATAGTGACATGGCCCCAGGTGGGCATAGCCCTGCAGCTTCCCAATAGGTGCACAAAGTCAGAAATCTGTAGGCAGGGGGTAGCTTGCCACAGTGTGGTAGGGTGGGTACTAGGGGGACTGAGGCAGTGCATGAACAATAGTCCCCCTCAACACTGGCTGCTCTCAATCTGCAGCTCCAGCTTCCTGCCTACAGGGTTCTGACTTTGTGCACCTATGGGGCAGCAGCCAGGGCTGTGCCCACCTGGGTCCATGTCACAGTCGATCCCTGACAACCACCCACAAAGTGGTCCCATCTGATCAGCTGTATAGCTCTACAAATGGCACACCCACTGTGTGCCACATTATTCCCTGTCAATCCCACTGTCTCCCCAATTCCTCCTAGGCTATTTTCATGACACTTCTGCCCCAGCCCTCAGTTTCAGATCCCTCCAAATTACCACAGTGTGTCGCAGTGATGCAAGTCCCTTAGACCACCTCCTGACTGGTCTAAGTTAAGCCACTTGTTGTATCCATGGAGGGGCTTCGAAAATTGCAAACAAGACAATGGTGCAGCTCTGCCATGATGCAATCCCCCTTTCAGCCTGTGCATGGTTGCTTCTGTTGCTAGGGTAATGCGGGGCAGCTTGGGTGCAAGGCATCCCGATTTCAAAGCAGTCTGCATTCAAAAATCAGGATTGTCACAAAGTTTGACACAAGGTGTCACTTGTGTCATACCATTTTGGCCAGGCACCTTGTGTCAAACATACCCTTCTGAAAATCGGAGCCATACTGTCTTTTCACCAAATCTAGTATTACACCTAGCAAAACTAATTTTCTTAGGCCCAGATGTTCAGAAATGCACCAAAGCCCAGCTCAAGTCCGACGCAGAACAAGTACGATGCACCATGGTGCAAGTGGAGCCATATTCAGAGGTTGCACAGGCCGAACTGCACCAGCGCAATGTGGCTGAATATGGCAGAGTTGCACCATGGCGTAACCAGAGGTGTGCCATGGTGCACACAGAGATGCTCCAGTGCACCCGTGGCAGCAGAGCAGCAGAGATACAGAAGGGGGCAGGGCACAGACCCAGGGACAGGGCCATGGCAGCACAGTGACAGGCCACAGGAGGCCTCCACCAGCAGGGCACAGTAGGGCACACATGGGCACCTCGACACTGGATCCCAGAATACAACAGTGGCATGGACAGCAGGGGACAGGAGGTGCCAATGGCTGATGGAGGGCCACCAAGGAAGCCCCTCCCCAGCAGGCTGATGGCTGTGCCCCACCCCCCGAGACCGCAGCAGACCACACCCAGGACCATGCAGCCATGTACACACATGCCACACAAGCACAGAGGGAGCCCACACGGGGGCACCGAACAGGCCGGGTGGCAGGCAGTGTGGCAGAGCACATGGGACAGACTGCACAATGCCAGGAAGAGGACCACAACTCAGTGGGCAGACAGTACCTGACCAACGACCATAGCTGTGAGCCACCACCATGCCCACACCTGCCACACCCCCCCCTGACTGCCACCCACTGGGCTCCTCAATGCACAGCCATCGACCCAGGGTGTGGCCACCACCACAGCGGGACATACCACAGTGCACAGCAGGGAACTACGGAAGCACAACACACACCCTCACATGCACACAACATGGACCAACACTGGGCCACAGCAGCATGGTGCTGCACGTCACCTGCAAAGCAGTTATGGACACAGGTGGGTATGCCAGGCAATATATATTTATGGAACACTGATGTACAGCTCCAGCAGGGGCTGGGGAAGGGTAGGGACAGTGAGAGAAGGGGACAAGGAACAGGGACTGCTCAGTGGGAGGGGGGACTGTAGGGACAGGCCCAACAGGGGCATCAGGGGACACAGGGGCAACCCTAGCGATGACCCCGGCCAGCCACCCTGGCATGCCATCCCCCACTCCTCTCTACCACCAGCATGCCCTGCATGGCCGCCACCACCCCAGGTATGCCCGAGACCAGGAGCAAGGTCCACCGCATGGGCCAGTTCAGCATCTGGTGCAGCAGTGTCCGCACTGGATGGTGGACACCTATAGCAAGGAAGATGACAGGTGCCCAGTGCAAGGGCCAGGGAACCATGCCCACCCACAGTGCGCATGTGCACAATAGGGAACACGCCATCATGCACGACATGTGTGTTGTTGGCCCTGCGCAGCTTGTGCTTTGCCGATGCAGTATACTGTTCACACATCTTGCACAATTGGCACCATGTCAGCGCAGTGTGCATGCACACTGCAGGCCTGAGAACCATGCATGCGTGGGCAGTGCACTGCTGCTTGCTCTGGTGCAATACCATTGCGCATGGAGAATTATCTCGATACTCAGATGCTGCATGCAAATGAGCTCATCAGCCTATGTGTGGTGCAGTGGGGTGTATTAGCATGCCATTACTGTTGTGCACAGCCTCATTTGCATGCGTTGCGCCACATACAGGCCACCGAACAGCACAGGCCATGTACCGGTATTGCAGCCTTCATAGGTGTAGTGGCTGCCGCAGCAGCACACTGGGGGCTGACAGCACTGCAGGGTGGGATGGACCAAGGTGTTGCTGCCAGTGCCTCAGTGGGTATGCACTGTCACCTGTGTGAAGCATGCCACGGTTGGCCCTCTGATCAGTTGTGCTCCACCTCCTGCCTGTTTCTAATGCCCACACCACCATGCACACCCTGCCCTCCCCCATCCCCAGGACTGTGCTGCCCATCGCACCCTGCCCATGCCACGCACACCCACTGGGTGGCCTGTAGGGTTGTCCCCACATTCATATCCATGGCACGGTGCAGGACTGTGCCAGTTGATGGCATTCTGTGCACTCCCAGGGTGTGTGGCGCAGGCATTGGTGTGCACCCCCTGGCATCACATGCCACCTGGCAGGTGATACTTGGGCACCCTGTCCAGTTGATATGCACCAGTCCCACAGGGCCAGGTGGCATGCAGATGCCCATGTGGGTGCAGGCACTAGCCCCACTCATGCCAGGCATGCATGCCACCTCAAGGCCATCCTGCAGCAGTGCTGTATGTTCCGCCTGTGTGCTGGGTAGATGGCTGCATTCCACAGCACGTGGCAGCACAGCAGTGGGGACCTGAGTGGGGATGCGGGCCATGGCCAGCTGGGTGATGCCCGTGGTGTCCCCTGTTGGTCCTTGGCTGGTGCCCTGCGCTGCTCCAGCACTGCTTCAGCATGGCCCTGTTCAGGTGGTGCTGGTCCACGTTCTCTGTATCAATCTGGTTCCCGATGGTGCTGCGGGCATGGTACCACCTGTGTCGGGCATGCTGCCACCGGGTCCTTCGTCAGTCACGTAGCTTTTCTTCCTGCCACCTCACACCCCTCATTACCACCCCCATCAGGACGGGCACACTCTCCATATCTCCTGCTGTCCACTGTCCCCCAGACGGTTGGCTGCTGGCTGTGTGCCACAATGGTACATAGGCTTTGTGTCTGTGTGTGTGTGTGTGTGTCTCTCTCTCTCTCTCTCTCTCTCTCCCCCTCTCTCCCTCACCCATGCTACCTCTCTGTCCCTCTCCCTCTGAGTCTGGTCATGTATCCAGCTGTCTATCTGTCTTTGTGTATGTCTGCCTCTCACTCCCACTCTTGGTGCAACTGCTGTCTGTGTGTCTGCACCCTGTTTTACTAGGAACAAGTCTGGTCGGAGCAACTATGATTTGCTCCACACTTGCGCCATGGTTTCATGGTTGAATATGCCACTGCACTGGCTATTCATGGGACCTCCCCCTGCACTTTCACCTGCATACATTATAGCTGTGCTTTGGCGCAATGGATTTTGTGCTGTGCACTGGCTCCTGCTGAATATGGCTTCTTGGTGCAATTCCACACTTGCGCTGGTGCAACTCAGTTGTGCCATGCGCACTCAGAATATCTGGGCCTTAATGTGCACAGATCTATTCAATCATGAACTTGATCCTCTTTTTTACAAAATACAGTGCGAGTAATATAATGATTAACTTGAAATAATTAATTTTTGTGTAGTAATTTCAGCCAAATTGTAGCACATGTTGTATCAAAGGACTGCCAATTCAACTTTTTTAAAACTGCACAATGGTGAGTAGTAAAACTACAACCTAATACTTACTATTCAAACAACCCTTTTGCTGCAGTATGATATATCAAATTATTATATTTCAGAGAAGGTAAAACTAATTGCTCAGCGATTGTTTTCCTGACAGATGTTTTAAGACACCTAGTGGTATATAATTTTTTTTTCTTATTTATGATTTAAATTTTATTGCAATTCAGAAAAATCAGCATAACAAATGGCCACCGATATACAACATGAGAAACCCTGGTGGGGGGATCCCCTTGGAAATAGAACTCTAAGCATGGTCTGCACATTGTATGAATAGTATCTATAACAGCAAAAACTGATATATTCAAGAGGATAAAGAACATGGCTGTCCAAGCAAATAATAAAATGATGCAATATATAGCCAACAGTTAATTAAGCAAATGAGAACTGACCACATAATTATATTGTCTTGTAATAAGAGCACTATACATGGGAGGTTGGGAGAAGGCCCTGGACAATATCTTAGGGGGAATCTTGGGAGATCATGGGTAGGGTCCCATGCCATTAGTTACAGAATGCCACTACTTATTCTGGAACTACTAGGGTGTGCACCAGAGAACATATAACGGCCTTATGGGATTGCGAAGTAGGAAGAAGCTAAATATGGGCCCCAGATTTTATCATAAAGCTCGAGTTGTTGATTAGTGTAATAGAGAACACCATTATAACAAGCTACTTTGTCTCGTTCTAGGAGCCACTCCAATAGTGCTGGGGGGGTGGGTGATGTCCTTCCAGTGCCTGAGTATAATTCTTTTTGCAGTAACCAAGGCTCCTTGGAGCCAATGTAGTTTGCTGCTCAGGTCTGCTGATCCAACTCTGCTTCACGTGTGATGTCTAGCATGACTAAGGAGAAGTGAGGGTCAGGCCCTGTACTTACAGTGGTTCTGCAGGCCTGTTGGACTTTGGACCAAAACAGTTGTAGCTTCGGGCAGGAACAAAGAATGTGAGATATATCTCCTCTTGAGTAGGAGGAGGAGTATATCCAGAAAGTGTCTGATGGTGCTAACCACCATTTGTGCAGTTTTGGTGTTGTGTGCTGCCTGTGCTGGATCTTGAATTGGGTGAAAAGGCTTGGATGTTTCTTAGTGCAGTTTTTAAGGCCTTCCAATAAGAGTCCAACTGCTTCTGTGGGAGCTCCATATCCATGTCTTCACTCCATTTTACATGGATCTTTTCCATTTCAGATGTAGCCATAGTGCACAGCTTTCTGTAAATATGGCTGGCCTTGGGAGTATACCATCATCCGGAGCAGTGAGTTTCTCAAATACATTTATATTGCCAGACCGAAACTTGAACCCAAGAAGAGGAGTTAGTGCAGATTGAAGCTGGAGATACTGCCAGTGACTATGCTTCTCAAACCCAGATTCTAGTTTAAACTGTCCCAAAGATCTTTAGATATCCAAACTTGAAATCAATTAAATGGGATAGCTGGTGGATGCTCCTGGAGGACACTGCTTGCTAGTTCACTGGGCACCACCAATTGTGAGGAGGGATTCCTCCAGAGGGGAAGGTTAGGTGAGCCTCCAGGGAGCTAATTTGAGTGTTTGGCTACATGGTCCAAAATTTCACTGTGAACACAATTGTGGGGTGGAAATGCAGGCCAGTTGGGACCCCCCCATACATCACAGCACTTCAGAGGTCTCTGCTTACTACGTGCACTTTACATTGGGCCAATTTAGGTAGCATTTTTGATGCCAGAGGAGATTAGGCCTTAGACAACTGTAATAAGATACAGTATGTGCTGCAAGCCTCAACATGATGTCTGTGAGGCCTAGTTCCCCTTTCTCTAGGGGTAAGACTAGTTTCTTGTGGCTGATCTGTTGCAGGCCTTTCCCCCAATAGAAGTGAAGCATCTTCTGGTGCACGTTTGCTGAAAAAGCTTGGTTTAATCTGTATAGGGAGGTTATCGAGAATATGCTGAATTTTGGCTGCTGCCGTCATTTTAAATGCCTGAGCTTTGTCCCAGTGTGACAGGGGGAGGCAGTTCCATCTTACTATGTCCTTAGTCAAGTAAGACATTTTGGGGGGGAGGTTAAGCCCTCCCAGAGCTATAAGATTCCATGTGAAATTTATTCCGAGATATTTCAGAGAGCCTTGTACCTCCTGGAGTCCCCAGGGGAAGTATAGTACATGTCTAGTCTCCAGCAACAATGGTAACATCTGCGATTTGGCCATATTTTTGCTTTGTAACTAGGCAGGCTGCCAAACTTCGGAAGACAGGTCAGTACAGCAGGGACAAATTCTTCTGGCTCTGTTAGTGTCAGCAGAATGTTGTCCACGTAGGCTAGAGCTTTATGCTCCTCTCACATCTCTATATCATGAATATCTAGATGGCTCCAGATGGCCTGTGATAAGGGGTCTAAGATGAGAATGAATAAGAAGGGGGAGAGTGGACAGCCTTGCTGCATCCCTCTCCCAAAATGAAAATGGTAGTGAGGCCATCGAGCTAGTGAGCACCGAGGCCTATGCCCAATTACAAAGGATGCAAATATACATAAGAAGTGTCTCTCTGAAACCAAATACCTGTAACACATGGAACAAGTATGGCCACTCCACCCTATCGAATGTCTTTTCAGCATCAAAAGAGAGGAGTACTGCTAAGGGATGGAGATGAGATGTCTGCCATATCAGATTAAGTAGATGCCTTGTGTTCTCTATGCTGCACCAGAGTAGGACAAAGCCAGCCTGGTCTCTGTTAAATAGATCTGGAATAAAACCTCAGAGCATAGAGGCTATCATCTTGGCATATGCCTTACAGTCTGCTGAGATTAGTGAAATTGGCCTGTAGCTACCACATTGAAGGGTGTCTTTTCTGGGTTTAGAGATGAGAGAAATTACTACCATATGCATAGAGGTATTAAGGGGCCTTTCTGGGTGATCTCATTGTGGGCAGCCATCAAGAGATCTAGGAGGACTTGTTTAAAGAGTCTGAGGCATTTCTCTGGGTGGCCACCACTTCCAGGGGCTTTACCAGCTGGCACTGAGCTGATTACCTCATCTAGTTCCTTAAGGGTGAAAGGCTTCGCCAGCTGCTCACGAATCTCTCTGATTATTCTGGGCAAGCCCTGTGTGGATGCGAAGGAGGCCAGCTCATCCAGAATAGGATTTACTTCTTGCCCATAGAGGGTCTTGTAGAATTTCTGAAAGGCTGTATTAATATCCTCTGTTCTTCTGTGGACCTCCCCAGATGCGGCCTTAATCCCTGGGATTTTAGACCTTTCTTGTCACTTTTGGAGTTGATGTTCAAGAATTTTACCAGGCCACTCCCAGGACTCCCAGAGGATTGGCAGAGCCTGAAGAGGGCAAACACAGCTTATTGGTGCAGGTATACATTGATTTTGTACCGCGTGCCAACAGTCTTAGCCAGCAGTTCAGGAGAGTGACAGAAAGTTTCCAGTTACTTCTCCTCTCATTCCCGGAAAGCTAGCAGCTGCTTCTCTAGATCCTTTGCCTTTTGTCTTTTGATGTGTGAGGCATAGCTGCTACATCAACCTCTGTCATAAGCTTTGAGAGCATCCCACCTGGTAACCCAGGCATCCCTCCCTCCCTTCCCTCCTATGGAGCTCACAGGAGAGTTCCTGCAGCAAGAGCAGTCCAGCTTCTCCAGGTACAGACTGCGGACCTTTAAAAAGACTTTGTACACCATTTCTGTTGGCAGATAAGTTCTAATTGTTACTTCTGTCCTGCCATTCCTGGCTACCCTCCCTAGACAGCCCCTCCCTGTTCCCACCTTGACCTTGTCCATCTGTTGTAATCTGACCACATTAATCCCCTCATTGTTCTAACCCTTTATGTATCTCCGTCCCACAGGTTGCCCTCCCCAGATGTCCCTCCCTTCCATCACATGAAGCTCTCAGGAGAGCTCCTGCAGCAAGAGTGGCCCAGCTTCTCTAGGTACAGACTGTGGACCTTTAAAAAGACTTTGTATGCTGTTTCTGTTGGCAGACAAGTTCTGATTGTTACTTTTGACTTGGTGTTTCCCTGTGGGTGCCTATCTACTGATCCAGTTTGCCTGTTACCTTAAGGGTGCCATCCTGCAGCTGCTCAGTGGGGAGTCACAAAGGAGCCTGGCATTGTACAGCAGTTAATTCATTGTGTTTAATCCTACAATCACTATTTCCTTTTGTTCAGTTGTGCCTAGTATCTGCACTGTATTTACTGGGGATCTTAGTGCTGCATTTAGGGATACTATTGTTTGTACAGCTTCCATTGTGCCAAAATCCAGGAATTTCCTTTAGTTTGTTGCTTGTTTGTGTGATCTCCTGCTATGTCCTGAGGTCATGCTGCTGTGCATATGCAGTTCACCCAGCCGCCCCACTCCCTTCTCTCTCCAGTCCCATTCCTGCCTTGACTTTGCCCCCTCTGTTGTAATCTTACCATGTTAATCCCCTTATTGTTCTAACCCTTTATATCTCTCCCTCCCACAGGCTGCCCTCCCCAGATGTCCCTCCCTTCCCTCCCATGGAGCTCACAGGAAAGCTCCCGCAGCAAGACAGGCCCGGCTTCTCCAGGCTGCCCTCCCCAGACATCCCTCCCTTCCATCTCATGGAGCTCACAAGAGAGCTAATGCAGCAAGAGTGGCCAGCTTCTCCAAGTACAGACTTTGGACCTGTCTTAGCCCATCAATGCTTATGCGTCTATTGCCTCATTCACCCTGGATCATTATTTCCTTTATAGTGGACCCTTGCCACATGATTACGTTACATTACTAGATGCTCCTGAAACTATCTCCTAAGTTTGCCTGCAGTAGGTTATATTCTATGGCTACTAGGAGTCACTGCTGAGTCTGATACTCCTTTCTAGGCCCCCAGCTAAATTAACTCTATCTGTGCCAAGTCAGATCTACTCTGCTAGGATTCTCCCAGGACTCTTAGCATCTACTTGTGTTATCCTCCACCAATTACACTGTCCATATCGCCGGTTTCAAACCGTCAACCTTCCACACTAGAGGTGGTGCCTCAAACCACTAGACCAGCTCAGAGGCAATAATTGTTACTGGCCTGAAGCACCCCTTAATCTTCCAGTATCCTTACCCTGTTATCCTCCCACTCATCTTGCCACTTGTGTTACCACCTGCTGACCTCTCAGAGCTGCCAATAGGAGCAGACTACTTTGTACTTCTCAACCAGCTATACATAACCAGTTCACGAATGGACTGCTGCCCTGAATGTTTATGAGACTGTACAATGCAGACATAATATCAGTGAGTCTGCTCATTCTGTCTTGTCTCCTCTCAGATTACTTTGTCTCTCACTCGCTCAGTCAGTCACCCACTGGCAATGATTCCACTGCATTAAAACATCTTAATAAGGATCCATGTCTATGGTGTTTCATCATGCCTTGCCTACCCAAACAAGATGCAGTCTGCCTAGGGCACTGGCTCCATCACAACCTCCACCTACCTCGGATGCCTGGAAGTCTTTCCTTAATAAACAATTGCTCATTTGCTTTTGCCGTGCTACAGCATCTCTCTCTACTCCTGTGTGCAGGTGACGTCAAGCCCAATCCTGGTTTCCCCCTACAGTTCCATTGACCCTCCAGCTGCAAATGCACAAAGAACTAATGGTAAAGGCCTGAAAATTTCCCACATTAATGCCAGGAGCCTGCGCCCTACACTTGCTGAGCTTGAGACATGGGTTGTGCAACACAACCCAGATATTCTAAGGATATCTGAGACCTGTCTCAAACCATCTATTAGCCAGCATGAGGATACAGTGCAAGGGTATGCCTGTTTCAGGAAGGACCAGACAGGTAAAATGGGGGTGGGTGTCCTTCTTTATGTTAAATCAGGCATAGAGGCTACAGAAATACCTACACCATCCTCAGACCTTCCTGTGGGGGAATCCCTGTTCATTACTATAATTCTAGGGAATGTAAAGAAAATTATAATAGGTTGAATCTACCTCCCCTCTAAAGATGCACCCGCTACCCTCTCCTCCCTCATCCCTTCCCTAGCTGACCTCCCCCAACATGACCTGGTGATTTGTGGTGACTTTAACACTGACTGGTTAAACCCCGCCATGAATAAGATTTACTCAATCCTGGCCAATGCCAACATCACGCAGCTCATCCCTGACCCCACGAGAATTAATAGTAGATCAGGCAATCATTTCTTGATTGATTGGATAATTACCAATTGTACCCACAAGGTCAGGTCAGCTGGCACTGTCCCAAACCGTATCAGTGACCATTTGCCAATGTACTGTATCTGGCACAACAATTTCCCCAACCCTCCCCCTAAAATAATACTTGCCAGGGATATGTCACACTTCAATGCACAGGCCTTCCAAGAGGCTTTAACTAGTGCAGATTAGAGACCTATTAACCTGATTCCGGATATCAACCAGGCTCTCGACTTCTTCATCTCAACCTTTTCTACCGTACTGAATATTCATGCTCCATTGCTGAAACAGCGAATCAAGGACCTTAAAGCTCCATGGTTATCCTCAGAACTTAGGAAACTCATGAACTCCTGTGACAGAGCATGGTGTACCTTCAAAGGTAGTGGTCTCTGCAAGGATTGGACTGCTTATAGACAGCTCAGAAATGCCAGCAAAAAATCTCTTAGCAAGGCTAAGCAGAGCTACTACAAAACTCTACAGACTAAACTGCTCAATAACCCTAAAGACTTCTGGAAGCAAATTAATTTGCTTTCAAAATGTAAAACTACAGTATATCCCAGCTCCCTTAAAGCCCAAGGTAATGTCCTTTTGGATCCCCCATCAATAACTGATGGTCTTAATGAATTCTTCACTGACCTTGACAATTATACCTCTCACTTTGTCAGCACTATGGACCTCCCTCCTCTCCCCCTAGCAGTGGACCTGGGGCAAAGACCAGCCTTTCATCTAAAATTAGCAACTAGGAGGTATGCAGGCTGCTTTCCAACTTAAAATCTGAAAGTACCCCCGGTTATGATAACCTTGAACCGAAGTTCCTAAAACTTGGTACCAAGGGCATTGCTGTGCCAGTGAGAAACTTAATAAATAGATCCTTTCGATCAGGAGTGGTACCTGACAAATGGAAGGTAGAGGTGGTTGTCCCAATCCACAAGGGTGGTCCACCTAAGTTCGTAGAAAACTACAGACCTTTCTCCATTCTCTGCCCTTTGGCAAAAATACAAGAGTGCATACTCTATAATCAACTTCAGGACTACCTAGATTCATACCACCTCCTCTCCATGTACCAGCACTGGTTCAGGAAGAATCACAGCACCCTGACAGCTCTGAAAAAAATCACAACTGACATTTCTGCAGTTTTGGATCAAGGTCAAGCTACAGGCTCAATCTTCCTCAACCTAACGGAGGCCTTTGACCTGGTTGATCACAATATTTTGCTGTGCAGACTGCACAACCTGGGACTTCATTTTTGTGCCAAGGCTTGGCTATGTAACTACCTCTCACACCACACTCAAAGGGTCAAATGGTCTGATGCCCTCTCAGATCTCAAACAGATTTGGTATGGTGTTTCTCAGGACTCCGGACTGACCCCGCTATTATTCTCACTCTTCATAAATGAACTGCCAGTCGAGTCTGGAGGTGCTACAGTTCATCTTTATGCAGATGATGCCATCATCTACTGAACATCCACTGATTTGGGCTGGATAAACCAGAATCTGGAATCTGATTTCATGCCCTTGAGGAATGTTTCCACGAAAACCACCTGGTCCTCAATACTAAAAAGACCAAGAGAATGCTGTTACATAACCCTGGGGCCACACCACTGTCTCTGGAGCCCCTCACAATCAGGTTACAGGATGGTAGCACCCTAGAACTCGTGGTTCCCCACTTCAGAGTGCCAGCGTGGTGGCTCAGGTCATTACGGTGCCAAGTGGAAAAGTCGCCATATTTTTTTGCGGGCACTGTACCCCTGTAGTTCTATGTGGAGGACTGTGCCCCACACCCCTTTCTTTTTTTTTTTAAATTCAAATTTTATTAACAGATTTTCACGATACAGGGGACAGGAAGTTACAACATACCCTGCATATGTTCGAAGTGTTACATGAGCTGTCCCCATCTCCCCTTCCCCCCACCCTATACAGCAGCAGAGTCTATGCTGTAATATGAGAAACAATACAATATGTGTCATAAATTAAAATTCACTGTTACAGTAACTCATATACCTGATCTGGTCATGATTATCATGTGAAGGGGATCCCAAATATTCTTGTACCACTGCAACTTATTATGGAGGCTCGCTATCGCTTTCTCTGTATGAAGGTTAGCTAGGATTTCATTAACCCATTCCTGATATGTTGGATTTACCGCATCCTTCCAATGCCGAAGTATTATTTTTTTAACAGATAATGCAATCATGGAAATATGAAATCTCCTGATTTTAACTTTGATAGAGGATAGATCTCCCAACAAACATACGTCTGGGGTGAAGCAGTCCTGCAAACCCAAAATAGGATCTAGGTTAGTCTGGATAGCCACCCACAAAGACCTTATCTTGGGGCATGACCAAAAGATGTGAAGAAGTGTGCCATCCTCCTGGCATCCTCTGGTACAAGTCCCCGATCTTATAAGGCCCCATTTCCTCAGCTTAACTGGGGTGTAGTACATATTGTGCATAATGTGATATTGCATAAGTCGCAGTCTATCCTGAGAGACGTATTTATGACAAAACTTCCATAAAACTGACCAGCTGGGAGTGTATTGGGGAAAAAAAGAAACCCAGAGCTTAGTGGGGCCTTCAGGTCTCCCAAATTTCCAATAAAATAGAACTCAGTATATTTTGGAAATAACACCTGGTGACCCCATCAGGGAGGAGAGCTCGGGTACAAATGAAAAGGCAGGTGGGTGAGGAGGGGTATTACCAAGTACTTTAGAAAGCAGGTGTTTTAATTGGACCACCCTGAAGTAATGAGCTACCAGGATGTCAAATTTACGGATTATATTAAAAACTGAGAGCCATTCCCCTTCATCATCCAGAAAAGTAGAAATTATCCCATCCCCAATTTGGGGTAACCACATGCAAGAAATCTTCCTTTTATTTATTGTGAAGGACGGGTAGTTCCAAATGGACTGAGACAAGTCCAAATGTGAGGAGTACCGCAGAAATGAACAAAACTGTACGTGAACTTTTAAGGACGTTTGGAGGATGGGACAACTACAAGTGTCTGGAAGGGATGCAATTTTAACATAGAGCATAGTCAAGGGGTCCATGTTCTCAGACTGGATAAAGTCTAACTCAATTGTGAGCCAGACCGGTCTTAGGTGCTCTGGACCCGGACTCACCCAGCTCATATATTTTGCAATATGACTAGCCCAGTAATAAATTGCCAGATGGGGGATCCGTAATCCTCCATTCATTTTCTGGGCAGCCAGCTTATGGTATGCTAACCTGGATTGCTTATTGGACCAAATAAAGTTGGTGAAAATTCTGTGCATTTTCTGAAACCGTGATAAAGGGATAAAGGAGTTAAGAAGCGAGAGGGGATAAAACAAGCGAGGAAAAACATTCATTTTAATTATATTGATGCGACCCCAAAGAGAGACAGGAAGCTTAGAACATCTATTGCGGTCCTGAACTATCACTTGGGAAAGGGGTTCCAAGTTCTCTTTGAACCAGAAAGAGGGATTACACTTCAAATTGATACCCAGATATCTGAGAACACGAGGAGACCAACCAAGACCAAAAGAGGACACATCGCTTTTGAAAACCTTATGGTTAAGAGGGAAAATGGAGGATTTATTGATGTTCAATTTATAATTTGAGAAAGTACTGAACTTGGCTATTTCTCCTAACATAATGGGGCTAGATGTTTTTGGGTGAGAGAGATGGAGGAGAAGATCATCAGCGTAAGCCGTGATTTTCACCTCATTATTCCGTATCGGAATACCTCGTATTTCCGGATTATTGATGCTATTTCAGATAAGGGGCTCTAAATATAAATTAAATAAAAGAGGGGAGAGGGGACAACCCTGCCTGGTACCGGAAAATAAAAGAAAGGTTTTGGAGAATGCTCCATTGCCAGACACTCTGGCAGAGGGAGATATAAGGCCCAAATCCAATCTATGAACATGGCAGGAAAACGGAATACTTTTAGATCCTGAAACAAGAAATTCCAGTTGACATGATCAAATGCCTTCTCGGCAACCAGGGAGACCAGTCCCGCAGGAAAGGCGGCATCCCTGGACACCGAGAAGACATGTGAAAGAGTACGTAAATGGTCAGCCGATGAGCGCCCTTTCATGAATCCCACCTGGGACATACTAATCAGGTCCGGGAGGAACCGAGTTATTCTGTCGGCCAATATCTCTGAGAGAATTTTAACATCTTGATTCAGTAAAGAGATTGGCCTATAGCTTTGAACTAGCTCTGGGTCTTTATCAGGTTTAGGGAGGAGTACAATCAGGGCTTCAAACAAATGTGTGTCTGCTCTTGTACCAGAAAGAATGTGACAATACAACCGGTAAAGAACCGGTAATAGTTGTGCTCCATAAGTTTTATAGAATAAAGCGGAAAAAACGTCCGGTCCTGGGACTTTGTCTGAGGGCAAAGCCCTGATGACCTCTGATATTTCCTCCAGAGACATTGGGGAAGATAGGAACTTCCTCTGTGGCTCGGACAAAGAGGGTAAAGAAGAATCCCTCAGGTATACCTCGAGTGCATCTAAGGAAGGAGGACTATCCATGTCCCTATATAAATGCTCATAATACGAGGCAAATTCCTGCACAACCTCAGAAGGGGACACCCTCAGGGATCCATCTGCCCGGGACCTGATTGGAGGTATAAACCTAGCAGATTCCTGCTGTTTCAACCTTAAGGCTAGCATGCGACCTGCTTTTTCCACCTGATCAGTGTAATTGGCTTTAGTGCAAATGATAGATAACTCTGCTTTTTCCCTCAGCAAATCTAAATATTTGTCTTTAGCTACCGAGAGCATCCTCATATCCCCTTCTGAGGTATTAGAGGATAAGTTGGTTTCCAGAGACCTAACTAGAGATAATGAGGCTAATAATTCAGCCTCTCGAACCCTTTTCCTCTTTGTGGCTAGGCTAATAATAATCCCTCTCATGTAGGCCTTGAAAGAACCCCACAACATATCAGGTGCCATATCCTCCAAGGAGTTGATAGAAAAGAAGAAATCCATCTGCTCTTTTATTAGGTTGCAATATTTAACATCTTTCAATAATTGTTCATTTAATTTCCATCGGGTTTCTTTTTGGGGAATGTAAAGAAAAGCCAGATTACAAATCACCAGGGAGTGATCTGACACTGGACCTGGCTGAATCGAGGCAGTTAAGACCCCTGGTAGGAGGACCTGAGAGATAAAAAAATAGTCTATGCGAGATTGGGTTCTGTGCACAGGCAAGTTAAAGGTATACTCCCTGTCCTTGGGATGTAATACACGCCACACATCACACAGCCCGCACCGATCCAGAAAATCCCTGAGTGCCTCTGCCCGGAGACAAACTCCTCGACCTCTACCAGACCTATCCACTTCAGGATCCAGAACCAGATTAAAGTCTCCGCCCATAATTATACCAATGGAAAGCATGGAAGGATTATGGAAATAAGCTTCATAAAGAAGCCTGGGGCGTCTACATTTGGCCCATATATGCTATCAAGTAAAATTGGTATGGACCAAAGATTCACCTGGACCAGGACATATCTACCGTCCGGGTCCCTGAGAACTTGCTTAGAGATAAAGGGAATTCCTCTATTGACCAGAATCATAACCCCACAACTGTTAGTGGACCCCAAGGCAGTAAATACCTGCCCAATCTGTTGCCTCCTAAATTGCAGAGATTCACTTTCAAGTAAATGAGATTCTTGCAAGAATGTAATCTGAGAAGACAATAAGCTTAAATGTTTTAACGCTTGATATTGTTTAACTTTTTTTTCTTATCCCCTTCACATTCCATGTAGCCAGATTTATACTACTGGCCATCTAAGTAAGAAAAAGTGGGTCTCTTATGTAACATTAAGGACTTGCAACATTCTTAATTAAGTGTCCAGAACCCATGTTTACTGCTGTATCTCCCTCCCAACCCAACATCAACCTCCCTCCTTCCAATCCCCCACAAATCCCCCCAAAATACCTCACTCCCTCCCAGCAAACAAGCAGAATGAAAGACATGAGCACAACATCATCCCCCCTTCCCTACCCCAGCTGTCATGAGCAACGTTCAGCACAATCCCATTTTTCTTCCTCCCCTCCAACCTCCCAAACATGTGCCCAAAAACCCTACCCTAATATGCAAACCTTCTTATTAAAACAATAATCATCGATATCTATGCAAAGATAATAATAGTGTAGATAATAACACACAGCCATTAGGCTCCATAAATCCAGAAAAGAGAAGAGAAAAAATGAGAAAGGGAAGAGAGAGCATCCCCCACTTGGGAGCAATCTAGGGGACCTGAATACCTGAATGAGAAAATGGTAGTGTAACATGTGACAGCAGAATTCGCTATCATAACTACTGCTACCAGCAACAATAGAACCTTTCCCACTGTTCCTTGTTAGCGGTAGAACTAGATGCTCCCAAGTAGATGATCTCAGTATGTTCCCAGACCCCCACTATTAAACTCAATCAGGGAAACTAAGTTCCCGAAAAAAGTAATGGAATTGATCCACTGAATAAACTGCAAGAGCACCCTCTAGTGGTATAAACTCAGAAATGCATGACCAACTGAAATTAATACTAAGAGGTCACTCTCTTGACTCTTGTCTTAACAGACAGAAACATCAGATCTGAAAGCATTCACTCTAACAATTAAACAATGGAAGATACAGTGGTGCCCCTGCAAAAAATTAGGAAAACATGTTCCAAGTGAAAAAAGGATCTTCCTCCCAGACAAGACACAACCCCCTTGAAACAAACTCCTGGGATATGGAATTGCCCCATAACATTGAACACTGAAATGAGCAATGAGAGTAAACAAGATCCTGATGAGAATAGTCCCTTCTGCCGTAGCACTCGGGAACGCTCAGCATCAGACAACTATTCTTTCCCCATTTTGGATAGTAGCTTGAGAAAAACTTCTCCCTTCCATTGCTGGATAGGCTGAGGCCGAACAAGCAGGTCAGGTGTCCCAAAACAGATCAGGCAAGGCAGCCTTGAGTCTCATAAGAGCCGCTTCAGGATCCTCGTATGTTGACCAGGTACCAGCCACCAATACCTGCAATCTAGCTGGGTAACCCATTTTAAAGCAAAGGCCTGCTGCTATGATCTTTGATACCATAGGGTGAAATGCAGTACGTTTTGCTCTGACTGACCCCAGTAAATCTTGAGCGACTCTGAGCCTGGCATTTTCCCATTTAACTTCTTGCAGCTCTCTCACTTTTGCCAAAAAGTGTTGTCGCTCCAAATAATTTAGAAAGCGACATACAATGGGACGTGGCATTGCTCCTGGGGAAGGTTTGGGTCGCAAGGACCTATGCGCCCTTTCTATAGTATACTTGGTCCCAAAAGGAGAGGGACCGGAGATCTTTTCCACCAGTTTATGCACGAATATAACTGTATTCTGTCCTTTCTCTCCTTCTGGGAGGCCCAAAATAACTATGTTATTCCTTCAGCTGTGGCCTTCTAAATCTTCTAGCTTGGCTTCCAATCGAGAGAGCTTCTGCCGGATAACCACAAAACTGGGGTCAATTTTTTCCACTTGCTTCTCAAGAGAGGAGATTCGGGCTGCATTATCTGAAGTTTTCATTGAGACCTCTTCAAGCTTTTTGGAAAGGCATTTAATTTCAGCTGAGATTTCTTTTACTTCTTCACGGAAGGGTTTAAACTCTTCCAAAAATTTACTCAATGTTAGTTGTTTTTGTTCAGCGATCAGATTTAAAGGCTCTGGCTTATTCACTGCACTCGAGGCCCTTGATTTTTTCGGGGCCTTCTCAGGAGTGACCGGCCAGGTGTGCTTCTGTGGAGCTTTCTTCATATAAACCTCCATAGTCAATGAAATCAAGCCAGTGGGAGCACAGGGTTCTAAGAAGGCAGTAATAAACAACCTTTTCGGGTTTTAGGCAGATATAATAGTCTGAGATAGCGAGATTTTACAGTTAGGAGGCTGGAGCTATGCAGAGGAGCTTCTACCCGGTACCCTGCATCACATGATCCCCCCATCCCCACACCCCCTTTCTAATTATACTAACTATGGGGGGGTGGACCTCAGAGAGGGGGCAGCAAATCTGATATTTGGTACTTTAATGACCCAGCAGTGCAATGCCAGCACCCTAGTGATCGGTAAGGAGAACTCGTAACCTCATTTTAATACTTGGGGGTCACTTTGGACCCCTCACTCACCTTTGAGATGCATGTCAATGTATTGACAAAAACACTAAACCAGCAGCTTGGTGTACTACATCACCTTTGTCCCCTCCTTAATAGAGCCTCCGGCCTAAAAATTGTGACATCCACTCTGCTCCCCCTATTTGCATATTGTGCCCCACTGCTCCTCCATGTATGGGCCTCCATATTATTACACATTAATCAACTTTACTTGAGGATCAGGCACTTCACACTCGGCCCTGACCCCTGGCTTCATCATTGCAAAGTCCTATGATCTCTGGATTGGGCACCATTATTGAATGCATAGAATGAATGAAGATGCATAGACAGATGTCCGTCTTCATTTGATCATTTTGACATTATACATGCAATAACATTTATATATATATAACTTTTTCTATGCTTTCAGTAACTACTTGAGTGTTCTTAGTTTCACTGTATTTATATTTTTAACCTAGGATGGTTATATCATGAATTTAATGAACATTTTGCACTAGTGTGATGTCACTGTCATGTCCCTATCTGATGATGTTATCAATAAGGGTATATAAAAAGTGTACCCTCCTGTATGTATTAGATCCTTTGAAAAAGGAAATTAAGATTACAAAACATATCAGGAGCCTGCGTCTTGTACATTTTCCCCTAATAAACCTTCAGCACTTTATACTGGTGAGCAGTCTTTATTTTTGGTTGGTGTGTGTGCCAAGATTTCTTTTGCTTTCACTGACTTTTGCCTTATCTCTGGCACTACTATCCCAGTGCAGCCTCTTCCTGTTTCTTGCAGATCACAGACAATATGTTAACATCACATATTTGCTAAACAAAAAGCAGCATTTTCCTATAGTTCAATTCATAATAAATAAAAGAAAACATCATATGTTCCTTACATGAAGAAAATGCACTAAATTTTTGGACACAATAATAAATATATTCGAGAAAGCAACTAACTTAACTTTAAATAAACATGAAACTGCAATCCTACTTGAATATCAAATATCAGAAGGTGAAATCATAGAGGAAAAAAAAATAATATCATTAGGCTACTTATTGGCAAAAAAATGTATTTTACTTATTTGGAAGGATACTGAACCGCCTAACGTACAGAAATTGACCCATGTTATGCTTGATTTATATAAATTAGAACATATCCAATATTATTCTAATAAAAGAAAAGAAGTATTCAAGAAAATATGGCAACTGTTTAAAACTATAATACGACAAGAAATGTAAACCTAATACCTACTTATTTCTGTTTTAAGTTAACTATATTATATATATATATATATATATATATATATATATCTGCATATGAAGTTCACTTTTTGTGAATGTATGGATAAGAAGGATTATTACTGAGTCCTAAGCTAAAAATAACAATAGATATTAAGAGATGTTTAAAATTAATTATGAATGTATGATAAGGTTATATTATAATACAGGACAATATGATATGTATAAGAAATTGTAACTATCTTAGTACATAACTATCTTCTTAATCATGTATGTGAATGTTAATGTATCATTGCCTCTACCCAATACAAATTAAAAAAAGAAAAGAAAACTGTATTTGAAATCATACTAAATCACACCCTACTCTCTAGACAGTCTCTGTCACCATAAGGGAGCACAAAACCAATAGAAAAAACACAAAAAACAAAAACATATGTTTAAATTAGAGATCTAAACTTCCTAGGGTTATCATGATTCAGCATTAACTTCCCCTTCTCGATTCCCTAAATTATTTATATTTTTGAAAAAAGGGGAACCCTTTCCACCATTTTAATACTCTGGCTTTCGGATGGACTCTCAAATCATAAATAATTATCTCCTTTATGGATCCTTCATATATTCTACTGAAAGATATGTAAGACATTCTTTTCTGTTGCCATATTATCTGACTTCTGGCTTGCCATAGGTAATATTTCAAAATGGCAAAGAAAACATTCAAAGTATTGTCTTGGTAGCTCTGTAGTAGATGTGAATAATCCCCAAGTGCAATGTTTTCATATGTCATACTTGGTAACCACCTTCTAGCTAAATAAATTCATAGTTGTTTTGTATACATAAAATTCAGTAAAAAGTGCTCCATAGTTTCCACCTGTTGCTGGCACTCTGGGTAAGGACAATTTCTCTCCTCAACTGCTTTGTACTTACCGTTCCCTTTTACCCCCAACCTTCCATGTGAGCAGAGCCATACCACGTCCCCCATTTTATTTGAAATATGTTTATTCATTAGCTGATTTATAACCAATGAGTTTTTTGAACTTTGGCAATTTTAAAATGCAGGTTCCACAGGACCTATTGTCTCTAGGACCTGTGTATATTCTGGTTTCCGAGTCTTAAGCTGTATGTCTTGTTTCTTAACCTGACATTTATACAGTTTTTGTAAATTGGTTTAAGGAATCCTGGAGCCAGGCGTCTAGGAGTTATTTTAATCGCATCATCCCTTCATTTATCTAAAAAAGCTGACAGGTTATTTAAAAGCCAATTTCTTTCTGGTGATGTTGAATCTGTTAACTCATTGACTCCCAGCAGACACCTTTAGGCATCAGTAAAATACACTGGTGTGTCCTGAGGACGCCTACAGAAGTCAGTTACTAACTTTGTGTGTGCCCTGGCAACATCTGAAGAAGTCACTTATATATTTTAATATATAATGTAATAGTATATAATATATATTTGACTGCATAGCACTGTTGGAAAGGTAATTTTGCATTGAACAACTTTGCCACTGATATTCTGTATATACCATGTGTACTTTAGGAGTTATTCGTATTTGTTTATGGTATGGTGTGTATGGCTTATGTTGCATGTTTTAGTGAAAAAAAATGTTTTTTTGCTGTTTCAACCAGCATAGAAACAAAATGAAATTACATATTATTCTTTGCATACCACCACTGTAAAGGTAATTTTGTGCTAAATAACTTTGCCACTCATACTTTGTGTCTAGCACTTACGGTTCTTGAGCTATTAGGATTTGTTTGTGGCATGCTGATTATAGCTTGATTTTGCTTAGAAAGGCCCATAATTTACTATTAACAGTAGACAGGAGACAAGTGGTGCAACTTCAGAGAGCTCCTGTGGAGGCAATGAGTTAAAACAGATTTAAATGGTCCAAACCAAAGTTGTTTGGAAAAACACTATTGGGTGAACCATATTTAATCCTCCCTTCTGTTTTGGTAGATAAGTCAGATCTTTTTATGGGATTTAGCCTGCTTCCCAATAACATCTGGTTGAATAGACTTAAGAGCTTTGTTTCATAAGTAGGGAGTAATGGAAAAACTGAACTTACATAAAGTAAACAGGTATTAGAAATTGTTTAATTTTATACACCCTCTTGGTTTTGGACATTTTCCACTCTTTCCACCTGTTTACTTTACCCTCACATATGTTTTATATTTGTTTCCCAGTTTAGATGAGCCATATCTACCTCCCCATAATATACTCTAGAATTTTGATGGGGCTGTCAGACACTTTTATACCTACTGCTGATCTTTCTTTGATCTCTTGTGGTCCTAAATGAAGTCCCTCACATTTATCTTTGTTAAGACTTGCTCCTGCCACCATTGTATACACTTCTATTTCTTGTAAGCAAACTTCTATACTCCTTTTGTTCTTCATGAAAGCACAAAGGTCATCAGCATATGCTACTAATTTTACTTCATCATGTGGTTGGTCTCCCTTTATCCCTAATATTTGGCCATTTCCAATTATTTTGCATATTAATGGATCCAGGGCAAAAATATAAAGCAAAGGACTGAGGGGACAGCCTTGTCTCACACCTCTCTGTATTGGGATCCATCAACCTTCTAGTTCAGCTATTAATGGTGTGATCTCTGCCTTGGAGTGCAACAGTTGTGTCCATGCTGCAGACTCCACAGGGATACCATAGACTCTTAACACCCGCATTAAAAAAGAGTGACTAACTTTATCAAATGCTTTGTGTTGATCAAGTGTTAACAAATACCCTGATGTCCCAGATTGTGTACAGTACTCTGATACATCTCTTATAATAGATAGATTCTCCTGTATTTTTCTATCTGGAAGTGTACAGGCTTGAAATGGGCGAATTTGTTTCTGTGCTAAAAACCTCAGTCTGTTCTGTAGAACCATAGCTAGAATTTTGAAATCTGAATTAAGCAGACATATGAGTCTCAAATTGTTCAGCATAGTTTTATCCCCTTTTTTGTGTAAACATATAATCAGCCCTTTTAAAAACTCTGAGTGTATCACACCCTGGGTTAGGTAAAAATTGAACGCTTTTGCGAGGCACAGGTAAGTACATCCCAAAATGCCTTATAGAAGGCATTTGTGAGTCCATGCCTCCCCGGAGATGTTCCCCTTTTCAGGTTATTTATTACTTCTAAGATTTTTTGTGGGAAGATATGGGATGTTACTATCTCGGCATCAGTTGGGTCTATCTGAGGAACCATTAAATCCTTCAGATATTCACATATTTCTTGGTCGTCTATCTCAAAGGATCTACGGAAGGTATCTAAGTGATCCTCCACCAGATTCCTGATGTCTGTTGTTGAGGTACAAATTTTGCCTCATGCATGTTATAGTTCTGTAAAATGTGACCTCTGTCTTTTGTCTTTACATGTCTTGCAAGGATCATTATATGGATTAATTTTTTTGTGTTCCATATGTCATTTCTGCTAATAACGTTGCAGATCTATTGTATTGAAAGGTTTGCATTTGTTGTTTAATAACCATAATTTGGTCAGAATAATCCTGTCCAGTTTGGTATGTTAATGTGTACAATTTAAACAGCTGTGTTCTAAACTCTAGGTATTTAAAAAAATTAGAGCCTACAGTGGTTTTCCCAAATTTCCGTAACCAGGTAATAATCTAATTTGGAGTCTTCTCACCATTCACTTATGTTCTCGTACATACATAGGAGCGAAACTCTGGCAATCAGAATACATAAAACTTGAAAGATAACCCTGGGGTCTGGTAGTACTGAGACATTTAGTCTCCATAAAGTATATGTCTGCTGCATTGCACTATCAAATTTAAAAAGGGGTTTAATCATTAGATGATCTAAACACTTTATTGGCGCTACTGTTGTATTTTGTATCACTATTTGTTTTGACAAAAACAATATAATCAATTTTGGTAGTGTCTGTGTTTTTTATGTAAGTTTGGGTAATCATTTGCTCTGCTTTAAGTGAACAATCCTGTAGTTCTTCTAAGTCCACCTTTTTGTTAAGGGCTAAAGAATCATAATAAATCTTTGTTCCTTGTAATTGTCTAGGTATTAATTCTAATGTGCAGTTGAAATCCCCTGCTAAAAATACATGATTGGCAGTTGCTAGAAAGGGCTGTACTTGTGTAAACAGCAGCACCTTCTCTGCTTTTTTCTGTGGAGCGTAGATGTGTATAAACCTTCTCAGTTTTTTGTACCAAATTCCATCTACTACCAGTGCCCTCCTGGGTACTATATCAATTATTTTCTGGAGTTTGAGCTGATGACCAGAAAACAGAGTGCCTATCCCATCTGCCTGGTCAGGGCCAAATGACCAGTAAGAGGGGCCCCATACCCATTTATTTTTGCTTGAACCATGTCTGCTTATGAGTTCATCCATGTTTCTTGGAGAAAAATAATGTCAGTTTTCAGTGCATGTAAAAAAGGCATGACTGTAGCTTGTTTCCCTGTGTTACGGAGACTGTGGATGTTAAGAAAAGTCAATGAAATCATACTCATTTGTATTTATCCTGTCATTGCCTTTTTTTCTTCTTCTTTTTCTTCCTTTCTTTCCCTGTTAACTGAATCCCCACATTATCAGCATGTTCTGATACTGTTGAAGCATCCAAGACTAGTTCATCAGCCTCTGATTCTCTCCCCTTTTTTTTCAGTAATAATATTGAAAGGGTTAGACATTTCTCTGTCCCTTGGGATTGTTTGAGGTTTGTTTAGCATGGAGCTCCATCTTCTGATGCTTACCTGTAACATGTGTGTGTGGGGGAGGTGGAGGCATATCCATTGTTTCCTCCTCAACTCCATTTTCAATTTCTTGTGCCACATTTTCATGTGGTTCACAGCTATCTTGGGTATCACTAGGAGGATTGATCTTTTGTTCCCCCTATTTCCCATGGGTTTGAGAAGGTGGGGGAGCTATGCACAGGTGGTGGAGAATGTACTGCAGATATTGAAGTAGTGGCTGAGGGCCCAGGCTGATGCCTCGGTGTGGACCTTGAAGGTTCCTCTCCTTTCCTATCCTGTTGAGCTTTTTAAATCAGTTCATCTGGGTTCAGGGGGTTCCATTTATTGTGAGCCATCCATATGCAGTCCTGAAATAAACGTCCATGTTCATCACACAAATTACACTTTGAGTGATCAGTGCATTGTGAACTGATAGGATTGAATTCTTCACAAATATCACATTTTAGTTTGTCACAGAAATTTGACAGATGAGTTCTGGCCCCACATTTGTAACATGATTTTGGCTGTCCAGAATGAAATCCCAAAAAGGAACTGTTGGGAATGTGGGAAATACCATCCTCTGACTGCCATAATTTCACCTTAAAGTGCCACCCCCCTGTCGAGAAAGATTCAGAATCAAGGAATGCTTCTGGGGCACTCAGTACATCACACCTTTGTGTTAGCCAATGATGTATATCACGCACATGAATACTTTTGTTTCTGAACTTAATGGTCACAAATTTCACTAAGGGTTTTGTCAATGGTATGGCATAAAAGGGCATCCGTAGTGGAGTGAATTTAACGTGATTGTATAGAATCCAAAAACATTATAAATCAGCTGCAGTCCAAAAACAGGTATCAACATTCTTCTCTCCTGAAACATGTATTAATGCATACACGTCATGAGCAGTAAATTTGAATCTATTTTTAAGAAGATTTTTTCCAACATACAGTACGTCCAGGTGCTTTTCCAGGTCATCCTTATATCATGACCTCACTGCATTCCTTCGAGGTGCTTGCTCCATTTTGTTGAACAGATCAGCAAATCTGCGATTAGATGCAAGGGGAAGGGGTGTTGGTGATTGCTGCTCTGTTTGTGCTCTATTACTCTGTTGGTTTTGATTAATTTCATATAACTCCTGATCTTGGGCTCTTTGTCTCTCTTAATTTTGTGCATTTTCCTCGTGCCTCTGTGCTCTGTCTATGTTCTCTTCTGATGCTCCAGTGTCTCAATGTGCTGTAGTGTCTGGATCTTGTACTGCAGCTGTAGCAGGTGTTGTCCCATGACTGTTTCCCAATGCAGTACCTTTCTCAGCCTCCATGTCCAGGATGGGACTCCTGTTGTTGTTTGAGTTTTGTGGCATGGGGATATTATACCCACCCTCTATATTGCATTCTCTGGCTTTCATTTCCTTAATGGATCTGTTGTTGTCAGGAGAAGCCCAACATCCAGGGTTTCCATTTTCCATTTCTACCTGTTTCGGAGCTCTGCCCACTGCTGTGTTCCTCAGTGGGTATCTGCTCCTTTGCGCTCTGTGCCTCCAGTTGCAAGGGGTCCCATTCAGGATCAGGGTGCCATCCAACTTGCTCCGTTTGCAGCCACCCTGCATCTTTTAGTGCTTGTTCAGGTATCCACTCTGTATCCGACCTGGGCTGCTGCTGCTGAACTTTGAAAGCCAATGCCATGCATTCTTGTATAGTAAGAGTTTTTTTTTTCTTTCACAACTGCTTGCCTAGTGTCATGTTCGGTTTTTCCAGCATTTTTTTTTTCATTTGTTTGATTTTGAGCAACAACAGGTGATTCATTTGGAAGTATTTTAGAGGTTGAAGTAACAACTACATTTTCAGTTTTTCATTTTAAAAGAGTGGTTTTTCTTTTGTTATATCATTCTTCTTTTTCAGCTAACATGTTCAACAACACTCTACGTCTAGTCTCTGTGTCTTTTTCCAGCTGCACTGCAGCTGCAGCAATGTCAGTATCTTCAGTGTTCTCACCATACTCTGCTTCCATCCAGCATGTAGCAAAATTTGTTTCGAAATCATCCATTGAATACTCTTTCGATGTTAATTCCTCATTGCCATCCTGGCATTCTTCAGCTGGGTAGGAGGTCATTTCCCCAGATTGTTGCTGCTCTCCCTCCTCTGTGGCCTCCAGATCCTCCATCTTGGAAAAGAACCAACAGTGCCCCCTCCCAAGAGTAGGGGAATTTTTATTGAAAATAGACACATGAAAAACAGGTCAACAATAAACATATACAAACCATAAGAAACTTGATAACCAAAGGAAATACACTTTTAGCTTAAACCAAGGAAAAATATAATACAATCAAATAACAAATAATGTGAAAAAAATCATACCTTGGAGAGAAAACATATGTATAAATTTTTTTGAGTCCATATTACTCTCCTTCATCCTTTTACATTTATATGTAAACCCTTATGATTCTTCTCCCTTTCCCTTTTTTAAATTTGATTAATAATCAATTTAAACATTTCTACCCCCTTTTATTTATATTTTATAAATATTGTGAACTCTTTCCACCATTGGAGTACTTTGTTAGAGGTATACATAGAGCTATCCTTTCGATATATAGAATTAATTGCATGAGAAATCAATGTACTAAAAGTTTCATAGGACATCAGCTTCTGTTGAAGGATCCACTGACATCTCACTTGCCATTAATAAAATTTAAGGCAACAAAAAAATACTATTAATCAATCAATCAATCAATCAATCAAATTATTTATTTATCCAAACGAACACCATTGAGCAAGCTCATTTGCAAGGTGGACCTGCATTACACGAGCCAATAATGTTACATTTATACACAAGGAGATATGTACAGTAAAAGCAAGTGTATACACTCTATAAAGGAAAAAGAAAAGCAAAAAAAAATACATATTTAGTACAGAGTATAACAAACAGTATAGGGCAAGTCAGCAAAGGGTTACACCAGGTACAACAATATACCTAGTTTACTTGTCCTGTACATTAAGGGTGATACTGAGCACCTTGGGGACTAGCTGAGACAGGTGTGATAGCTGAGGGGGCATAAACAGTCCTTTAAGATCCCTCAGAGAAATGGGGTGCTCGACACGTGTTGGAAGGAGTGTGTAGCCAGTATGTGGGTGGAGGCTCTGATGTTAGTAAGTGTTAGGAGCAATAGGATGCACAGCTTGGGGTGTAGCAGCCAGTGTGGGGGGAAGAGAATCTGCAGATTTTGATTATCAGGAGCAAGTGGATTTATAGTTGGGAGTGAAAACTGACAGAATGGTAGGGGAGGGTGAAGTTTGGTGCCGTGATAAATAGGGGGCTCCCTAACTGTGCAGGTAGGGAGGTAGTAAGGAGGAGGCTGAGGCTGTGGTGGAGCAGATGCAGGCATCTGAGAGGTAACTTGACTGGGGTCTACCATGGCAGACTAACAGTAGTCTTTGGGTTCAGTGGAGTCTGAAGCGCATTCCGGAGTTAAGATTGTTGGAAGCAGTTGCAGGCTTCTGTAATGATTTTAGAATAAAGTTTCTTAAATACCGTAAGACTAATGGGAGTCCTCAATTTCAGTGATTTATGTAAAGTGTTCCAGAGAGATAGTAGAATGAATCCTATAGCAGCTCTCCCAAAGTGCATTAGGGCTTTGGGCAGTTTCAGGGAGATCATTGAGCAGCTTCTTAAGGCATAGATTCCATGCAAGTTGAAAGTCAGGCAGTCAATGGTGTACTACTGTAGTTTACCAGTTATAGCTCTGTATGTCCAGAGTACTGCGTTTTTATTTTGTCTGTAGAGTAGCGAGGTCCAGCCTATGGCCGCATATAGAGAGCAGTGATGAGTGGAGTATGGGTGACCAGTGGTAAAGCACAGGGCTCTGTGGTATAGTATATCCAATTTACCAAGGTATGAAGTAGCACATTGGCTGTATATAATGTCAGCATAGTCAATTAGGGAAAGGAACATGAACTGAACTAGCTGTATCTTGGCCTCTGAAGTTAGTAGGTGGTTCAACCTAAAAAATATACCTAGTCTCTGCCTCAGTTTCTTTAGCAAGTCCTCCATATGGTCAGCAAAGGAGAGTTTAGAGTCAATCCAGACCCCCAGGTATTTGAATTTCGGTATGAATTCTAGTGTTTCTCCTAGGAGGGTGGTGATGGGTGGCAAAGCAGGGAAGGCTACATGGTTGAGAGGTGATAGAGCCATTGCCTTAGTGTTTTTGGAGTTGAGTAGCAGTTTGCTATGGAGGAGCTGAGATTGAAGTGCATTGAAGTCGGCTTGTAGGTCGCTACAGGCGGTTTCAGGAGTACAGCGGCTTAAGTAGATCACTGTGTCATCTGCAAAAAGATGAATTTTAGCTTCACTGATGCCAGAGTCGATGTTGTTAATATAGATGGCAAAGAGGAGAGGCCCCAGGATGGATCCCTGTGGGATGCCTCTTTTTAATAGATTTGGGTGGGAGAGTTCACCTTCGGCCTTGACCTGCTGGAACCTATCTGTAAGGTAGCTGTGGAGTCAACGCAAGGAAGTAGAGTCTAAGCCAGTATCTTTTAATGAAGAGAGTAGGAAGCAGTGGTCGACAGTGTTGAAGGCCTTACTTAAATCTAGAAAGACGGCCCAGACAGATTTTTTGTTGTCGAGTTCCCATTGCCAATCATTTGTCTCTTTGGCCAGGGTTGTAATTTTGCTGTGTTTGGTTCTGAATCTAGATTGCATTGGGTTTAGCAGGTTATTGTCATCTAGGAATGATTTTAACTGGATGTTCACAATTTTTTCCAGGAGTTTTGATAGTACTGGGAGGAGGGAGATGGGCCTGTAATTGTTCAGGTCACAGGCGTCTCTGGATTTGAACAGTGGGATGACATGTGCAGTCTTCCACAGTTTGTGGAGGGTCCCTAGAGAAAAGCACAAGTTAAATAGGTGTGTAATCAGTGTGGCCAAGACATGGTAGGCAATCTTTAGATAGTAAGGGTTGAAGGTGTCAGCACCGGCACTTTTTCTGGTGTCCAACCGGAGGAGGAGATCTTCGAACTCTTTTTGTGAGACAGGAGAGAAAGAGAATGCTGTGACTGAGGGACTGGATTCTGATGGTTGTGTGATGATCTGTGAGCAGAGGCAGCTTGCAGGGGAATTATCAAAGGCTAGCCCTGCAGTAGCAAAGTGGTTGTTGAAGGCTTGGAGTATCTCTTTGTTGCTGTTGATGGCTACATTGTTAGAGATAATTTTTGATGGGAGGGTGTTTCTTGTGGTATTACTGGATAGATCTTTTATAGTGGACCAGAACTTGGTAGGACTATTAGAGGCAGTGTCGAGTTCTGAGCAATAGAAGCTGGATTTGGTTTCCCGAATTAGCTTTGTGCAATGGTTTCTGGCTGTTCTGAACAGATGCCAGTCTTCATTTTTGCGAGATTTGCGAGCTAGTTTCCAGAACTTGTCCCTTTTTAGCAGTGCTGCCTTGATGTCTGCTGTAAACCAACGGCATTTTCTTGCCTTGATGTGGGTATTGACTAGAGGTGCATGGGTGTTAAGGGCACCAGAAACAATTTCATGGAAGGTGGCATATGCTGCTTCTACTGTTTTGGCTAAGTAGAAGGTCTGCCAAAGCAGGGAGGTTTTCAGGTCGTGGATATATGCAAGTGGGTCAAAGTTCCGTTTAGATCATTTTGTGGAGAATTTTGTTGTGCGTGTACAGTCTGGGCAAGTGGTCTCGGGTGGTGGTTTCGGAAGCGCCGACCACCCGGTGACTGTGGTCCTTGAGGCAGTTGAGCTGGAAGCCCTGGAGGGTTCTCTGCTGAGAGGGAAGAGAAAGCAAAGCCAATTAATACTGGACCCAGACAATGGCCGGGCTATCCAGTGACAAAATAATTTGCAATTGAAAGAGGACTGTTTTCTTGGCCCCCTGAAGTCTTGGCAGCAGTTACAGAGACAAAAGAAGGGCTGTATCACTAAATACACCTAAGCAAAGCAGTTATGCAAGTAATACAGCTTTTTTTGTGTAGATTTCAGACAAGTTCTAACATAGCAAGCATACAGTAGCAAAAGTTTAGCAAAAACAGTGCCTTTTTTGGCTCAGTTAACAGAGAAAGAGTAGGGAGAGCAGAAGGACCAATCGGAGAGAGCCTGGAGAAAGGCACTCGCACTCCGATTGGTCTGCGGCTTTGTCGTACCTCTCTGTGTGTGGAGTCTGAGCAAGTGGTCTTGGGCGGCAGCTTCGGAAGCGCCGACTGCCCGGTGGCTGCGGTCCTTGCAGCAGTTGACTGGGAGCCTTGGAGGGTTCTCTCTCTGTGTGTGGAGTCCGGGCAAGTGGAATCGCATTAGGTTTTCCTACCCTCAAGGGACCAACATTCTTTTTGCAGTTCACAATTAAAATCTCCTCCCATAATCACATAGGAGGATGTTTCTAAATATGGCTGTACTGCATGTAGTATGGCAACTCTTTTAGCCTTAGACTGGGGGGCATATACTAAAATGAATCTATATGAAGAGTTTTTCCATTTTCCATCCAATATTAGAACTACTAGGCAGTAAATCTACCAGTTTAAAAAGTTAAAATGAAAAGGATTTAAAAATTATGCCTACACCGTCGGCCCTATCAGGCTCGGAAGAACCAGAATGAGGGTTCCCATATCCACTCTGACTGAAACAGATGGGTTTGATCTAGTGTAAACATCCATGTCTCTTATAATAGTCAAATATCTATATTAGAGTCATGTACCAACTAAAAAACAGCATGTCTTTTGGTTATATTTAAGAGACTGCAACAGTTCAATGACCCTGTACAAAACTCAGCCATGTTTTATGTGTAGATGTTAAGAGTTCTTTTTTCTCCTTTTTTTTTCTTTTTCCCTTTATAATCTGCCATCTGTGTGTTTGTTTATATTTTCCTTTTATTTTGAGACTGACTGTCGGAGTCTCCAATCTCCAAGTCTGATTCCCCCCATGTATGGGCTAGCACTGAAAAGAGGTTTTCTGATTCCTCCTCTTGTACTGATGGAGGGGGGGCCTTAGTATTCCTAGTCACAGGTCTGCTAGGAAGTGATGTTGCTTGGGGGAGGGGGGAGGGGCCTGGAAGCTTTTTCACTTGTGTCATCCTGGTTTGTTGATGGATCTTGGTAATACACTGGCGGAAACTCCACAGGGTCAGGGATGTTAGTAAGTATCTGAACCTCAGGACCCTTCGGTGTTTCTGTGGGTTCTAAATCCTGTCCCTGGGATTGGTCTTGTTGTTAATGTGAGGGGGGTCTCCCGCCTTGGCCTGTTTGGGTTTTGTTGCTTCATCCTGTGCCCTCTGGATCAGTAGTTCTCGACTAATTACTGTGGCTTTGTTTTTGGCTGCCCATGGGCATTTGGAAAAAACATGGCCTGTCTCACCATAGAGGCAGCATCTGGTGTGTTTAGCACACTGGTGAATACTCCTCCACAATTGTCACAATGCTGGGTGTCACAAATGCTGGACAGATGTGTTTGGGCTCCGCACTTACAGTAGGCCCGAGGTTGTCCGGCATAAAAGTACTTCCCCCTGTCCCTTCCTAGAAGAAAGGAATTTGGAATATGTTCAGTCTCATTATTATTTTGTCTCAGTTTTACCTTGTACTTCCACCCCCCTGTCCAGAATAGCTCAGAATCAAGAATTGCTTCTGGTGAGCTCAAAACCCTCACACTTCCGGGGCAACCAGTAAGTGATGTCCTCTATGTGGATCCCCTCATTCCTAAACATTATGGTAACAAACTTAATCTGTGGTTTGGATAGGGGAATAACCATGAAGGGGGTCCATAGAGGAGAAAACTTCACTTGATTGTACCTCTGCCATAAGAGGTATAAGGCATACAAAGATCTAAAACTTATATCAAAGTTGTCTTCACCTGATATATTTATAAATGCAAACACCTCTTTTGGGGAAAAATGCAAAGATTCTTTCAATAAATGTCTCCCAAAATATAACCTATTAGGTCTTGTTTCCAGTCCTCCTTTATATCGTATATTCACTGCATTTCTCCTAGGTGCAGCTTCTTTCTTTGATTTTGAGAAGATGTCTGAAAGTAAAGGTCTCTGGGGAGAGGGTCCTAAGATAGTTCTTTATTGTCTCTTGAAGGGTTTTATTCAGTCGGATGCACCCTTTCACGTTCTTGCTCTTCTGATGGAGGGAGGGGTGGGCCCACAGTGACTTATGGTTGAACATTTTTTTTTTGTCCTTAGGAACTAAGGAGGAAACTGTTGTTGAAACAGGGTTACTGGTTGTCAGAGGTGCAGGTACCTGCTTCCCAGCTGGTAGGCGCCATTCCAGGGAAGTTTGTGAGAAGGGTGTTGTTGGTTACCATTCTGGATCGGGTAGCCAGTTTCCTTCTGGCATCCTCTTCCAACCTGCTTCAGTGAGGGCTTTTTCCGGTTACCACTGAAAGAAGAGGTCTGAGAACACTGGTTGTACCATGAAGACAGATTGTATGGCATTAGAGATTGTTTGAGGCTGTGGTCTGCTCCCCAATTTGGGGGTAATCTCATCTGCTGGGTCATCACTCAGGTTTGGTAAGTCCACAGCAGTGCTTCGTTTTGTTAAGGTTAGGGATATTTTTTTTATTTGTCCTCCCATCTTTAGCAGCAGGTTTTAGAGATCCACTTCTGGCTGAAAATAGGAAAGTTGTTGCCCCCCCTTGATCTTGCGAGTTAGTTTGATATACTATAGTGTCAGTATGAGGATCTGATGATTTTGTATTTTTGGCAGAGGCCTTCTTTTCATTTTCAGGTATGTTTGTATAATTTTCTACAGGCAAAACAACGTCCCTGTAGTTTTTGTTTGAATGGATAGCAGAAATGTTTTCCTGGACACTTGTCAGATTAGATGAGGTAATTTTGGGCTGCAAGGGGTTTATTTCAGCTTTTTCCTGCACAGCTTCGGAAGGCTTTAGGCACACACAGTGCTCGGTGTTTTCACTTTCTGCTGAATTTTTACCTGAAGCTTCACTCTCTGAAACAGTTTTTTTTGCCACACTCAGCCATAGCTGTACATTCCTTTGATGCTACTGCATCATGAATGTTTGTGGCAGTTCGGCCACACTCACTGTCAAGAGCTCTCTCTGCCCGAACATTTGCTTGTAAAAACTTTTTATACTTCTCAAGTCTTTCTTCTTCCTCTAATAATTTCAGCAACATTTTTTTCTTGAGGCATTTCAATATTTGAGCAAACAGTTTCACTCCTCTTGATTTGTTCCTCTAAGGTACATTCTGTAATAGTGCTTTCAACAGCCATACTTAGATCCTCAGTAGAGACAAAAACTTTCTTCCCGTTTTCTTCATCTTTCAAACCAACAAATCCATTTCGATCTTGGAGACCTCTTGCACAGAAGGAGCAGAGGAGAAGGCCTACTCCCCTGCCTCTGGGACATCCATACACTGCAAAGGGGAAGTGGCCATCTAGCTGCTCACAGGAAGCAAGTCCCCCTTTTGGCAGAGTAGGGGAATTTTTATTGCAATAACATCACGAAAAACAATTTCAAAGAAGCATTTCCATTTACATACAGTGTTAAAGTCACACTAAATCAGAATCAAAAACAAATAAAGAACAAAAACCAAAAACAACGTTTTCAAAACCAAAAAATAAACAGTATTACATCACACCCATTCCCCTCTCCAAATGTCTTAATCTTTCGACTACACTTTACCTGTTAACTAAATATACATTTGAATGTGAACCAATCCCTCTCATTTATATTTAATGAACATAGGAAACTTTTTCCACCAATTATCAACCTTCCTCATCATATTTACCCCAGAATCTTTGATATCAACTTTCTCCATTGCCTGTTGAATGAGTGTCCCCACTGTCTCGTAAAGCATGAACTTCTGGTACAGTGTCTATTGGCATCTAGCTTGCCATAAGTGGAATTTTAGACAACTAAGAACTTCAGGTGTATCTTTATGATAAGCTTTTCATATGTTATAAATACTGCAAATGCAATTACCACCCCATTTGTCATTTGGAGGCAAGGAATTTCCAGAGGGACTTGGCATAAGAGCAGTGAAAAAAAATGTTCCATGGACTCTTCCTGGTTTATGCAGGCCTCATATGGACAGTTCCTTTCTACTTTGGCCTTATGTTTAGCATTGCTTCTTACATTAATCCTGCCATACACTGTCAGCCTCAGAAATGCCCACATGTGGGGCAGGATTCTAGTATTATTCAATTGTTGAAGGATACCTGGAATTAAGGGAGTGGGACAATTTTTAAAACTTGGCTCATTTGGGTATATTGCTGCCATAACTGTTTGATACAATTTAGGCCCCATACAGTCCCTTATGCACTGTTTAGTCAGTCCCCATTTGTACAATTTATGTGCTGCTGGTTTGAAAAACTCTGGAATATGCAAGTGCCCTGGTATTTTGGGGGGAGTCAGGTGCCATGCTATGAACTATCTACTCAGGTTTGCCTTTATCAAAACTGAAGTAACTGAAATTGTGGGAAGCAATCCATGTTTTATAATCTGGGAAAGGAGGAGAGTGTGAAAAAAGACCACTGGGTTCACTATACCCAAACCACCTTTTTCTTTGGTTAAATATGTGTATTGTCATTTTATGGGGTTAAGTTTATTACCCCATAGCATCTGAAAAAAGAGACTATATATTTTAGTTTCTAACTGGACTGGGGGAGGAAAAATCATAGCTACATACAAGATTAGAGGAATAAGAAACTGTTTGATCCCCTGCATTTATTTTAGTTTGGCCAGTTTCTATTGTTTCCAATGTTGGACTTTATAGTCTACTTTATTTAGAGTGGTTTCCCAATTAAGGATGGGGACATTTTGGGGCCCGAACTGAATACCTAAATATTCAGAAGAATTTTGGATTCCATGGATAACGTCTGGGTGGGGGTATCCAGTTCCCATAAAGAGGCCTTTGCTCTTCTGAGTATTCAATTTTGAATTTGAAACCCTTGAATATTCTTTGATAAACTCTAAAAAGAAAGTTACTTTGGTGTGGTCTGAAAAGAATAAACAAATATCATTCACATAGGCCTGCAAATGAATTACCTTATCTTGATCAGCTCCACACACCCCATCCATCGGGGAGAATCAGTCAGTGATCAGATTAAGGGATTGATCTGAAATATATATAAAAGGGGACCAAGAGGGCAATCTTACCTTACCCCCATCCTTTTATGGAACCCATCTGTGACTTGGTTTCTAATCACTGGATGTACCACAGCTGTGGTGTATAGTGATTGTACCCACTTTATCATTGGTACTGGTATGCCATAAGCCTCTATGGTAAAAAAAAAAGTGTGGAAATCCCTATCAAAGGCCTTGCATTGATCTACAGGGATGGTACAACCAGACTTCCCATGCAATGATAAATAATTTATCAGATCTCTGATTATCATGAGAGCATGTTGGATCTTCCTGTCTGGTAGGCTGCAGAACTGTAAGGGAGGAAGGAACAAATTCACATAAGACTTTATCGGGGTGTCTAGGATGTATGTCAATATTTTGTAATCGGAATTTAAAATAGTAATTGGTCTCCAATTATCTAATGAAGATTTGTCCCCTGATTTAAACAAAAAAATTAGTAATCCTTCTGTAAACTACAGTGGAATATTACTTTACCAACAGAAGATAACTAAGTAACAATCCAAACATAATGAGAATTCTTTGGGAAAAACTTTATAAAGTTCATTTGTCCGGCCATCAGGGCCTGGAGATGTGCCAATTTCAAGGATTTAATTGCCTCTTCAATCTCCACTGCCTTAATAGGAATTATCATCTCCTGCGCCTCCTCTGGGACCATAGGAATGTTGACCTTCTGCAGAAAAAGTCGTATTTCAGCCTCTGAAGGGGGAATGGGGGTGGTCATGAGATAACAGAAACTCTTTGATGATACTCTGGAGATCAGCCAAAGTATGCATCAAACTTCCTTTCTTGTTCTGTAGAGAATCTAAGTGAGTGGAATCTTTGACATTTTTAAATGCCTCAAAAGGGTCCCCTCGAGAGGATTTTTTTGTTCCATTGTGTAATAATGCCTTCATGGTGTTAGCCCTATCATATTGGTACTCCTGCATGTCTTTTCTGAGAATATCAATGTGGGTCTTATAATTTTGTCTTGAAGTGTTTGCAATAGAAAAAAGGTATTGTAACTGTTGCCTTGATTTCAGGTATTTCAAAAATCTATCATTCTCTACATACTTCCCTTGTATAATGAACAAGGATTTAAGGTCTCCTTTAGAATCTGCCCACCAGTCTCCCAGATCTGTGTACCAAAAACTAACAGATAAGCGGGCCAATAACAATTCCTTAATTTTAGATGTCAGTTCTTGATTAGGTAAAATAGAAGAATTTAATTTCCATCTGGGCCTATGTTGCGGCCTTGTTGGACTGTTTGAAAAAATACAACTTTAATGCTAAATGATCTGAAAACTCCAGAGGCCCAGTTGTAAACTGAAATTGGGGTAAATGTTTTGAAAGAAAAATATAATCTATGACTGAGGTGTATTTATTTCTTTTATAAGTAAACTGAGGGCCACTTGTCTGGCACTTGCTTCCCTCCAAAAGATCAGCCATTTCTATCAATCTCCGCAGCACATTGGAGCCACAATAGATTTTTTTTCTGGTCCCACTGCCCCCTCATGTTTAGAATTTTAATTCACAATCGAAATCAAAACATAGAAAAACCTTATAGGAGGTAATCAAAAAGGGTCATAAAGTGTCAAAGAGGGCCACTCTTTCGGCTTTGATTTGTGAACAATAGACATTAATCAGCCAACAGTCCATCTGTTTCCACAACCCATCTAGAATCAGTAATCTGCCCAGGATTGGATCTATTAATTTGATCAAGCTGAAGTCATAAGAATTGAACAAGATGCCCATCCCATCCACCGAGTCTGTACCAAAGGACAAATAGGAGGGGCCCCAAATCCATGCCTTCTGGAAAAACTGAGCCTGATCACTGGTAAACATCCATGTTTCTTGTAAAAAGCAGATATCTATAACGGTTTTATGAACATAATCATACACTACATTTCTTTTCCCTGAGTTCCATATACTACGCACATTCATAGATCCCACACAAAAGGGAGTCAGACCTTAACCTGTTAAGTGGTCAAGCATCTTTTTTTCTTCTCTTTTTCTTCTTCCTCTTATACCTCACCTCGTGCTGCAGAGGGGTAATCAGGTCTACCTTGATGGACTGGGAATCTGAGTCCCCACATTCCATCTCTGAGTCCCCCCACTGTATAGCCAGTACCGCAAATGAATAGCCAGAAAGAAAATTAACCAGGGCCGGAGCCAAGGTGGTCTTGTTATTTCTTGTTGATCTTCTTATGGGCAAAATTACAAAGAACACAGGGACAACCTCATGATTGCTATCATCTGGTGGGTCCATGTAACACACTGGTTCCAATAGGGGAAGGGGAAAGGGAGAGGTCTGGAAAGGGGAAGAGGGAGAGGACTCAGCAAGACAGGGTCATCATTAGATGAAGGAGGTGAATGGGGATTCCCTTCAGCCATAGATGGGGTTGGTAGGCAAGGCTCCCTAAAGTCAGTATCTGGACAGGAGATTGAATCCAGTGCCTGTTGTATCAATAGGTCAGGACTTATGTATGTTGCCTTGTTCTTGGCTGCCCAGGCACACTCTCAGAATACATGGCCAGTATCCTCACACAGATCACACTTTGTGTGATTGGCACACTAGAATGCAATTTGGCCAATCTCCCCACAGTTGTCACACTGGCGCTTGTCACAGGAACTAGATAAATGAGTTCTAGACTCACATTTGTAGCATGCCCAGGAATGCCCTGTGTAAAAGCACACCCCTCTGTCATGGCCAAACATAAAATAACTCAGAATATGGTCAATTCCAGACACTGTTTGCCTGAGTTTCACCTTGAACTGCCACCCCCAGTACAGAACATTTCTGCATCTAGGATTGCCTCAGGTGGGCTTAACACTTCACATTTCTGGGCCAACCAGTAAGTAATATTCTTCCCGTGGACCACCTCATTCTGAAACATGACTGTAATGAATTTAGTCAGGGGTTTTGTCTAAGGAATTACCAAAAAGGGGGTCCACACTGGGGAGAACTTTACTTGGTTGTACCATTCCCAAAATAAGTTGAGGGCATATGCAGAGAGAAAACTGATATTGAAATTATCCTCCCTTGAAATGTTGATAAAAGCAAAAACTTTTTTCAGGGAGAAGTGCAGAGAGTCTTTTAATAGCAATTTGCCCGCATGATGCCTAGCAGGTCTCAAGTCTAGACCACCCTTGTAGAGTAGGAGGATTTTTTATTAAACAAAAAACTTCAAAACATATAGTATGAAAACAACTTTACATCACACTTGATAAAGGAAAAACAACAACAAAAAACCAAAAACTTCAAAACAGTATCTATACATATAAATTTTTACAACAACCAGTGTTTCCCTCAACTATCCCTCCCCGCTGACTAAAAGCAATGCTTCATTGCCTACCACACCCAGTAGGGGGAAAAAAATGAAAACAAAAGAAAACAACGGTGTTACTTCACACCTTAAAATCAAAATTATCATAAAATGAAAAAAACACCTTCCTGGTGTTCTGAAAAATATCAAAGTAACCATATTACTTAAGACAATTTCATTCCAAATTCCATATAAGAAAATAATTTATTCAGTTACCTCTAGTTACTTCTTTTTAAGTTACATTATTCTCAGGAGAAATTCACACTGCCTTGGACAAAGGATATCAAACCGGAGCTGTTTTCATTGACCTAACAAAGGCGTTTGATACTGTTCACCATGGCTTACTTATCACACAACTACACAGTCTTGGGCTCTCAGAAGGACCAGGAGCCTGGGTTAAAAGTTACCTGGCCAAATGCTCTCAATCAGTAAAAATCTCAGAAGTTCTCTCAGACTCAAAACCGGTCCTCTCAGGTGTTCCACAGGGGTCAATCCTAGGCCCCCTCCTTTTCAGCCTTTTCCTAAACTTTCTCCCCAAATCCTGCCCAGAACAAATAATCCTTTATGCTGATGATGCTGTGATTCTCTCCTCTCATAAGGACCTGAAATCCTTACTCCAGAGCCTGCAACTTGCTTTCTCCAATGTTGAAAAGTGGTTCCTAGATCACAAGCTGGTCCTAAATCACAAAAAAACAAAATCCATGCTTTTCTCCAGTCCACAAAACAGAAAAAGACAAATTCCACTTACTATTAAAACATACCCAGAAAATACCCTTGAACAAGTGTCAACATTTAAATACCTTGGAATCACCTCTGATCAAGGTCTTACCTTTGTGACCCACATTGATAACACAGCGAAAACAGCGAACCAGCCCATTGGTATCCTTTTCCGAAACCGGCATTTCCTTACCCAAGCTTCGCTGAGGATTGCTATCCAATTCTCTGTCATCTCAATCATAGACTTTGGCTTAATTATCTATGGCTCTGCCACTACCACCGCACTAAGGCGCATCACAACCACCCTAAACAAGGCCTGTTGACTGCTCACTGGAGCGCAATGACGTACTCGTACATGTGAGCTCTACACTGAAACAGGATGGTTGCAACTCTCAAATCGCATAAAGTACCTCACATGCTTGATGGCAAAAAAATTCATCTTGGGCCACACTCCGCCATGTATCCAAGACCTACTTTGCCTGAATACCAGCATCCATCCCACCAGAAGATCAGAACACCAGCCTCTCCAGGTCCCCAGATGCCGGACCACACAGGGCCAAAGATCTTTTGCCTATCGTGCCCCCAGCTGGTACAATGCCCTGAGCTCACTCATTACATCATCCACATCACTAGGAGCTTTCAAATCTATGCTTTACTCTCACCTCTCAGCCTCTAGCTCCTGTGACTGCCTTGACTAATGATTCTTCCCTCATGGCTGTTTTTACTGTTTTTATCATCCTCCTCCTCTCTCCTCTCTTTTCTTGACAAAGGCATCTGAGTACCTCTAACTACTCTAAGTCTGCTCCCCTCCCCATATTTCCCCCTACCCTTCCCACCTTGACCATTCCTCCAATGTTTTTTTTTTTTTTTCCTTTGATGTACTGTATTATACTGGCTTATTGAAACCTTTATAATTTGCTGACCATTCTATGTAACATGTCTTGTTTGTTTGTACATTGATGACGTGGAACCTTTGTAAAAGAGCCACTGGCTCAAAGGTAATAATTCCTAGAACAATAAACTAAACTAAACATTATTGCTGCCCAAATTTCTATTTTCCTCAACCTTTCCTTCCCTTCCTAAAGAAAGAGAGAGAGAGAAAAAGGGTCATATCCGAAAACCCTTTATAAAATTAACTTATGATAATTCCCTTATTTTATCCCTTATTTTTATCCCTAAAATCATATCTGAAGAACACTGACGATGTTCTTCCATTTTTTCCAATAGCCTATTCAATATATTGTGTTTATCCATATTTCTGAAAGAATGTAAAACCTCTCCACCATGCCTGCACTTTTAATCTAGGATGTAAGCAAATTTCTTTTTCATACACTTCTTTCAAGGCTGTTTCACACAATCTACTAAAAGCTAAATAAGACATTCCTTTTTGTTGAAAGATCAATTGGTTTCTAGCTTGCCACAGGTAAAAGCTTAAAATGGAAAAAAGACATTAAACGTTGAATCCACCCCACTTGACAAGAGACTAGAATAATTCCCAAGAGCAATATGTTCGTACGTAATCATCCTTAACCATGACAATCTCCATTTTCTAGCTAAGTATTGTAGAGTAGGGGAGTTTTTATTGTGAAGAATAAGCAGAAAAAGGAACATTCAAAAAACACACAAAAAAAATAAAATTATTCCAAGAAATAAAGATTACAAAATACAAAAGAAATTCCTATATAGGGAAAGATATACATATTCAGTGTACTGCTTCTCAAAAATTATACATTCTACTTATACTTAATAAAGGTATGACAGCCTCTCTACCATCTATTGGTTTGTTTTGAAGAAAAAAAACAACAATCTTTAGAATATAATTTTCCCATCTCATGCACAATTATTGTAGAAAAAACAGTGTAATCCATTTTCTTCTGGTAAAGAACCCACTGGCAGCGTGCCTGCCATAAATAAAAACAAAGAAAACAAAAGAAAATGGACAAAGTTTCATGATGAAAATTCAATAAACTGTGGGGATATTTACCAATCACCAAAATGTCATAAGTTAAAAAAGCCATCCATTTAAAATTCCATGTTTTTGCCAAAAAAAAACATAGATTTTTTGAAAAAGAGCAATATAAGAGAAAATGTTCTGTAGATTCTTCTAAATTGATACAATCCATATATGGGCAATTTCTTTCTTCCTTCTTTGGCTTTATATTTCACATTACCTCTAAGGTTTAATCTTCCATACTTAAGTAACTAGAGGGTTTCCCACATCTGAGGGGGAAGCCTTTTACTATTAAGTTGAGATAAAATAAAATGATTATCTACCTCAGGACAATTTTTAAAGCTAGGGACTGTGGGATAGATTTGGCACATCAGGGATTTATAAAGGGATTTTCCAAGACAACCTAGAAGCATTTCCTTTGATATGCCCCATTTATACAGTTTCTGTGCTGCAGGTTTAAAATATAATGGAATATATAAATATTTATTACACCTGGGAGGTACATGTTTCCAAGCCATTAGAAATGTATTTAAAATTAATTGTACCCAAGTATTACCACCCTTTGTAATATCTAATAATCCGCTGTGAACTGTAAGTGAAAAAAATAATGAAAAACCAAAAACCACTGTATCAAACATTCCAATGTCTCCCTTAGTCTTGTCCAGATAAGTAAACTGTCTTTTAATAGGGTTAAGCTGGTTTCCCCACAACATTTAGAAAAATAAACTGTAAACCTTAGTCTCTAATATAGCAGGTAATGGAAAAATCTTTGCCACATGTTGTAAGCAGGGTAAAATAAATTGTTTAGAAATTTGAATACGTTTCTGTTTTGTAAGTTTCCACTATTTCCATCTCTAAACTTTAGGCTAAATTTTTTTTAGAGCCTTATCCCAATTCACCAGTGGCAAATTTTTTGAGCCAGATAAAATGCCAAGAATGACAACGGGTTCCTTAGAAAATTCGATGCCATAATCTCTTACTAGTAAATCATTTCCTGCACCAATAAATAAACCTCGTGTTTTAGTAAGGTTTAATTTAGCATTTGAGATACTGGCATATTTTGCAAATTCAGATAAGAAAAGGTTAAAACAAGCATGATGTGAGAAAAAATAGCAAACATAATCTGCATATGCTTGTACTACCAACTGCCATTGTATTCCCATACCTGAAATGCCTTCCCATATAGGGATATCCACTAACCTTTTTAATAAAGGGTCCAAAGAAAAAATATATAATAAAGGGCTTAATGGACAGCCCTGCTGAACACCTGTATGGACTGAAAAACTGGAAGCAATCTGACCCTGTATAACTGGGAAGATATAAGAAGATTGGTATAGGAGCTTTATATTCTGTATAATATGAATTGGAACATGACAGAGTTTCAAAACTTGATATAAAAAAGGCCGATAAACCCTATTGAAAGCTTTTTCCAAGTCAGCTGCCACTATACAATTGGATGCTCCTAAATTTGTGGAGTGTTCGATCACATCTCTAATAGTCATTAGAGCAGACTGTATAGTTCTATTAGGAAGGCCACAGTACTGATGTGGAAAGATTACTTTAGCTGTATAATGTTTTAATTGATTGTCAAGCAAAATGGTTAACATTTTGTAATCTGAATTTAATAAAGTGATAGGTCTCCAGTTTTTGATATCAGTTCTTTTTCTAGTTTTAAACAGAAAAATCACTAAACATTCTGAAAAGTAGGGATACAAAGTATTAGAGTGAAAAAAAATCAAAAAACAGTTTTAAACAAAGTGCTATAATATGTGAAAAGGATTTATAAAATTTATTAGAAAGTCCATCATACCCTAGTGATGAATTATTATGTAATGCGTTGATGGCTACCTCAATTTCAGGCACAGTTATAGGTTCTTGCAAGGCAGAAATCTCACTTGGAAAAAGCAAAACTGAAATATCATGCAAACAAATGTTAATGTTTTCCTGAGAAATTAAAGTTTTAGGGGCTAAAGAAAGAAAATGACTGTTCGGCAAATCATTAATCCCTTCAACTGTAACTATATGGTTTCCTGCTTGATCTATTAGGTAGTCAATATTGGTAGACGTTTTAAAGGACTTACATGCTTCATAACGGTCACCAATAGGGGATTTGAGTCCCATTACATAATAAAGCCTCGACTGTTCAAGCTCTATCATATTGATAGGACTGCATTTCTTTTTTTAATCTTCCAATTTGGTCTGTGAAATCAAATTTCGCAGTATAGGAGAAGGTATAAAGTTTTTGCAGTTGTCTGAGCGAGAGATATTTTAAAAACCTCTCATTCCCAGTCTTTTTCCCATATTTTATAAACCAAAGTTTTAAACTGGATTTAGTAGTTTTCCACTATTCCCGTATATTAGGGTATAGAAAAGCTACCGATAATCTAGCTATAAGAAGATTAAAAATAGTACGATGAATGTATGAATTTAACAAAATGGAAGAATTGAGTTTCCATCTATTTAATTTTGGGAGAGTTTGTGCTCCTAAATGAATTGTACAAAATAAAAATAAATTGTCCAAAAATTCTACTGGACAAGATTTAAAGTTTCCAACTGGTACATTAGGGGAAACAAATAAGTAACTTATTGTGGTAAATAATTTACTGCGAATATACGTAAAGTTTGGTCCTGAAATCTGATATTTTCTACAATCTATAAGATCTGCAGTTTTAACCAAATGTTCTAATGCATGTGAATCACAATACATTTTCTTCTTAACCTAAGAATGAGAGGCCTCTCTTTTCAGATGTAAAGTACAATTAAAATCTCCTCCAAAAAGAACTAATAAATTATTGACTAGAAAAGGTTGAATAGCTTTCAAAAGAGCTACCCTCTCAGCTTTAGTTTGGGGATTATAAATAGTAATAAACCTGAAGTTTATTTCTTCCCATAAATCATCCAGTATCAAAACCCTCCCTGCATTTAAAGCTATCAGTTTCCTTTTAATGAATTTATAAGAATTAAAAAGAATACCAATACCATCTGCCTTGTCTGGACCGAATGACCAATAGGAAGGACCCCATTGCCAATCCCTTTTAAAAGCCACTAGTTGTTCTGCAGAATGCATCCAAGTTTCTTGCATAAAACATACATTGATTTGTAAATCATGAACATATTGAAAAACTGCCTGACGTTTCTCATAATTAAGGATACTGTGCATATTAAAAGAGCCCCAAGTAAATGTAGTCATGTTTTGAAAATTCAGAGATCTTTAATTATTTTTTCCTTTTTTTTCTTCTTTTTACCTGTATAATCAACAGTACTCTGAGAAGGAGGTTCTAAGGTCGAGGCCTGTAAATCTGAATCCCCGTGATCCATTTCAGAGTCACCCCAAAAAAGTGCTGAATAGGAATTTTCAGTCTCCAGAGGTTCTGGGGAAAGGGGGGTAATTTAGGCCTGGAAGATCTAGTAGACCACCATCTAGAAAGAGCTGAAGCAGCAAAGGGTGCAGAAAAAGACTCTTCCGAGCCTGAAGGATCTTTATAGCAAACAGGAAGTAACAGCTGTAAGTCAGAAACAGAGACTTTATCCGACACCAAAATGGTATCCTGAGGAAGTTCTACTGGATCTGTCACTAAAACAGGAGGGGGAGTCCTGAACTAATGTAATTTTAGACAAATCAGAGATTGGAGAGGAGGAGTGAGGTGGTGGTGAGGGGCCTGGCAGGGACTGCTCAGGAGAGGGGGGGGGATTCTTTGCCGAAGGAGCTACCGTCTCTTGGGCTTGCTGTATAAGCAATTCAGGGCTGACACAGGACGATTTATTTTTTGCAGCCCAAGGGCAGTCTCCAAAAGTGTGTCCATACTCTTCACATAAATCACACTTCATGTGATTAGCACATTGCTTTGTGACATGGCCTATTTCTCCACAATTGTCACAACGCGATTTATCACAGGTACTTGATAAATGAGTACGAGCCCCACACTTATAACAAGCTCTAGGTTGCCCCCCATAAAAACAAACCCCTCTATCCCTCCCCAAAAGAAAGGAATTGGTAATAAGTTATATTCCAGAATCATTCTGTCTGAGTTTAACTTTATATTTCCAACCTCCCATCCAGAATCTTTCAGAATCTAGAATTGCTTCTGGAGTACTAAGCACATCACATTTTTGATTCAACCAAAAGGTGATATCTTCCACATGGACCCCCTCATTCCAAAACATAACTGTAACATATTTTACAAGTGGTTTTGTAAGCGAAATTACTAAAAAGGGGTTCCATATGGGAGAGAACTTAACTTGGCCATAACGTTCCCAAAGCAACTGTAAAGCATGTGACGTCTGAAAACTGATGTCAAAATTGTCTTCTCCTGATATATTTATAAAGGCAAAAACATCAGTATGTGAAAAATGTAAGGAGTCTTTTAATAAGGTCCTGCCAACATAATAGCGATCTGTTTTTTCTGCTAAGCCCCCTTTATATCTAATGTAGACAGCATTTCTTCTAGGGGCTGTTTCTTTTTTTGCATGAGAGAATAAATCTGACATTAAAGGTTTTTGATGAGTGTCAGGATTTTTACTATCCCGATTAGGATCTTCCGTATTATTTTCTTGTAGAGACTTAGTGTTATCCAGAATAATTATAGGATCCTTATTCTGTCTACGTTCGTGATCTTTGTTAATTGCTAAAGTTTCCACTAAAGTTTCAGGTAAATCCTGTTGAATTGTAGGAGCGCTCATAGGTCATGCTCGGGGCCCTGGTTTCCAATCTGGTGAGGCCAAAATAAAATCAAAAGTCGAGTTCCATGCTGGATCAGGGAGACAGTTTCCCCCAGACATTTTTTTCCATCCAGCTTCTAAAAGTGCTTTCTGTGGAGACCAGGTATTGCAAGACAGAGCTGGACCCTCAGTGGGTATAATATTAGTCGAAGAACTAGTAGGACAATTAAGTATCTGTTGTTCATTTGAAACAGCAAGATTCTCTTGTAGCACAATGTCTATGCCTGAATCTGAACATTTTTTTATATTTGCAATGTGAGTAAATGAAAATACTGTAGCTGAAGATTGCTGATTGTGTACTGTGTGATATTTCACAGGGCTTTGTGGTTTTATTAACCTGTCAGGTGTCTCAGGGTGTTTGAATACAAAACCAGCCAACTTAGAAAGCTGAGGACCTGGTTCACAGTTCACACTATTCCCTTTTAATTGGACATTAGGTTTGCTCATATTAGAACCAAAGGGATTTTGACCGTTTAATTGTACAGCTGAAAATACTGAAGGCTTTCGGCACACTTCTATCTTAGTAGAGTTTAAAATGCCAGCCTGTAACACATCAGAGTCATTTTTAATTGAAAAAGATGCCATAGGAGGAAATGACTCACCTGGTCTTGGCGCTGAACCGACAGATGAAGGAGCCAAAATGACAGCAGATCTATCTTGCTGTTCGGAATTAAAAGCAGACTAATTTGATAAAAATCCTTGCTTAGATTCTTCATTTTCGGTAGCTGCAGCATTTCTGTCAGATGTTTGTCTCTCTGAACAAACTTTAGTCTGGTTTGATATAGAAACACGGCAAAAATATGTTCTGCTGAAGCATAAACATCCATACCATCGTCGTCTTTTCCATAAATGAGTTCCTGATTCACATTCTTATTCTCAGCCTCTGGCAATACATCGGTAGAAGAGAAGGCTAACTTTCCTACCTGAAGTGCATCTGCACACCATTCAGTCTTGCTCCGAGTGGCCATCATGAACAACAGATGGCCAAAATCTCCCCCTACTGACGGCAATGCAGTAGGGGAATTTCCCTGGTGTCCTGGCCAGATTTTACCCATCTACTAAAAATACCACCAACATCTTAATCTGGTTCAGTTTCAGTTGGTTACCATCTGTATCCCCCCTTCCCTGGGTCACCCCTGAAAAAGGGACTTCTATTCTCAGTGGGCCTACACAGTCAGCAAAATTCAATAAACATCAGTGGTATCTGCAGGAAAATTTGTCCACAGGAAGGCTGCAGTTTCTTTCTTTAGTAGCACACAGAATGTGGGATGGTATAGTAGGGAGGTATTAAATCTTAGTTGCATTGCGGGGACATGTCTGGGGCCAGAGTGAGCCATGTAAAGGACACTGGGGCATGATCAGGTATAATAATGGTGCCTATAGAAGCTTGGAGAACTTATGGTACCCAATGATGTGATATCAGCCACAGGTCAATGCAGGAGTAAGCATTATGTAGATTTGAAAAGAAGGCATATTCCCTGCCATGAGGGTGCACCAGGCGTCTGATATCTGTAAGTCCTAGGTCGTCCACCAGGTCACCAAAAGCATGTGAAGCTGGTGACCTTGGATCTATCAAAGCTTTACTCCTGTTCAGGAAGTCATCTAGGGTGACATTTGTGTCTCCTTCCAAGACAAGAGAGCCTTTGCAGTGAGTTAGCAGAATCAGTGCCAGGTTGGTAAAGAACTCAAATTCAGTAGAATTAGGGCTAAACATGTTGTGCATGGTCACCTCCTGATTATCCAGTGTGCCCTGGATGATAACATATCTACCTTCAGAGTCACTTTTAGTTGAAGAGAGTTGAAAGAAAATATTCTCAAGTATAAGTATCACCACACATCTGCTTTTGGTAGTATATGAACTGCTATAGGCCTGTGCAGCCCAGCCCATTTCAAGTTTATTGTTCTCTGCCAGGGTAAGGTGTGTCTCCTGTAGGAAGGCTATACCAGCCCCTTCTCTCTAGATGTGATCAATGATTCTCCTCCATTTAACTAGAGTGGAATCCTTTAACATTCCAGGACACCCACTTTATTGGACCTGCCGCCATAGCAACAGTATAAGGAAATATAAGATATGTGTCAGAGGGTATAAAATCCAATTAAGACCAACTTCTTGATAAGCGTAAATAATGTTCAGTTGTTATACTATGAGAGACAGGAGTTGGTACATGCATAATTTGGGTGTTCCTGCTCCTACCCATATGGTCAGTACTCTGCATCTGACCAAAGTAAAAAAAAATCATTTCTATCTACTAGTACAGATGTAACATGAACAAAAACATAAAACAATGCAAAGAACAACAAGCTTAATGTCAAATAATCAACTTCCAGAAAGAAATTATACAAATAGCAATGAATTTCTGGACTGGAGGTCCGTAAATAATAAAAATTTATTTTGTGAAGATAACTCGATTTTGACCCCTGCATGGGTGGAGACCCCTGAAATGGCTGATCTTGTCACCTGGAACTAACTCCTATGAGGAAGGGAGAGCTATTCTGTGACACTGCAATTGTGCCACCCAGCTGTAGTTATTTATGTGGTGGCAGCATATGGGGTGAATGGGGGGAGGTATAAGGTAAGAGGTATAAGGAAAGGTGAGGTGAGGGCATGGAATGGGTATGAGGAGAGTCAGAGGTATAGAGGAACCATATCATAGACCATGCTTACACCCTGAGGCTATAATAAGAGAGCAGCTTGTTCCAGATTTCATTAGCTGGCATTCTGGGCCAATGCTCCCACATGGGAGCTCAACTCAGATCATTAGCTTGTGACTGTAGGACTGTAGGCTATATTTAATCAAGCCTACTCAAGTGCACTAATGTGGAAGTCCCATCAAATTTATATTGCAGTCTATGCAGCCACGGTCAACTGTGCCTGATACTACCACCAGTAACCTTGAGGGAGGAAAGTGCATCTGTACGATAGGTTACCTCTCAGGGCTGGGACCTTGAAACACATGTCAGTCTGGTGTGTGAAGGATGGTATTGAGCATTATTCAAGGGAGTATTGTTTGGGGATATAAAAATGTGGAGCAAATCAAGAAAGGGAGTCTCTGTTCTACATATGAGTGGCAAAAATTCACACTGCTGTGCAGCTCACCTGCTTGAATGTGTGAGCAGCCCTTCTGAGCAGGGAAGGCTGCCCTGTAGTGATTTTTGATCACAGCATGCAGTCACTAAAATGGAGTGCAAGGCCTGCCAATGAGCAAAAGGATCCGGTTTGGATTCTGCTGCCCATGTCAGTGGGGGATTTTCTCTCCATAGGGAAGTTAACCCTTCTCCCTCTCACATATAAGCAGTACAATTAAAGGAAAATAGATTATGTACATGCTCATGGGTCGCAAACAACTGACAACTGCCCAGGGTTAGCTTGGTGAGGAGGAGGTAAGAGTTGCCACAGTCAGATAGCTTGCATTGCCCACAACGTCACAGCAACACTAATCAGTACAATCTTCATCGCAAATACCCCAGCAGTCCTGTGGCACATAAACTCAGACTTGCATACAGTATTTGAAAACCCAAATACATCCCCTGCCTTAAGCAGTTTGCACCACCTATCAACTCACTTGCACGAACATGTGAAAACATCTGCCATGCAGAGAGAGAGACACCCTGTAGCAATAACTGATTGCAGTGTGCAGATAGACGGAGTGAGGGGGAGACCTCCACTGAGCAAGGGGACTTGATTCAGGTTCTGCCACACATGCCGGCAAAAATTTCCCTCTCCTCTGTGAAGTCTCCCCCCCCCCACACCCACAGTTCAATGCTAAAGTTAAAGGAAAAAGACAATGCAGTGCATGTGCTTGCAGCACAACCAACCTGCAAGCACCGAGAGCTGACAGGGCAGGGAGTCAGGGTGAGCCACTGCATCCAAATATCCAGCACTGCCTACAGTATTTTTATATCTGTAATCAAAGCTGACTGCAAGAGTCTTACCTCAGCAGTTCCATGCAGTATGTACATGGAATCAGTACATATCAGACCCATATATATCCCCTACACCAAAACAGTGAACTATAGCAAACTCAAGCATACTAGGTAAATTGTTAAAAATGACAGTAAGCCAGCACAGCAGTTGGATTTCCACCTGCAATGCCGATGACCCGGGTTTGGGAATGGACCTGGGCATCAGAGCAACGGCTGGGGGGAAGATGGCTTGAGCGTCCCACAACTGCTTGTCTTCTCCTGGGAGAGAGGGGATCACATAGCCCGGTGTTTGCCAGTCCCTGGTTGAGGCCAGGGTCACTGCAGCTCGTAGGGTATTGCCGTGGGAGGAAGCATGATGGACATCCGATCACTCCTTGACGTCATGTGGCACGTCACCCTTCCAAAGAAAACCAGGAAAAATGCCCCCTGATTGACTGGATGATGGTCACTAGTCCTCCGTCACCATAAAGCCCTGGATAGCCCAGACCAACCCCAGCAGCACCCAGGTCAAGTGGTGCTCTCTGCCCAGAAGACGGGGACCTGTCCAATGAAGGGTTATGTTGGGTTCCCCCGGGGTTGCAGTATGGGGAGGTGGTCGATGACAGGAAGGGGAGGTGGCAGGGCACATCTAGATGACTGAAGGGAAAGGCCGGTCTGGGGTACATGGGGATGCACAAAAAATAAAAAAAAAGAGAAATGACAGTAGACAAGGTTCAATTTGCTGAGGCAGTTCATACAAATCCTGCAAAGGGGACATGGGTGGTGTTGTAAGATATCCTTTTTAGCTACCCATTTACCCCATCCAAAGTCATCTGTTTCGAGAGGAGTCACTGCTCCAGTCCTGCCCAGTACCAACAGAAATAGTTACTGACTCAGCAACTGTTTCAGTTCAAGAGTGTGTATCCTCAGGGTGCCCAACGATGAGATTGCTCTTCATTCCTTTGCCCAGTGTAAGAGGCAGTGGTGCCTTGGAAGAAGAGACCCCCTGGGTGCACACTTTTTTCATAACTGGCTCTCTGTTGAAATCAGAGCTTGTGGCAGAAAGTCGTTATTCTCTGCTGTGATCCCTGGGGCCCACACCGGTTGCCTGCCTCTCCCCACGCTGCCTATTCTGCCCTCTCCTACAGGATCTCTTCACCTCTGTAGTTTACCATTCCATGGCAGCTTGCTCAGTGTCTAACTGACAGTTTGAGGGGCCAAATGTGGACCATGGCAACCTTTTCTGGTATCCTTTCTAAGATGATTCTGCCAGCTTGGCTTGTGATGGAGTTCAAGGCAGGGTATTGGGACAGTGTTTTCGCAGGAACTGGGAGTCTTCTTTAGGCATGTGGAATGTATGTGATACTCTGTAACAGGTTATTGATATCTTTTGCAGTTTATAGGGGATACTTTGTGCCTGCAGAGCTTTCTTGATGGGCACATATTTTATTCTCATGTTTGCTAGCTAAGTGCAGTAATCATATGAACATACAGACATACACATTTTCCAGCAGAAACAGGCTGTAATGGTCTATCTAGTCTGCTGTAGTGCTCAGCTCAGTTAAAAACCCTGTAGCTGCCATCCCTACCCTACTCCATCTGGGGTCATACCCCTTCATTCCTCCCTCTTCCTCTATCCCCCTCCCAGTAGTGCCCCCTTCCATCCTTATCCTCTTTACCCTGTGCCACCCCCCCCTTTGAAACTGGTCACATTGTTTGCCACCACCACCTCCTCCAGTAACTCATTCCACCCCTTCACCACTCTTTCAGTGAAGAAGTGTCTTCTCATTTTCTTCTTGAATTTACCCATCACCAATTTCAGGCTATGCCCCCTTGCTGTACCATCCTTTCTTAAGTTAAAGATGCCCTCTGTACCAAACCCTGTTAATGCCCTTTTTGTACTTGAGGGTTTCAATCATATCCCCCCCCCTCTGCTGCCTATCCTCCAAGGAGTACATGTTTAGCATCCTCAGCCTCACCTCATATGTTCTGTCTCCCATGCCCTAGATCATTTTGGTTGCCCTCCGCTGTACCCCATTCAGTAGCTTGATATCCTTCTTCAAGTAAGGGCACCAGAACTGTACACAGTATTCTAGGTGTGGTCTCACCAGTGATCTGTACAGTCACAGAATAACTTCTTCACTCCTAGATGTGATTCCACTGGCAATGCAGCCCAGCATTTTATTCACTTTGGCTGCTGCCTTCTGGTACTGTGCCATGTGTTTCATGTCACCCCTGACAATTACTTTCAGGTTCTTTTCCTCCTCTGATGTTGTCACCTGTATTCCCCCAGCCAGAGACTTGCCTTTGGGTTTCTGGCTCCCATGTGCATCACCTTACATTTCTTAGCATTAAAACCCTACTGCCAGACACCTGACCATTTCTCCAGCTTAGCCAGGTCCTCCCTTATATCCTGTCTCCCCTCCTCCATGTCCACCCTCCCACAGAGCTTAGTATCATCTGCAAAAAGGCAGATCTTACTCTTGACCCCCTCTATTATGTCACCTATAAATATGTTGAAAACACATGTCTGAGTACTGAGCCCTGTGGAACCCCACTTGTTACAGGCATAGGTTTGGACAGTCCCCCCCAACACCACTCTCTGGTTCCTGTCCCTTAGTCAGCTCTTGACCCACCCCAGCATGTTCTCCCCTACCTCAAGGTCCTCAAGCTTGCTGATCAGCCTGCCATGTGGCAATCAATAAAAAGCCATGCGGAAGTCCAGGTATAGTACTTCCACTGCCTGCCCCTTGTCCAAGGCCCTCATAACCCAGTCGAAGAAGTCCACCATGTTGGTTTGATATGACCTCCTTCTGACAAACCCATGCTGTCTAACATCCTGGAGGCCATATTCTTCAAGGAAGTCCACAAGCCTTTCTTTTAGAATGTTCTCCATTAATTTACCCACTATGGAGGTTAAGCTAACTGGCCTGTAATTACCCAGCTCATCCCTGGTTCCAGTCTTGTGGACAGGTACCACGTGAGCTGTCCTCCTGTCCTGAAGCACACACCCCTTCTCCAGTGAGGTGTTAAATAGGTCTGTCAGTGGTGCTGCCACTACCCCTGCCAGTTCCCTTAGGATGCTCTGGTGTACCCCATCTGGCCCCAGTACCTTGTCCACCTGCAGTTCCCTTAGAACCCTTAAGACCCTGTCTACCCCAATCTCCCCCTCATACTCCTTCCCCCATCAAGGCTCACCCAAATCCTCCACTGTGGTATTGGCCTGTCAGCTTCCCTAGTGAAGATGGAGCAAAAGTACTCATTCAGTGCCTCTGCTTGCTCTTCACCCTTTTCTATCTACCCTCCCTCCCTCTTTATTCTAACTATCTCATCTCTTCTGCTGCTGCTTCTGCTTTCCTTAATGTTCCAGAAGAAGTAGTTTTCTCCTTCCTTAATCCTCTGTGCCGGTCTTAGTTCTTTCTCCACCTCTTTCCCTGCCTCCCAATATTTTTCAGTGTATACCTTTCTGTCCTCCTCCTCCCTCAAGGTACACTTGTACTTCAGGAAGTCTGCCCTGTTTTCCTTTATGTTCTCAGCCACCTTACTACTGTACCTGCTTGGCTTGTTTGTTCTGGAATTCTTTTTGTGAGCCCTTGTGTAAGTGATGGTGGCTTCTATTAATCCCATCTTAATGATGGAGATGATTAACCTAAACGTGGGTGGGAAAGAGGTTTGGAAGATAAAACTGACCGAATTCATTGAGTCTAGGTGAGGTTAAAATTTGTGAGGGAGGTCGAGGCTTGGGGTTGATGTTCACTTTCTCCTCCCAGAGGTAGGCAGGGGGTGCCCAACAAGGGCACCTGTCAGTGCGGAAGTGAATGGGGGCAGGCAGACAACTGGGGGTTCTCAGGTTGGGGGGATGGGTGATGGCAATGGGCAGGGATGGAGGGTTGTCCTGATGAATGCCAGAAGCATGTGCAACAAGATGCTAGAGCTTCAGGCATTGATAACTGATGGGGAGGTGGATGTGGTTACAGTCACTGAAGCTTGGGACATGCCTCACCGTGACTGGGACCTGAACCTGGTGGGGTAAACTGTGTTCAGGAAGGACAGGGCTGTGGGCAGGGGAGGTGGGGTAGCACTTAGTTATTTAGGAATAGCATAGATCTACACAGGGTGGAGGGGGTGGAGGGGCACGTAGAGGCATTATGGATTACCTTGCATTCACCTGTGGCAAGAGGGTGAATTTGGGGGTGGTTTGTAGGCCACCCATGAAGGCGGATGATCTGGAGAATGGCCTGGTGGAGAATCTCAGGGATAACTGTGGTCAGGGGAGGGAAGAACGGTGATGCTGGGTGACCTTAACTTACCAGGGGCAGATTGGGGAACTATGGCATCTTCATCGACCAGGGAGAAGCACCTACTGGACATCTTCCAGGATGCATTCCTGTCCCAAATGGTAGCTGACCCAACAGGGGATGGTTGTATCCTGGATGTGGTCCTGTCAAGCTGTGATCTGGTTAGGAACCTAATGGTCAGAGACCCCCTGGGAGGGAGAGATCATGCCATTGTCTGGTGTTCCCTGGACTTGAGGGAAGGAGAAAATTCACTAAAACAGTAGTAATTGACTTCCAGGGTGTGGATTTCAAGGGTATGGAGGGGGTCCTCAAGGGACATTTAGAGGGGATCAAACCAGACATGGATACAGACAGCAGGTGGGAGGTTATTAAAAGAGGGCTCCAGAAAGCTAATTAATCCTGCATGAAGGTCAGACGCCAGTTTTGTAGCACAAAAAAAGCAGTACTGGTGGAACAGAGAGGTCCAGGAAGTGGTGAGAGAGAAGAGGGTTGCTTATTGTCGATACAAGAGAATGCATGGGGTTATGGATGGGGGTGGTATGATATGATATGATATACAAGAGGGTAACCAGGGTGATGAGATCGGCCAAGGTGAGGGCAGAACAGAAGTTGGCACAGGGGATCAGAAGAGGGGTAAAGGGTTCTTTAGGTATATTAGGGAAAGGAGAAAAGTGAAGGGGCAGATTGGCAGACAGAGTTCAAGGAGTGGGTGGAATGAGGAGGCCAGGGAGCAGGCTGAGGTATTTAATGATTACTTTGCCTAGATCCACACTAGGGACGAAGGTGGGGCAGCACCTTATGATGGAGGGGGATCAGTTCTGAAGAAAGGGGGAGGTCATGGATGATGAAATTCCTATTGGTAGGGTGTGGGAAGCCCTCAAGGCCCTGAAACAGATACAGCACCAGGTCCAGATGGCCATCATCCTAGGGTTCTAAGGGAAATGGCAGATGTCCTGGCTGCACCACTGGGAGACCTTTTTAACTTCTCCCTTTAGACAGGGTGGGTAACTCAGGATTGGAAGATGGACCAAGTCGTGGCTATCTACAAAGGAGGCCCACATGAGGAGCTGGGTAACTACAGGCCTGACAGCCTGACGTCAGTGGTGGGCAAAATGATGGAGGCCATATTGAAAGAGAGGCTAGAGGTGTTTCTGGAGACAAGGGGCCACTTGGATGATCACCAGCATGGCTTTGTACATGACAGATCATGTCAGACTAACCTTGTGGAGTTCTATGATTGGGTGACAAAGGTACTGGATCAGGGCAGGCTGGTGGATGTCCTCTTTCTAGACTTCAGCAAGGCATTTGATTTGGTGCCACATCCTGGCCTGCTGGATAAACTGGGGGGTATGGGTGTGGGGAGCAGATGGTTAGGTGGATAGGAAAGTGGCTAACTGGGCAGTTTCAGAGGGTGGTGGTCAGAGGGGTGGTCTCTTCTCCTAGGATAGTCATTAGTGGGGTACCACAGGGGTTGGTGTTGGGTCCACTCCTGTTTAACGCTTTCATCTCAGACATCAGAAGTGGTATCAGGAGTAATATGAGCCTCTTTGCCAATGACTCAAAGCTGTGGGTAGTGGTGTTTGGGAAGAAGGTTAGAAGGGCCCTGCAGTGAGACTTGGAGACTATCGAGGGCTGATCTTGCACCTGGAAACTGAAGTTTAACACTAAGAAATGTAGGGTTCTCCACTTGGGGCTTAGGAACACAGCTCAGCAATACTTTCTGGAAGGGGAGAAATTGCAGGTTTCAGATGGGGAAAAGGACCTTGGGGTGGTTGAGGATGCCAAACTAAACAACTCTGAACAGTGTAGGAGGGCTGCCCAAAGCAAATAAAATGCTGGGGTGCATTGCCAGGGGGATAACCTCAAGGAACAGGGAGGTGATATTCCCTCTATATGACTGCCTGGTCAGACCGCACATTGAATACTATGTGTAGTTTTGGTGACCGCACTAGAAAAAAGACATTTCACTCCTTGAAGGGGTCTAGAGGAGGGTGACCAGGTTGATACAGGGACTGGGGGGGTAAGTTCTATGAGGAGAGACTCAAGGAGCTCAATTTGTACTCCCTGGAGGAGAGGCGGGATGGAGGGGATATGATTGAGGTCTTTAAATACCCAAAGGAGGTAAACAGGGCAAGCCTTGATAGGGTTTTCCAGCTGAGGGAGGCAGGGGCCACCGGAGGGCATCCCATGATGCTTGTTGGCAGGAGGCTCAGGGTGGAGACTAGGAGATACTACTTTACAGAGAGCATGGTGGAGCCTTGGAATGCACTGCCTACGGAACTGGTGGAGGTAAATACTCTGGAGGGATTCAGGAGGGGCTGGGTCAAGTATAGGGGAAAGGTAAAACTGAGTAATGCCAGACTTGGAGGTGCACCCCAATGTGGGATGAGGCTGGGGGGGGATTTACGGGAGAGGGCAGCAGTGGTGCCCCTACTGAGTACTGATTCTCTAGCAGATTCGATAGACCATTAGGCCTACTCTGCTGGCATCTAAGTATGCTAGTATGTTCCATTTCTGGCTCACATCCATCTTTGGTCTGAGCTTTGCCAGGTGCTCCTGAACTATGCTCCCCATTTAATCAAAGTCTGCCTTCCTAATGTCAACTACCCTCATTTTAGACATGGCTGTTTCCTTCCCCATGTGCATGGAAAAGCACATTGTGTGGTGGTCACTGCATGCAAGGGGTTCCCTCACTTCTACATCCTGGACCTACTACCCATCTGATAGCACTAGGTCTAGTATGGCATCCTCCAATGTTGGCTCTGTGACTCCCAGCAATTTGACATATTGGCAAATATGTGGATCCAGTGCCCATGCCACAACAGGGGCACTCTTTCCCTTGCCAGGCCCAGTATTCATACCTTGTCTGGGTACCAGACAAACTTCACAAAGAGCGGCCTAGGGCATTTTCCTGGTTTAGGTGCCTGGCCAAGTGTTCTATGGGCCCACTCTATCTCAATAGTGGGATTCCATGTGTGCTGTATCAACTGTGGTATCTTCTTTTGCAAAAAAAAACAATCGAGTCATTCTTTTCTTCCCCCTCTGGGAATCCAACCAGGTAGAGATTGTTATGGTGACTTCTGCTCTCAGCATCCCCTGTCTTGAAACATAAAGAGTGCCACAAGTCTCTCCAACCCCTGTATGTGTGCCTCATTTCTGGTATCTATGTATGACAGGTATGTTTCAGTGTTCTGAGACTTCTGCTGTAGTTTCTGGACATTTTCTTCTAGAATTACCACTGATGTTTAAAGGGTAGTGCTCTCTCTCTCAGCACTTGATGGAGAAACCCTTTCATTTGCTGGGCATCATTACATGGTGCAAGGGCTGCTGTTCCATTTGCCATTTGTCCCTGCAGAACACAGCTTACCACTGGAGGTCTATCGCAATTTTCCAGGGGACTACGTTATTCATTTTATGGCTGCAACATTTCATTTCAGAGAATTATACCCCATTGAATGAGGCTTTATTCTGTGAAACTGCTGTTGCTTAGCCAGAGTAATATGTGCATTTTTAGCAGGGAGACACAAAGTGTTAATTTAGACTGGCATCTTGGTCCATGGCTCGTGCATGTACCTTCATAGTGGTAGGTCTTAATACCCTTACTTTCTAATTAACATTGTTAATAATTTAAGTTATTTGTCCTGTAAAAGATAACTCAGAATCAAATAACATGCCAAAACATCTGTATTCACTAATGTGAACAATCTGTTCACCACAATTTGTCAAGATATGCATCTGAGGTATTTGTTTTGATCTAAAATGAACCAACTTGGTTTTCTTGGGTGCTACCATACAAAACATATTTGGGCCTACTTGGTGGGAAGGACCCAGTCAGTCAGAATAGCTGACTCAACTTCTCCTCCCCTCCCCATCAACCCTGGCATCCCCCAGGGTTCTGCCTTGGACCCTATTTTATTCTCTATATTCCTAAATGATCTCACCTGTGTATGCTCCTTCATTTCAGTCCATATGTGTACCGATAACACTGTCATCTTCACCTCAGTCCAATCCACGACTGATGTAGCTACCAGACTTCAGCATGACTTTAACAAAGTTCAGCACTAGTTTAGCTCCTATCAGCTCTCTCTTACTGCCAAAAATATACTAGGCAGAGACTTTCTAGGCTACCTGTCCTGCCTGCTCTCCTTCCAAACCCTAGATGGAATAGTCCTTGAGGACACTACTTCATTTAGGTACCTAGGGGTGTGGCTGGACCAATACCTCACCTTCGCTAGTCATGTGGATGACGTCCTGACAAAGCGGTGCCCCAAATTGGGTGCCCTATACAGGAACTGTGGTAGCCTCCTGCTACCGGCAAGGTATGAACTTGTCCAAAAGATGATCTTGCCTACATTTGACTGCTGTGATGTAGTTTACAGTGCTGCTCCCAAGTCTTCCTTAAGCAGATTGAACACCCTTTTAGACTCCTTCTGTAGATTGCTCTAGATGCCCCCTCTCTCACCCCCACCACTATAATCTCTACCTCTCCTTGGCTTTTTCTTGGCTTTTTCCTTGCTTGAAAACTGTCGTCACCATCACTGCACCAAATCTGAGTCTAAATTTTGGTTTGGTATGCTCTCCCTACCTCTCCTCCTCACTCTCTCCCCTTCCTCCTCCTACCTATTCTCTTATATCCTATGACTCATGCTTATTGGTTACTGCAGTTGGCCAATTGGCATTCTTGTATTGCTTCCCTAAATTATGGAACTCCTCAGATTCTCCTCTCATCCTCTCCTACCTCCATCTCTTCTGCATTACTAAACTTCCATTCAGTAAACTGTACCTGTGGTTAGTTCATCTCTGAGTCCCCTCTCACCTCCTACTTCGTATTATTCATACAGTCATTATCTTCTACCTATTCCATATTCTCCCACCCCCTCCAAACCCCTTCTCTCCCTCTCACCTTCCCACCCCTCCCCATCCTTTTCTCCCACCATCCCTTCTCCTCTCCCACCCCTCCTCACATACCCTTTTTATACTTTCCCTTTTTCTTTATCCCCTTCTCCCACTTCCTCCCCTGCTGCTCTACTTTCTTCATACTCTTCCCTAGTATCTCACCTGCCTATATGTATGAGCGTTCTCCCTTGGTTTAAGCTCTTAGCCAGTGTCCTCATTACCTCACTCCAAATATTTCAACCTTATATAAGTCCTATCTTTATTTGCTTTTGAAACTATTGTGGTTATTAAGATGCACTTATTTGAACGTGTCAGTGCTCTGTAACACAACTGCATTCACACTATTTTTGTTCTTATGTAATTGTATGATGTCAAGATGTAAATGTCCTCCCTCTCCCCTTCCCCAGGACACATCAGGAGACAAGCAACTTGTTGTTCAGTGTGCCTTCCTGATGAAACATTTCAATAAATAAATAAATAAATAAAACACAAACCTCACAAAGTTTGGAAGTGTGGTATTATGGTTTTTAACACAATGCCCTCAAAGTTTGGAAATATGCTATTAGGGTTGCCAAACATAACTCACACCCCCTCTCCCCTCCACTAGTTTCATTACCTCAGACCAAGCTAAATGTATTGAGCCATGCCTAAATGTTGTGGCACTTCATACAGTAGCCAACATATTCAAAATTTGCAAATAAGAACTGTAATCCATGCCCCCTTCTTATCCCCTACCTTTGGGATCAAAGGCCAGTACACAAGTCTCATCAACTTTTAAACAAATTTTAAAATGTTGCCATGAACTTCATTTAAATGGTCCTTTATTTTATGTTGTGATATTAAGTGCAAGTGGTAAGTATACAAGTTTCTAGTTTAAACTGTGCTGCCTTAGCTGGCCCGGTGGTACTGAGGGCTGAGGCACTGGTAACCTTACCTCGCACTACATCGGCGACCAATGTTTGGAAACGAGCATGGGCCACCAGGGGTCGGCAAGGGAGGAGAAGGATTGAGTAGCCAATGGGCTGCTCTCCTTCTTTGGGGATGGGCTCCACAACTGTTGGTGCCCATTTTCCCCCTGGTGGAGGCTGGGGGACAGGACACTATGCAGCCATGTCAGGGGAGGAGCTTGGGAAGATGCCTGGAGGGAGCATGTGTGGACGGGTGTGTGCTCCCCTCCACCTGGCGTCATTGCACGTCCCCAGTTCCAGGGCTAAAAAAAAAATGGAAGGCATCCTGATTGCAGCTTGACTGCTGTCTACACATTCACCAGCTCCGCTGTTCCTGGACTGGATCCATACTGGTTTGGGAGTTGAGGGCTCCCTGCCACCTCTGCTGCTGGGGGTAAGCCACAGGGGTTTCAGGGGCAGCTGGAAGCAAGGCAGAGATGGATGGTGGCTGGAATTCCTCTAAGATGTGGGAACAAATTGGAAATGATCAGGTAGAAGGAGCAAAGAGGAACAGCCAACAACAAAAAAATAAAAATAAACTGTGCTGCTTTACTGGTACATCCCCATTTTCGTCAGTGTAGGCCTTTCCTTGGGAGATAGTCCCAAACCTGTAATGAGTGTAGGGATGGGGTGAGAATCTGTTCCAACAACCCAAATAGTGGTTTCAGTTTTGTCTGGAAGCAACTCCTGCCTTACTTATCATAATTTTTGGCAATGAGATTGTTCATCAGTAGCCTAGGATTATCTAATACTAAGGATTAGTACTGGTTCTTTATTTATCAGTAGCACTATTTTTGAGTGTGATGCTTAGCAGTAGTGACGTGTCACTGACCTAGTAGTATGGCATGCACTATACATAACACCTCCTTTACCACCACTCCAATACATACACAACAGTGTGTTTTTCTGGTACAACCTTTGGTGACCAGAGACTCTGAGCAGATTGCCAGAGTCATGCTTCATCACAGACAACATTGTACAAGAAGAGACTACTGAAGCTTGCAGCAAAAATTATGAGAAACAAAAGTAGATAAAATGTAGAGGTAGTTGACATGACAACTAACAGATGTGATTTTTTTAAACAGAAATTGCAGTGCAGCCCTCTCTACCCATGTCAAATCTTTCAAATGTTATCATTTTCTTTCTGTCTAAATTGGCTACTTACTTATTTTATCTCCCGGGGATTTGCGGTCTCTTAGTATAGCACTTACGTGAGTTAAGCCCAGTCACTAAATATCTTTGTGAACAACACATCAGCTGGGTCCCTATTTGAAATGTAATTGCATGTGTTGGCTTCCTAAAGTAAAGCACACTGCCTAGATTGCCTTTCTTTCAATAAGGAACATTCACCTACCAATGTGCATGTGATTAGTGTGGAGCCTGCTAATGGATACCACAAGCATCTTCCAAGCATTAAAGAAACACAAATTAGCTGCTAATAATGTATTTGTGGTATTTTTACTCCACACTTTAAAGCAGCACCTCCGAGCCTGAAAAATATGGGTAGGAATAAGGGAAAACCTGATGTCAGTTTTATAAAAGACACATGGCAAGAGAGTCATGTGGGTCAATAAAACTGTGTTTGTGCAGAACAAGAAGACAAATGTAGCAGATTCCTCTCAGTATGAATTTGTGTCCTGCAAGGTCCATGTGTCAAATTGAGATCATTAGGTCTGTTAAAAGAATATATGCTAAACACGTACAATATATAAGCTCAATTAAGTCTTAATACTGTATAAGAGAATGAATTCACTACCCTTAAATTCCACTGTTTTGTCCACTCTGACATTTTCATGGCTGTTTAATTTAGCTGAAGTGCAAGGGCAAGCTAACTTATCAATTGCAGTATATATTTTCACAGGCATATGATTTTCACTGTATTTTCAAAATAGTGAATATAGTAAAAATGTTACTACAGCAAAAATAATGTCTTATACAGTAGTACTGTGTAAGTTGCCTTCTAGAAAAACAGCAGCAGATTATATGCAACAATGAGCTGTGCTGTCCTATATCTAAGCCTTTCCCTGCTGAAGGCTGGGGACTGAATATCATCTGAGGTCATGCTTGGCACAAGAAGTTGGTCTAAGTTGAACTCCTAGTGAACATAATCACCACATTCAAACAAGTAGCTGGCAGTTCAACACTGTTGTCAGACATTGTTAAAAGGAACAGAAGATATTGAACTGGAAAACTCTTAAGAATCTGCCAACCAAATCTACACAGATACAGAATAGCATTCCTGTCCTAGAAAGGTGCTCCTTTTCTCTCTAGATCATTACTGAGACTTTCTGACAACACAACACCACATCTTCTTTCCCTGTTCCTGATGGAAGCTTGGTGGAAGAGTTCAGATTGTAGTGTCAATTAATGCATTACTGAAAACATCTGAAAAATAATTGCATGCAGGTAAGATACTATTTTAATCTGCTTGTCGGTGCAGCAAATTATATTCTCTTTGACAGTTTTTAATAGAAATAGTGAAGTATAAAAAGCAATAAATGGGAAAAAGACCCTAACAGTTCATTTGGTCTGTAACAAGATTCCCTGCTCAACATTTTTCCAATATTTATTATTTTCCTATTACTTCTCTCTCCTTTCCAAATTGTTCCGTCATACTGTGGCTGTATAACTCTCCAAAATGCCCTCTAATCTCAATTGAACCCTGATATTATCTCTACTGTCACAACTTTGTCTGGGGGTTTGTTCCACCTATCCACCATCTTTTCTATGAAAAAAGTACTTTCTTATGTCTTTTGTGAACCCCCCTTCTTCAACCTTAAACTCGTGATAACAAGTGGATTCACTGTTTCTCAGAATACACTTGCTTGTTCACTCCATTAAACCCTTTCATGAACTTTAAAGTCTCTATTGTGTTCCCTAACTCCCTTCTATCCCCCAGAGAATCCATGTTAAGATTTTTCAGTCTTTCCTCATATGTTTTGCTTTATTTTCCAAGGATCATACTTGTTGTTCTTCTCTGCTCCAGTTCAACTCTATCCTTATTCTGCTGTGGATTCAAACCCCAGAACAACAGAGCACTTCAGGTGTAGTCTGACCAGTGATCCATAAATGAGCAGTTTTACCTACTTCCTTCTCTTAGTAATCCCATTTTCTGTCACCACAGCAACTTTAAGCCCTCCCATATGTCTACTGTACTGATAAGATGTTTTTATATTATTTCTTATGAACACCCACAGATCCTTTTTGACCTCTGTGCTCTCTACTGGTGTCCTTTCTATATAGCAGCTAATCGAAGATTTTCACCGCTTTATGCATCTCCTGCACATTTTGGCATTGAAACTCAAGCTAAAAGAGTGGTATGTTTCTGGATCATATCAGAGCAAATATTTGCACTAGGAACAAAATGATCATCAACCTTCTGTACCAATGCTATTTGAGACTGCACCTGGATTATAGATCAAAGTGCTGGGCACATACAGTAAATTAGTAGAAATGTTCATGGAGTGGAGAGGGTCCAGTGCATGGTGACTAAAATAATCAAAGGACTGCATAATCTATCACATGAAAACAGACTAAGTTTAGTTGTTTTAACCAGGAGTAGCACACTAAGCTGAAACCTTTTTTACAGGAGTGACCTGGGAGCACAGGGAAGTTAAGTGACTTGCTCAGGGTCACACAGTATGCAAGTGGAAGTTGTGGGATTCAAACCCAGATCTGGTCTGCTGGATGTCATCAGATTTGCAGCTTAGAGCCTTAAACCACTGTGCTGTACTGCCTCCATAAGTTAAATGCCCACATGCCCACATGAATTAAAGCTCATGAGTTTGGAAACAAGAAGATTAAAGGGGGACATTCTGGCAACTACCATTCAGAGCTTCATATAATCTGCGAAGAGACTTTCCTTGCCCTGAATATCATTGCATTTGTCACAGATATGCATACTGAAAAAGGGTAGTCTCAGGCCAAACTACTGCAGTACTCCAGTAGTCATTGTCCTGAGTGGTCAAAGAGTGGTTGACTAATACAATCCAGAGGGTTAAGAACCACCCTCTGGATTGTATTAGTTAACCACTTTTTGTACCAATCATTTATCCCATCCTCTATCCCTAGTTGACTTTTCTTTCTAATTAGCTTATTATGTTGCACTGAGCCAAGTGCTTTGGCAAAATCTAGTTTTAGCAGATCCACTTACTTTCCCATGTCTGCTATTTGTGTCACTATATTAAAAAATTTAAGAAACTGGTCTGACAAGACCAGCCCCTAGTGAATCCATGCTGGTTCCCATCCATTAAGTCTTGTTCTTCCAAGAATGAAGTAACTACAGTACATCTCCTCCTTGAAAAATGTCTCCAAAAGTATTCTGGATATTAATATCAGGCTCACCAGCTTACAATTATATAGATTTTCCTATCACCCCCCTTAGTATAGTAGTACCACGTTAGCCATTCATAAATCTACAGGCACTGCATCAGTTACTTTTGAGTCCCTCTTGAAAATTGAAAGTGGTTCTGCAACTGCTTGCCCGCTTTCCATTAACATTCTAGGAAGAATCCCATCTGGGCCTGGTGATTTATTGAGTTTTAAGTTTGCCAGTCCCTTTAGTACCCATTTCATTGTAATTATTCCTGTCTAAAATGTGTCCCATGAATCACCGTTTAATTTTTTTCTGCTGTCTAAGGGTAGAGTTGCTTTCTTTACTGTAAACACTGAACAAAAATATTCATCTACTTTTACGAAAATGGTCTCAGAAATGCTGTAATCTGACTGGCTATCAGCATTCCTAGAACCCTACATTCATTTCTGTTACACTCTCTTGAACAGTTGGCTCACCATGGTACATGAATTCTTCCTGTCAGCATGCCAATCTCTAGCACTACTGAATGTTTGGAATGATGCATTCTGACTCTGAACCAGTATTCTTAAATAGCTGATGAATAAGGCTGAAACACATTTTGCGTAATCTTCTGAAATGTTTTAATTCATGTTTTAGTTTGATTGATACTAAATTAGGTAGGATTGTTAGTAACATAAGACATATGTGGTCAACACAATTGGATTTAGACAACATTACCAGATGGACTTTGAGACTAGAAATACACTGTAACATTGACAAATGTTGTGTCATATATTTTGGACATTAATCTGTCCCTGATTCTTATACCTTGTATGATGCAATACTAAAAAGTGTTAAGAATGAAAGGGATCTAGGTGTTCCAACTGATAGTAATTTAGATTTTATTAATCAGGGTACATCTGATATTCCGGCAGCTATTTGAGTCCTATGGACAATAAGAAATATTTTTATAGCAGAAACAAAGAGGTGTTGATGACACTTTATAGGGCCTATGTACATCCTGTGCTTGGCTATGGTAATCATTTCTGGTGTCCCTGCAAGGAATGAAATATTCAAAAGTTAAAAAAGTGGTCAATGCAAGCAACAAAAATGGTATATGATGACCAAATTAATACATAGGAGAACCATTTACAAGAAGGAACAAAATAATGCATATGAGAACCATTCAAAAAACTTAAAATAAATGCCATTAGAAACTAAAGACACAGAAGTGCTTTATTACTAATGTATGATATCTGCAAAGACCCCTTTTTGTTTAATGAGTTGCAACTGAAGTTTAAAAATGCTGAAATGGGAATGAGAGGACATCCTCTGCAAATACAAACAAGTTCTAGCCAGAGCCAATACAGCTGTGGTGAGCTTCCAGAGCTCCAGAGTGCTAGCACTGCCAGAATCACCAAGTGCCATCTTTAAGATGGCAGCAGCAATGTAACTGGGCATGCATGGCATTCACACATGTGTAGTTGCAATGAATGGCAAAATGCCATTCACAAGATGGCGGCACCAGCAGAACTATGCATGCTTGCCCTTAAGCCAGAGAAAGTAAAATGGCTGTAGGCTTCACCCACAGCCATAAAAAGGACACTGGAATGACAATACTCTTGTTAATGGGGTTACAACCTCCCATAAACTCGATCAGTGCAGACATTGCAGCGTTCAGGATCTTGCCAATTCTAGTATGGGATAGTGAAGTTCTTGTTTCCAGGCTGACAAGAAGTTGGAAGTAGGGAGAACAGAGCAAGGCCTGACCTGCCACTGGCAAGACACCAGCTACCAACAAGCAGCAGTGGCTACTGTATGAAGACTTCCCTGGAGGAAGGAAGATGGCAGCTGCATGAGTGCTATGTTTTAAAGTCACCCCAGCTGTTGCACACCCAGCCTCCACTGATTGTCACTGACTTAGTAAGAAACCACAGCCCTCACTCCCACAGGAGCAGAGCTGGCTGTGGGATGCTCATTCTACCTCCCTCCTGCCAACTCGTTGATGTACTGCACTCACTTCCAAACATGCATCATCAGTGTCACAGGCAGTAGCATTACCATTGTGCCAGTGGGCCATCGTACAAAGGAGTTCTTGGAAATAGATTCAAATGACAGGACTTGGTAATTCCATATAGATACAGGTGAAAGGATTGGGCAGGAATATTATGTATTACTTTACATAGCCCATAAATTAGAAATTATCTGATTTGTGTGAGTAAGAAATTTAAACCAATGAGAGTTACACTGGATACCATTCTAAGCACTCTGATTTGGAAAAAGTAAAAATACAAAGAAAGTGAATGCCCCAACAAAGAAGCATTGGGTTTAAAAAGCTAAATTGGCTTAATAAAATGGGTTTAGTGTCATAACAGCAATGGCAAAACAGTGATCGCTGTCACAGCGAGTGTACATTGCCGAAAAGCAAATCGGCAATGTACACTTGTGGGCAACAAGACATCCAGCAACTTAAAATAGTAGTACCCCCCCTCATGGGTGGCTTCACTCCCACCACCCCTCTGACTAAATATATCCAACTCGAGGGGGGTGCATGTAGGGGAGGGGGTGACAGTCTGACAAAAAAAAAAGGCAAGAGTAAAATGTTCCCCTTTCCCAGCCTCAAACCCAGTACCTGCTGCACTGAAGCTTGCCACCCTCACCACCAAACAACATGACTAGCTTGGTGACAGTATTTTGCACACTACTCCACACAAACCCTCATCCCTATCCCTCCCCTTCTCTTCCCTATCCCTCCCCTTCTGATTGTCCTCATTCACTGATCCCTACTGTCACTGTCATACTCCGTTGCTACCCTTACAGGGCAGCACAAAAGGGTAGCACTGTAAATGAGTCGCTGTTTTGACAGTCACTCATTAACAGTTGCTGTCGTCACTGGATACCAATAAAATGGGTAAAATAAGATAAAGATAGTCCACCTAAGAATCAAACAAGAATAACTGAGTATGTAAAACCAAGATAAATAATTTATTCTCTTGAAGGAGATGATAAATTTGCAGTTAGGGAGAAAGATATATGAAATTAGAGGGCAAATACAGAAGGGACCAAGGTTAAACAGCAGTAGAATACTTACTGAACCACATTCTGAATATGAGACTTCAGAGCATGAGATAATGAACAATGAGGATATGCCATCACAGGAGGAGAGTATAAATACAACCACAGAATTAGACTGACAAATTGTTTTGAATATTTCTGGTTTGGGGGGAGGGAGTCTAGTGAGTTGACTTGGGTACCTGAAGTCACACCTGTAAACAAGTTTCAGCTTAGTGTGCCACTCCTGGTAAAAAAATTGGAAAAAAGTGCCTTCTTATGATTTTGTACTCTTCAAAGAGACTTGGTTCCAGAATAAAGGCTTCTCAATTCAGGGCTATACTGCCTTTAAAACTAAAGTGACAAGATGTAAACAAGCATTTTCAATGCCAAAAGTTTGATGTTGGTATTGCTGTTGTACATACCTCCCATATTGTTCTGGGTATATACCTCTGCCTTGCCTTTTAAAGCATCATTCTCAACACAAATGTCTTATGTTCTTCCAGCACTGGTTTACTTCATTAGAAAAACAAGCATTTATCAATGTTGAACGTTTGCTTGCTGGTATTGATGTTGGTAGAGCAGGAGTTATAGAGATGCATAATAGGAATGACAGTGAAGCATTGAAGTAATGCTGACCCCCACCCCCACCCTGCAGAAACTGACAGGCGTTGGGGGTGTGCCTTTGGGTCACTGTCCATAACGCTCATGCCATTCCACCTCATCCCACCCTGCAGACACCGACAGGTGTTGCAGTGTTCCTTGAGGTCTTTTGCCTTTATGCTGACCCCATTCCATAAGGAAATAAGCTGAGATGGGAGCAGTATAGGAGAATGGGGTGAACGTTAGGGCCGAAGACCCCAAGACACACCTCGATTCATGTCAGTGGCTCCAGGGTTGGGGTGGGGGTGAAATGGGGTGAGCATTATGAGTGATGATACCAACTCACCCCCAAGTGCCTATCAGTCTGTATAGGGTGGGTGTTATGGATGGAAATCCTAATGCTCCAGGCGTTTTTTGGTAATTTTGCTCCAAATTTTCAACATGGGCTTTTTGGGACCCCCATCTCATGATCAGTGGCAGTATCATTTCGTTACTCAATCCCAAAAAGTGATTTCACACAAGTGAGTGTGCCATTCAGTGCCACAGGTGCAAAAACACATTTTGGGCAGGATGTGAAAAATGACAGCTGTACTGTTCATGAGGAGGTGTGAAGAAATGGCAATGTTAAAAAATCTGGAGTGAAAATATGAAAAAGTGGTGAAGTTACGAGTGTATATAGAAACTGTGCAATGCACACTCATTACGCAGTCATTTTTTTGGAATGTTTTCACCAACTGTTTAACTTGGCCTTTTTGGGATCTCCCCTCATGAACAGTGGCACTGCGATTTCATTACTCTGTCCTGAAAGTTGATTTTGTATAACAACTGCGCCATTCTGTGCCACAGGTGCAAAAACACATTTTGGGAAGGAAGCAAAAGATGACAGCTGTACTGTTCATGAGGGGGTGTGAAAAAATGGCAGTGCTGGAAATTTGGAGTGAAAATATTAAAAGCTGATGAAGTTATGAGCATGGGTAGAAACTGCACAATGGAGGCTCATAACACAGTCATTCTTTTGGAGTTTTTTCACCAAATTCGCAACAAAGGCTTTTTGGAACCCCACCTCATGAATAGTGGCACTGTTGTTTAATTAATTTGTCCGAAAAGGTGATTTTGCACAGTGTCCACAAAATCACCTTTCAGGACTGAGAAATGAAATGACAGTGAAAGTGTTCATGAGGAGGGGTCCCAATAACCCCATGTTGAAAATTTGGGACCAAAACTCCAAAAATTGACTGAGATATCAACCTAAGTTGAACCCCCCCCCCCGTTTACTGACATTATAGGGCTTACTGTCATTTTTCAGTTCCTTCAGGTCTTTGAAGAGTGCAGACATGTTCCCGGTCCACAGAAGATCGCTGCTTCTGACCTCCAGGGGTAAGTATAGGTGAGGGGTGTGGAGAGGTGGGCTGCCCAGAGGGAGGGTGTGGGTTGGGGGAGGGAGGACCATTTTCTTTTTCTTTTCAGGTTTAAAAAAAAAGACCTTGTGGGACCGTTTTCCTTTTTACAGGTGAAATATTAATAAAACAGATTTCAGCACAGTGGGATGGGATCCCAGTGTGCCAGAGTACTGGGGTGATCAATGCCAACCCAGGGATTGGGCACCTTGAGGTCGGCTGAGAACATAGAGGCATGGGGGGAATGGCACATCCAACACCGGGAGTGGGCATCCTAGTGTCATAAACATCAAAGAGGTAGCTTTTTTGCACACTGGGGTGGGCTCCCAGTGTGCCACATTAATGGGAGAGGGGAAGGATTCATGCTGACATAGGGATTGAGCACCCCAATGTGGGTGGGGGGATCCACTAGTGCAGTCGCACTTAAATGAAAGTGCCTCCAGGCACTGGAAACTCCCAGCTCATATGAAGTTTAGGCTGTGGCCTATGCTACACAGTTGGGAGAAGAGGAGCAAAAGGAGTCAGTGGGAAGTGGAGGAGGCAGGGGAGGAAAGTGCCTCCTCTCACCTTCCAGAATCGCTGCTCCAGCAGCACTATTGTAATATATATATATATATATATATATATATATATTACGATTTTTTATGTGCTTTACTGTGGCATTATTTTCCAAAATCTATATATAAATATATTTAATATATAGATTTTGAAAATAATGCCACAGTAAAGCACACAAAAAAATATCGGTAATAGGATCACTCCCAGAGCGATAATACTAAAGTTCAGGAGTGATAATAGCATTGTTCAGAACCCTTAATACTAGTGTTCCAAGACCTGAACGATACTATTATCACAAAAAAACTTACAGTGCAAATGCACAACTCCCAAATCACTGACTGGTTGTTATGCACTCAGGCTACACTGCAAAACATCAATAAAGCATTGAGTTCAAAACACAGCTCATGATTGGCAGCTTTCTGTCTGTGGGCAGGAAAAACAGTTTCCAAAACATGGTGGTTGTCTCTTGCTTAGCAAGAATGCATAGTGTCCATGGAACTTCCCTGGTTTTTCCTTTTTATTTATGTACCAAAAAAGGACTTATCTGGCTGCTCTTCCACTCCCCCAAAAACAAAAGGTAAGAAATAAGCAAAGCAAATCTTTCTGCCATAACAGGGAAGAGAGAGAGAGAGACAGAGAGATGGATCGAGACAGAGTGACAAAGTGCAGTGATCAGCCAGGACTGAGAGAATCTCATGGCAGCTGCCGACCACCCACTACAAAAATGGCGTAAAATAAAAGCTGGATCCATAAATTAAAGAAAAAATGGGTTAGTGTACATTTTAAGACAATAATTCCATTGAGAAGTTCTGGGGACTTGGGAACCTCTTGATGGAGTTACTGTCTTGTAATGTCCACTAACCTATCTTTTAATTTTATATATATATATATATATATATATATATATATATATATATATATAATGGTAACACAGTAGTGCTACCATAGTTAGGATTGAGTAGGACTTTTAAGGTTAAAGGGTGACACTTTGCACCTTAATAACTTTGCCACTGTTCAACAGATTTGCCTGAAATTTGGGAGGCATGGGAGAGCACCCTAGATCTTGGGATCTGCCAACTTTTGTACTGGTCGGATATACAGCTGCGTAGTTATTAAGCAACATCCATGTGTGCAATGACATTTTTTTGTGAATTCTTTTCTCATGCCTAAAGGTAGCACGTTTACTATGAAGATGGTCCAAAACTTCAGGGAATGTGTGCATGGAGTCCCGATGTGCCTTTGGAAGATTTCATGAAAAAATATTGAAAGGTTCAAAAGTTATTCAAAAAAACAAGTTTCCATTATAAGTCAATAGGAAAAGTTAACAAAAAGTTTGAAAGTGTTGCAAATGCACTTTTTAGTGTCGCAAATGGCCCTAGTAGTGTTGCAAATCTCCCATTTTGTTTTCACTTACTGATCACAGAAATGCTCAGCATTTAAAACTGGGACCATCTAGGGACATAATTCTTTTTGTGTTTACCTATTCAAGCCCTGATGATGCTAGCCATGTCTTTATTTTGGGGTTAAACACCCCAGAAATATGTTTTTCAAATTTCTGAGAAAAGTAGTGTTGCAAAGTAGTGTTGTACTTGCGACACTTTTGCAAATTTTTGCGAAAGGTGTCGCAAATTGCAACACTACTTTTCCAGACTATGGCCAACATGACAGGAGTTCTTTGCCACCCTGCTGCAAAAGAATGGTTTGGTCATTTGGGCTCAAATTTGGAAAGAAGGCAGCCAACATATCACAGATGAACCTTTTGGTGGTTTGGTGACAAAATACTGCATGGCTGCTAAGTTACGGTACTCTGAACTTGACATTTTTTCCCATAGACTAACATGGTGGTGTCCGCTCTCCTTTCAGGGCTCGTATCTCGGAAACGGTGTGAGATACGGATTTTTCATCATGACATGCAGTGAAGACCTAGCCAGGAAACTGATGAATCATGTGAAATTTAATTTTATTTTCTATGTTGCACGGTTCCTAAGATATAAGCAATTTAATATTCTAACAGCTCATTTTCTGCTCCGAAGCCCATTATTATCCATACATTCTTTGTACACACTGTGTTTCTCTATGCAACTGTTGGGGTAAAAAAGGTTGTGCACATCCATTACTGTTACAGTTAGTGTTTTCACTTTCGTTTCCATGACCATTTGTGTTACCGTTCCCGTGTACGCCACCGTGTGCGTTCGGTTTGCATTCCTTGCACACACACACTTGCATTAGCGTTTCTGTTTCTGTTTCCTTTGGTGTTATTTCTGCTGTTAATGTTACCATTTGCATTTCAATTATGCGTACTGTCACCATGCATCACGCTCACATTTCCTTATGTGCTTGCGTCTCCTTTTGCATCACTGTTCGCTATGGTGTCACTTTGTGCTTGCGTTTCTACTAATGTTTGCTTTTCCATTTATGTTTCAGTCACCGTGTGCGCAACCATTAGTGGTTGCTTTTCCCTTGCACTTACCAATACTATGTCACAAAAAAAATCACCTGCCCATGCTCCCACTACATTCCATTCACTATTTCTACTGCACATTCTCAAAAAAGAAGGAAAATTAGAGGCAAAAAACTCAGTTTGATGCATCAATTAGGGTTGTTCCACAGCAAGAGTGAGGAAATTGGTGTTGTTGAAGCTTCTGCACCCTCAGTTGCCACTCCCAAACCGCCAACGGGGTGTGCATTGGGGTCTTCAGTCCTAACTCTCACCCCATTCTCCTGTATCTCAGCTTGTTTACACATGTGATGGGGTGAGAGTTAGGGCCAATGACCTCAGTGCACCCCATTGGTGGTTGGGGTGGTGGGCTGAGGGGGTGCAAGGGGGGCTTTCAACCCTAACACCGAATTTCCTCGCTTTTGTCACTGTGGAACAATCCTAATTGATGCATTAAACAGAGTTTTTTGGCTCTATATATATATATATATATATATATATATATATATATACGTATATATATTATAGGGGCTCGGTCACACCTTATAGTTAGGGTTGAGTAGGCTCTTTAATGTTAAACCTCAATTTTTGCACGTTAATAACTTTGCAACTGTTCAACAGATTTACACAAAATTTGGAATACCTGGTCTGGTACGATAGGTCTCTTGATTTACCAAGTTACGTTTCAGTCAGCTATACAGTTTCTGTGCAGCAAAATGCTAAAAAACACATTTTTTGAAACTTTTGACATGTTTTTTGCCCATGGTGCTGCAACCAAATTGTGTGGTCTTTTGGTCTGAAATTTGGAAGGTAAAAAGAGTTTGGGTCAAGGAACAATCCAACATTGGTTTGGTAAAAAAACATTAATCAATTCAAAAGTTTTTTAACTTTTAATTTTCGAGTTCTGAGCATGCTCAGTTCACTCCAAAATTTATATGTATTTTTGATGAACTAAGATTGGTCTCACAGTCAAGGATTTTGTCAGCTCATGGACTAGGATTGCAAAAAAATCCTAATTCATCAGAAAAATTCCTTCTCCGTGAGCCGCCATCTTGTTTTCAGTTTTTCTTTCAAACAAAATAGCGTAGCTTTCTCCTTGGGTGGCTTTTGGGCCAAATGAGACATGGGTTTTGCTCAGGGTGATGCCCTCTACAAAGCCACTCCTTTGGTTTGGCTCATTTTGGTCAAATAATAACTTTTAAAATGTAAACATTCTTTGGCTGTGACTCGCTAAAGATCCTACTCCGCGAGCTGACAAAATCCTAATCTGCAAGACAATCCTGGCTTGCAAGCTTTGTCATTCACTGAGTGACCAGATGTCTGTAATGTTGTGACCAGATGTCCGTGGTGTCATGAGCAGATGTCCCCTCTCCGATCAGGAATTTATCTGATGGATTAGGATTTTACAACCTGGTGGACTAAAAAATTCTAGTTCATCAGAAAAATTCCTTGTCTGCTAGTCACCATCTTGTTTTCAGTTTTTCCTCCAAACAAAATGTCAAAGTTTTCTCCATGGGTGACTTTTGGGCTAAATAAGGTATGGGTATTGCTCACGGTGATGCCCTCTACAAAGCCATGCCTTTGGTTTGGTTCACTTTGATAAAAAAATAAGTTTTTAAAATGTAAAAATTATTTGACCGTGACTTGCTAATGATCTTAGTCCTTGAGCTAACAAAATCCTAGTGCATGAGATGATCCTGGTTCACGATGCTTGTCCATCATTTTGTGACCAGATGTCTGTAATGTTGTGACTAGATGTCCACGATGGCATAACCAGATGTCCCCTCGTGTATCAGGAATTGATCTGACAGACTAGGATTTTGCAACAAAAGGTCTTTTCACTACAGAGCACCTTCCTGGTATAACTCCCTTCCCAAGCACATCACAAACATCTCTAAATTGGCCCCTTCAAAATTGCCCTACGCAAACACCTTACTAGCATGCGGAGCTGTATATGCCCATTAAAGGGATTTCCGAGAGCGCTGCTCTGAATCTACCTGTCCCTATAGTATTACGTATGTACTAGTTTACTCGAATAGCTTGTTATAGTCTGTACACCACACACTGTAACTTGTGTGCTCCACTGGGACACTAAATGACTCAGTTTTTTGTGTGCTCTTCTGCAACTTGTCTATTTTGCACCCTGAAATGCCTGCTTTGTATGCTGTCTGTATCTCACTTGTATTGTTCCCCCACTGTCTTGCTTCACAAATATGTTGTCTCCCCTCCCTGTGATGAGGTGCCTTTGTAAATGAGTCTTTGATGCAAAGGTTTGTAAATCCGATATGTGATTTAAATAAATATATGAATAAAAATGAAAAACCTCACAGACAGGAATTGATCTGACAGCCAAGAATTTTGCTACCTCATGGACTAGGAATTTTTAAAGATGTAAAAACTTTACCACTGCATTGCTAATGCACAGTTTGGTCCTTTTACTTGCAATTTTCAGGGTATTGAGGGGATGCCCTATCAGTGTGAATTATGCTTTTTTGGTGTTGGGGAATTAAGCAGTTCGATGGATATGCCATTACAAAATTGAGATTTTTCCCCATAGGATAACATTGTGGTGCCCATTGTGTTTTTTGGTGCCCTTATCTCGGAAACAAAGCGAGATACAGACTTTTCATTACTAATTGCTTAGATCACTTTTAGGTAATCTTAACTTTTGGAACAAGTCTGGAAACCATAGACTACACCTGCAGTGGAATTTTTTTCATGGGTTGCACGGTTAATGAGATATTGTCAAATTAGTGTCACAAGGGTTCAAAGAGTGTCTGTCCAGTGCATTTCAGTGCCCGTATCTTGTAAATGATGTGATATGAGTTCTGTAATAATTGTCACACACAGTACTCACTGTCACAATTACAATGACACTTGATTTTTTTCTACCTGCTGCAGTTCCTGAGATATCTGCAAATTAGTGATACAAGGGTTCCTTGCCCTATAGGGCTTCTGTATGGCTCTGTAACTATGTGTAAGTGGGAGCACAGGGCACAGAGGGCCCATGCTCCCATTGATGCATATCATTATGTAGAAATGGGCAGCTTGGTGGGCCCTGCGCTCCCACCAACACATGCTATTTACTAGTTATATTATTCTTTTTCCAAAAGTAAGGACATTCATTGCAAAAATCTTTGTTAATACATCAGTTAGGGTTGAGGCAACAAAAGTGGGGAAATGAGATGTCAGGGCTGAGACCCTACCCCCCACCACATCACCACCCCATCCTCCACAGACTAACAGACACCTGGGTGTGCCATGGGGTTGTGAGGCCTAACTCTCACCCCATTCTCCTTTACTGTAGCATGTCAACCTGTTTACACATGGAAGGGGTGATATTTGGAGCCACAAGACCCCATGGCACACCCTGGTGTCTGTCAGTCTGTGGGTGATGAAGTGGTGGGGTGGTAGAAGAGTATGAGGCTCAACCTTGAGACCATTTCACTTTTGTTGTTTTAACCCAACTAATGCATTAATAAAATTGTGCAATATATATATATATATATATATACAGTATATATATTCCTGGCAAAAACTCTGTTTAATGCATCAGTTAGGGTTGTTCCACAGAGACAAAAGTGAGGAAATGAGGTGTTAGGGTTGAAAACCCTAACTGGGTATTTCCCCCCACCAACACATGCACACACATACATTCAAGTAAGGGAAGGACCAAGGCAACATAACCAATCACACACAGCCAGCAGGAGGTGTATACCTGTGTTACCATAGCAAGTAGGTAAGAAATCTAACTGCAGGTATCATACAGTATTTCCAAATTTGTTTCACGAGGTTAGTTCACCTGAAGGTGAAACAAGGTGGCAGTAGTTGAAACTGTGTACCTTGCTATGTTTTCAACATATGGGTGGTGAAAGGTGTCATGAGTGCCACAATGCTAGTCTATGGGAAATTGCTCAATTTAAGAACAGTGTAACTTTGTCGTGCTTTAGTATTTTAGCACCAAAGCAGGAAAAGGCACATCTGTGGGACCAAGGCTTGTCACCTTACAAATTTCAGCTCAAAGGACCCAACCATTTGCTTGTAGGATGATGACAAAGGTGAGCAGTCATCAGAAGCATACTTTCACAAAATACTAACGCAAACACAAAAGTGTCACAAATGGAACACACAACACTGTCACATTTGAGAAAGTGATTTTTGAAAGTATTTCATAGAATGTGGAAAATCCTGTATGTGTAGTCTGTGTTATGTGTTGGTGGCAGCGTGTGGCCCAAGATGGCCAGTTGTCTATAGTGATATGTGTTTTGCAGTGTGTGGAATGTCTGGGATCAGAGTTAGCAGTAACGACCCCATGCCACAGCATGATGGGAGCATGGGTGTGTGGTTTTGTGGTTTAGACAGTTGTATGTTATTTCTATTACCAGCTGCTGGTTGTGTGTGCTTGATTGTGTTGCCTTGGTCCTTCCCCTACTTGCATGTATGTGTGTGTGTGATGGTGGTGGTGGGTTGGGAATGTGCAGTTAGGGTTGTCAACCCTAACACCAAATTTCCTCACTTTTGTGGCTGTGGAACAACCCTAACTAATGCATTAAACAGAGTTTTTTTTCCATGGATTTCCCTTCTTTTTGAGAATGTGTACTATAAATAATGAATAGAATGTGATGGTGGGAGTGCGGGACCTGATGTGAATTTTTGTCACTTTGCTGCACAAAAACTGTATGATCAACTGAAATTAAAACTGGTAAATGAAGACATGTACCATACCGCAACATGTATAACAAATATTATCTGAATCTGTTCAGCAGTTGTGCTGCGTCACACCAGGAAAACAGTGCAGGAGTGCCAAAAATAACATTTTTGCCACTTCACTACACAAAAACCATATATCCGACAAAACCAAAAATTGTTAAAAGAAGACATGTATCATAGCACACCATGTGTCCAGAATTGTGTGTTCATCCTTTCAACGGTCACAGAACACCAAGAGCAAACAATGTAACATGCACAATTCATCAACCGTAAGTGTCAGTGACCTGAAAATTGTCACAGTCAAAGATGTATTATAAATTGTTGTACTTTCCAAATGCCAGGCAAATTGAACACAAGGTGAAGTTATTGAAGCATAATGAACCAAATTTTCATTTGTCTGAGTGGTAGAATTTCACACCTGATAATGTTTTACACACCAAACCACTGCAAGGCACCTCCGTACCACTAGGGCTACCTATGCTATAAATTTCAAGCCACTATCACCATGCAGAACACTATGCTCAAAACATTAACTGTGTCACGCAGTATCTGCACAGTGTATAATTTTTCCAACATGGAAACATATTATTCACATCCCCAGGACATCCACTCAACACCCTCCAAATTTCATGCGAATAGACCAATCCATTCCAGAGATATTCAATTTTTATATTTCTGCACCTTTAAGATGTCTTACACCACAAAATGGCAGAAATTGCAGCCAAAAATGCATTACAATGGTGGACCTGGCCAACTGAAAATCTGTAACTGTGAGGGGGGCCAACTTCAAATGGCAATAACTCTGGAACAGAACAACATTGTTTCACCAAACAAAAACCAGCATGCTCCTTGAATACAAGTCTTTTGATGTGTTAAGTTTCAGATCTATCAACCACACACTGACTGCATTATGAAACTGTGCAGGAGTACTGCAAATAGCATTTATGCCACCTCACTACACAAGAACCATATATCCAATGGAACCAAAAATTGTTAAAAGAAGACATGTACCATAGCACACCATGTGTCCAGAATTGTGTGTACATCCATTCAATGGCCACACAGTGCCACGAGCAAACAATGTAACATGCACAATTCAGCAACCGTAAGTGCTAGCAACCCGAAAATTGTCACTGTCAAAGATGTATTAAAAATATTTGTACCTTCCAAATGCCAGGCAAATCGGACACACAATTCAGAAGTTATTGAAGCGTAATGAACCATATTTTAATTTGTCTGAGTGGCATAATTCAATAGCTGTCAAGGTTTTACATAGGAAACCGCTGCAAGGCACATTTGTACCATTAGGGCTACCTATGCTATGAATTTCAAGCCAGTAGCACCATGCAGAACGCTATGTGCGAAACATTAACTGTGTCACACAGTATCTCCATAGCAAATTAGTTTTCCAACATGTATACAGCATCATTCACATCCCCAGGACATCCATTCAACACCCTCCAAATGTCATGTGAAAAGACCAAACTGTTCCAGAGATATTACATTTTTACATTTCTGCACCTTTAAGAAGTCTTCCACCACAAAATAGCAGAAATCGCAGCCAAAAATGCATTAAAATGGTGGACCTGTCTGATGGAAAATCTGTAACTGTGAGGGGGGTCAACTTCAAATGGCAATAACTCTGAAACAGAACAACATTTTTTCACCAAATAAAAACTGGCATGTTCCCTGAACTCAAATATTTCTATGTGGCAAGTTTCAGATCAATCAATGACACACTGGCTACACTATGAAACTGCACAAGAGTGCTGTAAATAACTTTTTCTTGCTAACCCACTACACAAGACCCATATATCCAACAGAATCAAAAATTTTTAAATTGTTAAATGAAGACATGTACCATAGCACACCATGTGTCCAGAATTGTGTGTACATACATTCAACGGTTGCACAGTGACACAAGCAAACAATGTAACATGCACAATTCAGCAACCATAAGTGCCAGCAATCAAAACATTGTCACAGTCAAAGATGTAATATAAATCTTTGTACATTCCAAATGCCAGGCAAACCGAAAACACAGTTCAGAAGTTATTGAAGCGTAATGAACCTAATTTTCATTTGTAGGAGTGGCATAATTCCACATCTGTTTATATTTTACAGAGGAAACCACTGCAAGGCACCTTTGTACCTATACATTTCAAGCCAGTAGCACCATGCAGAACACTATGTGCAAAATGTTAACTGCATCATGCAGTATCTCCATAGTGAATTATTTTTCCAACATGTAAACAGCATCATTCACACCCCAGGAAATCCACTCAACACCCTCAAATTTCATGTGAAAAGACCAACCCATTCCAGAGATATTTATTGTTAATATTTCTGCAACTTTAAGAATTCTTCCACCACAAAATGGCAGAACTCAGGCCAAAAAATGCTCTAAAATGGTGGACCTGGTGGCTGAAAAATCAGTAACTACGAAGTGGGGCAAATTCAAATGGCAATAATTCTGGAATGGAGCAACATTTTTCCACCAAACAAAAACTGGCATATTCCTTGAAAAAAGCTCTATTTGCCAAGCCTCAGACCAATCAATCACACACTGGCTGCACTATGCATCATGGAAGACAGTGCAGAAAAATAGTGAAAACATAATGGTTTGCACTACGCAAACTCAAAAACACAAATGGTAATGTTAACGCAAATGGTGATGGAAACAGTGAGGTAAAAGAAAATAGTAACACTAACAGTAATGCAGACGCAAGCGCAAACTGTAACGCACTCGGTGATGCAAACGGAAATGATACTGCAAACAGTAAGAGAAATGCAAGTGCAAATGTAAATGAAAATAGAAATGGTAATGCAAATGGTAACACAAACGCTAATGGCAACAGAAACACAAATGGTAATGCAGATGCCAATGGCAATGGAAATGCAAATGGTAATGAAAACGGTAACAAAAATGCAAATGCTAATACAATCAAAAATGAAATGATAATGGCAACGGCGATGCAGAAGGAAACAGTAACGCACTCGACAACAGAAACGTTACCGAAAACAAAAATGCTAATGCCAACAGAAACACAAATGCAAACAGTAACGAACATGCAAACGGTAACAGTAATGCAATTGGAAATACAAACAGTTGTGGTAACACCAACGATGACACCAAAGTAAACAGTAATGCAAATGAAAATGCAAAATACAAACACACATGCAAAAGCAAATGGTAACACACACAGTCACGGTAAAGCAATTGGAAATGCAAATGCTTAAGTTAACACCAATGATGATGTCGAAGAAAGCACAAATGCAAATGCAAGCGCGTATGCAAATGCAAATGGTAATGCACACACAGATACAAAAGTAAATGCAAACAAAAACAGTAACAAAACCACAAAGGGTAACAGTAACACAAACACAAAAGCAAACACAAAGGGCTATGCACATGCTGACACAAACAGAAACGCTAACAGAAATAGTTATGGAAACGCAAGCGGAAACGCTAATGGTAACAGTAATGCAAATGCACCCCCTTTTGTTTCCCAAAAAGGTGCATTCAGAAACACAGTGAATATAAAGAATGTATGTATAATGATGGCACTCAGAGCAGAAAATGAGCACTTGGAATACTAAATTGCTTATATCTCAATAACCGTACAACGTAGAAAAAAATTTAAAATCTCTGATTATTTAAAACTTCCTAGGCTAGTAGTGTACTTAGCCCTCTAGTGGGGGACTAAGCATTCTTCTGACAAAAAGTCCGTATCTCGAAGCGTTTTCAAGATACAGGCCCCGGAAGTTTCGGCGGATGCCGTAATGTTAGCCTATGGGAAAAATCATCACTTTTGGAGTGTGGTAACTTTTCAGCCCTCTAATATTTTGTTACCAAGTCACCAAAAGGCACATATGTGGGATCTTGACTTTCTTCCCTTCAAATTTCAGCTCAAAAGACCAAACCGTTCTTTTGCACCAGGGTGGCAAAGATTCCCTATTGTTTTGGCTATAGTGTCACAAAGTACTTTTGCAAATCACGACACTTTCACAAATGAAATCACAAAAGTGTTGCATATGCAAAAGTACTTTGCAACACTGCTTTTTACAAAAAAAAAAAAAATATTTCTGGAGTTGTTGACCCCCGCTAAAAGACATGGCTAGCATCCTCAGGGCTTGACTAGGTGAACACAACAAGAACTGTGTCCCTAAAGGGTCCCAAATTTAAATGTGAAGCATTTCTCTGACCACCAACTGAAAACAAGATGGCTGATTTGTGACAGTACAAGGGTCATTTGTGAAAGTAAAAAGTGCATTTGCAACACTTTTGCATATTTTGTTAACTTTTCCCATTGACTATGATGGGAAACTTCTTTTTGAATAACTTCTGAACCATTTAATATTTTTTCATAAAATCTTCAAAAGACACATTGGGGACTCTGACTACATGTTCCCTGAAGGTTTCAGACCAGTCATGCAAACCGTGTGACCTGTAGGCATGAGCAAAGAATGTGCAAAAATGTGTAATTTGTGCTTTTTTCAGTGCTCTGTAGCTCTGCAACCATACATCCGACCATAACAAAACTTGGCAGTTCAAGAGATCTGTGTTACCAGACTGTGTATTCCAAATTTCAGGCAAATCTGTAATACAGTGTGCAAAGTTATTAAGCTGCCACATTTCAGATTTAACCTTAAATGTGATACTCAACCCTAACAGCGACAAAAGTGAGGAAATTCGAAGTTAGAGTTCCCACCTGCAAGCACCCCACCCCCACCAATAGGCATCGGGTGCATTGGGGTCATCGGTTGTAACTCTCACCCCATCCCATGTGTAAACAAGCTGAGGTGGTGCAGTATAGGAGAATGGGGTTAGAGTTAGGATCGATGACCCCAACGCACATCCCGATGCTTTTTGGTGGGGGCGGGGTACAAGGGGGTGAGAACCCTAACAGTGAATTTCCTTGCTTTTGTCACTGTGGAACAACCCTAACTGATGCATTAAATGGATTTTTTTTCCATGAATTTCCCTTCTTTTTGAGAATGTGCACTATAGTGAAGTAACAGTAACGCAAATGGTAACACACATGGTGATGCAAATGTAAATGATAATGCAAATGGTAATAGAAACACAACCGCAAATGTTAATGAAAACAGAAATGCAAACATAAGCACATATGGAAATGCAAATGGTAATGCACACGGGCACGGTAACGCAAATGGAAATGCAAACAGTTATGGTAACAGCAACGATGATGCCAAAGGAAACACAAACAGAAACAGAAATGCAAATGCAAATGGAAGTGCATACACAAGCACAAATGTAAATGCACATGGTGATGCAAAAGGAAACGCAAACAAAAACAGTAATGGAAATGCAAATGTTAACAGTAATGCAAACACAAGCACAAACAAAAAGGCAAAGGGTAATGCACATGGTGGCATAGACGGGAACGCTAACACAAACAGTTTAGAAATGCAAGTGGAAACGCTAACTGTAGCAGTAATGAAAACACACACCCTTTTTTCCCAAAAAAACTGCATAGAGAAATACAGTGAATACAAAGAATGTATGCATTATAATGGGCCTCAGAGCAGAAAATAAACACTTGGAATACTAAATTGCTTATATCTCAGGAACCGTACGACATAGAAAAATTTTTTTAATTTCAGATAATTTATGACTGTCTTGGTTAGTTTTGCACTTAGCTCCCTAGTGGGGGGCTAAGCATTTTTCCAATGAAAAGTCCGTATCTTGAAGCGTTTCTGAGATATGGGCCCTGAAAGGTGTGGCGGACACCGTAATGTTAGTCTATGGGAGAAATCCTCAACTTCAGACTACTGTAATTTTGAAGTCCTATAATATTTTGTCAAAAACCCATGAAAATGCATATCTGTGGGATCTTGGCTTTCTTCCCTTCAAATTTCAGCCCAAAAGACCAAACCGTTCTATTGCAGCAGGGTGGCAAAGATTTTCTATTCTTTTGGCCATAGTGTCACAAAGTAGTGTCATGATTTGCGACAATTTCGCAAAAAACAGCATGAAAATGTTGAATGTGGGACACTACTTTGCAACACTACAGTCTACTAAAATTTTAAAAACATATTTCTCGGGTGTTTAACCACACAGAAAAGACATGGCTAACATCCTTCGGGCTTAGCTAAGTGAACACAAAAAGAATTGTGTTCCTAGAGGGTCCCAAATTTAAATGCCAAGCATTTCTGTGACCACCAACTGAAAACAAAATGGCAGATTTGTGACATTACAGGGGTAATTTATGAAACTAAAAACAGCATTTGCGACATTGTCAAACTTTTTGTTAACTTTTCCCATTGGCTATAACAGGGAATTTGTTTTTTGAATAACTTTTGAACCATTTAATATTTTTTTATGAAATCTTTGAAAGGCACATTGGGGACCCTGGATGCATATTCCCTGAAGGTTTTGAAATGGTCACACAAACTATGACACCTGGAGGTACGAGCAAAGAATGCAGAAAAAAGCTTAAATACGATTTTCTAGGGTGCTATGTAGCTCCGCAACCGTGTATCTGACCATTAAGAAACTTGGCATATCTAGAGAACTATGGTACCACTCTGAGCATGTCAAATTTCAGGCAAATCTGTCATACAGTGGCAAAGTTATTAAGCTGCCAAATTTCACACTTTAACCTTAAATGAAGTACTCAACCCTAACTATAGTGGCACGGATAAATATGTATATATATATATATATATCTGTGTGTGTGTGTGTGTTTGTGTATAATATTCCATTCAGGAACTTATACTCCTATTACGAGAGTTTTTTTTTGAGAATCATTACAGGTAAGATTATAGGTGATATGGAAGGAAAATATGCCTTCCCCCTCAAAAGGGGAGGCACATTTTTTGATCTAATTACAGTATTAATGATATATTTCACTTTATGTATGTATCCAGGTTGGATATTAAAGATTGCTGGGAAAGTGATTGCATTCCATTAAGCCAAGAGTTAAACTTTAACTTCTCGCAGTCTAGGCGTGGTTCATGTACACAGGATTTGGGGTCAGCAAATGAAAATATGTTTACATATAAGAAAAAGAAAATCAGGTTGACCACATAGTGAGAAATATACAAGATTATCTGCCAAATCTATTACCAACCTTGGAGATACTGCAGGATAACACAGCAGTAATTATGAGGAGTTTACCTTGGATGTATACACAAAAATCATGGAAGGTCTGTTTAAGCTGTTGGCTGGACAGTTAAAAACAGGTAAATTAGATCCATCTAATAGGAAAAATAGATGGCTTGATAAAGAATCTATGATAATGAGAATGTGGGTACAAAATATAGGGAGAGTTACAAAAAAGCAATTGAATCCTGAATTTTAAAAATTATTTTCTATGTGAAAGAATACATGGGCTTATTAACAAAGACAAAGGGATTCTACAAATGAGGGGGCAGCTGCAAGAAACTATTAAACAGAAAAACAATAGACTGTTTTGGGAATTGGTAGCAGAAGAGACAAATAACAAGGACATAAATATAATGGCTACAATTCATAGCAATACATGGGAGAAGTTTTTTTTAAAGAAAATAGATAACCAAACAAGAATATAATCTGCATGAAGCAAGATTTGTTTACGGATAAAGTAAATAACACTTTGAAGTTAATAGTAAGGATGCAATGTTCAGAATAACTGAGGGGGAAATAATAGAGGCTATAAAAGCACACACACACACAAACACACACACACACACACACACACACACAAACGCACACACAGACTAAATACTACTCTACAGTAGCTAAGCTCCAAGAGTTCCTTGTCTTACCAGACTTCCCTTTTTCTCACCTCTCCTGATTTCCTGTCTCCATTTCAGGCTAGTTTAAAAAAATCATTCTACTGTCTCTCCTAGAGCTGCATGGAATGGGAACATTCTGAATTTGTGGAATTTTGTTGAAATTTCATGAAATTCCACAACATTTCATACAATTTCCAAAGAATGTTTTTAAATTGAGTAATTTGAACATAACTCAGCTGTCATGTAAGCTAGAGATCTGAGAGTTTGCATTTATACTCTTTGGGTGGAGGGCCAATAATATCCAAATATCATGATGGATAGTTGTAAAATTATAGGTGCTCAAAGTCTGTCATTTTATTTTTTGTGCAAAATTTCATGACACATTTTGTCTTCATGTACCTCAGCTGTCTTTTGGGTCAGAAATCTTAAATTTGGCATGAATCCTTGATGATAGGTGTTTTAATAATATGCCAGATTTCATAACAATACAATACATTGTCTCAAAATTATATGTGATCAAAATCTGTCATTTTATTTTTTACCGGAAATTTTGTAGAAAACTTCACCTGCATATAACTTAGGCACCATTGGAACTAGGCATGTGTAAATTAGCATGAATAACTATTTTGTAATTCTTATAGAATGATGTAAATATGGAGAGAATTGGATAGGAGATTTTTAAGTTACATGGGTTCAAATCTTTACTATGTAAATATTTGCAAAATGTGAAAATTCTCAAAAATATCGATGTTTATAACTTCTATGCTCTTGCAGACATAGACATAACATTTATTTTATTTATTTTATTTTGTATAATTTGACACGCATAACCATAGTCAGTGTATCCTGGTGTCTAACACAACTGGATAAATTAGATTAGCAGTTTTAAATTTGCAGAAGAAAAAAATGTTGGTAACATTTTCTGACTTATTTATAGTAGCATATAGACAAATCATCGAGAATTCTTTTTGTGGAATTTAACATTAACAATGCACATTATCACTACTTTGTTTGATAAGCTAGTCTAAGATTTTTGCAGTCCTGCTGTTCCTTTCTTGGTGACTGTTCCCCCCTTCTCTTTTGGCATAGCCAGATTGACTCTGTAGAACTACTGATCCCACTGATATCCTCTTTTTCTTTACAGTGACAAACTCTCTTAAAACACGACTACTTTTCCTGTTGACCTACCATGTTAAAATAGCCAGAGTTCTTCCTTCCTGCTGCCCCAGACATTGTCTTTCCCCACTACATCTTTTTGAGTACCTCTAAGTCTCAGATTTGCATGTACATCAGGCTCCCTAGATCATAAATTTACTGGATGTGATCCTTAAATATAGTATCCTGCATTCAGGTTGGAATTGTTGACACTATGTGCTTCCTTGCTCTAAACTGGGGGTCTACCACTATTGTGCTACCCAGTTCAGCTGCCCATTTCTTGGTGAAACTGTGCATTGAACTCCTGAACCTGGTGACCTCCTGCACTAAGTGTCTCTCATGCCACTATCTTTTAGTTAGAAACCTCCAGATAAGGCTGAGTGAAATTATTAAATTCCAGTTTTATGGAATGTTTCATGAAATTCTACAATTTTCACAAAGTCTCATAGGATTTGACTTTAAGTACAGATTTTTTTTTGTAGAGGTGTGCAAATACCTTTTCCTGAATATTAAGCTAAATATTCAGTATTTGGGTCCAAGATATTCATTATTCAGTATTTGGTATTTGGCCAGGAAAGTTGCCCTATTACAGAATTGCTACAGAAGTCCTTAACATGGCTTCAGAAGGAGGAGAAGGAGATGTCATGGCACATTGGCTTATATACTGGTGCAGAGGTTATCTTGTGCCGCTGGTGCTTCAGGAGAAGGATGCAGAGGTCAAGGCACATTGACTTGTATAATGGTGCCAGAGACTGGCTTGTGTTGCTGGTGCTTCAGGAGAAGGATGCAGAGGTCACAGCACTTTGGCTTGTATACTGTTGCCAGATGCTGGCTTGTGCTGTTGGTGCTTCAGGAAGAGGATCCTGAGATCACAGCACTTTGGCTTGTACACCGGTGCCAGAGGCTGTTTTGTGCTGCTGGTTCTTCAGGAGCAGGATGCAGAGGTCATGGCACTTTGGCTTGTACACTGGTGCCAGAGGCTGGCTTGTGTTGCTGATGCTTCAGGAGGAGGATGCAGAGGTGACAATCTCTATATGGTCATAAAGGTATCAAGTAGTGCTACAAGAATAACATATGCCACACCCTTAAATAATTGTGGTCATTAAAAAAAAAATCAAGTAATAAAACATAACGATTCCCATAGGATAACACTGGAATGTCAATAGGCCATAACTCCACCAGTATTTGGAGTTAGTGACAATCTATATGGTCACAAAGGTCTCAAGGGATACTACAAGAATAATGTGTGCTGCACCCTTAAACAACTGTGGCCATTAAAAAAAAGCAAGTAATAAAATATAATGATTCCCATAGGATAATAATAGAACTTCAACAGGCCATACCTCCATCAGTATTTGGAGTTAAGTGATAGTCTCTATATGGCTACAAAGGACTCAAGGAGTACTATAAGAATAATATATGCCACATCTTTAAATAATTGTGGCCATTAAAAAAAGCAAGTAATAAAACATAATGATTCCCATAGAATAACACTGGAACTTCGACAGGCCACAACTCTGTCAATACTTGGAGTTAAGTGACTATCTCTATATGGTCACAAAGGGTCTCAAGGTGTCCTAAAAGAATAACATGCCATTCCCTTAAATAATTGTGGCCATTAAAAACAAACTCTAGCCATAGATGATACAGCTGTGATGAGCTGTCAAATGACCAAAGGTACACATATGCATAGAAAACATTGAATGCCCAATTGTAACTTAGCCATTTTTTGGAGATGTTGCACCAAATTTTCAACATGGCCTTCTTGGAACCCCACCTCATGAAGATTGCCAGTGTCATTTTGTTCATGTGTCCCAAAAGGTGATCTCACAGAGTGACCATGCCATTCTGTTTCACAGGTGCAAAAACAGCATAATTTCTCCTTCTTCATTTCCCAGTCATTTTCTTCCCACATCTGGTCTTTGTGAGTTTCTATGCCTTCTTGACGTCCAATTATATTTGGTACACAGACCAGTCAATTTTGTGTAATCCAATTCTCAAAATCCTGCTATCAAGTGAGAATTGAACCTCTGTGCTTTCTTGCTCCCATTGGTAGTCTACTATTCTTTTGCTGCTCATCTCATCTGCCCTTCCCTTGCTGACCCCATGCATCTAACTCCTGCCACTGGTGACCCCTGCAATAGGTACCTTCACTGTCCTATAGATCAAATCCCCTTGACTTCCTTTTCCATTGACATGACTATACACCCTCCCTCTTTACAGAACTTCAGTCCATCTTGGATTGGCTATTGGTCACATTCATTTGACTTGTTCTGAAGGCAGGCAAATCACCTTCTCTGCACTAACATTGTGGCCCCACAGTGCCCCTCAGCCACTCTTGTGACAGTGATGTCCAGCATCATGCTCCATCATGACTAAAGATAACCAGATACTTCTGTCACAATTACCTCATTTGCAATTAGTTGTAATGCTTAGTGTCACTTGGTGCCACTGTTTTCAAATGATAAAAATATACATTGTTATTTACAAGGTGATCAAAGAGTCAGAAGGTGCCACTGTGCAGACACAATGCTGCACATTCATGTGTTTCCACAAGTAATTTAGTCAGTGAGCTCTAGGGGTTAGCTGGTATATTGCAAGAAGACAGCCTAGTGCACAGTGATGTCCATGAATATTCTTTTTGGTTCATCACTCAAGATAGTGACCTAACAATTGCCACCACTATATTTTACTACTTAACTTGCTATGAATGCAACCTCATTATCAATGTACTGATCCTCTACCTCACTTTACAATGGCAGCTTAAGTGTATGACTGGGGAAAATGTCTGGATATGGTTTTGACAAAAGTATCACACAGTCTCACAATTTCACAAAATCTCATGAAATTAAACTTGAATTACTGATATTAATTTGGAATATTTGACTGCTTATAACTTAGCCAGCCTTTGAGCAAGAGATTAAAGAGTTCACACACACACACACATACACACACACACACACGCATACACACACTCACACTCTTTTTTCTGCATTATTTTTCTCCTTGCTGGCAGCTCATTCCTCAGTGATATACCCTATTCACAGCCCTGAGTAAGCCAAACTTAGTCATTATTCAGACTGTTACAGGGTGTTTCTTGCACTTTTTCTCCTCCAGCCTCCTGTGGTGGGATTAGTGCCTCTATTAACCTCACACAGCTACAGCTTCTCCTATAGCAGAAGCATGTGCCCTGGCTTGGCTACAGGGGGCCACTGTGTTAATAGAACTCACTGACATCCTTCTCCAAATGAGAAGTACTGCTGAGCCATATCTGTCTCAACCATGGCCTGCCTCCTGATGTGACTTCCTTGCTTGTTTTTGAACCCAGGTCATCAGCACAGCACTGCTGCTGAATCATCAGGGTGACCTCACTGCCTCATTTTAGGATCAATGAACTCAACATAATTGGAGATAGTTCATTCTCTAGTTTTAAAGCTATTGGTGCTTTGAAATCTGCAGTTTACATATCTGAGGAATGTAATTTTAAAATTTTAATAGTTTTTGGGGCTTATAACCTGTTCATAATTAAAGATAGAGATCTGAAATGTGGAATCAAATTAAAAAACATGCCAGTATTCTGCCAGTGGAAGATATTATTTGTCCAGCCCTGCTGGTGAATGAACTATTTTATTAAACTTCTCCCTCTCACTGAGAAAACATTCCAAAGCTACACATCTAATACTTTTCTTTTGCAGAGTTACTGCAGGAAACAATACAGTTTCAATGGGAGTTAATCCCTTATGTCATGCAGGAAACTGTGACACTGTATTTCATCCTGGTGGGCTTCATTGTATAATAATAGCAACAAGGCAATCATAGGAGTTACATTAGCAGTGAGTTAATCATGTTCTAGTGGTAATATGGCACACAGCTGCACCTCGAGCCACATGATGCACATAAGTGATGATTAACAGACTGTTAATCTAATCCCTGATCATGCCTTATTGAGTAATCACTGCCTCATCTTTATCAACTGCCACTTCTCCTTGCCCCATCATCCTTTATAAAATCTTTGTTTTTCCTGTATTGCCTCTTCCATTATTGAGAAATCTGTTTTGAGTCCAGAATCTTTCTGTCAAGTGGTACATTATTGTGACCTGGGGTTCAGGATGGATCTCACTCTGCAATTGGTACTCTGACTAACTGCACCCTCCACCCAACATCCATAACAATCTCCTGATTGAACAACATTAGATGAAGAACAGCCTCCCTCCTTGTGGCTTAACTCAACCACTGTTTAAGGTAGAAGGTGCACGAGTTCTCAGTGAAATTGTTTCAGTTTTGACGATTGGGCAGAACCACCTCAGATTCCATGCAATAATTGCTTGGCATAATGTGAAACAGACTACATCAAGGGGGTAACAAAGCTGTGAGGTCAGCAACCTGTAGCTTACTTGTTGCAAGTGGTGTTGGAGTATCACTGCTATAAATTACTATGTTTGGGGTCTTGTGACAAAGTTTGCAATCCACTAAGACTGATGTGGCCTAGAGCCAAGCCCCAGTGATAATTTATATTGACTGTAGAGCTTCAGGTATATACACCCCTGTAGCCTCTGTTTACCTCAGTGTAAATTACTATATTCTCTCTGCCACTGTCTTTCAGATGAGACATTAAACCGAGGTCCCATCTGCCTGGATTGGTGGTAGTTCAGGTGGATATTAAAGATCCCATGGCACTTATCAAAAAAAGAGTAGGGGAATTTCCCCAGTGCCCTGGCCAAATTTCTCTCTTTCACTAAAAATACCACCAACAGCTCTATCTGGTTCAAGGTCAGTTGGCATTCACCTGTATCCACCTCCCCTGGGTCATGCCTAAAAATAGACAGGATTTGTCTAGTGCACATACCCGGTCAACAAAAACTAAATAAAAAATTAAAATAAATTCTAAAAAATGAACCCCCATAAAATGTGCATCAAAAAACAAATGCAAATTTAAAGACAATAAATGTTGTGCATTAGATTTTCATTCACAATGTTTTACCTTCCATGTGTGGTGATTTTTTCTTTTTTTTTAATATTCTACATTAATTGAACTATTCTAAATTTGCCATCCACTGACAGCCAAGTTTGTCACAGACAACTGATGAGATCTTGCCGGAGAACTGGGCAATGCATGTGTAAAGCCAGCCACTCATTCCATGACTGTTGCCATCCTATTCAAGGTGGGTGGGTCTTTGTGGCAGGACTGATTTATTTGCTAACATTTCTGTGTGAGAAGCACAACTTATCAAATAAACCTGGTCTGTGAATATATTGTCCAAGTTGTGTCTTTAGATGGAGGACTTGTGCTAGTGGAATTTTTTTAGGGTTGTCCTTGTGCTGCTGGGAGTTGTGAGCTGGATTGTGGCACTAATGCCAGTGGGAGCCAATGGAAACATGCCAGCAGGAGGTATAGGAGTGGGAATGTGGGTAGTAGAGGTCACTTGTTGGACATGTGAATAATCAAATGAATAGCTAAACGTAGTCCATGGTAAGATGATTTTGAGAAACTGTAAGAATTCAGTATTCTGAGGATATAAAGGTGGGTGATGTGGTGAAGAAATACAATGGTGCCAGCCAGGATGCAACATCATATCTCAACTTAATGCATGACAAAATCTGCAAAATACTCCTACACTGTAGAATACCTCTTATTTTAGCTACATGCTTGGACTGCTTGGGGTTTCTTTGGGAACAGATTGGCAATGTCTAGAGCTGTGCAGACTTTTCAAATCCTGCTTCTGACCAAATTCCACAGAATTTCATAAATTCTGCCTAATTTCATGAAATTCCATAGGAAACAGAATTCCAAAAATCCAACAGCTGTATTTAAACCATGGATTAATTACAGTTTACATTAATCATGGATTACTGTACTGCAGTTTATGTAAACAGCAGATGTGACATAAACCACAGAAAATGAATTCATAGTTAACACAGGCATTTGCAAAAAAATTTGAAAGTGCCTTGAAATGCTGCAGCAATGTTGCAACAAAGTGAGGGATACATGCTGCAGAAACTCCATTTCTTTAATGGTAATATATATCCGTATAGGGCATAATTTGTTATAATATGAGAAAGGAACAGATAATACATGATATTATATACCGTATCATAAATGACAAAAATAATATTTCTGTATGAAAAGATACTACAAATCATTATATAGAGAATAATATATGGGGTGGCCTGTGTAACGAGATTTTACACACACCCGAGTTTTGGCATGCTACATAAACCCAGTGAGCCGGACTGTAACATCACAACGAGGGTGTGGTGTAAATCGAGCTTACAAGCCACCCGTATTTTATATTTTATAATTGCTGGCATGCGCTTTTTTGCCTCAGCAATTATAGAAAATAAAACAAAGAAAATGCGGAAAGCAAATTCAGCAGCCATGGAGCAGTCCGGTTTCTGTGCAGTCCCCAAGTTACAGTACATTTATTCCAGGGATAAAGAAATTGACTTTTCATTTAAAATTTTGATTAGATGCATTTTTTATGTTAAAATCGAAACTGACTGGCCAGAAGCAGTTGTGGTGAGCTGGCGTATGATTGCTGACATGGCTCTCCAGCGCATGCCAAGTTTCCGTTTTTTTTGTTTTGTTTTATTGCAGGGTCAGAGGGAGAGTTTTTTTTTTTTTTTTCATGAAAAGCAACTTACACGCCAAGATTGAGGCGAAGTCTGTGGGGACATCTGAGCTGCGTAGGAGTGTGAGTCACTAGTTGTTTTTCACTTCATGTTGTTAGTCTCACAGTGTTCTAGAGCACAGTAGCGCATGTTTGCCATTATAACTGGCTGAGGTAGTTATAACGGCAAATTATAACTCGATTTTTGTATGGAAAAAAATTGTGGCCAGTAATTATAATAAGATATATGATGAGATATACCTGTATAATATATAATGAAATAATATCAGACTGCTGGCAGACATGGTGGAAGAGCTACTGTTTACAGGCTTAAACATGGTTTGGACAAGGTACATACGAACATATGAAATTTGCCAGCAGATAAAGGCCTAGAGGTCTATCAAGTCTGCTTGAATGTGCAGCTAGCACCCCTTATTCTGCTGCTGCCCCTTCCTTACACCCTTCCCCTTCATTAACCATCACCCTTGTCCTGTCCCATCCCCTTTTAAAGCAGTCCACTGTTCTACTGGATACCACTTCTGCAGGTAATGCATTCCACCCAGCCACCACCCTCTCTGTAAAAAAGTGTCTCCTCATCTCCCTCCTGAACTTTCCTCCCTCCAGTCTCCTATCATGGCCCCTGGTGTCCCTCCCCTCCCTTACTTTGAACAGCCCCTCTGTACCTGTATAGTAGCTCCTCCTCCTGGGGCTGTGTGGGTGGCTGTTTGTGCTTGTCTGTGTCTGTAGGTTAGTTTTTGTTCATTTACATGTTTTTCTGCTGGGAATACCTGTGCCATTCTTGCATACAACATTGGTAAAAGTCTCCTGGACTGAATTTCTGCAAATCGCCGTCATCAGGTATCAGCTTTTTAATTTTAAATCAACTTTCTTGAAGCCTCCTCAAGGAAGCATATACCTTACAACTAGTCTTACAAACATGGTGATGCTGGGTCATGCAACTGAATCAACATTTTCAACATTCTCATCTGACCACTCTTAAAGCAACTGCACTTGTGGACTTTAAAGAACAAAGGAATTTTAACACATTTTGTGACTGAATCAACATTTTTGTCTGACCTTTTCCAAAGGTATTGTACTTGTCTCTGAGGACTTTGAAGATCAAAGGAAATATACAGACAAAAGGATTTCACACATTGCATATACCTACTGTCTGACCTACTCCCCAGGTATTGTACTTATCTCTGAGGACTTTGAAGAACAAAGGAAACATATAGACAAAAGGATTTTACACATTGCATATGCCCAGGCCACAGTTTATCACCTTTCAGGAACTTTAACATATTATGTGATCCTGGATCTCAACAGTACTATAGTACTTCTCTTAAACCCTCTGGCACCAAACCCTCCCAGTCTTTTTTTTTTTTCATTTTTCTCTGTACTTCACCATAGTGTTTAGCTATCCACCTTAGCCCACTAAAATCCGTACCCCACCACCCTCCTATTGCTCGCCACCCCCCCCCCGACTGCCTAGCCCACACTACTTCTCGGCTCTCTCCTGCCTCACCAGAAAAATGCTTTGGCTTAGTCCCCACCACCTGTTCCTGCTCACCCTCACCCTCCTTTTCCTTTATGCCAACTCCCCCCGCCTACCCTACCCTCCACCTACTCTCACCTTTCTAGACTACTACCCGAAACATTGTACCATGGCTTTTACTCTGGAAGTCTTAAACAAACATCACCCAATTAATACCTGGGTGTAAAGAGCCATATTTCCTAATTGGAAACTGCCACATCATTATAACTCACTAACGATCACCCTCTACTGGGAATCCAGAAGACAATCCAAGCATCTTAAAAAGTACAAGCAGAAACTCACACCAACCTATTATGAACTACGAATGGCATCGCTGATACTCCTGCTCCTCCTACTTTTAATATCTGGTGGGATACACCCAAACCCTGGTCCTGTTGCACTGAAGCCGACACAAACAGGGAAAGTTGGTAGTGGTCTCTCCATTATCACTCTAAATATCTGCAGCCTCCTTCCCAAATTGGCATCTCTTCAAACTCTCGCTGGACAAAAAAACCCTGATATACTAGCCATTGTGGAAACCTGGCTATCTCCCACCATCCCGGATCATGTGATCTCGCTTGGAGGCTACAATCTTTTCAGACTCGACCAGGCAAGCAAGAAAGGTGGGGGCTGTGCTATCTACATAAAGGACAACCTCTCCTGTCAATGCGGCAGCTTCACCCCCACAAATATGCAGATGCAACTCCTCCCTATCAAACTGCTTCTTGGTGCACAAAACAAAGTTCTCACAGTGGCCGCAGTCTATATCCCTCCAAAAGACCACCGTGCCAGTATTAAGTCTGTACTTGATTTTTTAGTCTGCAGCCCTCTGAAAATGAGCTCCCTTCTCCTCGGGGATTTCAACATAAACTGGCTCAGCCTCTGACACTGGCTCTTACAAAGATGACATCCTAGCAGCAAACCTGACTCAGATGGTAACCTCCCCACCGGAAAAATTACAAAACTGGTACAAGCACCCTTATTGACTGGGTTCTCAAATCACCCTGACCAGATAAAAACATTAAAGTCCTCCCTGACTCCCTCAGTGACCACTCCCAGTGTCCTGTACCTGGTCTAATAAATTTCTCAAGCCACCCCAAAGTTATAACAAGCAGAGTATTGCCTTATGAGAATCTTATCAGTTGAAAACCCATCTCCTACAATAGGACTGGACGCCAATCCTTGAATCAACTGATATTAATACCGCACTAGAATACTTCATTAAATCTTTCAACTCTGCATGCGACTTATATGCCCCAGTAAAAAAACGTAAAATCAATGCGCTATCAAATCCATGGATTACTGCCAAACTACTTGCCGAGCTCAAGGTTCGGGACCACCTCTGGGCAGTTGCCAGAGACACAGGCTCACCTCATGATACCCTAAAATACAAGCAGGCATGAAATAGATGTACCTCACAAATTAGGCAAATGAAGAGCGCCTATTTCAAAAATGCCCTTGAATCCACCTGGGGTGATGGAAGAGCTTTTTGGGACAACATGCAAAACATAATGGGTAAACAATCAAAATCGTCACCTACCATTATGAAAGTTGATGGATCCACCACTCTTGACCCAAAGTCTATTGCAGATGTGCTTAATAAGACATTCACAGACCTAAGTGGGGTCCTCCCCCCAGATTTCTTCTCGGACTTACCTGTGCCTAGCCTAGTATCACAAAACACCCCTCATGACAAACCACAATTTTACTTCAAGAAAATCAAAGTGCATGAAGCACACAAGTACATAAGAAAGGCCTGCTCCAAATCCAGAACAAGTAGTGGCACGCTAGATCTAAAAATCCTGTCTCTCACCCTGGATGAAGTAATTCACCCCCTTGCAAAAATTCTTAATCTGTCACTTTGCCAAAGTCAATTTCCCAACAAATGGAAATCTGCCATAGTTACTCCAGTGCACAAAGGGGGGGGACAAAACCTCAACAGGAAACTATCGACTAATATCAAAACTCCCTCCCCTCTCCAAAGCACTTGAATGAATAGTGGCAGACCAACTCTCTGATTACCTGGACAAATACAATCTACTCTGTAATCAACAGCACGGCTTTAGGAAAGGACATAGTACAACAACAGCCTTACTTGATTTCTCTGGAGAAGTCCACTCAGCCCTGGACAAAGGGTGCCAAACAGGTGCAGTCTTTATCGATCTTACAAAAGCTTTCGACACAGTCCACCATGGCCTACTTACCTCCCTACTTTCTAGCCTAGGTCTGGCCGAAGGTCCTTGTGCTTGGGTAAAAAGTTACCTGTCCAATCAGTCACAGGCTGTAAAAATCTCTAATGAACTCTCCAACTTCAAACCAGTTCTCTTGGGTGTACCACAGGGATCAATTCTTGGACTGCTCCTCTTTAGCCTGTTCCTTAACTCCCTCCCAGATATCTGCCAGGAGAAAATAATCTTATACGCTGATGATGCCATAATTCTCTCTTCCCACAAGGATCCAAACTCCCTATGAAAAAGCCTGCAACTTGCATTCTCTAGTGTTGAAAGGTGGTTCCTGGGTAGTAAACTTGTGCTAAACCACAATAAAACAAAAGCCATGCTCTTCTCCAATCACCAAAACAAAAATAGGCATACTCCACTCACCATACAAACCTCTGCGGGAATTACACTGGACCAAGTAAATACTTTCAAATACCTTGGCATCACTTTTGACCAAGGGCTCACCTTCAACCCACATTGACAACACTTTCGAAAACAGTGAACCAACACCTTGGAATACTATTCCAGTAACCGTCAATTTCTAAATCAAGCGGCATTGAGAATAGCTATACAGAGTTCCATAATCTCAATCATTGACTATGGCCTTATTATTTATGGCTCAGCTACCTCCACTGCTCTAAGGTGTATCTCATTCACTCTAAATAAGGCCTGCCGGCTCCTCATGAGGGCTCAAAGACTGACTCACACGTGTGATCTGTACTATGAATCAGGCTGGTTGAACCTATCAAATCGTCTTATTTATCTCACCTGCACAATGGCAAAAATCTATCTTGGGACTGACTCCATTATGTATTCAAAACCTACTCCGACTGAATCCTGGCTCAGACCCTCCACCAGATCTGAGCGCCAACCTTTCCTGGTTCCGAGATGCTGGACTGCACAGGGACAAAGATCTTTCACATACAGGGCCCGACATGGTTCAATGCGCTTAGTCCACCTACTCTATCCTCAACCTCCTTGAAGCTTTCAAATCCATGCTCTATGCCCACCTCACCACCACTAGCAACTGTGATTGTGCTAGATAAAGACTACTACTCCTCATGTCCATCCTCACATCTGAGGCCTCTTCCTCCTGACTAATGAACCCTCTGGTACCTCTACTACTCCCTGTCTCCCACCCAAACTCACTCCCCCCCTTTTTTTCTGTCCCCTCTCACTTAGTCTCCCGCTCACCACCTTTCCCTCCTCTCTAGCCTCCTTTTGGTGCCTAATGATCACCCTCTCCCTGGAAGTTTCCTTAACCTCAAAATTGTCTACTCGCTTGAACCTTTTATAGCTTGTTTTTCTATGAAACTTAAAAACGTTACTGCCTTAAACTGTTAATAGCAAATTTATGATGTAACTTTCCTGTCTGGTTTTACCTGTAATGTGTATCATGCTTTGTTAAATGTTCTTTGTGACGTGGAACCTTTGTAAAAGAGCCCTGGCTCAAAGGTATTAATTCCTAGACTAATAAACTAAAACTAAAAAAAAACTGTCTTGTTTATTCCTTTCATGTATTTAAAGGTTTCAATCATGTTCCCCTGTCCCTTCTGTCCTCCAGTGAGTACATGTTCAACTCCCTCAACCTCCTCTCGTATGTTAAGTCCCCCAGCCCCTTGATCATCTTTGTCGCCCTGCACTGCACCCCCTCCAGTAACTTAATGTCCCTCTTCACATACGGGCACCAATACTGCACGTAGTAATCCAGGTGCGGTCTAACTAATGAACTATACAGTGGCAGAATCACCTCCTCCCTCCTCGAGGATATACCCCTTGCAATACAACCCAGCATTTTGTTGGCCTTTGCAGCTGCCTTCCTACATTGTGCTGAGTTGTTCATTGACCCTCTAATGAGCACCCCCAGATCCTTCTCCTCCTCTGCCTGGGCTAGCTGCATTCCCCCAGCTGGTAACTCCTCCTTGGGTTCTTCATCCCAAAATGCAGCACCTCACACTTTCTGGCATTTAACCCCAGTTGCCAGGTGTCTGACCAGGTTTCAAGCTTTGCCAGATCATTCTGCAACCCCTGCCATCCCCCTAGGTCATCACCACTGCTCCTACCTTGGTATCATCAGCAAACAGACTGATCTTGCTCTTGATGTCCCATGATATGTCTGCAATGAATATCCCAAACAACACTGGTCCCAACACCGAGCCCTGTGGAACACCGCTCGTCACTACCTTTTGGTGTGAGAGTTCCCCACCCACCACTACCCTCTGTTGCCTTCCCTGAAGCCAGTTTCCTACCCATCTCATCAGCTTTGCACCCGCCTCTGTGCCTACTAACTTACTTCCCAGCCTTCCATGTGGCACCAAGTTGAATGCCTTACTGAAGTTCAGACAAAGGACATCCAATGCATGGCCCCTGTCCAGTTGCCTAGTTACCCAAGGGGCCACGTAGTTCTCCGGGGAGCAAGATGGGTGTGAGGGGTTGGGGAGCAGGGGAGGAGGGTTACAACCCGTAGTCCGTCAAGTTGTTGACTCATTTTTGATTCATTTTTGTTGTGGCAATTACAGTGTGGCAATAAGGGTGACGGTGAAAGGGGCAATCTTAATTTTAGATCACCCCTCACTCATGTCATCCTTTGTGCCCAGACAGTTTCTACCCCCTCTGTGGCATGCCCACCCCAGAGAAGGTTATATTTCATTTAATTTCATTAATTTGTAATTACAGATTGGTGCACTGGAATATTAAATTCTATTTTTAGCTGCAACCTGAGGTCAATAGTAAAAAAACATACATACAACACAACATGAAACAAGTGATCAATCAATCATGTCAATTTACACAAGTACACACATTCAAGTTTTTTTAAATAAGTACATACAATGTTTGAAAAGGTACTAATAATTGATGAACATTTAACAATGTCAGGTAAGGAATTCCACACTGCAGCTGCACTATAGGCAAATTACCTTTTCTCAGAATTTGTACATTTTAAGGGGGAGGGCCAAGTGTAATTTTTTTAGAAGACCGTGAGCTATATGGGGAGCTATAGATATTCAAAAGGGCACATAGCGATACAGGGGTGCTGATATGCAAGATCTTAAAGGCAAAGCATGACATGGCCGGACTATAGTTATATTTACTTTGGGGATGGGCAGGGGGCAATGCCCCCTGCATTTGGGGTAGGGGCAAAGACTCCTGCAAAAGCCACCTTTTCCTGAAAAGTGCTTTGGTGCTGTAACTCCTGAGAGACTAAATGCCTGGCATTTTAATGGCAGGTGACATTTTGCCTGCACCATAATCACATAATCAGTGTTGGCAAAATGTATGTCACTGCAGCATGGGAGAACCTTGACAGCCTACCTGTAAAATATTTTGATTAGCTGAAGTACTGTAGTATAGTAAGGCAGACTTGATGGACATTTTTTTTCTCTCTCTTTCTGCTATCAAATTCTTTATTTATAATACACATAGTAACATAGTATTTGATAGCAGATAAGGACAGCTAGGCCCACCCAGTCTGCCTGTATTCCATGCCTGCATCAGTGGTCACTGACCCTACTTAGTCATTGACTTCAACCTTTCCTATATAATATATATTACACAATGGCAAGAAAGAATCCTGGTCTCTGATTGGTCAGTTTTGGGCTGGACCCGTGGCGTTATCCCAGCACGTCGCCACAGGTCTAGTCTCAGCACTGTGAACCTGCTGATGAGCCTTTGATTGATTGTTCTACTGAGCCTTTGATTGATTGTTTCATCTTCTCTTAAAAAACCAAAATATTTTTACACACAAAAACATCTTTAAAATTATTTTTTTTATTCTGTATAACAATGAGTCATTGTATAATAGGAATAATGCACTCCAGGGTGTGTGTCGTTTGGGATAACGCCACGCCTGGGGCATTGGACGCGACTCAGCCTGCGGCCCCTCGTGTCCAACCCCCCAGGCTTGGCGTTATCCCAGCACGACACACACCCTGTCATGCATTATTCCTTTAATATTATCTGGTATCATTTTAGCCTGGACTGAGGTACAGATGAGGCACATTGATGAGTCTTGAAAAGGACAAAGCATGCATTGCTGCCTTTGGTTTTCAACCTTTGCAGTGTGTATGAGAGGCCATTTGGAACTATGCACTCCTGCTTAAAGCAGCACCAGTTTGAATTATTTTATGGTGACTTTAAAATACATCCCAATATGCTTTGTATTATTGGGATATGTGTGATTTTGTTTTTTTTTTGAAAGCTAGTTTTGTTGCCAATTAACTTTCCAAGTAACCATTGCCTCAGTGTTTTTGTGCTGAGGTGCATTGTGTTTTTAGACTGATTCCCTATTGCTGTCCTGTTGACACAGTTGTAGCACTATCACTTGTGGCATCAGCGACCTGTGTTTAGGAGTGACTACAGGTGGCAGTGCTATCAGAGTGGCAAGTGGGTGGGAGGATGATGGCTGGTGCCACAACACACACACACATGCATCTCTGCTTTTGTGCAGCCAAGCCAGTGACATACTTGGGGTACCATGAAGGAAAGTTGAACACGCTCTGACCAGCAGGATGACACCGTCTGGTTGCTTACCCTGCAACTAGGTACCTAGGCACACCCTCCCAACCAGATCTGTTCTGCATTGGGAATGAGGAAGCCCTAACAGTATGCCAGAAAGTAACAGCTCTGGAGGAACATGGAAGTGAAGGTAAGTCTTAGGGGATGCCAGGGTGATGGTGCTGCAGTGGCTGAGCAATTGGGATCTAGCTAGAGAGAATAGGAGACAAAAAAGATCAACAGGTTGCTTTCCAATTTTGGTTCACCATGACCCAAACCTGTAAGACTATTGAAATTGCTGGTTTATTTTCCCTAGGGTGAGATACATTTGCCTGTGTCTTCTGTTTTCAACCTTTATACTGTGTGTGTGTGTGTGTGTGTGTGTGTGTGTGTAAAGTAGAAGCAGTCTAAATTCTTTAATGGTGATTTGCATATGCATCCCATGATGCTTTCCAATATTTATATATTGGCTCTCCAAGACAGCTGCACCTCTAGTATCATTCTGTGATACACATGGGTTTACACAACTGATAAATGAACCAGCAAGAATCAATTTAAAGAATAGAAGTAATAGCACACTACTTGACATCATTCTGGTAAACAAACCACACATATTCTCACACACTGGAGTGCTTTTTAGTGACATAAGTGACCACTGCCTCATTGCAGGAATATGATCATCCGGCAAACCAGCAACCGCAGCAAAATTCCTTCTGAGGAGATCCAAGAAAAACCTCAATACTGAGGGATATCTCCGTGACCTAACTCACTCTACATGCTGGCAGGAGTTTTACCTTACACATTCTGTGGAAATAGCACACCAGGTGTTAAACAGCATAATAATAGGTGCCCTTAACACTCATGCACCAATCACTAGTGTTAGAACAAAAAACAAAGCTTGCCGCTGGTTTTCAACTGACCTTAAAACTGCACTGCTGGAAAGAGACAAGCTATGGAAACTGGCAAGGAAGACCAAGAACCCAAATGACTGGATGCTGTTTAGGAAGGCCAGAAATAGTTGCACTAAGAAAGTAAGGGATGCAAAGGCTGCCTTTTATATGGCTGAACTTGACGCCTCCTACCACAATCCTGCTAGATTCTGGGGCACCATTAAGGGGATTTTAGGGCAGGACTCTAGCACCTTTCTGCCATCTCAGGTGCACCATAATAAGGGTACAATCTCTGATAAAATGGAAGTACTGAATGCTTTCAATAATTATTTCACAACTGCTGGCCTTGCTTTGACACCTCTCCAGCTAATCTACTGCGTGCACAACTACAGTCGCAGTATACTGAAGCTCAGAGGGCTGATTCTTCCTTCTCCTTCAAACTGGTACTGCTGAAACAAGTAGAGGATCTAATGTTGCAATTGGATACTAAAAAAAGCGCAGGTGCAGACTCTCTTGACCCCTATTTTCTAAAAATTGCAATTCATGCGCTTGCAGTTCCCTTAACACATCTTTTTAATCTATCATTAACCTCTGGTTCTATTCCTACTATGTGGAAAACAGCCCAAGTGTTTCCCTTCTAAAATCAGGGGACCCCATGGACTTCAACAGCTATAGGCCCATATCCATTCTTCCAGTGCTATCCAAGATGCTAGAGAAATTAGTGAGCATCCAGTTAAGAGATTACCTTGAAGATACTAATCTCTTAAATCCAGCTCAATCTGGGTTTAGGGCCAGACACAGCACTATCTCTGCACTGGCCAAAGTCACAAATGACTGGCAAACCGAATTAGACAAAAAGAACAGTGTCTGTGCTGTATTCCTTGATCTAAGCAAGGCATTCAACACAGTGGACCATGAGCTGCTACTCTCTTCATTGCACTCCATAGGCTTAGACCTACCCTCTCTTAAGTGGTTCAGGTGTTACCTTACTGATAGGTCACAGCAGGTGAAAGCTGAAGGTGACCTATCCTCACTAAAACCACTTCTAAGAGGAGTTCCACAAGGATCTATCCTGGGCCCTATCCTTTTTGCCATTTACATTAACAATATTGATTCAAATCTCACCAAAGCCAATGTTCACCTCTTTGCAGATGACACTGTCTTGTATGTCAGTAACCCATCGCCTGCAATGGCCTGTGAAATCTTACAAGCAGAATTCTCCCTTTTGCAACATCAACTACTTGAGAAAAAGCTTCTCTTAAATGCAAAGAAAACAAAAGCAATGTTCTTCTCCAATCATACCCATACTAACATCTCCTCACTAAGCAATCTTCCCCAGCTATCCACTATCCTTGGAGAAAGTCTGGACTATGTAGAAAAATTCAAATACTTAGGGGTGTGGATTGATGGCAGGCTTGACTACACACATCATATTGAAGAACTTCTGAAAAAACTTCGACAGAGGCTCTGCCTAGTCTTCAGAATAAAACACTTCCTAACCAGAGACTAAAGGATGAGGCTAATCCAGGCCTCATTTCTTTCACTTATTGATTATGCAGACTTCCTTTATGGTCATTGTCCTATCTCCTATTTAAGCAAACTGGATACCCTGTACCACAGAGCACTAAGGTTTATTACAGATCTTCCATTCAACACTCATCATTGCTCTCTCTATGCTGCAGTTGGATGGGCATCCCTACACCTCAGAAGGAACATAAATGCTGCACTATGGATTTACAGAGCATTGTCTAATAAACTTCCAACTTATATTTTAGACTGCTTTACACTGGCCACAGCTAGTCCTATGCCCTAGAAGCAACAACTTCATCACGCTCAAGATACCCAAAGTCTACACCGGCATGGGAGGTCTGCAATCAGCTACTCTCTAGCTATGGCATGGAATACTCTACAGAAGACCCTAAAGTTGACCAATCTTATACCTCTAGCATCCTTTAAAAAGTTCTGCATAAGTCTCTTCGCAGAGAAATGCAATTGCTATCACAAGACCTAGTCTAGTCACATTCACAACCTTCCCCCTTCCAGTCAGCAACCATAATTGGCAGCTCTCCCATAAATTATCCCCATAGTTTTCCCTCCCACGCAGCCCCCTTATTATGGTCACGCAGCCCCCTATAATACCATTTATACAGTTTTGCTTCCCCTGACTATGATCTTCCCACTAACTTCTGGCACTTACCTCAACCCTAATTACTCCCCCATACCTCCTACTATTAGCCCTAGCCCCTGTCTGGGTTCCCCACCAGCCCTTCCATGTCATTTGTCAGAGGCTGTAATCACCACTTTTTTGCAGTCAGTCAAACACTATATCTGTTTGTCTGCTTTAGCTTGCCCTGGAGCCTGTAATTCTGGGTACCTTATGTTGCGTGCTTGCTTTGACGCCTCTACTGGGATTTGTACATACTGGATTTTTCTAGTGTAATTTTCTTATATCCTACCTTGTCCTGTTATGTTTTAATCAACCTCTGTCCTTGGATTATTGTATATATGTTTATCTTACTGTATCTGTTTATGCAATTACAAGTGTTTTTGTATATATCTGCTTATGTACCAACCATTGAACCTTGACCTTATCAGGTCCATCTTGTAAATGAGCTTTGCTCAATGATGTCCGCCTGAATAAATAAAGATTTGATTGATTGATTAATTGATTGATTGATTGATTTAGGATGTGCAATTTTTTAATTCATTGGAAACTGGCTTTGTTGCCGATGCTTTTTCTGGGTAACCCTTGCCTCACTGATTTTTCCTGAAGTTCTTTGTCTTTTTGATTGCTTTCCTATTCTGCACTCACCATGACCAAAACCCACAAGACCATTATAAGTGCTGTTCCATTTTTCCCTGAGTTGAGATACAGATAAAATACACTGATGTACTGAATAGCATGAAGCATGTGTCTGCGTCTTTTGCTATGAGCCTTTGCAGTGTGAGAGGCCTGTGCGCTATGCATTTATAAAATAGAAATATATTAATAAAAGAAAGAAATAAGGACAAAAACAGTTTAAACTGATGAAAACCTGAAGACACAGACTGAGGTACAATCACTTACTGATGCACAGTATTGACAACTATATTATTAGTTTTCACATTTTTAAACTACTAAATTCTTAATGCGGTGGTGTAAAAAATGGCCCTACGTCTTTTTCGTTATAAAAAGATGCCAGGCATTTCCAGTTTTAATTGGTAGTAACATTTTTAGTTCCACTAAAATCTGAATATTTTATAAACATATTAAGTTTTCTTTCAAGAAAAAAAGATGTTCATCACATTTAACATAGCTATACCATTATAGAGCTGGCATAGAAAAGGATTGGGGAAAATAAAAAAATGGTGGTGTGCAGCATAGGAGGTACCTAGAAAAGTAGAGTTGTCAGATATGTTAATATTTGTATTAACTGCAGCTGAAGCTACCTTTTTGAAAAAACTGATGTAAACTTATGAGGCATAAAGGTATTTAGTTTAAAGAAAAATGAAAGATGGCTTTCAGTACCCATCCTTACTTGTTCAGTAGTTTATCAATATTTTCCCAGCTTCATTGTTCCTTCCTATCTTGTGTCACTAGAGATCTGACAGGACACTTTTTTAGTTTTACTTTTTCTTCTACGGAGAGCTTGTTCAAGCTGCAGGTAGAGGTCATGTCCCAATTTTCTTCGATGAATTTCAGCCTACAATGTTCTGAAGTTCCATCTGTCATTTTAGAGTCATATCTATGTATGTGGGTTTAAGCACAGTGCAAATCCCCTCCCCTCCTTGATATTAGAATTCATTACTGGAATGCTTGCACATATAATAATGTATGGACTTCAATCAATTGCAAGTCTTCTCATACAGACACTGCAGTCTGAGTGCCTCCTGTTCAGGTTACACTAACCTTAATAATTAGGGTACAGACTAGTTTGTCAGAAAGCCAGCAGTGTACTGATTTTATGTTTTGTCATGAGATCACTACTACAGTAGCTAAGAATGTATTTTGGTGACCAAACTGTTGATTAAATAGAGGAATTACTCAATGTTCAATGATGTTTTTAAGCCAGTTATGTTACTAGGATTCTGAACCTCTGTTGATACAATAATATAATCCAATACTATATGATATATAAAAAGTTCATATAATCTGATATGTTATAGTATGATATATGAGAAGATAATATCTGATATAATCTGATAAAATATATTATATATGGTAATATAATAAAATATGATGGAACATGATATTAAATGATATGATAGAATATAATAGAATAAAAGATTGTTTTTTATTATTTTATATTCATTATTTATTTTCATGGTGTGCCACTTGACTTCATTCCTTCATGTGTTTTTCAGAAGTCTTGAGTCACAACTGGATGGGGGGGGGGGTCTTTGTGTAACTGGGCAACAAATGTAGGATATTTTTTTTCAGTAACTAGAACTTAAATTTTTGGATTTATATCTTCTATTCCAAGTAATGGAAATGGAAGCACTTGAAGAAGAAAGAGGTGGAAATCTGGTGTGCTTCTTGACGGCTCAGGTTGGAGTCATCACCAGATGCACCGGCTGGCTGGCAGTGAAGCCTGCTTGCACTGTAATGAAGTTGGATCAGTGGATTTCTGGAGAATAATGTGCCATGATATCTTTGGCTGTACTGTTGTGCACCCAGTAGCCCTAATCCTCACAACTCCACAATCATGACTCATAGTTCTTGTTCTACCTTGACCAGCTCCAGTCTGCAACACCAACATTTAATGACCTTGTACTTGATGCAACTGACATAGTGGAACGTTTATCTTTTCCTTTTCTTCCCCCTGAACCTTGTTATCCTCCTTTTCTTATCTTCATGTTTTCTACACATTTTGACAATACACAGAAGGTAACATGATGCAGTCACTATTGGACACAAAAATGATAACTAACAACAGTCATCAATGATTCTTAGATGACTGTTTGACACACAAGCACAGCAAATGAAAAACCCCAGTGCAGGATGACTCACGAGATGATAGGGAGAGTGACAACACCAGACCAACCCTCCCCTACTAATGGAACACTAGCCACCCCACCTAGAGACATTGTGACATTGTGTCTCACACATCAGTCTACTTTACTTTTCATCAACTGATTGGCTGCTAGGCTAATACCCACAGGAAAAAGTAAAACAATGTATTTCTGCATCCCTGTTGCATCACCAGCAGTCAGTAAAACATATGTCAAAATAATTCTTGAAAATCAGCATGCACCTGTCCCAGTATTCTAAATTCATTCTGCCCTGCTCCTGCCATGAGGAAAAAATATGAAATAATAAAAATATGAATGGATTTCTATACAATTTACAACACCAGCCATCAGTTAAGAAAGTATTTTTCAAATGATTCTTTCAAAACCCATCCTGACCATGTCCCATTCTACAAAATATACCTTGGTCTTTCTGCTCCTCCTGTAGGCAGGGCTTGCCACTGCCAGTGCAGCAGGCTTACACTGTGTACTCTCTCTTCTCATCCTCATCCTGATTTTGCTAGTTTGCTGGACTGCTAGAATCAACATTTAAGTACTGTATAGAGAGCATTACCTGACTGGAATGATAATGCATGATTATCTGATGATTTCTAAAGTATCCTCATCTTAAGTTACTCTTTTCCACATAAAAGGAGCTCATTCCTGCCACAGATATTTTACCTGTGATATCATGCTGGAACCAGCACTAAGATGATAGCATCATTGTTTGGTTGCTGCACATTTGGTTTGCAAGCCATTTGAACATGCCCAGTGTGTGCTCCCTATAAAAAGTGTTGTGTCATGACATTGAAAGTGTTGAAGTGAGAAATTGAGTTCCTTTGGATCTGTTTTACAGGTGCTCAAAACATCAGATTTTGGCAAATTAACCAAATACAAATTTGTCATGCACTTCCTTCATCCTTAGTCCTGTGGGACATCAAAAACTCTTGCCACTTCTGGCTTCTAGCCACCAATATAGTCATAGTCTATGTCTGGAACCCTAAAGTTTCCTACTAACACTGTTCCTTTCAATCCTGTTAGTTTCATTATCTTTCTCTTTGGTACTTCATTGATTTCCACCAATTGATTTGCTGGTCTATACACTACCCCTACATGTTTCCTTCTCCGTCCTTCTACCACTTGAAGTTCCAGTTTCAGCCAAAGACTTGCTTAGATATTTCCAGCTACGTGCTGCTATTTCAAAGTAGATTCTCTGACTGGCTCTTAAGCTGTACTGTAGGCAGGCAGGAAGTTTCTTTAGAGACATTACAAAACATTTAATGAAATATATGACAATGTATTTTGCTGTAACTAATTAATGCACTTCTCTAACTCTAATATCTGCTCTCACATTCATAGCTACCCCTCCCCCTTCCTGATTTCTCTCTCTCTTTCTTGCAGATCTTGCACTCTTTGCTATTTAGATTCCAGCAGTTATTTGGATTAGCCAAAGTTTCAATAATGACCACAATGTCTACATCATCTGCAGGTATCACTAGGTGCAATTCATTCATATTGTTGCCCAGACTTCTAGCATTTGTGTACAGTATCTTCCATTTGTCCTCCCTCTCATTTCTAGTATTTCTTCTTCTTCTCCATAATGCTTTATTACTTGCCTTTTTCCTTTTTCCCCACTATTCCTTCAGTCATCACCACAAGACTGCTTGATTGCAGAATTTATTGAAATAATGCCTATTATAACAGAAGGCAGCTACATAACGGGGTCATTTATATGTGGTTATATTTAGGTGACACTACATTATGCTGGAGCAATGTTAAGCTATGCTACAGAGTTTACATGTAGCTTATTTTTCATAAAAAAATTACAAACACAGTTTTTGGAAACAGCTTTAAAAAAACCTTCACTTCATAGTGTTGTTCATATTGATACAGGTTTTCAGACATAATGACATTTAGCATCTGATTTCATTTGTTTTAGAAACCAATAACATTAATCCCAGCTGTTAGGGAATGCCAACAACAGATACATCAATATGTTTAATGGTTTACATGCTGTTGATGTTCAATAAATAAAGGATTAATATTTTTCTAAAGAACAATAAAATATAGTTAAACATCAATAAGTGGGATTCTGTTTGTTATGCTGGATAAATATGAACAAATGGAAGTGATAAATTAAGCCAGTTATTAAGGTTATACTAAAGTATTTTCCTTCCAACTTTATGACACATACCATACTATATCACTTAAGTGTAAAGAGTGTAGCACAGCATGGTGCAAAATTGCCTGGTGCCACCTATTCTCTCTTTGTTCCACTGCCTCAGTCATTAATGTTATGGACTATCATTAATAATTCCACTATTTAAACTGAGGATACAATCATTAAACATGTCAAAGAAACTTTCCATAAAATTATGATTCATTATGATCCTTATTGCAAACATCCTAATAGAAGGTACTGCATTAGTTAATGCAAACAACAACAACCAAAAAAATCAATTGTGAAAGAATGTTAACAACTGATTTGTTTATTTGGTTTGCATCAACTAATAACCTCCACTGCTTCTAAAACAAAAGGACATACAATATGGCAAGGCAGCCTTAGCCTACTGTACCTGGTGAATGTGCTGGAGGAGAGCACATCAAAACAACTCCTTGGCCTTCCCGTACAGACACTGCACCTCTTGTGCGGCCACTGAAATTTCCCAAATCTGTTAGGAGAGAAGAAAAGATTTACATATAGTAACGGCCTAAATTAAGCTGTTGCTTAAAGAAAAAAATAGCATGTTCTTCCAGTTTATTGCACTGACTTTGTAGTCTGGAAAGTAAAACAAGTCAATTTTAAAATATGTTCACCTGTTCAGAACTCCATGTCTGTGCTAACTATTATCTCCCGAGGCATCAATCCTGACTTCATCTTTTCATTCACAGTTCTTATTTTTAGCAAACAGTATGCTGACCCATTAATTTTTAATTCATTGATGGACATTTGATTTTGTGTGTCATTAATGTTTCCAGGTAGCACATGTTTATCCTTTAAGGCTCACTAGTCCTGGCCTGGTAATGATAGCTAGTAAGAATAGTGACACAGGTGGGAATGTCTTACATCCAAATAAGAAAAACAGAAGTTTATAGTACCTAGATGGTGGTGAAACTGTTACATTGTGAAGACCATGGTAGGCCCTGAAGACATAGCCCCAGGGCCATGAAGCGTTTTTATCTCTAATGTTGCAATACATTTTTGTAAACCAATCAAAATTATGATTTGAATTTCAGAAGTCTGATTTTCCTTCATGTTCATTTCCAGTTTTAGTTTTCTTGCACCATAAACATAGACTTTATCAAAGGTGCTTTACTGTTCCATTTGTAAAGAAAATAGAACATTCTGGTTCTGCCCCACAACATGTAACAACCCCAATATACATACTTTGAACATGAGAAGATCTTTGTTTTTGTCCATACTCATGGTAATAATCTGGGACAATCCTCATGTTTCCATCTATAACATAAATCTCTTTATCCATATTAAAATTAACCCTTTACCTTTATGGAGTCCAGTGTTAATGGTATCACATCTTAAGCTGCAGCAACTTAAAATTGCCCAGATTAATGAATCTTGTGTTCTACAGAAGTACTGCATCATGTCCCAAGACACTGTGTTGCATCTAGGTTCAATTCCCACCATATGTATAAACTGTCTAATGGTCAGGTGGTTTCTATTACCAAGAATTTGTATACTACATGGGAAATATATATTTTTTATATTAATTTAACTGTATGAGTATCCAAAATGTTATTATGTATATCACTGAGTGTATCATTAGGTAATTTATTTGAGATGACATGTGAGAGCTACAAGCATTGTATTACTGCTATCCTCTCAACATTATTTTTCTCCATCAGTTCATCATAAGGTACAAGTCTATAATTTACCACTATTGTAAATGTTTCTTCTAATGGAGTTAAAACCTAACTTTCCTTGTATCTAACGTCCATGCAATGGGCGAAAGGATGGCTCCACAATATGACAGTCTCTTTAAGGTGAATTTGGAGGAGGATTTTTTAAGGCACTGTACACACAAACCACTTGCTTATTCCCATTACATTGATGATTTGTTACTAATTTGGACAGAGGGCACAGACACGCTTCAGAAGTTTCATCAGGAACTTAATAACCTCCACCAATTCATAAAGCTTCCCTGGAATAATCTGCCACCAGTGTTAATTTTCTGGACACCACAGTCACTATCAAAGATGGAACCTTACATACATGTATTTACAGGAAACCAACAGACAGACAAAGACACTTGCATAGAAATAATAATCACCTGAGCCAGACAAAAAAAATCTGTAATGTACAGTCAGGTGCTTCAATATCACTGTATCTGTTCAAGTGAGATACACATTTGGCTATATTGAAAAAAAAAAAAACTTTATTGAGCAGGGACACTCTTTCAGAGGATTTGGCAGAGCAGTAGAAAGTGCAACACAGGTACCAAGGGAACAACTACTTCAGTATAAAGAAATGACCACCACCAAACAGAATATCCTTAGTTGTCACATATCATCCTGACATTGATCTTCTATGTAAGATTATTAAGGACCTCCACCCATTATTTAGTGACAATGAGACCAAAACTGTATTTTTCAAGAACTACCACTCATAGGTGGATTTAGAGGGGGGGCGGGGCTAAGTTTGCTATAGCTCCCCCATCATAGATCTCCTCTAATAATAACACATTGTGCTGCATCTTAATCAGTATGCGCTAATGCCTCCATGAAAGCTGCCTGAGCCATACAGGTCTCATCTGTCCTCCAGCAGAGCTGGCTTTAGCTAGGTGCAAACTGTGCCCCTGTACCTTGGGGGCCCATGCTTTTTCTTGAGGAAAAAAATAATTTCAAACATTTAAAAAGGCTTAAATGTTGTTAGAGATGAAAATGTTTACCAACAAATGAAAATGGAAGACAACTGGCTCTGTTACCATTAAAAAAGGTGGGGGCAGCTTTGCTGCAGTGGAAAAGATTAAGTTAAGTAAGTGCTAATGGTGTAAATGGCCATACATTACACTTCCCAGGTTGACTACTTTCACAAACAAAGGGCTATATTGACAAGAGAACTTGTTTGTAACCTGGGCATGTAGGTGAAACAATGAATGATATGACAAAATATGATTCAAAAGTATGTGAGCACTCAAAATGGCTCAAAAACCTGACCAGCACAGAGCAAAACTGGATTTCCTGATAGCGACCCTGAAAACCTGATCTCCAGGTAAAAAAACCTGATAGGTGGAAAACCTTGCCGGTGTCCCATGATAATCCTCTCTATTCCATCTCACTCACACCTCCAGAAAAGTTAAGTTGTTTAACTTGTTTGCAAATCAGAGTATCTGAGGTGTGAGTGTCCATTGATGATGTCCCTGTTTGTACAGAAATGAATACGGTAGTAGTACCATATTTATTTAAGTTCTTGCTCCAGGCTCAGTCAGATTCATTTCCAATGGTGAAGTCAAATAATTCAGTGCAGTCAATGGCACTAATTAAAAGATGCTGGTTAAATTAGTAGACCTGGTACTGCTTTAGTAATTCAGGACAGGAGGGTTAGTTATGTTGAAATGTTGGACGTGGGGGGCCCGCAGGGAATGGAGTGGTGGGGCCTGGCAGGGGGCTGCACAGGGGCCCAGAATGGTTAAGGCTGGCTCTGTTCTCCAGTGTCCTGGTAGTGCAGTAAACAACCACCCCCACCCACATTACATAGTTGACCCCCCAAAAAAGCCAATCTCTAGCATGAATTTCTTACTAACGCTCATCCTGCACCATGTGGTCCAGTCCCAGCACTGAGGCAGCAGCTGGTCTTGCCTTGGTGAGCCTGAGCATTCATTCTCTACTTTTGCAGGCTTGGTGCAGCTCCTTTGTTCATGCACAGAGAGGGGGTTCATGCATGGGGGGGGTACAGCTGCAGCAAAGCAGAGTGGACCTTAACAATACAGATCTCAACCAAGTCGCCTGGTGCTCACTGCTCCTGATTTGCTGTTTTGTCCAGTAGTGGATGTGGCTAGCAAGGGGCACCTTTTTTAAATGTCTGGGCTGCTGAAACAAAAGTGAGCTGTAATTCATTAACTCAGAAGATTAATGTTGGAGCAAGAGAGGAGCAAGTGTACTATTGAGGAGGAGACAGAGAGAGAGTGGAGCACACAAGTGAAGAGCAAAGCCCAAGGCTACAGGCAGCAGCAGTCCAGTAACGTGTGGTCAGTGTGGCCTTGGTAAATCAGCACAAGGAGTTGGAGTGAGGTTCAGGTCATCTTCAGGTAACTGAAGCCAGCTGTAGCTGACAGCTCTACTAATTAGGAGTCATGGGGTCAGTCTGTGTTGTCTAGAGGGAAAGAGTTTGGCGGCCAGGTGACTGGAGACAGTACTCAACTAGGTGCACATAGACTTCAGCCTGCTGAAAATGGATTAAGTCCTCATTTAATCAGGTACTTCTTGCTTTAAAAAAAGACTTTCACAGTCACAAACTATGGTGGGTTGGGGGCAGCTGCTGGGATGGGACAGGACATTAGTGTTCCATCGAACTGAGTGTGTAATAAATGTAGTACAAGTCTTATTAATTTCTAGTACGGGGAGCTTAAATTCATGATATTAAAATTGTTTAAGGTCACTGCTAGTTTTGTCCAATATGGCAAATTGATTTTGGTGTTGATTTGCAGGAGAGGGAGTTGGAGAGTAGTGCCCTCCTGTAGCATACTAGGAGTGATATAATACTAATGCCGGGGGCAGGTCTGGTCTCAGCAACAGCATGAACCAGGTGAGGCAGAAACTGGTACATGAAACCTTTGAACTGAGGTAAAAACTTCAGCATGTACTGTATGTCTAATCTGTGTGGTCTTTTCAGTTGTGGTTGTACAATGTGAATGAACACAGAGGGAATTAATAGACATGGGGATTTTGAAGGTGTTCTGCTGTATATTATGGCATGTGCAGGAGTTTCTGCATGCTTGGAGACCAAAATTGGCAACAGAAGTCATAAGACCTTGTTTGGCTCATTGACATAGGCAGTTACAAAACTGGAAAAAAAAGTGATAGAATCCAATATTTAGTTTATGTAGTTCTATGCATTGAATTGGGGGGGGGGGATGCAAGTTGTGATGTACCCAAGCAAGTGCTGTTGCTAATAAAAAAATGCATTTTTATATTTGTTTAAAAACTGTTTTTCTGTCTGCTTACTGACTTCTTGGGCCTATCATAAAAATGAGATGCCTCATACCATGGGGTCATCCCAGTAAAGGGCATTTTAAAACAATTAAACATATTTTATTTATTTAAAAAATGTATTTTCTTTGGAATGAATTGTTCTATAGAATAAAATCTGTTTTGCATAAATAGCAACCAAACTTGAAGTTATATTTTCAGAAACTAGATAGCAAAGTGACTGTTTCCATATTTCTATAGTTATATTATTTTTTTTTTACTGAGGTAAGGTTGTGGGATAGGTTAATCTGTACTGCAGGACAAAGTGGGGTGGGTTTGCTTTAAGATAATGTTGTAATGTACTTGAGAGAGTGACATTTGTGAACTTGTTTACTTGGATTGTCATTTACTTTGTCTGCAATTTGTCTTAATCATCAAGTTTCTTTCAACTTGTCTCATTTTTATGTATTTTGGATGTGCTGCTGCCCACCTGCAGCCTTTTGGTATTTTGTTTTATTTTTGGGGTGGGCGGGTATTTTGGGCAACATACTGTCATGCGGACTGTGGGGACTCTGGGGATGGTGCTAGGGTACAACTCACAAAGCATGGGGAGGGAGGAAGTAGGTAGAAACTGCATTAGAAATACCCTCCAAAATGTACCAGAATGCACCAAAATGTTAAAAAATTACTAGGGGCCTAGGTGGCTCATCAGACCCCTGGCCTATTATTTTTATTTTCTATCTGACTTGAGCTCCCCCATATATAGGACTCCTGGATCCACCCCTGCCTACTATCTTTTAAATAACCAACTGATTTAGCCAACCTAATTGTTAGGAGTAAACTTGAACCAGAACACAATACCATAACACTAAATGGTACATGACCCTGTACTCACCCCAGATGTAGGACTTGTGAGCACATATCCACTTTGGATATGTACTTACTTCACAAAACAGACAATTCAGTTATACATGTGCATCACGGAATGTTTTTTATTTCATTCAGTGCAAGAGATGTCCACAAACCGGGTATGTGGGAGAGATAGGGCAACCTCTCCACACTTGAATGAACTTGCACAGACATACTATTAATATGAAGATGACTGAAAAGCCAGTGGGACAGCACTTCTCTCAGACTGATCATTCCATCTCAGATATATTGATAATGGTCATAAAAGGACATTTCAAAAATACACAACAGAGACGGACTTTTGAGGACAGGCTTATTTTACTTCTCAGTATGGTAGACAATTGCACGAACATTGATATGGGTTTTATGCCACATCACCCTACTTGAACTGGGTGTAGCCCACTTCAGCACTTCATATTTTAGCAATGGGAAATATAGCACCATCACTCTAACGCCACCCGATTGAGCGCTGTCTTAGTAAAGCACCATCTGATTTCAGTGCCACGTTATCTTGAAGTCTGTTATCACATGTGTCACTTTAAGAACATATTGCCTTCTAATTATTTAATTTTCGGTACTATTTAAGTAGTGTCTCCCTGAAGAGAACAGGTAACGAGTGCCAAGGTGCGGATCATATCTGGCATTCTACTTACCCAGAGCAATGTCAAAAAGTGTTGTCCTGGTTTGCTGAATTACTAGGCAGGAAAGTGCAGGATATGATTTTTACATCACAAAGTTTTTTACATTATTCAGAGATATTTGAAAATTGTATGAAAACACTAAGTGTGATCTAGCATGCTGCTAAACTGTAAATACAAACTGGCATCACATACAGTACACATTTCCAGGCAATATTCATCACGTTCCTTTCAATGAAACTGCAGTAATAGCAGGGTGCCAGCACATTGGAAAGCGCTGAAATGAAACACCTGACAATTGTGGAAGCGCTGAAATGAACAACAACTGATTGAAAAGCGCTGAAGAGTATGGCACTGAAATGAAATGCGCTTAATTGAGCCGCCCCCCCCTTGAACTTACACAGTCCTTAAGTACAAAGGATGGACATATAATGAGACTTCAGTGTTTTTTTTGTGTTTTGTTTTAATATTGTGTGGTCATGGGGTCCCTTTTATGCGGTTGTTAATATGTTGATTCTCTCTATTATTAACTTTTGTGGGGGTAGGGTGATAGTGTGTTACATTGGGGGTTGTGTGTGGGGGTTGGGGTTGGGATTTTATAAGGTAAGGATTATGTTCAGGTACATGACATTATGATGTTACAATGTGTTAGGAGACTTGGTCCATGTACATATTGAATATATGCTTCCTTCCTACTAGTTATCTATATTATGATGTTACACTGGGGGTGGGGGGGGTAATTCCTTTAGTTTTTGATTCAGATTCCTAATACTGTTACTGTACATATAGTAGATTGATTATTTACTGACATATTATTAAACACTAAACATATTAGGATGCATGATCTCATTTTCTAGCGGGTCTTTGGTAGGTTTTTTTTTATTGGGCTCTAATACTGACAATTAATATTTCTTGTAAAACAAAATCTTGTTACAGCACTGAACATTTTAATGTTTATAGAATTTTTTATCTGTTACAGTATACAATTGATAAATTGTCTCCTGATAGGTTTAATACTATATGAAAGTGTGAAACAGTTTGTTCACTCTAAGGAAACTTTTCTTTTTACCTTCCTATTGCCATATATAGCACATTTCTATTTTATAGTTTTTAACATGGAATACTATCATATTTTTAAAATGTATTTAAGTGGGTATTAAATCTAAATGTTTTACATTTAATTAAGAATGTATTCTCATAGCACTATCACTCATTCATAGTGTAAGTTATTGTAACTGCCTGGCCTCTCACAGATTACTCTTATCTGCTTCTGTTAATATTTGACCTTGGAGTGCTTCACAGCAGCCAGATGAATTAAAATAATTTCTTACATTCATATCTCAGTTATTTTTTTTAAACAAAGTATTATAAGCCAATAAGAATTCTTCCTGTTTTATTTTTTTTTAATGTATGATCTGGGTGTTAATAGAATGTGTTTTTACAAACAACTGTCATAAACTTCGGAGGAAGGACTTGATTGGTGTGAAAGCTTAAGCACTGTTTTCTTTTGTTACACCTGTGTTGAACCAATAAAAGATATTAACCATTTGTTTCTGGATCTGTTTATATCTAAAGGGTAACTTTCTTTAGTAATTCTTAACTAAGAGTTACTCCATAAATGAAGCAATAAAAATCCAGTGTGGTTTGAATATATGTATAGATAGATCAGTTGGATTGCCACTGATGTTTATAGCTATAAAATCTTTTGTTTCTAAATAGAAATCAGTTGTCACAAGTTAGTAACTGCGTGCAGGATTTTCAAAGCATGGTGTAGGGCTTGCACAAAGCCCCGTGCCATGACACTCAGGCTCTGGAGGTGCACCAACCCTGTCACCACAACTATGCTTGATTCCACAATCTCAGGCATAGTTACAACAGTTTTCATGATTTATGGCAGCTTGCACCAACTATCTGACACAAGCTACATAAAAAAGCCCCTTCCCCCAGATTGCCACAAGTTAGACCAGAAAAGGTTGATGTAAGCTGTGGCAGTTGCTGCATGGGATAAAAACTCCTGTTAGATCACTGCAAGCCCCAAGTTACTTATCGCTTGCACACCTGGGGCTTGCAGTGATCTAAGCCTTTTCAAAATCCTGCCCCATAGCTCTGCTCTGACATTATCAAGTATTGTTTCTGATGCTCTTCTATTTTTCAGTACAGCATTATGGTATAAAAAAAAAAACCTTTGTTATTTTCTTTGTGGCATATCTCCTATTAAGATACAAGTAGTTATGCACAAGGCATGAACTCAAAGCAGTTCTGTAAATTCATTTATATACACTACTGTTGTATTAGTTCCATTTATATATAGAATTAATAATGGGTAAGTGTGGTATACAATGATGTATACCCATCGAGTGAGCTAATTAGAGCTATAAGGCTATAAGCCTCAAAGGGTGAATGACTTATTGCTCTAATTAACCCCTGAGATGGGTATACTTCCGAGGGTACCACACTTACCCTTTCTTTATTCAATATAATACATTAGTATGGTTACTGTTTAAAATTGCACTTGCAATTGCTTCTGGGTTTTCTGTAGTGTAGTGTGTTTAGCTGGGGTGTTTGGAGTTGTGGTCCATTAGTGTTTCTGTAATGTAGTGGAACCATATGTAAAGGGATGTGGTTGTGCAGTGCTGTCCTTTAGTTGGTGTTGTGTAGTTTGCGGTCAGGTGCCAGGTGTGCAGCTGGGATTCAAGCATGTGGCTAGGCATGCTGTGTGAAGCTGGCCTTGTGTTTGGGAACAGGGTGTGCAGCTTATTTGATGAGTGTGGGGAATTTTATATGTTACTGTGAAGTTTTATGCTAGCTTTTTGATTTGGTGCCAGTAGTTTTTTTTTGTTGGTGGGGGAGTTGAGTGTATACTGGATTTGTTAGGTATGCTAATTGGTGTGATAATTGGTCAATTGGATTATTAATTAACTGCATTTACTGTGCTCATATAGAGTTTAATGTGGCATACACTTTTAATTGTTTTATTAGTGCAGATATACACTTTTAATTGTTTTATTGGTGTAGGTATATACTGTTAATTGATAGATTAGTCACAGGTATAGCGGTATACATTCAATTGTTTAACCAGGAGTGGCACACTAAGCTGAAAGCTTGTTTGCAGGTGCGAACTGGGAGCACAGGGAAGTTAAGTGACTTGCTCAGGGTCACACAGTATGCAAGTGAAGTGGAGGCTATGGGATTCAAACCCGGATCTCCAGATTTGCAGCTCAGAGCCTTAAAACACTGCGCTATACATGGAAATAAATGATGGCCTTTTCTAAGGGGAAAAGATCCCGTCAATATATATTACTTCATATCTCCCTATGTTTCTTTTTTTATCCTCATCTATAACTGAAATTTTTTTTCATGGAGAGAGTGGTGGATACATGAATCCGCCTTCCTGAGGAGGTCGTTGGGTCTAAAACAGTGGGGGAATTCAAACATGCATGGGACAGACATAAGGCAATTATAGTGGGGGTTGCAGGAAGTAGGCTGTTGGTTAACTAGAATCTGCAGCTTTTCCAGTAGGTAGGAGAATGGGCAGACTGGGTGGGACAAGTGGTCCTTATCTGCCATCAAAGTCTATGTTTCTATGTATAAAAGGTTTTATTCCCCTTCTTAAATGAATTGACTATTTTTTCTTCGGTTTGGGCTTTTGCTATTCTGACTGCCTTCCCCACTTCTTTCTGCTTTAATTGATACAGTTCCCTGTCGTGCTCCTTCTGTGGTTCCTCATACTTTTTGAATGCAGCCTTTTTCTCCTTAACCTTCCCTGCCACCTCTTTTGAGAACCATAGTATTTTTTTTTTACTCTGCTTTGTTTTCTTTATTTGTTTTACACAAAAGCTTGTTGCCTCTATGATGGCAGTTTAGATTTTTCTCCATTATTCTTCTACCCCTTCTTTTTGGCCATTTGCTAGTGTATTCTTCAGGTATTCACCCATCTTGCCAAAGTCAGCCCTTCTAAAGTCCAGTATCCTTGTTTTTGTATGGCTTGTTTCCATGGTTGTGCTTATTGTGAAGCACACTGTGCAGTGGTCGCTTGATCCCAGATGTCTACTGACTTCTAGATTTGTGATACTCTCCATTTGAGAGTACCAGGTCTAGTATTGCTCCCTCCCAAGTGGGTTCCAACACTACATGTCTAAGGCCTGCCTCCTGCAGGGCATCGAGAATTACCCTGCTCCTGGATGTGGCTGCAGTACATGTCATCCAGTTAACATCTGGCATATTCAGGTCCCCCATCAACAGTAGCTCCCCTTTTTCAGCCATTTTGAGAATGTCCTCTATCATTTTCTTGTCTATTTCCTCCCCCTGAGATGGGGGTCTGTATACAACCCCTGTGTAGACAACCCCTGTGCGGATTGTGATGCCATTCCCTGTCTCCCTGTCATACACGTGGTGGGGTAATAAGAAGTTGATGTTGAAAATTTGGTGTCATATAGGTGGATTCAGAAATGTCAAAGCAGGATGCAAGGCAACTTGCATTGGAAAAAATTGTGCAAGTCGCATTTGCCTCCTGCGTTGGATCCCTTCGGGCATCACATAGGCAGCCTGCAACATGCTGCAGGCTGCCTGTACCCAACTGCACCTATGCACCTGAAACCCCCTTGCGACATGGTGTAAGGGGGTTTCTGGCAGCATTTTCACCCTACTCAGGTATAGTGGCCGCTATGTCCACAAATGGGATTCAGAGACAACCATCAGTGAACATCTATCAAAGCCCAATTATGCCAACAAAAAGGTGGTGTAACTGGTCTTTGCTGTTCACTGGAGGTTGCCACTGTGCCCCAGCCCCACAACCCCTGTGGGTTATAGACCCCCATGGGCTCCAGGGCCCAGGCATGGCACACACGGTGCCAGGCTGGGTGTGTGACACCACCCCAATGCCCAGACCCCCACACACACACACATGTTGAGGCCCCCCCACATGCCATGGGGCACAATTCACCCCTGCCATCCCTGTAACCCTCTGGTAGTCTAGTGGCCCCCCACCCCAGAGTGTGAGCTCCCCCACACCCTCAATACCCCACCAGCAACTGGCACAGCCCTCCCTCACCACAAGGGCCAATCACCAACTCACCCGCTAGGTGTGTGTGTGTGTGTGTTGGGGAGTGGGGGACCACTGGGCCACCAGAGCAGGTAAGGGTCCTTGATCTGGGGGGTCCATGGCATGGGGGCTTGGGACTGAAGCCCACACCATATGGGGCCTTGGAGGTGGGTATAGGGGTGCCATGGTGGCCCTCAACCAGTACAACTGCTGCCTACCCTGTCCTGCAACCTGCAGCATTCCCGGGTGCTGTGCCCTACCTTGCGCAGCTACTACAAGTCATAGGGTGCTGACTGCTGCACCTGCTCTGATACTGAATCAGGTGCACGGGACAGGTTGCAGGGATGGTCACTGCAAGCTGCCATTGCCACAGCTTGTGGTGGACCTTCCTGAATCTAAACCATAATATTTAACATTTCCAAAGTTACGAGCGTGCATAGTGAAATTGAAACAAATGACCATAACTGCCATTTTTACACATTTTGACCCAGACCTTTTAACATAGCCTTCTTAGGACTCCACCTCATGAACAAGGGCAGGAACAATTTTAAAATCCTGCCCAAAATGGTATATTTGCCAAGTAACTGCAAAATCACTGTTCAGGTGTGAGTTATGTAATGACAGTCATATTGTTGATGAGGTGGTGTCCCCATGAAGCCATGTTGAAAATTTGGCATCAAAATGTCAAACAAATGGTTGAGTTATGCATAAGAGTTAAACTCCCCATCGAAATACATTGAACTGCATTTACCTTAGTTTTTTCATAATGCAGTCACTGGTTCCAGCAGCACTAATTGTCTTTGACTGGAGAGCGGATCTCAAACCTGGTATCTGTTCAGGTGAGTGAGGGTGTGTGGTGGGTGCACTAGGGGTGTGGAGAGGTGGGAAAGAGTCAGAGGTGGTGGGCTGAGCGGCGAGGGACATTTTTTTTTCAGGATTAAAAAAACATTGTGGATGGTGATCAGAGACCATGAGAGAGGAAAGAGACAACTGGACTACCAGGAATAAAAAAAAAAAATACACTGGACGGTGACTGGAGAATGGAGGAGGGACCACTGGACTATGAGTGAAGAAAAAAATTACACACGGGATGGCAATCAGAGAATGAGGGAAGAGGGAGGGACCGCTTGACTACTTGGGAATAAATATTATAGAGGGTACAGCGAATGGAGAATGAGAGAGGGGGAAGGACCATGGGACCGTGAGAAAATAAAAAATAATACATGGGACAGTGATCTGAGAATGGTGGAGGGGGGTGGGACCACTGGACCAGCAATGGGAATAAACATTATACACAGGGCAGTAATCAGAGAATGGGGCAGAGGGGAGGGACCACAAGATTGCCAACAGGAATATAAATTATACATGAGAATAGCAATCAGAGAATAGGGGAGGGACCACTGGACTACCAAGGGCATATTATTTTATCTTCAGGGGAGGGAAATGGTTGGGTAGGGGTGCCACTAGACACCTGGGTGCTATTGCAGTTTGAACTGTCATGGACCTTTACTGTTCAGTTTTTTCAGTTTGAACAGTAAAGTTTGAACTGAAAAGAATCCAGCAAAGTATGTGAAGGAGATCTAATTACAGGTCTTATTTATTAGTTACCAGGCAGTAGTTGGGTAGAAAAAAATGTGTTAACACAGGGTAAAAAAAAGATGGCTGATATCACAACCAGTATTTGTTTGAGAACAAACAGTAAATGTACAGTTTAAGCAATAAATTTATAGTTTGAACTGTTTTCATTTACCTGCCAGTCTTGCAGCTATCACAAACATTGCTATAATTTAAAAATGGTAAATTTTTTTTTACCAAACCACATCATCATCCATGAAAATTTCAGACAAAAATTTCATTCTGTCTGGTCTATAGATGGTGGCAAAAAATCCCATGTTAACCATAGGAAAAAAAGTGTTTTTTACCACTTTATATTTATATCTCAAAAACCATAAAAGATGCTGTCATGAAACTTTTCACATCTAGGGACTCTGGGACAATGACCAAGCATGCCAACATTTGGGTTATTTCATCAAAGTACGCAAAAGTTATTAAGGTGCAAATTTTGAATTTAACATTGATGTGCTATACCAACCCTAACTTTGAGACACTACAGCACCCATATAATATATATTCATTGCAAATGCTGTATTACTGCATCAGTTAGGGTTCAGGATAACATGGAAAAAGTAGGGACATATGACATTTGGGTTTTCAATCCTAACACCCCACCACCACCATTGAGACAGTAAATCAAGCGTGCCATGGGGTTTTCCCTTACTGTAGTGACAGCAGTTATGAAGACATCCCTGACAGTGACAGTCACATTGCTGAGTGTCGGCAATACAGTGTCAGGGATGCCACCATGTTTCCATTAGGGGAAGCCCTGTTTGTGGGTGTGAAATGTAAGGAATCCTGAGCTGCGTTTGGCAGGGGCTGATGCTACAATAAAACATTAAGTATGATCTAACCAGCCATTTATGACTTCTTTGTGAAGGGATGATTGCACCACTTATTCACTCAAAATTGCTCATGCCATTCCATTACTAAATAAGCACAGATTTGTACACTGAATAAAAATGGGGTGAGCATTAGGTTTGACAATCCCACAGAATGCCTAATTTGCTGACTCCAGGGTGGTGGTGGGGTGTTAGGGATAAAATCCCTAACATCATACTTCCCTAGTTTGTTTATTTTATTCTGAACACTAACTGATCCATTAACACAGTTTGTTTTGCAATGAATTTGCTTACTTTTTGAGATAGTCCAATTGGAGCCTTATTTGCCTGTGGGAGCACAGGGCCAACCCATGTATAGTTCTGGAGAAAGAGTAATCATATCTTTATTGGCCTGTGGGAGAGCCATGCTCTCCTATCCCTCCATAGATGGATATATGTATGTCACTGTGGAACAGCCCAGCACTTCCATTTAAAGACCAACAGTAAAAAAGTTGTCAGCATAACCATCTTATTACCGCACCTCATGTACATGGTACAGAAAATGTTCAAATCCCCACCAAAAAATAATTCCATGCAACTGCAATGCCAATCTGTGCTACAGGTGCAAAAACACATTTTGGCCAGGATCTGAAAAATGACAGTCATGACTATGTGAGGTGGGTTATTAACAATGTTATGTTGAAAATTCGGGATCAAAATATTAACAATTTTCAAAGTTACCAGTGCACATTGTAAAATTGCAACAACGTTGCTATTTTTACATATTTGGACCCCATATTTTCAACATAACCTTCTTATGACCCCACCTCATGAACAATATAACTGCTATTACCCAAATCCTGCCTGAAAAGGAAATTTGCTAAGCGGCCGAAAAATCACCATTTGGTTGGGAGTTGTGTAATGACAGTTATATTGTTCATGAGGTGATGTTCTCAAAAGGCCATGTTGAAAATGTGGGGTCAAAAATCACAAAAAAATCACAAAGTTATGCATAAAAGTTAAAACCCCCTATTGAAATTCCTTTAACCGCATTTATCTTATTTTCTTATATTGCATTTGCTGGTTCCAGTAGCAAGACATGTCTCTGATCAAAGAGTGGGTCTTGAACTTGGGACCTGTTCAGGTGAGTGAGGGTTTGTAGGGGTGTACTGGGGGTGTTTGGGGTGGTACGTGCTGAGTGGGAGGTGGAGGGAAGGGGTCACATCGGCGAGGGACCATTTTGTTTTCGCAGTTGTAACAAAAAAAATCATTTAGGACTGTTTTCTTCTGGTAGGTCTTAATTTTAGATGTAGGAGTGCTCTTTGAATTATAAGTCCTCCTTTCTCTATCTTCATTAGTTTCTGATAGCAAAGATAACAATACAGTTTCCAAATATTTAGACTAGTATCCTGCTCATTAATAATATAGAGAACTCTGGGTAATAGCCATGACACTGTTCCCACAGGACTGAAGACTTATGAATCTTACATGAAATACATTAGAAGAAATATTTATTTTAAAATGGCATACTATTATAACAGTTGTAATTCTATAAATACACAGGGAAGTTGCATAGAATTACAAATCATTAACTCCTTCAGGATATATAATCAGATATTACAGAATATTACTTTATTACATACTGCACATTACTGTCTGCTAATTAGCATTTATAATATTTACACTGTACATCCACTGTAATAATTGTATTATTATAGAAATATAGTGGAACTGTTGCACATCTTTTGTTACATTATGAAGAGGTAGATCTTTCACCACACTCATGCATAACTGTGCTGTTGCTTTGGACTATTCTATTTTTTTATACTGTGCTCACAGATAGCATGCAAAATAAAAAAGCTTTTTATGAACAATAACCACATCCAGAGATTTTGCTTTCTTAATCCAAAACTTTCATGAAAGTCAATTGGTTCACATTTAGAACTATGACTTTGATATATATTTGTGAATCACCACCAGAGTAAAATTATTCTTCACATTCAATAAAGAGTTCACTCTTGCATTTTGGAATAAAACACCATATTTCAAGTAAAAGGAATGCAACTAACTATATCCAGAATTTAAGTTGCTGCAGATTCAACATCATCTGAAGGAACAGTCTGCAATGCAGTTTAAGAATATCTGCTTGTGCTGTTAAGTACAGTAGAGCTGATAATTTCTCTGCCATCTGCAGCAGTATCTGTCTGTGCTGTTGTTGCACAAGTTGAGTCAGCAACATATAAAATGCCATCATGGCATTGTTAAATAACATGTTTGCTTTCAGCTGCCTGTGGTGTTCACTGCTATATCTATTCATGTCAGAGCTTCTTGAAGGAGGGTTAAATTTCTTCTACTGGGTCATTGTAGACTTTATGGATGATTCAGATGCATAAAACTGTTCCACTATTACAACAGATCATTTTGTGCTGGTGGTCTCTTTCATACACTGGACAATATGCAAACATCTAGAGAAAGTGTGGCTATGGCACAGTCATAGGAGCCAGCACACAACAGTTTAAATTCCACCAAAGCCAATACTGGCTGTGTAATTCTGAGCAAGTCATGTATCCTATCAGTGTTTCTATCCACTCAGAATGAAAAGGGAAACAAAGCTGGAACAAACCATTTTTTTTTACAGGAGTGACAGATCAGGAATGGGGGGTGTCACTAGACACCAAAATAATAAAGCATCAACAGGGATTGGGGAGGAGATGCCACTAGACATGAGGAACACCAATAAGACATTGGGGATAGTGATCAGGAAGGGGGGTTCCACTAGACAGTAGGGAAAAAGAAGCAGAGTCAGCGATTGGGGAGTGCCACTATATGCCAGGGAAACCAATAAGAATTTGAGGACTGCAACAGGGTGGGGGGGTGCCACTTGACACCAGGGAAAAAAAGCAGGTACAGGGAAGTGCCACTAGACACCAGGGAAACCAATAAGACTTTGGGGACAGTGATCATGGAGGGGCATACCACTAGACACGAAAGATGGGCACAAAGCGGTCAGTAAGTGTGTGAGTGTGTGTGGGGGAATCAACACCAGGGAAACAAACTACAGTATACCTTTGATCTGAAGCCACCCTTGAACAGTGGCTGTCCTTGATCTATAGCCACATGGTCCAGCACAAAGTTTAAATAAAAGCCGCCCTTGATCAGTGGCCGCAACAAATCTCATGCAGTTTAGAAGGAACAACATACAGAGTGAGTGAGCATCAGAGAGTGAGATGAGCTAGTGAGACTGGCAGGCATCCCCAGAGCTGATCAAAACCAGCTATCAGAACTCAGTCGATGAATTAAAAGCTGCCATCTAAGAATAGCCACCCTTGATCATTAACTGTGGAAGAAACACGTAATCTGCAATATAAGCTGTAGCTTCAGATCACAGATATATGGTACAGTATATTATGGCCACAGCGATCGGGGTGGGGGGCCACTAGACACCAGGGAATCAAACAACATGCTGGGGAAAGGGATTGGGGAGGTGGGTGTTAATGTATTTTATTATGCATGTAATTCTCCTCAATTTAATGAACAAATATGTGTGTTTTTTGGGGCAGAATCATTCAATGCATTATTGAACTTTACTGTTCAAAGTCTTTTCAGATTGAACAGTAAAGTTCAAACTGTCAAAATGTTCGAATGGACATTTTCAGGTTGAACTATCCTTACATTAGTGAGTGACAGGTGAAATGATTCTCCCCACAAAAACACACATTCACCCTGTACATTTCAGCTTAATAAGACTAAAAACGAACATAGTGTGTAAGGGACACCTAAATATAGATCTTTTTCATTAATACCAAACAGTACTTATGTGGAAAGCAGTTTTAAAACAAAGAAAAAAATCAAGATAGCTAACAGCACTAACAGTATTTTTATGAGCAAATCCTTCAGTGATATCAGTTCGAGTGGTTTTCATTTACCTGCCTGTCTATGCACTATCACAAAAAATGGTAAAATTCAGAAATGGCAAGATATATTTTCACCAAACTATTTAAAGGCACACCCTTGGCACAAACCCCATCATCCCTGAGAATTTCAAGAAAAAATATAATTTTGTCTGGGTTGTAGATGAGAGCAAAACATCCCATGTTAAGTATAGGAAAAAAGTGGCAGTTTTACAATGGTTTACCACTACATATCTCAAAAACCATACAAGATGTCATTACAAAACTTTCCAAGTTTTAAGACATTGGCAGAATGGCTGTGTATGCCAAATTGTGAGCAATTTCATTAAAGAATGCCAACATTATTAAGGTGCAAAAAATTAGAATTTAACATTAAGTCATGGTACAACCTTAACAACAGGGGCACTACTGCGCCCCTATAATACATTTCAGTGGTGTGATAGTGTTACTATAGTTAGGGATGAGCAGGGGATTCATACAGATGGCAGGAGAAATTAGTTCTAGCTGCATAAGTTTATAATTTAGAATGGAATTCACATGTAATTTAGCAACTGCCGTACAGATGGCAGGAGGGATCAGTTCCATCCAAGTACCTGTATAATTTATAATGGAACTGACAGGTAATTTAGTGACTGCACTACAGATGGCAGGAAGGATCAGTTCTAGCTGGGTAAATGTATAATTTATAATGGAACTCGTGTAATTTACCAAGTGCCCTGCAGATGGCAGGATGGATCATATAGGGAGGGGAGGGAGGAGCAGCTGCAATGTAAGGGTGCTAGCTGCACACTTGAGCAGACTTGATTGACTGTGTGGCCCTTTTCTGCTGGCAGATTTGTATGTTCATATGTTCATATATCTATCCTGGGTAAGTGTATAATTTATAATGGAACTCGTGTAAATAAGTGACTGACCTACAGATTTATTTATTTTTTATTTTATTAAAATCTAGGAATTGTAATACCTTTGAGCCGGAAGTTCTTTGACAAAGGTTCCACATCAGCAATAACAACAGGACAAGAGACATACAAATTATACCACTGATGACACTTTTGTAAAGGTATACAGAGTCAAATTAGAATACAGTGATTATAGCAATATACAAAGACCACACTATGTAATACAATATACAACAGACTCTGAGAATAAACAATAAACACAGGGTACAAATGAAGTGAGGTAACATAACATGTTTATGAGCTTACAGAGTGGGTAGGACAGTAAGAAACAGCCAGAGGAGGCATTGTGAAAGAGTGGGGGGGGGATGTGGAAGGCTAAGGGGAGGGATGGACACAAGAGAATCAGTCAGAGTGGACTTAGTCAATGGAGAAGGAAGGCACAATGGAGTGGGGAAGGGCAGCATGGGAGATAATGGGAAGTTTGGGCAGTTGAAGGGGAGGGAGTGACCAAGGACAGGTGACCAAGGGTGAAGGAGAATAGGAAGGAGATGGGGTAGGAGTTAGTTAGGGCAGGATAGTACTGGCATAGTTTCAATGGGTAGGGACAAAATTGTCTAAGTGCTAGAGGGGAGTTCCAGAGGATCCAAAGTGTGCCCTAGAGGGGCCAGCTAAGAAAAGCAATCACAACTACTTTGTTCTATAAGTAACTTGAGGAGCTTATGGTTAAATGGACCCAGTTTGTGTTCAGCAAGGATGTTACAGTGTAAGGAGTTAAGCCAATACAGAGCTTGGTAGGCGAATGACCTTTGGCCTTGTGCAGTAGTGAGTGTTAAATATTGCACTTTAATATCTTTGCAACCGTTCAAAGGATTTACACAAACTGTTGCGTGTATGGTCTTATTGAGTAGATCTCTTGATGTGCCAAGTTTTGGTGTGGTAAGATCTGCAAATTCCAAGAAGTGGATAGTGAAAAAACATAACAAAATCACTGTTTTTTTTTGTTTTCTTTGTCATCACCTTGTGCCAAGATGATTTGTAATTAAGGTCTGAAATTTTCAGGGTACTGTAGATAGGGATTGGCCCACAGATGTGTCTTTTGCTGTTGAAAAATACTAATTCATTCCAAAATTATTATTAGGCATGTGCAAATCTCACAACAACACACCACCTGTAATGCATTATTGCTTAAAAGGAACTAATGTGCAATTCAGTGACGGCCCTACAGATGGCAGGAAGGATCAGTTCTAGTCAGGTAAGTGTATAATTTATAATGGAACTCATGTGTAATTTAACAACTGCCCTACAGACAGCAGGAGGGATCAGTAATAGCTGGGTAAATGTATAAGCTATTATGGAACTCATGTGTAGTTTAGCATCTGCCCTACAGATGGCAGGAGGGATCAGGTCTAGCCAGGGTAAGTGTATAATTTGTAACAGAACTCATGTGTAATTCTGCAACTACCCTGCAGATGGCAGTAGTAAGCATTATATTTTGCACTTTAATATCTTTGCAACTGTTGAATGGATTTGCACAGAATTTTGCATGTGTGGTTTTGTGAGGTAGATCTCTTTAAAAGGTTCACTTCAGCCAACCTCAATAGAAAAAATACTAATTTAGAGAGTAGCTCACCACCAATCAGGGCATCACAAATGTTAATAGAGAAATTGGTAGAATCAGAGCCTGCTCATCAAGTTAAATATTTCAAGATATGCTTTATTTCAATCTTAAATACATATATTAATTTTCTTCTTGAATCGTCTGGTCCAATAGACAGTGTTCAAACAAAAATCATCAACTGTTTTGGATAAACATTCTTAATCAGTCACCGTCTCCTATAATGAATTATAAAAAAGCATATCAAATTCATATCCTTCACGTAATACAATAACAAACTTTAAAACAATAGGACTTAGAAACCTCACCACAACAACTCTCTGCCAAGCATCTCCAGACAGTTCAGAGTCTATTCTTGTAAAACGTTTCAGTCAGGTAGTTCTATAAACAACAAGAACTTGCTCTTACATTCAGTCTTACTACATCATATCTTAAACCAATAAACAACTATTTTAACTGTCAATATTGCATAAGTATACAACTATTCATCACTTTTGTACTCTGAGTAATTAGGCTGGAGACATAATTTAAATAATTTCACCATTCTATGTGTAAACAGTTTGACTTGCTACATTAAAGGAGAATGGGGTGAGAACATGGCCTGAAGACCCCATGACATACCCCAGCATCTGTCTGTCTGCAGAGGATGGGGTGGTGGGAGGGCTTAGGGACTAAAAGCTAACATCTAATTTCCCCACTTTAGTTGCTTTGACCCTAACTGATGCATTAATAATGTTTTTTGCAATTAATTTCCTTACTTTTTAAAAAAGTGTACTATAACTAGTAAATGGTATGTGTTGATGAAAGGGCCCCATGCTCCCACCAAGCTGCCCATTTGTGCATAATGGTATGCATCTGTGGGAGCATGGGCCATCTGTGCCCTGCGCTCCCACTTACACATAACTATGGAGCCATACAGCAGCCCTATAGGACAAGGGCACTTCTGAAGGAAAGAATTGTTGAATACCTAGAGGCCAGGGGGACACAGGACCAAAGGCATCATGGATTCACAGTGGGAAGGTCATGTCAGGTGAATCTAATAGATTTCTTTGACTGAGTGGCCAAAGTAGTAGACCAGGGAGGGGCTGTGGATATGGTCTACCTAGATTTAGCAAGGCATTTGACACAGTCACACACAAAAGATTAATTTACAAGTTAGCCAGCCTTGTAGTGGGTCCCAAGGAGGTATCCTGGATAAAAAATTGTCTGGACAACAGGACGCAAAAGGTAATAGTAAACGGAGTTCACAGTGAAGAAAGGAGGGTAACTAGCGGGGTACCCGCAGAGTTCAGTAATGGGACCGGTCCTCTTTAATGTATTTATAAGTGACATTGGAGAGCACCTGGAAGGAGAAGTATGCCTCTTTGTAGATGACACAAAGATCTGCAACAGGGTTAATACACAAGGTGGGATGGAAAGGATGAAAAGGGACTTTGCAAGGTTGGAGGAATGGTCAGATGTATGGCAGCTCAGATTCAATGCAAAGAAGTGCAAGGTACTGCACCTGGAAAACAAAAGCCCAAGGGAAGAGTACACAATGAGGGGTGAGATATTAACAACAACAAAAATTGAAAGGGACCTGGGAGTAATTATATCAGATGATCTTAAGGTGGGCAAGCAATGAGAGAAGGCAGCAAGGAGGGCTAGGGGGATACTGGGATGCACAGGGAGAGGCATCACCAATAGAAAACAGGAAGTTGTTATCCCTCAGTACAGACAGTTGGTGACACCCCATCTGAAGTACTGCGTGCGGTTCTGGAGACCCCATCTCTGCAAAGACATAGACAGAGTGGAGTCTGTTCAGAGGAGGGCAACCAAAATGGTGCAGGGTCTGCATCAGAAGTCATATGAAGAGAGACTAAAGCAACTTAATATGTATACCCTCGAGGAAAGGAGGGAGAGGGGGGACATGATAGAAACTTTCAAGTACCTCAAGGGATTTAACAAAGTCCAAGAGGGTACCATCTTTCAGAAAAAGAGATGTGCAAGAACAAGGGGGCACGATTTGAAGATAGAGGGTGGATGGCTCAGAGGTAATGTTAGAAAGTATTTTTTCATAGAAAGGGTTGTGGATGCATAGAACAGCCTTCCTGAGGAGGTTGTGGAGTCAAGAACAGAGAAAGAATTCAAGAATGAATGGGACAGACATAAATCAATTCTAGTGGGGGGTAGGAGGAAGTAAGCTGTTGGTTAAGTAGAATCTGCACCTTATCCATCAGGTAGGGAGATGGGAAGACTAGGTGGGCCAAGTGGTCCTTATCTGCCATCAAATTCTATGTTTCTAAGGAACCCTTGTAACACTAATTTGCTAATATTTCAGCAACGGTAGCAGCTATGAAAAAAATTAAAGTGTCGTAATCATGACAGCGAAACCTCCATGCAAGATAAAGGTTGAATAAATTCGTATCTTGCATTATTTCCAAGATACAGGCACCAAAAAGTGCTGTGGGTTCTGCAATGTTATCCTATGGGAAATTTCTCAGCGTCAGACTGTCATAACTATGTAACCAATGCAATGTTTTATACCAAACCAGCATAGATTACATCTGTGGATCACCCCTTTGTACCTTGCAAATATCAAGCCAAAAGTCCTTACTGTTTCATACCAGTGAACTGGCAAAGTTTTACAAATCCTTCTTCGTGAGCTGTCAAAATCCCCATTCATGAGTTAAATCCCCTTTCGTGAGGTGACAAAATCCACATTTGTAAGCTGATCCCTGTTTGCGAGATAGGGCCATCTGCTCCTCTTCACACGAACGGGGATTTTGATATCTCTTGAGCAGGGATTTGGCTCATGAACGGGGATTTTGACAGCTCCCGAACAAGGATTTATTTTTTAAAATCCTTGTTCATGAGGTGTCAAAATCCCCATTCGCAAACTGAATCCCCATTCATGAGGTATCAAAATTCCCATTCGTGAGCTTATCCCTGTTTGTGAAACATGGCCATTTGGTCCTTACCTCATGAATGGTGATTTTGACACCTCACAAATGGGGATAGGAAGCGAGTCACGAAGAGGGATTTTCAAATAAAAAAAACAGTCATTTTTTTAAGAAACTGTTGGAAACCAAACACAGGGTTTTGTAGAGGGCATCACCCTGAGCAAAATCCATGCATTTTTGTTTTTCACAAAATACATCCGTGGGGCAAGTAACAACATTTTATTTTGGACTAAAAGTGAAAACAAGATGGAGGCTCACAAACTGGGATTTTATTCTCACTAACAGGGATGTAATGAATCCTCGTTCGTGAGCTGTCAAAATCCCCATTCATGAGCGGAAATCCTTGTTCGCAGCTGTGCATTTATCTAAATGACTGAACTGAACATGCTCAGAACCCAGATTTTAGAAACGGAATAACTTTGGATTGGATTAATATTGTTTTAACAAACCAATGCTGACTTGTGTCTTACAGTAAGTGCTTTCTACCTTGAAAATTTCAGGATAAAATCCAAAATGGTGTGGGCACAGGGTGATGAGGAAAAGTTATGAAAAAATGGCAAAAAAGTGAAAAACACACCTTTTCCCTATACATTGCAGAAAATCCACACATCCAATTGAAACAAACCATGGCATAACAAGAGATTTACCTCTCGGGAGAGAGCATGCCAAAGTTCATGTGCAATCAGTTGAATGATTGCAAAGATCTAAATTTGGGGTTTAATATTAAACTTATATCAACCTAACCATAGAGTGCTATTACACCCCCTTATTATTTATATATATATATATATATATATATATATATATATATATATATATATTATAGGCGTGTGGTGATACCCTGTAGTTAGGGATGAGTATGCAGTTTAATGTTAAACCCAAATTTTGACACAATCTTCAAACCATTCAACGGATTTGCATGAACTTTGGTATGCTCTGTCCTGAGGTGTAGATCTCTTGATATGCCATTCAACAGCTTTGCACAAAATCTGGAGTGCACAGTGTCAGATTGTAGGTCTCTTGACATGCTAAGTTTTATTTCAATGAGACTTGCAGTTTTCATGCAGCAAAGCACCAAATAATGCATTTTTTCATTTTTTTGCCAATTTGTGGTGATTTATGCCCGTCACACTGCAGCCACACTGTTTGGAATTTTGTCCTGAAATTTTGAGGGCAGAAAGAGGTTGTCCCAAAGAACAAACCAGCATTAGTTTGGTGAAAAAATATTACTGCGTTCCAAAGTTATTCAATTTTGAATGTTCAGGTTCTGAGCACGCTCAGTTCAGTCTCAGATTTATATGTATGTTTTGCAAAAGAGGATTGGGCTCACAATCAAGGATTTTGTCACCTTATGAATGGGGATTTCTAAAATCCCCATTCATGTGAGAAAAAATCCCCTCTCGTGAGCTGCCATCTTGTTTTTAGTTTTCTCCAGAAATAAAAGGTTATAACTTCTCCATGGGTGTGTTGTGCAGTGTTACAAGAAAGGGTGTCATTCAGGGAGATGCCCTGTACAAATTCATGGCTTTGGATTTGCTCTGTTTCCTGAAAAATGGCCATTTTCAATTTTAAAAATCTTTGATAGTCACTCACTAACAATCTTTGCTTGTGAGGTGACAAAATTCTGTACAGCCTGAGTTTTTCTGTCTTTCCTCCCCTGGGAGGTAGGGTGTGCATTGATTTTAGGGGCATGCATTATGATGTCTGCCCTGCCTCCTGAAGATGCCAGCTGTGGCTGCCAGACCCCTGGCCTCCAGCAGTGGTCAGGGGAGTGCCGAGAATTTTCTTTACCAAAGAAGAGGAGGAGAGAAAACTGTAGGACACTCAGTCCTACTCTCACTGGCAAGTCCTCTGGTGCCCAGACACAATTCCTGACCTGGGTCATCAACATTGTGAGTGATAGTGCTAATGCTGTGCCAGTGGTCCAGCTTGTCTATAATGTTTCTTATAAAAGTCTTAAGTCTTAAATTTTATATCAATTTATGTACAGTATGGGAATTATCCTACTGAATGCAGCCATTGGGGACATGAAAATGGGGGAGGGCAGAATGTTGGCCAAACACTTCCTGGAGCCAAAGTTCATGTAGGCTGTTTTGTGTTACTGAGAGTAAGTTGGTTAGTATGGAATTTATGTGGACATTGTTGAAGGCACACAGGAGCTAAGCAACCACAACAAAGGCAGAGGGTTAGAGACATAAAGCATGGTATTTTTTGCATGTATATTGATGTATGATGAGATACACATTTTGGGGAGAAGGTTCAGTAAAATTAAGAACACAGTGGACCCAAAGACCAAGCCTTGGGAGCACATAAACTCATTGGGATATAGAGGGTGAAGGAAGTTTCTTAGGAGGACTGCTTGAGACCTTCCAAAAAGGCAGGGGATAAACCATTTGACCATTAGGACCATGATGTCTGCCCTGCCTCCTGAAGATGCTAGCTGTGGCTGCCAGACCCCTGGCCTCCAGCAGTGGTCAGGGGAGTGCCGGGAATTTTCTTTACCAAAGAAGAGGAGGAGAGAAAACTGTAGGACACTCAGTCCTACTCTCACTGGCAAGTCCTCTGGTGCCCAGACACAATTCCTGACCTGGGTCATCAACATTGTGAGTGATAGTGCTAATGCTGTGCCAGTGGTCCAGCTTGTCTATAATGTTTCTTATAAAAGTCTTAAGTCTTAAATTTTATATCAATTTATGTACAGTATGGGAATTATCCTACTGAATGCAGCCATTGGGGGACATGAAAATGGGGGGAGGGGGCAGAATGTTGGCCAGACACTTCCTGGAGCCAAAGTTCATGTAGGCTGTTTTTGTGTTACTGAGAGTAAGTTGGTTAGTATGGAATTTATGTGGACATTGTTGAAGGCACACAGGAGCTAAGCAACCACAACAAAGGCAGAGGGTTAGAGACATAAAGCATGGTATTTTTTGCATGTATATTGATGTATGATGAGATACACATTTTGGGGAGAAGGTTCAGTAAAATTAAGAACACAGTGGACCCAAAGACCAAGCCTTGGGAGCACATAAACTCATTGGGATATAGAGGGTGAAGGAAGTTTCTTAGGAGGACTGCTTGAGACCTTCCAAAAAGGCAGGGGATAAACCATTTGACCATTAGGTCAAGCAGTCCAGTACTCACATGTATACCAAATAGAACTGGGTGGGTGATATTACTAAAGGCTTTGACAAAATAGGGAAAGACAGCAGTTACTGCAGGGGGTTGGAAGGGTGGACAAGGGGAGAGGGGGTAACGGATGGGGTGATCACTGAGGGTAGAGTAGGGTATTAGAGGGGTTGTGGGCTCTGAGGGTGTATAAGGCACCAGGGCCAGATGGCATACACACCAGGGTGTTGAATGAAATGGCTACGATCCTGGCTGGATCACTAGTAGAACTATTCAATACCTCCCTGGACACAGGGTGTGTACTGCATGACTGGAAGATCGCCCACATGGTATCCATCCATAAGAGTGGACCAAAGGATGAGCTGGGGAGTTACAGGCTGGTAAGCTTAACTTCCATTGTGGGGAAGCTGATGGAGATAATACTTAAGGAAAGGCTGGTGACCTTTATGGAAGACAATGGGCTCCAGGACAGTTACCAGCATTGCCAGATGAACCTAATTAAGTATTATGAGTGGGTCAGGAGGGAATTGGACAAGGATCAGGTGGTGAATGTCATATACATGTACTTCAATAAGGCCTTTGATTCAGTGCCACTTGGGAGGTTGGGGGGAGCTGAGATACATGGGGTGGGGACTAAGATAGTTAAATGGATTGAAAATTGGCTACAGGGAAGACAGCAGAGGGTAGTGGGGGGGACTTTCATCTCCAAGGGCTGTGATGAGCAGGGTGCCACAAGGATCGGTACTGGGGCCAGTGCTGTTTGGAATATTCATAGCGGACATCTTATATGGCATCAGGAATAAAATCAGTCTATTCACTGATGATACCAAATTGGGGGTGGTGGTGGATGATATAGCAGGTTGTCAGGGGCTGCAGGATGACCTAACAAAACTGGTAGAGTGGTTGGAAGCATGGCATTTGGGGTTCAATGCAAAAAGTGCAAAGTCCTACACTTAGAAGCAAAGAACCCAGGGAGGGGTTACCAGCTGGGAGGGGTGCAGTTCCGCTGAGGAGGAGAAGGATCTAGGGGTGCTTGTAGTGGGGAATATGAACAATACAGAGCAGTGTAGGAGGGTGGCAGTGAAAGCCAACAGGATGCTGGGTTGTATCACAAGAGGGATTTCCTCCAGGAGCAGGGAGGTGATCTTGCTCTCTATAGGGCACTGGTTAGGCCGCACCTGGAGCACTGTGTGCAATTCTGGTGGCCATGTCTCAAGAAGGATGTGAAATTACTGGAAGGGGTACCATGCAGGGCAACAAGGATGACCCAGGGATTGAAGGACAGAGCATATGAGCAGAGGCTGAGAGAGCTTAACATGTATTCCTTGGAGGAGAAAAAGGACCGGGGGAATATGATTGAGACCTTTAAGTATATAAAGATGATAAACAAGGCACTCAATGAAGGGATACTCAGACTGAGGAGGGGGAGGAACATGAGAGGGTATGGCCTTAGATTATAGGGGGTGGAGATTTAGAACAGAAATGAGGAGACACTTTTTCATGGAGAGGGTCATGGCAGAATGGAATGCTCTACGAGATGAGGCGGTAGCCTGTAAGAGAGTGGACAGTTTCAAAAGGGGATGGAACAAGGTGAGGGGGATAACTGGGAAGGGGAGAGGGGTGGGGCAACTGCAAGGTGAGGGTGCTGGCTGCACACTCGAGCAGACTTGACAGACCAGGTGGCCTATTTCTGCTGTCAAATTCATATGTTCATATGTAGATGAGCAAGCCCTGATCTGCTCCCTTCAAGATGGTGATGGTTAACTTGAGTAAGAAAGGCACCAAAGAATGTAATTTTCTAAAGACCAACAATAAAGTTGTAAGGAAGGAGGAAGAGTCAAGGAAGGTGAACGTTTGAAAATGCAGCAGATGTTCCAGAAATTTACCCAAGGTAGGAAACAGGGGTGTTGGGTGATACCGTAGTTAACTGGGGTAGAGAAGGAGGGTAACAATAATCTAATTCCATTCACTCTGAACTGCACCAGGAAGGAAAAAGAGAGCATATAGGATTAATGAGGAGTGATTTATCACATGATCAGAAAACCTTTCACACAGCAATACAGAGATCATCAAGGATAGGAGACAGTGCTTAACAGGATTAGATTACATCAGTCAGAACAACAAAGAGACTTTGAACTTTCTCACAACATTCAGTGCTCAAGATTTTGAAACTTAAAACTTTTGAATAAGTATTGTGATATCCTATTCACAGATGAATAATTTAAAGAATGTCACACTTTGGGCATCATATGGCATACAAAATGGGGAAACATTTAAGGGACAACTTAGTCCAATATTTTCAAAAATCTCAATATCTCTTCTTGGATCCTAGCACCACCCACTGGGTCAAGTACTTGATCACAATGTGAATTATGTGAATTTAAGGAAACTACGAAACAATCCATTTGTACAAAAAGGGGAGGGTGTACTCAATTATGGATCTGATAATTACTCACACAGCTGTGGGGTGTACATGATAAATTGTGAATTCTGTAGTTTTTCCATAGGTTAAACAAAAAGGGAGTTTGAGAATAGAGTTAGTGAACACCAACAGGTAATTACAAATGGGATGTTACTTGTATTTTTACCTGTCACATCCTGAATCAGAAGGATGGGTCCACGTTGTTGAAATAGAAGGAAAAAGATTTGCATCTACACGGGGGGGGGGTTGACATTGCCAGGTATAAATCATTTACCATTGAAACAATGAAAATACTACAACAAAATCCATTACAGCAACAACTTCAAACGGATTCCAGATTGTCACTGTAATGGATTCCGTGTACACCAGTGCCATTTTCGCTGGTGTTTCACCACCCACCCCAGGTGAACTCTGACTCAAAGTTGATTATATAATTAAATCAGGGGTGCGGGGACAGCTCCCCACAAAAAACACTGGGAGTTACAGATGGGCAAAATTTCACATGTCGGTGTTGGGGATTCCGCTGCTCTGCACTTCAACAACTTTGTTGTCAATGCAGCTTGGAGGAACTGGTATAAACAATGGATCAGAAATTGTTCTATTTCTAAAAATAATTGAAGTGAATATTGCTGTGATTATAAGGTAGTTTATTTTTTATTTCTAAATAGTGTGAATTACATCTGTTTCTTCAATCAGGAACTGTCTCCAGAAGGAGTGGATCTGCCATTCATTGAGATACTTCTGTGTGAGCTACTGTACTGCTTTGTTCCATTATCTTTTTTTTTTATCCATGGTGCATCAACATGCCTGTTATATATTTTGTATCAAACCTGAACCCTGTTTTGCTGTTGAAATTAATGAAAATACATATTTTTTTTCTGGCAAACAAATGATTTGATTGAGTCTAATATTTAATACTAATAATGTCAATATTATAATATTGAGGCTGAAATATCTGTTTTGAGTGATTATAATAATATAGAGAATAAAGTATGGGTCTGGGTGTGTAACAAGAATTTACACACACCCAAGGGGTTTGATGCTACATAAACCACAAGAACAAAACTCAAGGGGTTTATGCATAGCATCATACTCCGAGTGTGTGTGTAAATTTGAGTTTTCACACACCCAGACCCATATTTTATTTGATATAATTGTTGGGTTTCTCTTTTTCACCTCAACAATTATATAAAATGAAAAAGGTTGCTGTGCCACTGCAGTCCGATCACATCATGCTGCGCAGTCAGCTTTCACTTTTGTTTTAAACATTTTTCCCTGAGTATTGTGAGGGTGGTCGAGCCAGTAAAAATGTGGTACATCAAAGTTTATTTTAAATGTTACTTACTGCGAGTGTCCGTGGTAATTTCTTTACATGTTGTGTCTGTGGTTGGGAAGGAGACAGCGATTGAGAATTGAGGAGCTCAAAGAGGGGCGTGTGCAGAGTGGGGGAAACTGTTATCATGTTTGCCATTATAAACGCTCCTTTATAATGGCAAATTATGCCACGGTTTCCCTATGGAAAAAAGAAGAAGCTGTTAATCATATATAAAATAATATATAGGGTGGTGTTTGTAACAGGAATTTTACACACACCCGAGGTGTTGGATGCCACATAAACCCTGAAAGTGAAGCTCGAGGTGTTTATCTAGGCATCCAACACTGATGGTATATGTAAAATCTGAGTTTTACACACCACCCCATATATTATTTTATATATTTGCTGGGTTTCTCTTTTTTGCCACAGAAATTACATAAAATAAGAGATGCCTGTGTGTGGCTGCGGTCCTATTAGGGTTCAGAGTGGTCCATGGTCGCCTTTACTTAAATGTTTTTATTTTGTATTTATTTTGGCCACCTGCCAAAAGTTCAGCTTTTTTCCCCTGTAGCTTAGTTTATTTTCCCCCAAAAAATCACTTAAAGCTGAGGCACCGAGTCTAAAGTACTGGTACAGTCTCTGTGGGCAAGGCAAAGTGGCCAGTGGTCTGAACCTAACAGCTGCAGTTGGCACACGTGCAGGGCGAGGGCAACCCAGTGTGTGTTTGCTGTTATAAACACTCCTTTATAACAGCAAATTACACAATGAGTTTCCCTATTGGAAAAAGGGAATCCAAGTTATTATACTGTATGTGGAATAATGCATGGGTAGTGTGTGTTTAGAGAATTTTATTCAGACCCAAGGTGTTTGGTGATTTATAAATCCAGAGAGCAAAGCTCAAGGGGTTTATTCAAGCATCACTCACCAAGGGTGGGTACAAAAAGTGAGAAACTATCTAACCCCATGTTTTATTTTATATAATCCCTAGTCATTCATTTTTCCTCATCCTCCTCCTCCCTTTACAATATTGCTCACAGTCTTTACCTGCCCATTATTTAGTGATCTTAAATAACTATTAAGTAAATTATGAAAATAGGGACTCACACTATGAAAAAAAGGAAGTCTGAAGTCACTCTTATGTTTTCTGTACAGTATCCTATTATGATTCTTTTGGGCTTAAGTGAATGAACTGTGGTTAGGTAACAGCCCCAAACAGAACTGCACTGTTATTTTTTTGCAGGAGCAGATTTTACTTTGTAAAGCAAGTCTGATGAAACAAAATGCTATTGACTTCAGAAGTAACCTCCTTAAAATTATTTTTTTCTGAAAAGATAGTAAGTGAAACTAGTTTATTCTCAGTGTCAGTCTTTTTTGTCAGACTCTGCCGTGTTACTAAATGCAGCACCTTTAGTGTGTCACAAGATCACAGCTACTGTTCAGTGACCATGTGCCTGCAGTAATAACTGGCTGGTTATTACAACAAGTAACAGTGGGCTTATCTTTTAAAAAAAAATGCTGGCCAGTTATTATAACATGGTACGTGAGTTTAATATCAATTATTTTCAAAGTGGGCCATTTTTCATGCAAGTGCATGTTTTTACCTCATTTCATGTTCTTGCACATGATGTACAGTACAGCAGATACACACTGTTAGCATGAATTTATTTATTTTAGATACGCTTAGCTGACACTATGATTTATGGTTCCCCTACATTTATTAAACTTACATGACATCTTTCAATGTGGACTATAAAATAATTGGATAGATTGAGAATGCCTCACATCTGATGATGCACCCTCTAGCATAAAAAAAGTTATGTGAGTGCTAGACATCATTGCTTTTATCCACTGTGTTTCTGCCCACAGGTTTTTTTCTGCCATTTTTTATTAATAAAAGAAATGTTTGAAAGATATACTGAAAATTAGTTCTTTATTTGAGAATCATACTTTATTCCTAACTTTGGCTCTAGGATCCTACCAACCAGCACAGTAAGCCTAAGGCGAGGGCCATCTCTCTCTCTCTCTCTCTCTCTCTCTCTCTCTCTTTTTTAAGCAGTTAAATATTCATACTAATAGCAGATTTAAAAGTTATAACTTTACAACTGATACTGTATGAATTAAAATACACATCATAGCTCCAGTTGTAAGGGGGCAGGACTTTTGTAAGTCACTCGTGACTTTCCCTTCTATTATTTATGGACTTGCTCTTCACACTTGGAGGCAAACTGCTTATTTTGAGTCATGTCATTGTGTATCTGCCATGAATATAACATGAGTGGGTGTATAGTTACAAAGATAATCTTTGCTATCTGTGAAATAACAAAGTTAAGGTTCATGATATCACCTATTAATTACTGAACATCTCTATGTTAAAATACTTCCGATTAATGTAGTTACATCAGAAATGACCATTAGCAAGCAATAGGACATGCCACATTACATTATCACAATGCTTCATTGGCAACCATTATTTCACATATTCTTCAGAGGCATTCTATTTACAGAAACAAGAATTAAAACTGTGTTAATTGATTGGGTATGCCCCACCCAACAGTGACACCAACACAGTGACCCTACCAACCCATCAGCAAAATCAACAGGTTGCTGACTGGTAGCTGTGGTGGTGTGCCCAACACAGGGGCACACTGTCTCCCAGTCCTGAATCCCCTCTCTGAATCAACTTGGACTGAAGTTGAGAATCATAATTACAGGGGATGCAGGGGGCAGAGACCCCTACACAGGGTGTTCAGGGGGCAAAGCCCCCTAATGAGAAAATAGGACCAGGAGACAAATTTGATTTATGTCAACCGCAGCTTGCTGAAGACATAATTCCTGTCGATGAGATGCAGGTCAACAAAAGTGTTGTCAAACTGGCATCGTAGAGCTAATTGATGGAAGAACACAATATTCCATTCAATGATGAAAATGGAACCAAGTTTATGGCTTTAATTATAAAACTTTAAGGTCCTGTTGTATAAATAATAAAAAAAAAACATAAGATGAGCTAATGCAACATATCAGAAATATATTTTTTTTTCACTATACTTGACCTTTTATGACATCCCTCATGGCTTTGCCACTCATAAGATCAGAGGTCATATGCAACTCAAGACATTTCTGATAACTTACATTAGCTCATCTCATATGTCATATTTGTCTTGATAGCAGACAGATCAAAAACAAAATACAACAATTATCTTGCCAAAGTTATTCTCACTGGTGCAGTACTGTTTGAAATTCCTTCATTCTAATTGTAGAATGAATGCAGTTCTTCAGCTTTCATCTAGCACTCAAAAACAATAGTGTACCTGATCAAAATCATATAAGATCCAAATGTATTTGAATGGTGCAACCTACTGTTATTCCAGTACAGAATATTAAGCTGTACAAATGCAAGATATGTACACCCTGATGAGGCAAAAAATGCACCAAATGTTCATCCATTCTAAGCAAAATGTTAAATGTGTCCTTGTTCCCCATTGGGTGCACATATATTACGTTTTGCACAGCTCAGTATTCTGTATACCACTGTAATAAAGGAATGTTACATTATTCAAATACTTTTAGATCTTGTTTGATTTGTAGTCAGCTGAATTACTGTATTTGAGTGATGTATCTACAGTTATACTTTGTACCACTGTGTTACTGGCTGCACATCCCTCCCATTTTGATTCATGTTATCATTTTTACCCATGTAGGCTGATCAGCTTCTGTACATGTTCAGGTTTGTAGTGTCTCACTGGTCTGGAAATTGGAGACTGCATAATCATAATGATGATGTAAACAAAACACAATACACAAACATGCAAATTCATATGTCTGCCCCTCAAGTCCTTCCCCAAATGACTTATTTATCTGTGAGAGCCCCCTATCATAATTTGCAGTGTTATTGACTATGAAGTTCATTTTCCCAGAACTGCTGTCATGGTACTAAGTAGATCAGATTAAGGTTCCAAGTTTGGCTTGACAAAAGAATAAAGCCAGCTGAACATGATCCATTTAACCTTTCATGTAGCCAATTGGACACCCTACCATTGGTGGGGAGTTTTGTGGCACCATTGGTGGGCACCCCAGTGCTGCTCAGTATTGCAGGGTGGTAAACTCATAGAAATCAGGGCAGGACTGGAGGTAGGCTGCAGATCAAGTAGGATCTGGAGTTTATACAGTAGGTAGGGAAATGGGCAGACTAGGTGGGCCAGGTCATCCTGATCTGCAGTCAGATTCTATATTTCTATGTTTAGGGGGAATATTTGCTGTGCAATAGCACTGGGGTAGACACCCTGGTGTCACAATCCACTATTCAGAGGAGGGGGATGTTAGCCAGCAGCAGGGGTTGGGCATCCTGGTGCTTGAAAAAAAATGGGTAATTTAATAACAACGTGAGATTGGACATCAACCCTCCATTTAAATTAAACTTGAGTAAGAACAGAAGGGGAATGCCAGTGGTGGGGTTGAGCACAGTATTTACAGTAACAACATGGATCCAGGAGGGAGAGTTATAGTTTATGCATTTTACAAAAGATCAGCCATGACTCTGTACATTAGCATCAGCACTTCTCAAATGGCTCCCTTAGCTAAGCTAGGCACCAAGATTCTGGGGAGCACAGAGATTGTATTTCTTAGTAGGGCTGATTAGTAAAAACAATAAACAAACAGAAGAATCCTGATGAATTAGTCCCATTTGCTAGATTCTGGTGTTTGTTTTTTTGAAAGTATATCATTTTTATGTTTGATGTGCCTGTGCACCAAATCTTTTATGATGAGTGCATTGAGATTTCAGAGGTGTGCCACTGCCGATCCCAATGCATTTCTTAATAGCAAAAATCCCTCACTTTGGGAGGCGAACTGTACATACTTGGGGATTTCAACATCAACTGGCTATCTAAAAGTAATTCAAAGCTCAAAAACTAGGTGACTGCACTAAACCTCTCCCAGCATATCACTGAACCCACTCGCTTAAACCATAAATCTCTTAACTACTTTGTCCTAGACTGGGCCCTCACCACACATCCCCATCAGGTGCTAGAAGCTGGTACCCTAACCAATTCACTCAGTGACAACCATATGACTTACATAGTACGGAAAATATTCAAACCCCAGGAACCACCATCTCGAATACTACTCATTAGGGCTTACAAATCACTAGACCTTGCTGCACTCCTGATCAACTTGTCTAGCACTGATTGGTCATTTATTCAACATGCTTCCTCCATTGACTTGGCCATGGAATTTTTCAGATCCAATTTCCTCGCCATCTGGGACTACTACGCACCTCTTAGAAGAGCCCGTGTAAGGGGCGCCCACCTACCCTGGGTAAATGCCCGTATTATTGACCAACTCCATGCCAGGGACATGGCCTGGAAATCTTACAAGGCATCTGGGACACAGGCAGCCCTCCAACACTACCGTACACTCCGCAACACAAACACCAGGTTAATTCACCAGGCAAAAGCAAACTACTTTAAGGTCTCTTTCCTCGTAAACCACAACCACCCAGCAAAATTCTGGAAGCCCTTGAAATCTCTGCTGTCTCACCCCTCCCAGCCACCCACCCCTGCCATAAATGTAAATGGCTTCTTGGTAACTCTGGGAAGGTGGCCTCTGCTTTCAATACATTCTTCACTAACTGTGCCTCCTCTCTTATCTCCACAAACACGCACCCCCCCATGATACCACATCCACCCTTTCAACCCCCACCTCAATCCCACTTCTCATTTTGCCTGGTCTCCACAACCAAAGTACTAGCTGCCCTGCGCACACTCAACCCAAACAAAGGTAAATGCCCCCATGGCCTTGACTCCAATATGCTACACCTATCTGCCCAAGCCATTGCCACTCCACTGGCCTCCCTCTACAACCTGTCCTTCTCTCTCACCAAGATCCCGGCTGTATGGAAACAAGTCACAGTCATCCCTCTCCCTAAAGGTGGCGACCCCTCCTCGCTGAGAAGTTACCACCCTATCTCCCTTCTCCCAGTTCTAGCCAAAGTCCAGAAACAACTTCTTCTCTCCAAACTATCAGCCTTCCTCGACTCCTCCTCCTTCCTCTCACCCTATCAGGCTGGCTTCAAGAAATCGCATTCCACAATCACCTCCTTACCAAGGTTAACAAACAACATCCTCACTGGCATGGATAACGGGCAAGTCACCTCAGCCATCTTCATTGACCTAGCTAAAGTCTTTGACACGTTCTCCCATCCACTCCGGTTATCTAAACTCACCCTAGCAGGTCTCTTGGGGGAGGCCACCAGCTGGTTCCACTCTTACCTAGAAGGGAGGCAACAAGCAGTTAGAATTGGCTCACACACCTCTGCCCCACTACCTGTCGCAATAGGTGTGCCACAAGGCTTGGTCCTTGGTCCAATACTCTTCTCTGTCTTTCTAAATGACCTGCCCTCCATGTGCCCTCTTTCATCCATTCACATGTATGCTGACTACACCGCACTATATGCTACAGGTCCCTCCCACACTGTAGTGTCATCCAAACTCCAGGAGGATTTTAATGCAATCCAACTCTGGTTCCACTCTCACCAACTATTTCTCAACCCTAAGAAAACTGTCTCACTCACCTTTGGGACCAGGCAAAGGCTCTCCTGGTTCCACACATTCCCTTCCTTCCACACTTTAGATGGGACCCTCTTAGAGACCTGCACCTCATTCAGATACCTCGGGGTCTGGCTCAACCAGCAGCTAGACTTCTCAGGCCACGTTGACAATATACACAAAACACTTCATCCAAAACTGGAAGCCCTTTACTGGAATAGAGGCTGCATTCCCCTGCCAACCCGAATAGAAATTGTTCAGAAAATGATACTCCCACTTTTTGATTATGGGGACATAGTTTATAGCTCAGCCCCCAAGTCCTCCCTTGCCAGGCTGGACCCTCTCTTCCATTCCTTCTGCCATTTTGCCCTGGACCATCTGCCCACAACTCACCACTGTGATCTCTATAGATCCGTAGACCTTCCTTCCTTACAGGATGGGATAATGGCACATTGTGCTAGGATAACAGTAAAATACTGGTCCCAGTCCCTCCACCCGTACCTTGCTAATACCCTAACTGCCCAAACCCCTTCATCCTACTCCCTCCATAATCTCGACTATTGGCTCTTCAACCTCCCATGCATGTCCTCCACCAACAGTCAGTGTGCATTCAAGTACCGAATGTTGTACCTGGGAACACCCTCCCAGCAAAGATTAGGCACTTCTTCTCCTCTCTGCAGCTCAACCTCATCCTCAAACAGCATTTCACCATCACCTGCTTGTGCTGCTAGCCCCACAAGGTATCCAGCTGCTTGAATGCCTGACTACATGTGTGTATATTAGTTAAGACATGTTAACAATGCGATTACTGCTGCTCTTAGGCCTCAGTGTGTGCTCTAGCAGAACAATTTATCTTCCCCTGCCGAGAGGCAGGTGTATCTTGTACAATGTGTTTCTCTTGACCTTGCATTTGTGCTGAGGTTTGTAATGTATGTTGCTCTGTATACTGTCTATCCTAAATCCCCCTCCCCCAGGACACATCTGGAATTGAGCGTTGCACCACTCAATATGCCTTCCTGGTAAAACACCTAAATGAATAAATAAATAAATAAAATAGCAGGGGCTCAGCAGTCTACACCAATAACCACACACTCTGGTCATGACACCACTTGCTACTTGCGTGGTGGAAATTTTGTGTGCTTCAAAGGACCAAAGCTGCTCCATTCGATGGGGGGGACTTTGGTCCTTTGATTTGCATCAGCAAACAGCTGAGCAGTTTTCAACATCAGGAGCCTGTCACTCATCACCTTTACATGCAAGCTGATTCCATCTTACTCTGTTTTCATGTGCCGGATGCTACCACCCCAAAACCATCAATTGATGTCTGTTGCTGGCACCACATTAAGTCTCCTCCACCAACCCTCCTTCTCAGCACCCCCCAACCCCTACCCCCACAAACAACACTGTCACTGGGGTACCCAATCCTCCAGGGTCACCACTTCATAGTTTTTTTTTTAATGTTGTTACATTAGCCTGTAACAAAGAAAACCATCCATCGATGTGCATTGCTGGTGTGCCATTAACTTCCCCACCCAACCCTCCTCCCAGCACCCACCAGCCTACCCCACCCACCCCCACAAACAACACTGACACTTGGGATGCCTAATCCCCCAGTGTCACCACTTCATCATTTTTTAAATTATTTTATTACATATTGCCTTCAACAAAGAAAAGCATCCATCAATGTCTGTTGCTGGTGCCCCATTTACTCTCCCTCACTTGCCTCTGCCTCTCAACACCTACCACCCTACACTCCCCATCACAAACAACACTGACGCTATGGATGCTCAATCCCCAGTGTCACCACTTCATAGTTTATTTTTACATTTTATTATATATAGCCTTCAACAAAGAAGACCATCCATCAATGTCTTTTGTTGTTGCCCCATTAATTCTCCCCACCAGATCCTCTCTCTCAGCACCTACCACCCCACATGCCCCCCACAAACAACACTGACAGTGGGGGTGCCCAAACCCCCTTTGTCACAACCTTGTATTTTTTTTTTAATAGTATATAGCCTGCAACAATGAAAACCATCATTTGATGTCTGTTGCTGACACCCCTGTAACACTCCCCTCACCTGACCCTCCTTCTCAGCACCAGATCTATGACACCAGCATGACAAAAATGTTGTCGACTGACGTTACAATGACACCTTTATGCCAATCGCATTTGGGGTTGGCATAAAGGTGGTCACTGTCTCCCATGTTTTCTAAGGGGGGCTTTGCCCCCTGAACCCCCACACCCCCCAATTAAACTAATCAACTCTGAGTTGGAGCTGAAATGTATATGGGGTGCAAGACCCCCAGAAAATAGTACCAGGGTGCCTGGTGCTGTTGTATCTGTAGTGTCAGTCGCTGTTGACTTGTCACTGGGGGGTGTATACCCTTAGCACACACTCCCCACCTCCCCACAAACAACACTGACACTGGGGGTGCCCAATCCCCAGTATCTTCACCTGAAATATAGAATACTGTCCATCATTGCTTGTTTTTTTTTAAATGAAACCGTGAAAAAAAATAAGAACCATCCATTGATGTCTATTGCGCCATTGCTCCCCCCTCCCAACCTTCCCACTCAGCACCCCCCCAGCCCTTACTTACCCACCAGGGGTTTGATGCTGTAATCCTTTCTGGACTGCAGACACGTCTTCACTCTTCAATGCTGGACCATGAACTGAGGAAATAAGTTATGCGGTGTAATGTAGTTCAATGGGGATTTGAACTTAGTGGCATACCTTGCATATTTTTGAATATTTGTGCACTAAATTTTAATATGCCATTTTTGGGGACCATATCTCAGAAACAATTACAGCAAAATAAGGCAAATCTGTCCCAAAAGGTGAGTTCACTGTTATTGCATGAAATTACATTTTGGACAGGTATTGAACATTATCTCTGACCTTGTTCATAAGATGGAGTCATAAGAAGACTGTGTTGAAAATTTGGCATACAAATATTAAAAAAAAAAACCAAAAAAACAACAATGTTATGAGCTTATGTTAAAATTTACAAATGAAGGCTTGAAACTTTGATAATTTTCAATATTTTGACCCCAAATTTTCAACATAGTTATTTCTTCACAGCACCTTATGAGTGTGACTGCTGTTATTCATCAAATTCTGGCCAAAATGTATTTTTATGTGCTAAAAGGTGATTTTGCAGTGGCTGTGTGTTTCAGGAAGGAGTTGAAAATGTTCTTTGCATTTGATCATGAGGTGGGGTCCTAAAAGGATATGTTTAAAATTTGGGGCAAATTTTTTAAAAACAAAAAAGTTATGAGACTACCTTGAAGTTTTACAAATGCAGGCTCATAAGTTTGGTAATTTTCAATATTTTGACCAAAAATTTTAAACATAGCCATTTCTTCACAACACCTCATGAATGTGACAGCTGTCACTTTTTCAAATCCTGATTTGGTAGCGAGGATTCTTTATAACAAATTAAACCGACAATTGAAGTATAGTGCATAAAAAAAATTTGTGGTCTGCATTTATCAATTTAATGTCCAAAATAAAGAAAATAAAAGATATTTATAGAAAGGAAAATAAGAGGGTGTTAGTCCTTCACACCAATGTAAATCATCAGGATATAATGCTTCTTCAACCTAATATCAATAAAAGAATTCATGAAATCTTCCTTCTATTCAGTCTATAAGCCTCCACACTTAGCTCTTCTTAGCTGTTGCTCAGTTTCAGATCAGAAATCAACTGACCATATTCCATACTATCTAACTAGCTCTCTGGTGGACTACCTTACATAGCTGCCTGATGTGACATCAGAGGTCATGTGATACCATTATTAACAGAAAAACAATATTTTCAACCTATACATTTCCTATAAACATGACATAGTATTCCTGGCTTTTTGCTATCCACCATGTCCATTAGACAGTTTCTTAAGGAGTCTCTGTTTTGAAGGAAGAGGCTAAAATATCCTTAATTACAGGGGTATGACATCAAACTTGGGAGTTGGCTCCTCCCCTACTGTGACATCACTGACTGCTTTTCCCATAAATACAGTCATTTCAGGGGCTGCCAGCCCTATAGCAGGACCTCTGAAAACAACTGGTAATGACCTTATACTTATTATTTTTGCTGGCTCATAACAGCTGCAAGCTTTTATTTCAGTGTTCAGTAGGTATCACTAGTCTTGGAAAAGGTAAATGGATAAGGGTGCACTCCTGATCTATTTACTCTTGCAAGAACTAGGATCCTACTGCTCTTATTTAGAGAAAATAATCATTTGTACTAACAATATAATAATACTTTATTTCCAGGTGGCAGACATTTATACAGGCTTCCATAATACAGCTTATAACTTTAAACATATTCTTTCCCCATTCAGCAACCAACTTGTGTTGCATAATACAGCCTTGCAAAACAGCTGCCAGATGAAATCTTTGCAGCCATCAGCTAACATTTCAGTTTCAACCCTCATTTAAGCTGCTAGCAAAGACACTTCTTTGCTGCACCTGAAGCATGCAGCAATTCTTTATTTGGGCATCATAGGACTTTTATTGTCATACACTCCCTTCATTCTCTCCAGGGAGACTTATTTTTCATATTTCCTTACTGGGAGTGACTCAGACAATACTTGCTACAGTGCATAGGAGCACCAAATCACCCCAGGCTCATTTCTTGCATTCACTGGGGCCGTATGGCTATTTGCACTCAGCATAGCCTTTTTCTTTTACTGGGAAACCACACCTGGTGGTAAATAAACATCATTTTGACATTTTTCTGTTTATTCCTGCATGATCATGCACACGAGTGACTGCGTGATTGTGCAATTGTGCGATTGTGAGAATATGCACACATTCACTGCACAATCATACAGCTAGGACCCTTACTGCTTGGTACAACAGGGGAACCATATATCTTTCTTTAGTACACATTCCTTGACACAGGAGCTGCTTATTAACTGGTCACACAGGCATATTTAACAAACAGGGATAGAAAAGAAAAGAAATAAGATATCAGGTTGGCCACCCTGATAGGGAAGTGAAAGGACAGTCATAAAAAAGAGAAGAAAGGACAGAGTGAAATAGGAACCATTAGGGGACTGCCTGTTTTTAAATCCTCATTCTGACACACCTGGCCAAAATGTGTTTTCATACCTGTGGCACGGATTGACGTTTCAGCGGTGTGGAATGATGTTTTGGCAGGGATTTGACAATCTTCACTTACCAGGTTCATTAGCTGGGGTAATAAGAAGGCCATGATGAAAATTAGGTGTACAAATACAGTAAAATGCCCAAATTATGATTGAACATTACACTATTTCAGTGTTCACTCATAACTTTACTAATGTTCAATATTTTGACTCCAAACTTTCAACATAGCAATTTTTCTACAACCCCTCATATATATGACATGTGGCATTGTTAAAATCCTGGATGAGACGCTTTTCCGCACCTCTGGTGAGAAACTACATTTCTGCCAATATGATATAAAAAGGTACATGTCCTATCTATGAGGCGAATCCCAATACAAGTAACTTCAAAAGCTGGGGTTAAAATAAAAAAAAATGTTTACCAAGCATCAAACATTCAGCATTGACAAATGCTTATTTCATAGGTTTTCCATGGTTTTTGCTTTTAAAAATAGACTGTTGTATCACAACCTAAACATTTTTTCTCTTGAAAGGTAAAAACTAATTTTATGAACTGCAAATGCTCTGAAAAGATACATTTATCTTTTGTATCAGAGGGTTATCCTACACGCTACTGAGTGTGCTCTAAATAAATATTTAAAAACCTTATGACTCTGGAACCGATTAATATTTTTCCATGAAACCTTCAAGAGGCACACCTCTATCCTTTCAGAAACATACGTGTGCTGCGTACATGCAGAATGCATGCCACATGTTTAACTGTGCAATGTATGAATGTGGTTCTGATACACAAAATGAACCTACGTGAACCAGGTCTAAAAAGCACATCAGGTTCACATACTGCAAGCTTGATATGTGTGCAGCAGGTAAGCTGGTGCAAACATCTTTTTAAAATCAAATCATGTCAGCATGTTGCATGCTTGACTTGAGTGCAGCAGTTAAGCTGGTGTGAACATCATTTAAAAATCACATCAGGTTCACATGTTACACACTTGCCGTATGTGCAGCAGCTAAGCTGGTACAAACCTGTTCTAAAGAAACACACTGGTTTCTATTTCTCACACTACTACTAGCAATTAGAGCCATTAAAACATTTTTTTCATTGATTTCCCATCAAAATTAGATAAACTTATTAATTCTGATCCTTTTGCAAGTTGTTTAATGGCTTTTGATTTTTGTCATTAAATTGTCATTAATTTGCAAAGCATTGTTTGCTTACTGCATTAAATGCCTAGGATATAGTCAGCTTACAGCCCCCAGTCCAGATGTGTGAAGAGAGGCCTCTGTGTTGTGAAGCCTGACCTTTTTGTTTTGGGTCAGGCAAATCCTATTATGCATATTTCACGTTACGAATGTGTTTCTCCATGAATGTCACAACTCACTTACTTTCTCTTTGTCATTCTGTAGGGATCATATACACTAAAGCCATGCTCAGCACTCTTTGTGCTGAGTAGGGTCTTGGAAGCATGCACCACACCCCACATTTTGTTTCTGAATTGAGTGACATAGACACTCAAAATGAGTGACAAATGAGGGACGCTAACCATCACAATGATCAGGACACATCCTGAAATATGGAGATACAGTACTTCAGAACACAGTTGAAACCATTGTATTTAATTGTACTGATGTTAGCCCCTAAGAATTAATTTCTACCATAAAGCAGGGGTGCCATTTAGGTAGGGCAGAGGGGGTAGTTGCCCCCCCCCACATTTGTGCCTTGGTTGTTCTTATGGTGAGGCAATAATGGCATTAAATTTGGATTTAATCTTTTGCAAAATAAGTGCCCCCCAGCCTGTGTTGTGCTCACACAGCAGGTGCACTCCTGCCTCGACTGTGTCTGTATTGTGTTGTCCACTCTCTCCACCTGTTAGCAATGGAATCATCACATATGACATGAAGGGGCTGCAACTAAGCAAAAGCACACAAGTCACGTGAGTGGGACACAGTCTTTCCCACCACAGAGTAGACAGGCTGCACACGACAGCTTGGAGGAGTTGGTGAATACTGAACCCTCAATAGCAGTGTTGTGGTGGCATATTTTTGTTGGTCTACTCTTCATGAGTATCCATCTCCCTTGGTGGCCAAAGGGTCTGGGGGTGAGCTAGAAGTTAACTCAAGACCAGGCTACCTACTTACTTTACTTGGCTTGCCTCACAAAAAAAAAAACAATGCGGGCTCCCCACAGCAGTAAGCTAGGCAAAGCAGCAGTGGTGACAGCAGTGTGGGCAGCCTTCATAGGCCTTAATCAGGGCAGTGGAGCAGCAGCCACAGCAGCAGGCAAGCAAGAAGCAAGTAACACTGGTTGGGTGGGTTTGGTTGGTGAGGCTACTTGGTCACAGACTATGTTGATGACCTGGGATGGTTGGTTCTAGCATCCAGCTTCTGGCAGAAGGATGGAGGAGGAGCAGACTGAAAACTGGGCTGGTGGCACGCTGGGCTATTCTGCAGGTTCTGGCCATATGGCTGGGTAAGTAAAAGTAATTTTTTTTTACAGGGCGATTAGAGAAGGAGGAAGGACTGAAATATTAGTATGTTTTTCAAGTTTCTGCTTCTTTGGGTGGCATCACAACCCATATGGGATGGATATTGAATGGAATGGAGTTGGGGAGAGAAATGGGGACAACATTTTTTTTGGGGGGGAGGGGCAGAACTTTATCCTGAAAAAAACTGGTTGATAACTGGGTGGGTTTATGCCCAAATCTGATGCACTGCTCCAGGGTATAGACAAATGAATCTTATACATTTGAATTTACCTGATGTGCATATCACTTTTCAGTCACAGGAAAAAAGTTTTACCTTTTAGAGATGTTCCAGACATTACAGAGCTTGCCACCTAGGGGCTAATTAGCACCTGGTCTCCACTGGTTGTTGGCTCCCCCCTGCTGATGTATGAAATGGCACCCCTGCCATAAAGTCTAAATTCAAAGGACATCCTCTGTGTGAGCAGCATGTTTTCCATGAGGGTGAATGAGGGGCAGAGCAATTTTCAGGGGTAAAATAAGGGCTGTCCCTTGCATTCAGGGACAACTGAGTGGTATGGCATGCACAGACTATTGAAGTCCCACTATAGTCAGGCTTATGCCCCCCCAAGGGAAACTGACCTCCACAGACACATTATGACATGAGGCAAGGGAGAGTGCCGGGGCATGCCCCATTGAAATGAATGATGGTATATTTTAATTACTATTTTATACATTATTGATGGAGAGTTGGAGATTAGTGAAGACAACTACTCGACTAACAAGGGTCTTGTTTGTAGAACAGTGGCCTTCATTATTCTCCAGCTCATGATCATAATGTATAAAATAGTAATAAAAAAAACTCCATTCATTTCAAGGGGGTTCGCCCCAGCACTCCGAGCCTTGGACATTATCTCTTAAAGACTCCTTCCTCTGGCTCCCTAGTACTCAGGTAAGAGACTCTCAACTTATATGAATACTTGGTGGCTTGTCTGTAGCAGTGTGGCCGTACCCATGACAGTATGTGTACATGGGGGAACTGACCATGTGGGTGGGTGTCGAGTTATTGCTACTTCTGTGTTTGCCAATTAAAGTCTGTTTGCGTGGAGGCATTCAGAACTATGGAGAGAAAATAGAAACATAGACTTTGATGACAGATAAGGACTGCTTGGCCCACCTAGTCTGCCCATTTCCCTACCTACGGGATAAGCTGCAGATCCTAGTTAACCAACAGCCTATTTCTTCCTACCCCCCACAAGAATTGCCTTATGTCTGTCCCATGCATTCTTGAATTCCCCCACTCTTTTTGACCCCATGACCTCCTCAGGAAGGCCATTCCATGCTTTCACCACCCTCTCTGTGAAAAAAATACTTCCTCACAGTACCCCTGAGCTGTCACCACTGTATCTTGAAATTGTGTCCCCTTATTCTTGCACATCTTTTTTTCTGAAAGATGCTACCCACCTGGACTTTATTGATTCCCTTGAGGTACTTAAAAGTTTCTATCATGTCCCCCCTCCCTCTTTTCCTATAGGATATACAAATTAAACTATTTAGTCTCTCCTCGTATGGCTTCTGTTGCAGACCCTGCACCATTTTAGTTGCCCTCCTCTGGACTGCCTCCATCCTGTCTATGTCCTTGAGGAGATGGGGTCTCCAGAACTGGATGCAATACTTCAGATGGAGTCTCAACACCTGTCTGTACTGAGGGATAACAACTTCCTGTTCTCTACTGGTGATGCCTCTCCCTATACATCCCAGTATCCCCAAGCCATCCCTACTGCCTTCTCACATTGCTTCCTAACCTTTAGTTCATCTGATATAATTACCCCCAGGTATCTTTTCATTTTTGTTGTTGTTACTATCTCTCCCCCATTGTGTACACTTCCCCTGGATTTTCGTGTCCCAGGTGCATTACTTTACACTTCTTTGCATTGAATCTAAGCTACCATACTTCTGACCATTCCTCCAACCTTGTCAAGACCCTTCTTATCCTTTCCACCCCCAACTGTGAATCAACTCTGTTGCAGATATTTGTGTCATCTGCAAAGAGGCATACATTTCCTTCCAGTCCCTCTGCAATGTCACTTATAAAGACATTAAAAGGGACCAGACCCAATACTGAACCCTGTGGTACCTCACTAGTAACCCCCCTTTTTTCAGAGTGGACTCTGTTTACTATTACCTTTTATGTCCTGTTGTCCAGTCAATGTTTTATCCAGGCTACCACCCTGGGACCCACTCCCAGGCTGGCTAATTTCTTTGTTAATCTTTTATGTGGGACTGTGTCAAATGCCTTGTTAAAGTCTAGGTAGGCCATGTCCATAGCCCCTTCCTGGTCTACTACTTTGACCACCCAGTCAAAGAAATCGATTAAATTGGTGTGACATGACCTTCCCACTGTGAATTCATGCTGCCTTGGGTCCTGTGCCCCGCTGGCCTCTAGGTACTCAACAATTCTTTCCTTTAGAAGTGATTCCATCATTTTCCCTACCACTGAGGTAAAACTGACAAGACTGTAGTTTTCTGCTTCTGTCTTGCTCCCACTTTTGTGAAGGGGAATCACATCCACCCTCCTCCAATCCTCAGGTACCACACCATCCTCCAATGATTTGTTAAAAAGAGTAGTCTGTGGGGTCACTAGTTCTCCCCTTAGTTCTTTTAGAATTCTGGGGTGAATCCCATCAGGCACCGTTGCTTAGTCCACCTTCAGTTTTAGGAGTTCTTTCAGAACCCTTTCTTTTGTGAAAGGACTGGGATAGACCCCCCTAGCCAGTGTGCTTCTATAGATTGGATTAGGTACCTCCCCCTCCTCTTCTTTTGTAAATACTGAGCAGAAGTATTCATCCAGTATCCCTGCTTTTTCACTGTCCCTCTCTGCCCACCTACCATCCTCTTTATTCAGCCTCACTATCCCTCCCTTTGTCTTTCTTCATTCCCTAATGTACCTAAAAAAGGCTTCATCCCCCTTCTTAACCGAGTTGGCTATCTTTTCCTCAGTTTGGGCCATTGCTATTCTGACTGCCTTCCCTGTTTCCTTCTGCTTTAACTGGTACATGTCTCTGTCCTGCTCCTTCTGTGCTTTCTTATACTTCCTAAATGCTATTTTCTTTGCTCTAACCTTCCTCGCCACCTCTTTTGAGAACCATAGTGTTATTTTCCTTTCATTTTGATTTGTTTATTTGCTTCACACAAAGGCTTGTTGCCTCTGTAGTGGCAGTTTTGATGTTTCCCCGTTGTTGCTCCACCCCTCCTTCTTGCCTGTTTGCTGGGGCTTTTCTGAGGCACTTTCCCATTTTGACAAAGTCAGCCCTCCTGAAGTCCAGTACCCTCACTTTTGCATGGCTTGACTCTATGGCTGAGTTTATCATGAACCACACTGTTTTGTGGTCACTTGTTCCCAGATGGCTACCCACTTCTAGATCTGAGATCCTCTCTCCATTCCCATTTGAGAGTACCAGGTCTAAGACTGCTCCCTCCCGAGTGGGTTCCAGCACTTGCTGTCTAAGGCATGCCCCTGTATGGCATCAAGAATGGGCCTGCTCTTGTATGTGGCTGCAGCAAAGGGGCTTCAGTTAACATCTGGCATATTCAGGTACTCCATCAACAATATCTCCTCTTTCTGTGCCATCCTAAGGATGTCTTCTATCATTCTCATGTCCATTTCCCCCCCTTGAGATGGGGATCTGTATACAGCCCCTGTGTGGATTGTGGTGCCATTTCCAGTCTCCAGGGTGACCCACAGTGCTCCGTCTCCTCCCTGTGTACCCTTGTGTTCCATTGCTTTGATCCCTTCCCTTACATAAAGAGCTACTCCTCCTCCTCTTCTACCCTCCCTGTCCCTCCTGTAGATTGTGTACCCTGGTACGTTGACATCCCAGTCATGGTTCTCTGTGTACCATGTTTCTGTGACTGCCACCATATCCAGGCATCCATCTTCCATCAAGGCCACCAGTTCAAGGAGCTTGTTACATAGACTATGGGCATTGGTACTCATTACCCCATATTTTTTGATTTCCTTACCCTATTTTGCCCCATCCCTGTCCTCACTGCTTTTCCCTTTTTTCCATTTACTCCTGCTCTTCTCCCTATCAATGTCTCTATCTTGATGTTTACCTCACTAACTACCCTGATTTTTTTGGGGGGGAGAGGCTAGGATTTCCTTTCTCATTTTCAGTGCCTCCACCCTTGGCTAGTTTATATTCTTGCCAAATGAAGTATTTAAACCTATCACCTAGGATCCTGGTTCCCCCTTGGACAGATGCATATCATCATGCCAGTGTAGGCCTGCATCCCTCCAGGTGGACCCCTAGTCCCCAATGAAGCCAAAACCTTGAGCACTGCACCAATTTTTCAACCACTGATTGAATACCATGGTGCAGAGCACCCTAGCCTCACACATGCCATAGACAGGCAGCACATCTGAGAAGATTACTGTGCATGCTATTTGTCTAAGGCCCCTCCCCAACTCCACAAACTCATCCCCCACTCTTCTGATCCTTTTTCCAGACAGGTCATTTGTCCCTAGATGGACAATGACATCCAGCTCCCTCCCCCATGCAGCTGCTCCCGTGATCCTGAGGATTCATTGTAGGAGTACAGGCCAGACAGAAGTAATTAAGTAGTTTTGTGGGTAAGCGTTTGTATTGGTGATGGGGAGAACCACTTGCGTTTCCATTGATATGTGTGTTACAGTTCAGCTGTGCAACTGAGATGAGGGGGGACAAGAAAACTAAAAAGTGTATCAATGGTTATAAGCATGTGGCATGCATGCAGATGTATTCAGATTTTTACTGAAGTACAAGTGAGCCATATATATGCAGGCAGTATAGCTTAGTGGTTAAAGGCACTGAACTGCAAATCAAGAAACCTGGAGACCTGAAGACTTGGGCTTGAATCTCATCAACCCCCAGTTTTATAATCTGTGATCCTGAGCAAGGCACTTATTTGTGCAGTTATCAGTGACCACTTGCTTTTTGCACGCATGCTGTTTGTTCCAATTTAGCATAAAAATCATGCTTTCCACACTTGCTTGTTACACGCATACCATTTGCATGCAACTGGTTCCAATTTATCATTGCTTGCAGCATACATATCACACAAGTATTTGTATGTGCACAACATGAAAACATTTCATATATTTATTTTCTGTATGGGTAGCACAAGCCCCTTCAACCTTGAACATTTTGAAACACAATTCTGTACCTTCTAAGCTGTAGAAAAGAGCAAAAAATGGCTAAATGAGGCAGAAAAGGAAGGGATTTTAGTCATTTTTGACACACTGAATGTTGGAATCCAGTTAACGAACATCACAAAACTTCCAACATCTTGAGAACTTGACTCCCAGACTGTGCATGTCACACATTGCACAATGTTGTTAAACACTGCCATAGTCGTTAAGGTGGTAAATTGTGGTTTAACATTAAACACCCTATTTAACCCTAACTATGCTGGTGCTACTGTGCCACTGTAATGTTTATCTGTCTGTCTGTCTATCATTTGCAAAAATAATGGCATTAATGCACCAGTTAGGGATCAACTTAATGCCACAAAAGTAGAGGAATGAGGTCTTAGGGTTACCATCTATCTGTCTGTCTGTCTATCTATATATCTAATTGCAAAAAACTGCATTAATGCACCAGTTGGGGTTCAACTTTTTTTTATCTATTTCTCTCCCTGCTGGGGTGGGCTGCTCCTTCCACTGGCCTGCACAGCCCTGTCACCTGGGGCCCCAGTGACTTACCTTGATCCTGGTCTTCCCCCATGTCTTCCTCTCATGGCAAGGGATAGGTGGCTCTTGCCTGCTGATGGAACAGATCCAGTTTCTAGAAGAGGGCCCTGTAGCCTGGCTGTGAAGTCTGTGAGGGGTTGGTGTCATTCTGCCTCACTGTTGGCCATTTCCACTTTTCCCCCTCACAGAAGTGGGTGTGCAGTGCAGTCAAGATGTCCCTATGAATGCCCCCATGCATAGAACATTGACAGTCACTGCACCTCCGCTTTCCACATTGCAGTCCCTGCTGCCTGTACCCCCATCCATTGCTAGTGGTCTAGTGAATGCCGGGGTTGGTGCTCCCCCTTTTCCCAGAGAAGGACAGCTATCCTCTGGATACTTAGTTGTCCTTTACTCAGCTGACCCCCAACACCCCAGATTGCTCCCAATCCTGGGTCACTGGCATGGCTGAAGATGAGGCTTAGTGTCTGAGCCCTTTGTGCCACTGGGCTGACTACTTAGGGTAAAACCTAATGCCACAAAAGAAGATAAATGAGGCATTAGGATTTCCAACCCTAACTCCAGGCCACCCCAAGCAGCAGAAGGACAAGACCACACAAGTAATCACAGACAGCATCATCAGATAAACAATATACCAAATACTGAAAATCAGCAAAGTTATGAGTAAATCTGGAACTATTTCAATCTTCACTCATAACTTGGTTTTTGTAACTTATTTTTCCACCAAATTTTCAACATAGTTTTGTTATGACCCCACCTCATGAAGTTGGTAGGTGAAAATGTTCAAATTGCACCTACAATGTAATTTTGTAGCATGACTGCAAAATTGCCTTTCAGCATGGAATTGAAAAATGTCACCTATATTGTTCATGAGGTGGTGAGACAAAATTGCCATGCTGAAAGTCCAGTAGAAAATTATTTAAAATCAGCAAAGTTATGCCTGAACTTTGAAATATTTCAACATTCACACATGACATGGACATGTTACTGTGTTAGTTCACCAAAGTTTCAGCATTGCCATCTTATGACCCTGCTATATGAACTCGATATGTGAAAATGGTCAAATACTGCCCAAAAGATGATTTCAGTCAGTGACTGTGATATCACCTTGACAAATTTGAAGCATTTCACTCACCTTGTAAATAAAGCAGGGTGCTAAAAAGGCTATGATGAAAATGTGTTGTAAAAATTAGAAAAATGACAAAGTTATGAGTAAATGTTTAAAATTCATTGAAACATGGCTGGCCCAGTGTTGTAGAGGGCTTAGGTGCTGGATGCCTTATCTCTCACCACGCCAGTGACCCATGTTTGGAAATGAGCACAGGCTATTGGAGGTCAGCAAGTGGGGGAGTGGTGTGGGATTGAGCTGCCAATAGGCAGCTCTCCTCTCCTCTTCTCTCCTCTCCTCTCCTCTCCTTTCCTTTCCAGGAAGGGATCTGTGCTTCTTTCAGCTCTTGACACTCTCATTGTGGAGGCCAGGAGGCAGCGCATGCCATGGAAGCCAGAGCACCAGGCCAATAGGGTGGAGAAGAAGGGACCATCACCAAAGCAAGAGGGCATGTGTGGGCCTCCATGCATTTGTGCCTTTCTGTCTGGGGCCCCGGGTAACTGGTGAGAAAAAGTGGAAAATTGGGAGCCACGGCAGGATGAAGCTTCTGGGCTGGCTCTGGGGGTCTGCCAAGACATGCACAGCATTCAAGATCTGGAATGACCCCAGAGTACAGTAATCTGGCAGACTTGCAGCTGCGGCCCAGTGAAGGAGCAATAAATACCAATATGGAAAAAATGCATTGAAACACATTTAAGAGACTTACCTTGTTTTTTCATATTGCAGTCACTAGTTCCAGCAGTAAGACATGTTTTTGATTGAAGAGTGCATTTGTGCCATGAGACACTTTTAGGTGAGTGAGGGTATGTGAGGAATGGGAGTGGTAGGTACTGATTGGGGGGACAGTGTGGAATGGGTGGGGATGTGTGAGTCAGATCATCGAGGGACCATTTTCATAATTACAGGGTTAAAAACGGACAAGTAGGGACAGTTCTTTTTCTCAGCTTTACTACTGTATTGGATCTGACACTGAGGATTGAACACCCCATTGTCTCCTTTCATTCTATGGCAGTATCAGGTATGGGAACATTGATTTCTCCACCTATGCAACTGGAGAATTGGGTGACCTGGATGGGAGGGAGTCGAGCAAGTGGTACCAGGGATGGGCACCCCAGTAGACTATTTTGTATATTGGGCAAGGATGAGAGACTGCTGGCTGAACTGGGAAGGGGACAGAATTAGAAACAAACAGATAGATAAAAGACAGATAGACAGACAGACAGACAGATAGACATATAGACAGATAGAGATTGTGCAATCACCGGCTCACTGCTGGTAACCCCAAGTCAAAAGCTGAATGCCATCTGTGGCTACAGAAATCAAATAGAGAATGCAGGTGAACAACTCCTCTCACTTAGCTTGGCACTCAGGATTTTCAGGATTCAAGAAACCTTATTTCCAGCATTAGAGTACAAAAAACAAACACCAGTATCTAGCTAAATGGAACTGTTAACAGAAGTTCAAGTGTTTTCTTCTTTAAAAAGAAACATTATTTTAAGGTACTTTCAACTTTTTGTGGTTGAGATAAAAAGATGCCAGCCATCACAAAACAAAACAAAAATATTGGATTGTGAGAGACGTTTTTGCTTTCTAACAACTTAGTGATGCACACTAAAAATGCTCCTGCAAACCAAAAATGTGTTGTTCATATCAGAGGCTTATTCAAAATCCATATTGAGCAGGCTCCAGAAAAACAAAAAAAACCTTTAAATCCTGGTAACTCTGAAACTGATTAATAACTTTTCACAAAACCTTTGAAAGGCATTACCATGCCTCAGGTTGCTTCTACTCTAAATGTTTTAGAAAAAAAAATCCTTACTGCCTAAGCTGTATGTAAAAGCAAAACAAATGTGTATTAAGTATAGGAAAAGAACTGCAATTCATTAAAAAACAATGTTCAGTGTCTCAGAAACTGAACAAGTTTGCCACAAAACTTTTCATGTCTTGAGACCCTGACAGCCAGACTGCCCAAGCCAACATTTTTGGCTATTGTGTTGAACACTGTCAAAGTTATCAAGGTGCAAATATTGGGGTTTAACATTAAACACCTTTGTCAACATTAACAATACTGGTGCTACTGCACCAGCATCAGATTGATAGATAGACAGACAGACAGACAAAGGGAGGGAGGGAGAGATAGATATATCTTAATTGCAAAAAAACTGCATTAATGCACCAGTTAGGGTACAACTTAACACCACAAAAGTAGGGAAATATGTTGTTAGAGTTTCCATACCTATTTCTCCACCCTTTCCTCCAAGCAACCAAGGACAGAAATGATCAGGTAAGGCAAATAGCAATCAACTGTTTTCAGAAGACTCAAATGCAGTAGTACTCATATGCTGCCTTCATGGATTTGTATCAGTGGCATAGACATTACAAGGCATACACACTCAGCTCTGGCTCACAACAGAAATCCACAATATTGAAATTACAACACTATTTCTGTATGCAGAAGAAGAGGCCTCTGAAGCCACAGACCCAAATCCACCATACCCAAATTACAAGACTTCTTTTATCTGCAGAACCTGACTTCTACCCCTGTATACTGCTGCTAATGTATATTTGTGTAACAAATGTAACTACTGTAAATAACTGCTTCTAAATGTCTCTTTCTGTAACTAATTCCAGGTCACTCCTGAAAAGGGACCTCTGGTCTCAGTAGGCTTACCCGGTTACCAAAATCTAAATAAATAAATAAATAAATAAATAAATAAATAAATAAAGTGCAGACTCCCATAAGCCACATCATAGCAGAATCATATCCTCATTCAAGCCTGTCCCTTTGGGACCTGTGTGAACAGATGCAAATGTGCAGGATCCTCTGGGCCTTGCATCAAGGGAAGAGTCCGTCTGCCTATGGAACTGCAGGGCCTTCTGGATCCTGGACTTCCATGTGGCAACAAATGTCAAGGCTTTCTGGGGCTATATGGTGGTTGTCATAAGTGCATGGCCCTCTGAGAGATACAGATATGCCAGCAAACAGTACATCTGTCAGTCAAAGCACAGGGCCTTTTGGCACCTATGGGTGCAGAGGAGCAAGTCCCCATGCTAAGAGAAGATTTCTGTTTACTATGTGGTACTTGAGAATATACAGCAACCCTGTACCTCCCTTCCCAGGCTGGGGGTGGTGCCATATAGCAGCACCTTCCCCCTTGCCTCTGCCCATCCTGCTGGCTCACTGAGCTTACACCTGAACTATGTTCACTGGCACAGGAATTTAAAGCAAAGGCTAAAACTACACACAATTTTTTGAAACATTGCTTGATTATTTTGACCCAAATTTTCAAGAAAAACATATTGGCTGCCATCATATCCAGACAGAAATGGTTTTAGATTTGGTACAACTAAGTGGTGTGAACCAAAAATCATCTTGCAACCTAAAGATTTTTGGTTCTTATCAGAGGGTTTATCCCAAACTCTTCCGGACATGGTCAAAAAAGAAAAAAAATAAGTCCTTATAACTGTTGACCAGTTAATACTTTTTTCACAAAACCTTCAAAAGAAACATAGAAACATAGAATTTGATGGCAGATAATGACCACTTGTTCCACCCAGTCTGCCCAGTTCTCCCTGCCTGCACTATTACAGCGGACCATGCCAGATCTACCGTTCTTTCTCCCACCTCCTCCTTTCCAGTATGATTCCCTTGGGCTTGTCCCATGCATTCTCAGATCTCATCACTGTTTTTGTCCCTACCACATCCATTGGAAGGATGTTCCAGAAATCCACCATTCTCTCTGTGAAGAAGTACTTCCTCACATTTCTCTTGAATCTACCCATCCAGCTTCCTAGCATGTCCCCATGTTCTTGAGCACATTTTCTTCTGAAAAAGGCTTCCCTCCTGTACCTTACTTACCCCTGCAAGGGCTTTTGATGTAGATCCTGCACCATTTTAGTTGTCCTCATCTGGGTCCACCTTAAATCTGTCCATGTTCTTCCAGAGTTGTGAGGTCAGATTCCAAGTCGCATGGCACAACTCATGGGTGTATGTGACGTGTACCATGTGCCACTATGTCGGGGACCCTGTGCCTTATTCTAAGACAGGCAGGGTCCCCGGCACCTATGCCCCACAACTTGCAGCAGCCACAGGGTTGTGCCACAGGAATGGTGCAACGGACCAGGGTGCCACAAGTCATGGCCAGCAGTTAACTGCATCTCCAGAGCCCCCCTGCCCCGCATCACTGCCAAAATCACTTGGGGGCCTTGGGGGAGCCTGACTGGGTGGCAACTAGGTGGCAAAGGCACATGAGGGGCACAGAAAATTATGGACCCTGGAGGTCCCCAATATTCCGGGGGTGGAGGCATGACTGTGAAGGGGGGGTCCATGGGGCAGGTTACAGTGCAGTCTATGGTGCTATGGAGGGGCATCTGTCACTTTGTCAGGATGGATGCCCCTTAGACCACCTCCATGCTGGTCTAACCCGCTGTGCCAATGTGGGGACTTAGAATTATGGAACTGGGTTATGGCAGCCACCCTTCTGGAATAGAGTACAGGTGCTGCCATAACCCACCCTTGTGCCATGCCAGAGTGGGTTGCGGGCATAGTGGGTGACGTATCCCACCTTTGGCAAACCCCGCATATGGCATGGCACAAGCTGCATCTAGGAATTCCAGCTTGCATTATTGCATTATGCCTGGTGCAAGGTGCGATTTGCGCCATAGGGCTTGGCATAAATTGCCTTGTGCCAGGCATAACCCAACTTGGAATTGGGCCAGTGGTCTCCAGAATTGGACACAGTACTCTAGGTGGGTCTTACCAGTGAGCCATACAGTGGCAACACCACCTCCTTCTTTCTGCTGGTAATTCTCTCCTTAAGCACCTCATTCATCCAATATGATTATCCACAGGTTTCTTCCCAGCTTAGTGGTCATGAATACCAGTTCACCCATTTTGTACTCTGCCCCAGGTTTCTTTGCCCTAAGTGCATTATTTTCCACTTTTTTACAATGAAACCCAGCTGCCATACCCTCGATGGCTCATTTAGTTTTCTCTTTTTCAGTATTTTCTCATGAAAAGTTATGTCTGATATTTTTGTTTGTGCATAGATTTTCATATGATGTTTTCATTTACACAAAAACTTCCATATGATATTTTCATTCATATGAACAATTTCTTGTTAAGTCCAAGCTAAAAAGCAGAAATGTATCATGAAAAGGGATTTAAAATATAAACAAAACCACAGTTATGTGAGATTTCTCCAACAGTTAAGTGCAGAATCCACTTAATGGAATCCTGATGAGCAAGTAGATGTGTTGGTCTCTCTGCAGGATTTCATTTTTGTGGGTTTTGAAATTTTGTATTTATTTTTTTTAAATGGAAAACAAGATGGTGTAATAAGAAAAATAATTTTTCCCTCACAAAAAATGAATGGCCCCATACAATCACTTCATATAGCAAATTTGAAATGCTTACTAAGCATGCTCAAAATACAAAAGTTCAAAATTAAATAACGTTGCAACAGATTAATATATTTTTCACCAAACTAGCCAAAAGCACATTTGTGGGCCAAGCCCTTTCTATCCTGAAAATTTCAGACCAAAATTCTCAATCATCTGGGTGCAAGGCGATGAAAAAAAGACCAGCAAAAAAAAAACAGTGACTTTGTATGTATTTTTGCTATCCAGATCTTGGAATCTGTACGTCTAACCAGAAAGAAACATATCATGTCAAGAGATCTACCCCCACAAGACTGAGCATGCAAGCTTTTATGCAAATCCATTAAATGGTTGTGAAGATATTAAAATGCACACTTTGAGGTTTAATGTAAAAACCCCAGCTCAACCCAAAATATAGTGACTTGGAATGGTCCTGGTTAAATAATCAGATTTTAATAATTCAATTAAAATTCAGGACATTGTCACATAATTAAGCAAATCAGTTTAACAGCCCATATTGCACAAACACCCACAGTGTACAAACTTTAATATGAAAGTGTTCCAACCCCTCTAATAACAATATGAAAAAAGTCAAAACTTGTGCAAAGATATGTAGCAGCTAAAACACATAAGGACCACGTAGAACCAAAGTAGGAATGAGTATGTAATTAATTTTCATTGTCACACTAATGGCATATGTTCTATAGTGATAGTTCATTAGAAAAGGTAGAAAGGGGTTAAGGAGAATGAGAAAAATGGAATGAATAGGAGCAAGTTATAATCTGAAATATGTTTCCCTATAAAGTGCTCATAGTCAAATGTTACCGTACTAATATGTAATGACTGGAGGACAGAAAGTAAAAGGAAAAAGAAATGGTTTAAATGTAAGCAACTGTAGCTGCTTGAATATAGAAACTATGGTGGCAGATGATTTTTGTTTGGCTTGCACTAATCTGAAAAAGGAGTCAAGTGTCAGCCCCAGTTATTCATACAAAAATAAAAAGTTGTCAGTAACTAGTTAGATAACAAAATACTAATATTACTATTTACATGAAAATTTGGGCGCTTAAGTAATGTAGGATTAGTACTCATAATATCATTCCGGGTGGGGGGTGGAGCAGAGCAAATGACAGTCAGCCAGCACAAAAAAATGCGTTCACTTTAAAAACGCTCACATCGAGACCAAACCAATTGTAACTATTACTTGTTTTTGCCTAAGTATAATGTGCCCCAGGATATTTAATTATTCTGTGATCACTTTAGTGTTTTTTCCACAGTCTGTATTCTTGGTTTGGTCTCCACTGTACTTCTGCTTAGACATAGGTGACATCTATTTATGAATGACTAGTTTAGTGCTTCCTTTCATATGTTCTGATCAATTGTCATAATGCTACAAAACAATTAGTCAAACAGTTTCCGCACTCCAGTAGATACTACATTGTACAATTAATAATTATTTTCATTTTATGGACAAATGTCATCCAGTCATTTCAATTTTTCACAGGTATTTGAATACTTCAGTGAGAGTGCTTTGTAAATCAAATGCATTTTCCTATGTTGGCTGGCTGTCATTTGTTGTTTCGTGCCCCCCTCCCCCTCCTCTGGAGTGATATTGTGAGTACTGAATCTACATTTCTGGAGTCCCTTAATTTTCATTTAAACAGTATTAGTATTTTCTTATCTACATACGGTACTTAGTTATTGACAACTTTTTATTTTTGTATAAATAATCAGGGCTGCAGCTTGCATCCTTTTTACGTTCACCTACGCGCATGCGCAAGGAACGTTTTGGGAGAGCAGCACACTTTGGAGGTGTGCCTCTCCCTTGCAATCCAGTGCTCCGTTGAGCAGGCATGGCAGTCCTGCACCAATGGGTGCTGGAGCTCTGTATGACAGCGGTGGTCTTCTGCTTCAAAGAAACCACTGCTGTCATACCGAGCACCACGCCACACCACCCCCTCACATCACGCGCCTCCCGCGCCACGCCGCCCAAAGCTTTGGTGCCACGCTGAAGCCCACCCCAGCATGGCAACGTTGTTTGCCGATGGGGTACCCAATCCCCATCGGCTCTATGCTCCCCCAAGCCATCCTTCTGCCATGCTGGGAGCCCACCCCAGCGTGGAAAATGTCCATTTTTTTTTGCTGACGGGGGTGCCCAATCCCCCGTCGGCTCCTCGGCCCTCCCAGCCATCTTCTGCCATGCTGGGAGCCCACCCCAGAGTGGCAAACTTCCCACGTAGTCCTTTTTTTTGTTTTTAAACCTGTAAAGAAAAAACGGTCCCACGTAGTCTCCCAGTCCCCCCTCCCACAACCCGCACCCACCCACTGTGCACCCAGCCTCCCACACCCCTCATCCCATACTTACCTCTGGAGCTTGACGTGACGATCTTCGGTGGACCGGGAAGACGTCTGTACTCTTCAAAGCCGACCGCGAACTGAGGAAGTGCCGATAAGCTGTATAATGGGCTAGATAGGGGGGTTTCAACTTTATTGCATATCTCAGGCATTTTTTGGAATTTTTGCACCAAATTTTCAACATGGGGTTTTTGGGACCCCTTCTCATGAATGATGTCACTGGCATGGCATTATTTGGACTGGAATGGTGATTTCACTGTCACTGCACAGTCACTGCGCAAAATCACCCTTCGGGCCTGAATAACACCATGACAGTGACATCATTCATGAGAAGGGGTCCTCAAAACCCCATGTTGAAAATTTGGGGCATAAATTCTTCCTACGCAGGCTCGTAAGTTCATGAAATTTCAATATTTTCACTCCAGATTTTCAACATTGCCATTTTACCACACCGCCTTATGAGCAGTACAGCTGTCATTTTTCACATCCTGCCCAAAACATGTTTCCGCCCATGTAGCGCACAATGGCACAGTCTGTGTGTGAAATCAATGTATGGGACACATTAAGAAAATCACGGTGACACTGTTCATGAGCAGAGGTCTTAAAATGGCTATGTTGAAAATTTGGTGAAAAAATTCCTAAAAATGACTGTTTTATCGAGCGCAGCAGTAAAGGCCCCTGCTAACACGCCGTAGGGTTTCATTTAATTTTCAATATTTCACTCCACATTTTCAACATTGCCATTTTACCACACCTCCTTATGAGCAGTGTAGCTGTCATTTTTCACATCTTGCCCAAAATGTGTTTCACCATGTAGCGCATAAATGGCACAGTCGCTGTGTGAACTCAGTGTATGGACACATTAAGAAAATCACAGTGTCACTGTTCATGAGCAGAGATCTTAAAATGGCTATGTTGAAAATTTGGTGAACAAATTACAAAATAACTGTTTCTGACGTGGTGTGCAGTTCTACATGCTTTCTGTAAGTTCGCGAATTTTCAATATTTTCACTCCAGATTTTCAACATTGCCATTTTACCACACCTCCTTATGAGCAGTACAGCTGTCATTTTTCACATCCTGCCCAAAACATGTTTCCGCCCATGTAGTGTACAATGGCGCAGTCGGTGTGCAAAATCAATGTATGGCACACAGTAAGACAATCACAGTGACACTGTTCATTAGCAGCGGTTTTAAAATGCCAATGTTGACAATTTGGTGAAAAAATTCCTGACAATGACTGTTTTACGAGTGTGCATTGCACAGTTCCCACTCACGCTCGTAGGTTTGCGAATTTTCAATATTTCCACTCCACATTTTCAACATTGCCATTTTACCACACTTCCTTATGAGCAGTACAGCTGTCATTTTTCACATCCTGCCCAAAACGTGTTTCCACCTATGTAACACACAATGGGGTAACAAAAAGGTCATGCTGAAAATTTATTGTGCAAATACCAGCAATCGCACAGGGCATTAGGGTAAAGCACCATACATGCCAAACACCACTGCAAATACCTGCAAGCGAACGTTCTGCATTGACAAATGCTTGTTTGTATTAGTACAAGTTAAAGAAAAACAATATGCTTGAATAGTTTCCAATTCAGGCATCCACTACTGCATGAATTTAAAGAGGGACTAAGGCCAAAAGTGCTACATTGCAGAATTAGAATAAGCATACCCCCACTAAATCTCATACCAAACATTAGGTTTCTGTGTGACTTTGTTTTAAAGTTATGGGCTATATTGTAACCCTGATTTCAATACCTGTTCAAAAAAGCTAGTTTTAGTGAAGTGGTGCTGATTAATGTCATCTCCTGAACTCACAGTCTAGCCTCCCTATCAGCAAGTTTAAAGGACCTGTTTCTCCAAAGTTAAATGATCATTCTGCAATGGTTTTCACAAGTAAAACTGGCAACACCATTCTAAAAACAGTGCTATATAATCTATGGACCAGATATTCAAAAGGGTTGCGCCATGCGCAATAGGGTTGTGCCTGCGCAAGTCCAAACTTGCTCCATTCTGCGATATTCAGCAGGAGGCAGTTGTGCCACAGAAAACATGCTGAGCAACAGCGCAATGCAAATGAATGCATGCTGAACTGGAGGGGGAGGAACCATGCATAAACTGCACAGCCCGATATTCAGCAGGGCTGTGCAGAGTTGTGCAGGCGCAACCCCCAACCTGTGCCTGCAGGACTTTGAGCCAAAAAAAAGGCTTAATTCGAGGGCCACCCACAGGTGAGCTGCTGTATTGCAGGGTGCAACACAGCAGCTGCCACCTGTGGCTGACCCCCAACTCAGTCCCTGTGCCCTCCCCGCAGCCCGATCGCAGGCATAGTGTACTCCCCCCCACCAGCCCAATTGGGGGCATCAATGTGGCTCCCCCCCTCCTGTTCATATCCTTGGTGGTCCAGTGGACCCGTGCCCAGTCGCGGGTGGTATGTATAATAATTCCCACCTCCTTCCGTTTCACATCCTGCTGGTCCAGTGGACTGAAATGCCCTATCGCGGGTGGTATGTGATAAACCCACCCCTGAACATAGCCAGCCCCACCACCCCGCTCCCCGGCGGCGCGGTGAGGCAGCATCCCACCCACCTGCTGCCCCTTGCCCCACTCGGACAGATCTGCCTGGTAGCTGCATGCCCATTGGCTCTGCTCTGCACCAATGGCGGCAGCCCTACCGGCAGTCAGTCGGCGGGCGGGCGGCGGCAGACGGTGGTGGGATGCTGCCACCTGCCGCCGCCGGGGAGCGGGGTGGTGGGGCTTCGTGGGTGGGTGGGTGGGGGACACTAGCCACCAGGGCTATGTTCGGGGTGGTTTTATCACACATACCGCCTCATGATTGGGCATTTCGTTCACTGGACCACCAGGGATGTATACGGGAGGAGGTGGAGCCACATTGATGCCTGCGATTGGGCTGGTGGGGTACACTATGCCCGCGATCGGGCTGCAGGGGGCGTCGGTCCCCGACGGCTGCTGCCTGGCAGGGCGCCAGGTGCAAGTCCTCGGGGATCGGTGCACCTACATGCTAATGGCATGCAAATGGGGACATAATCACATGCAAATGGCCCCCCCTGCGCCTTGCATGAATTATAGCCCCATTTGCATGTCACCTTTTGAATATTGTGATTTTGCACATGGCGCAATGGTACTTGTGCCACCACAAGTTGAATGCTCCACTCTGTCAACTTGCGGTGGCGCAAGTTCCACTGCGCCATGCACAGTGGCTGTGGCTGGGGGGTGATATTCAAAGGAGTTGCTCAATAGCGCAACTCCTTTGAATATCGCCCAGGACACACCCCTGCACAACTATTTTGTGCAGCTCAAGGGCTTGTGCCTATGAATGGCGCAGTTTGAATATCCAGCCCTATGTGTTTCAGGTTCTGTAACAAAGTTGACAAATTTGTATTTTAATGCCTTGTTGGTGTGGTTCATTTCTCCAGAGTTGAAGGATGCTGAGACAACATGCCTCCAGGCTGCTGATACCATGTAAAGTGCAACTCTGCAGTGCCTGTTTGGAAGTTGTATTGCCACAAGTGTTGCAATGACAATGTTGATAACTACATTGCTGTTTGTCAGTGTCTGCTTTACAATAAGTGGTAAAAGGGGCCTTACATGTGTTAATTCCTACCAGGGGTGGAAGTGTTAGCCCTGGTAAAACAATCATTGTAATCTGGAGTGCAAACCTACCAATCATTGTAATGTGGAGTACAAAGCAGATGAGCCTGAATATAGCTCAAGTAACAGCCTGTCAATGAGAAAACAGAAAATGAGCTCTGTTCAACTGAGCATCCTATTCATTCATACTTTGATGATGAATAAAATGTTGACTGATTGATTGAGCAATTAAGCATTGAGCTGGTTACTGCACAGAAACTCTTAGTATGGTTTCAAAACAGCACTACCTCTCCCACCCCCATATACAGGGTGATGGAATAATTGATTTAAAGTGCCATCCTGAGAAATCACCTCACTTGAGTGATAGGTGTGAATGATCACAGCCTTTCACCACATCAGAGATATCACGCCTACAAATCTCACAGTAGTGTGCTGTGACTTAATATCCGGCAAACCAGGAGAAAAGGACCATGACAAAAAAGCACCAAAAACAGGAGATGACATCATCAGCACCTCTTCACTGAACCTGGCTTTTTTTAACAGGCAGAACATTTAGGGTTGTAAAATGATTTGTAACTTTTAAACAAAGTAACTTAGGGATCTCAATGTTGGCATGAGGGTGATTGGGTCTATGTTGATCCATATTCTGAATTTATTGATGACAGTAATGTGTGATCATAGTCCCTCTTTAAATCTTTATTTCTCCTTTCACTTTATGTTCTCCAGTCATTACATATTAGTATATAAACATTTGATTATGAGCACTTTTAAAGGCAAATGTATCTCTAATTATTACTGACTCCAAATTGTTCAGTTTTTCTTGTTCTCCTCCCCCCACCCCTTCTACCTTTTCTAATGAACTTTCACTGTAGGACATACAAGTTTAGTGCGACAATGAATATTAATTACATCTGCAGTACTACTTTGGAACTACTTGGTCTTTATGTATGTTAGCTGCTACATATCTTTGCACAAGTTCTGACTTTTTTCACATCACCATTAGTGGGGGTTGAACACGTTCATATTAAAATTTGTACACTGTGGGTGTTTGTGCAGTATGGGCTATTGAACTGATGTACTTAATTTACGTGAAAATGTCCTGAATTTTAATTGAATTGTAAAAAATCAGATTATTTAACCAGGACCATTCTTGCTGTGTGAGTCACATCCCATGACAAAGCCTCACATCTAAGAGGTGAAGTGTTGGGGCTCAGTGCGATGCTCTCTTGAATAAATGTTGGATTCTACTCATTTGTTCCTATTTTTGGCCCATATTGTGCAAACATCCACAGTGTACAAACACCCACAGTGTACAAACTTCAACATTCCTATATTCCTACTTTGAATCTACTTGGATTTGTAATGTGTGTTAGCTGCTACATATCTTTGCTCAAGTTTTGACTTTTTTTCCATATCATTATTGTTGGGGTTAGAACACTTTTATATTAAAGTTTGTACACATAGAAACATAGAAACATAGACTTTGATGGCAGATAAGGACCGCTAGGCCCATCTAGTCTGCCCATTTCCCTACCTACAGGATAGGCCGCAGATCCTAGTTAACCAACAGCCTTTATCTTCCTGCCCCCCACAAGAATTGCCTTATGTCTGTCCCATGCATTCTTGAATTCTCCCACAGTTTTAGACCCCACAACTTCCTCAGGAAGGCTGTTCCATGCATCCACTACCCTCTCTGTGAAATAATACTTCCTCACATTGCCCCTGAACCTCCCTCCTTCTATCTTTAAATTGTGTCCCCTTGTTCTTGCAAGTCTCTTTCTGAAAGATGCTACCCTCTTGGACTTTGTTGATTCCCTTGAGGTACTTGAAAGTTTCTATCATGTCCCCTCTCCCTTCTTTCCTCAAGGGTATATATATTAAGCTCCTTTAGTCTCTCCTCATACGGCTTCTCTTGCAGACCCTGCACCATTTTAGTTGCCCTCCTCTGACTGCCTCTATCCTGTCTATGTCCTTGGGAGATGGGGTCTCCAGAACTGGACACAGTATTCCAGATGGGTCTCACCAACTGTCTGTACAGAGGGATAACAACTTCCTGTTTTCTGCTGCTGATGCCTCTCTCTATACATCCCAGTATACCCCGGCCTCCCTACTGCCTTCTCACATTGCTTGCTAACCTTAAGGTCATCTGATATGATTATCCCCAGGTCCCTTTCCTGTTTTGTTGTTGTTACTACCTCCCCACCCATATGTGTATTCTTCCCTGGGTTCTCGTTTCTCAGGTGCATTATTTTGCACTTTTTTGCATTGAATCCTAGCTGCCATACGTCTGACCATTCCTCCAACCTTGCCACGTCCCTTTTCATCCTTTCCACGCCTCCTTGTGTATCAACCCTGTTCCAGATCTTTGTGTCATCTGCAAAAAGGCATACTTTTCCTTCCAGTCCCTCTGCAATGTCACTGATGAAGACATTAAAAAGGACTGGACCCAACAATGAACCCTGCGGTACCCCACTAGTAACCGCCCTTTCTTCAGAGTGGACTCCATTTACAATTACCTTCTGTGTCCTGTTGTCCAGCCAATGTTTTACTCAGGCTACCACCCTGGGACCCACTCCCAGGCTGGTTAATTTGACTATCAATCTTTTGTGTGGGACTGTGTCAAATGCCTTGCTAAAGTCTAGGTAGGCCATGTCCACAGCCCCTCCCTGGTCTACTACTTTGGTCACCCAGTCAAAGAAATCTATTAGATTCATCTGACATGACCTTCCCACTGTGAACCCATGCTGCCTTGGATCCTGTGCTCCACTGACCTCTAGGTACTCAACTATTTTTTCCTTCAGAAGTGACTCCATCACTTTCCCTACCACAGAGGTCAGACTGACAGGTCTGTAGTTTCCTGCCTCTGTCTTGGTCCCACTTTTGTGAAGGGGAATCACATCCGCCTTCCTCCAGTCCTCGGTACCACACATCCTCCCATGATTTATTAAAAGAGTAGCCAGTGGTTTCACTAGTTCCTTCCTTAATTCTTTTAGAATTCTGGGTGAATTCCATCAGGACCCATTGCTTTGTCCACCTTCAGTTTTAGGAGTTCTTGCAGAACCCTTTCTTCTGTGAAAGGACTGGGATCGACCCCCTATCAAGAGTGCTTCTATGTTAATTGGATTAGGCACTTCCTCCTCTTCTTTGTGAATACTGAGCAGAAATATTCGCTCAGTATTCCTGCTTTTCTGCCTGTCCCCTCTGCCCACCCAATCGCTCATTCTATTCAGCCTCACTATCCCTCCCTTTGTCTTTCTACGCTCACTGATGTACCTACAAAAGGTTTTATCCCCTCCTTAACTGAGTTGGCTATCTTTTCTCAGTTTGGGCCTTTGCTATTCTGATTTCCCTCCCTGCTTCTTTCTGCCTTAACTGGTACAGCTCTCTGTCCTGCTCCTTCTGTGTTTCCTTATACTTCCGGAATGCTATCTTTTTCTTCCTGACTTTCACAGCCACCTCTCTTGAGAACCATAGTGGCTTTTTCTTTCATTTTGATTTGTTTATTTGCTTCACACAAAGGCTTGTTGCGTCTGTGATGGCAGTTTTGATAATTCCCCATTGTTGCTCCACACTTCCTTCTAGCCTGTTTGCTAGTGCTTTTCTGAGGCACTCTCCCATTCTTGCCAAAGTCAGCCCTCCTAAGTCCAGTACCTCACTTTTGTATGGCTTGACTCTGTAGCTGAGTTTAACGTGAACCACACTGTTTGATGGTCACTTGTCCACAGATGGCAACCTACTTCTAGATCTGATATCCTCTCACTGACCCCGTTTGAGAGTACGAGGTCTAAGATTGCTCCCTCACGAGTGGGTTCCGGAACTAGCTTATTGCACAAACACTGTGGGTGTTTGTGCAATAAGGACTTTTGAACTGATGTGCTTAATTACCTGAAAATGTTATGAATTTTAATTGATTTTTTTTAAAATCTGATTATTTAACCAGGACTATTCTTGCTGTCTAAGCCATGCTCACTGACAAAGCCTCACATCTAAGAGGTGAAACATTGGGGCTCAGTGCCAAGCTCTTATAATACATTATGGATTTTACTCATTTGTGCCTATTTTGTTATTTTCCAGTGAGCACTGCCATGATTGTGTTTGCCCTTTTTTATGCTTCCCTGATATCTAGTGGCAGCCCTCCCTACCCTCCGATTTCCCTCCCTGTATGTTTTATTGTTTCTCTGTTGTATATTGCCACCTCTCTCATCCAATTATTATCCCTGTATTTTTCTCATCTTTCCCTGATGTCTAGTGGTACCCCCCCTTCAATCACTGTCCCCATAGTTATTTTATATTTTCTTGGTGTCTGGTGGCATGCCCACCCTCTGATTGCCTTCTCTGAAATTATTATATATTTCTCTGTTTTCTATTGGCACCCCTCACCCTCTGATTGCCATCCCCATAATTACTACATATTTACCTGGTGTCTTGTGGAACCCCCCTCTGATTTCTGCCTCAGTATTTGAATACCCTGTAATAAAGAAAATGGCCCCATGATGTCTTTTTTTACCTGTAAAAAAAAGTTGCCTCACTGATCTGACCCCCCAGCTTGACCTCCCACTGAGCACCTACCACATTGCACCCTCCCCCCACATCTCCCATACACCCTCACTCATCTGCATAAGTCCCAGAGTGAAGAACTACTCTCCAATCAAAGATGCATCTTGCTGCTGGAACTGCCGACTGCAATATAAGAAAGAAGGTAAGTGATGTTGATTGTATTTCAACGGAGTTTTCAAGTATGATGCATAACTATGTCCATTTTGTATATTTTAACAACCACATTTTCAAAATGGCCTTTTTGGGACCATAGCTCATAAACAATGGCAATGGAATTATGCAAATCCAGGCTGAAAACCAAATGTTGAGGTTACTTGGCAAAATCACCTTTTGGATGGGATTTGAACTTTTTTCCACACTTATTCATGAGATGGGGTCATAAGAAGGCAATGTTTAAAATTTGGGGTCAAAATATGTAAAAATTACAAAGTTGTGCACATCCATTGAAATTTTGCTGCACTCGCTCGTAACTTTGGTACTTTTAAATATTTTACCCCAAATTTACAACATAGTCATTTTTATACCATCTCATGAAAGAGTCAGCTGTCAGTTTTTAAATCCTGACCAATTTGTGTTTCGCACATGTGGTACAGAATGATCTTCTGTTGGTGCAGATTAACTTTTTGGCAGGTTTTTGAAAACTGTTAATACTGGGTTTATGAAGTGGGGTAATAAGAAGGCTATGCTGACAGTTTGGTTGCTGTTTTTCCACAATTGTAAGCTCGGGGCATAGATCGTCCTGCACTTTTACAGTACCATAAATGTCCACATCTGTGGAAGGATGAGAGCCCAGGGCCCAGCAGTCCCACAGGCAAATTAGAATATGATTATACTATCTCAAAAACTAAGGAAATTCTTTGCAAAAATCTCTGCTAATGCACCATTTAGGGTTAAGACTACTGTGACAAAAGTAGGGAAATATGTTTTTAGGGTTTTAACCATACCCCCCCTCATACTTCAAACAAATCAGGGGTGGAGTCTTCCTTGAGGTTTTCAACCCTAAAGCTCACTCCATGGCAGTAGCAAGAAAGCTCAGGTGTGATGGACACAGTGTTTATGCTTCATGAGTGCATACAACAGGGTAAGATTTAGGGCTGACAACCCCAAAGGAAGGCTCCACCAGTGATTTGCTTCAGGAGACTGTGGGGGGGTGGTTAGGGTTGAAACCTCTAAAACCCTATTCTCTACTTTTGTCACTCTAGTCTTAACTCTACATGAAGTATTAACAGAGTTGTTTTTTTTTTTTGCAAAGAATAGATACATGTATGTCTACAAGCATGGGCCTAAATCTGTTTAGTTTCCGGGTCCCCTCTATGTGGAACACTATTCCTGTACTAATCATAGCACTGACTAGTTTTGTCTCATTTTATTAAGAGCTGAAAAATCATGTCAACATTAAATGACTGTGTGTGTTCTGTCACTATTCAATATTATTTTATAATTTCCTCCTTATATACATACTGAAGATTCTTAATCTTTTTGGTTAATGTACTATGTATGCCCTGCTTGAACCCTGTTATGTTGCACAACCATGCTTTACTTATGCACTGAATTGCTTATTTGTATAGTAACTCATCTGTATGCATACTGCACTGTTGTATGCTGTACTATTGTACACTGGGTCATATCAATTGAAGGTGCCTTTGGTGAAAGCGTATTTTACCTGGTCAATAAAATAAAAACAAACAAATACAGAATAGATAGATAGATAGATAGATAGATAGATAGATAGATAGATAGATAGATAGATAGATAGATACAGCATATTCCTTGCAAAAAAAAAAAAACTGTGTTTATGCACCAGTTAGGGTTATACTTAATGCAACAAAAGTATGGAAATGTGGCATTAGGGTTTCCTTGGCATTATTAACCCTAATGTTCATGCTTTCCACCAGCCCATAGCCTCCTATGTAAAACATGTGGTATAGCTTCAAGCCAGTGTCTCATAATGATGCTCTTTTTAAAAATAGAGAAGTATGCCCTACATTTAAAGAGAGAATCAAAAGTAGAGATTTATCTCTCACCAGATGTTGCTAACAGAATCTGTTGTACATGACTATGAGGTACTGTTTCCATTATTCCAGCTTTACTGTTGGATCAGACATTAGGGACTGGTAACTTCAAGGAAGTGAAGTTGACCAGGGGGTGCCTCAGGGATCATCACTGAGACAGGTCTTTTTTATTGATTTTATAACTGACATTGTAGAGGAGCTGGAACAAAAGATCTGCCTATTTGTGGATGAAATCAAAATCTGCAACAGGATGGACACTCCAGGGTGGTGAAGGATGAGCAGAGACATGAGAAAACTTAAGGAGTTGTCAGGGTTATGCCAGCTAGATTTCAATGCAAAAGAATTCACTTAGGGCACAAAAACACAGGGCGGGGCAGAGTACATGTGTGTAGTGATATTGATGACTATGAAGCAGTAAAGTGACCTGGGGGTAATCATATCACATGACCAAAAGGTGATCAGGCAGTGGGAAAAGGCAGTTAGAGTGCCAGTAAGATTTGGGGGTTCATAGAGAGTCATATCACCAGCAGAAAGAGGGAAGTGGTGATGCCCCTGCATAATTCATTGTTATATCTCCACCTTCATTACTGTGTCCCATTCTGGAGACCACATCTCAAGAAGGACATAGACAGAGAGGAGAAAGACCAGAGGAGGACAACAAAAAGGCTGCATGGAAAGCTCTACAATGAGAGACTAAAAGAACTCAGTATGTACACCCTGGAAGAGAGTAGGGAGATGAGGATATGATGGAGAACTTTCAGTACCTAATGGGGTTAAAATAAGGTACAGATGGAAGTATTTTTTAGAAAGAAAATAGAGCCCAAGAACAAGGGGGCATTCTGTGAAGTTGGAGGGAATATATTCATTAGAGATGTAAAAGGTACTTCTTCACAGAAAGAGTGATGGATTCCTGGAATAGCCTTCTACTGGAGGTGCTGGAGGGAAAGACAGTGGTGTGATTCAAGAATGCTTGGGGCAGGCACAAGAGTATCTAAGCAAAAAGAAAAGGAGGAGGAGAAAGAGCTGGAGACTAACTAGGGTCCATAGATATATTATAGGTAGGGAAAAATGGACAGACTGAGTTGGCCAAGTGGGTATGCTGACCACATATCAACATCACCACAGTGAAGACCAGCACAAAGACAGAATTAGCTCAAAATCATTGAGTCACTGTGCTGGTCCTTGCAGAAACCAGCAGTGCATCTGCTCGCATTGTGCCCCCTTCCTCAAGACAACTCTGACTCGGAGTTGTATATTTAAAGAATGAGGGGGTGGGGCACAGCCCCCCCACATGGGGGGTTGGGGGGCACAGCCCCCCGAAGACAACATGCCAACATTCCTGACAGTACAATGCTGACACTCGGCATTGTGTCTGTCTCTGTCAGAGATGTCGGCATCCAAGATATTACAGCACTATAGGTAAACAGGCCAAGTTATCCTGATCTTCTGTCAGTCTGTTTCTATGTTAGATTCTAAGTTACTTGTTTAACATTAAGCACGGTACTTAATCCAAACTATACTGGTGCTACCACGCAAGTATTATAGTGGTAGAGAAAAGCCAATATAGTTAGGGCTGAAGAGGCTGTTTAATGTTAAATTCCTAAATTTTCCACTTTAATTGCTTCACCACCATTGAACAAATTTGTACAAAATTTTGGATGTGCAGACTCGAGTCCAAAGTCTCTTGATTCTTTCAAGTTTTGCTGCAGTCAGATGTGCAGATTCTGAGATCTTAGCACCCACCTAGCACTCAGATTGTTTTGAATTTTACTTTGAAATTTATGGGGTAGAAAGGGCTTGGGCCACAGTGGTGCCTTTTGTTGGTTCGGAGAAAGACATTAATCTGTTCCAGAGTTATGAGGATTTGAAAGTTTGGTTTGGAGCATGCTCAATACAGTCTTTTGGATAGCTGTTTTATATGTTAAAAAGAATTTGGCCCAGATGAAAAAAGATTCTGTTTCATATGTGGGGGAGGAGGTAATCATTTTTTGTCAGAAAAAAATATTTTTTCGTATGGCAGCCATCTTGTTTCCAATTTTTTCAAAACATTGTTTTTGAAAAGCCATACAGATGGGAGTCACGTGATACCTCAGAATGGATAGCAGCAACTCATCTCTGCTCCCTCCTGTCCCTTCTTGTCAGGGTTATGCCAGCTAGATTTCAATGCAAAAGAATTCACTTAGGGCACAAAAACACAGGGCGGGGCAGAGTACATGTGTGTAGTGATATTGATGACTATGAAGCAGTAAAGTGACCTGGGGGTAATCATATCACATGACCAAAAGGTGATCAGGCAGTGGGAAAAGGCAGTTAGGAGTGCCAGTAAGATTTGGTGGTTCATAGGGAGTCATATCACCAGCAGAAAGAGGGAAGTGGTGATGCCCCTGCATAATTCATTGTTATATCTCCACCTTCATTACTGTGTCCCATTCTGGAGACCACATCTCAAGAAGGACATAGACAGAGAGGAGAAAGACCAGAGGAGGACAACAAAAAGGCTGCATGGAAAGCCCTACAATGAGAGACTAAAAGAACTCAGTATGTACACCCTGGAAGAGAGTAGGGAGATGAGGATATGATGGAGAACTTTCAGTACCTAATGGGGTTAAAATAAGGTACAGATGGAAGTATTTTTTAGAAAGAAAATAGAGCCCAAGAACAAGGGGACATTCTGTGAAGTTGGAGGGAATATATTCATGAGAGATGTAAAAGGTACTTCTTCACAGAAAGAGTGATGGATTCCTGGAATAGCCTTCTACTGGAGGTGCTGGAGGGAAAGACAGTGGTGTGATTCAAGAATGCTTGGGGCAGGCACAAGAGTATCTAAGCAAAAAGAAAAGGAGGAGGAGAAAGAGCTGGAGACATAACTAGGGTCCATAGATATATTATAGGTAGGGAAAAATGGACAAACTGAGTTGGCCAAGTGGGTATGCTGACCACATATCAACATCACCACAGTGAAGACCAGCACAGAGACAGAATTAGCTCAAAATCATTGGGTCACTGTGCTGGTCCTTGCAGAAACCAGTGGTGCATCTGCTCGCATTGTGCCCCCTTCCTCAAGACAACTCTGACTCGGAGTTGTATATTTAAAGAATGAGGGGGTGGGGAACAGCCCCCCACATGGGGGGTTGGGGGGCACAGCCCCCGAAGACAACATGCCAACATTCCTGACAGTACAATGCTGACACTCGGCATTGTGTCTGTCTCTGTCAGAGATGTCGGCATCCAAGATATTACAGCACTATAGGTAAACAGGCCAAGTAATCCTGATCTTCTGTCAGTCTGTTTCTATGTTGGATTCTAAGTTACTTGTTTAACATTAAGCACGGTACTTAATCCAAACTATACTGGTGCTACCACGCAAGTATTATAGTGGTAGAGTAGTGCCAATATAGTTAGGGCTGAAGAGGCTGTTTAATGTTAAATTCCTAAATTTTCCACTTTAATTGCTTCACCACCATTGAACAAATTTGTACAAAATTTTGGATGTGCAGACTCGAGTCCAAAGTCTCTTGACTTTCCAAGTTTTGCTGCAGTCAGATGTGCAGATTCTGAGATCTTAGCACCCACCTAGCACTCAGATTGTTTTGAATTTTACTTTGAAATTTATGGGGTAGAAAGGGCTTGGGCCACAGTGGTGCCTTTTGTTGGTTCGGAGAAAAGACATTAATCTGTTCCAGAGTTATGAGGATTTGAAAGTTTGGTTTGGAGCATGCTCAATACAGTCTTTTGGATAGCTGTTTTATATGATAAAAAGAATTTGGCCCAGATGAAAAAAGATTCTGTTTCATATGTGGGGGAGGAGGTAATCATTTTTTGTCAGAAAAAAATATTTTTTCGTATGGCAGCCATCTTGTTTCCAATTTTTTCAAAACATTGTTTTTGAAAAGCCATAAAGATGGGAGTCACGTGATACCTCAGAATGAATAGCAGCAACTCATCTCTGCTCCCTCCTGTCCCTGCTTGTCAGGGTTATGCCAGCTAGATTTCAATGCAAAAGAATTCACTTAGGGCACAAAAACACAGGGCGGGCAGAGTACATGTGTGAGTGATATTGATGACTATGAAGCAGTAAAGTGACCTGGGGTAATCATATCACATGACCAAAAGGTGATCAGGCAGTGGGAAAAGGCAGTTAGGAGTGCCAGTAAGATTTGGTGGTTCATAGGGAGTCATATCACCAGCAGAAAGAGGGAAGTGGTGATGCCCCTGCATAATTCATTGTTATATCTCCACCTTCATTACTGTGTACCATTCTGGAGACCACATCTCAAGAAGGACATAGACAGAGAGGAGAAAGACCAGAGGAGGACAACAAAAAGGCTGCATGGAAAGCCCTACAATGAGAGACTAAAAGAACTCAGTATGTACACCCTGGAAGAGAGTAGGGAGATGAGGATATGATGGAGAACTTTCAGTACCTAATGGGGTTAAAATAAGGTACAGATGGAAGTATTTTTTAGAAAGAAAATAGAGCCCAAGAACAAGGGGACATTCTATGAAGTTGGAGGGAATATATTCATGAGAGATGTAAAAGGTAGTTCTTCACAGAAAGAGTGATGGATTCCTGGAATAGCCTTCTACTGGAGGTGCTGGAGGGAAAGACAGTGGTGTGATTCAAGAATGCTTGGGGCAGGCACAAGAGTATCTAAGCAAAAAGAAAAGGAGGAGGAGAAAGAGCTGGAGACTAACTTGGGTCCATAGATATATTATAGGTAGGGAAAAATGGACAGACTGAGTTGGCCAAGTGGGTATGCTGACCACATATCAACATCACCACAGTGTAGACCAGCACAGAGACAGAATTAGCTCAAAATCATTGGGTCACTGTGCTGGTCCTTGCAGAAACCAGCGGTGCATCTGCTCGCATTGTGCCCCCTTCCTCAAGACAACTCTGACTCGGAGTTGTATATTTAAAGAATGAGGGGGTGGGGAACAGCCCCACATGGGGTTGGGGGGGCACAGCCTCAAGACAACATGCCAACATTCCTGACAGTACAATGCTGACACTGGCATTGTGTCTGTCTCTGTCAGAGATGTCGGCATCCAAGATATTACAGCACTATAGGTAAACAGGCCAAGTAATCCTGATCTTCTGTCAGTCTGTTTCTATGTTAGATTCTAAGTTACTTGTTTAACATTAAGCACGGTACTTAATCCAAACTATACTGGTGCTACCACGCAAGTATTATAGTGGTAGAGTAGTGCCAATATAGTTAGGGCTGAAGAGGCTGTTTAATGTTAAATTCCTAAATTTTCCACTTTAATTGCTTCACCACCATTGAACAAATTTGTACAAAATTTTGATGTGCAGACTCAGTCCAAAGTCTCTTGACTTTCCAAGTTTTGCTGCAGTCAGATGTGCAGATTCTGAGATCTTAGCACCACCTAGCACTCAGATTGTTTTGAATTTTACTTTGAAATTTATGGGGTAGAAAGGGCTTGGGCCACAGTGGTGCCTTTTGTTGGTTCGGAGAAAAGACATTAATCTGTTCCAGAGTTATGAGGATTTGAAAGTTTGGTTTGGAGCATGCTCAATACAGTCTTTTGGATAGCTGTTTTATATGATAAAAAGAATTTGGCCCAGATGAAAAAAGATTCTGTTTCATATGTGGGGGAGGAGGTAATCATTTTTTGTCAGAAAAAAATATTTTTTCGTATGGCAGCCATCTTGTTTCCAATTTTTTCAAAACATTGTTTTTGAAAAGCCATACAGATGGGAGTCACGTGATACCTCAGAATGAATAGCAGCAACTCATCTCTGCTCCCTCCTGTCCCTGCTTTAAACTATTTTACCGGCGTTTTCTTCTAAACTTGATATTCTTCGAGCAGAGGTTGTATCTAAAGATACCTTGGACTTGTTTCTATTGGAGTTGTCACTAGGAATCCACAATAATGGATGCAGAAATGTGGCAGTCTCCACTATGGTACACACTGCCTATAGTCCTGGACAAAACCTCAAAATGTTCCAAGGCCCAGGGATCGACTGCGGGGCACTCGCCTACCTCTACCTCAGCAACCGTCTCACTTTCAAAGGAGAGGTTTCTTAATGAATTCCAGCCTTTCAAAGAGTCCCTTAAAGAGCTAACTCTGGAACTAAAATCTTGCCGTACAGATCCTGGGAACTTAGGCCAATGGATGGGAGTCGCTGAAGTCCATACTTTCTTGCTAGAACAGTGGAAAGAAAAGCAGGATCCCAAAATTAATGTCCTGAGGCAGAAACTGGATCTAGAAAGTAAAACAGAGGACTTAGAAGGGAGATGCTAAAAAAAAAATATTATTATCTTCGGTTTCCCTGAGGCAGCGGAAGGCTCTAGTCCTATTATTTTTGACTAGAAACATTTGAACAAGATAGCGGGGCCAATCAGCTTATAATCCATTTTATATGATTGAGCGGGCACATCACATTGCTTCCTTCATCCTTGTCCAGCAGATGGATTGCCCCCCTGACCACTTATCTTGAAATTTTTGAGCTGCCTAGATGAATAGCTCACCCTTCAGAAGACTCAGGAGCTTTGTGAGGCCTTTGGGAAGGGTTCTCACTACAGATCACACAGGACCTGCCCACTCTGACCCACCAGAAGAGAGCCGCCTACCACCAGGTGGTCATGAAGTTGATTGCTGCTGGGATTCACTTTAAGATGATTTACCCGGCTCACTTTCAAGAACTGGTGCAAGGGATATGGCGCTCTTTTGAGTCAGTGGATCAGGCATCTAAGTAGCTGAATGGACTTCTTCCCAATCTCTTTAAAGAAAGACAAATATAGGTATTACTCAGCTGCCCTTACCTTTGTGTGAATCAAGCCTTAATTCCTGTACCAGAGATGTTTTTTTTTCTTTGATACACATTCCTGGTTCAAAATGGGTTCATGCAGCTCAATAAGTTGTGTTCCAGAAGTTTTGGTGCAGTTAGATTCATCATTCTGTGGTTCTGTTCATTGCATGGTTCCTGTAGTCAACAGATGTGATCTTCATAATACCAAAGTTCATACTGGCATGCTTGGACTGTCAATTTGTGGGACTTGAACATCCTGATTGTACACGCCTTTTTTTTTTTTAGCAAGTACGATGCCAGACTGTAGTCATTTGTTATATCAAGTCTGGATCTTGATTCGATCTGGGATTTTGCTCCGCATTTGCTTCTTGTCATTCGTAGCTTTCTCGCCGTCTAATGACACAGGTGCGGTACTCGTTAATCCCATAATCGGATGCCCTGCCACCATGACCAGACTAAATTGCTGGCTTGTGACCTGGATAATCTTGGTAATTGTGTGCACTAAGCAGTGGGTCTCAGATTCACAATGATGTTTCAAGGGTTGCAGTGGATAAAGGAACCCCTTGTTCTTATTTCTGCATTGAGTTCATGATTTCAGATCAATATCAATGAATGGCCCACTTCGCTTCAGATTAGACTGATGTTTTATATGAACTATTTATTCTTTGGTTCCCTTCCTTTTGTTATTATTGCCAATGGAATTTGGAATGACATATTATGCCTATGCTATCCCCTTTAGGACCTTGTTCATAATTTTTAATGATCAAATTTTGAAGATTGACTTTTGTATATACTGCATGGGGGATTTAGCTCTGAGGATAGCGTTCTGTTTTTTGGGTTTGAGGGGCAGGTATTAATGGTTAGTTTTTCTGGGGATTTTTTTATCTCCCAGGCTGATCATCTTGGATAGATATAAGTGGTACTTATCTGGGTTTTTTTCTTAGTCCCAACTGATCCTTACTCAGATGCTTGGGTATTATTGGGTCATTTTAATATTACTGTTCATTATGATCCGATGATCTACTGGTCTTGGTGGAGTTTTCATACTGCCTATACTCATTTTAAGTATAATTTTTAGTGTCTTTAATTATCTAGAGTGTAATTTACATTGGGTTTTCATTTTCATAGATTTTGGTGCAGTTCTAGCTAGTATATTTTGGGGCAGGGAGGGCAGGAGTTTGAGGGGTTTAGGGGCCTACTGGGTCATAATGTCGTATGTGTAATAGTGCATGGCATTATGCTGAAACCCGGACCTGTGTGCTCTCCATGTTGGACCCCCCCTGGAGTTAGAATCCTTAGTGGGGAGGTCTGGGGCAGAGCCCCCACAAAAGAAAAATTAACATTGAAGTGTGAAACACTCTTATGCCACACAATATTCTGCCATGTGCAGTATTGATCTTGTGCCATTTAGGGGATAGCAGCTACTAGTGTTGATGGACATCATGTACTGAGTAGGGAGGGCTTGGTCTTCTTACTCAGAGGGAAGTTTTTTTTTGATGGGCTTCATCCTTTATGGCATACTCCATACCTGTATGTTTCTCTAGTAGGGATTTTGTTTAGGTACATCATGTTTTTGTGGACTAGTCTGAAGACCGGGCTAGGTTACTTTAGTCCCTCTATGTCACTGATTACCTTGTGGGAAAATGCAGTAGGAGACCTGGGTAGCATTAATAGGGCACAATTTTTCTTTGGTGAGGGGACTGCTGAGGGGTTTGGGATAGGTAGGCATAGGGGTTGTATAATTGTGGATCCATGATGCCGGTGTGACATCCCACACAGCGAAGTCCCCCACACTGACAAAAACCCATCTACACCCCTGACACCAAAGCATTGCCACACTGACTGGCAACACGCCAACACCAATGGCCACTCTCAATTGTGGCAATGAAGGGGGCTGCATCCTCACACACCCCCATGCTGTGGCTGTGCCCCCCCACCGCCCCCATACTTTAGATATCTAACTCCACATGGTACAGACAGTGGAGCTGCAAAGTCCATCACAGTGAAATCCACAACACTGCAAATACAGCCGCTGTCGGGGTTCACTGTGGGGGGTTCACTGTGTGGGTGTCACTGTCATGGCGGCATACCTATAATTGTAAAGAAGGTGGTTTGGGATTTTATGGGACTGAATTTGGGCGGTGGGTTGGGGTATTTCTGCTTGATTCTTTATTAAGCCTCCTTTGCACCCAGTTGGTTATTGTTGTAGCTAGGAGTGAATATTTATACATTTCTTTCCTGAACTGAAATTAAGGTTTTCAGTAGAGAGGCTTGATCTGGTAATATTGGATAGGGGGAGGGTGGTGGCTATATGGACATAATCATGATTTGTCAAAGTATTAGTGTGAGGAATGTCATTGTTTACTGTTATCTAGTCTGTTTCTATGGCAGGTTCTTTTAAATATGTTTCTAGGAATGTAAGGGGTGCCCATTCAAAGGTGAAACATTATCAGATCATTAAGCATTTAAAACATATCAGATGTAATATAGCTGTCTTACAGGAGATTCACTTGCTCTCCTCAGAGGATCTATTATTTCTCCATTACACAGTAGCACAAGTATTTGCTGTGGGTATTAGCACTAATAAGGGTGGAGTTGCAATTTTGATTTTTAGGGGGACAAATGTTCATTTAGTACAGGGTATAGAGGACCCCCATGGCCGGTATATTTTGGTCTGTGGAATTTTAGGTCACACTGAAGTCCTTTTGGGAAGTGTTTATGGCCTTAACACAGATAACCCTGCTTTTTTCATGGGTTTAGCTTCTGTTTTCGTCCCGTTCATTATGATTCCCCTGGTTATTGGGGGTGATTGGAATCTCCTATTCACTCAAGATTTAGATACTGTAGATCTTGGAAGACCTCGGTGGGTCTTTCTCCAGCGCAGCACTCCATTAGAGGTTTGGTTCACTCTGTTGGGCTCTGTGATCCCTAGCGCATTTTCCATTCTAATGTTAAAAATGTTACCTTTCACTCTGCTGTGCAGTGGACTCAGTCCTGGCTCGACTACATTTTAATTGGTTGGGGTCTTTTCAGTGCAGTTCAGGGTTCAAAGATCGACCCACAGGTTTTTTCTAACAACTAGCAAGTCTGGGTCCAACTTACATTAGTGTCTTTTCTGCAGAAAGATACCACGTGGAAATTAATTAACCAATTTCTTAAGGACCAGTTTCTTGTAGATAGAATTAAGGATCAAAATGATCTTTTTATATCTCAAAATTGTGGCTCTGTAGATCATGTAGTTGTAGAATGGTGTTGATTTAAAAGTTTCATAAGACTGGAATTCATCCATTTAGCTTCCAAGCAGAAGCACAATTGGGAGAAGGAGGCCACCACCCTTTTGCGATACATAAGAGAATTGGAAAAAGCCCTGAACCCCTCTACACCTGAATCATTAAACAGGGAGTTTATTATGCTTAGGGATAAATATGCTGATTTATTAAGGGACAAAGCAGAATAGGCTATATTTAAAACCCATTCCACTTATATTGACCAAGGAGAGAAGGCTGGACAGCTGACGGCATTATGCCTTCAAAAGAAGGAGGCTTCGTGGTTAATCTTCACAATTCACTCTGACCAGGATAATACTACTAATGTCTCCCTGAGGGACATTGCTAAGGAATTTGAGAAATACTACCACTTTTTCTATTGTCCTATGGTACAGCTCCCAGACTGTTCTGAGGTTCATCAATATCTGGCTGACATATCGCTTCCTTCCTTAGATACCATGCAACAGGACCATCTCTTAGAACCTGTCTCTGACCAGGAGATATTAGTGGTATTTAACTCCTTAGCCCCTGACAATGCCCCCTGCCCTGATGGTCTCACCTCTAACTTTTACAAAATCTTTGCTAAAGAACTTGCCCCCTTTTTGTGTCATGTGTTTCTTTTTATTGATGATTTAAGCATTTCTGAATTCCTGAATATGCCAGATGTTAACTGGAGCACCTTTGCTGGAGGCACATCCAAGAGCAGGGTCATTCTTGATGCCCTACAGGGTGCATGCCTCAGACAGCTAGTACTGGAACCCACTCGGGAGGGAGCAGTCTTAGACCTGGTACTCTCAAATGGGGACGGAGAAAGAATCTCAGATTTAGAAGTGGGTAGCCATCTGGGAACAAGCAACCACCAAACAGTGTGGTTAACGATAAACACAGCCATACAATCAAGCCATACAAAATTAAGAGTATTGGACTTTAGGAGGGCTGACTTTGGAAAAATGAGAGAGTGCCTCAGAAAAGCATTAGCAAACAGGCAAGAAGGAGGGGTGGAGGAACAATGGGGAGTAATCAAAACAGCCATCACAGAGGCAACAAGCCTTTATGTAAAGCAAATCAACAAAACACAATGAAAGAAAAAACTACTATGGTTCTCAAAAGAGGTGGCAGGGAAGGTTAATGAGAAAAGGATAACATTCAGGAAATATAAGGAAACACAGAAGGAGCAGGACAGAGAACTTTATCAGTTAAAGCAGAAAGATTCTGGGAAGGCAGTCAGAATAGCAAAGGCCCAAACTGAGGAAAGGATAGCCAACTCTGTTAAGAAGGGTAATAAGACCTTTTATAGGTGCATTATGGAGCAAAGGAAGACCAAAGGAGGGATACTGAGGCTTAATAAAGGGGAAGGAATGTGGGTAGAGGGTGACAGTGAAAAAGCAGGGATACTGAATGAATATTTCTGCTCAGTATTCACAAAGGAAGAGGAGGGGGAGGTACCTAAACCAAACAAGAGAAACACTCTGAAAATGAGGGTCGATACCTGTCCATTTACAGAAGAAAGGGTTCTGAAAGAACTAATAAAATTGAAGGTGGACAAAGCAATGGGGCCTGATGGGATTCACCCAAGAATTATAAAAGAACTAAGGGCAGAACTAGTGACACCGCTGACTACTCTCTTTAACAAATCATGGGAGGATGGGGTGGTACCTGAGGAATGGAGGAGGGCAGATGTGATTCATCTTCATAAAAGTGGGAGTAGGACAGAGGCAGAAAACTACAGACCAGTTAGTTTGACCTCAGTGGTAGGGAAAATGATGGAATCTCTTCTGAAGAAAAGAATTGTTGAGTACCTAGAGGCCAGTGGAGCACAGGACCCAAGGCAGCATGGATTCATGATGGGAAGGTCATGTCAGATGAATCTAATAGATTTCTTTGATGGGGTGACCAAAGCAGTAGACCAGGGAGGGGCTATGGATATGGCTTACCTAGATTTTAGCAAGGCATTTGATACAGTCCCACACAAAAGATTAATACACAAGTTAGCCAGACTTAGAGTGGGTTCCAAGGTGGTAGCCTGGATAAAAAATTGGCTAGACAACAGGACGCAAAGGGTAGTAGTAAATGGAGTCCACAGTGAAGAAAGGAGGGTTACTAGTGGGGTACCACAGGGTTCATTACTGGGACTGATCCTTTTTAATGTCTTTATAAGTGACATTGCAGAGGAACTGGAAGGAAAAGTATGTCTTTTTGCAGATGACATAAAGATATGCAACAGGGTTGATACACAAGATGGAGTGGAAAGGATGAGAAGCGACTTGGCAAGGTTGGAAGAATGGTCAAATGTATGGCAGCTCAGATTCAATGCAAAGAAGTGCAAGGTAATGCACCTGGGAAACAAAATCCCAGGGCAAGAGTACACAATGGGGGGTGAGATACTGACAACAGTAAAAATGGAAAGGGACCTGGGGGTAATTGTCAGATGACCTAAAGGTGTGCAAGCAATGTGAGAAGGCAGTAAGGAAGGCTGGGGGGATACTGGGATGCATAGGGAAGGGCATCAATAGTAGAAAACAGGAAGTCATTATCCTTCTATACAGACAGTTGGTGAGACCCCATCTGGAGTACTGTGTGCTGTTCTGGAGACCCCATCTCCGCAAAGACATAGACAGAGTGGAAGCTGTCCAGAGGAGGGCAACCAAAATGGTGCAGGGTCTGCACCAGAAGACATATGAATAAAGACTAAAGGAGCTTAATATGTATAGCCTTGAGGAAAGAAGGGAGAGGGGGACATGATAGAAACTTTCAAGTACCTCAAGGGAATCAACAAAGTCCACGAGGGTAGCATCTTTCAGAAAAAGAGATGTGCAAGAACAGGGGGCACAATTTGAAGATAAAGGGGGACGGCTCAGAGGTAAAGAGAGGAAGTATTTTTTCACAGAGAGGGTTGTGGATGCATGGAACAGCCTCCCTGAGGAGGTCGTGGAGTCAAGAACAGTGGGGGAATTCAAGAATGCATGGGACAGACATAAGGCAGTCCTAGTGGGGGGTGGGAGGAAGTAAGCTGTTGGTTAACTAGGATCTGCAGGTTATCTGTTAGGTAGGAAAATGGGCAGACCAGGTGGGCCAAGCGGTCCTTATCTGCCATCAGATTCTATGTTTCTATGTTTCAAATTGCACTCTCCTGGAAGTTTTAATTGTATTGCTTTTAAAACATGGGAAATCCTCTCATGCAGTTTCCAGCTGCCACCCAATTTCCTTACTAAATTATGATATAAAAATCTTATCTAAGGTATTGGCATCTAGGATAGGAGCAGTCTGTGCTAGCCTTATTAGCTGTGAATAACTTTGTTTTATGTCCACCCACTCTTAAGCAGATCTTTTGCGCAAACTCTCATATTTTCTCCATATCCATGGATTTGTATGCACCAGCTGTCTTGGTTTTTCCTGGACATGGAGAAGGCCTTTGACTGAGTGAATTGTGCATTTCTTTTAGCTTCTTTGGAGGCATTTGAATCCCCCCCCCAACTTTTCTCTGCTGGATTAAAGTGATATACTCATCCCCTGGTGCTAAGATTTACTGCAATTGTGTTTTTTCCTCTTCCTTTTTTATATTCTGTTACCTGGCAAGGCTACTCCTTTGCACACTTGTTTTTTTAATCTTTATTTAGAACCCCTACTTCTCCATCTCAAAAATACTCCCAATTTGCGTGGTGTGCAGTGGTATCTCGAAATCTCAAATTATCCACATATGCAGATGATATTTTGCTACATATTATAAACCCCAAAGTATCTATCCTGGTGGCACTGTCAACTATTTCAGAATTCAATAGGTTTTGGAATTATAAATTTAATATGGAAAAGATGGTGGTTAATGCTCGCAAGTATCTGAGGTGGATTGACTCTGCTGAAGAGGGAGATACTTCTGTTTATTACCCTATCTAGCTTCAATTAGAAAAGTAATTGATTAAGGCAGCTGGATCTACCCCACTGGCACTTCTATTTTCTCCCATGAAGGCTCTCCCCTCATTTACTTGAGAGTCAGTAACTGGGACCTCAGTCCATGTGCATTTGCAATGTGGTCAGCTATGTACTATAAACCTTTTTTATGATATCGCCCAGCCCATCCTAAGAAACCCTTTTCTCAAAATCAGGGGCAAGGTGATAGATGAGCTTTGGAAGCCTCTGCTGAATGGCCTTAGTTTATGCAATCTACTTCACAATGGGGGAATTGTTGATCTATCAGTCTAGGCTTGTTGCTTTACAACTGGATGCTAGAACCATATTTAAGGTGTATCAGCTTAGTTACTGTTTACCGCAACAGTTTGGTTTAACACTGGGTCTGTTAACTATGAAGAATTATTGCAATCTGCTATTGCCACAGCCCAGCAACCACGTGTGGTTTCTAAATTGTATTCATTTTATTTTCCAGGATATATTCAGAATTAACTGGTAAATCTCCTTATTGGATTGCAACCCTCCCTCAATCTGATTGTGATGGGCCTAAAATATGGTAAGCTCTGTATGCATATACAGATGTGTCAAGCCAGGATGAAGCACAGAAATGCTGCAGAATAACGCAGAATACTGCAATTTATTGCAGGGGCCATTGTATGGCAAAGGCAATTAAGCCCTTTTGTCATGCAGGATTTTGTGACATGTCATTACTGCAAGTTACTGTGCTTCATCATGGCTGACACATCTGTATCACTCATGATAGGCTTTGCCTTACTCAATTTCATATTTCGAATAATCTTTACTTTATGCTTTCTAAGTTATTTAAAATGGGATGGTTGCAATCACCGATGTGCACACATTGTGGTCAATCAGAAGGTACTTTATATCATATTTTTGGGGAGTGCCCCTAGTGGCTGCATTGTGGAACTTAATTAAATCCAATATAGATCCATTACTTTGGGTAGAAGAATATTTCATGCCAGAGATCTGCTTGGTAGGTTATTATAGCTGAATCTCGGTAAGGGAAAGGAGATGTGTTTTGGCTATGATCTTGATATAAGTTAAGAGACTGGTTCTTAGTCATTAGTTGGATCAATCTTTACTTTCCTACAATGAATGGTTGCAAGAGTTTCTTGATAACCTTTTTACTGAAAAACAAATAGTTAGTATCCATAATAGGTTACCTAGTTACACCAAAATATTGAGTAGATTTCATGCCCTTTACACAGCTTAGGGTTCTTGAATGGATTCCCTCCTCTCCTATTACTATGGTATTACCTGTAGGTTATTCTTAGTTTATGTTGCTTACTTAGAATATTTCTCACTCACTCTTGATTGATGCCTGGTACATTACTGATGTTGCTGCCATGGGGTTGTGGGTGATGGTGGATGGGTTTGGTAGGTTGTATGTTTGCTGTGTATGTTCGGTTGGGGGGTTGTTTGTGGTTTTAATGCATCGTTAATGTACTGTTTGTTTGTTGTTATAAACTTAATAAAGAATATTCAATTCCAAAAAAAAAAGAAAAGCCATAAAAATGATATTCAGCAGAGACACCAAGACAAGTATCTTGGTAATTAGAAGCTCCTTAGTGGATTCTGAAATTAGTTTTTAGAAAAATCACCCCAAAATGTGTTCCCAAAATGTTTCAAAATCTTTTTTTATGACCTGCATTTCCTTTTTCTTATGGCCATATGAAAAAAGATTCCTTTCATATGATAAAAAGAATGTGGAGTTAGTTTTTTCAGATTCTTTTTTTCATATGAAGGTTTCATATAAAGGAATCCTTTTTCATATGACTGACACAACCTCTTGAAAAAGGTCCCATCATATGAAAAAAATAATTTTGACTTCATTTTTTTCATATGCTGTTTTTTGTATGAATTACACAACTGCATGAAAAAAATTCCTTCATATGAAAAAAAAAATTAAGACCCCCCCCCACATATTTCAACTCTAAGAAGCCATAACTCCATGGAAATGTTCATTTATGGGATAATCTATATAAAAAATATAGGTCTTTATGTGTACTACAACAGTAATACATAACATTCCCACCCCCCCCAAAAAATTGAAGCCATATACAAAATAAAAAAAAAAACCTGAAAAATTACAAAATGTCAATTTGCATATGATAACAATGCAACTTTAATAAGCGGTAACTCTATCAGTCTTTGAAGTTAATGGACAATGTATATATCAATAGAAAGGTCTTTGTGGCTAGTACAACACTAAGCCCTTCAGAAATAAGAAATGAGAATGGTCCATCTCTTCAAAAAAAATTACAAAGAAGCACATAAATTGCTTTTCTGGAGGAATGGAACTGCATAGCATGGTAGACCCTAAGCTTCCATACCCACATGCACAAGTGTATAAATGGAGGCACAGAAGCACTGGCCCACAGGGCCCTGTATTTCCATATTCACATGGATGTCTTCACAAAGGTCACAAAGGGTCCTGCGTGAATGATGATATGCCTCTGCTACTTTAAAAAGTAAGGAAATTCATTGCATAAGTCTTCATTAATGCACCAGTTAGGGTTAAACTGACAAAAGTAGGGAAATGTGGTGTTAGGGTTTCCAATCCTAAAACCCCACCCCCACCATGCAAGCAGCATAAAGTAAAAAAAAATGAGTGTTTTGGTATCCGGAGTGTTGACAAATCAGGCATGGCATCTTCCTTGGGGTTATCAGCCTTAATGCTCACCCTAGTTTCATATAGTCTGCACATCTGAGCATATTTGCTGATGGAATGGGGGGGTGTTAGGTTGTTAACCCAAGGAAAATCCCAGGCCTGCTTTGCCAAGATTCAAGACAGCCAAAACCATACTTTTTTTTTTCTTTTTGTTGCTTGCAGGGTGAGGGTGGAGTGTTAGAGCTGGAAACCCTAACACCACATTTCCCTACTTTATTTGTTTAACAATGACTGGTACATTAAGAAGTTTCTTGCAATTAATTATCTCTATATCTTTTTTTTGAATACATGCTATTAACTTTTAAGAACTATATCATCCAGTAAAATCATACAAGCAATGTCACAATGAAGAATACATAATTGTACTCCCTTTACAAACACCCACATGCACCCTTTCCCAGCCCTTCCCTTCCATAGTTAATTATGAGTGAGTAACTATTTAATAATAAGAAGATAAAGACAGAAGTAGTAATGAAATTAATAATGTATCCATTGTAAGTAACATAAGTGCAACCATTAATTTATAAGGTTGGACAACTAAGTTTCACGAGATCCCCACCTCTTAGAATAGAGCAAAAAAGTATCTTGAGTTGACACTACTATGCATAGAATATGCAGTATTTGTGACATTTCTCTGTACTATTCAAGAAAAGATGGACGCTTTCATTAAACCAATGATGTAAAATTAACTTCTTTGTAACCATATAAATTAATCTTAAATAATAACATTTGTTACCCATCAGTTGTTGGGTGTCCATCCCTAAAACACAATTTTTAAAAGTAAAAGCAGAGGAAATTCCTCAAGCTGGGTCCAGTTTCTTAATTACTATATTCCATAGTACCTTAGTCTTTGGACAATCCCATAAAATATGTAAGCATGATCCTACTGCAGTGTTATATCTAATAAACTTCAGTGAATTTAGAATTCCCCACTTGTACAAGTGTTCAAGTGAATTATAAACTGTTTGTATTATTTTAAATTGGGTGTATTTATATACATCAGATGGTATATATTGATGAGCATTTTACCATATATGTTTCCACTGGACCTCTGAAATAGGTTGAGCTAGAACTTTTGACCAATAATTGTGTGTTAGTTTCTGTGGGCCCGATTCCCAGTCACATGGCACAACTCATGGGCATATGCGAATTGTGCCATGTGGCACTATGCCGGGGACCCTGCGCCCCATTCTATGACAGGCAGGGTCCCCAGCACCTATGACCAGTGACTTGTGACAGCTGCAGGTGTGCACCACAGGAATGGATCACCAACCCTTGGTGCAGCATATAATGGCCAGCAATTAACTGCCCTCCTGGAGCCCCTCACCCTGTACAACCACCACAAATTTCAGGGGGCAATGGGAGAGTTGGCTGGTTGGCATAACTGTAAGAGGGGGCACAGCACACATTGGACATGGGTGGCACCCCTAACTTGGGGAGTGGGGGTCATCACTGTGTTGGTGTGTGTGTGTGTGGGGCAAGGGAATATGTGTACCATGGCAGTGTGGGGGGCATCTATCATTTTGCCAGGATGGATGCCCTTTAGACCACTTCTATGCTGGTCTAACCCCACTGCACCATGTCCTGACTTGGAACTGCGTTAGTGGGTTACGGCAGCCACCTTTTTGGAATAGGGTGCAGGTGCTGCTGTAACCCACCCTTGCACCATGCCACAGCAGTTTGCGGGTGTAGTGGGTGGCATAGCACACCTGTGGTGCAACCTGTTTGTGGCATGGCACAAGCTGCAACTTGGAATTCCAACTTGTGGAACGCATGGTGCAAGGTGCAATTTATGTCATAGGGTCTGGTGTAAAGTGCCTTGCAGCATGTGTAAGTTATTTTGGAATTGGGCCCCATATGTTCAGTTTCTCTAGTTGAATTGTTTTATAGATTTTTTGGTATGACCCAGTGTTTCAAGTCCAGTTTCTCTACATCTCCAGAAAATATGGTAGAGAGACTTTTGCTTTGGGGTTCCCTAATTTTGAATGTAACCAGTATTTAATCTGAAAATATGTGAAATAGTATTTCCTTCTTAAATTATAAGCTTGTGACAAAATAACAAATGAAATCCTTTTATTATCTAGGATAAACTGATTAGTATATTCCTTGGTATTTTAAAATTTCGATTAAGCCGTAATGGTTGTTCCCATGGATTAATAAGTGTCTTCCCCATATACTTTTTGATTTGACAAAGAAATACCAATAGGTGTACATTTTAATGAGTTAGGCAGAGCTTTATAATTGATATGTAATAAGGCCTTGTGAAAAATATTATTTAAAATACAAAGTTTGTATTCTATATTAAGTCACTGGGGAATATAGGATGTTTGTGTTTCTCTCATGAAAACATCTGATATATTTGTTAGTTTGTGAGGCATAATAATATGTAAAAAAATTTGGTGCCCCTAGTCCACCTTTAATTTTTGGGCCATCAGTCAAGGATAATTTAATCGGGGTTTGTAGCCTTGCCAGATAAAATTTGAGAAAAGTCTAAGTAAATTGTTTTACCAACTAGCTGTTAATTTAGTAGATAGCATTATCAATAGATGCAATATTTTTTTGGCTATCAGGTCATTTTTATGAAATTAATCCTGCCCCAGGAGGATAAGGGTAATTTTTGCCATCTTTCTAAATGTCACTGCCCAGGGCTGCATGCAGTGGCACATGCATGCACCTGTGCACACCTGTTTGCTCTATGCTGGACTTGTTCTATTTTTTGTATGTCTTTCCTAAGGTAAGGACTCCAGACAGGGGAACAGTAGTCCAAGTGGGGGCCAAAATAAGTCTTGTATGGGGCAAAATGCAGGTTCTGTTCCTGGAAACAAAGGCCTTTCTTATACATCCTACTATCCTATTTGCCGTTTCAGCAATTATGTTACAATGTTCACTAAATTTTAAATCGTTTATCAATATATTGTCCCAAATCTCTTTCCCCTTTCAACTTTACCACGTTTATGCCCATTTAGAAAGTAGTCATAGCACCTAGTTTTACTCCCAAGGTGTATGACATCACTTTTTTGTTGACTGAAGAACATTTTATTTTCCTTTGCCCATTCTTCTATCACTGCCAAATCCTGTGATAGAACCTCTACGTGCTCCTTAGTATCAGCGATTGCCCCCAAACATGGAGTCATCAGCAAATTTAATACTCTAATTCTTAACATTAGAATTCATATCTGATATAAGCAAATTAAACAGCACAGGGTCCGAAACTGAGCCATGAGACACCCCGCTAGTCACTCTGCCAGTGTTTGAGAGGAACCCTCTTATCCTAACCTTCTGCAATCTATCTCTCAGCCAGGCTTCAATCCATTTTACTATCATGCCATGTATTTCTTTTTTAATTAGCTTATCAAGAAGAACAGAATGGGGAACTTTGTTGAATGCCTTCTGTAGAACTAAGAAAATCACATCAACTGGCAGATTGCTACTTAAGGCTTTACTAACCTTTTTATAGAAAATCAGCATGTTACTGTAGTAGCACATGGTCTATTTGGTTTAAAACCATGCTGAGTGTGATCTGATAAGTTCTTCCTATTTATATCCTCCTCAAGTCTTTTCTTAACTAAGGTTTCCATTATCTTGCCTAATGTTGATGTAAGGTTAACAGGTTGATAATGACTATGTTCCTGTTTGTTCCCCTTTTTATGAACAGGTGCCATGGTGGCAACCCGCCAATCATCAGGCATTTCACCAGTGTCCATAAAAATGTTACAAAGTGTTGTAAATGGTTCAACTAGCTATTTCCTAATTTATTTTAATAGTTTTTGATTGAGGTCATCTGGTCCAGCTGATCTATTGACTAATTTTTTTCAAGTAATTCCTTAACTTCTACTCTACTTATGGTGTCGCTTCACTCAAAGAACTACTATTATCATGAAATACTCTTTCTAAAATTACCTGTTCCTGGTGTTTATCTTGCTCGGTGTTAAAAACAGAAGTATTTATTAAATTCTTCTGCCATTTCTTGTGGATCTGACTCTTCTCCTTTTTTCCAGGACCAGGGGTCCTACTGTTCTTTTGGCTGATCGATAATTAACATAGGCAAAAAACTCCTTCCCATTATCTTTGTTGTGAGCCAGATTAAATTTTAGTTTTTTCCTCTCCTGCCCTGTAATTTTTGTACTTAATTTTTGCTGTTTCTTATAATATTCCCCATTAATTTGACTATTGTGATTTTTTATAGCCCTGTATGTTGTTCTTTTTTTATTCAATTCTTTCTTTACTTTGCTGGTAAACCAAAGTGGCACGTTACCCTTTTTATTGTATAGTTTCCTAATAGGTATATGTATTTCTTCAAGTTCATGTATTTTGCCTTTTATTACTTTCCAGTGTTTATGAATTGATTCTGTGTTCTTTGGTGTATTCCATTCCCAGGAATGAAATGCAGTTAAGATAGATTTATAGTCTGCCTTAGAGTAATTTTTCATTGTGGATATCCCTTTAATATATTCAATTTTAACTACTATACTAAGATAAATAATATTGTGATCACAACTGATTAATGGTTCCAATATTTCCAGCCATATCATGGCTGTATATTCCTACTATGTGTGAGCTCCCATATTTTTCAGAGTTAATTGAAAGGGCCATACCACATTACTAGTTACTAAAGCTAAAATCTGAAGAGAGGAATTAAATGAAGAAATACTGTACACAATAACTGAAAATTTCAAATAATACTGTTTTATTTACTCAGTCTATACATACATTATATTTCATTAAAAGCAATGACACATATTGAATTATCATTATGACACATGTATTATACAATATAATATTTATAATATGCACTGTGAAGCTTTATTGCCTTCAGAAATTATTTTTAAGGTGTCAGAACTAAATTACAAAAATGGGTAAAAGGTTATTTGCATGGTAAAAGACACTTCAGATCACTAAGCATTGGAGAAGATTTTATAATAATTATCGATCTCTTCTCAAAAATATTTTTTCAAAAGCATTTTGGATTCTAGAATCATATTCAGTTAACATAATGCAATGCTTATTAAAGCATCACAACACTTATATGATGAACAACAATTTATCAAAAGGAAACAATGTGTTTACAAATGTGGGAAGGATATAATAAAATGCAAGTACGGGTAAATTCATTGCTAGGCCAAATGGTGCTCTTGCATTAAGTACCAAAATCCATAGTGATTCCCATTGTTTTAAGTTGTTACACCAGTCATTTCCTCTTCTCAAAACAGGGATCTGTTTGAAAATCATAAATTCAAATGAATATATATAACCGTTTTGAAGTGTTGACCAACTGAGCATTCATGGCATTCTCCATAAATTGATATCAAATGTTCTTGTATGTATGTATGTATTATCATTACTAATATATTTTTCCAACAAACTCAGTTATAGAGTCTGCATGCGTATGTGTGTGTGTGTGTGTGGCTGGGGTGTTACTGGCTTCATCCAGCTTTGGTCAGGGTGTATTTTTCTTTCTCTGTCTTTCTATTACAATGGATATAATGAAGGTGAGAGCTGCCTAGCACTCACATGTACACAATGCATGGTCATGCTGCTGTCAGGAGGCATCATAGCCACCAATAGAAGCACCTGCTTCAACTCCACCTGTGGTCACGCAGGTGGTGTTTGCAGAATCAAGTACATTACCCTCCCTCCTCAAATGAGGAGAGCATCCACTAGAATGCTTGGTCTTCCTCTTCTTTTCAGCCCCTCTATGACTGGCTATTTACTGAATCCATGTCCCCAGCATCACAACAGCAGGCCTGCCATTGCACCAATAGGACATCTCCAAAATTATCTTTTAGTCAAAACCAGTTGGGCCCTGGTAATTTCTTTTTTATTTTAAACTGTGCATTTATAACACTAGTTTAATCACTGTAGATAACCATAGGAAGTATATAAAACACACATGCAGAATAAATTATGCTACAAAATATCACTGGATTTTTCAATTAATCTCTTATATTCTATCTCCGTTTTGGAAAACACTCAGCACAAAATTCAATGATAAGACATTCAACTAAAGAAAGCAAAGCAGAGTCCACAAGTGGAGGGGCCCACATTAGATTATGTATCATCAATAAAGAGAGATATAATCGTATTACTTTTAAAAGTTAAGGTTATAAATGGTCACCAGCTTAGTTAACTAAAATTGAATACATTCATTATTTTAGCAAAAAAGAACATGGACACAAAAAGCTGATTTTTTAACTTAAAGGTTACTTAAGTTATTTTGCAAATAAAGAACTAAAGTCTGGCTTCATGGAGTGATAAAGGAAAGGCTGCTGTTTAAACTGATGCTAAAACTCAGCATTTATAAATTAAAGATTAATGAAGGTTTGTGGCATTTAAAAAATTTAAACAACAGCCTTCCATTTGGAAAAGCTACCTAGCCAACTCTTAAAAAAGACTGATAGATGTCAGACATAATGACATCATAGTGCTAATTAGTTCCTTTCACCCTGACCATTACACCATTCTTTAAGCAAAATAATGACAATCATACTATAACGTTTATTATTTGTAACAATGCACATGTATGGCCATGATTTTGTTTCTTTTTTGTTACATAAGCAGCCAAAATTGGTCTTTTTGTCAGCCAAACAAAACAGCGGCATCAGGCAGCAAATACCAGTACTTGGTGTTCTAGTGTTAAACCCTTCTGAAGTGCAACACGCCATGCATGATAGTTCAAAAGCTCAGTGACTCACAGGCTAAAATTTAAATATTACTGTTAATCCAACAAATATAACTTCCCTATTATCAAATGCTCCCCTCTTCGCAACCAGCCCACCCACCTGCCTGCCAGAATGTAGTCACATACTCCATTAAATTACTCTTCTCTGAGACCTGTTCCTGTACATACAACTGCTGGTCCCCTATCCAACTACAAAGCACACCTGGTTGCTTTTATGCCTGTTGTAGTAGTCTGAGCTCCCATCTACTGAATCTGATTCTTCCTTCCATCCCAGATGGCAGTAGTAAATGACGTGCATATGCATGTCTTTTATTAGTGTCAGCTGAAAAGGTAGAATAAGTGTTGCAGTTTTGGTATTATGAATGTTGTGGTGCCTGCACTTCTGCAGCCAGAGGTTGGTGTTTCCGTAATACACCTGCACCTACAGAAACACAGTTCTGTCAGTTGTCTGTATGTCTTACAGTGTGCATAAGTACCTGAGTCTACAGATGTGCTAGTCCCATGGAGGCCTCCACTTCTGCAGAGAAAATAACTCTTATAATTTGGGTATCACAGATTTGTATCTGTGGCTGGAGGGGTGTGTGCTTCTGTGCACAGAAGTAGCATTGTGATTTAAGTATCATGGATATCTGCCTGCACTATGCAGAGTAAAGTGAGTGTGCATGTCTTGTGGTGTGCATGCCACAGATACAAATCCACAAAGAATAGCACATCTTTGCTACTGCATTCATGTCACCTGGAAACAGTTGTGTGTTGTTTGTTTTACCTGATAAATGGTCATCTGTGGTTGCTTGAGTGGTTTTGTGATTTTATTGGTTAAGTGGGGGTGGAGTTGGAGTTGGAGTTAGAGTTGGAAGTCCTAACACCACAATTCCCTTACTTTTTGCATTAAGCTGAACACTAATGGATGCATTAATTATACATATACTGTTTAAAATTTATAGGAATGGTGTTCCAGTGGCTGTGACCCAGAAGTAGGGTGAGGAGCTTGTCTGATTTAAAAGCCCATACTGCCCAAGCAGTGCATGAGCATGCAACACTCCCATAAATGGTGGCAAATGTCCTATTGTTCTGCACCAGTATGAAAGTGGTTTTACTGTTATATGTGCAATATGCATTGTAAGGACAAGCAATAATTTGGTAAGCTATAGCTAAGTTGATGTGGTAGCTGGTGACACAAATTCTAAAGCTGCTTTGTATTCTCTGTGAATTCCGACCACAGCAATATATATTATGTGAGTGAGGAAGAACTTCATAAATTGTAACTTAGTCTTTGCTGTGGCTTTTATTTTTCTACAGTTGGGTTATCAAAGCAACCTTTTGGGAATATATTTTTTAAGGTATATTGTAACGTTGATACATATATTCTGCAAATTCAGTTCACAGTGAAAGTAACACTCAAGAGCCAGGTAACTCCTATTAAAATTATAGCTGGTATCTTAAAAGATAAAGAGCATAGTGAATGTTTTCGTAAATATTTCTATTGTACTGCTTCTTCTAGTATTATGGAAGAGACACTCAAATGGATGTTTTTGGAAGGGAATAAAATTGGGAGAAAGTGTGATGCAAGACTTAAACCGGAAAATACAATCCTTTACTGATCACCTAAATGCTATGCATATTAGGAGAAGCAGCTTTACATTTGGACAAACAGCAACATAAGCAGAAAAGACTATTTTTAATAGATGCAAATGTGGGAAGTCTTGTAGCAAAAAACAAAATTATTAAAAATTTTGTTTCTGAGCATTGTCTAGGTTTCATGTCATTTGCCGAGTCCTGGTCAAATAACAGAGTGAGGAATGACTTAATAAGAATTGAAAACTACAGTGCACTATAATCAGACAGGATAGGAACAAAGAGGGTTGCCCAATTGTAGGGGCAGACCCCATTGCCCAAAGGGCCTGACAAGATTAGTGGAAACTCTAGGAAGGGGAGGGCAGGTGGGGGTTGGGTATGGGAGAAGAGGGTGAGAAGAAATGAGGTCACAGAAGGGGGAGCCTCATGGGGTCACAAAGTGGGTGGAGCAACGGGGAATACGGAGTGTGGGGAGACAAGGATTGGGCAAATGGAGCAAGGGGTGGGACCAAAATGAGGACCTGATAATTGGCTGCACAAGGACAGGAACTCACAAATTGCTCCAAGAATTTAATTTTGGAAGCACATCAGTTTGTTAGAGTAAGAGGTCTAGGGGCTTTAGTATTGATAACTATTTGGAGGTATAAAAATATATATATTTACAGTTATATTAGAGTGAAGGATACAGATACCAGGAAAGTAAGTATATTGGTGGGCATCTGAGCGGCAGAACAAAACAAGGAAGAAGCCAGCAAGTGAGTACATGCTCTGGCACAGCAGGTAAGGTAATTTGGAGAATTATTGGGAGCTGTGCGTCAGTAACAATGGGAGCTGCATGGGATGTGCAGGCATACATGAAGGATTGTGACAGTAAAGATAGAGAATCTGGGGACAAGAGCAGGGCCCCAGCCATGTGTTAGGTGAGGCAGTATTGTCCATTGGCTATGAGAAGGTGGCCAAGGATGGGAGAGCACAGGCATGGGAGGCGTGAGTATCCATAGGGTGCCATGGCAATTGCAACAGTCTTGGGGGGTATGGCTGGGGAGAGGGCACTTAGATCAGCTGCCGAATGGCCATGGAGCTGCAAGCCCGAGTATGAAGAGGTTTGCTAGGCAGAGCTGAGCTAAAGGGGCTACCTGATACAGATGAGCGATGTGTGGGCAGGGGGCGGTGTGTTTTGTGGATTTTTTTAGAGCAAATGGAGGACAAAGAACTGCTGAGGACATATGGTGAGAGGACGCTGCTGTAAGAAGGGTGGGAGCCTGAGCTTTCCTGGAAGCAGTCTTCAGAATGGCAAGTGGTGCAGGCATGAGGAGAAGGCTGTGAGGAGAAGAATGGAAGCTGTAAGTGGTATCTGAAAGGGATAGCAAGGGGGCGACATGCGGTCTGAATACTGGCAGAGAGCACAAGGGAGAAGCGCTTTGTTGGATGGGGGCTTTCACCTGGGGGGGTGCCATGGGGGAAACAATAAAAAGTTTGGGATGGACAAGGAGAGATCAACGGGAGGGGATTGGCTTTTCATGGTTTAGTGCACACGGAGAGGCGAGAGCATGAAAAGGAGCTGCATGAGCTACAGAAGCCCGGTCCTACCACGCGGGATGGCGTCTGACAAAATTACCATGTGGTACAAGGCCCAGGCTCCATAAAACAGATGGGATGCCTCTGGGGGGTGAAGGGGAATTAGGCAGAAGCAAGCTTGGGGGAGAGGAGTCGCAACAACAAATAAATAAATATTAATAAAAAAATTGTTAGTTATACAAGGGAGCAAAGGAAGTCAAGCAAGGGATTCAGCACAGATGGATGCAGTGGTGGGTAGGCCTGTGAAGAGGGGAGAGGGAGGGTCAGTAGATAAAATTATGTTATTGCATGTCTGTCTTTTAACCATGGCATTTGCTGGAGATCTGTTTAGCTGAGGTCGGTTCAGCTTGACAAAGCCAGTGACATTGCTGAAAGTTTTTCTTCTTTTGAATGCTAATCCCTTTAGCTATCAGTACCACAGAGCTACCAGCTGTGCTATCACCTTGTTGCAGTCAAGGAGGTAATTGTTTAAAAAAATTTAGGCACTAGCCTAGTAAATAATTAGTTTACCTAGTAAGACGAAAGGTGTCCACTGGGGGGGAAGGGGCGAGGGGACACGAGGACTGGAGCACTGGCTGTGGCGGGAGGGAGAGGCAGGTGCTGCCACAGGTGCTTCAAGGTGCAGGGAGGTAATCAAGATGCAAAAAAACAGATAACACAAAACAGATAACAGGAAGGGCAGGGCACAGGATTAAGGGGTGAACCAGTGGAAAGGAAGGACAGTTAAAAGAGGACACTGGACAGCGGGGTGGAGCTTCAAAAAATAAAATAAAAAAAGGGAGGGGGCCGATGTAATGCTATGATGTTATTCTGTTCTTGTTAGTAAGGATCCGAGAAGATGGCACCAAAGAGAGGGAAGCCTAACAAGAAGGAGTATTATCGAGCCATCATGGACCTGGTGGAGAAAGCCAGCCAGCTATTGGAGGTAGCGGAACTGGATGGGGGTGACCAAAGCATGAAGAGGAAGGGGAAGCAGGGGAAGGGTCAGGGGAAGGATAAGAGGACCCCAAAGCAGACACGGGCAATGGAACATCGTCCCGTGGAGATGGTGCCAGCACCACTGGCTCCTTGAGGCCCACCTCCTAGGAACCTAGTACAGGAACCTACCCCAGCCCCTACACCTGGCCCAGCACCATGCCAGAGCCCCACACCCTGGTGGATCTGCCCCCTATGCCAGAACTGATGCCGCCACCTCAGGGGCCGATGACGACACTGGGAGTCCCCCAGCTGGGGCCTAGCATCCCTCAACCAAGCCTGGCAGGTAATCAGGTGATGACATTAGAAAGTAGTGTGATGGAATACGTGGAGCAGATGGTAAAGAGTATGGGGGGAAAATGGGCTTGGGCAATTAGAGAAAGCCATAGGTGAGATAAAAGGGACCGGGATGGACTGGGGAGTTGACAGGTGGCAGGGGGACCCATGTCCGGAAGGGAGGTGGGGGCTCTGGGGGGTCAGGTTAGCGGACCACTTGCCAGTGGCCATAAAGGAGAAAATATGGAAAGGGGAATATCTTGATGTTTTCGCACTAGTGAATGTAGACAGCATAGATAAGTTTGAGGAAAAGGATAGCTTTAAGAAGAAAGATATGGTGGCAGCAGTGGTATTATTAGGAAAGGGAGAAGAGGACAAGTCATGGAAGGGGAAGACCTGGGACAACTGGTCCACAGGCTTTACATATTTCATGGCCATTGCCATTGAAAAATGGCCAGAGCTGGCGACCCCACTCCTCACTTATTCACTTATCATCGAAAATGCATACAAAAAGGGGGACATAGTTGGCTGAGATATGATGAGAAATTCAGAAAGAGGATGGCGCATTTTGGGAATGTAAAGTGGGATGCGTAACAGATAGATCTATTGATGGAAATTTATATGGGGCCAACAGAAAAGGAGGCTGAGAGTGACAGGAGAGGGGGACCAGTGTTGAAGGCTTGTTGGGGATACAATCGGGCTTTCAGTTTATGGCCTAACTGTCAATTCCGGCATGTCTGCTCCAAGTGTGGGGGGCACCATCTAGCAACTAAGTGCAGGTACAATTGGGTGAAGGGCCCGGGGGTACAGGACCAGGGGTACCAGCATCTCTTTCAGGCTGCACAAGGGGCATTTTGGGGCAAGCAGTGGGGGAGGAGAAACAGAGGCCAGTCAAGTGAGGGGGGAAGGGGACACCTCTACCAAACCTGATATCAGGATAACTGAGATTCTGACGGACGGTTTTAGGCTGGCACGGATACCGATCAAGGTGGCCACGATTCAAAAAGTGTTGAGAGTCTACCCTGACCAGGTGGCAGCCGAAGAGTTGGGAACTGGTTTTAGGACAGGATTTAGTTTAAAGTTTCTGTGAATTAGGAAGAGGACAAAGGTGAAGAGCCTCAAGTCCACTCAAGGAAAAAGTGCAATACTGGCATGCTTAATCCAAAAGGAGGTAGCAGTGGGGAGGGTAGAAGGCCCATTTGAATTACCCCCTCTGCCAAGCCTGTGGGTATCACCATTGGGATTAGTTCCTAAAAAGCAGCCGGGCGAGTATCGGGTGATACGCCACCTCTCGTACCCAGAAGGGGATTCGGTTAATGACACCATAGAGGAGGAAGAAGACAGCAGGGTTACCTATGCCACCTTGGAGGAGGCAGTGCGACTCATTAGAACTAAGCAGATGGCGTGGCTGGCCATTCTGGCTATTACCAGTCCAGCCGACTGATTGGGATCTGCTAGGTTTCCAGGTGGACAGGCTGTATTGCTTTGACAAGGCCATGCCAGTGGGGTGCTCTACAGCATGCGCCACATTTGAGATGTTTAGTACCTAGCTGCAATGGCTGTTTCAGATGCAGTTTGGATGCCAGACAGTGGTGCACTACCTCGATGATTTTTTTATTTATAGGGGAGGGAAAAAATGACACAGAGGGGATGTTGGGGGATTTCAAGTTATTATTCAGGAGTTGGGTGTACCACTAGTGGCTGATAAGACTGAGGGTCCCCTCCAGAAGATAGAGTTCCTGGGCTTAAAACTGGACACGGTCCAAGAGTTGTACCGGCTACTGGAACAGAAGGTCATAAAATTGCAATGGTTGTTAAGGCAGGTCTGGGGAAGCAGGAGAGTACAGCACCAACAAGAACAACAGCTTATGGGGCACTTGAACTTTGCATGTAGCACCATTGTGCTGGGGCACACATTTACGCTGCATCTAACCTGGGCAATGCAAGGAGCAAAACAGCCCCATCACTGGATATACCTTAATAAAGGGATCAGAGAGGACATCGGGGTGTGGGAGCATTTCCTGCAAGTGTATAATGGGCAGACATTCTGGCAAGATTAGTAACTATACAACATGGACCTTCAGCTGTATACGGACGCAGCGGGGGGGTAGGCATGGGCGGTTACTTTCTAAGGGAAATGGTTCACAGAACCGTGGCCCAAGGAATGAGTAAAAGGAAAAGTGATGAAGGACATCACATTCCTAGAAATATTTCCCATCTGGGTGGCAACAGTAATATGGGGCGGGGAGCTTAGGAACAGACAGGTCACGTTTTGGAGTGATAATCAGGCGGTCATGGAGGTTCTGAATAAAAAGCGGACCAGGTCAGAGAGAGTAATGCAGCTGTTAAGAAGGATGGTGTGTTTAGATCTCACCTTGAATTTGTCATTCAGTGCTAGGCACATTGTTGGTGTGGAAAACATGATAGCTGACTGCCTCGCCCGCTTGCAGATGGACAAATTCTGGACCATTGCACTCGGAGCAGAGGCATAGGAGATCGCCATTCCGACGTACATATGGACGATTGGATCGGGGAAGCCAAATTATTGTTCCAGAACTCCTGGGCCCCAAGGACCCTTAGAGCTTATGAAACCTCATGGAAGGCATTTCAAAAATTCCAGGAACAATACGGTGGACAGGTAAGTGGGGCAGTGACTCAAGAGCAGGTGGACAGATTCATAGTGGGAGGTTGGCAGCAGAACATGGTGCAGGCCATGGTGGGGGTTCATCTTACAGCCATATGTCAAATATGTACCTTGAAAGGGTGAGAGGATCCCACGAAAAGCAACCTGATCCGCAGAATGATGCAGGGTTGGGCCCGTGGGGCAATGAAGAAGCAGAACACCAAGAAACCAATAGGTGAGAGCCTATTGGCAAGACTGGGGGGGTACTAGACCTCACATGTAGCTCAAGGAGTGAGGCAGTGTTGTTTCAAGCCCTATATATGACCATGTATAGTGGGACATTTAGGGTATGTGAGGTGGTGGGCCATGGCAGGAAAACAGAGGGAGGGGGACTACAATGGAACGACATAGAGTGGGACACAGACGTAGTGGCAGTATGCTTGAGATGATCTAAGACAGATCAGCAGGGGCAGGGCAGCAGAGTGTGGCTGCAGAGAAGTAACAATGCAGCCATTTGCCTTGTGAGGGCCTTGCATGTGTACATGGCTGGGCGACCTATGGGAGGTAGCCCCGCACTGTTCATACATGGGAATGGGAAGCCAGTCACAGGATATCAGGTGACTGCTGTGCTGCAAAAAGCCTTCAGTTTTTTGGGGGAACCAGTGGAAGATTACTCTCCACATTCATTTAAGATTGGGTAGCCTCAGTAATGGTGGTCCAGGGGGACACGCTAGAGGCAATCAGAAAAAAAGGAAGGTGGAGGTTTGAGTGTTATAAAAAATGCATATGCAAGATTGTGCATTAACACTATCCCATTTTGTCTCCCAAAGCATGTAAAATAAATAGGGGTGGGGTTGGGGTGGGGAGGGGGAACCGTGCATCAGTAAAACAATATGTTTCTTGTATGCAAGCAAGCCCAGGAGGCTAGAGACATGGATCTGTGGTCATACGTTTATCCACTGGGCAGAAAAATGGGTGGCCAGGAGACAAGGGGGCTAGCAGCTGCACCTGAACAGTGATACCATCCGGGTAGTATGGAAAGGTCAGAGGGGGATGAAATGGGCACAGCTATTACTGGAACTCAGGGAGGTCAGGAAGGATCATGGAAGGCAAGACCTCATCATAATACACCTGAGTGGCAATGACCTGGGGACAAGGCCGTGGATGGACATTTTTTACCACATAAAAGAGGATGTGTAGACAATTAAAAGTGGTGACTGAAGGTAACACTGGCCTGGTCAGAGGTCACTCCTAGAAGGGTGTGGCACAGGGAAGTGAGCCACAAGGGCATGGATATGGCCAGGAAGTGCATGAACACGTGGGTAGACAGGCTGTTCGAGGCACTGGAGGGAATGGTAATTTATCATATGATTCAGGAACTGGTAGATGAATATTTTAGAGGAGATGGGGTGCATCTATCGGATCTGGGTTTGGCCCTATTTAACCAAGAGATGACGAATGCCATTGAGGTATGGATGAGGTGGAAAGGGCTGGTAACTGGAGCACAGGGATAGAGAAAGGAAAAGTGAAAAGGGGAGCAGAAAGGGGGGAGTCCACTGTCCATCACAAGCTGGAGGTGGACTAGTGGAAAAGGGGAGGGGGACAGAAAGGAAAGGAGGAGTTTTAAAGGGAAAACAAGAAAAAGGACACAGGGTTATAGGACAGAAGCAGGGGCATGGCGTCTACACCCTTACCCCTGGACAACAAAAGAGGAGGAGACTGGGCCACCCCTCCATGATGTACATCTGGGGTGGCAGAAGGAAAGAAGAAAGGAATGAGATGGAGGAATTGAACAGGGATTGAATAAGAATGTGATGTATATGATGTATATATGTAGACGGATATGATTTGAACGATTGTATAAAAGGAAAAGGTAAATAAACAGTTATTGTAAATATGGAAAGTGAAAATCAGTAAACTGATTGCCGAACTGAGCAACCATGCACAATCTTGTCTGTGTCATTATTGGAAGGGATATGGAGACAAAGGAGGTGTAGGGATAATTATATGTTTTAAAAATAAATATGATGTAACAAAGAAGGATTTGTTTTCCCCATATGATACTTGTGAAACAGGTAAGGGTTGCAATAAATATCTATGGTGGCAAAACTGATAGACCTTGTAAGGTGTTATAAGCCACCAAATGTTTCTGCCATTGAAATAGGTGAACTAACCAGTGGCTTGTAACCATTTGCTAAAACCTACAAATAGCTTTAAATTGGGGATTTTAACTTAGACTTGGGCAGTGAAGGAAAGTCTCAACACCTGTGTAGTGTAGCACTGTCATTAAGGATTAGAGCAATTAATAAATGAGCCTACAAATGTTAATCCAAATACCCTTCCAAAGCATCCATGTTTGATTTTATATTCACAGACTGTCCACACACTTACCAAGATGAAGGAATTATGGTGGATCTACTGTGTCAAAGGTAAAATGCAGTTAAAGGGACCACTAGCATTAATGTAATATAAAGCCACACAATCTGTTTATTATGTAGAGCTAATGTCTGACTTGGACAGGCAGAACTGGGAAAACTGTATTTGATTCCTGACTTGAATGATGCCGGGGGTATCTAGTCTCAGAATCATATGTAATCTACAATATAGACTTTTCCCTGACAAAAAAATAAAATAAAATAACAAGACCTCAGCCATCTGGTTTTAAAAAAAAAGTAAGTTATGGTAGTTGACAAGTAAAATAAGTAACTCAGAAAACTGGACTAAGTACAGGGTAGCAATAAAAAAAATATGTAAAGGAATTCAGGGTCACTAAGGAAAAATACTTTAAGATAAGAACAAAGAAGCTGGTTGGAGATCCAAAAGGGGTCAGTCCTAGGCCCAATACTATTTAATCTGTTGTTGAGGGCCTCAGAGGAAAGTATAAGAGGTGCAGACTACCATCCGTATGTAGATGATACAGTGGTCTACACCTCCAATTGTTCAGTTGAGGCAGTACAGATACTTCTGCAGCAGGCCTTGATATCCTCCAGTCAGTCTTAACCCAAGTTTTTTTGAAACTGAAGGATGAGAAAACTAATGTAATGTTACTGGAAACAGCTAAAACACTAAACAGATTAGGTAAAAATTTTCTATATTTCAGTCTAAGCAGGGAAACAAGATAGAGCATGTGGATGGCTACAGATACTTAGGTTTTAGTTTGATACCCAGGGGTCGGGTATCTTTCATGTTGCAAAGCTCGTAAGCAGAATAAACAAATGTTTGGGAACTCCACATTGGAACAGAGGCTGCTTGAATTATGAGGCACAATTACAAATAGCCCAAACACAAATATTTCCTATTTTTGACTATTTCAACCTTGTCTGTGAAGTTTGCACAAAGGATAAGTTGCACAAGTTTGATATACAGTTTAATAGACATGCATGGTTTGTCCCAAATACCCCCTATGACACCCATAGCTGTGTCTTATACAGAAAACTTGGTTTGACATCATTAAATGAAAGATTAAAACTGTATAAAATTCTTTCTCACTGAAATGTTTATAGGATCAAGTTTCTAATTAATTAATTAATTAACAGAGGTTGGTATTCAGGGAAAAACAAACTTCACTGAGAAACACATGTGTCTTGGAGTTGACGTCTGTTTGGATGAAAACTGCAAGAGACAGGTTCTTCTTTAGCTATTGGTTGCCTCAGGCATGGAATTCTTTTCCAGAGTTCTTTAAAATTTGATGAAAAAAGATCCCAAATCACAAACAAATAAAAACATGGTTTACCTCTCAACCCCATATGTGTAATAGGTGCAGAGAAGGTATGACATAATTTCATTTACAATATTACTGTTGAAGCTTCTCCAAATGTTTGTGAGATTCTGTTACTGTATTATACTTTTTATGATGCGGCTGTGGTATGTATATAAGTAGGAGAATGATTACAAATGAGCATTGGTTCAACGACTTATTCCTAATAAAACTTTGAAATGTTAATGTAGACATTAGAGAGGAATGAAATCTGTGCATTTCATGAAATATTCTGTGGGAGTGAAGTGCAAAATTGCACCAGTGAAATGCAAAATTTCACCCTCAAGATGCAGAATTTTGCCTGCGAACTGCAGAATTTTGCTAGTCCTGGATGGAATACCTCTGTCTGTGAATGAAATTCTGCCATTGGCAGGTGAAATTCAGCATTTCACGGGTGAAATTTCACATTTTGCACCCACAGAATATTTCACAAAAAATGCACAAATTTCTCAAAATATTCGGCAGGGTGAAATTCACTACTTCGCCAGAACTTCATCGGTGAAATTAAACTTTGCTGCATCTGTAATTGATAGACAAAGATTCAGACACAGATACAGATAGCTATCTAAATATATATATATATATATATATATATAGAACTGTATGCCGATGCCTGTTTGACAATTTTACTGCAACCTACATTACAGCGACAACAGCAACAGGTCATTGTGATGTCAGTGCAGGATCCCGGCACTGCTTTCTCAGGGTCTTGCATCCTCTCCCCGAATTAACTGCAACTAGGAGTTGATTATTTAAATTACAGGGGTAGTTGAGGGCAAAGCGCCCTGAAGAAAACCAAGTCTTCATGGAATGGTTTTATGCAGACCGCAATTGCAGTTGACATAAAGTCATCACTGTAACATTGTTCGACAACAAATTTGTCAATCCCTTGTCATGAATCCATAAGAGACTTCTGGCTGAGAGATTGAGGTGATGGCAACAAATTGAGAAATCTGTGGCAAACCGCCAAGAACTTTTACCTTTTCAGTAGCTTAATATACTCCACTACAAGTCTGACAGTAATTTGCAAGCCTCTGCTGGACTAATATACCTGGTGAATTTATAGAATACCGAATGCTGGATGGCAGAACAAGATTTATCAAAAAATGGATCTTTGGAGGCTCTATTTTTTTTACTTCATTTCCCTCAAGTCAGCAGTGTCTTGGGCATCTCTCTGGCATGGTAGCACTTTGGCATTGCCTCTACTGCCTGTTGTGCCTTTCCCCCAACTGAGGAATCAGTTGCTGAAGCCACCCTCCTGCACCCACTAATGGGACAGGCAGGACCACATAGAGTCAAGTCAGGACTGGGGCCAGCTGTGGGCATATGGGATCAGCCTACTTCAACCCTGCCACCTCCTCCCAAGCCACTAGGGTTTTCCACCTTGGTTTATGCCCTCTGAGGTGTGGATTTACAATAATGTCTGTGCCAAGGGTGGACCCTTAGCTGCTGTCTGTGTCACCTCATTCCCTTCAAGCAGCATGCTACTTTGGTTCTTCTGATCTCCACTGGGGGCCACAACAGAGCAGTGTGTTCCTGAAACCTTTATTTATTTATTTATTGAATTTTGATGACCGGGTAGGCCCGCTGGGCCCTGGAGGTCCCTTTTTCAGGGGCGACCCGGGAATAACAATTATTACAGGTAACAGATCAGTACACTCAGATGATTATCATGTTATATGTCATAAAAGACTTCATAAGTTTACAAACAGTAAGTTGTGGAAGACATACAGGCAGTTGGGACATAGTAGTTACACATCGAGAAACATTTTGCATATCAGGTACAAGTTTAGATTAAGTATGCTCGAGGTTAGGGCAAGGCAAATGCTAGGGTCATATGGTTCCTTCCTTATGGGCATAAAGGAAGGGGGATAGGCAGACCCGTAAATGCTCCCCATCCTTGAGGCAGGTGCGTTGACCTATCAGGATGGCATTAAATGGTCAGGTCCTGTAACATAGGCATATGCTCATATCAAGCAAGTGTGCCTTAAGCTTTGTTCAGAAGCAGGTGATAGACTCCGCCTCCCGCACCTCCAGGGGGAGGTTGTTCCAGTTAGAAGGGGCGGCATATGCGAAGGACATGGACCCGGCTTTTGTCCTTGTCTTAGGAACCACAAGGAGGGTTTGGCCTGAGGTCCGTAGATTCCGTGGGCTAAGTTTAACGCTAACGAGACCATTAAGGCTAGGGGAGGTGTAGGACCCATTAGCTTAAAAGTAAGGCAGAGGGTTGGATAGATGAGGCGAGCTTCCAGAGACAGCCACCTGAGCCTAGTTAGGGCCTCACAGTGGTGAATCCTCGGGTGTGACAGTGAGGCAAAGCGGACTATCTTGTTGTACAAGGTCTGCAGCTTGCAAAGCTCCATCTTGGCCATACCCTGGAGTACCAGGGCCACCTAGGTGAGCTTTGGGAGAAGTACGCTACCCGCAATGGCTACCCTAGCTTCAGGGATAAGCTGGTCCTTTAGTCTGTAGAGGATTCCAAGTTTCCCATGAATGGCTTTAGTGATTTGGTCCACATGATTTTTTAGTGTGAAACCTTGGTCCAAGGTAAGTCCAAGGTATCTGGTGGAGGCTACCACTTCAAGTTTTTTGCCCGCCCCGGACTGAAGGTGTAGAGCAGTGACCTCTCAGGACCCAGGGATCTGGGCCCAAACAGCATCACCTTTGTTTTGTTGATATTTAAAACCATTTTGTTCAGAGTGAGCCAGTCCTCCATCTGGAGGATGTCCTCTTGGAGGGCTGTCCCCAGCTCTGTTAGGTTGTGGGAGGCTTTGTAAATGACCGCATCATCCGCATACTGGATAATGCTACTGCTTCCGCAGTGTGTGTGTGCAGCTCTTTTATAAAAAGTGTGAAAAGAAGGGGGCTGAGTATTGACCCTTGTGGTACCCCTTCTTTGAGTGGTAATAGGTTGGAGACATTGTCCTTCCACTTGACCCTCTGGGTACGTTCTGAGAGATAGTTCTCGAACCATCCCAGAGCATGAGTGTCAAGGCCAAGTGAGCACATTCTTTGGAATAGGAGCTTGTGGTTTACCAAGTCGAACGTTTTGGAGAGGTCTATGAAGACCGCGCCTGTACTGGCCCCTGAGTCGCTATTGCTCAGTACTTCAGCCGAGAATTTGGTTAGCGTGGTATCTGTCCCATGCTTGGCTCTAAAGCCATGTTGGGATGGAGAAATTACCCTGTGGGTTTCCAAGTATTCTCGGAGTTGGGAGTAAACTAGCTTCTCCTGTACTTTCGTAATGGCACACAGCAAGGAGATAGGCCTGTAGTTCCCTATGGGCTCAGTTGACCCTCCTTTGTGTGTGGGAATCACGACAGCCTGCTTCCAAAGCTCAGGTAGGGACCCCTCCATAATAGACCTGTTTAACAGCCAGGTAAGGGGCTTAGCTAGTGCTGGTGCTCCATCCTTGAGGATTCTAGTCTGGATGCCGTCGGGGCCCCCTGATCCTCTCGAATGCAGGGATTTAAGGATGTTCAAGACCTCCTTTACCCTGACCATCCTCAAGTGAAACAAAGGGCGGTCTAGGTCTGGGGGCCGCTGTGCATTAGGCTCCCTCCTGTTGTCAGGGGGTCCAGTCTTATATGCATTCAGGTTCATGAAGTAGCTGTTTAGGGCCTCTGCGATGAGTGATCCCTCTTCAATTAATTGCCCATTAGCCATGATTGGGCCAGGGGTAGTTTTTTTGTTCCTTTTAGCAGTTCATTAATATGCGACCAGAAGAACCTAGGATTGCCTAGGTTAGTTTTTTGGAGACCTTCCCCAGGAGAGGAGAGCAGTCCTCCGAATGCTCAATCCTCTCCTCTCCCCACCGATCCTTGTCGACCCAAGTCAGCTGCTTAACCCAGGTCACCGATGGGCATGAGGTACAGCGTTCAAGGCCTCAACCCTCAGTGCCACTGGGACAGCATCGGTGGCTCTATTTCAAAGCTCAGAACAACAGAAACCCTCTAAGTATTGGAAAGCCAACACAAAAACTAATATGTCTTCAAATACAAAGGAAGCTACTAAGGATCATGAATCTTACATGGTGGAATTAAACTCAATAAAAACAAAAACTTAGCAAACTGGTTACTGATGTCAAATCTATTAAATCTTCAGTATACTCCTTAACACAACAGGTCACTGATGCAGAAACCAGGATAAGCTCGGTCGAGGATATTATTCAGAAGGAAGTCAAAGAAATCACCTTGTTGAGGAGAAAAATGCTGAGAATTGGGGGGGGGTGATCCATGTTATTGTCGTTTGCATTGTGTATGGTTTAGATAGTGTTTTTAGAGTGGAAAATGTGGGGTTCCCCTTCCTTAGATTCAGATTTTGGTTATAGGTTATAACAATGTATGAAACATTTAATATTGGTCTTATTCTGTTTTATTTGATGACGGGGTAGATAAATTTAATGGGCCAGATATTCAAACTGCGCTATTTTGTGGAGCAAGCCCTTGCACTGCACAAAATAGTTGCGCTGGGGTGTGACCAGAGTGATATTCAAAGGAGTTGTGCCCTTGAGCAACTCTTTTGAATATCACCCCCCGGCCACAGCCACTGTGCATGGCACAGTGGAACTTACGCCACCACAAGTGGTCAGAGTGGAGCATTCAACTTACGGTGGCTTCAGTACCAAGGCGCCATGCCAGTAAAATCCCGATATTTCAGTGCTATGAAAATGGGCCATAATTCATGCAAGGTGCAGGGGGGCCATTTGCATCTGATTATGGCTCCATTTGCATGTCATTAGCATGCAGGTGCACCGATCCCCGAGGACTTGTGCCTGGCGCCCTGACAGGCAGGAGCCGTTGGGGACCGTCGCCCCCTGCAGCCCGATCACGGGCAAAACAGTGTAAAATCCCCACCACCACCCCCCACTGGCCTGATCACGGGCATAGTTTATTCCTTCCCACCAGCTCGATCACGGGCATAGTTGACTTTCACGATCGCTGGCAGCAATGTCTCCCTCCGACACATCCCTGGTGGTCCAGTGATGGGTTCCTGATCGTGGATGGAGTAACAACACTTTCCAAACATCCCTGGTGTCAGTGACCGCAATCCCGATAGGATGGAGTGGCAAACACCTCTCTGAACTGATCCTGGTGCCCGGTAACACCTACCCCGACCACGCCATGCCTCACCACCCCATTCCCCCCGACGGAGCCGGCGTGGCATCGCATCCTCCGCCTGCCGCTTCACCACTCACTCTACTGACGCTCGGCTGCACTTCATTGGTGCAGAGGCAAGAGCCACCGGGCGGCAGCCCCTACCAGGCAGTCGGGTCGGCGAGGGCAGCAGACGGTGGGATGCTGCCACCCGCTGGCTACCAGGGGAAGTGGGTGAGGTTTCGTGGGTGGGGTGGGGACACTAGGCACCGGTTGTGTTCGGGGTGTTTTATTTACTCCATCCCGCGATCAGGATTTACGTCCAGTGACCACCAGGGATGTGTCTGGGGTGTTTTATTTACTCCATCCCACGATCGGGATTTACTGTCCACTGGACCACCAGGGATGTTTTGGGGGACACATTGCGCCCGTAATCAGGCTGGTGGGGGGAATTAAACGATGCCCACGATTGGGCCAGTGGGGGTGGTGGGGGATTTTACACTGTTTTGCCCGCGATTGAGCTGCAGGGGGGCACAGGAGGGGTTAGCCAGCCACAGTGGCAGCTGTTGTGTTGCACCCTGCAATGCAACAGCTCACCTGTGGGTGGCCTCGACTTGAGCCTTTTTTTTTTAGCTCAAAGTTGTGCAGGCGCAGGTTGGTGGTTGCGCCTGCACAACTCTGCACAACCCGGCTGAATATCGGGCTGTGCAGTTTATGCATGGTTCCTCCCCCTCCAGTTCAGCATGCATTCATTTGCATTGCACTGTTGCTGAGCCTGTTTTCAGTGGTGCAACTGCCTCCTGCTGAATATCGCAGAATGGAGCAAGTTCGGACTTGCGCAGGCGCAACCCTATTGCGCATGGCACAACCCTTTTGAATATCTGGCCCCATGTCTTTAATATATTATAAATATGTACAATGTTTTCTAGTTCAGAAATTGAACTGTATGATTTAGAATGTTCAAATAGGCATTCCTTTGGTTTAACTTTTCTTTTTTTTTCCATAAGAGGTATAAATAGAATGATTCATTCTATTACATATTTTACAATAGTTCACTGGGTCAGTAGAGATGTGCTATAATATTACTTAACCATAATAGGTTTTGCAAGATGGCAACCAGTGTGGGTCTGCCTTGAGTTCATTCCCGCAGTAGTTATTTTACTTTTGTGTTATCTCATTTTAAGTTCGTTATATGTTCCTGATTTAAGTTTGTTTAAAGTCTGTCGTTTAAATTTCGTTTTTTTGTTTTTGCATGTCGAAGTTTTTTGTTTTGGGATCGGGATTTGGATATGCTCCCCTCACTGCTGTTCATGGGCCATTTGCATGGGCTTGTCTTTTTTCTGGAACTGATTGTGTGATGGCTCAGAGCACAATCGCTATACAGTCGCTATACTTGTTGAACTTTGTGTGACTGTGGATTTGCCGAAGACCTTGCAGTCTTAGTGGGACACTCATAGATCATCTTAGGATTTTGTCTGGGTTTGTGTTGGAGGAGGATTCCCCGGGACTGACTGGGCATTTTGGAATCCGGTGTTTGGTCATGTTTCCCCTTTGGTTGGTGCCTGACTGGATAGAGGAGGTTATCGGGCCCAATACTGGCGTCTGTCTCTTTCAGTTGCAGACTACGGAGCAAGTGTTGGGAAACTGTTAAGTAGTGAAGAATTTGAAACAAGACCCGAGGCTGCTGCGGGGAGGTCTGCCCTATCTTCACTCCCAGTGGGTGAGCGGGTTGGTTGGCGGGCTACCGAGGTAAAGTCTCTGTCTGCCCTGGGGGCTTGCAACTCTGGGTGGTCATTAGGCCACTTCTGATTTGGGGCCCTGACTCTGGGGAGTGGTAGTTTTAGGGTGTTTCTAAACCGATGCAGTCCTCTGGGGTTCATTTTGGCCCTGGCTGTCACAGTTTGGGAAAATTTTTACTCCATCCTGGATCCTTAGTCAAAGGGTTCGAGAAGCAAGTCGCCGGTTTTGAGACAGAACTGGATTATAGCCTGAAATGTTCCTTGGTGGATTCGGACTGTCGTTAGACCCAGTCCTGTCTTATGGCACAGCTGACAGTAGTACTTGCCTGGATAGTGCGGCATGCTATCCTGAACTTTGTTTTTTTTCCAATCTTCTGGACCAGGAAATAGAGGATAAGTATTGTTTTTTTAAACTTAACTTCAAGTGGCCCATCGGGGAGGTTGTGAAAGGGCTTCTGATTCAAATATTTGACTGGTAGTTTTATACGCTGCAGTTGAGAGAACAGTTCACGGATTTTAAATGAGAGTGGTGAGGGGTGAAGAATTTGGGGTCATTTTTTTCTAACTGGAACTTACTTTCTGGGACAAAAAATATTTTATTTTTTCCATGCAGTGAGAGTGCACAGTTTTTGAGAGCATTCAGGCAGTGAGAGTCCCCGATTGCTCTCAAATTTATATTATTTATTTAGTTTACATGGGAAAGTTTATTTTATTTTTTGTCAGTGCAGTGAGAGTGCTCCGGGGGCTGAGCACACAAGTAGTGTGAGTACTTGTTTGCCTAACCCAATTTATATTGTTCTGATTATTTCAAGGGGGTTGTTTTTGTGTATTTTTATTAATTTGTTTTGATATTCTTTATTTTAAATCGTGATTTTACTTATTTTGGTTTTAAAAATTAGGAATACCTTGTGTGAGGAGGTATACCTATTTTTATTCTTTATTAGTTGGTTATAGTTTTGTTTCTTTTGCTTTCCTGAAAGCAGGTTCAAATGATGAATGACGATTAACTTGAGTTAATTGGATCTGAGTTTATTGAATTTTGGTTTGTTTTTCGTTTAGTTTTTTGTTTGAGTTATTTTAATTATTTTGATTGGGATTGGATTTTTAATTAATCACTACTGTGAGAGTAGAAGTGTATTGTTTTACTCCATGTTGGAAGATTGGGATATATATCACTATCCCACCCCCCAGGTCATGCGCTATTCATCCTACGCTCTTCATGCCCTCCGCCCCATTTTTCCCCACCGTTGCTTTTTTCATCTACCAACGCTGTCGGGCATTGGGAATTTCCCGTAGGAGGATGGGATTGGGCAGGGGGTATGAACAGCGGAGGATGGACGAGGGGGGTGCTCGCATCAGGGTAGTTAAGCCTAGAAGACTACCTGGGGCGAAATGGAGTGCAGAACATGGGCCTCCCTGTCTGGTCTCCACACCCAAGGGCACCACCCCAATTAATGTTGGGCAGGTGGCTAGGGCATCCCAGGAGTTCTGTCCAACTCAGGCGGTGTTATGCAATGTCAGGTTCATTGTGAATAAGACTGCTATTGTTGCAGACTTAGTGGGTACAGCGGACCTGGCATGCATCACTGAAACCTGGCTGGATGGTAATGCTGGCCCCGTACTTGAGGCAGCTGTTCTGGCTGGGTATTCGGTGATACACCGCCAGAGATTGGATCGCAGGGGTGGGGGGGTTGCGGTCTGTTTTAAGACTGAATTGGATCTCACTAGTGTCCCAGTTGAGGAGACCAGATCATTCGAATGTGTCATAGTGGCAAGTGGGTGCTATAGGCTGGATCTTGTCTATCGTCCACCCAGAGAGGAGAAGCTATTCCTTAAGGAAGTGGCAGACTTCGTGGTCGACCTGGTGTTTGAGTCACCCAGGTTAATGGTGCTGGGTGACTTTAACGCCTGGATTGATGACGAACTCTGGCAATTTGGTCAGCACTTCCTCCAATTGATGAACTCATTGGGCCTCTCACAGGTGGTTACCTCTGCCACTCAAAAAAATGGCCATTCCCTTGTCCTGATCTTCCTCCTGGGGATGGAAGCCTCCAACGTGGGGGTGGAACCTGTCGGATGATCTGATCATTACACTGTGAGATTCAATTTCTGCACCCCTGTGCATAGGCCAAGCCCTGTGGAGATGGTCAAGTACCGCCCTTTATGGGATGTGACTCCCGATGGCCTAACTGCAGTGCTTGATCTATCAGAATTTCCTGTGATGAGCCTGGATCCAGAGATTTTGATTCTGGCTTATAATAAGCCCATTACCTCCGCTCTGGATTCCATTGCTCCAATCCGTGTGCATCCTCTCTCCCTTCGCCCTCGGTCACCATGGTTTGACAGGGACTTGAGGGAGATGCGGTGACTAGGACACAGGTTAGAGAGGTGCTGGCAGAAATCCACCTTAGATGCTGACCATCTTAGACTGCTAGAGCATTATCAACTCTATCAGTTAGCAATTGCTCATAAGAAAGCAGTATTCCTGTCCGGGGAAATTGCTGCTGCTCAGAACCGACCGTCCCAGCTCTTTCGAACCTTAGACAGGCTGTGCAACCCAGCCTGTCTACAGGTTCGTAGAGCCTTTTCACAATTGCAGTGTGATGAGCTTGCTCAGTTCTTTGCAGATAAGGTGGACGACATCAGGGCGGAGACCCGTGCAGCACTCTCTATGGGAATTGCTGTAGACCAGCCCCCGGTCACACTCCCTCTTTTTTCCTGGAATTCCTTTGAAAGGCCAGAAATCAAGGATGTTATGAGGATTGTCCAGGGTATTTTGCACTACATGCTGTAGTTTAGACCCGGGTCCTACAGCCCTGATTATGGGCTGTGGGGAGGTTATCATTCCAGTCCTGACGAGGATAGTCTGGTGCTCCTTAGACTCTGGTGAATATCCATGCTTCCTGAAGGAGGCAGTGGTGACACCAGTGTTGAAGAAGGCTTCTTTGGACCCAGACTCCCTCGTTAACTATAGGCTTATCTCGAACCTTTCCTTCGTGGGGAAGGTAATTGAGAAAGTAGTGGCTGGTCAGTTGGACAACCATTTGACCATCCATAGCATCTATGACCCTCTCCAATCGGGTTTTTGAAAGAGGCACAGCACTGAGACTGCGCTGGTTCAGGTGCTCAGTGATCTCCTGATGACAAGAGACCAGAAAAAATGGTCCATTTTGGTCCTGCTGGATCTGTCAACAGCATTTGACACCGTAGACCATGGGGTGCTGCATGAGAGCCTGAGATGCATCTGTGGGCTTTCAGGTTTGGTTCACGGATGGTTTACCTCTTTCCTCACTGGTAGAACTCAGAGGGTGATGTTGGGGGTGTTTTCCTCCAATCCTATCTCTCTGTCTTGTGGGGTGCCTCAGGGCTTAGTGCTGTCTCCCATGTTGTTTACGGTGTACATGCTTCCCCTCGGAGACATTGTAAGACGATATGGGCTGGAGTTTCATTGTTATACCAATGATACCCAGCTATATCTGTCTTTTGCACCAGACCAGAATGGAGCACTCTCAGTGTTTAATAACTGCCTTGGTGAGATCCAAGGTTGGATGAGGTCCAGCTGGCTGAAGTTGAATTCTGGGAATATGGAGGTGATGGCTGTGGATCCTGGCCGCAGAATGGGGGGTGGGGAGCAAATCTTCCCACAGATTTATTCCTGGGGGATGTCGAGCTCCCTATCTCTGAACAGGTGCGTGACCTAGGGGCGATTCTTGACAATCAGCTGACATTACGTGCTCAGGTGTCGGCAGTCATTAAGTTATCATTTTACCAGCTAAGGAACATCACTAGGACCAAGCACCTTGTTCCGTCTGTGGACTTGCCTACACTTATCCACGCCTTTTTGACCTCGTGTTTGGATTATTGCAATTCCCTTTACTTTGGGCTTCCAGGGGTTGATATCTGCCGCTTGCAGCTGGCGCAGAACTCAGCAGACTGGTTGTTAATGGGGATTCCTCGTTCTTCCCACATTACACCGGTGCTGCAGGCATTGCACTGGCTGCTGGTCCAGTGGCGGATCACTTTTAAAGTCGGTTTTCTGACTTATAAAGCCCTACACGGTTTGGGCCCTGGCTACCTGAAAGAGCTTCTGGTTCCTTACCTCCCACAGCAACCGCTCCACTCGGCCTACGAGGGATTGCTGGAGATTCCGAGGGTAACTTTAAAATCTTCCGGCGCCCGAGCTTTTATGTTCATGGCGCCAATCTTCTGGAATTCTCTACCCCATTGGATTAGAGAGTGCATGACTGTGGGGGGTTTTAAACAAGCACTGAAGTCGTTTCTATGGAACAAGGCATATGGGGATGGTGCCGACATGGATTGATGTAATTGATTTTACCGATTTTATTATGATGTTTTACTGTGATTTTACTTTAAATATGTACTGCGCCTTGATTTTTTGAAAGGCACACTATACATAAAGATTATTATTGTTATAAAGATTATTATTATTATGACATGGAATGTAAAACATGCAAATTCCCCTGTGAAAAGGACACAAATTTTGACATCTAAATAAATTTAATCAGCAGTGGTATTTTTACAAGACACTCACTTGCTTATAGCAGACATGAACTACTTAAGACATCTCTGGGTAGTACTTGGAACTGTCACTGATGAAAAAAGAGCAGGCGTAGCCATTCTGATCAACAGCAGAATTGATTTTAAAGTTCACCAGATAATCACTGACCCTAATTCCAGATATATAAAAGTCTATGGCATAATGGAATGAATTGAAATAATATTAGCTTCCTTTGATAGGCCTAATAAAAATGATTCACAGACATTTACAACTTTTTCGTTACATTTAACCAAGTGGCCTAACGTTCCATATATCATAGTGGGTGATTTGCATGTTATTTTAGAAGCAACAATGGATAGATCAAAGCCTTCTGCCTTCTCAATCAGTCTGAACTAACAGGCTTTATATGAAATAATAGTTACTCATGTTTTGGTGAATCCCTGGAGAACGTTATATCCATCCTCAAAAGAATATACCTTTTATTCTATTCCTCAGAAAACCCATTCTAGCATTGACTTATTTTTGGTTAGCTACAGCATATTATCTGGACTGATCCATGTAGACATGCTAGCAACAGTTATTTCAGACCATTCTCTAGCCCTATTAAAAATATGGCTAATAAATACACAAAGAGACAAAATATGGAGCATGAATAACAGTCTCTTGATTAGTTCACAATTACCACTAACTTAAACAATTTTACTCAGTGCTTCTTTAATGAAAACAAAGGTTCAGTAGATAAACAAATTACTGTATGGTTAACCTATAATATGGAGTCAGAGGGGGAAATTATTAGAATAGCTTCCAAAACTAAAAGAGAAAAACAACATAAATCACAGAAACGTCTTCAATCTATAAAGTCCCTGGAATCATAACTAGATTCATATTATTCAGAACAACTAGCTTTGCAGCTGACAGCAGTTTGATCATGTTATCACAGGCTAACAATATCACAGGCTGAATTGGCAATGTTAAAATCCAAATCTAAATATATGTCCATGAGAGAAAAGGCAGGCAAAGTATTGATCGGCAAATTAAGCAACAAGAGTCATCATGTACCATAAAACATCTGTATAGTACAGATACTCAGCAGCCTATTTCTCAATCAAGGGATTTATTAGAGGAATTTAATAAATTTTACAAAACGTTATATGGAATTGGTGATAAGAATATTGACCCAATGTTAATAGAAAATATTTAGACAAGTGTTATTTACCTTAATTATCTAAAGAAGACAAAAACTTTTAGCAAATCCTCTTACTTTATCAGAGCTACAACAAGCTGTACAACAAGTAGTACGTGATAAAATGCCTGGTCCTGATGGACTAACTTAGGTTTTAAAAAACTTTTGCCCAAGAAGTTCTGTCTGGTCCATTAAAAGTGTATGAGGAGGCATACCAGCAGGGAGCACTTAATTCCTCCTTGCAGAAGGCCTTCATTTCTATACTGGCCAAACCTGGCTAAGACCCTACAAAAGTGGTAAATTTCAGGCCTATCTCTTTATTAAATATAGATATCAAAATTTTAACTAGGGCTTTAGCCAATAGACTTCAACAGGTCTGATCAATGTTAATTGGCTCAGAACAAATGGGATTTATGTCTTGATAGACAGTCTGCTGACCATCTGTGGAAAATCTAGCATATTATTTCTGTGTCGACGGAGGCCAGATACACAGCGGTGTAACTCATAACTGAAAATACATTGATCTCGTATCAGGTATCTATTCAAGACACTCAAAAAATGTAATTTTCATGGGGAGTTTATTAAGTGGATAAGATTGATATATTCTCATCTGTCTGCTATGATAAAATGTAACAAAGTGCTTTCATCCCCTTTCTCATTATATAATGGCACTTGACAAGGCTACCCACATCCCCCTTTCTTATTCAATCTCTACTTAAAACCCTTCATTCAGCAACTTAATGATCACCCCTCAGTTTCTGGTATTATATTAGGGCACAAACAATTTAAAGTTTCAGCATATAGAGATGATATTCTTCATCACTTAAGTAATCCAAGTGCATATTAAAAAGTAGCACTTGATGAAATTAAGGAATTTGAGTCAGTCTCTCATTATCAGCTTAACATAGGAAAAATACAAGTACTACCATTGAATCATTATGTTAGGAAAGTGGATTTCTCAGAGTGGGGATTGAAATGGCTAGCTAATGATTTGGTCTATCTAGGGATTAAAGTTAGTACTTCTACCAACAGAATGTTTCATGTAATTTTTTAGAACCAATATGTATTATTAAAGCAGATTTAGAAAGTGACATCTGGGTGAGTAGGCAGCAACAGCTGCAGGGTGCAATGTTCATGTTGACTGTACCTAGCAGCCATCACTGTGTGCCACTATGGCTGCCACGGACACATAGGTGGCCATGCCTAGGCCTGGTGAAGGCCTCTTATGTGTCACCTGATGGCGAATCAGCCACCCTGGAGAGTGCTGGACCATGCGACCATGACCAGATGCATGCGGGGGTGGTGTCATGAACTCCAGATGGGATCCAGGGGTCTTGCGGATATAGTTGGCAGGGGACGACATAAACAACAATGGGACCAAGTGACACAGTGTTGTTGTAGTGCTGCTGTTACAGCTTGGTGTGCGGTGGGAACTCCCACAGCCGTGGGGTGCCAGGGCTGCACAGCACACCTCAATGGCCCATAAAAGGCTCTCAAAATCTGTGGTCATGTCTGACCACAGTTGGCACATCTCACCAATCATCTGGGTGTGCCTCACAGCTGCATGCTCATCCATGAGAACCACCTGCAACTACAATCCATAGAGCACCTCCCTGAGCACTGCCTCGCCCTCTACAGATGCTTGCAGAATCCTGTTGTGCTCATTTTGCCCATCAGCAGGGGAAGTGTGAGGGGGGTTGCTGACAGGCGGGGGGGACTAGTCTGCTCTGCCACATCCACTGCCTGTGGATGCCACAAGACAGGCCACTGTTTGTCTTGGGACTGTGAGTGGGAAGGTACAGCGGGCAATGGGCCAGCCATGCCAGGGTCCTCTGCAGGCCACCACTGGTCCACATCACTCTGCTGTCTGGTGGCTACAGCCCCAGACCCTACAGCTAGCTACCCACAACTGTTGCAGCAGAAGATGGTATGTGGGTGACTTGGAGAGGGGTGTGTGAGGGCCCAGGATGGCCTATGCTCCCTGATGCTGTCAGTGTAGCAACAAGGGCATTGGCTATTACACTGATGTACGTTTGTACCCCCAGCTGGATGGCATCACTGAAATCATCATCATCCTCCTTCATGGCTGATGCAAGCACCGTGAAATCATCCAGCATTTCAAGGCCAGACAGGGTGTCAAGATCAGCCAGCCCAAGGATGTCCTTTAACACATGTGCACTGTCAACAGCAGCAGAGCCAATGGTTCTGGCAAATGTGGATGGTTCTGCTTTGTCCACCTCCTCCATCTCTGGTCCCAGTGGACATGCTCAGGACCCTGCAGTACTCCTGAGGTGGGATGGAGCTGTAAGGCAGAAAAGGAGAGCATGGTCAGGGCCACATGGCCATGGTTCTGGATGCCATGTGGACACAGGGAGGTGTGCACGTGCACCACAGTTGTGCAGGTGTTGCCACACGTGCCAGTGGCTACCAATGTGGCCTGTACTGTACATATGCCACAGCGGCATATGCGGTATGAGTATGCTGGGCTGTGCACACACAGGGCATGATGTTTGGCATGGTCCCCATGACAAGGCTGTGTCCCTGTCAATGCATTGCCCCCCCAATGGTTGGATCACAGGCATAGCAGAGGGCATGTGGCCCAATCACCCTCAGTGGCTGCCACAGTACAGTGTTTTGATGTTGCCAGTGAGGTGTATGTGCCCATGGCACACATGCCCCTGTGGTTGGGGATGAGCACAGGTGGCTTGTGTAACTCACAGGCTTCCGTCTGTGGTCATGCAGCATAACACTGGGCCAGCACCACACTACCCCAGGGGCCATGGTGGCCTATGACAGGTATCTGAGCTGTCAGCATGTTTGTTTTGTGCCATGGGGACACAGTGAACAGCCCTGTGTGGCACAACATGCACAGCCATGACAACCACATGCAGCCCTCCACAGTGACAAACACATGCATACTCAAAGTGCTGCAAAGGGCTGCCTCCCATCTGAAACCCACCACCAGGGACACTCTCAACACAGGCATAGCTTATGGAGGATGTGATAAGCTCCTCCTGTACCAACAGCACTGGCACTGAAGAGGACTCCCCAATGGTGTTCATAGATGCCTTGATGGCTGCCAGCTGCTCCATGGCCCTTGTATGCTCACTATTCACTCACTTCATGCACTCCTGTACTGTGCGGTTGTATACCCCACGAGTGTTGACAGCAGTGGCCACCTCATACCAGCTCTTGGCATGCTCCTGACGAGTACTCATTTTGTGGGTGAGCAGGTCTTCTCACAAGACATATGCATGTACAAGGGCATGCAGTTCATCCTCCATGAAATTCATCCATCTCCTCTTCTTTCTCTCCTTCTCTTCCTTTGTCATTCTGGTGCCTGTGGACAGGAGAATGACATGCATCATCACAGGTCCAGGATATCTGGCAGGTGGTGCAGGTCCTGCTGGATGCCATGCACATAATGTTGTAATAGGCAGAATGCAAACAAACTTACCTCCAAGGCTGCAGTACTTGTCAGTCACATGTGTGGTGGTGTGGTGCAGGATGGCTCATTTATGGCTCAGCACATGCAAATGAGTTGGAGTGCAGCTTGTAATGAGATGCTAATGTGTGGACTTAGGCCAGGATTGGGCAATGAGGCAATCTGTATATCCTGCTTGAATATTGCAGATTTGCTCCTGGCCCATCTCAATGCACCTAGCACATCTATTTGGGCTGCGCATCTCTGCCCAGCACATTCTTGCACATATGCGATAGGCAATACTGCCATTAGCCTGTGCACCAATGCATGTGTGAAGTCAGTGTTTCTGCATCGCACATATACCACCACATTACTGTGATGCACTGTTGCTTTCTATGGTGCATGTCTGCCACTTTGCACTATGTGGATGGCTGTCAGTGTGGCATTGGCCAACCTCAACAACATGGACACGACGCATAGCAGCACGGCCCTGTGACATGGGGCCATGACCCTGTACTCCCGCCCAGCCTTGTGCTACTGAGTATGTGTGGTGATGCACCACTGTAAGGCAATAATGCATCCTTATGGCGCATGTGCAATCCATGCAGGTCGATGCATGGTGGCTCTATCGCGTAACCAGCAAGGCCCAGTCATTCCTCTCAGTGAGTTCTTGCATGCCACATCTGCTGCTGCAATGTTGGTAAACAGGATGGCACATGCTAGGGGACAGGGTCACGTGCTCTTAACTGGAGTGAAGTGAAGGTGGCCAACCTCATTGATACTGTAGTGCCACTGGAGGGTCAGTTGATTGGGGAAGAGGCCCTGCAGAAGGCACAGACCCAAGTGTGAGCAAGGGTGTCAGTGCAGCTGGAGGGGAATACAGGTATTCCACATTCTGGGGAGCAATGCCTGTAATGCTGCAGTGATCTGAGGTGGTGGGACCCAGATAGGCTGAGTTGTTGGTGTGAACAGGCCCACAGGGAGGCTGTGCCATGCCCAGGTATGTATGTGCTATGTGAATGTTTCCATTCCTGCTGCAGGGGTTTGCGGTTGTGCAGATGGGGCATGTGCCACAGCCCACATGGTTAACATGGCCCTGTTCACAAGGCCAGGTTAATGGTGCCATGCATGCCACTGTCTAGCCCTGGGTGCAATGGTGGACCACCGTTCTGTCGCCATGTCAGTGTCGGACTGTCTGTGCATTGTCTGTCACCAGGGCATGCATCGTGCTGCATCGTGTCACTGTTGTGCCCGGGGAGGGGGGGTGCTCCAGCATGCCGCTCATGGTGCTTATCCATCATGTCCCCCTTGCAGGTCAGGAGGAGTGGTTTCAGGTACAGAAATGTGCCAGCAGGAGGGCCGGTGACAGAGGAGCAGGAGGGGATGGCACAAGTATACTGCCACTTGTGTCTTGCCGTGCATCAGGTAGGTGTGCTGCTTGTGCTGCATATGTCTGTTCTGTGGGTTTGTGGGGGTTGGATTTGCATTGCTTATGATGGGCCATGGCCTGCTTGTTGTGCATGCCCATGTGGTGCCGGCAATGCACACATGAATTGTTGTCTCAGCAATGTGTTTCGGACCTGCTGTGCACCTAGTACCTGTGTGTTTGTCCCTGATTGGTGTGTCTATTCAGGACCATGGGCACCCATCAGTGCACACACAGGGTTGCCAAAGGTCCTGCACACATGGTGGATGTGGATGTCAGGGTCACACGCTATGGGGGATATGATCACATGTCCCTTGGCAGCATCCAGTGCATGCACATGCTGACATTGCCTGTTCCCTGTGCCACATCCCATTCACTGTGTGGCTGTGTTGCACGGCACATCACCAGCCTGTCATGTGCATTGTCGCTTGTCAGCCCTCTGCCAGGGCCAAAGGAACATCAGGCATGCACATCCACTCCATCCTGGGGGGGGCACTGTGTCTGGGTGGGCTGTGGCACTGAGTGTGTTTTTTCTGTTTCCCCCAATAGGTCATCAAGATGCCAGTGCTGCATTGCCATGCCTCCAGAGGAAGCAGGGGCAGTTGTTATACTGTGGCCATCTTGTGATCATGCAGGAGCTGATGGTCACTATGTTCCACAGGCAAGGGGCCATACTGTGAGTGGCCCTAGAGATACTACTGTTGCTCAGGAGTGGCAGCCACCCACACAGGGGGTAGTCACATAACCACCAGGGGTACTAGCTCTGTGTATCCCTTAGGGACTGTGACTTGTGCTTATAGCCACCCAAAGTCCACACCCCTGTACCCTGTCTTACCACTGTACATAGTTTCATCCCTGCATTCCCTGTTCCACATTCTACCCTGCCCCAAACCCATTTTGTACTGTATAGAGTTCTGCGTTGCATTTTTCTTGGTTTTCCTGTTGTTGATTGTTCTTGTATTTTGTTATATTAAATATTGTTAACTCTGACAGTACCTGTGTCTGTGGTCTTTCCTTAGCTGTTGTTACCATCACCTGTTGTGTTGCATGCGTGGCCCCCTGCCACTTGCTTATCACTGATCATTTGTATCTGTGCCATTGCACACCTGTTCATCCTATCCACCTTGTTTTGCTCCCACAGTGTTTGTCATCAATTCCGCTGTTCTGCCTCTGTGGTGTCCTTCACAGCTGCCCATGTTTCACTTGCACTACGCCTCTGTGCTGGTACTGTGCCTGCCTCTGCTTTACTGTTGTCCTGGTCCCCATGCTGCTGTGCTGCATTGTTTGCAGTCCTCTGTCACTGTGGACATGTGCACCCAGTGTGGGCTACAACCACTAGCCTGTGTGCCATTACGCCTGTGTCCCACTTTGCCTGTGCTGTGGCTACCATGTCCACCCTGCTTGCCTCCTCAGCCCTGATGTCATGGTGCCAGGCCAGGATGTGTTGTCCACTGGCACCTCCATTGCTGTAGCACTTCATCTTTCCTTGCTGTGTGTCATGCCCACTGTACCTGGTACTCCCCTTGGCTGGTGATCTGTGTGTGGTGCTTCATACTGAACCCATGGGGGCTGTGCGTATGCCCATATTGCACTGTGGCAGTGCCACAGTTCTCCCCATTGCCTTGGGCTGCTGCTCTACCTGTTTGTGCTGCTGTGCACCACTCATTTCCCATTTTCAGTCCTGCCCTGTTGCTCTGCTGTCCCAGGCTGACTTGCTCCATTTCCCATATTTAGTACTGCCCTGATGCGCTGCCCATGTACAGATGCACAATGGCACATTTCTTATATATTCAGCCATGGTTGCACTGGTGCATCTTATGGTGCATCCCAGCCTCTGAATATTGCATTTTTTTGGGGGGGGCAGCACTTCTCATATGCATGTAGCAGGCATGTGCTCATTTTTCCAGGTGACTTTTGAATATGTGGGCCTGTTTCTCAAAACTGTTGCATTTTCTTCCAGCTCACAATGAGCATTTTGTTAGGAGACTGTATTTGTAAATGTAATGTCTCTTTTACAACTACCTGTAGAATGCATCAAATAAAATTATTCAAATGAACAGTTAACTACAGTCTGTTTTTGGTGCCCCACTAAAAGGTTTGTTGAAGGTAAACCAGCTCAATGTATTTTCAGAGCACAAAAATTGGTGTTCTTTAAGTGTATTTGCACTTTACAATTTACAAAGAGTTCCCACTGTTAATAAAGATGTACATTCATAGCCACTTAGAGAGTTTGGAGCATGAATGTTTGTAAGACCTCTGATGACTGTGTGGATTAATATATTCTATAAAATGGTATGGAAAATTCTGTTTCTTGATTGGGGGAGAATGTTCCAAAGCAATGCTGTTCAGGAACAGTAATCACACTGCTATACTTGTCTTCTTTTTTTCTTTTTTTTTTTTTACGGGGAAGGCATTTTATAACTGCAATATAACACTTCAGACTGTGGGTTACTATTCCTGAACCACACTTTGAAGTGGTTGAAGCCACTCAGCACAAGTGTTTTGTGCCTAACCATACACTTGGGTATGCAGTTCAGGAATGCTAACCCCAGTGTTTTAATTATACTTCCAGAGGTAGTGGGGCCCTAAAACATTTGGATGAGGGGCCATCTGTAGCTGTCTGAAATAATTATGTAACACATACAAAGGGGTCAGATGGAAGGCACACTACACCAATAGTACTCTTTAGTTTGTGTAACCCATTGTTTCATAGTAAAATAAGCATACATTACAGAGCATTTTGTTACATGGTTTGTATTGCATTTTATTTCCACTTTTTAAACATAGAAACCCACAACAGAGCATAGATTTCTTTAAAATAAACCCAGGTTCATTCAGAAGCACATGGCCTTATTACCAAACTCACCATATGTACATAGCAACATCCTAAATAATGGAAAATAAGGCTTTTTGTATTTAAAAAAATCCAAACTATGACTGCAATAACTCACTCCGAGCATGGGTTGCTTGAGAGTTACTGCACTTCCTGGGTGCATTGAAAGTCACTCGGCCACTGGCATGGTGCCTTCCAGTTCACCCGGGACATGCATTTATTCTCTAGACAATCATGTCATGTTGTAGGCTATTCTCCTTATGTATTATATAGAAATAAATAGGGAAGCCATCAAATAATTCGGTTCCCTTACAAGTTAAAGGCAAAACTTCGGACATTCCAATACACTGTCAGGCAATCCATTTACAGTTTTGCTCTTCAGTTGCATGCAAGACATGACATTTGACACCACAGTTCAAGAAGCAAAAAAATGTAATTAAGTAATGTAGTTCTTAAAAAACTACATAGACTGGGGCATGTTAAACACAATACTATAAGGCACAAAGGTGAAGTAGCTGACCCATTGTTTTTGACTTTTTTAACTGATTAATAAAAATTTACTGATGAATGTGCTTCATTGAACACTTACTGTACACATTGAGGAATTCTAATATTGATGCACAGTTCAGCTAATATTTCACACATTCAGGGCAGGACATTCAAACTGTGTCTTTAAAGGGCACAAGTGGCTGCTCCAAGCAACAGTGATGCGCCGTAGCACAAACTGGATATATTCAAACGAGATGCGTAATAGCATGTCTTGTCTGAATATAACATCATATGTGTGTGGCATAAATGAGGGCCGGCAATGATGTGCTGGTGCATCCCCTGCCAGGTCTGAATACCTGGAATGGGAATGCGTGGCTCACCTTGTGGATGTGCTGAACGCACATTCCAGATATTAAGACCAAAACATGCAAATGGGGCCATTAGCCATGCAAGATGCAAATGGGGACATTTGCATGTCATTATGGCCCTATTTGTATGTCCTGTGCAGGGGTGCACCTGACTGGATGTGCAGGGCACCCTGAATGGAGGCCATCAAGTCATAGTCCCTGGCAGTCTAGTGGACCCCCCCACTACTCCATATCTCAATCACAACAGAAGACAGAACTCCGTCCGATCCCTGGTAGTCCAGTGGTACCCACCTCCCATCCCTGAGACCCGATTGAGCCAAATAATAATGTAATCCAGCCCTGGTAGTATAGTGGGCACCCCACCCAAAGTCCAATCATGTAATAATTTGTCCCATACCACATCCCTGGTAGTCCTGTGGTACCCCCCTCCCATCCCTGAACCCTGTCTGTATAGGAAATGAATCCGAGACTCCCTGGTAGTTTATTGACCCCACCCACTAAGGGACCCCCACTCACCCTGCACCCCCAGCATCACCCGCAGACCATCAGGAAGCAAAACCCACCTGCACAGCTCCAGAGCTGCCTGCTGACTGTGCTGTCACTGAATGACAGCTTACAGTAAGCTCTGCAATACCATTGGTCGACATCGTCGACCAATGGGCTTGCAGTGAGTACTGTAAACATTCATTCACAGCATTGTGACTGACACTAAGTTGTGAATTAATGCTTAAAGTATCCACTGCAAGCCAATTGGTCTATGATGTTGACCAATGGTATTGCAGAGCTTACTGTAAGCTGTCATTCTGTGACAGCACAGTTGGTGGGCAGGTGTGGAAGTGTGTGTGTGTGGGTTTTGCTGCCCACTGGCCTGCAGGCAATGCTCGGATGGGAGAAGCAGAGTGGGGTGGGGGTCCCTCTGTGGGTGGGGGGGGTCCACTAGACTACCAGGGAATTTTGGATTTCATTTCCTATATTGACAGGGTTCAGGGATGGGAAAGGGATACCACAGGACTACCAGGGATGTGGTATGGGAAAAACTCTTATTTGATTGGACTTTGCGGTGGGGGGGGCCAATATACTACCAGGGCTGGATTACATTATTATTCAGCTCGACCGGGTATTGGGGACGGGAAGGGGGTATCACTGGACTATCAGGGATAGGATGAATTGATGTCTTCAGTTGCAAACAGGGTATGGGGAAGTGGGAGGCACTAGACTGCCAGGGATATGGGGGTTTCACAAACACCCTCACGATCGGGGCTTGGGGGGTAGCCACACAGAGGTTTGGTTGCTGTTTTGTACTGTGCAATACAACATCCCGCCTGTGGGTGACTATCACTTAGGCATGGTTTATCCATGCCAATCTTTATGCTGCACAACTCCAAAATGTGTGAGCCACTGCACCGCACATCTCAGCTGACTATGGAGATGTGCTGTGTATGCAGGGAAACGCCCCCTCCAGATGGGCCACATACATTATCTTTGTACTGTAGAGCATCCAGAGTTGGTGGTACATCAGCCCCTTTTGAATATGGCACAGTGATGCATTTCAGGGATGCATTAGCGCAACTCAGTTGCACAGGGTGAATCTCCTTTGAATATCCTGGCCAGAGAATTTAGCCCTTTTCCCACATGCACACTTTTTCAAAACTTCATGGAAAAAAATCATTGCCCTTCAGACATTTTATGTTTTGGTTGCTTATCTATACTCAGTGTATAGGACATTAAAATACTCTTCTTGTGACAGATGAGCAGAGCGGGGCAGATAAAGTGGGGACAAGACTCACTGGCATGTCTGTATAAACAGTTATACTATATAAGGAGATACTAAACACAGAAAATGTTTGGTACTGTACATAAGATGGAGGGTGCAGGGCGGAGGCTATATAAATAATTTTTCTCAAATATTCCCCAAGATGTCCTTGACCCTGTAACAGTAGAAACTGGGTCAGGCACTACAAGTAAAATTTAGTGACTTTTGGGTTTTGTGTATTGGTTTCCTTGTAGGAAAAGAAAATATTAACCTCTTAGCACTCATAAATTTAAGCAGATAATATATATTTTATTAATACAGATTTGTATTTATAATCTCTGAGTCTTACAGTATGAATAGTCTCTTCCAACTAGTGTTTTATTTTTCTAAACTGAAATCAGTGACATACCCACTAGTAAAAATACATACTGTAATATACCGATAAAATTATGCTTGCATAGCATACAGTATGCATCTCCTTTGCTGCATGTTGTTGGTTTTGTGGGGCCTCAGATGAAACTGAGATTAGTAATTCCCTAACACAACAATGGTTTTATTTTATTTTTAGGGCACAGTGTGAACAGGCAGGATTTAGCATAGTAATGTTATCTGTAGCATAAAGAGAATTGAAGTTGTGCCACTTCTTTATAGCTCCCTGGTAAATGAACACCTCATTTGGAGTATTTCAGAAAATACTAGGCAGGGAGTGCACATCATTTAGTTGAATAAATAGAATATCAAACTTACTTGCGTGAATTTCAATTGCATGTATTATAATGGTGTGATCCATTGCTGGGCAGAGACTCTGGTGTGAGCACTGGACAGTACTCATGGAAGCTTGATCAGGAAACAGGATGGGGATACTTATCATGGCAAGCAGTTTCTGAGGTACTGTCCCAGATAGGATAGTGGACCAGAGATGGACATTACAGGATGGTCCGTGGAGTCCAAAAGGACTCCAAAAAAGCAGCAGCAGTCTCATCGTCAGGACCACGAGGACCATCGTAGGGACTGGTGCCATGCAAAGAGAGAGTTTCTTCTTCTTTCTCCAAGCCCGAGTCTCCATGGCAGGCAGTGGGTAGTAATGTAGCTCTTTATCTGACAGCAGGCAATCAGCAAGCATGGCAGCTTAAATGAATGGCAATGGTAATGGGAGAAAGTCAAGGCTTTTCTTGTAACAACGCAGAGTCTTCTAACTGTAACAGTGCATCACTTTCAAAGCTACACTCTCCCACTGATTGCTCTAGCTCCAGCACATGCAATAACAATGATGTGTGCATGTGAGACACACATCAGCTGGTGGGGTACTGGACCAATCAGTGAATACTCAAACAAAAAAAAACAAATGCTGCCTAGGTCCTGATTCCTGCCAGCAGCACCCCCCACAGAGATAACAGGAGGATGCTGCACTGTGTCAATTATGCAGGCAGGTGGCAGCTTTTGAATAGTTAACTTGGTTAGAAATTGTAACAGTCACTTTCTTCAGTAGACTTCCTTGAGTTACGGGGGCTAAGGGCCTATGGATGAAACAGCTACCTGGGCCAAAGCTTCCACAACAGAGCTTAAACATTTATTTCAGAGCTGCCGGGTCTCCTCAAATAGTTACTGGGGATCAGCCCAGGCAAATCCTGGCATTATTCCAACAGTGGCTAACCCACAACATGTCACGCATTATTGTTCACATTTTTAGGAAAATTTACAATAATTGTTGGCGTAGTATGCGTAAACCTGCAGAACCTCCATTTCTTGTTCCCATTGTAAATCTTACATGTGCTAGTCACTTGGTATTTTTACCACTGCTTCCATTGGTTAGTGGTTATCAGAGAGCATGTTAATGTAAACTTCCTTTAAAGAGAAGGTACCACATATTTAGTCCTTCAAATCATCAAAGTGTCTTTCATTGAAAAGAAAACACCCAAGATATCAGGGGACACTGTCTACAGCATTGGCTCTAACCTAGTTTGTGAACAGTGCAACGCTCTGCCACTTGCTTATTATTATATTGCATAATATTTGTGTTATAAATAAAATGTGTATGGTATGTGACTGCCTGCTTAAGGATGGCAGTCAATGTAAGGAGACTTGACCTTTGACCTCAAAAGTGTCAGTGTGAGAAAACAGCTGGATGTGATAAACAGACGAGTGAAACCACTAATTAAAGGCTTCCTTCCAGGGGGACAGTTTATTACCCCTTATAACCTGCTCCTGCTTTTGAAGCTGGGAACTAAATATGAATTTTATGACCCTAGCAGGAAGGGAAGTCACCTGGCTGACCCTTTATGGTTTTCTCACCTAGCAGAGAACTAGTGACAAATTGTGGGGCTATGAAACATCAAAGGAAATGCATTTATACAAAGAGAGTCATATTTTGGGAAATTGCTAGTTGCTGATTTTCACAGTAATAACATACATCCTTGTGTATATTTATGCTAAGAAGTTAAAGTTATTGGAGGATCTAACTGTGACCTCACAAAGGGGTGGGGAGATGGATTTTGAAATGGTCAAGCATCGGAGGAAAACATTGCTTTTTATTCTGGACTTGAGAGATACTCAGTTCTCTGAACTTAAGAAGGCACTTTATGGTAACATCTAGCTAGGCAAGAACTTTGAAGTATTTGGAGTAGGCGTAATTGTGTTCTGCAACTTCCCACGCACTGTATTTTATCTGACTGTAAGTTATTGATGCATTTGTTCTATGTGTGATGTTTTACCTGTTTTACAATTTTTAGCAAACAATATTTTCCTTGAAATACTGCCTGTGTCTTCTCAGTTTTCTTTTGCATGTGAATGCTGAACCAGTGTTTAAGTCTGATAGCTGTTAAGGGCTTGAATGTCTTAGTAATCTTGCTAAAGGTGAGAATATTCCTAGGTCTCATATTGATCGTAAAGGTACATTTTGGAAACTGGCTGGGTGCCACTGGGCAAAAGATTATACTGCACTCCCAAAGAGGGTATATATCTCAGCCTGTTAACTGGGTGCGCTAGCATATGGTTCACATTTAACACCCAGGACTTGAGGCTAGTAGGTGATTTGGACCAAAAACAGACAGGAGGGTTACCCTGTCTGTCTCCTGTTCACACTATTGCACTTCAAGGTTGGAACTGTGGCAGCAAAGGGCCTGACCTGCGGAGTGCGTTTGTGACAAACAGTATTTACAAGAATTTGATTACATGGCATCTTGTCCTACCTATCTGTCCTATAAAACTATTTCAGATAAACTGGAAAAAAGTGAAGATGGAAAACTGTTAGAGACGGGTAGAATCTGGGCACCTTAATGAGGCAGATTGTGTTCTGAGCTCTAAATTATCTTTGAGACATTGTATGACAAGCTTAGTAATATCAATCCAAAAGTTAAAAACAATAATAAACATCTTTATTTTCTGGTATGATTATTTTAAAAGGACTGTATAACTTTATACAGTATATATTCACATTTATTGGCTTAGTTTCATTCTTGTCTCTGCTGACACTGGGGCCATGTGTGTGGGTGTCAGTAGAAGGGGTGTGAGCACTGTACTGTAAATATGTTTCACAACACAAAAAGCCCCTGTCCTTTAGGAATGATCTGCTCATCTGAGCTGGTAACCTTTGCTATCTGATGTCAAGTAAGATCTTTAGACTACTCAGCAACATGTTAACTGAAGCATTAACATGAGTATATTACTGTGCCTTCTGGATGTTTTCAGTCATTCATTTCTGCATAAATGCAGTATGCAGTTTCTTTGATAATATGAAACTCAGATATATCTTTTATGATTTTGTAAGTGATATAATAAAAATGGAACAAGTGATACACATTACAATCTGTGCTTGTAGTTCAGATCCCAGCAGTCTCTTTGTAGAACGGGAGTATACAAAATACTGTAGTTGCAACTGGTATCTTTTTCTAAAGAAATGTACAAGAAAATTGGAACCCAAGAAAATTCAGACACTCCTGGAAAGATGGAGAAAAAGTAGAAAACATGTTAGGAGAGGAGCAGGCATTTGCTACTGAATGATTGTTGAAGAATTGTAATGAAGCTGCTCACTCACCATATGAGATTTATAGTCTTTTCATTATACAGTACCGATTTGCCATTACCCACTGCCACAGCACCCTAACATTCCACATAAAATGTTCTTACAGTACTTTTTCATGGGAGTGGCCCAAACATTTTACAGTGGCGTGAAAAAGTATTTGCCCCCTTCCTGATTTTCTCTATTATTGCATATTTGTCACATTGGATGTTTTCAGGTCTTTAGACAAAATATAATATTAGATAAAGGGAACCTGAGTGAACAAATAACACTTTTTTTTTTTACTTATTTCATTTATTTAATGAAAAAAGTTAACCAACACCAACTGGCACTGTGTGAAAAGTAATTGCCCCTAGTTAAATCAACCCAATTAAAGGGATAATTAGAGTCAGCTGATTGAACACAGCCAGCTTGATTACAGCCAGCCCTGCTCAATATAAACCTCACTTATTTTGGCCCTTACCATCAGAGTCACGTTGCCAGCACAAAAGATTCAACAAGCACATTATGCCATGATCAAAGGAAGTTCCTGAAAAGATCAGAAAAAATTTGTTGCCCTCTATCAGTCTGGAAAGGGTTACAAAGATATTTCTAAGGCTCTGGGACTCCATTGAACCACAGTGAGACCATAATCTCCAAATGGAGAACACTTGGAACAGTAGTGAACCTTCCCAGGAGGTGGGTGGCCTGCCAAAATTACTCCAAGGGCACAGTGTAAAATCATCCAAGAAGTCTCAAAGGATCCTAAAACAACACCCAAGAACTGCAGGCTACTCTTGCCTCAGCTAAGGTCAGTGTTCATGACTCCACAATCAGAAAGAGACTGGGCAAAAATGGGCTTCATGTGAGAGTAGCAAGGCGGAAACCACTGCTAACCAAGAAGAACATAAATGCTCGTCTCTCATTTGCCAAGAAGCACCTGGATGATCCACAAGCCTTTTGGGAAAATGTTCTATGGACAGATGAGTCCAAAGTGGAACTTTTTGGACAACATGGATCCCATAATGTCTCGCGTAAAGCAAACACAGCATTCCACAGTAAGAACGCCATACCAACAGTCAAACATGGTGGTGGTAGTGTGATGGTGTTGGGATGCTTTGCTGCCTAAGGACCTGGATGACTTGCCATAATTAAAGGAACCATGAATTCTGCTCTGTACCAGAAAATTCTTAAGGAGAATGTCCAGTCATCCTTCCGTCAGCTGAAGCTGAAGCATAGTTGGGTCATGCAGCAAGACAATGATCCAAAACACAAAAGCAAGTCCACATCAGAATGGCTAAAAGAAGTAAAATTAAAGTTTTGGAGTGGTCTAATCAAAGTCCAGACTGAAACCTAATAGAGATGCTGTGGTAGGACCTGAAACGAGCAGTTCATGCTCGAAAACCTACCAAATGTTACTGAATTAAAGCAGTTCTGCGAGGAAGAGTGGTTAAAATTCCTCCACAGCGATGTGAAAGACTGATATTGAATTATAGGAAGTGTTTGGTTGCAGTCATTGCAGCTAAATGTGGCATAACCAGTTATTAAGTGTAAGGGGCAATTACTTTTCACACAGTGCCAGTTGGTGTTGGTTAACTTTTTTTCATTAAATAAGTGAAATTAAAAAAAACAAGTGTTATTTGTTCACTCAGGTTCCCTTTATCTAATATTACATTTTCTCTAAAGACCTGAAAACATCCAGTGTGACAAATATGCAATAATAGAGAAAATCAGGAAGGGGGCAAATACTTTTTCACGCCACTGTATATGTCCTTCAACTCTGCTTCATTTGATTATCCAGTGCCTTCATAAATACTTAGTGGTTTGTACATTGTGTCTCCTCTGTCTGCCTCCTACATTTTTGAGAGCGCTGTCACAGAAAATGGGGAAAAGTTACACGTGTAACATGCTGCTTCCTGAATAATAGGCACATGTTATCTTGGAAGCAGTGTTCTGTGCCTATAGCTCTTTTTCATTTTCTGTAACAGTGTAATCCAATGTGACGGAGTACAGTAGAGGATTAATTTAGGAGCTTTCTGTATGAGAGTACCAAATAATAAAATCATGCTGAACAGAAGGAGTACAATATATTGTGACCACTCCCTGAAGAAGTGGGTATTTTTCCTGTGAAACATTTGATCCTGTGGCAGTAGTTGGTTAAAAATATGTATAATGAAGACACTATAGATGTATATATCTAATCTGGAAATGAGTCGGGCAAATAATTTGTTTTAAAAATAGGGGTGCCTGCTGGTGAGAATAAAGAGGCAAGCCTCACTATACAGTATGTGCCATTGGGGATCTTTATACCCAGTTTAATAAAAGTTGGAATATAATACAAGGTGATACCCTAGGTGCTGGTAGGGCCCAGACTGGTAAATATGAGGGTGCAACCAGTGATGTAGTGCTAAATTTAGAAGTGTGGGGTATCCATAAACTACACACCCCAACCCCATACAGGCCAGGTTTTACATGCATTCTGGTGCATTTTGAGGGTCAATGTGACACTATATGGATAATTTTAAAGCCTTCATTGACTTGTTGCAAACAACCAATATCACTGTCAAAATAACTAGCGTTTTATTTTTTTCAAAAACAAAATTGTCAAAACTAAAGCAAAAAATCCCACTCTAGCTTTAAGTTTCTTAACTTCCAACAAATTCCTAGTACACTTTACGCCATTTTTGCACACTGCTTCTTAACTGCCTGTAGATTCCTGCCTTGCTTAATATACGTTGGATGTGCTCAATTGCTCACATGGCAATTTTTGCGACAATGTTAGCTCCTCTCCTAATAAAGTACCAAGTTTTTACCAAATTCAGACAGTACCAGAACAGCTCTGAGTAGTGCAATCTGATTCTAGAATAAGAAACTAAAGGTTATGAAATCGAAAAGGTATTGTATGCCTGAAGTCTCACCTATACTGTACATACCTATACAGCTATGTCAGCAATAATCCTATGGTGTCTTCTGTTACAGTATAATTTTCAAACAAGATCTGCTACTCAGTTTAATTCCTTTTACTAGACAACTAGCTAGTTAAATATCCAGGCCCCTGCTGAATGACTCACATAGGAATGCAATAACTTTGGTTAACTCTACCACAATCACATACCCAGTTTTCACTTAATTACAATTCAGCTAGGATCAGAACAGTATTTAATAGTGCCACCTGATTTTAGATTTAGGGACCATAGTCTATTTTCCAAAGCAGTGCCTCAAAAAGTATACAGTACATACCCATACTAGTGCAGCACTTCAGGCACAAAAGTCTTTAAATTTAAAGTCTATTGTCATTGTATATGTGTCTGCTAGGATCTGATATTCTAATTTGTTCTGGTTCACCTCATTAAGGAAGTACAGAGGCACAGTACTTTTATCCAAGATCAGGTTTTGAATGGGGGAGCACTTTTTGAGTAACTTAATGTGGTGTCCCTAGGTTGGTGATTTTTTGCCTTCTCTTCCCTTCTGTCACTGTAGTGGCAGAGACTGCATCAATTAAACACCTCCACCAGTCTGCTAATACCCTTCCCAATCACTCCCCCAATATTTGTATTCCAACAGGTCAGACAAAAGCTAGTTGATACCGCTGCTCCCATAACTCATTTACTCATACTGCAATCATACTTCTTCTCCCATCACAAATAATATTGATAAGTGTTACAGAGGGAGAAGAAGCAGTATCAGTATCAGCAACAGTAGTGGACAGTAAATAAAATGAACAACAGAGGACCCCTCCCACTTTCCCACAGCAAATCTTCCAACCCTTAAACACCCGCTGACACAGATTACACTCCTATGCATCCTTCCCTATCCCCACAATGCAATGGTCTTTTCTCTCCCTCGTCCCCTCTTCCACCCCATCTACTTCTGTCACGAACACTCGACAATGTCTACCAATGGCAGCACCTCCCCCCCCCCCGGCTACTTGTGATGTGCATGATCGACAACGCCTGCCTTTTAGCCACTCCCCCATTCCCTCAGCCTGAACGTCCCAGCCAGGGTACCATCCCAAAGCTTCTCCTTTGCGCTTGTTTGTAACTCTATATTGTTTGCAGTATGTGATGATAGTTGCTATGTTATACTCCTCTGTATTAGTGAGTATTAAAGTGAGTGCAACCTTTATGAAACCTTCCTGTATCCTAGTTAATGTGCAGTGATGTACCCTAGTTAATGTACAATGATGTAAGTATGTATTCTGTATGCAATTTTATCTGTTTGTAGACTGACTTGGAACCTTTGAAAATGAGTCCTTGACGCAAAGGTATTAATCCTAAACTAAACAAATACATAAATAAATTAGTTTATTAATGTTAGGCTGAATCAGATTACTGGAGTACTAGGAGGGTTGAGGGTGTGTCTTAGGAACAGGCTGGGGGTTCTTTTGTGGGAACAGCCACCCTAGTGGGAAAGGACAAGGTGGAGAGATATCCCTCACTACATGAGTGAGTCACTGGATGCAGCCCCTCACCATCAGATAAAATGACATTCAATACAAACAACATCAATTTGGCACACTTACGCCTCACTCCTCTTTCAGGGCTGGTTATGAGTGACACTGGATTAGACAGCTACTTTTCCACCAGGTGGCTCACAGCCTGCCACACCAGAAAAAGAATGAGCAGCACCTCAAGCTAGAAGAGCGAAGTCCAATTGCCACCAGAAAAAGATTAGAATGGGCCAGCGTGCAGTCAGGCACAAAAGAAAATGCAACATCCTAGAAGCTGCCTCCTGGCAGCAGTCCCACCAGAAATTAAGAAAAGGAATGGGATAAACCAAACTAAAACTTAAAACTAGCCACCAGAAGCCTGGACACCTTCCCTGACACTGTGGTGAATTGCAGGCATGAACACTGCATGTGTCTGTGATGCTGCAATGCATGCACAGATCGCATGATGTTCCATTTTTCTCCCTCCATGTGCATGTCAAAATCAGTGGCTGGGGCATGGTGGGAGATGGCTAGATGGGAGTCGTGAGGAGTCGGCATAAAAGGCACATGTGCTGATTCTGAGAACTGTATTAAACATAAAAAACACACAACTGAATACTTTAAGAAGTATAGAAGTGGCACTCCCTCTAAATATAAAGTAAGGGATCGATGCTCCCATGTAACACCACAGGACTACACCCATGGGTGCAACAAGGAAAGGTATTGCAGAGAGGTATTATTTGACTATGAATGCTTTAAACTTTTGATACTGAGGATCTGGGAATAGAAACTAATGGGCTTTATTTATTGCCAATTGGTGGTTGAAAGTTCATTACTCTAGTTTGGCTTCAGTGCTTGGTGCCCTAAAACAAGGCTGCTAAAAGGGTATATAGTAATGGTACACCATATTTAAAAACTCTTACAAACATTCTTAGGCTGCTAGCAGTGACATATAGAAAAGTTATAGGAGCCCTGCTTGGTTTTAAGTGATAAGGGTAATTCCAAAATATCACTGACCACAAACTGTGAAACAAAGAGCACCTAACGTCAAAAGGGTGAGCAAGATAACAGCACCCCCCTTTGCAGGGTGCAAGCCCCCCCCACACCCCCAATATACAGATTATCAACTCGAGACATAGCAGAATTAGAGGAATGATGAAAAAAAAATATATATATATATATCTTGCAGTTGGACCAGGGACTCAAACATGGGTCTATCACCTCAAGCGGCAGTAACTCTAGCCACTATGCCAAATGGCCAGCTCAGCAGAGCTTTGCCAAACAGATGTCCATATCCTATTCCAGCAAGTGCAGCTCACTGCTACACTCCCTGTAACCTCTTGATCGATGTTCTTTCCTACTCGCTGTCAGTACGAGTGGTATTATTGAGTCGCTCAAACTGAGCTGCTCAATAATACTCACTCACATCACTGTACACCATTCTGCTTTATTTAAAACCTATTATCAAGCTTCAATCTCCAATGAAGGCTATGTCCTTTTCAAGTCAAAAATCAAAAAGTGATTTTAAACCAGCTGTGGATTTGGTACAGTATACTTAATGATTACCCTCCACCCTCCAACTCGCAACCACTGCATCATGGAGGAAGAAGTTTCTTTAGATATAACTGGGTAGATGTGGCACAACAGTGGGGCAGCTGTACATGAATAAAACAAAGGGGAAGGGTTGAGGATATTTATGTCCACCAGTGCCACACCACTGTTTACTATGGGAAATTTTCATTGTCCATGACTGAAGCCATTCAGTCTCAGAATTTGCCTCTACTAGCCAGATGTAATGATCTCATATGCATGGAATCTAGAACAAGTCAATTCTGGTACAATCCCTATGCACCTTCTTAAATATTTTTTAACCTTGTTCTATGCACCCACATGGCACTATTACTGATCCTTTGTTGCACATCTATTGTCTGCATTACAGGTAAATTACAAGCTGCCTTGTTGATATGGTGTTCTGCTTTGCTCCCCTCATTTCTACGTATAATTCAATTTAAAATACTCTGATTGAAATACACCCAACATGCCACACAGAGAGGGAAACAGTTTTATTTCTACAATTAATTTTTCATGTAGTGTTCCAATTGACAATACAAAGTATACATAAAAATGGAATGGTTGCATATGCAATAATCATGGACCCCTGTTCTTCATGGCACTGCAGACTAAACATCTGTGGCAGAGACTCTGAACTTCTGCAGAACTGTTAAGTCAAGTTCTGTGGCATGGTTCAAAGTAATGTGGCACATTAATAAATAAATAATTCGGAGCCAACATTACAGTTTTTGGGGATCCAACAAGGGTGGCCTGTGAGGAGGACTCCTAACTCCCACCACATACTGTAAATATAAGTTACATAATTTCACTTAAACATCTTGTGTTATGCTTTTCAGCAGCTTTTCAGACTCTCTGTATTTGTTTAGATCTATTTAGGGCTTAGTGTCATTGTTTGTAAAATAAATGGCAACTGGCAAGCACCCCCAATCTTTTTTTTTCTCTTTCACTCTTTTCTTGTTTAGTTTTCCCATTTTGAAAAAATCTCTCCTTGGTTGTCATTTTTCTTACCTTGGCTTCATCTTTTCTTCATTTTCTATCATATGCACCTCCCTGTCCTAGCCTGAAAGCCCAGACGTCTGCAGCACACCTGACAATAGATTGCCCTAGAGTGGGCTAGGTGTTCCCTTGATCAGACCTGAACATGTGTTCCCATCATGCAACCTTGAAATGCTATCACTGGTTTATCATGGAGGCTCAGCTGGTTTTTCTTATTTTCACTTTTTAATGTCTCTGTAATCTCACTGTCTATGTTTCTATGTCAAACAAGAGGAAGTAACAGCAATAAAGCTACCTCCTCCATCCCAGACCAAAAGGTTGCAGTGCTCTCTGATCTCTTCTCCTGCTTGTCCCCACTTAGTCAAATAATTGCTTTCTTCTACCGCATCCCACACCCTGGATGTAATGGCAGCACTGTTTGCTCTCTCTCCCTTATGTGATCCTGATGCCATCAATAGATTTGCTGGATCCCATTTTCTAAAATCTGCTGTAACACACTCATGCTCATCATAGCACTAACCCCCACCGCAGGAAGGAAAGGGGATGGTATTTGTAAAGCTCTCCAAACAATTTCATCACAGAACACTGACACTCTGGGGCTGGCTGTCAGATTAGAGGAGTGTGGGAGATAGGGCTGACAGTTAAAGCCAAAATTTGAATCATTCACTTAAGTAAGTCCCATTCTCAAATAATTATTCGATTACTTTGACTACTGTATTGAAAGGTCAAGGTATGTATAGTTTTGAATCTGCACAGCTGCTCTTTGGTTAAATCAACTTGTCCCTCAGCAACATTTTATTTGAGATGTAGTGAGCTTAAAATCTGTCTTGCCCACACATCCCTCATTTGCCCATTTATTTTATATCAGTACCAATATAATATTGTCCCAACACCACCTATAAACATTAAAACATTTAAAAATGCATCATCTGCAGAGTGATTGTAAATTTCTTTCTCTATTTCTCTGCTTCTTTCTCTCTTTCCTTATTAAGTTTCCGTATTCTGCATAATCATTAGCTTGGGTTTTTCACATTTCTTATCTATTTTTAATTTCTTCACTCTATCCAGTATTCTCTCTTGCTTCTCTTGTCCCAGCATTTTAATATATTTATTTATGTATGTATGTATTTATGTATGTATTTATTTTACTTAGCTCTCTCTTTGCTTTCATTTTCGATAAATAAAATTTTTCTCTCCCAAGCACTAGAGCTGTCCTATCAGGTTAGGAACCTCCAAGTCCCATCCTCAGCCACCTCTTGTGCTTAACCCCAAAAGGGCTGCAGTGTGTCCTCTAACCCAGCAAGCACGTTCTCTCTCATGGTTTTAAAACAGATAAAACTAACCCCATCCATTTCAGCCACACCACCTTCCTAAATAGCCTTGAGAGTGACATTGAGTGGCCTTGTAGTTTTAAATTTCCCATTATCAAGTCCAGCACTGTACAATGATCATCTGCCACTTCTGCCCTTAAAGGTATTTTAAGGTCTCCTCTGCCCCTTCATAAAACATGAAAGAACTGCCCTGTATATCTTAGCCACAAAACTCACTCAACCCAGAGCATCATCAAGTCACTTTGTTTCTTATGTTGGCACATGTTTTTGGTCCAGCACTGCATGATAATATTCTTCCTATTACTGCTGGGATCAAATGCTGCATTCATGCCCCAGTAAGGCTTTGTGTGTGCCCCAGAAAGCACTACTGGGATGAGGAACGAGCCTTCTGGCACATTAGCAGTGATAGAAAAGGCAGTGGATTATCAAGCTGCCTTCAACCAGAAAAGGCTGCCTTTATAAAAAAATAAGGTGCTTGAAGGGGGCTCTCAGGGCTGTTTGGGGAGGGTTTGAGGGGCTGAGATAGTTAGGTGTGAAATATAGTTCTTATAAAGCTAGACACAGGCCGAGTAATTGGCAGAAAGGTGCAGCAGCAGTGTCTGACTAAATTACTGGGGCAGTTTCTCTGTAATTTCTGTGGCCAGACTCAAATTCTGAGACCAGTCCAAAATTGTGCATCTGGCCTTGATTTTTATGGCAATCACCACATGCCACAGAACGGCAGAAAACAGGAGGCCTTGATAATAATACTTAAATGCAATAAAACTAACAGCTACTGCAGCTCTGACTGGCAAAACGTACAGTATAAAAGCAATGTTGAATAGTTTTGTAAAGGCAGAATATTCTAAATGAAGAGCTGAACTCTAACCTATGTATCCTGCTTGCAGGGTGTCAGAATGCCTGGGTGTGGAGAACGAAGATATGTGAAAGCATGCTTAGATATACTAGAATAACTGCTGAATTGAGTGATCCACATGAGCCCTGCCCCAAATGTACATGACTTTTGCACAGTGTGCAGCCACCAGGGCCCCGTTGACCAAACACTGCATCTATGCAAGGGGTGCAGAATACTTGCCAGGACCACACTACTAAATGCAACAGTATCCGATGATGTTTCCATTGGGGACTCTGAAGTATCAGATGTGGGGGACTGGAGCAAGTAGCTCCTTGTAAGGCAGGAGCCTGTGCCACTACCACTGCCCACGTCTGAGTCAGTGGTTTTCAGAGACAATGCACCTGGGACCACATAACCAATCTAGAGGGGTAGCTCACGTACAGAGGGGAACATCCACAGAATCCACCTCCAGCACCCACATCATTGGGAAGCCCACCTACATTTGGTATCTGCTGCAGTCACTACTGCCACCCCAAGGCCCTCCCTTCTAGTAACACCCTGGGACTGTTAGACATCCCTACCACAGACAATCTCAATGGACCAAAGCCCAGAACCCTTGATCCTGACTCCAACTGTCACTCCAACTGACATGTTGTCAAAGGTAGATGCTCCTTTGGCCTCCCACATCTCAGCTGAGTTGACTCATTCTGTGGTTGCCAGGGCTGTCAGAGTGGTACTGCCTCCAGCTGGTCCATCTGGGCAACCATGGTCCAAGAAACAGGTGGTATCTGAAGAAGAGAAAGGGAGCACCACAAGAAGGACAAAGGAACAAACTGCCCCCTAAGGGGCCTACAGCAAAGAACACATCCCACCTCCTCAAGTATCATAAGGGACAGTAGCTGCAGCCTGGGCAGGCCCCACAGGGGCACATTCAAATGATATCCCAGTGGTTCTAGGTGGAGAGGATGATACACCATAGGACTGAGCAGGAGTATCCCACCCACACCTATCCCCATGCCCCAGAGGTGCACTGGGATGAGATAGAATGGAGAAGGGAGGATTGGCTTTATGAGGAAGCCTCACCCAAAATCCACTCAATGCATGGACTGGGTAAAGAGAGTGCACTTCTGCATCTCCTAGAGGCCTGGATGCATACTAGGTCACTCATGTATACTATGTAAGAGTAGCTGATAATCATGAAATATCACACACTGCAACAGGACATTGAGGATAACAGACCATGGTTGTGGTAGAAGTCATGGACTCCTTCTGGGATCCCTGCACCAAGCCTGACACCAATTACTATTACTAGCCAGGAAATGGGGAACTGGAACACCCTATCTGGGGTGCTTGAAGTTTTCAATGACATCCAGGACACCTGTATACCAAAGAGTGAGACGTCTTAGAACATTTTTTGAAGCACTCCTGTTGGCAAACAAGCAGATGTGCCAAAAGACACCTCACCAGAGGCCTGCTATCCACTGTGGGTTAAGGCCTTCATAAGGTCTGATGGACTGAAGGAATGGTGCCTTACAATCCTGCACATCTGCAGGTGAGATTATTTTAGATGTATAGGACCCATGTAGATCCTGTGAAAGAGACTATATCCTCCACCATGGGGGTCTGCTGCAGGACACCAGCACACAATTTAAATGGTGCTGGGCTATATGGACAAGGGTCATCCTCATTCAGGGACAGTGTTTAGACAAAAACCCTAGAAGAACCATTAAGAACACCTCCCCTTTGTGTCAATATAAATGCATACTGGTAACAAAGTAATACAAATGACCTGTTGCCTCCACATATATTTGCTACATTTATAGGTGTGGGTGTTACAGTTTGTACAGACCTGCCTGGGCCTCCTGCTTTCATACAATATAGCATTATTTTGGCAGCCTAATTGGCTGACAGATTTTGTACATGGTAACAAGGTTGGCTAGGCCCTTAGGGTGCTTACATTTAGAAGCACCCCCTTTAGGGCTTATGGGTGGATGGATATGACCAGAAATTATAGGTAATGCATGCAATGTTACTCCAGGTGATAGAGCAACAGGTTCTGAGTGAAGTACACATGTGTTAGTAATATACACTGTGTACTGTGCGGTATGGCAAAATTATGACCTAGTTCATTACTAGCCTTTTGTGTCCAATGTCATACAGTATGCATTTGGGGTGGTGGGACTCATACCTGAGTTTGTTGGATGCCCCAAGCCTGGCCCCACTCTGTCACTTCTTACCCCAGGGTACACCACTGGTCAATGGGGCACATGACCAACATCAGGGATACACTATAATACAGGGTTGAATCAGTATGTGATGCTGCTACATCAGGCTACTTACCACTACAGGTATTCCTGCAGGAGACATCATCCATGCCATTATCTCTGGGAATATTGTCTGGTATGAATCTATTCCTAACATTTTTTTCAGTTTTGTGGAATGGGTACCACATATAATGGTGGCAGGGAATGGATGCAATTTGTGATCGGGGGCATCCCTGTGGGATGGTGGCTGTTCAGGGCATGCTCCATTGTCTACGGCAGTGGCCTCCATGGTGTAAACATAATGCATCCTGTACACATTCCTTATTGATGTAACCAGTATTGTACAGATGCATTATGCCACATATGCAGTGTGTGTTCATCTGACATGCTGCATGCTCATCTGGGTGTCCCATCTATGTGATGTGTGAATGCCATGCCTACACATCCTATATAACCCATCTGTGCATACCACTTAGGTGGGTTGTGTGAGTGCTTCATGTGGAGTGGTGTAAGCAAAGTTAATACCTGGTGCATTGTGTGCTACACACACTGCTGAATAGAGTACTATAGCCTTATCATGGTAAAAAAAAAAACAGAAATGGCTTCTAAACTGAGAGAACCTATAGTTTCCTTACCCTTCTCATTGAACGAATAGTTATGAAGAAGCAGGTCTTGATAGAGAAAAAAATAGTCTGAGAGCTGAAATAATGGCTCAGGAGGTGGCACACAAAGTGGATTGTAAGCCATGTTTAGATCCCATGGAGGTAACAGAGATCTGTCATCTGATCGGGATCTGACAACCGCTCAAAAACGTTTTCTTAAAACTACATGGTTCTCCAGCTGGTTTCCCTTGTATGGTTCCAGAATAGCACTGCCCACCACCACCAAAACACACACACACACACACACTAGTTGTGGAGGTTTCCAAGTAAGTTACCCTCTCTCCACAAATGTGGACGAAGTTTGTAAAGAGAGATCTTGTTCACCCAGCCTGTGTTCTTCTCCTGCAGGAGTAGGGAAGTTGTGAAAGTAAACCTGTGAAAATTGTAGGTGAGGGAGGCTTAGTTGCTTCTGCTAAGAAAGATCCAATGGAACCTGGCAGTAAGATAAGAACAAGTTTTGTTCACGGCATGCAGTTTTGTATTCTTCCCATCTTCTCTGTTTCTGTTTATATTCCCTCTCCTCTTCCTTCCACTGGTTTCTTCTTTTTCCTTGTTACTACCCAAGAAACTCTTACTGACCTCTACACCCTGAACCTGTGGAAATTCAGTCTTAATGGACTGGATCCTAAACTACTACAAATCTCTTCACTTGCCATAGCACATCCACTGATGCAACTACTCAATCTCTCCTTCTCCATCAGTGTTGTCCCTCAGTCCTGAAAGTTGGCCAATGTTGTTTTTTTTTATTTAATATTTAACTACTAGGTAGAAAACTCAAAGGCATCAAATTACCATTTTCATGGGTGACGGTGGTACAACAACAGCAATACAATACAATACAGTACAGTTTACAGGTAGGTTCATTATAACAAGTACTGGTAGAACTAGAAATACAAAATTGCTTCAGACCTATTTTAAAAAACAAACAATGAATTACAAGTTAAGATTTCATTAGGCAAGTCATTTGGCAATTTTACAAAATGAAAAGCCCAGAACCTTTGACCATGAGATGACTTGTAAGAAGGAGGGTTCAGTTTGCCAGCATGAACAGATCTTGTGCAATAGGAATGAAAAGTACCCAAAATGTCTGACATACTTAGTAACCTTTTAAGAAATAACAAGCTGAAGTAATTCACTCTTTGACCAAAAGTCAATTATCCCAAAAATATTATACAAAGTACAGTAATGCTTTAAATGAGGAGTTGAACTAGCAAATCTAAAAATTAAGTGATACAATGTTTTTACACGAAGCAAGTTCATACTTGTTACTGCAGAATCAATTGGAAGACCATAATTAATGATAGGTAACAATAAAGACTGAATAAATATTTTTCTTAAATAAGCAGACAACCAGTTACTCAATCTATAGAGTTGTCTCAAGCTACAATGTACTGTTTAAAAACATAATGCATGGGGGATCACGTGACGCGCATGGAGGAGTAGCAGCAGTCTTTAAGGTCTCCCTCTCCAACAGAGTGTTTCTGCATTAAAACGCAGTGATTAACGCCTCCTATTAATCTATTCTGGCCGCCTACTATCCTGTGCTTTCGCTGGAAGACTTATTGAGCTGGTTGCCGATTCAGAATGCAAGCGCCAGATTTAGAGCTAGAGGCCAAGCGGCCACGTCGGAGCTCCTCGCCATTTAATGAGCCTGAAAGCATTACTCCCACTAAGATTTACGAGGATCTGACAACGATAAAAGATGCATTGTTTAAGCTTATTGAAGATGTAGCCGAAATTAAACCGGCGTTAACTCAGCTAGCCCATCGGGTGACGGACGCTGAAGCCAGGATTTCATCCATCGAGCGAGCCCTGGAGAAAGCGGGGCCTACAACCAGGGAGTGCAAACAGAGCCTGAAGAAATTAGAAGATCACCTGGATGATTTAGAGGGAAGAAGCAGGCGTAATAACCTGGTTCTCCTAGGCCTCCCCGAGGGGGAAAAAGGGCCGAACACCATCATCTTCCTTCAGAAGTTGTTGGGAAAATCAGCTGGGCCCTCACCCAACGGCCCAGAGTACATTATTGAGAGGGGCCACCGAGCATTGAGAGCAAAACCCCCACCTTCAGACCCACGAGACCAATCATTTTCAAGCTGTTAAATTATCTGGACCGTGAGCATATCCTAAAGAAATAAGGAAGTTATCGGCTTTTCAGTGGGAGGGTAAGAAGCTTCGTTTGGTCCCAGACCTTACCTGGAAGATGCGGCAGGCTCGATCAGCTTTTCACCCTATCACTTCTAAACTTTGGGCAGCAGGGATCCGCCATCGCATGCTATACCCGGCCAAATTAGAAGTTTCTGCAAAGGATGAGACCAAGCATTATGAATCAGCCAAGGAAGCCTTAACTTCATTAGAGGCTTGGTTTCCAGAACTGTTTGCCAAAAAATAAAGGCTTGATATTTGTTGTATGGGTATTTAATGTAGGCTGCTAAAAGGGAAATGCTCAGGGAGAAGTACTTATTGCTTGAATTGTTTTCGTGGTCCAACATACTTAAATGAGGCCGACTTTAAATGGACCTGATTTTATTTTTCTTTACAGATGGACATATGGACATATCCTGAGAACTGTTGAAAATAACTCCTGTATTATTTGGCCTCTGAACTTAGTATTGACCCTACCTCACGAATGTTTTGGAGGTAGTACAGTTGTTAACCACAAGAGGAGCCATTGGCTCACAAATGTTAAGTTTTATTAGGTATCACCAATATCATATGTTCTGTAACCTTAACTAATATTAGTTTTATTAAGGTTAATTGGTGGTAGGAGCTAATGTTTGAGAAGTAACTAATACTGGAATTAGTACTTTAGAGGAGCGTTGACTCGAAGGTTGTTAGATTTATGGGGCATTGCTTTACAAACTACCAATTTAGAATAGGCAGCTTTGGTTTTTTGCAGTTAAGCGGTGCCATTGTACTTTGGCTGCTTTCCCCTCAGTTTTGCTAGGAACTAATGTTTCCCTCTTTCCTCTTCAACTTTGCTGTCAAATCTATCTCTCCTCAGCCTTAACTATGACGCACTCTATCTGATATATCCTCTTCTCTTGTTTTTCATTAGATGTTATAGGTAGGCGTAGATCAGCTCTAAGAAATACATTTCTTTTATTCTACCTGATTATGGAGGGGGGGCCCTGCCTCTATAGCGCACCATGAATCATTGGTAGTGGAGTGGGCTACGGGCCTGGGGAGTTAGCTTGAGGGATTCTTTTGCTGGGTTTATGGGTTTCATTTATGTAGGTAAGGGGGTTAATAGTTTTTTCCTTTTTATTGATTGGAGGAGGGTTTTAGTTAGCAGGGGGACAGCTATCCTTATCTTTTGTGGAAGACCAGGACCTACTAATGGCTAATGGGTTGAATATTTTTTCTTGGAATATTAAAGGGGGGAAGGACAATTGCAAAAAATTTATTGTATTAAACCACTTGGCCCATTACAACCCTGCGGTGGTGTTTTGCAAGAAACTCATGTCCTACCAGATCGTCTTTCCCTTTAAGAAAAATGGGTTGGCCAGGTTTATGGAGCTGGCTTCTCCTCTAGTAGTCGAGGAGTGCCATATTGATTCTTGAGAGTCCCGTTTATTCATTCGAAGTAATTTCTGATCCGAATGGCAGGTACATATTTGTCCTTGGTAGACTTAATGGAGTCAGTATGGTGCTGGGATCAGTGTATGGACCTAATCAGGAGTCACCGATTTTTTGTTCAATTGGCAATGATATTGGCTTCTTTAAAGAAGTTCCAATTATTTTGGGGGGAGACTGGAATTTAACCCAATCTAACAAGTTGGATCGTTCCTGGAATAGAGGGACGCATCATTCTTCAGCCCAAAATGCTTTAGGGGAGCTTATTTCTTCCCTAGGTTTAGTTGATCCATGGAGGTTATTTAATCCATGCTCTAGAGAATATACTTTTTTTTCTCCGGTCCATAGATCATTTTCGAGAATCAATTATTTTTTGATAAGCAAGAATTGCTTAATTGGAATTCTGGAAGTATCGATTTTACCTAGAGTTATTTCCGACCACTCTCCAATAAAAATGTATTGGTCACCATTATCTAGTCCTTCGAGGTCATACTCCTGGTCTTTAAATAACAGTTTATTAAAGCACTCTGGCATATTGTCCCATTTTAGAGATTTTTTGTCTACCTCAATCGAAAACAATTGGGGTTCCATAGAGGCTGTGGATTACACCTGGGCGGCACTCAAAGCAGTGTGGAGGGGGGACTTAATACGTCTAGCATCTAAACGTAAGGCTAAGGAAGTATCGTGTTTGGATAACTGTCTGGAAAAAATTAGGGTGTTAGAAGGCAACCATGAGGGCACAAGGTCAGAAAGTCAGGAGCAAGAGCTTATGACTCTAAGGACATGGTATGCGAATACCTTACAGGAGAGGGTGGTATCCTCTGCAGCTAAAATTCGGGCTCTTTACATAGGTCAAGGCAATAAGGCTGGGAAATTGTTGGCTTGGCAATTAAAGCAGAAAGCTTCTGCTAGATGGGTTGCAGCTTTGAGGCACCCAACCTCAAATAACTTAATTACTGCTCCGGAGGGCATACTAGAGGGTTTTGTTGATTTTTATAAAAAGCTATATTCGAGTCAGCCACTCTCTTTACATAGTATGGAGAAGATGGAAGAGTTTATGGCAAGTATCTCCCTTCCTTGTCTGTCGGAAGTTTCAGGTTGGAGTTTAATTGCCCCTATCTCCGATGAAGAAATAGGGCAAGCAATTGATTCACTTAAATTGGAGAAAGCACCAGGCCCAGATGGTTTTACACCTCTTTTTTACAAATCATTTAAACAATATATTGTTCCACTATTGAGACAGCGTTACCTTTTTTGGGCTGACCAAGGGATCAAAGATAAAACTTTATTTGAGGCCAGGATTATTCTCCTTCCCAAGCCTGGTAAATCCCCAGATTCAGTAAGTAATTATAGGCCAATATCCTTGTTGAATCTGGACGTTAAAATCTTTGCTAAGATTTTGGCATCTAGACTTAAAAGGGTATGGGTTGATTTGTTAAGTCTAGAACAAGCTGGCTTTGTGGAGGGTCGTTCCTCAGCTGACCATTTTAGAAAGTTGTTTTATTTAATCTCTGCGTGAGAGCCCAGGTATGAAAGCATCCTGGTCTCTCAGATGCAGAGAAAGCTTTTCGATCGAGTTGAGTGGTCATTTATGTTTCTACTTCAAAATTTGGTATTCAGAAAATTTTATTCATTTGGTCCGAATTTTGTACGAATGCCCATCAGCCAGAATTCAGTGCAATAATTTAATTTCAGAAGCTTTCCCCTTAAGGAGAGGAACCCGTCAAGGGTGTCCTTTATCCCCCTATTTATTTAATCTTTACATTGAGCCCTTAATAAGAGCCATCAACTCGGATCCAGGAATCCAAGGGATTAAAATTGGTGATCTAGAATTTAAATTATCGACTTTTGCCGACGATTTACTATTACATTTTCGGAATATGGCTGTTTCACTTCCACATGTATTAAAGCTTATAGCACACTTTAGTGAATTTTCTGGTTACAAATTGAACCTATCTAAGACTGTGGTATATCCACTTTCACTAAGTCTGTCTAAAAGTTGGTGTCTCTCTTTAGGACTGCAATGGCAATCTGAGGCTTTACTCTACTTGGGCATCCGTGTTTCTAGGAACTTGGAGGACTTGGTTGGTTTAAACCTTAAACCGGTATTAAAATTAATTAAAGATGATTTAGATAGATGGTCAAAGCTCCCCTTATCCCTTTCAGGCAGAGTCAATACAATTAAAATGATAATTTTACCTAAACTTTTTTATCCCCTTTCAAGTTTAAATATCTACCTACCTAAGTCTTTTTTTAAACCCTTAAACAAGTTATGTTCGGACTTTTTGTGGGGGGGTGGCTCCCCACGTAGAGCTTATAGTAAATTGTGTCATGAGTGTTTGAAAGGTGGCCTACAATTGCCTGATTTTTATACGTACTATTTAGCGATACATGCCGCAAGAGCTGCTCTATGGGCCTGTGACCAAGGAGTATCCTTACCGGGTCTTGAACTAGACCAAGCCTTCTCTAAGAAGCTCAACCTAGATTTGGAATCCTTTTTATATACCCCATGGGCTAAGGTTCCTAAAATAGCTAGAGACACCCCCTTAGGATGGGATATTAGAGCTATGCATCAACTTTGTGCAAGGTTAAAAATACCACAATATTTTGACCTATCTCAACCTTTATTAAGAAATCACAATATTTTAATTGGTAAACGACCGATTGTAAGGTTTTTTTCTCCCTCCCTCTCCAAGATCTGTATACTACATCTTTTCTCTGGGGATTCATTGCTGCCACTGTTGGCACTGACCCTAAAATTTGGGGTTAGTCCCCATTCAGCATTAAAAACATTACAAGTCCAAAGTAGTGTCAAGGCCTTTCTAGGTAAACATCAGTGTTCTGACAAGGCAGGAGCTTTCTTTAAAGAGCTATGTGATCTTAGCTTGTCAGGTAAGAGGATCTCAAAGATCTATAAGTTCATTTTAGAAAGGGGGGAGACTCCACCTCCCCCCAGGCCCCTTTGTATTGGGTAATTAATTTGGCTCTGGACTGGTCGGAGAGGGAGTGGGAAACAATTTGGAAGGACACTTATCTCGTTATTAAACAAGACAGGTTAAGAGATATTCAGTTTAAGTTACTACATAACTTATACCTGTCTCCAGCGAGACTACATCGGGTTGGTGGACTGGTTTCCCCTGTATGTAAGGACTGTAAAGACCTATTGGCAACCACCATCCACAAATTTTGGTTTTGCCCAAAGATTCAAAAATTTTGGGCCTCGGTTAGACTCTGGACAGGCCCGTACACCGATCTTTCAGCCTTCTTTAACTTGGAAACTTGTATATTTGGGAGGTATGTTTACGTCCCAAGTAAAGCACAAAAACATCAGTTGGCATTGATAGCTTCAGTTACTAAGTTGCTAATTCTACGCCATTGGCAAGATGATTGGATCCCCTACATATAGGGAATGGTGGGAAGAATTCTTGAATGCATTTTATGTGGAAAGGCTAGCCTTTATGTTGGGCAAGGCATCAGCTAAATTCTCTGAATACTGGGGACGTCTTCTTCAATACCTTAAAAGGAATTATGGATACTAATGGGGGTTATCTACCCTACTACTTTTCCTCGGTTCCGTTTCCATTTTCTTCTCCTTTTTCTTTTCCCTTTAACTGCTGTTGGAGTTGGGTTGGGGGTGTTAGGGAACTGGAATGGAGTTTGGGAGGATAAGGGACTACTGTATATGCCAAGGACAGGTTTCATCTTGCCCCATTAGGGAAGGAAGTCCTTAAACAGGGGATGGCTGACTACATACAAGAAAGGTGGGGTTTAAACTTGTAAGGGGGAAGGGATAGGGAGGGGCTGACCAGAAGCCCTCCCTTCCAGATGAGGAGTAGCCTTCAAGCCCAAGGGGAGGAAACAGACTGGAGGTGGAGGTTTCCAGGAGGAGCAGGGAGGATGGAAGTATAAGGAATCTGGGTGGGGTTCGACAAGGAGGATCAGGGATAAGGGTGGGGGTTAGTGTTAGTAAATGCCAGGAGCTTGGGAAACAAGTTGCCAGAGTTCCAGGCCATGCTGTTCGAGGGGGTGGATGTGGCGGCTGTCATGGAAGCGTGGGCCAACAAAACCATGACTGGGGCCTAAATAGCCTGGGGTACACTATGCTTAGGAAGGATAGAAAGGAGGGCAGAGGGGTGAAGTGGCTATGTTCATTAGAGATGACATAGAAATTGCTATGGTAGAAGAGGCAGAGGGAACTGGAGGCCTTATGGGTCACCGATCCCCAGCAGGAGATAAGGTCAAGCTGGGAGTAGCATATAGGCCCCGGGATGAGTGATGTTCTAGAGGATGGTTTGCTGGACAACATCATTGCCCAGTGTGGTCCAAAGGGGAAGGAGTGGTGTTGATGGGGACCTTAATATGCCAGGTACAAACTGGGGAACCATGTCCTCTAAGGTGGCCAAGGAGCAGAGGCTGCTGGATGGCTTCCAGGATGTGTTCTTAACACAGCATGTGATGGAGCCCACAAGGGAGGGCATGTCCTGGATGTGTTCTGGCAGATGGGGATCTGGTAAGGGACATGGTTGTACAGGACCCCTGACTGGGAGTGACCACAATACTGTCTGGTTTCAAATAAGCATTGGGGGTGGGGTGAGATCTAGGACACTGGCAGTGGACTTCAGGGGCAGACTTTATGGGCATGGGAAATATTCTCAAGGATCACTTGAAGGGATTACCTCAGCGACAAGTGTGGAAAGGAGATGGGAGGTCATAAGCAGGGGACTTCATGGGCAGTCAGGATCTGCGCTAAGTTGAAGCGTAAGGAGCAAGGTCACATAAACCATGCTGGTGGTCCAGTGAGGTCCAGGTAGCAGTCAGAGAAAGAAGGCGGCTTACAAAAATATAAAACAACAAGAGGGGATACGGATAAGGAAATGTACCAGCTTGCATCTAGAAAAGTCACCCGTATGGTGAGGGGAACAAAGTCCAGTAAAGAGCAACGGCTGGCACAGGGGATACATGGAGGGGAAAAGGGGTTCTTCCGGTCATTGGCTAGCGGAGAAAAACTAAGGGCCATCTCAGCAGATTGAGATCAGAAGGAGGGTGGGTGGAAGAGGCGAGGGACCAGGCAGAGGTATTTAACGAGTACTTTGTCTCTGTGTTCACTAGGGAGGGATGGGATATCTACAAAGCAGGGCACAGGGGATAGAGCGGCGGGAGTGGGATCAGGGAGCAACAGAAATGGAGCAAGGAAAGGAAAGGTACCCCAGGGTGTCACATCTGGATAAGGATAAAAAGACCAGTAAGGAGGAGGGACGGATGATGCCATCCCGCCAAAAGGGTGTGGTTTGCCCTCAAGGCCCTAAAGAAGACAAATCTCCTGGGCGGATGGCATTCATCCGAGTACTATGGAATGGCTGAGACATACTGGCTGCACCCTGGCAGAGCTTTTCAGCAGGTCACTTGAGACAGGGAGGGTACCTAGGGATTGGCGAGAGGCACATGTGGTACCAATCCACAAGGGGGTCAAGGGAAGTACCAGGTAACTATAGACCCATCAGTTTAACCTCAGTGGTGGGAAAATTAATGGAGAGTATACTAAAGGAATGATTGGGGTTTACTTGGAGGAGGTGGGAGGTCTGGATAGTGGCAGCATGGGTTTGTGCCAGGTAGATCATGTCAAACCAACCTTGTGGAGTTCTATGAATGGATAACATCAGAACTGGACAGGGTAAGCCTGTGGATGTATTATTCTTGGACTTCAGCAAGCGTTTGACTCTGTCCCAATGGTCTGGTGGAGAAACTGATGGGGTTAGGAGTAGGCCTTTCGATGGTCAGATGGATTGAAAACTGGATAGCTGGACGCACTCAGAGAGTAGTGGTCTGTGGGGAGCTCTTGAACCCTACAGAGGTTGGTAGTGGGGTACCACAGGGCTCGGTCCTGGGTCCAATCCTGTTTAATGCATACATATCGGACATCAGGGATGGTATAGGGTGTGAAATGAGTCTCTTCACGGATGACTCCAAGTTGGGAGCAGTAGTTGAGGGAGAAGAGGGGAGGTTGGCCCTGCAAGGACCTGGACACCCTGGAAGCTGGGCTCACACATGGAAATTAAATTACAATATCACCAAGTGCAAGGTGTTGCATCTTGGTCGAAACCTAAACACAGGTACACCCTGGGAGGGAGGCGCTGGAAGCCTCAACAGGGGAAAAGACCTAGGGGTCATGGTGGATACATGTATGAATAACTCTGAGCAGTGCAGGAGAGCAGCTAGCAAGGCAAACAGGATGTTGGGATGCATCGTAGGGGATCACCTCTAGGAGCAAGGAAGTGATTCTGCCGCTGTACAATGGACTGGTTAGACCACACCTTGAGTACTGTGTACAGTACTGGAGACCACACTGAAGAGGGACATACAGCTCCTGGAGAGGTACAGAGGAGGGCAACAAAGATGATATGAGGGCTAGGGATTTGACTTACTAGGACAGACTTGAGGAGCTCTGCCTGTTTTCATTGGAGGAGAGGAGAGACAGGGGACATGATTGAGGTCTTCAAGTACCTCAAGGGAATAAATAGGGTAAACATGGAGGGGATCTTTAGACTAAAGCAGGGAGGCATCACCAGAGGGCATGGTTTGAAGTTGGAAGGTGGAAGGGTGAGGTGGGAAAAGAGGAGGAGGTTTTTCACTGAGAGGGTGGTGGACCCTTGGAATGCTCTGCTTGGTGAGCTGGTTCAGAGATCCACAGTGGAGGGCTTTAAGAAAGGGTGGGACAGACACAGAAAGTGGATGTATCAGATGATGGCCTGTCCTGGGGGGGTGGGGATGGATGATAGGGGTTTCTGGAGCACAAGGGATGGGAGGGTCTCGGCACCCAACTAAGGATCTAGGTTCGAGCAGACTCGATAGACCATAAGGCCTAATCTGCTGGCAAATAGTATGTTAGTTTTTGTTTCTTACCACTACACGTCTGCCCTTTAGGTTCAGTTAGTTTCATTTATACACCTGCCTAAATCTGTACCCCTCTTTCTTTATCCTCATTTTCACCCCTGTCCTGCTCACCCTGTAAGTGTATTTAGTAGGTCAAAATTAATTTATACTGCTTTTAAGGTCTGTAATCAATGCGATGGATTAGTATGACAACGGTTGGATAGCTGTGAGGGGATAGGGAGGGTGGGAGGTCTAAGCAGCTTTTGATTTGGGGTTTGTTTTAGAATCAAGTAATCTCTGTAACCTGTTCTATGTGTCATACATGTTGTAAATGGTTTTGTTTTCAATAAAATATAGTAATTTGCAAAAAAAAAAAAAACATAATGCATTCCTGATATGTTAAATGCTGATCCAGTACAAATCCCAGCTGTTGAAATTGTATAACGTATTCAGTTTTATCACCATGTGCATCGTAAGATAAAGGTAATGATCCTAAATGATTTAATCTGTACTGAGAATCAAAAAATGAAGATTTGGTTTTACTAACGTTAAACAACATCCCATTATCTAATAGACATTACTGGACATTTAAGAAATCTTTCTGTAAATGATTACTGATTTCCAAAGGATCATTTTCAGACTGATGCAGGATGATATCAGCATACATAAGAATACAATTATGATCATCCTACATAGTAGATGGTAATACATTCAAAAAGATACTAAACAAGAGGGGCCCAAATATAAATCCTTAGGATCAACTAGAGGTGAGATAAGTGAACCTAATAAAACAGATTGTTTTTGATTACATAAATAGTGTGAAAACCTTTGTACCACATTTGCAGATAAGCCAATTTCCTTCAAATTAATTAGAAGACATTTGCGATTAACCAAATGTAATGCTTTCAATAAGTCCAGAAATAACACACCTAACATACCACCTCTGTCCAAAGTTCTGTGAAAAGCACTTGTGAGTTCCATAATAGTAGATGAAGTACTCTAATTATTCCTATGGTCTATGGTACCTCTCCCTCTACCTCACTGTCTAGATTGGACACCCTCTGCAATGCCTTCTGTCATTTTGCTACCAGCTTCCTCTCATGTACCCACCATGGCTCACTATACTCCACCTTATTTTTTCTTCCTCTAACTTCACATAGCCAGAACCACTGTGCCTCATTCCTATCCAGATACTAGTTTAGATCCCTTTCTTCTTACCTTTCCTCACTCCTCTCCATTATTGCCTCTTCCTCTGCTCCCTCTGCTCCAGCGATACTCACACTTTCATCATTCCACATCCCTGCTCCTCTGCTGGGCAATCAGCCTTTTCCTATCCCCTTCTTTCACTCTAGAACCTACTCCAATCCTCACTCCATTTCACTACCTCTCCAGCTTCCCTCAGATACCAGCTGAAAATCATTCCCTCCCATGTTGCTCCTGTTTTTCCCCTGCCTGATTGCCACCTTACATTTGCCTGCTTCCCAAGTGTAAGTGTGGCTGAATTGCCTACCTTTTGTTGCTTGCTCTTATTGTGCTTACTCCTGTTTTAATCATGTACTGTAGTCAACTTTATTTATTTATTATTTATTTATTAGTCTTTGGTTACCAGGTAAGTGCACTGATCAAAGGGATTGCTTTCAAGCACAACCCGAGCCAACAAAATGGTACATCAAAAGTTACATACAGGTGCAATCAATGTACAGGCAGAAATCAAAATAAATACAGTACAGTTTAAAATATGAAGGAAAAGCAGAAACAGTACAATTTCAACAGTGTTAGGGAGAACAAGAAGTACATTACAATCTGAACTGGGTAAAAAAGGGTGGCAAAATCAAGACACGCGGAGGGAAAGGGATGGGTCAGACATTGATCAACAGGGTGGAAAACTGGTTGATGGGCAGAAAACAGAGAGTGGTGGTAAATGGTAAACAGTCAGAAGAGATGCAAGTCCCAAGTGGAGTACGACAGGGATCAGTACTGGGGTCAGTTTTCTTCAATATCTTCATCAGTGACATTGCAGATGGACTGGAGGGTAAGGTTTTTCTGTTTGCAGATGACACCAAGATCTGCAACAGAGTAGATGATCCAGATGGGATGGGCAGAATGATAAGAGATCTGGATAAACTAGCAAAATGGTGAGAAGAGTGGCAACTGGGGTTTAATGCAAAGAAGTGCAAGATCATGCAAATAGGGAAGAGAAAACCTGAAGCCACCTATAGGCTGGGAGGGGAGTTGCTGGCAGTCTCAAGGGATGAAAGAGACTTGGGCATCTTCATCACCGATGACCTGAAATCATCCAAGCAGACCACTAAAGTGGTAGGTAAGGCTAGAGGTATATTGGGGTGTATTAGTAGGGGTATCACAAGTCAGAAGAGGGAGGTAATAATCCCTCTTTACAAGACACTGGTTAGGCCCCCTCTGCAGTACTGCATGCAGTACTGGAGGCCACACCTTCACAAGGACATTAACCAAATTGAGGCAGTCCAGAGAAGGGCAACCAAAATGGGGCAGGGACTGCATCAGAAAACATATGAGGACAGATTAACGGAGCTCAATATGTATACCATAGAGTAAAGGAGGGAAAAGAGGTGATATGATCAAAACATTCAAACACCTTAAGGGCATTAACAAGGTGAAAGAGTCTAACATGTTTCAATATAAGAAAAATAGCAGTACAAGAGGACACAGTATGAGATTAGAGGGAGGCCAATTAAGGGTAATGTGAGGACGTTTTTTTCACAGAAAGGGTGGTGGATGATTGGAACGGCCTACCTCATGAAGTGTGCCATACGAATACAGTGCAGGGCTTCAAATAGGCATGGGATTGTCATAAGGGAGCAATACAGATGAGTATGAATAGATATGCCATTGACAGAGCAAAGGCCAATGGCACATTCATAAGGTAGAAAAAGAAATGGGCAAACTGGATTGGCCTTGCAGTCTTTATCTGCCATTAACTTCTATGTTTCTATGTTTCTATGAAAATAATGCAAAATAGCAAAATACAAATATACATCTTTTATTGATTCTCTAACAACTGGAAACTGAAATGATTTAGACAGCGGAAAAGAAGGCTATCGTGTAAGAGCAGTAGAGGAGCACAGAAGGAAAGATGGGTGGGATAGAGGAGAGAAGGAAGAGCAGGTCGGTATAGATTACCCTTGTTGGCACAGGCATTTGGCCTCTTCTAGGAACCGGTCTTTGAGTCAGAGTTTGAAAGTGCAGGGGCTGTCAGCAGATCAGAGTGAAGCAGGGAGGCTGTTCCATAGGGAGGGAATGATAACTGACAGTGCTTTGCCACCCATAGCAGTGGAAATTTTAGGTACAGTATTTCCATAGGGGGACCGAGGATACAAATAGGCATCTGAGGACGGCTTGGGTTTTTAGGAGGGATATGTATGGGGATGTGTTTCCAGCTCTTAGAGTGTTATCAACCATGCAGCCTAGTGCATAGTCATGATACCCAGAGAGTAGGAGCCAGCCAAGAGACTGGTACAGGTTACAGTGGTGAGTGAAGTAGGGTGCCAGAAGAGCAAATCAACAGATATTGTTGTAGGAAGAGGTTAGATGTCAGAAGAGGGTAGAGGACATTTGGAAGTGGATGAGGGAGCAGTAACTGAGGACCAGAATCAGGCTGCCTGTGGCAATTGCTACATGGGCCTCACTGGTCAGAATTTGTTTTTGCCGATGAGCTGCTCTGAGCTTTTGGTTCACCCATTGTACAACAGAGTTGATGTGCTCCATAAAGCAGAGGGAGGGGTTGAGGGTTGCACCCAAGTATTTGAAATGTGGACATTTTCTAGCAGGGGGCCATCCGGTGTGAGTACCGAGAGAAAGAGAAGCTAGACTTGGTGATGTTGGCCAAGTATAGTTTGGACCTGAAAAGCATCACTTTTGTTTGTTTTTTTTTACATTATCCAGGAGCTAGTGTGACAGGAACCAGTTATGGGCTGAATCTGTAATTCTGGGACAGGATAGAAGATATGTTTGACAGTGACTTATCACTGCAAAAGAGCATACGATCATCTGCATATAGTAGAGCTTCACAGGTAAGGCAGTCAGAGGGGAGGAAGCTAATGAAAATAGAGAACAATAATGGGTCAAGAATGGAGCCCTGGGGAATGCCTATGGACACAGGAATGTCTGGGAAGTTGGCAGTACCAATACACACAGACTGGGATTGGCTGGATATGAAGCTACTGAGCCATTGTGAGGTCCCTGGGGAGCAGCCAAGTTGCAGAAGATTGGTATGCAGAAGGGGGTGGTTGACCAGGTTAAAAGCCTTTGTCAGGTTCACTAACACAGCTCCTGTAGCTTTGCCCAGGTCCATGTTTCTAAACCATGATTTGTAAACTGGACCAGAGCAGATGTGATGCAGTGGAACTTATGGAAGCCATGCTGCTAGCCACAGAGCAGGTTGTATTTCATAATGTGGTCAGACAGTTAACGGTGAACGATCTTCTCTTGAAGCTTGCTCAGATGGGGGGAGCAGTACTGTACCTGTGAACTGTGTCAATGCTATCTAATTGCATTTAATTGTATATTGTGGCTGTGCTATGTATTTGCCTCCCCTGTTCCATTCTATTGGATCACACCTGGAAAAAAGCCTTGGTTCATTGTGCCTTCCTGGTCACCAATTTTCAAATAAAATAAACAACTAATAGTAGTGTATGGAAATGTGTATGTGTGTGGCTGGGGGCTATAGTTTATATTAAAAGAGTAGTACACCCAGAATGTGCAAAAAACATAAGTTATGTAGAGTGTTTTGATATGTATGTTAAATCCTAGTGTGTTCTTCCCTCTGTCTGCTGTTTGGAGTTTTTCCTAAATTGCCTGCTAGCTGTATGGTAGTTTTACAACCCCTGGGGATTTCCATAACAAATAGTTTTATTGGCTTTCTTTCTCCCAGGATGCGCCCATCTCATGTAACAGTGATGTAGCCATGCCCTTAGATTTAGCATGTGTATTGCTTTAAAATTAGTTTAGCAACAGCAGAGCCTTGTAACTTCTTATCCAGGGAGCACAAATGGCAACAGTTAGTTTAGCAGATACCCGAGAGCAAGCTAACTAGGGTTTCTGTAAGACAACAGCTACAAAAAAGCTCTAATTCATTATTTGTTATTTTGATGTTACAACACTCCTGCTAGCTGGACCTGATGAACAGAGAAAAAAAAATAGTGAATTAGAGCTATTTAGTAGCTGTTTGTCTTACAGAAAACCCAGTTAGCTGGCTCTCAGTATCTGCTAGCTAACTGTTACCATGTCCTGATGAGATACAACACGCCGAAGCAATACCTGGCCAAATGGGACGCAACTACATCACTGACAGAGGCTGGGAGAAACCAATAAACTATTTGTTATGGAAGATCCCAGGGTCCTAAAACTACCATGCAGCTAGCAGGCAATTTAGGAAATACTCCAAATAGACAGAGGGAAGGACACACTAGGATTTAACATACATATCAAAACATTCTACATAACATATGTTTTTTTTTAATTCTGGGTGTACTACTCCTTTAAGGTGCAAGCTGTTATATATATTTAAGCGTGTCCTGCTTGGTAGTTGCCAAAGAAGCAAACAACCATTGGTTACTGTGAGATAAACACATAACTTCAGAATTCTTTTGGTCCTTGGGACACAGGATATTGCCTACCCACTATTATTGTTTCCTTAAACTGATCAAGGTTTGATATGTTTAATTTATTCAGAACAATTTGGTTACTTCTAATGGTTACAGTCTTCTTCAATGTTGTATAGAGCCACTGCACACATGCCATGGTGTTATTACCTTGTTTCATAGCATGGGGCCCTGGATTAAAGGTTTAGTATACTGACTAAAACACAAACCACAGATTATTCTGCATGCTAGCAACTAGTTCATAAATTCTGCTGGTGCTTATCATATTTCTAAAAGTGTGACATGCTGTATTTTTCTGCACTGTCCAGTGTGGGAGTAATCTACAGTAATGCTGGCAGAATGTAGAAAGAATAATTTCAAGCCCCAAACACAAACAGAATTTTAAAAAGGTCACTAAAAGTGCTTGCCATTTTGAGGAACATCAAGGTGATGAATAGCACTACAGCAGAACAGGATGCTGTTATTGCTCTAGGGTAACACCACTGAATATTCAGCAGGCCAGTCATAGACCAAGAAGTGATAAGACAATGTTTCTACAAATACTTTTGACTTTAAATGGAAGAAATTGCAAATCTTCAACACAAATAAAAATATATATATGTTCATTGCAAAAAACTCAGTTAATGCATCAGTTAAGGTTGTTTTCACAGCGACAAAAGTGTGGAAATGCAGTGTTAGGGTTTCCACCCCAACCCATGCCTCCATCATCAAGCCCCTAACTCCACACTCCCTCTCCACTCCCACCCCCCACACACACACATGCAAGCAATACAAAACACATCCATCATCATGGTAGAAACATAGAAAAATAGACTTTGACAGCAGATAAGGATCACTTGACCCACCCAGTCTGCCCATTTCTCTACCTACTGGATAAGCTGCAGATTCTAGTTAACCAACAGCCTACTTCCTACAACCCCCCACTATAATTGCCTTATGTCTGTCCCATACATGTTTGAATTCCCCCACTGTTCTAGACCCAACGACCTCCTCAGCAAGGCGGTTCCATGTATCCACCACTCTCTCCATGAAAAAAAAATCCTCACATTACCCTGAGCCGTCCCCCTCTATCTTTAAATTGTGCCCCTTGTTCTTACACATCACTTTTTCTGAAAGATGCTACCCTCCTGGACTTTGTTGATTCCCTTGAGATACTTGAAAGTTTCTATCATGTCCCCCCCATCCTTCCTTTCATCAAGAGTATACATATTAAGCTCTCTCTGTCTTTCTTCATATGGTTTCTGCTGCAGACCCTGCACCATTTTAGTTGCCCTCCTCTGGACTGCTTCCATCCTGTTTATGTCCTTGCATAGATGAGGTCTCCAAAACTGCACACAGTACTCCAGATGAGGTCTCATCAACTGTCTGTATAGAGGGATAACCACCAGTAAAGCAAGTGTATGAGTTCTGCTGACATCGGAGAGCCTTGTGGGTACACACACATGCTGGGCAGCCATGGGAGACGGCCCACATTAAGCATTTTTCTGTTACAAACACCAATAACAAGATTTAAGCAGATGCCTACATCTCAATTGTTAAGAAATGATGAAACACACATTGGATGTTTGCATATTTTTTTCTGATAGAGTGAGTCAGTCCTAATAACAAATGGTAATAGTAATAAAAATAATGCTTTGTAGTATAGTTTACAAGCAACATGTGAAAGCAACAGTTGTAACATCCAAAGCTAACCATAACATGCTGCTAATGAGTATTTCCAGTTAATGCAGCAGTATTGCAAAATGTGATGCTGCTAGTTTCATACCTGAGCAGTATGTGAAAAGTACTATGTATGTGTCAGCTGTGTCTGTCCTGCTGCCACTTGCCTATGTGGTAGCAGTGATATGTGCAGCGAGCCAATCATTGAATTATGACACATGAAAAGCAATATTTAGAAAGTCTGTGAAGACTAAGTTTCACTTTATGACAAAGATATGCCAGCAATAATGTGTCATTATACTGTGCTGGCAGTATAGAATCGATCATACTGTATTTGTTTTTCATTACATAGTGTTATGTGAAAGGAGTACAGTGTCGTGATTATTGTGCTTACAGATGTGACTGACTGCTATAGTGTCTTATAATCTTGCATGTGTGTGGGGGTGGGGAGAATGCAGATCTTGGGGTTTGAGGATGGGGCATGGGGGTGGGGTACTGGGGTGGCAACCCAAACACCACATTTCCACACTTTTTTTGCTGTAGAAACAACCTTAACTGATGCAATAACAGAGATTTTTGCAATGAATATCCCTTCTTTTTGAGAAAGTGCAATATGAATAGTAAATGGTATGTGTTGGTGGGAGCCCACCAAGCTGCCCATTTCTGCATAAAGATATGTGTTTGTGGGAGCGCGGGCCCTCTGGGCCTTTTGCTCCCACTTACACATGAGAATGGAGCCATACAGCAGCCCTATAGGCCAAGGAAGCCTTGTAACACAAATTTGACAATATGTCGTGAACAGTAGCAGGTAGAAAATAAATTAAAGTGTTGTTGTAATCATGAGAGTGAGTAGTTTTCGCAACATAAGTTGATGGAATCTGTGTCTTACATTGTTTCTGAGATATGGGCACTGAAAGGCACTGTGAGTGCTAACTCTGAAGGAATAATACTGGCCTACAGACATGAAAATGAGCAATTGGAACAGTAAATCCTAAATATCTCAGGAACCGTACAAGGTAGAAAACAAATTCAAATGTCATGTTATTTATGGCTTTCCAGCCTACTTCTGCACTTAGAGAACTAAGAATTGTTGTGAAAAAAGTTCGTATCTTGAACCATTTTTGAGATACGGGCCCCGAAAGGTGTCACAGATGCCACAATGTTATCCTATGGAAATATTTCTGAACTTCGGAATGCTGTAACTTTGGGTCCCTTTAATGTTTTGGCACCAAACCACCAAAAGACACATATGTGGGACCAGTGCTTGCCACCCTGCAAATTTCAGCTCAAAAGACAAAACCATTTTGTTGTAGGAGGATGGCAAAGATTTGTAGTTATTTTGAGACTACTAAAGCAAAATACTTTCTAAAATCACAAAAGTTTCACAAAAAATAAATCACGAAACTTTCGCACTTGTAAAGCTATTTGCAAAGTATTTTCCCCTAAGTTGAAAAATGCATTTCTGGGGGTTAATCCTGAAAAAAAGATATGGCTAGTATCCTCAGGACCCGATTAGGTAAACACAACAATCAGTGTTTACCTAGAGCAATAGTTCTTAGACTTTGTCACAGTGAGCCTCCCCAAATCCATGGAAAAGATTTTGAGCCTCCCCCAAAAACTGAAATAATCTTGGGCCTCCCCAAAGAAATATAACATACTATACTTTGCAGAGTATACCTTGAATAAATTGAAACCCCTTTGAGCACTTGGCTCACATTCGGTTCTTTTGTCTTATACTGACATGGAACCTTTGAAAAAGAGCTCCTATGCTCAAAGGTGTTATCTGAATAACAAATAAATAAAATAAACAAATATTATTATTCAGCTCATTGTAACCCCCCCCCACAGGCCAGCCTACTTGCTCCGCTAATTTCATTCTTGAACCATTGTTACCCATTGTTGCAGTACCTTCATGGGTCAGACTACTTTCTCTGTTTCCTCCCTATGAAATTACCTTCCTACATACTTTGCCACTCCCCCTCCTTCCCTGCTCCTAAGCAACTTCTCTGGGATTGCTTTGCTCCTTCCTTCTATTGCTGTTAGCACATCTGTGCTCAACCCTTATATCTGGGCTGTACTGCCATCAGTCTACAAATTGATCAATTACCACCACTCATTATTAGTTTATTGTTCATATTTGTTTGCACTATTGTTCATTGTTTATTAATTGATTGTTTTGCAGTTATCTTTTGAAATGTATTCACTCCCTACCCTTCCCCGGTTACACCTGAAATGAGCCTTGGCTCATTCACCTTCCCTTGTCACCTATTAGTAAATAAACACATACAATTCACCTATTATTATCCTCTTTCAGGTTGCTTCATCTCTTCACACAAAATACATAAAACTCCAAATTTAAATATCACTTTTTCAGACTTGCTTGAGCCTCCCCTTGAACAGGTTGGGGCCTCCCCAAGGAGGCTGGCCTCACCATTTGAGAACCCCTGACCTAGAGGGTCCGAATTTTAAATGCCAGGAATTATTCTGTGTCACTAACTGAAAACAAGATGGCCAAATCATGAAAGTAAAAGGGCAATTTTCAAAAGTAAAAACAGACATTTGCGAAAGTTTTGTGATATTTGCTAACTTTTCCCATTGACTATAATGGGAAATTTGTTTTTGAACGGTTTAATATTTTTTCACCAAATCTTTGAAAGGCACATCAGTGACCAAGGCTGCATCTTCCCTGACGTTTTTGGACTGAACAGACAAATGGTATGGGATGTGATCACGAGCAAAGAAACATGCAAAAATTCCATTTATTGTGTGTTATTTTGTGTTCTGCAGCTCTGTAACTGTACATTCAACAGTAATGCAACTTGCCACATCCAGAGATCTATGGTACCAGACCATGCAAGCAAACTTTCAGGCAAATACGTTGTACAGTGGCAAAGTTATTGAGGTTTAACATTAAAGTGCTTATTCAACCCTAATTATAGTGGCACTACCGTGCCACTGTAATATATATAGATATAGATATATAAATATATACATATATATATATATATATATATATATATATATATATTCTTGGCAAAAAACTCTGTTTAAAGCATCAGTTAGGGTTGTTCCACAGTGACAAAAGCAAGGAAATTCAATGTTAGGGTTGAAACCCCCCCTTCCACTCCTCCACCACTAACCGGCATCGGTCTGTGCATTGAGGTCATCAGTCCGAACTCTTACTCCATCCCATGTGTAAAGAAGCTGAGGTGGTGAAGTACAGGAGAATGGGGTGAGAGTTAGGACTGATGACCCCAACGCACACCCTGATATCGGTTGGCAGGGGCAGGGTGGGGGGGTGGAAGGGAGTTTTCAACCTAACATCAATTTCCTTGCTTTTCACTAATAGAACAACTTCTATGATCGATAAATTGTTCTTTGCTATTAATTTCCTTCTTTTTGAGCGAGGACTATAAATAGTGAATGGAATGTGGTGATGGGGGCGCGAGGGCCTTTGGGCCCCGAGCTCCCACCACATGATTTTCTGTTACATAGGAATGGTAACTGCAATGCAAACAGAAGCGCAAATGGTAACGCACATGGTGATGCAAACATAAATGGTAACACAAATGGTAATAGAAATGCAAGCACAAAGTGATGCTGAAGTGAACAGGAATACAAACAGAGATGCAAACGCAAGCACACAAGGAAACACAAGTGATGACGTGTACGGTCAAGGTACCGCAATTGGAAACACAAATGGTAATGGTAACAGCAACAATAACGCCAAAGGAAACAGAAATGGACACACAAGTACATACGGAAATGCAAACCATAATGCGCATGGTCACGGTAATGCAATTGGAAACACAAATGGTAACAGTAACAGCAACAATAACACCAAAGGAAACAGAAATGCAAATGCAAGAACATACAGAAATGCAAACCGTAATGCGCATGGTCACGGTAACACAGTTGGAAACACAAATGGTAATGGTGACAGTAACAATAATGCCACAGGAAAGAGAAACGGAAACAGAAACAGAATCGTGTACAGAAACGCAAACCGTAACATGCACAGTCATGGTAACACAATTGGAAATGCAAATGGTAACAGTAACAGCAATGATGATGCCAAACGAATGACAAACGTAAATGCAAATGGAAGGGTGGCCACAAACACAAATGAAAATGTGCCCGGTGACGCAAATGGAAACGCAAACACAAACAGTAATGGAAACACAAATGGTAACAGTAACGCAAATGCAAGCGCAAATAAAAATGCAAACGGTAACGCACATGGTGGCATACACGGGAACGCTAATGCAAACAGGTACGGAAACGCAAGTGGGAATGCTAACTGTAACAGTAACGGAAGTGCACACCCTGTTTTTCCCCAAAAGCTGCATAAACACAGTGAATACAAAGAATGTATGCATAATAATGGGCCTCAGAGCAGAAAATGAGCACTTGGAATAGTAAATTGCTTATATCTCAGGAACCGTACAACGTAGAAAAAAATTAAAATGTCATATTATTTATGACTTTCCTTGCTAGTTTTACATTTAGCCCCTTAGTGGGGCACTAAGCATTTTTCCGACAAAAAGTCTGTATCTCGAAGAGTTTCTGAGACACGGGCCCCGAAAGGCACAGCGGATGCCGTAATGTTAGTCTATGGGAAAAAGTGTCAATTTCTGAGCACCATAACTTAGCATCCCTGCAATATTTTTTCACCAAACCACCAAAAGACACATCTGTGCGATGTTGGCTTTCATCCCTCCAAATTTGAGCCCAAAAGACCAAACCAAAGTTTTGCAGCAGGGTAGCAAAGAATTCCTGTTATTTTCCCCAGAATGTCAAATAGTAGTGTTGCAAATCATGGCACTTTAGCAAAAAAAAATCATGAAAATGTCACCGGTACGATACTACTTTTTCCAAAAATTTCAAAAACATGTTTCTGGGGTGTTTCACCCCAAAATAAAGACATGCCTAGCACCCTCAGGGCTTGACTAAGTAAACACAAAAAGAATTGTGTCCCTAGAGAGTCCCAATTTTAAATGCCAAGCATTTCTCTAATCAGTAACTGAAAACAAAATGGCAGATTTGAGACACTACTGGGGTCATTTGCAACACTAAAATCCACATTTGCGATACTGTCAAACTTTTTGTTAACTTTTCCCATTGACTATAATGGGAAATTTGTTTCTTGAATAACTTTTGAACCATTCAATATTTGTTCATGAAATCTTCAAAAGGCACATCGGGGACCCTGGCTGCATGTTCCCTGAAGTTTTCAGACTGGTCGCTTAAACTGTGCGACCTGTAGGCACGAGCAAAGAATGCACAAAAAAGCGTAAATGCACTATGGAATGTTGCTTAATAACTCCGCAATCGTATATCTGACTGGTACAAAACTTGGCAGATCCCAAGATCTATCCTACCACTCCAAGCCTGCCAAATTTCAGGCAAATCCATCATACGGTGGCAAAAAAGTTATAAAGGTGCAACATTTTACATTTTAACCTTAAATGGGGTACTCAACCCTAACTATAGTGGCACTACCGTGCCACTATAATATAATATATATATATATATATATATATATATATACACACACACACACACACATACATCTATATCTATCTATCTATCTATCTATCGATCTATCTTCACTGTAAAAAAAACTTTGTTAATGCATCTGATAGGGGTCATATTACAGCGACAAAGGTGTGGAAATGTGATGTTAGAGTTTCCAACCCTAACTCTGCATCCTTCCCCCCAACACTCACACACACACACACACACACACACACATATGCAAGCAAGGTAAGTGACAAGACAACACAACCAGAGACAGCCATCATCAGATAAGAGAAAGAACATACAATTCTCTGAACATAAAAATCCCACTCCCTGCAGTCCATAAGCATATGCATATATCTATATTTAGAAGGGCAGGGCCCTCCAGGCCCTGTGCTCCCATGCATTCATATTGCAATTGCTCCTCATTTATGTATTGCAGCACAGGGCTGTCTGGGCCCTTCACTGCCACCATTCCATTCTGGTATCCATGTGTCCAGATGGCTGTCTCTGATTGGTTGTGTTGCCTTGCCCCTTACCCTGCTTGCATGTGTCTGCGTGGGTGTTTGGGGAGGAGGATGTGGAGTTAAGGTTGGAAACTCCTAACATCACATTTCAATACTTTTGTCACTGTAATACGGACCCTAACTGATGCATTAATGAAGTTTTTCTTTCAATGAATTTCTTTCTTTTTGAAGTGATGTAATTATAATGTTTTTCACTTCTCTGAGTGCAGGTCCCTTCAGGACCTGCACTTGTAATGAACCATGTTTTACATCCAGGCCCTGAAACTGTATCTCATTTATGTGTGGGAGTGCAGGGCTCTCTGGGCCCTGTGATCCCATCAGTCTGTAATGGTATCCATATGTCCATTTGTGAGCACAGGACCCCCAATTCCAGCAGTCCATAACCATATGCATATCTCCAAGGGGGAGCACATCCATGCATATTATAATTGTTCCTCATTTATGTGTGGAAGAGCAGGGTTCTGTGGGCCCGGCACTCCCATCAGTCCATAATGGTATCCATATGTCCATGTGTGAGCACAAGGCCCTAGGGACCCTGTTCTCCCACTCCCATCAGTCCCTAGCATTATGCATATGTGGGTGCTGTGCTCCCTTTCATGCATACTGAAATTGTTGCTCAATTATCTGTGGGAGCGGAGGGCCCTCTGAGCCCTGCACACTCATCATTCTATAATATCCATATTATTGAGTGGCGGCAGCACAGGGCTCACTAACACAGTACGGCTAACATGTTGAGAATGCATAACAGTATTTGTCACCTTAGCCCCATCCATGACAATTCACCAACAGTTTAAAACAAGGCCAACAAACATGCAAAACAGCTTAGTACGCCTATCACAGCAAGTCTGTATCATGAAATGTTTTCAAGATATAGCTCCTGAAAGGTACCTGGACCATTACAATGTTATTCTATGGGAACTCACTAAATTTTGAAATCTTGTAACTATGTAACAAATGTAAATTTTCTCAGCAAACCAGCAAATCTGTGGGGCAAGCCCTTTCTACCCTACAAATTTTAGCCCATCAGTCAAAACTATTAATTTGCAATGCAGTGATAAAGAAACAGAGAGTTTTACAAAAGAAGTATCTTAAACCCCATAGCTTCATGAAACAGTGGTGCACTTTATCTCATTACCATGAGTATTTCATTAAATAGTGCTGCAATTTGTGGCACTTTCACAAAAGTAGTGTTAAAAATTGTGGCAATGGTGTTGCAAATTTGCAACATTAAAAATGGCTGATTAAAATAAACATATTTCTGGCTAGTATTTTCAAAAACTAGCCACTGATTGTGTTCCACAGGCCTTGATTAAGTAAACACAAGTGTTGGCATTTACCAAGGGGCAGGATTTTTAAAGTTATGTAGTTTTTTCTGCATCGCTAAATGAAAACACAATGCCGGGAGCACGACACTATTTGCAGAGTATATAAAAGATATAAAAGCAAAACCAGTTTTCGTGAAAGCAAAATAGCACTTTTGCACAGTACTTCTAATTTTTCCCATATGAAATAATGGGAAATTTTGAATGTTCATAACTTTTGAACAGATTACTATTTTTTCACCAAACCTTCACATCTGAGACCCAAACCCCACATTCCCTGAAAGATTCAGACATGCAGTTTTGGAGAAATGGCATGACAAAGAATTTGCATAAAAATGGTAATTTTCAAACTTTTGACATTTCGCATCACTGCAACTACACATTCGACTGAAACAAAACTTGGCACATCAAGAGATATTTGCTCCCCGATGGTGCATACAGACTTTCATGTAAATTGGTTGAACAGTTGCAAAGTTAAATTTAATATACTTTATTAAGTTTAAGATATACGACAAGAACAACACAGCATGCATTACTAACAAACAATACATACTAATAAAAGTACTACTATAGCAATATACTAATCAAAGCAAACACCCTCCCCCTCACTGGTCCTCCCACCCCCCTCAACAGAGATCAACAACTAATACTTTGCAGTCTGCTCTGAAAGAAAAATAAGCACAAAACTATTAAATAAGAGATCTACCACCTACTGGAAAATCAAAAGCACACACACATAATAATTAACATAAATTCAGCTAAATGAAAGTTCTGGTACTACTATAGAGTGACGCTCCAGGGAAAAATTAAAGAGAAAATAAGGTATATAATCTTCTCCATTTCTTATTGAACCCCGCAATATTACTACCAAGACTGGCTATCATCCTCTCAAGTCGGAGGTTACTTAACAACTTGTTCAGCCATTTGGCATATGATATATCTGATTGGTCTTTCCAGTGGCAAAGCAACACTCTCTTAACAAAGAAAGCAAACCACTCTTTCACCCTCACCCCAGAAGAATCCCCTTCAAGGCAGATTTCAGGTGTAAAATGTTCCTGCAAACCAAGGAGGGGGTCAACCTTGAACTTTATCATGTCCCATAAAGATGCAATCCTGAGGCAATCCCAAAATATGTGAAATAATGATCCTTCAACTTGATTGCATCTAGTGCAAAGAAGGGAGGAGAGACATCTCATCTGATGTAATATGACTAGCATGAAGCAAATATTATGAAGGATATGGAACTAGGTAAGTCATAATTTGTCATTTTTAATATGAAGATATAGATACCCTCAAATTCATTCCCAGTTAAAAACTTTTGTGGAGAGCAAGGCTGACCAATAGGGTGGGTATCCAGTATTTACATGGAATAATTTGACATAAAGGGCAATCATAACAAGGGACACTGCATGCTGTTCCCAGGTCAAAGTGCGAATTGTGTGCAAAAATTCATCTTGATTAATAGATAAAGATCATGCACCAAACCATGCAAGCAGCAAATGTTGAAGTTTGAAGACCTTGAAAATATATCTAGGCATAAAGTTAAGCAAGTCCAGGATTTCCTGACTGGTCCTGAGCTGACCATCCTGTAAGAAATCCGACACCCTCTTGTCCAGAAGTTGTGGGATTACCCCATGGGTCAGCACGTTCCCCAGTTTAAAATTAGGATTGCAACATAAAGGTTGGGAAATATCCCTAAGGTTGTCTTAGTAGGAGACTTTACAGAATTGAACATGCACTTTCAAAAAGGCAGCTATAGGTGTGTGTCTGAGCCAGAGGGGTAACGATTTAAAGGCTACAAATGGTAAACTATTAGGTGACAGGCCAGAATCCTGAATCAAATGTCTCTCTAGATGCAAACATATGGGAGTCTAAAGAGATTCACTAACCTCTAGCGGGGGCAAAGACCACCAAAAGTACTTGGCCATATGGCTGGCAAAATAATATAGGAAAAGATTCTGTAGCTTGAGGCCACCCAAAGTCTTGGGTGCCCCAATCCATGTATACACCCATCTTCGGGGTTTCCCCTGCCAAATAAATTGGAAAAATCAGACCATGGACATTTTTAAACCAGCTACAAGGAAGAAATGGACTTAATAAGTGCAGATGGTAAACCATTCATGGAAGCACATTCATTTTGATGGTCCTAATCCAACGATGGAGAGAGAGAGAGATAAAGAAGACCGCCTTTCAAGATTCTGTTGAATAATAGTAACCATATCATCCAGGTTTAACTTCTTAATAAGGGCAGTATTCTGGACTAGGATTAACCCAGGTATTTCAGCCAAGTGGCCCAAGTCATGCCTAACTCAGAAATTGCAGGCTTAAATACCTTAGAGTTTAAAGGCATCACCACTGTTTTATCCTAGTTCAGCTTATAGTTTGAAAATTTGCTAAAATCTTGAATAATCCCCAGGGCTTCAGCAATAGAAGTAGCAGGATCCAAGACATGTAACAGAATATCGTCCACATATGCCGACATCCTGAAGTCAAAGTGGCCTACTTGCACTCCCTTAATAAGGGGGGATGCTTTGAGATGAAGCAAGAGTGGCTCCAAGTACATGTTAAAGAGAAGAGGGGATAAAGGACAGCCCTGACGGGTGCCTGAACACAGTGGGAAAGTGCAAGACAGCACCCCATTGCAGTATGTCTTTGCACTAGGTTGTGAATACAAGACCTTAACCCAGGAAAGAAAAGACAATGGAAAACCTAGGGAATGTAACACTGTGAACAAAAAAGGCCAACTAACCCTGTTAAATGCTTTCTCCATGTCCAGGGAGACTGAAGCATCAGGATGCTTACTCTCCCTGGACATGGAGAAAATGTGCAACAACTTCCACAGATGATCAGCTGAACAGCGACTCCTCACTAAGCCTACCTGCTCAGGGCTAATTAGCCCTTCCCAGACTTGGAGTATCCTATTGACTAGAATTTTAGTACAGATTTTAATATCATAGTTCATGATGGAAATGGGGTGATAATTATTGACTCAGTCTGAGGTTTTTGCATGGCTTCGGCAAAACAGCACCAATGGTTGCAAAGTTAATAAAGTGTAACATTTGGGGCTTAACGTAGAAGTGACCATTGAACCCCAACTATAGTAGCACCACTGAAGTTGCTATATCCTGTAGAGCTAGTGTAGCAGGGATCTACACTCGCTAGAGCAGGATATAGCATGATGGCTGGGCTAGCACTGCTGAGCTGGCCATGTAGGGTGGCAGTATTTACTACTGCCCCTGAAGCGAGTGACTCAGGTTTGAGTCTAGTGGCCAGAAAGGAAATATTTTTGGTTTTTAAATCTTTATGTTTTCCCCTAAGTCCACTCCCCCAGTGGAGTTGATTATCTTTATTTTGGGGAGCACGGGCGGCATAGACCCCTTCATAAAAATACACAGCTTTTCTTTTTTTCAGATGCAATAAGTGACCATTGCTATTTGCGATGGTCCTGCTACTGTCCATCGCCCTTTCTCTGTTCAGCAGTTCTTGTCTCGATCTTTGTGGTCAGCACTCATTAGGAGTCGCCGTTACCACATAAAACTATATATATATAATAACTGATGCTAATTTTTTCCCAATAGGGAAACCAAGTTGTAATTTTGCCATTATAACCAGCTGGTTATAATGGTGAACACGCACCTGATTTACCCTAGTTCTGCGCATGAGCCAGCCACGATCATCCTGTCCTGAGTGCCAGTTTATTTATTTTATTTATTTAGAGTCTAGGATTACAAGTACCTTTGAGCCAAGGCTCTTTCACAAAGGTTCCACGTCAATTGAGGTACAACACAAACATTACATACAGTTGAGTAACAATGCAAAAATGGTGCACAGACATTTTTAAGCAGCTGAAATACATTACAATGAGGGAAAGTGAGTACCAGGGGGCAGGGTAGCCAGAGGTAACTGAGGCTTGGAATGGACACAAAAAGATCGGTGCAGCCATGGGCATTTGTCAGGCCTCAAAAAACTGCTTGGGGGTAGGGGGCCAAAACAGGAGGGGGTAGGCTGTAGGAAGAGGAAGAGAAGGGGTAGGAGTAGAAGTGCTAGGAGGTAGATCAGATTATGAGGGACAGTCGCAGGAGCTAGCGGCAGCTAGGTGGGTGCCATCAGCCTTTTGCCACCACCCGTTTGCTGCACTCCAACTCAGTGGCGGTCCTTGACTATCTTTATTTTATATAATTGCTGTGGCGAAAAAATGAGCACCAGCAGTTATATAAAATAAAGACTAGGTGGGGGGTAAAATTCAAATTTTACATACACCCATGGTGTGGGTTGCCTTAATAAACCCCTCTAGCTTCACTCTCGTGGTTTATGTGACATCGCCTTCCTTGGGGGGGTGTAAAATTCTCATTATAACTCCCTACCCAGCCATTATTCTCTAGTTATTATACATTTAAATACAGATCTGCATGCTTGAGCTAAACTAGCAGAATGTATTTGACATGAAGTCATTTTTGGATCAGAATAACATGTCACACATTTGCAGTATCTATATTTCATATCTGTGTTCTATATAACACACACACACACATACCTAATATGCCTTCTACATAAAACATAAGGTATACAATCCGTATTTCTACAAAGTAACACACTGTAAAATGTTTTATTGTTGTTGCAGAAGTCTTTTGAAAGGTTGCAGTTTTGTACTAATGGATATGCATTATGAACTATTCTAAATATGCCTCATATCAAGCTCTGTTTTCCCCTATCCACAGTATTCTTTAGATCAGGCAGAACGCAGAAGGGTTACTGTCTTAATTATTGGGAACCAGATCACTATGAGGCTTTGGTTAGTTCTGATAAAGTCTGATTATTTATGAACATGTGAATTCAATACAAAAAAAGATTAAATACCAAAAAAGAAGAATTAAGAAGCATTAGCCTGGATATTCAAAGCACTGGATGTGTGCTTGCTAAAAGAATGCTTCAGTAGCAAATTATTGCCTGGCGCAAACCACAGGTAACAGTTCAGACACTGTGCTGCATCCTGGCTGACTCCACAGTATACCGTAACACAACTGAAGAACTCAAAGCAAAACCACAATACTTTGTACTCCAGGCAAACAAGTTGGGCTATACAAATCAAGATATCTTTATTAATGAAATAGCAATTATGAATTGGACAAAAGAGGTATCCCAGTTCTTCAGTCCTTTTACTGATCTTCATTAAGTGGATTGAAATGGAGTAAATTTTTTGTCCTCTTCATGAACTCTGTATCATAAATGAAGTTATTTTTATTTACATGGTCAAACTTGCTTCATTGGCACATGGGATTCTGTGCTTTTCCTTTGTGACTTCTTTCCTGGTTCTGTCAGTCATTTTTTCTTAGCCCACTTGGTTTGTTTGTTGCTGGTATTGCTCCCTAGATATCACCTGCCACCCCCCCACCCAAACTCTGTTCTGATCATTTTGAAATACAGTATATCTGTAGTCTAGTGGTTCTCCTCACCTAGCCACTATTACGATCATGTCTAACTATATCTCTGGTAGTCCAATAGCTATGCAGCCCCCATTGTTGCTCCATTCATATTTAACTATATCCCTGGTAGTCCTGCCCCCAGCCCCACCATTGACTGATGTTCTGATCATGTCCTACTATGTCCCTGGTAGTCCAGTGGCCTACTAGTAGTCCTGTGACCCCTCCTGCCCTCAATCAAAATGTTGATCATGTCATACTATGTCTCTTGTAGTAGAGTGACCCACCAACACCTGATCACTATTTATGGATTTAGAACCCTTTCGCTAATCGTTCGAGATCCCAGTATTCTAGTGCCCCCCCTCACTATTCTAGTTGTGTATAATGATATTATTTGAAGTCCCATGGCCCCTCTTTCAGTCAATTGCTATTCTGATCATGTCTAACTATATCCCAAATAGTCCAGTGAACCTCAACCCCATAGCTCCTTTCCAATCATTTTGAAATTTATCCCTGGTAGCCTAGTTGAACTTTTTCTCCCACAATACCCTTGCCGTCTCCCCTCCTGTGTGGCACCAGGATGGTGGCTGGCACTCACCCACCACTCTCCAGGATGGTGGCTGGCACTCACCCACCACTCTCCATCACTGTCTGCCACCATCTGCTTCACAAAACTGTTGTGAAATTGACCAAGTCCAACTGAAGAGTTACTGCACATGAGTGCAGAAATCAGCAACACTTCCTGTAGACTTGTGACCAGGACACAAATAGTAGCATTCCTGGGGGGTACCCTCTCAATGTTTTAATTTCACAGTTGCTATATTCAGCAGATGGTAGCTGGCTGTGGCATAAAATGGCGAGTGCATGTCAACACCTGTCTCAGATCCTTGTGGGGGCAGTCATGACATGAGTAACTACTTTGAGAGATATAGTTACAAATGCTGGGAATGGTGATTGGGGGTTCAGGGCTCCAATAATGTACAAAAAAGAAAATCAGACTGTGCACACCTTAAAGGCTTAAGGTGCTCCCTAACTGTAAGCAGCATAAGAAAACAAACAAACAGAAAGGTGCATATGCCAAAGTGTGGTGAAATTACAAATGTATTGCACTGAGAGCATTCTCCTCTAAAGTACCAGGGATATATTTAGATATAACTGGAAAAATGATTGGGGCTGGGGGGCTTTGAACTACCAGGGATAACACTGTGAAATATTCATTTATTTAATTGTTAACTGGGTGGGTGAACCAATGCCAGGGACTGGTTTCAGGCATGACCTGGGCCATTAAGATAACACATCAAATATGGTTGAAGAAACATATTCAGGTAGGTACACATAGATGAGCACACTAGCAGAAACAGTACAATTAGTGCAACAATAGTGCATGAAGTGATAACAGAACATAGAGGTGAAAGTGCACAGGGGTACCAGGAAGTGCATGATTGAAATAATGATTGGGGGCATGAGCCACAGGACAACCAGTGATGTAGTCAGACATGATCAGAATAGTGATCTGGGGGTAGGGTACCATTGGATTACCAAGGATATATAAAATGCCAAACAGTACAGTGAGTGGGGCTGGGGGCCACAGGACTACTAGGGATATAGTTAGACATGATCAGAACAGCAATTGGGGGCGTGGTGGTCCACTGGAAAACCAAGGATATGTTTAACACAAATCAGGAATGTTAACAGGGTGGGGGGCAGTTGACTACAAGGGATATGGTTACAGATGATTGGACTGGCATGAAGAGGATGGGTGCCACTGGACTACAGTACCATGAATATAGTTAGTTAAAATAGTGATTGGAGGGTGGGAGCCACTGGACTGTCAAAGATGTAGTTCTATATGATCAGTATAGCAATTTAGTATGGGGGATACATTACTTTGGCATCTGGTACCAAATTGTTGAGTCATTAAATAGTGCATCATTAATGTCAGTTTAATACCTCCACAAACTTATGCTAGAGCACCTGTATGAAATGCAAACTAAGGTGATTTGCAGAGACACCCAGGCATTCATTGGTACTGTTTGCTGAAGTGTTAGTGCCTCATTAACTGTGCCTTTCAGTGTGCAACTTTCACTGCTTTAAGGGAAGCACAGACTTGGGGGGGTTCCTGGGTGCCCATAAACCCCCTCCTCTCTTGTTTCTAGTATGTTTCATTAAAAAAAATGTTGTAGAATGGGACTAAATAATATGATTTCCTTGGTGAGAACTTCCCATTCTGAATTCCTAGCTACACCCTTGTTAACCATTGCTTGTGAAGCACTAACACTGCTAACACTCACTAGGTCCCTTTTAATATCCTGGTCTGTTTAAAATCTGCCATATTTAACAATGTGGGGAAAACGAAATGCTTTGAATCATAATTTGTTATTAAAGACAGAGTAGAACCCATACACACTGTATAATCAGTCAAGCCCTTTTTAAGTTTTGACTAATAGATGCTTCTATTAAACTGATAAACTGATACTCAAGTGCAAAACAAAAACTCACCAGAATGCTGACTCTCAGGTGATAAGCCACATCTCAGTTAGACATGTTCTAAATAAAATATCCATGGGCGGAATTCAAGTGAAAGTCTGGAGTTGTGATCCCTCCCTCCCTCCACCCCATCCCTGCTGGATGACAAATTCCCTGGTGGCTAGTGGACCCTCCCCTCTACTTCACCTACCCAAACTAAAATTGTCCACCATTTCATAACAATTCCCCCCCGTCCCCATCTCTGTCCAACCCGTACTTAAAAAAAAAATCTCTGGTGGTCTAGTGGTTTCCCACACCCCTCCCCATCCCTGATCCCCTGTCCCATTATTTTCATGGTGGTCTAGTGCCCCCCACCCAGCAGGTGTCCCACCACCCTCCCACCCCATCCCGAACCACAGTGGGCAGATTGGCACAGCCCTCCTCTCTCCATGATGGCTGGCCTGCCCACTGAGCTGTCAATGAATGAGAACGTTCTCATAACAAGAAAGCACTCATTCATTGGCAGCTCATGGGACAGACCAACTGTGGTGGAGAGAGGAGGGCTTTGCCAGTCCACCCACTGCTGGATTCGGGTTTGCGGTGGAAGTGGGGTGGTGGAACACCTGCTGGGGTGGGGTTGGGGGCACTAGACCACCATGGAAATAATGGGACTGGGGATCAGGGATGGGCAGGAGTATGGGAAACCAGTAGACCACTAGGGAATTGTTTTTTAAAAAGTACTGGTCGAATGGAGAAGGGGATGGGGGTTGTTACTAAATGGTGAACAATTTTAGTTTGGGAGGTGGAGGTGGAGGGGGACCACTAGCCACCAGGGCATTTGTTGTCAGACTGAGATGTGGTTGGGGGAAGGATTGCAACCCAGCTGGGCATTTTTTGCTTTTTTTTAGACTGGGCCACAGGTGGGTGATCCGGTGGGGGGAGGGACCACAAGACAACAGGAATAGGTTATGTACTTGTGGGGCTGGTGGGGGAGGTGCCACTAGCCACCAGGGCAAGGGATAGGCGAAAGTGAGGTTTTCCACCCCCCCAGGGCTTGATACTGGCTGAAATTTCGCCCATAACATTTACAGAAGTTTTCCGCTCCACCACAGGTGGAAGTTCAGAAACTTCAGTGAAAGTTTACTGATTTCCACAGAAGTTCTGCAGGGTGGAAAACTGCACTTTCGACAAACCCTAATCTCAATCCTAGAACCAAATGCCTTCATGTGTACATTTTCAACCCAGCTTTATTGTAAAGTGCACAATGCAAACTGACAACCACAGCTGTAGAGACATGCTCATCAGTGACTACAACTACAATGCAATCCAGATAATCTGAATACCGCTGATCCAGAACTCCCTGTTATCCAAAAATCCATTTTGCCACCAACATAAACCCCTAATTTTTACCAGCGTACATCTTGCTAATGGTTTGTGATACAGAACTGCACTACTGCACTGCATTTTGACTGTATTCAGATGATTATGAGTACAAAAAGGAAACGCACTGCGCTCACCTTGCAGGAGAAGCTCCAGATACTGGAGTGCTTAGAGAATGGTGAGCATGCGGTGTCACTCACTGCTGAATTTGGCACTGGAAAATTGACAGTGCATGACATCAAACAGATAAGAGGAAAAATAGTATGTACATCAAAATTCATGTATTTTTTAATTAGCTCTTAAACCCTCCAGTTTCCCTCAACCCACCCCTCTTACCCATTCCCTCACCTTTCTTTCTTCTTCTTTATAATATTCCATCCCTTTTCTCTGTCTTGTTATTTTCTGTCTTGCCAACATTCAAGGGATGGAATGTTTACTACAGATAGAATGCAATAATTCAAACCTCTATTCAGTTCTACTGACAGAATGTTTACTCCCACTAGTACATAGCCAGAAGGCCCCAGATGGAACCAGGGCTTTTGTTTCATCTGTAACAGCTTAAACAACACTGATTTCCCCTAGTAAGCAGGTGAGGATAGGAGGGAGATTTTTCATGGTCAGCAAAGAAACACCATAAATTAAAATCTTAAATACTGTAGTACTTCATTTTTTAAGTTATGTATGTGTGTGTAACAAGATTATTATGATGGCAAATAACATTTAATTCTTATGTTTATACATTTAATACAGTTTTGTTTTTAGGGCCTAGTTGAAGGTTTTTAGTGAGTAAAGGAGACAGCCACATTTGTGATGGCAGTCAGGAATGGCTGATACTATTGATTGTATTGTGAAGAGACTACTGCACCTTCTTCCAGTGCTGCATCATGGGATATCAGAACTGGGTTCCGAACTCCTCAGCCAATCAGATTACTGGATTTTTTATAGCCATATTATATTACAGTAATAAAGTGAATGGTAATAAAATGACAAGATATAGTGCATGGTAACATGTTGACTAACTACAGGATGAAACAGGAAAATACAGTGCAAACATTAAAGACTTAACCAACAGTCAGCCGGGTGGGTACTACAACCTGTTTGTTTAGCATACTGAATTAGGGTTGAAGAAGAGGCTGATTCAGAGAGGTGAGAGATCGGAGCGGTGAGAAATGGAAAAGATAGGTAAATCATTGGGATGAGCAGGATGTAAGCAGAACAAAACGGTGGGCATGTATACAATGGAGTCATGGGTAGAAAGTTCAAGAAGGTAGAAAAGAGATAAAAGAGAAAAGAAAAGAGTTAAGCGTGTGAGTGTCTGGGGGTGAGGTGGGAGTGGAACTTAGTGGTAAGGTGGGTGTGAAGCACAGGGACATCCACAAAAGGGATGGAGAGGGCAGCGCAGAAGGTGAGAAGGGGGGCAACAGACAACAGTGAATGGGGAGAGAGTTTGGAAAGGTGGACTGGGGAGGGCAGGTTGGGGGTGGAAAGGAAGGGGGTTATTGGAGGGTGAGAAGCAGGAAGAAGGGATAAGTAGAGGGTGGGTAGAGGGGGGTGCCAGGTGAGGGGAGGAGGGATGGAGGTGATGACAATGAGAGCTAAGCTCTCTGACAATTATATACTACCTTGACATTTTTAGTGGCCAGGGTTTTGAAGAAGTTAACTGAGACAAGACTAGTGAGCTTGAACACTGCCTGAATTCTATTTCACAGGAAGGCCAAAGGAAATAGTGCCCTTGTCAAGGGAGGCATGAGCCCTAGGCACATCCAGCAAGATGAAATCTGACTTACTAACATACTAACATACTAAAATGCCAGCAGAATAGGCCTAATGGTCTTTCGTGTCTGCTCGTTTGGTCAGCCCCCACCCTGGGTGCTGACCTTGCTGTCCCCCTCGCCTTCTCTGGCTTCTCCCTTCCCAGTTCCGGATATTCTTGCTGCATTGGATTTTGCTTCCTGAACCCTTCCCCTGTACCTGTCCCACCCCTCTTGAACCCCTCCACTGTCTCTGCCCACCAGCCCCCTAGGTAGTGCATTCCATGGCTCTACCACCCTCTCAGTGAAGTAGCACCTCCTCCTTTCTCCCTGAATCTTCCCCTCCAGCTTCCACCCATGCCTCTAGTGGCCCCTCCTCCTTCCTTGAAGCACCCTCACTGTTCCTCCCCTATTTACCCTGTTCATGTACCTGAAGACCTCTATCATGTCCCCGGTCCTTCTCTCTTCCAAAGTGTACATATTTAGCTCTTGAGCCTCTCCTCATAGGTCCTGTCCCCAAAGCCCCAAATCATTTGGTTGCCCTCCTCTGGACCCTCTCCAGGAGGTTAATGTCCCTCTTCAGTGCGGCCTCCAAAAACTGCATACAGTACTCCAGGTGCGGCCTCACCAAGCAGTTATACAGGAGTATCACTTCCCTCCTTCTGAGGTGATCCCCTAGCGATGCATCCCAGCATCCTGTTGGCCTGGCTGCTGCCCTCCTACAAGTCTCAGAGTTGTTCCTCTTGACATCCACCACCACCCCAGGTCCCTCTCAGCCATTGAGACTTGTAGTATTTCCCCAGGGTGTACACTTGGCCTGGGTTTCTGGCCCCCAGGTGGAGTACCTTGCATTTCCCTGCATTAAACCTCAGCTTCCACTTTCTAGACCATCTTTCCAGAGCCTCCAGGTCCCCTGCAGGGCCACCTCCCTCCTCCCCATCCACCACCGCCCCAGTTTCGAGTCATCTGCAAAGAGACTCATCTCCTCCTGATTCCTGTCTATGTCAGATACGTAGGCGTTGAACAGAAGGGGCCCAAGGACTGATCCCTGTGGGACCCCACTAATGACCCTCCTTGGGAAGAGACTATCCCACCAACTCGACCCTCTGGGTCCGGTCCTGGAGCCAATTGCCTATCCATTGGATCATCTGGTTTCCACCCCATTTCTCCTAGTTTATCCAACAGGCCCACGTGAGGAACAGAGTCAAATGCCTTGCTGAAGTCTAGAAAGAGGACATCCACTGGTCTACCCAGGTCCAAGGCACTTGTCACCCAGTCATAGAACTCCACCAGGTTTGTCTGACACGATTTCCCGGATGAATCCATGCTGTCTATCGTCCAGGCACCTGACTTATCCAGGTCCCCCAGCCTCTCCTTGACAATGCCCTCCATCACCTTGCCCACCACTGATGTCAGGCTGACAGGCCTGTAGTTCCCTGCCACCTCCCTTGATCCCCTTGTGGATAGGCACTACATGCCACCTTCCAGTCTTGGGGCACCCACCCTGTCCTCAGAGAGATGGTGAAAAGCTCTGCCAGGGGTTTCGCCAGGACATCTGCAAGTTCCTTCAGCACTCTAGGATGTAATTTATCCAGCCCCGGTGCTTTCTCCGTCTTAAGGGAGCTGAGGGCTTCCCTCACTCTCTCTGCTGTGATTTCCACTTCCAGTACCTCTTCTCCCTGCTTAGCCCTCCCCCCACCTGCCAGTGATGCCCTTCCTCTCCCCAGACCTGCCGATTGGTAAGGGGCCCCCCCTCCTCATTATCTCTGTCTCCTCCCATTCCTTAGGGAATTGGTACTGTGAGAAATGTGAATGAGAGAGGAGATATAGACTGTAAGTTTATTGAGAAGGATTTTGAGCATCGATGTGTTGAGATGAGGCTGTCGCCCTGGGGCAAGGGAAGTCCAGACAACTTCTGTATACAAGTTGCAGTGCTGTGTCCTATAAGGTGCCTTGGTGATAAAGCACAGGGCATGGAGGAACAACACATCAAGTTTGTGTAGACTGGTTTCGGAGGTGCAATTATATATTATATTGCCATAATCTACAAGCAGGAAGAACGTGACCTGAACTAATCTAAGTCTGACTTCAGGTGGAAAGAGTGCCCTTTTTCTAATGAAGAATCCAAGTCTAGCTTTATGTTTACTGGTGATTCTATTGATATTTATTTATTTCATTTTTGTTAACCAGGTTAGGCACGCTAGCCAAAGCTGACTATTTTCAGGCACGACCCATTGAAAGACAGTTTACTATCAAACCACATGCCTAGTTATTAAAATTTATTTACCACTTCAAGCTTTTCACCTAAGGATGTCATAATAGATGCATTTTTAGCCTTAGTGCAGATGGTGGGAGGGTGCTGTTATCAGTAATGAACATTACTTTCAGGTTTTTTGTTTACGTTTAGTAAAATTTGGAGTTAATGAGATTACATTCAAGCTGCAAGAAATCAGATTGTAGCTCATCTCAGACTTCGACTAGATTTGGATTGGATGTATGAGGTATGGTGTTGTCCATGAAAAAATGCAGCTTAGACTTAATGATATTGGAGTCCAGGGTATTAACCCTTGCTGTGCCATTGATATGTATACATGTCCTAAAAACCTATATGTTCAAAATCATCTGGCAACCTAAGGGTTAATATTGATCAAAAAAGGTATAGAGCCTAGTATGGACACTTGTGGGACACTTCTTGTGATGGGGAGGGAGTGCGATAATAGGCCATCATTTTTAATTTTCTGGAGTCTACCTGTGAGGTAGCTGGAGAACCATTGCACTGTAGTAATAGTAGCACCTAGATTTATAAGGCCAAGAAGACTGAGGTTGTGGTCAATGGTATCAAACACCTTGCTCAGTTCTAAGAAAATTGCATTTGTTACTTTTTTAGAATCATGAGCAGTGAACCAGTTATTGGTAATTTTTGCTAGAGCAGAGATGGTGCTATGGGTTTGTCTAAAACCAGACTGAGCTGGGTTGAGTACAGAGTGTTTTCAGTGCAGTCTTTTAGTTGACTGCAGACTAGTTTTTTGAATATTCTGGACAGTGCTGGAAGGGTGGAGATGAGTCTGTAATTATTCAGATCACACGGGTCATCAGATTTGAGGAGGGGGAGTCTATGAGCAGATTTCCAGCAGGATGGGACTGTGGCAGTGGAAATAGACACATTGAAGATAGTAGCAGCCTAGTTTGAGGAAAAAGGTTCAATCCCATCTGCTCCACCACTAATTTTAGTTTCTATTTTGCTAAGATGGTCTTCTACTTCCTTGTATGACACAGGGTGAAACTAGAGGGGGCATGGGGGTGAGGATGCAGGGGGTGTGTTAGTGTCTGGCGGAGGGCAGGATAACCCTGCTTAGGGAGAGGAATCAAATGCCAGCCCAGGGGTGGCAAAATGGAAGTTGAGTTTTTCTAGAATAAGGCTGTGGTCTTCAATTTGGACTCCACTGGCATGGATTTTGACTGGGACAGAAGAGGCAGCTTTACATCCTTCGACTGATTTTATAGTCTGTCAGATCTTGGCTGAGTTCCCTTATGCTTGTTCAAGGGTTTCAATGTAATAACTAGATTTGGCAGAATATATTAAGCTGACACATAAATTCCAGGCAATTCTAAAAGCCTGCCAGTCGGTCTGGCACTTAGTTCACCTTGCACGTTCCCAGTGTTTATCCCAGTTGGTTAAAGCAGCTTTGAGGCCTGGCATGAACCATGGGCGGGAAAACTTGTGGACTCTGGTTCTGATGAAAGGGACATGCTTATTTGCTAACAATGATAAGTTATCATTAAGGATAGTGATGGCCTCATCCACTGTTTTGGCTAAATAGAAGTTTTGCTAGTTTAAATGGCCGAGGTCAGAGAGATAATTATCAGCATTGAATTTCAGGAAGCTACACTTATCATAAGGAGGGACCCTTTTCATGGGATCTGGTTCACACTACAATGCTGTGGTCACTCATATCATTATGGAATATGGTGGTGCACAGGATTTTGTGAGGACGGTTTGAAATGATGACATCCAGGATTGAACAGTTTTGGTTATTTAACCTTGTTGGCTCTGTGATGAGTTGGGAGAAGCTGAGCTCATCGCAAGGTCCTTTAAGCCCACTCACTTTGGGTGAGAGCCAATCAAGGTTTACAGTAGATCATCTACAGTGATGGTTTAATTGTTGTTGGGGGCAATGAGGGATTTAAGGGTTGTGATTATTTTGTTGCCGCGGGGAGGGGAGTCTGTAACAACCGATAATGTTAAGGACTTCTGATAAGGCAGGTGGATCTTTAGGGACACGTATTCGAATTCTTTTGGTTTTGACATAGTACAGACATCAATGACATTCAATTTGTCTTTTGAATAAATGATCACCCCTCCCCCCTTGTGGGCCTGTCCTCTCTGTGCAGATTGTAGGCAGGGAGAGAGATCTTCTGGTCTGAAATGGTGCTCTTAAGCCAGGATTCAGTGATGACAATGAGGTCTGGCTTGGTGTGGGCAGCCCAAATTTGGAGCTGGTCTAGTTTATTCCGCAAGCCCTGCACATTAATCAGCATCACCTTTAGGTCTGAGGTGGATGCGAAGTCTGAGAGGGAGACAAGGGAGATGGGAGGACTGGAAGTTACCTCCACATTTCCAGAACAGATAAGAAGTAGCAGGATAAATTTTTTTATGTTTGCTTGCACACATGTGCAAGAAGCATAGTGCCACCATACAAGTTTTTGTAGGTGTACCTCCCCCAGTCTCAATGCCCTGCTCCCTTTTGCAGGCACAGCTCCACCACACCAATGAATGTCCAAGCTGTCTATGACAGCCATTCAGATGCAGTGGCGTACAGTTAAAAGCGGACAACCGCTGCAATCAGTGGTTGTAATGTGCAGGCAATTTGCTTACTGCCGTCAGCAGGTAATTTACATTCTGCCAATGGCAGTATGCAAACTGCCTACACTCAGCACTGCATCTTGAATGGAGCTGTCATAGACAGCTCCCTTGAAGTTCCCCCTCCCCAAACACTCAAGTAGCATGCTGGGAACCCACCCCAATGTACTCATGTGCTTCCCCCGGCACACACAGTATGGCTGATGGGGGTGCCCAATTTCCTGTTGGCTCTGCACCCCCAACACAGTCTTCTAGGTGCCATGCTGGGAGCCCACCCCAGCTTGGCAAAAGTGAGCATGGCGATGGAGGTGCCCAATCCACCATCAGCTCCACTCAACAACCCCCCCCCAAAAAAACCCACAGATTTCCAGTTGCCATGCTGGAGCCCACCCCAGCATGGCACAAGTCTGTATGGCAGATGGAGGTGCCCAATCCCCCATCAGCTCCACTGACCCCCCCAAAAAGAACTTTCAGCTGCCACGCTGGGAGCCCACCCCAGCGTGCATAAGTCCTGCATCATTTTCCTAGAAAGAAAAAACACCTGAAAACAAAAAAAGGTCCCTTGTTGATTGTCTAGCTCCCTACCCCCCAACCTGCACCAACCCTTTGTGCATCAATCTTCCCACTCCCCCCTGACCCCATACTTACCTCTGGATCCCAGCATGAAGATCTTCGGTGGACTGGGAACACATCTGCACTCTTCAAAGTCGACCGTGAACTGAAGAAAAGATGGCAAGCTGTATAATGGTATAAATGGTTTTTTTCAACTTTGGTGCATATCTCAGCCATTCTTGGGAATTTTTGCACTAAATGTTCAACATGGGTTTTTTGGGACCCCTCCTCTTGAATTCTGGCACTGTCATGGCATTATCTGGCCCCAAATGGGGATTCCTCGATCACTGCATGGAACCACCTTTTGGGAGCTGATTTATGATATGACAGTGTCACAGTCCATGAGGTAGGCCCCCAAAAATCCTATGTTGAAAATTTGGTGAAAAAATTCCCACAAATGACTGATTTACGAGCGCGCGTTGCACAGTTCCTATGCAAGCTCGTAAGTTTGCAAATTTTTTATATTTTCACTCCAGATTTTCAACATTGCCATTTTACCACACCTCCTTATCAGCAGTATAGCTGTCATTTTTCTACCCCAAAATGTGTTTCCACGCATGTAGCGCATAATGGCGCAGTCGGTGTGCGAAATCAATGTTCGGGACAGATTAAGAAAATCACAGTGACACTGTTCATGAGCAGAGGTCTTTTTTTTGTATTATTTATTCATTGATTTTGCAAGTAAAAAACTTACAGCATCTCATTTCACAGGTGGATAACAATACACATAGTCATACTTGAAGATTCTCTTGTAAAATACTAATGAAAAACACCTCCCCTAGTGGTACGACATGAAAGTAAGTTACACAACTGTCCAGAAACATTGTTCGAGTAAATTAATGCATGCAACCAGGAAGGCCAATGGGGAATCTAAGAGAGGATGGGAATATAACAAACACATTGCCACTACGACTTCAATATAGTCAAGAAGATTCCCCAAATATTAACGGGATAACCAAGAATTAACATAGGGTACCCAACCCCCCCAGGAACATATATACAATTTCCCAATCTTTTTCCAACACACTTATAAAGTGGTAAAAAAAAATTGAATATGCAAAAATGCAGTAAGAATAGCTTGCTAGCAAAGTTTAAGGTAAGAAGGAAACCCTTATTCTTTATAGCCAAGATTTGGAGGGACTATATGTAAATATAATGCTTTCTATACTAAACAAACAATATAAAATAAATGTCCATCTCAGATGAAGACTGTGCTTAAAGCAAAATATAAGAAACTGATGTGGAAAATAATGAGGACAATTCAGAGCAAAGTCCCAAAAGGTCCCGTTCAAAAAGTTCTATCAGGAACCATATTGACTGTTCTTTCAGCTTAAAGAAATAAGATCTACGCATAGTCAGTTTGCAGCATAACATATTTGTAAGGCCTCTTCAGGCTTGTTGTACTTTACCAGTCCCCATCACATCTAGCATTGACTGCTGATCAGCCCTCATCCTCTGAAGAACCAATTTCTGTCCCCACAGCCTCCAACTCCAGGTGGTTTATAAGCTTTTCAGCTTCCGATGGCTCATTAAACAAGAACTTCCGACCCTTCCACACAATGTGAAGTTTCACCAGCAAGAACAACTGGTGCGGCATTTTCATCGCTTGGAGTCTGCCCCTGAGCCCATCAAATGCTCTGAGGCACAGTCTTGTGCTATAGGATAGGTCTGGAACTAGCAGGAGAACATCATCACCATATTTTAGGGTTTTACATCTTCTGGCAATCATAAGGGCCAGGTCTCTGTCTCCCACACCTGTAAAAAGGATCAAGAGGGTCCGCACAGCTGTAGCATTCTGAACCACACGATGTGGTGTGATACGGTAGGCCTTCTCAATTGAAAGAGGGGGGTCCAAGTCATCCAGGCCAAAGATAGCAGGTAGAAATTATCTAACAAAGGCCAGTGAATCATCTCCCTCAGTCCCATCTGATAGCCCAATCTCTCTGAGATTTCTCTCTCTGGATTGATTCTTCACAGTTTCTAAATGTTGCCGAAGAAGCATATTCTCTTTAATCAGCTTTGTAGTTGTGTCTACTGTTTTCAGCACCAAGGCTTCAGATCTCTGTGTTGTTGCTTCACACAAATCTGTTCTTGTTTCAAGAGCCGATACCCTAGGCGTTAGAGTGTCAAACTTTTTATCTAGGTCTTGCACTGTTTTAACAAGTTGTTGCAGCATGGATAGAACGTTAGCTAGTGATGCCTGTTCGGCTGTAGGATCAGCTAAGTCCAAGGTCGTGTCATGCTGCCCAGGCCTCTCCTCTCCTCTCGAGTCTGCCATCTAGGAGCAAAAAAGTCACCCACTGCAGTTGCTGCACCTTTAGATTTCCCCATTTTACTGAATATATCCCAAGACCTTTCTTTACCTCTCCCCAGGTGATGCACAGCTAGGTTTTAAAGTTGGGATAAAAGTTTTAATTGAAAGTAAATTCAGTTGCTCCCGGGAGCCGCGATGAATTGCTGATTCCTCTAAAGCTGCTCAGCAGTGTCCCCCGAGCAGAGGTCTTAAAATGGCTATGTTAAAAATTTGGTGACAAAAGTCCATAAAATGATTGTGTTACAAGCGAGCATTGTGCAGTTTCCACGCACCCTCTTAAGTTCATGAATTTGTAATATTTTCGGTCCAGATTTTCACCACTGGCATTTTTCCACATGTCCTTATGAACAGTACAGCTGTCATTTTTCAAACCCTGGCCTGAAATGTGTTTTTGCACTTCCAGAGTAGAAATGCGTGGTTGCTGAGGGAAATCACTGTTCGGGACAGATTAAGAAAATCACAGTGACACTGTTCATGAGTGGAGGTCCCCAAATGCCTGTGTTGACAATCTGCTGTAAAATATCCCCCAACTAATTACAATATGGGTGTGCATTGCCCAGTTTCTATGCACGCTCGTGACTTCACTTTTTCTGCAGGGTGGTGGTGGGGTTTGCTTCAGTTCAATACTTCACTGCCATTCTTAGTATGCATCTCTCTAACTCCTACACTACCAATGCCAATGCCAGCAAGCAAACATTCAGCATTGACAAATGCTTGTTAAGTTACTTCTTGCTATAGCTCGCTAAAGCTGCTAAGGTTTCGATAGTGACTCCCGGTGGGAAGTAGATATAAATTGTAAAAAGGAAAATAGGGAGATAAACAAAAGGGTGCCATGTGACAGAAAGGGTGTATAAAGGAAATTACAAGCTAGGGATGGTGGGTGGGGGGCAGGATTGGTCTGTTTAATGGAAGACTCTCTCACTTTTAAATATAGAGATTGAAAACTTGGTAGAAGCCTGCATGGACTACAATAAAAAGTCTTCCTACGAAATTCTGTGAATTGTGGACAGGAACTTTATAAATTAGATGGAAATAACTGAAATAAAAAGTTTGGCAAAATTGGATGCATTTTTTGTGGAAATTCCACCAAATATTGCAGAAATGGAATAATAATTTCACCAGAATTTCATCAGTGGAAGATAAATTTCACCCAGCCCTAACATTCAATAAAGGAATAATACATGACAGAGTGTGTGTCATGCCTTGCTGGGATAACGTCACACCTCGGCTGGTTGGGCACGAGGCCACAGGCCAAGTGCATCCAACACCTGAGAAGTGATTTTATCCCAGCATGACACACAACCTGGAGTGCATTTTTCCTATTATACAAAGGCTTGATTAAAAAAAAAGAGAAAAACATATTAAAACTACATTTTCTGTCATTTTTTGAAAGGGTAGGAATACTTCCTGAAAAAATAGTGCTGATTATTTGTTTTGTCCAATAGGTTGATCTGCTCCATTGTTACTGTGAGTCTGTGGCTCTGCCTTGTCTCCCCCACCTTCCTTACTGTACACTTGTTCTATGCACCCCATCTGTATTTTATTACTGTCCAACCTGCCAGAACCAGAACACATTAAATTGACATTTTGATACAGTAACTGGCACCGTGCCATGAAGCCATCAATGCGATCAGCTCCAGATGTCCCAGCTCCGATCGGCATCCCCAAACAGACTGAGCACACGTTCAAATGCAAACTGCACTTCAGTTATTCATCTTTTTGGGGGGTGGGCATTCTCTTCAGTTACTTTTGTCCACTGGTACAAAAGATATGGCTACTATACCTTGAGGATGTCAGGCAGACACAACAGTACAACAGTGGGTGGGGGGTGGCAGCCTATTTTTGCTTTCACAGACAGTGCTCAGAATGCTTACTGACTGTTTTCTTGGCTGGGAAACAAGGAAAAAATAATTATGGGAAAATTTTGTAAGTAACTGAAGGAAGATCACAAAAAAGGTGAATAACTGACATTTTTATGGAAAGTCGCATGGCCAGCTGTCTGCCACACTTCTATGTGTAACTTTTTTTTTCAGTTTGGAAGTCACGCAGTCAGCTGCCTGCCTCACTCCACTCATTTTTCAGACTGTTATTGTGCTTTTGGTTCTCATGGTACAGTTGTTTTGTGTTTTGTACTGGGAGATAAAAAGTAAAGAACAATAATGGAAACTGGTAACTGAATAAATGAATAGCACTACATGCCCTTAGTGTGTTTGTGGTGGGCGGGGAGCACAGATTCCAAGCAGAGTGGGCAGCACTGAAGCCGATCATAGGGATGTCTGTGAAGTGATTTTTTTTAACAGTTAATGCAGTCATTAGTGTGTTGAGACCAGATCCATGATGTTATGCTGGGATAACATCAGACTGGACTGACTACTCAGAGGCCAGCATTCTTTCTTGCCATTGCATAATACTGTATGTCTGTGGTATCTCTGATATAAGCAAATTATTTGGCACAATCATTTTGAGAAAACTGTGCAAATAATTGCTCAAAGGTTTAGTTACAGCGCTGTCACTGGACAGAGGTGGCCTCCCAGGAACAGCTATCAAGCTTTTCTATATTTTATGGGGGACATATATCATTGAATGCAATAAGACTTTAAACATAAAAAATCATGGTCATGCTTATATAAAGATGGGTAGGGTGCCCTCTGACCTTTGTAGTCATTGAAATAAAATACAGGGATTCTTAGTCCAAATTATATAGGAATGCCCCATGATTGTTCCCTTTTGGTATTCCGTTCACTCAAGATTACACCCTTTAATTGGTTTGGATCAGGTGTTTTCCCCAGATATTTGTTTAATAGGCAATTATAAAGGAAAACTAATAAGGCAGCAGAAAGCTCATATAGCCTTAATTGCCGTATGTGCAAAGACAGTTATTTTCAGACATTGGTGTGATCAGCACACACCCACATACATGGAGTGACAAAAATAAATTTTATTCACCCTTCAGGCAGAAAAAATGGTTGCCAGTATGGCAGATCTTTTGGAGGCCTATCGCAAGAATTGGAAACATTTGCATATTTTAATGTTATCTACGTGATCCAAAGGGCATCCTACTGTAATTGGATTTATTATTTTATTACTTGCTTTCTAAGATGTTGTTATGGCTGAATTGTTTAACTCTTATTTAGGCTGTATTTAAGTTCTGGTCATTGTTCTTATGTGTATAGTACCTGCCTTCAATAATATATTCTTCTTTCATTAGACTGTGCTCAGAAATCATGGTGGGGAGGGGATGCGGTTTGAGTTGTTGTGTAGTTGTGTGGTGTTTGATTAGCTGCAGTTTGTAGTTGTTGTGGGTTGGCTATTTGGTTGTATCTTCTTGATCTCTGTTTTTTTGTGATTCTGGTGTCTTGTTTCTTTTTGTATTTTATTACAAAATGATTCAATAAAGTTTATTCAATTTAAAAAACTCATGGTCATTCTGACTTAACCAATCCACTTTTTCAGCCAATTTCCATATGGATGGTACCGATTATACAAAGTAATGATTCTATAAGCAGACCCACAGTGAAGAAGAAGTCAGGACAGGGCAGAGTCATAGTTGAGCTGGGGCTATGCCTGACAATAGGACTAGGGCTGGGTGTATAATAGTCGTTCCAAAGAAATCATGGTTTATTAGTCCCAAGAAGTGAACTGATTCAAAGTCAACTGCAATTAACAGTTTTTCCAGCTGGTGTCAGTGCTACAGTGCATCTGGTGATTAAAGCATGCTGAGAAACCCAGAGGCACATAGGTCTCCCACTGTTCCTCCTTTGAGTACTTTGAGGACCCCAACTCATGTGGTTATAAGATCCATCACAATATGTAAAAGCAAGCACTCCTCCTATTCATCTTTTTAAGAAGAACATGACACTAGCTGCTAGTACCAGTGGCACCAGTACTACCACTTGTCCTTCAGTGCCACAGGCATGGATGATTGCCAGTTCTCCTTAAGGCAAGATATTATTCCCCCTCCTCCACAGCCCACAGATCAGGCATCAGTGGCAGTAGCAGCACCAGTCACAGTGCTGGTGTCAAGCCACTGTCTAAGGGAAATGGCAGTAAGTCAGTTTCTGGCACTAATACTACTGTTATCTTGTCTCCTGAGAAAAAAGTGGAATTGTGGTTATGTACAGAAAGGTATATTAACCCCACAATTTCATAAAAGAAAGCCTGTAGCATCATAACCAAAACAGTGTCCTATTTATTTATTTAGTTATGTTGTTACTCGGATGCACACCTTTGAGCAAGATGCTCATTTGCAAAGGTTCCTCATCAAAACAACAGAACAGTTTACAACAGTTCTTAACACTTCATAAGTAACAGTCAAAACAACAAAACAGTTTACAATAATTTTTGACAGTGCACCAGCCACCAGGTGAGCAAAAGCATTAACAACACAAATTTGGCAACATAAATTTGAAATACCAGGTCTAAGTTACATTTCAATAGACGTAGTAATTTTCATAGTAAAAGTGCGGAAACGTAGGTAGCAGCCCTACGGGGCCTTGTGTGCTTAAGGATCTGTGCACTTTTATGGCATGATCAGCTGAGAATCAGAGGAGTATCACTTTTGAAAGAGGTCAGAGAAGTGTATTGATAGTGGGTAATGTCGATTGGTGTCTTGTGCTAGTACGTATGTACCACGAGCAGCTGGTGCATTGGTGGGGATGAGTTGCGGTGCAAATGGCAGGTGTCAGTGGGTGGGGATTTCTTAATGGAAGGTGCAGCCACAGTTGGTGCCAGATAGGAGCACATTTATTAGCTCCCATTTAAAATAGCCCAACATATCTGGTATTTTCTGGGATATCTGACTGATGTTCTTTAAGCCAGTTTGGGACTCTGTATCAGTCATGGAAGGGAATCAATGTGGGGAATACATTCTGTGATTCATTGCTGGATATCTGGCTATATCCTCAGAATCTGAAGGTGGGAATGTTTGTAATTGACTGTGGGAGTATCCTACAGAAGGTTGTTAAGGAGTGGGAGTTCAGTAATGCACTTTGTTTTGCAAATACACATAATCTTAAATGTCTATGACTCTGCTAAGGAGCAAAATGTTTCACAGTCAAAACACCTGGACACATAATAACACTGTGATTTGCCTGCTTAGTCCCCATCCTCCTCACCACCACCCTTCATTCCCTGGACTAGTAGTCTCCTTGGCACAGAGTAGTGGTGACTGAATGCAGACCCTAGTCCAGTTCTCTTGCACAGCAGACAACAATATGTCATTCTGTACTGTTGCTAAATGGATTTGAGAATTGCAAATCTCCCATATATTAGGCATGCACCCCCACACCTCCTAAAATTAATTAGTTCACCTCCACACTCATCTGTAAAGTACATTGTAACCAAATATTTACTTAGCTCCTTTGGAAATTGGGGACTGGGAAAGGCACACTGAGCCATGGCTCATTTCCAGGTGCAAACTTAGGGCAGGGGAACAGGGGGACGGAGAGATCAGTAATACAGGTGTTGACATGGGAGTAACATGATACCACATTCAGTCAAAATTAAGAACTAAAGCTTACTGTGTTTAATAGTAGGATAGCAACCCAAACAGCCCAGTAAGTTACAACAAAATATGGCCCCTCGAAAGAGTGGACAGAAAAAGCAAACAATTAAATGAAAATAATATAAAACCCAAAACAGGTGAGTGAAAGAAATATGAAAAGTCTAATGTACACCATTCAATCCTGGAGAATCACTGGGGGTGACAAAAGTAGAGGAGAAGCAGAGAATTATGTAGTTTTATTTTACTTTAGTTTTAATCAGTTTCCTACCTCCTGTTTTCTTCCTTATCCCAAATTTAATCATTTTGTCCTTAAGACTCCTGAACTAATAATAATAACCTTTCTGTTCATTCACTCAATATTGTCCTATCATAGTGAGTTAGTGAGGCCCTCTTTAAAATATGCTATGTTGTGTTAACACAGTTAGGCAGTTTGCCCATTTTTCAAGTTTGCTATGTTATGATAACCTAGTTAGGTAGTGAGGCCCTTGTTCAAATTTTGCTGTGTCGCTATAATCCAGTTAGGTAATCACAAAAGAAATGTGTATAATTTCTTGAGACATATAACCATAACTTGAAATTTTCTCTGTGTATGGACAAGAATGCTGTGAACTTCTTAGATTATAAAATAGCCAAAGAGAGACAAGGGGGTGTCAATTTTATATAGAAAAGTGGCAGATAAAATTTTGCTTTAGAATTTTGAAAGTAGCTACCTGAGACACATGGTGGAAAACATTCCACAAGGGCAATTAATACATCTCAAAAGGAACACAAGTAGCCATGAGGAATATGTTGAGGGTGCTAAGATATTAAAGCAAATATTTCAAAGAACATGGCTGTAAGGAAGAATGTATTAGTAGGGCAGTTATTAAAGCTGATAGAATGTCAAGAGAAGGTCTATTAAGAAATAATGTTACAGTGGAAGAGGAGTGTACCAAAAAGTGCAGGGGGGGGGTGTCAGAATTGCAGAGAACACCTCAGCCCAGGGTACTGTTCAATTCAATGTCTGACCCTTCAGCTACAAAAGTGAGGGGTTGCCTGACCCCCTGGCTCTGCCTCCTATATAAATAGAGATCAGAATGCAAATATTTTATGTTTTGTAAACACTTTAACCCCACAGAGTCTCTTGATTCATTCTGTCCTTCGAAAGAACTGGCACATACTGCAAACAGAAAGAAAAATGCTATATATTGTGTGACTAAGAGACTGCCAGAGTTGGTTTTTCAGAGGGGCAGCAACATCTCAAATAAAGTTGCTAGCAGTTTTCATAAAGTGGAAGATATTGCTGTTTGATTCCTGCACCCACAAGGTACCTTTAGATGTCGTTACTCTGAGTACTGTACCTCAGTACAGGTGGGTGTTTCCTTTATACATCCAGTGAGTGAATCCAGCTACAAAACAAGTCAATTTATTAACTGTAACACAAGTGAACTTGTAAAACTTTTTATATTGGAAAGACAATAGTTTATGTCATGAATATCTCAACACCTACAGTGTGTGGCATACAAAATTGAGACAACACTAATGCTTTGACTGATCATGTTGGTACCCATAGGCATGGCCATCAGTTAAAATTCCAAGATTGTAAAAAGTGACTCTGGAAGTTTGAGGGGGAGATCTATATTAAAAACTGCTAAAATGTGCACTTGATAAGCGATATAAACTTAAAGCTATTATTATTACCATTCTGGACTGAGTGAGATGTACTCAGTGTTACCTTTCCTCAAATGAGTTAGCATTCTGGATGCTATAGATTGCTTATGCTTATTGGGATGACCTGTATTTAATTAATTCAGTCTAGACTGAACACATTGGGCTTGATTTTCAAAAGTTAGACTATGATGCAAGGTGCCTGCACCAAACAGGTATGATGCAAGTGGCACCTTGTGTCATAGTTTGCAGCTATCCTGATTTTCAAACAACAGCTATGGCAAAATTGGAATACCCTGTGACAAAGCCCCCTGAGCCACACTTATGATAAAAGCACCTGTGCACCAGGGCTCAAGGGTGGTTGTACCATGATGAGCCTGCACCATCCCTTTTTTTACTTTTCCAGAAGCCCTGCCATGGTTGCAACAGGAGGCTGCCTTTAGACCAGTCAGGAGATGGTCTAGGGGCCTGGTGCCACTGCTTGGAAGGGAGGCAATTTAGGGGGACCTGGAAGGAGGGGACATGGGGCAGATGAAGACTTAATAGTGCAGTGGGGGATACCTAGGAGGGAACAGCAGCAGTGGGGGTGACAAGAGAATGCACCTGGTGGTAGTGCCCTGGAGTTGTAACACAATGGATGGGTGGGGGTATGGCTGGACCAGCATGATCCAGCCCCTAGAACTCAGCAGCCCTGGCATTGGCCCCACAGGACTCACACTCCCATACATGAGGCGGGTGGCTGTGGGTGCCACTTGTAGGGTGCATTTGGTAGCTGGGGACATGCCGCCAGCTCTGCAATTGTCTCCTTGTACTATGGCCCCTGTGGGGAGTCAGACTGCTGAACGCCCACTGTGTTGGGGACTGGTGCACCTATGGGACAGGTGCCAGGCTGTGGGGAATGGGGCCCAGGTCATGGTTCATCCCTGGCAATCCCCTCTATCCCTGCCAATTGGCTCCTGGACCTGCATAAAACATCCCTGCCTGCTGCCACTCCACCACCGTAGCATTGCCCCCATGCCTCCTTGCTGTCTGTGGCACCCACCGTGCTCCTTCTGCCCACTCTCCTTACCTTGTCAGCATATCCCCCACCTTTGTGTCCTCTCTCAGACTTCAAGAGGTAGAGGGGGTGACAGATCCCTCTATCAAACCCCGCAGGTGCACCACTTCTTTGGCACAACCCAGCGGATGCAGGAAATCTTGGGTCTTGGGTGCAGGGACCCTCGTTTTTTTTTAAATCTGGCACTGAGTCCCTGATGCACCCCAAAATTGCCACAGCCCTAGATCACCATAACTTGCAGTGATCTAAGGGGTGTTTAAAAATTGAGCCCATCAAGTGCATATGTGTATAACTATTTCAATGTGGAGGGTACTATTACTATTTCCATAATGAGAGGTTCACACATTTGCTTATATTTACAGTAAAACCCAAGATATTCAAACCTAAGTTAACCAAAATTCTCAGTTTTCAAAAACTGTGGTGTGTCTCCCAGGTTAACGGATTTTACTATAAAGTGTTCTCACTTATTTGGAACCCCATTTATCCAGATAATTTCATTGTCCCCTAGTACATTCAGATATTTATTTTATTTTATTTTATTTACTTATTTGTTAACTACATGGGTGCACTGCTCCAAGGGACTGTTTTCTGGCATGAATCGGGCTATGAAGATGGCAAAATAACATGGTACAAAGGAACATGGAACAAAAAGGTAAAATGATTGCAAGCACAGTACACAGGTGAACACATTAAGTAATACTATACAAATGGAAAGTTTTGTACAAAATTTTGCTGAAAGTGAACACAGTATAAACAAGTCATGTGCACAGAGGTATAGTGACAGTACAGAGCCCTCATAAAACAATCAGATAACAGCAGCTTTAGGATACACTGTGCCAAAAGCAACAATTTCCAGAGTTGATTTGGGCAGTTTGAATTCCATTAGTCAGGGACCAACAGTCATCTAGTGGGGCAGGTACAGGTTACATTACAGCAAGGGTATTCTTGAAGTTGACATGAATAGGTGGTGAGAGAACAGAATCCCAACATTGGCTGGACAACAGGACACAGAAGGTAATTGTAAATGGAGTCCACTCTGAAGAAAGAGTGGTTACTAGTGGGGTACCGCAGGGTTCTGTACTGTGTCCAGTCCTTTTTAATGTCTTTATGAGTGACATTGCAGATGGACTGGAAGGAAAGTATGCCTCTTTGCAGATGACACAAAGAACTGCAACAGGGTTGATACACAAGGAGGTGTAGAAAGGATGAAGAAGGGACTTGGCAAGGTTGGAGGAATGGTCAGGCGATATGGCAGCTAGGATTCAATGCAAAGAGTGCAAAATAATGCACCTGGGAAACAAGAACCCAAGGGAACAATACACAATGGGGGGGAGGTATTAACAACAACAAAAAAGGAAAGGGACCTGGGGGTAATCATATAAGATGACCTTAAGGTTAGCAAGCAATGTGAGAAGGCAATAGGGAGGGATGGGGGTATACTGGGATGCATAGGGAGAGGCATCAGCAGCAGAAAACAGGAAGTTGTTATCCCTCTGTACAGGCAGTTGGTGAGACCCATCTGGAATACTGTGTCCAGTTCTGGAGACCCCATCTCCGCAAGGACATAGACAGGATAGAGGCAGTCCAGAGGAGGGCAACTAAAATGGTGCAGGGTCTGCAAGAGAAGCCGTATGAGGAGAGACTAAAGGAGCTTAATATGTACAGTATACCCTTGAGGAAAGAAGGGAGAGGGGGGACATGATAGAAACTTTTAAGTACCTCAGTGGAATCAACAAAGTCCAAGAGGGTAGCATCTTTCAGAAAAAGAGATATGCAAGAACCAGGGGACACAATTTAAAGATGGAGGGGCAGTTCAGGGGCAATGTGAGGAAGTATTATTTCACATAGAGGGTAGTGGATGCATGGAACAGCCTTCCTGAGGAATTTGTGGGGTCTAAAACTGTGGGAGAATTCAAGAATGCATGGGACAGACATAAGGCAATTCTTGTAGGGGATAAGAAGAAATGGGCTGTTGGTTAACTAGGATCTGTGGCCTATCCTGTAAGTAGGGAAATGGGCAGACTAGATGGGCCAAGCAGTCCTTATCTGCCGTCAAAGTCTATGTTTCTATGTAATCCATAAGGGAGCAGATAGGCTGTTCAACAGATTTGGCACAGCTGAAGAGAATGCCTTCTGACTGATGCATGTGGTGACTTGTGAGCACTCTAACATAGGCTAGAGGATATCCAAAGGCCTCCATTGCAGGGCTTTGGCTTGAGTAAGGGGGGTAATTGACTAGTGTCTTTCAAATATGATCTTGATGCTTGTGCTGTTTGTTTTATATGGCCATCCATAAAAAGGGTAATAGGTTCTGTCAACGAGCCATTATTCACTGCTATTGGTCTTGCAGGAGGTTTGTAAACATGCTTATGAATTTTTGGTAGTCCATACAAGACTGCTTTTACCAGATGTTTTAGTTTCAAAAATTCAAATGTGTTTAAATCTATAGTGCCACATAATAAACATCACGCAACCTGATATCAATTTCTGTTTTAAAACCATTAATAGGGTCTTCTGTTACTATGGCATAATATTCAGCATCTATTAATAGTTGTAACATCTCATTTTCATAATCTGTTTTGGACCACACAACGATGGCTCCCCCCTTATCCGCTGGTTTTATAACAATCTGCTCATTCACATTAGGTTTTTTATTGTCATTTTTTCTTCTTTATTGCAATTGTAATATCTTGCCTTTGAAATAGCCAGCTGTTCTAAATCTCTTAAACATGTATTTTCAAAGACAGAAACTGTGGGGTTGGGGGGGGATGATTTAGGTTTAAAAATTCCCATATCAGTCAACAATTCAACAGAAACCTGTCTAGATGTCTCAAAATACGTTATCCACTCTGTTCTTGTGATTCTTTAACAAAAAAAAAGGCTTTCAAATGCAATTTCCATGTATATTTATGTATATCCACAACAGTGTCAAAAATATTAATATCTCTTGTGGGAATAAATGATAGGCCCTTCTGTAGTACTTGAATTTCAATGTTGGATAAGGAATAGTCAGAAATATTAACCACTAGTGAGTTTAGATGTATTTTAGTTGAATTGTTGACTGATATGGGAATTTTTAAAACTTAATGAGAATGAGCAGATTGTTATAAAACCAGCGGATAAGGGGAGAGCCATCGTTGTGTGGTCCAAAACAGATTATAAAAATCAGATGTTACGACGATTAATGGATCCTGAATATTATGCCATAGTAACCGAAGAGCCTATTAATGGTTTTAAAACAGAAATTGATATCATATTGCATGATGCTTTATTATGTGGTACTATTGATTTAAATACATTTGAATTGTTGAAAGTAAAATATCTGGTGAAAGCAGTCTTATACGGACTACCAACAATTCATAAGCATGCTTATAAACCTCCTGCAAGACCAATAGAAGTGAGTAAAGGCTCATTGACAGAACCGCTTGCCCTTTTTGTGGATGGCCATATAAAACAAACAGCACAAGCATCAAGATTATATTTGAAAGACACTAGTCAATTATTGTCTTTATTAGGAGATCTGGAATTACAACCAGATTGATTTTTAGTAACGGTGGATGTCAGAGCATTATATACTAACATCCCACATAATGAAGGGTTGGAAGCTTTGAGGGACACTTTGTATATGAGTCTTCTTTTTCATCAGATTTGATAGAATTTATTCTCATTTTGACTGAAAAGGTACTCAAATGCACACTTTCCTTTTTAAAACCATATGTACATTCAAAAGAAGGGAACGGCTATGGGGGTGGCTATGGCCCCCAATTACGTCATCATTTACATGGCAGCATGGGAACAGAATTTTGTTTCTGATACAAATAACAACAAATTCAGAGAAAATCAATTTTTACAAAAGATACATTGACGATCTCTTTCTTATATGGACTGGGACATCAGAAGAATTGTTACCTTTTGTTGAATATCTGGAATCAACAAACAGCAACCTTCATTTTGAAATTAATTTTGATTTGAAGCAAGTTAATTTTCTTGATGTAAAAACTATGAAAACATCAATGGGTACTTTGTCTACTAAAGTCTATATGAAAGAAATGGAAAGAAATTTGTTGTTACAATTTGATAGCTGTCATCTGTCCCGTGTGACAAAGAACATCCCAGCTGGTCAATATTTAAGATACAGACGTAATTGCACAATGGGATCAGAATATAAAGAACAAGCACAAGAACTGACAACATATTTTGTAAATAGGGGATATAATAGGAACATTCTGGATAAGGTGAAGGCCAAAGTGGATATGACTACTAGAGGGACTTTATTACAAACTAGTTTTGCCAAAGGGACCAATAATGTGAAAAATGAGGCACCTCTCTGTACTACTACCTTTTCTCCACAGTCACATCTAATAAATGACATTTTATTAAGAAATTGGCATATTTTGAAAATGGAATGAAAATTAAATGCAGTTCCTACAGGTACACGTTGAGTGGTATATAAATTAGGAGAAAATGTTAAAGACATGGAGATACACAGCACCTATTGGGAGAAAACTAAAACTGAGAGAAGTCCAAATCCTGGAACATACAGATGTGGCAATTGTTCTTGTTGCCAATATATATCTTCAGGGACCACTTTTCAACATTCTGTTACTAAGGTGTTGTACAATATACACCACTTTATCACATGTGGGACACAGCATATTATTTATTTGGCCAAATGTACTGTGTGTTTAGCTTTTTTATATTGGCAAAACTAAGAGAAAGTTGAGGGGTAGAATCGGACAACATTTGTGCAGTATTAAAAAATGTGATGGTATAACTGCATTATCACAACATTGTCAATCTGTAGGACAAAATCATTTTTTTTACCTTCCAAGGGATAGAGAAAGTTTTTCTATCCATTGAGGTGATTTGGATAAAAAAAAAAAAAAAACTTTGCAAAAGGAGACCTTTTGGCAATATCTCTTAAAAATCATATGATTTCCAGGTCTTAATGACCATTTTCAATTGGTACCCTATTTATAATAAATAAATATAAACAATAATACATTTCTTGTCAGAAACAGAGATTTGCATCAAATTCTCTTGTTTAATATAGTTGTTATCAGCTCATGTGCAAAGAAAGTTTTTTAGTTTTATCATATATTGTTTATCCTGTGATTGTTATATCTATATATAGCATATTTGTATTTATGTAATTCTTTCTCAATATTGCACAAAGGACTATAACTTATATTTTTCAGTGTTAAGCGTAATGTAATGAAAAATGTTGTTATGCATTGTTCTCATATATGTCTTTTAATCTTCTTGGGGTGGCTTTAATATTTACATATTATTTTGATATTTGCACAGTTTTTGAGTCATATTAATATTATAATTTTTTGTATGTGGCACATTTATGTCATATTATGAAAGCTTGAGATATTTAATTGATGTATTTTATATGCTCACGAAAAGGTGGTTTATCCATGTGTTAGCGTCTTTTTCTGGGCCCTATTTCTTTAAATCTGATTGTTAAATATCCTGCTATTGCTAGTCTTGCCAACCTTGAGAACGTGCTGTTTAGAGCGGAAACATTTGTTTCTGTGCGAGACTGTATGAGGTGGGATTCACTTCGTGGTCTGTGACCATTTTTACCAAGGATGTGTTTCATTTGGATTATGAAAGAACTTTCTGAACTTTCTGAAGGAATCTATGGTTCTTGTCCTAGTTCATCTTATGATGGTGAGTTGGTCATGATTATAGCAAGTGGTGCTAGTATTGTCGACTTTTTGATGTAACCTTCCTAAAGGCATGTTGTTGAGGATAGAGGAGGTTGCACTTAGCCACATGATCAGAGATCTGCTTGTGATTGATCTTTTCCAGTATTTTACTCAAGTTGGGGAAGATGGAGATGGGAAGTAGTTGTCAACTAGAAGAGGATCACCAGATTTTAAGATGGGGACTGGATTGCTTCCTTACTGGGGGTATTAGTGAGGAAGTAAGGAAAAGGTTACAAACTATTGTCAGGGGTTTGGAAATGGCATAGGCTATGAGTTTCAGGAATTGGGGCAGAGACCACCACTATCAGTATTATTCAGGTTGGGAAGGCTTATTAGGAGCTTGTGGGTATCTTGAGGTGAGATGGCCATGAAGTAAAAGGAGGAGTGCCTGAGTTATCCATGACAAATCTGGAAGGATGCTGGTCAGTGTCACAAAGGGAGAGTTTAGTGAGCTAGTTTGACATGTCCGTGAATTTGACATTAAGGACTTCTACAACCTTAGAAGGGACAGTTAAGGATCCTGCCCCTGCTGCAAGTTTAATAGCAGCCTGCTTGGTCCCAGGTATGATAAGGGAGTTATGCACCGATCAGAAATTCTGGGGGTTGCCAAGGTTGCAGGATTGGAAGTTACAGAGATACTAAGCCTTGCATGATGTTAATGCCTTGTTGCAGAGGTTATGCAGGTGTCTGTATGATTTCCGGAGGGAGGGGGAAAGAGAGGCTTTGTGGGTTGCCCATTTGGCATCTCTCTTCTTCACCAACTTAAGGAGGATCGTGGAGATCCATCTTGTGTTACCACCACATACTCTTCAGGTGGTTGGAGGAAGTGCCTTTCAAGGACTGCAGCCATGGCTGCAGTAAGGAAGCCCAGGACTGAGTTTGCAGCTGTCATCTTGTGAAGGACAGGCCAGCTGACTGCCCTAATATCTGAGAAAAGGTGGGTATTGCATTTAGAGATGGCTCTAAAAGTCAAGTATTTGGGGGAAGGTTGGAGGACCAGATGCAGAAGGTAGGGGAGTGGTCACTGATGGAGTCATATAAGACCCCAGCATAAAGAACCCTGTCCTTTCTATTGGCCACTTTCCAGTCCAGGGTGATAAATGAGGTAATACTGTGTATGTTTTAAACAATATGTATTTTTAATATTTTATATTTAGTAATGATGATATGCAGCCATGGTAGATTTATTTATGATGTATAGTGCAACAGGGCAGTGAGTAGGATGAAAATGATGCTGAGATACAGAGTGGGAAGGATGAATATGATGCTGGGATGCATAAGAAGGGAATCAGTAGTGAAAGGAGGGAGATGATTCTGCCACTTTGGAGGTCCCACTTTCTTCCTCACCTGGAGTGTTATATGCAAATCTGGGAACCACACTTCATGAAAGTGAAAGACATGGTTTGAAGCAGTGCACAGGAGGGTAACTAAAAGGTTCTAGGGTCAGCAGGAAAGACTTACAGTACATGGAGATCTTAAAAGATCTCAACATTTACACACTGCAGGCAGGATGAGGGGGGGGCATGACAGATACTGCAAATACAACCATGGAATGAAGCAAGTAGGTAACAGAGAGTTGTACGGTATGTCCTGAGTGGGAGGACATGTACCAAGGAAAACTCAATGAGCTGATTATGAAATTTAAGAAGGACATCAAAAAGTATTTCTCCATGGATGGAGTGATAGAGGGGTGGAATAGACTACTAAAGGAGATAGCCTGTGCAAAATCAGTAGCGGGCATCCAACAAGGGTGGGACAGTCATATGGGCCTGTTAAAGATGATGGCAAAAGTTGAAATAAAGAGTCATGAAGTGCCAACTGGACCCTCACAGTGGAAGCTATGCACTATTGCAGGCTGGACACATGAAATTATTGCATACATAGCCCACATAGATCTGCACCTGCAGACAAGCAAAGGGTATGCAGTATGCACAACTGTGAGCCCCTACAGGGCGTATGTCCGTGGCCCTGCCCAACATCACACAGCCTGCATGGGGGGATAATGGAGGGATACAGGTAGGCATCCAGTTGGATACCTGTCCTGGGTCCCAAAGTGGATCCCCTGCTCTGTGTGAGCAGGAGATTCTGGGAAGGCATGTGACTGGACATTCTCAAAGTACGAGCAAGTGCTTCAATGGCTGCACCCAGCCTGCCCTGTCAGGACAGTGGGGTATTCCCTGTCCTGCCACAGCTGGGGGTGTCACTGGGGTACTGAGAAAATGGCAGGGTCCCTACTACCATAGCTTTTAACCCCTTGACTGGCACTCAGTGACTTTGTGAATGGTGTGGAATGTGGGCATGCCCCCAGACACATCTGTGGAGTGGCCCACACATAGCTGCATGATTGGCTGAGGGGGGATTGAGTGCACAAGAGGCATGCGCCCATTCTGAGAATGCCACTGAGGTCTGTTGGACCTCCTGGTTCCTGGCATTCTCACATAGGGTTGTCTAAGTGCCACATATCATATGCAGGCAAACCATTAGTGCATAGACCCCAATTAGCATTAAATGCTGTAGATAAGGCTGGGCAGACTTCATGAGATGCAGAACCTTTTTCTGTTGACAGTTTAAATGTAATGTTTCTTTAGTATGCTTCTGTCTCCTTGGACTGGAAATCCTCTATAACTTTGCCCTGTCTAGTCACCACTCCTGAACAGAGTTGACTCTCTACTTATAGAGGCAATGCTGCTTAAACCAGGAGTACTTTTTCACTGCGAGACATTAAGCAAGTCATGACCTCCCTGCTCTAATAATCCTCTTACACCCCTTTTCTCTTTCTTTGCTTAGTTTTCCTGACCATTTCTTTACATCCATCAATCTCACTTAAATCGCAGTGCTTGCCAAAGGAGTGATGCAACTGCTAGTGGCTTTTAAATCCCTTTAAGATACAGTGTGTAAAAGCCACTAAATAGAACCCAATTCCTCTTTTTCCTTATGCTAATTAAAACTGTTAGGTAATATTTCTTTCAGATCAGCTGCCACCTAAAGTTGTACTTTAACCTTTACTAGTTTGTATTAATAATCTCAACAAACATTATGATATTAGTCATCCCTTTTTTGTTCTCATGTAAGCTGTGTGTTATATTTTATGCCTTTTCTTTTTATGCTGTCTCCTTATGTTCCCCACCTGATTGGCCTCATTTGCGCAGTCCCTCCCAGTCACATCACCCAGCTTCTCCTTGGACTTACAGGGGCTCAGCCCCACACTTCCAAGGCTTGCCCAATATGATGTCATGGTGAAGAGCCCTTCTCAATGGTATCACATCAATTCAGCACAAGCAAAATGGCACAAGCAATATAGTGCAGAACCAATGATGCATGCATAACATCTCAGCACATTACCATTTCACCCCGTGGCACTACAATGAAAGAGTTGCAGCATCTATCAGTACTAGGAAAGGCTTGCATTTTTAGCATCTAGAAAGAACTATTGAGCTGTCAGTGCAGGCAGTAAATAATATGAAATAACAGTATGTTTCAGCATCTGTCAGTACTAGGAAAGACTTGCATTTTTAGCGTCAAGGAAACAGTACCGAACTGTCATTACAATTAAGTAACAGTATGTGTATGTGTATGTGCACATTTATATTTTCTTACCTGTTACGCTGCTCAGTACCCAAATATTGAATGACGTATTAACATCTGAACATCGGAAAGCTCTGCAAATGGGATCATAGCATGTAGTGTCCTTCTGTATATTGTGGCATCCAATCGCCACTGGGCACATCATTAACAAATGTAGATGTGCCCATAATATTTGCTGTTAAAAGGTTATATCTTTATTAAGTACTGAAGCTGGATATTAAAAACAGGTATCGAATTTACACTTGGAGTCACAGTGTGCGATGAAACATTGAAACACTGAAACATAGACTTTGACGGCAATTAATGACCGCTTGGCCCACCTAGTCTGCCCATTTCCCTACCTACAAGATAAGCTGCAGATCCTAGTTAACCAACAGCCTACTTCTTCCTACTCCCCACAAGAATTGCCTTATGTCTGTCCCATGCATTCTTGAATTCTTCCACAGTTTTAGACCCCACAACCCTCTCAGGAAGGCTGTTCCATGCATCCACCACAGTCTCTGTGAAAAAATACTTCCTCACATTGCCCTTGAGCCGTCCCCCCTCTATTGTCAAATTGTATCCCCTTGTTCTTGCACATCTCTTTTTCTGAAAGATGCTACCCTCTTGGACTTTGTTGATTCCACTGAGGTACTTAAACATTTCTATCATGTCCTCCCTCTCCCTCCTTTCCTCAAGGGTATACATATTAAGATCCTTTAGTCTCTCCTCATATGGCTTCTCTTGCAGAGCCTGCACCATTTTAGTTGCCCTCCTCTGGACTGCCTCCATCCTGTCTATGTCCTTCCAGAGATGGGGTCTCCAGAACTGGATACAGTACTCCAGATGGGATCTCACCAACTGTCCATACAGAGGGATAACAACTTCTTGTTTTCTGCTGGTGATGCCTCTCCCTGTACATCCCAGTATCCCCCAACCCTCCCTACTGCCTTCTCATATTGCTTGCCAACCTTAAGGTCATCTGATATGATTACCCCCAGGTCCTTTTCCATTTTTGTTGTTGTTACTACCTCCCCACCCCCATTGTGTAGTCTTCCCCTGGGTTTTTGTTTCCCATGTGAATTATTTTGTACTTCTTTGCATTGAATCCAAGCTGCCATACTTCTGACCATTCCTCCAACCTTGCCAAGTCCCTTCTCATCCTTTCCATGCCTCCTTGTGTATCAACCCTGTTAAAGATCTTTGTGTCATTTGCAAAGAGGCATACTTTTCCTTCCAGTCCCTCTGCAATGTCACTTATAAAGACATTAAAAAGGACTGGATCCAGTACTGAACCATGCAGTACCCCACTAGTAACCCCCCTTTCTTCAGAGCGGACTCCATTTACAATTACCTTCTGTGTCCTGTTGTCCAGCCAATGTTTTACCCAGGCTACCACACTGGGACCCACTCCCAGACTGGTTAATATGATTATTAATCTTTTGTTTGGGACTGTGACAAATGCCTTGCTAGGTAGGCCATGTCCACAGCCCCTTCCTCGTCTACTACTTTGGTCACCCGGTCAAAGAAATCAAATAGATTCATCTGACATGAACTTCCTGCAGTGAACCCATGCTGCCTTAGGTCCTGTGCCCCACTGGCCTCTAGGTATGCAACAATTCTTATCTTCAGAAGTGATTCCATCACTTTCCCTACCACGGAGATCAAACTAACAGGACTGTAGTTTCCTGCCTCTGTCTTGCTCCCACTTTTGTGAAGGGGAATCACATCCACATTCCTCCAGTCCTCAGGTGCCATACCATCCCACCATGATTTGTTAAAAAGGGTAGACAGTGGTGTCACTAGTTCTCCCCTTAATTCTTTTAGAATTCTGGGGTGAATTCCATCAGGGCCCCATTGCTTTGTCCACCTTCAGTTTTAGGAGTTCTTTCAGAACCCTTTCTTCTGTGAAAGGACTGGGATCAACCCCCTATCCAGAGTGCTTCTGTTAATTGGATTAGGCACATCCACCTCCTCTTCTTTTGTGAATACTGAGCAGAAGTATTTGTTCAGTATGCCTGTTATTTCACTGTCCCTCTCTGCCCACCCACCGTCCATTCTATTCAGCCTCACTATCACTCCCTTTGTCTTTCTACGTTCCCTTATGTACCTATAAAAGGTTTTATCCCTCTTCTTAACCGAGTTGGCTATCTTTTCCTCAGTTTGTGCCTTTGCTATTCTGACTTCCCTTCCTACTTCCTTCTGCCTTAACTGGTACAGTTCTCTGTCCTGCTCCTTCTGTGTTTCCTTATACTTCCTGAATGCTATCTTTTTCTCCCTAACCTTCCCCGCCACCTCTTTTGAGAACCATAGTGGCTTTTTCTTTCATTTTGATATGTTTGCTTAACATAAAGGCTTATTGCCTCTGTAATGGCAGTTTTGATGTTTCTCCATTGTTTCTCCACCCCTCCTTCTAGCCTGTTTCCTAGTGCTTTTCTAAGGTACTCTTCCATCTTGCCAAAGTCAGCCCTCCTGAAGTCCAGTGCCCTCACTTTTGTATGGCTTGACTCTGTAGCTGAGTTTATCATGAACCACACTGTTTGGTGGTCACTTGTTCCCAGATGGCTATCCACTTCTTGATCTGAGATCCTCTCACTGTCCCCATTTGAGAGTATGAGGTCTAAAAGTGCTCCCTCATGTGTGGGTTCCAAAACTAGCTCTCTGAGGCATGCCACCTGTAGGGCATCGAGAATAACCCTGCTCTTGTATGTGGCTGCAGCAAAGGTGCTCCAGTTAACATCTGGCATATTCAGGTCCCCCATCAACAATATCTCCCTTTTCTCTGCCATCCTAAGGATGCCTTCTATCATATCCTTGTCCATTCCCTCCCCCTGAGATGGGGGTCTATATACAACCCCTGTGCAGGCCCACATAAATAGCCATTGGTATCACTGTTGCCATATCAAAGAACTACAGCCATAACTCGCTTCAAAGTGTCTCTATATTTCTTCCATGGGGCTGGTGGTTGAACGCCAGACAGGTACTGAACTAATTGTATTTTGTTCATATTTTCCTCTGTCTAGATAGCTCTTGTGAATTTCCATATTGTGGGATGTGGCGCACCTAATAGGTGGTTAAAATTTCTGTACCATCCCTGTAATGCATTTATTGTTCTTGGGATACCATCTAGCACAGCATCGTAGGAGTTCCAAAAAGGTCAGTGGGAACAGTGGTTTGTGTCTTCCTCATCAGGCAACTGGATGCCCCAAATAAGTATCTTCAAAATAGTCCACTAATGGTGCTAACAGTTCATCATTTTCCACAAAGAATTCTGCAGACCTTAGTGTTTAAAATGCTACTAGCACATCATCCATTGGTACATATGCTAGTGCTGGTATCATTTGCATGTTTAGTGCGAATTCTTCATCAACAGTGCACGATTTATGTACCTCTGGCAGTTCTTGTATTTTTCGCCATATGGCTTAATAGAGGAGGAAAAAGCAGCCTCCTGTTTCTGCCCCAGGGAATTCAGTACTGAATGCTTTAATTGCAGCCATTTCAAAGTCTGTCATGATAGATTTTGGACAGAGGTTGCAGCACAATTCTTTCAGAGCTGACAGAACCCTTACATAACATGCGTTTGTTCTGCTACACATCAGGATAAATACACTAGGCAGTACTGCTGTGTAATGCACACCATGGATGGTGTAGAGTTGGGAGAACAGTTGAGGAATAGATTTAAAGGTTCCATCAGTGAACCAATGTTGACTTTCCTTCATATATTGAAGGTTTTTTCTTGTGCCAAAAATTAGGAAATGATCGATGTCCTCTGCAGTGCTGTCAAATAGGAGAAACTCCTCCCCACAGTCAGTGACACAGTATTCATACAGAATTTGCCCTGTATATCAGAACTCGGCTGTCCTGATGACATTGAGGCTGTTTTTCTTACCTGCTTTGTAGTGCATTTTAAAGAAGGGAATATCAGTTTTCCAGCAGTTGCTGGGTCAAGTTGACTAGTTGTTCCTGTCACAATTTGATACGTGGCCTCTTGAGAGCACTGTGCCTTGGTTTTACTGTCATGTATGACCTTATACACAGTAATTGCTCCTGCATCAGGTACATGACTGTGCTCATAAATAAACTTCGATATCACATTATTTTCTGTATGAACGCAAGCTGGACAATGTGCACTATCATACTGGCTGCACTTCCTGTATGTCTTACTGCCATATGTTCTTTCCTTGCCATATAAGAAACCTGCATGTGATAAAAGTTGCTGCCCATGCTGGTTACAAACAAATTCTAATGGCATCCTGACTCCTGACTCCTGCTCCTTCGGATTGCTACATCTCCATTGAACTGCTAGCAAGAAAACGGCAAACATACTGAATCCTAAATAACATCAGGTGTCATTGGTAATCAGAATGTAATGAAACCTGAAACACAATTTACTAACAACTTGCTTGCAGACGCATCGCGGTGTAATTACAAAGCGCATATCTGACTTGCGTCAGAATGCTTGCAGTGTTATTTACTGCAGTTTTTTGCATTGCTTTGACATGAAACCCTCCTCAACCCTCCAGATTAATGTTCTAGTTAGGACAGTGCTTGGGTAACTGGGGAGGGGCCTGGTACAGGGCATGGTAATCCTGCCTGCCAGGATGACTACCCCATTTCCCGTGATCTCCAAAGAGCAGGCATGCACTGATGCCAAGGGTGATACCTCATGTGCTTCTACATGTGGTGCACCTGAAGTCTGCTGCTCCTCTGCCCACTTCTTGAGGATTCAGTTTCCTGGCCTAACGCCCTGATTTGGGCCAAGCAAACACATGGTGAGACAACCCCTCCCTCAATGAAAGAGTAGGGCAGTCCTTCTCCTGACCAAATATCCAACACTCCAAGTTCATTCCCAAACTCAGGTCATCAGTGTACTAAGGGGTAGTGCTATAGTGGTGCTGGAGGGCCAGGTTCAAATGATAACTTTGGAGGCAGTGTAGCGCTGTGGTTTAAGGCACTGAGTAGTAAACCTGGAGACCTGGGTTTGAATCCCACAACCACCACTTGAATACTGTGTGACCCTGTGCAAGTCACTTAACTTCCTTATGCACCCAGGCTGCACCTGGAAACAAACTTTGGTTTAGTGTGCCTTTTCTGGTTAAACAATTTTCCTTTCCCATCCCTAATTTTACAAGTTAAATTTTTTGAATGCACCCATTTTTCTAAATTTTGAAACTTTCTACTACCATTGGTTACATTTAATTGTTCAATGCATTTGCATAGCTGCCCCCTGGGACCCTGTCACACTCACAAATATGAAGTTGCATCTTCAGTAGCCAACCCAGTGCATATGATTTCACTGGGATATCACAGTACTGGCAGAGTATAACTAGTAGTTCATTAGGCCTCTCCCCTGCTGTCTTCGCATTTAAATACAAATAGGATGTTTCTCCCCAGGTACACAATGCATCCAATTTCAGTTTTAATCCTGCTGCAGTTTCTTTGTCTATCTCCTCTATAGGGAGGACCCCTCCACATTCCTAGCATTGTTTACACAAAGTAAATGCTTTCTATCATCGTATCATACCTCCTTCCCCTTTCATTTGGAGACCATGCCACCTTAGTCTTGTTTTTTTGAAAAGTGATGACCATGACACCAGCATGTAAGAACAAGCAGAGGTTCAAATACCACATGACACAACCTGTATATTTGCCACTAAAGCCCTCTGCGTGAATTTAGAATTGAGCTGTTTTTACAGTGTGTGCAACTCTGTTATGTCTTTTCAGCTGCTGTCATCCTGGGAACCTTTTAAAATGGTGATGTTTATCTCATAATTCCAGTGTGCAATGTTTTGATGCATGTTTTTCATCAATTGTTTCAAGAATATGTCATTCTTCATCATCCCTACTGAGGGAAATGTCAATTATTGTTTATATTTTGTAATGCTAGTTTGTCCATGTGCTTGTTTTTTCCTGAAGTTCATTGAATCTTTCTTCCTTCTCTTTGTCCTTTATCACATTCTCTTCATTTATAATATCCATAAGTCACCTTTAGTCTCCTTTTAAGGTATAATACAAGTCCTGATCACTTGTTTCTAACCAGATCCTGTATTTCTAGCAATCAATCTCTATAGAATGAAAAGTCTATTTCCAGCACTGCTGGCTGCTGCTAGATTATTTCAAAGTCAATAGCTGCTGTTTTTTGTGGTTTGTATCACCAAAGAGTCCTGTCCCCATGTTTCCATGTCACTGCTTATTATTTTCTGACCTTTTCTAACTAGATCCACAGAAGTACTACTGCTCATCAATTTATTTTAGAGACTTACTGTATCTGACTTCCTCTAAAGATTCAACAATGTGTTGCACCATTATTTGTTCTGCTTACCACTAGTTACTTGTAATATGATAGGGATCAGAGGGACTAGGTTGAGCTATCCCAATCTTTTGTTGCTTGGAATCAAGAAACTTGCTTTAACTCATCCTCTTTACATTACTTTCTATGTGCTGGCACTGCCTTCTGTTCTTCTATCTGTGTTTTGACTTTTTTCGGGTTTTGTGCAATTATGAGGTTTGCAAATTTTTTTATTTTATTTTAGCTTTTGTTGACCGGGTAAGTGCACTAGACAAATCCTGCCTATTTTCAGGCATGACCCGGGGGAGGGGGATACAGATGAATGCCAACTGACCTTGCACCAGATTAAGCTGTTCGTGGTATTTTTACTGAATGAGGGAAATTTGGCCAGGACACCGGGGAAATTCCCTACTATTTTCGAGAAGTGCCATGGGATCTTTAACATCCACCTGAACTACCACCAATCCAGGCAGATGGGACCTCGGTTTAACGTCTCATCCGAAAGACGGCACCTCAGAAGTGCAGCACCCCTCTCATGCTGCATTACAGTGTCAGTACTGGGATAGTAACCCAAGTGCCAGATGTGGGAACTGAACCCACAGCCCTGTGATCTCCCAGCCTCAGAGGCGAGTGTGCTACCTACTGAGCCACTGACACCAAATCTGATATTGTACATAATCAGAATGTGTTGTGTCGCTATATTTGAAGCAGCAGTAATTACTTTGGAAAAATAAATCTGCATACATTTTTAGTAGTACTGTATTCCAGATGTCATCACATTCATTAACAGTGCATTTTTTATATTTATTGATTCAAAGGATAATCGAATACACTTTTTTTTCAGAGACTATTAGTTACCACATGGGAAGGAAGTCCTTAGTAAATTCATAATGTCCAACATAGTACTTGGATCAGCTGCAAAGCAGCAAGACTTGGGTAGCAAATATAGTAGGATACAACTGAAAATGAAACATGTAAACCACAACTCAGTGGTTATATTGCCCCACATCCCAAATAAAGTAATAACAATGGAGCAATAAATGGCAACACCCTTAACATCTGCAGGGCCTAATATGCCATGTTAAATGATACCAATACAACTGCATTAGACTGATACCAACTGACTAATACCTGCAAAACTTTATAATCACTCATTGCCAACCCTGAGACACAGCATAAATAAAATACATTTGACTAAATGTTCACTAAAATGGTGGAGATGTACTCCACTTCTGCACATTGCAGGAAATAGAAGATTAAAATATTGTAATTAAAAACTTAGCTATGCCAGTAGTAATATGATAATTGTATATGCCAAGATACTGCCTTACCATCCATTGACCCATGCCAAGCACACCATCATGCTGTCCCTGTAAACCATGTGGAGACTATCTCTGGCCATGTTACATGTGCCATCTCTATGAAAAGCTAAGCTGGCAAGCACCCAAGCAAACTTTAAAGCACCTTATCTCTGGCATGCACCTTGTAGCAGTTTTCTTATTTAGTTACCAACATGTCATAAAAAATACATTTGTTAACATAAAGCATTACACTGTTAGGACCTGCTGTATGAAAATTTTAACTAGAGCTAGATTTTCCCCATGAAAGAGGGACTCTATAAAAACAATCAAACAAGGTGGAATTTTAAAATTTTTTAGTACATAAGACAAAGTCACTGAGCCTCTTCATACTATTCTTCCTTTGCTCCAGCATCACAAGTTGAAAAGCTCTTTTTTATAATTCTACCAGTTGGCCAGCATCTGTTGGATTGGTGAAATGCACTATTTGCCCACTTAAGACAGACACAGGAGGGTTGCTATATGCAAGATATAGGCAACTTCTAACTCACTTAGTGCAGCCTGAACTCAATCAAAACCCTATTGCCTCTGTTGGGACATGTAACTCATGTCCAGGAAAATAAATGAGGCCATTCCATTATTGGTAGAAAGTTTTGCCTGTATTCTACTGACTTGTATGGCCCAATCCCATTCATACATGCTGACAGTGGTGATTAACAGAATCTGGGGTGGAGAGTCATCAACAAGAAACTTGCATGGGGAGAATCTATAGGCCCTTCAGATGCAAAGTGGGGAGTTTATGTTCAGCAGTGTTTGTAGATACGGGCCTGAAAATGCTACTGGATCCTAACTCTGCACAGATTCCAGAAGGCCTAGCATCCTGTTATTCAATGGCCACATGCATTTTCAAGATGTTCAAGGCATCTGTGGAGGTTTATTTTCCTGCACCATGCCTGCTGTCACTGCCATTGCTTTGTCTGCAGTCCTGTCTGCCTCCTTTGATTCTTCTGAGACCACTTCCACAATTTTTTCAACTGTGGTAAATATTGTCTAGGTCATGCAATGCCTGCAGGATCACCTTGAGTGTAGGTTCATCCTCTGTATCGGGTAGGATTCCCTTTCCACTTGGCAGGCCAGATGCTGATGTGGAGGCCACGGGTTTCTACGTGCTTTGATCCATCTTGGGATCTCCCATCTTACCCAATTCACAATCCAGTTCTATATGTGGTTATTGAGATGTTCACAGATCTGAAGGCATACTTATCATTTGAAAGAAAAAGAAGTTAATTAAGAATTTTAACTGTTTTCGTTGGCTGCAAGCTCCACCCCCTCAACAGTGCATTTTTTAAAACTACTTGACAGAGCTTGCTGACGTCTAGTGAATACTCCAGAGTAAGTATGCAAGTGCAGGAAGGAAGTAAAAGAATTACCCAGTGAATGATGGACTACTTTTGTGTCTGCCTTTGCTCAGTGTTCAAGATAAGGCCAAATAAACAGTAAGCATTTTGTAAATGCAGAGACAGCAGAGTCTGAATGAGGGTGTATAATCCAGCTTTGTAGATGAAGGACATTAACACAGTCATCCCGGAACTGGGAAAGTAAAAATGCCATTTCCTGCCAAATCAAGCCATGGGCAGTAGTGGAGCTAATCACCATGAAACTACTAAATATGTATCAGGACAGCACCATCCTCAGACTTTGTTCCAATTATATCTATGGGGTATTCAGTTACAAAAAGTGGATGGTACTACGTAAAAGCTTTAATACATACAAATTGCTAATTGTATGCTACAAGCAAAGCTTGTACAATCTATTGTCATGCATGTAATTGTATGCATTTTAGGAACATTATGGTTACATTTAGTACACACAAGTAGGCTGTGGTTCACTCTGAGCTAGAACATACTAAGTAGAGTGTAGTACCAGTTAAAACATTTCCTTTTGAAATAACCCGCCACCCCCCAAAAAAATGCATATCCATTATGCATTGCACTAGGGTTTTAACTTTAGAATGAATGCATGTGGCTTGGAGAGATCTAACCCTCCCCCCAAGAAAAACTGGAAATAATGTCTTTTTGTATTGTTTATGCATCTTACACACTGATTTTCTTTCAAACTGCCACTATATTTTGCTGTTTTGGGGGGTATGGTAGTGTTAACTGTAAGGAATATAGGTATGTTGGTGTCTTGTGTATTGTATATGTTGCTGAAGGAGTGAATGCACTGCATGCACTACTATCTTGGTTTTCTAGGAACTGGCAATGATTAAACAATTTTTTCTCAGCTGTTGCAGTGCAAAGAAGTTGTCACTCCTTATGGTACTCAGGCATTAAGGAAAAGAAAGAACTGTCATTTACAATATGTAGTGCTTTTCATGTACTATATTCTAAAATGCATTTTCAAGCAACTGAGTTACATGATAGCCAAGTTCTGATGCCACATCTAATTTTCAGTAGGGTCCTGCATGTGTTTGAAAAGTTGATTCCTCTACAAAGAGTACCATTGGCACTTTCATTATATGTTGACACAACTGTTCCTATTTGTCTTGTTAATTGTTTCACATACAGGCCTCCTCTAACAAACAGGTTGCACTTTTTAAAGCTGCCTGGTATAGTCAGCAGACTTCTTATGGACAAGCTAGAGTTGTTCTGCAGGAAAGAAGTAGAAACAAACTGCCCAGTGAATGATGGACTACTTCTGTATGTGCCTCTACCAAGAGCTCCAGATTATATTAGCTATACATTAAGCACCCTGCATACACATGGGTAGCAGAATCTGGATGATGCAGAATAATCTTGTTCTGGAGATGAAGGACAGGAACACATTCAGACAGTAAATGGGAAAGTAAAAGTGCAGTTTCCTGCACAAATCAATGCCCTGGCAGCCTTGTGGCTAATCAGCTGAAAACTATTAAATATGTATGAGGATAGCAATCCCTTAAACTCTGCTACAATTATATCAATGAAGCATTTTCTCATATATCAGTTGGTGGTGCTATATACATGTTTTCTTGCATATTTTGTAGTTTAAGCTAATTTATTTTTACACTGCTGTTCCTATTCTTCTTATTTTTTTACATTCAGCTGCCAGAGCAGATTGTTCATGTTAGACTTCAAGTGAGGCTTGAAAAGCCTTTTTTTGGATTGTGTATTAGTTTGTACACTTAAAGGGGAAGTCCAGGCAAAATTTCTGGCATCAATAAATTATGAATTTGGATTGGCATATCCCCAGTCAGCCTCAAGCCAAAAATGACATTTCTAAGTTACTTTTTTTAAAACATAAAAGTCATTTTTAACCCTAAATTCACTGCCTGTTTAAAAAAGTCAGTTTCTGTGAAGAGCTTCAGATGATGTCATAACCAGACCTTGCAGTCTAGTTCTCCATGCAAGCTACCTTATAGAATTTATTTATCCCACCTTACATAGAACTGCAGTTGTAGTAAACATCTGAAAAGGAAAGCTGACACTGGGTGGGTCAGCACATGTATTTCCATAATATGTGGATGCAAGGTACAATACATCAGAATGTGATGGGGGGGGCAGCAGTGGCAAACATGAATTTAGAATGACAAAGTTGTGTGCACATTTTAGAATACTGTAGGTATAACATTTCAAAATGCCACTAGGCTGCAATTGTGGAATGCAGCAATGGCATATTCTCAGAAAGTAGAAAGGACAAAACATTTTTAGAATGTGTCAGGGATACTAAAATTCATAATGCAGTAGTGTCATAGATTTTTAGAATATGGCAGAGATACACAATTTTGAAATGCTGGAGACACATAGCTACAGAAGGTGGCAGGCATATGTAATTTTGTAATTTGTTATGGATACATAAATTTGGCATGATGCGGTGATGCACAGTTTCACAATGTGGTTAGGATGCTTGATTTCAGATGGTGGCAATGTGTAATTTCACGATGTGGCATGGACTTGGAATCTCAGAATGTGGCAGTGACACAGTTTCAGAATGTGGTAGTCACATACAATTTCAGTATGAGACAGGGATTCATAATTTCAGAATGAAGCTTGGACTTGCAATTTCAGAATGTGGCAGTGACTCTCATTTTAAAAATGCAGTGGAGATGTACAATTTTAGAATATGGTGGTGATGTACATTTTCAGAATGTGATAATGACATAAAAGTTTGGAATGTGGAAGTTTACTCACAATTTTGGAATGTGGCAAGAAGGTACATTTTTGGAATGTGGTGGAGACATGCAATTTCAGAATGTAGCAGTGGAGCACAATTTCAAAATGTCACAATAATGCACAATTTTGGAATGTGGCAGTGGTGCAAAATTTCTGAATATGGTGGTGATGCATAATTTCAAAATGTGGCCATGAAGTACAATTTTGGAATGTGGCAGTGGTGCACAGTTTCAGAATGTAGCAGTGATGCACATTTTTAGAATGTTGTGGTGATGCACAATTTTAGACTGTGGCAGTGTCACACAATTTCAGAATGAGGTAATGACACATAATTGTGGAATGTGGCAGTAAAACACAATTTCAAAATGTGACAATGGCACACAAATTCAGAATGTGGCAGTGACACACAATTTCAAAATGTGGCAGTGACATACAATTTTGGAATGAAATGGTGATGCACAATTTCTGAATGTGGTGGTGACACACAATTTCAGAATGTGTTGGTAATGCACAATTTAAGACTCTGCCAGTGACACACAATGTCAGAATGTGACGGTGACACACAATTTTGGAACACCATGATGATGAACAATTGTGGAATGTGGCAGTGACTTTTGGAATGTGGTGGTGGTGGTGCACAATTTTTAAATGTGGAAGTGATGCACAATTTCAAAATGTGGCCATGATGCACAATTTTGGAATCTGATGGTGAAGCAAAATTTTAGAATATGGTGGTGATATGCACAAATTTGGACTGTCACAGTGTTGCATAGTTTCAGAAAGTGTAAATGACACACAATTGTGGAATGTGGTAGTGATGCACAATTTCAGAATGTGATGATGGCACACAATTTCAGAATGTGGTGGTGATGCACAATTTCATTATGTGGTGATAATGCACACTTTTGGAATGTGTGTGGTGATGCACAGTTTTGGAATGTGGTGGTGACACACAGTTTCAGATTCTGGTGGTGATGCACAGTTTCAGAATCTGGTGGTGATGCACAGTTTTGGAATCTAGCAATGATTCACTGTCTCTGTATGTGGTGGTGATACACAATTTTACCATTTTGGAATCTGGTGGTGACGTACAGTTTTGTAATTAGGCTGCAGCACACAGTTTCTGAATGTTGTGGTGATGCACAGTTTCAGAATATCATGTGATGCACAGTTTTGGAATGCGGCAGTGAAGGACAGTTTCAGAATCTGGTGGTGGTGTACAATTTTGGAATGTGACTGGGATGCAAAATTTTGGAATGTGTTGCGATGCACAATTTCAGAATGTGGGATTACAACAAAACTTTGGAATGTGGCAAGGATGTTCAGTTTTGGAATGTAGCTGGGATGTACAATTTTTGAACATGTCTGGGATGCACAGTGTCAGAATATGGTGGGGATATGATGCACAATTTTGAAATGTGGGAGGTGCATGCAACTCTGGAATGTGGCAGGGACAAGCAATTTCAGAATACTGTAAAATAGTGTGTCCTGTAGCATTCTGACCATATGCATCCCCACTATGTTCTGAAATTGCCAGCCCCCACTGGATCCCTAAATGTGTGTTCCTGTCATGTTCTGTGATTGAGTGTCCACAACATTTTGAGATGGCACATCCCTGCCATATTCCGAGTTTGCACGTCCCATGAAGCATCTTAAAATTGTGCAACACTTTGACATTCTATACCTGGTTCAGAGTTGCATTCCAAAACCACCTATTGACACAATCAAATGCATAGTAATATACACCTGAACAATCTGGAAATGCAACCATTGCATCCAACCCTATGTCATTTTTTTTGAATGATTACTTCAGATACAGTTTCTTAAACCTTTGATAAATAGGTCCTATTAAGGTTGCAGACAGGGAGGATTAGGTTGCAAGTTCTGGTTATGACATCATCCATGGTTCTTCACTGAAACTGGTTTATTTGCACAGGGAGTGAAATTAGGGGTACAAAATAGCTCATAAGCTTAAAATAAAATGATGTAGAAACCTAATTTTGAGTATGAGATTTATTGGGGGTATGCTGATTGCAATTCTGCAATGTAGCACTTTTGGAAGGACTCCCTTTTTTAGGACAGTAAATGTTATGTTTAGTGTGAATGAGTAACCTGTGGTGAGATCTGAACAGTGGTGTAGTAATTATAATATAATGCCAGTTGAGGCATTTCTCCCTCCCCAAAAAACTGCATAATCATGATGCCTTACACTGGATTTTGAGCTTTAGAATGAATTCATGTGGCTAGAGAGATTTACAAAACCAAACATAAGGAGGTCATGGAAAATGTAAGGAGGAAGAGAGCTGCCTTTAGGAAGTACAAGAAAACAGGGAGAGTGGAGGACAGGGAGGAGTACTTGATAGAATCAAAGGAGGTGACAAGGGCAGTAAGGGGAGCCAACGCATCTATGGAACTCAGGCTGGCACAAGGCATTAAGAAGGGGGAAAAAGACTTCTTTAGGCACATCAGGGAGAAAAGGAGCTGTGAGGACCACATAGTAAGGATCAGGAAGGGGGGGGTTGGGTGGAAGCAGGGTGTGATAAGGCAGAAGCACTAAATGAGTACTTCTGCTCAGTATTTTCTAAAGAGAAGAGAAGGGTGACACCAAGGGAAGAAATGGCAGAAAAGGGGGGGAAGGGATGACAGATGGGGAAATCATGGAGGGCAGAGTTTGGGAGGGTTTGAAGGCACTGATGGTAGATAAGGTGCCAGGCCCAGATGGCATCCACCCCAGGATACTGAAGGAGCCAGCAGAGGTCCTTGCAGGACCTTTGGCACACCTATTTAATGCCTCACTACATTCGGGGGGTGTACCTTAGGACTGGAGGATGCCTCATGTGGTGTCCCTCCACAAGAGTGGCCCCAAGGATGAACCGAGAAACTACAGACCAGTGAGCCTCACATCCATTGTGGGTAAGCTAATGGAGACTATCCTGAAGGAGAGGCTGGTGGCTCTCCTAGAGGCCAAAAGACTATAGGACATCAGACAGCATGGCTTCATATGGGGCAGATCCTACCAAACCAACCTGGTGGAGTTCTATGACTGGGTAACTAGGCATCTGGACAGGGGCCATGCAGTGGATGTCCTATATCTGGACTTCAGTAAGGCATTCGATTCAGTGTTACATGGAAGCCTGGGAAGTAAGTTAGTAGGCACAGGGGCAGGTGCAAAGCTGGTGAGATGGGTAGGAAACTAGCTTCAGGGAAGGCAACAGAGGGTGGTGGTGAGTGGGGAGCTCTCACACCCAAGGGTAGTGACGAGTGGTGTTCCACAGGGCTTGGTGTTGGGGCCAATGTTGTTTGGGATATTCATTGCAGACATATCATTGGACATCAAGAGCAAAATCAGTCTGTTTGCTGATGATACCATGGTAGGAGCGGTGGTGGATGACATAGGGGGATGGCAGGGGCTGCAGGATGATCTGGCAAAGCCTGAAGCCTGGTCAGACACCTGACAACTGGGGTTTAATGCCAAAAAGTGCAAGGTGCTGCACTTTGGGATGAAGAACCCAAGGAGGAGTTACCAGCTGGGGGGAGTGCAGCTAGCCCAGACAGAGGAGGAGAAGGATCTGGGGGTGCTCATTACAGGGTAAATGAACAACTCGGCACAATGTAGGAAGGCAGCTGTAGAGGCCAACAAAATACTGGATTGTATTGCAAGGGGTATATCCTCGAGGAGGGAGGAGGTGATTCTGCCAATGTACAGGTCATTAGTTAGAGCACACCTGGAGTACTGTGAGCAGTACTGGCACCTGTATCTGAAGAGGGACATTAAGTTACTGGAGGGGGTGCAGTGCAGGGCAACAAAGATGATCAAGGGGCTGGGGGACTTATCATATGAGAGGAGGCTGACGGAGTTGAACATGAACTCACTGGAGGAGAGGAGGGACAGGGGGCACATGATTGAAACCTTTAAGTACATGAAAGGAATAAACAAGACAGGTACAGAGGGGCTGTTCAGAGTAAGGGAGGGGAGGGACACCAGGGGCCATGATATGAGACTGGAAGGAGGAAGGTTCAGGAGGGAGATGAGGAGACACTTTTTTACAGAGAGGGCGGTGGCTAGGTGGAACGCGTTACCTGCAGAAGTGGTATCCAGTAGAACAGTGGACTGCTTCAAAAGGGGATGGGACAGGACAAGGGGGAGGATCAATGAAGGGGAAGGGTGGAAGGGTGCGGCAGCTGCAGAATAAGAGGCGCTAGCTGCACATTAGAGCAGACTTGATAGACATCTAGGCCTTTATCTGCTGGCAAATTTCATATGTTCGTACAGGAAATTATCTGCCTTTCTGTATTGTTCATGTATTCTACATACTGTTCCTCCTTCAAAGTGCCACACTATTATGTTGCTTTTTGGTATGTTACTTTCGATGTTTATTGGTGTCACAACTCACATAAGTACATTGACCTATGTGAACAGGCAATTTTGCTGAAGGAGTGAGTTCAATGGGTGCACCATTGTCTTTGCCCTTTAGGGGCTGGAAATTATTTATTAAAAAGTAAAAAAATAAAACATGCTGCTCTATATGGTTCTTAGCCGGACTGTTGCAGAGCAAACACGTTGTAATTCCTTGTGGTCCTCTGGAATACAGAAAAATAACTAATTTTCATTTTCAGTGTTGTTCACTGTCCGATTTCCTCTTGTCTAGTCATGTTATGACACTATTTTTTACAATGTCCTGAGAAATTACTACAAAACACATAACAGTCAAGCAAATAGTGGGGATGGTTCTGTCCATTATTTCCACATTCATGTCCAAATGTGCTGATTGCCATGACTAGGCAAGAATGAACTTGGAACTGATCCCCACTCTAAGTAGTGTTTTCATACTGTAAATCATAAAATGCCTTACAAGCAGTTTATTTACACATGAATACCAAATTGAGATGCCCCATTTCATTTTCAGTGTGGAATTGTTGATACTCAGAAAAGCTTCAGCCTTTTTTGTATCACTGACATTTTGATTTTATTTTGACACAACTGCTTCTGTTCTTTTTGTTAATTGTTTGGCATCTGCCCCACACAAGTAGATTACTCTTGGCAGAGCAGCTACTATTCTTCTTAACTGTTACACAAGGATATCCCCTCCACCCCAAGAAGACTGGTTGTTTTGGATGAATTTATTTTTCATGTGTGTGAATTTAATGCTCATGAAAAGTGACAGACTGAAAGCACTGGAAGCTGGATGTTTATCCGCATGATAGATGCAGCATAAGTGATTACAGTATAAGCTTCCTCACACTGCCAGCAAGGGGGTTAATTAGTGCCAATCATGTTGGTTGTTTTATGATGTGGACAGCTGCCCACTGGGAACTGGACAGAGCCTCACCACAACTGATGTCACGTCAGCCACTGAATAGCCCTCAGGTGATAATGGCTTTTTGGTCACTACCAGTCAGGGCTGGATATAAAACAGTGACCTAGAGAGGAAAGGCTGCTTAACCTGCTACCTATCCACTGAACCACCCAGTTTTCAAGGTTGCTTTTTTTAGAGCTGCTTGGTATAGCCACTGTGGTGGCAATAAGTAGAGGTCTGACAGGAAGGAAATTGAATATTTGCACTCCCCTCATGAGCAAGTATGCTCCTCATGCTAAGAAAAGCTCACATAAACTATTTATAAGATGTAGAGACATATAAAGTGTGAAAAGGAATATTGGACTGCAGATTAAAATGTTCAGAAGTTTTTTTTTCCCTTTTCCCTTTGATAATGGTCTGAAGGGGTCATAATGGGTTAAAGGTACAGCCACAGGGAAAAAAATGGAATCAGGGAAAAATAGGAAGCCCTTTACTTTTTCTGTTAATAAATATTTCTCAAGGTAGGGCAGCAAAAGTAAATAGATTGGCTGGAAAATCCTAATGGTAAAGACAATAATGATATCAGCAACACCTTACATTCAAAGCAAACAACTGCAGTATATTCTGTCGGGTAAGTGTATGTCAGTAGTGTAATCATGTACTTCTATATAGATGTTATCTTTGTAAAGTATGTATAGCTGTTCCATTGATGATGATTGTAAAAATATGGAATTCCTAAGTTCTGTGATGTCAGCAGGCACCAGGAGTTTGAGACAATAAAGTGACGCTGAATTGTAAAAGTACTTGCCAGTCACCACTGAAATGGAAGGCCTCAGTACACGGATGCATGGAAATCATAATAGTATGTACTGTGTGTTGTACAGTATACAATTAGTAGAACAGTAATAAGTATGTCAATGTAAAAGTTACACATGTTGTGTCATAGTGGTATGTGTAAATGGGTCTAAATTTTTTTAACCCTTCCTCACTCTGCTTGGCTCTCATTTCATTCTACCTCACCTCAGTCCCATCACCCTGGTGTCCCCAAGGACTTACCTGCCTTTACGTGTTACTACTAATAACTTGGTCACCTCAAAAAATCTATTGCTTTGTATCATGTTTTTATATCATAAATATAATAAACTGAACTGTATTTTATTTACATTCAGTATTATTTAAAATACATTTATTTCAAATTTATTTAAACTTCATATATTTACCCATGGATACAAAACAGAAGTTTGAGGTTTCCAGGCACTTTTCTTAGATTCACAGCAACCGAAGGTGTAATCTGATTGTGGTGTCAATCAAACACTATCAATTTTCTAATATCTATATTTCTTTAAAGAGGCTGAGAGATCAATATTCTCATTTAAAACCTTCTGGGAGTGTGCTCCTAAGGTGAAAATCCAGAAGCTCTCTCTTTGCCCAATCTTTTTGTTCAGATCCCACCTTCTGGGACCTAATGTAACAAATTCCAAACCAAGAAAATTAAAAGTATTCTTTTGTGAGCTATGTGATAGAATATGTTTTACAATGGCATCATTGGTATCACCTTTTTCAACTGCCCTCACATGTTCACTCATTCTAACCTTTAGCTTTCGTACAGTTCATCCCACATAATATGCCCCACAGTCATATGATAGTAAATAAACCACACATGTAATATTACATGTTATGAAATCCCTAATTTCAATTGTTTTTCCTGTAATAGGATGTGTGAAGTTTTTGCAACTATGTGCATATTTAAAGTGTGAACAATTACCACACCTAATGTGTCTATGGGTCTGAGCGCTAAAAGCATCTGTTTATTCATTTCCCTGGTTGGTGTTACATTGGATACAACATACTCTTTTATACTTTCACATTTCCAAGAGATTATCTAGGGTCCATTTTTAGTTATTTCTTCCAGTTTGGATTCAAATCCTAAAATAGATCAGTTATTTTCAATGACCTGTCTTACTTCCTTAGCTCACATTGAAAAGTTGGTCACAAAGGGGCACTCCGGGCTTTCCTTTCCAATTATTTGTTGCCTACATTGTAACATCTGACATCTATCCATTTCATCCACTTTCCTAATGGCTGATGCAATACTTTTTTGGCTATATCCTCTCTCCAAAAATCTATGCACCCGTTTCCCTCTTTTATTAACAAATTCCTTTCATTCAGTACAATTTCTAAAGGTCCTGATTAATTGTCCCTTAGGTATATTATACCATGTACGATAAAGGTGGCAACCATCAAATCTCAACCGGGTATTCCTATCTGTGTCTTTCTGGAATAGGGTAGTACAGACTCCTTCCTCCCATCTTTATATATTTTTAAATCAAGGAAGGTTATGCTTGTCTGGCTAAGCTCATGTTTCTATCTTAAACAGCTACTGGTAGATTCCATCCACTGAATGAAGCACAACAAATCTTCTTCTGTACCCTTCTGTACCCTTCCAAACAATAATAATATCATCTATAAAGTGTCACCACAGATCCAGACAACTATTGTGTGGATCTGTGGTGGCGCCATACAGGTGATCCACCTTCCATTTGCCTACAAAATGATTGGCATAACTGGGGGCCATTGTAGTGCTCAATGCTGTTCCCCAGATTTGGTGGTAAAGTTGTCCCTGGAACAAAAATATATTTATCTCCAGAACAAGGCCTGCCAGCTGGACAAGAAAATGTGTGGGAGTCCTAACCCATTCCTCTTCTGTTCTTTTTTCTAAAAAGAAAGACAAAGCACTTAAACCCTCCTGGAGTGGTATTACTGTGTATAGAGAGTTAACATCTATTACTGTGAGCTATAACTCTGGTTCAACATAAAGCTCTTCCATAACCTGTACTACTTGGGTAGAGTCCCTAATGAAGGATCTTAAGTTCTTTACTACAGGTTGTAAAAATGTATCTAGGTACATGGAGAGTGGTTCAGTCAGCCAGTCCCTACCGGATACAATGGGTCTCCCTGGTGGTTGCACCAGACTTTTATGAATTTTAGGTAGAGCATAAATCATTGGAATAACTGGATGAGTAATTGTAATAGTTCTATACTCCACATCTGTAATGTACCCTTTTAAAAAACCTTTATTAAGTACACAATCTATTTCAACTTTAAATTTATCTATAACATCATGTGAGAAATTAACATAAAATAATTTATCACTCACTAATCTATCCACCTTTTGGATGTAGTCCCTAGTGTTAAGCATCACTATTGCCCCCCCCCATCAGCTGGTTTAATCATTATATGTTCATTTAAACTTAAAGTTCTTAAGGCATCTCGTTCATCCCTAGTGCAATTATCCTGAAATTCCACATTTCTTTCCTCCTCTAAATGCTTAAAGTCAAGTTCACATTTCTTTATGAATACTGCAACTGTAGGATTTATAGAGGGATAAAATTCAGATCTAGATTGTAACCTAGGGGCAATATTGTTAACTTATAATTATTATCCAAGTTTTCATAAACACATTTAAAAGTGAGATTTCTACCTAATTTATGTAGGTCTACACAAGTGTTAAAAAAATCTATATCCATAGTAGGACAAAACGAAAGTCCCTTACTTAGTACTGAATTTTCATGTTGTGTTAAACTGTAGTCAGATAGGTTTACGATCAGCATCAGCACATTTTGTTTATTACTGTTAGGTTGTGTATGTCCCTGATCAATTTGATTTGTTGTTATGTTCTGTTGGTCAAAAACTAATACAGAATCAGGTAAGACAATATTAGGCAACCCATTATCTCTACCCAGGTAGAGACCTTGTTCTACACATTCATTTGACACCACACATGGGACATTAGAAGTGCCATGTACACCAGATATGGGCATAGGATAAATAGGGGAGGATGCTACAAGGGAAGCATGATTAGATACAACGTTGTTTTGAGAAAACTTTTGGAAAGATGCAACACTAATATTTAAAGAATGGGAATTTAGTCCATTCACAGTCCTTTGAATTAGGAATTGTTTCTGTTCCTTTTGCCACGCTGCCCCTCCCATCCTCCTCTTTGAAATTGGACATTTTGCAAGTGGGTGCGGTGTTGCTGCTGGCTGTGTCTGGTCCCCTGGTAGTACAAAGCAAACTGTTCTGGTGATGATTTCCCCACTGCACCATCAGCATGTGTATCAGATTTGTCCATGTCCGATGGGCCAGTTGTGTAATCTAGAACTGTGTTATTAGTGGTAGAATCATTTAAAGAGTTGTGACTATTTTTCAGAATAGACCGCAATTCTATTTTCTTTGGGTCATTCCAATCAAAGACACTATCATTCAAATAGTCGTTTTCATCTCTCACAAACATTTTCTGTTTTTGTTTCTTGATTTTAATGTCATATCTAGTAACTTTATGTAAGAAAAGTTTATTGAGTCTCTCCCATTCAATTGTATCTACTGTTTCCTTTAATCTACTTACAGTTTCCTCAGTTTTCTTATTGAGTTCTTCCCTTATTGGTTGAGCAAATTCAAGGATAAGTTAAATGTTTTTAATTGAAGCTTCCTGCATGTTATTACACCATCTATTCATGAACTCTACATTTTTAGTCCCATAAGATGTTTTTTGTACAATACGCAGCCCCCTTGGTACTCTTCAAACTTGGAGGTAAGTCTCCAGTGTTGTCTTCTGCCAGAAAATACATCTTCAGAGTGACTTGACTCACATGGAAGAGTGGTTTGTTGACTCTGCTCTGCAAATTATTGTTAAGAAAACTCAATACATGATCTTTTCACCAGGTGTTAGAAGGTCTGATATTCCTGTCATGCAATTAAGACTGACTGATGGCACTCAACTTGTAAATGGGGAGTTCTAGAGATATTTAGGGGTGGTAGTAGATTCAAGATTAAAATACACTAATCATATCTGTCAACAAGTCAGTAAGGTTAATCAAAGCTTAGGAGCCCTGAGGAGGCTGTCCAGGTGTTTTACAATCAAAACAAGGGAAAGATTGGTGAATCAATTGTTAATTTCTGTCCTAGAATATGGGTCCAGTCTTTACATGAATTCTCCCCAGATTTACCTAAATAAAATAAACCAGTCCTATTATAGGCTTGGTAGGTTTGTGACTAAAGTTAAGTTTGGAACCCACCATTGTAAAATCTATGAAAGCCTAGGATGGCTAAATCCACATCAAAAATGTTTATATCACTGGTTGACCTGGTGTCACAAACTGATCCATAACAGATCCAAGCATCCCTTAAAACAATACGTCCTATTTGAATCCCCATGATTGTCATCCATTTCCCTAAGGTATTCAGAACTACACATACCCAATGCAAGGTCCAGGAGCAAAATGGGGATATTACCCTGCAGAACAATCTTGAGGTTCACTGGAATAAATTGCCCAGAGAGTTAAAATAGTCCAGGGTCATACACAGTTTAAAAAAGTCCTGAAAAGTTATTTGTTAGAGAAGTGTACCTGTTTTAGCTAGTGAAATGTCTTTGAGGGGCTAGAAGACAGAATATTTTTAAGGTATATGTGCAATAAGATAGATTGTGTATTGGTAAGAGAAAGGAGACCATGTTTGTGTAATGTATGTACAAAGAGTGTTGGTAATTGTTTGAAACAAATGTATGAACTTACAGGACATTGTTGAAAGTGGACCACAACCCAACAATTTGTATCCTGTTTAAAAATAAACTCTTTATCATCATCATCGTCTCCCCTTAAGAACCAGCCTCTCCAGCTTGCGAAATAAAGATTTAGTGCTTGACTCACCACCTTCTTGTGGGGTTTGTTCTATTTCCCCCAAGAGTGGATTTCCACCATTCTGTGCTGTAAAAACCAAATTTGCGAAGCCACCAGTAAAAATGGCACCCTGCATGCCATTGTCAGAGGCCTGTTGCACTCCTTGTGTTCCTTCTTCAGAATGAGCCATCACGTGATCTGGTCCGGTACTCTAATGTGTTCCCCCAGAATCTCACCACTCACTCTGTAGTGCCTCTCTCTGTCTCAGGATTTTAACCAATCCTCTCACAGTCTATGCAGGAATTATTGGCAAAATGCAAGTGTGAGGGATATATTCAAAAAAAAATCCTCACAATTAACTGCATATGTGTTGTTCAGAAATATTTTACAGTACTTATAAAAAGTACCAATCTGTGCTCCAACTACTAATATAAACTAGAAAAAATGAACATTCAGAGCACCAGGATTTGTATAGTGCTGTGATCCAAACTGAATACAAGTACATGAGAGAATCAGTACCCATACAGCAATGACAAGAACAACACCAGCACTTCAACAAGTAAGTGTAGAATAGACTGCAATCATGGTTCTATACCAATAATCTAGGTCACAAATCACTATTCTCCTTTACATGTAGCATTAAAGCTGATCTCAGCTATCATTGTTGAACAGAGTATAAAAATAGGTAAATGCAAGACCCTATTGAACATCAGTTATTACATCTTAACATGTCTAGCCAAGGTAAATGAATTATAAAACTGAGTGGAAGCAGGACTCTTTGAGAAAAAAGTGATGCATCACTGCTGGGTTATCCTGGGTAAGTACTGTGCATTGCTAAAGTGGGTAAAAGCACAAGGTATTGTGCACAGATTTTTGATGAGACCACATCTAGAATACTATCTACAACTCTAAAATTCACACCAAAAGATGAACACCTGCCTATAGACTGTTCAGAGGAAGGCCACAAACATGATCCAGGGATGGCAGGGAAAATCATATGAAGAGAGGCTCAATATGTACACACTGGTGTCCAGAAGTGAAAGAGGCAAGACATAAGTGTTTGCAGAAAAGCAGCAGGGTCGACCGCAGTGAACTGTACATGAAGAAAGGGCACAATTGCAAAATAACACTCATGGAAATTAGTAGGGCAAAGGTGAAGAAGGACATGATGACATTTTTCTTTATTGGAAGGGTAATGGTTGAATGGAATAAATTGCCCAATGAGGCGGTACACTCAAAGTCATTACTGGGTTCAAACATGAGTGGGACACAGACATGGGAACAGTACAGTATGAGAAATAAGAATGGGAGTAATGCTGTTAAAAAAAAAATCCTCCTACTGAATTATCGCGAAAGTCAGAATTTCACTTCTGCAAAATTTTGGAATGCATTTCTTCAACTTTTTATGAAATGCTGACTTAGGATGGTGGAAAGACTGTATTATGCATTGCAGATTTATGTACTGATCTGTGGAAGGAACTTCTGTAGAACTGACTACTACAATAGTAATTGATAAATTTCTGCTGCAACATTAAAACTCTCAATTAGTTAACATATGTATTAGTGTAAAATGATGCCATATTGAGATTAATATCAATCTGCAATCACCCATAAGAAGGCAGAGTTCCTGTCCAGGGAGATTGCAGTAGCTTAGAATTGACCAGCTCATCTTTTTCGAACTGTAGACAGACTGTGCAACCCAGCCTGCCTACAAGTTCAGAAAACCTTTTCGCAAATAGAGTGCAATGAACTTGCTTGATTCTTTGCGACTAAGGTGGCTGACATCAGGGCAGTGCCAAAGCCAACACACTCTTTGGGTGTTGCTTTAGACCAGCATCTGGCCACTAGCCCTCAGCTCAGTACCTTCAACTGCCCGGAGTCATGCAGATTGTCCAGGGTGCGCACCCTACGTGCTGTAGTTTGAATCTAGGACCAACTTCCCTGGTTTTGGGTTGCATCAATTACATCGGTTCGGTGCTAGCATGGATTGTCTTTTGCCCCTTGGAAATAGATGAGTTTCCTAGCTTCCTGAAGGAGGTGGTGGAAACACCCTTACTGAAGAAAGCTTCTTTAGACCCAGACTGCAATGCAAACTACAGACCTATCTCCAACCTTCTCTTTTTAGGGAAGGTCATCGAGAAGGTTGTGGCTGCACAACTGGAGAACCATCTTAACATCCATGACATCTATGAACCTCTTCAGTCCAATTTTCGAAATCGGCACAGTACTGAGACGGTGCTGATTTGGGTGTTCAATGATCTCCTGATGGCTAGAGATCAAAAGAACTGCTCCATCTTGGTTCTTCTTGATCTCTCAACAGTGTTTGACACTGTGGACCATGGTGTTCTGCTCGGTCACCTGAGATTCATCTGTGGCCTGTCAGGTATAGTCCTCAGTTGGTTTACATCTTACCACACAGGAAGAACCCAGAGGGTGGTGTCTGGGGTTTATTCCTTGGACCCAATCCCTCTGTCATGTGGGGTTCCTCAGGGGTCCGTGTTGTCCCCCATGTTGTTCGCAGTGTACATGCTGCCCCTCAGAGACATTGTAAGAAGGTATGGGCTGAGGTTTCGCTGCTATGCTGATGATACCCAGCTCGACATTTCTTTTGCACCCAACCACGATAGAGATCTCTCTGTCTTTAATAACTGCCTCACAGAGATACAGGACTGGATGGATTTGAGTTGGTTGATGTTGAACTTGGAAAAGACTGAGCTGCTGGTTGTGGACCAGGGATGCCTGATGGAGGGCCAGGGGTAGGTTCACACTCTGGTCTTTTTCTTGGGGGCCTATCACTCCCTACCTCTGAATGGGTGCGAAACATGGGGGTAATCTTTGACAGGCTGAAGCTTCATTCACAGGTGTCAGCTGTCTTCAAGACCTTGTTTTACCATCTGAGGAATATCTCCAGGGTTAAACACCTTATTCCATCCGGCGATCTTCCCATGTTGGTCCACGCCTTTGTGTCTTCGCATCTGGACTATTGCAATTCCCTGTACCTAGGGCTACCTGGGGTGGAAATCTGCCACTTGTAGCTAGTGCAGAATGCTGAATCCTGGCTTTTGAAGGGATCCTCCTAGCCCTGTCATATTTTCACAGTGCTACACAGTCTGCATTGGCTGCCAGTACAGTGGTGGATTACCTTTAAAATTGTTTTTTTGACCTATAAAGCCCTACACGGACAGGGCCTGGACTACTTGAAAGAGCTTCTGGTACCCTATTGCCCTGTGCGATCACTCCGCTCCACTGATGAGGGGTTGCTAGAGATTCCAAGTCTTTTTAAGAGCGTTTAAGTGTGTTTAAAATCTTCTGGGCCCAAGCATTTATGCATGTGGCCACATCCCTTTGGAATTCTCTACCCAATCAGTTACGGTAGTGAGCAACTGTGGAGGGCTTTAAACAAGCATTAAAAACATACCTTTGGCAACAAGCATTTGGTGACTGATGGATTTAATTTACTTGTATTTTTTGCTTTATAATATTTATGTGTTATGTATTGTGTACCATATGTTTTAATTAATTGTAAGGTGCCTTGGTTTTTCAAAGGTGTCATAAAAATAAAGTGTTATTATTATTATTATATTTATACTTGCACAATATGATGACAAGTTGAGTGTGTTAGTTTTAACTTGTTATTTTTATGTAACTGATTGTATGTCAAACCTATGGTTGAGTATTAAGAAGTTTATTGTTCAGTCATTGACCTTTACAAGAATAAATAAACAGAATACATATACATATACTTTTGCAACAGACTTAACATAAATACAGTTATGATCAACCTATTCAGATATGTTCTGACATCATACTAATTAATAAAAATACAAGCATAAAATCAGTCTTTATAATATCAATTCTTTTCTGACAAGACTTTCAGAAAAGTGAAATTAATTTCTCAAATTTTATGCTATACTTAACCCTGTATATTTCTGTTAAGTATCCCACAATTTTCTTCACTATGAGCTCATCATTTGCTGTAAAAGCTATTTTTAATAATTGATCTTTATCCATCATTAATATACTTGCCCACACAGGTGTTAACCATTTGTCGCTAGATTTTTCATACCACTTGCAGTCAAATATGACATGATGTACGTTCTAACCAGCTTGACTCCTACAAGGTCAGAACATGGCTTGGGGAGATGTCAGTTTATTATTTCTGGCATGAAGAGCTGAACTGGGAAATATCTCTAGTATGTATTTTGTATAAAATATCCTTTTCCCATTATCTGTTAAGACATCCAAGTAAGTTCTATACCCATGTGCTACATCATTTTGTCTCAACCATGAAGACATTTTTGAGTGTTTTATACTGTCTAGGTTATGTGTCATGTAGTAATTCATTAACCTTTGTGTGACAAACTTTTAGTATTTTAGGCTTATTACTATCCCTCTTTCATAAAAGTTTTCTAAAAAGTTTAATTTTGTTTCTTTTAATATTTTCTAGATCTTTTTCAACCAATAGGATTTCTTTATCCCAGAAGTGTGTCATAGATATTTCTTCTTCACACAAAGATCAGCCAGTCTACATGTACTCATCTGTAGCAGCTTGATCCAGTAACTATTTTTTTTTGCCAGAAAAAGGACCTTTAATCTGGGAAGTCCCAGTTCTGCCCTTACTATAGTTGCTGGCACTGAGACATTTAGGCCTAGACAAGATCTATATAGTTTATTTAAAGATATTTCCAATGGATCCAGTTTCCCAATATCCCAAACTTCAGCACCATAAAGGGCCTGGGAATGATATTTTGCTTTTATTGCTTTTATAACTGGTTTTATGGTGTTGCCTCCATATTTACAGTTAAATGTTAACAGAGAATGTGCAGTCTGCTTTAATTTTATTTTAAGTGAATTAACATGGTTGTTCCAACTGCCCTTACTATTCAGGTATGCTCCAAGATAGTTATAGTTATTTACAGTTTTTAATTTTTTCTCCCCTATATACAAACTTTTTGGAGGGTCTTTTATCCCCAAATACCATGCCTGTGTTTTGGTATCATTAATTTTTAAATTGTAATTAGTTGCATATGTCTGTAAAATACTTAACTTCACAGAAAGACCTGTCTGTGTTAATCAAAGTAATACTAGGTCATCTGTGTATGCCAGTACAGCATCATTTTTTGACAGAATTTGTTGGGAGTCAATTTGTGACATTTCTAACTGTAACAATAGTTTATTTATATAAATTCAGAACAGCATGGGGGCAAGGACACATCCCTGTCTTACCCCTTTATTCATAGGTCATCCAGCAGAATATTGTCCATCACTTCCCAGCCTAATTTGAGCCTAAGTATTTGTATATAGCTCTCTAATAATAGTCACTTAGTCTGGTGATATGCCCCATTCCAGCATCATTTCCCATAGCATACTTCATGTAACTGTATTGTAATTGTATCAAATGCAGAACTGAAATCAACATAAACTGCATACACTTTTTTGTTTTTGTAAGATAACACATGTTTTGTATATCTGTCTAATAACAAAACAATTGTCTACGGTACTATAGCCAGTAATGAAATCCCACCTGCTACTCCGAAAAGCCCCCTAAGTTATTAATTTGAATAAGCAGTCTCTTCAATATAATTTTGGAGAAAATGTTACCCATTATGTCCAGTAGTGAAATGGGCCTGTACATTTTTGGGTCATTCTTAGCCCCTCTTTTGAAAATACATATGATAGTTGCACACTTCCATGAATCTGGAAATTCCAGAGTGGTGCAGCAGTCATTAAAACATTTTGTTAATATCTTTGTCCATGCTCTGGGAAACAATAGATATATTTCTTCAGGAATCAAACTGGTCATGGGGCCTTCCTTTTTTTCATTGTGCTAATTGTGGTATAAACTTCAGTTACCCTAACCTTTATGAAGTAAAACATACTGGTTACATCCTTACAAGTTGGTTCTTTGTTATTAGGATCATAAAAAACGTGACAGTAATATGCAAGTCATGTATCCATTGTGATATATGAGTCTATATTGCACTTAAGATTGTTAGTTCCTTTAGCGACCATTAGCCAGTAAGAATGAGCATCATTCTTCCCTATAACTTCTAGCATCTTATCCCACTGCCTCAGTTGATACTCTTTTTGCTTTAACTTTTTTTGTAACTATTTTTTAGACAATTTAAGTTACCATATCTGTTAACACCTTGCTTTTGCTTACAGGATTTAATAACTTGATTTATTTATTTCTTGTCTCTTCTACATTCTGCATCGAACCACGTTGATTCTGTCCTCCTTGTTCCCATCATATCTGTTGCATCTATTAATACATTTTTTAATAACCTTAAACTTTCTATACATTTGACTATAATCTGCTCTTTATTATTAACAGCATTCATTAAAGGAGTTAATACGGTGTCTCCTATTAATTGGGTACAAGTCTCAGAAAATTTTTGCCAATTTGATTCTAGCCATATTATGTATTTCAGATTGAGGCAGTGGTTGTATTATATCCAAATCTGTATTTATTAGTTGTGTTTTTATTATAAGTGGGAAGTAATTGTTCTCTGCCCTTGGTCTTTATGGCAAATGTCCTATAATTTAATTTCACCATTCCAAAAAACATAATCTAGGACTGATGGTCCAAAAGGACCAAAGTGTGTGAACTTGCCTTCTTGGTCACCAGTTGCCCTGCCATTCACAGGTGCCAGGTGATGTGCTTTAAGCAGTTCTATTAGTTTTAAACACATTTTGTTTACCCTTTCGTCTTCTGCATATCTAATTTGTTCATGCACATCTTTATGGCATCAGATATGGGAGGGAGCATTAGTGTAACCATCGAAGGCCCCTATTCTGGCATTGAAATTGCCACAAAGGAGAATATTTTCACAGATATAACCCCAATTTTGTGAATAACTTCTTCTAACTGCTCCCAGATCCCTTCACGATAATATTTTGTATTTTTTGATGGAATATATGTGTTAATGAGGCACAAATTAACATTGGACATCTTAACCAGTATATTAATAACATTTTATTTTTGTCTATTAATTCAACTTTAATTGTCTCATCTGACTTAACCCAAATAATCAATCCCCCTGCATATTTACCCATCCTGGCTTGAAGTCAACTTTAGATTCATTTTTATGCCATGTTTCTTGCATACAAATTACTGTAAATTTACTTATGTAATCTTGAAAATCACTATCAACCAATTTTGAAAGGAGCCTCGCTATATTCCATGATATAAATAATATAACATCATTTTTTTGCAATCAACTTCCCTACTCAGAAGTCAATTATTTTGTTGACCAAGTATCTAATTTTATTGGAGACAGTGATATTGTATAGTAAGCTCAGGTAAAAATGTTGTTCTTCCCTATTTCCTAAACCTACAGTAGTGTTCACTACTGCCTCCTTCTCATAGTTTGCATTTCCATTTTCTGGATTTTCTGGAACTACAAAGAGACCCAAAGCATCCAAAGTCCCCAGATTATCCATTATTTTTGCATATAGGCTTTGATATTTTATCGTAACTTGAACCTGACAGATGTCTAAATCAAGGCCTAATCTATGCACTGCAATGACATCCTGTTTCTCAGTGGTAATATTTAAAAGTTGATCTAAGAGATCCTGTACAATTATTTTCAATTTTGTGTTGTTTTCATATGTTGTTCTTTTTAATCTATATATTGTTAAGGTATTTAGTTTACTCTCTGCCTTATGGGTCATTTTCTGGTTGTCTAGTGCAGCCCTTGTTGCCTCTAGAAGTGAATTGTCTTTAATATGTAACCCTGCTTTGTCAAGTATTGTAGTACAACTTTCTCTAATATCATTTGTGTCATGCCCATATCTTGTATTATAACATCTACTCATCCAGATCTGGTATTATTTTCCCATTAATGCACATCCATTATAATGGTTTCTTCTACAGGAATCTTAAGTATATGTGTAAAAAAAGGTTATTTAAAACACTTTTAATCTTTCCTTTAGTTTCTTCTAGAATGGGGTTTAGACCTAAGCTGCTAATATAACTGCTTTACTACTAGTTGCCTGGGAGGTAGTCATTGATTTTCTATTAAGATAATACAGTATATGGATGAGAGAGGGAGAGGAGCAGAAGTCTGGCTTGTTGCATCTGCAGTTGAATGCCTTTCCCTTGTGGAGAAGGAGAAGGAGCAGGAGTGTTGTTAATTTTTCCTGACGCTCATAACAGGTATGCCACCATTGCCTGGTTATTTTTTGAGGGTGATTTTTTTCTCTAAACAAATTTTTATAAATGTCAGAGGACTGCAAGGACTAAAACAACACCTTTCCAGTACATCCTAGTACAGCAGCTGACATTGCTTCACTTTTTCTCAAGTGTGCTAGTTCAGCAAGCCAAGAGTCTGAATCAGTGGCAGAGCCAGTTGGAGACAATGCACTGGGGGCAACCCCAAGGGGGGTCATCACAAAAGGAGACGTCTCAGAGGAGAGGAGAGGCAAATTGTGGAGAGAGGTTTTCACTGCAGCTATCACCAGAATCCAGCTAAATGCTTGCTAAATCCTTGCATTTTATTTTTATAACTAGATTTTGTGCCCACAGCTATATTTTAATACCCGAGTAAAAGTGTGCCTTGTGTTTGTTTTGTGTTTTCCTTTCACATACTCTTGTTTATTTATGTTTCCTTTTTAATCCTTTTTGGGTATCTCTGTAGTTTGTATAAAAAAAATAGTGCACTGAATGTTATGTGCTTTGTATTACTGAGCACATTTCCTATATTCTTTAAGGTGGAAAAGAGAGAGTGTTATATATATATATATATACGTAAATATAAACAAAGGTATCCTCAAAGGCTGTTGACATGTCATATTTTATGAATCTATAGCTTCTAGTACCTCTTGGTAAAAGTTAACAGTTGAATTGGGAAAGCTAGGAAAGTGCATAATTGACTGAGCTAATTGGAGGACCAAATATAATATATAATAAAGGAATAAGTCAAATCCCTCAAATTGGCTCGTGCAGTATTCAGCCAGGAGTGGATTCCTGATATTAACCTGGTCGCTAAATACAATTAGAGCAAGTGGCAGTGGTGAGTTTCTGGAACTGCTGCTCATATTAAAAGGTAATTTAAAAGCTCCTAATTAACAAGGTAGCAGAAAATTAGTAGCATATTTTAGTGTTAGTATTACATGGCTTGCATTTAAGAAGTAAAGGCCAAAGGGTAGATAAGCACTCACAGAAGCAGCAGCACTAGCAGCTCTCACTGAGCTATGAAGGAGGAGAAAGCAGAGAGAATTAGAACTCGCAAAGCGGGGAAAAGAAAAATATATCTTAGTATACCTTTGACTGCTCTAAGTGGCATAGCTTATCTCAAAAAGAGAGAAAGGAGGCATCTAGTCGAGCAGTCAGTATTTGGAAGCCTGCTACAAAAATCTGATCAATGCTAGATCCTCGCTCCTTAACTGTAGAGCCTTCAGGTTGGATCAGGGCTTGATTACGTAAGCTGGTCGCATTCTTTGGCACTGAGGAAACCACTACATGACCACCTTTAAACAGTGGTGTGGGACTCAGAGTAATAAAGATAAAACAGCATCAGAAGTAAGTCTAAGAATAAACCTGTACAAATACTGAAACTAAAACAAAATTAGTAATTTGTTTTTTATGCACTTGCACTGCTAATCCTATCTATTATTTGTCTGTTTATAATCATTTATATTACATTATTATCCAGAAGTCTGTTTAATATAAGATTTTATCAGGGTCTTTTTTTTTGCCAGTGAAATTAAACAGGAACGAGAAGAAAAGGAAAGGTAGAAAAGTGGAAGGAAGGAAGAAGGAAGAGACTGAAGGGAGAATATTACTTAAAAACCTTATTGCATGAGGGATACAGGAAGAAATAAAACTGGTTCAAGATGCTGACACGAAAGACAAAGAAGGCAGAAGAAAGGAAGAAAGAAAGAAGAGAGAAAGAAAGAAAGAAAGAAAGAAAGAAAGAAAGAAAGAAAGAAAGAAAGAAAGAAAGAAAGAAAGAAAGAGTGAGTGGTGAAGAAGAGCGAGAAGGAAAGTACAGATAGTGAAATTAAGAACTAAGGCCCGGATATTCAAACTGCACCAGGCTGGGGTGCAAGCCTGGGTGCAGCTCAACTTTGTTGCACAGGGGTGTGGTCTGGGTGATATTCAACAGAGCTGCGCTATGGCGCAGCAGCTTTGAATATAGCATGCAAACCACCCACTGTGCATAAAGCAGTGGCACTGACCAGCGGCGTGGGGCTGAGGAGCATGGGAGATGTGTTGTACGCCATGCCATTGCACCACCCACAGCACCCGGTGATATTCAAAAGGGACACGCAAATGGGGCCATAATTTATGTAAGGCACACATGGGGCCATTTGCATGTCATTATGGCCCCATTTGCATGCCATTAGCATGCAGGTGCACCGATCTCCAACGACTTGCACCTGGCGCCCTGCCAGGCAGCAGCCGTCGGGGACCGGCACCCCCTGCAGCCCGATCGTGGGCATTTGTCTATAAGAATAACCCCCCTCCAACATCCCTGGTGGTCCAGTGGACCGCTATGTGCCCGATCATGGGCATTGGTATTATAACCCCCCCATGTCCAATATCGCTGGTGGTCTAGTGAACCAATCACTGCCCAATTGCGGGCATCTGTAAAGCATAAAATATTCCTATTACTCTGGTGGTCTAGTGTATCCCCCTCCCCACCTGCCCACTGAGCCCCACCACCCCACTCCCCCCTGGTCAGTCGGCTGAGCGGCAGCACCCACCACCTGCCACCCTGCTGCTCAGTGACTGACAGCTAGGAGGATACGCCCATTGGTTCTAGCGTGAGCCAATGGGTGTCTGCTCACTCATACTACTCAGTTCAGATATGTAAATGAATTCATTCACATATCTGGACTGAGAGACACGTGATGGTTGCATGCCCATTGGCTCATGCTATGAACCAATGGCATGCAGCCCTACCGAGCCGTCAGTCGGCAGGTGGCAGGGTGGCAGGCGGGTGGAGTGCTGCTGCCTGCTGGCTGACCAGGGCGAGCAGGGCAGTGGGGCTCAGTGGGTGGGTGGGAGGGGGTACACTAGACCACCAGGGTAATAGGAATATTTTATGCTTTACAGATGCCCGCAATCGGGCAGTGATCGGTCCTCTGGACCACCAGGGATATTGGACGGGGGGTTGAACCGATGCCCACGACAAGGCCATAGCAGTCCACTGGACCACCAGGGATGTTGGAGGGGGAGGGGGGTTATTCTTATAGACAAATGCTTGCGATCGGGCACATAGCAGTCCACTGGACCACCAGGGATGTTGGGGGGGTTATTATTTTAGACAAATGCCCATGATCGGGCACATAGCGGTCCACTGGACCACCAGAGATGTTGGGGGGGTTATTCTTATAGACAAATGTCTGTGATCGAGCACATAGCGGTCCACTGGATCACCAAGGATATAGGAGGGGGGATTTAGTTATACAGATGCCCATGATGGGGCATGGAGGGGCACTGCCAGGTGCGTCAGGAACTCAGGTGGCCACCCACAGGTGGCAGCTGCCGTACTGCACCCTGCAGTGAGGCAGCTCACCTGTGGGTGGCCATCACTTGTTCCTTTTTTTTTGGCTTAACTTTGTGCAGGCACAGGTAGGGGTTGAGCATGCATGACTCTGCACATCCAGGGCTGAATATCGGGCTGCACAGGTTATGCATGGGCACGCCCCCCCCACCTGTGCCAGCATACATTACTGATGTGCTCCAGCGCATCGGGATTTGTGCGGCACACTTTTCCCTTTTGAATATTGTGCCAGGGCGCATCAGTGGGTTGTGCATGGTGCAACTCTGTTGCGCCATGTAAAACCCTTTTGAATATCTGGGCCTAAGAATAAAAGAGAATTACAAAGGATTGGACAGGGTATAATACTGATTATTGGGACACAAACAGTAAATAATTTAAAGCTTGCTTATTGTATGCTATCATTAGATATCTGTCTAACCCCCATTAGCTTCATAACAGATCCATTTTATAACCTACTGAGTGGATTTTTGTAATATTGCATTGGAGATTTTTATTATTAATTTTGATTATAACAAACATTGGATTTTGTTTTCTCTAAATGGTTATAACTAGAAGTGGTAAGTCCTGTATAGAAATGAATAAGGAGAACAGAGAAAAATTGAACAGGAGGAGAAAAAAGGGCGCAAAGATGGCAAACAAACAATTTTAGTAGATGAAGGGGAAGGGATGGTTAATAATGTCCAAACACAAATATTGGAAGAAGACCCCTTACAAATAAAGATTACAGAGATATGACCTACAGCCATGGGTATCACCTGTAAATGGAGAGATCTGAATTTTAATAAAATAAATCTGATAGAAGGGGAAAACACCAGACTGAGTAATGTTCAAGATGTAAAGTTAAAAGATAAAGTCAGGAGAATACAAGAAAAAACCCTCAAAGGGGCTAATTCTTCAACACCTTTACAACAGCGAGAAGGGATTTCAATAGACTCATATGAATGGAATTCATTTGTGCCCCATGACTCCTCCTTCTCAATGAATAGTCCTGATTAAGATATACATAATCTGGAGTTTTATGATTCCTATAGTAATGACAGCAGAGATGAGAATGAGGGGGCACGTTTCTACCCTGTGAGTATACAAAAAAGATTATGACAAGACATGGCTGTTTTTTAAAATAAAATACAAGAAGAGGGGATGGTTTTAGACAAATCAGGGTTTAATGACAAGCACATTAACAGCAGAAACAAATCAGAAATCTAAACCATTAAAGAAAATCTAAGTGTAATAATTGATGGTTTAAAGCATATAGATAAAACTCAAGGAGAACTGAATTGGAATAGAGAAACAGCAAATCTCCCTAAAGATTTACAAAGAAAGGAACAGCTAGAAAGTAGGAACATCAAAGAGCCCTTTAAGAGGGGAGCTAAATTAGTCTCCTGCAGCACAAATGCTATGTACATACAGGAGACGATAAATAATCCACTTTATATAGCCATTCTGGAGAATTTGGTAACAATAAAAGAAGAAATTATTAGACTTAGGGTAGATATACAAAGTAATAGTGTACATCTAAATAAAATAATGGGAAAAGAGAATACATCAGACCAGATACCCATAATAAAAGATAACATTCAAGAGAAAAAGCTAAATCAAGTGAAAATAAAAAAGGAGGGAAATAAAGCTGCGCAGGTCAACCTAACACCACCTTTTGATAAGAATCAACCATGTACTTGCCATTTTGAAACAGTTCTACAGCAAATTAAAAATAATAAAAAAGGTAATAAATCAAGAGCTAAACAGTTTGGGAAACAGGAAACTGAACTACTAAAAGAACCCAAAAACAGAAAGATTACCATTATTCAAAATAATAAAGATATTCTGGAGGAAAATATGCAGGGCTTGTTAAATGTTGAAATGGGAAAAGGGGACAAATTCCCAATACAAGAAGAAAAAACTACAATTAAGGAGAAAATAGGGTAATTTTTAATATAGGGAAAGATAGGAGTTGTAGAAATATTAGCAGGAAGGAGAAAGAGATAGGAAAGATGGGGAGGGTTTGAGACTGCTATGATGTCACCAAGGAAAGGAAAACAGCTATCAAAAATGGACAAATTTGCAGATGTAGAGGGGACAGGTAGGGAATACATATTAGAAATATATGGAGTTGCTAGATTTGGTAATGAAAGTCCATAAAAACTTAAGGAATGGATTAACCATATATTCCACCTGAACATTTTTGCCAAGGAAGAAATACATGTAATGAGGCCACCTAATAACCAGAAACAAGACTGTGTGCTGTTGTACACTAACAAAGGACATCTACTAGAAGCCATATGAAATCAGGACAGGATCCTAAAAACATTAGGACTGCATATTATACCAACACAAATTGTACCATCTGTGGAGTTTAAAGATAGTATAAAAATGAGTGAAGGAATAGAAAAAAAATTGTGAGAATACAAGTAGATGAAAATGTGGAAACAAAATACAATGGAAAAATAAACAGTGAAGATTTAGAGGGGGTTATTAAGATAATTAGATAATTAGGAAATGTGAGCAAAAACAGCAAGAAAAAATTGGAAAATAAAACATTGACAATATTTGGATGGGAAACAACAAACAATGATACTTTAGCTCAAATAAAACAAGAAATGGCATCTTTCCTTTCAATAATTAATAAATTAAATATATCTAAAAATGTTATAGAACAAATTAAGATACACAAAAGATGGAAGTTAATATCACAGATAGACGTCACAGATAGATGTCACATTTAGGAGGACAGAGACAGTGCAACAACTGTTAAGAAAAGCACATTTACTTCCAAAATCAGAACTTTATCTGATATCAGTTAATGAATGGACTAAAGAAAACATAAGGGATGATGAAAATCAAAAGACAGAAATAAGAAAAGAGTATTGGGAGGAGACGGAAAGTTGGAAACAGTACCAAGGACACAATAGATGTGAAGTATTGGAAAAAGAAAAAGAAAAAAAGACTGAAATCAAATAAGAACATTCAAGAAAATGAACAAAATATAAATCATAACATCAAAATAAAAATATTATCTTGGAACATAGAAGGCTCCCATTTAAAAATTACAGATCCTGAGGTTGAAATATTTATTGAAACCTTTGATTTGATCTGCTTCCAAGAAACTTGGAGCAAAGTAGAAATGGCACCTATATTTCCATTATATGCAAAATATCTTGAAATCTGCAGTTAAAGGGAAAAAATATGGGCAGAATAAGGGTGGAATTACAATATATATATAACAACTAAAAGCAACTATAAAATAACCAGACAATATAGTACCCCAGATGCCATACTAATGCTGACAATAGGAGACACAAAAGGAAATAATAAGATTATAATAACAAATGTATATTTAACACCAATTGACAAAAATACAGATAATACATTAATTAGAGTACGCTGGCCTGGTGTCACTGAGGGTTGAGACACTGGAGGCCCACCTCAAATGACATTGGCTACCCGGGTTCAGGAATGAGCCCAGGTGGCCGGGGAGCCAACAGGGGAGGCAGGGAAGGGATCAATCATCTGGAGGATAGCTCTCCCTTCCCTGGGGAGGGTTCCAGGGTTGTGCCACTCTGTAGCAGCATCTGGCAGTGATCAGGTGCAGTGCAAACAGTGGTGGCACGTACAGCAAAAAGGAGCTTGGTGAGCGGTGGCATGCTGTGCCCAGCTGCCATTTCACATCCAAGCTCCTCAGGGACCAACAAGAAAAACTTCTACCACATCCATGGAGATGATGGGGGTTCCAGGGATGCAGCACACATCCCAATGCCAGCCCTGTGCTCAGAGGACTCCATAGCTGACCTGCCATCCAGGAAAGGCCTCTCTAATCTCAGAAAGGCCATAACAGGAAGACAGACCTGCCCCAGGGGGTGATCCGGGGGGGCAAGTTCTGCCTGGGTAGTTGCAGGAGTCCCTCTGAGAAATCCAGAGTTCAGGTCTGGAGTAGAGAAGGCCATCAAGAGAACATCCCAGAAGGATGCCAGGGTGAGTAGGTAAAAAATAGAATTCAGAAAAAAAAAATATATTAGTTAGAGTTAAAGCAATATTCGACCTGGTGACAGATGAATAAATGGGCATCCCAATATATATTATAGAAGACCTTAATGCAAGGATAGGAAGAGACTTTGAAGGCCTGGGGTATATGGATTTAATAACTGAACTAAATCCAAAAATAACATGGAAAAGAGCTACAAATATAGTAGGAATAATATGAGAGGGAGAGCCATAAATTTGTACTTAACTGGTAAAAATATGCTTTTAATAAATGGGAGAACATTGGGAGAGCAAGAGGGAGAACTGATATATATTGGAACTAGAGGCTCCTCAATTATAGATCATGCATGAAGCTACCTTGAGGGAATTAAAATAATAAAATATATGAAAGTAATTGACAGGATGGAATCCACACATATTCCAATCGAGATAATAATTGAGATCAAACAAAAGAATAGCATAGAGATAAGTAAGGCCAATTTAAGAACAAATGAAGTCCTGGAAATAATTAACTAAAGAAGAATTAAATGGAATATAAACAAGATTAAACAATTTGATAGTTTATTTAAAGGCCCAATAAATGATATAAGATCTATGATAATTGAAAACACAAACTATAACACAGTAGGTAATAATTTGGCAGATCTTCACAGTTCGGTTAGACCTTACTGTATGAATAATAGAATTAGAGGGAAAACAAAGACTAGGCAAGGTAAGGCATAGTTCAATGAAAAATGTAGGAAACCAAAAAAAGAATTGCATAAAGTTATTAGGAAATATTAAAAGAATAAACAACGAAAAAAAAAGTAAAGATTGGATAGACATAAATAAGCAAAGAAAACAATATAAGCAAATATTAGAAGAACACAAATTAAACCATACTGAAATCTTATGGGAAAAATGAAGGAAAACAGTAAAAGAAAAGGATGGAAGAAAATTCTGGGTTATGGTTAGCCAAGGTTATAACAAATATACTAAGACAATAGAAGCATGTATTCACCCAAATATATGGGTTTTATTTTTCACAGAACTTTATTAATCATAAGATGAGCTAATAGTAAGAGCAACAGAAAATCTAAAAGATCAAAATAACTATATACCCAATACCTATGATAATAACACTAGAAGAAATAATATTATTAATTAAGAGGTTAAAAACTAATAAGGCACCATGACCAGATAAAATAGTAGGGGATATGTATAAATACTATATAGATTGGTAGGCCCCACTAATGGAGAAATTATATAATACCTTTGTGCAAGGATGAGTACCCTACTAGTTGGAAGGGGAGCATTATGTACCCAACTTTTAAGAAGGTTGACCCAAATGACCCAAAAAATCTATCATCCAATAAGTTTAATAGATGTCTCACAAAAAATATTCACTAGAATTATTTTGGAGAGACCAGAAGAGTGGTTAGATTATAACAATATTTCACATGAAGTACAAAATGGAATTAGGAACGCTAGATCCACAATTCACCATTGCTATACTGTATACTAAAACATCTTGTGTGGAAATACATAAAAATCCCAAAGACTAAACTTTATTGCTGTTTTGTGGGTTTTTCATCCGCATTTGATAGTTTTAGTAGGGTTATATTAGGGATAAGTTAAAGAAATTAGGGCTGTGCCCAGAACTTCTTAACATCCTAATAAAACTGCACTCAAATACATGGGGAGCAGTCCAATATGACCAACATGGGAATGTATCCAAGTCATTTTGAATGAATCGAGGGGTCAGGCAAGGATGCCTACTGGCCCCAGTTTTGTTCAATATATATATTAGTGTCATTTTGATAGAATTAGAAAATCCAGTATTCCATGCACCAAAAATAGGAAATATTAGAATAGATTGTCTGGCGTATGCTAATGATTTGTTGTTAATATGGACATCTGCTTTAGTATTACAAAGGAAACATACTCATTTTACAAAATTAAGTGATAATCATAAATCAAAGATACATATGTCTACAACCAAGTTATTCATTTTTGGGAACACCAGTAAGTACTCCAGACCTCTGTGGATAAATACAGAAAAGTAGAAATAGTTAAATATTATGATTAATTAGGTGTTAGATTTAGCCAGAACCTAAAATGGAAGGACCAGACAGATCAGATCATAGCAAAAATAAAGAAAGCATTTAATGCCTTTAAAATATTTAACACAAAGATGGGCCGAACATCGGTTAAAGGAGTTTTGTGATTCCTGGAGGTTAAAATAAACTCAAGTATACTTTATGCAGCAGAGATCTGGGGAATGGCAGACCTTAACAAATTAGAAGTACTATGTAATAAAATGAGAAGATACATCTTAATGGTACCACAATCAATACCAGCAAGAATAATACATTTAGAATTAGGGCAATATTCTTTTTCAACATTAATGAAAGAAAGACAGATCTTGTCAACATTAAAGTTATTTCTTCTTGAAGAAAATAGACTTCCTAGACAATGTCTAGAAGAGGAAATAAAATATATATTAAGAGGGAAAGTTTTCCCCACTTTAGACATTTTTAGGTGATTACTTTTCCCAAATGGACTTGGACACATTCTATGGAGCATATATGTGCATCCATGGCAATTGATAGTTGAAAATATGAAGAGTAGGTTAAGGGACCAAGAGATAACTAACATGCAGATACAATTTTTAAAGTTTAAACTATAGAGATGGTACAAATATATAAAAAATAACACATGGCCTAGAGCCTTACTTGTTCAAATTAATAAATCCAAAGGAGAGGAGAATAATAACTACATTTTGACTTGAGATATATAAGGCTAACTATGTATTTCATAAACAAAAAAAAGGGAAAATATATTAACTCCATTTTGTAAATGTGATAAGTCATTAGAGGATGACTTAAAGCATATACTACCTTTGTGCCCACTATATAAGGGTTCCATTTAAAATGGCTTGGTGACAGCATGGCAAATCTCGACCTCTCCCCCTGGCAAGCTTTTGAAATATTTAATGAATAATGAAAATGTGTATATATATATATATATATATATATATATATATATATATATATATATATATAGTACATTAGCTGGGTTTTTATAGTTCATCCATTTATAATAATTTTATGAATGCAAAGTAATTGTACTGATTGTATTAAAAATTGTGTGCAATTATAATTGTAGCTACATGCTGATGTATTGATACAATGGATGTAAATAAAATCATGGAAACTGGTGTTTATATATTTAATTTAAACTATGCGTAATGCCTTTGTCAAACAAATAAAAACCTTGAACTTGAACTATTAAGATAATGAACTCTACATCCATACCTTTTAAGTGTAGCATTGTTGAGCTGTATTTGATTTGCAACTCTTGATGCCTTACAAAATATAAATGTACAGGGCAGGATTCACAAAGAAGGCCAAAAATCCCACAGCTTCAGGAAAAAGGCCTGCAGCACTGTGGAAACGCAGCTGCATGCTATTCTCATAGAAAACTTGTGCAGGTGTGGAATTCCACAAAAAGCTCTGCAGGTGTGGAAATTCAGCAGCTTCAGAATTGCTCAAGTGCTGAAAATCCACAACTGTGGATCAGCAGCTGCAGAAATTGCATAGAAGGCACAATACCAGTGAACCTAATTAGTTGGAGTAGCAGACTTCAACAGTTCTGCCATAGCATGTAGATGAAAGCACCTTCAGAGAGACCAGCAACCAGTCCTTCAACTGGGACCACTGTAGCACCACAGGTACCAGCAATACCATGTCACTACAGTAGCTGTCTGTCACTACTGGTCATCCCTCCCTGGAGTGTTCCTGTTGCCTGCAGGAGTAGCACACACTGCATGTTGTTCAGGATCTTCTGCCCATGGGGCTCCTTCATGGGCTGCACTGGGTCTGGTGGTTGTTTTTTGTTGCCATTCAATGTCAATGTGTGCTAATGTTTCTGTAACATTAGCCACTGATATACCCACTGGGATGCTATTACCTGTGCCTGACCTCCACTATAATTGTATTTCAATTGTTGGTGCACTACTACAGTTTGCTCCAATGTGTGTAAAAAAATTTTCTGCAAGTGCAGAATAAACCTGGCTGAGAATAGCCTTTGATGGGCTGTGCCTTTGTTCCTCAGGAACTTCTGCACCTGCACTTTTTTTCCACAGTCCATAGTGCATTTTTTCCACAGCTGCAGAGGTTTTTTGAATAGCTCTAAGAGCAATTTCCACTTGTTTTCCATAGTTACAGAAGTTTGGGGGACTTAGGGAAGGTTTTGCACCATTAGAAAGCTTTGTGAATCCTGCCAACATTCTTTGCCTTCCTCATCTTTATCTTTCCAGATTTGAGCTATATCAGATTCCTGTAGATCAGCCCCTGTAGCTGCCCTTAAAATGTTTACAATTTTGTTTCTTCCCGGGGGTGTAATTGACATTTCCATCAGTTTGTAACCATATAGACATAAAATAGCACAGTCTACTATACTATATCAATTAGGATGTCCTCAGTATTTTATACATCTTTTGCAGCCACTATAATTAGATCTATGATTGATTTGGAATTATGTTCTTTTTTTATTATTGTTAGTCCAAATAGTCCATTCTTCTCTTAAGTTCCTTAAATCTGCCTCAAATTTCATCAATTGAGCACTTATTGTTTCAAAATATAGGTTTTCCATTACATTATGAATACCTGATAACTTAACTTGATCCATCGCTGCATAATAAGACCCAAGACGATCTACTTCTTCTATTACTAATGTGTTTGTGTTCAATGGGTGTGCCATACCAGTTCCCCCATCCTTATTACTGGTTTTGTTTACTACTTGTATCCTACCATTTTCTGACTTCACTGTTTCCTCTTTCCAGTTTTTTTTTTCTTTTGCTTCATTCTTCCCTTTCTTACTATTAAGCTTTTTGCATTAATTTTGGGAATTGCCACAGGTGAGAAGTCAGGACGTACTGTAAGGTATTATCAATTGGAATGGAATGAGACCCATCTTGTGGGACAAGTTTTTTCTATTTTCAGTAATGTATCATCCAGTTTAAATCCATTGAGTACAATACCTTTCTTGACTGTATCAAGCTCATGTTTAAAATTAATAATCTACTCCAAGATTAACATATGGGCAACCTGTGGATCATGCATCCATTTTTTAGTTCATCCTTAATTCCAAAAGGACAGAGGGAGGATGGTCCACACCCTTCATTTCCCTTCTGGCTTGTTTGATTCTGTGAGGTAAGTATTGTTCATGCTTCCCTTACTGGGGTATCAAGTTGTCTTAACCCACGTATAGTATTTTGCAGTTTACTGGCTATATTTTTAAATTTCACTTGCCAGGTCTACTTCTGATTTGACTCAATAAAATATTCTGGGGAGAAGTCCAGAGAAGTAGCATACTCAGACTCACAGTCTGACATCATGCTGATAAGAGCTTACTTAGCCCCATCAGCATGGCTTCCCTTTTCTTCCACTTCATTAAAAATCTTAGGGAAGTTGGGCATGGATGTACAATTAGCCTCAAATACTTTTGGTGTAATAGATAATCATTTAGGGGCTATTATCTAATATGGCACAGTCCCTGGAACAATTTGATTATCTGATAATGTTATTATTTCATGAAGACACCCTGGTGATTCTAAGGATTCAAAATGATAGCTAATCTTATTCTGTTTCCCAGCCTTAATATATTTTTTCCCTGCTAATGCACCTTGTTTTTGTGAATAGTTAAGGGCATTGGTTACATCCTTGCTGTTTTTATTTATAACTTTTACAGCCTTTTTCTTTTTGCCCTATCTTTCCATCACTGCATTTTTGCTCAGACTCCATATTTGCTTTCTTTTTTGTATTTCTAGCATTAGTTTTATGTGGTGACATTGCCTGCAATTCATTTCTATAACACAGCATGCTATTCACAGGTTCACAAGCCTGCCTCCTAGTTTGTGCCACGTTAATATTAATAGTAATGCCTCTCACAGAGTGATGAATATGTTAGCTCTTTAATTCTGATGATGCCCTAGAAAGCAGTTTTCTTTATTTTTCTTTTGATTTTTTTGCAAGCAAAACAAGGCAAGAAGGTAACAGATAGACACGTACAGCAAAAAAAAAAAAAAAGGAAAAAATCAGTCCACCAGTTCATCACAGTAGCAGCAAAACAGTATTAAAGTGTTTATGGTTTTAAATCCAAGCCAAAAAAGCTGAGGAAGTATCTTATTTCAGTAACAAATGAGAAATGAGTTTCAGTACTTATCCAGCCATCCGCCTCTTTTTTAATTTTCCACAGTTCCACAATCCATAATCCAGAGAACAGGGTCCATAAGAGTCCATAAGGCTTATACTTCAGTTCAAATTCTCAATTACATTTGCTTGATTCGATGTAGCCAATCTTTGCCCTTAACATTGAGAGATAGCAATCAAAACAACAGTTGCCACTTCTTTGCATTTTCCACCAGAGCTAACAATAGTTTACAAAAAAGATACAGATTTAAGATAAAAGCAATCCAAACTCCATAGATTAAGGTCCCCTTCTGTATATCACACACGTTGTAACCATGAGGATTGGATTTCCTAATTTTCTAACAGAATCATTTCACAGTCATGAAAAGGGCTAAAACTATAGATAAAAGTTAATTGAGAAATTACCACCTGAACAGGGTGTAAATTAAATTACATCTGACTCTGGCCAACAATGTCAAAATTTAGATGCCCTTTATATATCATTTGGTACCCAGCAATAGTCCAGAAAAGTTCAAAAAGTCTGCTAAAAGAAAAAATAACAAACAACTTAATAATTTAAGTAAATTAAACTTAAACTTACTGTTTATCTCATATTAGAAAAACTTCTAAAGATTCATTGTAAATCTGCAGCAGCACGAGTGCTAATCACTATAGGTGCTTCAATTTGGACAAAGAAAACCCTGGCTGAATCGCAGGTTGCTGAAAAGTTTTGTGTCTGCTAAAGACAAAATTTGGCTATGAAATTTCTGAGAAAAATGTATTGGCTTCAGCAATCAAAAAATAGCTTAAAAGCAGGAGATGCTACAGCGTAGTTGCATCAACAATAAAAGTAGCAGAGCTGCCACATTGTATAACAGTTGATGTGGTACCAGGACCAAGAGCTAAATGTCAAGAAGCCTGCAGCTATGCAGTATATAACAAGAATCAGGTGACTTAAATTAACATATGCGCAAAGAATTAAAACTTAAGTTTTCTTTTAAATATTCTGTTTCGAAAAAAAAAGACTCTTATCACATTAACCCAGCTTTGATCAAGACCCAACACTTTACAAAATCAATATAGACAAAAGCTGGATGGTGATAAATATATGTTAATCAATCACTTACTTTTTCTCCCAAACATTAACTCACATCAATATTTAGAGAGAAAAAGCAGTAAACAACACAAAACAGTGAACAGATAATTCAATAAATTCAATAGATTCAGCCTCTTCAGAAATAAAGTCCAATTCTAGTTTGGTGGCGATCCACTTTTCAATTCACAATGCAGGCTCAGTACTGGCAATTGGACAAACCCTTTCACCAGCGTCTTCAGCCACTCTGAATGGCCATCACCCCTGCCGACAATCCGGCTTCTTCAAAGAAAATGCTTGATCCACTCTAGTTTCAGCCTTCGACTGTCAGCAAAAGAGAAAGACACTGGGGGAACTCTGCACAACTAGAAGTAGGCAATAAGATGGCCTGGTAAGGAGATAAGCATTTAAGGCAAAGGTGGCATACCTTTTTTATGGGAAAAAAGGTTTTAACTCCCTACTTCTCAGTCTTCCTTCTCAAGTCCTGAGAGCGTGTAGTCAACCTGCAGTCTCCACAAAACCACCATTCACCATCTTGTGGTTATACATGCTTGGAAACAAATAAACTGAACTGACTACTGAACTGTGGAATGACTTATGTACAATACTATGGATTGATTAACTACAAAATGGAATTTTTGCAGATGTGTCATTCCACAGTTCACATACATCTTTTGGCATTTAGCTGGAAAAATTGTGGAATGGAGCAAAAACTTGCCAAGCACATTTGGAGGATTCAGATTCTGGCAAAGTCAGAATTTCAGAAAAGTTCACAAAATATATGAAATTTAGCAAAATTTCTGAGAAATTCAAAACTAGCAGTTTCCACCCAGCACCAGATGGGAGTATTCTAGGAAACGGGGTATACAAAGAAACTGTATGACTAACTAATAATAACTCCAGGTCAGTGTGGGCTGGGCATGGCTTCAGGTAGGCATATGGGTAGATTAGATAGGCCATTTAGGTATTTTTCTGCCATTAATACCTATGTACCTAGTTAATAGAGATGTGACGTTTTAATTTGTGGTGAAATTAAGCCTAAGTCATCAATTTCACCTCAGCAGATAATTTTGTGAAGATTTTATATTTAATAGGAAATTCACCATTTGGCAACTTCACCTTGTAAATTCACCTATAACGTCTACTTGGGGTACACTAAGGTGAAGTTGAGTCAATTTGACTTGCAACTTCACCTGTAACTTCTTGTTGGGGTACAACAAGACGAAGATGGGTCAAAATGAAGCTACTGGTACACAAAAGTCTCAAGGTGAGCAGCCCCCTTCCCCCCACTCTGCAGCCTTAAGACCCTGTGCCTCGGCCACCCCCCCTGGTAACACCACTACAGGCTGTATCCACTAATCAGTCTCAGTCAGGAGCAATTCTAACATTTTCTGACCTGTGCCTGTGATCCAGAAGCAGTCTTCAGTGCTGGTGTGACATGCTGGAAAATTCCCAGAGTGTTGCTACTACTGCAATTGGGCTTAGCATAATTTTTCCCCTGGACAGAATCACATACTAACCCAGGTACCGATGTCCAGTGTGTTGTAATGCACAGAAAGGAGCTACTAGCTGTTTCATCACTGATCCGCATATCCATACATGAGACCTATTATCCAGATCAGGCTCAGTGTTACCACACCATCAGCAGTCAAGGGGACACTAGTAACCGCCTTCTTGATCACTGTTTATGAGCCAAAGATTTTGCTACCTCTCTTTTTTCTCTTGCTGCCACCTCCCCCAGCATGACCCATATGGATGCCATGGATGTGGCAAACAATAATTTAGCAACACAAATGTCACCACCCCACTTCCACCAACTACTCCTTTTGTTTTGTTTTTTTAAGGTATAACTCCGTCAGTTTTAATAAAATGTGTCTGATGCTTGGTTTGGTTGTAGTCTAACAGGAGATGCACATTCTGTGCATTTATGATGATTATCAGAAATGAATTGTGGATTTGGCACCATGGTAAATTTGAGAGGTGATTTTGGGGTACTGTGCATACCCCATGAATATTTCTAGGGGTATTATGTGTTACTATTGTAGTACTAACTGAGACCTTTGCATAGATTTATAGAGTGTCCCTTAACTCCAGAGACTGGTGGAGTTATGGCTTGTTAAAGTTGCAATGTTATCCTAAGGGAAATTGGGATTATGGTTAGAGTTAGTGTGGTTACTTACAATCTATGCAATAAACTTGTCCCCTGGGGCAAGCAGGGCACCCCAATGGGTAGTGGAGGCCAAAGGACCCATCTCATGGCAAATCACTGGGCCAAGTGGGAGGAAAAGCAGACAGAAGTGGTATGTGGGGCTGGTGGAGCTGGCAGCCCATCTGTGCCAGCAGATGTTCATGAAGAGCAGCATGCCTGGTGGCGAAGAGGGCTGAGGCACTGGACACCTTCCCTCATGTCACTCTGGTGACCTGGGTTCAGGAATGGTCTCAGGATATCGGAGAGCCTGCACTGGTGGGGGAGAGAGTGAGGGAGGATGCTCGAACAGCCAAAAGGCAGCTCTACTCTCCAGGGAGGCTGTCACCTCTCCCATTGTTCTGCTGCCATCAGGTGGCTCTCCTTTGGTCAGTGTAGGTGGGAGAAGGTGGCAAGTAGTGGGAGGGGAATCCCGGTACCACGACATGTGCGTGCCTCCACATGAGTGTGCATGGCCAGGACAGGGTCCTTGAGAAACCATGGAAAAGATAGGGACTATAAAAACTTAAATTTAAAAAAAAGAAGTTCATGGAGGGTGTAAGAGAAGTTAATTTGTTGCGATGGGGTGACAGGCACACCCTTTGGAAGCATCAGCACCCTCTGTTGAAGTTCAAGCTCCTCCTGAACCAGCAGCACCTGCAGCACTTGCAATGCCAGTGTTTTTTTTCCTTTTTTTGCACAAATAATACACAATAGGGATTTCAGGTACTAAGGTGGCACACACATGATGCAGCAATTCAGGTAATTATAATGACATTAATGTGTACATGAGAAACTGTTAACTTCAATCAATAAACAAAAATGAAATCAATGTAGTCAAATCACAGTGGCAAAAATAATTCATCAAAACACACCTACCTGTTCTACAGAGCTAAAATTACAAACCGAAGAAAACAGGAAAAACATTCATACCAGACACTGACTACAACAGCACTAGTACTGCAAAGACAGATAAGACTGCCTAACTTTGGTCTATTAATTTTGGGGACTTTACCTAATTAATTTTTTATCTTACATCAAGTTACATATTATATTATATTGCAATTATTGTTATTATATAATTTGAATTAGAATTCAAATATCAAATTTATTTTATTTTTTATTTATTTAGTTTTTGTTGACCAGGTAAGTGCACTAGACAAATCCTGCCTATTTTTAGGCACGACCCCGGGGGAAGGGGTTTACCGATGAATGCCAACTAACCTTGAAAGGATTAAGCTGTTGGTGGTATTTTTAGTGAATGAGGGAAATTTGGCCAGGACACAAGGGAAATTCCCCTACTCTGTAGGCAGGTGGCGATGTCCGTTTGTCTGCAGGGATGAAGGTCCCCATTCAGCTTCAGGACACCGGAGGAGGAGAATGTGCTGTTATTGCTGGCCCAGAGCTCTTGCAAAATTCTGAAAGAAATACTGACACAGAAAAGGCCCAAGAGATGGCTTTGGATATAGAGGTAGTACCTGACCAAGACTACTTAGATGCTGGATTTATGGAAACAGAGGATGAGTTACATACTGAATTAGAAAAGAAAAAAGACATTGACTGTATTTAATAACTGTGGCAGAACAAGACTTTCAGTCTTGTTGACAAAAGCTAGAAGAAGAGAAAAAACATAAAAGATCTATGGCAAGTCCTGTGACATCAGGTAATAATAGAACTTCTACAGACTCTGGAAAAATATTTTACATGATTCCTGGGGGAAAATAGTGGTTTCCCAAAGTTCTGAAAAGTCCATTTTGCCTGTTAATACTGCTAATATTGATATTGATTCTTCTGACTTTTTGGCCCCCGAGGAAGCTCTTTCCAAAGCAGGAAGGGTGAAACAGGCAAATATATGGTACCAAACACTAATATTCCCCATCCAGGCTCTTCAGAAAATCACTCACCCATCAATACCAGACAAAGTTACTTGGATTTATTGTTATCTGAGATGGATCCACAAAAAATTTCTAAGTCCCCCTTTTCGGAAACTGTGACTGTGCCATTCGGGAGCCAGGCTTCAGATTTTCCTACTATGCCAGACACCTTTCAAAGCCCCGATGATATTTTAAATTTGGAAAAAAAACAGAATTGTGTCAGACTTCCAACTAATGAAAAATCCCTGACATCACAAGCTAAGCCCTATTCCTTTGTTAAGGGTATGAATTTGAAGATGAAGGAAAAGGTAAGACAAGCAGAAGAATGTTTGGTTGACCCCCCTACAAGTAAGCAACCTCCTAAGACTTATGTGGGGCTTTCCCACAAACCCACAGAGGTGGCTAAATGACAGTTCTTAGTTCAGTTGCGTTATACAGGCCTGCTCCCATAGTACCAGACAGGCTATGATTGGGGAAACATTTAATATTGGATTCGATGGGATTTACTCCAACAGAGGTTTATGCATTTATACATCCTCCAGGTGACCATATCTATGATATCAGTTTTTGTAGGATACATTGCTGGATAAATTGTGGCACCTATATTATGATCTGAAGCACACATGGATGATAATGGATTTTGGACTGGGGATTGGACTGTGTGTGTACAACTACAACAAACTGAACTTGGGATTAAATGTTTACCTAGCTCCTTTTTTTTTGGGTCGAGACAGGGAGATTTTATTTCTCACAGGGCAACCAAAAAGCTGCTATAAGTGTGGTTCTCTCAAGCACTTAAATGTTGACTGTGACCAGATAAAATGCTTTAGATGTGAAGTGTTAGGACATTCTATGGCAAATTGTAAAGCTTCCCCCAAATGTAACCTCTGTGGAGAAGAGGAACACTCAATTGCTGACTGCCACTGGCCCGCCCATAGCCCAGATGATTTATCAGATCATATTTTTTCCTTGCTAAAGCCAGGAGATCCTTTTATACTCCTCTGAATCCTGAGAAGGATACCTACATTCGTGGTGGTCAATGAGGAATGGGATGTGGTAGCTTAGGGAGAACACAAACCTATGATTCATGAGACCTGATACTCCTGACACCAGAAGTTCTTTGTTTAGAGCCAACAATATTAGTAACCCAAAAGGAGCAAATTGAGCCCGAAGAAACTGCGTTTGTAACTCCACAAAGTTCTCCACAATGTCCTAGTAATATGTCTCAGCACACCACACATGAGACCAGAGCCGATGTAGCCAGTAATGTAACTGATCAAGTCAGTGTACAAGTTTCAACAGATTCCTTAAAATCCCATCCTATAGTGACAAGGAAACTGCTTCCATTAGAGGTTCCCCTGTCTCCTTTACCCTAGTCGAATCGCTTTTCCCCTTTTCAACTTGGGCAGATTTAGTAGATGAATAAATTCCTATGGAGGAAGCTAATCAGACTGTTTCTGTTGAACTATCTTCCCAGGATTTTTCCCACTACTTCAGTTGACAAGATTTTATCCCAAAGAACTTGTAAAAGGGTGACTAGATTCAGTGGTAAACAAACAGTTTAATTTAAAACTTGTGAGTTTAAATGTGAATAATATCAAGTCAGTACAGAAACGGATAAGTACTGTTGGGGTATTGCAACAGTTATATTACAATGTAGTTTTTTTGCAAGATACCCAATTGCATACCTTGGGAGAAGTAGCCCAGGCTTCCAATGATTGGGTATGGGGGTCATCTTTCTGGTCTATAGGGGAAGATAAATGTTGTGGAGTTGGTTCTTGTTTTAATATTCATGGAATTGTGGTTTCTAAACTAGTGGACATCGATGCAGGTCAAGCATTTTTGATAGATGTTGTGATTGGTGAAATTCCTTGTAGATTGATTTCTGTACATGGACCTCAGACAAAGGCTTTACGAATAGATTTATTGACTAAAGTACAGCCGCATTTATACACATCATGGCAGATTTTTTGGGGGGGAGATTTTAATATCAATTTCCACCCAAAAGAGGGAGAAGGTAAACAATATCGTGATAAAGCTTTTCTTAAGAATAGTATACAAATGGCTGGATTAAAAGATGCTCATTATATAGAGAAAGGACGGGCAAAACCCACCTTTTTTAAAGGTTCATTGTCATCTTGAATAGATTTTTTTGTTTATACACCAATCATTGACAATTATCAAAACTATGAATATACCTATGGAAACTTCGGACCACTCCTTGATAGGCCTTGAAATTTCTTCTTTAGTACCACGAATTTCAGGTAAAGGGATATGGCGTATGAATACCTCTATGCTAACACAACCTATAATATTGGAAGACTTGTGGATTGTGATAGCAGATAAGTTATCCACATTATTTTAGTATAATTATATAGAACTATTGTGGGAGGATGTCAAAGTATGTTTACAAGGTTTTTTTCAAGTTAAGGGTAAATATGCAGCATTAGATAAACAAAAAAAAATATATTCAACTACGGGAGAAATTGGGGGTATTATATACAGGACAAATGCAGCATACTATTGATCATAGTAATGAAATCAGGGAAATAAAAAATGGCATGTTACAGTATCAATGTGATAGATTATTATCGCTACATAGGGAACAGATGGTTGGTATGAAGGGGACCACAGAGCAGGTTAACCCATTTATAGCATGTCAAAAAAGACAAGAATGTATGAAATTTACTCGATTAAAGTCTATATCAGGATTAGAGGTTACAACTAATATTGATATTATGAAAGATTGTAAATTCATATATTTTAGAACACTTTTTTGAACCTGTTCCTGATTCAGAATTTACTGTCCAATTTTTACAAGCAGCAGATCTTCCACAGCTATTTATGTCCTTAAGAAATTCTTTTCTAAAACCCATTTCTCATTTGGAACTCCATACAGTCATAACTTCCCTTAAAAAAATGGGGTCTGATGGGCTTCCAAATGAAATTTACAAAGTATTATGGGATTTTTTGCCCGAATTATTGACCTTATATAATTTCCTTTTAACAGAAATGATATTACCAAGCTCTATGTATGAGGGATTAATTATCTTTCTTTTTAAATCAGGTAATCAAAATGAAATTGGGAATTGGAGACTTCTTACTTTATTAAATACAGATTTTAAGATTTGTTCTAAATTATTGGGAAACAGACTCAGTGCTATGATGCCGGAATTGATAACTTTAATACAACATTGTTCAATGGGGGGATGTAATATAAAAGGAATTGTGCACCTATTAAGAGAATTAATAGGGCAATATAAAGATAAGAATGAGGTTTCGGAAAGCATAGGATATTTTGTGAGTTTGGATCAAGCAAAAGCTTTAAACGGTGTGTCGCATTCGTATCTATGGAAATGTCTGGAGGCTTATGGAAGTCCACCTCTTTTTATACAGTGGATTAGATTATGTTATTCCTTGGCATATGATAGGCCTTTGGAGAATGGGTGGTTGGGCATAAGACAACGGATACATAGAGGGGTTCGACAATGATGCCGATTAAGCCCCCTGTTATATGTCTTTGCGTTAGACCCTATGTTAAGAATTTTAATCATATCCCCAGGTATCAGACACATATCAGGTTCTTTGGCTACAAAATGTAAAGTGTTGGCATATGGCGGATGATTTATGTATGGTGGTTCCAGATGGAGAATCTATAAGTGTGGCTCATAATTTGATTCAGGTATTATGGAACATTATGGGAGCGTGTTTAAATAATGAAAAAATTATAGTTTTTAGTTTAAATGGATCCCCGCAAGTTATGACTGAGGTAGGAGGTTTCCAAGTGGCCATGAAACCTAGTAAAATACTTGGCATATATTTTGGGGTTTTGGATTTGGCCTTATATAACTGGTCTTTGGCAATTGAAAAAGGTAAATTAATGGTGACAAACTGGAATAAATGGAAGATGTCCAAATTAAAGGGGATATAGTGTATTAATACATATCTTATTCCCATTTTTTTATACATTAGTGCAGTATTTTTTTTTGCCAAAATCATTAGAGGTAACATTGATGAGGGTTTTCTTTTGTGGGTTTTTTGGAAGCCACGTCAATCACATTAAAAGAGTGGTACTATATAAATCCATGGCTGAGGGAGGTGTTAATGTGATAAACCCTTTAGTATTCTTTTTTACAATATTTCTTTATAATAATCTGGTACCCCTGATGAGGAAACAGGGGCACTTATTGGAAGGATGGGGTATAATTACCTTGAAAGATGCGCTTTCAGTATGGGAAAAGAAAACTTTCCTCGATAAAAAAAACGTCATCCAAGATTAACAGAAGATTGGGTAGGAGTATTTGATAAAATCCAAATTTGGAAAGTGGAATTTGAGATGGTTTCATGATCCTCTAGGAAAGTAGTTTACCAAGATATAATATTGGGTAATTTTTTAGAATTTCCATTTTCAAGATTTTCGATAAGCGAACAAAAAAGTATCTCAGAATATTTTACTGGAACACGACTTCCAGAGAAATTATGGGCTATTGCATGGTTGGGGATACATAGTCGTATTAATGTAAAAGGGAATCATAAACACAAAGCATTACCGGAACGTTATTGCCCTAGGGTAGGTTGTGTAATGAAAATAGAAACCATGGACCATCTCTGTTTCCACTGTCCATTTGCAATGCAATTCTGGGACATGGTAAAGGAAAGATGGAAAGGTGTGATAGTTATCCCTCCCAGTGTGATGTGTTATATCAAGGGATTTGCACAGGTATAGATACGATAGGAGATATTGATACATTTCACAACATACATGCCCATATTTTGCATTGGCTATGGATTTGTAGGTGTCAAGTGGCTCTGCAACAGCAGTTTATATCAGCACAAGAACTTTTTTTATTGTAATAACAGATTTATTGAGTTGGAAATGAAAAGAAATGGACACTTTAGGGGAACAGAAGTGAACTGTTTTATGGAAAAAAAATTGAATTTATTTAAGGTCCTTTATGCTCCAAGATAATGTAAAGGTTATGGGTTAGATAAGTCATTTGCATTTTTAGGTTTTGTAAATATTGGCTAGAGGATAGGGATTGATGTCCACAAAAAGTCAGTAATATACATTTTTTGGGATTTTAGATTTTTAATGTAAGCATAGAATGTTGCATAAATTAATTATTCCTTTCAAAAATTCTATTTTTGATTTGTATGTAACAAGTTGAAATATATACATTCTGTCCTGAATATTTTTAGATTCCAATTCCAATCCCTTACTCTTATAATGGGGAGGAGGAGGGGAGGGGAGGAGAAACAAAGGAAAAAGGGAAAAAAAAAAAAAAAAAGGGAAAAAAGGAAAAATGTGTTTTTCTTATGTATTAAGGTTATTGTATTGCATGCATTAATACTTATTTCTGTTTTTGTAATTTTCTTTTATAGGATTTTGTATGAAGAACTACTGACTTATATATGTTTTATTGTTTAATTTATGTTTGGAGATATTTGCATGAATTGTTATTTATGTTTTTGATGTTCTTCTTTTTATGTTTTAGTATGATGTAATACTGATTTCTATATATTTTGCTACAATCTTGTTATTTCAATAAAAAAAATCCCCTACTCTTGCTTCCTGTGAGCAGGGGGGACCCTTTTGTCTGTGGCTCCAAGATGGCAGACGACAGTCCTGGTGTGCAAGAGGTTGCTATGGAAGTGCTTGAGTCTGTTTCTGCCCACACTTCACCTCTGCCAGAATCTGCTATGGAAAAGTCTGCTGTGGATATTTATTTTGAGGATATTTCATCAGAACCAGCTCCTGCACGTTATGAATGGGGTGACTCTGTGGTGGGTGATTTGGATCAGAACCATGCTGTACCTTTGGTTTCTACTTCTTCATCTGTTATTTCTGAATCACCAGAACCTTTGGACTTACCTCACGCTGCTTCAGGAGAGGCAAACGAATTGCTGTGTTTGCTTGAGTCAGAGGAGCAGTCATTTCTCTCGAAAAGATCTACCCTGCTGCAGAAAATCCAATGGCTGAAGGTTGACAGTGCGTCTAGCCCTGTCGAGAAGTCTACACAGAAACCTGGACCTGCCTTAGCTACTGAGCTGTTGTCTGCTGGAGAGACCGCCACTGCAGTGAGTGTGCCTGCTATTTCCCAAACTTCTTCTACTCAGCTGCCTGGGGTTCCGTCCTCTGGTCCTGATCCTTGGTCAGTTGATAAAGCACTTCGAGACACTGGTTGGGAGAAACACCCTTCTTTGGGTCAATTGACTTCTGGTTCCTCTCCAATCCGCATGCTGTTGTCTCCAATAGCAGTTTCTCCTTCAGCGGTCCCACCTGCTGTTGCTCCTAAGTTTACTAGGTTGTATAGGAAAAAAGAAGGCCAAGACCCATCTATATTTTCCCCCACACAATTTGGGTAAATTAAGGCATGCAATTTTGATTTAACCAATTATCAAGACCCTTTTTAAAAGCTTTTACACTATTGACATCGATTAGTTCCTATGGAACTTTGTTCCAATATATTGGTGCTCTAACTGCAAAGAAATGTAATCGCTGGTTGGTTTTGGCTTTGGGAACGATAAGTTGTCTATTATGACATCTTGGGATGGTTCTCCTAGCAATTAAATTAATTAAATTTAGTCCACACTTATTCATAAGTTCTGGATCTTTCATCAGTTTGAAAACCAAAAGTAGATCCCCTCTGATTCTTCTACATTCTATGGAATTTAGCCCAGTTTCCTGTAGTCTAATCTGATAAGGGGAATGTTGTAGTCTTGGGACCATTTTAGTTGCCCGTTTCTGAATCCTTTCAAGCCTATTTATATCACCCTTTAAATGGAGGCACCAAAGGGGAGAGCCATAGTCGATGAGTGGTCTGATGCATGTTCTATGAAGGGGTATTAGGCATTAAGTTTTAGAAACAAAGGAAAGTTTAATTTGTCTGATTAAACTATTTGATACATTAGCTATGTTTAGACAATGCTCATAAGATGACAGTTTAGAATTAACCAGTATGCCCTGATCCCTTTCTTTAGTTGATGATTTGATTAAAATATTGTTAATGTAATATTTAATATGTGGATTATGTAACCCAAAATGCAAAACCACACACTTTTCAATGTTGAAGTCCATTTTATTGTCTAATGCCCATTTCTCGAGGTGTTGGAGATCTAATTTAAGAGAGTCAGAATCCTGGGGGTAATTGACAATACCGCCTAGTTTTGCATCATCAGCAAATTTGGAAAACCAATTTTTGGAACCTATTTGCATATCACTTATGTAAATATTAAATAGTAAGGGGCCAAGCACTGAGCCCTGAGGAACCCCACTGGTAACTGAACCAAGATTTGAAACACTGCCATTTATAGTGACTCTCTGGGTTCTGTTTGTTAACCATGCACTTACCCAGTTAATTAGACAGGAGGAAAATCCTAAGGATTCCATTTTTATAATTACGTTTCCATGGAGAACCTTGTCAAAGGCCTTGCTGTAGTCGAATAAGATCACGTCCATCTGACGTTTATTATCAAGGCCCTGGCTAATATTATTATAAAATGCTAACAGGTTTGTAGTACAAGAATGTCCAGTTCTAAATCCATGTTGGGAACTATCAATTATGTTTAGATTCTTCATTTCTTCTGTTAGAAAGGATTTTATTAGCTTTTCCATAACTTTGCAAATAATAGGAGTAAGGCTAATAGGGCGATAATTTTGGACAAATGATCTATTTTCCTTCTTATGTATAGGAGTTATGGATGCCATAAGCCAGTCAGCTGGAATTTCAGCTGATTTCAAGGATTTATCAAATATTATATTTAAAGGAATGGATAATGCTTCAGCTGATTCAATGAGAAATCTAGCAGTGATTCCATCATTTCCTGGGCTAGTGTTTTTATTTAGATACTTCAGGAGTGGAATAATATCAGACACAATAATTTTATGGGGTGAACTAGAGACAGAACATGTCCTAAGATTCACCTTAGGTAGGGGAGGTACTTTGGTAGAAACAAATCGAGCAGAAGTAATCATTAAAAAGATTGGCTATATCAGTATCGGATAATATAGTAATACCATTGTTAGTAAGAGGACCTATCTTTCTAAAGTTTCCCTTTCTACTATTTAGATAGGAAAAGAGTGATGTATAGCCATCTTTAGTGTGAGCCAGCTTAAATTCTAATTTCATTTTGTTTTTCAATCAAGTTTTTTAGATTCTTTAAAGTATTTCTATATTTAATATAGATTATACTTTTGTCAGTTGGAGAACCATTTTTTCAGTTTTTAAACAGCTTCTCATTTTTTTAATTTGCAATCTGATTGTTTTGTTTAACCATAGAGGAATTCTACTGTTTTTGTCATATTATTTTCTTAAGGGTACATAGATTATTTCCAAGTGGTGAATGATGTGTTTTAATTTAATCCATGCCTCATTTGCTGTGAGCTTTTGAAAGGTGTTATTCCACTGAACACTGTTTAATTTCTTAATAATACTTTTGAAATCTGCTCCATAGTAATTCCTGTATGTTGTTTTCTTATTAAGACTATGATGTTCCACTAGTAGTTCAAACATAATTGCATAGTGGTCATTATTACCCAAGGGATCTAAAATCTAAATATTAATTAATTTGTGGTTCAAATTAGAAATAAAGAGATTAAGGATATTGTTTCCTCTAGTAGGAGAAGTAATATGTTGTGAAAGCCCCTGTTCAGATAACACAGCCAGGAAATCAAGATCAGATCTGCTGCTGCTCAAATTTGTAGACCAGTTTATATACAGCATATTAAAGTCACCCAGGATAATAACACCTTTTTGCTCAGAAAAGTAAATACTATCCTTGAGTAGTGCAACTCTATAAGAAGAGTTAGCTGATGGGGGTTACAGCAATTGACAATAACAATTTGTAAGAGACCTTTGAATTGTACAGCCACCCAAATACTTTCAGTATTACTTTGAGATGGAATCTCATAGGAGGGGACATCTTCTCTTACATGGACACAAACCCCTTCCCCTTTTTATCAACTTTGTTTTTATGATAGAGTTTATAACCCAGAATGTGTTGATTCCATACAGAGTTTGAGTCCCACCATGTTTCTATTATACTCATAATGCCTATGTTAAGAAGTTTACTTTTTGCTTCTAATTCCATTAATTTAGAGAGGTTTAGTGAATGAGCATTCAAAGACAAAATATTACAAGATCTTACAGATACATTTTTGTGGTAAGTAAGAGACATGGGTGTAGTCCCATTCTCCCCCTTTATATTTAGTTTAAATGGTTTTTAATCATGTTTAGTATAGATTTCCCTCCTGACCAAGTTTTTGATGGATCTCTCCTGCCGGCTGATCCTTTGGCTTTGACTGATGATCTTTTGCTGTCCCAGAATCCTAGTCTTGCCTTTCCTACCCTGCCGACTACTTCTACGTCCTACCACCAGGTCCTAGCCTTACAGCAGCTCTTCTTAATGCTACGCCTGATAGACAAAGAAATAATTTTCCTCTCTTTTCCACTTGCCTGTTTTTCCAGCTAAGAGGCATAATACGGTTCATCTTTACTATATGGGGGGTATGAAGAAACCTCCTAACCGTCTCTTTGTGGCCTGAACTTTGCTTAAGGATTCTATGAAATGTTTCACCCTTGAAATTTATGCCCTTATCCACATTTCTGGAGAGACTACCTTTGATGTCAGTTTTTAGACTTCTAAGGGTTTGGACAGATTTTGGTCTAGGTATCACATGCTGAAAAAGTCTGCCTTATGGTCACCATTCTTAGTCATTACCCTAATGAAGCCTGCTTATAAAACTATTTCCACTCTTTTTCAAAATGAAGGTGTGGACTTGGCAGATGTTCTCTACTGGTTAAAGCTCTGATGTATTGTTCTGGGGGACCCTGAGGCCATTCTGTATTCTGAAAATATCTGGACTGGTGGCTGGAAAGTTAAGGTTTTACTGAAGTCTGATGATTCTGGTGTCCTTCACCTCCTGAACTCCTTTTTTGGGGGGCAGGGATGGGGGGTTGTTTTATCCAGGTTAGCCACAGGCCTGTTATAGGTGTGGGAATTCTTTGCATTTGAGTAGTGTCTGTGACACTGTGAAGTGTAACCTATGTGGGGAATTGGGCCATTTGGGTGTATCCTGTCTGAATGAATGTCGCTGTAACCTCTGTGATGAGCCTGGTCACACTTTTCAGAATTGCTCCTGGGCAGCAAATAATCAGGATCAACATGATGGTGGGGTGGATCAGCATTTCATTATTGCTCAGGCCCAAAAGGCTAATTTCCATAATAAATCATGTCCCTCTGATCACCTTTGAGCCCCTGCTGGACCCGCCTCATCTACTGTGCTTCCACCTGTTCCAGAGCATGCTTTGCCTCTGAGTGACCCAGTAGTGTCAGGTCCCCTCCCACCTGTTTTCCCAGACCAGGTGGTGGCTGACCCCAAGACTCAGATGCTGGTCTGTGATCCCCTGAATGCTATGCCTCCTCCTCAGGAACCTATGCAGGTTGTCTGTCGACGTTCTGAAAGTTCCAAGCTGAAAGCTACCCCACCTCCTTCTAAGGCTGTTCGGACTGCCCCTGTACAACTTTCAAACACCTACGATGTTTTGCAGGAGACTTCGGTGGACTCTGGCGAGAATACTGATTCCTCCTTTGTTCCGTCTTCCCATCCAGAAGGTACTACTGGTTTTGAGGTTTGTTCTATGGGTGGGGGGGCCCAAAAACAGAAAGTCAGACTTAAACTGAAAGCTGTAGGTGGGAAGAATAAAAAAAAGTAATGCTGGTTATTTGCCTTTCCTGTTTTTGCTTTTTCTTGCCATGGCTTCCTCAACTTTGCCTGTTACTCTCTGAACGTCAACAGTATTAAGAGACTGGATATGCGTAACACTGTTTTCACTTTCCTAGCTGCCTTGTCAGGTGGTATAATATTCCTGCAGGATGTTAGGTTTCATGCTTTGCATGAACTGAAACAGGCTCAAAGATACCGGCTTCTGGGCCCTTCTTATTGGCCAGTGGGTCCGGACAGATGTTTTGGTGTGGGGATTTTGGTTCACTCTGTTGCCTTTGTGCTTCTCAAGCCTTATGATATTGTCCCTGTCCGGGTGCTGATTTTTGATGCTTTGGTTCACCAGGACTCTTATTGCCTTGTCTGTTTATATGCCCCCCAACTTAAAACTGCACGAATTGACATTTTTTCTCAGATTCAGTCCTTTTTGCATACTTCTAAACATATATTTTTTGCAGGAGACTTTAACTGTGTGCTTAGCCTTCTAGGTAAAGACTTGCATACTACTACTAGGAAGTTATATTGTGATTCTCACTCTTTAAATTCCATGATTAGCGCCATGAACCTGTGGGATGCTGTTCTGAAATTTACAAGACATCATTCTCCCACTTTTCAGAAGGGTGTCTTGGCAACCAGAATTGATTATGTTTTTCTATCCCCCATTTGGTTCTTTCGAATGTCTCTGTTGATCCTGTTGAATTTTCAGATCACAGGCTTATTTCTCTTACTTTTGATGATAACCCCCCCCCACCTTCCAAAGGCCCAAGTATTTGGAAATTTAATATTTCTTTACTTACGGATGATTTTTTTTATGCTCCATGAGTCAATTTTTAACTGCCAGGAAATCTGTGCTCCTATGTTATGAGAACCCTGTACAATGGTGGGAGGATTCGAAGTTGGATCTCTCGAAGTTCCTTCAGTGGTACAGCAAGGCTCAAAGCACCTCAGCATACTTGTCATACTCACATGATCACCAGCACTTACAATCCCTTTTGTCCCTTGCTTATACTACTGGCCAAGATCTGGTTGCACATATTCACTCAGTTCTGCAGAACATGTTGTGTTATTCTAAAACTTGGGCTGCTCACCTTTACTGGCAACACAGATTTGGCACAAAGGGTGTGGCTCATGAAACTTGTCCCTTTATCCGTAATAAATCACAGGTTGGCAAAAAAGGCATCACTAGCCTGCTGGATGATTTGGGTAATCTTCATAGCTCCCCATGTGATATTATGTGAATTGTGGCTGATTTTTCTTGTACTTTGTTTTCAGAACTCCCTTCAGATGTTGGGCAGATCAGACAGTATTTATCTGATGTTTTTAGCCCTGATCTTTCTCCACAGGTTCTTACAGGTTTAAGCCGGCCTATTACTTTACCTGAGGTGCTGGATGTTATCCATCATTTGAAGCCTAATGTTAGAATGAATTGTATAAGCTCATGAGTGACTCCCTGGGGTTGGAATTCACCCTTTTGTTTAACACTATGTTTGAATTGGGAGATGTTCCTCTTAACTTTACTAAAGGAGCCTTGATCTTTCTACATAAAAAGGGGATAAATCTGACTTGCATAATTGGAGACCTATATGCATGCTTAATTAGGATTGTAAGAGATTGTCCAAGATTCTGGCTAACAGATTGTTATCTGTTGCAGATCTTGTCATTTCCTCTGAGCAAGCTTGTGCTATTCCTCAGAGGAAATTACAGAATCATCTTGCTAGGGTGCAGGAAAGTTTTACCTCTGGGTTTTCTGGTCAATGTTCAGGGTATGTTGTTTCTTTGGAGCAAAAGTCTGCTTTTGACTCCATTTGTCATGATTTTTTGTGGAAAATTCTTTTACATTATCGTATTCCTCCTACACTTGTTTCTTGGATATGATCTCTTTATCAGACTGCCACTGTGGTCCCTCTGGTCAATGGGTGGCTGGGTTCTTTGGTTCCCATTAAGAGAGGTGTGAGACAAGGGTGTCCCCTAAGCCCCCTTCTATTTGTTTTTTTTTTTACCCCTTATTACATAAATTAAATACGTCCCCGAGTATTCGACCAATTTCTCATCTTGCTGTTTAGGATATACCCGCCTTTTTGGCTTATGCTGATGACTTGTGCTTGTTGTCTGTGGATGCCTCCTCAGTTCAGGAGGCCCTTTCTGAATGCTTTTCCTTTGGTTTGGTCTTGGGGGCTAGCATGAATTTGGACAAGTGTCATGATTTACTGCTGGGCCTTTCCTCACAGGCTGTCCCCTCTATTGGCCCGATTTCTGTTTCCTCCTCCTCTATTTCTATCCTGGGTATTACGTTTGCCCCCCCCCGAGGATTTATGTCCAAAACTGGGAGGAAAAGCTAGCTACTGGGCCTTTTAAGGATTCTCAATGGAATTGTAGTAAGGTTGGGAAGAAAACACATGTGTTTTTGGTGAAAACCTTTCTTCTTCCTATTTTTTTATATTTAAGTTATGTGTTCCCTATTCAAAGAAAACTTGGAACCCCTCTCTTGAGTTTGTTTTTCCAGGCAATATGGGGTAGTCATCTTAACCAAATCAAGAGGGATGTTCTTTATCTGCCCGTTCCGGAAGGTGGGCTGAACATGGTGAATCTGATTCTTTTCTTTTCTAGTGTTTTTTTCATGTCAAATTTATGACCTCTTTTGATTAATAGAATAGATAACGTGGGTGGGAGTGCTGGCTCTATGGTAATTGCAGCTCATGGTTCCATTCTTGGGAATGGAACTCTATTATGGTTCTCTGGGGTTCAGAAGTCCTTCAATACCAAAAAGACATGTTTCTCCATTTAAAACAATGGAAAATAACTCCTCATCAGCTCTTGATGGTTTCTGCATATAAGATGTTTTATAGAAATTTACTGGCTTCTGTCTCTCCCCTGACCACTTCCCTAAATGTGATGCCTTGTATAGGGCTTCCCTGAAACTCCTGTTGGTGAATCCTAGGATCTCTGCACATATGTGTGACTTCCATTGGCTCTTTTGCCATGAGAAGATTAATGTCAAGAATAATCACAATCATAAACAGCTCTCTGACAGGTTCTGCAGCAGACCATAATGTACTGCCTCCCTTAAAACGATTGACCATTTATTTTTTTCAGTGCTCTTTTATTAAAGATTTCTGGACATATTTAGCTGATCAATGAGAGGAACTGCTTTTTTCTAGGATTTCTTATGCAAATCTTATATATGGCCATGTGTCCTCTGCTTGGTGGAAATGGGATTTGGAAACATTGAGTGTTTTATTTTTAATTATCAAATGGAATATGTGCATGTCCCATTGTTTATTTACTTTGAAACAACATCATTGCACTTATGTTGAATTATGCAACAAGATAGTTGCTGATGCCAGTGTAGTATATTTGTTGGACAGCTCGCATCTTTCTGCTATTCTGGATTATGGAAGCATTTGCCCTGGATCACTGATACAGATGTGGCTATTACTTGAACCATGTGGGTATTGGTGTATTTTTTATTTTTTATTTGTTTTTTTGTTTACCCTAGACCTGTTGTACTGACCATTTGATTTTGTCAGTTTCTTTTTGTCCTGATTCTTGTTTTGCTTCATTTGTGATTTTCTGTATTGTTCTTTTTTTTTTTTGGAACTGTACCGATTTGTTCTTTAATAAAACTTTCCCCTACTCTTTTCGATAAGTGCCATGGGAGCTTTAACATCCACCTGAACTTCCACCAATCCAAGCAGATGGGACCTTGGTTTAACGTCTCATCTGAAAGACGGCACCTCAGAAGTGCAGCCCCCCCCCATGCTGCACTACCGTGTTAGTACTGGGATACTAACCCAAGTGCCAGATGTGGGAAACAAACCCACAGCCCTCTAACCTCCCGGCCTCAGAGGCAAGTGTGCTACCTACTGAGCCACTGACACTGCAATGATTCAAATGAGGTTTATGTTATTTCTGAAATTAATATTTCTTCCAGATGTAAGAAGTGGATGTAATAATTTATGAATATAACTAAATATATATAAAAAAAAAAATAAGGCTGCCTAACCTGCCTTTTTTTTTATCCATGATGATCGGTCAACAATTTTGTTGTCAACCGATGTTACAGTGGCTCCTTTATGTTGACTGCAATTGTGGTTGGCATAAAGAGGTTCACTGGAGAATTCTGTTTTAGGGGGATTATCTCCCGAACCCCAATGTGGGGCTCTGCCTCCCACCCCCATAACTATAATAATCAACTCTGAGTTGGAGTTGAGTCGGAGATTGGGTGCAAGATCCCCAGAAAGCAGTGCTGGGTTCCTGTGCTGACATTACAGAGACCTGGCGCTGTTATCGCTGTAATGTCGGTCATGTTAAAAGTGTCCACCTAGAGACAGCATACCCCTTTTTCTTGCAGGAACTTGCTGCAGCTAAGCCCCCCCCCCAAAGCACTGTCTTACTACACAATACAAACAATCAAATTACAACTATTAACTAACTAAATCACAAAAGTACAACAAATAATTGGTGATCTAGAGGCACAATGCACAGTAGACACTTAATGGAGTGATTTATTGCAAAAACAATCATTGTGTTTTAAATGCTTTCCAAAAGTTTTTAGGCACAAAGATACAGAGCAAACTCAACACCAACTATCTCTTCCTCACACTGCACTGAATTCAGCATATGCATGCCAGTACAGCTCATTGCAGCACCATGTGACCTCCAATCCCATGGATCCTTGCAAACTTTGCCTTAGAGCCAAAATTCTCAGATGAAGTTCACAATTTCTCCATTCATGAAGTTCTCCTTGAAGTTGAAGTAGAACTTCACCTTAAAAGAGAACATCGCAAATTTGGTAAAATTCACTAATTTCTCTGTAGAGTGAAGTTTTCTTATTTTGTCCACCTCTACTAGTTAAACTGGGCTGAGATTTCCAGAGTAAATACATTCTAAAAATGGAGAACCTCACTGAAACTAAGATACTGCATCTCATTTGAGCTAGCTGAAGCAGGACCCTATTAAAAATAATTTATTTATTGAGAAATCAGAATTACACCCTTTGAGTCATAGATTCATTTGCAAAGGCTCCTCATCAGTTAACCTAGTATACAAACAATAACACAATGGAGTTAAATAAAGGTGCACCACAGTCAATCAATCGATATGTTACATAAGGAGTACTGGAATGAAAATAGCATTACAGAGTAATATTACATACAGAGGGCATTTCATCTTTGCTGAGCTACCCACAGTAAAAACAAGTGAAAATTTTGAATGCATTGTGTATTGTTTCAGTTTTCTTTTCCTATATTTATTTTTCCCACATGCTGTAGTTTGTCCTCACTTGTAGCCATCCAATATCCTGGCTAGCATCTGGGAATGAATATTGGTACAGTGTGCCTTTTCCAGTCATCAAATAAAAAAAAAACTGGTAAAAGAACCCCACTGAAACTAAAATGTGGCACTGTGGTTTGATTATTTTGGGTATACTTCAAGTAAACTCAGTAAAGACACCCATAAGAAAATGAGATACTTCATCTCAGATGGGGTATCCAGAGTAAATACAACCTAAAATGCATAAACACAGGACCCTACTGAAAGTGACACATTGCAGCTTGACTGGGCTATTTTCTGTAGGTTACATACAATAATTAATAAATGCAGTACCCCAACTAAAAATAAAATACTGCATCTCACTTAAGGCTATCATGGGTAAATTAAATGTAACAATAAGCAAACTTAGAACCCCCATGAAACTGAAATTTATCATTTTAGCTGAGCTATCTTGAGTAAGTATATTACTGAAATGGGTGACTGCAGGATCCTACTGTAAATGAGATATTGCATTCCACCTGGGCTGGAGTATACTGGGTAAATACAGTGTAACAATTGGTAAAGGGGGAATTTTACTATAAATGAGAGAGTCAATTTCAACTGGTTGTTCATGAGAAATGCATTATAGAAAAGAGTTAAAAGCAGGACCCCATTGAAAACAAGACGTTGCATCTCACGTGGGCTATCCTGGTTAAATGCATTACAAAAGTTGGCAAATTCCTATACCAACAGGAAATGGCATCCCCTGAGGATGCTGGTTAAGAGAAAACAAAGGCAGTCCAAAGTCCAAGTGAAAACTCTGCACCCAACTGGGTGTGGAGTTTTTTCTCTGTTTTAAATTCCATACCCAACTTAAAACAAGATACTATATATTGCAGCTCGAGTTGGTACAGCATTAGTACTTCTGGTTGCAATCCAAATCCCAGGTTTGGGATCTGAGCCAGGATGCATGGTGCCTACTGGAAAAGTGGGGGCCTGGAATTTATCTTGGGTGCCTCTTGCCTCAAGGATGGAAGACATCTCCTTCTCCTGTATGGCTGTTCCATGGTTGCCCAGTGCCAGAGACGTGCTGGGTCATAATGTCATCGTTTAATAGTGTCTGCATTATGCAAACCCGGACCTGTGCACTCTCGTGTTGGACCCCAGGAGTCAGACTCCTTAGTGGAGGGGGTCCAGGGGCACAAGCCCAACACAGAAGAAAAGATAACATTGAATCAATGAACAAGTATGTCGCCAGCATTCTGTCATGGTGAATTATTGACCCACAGCGCCCCAGGAGAAGGGCACCTACAAGACAAGGAACCTCAGCACACTTTTTCATGCAGGAAGGAATATGAAGTCCCTCTGCGTTGGCCTTACATAGGTAGATATCTGCTCACCTGGCAAGTGATGTGAATGTATCACATCTCCATAGCTAGTTCAGCAGAAAAGTGTGAAAATAAAGAGAGGCTCACCCACCCTTGTGATGGTCCTAACAGGTGCTGTGCTGAATAGCTGGTAAGACTCAAGCCTCAAGAAGGGAAAAGGGAGGGCATAGATGGGCCAAAATACCCAGCACCCTAAGTAGATGAAGCTGCCCTGCCTCCAATGCCACAGAAAGGCCTTGCTAACTTCTCCCACACCTCATTGGTTTCTCCTCACAGACCTCAACCATGGAATGTGGATTCTACTCCAAACTTAGTGAACTGAGGTGGTCCAACCCACCAAGGGCAAGATGTAGGTTGTAGTTGTGAGTCCAAAGAGGATTTTGAGCAGAGGCTAACGGTGAGTTGGAATTATGGAAGACTTCTACGGCAGGTGCAAGGGATTGGTCAGAACATAGAAGCAATTTGGAAGAAATGGTGGTCTAAAGAGAATGTAGAAACATAAGGAGTAAAAGCAGGACACTACTAAAAATAGATGCTGCATCTCACCAAGGCTGTACTGGGTGAATTCAATTTAAAGAACCCATTGTAAATTAGATATGAGATATTGTTTTGCAGCTAAGCTATCCATGGTAAACACATTGTATAAACTGGTAACATCAGTACCCTACTGAAAATGAGTTGCTGTGCTGCTTCTCAACTGGTCTGAGCTAGCTTGGATACAGTTTAAAATGAGTAAAAATAGAACCCCTCTGAAGATAATATATTGCAGCTCATCTGAGTTATCCTGTGTAGCAACAGTGTAAACATGGGTAAAGACAGGACCCCACTGAAAATAAAGCATGGCATCTCAGCTTAGCTATGTCACAACTCTGAACTGGAACCTTCAATCAAAATATTATCTTTTGATTGGAAGTAAATTGTTATTATGGCTAAAATACATACATTGGATCCTATGAACTATGCATGCAGGGGTACACGGAAACCACGTGTACCCCACCCGCATTTCTGTGCACCCATGGACAGGTGCACACAGGTCAGTATTCACTACCAGCTGTCACCTGCCCATGGCCCTGTTCCCCAGTGTGCAGGACTCTGCAGGGTGACTGGGGCTGGGGACATGGACCTGGCTGGTATCCAATTGGATGCCCGGACTGGGACACAGAGTGGATCACCTCCTTGGCAGGGCATATGTTGACCAATGGCTGGTGGCTGAGGCAGTGAGAGGAGGGCACTGCCACTGGCCCTCCCATGATGCGGCCCCAGATCGTGTTTCAGTGACAAGGTGGGGGGGTCTGTTGCCAGTATGGGGGGGCATTGTACCCCACAACATGCCTGTGTGGCCCAGGGCAGGGGTTGACTGTGGTGCCATTTAGGGGGTGCATCCATAGGCCGGTGCCTGTGTGGGCATGGTGGGGGAGTGCCAGGTGGTTGCCATGCACTGCTGTGTCCTGGGTGGTGCTGGGCAGTCATGGGGTGGTCTGGCAGCAGTGGTCCCACTGGCTGAGTTGCCTAACTGCCCTGTCCAGGTGGTGAACAGTGGTGTGCATTACGCACAAAGGGGGCCTATGGCAGGGTTCTCCCTGTCGTACCCTGAGCCCTCCTTCACACCTCCATGGCCAGCACTATGCTCCTTAGTGCATGGCTTGGAGTGCTGACCCAACCCTCATCCACACTGGGGCATTTTTTTTTTTTAATTTTTTAGTTGTTTAACCAGGCATTGCTCTTCATGTGGCCAGGGAATTGAGCGTGTAGGTTCTGTGTGCCATCCCTTGGTGCATACCACATGGGGGTTAGGTAGGGTGCAGAGTGGCCACACACAACAGGTATGTGCATGTAGCTACTCCACTCCAATGGTGCATAGGGCCCTGTATGTGCAAAGCCAAAGCTTAAAAGAGTTTTTTGAAATGTATGACATCATGCATTCATCACCAAGAAGATATTGTTTTTGATAAAAATATATTAATTAAGCTACACACTACAAAAGATCAAAGAATTCACAATTGTTAACACATACATGCACTACATATAGACCGCTTGCTTCAAAAAGAATCATTAGGTTCAGTTTGCAAACAAAACATTTCTTTCACTGTAACACCATGTGTTTTTTTTTCAACGTTACTTGTACACATCCTGGACCTGGTTATTATATCTTTCTTATTTGCATTCTATTTCCAGGGTTTGTTGTGACTTGGTCTGTTATTCTGCTCTGGTTTTTAATGAAGTTTATTTAATTTGGAAAAAAAAACAATAACACTGTGGTTTATCTCTTGGCAGACCTGATCAAACATGTTATGTTACTGTGAATGCCCATTAGATTGCACTAAGACTCAGATTTGACCACCCCACCAAATTATTCTGATTTCAGCACATGCCGTTTAGCAAAAGTATTATTAAATAAATACTTAAATGTGTCAATAGCATGAAGCCTCTTTATTTGCAATCTTGGCAGGGAAGCAAGAGGTCTTTGGGCTCTTAGTTTCTGAATTCACAGATCCCATTCTGATTCTTTTGCATAAAGCAGTGTCCTGCTAGCTTGGATCATGTTTCAGCCACAAGTCCATTTTCTTTCATGATCTTCACAAAAGTTCAAAATTACAGAGCTACAGGATTTGGCTGGTGCATGGCAATGTCTAAAAATCTTATTTCTGCCCCTTCATAACACTCTCATGCTGCCCATGGGAAAGGTTTCGGAGACCACTGTGAGTATATCATTAATTGCAAAAGATGAGATCTTTTTTTTCCCTCTGTTTCCAGGGAATGAAGAATTGCTGTGTCCAGGGAAGGCAGCAAATGACAAGTATCCAGGCCTCATTTTCTTAACTATCTCTCCAGCAAAAAGCCAACACTTGAAAGCATATGGATTCATCTTTGTAAGTGCTGAGTCAAGACCCCTTTTATGCATCATTCATTAGGTCCTTTGATTAAAAGTTCAAGACCCCTTTACTAAGCCCCCTTTATGCATTATTTATCAGTCCTTTGATCAAAAGTTCATGATCTACTATAGCCTCTTGTAGCTCAGTATATCTTAGAGGCTAAAGTAACAAGCTGGGAATGAACTTAGTACATCCAGCAGACAAAGGCTTGAGTCCCAAAACCTCCACTTGCATACTGAGTGACTCTCAGCAAGTCACTTAACCTCCCCAGTGTTTGAGGGTTGCCCCTGAAAACAATCATTGTGCATAGTGCACCTTAGCTGGTTACCAAAATAGTAATAATATATAAAAGAAAAGATTTTGCCTATATTTTTGTAGCAGTCTCACATTCCATTGTCATTGTGGCCTCTTTAATTGATGGAGGTCGGCTGACATTTAAGGTACATCCCAACATGGAATGTCCTGAATGTGTTTCCATCTACCCTCTGGTATTTTTTCATTTTTTGTGAGACTACCCTCTTTATATATTAACTCCTTCCTCCTCACACTGGCATGCTTCTGCATGTGAAACTCTTTCAATAGTATCCTGCAAGTTTGCAAAGGATTTCCTTAATCTGAATACTTTTAGCATTATAATAAAATGAAGATGCATGATAAGTAATAATAAAAACAAAATAATAAACTTAGAGTGTTAGCTCTGATTAAATTAAATATAATAATATTACATATGGTATCTCATGATATGAGTGATAACTTAGGGGGGACTGGAATAACAGTGACAGAATAACAGAGACCGGCAAAAGCACAACTGGAACAACAGCAATCACCAAAACTGCGACCTTCGGCTTTCACCCCTTCCCAAGTTTTGTTCCCACTGGAATTGATTATTTATAGGAGGGGGTGTGGGGGGAAAAGCCCACCAAAGAAATGCACTGTAATGTTTTCACTATTTTTGGTGATCACTGTTTATGGAGAGTCATCATTTCCTGCCTCTCTCTTTTTTCCTCACTGTGTTATCGTTGCCGTTTTGCTTTTGCCCAAATCACATATAACCTTAAATATTTCGTATCTTAGCCTAATTTATTTTTTTTTGCTATATTTTTTCTCCCCTGTCCCAGTTGGCCCTTACTCATTGCTGTCCTCCCAGCCCCGGCCCCTGAACTTCAGACACCCTGACGTGTACTCCCACAGCCTACTTTCCATAGCAGGGTGGCGGGGAGCCCCCAACTCAACCTGCCAATTCTGGATCCAGCATCAGGGAGGTGTCTTCTCAGGAGTGGCACCTGCAGGGGGCAGCCATTCATGCCACTTGACTGGGATTAGATTTTCTGCTTTTTCCTGGGAATGGGGAGCATACAGTGGCAAAAATGGCAGAGCTGCATGTGCGTCCACATTCAGCATGATGGTTGGCTGCTCCTCCTCCTCCATTCCCCATTGTAGAGGACCCGGCGTGTCAACATCTAGTCTCTGCTAGGTGTCAGGCAGGTGTTGGTCTCTGTTCTCCATCCTCCCTGGGAGAGAAAAGCTGTCCTCCGGATGCTCGATCCTCTCCCTCCCTGGTCGACCTCTGATGACCCACTCACACCACAAACATGGGTCACCAGCATGGCAGGAGGTAAGGCATCTCTGCCTCAGCCTGCCATGCCACTGAGCTTGCTATCTTAGCCTAATTTTTTGTAGAGCCACTTATGGAAAATGTTGTGTAAAATGGGTGTAAGCTGGACATTTGTGAAAGTATGATGTTGAATCCCAACTGTGCTATCCTAGCATAAAACATTATAAAAAATATGTGTATCAGGACCAGACTGAAAATGAGATAGTGCATCTTATCTGGACTATCCTGGATAAATACAGTATGCAAATGGATAAAATTATGACCCTATTAAAAACTGGGTTTTGTATCTCTACTGGGTCACTCAGAGTAAATACAATGTGTAAATGGGTGAAAGCTAGACTGTAGTGCTGTGCAGAATTTTCAGATTCTAGCAGAATGAAATTTCACAGAATTTTCAATATTCTTCCAAAATTCAGGTGAATTTCACTGGAAACAGAATGGCAGAATTCTGTGGCAGAAAAATGCAGAATGAGTTTTTCCACACATTTCTGTGGAATTGTAGTCCTCAGATCTCAATATTTTCTGTGAAAATGGTTGCGGAATGATTTTCCCTGGAAAATGCTGTCCCTCTGAATATTCTTCTGTGGATCACAGCAGAATGAAATCCTCAGAAGAGCCAGCAAAATTACAGTAGAAATTCTACTGGTGGAATGGTCATTCTGCGCTAATTTTGCCAGCAGATTTCCACATTCCACACAGCACTACTAGACTGTACTGAAAATGAGATACTGGAACGGGACTGGGATATCCTGTATAAATACAGCATAAAAATGACTAAAACAGGACCCCACCCAAAGTGATGTATTATATATCAGGTGTACACTGGGTAAATACATTGTTAAAAGGAATGAAACCAAGACAACAATGAAGTGAGGTTATGCATCTGAGTTTAGCAATCATGCATGAATGCATTTTTATGTTTGCTGACTCAAGCAGTGCTCAAGAAACATATTGAGGTTAGTAGAGTATTGCAGAGATGTGGCAGTGTTTGGCCAAGCCAGTGAACGCTTTCAGGAATGCGTCCCTCAGCCACCAATCAAAATGGAAGCAGCTAAAGATGGCAGTTTTGGAGCTCCACTCATGGACAGTTTTGTCATTACAGTGGCAGATCCCCCCCCCCCAAGCAACCAGGCACATTCCAGCCATGCACATTAGAGTGCACAGTAATGCACATGGCTGCACTTACGAGCAACTCATTTGCTCAGTGTGCCTTTCCCAGTGAAATAAATAAATGAGCTGTGCCACCCTTTTGCATAAATGGTGGTTTCTGCTGCCCACCACAGACTCCCCCCAAAGCCGACATCTGGGTGCCCAATCCCCATGTTGGCATGCCCCCCAGCCCGAACATATCTTTTGCTGATGACAGGGTGCCCAGTCCCTATGTTGGCAATGCCGCCCCCACTATTGTGGCACACTGGGAGCCCACCCCAGTATGCCAAAGTAATTGTCTTTTTCCAACACTGGGATGCCCACTCCCGGTGTTGAATGTGCCCCCAACACCCCCTTTTTTTCACCCAACCTCAGGGTGCCTAATCTCTGGGTTGGCATTGATCCCCCTTCCACTAGTCTGGCACACTGGGAGCTCACCCCCACTGTGATGAAATCCGTTTTGTAATATTTCACCTGCAAAAAAGAAAACAGTCCCACAACATATTTTTTTTAAACCTGAAAAAAAGAAAACGGTCCCTCTTTTTTCTCTCTGGCCACCTCCTCCAACTCTCGGCCTCTATCTGTGCACCTCACCTCCCTGCACCCCCCTCACCCATACTTACCTCTAGAGGTCAGGAGCAGTGATCTTCTGTGGATCGGAAACACGTCTGCACTCTTCAAAGACCAACCAGGAACTGAAGAAATGATGGTAAGCCCTATAAAGGCAGTGAATGGGGGGGGGGGTTCAATTTAGGTTGATATCTCAGCCAATTTTTGGCATTTTGGTCCCAAATTATCAACATGGGGTTCTTGGGACCTCACCTCATGAACACTGGCACTGTTATTTTGTTTCTCAATCCTGAAAGGTGATTTTGTGGTCGCTGCATGGAATTACCTTTCGGGACCAATTAATGACAGTGGCACTGTCCATGACGTGGAGTCCCAAAGAGTCCATTTTAAAATTTGGACTGAAAATATCAACAAACTCCTGGGGCATTAAGGTTTGCAACTGTAACACCTGCTCTGTAAAGATTGACAGGCGTCGGGGGTGCGACTTGGATTAGTCGGCTGTAATGCTCATGGCATTCTATCCCCACCTTACAGCCACTGACAGGCAACAAGGTGTGCCTTGGGGTCTTCAGCACTAAAGTTCATCCCATTCTCCTATACTGCACCCATCTCAGCTTATTTCCTTATGAAATGGGTTGAGCATAAGGGTTGAAGACCCACAAAGCACACCGCAACACCTGTTGGTGCCTGCAGGGTGGGGTGAGGTGAAACTGCATAAGGGTTATGGCCGACAACCCAAAGGCACACCCCAACACCTTTCAGTCACTGCAGGGTTGGGGTGGGGGGTCTGTGTTAGTTCAATACTTCATTACCATTCCTATTATGCATCTCTCTAACTCCAGCACTACCACTGCCAATGCCAGCAAGCAAACATTAGGCATTGACAAATGCTGTTAATATTTTCACTCCCAATTTCCAACATTGCCATTTGTTTACACCTCCTTATAAAAAGTACAGCTGCCATGTTTTGCATCCTGCCTGAAATGTGTTTTCGCACCTGTGGTGCAGAATGGAGCAGTTGTTGTGTGAAATCAACTTTTGGAACAGATTAATGAAATCACAGTGCCACTGTTCATGAGGGGAGGTCCCAAAAAGGCCATGTTGAAAATTTGGTGAATAAATTCCAAAAAAATGAATGCGTTACAGCAGTGCGTTACGCAATTTCTATGCACGCTCATAACTTCGTCACTTTTTCATATTTTTACTCCATATTTTCAACATTGCCATTTTTTCACAACTTCTCATGAACAGTAGAGATGTAATTTTTCACATCCTGCCCAAAATGTCTTTTTGCACCTGTTGCACCAAATGGTGCATTCACTGTGTGAAATCACCTTTCAGGATTGAGTAACAAAATGATAGTGCCACTGTTCATGAGGTGGGGTCCCAAAAAGCCCATGTTAAAAATTTGGAGTGAAAATGCCAACAAATGCCTGGAGCGTTAGGATTTCCAACCGTAATGCCCCACCTTGTACAGACTGACAGGCATTGAGTGTGTGGCTTGGGGTCATCAGCCATAATGCTCACACCATTCCACCCCCACCCCCACTCTGCAGCCACTGACATGCACTGAGGTGTGCATTGGGGCCTTTGGCCTTAATGTTCAACCCATTCTCCCATACTGCACCCATCTCAGCTTATTTCCTTAAGGAATGGGGTGAGCGTAAGGGCCAAACACCCCAAGGCACACCTGTCAGTGTCTGCAGGGTGGATGTGGGGTTTGGCATTAGTTCAATACTTTACTGCCATTCCTATTATGCATCTCTCTAACTCATGCAGTGCCAATGCCAATACCAACAAGCAAACATTTGGCATTGACAAATGCTTGTTTAAAAATGGGTTAAACATAGACAGTGATGGCAGAGAAAGACCAAAGGTTCATCAAGTCTACTCATTAAATGGGCCTGCTGGGGACTGAACACAGATCTACTCTCTATGACCTGGTAGCCTGTAACTCTACCACTACACTGAGCAGGAACTCACTAAACGCAAGACAATTCAAAGGTCACATTTTTTGACTGTTACCACCTTTTATTTAATTTTGTAATCAATGATTCACTCTACGATATATGGCTGCTAGTGCAGTTTCTAAATACTGCTGCTCTTGAAATTACACTTTGTGCATACACCACCTATACTGCATACATGTCACGACAGTGTTAAGTAACACAATTTTCAGACTGTAAGGAGAAAAATGCCTCACCAAGATGTTTAATGTTATGGTGTGCATGGCAAGAGGCAGATTTTTTTTAAGAAACCTCAAAATCACATATCTCCTTTAGAATTGAACTAAAATTTAACAATGAGTTTATTGATGTTATCTTGTTTGTGCTAAGTACCAGCAATTGTATCTCAAAATGTATTTGCTATATTTATGCTTTAAGACATTGTGAGCCTGATATTCAAAGGCTTTTACTAGTGTGAATGTGGTTAGCATCTGCACTACCCTGGGTTTGCTCTAACACTCTGGCTGTGCCAAGGTGGTAAAGCACCTCTGTGATTATGCAAATGAGGTGGTCCTCTTATTCATACTGGGTAGCATCATAGTCAAAGGTGTGTGGCAGTAGTAAACAGCCCCCTGAGTGGTGCTGTTTAAAGATGATGAAATCCACTTCTTAATGAGTCACTAAACTCATTTCTCCCATCCCCTAAAGGCAGGGTTCCTGTAGTGTTGATGCCCATCTCTGTGCCAAGCTGCTCCTCACCTTTCTCCAAACTGCCCATCTTCATGTTGCCTAACAATCCCTGGTGTTCCAATGGTTCCATCCACACCCTATTGCCTGTCCTCATTTTATCCAATAATTCGTGGAGGTTCAGTGGTTCCCCATCTTCAGATCACCCATTTTTTAATTTTTATTTTCTGTTTTAAGACCCTCTTCAGTATCGCATCTCTCCTCTCTCTCAGGGTCTTGCAAGGTGTCCGTGTGGCTCGTCCATACCCCAAGAAACATAGAAATTGACAGCAGATAAGGACTGTTTGACCCACACAGTCTACCCATTTTCCTACCTACTGTAATACTGCTGACTTACTTGGTCTCTGGCTTATCCCTCCCTTTCCTAACCATTAAGGTTCCCTTATGTCAATCCTGTGCATTCTTGACACCCGTTACAGTTTTGCCCAGACTAACTCTGCTGGGAGGCTGTTCCATGCATCCACCACTCTTTCCGTGAAGAAGTACTTCCTCATGTCTCCCCTGAATTTAACCCCCCTCTAGGTTCATAGCATGACCCCTTTTTTTAAGCACCTTTTTTTCGAAAAATGCTTCCCTGTTGTACCCTATTTATACCCATGAGGAATTTAAAAGTCTCTATCATATCCCCTTCTCACTCCTTTCCTCTAGGGTGTACATATTGAGTTCATCTAACATCTCCACATAGAGCTTTTTATGCAGGCCCTTCTCCATTTTTGTTGTTCTCCACTGGACCACTTCTACATTATCTATGTCCTTCTGGAGATGTGGTCTCCAGAACTGCACACAGTACTCTGAGTGAGGTCTCACAAATGATTTACATAGCGGTATCACCACCTCCCTCTTTCTACTGGTGATACAACTACCTATGTACCCTGTCATCCGACTAGCTCTCCCCACTGCCTTGTCACACATTTTTCGGCCAGCTTTAAGTTGTCATATCTCTTTACTGCTTGGTGGTCATCAGTGCCACTTTCCCCATCTTGTACTCTCCTCCTGGGTTTCTGCACCCCAGGTGCATCATTTTTCACTTTTTCACATTGAATCTTAGTTGCTACACTTTTGACCACTCCTCAAGCTTTTTTATATCACTATTCAATTTTTTCCATCCCATGGAGTGTCAACCCTATTGCAGATCTTTGTATCATCTGCAAAAAGGCATACCTTCCCTTCTAGCCCCTCTGCAATGTTACTAATAAAGACATTAATTATTTGCCTTAATGGTTCCCTGTTCAAAACACCATTGCATAGTTTTAAATTATATGGGATGGGGCCACTTCATCTACATTTTCGATTTCAGATGGCAAACTTTATATTTAAAATTTTGAAATCTGGTGGACCTTTAAGTTTGTATAGACACTTTCAATCATTTAACTCAGGTTTCTTTTCAAGAAATAGGGTTGATAACAGATCTTTGCAGTTGCCCCAGATGAGGACTGTTAGTGGTCAGATGCTTTTATGTATCTTGGTCCATTTACTGTACCTGCAATAATCTCCCAATTTTACTTGAAGCCTCAAATGTTTCTACTTTTAAGAAATTGTTATTGGATTACTTTGAGGGTTTTGTTAAATGTGATTATTTTGGTTAATGTAATGTATATTATTTTTTTTATTTAGTTATTAGATGTTGAATTGTATTTATGTTGTTTAGTTATGTTTAGTGTGAGTCACACCTGTAAACAGAACTTTTCTGTTCTAGAGTGCTAACTGATTAAGCAAATAAACAAACCAGTCCCAGTACTGATCACTGTGGCACCCTGTTGGTCACCCTTCTTTCCTTGGAGAGAATTCCATTTACTACTACCCTCTGTCACTTGTCTCACAACCAGAAATCTTACTCAGTTTAACATGAGAACAGGTGATCATGGATGGGGGACCACTATGCCACCAGGGATATTATTCTGAACTTCAACAAGAGATTGGGGGAGGGTGGGGGACCACTATGCAACCAGTCATACTATTCTGACAATCAACAGATATCAGGGAGACCACTATACCACCAGGGGTACTATTCTGACAAACAATGAGAGATTGGGGTGCAGAAAATACTGGATCACCAGAGCTTTCACTTTTCAACAGAAATTGGTGATAAGGAGCTGCATCACTACATGCAAATGAGCCAATAATGGACATTCAGATGGTCCCTTACCACCTTGCATGCTCAATGAACTAATTTGCATGTTCTGTTTTAAATGGCCCATAGGAGACCTGGTGCCAACTCATTTTGGGCAGCGCTATCTCCTGTTGGCCATATGGATCTTTGGTCCATGTTGGAGCTTTCGGATCCACTTAGCACTTATTGAAATTGACCGATACTCAGTCAGATTGCACCGCTCCGTCGGCAAGCACTATCCATCTCAGTATTGCCAAAAATGAGAGAAGGCAAGCACAGTGCAACCAGCTGCACTGTGCTTGCACCAGTCTCTCAATATTAGGATCTGTTTCCCCCAAAATTGGTTAGGTAAGCTAATTTGCATTGACTTTCTAATATGAAGTAACATATCGAACTGTGTAAAAAAAATCACTTGATCCAAATGTTATTGTCAATTCATCTTTGGGGTTTTAGTTTACTTAAGTATTAAAATATTTTATAACAGTAACAGTTTTTGTCTGTTAAATGAGCTATTCCATTTTGTACAGGTTTAAGGTTTGGCATTTGAGTAATTTTTGCATGGCAGTTAATATTTGGTTCAACCACATGTTTAGGTTTGCTTAGTGTAGAAAATGTCACCAATTCAGATCAATTAATCTCCACATGTTCTGTATCAAGTTTTCATTCATATTATTTATTTATTAACAATTTTTGACCAGGAGTGGTATACTAGGCACACTACCTTGTTTCTGGGTGCGTCCTTGGCATGGGTACCATGGTCCTGTTTTTATTTTCTTGATATTAATTGGTTTTCACCGTTTGACCATAAATGTACCACTCCTGCACTCTTTCTGGACTTAAGCAAGGCTTTCAATACTGTAGACCATAATATTCTCCTGGATAAGTTCTCAAGTGTCGGGCTAAGTCCAACTGTAGTAAAATTGTTCAGATACCATCTCACGGATAGGTATCAGCAGCTGAAGGTCGAAGGCCTAACCTCCACCTGTGTATGTATTAGTAAAGGTGTGCCACAAGGCTCCATATTGGGCCCTTTACTGTTCACAATTTATATTAATGACCTATGCCAAAACATCACCAATGCTAACCTCCATTTTTCTGTGGATGACATGGTATTTTATTCCGCAAGTTCACACCCAGATATAGCATTGCAGTCCCTACAAGAAGAGTTTAATTTATTACAAATCAATTTCCATACAGCTAAGCTCCTTTCAAACATGGCCAAAACCAAATACATGGTGTTTTCACATAAAAATACTCCCCCCCATATCTGGCATCAACAGCCTCACTAACGAAACAATCAAACCTGTAGGCACCTTTAAATATCTTGATATGTGGTTGTACAACAGACTTACATTTAATGCACACATAGAAGCCCCCTGCAAGAAACTACATTAAATACTGGGTTTTTACTTTCATAATTAATCTTGCCTAACCTGAGATGATAAGAAAGCACTGATGCAGGCTACTTTCCTTCCTGTGTTGGACTATGATGACATTATAGAAGTGCCGCAGTCTTACACTTGGGTAGATTAGACGTTTTGTACCACACAGTGCTTTGCTTCAACAGTGAGCTCCCTGCCATTAAAGATCGCTGCCTTCTTTATAACGAAGTGGGATGGCTAGGGCTCAGTACTAGAAGATAAAAGACACTTAAATCTTTGGACCTGTGGAGAGGTTTTGGGATAACAGATGGGCCAGATACCAAACTTCAGGTTCAACACACAATCTCTGTGTGATGTTTATTCAAAATACAAGAAATAACCTTTTGCAATGGAATATTTCTTTTTCAGTGCATCAGTTTGCAGCAACAGACTATGAATGTCCTTTCTCCGCATTTAGCCAGCACCTACTGACACTGATCTCTGATCCAGTTCACTAGTTGAGATGAAACCATAACCCTTATGCAGGCCTCATTTCCTTATGTAGTGGGGGCCCAAAAAGAAGAAAAACAAAACAAGCTATAATCAAAGAACCTCAATGCTGAATCACTGAGAGAACAGTTACCCTAAAGGGCATTGGTAACAAATCAAGTTTCAAAGACATACATCATCATCCATACTTCCATAATGCAATGCATAATGGGATATATGCAAATCGCCATGCGATTTAGACTTTTTTTCCGTTTACAACAATTTGCATGCATTTTAAATAGCACAACTAGCTTACTTTCTATAATAGACACCTAGTACTTTTTTACCATTATCAAAACACCAAGTGCCATGGTATTTTCAACATTTACATGTTTCATAAACATAAGGTATATACATTAAAGTACTTTATAACATAGTGCTATTACATACTAAATCCAACAACAATAAACACAACCTGTTTTACATATACTCTGAAGTCACCACAATAACCTTCTCGTATGAGGACCTAAGAGGGAAAAGGAAAATCAAAGAGGACACTATTTCATAGTCAAGGGAGGGAGGGGGGGGTGCCCACAGGTGGCCAACCTTATGGACTAGAAATTGTAACAGATAGATTAGGCTAAGAAATAGAAGAACTGTTGCAACAGATTTAAGAAAAGGTTGGTCTCAAGAGTGGCAGGAGCTCCCAGTCACATATCCCCCACCTTAAGAGGGAAGCAGTTATTGCAGACTGCTTACCACCTTCCTGTCCCAGGAAGGGATGGAGCTTCTACCCATCCATCTTCAGAAGTTATGTCTCAGGATCCCTATTAACGATTAATATTTCATCATAAACATAGTGGAAATAATCATTCTTTACCCCGAGGCATAAACACATTTCTCAACAGAGACTAACGGTACCTTCCCATCTGCTTTTAGGGAAAGTCTGTTATATTTAACCAGAAATCTGGACATCTGTAAAGTCCAGTATCACAGAGAAACCTTTTCTCTGGGGTGAGTAATTACCTGATCTAACCCCACCAGACATGTCAGTTTTAAACAGGGGCCCATTCCTAGGTTCAACCCCTCTACATAAACCAACTATGACTCTTGATTCATTTCCCTTTTTACAGATATAGACACCAGAAGATAGACACTCAATGTGTTACCCCAGCACAGGTTCCAATCCATTTTCCACCCACTTCTCCTTTGTAGGTTTTCACTCAGAAAAGAATAAAAGACATGTACCACCTCAGACTCCTTGTCTGCCCTTGGGTACCTCTTTCTTTGACATCAGGCCCACCCCTGACCAAACATGCTACACTTTTGCCTACAGAAAGGGACCATTGCAGAGCCACCTCTGGCCTTGGCTGCAACTAACTTTACCCCTCTGTCTTACATAAAGTGTCTGCAGGAATATGGAAGGAGCAATAGTAGTTTCTACTCTCCTATTTCAACCTTTTATAACTTATGACCCCAAATCCTTGGTCATCTTATCCCCAGGCAGGTCTCTACAGAAACCTACAGGATGCCAAGGAACCTCCCATGCTGAATATGCTGCAATGGTAAACAGCAGGTTCCTCAACTTTTTAACTCTGGGGTGTCTTAGTAAACATCCTTTTAATCACTGTGCTATTTTCAGCCATCTGTTACCATCTAATACCCTGTAACCTATGTGAGAGTTTCCCTTTTTCCAAGGGTGACATTTTTTAAATGACCTCTACCCTCCTTAACTTTAGCATACTGTAACAGTTTGACAATATTAGTATTTCTAGCATGCAGTATACCCCAGTCAATACTGTTAATTAGCTACATCAATACAAAAAAAAGTCCTTTAAGCCTCATAGGCTTCTTCTTGCTTGCTTGGAGTCTTCAACCCCAGCACACTATCAGTAGACACAGTCTTACTTGGGGTCTCACATTCAAGTTCCATACTTGCATTTCCAACCTCAAACAGGTAACATCCTGGGAACACAGGAAACAAAGGAATATCCTGCTCAGTCAGGGGTCCTCCTCAAACTGAGCCCATGGAAAATCCTCTTCCGACTCTTTGTCCAAGCTCTCCAGCAGGAACCTCTCGAGCACCTGGCACCAGTGTTCCACCTCTCTGCGTAGTCAGTCTGCCTCCAGCCATTGCCCACTCATCCAGTGGATCATCCTCATCAGGGTCTCCACCTCCTGGATGTTGTCTCTTGCACCTCCAGCCTGCCTCGACCTGCATGTCTTAATCTTCTTCAGGCTTGGCCTTCCTCTGAGCTATCTGGTCCAGTCCAGGCAGCAGCTTCTCTCCATCTGTCAGCCATGGTTCTGGCCAGAACTCCATAGACTTTCTTCTCCGGGTTCTCCTCTGGCAACTACTGGTGCCTTGGTCCACCTGGGATACCTGGGTGATATCCATTGAAAAACATCCCTCTTTGGCCAGTCCAGATGCTTCCAGCAAGTTATCCCACTTTTTACACCAAATCTGTGGAGGGGTTGTGGGATAACAGATGGACCAGATACCAAACTTCAGGTTCAACACACAATCTCTGTGTGATGTTTATTCAAAATAATAGAAACAACCTTTTGCAATGGAATATTTCTTCTTTAGTACATCAATTTGCAGCAACAGACTATGAATGTCCTTTCTCCACACTTAGCCAGCACCTACTGACACTGATCTCTGATCCAATTCACTAGTTGAGATGAACCCATAACTCTTATGCAGGCCTCATTTCCTTATGTAGTGGGGGCCCAAAAAAAAAGAAAAACAAAACAAGCTATAAACAAAGAACCTCACAGTTACCCCAAAGGGCAGTGGTAACAAATCAAGTTTCAAAGACTTACATCATCATACATACTTCCATAATGCAGTGCATCATGGGATATATGCAAATCACCATGTCATATAGACTTTTTCAGTTTACAACAATGTACATGCATTTTAAATAGCACAACTAGCTTAATTTCTATAATAGATACCTAGTACTTTTTACCATTATCAAAACACCAAGTACCACGGTATTTTCAACATTTACAGGTTTCATAAACATAAGGTATATACATTAAGGTACTTTATAACATAGTGCTATTACATACTAATTCCAACAACAATAAACACAACCTTTTTTACATATACTCTGAAGTCACCACAATAACCTTCCTGTATGAGGACCTGAGAGGGAAAAGGAAAATTAAAGAAGACACTATAGCATAGTCAAGGGAGGGAGGGGGGGGGTGCCCACAGGTGGCCAACCTTATGGACTAGAAATTGTAATGGATAGATTAGGCTAAGAAATAGAAGAACTGTTGCAACAGATTTAAGAAAAGGCTGGTCTCAAGAGTGGCAGGAGCTCCCGGTCACAGGGCCCTTAAAACCTTACATAACTCATTACCAATATGTATTTCCTTGCTTCCCTGCAAGACTCAAGGCCCATACATACTTAGGCTGCACAATGTCATCTTGCTTGTTATCCATTGGCCATGCTCAAAATATGGAAAGATGGCCTTCAGCTGGGCTACCACTAGAGTGTGGAATGCTCTTCAGGAATTAAACTACCTACCCCTGTCTGTCCTTCATTCTTCCAAACCCTTCTTAGCCAGTACTGTACAGACAAATGTGCTTGCCATTAACATTATATTTGCCTATTGCATTGTGATTAATTTAATCCATGGCAATCATTCTCCTTGTGCATTAAGCTATATTATTGTCTGTTAATCCTAGGCCTCTTTTCTCAAACATTCTGTACCAAAAGAGGTTACTATTTATAAAAATGTGTTACCCTTTCCCAATATTTATTTTGTATCTTCTGCTTTTGTATACTGCCATTCCCTATGTAATAGGCACCATCAGTTGTTATTTTACTCCTAAATTGTAATTCCAGTCTTTATGTATTGTTTTTACTGTCCTACCCAGGACCTCATTGCAAATTAGCTTTTGCTCAATAGAGCGTCTCCCGGTAAACCAAATAAAAATTAAAAAATACATTTATTACTATAAGATTCCTCAGGTTTTGCTTTTTCTAGTTACTTCAAGCAGACTGAGCATGGGCATGTGTTCTCAGTCTTTGAACCAATGTACTACATTGTCAGTTGCAAAATCTGTTTCACATGCCCCATTCATAAACACCATTGCATTTAAAGTTCAGTCTCAGAATGAGCTGTATCTCTGGTAGGTGAAGAGCTATAGAATATTCTTGAATGATCCTATTACAAGGGGATCTCTCCTTAACATTTTATTCATTTATTTTTGGTGCCACTATAGTTCAAGTCCATTGTGACATGGTATTGCTTTCTCAGTTTAATAACTTCTGTAAACAGGCTCCGGCTGCTTCCCAAGCTTTGAACAGTCATACCATCATATTACTCACAGCGTGATCACAAAATATAGATAAAGTTTATAATAAAATGTTGAGATACCTCTCAGTACTCTAAGACATATCCATGGAAAAATGTTTGTTGTTCTATAAACTGTTGAATAAAACTTCTTCGTATTTCTACTCAATGCAGACTTTTTTTTTACTTTAAAATACATCTCACAGTATTGTCTTCCAATTGGTTTAGCTCATTCATCCAGCATGTTGTTTACATTGTCTGCTACCAAATAGAATAAATATTGGAGCAACTACATTGTTTCTCATTACAAACTTCAATCTTTTCCACAAAATATGTTTATATATGCTTCAGAATACCCAGAAGTATAGCAAGTAAATGATTAAATGATGGTGCTTAGTCATTCTAGTATATAATAGTATCTTCAAACCTCAACACAGAGCATCCAATATCTATAGTAATTTACAATCACAAGGGACTGTCAATAAATTATTGTGCCAAAGATTTTGCTTGAGTACCTTACCTGTGACCTGCCATCCAAACTATCCTCTAAGGCGTCTTAGAAAATGGTCTGAGAAAATTCCGGGCTCTGAATGGCTGAGAGCCCTGTAAAGGTGGGCATCTATCAGACAACAGAGCCCAGGATTTAAAAGTGCCAGTGCCAATGACTGCATCACTAATATTATGGGGCACAGGCAATTTTCAAGTGGCACGACCGCTATTTTTCCACAGTAATGGAGACTGGGCCAAAAGGAGTAATTCAGAATTCTGTCCCTCTCCCCCTCTCCCATGGCAGACCCATCCCTCCAGTGTCAAAATCCTTCCCAAACATAAAAATCAACAACAAAAAGAAATGGAACCTTTTTACTGAAGCCAAACCATGTGAACTCCAGGCACAGCCCACAGTTGTCATGCCCCACAATGACAGCTGCTAACCTCCAAACTGCAATCTGGCAGCATGTCTCCCTGTACGGGCAATGGAACTGAGGAAAGTCCATTAACCACATCTGAGCCCCATTAAAATGAACCAGACAAAATGCAGTAAAACAGAGCAGTAATCACTTAAAGAAAACAGCAGAGCATAAAATAGTCACAACTCACAGAAGAATAAGAAAAGGTGCATATTAAAAACAAAGTTGAATGACTCTGTTTCCCAGTACCATGGTTCATAAACGTTGCCCGCCCACTACCAGTAATGGCATGTTCAGACAAAATCACCCTGATGCAAGCATTAACATATGCCTTTTTTACGGCCTTTCTTTGTTTCCCCACATACTCTGCCATCCTTTACACAGGCCTGACACCAATCGTACATCAAACCCACGGAAGCCGCAATCAAGCTATCACTGAACCAGATGCTCCACACATTCCTAGTTATCATGGCAAATATGAGAAAACTATGAGCACTGCTGAGTTACAATAATAAAATAAAATTTAGAGAGCTACCATACAACAACACACATCTGTTGTCCACTTCCTGTCTGTAGGTATTGGGGTTGCATGCCTGACACCTGCATCTTCTGATTGCAACCCTCCAAAAAGAAAAAAAACTCCTATAAGAAGGGTAGATGACTTCAGTTTAAGAGTTTTTTTTTAACTACAGCAATGAAGACAACAGAGTGCTTAGCAGAGAGTTTACAACAAAGTCCATTTGTTTTACTGGAGCTGGTGGGGGGGCGGGTATGAGGTTAGTATAAGAGAATGGCTCTATGACCTGTGTGGGGGGAGGGCACAGGAGATGGAACAGCACACAAACAGAGGGACTACTTTACAAAAAAAGGCTTATTTACACATTTTGTAGTCCTTCTGAAACTGTTTTCCTCATCTATTTTCTTACTGAATTCGAATTTAAACACAGTGACATTTTCTAAGCACAATAATACCCTTCAGGGTGGGCAGTATTGGGCTATACCTGCCCTTCCAAGGGCTACAAGACCCTCCACCTGTGGCGTTGGGCCTTATTACATCCCTGGGCAGGTGGTTATAGCCCCATTTTGCCCACCCTGTTGGGTATTATTGCTTGTGCAGCCCTTCCCCAAAAGGACAAGACCTTCCTTGCAACCAGGCCAAAAAATGGTTGTAGTCCATATAAAAATGACCAACTGGGACATCCACAGAGCACAGTGACACTTCTAAGATGCTAAACCAGATCTCTGGGGTCTTGATAAAGGCTGGCAGCACAGGTCTTGAAAAAAACTGGCAGCACAGGTCTTGAAAAAGACTGGCAACACATAGGCTCTTACAAGGGACACAGTTTAATGCTGGACCTGGTCAACATAGGATCATGAAGGGGAGTGATGCTGATTAACAGCATGCACTGGATACTAGTGACATCTCCTGGATTGAAGCTTGGAAGGGGGCCCCATACACCACCAGGAGGGCCAGACAAGGGCCAGAATTATTTAGACATCAATACACAAGTAGGACATAAGGTACAGTATCAAGAATTGGGGAATGATGTAGGCAGTAGCAAATAGCTCACTGCAATCTATGGATAGCACAGCACCATACGACAGGCACTGTGCCATCCACAGATTGTCATGGTATTTAAAGAGCTGGTAGAACCAAAAATAGCAGACAGGAAAATGTTACAAATTTTAAAAAGTAGTCAGTTGTAAGTTTTTAGTTCAAGTTTTTTTTCCTTTTCCTTTTGCTCATTTTAACATTTTTTAAGTAACAGTAATATGCTGAATGTGACAAATAGCACTCTGCCTGGCCGGTGACATTTATCATTTTTTTCCCTCACTACATCATCTGCACTGTGACCTCACTGACTGTGACATCACAGGCAACTGACTTGGTAGCTACAGTGTGACTTTTCCTGTGTAGCCGTGATGTCACACTCAGTGAGGTCACAATGCTGATAATTAGTGGGGTGAACATGCTGTAACAAGATACGTCAACTGCCAGGCAACGTGTTGTTCCACAGATCACATCTACTGACTTCAAGTACAGATTTTTCTAGTTATCCAAAGGCAAAAGAAAAAGCACCTCAAATATAAATAATGTTAATAGCGGATTGCTTTTTAAAAAAAACTACTATTAATTTTTAGGCAGTACAGAAGTTCTTTAATAAAGAAACATGCAATATACCTGTCATAGTACGTTAACCCAACATACTGTGGCTCAGTAATGTTGTTTGCCAAATGTCCCATTCCAAATGTCCTGAAGTTGTTAAACATAGAAACAGAGGCAATGCAGGCAGAAAATAAATGGCCATTGGTTCATCTAGTCTGCCCAGTTTCCACTACTCTACCCCATGACTTATTGCCCAGATGGGATTTCTTTTTTTTTAATTCAATAAACTTTATTCATTTTTAATTTGTTATTAGACAAGAACAGAAAATAAAATACAGTGTAGTATACAGAGATATAAGGACAATCATAGTCGTAATATCAGTATTCAAGTACACTTATTTGGGTACATAGTGATGTTATGCAATCCAGATCATCTAATACGAATACAAGCTTAAAATAAAAGTATACTACAACAGAGCAGAGGGCTGGGTGAAATCTTTAACAAAAAAAAACCCTGCATAAAGACATCAAGTACTTAAGGTTTCTCCCTGAAAGCTGGCGACAATTTTTTAAAAAGACATTCAGTCACTGGATTACCTTCTCAAGGCTTCCATGCTGTTAACAATGCATCTAAAGTGCCCCATCTATCTAAATAACCTTGCAGTCGATTATCCATACTAGCAATATGCTTTTCTAACTGCAAAGCCTGCAAGATTTCTCTATGCCATTCTAGTATTGTAGGTAAGGAATCATCAGTCCAATGTCTCATGAGTATAAGTTTAGCCACTGCAGAAATAAAAGCCATAAAGTATTTCTTCAATCTTCCTTTTGGGTAGTGATTGAGTAAACAAACTTCTGGAGAAAATAATGAGTCTAAGGCTAACATAGGGTCTAAGGAATTTCCTATAGCCCTCCAAAATAACTGTACTTTAGGGCACACCGATAACATATGATGAAGGTCCCCATTTCCATTAAGGCACCGGGGGCAATGAGGGGATGATACTTTACCAATTTTGTAAAGTTTCTGGGGAGTATAATATAAGTTATTCATAATATTAAACTGTACAAGATGCAGACGGTCTTGTTTAACAAATCTATATAAGTTGTTCCATTTTTGTTGCCAGAAATCAAGTGTAGATGGGAGGGATAAGGCATTAACCCAGTAATGACATATACCAGTGAGTAGCTGGGTGTCAAGAGACTTCAGTTCTTTGTATACCATAGATATAGGATGTGGATGGCTGGCAGCACTAAGGAGGGAGGGTAGGTCCATTTTAGGTGATTCAGGTGTTCCCATAATGGCTACAAAGGAGGCAACCGCCTGCGCAACTTGCCAATATTTGAAGGGATACCCTTCTAATTCAGGAAAGCTTTGTAAGAATTGATTATACGGAAGTATACTGCCATTAGGCATAAGGTCTTTGAGCCTCATGTCTCTTAGAGAGGGCCAAAACGCTGTTGGAATAGGCTTCTGTTGGATCTTAAAATGTGGATTATTTAAAAGTTGTTGTTCTCCATCTACATGCCAATTAACTTTCAGGTAATGCTGTAATTGACTCAGAGATCTCAACGACCATCCTATTGGGGCTTTCCAGAGCTCTTTGGGAATATATTTTGAGGATGAGTATAGTAAAGACGGCAATAAACGTAGTGTGGGGGATACCAAGGTTTTTTCAATATCTATCCAGGAGAGGGAATAAGATATAGGGTCTCCTTCATATAGTTGGGACGTCCAACATGCTAGCTTTGTGATGTGGATTGCTCCATAATAATTAAGTAGGAATGGTAGAAAAAGCCCACCACAAATTTTCAGTGCTGTCAGTTTGTGATATGCCCATGTCACCGTTTTGCCCTACCAGTTAAATTTGTTAAATAAATTTCTGAGATTCAAAAACCATGATTTGGGAAAATAAGGGGCCAACATATTAAGAGGGTATGCAATTCTGGGTAAAACATTCATTTTAATGATGTTGATCCTTACCCGTAGGGAGATTTGTAATGTGTTCCATCTTTCTAGATCCAATTTTATTATCTGGGCTAGTTTAATGAGATTCTCTTTGATGGCAGAAGAATATGTTTTAAGGATTTTAATACCTAAGTAGGTTAGACCTTTATTTTCCCAATGTAATCCAAATTTTTCTACATCTGTTCATAATAATTTCTGATTCAGAGGAAGAATAGTAGATTTTGCTAAATTAAGTTTATAGTAGGAGATTCTTGAAAAAGACTCAATTTCTTGTAGAAGGGCTGGGATACTTTCGGTCGGATTCATCACATGTAATAACAGATCATCTGCATAAGCAGACAGAAGATGTTGTCAGGTTCCTATTTGAATTCCTTGTAAACCCTGCATTGTAAGTAATCTCCTAATAAAGGGATCCAAATAGAAGTTAAAAAGGAGCGGGGAAAAGGGACAACCCTGTCTAGTGCCACAAAGTAATGGGAATGGGTTTGATAAGTAACCATTGCACCAAACCCGGGCTGTAGGAGACGTGTATAATAGTCTAACCCATTTGATAAATGCTTGTGGAAGGCCATACCGGGATAATGCAGTAAAAAGGAAGTGCCAAGAGACCCGGTTGAAGGCCATTTCCGCGTCTAAGGTAATAAGGGCCATAGGTACATCTGAATTATCAGCTAGGGGAATAAGATGCAACAATCGGCGCATATGAACACTCGAGGATCTTCTTGGCATAAAACCAACTTGTTCATTACTAATTAATGTATCCATTAAAGGGCCCAAATGGTTAGCCAGTATTTTTGCTAGTATTTTAACATCAACATTAAGTAAAGAAATAGGATGGTAATTTTCAACATAATGTGGATCGCGACCCAGTTTAGGAATAATAGTGATTAAAGCTTCAAGGTATGTACAATCTGAGAAACCAGATTCATACCAGAAATTAAAAACTCTTGTTAAGAGAAGAGAGAGTTCTGTACTATATAGTTTACAGGTTAGTCGGGAAGCTATCTGGGCCAGGTGACTTATCAACTGTGAGTTGTTTAATTGCCTGTGTGACTTCCGATTCCAGAATAAGGGAGCTCAAAAATGGCTTTTTATCTGTGGATAAAGTCGGGAGGGTCAACTGATCAAAGTATGCTTGTAATTGTTCGCTTGGGATGTTTCCATCTACAGCATGATACAGGTCTCCGTAGTATTTTGCAAAACTAGAAGCAATTTCCCTTGGATTTGTGACTAATGGGCCTTCTCTATGTGGATATAGTCCTGGCACAAAATGAGTAGATTCCACTTGTTTAATATGGAGAGCTAGTAATTTACCAGCACGTTCCCCAGATTCCAAGTATTTCATCTTGACACATTTTAAAGAAAGCTCTGCTTTTTGGGACATGAGATCTGAAAATTGGGCATGTGATGCATGAAGTCTAATCCACTGAGACTCTGTGGAATGTTTGCTGATACTTAATTCCAGGGCTTTGATTTCCAGCGACAATGTTTCCCGTCTGCATTTTAAACTTTTTCGACCTAATAGAAGCCAAGCGTATGCATTCCCCCCATAACACACACTTCAGGGCTGACCAGACTATATCAATACTAAGAGCCCAGATGGGATTTCTGTCGTCCTCTCCCCCATCCATTCCTGCCTTACTGCTGTCCCCCTGAGTAACTATTAAGCCTGTTACTCTGTCTCAGCCATGCTTGAACCCAGTAATGTTTTTTTCACCCACCACCTCTTCTGGTAGGCTATTCCATAGCTCAGCTGCTCTCTGGGTAAATTAATTTTGTTGGTTTACAGCTGCTGTACTGGAACAACTATAAACATTTACCAAACTTTATTTTGTGACTGTTGAATATGACTAAATTTTAAGATCTAAACTAGTATGTCTGTTCTATGTTTACATGTAAACCAGAGCAGCCAAAAGGTTGGTGGGTATTGTAGGTTTCACAGGTATTATCAGAGGGTTGCAAGATGTCAGCAAAACTGTTGACAAGAAAAAAACAACAACTATATAATACCTAAGGAAGATGTATCTGAAAGTACATTAATTTTCAATGATACGTGTGCAGAAGCTTAAACATTTCAAGCCATACTCTCATAATGTTCAAATTTCTGTAATTAGCTCTTTAATTTAAACATATTTTCTGGTACTAAATTTAATGAGGCACTCATCTCCCCAACTTAAAAATATTTTCTGGTAGTGAAATTAATGAGGCACTTGTCTCCCCTATTGCACACATTAATATTCTCCATATATGGTGTAATAAAAACTATTAAGATAAAACAATTCTATAAAGTACTAGTCACTGAGTTCAGTTCCAGAATGCACCATCAGTATTCTGCAGAGACACATTTATGTATGCTTTTTATAGTAAAAATTAGATTGCTATAAAATATATTTTTTATTTTCTAATTCAGTTTACTGGTTTTATTGTATTTCTAATGGTAAACTCTACTAACTAGCAACCAACTAATTAACTTTCAAATGAAAAATGAATAGAGTTGTATTGTCTGAGAAGCATAACACTGCAAATCAAAACATTATATTATAGTTTTTAGTAGTAGCTAAGTTCCCTATTACTGTTGTGACTAATATTTCCTTGACAGGACAATATTCATGATTAATTTATTTTACACTGGAATTTAAATACTGTATATCTCAAAATACTTCTTGTGCTTTTCAACTACTAAGGAAGAATACAGAATTAGTATGTGTATATTGATGTAGTACGTGAGAGGAAACTATTACACAGTTCAAATTATTCCATCTTCTTAGGTCTGAAGAAGATATGGAAGGATATTATCAACGAGGGAATTCAAGCTTTTTCTGAAGATCTCCTGGTGTTGCCCCCAGAGATCATGGCAAGGTGGTTTTACAGAATGAGTCCTTGGAGATAACAGAATCATTCTTTGTTTATCCTTGATTTATATTCAGGAACTTCACTGAAGTATGAACCTGAGGTGATTTGTAAAGTGCTTTTGGTGGTCCCCAGGGGTTCATAGAAAGACTTTCTCATGGCAGTTGCCCAAGATAATCTTTGCAGTGTTTGTGTACTATATTCCTAGATCCAGTAACCATATCATTTGAAATTTGGGCTGGATTTTCAAAAGCTCAGGACTGGCGCAAGGGGATTGCATCAAGGACAAATGGTGCAAAGAGCTCCTTTTGCCGCACCATATGCCAGTCTGGATTTTATAAGGCACCTAACGCCAACTGGGGTTGTGCCATCCTTTCAATGGCTGTATCCATGTGCCATGGTGGAAGAGGGATTGTTTTATTTTTTTTTATTTATTAAAGTTTTGGATAACACCTTTAAGCAAACAGAGCTCTTTTACAAAGGTTCCACATCATGGACACTGGGCAAGTTAAGACAAGACAGGCAAGTTAATAACAGGTAAACATTAAAGTATGATTATAGTGCATGTGCTGGGACAGAACTGAACTATGTCCTAAGTAGGATTTTGCAAGCACCCCAATGGGCACACAGACCCTGCTGTTAAACCAGCCTGGAGCTGGTCTAACCTGAAGTGTACCACTCCTGGTGCCATTGCTGGGTGGGGGAGGTGACCCTGTGTCCCTTGGGAAAAGTTCCATCACAGCCCCCTGACACCTGCTAGACCACTGCAAGAGCAGCCAGTGGTTTGTAGCAGGTATGAGCATGCCAACTCCGTGGTGGTGCTTGTACATCTGCACCCCCCCAACAGAGCTGCACTGACAGGTGGTGGCCATGTATTTGCCTTGTTGGGGCAGTTAACACCCCATCCCCCATCTCAATCTGTCTTACCCCCCACTACAAGCCAGGGTTTGCCCAGGATGACCTGCCAGCCACCAGGGTGGCTGGCTTGTGGGTCACCATTGCTGGGCACTGCTGCTGCAAGCCTGTCCTGCAGCTTGCGACATTCCCTTCCCATAATCCATTTACTTAGCACAGCTCTTGGTCTGCAGCAAACTCGGGGACTTTGCTGTCATGACATCTCTTTTTCCAAAATCTGGTGCAGGGTCCCTGGCACACCTTGAGTTTGCTGCAGCTGTGGGTGTAGCACAAATTATGCTGATAGAAAGACCCTTTGAAAATAGGGGGCCCCTGTTCTCTGCATGTGTCTTTTTAAAGGACCTGGGTATCCATGTTGAAATGGTTAGCCCAGCACTAGCAAGGATAGCCCTGTGCTAAGTGGACATAGCACTTGCATGAGTGGCTGCTGACAAATTGCCCCATAGCACTGGTCAAAGTGGATAACATGATCATGCTACAAACACAACTGCACCCAACAAATGAAGAAAACAGCTTGCATACAGGCACTTTGGTATACTGAGAAGTTTGTAAAAGTGCTAACAGGTTGCTGAGGCAGCATTATTTAACATTCCCCAAATCCTACTTTTAACAACACTCATGTTGATAGGCGATTTCATCTCTCCAATACCTGGTAATCCAGTGGTACCCCCTTCTCCATCCCCATTCTGCAACTAAGTCACCCAAACTCTACAGAGCAGCAACTCAGCAATGTGGTTGGCAGCATTCACCCCATATCCACTAAATATGTCACCCATGACCCACTACCAATCCACACTCTTCCAATCTGGCACTTTAATCCCACTGGCAAAAACCTGTCATCATGGTAGGGAAGAGCAGGCACATACTCTACCCTTACCTCCTTAACTGGCCACCATCAGAATGATTGGGATTGAGAATGCATGTACAGTAAGCAACAGCCATTTCTCCTGTATGCACATGCTCAGTTTCATTCATTCGGATAGTGGCCAGCAAAGGATTTGTCTTGTTTTGCAGGGGAGGTGGATACCACTGACTGGTAATGCTAAGTGAGGGGGTCAGGGATTGGGGTGTGTGTGACATAGTTATATAATGAGAATTAGGGTGGGAGGGGGTGCCACTGGAGTACCAGTGATTATATTAATATAGTGATGACTGAAATAGGAGAGGTTCTATTGGACTAACAGGTATAAACATTACTCAGAGATGTTGTGAAGTTTTAATTCTCTGGTAAATTAAGGTGAATTCACCAAATGTGCCTTTATGAATAAATATGGTGATTTTGTTTTTTTCCATTTACAAGGAAGTTCGCCTTTGGCAGCTTTCCCTGGCAGTCTTACTTGTACCTTTACCCTTGGGGTGCACCTAGGGAAGCTGAGTCAAAATGAGGCTACTGATAAACAAATGTCTCAAGGACACTAGTCCCCTGTCTCCTCCACTCTGTGGCAGACTGAAAACCCTGGGTCACCCCCCCATGGTACCACCACCACCACAGGCTGCGTCCATTCCTCAATTTCAGTAAGGAGCAAGCAGGCTGCTTGATCATCCATCTGCCCATTCACCTGCCATGTCTATCACCAACACCCAACCCATCTCAAAAAAAATCCTCATTGAAGGAGTTTTTATTGGAGTGGAACAAGTGTGCTGTGTTGCGTGATAATTTGATTGCAAGTGACACTGTCTGACTAATACTGGCAGTGGCATAATAGTCATGGCAGACATAGTTATAATTATAATTGTGTCTCAGTGGCAGTGGAAAGTCAAGCTTCAGCTGTGGGAAAGAGTGTTTAAATTGCGTATTGAGGTAAGCAGGTGTGTGCTGGCGGAATTTATTGTATGTGATGTGGGGTGGATCTGGCTGTCAATTGCAAAGTTAGGATTCAGGCTGCTATGGGGAAATGAGAAAAGATCATCAAGGCAAGGAAGGGCAGTATATCTGCAGGGCATGTGTGTGTGCGTGTGTGTGTGTGGGGGTGTGTAGGGGGAGCTACGTGAAGGTGGGATTTTATTAACAAAATTTAAAGGGGTCATTATGGCTCTTGCATAGTCAGGAGGAGGATACAGGTTTGATGTGGGAAAGATTGCCAAATGCAGAAGCTGCAGCAGGGGGAGTGTGGTGGTGGGGTAAGGGTGGGATGTAAAGTGGTAGTTGTGGCTGGCATTGTCAGGATATACAGCTGTGTGGAAAAGATCACCAAGGGCACTGGCAGCAGAAGCAGGGTGTATGTGTGCATATGTGTGTGTGTGTGTGTGTGTGTGTGTGTGTGTGTGTGTGCGTATGATGGAGGGTGAGGTTGGGTGTTATGGAAATGAAAAATATCAGGAACAGCAGTGGCTGGCAAAGTCAGGATTCAGCTGTGGGGGGGAGATTGCACAGGGCAGCAATAGATGCAGGGTTTGTGTTTATGTGTTTTTTTAATACAGCTCTTATTTATGGAAATGTAAAAGGATAGTTGTGACTGGCAAAGTTAGATGGGTACTGCATTATAAATTAACATATTCATTGTCTTTAGAATCTGTTTTATTTCTTTCATGCACTTTGTGCGGTTTCATGAGCACATAGCTATGGTCAATGAATAAATACAGCCATGTTATCAAAAGTATTATAAAGTAATATGTATTACAGTTACAGTTACTAATTACTTTTTATACAAAAGTAATAAGCAACTGTAATTGGATACATTTATTTTACGAGTAACTTGTAACTGTAACTGACTAGTTTTTAAAAGTAACGTACAAAACACTGCTGTCACTTCAAGAAACAAACGAAATAACCACAGTCAATATAGAAATCCACTGACAAATAATTCATTTAAGCACACAAATCTGTACTACAGAAATAAAATGACAAATCACAGACTATAGGGAAAAAATATTAAGAAGAAAGACTGAGGAGAAGAAATCAGACTAGTCTTCACAGGGCTGTCCTGCTTTCTTGCTGAAAAACAATTTTATTTATTTAGTTTTTGTTGACCGGGTAAGTGCACTAGACAAATTCTGCCTATTTTCAGGCACGACCCAGGGGAAGGGATACAGATGAATGCCAACTGACTCTGAACCAGATTAAGTCTCCACTATATATCCCCCACACAGCACTGCTTTACTAGACAAAACAAAATCACTGCTTTCAACTAAATAAATCACAAAACTATGAACAAGCAACAGTAATATGACTGCACAAAGCACTCTAGATATTTTTTGTGAGTGATTTGGTTCAAAATATTCCACTTTCAGAGTAGTTTTAAAGGTATCCTGCTCAGACAAGCTGGGCCAGATGTCTCTACAACTTTCTCTTCATACTGTAGCATTACACTGAACACATGGCATACAGCTAATTTCATAGATAGATAGATACTGTCAGCAGATAAGGGCCTATGGCCCACACAGTCTGCCCATTTGAGCTCGTAAGATCACTTTAAGTTTTTCTAGAAGTCTGTTGCCCCTTACCCCTGACATCCAAGATTCCCTTATGTCTATCACATGCATTCTTAAATCCCATGATTGTTTCAGCCCCCGCCACTTCCTCAGGCAGGGTGTTCCACTTGGCCACCACCCTTTCTGTGAAGAAATTCTTCCTCACATTTCCTCTGAATCACCCTCGCTCCAACTTCATCCCATGCCCTCTAATCCTGGAACATCCTTTTTGCTCGAAAATAGTGTTTTCCTACACCCTGTTCCTCCCTGTAAAGTACTTGTATGTCTCTATAATATCCTTCCTCTCCCTTCTCTCCTCCAGGGAGTACATATTTAAGTCCTTCAGCCTGTCTTCATTGGACTTATGATGCAATCACTGTACCATCTTTGTTGCCCTCCTCTGGACCTTCTTCACCCTGTCTATGTTCTTATGTAGGTAAGGTCTCCAGAACTGGACACTGTACTCCAGGTGGGGCCTCACTAGTGTCTTGTATAGTGGAATTATTTCAGTACCATGGAACCTCCAATTCCATGGTACATAATATTGTAAACTTCACCTCTCAGCCCATTTTCATCCAACTTCACCTGATTTCACCGGTGAAGATACTAAATTTGCCTTTCACAAATTTAGTCCAATACTAGTACCAATTGAAACTTTGCAGGGTGCATTAACTTTGCAAATTGTGGAAAATTTGTGAATTAATCCATGAAGTGAAGTTAGCCAACTTTACACACTCCTAACTGCAATAGGAATCAGAGTGGTGGTGGGGGTACCAGTAGTGCAAGGAATTTAATTCTACAGGACTTCTTGTGTGTGAGGGGAAAATATCAGTCACTCTTGTGTAATGTCTCCATGCATACAAAGGTTCACAATCATTGCACTGACCTTCTGATGGCTACATAATGACATGCTAATGGATTCTTAGTACCGTGCATGCCTTATGTGGTGATTAACATGCTGGTGTTTAAAAAATGGCAACCAGGTGCAAAAGCACTAACCAGCGTATGACATGCTTTCCCCTTTGTTCCTTTGTGTCTGTGTCCAGAAGTGGGATGTGGTGTGCAGCACCACTGTATTTGATATAGCACTACTACATCTTGCTACTCCTACATGCAGTGCACACCAGACAGTTTTATGTTACATGTAAAAATGTGCCACTTTGATGTTCACATGCTGTTCAGTGCATAGCACCGTGATTTGAATGACTCACTTGGCCATTTCTGAATATGTGGGCCCCTATATACTGCTCTTCTTGCACGCTTCATCTGCTATATGATGTATTTGTGTATATGAAATGCCTATTTTCCTCTGGGGCCAAACTGGTACTTGACTAACAGAGTGACTGAACTACTATATACTGCAGAGTACCCAAGGAATGAAAAATGTATCTGCAGTATGTTGCTTGCCATCTAAACTGGAATGAACACACTGTAACATCCTGTTTTTAAGTTTATTTTTTTCTGATTTGTGAACTTGACCTACACAAGGATTCACTTAATGCAACATCTGATGCTTTGAACAGGGTTTTGGTCCATGAAACGTGTGTGGGCTTGTGGGGGACAGAGAGGTGCAGAAACCAAATAATTTGGTATTTTCCGAGGGTTACAAATAAAGAATGTATCAGGAAAGGAGTTCAAGGACATTTTTTTTAAAGGCACCACCCCATGCATTTTTAGAGAATTTATATAGAACTCATGCAGATTCTAAAGCATTTTTAGCAAATCAATGTTACAGGCAATTATGTGAATCACTGAGCCCTTTTCACTGAGTTCTGTGGTGAAATTCTATTATTTTTTGTCTGCTTGCACATCAGTGAAGCTTTTAATTCATACACAAGATTTAAGTTAAGAAGTACATTCTTAGTAATAAATGCAATCCATGTCGCATGGACTGGAAAACATATCTCTAGGTTCAAAACATTACTTAAAACTTTGGATTAGTTACTGACTGTGTGCAGTAATTTAAGTATTATATAGTATATAAAGGATTTTTCTATAAATACCTGATGGTTAATATTCCCATGCTACTATCTAGCCTGTACCCTGTCATCAATCTCGATCTAGACTTGTGTTGATTACCGTGATTATTCAGTGGAATTGAAGGCTGCAGACTGGCAACATGCTGATAACGTCCTCCCACAGGCCAGTTATGGTTTATCATTTATAAGCTGCTAAATGAAGAGTACTTCAGCTTTTATCTGAACATGTATTCCTGGCTATTTTTAAAATGCAGCCAGAACAAAAGACAACTTTGATAAGAAAGAATAACTTTAAGTAGTTTTTGGTCAATAAGATGTTTCAAGTGCTTTGTAAATGTACTGAAGAAAATGACATGTTGTTTTCTAGTTTTCATTTCATATTTTAATAGTCCATTGAATTATTGCAAGACAAGGCATTGATAATGTTGAAAGATTAAATCATCTTAGTATTGGACTAATGCTTGGACATGCTTCTTTATACTGCTGTGATAGTGCACTTCAGTACAAATACAGATTGAGAAGGTTTATATTATTGGAAATTTTTGTGATGTGGTCTGCTCTACACTAGATATTGAACTTTGGCAAACAAACTAACTTTTTGAACTGAGACGTGATTTAGGTCCAGTACTCCAGAAGTAAAGATAATGCATTAATCCATTATAAAACAAGAAAAATTACTGGGCTCTGATTGGCCAGTGCTCACCTTCAATAATGATGTTATTCCAGCACATCACACCTACTCAAAAAATGAGCTAAATTTTTTTTTAACTTTTGTTTTTAATAAGCAAGCCATTTTATAATTGTAATAGTGTACTCCAGGGCACGTGTTATGGCAATAGCATCACTTCTCAGGTATTGGACACATACAGCCTGCAGCCTTATGTCCAACCATCTGAAGTGTGCTATTATCCCAGCATGACATACACCCAGTTGTCCATTATTGCATAATTAAGGAGCAGAGTCATTTAGCACCTTGTAGTCAACCTATGAAATATTTAAGCAAGTTGTAGCTGAGAAAGATTTCAAGTTCCTCCTAGTTATAAACCCCCAAATTCTTGTTAGCCAGTGAGACCTTGTATATGTACCCCCTCTCAGAAATCCAGTTCCTCCTGTCACTGATTATAGCATGACAATGCAAAAGGAATGAAGTTTGAAAAGTTAAGAACAAAGCATAACACATGTGATACTGATGACAGCAGTATAGCATCAGAGAGCAATACAAGGCATGTTTATTTATATGGCAACCAATCCATATGGCATTGGGCACCTTACAGTCTCAAAAGCTACAAAATAATTATTTAAAACAGAATAAATACAACAATACATACAATAAGCAACCATTTTCAGGAAAGGCCAAGGTAAACACATTTTAAAAGCAAATCTAAATGTGTCCACCAATGGAGCATTCCAAACCCTCAATGGTTCCTGAGTAGGGAGCTAGCCACCTCAAAAACTTTATCATTTGAGAACTTCAGCCTCAATTGAGGAATGACAAGCAGACCCAGCTTTATGGATGGGAAGATCTTTACTTGTTCAGGAGATCTTCCAGATAGCTAAGGCCAGACAATGAAGGGTCTTGTAAAACAACCAGCCAGCCATGAAGCTGCAGTTTACGGAGCACCAATGAGATATGCTGAGACTACAAGGTACCAGATATCAGTTGGGATGCCATGTTCAGGACCAGTTACAGGCAGTGTTGTTGGACTTCAAGGACAAACCTTTTTACAAAATATTGGAATAATCCAACCTTGATGTGAAAATTGCATGTACGGTTGTAACTGGTCCTCTTAGTTCCAAAGAGGGTTTAATCTGGGCAGTGATTCTCAGATGAAAAAAGCCACTGTGGACAACATGCTAACACATGTCATTCAAGAGTCAGCTTGTCATCCACAATGACTCCTAGATTACACACCCTATCCACAGCTCAGAGTGTATTCCTACACAAGAGTGGAACTGCAGTCATAACACCCTTCATTGCCACCCCATGTGAACCTGATCTGACCAGAAGCACCTCCATCTTGCCTGGGCTGAGGCTTAGCCAGCTGGTGGCCTTCCACTCATTGATTTCTTACAGGCAATTTCTCAGCACAGAGACAGCATCTGACCCATGAGGTGTACAGGGGAGATGATGTTGGATATAATTTGCATAGGTAGTAAAGAAAGACCCTTCAGTGGGACCTCTCGATCCCTGGATATAAACTATACAGGAGGGACAGGGAGGTAGGGAAAGTGGTGGCAGTTTATATCAAGGAGAGTATAACATGCACGAGGCAAGAGTCAGAGGAAGGGAGGGTGGAAACCTTGTGGGTTCAGTTACGGTCTAATAGATGGAGACAGGTGAGGTTGGGGGTTGTTTCAAGACCACCCAACCAGGAAGAAGAAAGGTACAGGGAAGTGAGGTTGAAAACATTGAATGTTTCAGGGAAAGGAGAGGTGGTAATAGTGGGAGAATTCAATCTGTCCAAAGTAGACAGGACAGTACCATCCACAAAATGTGCCAGGAGTCAGGTGATCCTAGAAACATTGCAGAGAGGGTTCCTGACTTAGGGCATCACAGAACCTACCAACCAGGAGGCAATCCTTAATCTAGTGCACACCAATGGGGAGCATGTACAAGAAATAATGATCAAGGAGTCAGTGGGCGGAAGTGACCATAGAACAGTGTGGCTCCACTTGGATATGGGCAGGGAAAACATCCCCACTAAGACAAAAATCCTAGATTTTTGGAGGGAGGACATTAACATGGGCAGGGTGCTGAGGAGGCAGCTGGTGTGCATCAGAGTAGATATCCAGGTGGACCAAAGGTGGGCCATCATTAAGGATGGAATAAAAGTTGCCACAAAGGAGTGCATCAGGCTCAAGAGGAAAAACTCATGGGCCAAAGCACTCAGCTGATTCAGTACTGAGGTCACATAGGTCTTAAGGGACAAGAGGTTAGCCTACAGGAAATTCAGAAATATCAAGAGACAGATGGATAGGGAGAATTACCTAAAGTTGGCTAGTGTGGCAAGTAAGGTAGTCTGGTGGGCTAAGGCACAGAATGAACTGCAGATAGCTGAGATTAAGAATGGGGAGAAGGCCTTTTTTTACTATGTAAGTGAGAAAACGGACAAGAAGGACAAGATTGCTAGGCTTCTGAAAGGGGATGACTGGTGGAGGAGAATGGGGGAAAAACAGAGATATTGAACAAACACTTCTATTCTATCTTCACTAGACCCATGCCTAAAGGGAGGAGAAGAGGATTAGGGGAAGGGTTGGGAAACTTGGATGTGGTAATAGAGGAGGACAGATTGAGGGAAGGACAGCTAGCATTGAAGGTGAATAGATCACGAGATCCTGACAGCATACAGTCAAGGGTGATGAGGAAACTGGCAGAGGAGTCTGCAAGCCACTGTCAGTCAATAGTTCGCTGGAGCTGGGCATGGTACCGCAGTACTTTAGAATAGCACGTGTGGTGCCCCTCCATAAGAGCCATCCCAAGTATGACCCAGGGAATTACAGACAGGCCAGTCTGATCTGAATCGTCTGCAAGCTCATAGAGACCATAGTTAAGGAAAGGCTGGTAGAATATCTAGAGGAGTATGGTCTCCAGAATGTGAGGCAGCATGGGTTTATGAGAGGGAGACTGTTTCAAACAAATTTGATTGGCTTGTTTGACTGAGTCACTAAGGCAGTAGACAATGGCCAAGTGGTAGAAATCCCTTACTTGGATTTAAGCAAGGGCTTTGATTCTGAACTTGACAAGTGGTTGACCAGGAAGCTGGCAGACCTTGGGGCTGGGGAGAAGATGACCAGATAGGTAGAAAACTGGCTGAAGAACAGGACCTAGAGAGTGGCGGTTGGGGAAGAGCCATCTAGCACCACTGAGATACCAGAGGGGACCAGCAGGGCTTGGTGCTGGGACCAGAGATGTTCAATATCTTCATCATTGACAACAGGGATGGAATTAAAGGCAATGTGTGCCTTTTCACGGATGATACAGAGTTCTGTGGAAGGGTGGACACAGCTGAAGGGATAACAGACAGGCGGGATGATCTGAAAAAGTTTGAGAGGTAGCCCAGGATTCGGCAGCTTGGCTTCAATTCAAAGAAATGTAATTTTATGCACATTGGAGCCAAGAATCCCAGGACACAGTACAATGTGGGAGGGGTCTGGGTGCCTGCAACAGAGGAGGAGAAGGATCTGGGAGTGATGATCTCAAGAGATCTAAAGCACTCCATGCAGTGCAGAAAAGCAGCACCAAGGGCAAATAAAATGTTGGGCTGCATAGCAAGAGGTATCAGCAGTAAGTGAAAGAAGAAGAAGAAGAATCAGCATTTATATAGTGCTTTTCATATATCCAAAGCACTTTACAAGCAATGCTAGACTGGTAGTGAAGTGACTGAATGTGTGGTGGTGGCCATATCGCACATCATCACCCATGCACAGCCTGGATAATTGCATGAACCAGTTCATGGGAAGGGGAATGTTGGCCAGGACACTGGGAATGTTCCCTACTCTTTGCAAAGAGTGACCTGGGTTCTTTTACTTCCACCTGGACACCCACCAGGACAACACCAGGACGGGCAGAAGGGACCTCAGTTTAACGTCTCATCCGAAGGATGGCTCACCCCAGCAGTACAGCACCCCAATACTGCACTCGGATGCCAGCGATTTTTAGGTGGAAGTCCAATCCCGGTGTGGGATGAGAACCCAAGACCTTCTGGTCCAGAGGCGGATGTGCTACCAACTGAGCCACGCTGACACCTAGGAGGAGGGTATACTGCCACTGTGCAGATCACTGGTGAGGACACATCTGTAGTATGGAGTACAATACTGGTACCCGCACCTTAAAAATGACATTCACTTGCTGGAAACTGTCCAGAGGAGAACAAATTAGATGATCAGGGGCTACAAGGGTAGACCTTATGAGGAGAGGTTTGTGGCCCAAATCATGCACTCTCTGGAGGAGATGAGGGAGAGGAGACATGATTGAGACCTTCAAGTATTGAAGGGGATAATAGGGTGGATAATGTGAGTCTCCTTAAGATAAGTGGAAACTGAAACACAAAGGGACACTCTAAATTTTGAGGAGGGAGGTTTAAGAGGGAGGCTAGGAAGCATTTCTTAATGGAGAGGGTGGTGGACAGTTTAAATTTGCTGACAGAAGAGGTGGTCTTTTTTTTTAATTGTACTATTGTTTTCTCCTCGGCAGAGTGGCCCCACATGATCTCCGGCCGGCGGCCTTGCACACCCAGACCCGGTCCTGTGTGAGGCCACATGAACCCGCTCCCCCAGTGGGCTGGCCATTATAGCTCTTGCACCCACTGGGTACGAGCCCCTCTTGGGTCTTTCTGGGGCACAAGACACGGCCATCAGCCGCAAAGATCGCCCTCCACATTTTCTCCCCAGTGGAGTGCTGGACGTGCAATGGCATCCGAGCACGTAGTGCTGATGCCCTCCACGCTCTCCCCCCCTGCTGTTGCATGCTGCTTGTAGTGCAGCTTGCTTCTGCCAGTCATTGCTACAGGGTGATGTAAGTCCCACTACCCACCCCAGAGAGAGGACAGCAGTCATTGGACGCTCAATCCTCCATCTCCCCTACCAGCCTCCAGCGGCCTGAGTCCATTCCCGAACCTGGGTCGCTGGCGTGGCAACCTCAGCACCACCGGGCCAGCAGAAGAAGTGGTCTTGATGAAGATGGTGGGCATTGTCAGGAAAGGCTGGGATAAACTTAAGATGAAAGTAAAGGTCAGGGGAGGGACAGATGGAAAGGATGGGAGAATTTAGGAGAGGGGGCAGGGCCATCCCAATATCTTAAGCTAAGGACATCGCAATACAAGCAGACTAAATAGACCAATGGTCTTATTTTGCTGGGGTGTTTGTATGTTCATAAGTTTGGGAACTCCTTTACACACTTACATGGAAACATAGAAGTTGATGGCAGATAAGGGCCTCCAGACACACCTTGTCTGCCCTATTACCTTACCTATGGCTAGCCCCATAGCTTGTTATGGGGATATTGGGGGGCGGTCCTCACTAGATTAAAAGGCAATGGTCCAGAGAAGAGGTTATCCGGCTAAAGCTTCTGTGTATCTCTCAGAAGGTGAGGAAGAAAAATGAGGAGCAGTAGTTGGCCCAGTCTACTTTGGATTATTTATTTTACTGGCACAGTAGTGCCAGTACAGTTAGGATTCAATGGTCTTTTCTATGTTAAACCCCAAATTCTGCACTTTAATAACTTTGCAACCATTCACCTAATTCATATGAAATGCTGCATGCACTGTCAGGGACCAAGGATCTCATAATGTGGCAAGTTTCGTTCCGATTGGATGTGTGGCTGCAGAGATGCGGAGTGTCACAAAATGGTAAAATTATCATTTTTGTGAAAATTCTTTGTCATACTTTTTCTCAGAAATGGCTTGAGGGGGTGGGCTGACATTTGGAAAGTACATGGGGTCTGGGTCAGGTTTACTGAAAAAATAATAATTTGTTCAAACGTTATAAAAAATCAAAATTTCCCATTATTTCCTATGGAAAAAGTTAGCTGGCAGCCTCGACACAACTTTTTTATGCCGCTAAACACTGCACTCCCATAACCACATAATGGAAAGATTACACTTTCTCAAAAAGGAAATTAATTGCAAAAAACATTGTCAATGCATCAGTTAGGGTTCATATTAAAGTAACAAAAGTACAGAAATGAGGTGTCAGGGTTTCCAACTCTAACACCCCACACCACCTTCCCTCTACAACCAATCATACCACCTCACCCCACCCCCACCTCACACACAGCCACAGGCATCGGGGTGTGCCTTGGCAGTCATTGACCTTAACACCCTCCCATTCCCCTATGCTGCAACATCTCAGCTTCCTTATACATAGAATGGGGTGAGCATTATGGCCAATGACCCCAAGGCACACTATGAGATCCGTTGCCGTGTGCAAGGTGGGGGTAGGGTGGGGGTAGTATGGTTGGGGTTGTCATATCTAATGATCTGAAGTCATCCAAACAATGCAACAAAGCAGTGGGGAAAGCAAACAGAATTCTGGGGTGCATAGGATGGGGTATAACCAGTAGGAGGAGTGACATGGTGATGCCATTGTGCAGATCACTGGTCAGGATCATCTGGAATACTGTGTCCTGTTCTGGAGACTACATCTCAGGAAAGACATAGACATAATGGAAGCAGTCCAGAGAAGAGCAACAAAAATGATGCATGCACTATACCACAAGTCTTATGAAGAAAGACTGAAGGAACTTAACATCTATTCACTGGAAGAAACAAGGGAGAAAGGGGATATGATAGAGACTTTCAAATAACTTAGAGGCAAAAACAGGGTACAGGAGGGGAATATATTTCAGAGAAGAAAGTGCACAAGGACAAGAGGACATAACATGAGGCTGGAGGAAGGGAGGCTTAGGGGGAATGCTAGGAAATATATTTTCACAGAGAGGGTGATGGATCCATGGAACAGCCTACCAGGAGAGGTGGTGGAAGAGAGAACAGTACAGGGATTCAAAAGTGCATGGGATAAGAACAAAGGCACCATTCTGTACAGCAGAGTGGGAGAATGGCAATCCAGATAAGAGTAGGGATTGCCAAAACAAGTAGGGAAATGGGCAGACTAAGTGGACTAGTTGGTCTGCCATCATATTCTATGTTTCTATTTTTCCATGCTTGTAGGAGAGTGTGGTGTGGGATGTTAGGGTTGGGAACCCTAATACTTCATTTACATACTTTTGTCATTTTAATATGAACCCTAACTGATGCATTTATAATGTTTTTTGCAATGAATATTAGATATAAAAGGAGAAAGAATGAATTGGGGATCCATGTTCAACATCAAAAGAAAAAGTATATGAAAGAACCTAGCCAAAATCTGGAAATGGGCACAAAAAGGGGACATAATGTTTAATAGAGCAAAATATGCTATTATGCATTTCTGATGGAACGATCAGGAATATACTCAATAATCTGGGGAGGAAACTATTAGACGTGACCAAGGATAAAAAAGGATTTGGGAGAACTCATTACAAGGGACATGAGGCACATCAGGCAATGTGAGCAACACTTTAATAATGCTAATAGGATACCTGGGTGCCAGAGATGTGGTTTCATGTTGAGAAGAAGAGATGCAGCAAAGTTTAATTTTGCTGGCAAAGTTCCGGAGAAGTCAGGAATTTCACCCTGTGGAATATTTTGTGAAAGTTGTGCATTTTGCAAAATATGCTGCAGGTGCGAAATGCCAAATTTTCATCCCCAAAATGTGGAATTTCACCCTCAAAATGCAGAATTTCACCTGCATAATGGCAGCATTTCATCCGCAAATGGCAGAATTTCACCTGCAAGTGGTGAAATTCCATAATTTGCAGGCAAAATTCTACATTTCACAGGCAAAATTCCACACTTCGCTGGTGGAATTTCACACTTCTCACCCATGGAATATTTTGCGAAATGCGCAAATTTCACAAAATGTTTCATGGAGTGAAATTTGCAGACTTCGCCCATCTCTACTGAGAAGCCAGATGCTGCTAATCCCATTGCTAGATCAGTTGTTAGGTAACAATTAAGATTTTGCTCCCAATTTAGTGGACACATATCAGCATGGGATATTAAAAAGTTTGAGAGGCTACAAACAAAAGCAGCAATACAAATACATGGGCAAAAGCAATACAAATATGAGAAGACTGGAGATGCTGGGTTTGTGTAGTTTGGAGACCAGGAGGAAAAGGCCAGACCTATTGCTTATGTATAAGATCAGCTCAGACCAGGATCTGATTGCTCAACTGTACCTGACATTTAAGTAAGCAAGAAAGTATGTAATATTTATTTGTCTGTGTCTAATCACACAGGCTCTGGGCATGGTACAACAATTCTGATCACAACAGCAAAACAACATTATTTTATTATTACCCATTTAATTTAAAATCCACTTAACACAATTAATAAATGAATTAAAATTGTAAACTTTGAAGCAAAATGCCAGGCCATTAGCTCTCATTTGGTAAAGCCCTTGTAAATGGAGGGCATTTCTGTTTCCTTTTGTAGCTTTAGTGAGGGCAGTAAATTCCATAATAGCAGCGTAGCCACTGCAAAGGCCCTGTCCCAAGACTGCTTTAATATAGACTTACCTCTCTGAAGAAGCTTTTACAAGTGAACTACCATGGCACCTAGCTGGTGATAACCTTTTAGAGGGTACTTACCTTGAGTATTTACTCATTAATAAAGTTGCTTTACTTTTGGAATTTTTAACTCCAGATACCATTTTGTGTCTGACGGAGTGCACTGCTCTTTGTTGCATGGCAAATGATAGATATAGCTGGGTATCATCAGCATAGGAATGAAATGAAAGATGATACTGCTGAATCACTTCTCCCAAAGGAAGCATATACAGTGCAAATGACATGGTGGACAAGATCAGACCCTGAGTCACCACACAGTAAAATGCAACAGAGCTGAAGAAGGAAAAACTTATCTGCACAATCTGCTACATCCAGGAAGACTGGAAGCACCCAATCCACCCCAAAACAAAGCCAATGAGCCCCCAAAGTGCCTCAGTTGAGCAAATAAATAAAATGGTCCATGTTGTCAAAAGCTGAAAAGAGGTCAAGAAGAACAAGAACACATCACTGTCCTCTGTATTTGACTATGAGTAGGTCATTTTGCACCATCAGTGCTGTCTCTGCTGTAATGCTTCTTGAATCCTTACTAGCAAGGCTCAGAAATGGAAAATTTCTCCTGATGATTCTCAGGCTGTGCCACAACTACCTTTTTGATAACCTTTCCTAAAAGGAAGGTTCGAGACAGTCTTGTAGTTGTATAACATGTCAGGATCTACCTCTGCTCTCAAACGTATCGCAACCTCCCTGAATAAGGCCTGTCGTCTCATCACTGGCTCACATTGCCGTACCCACACATGTGACCTTTATTCCCAATCTGGATGGCTTCAACTGGACAAACGCATCAAATACCAAACCTGCATCACGGCCAAGAAAATTATAATGGGTCTGGTCCCACCTGGTGTCTGTGCCCTCCTTAAGCCTAGACATAGGAAAGTCACTACAAGGAGATCCAATTCCCATCTACTACATATCCCATGATGTCGCACGACCTAAGGACAAAGATCATTCACCTATCGGGTATCCAACTGGCTCAACTCTCTTGGCAGCAACATAGCGACCGCTCCAACACTCAGCCTCTTCAAGTCCAAGCTGTGCCTTTCACTACTTGTATCCTGCGATTGCCCATCTTAACATTTCCACCATTCCAGCTGCAAATGCCCTAGCACCCAGCACTTACAATCAGTCTTTGCACCCCTAGCACCTTACCTGTCATATTCCATCAACAAGGCCCCCTGGCTGCACTGTCTCCCACCCTTGCCCACCTCCCCCCCGTATCTCCACTCCTGCCCCCGCCCCAACCACCTCCCGTACTCCCCCTTACCCCTGAACCTCCTTCCCCCACCTCGATCTCCTACCCTCACTTCTCCCACCACCCACCCCCTTCCCTTGTCTTGCTCATAGCTCAAGTCTTTGTACTGGTTATTACATGTCTGTAAGTCAATGACAATATGTTTGTAACTAAAAATGATGACTGTTGCACACACAGATGTGGAACCTTTGTAAAAGAGCCTCAGCTCAAAGGTATTATAATCCTAGATTGAAATAAATAAATAAAGTAAATAAATAAATAAAAGGATCCAATGATGGCTTTTTTAGGAGTGGTCTCACCTCCACCCTCTTCAATGCTGTGGGAAATACATCATCCCTATAGGAGCACCCAGCTCTTTCCTCAATAACAGGACCCAGAGATTCTCTACAGTCCACCAGTAGTGGAGTTGGACCTGGGTTCAACATTCAGAAAGTAGGACGCAGCTCAGAGATCAACTGGAGCACAGCTCCAGCAGGCACTAGGAGTAATTCACTCCAGACAAGTATGGAACCATTACTCACCAATCGCTGGGCCCTGACACCCCACTCAAGGAGAAAACACACTGAACAGAGGATACCCTATCAAGGAAGACCTTACTCACACCACTCAATGGATGAAATTTCCCCAGACTGCAGATAGACTGGATTTAAATTTATGACCCCTGCTGTACAATTGGAAATAGCCCAAGGTATGCTACTCTCCCTGTTGGACTACTGCTCCTCTCTCTACAACCAAACCTCATCTTCCAACTTGTCTATAAGGAAAACAACCTACAACATCTGTAGAATTTTCTTCATTAGCCCCTTACACCATTCACCATTACTCTCGCTAATAGACTCTCTGTTGATTCTCTCTACAAGCCTGCCCATAATACCTACTAGCAGTTTTGTTGGCAAATTACTTCAAGATAAAGAGTCCTGCCCAATGTCAGTCCTTCTCAAGCTCAAGCCTGACTTCTGTAGCCTGGTATCATCCTCACACCTTCCTCTAGAAAATCTCCAGGCTGCCACCAGTGTGGCCAAAAAGCCTGGCCTTCTCCATTGCCACGGCAAAGCTCTGTAACAGCATGGCATATTTCCCACCACTCTCTAGACCCAAACTTCCTTTCAAATCACACTTTAAAAGTTCCCTTACAGCTACATCAGCTTGCAATTGCACCCTGACATGGGAATAAAGGAGTGTCTTAGTTGTCCTACACTTGGAGAAGACCTTCAGACAATGGCACTTTAATAACACATTACTACAAGACGAAAAATTAAAGGATCTTAGTACTGTCAGGTTCCCCAAATTCTAAGAGAGAATTTTTCTCCAGCCATGACCCAGACCTCAGTATGGGATACCATAAAAGCAGTTTTGTGGTGGAAACTATTTCATATACCACACAACAGCATAAACAATGGGAACAGCACCAGGCCCAGTTTCACGACTCCTTGGAGTTTCTACAGCTACTGTAGCACACATGCAAGGAGATGACACAGTAACAGAGAGGCTCCAAAAGGTTAAAGCAGAGCTACAATCCTTTCTGCAACATAAACAGAACAAGCTTAGCTATATGAGGAATAGTGGTACTTGGGGGGGGGCAAAACTTCCTACCTTCTAGCATACCGGCTAAGACAAAAACAAATGTTAGCTACAATAACTGAATTGTCCCACCCTATCTGGTTGCTACATCAGCACCAAATAACAGATATAGTAGAGGGCTTTAGACTCTTTTACTAACAGTAATACACTCATGGCCCAGCACCAGATCTGGACAGATAGCAATCTTTTTTATGACAAATTTGATCTCCCTCATATGCCAGCAGAACAACAGGTTGCCTTCATGTGACCTATTTCAGATGAAGAATACTTCAGGCTATAGTACAAATAAAAAAAAAAGAATCCAGGCCCATTTGAGTACTCATCTGAATTTTACAGAACGTCTAGAACATTACTGTTGCCCACATTGAGGTCTACCTTCCAAGACCTTACGGAGGGAGAGGTACCCCTTTCTTCATTTTGGCAATATATCTGCCATGCTAAAACCAAGGGAAGACCCACAGTTTGGTGAGTCCTGAAGCCTGTATCAGTCCTTAATCAAGACTATAAATTATTTGCCAGCATATGCACCCTAAGACTAGAACATTTACTATCCATCCTAATACATAAAGGGTGCAGCACTGTGTGGGTTAGTTATGTGCCTTTCACGTGTACCCCCACCCACCTTCATTAATAGGCCCCCATATACACATCTTGTGGGATTGTGCTAGGCTTCATCCATATTGGGAGAGCTTAGAAAAAGTACTTAAGGAATTAATCCCAGCTATGTGACCCCTTACCCAACAAGTAGCAATTCTTCAGTTACTGCCTCAAAACATTAAGCATAAGCAACATCAGGCCTAGTTAGGTACATGGTTACTGGCAGCAAAAAAATATATAAATAAGAAATTGCTTAGGCTGGAATCCCACAGTGGTAGTTTTTCTATGCATTCTAATTAGTAGGTATACCAGCTGGCTAGAGCATGGTGGTCCATGAATATTTCAGTAATAATCACTTCTAAAGTGCAGTGTATTACCAATAATAATCCTTTTGCATTCAGATCATTGGGAAATGGCATTTGTTAAAACCAGTTTTCAATGCTTTTCTTGGGTCAGAGTTACACTGGTCAGTGAGATACTGCAAGCAAGAACACTGTATCTTACATAAAATAATTCAAGAACAGTTCCTTTATTTTTTAGGATAATGCAGGTTTCATGCCACTTGGCTGTGGGATCCTGGATGCCCTCCCTGCCCATTAATGCAGCATGAACAAATGGAAAGTAACTGGATGAGTCTGTCTCAGTTGATGCTGCATATACAGTGCTATGAGGGATGAGAGAGACTCTGAAACTCTTGGATCAATTTTGCAGCAAATTTATTTTTGCCACCTTAAGCTATTAGCTTAGCCAATGTCACACACTGTTCAATTTACACATATAAGTAGTGAGACAAGCCCACCCAAAGTGTTTTTATCATAGAGTGTATTTGGCAACATATTAAGTCCCAACTTATCATACCATGTCTGTGTCTCTAGATAAAATGGTGTCTGAATAATATATCTTTATGTTGATAGTACCATTGTCCCCTAGGAAATGGCCCCAGGACTACAAGACGCTGACTAAGCTAACATATTAAGGTGGCAAATGCATTTGTAATACATTTAATAAAACACATTTGATGCAGTTCTGATGTCAACAGGAGGGAATTTTCAAAAGGGTCTCTCCTAGATATCTTTTTGCACAATGGTAATGAATCCAGACTATTAGACCATCTATTAGATGGTCACATAGCATCTAAATATTGCAACCAAAAAACATACAATTGCAGGAAAGAATGATGCAAATATTTCCAGTAATTTTGTAGCACAAATCATAACTTTCTGTCAGGAACAGATGCCTCTTTTGAAAATTTCAGCAGGGCTGCATTGAATCAATTAGGTGGATACAGATACAGGTGCAGCATACATTTGTGACTGTGTCCAGCCTCTTACAAATCCCTCCCTAACCATCTAGTTTAATAAACAAAAACCACAATTGCATAACTGTTGTCCAGAGGATTTATTTGCTGAGGTTTATCACCTATGGTAACAGAAACATTTATCTGAAGCTTCTTTTTCCTAAAATAAAAAGCTGGTTTGCTTGTAATAATATGGTATGGTGCATACATTTTCAGCTTGCTTATTTAGTTGCATTCTTTCTGTAGTTTGATTTCAACTATAATGGAATGTATAATAAGGGGATATGCAATACCATTTGTATCACAACGAATGGACAGTGACCACGGCTCATGAGTGGTGGAACATAGTAGAGTCAAGAATGTGGTTTCCGAGGTCACTGTCTACGAGTTGTGATGCATAGGTATCACACAATGGGACATCACATGTCCATTTTGTACAATAGGATTCCAGTTCTTGTTAGTTTTCTTAGCTGCATGAGGAGGAGGGAGGTGATGTGTACACTGTGTTGATAACCAGCGATGATATGCACACTGTGGTTGATATCTTCATGGTGTACACATCACGATCTGGTTATCACACTGGCTGTGATAGGGATTTTTATGTGATGCCATATCACTTCACCACTATTGTACAATTGGTAATACTGCTACTGCTGTTTCCTGTGTCCAATACACTACTGTAAATGAAATGTTATGTTTCACATCAAGCTTTACTAAAAATACAACCAAATGGGAAGTGAAGCTTTACTGTATGCTTATTTAAAGTTCAGCTAGACTGCAGACTTTCCACAAACTATATGTGAGTCACAGGCAAACAAGTTAAACTTATTAAATGGAGCATTTGCCAATGTATCATTTTTCCATTCTTCCAGTATAGCTACTTTTGGCATAATTTTTATTTCAAAATGATACTTGAAATGTTGTCTCCCATTTTCCAGATTTGAGGAAGATTGCAAATTTGGAAATGTTTTTATAAGCTCTATCTTAACCCTGCACACAATGAACCATATTAACATTAGGAGTGGATAAGGAACAGGTACAGGGATGAAATTTATTTTGTTTTTATTAACCAGGTAAGCACACTCAACAGATTCATGTCTATTATCAGGTACAACTCATGAGGTTACACAGTATGCAGATTATGAGGAGGTCACATAAAAAAAACTTAAAAGGAAACAAGCAAAATAATAGCTAGCTATATAACAATAGGCAGTGCAATAGCCAAAGGCTAGGGAGTAAAATGACATATCAACACAACAATGTCAATATCTGTAGGATTAAAAATACAGCCAGACAACAAAATTGAGTGCAATTACAAATAGGTATGTCTGTACATGTCCTTAGTTAGAATGCACCTAGATTGCAGTATGGAGTTCTGATCACTGCAGTACAGAAAAAAACTAAACAGAATGTGCTTAAGTGAGTCCAGCACCGGGCTACCTATCTGATTAACAGCTCTGAGGGTAAATGTGATGAGAAGAGATTGGGCATTCTTTAATTATTCAGACTTGAGAACAGAAGACTAACAGGTGACACCAGAATGGTGTACCACATTTTAAAAGGGATAGGCAGGCTGGAGTATGCATCAGTGTTTCAGCTGGTGATTATGAACAGAACTGCTCTAGATGGCATGCACAAACTGAGGGGGCAGGATATGGGGCAACATCAGAAAGCATTATATCACATAGTCTACCCTGAGTGTATGTGGAGGCCAGCACTGTTCAGGTTTTCTTAGCAAGACAAATTCATGATGGAGAATGAAATTTAAGGCTACACAGGATCTGAGTTAATAAGATTGTGTAAGCTCCTCTCCCCAGCCTTGGGGATTTTCAAGCAATGACAATTGCTGAGTAGCAGTACCATACTATGTAACCGTATATATCTTAAGATGCAATCCTGCTCTGGGGATAATAACCACAGGAGCCAGTAATGAACCGGGCACCATTAGTTTAATATCCACACCATCTGCAGAGTCTAGATGACCCTTTATACACCAACACACACACACACACACACACACACACACACACACACACTCACACCTCAGTAGGTGTAAGGTATGGGGTGTGTTTGTTGTGCCTGCTTGAGTAATAAAATGTCTTTCTTGCATTACTCCTAGCACTTTTCCTGTTTTCTTTGCACACTACTTTATTACGTTTTGCAGTAAGGCATGGTCAACAATCTTAGATGACAGATTCCTATACTGTAAATTATTATAGTGGTATAAAAGTGTCTGTGAAGTTACACTTCAATAGTGATCAATTGACTTATCCAAGGCCTTCGACCTCATTGACCACGACATGCTTACCTCGCAGATGAGGTCCCTTGGTTTGTCCTCTTCTGCTCTAAAATGGGTCTCTGACTATCTGCATGGCAGAGAACAGCTAACTAAATTCAACAAAGTCCTCTCTGCCCCCCTGCCCAAAACCTCTGGTGTCCCACAGGGCTCAGTGCTGGGTCCCCTACTCTTTTCCCTGTTTATTAACAATCTCCCTGCCGTGATCACCAGATGCCGAGTTACCATGTACGCGGATGATCTGGTTCTCCTGGCTCACTCCCATGATACAGCCACTCTAAATCGTCACCTATCAGAGGACCTCTGGAACATCCAAGCTTGGCTCTCCAGCCATAAGCTGGTCCTTAACCAGAAAAAACCCAGGCCATGCTATTTGGCTCCTCAGCCAAGATTCAGGCCTCTCCAACTCCCCTGCAAATCAACTATGATGATGGTACTCCCCTTCCTACAGTGACCTCCATTAAATATCTTGGTGTGACGCTTGATCCCCAACTGGACCTGGGAAATCACATCCACGATGCCTGTAGTGGGGTAAACCGTAAGCTGGGGCTGGTTTACAGGGCTCGGTACAACCTCACCCCTGAGGCACGTCTAGCTATTGCCAGGGGAGTACTACTCCCTTCCCATAGCTATGGTTCCCTCCTATTTGCTCATACTTCCAAGGTCCTCCTAAGCAAGTGGAGCACAGTGTACAACAACATCTGTCAGTTTGCCCTGGCCGCTCCCCGTCTCACCCATCACTGTGAAATCTATGATAAGCTTGGCTGGCTATCCCCGGTCAATCACCTCTACTTTAGCACTGGATGCCTCATGAGCAAAGTAGTCAGCTCCGGCACCCCTCCGGAACTTGCCCAGCTTCTCGCCCCAGCTGATATCTCCCCCTACCCTCTTAGATCCTAGGGCCCTGGCCTACTGAATATACCTACCACCTGCACCGTCATGGGGGACCGGAGGTTTGCTGTTCATGCTCCCAGGCTTTGGAACTCCCTTTCTGAAAATGTCCGCACTACCCCTTCTCACAAACTTTTCCGGACCTCCCTGTGGGAACATCTAAAGCTGGCCTCTCGCTGTGATTGCCTAAAGCCTCCCTAGAACACAGTTCTGGTGTCCACTGGATAGCTGGTTTCACCTTGCCCATGCTTATACCGCCAGCCCTGCTGGTCATTGCGCTCTTATCTCACAAATTGTACTCTTGCCCCAGAATTGAAACTGGGTGTACTTTTCCAATCCAATGTAAAATTTGTAAACTGTCTTTTTCTACTGCTTGCTGTATTGATGTACTTGCTATACCCTATCGCTGTAACTGTTGTACGTGTTATACCTCCACTGTACTCTCCCGGGTCGTTCCTGAAAATAGGCATATAACTTGTCTAGTGTACCTACCCGGTTAACAAAAACTAAATAAAAATAAATAAATGTCATGCAAGTTCAACTTTGCACAGCTCTTCAATAAAAAAATCCACAAATTTCCCCCAGTGCCCACCAGACCTGCCCTGTGCCAACTACAGTATCAACAATAAACATATTCCCCTTTCCCTGCACACTCAGCAATACCACATCCACCTTCAGCTGTCACCCTGCAAAAGAAAACAACCTTATCCTTGGCCCATTCAGTCAGCTTAGAGTACAACACCCATCCCCGACCCGAGACCCACAAAATGTTAAGGTTAAGACAAAACACCTACTCCTTATCCTCCTATTGTAACTCACATGCAACCATTTAGGTACTACTATAGGTGACGACAGCATCATTTATTCATTAACTCATTCTATCGTGGGGCACAGACTAGTGATGAGGGTCTTACTCCAGTGCAGGATGGTTTTCTTTTTTACATGAATCGCATGTTCCTGTAAAAATTTTGGGATGTGGAGAAAGAAGATTGGGCATTAGAGGGTTTGTAGGGTGAGAGGCTGCGTTGATTTCACTTGGGGATTCAAGCATGGGGCAGAGGGAGGTGGATGGTGAGGTTCATGGGACTGGGCATGGGTGAGGGGAAAGAGATGTGGGGCAATTCTCACATTTCTTTGTTATAGAAATATTTGCTAGGACTGTAGGGTGCAAGAAGTGTGTGGGTTCTAGAGGGTGGCAGACTAAGGGTACAGCATTGTTGATCATCCATTTACTTGGAGGTGGGAACTCTTGCACGGTGAGTGGAGGTGAAATTAACTTACACATTTGTTTTACAATAACTTTGCCACATGAAGTTAGGGTGAGCATGGGAAACTTTACCCCTCTACATAGAGCATGACATTCCTGACTTTACACTACCTTTATTGGTGAAAATGAAATTTTGCTGCATCTCTAACACCTAGTCACTAGTCTGGGAAGGTGTGGGTCACTGTGGAGCTCAAATGCTAATCATGGAGAGCAAGGGAGAATATCGATTTGGTGGAAAGTCACTTTCATTAACAATTCAGTTCTAACTTAGGTGCCCACATTAAACATCTACAGTAAATTCACCATCCCTGCATACAAGGAACAGAACATATAGTTACTGTTCCAAGCAGAAAGCAAGTAGGTAGTGAGGCAGCCCTTCTGACACCATCCATGGCAGTGGCCAGGGATTTCCTCAGAGGTAACCCATACCACATCCCAACAACCCACAATAGTAAAACATATATATTATAGTTCTTATGATGAGGATATTTTAATGACAGTCTGAACAAACGAGCCGTAGGTGATACAGCTGTGGAGAGCTTGCAGTGCCCCTAACAGTGAGTGCCACTGACTGGCGGTGATGCAACTGTGCATGTGCATCATTCACACATGCATAGTTGTGGTGAATGGCATTCTGCCATTTGCAAGATGATGGCACCGGCAGAACTGCGCATGCGTACAAGGTGTGCATGCACAGTTCTTGCCCCAAAATGTGGAAGTAGCTGTTACTCCATAGTGGCCAATTGTGGTGGAGTGTTACAAGCTCAATTGGACATTCAGAAGGATACTTCCAAAAGTCCAATGGAAGGTGCCAAAATTGGCCATTTTAAGGCAACAGTTCGCAAAATAGCTGTAGGCCCACCCACAGTCATAAAAAGCAGCTAGATCTAAAATAGAACTTGCATCCCAGTCTAGGATAGCATTGTTTAGAAGCTGTATAAGCAACAAATTATCCATGTTCTTGCAGTGGCGAACTTATGAAGAATTTTAGCATTTTGCTAGCAATTAGAAATGTGTGACTCTAGCCAGATCATCAGTTCAGCAGTAGTGCTACTGCTAGTAATGCTGGTGACTCTGGTTCAGAGGTAAGCCTGAGTCATCGGGGGGGGGCCAGCCAAGGGAGGAGGATTGACCTTCCTAGGGGACAGTCTTCTCTGGGGAAAGGGGGGGCTGTGAGCACTGTTGCACTACTGACACCTGGATGACCACAAGTGACAGTGGAAGCAGAGCTGGGATGGGTGGGTGACTTGTGATTGAGGACATCAGCATGCTTGCATGTGATGTCCATTTCAGTCCTTGCCCGCAAGGTGCTCGAGGGGATAAAACAGAGAAAAAGGAGCCCTTCACCACTGGATAACAGCACCTCTCTCATTGTAGGCCTGCTATGATCACTTGGCTGCTGACAAACACTCAAACTAAACTCCTCCCAGGCCTGTAGAACCCAGTAGGCTCTGCTACAGGGGGAGGGGCAAATTGTGGGGTACTATCAAATTGGAGGTTGTCCCAAGGACAGCAAGTGACAAGGTTGGGGGAAAGGTTTTCTGATGGGGGCTAGTTGAGTGTGGGATGTAAAGTACAGCTAACTAAAAAAAAAAGAAATGCATTACTCTACAGCTCTGGTGCTAGATGATGGCAGAAGTGAAAAACAGAAAACAGTCTACTGCTAATGAGCAGTCCATGGCTGCAGCAGCAATCTTTTCAGACTCCAGCAGACTACAGATAAGCTGACCACTGCTAAAGCTGTAGTTTTACTCCACTCGGCAGACACTCAGTAGCTAGAAAAAAAACCCAATGGGTTCTGCCACTTTGGTGAAACTTCTAGAGGATCAAAGGAATGATGACAGGAATGAGATGAGCAGACTTCCCTCACAGCTCTGGCACAGGTAGCTCACTTCCAGACTTCCACTATGAGCTGACTAATGCTCACTGAGTGGCAGTTGCCTAGCACACCAGTCCTCCTAACCACACCTTGCATATGCACAAGAACACATGGCAGCAGGCGCTCCAAACCTCATCCTCTTAGGTTCCAGTGGTTAACATCTCCATTTTCAGTGTCATACCTTCCCCAACTAAACCATTATTGTCCACAGCAGGGCTCAGACAGTGGTAGCCCTCCTGGGTGTCTACATAGCAAGAGGGGTACCTCTTCTTCCAACATTATGCCAGTATAGGTAGAAAATCTGAAAGGCATTCTGTGCACACTTTTGACTTTGGATCCCAGTTGAGATCTGAAAGGACAAAATAAAATGATGATCACTACACAACAACCTATTGTATCTAAGGATATAAGGAGCCTGCCCTGAAGTTTACATTGTATTTTGTAGCCATCTCAGCTAACTATTGGGAATTATTGGTGGTTATGCAGCAGGAAACACTTCTTCCATGGGACTCAACATGCTCCATGTACTCCTCACCCTGGGCATGCCCATGATAATGATGGCATGTGACCTTACAGTCTAGAAAATATTTCATAAAGTAAAAACCATATTTGATGGCGCTATGCAATAGATATATGGCAACATAGCTAGCTATGATCTGGATCAGGCCAGACCTCACCAAAAAGAGTAAATGAGTAGTTTTAATAAGAACAACAGGTAAATCAAAAAGCATACTAAAATGTGATTTTGTTTTTTGAAACAAAACACAACTCTTAGAAACATTTGAATTAAGCTAGAAAGAGAGCTGAACAAAGACCATTCTAAGGACTGGAAAACATATGTGAGAACCTGTTCTGCCTGGTAAAGAGTCATTTAGAATATCCAAAGTCCAAGGACATAACATGACATGCAGGAAACAAAGAACAATTTCACCAGTCCATTCCACTGGACATTCCCATGAACAAAACCAGGCAATGACCCTCTCTATCTGTAGTGATGAAAAGCTTCCAGAAGACCTTGTGGACCTTGACTCCTTTTCTGCCTTTAAAAAAGGTTTGGACAAATGGTTGGAAAACAACAACATTTAGGTACAATAACCCACAATGTTGAGGGGGCAATCTCGATGGGCTTCAGCCTTCTTTTGTCCTAAATTACCAAGTTAACCAAGTCCATTCTAGCAATAGCTGGAAAAACAGACATCCAATCTTCATTACAGAAAATGTGCTGAACCCTCGACACAATCACAGACAAAACTGCCTCCCCTAATAAGTGGTTCTGAAAACAAAGGGTTGAGGAATGAAGTCAAACTTCAAAGAACATGAAACATTTGTAGTTTGAGAGGTGGGTGCTGCACAATCCTGTCATAGCACAGTGATGATCAACACCTCTGAAGAATATGAAGGAGGCCTTTTTTGGGAACAAAGATGAAGAGAAGCTCAAAAGAAATGGCCAGAGTACATGAGCGGCAGTCACTCTTTGAAGGAAGCCTTTGGTGATTTCTCCAGTGTTGCAGCTTAACTTTTGATGACTTGCAAATTGTATCTCTGTATAGACAAGACAGAACATTTGCTGTACAAATGACTTCCACCTCTGAGTCATAACAGGTTTGTTGAGAAGGGCTTTCATATTCATTATTCATATTTTTTTTTTATTTAGCCATAAATTGTTGAAATATCAGCATAGGTGGTGAGTCCATGTGGACCAGAATAGTGACCTTCCAGCAAGCCAGGTCAAAGGGCATGCAGGTAGCTGCAGGTACTTGTACCCTGTCTCCCAAGGTGACACACATGCATAAGTACAGATTGTCAGTCCCAAACCTTTATCTGGATAAGTTCAGGCATAGTTACTTCCACTGAAAACATTCAGGGATGACTGATGCTTCACCCCCAAAGGGTCAATATCATCTAGACACACTAGCAAAAGGAGAGTGATGGGAAGAGGAAAAGTGATTTCCATTGTTCTAGCTTGAGATCAAAATGGCTGCACCATAGCTGTATCTCCTTCCATTCATGCTCTGTCAGAATGGGTGGTGTTCTGGTTAGGTTTCAAGCTGATGCACAGCTGATCATAGAGCACTCCAGACTCCTAGGCAAAGCCCCCTTGTGATCATCAAGACAGCTAGCAAACATACAGCAAGTGAAGGCAAGTTGAGCTGTATTGCAATTAAATAATCTGTTAGAGCAAATGACTTAAACAAAATCCCCCACATCTGTCTTAAGGCCCTTTCTTCTGATCTCCCAACCAATTTGATCCCTCATGTAAGATTTGATGTGCAAACTCGCATGTGCCAGTCAGGAAGCTTACATTCCTGACAATCAGAGAGAAAAAAAAGCACATGGCATGTGTATCTCCTTCAAGTTGCAAAATATTGTATGTCCATGACTCAGTCTCTGGGCAGATTTCAGCAAACAATTACAAAGCAATCCTGTAGAAACATTTTAACATTTGCATGCAGTACAAAAAAAAAAAATTATAGAAATAATTATATGAAATGTTTCCATGCTGCGCACAAAGAACTACCCATGTTATATGCATGCTGCAAGCATGTTTTAAATGCTAAACTGGAACTGATTGCATGCATGTGGCATGTGTGCAGCAAGCAAGTGTGGAAAGCATGCTTTTTTATGTTAAATTGGAACAGACTGCATGCACGTGGCATGCATGCAGAAAGCAAGTGGTCACTGATAACTGCACACATACTGTAAAAGTTAAGTGACTTGATCAGGATCACACAGTATACAAGTGGGGGTTGATGAGATTCAAACCCAGGTCTTCAAGTCTTGTGGTTTGCAGTTCAATGCCTTTGACCACTAATCTATACTGCCTGCAGGCATATGGCTTGCTTGTACTTCAATACAAATCTGCATACATCTGCACACATGTGGCATGCTTGTAGCCACTGATATACTTTTTAGTTTTCTTGTCTCCCCTTGTCTCAGCTGCACAGCTGAACTATAGCACATATACCAATGGAAACACATGTGGTTCTTCTCCACCCCAATACACACAATTATCCATAAAACTACTTAATTACTTCCCTCTGGCCTGTACTCTTACTATTTTCTCTCCATAATTTTGAATGATGCAAATCAGGAAAAATTCAAATGTATAAGAGTCATCTGTCTATACCCTGGAGCAGTGCATCATTTTTGTGGATTAAACCCACCCAGTTACTAACCAATTTTTTTCCTGGCTGAAGTTTTGAATCCCTACCCCCCCCAAAAAAAAAGTTCCAATTTCTCTCCCAAACTCCATTCCATTCAATATCCATCCCATATGGGTTGTGAAGCACCCAAAGGCACAAAAACATGAAAAACACATCACTATTTCAGTCCTTCCTCCTTCCCCAAGCCCCCTGTAAAACAAAATATTTACTTTTATTTACTCAACCTACTGGCCAGAACCTGCAGCCTAGCCAAGTGTGCCACCAGCCCAGTTTTTATTCCGCTCCTCTTCTGTCCTTCTGCCAGAAGCTGGATGTCAGAACTGACCATCCCATGTCCCCTGAGTGGTCTGCAACCAAGTCACCTCACCATCCGAACCCACCCAGACTGCGTTGCTTGCTTCTTGCTTGGCTTCTACCATGGCTGCTGCTGTCATGGATGCTGGTGTGCTGCACTGATCAAGGCCTATGAAGACCACCCACACTGCTGTCACTGCTGCTGCAAGGCCTAGCTTTCTACCACTGAGGGGACCACACTGTTTTTTTTGTGAGGCAAGCCTAGCAAAGTAGGTAGGTAACCTAGTCTTGAGCTAGTTTCTAGCTCACCCCAGCCCCTTCAGCCACCAAGGGAGATGGAGACACACTAAGAGTAGAACAAAAATATGCCACCACAACACTGCTATTGAGAGTTCAGTACTCACAGACTCCTCCAAGCTGTAGTGTGTAGCCTGTCTACTCTGTGGCGGGAAAGACAGTGTCCCACTCACATGACTCATGTGCTCTTGCTTGGCTGACACTCCCCTGGTCTAGAGGATTTCTAAGCAGTGACACTAGGCTCTTGAGGACAGGTGGCATGCCACAAATGCATTTGTATTTTAGTAAGCTGGGATCATTGGTCTGGTGCACTGGGACCAGCAAGGAACCAGGCACCACTAGTTGCAATAACAGTTACAGCAGTAAATGTTCACATCATCTACAAAATCTTGATATCCCTTTATTCATACAGCAAACAGATGTCAGCAGGCATTTCAATTCATGTTAAGAGCTTTAGATCACTTCCCTATGCAGTTCCAATCAAGTCCTCAGCTTTAAAAAGGTGAAGACAACTGTGTAGCTGGCATGCCAGTGGTGGCCTCAAAGTGAAAACACTATGTTGGGTGAAAGGCACTTTAATAAACAATTGGGATCATTTTCATGTTGTTCCCACAGTATAACTGATGATGACATGACAAAAAGATTAGGTTTTGGGGCAGCCCAAAGTTATGGAGCAGAGATTGACTGACACAGCTAGTAATGAAGGTGGTTGCATATTGTATGACTGTACCATAACCATGAACATGTGAAGGGATATGTTAAGGCATGGGTGTTCAGGAAGCACACAGACAGGCAAATCTTGAGGAAACTTCTGTAAGCATGTATTTATTAGAAGAAACAAGCAAATAATATAATAAACTAAACACTGGAATATCACAGCAACCTTAATCAAATTCTGGAACTGTGGAACCATTCTTGGATACTAGGTGGCAAGTCTAAGGTATCTGTGAAGCAATCTGTGCCAACAAGGTCTCTCCCAGAAACAAGACTCAGTCCCAAAAGTCACAGTTCCATCCTTCTGTGCCTCCAGCAAGTAATTTTTCCTCTGCAGTGACAAAACACCAAGTAACTTGAAGGACGAGCTGTGTACTGGAGCATTCTGACTGGGTGCTGCTTATTTTAACTTATTTTAACCTCCTCCTGTGTGTCTGTTTTTTGTATAAAAATGCTAAAAAGGTACACAACATTGCAGTCTGAGACAGTCTGTCGGTTTGTGTTGCTTAACTAACATTACAGTGCCTTGTGGGATAGTGGAGGGATTACTAAGGTCACCCACAGTACAACACAGCCAAATAAGCCCATTATAGAGTGACAAGGGTTGTGAGCAATAAGTTATGCTAGTTAACAGGCTCTAGATCACGTTTAGTGGCATAGCAAGGAGTTTTATTAATTCTTTTCCCCTCCTGGACAGCCCTCCTTCAGAAGAGTGCCCCAGCCCCATCACCCTGACATCTGCCGGGACTTACCTTTCTGGACATCTTTCCACAGTGCATGCCCCCCTGGCAGGGTTGGCAGGGGTCCACTAAGCCCCACCAAGGTACAGGTCCTTTCCTGGCCAGTGTCTCCATCAGGGTGGTTGTGGGTCCTGTGGGTATGCCTCTTCATTCTGCCAATGGACATTTTCCTGTTGTTTCCACATCGAGTACATGGCATGCACTAACATCAAGGCACACATATCAACATCTGCTATGTCCCCCATCTTACTAAGGAAAGGGATACCTTTCCCCTAGCTTCTGCCATGGTCCAGTTGAGCAATGAGTTCTTCCCTACCAACCCCCCTGAAAAAGAAGAGTGGTCCCATGGATGCTTTATCCGCCTTTCCCCCTGGCTGCCCCTCCAACACCTCAGGCTCGTTATTGAACCTGGGCAATGGCATCATGAGTAGTAGTGCTACTGATGTGCTGGCATGCCAACAATTTTTATTCATTTAAACCTAGAAAAATTGGTTTCTCTACTGTATGTACACATTAAATAGACTGTTTTGGGAGTTACCCAAGCAATTTCAGGTACTAGTGCAGCAGTATGCGAAGAAAGCATAGATTGTGTAGATACTCACCAAAAGGGGGATGAGATTCATGGGACTGATTTGAGGAAATCTATGAATTATAATTTGCTACATTTAATGCATTCCTTTTCTCCATGCAGACTCTGTGCCTGTCTCTGTAATAAATATTTATTGGTTTTGAATGGCAAACCCTGTGTGCTTTGATATTATTGTGTTCTGGTTTTGCATGCATAAAATATAAGTAGAGGGCCTGTGGATATTCATTAAGGTTTCCTGTAATTGGGGGGGTTGCATTTATTTCCCATGGGGCAGCACCCTGGCAACAACCTGTCAAAGGGCTCTCCAAAAGTGGAGGCACCATGACATTTATAATTTCCTACCAAACCAATCTAGGCACCCATCACCCAATGTCCATTTATACATTGTCCAGGTAACAGTTGACAGGACTCTTCATGTCCCTTATGGTCTGGGGTGGCTTCATAGAAGTTTTGCTAGAAGTGACTAGTGAATAATATGCATTGCAATTCTTGGTGAGATACTGCAATGACAGTCTCAAATATAAGCAAGTTTATTAAGCAGTTCCTATTTTAGTAGAACAGAAGCCGTAACAGCTACAAATGTTCCCCAGCTCTTACAGCAAAAAACTTTGGCACACCTTGAAATTAGAATTCATTCATATTCATATGCAATGCAAAGTTGTATCCAGAGTCAACTTATAATAAATAAGTTGTTTTTAAATGACTTTCTTAGTCTCAAGCATATACACCATCAACATTACCAATCTGGAGCCTGAGCTTGTCAGATCCCAGAAGCTAAATAGGGACAGGCTTGTTCTGTCAATGGATGGAGGACCTTCAACAAACACCAGCTGCAGGACATGATCATGGTAGCTCTGCAGGCGGCACTCTCCCTTTGGTTATAAATTACCATACCAATGGCCTAGCATGGCGTGAGGGGCACTGTACTGTCATAAGCTGCTGTCTTTCATTGGAAATGTTAAAAAGACACACCATCTGCCTGTATAGGTGGTTGGTCAGTATCAGGTGGGAATTAGGAATCCCATGACACTTTCAAAATATTAGTGACATTTCCCCTATGTTGTGACCAAATCCCCCCCCCCATTTAAGAAGACACCAATCAACAACTTAACCTAGGTCAATATCAATCAGTACTTTCTGTAACTGATGCCCTCAAACTTGTGAATAAGGCAGATAACAGGAAACTGTGTCTGAGCCCTCCTTTCCCCTTCAGTCAATACAAATAAATAAGTAAGCCAACATTTCAGCTTTTAGGACCATTAGAAAAGAAGGGGGAGGGGTCAAAGTTTCTTTAAAAAAATTTAAATAAAAATGCAATGTTATTTAGATGGACAGTTTCAACTTATAAGTTAGCCACCCTATGCTACCCACCACATTTTTTTTTACTAATGGCACAGAATATATGAAATGATATTGGTGACAACCATTTTGTTTTTGATGCACAAACATGAAAGAAAATACTCTGCCAACAGTAGTTGTTATATAGCATCACAGTGGTAACATTTGCCAAGTTCAGCTGCAGTATCTCTATAGTAATTATTATATATAGTATAGAACAATGTAGTCATGTATACATTTTTGTTAGGTCATAAAACTGTTCATAAACTTTACACCACAGAAAAGTCAATGAAATTAGAAGCGTGAACAAATAATAATGTTGCATGTTGTTAGAGTGCTTGCAATCATAACTGGTAATTTTTCTGAAATTAGTTTTAGTATGATAAGCATATTTTCCCATTAAAACACTGCAGATCTTTATCAGATTAGTTTCACAGTAATAGAAAAGTCACAGGCACTTGGCACAAATCCTGTTAACTAGTCTGAGTGATGCTGCACTGTATATATTAATAAATCTGAAATGCAGCCCATTTGGACTATCATTAAGACTGAACTGTGTCTCACTAAACCAAACTCTAAATACTCATTTGTCAATGCCGAATGTTTGCTTGCTGGTATTTGCATTGGTGTTTGGCATTTATGCAGACCCCCCCCCGTTATATCCATGTCCCTTCAACATCCATATCCCAACAGAGTACCTCTCTGCAACTTCTCTTGCATCTGATTAACATTCCACCCTCATACTTCTTAAGTGTCTGTCTTAGGAACTCTAACGCCCTGGTTGTGCTCAAGGGAATGAGCCTGAGTGGAAACTGCGGAACACACGCTTGTAACACAGTCACTTAGTGGAATTATTTCACCAAATTTTCAACATAGGCATTTTGTCACCTCTGGTTATGAACTCTGTCACTATGACTTTCTTACTGTGTACCGAACACTGATTTCCCACAGCGACCGCACTATTCTACATCAGAAGTGTGAAAACACATTTTGGCCAGGATGTGAAAAATGACAGCTGTACTGTTCATAAGGAGGTGTGGGAAAATGCAAATGTTGAAAATCTGGAGTGAAAATATTACAAATTTGTGAAGTTATGAGTGCGCATGGGAACCGCGGAATGAACACTAGTTAAACAGTCATTTTATGGAATTTTTTCACTGAATTTTCAATGTTAGCATTTTAGGACATCTGCTCATTAACAGTGTCACTATGATTTTGTTACTCTGTACTGAACATTGACTTCCCACAGCGACCACGCTATTGTATGCCAGAAGTGCAAAAACACATTTTGGTCAGGATGTGAAAAATGACAGCTGAACTGCTCATAAGGAGATGTGGGAAAATACCAATGTTGAAAATCTGGAGTGAAAATATTACAAATTCACAAACTTACATGTGTAGAAACTGTGCAACACATGCTCGTAACACAGTCATTTTATGGACTTTTGTCAGCAAATTTTCAACATAGGCATTTTAGGACCCCTGCTCATGAACAGTGCCACTGTGATTGTCTTACTCTGTAGTAAACACTGATTTCCAGCAGTGACCATGCTATTTTGTGCCGGAAGCGCAAAAAGACATTTCGGCCAGGATGTGAAAAATGACATCTGCACTGTTCATTAGGAGGTGTAGAACTATGCCTATGTTGAAAATCTGTAGTGAAAATATTACAAATTAGCAAACTTAAAAGTGTCCGTAGAAACTGCAATGCATGCTCGTAAAACAGTAATTTCTTGGAATTTTTTCATCACATTTGCAACATAGGCTTTTTGAGAGCCCACCTCATGAACACCAACACTGTCATTTCATTAATCAGTCCCGCAATTCATGCAGTGACCATGAAATCACCTTTCAGGACTGAATAATGCCATGACAGTGACTGAATTCATAAGAAGGGGTGTCAAGAACCTCATGTTGAAAATGTTTTGCCAAAAGTCAAAAAAATGGCTGAGATATCCACCTAAGTTGGAAAAACCCTATTAATGCCATTATACAGCTTCCCGACATTTCCTCAATCTGTGGTCAGCTTTGAAGAGTGTAGACGTGTTCCCAGTCCACTGAAGATCATCATGCTGGGCTCCAGAGGTAAGTATGAGATGGAGGGGTGTGGGGAGGTGGGTGCGCAGAAGGTGGGAGCAGGTTGAGGGGTCAGGGACTCACCGAGGGACTGTTTTGTTCTTTCATGGGACTTAAAAAAAGCAAAAAAAGAAATGGACGCTTTTGGCACACTGGGGTGGGCTCCCAGCTTGCCACCTACATGTTTGTTGGGGGAGTGGAGCTGGCAGGGATTGGGCACCCCCACTGGCCATACAATGTGCATGGGGGGGAGGCATGAGCATGCTGGGGTGGGCTCCCAGCGTGCCAACTGGTTGTTTGTTGGGGGGCTGCAGCCAATGGGGGATTGGGCACCCCCATTGGCCACACAGTGTGCTGGGAGGGCACATGAGCCAAGGGGGATTGGGCATCCCCCCTCGGCACACAATGTGGTACTGGGAAGAACACTACTGAGAGAGGGAGTGGATATTAGCAGAGGATGGAAGCGGGAGGGATTTCATGCCAAGCTGTGCATGACAGTTGTTCAGCTGAGGTAGGTATACAAATTGCATACACGCTACCACTTCTGATTGCAGCGGACCTTTTCTTAGAAATGAAAACCAACACAGCAAACTGCTGTCATACACAGCTCGGCATGTAATGGTCCCCTAGGAACTCTGGGAGAGAGAAGTAAAAGCCTTACCTAGCACATGGGGTGACAGACTGCCAGCAGAAAAATACCTTAACAGTCACAAATTAGGATATTCAAAAAGGTTGCACTGTTTACTACTGTTTTTTTTTAATCTATTGCTAGACAACTTAGTGCAGCATATTTGGAAAAGATGAGCTCTTCAACCTACAGCAGGTTTAATGTACTGCAGCTTCATGAGCTGTGTGGTGACACAGGGGTTGTCTATGAGGGCCTGACAAAGAATGAGCTCATGAGAGCACTGTTGGTGTATGACTGAATGCAAGGGGCAGATGGTCTCAGGGGTGCCTGACCAAATACCTGTACAGGATGTGGTCACTGAGGAAGGTGACCATGGTAGCAAGACTATTGTGACAGTAGCTGTGTCAGAGGGGCACCTTGACCCACGAGCTGGTGAAGTAGTACAGCCCAAACCTGAGCTCAGAGCAGGTGCATCAGGGGCTCAGACTCAGCTTGAGATACTGAGGATGGATCTTACGCTGAAGAAGGCCAACCTGCAAAGTGCAAGGCTTGAGGCTGAAAGGAAGAGAGTAAGGCTGGAGATTGAGGAAAGAGAAAAGGATCACCAGCATGAACTCTGTATGCAGGCAGAAAGAGAGAAGGTACGAGCAGAGTGAGAGAAGCAATGAGCAGAGCAAGAGAAGGAATGACAGCACAAGATTGAGATGGTGAAACTGTGCCTGCAAACACCACAGCAAACCATAAGTAACAGTGTAGGGAGTCCAACCCATGAAGCCATAATTAACTCTAAAATGTTTCTGCAATACCAGGAGGGAGATGATCTTGATTTTATTTTAAAATCATTTGAGAGGGTATGTGTGCAGTTTAAATTGGATAGGGCTCTGTGTATGATCCACCTAACACCATTGCTTACTGGCCATGCTTTGCATACATATTCTAGAATGGGCAATAATGATTGTGTAGACTATGAGAAAATAAAAAGGGTGTTACTGAAACATTTTGAACAGACTCCTGAGGCTTACAGGTGAAATTTCAGAGAACTACTATAAGAAAGGGCCCAGGAGACAGCTATGTAGAATTGTAAGTCCAAATATGTGCCTATCTAGGTGGGAGGATGGGGCTAAAAGTTAGGACTGTAGAGCAAATGAAAGATTTGACTGTAAGGGAACAATTTCTTAAAATTATACCTGATGACCTGCACATATGGCTACTGGACTGTGCATTTAACTCCACGAGGGAGGCAGCACAAAGGCTGATTTTTATGTGACCAGTAGACCACACTCACAGCATAAGAACAATGGGGGTGAAGTGGCACAAGGGCAGGCAGTATAGCTTAGAGGTTAGAGGAATGAGGTATGAATGAGCTTGGTACATCCAGCAGACCAGACCTGAGTTTGATTCTCACGACCTCCACTTGCATACTGTGTGACTCTGAGCAAGTCACTTAACCACCCAGTGCTCCCAGGTCGCCCCTGAAAACAGGCACTTGTGCCTAGTGGGCCTTACCCAGTTACCAAAAAGACTAAAAAAGACATAGTTTTAAGGGGACACAGGGATGGCAGCCTAAAGGACATCAGCCCAAAACAGAACCTACAGGTTTTAAGGGGAACAAGGAGCCAGGTGCAGAGAAATGCTGGATTTGCCAGAAAGTGATGCATTTGTCCTTTGGCTGCCAAAAAACAGGAGCAAAGGGCAAAAGCCGGGGGGGGGGAGAGATTACCAAGACAGTACTCAGCAGCTGGTAGGCTGTGAACACACTGTAGTGCCACCACACTCCACCATACATACGCACCCTATTCTAGTTAATGGAACAGTAACACAGGGATTCAAGGACACTGGTGCCTCCAACTCCATGGTGAGGCAGGATCTGATCCATATGGAACACATTCTGCTGGGGCAGTTTTCCAAAATTAAGGGAGTCACGGATTCAGTGACCTAAGTACCAATGGCTTGGGTCTTCCTGAACTGGGAGGGTGGCCATGGGGTAAGGGAGGTAGGAACTGTACCTGATCTCCCTGTGGACATGATCATGGGGAATGATTTTGACCACAGGGAAAACCTAGTATGTGTTACAACTCAAAGCCAGGCAAAGCAGTGAGCTTCTGAGGCTGGGGGGGGTGACACAACCTGTGCTCACCACTTCCTCAGCAGCTGAAGGGGCAGATAGTGGGGGTGAGGTGCTACCTAGAAGTAGAAGCCCTGAACCCCAGTTGTAAACAGAGGAGGCCTCAGCTGGGGCCAGACTTCCTTTGGAAGGGGTGTTGGGGAGGGTGAGATGGGAGGAGCTGGGCAGAGCCCAACTGGCTGATCCTACACTCCAAAAACTGAGATAGATAGAAGATAGTGCTGAGTACTCTCAGGAGAGCAAAAAGTCAGTTTACTAGGAGAATGGGCTGTTGTACAGGGAGTGCTCACCACAGAGGGAGGCTAGAAGGGGGAGGTAGTCCAGCAGCTGGTAGTCCCCCCGGACTAATGCAATCAGCTTTTGGCCCTGGTCCATGACATTCCTTTTTCAGGCCACATGGGTATTAACTGCATAAAAAAGTAGCTCACCAACAACGTCTCTTGCCAGAGCATGTACAGTACACAGATGTGGCAACTTACTGTAGGACTTGTCCACAGTGCCTGAGGGTGGGAATGGTAGGGGAAAAGGCCAAAGCAGATTTGGTGCCCCTTCCTGTTATTGATGAACCCTTTATGACAGAGTAGCTGTGAACATAGTGGGGCCCCTGACTACCACAAATCACATGGGCAGGAGATAAATACAGGTTGTTGTGGACTATGTAACTAGGTACCCCGAGGCAGTGGCCGTGTTCTCCATTGAAGTGGAAAATGTGGCTGATGAGCTCCTGAGACTCTTCAGCCAAGTGGGATTTTGTCAGACCAGGGAACAAATTTCATGTCATCAATAATGACTTGTCTGTGGTAGGAGTGTGGGATGAAACAGCTGTGTGCCTCATCCCATCACCCTGAGACAAATAGTCTGGTTGAGTGGTTTAATGGGACCCTCAAAGCTATACTCAGGACATTTGCTGACCAGTACAAGAAGGACTGGGACAAATATTTGTCCCACCTCCTGTCTGCATACAGGGAAGTCCCACATGAGCCCACAGGGTTCTCACCCTTTGAGCTGTTGTTTGATCACAGGGTGAGGGGGGGACCCTAGAATTAGCCAGGAATGATTAGTAAGGTGACCTTGCCTCCCTGAGGAGTCTGATGTGGAGTGCATCCTACATTTCAGGGCCAGGCTTAAGGAGCTCTTGGGGCTCACCCAGAAGCACTCAGACACTGCACAACACTGACAGAAAACCTGGTATGACCGTGAGGCAAGAGAACAGAATATGAAGTCAGACAGCGAGTGAGGGTACTTGTCCCAGTCTGACACAATAAACTGCAAGCAGCATGGGAGGGCCTATTCTTCATCTTCAGGAAGGTGAGTGAGATTAATTATGTAGTAGGGCTGCCTTAAATAAGTTGCAGGCGGAGGATATATCATGTGAGCATGAGAAAGCCCTACTATGATAGGGAGTAAATGGTCCTCACTGTGAGCAGCATGCCAGAAAAAGGAAACAATGCTGATCCCATGGTGGACCTCTTGGGAGAAGTGCAGGAGGGATCCTCAGTGGATAACCTCAGCATCTAAAGGCAGCTGACAGCGGCCCAATCAAAGGAGATGGGGTGGTGGTGCTGTGAGCATTTGGGGACATGGTCACGGTGAAACCGGGGTACACGACAATGGCTGAGCACTAAGTGGACACTGGGACCCAAGTGTCACTGAGGCAGTCCTCCTACAGGGTACTGTAGGGGTTAAGCAGACCATGTGAACATGTGCTCACTGGAGGATAGGAGGAGGAGGGGGATATGATAGAAATATACAAATACATCACAGGGAAGAACAAAGTGCAAGAAGGTAGCATTTTCCAAAGGAAAAGATGCTCAAGAGTGAGGGGGCATGCTATGAAATTAAAAGGTGGGAGGTTAATAGGAAATGTTAGAAAACACGTTTTTATGGAAAGAGTGGTAGACAAGTGGAAAAGTCTTCCAGCGGAGGTAGTGGGGTCAGAAACAATTACAGGATTCAAGAAAGCATGGGATAGACACAGTAGGATCTTAGAAGTAGAAAGGGGGCAATGGGTCAGAATAAGTCATGGTGATAGAGTAGATGGTAGATAGGGAATGGATAGAGTAACTAGGGCAGACTAGATGGGCCAAGAGGCCCTTATCCACTGATACCATCTATGTTTCTATGCTAGAGGAACTGAGGGAGATGCAGGCCCTTGGAGTGATCCAGGAGTCCAGTAGCCCCTTGGCCTCACCTGTGGTCCTGATCCCCAAAAAGGATGGTACCACACAATTCAGTGTCAACTACCGGAGGCTCAGCAGCTGTACAGAGTCAGATGCCTACACTATGCCCAGAACAGACGTGACCTTGGAAAGGCTGGGGGAGCCTGGTTCCTGACCACGATCAATTAGACAAAGGGCTACAGGCAGGTACCCCTAACCTATGCAGCCAGGGAGAGGTCTGCTTTTGTCACACCATTTGGCCTATTTGAATTCTAAGTAATGCCATTTGAGATGAAGAATGCATCCGCAACTTCCCAGCAGCTTGTGGATTGCATTCTGGCTGGGGTAGGTTAATATGTTCTAGTGTACATGGATGACATCACCATTTACAGCCAGACATGGGAGGATCACGTCGGTCATGTGAAAGAGGTGTTCCACAGACTGAAGGCTGCAAGGCTGACAGTTAAGGAGAAAAAATGCCAAGTAGGCATGGCTGAAGTGTTCTACTGTTGGCATTGGGTGGGCAGTGGATGCATCTGTCCAGAGCAGGCAAATGTTGATGCCATTCAGGCCTGGCCCACCCCTACCAAAAATAAACAGGTAAAGGCATTTCTGGGGACAGCTGGGTAGTACAGGAGGTTTGTCCCTCACTACAGTGATGTGGACAAGCCCCTGACAGACTGAACTAAAAAGAAAATGACAGAGAAAGTTCTCTTGACAGAGGACTGTGAGTCTGCCTTCCAACAGTTGATGGAGTCATTATATGGGTCACCCATGCTTGCTAGCACCAGTTATGACCTCAGATTCATAGTGCACATAGATGCCTAAGGCCATGGGTTGGGTGTTGTTCTAAGACAGGTTATACTACAGGGGGAGGAGCACTCGATAGTGTATCTGAGCCAGAAGCTTCTGCCCAGGGAGGCGGTATATGCCACAATTAAGAGGGAGTGTTTGAGGACAGTGTGGGCCCCTCAGTAGCTTCAGCCACACTTTTATAAGAGGGAGTTCACTGTGGTCACAGATCATAATTCCCTGACATGGCTCCATAGGACTAGTGGGCAAAACACAAAACTATTGCGCCACTTATAATATGACCATTCAGCACTGAAGCGGTGCAGAGAATGTCAATGCAGAAGGCATGGCTAAGTGCATGACATATTAGTTTAGGCATTCTTCATTCCCCTACATGAATGGCAATGCCTCTTGGGGGTCACCTAAAAGAGACATGCCTTCTTTTCTGGGCTGGGATGAGGAGATGTGATGGGGAAGATGAGATGGGAATATGACGAGAGATCTGTTCATTTCTTTCATAAGTGTAGATATTTTCCATTTATCAATTCTGTTATTTGAAAGTAAATGAAAACATGGCTTCCAAGTCATATGTCCAGCAGGTCTTGTGGGAAATACTGGTTAACTGCTCAGTGTGGCTTTCCCATGAGCTCATCTAAACTGCACATCCTGGCAGATGGGAGAGTGTGATTTCAAGAAACTCAGACATCCAGGAAAACAAAATTATAAAGCTGGACAGAGGAGGTCTAAGTGTGAAAGACATCTTGCAAAACAAAATCATAGAAATGCACAGAGGGGGCTCTATTCTCAAAGCCCTGGCAATAGCATAAGGTGCCTGTGCCAAACCAAAATGGCGCAAGTGGCACCTTCCACCCAGAACTGTCCCTGGAGTTATTCTCAAAGGAAGCCGTCATCAAGCGCAGGCTTGCACCTCCTGTGAACCCAAAAATGGGCTGGCACTAGGAGGCATGTGGCAGATGCAAGCTACCACATCACAGAATATAGTATTCACAGTACACCCCATTAGGGAGAAATCCTAAAATTTAGAAAACTCCCCACTGGGAAAGTTGTCCTGCATGTGGCAATGTGCTGTGAATCCAGAACTCCCACATTGCCAACAGGATTAATTGAAAGTAAGCCCCTGCCCCGGTTGACTGGTGGCACCCCTCCCAAAACCACGATCAAGCTGCCAGTACAGTAATATAAATATTCCCACATCCCTAGTGTGGACCCCCCTTCCCGAAGCCCAATCATATCATCATGTACTCATGTTAATATATCACATATCTCTGGTGGTATAGTGGCACTCCACCCTCCCCACCCCAGTAGGCTCCTTGTACACTTTACAGTACTGTCATTGACAGTTCAGTTGGTGGCCAGCACTACAACTGCTGTGTAAATGAAAGCTGTAGTAACTGTGTCATCCAGCTAGTTTGTGAACTGTGCCATTGCTCAACCTGACTGCTTGTTACATCCTGCAGTCTGCTGAAGCTGATTCAACTGTGAGGGGGCAGCAGACAGCATCTACATCATACTGGGAGGAGGGGCAGAGCAGCTATTTAAACCTTTTGCAGCTATTTCACTGACCTTGTACATCTGTTAGCACTACAACTGCATTGTAAATGAAAGCCGCAGTAACTGTGTCATCCATCTAGTTTGTGAACTGTGCATTGCTCAACCTGAGTGCTTGTTACATCCTGCAGTCTGCTGAAGCTGATTCAGCTGTGAGGGGGCAGCAGACAGCATCTACATCGCACTGGGAGGAGGGGCAGAGCAGCTATTTAAACCTTTTTCTGATATTTCACTGACCAGGTACATCTTTTCACACTATAACTGCTGTGTAAATGAAAGCTGCGGTACCTGTCTCATCCAGTTAGTTTGTGAACTGTGCATTGCTCAACCTGAGTGCTTGTTACATCCTGCAGTCTGCTGAAGCTGATTCAGCTGTGAGGGGGCAGCAGACAGCATCTACATCGCACTGGGAGGAGGGGCAGGCAGCTATTTAAACCTTTTCTGCTATTTCACTGACCAGGTACATCTTTTAGCGCTAAAACTGCTGTATAAATGAAAGCTGCAGTAACTGTGTCATCCAGCTAGTTTGTGAACTGTGCCATTGCTCAACCTGAGTGCTTGTTACATCCTGCAGTCTGCTGAAGCTGATTCAGCTGTGAGGGGGCAGCAGACAGCATCTACATCGCACTGGGAGGAGGGGCAGAGCAGCTATTTAAACCTTTTTCTGCTATTTCACTGACCAGGTACATCTTTTAGCGCTAAAACTGCTGTATAAATGAAAGCTGCAGTAACTGTGTCATCCAGCTAGTTTGTGAACTGTGCCATTGCTCAACCTGAGTGCTTGTTACATCCTGCAGTCTGCTGAAGCTGATTCAGCTGTGAGGGGGCAGCAGACAGCATCTACATCGCACTGGGAGGAGGGGCAGAGCAGCTATTTAAACCTTTTTCTGCTATTTCACTGACCAGGTACATCTTTTAGTGCTAAAACTGCTGTGTAAATGAAAGCCGCAGTAACTGTGTCATCCAGCTAGTTTGTGAACTGTGCCATTGCTCAACCTGAGTGCTTGTTACATCCTGCAGTCTGCTGAAGCTGATTCAGCTGTGAGGGGGCAGCAGACAGCATCTATATGGCACTGGGAGGAGGGGCAGAGCAGCTATTTAAATCTTGCACTGCTACTGCACGCGCGCCACTCGGAAGAGAATTTTTACACTGCAACAGTCTTTGTTTTTATTTTTAAAGTATAAATTGCATGTTTGATAATTCAGTTTGTTTTATTAGACTTTTAGCAAGTATGTACCCTGTTATCATGCGTTTTATACTGGTAGTTTTACTAGCAATACTGTGTATTGTGGGAAGGGATAACCCTAATGGGGTAAATTATGTTCCCATACAATTTGTAGGAAATTAGATCTTTCTTCCCAATGTATATGTAGAGAGGTTTGATTTGACTGAGAGCTTTGTTTTAGTATTAACTGAGGGCTGTGGGATTTCACATGTGCGTGCACCTGAGATGTGCTATAAACATACTAGAGATACACAATAATTGAAAATATATTCAAAAAAGAAGTTTGTATGTATTAGGAAATTGATATTGATTAGTTTGCTGATCTCTGGTGACGTACATGTGAACCCCGGTCCTCAGTTGGGAAATGACTATTCTTTGGTTGATTTTGGGGAAAGAAAAAATTTGGGTTTTTTACACCTAAATGTTAGAAGTGTATTACCCAAATTGGATATAATAAGAACTCAAGTTGAAACATTTAAACCAGATGTATTAGCTTTAACAAAACTTGGCTCTCATCTAAAACCAAAGATGTTGATGTATCCATAGAGAATTATAATATTTTTAGGCAGGATAGACAAAAGGGGGGGGGGGTTATGTTGTATTTAAATAACATATATAAGGGTCAATTGAAACTTGCTAAAACATTTCCAGATCAATTGGACTTGTTAATTGTACAAATACAAGGAAATACAGGTCTCTTATTAAATACTATGGTCTGTTATAGACCCCCATCTGCTAAAAGTTTTGCATTACAAACTTTGTGTGAACATATTGCTGCCTTTATAAATTGCGAGACAGTATTGCTTGGAGATTTTAATTGGAATATGTTAATTCCTCAATTAATGATTCTAAATCACTTTGCAGCTCTTAATTTGCAGCAATTGATTAATACACCTACTCGACTGTATAAATCAAATAATGAAAAACATACTTTATTGGATTTAATATTTACAAATAGACCTGAAAGATACATATCAGCAGTTCATGAAAATGATGTGAGTGATCACTGTTACATTTCTTGTATTAGGGACACTCAGATGGAGAAACAACAATCACAATTTATTTATGTAAGGATGTTTTAATCATTTTAATGAACAGGCATACTTAAATGATGTGGCACAATTACATGGAATTTAATGTATACTTGCCCAGATGTACACACAGCATGGCTTTTCTTTAAATGGTCTCTTGTGAAAGTTATAAATAAACATGCCCCACTTAAATTAAAAAAACGTTAATAAAAGAAAAAAGAGTGCCTTGGATAACACAAGAATTGAAGGATTTAATAAAAAAAATCAAAATTATGGCATATAGCTAAAACTACTAAGGAAATTAAAGATATCTTGGCATTTAAGGTCATTAGAAATAATTGTACTAAAAATATTAGGAAACAAAAAAGGAAATATTATGAAGATTATTTCTCCTTATCAGAAAAAAATGCACGTGCACTATGGAAAGGCATAAATTTGATGAAAGGAAGTCAAGGTTCAGTTAACTTGCCAACATCTTTGTCATTTGAAAGAAAAACTTTTGTGATGGATGTTGTCAAGATAAATGTATTGAATTCCTTTTTTGTCTCTGCTGGTGATGCATTTAATAAAATGCATCCAGACTTGCCACTCCCTGTTTTGGATATTGATTTTGGTCATGGACTTAAACGACCTGTGTTTTCATTTAGTCCAATTCAATTATATGATGTTAAAAAACAGTTACAGACTTTAAACATTAGAAAAGGTCCTGGATGTGATGAGATCCCCCCCTTTTTTTCTGAAATTGGCAGCTGAATTATTAGCACCTCATCTTACATTTATTTTTAATTTTTCTTTTTATAGTTGTGAATTACCAACTGATCTGAAAACAGCTTTTGTTACTCCAGTATTTAAAGGGGGTGACCTATCAAACCCAGGATCTCATAGGCCAATTTCAGTGTTACCAATATGTGCAAAAATACTTGAAAAACTTGTGAGTACTCAATTAACTAATTATCTTATTAAGTATAATATAATAACACATTTACAATCAGGATTTAGAAAGGGGCATAATACTACCTATACAATTTTAAAAAAGTTGATGACCTGTTGAATGCTTTCGACAAAAAACAGGAAGTTCCATCATTATTTCTGGATTTGTCGAAGGCATTCGACACAGTTCATCATATTATATTACTTAATCAGTTAAAAAATGTTGGATTAGGTATTCCATCATTAGGCTGGTTTCATAGCTATTTGATTGGGAGATTACAATCTGTTAAAATAGGAGGTATGTGTTCAACATCAGCTACCCTATTAAATGGGGTACCGCAAAGGTCTGTGCTTGGCCCCCTCCTTTTTCTATTATATATAAATGATTTACCAAATTATTGTTCACCTAAAACTTGTATACAACTTTATGCGGATGATACAATTTTGTACACCATGAGTGATGATGTGGATACAGCAATGGTTGTTTTGCAACAAGATTTTAATAAAATACAGAGGGAACTTGTTAATTTGAGATTGCTTCTGAATGAGAAAAAAACACAGTGGATGATGTTTGGTAGAAAAGATGTTAAAGATTCAACTATAAAGGAGCTTAGATCTTTATCAGCAATTGATATAGAAAGAATAAACTCCTATAAATATTTAGGAGTTATACTAAATAAAAATGTTACTTTTGAATTGCATATAATGTCTATGTCAATGAGACTGAAGAGACTTCTGAGTTTCTTTTATAGGGATAGAACTCTTTTTAGTTTAAAGATTTGGAAATTATTGGTTTCTGCCTTATTTTTACCAATATTAGATTATGGTGATATAATTTACAAAAACGCAAAAAAATCATTGCTATGTTCCTTGGATGTTCTCTTTAATAGTGAGTTGAGATTTATAACAAATCTTTCTTTTAGAACTCATTGTTGTGTGCTATATCAAAATTTGTGTCTTCTTTCATTATTTGATAGGAGAGATTATCACTGGAATTTATTTGTGTATAAGTTTGTACAATGGTCATTGCCTATTTTTTTATGTTAAATATATTGCAAGTAAGAATACAGAGTCAATATAATTTAAGATCTTCTGTCCAAAAAGGTTTTATTAGATCTAGAACCAGAACAAAATTTGGTGATAAAACAATTTCAAATTTAGTGCCTAAAACTTGGGAACTAATATCCAAAAGGTGGAAATGCACAGTATTGTTACTATTTAATCATTTAAAATCTTTTTTAATGACTTAATATAGCAAACACTGTAATTGTTATGGATAAATTATTGATATTTGGGTTTGTGTATAACTAAAATTAAGCAATATTATATTGAAACTGAAATGATGTATGTGTGTCTGTTTATGTGATGTTATGTTAAATGTGGATTCAATTGCAAAAGAGATCATTTAAAGTTTGAAAGTTTGAAAGGTGTGAGGTGGGTTGTGCTGGATGCCATCTCCCAGCTGGGTTGGGGGCAGGGTAGTGGAGACTGCCTGCTGGGGTGGGAAGGAGGGGGTCACTATTACTACCAGGGGTGTGTGATGTATTAATCTGATTACATGATGGCATAATCGGTGTTCGGGGGGGGGCCACACTAGGGGTACAGGACTATGTATATTATATCAACTACAACATGATTGGGGTTTAGGGAGCGGGGGTCACTAGAGAGATGTGTGGATTTGCATATTGTATCAAAAACAGCATGATTGGGGTTGGGGGTCACTAGACCACTGGGGATGTGAGGAATATGATTTACTGAATGTTTGGGAATCGTGGTATCACTAGCCCCAGCCACAGGGAGCCTGTGGCAATCCCCACTGGTGCACCGTGTGCTTGGTGCACGGGAGAAGTTGTCGTAGGTGTTGGGACTTAGGTGCCAGGACCCATCCTGTACCAGAATCTGGTGCTGGATAACAGTGAGTTCGATTGCATTTTGCTCACATCATAACAGCTCTGCTTCACTTCACTTCACTGTTTGCTTTCTATCATAATGCACATGAAACCACTCTTATCCAGAAACGAGCGGCTCTGGATGACATATTAGTATATAAATCCTGTATTGGAACAAGAATGTAGTACTCACTTCAGGAAAAATCACTAGTGCAGCAGCAGCCAGAGCTAATTAGCACTATAGAAGCACTAAGACATGACAGGGCATTGGTTGTCTGGTTTAAAGGAGAACAGTCAACACAAAGGTCCCCACACTCAAGTGTGAGGCTGGTCACAATGTGCGCTTTGTGTGAAAAAACATTTTGGTTGATTTACTGTTACTGTAGTATAATAGATTTTATCAGGCTAATTTTATTAAGTTCTGCGCTGACATCTTTGGTTACTACAAATCCAAGAATCTTCTGCAGCTGACATCAGAGCAGTAGGAAGCAGTGGTAGATTCAATAGCCTTGTGAGCTTATTAGAAACATAGAGACATAGAATTTGACAGCAGATAAGGACCACTTTGCCCACCTAGTCTGCCCATTTTCCCTACCTGTTTTGTACGCCCCAGATCCTAAATGATCTGCACCTTGCCCTCTCTTTCCTGTTGCTAGAGTTCTTTTATGTATGTCCCATGCATTTTTGAATTCACCTACCTTTTTTGCGCCTACAATCTCTACCAGGAGGCTGTTCCATGGATACACCACCCTTTCTTTGAAAAAATACTTTCTCACATTACCTCTAAGTGTACCCCCCTCTATCTTTATATCATGGCTCCTTGTTCTTGAACATCTTTATTTTTAAAGATGCTACCATCTTGTACCTTATTTAAACCCTTGAGGTATTTGAAAGTCTCTGTCATATCCTCCCTCTCCTCCTTCCTTCCTCCCTAACCCCCTCTCTCATTTATTTTCTGGGCCCTTTCAATAATCTACTTCTCACAATCTCTCTCCTTTGTTTACTTTCAGCTACCTTCCCCTCCATGTCATTATCATGCAGCCACCTTGTGTGCTACCCATTGTCTTCTTTCTCCTATCCTTTCTGTTTCTCCCAACCTCTCTCCCTCCAACCTGTTTTCCTCCTCCCATTTTCTCCTACTCCTCCACCCCTTCTCCATCCCCCAACCCCCAACCTCCTCTACTCCCCTTTTTCCTGTTTCCTCCCCCACTACACTACCCATGGCTTCCAGTTTCCTCCCTCCTCCCCTCCATCTCATCCTGGCTCCATCATGTGTCTATCAGACTCTCCCTCCTAGACATTTGACACAGTCCCCCACAAAAGATTAATAATCAAGTTAACCAGCCTGGGACTGGGTCCCAGGGTGGTAGCCTGGGTAGCAAAATGGCTGCACAACAGGACACAGAAGGTAATAGTGAATGGAACACATTCTGAAGAAAGGGGGGTTAGTAGTGGAGTACCTCAGGGCTCAGTACTGGGTCCAGTCCTCTTTAACATCTTTATAGGTGACATTGCAGAGGGTCTGGAAGGAAAGGTGTGCCTCTTTGCAGATGACACAAAGATCTGTAACAGAGTTGATACACAAGGGGGGATAGAAAGGATAAGAAGGGACTGAGCAAGGTTGGAGGAATGGTCAGACATATGGCAACTCAGATTCAATGCAAAGAAGTGCAAAGTAATGCACCAGGGAAATAAAAATCCATGAGAAGAGTACACAATAGCAGGGGAGGTACTAATGACAACAATAATGGAAAGGGATCTGGGTGTAGTCATATCAGATGACCTAAAGGTGGGTAAGCAATGTGAGAAGTCAGTAAGGAGAGCCAGGGGGATACTGGTATGCATAGGGAGGGGCATCACAAGTAGAAAAAGGGAAGTGGTTATCCCTCTGTACAGACAGTTGGTGAGACCCCATCTGGAGTACTGGGTGCAGTTTTGGAGACCTCATCTACACAAGGACATAGACAGGATGGAAGAAGTCCAGAGGAGGGCAACTAAAATGGTGCAGGGTCTGCAAGAGAAGCCATATGAGAAGAGACTAAATGAGCTTAATATGTATACCCTTGATGAAAGGAGGGACAGGGGGGACATGATAGAGACTTTTAAGTACCTCATGGGAATCAACAAAGTCCAAGAGGGCAGCATCTTTCAGAAAAAGAGATGTACAAGAACAAGGGGACACAATTTGAAGACAGAGGGGTGACGGTTCACGGGCAATGTGAAAGTATTTTTCACAGAGAGGGTGGCAGACATGGAACCGCCTTCCTGGAGAGGTTGTGGGTCTAAAACAGTGGGGGAATTCAAACATGCATGGGACAGACACAAGGCAATTATTGTGGGGGGTTGTAGGAAGTAGGCTGTTGGTTAACTAGAATCTGCAGCTTATCCAATAGGTAGGGAAATGGGCAGACTGGGTGGGCCAAGTGGTCCTTATCTGCCATCAAACTCTATGTTTCTATGTTTCTATGTTACCCCCCACCACTCTCACCCATCCTCTCCACTTCACTGCAAGCACACCTCAGACCTTAGCAATTTCATCCTACTCCTAGTGCTCCTCAGAGCAGGTATCATTGAGCACAACTCTGGTCCAACTCCATCCCTTCCCACTGCACTCCCCAAAGGCCTACATGTAGCTCACATTAATATACAAAGTCTCCCACCCAAAATTGACCTCCTACAACCTCTGCTCTCCCTCCTCTCTGATGTTCAAGTAGTTTTGAAATCTTGACTTTCCACCAATATTCCCGACTCTGCCATCATAATCCCTGGTTACTCCCTTTTTCACCAACATCGTGCCATGAAGGGAGGTAGCATCGCCATCTGCCTTTCCTCCTCTATTCAGTCAAAAACAGTGCTAACTGTCTCATCCCCTGCAGCTTATAAACTTCTCATCCTAAAACTCTCCTTCTCTTTCTCTCTTCCCTTTTCCATGGCAGGTGTATACTGTCACCCAGGGCTTTCTTCTGTTTCAGTTACAGAACTACTAACCACTATCTCTACTCATGCCACCACTGGGGAGGTTCTTATCTTGGGTGATTTCAGATTTAATTGGCTTTCACACTCTAACTCTAAACTCTGCCAAAGCATAAAGTCCCTGTATCTTACGCTACTCATTTCTGACCCTACCCATCACAATCCCCATTCTCAGAACCACTCTCTACTGGACTGGGTACCTGCTACTCACCTGCACCATACCATTGATGCTGGTACCTGCCCTGACTATCATATGGTTTACTGTGTAGTGCAAAATTCACCCCCACAGAATCTCCCCCAACAGTATCTTAATCAGGTCCTTCCAATCAATTGACATAGTCACTACACACTGATCTGCTTTCCACTGACTACTCCCCTATTTCTACAGCCAGTAATATCAATCAAGCCTTACAATATTTCCAATCAACATTTTTACTAGTCTGGGATCAGCATGCCCCACTCAGGAAAACCAGGGTCAGAGGTTCTCATCTTCCCTGGATCTCGGCCAGACTTTTGGCCTGCCTCCTTGCGTGTGATCTGGCATGTAAGTTTTACAAGTCCTCTAGCACTTCTGATAACCTTAACAAGTGCTGTGCTTTGAGGAACTCTTGTACTACAGTAGAGTCACCAGGTTAGCTAAGGCTGAGTTCTTTTCCTCTGCATTTCAGAACAATCTTAGCAACTGCTCCAAGTTCTGGAAAGTAATACGTGCTGTCCCCCCCCTCCCTGTTCTCAAGGTGGGTGACTCCACCATTTCAGACCCTCCTTTCGTTCCCCTCAGCTTTCAACTCCTATTTCACCATGTGTGCTTCATCACTTCTCTCTGCACTCCCCACTACTCCCTCTCCCTCTTTCTCCTTCCTCCCTTCTTCCCCCTTCTCTTTCTCCCCTATCACCTCTGCCTCGGCTCTTAAAGCATTTCTGGCTCTCAACCCCCAGAAAGGTGAAAGCCCTGATGGGCTTGATCCCCAGCTCCTACATGTCTCTGCACCAGCTATTGCCTTGTGCAACTCCTCCCTGCCTAACTTATCATTCTCTCTTGCCTCAGTCCTGGATACCTGAAAGCATGAAACTGTCATTCCCCTTCCAAAAGGAGGTGACTCCTCTACTGGAAATTTTCACCCAATCTCTCTTCTCCCAACCTTATCCAAAGTTCAACTCTCCCCTTTCCTCGACGACTCTTTTTTCATCCCTTCAAGTCTGGCTTTCGCAAACATCACTCCACCATTTCCTTTCTCCTCAGGCTCACAGATTATATCCATTCTGGCATGGAACAAGGTCTTATCAGTGTCACCATCTTTGTCAATCTAGTGAAAACTTTCTACACTGACTCCCACCCTCTTCTCCTGAACTAACTAAAATCAGCAGGTCTATCTGACTCTGTAACCAGCTGGTTAAACTCCTACCTTGTAGGCAGAGCTCAATCAGAGATAACTGGAGACCCTCCACCCATACACACTGGCGTTCCCCAAGGTTCCATCCTTGGCCCTTTGCTTTTCTCCATATTCCTCAATGACCATGTCTCAGCCTGCTCCTCTGCATTCATCCACATGTATGCAGATGACACGGTCCTGTTGTCCTCTGGCTCTTCTCCATCAGAGTTAAAATCCAGGCTTCAATTTGATTTTGACACTGTCCAGAAATGGTTCAGGGCTAATCAGCTATCCCTTAATGCTAAGAAATGGTCTCCATGTGTTTCGGCACATGACAGAGGCTTTCTAGACTACCTTCACTCCCCACCTTCCTCACCCTTGATGGGGGAAAAATCGACGATGTACCCTCAGTTAAGTATCTTGGTGTCTGGCTTGACTACCACCCTGGTTTTTCTCAGCACATACTGCAGATGTCATGTATAAAAAAAAAAAAAAATCCACCCTAAGCTTGGTGCACTTTATAGAAACAAAAGCTGTATCCCTGTATCTGCCCACTGGGACATTATCACTAAAATGATCCTCCCCATTTTTGATTATGACGACTTAGCCTATGGTGTTGCACTTAAATCCACGCTGGCCAGACTGGATCCCCTCTTCCACTCCTTTTGCAGTTTTGCCTTGGCCTGTCCCCCCCAGACTCATCACTGTTCTCTGTACATTGATCTCTCCCTCCCTTCCCTAAATCACTGCCATCTCATCCACTGTGCCTCCTTTATTTCTAAATTCTGGTTGACTACACTCCCTCCTTACTTCAGCTCTCTCCTCTCCCCTATGCCCCCTCCACATACTCTCTCCATAACTCAGATTATCATTCTCTTCTGCTCCCCTCTCATAAATCCCCAGCTGGACAGTCATATTTCTCCTTCTGCCTTCCTTATCTTTGGAACTCCCTTCCACTGACCGTTCATTCTGCCACTTTCAAACTTTCTCTTTCCTGTCTTCTCCAATGCCATACTGTCACCTCCTGTAAATGCCCTTAGCCCCATTAACTTACACTTCTCCTTATCTACTCCAACTTCTATACGTCTTGTCACCTCACCTCATTCCCCCTTTCTCTCTCCCCTTCCCCTCCATGGCTTCCTCTTACTCCCTTACTTCTTTCTCACTCACTCACTCCCATCACCAGTAATCACCTTTTCTACCCTTTCCAACTCCTCTACACTCTATTCCCCTATCCTACCTACTATAATCTGTTCTCTTCTCCTCTCTTTTACTTCCACCACTACTTTACCTTTTCACCACCCTTTAGCCTCTTTTTCTCACCCTCCTCTACGTACTCTCTCTCCTACCCTTTCCTATTTTGTGATGTTACCTACTTGTGTGTGCTGGATACTTCACACTTCTAATGTTTAACCTGCATTATTATTTGCTCTGGTAATTTGTTATTGTACATATTGTGTATTGTTGAATTGTTATTTCTGTGCTTCTCCTTGTTTGTACTTATCCCCCCCCAGATGCATCTGAAACAAGCATCACAGTTCAGTACGTCTTTCCTTATAAATCTCTTTTAAATAAATAAATTAAATAAATCCTCCAGTGTCCCCTCATATGACTTTTGGTGTAGCCCCTGCATCATTTTTGCCACCTTTCTCTGAACCACTTCCACTATATGTCCTTCTAGAGATGTGGCTTCCAGAACCGGACACAGTACTCTAGATGAGGTCTCACCGATGTTCTATACAGTAGCATCACAACCTCCTTCCTTCTGCTGGAGCTACCTCTCCCTATGCACCGCAGCATTGCACTGGCTCCCCTTCCAGCCTTCTCACATTGTTTGATAATCTTCAGATCATCAGATATGGTTACTCCCATGTCCCTTTCCTGTTTGGTGGCTGTCAGTACCCCCCAATCATGCACTCCTCCCGTGCATTTCTGTGCCCCTATTGCATGATCTTACACTTCTTTGCATTGATTCTTAGCTGCCACACCCTTGACCACTTCTCAAGCTTGCTTAAGTAACTTCTCATTTTCTCTACCCCTCCTGGAGTGTCATCCCTGGTGCAGATCTTTGTGTCATCTCCAAAGAGTCGCACCTTCCTGTCCAGCTCCTCTACAATGTCGCTTATGAAGACATTAAAGAGGACTGGTCCAGGCACTGACCATGCGGGACACTGCTGGTCACCACCCTTTCTTTGGACTGAAGATTGTTCACTACCACCCTCTGTGTCCTATTGTTCAACCAATTTTTGACCCTGTTTACATCCTGAGACCAACTCCCAGGCTGCCCAGCTGGTTTACTAGCCTTCTTTGTGGGGTGGTGTTGAAGGCCTTGTTGAAATCCAGGTTGACTATATCCAACCCCGATCTTCCTCCTCCTCCCTAGTCACTCAGTGAAAGAACTCTATCAGATTTTTTTGACAAGATTTTCCCACTGTGAATCCATGCTGCCTCAGATCCTGTGCTCCACGGAATTTGAGATATATCACAAAACTTTCTTTTAGTGGTGATTCCATTAGTTTCCCCAACACCAAGGTCAGGCAGACTGGCCTGTAATTGTCAGCCTCCTCCCTGCTCCCACTATTGTGGAGAGGGACTACATTCGCCCTCCTCCAGTCTTTTGGTACCATACCTGTTTCCAATGAACTACTGAGCAGGGCTGTCAGTGGAGCTGCCAGCATCTCCCTGAGTTCTCTTAATACTCTGTGATGTATCTCATCTGGTGCCATTGCCTTGACCACTTTCTGATTAATGAGTTCCTTTAAGACTCTCTCCTCCTTAAATGGCCTGGTGTCCACCTCTCTCCCTGTGGTGCTTCCATCACCTAACTTTGGTCCCTCCCCTTCCCCTTATTCTGTGAATACTGAACAAAAATACCTCTTCAGGATTTCTTCTTTTTCTTGATCCCCCTCTGCGCACTTTCCTCCTTCCCTTTTTAGTCTCACAACCTCAGTCTTAGTCTTTTTTCTTTCACTAGCATACCTAAAAATGTTCTTGTCCCCATTTGTTATTGCCTGGGCTGTTTTTTCTTCTATTTGTGCCTTTGCACTCCTGACTGTTATCCCTGCCTCCCTCTGCTTTTCCAGATACAGTTCCCTATCTTCTTCTGTCTGTGTTTCCTTATACCACCTGAATGCCACCATTTTCGCCCTTATCTTCTTGGCTACTTCCATGGAGAACCATAGTGTTTTTTTCTTTCTCTTTGTATTGATTACTTGCCTAACACAATGGCTTGTTGGCTCTGCTATGGCTCCCTTAAGATTTCCCCATTGTTCCTCCATCCCCCTCTTTTCACCTTTTCTGCCAGTGATTTCCTAAGACATTCCCCCATCTTTGCAAAGTCGGCCATGCCAGAAATCCAGGACCCTTGCTTTCATGTGGTTTGATTCTTCTGCTATTCTCACATTGAACCACACCATACTGTGATTGCTAATCCCAGATGGCTCTCCACTTTCACATCTGTAATTCTATCCCCATTGGTGAGTACCAGCTCCAAAGTCTCTGCCTGTCAGGTGGGCTCTATCACTAGCTGTCTTAGGCATGCCACCTGCAGGGATTTCAGGATGTATTTGTTCCTGGTAGAGGCTGCAGCCTGTTTGCTTAAATCCACATCTGGCAGATTGAAGTCTCCGACCAGCAGCACCTCCCCATTAGATGTCATTATGTGGATGACTTCGACAAGTACCCTGTCCAGCTCTTCCCCTTGTGCGGGAGGTCTGTAAATAACACCAGTGTGAATGGTAGTGCCATTTCCCATCTCCAGAGTGATCCACCATGCCTCTACCTCTCCCTGCATTCCCTGTACTTCAGTTACCTTAATTTCTTCACTTATATAGATAGCCACTCCTCCTCCCTTTTTACCCACCTTGTCCCTCCTGAATATAGCATAACCTTTTATCATCATATCCCAGTCATGTTTCCCCATGAACCATGTCTTTGTGTATGTGACAATGTCCATGTCCACCTCAGCCATCACGGCAACTAAGTCCGGGATTTTGTTCCCCAGACTGCAGGCATTTGTGTACATGGCCTTCCAATTTTTACTGTCTCCTCTCCTAATAGCTTCCTTCCTATCCCCATGTCTTTCCTCCAAACCCCTCTTGCCCTTACTCCCATTCTGTCTTTTCTCTGCATTTTTATCTATTTTGATTTTAGTTATCTTTGGTGATTTCTCAACATTAGGGTCTTCTCTGCCATATGTATCATTTTGTTGGGGGGGGGCTGTTTGGTTCACCCAGCTTATTTCACCACCACCCTTGGCTAGTTTAAATACTTGCTGATGAAACTTTTAAAACTGTCATTGAGGAGTCTGCCCCCCTGTGGATAGCTGCATTCCATCACCCCTGTACAGGCCTGCATCCCTCCAGGTGGAACCCCAATCTCCAAATGAAACCAAATCCCTCCACTCCACACCAGTCCTTCAACCATGTGTTGAATCTCTTGGTGTGGAGTACTCTGTTCTTCCCCTTGCTCTCGATGGGTAACACCTCTGAAATGGTTACAGAGCATGCCACCTCTCTAAGACCCCTCCCCAACTCCTTGAACTGCTCCTGCACTACCCTAGCCTCACCACTTGCCAGGTCATTTGTCTCCAGGTGGACAATGACATCTAGCTCACCCTCCTGTCCTACTGTCCCTGCGATCCTTAGCATATGCTGTTCATCCCTCCAAGCTGTAACTGGGGTAGGCACTTGACCTTCCTCACTCCCTCCTAGCCCCAGTTAGAATTTATATACTGTTTGATCTTTTGTTTGCTGGTCTCACTGTCCTCCATGCGCTAAATACAATCAAAGAAGACTGTACTTAGCCCTTGGAGAAATGAAGACCTGTAAAACATCTGTTCAGAGATTATAAAAGCTCTAACATGCACTACAAACTGTTGAGTCTCCAGTGCTGCCTACTGCTTTGATGTTAGCTGCAAGGGATTGTGGGGTTTGTAGTAACAGAAGATGTCAGCTGAAAACTAAGCAAAATGACAGTAGCCTGATACAATTTACTATAGTACAATAAACGGTAAGTAAACCAAAATGTTTTTACACACAAAGTGTACATTGGCAAATGCCCCACAGTTCAGTTTAGGACCTCGGTACTAACTGTTCCTCTTTAATCTATGTCCAGGTGAGTAGTGAGGCATGATGTGCTAGTGCCAAGTTCCTTCAACACCTGGCAGTGTATTTACCACAGACAAGTGAACATGAGTGTCTTATTACAGTTATAAAATTAGTAAACTGAGAAATAATTAAAAAAAAAATACATTTTCCCCCTTTCATTAAAAGTAACCATCAAAAAGTGCTCTATTCTCATTTTCAATCATCTGTCTTGCCACACATTCAAGAGATGGAATGTTTGTTTATCATTGTATACAGTACATGTATTCAAAATTCTGCAGTATCACTTTATCAGATTGTTCATCGCCTCACTCACAGCAAAGGACCCAATATGGAGCAAAGGTCTCAATTATATCTGTGGCAGGGTAAGCAGGAGAGATTCACTGATAACATAGAAACATAGACTTTGACGGCAGATAAGGACCGCTTGGCCCACCTAGTCTACCCATTTCCCTACCTACAGGATAAGCTGCAGATCCTTGTTAACCAAAAGCCCATTTCTTCCTACCCCCACAAGAATTGATTGATGTCTATCCCATACATTCTTGAATTCTCCCACAGTTTTAGACCCACAACCTCCTCAGGAAGGCTGTTCCATGCGTCTGCCACCCTCTCTGTGAAAAAATACTTCCTCACATTGCCCCTGAACCGTCACCCCTCTGTCTTCAAATTGTGTCCCCTTGTTCTTGTACATCTCTTTTTCTGAAAGATGCTACCCTCTTGGACTTTGTTGATTCCACTGAGGTACTTAAAAGTTTCTGTCATGTCCCCCCTCTCCCTCCTTTTCTCAAGGGTATACATATTAAGCTCCTTTAGTCTCTCCTCATATGGCTTCTCTTGCAGACCCTGCACCATTTTAGTTGCCCTCCTCTGGACTTCTTCCATCCTGTCTATGTCCTTGCAGATATGGGGTCTCCAGAACTGGATGCAGTACTCCAGATGGGGTCTCACCAACTGTCTGTACAGAGGGATAATAACTTCCCCTTTTTCTGCTGGTGATACCTCTCCCAATACATCCCAGTATCCTCCCAGCCCTCCCTACTGCCTTCTTACATTGCTTGCTAACCATAAGGTCATTTGATGTGATTACCCCCAAGTCCCTTTCTATTTTTGTTGTTTCTACCTCCCCCCCCATTGTGTAATCTTCCCCTGGGTTTTTGTTTCCCAGGTGCATTATTTTGCACTTTTTTGCATTGAATCCAAGCTGCCATACTTCTGACCATTCCTCCCACCTTGCCAAGTCCCTTCTCATCCTTTCCATGCCTCCTTGTATATCAACCCTGTTGCAGATCTTTGTATCATCTGCAAAGAGGCATATTTTTCCTTCCAGTCCCTCTGCAATGTCACTTATAAAGACATTAAAAAGGACTGGACACAGTACTGAACCCTGCAGTGCCCCACTAGTAACCCCCCTTTCTTCAGAGTGGACTCCATTTACAATTACCTTCTGGTCCTGTTGTCCAGCTAATGTTTTACCCAGGCTACCACCCTGGGACCCACTCCCAGGCTGGCTAATTTGGTTATTGATTTTTTTGTGTGGGACTGTGTCAAATGCCTTGCTAAAGTCTAGGTAGACCATGTCCACAGCCTCTCCCTGGTCTACTACTTTGGTCACCCAGTCAAAGAAATCAATCAGATTCATGTGACATGACATTCCTGCTGTGAATCCATGCTGCCTTGGTCCTCTGCCCCATTTTCCTCTAGGTACTCAACAATTCTTTCCTTCAGAAGTGATTCCACCACTTTCCCTACCACAGAGGTCAAAATGACAGGTCTGTAGTTTCCTGCCTCTGTCTTGGTCCCACTTTTGTGAAGGGGAATCACATCCACCTTCCTCCAGTCCTCAGGTACACCACACCATCCTTCCATGATTTGTTAAAAAGGATACTCAGTGTTGTCACTAGTTCTCCCCTTAATTCTTTTAGAATTCTGGGGTGAATTCCATCAGGCCTCATTGCTTTGTCCACCTTCAGTTTTAGGAGTTCTTTCAGAACCCTTTCTTCTGTGAAAGGACTGCAATCGACCCACCTATCCAGAGTGCTTCTATTAATTGGATTAGGCACCTCCCCCTCCTCCTCTTTTGTGAATACTGAGCAGAAGTATTCATTCAGTAGCCCTACTTTTTCACTGTCTCTCTTTGCCCACCCATCATCCTTTGTATTCAGCCTCACTATCCCTCCCTTTGTCTTTCTACGCTCCCTGATGTATCTATATAAAGTTTTATCCCCCTTCTTAACCAAGTTTGCTATCTTTTTTCTCAGTTTGTGCCTTTGCTATTCCGACTTTCCTGCCTACTTCCTTCTGCATTAACTGGTACAGTTCTCTGTTCTGCTTCTTCTGTGTTTCCTTATACTACCTAAATGCTATCTTTTTCTCCCTAACCTTCCCCGCCACCTCTTTTGAGAACCATAGTGGCTTTTTCTTTCATTTTGATTTGTTTATTTGCTTCACACAAAGGCTTGTTGCCTCTGTGAGGGCAGTTTTGGTGTTTCCCCATTGTAGGTAAGGATAAGATGGGCATGGTTACCCCCCCAAAAAAAAAACACTTGGAAAATTAATAATACTTGCTTTATTTCATTTGTTTACATTTGTAAACAGTGGATCATTGAGGCAAAATAATATTTCATTATATTTATTATGAAATGAAGGTTCCTTTTAGTGGCCTTGTTTAATGTTTCCAGTGATTGAAGGTGGTAGTCATGTTTGTGATGGCAGTCAGGGATGAGTGCAGTATGTCAAGAAATTGAAACACATTTGGTTTGCCTACATAACCAATTCTACTGCCTGAGCTTGCTCTGTTTGTGCATACAGTATGTGTGGAATTAGCATACAGTGCAGTTTACCTTACAGATATTGTGCATCCAGTTTGTAACCCATTCTTTTTATGTGACTGCAAAAAGTTGCCATCTAATTGGTTATGTTTTTCCCCTTCAGCAATAGAATATGGTCTTCAACAGAAAGGAATCAGGCAACTCATGCAGAGATCAGCAGAAGCAAGCTAAAAAGCAGACATCAGAGACTGAGAGATATTCTACGTGGAGCCTTAAAGGGGCACTGCCAGCTTTGCCCCTTTCTTTTTTTTGGCAAAAGCAATAAGTGTTCCTATTGGTCACACAATGCTCAGTATTGTACTCAGAATACCCTACTAGATTTAAAATATCAGGATTTTATGTGTTTTCCATGGTTTTACATATATATAGTTTCAGTGGGCTGGCCCGGTGGCGCTAATGGTTGAGGCGCTGGACGCCACACCTCATGCTACGCTGGCAACGCAGGTTCAGGAATGAGCCCGGACCACTGGGGGTCAGCAGGGGAGAAAGAGGATTGAGCATCTGTAGGACTGATCTCCTCTCTCGGGGAGGGAACCAGGGGTAGCCCGGTGCAGCAGCGGCCCCTGGTGGAGACTGGCGGCACTGCTACGTACATGGACTTGTTGCAAGCTAAGGGGTAGACGTCGGGTGACTGCCTTCCAGACATGAGTGGGAGCACCCATGTCTCTGGCTAGGGCAGCATTGCACATCCCATGTTGGGGGCGTAAACACTATGGAAAAAAACCCTCTGATCCAGATAGGCAACAGCCCTCCCTGAGCCGTGCCACCACATGCCCAACACTGGAGCCCTTCTACCGCCTCTTTGATCTCCTCTGGCCCTATGTCCCCAGGGGGGCTCAGGGAGAAAAAGTAACATCCTTGAAGATGGCGGGGCTCACAGAGGCAGTAGAGTGGTACTGGTCAGTGGTGAGTCATGAGAGAGTTCCAGCTCCAGGGGGCAATAAAGAGCATTAAAACTATATAATTAATATATATATATATATATATATATATATATATATATATATATATATATATATATTTAGTTTCAGTTGTCCTGATGCTAAGTCCTCACAAACTGGAAGCACATCCAGGTTGGGACTGCGCGTCTGCCACAAGGGCAATCACAAAGTACGATTTTTTTCAGAAACAGCCAGTGAGTCATATTGTCCCTGTCCCTTGTGTTATTTTAAAAGGTTGCAGCTATCCACCATCACAAAGTGAGCACTAGAAGTGGCATTATTTGTATTTGTAAACCGTGGCCGAAATCCCATGCATGTGCATCAATGGCATGCTTTTATGGATGCGCAAGATATTTTGTTCATGGATCTTGTAGACATACACGGGATTTCGGCTGTGGCATACAAATACGAATAATGTCACTTCTAGTGCTCACTTTGTGATGGCAGATATCTGCAACCTTTTAAAATAACACAAGGGACAGGGGCAATATGACTCTAAGGGCTGTTTCTGAAAAAACTGTACTTCAGGACCGCGCTTGTGGCAGATGAGTGGTCCCGACCTGAACGTGCTTCCGGTTTGTGGGGGCTTAGCATCAGGATGACTGAAACTATATTTATGTAAAAAACTGGGAAATCAGGTAAAATCCTGATTTTTTTTTTTTCTTTTTTTTAAATCTATTGGGGTGTTCTGAGTACAATACTGAGTGCTGTGTCACCAATAGGAACACTGTTTGCTTTTGCCAAAAAAATGGAGGGGCAAAGCTGACAGTTCCCCTTTAACAAATCAAATGTTAACTGACTTTTTAATTGGTTGCAAAATAAATTTAACGTGAACTGTATTGTATGAGTCACACCACTGGTGTCAGCAGGCATATTCATTGTACACAGTTGCTTATGATTTTAAAGTCAAGACTTACATATACTTTGAAGTCGCTTTCATGCACCAAATGAAAACATCTTTGTTTGGATTTATGCCTGCAGTTACCCAGAGAAAACAAGAAAAAACACTGAGTGAGACTCCCCTCCCTGCAATTAGCAGTCTGTAATCCTTTTCTGTGTCAGTTTCACAGCTGTGAGGAGGGTGCGAGTGACAATCACTTGTTAAAGTGTCTTATAATATAGGGTAGGTAAAGAAAGAAACCTAATTGGGCAAACAGCATCAGCTGACCGTGGATTAAGTGTTAGTAAATGTACAGTCGCAGTGAATTTCTGGCAACCAGTGAAGCGGTATCCCAGGGCAGAGCAGCACTCATTATGTGGTGGGAACAATGAAAGGGAAAAAGCAGCCATTGAAATCATACAGTAGTCAAGCAAGACAGCTTCAGTGCAGTTGACAGGTACTGAAATTAGTGTTGTTTTCTGGTTTTTGATATTCCCCATGCTAGAGAGAGAGATAGAGAGAGAGATTCACTACATGCTGTTTCAGAGCTGTCAGGTCTTTTATTCCCCAACTTGTTGCAGAGTGAGTGACAATGCCCCCAACTTGTGTGGAGAGAAAGACAGCCAGCAAACAACATTGTCCCCATGAGAAACAGCTCATATTTGGCACTTTTCAGGGACAGGTACTGAAGTTAGCGTATTTTTATTGTGACAATGCCCCCGACTTGCTCCTATTTGGCATGTTGGAAAGAGAAAGCTCATAGCAAGAGACATTCCCCCGCAAGAGACAGACAGACAAACAGTACAATGTAGTGACAGCAACCTTCCTGGTATGTTCCACATGATCTTTATTTAGCAAGGCAGTGAGAGATGCTAGGTGAAGAAGTGTTGAGAGAGACAGAGAGAGAGAGAGAGAGAGAGAGAGAGAGAGAAACAGACGGACAGAGGCAGGGAGAAATGCAGAAGCTCACAGCGATAAAACTTTGTACTTATGCTAGACTAGTTGTTTTGGACTGACTGTACCAATGCTGGTAGTCATTTGGATTACATATAAAGTAGATTGCTGGGCCATTATTCGATAGCTTGTTTGAATGGGTTAAACCAAATAAACTTGAAACCACATGGTAAAAAACACACCTGCAAATGACCATGCAAGTTACTTTTGTGGATCAGTGTAATACAGTTTTCCTCTAGTGTGTGATACATATAAAGAACACAGTAAACAGTTGGTTTCTTGAAAATGGTGAGTGACTGCAGTGGCAATGTTCTACCAGTGTCAGGCAAAATGGTTGGCTTTTAGTTATAATTGTATGGTTATAATTTTAAAATAGTACAAGGCTTTTAAAATGAATGGTGTAAAACTACACAGTATTTACAACCATTATGCTTAGCTTTTATGTTTTCTAGTTTTCAATTTCTGTTGTAGGCTTTCTTAAAGAGCTCCTGCTCATGTCAGTCTGTTTCTGGTATTCTGACACTTTGAGACTTGTTTTATTATAGTAGCTCTTATCTTTTACTTTTACTGATCGTTTTCCATGATCTAACTTCATTTTTCATGCCACTCACTACCAGTGCAGTTTTCCTGTGGGTTGCCAACCGCTACCAGCCTAAAATACAAGTGACATCATTTGTAGGTGCACTGATCTGGCACCGCAAAAGAGAATCTGTGGCATTTGTCCCTAGTTACTCAATTGTTGATTTTTTTTTTGTTGTTGTTGTTTTGTTTCATATCAGTTCTGCTGTTATCAGTTGACAGTTGCTGTGTCTGTAAATGTGGGAAACATAAAAAAGAAAGATCTAAAGTAGATATGCAGGGAAAGGCTTGTAAGGTTTCTAATTAGAACATATGTGAAAGCAGACTCACAACAGTGAAAATGGCACCTTGCAAGACAAGGTGAGGTAATCTATTTATGCCTAGAAAGCCAGATAGGTAACACAAATCTTAACTTAATGACTACATTACAATTTTGTTTTATGTATGGTAGCATATCAGTGTACCCCAAAATGAAATGTATAATGCTGTCAGATGAAGACAATGCAAACCTTATGAGCCTTTCTCTGCTTAGCTGCTTCAGATCTTTTTTTCTTAAGTTTCCCAAATTTACAGACACAGCGACTGTCAGCTGTAAAAAGTAGTACCAATATGAAAAAAAAACAAAAAAAAAACTATTGAGTTACCAGGGACAAATGCCATGGATTCTTCTCCACAGCACCTGCTCAGTGCACCTGCAAATTATGACACTTGCTTTTTAGGATGGTAGCAGTTGGCAACCCATGGTAGCGGGTGGCATGAAAACTGAAGTTAGAACCAGGAAAACAATCAGTAAAAGTCAAATATAAAAGCTACTATAAGAAAACAAGTTTCAAAGCTTCAGAATCCTAGACACAGAGTGACATGGTCAGGAGCTCTTTAAAAAATTCTCTAGTCAATTATAATTAAGTAATAAAACACACTCCCAGGGGTTATGATAATGGTCTGTTAATCACCCCTTACATTTGTAAGGTTGAAGGATGGGTAGCCAAGTGAGACTTTCCCCTTGAGGGTGGTTAACTGACTATTAACATAACCCTTTGGAGTGCCTTGTTGCTATTATAATAAAAATGTTCTTTTTAAATAGTATTAAACCTAGTTGAGTAAATGATAAGGGTCTACATGTATGTTATTAACAAGTTAACATGAGGCTGATAGAATGTTACAGCCAATCAGTAAGCTATATTTACAGATATCTGAATGATAACATATAACTTTTCCAGGTGGTGGGGAGGCATCTCCAAGTCAGTGTGTACAAGTTGGAAATTCCTGGCTACACTCCTGGGTCACACAGCTTATTTTGTCAAATAGAAAGCAGTACAATTCCAACCTATTTGCAGGGCTATAAATTTTGGGGGCCCCCAGCAAGACAAGTCATGGGGCCCTTCCCCAACCCAAACATACTTCATATTTTACTTTGTCCAAAATGCACAAAATTTTATTTTTCAAAAGAACCAGTTATATTTGTGTTTTTAGAGCGTGGTAGCAATCTTAGTTTTTGGGGCCCCAATGTCCATCCAATCAATGTCTGTTCATCAGCCTCTGAGTGGACAGAGCATACCTCAGTGAGTAATTTCATGATAGAAACACAGACTTTGATGGCAGATAAGGACCACTTGGCCCACCCAGTCTGCCCATTTCCCTACCTATTGGATAAGCTGCAGATCCTAGTTAATCAACAATCTACTTCTTCCTACCCCCCACCAGAATTGCCTTATGTCTGTCCCATGCATTCTTGAATTCCCCCACTGTTTTTGACACCATGACTTCCTTAGGAAGGCTGTTCCATGAGCCCACCACCCACTCCATGTAAAAATACTTCCTCACGTTGCCCTTGAGCCATCCTTCCTCTATCTTCAAATTGTGCCCTCTTGTTCTTGCACATCTCTTTTTCTGAAATATGCTACCCTCCTGGACCTTGTTGATTCCCTTGAGATACCTGAAAGTTTCTATCGTGTTCCCCCTCTCCTTCTTTTCCTTGAGGGTATACATATTAAGTTCCTTTAGTCTCTCTTTGTATGGTTACTGGTGCAGACCATGTACCATTTTAGTTGCCCTCCTCTGGACAGCCTGCATCCTGTCTATGTCCTTGCAGAGATGGGGTCTCCAGAACTGTATGCAGTACTCCAGATGGGGTCTCACCAACTGTCTGTACAGATGGATAACAACTTCCTGTTTTTCACTGGTGATGCCTCTTCCTATACATCTCAGTATCCCCCCAGCCCTCCCTACTTCCTTATTACATTGCTTGATTGCACATGATGTTATAACATCACAAGAAAAAGCTCCACAGAGTCTAGTGATGACTTTTGGTGCTGTTTTACATTCAACATGAATAATAATAATAATAATTAAAAATAAATTAAAGTGGTACTCTGGATCTGGCTGGGGGCCCTTCATTAGCTGGGGGCTGCCAGCAACTGCAGGATTCTCTGGTGCCTAAAACCGGCTATGCCTATTTGAAGAATACAGAATTATGAATAGTTGCCTGTGAAGAACAATATGGTAATTTAATTATGTGAAGCTAGGGGCAGGATAAGCCACAGGGCTGAGGTCTTTCACTTTCACTTTAACCTCCAAGCCTTATTACACACTCACAGCAACATCACTCATGAGTTGACTGGCTTGAAGGTCCTCATAAAAAATAAATCTGATTATACTATGAAGGCAAGTGCAATAATCCACATTTATCAAAAGGTGATTGACCAATTTGGCTTCCACATTGGCCAATACCTGAATACTAGGGGATATGCCAACATACCAATATAGTGTACAGAATATAAAATGGTGGGAAAGGCAAATTATCTTAGCAATAATGCAGAAAGGCACGATAGTCAAGCTACTGTATCTGAGCAACAATGCAGATGTCAAAGGCAAGCATGCAAATGACATAACCTCAAAATCTCTCACACTCCATCCCCAACTCAATCCATCCCCTACTGCAGTGTAACCCAACCCAGTCCATCACCAGAAGCGCAAAAAAAATCCACCACAAAAACAAATATGCAATATAACAATATATAAAAAAGTAATAACATGAAAATTGCTGAACAAACTGCAAAAGGCAAAACAATTTAGGAAGCAAACAATGTATTATTAAATCTACTGTCTCAAACATTTTTAGTTATTACCTGAACCACTTCTCTAAAGCACTGCCCAAGCACATAGACCATAACACATACAGAGAAAACATATTTACTGAAAATGTTGATTACCTCAAGGATAAAATTTGCTTCAAAATGGAAATGCATGGATGTTTCCACAATCTTTGGTAACCTCTCCTGAAAGGCAAAGGCTCACTGGACTTGTTAAGTCACAGTACCACACATGCACAACTTATGTGTTCATAAAGAGTGCCCTTTAAACACTATACGGTAGTTTATCATAAAAATACTCACTTATCAGTGGAGCAACATGTGCCAGAGTAAGTACACCTTACAATATGGTTGGTTTATGGTGATTTACAGCCCTTGTTTTCAGCCTGGGTGGTAAACTCACCACTATGTATATTAAGATTTAATACCTACTCAGTAATGTCATATCCTTTACATATCATTACTTATCTTGAGCTGCAATGGAATTTTAAACCTTGGAATCCAGTTTATCATCAGTGCAGCACTTTATTCATGAAGAAGGGATGTCTCAGCCATGTTTAAATGACAGAATACAGCAGTAACAGTTAAACTTATTGAGCATGCATGCTTATTCTAGAAGATGAGCAGGTACCTGTGCCTGACCGTGCACAGAGGATATGTGGTGTAACCACATAAACGTAGATAAACTGACTTAAAATACCACTGCCTCAGAGACCCCATAATAATGCTGAGGTAGCATGACACCTTATCTCAGCTCAGAGGCAGGTGTTTGTATGTTATGTCCCCCAAAATGCAGGGCTCTTAACTTTCCTCACTACTAAACTAAAATTGTTCAGATAGTGAATTAACTCAATTAGTCACATACTTGTGGATTATTTGGACATGTAGAAGCTGACCTTATCTGGAGTAGATCAGCTCCAGGGTAAATTTATGGGATATGTTTGAGCTTATACAGCATTATTGCAGTATCTGTTATACTGCTTTATTGTGTTAGATATATTGTCCAAAATGAGTTCAATTGATTAATAAAGTAGTAAGATAAATATGGTAGTACAGTAGCTAAAAAAAAGTATATGCTTTTACATAATGGTCAGGAAAGACAGGGCAGATGGCATGCAACCTGGGTAGAGGAAGTACTGTACTGTATTAAGAACAGAATGTTGTCATCAAGTCAGGGTACTTTGCGATGTGACAAAGAAGCATGGAAGGAGGAGAGCTAGACATCACATCCTATAGTCTGACTAGTTTTATTGGACAGATTTATAATAGTGCCCAGAGGACTTCAGAATGAAAGTCAATGGGACAGTCATGGTAGGCAGGAAATCCTACACCAACAAATTTATACAGTGTACAGGTCTTGACCTCTTGAAATGCTTCACTAGAGACTAAGGAACAGTAAAGAAGATACCCCCCAAAAAAACAAAAAGCTATGCTTAAAGAGCAGTGAGCTAGAAACAAAGATGACTGTGTGAAACAAAGGTGACTGAGTACAAATGAAGACTATAAGTCCCTGATGTCTGCTCTGATATCCTACATCAAAATTACTCTGCTTTTCCAGAGCATTCCCTGCCTCCCTCTTGTTTCTAATAACTCCCTTGAATATGTCATGTTGTGTTTTGAACCCTGAAATACTCCCAGTACTGCTCCCATTGCTGGGTAGATGGTTACACCTGTGTACCACCTGCTCCATGAACAAATATTTCTGGTGTCTATTTTTGAAAGTTAGTGGGAATAAACCAATACCTCTCTGCACCAAGAGATATAATGCCTGAGGTACCAGACATTCTTCATGTTGACATATCATTTTCTGTGGAACTGCCCTGTTCCAAAATTTTTTAGTAGGTCTCAAGAACTTTCTAGAGTGAAGCAACCTTCTTTTCTGAGAACATACCCTTTGATTTATTTATTTAGTTATGTCTTTATTTATTCATTTAAAAATTGGTAGCCACAGCAGGCACGCTGAGCCAAGGCTCATTTCCAGATGTAACCTGGGGGAGGGGGAGTGCAGATTTAATGAGAATTACAAAACATTGATTTTACAAAGGCAAACATAACAGATGTAAGAGCAGATGTGGAGATCAAGTAATTGACAATGGGCTATATTAACACAAAGATTGCAGGCAATCATGCAAGAATGCAAAGAAGCACATGGTGTCTGTTGGGGAGAGACAGTGCTATAGAGAAAAAGATACATACCACAGCAGAAAGAACAACAAGCACTGATTAGGGGATTCCAAAACAGGTGGAGGTCAGAAGAGAAGATGAAAAGTCAGGAGGGGGGTTGACAGGGGTGAGAAGGAGAAGGAAGAAGCCTTTGCAGGGGTCTAAAGACAGGGAGTGAGTTGGAAAGGTGGAGGGAAGAGGCAAGCAGGTTTCTGAGGGAATGGAGGCAGTAGGAGAAATCAGCATGCCTAACAGAGGAGTGAGGGGAGGGAGTGGAGAAGGTACAGGAATCCCTTCAGTGGAGAGAGTATGAAAAGGAAAAGTCAGGGGAGAGGAATGAGGAAAGGTAGTCGGGAAGGGACCCAAAACAGTATTTAGCAATGAAGGCGGCACAGTGGAACTGGCAATGTGAGGGTAGCTAGAGGATGGAGAAGGAGGAATAAAGGGAGCAACGATGACTACAGAGGGGAAAGGTGATAGCAAAAGAACAGAAGGTATTGAAGAGGGTATGCAGTCTGGCAAGGGAAGAGTAAGGGGCAGTGCCATAGACCACAACAACATACTCAAAAACTGAAAGAACCATTTTGGTTACCAATTCTTAGCAGACCTGGAGGGAGAGGCAGTCCTTATTGTGGCACATGGCACCAAGTTTATGGAGAAGTTTGGTATGGATGGTGTCAATTTGGGCAGAGAATTCAAACTTGCTGTTCAGCCACATACCAAGCTACTTGAAGGCATGGACAACCTCCAGAGGGGTGCCATAAATTATGGAGAAGACAGGGGAGGTAGAGAAATGGACTAGTTTCTGTCTGGTGTTGAAGATCATAGATATATTATTCTTGATGTTGACCCTTAGTTGGTTAGTGTGGAACCAATGCAGCACATTGTGAAGTCCTGCTGGAGCAGACCATCCACAGCAGAAGCCTATGGGCCGAGGGGTAAATGTCTCTTTTGTCTGCATATATGTGGATATGCAGCTTGTCCTGGAGGAGTGGTGGGACACTAAGTCAAATGCTTTGGCCAGATCGATGAATATAACTGCAGTGATATGTCCCTGATCCAGCCCAAAGAAGATAGTCAGTTACATGTAGCAAGGAGGAGACAGTAGAGAGGTGCTTCCTAAAACAAGACTGGAAGCAGAGAGGAACATAGAGTAAAAGAAGTCAGCATCCCTAGAACACACAATGGTCTACTGAAGCTTTACAAGAGAGGGGAGGAGTGAGATAGTCTGGAAATTACCTGGGGAGGAAGGGTCACCCACTTTGTGGAGAGGCTGAACATTTGCAACCTTCCAGACCTGATGAACAACACTGAAGGAGAAGGAGAGATTCAGAAGGGGAGTGAGTGGAGAGGCAATGGTCAGAGCCTAAATATGTAGAAGTTTGGGGTCAAACTCATTAGGTCTGGATTTGGATAGGTTAAGTGAAGTATGGGCAAGGAAGAATTCATTGTGGAAAACAGGAGGGAATTAGAAGCCTTCAGGTGAGGGGGTTGGGGACAGCCAGCAGGAGACAGAAGGGGGAGTGACCAGGAAATGGAGAGGGTAGTGCACAGGTGATGAAGAATTTATTAAAATGAGAGGCAATTGAGGGAGGATCAGATACCAGTAAGCCATTCACCAAGAGGGCTGGTTGAGCTGACTGGGCAGGGGGATCAAAGAGAGAATGGACAACCTTCCAGAAATGTGATAGGGTGTTAAGCTTAGACTGGAGGTTTGCTGTGAAATAGTAGGCCTTTGCAGCATGGGCAGCCATCATGCAGGAGTTTCTGAGTGACCAGTATAATAAAAGGTCATGCAGGGAATGGGAGGATTTGTAAGGTGTCCAAGCCTGGTCCGAGGACTTGCACAAATTGATAAGGTCAGATGTAATCCAGGGGTGGTAGGTTATCCCAGCACAACACACACCCTGTCATGCATTATTCCTTTAGTCAACGATGTAGAATGGAGAGATTTTAGGAGAGGCATAGAAAACAATGACAAAGATAGGGATAGTGGAATAGAGGGATAGCTTGGATAGAAGGAACTCATAAAAGGATGGGACTGACTCCCTGAGGGTGATGGAGCAGAATAGGATCTTAATGACATACAAGGCAACACCACCACCACCACGCTTGCCTTGGTGTTAATGGAAGATGTGATAGTCTGAGAGAGCCAAGCTGGAGGCAAGTACCCTAGAGGAGAGCCAGAATTCAGAGATGCACAAGAGGCCAGCGAGATCCAGACTTTAATGAGGTCAAACTTAGGGAGGAGACTCCCAGCATTAAGGTAGAGGATGCTGAGGCTTTAGGGAAGAATAGGGGAAAGGAAGGAGAAGGGAGGCTGGGGTTGGGTTAACATCACCAGCAAGTAAGAAGAGAACAAAGAAAAGACTAATGGAGAATGCCACCTCCTTGGCCACTATCTGGCCAACCTCTCCTGGTCTCCCACCATTCTCTCCTGCTCATATATTCTCCTACTGTCTCTACTTTCCCTTGCTGGAGACATTGAGTGCAACCCTGGCCAGACTAATTCCCACATCACCCCTTCCTCCAGCATCTGGACCAATGCCCAGGTCTTAAACATGCACATATCAATATCTTCAGCCTTCCATCCAAATTCACCAACCTTGAGACATGGACTGCGCTCCACAAGCCACACATTCTGGGACTCACAAAAACATGGCTAAAGCCACACCATGCTGAAAACACCTTCCTACTTCCTGGCTACTCCTACCTACGCTCGACAGGCCAGGCAGGAAAAAAGGCAGTGGTGTGGCCGTGTTCCTTAGGGAACCCCTCTCTGCCAGCATCGTCCTACACTCTGACCCTTCCTCCTCTAGTGAAAGGCTAATCTCTGAACTGACCCTGGGATCCAGCAAGAAACTCTATATTGGTTGCTGCTACAACCCTCCTATGACTGGAACTGCAGGACTCACCAGTTTCCTCCAGGGCCTGAGCTCTCTAATTCCCCATAGGGAGTCTATCCTTCTTGGGGACTTTAATCTAAACTGGCTGAGTTGCCATCAGCCTGACTATGTATCCCTGTTAAAGCAGCACAACCAGGTGCAGGCAATTACTCTCCCCACCAGACTTAATTCCTGTATGGCCACTTGGACTCTACTGGAATGGATCCTCATAAACAGGGAAGACCAAACATTGAACACTGGCCCCATGGCTGACTCTATAAGCGATCACTCACTGACCTATCTCTTCTGGTCTTTCAAGCTAAAGCGCCCCCTGCCCAAATATCTTTCTTTCAGAAATTTCAGCTGCCCAGACACCACATTTCTCCACAATAAGACATGATCCTTGGACTGGTCCGTGCTTTTTTCTCTTTCTGATGCAGCCACAGGGGTCTCTACTTTCACCCAGATGCTACTAAACCTCCAGGACCACTTCTTCCCTGTCACTACCAGACGGGTTAGGGGATGGTGCTCATGTTGGGTCTCCAAAGACCTCCAACCCTTATAAAGGTGAGAGACCGTGTCTGGGCCACTTTCAAAGTTCACCTCTCCTGCCCTCTGGGATGCTTACAGGTGTCTGAGGAATAAATGTAAACGGCAGGCTAAAGCACTGAAACAGACCCACTTTCACAATCTACAAAAGGCCAACTTCGGGGTCCCTTGAAAATTCTGGGATTTGATTAGTTCCCATCTAAACCCCTGCTCCAGCAATGCTGCACCACATCTCAACTACCTTGGTGGGCTGCTTACTGACCCTCTCGATGTGGCCAGTGCCTTCAATTGTAAGTTCACCAGCCTATCCACGTACCTAAATAAATTGCCAACCGACAGACCTCAAAGCCCTGTCCTTACACATGATCCACTGTCATCCTCCTCCAGCTCTGCCAATCACCCACAAACACCACCTTTCTATTTTAAAGGCCTCTCCACCCATGACACGGTCAAGCTCCTCAAAAGCCTACCTAACCACAGCTCTCCTGGAGCTGACAGCCTTTCTCCAGTCTTCCTCAAGCTGATCTCTCCATCTATCACCAAGCCACTCACCTTCATCTTTAACCTTGCCCTTTCCACCTCCTCCATTCCTGACTCCCAGAAGATAGCTAAAGTAATCCCCATTTTCAAATGCAGTGACCCCAAATCCACTGATAATTAACATCCGATCTCCATCCTCCCACATTTGAGTAAACTACTCAAGAGAGTGGTGCACAATCAACTTGCTGAGTACATAGGCAGATGCAACCTCCTATGCAACCAACAGCACGGTTTTCACAAAAATCATTCCACCACCACTGCCCTTGCCCTTCTGACTAACCACATCCTCTCAAACATGGATAATGGTAATGCCTCCGAGGCAGTTTTCGTCAACCTCTCCAAGGCGTTTGACATGGTTAACCATGCTCTCCTTACCTCCAAGATTAGCCTCCTTGGTTGTTCTCAGAAAGTTATTGACTGGCTCACTAACTACCTTACTGGCTGCTCACAATTTGTGTGTATTGGCCAAACCTGCTCACCTACACTACCTGTCTCTGTGGGGTCCCTCAAGGCTCAATCCTGGGTCCCCTCCTCTTTTCTTTGTTTGTTAACTCATTTCCTTTTGACTGCCTCAACTGCTACTCTCTCCTAAATGCCGATGACCTTGTCCTTTACCATAGCGACAAATCCACAGCCGTGATCTCCTCAATTCTTTCACACAACTATGCTGTGGTTCACAACTGGTTTTCAAGTAACCTCCTCTTACTTAATGCTAAAAAAATTAAATCTATGCTGTTCGGATCACAGTCCTTCCTTGTCAAATCTAAAAACCATGCCCCCTTAAGCATTCTCTCCACAGATGGCCCACCCCTAGAGGACATTGACACCTACAAATACCTAGGAGTTCTACTTGACCCCTCCCTCACCTTCTCTGAACATGCAAATTCTCTAGTCAGAAGGGTCCAGCAGAAGTTAGGTGCTGCCTATAGATTCAGACAATACCTTACCCCTGAAGCCAGACTAGCCATAGTCCAGGGTAATCTTCTCCCTATTCTAGACTACTGTTCCTCTATATAAGCCAGAACCTCTGCTACCACCATGGCCAAAATCTCCACTGCCTGTAACAGTGCCTGTCACTTTGCTTTATTGGCCCCGTTCTCCATCCACCACTGCACCCTCAATAATACCCTTGGATGGCCTCTGCTGCAAGGTCACTTCGACCTTGCCCTCTGCTGCATGGTGGACAATGTCATCTGCACAGATCTAGAATCTCCCCTAACTGCCCTCCTGAAGACTCGTACTCTCAACCGCAACCTCTGCTCAAATGATACTCATCCTTAAGAGGTTCCTAGGGTATCCACCAACATGGGAAGCAGAGCATAGTCAGCAGCTGCCCCCTCTCAGTGGAACAACCTGCTGGCCAAACTCTGCTCCACCAAAACTCACTCCAGTTTCAAATCACACCTCAAAATCTTGCTCCTGGCAAACTCCTCCTGCTGCTGCTCCCAGGGGTTACCGGCCAACTCACACTAGTCTACACCCTAGCCTACAACTGCTACCTCCTTGCTTTGCTATATTGCATATTTATTGGATACATGCCATCCTTACCTTGTATATATTGTATATTTATCGTATATTCTCCGTACTATATGCCCACTGGACTTAAGCATCATACCTTGTAGATTGTGTTCTAGATTGTTGTTTTCAATCAATCTCTTCATGTAATCTGTTGTAACCTTGTACTCAATGTTACCCACTGGATTCAAGTATCACATCTGTACTCTGTATTTACTGTATATAATCTTCTTCATGTAAAATATTATTACCTTGTACTTACTGCCAATCTGCGCCATGTTTTATGGCCCGGGTCGTGCCTGAAAACGGTCCCTGGGATCAGTGCACTCACCGGTTATCAAAGTCATAAGTAAAATAAATAAAAAGAAGGAGAATGTAGTGGGACTTCCACCATCTTGAATGTGGGGTAGAAGGAAAAGGGAGGGGGTAGGTGAAGGGAGAGGGAAGGCAGAGAAAGGTATGGTTGAGAAATTCAAGGTTTGGGGGGGGTTATGGAGGAGTCCTACTCCTCCATGATCACGAAACCATTCATCTCATTAAGTGAGGCTTCTCCAGGAGTGAGAATGTGCTCTTGGATAGCAACAAGCAAACTTTTCCCTTGCTGAGGGAGGTGGTGTATGCTTCTCCCCCACTTTGGGGTATTTACTCTATTGCAGTCAGAAGAGACAAGTGGAAAGAAGATGCTCATGGTGGGGGACTTGATTTTTAGGGGTACTGAGTCAGTGGTCTGTAGCACTGACTAGATGGGAAGGGAAGTGGGAGTATCCCAAAGATTACAGTAGATAACATAATCCCTAGGATGAAAAAAAATGGTTTGAGGGGGAGGAATTGCTGTCCATGTGGAAAGAAATGATTTGGCAAGTAAGCCCTTAGGGTCATTTATAGACACTTACAAGGCACTGGAGACCAGGATCAAGGGATTGTTCGGTACTGTGACCTTCTTGGAGGTTCATGCAATACCCAGAAGGAGAAGACAAGGAAGATAAGCATTTTTCAGTTAAATTATTGGTTAAAGGTGGTGTTTCTTAGAAGGATTTCACTCACCGTGGAGCCTGGTTTTCTTTCAGTGGCATAAAAGGCCTACTTAAACTGGAAGAACTTCATCCCACAGGGGAGAAAACAAGGGTATTGGGCAAGAGGTTTGCATCCTTCGTTTCAGGGCAGTAAAACTGCTATATTTCACCATTTAGAAGCTGTGGCTTCTATTATATTTTTTGTTTTTGTTTTAGGTAATGGCTTCTAAATGGAGACAGCTTTTAAATGGTGGCAGTTTTAATTATTAACATGCTGAATACTGTCCTCATACTGTGCTCAGTCCCTAATTTCCTTCAGTAGGGAGTGAAGTCTTTGTCTGTGGGAGGCATTTTATAAAGAATTCTCTGTTTTCCCCAACAAGAGAAAAAGTCACAAGAATAGTTTACCAGTATGTGTCAAGTTTGTATACAATATTTGTAGATCATGGGACAAGATAATGAAAAATATGGACCACATGGTGGATGCTGTGGTGGACACCAACTTGAGAATACTGAGAGAGGAACAAGTTGGGGGAGCAAGTTGAGTCCATAATGGGAATGAATACTATTTTTGCAATTAGATGGACAGAAATCTATCAGGGTAATTTTAAAATCGGTGACAGTTCCAATACTGGTAATCATACTAATAAGCGAGACAGCAGGTCCACATCTGAACAGTATGTGAGAAAGCAGGTCTGCATCAGTTGTTCTGTGGCTATTTGGGGAGAAATCGGGGGGAGAGCATAGGAACCATTACTGTCCACAACATACTGGTGATTTAATAGTTAAATGTGGTGGTAGTGTGGAGGCTAAAGCTAGGGACACTGAAGCTGTATGCCAGTTCAAGAGAGAGCTAGTAAGAACTTGCCCAACCAGAAGGGGTTTCAGGGATCGGAAATTAACACATATAGTGTACACAGCAAGGTCACATGAGTGAGAGAGAACCAAAACAAATAAGGATGATTTGGACATAAGTGAACAATTAATGTAGGGCAGGGGAAGGGTAGCAGCAGTAATGGTTCCTAGATGGCGGTCTGCTTAAATGGCAGAAGAATTGTAAATACAATTACTGACAACCAAGCCATGACAGTAGTCCATACATATTAGCTGTGGTGGGAATGTGGGCCTCACGCAGCTCTGACTGTGACCTCACAGCTCCAGGCTAGGCAAAAAGAGATGCGGGGGGGCTCACTGGACATTAGTGAAGGTATAAGACTAATGGTCAATAAGGAGATTGGAGCTGTAGTGGATTCATTAGTAGTGTAAGGATGAGCTAATGACACATTTGTATTCAACGAATGTGTTGAATTATAGCACATTTAATTGTTATTCATATCAGGAAAACTTTGGATCACTTTGTGATCACTTAGACCTTTAAGAAGTTAATAAAAAATTAAAAATAAAAACTTTAGCCCTTCTTGGGTGGCCAACTCTAGCCAGTGATGTCCCATTCATCAGCACTGGTCATTTCCCACCCTCATTCTCCCTCTCAAGACTTTCATCTATGAAATACAACGTTTCCACCTCCTGGCAGTTTTTTTAAATCTGGCTGGACAGCCAAGGAAGGGTGAAAGGGCTTGGATTGACTGGGGTGGGCAAGGGGCTGTTACAGGTTCTAGTTATGCATATTTGTAGCCTGCTTAATTCTATACCAAGGACCCAAAGCATCAACCTGAAGTGAAGACGAGGGATCAGAATCAATATTTAAGTGGAGTTGCCAATTTCTGCACTTGCTTACCCTTATAGAAGCATCTTGTGGCAGATTAGAGAAGGATTGTCCACAATGGAGTACTCTACAGATGCCCATGTCAGTCAGAGGAGGTGGACAGTGGTCAAGCTAAAGAGATTGGGAAGGCGGCAGCTGAAGAAAGCTTTGTCCTGTTAGAAGACTTGAACATACCTGACGTGGAGTGGAGTTTCTTAGTGGTACAGAGCATCACAAATCAGACATTGGTGGATACCTTTCAGGACAGTTTCCTGACTCAGAAGGTAGAGAAGCAGATAAGGTAGATGACAATGCTAGACCTAGTTCTGAACAACCAATATTGATTCAGTGGATTAATCATTGAAGATCGTCTCAGATCTAGAGACCACAAAACTCTGATTTGATATAACTCTGAATGAACAAAGACAGCTGATGTGCACACTAGTCCTGAAGTTTAGGAGGGTGAATTTTAGAAGTCTGGCAGAGAGTTAAAGGAGTGGCTTGTGGGGTATCAACAACTGGAAGGGAGCAGAGAGTGAGTTGCAATATATCAGAGAAGGGAATCAGACATAACAAAAGACTGCCTCAGGCGAATGCACATTTGGAAGAGGCACAAAAGTCTTACATGGTTTTATAAGAAGGGGAGAGTACCAGTAAGGGCAACAAAGGCAGCCATCAAAGTATTTAAGGATAAGCAGACAGAGTCAAGGTGACAGATCTACCTGGTCATAATGAAATGTGTAGCCTGTTTGATGGGTGGGAAACAAGTAGTCACCCCCCCCCACCTCCCTGGGCTACATAAACCAGCTTCCTCCAACCTTATTTGGAAGGTCTGCTCCTTTGCTTGCCTGGAGACTCTACTTCATTCCCCCCTCCCTAGTGGTTGCCACTTTCTTATTGGTTGTTTGGAGCTTTTCTGTTTGTTTGTTTTTTTTTTTTGCTTTTTTTTTTACTTAGACTTCTGTTCAGTCTGTGCCTTCTGTAACACTCTAGTGGCTCTAGTATGTTTTTCCTTCTTTTCTCGAGGGCAGCCAATCCTGCTGTTACCTTGATATTGTTTAACTACACTGCTTAGCTGCAATGTGTTTTCAATGTGCTGACCTGAGTCTATGCCCTGCCTCTGTCATGCTATGGTATTTCCTTTCTGTTTTGTCAGTCCATTTTACCTGCTGTTCCTAATGTCTTCTTTCAACATTTCACTGCACCCTCTCTGCATGTATTGCATTCCAGTCACAAGTTGTAACCACTTGACCTATGGTCATTTCAGTTATTTTTTCTCAGTCTTTCAGCCATCACTCAGTCAGTCTGATTTAGCATTTTCAGTACCTGCACTCCTTCTCAGTGCTGAGTGCTCATCAAACCAATAGCCGTTGATATGCATTCATAGTTTCAGTATCATGTCAGCCTGTTCATTTCTTACATATCAGTCATTCTTCTGCAGTCCTTATTCAGTCCAATCCAATCTATTTAACTTTTATTCTGCAGTCATCATTCAGTCAGTCTGTTTCATCATGATGCCATCCATTTCAATGAACGCACTACTACTGGCCAACATGATATTCCCATAATCCTGCTCACTTACTTCTCTTGAAATTCACATATTCATGGTATGTCTTTCATTGGCTGGGGGCCCTTCTCAAGCTGTTCTTCTTCTGCGCTGTCTCCCAGCAGTCCTACCAGGTGATGAATAGGTCCAGTGATGAGGGGGAAGCTTCAGCCATGTAGACCCATGATGAGCAGCACCTCACAATGTAGTATTTTAGACTTCAGCTGCCAGAGGGTGGGGTATTAAGCCCACTTAGTTCCTTTAGCTGGGCAGATCATGTCAGCAGCACCTCTGAAAGCTATTCACCCTGCCTCTGCCTAAGGTCCACCTAGCTTCATTCTGTATACCTGTTCCTTTAATTTTCAGTCAAGGTTGTACCATCTTGCACCTTGAGGCTGGGTGCTAGACTTTCAGCAGTCGTTACTCTCCTCTTGTCATGTTTCGGAGGGTGGGAGTCCTCCTGGGGGATCTTTCTCTAGCTGCAAGAGCAACTCACGGCACTCCCACAACATTGTACCTTTGGAGGGATAGAGTGAGAGTTATCCCTACAAAAGTTTTACCTTGAACAGGAATTCCAAATTAGCAAAGTGAGGCATAATACTAGTACCCTTGCCAGGAGGGATGGTGTCCATGGCCATGGATCCCCAGAGATTTCCCCCACAGATTGTTTTTTTTCTCTCAGTGCCAAAGAACATACTCTATTTTTCTATTTTAGAGTTTGCCTAATACTAAAACTTCTGCTGTGAGTTGAGGTCAGCTGATGGTTCACCTTATTCTGTAATACTGCATTCCCTCTCTCCTCTAGAAGTCATGCCTCTGTTTTCTATCAATTGTCACCATCTACGGTATCGGTTGTTTATGTCATCACTCCAGTTATCTGTGTTTGCAGATCCTGCATCTTGGTTCCTTTGGGCTCCTTCTTAAGGTAGCTTTAGTCCAAGAAATTCCATTCCTGTGTATCCTCTTGGGTGAGAACCCTTCTCAGCAGGGTTTCTTTTCATTCACAGTAACCCTACAGGGTGGTAGTTCCTCAGGGGAGAAAGAGAGAGGATGGGTGAATTTTCAGTGTAACTACATATTGCAGTCAATCAATCTAATCATTAAATAGCCTTTGACTGCCAATATGTTGCACCAGGATTACTCCACACTGCTTGCAAAGGCTCATTTATTTATTATTTATTTATTAAATTTTGGTGACCGGGTAGGCCCACTGAGCCCCGAAGGTCCCTTTTTCAGGGGCAACCCGGGATAACAATACAAGATAAAATACAGTGGAGAAAAACCTTTGATTACATAGGTTGTTCAAGCATAAGGTGGTTAGACAGTGGTTACAGACATGGTTATCATCATGACACAGTTTTGCCTTGATACTACTTGGCATAGTGATATACATGAGGTAGCATTGGTCCCTAGGTGTCCAGATACTAGAGGGAGGTACATGGTCGGCTCACCTTGGGAAGGTTTGATGCAGAAAAAGGGGATACCTTAAGAGCTGTGGCAATGGCATGCACTTGTGGCCAGTATATGGGACTTGAGCCTGGTGCAGAGGTTCGTGAGTGAGGAGGCATCCTGGACCCATAGGCTGGGGGCTTGGCAAGAAAATGATCTGCCGCCAGCATTGGTCCTTACTCTGGGGACTTCTAGTAGTGTTCATTCTGATGTCCTTAAATTCCTAGGGTCGTGTTTAATGGCTATGGTTCCAGCTATGCTTGGTGGATTGGGGGGTTTGAGTAGCTTGTAGGCCTGGACAAGCAATGGCTATTGGAGGCGAGAGGCCAATGTTTGCCACCAAAGCTGGGCCAGAGTGCCACAGTGGTGACATCACAGGTGGTCTTGGGTGGCGAACCAAGCTATTTTGTTGTATAGGATTTGCATCCTGGATACCTCTTGCTTTGCCATGCCCTGTATAATCGGGGCCGCATAGGTCAGGGTAGGGAGCAGGACACTTGTCGCAATGGAGAGCCTGGCCTCAGGGATGAGCTGGTCCCTGAGTCGGTACAAGGTACCAAGTTTGCGATGCAGGGTCCTAGTGACCTGGTCCACATGGTCCTTGTAGGTGATAGACTGATCCAGAGTTAGGCCTAAGTATTTTAGAGAGGGAACTACATTAATGCTTTTTCCAGAGAGTGTGGTTAGTTGGAGGGATGAGGACCTGTCAAGTCCCAGTGATCTTGGTCCGAATAGCATTGCCTTGGTTTTGTCTGCATTAAGTACCATTCTGTTCTCACACAGCCATGTCTCTAGGGATGTGAGGTACTTTTGGAGGAGCGGACCAAGAGCGGCCACATTGCCCAAGGGTCGGTAGATGACAGTGTTGCCAGTGTACTGTACAACCGAGCTCTCCCCACAGTAGGTACTTAATTCGTTGGTAAGTAGATACATAAATAAATGTAAATAATGTAATGGTAAATAAATGTTGGTAAACATTTTATACAGTGTAGCCAAGAATTAAACCTTACAGATGAATTATTTTTGCAGCCTGAAGATCTAAAATGATTATAGATAATTTATTGCCTCTCTAGGTGGGTCATTATCAACCGTCATCACTGGTCACAAAAGAGTTCTTAACCAATGTGAGTGCCGCTTAAACAATGCCTGATAACATCACAATGATCTTTCCTGCACTCAAAACAGAGCAGTAAAATCAAACTGAGTTTATTCTTCATTAAAAGAACTAAGCTTAAAGCTCTATATTTAAAATACATTTCATAAATTGGACAAACAATGGCCTCACTCAGAATAGGACATTTATCATCACTTGTGAAGGGGCAGGAATTTCATTACTTAGTTGTGGCTCTGCCATTCATGAGCTATGATTTTGCCCCCTCACTAATGATGATGAATAGCATATTCTGAGTCTGGCTATTACACATCCCTTATAAGCAAAGGAATCTCTCAAGACGGGAGAAAAAAAGGTCCATGACAGAGGCTGATTTTAAAGATCAATGGCTTGCTTGTAAAATTCATTAACATACCCACCATGAGGACAACCAGGCTTGAATTACTGTAAACAAAACACAGGAAATACCCCTACTCATTCATTCCACTATTTTTTGTTTATTTTTTTACCTTAATCTGCTTCCTTCAGATAAAACTTCTTAAACGTTTTTGTCCATCTTCAGTAGTGAACTCTTGAGTGAATGATGATGTCATTTAAATGTATTTATTTATGTATTTATTTGAAATTTAGTAATTGGGAAAGACACACTGAGTCTGGGCTCATTTCCAGGTGCAATGCAGGCAAAAGAGAAAGGGGATAAAATAAATCAAAAACAGCAGTAGAGAAGCATTCCAAAGATAAAGTGCAAACAGCAAACTGTTCAACAGGGTGCAAAAGCAAATAACAACAAGCAGTTGTCAATGTTGAACTTTAGCTGCTTGTTTAAGTTGAACTGGGCACATACTTGATTTTTTCAGTTCATGGTCGGCCTTTGAAGAGCAAAGACATGTCTACATGGTGCAGAGAAGATTATGGCATCAGAATGCCACTGGGTAAGTAAGGTCTTGGCGGGCAGGCAGGTGGGGGGAATGGGGTGGGGTAATGGCTCAATGGTCAACAATGGATGGTTTTCTGTTTTACAGGGGGAAAAAAAGGGAAAAAATGAAGAACAATGAAGAATGTTTTTTATTTTTCAGGTGATGACATTGGGAGATTGAGCACCCCAGTGTCACTGTGACATTCATGGGAGGGCGGTGTTGAGAAGGAGAGTCAGGTAGAATGGAAAAACACTTACAGCCCCGGGCTCCTCAACTGACATCAATAGATGGTTTTCTTTTTTACAGGAATAAAAAAAAAAAAAAAACTATGAGGAAGGACACTGGGGGATTGGGCACCACGAATGTCAGTGTTATGTCTGGGGGGCTTATGTGGTGACCTAGGGGACTGCACACCCCCAGTGTCAGTGGTCAGTGTTATGTTGGCGGGGATCCTGAGAGGGAGGGCTGGTGGGGGGAGGGCAGTTATCAGAGGGCCAGCAACAGGAAGTAATGGACTGTTCTTTTTTTACAGACATGCTGGTGAAGTTGGATGCTGCTCATCTGTTTCTTGACTGATTTTGTCCAAATGAAAGGACAAAGCCCTCTCTGATTGGAGTGGCTTTGGTCCTTTGAAGTGCATGACCATTCAGCCCACCCAGCAGTGAGTTGTGTCAGGACCACACCGAGTGATCATTGGTGTACAGTGCCAAGCCCCTGGTGTTGTAATACTACCACAAAACATAGGCTTTTTGAAAGTGCAGCCAACGTAATAAACAGTGAACAGAAGTTGGTTCTATGAACAGCACCTCTACCCAATTAAAATGACAAAAGCAAATTGATACAAATAAGTGTAGTGCTTGTACAGGGGAAATTTGAGATTACAGACATGTTATGACATCAGATATCCCAGATCTGTATGTCTCAGGTTAGGTTAAGTTAGGTTAGGAGGTTAAGTTAAATTTTATTGTTTGTTATACATTAATGTCTTTACAATATAACAATATTCCAAAATTGCATAAATACTTACTTAGAATTACATAACTGTACCCAAAATAAAAAACAAAAACTGTATAATATAAATACATAAGAACAAGATTTCCCTTGCATTCTTGTATTATATAATAACAGCAATAGATACTATCTCTATTGCACTAAGATATTGTAACCACAAAACAAATTTCCAAGACTAAATAGGACTGGATTTTTAATGCAACCATTATTTAGTCTTTATATTTTAGAAACTCTTACTAATAGCAGTCAGTAGTGTATCTGCAAATAACTTACATTGTGTGCTATTCATTGTGTATGTGTAACTTCTTTTTATTTATGGTGCAGAGGAGGGAGACCACCGACTCCTGTATTGCTCTAGAATTAGATTTTAGCAAATGTGTTAGCATATCTCCTAGATATCCTCTCCTCCTTTTTCATATAATGGGTGTAATATTAATAAACAAGTTAAATCTTCCTTTCCTAGCTCACATCTGCAGTTTTTCTCATCTTGATTTTTCTTGCCATATAAAGCTGTAATCAAATTACTGTCATACGCCTCAATCCTGAATCTTGTTATTAATTTCCTTCTTTTTGGATCTTTCATAGTTTCAGGTACTGTTACAATCATAGCTGTCATTTTTTTTTTTGGGGGGGGGTTCTAGTTCATATTACCATAGTCCCCCTCAACTTCAACTGCCACCTCACCCAGAACCAATCCAGGCCAGAGGAAGGTGGCTTGTATTTTCCCCATCTCCAGTCTCATGCATCTTTTATTCCCACAGTCCCAGAACATCAGTTGATAAGTGGTGCTGCATGCATACAATGTCACTCTTACGGACTGTTGGAAATGCTAGCCAATGTGCTACATCACTGGACTTTTTTTTATCCCACTTCAGTGCCATGTTAGATAGCAAAAGGGGCCCCTTGCTGCATATACTAAGACGGGGAGCTCTAGTAATACAAGCCAGTTATTAGTTTGCATTGTGAAATGAGTTTGTACACCTGGGAACAGCTAATATTGGCTGCACATGCTATAGGAACATCTTGAGTAATTTCTCCTTTACCAATGTTAGTAGAATTGTTGGAGTGTTGCAGATGTCTTCAACCCACACCAGAATGACAAAAGAATCAAGAAAGGCCAAAGCTGTTGTCCTACAAGCCTTCACATATGGTGCTCCCAACATAGAGTCCCAGCTACATTGATCCTCCTTAGCCATGAGTGAGAATGGATTTTTTAATAACCATTTTGGCCCTGAATTGTGCTTTCATTCAGTCCTGGTGCACAGCTGCTTTTCCACTACTCAGCTGTTGCCTTTCCTTGGACAAGTACACCATATAACCATGGCTTACTCGCCATTGTGGAGCCCCCATATCTGCCTGGCTATGGTGTAATCAGGGTAGTTGAACTGATCACAATGGTGGGATTCTGTAACATGGGAGAGGGCAGCCATTTGTGTGCCTGAGAAACCCTTCCCTTAGTCAGTGCACTTGAAGGTTTTTTCTCTGGGTAATGTCTCCAAATGTGGGATCTTAGCTAGTAAGGTAATCCTGAAATGTTCATGCATTGTCTGCTTCATTTACTATCTGGAATATAAAGAAGCTATTCACAAGTCCATTAAGTGGTTAACATGGAATAAAAGGTACTTTAGGATTTACAAAGCAGATACCCACAGTTTGTTTAAATTACTGTATCATTAACATCAAATAGCATACTGCAGATAAAAAACAAACAGACTGCAGTATATTGTTAGATAGCCCCCACCCCACGCTCTCTAACAAAAAAACAAAAGTGACATGTCCTCCCACATCAGGATGTCTTAAAAAGTTACACCACGGTATAGCACTCCCAACATCAAGTTCTCTTCAATCTTTGCCATATTTATTTTCTGCTGTCTCCACCAAGAAAACTGGAATACCCTGCAGGACCTGTCACTTATATTTGTAAAAGTATCCATGCTCTTACTCATTTGTCCAGCTTCATAGCCACAGTTGGGATGCATAAAACAAAGGGATACTTGCCATCTCTGCTCCAAGGATGACTACATGCAAACAGGAGCATGGCCATGCCCCATAACAATATGGAGTATGACTGTGATTCTGTTTTTCTTGTGTCTGAGAGAAACCACTCAAGTATAGTAAGATCTATTTTCAGTGAAAACCTCTTCCCAGGTCAATGCCATTAATGGTTTTACTTTGGGGTAATATTTCTAAAAAGTGCCAAACATTACAAGAATGCAGCTGGTCCATTGCTTTCCCTTCTTTGAGTGTTGACAGAGCTGTCTTCAGCACTGG